>CM060897.1:28500000-38500000 GCA_030762935.1 Hymenopus coronatus
ATTTGTGTTGCAGACTACAGTGTGCCTGTTGGTGGTAGTGAGACCCCTACAGACGTTCCCACAATGTGATCATCATCACGGAGGCTGTCATCAGAGCTTCGTCCCCGCGCCACCAGGGAAGACACCGGAGTGTGCACGCCCGGGCTCCACTTTCTGCGAAAATATAGAGCACTATCCCACGTAAGTCAACACAGCATTACGTCAGGGTGTTTCTTAATAATCAAATCACTCTTAAACTTCTCTTACTAACTTGTTGAGTATGCAGAGTGGAAGGGGAATAAATGCAAATATTTACAAGAGCGCTCGAGAACGATGTTATGATCCAATATTTGCAGTGTTTTCTCTATTTTCTAAAGTTATATTCTTAAGGAAAAGTTTATAGTATCTTTTAGGATGATTATTATTGTCTATCTCAGACTATCGGTGATTATTTTCGTAACAAGTCGCACGGTTGAACGTCCTCTGCCCTCTGCCTAAGTATGATAAGAGGGAAGAATATCGATCGCACTAAAACGTCAACCTCCATAACCATACATTTTTGTTTTCATACAACCTTATCTGTTTCTGATTTGCAGTGTATTCAGGCTTCAACTAAAAAAAATCTGATGTGTTCCATTACATGACTTTCTCTACATTTCTGTAACAAAGTATTGTTAAAAAGTTTATGCTTCTATTTACTTCATGCTAATCGAGAAAAAATTAGCAGAAATAGTCTTATTACTTGCTTCCTTGTATGTAGAAGCAAAATAAGGGAGTACCATAGGTTAAAGTGATAGTCAAAAGCTGGTTGCTATGTGACTGAAGTTCCTTTGTTTGTACGGACAGGAATTGACAAATTCCTAATGAGTAAAATACAACTTTTTCAAAGCTGAAATAAAAAAAACAAGGAATATCTGAAAAACGATCAACTCCACGAAAAAAAAAATATATAACATAAATTGTGTTTTAATGTGCTTACGTTTTTTGTGTGGTAAGTTTTTGTCCATCTCTTACGGTTTAGCAGTTATGCAAAATTCCGTAAAATTGATTCAGAATAAAGTAGTCTTCAGAAGCTATTCCCAGAAAATTGAAGATATACATTTTATTTGTGAGGTAAATATACAAGGTTACTACAAAAGAAATAGACAACTTCAACTGCCTGTAAAACAAAAACTATTAAATACAGCAACCTAATTATTTTGGAGGTATGTTGAGAAACTCTCAAAGTTTCGTTTGTTACTATTGGTAACGCTGTAGTGTTTTGTTTGTTGTTGCAGAAGCTGAAATGGCGGAAAATTCTGTGGAAAAGGCATATTGCGTGTTGGAATTTGCTAGAACGCAATCAGCAACTGTTGTCCAACAACATTTTAGAACACGTTACCACAAAAATGAAATGATGTGCTCACAAAAACCAGCATCGTCTTCATCATGTCGCAACATGTCGATGCAAAAGTCACGCCGTATGACCTTATCTTCTTCACTCAGAAACTGCAACATCTTTAATCTGTAAGGCATCATGTGCAGTCGCTTCCGCAAGATTTTCCATACAGTTTGCTGTGGAATTTGTAATTGCATGCTTGCCCTAGATGTCGATTTCTGTGGGCTTCTTATGTAGGCAGAACGAACACGTTCAACGTTTTCTTCCGAAACTCTTGGTCTTCCCGAGCTCTTCCCTTTGCACAAACATCCCGTTGTCTCGAATTTTCTATACCAGTCGTAGATTGACTGTCTAGTCAGTGGCGTTTTGTGGTAACGTGTTCTAAAATGTCGTTGGACAACAGTTGCTAATTGCGTTCTAGCAAATTCCAACACGCAATATGCCTTTTCCACAGGATTTTCCGCCATTTCAGCTTCTGCAACAACAAACAAAACACTACAGCGTTACCAATAGTAACAAACGAAACTTTGAGAGTTTCTCAACATACCTCCAAAATAATTAGGTTGCTATCTCTAATAGTTTTTGTTTTACAGGCAGTTGAAGTTGTCTATTTGTTTTGTAGTAACCCTGTATTTAATATACGATATTTTGATCAAAATCGTTAGAGCCATTTTTAAGAAAATCAAACTTTTCGTCAAAAGTTCCATGTAAAAGGTAGTTGGGGGTGGGGGAATTTTCTTGAAAATCTTCGTGTCGCATCCTTGGAAGACACCAAACTTAAATACAAAGTTTGGTATTCAACGGTCTATTAGTTTTTGAGCTATGCTGTCCAAACACACGGACCTTTTTCTAAATTTTTTTGGATTCAGGGGGACTCAAAACATGTATTTCCGGTGAAATCTCGGAATTTTTGGGTACAATATAATACCTTCTCTATACACTATGTACATAGAACGTGTAGAGAAAGTAATAAAAATTGGTGTGTTCCATTCACATTCTTTTCTCTACATCTGTGTAACAATTTATTGTTGAAAGGCTTATTCTTCTATCTGCTTCATGCTAAGCGATTAGCAGAAATAATCTTATTACTTGCTTCCTTGTAAGTAGAAATGAAGGAGTACCCTATACTAAAACGATAGACAAATCATCTAAACGCTGGTTGCTATGTTTTGGCCGTCCGTTTCTGTGCATGAACAGGAATTGACAAATTCCCCTATGAGAAACTTTAAGTATTTTAAAACTGAAACCAATAACAAGGAATATCCTAAAACTAGTTAACTCCACGAAAAAATGTACCTATATGATATACGTTATGTGTTTTAACAAGATCTACATTTTTTGTGTGGTAGGTCTTTATCCAGAAGCTATGCTAAGAGGCTATTTCCAGAACATTCAAGATATACATTTTATTTGTGATGAAAATATCTTTAAATGCGGTATTTTTATCAACATCGTTAATGCCATTTTTTAGAAAGTCAAACTTTTCGAATTTTTTTCCACGTAAAGGATAATTTTGGGTGGGGGATATTTCTCAAATTCTTATTGTCACACCCTTGGAAGATGCTAATATTAAGTACCAAGTATGGTATTTAACCGAATTTTCGTTTTTGAGCTATCGTGTACACAGACACACACGGACCTTTTTATATGCTTTTTTGGATACAAGGGACCCTAAAACGTGTATTTCTGGTGAAATCTTGGTATTGAATTTTGGGTGGAATGCAATATCTTCTCTACCTAAGTACCATGTGCTACGAAGAGAAACTGAATATTGAACACAATGAAATTACGCTTTACTTTAATTTTCTTTTATTGAGTAAATACTTAATTCAAACCAACATATAAGCATTTTTATTAAAATCTGTCTATTACCAACACGTGCTTCACTTGGTCATGGTGTAGTTGGAGTACCCTGGACGCGCGTCTACATCTGCAAACCTGCAAGAGGATGACAACGAAAGTTGTTGAAATGCGCGTCCAGGGTACTCCATCTACACCATGGCCAAGTGAAGCACGTGTTGGTAATAGATGTCCAGATTTGAATAAAATTGACAGCTTCACTGTATGTAATGGCTGTTTTAACATTTTAAAATATAAGCATGTGTTCTTCCGTTCTTTTAACTAGAAATTCTTAAAAAAGTGATACATTCAAATTAAAGCTCAACACTTAAAAAACTTCAAATCGGGAATTAAAAGAACTCTAGCCACAGACCCTTCGGGTGGATGAGAATTAGAAATAATAGATGATACTGTCCCTCAGAGCATTGGCAGATTTCCCAGTTGCGGCGGAAATTAAATATATATCTGATAATTCAGGATATGTAAAGTTATTTCTTGTGTAAAGCAAATGAATCAGTCTCCCGTTTCCTCGCTGTGAGTCACGTGAATGCAGGTCGGTGGTGTGCGAGTTTTAATAAACCTAGGGTCATTCAAAACACATTAAACTGAAATATGTGCTTAATTTATGACAATGCTATTAGTAAACTCACAAAATGAGATACATTTAGCCTGTTATATGCATTATTCTCTACTATATGTCAAATTATTTGCACTTGTTTACTCCCATCATATACAGGGTTACTACAAAAGAAATAGACAACTTCAACTGCCTGTAAAACAAAAAATATTAGAGATAGTAACCTAATTATTTTGGAGTTATGTTGAGAAACTCTCAAATTTTTGTTTGGTACTATTGGTAACGCTGTAGTGTTTTGTTTGTTGTTGCAGAAGCTGAAATGGCGGAAAATCCTGTGGAAAAGGCATATTGCGTGTTGGAATTTGCTAGAACGCAATCAGCAACTGTTGTGGAACGACATTTTAGAACACGTTACCACAAAACGCCACCGACTAGACAGTCAATCTTGGACTGGTATAGAAATTTCGAGACAACGGGATGTTTGTGCAAAGGGAAGAGCTCGGGAAGACCAAGAGTTTCGGAAGAAAACGTTGAACGTGTTCGTTCTGCCTACATAAGAAGCCCACAGCAATCGACATCTAGGGCAAGCATGCAATTACAAATCCCACAGCAAACTGTATGGAAAATCTTGCGGAAGCGACTGCACATGATGCCTTACAGATGTTGCAGTTTCTGAGTGAAGAAGATCAGGTCATACGGCGTGACTTTTGCATCGACATGTTGCGACATGATGAAGACGATGCTGGTTTTTGTGAGCGCATCATTTCATTTTTGTGGTAACGTGTTCTAAAATGTCGTTGGATAACAGTTGCTGATTGCGTTCTAGGAAATTCCAACACGCAATATTTCTTTTCCACAGGATTTTCCGCCATTTCAGCTTCTGTAACAACAAACAAAACACTACAGCGTTACCAATAGTACTAAACGAAACTTTGACAGTTTCTCAACATATCTCCAAAATAATTAGGTTGCTATCTCTAATAGTTTTTGTTTTACAGGCAGTTGAAGTTGTCTATTTCTTTTGTAGTAACCCTGTATAACGGAGATGGACTCCTCGCGCATTCCAGCCAACGGTAGATATAATGAGTCTATCACCCCGCGGGAAAAAGGAATGAAGTGAAGGAACCTCAGTAGGCTACAGGTGGACAGGTAGCAGAGTCACGCGGAAGCAACAACAGTTCCTAGCTCGAAACCGAGCGAGATGCCGCTACGAAACGTGTGCGACCTGTGTTCGAGAACTGGAAAGACTCATTACACTATCCGAATTTTCCTGTCCATTATTTCCACCCCTTCAGTTACTTCGATGGGAGATCTGTGGGCCCCGAGCACCCATGGTATTTCTGCTAGAAGTACGCTAAGCCGTACGTCTGAGTTGTTTAAGTTGGGCTCGGCGGGGCACTATTTCCCGAAACCCATGGGTGATTGGTTACTTTTGGGTGGTAATGACTGGAGGGGATTGTGAAACGCCCTAATGCCCTACTGCAATTATAGTTTTCTTCAAAACATGATGGCCTTCAAGCGGGACCGCTCCCCACTGCCTCTTGGCTATAACCATTAGCAAACAAATGACAAGTCTGTACTAGGGGTGAGAAAGGCAACGTAGTAAAATCTGTGTTTCCTGGAGACTCGAAGACTCTGTTTGCAAGTCGAGATTCGCACCTCAGTTAAGGGACCAGTAAGTAGAACACTTGCCAACAGAAGCTTATGCTTCAGCTTAACGTCAGGAAGTTTCCTTTGAGGCCTACTCATTCATACCCTTAACACCTTGTGTATACAGGGTGTCTCAAAGCGACATCAAACCAAGATTTGGACGTTTTTTCTCAGATCCAATAAGATACCAAAATATAGTTTTCAACGCCAATAAAAGTATATCTACAAAACACATGATGGTCAGAGTGTATAATGCAGTTACCCAAGAACTATCGCTATCAGAAAAATCTGATGTGTTCCATTCACACGACTTTCTCTACATCTCTGCAACAAATTATGATAAAAAGCTTATTCTTCTATTTACTTAATGCTAATCGAGAAAACATTAGCAGAAATAGTTTTATTACTTTCTTCCTTGTAAGTAAAAGCGAAATAAGGGAGTGCCATAGGTTAAAGTGATAGTCAATAGCTAGTTGCTATGTGATTGAAGTTCCTTTGTTTGTATAGACAGGAGTTGACAAAGTATGAGAAAAGTATGTCTTTTAAAGCTGAAACTAAAAACAAGGAATATCTTAAAAACAACCATCTTCATGAAAAAAATGTATATAACATATATTAAATGTTTTAATGTGCTCTACATTTTCTGTGTGGTAAGTTTTCGTCCATCTCTTACGGTTTAGCAGTTATGCAAAAATCCGTCAAATTCATCCAAAATAAAGTTGTCTTCAGAGGCTATTCCCAGAAAATTCAAGATATACATTATATTTGTCAAGTAAATATCTTATATATACAAGATTTTAATCAAAATCGTTAGAGCCATTTTTAAGAAAAACAAAATTTTAGAAATTTTTCCCATGTAAAAGGTAGTTTGGGGTGGGGGAGTTTCTTGAAAATCTTCGTGTCGCATCCTTGGAAGATACCAAACTTAAATGTCAAGTTTGGTTTTTAACGGTATTTTCGTTTTTGAGCTATGCTGCCCACAGACACACACACGGACATTTTTCTAAAAATGTTTTTTTTGGATTCAGGGGGTCTCAAAACGTATACTTCAGGTGAAATCTCGGTAAGGAATTTTGGGTGCATTACAATACCTTCTTTATACACTACGTACATAGTACGTATAGAGAAAGTAAAAAACGTAGGTAGAAGGAAGCACGAAGCCGCGTATTGTAGGAGTGATTTGTAAACGTACCGACATGAGGCACAATGTTTAGCTAACATTGAGAGATTCCTTGTGTTTCAAAACGTCGCTAAAAACCTGTCCCTTTAGTTATTTGTTTATTCTTCCTAACATATCGTTTAATCATAACTGGTAATGAAAGAAAGGAAATGACTGGGAAAATACGTTAATATCATCTTTTACAGGTAATTTAACTTTAGACATTTTGAGAATAGCGGCAAGGAACTGAAAAAGACAACAGAAGCAAGAATATTATTAGAATGCTACCAAAGGATTGTAGATAAAGTTAAACAAAGACAAACCCTTTTGCAGCGGGGCAAAATTTGTATTTATTATTATTACTATTGTTATTATTGTTATTATTATTACTATTGTTATTATTATTATTATTATTATTATTATTATTATTATTTTGATAGTGTTTAACGCCACTACCATGGCACTGCAGGCGATGACACTGATGATACAAAGAATGAAAATGGAGCACCGGTGGAATGCGATGGCGGGGAATCCCGGAGAACCTGGAAAAAACCTGCCCCTGCGCCGCTTTGTCCACCACAAATCCCACTTGCTGTTTCCTGTGATCGAAACCGGTGAGACGTGAGGTCTAACCACTGGGCCACAGTGCGGCCCTCATTTGTCTTTTAATTTTTAATACATTTGTGCATTAACAGCACATCCTTGTTATTTGTAGTAAGCTGTTGAAATGGTACTATTAAAATAATAAAAAATGATTGGGATAATAAGAATAACAAACTATTTGCGCACCTTATCTTGGGCACTCGGCTCCTTAGTTTACATTCGGTAGGCGCAATTTCGGAAGCAGAGCGACAGTATTAAGACATGAAGTGCGTTGTACATCCCGATACCTAGTGTCTTCAATGTTAAGGTTTCATTCTGCCGTTTCGTTTAATAATTCAGCTAGTTCGCGGTAAATTAAGTAACCTATCCAATGCAATTGGTGAGGACCTTCTTCGGTTGACAACACTGCGGAAAGACACCGTGCTACCCCGTAAACCTAGCGCCGAAGAAAAGGTGCGCATATATTTTATATCCAAGGACAACATCGAAAATGACCAAGTCATTAGTAATCTTTTGAATAGGTAACTACCCTTTGGCCGCGCCGTGGCCCACCTAGAGCATGTGAGATTTGTGGTGGACAAAGCGTCGCAGGGCGGGTTTTCCGGTTTCCCCCGCCACCGCATTCCACCGGTGCTACATCTTCATTCCATGTATCACCAGTGTCATCGGTGCCACAGGTAGTAAAAGCGAGCGTTAAACACCACCCACAAACTGCCCTTTGCTCCTTTACCTGAAAGTATAGATTTTCTGGTAACGAAGAAGGAAAACCTTCATGAAACGTGCTTACCAAGAACACCCTGAGGTATATGTTGGCGTCACAGACTAGTGTTTCATGTGGTGCCTAATCTCAAAATGAGATTAAAACATACGAGCTGCGACACCAAACTTCGGCTGGTTAAACAAATATACATTCGGTGTCGTTTCGAAACAACCTTCTGTCTCGTAGCGTCATGTGCTGCTAATAACATTAAACTTCTGGTTGAGTGCAACTTGGGTTCCAATTTTTAGCAGATGAAATAAGTGAGGATACGTTTCCCCACCAATCGTGTTACCCAACACTTTTTGGTCCGCTGGTGAGAGATGTGGGAACACGCCACTTGACCACTCGTTAGCCTACAGAAAGCCAAGGCTACCAAGCACTTTCAATTAACTCTCGACTCCAGCTCCGGATTTACTGCAATTATCACGAGGGAATTCCGGAACCGGATTTTACCCTGCTCTGCACCTTCTCCCTTCCCTAGTTTTTACACCACCTGGTTTCATAAGTTCCTCTTTCTTCCGCTATTTAGTCTCAAATATTCCTCTTGCTGTTATTACTAGACCTTAAGGTAAAAACTTATTCTGTTGCTTATGAAATATATGAAAATAAATTAGTTTATTTACGATGCATGTGATTATCTAACTCAAATTCATAAACTTATAGAATAAAATAACATAACTAAATGTATATTTATTTTACACCTAACCCATTTTAAACTCTTAAAAATTAATAAAAATGCTATTATTAATTATGAAATTCCACATTTCTCAAAATATATTTTTTTATTTTCTCTAGCACATATGTGCAATGCACGCAGTAGATAGGGAAGGTATTGTATTCCACCCAAAAGTTACTACCGATATTTCACCGGAATTACATGTTTTGACACCATCTAAATCCAAAAAATTATTTTTAGAAAAATGTCCGTGTGTCAGCATAGCTCAAAATCGAAAAGTCGGTTAGTATTTAAATTCACTATCTTCCAAGGAAGCGACACAAAAATTGTCAAGAATATTAACGCACCACCAAATGCCCTTTATATGGAACATTTTTTGACAATTTTGATTTTCTCAAAAATGGATCTATCGATTTGATTGTAATGACGTAAATTAATAAAAATATTTATATCACCAATAAAATATATATCTTCAATATTTTGGGAATATCCTCTGAAGAACTCTAGGTTCTTAACTACCTACTTATATATAAATGGTAAATCGTAAGAGATAGTCAAAGATGTATTATACAAAGAAGTAGATCTCGTTAAAACACACAACTTATATCAAATACATTATTTTTGCAGAACTAACGAATTCTGAGATACCACTTGATACAGGTTTCAATTATCAATACTAATGCTTTTCTCAAGTGGGAAGTCGTTATTTAAATCTTTTCATTCGGATCAAGGAAAGTGAACGGAATTTCAATAGGATCACATAACGACAGGCTTTTAAAATATTTTACTAGCGGTTTAGCTTATCGACGTTCTTATGCCTCTTAAACAAGGAGATAGTTTTAATAGATAAAAGTCAGTGCACATGTGTGTGTCTTTTTATAGTGTTCAACGCCCACTTTTATTACAAATGGCACCGCAGACGATAACACTGATAATACATGGAATGAAGATGGAGCACCGGTGGAATGCGATAGCGTGGAAACCGGAGAACCCAGAAAAAACCTGCCGCGACAAAAGGCAAATGTTTACTGTATAGCTTAGAATTTGAATTTCCGTCCCATTTCACAAAATTAATTGTTTCATTTCATGCAATGCCTACGAAAGCTCGCAAGACCATCTATTTATTTCTCAGAGATTGTCGTAATAGCTGGAATATTGCCAATATAAAAAAAAAATCTGATGTGTTCCATTCACATGACTTTCTCAACATCTCTGCAAAAAAGTATTGTTAAAAGGCTGAAGCTTCTATTTACTTCATGCTAAATGAGAAAATATTTGCAGAACTAGTCTTAGGTAGTACTTGCTTCCTTGTAAGTAAAGCGAAGTAACGGAGTACCATAGGTTGCTATGTCACTGAAGTTCCTTTGTTTGTATGGGCAGGAGTTGACAAAGTTTTTCAAAGCTGAATCTAAAAACAAGGAATATCTTAAAAACGATCAACTCCACGAAAAAAATTATATTACATAAATTGTGTGTTTTAATGTGCTTTATATTTTCTATGTTGTAAGTTTTTATCCCTCTCTTACAGTTTAGCAGTTATACAAAATTCCGTAAAATTCATCCAGAATAAAATAGTCTTCAGAGGCTATTCCCAGAAAATTCAAGACGTACATTTTATTTGTTAAGTAAATATCTTAAATATACGAGATTTTAATAAAAATTGTGAGAGCCATTTTTAAGAAAACCAAAATTTTCGACATTTTTTCCATGTAAAGGGTATTTGGGGGTGGGGGGATTTTCTTGAAAATCTTCGTGTCGCATCTTTAGATATACTAAACCTAAATACCAAGTTTGGTATTTTACCGAATTTTCGTTTTTGAGTTATCGTGTTCATAGACATACGGTCACACACACGGATCTTTTTCTAAAAATGTTTATTTCGGGTACAGGGGACCCTAAAACATATATTTCCTGTGAAATCTCGGTATCGATTTCTGGGTGGAATGCACTACCTTCTCTATGCACTATGCACATAGTACGTGCAGAGAAAATAAAATTGCCCCAGTCAAAGCCGAGAATTGCTTGGAGAAAGTAAGTAATTTATTTGGTACACACTGGACAATTTGACAGCAGTGAGTCACATTGGACATGCTTGTATCGCACGTTATTTCCCACAGCAGTGCAAGGTTTAAAGGCAGCATCTGAATTTAAATAGAGAAGAGGAAAACCGGATTGGTTTCTCTGGCGTAGTGCAGCACGCCTCAGACATTGACCCTTGACAACAGAGAACTAGGTCACTGCAATCTCGAGAGTCGAAAGTGCTGACTGGCCTCCGTCGCCGGGAGCCGAACCCGGTGTCAACATTCTCGGACATGTTTGTTTAAATCTGAACACCGGAAATTATACTTTAAAGAAAGTTTAATTACCATTACTCTTCAAATATTCAATTGTTTTTCTAGAAATTTGTATGCGTTATTCTATAAATTATGACAATTATGCATTAATAGCTTACGTGGTCGAGTGTATAAAAAGTATTCCATTCAGCAGAAAAGTAATACAACTTAGTTAGCCCGTCTGGGTAGTGTGGTGGTAGCGTGTCTACCTCAAATTCAAAAGGTCGTGAGTTCGAATCTCACTTAGGGTAATTAGCCGCATAAGGTTTTTTTTTTTTTTTTCGGAGTTTTCTCTTATCCTGAGAAGACGAACGTCGAGTAACTTTAAGCTCCATGGACCTTGAGCATTTAAACAGCATTTCATCAATTGCATTCATCGTCTAATATGACCAATCTGGTTAAAGGACGTTAAACTATACAAAAAAAAAAAAAAAAATCTGATGTGTTCCATTTACATGACTTTCTCTATATCTCTGTAACAAATTATTGTTAATAAGCTTATCTTTTATTATTTCATGCTACTCGAGTAAAATTAGCAGAAATAGTCTTATTTGTTGCTTTATTGTAAGTAGAAGCGAAATAAGGGAGTACCATAGGTTAAAGTGAAAGCCAAAAGCTGGTTGCTATGTGACTGATGTTCCTTTGTTTGTAAGGACAGGAGTTGACAAATTCCTGTATAAGAAAAGTATAAGTTTTTCAAAGCTGAAACCCAGAAAAAGGAATATCTCAAAAACGATCAACTCCACGAAAAAAATGTATATAACATAAGTTGTGTGTTTTAACATGCTCTACATTTTGTGTGTGTTAAGTTTTTGTCCATCTCTTACGGTTTAGTAGTTATACAAAATTTATCCAGAATAAAGTAGTCTTCAGAGGCTATTCCCAGAAAATTCAAAATATACATTTTATTTGTCAGGTAAATATCTTTAATGTATTATATTTTAATCCAAATCGTTAGAGTCATATTTTAGAAAATCAAAATTTTCGAAAAAAGTTCCATGTAAAGGGTAGTTTGGGGTGGGGGATTTTTCTCAAAATCTTCGTTTCGCCTCCCTGGAAGATACTAAACTTGAATACGAAGTTTGATATTTTACAGACTTTTTGTTTTTGAGTTATCGTGTTCACAGACACACGGACACACACACGGACCTTTTTCTGAAAATACTTTTTTTGGATACAGTGGACCCTAAAACATATATTTCCGGTGAAAGCTCAGTATCGAAATTTTTGGTGGGTGCAATACCTTCTCTATACACTATGTACATAGTACGTATAGAGAAAGTAAAAAAAATCACAAAAGTAAAAGTGTGGTAAATTAGCATTGTTGTTGCTTTCATAATATGATAAATGTATACTATAACATCACGATTGTGGTTCAGGAAGTTCAGCTATATGCTGCATAGATGTGCTGAAAATTTCAGCTTTCCAGGTTTCATACTTTCTGAGAAAATGGAACATAAGTATTCAAGTGCTGTTTTGAGAAAACTGAATTGTTCTAAAAGGGAAATTTCATAACAGCTTTAAAGAAATGCAGACTAGCATTTAAATTATATTTACATTTATTAAAATCCTCTTAGCCCCCCCCCCACAAAATATACATTTTCTGTAACTAGAAATAATAGAGATTTTATTGGTGTCTAAAACAAAAAAAAAATCTGATGTGTTACACTCACATGACTTTCTCTAGCTATTCTACAAACTTCATACTAAGATTCTTCTTCTTTCTGCACCTTGCTAATCAGGGCATTCATTTGCACAATGTTCTTATTATTTAGTTCCGTATAAGTAGGAAGAAAATAAGCAAATATACTAGGCTAAACCAGTAGTCAAATGTTTTAAAAGTTGTCGTTATGCGATTGTCATTACAAATCGCCTCTTTTCTTGGCCAGGAGTAGAACAAAAGAAGAACGGACACTCCCGTCTGAGAAAAGTATTGTTGCTTCACAACTGAAACTAATAACAATGAATACCTCGAAAACGCTAAGCTACACGTGAAAAATGTATATGACATAACTTGTGTATTTTAATAAGACCTACATTTTTTGTACAGTAAGTTTTTGTCTATCTCTTACGGTTTACTAGTTATGCCAAATTAAGCAAACTTCATCCAGAATAAACAGGTCTTCAGAAGCTATTCCCAGAAAATTCAAGATATACCTTTTATTTACTAGGTAGATATCTTTAATATATGATATTTTAATCAAAAGCGTTAGAGCCATTTTTAAGAAAATCAAAATTTTCCAAAAAATGTTCCATGTAAAAGGTAGTTTGGGGTGGGGGAATTTTTCTCAAAATCTTCGTTTCGCATCCCTGGAAGATAGTAAACTTAAATACCAATTTTGGTATTTTAGCTACTTTTTGTTTTTGAGTTATCGTGTATATACACTAGTCTAAGGCGATAATCAATTTTTAGGGCAGGTATTTTGCTTGACCAGAGGGTGAACAAATCTTATATGTTCATTCTCATGGCTTTCTCTATATGTTCTGCAAAGAATCTATTCTTATAAAAGATTGTTCTTCTGTCTACTTGATGCTAATTTAAATAGCAATTTGCGTCTTAGTCCCGTATAAGTAGGGAGAAAATAAAGGAATACACTAGGCTAAAGTTATAGTAAAAGTTTTTCAAAAGCGTGTTATTATGTACATATGTAATTGGAATTCGATTCTCTTTGCATGGTTAGAAGTAAAATAAGAGAGAGATGAAATGAATGGTAACTTTAAAATGTATACCAATAACAAAGACTATCTCAGAAGTGCTGAACTCCACGAAAAAGATATGTGGCATAAATTGTGTGCTTCAACGAGATCTATATTTTTGTACAGTAAATTTTTCTGTATCACCTACAATTTATATTTTATACGAAAGTCATCCAGAATGAAGAGGTCCCAGAAAATTAATTTTATTTCTCATGTACACATCTTTAACATACAGTATTTTAGACAAAATCTTTACAGCAATTTTTGAGAAAAACAAAACTTTCACATATGTTTCCATGTAAAGGATAGTTTGGAGTGAGGGAATTTTCTTAAAAATATTTTGAAGATGCTAAACTTAATTATCAATTTTGGTATCTAATGAACTTTCCATTTTAGAGTTACGTTGTTCAAAGACATATATACTATGGCTTTTTTTTTCTTTCTAAAAATGCCTTATATACAGGGCACCCTAAAACTCTGTACCGTGATGCAAGTGAGGAGCTGCGATAGCTTGTGATCCCGGCCATGATAGCTAGCGTTCGAGCTGAGGGGTGCGTGATCCTGACCACATCACAACTCCATCGGTTAGATGATCGCCCACCTCTGCCGTGCATAAGTGAGCGTGAGGCCGGCAGTCGGGTTGGTAGCACCAGGTTCTTAAGACCTGTAGTGCCTCGGGGTTATTATTAGGAGTTTTTATTGATATAAAATGAATATTTTGAATCTTCTGGGAATATCCACTGAAGCCCCCTTCATTCTGGATAGTATTTGCATAATTGGTAAACCGCATGAGGCAGTAAAGATGTAACTACATAAAAATTTAAATCTCGTCAAAACACACAATTTATGTCAAATACACTTTTATTTGAGGTAACTATTTCCGAGTTATTCGTTGTTATTGGTTATAATTTTAAAATATTTATGCTTTTCTCAAAGGATACGTAATTTGTTTCTCTTCCTCCTGATCAAGTAAAGGTAACGGAATTACAACGCCGTCATATGAAGATCAGTTCTTAAAAGATTTGACCATCGCTTAAATCTCTCTGTATTCCCCTATTGCCCTTGCATCTACAAGGAAATGTGTAATAAAAATCTGATGTGTTCCATTCACATGACTTTCTCTACAGCTCGGTAACAAATTAATGTTAAAAAGCCTATTCTTCAATCTACTTCATGCTAATCGAAATAAACATTTGCAGAAATGCTTCCTTGTAAGCAGAAGGGAAATAATGGAATACACTAGGCTAAAACGATAGTCAAATCTTTTAAAAGCTGGTTGCCATGTGGTTAAAATCCGTTTCTTTGCAATGCCAGGAGTTGTCAAATTCCCGTGAAAAGTTAAAGAATTTTAAAACTGAAACCAATAACAAGGAACATCTAAAAATGGTCAACTCTATGAAAAAAATGTATATGACATAAATTGTTTGCTTCAACAAGATGTACATATTTTGTGCAGTAAGTTTTTCAGTATCGCTTACGGTTAACTAGGAATGTAAAATCCAGCAAAATTCACCACCTCTAGAATCTTGATTCTCCTGACAAAACTAAATGAGACCGGTTTTATTGAAACAGAGAAGAAATGAAGGGACCGGAAGTTCGGGGGGGGGTGAAGAAAGATCACCAGCATTCGCATA
This sequence comes from Hymenopus coronatus, assembly GCA_030762935.1. NCBI lineage: Eukaryota > Metazoa > Arthropoda > Insecta > Mantodea > Hymenopodidae > Hymenopus > Hymenopus coronatus. Next base: position 28,515,286 of record CM060897.1, read on the forward strand.
GTGACCCGGGAAAACCCCCGAAAAAACTTATGGAGCTCAGCCGTGATAATCGAAACTACGACCTTCCGACCTGAGCCATACACATTTTTTTCTTTGAACATCATAGTTCAGTAATTCGTTATTTGATTTAACTCCAGAGCAGATCATTTTAAAGATATAAAAATCTGATGTCTTCATTTACAAGACTTTCTCTGTAACATATTATTGTTAATAAGCACCTCATGCTAATCAAGTAAAACATTAGCAGAAATGGTCTTATTACTTGCTTCTTTGTAAGTAGGAGAGAAATAAGGCAATTCACTGGGCTAAAGCGATAGTCAAATCTTTTATAAGCTGTCGCTATATGCCTTTCCATGGACAGGAATAGACAATTCCCTGTATGAGAAAAGTTTGTATTTTAAAACTTCAGCCAAAAACAAGTAATATTTCGGAAATAGTAAACTCTACGAAGAAAAAAAAATGCATATGACAAACTGTGTATTTTATCGAGATCTACATGTTTTGTGCAGTAAGTGTTTGCCTATCTGTTAGGTTAACTAGTTACACAAAATTCAGTAAAAATCGTCCAGAATGAAGAGGTCTTCAGAAACTATTCCGAAACTATTTTATTTGTCATGTAAGTTTCTTTAGTATATGGTACTTTAATCAAAATCGTTAGAGCCATTTTTGAGAAAATCGATACTTTCAAAATTGTTTCCATTTAAAGAATAGTTTATTATGGGATGATTTTTCTCAAAATCTTCGTTTCGCAAGTTTGGTATTTACTGACTTTTCGTTTTTGAGTTATCGTATTCACAGACACCGGAGACACATTCATACATTATTTTCTAAAAATCTTTTTTTTTACTCATGGGACTTCAAAACAGGGTTTTAATGACTATAGCGAAATATTTTCACAGAATATGTAGATTATTTAAATAAGTAATTTGAGATATAAGTCTTATGGCCTGTTTAATGAAATTTCGAAGTAACGGCTATAAGTTTCTGAAGTGCCAGTACTCCACGTATCACGGCACTTTGACTGGAATGAAAAAAATAATAATAAAAAACATTTACTCTATGACAGGAATCAAACTCATGATCTTTGGGATAGCAGCTTCCCGCATTAAGCCACCAAGCAATTGAAAAAACGCCTCCAGAGTAGGCTATATAAATCAAAAACGTAGTTAATGAATGCTCAGTGTCGCACTATCAAATGATTAGTTCGAGATATACAGATTTTTGCGACATTAAATCTTGAGAACGCTAGTAACGAGCTGCTAAAAATCTATATTTCTATGCTCGGGCAGCAGTTTTAAAGACATTCTAAGCCATTTTTTCAACTTGCTTTGCTTTAACACCGACTAATCAGCACCTGATAGCCACACGTTTAACGCTATGTAGTTGCGTTATATTTATCCAGGGACCATGCATCGCCCATCTCAAATTACTTATATCAGTCACGTGCACAATCTCGCAAATTATTTCGGAGTAGTTCATTAACACTCTGTATATTTTCAGTGAAATCTTGACATCGAATTTTTTGTGAAATGCAATACCTTCTCTATGTAGAGAAAGTAGTACAAAACGTTTACAGGAGTGCTTTTGTCTCGAGGAAACTTACACATAGAATATTTATACTTGAAAGCTCAGTTAAGATGCGTGTGATGACATAGGTAGATGTGAGAAACCGGAGCGCAATGTCGTGGCCTGCCAGATTTATAGCCAAACTTAAGTAGAACGACAACGCCCCCTGCATGAAGAAATTGGCGAGTGCCTGCCGGTCTTGTTCATACTATGTACGTGCCTTTCTTCATATGATGTCTGTTCGATCATAGTGGCGCAGCAAATTGGTGGACGATTGCGCAGGTCATCGTATTAAAACGGTAGCGCGTCTGCCTCACATGCAAAAGGTCGGGAGTTCGAATGTCGCTTATGGTAAGCTACCCGGATAAGGTTTTTTCGGGGTTTTCCCTTATCCTGAGGAGACGAATGTCGAGTAACTTCAAGTTCCATGGACCCCGAGATTATTTGAGCATCATTTCACCAATTTCATTCATCGTCCGATATGACCAACTAGGTTAAAGGACGTTAAACTACCCAAAAAAAAAAAAAAAAAAAAAAAAAGGCTATGCCGCTTTTACGTCTCTAACTCTTACCTATGCTACTGTTTTCCAATCAAAATTTAATACCGAAATTTCACTGAAAATAGAAACATTTTGAGATCATCTTAAGACTCTAACACAGAAATATGATATTTACATAGTATATAGTAATGGATTCATTTTGTTTGGACACTAGCTTAATTAAATTAGTTTCAGATTTGAATATTGCATTCAGCTTTCATTAAGGATCATTCTTATCTGATAAGTGATAAATTATAGCCAGGAAATGTTATCATAATACTTTTAGAGCCCTTTTCTATAAACTGGAGCTAAGTTAGCTACTTTGGTCCAGATTTCAATATGTGTGTGTGTTATTGCTCATATTGCATAGAGGAGCTCAAAACTATGGGAACTTTGGTAAATTTTGGATTATGACATTTGAATATTATGAATACCGTATAATTTTAGTCCTCCTTCATATGAGAGTAATATTCACTTTTTACTTCCTCTACACGTACTATGTGTACATAGTGTATAGAGAGTGAATTGTAATGCACCCAAATATTCGATACCGAGATTTCACCGGAAATACATGTTTTAGGACACCCTGAATACAAAAAAAAAAAAAAAAAAAAAAAAAGATTTTTAGAAAAATGTCCGTGTGGGTGTGCGTCTCTGTATGCCTGGCTATCTGTGAGTGTGTCTGTGGGCACCGTTAAATACCAAACATGCGACACGAAGATTTTCAAGAAAATCCCCCCACCCCAACTACCCTTTACATGGAAAAAAATTCGAAAAGTTTGAATTTCTCAAAAATGGCTCTAACGATTTTGATTAAAATCTTTATGTTCAAGATATTTAGATGCCAATAAAATGTATATCTTGAATTTTCTGGGAATATCCTCTAAATACCTCTTTGTTCTGGATGAATTTTGCGGAATATTGCATAACTGCTAAACCGTAAGAGAAAGACAAAAACTTGCCGCACAAAAAATGTATAGCACATTAAAACACACAATTTGTGTTATGAACATTTTTGTCGTTGAGTTGATCGTTTTTGAGATATTCCTTGCTATTGGTTTCAGTTTTGAAAACTTATACTTTTCTCATACAGGAAGGAATTTGTTATCTCCTGTCCATACAAAGGAACTTCAGTCACATACAACCAGCTTTTGACTATCACTTTAACCTATGGCACTCCCTTATTTCGCTTCTACTTACAAGGAAGCAAGTAATAAGACTATTTCTGCTATTTTTCTCGATTAGCATGAAGTAAAAAGAAGCATATTTTTTTTTAACAAAAATTTATTGCAGAGATTTAGAGAAAGTCATATGAATGAAACACAACAATTTTTTTTTAAAATTGCTTTTTTATTGGACACAGGGATCCTAAAACTGTATTTCTGGTGAAATTTTGGTATCGAATTTTTGGGTGGATTGCAATACCTGTTTTACCTATGTACTATGCCCTAAGTAGAGAAAGAAAGAATACCGTATTTCGGCAATTTTGAGCCCCCCTCCCAGTTATAAGAGAGTACTGTTCATTATATTTCATTTTTATGCAGAATTTAAAAGAAATCTGATGAGTTCCATTCACATAACTGTCTCTAGTTTTTCCAAACACTTCTCCAAAGAAATATTCTTTTATCTACTTCATGCCAATCGAGATAAACGTTAGCAGAATTTGTCTAATTGCTTGCTTCATTGTAAAAATAAGGGAACTAAGGCAATATATTATAGTTCTAAAGCGGGCTGCCATGTGAAACAATTGAGGTTTGGTTCGCTTTGCATGGTCCCGCTTAAGAAAAGTTAGTTTAAACTGAAACCAATAACAAGGAATGTCTCAAAAACGGTCAACTCTAAAAGAAAAACGTGTATAATTATATCTTTTAACAAGATCTACATTTTTATGGGTTAGTTTCGTGTATTTCTTACGGTTTAACCGTTATGCAAAATTCTGCAATACTAATACACAAAAAAGAAGTCTTCAGAGGCTATTACCAGAAAATTCAAATTATGAATTTTATTTGTGATGTAAATATCTTTAATATGCGGCATTTTAAAGTCATTTTTGAAAAATAATTACAGTCTTTTTTGAAAAAAAAATTAAATTTTCTCCATTTGAAGGGTAGTTTGTGGTGGGGGGATTTTCTGGAAAATCTTCGTGTCCATTCCTTGGAAGATACTTAACGTAAATATCTAGTGTGGTTTAACGGAACTTTCGTTTTGAGCTATGCTGTCCTCTGACACACACGAACTTTTTTCTAAAAATGCTTTTTCGGACTCAGGGAACTCAAAACATATATTTCCGGCGAAATCTTGACATCAAATTTTTGGGTGAATGCCATACCATCTCTAGTCACATTGTATGTACATATATGCTCAAGAGAGTAATAAAAACTATATCTAGAAATTATACTAATTAGCCGCTAATATACAGTTTTGTACGTTTTGGCTAATCTATACAAAATATTAAACTTAAGAGTTGTGAAAATTGTAAACTACTCACAATTTTTAAAAGCCATCTATTTTAATCATGTACATTACGGATAAAACTAGTCACAAGTGAACGTTGTTAATTTTACTCCCTGTTATTAATATTACAGTCTGGACGCATATTTTGGCAGATTGCGTGCAGACGGAGGATGTTAGGAAAAAATTACTGTCGGAAGTATTTTAGCTTCAAACAGACGAAGGACAGTATTCGTGGATTTGATTCTAAACAGCCAAAACTGACCAAACCTGGGCACAAACTTAATGGAAGTACGTGTACTAAGAGATAAAATATTTGTGTATATATTGTAAAGACTTATTTGGTGTTTGAGTAAACTATATGTGTGGGTGCAAGTGTGTATGTGTGTGTGTGTGTTGTAAAGCTATATAAAATACATATGTAGGTAATATTTTAGGTCGTCTCCTTAGCACGTTGGTAGCGTTGCTGCGGGAGACCTGGGTTCGATCCCCAGTACCGGCGAGGGTATTTTTCCCCCGCTGGGAGACCTGGTCATGAGGACCGCATTAACCGGTCGGGGGGACTCGAGGCGCTAACCACGTCTCACCCTCCAATACTGCACCCCATCCATGACGTCTGTAGTGGACCGAGATGGGGAACGCGGCACGTCCTCAAAGTTGATTCTTCATGGTTTTCTATCCTCTGCTTCATCTTTCAGCATCCAGTAGTTGCATCCTTAAATCGTCTGGTAACTGAATTCTTCTTCCGAGTATAATAATGTTCCCGCTAGCATTCCTCCAATGACGGCATGCATGTGATTGAAATAAAAATGAAATTACGAGCAATTTCACAGTTTCCATCCCTTTCCCTCTCCTTTCTATTTTCCTTCATCTTTACTTACTTTACTTACCTTGTTCTTTTGTCAACCCAAAGCTTTTCCTCTTCTATTTTCACCTCCTTTTCTCTTTTCTCTATAGTATCTGTTCTCAGCTTCCACCTCTCTTCTCTCCTCCTCTTTTTTCTATTTTCTTCTCGGGCCACAGCTCTTACCTTCTCTCTTTTATGGTTTTTCTTCTCCTCGTTACTGGTTTCTGTCCCAGCCTCCCAACCTTCTTTTCTGCTTTTCCTTCCCATGGTTTGCTTATAATCTTCAGTATTCTCTCCTAATTTCCTATACTTTTATATTTTTTCTACTCATTTTGTCTTCTCCTCCCTCCCTATATGTTTTTCTTCCCTCCTTTTATTCTCTTATCTGTTCGAAGATCTTCTTTATTCTCTTCTATTTTCTACTCTACTTTCCTTTTCTCCTGTTTTCTGTCCTCATCTCCCCACCCTATCTTTATCTTTACCTTCCCCTTTTCTCCTCCACTTTTCTCTGTTCCCATCTCAGTCCAACGGCCTTCCCTATTCTTTTGTGTTTTCTTCTCATCTTCTCTTTTCTCTTTACATTGTTGCCCTTTCCTCCCATTTCTTTGTTCTCTTCTCTTCTATTTACTTCTCCTTTTCCCTTTTCTCTATTGCTTTCTGTCCTTTTCCCCACTGTATATTTCACATCTTTACTCCCGCTTTCTCCTTCTTCCCTGTCATACTCTTCCTCTTCTGCTCTCTTGTACGTATTTCTTCTCTCTTCTACAGAAATAAGCTCATACGAAAGTGCACTGTACCAGATGTAACGAAAGAGAAAAATCGGGCGACTGTTAAAATCCTGTTATTGAAAAAGGAAACAGGTTTTCGAGACAATTTGTCCGAGCACATACAAAGAGGTTTGTTAGTGGTTACCTGAACCAAGGACGAGCGCCTTCCGACAGGAAATACCATGTCACTGACAGCGAGGGTGTGACATATTTGACCCACTTGTTCCATTCCAAAGAAAACAATAATCAGGGGTCCTTGTTCATTCTATAATGGTGCCAATTAGGTTCACTTTGAAGACAATTGACACATCCAGGTATAAACAATGGTTAATGACAACTTACGCTTTACGGAGAAGCACCCAGCCTCTGCAGAAGTATTGGCTTATACCAACAGTACCATAACCCAATAACAATTTATATAACGTTCTTTATCCTTCAGATACTTGTAATAGACACGGTTGCTATGCAGAAACCACAGAAGAAAACTTGGACTTTAAGTGATAGTTGCGGTTGGGGTAAAGTGAACAAAATTCACTTGTTGCTCCGGTGAAGTAAATATGCAAGAATCACTTCTTCATTACTGCCCTAAACGTTTCTTCGTATCTGCCAATCCTTAAATTGCTGAAACTCTTTTCGTATAATTTCCGTGAAGTCGACGGTAATAAAGCCTCAACTGCTTCTTTTGCTTCATTTAATATATCATTTGGAACCGATATATTAACGTTCTCAACGTCCATCGTAAACTTAATCAATTTGAAACTAGCAGAAATAAAAAAAAAATCTGATGTGTACCATTCACAAGACTTTCTCTATATTCCTGCAACAAATTATTCTTAAAACGCTTATACTTCTATTTACTTTATGCTAATCACAAAAAATTAGCAGAAATAGTCTTATTACTTGCTTCCTTGTAAGTAAAAGCGAAATAAGGGACTACCATAGGTTAAAGTGATAGTCAAAAGCTGGTTGCTATGTCATTGAAGTTCCTTTGTTTATATGCATCGGAGTTGACAAGCTCCTGTGTGAGAAAAATATAAGTTTTTAATAGCAGAAACCAAAAATAAGGAATGTCTCAAAAACGACGAACTCCTCGAAAAAAAATTATATAACATAAATTGTGTGTTTTAACGTGCTCTACATTCTTTGTGTAGTAAGTTTTTGTCCCTCTCTTACGGTTTAGCAGTTATTCCAAATTCCGTAAAATTCATCCAGAATAAACTACTCTTCAGAGGCTATTCCTAGAAAATTCAAGATATACATTTTATTTGTCAGTTATCTATGTTTAGTTCACGAAATTTTAATCAAAATCGTTAGAGTCATTTTTGAGAAAATCAAAATGTTCGAAAAAAGTTCCATGTAAAGGGTAGTTGGGGGTGGGGGGATTTTTCTCAAAATCTTCGTGTCGCATCCCTGGAAGATACTAAACTTAAGTACCAAGTTTGGTATTTTACCGACTTTTCGTTTGTGGGTTATCGTGTTCACAGACACACGGACACACTGACACACGGACACACACGGACCTTTTTGTGAAAATGCTTTTTTTGGATATTGGGGACCCTAAAACATATATTACTGGTGAAATCTCGGTATCGAATTTTTGGGTGGAGTGCAGTACCTTCTGTATACACTATGTACATAGTGCGTATAGAGAAAGTAAAAAGAATTAGTCTTCATACATAGCCTACCATATTTTATAACTATAAGAACGCCGCAATCCAATGCCTTATTCCTTATTTAATTTATTATATCTGTTGTAAAATGATTAACTGAATATTTGTCAGATATTAATTTATCGTATCTGTACTATAAAATAATGTATTACACAAGTGGACAAACCTCTATTATCTACTTGTATAATAAATAACTAATATCGTATCCTATAAACTTCATGTATACATTTCATGTATCCTAGGGAACAACAAAAATGAGTCTATTTCTTCGTGAAATGTAAATTGTTTTAACTTCTTTGGCAGCTTCCCATTCTTTAAATAATGACAATTCCTTGTCATGTAAGTTCTTCGACTTGCCGAGCAACAAACTAAGTATACTTTTTTTTAGCATAATAAAACTTCTTCGGGAAATCCATTTTCATTCATTTATTGCTTTATTTGGTGCAGTTTAAACAACCAGAATTGAAATTGTTGATTCCGGCGGGGTTACGCAGCAACGAACAAAGCACTGCCTACGTCACCACTGAAATTGAATTCCTCGTAATGACGACTCTAATAATATTAATAAATATAAGGATATTTCAGGTAATATTAGGATAGGATAAAACATCATATAATGCAAGTGGTTTATTAGACTATTATTTGCTCACGAGAAATTAGAAAACACGCGCTTACGTCATCGTGTGCTAAACATCCCACTCACAAATAATAGTCTATTTAAACCAGTTATAATATAAATGACTGTTATTTAGCAACATTTAAATCTAAAATCAACAACTAACATTCTGCGCTAAATAACATACAAACAAGCAGGATTCTTTATTGTTAAACGAAACTATAACTTCCTGGATAACTCTGCAGTCCATTCACTTTTCTCATCCCCAAATATCGGGTTCAATTTCCGATTGGAGTGCGGAATTTGTCTTTAACCTAAGTTTTTCCTAGTTCAGGGCGGGGAATTTTTCGTTAACCCAAATGATTCCCAAATCTGGTCGTGGAATTTTTTTTTAACCAAAATTGTTCATTATCCTGAATGGGAAATTTTTCTGAACCGAATAATTCTTACACACGGTTGGAAATTTTTCACCCGAATTATTTTTAACCTGGATGGGAAGATTCTTTTTTTTTTTAAAACCGAATGTTTCTCATCATGTTTGGGGGAATTTTGCTTTAATCCGAATTATTCCTGATCCGGGTTAGAGAACTCCCAAATCTAGGGGTAGAACTTTTCTTTAAGCCGTAGGATTTCTTATATTTGTGGGGAAGTTTTCTTAGTCTAAATAATCCTTAATCCTGGATGGGAACATTTTTTATTCTGAATGATTTCTAATGTTGAGTAGGGAAGTTTATTACCCTGGGCGAGGAACTTTTTATACCGAATAATACCGAATCCTGTGGCAGGTAAATTTTACTTTAAGGGAAATAATTCCAATTCGTGGCGAAAATGCTTCTCTAGCCCACATTTGTCTACTCTGCGGGGAAATTTTCTTAAACCCGAACAATTCATTTACCTCCACAGATCCAGACGTAACAATTAGGGAATGATTTGTGTTTAATTGTAAAACTTAATTAAAACATGGTTAATAAAAGCTTCAGTTCAGTGAGTAAAGCTACTTACATTACATGACCACAGAAATTAAAGAGTTATTCAAATGAAATGCGTAATAACAAAAACTCGGATGTGTTCCATTAACATAAGTTTTTATAGCTGTTCTGCAAACAAACTATTCTTAAAAAATACATTTCTTTTGTCTACACCATGCTAATGAGATAAACGTTAACAGAAATGGCTTACTTGTTAGTAGAAGGGAAGTAAGGGAGTACCATAGGCTAAACCGATAGTCAAATCTTTTAGAAGGTGGCCACAAAGTTCGCTTTCCTTTATGTGGTCAGCATAAAACAAAAGAGAAAGGTGTCTTCCCGTTTGGGCAAAGTTAAAATTGAAACTAATAACAAGAAATATCTCGAAATGGTCAAATCTACACAAAAAGATATACAACATAAATTGTGTGGTTTGACGAGTCTACATTTTTACTTTCTCTATATTCACTATGTACATAGTGTATAGAGAAGGTATTGCACTCCACCAAAAAATTCGATACCGAGATTTCACCGGAAATATATGTTTTAGGGTCCCCTGTATCCAAAAAAAATATTTTCACAAAAATGTTCGTGTGTGTGTGTGTGTGTGTTTGTGTGTGTGTGTGTGTGTGTGTGTGTGTGTGTGTCCGTGTGTCTGTGAACACGATAACTCAAAAACGAAAAGTCGGTAAAATACCAAACTTGGTATTTAAGTTTAGTATCTTCCAGGGATGCGACACGAAGATTTTGAGAAAAATCCCTCCACCCCAAGCTACCCTTTACATGGAACATTTTACGAAAATGTTGATTTTCTAAAAAAATGGCTCTAACGATTTTGATTAAAATATCGTATATTAAAGATATTTTATCTGACAAATAAAATGTATATTTTGAGTTTTCTGGGAATAGCCTCTGAAGACTTTTTATTCTGAGTGAATGTTACGGAATTTTGCATAACTGCTAAACCGTAAAAGATAGACAAAAACTTACCATACAAAAAATGTAGAGCACATTAAAACACACATTTATGTTCTATACATTTTTTTTGTTGGAGTTGCTCGTTTTTGAGATATTCCTTGTTTTTGTTTTCAGGTTCGAAGAACTTAACTTTTCTCATACAGGAATTTGTCAACTCGTGTCCATACCAACAAAGGAACTTCAGTCACACAGTAACCAGCTTTTGACTATCGCTTTAACCTATGCTACTCCCTTATTGCAGAGATGTAAAGAAAGTCATGTGAATGGAACACATAAGATTTTTAGAAAACGGTCCTGTGTGAACAGCATAGCTCAGACGAATACCAAATTTTGTATTTATATTAAGTATCTTCCAAGGATAGGACAAGAAGGTTTTCAAGAAAATCCCCCTACACCTAACTACCCTTTACGTGGAAAAATATTTCAACATTTTGTTTTTCTCAAAAATGGCTCTAATAATTTCGATTAAAGTACCTTATAGTAAAGAAATTCATATCACAAATAATAGGTATATCTTGAATTTTCTAGGAATAGCCTCTAAAGACACCTTTATTCTGGATGAACGTTGCTGAATTTTACATAACTGATAAACAGTAAGAGATAGAAAAATCCACTATACAAAAGAACGTAGATCACAAAAGATATGTCATGAACGTTTTTCTTGCAGAGCTCGAGATGTTCCACGTCATTGGTTTCAATTTTGAGCTTCATTAACTCTTCTTTGACAGGAAGCGTTCTTACGTTTTGTCTTTTTACTTTCTCTAGCACGTATGCACATACAATGTACATAATAGCTAGAGGAGCTACTGTGTTCTACCCCAAAGTTGGATGTCGAGATTTCACAGGAAATATACGTTTTGATGTCCCCTGAGTTCGAAACATTTTTTTAGAAAAACGTCCGTGAATGGGGGGTATGGGTGTTTTTTTTTGGTACTATTTAACGCTGGCTTTAACTACTTATGGCACCGCAGGAGGTGACACTGATGATACATGAATGAAAATGGAGCACCGGTGGAATGCGATGGCGGCACAAACCGGAGAACTAGGAGAAAACCCGCCTCAGCGCCGCTTCGTCCACCACAAATCTCACATGAGATCGCTAGGGGTGTGGGTGTATGCATGTGAACGGTGTGGCTCAAAAACAAAAAAAAAACAAAAAAATTGATATTTATGTTTAGTATCCTCCGAAGATATGACACGATGATTTTTAAAAAAGGATTCCCCCACCACAAACTACCTTTTACATAGATGCATTTTTGAAAACATTTTTTTTTAGTAAAAATGGCTCTAAGCGTTTTGATTAAAATACTGTATATTAAAGATATTTACATCACCAATAAAATTCATATTTTGAATTTTCTGGGAATAGCCTCTGAAGACATTTATTCGGGATGAGTTTTGCAGAATTTAGCATAACGTTTTAACAACAAGCGAAAGACAAAACTTATTGCACAAAAAATGTAGATCTCGTTAAAACACATAACTTATGTCATATACGGGTTTCTTGGGGAGTTGATTATTTTGAAATATTTATTGTTATTATTTTCAGTTTTAGAAAGTTTTAGTTTATCCAGAGTAAAGAGGTCTTCAGAGACTATTCCCAGAAAATTCAAAATATACATCTTTATTTTGTTATGTAAATATCTTTAAAATACGGTATTTTAATCAAAGTCCTTATAGCCAGTTTTGAGAAAATAAAAATTTTTGAAAATTTTTCAATGTATGGGTGGTTGAGGGTGCGGGGCTTTTCTTGAAAATTTTCGTAACGCTTTCTAGGGAGATATTAAACTGAAATGCCACGTTGATATTTAACGGTATTTTAGAATTTGAGCTATGCTGTCCACAGACACACACACGGAGTTTTTCTAAAATTATTTTTTCCGACTTAGGGGAACCTCAAAACATATATTTCCGGTAAATGTCGAATTTGAATTTTAGGTGGAATACAGTACCTTGTCTAGCTACTATTAACTATGTACAAACGTGCTAGAGAATGTAAAAATATATGGTAGCAGTAGTTCAATATCATTTTATCAGTTTAACATTTTTTCCACAGCTTACCTAAATATAACTTAAGAGTGTATATCATAGTAATACATTAAAATATTTGGTAAAGCTATACGACGGTTCCACCACCCATATACTGACATGCGCGCGGCACGCACACATGCGCTAAGTTGTTCAGATGTGAAAGTTGCCAGATTGCCAAAATGTTGACTTCTTCTTGGGAACATTGGGGTTTTAGCTTCACAGATTCGTCGTCTACACCCTGTCGCCTTCGGCCGCACTCAACTTATAAAAAATATCCCTCGGCTACGCATTGCGGCTTAGGGCCCTCCACGCTGGGCTACGCTTTGCAGCTTAGGGCCCTAAATGTTTATAACAGACCAGTAAGTAATTACAATGCGGCTCTAATGACGAAATAACAAAAGTACCCGCGTATAGAAGTAATGCCAAGTGGTGAAACCATTGTATACTAATAATAAATATTTAATATGCGTAGCAGTATAATATCTTTATTAAACTGTCTTCTGTTTATAACAGTAATAGCCTTTAATATCTAAATTTGGTAAAGTTATATTATGATGAACACTTCGAATACACTTATCAAAGAAAACAAAATTTTTATGAAAACAATAATGTTAATCTCTTCTGTCCAAATGAATTTTAAAGTCAATTATTTTAGGAACCATGCATTACGGAAGAAGAAAGTCTCGCAAAATGTATTATTTAACGTAAAAAGCGAAACTTTACAGTGTACGCATCCATTGCGATGTTTACTATGATGCATGCTGCGCCTGTTGGCCAGGAACGGAACTATGTCTCAACTCCTGCCATCTACACCTGAAACAATAAACTACGTTCAACCAGCTGCATATCGCCTGGCAGAACAGCATGAAGAAGTTTAAAACTTGACGGCTGTGTAATGAAAAGCACGTGTAAAGCTGTTTTCGGTGATAATTATTGCATACATAAGGTACCACAGGTGTGGACACTGGTGATACATAAAATGAAATGAAATAATTGGGTAATTTCTCTACACATACTATGTACATAGTGTATAGAGAAGGTAGTGTAATGCACCCAAAAATTCGATACCGATATTTCACCGAAAATACGTGTTTTGAGACTCCCTGAATCCAAAAAAAGTATTTTTAGAAAAATGTCCATGTGTGTGTGACTATGGGCAGCATATCTAAAAAACGAAAAGACCGTTAAAACCCAAACTTGGTATTTAAGTTTGGTATCTCCCAAGGATGATACACGAAGATTTTCAAGAAAATCCTCCCACCCCAAACTACACTTTTCATGAAGAAAATTTTGAAAGTCTTGATTTTCTTAAAAGTGGCTCTAACGATTTTGATTAAAATATCATATATTTAAGATATTTACCTGACAAATAAAATATATATCTTGAATTTTCTGGGAATAGCCCCTGAAGACTTTGCATACAAGAATTTTGCATAACTGCTGAACCGTAAGAGATGATCAAAAACGTATTACACAGAAAATGTAACTCACGATAAAACACACAATTTATGTCATATACATTTTTTTCGTGGAGTTGATCATTTTTAAGATATTCCTGGTTTTTCGTTTTAGCTTTGAAAAACTTATGCTTTTCTCGTACAGGAATTTGTCAACTCGTGTCCATACAAACAACTGAACTTCAGTCACATAGCAACCAGCTTTTGACTATCACTTTAACCTATGGTACTCCTTTATTTCGCTTCTACTTACAAGGAAGCAGGTAAAATACTATTTCTGCTAATTTTTTCTGGATGAGCTTGAAGTAAATAGAAGCATAAGCTTTCTAACAATAATTTCTTGTAGAGATGTAGAGAAAGCCTTGTGAATGGACCACCTTAGATTTTTGTCTACTATGTACTCGTGTAGAAAAGGTGAGCATTCCACGCCCAAGAGTTCTATTCCAGATTTCACTGGAAATATATTTTGAAGTACCTTGAATAAAAAAACTTTTTCAGAAAAAAATAGTCCCTTCGTGTGTTTTTTAAAGTGTTTAACGCCTGTTTTTCTTTACCCTGGCACCGCCGGTGTTAACACTCATGATGCATGGAACGGCGCACCCGTGCAATGCGAGTTTTTTTAGTGTTTAACGCCCGCTTTAACTACTTATGGCACCGCAGGCGGTGACATGATGATGCATAAATGAAGATGGAGCACCGGTTGAATGCAATGGCGGGGGAAACCGCAGAACCCGGAGAAAACCCGCTCTTGCGCCGTTTTGTCCTCCACAAATCCCAAATGCAGTTATTTGGGATCGAACCCAGGCCGCCTTATTCAGAGGCGTGGTCTAACCACTCGGCCACGGTGCGATCCTGTGTGTGTGTGTGTGTGTGTGTGCGCGCGAACGTTATAGCTTAAAAAAGAAAAGCCGTTTAAATACCAGAATTATAAATAATTAATTCGGCATCTCCCAACGCTAAGATCGTCAAGAAAATACGCCCGCCCAAACTACCTTTATGCGACAGACTTTTCGATAATTTTGATTTTCTCGAAGTTGATTTTTAACGAATGTGATTAGATGATTATATATGTGAAATAGTTTTATAACAAATGAAATATATAGCTGGATTTTCTGGGAATAGCCTCTGAATTCCTCTCATTCCGAATTACTTTTGTATAACTGGTAAACCGTAAGAGAAAGACAAAAGTTTACTACAAAAAATGTAGATCTCGTTAAAATACACAGTTTATCAAAAAAATATTTAATAAAATAAATAAATGTTTCTGTGTATTTAACTATTTCTGAGATATTTCGGACTTTTGGTATCAAGTTTTACTTTCTCTAGCCCCGTATGTGCAATGTACATAGGGATAGAGACATATTGTATTCCACCCAAAATTTCGATGTCGAGTTTTCACCGGAAACACATGTTTTAGGACCCCCTGAATAAAAAAAAAAAACATTTTCAGAAACAGGTCCTTGTGTGTGTGTATGTGTGTGTGAGTCTGTGGACAGCATAGCTGAAAAACGAAAAGACGGTTAAATACCAAACTTGGTTTTTAGTTTTGGTATCTTCCAAGGATGCGACACGAAGATTTTCAAGAAAATCTTTCCCTAACTACCCTTTACATGGAACATTTTTCGAAAATGTTGTTTTTATTAAAAATGGCTCTAACGATTTTGATTAAAATCCCATATATTAAAGCCATTTCTATCACAAATAAAATGTGTATCTTGAAGTTTATGGGAGTAGCTTCTAAAGGCTTGTTTTATTCTGGAAGAATTTGGCTTAATTTGGCTTAACTAGTAAACCGTAAGAGATAGACAAAAACTTGCAGTACAAAAAATGTAGATCTTGTTAAAATACACAAGTTATGTTATATACATATTCTTCGTGGAGCTTACCGTTTTCGAGGTATTCCTTGTTATTAGTTTCAATTATGAAGTACTTACACTTTTCTCGGACGGAAGTGTCCGTTTTTCTTTTGTTCTACTCCTGGCCAAGCAAAGAAGCGATTTGCAATGACAAACGCATAACGACAGCCTTTTAAAAATTTGACTACCACTTTAGCACAGTTCCATTCTAGTTATAAGTAATAAAATTCTGTTAATGTTTATCTCGATTAGCATTATCTTTCGTAAGAAGTTTATTTGTAGAGTAGCTAGAGAAAGTCATCAGATTTTTTAATGTTCCATTTATACCCTGCCTTTAACTCCAAGATCTTATCGGCAGCATTTCCTTATGGAGTATTTTGGGCATTGACAATGCTGTTAACTGGTGTTCTGTGAGAGAAATATGCTAGTATACATAAACTTTTCTTGTAAACTTGGATTCTGTATATTTTATATTTCTGTTTCAGGCATTTAATTCACTACCTGGTGGAGAGAAATGGCTACAACGTGGGATCACTTCTTGTAGACGAGTCTTTGAATGACTTTAGGTATGTAGAAAACAATACGACTCCATAAACGTCTATTGTTGTTGCTTATTTTCGCCAAATGCATGTGGACATTTTAACAATTGGTTGGGTTTCCTTCTGTACAAAATTTCTTCTACCTATATACCAATTAATACAGTGAGTCTAGAATTATACCAGACCCTGCGCTGAACGACATTTCCATGCCGAACAACTATATTAACATAAGTTATCCAGGTAGAGTCAGACTGAAAAATGCAATGCCATAGACGGGATTTGAACCACAGATCTCCCGGTCTCTAGCCGGCATCAAGGCATCATGCCGGTACGGCACTAAATTTCTCAACTGATTTTGCCGATCCCGGTAGCCGCGCTCGCTAAAAGTGTCTCGCTTTGGCGCTTCGTGGTGCACAGGATCGTGGGTTCGAGTCCCGCCTTGGGCATGGGTGTTTCTGTGTTTGTAAATGTGTCTATGTTAGTGTATGTATATGTTAAAGGAAAACGTTAAAAATAATAAGGTCTACTAAGGAAATATAGGAAAATGGAGAAAAAAAAGGAATACAGCGCCGGAGTCCTGACAAGCCTCCGAAACTGACTCGTATGTTTCCCGGTAAACCACTAGATGATCTCAAATTATTTTGAAATGACAAACTCCAATGATTTACGATGTTGTAAGTACTTCAAGACCCAGGAATCATAGTATAGCCAACTATTAAGCTCAATTTTTTTTAACGTCCTTTAACCTGGTTGGTCATATCGGAAAATGAATGAAACTGTTGAAATGATGCTCAAATGATCTCGTCAGGGTCCATGGAGCTTAAAGTTACTAGACATTCGTCTTCTAGGATAAGGGAAAAAAACCCGAAAAAAGCCTTATCCGGGTAACTCACCCTAAGCGAGATTCGAACTCACGACCTTTTGAATGTGAGGCAGACACACTACCCAGATGGGCTATTATAGACAATTGTGATAATTTAATTGTCTTCTTACAGAATCCGTGTGTGGGACAGAAGTTGGATAGGTACAGTCATACTAAAAACTTCATTATGTATTTACATATATGACTGGCTTACTTGCATTGCAATATACGATCAAAAGAAATCTGATGTGCTCCATTCACACGACTTTCTCTAGTTATTCCACAAACAAACTTTTCTTAAAAAAGATTATTCTTTTATCTATATCATGCTAATCGAAATAAATATTAGCAGCAAGATTGAGACATTTATCCTACCTGTGCACAAGCTTTGCAATACCCGCTTCAAAAAATGTTGCCGCCAATGATTTTAAATGAGCATTGACGTTGTTTTGAAGATCTTTGTACGTTACAACGTTTGCGGAGAGGCATTCAAAACAAACGAAGAGGAATGCTGACTTCAGGAATTGTGTTGATCCATGACAACGCTCGTCCACACACTGCTGGCACAACCCATCGGCTCCTTGAACAATTTCAATGGGACATTTTCGATCATCCGCCGTACAGTCCTGACCTGGCATCCAGCGACTTTCACCTTTTCCCTGAATTGAAGACGTGGCTAGGAGGGCAGCACTTTCAAACCAACGAAGATCTTCAAAACAACGTCAATGCTCATTTGAAATCATTGGCGGCAATATTTTTTGAAGGGGGTATTGCATAGCTTGTGCACAGGTACGATAAATGTCTCAATCTTTTCAGTGATTATGTTGAACAGTAACCATAAGTGTACAACAATTTTAGTATTAGAATAAGTGTTTTCTATGAACTTGTCTTTTATTTATAGTCTATTGGAGGTTAAAAAAAAAAAAAAAAAAAAAAAAAGAACTCGTATGTACAGGGGGCCCAACACGCCTTATTTCGCGTGTGTAGACAACCCAAAGTTTGTAGAACTTTACAGGGTAAATTCGAGCATACGTTTCATTCTTCTCCTCTTGCATATCAGCTTAACGGTGAAGGAATCGTGCTCATTGAGAGAGGCTTTTACGAGTCCGTGATGAAATACAACAACGGGTAAACATATGGAGAAAGTTATTACGCTTTCCATTTCAAGTGCGGAGCCTTATTTTTATAAAATTAGCACCTTTTAGATTCAGAACCAAAATCGTCACTTTACCTCTCAAAAACCGCCAAAAAGTAGTTTTGTAATTGTGTCATACGCTGTTCTTGTTTAGCATTATGAGACTAGACCTACTGTAGGATTAAATCAAAACATTAAGTCATGTACGAGAACACATAGTGCTTCACTGTATTACTATTATTATTATTATTACGCGCTATATGCATAAGCACAGTAAACACAACATAAAAGTGTAAAAATAAACTAGCCAAAGCGAGATCCCTTAGCTTTTCTCTGTATTGTTGTTATTATTGTTATTGTTATTATTAATAATAATATTAGTATCATTATTATTACCATTATTATTAATTTTATTATTGTTATTATTATTATTATTATTATTATTATTATTATTACGCACTATATGCTTAAGCAGAGTAAACAAAACGTAAAAGTATAAAAATAAACAATTCAAAGCGAGAGCCATTTTTGAGAAAATAAAAATTTTCGAAAAAAGTTCCATATAGAGGATAGTTGGGGGTGGGGACATTTTCTTGAAAACCTTAGTGTCACATCCTTGGAAGATACCAAACTTAAATACCAAGTTGGGTATTCAACGGTCTTTTCGTTTTTGAGCTATACTGCCCACAGACACACACACACACACACACACACACACACATACACACAGACAGACACACACACGGACATTTTTCTAAAAATGCTTTTTTTTTTGTATTCAGGGTGTCCTAAAAATGTATTTCGCATAACGACAGCTTTTAAAACATTTAACTATTGGTTTAGCCTAGTGTATTTCCTTATTTTCTTCCTACTTATAAGAAACTAAATAATAAGAACATTGTGCTAATGAGTACCTCGATTAGCAAGGTGCAGAAAGAAGAAGAATCTTATGTATGAAGTGTGTAGAACAGCCAGAGCAAGCCATGTGAGTGTAACACATCAGATTTTTATAACGTATACAGGGTTAATTGCACAGGGAAATACGGCGCTGAAATGGAGTTTTATTTATGGGTGATTTTTAACTGCTGCGGTTCTCGGCGTCGCATGAAAGACTGCTTAATTTTGTTCAGAGGGCTCTTTAACAGACTTGAGATTCTATTACGTGCCGAAAATCTACGACATGGGGACCAATGGCTTTACTTCCCTTCCGAAGGAAGTCATGCTAAGAATTTTTACGCCCAAAAAATCCTTCGCACTCCGTCAGATTAAATATGGCGCTGTTGGGCCGCATAGTACGAGGTACGTCCAGAAAGTAAATTCTGTTTGGTAATAAAATTAAATTGTGTATAGATACAGAATAATTATTTATTGCACAAAATTCTACAACTCTTAAACTACTTTTCCACATAACTGCCGAAATTTTGAAGGCATTTGTCATAGCGTGGCACAAGTTTTTGTATACCTTCTTCATAGAAGTTTGCCGCCTGTGTCTTCAAAACGTTGGAAACATTTTCTTTCAGCTCTTCGTCATTGTTGAAGTGTTGACCGCCAAGGAAAGACTTGAGATGTAAGAACAGATGAAAGTGTCGCTAGGAGCGAGGTCAGGGCTGTTCGGAGGATGGTCAAATACGTCCCAGCCAAATCCCTGTAGGAGGTTTTCCGTCACATTTGCAGTGTGTGGTCGTGCGTTGTCGTGCACTTCACTACGTCCTTCATTGAACTGTTGGACCCATCTTCTTACCATTGATTCACTCATCGCATTTTGTCCGTAAACTTCGCAAATTTGCCTATAAAGTTCAATTGGCTTCACTTTCCTAGCATTCAGAAAACGAATCACAGATCTGATTTCACAAGCGGCGGGATTTTCAATCAACACCGACATTGTAAACAAGCACAACAAAGCGTATGTGGCTGACAGCGATCTCAAAATGGCGCATGTTTCTTCTCCTTGATACAGGGCGTCTACCGCGCATGTGCGGAACTGCCATCGCAGCGCTGCAGCGGAGATAAATTGAAACGGAACTTACTTTCTGGATGTACAGAGAGAGAGTGGGAGTGAGAGAGAGAGTGGGAGTGAGAGAGAGAGAGAGAGTGGGAGAGAGAGAGACAGAGCAGAAACTAGAGGATGTACATATATAGAAGGAACATGCAGGTCTTGTCGGTGTAGAACTTGAGTAATACGGTTAAGCAGAGGTATGAACGTGTTGCAGACCCAGACCGGTGTACGGCCCACCTCCGCCACCCCCGTCATACGGCCCACCCCTCAAGTACTACCCGGCCAACACGACCACAGGATGGTATCCAGACCGACCCAAGTTCCCGCACATCGTAGGACACGGAGGGCCTATATTCTACACTACGGCGTGGCAGCCGGCCCAGTACTGGTGGCAGAGGTAAGCAAACTTAAAGTTTCTTTAAATTGTTTATTACTTTCTCTACACGTACTATGTACATAGTGTATACAGAAGGTGTTGCACTCCACCCGAAACTCGATACCGAGATGTCACCGGAAATATGTATTAGGGTCCCTGTATCAAAAAAAAAAAAAAAAAAAAAAAAAAAAAAAAAGAAAAAAAAAAGAAAAAAAAAACATTTTCAGAAAAAGGTCCATGTGTGTATCCGTGTGTCTGAGAACACGATAACTCCAAAAACGAAAAGTCGGTAAAATACCAAACTTGGTATTTAAGTTTAACATCTTCCAAGGATGAAAAATCCCCCCCCACCTCAAACTGCCATTTACAGGGAACTTTTTTCGAAATTTTTGATTTTCTTAAAAATGACTCTTAATGATTTCGATTAAAATACCGTATATTAAAGATATTTACCAGACAAATAAAATATATATCTTGAATTTTCTGGAAATAGCCCCTGGATGAATTTAAAGGAATTTTGCATAACTGCTAAACCGTACGAGATGGACAAAAACTTAACACACAAAAAATGTAGAGCACGTTAAATCACACAATTTATGGCATATACATTTTTTTCGTGGAGTTGATCGTTTTCGAGATATTCCTTGTTATTGGTTTCAGCTTTAAAAATCGTATAATTATCTCATACAGGAATTGTTCAACTCCTGTTCATACAAACAAAGTAACTTTAGTGACATAGCAACCAGCTTTTGACTATCACTGTAACCTATGGTATACTTTTACTTCGCTTCTACTTACAAGGAAGCAAGTAATAAGACTATTTCTGCTATTTTTTTCTCGATTAGCATGAAGTAAATAAGGGTATAAGGTTTTTAACAATAATTTGTAGCAGAGATGAAGAGAAACTTATGTGAATGGAACGCATCAGATTTTTCTCAACCCTTTTGTTCTCTAAGTACAATATACTGTAAATGCATTTATTAATAGATTTGCTCCTAACGCATACAGGACTGGAAGAACGTTTTAACTCTGTGCAAATCAGTTGCTTCAACAAAATACTGTTGGTAAATTAACCTACAAAAGCCAAAACAGGTAGAGCTGGCTTTTAAAAGTACAATAGTGACGATATGCTGTCAAGTTAGCGAAACTGGTTATGGTAGAAAATAAATCTGGTTTCCACCACCTCAGTTCGAGTGCTCAGCGCTCTGGACTCTCAACACACAATTCCCTAAATCGATTCTCGGCTCTGGATGTGTATCCGGAGTTTTTCTTTAATTAGATAGAAAGCGAATTTAAGACTAAAACGGTTAAAACTAATGTTAAAATTATAATTGAATGTGTCATAACACTTTTTACTTTCTCTACACGTACTATGTACATAGTGTATAGAGAAGGTATTGCACTCCACCTAAAAAATCGATACCGAGATTTCACCGGAAATATATGACATACATCCAAAAAAAATATCTGATGTGTTCCATTCACATGACTTTCTCTACATCTCTACAACAAATTATTGTTAAAAAGCTTATGCTTCATTTTTCTTCATGCTAAGTGAGAAAAAATAGCAGAAATAGACTTATTACTTGCTTCCTTGTAAGTAGAAGCGAAAAAAGGGAGTACTATAGGTTAAAGTGATAATCAAAAGCAGGTTGCTATTTGATTAACGTTTCTTTGTTTGTATGGACAGGAGCTGACAAATTCCTGTATGAGAAAAGTATATTTTTCAAATCTGAAACCAAAAATAAGGAATAGCTTAAAAAGATCAACTCCACGAAAAAAATGTATACAACATAAATTGTGTGTTTTAATGTGCTCTACATTTTTTGTGTGGTTAGTTTTTGTCGATCTCTTACGGTTTAGCAGTTATATAAAATTCCATAAAATTAATCTAGAATAAACTGATCTTCAGAGGCTATTCCCAGAAAGTTCAAGATATACATTTTATTTGCAGATATTTATCTTTAATATATGATATTTTAATCAAAATCGTTAGAGCCATTCTTGAGAAAATCAAAATTTTTTAAGAAAGTTCCATGTAAAGGATAGTTTGGGGTGGGGGGATTTTTCTCAAAATCCTCGTGTCGCATCCCTGGAAGATACTAAACTTAAACCCCAAGTTCGGTATTTTACCGACTTTTCGTTTTTGAGTTGTCGTGTTCACAGACACACGGATACACGGACACACTGACAACGGGACACACACACACACGGACCTTTTTGTAAAAATGCTTTTTTTGGATATTGGGGACCCTAAAACATATATTTCCGGTGAAATCTCGGTATCGAATTTTTGGGTGGAGTGCAATACCTTCTCTATACACTATGTACATAGTGCGTATAGAGAAAGTAGAAATTAAATACTTTAAGAGCAGTGGTAATTCAACTCACTTAGGGTGTTATTTCTGTATGTTCAGACTACCTTGCCCCTTAACAAAAAATCTGATGTGTACCATTCACATGACTTTCTCTATACCCCTGCAACAAATAATTCTTAAAAAGCTTATACTTCTATTTACTTTATGCTAATCAGAAAAAAATTAGCAGAAATAGTCTTATTGCTTGCATCCTTGTAAGTAGAAACGAAATAAGGGACTACCATAGGTTAAAGTGATAGTTAAAAGCTGGTTGCTATGTGACTGATGTTCCTTTGTTTATATGGATAGGAGTTGACAAGTTCCTGTATGAGAAAAGTATACGTTTTTCATAGCAGAAACCAAAAATAAGGAATGCCTCAAAAACGACGAACTCCACGAAAAAAAAATGTTTATAACATAAATTGTGTGATTTTAATGTGCTCTACATTTTTGTGTAGTAAGTTTTTGTCAATCTCTTACGGTATAGCAGTTATTCAAAATTCCGTAAAATTAATCCAGAATAAACTAGTCTTCAGAGGCTATCTCCAGAAAATTCAAGACATAAATTTTAATTATCAGGTAAATATATTTAATATATGATATTTTAATCAAATTCGTTAGAGCCATTCTTGAAAAAATCAAAATGTTTGAAGAAAGTTCCGTGTAAAGGGTAGTTGGGGATGGGCCGGATTTTTCACAAAATCTTCGTGTCGCATCCCTGGAAGATATTAAACTTAAATACCAGGTTTGGTATTTTACCGACTTTTCGTTTTTGAGTTATCGTGTTCACGGACACACACACACACACACACGGACCTTTATGTGAAAATGCTTTGTTTGGATATTGAGGACCCTAAAACATATATTTCCGGTGAATCTCGGTATTGATTTTTTGGGTGGAGTGCAATACCTTCTCTATAGACTATGTACATAGTGCGTATAGAGAAAGTAAAAAATTAATACTTTAAGAGCAGTGGTAATTCAACTCACTTACTGTGTTATTTCTGTATGTTCAGACTACCTTGGCCCCTTAACAAAAAAAGCGTTTCCAGAATTAATGCCATGCCTGTTTTCCCCAAACATGTATCGAAGCTTTATAGATACTCTGTCATTTTAACACGTGCTGTATATTATGTGAAGCAGGTACGCAAGATCGAACCAGGAAAGCTCGGCAGCGCTCAACCCCAAGACACATCCCCGAAAGAAGCGGCAAGTTGGGGCCGCTGGTTCGGGCGCCACCCAGCTCTGTCCAACCATGAAGCGCTACATCCAGCCCAAGGCCGCGATGAACGACAAGGGCAACTGGATGTACGTCGTGAACCTGGGCGACGTCAACCCCAACTTCACACAGCTCGTCGTGGCGGAGACGTGCACGTAAGTAAAACGTGGGGCGAAGCTCCAGTCATTAGAGTTAGTTAAGATTTATAGTGGTGCTCTAAAGATCTTCACCTCTGGGGTTACTTTAAAAAAAAAAATCTGATGTGTTCCATTCACATGACTTTCTCTAATCTCTGCAACAAATTATTCCATTTACTTCATCTAATCGTGAACAACTTAGCAGAAATAGTTTTATTACTTGCTTCCTTGTTAGTAGAAGCGAAATAACGGGGTACTATAGGTTAAAGTGATAGTCAAAAGCTTGTTGCTCTGCGACTGAAGTTCCTTTGTTTGTATGGACACGAGTTCACAAATTCCTGAATGACAAAAGTATACGTTTTTATAACTGAAACCAAAAACAAGGAATATCTCAAAAACAATCAACTCCACGAAAAAAATGTATTTAACATAAACAGGGTTTTTTAATGTGCTCTACATTTGTTGTGTGGTAAGTTTTTGTCCATCTCTTACGGTTTAGCAGTTATGCAAAATTGCTTAAAATTGACCGAGAGTAAAGTAGTCTTCAGAGGCTATTCGCAGTAAATTCAAAATATACATTTTATCTTTAATATAAGATATTTTAATCAAAATCGTTAGAGCTATTTTTTAGAAAATAAAAATTTTCTAAAAAAGTTCTATGTAAAGGGTAGTTGGGGGTGGGGGGATTTTGCTTAAAATCTTTGTGTCGCATCCCTGGAAGATACGAAACTTAAATACCAAGTTTGGTATTTTACTGACTTTTCGTTTTTGAGTTATCGTGTTCACAGACACACAGACTACTTTCTGAAAATGCTTTATTTGGATACAGGGGACCCTAAAACATCTCGGAATCGATTTTTGGTGGAGTGCAATACCTTCTCTATACACTATCTAGATAGTGTGTATAGAGAAAGTAATAAGCTTTTGTAAGACCAGTTTGTTAGAATAGGTAGATAAAGTCATACATATTAACACGTCATCTTTTTTACATTTTGAAAATAAGTCTGGAAAAATAACCATAATTAATAATAGGAACTCATTTATGGTTTACCATGTAGTAAATTACATAGACAATGCTAAGGCAAAATTTCATCTGCTTAAGTTAAATGGTTTAGGAGCTTAGCGTACCAAAATGTTGTATATTTGAAATTGTGTTGATAGGACGTACTCGGTCTTCTAAGGTATAGTAAAACTGTACGAGTATTGGGATTGCTTCCTAAAATAACCACTAAACACCAAGAAAATAACTAATGTTACGAACGCACTTGAAATATAATGCTAATTACCATGTTGTTCTTTTTTCAGATCTTTCCGTTGTAATGGCCTGTGTTCGATCCCCAATGGGTACACCTCCAGGTGCGAACAGCAGTACGTGCAGAAGAGACTGGTCGCCTTGGAGAGTGGCGGCAACCGATTATACCAAGATACTTTCTGGTTTCCTCATTGCTGCATCTGTCAGATCACTCCTGCCAACTCCGGCTGAACATCGTACTTCTTTCCTGTCTTTCTAAGCCAAAAATAATTAATAAAGTCCATTTTGTATATAAAACAGTATATGTGTGTTTTATTTAAACTTATATAAGGCTTGGAATTGTGACTTGGTGTGCAGTGCGCTTAACTGGGACTGCAGTATAATCTAAACAAAGTTAACACTGTTTTAGTACATTTGGAGGAAACGCCACTGTGTTGTTGACATCGTCAAGACTTGGGATCCAAGAGGAACGAGGGGAAATGCGATAGTAGGAACGTGCAGTTGAACAAAGAAACCTGGGAAATGTTGCATCTTTTGCGTCCAAAATTGCGTAACATCATGCAGGCAGCCTATAAAAACCAAATCTAGATCAATTACAAGCTGATGTTATTTATGAGATATGAAGTTGGTACTACCAATGCAATGCTTCCGTAACAGGTGAATAAGGCGACTTATATGCACATGTATAGTCAATGCTGGATGTGTGTTCCATTTCAGAGTAAACTAATAATGTATTGATAAATGTATAATATTTGAAGAAGGGTCAAAAACTGAAAATAAATTGAGTAAGGGAAGTTCTTTTATTATATAGTGCGTTTTTTTTTTTTTTTTTTTGGTAGTGTTTAACGCCCGCTTTAACTACTAATGGCACCGCAGGCGGTGACACTGATGATCCATGAATGATGATGGAGCACCGGTGGAATGCGATGGCGGGGGAAACCGGAGTACCCGGAGAAAACCCGCCCCAGCGCCGTTTTGTCCACCACAAATCTCACATGCGGTCGCTTGGGATCGAACCCCGACCGTCTAGGTGAGAGTCGAGTGGTCTAACCACTCGGCCACGGCGCGGCCCATATAGTGCGTAATAATGTATTCAACTTACATACAGAGTGGTACAAAAATGTATACACAGTTTAGCAGTCCATAACTTGCAAACTAATGGGCGGAAACATCTCAATTTTATTTTCTCTATACGTACTATGTACACAGTATATAGAGAAGGTATTGCACTCCACCTAAAATTCGATACCAAGAGTTCACCGGAAATATATGTTTTAGGGTCCCCTGTATCCAAAAAAGATATTTTCAGAAAAAGGTCCGTGTGTCTGTGAACACGATAATTTAAAAAAACGAAAAGTCGGTAAAATACCAAACTTGGTATTTAAGTTTAGTATCTTCCAGGGATGCGCCACGAAGATTTTGAGAAAAATCACCCCACCCCAAAACTACCCTTTACATGGAACTTTTTTCGAAAATTTTGATTTTCTGAAAAATGGCTCTAGCGATTTTGATTAAAATATCATATATTAAAGATATATACCTGACAAATAAAATGTATATTTTGAATTTTCTGGGAATAGCCTCTAAAGACTACTTTATTCTGGATGAATTTTGCATAACTACTAAACCGTAAGAGATGGACAAAAACTTAACACACAAAAAATGTAGATCACCTTAAAACACACAATTAATGTTACATACATTTTTTTCATGGAGTTGATCGTTTTTCAGATATTCCTTTTTCTTGGTTTCAGCTTTGAAAAACATACTTTTCTCATACAGGAATTTGTCAACTCCTGTCCATACAAACAAAGGAACATCAGTCACATAGCAACCAGTTTTTGGCTTTCACTTTAGCCTATGGTACTCCCTTATTTCGCTTCTACTTACAATAAAGCAAGAAATAAGACTATTTCTGCTAATTTTTCTCGATTAGCATGAAATAAATAAAAGATAAGCTTATTAACAATAATTTGTTACAGAGATATAGAGAAAGTCATGTGAGTGGAACACATCAGCTTTTTGGCAGTGTAACAGTTTGTAGTTCCGGCAATCACCACGCAAGCGGTGTCGCCAAATACATAAGCATTCTTTCGTTGTTAGTTACTTGAGTAAACATGGTTGCCTCAAGGCTTATATTCGATGGACGGAAGTCAGTTTTGAAGTGGTAAATTAGGTACGAAAACATTAGTGAGGTTCAACGCCTGTGACAAAATGAGTATTAAACAGAGCCACCGATAAGTTTAACAATTGCGTGCATTTGAGACAAGTTTGAAGTCGACGGCTCTGTTACAGATGTACAGAGAAAAACGATCTGGACGACCTGTAACAGCAACAAGCCCAGCGAAAGGTTTTACTTCCAACAAGACGGTACACCAGCCCACTGTCACAATCGTGTCAGGGAGTATCTCAACGAAAATCTACCTGCACGATGGATAGGCCGAAGAGGTACTGTAGAGTATCCACCACGTTCCCCAGACCTTAAAGCCTCTGGATTTTTACCTATGGGGAACACTTAAGGATGTCGTTTATGGAAAAAAGCCACGCACATTGGATAATCTACCAGAATGTATTGTACATTCGTGTGCTGAGCACGTTGCAGTATGTAGTTCGTGCTGCAGTTCGGCGGCATCGTCTGTGTATGGATGTTAATAGCGACCATTTCGAACACCTACAATGATATCTGTAAGTTGGACTTTAAGCTACAGTTTCACAACAAATGAGACATTTCCGCAAGTTATGGACCGTTAAACAGTGTATACATTTTTTGGACCACTCTGTATAACTGCACCTGAGTTATGTATTACCTTGAGGACAAATATAATTTTGGAAAAATCGATTTAAGGTTGCGTTGTCAACAGCGAATCCCATTAGAAATGTTAAATACTTTAATAATTAAATAAGAAATAATTAATCTTCCATGAATTAAATTCAAATCTAATTCACCCTTCACTAGCCAAAAGAATTCTATTCTAACAATATGGCTAACCTATTTGTCATATAACCTGTACTATTTAATTGTAACATCATGCAATTCTATAGTGTTAAATTTACTAAAATCTGGACATGATTCCTAACATTTGCTTATTTAAAAAGGACTAAGTTCTGCCACAGAGTTGCAGATGGCAGTGTACCACACAAATTGAAATTCCGCAATATTAAATTAACTTTCGTAATGTTTATTTTACAAATAATACGAAGTTTTAATTTAAGTTCTTGCCACCTACAGGTGGCAGCACGTTTCACAATGATTAGTAAGCTTTCTCAACTGCCAATATAATCGTGGTCATACAGATGTGTTCCTTCCTAAAGTTGGTATGATTTACCGGAATTACACTCGCGTGAACGCAGATAATGCAACATTAACGAAAACGGTACCATATTTGCACGCCTAAGTCTCACCAGTAAATTCAACTCGAAACTGCGGATGTTTTCTTTACTTAACTACGTATTGTGATGCTTAGACCCCTGTTCCGTAACTGCTTAGTTCCTCTTTCCACCGCACGCATTCATAACGTGGTCAACTAGTAATTTGTGACAAGAGTCTCTGTGTTGATAGCTTATATACAAAATCTGATGTGTTCCATTCACATGACTTTCTCTACATCTCTGCACAAAATTGTTGTTAAAAAGCTTATGCTTCTATATACTTCATGCTAATCGAGAAAAAATTAGCAGAAATGGTATTATTACCTGTTTTCTTGTAAGTAGAAGCGAAATAAGAGAGTACAACAGTTTAAAGTGATAATCAAAAGCTGGCTGCCATGTGACTGAAGTTCCTTTGTTTGTATGAACAGGAGTTGACAAATTCCTGTATGAGAAAGGTATAAGTTTTTCAAATCTGAAGCCAAAAACAAGGAATATCTCAAAAACGATCAACACCACGAAAAGATGTATATAACATAAATTGTTTGTTTTAACGCGCTCGACATTTTTTGTAAGTTTTTGTCCATCTCTTACAGTTTAGCAGTTATACAAAATTCCGTAAAATTCATGCAGAATAAAGCAGTCTTCAGAGGCTCTATTCCCAGAAAGTTCAAGATATACATTTATCATCATCATCAACTCTTCATGGATTAGGAGAATTCTCCTGTTCCGGCCTCATATTTCTTCCCATCTTTTTACTGGTCTTCCTATCGTTCTGTAGCCTAGAGGTTTATATTTGTATGACTGAACTAGAATGCGAGGGTTATCCATTCTTTGTAAATGGCTTTTCCATTTTTCTCTATTTATTTGTATCCTTTCTTTTAAGGAAAAAATGTCTAATTCTTTCCTTATGTCTTCATTTCTAAAATGATCTTGTCGATTGCATCCTTTTACTGCTTGGAGGTATTTCATTTCTGCCGCTTGTATTTGGCTCCAATCTTTCTTTTTAAGAGTCCATGTCTCCGAACCATATAGTAAAACTGGAACAGCCATTGTCTTATAGAATTTTAGGTTTGCATCTTTTCGGGTTTTCCTTTTCAAGGTACGAGCTATTACTCCACAAATATATTGGAACTTATTCACTTTATTATTTATTTCTTCATTGTTTATTTTAAAGGTTACATTACAACCCAAGTAGTTCAATTTTCCTACCTGTTCTAACACTTTATTGCTTAATACTATCTTTGATCTTTTTATGTTTTCCTATAAATGCCATTATCTTTGATTTTTCTATTGATATACTTAAACCATAATCCTGGATCAATATTTGTAGCTTGTACATACTATTTGCAGCTTATCCTTTCTGTCTTGTATTAACATCATGTCATCTGCAAAGAGCAGCATATTTAAGGCATTATTTTTATTCCTAATGGTATTTCATCTTTTAATTTTCTGAGAATATCATCCATACAGATATTAAATAAAAGCGGAGATAAACTACATCCTTGTCTTAAACCATTATTAATTATCATATCTTGTGATAATCGTCCATTTCCTAAAACTATTTTTATCTTTGTTTCTTGATATATATTCCTGAGTACATCTATCAATTGTTTTGGGTATCCTTTTTTATCTAATATATGCCAGAGTCTAGTTCTGCTTACCTTATCGAAATCTTTTTCTAAATCTACAAAAGCTATATGTGTTTCTAAATTATATTCTCTTCTCTTTTCAATAATTTGGTTAATAGAAAATATATTATCGGTGCAGGATCGTCCTTTTCTAAATCCCATTTGGTTTTCTAATAATAACGGTTCTGTAATTATACTTAGACGTTTGTTTATGATGTATACAGCTTATAGCCTGTGTTCAGGAGACTTATACCTCTGTAATTACTATTTCTTTTTAAATATATTGATAACGTGTGCATCGTACCAGCATTTAGGAATTCTATTCGTTTTCCAACATTTGTTGAAAAAATTAAGTAGTCTTACATTTAATTTATCTCCTCCATACTTTATTAATTCTGCATTTATTCCATCTGGTCCTGGAGCCTTTCTATTTTGCATGTTTTGTAAAGATAATTGTAATTCTTCTTGGGTGATTAAATCTATAGATGTTTTAGCTATTACTTGATCCTCTTTTGACTTTCCATTTTCTTCTAATTTATACCATAGTTCCTTATAATATTTCAACCATTCTTCTTCAGATATATTGTTTATTCTCACTTTGTCTTTCTCTTGTTTTGTTAACGTCTTAATCACTTTATAGGCAAATTGTTGTCTGTCATGTATGTCGTTTTCTATCTGGCTAATAAAATTCTCCCATGAATTCTGATGTCCTCTTCTTGTAATTGCCTTTGCGATGTTTCTTTTTTCTTTATAATTTTGTCTTGACTCTTCAGTTTTATTTTGTAGAAACCTTTTATACGCTGCTTTTTTATTGTCAATAGCTTGTTTAATTTCTTCATTCCATATTCTTAGGCCAATTTTTCTTCTATATTTATTTCTTCTTCCGATTGCTTCTTCTGCTGCTCCTTTGATTGCTTTAATTATATTGGACCATTCTTTATCTATATGTTCTTCTTCTTTTGTATCTTCTAGGCAAATGTTTAATCTTTCTTGATAAAGCCTCCTAATACTAGGTTCTTGAAGTAGGGTTATTTTGAAAACCGTTTTATTTTGTTCCTCGTTTGCCCTTATTTTTGATTCTTTCCATCTTGTCCATAATTCTATTTTAGATATCACTAAATAGTGGTCGGAGGATATATCACATCACCTGTAGACTCTAGTATGTGTAGTCTGTGATATTAATTTTTTATTTACCATAATATAATCAATTAATGATCTTTGACCACGTGCATTCCATGTATATTTGTGAACATCTTTTGTTCTAAAAAATGTATTTGTTATCTTAAGTTCATTAAAAGTTGCAAACTGTCGTAATTGTTTATTATTTTCATTAATGTGGTCTTCTCCAAATTTTCCTACAGTTTTAGGTATAGGTTGTTTCCCAACTCTTGCATTTAAATCTCCAGCAATGATCATATATTGGGTTTTGCTTTTATTTACTTCTTCTTGTAATTGCTCATAGAATTCTAAAACCTCTTCCTTTTTCCCCTCTTCAGGACTATACACTCCCACAACAATTAGATGTCCTCTGGGGATTTTAAACGTTACTTGTATAATTCTTTCATTAATAAAAGTATAGTGTTCAATTCTCTTTGTCCATTTTTCATCAATTAATATTGCTACTCCTTTTGCTGCTCTTTGTTTTAATGAAACCCCACTATATACTAAAGTGTATTTCCCTATCTTTTCTGTACCTTTTAATTTATTTGGCAAATAAATATCTTAAACATAAGCAATTTTAATCAAAATCATTAGAGCCATTTTTAAGAAAATTCAAAACTTCGAATTTTTTTCCATGTAATGGGTAGTTTGGGGTGGGGGATTTTATTTAAAATTTTCGTGTCGCATCCTTGGAAGATACCAACCTTAAATTTAAAGTTTGGTTTTTAACGGTCTTTTGGTTTTTGAGCTATGCTGCCCACAGACACACACATACACACAGACAGACACTCACAAGGACATTTTTCTAAAAAAGTTTTTTTTGGATTCAGGGGATCTCAAAACATATATTTCCGGTGAAATCTTGATATCGAATTTTTGGATGCAATACAATACCTTCTCTATAAACTATGTACATAGTACGTATAGAGAAATTAACAAGGTTTCAACTTCTGAGTCTTACTCAAAAGCAGGTTAAGGAATTCTCAAGCAGTTGGCAAAAAAAAAAAAAAAATAAAATAAATAAATAAATACATTTTAACATCCCTAAACTAATAACAAATTAGCTACATTCAAAGCAAACCGCTACGAGTATAGGAGATTTCAGACACCCACTGTGACGGCCTCTCTCCTCCCTTTCCCGCCAGTTACTATTCCTTTATTACATCCATTAAAACTAATAGATAACTGTGGAAATATGCTGGCAAAATAATTATCAGACAATATCACAATTAGCATCGTCTGTGGAGGAATTTGGCTGAGAAAACTTGAGCCATCCTATGGCTCAGGCATTTTGTCTGAGACTGACGTTGGCAGGTCGTGAGTTCGATTCCCGCAGCCATCCTCTCTGACCAGTGAACAAGGGAGGTTTCTACATTCCCACAAATATCCTGCGCCTTTATTTCACCTCCATTTCACCCAACCGTCTCTTTCAGGCTTGTCGGTGAGGACTGCAACTGTAGGAGTGTTCGGTCAGACCTGGGATACAGCCTTCTAGCGTCAAGATGAAGAACTGCTTGGACTATATTTTGACCCTCCACGGTGGCTCTTTCCCCGCGGTCTGGTTTCGGCCGCCCGTCAATAATATTTTCATATTGTCTTATCCTCCTGGGATATGACCCATAATAAGCACTTTGAGACTGCAATGACACGCACATGCGGACTTTTTTGTGAAAATGCCTTTTTTTTTGGATACAGGGACGCTATTTTTGGGTGAAATGCAATACCTTCTCTATACACTATGTACATAATACGTGTAGAGAAAGTAAAAACTATCTACCTTCTAACTGAGCGTATACGTTTAAGTATAGCTGGCAAAATTGAAAATCCTATTAAAACTCTAGAGAACAGTCCACACTAGACATGGCAAAAAAAGCAGTTATATATGCCCCATTTTTAATTTTAAAGAAATCGATTATGTATTACATTTTTAAAATCTTAAATTCAAAACTGTCAAGAATAGGTTTCGTTAGATTCATAAATCTATAAGGAATTTAGTTTGAAGGAATTAGATAAAAAAATGATGTGTTCCATTCACATGACTTTCTCTACAACTCTCCAACAAATTATTGTTAAAAAGCTTATGCTTCTATTTACTTCATACTAATCAAAAAAAAAAAAAAAAAATTAGCAGAAATAGTCTTATTACTTGCTTTCTTATAAGTGGAGGTGAAATAAGAGAGTATCATAGGTTAAGGTGATAGGCAAAAGCTGGTTGTTATGTGACTGAAGTTCTTTTGTTTTTAAGGACAGGACTTGACAAATTCGTGTGTGAGAAAATCATAAGTTTTTCAAAGCTGAAACCACAAATAAGGAATATCTAAAAAGCGATCAACTCTACCAAAAAAATGTATATATTATTAATTGTGTACTTTAACGTGCTCTACATTTTTGTGTGTTAAGTTTTTGTCCATTTCTTATGATTTAGCAGTTATGCAAAATTCCGTGAAATTCATCCAAAATAGTCTTCAGAGGCTATTCCCAGAAAATTCAAGATATACGTATTATTTGTCAGGTAAATATCTTTAATATACGATATTTTAATCAAAATCGTTAGAGCCATTTTTCAGACAATCAAAATGTTCGAAAAAGTTCCATGTAAAGGGTAGCTGGGGGTAGGGGAATTTTTCTCAAAATGTTCGTGACGCATCCCTGGAAGATACTAAACTTAAATACCAAGTTTGGTATTTTACCTACTTTTCGTTTTTGAGTTATCGTGTTCACAGACACACGGATGCACACACAAACGGACCTTTTTCCGAAAATGCTTCTTTTTTTTTTTTTTTTTGATAAAGGGGACCCTAAAACATATATTTCCGGTGAAATCTCGGTATCGAATTTTTGGGTGGAGTGCAATACCTTCTCTGTACACTATGTACACAGTACGTGTAGAGAAAGTAAAAATGTATGCGTGGCCCCTGAAGTCCTCTTCATTTTGAATGACTTTTGCCTAGCTAATAAACCGCGATAGATATCCCTTTTTATTGGTTTTAATTTTAAACACTTACACTTTTGTCAAACAGGAAGTCGTTCTCGTTTCTCCTGTTTTACTACTGGTCATGCAAAGAGAAGCGAATTTCAATGATAATCGCATAGCGACAGCTTTTGAATGATTTGACTGTTGCTTTAGCCTAGTATATTCCGTTAGTTCCCTTCTACTTTGAAAGGAACCAAATAATAAGACATTTTGCTAATGTTTATCTCGATTAGCATGAAGTGGCTATGACGTTTATTGGGAGAATTGTTAGAGAAAGTCATGTGAATAAAACACGTCAGATTTTTTTCCTATTATATAATTGTGTAATTACCATTGTGTTCAATCAATCTCACAATTTTTACTTTCTCTACACGTACTATGTACATAGTGCACAGAGAAGGTATTGTAATGCACTCAAAAATACGATACCGAGATTTCAACCGAAATACATGTTTTAGGGTCCTCGGTATCCAAAAAAAAAGCATGTTTAGAAAAAGGTCCATGTGTGTGTGTTTGTGAACACGATAACTAAAAATATGATGTGTTCCATTGACATTACTTTCTCTACATCTCTGCAACAAATTATTGTTAAAAAACTTATGCTTCTATTCATTTCATGCTAATCGAGAAAAAATTTAGCAGAAATAGTCTTATTATTTGCTTCCTTGTAAGTAGAAGTGAAATAAGGGTGTGTCATAGGTTAAATTGATAGTCAAAAGCTGGTTGCTATGTGAATGAAGTTCCTTTGTTGCTATAGACTGGAGTTGACAAATTCCTGTATGAGAAAAGTTAAGTTTTTCAAAGCTGAAACCAAAATATGGAATATCTCAAAAACGATCAGCTCCACGAAAAAAAATGTATACAACATAAATTGTGTGTTTTAATGTGCTCTACATTTTTTGTGGAGTAAGTTTTTGTCCATTTCTTAGGGTTTAGCAGTTATGCAAAATTCACTCAGAATAAAGTAGTCTTTAGAGGCTATTTACAGAAAAGTCAAAATATAAATTTTTATTTATCAGGTAAATAGTTTTTAGTATTCGATATTTCGATCAAAATCGTTAGAGCCATTTTTTGGAAAATCAAAATTTTCGAAAAAAGTTCCATATAAAGGATAGTTTGGGGTGGAGGATGTTTCTCAAAATCTTCGTGTCGTATCCCTGGAAGATACTAAACTTAAATACCAAGTTTGGTATTTTTGCGACTTTTCGTTTTTGAGTTATTGTGTTCACAGATACACGGACACACACAGACGGACTTTTTTCTGAAAATACTTTTTTTTTTGGATACATGGAACCCTAAAACATATATTTGCGGTGAAATCTCAGTATCGAATTTTTGGTGAAGTGCAATACCTTTTCTATACACTATGTACATAGTACGTGTAGAGAAAGTAAAAAGGTCCATGTGTGTGTGTGTGAGTGTCAGTATGACCGTGTGACTGTGAACACTATAACTCAAAAACGAAAACTCGGTAAAATACCAAACTTAGTATTTAAGATAAGTATCTTCCAGGGATACGACACCAAGCTTTTGAGCAAAATCTTCCCCATCTCAAATTAGGCTTTATATGTAAATTTTTTCGAAAAATTTGATTTCCTCAAAAATGGCTGTTAACGATTTTGATTTAAGTACCTATATTAAAGATATTTATATGGCAAATAAAATGTATGTCTTGAATTTTCTGGGAATAGCCTCTAAAGACCTCTTCATTCTGAATGAATTTTGCTGAGTTTTGCGTAACTGGTAAATCGTAAGAGATAGACAAACACTTACTACACAAAAATGCAGAACACGTTAAAACACACAATGTATAACATATACATTTTTTTTTTCGTGGAATTAACCATTTCTGAAATATTCCTTGTTATTTGTCTCAGATTTAAAATACATTTAACTTTTCTCACGTGGTAAATTATAAACTTCTGGCTTTACACAGAAACAGATTTCAACCACATGTCTATCAGTTTTAAAAGATTTGACTATCGTTTTAGCCTAGTGTATTTATTCCCTTATTTTCCTTCTACTTGCAAGGAAGTAAGTAATTACGACAATTTCTACTAATGGTATGTCGATTATCATAAAATAAATAGAAGTATATGCTTTTTAACGATAATTTCTTAAGTGGATGTAGAGAAAGCCATGTGAATGGAACACGTAAGATTTTTTAAATATTGAAGGATGTGTATTTTTCACCACCTTGCCAATGTCAATGTTGCCAATGACCCATTATCTCAGCAATTATTTAAAATAATTAGCTAAATTTTTCAGGGTATATTCAACAATACCTTTACAGTTTATTGTTGAAAAATAGAATACTACTGCATTAACAGGAAAGGTGTGGTTGTTTTTTTAAAATAAAGCTCTAACATTTTAATGAAAAATAAAGATTTTTTAATTTGAAAAAATAACTAATCCATATACATAGATTTTTTTTCGTTAAAATAAAGCTTACTTAGATGCAAATGTGCGGTAAAATTTTAGCTCTTTATGTGTACTAGTTTCTGAGATAGTGGGACATTGATATAGAAAATGTTACTTCTTCAGAAATTGCTTTCAAACATAACTTTAAAAAAAAAAAAAATGTAACCTAACTTTCCAAACACAACTTTGCAGTACTTCGAAACAATGTTGCCAATAGCTAAAGTAAAACTTTCGGTCAAAATAAAAATACCTCTTCTCTAACACTAATATTTACAGAGCTATTGATGCTTCACCAAGTGAGTGTACGAAAATGTTCTAAAAACTACTTATTTTCAAAAATATTTTTAAACTATTTACAATTAGTGTATCTCTATGAAAGTTCACCAAAATGAGCGGGAGACTGGAAATACTCATGTGCAATTAAGACATGAAAATTGAAAAAATTATGAAAATCCCATTTCGACTCCCCCTCTGAGGGTCTTTCTAATTTTCGTAATGTTACACAGTCTTGAATATATTTCAGATGATCCAGAACTCTTTTGATAACCACTACATATCCAGACTTAATCTCTGGTACAATCTCTTTGGTCCCGTAGCTATTTGATAACGTAAATACTCCACAATGTTCACTATTGCTATTTCAACAAAAGAGGAGCGTTGTTGTGCGTTATGGAAAGCTTGCAATATCCCAAGTCAACAATTTGGAATTTTTACATAATCAGTAACCCATGCAACGCTGCTTAAGACACAAATAATTAATCTTGGTCAAAAAGTGTGTAGATTTCCTAGTTATGATTTGTCAAAAATAACTTTATAGTGAGGTTTCAGATCCCTATATTTTTTTTAATGATAACTATGCTGATGGTGTTGTTGGAGGTAGTTATGGTTTTACGTTCGGAAAACCGAAGGCAAATGGGGAAGCACAAAAAATGCAACATCAGCATAAAATGGACGCTGCTCTAAGATACCAGAACGATCGATTGAAGGCAGTTTCTTTTCCGGCTTCCCACATCGGTACTTGGAGTTTCGAAACCATGGTCTCTTAGGCGGCTCTACATTTACAGAGAGGCTAGTAGAGCTTCCAATGTTCACGACGTGTTTTATGACATTTGAATGTCGTCTGTTTCCTAAACTTGCTGGATCAATAAACTACCATAGCAACGGCACAAAAATGAGAGAGATGTAAGAGGAAGTGAAAGTAGTAATGAAAAAAAATATTCCAGTCGCTTTCAAGGGTGAACGAAATATTTTTCTGAAAACATACACTTTATTTGCGTTCTAAACGCAAAAATAAAAATGAGGAATTTAATTTAAAATGTTAATTTGGTTATATATCAGGCCAGAAAAGATGTGGAAGTATTATTTCGCTCGCATTGAGTTATATGAGTTCTAAGAGTTATTGTTCGCAATGATACATTTGAGGGGAATTTTCATTTATCGCAATGGTTAAATTCCAGTGACGAAGAGCCAAAATAGCCTGAAAACACAGGACTTTCCTTCGAATCACCTTGGGTGCAAACGTTCCGAGAACGAGAGGTACCCTAGCGGCAGATTGTAGCAACTAACTGACGCTCGCGTTTCCGAGAGCGACTGCCCTCTGTTAGTGGAGTGGCGAAACTGCGTGCACTATTCGCAAACAAACTACACGCAGGAAGGGCAAGCCGTTAGTAGTGAACAACAAAGACGACTTGTGGTGGGGCAGGCATCACGGATCTGTGGAAAAGGTAATATTTTCACATAATAACGATGATGTAGCCGTGTTCAAGTGCAATGACAGGCAAGATCGTGTGACAAACAAGGTATTACAGCTCGAATCTTGCAAGGTTTCATTTAAAAATGGGGAGAAATACGATGGGATTCTCCGTCTAAACAGTGGGGCAGCCATCGCGGGTATTTTGCAATGTTGCCGGTGCGATGTCTTCTCAAGAAACCACGTGTTTACTGTATTATGACAATTTTTGAGTTACCTGGTGTCCTATTTGGCCAGTTTTTCTATTCCAGGGAGTGTCATTTTTGGGTTTTCGGTGTGTGTTGTTTGTGAGGGGATGAGGTAGTGGGGGAAGAGGGAGGGAAGCACGCTGACTCACAGGAGGCCGTGGCTCGGCCAGTCGATTTTACGTGCTGCTTGTGCAGCGCTCCTTGTGAATGGAGTACATTTTTTTGTTCGTGCGCCAGCGTAATAGACGTAGTACTACACGACGGACGCAATACTTGAAATAAAAAAGTAAGCTTTGTATATTCCGTTAGTGTTTTATGTCTTGTCGGTGTCCATGTTTTCTTGTTTTGTTGTGACGATAATGAAGGCCGTGCTAGGGGATCCGTAGGGAAAGGTCAGTGAAACCGAAAGCAAGCGAGTGTGATGCCACTCTCGATTTCATTTGTGTGGAGTTTGCAAACACGCCTGTGACGTTGTGATATTGCATGCATGTACGATCGCATAAAAGGTCATTTTGTATTCATTTAGTGCATGTGCTGTGTTATATATGATTGGATTTTCTGAAAGTAACCAATGTTACAATCAGTTTCATAGTTGCTATGGTAACCAAACAAGAGGCAAATTTAATGCCTTTGGGAAGCAATCTATTGTTTAAGACGTGCGTGTTAACTTTAATATGAAATATACATAAATTCTTCGTTGGAATGTCCTTAATTATTAAGGCGCATTTCCTTTTTTCACTCCAGGGAGAAATAAATTAAGCACAGCGTACAATAGCAGTTATAGTAGCTTACTCACGGAATGTACAACATCAAAAGTGTACATCTACGAGTTTTGAACTAAGCGTTGTGAGATTTTTTGTTCTTTTTTGACGGAAGACCAGTTTGTGACTATTTTAAGTATCGGTGTTGTCTAAAAATGCACATATTTGAAAGTTTCATTGTATACCATAACGATGAAGATGATATAATAACAATAACAGTAATAATGATGAAATTTATGATAGCGACGATTATAAAACTTATTTTCATATCCCAAACTCATTTAGGAGCATGTAAATTTAGTTTACATAATTTGACTCTGTGTAATTACGTATCATTGTTGCCAATAATATTTTTTCGGTTAAAAGGTCTGAATACCTTGATAATGTTATGAAATGTTATAAGCGGGTGTTAAAAACATCCAGTCGAATATATTAGAGACATTAAAATTACTGTCAATAATAGGCTAGCTATTTAAAAAAGCTAAAGCATTTTTATACCACGATGCTGTATTTGGTACACGTTTTCTTTTCGAATTTATTCAAAGCTTAAATATAATATCAGTTTTAGGCTGAATGTGATTTCGTTCAATAAATCACTCGCCATTTGACTGAGCTCGCCCGAACGGCATTGCATAAAGAATATGGAGAGACGTCAACCTGAAGGGGGTGAAGACCCATAGAACTCGAGAGTAAATTTCTGCAAATACATCTCATTGCATGAATTCACGTCTTTGTTTAAGGGAAATTTAGGTGCAGGTGACAATTTAGAAGTAATTTTATAACCATCGAGAGCGAAAGGTATGATGCAGTGTTAAAGTTTGTGAGGGGATTTAAGACTTCCATTTTAAATATGTGTTTACAAAATACGTCAATACACTGTGTTTGCAAATAATCTAGACCCACAAAACTAACATAATCACGTTGTATACTGAGATAAATAA
Source organism: Hymenopus coronatus (assembly GCA_030762935.1). NCBI lineage: Eukaryota > Metazoa > Arthropoda > Insecta > Mantodea > Hymenopodidae > Hymenopus > Hymenopus coronatus. The sequence continues at coordinate 28,556,095 of CM060897.1, forward strand.
CATACATTACAGCACAATATATTATTTTGTTGACTGTGAAATAAATAACTATTATAATTCTTTTATGTAGGGTGACAACAATGTGATTTTTATTTTTATGCACTACTTACTGAGTACAATTAAATGAATTGTTGCATTACACACAATTTTGACGGAGAGATTTCACCGGAAAAACACGTTTTGAGGCCCTCGAACCACAGCAAATTACCTAAAGGCTCGCGCTCGCGTGTGTGATCAGCATAACTCGACGAAAAAAGTCTGATAAATACCAAACTTGATATTGAATCTTACAAGAGGAAAATACATATTTTCACAAGATTCCTCCCACCCTTTTCGATATTTTTTATTTTATCAGCGTTGAAACGTAGTTGAGTATAATATCTACCATATGCTTAAGATATTTGTATAAATAGTAGAATTTTTATTTTTTAATTTTTTTTTTTTGTGAATATCCTGTCAATGAATTTTTATAATTTTATATAATTTTTAAAATACAGAAACTATAGAGCTCATTTAAATATAGGGTTTATATAAAATATTTTTAATTGTAATGTTTTCGAAGTATTTCACTGATGTTCCAATTAATCTAAATGCGTCATCAAATTGAACATCTGGCCTTTCCTTCGCGAGAATCTTGTACAGCTTCAGGATTTGTTCCTCCATGCTTCCGTTTAGACATCTGAGTGCTTTTCCGCCTATTATATGTATATAACTAAGGGCTTATAATTAATTATAAATCATTTTTTGCGAATAAAAGAATTAGTTTTGACAAATTTGGAATGGATTGTTGTGTTTATGAAAGTACTCTCTGTCAATAATATTCTTCTAATGGCAATCTTTTCAGTACATTTCACACGAGACTTCCAAACTTTTATTGTAATCATTTCTTAATTTCGACAAATACTTGTTATTTTGATTTCAGCTTAGTCCTCGTCTATGCAATTAAAATTTAAATCATTGATGTCGCCAGTGCGCAAGTAAGCCTGAATGTCATTATTGTTCGAAACCTGTACATTCCAGGCACAGATATCTCGCTACTAATATCAAGGTTTTTATAGTATGATAGTACTCGATAAAAACAATTAACGTATGCAAACGCGTTTTTCCCGGGAAAGCACACGAAGATCTCAAAGCATTTATAGTTAACAAACCTAATAGTGGTAGGAGGTCGGTAGTTCAAATCCCGGCTGTGGCATTGAAATGTTTCTACACACGGCTGGTGTGAAAGAAACAATTGATTCACATTGAATAAAATTGGTTCACGCGTACATAATCTCGATTGCATCTTAGAGATATAAACTCCTAAAACAATGAAGAATTATTAAAGGTGAAGTTTTCTATATTCCATTGATCTATCACAATGAATATCTTCAAATAAATTTCCCACAGTTCAGAATTGAAAAGACTTAGATATCTCTGCTTATGAAGATCAAACTAATAAACAAAGATTAAATGGTAATGCAATGTAAATGATTTGGCAGTGTTTTGTTTTCATTTTGTCGGCTTTCTGATCTTTGAAATGTTGATAAACTTTATGTGCGACGTTTTCAAAATAAATTTACGCAGCAGATTTTTACTTTCTCTACACGTTCTAAATACGTAGTGAATAGAGAAAGTATTGCATTTCACCTAAAATTTGATACCGAGATTTCACCGGAAATAGACGTTTTAGGGTCCCCAGTATCCAAAAAAAAAAAAGCATTTTTCGAAAAAGGTCCGTACGTGTATGTCCGTGTGTTTTTTAAAAAACGAAAAGTCGGTAAAATACCAAACTTGGTATGTAATTTAGTATCTTCCCCCCACCCAAAACTACCTTTTACGTGTAAAAAATTTTAAAAATTTTGATTTTCTCAAAAAGGCTGTTACGATTTTGATTAAAATCTCTAATATCTAAGATATTTACATGCCAAATAAAATGCATATCTTGAATTTCCTGGGAATAAACTCTAAAGACCTCTTTATTTTGGATAATTTTTATTGAAGTTTGCATAACTGACAAACCGTAAGAGATAGACAAAAACTTATTACACAAAAAATGTAGATCACGATAAAACACAATTTATGTCATATAATTTTTTTTCTTAGAGTTGGCCGATTTCAAGATATTCCTTGTTATTGATTTCAATTTTAAAATACTTTTCTCATACGGGAACTTGTTAACGCTTGGTTGCGCAAAGAAACTGTTTTCAATCCCATAGCAACCACATTTTAAAACATTTGACTGTCGGTTTAGCCCAGTGTATTCCCTTATTTCCCTTCTACTTATAAAGGAACTAAGTAATAAGACCGTTTCTGCTAATGTTTTAGCATTAGATAGACGATTGAGCTTATTAGCAATAATTTGTAACCGAGATGTAGAGAAAGTCATGTGAATGGAACACTTTAGATTTTTGTTATATTCAATACATAAAAATATCATAGGAATACTATTTAAACTAACGAGAAAATGACTTTGTTAAATTTTCTAATTCAAAGTAGCTGTTTTTACTTTCTATATATGCACTATGTACATAGCGTATAGAGAATGTATTGCACTCCACCAAAAAATTCGATACCGAGATTTCACCGGAAATACATATTTTAGGACCCCCTGTATCCATAAAAAGCATTTTCAGAAAAAGGTCCGTGTGTGTGTGTCTGTCTGTCTGTGAACACAACTCAAAAACGAAAAGAAGCTAAAATACCAAACATGGTATTCAAGTTTAGTATTTTCCAGGGATGCGACACGAAGGTTTTGAAAAAAAAATCCCCCCACACCAAACTACCCTTTACATGGAACTTTTTTCGAAAATTTCGATTTCCTAAAAAATGGCTCTAACGATTTTGATTAAAATATCATATATTAAAGACAATTAAAATGTATATCTTGAATTTTCTGGGAATAGCCTCTGAAGAGTAGTTTATTCTTGATGAATTTTACTGAATTTTGAATAACTGCTAAACCGTAAGAGATGGAGAAAAACTTACTGCACAAAAAATGTAGAGCACGTTAAAACACACAATTTATGTTATATACATTTTTTTCGTCCATTCGTCGTTTTTGTGATATTCCTTATTTTTGGTTTCTGCTATGAAAAACATACATTTTTCATACAGGAATTTGTCAACTACTGTCCATATAAACAAAGGAACTTCAGTGACATAATCAACCAACTTTTGATTATCACTTTAACCTATGGTACTCCCTTATTTCGCTTCTACTTACAAGGAAGCGAGTAATAAGGCTATTTCTGCTAATTTTTTCTGATTAGCATAAAGTAAATAGAAGTATAAGCTTTTTAAGAATTATTTGTTGCAGGGATATACAGAAAGTCATGTGAATGGTACACATCAGAATTTTTACTTTCTCTACGCCCATATGTACAATATATATAGGGATAGAGAAGTATTGTATTCCACCCAAAAATTCGATATCGAGATTTCACCGAAAATGCATGTTTTGGGACCCCCTGTATCCAAAACAAACATTTTGAGAAAAAGGTCCGTGTGTCTGTGAACACGATAACTCAAAAATGAAAAGTAGCTAAAATACCAAACTTGGCATTTAAGTTTACTATCTTTCAGGGATGCGACACGAAGATTTTGAGAAAAATCCCCCTACCCCAAACTACCCTTTACATAGCACTTTTTTCGAAAACTTTGATTTTCTTAAAAATGACTCTAAAGATTTTGATTAAAATATCATATATTAAAGATATTTACCTAACAAATAAAATGTATATCTTGAATTTTCTGGGAATAGCTTCTGAAGACCTGTTTATTCTGGATGAATTTTACTTAATTTGCCATAACTAGTAAACCATAAGAGATAGTCAAAAACTTACTATACCAAAAATTTAGGTCTTGTTAAAATACAAAAGTTATGTCATATACATTTTTCTCGTGGAGCTTACCGTTTTCGAGGTATTCATTGTTATTAGTTTGAGTTGTGAAGTACTTATACTTTTCTCAGACGGGAATGTCCGTTTTTCTTTTGATCTAGTCCTGGCCAAGATAAGAAGCGATTTGTAATGACAATCGCATAACGACAGCTTTTAAAACATTTGACTATTGGTTTAGCCTAGTGTATTCCCTTATTTTCTTCCTACTTATACGGAACTAAATAATAAGAACATTGTGCTAATGAGTACCACGATTAGCAAGGTGCAGAAAGAAGAAGAATCTTATGTATGAAGTTTGTAGAACAGCTAGAGAAAGTCATGTGAGTGTAACACATCAGACTTTTTATTCATTTGTTTATGCAGTCCATGTTGACGAAACTTTTTGATAATCAAATTATTATAAATGATCACAGTTTAATCAGCAACCGAACAGTCAGATGTCTTTCTCGGTGATATCTACCCTTGACTTGTATTTTCGCAATGTCTCTACATGCCATAAATGTTTGTGAATTGAATACTTTTATCGTGGTTGACAGTTTTGAAGCTCGAAGTTTCTTGAAAAGACTTGAGTTTGTCGTCTGCTTTTGTTAGTCAAAAAGTGAAGCAATGTTGGGGATTTCGTTATTTGTTACCCAGCTTCTAAAAAGGATTTCCTTTTCAAAATTGGCTACACAGAACATCCGGCGGATGTTGAAGAAATGCTGGATGAATATATTTTTCAGATGAGACATCGCTGCATGATGAAATCCTATGGCTTGTACAAATACATGCCAATAAAGAATTTCGCAGATGAGGCTAGTTTTTGATGGAATGTGTGACCTCTCATAAGATGTTTGAAGAAAAGTAGATGTTTAGAATTTAAAATGTGCCATTTCTAGATTTGTAACGCAATTCCTTAAAGTGATACTGGCGCTTCTGAGCCGAGTTGCTGGAATTACATCTTTTCAGAATATATTTACACTAACAATAGGATGCTCAACATTATTTGAGAAAGGAAACATAATTTTGTTGTTATTTTTTTAAAATTCAATTCTGTTCTTCTATTGGAAGATACTTTGGGAATAAGGTGAAACAATATCAGTGATAGTATTCTGTCCATAGACAGGTAATTTACTGTATAACCGTATTCTTCAATTATTCCCTAGCTTCCGATTTTTCTCTTTATCTCTGCTTAAGAATCGCTTAGCACCTGGTGTCTTCTTCCTCTACTATCTATTTTTACTATTTATCATTTTATACAGTACGTTTCTAGTTGTTCATTGCCTCAGCTATTTCTTTTCATCAACCGGTTTGTCTACATTTCACAATTCTTCTAAATAGCCACACTACAGATGCGTCCATGTATTATTCTTTGCTTCGTCGCAACGTAAAAGTTCCCGCACTTTTCGTTGTCATGGGCGTACTTCACTAATGCTTCTGTAATTCAAGAGTTCATTGATGATGTTTTAAACCACAGTTCATCTTAATACTTATCTATATCCATCGGCTTCACTGACATTTTGATTCTGTAAGGTGGACTAGGGAGGTCTTGACTTTAAGATGTAAACAAAATGGAAGACACCAAGCAGTCCCTAACAGTGTCATGTCTGTTTTCTGTTGCAGGATTTGCATGAAGAAGGAGAGCAGTGGTAGTGCAGTTGTGAGACATGGGGACAAGGTGCATGTGACGTCATGAACTGGAGATGAGTGAGGGGGGCAGTCAGGGCCCAGACTCTCTGGGCTCTGCCTATCCTGGGACGGGGGGCTATCCACCGTCTCAACCCCCAACCCCGTCTTCTACCGTCCAGGATGCGGGGGGTGGGGGTGGCTTCTCAACGGGCGGGGACGTGAACGGCGCGTCCAAGTCCTCCACGACGTCTTCTTCCTCGGGGTTGCCGCCCTTCAGCTCGTTTTCTGCCACCGACGTCTCGGAGAGCGAAGGACTGACATCGGGTCGACTCCTCGACATCTCCTCCTGGGACTACTATGAGGGCCTCACCGGAAGGCTGTTGGACCGCGGCAGCGACGGCTTGCCGATGCTTTTGCCCCAGCCGCAATACCGCCCCTGGGAGAGCAAGGGGGCGCTGGCACCTCCAGACGGCCTCCACCACGACAGTCTGCTCAAGTCCATAGCGCCTGCAGCGCCGGCCGCCATCCCGGCGTTCACGGACTCCTTCTCGGCGGCTAACAAGCTACCGTCCTTCCAGTCGCAGTTCAACGCCTTCCCCCAGGAACAAGGCAACAACGGCGAAGTGCTGACCACCCTGACGGCGGCTTCGCCCTCTCCGTCGAGTTCCTCGTCTGGCCTGCCAAGCTTTCACACGCTGTCGGCCGTGAACCCGCGGCCAGGGTACCCTTTAGTGCCCGCGCCTGTCCAGGCCCGCGAGATCCCGGCCATTCAGCAACAGTTCCTGGACGAACGACACATCCAGTTGTTTGCTCACGCGGCACAACCGTTTGCAGCCGCGGCGACGGGACAACCCCAGTTCCATCATCATCCCCATCAGATAGCCCTGGCCGGTCCTCTTCACCATCAGCACCAAGTGCCGGCCACGACCGTTCTCACCGTGGTAAAGACTGAGCCTGTGACGCTTGTCACACCGCAGCAGCAGCTGCACCACTTCCAACAGGGGGACAGCCCCCCTCGAGACTCCCGCAAGAAGGAAAGACGGAAAGTTAGAGCTTCTTCACTTGAAAGCTCTACAGAAAGCGATGGTGCCGGCAGTAGTTCGGTAGAAAGTTCTGGACAGGTTGCAGCAGTCAGTAGCACTGCAGGGTTCAAGTCCCCGTTACAACCCGGGTCTCAGCCCGGAGTGTCTGACGGAGAAGGTGATAAACCCGTGAAGAAGAAGCGCAAGAGATGTGGAGAGTGCACAGGATGTCAACGCAAGGACAATTGTGGGGACTGTGCACCCTGCAGAAACGACAAGAGTCATCAGATCTGCAAGATGCGACGCTGCGAGAAACTTACAGAAAAGAAGGTAGGACATTCACCTCTAGGCATGCTCTTATGCATTTCTTGAAATGATAAGCATTATGAACTTGTCTGCAAGTAGAAATATTTGGGTTAGATTCTAAATATGTGTTTAAGATGATAAAATTTATTCTAGCCTTCCTCACCAATTTGAATGAATGACATCATCACTGTCCTCACTCCTTAACAAGAGTGCGTAGTGTGAATGTAAAATCAAGCATCTAATTCACTACTGTCCTCAGCAGGAATGTGCTCTCCAACAGTAATCTTGCTCATCGGATAGAGAAAAACTATTAATGTAATTGGCCTATGTAACAATGAACTAATGACAATTTCTGTCTTATTAAAAAATCTGCAACATTTTCTCATTAAAGTTATTTAAAAATCCCCGATATGTAGTGCAGGATTCTCAGCTCTAATTTCAGCAGGCCATTCCAATTGGACTTGTCTGAGTCAGAGTACTCGTGCATACTCAACCACAAACCTCAGAGCTGGCTGGAGGGGGAACATGATACGCAATACATCATTGGGCGAAGAACTCACTCTTTCTGTCAGTTCATTCCAACAGTTGATTCAGCTGCCTTCAGTTCCCAGCAATATTGCATATTGCAGGCAGATCCCTGTGAGCCATGAGTAACTGCTGCTCTTTTAACACCCACCCAAAATGGAACAGCCTGATTGACAATTAATGTTACAAATTTGTTTCAAATCTCTGCATTACTGTATTTGCAAAAGTACAGACATTTTGGAGTGCCAAAAATACGAGAAGGCTGATTTCAGAGCACTAAGTTTTAATCAGCATACTTTTTGTTTCTTTTAAGGCAGTGTACCAAACATCAAAATTTATTCTGAGAAATGCACCAAATCCCATTGCAATTAATTAGTCTTGTGCAAAATCTTAACTGACATACTAATAATGAATTTATCAGCAATATCAATAATGCGATAGAAGTTATTTCTGTTCCACTCCACATTATAACACTGGCTGGTATGTGTAAATTGAGTTCTTGCTCTGCTGCAGGAACTTTATGCTCCTAGAAAAACATTTTTATTGTTTAGAAACTAAAGATAGAGAAAGTACCAGAATCTGCCTGCGTAGCAAAACATAAAGCTTTTAATATTGCATAAATTTTGCAGATATCATTTAGATTTATGAGACATTTAACCAAAAGTGCAATTTACAGGGAAAATTTTTTGGTTGAAGTATAAGCTTGAAACATTGATACAATTAATCTTTTTTGAAGTTCTCTTCATTTTAACTAAATTTATATTTCTGTAAGACCATAAAACAAAGACTAGAGACCATTTTAGATAAAATACAGATCCATAAAACCTGTCTCCAAAACAGCTTTTGTAAATATTTGCAGCATTGGTTCTAAACAGTGATGTCATTGGTTCAAATAGACTCGTGGAAAAATCTTACTATCTTTCTTCATTGAGTACAATAGATTGTGCCACAAACCTAACATACATATATTTGATAAATTTGATGAACACATGCAGGAGAACTAGTTATGTCATTCTATCCAAATTATTTGTAGGATGTTAAAGAAAATATTTGCTTTCAATTCTGGAAGTACATCAACTCTGAACTTGAATTCATAGTTCTCAAGGGAATTTGGAATTAAGTTTAGTTCTTGTGTACCACAGCTAAAGCTTTGTTTTCAATCTAGGAAATATATGAGGAAATTTGACATAATTATGAGATGATTTTATGTTGTAATGATAAAAATATTGTTTAAAAACAATTGGTGGAACAACAATTTTCTTTGTAATTCCTTAATTACCTGTAATTTTACTAAACAAACTGAATTTAAATTACAAAGATAGGTTGACATCGATGACCAGATTGGTGATCATAGTTTTGATGATAGATAAAGACTTAACATTGTTGCCATATGTTTTGAAATAAAGAAAGGAAAATGTTTAATCAAAAACTGCAAATACTTCCATAATGGATACTTCCAACAATCCATAAATTATTATTCATCTCTCTTCTCTTAAATTATATAATGGTAATCATTATTACCAGCTATATACTGGTAAATTTAGACATTTTAAATGACAAAAACAAAAATAAATTGCTGACGCTTAGGTTATAAAGCTTATAGGGGTGGGTATTTCAATCACTGTATTGCAGCTATAACTGTTAAGAAGCATTAATGTATGCATACAAGATTTTGGCATAGAAAAGTTACTTAAATGTAGATCTTTGCTGAATAGTTTATAGTAGTGAAGTTAAAATGTATTATTTTTTGCTTTAATATAGTAGTCTTATTATGAAGCATGCTTTGCAAATAGTTGTATATATCCATTTGATTTAATATTTATATAACACTGTAAATGAATTATCATAAGTGATGATACAGAGTGACTACAGGAATACTTTTTCCCCATTTAAAAAAGATATAGCAGCCAAATTAAGAGAAATTATTGCTTTTAATATGCACAAACAGCAAAAAATACTTATTAAAATAATAGGTTTCTAAAACTGTTTTCATTATAATTATATTTTCAAAACTGGAACGATTTTCAACTTTCTCATGTGAGGTATTTACAAAATTATTTCGTAAGAATTATTTAACAATTATTTTGATCAAGCTGGTCCAACAACTCTTCCAACAGGCCTACCCAAAGTATAGCAATAAAGCTCTTGAAGCTGTTTTGAGATTTCATCAAAAACTATCACCCCAATTAGTTGCGTCCAAACACTGCCAAAAGTCACCTCAGTGAATCTGAATTCTTACTGCAAAAGAACCTTAGTCGAAATGATTGTACCACAAAATTTGTCTTCTTAGAGTTTGAAAGCAATCTGTGAGATACTGTATTTATTCGCCGAAATTATGAATACACATTTCATTGAATAAAACACTGCTACATTCGATTAGGAGTACTCCCTAGAACAAGTGGTGTTCTACCCATCCGCTATCGTCAATGCAACGCGCCAGCCTTCTTTCTCGTACAACACACCAGCGCGGCAGGCTTGAGGCAGAACGTATAAAATAATTTTGTAAAGGCCGCATACGAAAAAGTTGATAAATCGATACAAATTCAAAAAAATCTTAAAACTAATAAGAAAAATCTTGAAAAAGCAACAAAACACGTAAACTGCAATCTTGTTTATTGTTTTTCAATTCGGCCGACAGATTTTGTTTTAAAGTGGAGACGAATTTATTCTGGTATCACAACTTTAGTCGATAAATTCAATAGGATTGCTATTGATAAATCGGTTTGGAGTTGCCTGTTGTATTTGTTATCTATATTTTAAAAACAACTAGCAGAAATAATGCCCCGGGCTTTATAGCTTCGGAAAAAAACTATATTTTTCCATTTTATTACTCTTATCTACACGTTCTGTGTAAATAGTGTATAGAGAAGGTATTGTATTGCACCCAAAAATTCGATACAGAGATTTCATTGGAAATACATGTTTTGAGACCCCCTGAATCCAGAAAAAGCATTTTCAGAAAAATGTCCGTGTGTGTCTGTCTTTGTGTTTTGTGTGTTTGTTGGCAGCATAGCTCAAAAATGAAAAGACTGTTAATAACCAAGAAAATCTACCCAACCCCAACTACCCTTTACATGGAACTTTTTTCGAACATTTTGATTTTCTCAAAAATGGCTCTAACGATTGTGATTAAAATATCGTATATTAAAGATATTTACCTGTCAAATAAAATGTATGTTTTGAATTTTTTGGGAATAACATCTGAAGACTACTTTATTCTGGATGAATTTTACGGAATTTTGCACAACTGCTAAACCGTAAGAGATGGAACAAAAACGTACCACACACAAAATGTAGAGCACATTAAAACACACAATTTGTTATATACATTTTTTTTTTCATGGAGTTGATCGTTTTTAAGATATTCCTTGTTTTTAGTTTCAGCTTTGAAAAATATAGGTAAACCTTATTCACACAGGAATTTATCAACTCCTGCCCATACAAACAAAGGAACTCCAGTCACATAGCAGCCAGCTTTTGACTATCACTTTAATCTGTGCTACTCCCTTATTTCACTTCTACTTACAAGGAAGCAAGTAATAAAACTATTTCTGCTAATTTTTTCTCAATTAACATGAAGTAAATAGAAGCATAAGTTTTTAAGCAATAATTTCTTTCAGAGATGTAGAAAAAGTCATGTGAATGTAATACATAAGATTTTTTTCACTTAAAGTAGTGAGAAAACAGGCTCATTCATGCTGAAAAACATCAAATTTGCTTCCCAACGAATAATTTTAGCCTCCTCTTCCGTATATTTACTCTTGTTCTAAAAAAAGTGTTAAATTTCCAAATCGTAATGAAAATCATCAAAAGTAGCTTCCAACGAGCAATTTCCACTCCCTATCTTCCATTAGGGGCGGTCTATTTGAGTGAGCTATATTTTATTTAGCAAAGGTATTGAAAGAGCAGATCCATTTCAGGTGAGAATCCTGAAAACTGCCTCTCGCCGAGCTTTTCTCACCCCACATTCCTTTGCAAGTGGTGTTTGATAGCACCCTTACAGTACGTTTACTCTTGTTCTCAAAAATGTGTGTCAAACTTTTCATTGATACGAAAATCCTCCGAAGTGCCTCCCATCGAACAGTTTTCAACCCCTCCTCACATAGGGGTGTTTTTCACATTACTGTCCCTAAAGGAATAAAGGGAGCAATTAAATTTATCTTTTTGGATACGTATGGTCACACTGAAAAGTTCAATGCTACTGCCGGGATTTGAACCACAGATCTTCTATTTCTAGCCGGATGCTCTAACCACTGAGCTGCCATGGCAACATGCCAGCACGGCACTCAATTAACTCGCATATTTTCCGGTAAACCACAAGGTGATCTCAAATTATTTTGAGATGACAACCCAATGGCGACTTACAACGTTGTAAGTACTTAAGTTCCAGGTTTCATAGTTTAGCCAACAATTAAGTCAATAAGTTTTAATTTAGGACAGAAAAATGCAATGCTGTAGCCGGATTAGAGCAACCGGCCGGAGAGATCCGTGGTTCAAATCCCGGCTATGGCATTGCATTTTTCAATCTGTCTACCTATCCAACTCTTGTCCTATACACGGCTTTTGTAAAATATATAGCAAAAGTATCGATAAATAGGCTCCTTCGTACTTAAACTCAAAATAGATTCCTTCGACCACTTTCTACGCTATTTTCCTATAGGGGTAATTTTCTGAGCGCATCACCACAGTATTTTTACGCTTGTCTTTATAAATGTCTCCTTTTTACTTTCTATTGTATTACACCGAAAAATTCGATACTGAGATTTCACCGAAAATACATGTTTTAGGACTCCCTGAATCCAAAAAAAAAGCATTTTCAGAAAAAGGTCCATGGGTATGTGTGTGTCTGTGGACAGCATAGCTCAAAAAGGAAAAGACCCTTAAATACTAAACTTGGTATTTAGGTTTGGTATCTTCCAAGGATGTGACACGAAGATTTTCAAGAAAATCCCCCCACCCCCAACTACCCTTTACATGGAAAAAATTTTGAAAATTTTGATTTTCTAAAAAATGGCTCTCGATTTTGATTAAAATCCCATATAATAAAAATATTTACATACCAAATAAAATGTATATCTTGAATTTTCTTGAGAATAGCCTCTGAAAGAGCTCTTTATTCTGGATGAATTTTGCTAAATGTTGTTTAACTGCTAAGTGGTGAGAGAGAGAGAGAGACAAAAACTTAATATACAGAATATATTGATCTGATCAAAACACACAATAAATACCCTTTACATTTTTGCTGTGGAGGTAACGGTTTCCTTGATATTCCTTGTTTTTGGTTTCAGTTGTGAATATTTATACTTTTCTCAGACAGCAAGTGTCCGTTTTTCTTTTGTTCTACTCCTGACCAAACAAACAAGGAAGCAATTTGACTGCCTCCGTGGTCGAGTGGTCAGCGAGCTTACTTCTCACCTGGAGCTCCCGGGTTCGATTCCCTGCTGGGGTGGGGAATTTTTCTTTAACCGGAATTATTCCCTATCCCCCATAGAGTCTGGAAGTATGAATGTGAGAGTGAATGTTCTGAACAGTTTCACAAGTCAGAGCCCCCGACATGACCATTGATGTTAAAGGGGGCTGTACAAACGAAGCAATAAAAAAAAAAAAGAAAGAAGCGATTTGCAATGACAATCGAATAACGACAGATTTTAAAACATTTGACTTTCGGTTTAGCCTAGTGTATTCCCTTATGTCATTTCTATTTATAAGGAACTAAGTAGTACAAACATTCTGCTAATGATTATCTCGATTAGCAATGCGCAGAAGGAAGAATAATCTTATGTAAGAAGTTTGCAGAAGAGCTAGAGAAAGTCATGTGAGTGTAACATATCAGATTTTTTTAAAGAAGTTTAGCTTGAAAATTTAATTGTAGGTAATAATTGTATATATATTATATATTAAAATATTCCATTCTCTTTGGATGTGAAACAACCTGATGTGTTGTGCTTCTGATACGGAATTCAACAAAAATAAGTAAATGATTTTTGCACCTGTTATAGTAGAAAATAGTCACAAAAGGAAGCCAAACTTTTATCACTTTCCTTGGCTAAGTGTGCAATACATTTCTTCAATAAAAAAGATCTGATGTGTTCCATTCACAAGACTTTCTCTGCATATTTGCAACAAATTATTGCTAGAGAGCTTATGCTTCTATTACTTCATGCTAATTGAGAAAAAATAGCAGAAATAATCTTATTACTTGCTTCCTTGAAAGTAGAAGGGAAATAAGGGAGTACCATAGGTTAAAGTGATAGTCAAAAGCTGGTTGCTATGTGACTGAAGTTCCTTTGTTTGTATGGACAGGAGTTGATAAATTCCTGTATGAGAAAAATATGTTTTTTAAAGCTGAACCAATAACAAGGAATATCTCAAAAACGACCAACTCCACGAAAAAAATGTACATAATAAATGGTGTATATTATCGTGATCTACATTTCTTTCTGTTTTTAAAAAATCAAAATTTTCGAAAAATGATCGATGTAAATGGTATTTTGGGGTGGGGATTTTTCTCAAAATCTTCATGTCGCATCCCTGGGAGACACTAAACCTAAATACCAAGTTCGGTAATTTACCGACTTTTCGTTTTTGAGTTATCGTGTTCACACACATACACACAAGGACCTTTTTCTGAAAATCTTTTTTTTTTTTTTATACAAGGGACCCTAAAACATATATTTCCGGTGAAATCTCGGTATCGAATTTTTGTATGGAGTGCAATACCTTCTCCATACACTATGTATATAGTACGTGTAGAGAAATTAAAAAGTATGTGTGTATATGTAAACTGGTGTTTCTTTGAATTTCCTATTGATTTTTTTGTTTTACTTATTGTTTCATTTTATAGCTCCTTTAGCATCTATGGTCGTGTCGGATCATATCTATGGTCAACTCGTTGACGTAAGATCTTTAACAGTGGCTTTTTAAGCATTTTTAAACAGACTCTGTGAGGGATAAGTAATTATTCCGGTTAGAGAAAAATTCCCCCACCCCAACTGGGACTCGAATCCGGTACCTCCACTTGAGAAGTCAGCTCTCTGACCACTTGACCACGGAGGTAGTCCAGTAATTTCTTATTTCTTGAAATGGTCATCGTTTAGTTGTTTGTTGCAATATAATGCTAAGAGTATGGAATTTGAAAACCAGTTTAACATTTGACCATCGCTTCAGGGTCGTAGATCCCTTTAGTACCTGAGCTATAATAAAACGGTTCCCTCCTATAAGTACAGTTAGAAAAGAGGCTGATGTTTTCCATTCACATAACTTTCTCTAGTGGTTCCACATAAAAACAGAATTGGCCTTATTACTTGCTTCCTTGTAAGCAGAATGGAAATAAGGCAATACACTAGGCAAAAGCGATAGTCAGATCTTTTAAAAGCTCATCGCCATGTTAAACAATTGAAGTTCGGTTCGTTTTACATGGTTATCAGTAAAACAAACGAGATGAAACGAAAATGACTTCTCTTTTAAGAAAAGTTTCACACTTTAAAATTAAAACCGATTATAAGGAATGTCTCGCAAACGGTCAACTCTGCAAAAAAAAAAAAAAAAAAAAAAAAAAAAAAAAAAAAAAAAAAAATCTATATGACATAAATTATGTGTTTTTAGGGAGATCTACGTTTTACCAGTTATGCAATTTTATCCAGAATAAAGAGGTTTTTATAGGATATTCCCCCAAACAATTCAAGATGTACATTTTATTTGATATGTACATATCTTAAATATATATATAAAAATTTTGTAATTTCTGAAAATCTTCGTGTTGGATCCTTGGAAGTTACTGAATTTAAATACCAAGTTTGGAATTTAACGGACTTTTCGTTTTGAGTTATGCTGTCCACAGTCAGACACACACACACTGACTTTTTTTTAAAAAAAAAAACAGGGGTTTCAAAACTTGTATTTCTGGTGAAATCTCAGTGTCGAATGTTTGGGTGGAATACAATACCTTCTCTGTACATGTAGAGAAAGTAAAATAGCCTAACGACACTGACTGAATGCAACATTTACCTAGTGATAAATGTTACAAAACAAAATAATGACCAGGTAGTAAATCGTATATGATACAGTAATACCTCGGTATATGGGATAATCAATGTAAAACGAATAATGTGCGTAATCCTTGACTTTGGAATGTTTTTGAAGCAACAAAAATACAACCGCAGTGGAAATATGACATTAAATTCACTTTGAAATGTGTAAACTAAGATTTTTTTATGGTCATGAAACAGGAAACCAATGTTTACTTTCTCTACACGTACTATTACATAGTGTATAGAGAAGGAATTGTAAAGCACCCAAAAATCTCGACAACCAGATTTCACCGGAAATACATGTTTTGAGAACACCTGAATCCAAAAAAGTATTTTTAGAAAAATGTCCGTGTGTATGTCTGTGGGCAGCATAGCTCAAAAACGAAAAGACCGTTCAAAACCAAACTTGGTATTTAGGTTTGGTATCTTCCAAGGATGCGACACGAAAATTTTCAAAGAAATCACTCCACCATAAAATATCCTTTACTTGGAAAAAAAAATCGAAAAATTTTATTTTCTTAAAAATGGCTCTAACGATTAAAATTCTGTATATTAAAGCTGTTTATATCCGAAATAAAATGTATAGTTCAAAATTTCTAGGAATAGCCTCTGAAGACGTCTTTATTCTGGTTGAATTTTGTCGAATTTTGCATAATTGCTAAACCGTAAGAGATAGACAAAAAGTCACTATACAAAAACTATAGAGCAGTTAAAACACACAATTTAAATTACATACATTTTTTTCGTGGAGTTATTCGTTTTTAAGATATTATTGGATTTTGGCTTTAGCTTTGAAAAACTTATATTTTTCTCATACAGGAATTTGTCAACTCTTGTCCATACAAACAAACGAACTTCAGTCACATAGCAACCAGCTTTTGACTATCAGTTTAATCTAACTCCCTTATTTCGCTTGTACTTACAAGGAAGCAAGTAATAAGACTATTCCTGCAATTTTTTTCTCGATTAGCATGAAGTAAACTGAAGCATAAGTTTTTTTAACAATAAGTTGTTGTAGAGAAAGTCATGTGAATGGAACACACCAGATTTTTTATTAGGTAAGGAAATGAGTTCAGAGACTTGTTTAAAGTTTGAGTGTCGTCATAATTTAGAGCCATAATTTTTCACTAATTTTGTGATTGTCGCGCGCCGATTAGGTTAAAATGTGGCGTGTCTTTTGTTATCGTTACGGTTTCTCTCACAGAACTTGGGTCACAATATATCATATATTCCTGCAATTAAACATTTTATGTTGCGCACATAATATATTGGTCCTTTTTTTTTTTTTTTTTATTGAATACTGATCAATATTCTGGCTGTATTTCTTGCGCCGTGAGCAGAATGAAACATTTAATTCTTAGTCACTAGATAATATAAAATCAGAAATGTTTTTAATTAATACTTTAATATACAGGTGCTCGTAAGGTTACTATCAATCGTAATAACAAAAAATTATAGCATTTCACGGAAAACTACTCGAAAGCTCATCTAAATTAATTTTAAATAACACGGAATTCTTTAAACCCTGCAGCTTTTCCGGCTAACAAAGACAAAAAAACGCAAAACAGAAAGGTCCCTAGCTGTAACAGAATGGAAATCTCAAATCCCACTTCTGTTGTTTTCACCCGCTTTGCATCGCATACGTTGCTATGGTAACTAGCCAGCGTATAAAGACAAAAGACGAGCGTGTTCTACCGCTATGACGTGTTTTTTTGTTGTCGAATGTACCCGAGCCGACATTTTATTACATGTAGACTTTAATTTTTTCCCACAGACACAACTGACTTTAATTTATGGTTCCTGCTTGGTGACGCCATTCGGTCTATTGGATGCATTCGCTATTCAGCGCTGCAAAAGCGTTTCACGTCCAAGAATTCTACCTACGATAGGGGACCGAATAATGTAATAAATACTTCGCGAGAAATAATTTTTTGTTTACGCTTGCTTTGTATGCCTCATTTCCTACTGCATCACACTTAATTGCGCCTACAATCAGCGAACCATTGTAAACAAGTTAAGCGTACAACGTTAAATCCAACCTGCATCCACGTTCTTGCACAAACAATGCTAAAAACTATTTTTAGATAGTTGGCACTGAAAAAAGAATTTTTAACGTGAGCCACCTATTAGAAGTTGAAGATTATAATATCCCATTGTTACCACTTGTTTCATACGATAACAATTATATGTGTATTGTCATTGTATCGATTAATTTAATGAAGGATTTTTGTAACAACTGCTTATTTACATAAAAATTGATCAAAATATTGCTACTGCTGCTACAGCTATCAATAATAATAATAATAATAATAATAATAATAATAATAATAATAATAATAATAATAATAATAATAATAATAATTTCACTTATTTACCACAGTTGCCTTATACCTATTATATAATGTTATGATTGCGTAAGTCATTTGTTTTCAGCACTGATACTATGATGGCCAAACAACAATAAGGACAAAAAAAAAAAACAACAGACTAGAGCGACCATTACACACATCGGAATTTATACTGCATTTCTATGCACATTTCAACTGTTACTTTATCATTTAATATCCAGGGTTATTTAAAGAAATAGTATACTACAATACATGTTAAAAGTGGAGTTTTATTTTGCGATTATATTTATGTCGTAAATAGCTTTCGCAGTTCATTTGTTCACTGTGATAGTTATTTATTGCCAGCATTTATTACGAGCATCCCTATGCATTTTTACTTCTGACATTTACATGCGGTAGATGAAATTCAGCATTATTAAATATAATTAATGCATAGTGAACACACATTTTTAAACCCTGAATACGGGGAAAAACAAAAATAGAGAGGTTCGGCACCTGTCTATGAACAGCATAACTAAAAAATCTGATGTGTTACACTCACATGACTTTCTCTAGCTGCTCTACAAACAAACTTCGTACAAAAAATTATTATTCTTTCCTCATGCTATTCGAGATAAACATTAGCAGAATGTTATTACTTTTTTTTTTTGTGCACTTTAACGCCCTTTAACCTGGTTAGTCATATCGGACGATGAATGAAATTGGTGAAATGATGGAGCTTAAAGTTACTCGATTCGTCTTCTCAGGATAAGGGAAAACCTCGGAAAAAATCTTATCCGGGTAACTCACCCTAAGCGAGATTCGAACTCGCGACCTGTTGAATGTGAAGCTGACACGCTACCACCACACTACCCAGGCGGGCTATTACCTAATTCCTTATAGGTAGAAGGGAACTAAAGGAATGCACTATGCTAAAATGATTGTCAAACGTTTTAAAAGCTGTCGTTATGCGATTGTCATTGCAAATCGCTTCTTTGCTTGGCCAGGAGTAGAACAAAAGAAAAACGGACACTTCCTTCTGAGAAAGGTATAAGTACTTCACAATTGAAACTAATAACAAGAAATACCTCGAAGCTCCACGAAAAAAAAAAAAAAAATCGGTAAATAAAGATGATCGAATGCGTCATCTACCATTTGAGAACTAATATAATCATAATGTGATAAAATCTTCATTCCTATATAGTATAAATTACAACAGCTGAAATACAATTACAGTACAATTCGCTCTAGTCGTGAATTATCGACCAGATAAAAACACTCGTGGTATTACATATGAAAAAAATATTAATCTTTTGTAAGAAAAAATTGTTTGTGGAAAAGCTAGAGAAAGTTATGTGACAGTTATACAGATAAAATTTGAAAGTGACCTACATTGCTAAAATTATTATAGGAATATATCGTTTTGTGAGCTGCTTGCCGATAGTTGGAGGTGCAAATCGAAACAAATTTTTGCTCTAAAGCCACAGCGTAGACTCCAACCCCTAAACTAGCAAAATATACTAAGCTATACTCCACATTTCCAGAAATGAAACGCTGTACATGATGTTGAATTATTTTTGTTCGCTGTTGAAATCTCGCTGTTATTTTGCGATGTGTATTTTGCCCAAATTGCCTAGAAGTGTTTCCCCGAATCGAGAGCAGCAGTGCTACCAACCCACCATAATGTTATTAAGGCCTTGCCCACCCGGCCGATACCAATCTCCGCTCTATGCTTTTTATTTCTCTTTTTTTTTTAACACACAAATCTCATGTGAAATCGCTGATAATAACGGGAGCAGGAGAGAGAGATTGGATTATGTTCGGCAGAAACGATCCACCAGAGCACGTTTTTTGTTCGTTTGGCAAAAAGCCAATAGGTATTTTATCAGTACATACATTTTATATCTCACGGATATATTATAAAATATATACCGTGTAGGTGACCTATTTTAATCCCTAGGAAAAATAAACATGACGATTTTAGTAAAGATATTGCAGAAAAATAAATATTTAGTTTAAACACTATTTTGTCTAACAGTCACAGGAGGCTTTGCAATACTCGACACCATAAGTACGAGGGTCATCCGGAAAGGTATCAACGATTTCACATTAACTAAAGAATAACGAAAGATATCAACACAAAAGTTTATTTAAAAATCTGTTGTGTTCCATTCACATGTCTTTCTCTACATATCTGCAACAAATTGTCAAAAAGCTTATGCTTTTATTTACTTCATGCTAATCGAAGCGATTGTAAGTAGAAGCGAAATAAGGGAGTACCATAGGTTAAAGGGAAAGCCAAAAGCTGGTTGCTATGTGACTGAAGTTCCTTTGTTTGTATGGTCAGGAGTTGACAAATTTCTGTAAGAGAAAAGTATAACTTTTTCAAAGCTGAAACCAATAACAAGGAATATCTCAAAAACGATAAATTCCACGAAAAAAATGTATGTTACATAAATTGTGTGGTAGGGTTTTGTCTATCTCTTACGGTTTAGTAGTTACGCAGGATTCCGTAAAGTTCATCCAGAATAAAATAGTCTTCAGAGGCTATTTCCAGAAAGTTCAAGATATACATATTGTCTGTCAGGTAAATATCTTTAATATAGGCTATTTTAATCAAAATTGTTACAGCCATTTTTGAGAAAATCAATATTTTAGAAAAAAATTCCATGTAAAGTGTAGTTGGGGGTGGGGATTTTCTTGAAAATCTTCGTGTCGCATCCTTGGAAGATACCTACCAAACTTAAACACTAAGTTTGGTATTCAACGGTCTTCTCGTTTTTGAGCTATGCTGTCCACAGACACACATACGGACCTTTTTCCAAAAATGCTTAAATGCTTTTTTTTTTTTTTTTATTTTGTGGGACCCAAAACATGTATTTCCGCTGAAATCTCGGTATCGAATCTTTGGGTACATTACAATAACTTCTCTGTACACTATGTACATAGAAAGTAAAAATCTTATGTGTTTCATTCACATACCTTTCTGTAGCTCTTCCAAACACAAATTATTCTTACAAAAGATTACCCTTTTGTCATCATTATGCTAATCCAGACAAATATTAGCACGATTCATCTTATTACTTACTTCCCTTCAAGTAGAAGATAAATAAGGGAATACATTAATCTAAAGCAATAGTCAATCCTTTAAAAGCGCATCGTTATCTGAAACAATTGAGATTCGATTGACATCTTTGACGAAAGTATAAGTATTTTAAAGCTGAAACCAGTAGCAGGTAATATTTCAGAAATGGCCAGTTCTACCAATATGACATAAATTACGTGTTTTAACGAGATCTACTTCTTTTGTTTGTAAGTCTATCTCTTACGATTTATCACTCATGCAAAATTCAACAAAATTCATCCAGAATAAACATATCTTCAGAAGCTATTCTCAGAAAATTCAAGATATACATTTTATTTGTGTAGTAAATAGCCTTAATATACTATATTTTAATTAAAACCATTAGTCATTTTTGGGAAAATCAAAATTTTAGAAAATGTTTCCATGTAAAGGGTAGTTGTGGTTCGGAGATTTTCTTGAACATCTTTGTGTCGTATCCTTGGAAGATACTAAACTTAAATACCTATTTTGAGCTATGCTGTTCACAGACGCATACACAAACACACACTTGGACCTTTTTCTAAAAATGTTTTTTTCTGTCTCAGTGGATCTCAAAACATGTATCTCGACATCGAGTTTTTTCTATTCACTATGTATATTGTATATACGGGCTAGAGAAAGTAAAAAGACACAGTTTCTTACTCTATTCTTATTATTAAAATTATTTAATAATTTACTTTATATAGTCGTGATTATAGATTTAAACTTATTTATGATTGATTAAATTTAAATCCTTTTTGCTGCAATGACGAATATTTTTATTTAAATAGTTCTAAATTTGTGTGTCACTCTTTATACTTTCATGGTGTTTATGATTCTCGTTCGAGGTTTTATGTCAAAAGTCATTGATTGAACCCAGAATATATGTGCAGAAATCCAAGATCTTCAGAACCCGTTCTTCTCGCTTATTGCATCACCCATCACCCTCCCTCTTTCTGACGCCCACCCCCTTCTCCTTCACTCTCTTTCTTATTTTTTACCCTTTCTCTTTCCTTTTTCACCCGCCCTACTTCATCACCTCTCTTTCTATGTGCAACTTGCTTTCAGTGTGTTATTTTAAAAACCGGTATTATAACTGCTTTTTTTGTGGTGTTGATAGACATTTAAAGGTAAATAACAGGTTTAACAGCACATAAACTTGTACTTCTTCCTAATTGTTGCAATGCAATCTACTATACTTTTCTCATGGTAACTGGTTTACGTACACGGATAATAGTAAAGAAAATTGTTTTAACTAGTTAGATATGCATCCAATCGACATTTTAGAAACATGTTGCTTACCAAATTTTATTTCGTACCTTTAAAAAACAAAAAAAAATATCCCCTGCGCTTTTGAACAAAGAAATTTCAATACCATGTTGGTTAATTTCTAAATTGATTCTAGAAGCTATAGACCAACTTTTAAAGCAATCGATTCTGCTATTCTTGAGTGAAAAGGTAATACACATCGATACAAACACAAACATCTCTCTCTCTCTCTCTCTCTCTCTCTCTCTCTCTCTCTCTCTCACACACACACACACACACACACACACACACACACACACACACACACACACACACACACGATTTATCGCTTCAGGGTAGTATTGTTCATAAAAATATCGAAAATTACCTGAAGATTTTCAATTGCGTTTATTGTATTCTAAATTTTATGAATATTCATCAAATACTTTACACAAAGAATCATCTATCTTCTTAAAGTTAATAGTGAAAGATACACTTAAAATACTTCGGCTACTAATATCATAATACACATTTCTTATAGTTAACATATCAAGTTGGGACAGTAGTATAATGTTTAAAATAGATATAAGTATTGCGTGATTTTTGTATTAGTTTCCAAAAATGCGATCCAAAGAATTCTCAATATAATCCTCCACCCCAAAGTACTCCGGAAATTTATCCTTATTCTTCCCCTTAAAAACGCCTCTACCCTTTTTTTTTTATTAAAGTAGCACATGTTTTAAGATTTTGAATAACAAATAAATTATATATCTTGAGTCTTCTGTAAATAGACTGGAGTCTCTTCATATGGGCTCAATCTTGTATAGCTCTGTATACTGATAAACCGTAAGATTCTTAGGCAAATTTATACCTTTAAGGGGCATTGGGGTTGAGTTTTCTGCTGAAAATGATAACATTTCAGATTTTCTCTTATATAGGTATTCAAAAGACACATGTGAATCATTTTGGACAGCCATATTTCACAATTTGACATTTTTAAAAGCCCAGCAAGATGTTTAAATCATCAGTGCATTACCTTTTGACCCTACTTCACCTTCCTGTAAGTGCTTTTTTTGCTAAGTTTTACACTTTTGCGAATGAAATTTATTCTTTGCATTACAGTTTTCCTCTGATTTGTATACACATTTTCAAGAATGCTATCTAAAGACTTAAGACTTGGACTTTTATATCTGTCTTATTCATTGGTCCAAGAAATTAATTCATACCGAAAAGTGGCCGCGCCGTGGCCGAGTGGTCAGACCATTCGCCTCTCACCTAGAAGGCCTGGGTTCGCTCCCAAGCGACCGCATGTGAGATTTGTGGTGGACAAAGCAACGCTGTGGCGGGTTTTCTCCGGGTTCTCCAGTTTCCCCCGCCATCACCTTCCACCGGTGATCCATCTTCATTCATGTATCATCAGTGTCAGCGCATGCGGTGCCTCTCGCTTAGGGTGAGTTGCCCGGATAAGGGTTTTCTCGGGGTTTTCCCTTATCCTGAGAAGATGAATGTCGAGTAACTTTAAGCGCCGTGGACCCCGAGATCATTTGAGTATCATTTCACCAATTTCATTCATCGTCCGATATGACCAATCAGGTTAAAGGGCGTTGTGCTAAAAAAAAAAAAAAAATAGTTCTCTACAACTTGGAGTAATAATATCAACTTACATCACACCCGTACATTTATTTTAACTGCCCTAAAGAATAAAAAATGTCACCATTATACAGGGTTACTACAAAAGAAATAGACAACTTCAACTGCCTGTAAAACAAAAACTATTAGAGATAGCAACCTAATTATTTTGGAGGTATGTTGAGAAACTCTCAAAGTTTTGTTTGCTACTATTGGTAACGCTGTAGTGTTTTGTTTGTTGTTGCAGAAGCTGAAATGGCGGAAAATCCTGTGGAAAAGGCATATTGCGTGTTGGAATTTTAGAACACGTTACCACAAAACGCCACCGACTAGACAGTCAATCTACGTCTGGTATAGAAAATTCGAGACAGCGGGATGTTTGTGCAAAGGGAAGAGCTCGGGAAGACCAAGAGTTTCGGAAGAAAACGTTGAACGTGTTCGTTCTGCCTACATAAGAAGCCCACAGAAATCGACATCTAGGGCAAGCATGCAATTACAAATTCCACAGCAAACTGTATGGAAAATCTTGCGGAAGCGACTGCACATGATGCTTTACATATTACAGATGTTGCAGTTTCTGAGTGAAGAAGATAAGGTCATACGGCGTGACTTTTGCATCGACATGTTGCGACATGATGAAGACGATGCTGGTTTTTGTGAGCGCATCATTTCATTTTTGTGGGTACGTGTTCTAAAATGTCGTTGGACAACAGTTGCTGATTGCGTTCTAGCAAATTCCAACACGCAATATGCCTTTTCCACAGGATTTTCCGCCATTTCATCTTCTGCAACAACAAACAAAACACTACAGCGTTACCAATAGTAACAAACGAAACGTTGAGAGTTTCTCAACATACCTCCAAAATAATTAGGTTGCTATCTGTAACAGTTTTTGTTTTACAGGCAGTTGAAGTTGTCTATTTATTTTGTAGTAACCTGTACTTTTCTGAGAAATATGAGCGCGTAAGGATGTTTTTGAAAAATAAGCATTTTTATCGCTAAATAACACTAATTGTACTACCTAAGAATCCGACCAGATTTGAACCACGTGTTAATTTAATCCTTTTTACTTTCTCTTCACGTACTATGTGCATAGTGTATAGAGGAGGTAAGCTCCACGAAAAAAAAAATGTATATGACGTAAATTGTGTATTTTAACAGAGCCTACATTTTTTGTATAGTAAGTTTTTGTCTATCTCTTACGGTTTATTAGTTACGCCAAATTAAGTAAAATGCATGCAGAATAAACAGGTCTTTAGAAGCTATTCCCAGAAAATTCAAGATATACGTTTTATTTGTCAGGTAAATATCTTTAATATACGATATTTTAATCAAAATCGTTAGTCATTTTTAAGAAAATCAAAATTTTCGAAAAAGTTCCATGTAAAGGGTAGTTTGGGGTGGGGAGATTTTTCTCAAAATCTTCGTGTCGCATCCCTGGAAGATACTGAACTTAAAAATCAAGTTTGGTATTTTAACTACTTTTCGTTTTTGAGTTATCGTGTTTACAGTCACACGGACACACAGACACACGGACACACACACAGACACACGGACACACACACAGACACACGAACCTTTTTCTGGAAATGCTTTTTTTGGATTCAGGGGGTCCTAAAACATGTACTTCCGGTGAAATCTCGACATCGAATTTTTTGGTGGAATGCAATACTTCTCTATCCCTATGTACATTGTATATACGGGGCAAGAGAAAGTAAAAATTTATTTTCTCAAAAATGGCTCATAAAGATTTTGATTAAATGTGATATATTAAAGATATTTACACGACAAAATCTCGGGTTGCATAAAAATGAATTGAAAGGGACTGTTGAACCACTTGGTTTAAACAACGCAGATTACAAATGTATGCAAGGTTAATTAAAAGAAGAAAAACTATAGTGAAGAAGTGTCTTTAGATTTGAGGCACCTGAAGGCGTGTTACGGAGAGAGATATCGAAAGCCATAAACAAAGCTGCAGCAGCAGCTATGGTAGGCACTTTTAAAAATGGGTGCACTGCCTCTCGGATCGTTATTGATAAAAAAGGGACAAGGAAATAAATAGCAGGGAACGCTTGCTGCACTGCCACTGCAAGTTAGCGTAGGTTAGGGGGGAAGGGGGTAAGACAAGGGGGAGCTGCGTTGCTAGGCGACCATCACTCTCTCCCTCCTAGCTTCCTTCCTTCCTTGAGTCGCGAGATCGAATCCTGTCCCTGGCACCAGCAGCTTTTTCTGCAGCCATGTTTTGCGTTGTAATCCCCCACTCCAGCTAAATGCACTGTGCAGTATTTTGAAATTTTTACAGCCTTGCACTGACGATCTCTGGTAGCTTAGTGTGTTGCTTATACCAAAAACAAAAACTTTCTCTGCCCAATACAAATTTACCAGAGTTTTAGGGCTCTACTGACAAAGTTATAATTTTTCTGTTTAAATTTTGTATATAGGTATTTCAAGTCACTTCAAACCGTATAAATATGATACTATTTGAGGTACGATAAAAACAAAAGAAGCCATATACTGGGTAAGCAATGGGGTTTGGTTTTATTTTGTTTGTTTCAGTTTATCGTTACCATGGGTACAATTTTGTTGAATAAAACAGTAGTAATTTTATTCATACTGCTATAAGAAATTTGTGAGTCACAATAATTGCAGAATACAGCTGATTCAGTGCTTTTATGAAAGCAAGAGGAGTTTTTCTCAAGGACTGAGAAAATTGCGAACACTTATCTATTTAAGAACAGACCCACGTTCCATTCATAAAATTCCAAGAACGTGGCCACCGCGATCTCCAGATTTAAATCCATTGGTTTTGGAGTTACCTTAAAGGTTGAGTTTTCCTAACTCCTCCAACAACCCAAAAACGACCTAAAGATTCTCTCTCGCAAGAAATCGTCAGTATTCCATGACATCATCTGCAAAATGCTGTGGGTGGAGTTGCATAAAGAATAGTGTACTTCAAACAAGAGCACGCAGGACAGCTTCCTAATGTTTAATAAAACTCCATTAAATTAAATCTGTGTGTGTGAAATAATACTGGAAGTATTGCTAAGCAGACCATGCCATTAAAGTGTGCTTAAAATCGAATTTTGGGGTAATTTGATTATTTTGCGATGTTCTTTTTTCCTCAACGTACCACTCACATGGTCAATGCACATATTTTTGCAGGTTGAGAATTACTGCAAATTATTCTCAAAAAGACTTGCTTTTTATTTTGTATCTGATAGTGTAAATAAAGATAAGCGTTTACAGGATTCCCTTCAGTAACCTCGATGCAGGAGACCGTCTAACGTGATAATGCGGGTCGCCATTGTTGAGCTTGAAATTTCGCTATTTCCATGACATCTCGAGAAACAAGTGAACGATGACCGCAACACGAAAAATGCTAAAGTATTGCAATAACATAAATTTTGAATGGCTGATGCCACAAGAACTTAGTGATAGCAAATTGTATGTTTTAAAAATCTGATGTGTACCATTCACATGACTTTTTCCATATCCCTGCAACAAATCATTCTTAAAAAGCTTATACTTCTATTTACTTTATGCTACAAATTAGCAGAAATAGTCTTATTACTCGCATCCTTGTAATTAGAAGCGATATAAGGGACAACCGTAGGTTAAAGAAATAGTCAAAAGCTGGTTGCTATGTCAATGAAGTTCCTTTGTTTATATGGATAGGAGTTGACAAGCTCCAGTATGAGAAAAGTATACGTTTTTCATAGCAGAAACAAAAAATAAGGAATGTCACAAAAAACGACGAACTCCACGAAAAAAATGTATATAGCATAAATTGTGTGTTTTAATGTGCTCTACATTTTTGTGTAGTAAGTTTTTTTCCATCTCTTACGGTTTAGCAGTTATTCAAAATTTAGTAAAATTCATCCAGAATAAACTACTCTTCAGAGGCTATTCCCAGAAAATTCAAGATATACACCTCATTTGTCAGGTAAATATGATTAATATCCGAAATTTTAATCAAAATCGTTAGAGCCATATTTGTAAAAATCAAAATTTTCGAAAAAAGTTCCATGTAAAGGGTAGTTGGGGGTGGGGGGATTTTTCTCAAAATCTTCGTGTCGCATCCCTGGAAGATACTAAACTTAAATACCAAGTTTGGTATTTTACCGACTTTTCGTTTTTGAGTTATCGTGTTCACAGACACACGGACACACACACACACACACACACACACTCACACACACGGACCTTTTTGTGAAAATGCTTTTTTTGGATATTGGGGACCCTAAAACATATATTTCCGGTGAAATCTCGGTATCGAATTTTTGGTGGAGTGCAATACTTTCTCTATACACTATGTACATAGTGCGTATGGAGAAAGTAAAAATATTTATATTTTTTGTGCCGCAAGTTTTCTATCTCTTATAATTTACCAGGTATACACACTTTAAAAAAGTTTCATTCTGAATGAAGAGAATTTCGCCGGCACGTAAATATGAAAACTATAAATAATGTTAATAAAATCGTTAACATCATTTATAAGAAAAGAAAATTTTAATTTACCTATGTAAATTTGGGATCAGGGGTTTTCTTGGAAATCTTCCTGTAACATCTTTAGAAAATACTGAACTCAAATCAAAGTTTTGTATCTATTTTACTTTTCGGTTTTAGTTATTCTGTTTGCAAATGCACATGCCCTCACTGGCGCAAAGTACCTTTTACTTCCTCTACATAGTACATGGCATGCGGGTAGAGAAGGTATTGCGCTCCACTTAAAAATTCGATACCGAGATTTCACCAGAAATTAGTCAAAAGTTTTAAAAGCTAATGGATATGTGAACAATTGGAAGTTCGACACTCTTTGCATTTCCAGAAAAACAAGAGAGATTAAACGAAAGTTCATTCCGTTTAAGAAGATGCGTTGTTCAAAAGTTAAAACAATAACAAGAAATATTTCAGAAACGGTCAACTCTGCAACAAAAATGTATATGACATAAATTGTCTGTTTTAGCGAGATCTACATTTTATGTGATACGTTTTTGTGTATCTCATACGGTTTCATTATACGAAATTCATCCAGAATGAACAGCTCTTCAGAAGTTCCCAGAAAATTCAAGATATGCATCTTATTTGTGGTTAAATAGGTTTAATATGCGATATTTTAATAAAAAATCTTTAGAGGCATTTTGAGAAAAACAAGATATTCAAAAAAATGTCCATGTAAAGGATAGTTTGGGGTGGAGGAATTCTTGAAAATCTTCGTGTCACATCCTTGAAAGATACCAAACTTAAATATCAAGTTTGGTATTTAACGGTCTTTTAGTTTTTCAGCTATGCTGTCCACAGACACACATATCCAAAACATGAAATATTGTATCGAATTTTTAGATGGAATACAATACTTTTTATACATAGTGCGTGTAGAGAAAGAAAAAATCTTTAAGAATAGTTTATGACAAAATAAATGGAGAAAATGAATGCAACACATACGATTTTTACTTTCTCTACATGTACTATGTACATAGTGTATAGAGGAAGTATTGTATCCCACCAAAAAGTTGATACCGAGATTTCGCCGGAAATACGTGTTTTAGGATCCCCCGAATCCAAAAAAAGTATTTTTAGAGAAAGGTCCGTGTGTGCCTATGGACAACTTAGCTCAAAAACGAAAAGACCTTTAAATACCAAATTTGGTATTTAGGTATAGTATGTTCCAAGGATGCGACACGAAGATTTTCAAGAAAATCCCCCCACCCTAAACTACCCTTTACGTGGAAAAATTTTTGAAAATTTTGGTTTCATTAAAATTGGCTCTAAAGATTTTGATTAAAATATTGTATATTAAAGCTATTTGTACCCCGAATAAAACGTATACCTTGAATTTTCTTGGAATAGCTTCTGAAGACCTCTTTATTCTGAATGAATTTTGCCGAATTTTGCATAACTGCTAAACCGTAAGAGATGGACAAAAAACTTACCACACAAAAAATGTAAAGCCCTTTAAAACACAATTTATATTATATAATTTTTTTAGTTTTTGTGATATTCGTTGTTATTGGTTTCTGCTTTAAAAAACATACTTTTCTCATACTGGAATTTGTCAACTCGTGTCCATACAAAGGAACTTCAGTCACATATCAACCAGCTTTTGACTGTCACTTTAACCTATGGTACTCCCTTATTTCGCTTCTACTTACTAGGAAACAAGTAATAAGACTATTTCTGTTATTTTTTTCTCGATTAGCATGAAGTTAATAGAAGCATAAGCTTTTTATCAATAATTTGTTACAGAGATTATTTTAGATATACTCGAGACTGTATTCCTGATTAAACAGACTTGCGCGTAGCAAGTATAAGAGGAAGTCCGCAGTACACGAACGAAAGCAAGCGATGTTTAAACAGAAGCGCAGCGTGTTATTGTACGTCGCTTTCTCTTTTTTGCGGCGTGCGCCCTTAAAGAGAGGCTGGATGGCGTCTTGAGGACAAGGGTGTAAGCAGTCTACTCGATGTAAAAGGTGGGAAATGCCTGCCACTGTGCATGAGAACAAGTGAACATCGATCGCACTGAGATGGCCGCCTAACTAACGGGGAAACTTTGTTACTGGGCTCCTCAAGCGCATGCGCGCTGCTTGTGGTGCTAGTAATGTGAAAAGAAAATGAGGAAATAGCTTATTACACATTTTGATTTCATTTTGTTCTCACAATAATTTAGTGGCTGAAACATCCGGTACAGCACAAGGAGATGCAATTAGGCCTTTGCCTGACTCACGTTCCGTGATTGCCTGTTACTGCCTTTCCTTCATTCTGGGCGCGTTTGCATCGCAATTTCTATTTGTTGTCTACTCTAAATTCGGGAATTATCGTGTGCCACAACTTCATATTACTTTCTCTACTCTACTATGTACATAGTGTATAAAGAAGGTATTGTATTGCACACAAAAATTATATACCGAGATTTCACCGGAAATATATGCTTTGAGACACCCTGAGTCAAAAAAAAAAAAATAGCAAAAGAACCGCGCGCGGGTGTATGTGTCTGTCTGTGGACAGCATAGCTCGAAAAGTAAAAGACGGTCAAGTACCATACTTTGTATTTAAGTTTATTATCTTCCAAAGATGCGACACGAAGATTTTCAAGAAAATCCCCCCATTCCAAACTATCCTTTACATGGACATTTTTTTTTAAATTTTTGCTTTTCTCAAAAATGGCTCTTCAGGATTTTGATCAAAATACCGTATATTGAAGTTATTAACAACACAAATAAAATGTATATTTTGAATTTTCTGGAAATAGCCTCTGAAGAGTACTTTATTCTGGTTGATTTTTGCAGAATTTTGCATAACGGTTAAACCGTAAGAAATACACAAAAACTTACTACATAAAATGTGGATTTCGTTAAAACACACAATTTATGTCATATGCATTTTTGTAGTAGACCTGACCGTTTCCACGATATTTCTTGTTTCAATTTTTAAATACTTATACTTTTCTCAGACGGGAAGTGTCCGTTTTTCTTTTGTTCTTCTCCTGGCCAAGCAAGGAAGCCAATTTCTAGCCTTGATAGCTTTTAAAACATTTGACACGTTTTAGAATAGCGTATTCCCTTAAACTCCCTTTTACTTAAAAGGAACTAAGTAATAATTTTTAATGCTAATGTTTATCTCGGTTAGCATGGCGTAGAAAGAAGAAAATTCTTTTGTAAGAAGTCTGTTTGTAGAAAAGTTAGAGAAAGTCATGTGAGTGTAACACATCAGATTTTTTTTTTTCAATATCAGCTTGGAAATAGATTGTTAGGTAAATGTACACTTTGAGGCTTAGACAACAGTCAACTGTTTAGCCATCCACACACGTGTTTGCTGTCGCTCGCGCGCTAATCTTCACGATCCATTCACATGACTTTCTCTACATCTCTGCAACAAATTATTGTTAAAAAGCTTATGCTTCTATTTACTTCATGCTAATCGAGAACAAGTTAGCAGAAATAGTCTTATTACTTGCTTCCTTGTTAGTAGAAGCGAAATAAGGGAGCACCTTAGGTTAAAGTGATAGTCAAAAGCTGGTTGCTCTGAGACCGAAGTTCCTTTGTATGTACAAGTGTTGACAAATTCACCTATGAGAGAAGTATAAGCATTTTATAGCTCAAACTAATAACAAAGGAGTATCTAAAAAACGATCAACTCCAAAAAAAACAAAAAACAAAAAAACGTGTATGACATAAATTGTGTGTTTTAACGTGATCTACGTTTTTTGTGCAATAGGTCTTTGTCTATCTCTTATGGTTTACCAGTTATGCAAAATTCATTCAGAATAAAGAGGTCTTCAGAGGCCCTTCCAAAAAAATTTAAAATATACATTTTATTCGCCTTATAAATATCTTTAATATACGGTATTTTAATCAAAATCGTTAGAGCTATGTTTAGAAGGTCAAACCTTTTTGAAAATTTTCCCATGTAAAGGGTAATTTGGGGTGAGGGGAGTTTTCTCAAAACCTTCGTGTCACATCCCTGGAATAGAGTTGTCTGTGGCCCGCATTCTAGAGTTCTGGGTTCAAATCCCGTAACCTACCAATTTGGTTGGGGTTTTCCCTCACTCGCCAAGGTTAATTGAATTAGACATTTAATGTCACGACCCAAAAAGTCCATAAGAATGAAAATAACCAAACAGACGTTTTACAGTAATTTTCAAAATAGTATTACTCTAAATATTGGCAAGTTCAGCATATTCATAATATTCACCACTAAAAAGAACAACGTGCCGAGAATGTATCTGAGTAAAAGGTGGAGAGTTATATATTATGGCTAATGTTGTTCACCCATGCACACATATTTGACGAGAATTACTTTTTTCTCTCTTTTTTAATTCCGAGGATTTTATCAAAACATGCATTTCATATGAAATCTCGATATTGAAGACAGGCTAAATATGGGCCAACCCCATGACCTAGTGATCCGCTACTCATTGGTTATTTCCACGGTCCCTTATTCGATTCCCACCCCTGTCATGGGGCTTTTCCCTGTCGGGGTTGGTTTTCCGATGATGCTCATGGCCTTAGTACCTTTCCGCTGTTTTTACACAAAAAATCTGATGTGTACCATTCACATGACTTTCTCTATATCCCTGCAACAAATTACTCTTAAAAAGCTTATACTTCTATTTACTTTATGTATGTCTCAAGGACGACGAACTCCATGAAAAAAAAGTATATACCATAAATTGTGTGTTTTAAGTGCTCTACATTTTTTTGTGTAGTAAGCTTTTGTCCATCTCTTACGGTTTAACAGTTATTCAAAATTCCGTAAAATTCATCCAGAATAAACTACTCTTCAGAGGCTATTCCTAGAAAATTCAAGATATACATTTTATTTGTCGGGTAAATATGTTTGATATGCAAAATTTTAATCAAAATCGTTGGAGCCATTTTTGAGAAAATCAAAATTTGCGAAAAAAGTTCCATGTAAAGGGTAGTTGGGGTGGGGGATTTTTCTCAAAATCCTCGTGTCGCATCCCTGGAAGATGCTAAACTTAAATACCAAGTTTGGTATTTTACCGACTTTCCGTTTTTGAGTTATCATGTTTACAGACACACGGACACACACACAGGGACCTTTTTGTGAAAATGCTTTTTTTTTTTTGGATATTGGGGAGCCCAAAATATATCTTTCCGGTGAAATCTCGGTATCGAATTTTTGGGTGGAGTGCAATATCTTCTCTATACACTATGTACATAGTGCGTATAGAGAAAGTAAAAAACTGACTTCAAACACACGCACATTCTCTTTCACGTGCATACTTTGAAACTGTGAGGAATAGGGAATGATTCCCGTTAAATAAAAATTCCCCGCCCCAGCTGGAAATGGAAATCGGGACGTCTAAATGAGAGGTCCAAAAAGTTAATAAGGTGTGGATACAAATTTTATGTGTATATTTTCATGAAAACTTTAGGTGTATATAGACTCAGAGTGAAGAATCCGGAACGGGGGATCGGTCGGTAGTCAGCCATGAGAGTGAGGGAAGTAGATATAAAATTAAGGCGAAATGGCTGATAGAAAAGGTGATCACGTCTGTTGTCCACCACGAATCCCGCATCTTGTCCACTCGACATTTTTTATTGTCACAAAAATGGCTCTAAAATTTTGTTTAAAATCCCATGTATGTAAAGTATTTATAAGGTAAATTAAGGCATGTCTTAAATTTTCTCTACATGGCCTGTGAAATCCTCTCCTTTTTAGAATGACTTTTGTATAACGGGTGACAAAAACATACTGCACAGCAAATTTACTAGAACGCTTTTGAAATACACAATTTGTTTGAAGTAATTTTTTTGCGTGGTACAGTTCATTTTTTATTTAATACTCCATTAATATGGTTTTGAATTTGTCAATAGTTACTTATTTTAAAGTGCTGTCGTTAATCAGTTGTTTCTCGTCGTATCTTGGAAAGATGACATTTCGAGGTCAGTATATTATGACACACTTTTAAATATCGAGTTATTTCCAGTATTATTGCCTGTATTTACAATGAAGTACATATATAATAAAATTTATTTCTACAAAATTTTATCCGATTAATGTGAAATAGAAAAATCTGATGTGTTCAATCACATGACTTTCTCTACTTCTGAGTAACAAATTATTTTTAATAAGCTTATTCTTCTATTCACTTCATGCTAATCCAGAAAACATTATCAGAAATAGTCTTATTATGTGCTTCCTTGTAAGTAGAAGCGAAATATGGAGTATCATAGGTTAAAGTGATAGTCAAAAGCTGGTTACTAGGTGACTGAAGTTCCTTTGTTTGTATGGACACGAGTTGACAAATTCCTGTATGGGAAAAGTACAAGTTTTTCAAAGCTGAAACCAAAAACAAGGAATATCTCAAAAACGATCAACTCATCGAAAAAAATGTATGTAACATAAATTGTGTGTTTTAATGTGCTCTGCATTTTTTGTGTGGTAAGTTTTTGTCCATTTCTTACGGTTTAGCAGATATGCAAAATTCCTCCAGAATAAAGTAGTCTTCAGAGGCTATTCCCAGAAAATTCAAGATATACATATTATTTGTCAGGTAAATATCTTTAATATACGATATTTTAATCAAAATCGTTAGAGAAATTTTTAAGAAAATCAAAATTTTCAAAAAAGGTTCCATGTAAAGGGTAGTTGGGGGTGGGGGGATTTTCTTGAAAATCTTCGTGTTGGAAGATATCAAACTTAAATACCAAGAGCTTTTCGTTTTTGAGCTATGCTGTCCACAGGTACAGACACACGCACACACATACGGACCTTTCTCCAAAAAAATTTTTTTTTGATTCAGGGGGACCCAAAACATGTATTTCCGGTGAAATCTCGGTATCGAATTTTGGGTGCAATACGGTACCTTTTCTATATACTTTGTACACAGTACGTGTAGAGAAAGCAAAAATTAGCTTGAATAAGAATAGTTAGTATAGGCCGTCTGAATAGCTTGGGGGTAGCGTCTGCCTGACATTCAAAAGGTCACGAGTTCGAATCTCGTCTAAAGCAAATTACCCGAATAACTTGTTTTTCGGGATTTTCCCTTATCCTGAAAAGACGAATGTCGAGTAGATTTACACTCCAGAGAACCCGAGATCGTTTGAGCATTATTTCACCAATTTCATGTATCTTCTGAAATGACCAACCGGATGTTAAGCTACAAAAGAAAAGAAAGAAGAAAAAATGGATGTAGTGTGGGATAGCGTATCTACCTTACCTTCAAGAGGTCCGGAGTTTGAATCTCGGTTAGGACGAGAGGAGAAGTCTTATCTTGAGAAGTAACTTCAAGCTCCATCGTTCCTGAACTCATTTGAGCATCATTTCACCGGTTTCATCGTCCGATATGACTACAATTTAAAAGACGTTAAACTTTCTTACTCTGAAGCAAACTATTTTTACATAAGCATATAAGATTCATAAAAACTGTTAATAATCATTAACAAAAATGGTAGTGTGGTGGTAGCGTGTCTACCTCAAATTCAACAGGTCGTGAGTTCGAATCTCTATTGCGGTGAGTTACCCGGATAAGGTATTTTTGGGAGGTTTTCCCTTTTCCTGAGAAGACGAATGTCGAGTAACTTTAAGCTCCATGTATCCCGAGATCATTTGAGCATCATTTCACCAATTTCATTCATCGACCGATACGACCAACCAGGTTAAAGGATGTTAAGCTAGAAAAAAATGGTCTTATTACCTTGTAGGTACAGATAAATAGGCTAAAGCGATAATCAAATATTTTCCGGCTGGTCCTGCAGCTTAATTAATAGAGCACCAATCTGAGTCCCAGACTCATTCCCGATTAGGTGTGGGACTTTTTTCTCCAGCCAAGATTATTCCCCATCCTTCCCAGAATCTGAAGGTATGAATGTATGCGTGTTAAGTAAAATAAGATTCCCCAAAAATAAACATCAACAGTGAACGACTGAACATCACTGTCATGAGCAATTGGTCCAAAGAATAAGCCGCCGAAAGTTAAAATCGGCATAGTAATAGAACATAAAAAAAAAAAAAAAAAAAAAAAAAGCTTTTAAGGGTTGATCACTATGTGATGAGATAATAATTCGGTTCTCTTTGCGTTACGAGGTGTTCAATTTGCACAACTGGTAAACCATAAGAGATATACAAAAATGTAGATCTCGTAAAACACACAATTTATGTCACATACATTTTTTCGCTTTTAAAATATTTTGACTATCGCTTTAGCCTAGTGATTTCCCTTATTTCCCTTCTTACAAGGAAGTAAGTTACAAAGACCATTTCTGCTGGTGTTTCTCTCTTCTTAGATAGAAGAATGAACTTACTAACAATAAAGTCATTTGAATGGAGCACATCAGATTATTAGATTTTGCTTGTTATTGGTTTCAATTTTAAAGTAGGTTAACTCTTTTGAAACAGGAAGACACCTTTCGTTCCATCTCTCCTGTTTTACTGCAGGTCATGCAAAGCGAACCGAACTTATATTGTTTGATAGTGATCAGCTTTTAAAAGATTGGACTATCTCTTTAGCCCGGTATATTCCCTTATTTCCATTTGCTTGTAAAGAAGCAAGTACTCCGACCAGTCCTGCTATTGTTTTTGTTGATAAACATGATGAAGTTAAAAGAATAATATTTTGTAAGAATAGTTTAAATGTACAACAGCTAAAGAAAGTGATGGGAATGGACACATAAGATTTTTACTTTCTCTACACGTACTATGTACATAGTGTATAGAGAAGGCATTGCAATGCAACCAAAAATTCGATACCAAGATTTCACCGGAAATATATGTTTTAGGGTCACCTGAATTAAAAATAAAGTATTTTCAGAAAAAGGTCCGTGTGTTTGTGAACACGATAACTCAAAAACGACATATCGGTAAAATAACAACATTGGTATTTAAGTTTAGTGTATTCCAGGGATGCGACACGCAGATTTTGAGAAAAATCTCCCCACCCCGAGCTACCCTTTGCATGGAACCTTTTTCGAAAACTTTGATTTTCTCATAAATGGCTCTAGTGATTTTGATTAAGATATCCTGTATTAAAGATATTTACCTGACAAATAAAACGTATATTTTGAATTTTCTGGGAATAGCCGCTGGAGACTACTTTATTCTGGACGAATTTTACAGAATTTTGCATAACTTGTAAACCGTAAGAGATAGACTAAAACTTACTAAACAAGAAATGTAGATTACGATAAAACACACAATTTATGTAATACACATTTTATCGTGAAGTTGGTCGTTTTTGAGATATTCCTTGTTAAAAAACTTATACTTTTCTCATACATGAATTTGTCAACTCGTGTCAATACAAAGGAACATCAGTCACATAGCAACCAGTTTTTGGCTTTCACTTTAACCTATGCTACTCCCTTATTTTGCTTCTACTTACAAGAAAACAAGTAATAAGACTATTTCTGTTATTTTTTTCTCGAGTAGAAGGACGTAAATAGAGGCGTAAGCTTTTTAACAATAATTTGTTGCAGAGAGATAGAGAAAGCCATGTGAATGGAGCACATCAGGTTTTTTAACTGTACTTGTAAGGACATCTGAAATGCTTTTGTTAGAGAATTATGGAGGGAAAAGGGAATAAAAGTGGATGTTGAAAGGCTAAGTGCATCCTGTGCTGCAAGAAATTCACTATACAATGCAGTGCAACAGGTTCAGGAAAGCCCTTTTGAGACTTACTGACGTTTTTAGACTTGTACGTTTTGGGCGTCTACTTTAGGTTTGTTGCCCTCCCCCCTCACCAAGCGGCTTATCCACGCCGCATCCCTCCTGGGGCGACGCAACCGCTAATACTTCAGCAGCCGGGCAGTGATGCTGAAATCTCTTATATAAAGTTTATCACATACGCTAAAATCTTGTGTCCCATGTCATTCATTTACTCTACAAAGTTCATATACACGCTGCTATATAAATTCCCAAAACACTTTAAATGGGTAAAAACTCTTATGTGTTCCATTCACATGACTTTCTCTACACATCTGCAACAAATTATTGTTAAAAACCTTATGCTTCTATTCATTTAATAATAATCAACAAAAAATAGCAGAAATAGTCTTAGTGCTTGCTTCCTTGTAAGTAGAAGCGAAATAAGGAGTACCATAGATTAAAGTGATAGTCAAAAGCTGGTTGCTATGTGACTGAAGTTCCTTTGTTTGTATGGACAGGAGTTGACAAATTCATGTGTGAGAAAAGTTGTTTTTCATAAACAAGGAATATCTAAAAAATGATAAACTCCTTGAAAAAAAGTATACAACACAAATTGTGTATTTTAACGTGCTCTACATTTTTTGTGTGTTAAGTTTTTGTCCATCTCTTACGGTTAACAGTTATGCAAAATTCCGTAAAATTCATCCAGAATAGTCTTCAGAGGCTATTCCCAGAAAATTCAAGATATATATTTTATTTATTAGGTAAAAATCTTTCATATACGATATTTTAATCAAAATAGTTAGTCATTTTTGAGAAAATCAAAAATTTTAAAAGAGTTCCATGTAAAAGGGTAGCTTGGGGGGGATTTTTCTCAAAATCTTCGTGTCGCATCCCTGAAAGATACTAAATTTAAATACCAAGTCTGGTATTTTAAGGACTTTTCGTTTTTGAGTTATCGTGTTCACAGGCACACGGACACACACACGGACCTTTTTCTGAAAATATTTTTTTTTGGATACAGGGGGCCCTAAAACATACATTTCCTTTGAAATCTCGCTATCGAATTTTTTGATGGAGTGCAATATCTTCTCTATACAATTGTACATAGTACGTGTAGAGAAAGTAAAAATCCTCCCATCCCAACTGCTCCTTATATCGAACACTTTTGTGTAAATTTTATTTTATCAAAAATTCCTGCTCTTACGATTTTGATTAAAATGCCATTCCAAACTACTATTTTCTTGAAAAAAAATCTCAAAAAATGTTATTCTTTGAAATGTTTATGGCATAGATTAAAATACCGTATGTTAAAGATGTTTGCATTTAAAATTTGAATTTTTTGAGAATAGTCTCTTAAAGTCCTCTTCATTCTTATGTATTTTGTATAATTAAAGGACACAATATGTGATGTACAGTGCCTTGTGGAGTTAAACATTTCTGAGATATTCATTGTTAATGGTTTGAGTAACTATGCTTTTCTTAACTGGAAAATATTATTCCTTTCCCTGTCTCTCTCTCTCTTTCTCTCTCTCGGCCATGTAAAGAGTATGAGATTTCAAAGCCATTACATTGAGACGTGCTCTTTAAAAATCTGACTCGCATACCTGCTGTATTCTACGACGAAGTGAGTAAATGTAAATCGAAAGTTCATCTGGATTAAGAAGAATTATTCGTAGTCTGGTTACCCTCCTCATATTTAGCCTGACATCCCCTAGGACTTACAACCGGATATCCAGGTGTCAGAAGTCTGTCGGGGATCCAATGCACGGAACCACAAAATGGAAACCTGGATCGAGTGATTGGCCGGTAGCCAGACATGATCGTGAGGAAGTGGAAGATATTAAAGGCAAGCGAAATGGATGACATAGCAATAATCACGAAATTGGTGGAATGAACTGCGGGGGAAACCGGAAGATCCGAAGAAAACCCATCCAGAAGCCGCTTCGTCCACCACAGATCTCACATGCGGGCGTTTGGGATCGAACTCGGGCCGCCTATATGGAAGGCGAGCAGTTCTAACCACTCGGCCAGGCACCGCCTAAGAAAAATTATATAGAGCAAACATATTTTGTAACAAAAATTTATAGAACACGGAGTAGAGAATATCATGTGAATGCAAAACATCAGAATTTCCCCTTCCCCCATTTTATCTCCTACAATCAAAATAAATGACGTAGATAGTATTACTATTACGATTCAGAGTGAGCTGTCGTTTTGTGGATAAAATACGATCCTTGTAAGCATATCAAAAGATAAACGACAGTGATTGGTTGATATCCAAGTCATTATTAAATATATTGTTCAGTATAAAATACTGGATGTATACATTGTCTGTTAAAGCAGCTCACTCTAGGGTATTATAGCTCTCCTACGATAGGTTTGTAAGCGTGCCACACGACAGTTGTGTTTGGCGGGCTTGCCACGCTGCCAGGAGTACTGTTGTGCAAATAACATAGCGTGCAGGCGCGTTTTGGCCGGCAATATTGTAGTTTTGTCGGGGAACCATCATCATCGCCATCCTGGATGATGCGAGCCAAGGAAGGCGAGAGTGAATGTCTGCCCTGTTTCAATCGATCGATCACCCTCCCCCCCCCCCCCCGCCCTCCTTCACCATTTTTCAGCCATCGGCCGCGGGGTGCAGGTCGGAGGCTTGTAAACATCTGCACCACGGCCAGGTACCTATCGATATGAACATGGCGATACCATCTCTGAGAAACAAAAACACATCGAGGAGCTTAAAGAGGAAAAGAAACGACCTTTCCTCAAGAAAGTAAAAATAGAATACAGAAGCTGCTTGATTTTCTTTTCAATAAAGGTTAACAGCCATAAGAAATAACACACCTGTTTATTGGAACCAGGAATCTAGAACAGTAGTCATTTGCTCATAAATTAGGAATATAATATTTTTACACAATTTAATAATAATTATGATAAGGTCGCGAGTCAAATCTCCCTTAGGTTGAGTTACATGGATAAGGGTTTTTTTTTCAGGGTCTTCCCTTCACCTGAGAAGATGAATGTCGAGTAACTTTAAGCTCCATGAACCCCAAAATTATTTGAGCACCATTTTACGATTTCAGAAATCGTCCCATATGACCAAAAGGTTAAACGTCATTAAACTTAAAAACAATATATAATATATAAATATATATGTATAATATATAAAATAAAAAATGTGTTCCATTCACATTACTTTCTCTAATTTTTCTACAAGCAATCTTCTTACAAAAGAGTTTTCTTCTTTCTACTCCTTACTAATCGAGGTTAGCATTAAGAGAATAATGATGCTACTTATTTCCTTATAATAGAAGGGAACTAACGGAATATATTAAGTTAAAGAGATGTTTAAAAAAACTATCGCTAGTGTCTTCCAGGAGTGCGACATAAAGATTTTCAGGAAAATTTCCCCACCCCAATCACGGAAGATTTTTCGAAACTTTCGAGTTTCTCAAAAATGACCAACGATTTTGACCAAAATATCGTATATTGAAAGTATTTACATGAAAAATGAAATATATATCTTGATTTCTTGAGAATAGCTTCTGAGGTATTCTGCATTCTTATTGACTTTTGATAACTGGTAATCGTAAGAGACATACGAAAGCTAACTGCACAAAAAATGAATATCTCGTTAAAACACACAATTACATCGTAATATTTTTTCGTAGCACTAACCTTTTCCGAGACATTCCTTGTTATTTGTTTTAAAAAGTCATATTCTAGACTTTTCTCAGATGAGTTGTCATTATTCCGTTTTTTCATCCTGATCATGCAAAGAGAAAGATATTTCAATTGGATCATATTGTGACCGGATTTTAAAAGATTTGATCATCGCTTTAGTCTATTGTATTCTCTATTTTTCCTTCTACAGATAAGGAACTAAATATTAAACCGATTTCTGCTAATTTTTATTTCCATAAGCATGAAGTAGAGAGAAGAATAAGCTTTTTAAACAACTATTTAAAGAATAGGTAGAATTTATGAGAATGTTGAACATTAGATGGTTTTATACAACTGGTAAATTATAATAGATGGCGAAAAGCTCTCTACACAAAGATGAAAAATTATTTCTACAGTAGTATGGGCATTTGCTGTGAATGCCAGAAGAGAGATTACCGAAGATTATTTTTGAATGGAAGATCTCAGGTAGAAAAACATGTGGACTTACCTGCAAGCCCTGAAAGGCTGCTATGGAGAGGAGGGGCTTAGAGGAAGGGATGTGGAAAATTAGTGGTCTCTAGAATACAGGAGTGAAAATTGCTGCAAAGTGGAATACCTTATAATGTAATATTTTCTTTTATCCCCAATACAAATACCTTAAACATTTGATGTTCAGGGAGGGATTTTCTGGAAATTTTTGAAATATTCAAAACTCGTATACCAAGTTTGGCATTACGATTTTTTTTTTTTTAA
Source organism: Hymenopus coronatus (assembly GCA_030762935.1). Classification (NCBI taxonomy): domain Eukaryota; kingdom Metazoa; phylum Arthropoda; class Insecta; order Mantodea; family Hymenopodidae; genus Hymenopus; species Hymenopus coronatus. The sequence goes on from CM060897.1 coordinate 28,598,299, forward strand.
GTTATGCTGCTCAAAGTCACTCACCAAGGTCGCGGGCGTAAACGTTCACCTAAACGTGTTTGTGGCAAAATTGTTATTTCTTAATTTTAACTCCATGCGTATTCTTGGATATATTGCGCTTTTATAATGGACATAAAGCTATGTATTAATTTTATCCGCTATTTCCATATAACTCTCCTTTATATCGTTCTGAGCAAACTAAATACTGTTTTGTAATTTTGGCCTTTGGTTGACAATAACGAATTAGCCATTATGATGTGAACTTGTGTCAAATTCTTCTACCATTTACTTTCTCATTCATGCTTCTAGACTCTTAAGGAAGATAGGTAGTAACCCCGACTAAAACTATCCGCCCTCCAACCGGGAATCGAACCGAATACCTTTGAATTTACAGGCTAGTTTGCAAGCCACCAGACCATAGAAGCAGTCAATACTGCTTGGATCACACTATAATTAAAATTTTTAATATCCAGAATCATGTTATATAATTAGTAGTGGCTCGTAGTCTTTATCGTCTTAGAATACTAGATTTTAAGGTACCAACGAATTCACTGCACTTTGAACATTCGTTAGAATTTCTTCGGGAATAAATATTCCTCCTTTTTCTGTAACATTCCAACTTATATTTATACTATCTACCGTATTTTCGGTTGGTGCCACCATATTTAAACGATAAATTTAGAATTTCAGTTAAAATAATTACGTTTTACACTTTAATAGAGTATAAAGTATATGGTACTCCAAATTAATTGTGTATTATGGAACGAGAGTGTAATCAAGTAATTAAGAAGCGAGTGTGATTATGAAGCTCGCCCCGTTGTTTCATAATTTTCACATGAGCTCCGTAATTTGCCGTTATAACCAAATTTAATACGACTATTTATGCACAGCCGTTTGTCTGAGTTTAAAATATTTAAAAATGTTTTTTTGCATTCTATGCTTATCTGAGATGGTAGATAGATGGCTTCAAATTTTTGACTATTCTTCAAAGTACATCATTTTCTGAAAATGTTATACATTTTGATTTCCTCCTGTCCATTTATTGTGCATAGAATTTTCCGTATATGCTTCGAGATTTTTGTGGTAAAAAGTTATTAGTCACATCCTGTGCTTTTGTAGAAATATCCGGTTGTGTAAGATCAATGACACTGTCACTCGTGTCCGACAGTTTTAATTTTTCTAAACTCGCGCTAGATCTTTCATTGAATGTACGAGAATAATCTCAAATTGCGCTTTCAACAGTTGGTGCATGGTAGAGTTACTAGATGTGTGTAGATGCGAAAGAGTAGATTGTTAAATGTTGATTTTCTGGTTGGTGGAAACGTGTATTTTAATGAAGAGATGTACTTTAATGAGGGCCATAAAAGTGCAGCAATCGGATGTATAAAATATAAGCATAAAATATGTTTCCAAAAGACTAGTATTATATCTCCTTGAAGTAATTTTCTAAATATAGTGTCAAATTAAACTAGACTTATATTAATTACTGAGGGTGGCCAAACCCGAGAAATGGGAAACTTATGCGCAAGACATGATAGCGGACATTTCCTCTGGTGCCCTAGGCAGGATGGAACATAGAGTCAGTTGATGTCCCAGCGTCACAGGAACGAACGCTGTGTGTCGTGTTTATAAAAATAGAGGGGGCCAGTCCAACGTGCAGCAGCCGTCAGCCAGACATATGATGCTCTACATCGTCGTGTCAGGATGTTAATAACTTCTACCACATGTCAAGTTGAACTGTGGTGGAAAGCTTTAGTACGGAATGGCGGTTAAAATGGACCCTAGGTCAGGATTCATGGCCACAAACATTTCGTCATGCTTCTAGCGCTAAAACGTTGAAATGCAGAGGTCATATAACTGTCTCTCATACTCTTCTTGGATATCCTGGTTTATAAAACATTTAAAAATGTCAAAGGACGCAGAAAGGCTTTCTGTCAATTGGAATTACCACAGTTAAACTCTTTTGAGATATCTTAATGTGTTGTTTAATAGATTTCAAACCTACTGTAATATTTGTGTGTTTATTTATTTTGTTTTTTATCAAACTTGAGGTTGTGTAAAATACCTTAAATAAATAAAATAAAATATAGTGATCGTGTATAAATCTTAAGTGCACCAAAGCAATAACCATTCAATTTTCTTTGTTTTAAATACTAATCTCTGAAATTAAAATATTTTAAAAGCTTAATGTACCCTTAGTTAACACTTTTTTGCAATTATAAAACTTCATGACGCCAAGAAAAAAACTATAAATGATTCACAACACTGTAATTTGGAATGTATATATTTAATCAATCGTGGTTTAATATCCATTTTATTACATTTTTAGAAACGTTTAATAAAAAATTAGAGCAAAGCTTCGCAAATACTAAAAGAAAGTAAATAAAGTTGCCTGTGATTTGGTTTAACATTTAATTTGACCAAGATGGTAAATGTAAACGGAATGTAAATTCCATTTATATTCCTTTTGTACTGCGATAGGGTTGGTAAAATTAACTACAGATATTTTGAGAAATCGGTCTATAAATAACATAATTGTGTGATATGTTCTATGTAAACTACACGTGTGTGTCTATATCAACTAAATGCAGTTTAAATCGAGAAATATAATGTATCAATTTCGTCTATTCAGTGGCCGGCAATTATATTAACGATGTTTACTTTTATAGCGATTTCAAAAAATCTGAAATAAACATTCTTTATTTTACTTGTAAGAGGTCGCCCTTAGCAGTATAGTGCGTGCAAAATCTGGTAGACTCGAGTGAGCATAGGTAAAGTTGCTGTGTACCTACCCTTGAAAGAGTTTAACCAGGAGTTAAGCTGGAGTTTGGTGGAGTTTAGATTGATGTTTAGGAGGTAGAGCTATAGGTAGGCTCCTCAACGTTTGCTTTTTCAGGAGTACCGCTACTCCGCTGGTGTCTAGTTTATTTGTTTCAAGGTTGGTTTGAATTTTGTTGACTATTCGTATAAGTTCAGTTTTATAGCTGTTGGTTGGTTTGAAACCTCGTTTACCAGGGGTGCCCACAAGCCATGCGGGGAACCAGAATTGCTTGCAGCGGCAGTTGGTGAGTAGTCCCCCAGAGATATGACAAGGTCGTTCTCACTGGGCCAATCTGGCGTAGAAATTTTGAGCCCGGCGCCCAATCACACCTTCCATAAGCAGAAGCCTCATGTAGTGACCTCACTGGGAGGCGAAGGCGCACAGAATAGATGGACTGAGGCCCTTTGTTCTGCCTCATTCATCTGTTCAACCAAACCATCAGTGACTACAGAAGGTTGCCTAATCCAAATTCTATCTGTCATTACATGTTCACCGTAAATCTCTACAAGTTAACGATGCATTTCGGCTGACTTAACGCTCCTTGCGTTCAAAAACCGTATTACGGAATGCATTTCACTGTCGGTGGGATCAGAAATTGTCTTTAACATTTTAAACGATCACTAATAACTATAAATACAAGCGATCCGGCTGTAATGGCGTCTTGGACAGACAGTGAATCGAGAGACGAGCGTGCATGCATGGAAGTGCGACACCAGCGTTGCGGTGGCTGAAGAACGAAATGGTACTTATTTTCTGGACACGTATGGTATAAGACAGTGCAGTAATTAGAAACGAACGAAGAATAACATCGGAAAACTACAAGTTAACAAAATCAATGTCCAGAAAGGAACTTAAAAAGTATAGTAAAGTATATAAATGTTCTTTTAAAAAAATCTTTTAATTGCCAAGAGTGAAACATTCTTAAGCGGCTGCCTAGCCCTAAACTCTAACAGAAGTGGACGAAGAAATTTGGGATCCTACCTCTTCCTCCGACCCGCTTACGATTTGAATAGGGTTGATACGTATTTCTCCAAGTAGTACAGTACTAAGTGTTCGTAAATTCTCCATTTTTTTTTCAGTACCTCGTATATTATATAACGTAGTTGCTTCTTTGGAAAGTATAGCGAAAACTTTAGAACAATCCTGAACTGAAAGTGCCTTCAGCTGTTCAGCATTACCAAAAGCCCAAAGGAAATATTAAGAACCCTTATTACTGCACTGAAATCAACAGAAGAGGGTGCCTTAATGCTAGACAATCTTGATCAATTCATCAGCAAACAATTTCAACAGAAGGAATGCATCCTTCTTGCGCAGCAAAACACCGTTGACAAATATCCAAGTCGGCAGTAAGCATTTGGCAACACATAACTTCACTTGTTCTTCCAGCCTGCAGGATGAAATTTTTCTTGGCTGCTCTCCGAATGAGAGCCATTTGTTTTACAGGATCGTTAAAAATGAGTCCGAATTTCCGTGCTATGTGTTTCTGATGTAGCAGAAAAAAGGCGCTCGTTTTTCTTTCACGTTAAAGCTCCAAATGGGAGTGTGCTTCTCGACAAGTGATTTCCTCCCTTAATTTAAGTTGCTTGAACTTTTAAATCATATCCCGACTACACATATTATGTTTCTACATATATTTGTACTTTGTGATTGATTTTACAAAAGTGATATCAGTTTTGCACGAATTTATACCATTACTTTCATAATGTTTGAGGTGCAGCACTGCTGTCTTTGTTTTTGAAATTGTGGACAGTCTATGTGATGTGTTGAATGATGATCCTAGTTTGACATTGTTGACAGTGGTGATGAGACAGTGACATATTGTTATTGAACATGGCCTAATAAAGACATGTGCGGTAATTTCGGCCGTGGCCCGCCTTTGGGAGATCGTGTTCAAATACCGTAGGTCGACCAATCTGGCTGGCGTCTTTTCGTTGTTTTCCTCAGTCTACAAGGTAAATACCGGAATGGATATTTAGCACCATGACCAAAAGTTTTACCTTCTGTCTAAAATAATGGCAAAACTGAGAATAGAAGGTAGTTCAATTGCGCTTTATATCCACAGACAATATCAGGAGTAGAGATGGCGGCATCCTAGCACGATATTCTTGTCGCAGAGCTATGTGGTAGATACGGTGTGAGGAGATGAGATCTTGAAAGGCTAGTTGCACTTGCCATCTGAGTTCCAAATGGAAATGGAGTTTCATTTATGGATACTCTGTAGCGTCTGTGTTTCTCAGCGTCCCATCATATATTGGGAGTGAAAGACCGCTTACTTTCGCTCAGAGGCTCTCTATCAGGCTTAAAATTCTTTTACGTGTCGTAAATCTATGACACGGGACCAACGGCTTTACTTCCTCCCGAAGGAAGCCACGCTAAGGGCTTTTACGTCCGAAAAAAAATTCATCCTCCTCCGTCGTGTTGGAACCTGAGACCTTGGGTATGTGAAATTATTGTGGTAACCACTACACCACGGAGGATGACTATTGTTTGAGACGGAGCACTGCTGTCTTTGTTTTTGAAACTGTGGATGATGTGTTGAATGATCAGCCTAGTTGGACATTGTTGACACACAGGTGATGGTTGATGGTCAGTGACACATTGTTATTGAACATGGCCTAATAAAGACACTGTGCAGTAATTTTGACTGTGGCCCGTCTTCGGGAGATCCTGTGTTCAAATTCCATAATCTGGCTGGCGTCTTTTCGTAGTTTCCCTGTCTACAAGGTAAATACCGGAATGGATACTTAATACCATGACTCAAGGTTTCACTTTCAGTCTAAAACAAATGGCAAAACTCAAAATATTAGGTAATTCGATTGCGCTATCTATCCACATAAGTATAAGGAGTGGAAACGACTGCATCCAAGCGCCATCTGCTAGGCGCGGAGCTAAGTAACAAAAATATGTAAATGGCGTGTTATTTATGGACGCTGCTGTGGTTCTCAGCGACCAATTCTATATTGGGCGCTAAATTCCGCTTAATTTTACTTAGGTTTGAGGTTCTTTCACATGCCGTAAATCTAAGACATGGGACCAACGGCTTTACTTCCTTTCCGAAGGAAGCACTGCTAAGGATTTTTACACCCAAAAAAACCCATCGTCCTCCGCCGGGTTTGAACCCGCGACCTTGGGTATATGAAGTTAGCACGGTAACCATTACACCACGGAGGGCGACGGAGCTAAGTGGCAGATATGTGTCAAGAGATGAGACCTTAAAAGACCGGTTGCACTTGCCATCTGAGTTCGAAGTGGAAATGGAGTTTTATTTGTAGACGCTTTTAATTACTGTCGTTCAGTCTCCCATCCTAAGACCGTGCTCAGAGGCCTCTTAATCAAGCTTGAGGTTCTTTTACGTACCATAAATCTATGACACGGGATCAACGGCTTTACTTCCTGCCTAAGGGAGTCGCGCTAAGGATTTTTACGTCCGAAAAAACTGCATCATCCTCCGCAGTGTTTGTACCTGTGACCTTGAGTATATAAGGTAAGCATAGTAACCATTACATCACGGCGAGCGACTATTGTTTGAGATGGACAACTGCTGTCTTTGTTTTGAAATTGTGGACAGTCTATGAAACGATGAGCACAGATTGACATTGTTGACCCACAAGTGGTGGTTGATGAACCAGGGTCTTATTGTTGTTGAACAGAGCCTAATAAAGGTACTGTGCATAATTTCGCTTCGGGAGATCATGGGTTCAAATCCCACCAATCTGGCTGGCGGCGCTTTTTCGCATTTTCTATCAGTCGACAAAGTTTCACTAGCTAGACTTTCTCTAGCTGCTCTACAAACCTTCTACGAAAGATTATTGTTCTTTGTACACAATGCTAATCGAGATAAATATTAGCAGAATGTTATTACTTAGTTCCTAATAAGTAGAAGAAAATAAGGGAATGCGCTATGCTAAAGTGATTGTCAAATGTTTTAAAAGCTATCGTTATGCGATTGTCATTGCAAATCATTCTTTGCTTGCCAGGAGTAGAACAAAAGAAAAGCGGACACTTCCTGTCTGAGAAAAGTTTAACTACTTCACAATTGAAACCAATAACAAGGAATATCTCAGTAACGGTTACTTCCACAACAAAAACGTAAAGGACATAAATTGTGATGTACATTTTTTGTGTAGTGAGTTTTTTTCTATCTCTTACGGTTTAAGCAAAATTCATCCAGAATAAAGAGATCTTGAGAGACTATTCTCCAAAATTCGAGATATACATTTTATTTCGGACATAAATAGCTTTAATATGCGGGATTTTAATCAAAATCGTTACAGCCATTTTTAAGAAAAACAGACTTTTCGAAATTTGTTCCATGTAAAGGGTAGTTTTTAGTAGGGGGATTTTTTTGGAAATCTTCGTGTCACATCCTTGGAAGATACTAAACCTAAATACCAAGTTTGGTATTTAATGGTCTTTTCGTTTTGGGGCTATGCTGTCCACAGACACACACACACGGACCTTTTTTTAAAAATGTTTTTTTTTGGACTCCGGGGGCCCCAAAACATATATTTCCGGTGAAATCTGAGTATCGAATTTTTGGGTGCATTACAATACCTTCTCTATCCCTATGTACATTGTACATATGCGGCTAGAGAAAGTAAAAATAGCAAAACTGAAAATAGAAGGTAGTTAGATTGCACTGCCATCTATCCACAGACAGTATGAGTACTGGACGGCACCCTAACACCATTGCCAGTCACGGAGCTAAGTGATAGATATGGTGTCAGTAGAAGAGACCTTAAAACTTAAAAGGCTAGTTGGACTTGCCATTTGAGTTCGAAATGGAAATGGAGTTTAATTTATGGACGCTCTGTATCTACTGTGTTTCTCAGCGTCCCATTTTATATTGGGCGTGAAAAACCACTTAATTTGGCTCAGAGGTCTCTTAATCAGGCTTGAGGTTCTTTTACGTAGCATAAATCTATGACACGAGACCAACGGCTTTACTTCCCCCCGAAGAAAGCCACATTAAGGAGTTTTACATCCAAAAAAATCCATCGTCCTCCGCCGTAGTTGAACCTGTGGCGTTGGATATATGAGGCTAGCATGGTGATCACTACACCACGGAGGGCGACATCTGAGTACAGATGACACCATTTGACTACGGATGGCGCGAGGGGCTAAGCGAGCGTAGTACGTACCGCCAACAAAGTATCTTACCGAACAGTTTCGTCGTGATATGACCAAGCTTTTAAAGCGGCGCAAAATAAAATATAATTAAAAAAAAAAAAGTAATTTCGCTTATTGCAGGCATGTGTTTGAATGAACAATTAATAAATGCAAATTCTTTTTGGGCGAAAAGTTTCTGGGAGCCTGAAAGTGGTATTTACTGAAAATCTCGTTACAAAATCCTTTTTTTGTAGAGAAGAAAAATAAAGTAATCTGTGGGTATAAAAATATTAAAAATATATATTATAAGACCAATGTTTTGTTCGTTTTTTTAAAGTTTGAATTTTGGGCTTTTCTTCTTTTTTTTTTTTTAAGCCTTTGTTTAATTTTACTCAATTTACCCCTCACCAACCAAATCTCGGTATCGAATTTTTGGCAAGTAGTAGAGAAATAAAAATTAAGCTTTTATTGTTGGTAGAAAATGCTTTTATAAGGTTACATTGGAATTGCAATATCGATTCAAGTTGAAAAAATGCTCAGGAATGGATTTTAAGGCGAGCTGAGATTATAGCACAGTAGCAGGCCATCAAGAAGCAAGATCCAGGCCGGAATCTCCCCCTGCCTTATTCTTGAGGAGGGTTGAAGGAAGTGTTGAGACTAGGAGGGGATTGTATATATTTACATGTTGGCAGTCTAGGTCGGGCATGACCTGCCGTAATATACACACTGTCTTCCGGCCTCAAATGAAAACATTGTGATAAAAACATCACATCCATCACGCGGGAGATGTCGGTCTGGGGCTTTTTAAAGTGCAGGTAGGCGCCCAATGCGACCAGCGCAAGAAAGCGAGAGTGAACGTTCAACTCTTTGTTCAACTCAGTATATCAATCAAAAAATTCTGATGTGCTCCATTCACATGACTTTCTCCACGTCTCTGTAACGAATTATTGTTAATAAGCTTGTTTTTCTATCTATTTAATGCTATAAACATTAGCAGAAACGGTCTTATTAAAAGTAGAAGGGAAATAATGGAATACACTAGGCTAAACCGACAGTCAAATGTTTTAAAATGTGGTTGCCATGGGATTGAAATCAGTTTCTTTGCATGGCCAAGCGCTGCCAAGTGCCCGTATGAGAAAAGTTTAAATATTTTCAAACTGAATATCTCGAAAACGGCCAACTCCAGGAAAAATACGTGTATGACAAATTGTGTGTTTTATCGTGATCTACATTTGTTTGTGTAGTAAGTTTTTGTCTATCTCTTACGGTTTACCAGTGATGCCAATTTCAGCAAAATTGATCCAGAAAAAAGTAGTCTTTAGAGGCTATTCAGAAAATGCAAGATATACATTTTATTTGTCAGGTGAATATCTTTAATACAGAATATTTCAATCAAAATCGTTAGAGCCATTTTTAAGAAAATCAAAATTTTCGAAAAAAAGTTCCATGTAAACGGTAGTGGGGGTGTGGGGAGATTTTCTTGAAAATCTTCGTGTCGCATCCTTGGAAGATAATAACCTAAATATCAAGCACAGCTTTTTAGCATAATCGCAAAACTTATTCGAGAATATCCACTTTTATTTATTTATTTGGTGCAGTTTAAACAATCAGAACTGAAACTGTTTATTCCGGCGGGGTTACGCATCAACGAACAAAGCACTACCTACGTCACGGCTGAAATTGAATTCCTCTTAATGACGACTCTAATAATGTTAGTAATTATAAGAATATTTCAGTTAATATTTGGTATAATACGCATGGCTTATTAGACTATCATTAGCTCATGGATATTTAGAAGATACGTGCCTATGCGCTCGTGTACTAAACATCCCACTCACAGATAATAATCTATTTAAACCACTTATAATATCATTAACTATTTACTTCTATTTATTTTGTCAGGTAGGAGGACCTTTGGTTCGTGGTACTAAATATCCAATCTGGAATTTACCTGGCGACTGAGGGAATCCCTGGCACGTTGACCGGTATGCATGGGATTTGAACCCACAAATTCACAAATGCGAACCACAGAGGTGTCGCCTGGGGCATTAAATTTACAATGGTATAACATTTGAAAAAATCTGATGTGTTCCATTCACATGACTTTCTCTATATCCCTGCAACAAATTATTCTTAAAAAGCTTATACTTCTATTTACTTTATGCTTTCATGAAAAAAATAGCAGAAATAGTCTTATTACTCGCTTCCTTGTAAGTAGAAGCGAAATAAGGGACAACCATAGGTTAAAGTGATAGTCAAAAGCTGGTTGCTATATCAATGAAGTTCTTTTGTTTATATGGATAGGAGTTGACAAGTTCCAGTATGAGAAAAGTATAAGTTTTTCATAGCAGAAACCACAAATAAGGAATGTCTCAAAAACAACGAACTCCGCGAAAAAAATGTATATAGCATAAATTGTGTGTTTTAATGTGCTCTACACTTTTTGTGTAGTAAGCTTTTGTCCATCTCTTACGGTTTAGCAGTTATTCCAAATTCAGTAAAATTCATCCAGAATAAACTACTCTTCAGAGGCTATTCCCAGAAAATTCAAGATATACATTTTATTTGTCACGTAAATATCTTTAATATACGAAATGTTAATCAAAATCATTAGAGCCATTTTTGAGAAAATCAAAATTTTCGAAAAAAGTTCCATGTAAAGGGTAGTTTGGGGTGAGGGATTTTTCTCAAAATCTTTTGTCGCATCCCTGGAACATACTAAACTTGAATACCAAGTTTGGTATTTTACCGACTTTTCGTTTTTGAGTTATCGTGTTCACATTCACACGGACACACTGACACACGGACACACACACACACACGGACCTTTTTGTGAAAATGTTTTTGTTTTGGATATTGGGGACCCTAAAACATATATTTCCGGTGAAATCTCGGTATCGAATTTTTGGGTGGAGTGCAATACCCTCTCTATACACTATGTACATTGTGCATATAGAGAAAGTAAAAATCTGCTATGCTCCATTCATGCTAATCGAGATAAACACAGCAGAAATGGTCTTATTACTTAGTTCCTTATAAGTAGAAGGGAAATAAGGGAATACACTAGGTTAAGCCGACAGCCAAATGTTTTAAAATGTGCTTGCAATGGGATTGAAAACCGTTTCTTCGCGTGGCTAGGTGTTGACACCTCCGAAATGAGAAACGTTATTTTAAAACTGAAACCAATAACAAAGACTATCTGGAAAACGGTCAACTGTACGAAAAATTTGTGTATTTTAACGAGATCTACATTTTTCTGTAGTAAGTTTTTGCCTATATCTTACGGTTTACCAGTTATCTATGCAACATTCATAAAAATGCATCCTGAGGCTATTCCCAGAAAATCCAAGGTATACATGTTATATGACACGTAAATAACTTAAATACAAGAGGTTTTCATCTAAATCGTGGTAGCCATTTTTGAGAGAGTAAAACTTTTCGAAAATGTTTTATTTATAGACGCTTTTTAACAGCTATGGTTTTCAGCGTCCCATTCTTTACTGGGCGTGAAATTCCGCTTAATTTTGCTCAGAGGCCTCTCTATCAGGTTTGTGGTTCTATTACGTGCCGTAAATCTACGATACGGGACCCACGGCTTTACTTCCATTACGAAGGAAGCTATACTAAGGATGTTTACGCCCGAAAAAATACATCTCCGCCGGGTTTGATCCCGTGACCTTGGATATATGAAGTTAACATGGTAACCATTACACAATGGATGGCGACTAATTTTTCCATGTAAATGGTAGTTGGGGTGGAAGGATTTTCTTGAAAATCTTCGGGTTGTACCTTGGAAGATACTAAACCTAAATACGAAGTTTGGTATTTAACGGACTTTTAATTTTTGCTGATCACAGACACACATATGGACTTTTTTCTAAAAATGTTTTTTTTACTTTCTCTACACATACTATGTACTTAGTTTATACAGAAGGTATTGTGATGCACCCAAAAATTCGATACCGAGATTTCACCGGAAGTATGTTAGGACCTCCTTAATCCAAAAAAAGCATTTTTAGAAAAATGACCGTGTGACTGTCTGTCTTGGTATTTAAGTTTGGTATCTTCCAAGGATACGACACGAAGATTTTCAAGAAAATGTCCCCACCCCTAACTACCCTTTACATGGAACCTTTTTTGAAAGTTTTGTCTTTCTCAAAAATTGCTCTAACGATTTTAATTAAAATATCTTGTATTTAAGATATTTATACGCCAAATAAAATGTATATCTTGAATTTTCTGGGAATATCCTCTGGAGACTACTTGATTCTGGATGAATTTTACGGGATTTTGCATAAGTGCTAAACCGTAAGAAATGGACAAAAGCTTACCACACAAAAAGTGTAGAACACGTTAAAACACACAATTTATGCTATATACATTTTTTCGTGGAGTTGATCGTTTTTGAGATATTCCTTGTTTTTGGTTTCAGCTTTGAAAAACTTACTTTCCTCATACAGGAATTTCTAACTCCGTCCATACAAACAAAGAAACTTCAGTCACATAGCAACCAGCTTTTGACTATCACTTTAACTTATGGTACTCTCTTATTTCGCTTCTACTTACAAGGAAGCAAGTAATAAGACTATTTCTGCTAATTTTTTCTCGATTAGTATAAAGTAAATAGATGCATAGGCTTTTTAATAATAATTTGTTGCAGAGATGTAGAGAAAGTCATGTGAGTGAAACACATCAGAATGTGTATTCCCGGTGAAATATCGGTGCTGAATTTTTGGGTGTAATACAACACTTTCTGTATACATTATGTATATAGTAGGTGTAAAGAAGGTACACTGAACCCGCCAGCTCTGAAGTTACCGTTGTGTCAGAAGGCCATGGAAACGCTGGATTAAAGGATATAGCTTCGAGAAGAAGAAACAAGCGCCATGCTATGGAACATAAAACCACGAGTGCCGCTCTTCCAAAGGATGTTATGAACACACCTAGAGTGAAACGTTTTCGTGTGCGTATTGATTTCTCTGAGCGGAGGTTTTTTTCTCGCGCCGCGAAAGAGAGAGTGAGCGAGATGAGAGAGCGTTTGCTATCGATAGTTTAGTCCTGGTACAGTAACAGCATTAAAATACTTAGCATCCCACCGAGACGATGCTAAATCCCAGCGATAAAACGTCACTTCTCAGGCAGGGCACCTTCGCGACGAGGAGGCTTAACGCTTGCGAGATTTGTGGGGAGTCTTCACGGAGACAAGTGAAACTGGTGAAGCGCTTAACCTCACAAATGCAACATGCAAATGTAAAGCTGTTTTAAAAGAAGAAAATGCACTTGAGACTGGTTAACTCCCTGTTCACTGGGTGAGGAAGTAAAACGACCATCCAAACAAATCTAATGTGTTAGCATTCACATCTAACTACTCTCCAACAAACTATTCTTACAAAAACGGTTTCTACTTACTCCGTAGTAATCAACACAAACATTAACCGAAATATATTTATTACATATTTGTTTGTAGATATAAGGGGAATAATGGGATAAAGGGATAGTCTCATCTTTTAAGAGCTGGTCACTATGTGACGACTTTGAAATTCCCTTTTCTTTGCATCACCTGGATGAAAAAAATAACTCAACAACGACTTGACATTTGAGTAAAGTATTAAGTATTGGAAAATTTAAACCTTAGTGTTAATATAATTCTTTTTTCAACAAACTGTATGTAGGACAGGAGTTGGATAGGCAAAATCAGACTGAAATATTCAATGCCTTAGACGGGATTTGAACCATAGATATCCTAGTCTGCAGCTGGTTGTTCTAACCACTAAACTACCATGGAAATAAGCCGGCACGGCATTAAATTTCTCGGCATGTTTACCGAAACATGTGAGTCCATTGAGAAGCTTATAAAAATCAAGACAAACATTAACTGAAATAATGTTACTACATATTTCTTTTATATAAAGGGGAATAATGGAATAATCCAATCTTTTTTAAGAGCTTGTCGCTGTGTGATGGCTTTGAAATTCCGTTCTCTTAGCGTTACCAGAATGAAAAAAGAACCCAACAACGATTTGCCATTTGGGAAAAGTATTAAGTGTTGTAAAATTTAAACCTAGAGTGTCAATTTAACTACTTTTGCACACAACCCGTGTGTAGGACAGTTGGATAGGCTGAAAAATGTAAAATGTTTACCGAAACATGCGAGTCAGTTGAGAAATTTAATGCCGTGCCGTCATATTACCATGGTAGTTCAGTAAATAGAGCAACCGGGTGGAGACAGGGAGATCTGTGGTTCAAGCCCCGGCTTGAGCATTGAATTTTTCAGTCTGACTTTACCTATTTAAATTTAAACCAATCATAAGGGATATCAGAGAAATTATTAACTTCACAAAAAAGTATTAAACATAAAATGTGTACAATAACGAGTTTTACATTTTTACCTAGTAAGACTTTGTCTAGCTCTTACGGTTTAGCAGTTATACAAAAGTCAACTAGAATGAAGAGGACTTCTCATTTCATTTTTACTTTCTTCATACACACTATGTACATAGTATATAGAGTAAGTATTGCACTCCACCAAAAATTCGATACCGAGATTTCACCGGAAATATATGTTTTAGGGTCCCCAATATCCAAAACAAAGCATTTTCACAAAAAGGTCCGTGTGTGTGTGTGTGTGTGTGTGTGTGTGTGTGTGTCCGTGTGTCCGTGAACACGATAACTCAAAAACGAAAAGTCGGTAAAATACCAAACTTGGTATTTAAGTTTAGTATCTTCCAGGGATGCGACACGAAGATTTTGAAAAAAATCCCCCCACCCCCAACTACCCTTTACATGGAACTTTTTTCGAAAATTTTGATGTTCTCAAAAATGGCTCTAACGATTTTGATTAAAATTTCGGATATTAAACATATTTACCTGACATATGAAATGTATATCTTGAATTTTCTGGGAATAGCCTCTGAAGAGTAGTTTATTCTGGATGAATTTTACTAAATTTTGAATAACTGCTAAACCGTAAGAGATGGACAAAAACTTACTGCACAAAAATGTAGAGCACATTAAAATACACAATTTATGTTATATACATTTTTTTCGTGGAGTTCGTCGTTTTTGTGACATTCCTTATTTTTGGTTTCTGCTATGAAAAACATATACTTTTCTCATACTGGAACTTGTCAACTCCTATCCATATAAACAAAGGAACTTCATTGACATAGCAACCAGCTTTTGACTATCACTACGGTTGTCCCTTATTTCGCTTCTACTTACAAGGATGCGAGTAATAAGACTACTTCTGCTAATTTTTTCTGATTAGCATAAAGTAAATAGAAGTATAAGCTTTTTAAGAATTATTTGTAGCAGGGATATGGAGAAAGTCATGTGAATGGTACACATCAGATTTTTATTACTTTCTCTAGCACCGTATGCACAATGTACATAGGGATAGAGAAGGTATTGTACTCCACCCAAAAAATTCGATACCGAGATTTCACCGGAAATATATGTTTTAAGGTACCCTGTATCCAAAAAAAAGCATTTCCAGTAAAAGGTCCGTGTGTGTCCGTGTGTCTGTGTACACGGTAGCTCAAAAACGAAAAGTCGGTAAAATACCAAACTTGGTATTTAAGTTTAGTATTTTCCAGGGATGCGACACGAAGATTTTGAGGAAAATCCCCCCACCCCCAACTACCCTTTACATGGAAAATTTTTCGAAATTTTTTATTTTTTTAAAAATGGCTCTAACAATTTTGATTAAAATATCGTATATTAAAGTTATTTACCTAAGAAATAAAATGTATATTTTGAATTTTCTAGGAATAGCCTCTGAAGACTACTTTATTGTGGATGAATTTTACGGAATTGTGCATTACTGCTAAACCGTAAGAGATGGACAAGAACTTACTACATGAAAAATGTAGAGCACGTTAAAACACACAATTTATGTCATGTACATTTCTTTTCATGGAATTGGTCATTTTTAAGATATTCTTAGTTTCTCGTTTCTGCTTTGAAAAACATACATCTCATACAGGTATTTGTTAACTCCTGCCCATACAAACAAAGGAACTTCAGTTACTTAGCAACCAACTTTTGGCTATCATTTTAACCTATGACACTCTCTCATTTCGCTTCTTCTTACAATCAAGCAAATAATAAGACTATTTCTGCTAATGTTTCTCAATTAGCATGAAGTAAATAGAAGCATAAGCTTTTTAACTACAATTTGTTGCAGAGATGTAGAGAAAGTCATGTGAATGGTACACATCAGATTTTTTTTGTCTAAAAGTACTATGCAGGCATTGACAACGTCTGTTGAAAGCAGTACATTAACTTTGTCATAATAAATTACAAACCAAGATCACAAAATTTATCATTAAAATATTCATGTATAGAATAAAAAGGATGTTTGACTAACCATGTATATATCCTGGGCTTAAAATTCTCATATTTAAGCATTTAACACTGTCAGGCAAGTTGTTATACCTAAGTATTAATAACTATTCTGAGATTTTGTTAACCGATAATATGGAATGTTTTCATTGGACCTGTATCTAGTGCTATAAGTATGAATATCCATCCTCAAAATACGTCTATAGATATCTTTCAGAGATTATTCCCCCAAAACGGTGTATATACATTTCATTTTTTCTGAAAATATTTTTTATATAGTATTTTAATCAAAATCATCAAAATTTTTGAAAAACGCGTCATATAAAGAGAAGTGAAGAATTTTCTTGAAGATCTTAATGTCGCATCATTGATTGATGTTTAACTTAAATATCAAGTTTGGTATTTAACTGAATTTTCGTTTTTGAGTTGTGCTGTTCATAGACCAACCGAGTCGCCCTCTGTGGTGTAATGGTTGCCATGCTAACTTCATATACCCAAGGTCGCGGGTCCTCCGGCTTAGGACGATGGATTATTTCGGGCGTAAAATTCCTCAGCTTGACTTCCTTCGCAAGGGAAGTAAAACCATGGGACCCGTGACGTAGATTTACATAGTAAATAAAATAATATAAATACTTAAAATATAATTGCAGATGCCTGTCTTGAGCTTTCCATATGAAATAAGATAAAATAGAGGGTAATAAATGCATTTATCCTTTCAAGAACGTCATTTATTTGCAGCCTTACACAATTTGAATGTGCATTGATTTACAAATACAAATTTCAAAGCTGAAGAAATCCGTTATGGAAACTGATAAATATTGAGGTAGCAGGATTTCACAATTTCTCCAGAACTGGTGAATGGCGCTACTGATTCATAAGCAGGTGTGACCTCGGTGAAGATGCTTTGGTGTGACCTGTATTTTTACTTTCTCTAGTGTATAGAGAAGGTATTGCACTCCACCCAAAAGTTCAATACCGAGATTTCACCGGAAATATGTTTTACTGTCCCCTTTATCTAAAAAAAGATTTTTGGATAAAGGTCCATGAACACGATAACTCAAAAACGAAAAGTCGGTAAAATACCAAACTTGGTATTTAAGTTTAGTATATTCCAGGGATGCAACACGAAGATTTTGAGAGAAATCCCCTACTCTAACTACCCTTTATATAGAACTTTTTTTTAAAATTGTGATTTTCTCAAAAATAACTCTTAACGATTTTGATTAAAATTTCGTATATTAAAGATATTTACCTGACAAATAAAATGTATATCTTGAAATTTCTGGGAATAGTCTCTGAACAGTACTTTATTCTGAATGAATTTTATAGAATTTTGCGTAACTGCTAAACTGTAAGAGATAGACAAAAACTTACCATACAAAAAATGTAGAGCACATTAAAACACACAATTTATGTTATATACATTTTTTTCGTGGAGTTGGTCGTTTTTGAGACATTTCTTGTTTTTGGCTTCTGCTTTGAAAAACGTATACTTTTCTCATACGGGAATTTGTCAACTGCTGTCCATACAAACAAAGGAACTTCAGTGACATAGCAACCAGCTTTTACTATCACTTAAACTATGGCACTCTCTCTTATTTCGATTCTACTTACAAGGAAGCAAGTAATAGGACTATTCTTATAATTTTTTTCTGATTAGCATGAAGTAAATGGAAGTATAAGTTTTTTAAGAATAATTTGTAGCAGAGAAGTAGAGAAAGTCATGTGAATGGTAGACATCAGATTTTTATTAAATACTTTTGTATTCTAATCTAAATCATACAGGGCACTGCTATTCAGATAAATGAAGCTATCACTGCATACTGATACTAATACGTTTCAGAACAGCTAACGTTCTATCTCATAGAATCTCATCCTGACAAGCATAGGTATTATAAAACAAACTACAATTATTGGCTGATATCTGTGACACTGCTAAATGCCATTGGTTATTATGAAATACATGAAATAAGTATGGATCATAGACGTATTTACTTTTTGTTAGCTTCTATAGACCCATTTAACTGCTATGGCCATATCGGGACCTATTTTTACTTTCTCTACACATACTATGTACATTGTGTATAGAGAAGGTATTGCACTCCACCCAAAAATTCGATACCGAGATTTCACTGGAAATGTACGATTTAGGGCCCCCTGTATCCATTAAAGGTATTTTCAGAAAAAGGTCCGTGTGTCTGAACACGATAACTCAAGAACGAAAAGTCGATAAAGCACCAAACTTGGTATTTAAGTTTAGTATCTTCCAGGATGCAACCCGAAGATTTTGAGAAAAATCCTCCCACCACAAACTGCCCTTTACATGGAAAAAATTCGAAAATTTTGATTTTCTCAAAAATAGATCTAACTATTTTGATTAAAATAACGTATATTAAAGATATTTACCTGACAAATAAAATGTATATTTTGAATTTTCTGGGAATAGCCTCTGAAGACTACTTTATTCTGGATGAATTTTGCATAACTGCTAATGGACAAAAACTTAACACACAAAAAATGTGTGTGAGATATTCCTTGTTTTTGGTTTCAGCTTTGAAAAACTTGTACTTTTCTCGTGTCCATACAAACAAAGGAACCTAGTAACCAGCTTTTGACTTCACTTTAACCTTTTTCTCAATTAGCATGAAGTCAATAAAAGAATAAGCTTATTAACAATAAGTTGTTACACAGAAGTAGAGAAAGTCATTTGAATGGAACACATCAGATTTTTTTTCCCGCCGGTACAGCTCCCTATTTTTATGGTTGTATAAACTTCGGAAACAGTTATGGTGTTCGCAACTCGTTGAGAGTTTTTACAAATGGGCTTTTTTTTTCTTCTTCTTTTTTATTGCTTCATTTGTATAGCCCCCTTTAACATCAATGCTTTCACTTGTGAAACTGTAGGTTCAGAACATTAGGTTAAACTTTATATTACTAAACACACACACATTTACTCTCACATTAATACTTCCAGACTCTATGGGGGGGGGGATAGAGAATAATACTGGTTAAAGAAAAATTCCCCGCCCCAGCCGGGAATTGAACCCGGGACCTCCGGGTGAGAAGTCGGGACGCTGACCACTCGACCACGGAGGCATTCTAAATTGTTTCTACCTTACGTATAGTTTTATATTCCACTTAAAAATGCTATGTCGAGGTTTCACCGGAAATACATGTTTTGAGGTTTCCTAAAACAAAGAGAAGAAAACATGTTACATGTGTGCGATATATATTCCACATTTCAATATGCTAAACATAATATTTTAATCAAAATCTCATTATTTTAGGGAAAAACAAACGAAAAATATTCTATGCAAAGAGTAGTTTGTTTTGGAGGACGTTTTGTTTAGTTATATTGATCAAAAAACACATGAAGTGATTTTACTTTCTTTATACGCACTATGTACATAGTGTGTAGAGAAGGAATTGCAATCCACCCAAAAATTCGATACCGAGATTTCACCGGAAATAATGTTTTAGGGTCCCCTTTATCCAAAAAAAAGTATTTTCAGAAAAAGGTCCGTGTGTGTATGTCCATGTGTCTGTGAACACGATAACTCAAAAACGAAAAGTCGGTAAAATACCAAACTTGGTATTTAAGTTTAGTATCTTCCAGGGATGCGACACGAAGATTTTGAGAAAAATCCCCCACCCCCAACTACCCTTTACATGGAACTTTTTTCGAAAATTTTGATTTTCTCAAAAATGGCTCAAACGATTTTGATTAATAATTCGTATATTAAAGCTATTTACCTGTCAAATAAAGTGTATATCTTGAATTTTCTGGGAATAGCCTCTGAAAACTATTCTTGGTTAATTTTACGGAATTTTGCATAACTGCTAAACCGTAAGAGATGGACAAAAATTTACCACACAACAAATGTAGAGCACTTTAAAACACACAATTTATGTTATATACATTTTTTTCGTGGAGTTCGTCGTTTTTGAGACATTCCTTATTTTTGATTTCTGCTTTGAAAAACTTATACTTTTCTCATACAGGAATTTGTCAACTGCTATCCATACAAACAAAGGAACTTCAGCAACCAGCTTTTATTATCGATTCTACTTACAAGGAAGTAAGTAATAAGACTATTTCTGCTAATTTTTTTCTCGATTAGCAGGAAGTAAATAGAAGCGTAAGCTTTTTAAGAATCATTAATTCAGGGATATAGAGAAAGTCGTGTGAATAGTACACATCAGATTTTTAATAGTTCCGATTTTATTTGAAGGATCTCAAAATGTATATTTCCGGTGTTAAGCCTCGGAATAGAATTATCCTACCCATCATAGGTAAGCAGTAGAGAAATTCCAAATGCGAAATGGTGAGGTACAAGTTTATGACTCCGTGGGAACAGCTGAATCGAAAAGAAAGAAAGAAAAGCGCCCTTGTTATGAGCGTAAAATGATATTATGATGGATTCAGGGGTCCCGAAGACCGTAATATGATAGCACAGCAAACACAGAAGGCAGCGATTTTACTTGCAACACACATCAAATCTCACAGCATCGTTATGTAAATTGGTAGCGCTAAGGTTCTATAGATATTGTGAAACCCACTTTATTCTGTACCTACTCTGTACAGTCAAGAACAGGACCGATTGTCCAAAAAGAATTTCAAACTCTCTTGCCTATGAGGCGAAAAAGTGCTGACAAGTGGCCACTGCAATTTTTGTAGTGAATAGGATTTCTCTCCCGTAGGGTCTCTATTCGTCGAAGAAAAAAATTAAAATGTTTAAATTGTAACCTCTGACTTTAGGTCTGTCTTCTGCTCAGCGATCAGCTGCCTGGTAGTATGCGAGCCGCTAATACTCAACTTTAGCCGCACCTAGGCTACTAGTATCTGCGTGCAAGATCACACTAAGATATCGTAATCAACCGTTCATTTTGCAAAGAGAATATCGGCCGAAGATGTAAGAAAGAAAGGAAAAAATATTATGTGTGACACTCACATGACTTTCTCCAGCTATTCTAAAAACGTCTTACATAAGATTATTCTTCTTTCTCCACCTTGCTAATCGAGATACTCATTAGCACAATGTTCTTATTACTCAGTTCCTTATAATGAATTAAGAAAATAAGAGAAGGCTAAACCCGTGGTCAAATGTTTTAAAGCTGTCATTATGCGATTGTCATTACAAATCGCTTCTTTTCTTGGCGAGGAGTAGAACAAAAGAAAAACGGACGCTCCCATCTGAGAAAAGTATAAGTACTTCACAACTGAAACTAATACCAATGAATACCACGAAAATGGTAAGCTCCACGAAAAAAATGAATATGGCATAACTTGTGAACAAGACCTACATTTTTTGTATAGTAAGTTTTTGTCTACCTCTTACGGTTTACTAGTTATGCCAAATTAAGCAAAATTCATCCAGAATAAACAGGTCTTAGAAGCTATTCCCAGAAAATTCAAGATATACGTTTTATTTGTCAGGTAAATAGCTTTAATATACGATATTTTAATCAAAATCATTAGAGCCATTTTTAAGAAAAGTTCCATGTAAAGGGTAGTTTGGGGTGGGGGGATTTTTCTCAAAATCTTCGTGTCACATCCCTGCAAGATACTAAACTTAAATACCAAGTTTGGTATTTTACCGACTTTTCGTTTTGAGTTATCGTGTTCACAGACACACGGACACACACACACGAACCTTTTTCTGAAAATGCTTTTTTTGGATACAGGGGGTCCTAAAACATATATTGCTGGTGAAATCTCGGTATCGAATTTTTGGGTCGAATACAATACTTCTCTATCCCTATGTAGATTGTACATACGGGGATAGAGAAAGTAAAGAACTGTAGGTATAAAATTCCGATGTTTTCATTCAGATCACGTTGTCTACTATTCTGTAGCAATCTATGCTTACAAAAGCGTATTCTACTATCAAGAAAACGTATATTACCAGAAATTATCTTAATACTCAGTTGGTTATACGTAGAAGGGAAATAAGGGAATCCTTCCCTTATCCTGAGAAGACGAATGTCGAGTAACTTTAAGCTCCATGGACTCCGAGAGTATAATTTCACTAATTTTCATTCATGTCCGATATGATCAACCAGTCAACTCTTTCAAAGGCTGGTTGCTATGTGATTGAAATACGGTTCTCTTGGGTCTAGGAGTAAATCAAAACAAAAGAAATGACAAATTCCCAGTTGAGAAAAGTTTAAGTATTTTAAAACTGAAAGTAGCGAGGAATATCTCGGAAATGTTTAGCGCCACAAAAAATGTATAAAAACCAAATTGTGTGCTTTAGTGAGATTACGTTTTTTGTGTAGTAAGTTTTAATCTATATCTTGCGGTTTTGCAGTCACCCAGAGTGAAGACGAATTCAGAGGCTAGTCACAGAAAATTCAAGATATGCATTTTATTTGCCAAAATCACATCTTTTATACAGGATATTTTAATCAAAATAGAGTTATTTTTGAGAAAATCAATTTTTCGAAGATTTTTCTACGTTTGATAATCTTCGTGTCGTATCCTTGTAAGATGTTGAACTTAATTATCAAGTGTGGTATTTAATAACTTTTTTGAGTTATATATTGTTCACAGACACACACAGAAGCACATACAGGATCTTCATCTATTTTTTTTTTTTTTTTTTTTTTTTTTTTGATACAGGGGACTCTGAAATGTGTATTTCTGGTAAAATCTCGGTATAGCATTTTTGGGTGGAATTCAATATACAAACTGCCTATGTACTATGTAGATAAAGTAAAAATTGTTGATTTTTTGTAAGTTCTCTCCTTTAATATTTTTCTAACTCCGGTTTGTACAAGGAATTAAATATTATTAGTGAATCATTCTAATTCTCAACTTTTTTGTCATTCTTATGGAGAATGGGAGAGAAAGCCCAGACACGAATATTTTTATTTTCGATCTACTTTCGCTAAAAAAAACTCCCAGCTCGATCTGTAACATCAGTGTTAAAATGCCGCTTGGAGTCTCACTGCATTAAATGAGAACATAAGTATCGTAAACAAATGACGTTTCTCAGTTTATAGCTTACGATTCAAGCTTTTGAAACGTAGTTGCTGCGAAATCTAAGGTTGTAATCTGAAAATATCGGTCGTTGGCTATGCAATCCTAGCATAAAACGGCTTATTATGAAGGCATAAATCGTTGGAATTCTGGCGCTAGTGCCAGAAAATGAATGACGTAATTACCATGGCAACAAGACAGAAATAACGTCATCGCCGCAACAATGTGCCTGTAAGAAAACCTGAAATTGTCACTCTTGCAAGTGTAGCAACATTGAAACACAATAATTTATTACAATTTTAATATTAAAATTGCATAAAACGTGTGTAAAATGTGTATAGTCCTATTGTAACACTCGTTCGCTCACGCGCTAATATACTCGTGCCACAATGAGTCAATTTACATTAGTTTTATAACTTAGCATAATCATATTTATTAACATTTGAGAAGAAATGCCAAGGAATACAAAAGAAACGTTGAGAAAGAACACCGATAAGAGATTTTGAAGCGATGACTGATAATAATCCGTAGGACAAATGAAGGCAAATAAACAGCTGCGAGCGAGGTAACAGATGGCGCTGTCGGGTTTCAAATGTTTGAGCGGTGTGATGCTCAGGTTTTTCTGAAGAGGACACTCAGTTTACTTACCTGCATGCAGTTGTGCAATAAAAAGGACGTATAATCCTAGTGAAGGAAGGCCTATTCATCGCATGTAAACTGCTAGGCTGCAGTTTGTGTCGCATCGATCGGTATACGGTGCGTGAGTCATCGCAGGAAAAGTTGGGGTTGGCTTGGGGTGCAGGGTTGCAACCATTCCAGCCACGGCTGCCAAACTTACTCCATCTTGAGAGGAAATTCTAGCATGTATTGATTCGCTTTTTAAACGTACGCTCTGTACACCACACGCAATTTTTTTCTCATGCGTTTCAACCAATTTGTTTTTAAAAATAAACAGATTTTTTAAAAATTTTTTTTCAAAAATAATTCTAAAGGATGTATTAGGAAATATAATTATTTATTACATCAAATAAGCAAATTAATAAAAGATAGTATACGTATCTGACCTTCTCTTCCTCATTTTTACTTTCTCTAGCCCCATATGTACAATGTACATAGGGATAGAGAAGTATTGTATTCCACCCAAAAATTCGATACCGAGATTTCACCGGAAATACATGTTTTAGGACCCCCTGTATCAAAAAAAAGCATTTTCAGAAAAAGGTCCGTGTGTGTGTCCGTGTGCTGTGAACACGATGACTCAAAAACGAAAAGTAGCTAAAATACCAAACTTGGTATTTAAGTTTAGTATCTTCCAGGAGTGCGACACGAAGATTTTGAGAAAAATCCCCCCTACCCCAAACTAACCTTTACATGGAACTTTTTTCGAAAATTTTGATTTTCTTAAAAATGACTATCGATTTTGATTAATATATCATATATTAAAGATATTTACCTAACAAATAAACTGTATATCTTGAATTTTCTGGGAATAGCTTCTGAAGACCTGTTTATTCTGGATGCATTTTGTTTAATTTGGCATAACTAGTAAACCGTAAGAGATAGACAAAAACTTACTATACGAAAAATTTAGGTCTTGTTAAAATACACAAGTTATGTCATATACATTTTTCTCGTGGAGCTTACCGTTTTCGAGGTATTCATTGTTATTAGTTTCAGTTGTGAAGTACTTATACTTTTCTCAGACGGGAGTGTCCGTTTTTCTTTTGTTCTACTCCTGGCCAAGAAAAGAAGCGATTTGTATTGACAATCGCATAACGACAGCTTTTAAAACATTTGACTATTGGTTTAGCCTGTATTCCCTTATTTTCTTCCTACTTATATGGAACTAAATAATAAGAACATTGTGTTAATGAGTACCACGATTAGCAAGGTGCAGAAAGAAGAAGAATCTTATGTATGAAATTTGTAAAACAGCTAGAGAAAGTCGTGTGAGTGTAACACGTCAGATTTTTACTTATACACTTAGAAGATTTTTGGCAAAAAACATTTCATAAATGAAATATCACCTTTATTGCATTGAAGCTTCCTTATCCGTCGCATAACCTACAACATGTAAAATGATTTATACTTACTCAGTTTTTAAAATGCTGTTACGTCATTTATTACTATAAAACTGCTTCACACATATGAATAAATATTCTTTTATTTTTTATTATTTTTCAACATTTAATCTTTAGAAAATATATTTCCATATATTTTCTTTTTGAAATACATTAATTAAAAAAAAAAAAAGCTGGCCTAACCCTTATGGTATTTAAAAATCGACATTTACTTTTGCAAATCACTTTGTTGTAAAAACAATTGCGGCTGCAAAAAATATGTACTTTGAACAATTCTCTTTTTTTTTTTTATTCCTACTTAACTAGTTTCATTATATTTGTGGATATTGGTAAGTAGATACAAAATGAAAATTTAAAAAAGCATGATTCATGAAAGTACTACAGATTGCCTATTAACATCCCGAAAGCCAACCGCCGTTTATTTTTCGCGCGCCCATCCCATCCTTAACATCCTTAACCATAGGCATTGAAGCTTTGCCCGGGTTTTCGTGGAAATTAAATCGGTACTGAAAGAGTGAAACCTTAAGATGCATTTTGACATCTATTTAACATTTAACCAGATTTTTAAAATAATTATATAAAGCTTACTTTTCCCTCTTTCAAACCTCCAATCCACATTTTACAGTTCGGTGCGTTGTGCAAACTTTTTAACTTGGGCATATTGTAAACAGAGAGCATGATAATACATACAGTCCTCTGTTAGCGATTGCATTGACTTTCTCCAACCATTATCGTTTGTTTTCATTACTACTCTATAAATCTTTCATACCGAACGTTTATTTTTTGATAAACCCGCTGTTAATCATTACACATATTCGCTAGAAATGGTTTCGGCACAAATTTTGTAGTAACTAAATATATGTATAACAGGTCGTTAAAAATAAGTCAATATATGCAAGCTGCAAGCTTTAATACTACAAGCTCTGCATTGGTGCAGAATACATTGAAAACAACAAACAAAGCATTCTATTTATGGTATTTTAATCATTACCTTTATAGCCATTTTTTATAAAATAGAACATTTCGAAAAATGTTCCATTTAAAGGGTATTTTGAGTGAGGGGATCATTCTAAAAATCTTTGGAAGATAATAAACTTACATAACACGTTTGAAATTTAACCGAATTTCCTTTTTTGAGTTCTGCTGTCCACAGATGCACATACACACAGAGACTCTTTTCTAAAAATGCTTTATTATTATTATTATTATTATTATTATTATTATTATTATAATAATAATAGCAATAATAATAATTCAACATCTACTCCCGGTAGCAAATTTTTGGGTGGAATACAATACCAACTATGTACATTGCACGTGTAGAAAAGGTAAAGTGAGAGGAGGAAAATATTTATTTCTACGGAAAAGATTCGTAATAAGCTAAACACTGTTGCATAAATTATTCCAAAGCGCAAGTGTTTTTAAAACTATTTCAAACATTACCAATATATGCTTTAAAATACTTAGTCTTCTTTAACACTAGCTTTTTTTTTACTCAGCATGTAATTTATGGGTGAAATACAATGCCAACTAAAGATATAGTACGTGTAGAGAAAGTAAAACAACGAGAGGAGGAAAAATATTAATTTCTACAGAAACACCAGTGTTTTTAAACTATTTGAAACTATCAATATAGTGCTTTAAAAATACTTAGTTCTCTTTAACACTAGTGAAAGCACGAAAAAAGGTAACAAATGAAGTGTGAAGAACCGCAGGGAATGAAGAGTTTGCCCAACAAACCGCCAGAGCGTGCTGATGAAGCACTTGCCGGTAGGTGTGTCTGGTATATTTACAAACGAGATAGAACTGATGCATACAAGTGTATTCCATTACGTATATCTGCCCTTATTGATTTTAGCGATATTAAAGCTACGTGTTTTGTGTAACACCAATAATAAATTCGGATCGTATGTTGCCTTTTCACGACTTGTGCGATCCCACCTGCGGTCTGCATGTCGATTTCGTTTCCATGTTCTAGGAATTTTGTGTTACAGGCGAAACTTAATTCCGTGCCAGCAATTTGGTGTTTGGGAAGCACTTCACTAAGGCTGGTTCATAACAACTGAGAACGGTAACCAGAACGAGAACGAAAAATTGAAATCGAAAAAGTTGAAATGATGTATTCCTGTTATTTTAATTTAAATATCAAGTTTATTCAAATTGGTTGAATACTATGCAAGATATAAATTATTTATAAATTGTATTACCTAAATATATTGAATATTCAAACTATTCCATGGGCCTCAAAATTTGAGAAAATTGCTTGGGATTTTCTGAATTATAGTTTTGAACTTCACAGAAGTACTTGAAGCCCTCTTGGTTAGTGTGGGCGAAGTGTATCTGCCTCACATTCAATAAGGTTTTCTTTTTTTTTTTTTTTTTTTCCTTCGGAATTTTACCTTATCCTGAAAAGACGAATGTCAAGTAACTTAAAGCCCGAAGTTATTTCATCATCATTTACCGATTTTATTCATCGTCCGATATGACCAACCAGAAACTAACGTAAAAACTACCTCCAGACAACGAGTTGTTTCAAGTGGAAAGCCCCCGAAATTACCTTTTATAAATGGACCAATTAAAAAAAAAAAAAAACTTCATTGTGGTGGCTATTCTAGACGATCGTGACAGGAACAGCCTCTAGAGCTCGCTCCAATCGCAATTGTTTCGAATTTTGACATTTGCTAACTCGCATTGTGTTGGTGGCATTGAAGGAGGTAAAAATGTCATTCTTCAGTTAAAAACAAATGAAATCCGATGCCCAAAATCGATAGCATTCCCGTTCTCGTTACCGGGCCACTATGCTTCCCGTTTTGGTTACCGTTCACGGTTACCGACCAGCCTTTAGTCAAAAAAATTGAAACCAATAATAATGAATATCTCGCAAATGGTTAACTCCACAGAAAAAAATCCATATGACATAAATTGTGCACTTTTATGAGATCTGCATTTTTATGTAGCGAGTTTTTGTCAATCTGTTAATGATTTACTTACTAGTTATGGAAAAAATCATCCAGAATGAACAGGGCTTCAGTGACTATCCCAATATACATTTCATTTTTCATAAACCTTAAACATAAGGTATTTTGAAACAAGGGGTAGTACGGGATGAACAGATTTTCTTGAAAAATCGTTTCGCATCCTTCAAAGATCCAGAATATAATTATCAAACTCGGTATTTAGCCGAATTTTCGTTTTTACTCTCTCCACACTCACTATTGTATTGTGCTGTATTCCACCCAAAATTCAACACCAAGATTTCACCGGAAATACACGTTTTAAGATCCCCTGAATCCAGAAAAAGCATTTTTAGAAAAAGATCAATGTGTGTATGTGTGCGTCCGTGTGACTGTGAACACGATAACCCAAAACTTAAAAGTCGATGAAATACCGAACTTGGTATTTAAGTTTAATATATTCCAGGAATGCGCCCCGAGGTTTTTGAGAAAAATACTCCCATCCCAAACTACCCTTTACATGGAATTTTTGTTTAATATTTCAAATTTCTCAAAATTGGCTGTAACGATTATGGATAAATATATTTACATGACAAATAAAATAAATACCTTGAATTTTCTAGGAATAGCGTGTGAAGACCTCTTGATTTTGGATGAATTTTGCTGAATTTTGTATAGCTGGTAAAACGTAAGAGATAGACAAAATCAGTAAGATGTAGATCCCATTAAAACGTACAATTTATGTCATGTACATTTTTTTCGTGGAGTTGAATATATATTTAGATATTACCTCGTTGGTTTCAGTTTTAAAAGACTTTGAAAACTATTTCCATTTGAGAATTTTAACTCCTGGCAATCAAAGAAACGGATTTCAATCCACAGCAAACAGTTTTTAAAACATTTGAATATCGCTTTAGCCTAGTATGTTTCCTTAATTTCCCACTACTTACAAGAAAGCAAGTAATAAGACCATTTCCGCCAATCTCGATTAGTATGAAACAGATAAATGAATATAAGCTTTCTAACAATAATTTGTTGCCAAGATGTAGAGAATGTCATGTGAATGGAACACGTCAGATTTTTATAAAAATGCTTCTTTTAAATTCGGGGGCCTCAAAATATATATTTCCAGTGAAATCTTGTATTCAATATGTTGGATGGAATACAACAAATTGGTATGCTGTAGCGAATGGTTTCATTTTGTCAGTGGCTGTAAGTGTGAGCTGTGTACAAGCATGTTTTGATGTGTTTTCTTTTGAAGCAACAAACTTCTAATGTGTTCCATTCACATGACTTTCTCTAGCTGTTCCGCAAACAATCCTTTTATTCAAAAGGTTCATCATTTATCTACATCATGCTAATTGAGATAAACATAAGCAGAATTAGGCTTAATAGTTGAATACTTCTAAATAGAAAAGAAATAAGGGAATGCACAAGCGATAGTCAAGTCCTTTAAAAACAGTTCGATATGTGAAACAATTCAAATTCCATTCTCTTTGCCTGCCAGGAACAAACAAACGAGAGACTAGAAGAAAGATGTCTTCCCGCTTGTGACAAGTTTAACTGGCTTAAAACTAAAAATAATAATCCGAAATGTTTTAAAGAGGACCAACTCTACAAGAAAAACGTATGACATAATTTATGTATTTTAATGAGATCTACTTTTTTGTGTATTAATTTATTGTGTATATATTACGGTTTAACTAAAATTCTGAAAAACTCATCTAGGATAAAAAGGTCTTCAGAGGCTGTTCCCAGAAAATTAAAAAAATATATATTTTATTTGTTATGTAAATATATTTAATATCGATATTTTAATAAAATCGTTAGAGCCCACTTTTAGAAAAAATACATTTTTAACAATTTTTTTCATATCAATATTAGTTTGTGGTGTTGGGATATTTTTGGAACTCGGTTGCATCCTTGGAAGATAGTAAACATAAATACCAAATTTGGTTTTTAACGGCCTTTTCGTTTGTGGGCCATGCTGTCCACAAACGCACACATAGACACACATACGACCTTATTCTAAAAATCTGATGTGTTCCATTCACATGACTTTCTCTACATCTCTGCAACAAATTATTGTTAAAAAGCTTATGCTTCTTTGTACTTCATGCTAATGGAGAAAAAAATTGCAGAAATAGTCTTATTACTTGCTTCCATACAAGTAGAAGGGAAATACATAGTGGCATAGGCTAAAGTATCAGTCAAAACCTGACTGTTTCTATGGACAGAGGTTGACAAAGTCTGTTATAGGGACTGCCTCCGTGGTCGAGTGGTCAGCGAGCTGATCTCTAACCCGGGGGTCCCGTGTTTGATTCCCGGCTGGGGCGGGGGATTTTTCTCTAGCCAGAATCATTCCCTATCCCCCACAGAGTCTGGAAGTTTTTATGTGTGAATGTGAGCGTGTTTGAGTAAAACAAAATGATTTAAATCAACGTAAAAAGAACCTACAGACCACGAGTTGTTTCAAGTGGAAAGTCCCCGATATTACCTTAGATGTTAAAGGGGCTATATAAATAAATAAAAAAAAATTCTCGTTTAAGAAAAGTAAAAGTTTTTTAAAACTGAAACCAATAACACAGTTAACCATTTTATATTTCAGTGTCCAAAATACAGTCATGTCAGAAAACAGCACCCAGTTTAAAAAAACTTTGCATTAACACTTACAGACACAAAACGTTTAGTAAATGTATTAATATACCTTTTAGAAATCAATCTGTATAACTGTATATAACGCTCAGAATTATAATTACTAACATGTTATACCTAATTTAATTGTCACTGTTTGTTGTAAAATAATTTTAATATTGTTATATTTGTATACTAAATTATTGTTTTCATAAGTCATAAGCATTAGAGATATATTTTTATCCCTGAGTATATAATGATTTACTTATGTTCAAAATTTTCATTGTCTTGGGGATGTAAAACTGTAAACAAGATTTTTAATGTGGTTGCTATAAGACCTTGTAGTTCTGCGACCTAAAAATAAAAAAAAAAAAAAAAAAAAAAAAAAAAGGAATATCTCAAAAACAATCCACTCCACGAAAACAATGTATATAACATAAATTGTGTGTTTTAATGAGCTCTACCTTTTCTGTTAAGTAAAGTTTTCTTACGGTTTGCCAGCTAGATCCGTAAAATTCATGAGGAATAAAGTAGACTTCAGAGGCTACTCCCAGAAAATTCAAAATATATATTTTATTTGTCAATGAAATATCTTTAATATACGATATGTTAATCAAAATCATTACAGCCATTTTTGAGAAAATCAAAATTTTCGAACATTTTTCTATTTAAAGGGTAGTTGGGGGTGGGAGAATTTTCTTTAAAATCTTCCGCACTCTTGGAAGATACTGAACTTAAATACCAAGTTTGCAAGTGCTATGCTGTCCAATGCATTTTTTGGATTCAGGGGGGACCCAAAACATATATTTCCAGTGAAATCTCGGTATCGAATTTTTGGTTGGAATGCAGTACCTTCTCTATACACTATGTACATATTACGTGTAAAGAAAATAATTTTTTTGGTTTAAGGGGGCCTCAAAACATATTTCGGAGAAAACTCGAAATCGAATTTTTGAGCGGAATACAATACTTACTCATGTACGTATAGAGAAAGTAAAAATAGGTTTACAAAAAGGGGGACAGCAAGTTGTGGTGCACGCATATATCTGTACTGCATAGTAAAGTTAGAGGAACTTGGGATCAAGGGGAAATCCGGCTTTCCTTGCGCTTTTGCAGTCCCGTTCAATAATCATTCACTGTCACATACAGTATGGCAGTGCGCCAAGCTTGCACCACCCTCTCATGATAGGCGCGTTCGTACCCTCTCACCAGCAAGTGCGAGCTTTTGTTGAAAAAGTTGGGCTTATTTCCCTATCCTCTTTAGCAGGAGAGTACGCGGAGTGATTTGGGAGGGGGCGGTGTAACAGGAATAACTGAAACACGAGGTCAGTCATACCATCACCCCGTTGTCCCTTTTAGTCATTTATCTATACCTTATTCGCTGCTACTTGAAAGTGTATATAAACAGAAACATGTGGCCCAAATCAACTTCATTGACAGGTAGTTTTTAGCACTTCGTTATTCTTCCACACCATAGATAAACGCTTTATTAAAATATCTTGCAACCTGTAAAACACTCAATGTGTTATAATACAGGGCTTCCACAAAAGAACTTCGGAGTTTTGAGGTAAATGTTTTTATTAAATCATAATCTAAGTTTAATGTTTATACATGCATTTAAAGAATGTATTACAATTTAGTACATTTTAATGTGGACCTCATTGGCACACATCCAAACTAAATTCTAGTTAAATCTGGGCTTCTTGGAGGCCAAGTAGTAGGCACTCAGTTTAATTAGTAGCGTATCGTCATATACATTTTAGTTGTAGAATTAACCGTTTCCGAGATATTCTTTGTTATTTTTGGTAGTGTTTAACGCCCGCTCTTACTACTTGTGGCATCGCAAACTGGAGAACCTGGAGAAAACCCGCCCCTGCGCCGATTTGTCCACCGCAAATCTCACATGCGGTCGTTTGGGTTTGAACTCGGCCACGGTGCTGTCTTCTTCTTTGTTATTGGTTTCAATTTTAAACTACATAACTTTTCTCAAACAAGGTCATCTTTTGTATCATCTGTTTTCCCTTGCAAAGCAAAGCGAACCGAATTTCAATTGCTCACATATCGACCAGCTTTTAAAATTTTTGAATGTCGTTTTAGCCTAGCACTTCGACCATCATTACGATATAGTTCATGTTACAGAGTATATTCTTGTAAACTACGTCACAGAACCTAGCTATCAGATCATAACTTAAAAATGTATTCTTCGTTTGTAAGAGCGTGGTGCCTAAATGCAAAATAATTGAAGTACAAGAGAATTAAAATATCTCGACGAAATAGCACATCTCACGGTAAATTTATACATCATCACTGTAAAGCATTGTATAAACAGCAACCCATTTTCACAGGGACAAAAGAATAGGTTGTTTATATACCGTATCAGGATTTATCATTCCTTCTAATACACAATAGAGAATGTTATTCTGTAAACAGTTTTCAATGCTCTGTATGTGCAATTTCGTTACGAGATAAGTAGCAGTATTTTGTTTCTTTTGCAATAAAGTCCATTTCTGTTTACAGTTTTTATATCAAATAAATAATATTGAACAACCTCCTTTGTTTTTATATCCTGTAGCTATCACCAATTGTTTAAGATTCACAACACACGATCAGTAATAGAGAATATGTCGCTTAGACAGTTGGATCCTGCTACGGTCTGCTGCCTCTCGTCAGTTGTGCTGAGTAAACAGTGCCCTGCGTTACACGTTGGCCCTGTTTACGCGCAAACCTGCTCTGCATGATTACGTCACAGAACAAGTTAGTGACGGTGACTGGCCTAGTATATCCCCTATTTCCGTTCTGCTTAGAAGGAAACAAGTAATAAGACAATTTCTATCAATGTTTATCTCGACAAAAGAATAATATTTTGTAAAAACAGGTCAGGAAGAGAAAGTCATGTGAATAGAACTCGTCAAAAATAATTTTGTAATTCTGAACACATATTTGATAATGTAAGCGAAATTTACAATTCATTTATTAATTGTCATGTCAACAAACACTATAACTACTTACAGTAAGAGTTTGAGAGGTCATTAATACTTACAGTACAATTAGGAAATGACGTAACACTCAAGACATGTGCTACTTCAAGTAAAGAATCCATTGCAAAATTCATTAACAGAAGACTGTGTAAGAAGGCTTTGTCCATATAATTTAGCCTTTCATTTGTTCACATCGAGAATTCATTTTTACTTTCTCTATACGTACTATGTACATAGTGTATAGAGAAGGTATTGCACTCCACCAAAAAATTCGATACCGAGATTACACCGGAAATATATGTTTTAGGGTCCCCTGTATCCAAAAAAAAAAGTATTTTCAGAAAAAGGTCTATGTGTGTGTGTGTCAGTGTGTCCGTGTGTCTGTGAACACGATAACTCAAAACCAAAAGTCGGTAAAATACCAAACTTGGTATTTAAGTTTATATCTTCCAGGGATGCGACACGAAGATTTTGAGAAACTACCTTTTACTTGGAACTTTTTTCGAAAATTTTGATTTTCTAAAAATGGCTCTAACTATTTTGATTAAAATATTGTATATTAAATATATTTACCTGACAAATAACATGTATATTTTGAATTTTCTGGGAATAGCCTCTGAAGACTACTTTATTCTCGGTCAATTTTACGGAATTTTGCATAACTACTAAACCGTAAGAGATGGACAAAAACTTACCACACAACAAATGCAGAGCACGTTAAAACACACAATTTATATTATATACATTTTTTTCGTGGAGTTGATCGTTTTTGAGACATTTATTGTTTTTTGTTTCAGCTATGAAAAATGTACTTTTCTCATACAGGAATTTCTCAACTCCTGTACATATAAACAAAGGAGCTTGTCACATAGCAACCAGCTTTTGATTATCATTTTAACCTATGGTACTCCCTTGTTTCGCTTCTAATTACAAGGAAACCAGTAATAAGACCATTTCTGCTAATTTGTTCTCGAGTAGCATGAAGTAAATAGAGGAATAAGCTTTTTAACAATAATATGGTACAGAGATGTAGAGAAAGTCATGTGAATGCAACACATCAGATTTTTTCTTAATGTGTAATAAACTATTGAAAAGAAAGTTTGATTTATTATTTTTTTTTACAGTTTTTTCAAGTATTTCAAAAAGTAATTGGATAACAACTTAAAGTTCTTAATTCTCATAATACTATAGCTGATTCTGTTGCTTAGTTTTCTCATGACACAATGTTTGCTTTGGCTCACTTGAGACTTGTTATTTAATAGCGTTAGAGCCCATTATTGACGATATTGTTTTGACGCTGGCTCACGACCCACACGCTGCGCACTATTACGGTAGATTGTGATTGACATCCACGTGAAGGAGAAAGGGTTTGTCAGGCGAAGTGGATGATATCTATGTTTTTCCATTAGTTTGCAGCTCCCTGTGCGAACAAAGGGACATACGGCGAATCCCTCCCCCTCGCCCTTCAGTATATGCGGGCTCCCAAGGGCACCTTTCCCCTAAAGGGGCTACAGATTTATAGGTCGCTAAGGTCAATCGCGCCAACACCAATTACGGATTAACAGCAGTGCTTGCATATTGCAGGCCTGGGTTCGTTTCCTGATAGGTAAATGCTTTCGAAGTGATGAGAGGGTCCAGTGGAACACTTGTGCGGGGAGAAAATATTTACAGCAACAAACTTAAAATATTAGTACACTTTTACAAAAATAAGATTTAAATTGGAGCTCATTGAAATAAATCAGTGAAAAGTCGTGTTATTTTTACTTTATCGTGTATGTAAAAATGTTGAAAAGGTATTGTATTCTACCCAAAAATTCGATACCGAGATTTTACCGAAAATATATGTTTGAGACCCTCTGAAGAAAACAATAAGTCTGTGTTTGTGTTTTTTCTGTGGACAGCAAAAAAGAAAATTCGGTAGAATAACAAACCTGGTATTTAAGACTAGTATCTTCCAAGGATATCTTGAGGAAAATCCCCCAAAACCAAACAATCCTTTACATAAAAATAATTTAGCCCATTCTGATTTTCTAAAAAGTAGCTCTTAACAATTTTGTTTAAAATACCGTATATTAAATACATTTACATGGCAAATAAAATGGTCGCCCTCCTTGGTGTAATGGTTACCATGATAACTTCATATACCCAAGGTCGCGGGTTCAAACCCGGCGGAGGACGATGGATTTTTTCGGGCGTAAAAATCCTTAGCATGGCTTCCTTCGGAAGGGAAGTAAAGCTGTTGGTCCCGTGTCGTAGATTTACGGCACATAAAAGAACCTCAAGCTTGATAGAGAGGCCTCTGAGCAAAATTAAGCGGTCTTTCACGCCCAATATAGAATGGGACGCTGAGAACCACAGCAGTTAAAGAGCGTCCATAAATAAGACGCCATTTTTCCAGTTGCAAATAAAATGTATATCTTGAATTTTCTGGGAACAGGCTGTGAAGATCTCTTCATTCTGGATGATTGTTGTATAACTCATAAACTGTAAAAGATAAAAAAAAAAAAAAAAAAAATAGATCTTGTTTAAGCACATAATATATGTCATATACATTTTTCTTTTTTCGTGAAGTTGACATTTCTGCTATATTCCATGTTATTGGTTTTAGTTTTAAAATATTTAAAACTTTTATCATACGGGAGTTTGTCAACTCTTGGCCATGCAAAGAAATGAATTTCAATCCCATAGCAACCGGCTTTTAAAGGAACTGACTAATCCTTTCAGTCCAGTGTTCTCCCTTATTTTGCTTCTACTTATAAGAGAGCAAATAAGACCATTTCTGCTAACGTATATCTGGATTAGCATGACCTAGATAGAACAAGCTTTTAAACAATAATTTGTTACAGAGGTGTAGAGAAAGTCATGTGAATGGAACACATCAGATTTATTTGCATAAGATGTACTAGTAATTTCTCTACCGCTTAGCTAGTTTGATAGAGGAAACATTGTAGTGGATTCAAGTTTCTTATCGAGGTTTCTTACAATCTACGATGTAAAGACCCTGATCTCGAAAGTATTATTTTTATAGAGAAGGTATTGCACTCCACCCAAAAATTCGATACCGAGATTTCACCGGAAATATATGTTTTAGAGCCCCCAATATCCAAAAAGAGCATTTTTACAAAAAAGGTCCTTGTGTGTCCATGGGTCAGTGTGTCCGTGTGTCTGTGAACACGATAACTCAAAAACGAAAAGTCGGTAAAATACCAAACTTGGTATTTAAGTTTAGTATCTTCCAGGGATGCGACAAGAAGATTTTGAGAAAAATCCCCCCACCTCCAACTCCCCTTTACATGGAACTTTTTTCTAAAATTTTGATTTTCTCAAAAATGGCTCTAACGATTTTGATCAAAATTTCGTATACTAAAGATATTTACCTGACAAATAAAACGTATATCTTGAATTTTCAGGGAATAGCCTCTGAAGAGTAGTTATTCTGGATGAATTTTACTGACTTTTGAATAACTGCTAAACCGTAAGAGATGGACAAAGACTTACTGCACAAAAAATGTAGATCACATTAAAACACACAATTTATGTTATATACATTTTTTTCGTGGAGTTCGTCGTTTTTAAGACATTCCTTATTTTTAGTTTCTGTTATGAAAAACATATACTTTTCTCATACAGGAACTTGTCAACTCCTACCCATATAAACAAAGGAACTTCATTGACATAGCAACCAGCTTTTGACTTATCACTTTAACCTATGGTTGTCCCTTATTTCGCTTCTACTTACTAGGAAGCAAGTAATAAAACTATTTTTGCTATTCTTTTCTGATTAGCATAAAGTAAATAGAAGTATAAGCTTTTTAAGAATACTTTGTTGCAGGGATATAGAGAAAGTCATGTGAATGGTACACATCAGATTTTTTAGCAAAGGCACACGCATATATATATATATATATATATATATATATATATATAAAATATCAATTATTTGTGAATAGCGTTTTAGGTTTTCTTCGTTCGTATTGAACTATTTAAAAATTGGTTCACTTATATAGTTCCCTTTAACTTTTAAGGTCAATATCGGGAGCTTTGCTAGAGGCAAGTGCTGGCATTTTCTCACTGAACTCTACGGTTATTAACATACGTTTTTTTTCAGTATTATGTTTATTAAACACGCCAAATTCACTCATACGTTCATACTTTCAGACCCTGAGGAGGATAGGGAATGATTTTCGTTAAAGAAAAATTCTCTAACGCAGCCGGGAATCAAAGCCGGCAGAATGTTGATCACTCGACCACAGAGACAGTTGTTTCGAATTTTGTATAAAAAGAACATCCAAAGAAATAGACAAAAATTGGTTCAAGGAATGTAGATTTCGTAAGTTTATTACTATAAAATATATTTTCTTTAAAAGGAAAAGCTCAAGAAGTAGATAAACTTGTTCAAAAGACGTAAGTTTCATTAGTTTATTAATTATTATAAAAAAAATGGTTGGTGACCTTTCGTAATTTTGGAAATTGCCACAGTATTTGCTTGTCTTTTCTCTCCTTCTCATAAATTACTACAAACCGTATTTGATATAGAATCTAAGATGTATCCACTCAGCTTCCTCTATGCCCTTGTATAGCTGCAACCATTTCAAATGATTCAATTAATCAACAGAATTTAGTTTATTATGAATTACTTTCTAAATCATTACAACAAATATTACAATCAAATTGTTCCTTTTTCATGGCCTTACCAAGCTACTCTAAGCTTAACCACTGGTTTTGCTTTTGGCTTCTGTTGAGAGGGGGAAGAATTGTTTACTGTATTGCTTAAATTTATAGGCAGTCCTGGTCGATGGGCTTTCATGCTACTCGATTGTGAATTTTCGTTAAAATTTCCATACCAATATCTCTTTTTCAAAATTACCATGATAGAAGTTTCTCAAACATTGTAGAAACAGAATACAATATGATATGCACAAGTGTTTGCAAACTACGTTTGAAATTTTAAATACTAACTTTCTTGTAATTTTATTTTCTTACATTTTTATGATTTTAAGGTGTTCCTTAATTTCAGTTAAACGACATTTGAAAGTCCATGAAGAGATCAAAAGAAGTATTTTATATGAAATAGTTTTCGGTTTGATGCTTTAATACTGTTATACATATTATTCTTTTTTAGCGACACAAGTAGCTGAAATGGTATGGATTTGTGAACGGGAGCTCCGCGTTATCCCTCAGTTATAATAGCAAATACCTGGAGGTACCTTAAAGTTAGGGCTGGAACATTTGTTTTCCATAATTTACCTCCCGAAATATTTATTCATTTCATGTATAATCAGTGTCCTATGGTGCCATACACATTAAGAGGTGTTTTAAACACTACTAAACATTGAAATATTAAAACTGTTCCCTGAATTTTTATTTGTTTTCAGCAAATTTTATTTCGACAACATATAATTTTTGGTTGTAAATAACAGTATTCCGAGAGCAATAAGCGAACTTTATAAGTTTAAAATAATCATCTTTTAGGATTAGAGGTAATCGGGGGTAACAAAGACGTTAAAAGAAAAACTTACTACAAAATATCTGATGTGTTCCATTCACATGACTTTCTCTATATCACTGCAACAAATTGTTCTATTTACTTCATCTAATGGAGCAAAAATTAGCAGAAATAGTCTTATTAATTGCTTCCTTGTTAGTAGAAGCGAAATAAGGGGGTACCATAGGTTAAAGTGATAGTCAAAAGCTGGTTGCTCTGCGACTGAAGCTCCTTTGTTTGCATTGACACGAGTTCACAAAGTCCTGTATGAGAGATGTATAAGTTTTTATAGCTGAAACCAAAAACAAGGAATATCTCGAAAACAATCAACTCCACGAAAAACATGTATATAACATATATTGTGTGTTTTAAGGTGCTCTACATTTTGTTGTGTGGTAAGTTTTTATCCGTCTCTTACGGTTTAGCAATTATGCGAAATTCTGTAAAATTGACACAGAATAAAGTGGTCTTCAGAGGCTATTCCCAGAAAATTGTAGATGTACATTTTATTTCTGAGGTGAATATCTTTAATATACGATATTTGAATCAAAATCGTTAGAGCCATTTTTTAGAAAATCGAAATTTTCGAAAAAAGTTCCATGTAAAGGGTAGTTGGGGGGGGGGGGGTGGTGGGATTCTTCTCAAAATCTTCGTGTCGCATCCCTGGAAGATACTAAACTTAAATAATAGTTTGGTATTTTACCGACTTTCCGTTTTTGGGTTATCGTGTTTACGGACACACACACACACGGACCTTTTTCTGGAAATACTTTTTTTGGATACAGGGGGCCCTAAAACGTATATTTCCGGTGAAATCTCGGTATCGAATTTTTTGGTGGAGTGCAATACCTTCTCTATACACTATGTACATAGCACGTATAGAGAAAGTAAAAAAAAAAAAAAATAGATTCGTTAAAACATAATTTATGTCGTATACGTTTTTTTTTCTTTTTTTTTCTTTTTTCTTTCTTTTTTTTTTCTTTTTTCTTTCTTTTTTTTTTTGGAGTTCAACATTTTCGAGATATTCGTTGTTGGTTTCAACCTTAAACTAATTTACTTTTCTCAAACTGGGCCATTGAAAGCGAACTGAACCTCAAATGTCTCGCATAGCGACCAACGTTTAAAAGTTTAACCCAAGTATTTACTTATTTCCCTTCTACTTACAAGAAAACAAGTCATAAGACCATTTTTGGTTTATCTAGATTAGCATTACGTAGATAAAAGAATAATCTATTGTAAGAAAAAATTGTTTGTGGAACAGCTGAAGAAGTTTATGTAATTGGAACACACCAGATTTTTTAAAAGAATATTTACTTGGAAAGTTGGGTATTATTAAAATTAATGTTATGATATAAATGTGCTGAAAATAGCTGTTATTGAATATTCGGCTACATTGTCTGAAAACGTTAAAAACTGGCACTTTTAGTGCAAATACCGTCAGAT
The DNA here is from genome assembly GCA_030762935.1 of Hymenopus coronatus. Lineage (NCBI taxonomy): Eukaryota > Metazoa > Arthropoda > Insecta > Mantodea > Hymenopodidae > Hymenopus > Hymenopus coronatus. Next base: position 28,639,129 of record CM060897.1, read on the forward strand.
GAGTTGCTTATTATAAATAGAGATAAAATGGAAGAAGGTGATACATGAAGCTTTTATAAATATTTCCTAAGTGGCAGGGAACATAAGCTTTTTAAATAAATAACATAAAGACATGTTAAGGTAAGAATTTAACGCTAATTTCTAAACACTAAAGCTACGTGTACGGTGTAAACAAGCGAGTGTTTTGGCCCGCACTATATGGCAGTGTTAAACCGCCGCCACTTTCGATTTCTTCGTCACGTTACGCACGCACATTGCCAAGAGCAACCCCTAGGAGCTGGTGGGGGTACGATCGATACCCAGCTGGACATTGTTGTCGTACTTCTTTTTACGCACGATCGTACAACCGCGCCACGGATGTGTTCGTAAATCTGCAACTTGCACCGACGCGGGTAGCCTCTCAAAGACCCTGCCGGTTTATCCCAAGAGTGCTGATAAGGTCACGAGCATAGCTAAAGAAAAAAATCTGATGTGTACCATTCACATGACTTTCTCCATATCCCTGCAACAAATTATTCTTAAAAAGCTTATACTTGTATTCACTTTATGCTAATCAGAAAAAATAGCAGAAATATTCTAATTACTCGCTTCCTTGTAAGTAGAAGCGAAATAAGGGACAACCGTAGGTTAAAGTGATAGTCAAAAGCTGGTTGCTATGTCAATGAAGTTCCTTTGTCTATATGGATAGGAGTTGACAAGTTCCTGTATGAGAAAAGTATCTTTTTCATAGCAGAAACCAAAAATAAGGAATGTCACAAAAACGACGAACTCCACGAAAAAATGTAAATAACATAAATTGTGTGTTTTAATGTGCTCTACATTTTTTATGTAGTAAGTTTTTGTCCATCTCTTACGGTTTAGCAGTTATTCAAAATTTAGTAAAATTCATTCAGAATAAACTACTCTTCAGAGGCTATTCCCAGAAAATTCAAGATATACATTTTATTTGTCAGGTAAATATCTTTAATATATGAAATTTTAATCAAAATCGTTAGAGCCATTTTTGAGAAAATCAAAATTTTCGAAAAAAGTTCCATGTAAAGGGTAGTTTGGGATGGGGGGATTTTTCTCAAAATCTTTGTGTCGCATCCCTGGAAGATACTTAAATACCAAGTTTGGTATTTTACCGACTTTTCGTTTTTGAGTTATCGTGTTCACAAACACACTGACACACGGACATGCACACGGACCTTTTTCTGAAAATACTTTTTTTGGATACAGGGGACTCTAAAACATATATTTCCGGTGAAATCTCGGTATCGAATTTTTTGGTGCAATACAATTCTCTATTCACTATGTACATGGTACGTGTAGAGAAAGTAAAATGGTGTATGTTCCATTCCACTCCACTCTAGCTGTTCCAAATAAAAGCTATTCTTGGTCTCTTATCTGCAGCATGCTAATTGAGATAAACATTAGGATTCTCTTATTACTTGCTTCGTTGTAAACAGGAGGGAAATAAGGCTAGGCAAAAGCGATAGTGAAATATTTTAAAAGCCGGTCGCTATATGTGAAATAATTGAAATTCGATTCGCTTTGCAGGGCCAAGACAAAAATAAAGACAGAAGAAAAGAATGACCTTCCATTTGAGAAACGTTTAATTAGCTTAAAATTATTACCAATATCAAGAAATATCTTAGAAACGGTTAACAAAAACAAGAAATGTATATGACATAAATTGGTTTAAACGGGATTTAATTTTTTTGTGGAGTAAGTTTTGGTCTATCTCTTACACTTTATCAGTTGCAAAATTCACCAAAAAGAGGCCTTCAGAAGCAATTATTATATATATATATATTTTACTGCGAGGTATTTTATTCAAAATTAGTAGTCATTTTTAAAAAGAAATATACATTTTTACTAAAGTATCCATGTAAAGTGTCGTTTGGTGTGTGGTATTTTCCTTTATTTCTTTCTTTCTTTTTTATTGTTTCATTTATATAGTCCACTTTAACATCTAAGGTCACGTCAGCGGCTTTGCTTTAGAAACAACTTTTCTGTAGATTCTTTAGTCTGAGTTTAATTCGTTTTATTTTTCTCAAACACACCATTCACAGTCACATTCATACTTCCAGACTTTATGGAGGTTAGGGAATAATTCTGGTTAAAGAAAAATGCACCGTCCCAGCCGGGAATTGAAGACGCAACCTCCGGGTGAGGTGTCAGCTTGCTGACCACTCAACCATCGAGGTAGACAGCTGGTATTTTCTTGTAAATGATTTTGGCATCCTTGAAATACCAAGTTTGGTATTTAAAGGCCCTTTCGTTTTTACTTTCTCTATACGTACTATGCAAATAGTGTATTAAGAAGGTATTGCACTCCACCCAAAAATTCGATACCGAGATTTCACCAGAAATATATGTTTTAGGGTCCCTTGTATCCAAAAAAAAAAGCATTTTCAGAAAAAGGTCCGAGTGTGTGTGTCCGTGTGTCTGCGTACACGATAACTCAAAAACGAAAATTCGGTAAAATTACAACCTTGGTATTTAAGTTTAGTACCTTGCAGAGATGCGACACAAAGATTTTTAGAAAAAATCCCTCCAGTCCAAACTACCCTTTACGTGGAACTATTTTCGAAATTTTTGATTTTCTCAAAAATGGCTCTAACGATTTTGATTCAAATATCATATATAAAGATATTTACCAGACACATAAAATGTATATCTTGAATTTTCTGGGAATAGCCTCTGAAGACTACTTTATTATTGATGAATGTTACGAAATTTTGCATATCTGCTAAACCGTAAGAAATGGACAAAAACTTACCCCACAAAAAATGTAGAGCACATTAAAACACACAATTTATGTTATATAGTTTTTTCGAGGAGTTGATCGATTTTGAGATATTCCTTGTTTTTGGTTTCAGCTTTTAAAAACTTATATTTTTTCCCATACAGGAATTTGTCAACTCGTGTCCAAACAAACAAAGGAACTTCAGTTACATAGCAACCAGCTTTTGACTATCACTTTAACCTTTGGTACTCCCTTATTTCGCTTCTACTTGCAAGGAAGCAGGTAATAAGACTATTTCTGCTAATTTTTTCTCGATTAGCAAGATATAAATAGAGATATAAACTTTTTAACAATAATTTGTTACAGAGATGTAGAGAAAGTCATGTGAATGGAACACATCAGATTTTTTATCTATGTCGTCCACTCACACACATACACGCGTTTAAGTTTTGGTCGGAATGCAATACTTTCTGTAACCTATTATATGCTAAGTACCTGTAGAGAGAACGAACAGACATTGTGTATATTCGTGAATTGCAAATGGGAGATGAGAATAAAGAAAGCTAGTCACCGGAAGTAACCGCCACATCACGCAAGTGGACATAGCAACTGTTAGCGAATTGTTTCACAGTCCACTAACACGCAAACTGGCCAGGGGGGGGGGGGATATCTCTACTTATGCAAGGAAATTACAAAGTAATTTACTGTATAAGTTGCTAAAAGTAGCTAAAAACTTCTGTCTTCCAATCACATGACTTCATCTACATCTCTTTTTTACTTTCTCTATACACATTATGTACATGGTGTATAGAGAAGGTATTGCACTCCACCCAAAAATTCGATACCGAGATTTCACCGGAAATACATGTTTTAGGGTCCCCTGTATAAAAAGCATTTTCAGAAAAAGGTCCGAGTGTGTCCGATAACTCAAAAACGAAAAGTCGGTAGAATACCAAACTTAGTATTTAAGTTTAATATCTTTCAGGGATGCGAAAAAATCTCCCCACCCCAAACTACTCTTTACATAGAACTTTTTTCGAAAATGTTGATGTTCTAAAAAATGGCTCTAACGATTTTCATTAAAATATCGTATATTACAGATATTTATCTGACAAATAAAATGTATATTTTGAATTTTCTGGGAATAGCCTCTGAAGACTACTTTATTCTTGATGAATTTTACGGAATTTTGCATAGCTGCTAAACCGTAAGAGATAGACAAAAGCGTACCGCACCAAAGATGTAGAGCATGTTAAAACACATAATTTATGTCAGATACATTTTTCTCGTAGAGTTGATCGTTTTTGAGTTATTCCTTGTTTTTGATTGCACCTTTTGCTTTTCTCACACAAGAATTTGTCAACTCCTGGCCATACAAACAAAGGAGCCTCAGTCACATAGCAACCAGCTTTTGATTATCACTTTAACCTATGGTACACCCTTATTTCGCTTCTACTTAAAGGAAGCAAGTAATAAGACCATTTCTGCTAATTTTTTCTCAGTTAGCATGAAGTAAATAGAAGCATAAGCTTTTTAGGAACAATTTGTTGCAGAGCTATAGAGAAAATCATGTGAATGGTGCACATCAGATTTTTCTTTTTCCTTCTCCTTCCCTTATAGATAGAAGGGAAACACCATAGGCTAAAGTGATAATGAAGTCTTTTTAAAGGCTGGTTGTTATTCGATTGAATTTTCTTGTATATTAAAGATATTTACAAGACAACTAAAATGTATATTTTGAATTTTCTGGGAATAGTCTCTAAAGACAAAAACCTAGCACATAAAAAATATGGATTTTGTTAAAACACACAATTTATCTCATATTCGTTTTTTTTTTTTTTTTTTTTTTTTTTTTTTCATAGAATTCATCATTTCTGAGATATTTCTTTTTAGTTGATTCAAATTTAGCATACTTACCTTTCTCATATGGCAAGTTGTAAACTCGTGGCCATGCATAGAAACGGATTTCAACCACATGGCAACCAGATTTTAAAATATTTACCTATCGTTTTAGCCTAGTGAATTCCCTTATTTTGCTCTACTTAAAATAAATGAAGTAATAAGACAATTTCTGCTAATGTTTATCTCGATTATCATACAAAAAGTAGAAGAATATGCTAACAATAATTTGTTTCGGCGAATGTAGAGAAATATATGTGACACAGATTATTTCTATGGCCATTAGCTACCTACACCTCCAGTCTAAAAATCTGGCAGGTAATATTTTGAAAACCTTTCTACCCTTTAGAAGAAACAGAAGATGAGATATATCTGTTACAGGTTTTGCAGCAAAACAAAAGGCACATGTTTTAAGTGAAAGGACAAATATAATGGGATGGAGTATTTCCCAGAAAATGGAAGGGAGGTGGGGGGTATCTTTAGCAGCACAAAGGGCCCTGTAACGAGGCCTGGCTACCTGGTCCCTTATTATGTAAAGTGGTCCCACACGTCACCAATACAATACATCCGTCTGCTGCAGCTTGCAGGGCTGCTACTTTTACTTTATGGTCGCCTAAATATTCTCCTACCTCAGCATCACTTTTTCCTGCCAAACAAACGTGCTAATTCCAATTTAATACCTGGCTTACCTTCTCTGCAGTACTAAATAAATAAAAATATGACTTTCTCTACATCTCTGCAACGAATTATTGTTAAAAAAAGGTAATGCTATTTACTTCATGCTAATTGAGAAAAATTAGCAGAAATAGTCTTATTACTTGCTTCCTTGTAAGTAGAAGCGAAATAAGGGAGTACCATAGGTTAAAGTGAAACTCAATAGTTGGTTGCTATGTGACAAATTCCTGTATGAGAAAAGTATAAGTTTTTCAAAGCTGGAACCAAAAACAAGGAATATCGAAAAAACGATCAACTCCACGAAAAAAGTGTATATTACATAAATTGTGTGTTTTAACGTGCTCTACATTTTTACTGTGGTAAGCTTTTGTCCATCTCTTAAGGTTTAGCAGGTATGCAAAATTCCGTCAAAATTCATCCAGAATAAAGTAGCCTTCAGAGGCTATTCCCAGAAAATTCAAGATATAGATTTTATTTGTCAGCTAAATATCTTTAATACACGATATTTTAATCAAAATCGTTAGAGCCATTTTTGAGAAAATCAACATTTTCGAAAAAACTTCCATGGAAAGGGTAGTTGGGGTGGGGGGATTTTCTTGAAAATCTTCCAGTCGCATCCTTGGAAGATGCCAAAATTAAATACAGAGTTTGGTATTTAACGGTTTTTTCGTTTTTGAGCCATGCTGCCCACAGACACACAGAGAGACACAATCATTTTTCTAAAAATGTTTTTTTGTATTCAGGGGATCTCAAAACATGTATTTCCGTTGACATATCGGTATCGAAATTTTGGATGCAATATAATACCTTCTCTATACACTATGTAAATAGTACGTATTGTGAAAGCAAAAATGACTGCACAAAATATGTGAATCTCATTAAAACACACAATTTAAGTCATATGCATTTTTTGTAGTTAACCGTTTCCCAGATAGGTGTCCCTTGTTTTTGGCTTCAATTTGAAACTACTTTTGTTTCTTATTTCAATTGTTTCATTTAACGATAGCTTTTAAAAGATCTGAATATCTTTCTTATTTCTCTTCTACATATGCCCAAGGAAGCAAGCAAGACAAACCTCTACTAACGTTTATCTCGATTACCATGATGTAAATGAAAGAATAATATTTTGTAAGCAAAGTTATGTGAATGGAACACCTCAGCTGTTTACTTTCACTACTCTGTATTTTCTTCAAGTGAGTAGAGGATCTGGAGGGCTTCTGAAAGGGATATTTCTCTAAAAATGCATTTTTATTTTGGTTCAGGGGTCTCAAAACACATATACGGTGAAAACTTAGTATCAAGCTTTTGGGTGGTATACAGTGCCTGCTCTATCTACTATCTGCATTGTGCTAGAGAAAGGAAAAGGTCCTCATTCATATTTTGTTATATACTTTTTCCCTTTACATGTGTCCATATATTTCCTAAAAATCTTATATATTCCATTCACAAGTATAGTTTGGGGTGGGGGGATTTTTGTCAAAATCTTCGTGTTGCATCTCTGAAAGATACTAAACTTAAGTACCAAGTTTCGTATTTTATTGGGACACACTGACACAAGGGCCTTTTTCTAAAAATGCTTTTTTTGGCTACAGCAGACCCCAAAATATGTATTTTCGGTGTAATCTCATATTCAAGTTGTATATTTCTCTATACACTATGTACATAGTACGTGTAGATAGTAAAAATCTGATGTGTACCATTCACATGACTTTCTCCATATCCCTGCAACAAATAATTCTTAAAAAGCTTATACTTCTATTTACTTTATGCTACAAATTAGCGGAAATAAGTCTTATTACTCGCATCCTTGTAATTAGAAGCGAAATAAGGGACAACCGTAGGTTAAAGTGATAGTCAAAAGCTGGTTGCTATGTCAATGAAGTTCCTTTGTTTATATGGCTAGGAGTTGACAAGTTCCAGTATGAGAAAAGTATACGTTTTTCATAGCAGAAACCAAAAATAAGGAATGTCACAAAAACGACGAACTCCACGAAAAAAAATGTATATAACATAAATTGTGTGTTTTAATGTGCTCTACATTTTTTGTGTAGTAAGTTTTTTTCCATCTCTTACGGTTTAGCAGTTATTCAAAATTTAGTAAAATTCATCCAGAATAAAGTACTCTTCAGAGGCTATTCCCAGAAAATTCAAGATATACATTTCATTTGTCAGGTAAATATGTTAAATATCCGAAATTTTAATCAAAATCGTTAGAGCCATTTTTGAGAAAATCAAAATTTTCGAAAAAAGTTCCATGTAAAGGGTAGTTGGGGGTGCGGGGATTTTTCTCAAAATCTTCGTGTCGCATTCCTGGAAGATACTAAACTTAAATACCAAGTTTGGTATTTTACCGACTTTTCGTTTTTGAGTTATCGTGTTCACAGGCACACGGACACACACACACACACACACACACACACACACACACACACACACACACACACACAGACACACACACGGACCTTTTTGTGAAAATGCTTTTTTTGGATATTGGGGACCCTAAAACATATATTTCCGGTGAAATCTCAGTATCGAATTTTTGGTGGAGTGCAATACTTTCTCTATACGCACTTTGTACATTGTGTATAGAGAAGGTATTGCACTCCACCAAAAAATTCGATACCGAGATTTCACCGGAAATATATTTTTTAGGGTCCCCTGTATCCAAAAAAAGTATTTTCAGAAAAAGGTCCGTGTGTGTGTGTGTGTGTGTGTGTGTGTGTGTGTGTGTGTGTGTGTGTCCGTGTGTCTGTGAACACGATAACTCAAAAACGAAAAGTTGGTAAAATACCTAACTTGGTATTTAAGTTTAGTAGGTTCCAGGGATGCGACATGAAGATTTTGAGAAAAATCCCCCCGCCCCAAACTACCCTTTACATGGAATTTTTTTCGAAAATTTTATTTTCTAAACAATGGCTATAACGATTTTGTTTAAAATATCGTATATTAAAGATATTTACCTGACAAATTAAATGTATATTTTGAATTTTCTGGGAATAGCCTCTGAAGACTACTTTATTTTGGGTCAATTTTACGGAATTTTGAATAACTGCTAAACCGTAAGAGATGGACAAAAACTTACCACACAAAAAATGTAACACTTTAAAATACACAATTTCTGTTTTATATATATTTTTTCTTGGATTTGATTGTTTTTGAGATATTCCTTGTTTTTGGTTTCAGCTATAAAAACATTTTTTCTCATACAGGACTTTGTGAGCTCGTGTCCATACAAACAAAGGCACTTCAGTCACATAGCAACCAGCTTTTGACCATCACTTTAACCTATGGTACTCCCTTATTTCGGTTCTACTTACAAGGAAGCAAGTAATAAGACTATTTCTGCTAATTTTTTTCTCGATTAGCAGGAAGTAAATAGAAGCATAAGTTTTTTAATAATCATTTATTGCAGAGTTGTAAAGAAAGTCATGTGAATGGAACACATCAGGTTTTTACAAATATCGTAGCAACTATATTCAATTTTGGGTATCAATAAAAATACACCTTAGTAAATAATAGGAGCGGCGTTAGTAAGTCAGATTATACCAAAGTTTGCGTGTATAAGCCAGGCTCCTATAATGGCTTTGTTATTTCACTGGGGCATGTTTTCAATTAATTTCTGGAGCGCAGCCAAGAAACTCGTTTTGGAAGTGATTGTGTATTGTGCTAGGAATTTGAATGAGCTAATGTCTGCACGTGGCATCGACCCTGGGACCATAGGCCTGTTTTTTTTCCTACTTCCCTGGCTAACCCCCCCCCCCCGAAAGTGGCAGCTGCTAGTCTGCATCAGCTGGCTACCTGCAAAGACCGTTACATCTTGCGCGCCTTTGTATGACTCGGTTCGTGACTCGTGCGCGGCAATTTTTGTACCCAGAATGGTAATTTAAACTCTAGTGCTTTGTTAGTTGTGCAAACGATTGGTGAGAAAAATCTTGTGAATAGTCACGTGACTCCCATTTACAATTCACCATATTGTTAAAATGCTTCCATCCAGTTTGCATCCATCATAATAAATATCTCATAGAAAGCCTTTGTTAGAAAATACAATGTTTATGCCACAGCCTTTCAGCTGTTTTTGTATTTTAGAAGTCTGTAAATAGATTTTTATTACTACACACAAAATAACTTTATAAAATAAGGAACATCTGAAAACATTTTTAAAGTTAAAAGGTGTGCAATTAATAAAATTAATTTTCTGGAAATACGTTCGAATTTTAATGTCTCTTCTACATTCAAAGATCTTTCTTCCAAATGTTGTTCCAAGAATATTGAAAACTGGAGTTTGGGTAGACATGGTGACAGGTTTCGTCACGGAGATTTCTTGCGCTTTACTAAACATCTGAGAATGTATAAGGAAACCAGATTTGATGGCGGCAGGTATACATCAGCGGGATCCCTAATATTTCTAGAAGCATCCCAGCCAGAACGTCCCCTCTGAGTTACACCTGTGCCTAAATACCTCCATTGCATGCGCCCAGCAATACCATCCACTCCCCTAGGCCTTCAACCCTTCTAGTTATAAGGAAATTAAAAGGGCAAGTGAATAGTTCACCCTACCAACTTTCGCAAACTGTGAACTCCCGCATACATGCACAATGTTGCCTCATCGGGCGAAAAGTCGCCGATTGGGCTACTAAAATCCGTTTGGTACGAAAGAGAGCTCTAAATCTAAATTGACGAAAGACAAATACTAAATTCTCTCTGGCGTGAATAAAACTATTTATACAACGTCATTTTAAGCCTGCCAGTAATCACTCTTTCTCTTCTTCTTCTTCTTCTTTTTTTTTTTTTTTTTTGCATAATATAGTTAATTTTCGGGACTTATTAATATTGTTGCTATGGATGGATTATAAGTTGTCATTCTGACTTGCAATGTGGTTTCAATGAAAGCAAAATAAATTTCAATAACATAACTATAACTCCATGGCACGACAGCTCACGGGGAGCCTTGGCCTACCGCCCGGCCGCTGCGTCCCCCATCTCGGTCCACTACAGACGTCATGGATGGGGTGCTGTATTGGAGGGTGAGACGTGGTCAGCGCCTCGAGCCCCTCCCGGCCGGTTAATGCGGTCCTCACGACCTGGAGCCGCTACTTCTCCATCAAGTAGCTCCTCAATTGGCCCCCCAGGGACCTCACGAGGCTGAGTGCACCCCGGTCTAGGTCTCCCAGCAGGGGAAAAATCCCCATGCCGGTACTGGGGATCGAACCCAGGTCTCCCGCTTGGTAGGCAGCTGCGCTACCACCGCGCTAAGGAGACGACCAATAAATTTCAATGCTGGTAGTTAATGTTTCATTATACTTCTTATATATTAGAATTGTTGGTTTGGTTTTTTCAATATTTTAACAATTAAATTTAATCATGATAAACGCATTAGTAAACCCATACGAATAAAAAGTATGTCCCAATACCAACACTTCGGAAAATTGGCTCGTAAAATTTAACATTTTGTTGATAAGATTGTATGGTTATAAGTCTATATGTCTATAAGGCAGCCCTCAACTGAGTTAAGTAATTAATAAAATAAATACTTCAGGTAATATTTCAATATAATTATCGGCGCAAACGCCTCATATTTTCATACTCTTTCCTGAATGTGTATCACCGCAACTCTCACTAGTTGGTATTCCAATATTATGCAATTTATTATGATTGTGCTATACTTACAGAAATAGCGGTTATAAGAATCTTTTGAAAATATTCCAAGAGTGTGTGAGTGTGTATATAAAATAGTAAAATAAATTGCATATTTATATACAAATATTGGGTGACTTCAACTGAAACTTTGCGATTTTTTTTAATGATTCGGGCTAAATTTTGAGAAATGCTTCTGGCAACCCTGCGCATGCGTGGAGTTGACTCCGCTCGTTAGAGTTCTCTAGCTTCTCTCATTGCAAGTCCATTCTTTAATCTAGGTTATTTTTCAATGAGATTTTAGATTCCTGATGAAACTTAAATGACAACACAAATATACTGTACAGATATTTCGTTCAATCTGTCTTGTATTATAGAATGGAAGAGCTTATTTAATGCTCTTAATATTATTAAAGAGAATATTCATTTTAAATGAGCCAGAAAAAAAAAAAAAAAACATTTGATTATCTTATAGAATTTGTGTTAGCTAAGTTGAATATGCATATAATTCACCAAGTTTATTGTAAAATATTACTAAATTATGTGCATAAAAATTATAGTAAATTTATATTAAATTTCCATAAATATTAAACTAAAGGATGTTATTAATTCTAAACTGTACCTAAATATTTAACAACTGTAACCCCCCATATCAGTAGATATCTTAGGCCAAGATTTTATTATGCAATTATACAAATAAAAATCGCGTATAGTATTTCAAATTTAGGGGAAGGGGGATCAAAAAGCTGGAATAATTTAAATTTACACAACTATTTTTGTTTTATTAGCATTGTTTATTATTATTATTTATTAATTTAGCACTACGTTTTCTCCTCTCTTGCTAGAGTGTTACAAAAGTGTTTGTATAATAAAATCATATTTTCAAAGTAAAATAACTCTTTAAATTTTAATGTGTTACTGCCACAAATAATAATTTATTTCATTATTCTTAGATGATAATGTTAGGTGTTGTATTTATTTGTATGGTGTATACTTTAGTTTTCGAGATATCTCTCCCTTCTTTATATTCGATTTTGTCACTGGAAATTATGTAGTATTTTTCTAGTAAATTCATTAATAAGATCCAATCAGCTGCAAGCGCATGAGTTTCTTCACGTTATAACGCATATTTTTAATTTCTCTAGCCCATAAGTATAATGTACATCAAACTTGGTATTTAAGTTCAGAATCCTCCAAGGATGCGACACGAAGATTTTCGAGAAAACCACCAACCCAACTAACTTTTACATATAAATGGTTTCGTAAATTTTGATTTTCTCTAAAACGATTTATTAAAATGTCATGTGTTTAAAATATATTTATGACAAACAAAATTTATATTTTGAATTTTCTGGGAATAGCCTTTGAAGACTTCTTTATTCTAGACGACTTTTGTATTACTGGTAAACCGTAAGAGACAGTCAAAAATTGCACCAAAATGTAGATCTCCTTAAAACACACAATTTGTCTTATACATTTTTTCTAGAGTTGACCGTTTTCAAGATATTGCAAGTTATTGTTTTCATTTTTAAAGAACTTAAAAATATTCTTTAAAAAACTGCGCACTACTTTACACGACTCTATTAAGACCACTACGCTTGTCCAGTTTGGGGAGGAACTAGCCCTTCTGAAATCAAACGTATCCAGACATTTCAAAACAAAATATTGCGAATCTCAACGAATGCACCAGAAATAGTCAACTACATAGAGAAACTGGAATCAGCATCATTCAACAGTCAATTTCTTCACAAGCCGAACAGTTTTACAGCAAGCTAAAAGACGTCCCAGGAGCCATTCACTATTCTCTTGGCAGAAAATCTAGCTATCCATCTCGCATCAAGAGTCGCCTACCACTAGACCAGCTCTCACAGCAAGACTTTCTGTAAAATAAAAACAAAAAAATGTACCTACTTTATGAGGGACCCAATGGAGCTTACCCCATTTCAATGTTATTCAGTACCATGCATGTAAATAATTTCTAAAATCAATGATCTGTAGAGCGCACATGCGCTGATCGATCAATATATCATTTAAAAAAAATATTCTTAAACGAGGATCATCTTTTTTTTTTTTAGTCACTCTTTTGTTTATTCCTAGCAAGCAAAGAGAAATGAATTTCAGTTGTTTCACTTTGTAACCGGCTTTTGAAAGAATTGCTATTGCTTTAGCCTAGTATATTCCCATTATCATTATTAGCATGAAACAGAAGAATAAGATTTTTAACAATAATTTGTTACAGAGATGTAGGGAAAAGCATGTGAATTGAATACATCAGATTTTTTTTTTTTTATTCAGGGACCTCAAAAATATATAAACGTGAAATCTATACAAAATGTTTAGATGGAATACAACATTTGCCTTACCTACTGTAGATGAAGTGATATGAAAGTACAATTGAAATCGAAATCAGCAGGGTCATCTCGTGTACTGGAATACTCGTACAGTTTGGCCAACATTAAACGTTACTATCATGACGAGTAATTGACTGCGTTAATTTGTTGAAACAGAACTTCACTCATGGGATTCCCCACATTTCATATCGGAAGGTCCATGGCATAGGTGCGTTATGCAAAACGCGCATCCGTCCGTACAAATGAACATTAACCCGAAAATAAATGATGCAACCAAGTTTGTGACCACATTGTGGAACCTTGGAGTCGAGCAACCGTGACGGGCATCCGCATCCTGCATACAGTCCTCACACCACATTGCATATATCACCATGTGCGTTACAACCCAGCTTGGGTATTGACATCTTCAACTCAGCGTTGCTTTTTCCTGCCCTCACCAAGATTATATTGCCTCCCACATTCTTTGTATTCCCAGATTTGCCAATATTTCGTGGTTTTCCATGCTCTAAGAATTTTGTGTATAGTTATTATTGGACATCTATTTATACTAAGGGCACTTAAGGGCACTTTGGTAGAGAAAGAATAAAAATTTCCATGTTGAACCTCTATGAAATATATATATTAAGCTATTATAATGAAAATTGTACACTTATAAAATAACTTCTAATTCAGAAATCATAATTCAGATTAATAATTGCTAACCTGTTGATATTTTAATAAACAACAAAATTTGAAAACCTTTTCACATAATTTTCGTCTTGGGTACATTTATCACCTAAATTGAAGAAGGCACTTCAGACTTTGTCACCTTAAAAACATAATACTTGATGTAGCTGGTGAAAGATTAAAAAATATATGATTATGTACAATTTATTTAAACTATTTTAGGCATTTCATACAGAGTTAATATAAAAATTTCACCGGCTATTTAGAGTAATTCATGTTAAATATGCAAAAAAAAAAAGGTCACAGGTGCATCTGGTATACTTTTTACTTTCTCTAGCCCCATATGTACAATGTACATAGGGATAGAGAATTATTGTATTCCACCCAAAAATTCGATACCGAAATTTCACCGGAAATACATGTTTTAGGACCCCCTGTATTAAAAAAAAAGCATTTTCAGAAAAATGTTCGTGTGTGTGTCCGTGTGTCTGTGAACGCGATAACTCAAAAACGAAAAGTCGGTAAAATACCAAACTTGGTATTTAAGTTTAGTATCTTCCAGGGATGCGACATGAAGATTTTGAGAAAAATCCCCCACCACCAAATACCCTTTACACGGAACTTTTTTCGAAAATTTTGATTTTATCAAAAATGGCTCTAACGATTTTGATTAAAATTTCGTATATTAAAGATATTTACCTTATAAATAAAATGTATACCTTCAATTTTCTGGGAATAGCCTCTGAAGAGTAGTTTATTCTGTATGAATTTTACTGAATTTTGAATAACTGCTAAACCGTAATAGATGGACAAAAACTGACTACATAAAAAAGGTAGAGCACATTAAAATACACAATTTATGTTATTTACATTTTTTTCGTGGAGTTCGTCGTTTTTGAGAGATTCCTTATTTTTGGTTTCTGCTATGAAAAACGTATACTTTTCTCATTCAGGAACTTGTTCACTCCTATCCATATAAACAAAGGAACTTTATTGACTATCACTTTAACCTATGGTAGTCCCTTATTTTGCTTCTACTTACAAGGAAGCAAGTAATAAGACTATTTCTGCTAATTTTTTCTGATTAACATAAAGTAAATAGAAGTATAAGCTTTTTAAGAATAATTTGTTGCAGGGATATAGAGAAAGTCATGTGAATGGTATACATCAGATTTTTAAGTTATGTGTTTCATATATACATAGAGAATGTTATCGATTTGAGTGAGATACTTTCTCTGCCTATTACAGGTAGGCAGCTGTTGGAGAAAGTGAAAATAAAATAAAAGTGAATTATTTAAACGATAGGAACAAAATATAATAAATTACTAGCATGAACGATGCAAATTAGCTATGAGATAGAAAGTAAAGGAGGGATAAAGAAATAACGGTAGAATAAAGAAGGCAAGTACAGGCCAGCCAACCTAAACGATACGTAACCGAAAACAACATACGGTCAGCCTGTCAGTTATAGCACATAATTGCCTCCGGGGACCCATTTTGAAAACTCGACGAGCTTACCGGAAATGGCCATGACAAATGCGCATCAAGAATTTCCGGTTCGTCCACAACATTTTGCTGACTCTCCGGTCGGTTTTGTTGGGAAAAGCAGCACACAACCTTTGCGCGTTAATTTTATTGTTTGTTTGTTGGCTGACACATCTGCCAACTTCTCGGCAATCAGTCAAATTAAGCCGTGATGGCTGGAATTCGTTCCAGAATGTTCCTCTAATGGAACTAGGAACTCGTATTAATATAGGAAGTTTAAAGCCGAGAGGTATATTCTGGTGCACCAATACATGAATAAAATGTAATAAAATCAATTATTAACTTTTGAAAAATTAATATATGAATAAAATGTAATAAAATCAATTATTAACAATCAATACATGAATAAAATGTAATAAAATCAATTATTAACTTTTGAAAAATCAATGCATGAATAAAATGTAATAAAATCAATTATTAGCAATCAATACATGAATAAAATGTAAGAAAATCAATTATTAACAATCAATACATGAATAAAATGTAATAAAATCAATTATTAACAATCAATACATGAATAAAATTTAATAAAATCAATTATTAACAATCAATACATGAATAAAATGTAATAAAATCAATTATTAGCAATCAATACATGAATAAAATGTAAGAAAATCAATTATTAACAATAAATACATGAATAAAATGTAATAAAATCAATTATTAACAATCAATACATGAATAAAATGTAATAAAATCAATTACTAACTTTTGAAAAATCAATACATGAATAAAATGTAATAAAATCAGTTATTAACTTTGTTAAAAACCAAGAGTTTTATAAATCCAATAATTTGGTTACAATAATTAGAGATTTATAGAAACAATCTGATTCAGTAGATATATTTTTAAAATTTTATTGTGAATGTGTATTAAAATTTGAAAAGTTTTGTTTGAATATTTTTAAAAATGCATTGTTTGCTGCATTTATACTATTTAGACCATAGGAGTATTTAAATAAAAATGCAAGCTATACTTTTGAAACATGATAAAAACATGCCTCTCGTTGTTTGTAATGTATAACTTGTTTGATTTAAAAAAAATGTTACAAATTTTGTATTTTTCAAGTTTCACATATCCAGTATCTTCAAGACCATGATTTACTAGAAGATTTCCTCAGTCCTCATCCCCATCTTAGTTTACATGGAAAAATGCTCGTTATTTTTAATTCTCTTCGGAAAATGCTTAAGGATTTTATTTAAAATATATTTGTCTCCAACTTTATAGGAAAAATGAATACCTTTTTATTTTGAATAAACTTTGTTAACTGTAAGAAAAGGAAAAAGCATGCGGCACCAAAAATGTAGATCTCGTTAAAATAAATAATTTGTCAAATAAATCGCTTAATAGCAATAACAATTTCCGAGATATTATTGGTTAGAGTTGTAAAATACTTTGATTTTTAAGCTGATATTATTCGTTTTTATTTTCTATGTCATATATGTGTAAAATATTATATTCCACTCAAAAATTCGTAATCGAGATTTAACTGGAAATGCATCTTTTGAGCACCTGAATCCGAAAAAAGATCCATTTTGTGTATGTGAACAGTATAACTCAAAAACGATAAGCCAAATAAGTATCAAACAGAGTATTTAAGTTTAACATCTTCCAAGAATGAGAAACTAAGATTTATAAGAGATTGCTGAATCACGAAATAACCATTCTTTGCTTGGAAAATGTTTTGTTAATTTTAATCTATCTAAAATAGCTCTAACGAATTTTATTAATGTACCATATACGAGTATTTATGTTATTTTCATGACAAATAAAATATATATTTTGAATTTTCTGCGCGCAACCGGCAGGTTCTCTTCATTCTGAAGATTTCTGTACAATTTTGTGTAACTATTAAAACTAAAAGATATAGTTCAAATACTTCAACTTTTTCACTTTCTCTATTTAATACATATATAGAGAAAGTATTGCATTCTACCCAAATATTTGATACCGAGATTTCACTGTAAGTACACGTGTGTGTCCGTGTGTATGTATGTGTGTGAACAACATAAATTAAAAACGAAAAGTCCTTTTAAGTACCAGACTTGATAATTAAGTTCAACATCTCCCAAGAGTGCGACACAAAGTTTTATAAGAAAATAATTCCCACCCTCAAGCTACCCTTTATATAGAAAATTTTTAAAAATTTAGATTCTTTTTTCAAAAATAGCTAACAATTTTGATTGAAATACCGAATAGTAAACATATTTACATGGGAAATACATCTATGTATTGAATTTTCGGGAATAACCTGTGAAGATCTTCTCTTTCTGGATGGTTTTTGTATGACTGGTAAGACTTTAGAGAGCCTTTTAGACAAAAACTTGCTACACAAAATATGTAGATATTGCCCGCCTGGGTAGTGTGGTAGGAGTATGTCTGCCTCACATTCAAAAGGTCGTGAGTGCGAATCTCGCTTTGGGGTGAGTTACCCGGATAACTTTTTTTCGGGGTTTTCCCTTGTCCAGAAAAGACGAATGTGGAGTAACTTTAAGCTCCATAGACCCCGAGATCATTTGAGCATCATTTCAATAATTTCCGATATGACCAACTAGGTTAAAGGACGTTAAGCCAAAATATATATGTAGATATTGTTAAAAACACAATTTATGTTATATACTTTTTCGTGGAGTTAACCTTTTCCGAGATTTTCTTTGTTATTGGTTTCAATTTTAAAGTACCTAAACTTTTTTGAAACGGGGGTTTGACATTTCTGTTTGTTACGTTTTATTCCTGATCATGTCAAGAGAACCGAATTACAATCAAATATTAAGCAGCTTTTTAAATATAGCTTTAGCCTAGTATTCCCTTAGTTCCCTTCTGATTATCAGGAACTAATAAATAAGACAGCTTCTTATATTTATGTCCATTAGCATGAAATAAATAGAACTACAAGTTCTAGTAAAATAGTTTCTTACATAATTAGCAGAGAAAGTCATGGAATGGACCACATCAATGTTTTGAAGCACTTATTTGACAATTCTATTTCATGTACATCTTTCAAAAATCGCACATAATTTTGCATTGAGATATATTGCCATCTCACATTGGTTTAAAAGGCAACAAAGAAGCTAATAGTCGGGGGGGGGGACAAAATATTAAATACTAAACAAAAGATAATAAAAATCATCATAATGCTATTCTAGGCATCAAATTTAATAAACCTTTATTAATTAATAATCTCCGTCTACCTAAACGTTCATAACTAATATTAGCTAAACAAAATAATCCTGAAGAACATAAACCATGAGCAATTATTAAAACAAAAGTTATATAAAATCCTCAAGTATTTAATGTTATTAAACCCCCAATCAAATCTTATCTTTTCATTCGGCAAAACTAAAAATGATATCCTCCTTCTGAATTGAAAAGAAATGGACCTGCATCCTCAGTGATAAAAACTCTATACCAGAATTACCTCGAAATGAAACTGTTAAAACATTTCGAAAATAACACACCATGATTGCTTAATATACCAACTACACCAGATGAAAATTCTTAACTCACCGAACTGTACGATGTTTCAAGAAGATGTCATTCAAAACTGGGTTGCATCTTGGTAAATTCTCTGCTCTTCAACAATTTTGGGACAACTGTACTGCGAAGCCAGGAGGCTATTGTAAATTTTTCCACAGCCTGAGCATTAGATTAAATAAATAAAATTGAACAAAAATTGTATCACATCTTTCTCTTATACAATATTTTATTTCAAATCATTGGTCATTTTTGAGAGGTTATGTGTCTAAGCAAAATATTATTTAGGCCAGAGAAATCTTTGTCTTACATTATTGGATCATGTCATCAGCTAAGATTCTCACAGAAAAAAAAAATGCTTTTGTTAAATATTAGGTTTCAGCTAGAAAAAAAAATCTGATGTGTTCCATTCACATGACTTTCTCTACATGTCTGCAACAAATTGTAGTTAAAAAGTTTATGCTTCTATTTACTTCATGCTAATTGAGAAAAAAATAGCAGAAATAGTCTTATTACTTGCTTCCTTGTAAGTAGTAGCAAAATAAGGGAGTAACATAGGTTAAAATGATAACCAAAAGCTGGTTGCTATGTAACTCAAGTTCCTTTGTTTGTATGGACAGGAGTTGACAAACTCTTGTAAGTTTTTAAAGCCGAAACGAAAAACCAGGAATATCTTAAAAACGATCAACTCCACGAAAAAAATGTATATGACATAAATTGTGTGTTTTATTGTGAGCTACATATGCTGTAGAGTAGGTTTTTGTTCCTCTCTTCGGTTTAGCAGCTATGCACAATTCTGTAAAATTCATCCAGAATAATATAGTCTTTAGAGACTACTCCCAGAAAATTCAAGATACATTTTATTTGTCAGGTAAATATCTTTAATATACGATATTTAATAAAAATCGTTGGAACTATTTTTAAGAAAATCAAAATTTTCGAAATTTTGTCCATTTAAAGGTTAATTTGGGGTGGGGGGAATTTCTTGAAAATCTTCATGTCGCATCCTTGGAAGATACCAAATTTAAATACCAAGTGCAATACAATACCTTCTCTATACACTATGTACACAGTACGTACAGAGAAAGTAAAAATCATTGAAGTCATTTTTGAGAAGTTATGTGTTTAAGAAAAATATGTTTTTGTTAAATATTAGGTTTGAGCTAGAAAAAAATAAGCACCTGAAAAGTAAATTTGTAGTTAATTTGAGAAAAGCGTGTTTATGCTGCAGTAGTAACGTAAAGCGGTTTCCCAGGTGACCTTAGCATCATCGTGTTAACAAAGGGCAGGCGATTCCCAAGCAGCAGCTGCAGCAGCAAGAGGGTAGAACAAGTCCAGCCTCTGCAGCTCATCATCATCACCGTCGTCTGCAAGTTTCCCAGGGTGGCAGCAGGTCATAGGTTCAACCTTTCTCAAAGAAATCGTTGGTCTGTTGTCATGTCGCTTTTAAACCGAATTTATCTTCCCACACTTGGAAAAATCAGCGTTGGGAGCTTCATATTTGGCAGTTATAAGCCTCCTTATAAAGTAAATACCAAATGGTATACATTCACACGCTTTATTTGCCCATTTAGAATTCACAGGTATATGTTGTGAAGCATGTTTGGTTCATACTTAAACGGAAAATTAGAGAAGGTCAGGGGAAGTCAGCGAAAAATGTAAAATGTGTCAAAAAATTCAAGGAAACTTTCACACAGATGTCTTACTGTGCATTTTTACTTTCTTTAGCCCCATATGTACAATGTACATAGGGATAGAGAAGTATTGTATTCCACCCAAAAATTCGATACCGAGATTTCACCGGAAATATATGTTTTACGACCCCCATTTTCAGAAAAAGGTCCTAGTGTCTGTGAACACGATAACTCAAAAACGAAAAGTCGGTAAAATACCAAACTTGGTATTTAAGTTTTGTATCTTTCAGGGATGCGACACGAAGATTTTGAGAAAAATCCCCCCACCCCAAACTACCCTTTATATGGAACTTTTTTTCGAAAATTTTGATTCTTTAAAAAAATGGCTCTAACGATTTTGATTAAAATGTCGTATGTCAAAGATATTTACCTAACAAATAAAATGTATATTTTGAATTTTCTGGGAATAGTCTCTGAAGACTACTTTATTCTGGGTCAATTTTACGGAATTTTGCATAACTGCTAAACCGTAAGAGATTGACAAAAACTTACCGCACAACAAATGTAGAGCACTTTAAAACACACAATTTCTGTTATATACATTTTAGTTGTTGTTGAGGTGATTGTTTTTGAGATTCTCCTTGTTTTTGGTTTCAGCTATAAAAAGCATACTTTTCTCATATAGGAATTTGTCAACTCCTGTCCATACAAACAAAGGAACATCAGTCACATAGCAACCAGCTTTTGGCTTTCACTTTAACCTATGGTACTCCCTTATTTCGCTTCTAATTACAAGGAAGCAAGTAATAAGACTATTTCTGCTAATTTTTTTTCGATTAGCAGAAAATAAATAGAAGCATAAGTTTTTTAACAATAATCTATTGCAGAGCTGTAGAGATTTTTTAAAAAATGGAAAAGGACGAAAATGCGGATGCATTGGAAGCGTTATTTAGTACTTTCTCTAGCACGTGTGTGCAATGTGCATAATAAGTAGACATATTTAAGTTAGCACTTTCCAAGAATGCGACACGAAGGCTTTCAAGAAAATTCCCCCAACCCAAACTAACTTTTACAAGGAATATTTTATTGCTTTTCTCAATAAAAGCTACAACGATCTTAATTAAAATACCACATGTTTAAGATGTTTTGATGATAAATGAAATGTATTATTTTAATTTTCTAGGAATAGCCTCTGAAGACCTGTTCATTTTGGATGAATTTTGTAAGTGGTGAACTGTAAGAGAGAGACAAAAACTTACTACACTAAATATATCTATAGAGTCCTTAATACACAATTTATCTCATCTGAATTTTTTGTGCAATTAACCTTTACTGAAAAAATCCCTATTATTGTTCCAATTTTAAAATTCTTCGTTTCTCTTTACGTGGCCAGGAGTAAATCAAAAGAAACATTTCGTTAGGCAAAGCCATATTAATGTAAGACATCAAACTTTTGAGTTATGCTGTTCACAGGCGCGTTTATTTCCGGTGTATTCCTGATACCGAGTTTTGAGTTTAAATGTAATTCATCCTCTATCTGTTGTATGTAGATAAAAGTTACATGATTTATACTTTCCGTTTTGATTTGACAGCGATACACATTAGTGTGAGCTCTCAAAACAAAATGAATAATAGAGACTTTTTTTTCCAGTCTGTAATATACAGAATATTTTACATAAATCGTGTATTTTAACATGATACAGTTTTTACTTTCTCTACATGTGCTCTGTAATTTGTGTTAATAGAACTTATTATATTGTACCCAAAAATTCGATACCGAGATTGCTCGGAAACATATCTTTTGATGCCTCCTGAATCAAAAAGGAAAATTTTTAGAAAAAAAAATCCGCGTGTGTGTGTGTGTGTGTGTGTGTGTGTGTGTGTGTGTGTTTGTGTGTCTGAGCAACATACCTCAAAAACGAATTAAATACCAAACTTGACATTTAAATTTAAATCTTCCATAGCACGTAGCTTTTCAAGAAAATTCCCCCACTCCAACTACCCTTTACATGGAAAAAGTTTCAAGAGTTTTGATTTTCTAAAAATGGCTCACGATTTTGATTAAAATAAAATGTTTATCTTGAATTTTCTGGGAATAGCTTCTGAAGACTACTTCTTCTAGATGAATTTTGCTTAACTGGTAAACCGTAAGACATTGACAAAAACTCAATTAAAAATGTAGAGTTCGTTTAAACACATAATTTATGTTATATACATTTTTTTCGTGGAGTTTACTGATTTTAAGATATTCCTTGTTATTGGTTTCAGCTATAAAATACTTATACTCTTCTCATATGAAAATTTGTCAACTCCTGTCCATACAAACAAAGGAACCAGCTTTTGACTATCACTTTAACTTATGTTACTCCCGTATTTCCCAGCTACTTACAAGGAAGCAAGTAATAAGACATTTTCTGTTAACTTGTTCTCGATTAGCATGAAGTAAATATAAGAATAAACTTTTTAACAATAATTTGTTACATAGATGTAGAGAAAGCTAAGCTTTGTGAGCTAAAGAGTCAAGCGGAAAAACTAACATGTCCCATACACTTTTCTTTTTGAGTTAAATAGAGAAGCAAAGGCAGCAGAGGCGGCTTGAAACATTTGTGCTGTCACCCTCGGGCAAGAAAACGATTCTATCGTTTCAAAAAGCACCACTTTGATGTCAGCGATTCGCCACTTTCTGGAAGTGTACCGGTCTTATATGAAAATCTTCTGAACACTTTAGTCCATTAGTTTTTCTCTACTCGTACTATGTACAGTGTATAGAGAAGGTATTGTATTGCACCCAAAAATTCGATACCGAGATTTCACCGGGAATACATGTTTTGGGACCTCCTGAAAAAGGTTCGTGTGTGTCTGTAGGCAGCAGCTCAAAAACGAAAAGTTCGTTAAATACCAAACTTGATATTTAAGTTCACTATCTTCCAAGGATGTGACACGAAGATTTTCAAAACAGTCCCCCCACCCCCAACTACCCTTTACATGGAACAAATTTCTATAAATTTGATTTTCTCAAAAATGGCTCTAACGATTTTAATTAAAAATCTTTTATACATTTAAAATATTTAGCAGTGCAACTTAAGATTTTATTTAAGAAATTTACTCTTCTCAACATAGGTGAAACAAATTGTAGAATTCAGGTACAAAAAAAGTAGAAAAATTGGTGCAATTTTAAAAATAAAACAAAAATGTGTATACATGTATAAAATTAAAACCCACAAACAGTAAATACTCGCAGAATAGAACACTATAACATAGTTTGTTTTTTCTATAATATATTAAAAATGGGAATATCATCCCCTTGCTGTGCCTGCTAGAATTTCCCAAAGTGGGAAAAAATACCTTTTTGAGACGCTATGAATGCTTCATACATTTAAGACCAATACTAGTTTCTGCGATTTTCAATATAATAAGTACTCATTTCCTTGTAAGGCTAAAGCGACAGTCAGATCTTTTAAAAGCTATCGCTATGTGAAACAATTGAAGTTCGCTTCGTTTTGCATGGCCAACAGTAAAACAAGAAAGGTGCTTCCCGTTTGAGAAAAGTTGCATAGTTTAAATTGATATGATTTAAATTATGTGTTTTAATGAGATCTACATTTTTTGAGTATCAAGTTTCTGCTTATTTCTTACGGTTTATCAGTTACGCAGAGTTCAGCAAAATTCGTCCAGAATAAACAGTTCATTAGTAGGTATTCCAAAACAAAATTCAAAATATACAAATTATTATCTATGTAAATATATTTAATATACGACATTTCAAACAAAATCATTGTCAAAAAATGTCCATGTAAAGGGTAGATGGTAGGGGATTTTGTTGAAAATCATCGTATGGCATCCTTGGAAGATATGAAACATAAATACCAAGTTTAATATTTAATGGTATTTTCATTTTTGAAATATGCTGCCCATTCGGGCGTTTTTCTAAAGATGCCTATTTCGGGCTCAGGGAAGCTCAAAACATATGTCTTCTATGAAATCTCGACATCAAATTTTTGGGTGGAATAGAACACCTAGTCTAGCTACTATATATATTGTGTATACATATGTGGTTCAGAAAGTAATAATGAATCGAGATTTAAATAATAATAAACATGATGGAGAGGAAACTCTAAACCCAAAGTTTACACAAATATCAAGTTAAGGAAATGTTATACTAACAACCGACTCCTGCTATTTTATACGTTCTTCATAAATATAATATTCAACCAAAATTTTGTTTTAACGAGAGTGTGAGCCCGCGGAATTTGAACCCAGGACTACTCGAATTCATACGATTTGAGCCATCCCTTTCGATATAATTTGTATTTGCATTATTATACAACAAAAGCTATTTGATACATACATTGTATTTCAAATAATTTCGTAGGAATTTTCACGATGTTTTGAGCTAGCGAAAGAGCAAAACCTATTATTTCCTATAGCATGTATGTACAATGTATGTACTGGTATTTTACTCCAGTCAAAAATTCGATACCGTGATTTCGCCGGAAATACATATTTTGAGGACCCCTTGATAAAGAAAACATTTTTAGAAAAAAGTCCAAAATTAGTATTTACCTTTATATCTTCCAAAGATGCCTAACAAAGATTTTCAGGTAAATCACCCCACCTCAAACTACACATAACTTTTTCGAAATTTTCGATTTTCTAAAAATGGTTATAAAGAGTTTGATTAAAATACCATATTTACATGACAACTAAAGGAATATCCTGATTTTTGGGGGAATATCCTCAGAAATCCTATTCTGAGTGAGTTTTTAGATGGACCAAAACATACGACAGAAAACGCGTAGATCTCGTTAAAACACACAATTTATGTCGTGCGAAATATTCATTTTATTCGTTGAAATTTTAAAATACTTAACTTTTCCCAAACACAGAGTCATCCGTTTCATATTTATTTTGTTTAACTCCTGGCTCCTCCAACTAATGTTTATATTGGCCGCGTTTCCATTTCTCCGTAGATAGTTAAAGCAGCACCCTAACGCCATCTGATTGTCTCGGAGCGAAGTATCGTCCTCCGTGGTGTAGTGGTTACCTGAACACTCGCCTATCACCTAGGTGGCCCGGGTTCGATCGCAAGCAGCTACATGTGGGATTTGTGTTAGACAAAGCGGCGTAGGAGCGGTTTCTCCATGTTCTCCCGTTTCCCCTGCCAATGCATTCCACCGGTGCTCCATCCTCATTTCATGTATTATCTGTGTCATCGCCTGCGATGCCAAATGTAGTAAAAACGGGCGTTTATCTTGATTACCATGATGAAGATATAAGAATAGTTTGTTTGCAGAACATATAGAGAAAAATCAATTGAATGAACACATCATTTTTACTTTCTCTACACGTACTATGTACATAGTGTATAGAGAAGGTATTGTATGCCACCCAAAAATTCTATACAGAGATTTCACCGAAAATACTGTTTATGTCCTCCTGTATAAAAAAAAAAAAAAAAAGCATTTTTTGAAAAAGGTGTGTGTGTGTGTGTGTGTGTGTGTGTGTGTGTGTGTGTGTGTGTGTCTGGACAGCATAGCTCAAAAACGAAAAGCCCGTTAAATACCAAACTTGGTATTTAAGTTCAGTATCTTCCAAGGACGCGACACGAAGATTTTCAAGAAAATCCCCCCACCCTCAACTACCCTTTACATGGAAAACTTCTCGAAAATTTTGATTTACTAAAAAACGGCTCTAGTGATTTTTGATTAAAATATCGTATATTAAAGATATTTATCTGATAAAAAAAATTATATCTTGAATTTTCTGGGAACAGTCTCTGAAGACTGCTTTATTCTGGATGGATTTTACGGAATTTTTGCATAATAGGCAAACCGTAAGAGATAGATAAAAACTTACTTAACAGAAAATATAGAGCTCGTTAAAACACACAATTTATATTATATACATATTTTCGTGAAATGGGTCGTTTTTGTGATATTCCTTGCTATTGGTTTCAGCTTTAAAAACTTACTTTTCTCATACGGGAATGTGTCAACTCCTCTCCATACAAACAAAGGAACTTCAGTCACGTAGCAAACAGCTTTTGACTATCATTTTAGCCTTCTTTCCCTTCTACTTACAAGGAAGCAAGTAATAAGAAGTTCTGCTAAGTTTTTCTGGATTAGCATGAGGTAAATAGAAGCATAAGCTTTTTAACAACAATTTGTTGCAGAGATGTAGAGAAAGTCATGTGAATGGAACACTTTTTTTATTTTTTGGATAGCTGTTTTTTCATCTATACTACTCCAGGAGGGGAGTTATATCCTAGTGAAGAAACTGTAAACAGCTGGTCAAGTGCAAAGTGTGTCCGCCCATTCGTGTTGTGGGACTGTTTGTGGGGTGGAGGGTGCACTCACCCCTTCACAGGCAAGACAGAGTCAAGTGGTATTGTTCTAATGGGGGAACAACCCCGATATTTTGTATGGTGGCTAGGAATCGTATAAGGGTTCCATAAGGAATGTGCCCAATGCAAACTGCACCAATCCCCTTTTACAGTTGCATGCCTAAGTATGAATTATCTGAACCCTTGGAGTTCATTCAGGAGCAGAATTCCATCGTCTTCTGCTAGTACAGGGGCAAAAAACAGAAATCTTATACCTAATTTTTACTTTCTCTAGCCCTCTATGTACAATGAGAAGTATTGTATTCCACCCAATTCAATGTCGAGTTTTCCCCGGAAATACATGTTTTAGAACCCCCTGATTCAAAAAAAAAAAAAAAAAAAGCATTTTCAGAAACAGGATCATGTGTGTGTGTATGTGTCTGTCTGTGTGTGAGTCTGTAGACAACATAGATCAAAAAACGAAAAGACGGTTAAATACTAAACTTGGTATAACTTTCTGGAAATAGCTTCTAAAGCTTACAATACAAAAAATGTAGATCTCGTTAAAATACACAAGTTATGTCATATACATTTTCTTCGAGGTGCTTACCGTTTTCGAGGTATTCCTTGTTATTAATTTGAACTGTGAGGTACTTGTACTTTTCTTAGACAGGAAGTGTCCGTTTTTCTTTTGTTCTACTCCTGGCCAAGCAAATAAGCGATTTGCAATGACAATCGCATAACGACAGCCTTTTAAAACATTTGACTATCACTTTAGCAAAGTGCATTCCCTTAGTTCCATTCTGCACATAAGGAACCAAGTAATAAAATGCTGCTGTTTATCTCGATTAACATGATGTTGAAAGAAGAATTATCTTTTGTAAACAGTTTGTTTGTAGAGTAGCTAGAGAAAGTCATGTGAGTGTAACACATCAGATTTTTGATAGTGTTAACGCCAGATTTTACTACCAAATAGCGATGACATTGACAGGGAATGAGATGGCGGGGGAAACCGGAGAATTCGTAGAAAACCCTCCCCTGCGCCGCTTTGTCCACCACATATCCCACGTGCCGTCCCTTGGGATCGAACCCGGACCATCTAGGTAGGAGATGAGCGGTCTAATAGCCCTCAGGTAATTAAATGAAGAGGACTTTCTCTACATCTCAGCAACAAATTAGTTTTAAAAGACTCGTGCTTCTATTTACTTCATGCTAATCGACAAAAAATTAGCAAAATAGTCTCATTACTTGCTTCCCTATAAGTAGAAGCAAAATAAGGGGTACCATAGGTTAAAGCGATAGTCAAAAGCTGATTGTTATGTGACTGAAGTTCCTTTGTGTGTATGGACACGAGCTGACAAATTCCTGCATGAGAAAGTTTTTCGAACCTGAAAACAAAAACAAGGAATATCTAAAAAAAACGATCAGCTCCACGAAAAACATGTATACAACATACATGTTTTTCGTGGATCTGGTCGTTTTTTAAATGTGCTCTACATTTTTTGTGTTGTAAGTTTTTGTCCATCTCTTGCGGTTTAGCAGTTACGCAAAATTCCGTAAAATTCATCCAGAATAGTCTTCAGAGGCTATTCCCAGAAAATTCAAAATATGCATTTCATTTGTCATGAAAATACCTTTAATGTGCGACTCTTTAATTAAAATAGTTAGCTATTTTTGACAAAATAAAAAAAAAATCGAAAATTGTTCCATGTAAAGGTGTTTTAGTTGGAGAGAAGGGATTTTTCCACAAAATCGTGTCGCCTCCTTGGAATATACCAAGTTTTGCAGTTTACTAAATTTCCGTTTTTTATCGTGTTCAGGCGCGCGCGCGCGCACACACACACACACACACACACACACACATACAGACTTCTTTTGGGCCGCGCGAGTGGTTTGACACTCGCCTCTTACTTAGGCGGCCTGGGTTCAATCCCAAACGACAGCAAGCGACCGGTTTACAGCAAAATTCATCCAGAATAAAGAAGTCTTTAGAGGCTATTCCCAGAAAATTCAAGATATACATTTTATTTGTTGTGTAAATATCTTTAATATACGCAATTTTAATAAAAATCGTTTGAGAAAATCAAAATTTTCGAAAGTTTTTCCATGTATAGGGTAGTTTATGGTGGCAGGGATTTTCCTCAAAATCTTCGTGTCGCATCCTTGAAAGATACTAAAGTTATATACCAAGTTTGGTATTTTACCGACTTTTTGTTTTTGAGTAATCATGTTCACAGTCACACGGACACACACATAGACCGTTTTCTAGAAATACTTTTTTCTTTGGATTCAGGGGACTCTAAAACGTCTATTTCAGGTGAAATCTCGGTATCGAATTTTTGGGTGGAATGTAATACCTTCTCTATACCTATGTACATAGTACGTGTTGAGAAAGTAAACTATTATTGAAATGTAGAGATAATGAGTTGCGATTGGTTGGAATTTTACGCGCCAATGTACTGGATTGGCCACTTTCTACGATCACGTGTCATGAACGAATTAATATAAAGGAGATAGAAGAATAATGTTTTGTGCGAATAGTTTACAGAAGCGTGCGAAGAGAAAGTGATGTGAATGTAGCATGTGATGGTTTGCCCGGGTGACACAACCCACCTGAAGCGAGCGAAAAGAACGCGAACCCGCGGGACAGAGAGCGCTAGTGGGGTCACATCCTGCTCTCAACATCTGTACCAATTGTCGGTATATTATTAGCTACTTCCTAGAAAATTACTACCGATGTATCACGGGCCTCAATTGCGCACGAGGAGTCTCGATCAATTGGGCGAACTTCCCTTCCATCATCAGGCACTTCCGGTAGCAGCGGCCCAGACTCTTCCTAGCGACAGGCACCGGGTTCTAGCTCCAGGTACGTTGCGCGTCTCCCTTCCATACTCTATCCTTATTCCACCAACATTCCCATGTCGAGATTTCACACCAAATATAAGCTTTGAGGCAGTTGAAACTAAAAAGAGCATTTTGACTCGCTCTGCTATGTGTAGTAAATAGAACAAGTTTTACACAGTACCCAGAAAATATCGATGTCGACATTTCATAGAAAAACATGTTTTGAGGTCCCTGAATCCAGGAAGTACGCGCGCGAGTGCATGTGTGTGAAAAAGCATAATCCAAAAACGAAAAGTCTTGTTATTTAAGGCGATGCATTTGTACAAAAATTGTGAAAAATTAAGAAATTACTTTTCTTCATAGTAAAATTATATAAACTCTAACCTTTAAGAAAATATATCGTTTTTCACACTTAGCGCACTTTAACAATCAATTAACTGAAGCTATAATTGGTAGGCGCATGCTTATTAACAGGCATTCCTAAATTTAAACTTTTATTTCCTCGCAAACTTTTTCCAACATTTTTTCCTACTCAAAGTATTCCATACGATACAATTTTTTACTGTTTTTTTTTTTTTTCAAAAGTTTTATACTGCCTCTGAAAATTGTCATAATATTTTTTTCTAAACAGCACATTCTGAGATATAAATTGTTAAATTTTGAAAAATCAAGATTTTTGCAGGGTATGTAAAGTAATAATTTTTCTACATTAATTGCTTAATATAAAGAAATATAATACATTATATCTATTTGTAAGCTCATTTATTGTAAAACTGGATTTTTCTATTTGAATATTTTTAGAGATACATCACGTAGCTCATTTTTTATTAGAGCAATGCATTTAGGCAAATAAAATTATTATTTAATAACCATGCAACTTAGAATGTTGATACATGCATAAATATCACCATTATTGTGTATAGTAATACGATCGTATCTGGTATAAATTTCATTAAGATATTTTACATACAATGGATGTTTCAAATTTTACAGATTCATTTATTTACTTCCAAGGATGGCACCCGAAAGTTTTCAAGAATTACCCCCACCTCAGACTACCTGCTACATGAAAATTTTTTCAAAAATTTGTATTCTTTTAAAAATTGCACAAACGCATTTCATTAAAATACTGTACATTTTAAATATTAAATGAAATACATAACTTAAATTTTCTGGGAATAACCTCTGAAGTCCACTTCAATTTTGATTACTTCTGCATAACTGGTAAACCTAAGAGATATACAAAATCTTACTACCTAAGAAATGCAGATCTCATTAAAGCAAACAACTATGTCACATACAAGACATTATTATTGCTTAAAATTTTCCAATGCGTATACCTTTCTGAAATTGGAAGCATTAATTCAGTATATTTATTTATTTTTACTTTCTCTTGCCCCATATGTACAATGCACATAGGGATAGAGAAGTACTGCATTCCACCCAAAAATTCGATGTCGAGATTTCACCTGAAATATATGTTTTAGGACCCCTAGAATCCAAAAAAAGCATTTCCAGAAAAAGGTCCGTGTGTGTGTGTGTCCGTGTATCTGTGAACACGATAACTAAAAAACGAAAAGTAGCTAAAATACCTAACTTGGTATTTAAATTTAGTATCTTTGAGGGATACGACACGAAGATTTTGAGAAAAATCCCCCACCCCTAATTACCCTTTACGTGGAACTTTTTTCGAAAACTTTTATTTTCTCAAAAATGGCTGTAACGATTTTGATTAAAATACCGTATATTAAAGATATTTACCTGACAAATAAAATGTATATCTTGAATTTTCTGGGAATAGCTTCTAAAGACCTGTTTATTTTGGATGAATTTTGCTTAATTTGGCATAACTAATAAACGGTAAGAGATAGACAAAAACTTACTATACAAAAAATGTAGGCCTTGTTAAAATACACAATTTACGTCATATACATTTTCTTCGTGGAGCTTACAGTTTTCGAGGAATTCATTGTTATTAGTTTCAGTTGTGAAGTACTTATACTTTTCTCAGACGGGAGTGTCCGTTTTTCTTTTGTTCTACTCCTGGCCAAGAAAAGAAGCGAATTGTAATGACAATCGCATAACAACAGTTTTTAAAACATTTGACTATCGATTTAGCTTAGTGTATTCCCTTATTTGCTTCCTACTTATAAGGAACTAAGTAATAAGAACATTGTGCTGAATACCTCGATTAATAAGGTGCAGAAAGAAGAATAATCTTATATAAGAAGTTTGTAGAACGGCTAGAGAAAGTCATGTTTGTGTAACACATCAGCTTTTTTAGTCTTGATCATGTAAAGAAAATAAGCTTTTAAAATCATCACCTAGCGACCAGCTCTTATGAATTGAATATCGCTTTAACCTAGTGATTTCATTCATATTCTTTCTACTTACAAGAAAATCACCAATTATGCCAATGTTTATCTCAAGTAGAATAAGATTTTGAAAGAGAGTATGAGACTCTGAGCTCACATAAACAAAAGAGGTGACAAGTACCAAACATGGTAATTATATTCAATAATCTCTCGACTCCAGAATAAGTTTTACATTAATACCTTTTCGATATTTTCTATCTTTTCAAAAATGCCAATAAAATTTTTGATTGAAATGCCATACATCTTAAATATTTACATTGCAAAGGATATGTGTATAGTTGGTTTTCTGATTAAGTATCCTTATTCTAAAGGAACTTTGAATAACTGTTACAACGTAAAAACAGGAAAAAACTTTTCGTTCTACACAAACAAACAGAAATCTAAATTTCTTTAAAAACATAGTTTATTAAGACTGCCTTTCTTCGGCCAGTATTTATGAGATATCCCTTATTATTAATTTGAAAGTTTAAACAATTTGTAATTCTTTACTGTGCATTTGCTATTAAATTGTTTCTCGCGTATCATGGAGTTGCATATAATTTCAAAAACCCGCTTTTAAACACCCAACTAGCTCTTAGGTTTAGTATCCTTATACCTACAGCTCAAACGAAACTTCTGAAAATATTCATGCCGATTAACATTAAAAACATACAAATGTGCACTTTAATAACAAAAGGTTTATAAGATCAATTATGATTTATAATTTATACAAAGTGCATAAGAATGAAAAGAAGTGAATAAACTATTCACAAAAATTAAAGATATGTATTCCATTATTCATATAAATATCTTAAAACACCTAACATCTCTTAAGTAGAATCGTTAAAATAATGCTAGAGAACATAAAAAAACAATGAAATATTTTTAATATGAAGGTGGGGTGGGTGATATTTTGTTTAAAATCCTCCTGTCGCATCTTTGAAACTTGCTTGACTTAAATGCCAAGCGTTTCGTATTTTGAGTTTCGTTGTTCACTCATGCACTTATCTACACAAACCCAGTCATTTTCCTAAGAACTGTTTTAGGATTCGGAAACTTGAAAACGTATAACTCCATAGCATGACAGCTCACAAGAAAACTTGGTCTACCGCCCGGCCGCTGTGTCCCCCATCTCAGTCCAGTGTTGTAAAAGTAAGAAAACAGCAATCCAGTAATAATACAGCAAAACAAGGTAAAAAAAAAAGTCCCTGACGTACGTCATGAATGAGATGCAGTATTGGAGGGTGAGACGTGGTCAGCGCCTCCCGGCCGGTTAATGCGGTCCTCATGACCTGGAGTCGCTACTTCTCCATCAAGTAGCTCCTCAATTGGCCCCCCTGCACACCGGCCCAGGTCTCCCAGCGGAGGGAAAATCCCCACGAATCGAACCCAAGTCTCCCGTTTTGGCAAGCAGCTGCGCTAAGGAGACGACCGACCCACTTGAAAACGGATAATTCTGGATACTATATGTAGTGGTAGAAAAAGTAAACGGACTCGATCTTTGTATATTTTATTCTGGAAAAGGTATCCTAGAGAAATCTGTTTCTAAAAATTACTCGAGGGGCTATTTGAGTGAAACCAATAGAGTTCTTAGACCACTCGCCTCTCACCTAGACGGCCCGGGTTCGATCCCAAGCGACCGCATGTGAGATTTGTGGTGGACAAAGCGGCGCAGGGGCGGGTTTTCTCCGGTTTCCCCCGGTATCGCATTCCACCGGTGCTCCATCTTCATTCCATGTATCACCAGTGTCATCGCCTGAGGTACCATGGTAGTAAAAACGGGTGTTAAACACTATAAAAAAATATATTCGTTACGAGTTGTAAAATGTTGGATTGCGAAGTACATAAATTCTTTATAGGTTATCTCAATTTCAAATGTTCAGTGTTTTTATTCATGTGAAAACTTCCTACAGAGGATTTTTGTCCAGTTGTCATAATTTTCAAGATAGACAAGTTAAGAATTAAATATTAAAATGGCATGGGCTTTTGAGGTAATGAGGAAAAGGGTAATAGTATCCTCCCCTACTTTACTGTAATTAATAATTTCACATGTACATTTCTAGGTGCCCTCTTCCCGACCTTATAAACAATAAGTATAATATGAAATCTTAACAAATCTGCAAGGGGTGTTTTTTTAAAAATATACTTTCCATATCATAAAGGCTAATTAATATATGCGTGAGCTTTGTGCGTGCCTTAAATTAATGTTGACCGTTACGTTGCAAAAATTTCAAAAGAATTGAATCTTAGCAAACACAAGTCGCCCTCCGTGGTGTAATATTTACCATGCTAACCTCATATACCCAAAGTCGCGGGTTCAAACCCGGCGGAGGACGATGGATTTTTTCGGGCGTAAAAATCCTTAGCATGGCTTCCTTCGGTTGGTCCCGTGTCGTAGATTTACCTCAAGCCTGATAGAGA
The DNA here is from genome assembly GCA_030762935.1 of Hymenopus coronatus. Taxonomy (NCBI): domain Eukaryota; kingdom Metazoa; phylum Arthropoda; class Insecta; order Mantodea; family Hymenopodidae; genus Hymenopus; species Hymenopus coronatus. Next base: position 28,673,682 of record CM060897.1, read on the forward strand.
GGCCTCTGAGTAAAATTAAGCAATCTTTCACTCCAGTATAGAATCGGATCTGAGAAACACAGCAGTTAAATAGCGTCCACAAATAAAATTCCATTTCATTTCTTAGCAAACACGCTGGACCGAAATACGAAGTTGACATTTATCAGAGAGTTTATACATACAAATACGCACAGACGGAGTTTTTAAAAATGCCTTTTTAGGGAACTTAAAGTGTGAATTAAGGGCTAGTCTCGACTCTACAAACTATGTCTTTACTAGTAAAAGCTCTTGGGAGAAAGTAAATCACGGATCTTTCGTGGCGCCAACAGGTGGCTGGCCCACACACCTTGACGTAACACTAGCGTAGAGACAGACAGGATAGGGCCCCTAGCTGCTCATACCGTCCCGTTATAAACGGGTTCCCCCATGTCACATAATCGGCCGGTCAATGACCAGAGGGTAACTTCCACCCTGCTGTTTTCCCTTTCCGATCTGGGGATGGTTTTAGGGGGCGTGTGAGGAGGATCTCTCCCCCTCCTCCGTTTAAAGGAAGAAGAAAAAGACAAGAGGGGAATGGCACCCCTAATTTTAACCCCTTGACCCAGTTACCATACCACAGGTGCCTCACCACTTATTAGCCACACGCCACCCCTCTTGTTTGCTCGACCTTGGGACTTGCACGCCATCAGCTGTTTGTCTAACGTGACGATATCATTCCAATACAGGTCGACTTGTTGTAACCGCAAGGAAGGGGTTCATACATCTCAAGGAGCCATTCACACAAGATGCACAGTGGGCACCATTAATAGCGCACAAAGCTTCTTAGTTCGCGTGCATCAGAGTACTGCTATGTACTGATTTCGAAAGAATAGCGAGTCATCAGTATAAGTAAGAGCGTGCACATCACCTGGCAGACAAGATGTACAGTTGGCACCATTAATAGCGCTCAATGTAATATAGAAGCTTCTTAGTTCGTGTGCACCAGGGTTATAACTGCTATGTGCTGATTTCAAAGGAATAGCGTGTCATCCAGTACAAGTAAGAGCGTACACATCACCTGGCACACAAGATGTACAGTTGGCACCATTAATAGCGCTCAGTGTAATATAGAAGCTTCTTAGTTCGTGTGCATTAGGGTTATAACTGCAATGCATTGATTTCAAAGGAATAGCGTGTCATCCAGTACAAGTAAGAGCGTACACATCACCTGGCACACAACATGTACAGTTGGCACCATTAATAGCGCCCAATGTAATATAGAAGCTTCTTAGTTCGTGTGCATTAGGGTTATAACTCCTATGCATTGATTTCAAAGGAATAGCGTGTCATCCAGTACAAGTAAGAGCGTACACATCACCTGGCACACAAGATGTACAGTAGGCACCATTAATAGCGCTCAATGTGATATAGAAGCTTCTTAGTTTGTGTGCACTAGGGTTATAACTGCTATGTGCTGATTTCAAAGGAATAGCGAGTCATCAGTATAAGTAAGAGCGTACACATCACCTGGCACACAAGATGTACAGTAGGCACCATTAATAGCGCTCAATGTGATATAGAAGCTTCTTAGTTCGTGTGCACTAGGGTTATAACTGCTATGTGCTGATTTCAAAGGAATAGCGAGTCATCAGTATAAGTAAGAGCGTACACATCACCTGGCACACAAGATGTACAGTTGGCACCATTAATAGCGCTCAATGTGATATAGAAGCTTCTTAGTTTGTGTGCACTAGGGTTATAACTGCTATGTGCTGATTTCAAAGGAATAGCGTGTCATCCAGTACAAGTAAGAATGTGCACATCACCTGGCACACAACATGTACAGTTGGCACCATTAATAGCGCTCAATGTAATATAGAAGCTTCTTAGTTCGTGTGCACTAGGGTTATAACTGCTACGCATTGATTTCAAAGGAATAGCGTGTCATCCAGTACAAGTAAGAGCGTACACATCACCTGGCACACAAGATGTACAGTTGGCACCATTAATAGCGCTCAATGTGATATAGAAGCTTCTTAGTTCGTGTGCACTAGGGTTATAACTGCTATGTGCTGATTTCAAAGGAATAGCGTGTCATCCAGTACAAGTAAGAGCGTACACATCACCACCATTACATCTCAAGGAGCCATTCACACAAGATGTACACTTGACACCATTAATGGCGCTCAATATAATATAAAAGCATCTTAGTTCGAGTGCATCAGAGTACCGCTATGTACTGATTTCAAAGGAATATCGAATCTTCCAGCACAAGTAAGTGTCAGTCAGACCACTCGCCTCTCACCTAGACGGCCCGGGTCGATCCCAAGCGACCGTATGTGAGATTTGTGGTGGACAAAGCGATGCAGGGGCGGATTTTCTCCGGGTTCTCCATTTTCCCCCGCCATCTCATTCCACCGGGGCTCCATCTTCATGTATCATCAGGTCATCGCCCGCGGTGCCAGAGCAGTAAAAGCGGGCGTTAAACACTACAAAAAAAAAAAAAAAAACTGGCACACAAGATGTACAGTTGGCACCCTTGGTTGGATTTTTCTGAAAATCTTCGTGTCGCATCCCTGGAAGAACTTAAATACCTAGTTTGGTATTTAGTGCACTTTTCGTCTTTGAGCTGTGCCACCTAAAGGCACATGCACATGTAGATACACACACGGACATGTTTCTAAAACTGTTTTAAGTCAGGGGTCTCAAAACATGTATTTCCGGTGAAAGCTTAGGTAAAGAATTTTCGAGTGAAATACCATGCCCTCTCTATCTACTACGCACATTGTTAATACGTAGTAGAGAAAGTAAAAATATGAAATGAAAGTGTGTATCGATTAACAAGGAGACAGAAAAATGAGCTTTAGTAAGAATAGTTTATAGACGAGTGGAAAAAATCATGTGACTGCATCATATCGGATTTCTACTTTCTCTATACGCACTATGTACATAGTGTATAGAGAAGGTATTGCACTCCACCCAAAAATTCGATACCGAGATTTCATTGGAAATATATGTTTTAGGGTCCCCTTTAACTAAAAGAAGCATTTTCGGAAAAAGGTCCGTGTGTGTGTGTGTGTCCGTGTGTCTGTGAACACGATAACTCAAAAACGAAAAGTAGGTAAAATACCAAACTTGATATTTAATTTTAGTATCTTCCAGGGATGCGACACGAAGATTTTGAGAAAAATCCCCCCACCCCCAACTACTCTTTACATGGAACTTTTTTCGAAAATTTTTATTTTCTCAAAAATGGCTCTAACGAATTAGATAAAAATTTCGTATATTAAAGATATTTACCTGACAAATAAAATGTATATCTTGAATTTTCTGGGAATAGCTTCTAAAGACCTGTTTATTCTGGATGAATTTTGTTTAATTTGGCATAACTGCTAAACCGTAAGAGATAGACAAAAACTTACAACACTAAAAATGTAGAGCACATTAAAACACACAATTTATGTTATATACATTTTTTTTCGTGGAGTTCGTCCTTTTTGAGACATTCCTTATTTTTGGTTTCTGCTATGAAAAACGTATACTTTTCTCATACAGGAACTTGTCAACTCCTCTCCATATAAACAAAGGAACTTCATTGAACATAGCAACCAGCTTTTGACTATCACTTTAACGTATGGTAATCCCTTATTACATGCTTCTACTTACAAGGAAGCAAGTAATAAGATTATTTCTGCTAATTTTTTCTGATTAGCATAAAGTAAATAGAAGTATAAGCTTTTTAAGAATAATTTGTTGCAGGGATATAGAGAAAGGCGTGAATGGTACACATCAGATTTTTAATATCAGTAATCTCGTTTGTTACAAACCTGATAACTAATCAAAATTAATTATGTAAAGAACTAATAAAAGTAGCGTATTATTATTATTATTATTATTATTATTATTATTATTATTATTATTACTACTACTACTACTATTACTATTATTACTTCCTCTACATCTCTATAACAAAGTATTATAAATAAGTTTCTTCTATCTAATTCATGCTACTCGAGATAAACAGAAGAAACGGTTTTATTACTACCTTATAAGTAGAAGGGAAATAAGTGAATACACTAGGTTAAACTGACAGCCAAATTTTAAATGTGGTTGCTATAGGACTGAAATCCGTTTCTTTGCGTGGCCAGGTGTGGACAAGTTCCCGTATGAGAAACGTTTAAGTATTTTAAAACAAACCAACAACAAAGAATATCTCGAAAACGGTCAACTCCACGAAAAAAATGTATACTATATAAATTGTGTGTTTTAATGAGATCTGCATTTTAGTGCAGTAACTACCTCTTACGGTTTATCAGTGATACAAAATTCAAAAAAGTCCATCCAGAATTAAGGGGTCTTCAGATGCTATTCCCAGAGAATTCAAGACATGTATTTTATTTGTCATGCAAATATCTTAAATATAAGAAAATCGTTAGAACCATTTTTGACAAAATCAACAGTTTCGAACATGTTTACACGTAAAGGGTAATTGGGGGTGGGGAGTTTTCTTGAAAATCTTTGTGTCGCATCCTTGGAAAATACGGGACTAAATATCAAGTTTGGTGTTTAACGAACTATTCGTTTTTGAGCTATGATACCCCCCCTACACACACACACACACACACACACACACACACACACACACACACTCACTATCTGACACACGCGAACATGTTTCTAAAAATTGTTTTTTTTTGGAATCAGGGGTCCCAAGACGTGCATTTCCAGTGAAATCACAGTGTCTGATTTTCGAGTGAAATAAAATACCTTCTCTATCTATGTACATTGTACATACTACTAAAGAAAGTAAAAATGTGATATGAAAGTTTGTAGAAGAGTTGAGAAAGTCGTGTGAATGCATCACATCAGATTTGTTATACTCTTCTTCTCGTTTGTTATAGACTTGATAACTATTCAAAAGTAATTATGTAAAGAATTTATAAAAGCGTGTATTATTATTTTCTTAAAAATAAACTATAAATAAACTTGAAACTTGTGGATTCTATTGTTGTTTTAATGTTCTTAAGATATAGTTCAAAGCCTATTTCTAAAAATCTGATATGTTCCATTCACATGACTTTCTCTAAATATCATGCTAATCGAGAAAAAATTAGCAAAAACTGTTTTATTGCTTGCTTCCTTACAAGCAGAAGCGAAATAATGGAGTACCATAGGTTAAAGTGATAGTCAAAAGCTCGTTGCTATTTTTGTATGAACACGAGTTGACAAATTCCTGTACGAGAAAATTATAATTTTTTTAAAGCTGAAACCAAAAGCAAGGAATATCTAAAAAACGATCAACTCTACGAATAAAAATTATAAACATAAATTGTGTGTTTTAACGTGTTCTACATATCTTGCGGAGTAAGTGTTTAGCTAAGTCTTGCGGTTTAGCAGTTATGCAAAATTCCGTAAACTTCGTCCAGAATAAAGTAGTCTCTAGAGGCAATTCCCATAAAATTCAAGATATACATTTTGTTTGTCAGGTAAATATCTGTAATATATGACATTTTAATCAAAATCGTTAGAGCCATTTTTGCGAAAATCAAAATATTCAAAAAAACTTCCATGTAAAGGGTAGTTGGGGGTGGGGGGATTTTTATCAAAAGTCTTCGTGTCGCATCCTTGGAAGATACTAAACCTAAACACCAAGTTTGGTATTTTACCGACTTTTCGTTTATGAATTATCGTGTTCACAGACACACACTCACGGACCTTTTTGTGAAAATGTTTTGTTTTTTTTGATACAGGGGACTCTAAAACATATATTTTCGGTGAAATCTCGGTATCGAATTTTTGGATGGAGTGCAATACATTCTCTATAAGTATAAAAACAACCGGGGGAAGAATATTAGTGAAACAAAGATTTCGTATGTTAAAACCAGATTTTGTTACTTGATCTCTATCCTTGTTATGGTTAGAACTCTGCTGACTGCAGGGGCTTGAACCATGGAGTAGATGTTTCCTATTTTCGGAGTGGTGCGATATCGTATCAGCAGAGAGAGTGACGTTCGCTACAGAGGAAGTTAACGTTTACAGTAATTGACGTACATGGTGGTTACGAGCGAGATGGAGAACTTCAGTCTACAGCCTCGCTAAATAATTACACAGATTTACGTGACTGTTACCTTTCCTGCTTCAGAGAAATAAATGCACATCGTTTTATATCGCTGAGTTACGACAATTTGGCGATAAGCATTGCGTCCGTTTTTATGACTGAAATGTCACAATTTTTACGTTCTCTATACGTACTAAGTACATAGTGTATAGAGAAGGTATTGCACTCCACCAAAAAACTCTATGTTTTATGACCCCCGGAATCCAAAAAAGTATTTTCACAAAAAGGTCCATGTGTCTCAAAAACGAAAAGTAGGTAAAATACCAAACTTGGTATTTAAGTTTAGTATCTTCCAGGTATGCGACACGAAGATTTTGAGAAAAATCCCCCTACCACAAACTACCCTTTATATAGAACTTTTTTTCGAAAATTTTGATTTTCGAAAAAATGGCTTTAATGATTTTGATTAAAATTTCGTATATTAAAGATATTTACCTGACAAGTAAAATGTATATTTTGAATTTTCTGGGAATAGCCTCTGAAGACTAGTTTATTCTGGATGAATTTTACGGAATGTTGAATGAATGCTAAACTGTAAGAAAGGACAAAAACTTACTACACAAAAAATATAGAGCACGTTAAAACACACAATTTATGTTCTATACATTTTTTTCGTGAGTTCATCCTTTTTGAAGCATTACTTGCTTTTGGTTTCTGCTACGCAAAACTTATACTTTTGTCAGTTTGTCAATTGCTGTCCATACAAACAAAGGAACTTCAGTGACATAGCAACCAGCTTTTGATTATCACTTTAACTTATGGTACTCCCTTATTTCGCTTCTACTTACAAGTAAGCAAGTAATATGGCTATTTCTGCTAATTTTTTACTGATTAGCATGACGTAAATAAAAGTATAACCTTTTTAAGAATAATTTGTTGCAGAGATGTAGAGAAAGTCATGTGAATGATACACATCAGATTTTTCCTACTTCCTATACGATTTATCTATAGTAGATGGAAATTTTGACTTCCACCTAAAATTCGATACCTAGACTTCACTGGAAATACACGTTTTGTGATCCTCTGAATTCAAAATCTTTTTAAAATGTCCATTTATTTTTAGATGCCTATCAACAGCATAACTTCAAAATGAAAATTCCAAACTTGGCATTTAAATTAAGTAGGTATTTTCCAATCATTTGGCCTGAAGATTTTAACAAAAATCCCTACCCCTAACTACTATTCATGAAAAATCTTTTGATTTTTTTTTAATTCCCTTAAGAATGTCAAGCATTTTTACTATAATGAATGTAATGTATTTCCAAGTTGGAACGGAATTTACTGCATTATTTATAATATATACTTCCTAGAGGTATTGTAAACAAAAACGTTTAGTGGCATTTTGTTCTCACGTCAACCGTTTCCGAAAAAAAAAATATTTTTTCCAAATTAGATGGCGGCTTATTTCACTCGAATGTATGAAGATAGTAGTAAAAATCTGATGTGTACCATTCACATGACTTTCTCCATATCCCCGCAACAAATAATTCTTAAAAAGCTTATACCTCTATTTACTTTATGCTAATCAGAAAAAAATTTGCAGAAATAGTCTTATTACTCGCATCCTTGTAAGTAGAAGCGAAATAAGGGACAACCGTAGGTTAAAGTGATAGTCAAAAGCTGGTTGCTATGCCAACGAAGTTCATTTGTTTATATGGATAGGAGTTGACAAGTTCCAGTATGAGAAAAGTATGTTTTTCATAGCAGAAACCAAAAATAAGGAATGTCACAAAAACGACGAACTCCACGAAAAAAATGTATATAACATAAATTGTGTGTTTTAATGTGCTCTACATTTTTTGTGTAGTAAGTTTTTGTCCATCTCTTACGGTTTAGCAGTTATTCAAAATTTAGTAAAATTCATCCAGAATAAACTACTCTTCAGAGGCTATTCCCAGAAAATTCAAGATATACATTTCATTTGTCAGGTAAATATGTTTAATATGCGGAATTTTAATCAAAATCGTTAGCCATTTTTGAGAAAATATAAAATTTTCGAAAAAAGTTCCATGTAAAGGGTAGTTGGGGGTGGGGAGATTTTTCTCAAAATCTTCGTGTAGCATCCCTGGAAGATACTAAACTTAAATACCAGGTTTGGTATTTTACTGACTTTTCGTTTTTGAGTTATCGTGTTCACAGACACACGAACACACACACACACACACACACGGATCTTTTTGTGAAAATGCTTTTTTTGGATATTGGGGGCCCTAAAACATATATTTCCGGTGAAATGTCGGTATCGAATTTTTGGTGGAGTGCAATACTTTCTCTATATATTATGTACATAGTGCGTATGGAGAATGTAAAAAATGGGTTACCTATTTCTGACCTAGGGCTTTTAAATACTTAATAATTTTCCGATTTGTAGACGTAATATGATTTGAAATATAGACAAGGATCCTAGGCCAACGAAGATCAAAGTGAGAACGTAAACAAAACTCCGTACCTGAACTGGGAGGTGCAGCACTAACGATTTTATTTTTCACACGACCCTTAACTAAATCAATGCTTATACAAGTTCGCAAAGCTGTGAGTTTATTTTACAGTACATATCGTCCATTACTGAATGTTGGCGCCCATTTACTGCTCTTCGGTTACTAAAGGTCGCTAGTGTTACATCAGAAGTTGAATTTGCACTTTATGCATGTTGTTGCAACCCAGTGAAGCGGGACTGTATTCATGATGAAGAATAGACACAAAAATAAACTCTGGCCTATCAGAGCATTGTATATCAATTGGTAAATTCAGTCTGTTAACCTTAAGTTACAATATAATACAATAGAATTGAATGGTTTGTTACAAATATATAACACTGTGATTACTCCTACACTGGCAAAAAACGCTTCCTTTGTCACATAACCCTAAAAAGACTTCCACGTACATTTTACGGGTAAACATACAAATTAGCAACTACGAAATTCAAATATATACGTTATTATCTATACTAGCATATCAAAATTAGGATTTTTATCTCTAAGTTATTTTACTCGTGATATATTTTTGTCTCGGGTTAATTTTAAACTAAACAAAAAGTGCTTAGTTACATTCAACATTTAAAGTTTATATCAGAAGCATACAGGAATAAATCCAGAAGTTATAGTAACGAGCTCCTGCAAAATAAATACAAAAGAAGATAAGGGAACTTTCAAACGCACTCCATCACATTGGAATATCATTTGGGAACATGTAAACGCACATATAATATTTTAAAACCATATACTTGTAAAAAAGGGCGGGGGTCTGATGTTTTCCATGATTCTCAAATCATTGTTACAAAGGATTATTTCCTTATCTTCATCGAGGTAATCGAGATACAAATTAGCAGAAATTATTGTATTCTCTACATATCTGCAACAAAGTATTGTTAAAAAGCTTTTGCTTCTAATTACTTCATACTAATCGAGAAAAAATTAGCAGAAATAGTCTTATTATCTGCTTCCTTGTAAGTAGAAGCGAAATAAGGGAGTACCATAGGCTAAAGTGATAGTCAAAAGCTGGTTGCTATGTGATTGAAGTTCCGTTGTTTGTATGGACAGAAGTTGACAAATTCCTGTATGAGAAAATGTAAGTTTTTGAAAGGTGTAATCAAAAACAATGTGTAACTCAAAAACGGTCAACTCGACGAAAAAAAATGTATATTACATAAATTTATTTTTTAACGTGCTGTGCATTTTCTGTGTAGTAAGTTTTTTTATCCATGTCTTACGGTTTAGCCGATATGCAAAATTCCGTAAAATTCATCCAGAATAAAGTAGTCATCAGAGGCTATTCCCAGAAAATTCAAGACATACATTTTATTTGTCAAGTAAATATCTTATATATACGATATTTTGATCAAATTAATTACAGCCATTTTTTAGAAAATCAAAATTTTCGAAAATAGTTCCATGTAAAGGGTAGTTGTGGTTGGGGGGATTTTTTTTTTAAAATCTTCGTGTCGCATCCTTGGAAGATACCAAACCTAAATGCCAAATTTGGTTTTTAACGGACTTTTCGTTTTTGAGCTATGCTGCCCACAGACACAGACAGACATACACGGACATTTTTCTAAAAATGTTTTTCTTTTTGGGATTCTCAAAACATGTATTTCCGGTGAAATTTCGGTATCGAATTTTTGGGTGCAATACAATACCTTCTCTGTACACTATGTACATAGTACGTATAGTGAAAGTAAAAAAAAAAAAAATAATTGAAATGTGCCGTGCCCTCAGGTTTCCAATCTGCGGATTCACGAACCTTCTTGAATTTCGCCGCCTCTCCATTGTGAATGCTCTTCTGTCACGCATGCGCTTATGCTGCTTTTGTTAGCGCTACGTCTTGATTATAGAAGGGGCCATACTCCCTCTATACCTTTAATTTAAACCACGTATAGGCATCAGTTTATAAGGTATTCGCTGTATAACATTGGGCAAGTTTACCCTATAAACTCTGCAATAGCAAACGCCACTAATGTCAGCGTAACGAACAAATTACATTTCACGCATAGAGTATCCATAGCGAGCCATGAGGGGTATGCGGACAGTGCTGAGCGGATCCATTACTTTCGATTCAGTTGCTACAACATCCCTTCCCCTTCTCCACTCACGCACTCGCCCGCCAATTAAAAATTCGCGGTCCAATTTTTGATGAACACGCATGAAAAAACGGGAATGTGATAAAGTTGTCCATCAAACGGTTAATATTTAATCGCGCTAAATAAACAAGACTTGCAGGCAACAGAACCACCGCAGCCTACATACAGTCCGGACCGAAACTGCTACACACAACATTTTAACTGTTCCTAATACACTTCATCTAAATTGGTAACTCTTTTACCAATTTCGACAAAAATACCTGTTTGTTTATATGACTATTCTCATCTACTAACCAGCCACACCTTTTCATCACTATTTCCACACACAAGAGAGTAACTGGAAAGGGATCCAGATTGATTTTGATTTACTTCAGATAAATGAAATGAATCTGATGAGTTCAATTCATATGACTTTTTCTACATCGCTTAACAAATTGCTGTTAAAAAGCTTATCCTTCTATCTCCTCCATGTTAATGGAGATAAACGTTAGCAGAAATTGTCTTATTACTTACTTGTAAGTAAAAGATCTGATGTGTTACACTCACATGACTTTCTCTAGCTCTTCTACAAACCTCTTACATAAGATAGTTCTTCTTTCTGCACTTGCTAATCGAGGTACTCATTAGCACAATGTTCTTATTACTTAGTTCCGTATAAGTAGGAAGAAAATAAGGGAATACACTAAGCTAAACCAATAGTCAAATGTTTTAAAAGCTATCGTTACGCGATTGTCATTACAAATCGCTTCTTTTCTTGGCCAGGAGTAGAACAAAAGAAAAACGGACACTCCCGTCTGAGAAAAGTATAAGTACTTCACAACTGAAACTAATAACAATGAGTACCTCGAAAACGGTAAGCTCCACGAGAAAAATGTATATGACATAAATTCTGTATTTTAAAAAAAACTTACATTTTTTGTATAGAAAGTTCTTGTCTATCTCTTACGGTTTATTAGTTATACCAAATTAAGAAAAATTCATCCAGAATAAACAGGTCTTCAGAAGCTATTCCCAGAAAATTCAAGACACACATTTTATTTGTCAGGTAAATATCTTTAATATACGATATTTTAATCAAAATCGTTAGAGCCATTTTTAAGAAAATCAAAATTTTTGAAAAAAGTTCCATGTAAAGGGTAGTTTGGGGTGGGGGGATTTTTCTCAAAATCTTCGTGACGCATCCCTGTAAGATACTAAACTTAAATACCGAGTTTGGTATTTTAGCTATTATTCGTTTTTGAGTTATCGTGTGCACAGGCACACGGACACACACACACACACACACACACACACACACACACACACACACACACACACACACACACGGACGTTTTTGTGAAAATGATTTTTTTGGGATATTGGGGACCCTAAAACATATATTTCCGGTGAAATCTTGGTATCGAATTTTTGGATGGAGTGCAATACCTTCTCTATACACTATGTACACAGTACGCATAGAGAAAGTAAAAAGTATACTCTAGGCTAAAGCTATAGTCAAATCTTTTAAAATCTGACTGCCATGTCGTTAAAATCCGTTTCTTTGCAAGGATAGGAGTTTACAAATTCCCGTATAAAAAAAGTTTATTTTAAAACAGAAACCAATAACAAGGAACAACTCGGAAATGGTCAACTCCATGAAAAAAAAAGAGGAAAAAAAGGTATTTTAACGAGATCTACATTTTTGTGTAGTAAGTTTTTGTCTATCTCTTGCGATTTACCGGTTATACAAAATTCATCCAGAATGAAGAGGTATTTAGAATCTATTCCCAGAAAACTCAAGATATAAGTTTTATTTTTCATGTGTCTTTCATATTTAATAATTAATAATCATTTAATGTTTAATCAACATCGTTAGGGTCAGTTATGAAATAATCAAAATTTTCCTAAATTTTTCCATTTAAAGGGTAATTTGATGTGGGGAAGTTTTTCCTCAAAAGCGTGGTTTCACATCCTTGGGATATATTAAACTTAAACACCAAATTTGGTATTTTACCGACTTTTAATTTTTGATTTATGTGTTCAAAGACACACACAACACACACACTGACCTTTTTCTAAAAAAGTTTTTTTTTATCTGCGAGGCACTCTAAAACGTGTTTTCGGTGTAATCTCGGCATCTACATATGTGCTATATACTGTGTAGAGAAAGTAAAAAGCTTACATTAGACATAATTTCGTGTTTATTTTGCACTTCATTGCAATCAGTATACCATAGTGAATTTAGATATGAAATCTAAATGTCACTCGGGCAAGCTGTTTAGAAGTACAAGAAATTAGATCATGTAATTGGGTATGCATAAGTTCGTAATGTTTTCCCCCACTTTTTCTTTTATTGCTTTCTCTAGTTAGAGTTTAGGTAGAGAAGGTATTGTACATTCAGGTTTCACTGTAAATGCACGTAATAGGGCAAAAAATCATTTTTAGAAAAAGGTCCGTGTCTGTATGTGTGTGTCTATGAAAAACATGACTAAAAACGAAAAGTTGGTTTAATACCAACTTAGGAATTGAGAGCAGCATCTGCCAAGAATGCGACTCGAATATTTTCAAAGAAATGCACCCCCCCCCGCCCCCCGCAAACTGCACTTCACTTGGAAATGTTTTCAAAAATTTGTATTTACTCAAAAATAGCTCTAACGATTTTTCATGACAGTAAAATGTGTATATTTTTTCTGGGAATAGACAGTGAAGTTTTCTGAATTCTTAATTTTTTTTTTTTTTTTATGGCCGCGCCGTGGCCGAGTGGTCAGACCATTCGCCTCTCACCTAGAGGGTCCGGGTTCGATCCTAAGCGACCGCATGTGAGATTTGTGGTGGACAAAGCGGCGCAGGGGTGGATTTTCTCTGGTTTCCCCCGCCATCTCATTCTACCGGGGCTCCATTTTCATGTATCATCAGTATCATCCTCTGCGTTGCCAGAGCAGTAAAAGCGGGCGTTAAACACTACCTAAAAACAAAATTATTGCGTTTTCTATAAGTTTTTTCAATAAGTAAACCATAAAAACAGAAACAAAAGCGTACTACACAAAAACATGTAATTCATGTCAAATAAATCCTTTTGTGGCAATAACCATTTCCGAAATATCATACTGTTGATTGATAATTGGAGCAACCATCTTTATTTTCTCATGACATATGCAAATATTACAGAATTTCAAACCCATTATATAATGTAATGTCCCTGTGTTTAAATATTTGAGCATCTCTTTCCTTCGTATCCATAACCAAATGTGTAATGAAATAATTTCTGCAATCTGACAAGAGGCACACTGAAGATAAATTTTTGTTGCAGTTAAAATACAAGAGAGGTAGAGAAAGACAAGTGAAATTGAGTCATCTCGTTGCCTATTAACACATCTTCAAAAATATTATCTTGCTTTGACTAAACAGACTTTTGTGGCAGCACCGCCTTTCACTTTAGTGCCACATAAATACTAAAAACCCTATCCTTTCTAAGGTTCTTTGAACGTTTCACCAACATCAACTTTATGTGAAGGAGCGGCAGTAAAGTTATGTCTTGTTTAACTAATGCTTTCTTTCTGACATCCATTTGACCCGAAACCTAAAGACGACCCTTTGTTGCCTGGCGGTACCTATTAAGTTCCCCTTGTTTTAAGCGTAACTACGAGGGGCATACTGAAAGTCACGAGCAACCCATTGTACAAATTTAAATTTCAACAATGTAACGAAACGAATTGCAGGTGACCACAGACGGTGTTTGAAGAATGGCTGACATTGATATTTCGTTTCGACAGCGTGCTGTCATTGAATTCCTTGTGAAAGAAGGAAAATCTGCTCCTGAAATTCATCTCAGACTTCAACGTGCGTATGGAGGGAGGTGTCTGCATGGGTGCCAGCAGTGTTAGAAGATGGGTGAAACATTTCAAAGATGGAAACACGAGTCTGCAAAATGCGCCTCGTAGCGGGCGTCCTCGAACTGCCTCTACAGAACGCAACAAGGAAAGAAATGATGAGCTCATTACAGGAGATAGGCGTTTCACTGTGAATGAAATTGCTGCGCAACTTGGAATACGACATAGTGCAGTGCAAGAAATGATCAAATGCTTGGGTTATCGAAAGGTCTGTGTCCGTTGGGTGCCCCGTTTATTGACTGAAGACCACAAATTTCAGAGAAGAACCATTGCACAAAACCTTCTTCAGAGATTTCATAATGAAGGTGATGAATTTTTGACGTGTATTGTGACTGGAGATGAGAGCTGGTTCCATCACTATGAGCCAGAAACGAAACGTCAGAGTATGGAATGGCACCACTTGAACTCACCATCGAAGAAGAAAGCGAAGACAGAGCAGTCTGTAGGAAAAGTTATGGGAAGTGTCTTTTGGATGCACAAGGTTGCATTCTGGTTGACTTTCTTGAACCTGGACAAACCATAAATTCTGCCCGCTACATCAAGACACTTCTGAATCTCCGTCTGGCTTTGCGTGATAAACGCCCTGGAAAGAGGATCATCCTTCAACAGGATAATGCGCATCCGCATACTGCCCGTGCCACTATGGAGAAGATCAGGGCCTTAGGGTGGGAAACTCTTCCACATCCTCCCTACAGTCCCGACTTGGCACCCTCCGACTACCATCTTTTCGGTTCTGTGCAGGAGCAGATGCGTGGCCAACGCTACGAGACGCTGGAGGATATTCGGAAAGCAGTGCGTCAGGGTCTGCGGGCAGCTGGAACGGAGTTCTAACACAAGGGCATTTTCAAACTTGTAGAACGATGGGAAAAATGTGTGCAAAACAATGGAGACTATGTCGAAAAGTGAAAGAAAGTCTGTAGATTATGATGATGTATTTGGTTTGGCTTAAAAATAAATATTAAGATTGTAAAACAGTGTTGCTCAGGACTTTCAGTATGCCCCTCGTATACAAATAGGGTTGTGCTCTAGGATAATTTCATGTTATATTAATCTTCAACCATAAACGACAAGTAATCAAGACTATTTTATATTGTAAAAATATATACAATTTTGCCCTAAAATTGCAGTTATTTTTCTAAGTAAACAAAAGAGAAAACCCACATAACTACAGTCAAAACCCCATTAACTTCCAAGCATCACGCCGATTATTTTACTTGGACTCTCCCCGTCCTTTACCACAGTTACTGAGATATGAACTTGCAACATTTGATTTTGAATGGATGACCAGTCCATTACCTATCACCTAACCCTCCATGGCTATTTGAACTACTTTTTGGCAGTGCCTTTGGCAGGATTATAAAAACTGGTTTAGAAGAATTTAAACTTTGGGAGGAAAAAGATTAATGAAGGATCTACATTTATTTTCATTTCTATTTTCTCTATTATTTTATATAATAGTTTTATAGGTTTATTCCCAAATATTTTTACTGGAACTCCAGTTTTAAACTTGAATTAAAGGGAAAAGTGCATATGAAGTATATCGTTTGGCCCGACAGTTCCACATCCCACATCAACATTTGATGGAAACACAGCTCCAGAATAATAATGCATGTTGCTTTAACTAATCATATTGTTTTAAAACTATTTTTTCCACCTGCTTGTGGTAGGAAACATATATTGCATTCGTCTCAAAATTGGACATCAAAATGTACGATGAATTTAAAAGAAACATCTCAATAAAAATGTGTTACATTCACGTAAATTTTTGTACCCTCTATCATTTATTATTGGGTAAACAATTTTTACTTTCTCTATACGCACTATGTACATAGTGAATAGAGAAGGTATTGCACACCACCCAAAAATTCGATACCGAGATTTCACCGGAAATATGTGTTTTAGGGTCCCCAATATCCAAAAAAAGCATTTTCACAAAAAGGTCCGTGTGTGTGTGTGTGTGTGTGTGTGTGTGTGTGTGTGTGTGTGTGTGTGTGTGTGTCCGGGTCCGTGTGTCTGTGAACACGATAACTCAAAAACGAAAAGTCGGTAAAATACCAAACTTGTTATTTAAGTTTAGTATCTTCCAGGGATGCGACACGAAGATTTTGAGAAAAATCCCCCCACCCCCAACTACCCTTTACATGGAACTTTTTTCAAAAATTTTGATTTTCTCAAAAATGGCACTAACGACTTTGATTAAAATTTCGTATATTAAAGATATTTACCTGACAAATAAAATGCATATCTTAAATTTTCTGGGAATAGCCTCTGAAGAGTAGTTTATTCTGGATGAATTTTACTCAATTCTGAATAACTGCTAAACCGTAAGAGATGGACAAAAACTTACTACACAAAAAATGTAGAGCACATTAAAAAACACAATTTATGTTATATAATTTTTTTTGTGGAGTTCGTCGTTTTTGAGATATTCCTTATTTTTGGTTTCTGCTATGAAAAACGTATAGTTTTCTCATACAGGAACTTGTCAACTCCTATCCATATAAACAAACGAACTTCATTGACATAGAAACCAGCTTTTGACTATCACTTTAACCTATGGTTGTCCCTTATTTCTCTTCTACTTACAAGGAAGCGAGAAATAAGACTATTTCTGCTAATTTTTTCTGATTAGCATGAAGTAAATAGAAGTATAAGCTTTTTAAGAATAATTTGTTGCAGGGATATAGAGAAAGTCATGTGAATGGTACACATCAGATTTTTTATTTATTTTTCTATTTTAATCGGCATAACCATTTTCCAGAAGTAATTACATCATGTATTTCGTAAGGATACAAAGGGAATAGAGATACCGAAATGTTTAGGATCTACACAATATATGTAGGCCTTAAAATGTCATACTCCTTCCATGTAATCGCGAGAAACAACTGAAAATCAACAACATTTAATATAAACATAGTAAATAAATCGAACGGAGACCTCAGAAATGGCTTATGAGACAAAAATGTTTTCGAAATAAATTGTTTATTTTAAGGAGTTCTATATTTGTTGTCTAACGCTTAACACTTGCCAGTTATGCAACATTTTACAAAATTCTCTCTGGATAAAGGTTGCTTCACAGGTTATTTCCAGAATATTCAAGATATAAACTTTATTTGCCACATAAATATGTTTAATGTAGGTGTAGTATTTAAATTAAGAAAATTATTTAGAAAGCCAGAACTCCTGCAAAATGTTCCATGTAAAGCGGAGTTTTTCGAGCGGGATGGTTCACACGGTTTCTTCGGTAAATTGTGGGTTCGATACCCATTGACAGCCACTTCAATTTGTTTGTTTGTTTTTTGTGGTTTTTCCATTATCTCCAAGCGAATGTTGAGGAGGTTTTTCTAGTACCATGAACTTCTCCGGTTTTTTATTCGCCTATATTTCATTTCATATCAGCTTTCGGGAAATGGTTTGACTAGGTGTTTTAGTGGTTTGGGGGCGCGGTGGAATTGTCGTATGTTACTGTTTTTCTCCTCTGGTTCTAGGGCAGTTCGTACTAATCGTCAACAGGAGCACTGGAGGGAGCCTGCAGGTGTACCTCCATCTGTGAACTTTAAAGGCCACCGGGAGTGAAAATTTTACTACAGTTGGTCAAAAAATCGAAACTTTCTCTACATAGTACATGGTACATACCTAGTTATTCCATTCCATCCAAAAATTCGATACTGACATTTCACCAAAAATACACTTATGGTATCCAAAGAAAATGCATTTCTAGAAAAAGGTCCTTGTGTGTGTGTGTGTGTGTGTGTGTGAGTGTGGGTTTGTGGAGAGCAGCTCAAAAACAAAAATATCGTTAAATACCAAATTTGGTATTTAGGTTTAGTATTTTCCAAGGATGCGACACGAAGATTCTCAAGAGAATTTCCAACTCCGAACTCCGTTTAGGTACATGGAGAAATTTTCAAAAATTCTGATTTTCTCAAAAATGACTGACGATACGCATATTAAAACTATTTACATCACAATTAAAATGC
Organism: Hymenopus coronatus; assembly: GCA_030762935.1. Lineage (NCBI taxonomy): Eukaryota > Metazoa > Arthropoda > Insecta > Mantodea > Hymenopodidae > Hymenopus > Hymenopus coronatus. The sequence continues at coordinate 28,692,183 of CM060897.1, forward strand.
CTATCTTGTATTTTCTGTGAATAGCCTCTGAAGACCTCTTTATTGTGGATGATTTTTTCTGAATTTTGCATAACTGGTAAATCGTAAGAGAGAGAGACAAAAACTTACGACACAGAAAATGTAGATCTCGCCAAAACACTCAATTTATGTTCTTTACATTTTTGTTGGGGAGGTAACCGTTTCCGAGCTATTCCTTGTTATTGGTTTCAGTTGTGAAGTACTTATATTTTTCTTTTGTTCTATTCCTGTGGCCAAGCAAAGAAGCGATTTGCAATGACAATCGCATAACGGAAGCTTTTAAAACGTTTAGCCTAGTGCATTCCCTGATTTTCTTCCTACTTATAAGGAACTAAGGTATAAGAACATTCTGCAGAAAGAAGAATAATCTTATGTAAGAAGATTGTAGAAAAGCTAGAGAAAGTCATGTGAGTGTAACACATCAGTTTTTTTTAAATAGTTTTTGCTTGAAGTTCTTAACAGTTGTCGAAATTTTAGATGTCTGTTCTTTTGTTTTTTGGGAACTCATTGCAAAAGTAGATTTGCTTTTTGAAATAGCTTATCTGTGTTATCAAACAATACATTTCCAGCTAAAGTTTATTTTGTTATTCTTTTGATTTATTTTATTATGTTTTGTGAAGGGATTTCAATTTAATACCTATATATAAATTGAGAGAAGAAATATGAATAATAGTTTATGGAATGTTAGGATTACTAATGTTTACAGTTTTAGAATAACTCAATTAGGAATTTCATTTTTACTTTCTCTATATGTACTATGGTGGGGTGTGGGGGGGGGGTCCGCTGGGTGCTCAATTTCACCTGAGTTTTAGGATGGAGAGGGCCCAGGTCAAATAATCGGTGGTACGGCATGCCTGGATGAGACCTATTTTGTAAATTTTGAAACATTTTACGATACTCACTTTTTTTTTTAGTTATTGGTGCTACATAGAGAAGATATTGTATTCCATCCAAAAATTCTATACCGAGATTTCACCGGAAATATATCCTTTGGGACCCCCTGAATCAAAAAAAGCATTTTTAGAAAAATGTCCGTGTGTGTGTGTGTCTGTGTGTATGTGTGTGTCTGTGGGTAGCATAGCTCAAAAATGAAAAGACCATTAGAAACCAAAGTTGGTATTTAAGTTCTTCCAAGGATGCGACACGAAAATCCCCCCATTCCAAACTACCCTTTACATGGACAAAATGTCGAAAATTTTGATTTTCTTAAAAATGGCTCTAACAATTTTGATTAAAATCTCGTATGTTTAAGATATTTAATTGCCAAATAAAATGTATATCTTAGATTTTCTGGGAATAGCCTCTAAAATACTTTATTCTGGATGAGTTTTATGGAATTTTGCATAACTGCTAAACCGTAAGAGATGGACAAAAAGTTACCACATAAAAAAAATGTAGAGCACGTTAAAACACACAATTTATGCTATATACATTTTTTTTTTTCGTGGAGTTGATCGTGTTTGAGATATTCCTAATTTTCGGTTTCAGCTATGAAAAACAAACTTTTCTCATATAGGAATTTGTTAACTGCTGTCCATATAAACAAAGGAACTTCAGTCACATAGCAACCAGCTTTTGACTTTCATTTTTACCTTTGGTGCTCCCTTATTTCCCTTCTACTTACAAGGAAGCCAGTAGTAAGATTATTTTTGCTAATTTTTTCTCAATTAGTATGAAGTAAATAGAAGCATAAGCTTTTTAACAAAATTTGTTACGGAGATGTAGAGAAAGTCATGTGATTGGAACACAGATTTTTTAAATAGCTTATCTGTGTTATCAAACAATGCATTTCCAGCTAAAGTTTATCGTAATTATGGTTTTTAATATTGTAAGAGAATCGGTTGTAATGGATGGAGAAAGTTACTCGAGGTTTTCCGCAAAGAGTTGTTGATATTCGAGATGCTCATTCTTGTGGTTTCGGGGATCTCATCGCAAGTTGGGTACGCCGCGCTGTGGTCATCCTGATGTAAACGATGTATCCAACCGAACGCGCCCATCTAATAGCGCCTGCAGGTATTTTGATCCCTCCTCCCTCTAGCTACATACATATTTGATCAGAAGTACAGGGGTGCCTCTGACGCATGCGTATTGCTGCACAAGGGGAGAACACGATGAGGGTTGTGCAGGTTCAGGATCTCTGTAAGCTTCAAGGAGCCATTCTATTACAAAAAAACACAACCAAAATCGTTTGTTTTCTACCCTTTCATAAATTAGCACTTCGGTTTGGGGTGAACCACCCCACCGTTTAATATGTCAAGCATCAATTGCATTTGTTTATCCCCCTGACCCCTTCACTGCAGCCACTTGCACATTTTCCTTTTGGGGTGGCCCATTTCACAACACAAGTTAAGAGAAGTCGGCATACGCTCAGCTGTTTTTCTAACAGATTGCAGTTTTTAAACGTCAACCTGTTTCAAACCGCCACCTGCAGATTCTAAATTTTAAAACAGCAATTCATTATAAAAACAGTGATGTGGAACTTTCCCACCCATTACCATTTCATAATTATTCTATCGGACTGTTCACGTGAAAACAATGCAAGGGGAAAACTCGAACAATGCCATGACATTGCATTTCATAAATTTCCACTCCTAAATGGGTAACCATTTATTTAGTTTTAATTTACTTCAAACGGGAAGTATAAAACCAGTGTAAATCGCATTCTATATTTTACCCCTGGCTCCTTCTTTCAAATTTTGATATTTAGGATGATCCCACTTTTAAAAAATCTTATGCGTTCCATTTATATGACTTTCTCTAGCTGTTACTCAAACAAATTCCCGTATACAGATTATTCTTTCATCTACGACAAGCTAATTAAGGTAAACATTAGCAGAAATTGTCTTATTACTTGCTTTCTTGTAAATAGAAGGGGCATAAGGTAATACACAAGGCTAAATTGATAGTCAAATCTTTTAAAAGTTCGTCCTATGAGAAACAACTGAAGTTCGGCTCGCTTGGCATGGCCTGCAGTAAAACAATTGAGGTGAAACGAAACATCACTTCAAGTTTTTTTTTATTATTATTATTGTTTCATTTATATAGCCCCCTTTAACATCTAAGGTCATATCGGGGGCTTTTCACTTGAAACAACTCGTCTATAGGTTTTTTTGCGTTGGTTTAAATCATTTTTGTTTTACTCAAACGCGCACACATTCACACTCCCATACAAACTTCCAGACTCTGTAGGGGATAGGGAATAATTCTGGCTAGAGAAAAAGTCCCCGCCCCAGCCGGGAATTAAACCCGGGAGCTCCGGGTGAGAAGTCAGCTCGCTGACCACTTCAAGTTTGAGAAGAGTTTAAGCAGCTTAAAATTGAAACCAAAACAAGGGATACCTCAGAAACGATCAGTTCTACATAAAAAATGTGTTTTAACGAGTTCTTCAACTTTTCTGAGCGAGTTTTTGTCTATTCCTTACGGTTTCACCGTTATGCAAAATTCTGCAAAACTCATCCAGAATAAAGAAGTCTTCAGCGGCTATTCGCAGAACATTCAAAATATTGAGGTTTTGTGATATTATCTTTAATATCGGTATTTTAATCAAAATCGATAGAGCCATTTTGTGAAAATCGAAATTTTAAAACAGTTTTCCATGTAAAGGGTAGTTTGGAGTGGGAGGATGTTTTTGAAAATCTTCATGTCGAAACTTAAACACTAAACTTAAATACCAAGTTTTGTTGCTAATGGTCTTTTCACACTCACGGACCTTTTTCTGAAAATGCTTTTTTCGGACTTTTATTTCCAGTGAAATCTCGACATCGAATTTTTGGGTGGAATACAATACCTTCTCTAAGCACTATGTACATCGTAGAAAATGTAGAAAATGTAAAAAATGTAGTAGCTGGAGACAAAATCATCTTTAGAAAAACATGTTGTGATCAGCATTACTCAAAATCGAAAAGCTGAATGAATATCCTTTTTCACGTATCTATTCATGTTTTTACAAGGATACAAAAAGAAATTTATCAATAAACTCATCTCACATTAAAGTCATTTTTTCGTTTCTTATTTTAACACAATTTATGAATAACTTCTAATGATTTTGTTTAAAACTACTATTTGTGTGAATAATCAAATACACTGGATCTTGAGATGCATGCGGCCTTTAGCGCCAGTGGGCTTAAATGCATGGCGTTCAGCGCTTGTCTCAAAAGGGGAGGTATGGAATTGAACCTTGGACTCCACGCATTGCCAACTTTGTGAGCAGGTTTTTCACCAGGACATATTGTGCGTTCTTTGATCCGAGATGGAATTGACCACTGATTACAGAATTTGTGTCTCTTAAGTTTATTCTGTGTAGGTAAATTTTCATTTACTGCTTGCTGTAAGGAATATTTTTTTTTTTTTTTTTTTTTTTTGGTAGTGTTTAACGCCCGCTTTAACTACTTATGGCACCGCAGGCGGTGACACTGATGATACATGAATGATGATGGAGCACCGGTGGAATGCGATGGCGGGGGAAACCGGAGTACCCGGAGAAAACCCGCCCCAGCGCCGCTTTGTCCACCACAAATCTCACATGCGGTCGCTTGGGATCGAACCCCGGCCGTCTAGGTGAGAGGCAAGTGGTCTAACCACTCGGCCACGGCGCGGCCTGTAAGGAATATGGACAAGCGTTTATTGTAATGTGGAAGTTGTGCCATTAAAGCCCTCTATGTTGCCATATTATTCTATTATTATTTGAGTTACCTTTTAGCACAACTGCAAGGTTACGAGACGCAAATGAGTGTTTCAAATGTAAATATTTCAAAAGTTACAATACAAATCCCATCTCACTAAGGTGACCTCAAAACTGTTAACATCCACCCCTTCTACTCATCGTTCGCTAGTTCTCTTCAACAGGGCAATGCGTGATAAACTCGTTGCCTAGTATGGACGTCATGTGCGGACAAAAGACTGGCGGCGAAGCCCGAATAAATCTGAAGACCGTGCAAGTTATATTTTTACTTTCTCTACACGTACTATGTACATAGTGTATAGATAAGGTATTGCACTCCACCAAAAATTCGAAACTGAGATTTCACCGGAAATATATGTTTTAGGATCCCCTGTATCCAAAAAAAAGTATTTTCAGAAAAAAGTCCGTGTGTGTCCGTATGTCTGTGAAACGATAACTCAAAAACGAAAAGTCGGTAAAATACCAAACTTGGTATTAAAGTTAGTATCTTCCAGGGATGCGACACGAATATTTTGAGAAAAATTCCCCACCCCAAACTACCCTTTACATGGAACTTTTTTCGAAAATTTTGATTTTCTCAAAAAATGGCTCTAACGATTTTGATTAAAATATCGTATATTAAAGATATTTACCTGACATATAAAAGGTATATTTTGAATTCTGTGGGAATAGCCTTTGAAGACTACTTTATTCTGAGTGAATTTTACGGAATTTTGCATAAGTGCTAAACTGTAAGAGTTGGACAAAAACTTACTGCACAAAAAATGTAGACCACGCTAAAACACACAATTTATATTATATACTTTTTTTCGTAGAGTTAACGTTTTTGGGGCATTCCTTGTTTTTGGTTTCTGCTATGAAAAACTTATAATTTTCTCATACATTTGTCAACTGCTGTCCATACAAACAAAGGAACTTCAGTGACATAGCAACCAGCTTTTGACTATCGCTTTAACCTATGGTAGTCCCTTATTTCGCTTCTACTTACAAGGAAGCGAGTAATAAGACTATTTCTGCTAATTTTTTTCTGGTTAGCATGAATTAAGTAGAAGTATAAGTTTTTTCAGAATAATTTGTTGCAGAGATGCAGAGAAAGTCATGTGAATGGTACAAGTTACTGTTTGAGAATAGTATAAGTTTTTCATAGCAGAAACCAAAAATAAGGAATGTCTCAAAAACGACGAACCCCACGAAAAAAAATGTATATAACATAAATTGTGTGTTTTAATGTGCTCTACATTTTTGTGTAGGTTTTTGGCCATCTCTTACGGTTTAGTAGTTATGCAAAATTCATCCAGAATAAAGTAGTCTTCAGAGGCTACTCCCAGAAAATTCAAGATATACATTTTATTTGTCAGGTAAATATATACGAAATTTTACTCAAAGTCGTTAGCCATTTTTGAGAAAATCAAAATTTTCGAAAAAAATTCCATGTAAAGGGTAGTTGGGGGTGGGGGGATTTTTCTCAAAATCTTCGTGTCACATCCCTGGAAGATACTAGGCTTAAATACCAAGTTTGGTATTTTACCGACTTTTCGTTTTTGAGTTATCGTGTTCACGGACATACAGACACACACACCGACCTTTTTGTGAAAATGCTTTTTTTGGATATTGGGGACCCTAAAACATATATTTCCGGAGAAATCTCGGTAACGAATTTTTGGGTGGAGTGCAGTACCTTTTCTATACTATATAGCTGCATTTTAATATCTTGCTAACGAAGCCAATTGCTTTGTATGTACGCCAAATGGTGAAATAAATTATCGTTATCAGTGTATAGAGTTCTCAGACTAAAGCAGGAATGTGTGTTGGCGAGAAGAGGTAGTACACTAAAAGCAGAGATGTGAAACAAGACGTCACCTCGACGTCCAGTAGAGTTGGGGAAACAGAGTCGCCGATAACCTTGGTGGAGCAGGTAGGGTGGCCCTAACCTAACGTAACAGGGGGACAGACATCATTAGTCTTTATCAGAACTGTTGTGGTGGGCGTTCCGTCACTCCCTAGGTCAGTTCCTGACTCGCCGCGCTGCGCCCTAACACTGACCATCATGCAAATCAACTCTTCTTAAAGCGCCTTCCCAACAATATCAACATGTCAATTGTTTCATTGATAAACACGCAACATAACACTCGGATGTGTGGCACGAAATTCCTCCACTCATATAACTTCACATAATACCTTACACAATTATAACATTCAAATAAAAATCTGATTTTATATTCACTTAAACTCCCCCTATACTTTTCTTTTTTACTTTCTCTATACGTACTATGTACAAAGTGTATAGAGAAGGTATTGCACTCCACCCAAAAATTCGATACCGAGATTTCACCGGAAATATATGTTTTGAGACTCTCTGAATGCAAACAAAAAAAAAACAAAAAATTAGAAAAATGTCCGTGTGTGTGTGTGGGCAGCATAGCTCAAAAATGAAAAGACTGTTAAAGCCCAAAATTGGTATTTAAGTTTGGTATCTTCCAAGGATACGACACGAAGATCTTCAAGCAAATCCCCCCCCCCCATACCAAATTACCCTTTACATGGAGAAAATGTAAATTTTGATTTTCTTAAAAATGGCTAACTATTTTGATTAAAATATCTTGTATTAAAGATACTTACCTGACAAATAAAATGTGTATCTTGAATTTTCTGGCAATAATCCCTGAAGACTACTTTATTCTGGATCAATTTTACGGAATTGTGCATAACTGCTAAACCGTAAGAGATGGGGGAAAACTTACTGCACAGAAAATGTAGCTCACGATAAAACACACAATTTATGTCATATACATTTTTTTTGTGGAGTTGATAATTTTTAAGATATTCCTGGTTTTTCGTTTTAGCTTTGAAAAACTTACACTTTTCTCATACAGGAATTTCTTAACTCCTGTCCATACAAACCAAGGAACTTCAGTTACATAGCAACCAGCTTTTGGCTATCACGTTAACCTATGGAACTCCCTTATTTCGCTTGTTCTTATAAGGAAGCAAGTAATAAGACTATTTCTAATTAGCATGATGTAAATAGAAGCATAAGCTTTTTAACTAATATTTGTTGCAGAGATGTAGAGAAAGTCATGTGAATGGAAAACATCAGATTTTTACCTTTTTATTCTCCAGTTTACCTACGTTACCTTTGTTGACCTATTTGTTCAGCGTGAACTTTTTATTCCAAATACTCATACAAATACACATTAACAAAGGCACTAACACCAATGCCCAAGATGTGTCTCGAACCCACGATCCCGTACGCCACGAAGCACCAAAGTTAGACACTTTAGCGAGCTCGGCAAGGGGACCGGCTAAAACAACCTTATCAGACTAACTCACCCTAAGCGAGATTCGAACTCGTGACCCGTTGAATGTGAGGCAGACACACTACCACCACTCTAGCCAGACGGAGTCTTTCTTGGGCCCTAATTTTATGGGGTAGAGAGGTCGGCGCTTGCTTTTCCTTTTTTTTTTTTTTTTTTTTTTTTTGATGGTGTTTAACGCCCGCTTTTACTACCATGGCACTGATGATACATGGAGTGAAGATGGAGCACCGGTGGAATGTGATGACGGGGAAACCGGAGAAAACCCACACTTACGCCGCTTTGTTCACCATAAATCCCACATACGCTCGCTTGGCATCGAGGCGAATGATGTAACCATTCGACCGCGGCACGGCCACGCTTGTCTTTCCGCAGTGCTGTCAACCAAATAAGGTTTCTTTCTTTGATACCCTCAGTCATTACGGTGAATAGGCTATCTAATTTACCGTGAACTAGCTGAATTACTAAGCTACCCCATGTCTAGGGGTAACATGTTAGCCTCTTGTACCCGAGGTCGCGGGTTCAAATCTAGCGGAGGGCGATGGATTTTTTCGGCAATACTAATCCTTAGTATGGCTTCCTTCGCAAAGGGATACTGCCATTGGTCCCGTGTCGTAGATTTACGGCGCGCATAAAAACCTCAAGCCTGATAAAGAGGCCTCTGCAATAAAGTGGTCACCACATCCAGGTGACGCCAAGAACCGAACAATTAAAGAGCGTCCATAAAAATTCGGTTGTGCTCCATTCACATGTCTTTCTCTAACTGTTCTACAAACAAATGTTGCATACAAAAATTTATTCTTTTATCTACGTCATGCTAATCAAGATAAACATTACCAGAGTTGGTCTTTTTACTTGCTTCTATGTAAATAAAAGGGATATAATGGAATATATTAGGCCTAAGTCAACTCTTTTAAGCCAGCCACTAATGAAAAAATTGAAATTATGTTATCGTTGCTTGCTAGGAATGAACGAAAGAGGAAATGAAATAAAGATATGTCTCCCTTTGAGAAAAGTTTAAGTATCTTAAAACTGAAATAAATAGCTCGGAATACCTCGAAAACGGTTAACTGTACACAAAGATATACGACGAATTGTTTGTTTTAACGAATCTTCGTTTTTTTTTTGTTTTTTTTTTTTGTTTTGCTCTATCTCTTACGGCTTACCAGGTGAATAGAAAAATCAACCTGAATGAGAAGATCTACAGAGGATATTTCCAGGAAATTCAGGATATATATTTCGTTTGTCATAAAAATGACTTAAACTTGTGATATTTTAATCAAAATTGCTTGAGCTATTTTTCAGAAAATAAACATTTTCGAAAAATGTTCCACGTAAAGGGTAGTGGGGGGATTTTCTTGAAAATCTTTGTGATGTATCCTTAGAAGATACCGAACTTAAATACCAAGTTTGGTATTTAACCGCATTTCGTTTTTGAGCTTTGCTACCCACAGACACACACACATACACGCACATGTTTCTAAAACGTTTTTTATGGTTTCAGGGGGACTCAAAACATGTATCCCCGGTGAAACCTCGATATCAAATTTTTGGGTTGAATATAATACCTTCTCTATCCACTATGTACCACCTACATGGTGGCTAGAGAAAATAAAAAGCAAACAAAAAAAAACCCTAAATTATTCAACGAAGCACAGTGTATGTGCACATGCGTGCACTTTGGGATGTACCGACAGAACGAAAACTTGGTATAGAAACCACTAGATATTTGGGTGTATAGCGTACTTCGTGTCTCAATGATCTGTTGCCGAAAATGCACGAAACCTGCCGAATGAAGAAAGGGAGCTAAATGCCCAAGAAGTCGTGCTCGCATTCTTACAAAATCTCATTCTTCTATCTACAGTCATTTCTTTGTATTTTATTTTACGCCACTTAAACTGCGTGGTCATATGGTGAGGGAAAGCCCTGGTCGCATTCCTGCACTATCCATATTGCTTCAGCATGTGTTCACAATAGTGCTAGATAACTGTACTTTGCTTCTACACGTGCGGGCCAGATGAGAGCTTCGACGGGTGTCCAGAATTCGGGCAATAAACTTTACAACATGAGCCATCCTCCTCAATATCTGCTATTGTTAATAGGTATACACATTTGTAGAAAGCGTTTCATTATATAAAAAATAGATACAATAAGGTTAGAGTGTAAATCTTTAAAAAGCAGCTTGTTGTGTGATAACTTTAAAATGTAATGCCCCATTCACAATGAGATATAAGCGCAACCATGTTATTAAATGCATTTTCATAGACATACTCTCCACAATGCAGTGCAACAAAAGAGTATTCAAAACTCCAAACTTTATCTTTGCGTTACCTGCGTAAAGAAATAACTCTGTATTCTTTCCTCTGTGCGTTGCCTGCTGCTCAGCAACAGACGATCGCAATACAAGATTTTACAGCGTCTACTGTGCATACATGCTCTTCTATTTGGCCGTGCTACGCCATCTCTTATTTCCTTCAGGAGTTTAAGGTAGTCTGGTTGCGATCGTCTTTTGATTTAATGGATGTACCCAACAACTACGCTTGGCTCTCATAAATCGTAAGGCACAAAGAAATAATGTAGCTTTATCACTTTCTACGCGATTGCATTATTTGCAATGTTTTGTTCAACCAATTATTGCGACGTCACTGCCACGACTGTCAGTTGCGTGTATGTAGTTTGTGTAACTTTCATTTATGAAAGGGTTGGTTAATTTTGTTATTCAATTTGAAACTTCCGGAGCGCTTGTATAATATCCCCAAACAATTTACAGATCTAGCAACAAAAACTTCTTGCGTTACGCTTTCGACTGTATTATATGTGATCTTCCTTCGCGCTTGTGCTTAAATTGCGTTAGGAATAAGAGATACAAATAAATATTTTATTTCACATCCTTAGAAGTTTGCTATTTAAATTAGTTTTTGTTTTTGAGTTATGCATCCACACAGTTATGTACGTTTATTACTTTCCAAGGTTGAGACACGAAGATTTTCAAGAAAATCTTCCACCACAACTACCCTTTACATGATTATGACTAACGATCTTTATTAAAATGTCATATGATTAAGATATTTTCATGACAAACAAAATGTATTTCTTGATTTTTCTGGGAATAGCCTCTCAGGGACTCTTTATTCTGGATGAATTTTGCTGAATATTTACATAATTAGTAAACTGTAAGAGATAGGCAAAAACTTACTACCCAAAAAATGTAGATATCGTTAAAACAAACTATTTATGTAATATACGTTTTCTTTGTAGAGCTGACCGTTTCTTAGTTATTCGTTGTTATTGCTTTCAGCCTTAAAATACTTTACTTTTCACATACGGGAATTTGTCAACTCCTGGCCATATAAACAAAGGAACATCAGTCACATAGTAACCAGCTTTTAGATGATTTGATTATCGCGTTAACCTATGGTACTCCCTTGCTTCGCTTCTACTTACAAGGAAGCAAGTAATCAGACCATTTCTGCTAATGTTATCTCGATTAGCATGAAGTAGATAGAACAAAAATTTTAATCAGAGTTCCTCAAAACATGTATTTCCGGTAAAATATCGGTATCGAATTTTTGGGTGCTGCTATGTAAGTGTTACACATGTGCTAGAGAAAGTTACATTAATAAAGGATGTTGCTTACACAGAGTTTTAAGTCAACAGTTTCGCAGGGTAACACGTGTCCGGGTGGAAGAATGGCACTGCCGGAAAGGACACACTTGGGGTCGAGGCGGATGCTCAATGTAATGATGACCATTCTTGAGAAAGCGTCGGAGGCGGATGATGCGGGTGTAGAGGGTAGGTCAGGGTAAAGGAGGCGACAAGAACAGTCTGACTGACTTTGTCACAGGGTGTCCCCCAACTTGATTTATGGCCAGGCTGAGAGTTTTAAACACACAACAGCTGGGCCGAACGTGCAGCCACATGCAAGGCTCCAGTCCTGCTACTCACTTTAAACAAATCGGTACATATGTGACGTCAGGGCTAATTGTTGGGCTTGAACAGCAATATAAATTATATAGTAAACGTACTGCGTCACCTGGATATTGCTGATGTCCACTCCTCGTTTTTATATTAACTTATTACTTTCAGATTATTGTTAAAAATCTAATACTTCTATTTACTTCATGCTAGTCGAGAAAAAAATAGCAGAAATTGTCTTATTACTTGCTTCCTTGTAAGTAGAAACGAAATAAGGGAGTACCATAGGTTAAAGTGATAGTCAAAAGTTTGTTGCTATGTCACTGAAGTTTCTTTGTTTGTATGGACAGGAGTTGACAAATTTCTCGTATGTGAAAAGCATAAGCATTTTAAAGCTGAAATGAATAACAATGAATATCTAAAAAATGTATATAACATAAATTGTGAGATTTAACGAGCTCTACATATTCTGTTAAGTGAGTTTTTGTCAGTCTCATATGGTTTTCCAGTTATGCAAACTTCCGTCAAATTCATCCAAAATAAAGATGTCTTCGGAGGCTATTCCCAGAAATTCAAGATATACATTTTATTTGTCATGCAAATATCCTAAATATAAGAGACTTTAATCAAAATCATTAAAGCCATTTTAGAAAATATAAAAAATTCCTAAATTTTTTCCATGTAAAGGGTAGTTGGGGGTTGGAGGATTATCTTGAAAATCTTGTGTCGCATCCTTGCAGGATACTAAACCTAAATGCCAAGTTGGTATTATACGGTCTTTTCGTTTTTGCGCCTTGCTGTCCGCACACACACGCGCGGACCTTTTTCTAAAAATTTTTTTTTCGGACTAAGGGGACCCCAAAACATATTTCCAATGAAATCTCGACATAGAGTTTGTGAGTGGAATACAATACCTTCTCAATCCACTATATACATTGTACATCCGGGCTAGAGAAAGTGAAAACGAAGTCCGTTAAATACCAAACTTTAAATATAGTGTCTCTTAAGGATGCGACACGAAGATTTTCAAGATCACCCCACCCCAACTATCCCTTACATGGAAAACTCTTCGAATTTTTTAACTTTCCTAAAAATGGCCCTAACGATTTTGAATAAAAAATCGTACGTTAAAGATATTTACCTGACAAATAAAATGTATATCTTCAATTTTTTGGGAATAGCCTCTCAAGACTACTTTATTCTGGATGAATTGTTCGAAGTTTTACATACTGCTAAACCGTAAGAGATGGACAAAAACTTACCACACAGAAAATGTAGAGCAAGTTAAAACACACAATATATGTAATATAATTATTTTTGGTGGAATTGATCGTTTTTTAGACATTCCTTGCTTTTTGTTTCAGCTTTGAAAAAGTTATGCTTTTCTCATACAGGAATGTGTCAACTCCTGTCCATACAAACAAAGGAACTTCAGTCACTTAACAACCAGCTTTTGACTATCACTTTAACCTATAGTACTCCCTTATTTCGCTTTCACTTACAAGGAAGCAAGTAATAAGCTTATTTCTGCTAATTTTTTCTCGATTAGCATGAAGTAAATAGAAGCATAAGTTTTTTAAGAATAATTTGTTACAGAGATGTAGAGAAAGTCATGTGAATGGAACACATAAGATTTTTAAGGGATGCAGGTGTAGTGAGTTAGTCTTAAACAATACAGGTACTATAACAATAAGTGTGCCCGGAGAAATGACGAGAATCTCTATTGAAACAGATGATGAACGTGTTTCGTTTGTTTGAAAAATATGGTATTATAGGTTGTTAAACTTGTCTCATATTTTTTTATTTTTTTTATTTTTGGTTTTAAATATTTAATACATGAGTGATGTTTAGAATATTAAAAATGTGTGCCTTGTATTATTTTTGTCTCAAAATAAATGTTAGGTTTAAAGATTTTCGAGTATTTGAAGCAATATGTGCAAAAATTTAAAGACTTATTTACAGATGTTAGTCACATAAGGTATTTCATTAAAACTCGGTTTGTATTTTTTATAAATGATTTTGTTGAAAAGTTAAGCATATAGAATTAACAAATTAATTTTACTATAATTATGATTATCCAATATGCGATAAAAAATAGTATAAATTAAGTAATTTCAGTGCCAAGTGTCCTTAAGCGTTGTTGAAATAAACATGATAAAGACATTTCGCGCTGTCACATTTTGTAGCTATAAACAGATAAAAGTTCCTTTTATATAATGCAGATGAACTCCTTTTCCAACATACAAGCAAAATTAGTTATTTTTACTTTCTCTATACGTGCTATGTATATAGTGTATAGAGAAGGTATTGCACTCCACCAACAAATTCGATACCGAGATTTCACCGGAAATATATGTTTTAGGGTCCCCTGTATAAAAAAAAAAAGTATTTTCAGAAAAAGGTCCGTGTGTCTGTGAACACGATAACTCGAAAACGAAAAGTCGGTAAAATACCAAACACGAAGATTTTGAGCAAAAATTCCTCCACCCCAAACTACCATTTACATGGAACTTTTTTCGAAAATTTTGATTTTCTAAAAAAATGGCTCTAACGATTTTGATTAAAATATAGTATATTAAGGATATTTACCTCACAAATAAAATGTATATTCTGAATTTTCTGGGAATAGCCTCTGAGGACTACTTTATTCTCGGTCAATTTTACGGAATTTTGCATAACTGCTTAACCGTAAGAGATGGACAAAAACTTACCATTCAACAAATGTAGAGCACCTTAAAACACACAATTTATGTTATTCACAGTTTTTTCGTAGAGTTGATTGTTTTTGAGATATGCCTTGTTTTTTTTCAGCTATAAAGACATTTCTCATACAGGACTTTTTGAACTCGTATCCATACAAACAAAGGAACTTCAGTCGCAGAGCAACCAGCTTTTGACTATCACTTTAACCTATGGTACCCCCTTATTTCGCTTCTACTAACAAGGAAGCAAGTATAAGATTATTTCTGGTAATTTTTGCTCCATTAAATGAAGTAAATTGAATAATTTGTTGAAGTGATATAGAGAAAGTCATGTGAATGGAACACATCAGATTTTTTTAATTTCTCTAGAACTAATAACAATATACAATTGCATTCCACACCAAAATTCGATACCGAGATTATATCAGAAATACATGTTTTGAGATCCCCTCAATAAAATATTTTAGATAAAGGTGAATGTGTGTGTTGGAGGGGGGCAGCTTAACTCAAAACAAAAATTTGTATCTTCCCAGGATACGACACCCCAAATTACCGTTTACATTAATTGTTTTTTGAAAAAAAAATTCTCAAAATAGCTTAACGATTTTGATTAAAATACCATAAATTACATATATTTATATGAAAAATAAAATGTATATTTTGAATCTTATGGGAATAGCCTCTGAAGATATCTATAATCTACATGATTTTTGCATAATTCGTAAACCGTAAGAGATGGATAGAGACTTACTGTACAAAAGAATGCAGTTTCAGTTAAAAGCACAATATATGTCATATACATTTTTTTCGTGGAGTTTGGCCTGCGCCGTGGCGTAGTCGGCCCGGGTTCGATCCCAAGTGACCGCATGTGAGATTTGTGGTGGACAAAGCGGTGCTGGGGCGGGTTTTCTCCGGGTTCTCCGGTTTCCCCCGCCATCGCATTCTACCGGTGCTCCACCTTCATTCATGTGTCATCAGTGTCACCGCCTGCGGTTAAAGCGGGCTTTAAACACTACCAAAAAAAATTCGTGGAGTTGGCCATTTCTGAAATATTTCTTGTTATTGATTTCATTTTTAAAATACTTTAACTTTTCTCACACGAGAATTTAACGACACCTGGTCATGCAAAGAAAGAAATGGATTTCAATCACAGAGCAACCAGCTTTTAAAAGACTTGACCATCGCTTTAGCCCTGTTGAGTTCTCTTATTTCCCTTAACTTACAAGGAAGCAATTTCCGTCAATGTTTATCTCGATTAGCACGGAGTTTAAGAATAGTTTTCTCGCATAACAAGTACAGAAAGTCAATAAATGGAACGTATAAGATTTTTAATCAAGAGAGCTCAGATATTCATATCTTATTTTTAAACTCATTCTCATTTTAATAGCACTTTACGTCAGCGATCTCATTTTCATTACTCCAAGCTCTTTTGGCAACACTGCGTCCGTCACGTGTTCCGCAGGCGGTCGAGGACGGGGCGAGAAATGAAAAAAGCAGGAACTTGAAGTTTTAACGTTTTTTTAAAAGTTTGGTTTATGAGACAAGTTGTAGAAACTGGCTTGTTGCAAAATGAAAAATAGTTTGGCTGAGAAGGTGTGAACCCAGTAAGGGTTCTCGGAAAGTAATTTGTTATACACCAGGTTGTTTTTATGAGGTATGTGATGCCGGAAAGTTGGGTTCCTTGCTGTGGGCTACAAGGAACGTTTTATAGAAATATCTTTATCGGTTATAGTGTGGTATCCACAATAGAGTAACAAAATAAATCCTCAACAACCCTAGAAAATATTCGTCTTCAAACCTAATACAATGTATTCTCGAACAATGACAAATACACATATACCCATTATATATTATATTCATACATACTCCTTTAGTTTTATCCACATTGTGTTACTCCATTGCCTAATTTCGCTAAGAATGATTTCAAATGTTTTTAGTTACATGCAGAAACAGCATTCAAATTTTTACTTTCTCTACAGATACTACGTACATAATGTATAGAGAAGGTATTGCATTCCACCCAAAAAAATTGATACCGAAATTTCACTGGAAATAGACGTTTTAGGGTCTCCTGTATAAAAAGATAAGCATTTTCAGAAAAAAGGTCCGTGTGTGTCCCTGGGCCTGTGAACACGATAACTCAATCTGATAAGTACCATTCACATGACTTTCTCTATATCCCTGCAACAAATTATTCTTAAAAAGCTTATACTTCTATTAACTTCATGCTAATCAGAAAAAAAAATAGCAGAAATAGTCTTATTACTTGCTTCCTTGTAAGTAGAAGCGAAATAAGGGAGCACCATAGGTTAAAGTGATAGTCAAAAGCTGGTTGCTGTGTGGCTGAGGTTCCTTTGTTTGTATGGACAGGAGTTGACAAATTCCTGTATGAGAAAAGTGTAAGCTCCTCAAACCAAAAACAAGGAATGTCTCAAAAGCGTTGAACTCCACGAAAAAAATGTATATAATATAAATTGTGTGTTTTAACGTACTCTACATTTTTTTTCAAGTAAGTTTTTGTCCATCTCCTATGGTTTAGCAGTTATTCAAAATTCCGTAAAATTCATCCAGAATAAAGTACTCTTCAGAAGCTATTCCAAGAAAATTCGAAATATACATTTTGTCAGGTAAATAGCTTTAATATACGATATTTTAATCAAAATCGTTAGAGCCATTTTTGAAAAAATCAAAATTTTCGAAAAATGTTCCATGTAGAGGGTAGTTGGTAGTGGGGGGTTTTCTGAAAATCGTTGTATCGCATTCCTGGAAGATACTTAACTTAAATACCTAATTTGGTATTTTACAAACTTTTCGTTTTTGAGTTATCGTTCACAGACACACACACACAAACACACACACACACACACGGACCTTTTTCCGAAAATCCTTTTTTAGTTCAAGGGGACACTAAAATATATATTTCCGGTGAAATCTCGGTATCGAATCTTTGGATGGAGCGCAATACCTTCTCTATACACTATGTACATAGTGCGTATACAGAAAGTAAAAAGGAAAGGTTGGTAAAACAAACTTGGTATATAAGTTTAGTTTCTTCCAAGTATGCGACACGAATACGTTAAGGAAAATAAGCCCACCCCAAACTACCCTTTACATGGAAAAAATTTCGAACATTTTGCTTCTCTCAAACATGGCTCTAACGATTTTGATTAAAATACCGTATATTAAATATATTTATACGACAGATAAAATATATATTTAGAATTATCTGGAAATAGCCTCTGAAGACCTCTTTATTCTGGAAGATTTTTGCTGGATTTTGCAGAACTAGTAAACTTGAAGAAATAGACAAAACGTGCTACACAAAATATATAGATCTCGTTGAAACACAAATTTTCATATACATTTTTTTCGTGGAGTTGACCATCTTTGAGATATTCCTTATTATTGACTTCCGTTTTAAAATGCTCCAAATTTTACATATGGGAATGAGTCAACTCTAAGTAATGCAAAGAAGCGGATTTCATCCAGATGGCAATCAGCTTTTAAAGGATTTGTCTATCTATTACTTATCTTCTACTTACAAGAAAGTATTTCTGCTAATGTTTATCTCGATTAGCATGAAGTGAATAGAAGATTAAGTCTTTAACAATAATTTGTTACAGAGATGTAGAGATTTTTATATATCGTAACAAGCTCTTTTGGTGGAAACAAAGGAGCACAGAAAAATAAAGAATACAAAATATGTATATACACATATACAAGAAAGGTCTAAATTTAAGAGCATGAGTATTTCGATAGCTTCCAACCCCCCCCCCACAAATATTCTGAAAACAAACTATCTCTACAAAGGAGTATTGTTTTTGTTTTTGTTTTTTTGTTTTCTTTTTTCTCGTCATGCTAATCGAGAAAAATATTAACAGAAATGATCTCATTACTTAACTCCTTATAAGCAGAAGGGAACTAAGGAAATAAACTAGGCTAAACCGATAGTCAGATCTTATAGAAACTATCTCTATGCGATTGATATTGAAATTCGGTTTTCTTTCCATGTCCAGGAGTAAAACAAAAGAGATATGAAATGGACTAGGAATTCCGAGAAAAATTGTATATATTTTAGAATTGAATAGGGGATATCTTGTAAATGGTATCAATATGAATTTTTTTAACTTGACTTGCATATTTTGTGCATTAAAGTTTTTGTCTATCCTCTACGGTTTTCCAGTTATGCAAAAAGCATTCAGAATGAAGAGGATTTCACCCAAAAAATTAGGATATAATTTAATTTGTCATGTGTATATATATCTTTTAATAAAAGTCGTTAGTCATTTTAGAAAATTTCAAAAATTGTCCATGTGAAGGGTAGTTGGGTAGGGGTGTTGCCCTGGAAATCTTCGTGTCGCATTCCTGGAAGATGCTTAATTTAAATATCATGTTTGGTATTTAACGGGCTTATTTCTGAGTTATTCTGTCTACACAAATAAATGCTAAATATAAGTCTTAATACCGAAATAAGTGTAAATAAAAATCAAATAAAACCACAAACATATGCACACGAATCTTTTTTTTCTAACGCTTTTTTTTTTATATCAGGGGTCGGTATCGAATTTTTGGGTGGAATACAATATATTTTCTACCTTCTATGTTCATTGTACATGCGTGATGGAGAAAGTAATTTTTTTATAATCAGGGATCTACAAAACCTGCATATCTGGTGAAATCTCGGTATTGAATTTTTGGATGAATATCTTCTCTGCCTACTACTATATTGTGCATACGTGCTAGATAAAGCAAAACTGCTTTTCTGTATTCAGGGATCGTCGAAACATGCATTTCCGGTGAACTCTCGGTATCGAATTTTTTGGTGGAATGCAATACCTACCTTTTCTATCTATACCTCGGGTTATACCCAATGGCATTCGGACCACCAGTAGCTAGTTACTCGTACAGTGGCGCCGTTAGAATTTTGTTGGTCGAAATTTGAAGGGTTGCTGTAATCGATTAACAATCGACTGGAAGGCTTCGCTAAAGTGCGATGAGTCATAATGTGGCCCGTCTCCTAGGTAACGCTTGGAAACGATTCGGGCATCTGTATTGACGTTACTTTTCTCTGTATAATGACCAAGAGGCTAGTAACTTTTATAACGTTACTAAAATTTGTGTCTTTTTGACGACCGCGATAACATAGGGGGAACTGTCACAGATGCGTCGCTATTTGGTCGCCTAGTAACAGGGCAGTCCTCCCAACGCACTCTGGAAAATTACACTGTCGCTTTCTCCAAATTTTCTTACAAATTGATTCCCTTCTTGCCAAGGTATATATGATATATGAACTGAAATTTGTATTTGTGGCTTGGCAACAGGCCCCTAAGTAAAACTTTGGCGTTATTTTCTTATCACCTGAATTCTTATTCTAGAATCAACAAACTCTTGGCATTGTTGAGGAAATATTTATCTTCTGATGTAATTAAGATTGGCATTAGTATATACATACATATATTTTGTACAGTTTTTCGATTATATACTTAAAGATACCAAATATCATAACGGTCTAATTCAAGTATCACCAACTCTCTTGATTTTGTGCCGCAAACAGGCTTGCCCTATGCATGCAGTGGGTGAACACGTGACAGCACGGATTGTCACTCTTCCTTATATAATGCATCGTGTGTCAGTTTATAATGTCGGGAACAGGAGGAGATCCAACATGCAAGCCATCGACTCTTTAAGTTTATGCCTGCTTAAGAGTAATCTTTCTAACTTATAGAAATTGGCGGAGTAAGTGTTTAGTTTTCTGAAAGTTATGCACTCGGAATATTCATTTTGCAGCGTGGTTACTAGAGCTCGGTTTTGGGTTCCGAAGCTTACACGGTTACGAAAAGAGTAGTAAGTGGAATAAAGAGAGGATAGTGGGGATGGACCTGTAGTGCAAACAAGCACACGTTGAGGTATAATCTGTTCCAAAAGGAACTCATTTCATGTATTGACATTATACGCGTCGTTTTAATTCATAAAATAACACAATAAGCCAACTATTTGATAATGTGATTAGTAAATAAGAACACCTTGTATTTTTAGAGATAAAATTATAAATTTATATCCTGGGCTATGAAAAGCCGATGAACATAAATCAACCAAACTCGCTCAGAATTAATTGCAGTAATTACGAGAAACATCTTTACTGTATCGAAAGAAAAGGCTCTCCACCTGTCACTCAAACTCTGTTTTAATCATTCACAATTTTGTTCAGTGTCGAACCCCTACTCTTTGTATTTTCGACATTTTTCAATCCACACCCTCTTTCATTGTTCACTTGTTTATCTACTAGCAGGTACTGAGCGAGGCCAGGCATTGAGCAATGCTAGGTAGTGTAACACGGTCTATAAAGACCACGACTACTGCATCACGCGCACCGACTCTCTATCCTTCAATTTCGTGACCCCGGACCCAGTTCTAGTCATTACGCAACCTATAGAAGTGAATATGACAATTATCTTTACAAGGAGTAAAGTGTTTCTTTGAAACTGTGTTCGACCCCAATTGATTGTTATTAATATGCCTATTTTAATTCTCATACTGTTGGCGATACAACGGTATTAAACAAGTTATTATGTCATTACTTTGTACACTTATTTATGTTAGGACTGCAAATTACTACCAAAACACGATCATATATATGTGTGTCTGTTCTTGCTTCACGTGCATTATTCGGGTTGTGCATAGTAGGCGATTCGCAAGAGCATCGATCAAATTTGCCCTAATGTAATTTATTTTGAAGAATTATGTATTAATCAAATGCAATGTGAGAATTCATAACTTCAATATCATTGGTATCCAATTGTCTTTTTTTTTTTTTTTTTTTTTTTTTAATAATGTTAATGTGCGGTTAGAATGTTCAATTAAATAAAAAACTACTAAGAGCAGGTAACGATCAAGATTAAAAAAAACTGCTGGTAATACTATTCAATAATGTAAACCTATAAGATGGACAAAATCTTGCTACACAAAAATGTAGATCTCGTTAAAGCAGACAGTTTATATCAGATGTACAGGGTGATAAACTAATAACAGCAAATATTTGTATCAGGATTTGAGGATGAGGTGATTGCAGTTTTTTTCGCTATTTTATAAAATTATGTTCATGAGGAAAATGTCTCGATATTTTTAGGTTGCTATTATTTCCTATCTCAGAGGTTCGGTTGTCTAATTGATACCTCACGGTTGACGCCCTCTGCCCTGCCCTCTAGGTGGAGTGATGTATGTAAACACAGCAAAGACATAGCTCAGGGCCGTTTAAAACAATTTGACCCTAAAAGTTGTGCTTCATTTACGAAAATGTTATTAGTAAGCGGACATGAATTACTAAATATCAAATTATTTGCACTAATTAAGTATTATCGAGATATTCTTTGTAATTGGTTTAATATCTGGAATACTTACACTTTTCTCAAGTGGGAAGTCGTCATTCGTTTTATTTATTTATTCATTCCTAATGCATTCCCTAATTTAGCTTGTCTACAACGCAGTAAGTAATAATTCAATTTCGGTTAATGTTTATATTGATTATCATGAAGTAAATGCAAGAACAAGCTTTTGTAAGAATAGTTGCTACAGAATAGGCAGAGAAAATCTTGTGAAAGGAGCACATCAGGTTTTTTAGTTATACGGTAATTTAAATTAAATGAAGATTGTCGGAAAGAAAAGTGTTTTTCAACTATTGAGTGGTTTCCGTGAGCGCACACATATAATTATTACCATAGATTATTTTCACGTACATGCTTCTATGTACGTTCCTGTTTGCAATGGAATAGCTGGTAAATAAACCATGCGGGTTACAGCTGATGCACAAACAAAAACAAATGCGTGGTGTCGTGAGTAAACAAAGCAATGCTGTTCCAACTTCATACCATCATTCCTCTGTTTTTCTGTACATCGCTAAGGTATTACGTGGGCTGCATGCCGTACACGGCGAGGATTTCCTGCTTGGGGACGTGATACCCTTGAACTCGCCACATATCAGCTGATGTTTACTTGCCATGAAATGGGAACACAAATCCAGCTGCAACAGGGAGGGTCGAACCCGGTCCCCTGAGGGCGGAATATTGACCTATAAACGGGCCACATTTCGTGCGAGCCCAGCTGTCACTCTACCGGCAACCCCCCTCCCCCATATCCCGCATCACAGCTCAGTACACGTGTACTGACAGCTTTGCATCACACGTGCACAGCCTATATATTACCTATCTCAATTAGCGTTGTGTACAATTCGGGACGTTAATATTCGGAGGTTGGTAATTTTAATGTCTCTATCTACCATCTGCCTATTTGATCTCTAAGTAGGAGTAATATTTTATCTCACCCAAGTCTATATCGACATTACAACCACATACACGTTGTAAAGTCCACTAAATTCTAAAAGGAAAGTCTTATAAATTCCAATTCCATTTCTGAGTCAGGGATTGTTTAAACATGCCAAGCGAAGATTTTCGAGAATTCATAGAAGAATTAATTAAGAGATCCGGAATTTGATTCAGTAGAATCAGTAGACAGCCCGTTACAGTGAACTACTAAAACATTTCTAAAATAAAATTTAATGTGTATCCAATCTTTAAAAAATGTTGTGTGTTTGTCAATAAAAAGCTTTCTTTCGCCATTTAAATTAAGAGGGAACGAAAATATATCATTGATAAGTCATGTTATTTAAATATACAAAACCCTAAGCTCTTTGTACATTCTCTACTACCTATAGTAAGTAAGGCAGGTATTATATTCCACCCAAAATCTCGATATTGAAATTTCAACATAAGTTTGTTTTAATGTCCTCTAAAAAAAAAAAACACACTTTTAGAAAAAAAATGTCCGTGTGCGTGCCTGTGAACAGCATAACTCAAAAAAAAAAAAAAACGAAAATTAGGATGTTCAGCATCTTTCAAGTCTGCGATACCAAGATTTTCAAGATAATTCCCGCACCTAAAACTACCATTTACACATTTTTAGAAAATTGTAAAGAGGCTGAAAATTTCTTTTTGGATAAAAGGCTATTTAAAAAATAAGTATTTAAATATTTTAAATTGCCTAGCCATTCAAATGCATAATCATCCTCTAACTGTTATGTAGTTAAAATTAAAAACGAAAACCAGGTGAGAAAGTTGGAGAAGTAGAAGTAATAAAACGAACATTTTACTTTCTCTTATGTACGTAGTGTATAGAGAATGTATTGTATTCCATCCAAAATTCGATACCGAGATTTCACCAGCAGTATATGTTTTGACGTCCCCTGTTTCCAAAAAATACTTTTTAGAAAAGTTGTCTTTCTTTCTGTATGTGAACAACATAGCTCAAACACTAAAATACCTTTAAATACCAAGCTTGGTATTCAAATTTAGTATATTTCAAGGCTGTGACACGAAGGTTTTCAAAGAAATCCCCTCTCCCCAAACTACTCTTTATATGGAAACATTTTCGAAAATGTTATTTTCTTCAAAATAACATTTTCGAAAATGTTATTTTCTTAAAAATGGCTCTAACGATTATGATTAAAATACCGTATAGGTATTAAAGATATTTACATCACAAATAAAATATATACCTCTATTTTCTGGTAATAAGCCTCTGAGGACCCCCTTCATTCTATGTGAATTTTTTTTTTATAACTGGTAAACTGTAAGAGATAGACATAAAGTTGATTACATAACATATGTAGATCTTATTAAAACACAATTTATGACATAAACATTTTTTGTCGTGTTGACCGTTTCGAGATGTTCCTAGCTATTTTATTCAGTTTTAAGCTACCAACTTTTCTCAAACGAGAAGGAACCTTTCGTTTCGTCTCTCTTTTGTTTTACTGCTGGCCATGGAAAGCGAATCAAACTTCAATTATTCACATGGCGAACAACTTTTAAAAGATTTGAACTATATTTCCCTTCTGCTTAGTAGGAAGAAAGTAATAAGAGAGCCTCTACTAATGCATATCTCGATTTGCATGATATAGATAAAAGAATATTTTGTAAGAATAGTTTACAGAACAGGTAGGGAAGATCATGTCAATGGAACACATCAGATTTTTACTTTCTCTGCACTTACTATGTACATAGTGTAAAGAGAAGTTATTGCACTCCACCCAAAGATTCAATACCGAGATTTTACCGGAAGTATATGTTTTAGGGTCCCCAATATCCAAAAAAAGCATTTTCACAAAAAGGTCCGTGTGTGTATGTGTGTGTGTCTGTGAACACGATAACTCAAAAACGAAAAGTCGCTAAAGTACCAAACTTTGTATTTAAGTTTAATATCTTCCAGGGATGCGACACAAAGATTTTGAGAAAACTCCCCCTGAAACCCAAACTACCCTTTACATGGAACTTTTTTCGAAAATTTCGATTTTCTCAAAATTGGCTCTAACGATTTTGATTAAAATTTCGTGTATTAAAGACATTTACCTGACAAATAAAATGTATATATTGAATTTTCTGGAAATAGCCTTTGAAGAGTAGTTTATTCTGAATGAATTTTACGGAATTTTGAATAACTGCTAAACCATAAGAGATAGACAAAAACTTACTATACGAGAAATGTAGAGTACGTTAAAAAGACACAATTTATGCTATATACATTTTTTTCGTGGAATTCGTCGTTTTTGAGAAATTCCTTGTTTTTGGTTTCTGCTATGAAAAACTTATACTTTTCTCATACAGGAATTTGTCAACTATTGTCCATACAAACAAAGGAACTTCAGTGACATAGCAACCAGCTTTTGACTATCACTTTAACCTATGGTAGTCCCTTATTTCGCTTCTACTTACAAGAAAGCAAGTAATAAGACTATTTCTGCTAATTTTTTCTCGATTAGCAGGAAGTAAACACAAGCATAAGCTTTTTAACAATAATTTGTTGCAGAGATGTAGAGAAAGTCATGTGCATTGAACACATCAGATTTTTTCAAACCAAATGCTACCAATACATTGCGTTTTTACCCTATTGTAACGGAATAAGCTTGTTTGTTTAAACATGACCTGTTAATGAAAGTCCGCGATTCAAATCCCACCAAGTGATCCTCCCTAACTTAGATTTCTTCCAGGTTTTCCTCAGTCTTCATAACTGCCTAAACTTGGCCTACTACGTTTCCTTCACAAATTACCATTTCATTTCCTGTATCGTCAGTGTCAGTCGCCTATAATACCGCCTTTAGTAAGAACTAATCTCATATTGGAGTCTGGTATCAACTACATGCTAATCACAAATAACATCTGCGGATACTTTTTGCTGCAGGCAGAACGATAAACAAGTACTTCGTAAATATAATGGACATATTATATGAGGTTCATGCGAAGCAAAACATTTCAAAATATATTATTACAATCTTGAAAAATACCAACTTTTATTAGTAAATATTTCGTAAATAATAGCGCTTACAAAAGTCATTACAATTAAGGTAATATATTTGTGAAATTTGAAAAATTCACAGTAAGTGAAACATCTTGTCCAAATTCATACAAGTTATTGTACACAAGAACAATTATATTTTTGCCATAATTGAAAATTCTAGCTAGCATAATACTTTTATTATCTAATTCATGCTCTAATAAAAAAAAATCTGATGTATTTCATTCACATGACCTTCTCTACATCTCTGCAACAAATTATTCTTAAAACCTTAGACTTTTATTTACTTCATGCAAATCAGAAAAAAATTAGCAGAAATTGTCTTATTACTTGCTTCCTTGTAAGTATAAGCGAAATAAGAGAGTATCATAGGTTAAACTGATAGTCAAACACTGGTTGCTATGTCATTGAAGTTCCTTTGTTTGTATGGACAGCAATTGACAAATTCCTGTATGAGAAAAGTATGTTTTTCAAAGCAGAAAACAAAAACAAGGAATGTCTCAAAAATGATCAATTCCACGAAAAAAATGTATATAACATAAAGTATGTGTTTTAACGCACTCTACATTTCTGTTAAGTAACATTTTGTCTATCTCTTAGGGATTACCAGTTATGCAAAATTCATCGAGAATAAAGATGTCTTCAGAGGCTGTTCCCAGAGAATTCAAGACACGTTTTACTTGTCGTGTATATGGACAGAATAGCTCAGAAACGAAAGATCCATTAAATACTTAACTTTGTGTTCAAGCATGGTATCTCCCAAGGATGTGACGTCAACATTTTCAAGAAAATCTCCCCATGGAAGCATTTTTGAAATTTTTGATTTCTTCAAAAAACGACTCTAAAGATTTTCATTCAAATATAGTACATTAAAGATGTTTACATTACAAATAAAATGTATATTTTGAATTTCTGCGAGTAGCCTCTGAAGACCTTTTTTATTTTGGATGATTTTTATAGAATTTTGCATAGCTGGTAAACCGTAAGAGATAGACAAACTTTCTACACAAAAAGTGTAGATCTGGATAAAACACACAATTTATGTCATGTACATCTTTTTTCGTGGAGTTGGCCGTTTTCGAGATATTCCTCGTTATTGACTTCAGTTTTAAAATACTTAGTTTCTCATACGGGAACTTGTCAGTGTTTGGCCACGCAAAGAGACGGATTTCAATCCCATACCAACCACATTTTAAAATATTTGGCTGTCAGTCTATCCTAGTGTATTGCTTTAGTTCCCTTCTTCTTGTATGTACGAAGTATACCGTTTTTGCTAATGTTTTAGTCTGAAATAGGTAGAAGAATAGGTTTATTACCAATAATTTTTTACAGATATATAGACAGTCATGTGAATGGAGTAAATCAGATCTTTTTACTTTCTCTATATGCACTATGCACATAGTGTATAGAGAAGGTATTGCACTCCACCCAAAAATTCGATACCGAGATTTCACCGGAAATATATGTTTTAGGGTCCCCAATATCCAAAAAAAGCACTTACACAAAAAGGTCTGTGTGTGTGTGTGTGTGTGTGTGTGTGTTCGTGTCTGTGAACACGATAACTCAAAAACGAAAAGTCGGTAAAATATCGAACTTGGTATGTAAGTTTAGTATCTTCCAGGAATGCGACACGAAGATTTTGAGAGAAACCCTCCCACCCCAAACTACCCTTTACATGTAACTTTTTTCGAAAATTTCAATTTTCTCAAAATGGCTCTAACGATTTTGATTAAAATTTCGTAAATTAAAGATGTTTACCTGACAATTAAAATGTATATCTTGAATTTTCTGGGAATAGCCTCTGAAGAGTAGTTTATTCTGGATGAATTTTACTGAATTTTGAATAACTGCTAAACCGTAAGAGATGGACAAAAACTTACTACACAAACAATGTAGAGCACGTTAAAACATACAATTTATGTTACATACATTTTTTTCGTGGAGTTAATCGTTTTTGAGACATTCATTGTTTTTGGTTTCAGCTATGAAAAACTGACTTTTCTCATATTGGAATTTGTCAACTCCTGTCCATATAAACAAAGGAACTTCAGTCACATAGCAACCAGCTTTTGGCTTTCACTTTAACCTATGGTACTCCCTTATTTCGCTTCTATTTACAAGGAAGCAAGTAATAAGACTATTTCTGCTAATTTGTTCCCGAGTAGCATGAAGTAAATAGAGGCATAAGCTTTTTAACAATATTTGTTACAGAGATGTAGAGAAAGTCATGTGAATGGAGTACATCAGATCTTTTTTTATTATGATTATCAATATCATTGTCATCAATAGCGTCGACATTATTTCTATCATTAGGGGAGAGGAACTTTTAACCTCCCCGGGGATACATTCCCCCTTTTCACCACCCCCTATTTTGAAGGGCACTTGACTTATCGAATAAGGTGAAGCGCCCAGACCGATAAGGGTGCGCTTTACTTTTACACCTCGTTTGTCAACAGATAAAGGCATTTCAGTCCCTTTTCTGGCATAGAACCTTCTCCGAAAGCCGAAAGTAACATTGCAATAGTATAAGGGTATTAAATGGTTGATTTCAGAATTGATAAATATGTTTAAAAATCTTATGTGTTTTATTACCAAAGGAGTCTTATTACTTAGTTCTTTATAAGTAGGAGGAAAAGAAGGGGCTAAATTGACAGTCAAATGTTTAAAAATATGGCTGCTATAGTATTAAAATCCGTTTCTTTGTGTGGCCAGGAGTCGACAAGTTCCTTCATGGGAAAAGTTGTAAGTATTTTAAAGCTAAAACTAATAACAAAGAATATCTCGAAAACAGTCAACTACAGGAAAAAAAATGTATATACCATAAATTGTGTATTCGGGAGATCTACATATTTTTTGTAGTAAGTTTTTGCCTATCTCTATTTACAGTTATGCAAAACTCAGAAAAATTCGTCCAGAAGGTCTTTGGGCCTATTCTCAGAAAATTCAAGATATACATTTTATTTGTCATCTAAATATCTTAAATATAAGAGCTTTTAATCAAAATCGTTAGAGCCATTTTTGAAACCAAAATTTACGTAGTGTTTTCCTTGAAAAGTGGGGTGGGGAAATTTTCTTGAAAATCTTTGTGTCTCATCATTGAAGATACTGAACTTAAATATGAAGTTTGGTGTTTAACGAAGTTTTCGTTTTCGACCCTATGCTACACACACACACACACACACACACACACACACACACACACACACAACGCACACACCTGTACAATACACCATGTACATGCGTGTACAGAAAAAAATACGAGACGAAATCTCTGAAGCGTTTTGTTATACACTTAATTGCGTACTATTTTTGTATGGTGGATGGTATTTTTCATGTAAATATCCTTAATATGCACTATTTAGGCAAAATCTTAAGTGTCATTTTTGATAAAATAAAATTTTCCGAAAATTCTACAATATAAAGAGTAGTTGATGGGGCGTTTTCATGAAAAATCCTGACACAAATATCAAGTTTGCTATTAATATTTATCTGACTTTTCGTTTTCGAGTTATGCTGCCCCTCCACACACACCTACTCAGGGACTTGTGATATTTTTTTTAATTTAGATGCCCTCAAAAATGCATTTCCGGTGAAATTTCAGAATCTAATTTTGTGTGGAATACAATGTCTTCTCTACCTATTATGTCGGTACGTAAATAGTGATCAAAAAGTAGACATTTCTCTGCATTAATTTGACTACTATATATGTGCTTGAGACAGATGTCTCTCTCTCTACACGTTTACTATGAACATGGTGTATGGAGAAGATATTGTAATGCACCCAAAAATTCGATACCGAGATTTCATCGGAAGTATATGTTTTGGGACTCCCGGAATCCAAAAATGCATGTCTGTGTCTGTGGGCAGCATAGACCAAACTTCGATAAATACCAAGCTGAGGAAATTGTGAAATTTGTGTAAATAGTGCTCGAAAAGTAGAAATTTCTCTGTGTTAATTTGACTGCTATACTCTGATATATATGCTTGAGACGGGCAACATGTTTTGCGAGACCTATATGACAATCCGAAATGCATTACTTGGCAGTTTCCAATAAAAATGTGGGAATTAAGATGATGTAGGTCGAAAAGAAGGATACAAGGTCAAGGTGGCGGAGGTTTTGGACAGGCAGCCGTTAGATACGATGTTTGCACCTAGCCCAGCTGCAGTAAGCACTCAGTTCCAGTACGGTGCCGGAGAAACGGCAGCTGGAGAAGCCAGTAGCAAGCAGCGACCATTCGGCCGGATGCATTCACAGTCCAGGTGCAAGCAATATGCTCGCTAGGCAGCCGGTTCGATGGTCAGGGGTGGCCAACAACTTCCTCAAATTTCACGCCCAAACTTGTACTGTCAAACACTACTTCCAAATGTGTTCCATTCCCATAACTCTCTCTACATCTCTGTAACAAATTATAATCGAGATAAACATTAGTTGAAAATGTTTATTACTTAGTTGCTTATAAGTAGAAGGGAAAAATGGAATACACTAGGCTAAACCGACAGTCAAATGTTTTAAAATGTGGTTGCTATGGGATTGAAAAACCGTCTCTTTACGTGCGCAGGTGTTGACAAGTTCCCGTAAAGTATTCTAAAACTGAAACTAATAGAAAAATAATATCCCCAAAACGTTCAATTCCACGAAAAGTAGTATATGACGTAAATTTTATGTTTTAAGGTGATCTACATTTTTGGGTAGTAAGTTTCTGTATATATTTTACGGTTTGCCAGTTATATAAAAGTCATCCAGAATGAAGAGGTCTTCAGAGGCTATTCCCAAAAAATTCAAGGTATCTTAATCAAAATCGGATGAGCCATTTTTTGGAAGATATTCCATGCAAAGGGAAATTTTAAGTGGTAGATTTTATTGAAAATCTTCGTGTCGCACTCTTGGAAGAATACCAAACTTAAATACAAAGTTTGGTGTTTAATGGTATTTTCGTTTTTGGGCCATGCTGTCCACAGACACACACACACACACATGGACCTTTTCCTAAAAAGTCTTCTTCTTTTTTTTTTTGTGTTTAGGGAACCGAAAACATGTATTTCCGGTGAAATCTCGGTATCGAATTTTTGGGTGTATTATAATACCTTCTCTATACACTACGTGCAGAGAAAGTAAAATATATACGAAATTATCTGTTTTTAAGAGATCTACACTTTTGGTCTATCTGCCATAATGTGTGTATATATATATATATATATATATATCTCCAGAATGAAGAGAACTTTACAGGCTATATGTATGAAATTTAAGATATACATTTTAACAGGCATGTAAATATCGTATATCACGTATGGTTTTTAGTCAAAATCGATCGTTATTTTTGAGAACATAAAAAAAAAATGAAAATAATTCTGTGTGGGGGTATTTCCTTGTACCTAAATAATGTCGTGTGCCTGTAGGAGCCGAAACTAAGTATTTAGTTTCGTACTACCCCCAATTTATGCTTTTGAGTTACGCTGTTCACATACACACATACACACACACACACATGAAAATGTTTCAATTTTTGAAATATAGAAAAATTCTATTAAATAAAAAGTTATGACTTCCTAATTAAATTTCAGCTGTTTAAAAGAGTTTTCTAGAAGTGCATTGCATTCCACGTAGTAATATATCAAACTTAGAAACATTAATAAAATCTTCGATACAGTTTTTTAGAAAATAACATTTTATTTCACGTGAATGGCTTTCGAGGGTGGGGAAATATCCACTATCTCATTTACATGCAAAGTTTGATAGTTATCCGACTTTTCGTTGTTTTTTCTCTCCCTCTACCCTCTCGCCGCTTATATCCTCACCAGAAGAAGTATAAAATTATCTTTTTTACAGGGTTTAAAATCACTATTTGTAGTGAAATATCCGTATATATTGAATTTTTGCATCGAATGCAATATTTTCAATTATTACCAGTATGACTAGGTTTAAAAAGGATTTAATCCCCATTTTAATTTTGTTTTCTACCAACAAACACCTTTTTTTCACCGTAAGCCACTCAAAAATACGTTATTCAAGCTATTCTGTCCTAAACACTCATTTTTACTTTCTCCATACGCACTATGTAGATAGTGTATAGAGAAAGTATTGCACTCCACCAAAAATTCGATACCGAGATTTCACCGGAAATATATGTTTTAGGGTCCCCAATATCTAAAAAAAGCATTTTCACAAAAAGGTCCGTGTGTGTGCGTGTGTGTGTGTGTCCCTGTGTCTGTGAACACGATAACTCAAAAACGAAAACTCGGTAAAATACCAAACTTGGTATTTAAGTTTAGTATCTTCCAGGGATGCGACACGAAGATTTTGGGATAAATCCCCCCACCCCCAACTACCCTTTACATGGAACTTTTTTCGAAAATTTTGATTTTCTCAAAAATGACTCTAACGATTTTGATTAAAATTTCGGATATTAAACATATTTACCTGACAAATGAAATGTATATCTTGAATTTTCTGGGAATAGCCTCTGAAGAGTACTTTATTCTGGATGAATTTTACTAAATTTTGAATAACTGCTAAACTGTAAGTGATGGACAAAAACTTACTAAACAAACAATGTAGAGCACATTAAAACACACAATTTATGTTATATACATTTTTTTCGTGGAGTTCGTCGTTTTTGTGACATTCCTTATTTTTGGTTTCTGCTATGAAAAACGTATACTTTTCTCATACTGGAACTTGTCAACTCCTATCCATATAAACAAAGGAACTTCATTGACATAGCAACCAGCTTTTGACTTTCACTTTAACCTACGGTTGTCCCTTATTTCGCTTCTACTTACAAGGATGCGAGAAATAAGACTTTTTCTGCAATTTTTTTTATCTGATTATCATAAAGTAAATAGAATTATAAGCTTTTTAAGAATTATTTGTTTTAGGGATATGGAGAAAGTAATGTAAATGGTACACATCAGATTTTTTATATTCTCCTATAAATTAAGGTAAGCAGTCCAGAAAGTTAAAATATATATATGTATATATATTTATTTATTTTTTTTAACTTTCTGTACCATTCACATGATTTTCTCTTCCTGCTCCACAAACAAATTATTTTTACTGAAGATTAATACTTTATTTGCATTATGCTAATCGAGATAAACAGCAGAAATTGCCTTATTACTTGCTTCTAAGCTGTTGATAAAGCACTCTAAATCGATATTTTAATTTCATTTTGTACTTACTTAAATTATTGATACTACAGTAAATAGTTCAACTGCTTTTCTTTCACCTGAGATTATTTATTGTGCGAGTTGATGTAATCTGAAATTAAAAATCTTATTTTGGTTAATTTCCATTAATATAAATAAGGGAATATACGATAATAACAATTTTAAAACCCTGTCGCTATATGAACAATTGAACTTTGGTTCTCTTAGTCTGTAGTAAAACAAAAGAGAGATGAAATGAAATATGGCAACGTTTGAGAAAAAAAAACGGCTATTTAGTTTAAAATTCAGACCAATAACAAGAAATATCTCGACAACGGTTAACTTTACAAAAAAAAAGTATATAACATAAATTGTGTTAACAAGATCTACATTTTTGGGGAGTAAGTTTTAGCCTATCTCTTACGGCTTAATAGTTATTCAAAATTCGTCCGGGATGAAGAGGTCTTTAGAGGTGATTCCCAGAAAATTCAAAATACACATTTTATTTGACACGTAAATATCTTTAATATAAGGCATTTTAATCAAAATCATTAGAGCTATTTTTGAGAAATATAAAACTTTCAAAACTTTTTTCCGTGTAAAGAGTAGTTTGGGTGGGGAATTTTTCTGAAAATCTAAGTTTCGCATCCCTGGAAATTACTAAGTTTACTTTTTGTTTTTGAGATGTGTTACACATACACACAGGCACGGACCTTTTTCTAAAAATGGTTGTTTTGGATTCAGTGAACCTCAAAATATATATTTTCAGTTAACCTCGATATAGAATTTTGATTGCAATACAATACCTCCTCCACCTACTATGTATACCGAGTGTAGAGAACATGAGAAGGTAGTAAGAAAAAGAAATCCTTTGACACTCATGAGTTCGAAAAAGAATTAGTTATATTCCAACTCTTTTGCCTAAACCGATATTATTTGTAATGCTTAGTTATATATTTTATTGAAGTAAGTCAATTTTTATACTTTATAAAAGCACACATAGCCGGCCTGGGTAGTTTGGTGGTAGCGTGTCTACCTCATATTCAGCAGGTTGTGAGTTTGCATCTCGCTTAGGGTGAGTTACCCGGATAAAGTTTTTTTTTTCGGGGTTTTCCCTTATCTTGAGAAGACGAATGTCGAGTAACTTTAAGCTCCATGGATCCCGAAATCATTTGAGCATCTTTTCACCAATTCCATTCATTGTCCGATATGACCAACCAGGTTAAAGGACGTTAAGCTACACAAAAAAAAAAAAAAAAAAAAGAAAAGAAAGAGAAAGAGAAAAAAGACATTTTCTGACAGAGAGAGATATTTTACAAAATATTCAAGATAACAAACATGGTATTTTTTACTTTCTCTACACGTACAATGTACGTTGTGTATAGAGAAGGAATTCTAATACATACAAAAATTCTATGTTGAGATTTCAACGGAAATAGATATTTTGAGGTCCCCTGGCTCCCAAAAGAACAATTTTTAGAAAAAGGTCCGCGTGTATGTCAATGGAAAGCATAACTAAAAGATTAATTACCGTTAAATACCAAACTTGGTATTTAAGTTCGGTATCTAGCAAGGATGCGACAAGAGTATTTTCAAGAAATTCCCGCACCCCAAACTACCCTTTATATGGAAACTTTTTTGAAAAATTTGATTTTCTCAAAAATAGCTGTAATGATTTTGATTAAAATACCGTATATTAAAGCTATTTACTTCACAAATAAAATGTATATTTTGAATTTTCGGGGGATAGCCATTGAAGAGCTCTTCATTCTGGATGAATTTTGCCCAATTTGGCATAACTGGTAAATCGGAAGAGATAGACAAAAACTTACTACACAAAAAATGTATATCTCGTCAAAACACACATTTTATGTCCTTTACATTT
Source organism: Hymenopus coronatus (assembly GCA_030762935.1). NCBI lineage: Eukaryota > Metazoa > Arthropoda > Insecta > Mantodea > Hymenopodidae > Hymenopus > Hymenopus coronatus. Next base: position 28,727,191 of record CM060897.1, read on the forward strand.
TTATTGTGGATGTAACCGTTTCGGAGATATTCCTTGTTATTGGTTTCAAATTTGGCCAAGCAAAGAAGCGAAGTTTTAAAACATTTCACTTTCGCTTTAGTCTAGTGCGCTGCTTTAGTTCCATTCTACTTAGAATTTCATGTGGGTGTAACACAAGCTTTTTCGACGTTGTTACACTATTTTTGAAGAAAGCAAACCTAAGCTTTGGAGATGCGGTACGGATCATGGCTGTCTTAAATATCAACTTTGCTATTGGTTACTTTAGTTACCATAGTATTTAGGCGACGTGTTTGCTTTCGGACGGAGGGTACTTGGCATCGAGCCTTATGTTGGTTAGGTGAGGGAAGGGTGAGGTGAGTGGATGCCGAACCAGGAGGCGACATTGCATATTCTAGTTCAGTTTTAGATTTAACTCTGCCATTGGACGATTGCCCAACATGGCTGGTCATGCGCAAGAAGACAGAACGAATGGAAGGCTGAATTTTGCATTGGAAAGCAGAACAAATTTTCATAAAGTGTATTTTTACTTTCTCTACATGTATTATGTACATAGTGTATAGAGACGTATTGTATTCCACCCAAAAAATCGATACAGAAATTTCACCGGAAATACAGGTTTTGGGTCCCCCTAAATCCAAAAAAAAAGAGTATTTTTAGAAAAAGGTCCGTCCGTGCGTGGCTCAAAAACGAAAAGACCGTTGATTACCAAGCTGGTATTTAAGTTTGGTATCTTTCAAAGATGCGACACGAAGATTTTCAAGAAAATCTCCTCACGCCCAATTACCGTTTACATGGAACTCTTTTTGAAAATTTTGATTTTCTCAAAATAGCCTAACGATTTTGATTAAAATATCATATGTTAAAGATATTTATATGGCAAGTAAAATGTATATCTTGAATTTTCTGGGAATAGCTGCTGAAGACTACTTTATTCTGGATGAATTTTACGGAATTTTGCATAACTGTAAAACCGTAGAGAAATAGACAAAAACTTACTTAACAGAAAATGTAGACTCGTTAAAACACACAACTTATGTTATATACATGTTTTTCGTGGAGTGGATCGTTTTTGAGATATTTCTTGATAGTGGTTTCAGCTTTAAAAACTTTTCTCATACAGGAATTTATCAATTCGTGTCCATACAAACAAAGGAACTTCAGTCACATAGCAACCAGCTTTCGACTATTACTTTAACCTATGGTACTCCCTTATTTCCCTTCTACTTACAAGGAAGCAAGTAACAAAACTACTTCTGATTTTTTTTTTTCTTGATTGGCATGAAGTAAATAGAAGCATAAGCTTTTTAACAATAATTTGTTGCAGAGATGTAGAGAAGTCATGTGAATGGAACACATCAGGTTTTTTTTAAGTGGTCAATGCCATTTACCCATCCAGTGTGCAAAGACTAGGAACGAAATGGATGGCATGATGCTCAAATGAGCCCGGGCTCTTGAATAGAGATTTATTGAAACTTTGTCTAATAAGGAGAAATGTTAACCTCGCAACTCAATAACAATCAAGAATCGAATTAGGGACTTCAGGTTTGGCAACCGAGTGGGGTGGCTCAGATAGTTTTGTCTGTAGCGCGTATTCAACAAGTCGCGGCATGGGTTTTTCGGGGGTTTCTCCAGATCACCAAATGTATATTGAGTAGGCTTCTTTAATCCCTTGAATTTCCTGTCACACTATGGAGTTTCCGTTGTCATTTAATTCAATCTTCATCCCAGTGGTTACTTTCAGGATTGTAAACGATGGCGATGTGGCTCGGTGCAGCGTGGCAGGTATAAAAAATGCTCATTATGAATCTCTCCGTCACTACTTCGTCTGGTTAGAATCATTTTTGAGAAAATCCAAATTTTTGAAATGTTTTCCATGTAAAGGGTAGTTGGGGTGAGGGGATATTTCTCAGTATCTTCGTGTCGCATCACAGGAAGATACTAAACTTAAATACGAAGTTTGGTATTTTACCGACTTATCGTTTTTGAGTTATCGTGTTCACGGACACACATGGGCCTTTTTCTGTTGCTTTTTTGGATACAGGAGGCCCTAAAACCTGTATTTCCGGTGAAATCTCGGTATCGAATTTTTTAGGGTGAATGCAATACACTATGTGCATAGTACGTGTAGAGAAAGTAAAAAGTAATGTGAATGGAGCACACCAGAAATGTTTGCAGTGAGTAGTGTAGGAATTTGTCTTCCTATGAAACAATGCGTAGGTGTAAATGTATTGACATTAAACCTTGAAAAAGGACGATGCCTTTTCCAAACATGTCACGAACTCCTTATCTATGGTTTGGGTGAACGTTCTAAAATTCTCACTTGATAAGGGGTACCTAGCAGTTAGTGGCTGCCATGTCTTGCTGCCACTAATATGCGCTAGTAAAATGAAATATTTGTAATAATTATTTTACGGAACAGAGATGATGACGGGTACATAATTATTCAGTGGCAGTCAAAGTCTTTATAGTTCAATGTTCTACTTTCATTCCTAGAGGCGGATAAAGGAATAGACCTCAAGGCTACAACAATGGTTACATAGGTAAATATTACAAGCAGAAAAATTTTTTTGGGTGGAGTGCAATACCTTCTCTATACACTATGTACATAGTGCGGATAGAGAAAGTAAAAAATGAATAAGTTCTTTGGCGGTAGAAAAGTATAACATTGACATTGAAAAACCGGCACCAGCTGACAGTAAATGTCTTGACAGAATGGAGATTACGTTGAGAACTGGATTAAGGTACTGTTATTTTGTAAACAAAGTTTTGTGTTGATATCTTTGGTTATCGTTTAGTTATGCCAAATCGTCTGTCACTCTCTGGATACCCTCGTACTACTATGTAAAGAAGTATATGTGAATCATAATATTGTGTGGTAGATGTGAACTGGCGAATTCAACAAACATGTTTGTGTTATCAAAGGATGAAATAAGCTGAATAACACCAATTATTGTGAGTGCTCATATGATCCGTGGTTCCAAGAACTCGGGTATACTGGACACTAATCTGCTTAGGATTCGAAAACCTCGACAAAGCGGAAAAAGGAAAGGAGAAGATAAAGTCTGGGTCCTCCACATTATTAGCCAAACAAGCTGCTTTTACACCAGTAAGCTTAATCGAAATTTAATATCAGTAATAGAGAAAACAGTTTATAAGAATATCAAGCGTAACAGGAAATCAAATAAAAAACATTTGATGTGTTCCGTTCACATGACTTTCTCTACTTCTCTGTGTAACAAATTATTGTTAAAAAGCTTATGCTTCTATTTACTCCATGCTAATCGAGAAAAAATTAGCAGAAATAGTCTTATTACTTGCTTCCTTGAATGTAGAAGCGAAATAAGGGAGTACCATAGGTTAAAGTGATAGTCAAAAGCTGGTTGCTACGTGACTGAAGTTCCTTTGTTTGTATGGACAGGAATTGAAAAATTCCTGTATGAAAAAAATACAAGTTTTTAAAAGCTGAAATCAAAAAACAAGGAATATCTAAAAAACGACCAACTCCACGAAAAATATATATACAACATAGATTGTGTGTTTTAATGTGCTCTACGTTTTGTGTGTGGTAAGTTTTTGTCCCTCTCCTACGGTTTAGCAGTTATGCAAAATTCCGTAAAATTCATCCAGAATAAAGTACTCCTCAGGAGCTATTCCCAGAAAATTTAAGATATACATTTTATTTGTCTGGTAAATATCTTTAATATACGAAATTTTAATCAAAATCGATAGATCCATTTTTGCGAAAATCAAAATTTTCGAAAAAAGGTCCATGTAAAAGGTAGTTGGGGGCGAGGGGATTTTTCTCAAAATCTTCGTGTCGCATTCCTGGAAGATACTAAACGTAAATTCCAAGTTTGGTATTTTACCGACTTTGCGTTTTTGAGTTATCGTGTTCACAGTCACAAACACACGGACCTTTTTCCGAAAATGTTTTTTTTTATTTTTTTAGATAAAGGTGACCCTAAAACATACATTTTCCGTGAAATCTTGGTATCGAAATTTTAGGTGGAGTGCAATTTCTTCTCTATGTGCTATGTACATAGTGCGTATAGAAAAAGTAATAATATATTTTTTAGAATATAAAACAGCTATGCATAGTCTAATTTTATTGTTGCAGGTTATTGTATTACGAAATTATAAAACAAGCCCACTAAAAATACTAAAACCTTTGATTAATCGTCTTTGTTGCAGTTTTTGCTTAAAATCATGTTTTAATTCACTTGATTATTTAAATGTGTAATAAGATCATTAACATGTATGTAATTAAATGTAAATATTACTATGTAAATAACTATATGTAAATCGTAATATTGTATGCTTTAGCTAAAAAGATACTTCTATTACAGAAAAAGGCAATTCGAATTTCATGTGTTGTGGCCCCCAGAACTCAATGTACACCTTTATTTGTTAAGTTGGGTGTATTAACTTTGACTTCATTGTTTGTGTTCCACTGCCTCTTCTTTGTTAAGAAAAATTGTTATAAATACAATGTTCCGAAATCCATCTTCAGAACTAGTTCCAATATTCACATAAATAAATGTAAATATAGTAAGATATAAAATTGCTTTGAGACAATATCATTAAATCTATTTAACAAACTTAGTAACAGCACTAAAGCTCTCTCCATTGAATCTTTTAAGAGGTCAGTGAAGCGCATTTTGATTTTAAATCCATTTTATTGGCTGGATGAATTTTATTATACTGCCATTTGTTTTTGATCTTACTTGTATTTGACGTTGCTACACAATGTACTTTGTTCTGGCAAATAAACTATATCTATCTGTCTGCCTATCTATCTATCTATCTATCTATCTATCTATCTATCTATCTATCTATCTATCTATCTATCTATCTATCTATGTATTTATCTATGTGTCTGTCTGTCTATGATGATGTGAACCGGTGTATTCAACAAATGGATGATATGAAAGGATGAAATAAACAGAATAATAGCAATTATTATGAGTGCTATATGACCCGGGGTTCCAAGAACTCAGGTTTACCGGACATTAATCTTCTTAGGATTTGCGAAAATCTCGACAAAGAAACAAAGGAGAGGAATTGAAGCCTCGGGCCCTATGCATTATTAGGCAAACATATTTCCTTTTACACCAGCAAGCTTGACACGAAATTTAATCTCGGAGATAGAGGAAACAGCTTATAAAAATATCAAGCGTAACAAATAAACTATTCTCATTATCACGAGAAAAAGCGTATGCCTCAGGCAAGGAGGAAATGTCCAGCTTAATCTTTCTTCCACAATTCGAAGTCAAGTGGAAAGGTATTTTCAGGGCGGCATTTAGGAAACAGAGAAAATAAATGTTCTCCGAATTTATCTATATAGACCTTGTTGAACCTAGTGAGTTCATACCGGATGATGAATTAATAATGCTCAAATCAGCCCGGGATCCATTATGCATAGACTTACTCGACTTTCGACTTCGCAGAATAAGGGAAAACCCCAAAAATCTGATACGTTCCATTCACATAACTTTTTCTAGCTGTTCCAAATATAAACTATTGTTACAAAAGAACAGTTATCTACACAATACTAAGTTAAAGGGAAATAAGGTAATACATTATGCTAAAGCGATTGTCAAATCTTTTAAACGGTCAACTCTACAAGAAATACGTATATGACATAAATTGTGTGTTTTTAACAGTTTTTGTCCATTTAAGTTTTCGTTTATCACTTACGGTTTAACCATTATGCAAAGTTCTGCAAAACTCATCCAAAATAAAGGTCTTCAGATGCTATTCCCAGAAAGTTCAAAAATATATTTTATTTATCATGTAAATATCTTTAATGTACGGTATTTTAATCAAAATCGTTAGAGCCATTTTTGAGAAAAACAAAATTTTCCAAAAAAAAAAAAAATTATTCGCCCTCCGTGGTGTAATGGTTACCATGCTGACTTCATATACCCAAGGTCGCGGGTTCAAATCTTGGCGGAGGACGATGGATTTTTGGGTGTAAAAGTCCTTAGCATGGCTTCTTTCGGAAGGGAAGTAAAGTTGTGGGTCCCGTGTTGTAGATTTACGGCATGTCAAAGAACCCCAAGCCTGACAGAGAGGCCTCTGAGCAAAATTAAGCAGTCTTTCACGCCCAATTTAGAATGGGACACTGAGAACCACATTAGTTAAAGAGCGTCCGTAAATAACACATTTACATTAAAAAAAAAAATCTTCGTTTCGCATCCTTGGAAGATACTGAACATAAATACCAAGCTTGGTTTCAAACGGTATTTTCGTTTTAGAGCTATGCTATCCACAAGCACAGACAGACACACTTTGTCTAAAAATCTTATGCATTCCATTAACGTGACTTTCTCTACATCTATTTTAATAAGCTTTTTCTTCTATATTCTTCAACCTAATCAAGGTAAACATTAACAGAAACGAGGGAAGGGAAATAAGAGAATACAGTACGCCATACCGACAATCACATGTAGTTTCTATGAGACTGACATCCCTTTCTTTGCGTGGCCAGAAGTGAACAAGTTCCCGTATGAGAAAACTTTTAAGTATTTTAAAACTAAAACCAATAACAAGGAATATATCCATAACGGTCAACTCCACGAAAAAAGTGTATATGACATAAATTGTGCGTTTTACGGATATCTCGAGTTTTTGTCTGGTAAAATTTTGTCTATCTTTTACGGTTTGCCAGTTATGCAAAATTCAGTAAAATTCATCTAGAATAAAGAGGTCTTCAGAGGCTATTCCTAGAAAGTTCAAGAAATAAATTTTCTTTGTCATGTAAATATCTTAAATATAAAAGATTTTATCAAAATTGGTAGTCATTTTTGAAAAAATCAAATTTTTAGAAATTGTTTGCATGTAAAAGGTAGTTGCGGGTGGAGGAATTTTCTTGGAAATCGTCGTGTTGCAATCCTTGGAAGATAGTGAATTTAAATAACAGTTTGGTGTTAAATAGGCTTTTCGTTTTTTATCTATGCTGCCCACAGACGTATACACTCGCAGACCTTTTTCTAAAATTATTTTTTGGATTCAGTGGACCTCAAAACATATTTCTCGGTAATGAATCTTTGGGTGGAATACAATATTTCCTCTATACACTATGTACATGGATAGTACTTGTAGAGAAAGTAATAAACTTTCAGTGCCTCTTTCTGTCTCGATCGCTCGCAAAGAACAGATTGGCGGGAACAATAGAATCAGCAGTGGACAATGAACGGATAAACATGGATACAAGCGTTCATGATTGTAAACACGGGCAGTATGCCAGGCAAGGGCATGTGACTAGGAGCAGCTACTTTACCTGTTTGATGGCATAAACACTGTAAAATATGCGTGCGCAAGGAGATAAGGTTGGTAAAGGCATAGCCTCTCACTCTCGCATTTACTGTCACACTCTCACTCACGATCTCACTCACGATCTCGCTCACACTCTCACTCTCACACTCACACTCTCTCACTCACACTCACACTCTCTCACTCACACTCACACTCTCTCACCCACACTCACGATCACACTCCATCTCACTCACGATCTCACTCACGATCTCGCTCACACTCTCACTCTCACTCTCACACTCACACTCTCTCACTCACACTCACACTCTCTCACTCACACTCACGATCTCACTCACACTCTCTCACTCTCACTCTCTCGCACTCACGCACATGCACACTCACTCATACTCACAGTCTCTCACTCACACTCTCTCACTCTCTCACACTCACATTCACTCTCTCACTCACTCTCACTCTCACACTCACTCTCTCTCACTCTCACACTCGCTCTCGCACTCGCTCTCACACTCACACTCGCACTACCCCGTAGGTTAACGTGGTACGTCATATACGTTGAATGAAATCGGTGAAATGATGCTCAAATGTCCATGGAATTTAAAGTTACTAGACATTCATTCGTCTTCTCAGGATGACAGAAAGCCTTGGAAGAAACAAGAAAATATCTTTATACGGGAGTTTGAAGGTTTTTTTTTACTATTATTATTATTATTATTATTATTATTATTATTATTATTTATGGACGCTCTTTAACTGCTGCGGCTCTCAGCGACCCATTCTATACGTGAAAGACCGCTAAATTTTCCTCAGAGGCCTCTTTATCTGGCTTAGGTTCTTTTACGTGCCGTAAATCTACGATACGGGACGAACGGCTTTACTTCCCTTACGAAGGAAGACATGCTAAAGATTTTTACGCCCCAAAAATGCCATCGTCCTCTGCCGAGTTTGAATCCGCGACCTTGGATATGTGTAAACATTACATCACAGAGAGCGACCTTTATACGGGTAGATCACCCTAACCGAGATTCGATCTCGGGACGTCTTGAATGTGAGGCAGACACGTCAAAGTAGTCCAAATTTGAACGCCTGCTACAGGAAAGACGCATCTAGCTATTATTATTATTATTATTATTATTATTATTACTATTATTATTATTATATATTTTTTATGTCTATTTGAAAAACACCTTGCTTCGAGTGGGGCTTATTTCAAAGAAAACAAATGCTGGTGTGGTATACTTCACGTGACTTTCTCTGTCCATTCAACAAACTATTCTTATAAATAGATTATTCTCTCTACTTCTGGTTAGTCGAGAAAAACAAAAGCAGAAATGCTTTTATTGCATATTTTGTTATAGAAACAAAAGGAATACCTTAGAATTTAAGCGATATTCATCCTTTAAAGAACTACTCTGTCGGTCTGAGTGGCGCAGTAGGTTAGGTGTTGGCTTTCTGGCCCGGGTTTTTAGAGCTTAAGTGACAATTACACATTAGTAGATAGCGGCGTGTAAAAGAACTGGGACGAAATTCCGGCACGACGGTGGCGGCGCGGATATTATCCTAACTATTTACAGCGCCGTTAACAAGCAAATAAATATTTAAATTAAAGAGTTGATCGCTATCAGATAACTTTCAAACTTTCGCTTTCCATGACCATGAGAAAGAAAAACCATAACTTCTCTTTTCAATGCAGTTTTAAGCGTTTCAAAATTGTTATCAAGGACTATCTCGAGGATGGTTATTCCCACAAAAATGTAGTTAATAAATTTTAAAAGTTGACTATTGTGTGATTAAAATTCGGTTCTCTTTGCATGGCCAGGAGTAAAACAAAAATGTTGGAATGACTAATTTGAGAAGTTGAGAATGACTGTTTGAAGAATTGTTAATTATTATAATGAAATCAATAACAAGGGATATCTCCACAAAAAAATACATGACATAAACTGTGTGTTTTAACAAGATATACAGTTTTGCGCATTAAGTTGTTGTGTATCTCTATGGCAAAAAGAACCCAGAATGAAGAGATCTTCAGAGTTTCTTCTCAGAAAACTCAAGATATGCATTAAATGCCATGCAAATATATTTAATGTCTGTATCGGACAGTGTTTTTCGAAAAATGTTCCATGTAAAGGGTAGTTTGAGATGTGGGATTTTCAGGAAAATCTTCCTGTCGCATCCTTAAATACCGACTTTTCGTTTTTAGTTATGCTGCATGCAGACCTATTAAAAATGCTTTTGTTAAATTCAGGGATCCTCAAAACAAACTTGTATTTCAGGTGAAATATCGGTTTAGAATTTTTGGATGGAATACCATACCTTATCTACCTATTATGTACATTGTAGAGAAAGTAAACACAAGAGGACTATGATGAAATATTATCTCTGTAGTATCTCTGCTATCGGTGTAGTATGGCTGTTGAAATTGAATTATTTTATTTGTGACGCTCTTTAACTGCTGTGGTTCTCAGCGTCCCATTCTATATCGGGCTTAATGTTACTCACAGGCCTCATTATTAGACTTGAGGTTCTTTTATGTGCCGTAAATCTACGACACGAGAACACGGCTTTACTTTCCTTCCAAAGGAAGCCATGCTAAGGATTTTTACCCTGAACATATCTGATGTGTTCCATTCACATGACTTTCTCTACATCTCTGCAACAATATTGTTAAAAAGCTTATGCTTCTATTTATCTACTTCAATCAAACCGAGAAAAAATTAGAAGAAATAAGGGATTACCGTAGGTTAAAGTGATAATCAAAAGCTGGTTGCTATGTGGCTGAAGTTCCTTTGTTCGTATGGACAGGAGTTGACAAATTCCTGTATGAGAAAAGTAAAAGTTTTTCAAAGTTGAAACTAAAAACAAGGAATATCTTAAAAACGATTAGTTCCACGGAAAAAATGTATATAACATAAATTGTGTGTTTTAATGTGCTCTACATTTTCTATGCGGTAAGTTTTGCCCAACTCTCACGGTTTAGCAGTTATGCAACATTTCGTAAAATTCATCCAGAATAAAGTAGTCTTCAGAGGCTATACCCAGAAAAGTCAAGCTACGTTTTATTTGTCATGTAAGTATCTTTAGTATACGATAATTTAATCAAAATCGTTAGAGCCATTTTTGAGAAAATAAAAATTTAAAAAAAAAAGTTCCATTTAAAGGATAGTTTGGGATGGGGGGGTTTTCTTGACAATCTTCGTGTCGCATCCTTGAAAGATACCAAACTTAAATACCAAGTATGGTATTTTACCGACTTTTGGTTTTTGAGTTATCGTGTTCACAGACACGCGGATACACATATACACACACGGACCTTTTTCTGAAAATGCTTTTTTGGATACAGGGAACCCTAAAGCATATATTTTCGGTGAAATCTCGGTATCGAATTATTGGGTGGAGTGCAATTCCTTCTCTATACACTATGTACATAGTACGTATTGAGAAAGTAAAATTCATCGTCCTCCGCCGTGTTTGAACATAAGGCCAGCATGGTAACCACTACACCACGTAGTAGTACGGCTGTGATTGGCCACCTGTGCAGCATACGCTACCTGTCATTGGCTAATGGAATATTGAGGGGTGTGGTCTCTTTAACGTAGCGCTAAGAAATCATATTTCATTTGAAATCACATGGCAAGGTAGACAACATAAATTTACCAAATATGATATGGTGCTAGGCGCATGCGTATTACTGACTCAAAGGGGAAGCGGTTGGAAGTTCCAATTAGTGGACTCCAGGAAGGAATCTTCCAGGAATATCAGCTGTCATGTTTTACTCTGAATTATCTTCCTAGGGGACGAAAAACGAGATTCGGAACTGTAGAGCTCTTCGACGATAAAATAGCAGAGCAGCACTACCGAGTCTGGTCATTGAGAGAAATGGGTGACGGTTCCTCCGCGAAGTCGGCTGACTCAAACGTTGTTACGAGTTGTTCTACACCCAGGCGCTAGTCTCTGTAGCTCGCAATCGAGGGGTCACGAGTTTGAATCCATTGTACCACCCAATTTATATAGCAATTGAACAACATGGCCCGCAGCTACATGTGAGATCCCTCTCAACTTTAAGTTTTTTGTTGTTTTCCCTGAGCGGTAGGTGATTTCTTTGGGTGGTCTTTCATTCTCCATGATTTTCTTTCCATCATTTCCGTTTCATTCTGTTTCCGGCTCGTGTTTCAGACGCGTTTCTACTGTTAGACCACTACAAGAAAGCAAGAGGGGTTCTGAGGTATGAGAAGGAGCTTACCGTTAACTAGTCAATTTTTTACTTTCTCCATACGCACTATGTACATAGTGTATAGAGAAAGTATTGCACTCCACCCAAAATTCGATACAGAGATTTCACCGGAAATATATGTTTTAGGGTCCCCAATATCCAAAAAAAGCATTTTCACAAAAAGGTCCGTGTGTGTGTGTGTGTGTGTGTCCGTGTGTCTGTGAACACGATAACTCAAAAACGAAAAGTCGGTAAAATACCAAACTTGGTATTTAAGTTTAGTATCTTCCAGGGATGCGACACGAAGATTTTGAGAAAAATTCCCCCACCCCCAACTACCCTTTACATGGAACTTTTTTCGAAAATTTTGATTTTCTCAAAAATGGCTCTAACGATTTTTATTAAAATTTCGTATATTAATCATATTTACCTGACAAACAAAATGTTTATCTTGAATTTTCTGGGAATAGCCTCTGAAGAGTGGTTTATTCTGGATGAATTTTACTAAATTTTGAATAACTGCTAAACTGTAAGAGATGGACAAAAACTATACAAAAAATGTAGAGCACATTAAAACACACAATTTATGTTATATACATTTTTTTCCTGGAGTTCGTCGTTTTTGTGACATTCCTTATTTTTGGTTTCTGCTATGAAAAACGTATACTTTTCTCATACAGGAACTTGTCAACTCTTATCCATATAGACAAAGGAACTTCATTGACATAGCAACCAGCTTTTGACTATCACTTTAACCTACGCTTGTCCCTTATTTCGCTTCTACTTACAAGGAAGCGAGTAATTAGACTATTTCTGCTATTTTTTTCTGATTAGCATAAAGTAAATAGAAGTATAAGATTTTTAAGAATTATTTGTTGCAGGGATATGGAGAAAGTCATGTGAATGGTACACATCAGATTTTTTACTATGAAATTGTGTATGTGTTTTTGAGTCACCGATGCTGCCACATCTAACTGCTTCATTAAGTATAATTAAGCATTTCCAGGTTCTCATTGGTAGCGTGTGAGCTGACAACATTCTGCTTTATCGACAGAAAATGTTTAGACAGCACATTCATCTTGCTGGCCTTCTTCTCGTGGTCACACAATACGTTTCATGGTGACTTATGGTAGTGCCGGACTGATGGCGTGTATGTTGCACGAAGGAGAGGTTTTTGTCTATCTCTTACGGTTTAACCGCTGTGCAAAATTCTGTAAAAGGTTATTCCCAGAAAATTCAAAATATACATATTATTTTTTATGTAACTAGTTTTAATATACGGTATTTTAATTAAAATCGTTCCAGGCATTTTTGAGAAAAACACAATTTTCAAAAAACTTTCCATATAAGTGATAGCTTGTAGTGGGGGGGGGATTTTTATGAAAATCTTCATGTCGTATCCTGGGAAGAAAATAAACTTAAATGCCAAGTTTGGTATTAATGGTCTTTTAGTTTTTGAACTGTGCTGTCCACAGACACACACGTACCTTTTTCTAAAAATGCTTTTTTGGACTCGGGTTATTGCAAAACATATATTTCCGGTCAAATCTTGACATTGTATTTTTCGGTGCAATACAATACCTTTTCTAGTTATATCCATTGTATGAGCATATCTGCTAGAGAAAGTAATACTATTTTAGGAAGAGGAAGATAAGGCTTTTATCTTAGGGCTTGTGATGTCCCTTGGATACGCTACCAACAAGACAAGGATTATAGCATTAGAATACTGACATCAGGTCACCCTCCGTGGTGTAATGGTTAATACTCAAGGTCACGGGTTCAAACCCGGCGGCGGACGATGGGTTTTTCCTGTATAAAAATCCTTAGCATGGCTTCCTTCCGAAGGGAAATAAAGCTGTTGAACCCATGTTGTAGATTTATGGCACTAAAAGAACCTCAAGCCTTATACGCCCAATTTAGAATGGGACGCTGAGAACCTCAGTAGTTAAAGAGCGTTCATAAATAACGCGCCATTTTACAGACATCAGAAATAAAATTCGTAAGAGTAAAGGCTGGATACACTAAAATGGACAGAAAACGCAGAATGATATTAGAGAAGAATTAAAAGTAGAACAATTAACTAATATAATTTCTAGCAATAAACAACAATGAGAAAAACATGTTCTAAAATGCATAATAATAGAATACCTAAAATATTATAAACCTAGAGGTAAAAGAAACCAAGGAAGACTGAAGGAAAGATAGGCAGACCAATTTGGAGCCCGAACAGATTGAAAAGTCCAAAACCGTGAAGCAGAAGAAGAAAAGCTGATGTGTTCCATTCACATGACTTTCTCCACATCTCTGGAATAAATTATTGTTAAAAAAAAGTATGCTTCTATTTACTTCATGCTAATCGAGAAAAAACAACAGAAATAGTCTTATTACTTGCTTCCTTGTAAGTAGAAGCGCAATAAGGGAGTACCATAGGTTAAAGTGATAGTCAAAAGCTGGTTACTATGTGACTGAAGTTCCTTTGTTTGTATGGACACGAGTTGACAAATTCCTGTATGAGAAAAGTATAATTTTTTTTAAATCTGAAAACAAGGAATATCTAAAAAACAGTTAACTACACAAAAAAAATGTAAATTACATAAATTGCATGATTTAACGAGATCTACATGGTTTGTGTAGTAAGCTTCGTCTACCTACTATGGTTTACCATAGCAAAATTCAGCCATGATAAAGAGGTCTTCAGAGGCTATTCCCAGAAAATTCAAGCTATACATTTTATTTGTGCTTTAAATGTGTTTAATACACGATAATTTATAATCAAAATCATTAGTCATTTTTGAGAAAAATTCAAATTTCCAAAACAAAAAAACAAAAATCCATGTAAGGAGTAGTTTGAGTGTTGGGGTATTTTCTTGAAAATTTGCGTGTCGTATCCTTGGAAGATACTAAACTTAAATGTAAAGTTTGGTATTTAGCAGTCTTTTAGTTTTGAGTTTTGCTGGCCACAGACAAATACTCACACGGTCTTTTTTCTATAAATGTTTTTTTCTGACTCAGGACAGCTTAAAGTATATATTTCCGGTTAAATCTTGACATCGAATTTTTGTATGGTATACAATACCTTTTTCTAGTTATGCCCATTGCATGTGCATACGTACTAGAGAAAGTAATGCTATTTATGAACAGGAACATATGTAAAATTTATAATTTTGCTTATAAAGTAGTATTATTCCTATTATTTATTTATTATTATTGTTTAGAGACTTCAGTAAACGTATTTCTGTTGAATTGTGTATTTTGGTAGCTAGAAGTAAATCGGTGAGCTTCAATACGAAAGTGCGGTGTCCCTATTTGATAAGACGGTAGCTGATGTGTTTCCTTCCCTTATAAACGAGTAGTTGTGGTGGTTGTTTTGCACACCCCTGTCGGGGCTGACAGCTGGCGGTCCTGTCGAGGACAAATCCTCTACCGACCAACCAACCGACCGACCGAGAAATTTGGCGACAGCGGAAAACTTGTGCCTCTCACTTCAACACAACACAAGAATTTCACATGGCTTTATGCATTTTGTTGCTGGTGTCCAGGAACTGACCTTGAACCGGGGTCGTGGGATCCGTTTTGGGCGGTTTTCTGATTAATTGGTTCTCTGGATCCCACCAACTGTCCCTATTCTAAATTTATCCTGGATACATGATGTATGGAAAAATAAAATTTGTGTTGGCCCCGTAGCTCTGTAGAACTCCTGCCTGGTGTGCAAGGGGTCCCAGGTTCCATTCCCGGCTGCGAGTAGGGATTTTTCACTAGTCCATAAATATAAATGGCGTGTTATTTATGGACGCTCTTTAACTTCTGTGGTTCTCAGCGTCCCATTCTAAATTGGGCGCGAAAGACTGCTTATTTTGCTCAGAGGCCTCTCTATCAGGCTTAAGGTTCTTTTACGTGCCGTAAATCTACAACACGGGACCAACGGGTTTACTTCCCTTCCGAAGGAAGCCATGCTAAGGCTTTTTACGCCCAAAAAAATCCATCGCCCGTCAGGGAATGTGTGTGATCAAATGATCAAATGATAAAAATCTGATGCGTCGTGTTCCATTCACATGACTTTTGACTTTCTCTACATATTTTAGCTCCATGTCCTATAACCTGGTATATCGTATCGGACGATGAATGAAATTTGTGAAATGATGATCAAATGATCCCGGGGTGCATGGAGCTTAAAGTTACTCGATATTTGTCTTCTCAGAATAAGGGAAAACATTATCCGGGTAATACACCCTAAGCGAGATTTGAACTAGCGACCTGTTGAATGCGATGCAGACACGCTATCCCCACACTACCCAGGTGGGCAACAAATTATTATTAATACCTTTATTTATCTATCTACTTCATGCTAATCGAGATAAACATTCAGAAACGGCCTTATTATTTAGTTTCTTGTAAGTAGAAGGGAAATAAGAGAATACACTAGGTTGACAGTCAAGTATTTTAAAATGTGGTTGCTATGGGATTGAAGTCCGTTTCTTTGTGTGGCAAGTTTCCGTATGAGAAAAATATAAGTATTTTAAAACTGAAGCCAGTGACAAGGAATATCTCGAAAACGGTCAACTCCACGAAAAAATATATATGACATAAATTGTGTTCTTTTTACGAGATCTACATTTTTTTTGTTAAGTAAGCTTTTCCCTATCTGTTATTTTTTAAGCCGGTCCACATGGCCATGCTCGCTAAGGCGTCTCCCTTTGGTGCTTCGTGGGCAGGGGATCGTGGGTTCAAGTCCCGCCTTGGGCATGGGTGTTATATGTTTGTGTAAAGGAACAGTAAAACCAGTAATCATGGGGGGGGGGATGTAAATAGGGAATACAGCGCCGGAGTCCTAACCAGACTCCGGTACTGTTTAAAAAAAAAATTACCAGTTTATGCAAAATTCAGAAAAATTCATCCAGAATAAAGAGATCTGCAGAGGCCACTCACAGAAAATTAAAGATATACATTTTATTTTTCAAGTAAATAGCATTAATATACCTTATTTTAATAAAAACCGTTTGTCACTTTTGAGAAAGTTATTATATTCGAAAATGTTTTCTATGTAAAGAGTAGTTTGGAGTGGGGACTTTCCTTTAAATGTTCGAGTCGCATCCTTGGAAGATAGTAAACTTAAATACCAAGTTTGCTATTTTACCAACTTTTCGTTTTTGAATTATCGTGATTACAGACATACGGACACGGACCGTTTTCCAAAAAATTGTTTTTGGATACAGGGGGACCCTAAAACGTTTATTCCTGCTGAAATTCCTGTATAGAGAAAGTAAAAATTAAAGATTATTGGAAACCTAACCATTACAGTACTTCAACTAGCATCATTGTTAATAGCCAATATGTTGCACAGGGAAAACTTGCATTGTTTTTACATGTCATGGTTTGAGTAGTAGAAACATGTTTAGTTTATTTATCCCTATCTCTCTATGTATTCTGGTAGCTAGCGAACGTATTTGTGTTCCACTCAAAAATAGAAACGAAAATTTCACCTGAAATACATTTTGGAGGCCCCCCTGCAAAAAATTTTAGATAAAGGTCCATCTGTGCATGTCTGTGAACAGCCTGATTCAAAACACGAAAGCATATTTTAAAGATCCGGCACAGTGGTTTTTAAGAAAATATCCCACCCCACTTACTCTGTACACGTAGGGCCTTTTGAAAGCTTTTTTAAAATCTCGTATATTAAAGATATTTCTATGGCAAATAAAATGAATTTCCTGAATTTCTTGGGAATAGCCTTGAAGTCCCCTTCATTCTGAATGGTTTTTGCATAACTGTAATAAAAGATACAGAAAATTTTACTACCCAAAAAATTTAGATTTTGTTTAAGTATGTAATGTATGTCAACTCTTTTTACTTTCTCTATACGTACTATGTACATAGTGTATTGTATTCCACCCAAAAATTTGATACCGAGATTTCACCGGAAATACATGTTTTGGGTCCCCCTGAAATAAAAAAAAAACATTTATGGATAAGTGTGTGTTTCTGTGTGAGTGTTCCATTCACATGACTTTCTCTACATTTCTGTAACAAACTATTGTTAAAACGCTTAAGCTTCTATTTACTTCATGCTAAACGAGAAAAAATTAGCAGAAATAGTCATATTAGTTGCTTCCTTGTAAGTAGGAGGGAAATAACTGTGTACCATAGATTAAATTGATAGTCAAAAGCTGGTTGCTATGTGACTGAAGTGCCCTTGTTTGTATGAGCAGGAGTTGACAAATTCCTGTATGAGAAAAGTATAAGCTTTTGAAAGCTGAAATCAAAAACAAGGAATATGTCAAAAACGATGAACCCCATGAAAAAAATGTGGTAACATAAATTGTATGTTTTAATGTGCTCTACATTTTTTGTGTGGTAAGGTTTTGTCTATCTCGTACGGTTTAGCAGTTATGCAAAATTCCGTAAAATTTATCTATAATAAAGTAGTCTTTAACTTCTATTCCCAGAAAATTCAAGACATACATTTTATTTGTCATGCAAATATGTTTAAAATACGATGCTTTAATCAAAATCGTTAGATCTGCTTTTGAGAAAATCTAAATTTTTGCAAAATTTTCCATGTGAAGGGTAGTTGGGGGTGGGAAGACTTTCTTGAAAATCTTTGTGTCGTATCCTAGGAAGATACTAAACTTAAATACAAAGTTTGGTATTTAATGGACTTATCATTTTTGAGCTTGTCCACAAGCACGCACACACTCACCTTTTTCTAAAAATGTTTTTTTTTTTATTTAGGGGGCTCGAACACGTGTATTTTCGGTGAAATCTCAGTATAGAATTTTTGGGTGAAATACAATACCTTCTCTATATATTACGTGTAGAGAAGCTAAAAAGTTCGCACGCGACATATCGAAATGTTATTTAAATATATATGAACCAATACTTCGGAACGTTTAATAGCAGGAAAGCAGTAATTTACATAAGCGAGTTTTTAAAGAGTTCACTTCCCTTCAGGAAGTTTTCGTGTCTAATAGACTTTTCCAAGAAAATTCAAGTAATATGGCTTCATCGGCTGTTTACAGGATATGACGTTCACAGTGTTACCATACCAGTCTATTAAACGTTTGGCATTTTAATTAAAAGGCATATGATTTTTTTTAAAAGAAACAACAAATTTTCTCATATAGTTTTTCTGAAACTGGGTAATTTCTCGAAAAGTTTCAGCTTGAAACCTTAAATCACGCACAATATAAATGTGTTTTATGTTTTTGATTTACACTTTTCATAGACATGACCAAAATACAAACGTGCTAGCGGGTTTCGTTGATTTAGGTGTTTATGTGCATTTCCAATAATATATCGACATCCAATTTTTGGGTCGAATACAAATACTTCCTCTGTAATAGGTGAGTGGTAAAGAAAGTAAAAATCTCTCACATTTAATGCAACAAATGATCAACGATGATTTTAAGTGTCTAAAAATATCACATGATTTTCTCTATCCATTCTGTAACACTCTGTTCTTACAAAAGTTTTTTTGTTTTTTTGTTTTTTTGTTTAACGTTCTTTAACTTGCTTGGTCATATTGGGACAGTGAATGAAATTGGTGAAATAATGCTCCAATGATCTTAGGGTCCATAGAGCTTAAAGTTACTCGAAATTTGTCCTCTCAGGATAATGGAAAATTGGGGGAAAAAACCCTTATCCGGGTAAGTCACCCTAAGCGAGATTCGAACTCGCGACAGACAGACACGCTATCACCACACGACCCAGGCGGACTTCGGTTCGCTTTGTATAAGGAGGAGTAAAACAAAAGAAAAATGAATGACAAATTTCCGTTTGAGAAAAGTTTAAGTTTTAAAACGGAAACTAATATAAATATAAACACAATTTCTTATATATCTATGTACTCGTATAACAAAATGTGTGTTTTAATGAGATTAACATGTTTTGTGTAATAAGAATATTGTCTCTATCTGTTGTAATCTAAATGATGAGGTCTAGGTTCTTCCTAGAAAATTCAAAATATACAGCTTAGTTGTGAAGTAGATATCTTTAATATGTGGTATTTTAATAAATTTCGTTACAGTCAATTTTGATAAAATCCAGATATTTGAAACATTTTCCATATAAAGGGTAGTTTTTAGTGGGAGATTTTTGTCGTGTCGCATCCTCGGAAGATGCTCAATTTAATTATCAAGTTTGGTATGCAACTGTCATTACATTGTTGAATTATGTTGTTCTCAGACAGCACACACGCGAACCTTTTCCTAAACATTAATTTCCTTTTATTCCGAGGCTACAAAACATGTATTTCCGTTGAAATGTCTTTATGAAAGTTTGGATGGAATACAATACCATCTCTGTGTTCTAGACGTGTAGTAAAGAATGTAAACAGTAAACTGATTCACTTGTAGCTGGAAATAAAACAAAGACAAAAATCTAATGTTTCATTCACATGACTTTCTCTACGTCTCTACAATAAATTATTGTTAAAAAGCTTATTCTTCTATTTACTTGATGATAATTGAGAAAAAATTAGCAAAAAGGGTCTTATTACCTTCTTCCTTGTAAGTACAAGGTAAATAAGGGAGTACCATAGACTAAATCGTCGCCCTCCGTGGTGTAATGGTTACCATGCTGACTTCATATACCCAAGGTCGGGCGTAAAAATCCTTAGCATGGCTTCCTTCGGAAGGGAAGTAAAGCTGTGGGTCCCGTGTCGTAGATTTACGGCACGTAAAAGAACCTCAAGCCTGATAGAGAGGTCTCTGAGCAAAATTAAGCGATCTTTCACGTCCAATATAAAATGGGACGCTGAGAACCACAGCGTTCATAAATAACACGCCATTTCATTTCATTTCATAGACTAAATCGATAGTTAATTTTTTTTAAAAGCTGGTTGCTATGTGATTAAGGTACCTTTGTTTGTTTGGATATGAGTTGACAAATTCCTGTATGAGAAAAGTATGATCATTTTAAAGCTGAAACTAATAATAAGGAATATCTCAAAAACGGCCAACGTCACGAAAAAAATGTGACATAAATTGTGTATTTTTGTGTGGTACGTTATTGTCTATCTCTTACGGTTTACCAGTTATGCAAAATTCTCCCAAAGCCAAGTAGTTGGGATGGGGGGATTTTCTTGAAAAGCTTCGTGTCGCATTCTTGGAGGATATCAAACTTAAATACCAAGTCTGGTTTTTAACGGTCGTTACGTTTTTGAGCTTTGCTGCCCACAGTCACATATACAGACACTCAACACACGTGCAGACACACACACACATTTTTCTAAAAATGCTCGTTTTGCTTTCTCTATACTTACTATATACATAGTGTATAGAGAAGGTATTGTATTGCACCGAAAAATTCGATAACGAGATTTCACCGGAAATATATATTTTGAGACACCCTGAATCCAAAAAAAAAAAAAAAAGCATTTTTAGAAAAATGTCCGTGATGTGTGTGTCTGTCTGTGAGTGTATGTGTGTGTCTGTGGGCAGCATAGCTCAAAAACGAAAGGACCGTTAAATGCCAAACATGGTATTTAAGTTTGGTATTATCCAAGGATGCGACACGAAAATTTTCAAAAAAATCTCCCCACACCAAACTACCCTTTACATGGAAAAATCTCGAAAATTTTGATTTTCTTAAAAAGGGTTCTAACGATAATAATTAAAATACCGTATATCAAAGATATTTATCTGACAAATAAAATGTATATCTTGAATTTTCTGGGAATAGTCTCTGAAGACTATTTTATACTGGATGAATTTTACGGAATTTTGCATAACTGCTAAACCGTAAGAGTTGAACGAAAACTTAAAACACAAAAAATGTATAGCACATTAAAACACACAAGTTATGTTATATAAATGTTTTTCTTGGAGTTGATCGTTTTTTAGATATTCCTTGTTTTTTGGTTTCAGCTTTGAAGAACATACTTTTCTCATACAGGAATTTATCAACTCGTGTCCATACAAACAAAGGAACTGCAGTCACATAGCAGCCAGTTTTTGGCTTTCACTTCAATTTATGGTGCTCGCTTATTTCGCTTCTACTTACAAGGTAGCAAGTAATAAAACACATGTTTCACACTTGCGTTCACTTGTCAATACTGCCACCCTTGACTCATGGTTAAAACGCTACTAACTCTTGTTGAATTGA
This sequence comes from Hymenopus coronatus, assembly GCA_030762935.1. Classification (NCBI taxonomy): domain Eukaryota; kingdom Metazoa; phylum Arthropoda; class Insecta; order Mantodea; family Hymenopodidae; genus Hymenopus; species Hymenopus coronatus. The sequence continues at coordinate 28,748,780 of CM060897.1, forward strand.
TGAATATTATATGTACAACGCATTAGGACATTTTTGTGACATGAAAAAGCGCTTTAAATATTTTGGCAGCAGTGAAACTTGGCTACGGGGAATTCTATTTAAAATGCACACATTGTGTAATGTTGGCAAGACTGTGGCATATCAAACACATGTTGTGAGTCATACTCGCAATGTAATTCACTGTTTCCGCTGGAAAAATAAATAGGTACAACAAAAACCGTCTTCCTGACTCACAAATAAGGTCATATGCGCATGCGTGGGCGGATGTAGTTTGCATATATGCAACTTAATATATACTGTAATGCTGCCTGTCGGTTAGGGTAGAGGAAGTATTGTATTGTAGTCATAACTTCGACATTAACGCGATTTCGTTGGAAATACTATTTTGGGGTCGCTGCAAAAGAAAAATTCTGATGTGTACCATTCACATGACTTTCTCCATATCCCTGCAACAAATAATTCTTAAAAAGCTTATACTTCTATTTACTTTATGCTAATCAGAAAAAAATAGCAGAAATAGTCTAATTACTCGCTTCCTTGTAAGTAGAAACGAAATAAGGGACAACCGTAGGTTAAAGTGATAGTCAAAAGCTGGTTGCTATGTCAATGAAGTTCCTTTGTTTATATGGATAGGAGTTGACAAGTTCCTGTGAAACCAAAAATAAGGAATGTCACAAAAACGACGAACTCCACGAAAAAAATGTGTATAACATAAATTGTGTGTTTTAATGTGCTCTACATTTTTTGTGTAGTAAGTTTTTGTCCATCTCTTACGGCTTAGCAGTTATTCAAAATTTAGTAAAATTCATCCGGAATAACCTACTCTTCAGAGGCTATTCCCAGAAAATTCAAGATATACATTTTATTTGTCAGGTAAATATGTTTAATATACGAAATTTTAATCAAAATCGTTAGAGCCATTTTTGAAAAAATCAAAATTTTCGAAAAAAGTTCCATGTAAAGGGTAGTTGGGGGTGGGGCGATTTTTCTCAAAATCTTCGTGTCGCATCCCTGGAAAATACTAAACTTAAATACCAAGTTTGGTATTTTACCGACTTTTCGTTTTTGAGTTATCGTGTTCACACGGACACACACACGGACCTTTTTCTGAAAATACTTTTTTTGAATACAGGGGACCCTAAAACATATATATCCGGTGAAATCTCAATATTTTTGGTGGAGTGCATACCTTCTCTATACACTATGTACATAGCACGTATAGAGAAAGTAACAAATGAGATAAGCAGAAACATACTACACAGATACTGATACGTTGAATAATAATTATTGTTATTAATATTAATAACAATATAATAATTATATATTTACACATCTTCCTGTTCCTAAAATTTTATTTTTCTTTTCCAGTGGTCCTTTAATTCTGATCCATTCCTCCTCCTGCTACTGTTCCTCTATTCCTTTTGCTTTTATGCTCTGGAATTCTTCTGACTTGTCCATGCCCGTTTAGTTCTTTATACCTTATATATTTTACCATAGAATTCTCAACTTTAATTTATTTTATAGTAATGACGTACCAAATTACTTTTTCTACGCGTACAAAGCACATAGTAGGTAGCAAAGATATCAAATTCCACCCAACATTTTGATACCGAAGTTTCACCGGAAATACATGTATTGAGACTTCCTGAATCTCAAAAAGTATTATTAGAAAAAGGTTCGCGTGTGCGTCGGTAGACAACATAACTAAAAAACGAAAGTTTGGCGTTTAAGTTCAACATCTCTCAAGGATGCGACATGAAGATTTTCAAGAAAACCCCCCTCTCCAGAGGGTAGTTTAAGATGGGGGAATTTTCCTGAAAAATCTTAGTGTCGAATCTATGGACGATACCAACATAACTATCTAGTTTGGTATTTAACGGACTTCACGTTTTTGAGTTATTTTCCACACAAATCCACATAACGCGCGCGGACTTTTTCTAAAGCATGCATTTCCGGTTGAAATCTCGGTATCGAATTTTTAGGTGGAATACAATACTCCTCTACTACTATATATATCACATATATATATGCTAAGAACCTAAGCATTATTATTTAACTAACGAGGTATACTAGAATTTTGACACATGGCATAATTATATATACATACAATATATATAAATACAATACATAATAAGTGAAAATATATATGCTAAGAACCTAAGCATTATTGTTTAACTAACCAGGTATACTAGAATTTTGATACATGGCACAATTGTCACTTATATATTGTATATGTGTGTGTGTGTATATATATATATATATATATATATATCTGTGTGTGTGTGTGTGTGCTAAGAACGTAAGCATTATTATTTAACTAACCAGGTATGCTAGAATTTTGATGCACTTAGGAATTGTGCGTAATAAGTGGCACAAATTTCCAAGTTTGATATTTTACCGATTTTTCGTTTTTGAGTTATCATATTCACAGACACACACGGGCCTTTTTCTGAAAATGTTTTTTTGGGATACAGGGGAACCTAAAACATGTATTTCCGGTGAAATCTTGGTATCTAATTTTTGGGTGGAGTGCAATACCTTTTCTACACAAAATGTACATATGTGTAAAGAAAGTAATGGGTGAAAGACTGATATTTTACATTAGTATTCTTGGGATCGGGCTTGGTTGGCTGTTTCCACACATGTGGCCTTTTGAGTAGAGGATTCAGCCCTCTCTTCTATGGGTTATGTAAAGGAAAAGGTGTGTCTTTGAAATCTCCCGCTGTAGCGAATTTCCATTTCTTGTATAACTGTCGGGCTAAATGGGCAGACACGGTCGCCTAGCAACCCCGTCACGGAATGAAATTAAGAGTATCCGAAAGAGCCGCCGAGCCACATCCGTGTTGCCTTGGATCCAGTTTTTTTTATCGGCAGTTTATTGGCTGGCGCCCACTTCCGTTTTCTCCCGCCATGCGTGCGTGCGTGCGTGCCTTACTGAAACAACGGAAACAGTGTACAGGGCTGCCAACCCCAAATCCTCAAAAATATTTTTGGTCAGTTTTTATTTAAAACATAATAAATAACATAATATTGAGCTTTGTGGCTAGGGTACCCTCAGAATATTCTCCTTGTATCTTCTGATTTTTTACTTTCTCTATACGCACTATGTATATAGTGTATAGAGAAAGTATTGCACTCCACCCAAAAATTCGATACCGAGATTTCACCGGAAATATATGTTTTAGGGTCCCCTGTATCCAAAAACAGTATTTTCACAAAAAGGTCCGTGTGTGTGTGTGTGTGTGTGTGTGTGTGTGTGTGTGTGTGTGTATGTGTCCGTGTGTCTGTGAACACGATAACTCAAAAACGAAAAGTCGGTAAAATACCAAACTTGGTATTTAAGTTTAGTATCTTCCAGGGATGCGACACGAAGATTTTGAGAAAAATCCCCCCACCCCCAACTACGCTTTACATGGAACTTTTTTTCAAACATTTTGAATTTCTCAAAGATGGCTCTAACGATTTTGATTAAAATTTCGTGTATTAAAGATATTTACCTGACAAATAAAATGTTTATCTTGACTTTTCTGGGAATAGCTTCTAAAGACCTGTTTATTCTGGATGAATTTGTTTAATTTGGTATAACTAATAAACCGTAAGAGGTATACAAAAACTTACTATACAAAAAATGTAGGCCTTGTTAAAATACACAATTTACGTCATATACATTTTTTTCGTGAGCTTACCGTTTTCGAGGTAGTGAAGTTTCAGTTGTGAGGTACTTATATTTTTCTCAGACGGGAGTGTCCGTTTTTCTTTTGTTCAACTCCTGGCCAAGAAAAGAAGCGATTTGTAATGACAATCGCATAACGACAGCTTTTAAAACATCTGACTATCGATTTAGTCTAGTGTATTCCCTTATTTTCTTCCTACTTATAAGCAACTAAGTAATAAGAACATTGTGCTGAATACCTCGATTAGCAAGGTGCAGAAAGAAGAATAATCTTATGTAAGAAGTTTGTAGAACGGCTAGAGAAAGTCATGTGAGTGTAACACATTTTTTTATCTCTCAACCCATTTACTCAAGGTTGAAAGTGTTACATAGACAAATTATGTTTTGAAGTCCCAAAAATAAAGCAAATATCTTCTCCACACCATATATAACTTTAATTTCTCTACCTAGTGCATAGGTAGAGTTCATGCCACCCAACATTTCGATACCGACATTTCAGTAAAAATATACGTTTTAGGACCTCCAGTACCAAAAACAAAACAAAAAATTGTAGAAAAAAGGTAGTGTGGAGTCTGTGAATGCGATAACTCGAAAACCAAAAATTGGTTAAATACCAAACTTGATATTTAATTCTAATATCTTCCTAGGATGCGACGCGAAGATCTTCAAGAAAACCCACCCTTCCCCAAATTATCCTTTACATGAAAAAGGTATCGAACATTTGCTCAAAAATGGTGCTAACGATTTTGATTAAAATGCCGTTTATTAATGAAACTTATATAACAAATAAAATGTATATCTTGAATTTCCTAGGAATAGCTTCTACATAAAAAATATGTGTTACACTCACATGACTTTCTCAACTACACTACAAACAAACGTCTTACGAAAGATAATTCTTCTTTCAACACCACGCTATCGAGGTAAACATTGGCAGAATTTTGTTACTTAGTTCCTTATAAGTAGACTGGAACTAAGGGAATGCACTAGGCTAAAGTGATAGTCAAATGTTTTAAAAGCTGTCGTTATGTGATTGCCATTGCAAATCGCCTCTTTGCTTGGCCAGGTGTAGAACAAATGAAAAACGAACACTCCCGTCTGTGAAAAGTATAAGTACTTCATGACTGAAACTAATAACAAGGAATAACTCTTAAACGGCAAGCTCCACGAAAATAATGTATATGACGTAACTTGTGTATTTTAACGAGATCTACATTTTTTTGTAAAATAGGTTCTTTTCTATCTCTTACGATTTACTAGTTATTCTAAATTAAGCAAAATTCATCCAGAATAAACAGGTCTTTAGAAGCTGTTCCCAGAAAATTCAAGATAATTTTATTTGTGATAGAAATGGCTTTAATATGTGATATTTTAATCAAAATCGTGACAGGCATTTTTAAGAAAAATAAAATTTTCGAACATTTTTCCATGTAAAGGGTAGTTAGGCATGGGGGGATTTTCTTGAAAATCTTCGTGTCGCATCCTTGGAAGATAGCAAACCTAAATACCAAGTTTGGTATTCTTACGTATTTTCATTTTTGAGCTATGCTGTCCACAGACACACACACACACACACACACACACACACACACACACACACACACACACACGTGGACCTTTTTCTGAAAATGCTTTTTTTGGTCTCAGGGGATCCTAAAACATGTATTTCCGGTGAAATCTCGACATTGAATTTTTGGATGGATTACTATATTTCTCTATCCCTATGTACATTGTAGATACGGGGCTAGAGAAAGTAAAAATCTGATGTGTACGTACCATTCACATGACTTTCTCTATATCCCTGCAACAAATTATTCTTAAAAATCTTATATTTCTATTAACTTCATGCTAATGAGTAAAACATTAGCAGAAATAGCCATATTACTTGCTTCCCTGTAAGTAGAGGTGAAATAAGGGAGTACCATAGGTTAAAGTGATAATCAAAAGCTGGTTGCTATGTCACTGAAGTTCATTTGTTTGTATGGACAGCAGTTGACAAATTCCTGTATGAGAAACGTATAAGTTTTTCATAGCAGAAACCAAAAATAAGGAATGCCACAAAAACGACGAACTCCACGAAAAAATGTATGTAACATAAATTGTGTGTTTTAACGTGCTCTACATGTTTTATGCAGTAAGTTTTTATCCATCTCTTACGGTTTAGCAGTTATTCAAAATTTAGTAAAATTCATCCAGAATAAACTACTCTTCAGAGGCTATTCCCAGAAAATTCAAGATATACATTTTATTTGTCAGGTAAATGCCTTTAATATACGAAATTTTAATCAAAATCGTTAGAGCCATTTTTGAGAAAATCAAAATTTTCGAAAAAAAGTTCCATGTAAAGGGTAGTTGGGGGTGGGGGGATTTTTCTCTAAATCTTCGTGTCGCATCTCTGGAAGATACTAAACTTAAATACCAAGTTTGGTATTTTATCTACTTTTCGTTTTTGAGTTATCGTGTTCACAGACAGACACACACACACACACACACACACACACACACACACACACACACACACACACACGCACACGCACACGGAGCTTTTTCCGAAAATGTTTTTTTTTAGATAAAGGGGACCCTAAAACATATATTTCCCGTGAAATCTCGGTATCGAATTTTTTGGTGGAGTGCAATACATTCTCTATACACTATGTACATAGTGCCTATGGAGAAAATAAAAATGGTCTTATTACTTAATTCCTTGTAAGTAGAATGCAAATAAGGGCATACACTAGACTAAAGCGGCAGTCGAATCTTTTAAAAGCTGGTTGTTATGCGACTAATTGGGTTCTCTTTGTATAGCCAGCAGTAAAACAAAAGCAAAAGGAAAAGCGAATTCATGTTTGAGAAAGGTTAAAGCATTTTAAAATTGAAACCTATAACAAGGAATACCTAGGAAAGGGCTAGGGCCTCCAAAAGATATACATTACATAAATTTTATTATGTATGTATTTATTTCTTTTGTACTAAGATTTTGTCTATTTTTTGCGGTTTAACAGTTATTCATTTATGAAGTGGCTTACAGAAATTATTCGCAGTAATTTTAAAATTGTTAGAAGTATTTTTGATAAAGTAAAAAATTTCCAAAAATTTTGCATATAAAGAAAAGTTGAGGTGGGGGGGGGCGCTTTTCCTGAAAATCTTCTTGTTGCAACCTTGGAGGATACTGAACTTAAATACCAAGTTTGGTATTTTTCGTTTTTACGATATATGGATCTTCTATTTTTTTTATTCAGGTGCCCCTAAAACAAGTACTTCCGGTGAAATCCACTTTTGGGTGGAACAGCTTCTCTATGTACATTGTACATTCGTGCTAGAGAAAGTATTATTATAAATTCAAAACATGTGTTTCCGGTGAAAATCAAATGTTTCGGTGGAATAATATTATCTGTATCTGCTATTTTTTTTTTTTTTTTGGTAGTGTTTAACGCCCGCTTTAACTACTTATGGCACCGCAAGCGGTGACACTGGTGATACATGAATGATGATGGAGCACCGGTGTAATGCGATGGCGGGGGAAACCGGAGTACCCGGAGAAAACCCGTCCCAGCGCCGCTTTGTCCACCACAAATCTCACATACGGTCGCTTGGGATCGAACCCCGGCCGTCTAGGTGAGAGACAAGTGGTCTAACCACTCGGCCACGGCGCGGCCACAACTGTATCTGCTAGGTAATAGTACATACGTGCTAGAGAGATTAGCGAGATTAATCGCTTTGAAACATTCTTATTTGCTAAATTAAATTTGTTATAGCTTGGAATCTGTTTCGGTGAGTTTATTGAGAGGTTTTTAAAACAGTTTCCTCCTGCCCCCGCCTCTCTCAATAGCTCTTTTAATGTTGTCAATATCGACTGTGATTAAAATAACTGTGATTTTATATAATTTAAAACCTGTAACGGTTACTTTCTCTAGCCCCGTATGTACAATGTATTATACATATAAGTATTGTATTCTACCCAAAAATTCGATACCGAGATTTCATCCCAAACTATCCTTTACATGGAACTGTTTTCGAAAATTTTGATTTTCTAAAAAATGGCTCTATCGATTTTGATTAAAATATCGTATATTAAAGATATTTACCTGACAAATAAAATGTATATTTTGAATTTTCTGGCAATAGCTTCTGAAGACCTGTTTATTCTGGATGAATTTTGCTTAATTTGGCATAACTAGTAAACCGTAAGAGATAGACAAAAACTTACTATACAAAAAATGTAGGTTTTTTTTTTTTTTTAAGTACACAAGTTGTGTCATACATTTTTCTCGTGAAGGTTACAGTTTTCGAGGTACTCATTGTTATTAGTTTCAGTTGTGAAGTACTTATGCTTTTCTCAGACGGGAGTGTCCGTTTTTCTTTTGTTCTATTCCTGGCCAAGAAAAGAAGCGATTTGAAACGACAGCTTTTAAAACATTTGACTATTGGTTTAGCCTATTGTATTCCCTTATTTTCTTCCTACTTATACGGAACTAAGTAATAAGAACATTGTGCTAATGAGTACCTCGATTAGCAAGGTGCAGAAAGAAGAAGAATCTTATGTATGAAGTTTGTAGAACAGCTAGAGAAAGTCATGTGACTGTAACACATAAGATTTTTTGTTCGGAGAGTGGAGGTTATGTGTTTTGTATATATAGTTTTTCGTATAAAGTAATGCTATTATAAATCAAATACATTTATTTTACCATTCATTAAATATCTCAATAACGGTTTTCATTCCTCGAAAAAAATGTGTATAGACAAAAATTATTACAGAAAAATTATGTTATAATGGATTTGTTTTGGGGAATTACTATTAACGAAACACATAGAGGAAAATGTATGTCGATAAATTAAATAAAAAACAAAGGGAGAGTATTGCTTGGGGTGTATGGAGACTAAAGGGCAGGAGAAAAGGACACCAACAGAATCAATGCCCAATATTTGGTGAAAAGGAAAATATGGAAATATAGTTTTTGACCGTAAAGGGACAGAGCTTTAGAGGAAATTGTTTATAAATGGTAAATGGCTTAAAATGAACCGAAAGATTGCCTTAATCAAACTTTCTAGTAAGGATAGCAAACGGGTAGGCGAGTATTTGGCTAAAGTTAAAAATCTGATGTGTTCCACTCACATGACTTTCTCTACATCTCTGCAACAAATTATTGTTAAAAAGCTTATGCTTCTATTTATTTCATTTTAATCGAGAAAAAATAGCAGAAATAGTCTTATTACTTGCTTCCTTGTAAGTAGAAGAGAAATAAGGGAGTACTATACGCTAAACTGATAACTATAAGCTGGTTGCTATGTTTGTATGGACAGGAATTTGTATGAGAAAAGTATCATTTTTTCAAAGCTGAAACCAAAAACAAGGAATATGTCAAAATATATACATGACATAAATTGTATGCTTTAATGTGCTCTACATTTTTTGTGTGTTAAGTTTTTGTCCATCTCTTACGGTTTAGCAGTTATGCAAAATTCCGTAAAATTCATCCAGAATAAAGTAGTCTTCAGAGGCTATTCCCAGAAACTTCAGGATATACATTTTATTTCCCAGGTAAATATCTTTAATATTTGACATTTTAATCAAAATCGTTAGAGCCATTTTTAAGAAAATCTAAATTTTCGGTTTGGTATTTAACGGTATTTTCGTGTCTGAGCTATACTTTCCACAAACCACACACGCACACACACATACACGGACCTTTTTGTAAAAATGCTTTTATTTTATTCAAGGGGTTCCAAAACATGTATTTCCGGTGAAATCTCGGTATCGCATTTTTGGGTGCATTACAATACCTTCACTATGTGCATAGTATGTGTAGAGAAAGTAAAAAGAAATGGATGTGGTCAGCAAAAACAGAAGTAGATAAGACACAAGTTTATAGGTTTTTTTTTAAAGAAATGTTGAGCATGGCTGTTGTACACGTTTATTATTATTATTATTATTATTATTATTATTATTATTATTATTAATATTCTGATCATATTTATGATTAAAATAAATGTACCGGATTATAAAGAAACCTTAGTTAGGAATTTGGCAAGATAGCCTGGAATGATGCATGGCCATATTCCTTGTATGGATGCTTACTATAAATAAATATTAACGAAAAAAACCTACGCGTTGCATTTTCTTAGATATTCTTGTAAAACTCGAAATGTGTAGTGCCCATTCTTATGCTGGTTGTTTAGGTTTCTTTCATAAATAGTTAAATTGTCATAAACTCCTGCGAAGAATGTAGTTATTAATTTAACGTATTTGTATACGATAAATAATTATGATTAATGTAAGCTGCATAAAAAGTAGTCTATAAAAAGTGTAAAAGCAGTTAAATCCTGTCTTGTCTTACATACACTTTTTTTTTTTTTTTGACAGAAATAATGAAAGATATTTTGGAGAACATGTGCCGACGATGCTACAGGTCTGGGAATAAAGTCTGTGATAGAAAGAAATTCTAGTTTCGCACGACACATTTTGCAGGGTCGCAGCTAGTCCCGGTTATTTTTTTTTTCTGGGGGTGGGGGAGGTCGTAAAAAAAGTTATTGCGCGGCCGAGCTGCAACGCTCTGCCGATAATTTAATTTTAAAGCCCGACGCACCACGCATACGAACTAACACAGGGGTGGGTAGCTCAGACCAGAAAAAAAAATCGATTTGCTTTTGCGATTCAAACTCGCAGTTGCCTACTCGCATTTACCCGCCATGCGCGGGAAGACAACGTGCTTCTAGTTGAAGCTTCTCTCGCTAGGTGTCAGTGGCGCCCGTGGTAGCAGAAGAGATCGGAGTGAGCACTCTATAGTGGAGCGACACAGGTGGATATCTGCGGAACTAACTGCTCAATCAAAATGTAAACAATGGATAAAAAATGGCTGGAATTGCGTCTTACGTTCTGAAGCATGCGTATATTCTCGCAATGGTGCGTTTGCGTTTTTGCTTTCTCTACACATACTACGCACAGTGTATAGAGAAGGTATTGTATTCCACCCACAAATTCTATACCGAGATTTCACCGTCAAAATATGTTCTGAGACACCTTGAGTCCGAAAAAAGCATTTTTAGAAAAACGCCAATGTGTGTGTATATGGAAGATGAGCTCAAAACTAAAAGACCGTTAAATTCCACACAAAACAAAACTCAACTCCTCCACCCCAAACTATACTTTACATGGAAAATGTTTTTTAAAGTGTTTTTCTCAAAAATTCCACCAAGGATTTTATATAAAATGTTGTATGTTATAGATATTTACATCACAAATAAAATGTATATCTTGAATTTTCTGGGAATAGCTTCTGAAGACCTGTTCGTTCTGAATATTTTTTTCTGAATTTTGAATAACTAGTAAAGAGTAAGAAATAGACAAAAAGTACTACATAAAAACTGTAGATCCCATTATAACATACAATTTAAGTCATAGATGTTTTTTTATAAAGATATTCCTTCTTATTCGTTTCAATTTTAAAACACTTATACTTTTCTCAGACAGGAAGTGTCCCTTTTTCTTCGGTTCTACTCCTGGTCAAACAAAGGAGTGCATTCCTTTAGTTCCCTTATACTTAAAGGGAACTAAGTAATAAGAATATTCTGTTAATGCACCTCGTTTAGCATTGTCTAGAAAGAAGAATAGTATTTCGTAAGAAATGTATTTGTAGAACATCTGGAGAAAGTCACGTGAGTGTAACACAACAGATTTTTTGTTCAAATACATGTTAAACTCATTGGAATTATATATATATATATATATATAATTTTGATGGCTCGTCATTTAATATCACTGACTCCAATCGTATGCATTGGCCTTTTAATTAGGCTTTTTGCGCTCTTCTTGGAGATTCCTATACATCAAATCTACATTGTCTTGTGCTGTGTAACGTCTTCAATTGGTTCTCAATAGAAAGGATATTAAAGGCACATAGCTGTATATGTTCCTGTAATTTCAACCATTAGCCCTTCAACTCCAGTGATCTTTATTTATTTTTTTTTTTTTGTATTGTTTAACGCCCGCTTTAACTACTTATAGCACCGCAGGCGGTGACACTGATGATACATGAATGATGATGGAGCATCGGTGGAATGCGATGGCGGGGGAAACCGGAGAAAACCCGCCCCAGCGCCGCTTTGTCCACCAGAATCGGATCGAACCCCGGCCGTCTAGGTGAGAGTCGAGTGGTCTAACCACTCGGCCACGGCGTGGCCATTCTTTTATTCCTATTTATGTTTGCATATCTATGTTACACCAACAAAAAACAATATTACAATTTCTGTTATACCTTTAATGGTTGAAAACTTAATCGCACGCCGCTCCCCACCCCTTCTCAACTAGAACTCCGTAAATTAAGCTATAATTTCAGCTTGCGAGCTGATTTCTCACCCGGAGGTCTCGGGTTCAGTTCACGTTTGGAGCGGGTAATTTTTCTTTAATATTAATTATTTCCTATCCCTCGCAGAGTCTGGAATAATGCATGTGAGAGAGAGTGTGTGTTTGTTTTTGTTTTTTTGTTGTTGTTGTTTTTAATATAAAATGATTAACCTATATGAGTCAAAGGTCAAAGCCCACAATATGACCATAGAAGTTAAAAGGGGTTATACAAATGAAACAAAATAAAAAAAAATCAATTTATTTTAGGTATATATTTATCTTTCATGAAATTTATTTATTATTCTGAGAAAATTGTACTGTCAGGCGAAATATTGATTTCTATTTCACTTCCTATTCTTATCTTGGCTCAAAATTGGTTCAAAATGTTTTCTTAGTATCATTGTTTAGCTTGCAACTATTAAATTATAATTTCAGAAAGATGTTTGGCAGTTACTGTGTTAATATTTAAAGATTATTAATATATTTATTATTTTATTTATTATTAAATCGTAATTTTGAAACATATTATTTTTATTTGAGTGCTCTGTATACGTCCATAGTAGTTAGAGCAGGTATTGTATTCCATTCAAAAATTCGATACCGAGATTTCACCAAAATACATGTTTTTACAGTCCCTAAAGCCAAAAGAAAAGTACGTTTAGAAAAAGTGTGAAGTCTTCATTCGTTTCGTATCTCTTTTCATTTACTGCTGGTCATGGAAAGGCTACCGATGGTATGTTAGACGCATATCGTCTGTATTTGACTATCGCTTTAGCGTGGTGTATTTCTTTTACTTATAAGGAAGCAAGTAATAAGAGATTTTATGCTAATGTTTATCTCGATTAGCATGAAGTAGTTAAAAGAATAATTTTCTGTGTGAATAGTTAGTTTGCAGAACTGTTAAGAGTCATGAGAATGGAACATATCAGATTTGAAAATCTGATTTAAGCCTTCCTAATCATGAAATATTTCGGCGCCGTATTTTCAAACGCCGTGCTAATAAGGACATGCTTTAACAGGTATCCAACCGATTTCTCGTGTTTTAATTATGCTGTTATGTGCATGTACACATACACGGACCTTTTCCTATTTTCTTTTGTTTCTCAAAACATATATTTCCTGTGAATTAACGGTATAGAATGTTTGGGAGGAATACAATACCTTCTCTACCTACTATATACAATGTACATAACATGCTATACCTATAGAAAGTAAGAATACCGACCTTGACCTTCAATGGAACCGCGGGCTTAAAGAGTTTCCATACCAACTAAGCTACCGTGCCCGCTGTGTTAACGTAGCCATTAACCTCTCCTCTGAAACACTTAAGGTTTTGTTGACCTCACGCTGTGCTTTGTAATGAGTTCCCGCGGTTCAGACAATTCAATTAAATTTAGTTTACTATCCAAGAGTAGATGTTACTGTGCAAAAAAAAAAAAAACATTTATCCCTTCTCCGCTTTCCTCTTCTTGTTCGCATTTGAACACTTATTCCCATCATGTTCGTAATATTTGTTGAATATTCCTTTTGTTTTCTCTATTCGTATAGTGAATAGGGAAAGTATTGTATTCCACCCAACAATTCGATGTCTGAGATCTCACCGGAAATATATACACACTCATACACGTTTTGGGGCCCTTTAATAAAGAAAATATCTTATGTGTTTCATTCATATAGCTTTCTCTTTCTATACCATAAACAAAATTTTCTTACAAAATATTTATCTCTTACCTACATCATGCTAATCTAGATAAACATGACCAGAATTTCACTTATTACTCACTTCCTTATAAACGAATACATTAGGCTAAAGCGATAACCAAATCTTTTAAAAGCTGGTCGCTATGTGAAACAATTGAGGCTCGGTTCGTTTTGCATGCTCTCGCTTGAGAGAAATTAATTAGTTTAAAATTAAAACCAATAACAATGAATATCTCGAAAACGGTCAACTCTACAAGAAAGTTGTATAAGAATATAAATTATGTGTTTTAATGAGATCTACATTTTTTGTATTGCAAAATTTTGTCTATCTCTTACAGTTTAATCGTTATGCAAAATTCTGCAAAACTCAACCAGAATAAAGAGCTCTTCAGAGGTTATTCCCCCCAAAAATTCAAAATGTATATTTTATTCTGATGTGAAGAATATCTTTAGTAAATGGTATTTTAATCAAAATCGTTAGAGCCTTTTTGAGAAAATCACAATTTTCGAAAAATGCTCTAGGTGAAGGTCTGTTTACACGCGAAGGTAACCAATCATCATTATTTGTCAAAATGTTTTCCCTTCAATACTTTCTGAGAAAAATACTGAGCGCTTACCAGATAACAAAAGTTCACAATACAAGAGACATTTCCCAATTTTAAGATGTGCATATCTCTGAGCCGTGGTGTGTGGATGTAGTGGCAGGTCACGCGCAGATGCCTGCTTTTTCTGAATGCAGTTCTCGGCGTTGGGTTGGCATTGTGGTCGCTATCATCGTGGGGACTGTTGCCTTGCCGACACTATGATGCTGGGAGGAATTATCAACCCAACCGTTAGGTGTTTCCAAATGACTCTGTAGCCTATCTGGACCAAGTCTGTCATTCTCTCCCTTACTCCCGGGGAGTGTTAGCGCGAAATAAATCTTCCTAAATCGCACCGTTGTCTAGCCTTTTCTCTTTACCTTTAGGTTATGAGTAGACAGCGGATATTATTAAATATTTATTCTTGTCCTTAACATAGACTTACTCACATTTTGTACATGTTTCATGAACGTTTTGATCTAAAGAAAGCAGATTGATAGTGCCCAAAAGTGCCTATTTTGACTTTAGCGCATATTTTCCGCTATTAAGCCTATTATAAGCCACTGTTTTCCTGTTTAATCTATTTTTCCTTTGTTACATTTGTATTTGTATGTTATGTTAATTTTTTTCTGTGTTACATTTGCATTTCTATGATGTTTGTGCAGTTTTACACAGTTCATAGAATTAGTTTTAAAGCCTAAAAGTCTACTATGATTCTGTACCGTTAAACACACCAAGACAGGAGGCCAACTATCCACTATGAGATACGCAGTAGCCAGTTTAATGATAAATCTTGACTTCCTTATTATTTGCTAAGTGGAGTACAGTGCATCGTTATGATGTTTCCTTAATCGGATTTGAATTTCTATTTCGTGAGTTTGCCGCTATGCGCTATGTTGATGAGGGATCGGCACGTCACCCACAGATGGCGCTTATGACAAAATCACTACTTGCGGACTGGAACGACGGAATTTTGTCCAGAAACATTTTTTCTTTCAAGCGATGAGGATGCTAAGGATTTTGCTTCCGAAAAAATGCATCACCCTCCGCCAGGTTTGAATCTGTGAAATTATTTGGTGTGTTTTAAACTCAACATTGCACATTAAATCATCTAAGCTCATTAAATCACTTACATCACTGTTTTAATCTTATTCCCCGTCCCCTTTGATTACTTCGTACATAGTACGTACGGATCGCATTACATTCTACCCAAAAATACGGTACCAAAGTTACACTGGAAATACAAGTTTTTTGTTTTGTTTTCCCTCCTTTTTGCCCCACTTTTCCAAAATTTTCTTCATTTTTCTATTTAATTACCGTTTGCTTTTTTTGCTTCTAATAAGCACACACACACATATACACATTTACAAACACACAAACACCCATACCCAAGGCAATTCTCGAACCCACAATTCCGTGCGCCACGAAGCACCAAAGCTAGGCATTTTGGCGAGCATGACAATGAGGACCGGTCGTTTTAGGGATTCCTATATCTTCTGAGAATACGACAACTTAAAAAGAAAAGTCAATTAATGGTTACCATGCTAACTTCGTATACCCAAGGTCGCGGGTTCAAACCCGGCGGAGGACGATGGATTTTTTCGGGTGTAAAAATACTTAGTATAGCTTCCTTTGGAAGGAAAGTAAAGCTGTTGGTCCCGTGTCGTATATTTACGGCACGTAAAAGAACCTCAAGCCTGATACAGTTTCCTGAGCAAAATTAAGCGGTCTTTCACGCCCAATTTAGAATGGGACGCTGGGAACCATATTAGTTAAAGAGCGTCCATAAATAGCACGCCATTTACATTTTAATTAAATACCAAACTTGATATATAATGAGCATCTTCCAAGAATACGATACGAATATTTTCAGAAAAATCTTGTCAGCCCATGATATCCTTTATATGGAACATTTTTAGAAAATTTTGATATTCTCAAAAATGGCATTAACGATTTTTATTAAAATGCTGTATATTAAAGATAGTTACATGCCAAATGAAATGTATATCTTGAATTTTCTGAGAATAGCATCTGAATATCTCTTTATTCTAGATGACTTTTGTAACTGGCAAACCTTAAACCTTCGTTTTCTGTCTTTTGTTTCACTCCTGACCAAGCAAAAAGAAACTAATTTAAATTGTGTCACATAGCGATCTGAGTTTAAAGATTTGACTATCGCTTTAGCCTAGTGTATTCTCTTATTTTCTTTCTAATTATAAGGAATTAGGTAATTTCTGCTGATGTTTGTCAATAAGTATGAACTAAATAGAAGAATAATGTTTTGTAATCATAGTTTGTTTACAGAGCAGGTAGAGAGAGAGAGAGAGAAAATCATATAAATGAAACAGATCAGATTTTTAATTTTATAGATTCTAGATAAAGATCTTTCTTACTAAGCACCCAAATATTGCTTTTAGTGCCTAAATTTCCGCTTTCTAGTGTGGACCATTACGTACTGTGTTCCATTTCATATCATTTCAAAAGTTTTTAACTGTTGCGTAAGATACTATTATTCCTAGTAAGCACAAAAGGTAGTGTCTGTTTGCTCCGGCTAGACAAGGGAGTGAAAGAAGAAGACAGAGAGAGAGAATGTGTGATCGTTTCCTTATATGGGATAGTGTGGGAGTGCAGCGAACCGCAGACTCCCGGTCTGGCGTGTGTGTTGTGACGGGACTGCCACCTGAGGGAGTAATGTGAGGAAAACCTCGTGGGAGGCGAGTGGAATAAACACACACAGTGAGGCAGGTCAGTGAAGGTCCCTAGCGGATACTCTGGAGGTCATGGCTAGTCCGTTTGTCACACGCTACCTCGCTTTTGCTTGCTTGCTTGCTTGCTTGGCGCCTCTTGAAAACTTTCTGTCTCTTGAGCAGCGGCGGACCGGATCATTCGTCACCAACCTGTAACTTTATTTATACTGACAAAGTTGAAAAATAGCAAGAAACCAGAGTGGTTTATTATGATCACATTCTATTCATCATCATTTACAATAGATTTAGCTCGTATTGGAATTCCCTCCCTGAAGACGTAAGGGACTGCCGGAACGTTATACTGTTCAAGCAGAAAATTAGGGCATACATTTGTAATCAAACATGATTTGTTGCTGTATTGATATGATAAATACATCACTACCTTCATTTATTGTTGTGTATTGGTAGTAATATACATTTCAATTGTAAATATAATTAATATGTGTTTCAACCTACATGAATATTTCATTTAAAATAATTTTGTTTACGTTTTTTTCTTTTCATTTCAGTATACTTGCACTTTTTATATATGTTTTTATTAAGTTGTATAGAATTGTATTTTTGTTTTTTATTCATTGTATCATTGCTGAGTTGAATTTAATGTATTGTCTGATATATATATATATATATATATATATATATATATATATATATATATATATACACACACATTTATTATTCTGTAAATCATTCGTAAAAAATCTTATGTGTTCCATTCACATAATTTTCTCTACATCGCTATATCAAATTATCGTTTAACAGCATATTCTTCTATCTACTTTATGATAATCTAGATAAACATTAGCAGAAATTGTCTTAATTACTTGCTTTCTTGTAAGTAGGAGGAAAATAAGGCAATACAGTGGACTAAAACGATAGTCAAGTCTTTTAAAAGCCGGTTGCCATGTGGATGGAATCCGTTTCTATGCAGGGCTAAGAGTTTACAACTTTCGTGTGAAAAAAAAAAGTTTTAAATCTGAAATCAATAACAACGAATATCTCAGAAAGGTCAATTCCACGAAAAAAACATATATGACATAAATTGTTTGTTTTAACGGGTTCTACATGTTTTGTGTAGCAAGTTTTTTCCTATCTGTTACGGTTTACCAGTTACGCAAAGCTCAGGAAAATTCATTGAGATTAAAGAGATCTTCAGAGGCTATTCTTTTTAATATACTGTATTTTAATTAAAATCGTTTGAGCCATTTTGAAAAAAGCAAAATTTACGATTCCTTTTTTTTTTTTTTTTTTCTTTCTCTCCATGTAAAGGGTAGTTTGGGTTGAGGGATTTTTCTCACAACCTTCGTGTCGCATCCCTGAAAGATACTTAACTTAAATACCAAATTTGGTATTTTACCGTCTTTCGTTATTGAGTTATCGTGTTCACACACACACATGCGCGGATCTTTTTCTACAAATGCTTTTTTTTTTTTTTTTTTTTTTAATACAGTTGAACCTAAAACATATATTTCCGGTGAAATCTCAGTATCGAATTTTTGGTGTACATATTACGTGTAGAGAAAGTAAAAAGAGAAAAAAGTATTTAAAGATGTTATCCTGATGTACTTCTGTGCGTTGTATCTGCTACGTGTAGGTGTGCTGAGCGCGGCGGAGTGTTGTATGTTATGTTTTTATTGGTGTTTTTTTTTTTTCTTTTGTTGCTGTGTTCACATTTTGTTTATGTACCGCCGTATTTTGCAGCACCTTTACGTGGATGGTAGCTACGTGAGAGGCGACAGAGGTCGGGGGCGTGGCGGCGGTAAGGGTCGCGGAGGGGGAACGGTATGTCATTAATCAGATCTTGTAGTGAGTTGCTTGTACTTTTGCATAGGTACCTACTTCATTTTGTTGTTTACACTTCCGTCTCACACACAAATATGGGGAGCACAATGGCTGAGACGAAAATTGTCTTCTCAATACATTTGGCTTATTAGAAACTACTATTTGAATCACTATAAATATCGATTTCTTAATTATACACTGTATTAAATGCACAAATTAATTACTCAAACCGATGATTACTTTTGGTGTAAGAGCCCCAATTAATATAACTAATTTGCTTTCAGTTTATTTAAAATACTATTTGATTTTAATTTAAATTATTAATTTTAAGCGCTATATTAGTAGAGATCTAAATACAATTGAAAAACATGTACACCAAACCCAAATTTGTATATATTTCAACGCAACTTGCAGATGTTCCAAATGTCCAAAGATATACGTGGGTGAAACTGCTGTTTAGCGCATATTTTAGCTTGAACGCTTAATTCTTTTTTTCCGTCAAGGCTTGTAGGCGGGGAAAGGGTGCCGCTTGATGTAGGAACCTGTCTTTCCCTCTCCTTCCCACCTGCTGGCCGAAAAAATGCGAATACAGTATACAATAACCTTTTATTATTGGCATTAACTCAAGTTTCACAGCGTTAGTTTAATAATTTTTGAAAATTAAATGTTAATATATCTGCTACTATGTGGCATTTCAACATATATTTAATAGTCTTTTTTATTGTGAAAATATTTACTTTATTGAAAATAAAGTTCTACATTTTTGGCAAGTTTTAGGGCATGTCACATATTATTATTTAAAATTAATGTTTATCCTTGACCCCTTAACCTATATGGGAAATCTATGTTTTAAACCAGTTTCCTCGTTTTTTAAATGCACTTGTTTATTGGGATTGATTTCAGAGGTATTACAAATATTTCAAAATTTGTAGAAAGCTTTATTTTGTAAGTTCTACAGAACAGATCTTTTAATTAAATTTAAGAGTTTCTTAATTACGATTAGTTGTATGTAATAGTATTGTTTTAAACCACAAAATATTATTTAGTTCTTAAAAATGAGAAAATAAAACCGGTAAGTCCCTTTTGATGGTGTTTAACTTGGACTCTGGCCCCAGATATATAGAAGTTGTATAGTTAAAACTTACGTACTTACACTTTGGGTTTTGGCAAACATTTGCATTTTGATATTTTCACTCTAAATGCATAACGGCGTCTCAATATAGTTATCTGGAGGTATAAAGCTTCTCATGAATAGTGTGTGCTAGATAAGACGGTTTTTAAATATGTCCTTATATTTAAGAATGGCAACAGAATGCATTGAAAATCACAATAAGCTTATGTATAAACGAGTACCAAAAGCGCGAGAGAATAATAAACTGAATATTATTTTTATTATAACTATCGTACCAAAGTTATACCAAATGCTTTTAACGAACAGGAGTTGATGTTTTTGATCATTAATCACTATAGGTAATAATAAAAACAATTTTATCGCTGGTATTAGTGCTGTTGAACCTATATTAAATAAAATACGTAGTCAAAATTATCTCCATTGACAATGTCAGTTGTTTTCATGTACAATATGTATGCTTCTGTCAGGACTTTTCAACCTATACAGCTCAAAATAGAAACACCCAACATAGCCATAAAAATTAACCCAGCATACGCGATGAAAAAGGCTTACTGAAGGAAAATATCCAGATTATATTGATTTGTTTTATATTTTACCAAATTTCAAGTTAGAAACTTATAAAATCTCGTAGAAAAATTCCATACCTTTTCTAACATTTACTTTTATGCTCAAAATAAAAGGAATATCTAATATAAACTATATTTCTTACACCTCAAGAAACCGTCATTATGAATAATTAATAATGCATTTAATCGTTTGATAAGTTTAAGATCACTTCAGAAGTATTAATATATATTTTACTTCCAAAATACGAGTAAGTTATTTATAATTAATACCTTTGGAGAAAAACATTCAACAAAACTCCATTTCGTTGCCCAAAGCGATGCCTTTGTTTTTTAAAAAAATGAATAAAATCAAAACTTTCGATTTTAATAACAATTGCGATTAATTTTAATCACTAATTCATTACACTCCAAAGCAATGATTGTGTAAATAACAAAATGTTACTTTGTGTAAAGCTATTTTCGTTTTTTGTTTTAATTTGAGAAGTTCAGGAATGGGGTAGTAGATAAAGTTATCTCTTTCGACGTCGGTATCAGTAGATAGAGTAGAAAAGTACTTCAGTAGGTAGATATTTTGTTTTTGGTGTAGCTAGATTTCAGTAAAATCAGATTTTTGGGAACTTTTGTGGAGGAAATGAACGCTTTGACTTTTGTCGCCTCTTAAGTAGTGTAAACAGCATTTTTGCTACTCTTTGAAAAGTGTTAAATGTAAAACAATATCAACCAGTTCTTCATTAAGCAAGTATGTTCCTTTATTTTTATTAGTGGAAGTGACGGACAACTTTACTTATATAATAAAGAACAAATTTGCGTTTATATGTGTGGAAAGCAACTATAGGAAACCACTACGTGAGTGATTTTGTTAACACTTTCACCTCTCAAAATCACTGTTCACCTCTCAAAATCACAGTTCACCTCTCAAAATCACTGTTCACCTCTCAAAATCACAGTTCACCTCTCAAAATCACAGTTCACCTCTCAAAATCACCGTTCTCCCTGATGAACTTACTTTATGAGACACCTTTTAATATAACTTTCTAAATAGCTAAATATTTAAAAATGATTTTCAAAGCCTGTGTGCTACAATGAGCCGTGAATATTTCATTCCAATTGATATACCTATATAGATGTTCAGAATTTTGAAACTAACAAACGCATAAAAGCAAAAAACGATCGAATCAGCTTACATTTTTTATTTTCTCTATATGCACTGTGCACATAGTGTATAGAGAAGGTATTGCACTCCACCAAAAATTCGATACCGAGATTTCGCCGGAAATATATGTTTTAGGGTCCCCTTTATCTAAAAAAAGCATTTTCGGAAAAAGGTCCGTGTGTCCGTGTGTCTGTGAACACGATAGCTGAAAAACTAAAAGTAGGTAAAATACCAAACTTGGTATTTAAGTTTAGCATCTTCCATGGATGCGACACGAAGATTTTGAGAAAAATCTCCCCAACCCCAACTACCCTTTACATGGAAAAATTTCGAAAATTTTGATTTCCTCAAAAATGGCTCTAACGATTTTGATTAAAATTTCGTATATTAAAGATATTTACCTGACAAATAAAATGTATATCTTGGATTTTCTGGGAATAGCCTCTGAAGAGTAGTTTATTCTGGATGAATTTTACTGAACTTTGAATAACTGCTAAACCGTAAGAGATGGACAAAACCTTACTACACAGAAATGTAGAGCACGTTAAAACACACAATTTATGCTATATACATTTTTTTCGTGGAGTTCGTCGTTTTTGTGACATTCCTTATTTTTGGTTCCTGCTATGAAAAACATTTATTTCACCTCTACTTACAGGGAAGCAAGTAATATGGCTATTTCTGCTAATGTTTTACTGATTATCATGAAGTAAATAGAAGTTTAAGCTTTTTAAGAATAATTTGTTGCAGGGATATAGAGAAAGTCATGTGAATGGTACACATCAGATTTACTTATAATAGTACAGCATTTTTACTATTTGAAAGTTATATTTTTTCTTTTATTTACATTTTAGATTATGTGGGATTTATCCTGAAATATGGAAGTAACAATATCTGGATGTCAAAATATTTTAATAAGCTTAGTAAGAAAGCTTTGCTCTTTTTGTTCTTAATGGTGTGATCAATTGCATTACCAGAGAATGCTAAATAGTTATATGAAACGAGAGCTTAACTTCAAAATGTGCTAACTGCACATTTTAAGTAAAATGTTTACGTTTCTTATCTTGAGCTGTTGGTGGAACATGTTATATGCTATTTTGTAGTGTTCTCTGGAATTTTTGGTAGCAATTATAATGTTATCCTCTTTCCTGCCTCTTACATTTCGGCTGGTTGTTTAGATTGCATAAATACTGTATTAAAAATCTGAGTTCCATTCACATGACTTTCTCTATATCTCTATAAATTATTATTGTTAATAAGCTTATCTTTTATTTATTTCATGCTAATCGAGAAAAATTAGCAGAAATAGTCTTATTTCTTGCTTTATTGTAAGTAGAAGCAAAATAAGGGAGTACCATAGGTTAAAGTGAAAGCCAAAAGCTGGTTGCTATGCGGCTGATGTTCCTTTGTGTGTATGGACAGAAGTTGACAAATTCCTGTATGTGAAAAGTATAAGTTTTTCAAAGCTGAAACCAAGAAAAAGGAATATCTCAAAAACGATCAACTCCACGTAACAAATGTATGTAACATAAATTGTGTGTTTTAACGTGCTCTACATTCTTTGTGGGTTAAGCTTTTGTCCATCTCTTACGGTTTAGTAGTTATGAAAAATTCATCCAGAATAAAGTAGTCTTCAGAGGCTATTCCCAGAAAATTCAAAATATACATTTTATAGTTCATTTAATATACGAAATATTAATCAAAATCGTTAGAGCCATTTTTTAGAAAAGCAAAATTTTCGAAAAAAGTTCCATGTAAAGGGTAGTTTGGGATGGGGGAATTTTTCTCAAAATCTTCGTGTCGCATCCCTGGAAGATACTAAACTTAAATACCAAGTTTGGTATTTTACCTACTTTTAGTTTTTGAGCCATCGTGTTCACAGACACACGGACACACACACACATGGACCTTTTTCTGAAAATACTTTTTTTGGATACAGTGGACCCTAAAACATATATTTTCAGTGAAATCTCGGTATCGAATTGTTTGGTGGAGTGCAATACCTTCTCTATACACTATGTACATAGTACGTATAGAGAAAGTAAAAAGACAAGCATCTTGGGTTATTATCTTCACAACTGCCAGAAAATCAAAGCTGGAAACTCTGGAGTGTTATAATTTTATACCTTGCAGTGAAACTTTTCATTTTAAAACATCAGCTGCCGTTAAAAGCATTTCTTTCATCTTTGACTGTTTAATAGTGATTTTATTTGTATTTAGTGGAGCCATTGTTTCAGACAGTGCCCAACACCGTTCCTTACTTATGATTTAAACTGACGGAGAACTTTATAAAGAGATGTTAATGAGGAAACTTTATCAAATTGTTCATAATTCTTAACTTTTACCTGTTTTCTTCTCCGTCAGACTGTCGGTCTGGGTAGCTGAGCTGGTTAGGTGATGTCCTTCTGAATTCAAGGCAGCGAGATCGAATCCGGCCCAGATATATCGTTTTTAGGCCCCAATCAGTAGATTTACTGGTATGTTAAAGAACTCGTACGGTGCAAAATTCCGGCACACCGGCGGTACTGATATGGTTCTGGCAATTGACAAAATTTAATCTCCGTCAGATCAAAACATATTTTCATCAAAACAACTGTTCTACTAAATGCATTTAAAATGAAGAAGCCACCTCTGTAACAAGGGGTAGCATGTATTTTGCAAATTCAAGAGTTCCCAAGTTCAAATTTCAATTAAGGTAAGTAACTCGGATAAGGTTTCTCCGGTTCCTCCTTTCCTTATCCTGAAAAGATGAATATCGGCAGCTCTAATCTTAATAAACCCCGTACTTATTTGAGCACTATTTTATCTTCTTTTCATGGTCCGATATTACTTACCTATCCGATTAGAGAAAGATATACCTAAAAAAAAATCACAAAAACTTGAAAAATATATTCAATTTTCACACAATTATAACACTAACAGTGAGGGCAAAATGTGAAATGGCTATAGATTGTTATGTAGCAAATATATAAACTAAGTTTCCAGATGTTATCTAAAATTAAATCCAAATAATAAAAATATATTTGAATATACTTAGTAGACGTAGAGGATGAGGTTGGTTTCTAACTATTTAGTCCGCTTTACCTACCTATACAAATAAATTCTGGGAAATTAAATTTATTAGACAAATAGGATTTTATATCTTATATTTTTAATTAGGAAGTTACTATTTGGAGGATATCAGGTATCAGTGATAATCGGTGTGCGATACGAACGTGAAATTCTGGTTTCAAAATAAAGCAAATTAAAACCTTCGGTCAACGATAACTCCATGGGAACGTGACATGATATGTTTTGGAGAACGAACGGAATTTTAGAAAGGTAAGTTAAATTTCTTTTAATTGGACAAGTCATTTGTGCAGTGCTCTGTTTTGTGATGTTCTAGTAAAAATCTGATGTGTACCATTCACATGACTTTCTCTATATCCCTGCAATAAATTATTCTTAAAAAAGCTTATGCGTCTATTTACTTCATGCTAATCTAGCAAAATTAGCAGAAATAGTTTTATTACCTTCTTCCTTTTAAGTAGAAAGTAAATAAGGCAGTAGCATAGGTTAAAGCGATATTCATAAGCTGGTTGCTATGTGACTGAAGTTCCTTTGTTTGTATGGACATGAGTTGACAAATTCCTGTATGAGAAAAGTTAAGATTTTCGACCGTGAAAACAAAAACAAGGAATACCTCAAAGACGATCAACTCCAAGAAAAAAATGTATATAACATAAATTGTGTGTTTTAATGTCCTCTACATTATTGTGTGGTAAGTTTTTGTCTATCTCTTACGGTTTAGCAGTTATACAAAATTCCGGAAAATTCACCCAGAATAAAGTAGTCTTCAGAGGCTATTCCCAGAAAATTCAAAATATACATTTTATTTGTCGGGTAAATATTTTTAATATACGATATTTTAATCAAAATCGTTACAGCCATTTTTTAGCAAATGAAAATTTTCGAAAAAAAGTTCCATGTAAAGGGTATTTTGGGGTGGGGGGATTTTTCTCAAAATCTTCGTGTCGCATCCCTGGAAGATACTAAACTTAAATACCTTTTCGTTTTTGAGTTATCGTGTTCACACATACACACACGGACCTTTTTCTGAAAATACTTTTTTAGATAAAGGGGACCCTAAAACATATATTTCCGGTGAAATCTCGGTATCGAATTTTTGAGTGGAGTGCAATACCTTCTCTATACACTATGTGCATAGTGCGTATAGAGAAAGTAAAAATAGGTGAGTTGCAATGTACCTTCAAATAACAGCCGCCCAGGCTACTAGCAAAGGCCCCGCGCGTGCGACAACTTCTCTTACACGCGTGTGCGGCACATTGCCTATAATCACAGGCGCTACGCTCTCCCCAACTCCGATCCTATTACAGTAACCGCATTACGAGCTACACCACTCTCCCTAGACCTGATTTTCAGGCTGTACGCCATAATTTGCTTAAAAGTTTCTTGGAACTGAAGAGCGAGGGCCAGTAATTCGTGTTTCTGTGTTTCATTATCGGAACATTTCCATCAGTCTCTAGTCCTTCGGCTTTTTGTTGACTTTCGTAATCAACTTACTGAGGATCAAGCATTACTAAAGCTACCCATTTTTCCAAAATGACTTTCTGCACCCTCTATTGTTAGTGGGTATACAAACTATTCTTATAAACGTTTTTTTTTTATTTCAATTAAGATGAATCTTTGTAGAGATAGCTACATTACACCCTTCGTTCTAGATACAAAACGAATAGCGAGTCAAATGTTTAAGAACAAAATGCATTATACTGGCTTAAGATTTCGTACTCCATTTATCTAACCGTGAGAAACAACTGAATGTCGAAAGAACTTTAAAAGAATGACAAAAGTATTGAACAATTATAGCTTCTGTTAGCGGATATACCGGGAAATACTTATACTTTGAAATAAATTGGGTGTTTTAAACAGATTTACAATTGTTGTGTAGTGTGTTTTCGTCTATCACATAGTATTTACTTGTTTTACAAAATCATCATTACGTTTCCTGTGAATGCGTAAGACTTCACAGGCTGTTTACAGAAAATTCTAGATATACATTTTATTTTTCATGTAAATAGCTTTAATCAAAGTTCTTAGAAACATTTTTGACAGAATCATATTTGGAAGACAATGAACCTGTATACCAAATTTGTATTTATTCGACTTTTCGTTGTTGAGCTACACTGTTACAGACAGACCACACACTGACCTTTTTCTAAAATATTTGTAATTATGGTCATTATTATTATTATTATTATTATTATTAACCTGTATTGTTAATTCAGAAAGTCTCAAAACCGATATTCCTAATGAAATATCGGCATCGAACTTTTGGGTGAAGTACAATAGTTCACCTACTTACTACATATAGTAGAGAAACTCATATATTGAAAACGGTTAATATAACCCAATATAATTTTTCATAAATTGTGTAATTTAACGAGACCTGCATGTTTTACTGTGTCTAATGATTTATCTGTTAATCAGAGCCATGTAAAATGCTTTCATTGAGTAACTCTGTATTTGATAGCTCAGCGTTCTCGTTTTCCAACCCAATATTTCTGGCTCAATTTCCGACTAGGGTGGGAATATTTTCTTTAAATAAAATTGTTCGCATCTATCGCAGAATCTAATATTTTACAAATGTTTAATAGTAACACCGAAGCAGGACCATTTGTGGGATCTAATTTTCAAGGAATTATTGACATCAATCAAATTTGTTTGCAATTTCCGTATATAACCAATATTCATTATTATAGCATGAATAGTTTGGTTTCATTAAATCGGCTGTACGGTCTCATTTACTTTGATGTTCCGCAAACTTGTTTCTAGTGCTGATGATGATAATGATGGTGATGCTAATTGTTATTATTATGTATTTATTTAACTAATTTTTACTTTCTCTAGCCCCATATGTACAATGTACATAGGGATAGAGAAGTATTGTATTCCACCCAAAAATTCGATACCAAGATTTCACCGGAAATACATTTTTTAGGACCCCCTGTATCCAAAAAAAAGCATTTTGAGAAAAAGGTCCGTGTGTGTGTCCGTGTGTCTGTGAACACGATAACTCAAAAACAAAATACAGCTAAAATACCAATCTTGGTATTTAAGTTTAGTATGTTCCAGGGATGTGACACGAAGATTTTGAGAAAAATCCCCCCACCCCCAACTACCCTTTACATGGAACTTTTTTCGAACATTTTGATTTTCTTAAAAATGGCTCTAATGATTTTGATTAAAATATCATATATTAAAGATATTTATCTAACAAATAAAATGTATATCTTGAATTTTCTGGGAATAGCTTCTGAAGCCCTGTTTATTCTGGATGGATTTTGCTTAATTTGGCATAACTAGTAAACCGTAAGAGATAGACAAAAACTTACTATACAAAAAAGTTAGGTCTTGTTAAAATACACAAGTTATGTTGTGTACATTTTTCTCGTGGAGCTTACCGTTTTCGAGGTATTCATTGTTATTAGTTTCTGTCGTGAAGTACTTATACTTTTCTCAGACGGGAGTGTCCGTTTTTCTTTTGTTCCACTCCTGGCCAAGAAAAGAAGGGATTTGTGATGAAAATCGCATAACGACAGCTTTTAAAACGTTTGACTATCGGTTTAGCTTAGTATATTCCCTTATTTTCTTCCTACTTATAAGGAACTAAATAATAAGAACATTGTGCTAATGAGTACCACGATTAGCAAGGTGCAGAAAGAAGAAGAATCTTATGTATGAAGTTTTTAGAACAGCTGGAGAAAGTCATGTGAGTGTAACACATCAGATTTTTGTGTTTGCTTTTGGTCATTCCAAAAACAAATGTTAATAATTAATTATTCTGTTCCTGGTACTTCCTAGTTTTTTTTCAATGAAAAATCGATATCTAAAGACAAACTCGTAGTTTCTGTTAAGCTTTTAGCAATGTCAAAATAGCAGTGATATTGCAGGAGCATGTTACAACAAGCAAACATGAAAAATAAAGCTGTCAAATCATTCTTTAAAAAGTTTCAATGTTTTATAAATATTTCCAGAATAATGACTAGGATCGAGCTGTATTTGCTGGCTATAGCTCTGTTTAAAGATGAGCTGTTTTGTTTTTTTTTATTTTCTCTGTACGCACTATGTACAGAGCGTATAGAGAAGGTATTGCACTCCACCCAAAAATTCGATACCGAGATTTCACCGGAAATATATGTTTTAGGGTCCCTAATATCCAAAAAAAGCATTTTCACAAAAAGGTCCGTGTGTGTGTGTGTGTGTGTGTGTGTGTGTGTGTGTGTGTGTGTGTGTGTCCGTGTGTCTGTGAACACGATAACCCAAAAACGAAAAGTCGGTAAAATACCAAACTTGGTATTTAAGTTTAGTATCTTCCAGGGATGCGACACGAAGATTTTGAGAAAAATCCCCCCAACCCCAACTACCCTTTACATGGAACTTTTTTCGGAAATTTTGATTTTCTCAAAAATGGCTTTAAGGATTTTGATTAAAATTTCGTATAATAAACATATTTACCTGACAAATAAAATGTATATCTTGAATTTTCTGGGAATAGCCTCTGAAGAGTAGTTTATTCTGGATGAATTTTACTGAATTTTGAATAACTGCTAAACCGTAAGAGATGGACAAAAACTTACTACACAAAAAATGTAGAGCACGTTAAAACACACAATTTATATTATATAATTTTCTTTTCGTGGAGTTCGTCGTTTTTGAGATATTCCTTATTTTTGGTTTCTGCTATGAAAAACTTATATGTTTCTCATACAGAAACTTGTCAACTCCGATCCATATAAACAAAGGAACTTCAGTGACAGAGCAACCAGCTTTTGACTATCATTTTAAGCTATGGTAGTCCCGTATTTCGCTTCTACTTACAAGGAAGGAAGTAATAAGACTATTTCTGATAAAATTTTCTGATTAGCATAAAGTAAATGGAACTATAAGCTTTTTAAGAATAATTTGTTGCATGAACATAAAGAAAGTCCTGTGAATGGCACACATCAGATTTTTTTACTTTGAAACAGTGTATTTCTTTAAGTATACTTGGTACTGAACATTCTACAAATTTCAATCAAAAGTCAAAAGTTTGTCAGAGATTTGTTAAAAATAATTATTAAAATATTTATTTACATCATCCTATAAACTTACTTTTCAAAAAAAAAAAAAAATAAAAAAGTTAAAGAAAATGGAATCAAATGCAGAATGCGCCACGTGATGAAACTGTGAAAACTTTACAGTTTAAGTTGGTTTATAATATTTCTCATACAGGTATAGTCCTTTAGAATCGCTGATTAAATGGTCTTTTATAACACTTCTTGAACACTTCTTGTTTAATTCTGTTAAAACTAATCATAAAGTGGCACAAATTAAGAAAACAAAATTAAGAGGAAAAGAAGTTTTGACATTTCTCGTCCTGTTTACATACATCTACACACTTTCATTTAAACGTCGCTTTTGGGCACTTAAATAAGCAGAAGGGTAAATCCGCAATTAGATTCCGATTCTGTAATGTTTCCGGTTTTTTTTTCCCCCCGCTTAGGTAATCCTATCCGAGTTTATCTGATGAAACTCGTAAGCTCAAATGGAATTTATTAAGACCATTCCATGACAAAATTCAGCGTGTCCACAGAAATATTCCCCAGTTTAAAAAAGTATAGCGTTGTTGTTAGTTCTTGGATTTACCTGCAATTGGTATCATTACAAAGGAAAACTCAGTTTAGTACCTATCTCTGAATATAAGCTCTCTGTCATACTATAGACATTAAAGTAATATTGCCACTCATACCATACACGCTCCAACATGTCTGCAGTAAACTAACTCTGAGATCTTGCAGATTTGAGGTGCTGGTATGTATGTGACCCTTTAAAAATAAGTCAAAGACGGTCAAGTCAGGGGATCTCGGAGACCACTGCAAAATTCCTTATCTTGTTTCTCAGTATTCTCAATCTATCTTCCTGCAATTGTTGATTCAGAGCATATATACTACAGAGAGATTCCATAAAACTTTAAATGCTGTAGAATTCACTCAGAGTTGAAAATTTAACTTTTAGACCATCTTACACAATTTGCATCTTCCAACAAGAGCAAACTAATGTCGTAAATACGCCTTTCTTCTTGTGTGTCATCTGCTGTTTGTCAACAATTAAAAATTGCACATTTCCTGGAATTGTATGAGTTTCTCTTTCTAATGACAACAAATTCGGTAAATCCAAAAAGTAGCAGGAACGCAATACCTGTTAATAACCAGGGAATGTTTCTGTGAACATCCTCTAAATAAATATGTGATAATAAAATAATTACGCACTAGGTGGCCCAACTACCCCGTATTTGCTGTGTGTAGATATCCCTTAATGCGCTAAGGGAGCTGCAGAACTCTTAGCTATATCTTGCTAGTTCTCCGCTAGTCGGTTTTAACTGGCCCCATTGAGTTCTGCAACTGTTTTAATGTGTGAAGAGATATCTGCTCACGCCAAATACGGGCATATTGACTCCTGGTAAACGGGTAAAAATTGTTTTCTTATTTGTGTTGTTTAAAATCAAAACACCCTGATTACGGTATATTAAATAAACGAACAATCAAGTGTACTACGGAATCCTAACCAATGTTACCAATAGTGGGAATGAAAAAAAAGTGTATCTCAAAATTAAGATAAATTATAATCAGAACAAAATGCATGTTTTTTTTTAGTTTTTTTTTTTTTACATTATTCAGAATTTATTATTGGTGGTGTTAATTTATCTGCAGATATGACTTTAGCGAAGATGCGTGGGCGTAACCTGTTATTTTATATTTTCTACCACCTACAGTAAGTAGTGCAAGTATTGTATTACACTAAAAAATTCGATGTCGAAACATTTTTAGTGTGTTTTTGAGCTCCATAACTCAAAATCTGGTTAAATAGGAAATACCAACCTTGGTATTGAAGTTCAGCATCTTCCAAGCACGCCAAGAAAATTCCTCACCACAAAGTACCCTACATATACATGGAACATCTTTTGAACGGTTTCATTTTCTAAAACTAGCTCTTAACGATTTTGATTAATGTACTAGATAAGTATTTTATCACAAATCAAATGTATATCTTGAATTTTCTTGACTTTTGCGTAACAGATGGACAAAATAGTACTACGCCAAAGATTTATCTCTCGCTAAAGTCAAAATACATAGTTTTGTGGAATTAACCACTTTCGAGGTATTCCTTTATATTGGATTCTATTTTAAAATGTTTAAACTATTCTTAAGTTATTTATTTTTCTTTGTCCTTGTCAAGCAAAGAGAAGGAATTTTCAAAGCCATCACATAGGATCAGCTCTTAAAAGGTTTGGACTATTGCTAAACCCTGGTGTGTTACCCTGTTTCCATTATATCTGCAATAAATGCGTAATCAAAGCATTTCGTTAAACATTTATTTCAATTAACTGGAGGTAAATAGAACTATATTTTTAAAAATCTAATATGTTACACTCGCATGACTTTCTCTAGCTGTTCTACAAAACTTCTTACATAAGATTATTCTTCTTTCCGCATCTTGCTAATCGAGGTACTCATTAGCACAATGCTCTTACTACTTAGTTCCTTATAAGTTGGAAAAAATTAAGGGAATACACTATGCTAAACCAATAGTCAAATGTTTTAAAAGCTGTCGTTATGCGATTGTCATTACAAATCGCTTCTTTTCTTGGCTAGGAGTAGAACAAAATAAAAACGGACACGCCCGTCTGAGAAACATATAAGTACTTCACAACTGAAACTAATAACAATGAATACCTCGAAAACTGTAAGCTCCACGAGAAAAATGCATTTGGCATAACTTGTGTATTTTAACAAGACCTAAATTTTTTGTGTAGTAAGTTTTTGTCTATCTCTTACGGTTTACTAGTTATGCCAAATTAAGCAAAATTCATCCAGAATCTACAGGTCTTCAGAAGCTATTCCCAGAAAATTCAAGATATACATTTTATTTGTCAGCTAAATATTTTTAGTATACGAAATTTTAATCAAAATCGTTAGAGCCATTTTTAAGAAAATAACAATTTTCGAAAAAAGTTCCATGTAAAGGGTAGTTTGGGGTGGGGGATTTTTCTCAAAATCTTCGTGTCACATCCCTGGAAGATACTAAACTTAAATACCAAGTTTGGTATTTTAGCTGTATTTTGTTTTTGAGTTATCGTGTTCACAGACACATGAACACACGGACACACACACACACACACACAACACACGGACCTGTTTGTGAAAATGCTTTTTTAGGATACAGGGGACCCTAAAACGTATATTTCCGGTAAAATCTCGGTATCAAATTTCTGGGTGGAATACAATACTTCTCTATCCCTATGTACATTGTACATACGGGGCTAGAGAAAGTAAAAATAGTTTGTTGAAGAATTGGTAGTGAAAGTCATGAGAATGTAACACATACGAATTGTTTTTTATTAATTGTTGCTACTATATACCAATCTTAATGATACACTGCTGTCGATTAGACACTACATAATGTTTATTGCCGAAGCAATCAGCTGACATTTTACTCGATAAAATCGCATTCTTGCAAGCATTTTATAAGACAACTTAGCTCAACTATTAAAGCGCCAATGCAATGGCCGAGATTAGACAAATTCAACCAATTGCGGTCATCTAACTGGAGCGATATTGTCGAAACTCTTATTGCAGCTGATGTTTATTTCTTTGAAATCTTGCCGCCCTTCATTTGTTTAATCTCCGTCTTTGTTATTGGTAACAAGCTGACAATAATAACTGCCAATTGTAATTTCAGTTACAGTGTTTATTTAAAGTTGTATCCAGTTCATAATGTATTTAATTCAAAAAAGGAGTGAAAATAATTATGATTTATATTTCTTATGTGTGAGATGGGTGCAATAACCTCGTCTGTTTACATTTCATATATTATTTATTAAAAGCTGAAATAAAAGAATTTTCCCCTATTTTTATTGTTGGTTTCGATATTCATACATAGGGTCGGCCATATAATAATTAAGGAGGCAGTGAAGAAAGAAAAAAAAATCTAATGTGTTCCATTCACATGACTTTCTCTACATCTCTGCAACAAATTATTCTATTTACTTCATCTAATCGAGAAAAAAATAGCAGAAATAGTCTTATTACTTGCTTCCTTGTTAGTAGAAACGAAATAAGAGAGTACCATAAGTTAAAGTGATAGTCAAAAGCTGGTTGCTATGTGACTGAAGTTCCTTTGTTTGTATGTACAGGAGTTGACAAATTCCTGTATGAAAAAAGTATGCTTTTCAAAGCTGAAATCAAAAACAAGGAATATCTAAAAAACGATGAACTTCATGAAAAAAAAAATTATATAATATAAATTGTATGTTTTAACGTGCTCTACATTTTTCGTGTTTTAAGTCTTCGTCCGTCTCTTACGGTTTAGCAGTTAAGTAAAATTTATCCAGAATAAAGTAGTCTTCAGAGGCTATTCCCAGAAAGTTCAAGATATACATTTCATTTGTCAGATAAGAGATTTTAATCAAAGTTGCCAGAGCCATTTTTAAGAAAATCAAAAATTTCGAAAAAAAGTTCCATGTAAGGGGATTTTCTAAAAATCTTCGTGTCGCATCCTTGGAAGATACCAAACTTAAATACCAAGTTTGGTTTTTAACGGTCTTTAGGTTTTTGAGCAATGCTGCTCACAGACGCACACATAAACACAGATAGACAAACAAACAAACAGACACAAACACGGACATTTTTCTAAAATGTTTTTTTTTTTTTTTTTTTGTTTTTTTTTGATTTAGTGGGTCTCAAAACATATATTTCCGGTGAAATCTCGGTATTGAATTTGTTGGGTGCATTACAATACCTTCTCTATATACTATGTATATAGTACGTGTAGAGAAAGTAAAAATCGGTAAATAAACATGGTTGAGTGTGTCATCTACCATTTCAGAACTAATATATTACAATTATAACCTGATAAAATTTCTCTTACTATATTATACATTATTAATAGTCTTTTTCCC
The DNA here is from genome assembly GCA_030762935.1 of Hymenopus coronatus. Taxonomy (NCBI): domain Eukaryota; kingdom Metazoa; phylum Arthropoda; class Insecta; order Mantodea; family Hymenopodidae; genus Hymenopus; species Hymenopus coronatus. Next base: position 28,783,453 of record CM060897.1, read on the forward strand.
TGAATTGTTTTATCAAATATAGCTCGTGTTTTCATCTCTTAGGACAATTATTGACAAAATGAAAATACTCTTGGTATTACTTATGATAATATTGTTCGACATCGGAGACATAGGTGAACTTTATAACTTTCTCTACTCGTGCTATGTACATAGTGTATAGAGAAGATATTGCACTCCACTCAAAAATTCGATACCGAGATTTCACTGAAATATATGTGTTAGGGTCCCCTGTATAAAAACAAAGCATTTTCAGAAAAAGGTCCGTGTGAGTGTGTCTGTGAACACGATAACTCAACAACGAAAAGTGGGTAAAATACCAAACTATTTTGATTAAAATATCGTAAATTAAAGATATTTAGCTGGTAATGTATATCTTGAATTTTCTGAGAATAGCATCTGAAGATTATTTTATTATGGATGAATTTTAGGAATTTTCTATAACTGCTAAATCGTAAGAGATGGACAAAAACTTACCATTCAAAAATGTAGAGCACGTTAAAACACACAATTTATGTTGTTTTTTTTTCGAGGAGTTGATCGTTTTTGAGATACTTCTTGCTTTGATTTCATCTTCAAAAAAACTTGAACTTTTGTCACACAGAAATGTGTTACTCCTGTCCATGCAAAGGAACTTCAGTCACATATCAACCAGCTTAAGACTATTTCTGCTTTTTTTTTTTTTTTTTCTCGATTAGCGTGAAGTAAGTAGTAGCATAAGCTTTTTAACAATAATTTGTTGCAGAGATGTAGAGAAAGTCATGTGAATAGAACACATCCGATTTTTTTTTTTTTTTAGTGTGAAGTACTTGGCGTGTGAATGCAGTAGTCTGTGAAAACTTTAAAAATTGTGGTATTTCTAATATTTTACAAAAATTCAGTTTCGAGAACCCTCAGTGCTTTGTTGCATACGTAAAACGATTTAATTAAATCCCACTGGAATTTTAATTTTCTCGTGAATGCCTCTTTCGTGGTCTGTCTATAAAATAAAAACGTTTAATGATATAACTACACATAAAAAAGTTCTTCATTTTATTCTTAGAGACAATATAATAGCGGCCGAGAATGTAATGATGAGATTATGATCGTCAGATGTTTGTATCTCCGGACGATGACACGTGGGCTTTCCCTGTCTGACGGCCTCCCCTCGGGAACTTGTCATGTAGCCCCGCCCCGCCCGGAAATCTCTTACAGGATGCAATTTGCTCCTTTCGTTGTCCCGGCAAGCGGAAGAACACTTGAAACTTTTAACATGATACCAGAAAATGTTCAAAGCGATTAAAACTTCTGTTAAAAACGTCTTTACCAACACACTGTTAGACTAAAGAACTAATGTTCTGTGGGAAAGATACTCCAGTTAACTGCCTCTTACTCCACCACTAGTCTTACCACAATCTATAGATTAAAATTCCGTTTTTCTTCCTTCTCTGCCACTTATTGTAGGCAAAGGAAGTATTGCGTTACTCGTTTTGAGGTTCTTTAGACAGTAAACACCTTAAAGAAAAGGTCCACGAAATATCTGTGAGCAATTCAACTCAAATACGAAAAGTCAGATAAATATACGTAATATTCCAGACACTCTTTATGCACAAGCGAGTTTATCAAGAAAACCCTCACCCCCTAAATTAAAAATAGTCTCTTAGTTTTCTTTCTTTCAAAAGTGGCCTAACTATTTTGATTAAACTACTACATATTTAAGACATTTAAATGAGTATTATTGGTAAACATTTTGGTTGTTAAGGGCCTCTCAATTTCTAGGATCATATCAGCGCTGTCGATGTGCAGAATTTTGTCCCGCAGAAGTCATTTAACATTCCAATTAATCTACGGGGGCTCTCACTATTAGACTCACTTAAAAACCATCTGTTGGATTTGGGCCCGCAACCTTGGAAAATGAGTAATAAAGATACACCCTGAGTTTTTTCTGAATAGTCAATGAATTTCGGAATGAGTTTTCTGTAATTTTCTATAATATTAGCTGTCGAAATATTGTTACATATTTAAGTTCCACCAGGTTGAATTGTTATGCTATTCATATTCCTCGCGTGAGTCCAAGATGGTAACGTTTATGTCATTTCATCTGAACCACAGTATGGGACTAACTAACGAGGACGGTGAATCTTATCTTTCACTTCACGCCAAAGAAACTTACAGTTGACATTTTGAACAAAAAATTTCAATATTTCATATCCCTTGCTTTCTTTTTCATTTTAATAATGAAATCACTGTCCAAAATGTGACCATAAAAGTAGCTAGAGACCTTAATGATTACAAGCCGAGCATTATTCATGAAACTATTGTTACAAATGAATGTTTATACAACTGCAAATTGGTGCCCTTTCAGAAACAGACAGAGTTTGTCTCCCTTTGGACTTTCTACAGAATATGAACCTATTGCATCTGAGAGGTTATATCATAATCATTATTTACACCGTTCGTACTGTACTTGCAAGGACATTAGAACTGTCCAGAGACATTGTTTTCTCACGCTTGTCTGTCAGTAATACTCGTCCAGTGGCCCCAAGAGTAGCAGAACACCACACAGGATCTCTGCTCCATCCCATAAGCACACGCTCCAGGTTAACATTTACGATCTGGACTCCACTTTTTTGTATATTGCATAAAGATTTTTAGTAACAACATTTTGGACCTAGCTTCTTTCCCACATTGAAGAGATCTATCTGGTCCTTATTCTATGACCCACAGATAAGGAAGGACCGCATTATCACTCCGCACTACAACTTTCACAAGATATTACCTTGAAATATCTTGAGGGCCACGAAATCTGCGTGCTTCCCTGCTTACTTTGGAGATATTTTATTGACGGTAAACAGATATGGCCATGATAAACCCTAAAGGATTACTCTTAACCAAATAACTGATCCAGGAGCGCAGCCTTTCTAAGTTATGATCCAAAACATCCTGAACTACATGACAAATTCTTTAAAACCTGTCCGAGATGTACTCCAAAGGAGTGCACTCGAAACTATGTGATGGGGCTCTTTACCGTATGCACAACGGAAACCCTAACCTTAAGGAGTATTTTCTCCACTACATATTGGTACAGAGCAAAATTGACCAATATGCGACTCCAAGGGAATATAATACTGACCCCATGACGAGCCTTTACTTGTGTATCTGAATAGAGATGGACCCCAGATGAGTACAGCTGAAACCACGCGATGCGCTTGTGTCTTGTGCATGAAGTGGATTTGATCAAAATCCCAAAAGAGTACACTGAAAACCACACAACACCCTTTCTTTTGTACACAGAATGGCATTTTACTTAAACAGGCCCCAAAGAAGTACAAGGAAAACGCACGATGCCCTGTTCCTAGTGCACAGAGTGATATTTAGCCAATATATGACCCCAAAGGTGGTTACTGGAAACCACATTTTCCTTTGTTCCTTGTGAACAGAGTGAAATTTAGCCAAGATATGACCCCAAAGAAGTGCACTGAAAACCACATGATGCCTTGTTCCTTATGCACAGAGGAGAATGTGATCAATGTATGACACCAAAGACATTCACCGGAAACCACATTTTGCCTTGGTCCTTTCCTTCAGATGGAATATAACAAATATATGCCCCAAAAATGGTCACTGGAAACCGCATCGTGCCTTGTTGATTGTGTACAAAGTGGAGTTTAGCCAAGATATGACCCCAAAGGAGTGCACTGGAAACCACATATGCCTTATTCATTATGCACAGTGTGGAATTTTACCAAAACACGATCCCAAAGGAATATCCTTGAACCACATAAAGGAGGACTGTTCATGGTTCATGGAGTGGAATTTGACCAAACTGCGACTCCACAGGATTACATCCTGGACCACATATGAGGCCTGTTCCTTTTATACAGAGTGAAACCTTATGAGATAGACCCCAAAACCATACAATCGGAACCTCACGATGGGACCCTGTTCATTGTGAACAGTGTGGAACTTTACCAAAGCACGACCCCAAAGGAATATTCCTGAACCACATAATGGAGCACTGTTCACGGTTCATGGAGTGGAATTTGACAAGCTGCGACCCCACAGGATTACATCCTGGACCACATATGAGGCCTGTTCCTTTCATACAGAGTGAAACCTTACCGAGCTAAACCCCAAAGCAGTACAATCGGAACTGCATGATGGACCCCAATTACCCTGGAATTTTACCAAAGCACGACCCTAAAGGAATACTCCTGGTCTATATAATAGTATACTGTTCAGTGCATGGAGTGGAATTTTACCAAGTTGCGACCCCAAAGGATTACATCCTGGATGAGACCTGCTCCTTTTACACAGAGTGAAATCTTGCCGAGATAGACCCCAAAGCAGTACAATCGGAACTGCACGATCGGGACCTATCCATTGTGCACAGAGTGGAATTTGACCAAGTTGCGACCCCAAAGGAACACATCCTGGACCACACGATGGGGCCCCGTTCCTTGTGCACGGAGCAGTTCGCTCCAGAGACGCGAGTTCAGTGGCCGGACAGACGGACGGACGGGCGGGTTCCTCTCGCAAAGTATTGATCTCTTACCAGGGTCTAGAGCTCGCTTTATTATTGGGCTCCCGGCGACCAGCACTCTATATGCAGAGGCTACTGGAAAAACTGCTCGTTACACATACGCTTGCTTCTTCAGCACCAGAACGTGCCGGGAAAAACGATTCACACCGGACAATTGAGTTAATGCCGTCCTAGGGCGCTTCATATGCTGCTTGACTACAAAAACGTTTTGATATGTTCCACTCCCATGACTTTTCTATATGTTCTCCAAACAAACGATTCTTGCCTTCGCAATGTCAATCAAAATAAACATTATCAGAAATTTTCTTACTACTTAGTTAAAGCAACTGTCAAATCTTTTAAAAGCTGTCGCTATATGCTTGTTATTGAATGTTTTCTTAGCATGGCTTCCATCGGAAGGAAAATAAAACCGTTAGTCCGGTGACTTAGATTTACAGCACGTAAAAGAACCTGAAGCCTGATAAAGAGGCCTCTCAGCAATATAGAATGGGACGCTAAGGACCACAGCAGTTAAAGAATGCCCTTAAAAAATCTGCTGGATTCCATTTACGTATCTTTCTTTGTTTCTAGTCTATTCTCGTAATTTCCACATGACAGTCAAGATAAACATTAAGAAAAATATTCTTATTACTAAGTTCCTTATAGGTAGAAGAAAAATCTGATGTGTTACACTCACATGACTTTCTCTAGCTGTTCTACAAACTTCATGCACAATGTTCTTATTATTTAGTTCCGTATAAGTTGGAAGAAAACAAGGGAGTACACTAGGCTAAACCAATAGTCAAATGATTTAAAAGCTGTCGTTATGCGATTGTCATTACAAATTGCTTCTTTTCTTGGTCAGGAGTAGAACAAAAGAAAAACGGACACTCCGTCTGAGAAAAGTATAAATACTTCACAACTGAAACTAATAACAATGAATACCTCGAAAACGGTAAGCTGCACGAGAAAAATGTATATGACATAACTTGTGTATTTTAACAAGACCTAAATTTATTGTATATTAAGTTTTTGTCTATCTCTTACGGTTTACTAGTTATGTCAAATTAAGCAAAATTCATCCATAATAAACAGGTCTTCAGAAGCTATTCCCAGAAAATTCAAGATATACATTTTATTTGTTAGATAAATATCTCTAATATATGATATTTTAATCAAAATCGTTAGTAATTTTTAAGAAAATCAAAATTTTCGAAAAAAGTTCCATGTAAAGGGTAGTTTGGGGTGGGAGGATTTTTCTCAAAATCTTCGTGTCGCATCCCTGGAAGATACTAAACTTAAATACCAAGTTTGGTATTTTAGCTACTTTTCGTTTTTGAGTTATTGTGTTCAGACACACGGACACACACATACACGGACCTTTTTCTGAAAATGCTTCTTTTTGGATACAGGGGGTTCTAAAACATGTATTTCCGGTGAAATCTCGGTATCGAATTTTTGGGTGGAATACAATACTTCTCTATCCCTATGTACATTGTAATATGGGGCTAGAGAAAGTGAAAATAAGGGAATAAACTATGTTAAAGCGATACTTAAACATTTTAAAAGCTGGTTGTTGCATACTTAAAATTCAGTTCTATTTGCATGCCAAGTGTTGACAAATTTAGTCCGAGAAAAGTTTAAATATTTAAAAATGATACCAATAACAAAGAAATATCTCGGAAGTGGTCCATAAAATTGTATATGAAATACATTTTTATTGAGCTCTACATTATTTGTATAGTGTCCTTTTATTTGTCTCTTACGGTTTACGGTTGTACAAAAGTCATTGAGAATGAAGTTTTTCAGAGGCAATTCCCATAAACTTCTACATATGCATTTTCTTTGTCGTGTAATATACGGCATTTTAATCAAAATCGTTAGAGCCATTTTTGAGAAAATCAAAATTTTCGAAATTTTCTCCATGTGAAGATAATATGGGGTGATGGGATTTCCCTAAAATTCTTCGTGTCACATCCTTGGAAGATACTAAACTTAAATACCAACTTTGGTATTTCACAGTATTTTACCTTTTCACACACACTCACACACACACACACTCTCTCTCTCTCTCTCTCTCTCTCTCTCTCTCTCTGTCTCTCTCTTTAAAAATACTTTTTTACTCAAGAGATTTCAAAACAAATATTTTTGGTGAAATCTCGACATGGCATTTTTGGGTAGAATTCAGTACCTTCTGTATACATATGTACATAGTACGTATTTATTGTTACTTATTTGTAACAATAAATTTACCCATCGGTCTCAACATTAAAACTGTTACTTTCCGATCGAAATAAACAATAACAATAACTCAGCAGGGAAGTAAGGTAAGCTGCCTTTGAGGAGCGATTCGATCGCGTGCAGCTGATATCCGATTGCCAAATGTAAAGAATGACAACAGCGGCTTTCGTTGGCTTAAGTCCAATGTTCGTACAAGGTCAACATCTGGGTTTTCTTTCGCACTAACGCTTCTGGACTATTTTATTTCTCACGAAGGAACTATCAAAAGAAAAAGCTGGTTGGAACGTGATGCGGGGGTTCTCAAATTAAAAAAAAAAATCTGATGTGTTCCATTCACATGACTTTTTCTACATCTCTGCTCGAAATTAGTTTTAAAAAGCTTATACTTCTATTTACTTCATGCTAACCTACAAAAAATTACCAGAAATAGTGTTATTACTTGCTTCCTTGTAAGTAGAAGGGAAATAAGGTAGTAGCATAGGTTAAAGCGATAAACAAAAGCTGGTTGCTATGTGACTGAAGTTCCTTTGTTTGCATGGACACGAGTTGACAAACTCCTGTGTGAGAAAAATTAAGTTTTTCGAACCTGAAGACAAAAACAAGGAATATCTCAAAAACGATCAACTCCACGAAAAATTGTATACAACATAAATTGTGTGTTTTAATGTGCTCTACATTTTTTGTGTGTTAAGTTTTTGTCTACTTCTTATGGTTTAGCAGTTATTTAAAAGTCTGTAAAATTTATCCAGAATAAAGTAGTCTTCAGAAGCTATTCCCAGAATATTCAAAATATACATTTTATTTGACAGGTAAATAACTTTAATATACGATATTTTAATCAAAATCGTTAGAGCCATTTTTTAAAAAATCAAAAATTTCGAAAAAAGTTCCATGTAAAGGGTAGTTTGGGGTGGGGGGATTTTTCTCAAAATCTTCGTGTTGCGTCCCTGGAAGATACTAAACTTAAATACCAAGTTTGGTATTTTACTGACTTTTCGTTTTTGAGCTATCGTGTTCTCACACACACGGACCTTTTTCTGAAAATGCTTTTTTTTTTTTTCATACAGGGGGTCTTAAAACATATATTTCCGTTGTAATCTCGGTATCGAATTTTGAATGGTTGAATCTTCGCAACACACATGATATAACACATTTTGAAATGCATATTTACTTTTATAATAACACTATTTGAATTCTTCTGTGTTCGTTCTTGCCTTTTATTGTAGCGTTCTAAAACAAAAGAACCCTGTCAGCGTAACAGCCTTTTCCCATTAATTTACATATTTTCTTCTATGTACAATGCTCATAGTAGGTAGGGGAGGTGTTGAATTCCACCCGAAAATTTGGTACCGAGATTTTACTGGAGAAACATGTTTTGGGGACTCCTGAATGAAAAAAAAAAAAAAAAAAAAACATTTATAGAAAAATCTCTGTGTATGTGTGTATGAGTCTATGGGCCGCATAACTTAAAAAATCTCTGTTCCGTTCACATGACTTTCTCTATATCTCTGCAATAAATTATTTTTAAAAAGTTTGTGCCTCCATTTACTTCCTGCTAATCGAGAAAAAATTAGCAAAAATAGTCTTATTTTTTGCTTCCTTGTAAGTAAAAGGGAAATAAGGGAGTACGATAGGTTAAAGTGATAGTCAAAAGATGGTTGCTATGTGACTGAAGTTCCTTTGTTTGTATAAACACGAGTTCTGTATGAGAAAAATATAAGTTTTTCAAAGCTGAAACCAAGAAAAGGGAATATCCCAAAAGCGATCAACTCCACGAAAAAAATGTATATAACATAAATTGTGTGTTTTAACGTGCTCTACATTTTTTGTGGTTTAAGTTTTTGTCCATCTCTTACGGTTTAGTAGTTATGAAAAATTCATCCAGAATAAAGTAGTCTTCAGAGGCTATTCCCAGAAAATTCAAAATATACATTTTATTTGTCAGGTAAATATCTTTAATATACGATATTTTAATCAAAATAGTTAGAGCCATTTTTTAGAAAATCAAAATTTTCGAAAAATGTTTCATGTAAAGGGTAGTTTGGGGTGTCGGGATTTTTCTCAAAATCTTCGTGTCGCATCCCTGAAAGATACTAAACTTAAATACCAAGTTTGGTATTTTACCGACTTTTCGTTTTTGAGTTATCGTGTTCACAGACACACAGACACACGGACCTTTTTCTGAAAAGACTTTTAAGGATACAGGCGACCCTAAAACATATATTTCCGGTGAAATCTCGGTATCGACTTTTTTGGTGGAGTGCAATACATTCTCTATATACTATGTACATAGTACGTATAGAGAAAGTAAAAATCGGTTTCACATTTTAGTTCAGTATCTTCCAAGGATGCGACAAGAGGATTTCAAGAACATACCCAAAATTACTCCTTTTTTGGAAAAGGCTTATTTTCTCAATAATTTCTAACGGTTTTCATTAAAATAACACATGATTAAGGTATTTTCATGATAATACAGTGCATTTCTTGATTTTCCTGCGGATAGCTTCTAAACTCGTATTCAATTTGGATGCATTTTGCATAACTGGGAAACTAAGAAATTGGCAAACAGTTACTGCACAAGAAATGCAAATCTCTTAAAACACACAATTTATGTCAAATGCATTTTTCATGGAGATAACTTTTTCCGAGATATTTTTTGTTCTTTGATTTTTCAATATTATAATTGTCATACTCACATTACTTTGTCTATACAATATTTTAAACTTTCTTACAAAAGTCTATTCTTCTCGTTACTTTGTCGAGCTATATATAGACCTGCGCAGAAATGGTTTCATTATACATTTGAAAGGGAATACAGAATGCTGATGCTGGTCGCTATATGCTGGTCTTGAAATTCCATACTCGTTCCATGACATTAAGAGAAACAAATGACTGCTGGCCAACCACTTGAGAAAAAAAAAACATAACTGGAAAATTCAAACCCATAGCAACGAATTCGAAAATGGTTTTACACAAAAGAACTTAACCAGATTACGTGTAAAGTTTTTGTTGCATTTTTTCGTTGAGGAGTTATTAAAATTACAAAAAATGTATTATTAGAAAATTAATGCTTAATAGCTATATTTTAGTAAAACTGTTTTGTCTTTTTAGAAAATTAAACGCAAGTAAAATATTTATTTAAAGAATAATGTGTAGCTCATGGGGATTTTATTGAAAATATTTGGATTACATACTTAGAGTATGACCAGAAATATACTGCAATTGGCTTCAAGTCATCAATACTCAAGTCATTATATCATCAATACAAAGAATGGAATCAGGAAAGGTCATGAATTACTGACGGGCAGGTAAACACAATCTGATGATTGTTGTTTGCAAACCTCACGGTATAGAATGTGTGGTTTGTAGCAATCAATGTCATCACCGCAAAGTCCAGTAACATTTAAACTATATTTTATTTAGTTTGGTTTGTTGCTTAGAAATTCCTATGCCTGGTTACTTAAGACTTTATCTAAGCATGGATTTCCTGGGGTTCATTGGTCTCTAAAATTAGTTATTTTCGATGAATATTGATGAAATGTTTGTGTAAAATACAGTTCTTCCTCAAGCTAGGTATTATAGGTAAGTGGTAGAGAAGTAATAAAGGGAGCCGAACCAAACACTGCATCTAAGTTATTGCGAGGGGGTTAGTATCTCACCCCCTAACGCGAATTATTACATAACCACTGGATGGGAGGGTGGCTGTAAACATTTAATTACGTGCTTAGGTTGGCACTGGAAAGGGAAGTTGAGCTGTACCCCTGAGTTTGGCCGCAACTTGTCTAACTGTGGTGTGCAGCAGGCAGGCTACATTACAGGCGCTTCGCTCTCTTTCGTTACCACTACTCCCGGGCACGCAACTACTCTAGAGCGTAATTGTTATTGCTTGTCCTGACTTCAGGCCCGGGTGTCCTCAGTTAATAGCCTGTTACGCGTCTATGACAAATAGCGTTTATTATTCAACCGCTTGCATAGTTTTTTTTATTTTGTTTTACTTTCTCTATCCTGCATGTACAATATACATAGCGGATAGAGAAGGTGTTGAATTCTACCCAAAAATGCGTCGAGATTTTAACGAGAATATATGTCTCTGAATCCGTAAAAAACATTTTTTAGAAAAACGTCCGTGTGTGACTGTGTGGGTGGAAACTTTTTGTTTATGTTTTGTATCTTCCAAGGATGCGAAACCAAGATTTTTAGGAAACTCCCCCCACTACAAACTACCCTTCACATGGAAAAAATTTGGAAATGTTTGTTTTTCTCAAAAATGGCTCTAACGATTTTGTTTAAAATACCGTATATTAAATATATTTACATAGCAATTAAAATTTATATTTTGAATTTTCTGGGGTTAGTTTCTGTAACCTCTTTATTCTGGAGAGTTTTGCTGAATTTTGCCTAACGGTTAAACGGTAAGAGCTAGACAAAAACTTACTATAGAAATACAGATATCGTTTAAACACATAATGCATATCATATGCGTTTTTCTTGTGGAGTTGACCATTTACGAGATATTCATTGTTTTTGGTTTCAGTTTTAAACTACTTAACATTTCTCAAAGGGCACCATGCAAAGCGAACCGAGCTTCATTTTTTTTTCATACAGCTATCGCTTTAGCCTAGTATATTCCCTTATTTTCCCTTCTGCTCACAAGAAACTAAGTAATAAGACCATATCTTCTAATGTTTATTTCGATTGGTTTGATGTAGATAAAAGGATATTGTTTTGTAAGAATCGATAGTATATGGATCAGCTAGAGAAAGTTATATGAATGTAGCACTTTTTTTTTTCATCTTTGATCTTTCATTCGTTTCTTCTTCATTTGTACTTTCTCTACCACTTATCTATGTTAAGTAGAGAAAGTTTTGTTTTGCAGCTAAAAATGTCATACCGATATTTTACGATAAATACGTATAAAGAATTTTCCTGCGCCGTGTCGCGTGGTCCTCTGGCCCCGGCCACGAAATGGCCCATATTTGCTCCCGACAACTGTGCTGCGGATTTTAAGCCCCAAGTATGGCTCCGGTGTCCACGCAGATCGTGAGGAAAGTGAGAAGCTGCGATAGCCAGCTATCCCAGCCACGTTAGACAACATTCCGTCTGGGGGAGTAAGCTTGATGCTGACCACATCACCTCCTAGAATCGGTTGGATGATCGTTCCATTTCTGCCATGTGTAAGGAGGGTGTCTTGCCGGCAAGGGTCTGAGGTCCACAACAGCTGTAGAGATTCGGGATTATATTATTATTATTATTATTATTATTATTATTATTATTATTATTATAATTATCAGCATCATCACGGCGTGTCCGAATGGTTAGACCGCTCGCCTCTCACCTATAAGGTCGTGGTCGATTCTAGGGCACCGTGTGTGGAATTTGAAGTTAACGAAGTGGTTTTCTCCGGTTTCTCATTCCACCATTTCTTATCATCCATTTCGCTTGCATTTTATATCATCCACTTCCTCACTTTCACACCAGACATCATAGCTTCTTTATGACCCCGATTCTGGTCTGCTCCTCAACTGTCATCCGACCCCAGGCGGGTAGACAGAGAGCAGCTATTATTATTATTATTATTATTATTATTATTAAATGAAGTCCTTGCATTAGTACACAATCACTCAAAAATGAAATGCTGGATCAATTTCAAATTTGATAGTGCTCAATACCTGTTCTTATAGCACACGACACCATAAGCGATGAATGAAATTAAACAATTATTGGGAAAGGAATTTTAAGAAAGAAACGTACCAGGCCTAAGTATACGGTACCTTTTCCGATATTTGCCTGAGAAGACACTGAAAGAAATAAACTGCCATCAGGGAAACGGTCTTAGTGGGATTTGAAGCGCGAACCTCCGAATCCGAGCCTCTAACTATTTCACGGAGTCATCTCGCTTTGGGAAAATGTGATATTTAAGCTCAGAATCTTGGAAACCCCGAACCCAAGCTACGGTTTGCTTGGAAAATTCTTCTTAAAAAGAGGCTCTAACGATTTTTATTAGAGTACTATATGTTTTCAATACCCATTACTAATAAAATGTATATACTGACACATAAGAAATAACAAAGTGTTATCACAGCTTATACGAAACACATGTTCTGTAGCATTAACCATTTCCGATGTATTCGTTGTTTTTGATTCGGACTTTACAAAAATAGACATATCATCCGAAGTTGAATGGCTAAATAAAGTAAAATTATTCTATAAATGGCTCAGTAGACCGTTAGGCAGATTCTTTAGAAATCTGATCAAACAAATAAATCTTAATTAAAATTTTTGATGTGCTACATTCAAATAACTTTCTCTAGCTGTTCCTTATAGAAACTGTTCTTACATAAGCTTATTCTTTTATCTACTTCATGCTAAATGAAATAAACATTAGCAGAATTGGTCTTATTATTTGCTTTCTTATAAGTAGAAGCTCAAAAGGGAATACATTAGACTAAAGCAGCATTCAAATGTTTTCAAAGCTTGTCGCTACGTGAAGCAATTGAGCTTTGTGTGGTCTCGTTTGAGATACGTTAGTTAGTTTAAAATTGAAATCAATAACAAATCTCCAAACTCTACAAGAGAAACACATGCCATAAATTGTGTGTTTTAACAAGATTTACATTTTTTGTGTGGTAAGTTTCGATCTACCTCTTACGGTTTAAACGTTATGCAAAATTCTGCATTGCCCATTCAGAATAAAGAGGTCTTCAAGGCATTTCCCAGAAAATTAAAAATATAGATTTCATTTTATTTTTCTTATTTTTTTGATTCACAGGTCTCAAAGTATTGTTTTGTTGAGGTTTCTAATTTTGGGTGGAATACAATAGGAAGCTCTTTCTATATACTATGTACACAGTACGTGTAAAAAAGTCCATTCTTTTATCCAGCTCATGCTAATTAAGATCAACATTAACAGAAACTGTTTTATTACTTAGTTCCTTACAAGTAGAAGGGAAATAATGGAATAGATTAAACTAAAGCGATAGACAAATCAGAAGTATCTCGGATAGTTCCCAAAACAAAAAAAAACAAAAAAAAAAAAAAAAAAAAACGTCTATGACATAAATTGTGTATTTTAACGATATCTTCATTTTTGTACAGTAAACTTTTGTCTATGGCTTATTATGTTCCAGGTATGCAAAAGTCATTCAAGAATGAAGATGTCTTCAGATGGTATTCTCAAGAAATTAAGAATATGCATTCTATTTTCCATGTAAACTTCTTCACATAAGAAATGTTTGCGAAAATCAAAAATTTTCAAATTTGCTACTTGTAAAAGGTGAGGAGTTTTGGCTAAAAATATTCGAGTTGCAGGCTTAGAAGATAGTAAACTTAAATACCATGACTCTTTGTTTTTTAGTTATGCTACTACGCGCGGACGTTTTTATAATTTTTTTTTTTTTTTCGTTTATCTAAATTTTGGATGGACTGCAATATTTAAATATTCCTATGTATTATTTACGAAGAAGAGAAGGTAAAAATATGAAACTTAGTAAGGCTTGGCTATCCGCTTAGATTTCTCAACAGACTGAAGATCCGTTGTTCAAACTCTTTGGATCTTTTAGGCCTACTCTTATCTTTAATTGGTATAAAGTAGTATTTAACGATAGTGGCAGAAAATTATGTGAAAGTAGCTCTTGGACCCCTTTTGGGATGATTGTTATGTGTAATTAATATTGCTTGTGGACTTTCACGACTTCAGTGTTAGCTACTATTTTTACTTTCTCTATTCCTATGTACAATGCATTATAATATACCCAAAATTCGATGTCGAGATTTCACCGACAATATATGTTTTGGGGTCCTCTGAGTCCGAAAAAAGCATTTTTAAAAAATAAGTCCATTTGTGTGTCTGTGGACAGCATAGGCCCAAAGCGAAAAGACCGTTAAATACCTAACTTGGTATTAAGGTTTAGTATCTTCCAAGGATGCTACACGAAGATTTAAAAAAAAAAATCCCCGCACCACAAACTACATTTTACATGGAAAAAATTCAAAAATTTTGATTTATATCCGAAATAAAACGTATATCTCGAATTCTCTGGGAATAGCCTCTGATGACCTTTTTAATCTCGATAAATTTTTCCGAGTTTTGCTTAACTGCGAAACCGTAAGAGATAGACAAAAGCTTACTACTCAAAAATGTACATCACGTCAAAACATACATATTATGTTCTTTACGTTTTTGTTGGGGAGGTAACCGTTTCCGAGATATTCCTTGTTATTGGTTTCAATTGTGAAGTAATTAAACTTTTCTCAAGCAGGAAGTGTCTGTTTATCTTTTGTTCTACTCCTGGTCAAGCAAAGAAGCGATTTAAATGACAGTCGCATAGCGATAGTGTTTAAAACATTTGACTATCACTTTAGCCTGGTGCATTACCTTAGTTCTCTTCTATTATAAGGAACTATGTAATAAGGACATTCTGCTAGTGTTTATTCGATGATCATCGTGTAGAAAGAAGAAGAATCTTTTGTGAGAAGTTTGTAGAGCAGAAAGTCATGTGAGTGTAACACATCAGATTTTTATTGCATTACAATTAGTAAAGCTTATGTCCAGGAAGATCAATACAGGTTTTGTACCTAGGTACAGGACAGTGTGTTCCTGCGTAGCGACGTTATCATCGAGCAGTCTTGCCTGGAAGGATTGCCGTTGCATAGGCACCGAGTTCCGTTTCCGAAGCAGCCCCTCCCCCGCGGGTCGAAACTCATTTATTGCCCCCCCCCCTCTCTCCCTCTATCCTGCCTGGAGCTGTTGTTGTGGACCCAGTGCTGCCAACTGGAAGTTTTAACATGATGTTACTTGCCCTACATAGTGGAGTGTTTGTGGTGGGCGGGGTCGAACCGTGGTTTTACTCACGTCCCACCTGTCCGCTCCAGCCCTCCTGTCTTGGGACATACACCGACCTCTACACACTATTTAACCTTTTTACACACAGATAGAGAGTTTCTGGGATGTCTCGGGTGACAGTGGGACGTCGCCGTTTCAAACCCCGCTTACCTTACAGTCTGACTGAGATAGTAAGCCCGTGCCGGTTCCGAAGGCCACGGGTTCAAACCCCATGCACTGTACAGTCTGACTGAAGAAGGTTCCTATTTCCAGTCCCTAGATAAGCCCTGTACTGGTTCCTGAGGTCATGGTTTCTGACTGAAGAAGGTTCCTATTTCCAGTCCCTAGATAAGCACTGTACTGGTTCCTGAGGCCATGGTTTCTGATTGAAGTAGGTTCTTATTTCTAATCCCTAGGTAAGCCCTGTACTGGTTCCTGAGGCCATGGTTTCTGATTGAAGTAGGTTCTTATTTCTAATCCCTAGGTAAGCCCTATACTGGTTCCTGAGGTCATGGTTTCTGATTGAAGTAGGTTCCTATTTCCAGTCCCTAGATAAGCCCTGTACTGGTTCCTGAGGCCATGGTTTCTGATTGAAGTAGGTTCCTATTTCCAATCCTTAGATAAGCCCTGTACTGGTTCCTGAGGTCATGGTTTCTGATTGAAGTAGGTTCCTATTTCCAGTCCCTAGATAAGCCCTGTACTGGTTCCTGAGGCCATGGTTTCTGATTGAAGTAGGTTCCTATTTCCAATCCTTAGATAAGCCCTGTACTGGTTCCTGAGGCCATGGTTTCTGATTGAAGTAGGTTCCTATTTCCAATCCTTAGATAAGCCCTGTACTGGTTCCTGAGGCCATGGTTTCTGATTGAAGTAGGTTCCTATTTCCAATCCTTAGATAAGCCCTGTACTGGTTCCTGAGGTCATGGTTTCTGATTGAAGTAGGTTCCTATTTCCAATCCTTAGATAAGCCCTGTACTGGTTCCTGAGGCCATGGTTTCTGATTGAAGTAGGTTCTTATTTCTAATCCCTAGGTAAGCCCTGTACTGGTTCCTGAGGCCATGGTTTCTGATTGAAGTAGGTTCTTATTTCTAATCCCTAGGTAAGCCCTGTACTGGTTCCTGAGGCCATGGTTTCTGACTGAAGTAGGTTCCTATTTCCAATCCTTAGATAAGCCCTGTACTGGTTCCTGAGGCCATGGTTTCTGATTGAAGTAGGTTCTTATTTCTAATCCCTAGGTAAGCCCTGTACTGGTTCCTGAGGCCATGGTTTCTGACTGAAGTAGGTTCCTATTTCCAATCCTTAGATAAGCCCTGTGCTGTACAATCTGACTGAAGAAGGTTCCTATTTGCAGTCCCTAGATAAGCACTGTACTGGTTCTCAATGTCGTGGGACCAAACCCGACGGAGAGCAATGCATTTTTTTCGGTCGTAAAATCCCTTACCATGACTTCCTTCGAAAGGGAACTTAAGCCAGTGGTCCCGTGTCGTACATCTACAGCACGTAAAACATCCTGAAGCCACATAGAGAGGCCTCTGAGAAAAAGTAAGCATTCTTTCAC
The DNA here is from genome assembly GCA_030762935.1 of Hymenopus coronatus. Classification (NCBI taxonomy): domain Eukaryota; kingdom Metazoa; phylum Arthropoda; class Insecta; order Mantodea; family Hymenopodidae; genus Hymenopus; species Hymenopus coronatus. Next base: position 28,800,568 of record CM060897.1, read on the forward strand.
GCCAAATATAGAATGGGACGCTGAGAGCCACATCAGATAGGACAATTTTTACTTTCTCTATACGTACTTTGTACAAAGTGTATAGAGAAGGCATTGCACTCCACCCAAAAATTCGATACCAAGATTTCCCCGGAAATATATGTTTTAGGTCCCCTGTATCCAAAAAAGGTATTTTCAGAAAAAGGTCCGTGTGTGTCCGTGTGTCTTTGAACACGATAACTCAAAAACGAAAAGTCGGTAAAATACAAAACTTGGTATTTAAGTTTAGTATCTTCCAGGGATGAATTTTCTGGGAATAGCCTCTGATGACTACTTCATTCTGGGTCAATTTTACGGAATTTTGCATAACTGCTAAACCGTAAGAGATGGACAAAAACTTATCACACAACAAAAGAAGAGCACTTTAAAACACACAATTTATGTTATATACATTTTTTTAGTGGAGTTGATTGTTTTTGAGATATTCCTTGTTTTTGGCTTCAGCTGTAAAAAACTTACTTTTCTCATACAGGACTTTGTGAACTCGTGTCCATACAAACAAAGGAACTGCAGTCACATAGTAACCAGCTTTTGACGCGCTTTAACCTATGCTACTCCCTTATTTCCTTTTTACTTACAAGAAATAAGGTAATAAGACTATTTCTGCTAATTTTTCTAGATTAGCATGAAGTAAATAGAAGCATAAGCTTTTTAAGAATAATTTGTTGCAGGGATATAGCGAAAGTTATGTGAATGGTACACATCAGTCTTTTTTTCCACACAAGCCGTGTGTGCGACAGGAATCGGATGGGTAGAGTCAGACTAAAAATTTCAATGCCATAGCCGAGATTTGACCCACGGATCTCCCGGTCTCTAGCCGGTTGCTCTACCATTGAGCTACCATGGCAATATAGCATTGCATTTCTCAACTGACTCGCCTGTCTCCCGGTAAACCAAGAGGTGATCTCAAATTATTTCTCCAAAACTAAAGTTGTATAATAGCTATGAAATTCGAGACCTGAGCAAGATCTGCAAACCGCGAATTATCGGTACAGACACCAGAGCTACTTTGGTGGATTTCCAAAGCGCGTTAACGCCATTTGTAGTCGCTAGTAAGGGTTTGTCTGTGATCATGACGACACAGCGGGTTCAACTTGACCCCTCCGCCATCAGTTTAAACTTTCTCCATTTCACCCATCGAGTCAGTGTACCGTGACACAGATAACAGTGTTATGATGGCTGCCTAATTAATATCCCGCCCATTTTCCTCTGTCAGTTGCACACTGTGTAGCCTTTCATTTCTCTGTCCCGACCAACAGCATTTATACCCTTTATTGCTGATAAATGCATTAAAAAGCGTATTGCAATAAATGTATTCCATTCACATAAATTTCTTTACATCTCTGTAACAAATTATTGTTAATAAGCTTATTACTTTCTCTAAGCATTTTTAAAAAAAATGTCCGTGTGTATGTGTCTGTGTCTCTCTGTGGATAGCATAGTTCAAAAACGAAGAAACAGTTAAATACCAAATTAGGTATTTAAGTTCAGTATCTTCCAAAGATGCGACTCAAAGATTTTCAAGAAAATCCACCCACCCAAACTACCCTTTACATGGACCTTTTTTCGAAAATTTTGATTTTCTAAAAAATGGCTCTAACGATATTGATTAAAATATCGTATATTAAAGATATTTAACTGACAAAGAATATGTATATCCTGAGTTTTCTGGGAATAGCCTCTGAAGACTACTTTATTCTGGATAAATTTTACGGGATTTTGCATAAAAGCTAAACCGTAAGAGATAGACAAAAACTTGCCATACAACAAATGTAGAGCACTTTAAAACATACAATTTATGTTATATATATTTTTTTTCGTGGAGTTGATCGTTTTTGAGGTATTCCTTGTTTTTGGTTTCAGCTTTAAAAATATAATTTTCTCATACGGAAATTTGTCAACTTGTGTTCATACAAGCAAAGGAACTTCCATCACATAGCAACCAGCTTTTGACTATCACTTAAACCTATGTTTCGCTTCTACTTACAAGGAAGCAAGTAATAAGACTATTTCTGCTAATTGTTTCTCGGTTAGCATGACGTAAATAGAAGCTTTAGCTTTTTAACAATAATTTGTTAAGAGATGTAGAAAAAGTCATGTGAATGGATCACATCAGATTTTTTCTATCTGCTTCATGCTAATCGAGATAAACATTAGCAGAAACGGTCTTGTTACTTAGTTCCTTATAAGTAGAAGGGAAATAAGGGAATACACTAGACTAAACCGACAATCAAATGTTTTAAAATGTGGTTGCTATGGGATTGAAGCCCGTTTCTTTGCGAGGCCAAGAATTAACAAGTTTCGGAATAAGATAAGTTTTAAATATTTTAAAACTGGAAACAACAACGAATTTCTCGAAAATGATAAACTCCACGCAAAAAATGTATATGACATAACTTGTGTGTTTTAAACAGATCTACATTTTTTGTGTATTAATGTTTTGTCTATCTCTTGCGGTTTACCAGTTGTGTAAAATTCAATAAAGATTTTCCATTTAGAAAAGAGGTCTTCAGAGGCCATATCCAGAAAATTCAAGATACATATTTTATTTGTCATGCTATTATCTTAAATGTAAGGGATTTAAATCAGTAAAGTTAGAGCCATTTTTGAGAAAAACAAAATTTTCAAAAATGTTTCCATGTAAAGGGTAGTTTGTGGCAGGAGAATATTTTTAAAAATCTTCGTGTCGCATCCTTGGAAGATATTAAACATAAATAACCATTGAGCTATGCTCACCTCCCTCACACACATAGGGACATTTTTGTAAAATATTCTTTTTGGATCAAAGGTACCTCAAAACATATATTTCCGGTGAAATATCCACATCAAATTTTTATGTGGAATAAAATATACCTTCTCTATACACCATGTACAGAGTACGTATAGAGAAAGTAAAAATGGACACTTTAAAATATTACAAGCTAAACATTTACAGAGCCATGGTATGATTAGAAATACAGGAATCTGAAACGTGTTTTAAGAATTTGACGTAAGGTAATTTAGTACGTAAACGAAACTTTTCTCTATCGCTCGTTGCTTGACTTGAACAGACAGATATTTTCTTGGAATTTCCTTCTCTGCTTCGCTTTTGTGAGACTGGCTTACAAAAGGCTGCTACCTGCTGTCTGCGGCTTTGCTGAAAGGGCATTTTTCTCAGTTACTTAAGTAAGAGCTTAAAGGGTAGGTGTCACTTCCGTTTGTATGGCGAAAGTATTCGCTTGTATAAAAGACAATATTCGGTGCTGCTTGCGTATATAATTACCTATTTCTCTAGCGCTTACCTATACGAGAGAAGCGGTAGTACTGCATTTCACCCCCAAAAAATCTTATGTCCCATTCACATGACTTTCTCTATAATATATTGTTAAAAAGCTTATTCTTATATTTACTTAATACTAATCGAAAATAAGTTTTCAGAAAGGGTCTTATTGCTTTCTTCCTTGTAAGTAGAAGGGTAACAAGGTAGTTAAACCACGCTAAATCGATAGTCAAATCTTTTAAAAAACGGTTGCTATATGATTGAAGTACCTTTGTTTGTATGAACAGGTGTTGACAAATTACCGTATGAGAAAAATAGAAGTATTTTAAAGCTGAAAATAATAACAAGAAATATCTCAAAAACGGTCAACTTCACGAAAAAAAAAATGTATATAATATAAATTGTGTGTTTTAATGTGCTCCACATTTTTGTGTGGTACGTTTTTTTTTTTGTTTTGTTTTTATCCCTTACGATTTACCAGTTATGCAAAATGCCATAAAATTCATCTAGAATGAAGATGGCTTCAGAGGCTATTCCCAGAAAATTCAAGATATATATTTTATTTGTCATTACATATTTTAATATACAAACTTTTAATCAAAGTTGTTGGAGCCTTTTTTGAGAAAATAACAATTTTTGACAATTTTACTATATAAAGGGCAGTTGGGATGGGAGAATTTTCTTGAAAGTCTTCAGGAGCACCATTAGAAGATACTGAACTAAAATATCAAGTTTGGTATTTAACGGACTTTTCGTTTTTGAACTATGCTGCCCACAGACACACACACGGACATGTCTAAAAATGTTTTTATTCAGGGGTCTCAAAACATGTATTTTCGGTAAAACCTCGGTTTAAAAATTGTGTGTACAATACAATACCTACTCTATACGCTATGTACATAGTACGTGTAGAGAAAGTAAAAAGCTGAGTATTCCATTCACCTAACAATTTTGTAACACATTCTTACAAAAGCTTATTCACCCATCTAACTCATGTTATCGATATAAATATTATTAGAGAGTGTCTTATTATTTCCTTTTAAGGAGAAGTTAAATGAACTACACTAAGCTAAATCGATAGTCAACATTTTTTAAAAGCCGTGATGACGTTGAAATTATGTTCTCTTATTTTCGCCAGAAGTAATACAAAAATCAAACAAATTACTACTTTCCATTTCAGAAAGGTATAAGCATTGCAAAGTTAAAACGAGTAGCTAGGAATATATTTTAAATATTTAACTCCACAAAACAAAAAATTGATGTGTTCCATTTACATGACTTCCTTTACATCTGTGCAACAAATTATTGTTAAAAAGCTAATGCTTTTATTTACTTCGTGCTAATCGAGAAAAAATTAACAGAAATCATCTTGTTACTTGCTTCCTTGTAAGTAGAAGCGAAATAACGGAGTACCACAGGTTAAAGTGAAAGCCAAAAGCTGGTTGCTATGTGACTGATGTTCCTTTGTTTGTATGGACAGGAGTTGACAAGTTCCTGTATGAGAAAAGTATTTTTATAAAGCTGAAAACAAAAACAAGGAATACTTCAAAAACAATAAACTCCACGAAAAAATGTATATAACATAGATTGTGTGTTTTAACGTGCTCTACAATTTTTGTGTGATAAGTTTTTGTCCATCTCTTACGGTTTAGTAGTTCAGCAAAATTCCGTAAAATTCGTCCAGAATAAAGCAGTCTTCAGAGCCTATTCCCAGAAAATTCAAGGTATACATTTTATTTGTCAAGTAAATATCTTTAACATACGGCATGTTAATCTAAAATCGTTAAAGCCATTTTAAGGAAATCAAAATTTTCGAAAAAAGATCCATGTAAAGTGTATTTTGAGATGGAGGTATTTTTCTCAAAATCTTTGTGTCGCATCCCTGGAAGATATTTAACTTAAATACCAAGTTAGGTATTTTACCGACTTTTCGTTTTTGAGTTATCGTATTTACAGACACACAGACACACACGGACATTTTTCTAAAATGTGTTTTTTCTTTTGATTTCAGGGGGCCCAAAACATGTATTTCCGGTGAAATCTCTGTATCAAATTTTTGGGTGCATTAAAATAACCTCTCTATAATATACTATATACATAGTACGTGTAGAGAAAGTAATAAAGCCCTGTTGTAAATTATCTGCTTTAAGGAGATCTGCATTTTGTATATTTACTGTCTAATCTTCCAATTTATTAGTTGTTAACAGATATCCAAGTTGAAGATAATTTCAAAGATTATTTGAAGAAAATTTGCATTTACATTTCATATATTACAAAAATGTTTTAATCATTAACAACATTTTTGAGAAAATCAAACTTCTGAAAAAAATTTCCAAGTGTAGTGTGAATTAGGGGTATTTTCTTGAAAATCTTCGCGCCATATACTGAAAGATGCTGACTTTAATAACTTCTGGAATGCTGCTTTTTATTAGGAATTCTCAAAACATGTATTTCGGTGAAATCTGCTACCTGCTTAGGAAATTGTTTATTGTACTCTGCAGTTCCCTCTGGAAAATAGTAGTGCATTTCTTGACGAATGTTAATTTTAAATTCATCTGTAGTAAGTTGATTTGTTTTGTACAATTTTATCTTTTAACACTAAAAGAGGTCAAAATCACAGAGGGTTAAATTGGGATAAAAAGGGGGCCATGTGTTGCTAATGAAAACTCTATGTTAAAACACACAACATTCCTGTAGCAAACAGGCGTTGGTTACGAAAGATATTAACTGTCACCGAAGCCTCCTGTAGCGCGGGGGTAATATACGAGGTACGTCCAGATAGTAAGTTCCGTTTCAATTTATCTCCGCTGCAGCGCTGCGATGGCACATGCGCGGTAGACGCTCTGTATCAAGGAGAAGAAACGTACGCCATTTTGAGATCGCTGTCAGCCACACACGCTTTGTTGTGCTTGCTTACAATGTCTGCGTTGATTGAAAATCCCGCCGCTTGTGAAATCAGATCTTTGATTCGTTTTCTGAATGTTAGGTAAGTGAAACCTATTGAAATTTATCGGCAAATTTGCGAAGCTTACGCACAAAATGCGATGAGTGATTCAACGGTGAGAAGATGGGTCCCACAGTTCAATGAAGAACGAAGTGGGCGTCCAAATGTGACGAAAAACCTCCTACAGGGATTTGGCTGGGACATGTTTGACCATCCTCCGTACAGCCCTGACCTCGCTCCTAGCAACTTTCATCTGTTCTTACATCTCAAGTCTTTCCTTGGCGGTCAACACTTCAACAATGACGAAGAGCTGAAAGAAAATGTTTCCAACTTTTTGAAGACACAGGCGGCAAACTTCTATGAAGAAGGTATACAAAAACTTGTGCCACGCTATGACAAATGCCTGCAAAATTTCGGCAGTTATGTGGAAAAGTAGTTTAAGAGTTGTAGAATTTTGTGCAATAAATAATTATTCTGTATCTGTACACACTTTAATTTTATTACCAAACGGAACTTACTTTTTGGACGTACCTCGTACTTCCGGCATTGCGGACAGCGCTGCCAGTTTGTCCCGCGGTTGCATCAAGTTTTGTTCAATCAACACTGTGTTTACCTCTTCATTCTAAATATCTTTTGCACAGCTAGTAAACCCTAAGATATTGTGCCTTCTGCACAAAAAATGTAAATCTCGTTAAATCAAATAGTTTCATTTTTTGTATGGAGTAAATCATTTGCGAGATATTTTTTGTTACGTTCTCTACTCGTGCTATGCACATAGTAGGAAGAAAATATATTGTATTTCATCCAAAAATTTGATGTCGATGTTTCATCGGGGTTACTCATTTGGAGGTTCCCTGAGTCAAAAAAGCTCTTTTAAAAAATCTTGTGTGTTCCATTCACATGACTTTCTCTACATCTCTGCAACAAATTATTGTTAAAAAGCTTATGCTTCTATTTACTTCAGACTAATCGAGAAAAAGTTAGCAGAAATAGTCTTATTATTTGCTTCCTTGCAAGTATAAGGGAAATAAGGGAATAGTATAGGCTAAAATATTAGTCAAAAGCTGTTTGCTATGTGGCTGAAGTTCCTTTGTTTCTATGGACAGGAGTTGACAAATCTCCGTATGAGGAAAGTAAATCTTTTAAAGCTGAAACCAATAACAAGGAATATCTTAAAAACGATCCACTCCACAAAAAATATGGGTAACATAAATTGTTTGTTTTAACGAGTTCTGCGTTTTCTGATAGGTAAGTTTTTGTCCATCTCTTACGGTTTGCCAGTTATACAAAACCCTGTAAAGTTCATCCAGAATATAGTAGTCTTCAGAGGTTATAAAAAAATCAAGATATACATTTTATTTGTTAGATAAATGTCCTTAATACACGACATTGTAATTAAAATCGTTAGAGCCATTTTTGAGAATACCAACATTTTCGAAAATTTTTCCGTGTAAAGGGTAGTTGGGGATGAGGGGATTTTCTTGAAAGAGTCGCATCCTTAGAAGATGCTGAACTTAAATACCAAGTTTGGTATTTAACGGACTTTTCGTTTTTCAGCTATGCTGTCCACAGACACACCACGGACCTTTTTCCAAAAATGCTTTTCTTTTATTCATGGGGACCCAAAACATTTATTTTCGTTGAAATCTCGGTATCGAATTTTTGGGTGCAATACAATACCTTCTCTATACACTATGTACATAGTACGTGTAGAGAAAGTAAAGGCCAGTGTGTCTATGTGTGTCTCTTTGAACACTGCAACTCAAAACGAAAATGCGGTTAAATACCAAACTTAATATTTAAGTTCAGCTTAACAAAGGAAAAATAAGTTAAATTGTCAATAGGCGCTTAAAATGCTTAAAAACTGCAAAATATTTTTTACGTCATAAAATGCATTTTGGGCATTATTTAGAAAATAATAAATTCATGAAAAATCTGATGTGTTCCATTCACATGACTTTTTCTACATCTCTGTAACAAATTATTGTTAAACAGCTTATGCTTCTATTTACTTAATGCTAATCGAGAAAAAAATAGCAGAAATGGTCTTGTTACTTGCTTCCTTGTAAGTAGAAGCAAAATAATGGAGTACCATAGGTTAAAGTGATAGACAAAAGCTGGTTGCTATGTGACTGAAGTTCCTTTGTTTGTATGAACAGGAGTTGACAAATTCAATTTTCAAAGCTGAAACCGATAACAAGAAATATCTCTAAAACGATCAACTCCAAAAAGAAAATGTATATAACATAAATTGTGTGTTTTAATGTAGTATACATTTTTTATGTCGTAAGTTTTTGTGTATCTCTTATGGTTCAGCAGTTATGCAAATTCCCTAAAATTCATCCAGAATAAAGTAGTCTTCAGAGGTTATTCCCAGAAGATTCAAAATACACATTTTATTTGTGAGGTAAATACCTTTAATATACGATATTTTAATCAAAATCGTCAGCGCCATTTTTGAGAAAATAAAAATTTTCGAAAAAAGGAGTTCTATGTAAAGGGTAGTTGGGGATAGGGGGATTTTCTTACAAATATTCGTGTCGCATCCTTGGAAGATACCAAAGTTAACTACTAAGTTTGGTATTTAACGGCCTTTTCATTTTTGAACTATGCTGTCCACAGACACACACACACACACACACACACACACACACACACACACACACACACGCAAGCACACACACTTAACACGGACATTTTGGTAAAAATGCTTTTTCTGGATTTAGGGGGACACAAAACATGTATTTCCGATGAAATCTCGGTATCGAATTTTTGGGTTGAATACAATACCTTCTCTATCCCTATGTACATTGTACACACGGGGTTAGAGAAAGTAAAAATTTAAATACATAAGGTGAGGTAAGTGTATATTTCAGAAAAGAAAAAGCATATGCCTAAAATCGGTTGTTATGCTGCTAAATTTTTCCATGTACTTGGCTTTTATTTGGATTCCGAACACCAAGCTGGTAGTTCATATTTATTTTCTGACAAACCAGAGTTCATAGTAGAGAAATTCCAGAACTTCGAACTCTTTTGTCCATGGATAAGTACTCACAGCGGCCACCAATGCGGACATGACGTTTTTGTTGTTTATCATCGACATCAAGAGTTCGACGTTCAATTTATAATTCAATTTAATTAGAGTCCACAGATGTCCAAGACGTATCACCTCAAAGACCACCCAGTAGAGAAACGAAATCACCAGAGGCATTCTTCATCGCTTTAACAAGGCAGAAGTACTGCATTCGGTCCAAAATGTTGATATCGAGACTTCACTGCAAGCAAATGATTCTTACATTCTGTACATGGTACTCCACCCAAAAGTTCAATACCAAGATTTCAGCGGAAATAGCGTTTTAGAATCCTATTTATCCAATAAAACAGTTTTAGAAAAAGGTCTGTTTGTGTCTGTCCCTGTGCACGAAAACTCAAAAACGAAAAGTCAGTAAAATACCAACCTTGGTATTTGGCATTATAAATCAAATGTGTATCTCGAGTTTTCTGGGAATAGTCTCTAAGACCTCTTTATTCTGAGTGAATTTTGGGCAAAAACTTACTATACAAAAAATCTATAACACATAATTTATGTTTTTTTTTACTGAAGTTGACCGTTTCTGAGATATTTCAACTTATTTGTGTCAGATTTATAATACTTTTTAAACTCCTGGCAATGTATAGAAACGGATTTCAATCACATAGCAACCAGTTTTTAAAAGATTCGACTATCACTTTAGCCTAGTGTATTCTCTTACTTCCGTTCTACTTAAAATCAAGAAAGCAATTAAAATAAAATATGCTTTCTCATATCTATGTGTTCAGCAAACAGCAACCACCATCCTGTGAACACTGCAGCCAGAGACTATCGGTCAAACACATCATAACGGAATGTGCTCACTATTCTAAGAACAGAACCAGCCAACAAATTCCTCCAGATCTTCAGCCAGCACTCGATAAACCAACCAAATTATCATCATTGTTTAAATACATAAAAGATTGTAAATTTACTACGGCACTGTAAAATATTATAGGTATACTTTTAATACACTGTTGTATGATACTCTATATACGAGGTACGCCCAGAAAGTAAGTTCCGTTTGGTAATAAAATTAAATTGTGTACAGATACAGAATAATTATTTATTGCACAAAATTCTACAACTCTTAAACTACTTTTCCACATAACTGCCGAAATTTTTCAGGCATTTGTCATAGCGTGGCACAAGTTTTTGTGTATCTTCTTCATAGAAGTTTGCCGCCTGTATCCAACGTGAGCAAAGTTTACGAAATTTCAGTTTTTCAGTAACAATTTCATGAATTAGTGATCGTGAGCTTTGGGGAAATTCCATAGCGACAGCACTAATTGTAAACTTGCTGTTTTCCTGGATCTTGTCATCAATCGCGTGAACCAGTTCTTCTGTAACCAAAGATAGACCCCATTTCGTTCTTCATCGTGCACTTCACTACGTCCTTCATTGAACTGTCGGACCCATCGTCTCACCATTGAATCACTCATCGCATTTTGCCCGTAAACTTCGCAAATTTGCCGATAAATTTCAATTAGTTTCACTTTCCTAGCATTCAGAAAACGAGTCACAGATCTGATTTCACAAGCGGCGGGATTTTCAATCAACACCGACATTGTAAACAAGCGCAACAAAGGGTATGTGGCTGACAGCGATCTCAAAATGGCGCACGTTTCTTCTCCTTGATACAGAGCGTCTACCGCGCATGTGCGGAACTGCGATCGCAGCGCTGCAGCGGAGATGAATTGATACGGAACTTACTTTTTGGACGTACCTCGTATATAAGTATTATTGTTAGAATTCCAATAATTAATGTTACAAACCAGATATAATTATTAATTTAATGTGGAAATATTGTATTATAAAATCTCTCATTGTTACATGATGTCGCTATAAGAGCTGTGTAGTTAGGCCACATTAAATAAAAGTATAATTAAAAAAATATATGCTTTGTCTCTGTTATCATAAAGTAGATAAAAGAATAAGCGTGTTAACAATAATGAGTTACAGTGATGTAGAGAAAGTCATCGTTTTTAGCTATGCTGCCCCCCCCCACACACACACACATGACAATTTTTCTAATTTTTTTTTTTGTTTCAGGGGGTTTCAAAACATATATTTCCTGTGAAATCTCGGTATCAAATTTTTGGGTGCAGTACAATACCTTCTCTATACAAGTACACAGTACATGTAGAGAAAGTAAAAATAACTATTCCTTCATTAGCACCCATACTAGCCAGAAAGGTGCCTCCCCCATTCCTTTATTTGTTAGAAAATTAATCTCCTCATATGAACGAAAACAGACTGTTATACTCGCATGTTTATTTATTCATTTGTTCTCCTGAACAATGGCCATCATGGTGTTTTCATTGGAATACTAAGCGAGTATTGTTACTCCTTAGAGACGATAAGAACAGCAGAGGGAAGGAATATATACGGTCGAGGCTTGAACCCAGAAAGAGGTGACCTTTGAATGGCGAGGTTCTTTGTCTGGATACGAAACAAAGTGTTGAGGTGACCGGAGTTGACCTTGAGCAGGGTGGCCTATCCAGACAGGATATCGTCTCACGGTCTTCTAGACCCAAGTCCCCCCTGGAAACACATTTACACACGTTCCGTGGTTGTATATATCAGCTTAATCTCATCCTGCATACGTATATATACGACGACCATCCACAAAGAAACGAACTATTTGGCATAATAAATAATAACGAAAGATATCAACAACAAATCTGATGTGTTCCATTCATATTACTTTCTCTACATCTCTGCAACAAATTATTGTTAAAAAGCTTATGCTTCTATTAACTTCATGCTAATCGAGAAAAAAATATCAGAAATAGTCTTATTACTTGCTTCCTTTTAAGTAGAAGCGAAATAAGGGAGTACCGTAGGTTAAAATGATAGTCAAAAGCTGGTTGCTATGTGACTGAAGTTCCTTTGTTTGTATGGATAAATTTCTATATGAGAAAAGTAATTTTTTAAAAGCTGCAACCAAAACCAAGGAATATCTAAAAAACGATCAACTCCATGAAAAAATGCATATAACATAAATTGTGTGTTTTAAATTGCTCTACATTTTTTGTGTGGTAAGTTTCTTTCCATCTCTTACGGTTTAGCAGTTATGCAGAATTTTGTAAAATTCATCCAGAATAAAGTAGTCTTCAGAGGCTATTCCCAGAAAATTCAAGATATACATTTTATTTGTCAGGTAAATATCTCTAATATTTGACATTTTAATCAAAATCGTTACAGCCATTTTTTGAGAAAATCAAAATGTTCGAAAAAAGTTTCATGCAAAGGGTAGTTTTGGGATGGGGGATTTTTCTCAAAATCTTCGTGTCGCATCCCTGGAAGATACTAAACTTAAATACCAAACTTGGTAACCAACTTTTCGTTTTTGAGTTATTGCGTTCACGGACACACGGACTCACACACACGGACCTTTTTCTGAAAATACTTTTTTTTTTATACAGGGTACCCTAAAACATATATTTCCGGTGAAATCTCGGTATAGAATTTTTTGGTGGAGTGCAATACCTTATCTATACACTATGTACATAGTACGTATAGAGAAAGAAAAGAACTTTATTTATAAAGTTACACTATCTTACTCTATTTGTTAACGCTATCTCCATTCTGCCAAGATATTTATTGTCACGTAGTACCAGTTTTTCATGGCCGATGCTATACTTTTCTACCGCCAAAGAATTTTCGTTTTTTTGAATGAACAAAATATTCAGATGATCGAATTTTATAGGCGAATAATGCAAGTATGCAGTGATGATGCAATGAATGACTGTTTAGTGAGGAAATGACGCATAATTTACAAGTAATCAAGAAAGAACCAGTGTGTACGATGAAAACCGGAGTGGAAGTTCATCAGTCGTTACGGAGGAATTGAAAGCAAATGTTGACGAAAGAATTCAAAAAAATCGTGTGTGCTCCATTCACATGACTTTCTCTGCATCTCTACAATAAATTATTGTTCAAAAAACTTATTCTTCTATTTACTTAATGCTAATTGAGAAAAAAATTGGTAGAAAGGGTCTTATTACTTGCTTCCTTGTAAGCAGAAGGGAAATAAGGGAGTACCATAGATTAAAGTGATATTCAAATCTTTTAAAATCTGGTTGCTTTGTGATTGAAATACCTTTGTTCGTATGGAAAGGAGTTGACAAATTCCGGTATGAGAAAAGTAAAGTATTTTAAAATTGAAACTAATAACAAGGAATATCTAAAAAAAAAAAAAAACGGCCAGCTTTACGAAATAAAAATACGAAATTTATATATCATAAGTTGTGTGTTTTAACGAGTTCTACATTTTTTTTTTGTGTGGTAACTCTGTCAATCCCTTACGGTTTACTAGTTATTTAAAATTCCGCAAAATTCATCCAGAATAAACATGTCTTCAGAGACTATTCCCAGAAAATTCAAGATATACATTTTATTTATCATGTAAATATCTTAGATATAAGAGATTTTAACAAAATCGTTATAGCCATTTTTGAGAAATTCAAAATTTTAGAAATTTTTTCCATATAAAGGTTAGTTGGGGGTGGGGAGATTTTCTTGATCTATACTGTCTCCACAGGCACATACGCGTGAGCATGGACCTTTTTCCAAAAATTATTTTTTTTATTCAGGGGGGGGACCTAAAACTTGTATTTCCGGTGAAATCTTGCTATCGAGGGTTTGAGTGCAATCAATTTATCAAAATAAATGTATAATATTGTACATTTAAAACCATTGTCACATGTTATTGAAACTCTAATTTCAAAATTATACATTATCAAGAAAATGCTATTTAGATATCTTTAGTTGCCTTTCTAGAACATATACTAAACTTCGGAACAAAAAGTTGAACAAAACTTGCTCCACAGAGAGCATTTAAAACCGAAAAAGATGTCAGAGGACAATATTAGGAGAATAAATATTTAAAAAATTACGTGCTATTTACGTACACCTGTATGAACACTTTTTTTTTTATATTTAAATGGCCAGAACGGGAAAACTACAATTATTTCTTCAACAATGTTTAAGTACTTTTCCTACATGTTTATGATTTTTCAATTTAATAGAAATTTTGAGCTGTTTCAAATAAAAGACAAAGAGAGAAAAACAAAGTAGTGTACCTTAATCAAATCAGTCTTTGAAATATTTATGCATTCTTTGTGTAACTAATATAAAATTGTTATACTATTTCGATTCGAATCTACCTATCCAATTAATGATGCAGCATCTGTTTCAGAAGCAACTCGCCAGTGTTGCTGCGTGATTTGACACGATTCTTACCGTCCGCAGTTGCATCTTATGGACACAAACTGATTATATTAATTCTAAGGTTCTTTCAGATAAAAATCTAATGTGTTCCATTCACATGACTTTCTCTATATCTCTACAATACATTATTTTTAAAAAGCTTATGCTTATATTTACTTCCTGCTAATCGAGAAAAAATTAGCAGAAATAGTCTTATTTCTTGCTTCCTTGTAAGTAGAAGCGAAATAAGGGAGTACCATCGGTTAAAGTGATAGTCAAAAGCTGGTTGCTATGTGACTGAAGTTCCTTTGTTTGTATGGACACGAGTTCACAAAGTCCTGTATGAGAAAAATATGTCTTTATAGCTTAAACCAAAAACAAGGAATATCTCAAAAACAATCGACTCCACGAAAAAAATGTATACAACATAAATTGTGCGTTTTAATGTGCTCTACATTTTTTGTGTGGTAAGTTTTGTCTCACTCACGTTTAGCACTTGTGCAAAATTCCGTGAAATTCACTCTGAATAAAGTAGTCTTCAGAGACTATTCCCAGAAAATTCAAGATTTACATTTTATTTGTCAGGTAAATATGTTTAATATACGAAATTTTAATCAAAATCGTTAGAGCCATTTTTGAGAAAATCAAAATTTTCGAAAAAATGTCCATGTAAAGAGTAGTTGGGGGTGGGGGGATTTTTCTTAAAATCTTCGTGTTGCATCTCTGGAAGATACTAAACTTAAATACCAAGATTCGTATTTTACCGACTTTTCGTTTTTGAATTATCGTGTTCACGGACACACACACACGGACCTTTTTGTGATAATGCTTTTTTTTGGATATTGGGGACCCTAAAACATATATTTCCGGCGAAATCTCGGTATCGAATTTTTTGGTGGAGTGAAATACCTTCTCTATACACTATGTACATAGTGCGTATAGAGAAAGTAAAAATTATTCCACTTCGGAGATAGTATGTCTCTACTTGAATGATATCGGTGCACTCCGTAAGTAATGGAGCTCGTTACTACCCAAAGACGAATGTCTGTTAGCGCTCATATAAGTGCTTATTTAATCCACCGTCAATTCTGTTAGTGGCTGATTAAAATGTATTTTAAAACAAAAGCAAACAGAAAAGTCATTCAGACTATTCATGCCCGATACCAAATGTAGGATTGATAAGTAAATACTTTTATTTTCTCTCTCAATATTATCCTTTGCGTTCAGTACATGAGGTCTAAACGTGATTCCATTTTTTTACTTTCTATATACCTACTATGTACATAGTGTATAGAGAAGGTATTGCACTCCACCAAAAATTTCGATACCGAGATTTCACCGGAAATATATGTTTTAGGGTCCCCTGTATCCAAAAAAAAGTATTTTCAGAAAAAGATCCGTGTGTGTGTGTGTCCATGTGTTCGCGTGTCCGTGTGTCTGTGAGCATGATAACTCAAAAACGAAAAGTCGGTAAAATACCAAACTTGGTATTTAAGTTTAGTATCTTCCAGGAATGTGACACGAAGATTTTGAAAAAATCCCCCCACCCCTAACTACCCTTTACATGGAACATTTTTCGAAAAATTTTAATTTTCTAAAAAAGAGCTCTAACGATTTTGATTAAAATATCGTATATTAAAGATATTTACTTGACAAATCAAATGTATATTTTGAATTTTCTGGGAATAGCCTCTGAAGACTACTTTATTCTGGATCAATTTCACGAAATTTTGCATAACTGCTAAATCGTAAGAGATGAATAAAAACTTACCACACAACAAATGTAGAGCACCTTAAAACACACAATTTAGGTTACATACATTTTTTGCGTGGAGTTGATTGTTTTTGAGATATTGCTTGTTTTTGGTTTCAGCTATAAAAACTTATACTTTTCTCATACAGGACTTCGTGAACTCGTGTCCATACAAATAAAGGAACTTCAGTCGCAGAGCAACCAGCTTTTGACTATCACTTTAACCTCTGGTACTCCCTTATTTCGCTTCTACCATCAAGGAAGCAAGTAATAAGACTATTTCTGCTAATTTTTACTCCATTAGATAAAGTAAAAAGAATAGTTTGTTGCAGTGATATAGAGAAGGTCATGGGAATGAAACACATCAGATTTTTTTTTTAATTGTTGCATTTGTAGAGCCCCCTTTAACTTGTACGGTTATATCGGGGGCTTTGACTCGAGAAACAACTGCTGGTGTTTATCTCGCTGAACTGTATGTTTCTTAACTTTGGTTTTTCGGCTTTATACTATTAAACATACACTCATTCGCTGTCGCATTCATATTTCCAAACTCTGTGGGGGATAAAGAATGATTCTGGTCAAAGAAAAATTCCCTTCCCCAGCCGGGAATTGAACCAGGGACCTCTGTATGAGAAACCAGAACGCTAACCACTCAACTGTAGAGGCAGTCGGTTCCATTTTTCTTATCCTGCAGTAAAGAATACTTCCATCCAACTTTGAATAGTGCTTACGTACTCATTCACACACAAAGAACCTCCTCGGGTGATGAAAATGCCTTCCCTCCAAGCAAAATTTTGAGGTTGGAAACAGAATATGGTGCATAAGTTGGATGGGGAACTATTTCGAAGCCCACCTCATGTACTTTTGCCATTACAATGGTAATGCAATGATGGTCGCCTTCTGCTTCAGTTCACTATGCAGATGGTTCTGTAAAGTTTCAAAATAGCAGCCAGTCACAGCTTTACCATTCTCCAAATAGTCAAGCCCATTCATTCCCTGGAGTCCCAAAATATCGTAGCGAACAGAACTGTTTTCGCTTTCATTGGTGCATTTTCCGCATCGCCAAATCACTGCTTTGTCTGCTGTTTAGTCTACAGGATGTAGTGTTGAATCCAGGTTTCGTCTACAGTCACGTAACAACGTACCGTGGCTGAGTGGTTAGACCACTCCGCTCCCACCAAGGCTGCCCGAGTTTTTCTGTATTATTACTGGATTGCTGTTTTCTTACTTTTACAACACACACACATAAACACAAACATATAACACCCATGCCCAAGGCGGGACTCGAACCCACGATCCCCAGCGCTACAAAGCACCAAAGCACCTTGGCGAGCGCGGCCATGGGGACCGGCTGAGTTCAATCCCAGGCGACCGCATATGGGATTTGCAGTGGACAAAGCGGCGGAAGGGCGGGTTTTCTCTGAGTTCTCCCGCAATCGCATCCATTTTCATTCCATGTATCATCAGTACATGCATGTGGTGTCATAGCACTAAGAGCGGGCGTTAACCCATTCAATAATACCCAACAAAGGAACTGAGGTGTTAAAATATATAAAGAAAGAAATTAAATAAAAAATATTTTGGTACTTTCGGAAGCGAACTTCCGACCATATCAGTATGCTCAACCCCCACCTTAGACCGCACGGATATTCGGATAGATGGTAGCTGTACTATTATCTGATAATAATTAGAAAAAAAAAACTGATTTCACATGACTTTCTCTACATCTCTATAACAAATTGCTAATAAGCTTGGTCTTCTATTTACTTCATGCTAATCGAAAAAAGTTAGCAGAAATAGTCGTATTACTTGTTTCCTTGTAAGGAGAGGCAAAATAAAGGAGTAACATAGCTTAAAGTGATAGTCTAAAGCTGGTTGCTATGGACTGAAGTTCCTTTGTTTTATGGACACGAGTTTACAAATTCCTGTATGAGAAAAGTATAAGTTTTTCAAAGCTGAAACCAAACAAGGGATATCTCAAAAATGATCAACTCCACGAAAAGATGTATATAACATAAATTGTGTGTTTTAACGTGCTCTACAATTTTGTGTGCTAAATTTTTGTCCATCTCTTACCATATAGTAGTTATGCAAAATTCATCCAGAATAAAGTAGTCTTCAGAGGCCATTCCTAGAAAATTCAAGATATACATTTTATTTGTCAGGTAAACATCTTTAATATACGATATTTTCATCAAAATCGTTAGCCATTTTTTGTAAAATCAAAATTTTCAGAAAAACTTCCATGTAAAGGGTAGTTGGGAGTGGGGGGATTTTCTTGAAAATCTTCGTGTCGCATCCTTGGAAGGTACCAAACCTAAATACCAAGTTTGGTTTCTAATGGACTTTTCGTTTTTGAGCTATGCTGCCCACAGACACACACACGCACACGAACACGGACCTTTTTCCATTTTTTTTTTTTTTTTTTTTAGATTCAGGGCGACCCAAAACATGTATTTCCGGTAAAATCTTGGTATCGAATTTTTGGGTGCAATACAATACCTTCTCTATACACTATGTACATAGTGTAGAGAAAGTAAAAATAAAGTTGTAAAATGTATGTTTCTACATTCAATCGAAACCCGTCATTAACACCGATTGCTTTAGTTGGGCCCTACCCATCCTTTTAAAAGTTTCTCTTGAATGTACAGCATCCATTTTGACTGGATTTGAGCCCGTGTTCCTTGGTTTGATAGGTTAGCTACTTCTATCTTACCTTAGACCGTATTGTCATCTTCGAGGTTTGTATTATTTATCCAATGTTATCGGTTGGTAAAATTGGTTATATAACAGTCATGCACAGGACGTCATAGCAGGTCCATATCGCTGAATAGGTTCAACACTATCCAAAACAAAAACAAAGGACGTAACGACGCCAGAAGTGCTTGGGATTATCCTGTAGCCTTTCCAAACACGATATTGAAATGTTCTTTCTAGAGCGTTTTTGTCTGGTCAACTAATTCGCTCACTCAACTATTCAATGCCCAGAACTGCGTGTAGAATATGATGGATTTTATCCACTTCAGTACAAACCTCAGTTAGCATTTGTAGTAGCCATATGGCTAAGTTTAAATGCCTTAACCCAATAACCAACCGAACGGGATGGCTCAGGCCGTAAGTTTCTTTCCGGGTCGCCAGGCGAATGCTATGCAAGTTCATTACATCCATCGAATTTTCCGATCCATCATATCCTGTTCCCAGCATTTCCTTATCATTTCTTTTAGGCTTGAAGGACGGCGTTCGGCTCGTTGTGACTGGAAGGTGATTTGTGCACTGTAAAAGGTTATCCTGGCGTCGTCGTCCGGGACACTCGTTCTGGATCCGTTTTCCGGTTTCAAGGCTCCTTCTGGGGGTTTGCCGGGAAGGTTAGGAGCTCGTGTAACCGATAGGAATTTGATCCATGAATGCGAGTTTAATTGCCAATCGGGTCTTTCTCCTCATCCCTGCTTTCCTGGGGTCAAAAATGGCTCTAACGATTTTGATTAAAATGTCATATATTAAAGATATTTACACGACAAATAAAATATATTATCTTGAATTTTCTGGGAATAGCCTCTCAAGACTACTTTGCTCTGGATGAATTTTACGGAATTTTGCATAACTGATAAACGGTAAGAGATGACAAAAATTTACCACACAGAAAATGTAGAGCACATTAAAACACAATTTATGTTATATACATTTTTGTGGAGTTGATCGTTTTTAAGATGTTCCTTGTTTTTAGTTTCAGCTTTAAAAAAAACTTCTGCTTTTCTCATACAGGAATTTGTCAACTAGTGTCCATACAAACAAAGGAACTTCAGACACATAGTAACCAGCTTTTGACTATCATTTTAACCTATGGTACTCCCTTATTTTGCTTCTACTTACAAGGAAGCAAGGTATTCTGCTAATTTTTTCTCAATTAGCATGAAGTAAATAGAAGCTTAAACTTTTTAACAGTAATTTCTTACAGAGAAAAACCATGTGAAGGGAACACGTCAGATTTTTTTAAAATAAAATTGCTTTATCACTGCATAATACGCATCTGTATCCATTCTGTTGAGATTTGCCAGACAATCCGCCCTCGTAAGGCCGGACCCATTCATCTCTGACCCTTCGTAATATGGCGCTGTACTTTATACAATCCTGGTCATTGAACACAGTCCAGCATAGAATCAGCACATAGGGCAGAAACGCTAGTGTTTTGCTGAAGGACGTTTGGTGTCCAGCCGCCATCTTGAGGCTATACACACTACCATATACACCATATGCAAAATCTGTTAAACTATTTGTTTTTCCAAACTTTTTAAGTAAAACACAAAGGACAATGGATGAGGAGAGATATCTAGTTGAAGGAATGTTTAATACAATCACATTTTTTGGAAGTGATCATCGCAGCAAGATCATAAACTTAATTTTGTTCTAATTTCTTGGTCTAAAACCATTCTAAAAACTGAATATATGTATGAGGTAGTCATATATAGGCTGCATCTACGTACACACACACACACACACACACACAGAGTTTGGGAAAGGCATGGAATCATTTTTAAGTGCACAGCAAAAAAGAAGTGACAAATATCAGAGGTTATCCAGAGAATTATAATAACTTTCACTGTGGACTGCATGTATTGTATTCCGAGTCCAAGAGACACGCCCCCCATTCCCATGGTTCTAGTATCATAAGCACATAATTATTTCTCGCGATGGCTGCTAAATGGGCGAATTAGCAAAAGGTTTCTTATAAACCGAAGTAGGTTGCCAATGTTGTCTGCGAATTATCCTTTCCTTGTTTGTTTTCTTCTGCTATACGAGAAACTACAACCAAACACGTAATCCCCATTATACAGGTTTAAAACCTTATAGTCCAAATGAACTGCTTAATTGATATTTAACACAACAAAATCTTATTTTTGGTTGCACATGGAACCCAAAAAAGCCATACTCATCTCAAATGTTTATAACCACAATATGACGACTTCTCAAAAACGTGCATCACCAACCACAATGCATAAATATAGGGCATCTCCTATCCATTCTCTCTATATCTGTGGATTAGCATTAGGTAACAGTTTGATAGGCATTCACGGATATAGGTTGGCACACCTGTCATGGAAAACAATCCAGTGCTCAACTCCAAGTGTAGGGCCAGCTTTATTTCAAAGTTTGGGGACTGCCTTCTTACACTGAAACATGAAAAAATCTGAAATGTTACACTCACATGACTTTCTCTAGGTGTTCTACAAACTTCTTACATAAGATAATTCTTCTTTCTGCACCTTGCTAATCGAATTACTCATTAGCACAATATTCATATTACTTGGTTCCCTATAAGTAGGAATAAAATAAGGGAATACACTAGGCTAAACCCGTAGTGAAATGTTTTAAAAGCTGTCGGTATGCGATCGTCTTTACAAATCGCTTCTTTTCTTGGCCAGGAGTAGAACAAAAGAAAAACGGACACTCCCGTCTGAGAAAAGTATAAGTACTTCACAACTGAAACTAATAACAATGAATACCTCGGAAACGGCAAGATCCAAGAAAAAAACGTATATGACATAAGTTGTGTATTTTAACAAGGCCTACATTTTTTGTACAGTAAGTTTTTGTCTATCTCTTACGGTTTAATAGTTATGCCAAATTAAGCAAAATTCATCCAAAATAAACAGGTCTTTAGAAGCTATTCCCAGAAAATTCAAGATATACATTTTATGTTAGGTAAATATCTTTAATATATGATATTTTAATCAAAATCGTTAGAGCCATTTTTAAGAAAATCAAAATTTTCGAAAAAAGTTTCATGTAAAGGGTAGTTTGGGGTGGGGGATTTTTCTCAAAATCTTCATGTCGCATCCCTGGAAGATACTAAACTTAAATACCAAGTTTGGTATTTTAGCTAGTTTTCGTTTTTGAGTTAAGGTGTTCACAGACACACGGACACACACACGGACCTTTTTCTGAAAATGCTTTTTTTGGATTCAGGGGGTCCTAAAACATGTATTTCCGGTGAAATCTCGACATCGAATTTTTGGGTGGAATACAATACTTCTCTATCCCTATGTACGTTGTACATATGGGGCTAGAGAATGTAAAAATGTTCATATAAACAAATGTCCCAGAAACTTTCGTTTATTGAGGTTCAAAATGGCATTAATCAAAATATTTTAAAGTGACACGTGATTCTATTTTTTACATAGTCGGCATGTTAAGAGGAGTTCAAGATATTCTAAATGTGCTCCTCTTGCGTCTAGACACGCATCGTGTCGAAGCATCCGGGATGTCTGCTGCTTAATTGTTTAAGATGCCCCTAAAGATAAAATACCAAATGATTGAGGTCGGGTAACTAGCAGGTCATGGGACTGGTCCTCCGCTACCTATCCGTTTGCCCTGGTAGATACCATCCAGTGCATTTTGAACAATGAAACTAAAATGTGCTGGAGCTGCATCATGCATAACCACTGTTTCTTGTTATTTGCAAGGAAAATAAGGATTGAGGTCGGGGAACTAGCAGATCATGGGACTGGTCCTCCGCTACCTATCCGTTTGCCCTGGTAGATACCATCCAGTGCATTTCGAACAATGAAACTAAAATGTGCTGGAGCTGCATCATGCATAACCACTGTTTCTTGTTATTTGCAAGGAAAATAAGGATTGAGGTCGGGTAACTAGCAGGTCATGGGACTGGTCCTCCGCTACCTATCCGTTTGCCCTGGTAGATACCATCCAGTGCATTTCGAACAATGAAACTAAAATGTGCTGGAGCCCCATCATGCATAACCATTGTTTCTTCTTATTTGCAAGGAAAATAAGGATTGAGGTCGGGTAACTAGCAGGTCATGGGTCTGGTACTCCGCTACCTATCCATCTGTCGTAGTAGATACCATCCAGTGAATTTCGAACAATGAAAGTAAAATGTGCTGGAGCCCCATCATGCATAACCACTGTTTCTTATTTGCCAGGAACATCTTTAGTAAGTCTGAGAGAGTGTTCTGAATGAAGTTCCTGCAGACGGTACCTGTAAGGGTGAATGTATTACACAACTGACAATAGTAAACAACCCACCTGGGTAGTGTGGTGGTAGTGTGTCTGCCTCACATTCAACAGGTCGTGAGTTCGAATCTCGTTTAGGGTGAGTTACCCGGGTAAGGTTTCTTTTGGAGTTTTCCCTTGTCCTGAGAAGGCGAATGTCGAGTAACGTTAAGCTCCATGGACCCCGAGATCATTTGAGCATCATTTCACCAATTTCATTCATCGTCCGATATGACCAACCAGGTTAAAGGATGTTAAGCTACAAAAAAAAAAAAAAAATAGTAAACAAGCAACCATAGCAACAGAAGGCCAATTCCGCAGAGTAAAATGGGTCAAAGCCTACTTTGAATGACTGCATAGATAAATGAAGCTGGGTTGGACCCGGAAAACCATTGAACGTAAACTGTCATTGATAAATTGATAACGCGAAAAGGATTTAGAGCATATGTTTATATAAACCTTTTCTTGTTTTGATTTAAGAAATCCTTCCCCAAACGTAAAAATATTTTTGTTCAACCTGTATAGCAATTTAGAGGATACTCTCAGTTTAGTAAAACAGAATCCATTTCGGTTTTGGGGCGCCCGTGCTGTATAAACTCCTGGCAATTGAAAACAGTCTTATGCTCGACACCAGTTTACGGCCATCTTTTGTTTTGATAGCGTTTAACGCTCACTTTTACTACTATGGCACCGTAGGCGATGACACTGATGATACATGGAATGAAGATGGAGCACCGGTGGAATGCAACGCCGGGGAAACCGGAGAAAATCCGCCCCTCACCGCTTTGTTCACCATAAAATCCCACATCGTCTGAGATCGATCCCGGTCCACCTTGGTGAAAGGTGAGTGGTCTAATCACTCGGCCACGAAAGACAGGACAAACCTGAGCTGTATAAACTGGCAATTGAAAACAGTTCTATACTCGGGACCAGCGTTAGGATATATCAGTTTGGTGGTGCCAACTGTTCAGTAAAGAGAGAGTCCTTTTCAGGAGTTGGGACGCCTGTGATTTACACATTCTTGGAAAATAGTCCTGTGTTCGACTCCAGGTGTAGGAGCAACAGTTTACAGATATGGTCAGATCCACTTCTGAATTGAGAAGCCTGGCAACAGAAAACAGTCCTGCGCTCGACACCAAGACCAGCATTATGTAACAGTTTGGTGGATGTTCGTGGATTTGCTAAGGAAGAACCTACCAACACTTTACATCATCTTCGTAATAGAGTTATGACGTTACAGCGTTGCAGTCAGGTGCTGGACCAAAGGTATAGGTCCAACATTACATAACAGTTTGGTAAACGTTCACAGATATACGACAAGATCCACTTCTGAATTAGGGCGCCAGTATTTAGGCACTCCTGGCAACAGAAAACAGTGCTCGATCACAAGACATGACTAGCTTTATGTAACAGTTTGGTGACTAAAATCTTCAATGCCATAGCCGGGATTTGAACCACAGATCTCCCGGTCTCTAGCCAGATACTCTAACCACTGAGCTACCATGGCAACATGCCAGCAAGGTAATCAATTTCTCAAGTGACTCGCATGTCTCCCGGTATACCACAAGGTGATCTCAAATTATTTTGAGATGACATACCTCAATGGCGACTTACAATGCCGTAAGTACTTTTAAGTCCCAGGATTCATAGCATAGTCAATTATTATGAGACCGGAAGATCCGTGGTTCAAATCCCGACTATGGCATTGAATTTTTCAGTCTGGCTCTACATATTCTGTCCTACACGCGGCTTCTGTAAAAAAAAGCATTTAAATCAGTTGGGCGGATGGTATAGAACCTACTTCGGTGTTGGGGCGCCAGCACTTTGCATCCTCTTGGTAATGGAGCTATGACGTTACAGCGTTGCAGTCTGGTGCTGGACCACAGGTGTAGGTCCAGCATTACATAACCGTGGACACAGCCATCGCAGTTTGGGACGCACCCGCGGATTTAGAAGGACAGGACGAAGGTTTGGTTCGTTGGACGGACATGCGCCGTACCGCGCGAGACATTGATAAAGATAGGAGGGGAGGTGGAAGAGGGGTAAAAAAGAGGGGGAAACTTCTCCTCCCCCACCTCCTCCTCGACTGTGCTCCGGTCCGCACGTACCAACAAGCGATCCCGCGGCGGCGGTTCGACTTGTCTTGTGGGTTGGTTCTGTATCTCCCAAAAACTGTTGTTCCTGTCGAACACAATCCAGCAGTGCCATAATAACTGCAACTAATGACCCCCACCACATCGTAGGTCACAAACACCATGTCCGCGGCCGTGTGTGTGCTCGTAGCATGTGCTCCGATTTATGTGATCCACAAAAAAACATCGAAACTTAGTGAATTAATACCGTGCGTGTTTTGTTTTGCCGCAAGTGGTGTTGGTAACATAGCAACGGTCTCCCACGTTTAGGCAGACTATACACTTCCTTCCCCAAGGCTAATTTAATAATAGCGCCAAGCTCACGTGTGTGTGTGAGTGCGTGTGCACATGTGTGTGTACGGCGGAGTGTAGAAGCCAAGGTAAGTTCCTCTATCTCACATGTAAACAAAACACTATCTTCTAACCATTTTTCATCATTTCCAATAAGTTTATTTTACTAAAACTTACAAATCTATTGTGTTCCATTCATATTACTTTCTTCACATCTCTGTAACAATGCTAATCAAGAAAAAAATTACAATAAACAATCCTAATACTTGCTTCCTTCTAAGTAAAGGAAATAAAGGAAATCACTAACCTAAAAGAATACTCATATCTTTCAAAAGTTAGTTGCTTCAGATTGAAATCCATATTTTGACAAGTTCCCGTATGAGAAAAGTTTTAAGCATCTTAAAGCTGAAACCAATAACAAGGAATATCTCGGAAATGGTCAACCGCACGAAAAAAATGTGTATGACATAAATTATATGTTTTAACGAGATCAACATTTTATATGTATAAGTTTTTGTCTATCTCTTAAGGTTGACTAGTTATGAAAATTTCATTTAGAATAAAGAGGTCTTCAGAGGCTATTCCCGGTTCATTTGTGATGTAAATATCTTGAATATACGTCATTTTAATCAAAATCGTTAGAGACATTTTTGTGAAAGTAAAACATGTTCCTTTTTTTTTTTTTTTTGTAAAGGGTAGTTGGCCCGAGGGTTCTTGAAAATCCTCTTGTTGCATCCTTGGAAGATACTGAAATTAAATACCAAGTTTTCGTTTTTGGACTATGTTCCATTGACACACACAGGGCATTTTTCTAAAAAAAACAAAAAAAAAAAACAAATGGATTCAGGGGATCTCAAAACATGTATTTCCGGTGAAATCTCGGTATCGAATTTCTGGGTGCAATACAATACCTACCTTCTCTAAACGCTATGTTTATAGTACGTGCTAGAGAGAATAAAAAGAATGAATGAAAGACTAACACATTAAGGACTTTTTTACCTGTCTACCCAATACCTAAGGTAGTGCTATGTATTCATATATATATATATATATTCACAAACTTTATCACGAAAACCAAAACCAAAGTTTTTAATTTTAGGTCAATCAACTTTCAACTTTCAAGCCAATGTTTAAAATTTTCCCCATATTCAAACTCAAATTTATTTAATATCTACCCGATTCTTAAAGTAGAGCAAGTAACTATTCTATTTACATGAACATTTCACAAACTTTATAGTCGAAAATCAAAATAAACGTGTTCCTTTTTAAGTTCCAGCCGAAAATTTTTATAAATATCCCACATCCAATATATATCTACTTGGAAATGATTTTTTTTTACTTATTTAAAAAGTTACATTCACTTAGAATTAATTATACTACACTCGCTTAATAAGCGGGCGATTATTGATTATCAACTTTTTCCATTGGCTCATGAAAAACAAAATCTACCACCTAGCATTTCACAAAGCACTGCTTAAAAAGTGTAAAAATTCAAATGAACACCTGGATATGTCTAGAGAATGATTAACATGAGAATAACTTTATTTTATATGCATTTATGACTTAACCCGGGGTAGCGAGTCTGCCTGACATTCAAGAGGTTCCGAGTTCGAATCTCGGTTAGGGTTTTATTCCTTTTTTTTTTTTTTTTCTTATCCTGAGAAGACAAATGTTGGATAACTGTAAGCTCTATAAACTACGCACTTTACACCCATTTTCTTTCATTCGTCCTCTGATATTGCCTGCCAGCTTAAGGAATATTAAACTAGCTTAAAGCAACAAAAACAATAACAAAAATTATATCTATAGTAAGTTTCCCTTTAATAAGAATGAAAACGACTTGAAAAGAATTATATAAAAGAGTCAAGAAATATATTTTATTCACCGGCCTGTATTTCAAACCTGCGATATGATAATAAAAAATATTAAATCCGTTTTGGGGATAAAAAAAAAGGCAAATGTTCTCACGTTCATGATTACTTGCAGTAGGAGAAATGTTTAGAATGTCTCGTTTTTCATCCGCAAAATGATCCTAAATCAACTAAACATGGTACTTGTTCGAAATTTTGCCTCGTTATTGTTTTCACAGTCAGTCACACGTTTTTCGCTTGTTTTGTTTGCTTTAACGCAGTTTACTTTCAAATCGTTACCTATTTTTTGTTGGAATGCAACACTTCATCTGCCTTAGCTGCCTGTTAAAGGAAATATTACACATTTTTAAGCTGTGCTCCATTATAAATCCCATAGAGATGTAAATAACAGTTGCATGCCTATACATGTATAGAAACATTATTTTATTACCGGAATGAGTGCACATGTAAACGCCAAATTCATTCATTTTTGCGAGATCAAAAATTACTATAACATTTTTGTTACGGGTTTTAAGGGCATATTAACATAAAAGGACAGATCAAAGTTAACGCAAGTAAAAGACATTATATTTTCTGTGGCTGTTAAACATAATTTTTGTTTGTATTCTTAGGGTTCCTGAGAATACGCCAAAGTTGGTAGAACTACCTGGGTTTGAGGATATTCTCGATTAAAGCCTCATTAGTTAGACTTGTATATGACAGATCCGTGGTGTATGGGTAACGCTAGCCTCTGGTTCCCAAGGTCGCGTGTTCAAACCCGCCGTAGGTAGATGGATATTTTTCGGGCGTAGCATGGTTTGCTTCGGAAGGGAAGTAAAATCGTTGGTTCCGTATCGGGACGGCACGTAAAGCAACCTCAAGCCCGATAAAGAGGCCTGTGAGCAAAATTAAGCAGTTTTTCACGCCCACAGTAGTTAAAAACTTCTATAAGTAAAACTCTATTTCATTTTTGACCCTATTGCAATCTCGTTTGCTCTTCATGTTTGTTTACGGTAGAGAAGGTAAGAAAAATACTCATGTACAGTCCGGTGAAAGTTGCTGATAGATCACTTGGATTATGTTCCTATTGTTTCATAAGACATTTGTTGTTTCCACGTTGGTAAGTATAACAATAATATTTTCTATATAATCGTAAATTTCACTAAAATAAAACAAACCTTCCATTCGGGATAAATATATAAATACTTTTCTCTTTGCAGTAAAATCAGTCTCAGAAATGCAATTAAAACACGATTAACTTATAATAGCAGAAAATAAAAACAAAAGTTTCCCGTGGACACTAAAGGTTACGTTGAGTAACGATATATGTATATGACGTGAAAGGCCTTTATCAGTTAAAGGGATCAAATTTACGTCCCTTGTGTCGCACATAGGTGCATAACCAACATGTTTATGCAGAAAGTGTTCTAATTTTGTTCTCACTGTTGCAGTGTCCGAATCTGGTCACGGATATTTCTACTGCGTGAAGTGTTTGGGACATTTCTAAATATGCAGTCTGATTTTGTTTCATTTATATGTCCCCCGTTAACATCTAAGGTCATATCGGGGGTTTTGCATTAGAAACAACTCGTTGTCTGTAGCTTATTTACGTTGGGTTTAAATTGTTTTATTTTCCTCAAACACGCACGCATTCCCATCACATACATACTTCCCGACTCTTTCGGGGATATGGAATAATTCTGGTTAAAGAAAACTTCCCCGCCCCAGCCGGGAATCGAACCAGGGACCTCCGGAAGTCATCTCGTCTCGTAGACTATAGTTATTTTATGCATAGTAGATCTTCAGATATTGGCGATTTTGATATACCCATTGCAGCACAACCTTCATCATCTAAGGAATTTAATTATTTTATCATAGTAACTTGCATAGCACGTTCCTATCACTCAACGAACACTTCTGAAGCCACTGTCAATGTAAACGCAGGTAATGCAATGCTCCCTTAATTACAACCGGTTTGTAAGGCGACACGACTGTACCATCCCTACTCGACGTGTGCTACGTTACAAAACCTACATGCATAAATACGAAGGACGTTCAATAGGTCCTTAGATCCCTGATGCTCTATGCCTGCGAAGTGTGGGGTATGGCAGCAGACTCCTGGCTTCTCTGGTTACAGCGGGTGCAGAATAGAGGACTCCGGTCCATATATTCTGTATGTCGACGTTTCCCTTTGAGGCTACTACATGAAGCTTCGGCCCTCCCATATGTGGAAGATGTTATTAGGCGCCGGGCTCAAAAACTCTACGCCAGATTGGGCGAACATGAGAACGCTCTTGTCAGATCACTGGGGGAGTATTTACCCTCTGAACGCCGAAAAAGGCGGTTCCGGGTTCCCCGCATGGCTTGTGGGCACCCCCCGGTAACAACGGCTTTAAACCAGCCAACAGCGTAATAGCTGAACAAAGCACTCCCCCTCCCATAGGGACAGGTCTATCAAAATTCACCACCATATTTAAATAAATAAATAAACACCAGCGGAGCAGAGGAAAGGATGCTGCTCCTGAAAATGCAACCGCTTGAGGAGCCTACCAGCGCTACCTCCTTAACACCAACACTCGAAACCTCAAACAAAACCTTAACCATCACCTCATTCCTGTGGTTAAACCCTTACCAGGGTAGGTACACAGCAACAACACCCAGGCTCACCACGAGCCTACCAGACACGCACGCACGCAGGTCCTTAGAAAAAAAGAAAAAAACAAATTATTTTGGTAGACTTTTTTTTTAACATAATCTCCTTTTAGCTCGATACACTTTTCCCAGCGTTTTTCCAACTCTTAAAGACCTCCAAAATAGGATTTCGGAAGGTCCTCAAAATATGCATCTCTTTGTGAGATAACCTCTTCGTTAGACATGAATCGTTTTCCGCCGAGGCAATTTTTCAAGTTTGGAAATAAAAAAAGTCACTGGGGGTCAAATCTGGTGAATACGGTGGATATTGTAGTAATTCGAACCTTAATTCGTCAATTTTCGCCGTCGAAACTCTATAGGTGTACACCCTTGAATTTTCTTGATGGAAGAGAACCTTTTTCTTTGCCAGATAAGGGTTTTTTCTTGATTTCTCCATTCAACTGGTGCAATAACCATGCCTAGTACTTCCAATTATCGTTCTCCCTTTCTGCAAGTAATCAATGATTCCGCGTGTATCCCAAAAAAAAATCGAGACCATCACTTGTCTGCAGATTTCACCACATTTGCCTTTTTCGGAGCCGGTTCGCTTTAAAACCTCACTGTTTCGACTACTTTTGACTCTAGAGTGTAGTAGTGTATCCATATATCATCCACAGTTATGTGCCGACGCAGAAACTCGTCAGGATTATGGCGGAAAAGTGCCAAACCAGCTTCCGAATCGATCACACGAATGCGTTTATTCTCCATTGAGAGCAAATGCACCACCGATCTTGCCGAGACCTTTAACAGACCTAATTTTTGGTGCAACATTAAGAACACTGTACCCTGTGATATGCCTGTGGCCTCTACTATTTCGCGAACTTTGATTCGTCGATCACTCAGATCCATATCCTGATTTTGTTCAACAATTTCGGAGGAAGTCATTTCTACTTGACGTCCGGAACGATGTTCATCATTTGTGGATGTACGGCCACGTTTAAATTCATTTATTCAATTGTAAATTGTTGCAAACGCAGGAGCAGATGTGTCATGAACTTCATCCAACTTGGTATTGATCGTTTTCGGAGTTAAGCCTTTCAAATACTGGTGTTTAATTACCTCACGAAACTCGTTTCCCCTCCAACTTTCTAAAGAACACAACATTTTTATTCAATTGCCTATGGCAAACAAACTATGTGATGGATATACCTGAAATTTTAACTGTCATCTGCTAAGAGATGGCGGTTGCTACATTCAATTTTTTTCGAGGCTACAAGTGTAATTTCTTGGATTTATTGAACGTCCCTAGTAACTGAATTTCCGATAAAATACAACCGCCGCCAATGTCTATTCACCAACCCTCAAAGAAAGTGTACTGAAAATATGAAAACTTTTGAACTACAGTTGCATAATAGTGGAGCATTTTATGCTCTAAACACGCGAGAAAATAAGTTTACGAGAATATAAACTTTTTAAACATCACGCGCTATTTGCCAACGGTATGAAACGTCACGTTTGGGCACATAATGACCAGGAGGGAAAACCGATAATCGGCTCCTGATTCTTCAATACTTAAAAGATTTTTCATTATAATTTCTTAAATATATTTTATCCTCTCAAAATGTATCGAAAATTCAGTATTCTTACCTCTTATCAATCATGATTCTTCTCAGAGTATGGAATAAAACGAAGATAACAAGGGTAAAACCTAAAAGTCCACGATTAAAAATATCATCAGGTGTTTCTCATGCCAAAGCCCCAGATATGACCACAAAGCAGGCTGTTCCAACACGACTCGTCTGAGCAAGAGTACGCGCGCGTACTCAACCACAAAATTCGGTGAAGAGCCAGAGCGGAGGATGATAGCCAGTATGTCACTAGGTAAAGGTCATACCACATTACTTAAATCTCGCAACACTTGTTTCAGCCGTGACTATAGCTGGCCCTCAATTCTGAGCTGTCTTACGTGTTGCAGGTAGTTACTCGCTGCTCTTTTGGCGCGTACCCGAGCCTGCCATCTAAAAACAATATTAATACAGATGTTCAGTTTTTAAGATTTGTTTCCTCCTTCAGATCAAAAAACTTTCACCACAATTTTCATAAAAGTTTATCATACTGAAAGTTGTAAACACTACATATAAAGAAATTGAAAAACATAAAAACGCTGCTTGTGGGTTTTAGAAATTAGAATCCAATGCCTGTTAATTTGAGTGCTAGAAGTTTTGCTCTCTCTACCATGTAAGTGGATACCAAGACTTTGTCGGCCACCTGATTCCCTCTCCACAATTTTTTTTAGAAAAAGGTCTGTGTGTTTGTGTGAACAATGTAATTGAAAAAAGAAGTGTCGGATGAATACCAAACTTGGTATTTAGGAGTAAGTTAAAACTATACGAAAGGCCTCCGAAATCGGTACAAAGCACCACACTTAAGCCTTTGTTCTTCTAACATGACCCTTGGTGGAGAGAGATAAAAAAGGCGACCAGATCCGGGTGATCATGTGGGTAAGAAAGGATGGGATCCCAAACGATTCCAGGTCGAACGTCTCCGAAAAGTGGCTGGCCCGACGAGAATCGAACCCGGGACCGTACAAATGTAAGTTTCACGCGTCAGCTGTTAGCATTTCTTTCAGTGTAAACTTGGTATGCAAATTAAATGTTTTCCAAAGACATAAACGAAGATTTTAGCAAAAATCCAATAGCTTGTGAAGTCCTCTTCATTCGGAAGTAATTTTGTACAACTGGTAAACGCTAAGAGATAGACGAAAACTACCGCCCATCGTGTCTACCTCACATTCAAGAGTTCCCGAGATCTGATCTCGGTAAGGAAGAGGCTATACTTTCTCTACACATACTATGTACAGAGTATAGAAAAGGTACTGTGTACCACCCACTAATTCGATGTCGAGATTTCGCCGGAAATATTTGAACTCCCCTGAATAAAAAAAATCTGATGTGTTCCATTCACGTGCCTTTCTCTACATCTCTGCAACAAATTATTGTTAGAAAGATTGCGAATATATTTATTTCATGCTAATTGAGAAAAAATTAGCAGAATAGTCTTATCACTTGCTTCCTTGTAAGAGCAATAAGGGAGTACCATAGGTTAAAATGGTAGTAAAAAAGTTGGTTGCTATGTGACTGAAGTTCCTTTGTTTGTATGGGCAGGAGTTGACAAATTCCAGTATGAAAAAAGTATGTTTTTTAAAGCTGAAAGCAAAAATAAGGAATATCTAAAAAATTATCAACTCCACGAAAAAATGTATAAAATATAAACTGTGTGTTTTAACGTGCTCTATATTTTTGTGTGGTAAGTTTTTGTCCAATTCTTACGGTTTAGCAGCTATGCAAAATTTCATAAAATTCTTCCAGAATAAAGTAGTCTTCAGAGGCTATTCCCAGAAAATTCAAGATATACATTTTATTTGTCAGTTATATATCTTTAATATACGATATTTTAATCAAAATCGATAGTGCCAGTTTTTATAAAATCAAAATTTTCGAAAAATGTTCCATGTAAAGAGTATTTTGGGGTGGGGGGGGTTTTCTTGAAAATCTTCGTGTTGCATTCTTGGAAGATACCAAACTTAAATACTAAGTTTGGTATTTAATGGTCTTTTCATTTTTGAACTATGCTGCCCACAGACACGCTCACACATGGACCGTTTTGTAAACATCCTTTTCTTGGATTCAGGGGACCCGAAACATGTATTTCCGGTGAAATCTCGGTATCGAATTTTTGAGTGGAATGCAATACCTTCTCTATACACTATGTACATAGCACGTGTACAGAAAGTAATTAATTATATGATGATGAATGGAGAAACTCTTGTAAAAGCAACATGTCAGTTATTCTCCCCTCCAGGTAAAGATGAAGTATTTGTGGAGTGTTTCTATAACAGCAAAGGCTGTATGCGGAAATAATAGAAGTGGGTATAATAACCTCGTCGTGAATTTTCTGGAACTAAATCAATAACTTCTTTGTACATTTTATCCGAAAACATCTACATACAACCTAAAGGAAAATACCGATATTCTCTGTCCCAAAGCCCAAAATTAGGTCGTCATTCTAAAACCGGGAGCCCAGGCTGCCAAAAATGTACGCTATTATGCGCAGGTGATGGATGGTCCTGTCGAAGTGTCGTGGCAAAATTAGATCCTCCATCATTCTTTGTCCTGCAGTCGAAAAATTGTTCCGTTGACAGATCGTACCCTTTGGCGTTATTGAGGTGCAGATGTTTCATTCCCTACACAATCACTACACGAAACAAAATGTATTTTTGTTGTGCCGCAATCGTGGCTGTCTTAAGACATTTCTCGAGGACGTCTTAGATAACCAAAGCAGAAGAAACAAATGACAAGAAAGTCAGAAAAAAGTGAATCTCATATAATATACACCATTTGTCAATCCTCTTGTTCCATACAGCATCACTGGCGGTGACACAGCTAATACATAAATGATATGATAATTACGAGAAAAAATCTGATGTGTACCATTCACATGACTTTCTCTACATCTCTGCAACAAATTATTCTTAAAAAGCTTATACTTTTATTTACTTCATGCTTATCAGTAAAAAATTAGCAGAAATAGCCATATCCCTTGCTTCCTTGTTAGTAGAAGCGAAATAAGAGAGTACCATAGGTTAAAGTGATAATCAAAAGCTGGTTGCTATGTCACTGAAGTTCCTTTGTTTGTATGGACAGCAGTTGACAAATTCCTGTATGAGAAAAGTATGCTTCTCATAGCAGAAACCAAAAACAAGGAATGTTTAAAACATTAAGAACTCCACGAAAAAAATGCATATAACGTGCTATACATTTTTTGTGTAGTAAGTTTGTGTCTATCTCTTACGGTTTAGCAGTTATTCAATGTTCCGTAAAATTCATCCAGAATAAACTACTCTTCAGAGACTATTCTCAGAAAGTTCAATATATACATTTTATTTGCCAGGTAAATGTCTTTAATATACGATATTTTAATCAAAATCGTTAGAGCCATTTTTGAGAAAATCGAAATTTTCGAAAAAAAGTTCCATGTAAAGGGTAGTTTCGTGTCGTATCCCTGGAAGATACTAAACTTTAATACCAAGATTGGTATTTTACCTATTTTTCGTTTTTGAGTTATCGTGTTCACATACACATGGAGACACACGCGGGCGGATCTTTTTCCAAAAATGCTTTTTTTTTATAGATAAAGGGGACCCTAAAATATATATATATATATTTCCGGTGAAATCTCAGTATCGAATTTTTGGGTGGAATGCAATACCTTCTGTATACACTATGTACGTAGTACGTATAGAGAAAGTAAAAATTGGTGAAGTATTCTGTCCCTCTCATCAAAAATTTGGTTCCCTTTTACCCCCTCACAGAAAGATGCTTGATTCACAAACTGATATAAGCCAACTTTGGTTGAAACCTTCGTCTAGCAACTTCAAATATATTGTAATAGTTAAGATATTAATGAACTCTAATAAAATCAGCTGTCTGGTCAGAGCAGAGAGTATTTATTCAAGTGTTTGTAAAGAATGCTTAAGATTGTGTTCCAAGCGCGTGAGTTTGACCGCGTTAAATGATAAGAATGGTCGTTTGTGTGATAGGAACCTTATCAGATGATGCCAGTCTGTTTGGTGAAGATATCAGCGAAAAGGGTTGCCTCAAAATTGCAGAAAGTGACATTCAGAATAATGTTAATCAAAGGATTTGTGCAGGAAGGGTCACTGTTGATACTGTAAATAGGCTGTGATCGGTTTTGGGTTCTAAAGCGCACACAGAACAGTCAGCAATATAAAGATAGTGGAGAGGCATTTATAGTGTAAACATGCACACGTTGAAGTATAATCTCTTCCAAAAGTAGCTCATATGTATATGCGTCGTTCGAACTCATAAAGTAAATAATAAGCAATTACTTTATAATATTAGTAAATAAAACTGCCCTGGTCTTTTAAAAATAAAAGTGTAAAACTTTATACAACAAATTCAGGATAATATTGTGCAGAGCTTTGCAAAGGCAATGAAAATAAATCAAACGAGCTCACTCATAATCTATTACAGTGAATTAAGAAATACACTTTACTGTATGGAAAGAAAATATTCTCATTCTGTCACTCAAAATATAATTGAATCGTCCTCAAGTTTGTTCAGTGCCAAACGGCTATCCTTTTCGTATTTTCGACATTTTTCAATCTGCGCTCTCTCAGTGTTCACTAGTTTATCTACTAGCTGCCAGTACTTATGGCCCGCTCGTTAAGTGTCTATTTTGGTGCTTCGTAGCGCAGGGGATCAGGGTTCGAGTCCAGTTCGACCATGGCTGTTTGTAAATGTGTTTATGTCTATATATATTTTCACAGAATATGTAGATTACTTAAATAAGTAATTTGAGATAGGAGATTTATGGCCTGTTTATTGAAATTTCGAAGTAACGGATATAAGTTTCTGAAGTGCCAGTACGCCACTGGTTAATTTATCAACCATTCGAGAGCATAACACGAAGAACGAAGGGATATAATTACAGCGTACCTCTTTAGCGTAGTGGTTATGATACTGGCTTTCAAGTGAAAGATAGTTTCCGAGTTCGGGTCTCGTTCACGTATCGCGGCACTCTGTCTGGAATGAAAAAATAATAATAAAAAATGTTACTATTTGACAGAAATCGAACTCAAGACCTTAATGATAGGAGCTTCCCGCGTCACGCATTAAGCCACCAGAGCTGTTGAAAAATCGCCTCCAGATTAGGCTATATAACTCAAGAACGTAGTAAGGGATGTTCAGTGTTGCACTGTCAAGTGATTTTTGCGACATTAAGTCTTGAGAACGCTAGTAACGAGCTGCTAAAAATCGACATTTCTATGCTTGGGCAGCAGTTTTAAAGATATACTAAGCCATATTTTCAACCTGCTTTGCTTTAGCACCGACTTATCAGCACCTG
Organism: Hymenopus coronatus; assembly: GCA_030762935.1. NCBI lineage: Eukaryota > Metazoa > Arthropoda > Insecta > Mantodea > Hymenopodidae > Hymenopus > Hymenopus coronatus. The sequence continues at coordinate 28,837,689 of CM060897.1, forward strand.
ATACCCACACGTTTAACGATATGTTTATCCGGGGACCATGCATCGCCGATCTCAAATTACTTATATCAGTCACATGCACAATCTCGCAAATTATTTCGGTGTAGTTCATTAAACATCCTATATATGTCTATGAATATATATAAAAAAAATGTATTAGTCGCCCTCCGTGGTGTAATGGTTACCATGCTGACTTCATATACCCAAGGTCGCGGGTTCAAACCCGGCGGAGGACGATGGATTTTTTCGGGTGTAAAAATCCTTAGCATGGCTTCCTTCGGAAGGGAAGTAAAGCCGTGGGTCCCGTGTCGTAGATTTACGGCACGTAGAAGAACCTCAAGCCTGACAGAGAGGCCTCTGAGCAAAATTAAGCGGTCTTTCACACCCAATTTAGAATGGGACGCTGAGAACCGCAGCAGTTAAAGAGCCACCATAAATAACACGCCATTTCCATTTTTATAAAAAAAAAAAAACTAGCAGGAACTGAACGAAGCCAGGCATATTGCAACACGTTTCGAAACGGGCTGTAGAGACCACGCCTACTCCATCACGTTACGTCTGTGCAGTGAAATGTAATCCAGCAATTTTGTGACTGGACCGAGCTCTAGTGACGAACATCTGATCACCATGTATCCCCGCTCTCTCCACCCATCCGCTCACTTTAGGCCGTCAAGTAGCTTTATACTTGTTGCAATCTGTTGCTCGTGAGTGTATGAGAATAATTAGAAAAGATTAGCGAATATTAAGTACAGACACAGAAGATGTATTAGTTGTATTAACTCGTTGCACTGTATATAGGAGAGGAGGGTGAAAATAAATATAGAGATCGTTTGAGCAGCCTACAATGTTTACTCATGCCTAACGTTCAATGGGGAGTTACTCAATATTATTTTCTATTCTTTCTTTTTACTTTCTCTATACGTACTATGTACATAGTGTATAGAGAAAGTATTGCACTCCACCCAAAAATTCGATACCGAGATTTCACCGGAAATATATGTTTTAGGGTCACCAATATCCAAAAAAAGCATTTTCACAAAAAGGTCCGTGTGCGTGTGTGTGTCCGTGTGTCTGTGAACACGATAACTCAAAAACGAAAAGTCGGTAAAATACCAAACTTGGTATTTAAGTTTAGTATCTTCCAGGGATGCGACACGAAGATTTTGAGAAAAATCCCCCCACCCCCAACTATCCTTTACATGGAACTTTTTTCCAAAATTATGATTTTCTCAAAAATGGCTCTAACGATTTTGATTAAAATTTCGTATATTAAAGATATTTACCTGACAAATAAAATGAATATCATGAATTTTCTGGGAATAGGCTCTGAAGAGTAGTTTATTCTGGATGAATTTTACTGAATTTTGAATAACTGCTAAACCGTAAGAGATGGACAAAAGCTTACTACAAAAAAAAAAATGTAGAGCACGTTAAAACACACAATTTATGTTATATACATTTTTTTCGTAAGTTTGTCGTTTTTGAGACATTCCTTATTTTTGGTTTCTGCTATGAAAAACTTATACTTTTCTCATACAGGAACTTGTCAACTCCTATCCATATAAACAAAGGAACTTCATAGACATAGCAACCAACTTTTCACTATCATTTTAACCTATGGTAGTCCCTTATTTCCCTTATACTTACAAGGAAGCAAGTAAAAAGGCTATTTCTGCTCATTTTTTCTGCTTAGCATAAAGTAAATAGAAGTATAAGCTTTTTAAGAATAATTTGTTGCAGGGATATAGAGAAAGTCATGTGAATGATACACATCAGATTTTTTTACTTTTACTTTCTCTAGCCCGTAAGTACAAAGTACGTAATGGATAGAGAAGGTATTGCATTCCATCCAAAATTTGATGAGAAAATTCCACCGAAAATGGACGTTTTAAGGTCTCCTGTATCCAAACAAGAGCATTTTAGAAATAGGTCCGTGAGTGTTTATGTATGTGTCCGAGAACAGTAACTCAAAAACGAAAAATGAGTAAAATATCAGACTTGGTTTTAAGTTTCGTATCTTCTAAGGATGCGACACGAAGTTTTCCAGGAAAATAACCCCCAATTCAAACTAACCTATACTTTGAAAAAATTAAAAAATAATGGTTTCCTCAAAAATGGGTGTTACATTTTCATTAAAATACCGTATAATAAAGATATTTACATCCCAAATAAAATGCATATCTTAAATTTACTCGGAATAGCCTCTGAAGACATCTTTATTCTGGATGTATTATGTAAACGCTGGATGCGTAACAGGTAAACGTGTGGAACAGACACGAACTTGCTACAGAAAAAATGTAGATCTCATTAAAACACAAATATGTCATATACATATTTGTCGTGGAGTTCACCACTTTTTTACCTTCTTTATACGCACTATGTACATAGTGTATAAAGAAGGTATTGCACTCCACCCAAAAATTCGATACCGAGATTTCACCGGAAATACATATTTTAGAATCCCCTTTATCTAAAAAAAAAAAAAAAAAGCATTTTCGGAAAAAGATCCACGCGCGTGTGTCTCCATGTGTCTGTGAACACGAGACATTCCTTAATTTTGGTTTCTGATATGAAAAACTTACTTTTCTCATACAGGAATTTGTCAACTGCGGTCCATACAAACAAAGGAGCCTCAGTGACATAGCAACTAGCTTTTGATTATCACTTTAACTTATGGTACTCCCTTATTTCGCTTCTACTTACAGGAAAGCAAGTAATATTGCTATTTCTGTTACTTTTTTACTGATTAGTATGAAGTAAATAGAAGTATAAGCTTTTAAGAATAATTTGTTGCAGAGATGTAGAGAAAGTCAGTGAATGGTACACATCAGATTTTTTTAATTTTTTTTTTTTTATTATAGATATTTCTAATTACAGGTTTCAGTTTTAAAATACTTAAACTTTTCACGTACGGGAATTTGTTAACTCCTGGAAATGTAAAGAAGATTTTAAACAAAATTCCTCACCCCAATTATCCTTTACACATAACATTATTCAGAATGTTTATTTTCTAAGCAATGGCTCTAACGATTTTCAATAGGTGCATTTAATTATTCACGTGACAAATAAAACTTATAAATTGCATTTTCTTGTTAAGTCCACTTCATTCGAAAGGAATTTATACTTAGTATATATAAGTAAAATAACGGTTATTAATTATTTTAGTTGTTCTATAGTTTTGAACTCCTCTCGATTTTCAGTTGTTTCTAGCGATTGCATAGGAGCATGGAAATTTAAAGCTAACATATAGCGTCCTGTTCTTAAATATATGAGTATTCCTATTCCCTCTGTAACTATGATAAATATCTATTTCTTCAAAGATTTGTCTCGGTTAAAATAAAATATATAAAATATAAGATTTAATAATAAATGAAACAGGGCAGAGAAAATCATGTGAATGTAACATTTTAGCTGTGCCCTGATTGATTCTACCGCTTTAGGCTACGCATTGCAAGTGGGAAAGAAAAATTAACTAACATTTATGTATTTGAATCTTTCTCGCTCTGTCAGTTCCATGACAGCCTCTCGTTTCTGAAATGTTGGCAATGACAGTTGTAGGTCATTCACCCGAATGACCAGAGAATAAAAGTCAAGCGGCATTCATCTTTTAACGAGAGAGTTATTAGCACTAAATGAGTTTCGAACCCACGGTCGGTTTGACACAAATGCCCCCTGCAGCGCTAGGAGGGGCGGTCCACCACATGCCGAGAGAGCGGCCGATCTGTGGGGTCCGAGACTATACTCTGGAGGGAGGTACGACAACAGGCACATATGGTACCTTCATATCCATTAGAGCCGCAAAACTAACACTGGCCCACCCAAAACGTTCATATCGATATGTTGAACTAAACACGCGGAGGAATACCAATTTCACTTCAAAGCATATTTTCTGTGTATAAGCCGAATATGTACAGAAAAGTTCTTCTTTTCAAGAATACGAAAGTATTGCATTGCACCCAAAAATTCGATACCGAAATTTCTCCGGATATACATGTTTTGAGACCACCTGAATTAAAAAAACCTGATGTGTTACACTCACATGACTTTCTCTAGCTGCTCTACAAAACTCCTACAAAAGATTATTCTTCTTTGTACACAATGCTAATCAAGATAAATGTTAGCAGAATGTTATTACTTAGTTCCTTATAAGTAGAAGGGAATAAGGGAATGCACTATGCTAAAGTGATTGTCAAATGTTTTAAAAGCTATCGTTATGCGATTGTCATTGCAAATCACTTCTTTGCTTGGCCAGGAGTAGAACAAAAGAAAAACAGACACATCCTGTATGAGAAAAGCTAAAGTACTTCACAATTGAAACCAATTACAAGGAATATCTCGAAAACGGTTACCTCCACAACAAAAACGTAAAGGACAAAAATTGTGTGTTTTGTCATGAGGTACATTTTTTGTGTAGTACGTTTTCTTCTATCTCTTACGGTTTACCAGTTAAACAAAATTCATCCAGAATAAAGAGGTCTTCAGAGGCTATTCCCAAAAAATTCGAGATATACATTTTATTTCGGACATAAATAGGTTTAATATACGGGATTTTAATCAAAATCGTTAGAGCCATTTTTAAGTAAATCAAAATTTTCGAAATTTTTCCCATGTAAAGGGTAGTTTGTGGTGGGGGGATTTAATTTTACAAGCTTCGTGTCGCATCCTTGGAAGATACTAAACCTAAATACCAAGTTTGGTATTTAATGGTCTTTTTGTTTTAGGGCAATGCTGTCCACAGACACACACACTCACACACACGGACCTTTTTTTAAAAATGCTTTTTTCGGACTCAGGGGACCCCAAAACATATATTTCTGGTGAAACCTCGATATCGAATTTTTGGGTGCATTGCAATATCTTCTCTATCCCTATGTACATTTACATATAGTGCTAGAGAAGGTAAAAAGGATTTTTATGTGTGTGTGTGTCCGTGGACAGCATGACTCAAAAATGCCAGATACATAAGTTCACTTCTTTCAAGGATGCGACATGAATATTTTCAAGAAAATCCCCCCACCTCCAATTACCCTTTTCAAGGAAAAAATTTCGAAAAGTTTGATTTTCTCAAAAATGTATCTAACGATTTTGATTAAAATATCGTTTATTAAAGATATTTACTTGACAAATAAAATGTATATCTTGAATTTTCTGGGAATAGCCTCTAAAGACTACTTTATCCTGGATGAATTTTACATAATTGTTAAACCGTAAGAGATGGACAAAAACTTGTCACACAAAAAATGTAGAGCACGTTAAAACACACAGTTTATGTTATATATACATTTTCATGCAGTTGACCGTTTTTGAGATATTCCTTGTTATTATTTTCAGCTTTAAAATTCTTACACTTTTTTCATACGGGTCAAAAGTACTTGCCGCATTGTAAGTCGCCATTGAAGCTGACATCTCAAAATACTTTGAGATCACCTTGTGGTTTAACGAAAAACATGCGAGTTAGTTGAGAAATGCATTGCTATGCCATGGTAGCTCAGTGGCAGAGCAACCGGCTAGAGATCGGGAGATCCGTGGTTTAAATCCCGGCCATGGCATTGAATTTTTCAGCCTGACTCTACCTATCCAACTTACTAATATTTTGTTGAATAAAATTGTACCTATTTTAACGGAGAACTAAAAAAACTTAAGAGTTTGTTACAGCAGTAGTCCAGGGTTCGTGCTATTCTAGCAGAAGTTACAGGACCAAAATCTTCTGAAGCCCTATACAGGAATCGCGGAATAAATTGGTTTCCGTTCCATCGACATAATGGGAAAAGTTTTCCAATAAAAGTTAGATATATAGGCGCTAACGTCACTGGTCGTTAAAGGCACGGGTTCGATGACTTCTTAACTTCTTAGCTTGAGGCAAGAAAGAGACGGTTCTAAGGCTTTTGAATTGCAGTAGCGGATTCGATCCCAGCAGTCACAGGCTGGATTCATGGAAGACGAAGTGGCGCTTGCAAGTTTCACTGTGTCGTTCAAATAGCCATAATAACACTACCACGGTGTCTGAGGTCGTAAAGGCACGGACTCGTGAACGGGAGATCCGCGGATCAAATTCCGCCAGGAGAGGCTTTCCAAATATTACTTGTTCCCATAGGTCTTCTTCCGAAATTTCCATACCAATTATTTCAGGTCTTGTGCAGGATGGCACGCGAAAAACCGGCCCCGAATACAGAGTTGTTGCCCACCACGAGCAGATACAACAAATAGATAAAAATCTTATGTGTTCCATTCACATGACTTTCTCTACACCTCTGCAACTAATTATTGTTTAAAAGATTATGCTTCCATTTATTTCATTCTAATCGAAGAAAAATTAGCAGAAATAGTCTTATTATTGCTTCCTTGTAAGTAGAGGGAAATAAGTGTGTACCATAGGTTAAAGTGATAGTCAAAAGCTGGTTGCTATGTGACTCAAGTTCCTTTGTTTGTATGGACAGGAGTTGACAAATTCCTGTAAGAGAAAAGTTTTAAGTTTTTCAAAGCTGAAATCAAAAACAAGGAATATCTAAAAACGATCAACTCCACGAAAAAAATGTATATAACATAAATTGTGTGTTTTAACGTGCTCTACATTTTTTATGTGGTAAGTTTTTGTCCATCTCTAACGGTTTAGTAGTTACATAAAATTCCGTAAAATTCATCCAGAATAAAGTAGTCTTCAGAGGCTATTCCCAGAAAAATCAAGATGTACATTTTATTTGGTATGTAAATATCTTTAATATCCGGGATTTTAATCAAAATCGTTAGAGCCAATTTTTAGAAAATCAAAATTTTTCAAAATGTAAAGGGTAGTTTGGGGTGGGGGGATTTTCTTGAAATCTTCGTGTCGCATCCTTGGAATATACTAACTTAAATACCAAGTTTGGTATTCAACGGCCTTTTCGTTTTTGAGCTATGCTGTCCACAGACACACACACACACATACACACATACATGGACATTTTCCTAAAAATACTTTTTTTTTTTTTGTTCAGGGGTTCCTAAAACATATATTTCCAGTGAAATCTCGGTGTCGAATTTTTGGCTGCATTACAATACCGTCTATACACTATGTACACAGTACGTATAGAGAAGGTAAAAGTAAAAAGAAACAGCTTCGCAAGAATAGACGACAATAATTGGTGGACGACAATGAACCGCCTAGTAATCGGGGCCGGTATTTCGTGCTCCACCATGAACCATCAACGGGCATGAAACTCAATTTAAAAGACACCCTAAATATTTTGTACATCAGCTATGCTTAGCTCGGTGAGGCTTTCCACTCTACAAGTTTCTGAACGTTGTTAGTCCGTATTCTCTATAATGAATGCATGTAAATAAGTCACTGGGAGAGGGAGCCGGGTGAATAAATCACATCAGATTTTTGTACATTGCGTCCTCTGTCACGTATGCAAGCATCATATATACTCCGCGTAATGCGTAAGGACTTAACACACGTATTTTAAATGAAAATAACGTACATTCAACTCTGGTTTGGACTAAATATAACGTCTGTTTAGATTTTCTTGGGTTCACTGGACCGTATACATTCAGTTGCTGGGGTCTAGCCCTTCGGACAAGCCTTGCGAATTATGACAGCGGAAAATATGGAGGCAACTCGATATTCCTAGCAGCTGGGCTTTCTCAACATTTCCTTTTCAAACAAACTTTATTGTTCCGCTCTTCCTTCTTCAAAACTTCTTCGACCTTCTTTAACTGTTCGCTTTTGTTTGTTTCTCTTCAATACGGAAGTTTGCATCCAGAGACTTGCAGATAATTTCTTTTGTGTGCGTATCATATCCCCTACCTCCAAAAATCTTGGCCGAATTGAGAAGGGCCCAGATCGAATGGCAATACAACACGGTACTTAGTTGGAAGGTTTCGTCAACAATAAATGTACAGGTTCCCGCGTTGTGGTATTTTCTTAAAAGATTATTAGCAGTAGAAAAATGTTTCTCTAGACATGTTACTTTCTTTAAAATTATGATAATGATAATTTATTTCACCATTTGGCATACATACAAAGCAATAAGTTTCGTCTGCAAGTCATTAAAATGCATCTATATTTAAATATTCTTGTATGTCGTAAAAATTAAGTTCCTTAATTCTGTTTTTACACTAATTTTAAAAGAATTTGAATTTACGATCTCTTATATTTAAAGGTAGTTTATTATACAATTTCACTCCAAGATAGAGATGAGAGTTAAGAGATTTCTGTAGCCGAAATTTAGGAGGTACCATATTATTTCTATACCTTGTAAAATGGTCATGTATATCAGAACAAATCTGATGTGTTCCATTCACATGGCTTTCTCTATATCTCTGTAACAAATTATTGTTAATAAGTTTATCTTTTATTTATTTCATGCTAATCGAGAAAAATTAGCAGAAATAGTCTTATTTCTTGCTTTATTGTAAGTAGAAACGAAATAAGGGAGTACCATAGGTTAAAGGGAAAGTCAAAAGCTGGTTGCTATGTCACCGATGTTCCTTTGTTTGTATGGACAGGAGTTGACAAATTCCTGTATGAGAAAAGTATGTTTTTCAAAGCTGAAACCAAGAAAAAGGAATATCTCAAAAACGATCAACTCCACGAAAAAAATGCATATAACATAAATTGTGTGTTTTAACGTGATCTACATTTTTTGTGCTAAGTTTTTGTCCATCTCTTACGGTTTAGTAGTTATGCAAAATTCATCCACAATAAAGTAGTCTTTAGAGGCTATTCCCAGAAAATTCAAAATACACTTTTTATTTGTCAGGTAAATATCTTTAATATATGATATTTTAATCAAAATCGTTAGAGCCATTTCTAGAAAATCAAAATTTTCGAAAAATGTTCCATGTAAAGGGTAGTTTTGGGTGGGGGAATTTTTCTCAGAATCTTCGTGTCGCATCCCTGGAAGATACTAAACTTAAATACCAAGTTTGTATCTTACTGACTTTTCGTTTTTGAGTTATCGTGTTCACGGACACACTGACACACGGACACACACACAGACCTTTTTCTGAAAATACTTTTTTTGGATACAGGGGACCCTAAAACATATATTTCCGGTGAGATCTCGGTATCGAATTTTTTTGGTGGAGTGCAATACCTTCTATATACACTATGTGCATAGTGCGTATAGAGAAAGTAAAAAAGTAACTCATCTGTCTTTTGGAGGTGAATAAAATTCAAGCATGCAAATACATACAAAAATGCCACAGTTAAAATTCCAAATTCTTTAAAAATAGGTGCACAATGTTGGCGAGAATTAATTTTTTATTATTCTCAGAGCCTTCTTCTGGAGCAAAAATACTTGATTGGCTTCCCCACTGCAACAGCAGAGCAAAATACCATAGTTTAAATGGCAATGGAATAAACTATAATAAACAGTCAATAAAGTGCTAATGGAAACACACATCCTAAGTCTTCTTAGGATAAATAAAACATTTGACAACTTTTTGCATATTTTGCATATAGGTACAGAAGGTATTGCATTCCACCCAAAAATTTGATACCGAGATTTCACTGAAAATACAAACTTTAGGGTCTCCTGCATAGCAAAAATATCTTATGTTATCCATTCGCATGATTTTCTTTAGCTATTCCGCAAACAAATCTTTTATTCCAAAATTACTCTTTTATCTACATCTTGCTAATCAAGATAAACACAAGCAGAATTAGTCGTTTTACTTGCTTCCTTGTAAGTAGAAGGGAAATAAAGGAATGCATAGGATAAAACGGTAGTCAAGTTAAAAGCTGGTCGCTATGTGAAGCAATTGAAACTTCATTCTCTTTGCTTGCCAGGAGTAAACAAACGAGACGAGAAGAAAGATGTCTTTCCACTTGAGAAAAGTTTAAGTACGAGTTGCTTAAAATTTAAATCAATATTCCCTTAATATCTCGAAAACAGTTAACTCTGCAAAAAATGTATATAATATTAACTATGTGTTTTAATATGATCTGCATTTTTGTGTAGCAAATTGTCTATTTTGTATGGTTTGCCAGTTACACAAAAGTTATCCAGAATGAAGTCTTCCGAGGCTATTCCCACAAAATTCAAGATATATATTTTGTTTGTCATTAAAATATTTTAAACATAAGAGATTTTATTCAAATTCGTTAGAGCCGTTTTTGAGAAAATCAAAATATTCGACAAATGTTCCATGTAAAGGGTAGTTGGGGTAGGGGAATTGTCACATCCTTGGAAGATACCAAACTTAAATTCCGAGTTTGGTATTTAATGGTCTTTTATTTTTCGAGTTATACGGCCACACACGCGGACATTTCTCTGAAATGTTTTTTAGACTCAGGGGTTCTCAAAACATCTATTTCCATTGAAATCTAGACATCGAATTTTGGGTGCAACACAATGTCTTCTCTATACACTATGTACATAGAATGAGTAGAGAAAGTAAGAATTAGAAAGTGTATAGATATAAAGTACAATGAATCCTGAATCCAAAAAGAGCGTTTTAGAAAAAAAGTATATGTGCGTGTGTGAACACGATAATAAAACCGAAAAGTCGATTAAAGGTTCAGCATCTTCCAAGGACGTGACACGAAGATTTTAAAGAACCACCCACCCCTCATCCTAACCTACTGCTTATATGGCTTTAACGATTTAAATTAAAACACCGTATGTTAAAATATGTATATCACAAATAAAATATATATCTTAAATTTTCTAGGAATAGTCTCCGAGCCGCAGAATACTAAAAACAACAGAGAAAGTGGGACCAGTACAACGAATTCTGAAAGCAATGATGCTATGATTTATGATATGGACATCAAGTTGTAGTGATTTCGGTGCAAATATACGTCGGGATTTTAGTAGCATTATTCTTCGTGTCCATTGTTATTTCATTCACGAAATAAGTACAACTCGAGCTACAATTTATCGATAAAAGTTGCAGCTCTCGTTATATTACTTATGATAAAAGTTAGGAGCACACAAGGATTCACGCAAGCTCTCAACACATCAGTAAACAAAGCACCATCTGGAGGTGGAAGGGACGAATATGGCATGACCTACTTTATGCATGTCTCTGTTATAGTCGCTCACAAAATTCGCTACAGCCGTTAAAACCGTTTTATTAACTGATATTGTCCAGGAAACGATTCTACAACCGGATAATAAAACGCTCTTAGCACTAAGAACGTACAACACGCACGCTACAGTTTAGATGGCGCTTCTAAATAGCGGTTCTATTAATTCCTTAGTTTTGCATCAAACATATTCGTATCTTTATATATTTTAGGCCTTTGAAACATGTTCATAATCTCGATCAAGTTTAGACGTTAAAAAAATGTGATGTACTACATTAACATAATTGTCTCTATCATTTCTGCAACAAAATATTCTTACTAAAACTTAATCTTCTCTCTACTCCATTTAAACGAGGCAAACATTAACAGAAATTGTCTTGCTGCTTATTTTCTTAAAAGAAAATAAAGAATACACTAGGCTAAACCGACAGTCAACTCCCTTAAAAGCTATGTAATAAAATTGAAATTCGATTCTCTTTACATGGACAGGAGTATAACAAATGAGGTATGAAAGAATGACGAATTTCCATTTTTAAGAAAGGTAAGGTGTAAGAATTATAGCCAATAATTAGGAATATAATAATAGTGTTAAAGTAGTTTAAAACTGAAACCAATAACAACAAAACATCTCAGAAACGGTCTACAGTACATAAAAAAACGCATATGATATAAATTACGTGTTTTCACGAGATCTACATTTTTGTGCACTAAGATTTTGTCTATCTCTTACGGTTTAACTGTCATACAAAATTCTACAAAACTCATCATGAATAAACAGGTCTTAATAGGCATTTCTAGAAAATTCGAAATATATTTTATTTGTGATTAAACATTTTAATATACTGCATTTTAATCAAAATCGTTAGAGCTATTTTTGAGCAAATCAAAATCTTCAGAAATTGTTTCCATGTATGGGGTAGCTTGAGGAGGGGAATGTTCTTGAAAATCTTCGTGTCGCCTCCTTGGAAAATATAAAGATAAATACCAAGTTTGATGTTTAACAGTCTTTTCGTTTTTGAGCTATGCTGTCCGCAGACACACACACGCGAACCTTTTTCTAAGAACGCTTTTTTCGGACTCAGAAGACCCCCAAAACGCTTTCCGGTGAAATTTCGATATCGAATTGTTTGGTGGAATGCAATATCTTCTCTATCCGCTATGTATATTGTACATATGGGCTAGAGAGAGAGAGTAAAAAGGAAATCTGTGCCTAATCATTAATAAATGTCGGTATATGCGTCTGATTGTGAATCTCTTTCCCATTAAATAAATGCCTTTTAAACTGCGTCTAAATTTTAACCGTTGCGATTCTCAAACAGTTAAAATACTGGAATGTAAATACCCGTCATTTTACTGCTTAAATGTTTTCAGTTTTGCTGAGCATTTTGACGCACGAGGAAAGCGTTTGTAATCAATGAGAGATACACAGATGGCCTTGGATTTTTATTTGCCGTTTTAATCGGTCGTGTCATGGCCCGCAGTAATTCGCTTATAGAACCGGAAATAGCAACAATGTGATTTCCGCTTTATTGATGCTTTGTTTATTAATGGGCTGCGTGCGCACTAATCGAATAAAGCTGACCTACTAATGGGCCAGTTGTAATTTTCTAAAGCAAACCACAGAGCACGGCCAAATTAAATTATTTCGGATGCAGTCCGTTGCATTAATCCAATAATCTAACAAACTACATGCATTTGCCTTGCTTTTTTTAACTTGCATCGCCGGTGAAGAGGAAGTTCTGTTTCCAACATGATGGTGCGCCAAGCCTCTCATTTCACGTGCATGCAATAAAAGTATCTTGTTTGGAATGTGCAGATAAAAGAAACAATCAGTAAAAACTATCCCTGATAAGTATATATTAGGAAATAAATTTTAAAAAGTCTGCGTTTATATAAATAGTAAAAATAGACATGAAAATAAGCAATAACAGATCTAAAAGTATTATGATTCTTATGCCAAAAAAAAAAATGTTCGCTATTTAATCATAGCATGAAGAATCTAAACGAGGGATCGAGCCGTGGTAGTCAGGATGAGAGTGAGCAAGTAGATGATATGAAATAAAGGCGAAATGGATGATAACAAAACTAATGATGGAGCAGTTGGTGGGATGAACGGCGGGTGAAACCGTAAACCCAAGATAATCTACCCAGACGTCCCTTTGTATATTACAAATCTCGTATGCAGTCCCCTGGGATTGAACACGGGCCACCTAGGTGAGAGGACAGCAGCCTAACCATTCGGCCACGGCGTCTTGAATTTTGTGGGAATAGTCTCTGAAGACTACTTTATTCTGGATGAATTTTACGGGATTTTGCATAACTGCTAAACCGTAAGAGATGGACAAAACTTACCAGACAAGAAATGTACAGCGCGTTAAAACACACAATTTAAGTTATATGCATTTTTTTCGTGGAGTTGATCGTTTTTGAGATATTCCTTGTTTTTGGTTTCAGCTTTGAAAAACATACTTTTCTCATACAGGAATTTGTCAACTCCTGTCCATACAAACAAAGGAACTTCAGTGACATAGCAACCAGCTTTTGACTATCATTTTAACCTACGGTACCCTCCTTATTTCGCTTCTACTAACAAGGAAGCAAGTAATAAGATTATATCTGCTAATTTTTTCTCGATTAGATGAAGTAAATAGAATATTTTTTGCAGAGCTGTAGAGAAAGTCATGTGATTGGAACGCATCAGATTTTTATTTTCAGAAATAAAAAATTGTGTCTTTTTAAGTCTTATGTTCATTCCTGAAATTTAGATAAAGTCTGGGGAATATAAAAAAAAATAATAATAACAATAATAATAACAACAATACTTTCTGATAGAAGACAAAGCAAAGGAGCCCAGTTCTCTCACACCTACAGACGACGTAGCAAGGCCAGCTTTAAACCGAAGGTCGTCGTTTAAGACAAGAAAACTGGTGGAGACGGAGCGTGTCCTTGAATAACCAATAGTGGGTCCAAGATCGGCACAGTTTTCGCGCATTGTGTTCCCTAGCGTTGGGTGCGAATGGAGGGAGAGGATCGAACCGCAGACCACGTGTTGTGGCGTGTGGTGCGCGTCCCTGGGGCTATGTAACCGATAGTCTTTCGTCTGTCTGCTCGCCCCTAAACGCTACAATGTAAACGTTAACTGCACTCTTTTGTTTCCATGGAAACGGGAAAATGGCCTTACGTTGAGCATTTGTTTTTTTATTCCGTCCATTCTTTGTAATTTTACAAACACAAAGCGCTACGCATCACAATAAGAATGGGCAGTTTAGCGCTGAAGTTGGGTTTTGAAGTAATTTTATAAGAAATAATATAGTAGCTTTTATTTTCCTTAGCTGGTACATTTATGATCAATGTACGTGTAGACGGAAAAGGTATTGTATTCCACCCAAAAATTCTATACCTAGATTCCACTGGAAATATATGTTTTGTGATTACCTGAGTCCAAACAAAAAGAATCTAATATTCTCCATTCACCTGACTTTCTCTATATCTCTGTAAAAATTATTATTAATAAGCTTATTCTTTTGTTCTATTTCATGCTAAAACATTAGCAGAAACAGTTTTATTACTTCGTTACTTGTAAGTAGAAGGGAAACAAGGGAATATACTAGGCTAAGTCGACAGTCAAATGTTTTAAAATGTAGTTGCTATGGGATTGAAATTAGTTGCTTTGCGTGGCCAAAAGTTGACAAGTTCCTGTATGAGAAAAGTAGGTTTTTTTTTAAACTGAAGTCATTAACAAGGAATATCTCGAAAACAGCCAACTTCACGGAAAAAAAATGTATTTTATATAAATTGTATGTTTTATCGAGATTTGCATTTTTTGTGAAGCAAGTTTCTCTTACGGCTTACCATTTATGCAAAATTCAATAACAATTATCCAGAATGAAGAGGTCTTCAGAGACTATTCCCAGAAAACCCAAGATATGCATTTCTTTTATCTTAAAATTATCCTAAACATACGGTATTTTAATGAAAATCGTTGGAACAATTTAAAAAAAAAATCAAATTTTTCAAAAATGTCCATGTAAAGGGTAGCTAGGGTGGGGGGATTTTCTTGAAAATCTTCGTGTCGCGTCTTGGAAGATACCAAACTTAAATACCAAGTGTGGTATTTAAGGGTCTTTTCGTTTGTGAGCTATGCTGCCCACAGATACACACACGCGGACAATTCCCTAAAAATGCTCCTTTTTTGGATTCAGGGGCTCTCAAAACATGTATTTCCGGTGAAATCTTGTAATATATTTTAGTGCAATAGAATACACTATAAATATACATAGTACGTGTAAAAATACAAAAAATATTCCTTTGTGCGTGTGTGTCACTGGGCACATAACTCAAAAAGTGAAAAGAAGTATCTTTTAAAGCTTTTTACTATCGCTTTAGCCTATGTATTCCTTCTGCTTACAAGGAAACAAGTATTAAAACTAATTCTGTTTATGTTTACCTAAAGTATGATGTAGCTAAAATATTAATCTTTTGAATAAAAGGTTTGTTTGCGGAACGGGCAGAGAAAGTCATGTGAATGGACCACATTAGGTTTTTTATATTCAAGTGTTCTTAAACATAGTATTTACGGTGAAATCTCGGAACTGGAGTTTCTGGCTAAATGCAATACTTCCCCCTACTATTAGGAGAAAGTACGGAGAGAAAGAAAGATGAAGGATGTAATGAAGGGGTGTTATAAAAATGTTACTCCACTGAATGTTACGATCTCAATCCCTATTACGAGTGGCTGGAGTTAAAAGCTCTACTTTTAGTGTCAGGAGTCTAAAATAAGTATATTATATAACCGCAACTTTATTACCAAGAGGGTCAGGTTAGGTCACGACCGAGGAAGTTATCTAAGCTCCACGAGGCAATAAAGATATTTTGTAAGAGTTGTGTCAAGAGGGTCCACATTAGAAGAAAAGAAAGCAGTAAATATACTTCACTTATTAATCAATGTTATATGTTACATCATTGAAAATGTTTATTCTTTGTAATTCAAACGCATGTTGTACATATAAAATGCTTTTTTAAAATAATTGATTTGTAAGTTAATCATTCTAACGTATTGGCAATATCAGCTAAATTTACAATTCATTTATTAATTACCATGCCAACAAGCACTGTAAGTACTTACAGTAAGACTTTGAGAGGTCATTAATACTTACAGTACAATTAGGAAATGGCGTAACACTCAAGACATGTGCTACTTCAAGTAAAGAATCTATCACAAAATTCATTAACAAAAGAGTGTATAAGAGGGCTTTGTCCATATAATTTAGATGTAGCCTTTCATTTGTCTACTTCAAGAATTCATTTTTTTCTTAATGTTCAATCATTGAAAATAAATTTTGAATTATTATTGTTTTTACATTTTTTTAAAGTATTTCAAAAACTAATTGGCTAACCACGAGCTGTAAGTTACTTATCAGATCTCGAATGTTTGGGAAAACTCGGCCCTGTGGGCCTCGTATTCTCAATGTGCATTCTCGACCTGATAAGTATAACTTAAATTTTTAGTACGCGATATATTATTTTGGGTGTCAAAATAATAAACAACTTTATTGAAACTTAAATTACTTCTTAAAATATTCTAACTAAATATTATGTGTTCCGAAAACTAACTATTGTTACAAAACATTGTTATCTACATCATGCTAGTCAAGATACCCATTACCAGAAATGGTGTGACACAGTCCCTTATAAGTAGAAGGGAAATAAAAGAATATATAGGTTAAAGAAACAGACAAATCTTTTAGAGGCTATCGTTACGTGATTGACTTTGAATTTGGTTCTCTTTTTGTGGCCAGGAGTAAAACAAAAGCTCTATAAGAAAAACGTGTATGATATAAATTATGTTTTAACGAGATCTACATTTTTGTCTATCTCTTTCGGTTTAACTGTTGCGCAAAATTCTGCAAAATCAACTATAATAAAGAGCTCTTCAGATGCTACTCCCAGAAAATTCAACATGCATTTTGTTTATGGTGTAAATATCTTTAATACACGCTATTTTAATCATAATTAGAGCCATTTTTGAGAAGCATTTTTTTAAAAAAGCTCCATGTAAAGGGTAGTTGGGGGTGGCGGATTTTCTTGAAAATTTTCGTGTCGCATCCTTGTAGGATAATGAGCTTAAACATCAAGTTAGGTATTTAGTCGTCTTTTCGTTTTTGAATTATGCTGTCCACAGACACATAAGGACCTTTTTCTAAAAATGCCTTTTTTGGACTCAGGTGACTTCAAAATGTATATTTCTGCGAAATTCCGAATTTTGTGTGGAATACAATACTTCCTGCGTATACTATGTACATGATAAGTGTAGAGAAAGTAAAAATCTGATGTGTTCCATTCACATGACTTTCCCTTACGGTTTACTAGTTATGCAAAGTCCAGCAAAATTCATCCAGTATGAAAAGGTTTTCAAAGGCCATTCCCAGAAAATTCAAGATATAATGTTATTTTTGGTATATGGTATTTTAATCAAAATCGTTAGCCATTTTTGAGAAAACCAATATTTTCAAAAAAATTTCAATGCAAAGGGTAATTTGGGTTGGGCGGATTTTCCTAAAAATCTTCGTGTCTCATCCCTGGAAGATACTAAGCTTAAATACCAAGTTTGGTATTTTACTGAATTACCGTGTTCACAGACACAAGAACACAAGAACACACGGACCGCTTTCTATAAATCTGATGTGTTCTATTCACATGACTTTCTCTACATTGCTGTGACAAAATATTGTCAAAAAGCATATTCTTCTATCTACTTTTTGATAACCGAGATAAACATTGGCAGAAATTGTCTTAATTACTTGCTTCCTTGTAACAAAAGGAAAATAAGAGAAAATATTAGCCTAAAACGATCGTCAAATGGTTGAAATCCGTTTCTATGCAGGGCCAGGAGTTTATAACTTTCCGTGTGACAAAAGTTTGCGTATTTTAAATCTGAAACAAATAACAAGGAATATCTCAGAAATGGTCAATTCCACGAAAAAAAACGCATATGACATAAATTGTGTGTTTTAATGTGATCTACATTTTTTTATGTAGTAAGTTTTTGTCCATCTCTTACGGTTTACCAGTTACGCAAAATTTAGCAAAATTCCTCCAGAATAAAGAGATCTTTAGAGGCTGTTCCCAGAAAATTCAAGATATATGTTTTATTTGCCATATACGTCAGTTTAATAAAAATCGTTACAGCCATTTTTGAGAAAATCAAAATTTTCGAAAGTTGTTCCATGTAAAGGATAGTTACGGGTGTGGAAATGTTTCTAAAAATGTTTGTGTCAAATCCCTGGAATATACTTAACTTAAATACCAAGTTTGATATTATATTGGCTTTCCGTTTTTGAATTATCCTGTTCACAGACAGACGGACACCCTCACACACACACACACACATACACACACACACACACACACACACACATGTATTTCCGGTGAAATTTCCGTGTCGAATTTTTGGGTGGAGTACAATACTTCCGCTATACACATTGTTCATTTTACGTATAGAGAAAGTAAAAATCTAATGTGTTACACTCACATGACTTTCTCTAGCTGTTTTACAAACTTCATACTTAAGATTCTTCTTCTTTCTGCACCTTGCTAATCGTGTTACTCATTAGCACAATGTTATTATTTAGTTCCGCATAAGTAGGAAGAAAATAAGGGAATACACTAGGCTAAACCAATAGTTAAATGTTTTAAAAGTTGTCGCTATGCGATTTTCATTACGAATCGCTACTTTTCTTGGCCAGGAGTAGAACAAAAGTAAAACGGACACTCCCGTCTGAGAAAGGTATAAGTAAACTGAAACTAATAACAATGAATACCTCGAAAACGGTAAGCTCCACGAGCAAAATATGTATGAAATAACTTGAGTATTTTAACAAGACCTAAATTTTTTGTATAGTAAGCTTTTGTCTATCTCTTACGATTTACGCCAGATTAAGAAAAATTCATTTAGAATAAACAGGTCTTCAGAAACTATTCCCAGAAAATTCAAGATATACATTTTATTTGTTAGGTAAATATCTTTAATATGTGATATTTTATTCAAAATCGTTAGAATCATTTTTAACAAAATCAAAGTTTTCGAAAAAAGTTCTATGTAAAGGGTAGTTTGGGTGGTGGGATTTTTCTCCAAATCTTTGTGTCGCATCCCTGAAAGATACTAAACTTAAATACCAAGTTTGGTATTTTAGCTACTTTTCGTTTTTGAGTTATCGTGTTCACACACACAAACACACACACACACACGGACCGTTTTCTCAAAATGCTTTTTTTGGTTACAGGGGGTCCTAAAACATGTATTTCCGGTGAAATCTCGGTATCGAATTTTTGGGTGGAATACAATATTTCTCAATCAATATGTACATTGTAAATATGGGGATAGAGAAAGTAAAAATGTTAAAATTTTGAATTTTCCTTACTCGTTGCGGTTACCTTGGATACCAGACAAACAAATAAATATATCATATTGGATTGCCAAGGCCTTGGTTGAAGCCAGTCGTCCCAGGTGCGACTTCCATAACCTGTTGTGAACTCTCTCCCAATGGTGTTTATGTCGTGGGCAGCCTTGAAATGCCCCCTGGGAGTTTTGAGTACCGCTGAGTCATCTCATCTTCTTTTGTTCTCACATGTTATTTCTTCAAAAAGGAATTTTCTACTGGCAGAAGTGGGTCGCCGCGCCTTACAGGTACACACAGCATCTTCAGCCACCTCTCGTACAATACAGCATCAGCAGAAAGTTTAAATACACCATGCTGCACCTTATATGCTCCTCGGAAATAGAAAGTGACTAATTGAACAAACATTTCTAGAAAATAATATTTTTCGCTTAATATAGAGAAAGGGTCAAAGTAATAGCTATGTTCCTTCAATATATTTTATTAATTTAATACAAAGCTTTCGTAGACTTTTTCCCCTCTTCTTGCCTTAAACAACCCTAATATTTCGAACTGTTTATTTCTTTTCTTCCTTCCTTCCTTCTTTTCCATTAAACACCTCTTCGTAACAATGTCATATGCTTGAGATACCGCCTTGACGAAAAAAAAATGTGATGTGTTCCATTCACATCGAAAAAAAAAATAGCATAAATAGTCTTATTATTTGCTTTTTTGTAAGTAGAATCGAAATAAGGGAGTACCATAGGTTAAAGTAATTATACAAACAAAGAACTTCAGTCACATAGTAACCAGCTTTTGACAGGCCGGGGCTGAAGAATTCCCGTATGAGAAAAGTATACGTTTTTTAAAGCTGAAACCAATAAGAAGGAATATCTCAAAAACGATCCACTACACGAAAAAATGTATGTAACAAAAATTGTGTGTTTTAACGAGCTATATGTTTTCTGTTAGGTACGTTTTTGTCTATCTCTTATTGTTTGCCAGTTATGCAAAATTCCGTAAATTCATCCAGAATAAAGTAGTCTTCAGAGGCTATTCTAGAAAGTTCAAGATATACATTTTATTTGACAGGTAAATATATTTTATAGTGATATTTTAATTAAAATTGTTAGAGCCATTTTTGAGATAAACAAATTCGAAAAAATGTCCATGTTAAGGGTATTTGGGGTGGGGGGTTTTTATTGAAAATCGTATCGCATCCATAGAAGTTTGGTATTTAACGGACTTTTCGTTTTTGAGCTATGCTGTCTACACACACGCGCGCGCGCTCGCACAAACATTTTTCCATTACTTTTTTTTTTTTTTTTTTTGATTCAGGGGGACCCAAAACATATATTTCCGGTGAAATCTAATCAGTATCGAATTTTCTCCATACACTATGTACAGAGTACGTGTAGAGAAAGTAAAAACATATAGCTAATTTTATTTCGCAAGGACTTCTGCATAACTGGTAAACCATAATCTAGATCTCGTTAAAACATACAATTTATGTCGTACACAAGTTTTACTTTCTCTACACTACTATGTAAATCTATGTAGTCGCCATACGTAGTGAAATGGTTCCTATCCTAACTTCATATACTCAAGGTCGCGGAGGACGAATTTTTTCGGGCGTAAAATCCTTACCCTGTAAAAGAACCTCGAGCCTGATAAAAGAGGCATTAGAGCAAAATTAAGTGGTCTTTCACGCACAGTATAGAATAAGACGCTGAGAACTACAGCAGTTAAAGAGCGTCCACAAATAAAACGACATTTCTTCCATTTTTACTTTCTCTATACGTACTATGTAATAGTGTATAGAGAAGGTATTGCACTCCACCAAAAAACTCGATTCCGAGATTTCATCGGAAATATATGTTTTAGGGTCCCTTGTACCCAAAAAAAGTATTTTCAGAAGAAGGTCCGTGTGTGTGTGTGTGTCCGTCCGTCCGTGTGTCTGTGAACACGATAACTCAAAAACAAAAGTCGGTAAAATACCAAACTTGGCATTTAAGTTTAGTGTCTTCCAGGAATGCGACGCGAAGATTTTGAGAAAAATCTCCCCACCCCAAACTACCCTTTACATGGTACTTTTTTCGAAAATTGCTCTAACAATTCTGATTAAAATATCGTATATTAAAGATATTTACCTGACATATAAAATATATATTTTAAATTTTCTGGCAATAGTCTCTGAAGACTACTTTATTCTGGATGAATTTTACGGAATTTTGTGTAACTGCTAACCATAAGAAATGGCAAAAAAAACTTATCACACAAAAAATGTAGAGCACGTTAAAACACACAATTTATGTTATATACATTTTTTTCGTGGAGTTGATCGTTTTTTAGATATTCCTTGTTTTTGGTTTCAGCTTTGAAAAACTTAATTTTTCTCATACAGGAATTTGTCAACTCGTGTCCATACAAACAAAGGAACTTCAGTCACATAGCAACCATCTTTTGCTATCACTTTAACTTAAGTTATTCCCTCATTTCGCTTCTACTTGCAGAGAAGCAAGTAATAAGACTATTGCTGCTAATTTTTTCACACTCGCATGAAGTAAATAGAAGCATAAACTTTTTAACAACAATTTGTTGCAGAGATGTAGAGAAAGCCATGTGAATGGAACACATCAGATTTTCGGTATCGAAATTTTGAATGGAATGCAATGCTTTTAGTACCTATGTAGCCCACAGAGAAAGTAAAAATGACGTGCAACAGATTGAATGTATATTGTGTCGAGATTGCTGTGACGTTTTCCTGATGAGTGTTGTTTATTGCTGTGCAGGGGTATCGAAACAAGGTATCTCGGGCCGCTCAGCAGCAACAACAGCAGCAGGCCGCGCCGCCCCAGCCACCTCCAGCTCAACAGCAGCCGCCTCCACCGCAGCCACCTCCGGGGGCTGTCAATGACAGCATGATGACCAGCACTGTACCCGGAACAACCGTGAGTGACTCCTCTCTTCCCTTTATTAACGACTGTCTTGAGTTTGTATCATTGTTTTAAAATGCAATAAAGTGGCTGGTTGTGGTGAAATTTATATTATTTATTTTGCTTATGGCAAATACTCTACCCTTCCTTTCATTATAGCAATTTCAACTTTGTCAATTTTAAAGAAGTTTTTAGAAGAAGAATAAACAAATAAATAAGAGTAACAATTCGTAATTACAAATAAAATTTGCTCGATTTTTTTTCACGGTTCTTTAACACAATGATGAGAAACAGTAAGAATGTTGTAATACGAGGTACGTCCAGAAAGTAAGTTCCGTTTGGTAATAAAATTAAATTGTGTACAGATACAGAATAATTATTTATTGCACAAAATTCTACAACTCTTAAACTACTTTTCCACATAACTGCCGAAATTTTACAGGCATTTGTCACATAGCGTGGCACAAGTTTTTGTATACCTTCTTCATAGAAATTTTCCGCCTGTACCCAACGTGAGCAAAGTTTACGAAATTTCAATGTTTCGGTAACAATTTCATGAATTAGTGATCGTGAGCTTTGGGGAAATTCCATAGCGAGAGCACTAATTGTAAACTTGCGGTTTTCCTGGATCATGTCATCAATCGCGCGAACCAGTTCTTCTGTAACCAAAGATGGACGCCCACTTCGTTCTTCATCGTGCACTTCACTATGTCCTTCATTAAACTGTCGGACCCATCTTCTCGCCATTGAATCACTCATCGCATTTTGTCCGTAAACTTCGCGAATTTGCCGATACATTTCAATTGGTTTCACTTTCCTAGCATTCAGAAAACGAATCACAGATCTGATTTCACAAGCGGCGGGATTTTCAACCAACACCCACATTGTAAACAAGCACAACAAAGCGTATGTGGCTGACAGCGATCTCAAAATGGCGCACGTTTCTTCTCCTTGATGCAGAGCGTCTACCGCGCATGTGTGGAACTGCGATCGCAGCGCTGCAGCAGAGATAAATTGAAACGGAAACTTACTTTCTGGACGTACCTCGTATATTGCACAGGTCTAAATATGCATAGGGATTAAACTGGATGCATGAATTAGTGGCGTTCAATAAGTCCTTAGAAAATCCAAGTTACTACACTCGTAGAATTGAAAAAAGTTTGTATTTAGTAACCGTCGTCTCTTACTTGATGACAGTTCAAATTTCAACTATATCCATCACGTGGTTTCGTTGCAATAAGCGATTGAACCACAATCTTGTACTTTTTTAGAAAGATGGTGAAAAAAAACGAGTTTCGTGAGGTGATAAAACACTTCTATTTAAGAGACTTAACACCGAAAGAGATAAAAACTAAGTTGAATGAAGTTCATGACATCTGCTCCTGCGCTTACAAACATTTTCAATTGGATAAATGAATTTAAACGTGACCATACATCCTCAAATGACGAACATCCGGTAGAAGTGACCTCCTCCGAAATTATTGACCAAATCCAGGATATATATTTGAGTGATCGATGAATCAAAGTTCGCGGTACAGTAGATACCACAAGCATATCACAAGGTACAGTGTTCTCAATTTTGCAAAAATAAGGTCTGACAAAAGTGTCGGCAAGATAGCTACCGCGTTAATGGAGAATGAACGCAATCGTGTGATCGATTCGGAAGCGGTTTGGTACTTTCCCGTCGCAATCCCGACGAGTTTCTGCATCGTTACATAATTGTGGATGAAACATGGATATACTACTATACTCCAAAGACAAAAGTACAGTCGAAATAGTGGATTTTTGAAAGGCGAACAGGCTCTGAAGAAGACAAAGATGGTAAAATCTGCAGGCGAGGTGTTGGCCTCGGTTTTTTGCGATGCACGGGAAATTATCTGAATTGACTCTTACAGAAAGGATGAGCGAAACATGGAGGGTGTTATACATTATTATTGCACCGGTTAAAAGAAATCAAGAAAAAATGCCCTCACATGGCAAAGAAAAATATTCTCTTCTATCAAGACAATACAAGGGTGCACGCCTGAGCAGTTTCGATGACGAAAATTGTAGAATTATGTTTTTAATTACTACATCTACAGTATTCACAGATTTGGTCCCCAGTGGCTTTTTTATTTCCAAATTTGAAAAAGTGGCTCGGCGGAAAACGATTTACAACTAACAAAGAGGTAATCTCCCAAACAGACGTCTATTTTGAGGACCTTGGGAAATCCTGCTTTTAGAAGGCTTAAAACAGTTGGATAAATACTGAGAAAAAGGTTTAGGGCTAAAAGAAGATTATGTTGAAAAATAAAAATAAATCTAACAAAAATAATTTTTTTTTTTTTTTTTTATATTTTTCTAAGGACTTATTGAACGGCCGTCACAATATTTTGGTCAAGACTTTTTTTCACGGTCCTTTAACACAATGAAACTAAACAGTAAGAATGCTATAATATGTAACACAGAGCTAAATGTGCAAAGGGTTTAAACTGGAGGCATGTGTTATTAAAAATTTTAACTGCCGTTTAAAGGCCGAATTTTTTTTAAAATTGTGGGTCAAATAGCTTGAAATTTAATAACAACTAACTAAAAGACCAGCCTTTGCTCGTGAATTGACGGTTTGTCATAACATGTAGCTTTGGGTTGTACTCGTCCAATAACCGTGTTTCTTTGGATGTATTTATAAATAATTAAAACAATTATTGTTACACAAGATTCAATCGGCAGATAACACGCTTCTGCTTAGTCGGAGGGGTAGAGGTGCATGCCATTAGGTACATCGGGCCATGGTAGAAGGGTTGCTGCATAGTTCGTCAGCTGTTTTCTTGTTTTTCAGATATACGGAGGTGGGTAGAAGTATTCAAATTTCAACATTATGCTACTAAAAGAGGGCGTTTATCTAGCAAAACAAACATGCATAAAAATAAACAAATTTTGTCTATATTTTAAACACACCTTTATTTCATTTTAATATCACACATATCTAAATTAAACATAAATACAACGAAAACTAAAACACATCACTAGAGTTCGGTCCGAGGTCTCGAAATTGCAGAATTGAGGTTCGGTGCACACAGAGTATAACTATGGCTAGATGGATTAGACCGTTTCGAAACGTGTTGCACTATCTAGCATTGCTCACTGCCTGACCTCGTTCAGTTCCTGCTAGTAGATAAACCGAAAGAGAGCGCAGATTAAACAAATGTCGAAAATACCAAAGAGTACATGATTGTTCGACATTGAACAATCATGTGAACGATTCAAACATATTTTGAGTGACAGGAGTAGAGACTTTTCTTTCGATGCAGTAAAGATGCAAAAATTCTGAGTGAATTATGTTGATTGTCTTTTCAAAGCTCTGCTTTCAAGCTTTATACTTTTATTTGTAAAGGCAAAATGCGTTTTTATTTACTAATCATATTATGAAGTTATTTTTACTTTCTCTATAGGCACTATATACATAGTGTATAGAGAATGTATTGTATTCCACCAAAAAATTCGATACCGAGATTTCACCGAAAATATATGTTTTAGGGTCCCCTTTATCTAAAAAAAACATTTTCGGAAAAAGGTCCGTGTGTGTGTGCGTCCGTGTGTCTGTGAACACGATAACTCAAAAACGAAAAGTAGGTAAGTTGGTATTTAAGTTTGGTATCTTTCAGGGATGCGACACGAAGACTTTGAGAAAAATCCCCCCCACCCCCAACTACCCTTTACATGGAACATTTTTCGAAAATTTTGATTTTCTGAATAATGGCTCTAACGATTTAAAATTTAGAGCGCGTTAAAACACACAATTTATGTTATGTACATTTTTTCGTGGAGTTCGTCGTTTTTGAGACATTCCTTATTTTTGGGTTCTGCTATGAAAAACTTGTACATTTCTCATACAGGAATTTGTCAACTGCTGTCGATACAAACAAAGGAACTTCAGTGACATAGCAACCAGCTTTTGATTATCACTTTAACCTATGGTACTCACTTATTTCACCTCTACTTGCAAGGAAGCAGGTAATATGACTATTTCTGCTAATGTTTTACTGATTAGCATGAAGTTAAATAAGTAAGAATAGTTTTAAGAATAATTTGGTGCAGCGATATAGAGAAAGTCATGTGAATGGTACACATAAGATTTTTACTTTCTCTAGCCTCGTATGTACAATTTACATAGGGATAGGGAAGTATTGCATTCCACCCGAAAATTCTATGTCGAGATTTCACCGGAAATACATGTTTTAGGACCCCCTGAATCCAAAAAAAGCATTTCCTGAAAAAGGTCCGTGTGTGTGTGTCTGTGAACACGATAACTCAAAAACGAAAAGTAGCTAAAATACCAAACTTGGTATTTAAGTTGTGTCTTCCAGAGATGCGACATGAAGATTTTGAGAAAAAATCCCCCCACCCCAAACTACCCTTTACATGGGACTTTTTTCGAAAATTTTGATTTTCTTAAAAATGGCTCTAACGATGTTGATTAAAATGTCGTATACTAAAGATATCTACCTGACAAATAAAATATATATTTTGAATTTTCTGGGAATAGCTTCTGAAGACCTGTTTATTCTGGATGAATTTGGCTTAATTTGTCATAACTAGTAAACCGTAAGAGATAGACAAAAACTTACTCTACAAAAGATGTAAGTTTTTTTAAAATACACAAGTTATGTCATATACATTTTTCTCGTGGAGCTTACCGTTTTCGAGGTACTCATTGTTATTAGTTTCAGTTGTGAAGTACTTATACTTTTCTCAGACGGGAATGTCCGTTTTTGTTTTGTTCTGCTCCTGGCCAAGAAAATGACAATCGAGTAACGACAGCTTTTAAAACATTTGACTATTGGTTTAGCCTAGTGTACTCCCTTATTTTCTGCCTACTTATACGGAACTAAATAATAAGCACATTGTGCTAATGAGTACCTCGATTAGCAAGGTGCAGAAAGAAGAAGAATCTTATGTAAGAAGTTTGTAGAACAGCTAGAGAAAGTCATGTGAGTGTAACGCATCAGATGTTTTACTGCTGTATCACAGAGTACGCTTGAATACTTGTGTCCCAAGGTAACGTAATGTTTTTAGGGGAAACACTATTTTGAACAATACACACATATTTTTATCTAGTGTACAGTTTTTTTTTTTTTTTTTTTTTTTATTTTACATGATAAAACATCAGTGGAATCACAAATTGGATTATTTCAACATTTAAAGCTCCTTATCCATAGGTTTGATTAATTCTGTGCAGCTCTGTATCTATTCTGTTATTAGAAATCAGTGAAACATTATGGATGTTTCCAGGCTCGGTGAATTCACCAATTGCAAAAGTATCTCTCTTTTGTTTGCCATCATGTGCAGCTATGATTATAGCCTGTTCTTTAGTAGGGGCGCTTCCTGTTATTGCAGCATATCTGCGTGTAGCAAGATTTGCTTTTAACTGTAGATGTGTTCTTATGATGTAGCACAGGCATCTCAAAACGTATTTACAGTTGTATTATCTGGAGGGCAGGACAATAAAACTGCAGATCCAGTTCCGTATCTTTTCTGTAGGGAAGCAATAGGGCTAGGTTTAGTATACATAATTGGTAGTATGAAATTAGTAGACCAAACAGAATAGTTTTCTGCTAAAACACGTAATCTCTGTAGCAAAGAATAAATAAAATATTTTCTTGCAAATTATATTATTAAATTACAGTGTAATTCAACATTAATGTGCTTGTTTATCAATCAACAGCCTCCTGTTGAATCCTTTTGTGTTATTTTATATTCAATACACAGTAAATAATAATCATATGAAGATAAATATGATGGTGAGCAGAAGAAGATGTATGGTAGGTGTTTATTATAATGCAGTTCGAAATGTTAATTTCTCACTTTTGCATAGTTCCTTTTGTAATTATTTGACCGTGGTATTACTCCATGATCAATGTCAGAGAGTTCAACGAATAAACTGTTATTTTGTGAGGTTGTGGAAGCCCAAGTAATTATATGTTTATGTTGACAATATTCTAGCTAATATTTGTATAAAGTTATATAAATGGTCTTGCGTCTTTTGTAGGCATCACATGAAATTAGTTGCTGCTATGAAATGGGACGGAATTTCGAATTCTAAGCACGGCAGTAATTTTCGCCTCGTGTTAAAAGTTACGCGGATCTGAGCCAGCTTTGATCGATAGTTCTTCGCCCATAGAGGCACCATAGGATGAAATACGATTTGCGGGCATAAAAATGGTGGAATTTTGCAAGGGACGTTCCCTTTCAAGATATTGGGCTCTTTTACGTGCAAATAAATATTAAACGGAACCAAATGTTTTACTTCCCTTCAGATGGAAGCCATGCTACGGTGATAGACCTTGCCCTCCACCAGGTGATAGCATTGAACGATCTTGTATATCAGATGCTACTAGCAAGGGAATAAATGAAGTAGCTAAGGAGAAACAGTAATATATAGAATGAAAAAGAAACGAACGAAAAGACCTGTGAGGACGCCAAAGCAAAAAGGGTGAGGGAAACAAAAACACGCTAGGTTAAAGCAAATGCCTTATTACAACGGAATAGCGCAGTCCATAGTGCGGCGCATCGTTAATTCTTTGCTGTTTTAAAACATTACATCCATCTGAATGCAACTTTTTTAGAGTAAATAATAATTATGCCCTAAAATTTAAAATCTGTTTTATTTTATATCTCTGTATTTGATATTTTATGCCTATTAAAACGTATTTCGAAGCACTAAAACTATAAAGAACACAGATAAAGTTCAGGTGAAAAGTGAATGTCTTACAATAGCCTTAAATATGAATGCAATTGTTTCGCTATTTGGTTATGTCTAGGGTATTTCAAAAGTTACTTCAACTAAAGTCACTAAATATTATAATATTTGAGATAGGATAAAAGCAAAAGAAGTGAAGCCCGCCTGGGTAGTGTGGTGTTAGCGTGTCTGCCTCACATTCAACAGGTCGCGTGATCGAATCTCGCTTACGATGAGTTACACGGATAAGGTTTTTTGCGGGGTTTTCCCTTATACTGAGAATATCGAGTAACGTATTATTGAATAAAACTTTAGTAATTTTTTTCATACTGCTATAAGAATTGATAAATTACAAATCATGGATGGGTCTACCACTGAATGATAGAGTACGTCTGGTTCAATACTATTATGAAAGCAAGAGGAATTTTTCTCAATGTTTGAGAAAATTTAGAACCGTTAACAATTTAACAGCAGACTCATGTTGCATACGTAATTATACAGATTTAATAAGAAAGTTTGAGGAAACTGGCTCTGTTGTTGAAAGAAGAAATCTCGAAGGTCAAAGGTAACCAAGATGCCACTGTTGCTGAGGTGCTTCATATCTACACAATGCAAAACAATTAATTACCCAGATCTTTGACGACAGTAAGCACTTTCCAACAAAGTGGCCTTCGCGATCTCCAGATTCAATCCGACCGACTTTTGCATTTGTTTTCTTGACACATCTAACAACCTGAAAGCTAATGAAAGATAGTATCTCACAAAAAATTGCTAATGTTCTAAGATATATGCAAAATACAGTGCGTAGAGTCACAGAAAGAATGGTGTACGTTGAACAAGAGATCGGAGAACATCTTTATAAAACCTCATTGTTAAATATAATATTTATAACTGTTTAAAATTTGAAGTACTCTTGAAAGATCCTGTTTAATTCACAAGATGACATTTAATTGTTAGACCTATCGTAGCTGAGCGCCAAAGTGCTAACGTACGTATGGTACAAGTGGCAACAGTGTCTTCCATTTAATATGTACTGTCTTTTAAGGTTGAGACGCGCTTCAATCCAAGTTCATTGAGTGGTTTTTGTAAACATAACACTCGTGTGAATGATAGTTGAAACACGAGTAACGTGAAAGCCCGCCAGGAACGCCGTATAGAGTTGTAGGAATTACGTAACTGTTTGTAGCGACCACGTGCTGGTTGACAAAGCGCGGGAGAGATCGACAACACACTATTAATAGCAATCGATTGTGTCACATCACTCGTCCGTGCTCGATGGCTCGCTGACCCTCCCAGGTGTTTACATCGGCAAAAAAAAGCAGCTAGCGGATACCGAAAACTTGTAAAGAGCACCAGCACGTTGTAGTAGGCCAGTGGCGGATTGTTAACACTGTGAAAACATCGTTCCACTTGAGGAAACACTCGCACTAAAGCTTAATCTTTATCTACTACATGTTAATTTAAATAAAAGTATACAAAATAGTTTCTTTATACATTTCGTTATGAGGACATAAGAGGGATACATGAGATGGTCAAATATTTTGATTTGATACGTGATTGTCAAATGTTTAAAACGGATCGCTGTAAGTCCACCTCGAAACTTCATACCGTTTGCTTGGCCATAAGAAACATAATGAAGTATTATAAAATTCAAATCAAGCTGGGACAGTAGCCCAGTCAGTACAACACCTACTGGCTGTGTGAGGGGTCCCGGGTTCGATTCCTGTCTGCGGGGTAGGGATTTTTCTCTAGTCCAGATTATTCCCTATTCTCCCTAGAGTCTCGAAGTATAAATGCAAGTGAGATTGAAATTAAAGATATTAGTACACGAATTAACACCATTCAGATAGGTAATATTTTCTAAACGGAAATTTTGCCAACAGGAGCATGCTGTTAAACCACGTGGAACAATAAAAATGCAAATAAATAAATAAATA
Organism: Hymenopus coronatus; assembly: GCA_030762935.1. Classification (NCBI taxonomy): domain Eukaryota; kingdom Metazoa; phylum Arthropoda; class Insecta; order Mantodea; family Hymenopodidae; genus Hymenopus; species Hymenopus coronatus. Next base: position 28,868,666 of record CM060897.1, read on the forward strand.
CTTCGGAAACGGTGAATGACACAAATTGTGTGTTTCAAGGAGAGGTAAATTCTGCGTAGAAAGTGTCTATCTATTATAGTTTACCAATTAAAATTACACAACAACAACAACTCAAACTAAACTGGAAATCAGAGACTATTCGCATAAAGTTCAAGATAAATATTTTATTAGACGTGCAGTGTCTTAAAATATGTAGTGTTTTTAATCAAATTCGTTAGTCATTTTTTTGAAAAACAAAAATAACGGGACATTTATCATGTACAGAGTGGTTTGGAAGCATTTTCTTTTAAAATATTTCTGCGCATCCTTGGAAGTGGCTGAAAATAAATGTCAAATTTGGTGTTAATACAACAATTTGTTTCTCAGTAATGCTGTACACAAACGCAGAGAAAATTCAATATGCAGAAAGAGCAAATTTTTAGTTTTTACTTTCTCTAGCCCCATATGTACAATGTACATAGGGATAGAGAAGGTATTGTAATGCACCCAAAAATTTGATACCGAGATTTCACCGGAAATATATGTTTTAGGGTCCCCTGAGTCCGAAAAAAGCATTTTTTAAAAAAGAGGTCCGTGTGTGTGCGTGTGTGTCTGCGACAGCATAGCCCCAAAACGAAAAAACCGTTAAATACCAAACTTGGTATTTAGGTTTAAAATCTTCCAAGGATGCGACACGAAGATTTTCAAAAAAAAATCCCCCTACTAAAAACTACCCTTTACATGGAAAAAATTCGAAAAATTTTATTTTCTTAAAAATGGCTCTTACGATTTTTATTAAAATCCCGTATATTAAAGCTATTTATGTCCGAAATAAAATGTATATATCGAATTTTTGTGGAATACCCCCTTAAGACCTTTTTATTCTGGATGAATGTTGCTTAACTGCTAAACCGTAAGGGATAGAAAAAAAGTCACTACACAAAAAATGTACATCACGACAAAACACACAATTTGTCCTTTACGTTTTTGTTGTGGAGGTAACCGTTTCTGAGATATTACTTGTTATTGGTTTCAATTGTGAAGTACTTAAGCTTTTCTCAGACCGGAAGTGTCCGCTTTTCTTTTGTTCTACTCCTGGCCAAGCAAAGAAGTGATTTGCAATGACAATCGCATAACGATAGCTTTTAAAACATTTGACAATCATTTTAGCATAGCGCATTCCCTTATTCTCTTCTACTTATTAGGAACTAAGTAATAACATTCTGCTAATATTTATCTCGATTAGCATTGTGTACAAAGAAGAATAATCTTTTGTATGAGGTTTGTAGAGCAGCTAGAGAAAGTCATGTGAGTGTAACACATCAGGTTTTTTCGTACGTTTTGTTCCCAAAATTATTTTTACACCAGGTTGCACCTAATGCTGGGTTGAACCGCTAGTATTTAAGTATAATTAGCTTAATATTTAACTTCATAACACAGCTGTTCTATCTCAATGAAACGGACGCACAGCCGCAACCCGCCGAACGTCGTCACCTGGTCCTTCTACAACGTCATCCTCAGTTTGTTTGTTTGTTTTTACTTTCTCTAGCCCCATACGTAGAATGTACATAGGGATAGAGAAGTATTGTATTCCACCCAAAAATTCGATACCGAGATTTCACCGGAAATACATGTTTTAGGACCCCCTGTATCCAAAAAAAGCATTTTGAGAAAAAGGTCAGTGTGTGTGTGTGTGTGTCTGTGAACACGATAACTCAAAAACGAAAAGTAGCTAAAATACCAAACATGGTATTTAAGTTTAGTATCTTCCAGGGATGCGACACGAACATTTTGAGAAAGATCCCTCACCCCAAACTACCCTTTACATGGAACTTTTTTCGAAAATGTTGATTTTCTTAAAAATGGTTCTAACGATTTTGATTAAAATATCATATATTAAAGATATTTACTTAACAAATAAAATGTATATTTTGAATTTTCTGGGAATAGCTTCTGAAGACATGTTTACTCTGAATGAATATTGCTTAATTTGGCATAACTAGTAAACCGTAAGAGATAGACAAAAACTTACTATACAAAAAATTTAGGTATTGTTAAAATACACAAGTTATGTCATATACAGTTTTCTCGTGGAGCTTACCGTTTTCGAGGTATTCATTGTTATTAGTTTTAGTTGTGAAGTACTTGCTCTTTTCTCAGACGGTAGTGTCCTTTTTTCTTTTGTTCTACTCCTGGCCAAGAAAAGAAGCGATTTGTAATGACAATCGCATAACGACAGCTTTTAAAACATTTTACTATCGGTTTAGCCTAGTGTATTCCCTTATTTTCTTCCTACTAATAAAGAACAAAATAATAAGAACATTGTGCTAATGAGTACTACGATTAGCAAGGTGCAGAAAGAATAAGAATCTTATAAATGAGGTTTGTAGAACAGCTAGAGAAAGTCATGTGAATGTAATACATCGAATTTTTTTAATAGTGTTTCACGCCCGCTTTTACTCCCAAGGCACTGCAGGCGATGACACTGGTGATACATGGAATGAAGATGGAGCACCGGTGGAATGCGATGGGGGGGAAACCGGAGAACCCGGAGAAAACCCGCCCCTGCGCAGCTTTGTCCACCACAAATCTCACATGCGGTCGCTTGGGATCGAACCCGGGCCGTCTAGGTGAGAGGCGAATGGTCTAACCACTCGGCGACGGCGTGGTCACTCATCCTCCATGGTCTGGGGGTAATATGTTAACCTATGGTGATCAAGGTCACGGGTTCAAACCCGCCGGGGAAGATGGATTTTTTTCGGGTGTAAATCCTTAGCATGGCTTCCTTTGTAAGGAAAGTAAAACCGTTGGCACAAAAAAGAACTTAAGTCTGATAAAGAGCCCTCTGAGTAAAATGAAGCTGTTTTTCATCCCCAGTTACCGAGTGAGTCAAAATCCTCTCCACAATCGTCGGTGTTTTACCACTGGCGTGTGGACACATGATTCCGCTCTGCTGCTGTATACAAGGTCATGCTTCTGACGCTGCTTTGCTCTGCTCTGGATGAGCAGTATTGAGTTGACAGTGATATGGTGTAGTTCAGTAATTAATTACAGTTGCCTTACCTCGTGGTCACTCCGTCACACTGTTGCCACTTCGTCCCGTCCATAGCTACAACACCAAACCTCCTAGTCGCTTGGCAGGGACTCTGCTAAAGTCAAAGTCACTGTCATTATCATTGCTTATATTTACAATTATACTAGGATTACTCGGCGCCAACTGAAACTGCATTGAGGAATGTTTGTTACATCTTGCAACAAGGATGACGTCATTGCTTACGTAGGCAGAGAGGCAGACACACCTCTTATCAGCTGAGGCAGTGCGCTGGCTGACAGGGATCATTATGGATCTTGACGAGTTTAGTCACAAAGTGTGTTATGGCTCAGTATATGTTTACTACAATCCATCGTGTATTTATTTATCATTCGTACGTATTAACTCGGTGAGCTCGCCAAGTGAAGTACGATTTGCAGGTTTTCCAGGTGTAAAAGTCCCAGGCAGTACAACAATCCATGAACTTTACAATACATATTCAGGATAAAAAAATCTGATGTGTTCCATTCACATGACTTTTTCTACATTTCTGCAACAAATTATTGTTGAAAAGCTTACGCTTCTATTTATTTCATCTAATTTAGAAAAAAAAAAAAAATGAGCAGAAATACCTTGCTTCCTTGTAAGTAGAAGCGAAATAAGGGAGTACCATAGGTTAAAGTCATAGTCAAAAGCTGGTTGTTATGTGAGTGAAGTTCCTTTGTTTGTATGGACACGAGTTCACAAAGTCCTGTATGAGAAAAATATAACTTTCTATAGCTTAAACCAAAAACAAGGAATATCTCAAAAACAATCAACTCCACGAAAAAAATGTATACAACATAAATTGCGTGTTTTAATGTGCTCTACATTTTTTTATTTGGTAAGTTTTTGTCTCTCTCTCTCCCCCTCTCTCTCTTACGGTTTAACACTGATGCAAAATTCCGCGAAATTCACTCAGAATAAAGTAGTCTTCGGAGGCTATTCCCAGAGAATTCAAAATATACATTTTATTTGTCAGGTAAATATTTTTAATATACGATATTTCAATCAAAATCGTTAGAGCCATTTTTTAGAAAATCAAAATTTTCGAAAAACGTACCATGTAAAGGTTAGTTTGGAGTGCGGGGATTTTTCTCAAAATCTTCGTGTGGCATCCCCGGAAGATACTAAACTTAAATACCAAGTTTGGTATTTTACCGACTTTTCGTTTTTGAGTTATCGTGTTCACAGACACACACACACACACACACACACACACACACACACACACAGATCTTTGTTAAAAATGCTTTTTTTTTTATACAGGGGACCCTAAAACATATATTTCCGGTGAAATCTCGGTATCGAATTTTTGGGTGGAGTGCAATACCTTCCCTATACACTATGTACATAGTACGTATAGAGAAAGTAAAAAGGTGCCAAAAATGCAGGACAACACGGTTGTCAGTTTCAGTATCTCCTTCCATAAAGTGGTAAGTAAAATCTTTAGGTAGTTTTTTTGTTGTATGGTTTCATCCGCGCCTTTCTTTGATAGTGGCAGACGGCAAGGAGCACCGAGGACGTGGACAGGCAAAACACCGCGCAGCCGGTTCGAACTTTTTTGACTCACTCGTAGAATGGGACGCTAAGAATCGCAATAGTTAAGGGTATGTATGACTGAAATTTCATGAAAAATAAAGAAAAAATAACTTTTTATTTCATTTCCATAAAATAATTGAAACATTCCTGGATACAAAAAAGATATTTAATTGGGCACCATGTGCCATTTTAAATGTCTTAATTTACTGGAGCCACAGCAAAGCATTACAGGTGATCGCACCATGCAAAATAAAAAATCTGATGTGTTCCATTCACATGACTTTCTCAATGTATCTGCAACAAATTATTGTTAAAAGGCTTATGCTTCTATTTACTTCATACTAATCAAGAAAAAATCAACAGAAATAGTCCTATTATTTACTTGTAAGTAGAAGCGAAATAAGGGAGTAAAATTGGTTAAAGTGATAGTCAAAAGCTGGTTACTATGTGACTGAAGTTCCTTTGTTCGTATGGACAAGAATTGTTAAATTCCAGTAGAGAAAAGTGTGCGTTTTAAAGCTGAAACCAAAAACAAGGAGTATCTCAAAAACGATCAACTCCACGAGAAAAAAAAACGTATATACGATAAATTGCGTGTTTTAATGTACTTTACATTTTTTGTGTTCCAAGTTTTTGTCCATCTCTTACGGTTTAGCAGTTACGTAAAATTCCGTAAAATGCATCCAGAATGGTCTTCAGAGGCTATTCCCAGAAAATTCAAGATATACATTCTATTTGTCTGATAAATATATTTTATATATGAAATTTGAATCAAAATGTTAGAACCATTTTGGAAAGGACCCTAAAACATATATTTCCAGTGAAATCTCGGTATCTGATTTTTGGGTGCAGTACATAGTACGTGTAAAAACGAAGTTGTGCAGAAGAAAAACACCAATGCAAGAAGAAAATATGTGGATTTCAATGTGAGCCATGCATTTAAATCTTTCCTTATTTTCTCGCTATTGATATTTTCAGCGCTTTTCTGCGGAACAGTTTTTCTATTAATCAAATAAAATTTGCTGTACATGTTTACAGAAGAACAATAAATAAGAATTGCCTTAAGTTTTGCTGTCTGAGGTATTTATACATAAGTTTTCAATTTTCAAACTCAAAAATTATATTTTTATGACAAAAATAGTAACTTTAAACATTTTTTGAGCTAAACCAAAGAAGACACAGAGAAACCTAGGGAAATTTCAAAAAGTAGATGTGTTGTGAAGAGAGGGTTCAAATATTAGAGCAATTTTTTTTGACGTGACAAAAACATAAATAAAATTGTACATAGCTTCGAAACCATTACAGCAAAATGGATGAAATTTGCACTGTAACTTTTTTAATTATATTACACATTTGGTATAAATTTAAAAAAGCTAGCATTGTTAGTGTGGAATTTCAAACTGTCAGTCACACATGCTCTTAAAGAGCGTTTATAAATGAAACTTAACTCCAATTTGGTCCTTCAATGCTGAAATGATGATAAGGAAGTTGTAGGAAGGAAAAAGGTGGAAAGTAAAGTCGTGGTAGAAGATGAAGCACTCCAGTATGCTCCCGACCTGGGGAAGTCATGAAAAAGTCATGGGTCATGGTGGGCAATCGCCGAAAGGTTCGGTTTTACACACTCAAATGTTTTATCAACCATACTGTACATTCTCAAACTGTGGAACTAACATTGAGGACAAACGTATTCACTCGAATATTCTGGAGCCGAGGGTCGTGACCTCTTATATATATACAATTTCTGAATCAAGCTGAAGCGAAGTCGTCCTATAAACAAAAGAGGGCCTCCTCCGTGTTTCAGATCAAACATTTGAGAGTACAAACACTCCGAAGTCCACGATACTGTGCGTGTGTTTGTATTGTGAACTTGACCTCTGATCCTTACGCAAGCGGAACCTCCTCCCCCGCATAAGGTCTCGTCATTGTTCAAAGGCGGATGGATACTCTTTCAAAATATACGACAAAGGAATGGGTGTGTAAATATCGCGCATGAAAAAGTTGAAACCAATGCGTCTTCAAAAATCTGATGTGACCCATTCACATGTCTTTCTCTACATGTCTGTAACAAATTATTGTTATAAGTTTATTCTTCTCTCTACTTCATTCTAATGATAAACATTAGCAGAAACGGTCTTATTACTTAGTTCCTTATAGGTGAAAATGAAATAAGGGAATACACTAGGCTAAACCGACAACCAAATGTTTTAAAATGTGATTGCTATGGAATTGAAATCCGTTTCTATGCGTGGCCAGGAGTTGACAAGTTCCCGTAAGAGAAAAGCTCAAATATTTTAAATAACCAATAACAAGAAATATCTCGAAAACGGTGAACTCTACGAAAAATATGTAGATGCCATAAATTATATGTTTTAAGGCGATCTACATTTTTTGTTTAGTAAGCTTTTGTCTATCTCTTACGGTTTATTAGTTATGCATCTGGAATAAAGATGTCTTCAGAGGCTATTCCCAGAAAATTCAAGATATACTTTTTGTCATGTAATATCTTAAATATAAGATATTTTGATCAGAATCATTAGTGCCACTTTGAAAAAATCAACATTTTCGAAATTGTTTCCATGTAGTTAGGGATGGGGGATTTTATTGAAAATATTTGTGTCGCGTCCTTGGAAGATATGAACTTATATATCAAATTTGATATTTAACAGACTTTTCTCTTTAGAGCTATGCTCTTCACACACACACACACACACACACACACACACGCGCGCGCAGTCGTTTTTCTGATTTTTTTTTTCAAGAAGTCCCAAAACAATATTTCCGGTGACATCTCGGTATCGAATTTTTGGGAGCAATGCAATACCTTATCTATACACTATATACATAGTACGTGAAGAGAAAGTAAAAAGTGCATCATGGGGAACATTTTGAATTGGCAAAAATGCAACAACAAAAAAATACCAGAGAATGAACTTTCAAAATTTCTCACGCTCTTTGTAGTGCGTCAGTTTAGGGCATTTAAATGACCAGAAGCGCAACACCGCATCATATGATTATATAAATTACGTCAGTGGACACAAACAACACTACTGTGTTACATTTTCCCTCGCTGACAGTTGAAGTAACATCAACTTTACAATCGTTCCAATCTCTTTAACGCCGTGAAATTTAAAGTTTATGCAGCGGGCCTTGGGGGACGGCGTGTTTTTGACGCAATTAATGAATGGAATTTTAATGGGCGGCAGTAGGAAACAAAACAACGAAACAGCAGCGTTGCCAATTGCAACCGATAATCCTGTAATACTTTTTCCCCAAGCGAACAAGCGAGGCACTATATGGGTCAGTGGCCGCACGTCAAGTGAGAAACACGCGAGCATCGTGTGTGACATACAGCGCCATCCTTCCTTCCTGTAACACTATTGTTTTCCCACCAAGGTACGGTCATTAACACTTTTACATTATACATTTATTTCTATTGTGTTTATGCATTACTTACTATTTTCACGTTTCTAGAAATAGCAAAGGGGAAATTTCAGCAAATATTCGTCTTGCATTCCTTCTGTTATAGATACCAAATTGCTAAACTTCAAATTTAAACTAATTTACCTGAAATTTGTATCAAAGGCTTGTTCAGCATAACTACAGCATAAAATTAATTTTCAAAACTTCAAAAGGCCGCTCTTATTGATAACATTTGGAAAGTTCAAACTATAGTACTTCCATTATTATTATATTATTATTGTTTATTATTACTATTACTCGAATATAGTTATTCATAATAAAGTGTTATATTTTGCATAACGTATTAAATTATTAAACTCTTAAATATAAAAGTATCGATATCTAGGAAAGATCTATAGATCCTTCATCAATCCTCAAAGAAATTACCTAAAATCTAAAAAGAAACTGCACGAAAATTACATAATGATGGAGAATTTAAAAGCAGAAGAGTAAGCCAGATTATAAAAAATCTGATGTGTACCATTCACATGACTTTCTCTATATCCCTGCAACAAATTATTCTTAAAAAGTTTATACTTCTATTTACTTTATGCTAATTAGTAAAACATTAGCAGAAATAGCCATATTACTTGCTTCCTTGTAAGTAGAGGTGAAATAAGGGAGTACCATAGGTTAAAGTGATAGTCAAAAGCTGGTTGCTATGCCACTGAAGTTCTTTTATTTGTATGGACAGCAATTGACAAAGTATAACTTTTTCATAGCAGAAGCCAAACACTAGGAATGTCTCAAAAACGATGAACTCCACGAAAAAAAATGTATATTACATAAATTCTGTGTTTTAACGTGCTCTACATTTTTTGTATAGTTTGTTTTTGTCCATCTCTTACGGTTTAGCAGTTATGCACAATTTCCATAAAATTCATCCAGAGTAAAGTACTCTTCAGAGGTTATTCCTAGAAAATTCAAGATATTCATTTTATTTGTCAGGTAAATATCTTTAATATATGATATCGTAATTAAAATTATTAGACCCTTTTTTGAGAAAATCAAAATTTTCGGAAAAACTTCCATGTAAAGAGTAGTTTGGGGTGGGGCGATTTTTCTCAAAAACTTCGTGTCGCATCCCCGGAAGATTCTAAACTTAAATACCAAGTTTGGTATTTTACCGACTTTTCGTTTTTGAGTTATCGTGTTCACAGACACACGGACACATACACACGGACCTTTTTCCGAAAATGTTTTTTTTTAGATAAAAGGGACCCTAAAACATATATTTCCGGTGAAATCTCAGTATCGAATTTTTGGGTGGAGTGCAATACCCTTCTCTGTACACTATGTACATAGTGCGTATAGAGAAAGTAAAAAGACACAGAACAAAAATTACATAATGATGGAGAGTTTTAAAGCAGAAGAGTAAGCACGATTATAAAAAACTAAATGTTAAAATTGTTTATGTTCTTTCCTAATATTCAAATAAACCTCGTGTTAGGCCACATAAATGACTGGAAAACTGAAACCGTAATTGTAATAACATAAGACCACAATATTTCCAGGAACATAAAAGAGAGAATACATATCGGAAGCAAGCACGTCAATCTAGAAAACGTAGGAGTACAAAAGCAAATTCTTCCTAAAAGCAGTTTAACACGAATTCCTACCTCAGCTATAAGCATTTTGTAGGTATTTAATCTTCAGGAGGGGAAGTTGAAGGGTAGGAGCCGCATGGGAGCTTTACAATTAGGAATGATCTGCAACGATGTACATAGTTTCTATTATACTCAGTATCGAAACCCCTTAATTTGTGAAGTTATTTTACAATTTTTACGTTTTCTAGCCACTAACAGCTGTTACTTTCTCTACACGTGCTATGTACATAGTATATAGAGAAGTTATTGCACTCCACCAAAAAATTCGATACCGAGATTTCACCGGAAATATATGTTTTAGGGTCCCCTGTATCCAAAAAAAAGTATTTTCAGAAAAAGATCCGTGTGTCTGCGAACACGATAACTCAGAAACGAAAAGTTGGTAAAATACCAAACTTGGTATTTAAGTTTAGTACCTTCCAGGGATGCGACACGAAGCTTTTAAGAAAAATCCCCCCACCCCCAAATACCCTTTACATGAACTTTTTTCGAAAAATGTTTTCTTCTAAAAAATAGCTAACGATTTTGATTAAAATATCGTATATTAAAGATATTTACTTGACAAATAAAATATATATTTTGAATTTTCTGGGAACAGCCTCTGAAGACTATATTATTCTCGGTCAATTTTACGGAATGTTGCATAACTGCCAAACCGTAACACTGCTTCACTTCTCAATCACCAACAACCAAGTGTAGAGCAGTTGCAAATAATTCTAGAACCTGAGCAGATGTAAAAACGAAATGGAGTTTTATTTATGGACGCTCTTTAACTACTGTGGCTTTCAGCCTCCCATTCGATACTGGGTGTGAACGACCGCTTAACTTTGCTCAGAGGCCTCTTCACGTGCCTAAATCTACGACACCGGACCAACGGCTTTACTTCCCTTACGAAGGAAGCCATGCTAAGGTTTTTTACTCCCGAAAAAATGCATCGTCCTCCGCCGGGTTTGAACCCGCGATTTTGGTTATATGAGGTTAATATGGTAACCACGGAGGGCGACAGAGCGAAGGTATAATGCATTGCCACGCTATTGTTTCAATTGCTATGAAATTGTAACTTGAGCTCGACGCGGCGGTGAAATAGAAAAGAGAAACGTCTAAGAAAAAATCATATCTTTGGAAGAAAGTTTAAATTAATTAGTGTTTGCGACTGTGATAGATCAGAGAGAGTTGTGTTTCCGAAACTTGCAAGTTGAAGCAGTTGTATAACTTAAAAATCTGATGTGTACCACTCACATGACTTTCTCTACATCTCTGCAACAAATTGTAGTTAAAAAGTTTATGCTTCTATTTACTTCATGCTAATCGAGAAACATTAGCAGAAATAGTCTTATTATTTGCTTCCTTGTAAGTAGAAGCGAAATGAGGGAGTACCATAGCTAAAATGAAAGCCAAAAGCTGGTTGCTATGTGACTGAAGTTCCTTTGTTTGTTAACAAATTCCTATATGAGAAAAGTATGTTTTTCAAAGCAGAAACGAAAAACCAAGAATATCTAAAAAATGATCAACTCCACGAAAAAAATGTATATGACATAAATTGTGTGTTTTAATGTGCTCTACATTTTTCATGCAGTAAGTTTTTTTCCATCCCTTACGCTTTAACAGTTATGCACAATTCCGTAAAATTCATCCAGAATAAAGCAGTCTTAAGAGGCCATACCCAGAACATTCCAGATATACATTTTATTTATCAGGTAAATATCTTTAATATATGATATTTTAATCAAAATCGTTCGAGCCAGTTTTAAGAAAATCAAAATTTTCGAAATTTTTTCCATGTAAAGGGTAGTTTGGGGTGGGGGGATTTTTCTCAAAATCTTCGTGTCGCATCCCTGGAAGATACTAAACATAGATACCAAGTTTCCAGGTAAAACAGGACGTCTGGTAGCCCTAGACATGCGTCTTTCGTTTGTATTTGCTCTTAGCAGTAAAACAATCACAAGAGATGCAAAGTGTTTTGTTTACAAGTCTAGTTCTAAGGCTGGATCGAGAGTAGTTGCATTTAGTCCGTGGTTTCACACTTGGCAGACACTGACCAACACTTATCCTCAGCAGTTGTTATTGCCACCATTCCATTCAGATCCCTGTGAATGGATATCGTACGCGCCATATGGAACTTGGCAGGGATACATCACCTATTTGTACTTCCACTTGGCACACATTATCTGTCCAGGAAATGGAATCCCTGGCAGTTCTCCAAGGCAGTGCTCGCTGCAAATGGACCATCGTTTCCATAACTGGCAACGTTTTCCCGCTATCTCACTTTCTCATTCTTTACTGTCAACTATCACGATTAGCTTTACTTTCTCTATGCGTACTATGTGCATAGTGTATAGAGAAGGTATTGCACTCCACCCAAAAAATTCGATACCGAGATTTCACCGGAAATACATGTTTTGAGACTCCCTGAAATGTGTGTGTCTGCCTGTGTGTCTTTGGGCAGCATAGCTCAAAAACAAAAAGACCGTTAAAGCTCAAACTTGGTATTTAAGTTTGGTATCTTCCAAGGATGAGACACAAAGAGCACCCCAAACTATCCTTTACTTGCAAAAATTTTGAACATTTAGATTTTCTTAAAAATGGCTCTAACGATTTTGATTAAAATATCGTATATTAAAGATATTTACCTGACAAATAAAATGTATATCTTGAATTTTCTGGGAATAGCCCCTGAAGACTAATTTATTCTGGATGAATTTTACAAAATTGTGCATAACTGCTAAACCGTAAAAGATGGGCAAATACTTACTACACTACGCAATTTATGTCATATACATTTTTTTCGTGGAGTTCATCATTTTTAAGATATTCCTGGTTTTTCGTTTTAGGTTTGAAAACTTATACTTTTCTCATACAGGAATTTCTTAACTCCTGTCCATACAAAGGAACTTCAGTTACATAGCAACCAGCTTTTGGCTATCATTTCTACCTATGGAACTCCCTCATTTCGCTTCTACTTATAAGGAAGCAAGTAATAAGACTATTTCTGCTAATTAGCATGAAGTAAATAGAAGCATATACTTTTTAACCACAATTTGTTGCAGAGATGTAGAGAAAGTCATGTGAATGGAACACATAAGATTTTTTATCTTAGATTATATCTGATAGTAAACACAACAGTAATAGCGCCTTCACGTGGCCTCAAGTGATAAACAACAGAAAATAATCTTCCACAACGAAACAGCTAACACCCCTTTTACTTTCTCTACTACGTATTCTTAGTAAGGAAGTATTGCATTGCACCCCCAAAAAGTCTGTTGTGTTCCACTCACATGACTTTCTCTAAATCTCTGCAACAAATTATTGTTAAAAAGCTTATGCTTCTATTTACTTCATGCTAATCGAGAAAAAATTAGCAGAAATTACTTATTACTTGCTTCCTTGTAAGTAGAAGCGAAATAAGGGAGTACTATAGGTTAAAGTGATAGTCAAAAGATGGTTGCCATGTGACTGAAGTGCATTTATTTGTATGGACAGAAGTTCACAAATTCCTGTATGAGAAAAGTATGTTTTTTAAAGCTGAAACCAAAAAACAAGGAATATCTAAAAAACGATAAAATCCACGAAACAAATGCATATAACATAAACTATGTGTTTTAATATGCTCTACATTTTTTGTGTGGTAAGTTTTTGTCTATCTCTTACGGTTTAGCAGTTATGCAAAAGTTCGTAAAATGCATCCAGAGTCTTCAGAGGCCATTCCCAGAAAATTTAAGATATAAATGTTATTTGTCAGGTAAATATCTTTAATATACGATAATTTAATCAAAATGTTAGAGAAATTTTTAAGAAAATCAAATTTTTCGAAAAAAGTTCCGTGTTTTTGGTTTGGGGGGATTTTTCTTAAAATCTTCGTGTCGCATCCCTGGAAGATTAATCTTAAATACCAAGACTTTTCGTTTTTGAGCTACATGTTCACAGACTCACGGACACACACGGACCTTTTTCTGAAAATACTTGTTTTGAATACAGGGGACCCTAAAACATATATTTCCGGTGAAATCCCGGTATCTAATTTTTTGGTGGAGTGAAATACCTTCTCTATTTACTATGTACATAGTATGTGTAGAGAAAGTAAAAACCAAGCTGTTCGTACTCGACTGAGCCAGATTACATGTGAGTACTCAATCTAAAAGTTCGGAGAAAAGCTGGAGAGAGAGCTTAGTAGGCAATACATCACTGGGCAAAGATCACACGAGAATACTCGCATGCTGCCACTTCATTTCAAACACTCGATTTAGCCGTGACGATAATTTGCCCTCAATGTTGCACCGTAATGAATGTTGCAGTTAGTCCCCTTTGAGTTTCGAGTTACTCACTGTGTTTTTGGCGCGCAGCCAAGTTGGAAGAGCCTACTTTAAAAGCAACATTTTTTTTAAATCTTTTTTATTTTCTTAAAAATGGCTAACGATTTTGATTAAAATACCGTATGCTTAAATTGTTTTATGACAAATGAAATGTATATCTTGACTGCTAAAACGTAAGAGGTAAAACTTTATTACACAAAAATTAATTTTTAATAATAATAATAATATAATTATTATTAAATTAATATAATTAATTAATATAAAATAATTACTCTTTTTTCAAAACACACAATTTATGTTTAATACTTTTCTCTGTAAAGTTAACCATTTCGGAGACATTTCTTCTTGTTTGTGCCAATTTTTCCAAACTTTGACTTTCTCGGGCGGGAAGTCGTTATTCGTTTTTCTTTCTACTGTTCAAGCAAAGATAACGTAATTTCACGGTCATCACGTAGCCACCAGCTCTTTGGAAATATCGCTAAGGCTATTGTATTCTCCTAATCATGTTTTCTCTACAAGGAAGGGTGTAATAAAATTATTTTTGCATATTTTACCTCGAGTAATGTGAAGTAGCTAGAGGAATAATTTGTTCAAGAATTGTTACTTGAAGAATGGGTAGAGAATGCCACGCGAATGCAACACATCAGAGTTTTAATATTGCAACTTATATTAAATACTGTCTTATCCACCGCTGCACGGATGCTTATTGTAAATAAGGGGTTGGAGATAAAAAAAAATCTGATGTGTTCCATTCACATGACTTTCTCTATATCTCTATACATTATTATTGTTAAAAAGCTTATCTTTTATTTATTTCATGCTAATCGAGAAAAATTAGCAGAAATAGTCTTATTTCTTGCTTTATTGTAAGTAGAAGCGAAATAATGGAGTACCATAGGTTAAAGTGAAAGTCAAAAGCTGGTTGCTATGTGACTGATGTTCCTTTGTTTGTATTGACAGCAGTTGACAAATTCCTGTATGAGAAAAGTACAAGTTTTTCAAATATGAAACCAAGAAAAAGGAATATCTCAAAAACGATCAACTCCACGAAAAAAATGTATATAACATAAATTGTGTGTTTTAACGTGCTCTACATTTTTTGTGGGTTAAGTTTTTGTCCATCTCTTACGGTTTAGTAGTTATGAAAACTTCATCCAGAATAAAGTAGTCTTCAGAGGCTATTCCCAGAAAATTCAAGATATACATTTTATTTGTCAGGTAAATAACTTTAATATACGATATTTTAATCAAAATCGTTAGAGCCATTGTTTAGAAAATCAAAATTTTCAAAAAAAGTTCCATGTAAAGGGTAGTTTGGGGTGGCATCCCTGGAAGATACTAAACTTAAATACTAAGTTTGGTATTTTACTGAATTTTCGTTTTTGAGTTATCGTGTTCACAGACACATGGACACGCGAACACACACACACACACACACACACGGACCTTTTTGTGAAAATGCTTTTTTTGGATAAAGGGTACCCTAAAACATATATTTCCGGTGAAATCTCGGTATCGAATTTTTTGGTGGAGTGCAATACCTTCTCTATACACTATGTACATAGTACGTATAGAGAAAGTAAAAATGCGTCATGCTGGAAACCTATTAGCAGTCTACAGCTTTCGCTCATATCTAGAACTATGTTTCCAGATTTATGTCCAGATGGATCAAATATTGCAAATTTGTACATAAGGAGATGAAAATATGAGATGTTTTAAGTCGTAAGGTATCCCATAACTTTGCTAAACTCTGTACCTTTTGTGCAGAATTTTTGCCCTCGATTAGTCAGAAGTATATCCAAAAATGTTGAAAATAACTGAGTAGTATTTGAAAGGTGTCCTATAGCTTTTGCCAGGTTCTAATAATTGCGTAATATTGTTACCAGATGTGTTAACAATGCAGGTGTCTACTTAAGGGGGTTAACAATATCATAGGGGTAGTTTTTAAGAGCTTAAAGCTATCTTATAATTTTCTTGGGGTCTTATTGTATCAATATAAAGGTTTTTTCCTAGTTGCCAAAAGTGTTGATTTGTGTTTTACAGGTTGAAGTTTCTGAAAATTAGAGGGTAACTTATCTTTTATTTATTTATATTCCAATACCCAAAAATTAAAGCAAAATTTGTTTATATGAACACAAAATGCAACCCCCTTTACCTATTTGGCCTGGTTGTCTGGAATTTATTATGTGCCAAAAATACTCTGATATTCATACTCAAAGAAAAACTTAGTTGAAATCGGCTGTCATGAATACGAAAATACTCCCAAAATGCCGCTCTGTTTTAAACTTTTTGGAAATACTTTATACTCTATGTACGTCTGGAGTTACAGTGATTTTCAACGTGAGCATGGGCAAGCGCTCTCACCTTTTTCTATAACTTTTTTCTGGACCCCAAAATCTGCATTTCTAGTGAATCTCAGGGTCCTTTTTTGGGTTGAACGAATATTTTATATGCCTACCATAGACAAGTGTTTGATAAAGTAAAAATCTGATGTGCTCCATTCACGTGACTTTCTCCATATCCCTGCAACAAATAATTCTTAAAAAGCTTATACTTCTATTTACTTTATGCTAATCAGAAAAAATTAGCAGAAATAGTCTTATTACTTGCTTCCTTGTAAGAAGAAGCAAGTAATAAGGGATTACCATACGTTAAAGTGATAGTCAAAAGCTGGTTGCTATGTCAATGACGTTCCTTTGTTTATATGGAGAGGAGTTGACAAGTTCCTGTATGAGAAAAGTATACGTTTTTCATAGCAGAAACCAAAAATAAGGAATGTCACAAAAACGACGAACTCCATGAAAAAAATGTATATAACATAAATTGTGTGTTTTAATGTGCTCTACATTTTTTGTGTAGCAAGTTTTTGTCCATGTCTTATGGTTTAGCAGTTATTAAAATTTTTGTAAAATTCATCCAGAATAAACTACTCTTCAGAGGCTATTCCCAGAAAATTCAAGATGAACATTTCATTTGTCAGATAAATATGTTTAATATCCGAAATTTTAATCAAAATCGTTAGAGCCATTTTTGAGAAAATCAAAATTTTCGAAAAAAGTTCCATGTAAAGGGTAGTTGGGGGTGGGGGTATTTTTCTCAAAATCTTCGTGTCGCATCCCTGGAAGATACTAAACTTAAATACCAAGTTAGGTATTTTACTGACTTTTCGTTTTTGAGTTATCGTGTTCACAGACACACGGACACACACACACACACACACACACACACACACACACACACACACACACAAACATACACACGGACCTTTTTGTGAAAATACTTTTTTTGGATATTGGTGACCCTAAAACATATATTTCCGGTGAAATCTCGGTATCGAATTTTTGGGTGGAGTGCAATACTTTCTCTATACACTACGTACATAGTGCGTATGGAGAAAGTAAAAACTGCAAGCACATTCCAAAAATGAAATATTTTTTTATGAAGTTAACCATTTCGAGATATTCCTTGTTATTGATTTCAATGTTAATATGACTATACTTTTCTCCAATGGGAAGTCGTTATCATCTTTCTTTCTCCTGGTCTAGCAAACAGAAAATTTCCAAAACTTGCCCTATTTAATCCATCCTCTTATATGCTTTTTCATTTGTATAGTCCCATTTAACTTCAATGGTCATATTGGGGACTTTGACTTGTGAAACAACTCATATTATTAGATTTGGACCATTAGGTTATTCATTTTAAACCATTAAACATTCGCTCTCACGTTTGGTTGGAGGTGTTTTCCTGAAAACCTTAGCATCGCACCCTTGGAAGCTACCGAACTCAAATACCATGTTTGGTATTTAACCAATTTGTCGTTTTTGAGTTATGCTGGGCAAAGGCAGACCTTTTCCTAAACATTTTTATTTCTTTATTCAGATGGCCTTAAAAATGTATTGTATTTCCGGTGAAATCTCCATATGTAATTTTTTATGAAATACAATAGGTACCTGATCTACTACTATACACATTGTACATACGTGCTAGAGAAAGTAATAAACGAAATCATGTGAATGTAACACACAGATTTTGATAATTCTCACAGAAAATACCAATAAAAAGCTTTAGATATATAGACTTTTGTATTGATAAGGCCCAACCTCATACGGCATTTTTAAATTCTTCACAACCACCATACTGCCCAGACCAGACCATGCCATAAGAATTGTAATAAAGGGTAAGTATTAACCAGAGGGGTGAAGGGTTCCGGGTGACCACAGCAGCAGGTCAACTCAGAAAAGCCCGGAGAGTGAGCGAGTTGGGAAAATTCCACTCCGGAGAGATCAATACGCGAGGAGGCGGGCGATACACCCCCTGGGGGGGAGGTGGGGGGTGCAGCCCGAGATGCTGCGGCAACATTCCGTCCGTCACTTGCCTTGCCAAGGGAATAATTATATCTGTCACAACACAGTCCTATCTTACCTTAACTGTTTGGCAGATTTTAAACCTTGATGGGACTGAACACCATGGGCAAAATCTAGCAATACCCAAAAGCAAAGGAACATAATATCCGCCTTTGACAGGCATTGAAGTATAAAGTTTTAATTTCATCAAAATGTGCCTTCTTTTGTTACTAAAATTTTGCATGGTTATTACCCGATACTTATTCAACATTAATCAGTTTTTGAGAACAAAACCTTTTAATCATTAATTGTATATTTTATCTCAAAATGGAGGTGTAACGTGCACGGGAGTTGCAGTAACTTATACCATTTTCATTTTAAAATATGTTATTTTATATTACTAATCGTTATGTATATTCATTTTTTTTTTATTTTAATTCTTAAAAACTTTCAAATTGTTTTTGTTTACTGTTATATTAATTTTTAAAAAAATCTGGCGTCTTTCGTTATGCGATAGACTTTATTTATTTAATTGTATTTGTTATTTTATTTATATATTTTACTTCCTTATTTTTTTTATTATTTTTATATTTTATTTATTTTTACTTTTAACATCTTTAGCATGGCAGGTCATATAGAATGATAGATGAATGAAATGGCTAAAATGATGCTCAAATGAGCCCGGGGCCCATAAAACGTACAATTACTCAACATTAATTGCTTCTTAGGATGAGGGAAAACCCCGAAAAACCCCTATCCGAGTAACTCACCATAACCGAGTTTCGAACTCGGGAGCTCTTGAATGTGAGGCAGATACGCTACCACCACATCACAAAGGAAGACATTCAAATTCGGTTCCCTTTCCATAGCCAGGAAGAAAACAAAAGGGATGTGAAAAGTCTTCTTGTTTGAGAGAAGTTAAAGTATTTTAAAATTGAAATCAATAACAGTCAATATCTCCAACATCGCTAACTCAAAAAAAAAAAAAAAAAAAAGAAAAAAAAAGTATATGACAAATTGTGTGTTTTTATTAGATTTATTTATTGTTAGTTGTAGTAACTTTTTGTGTATATCTTAAACTTTTATCAGTTATGCAAAAGTCATTCAGAATGAGGACAACTTCAACGGTTATTCAATAGAAAATTCAAGATATACATTTTTTGGTCATATAATTATCTTTATTATACGGCATTTTAATAAAAACCAGTAGAGCCATTTTTGAGAAAACAAATGGATGTTGAAGTTAAATACTAAGTTGGTATTTAACATAACTTTGGTTTTTGGGTTCACAGACACGGACCTTTTTCTAAAAAGTTTTTTGGAAGGATTCAGGAGATCTCCAAACATACATTTCCGATAAAGTCTCGACATCAATTTTTTTTAATGGCATGTAAAACCTTTTCTACTTACTTTGTGCATAATGCGTTGTAAAGAAATTGAAAACCAGATTGCATCGGTTTACTTGCACATTAATTTAAAAATAATGAGACATCACAATGGTCGCTTTTGTTTGTATGGTATGTATGAGTTTCATCAGACTTCACTCACCATTCCAATTTTTGGGGGTAGCCCTTGAAGTTTGAAATTTGAATTTAACCTGAATGACCCCGAGGTCCATAAAGTTTAAAGATACCCATTAATCTTCTCAGGATAAGTAAAAACCTCGAAAATATAAACCATATCCAGGTAACTAACTCGCCCTAACCGAGATTCGAACTCGAGACCTCTCGAATGTTCGGCAGACATGTTTCCTCCATATCAGAGAGATTTCATCTTAATTTAGTGGGTGTATGTAAAATAAGTATCTCTAAGGCCCTGCACGATCTGGTGTCCACGTTACAATCTGTAGTTCCTCTTGTTCCATTGTCATCCTCATAGTTCTCCTACCATCGGAGATAACGTATGCAGTTCACTGGTTGCCCCTAATAAATCTCATTGCTTGGTGGAATGAGGGTTCCCGAAGGTCGTAGACCAAATGGGCAGGGGAAATTCTACGTTCAGATTAAACGATTGGGTCATTCATCTTCAGCAATGATGTATTAATTTATTAGTGCGTGCGTGATTTGGTAGACTCGTGATGAGCCTGATGAAGTTGCTGTGTACCTTCCCTTGTAAGGGCTTAATCACAGATATGTAAGGACGGATTAAGGTTTGGATAGGTGCAGTTTAGATTGGTGATGTTAAGGAGATAGCGCTACAGGTAGGTTCCTCAACGGTTTCTTTTTCAGGAGTAGCTTTCTTGCCACTGCTCCGTTGGTGTCTTATTTTTTTATTTATTTCAATGTTAGTTTTAATGGTAGAGAAGGGAGAACTCAAATCAGCTTTATAGCTGTTGTCTGGTTTGAAGCCATCATTATAGGGGGTGCCTACAAACCTTGCGGGGAACCCGGAATTGCCTGCATCGGCATTCAGCTGGTATGTAATCTCCCACAAATCTGGCAAGGGCATTCTCATATTTGGCCAATCTGGCGTGACATTTTGAGCCCGGCGCCTAATCACATCCTCCATTTATGGAAGAGTCGAATCATTTACCAGTAATGCTGATGTACCAAATGAAATGATTCAAACGATGGGGTTTGCGGTACATATTTGGGAAATTGCTGGCTCAAATCTCATACGCATGTCATTATGACTGGTTTGTTCAGTTGTCAAGTTAATATTGGAGTGTTTATTCAATATCACGACTCAAAGTTCCACTGCAGAACAAAATAAACAGAAGTAGATGGTACATGAAGGATATACAACTACGGATATCGATTAACAATTTACCTAAGCATGACACGGGAGGGCAATTACGCAACTAAGGCCTTCTGTCAAGTATTACGTGACTACATGTGTTCTCAAAGAATTACCAGCAGTTCCACGGATTCAAACTCTTCGAAACTCAATAGCAACAATATATTGGAATAAAACCTTCTTTTTGCTTCAACAAACAACTTTTATTTCTTCCACAAAATTATTACAGTAAAACTCGGCTCACAAATATCTCTCTTTCTTCAATAGCTTTGCTACGGCGGCAATTACTGCTCGCTAGATTTCCCTGTCGAAATTCACTCAACTGTAGCAAGCAATGCATTCTCAGTGAAAACTGAACTCTGGGAGCCAGGAGCAGGAACTAGTCGCCCGAGTGCGCTCGGGCGGGGGCAAATCACCACGGTACCTATCCGCTTTTCTTGCGGATTTACCCGTGTGATATAAAAGATGTAGTCTTATGCAAGCGTTTGTGTCTGTGTCAAAGTGCTTTGGGCAGGGTGTTTCCCTTTGTGCTGCCGGCGCAGGCTGGTTTACCTAACGGAGTGGTCACCCACCCAGGAAGGGACCAGGCCCGATGCCTCTTCACTTGGCCAGCCGCTTGCCAACTAATGGGAAGAACTGAAAGGATGTAGGTAGGGGGTGGGGGAAAGCCAGTGTTGCAGAATCTGGTCGGAGAACATCTTGGCGGTCACCCATCCGAGTTGTGTCCGGGCCCAATTCTGCTTAACTGGGCGGATGAATCTGTAAAGAAGGGAGAAACGGCCGAAAACTACCATCCCAAGGCATCCTTGGGAAGTCGGTAGCTTACGCGTCTTCTAGGCAGGGTGTGGTCGTAGCGACCGAGAGTGTTCACCAGAAGATTTGGGTGAGGAGTAAGTTTAGTGTAAATTGTGCGAGCTCTTTCTCGCACAACATCCACTATATAGGGTATTCCGGAGTGGGAATGGTGAATGTGGGACGGGAATCTACGGTCTGTGCCATATATCATCCTCAGTGCCCTGTAGGGCTCGTTCCCCTTTTTATGCATGTCAATCACGTGACAAGAAATTTCCAGAAGCCGTCGCAGGTGTAACAAACTCACTCCGGTATATTCATTGCGTAAGCTACGGCGGCTGGTGACCATTGTATCTAGGTCTTATGGGAAGGCCACATCTTGGCTAAACTGAAGTAGACGTTTCACTATGTGGGGCTTCCAGCACTGTAGTGAAATAAGCAGCCCTGAAGAACTCCCACATAGTGAGGCGAAACGCGGAAGACCTAGATACAATCACTCAAGTATAATAATGCCGGGCTTCGACGTCAAAGAACCTTCCGACAGCGCACATGTCCACTCGCACAGGTGAAACAACCACAGCTTTGCTATCAAAAGAACTTACCGCCGGCACAGGTGTCCACTTATGCAGGTTTGCCAAAAACAGCTATGACTTACGAAGCAAGCTGTTCACACACGTTCGATAATTACGCCGCAGGGCGTAGTCATAATACTATATGGGTGCAGGAAGGCGACTACGCAACTAAAAGTGTATTTTTGGCATGCACTTACTCAAGCGAACCAACCTTAATGAATGAGCATGTTAAAGCCAGGTTAAAACACAAAAAGAGATAAAAATTAAGATTAAATTCTCTGTATTCTGGGTTGAATACAATTGTCAGGCCCCTAAATTCCGTGTGGAAACAAAAGCAATAAGAAATTGACATCAACACAGAAGGAAACTCCAAAGCCATCTGTCTTGTCATAAGCGAGCTATACATTTTAATGAACACCTCGATATGTCTTGATATGGGTTTATAAACTAATTCAACAGTAAATAAGTACACGTAAATAAAATACTTCCTCTACCTTAGGTTCTCGGTAGAGAAATTAAAGCTGTCTAATTTTGTAAATTTTACCATCCAGTAAAGTGAATTGCTTATTTTGATATAGCCATTATTGTCTCGTATAAATAAAGTACTTCCTTGACCTTAAGTTGGGTAAAAAAATTAAAACCTCTAATTTTGTTATATTTTACCATCTCATACAGGGAGTATGTACTTTAAACTGATATTGCAGTTCTGTTGTAGCACATGGATAACATGTTTCCTTTAGTTTTGGTTCTCGGTAGGGAAATTAAAACCCTAATATTTTTATTTATTTACTTTTCGATTTCATCATCCAGTAAAGGGAATAACTTACTTTAATATTGAGAGCCATTGTTGTTCGTATGAATAAAATGCTTCCTCTACCTTAGGTTGGTTTTCCTCCGTGGTCATAGGGTAATACGCTAGCTTCTGATTCCCAAATTCGCGTGTTCAAACCCAGCAGAAGGCGATTTTTCCGGGCGAAAATATCCTTTGGAAGGGAAGTAAATTCGCTGGTGCCGTGTCGTAGATTTACGGCACATTAAAGAACCTAAGTCTGATAAAAGGGGCCTCTGAGCAATCTTAAGCGGTCTTACATGCCCTAAATAGAATGTGACGCCGAGGACCGTAGCGGTTAACCGTACCACTCAATATCATTTATATTGGGTTGGGTTGAAAAGTTAAACCGTATTTGTTATTATTTTACCATTCAGTAAAATGAACAACTTAAACTGGTATTGTAGCCCTTGTCTCGCATAGTTAAAATAGTATCTCTACCTTAGGTTTTCGGCAGAGAAATTAAAACCCTTTAATTCCTCTACCTAATGTTTTCAACAGGGAAATTAAAACCATTTAATTGCTCTACCTTAGGTTTTCGGCAGGAAAATTAAAACCCTCTAATTCCTCTACCTTAGGTTTTCGAGAGGGAAATTCAAAATCTTTAATTCCTCTACCTTAGGTTTTCGGCAGAGAAATTAAAACCCTCTAATTCCTCTACCTAATGTTTTCAACAGGGAAATTAAAACCCTTTAATTCCTCTACCTGATGTTTTCAACAGGGAAATTAAAACCCTTTAATTGCTCTACCTTAGGTTTTCGGTAGGAAAATTAAAACCCTCCTATTCCTCTACCTTAGTTTTTCGGCAGATAAATTAAAACCCTTTAATTCCTCTACCTTAGGTTTTCGGTAGGAAAATTAAAACCCTTTAATTCCTCTACCTTAGGTTTTCGGCAGATAAATTAAAACCCTTTAATTCCTCTACCTTAGGTTTTCGGTAGGAAAATTAAAACCCTCCTATTCCTCTACCTTAGATTTTCGGCAGATAAATTAAAACCCTTTAATTGCTCTACCTTAGGTTTTCGGTAGGAAAATTAAAACCCTCCTATTCCTCTACCTTAGATTTTCGGCAGGGAAATTTAAAGCCTATAATTTTGTTAAATGCTAACACCTTGTTTTGACATCGATAGTCCTAGTATGAACATACTTTCATGTGTCTTCCTGCCTAACTGGCGGAAGTGGTGATAATGTTTCCTCTCCCAATTTCCTGGATTGCCTCTTCACTTCCTTTCAAATAATAATATTACTACCAAAAGTTCCTCCCCATCACTGTTTCAGCCATTCTTGCCAACATTGGAACCCGATACTCCCGCTGAAGCCTTGTCTGTTTTCCTTATTTCAGAATACAATGGAAATTTGAGATTGCTAAACGTACAGCTGCCCCCTGCGTTAATGGGAAAATTTGATATGGGAAACTTAACTATCGCGGAATACTTGTTTGTGTTCAAAATACGATTTTTACATCTTCTACACTACCTCCCTAAGAAGAGGAAGTGATGCATTCTACCCAAAAATGCATGTAGATTTTCATCGAGAATACAGGTTCTCAGGATCCCTGAAGTCAAAAAGAGCATCTTTATTTTTTTTTGCATAACTGATAACCAATAAGAGATGGATAAAACCTTACTCCCCAAAGTTTTATATGTTACATTTACATGACTTTCTCTACTCTCTGTAAAAAGAATGTTAAAAGCTTCTTCTTCCATCTACTACATACTAATCTAGATAAACATTGGTAGAAATTGTCTTATTACTTGCTTCCTTGTAAGTAGGAGAGAAATAAGGCTAAAGCGACAGTCTAATCTCTTACAAGCAGGTTGCAATGTGATTGAAATCAGTTTCTTTGTATAGTCAGGAGTTCACAAAATCCCATATGCGAAATGTTTAACTATTTTAGAACTAAAATTAATAACAATGAATTTCTTGGAAATTGCCAACCATGAAAAAACGTTTATGATATAAATTGTGTATTTTAACGAGATTTACATTATTTTTTTTGTCTAGAAAATGTTGTCTATCTCTTAAGGTTTATGTAAAAATCATCGAGAAAGAAGAGATCTTCGTAGGGTATTCCAAGAAAATTCAAAATACACATTTTTTTCATGTAAATATCTTTAATATACTGTGTTTTAATCAAAATCGTTAGAGCCATTTTTGAGAAAATTAAAAATGTTATAATTTTTTTCCGTGTAAAGGGTAGTTTGAGGTGGGGGATTTTCCTAAATTGTTTCGTGTCGCATCTTTTGAGCATATTAAACTTAAATACCAAGTTTGGTAGTTACCGACGTTTCGTTTTTGTGTTATCGTGTTCATGGACACAAACACACATGCGCGGACGTTTTTATAAAAATGCTTTCTCTTTACAGGGACCCTAAAATGTGTATTTCCGGTAAAATCTCGGTATCGAATTTTTTGGTGGAGTGCAATACCTACGTACTATGTACTGCGTAGATAAAGTAAAAGTGTAGAGCTCATTAAAACATACATTTTAAGTCATATACAATTTTTTATGGAGTTAACCATTTCCGAGATATTCTTTTTTAGACATTTGACAAGTGCTTGAATCTCCGTATGGCTCTTGTGCCTTAAAGAGAAGTATTATAAATTGTTTATCTCGAATAACAAACAGCAATACTCCGTAGTTGTAGGAGAAATGGGAAAAGATAATCATGTGAGTGTTACTCATCAGATCTTTTTCTACCAAATTAGGTTTGTTATTTTCGATGTGGCTTTGCTGAACCGCATGATCTTGAATAGTGACGTACTTGCCAAACAACTTTTAGACGTCACACATTCATCGTCACGTGCTCACACATTTGGGATCTGCCCCGGGACAGACCTGTCATAACGCATTTGTCACGTGATGTGACTGCTGGAATTCGAACCCCGCCCACAGCTCCACGTGGAGAAGACAATTTTCTTCCCACGTGTTTCTTGGCGATTGCCGAAGGACAAGTGACAGTCTAGCTCCGGTTTTCACGCTCGATGTCCAACCTCTTTCAGACACATACATCACTTTGTCGTGATTCTTTTCTTCCTGCTACTTCTGACTGCAGCAACAGAGGTCAGGACTGTGGAAACAATAGCGCATCAGCACAATTTCGAGAAGAAAGAATGTCGTAAACAGGGCGGGACTGGAGCAGTGCAAAAGTTTTCACTTCGTTACAAATATTTGCGTAATAGTTTCAATTAGGTGATTGTAAAAGCTATATTCATAAAGGCAGTGAATAGTGTGCGCGCTTTTGTGTATGTGTGTTTGAGCTGATTTTGATCATTCTTTCATTACTGAAAAGCATTGTACTTTAAAACTGGGATTTGGCGTGAATTTCCTGTTATCTAATTCAGTGGCGTAGCGTCACGGTGGACAGTAGAGATGGGGTGAAAATAACTGTTACTGAACAGACCGAGACGGATGGCAACTGTTACCTATTAACGGTTACAAAAGTAACGAATACAAAGCAACTGGTTAGTAATGACTTTTACCAGATAGTCATTAGTTATCCCTTTAATAGCTATCAAGCCTGAGTAATATCATTCGCTGCGTGTGCAATGGTATTGCTTACCTATCAGCAACTCGTTACGCAGTATTAGATCCACAATCTCACTCACGATCTCTTGCGGAGGAGATATACAACGTACAGTTGCTTTTTCATTTGATATATCATTTATAACTGTAAGTTGAATGTAATAAATATTATAAGGAGTTAAAACCCCGATATTCATTTATGTACACCCTGTATAAAAATATGTTGTGATGCAGAGTCAAGGAAAACACATCATTATTGCCAACATCATATGAGTGAAGTTAAGTATATAATAAGTTAATATACACGTAATACGTTAGATAAAACATAATGATGACATTTTCAAAGGTGGTATTGCTGCAGAACAGGACCTTAATCGATTTAAAGCTTTTCTGAGATTAAGCAACCGGGTTTTCAATACCCTCGTTCAAATCTATATTTAGTTCAGTTATGTAAAACAGAAAGATGTTTTATTCATATGACTTTCCCTATCAGTTCTGAAAACAAGCTATTCTTTTATCTACATCATACTAATCAAATTAGCATACCTAGAAATATTGTTATTACTTTGTTCCTTATAAGTAGAAGCGAAGTAAGAGAATACTCTAGGTTAAAGCAATAGTCAGATCTTTTAAAAAGCTGTCGCTATGCGATGGTTTGACCAAGAGAAAATCAAAAGGAATGTGAAAACAGATGAGGACTTCGCGTGTGAGAAAAGTTTCAAGTATTTTAAAATTAAACCCAATAACAGGTAATATCTCTGAAAAAACAAACAAACAGAAAGAAAACAAAAAAGTATTTATGACATAAATTGTATGTTTTTAACGAGATCTACACTTTTTGAATAATAGATTTTTTTTTTATCTCTTAGGGTTTACCAATTGTGGAATGGTAATTCAGAATGAAGAGGACTTGAGAGGCTATTCCCAAAAAATTCAATATACACATTTTAGTTACCATGTAAATATCTTTTTAATGTATGGCATTTTAATAAAACATTAGAGCCTCTTTTTTTTTTTTTTTTTTTTTTTTTTTTTTTTTAGAAAATCGAAAATTTTGAGAAATATTCCATGTAAAGGGCAGTTTGGGGTGGGGAGATTTTCTTGAAGATCTTCTGGTCGCACCTTTGGAAGATACTAAACTTAAATGCCAAAGTTTTTTTTTTGTCGCTTTTGGAGTTGTGCTGTCCACATACATACACACACGCACAGAGAGAGAGAGAGAGAGAGAGAGAGATATGCACACGAACATTTTTAAAATGCTTTTTCTAATTTATTCTTATTCAGGAGCCCTCAAAATATGTATTTTCGGTGAAATCTCGGAATCTAATTTTAGGTGGAATACAATACCTTCTCCACCTACTATACAGGCCTTTTCAGAACGACACCAAACGAAGATAGCAGTCGATTAGCTTACACTTTGGTTTGTCCGAAACTTGATGTCGCAACTTTCATACGTTTTATGTGTGTTTAAAAATCGCACACATTTGGGATTAGGCAGTGAACGAACAACGGTTGACATACGCCACACCCACATGCTACGTTTTCCATTACTAAGGTGGCCTGTCCTGCGCCTGCATATCTATCAAACCACGCTTACACCACGCGACTGGGACCTTCGCTACCAACCGGCATCTCTCGTGGAATGGGCCAGGCACGTGCAATCTGGTTATGTACGAGTGCCGAATTTAGAGCTGAAAATTATATTCACGTATCACGTACGGTATGACCAACAAGGTCCACATCTTCGTTTGGTGTCGCATTGAAACATCCTGTACACATTGTACATACGTGTTAGAGAAAGTAAAAGCAACTCCTAGCGGACCAAGCCCTTCCGCACTGGCGCTGCTTCCTCTGCCTCACACGTGGACAGAGGAGTAAATGAATGACACTTGGTCGCTTCCAGTGCTGTTTATGATTATAGAGTTCCCTGAAAATATTCACCAAGCATCTTTGGAAGAGACCTAACTTAAATATGGCTTTTGTAGCTATTCGGGTTTATGCATCTTTTCGTAGAAATGTTTTAATCTTCGTCTTACGTATTCCGAATGTATTCTTCTTCCATCCTAGATTAAGATTACAGTAAAAAAAGACAGTATCATTAGTGAGATGATGTATCTACTTTGCTTTAGGTATAAGTTAGTTGAAGGTACCTAGACTAAATTTTAAACAAAATCGCCTAAAAGTTTGTTTTTTTTCATTTTTGGAAACATTTTTCGAGATCGATAGCGTGTTATATATTATGGTTTTTTGGAGAATGTAAAAAAAATGTGGGGAGTTTTCAAGCTTTTTGTTAATTAATATTAACTTTTCACACATATTTAAATTTTCTTAAAGGAATATTTTA
The DNA here is from genome assembly GCA_030762935.1 of Hymenopus coronatus. Lineage (NCBI taxonomy): Eukaryota > Metazoa > Arthropoda > Insecta > Mantodea > Hymenopodidae > Hymenopus > Hymenopus coronatus. The sequence goes on from CM060897.1 coordinate 28,897,775, forward strand.
ATGATTCCAAATATTATTTTAGAAAAAATTGTACGCCGTAAAACTAAAATATGTAGATTTTTCGTGATATAAAAATTGTGAATAAGTTGGTTAATTACTCTTAGATTTTCTGAGAGCTTTAGGAGGCCTTGAAAACTACAGCAACAATTATTGTAACTGGTTAGCCCCACTTCAAAGGGACAGACTTTAAACTTATTAAATTTGTTTATTATAAATCAAATGTAAATATGTTGGTGCCTAAAATAATAAGCATTCAATATATCATATAATATTTTAGCAATATTGAAGATATAATCCACAGCACTCAAAATAGTTTAAACAATCTTCGAAACGTTTTAACAATATTGATTAAAATCACCTCTAACAGACCGTTTACAATATGTATCGTGAACACTCGTGAGCTATACATTCAGGAAGAACGACGGACCTTTTTTTTGTGCCCAAGACATTATGGTCTGACCCCGAGACCGTTTGACCACAAGGTCGACCACTAGATGACTTTAGTAATGTCGGAATTGTGATGAATTACATTTTCTCGCTGTTATTCCTTGCAGTATCGGCCAGGGTAAGGGTGGTCGATTGCCTTTTAGGGGAGAAAACGTTCTGATTAAATACCGGCGCGCACCACCTCTGCGCATCCATTCGCCATCTCTTTCCCACAGCTTACTACACTTTTTTTTCTTTCCCCACCACGACTCCCCCTGTCTGTGACGTCATAGAAAAGATCGATTGTAGCTGCCTGGGTTTTCCCCCCACCCCCTTATCTTTACTTTAATAGCTCCAGGCTTGCCACCCACGCGGCCTTTTTTAACTCCAAGCAGCTCGGTCCACATAAACCCTTTTTGTGTCAATAGCATTGTAAACGATGTCAACGACTTCTTTACCTTTCTTTTCCTTCAAAACGGAATCGGCACAAAAGAAAAGACAATAAAAACGGTCACTGGGGAATCTTTAAAGAAACTTACGAGTTGGCTGCACTGATTAAACAGCAGAGCACTCCATATTCCTAACCCATTTTCATAACTAGTTCCCAAAACATTAATTGCTTTATAAATATAAAATTAAAACCTCTGTTTTGGGGAAATCGTGAAACGTAAAATAAATATTTCAGTATTAAAATATGCATATCCCTGAAATATTTAAGACTTTCTGATCATAAACATCTATTTGATGTCGAGTTATTGTAAATACATGTTTTGAGGTTCCTTAAATAAAAGGAGTGAACTTGTTTTAATAAAGTAATATAATTATGTTTAATGATATCTGCAAGACTAAAAATGTATAACTTGAACTCTCTCCAAAATGCCACTCAGCGGGATGACTCAGACGGTTTTGTCTGTGGTCCGCATTTGTGTGATCACAGGTTCGCTACCTACCCGGGGGTTTCCCCGGGTCGCCAAGCGAATTGTTTATTTTTGATAGTGTTTAACGCCCGCTTTTACTACTTGTGGCATCGCAGGCGACGACACTGGTGATACAGAGAATGAAGATGGAGCACCGGTGGAATGCGAAGGCGGGAGAAACAGGAGAACTCGGAGAAAACCTGCCCCTATGCGGTCGCTTGGGATCGAACCCGGCCTGGTTTAGGTGAGGGGCGAGTGGTCTAACCACTCGGCCACGCCAGGCGAATACTGAATAGGTTCTGTTCATCCGAATTTCCTATTTCTTCATGTCGTTTCCATTGTCATCTCATTGAACCCATTTTGTTCTTTCAGATTTGGAAGTGTGAAATAAAGGATGTTCAAAGTGACAATCTCTGTCCCCCGACTTCGGTGGTTGCCGGAATGAGGACCGTCCCTGGCGGGGCCCCGGTCTGCCTGCCCGAATGTCGCAGTGCTGACCATCTGGAAACTGTAGGGACCCTGACATTGTTATGCCATCACGCTCGATGTATCCTCCCTCCCGGGGGCGCCCTCTGGTGAGACGTAGGTATAATTACCTCAGGTTCAGTGCCGAGTACCCTCCATCCGTATGTCGCCCTCCGTGCTACCTCATATACTCAAGGTCGCGGGTTCAAACCCGACGGAGGACGATGGATTTTTTCGGGGATAAAAATCTTTAGCTTGGTTTCCTTCGGAAGGGAAGTAAAGCCGTTGGTCCCGTGTCGAAGGTTTACGGCATTTAAAAAACCTCAATCCTGATAAAGAGGCCTGTGAGGAACATTAAGCGATCTTTCACGCCAAATATAGAATGGAACGCTGAGAACCACAGTAGTTAAAGGGCGTCCGTAAACAACACTCTTATTTCGTTATTTCCGTCCGTATCCTATCCTATCCTTTAAAATATCTGCGAAAACTTCTTCATACTGAATTAATTTTTTAAAAGTTTGCATTACTGGCAAACAATAATAGATAAGTTAAACCTTATCACGTTTAAAAGTAGATATAGTTAAAACATAATTGATATTAAAAATTTGCTGTATAGTTTTTAGTCAGCTGTTTTAAATGCGGCTCATAACTTTGACTGTAAACAACATACTCTTTAGATGACAGTACAGAAACAAAAGAAATGTTAACAAGCTCCTTCAAAGATATAAAATACTGAAAACTTTAAACAAGGATAATGAAAAATGGCCAATGCCCTATAACTAGTATTGCTTATGAGTGTTAACGAAATCTAAATATATTTTCGCCAAATAAACTTGTGTCTGTCTATAATGTGAATTATTAGTTATACAAAATTATAAAAAAAAAAAAAAAAATATTTTCCGAATGGTAGAAAATTCTATTACTAGAAAATTCAATATATAATCGTAATAAAATTCAAATATGGCAGTTTAGCCAAACCGTTACGGTTAATTTTGGAGTAAATAAAAAAAAAACGAAACAATTTTCTTTAAGGAGTAATTTGGAGTGGTGGAATATATTCTTTAAAATTTTTTTGCAAATCTCTTGAAAATATGCTGAACTTAACATTTTGATTTTAGATCCGGTGTTTACACTCCCACAAATATTTCTCTAAAATGCTTTCTTCGATTTCAAAACATATATCTACTTTGGAATACCACGAATTTTCCATCATTTCAGGGTACGGTACTTTACTGGGTGGTTTGGTGGTGTGTGGTGCGTGGTGGATATGTGCTATGTATAGTTTTCTCCAAAACATGGAGCTTCTATAAGCGCTCGTCAAATGTTGGACTGTAAGTCTACTCGCGCTTATGTTTGACTTTTTGTGTAGCGTTTTACTCTTCTCAGGGCGTTTTTTTATCGGGCTTGTTGGGCTTCACAGACCCAGACTACCTGGCGGCTTCTTATATAATAAGTTGCTAGGATTTTTGTAGAATCGCAGTTTATTTTTATAGTTATTATTTTACAATTCCAAAGATTAACTGTAATCGCTCGATGCAATTCTTTACTTTGTTGAACGCTGTGAATCCATGGGCGCGTGTAATTCAACACGAGTACATTTTTACGCGTTATCTCTAAACGGCCTTTTCCATTACGCGTGAGGAAGCCTCCTTCTTCATGATAACTTGGCGTCACCAGCCAGAAAATCAACACGTAACTATAGATACTGTTGAAAAACAAAATCGCATCGAGAAAATCAAAACACTTAAATGCGACGAAAGCACAAGGAGTAATAAAAATTTGCATCCAGCGATTTCAACTTCGGAAGCAAAGAAACTAAAACAATTGAACATCAAATATTATAAACATGACACAAAACTCATAAAATGTCGGCAGATTTTGTGAATAATATATAAATATTGCCTCAGCTCTCAAACGGGACCGCTCCTCCCTATCACTGGGCATTAAGCTCTGGCAAACAAAAGACGAACCTGTACTAGGGGCGAGAGGCAACGTAGTAAAGTCTGTTTCCTGGAGACATTGCTTGTAAGTCGAGAATCGCGCCTCAGTTAAAGGACCACTAAGTGGAAGACTTGGCTACAGCGAGGGATGGTTTCCAACCGCAAACTTTAAAGTCTTTGGAAGAAGAGTGGGACAGGGTCATCATGTTCTGCAAAATACTGTAGCTATCTCCTCCTCTGGTACGTAACCAGGACAGTTCTGACCTATTCGTCAGGAGTACTAGAGCATGCCTGTGGGCATATCTCCATCTGTAAACTTTAGGAACCCCGCAATATCCATACCTGCTGCTTTTTGGTCCGGGCATTAATCCTTCAGATCTTTCATCTCATTCCTTCCTTCCAAAGGAGGACTTTGACCGCATACTTAAATCCTCCTCTTCACCTTGCGAGAAAAAATCTTGTATGTTCCATTCCCATGACATTCTCTAGAAACTATTGTTACAAAATATTATTCTTTTATCATACTAATTGTGATAAACGTGAAGTAGAAGGGAAATAAGGGTTCACACTAGCTAAAGCGATCGTCAAATCTTTTAAAAACTCGTCGCTGTGTGAAACAATTGAAATTCGTTTCTGTTTACATAGCCAGGAGTAAAACAAGAGGTACGAAGCGAAAGATGAGTTTAATTAGTTTTAAAAGGAACAACAAGGAACATCTCGGAGACAATTAACCCCACAAAAAAAAAGTATACGACATGAATTGTGTGCCTTAACAAGATCTATAGGTATCGTAGGTTTTTGTCTATCTCTTACGGTTTAGCAATTATACAGTCATCCAGAATGACTTTGGCTATTCCCACAAAATTCAAGCTACACATTTTGTTTGTCATGAAAATGCGATATTTTAATCGAAATCGTTAGAGGCATTTAATTTCGAAGAACGTACCATGTAAAGGTTATTAGGCGGTGCAAGAGATTTTCCTGAAATCGTTCGCAATCTTAAGATACTGAACTTAAATACTAAGTTTGGTGTTTAACGGACTTTCGTTTTTGAGTTATGCTGTACATACACGCACGCACGCACTTGGATATTTTTCTAAACATATTTTCTTTTATTCAGGGGACCTCAAAATGAGTATTGCGTGTAAAATCTCGATGTCGGATTTTTGGGTGGAATATATCTTCCATATCTTTTATGTAAATGTACATACGTGCTAAAAAAGTAAAAAACTAATAAAATGTATAAACTATTAATATTAGTTTTGTATATATACCTGTATTCTGGTATGCATATTCGTGAGGGAATCCCCTGTAGCTCACGAGGATTTTCTATTCAGGTGTTCTAGAAATAAGACAGTTGTTTGGCAATAAATCAAATAATAAATTAGACTTGAACAGCGCCTTCAATGGTTTAAATGTGACAGTAAAAATGTGATGTGTACCATTTACATGGCCTTCTGTATATCCCTGCAACAAATTATTCTTAAAAAGCTTATATTTCTATTTACTTAATGCTAATCCGAGAAAAATAGCGGAAATAGCCTTATTACTTGCTTCCTTGTAAGTAGAAGCGAAATAAGGGAGTATCATAGGTTAATGAGACAGTCAAAAGCTGGTGCTATGTCACTGAAGTTCCTCTGTATGGACAGCAGTTGACAAATTCCTGTATGAGAAAAGTGCAAGTTTTTCAAAGCAAAAACCAATAACAAGGAATGTCTCAAACACGAAAAAATCTATATAACATAAATTGTGTGTTTTAACGTGCTCTACATTTTTGGTATTGTAAGTTTTTGTCCATCTCTTACGGTTTAGCAGTTATTCAAAATTCCGTAAAAATTCATCCTGAATAAACTAGTCTTCAGAGGCTATTCCCAGAAAATTCAAGATATACATTTTATTTTTCAGGTAAATATCTCTAATATACTACATTTTAATCAAAACCGTTAGAGCCATTTTAGAGAAAATCAAAATTTTCGAAAAAAGTTCCATGTAAAGGGTAGTTTGCTGTGGGGGGATTTTTCTCAAAATCTTCGTAAGTTTGGTATTTTACCGACTTTTCGTCTTTGAGTTATCATGTTCACAGACACACTGACACATGTACATAGTACGTGCAGAGAAAGTAAAAAATTAGACTTGAACAGCGCTGTCAATGGTTTAAGCAATAATTGGTATTGTATAGATGCATTACATCATTTCCGCATTTAGTTTGTATATTTAGGGCGCATTTCCGTTAGAGATTTGCAAAAGGGCCATTATCGTACAAAAAAGTAATGTACAATGGCAGTGTGCTTGCGTGGGTGTGTTCGGGCCGTATATAACCTGGACATGCGCCAGGACTACTGCACGAAGCACAATAGAACTCGTGTAGCAGTTGTAAACAAACACACGGTCCCGCCAATTGCTATAGACTACCCTAATACAGTTGCACGTGCTTAGCAGTATGACAACAAAACATCTGATTGTTCCATTCCCAAAACTTCCTCCAGCTGTTCCACAAACACTTTTTCCGAACAAAAAAAATCTTCATTTGTCTTATTACTTGCTTCCTTATAAGTAGAAGGGAAATATGGAATTACACTAGACTAAAGCGATAGTCAAATATTTTAAAATCAGGCCGCTATGTTGAAATAATTGAGGTTCGGTTCGCTTCATGGTCCCGTTTGAGAAAACTTAATTAGTTTAAAATTGAAACCAACATCAATATCTCAAAAATGGCCAACTCCACGAAAAAACTGTATATTACATTAATTGTAGGTTTTAACGAGCTCTACATTTTCTGTTAAGTAAGTTTTTGTCTATTTCTTACGGTTTAGCAGTTTTGCAAAATTCCGTAAAATTCATCCAGAATAAAGTAGTCTTCAGAGGCTATTCCTAGAAAATTCAAGATATACATTTTATTTGTCAGGTGTGATTTTAATATTTTAATCAAAATCGTTAGAGCCATTTTTGAAAAAATCAAAATTTTCGAAAATTTGCCTATGTAAAGGGTAGTTAGGAGTGCGGGGATTTTCTTGGAACTCTTCGTATCGCATCCTTGGAAGATACCAAACCTAAATACCAAGTTTGGTTTTTAACGGACTTTTCGTTTTTGAGCTTTGCTGTCCACAAACACACGCACGGACCTTTTTCCAAAAATGCCTTTTCTGGATTCAAGGATACCCAAAACGTGTATTCCCGGTGAAATCTTGGCATCGAATTTTTGGATGCATTTTGCAATTCGTTGTCTATACACAATGTACATAGTACGTGTAGAGAAAGTAAAAATTCTGATTGTACCATTCCCATAGCTTCCTCTAGCTGATCCATAAACAATTTTTCCTAACAAAAAACAATTCTTTTATCTACGGCATGCTAATCTAGATAAACGTTAGCAGAATTGGTCTTATTACTTGCTTCCTTATAAGTAGAAGTGAAATAATGGAATACATTAGTCTAAAGCGATAGTCAAATATTTTAAAATCTGGCCGCTATGTTGAAATAATTGCGGTCCGGTTAACTTTGCATGGTCCCGCTTCAGAAAATGTAATTAGTTTAAGATTGAAACCAATTACAATGAATATTTCGAAAACAGTTAACTCTACAGGACATAAATCGTGTGTTTTAATGAGATCTTCATGTTTTGTGTAGTAAGGTTTAACCGATATGTAAAATTCTGAAAAAACTCAACCAGAATAAAGAGCTCTTCAGAGACTATTCCCAGAAAATTCAAAATATACATTTTATTTTTAATATACGTTATTTTAATCAAAATCGTTAGTTCCATTTCTGAGAAAATCAAACTATCGAAAAATGTCCCATGTAAAGGGCAGTTGGGGTGGAAGGGATTTTCTTGAAAAATTTTGTGTCGCATCTTCGGAAGATATTATACATGAATAGCTTGGTATTTAACGGTATTTTCGTTTTTGAGCTTTGCTATCCAAAGACGCACACACGGCCCTTTTTCTAAAAATGCTTTTTTTCGGGCTCAGGGCACCTTAAAACATATATTCCAGTGAAATCTCGACTTCGAATTTTTTGGTGGAATACAATACCTTCTCTAGCTATTATGTACATTGCATGTACATTGTCTCGTAGTAAACAAATATAGTGTGTTAGCGGATAGCCCCCTCTCATATCTTTGACCCCACTTGCCTTCCTCTCGTGGCCCAATAGTATACCTTTACCTTCTCCCTTCAACTTGTAGGGTAACAGAGTTATAGATTTCTCCAAAACATGATGCCATCAAACGGAACCGCTCCCCTCTACCACTGGGCAATAACCATCAGCAAACAAAAGACGACCCTATGCTAGGGGGCGAGATGCAACGTCGTAAAATCTGTTTCCTGGAGACACTGCTTGCAAGTCGAGAGTCGCGCCTCAGTTAAGGGAACACATAGTGGAAGGCTTGGCAATAGCGAGGGTTGGTTTTCAGCCGCACACACCTTAATCTCAAACTTTAGTCAGGCCGGCCGACCGACTGTGGAAGAACAGAGGGGCAGGATCATCATATTCTGAAAAATACTGTAGATGCAGTGGACAGTCATATGCCCTGAATGTAGCTCAGGAAAGAACTGTTGTTTTTTGTTGTTGTTTTTTTTTTTTTCCTGGTATAAAACCTTGTGTCCGAATACGTCCGTGAGAATAAGGGAAAGGTAGGGTTGTTAAATCTGCAGACCTAAGAGACTCCGCCGCCGTCAGATCCGGCCGCCCTTCGTGTTCTTTCGCTTTATCCTTAGGCCTGTCAACTCAATTGCCGACCTCACGCCAACGTATCCACGACGGGTGGTCGATCATTCTACCGATATACAGGGTGCTAATGAACTATGTCGAAATATTCTCACAGAATATGTTGATTACTTAAATAAGTAATTTGAGATAGGAGACTTGGCCTGTTTATTGTCATTTCGAAATATCCGCTATAAGTTTCTGAAGCGCCAGTACGCCACGTCTCGCGGCACCTCGTCCGAAATGAAAAAAATGAATAATAAAAACAATGACACTGTGACAGGAATTTAATTCGTGACCTTTGGGATAGGAGCTTCGCGCGTTACGGATTAAGGCACCAGAGCAGTTGAAAAAACGCCTCCAGAGTAGGCTACATAACTCAAGAACGTAGTTAATGAATGCTCAGTGTCGCACTGTCAAGTGATTAGTTCGAGATTTTACAGATTTTTGCAACATTAAATCTTGAGAACGCTAGTAACGAGCTGCTAAAAATCGATATTTCAATACCTAGGCAACAGTTTTAAAGACATTCTAAGCCATTTTTCAACTTGCTTTGCTTTAACACCGACTTATCAGCACCTGATACCCAAACATTTAACGCTCTGTAGTTGCGTTATGTTTATCCGGGAACCATGCATAGCCAACCTCAAATTACTTATATTAGCCACGTGCACAATCTCGCAAATTATTTCGGTGTAGTTCATTAACACATTGTATAGGCAATGTTGCCAGTATCATGCATCTCCTAGCCGAAAAGTTAGATTTCTTGGCCGAGACCGCTGTCTATCGCAGCTTCTCACAGTATTGAATGTGCACCGGTCCTATATCAGAGACTTAAAATCCGCACCCCGTGCGCATTCCGTAATCAGGAACCAGCGGTTGCTAATTTCAGGAGCAGTATCCTTTTCCTCTTCTCCGCTGGTGTTTAAATATTTGTTTTTGTTGGGGTTGACTTTTAGTTGACCACTTATTTAGGGATAGCTCAGGCTATCGGGTAGGCTCAAATCCCTTGGGCCGACAATCTGGCTGAGATTTTTACATGGTTTTCCTCAGACGGCAATGTAAATACCGGATTGAATATTTGATATCATGACCCAGTTCTACCGTCTAAAACAAAACTAAAACTGCCCGCCTGGGTAGTGTGGTGGTAGCGCGTCTGCTTCACATTCAAAAGGTCGTGATTTCGCTTACGGTGAGTTACCCGGATAAGGAGGTTTTCCATTACCCTGAGAAGACGAATTTCGAGTAACATTAAGCTCCTTGAACCCCGAGATCATTTGAGCATCATTTCTCATCGTCCGATATAACCAGCTTTAACCTGTGATACTCCCTTATTTCGCTTCTACTTATACGGAAGCAAGTAATACGACTATTTCTGCTAATTTCTTCTCGATTATCATGAAGTAAATCGAAGCATAACCTTTTTAACAATAACTTGTTGCAGAGATATAGAGAAAGTCATGAGAATGGAGCACATCAGAATTTTTTCTTACTATTATTCGTGTATGTAAGCCAGTTACAATGAGAAACAGTAGAGTTTCGATCATATTCGATTAACAAATGCGACATTTACCGAATAATATGTACCATCGAGTATATCTTGAAACTTATTAATACTGATAATACCTCATCAGCATTGCGAAGTTCCGTCAGTGAAATAACCCTTTGACATGCTTTACAAATCCTTCTACTATATTAAAAGTTTCTATTCCATCAAGAATATAGTTTTTATAATAATAATAATAATAATAATAATACCTTCAAGGATTGTCATTAAAATATGACCTGTTTAAGATACTTTCATCAGAAATAAAATATCTTGAATATTCTGGGAATAGTCACTGAAACCTCTTCATTCTGGAAGTCTTCTGTATAATTGGTAAAGCGCCAGAGAGAGCCAAAATCGTTTTATACAAAAACGGTATATCTCGTTAAAATACGCAACTTATGTAATATACTTATTACTTTCTCTACACGTACTATTTGCATAGTGTATAGAGAAGGTATTGTAATGCACCCAAAAATTCGATACCGAGTTTTCACCGCAAATACATGTTTTGGATTACCCTGAATCCAGAAAAAGCATTTTTGGAAAAAGGTCCGTGAGTGTGTGTGTCTGTCCGTCAGTCTGTCTGTCTGTGTGTCTGTGGACAGCATAGCTCATAAACTTGGACCGTTAAGAACTTGGTATTTAGGTTTGGTATCTTCCAAGGATGCGACACAAGAAGATTTTCAATAAAATCTTCTCAAACTACCCTTTATATTAAACATTTTTCGAAATTTTTGATTTTCTAAAAAGTGACTCTTACGATTTTGATTAAAACATCATATATTAAAGATATTTACCTGACAAATAAAATGTATATCTTTAATTTTCTGGGAATAGCCTCTGAAGACTACTTTATTCTGGATGAAATTTACGGCATTTTGCATAACTGCTAAACCGTAAGAGATGGACAAAAACTTAGCACACAAAAAGTGTTGAGCACGTTAAAACACACAATTTTTCATTTACATTTTTTTCTTGGAGTTGATCGTTTTTTAGATATCCTTGTTTTTGGTTTCAGCTTTGAAAAATTTCTACTTTTCTCATACAAGGAATATGTCAACTTCTGTCCATACAAACAAAGGAACATCAGTCACATAGCAACCAGCTTTTAACTAACAGTTTAACCTATGGTACTCCCTTATTTCGTTTCTACTTACAAGGAAGCAAGTAATAAGACTATTTCTGCTAATTTTTTTTGCTGATTAGTATGAAGTAAATAGAAGCATAAGCTTTTAACAATAATTTGTTGCAGAAATGTAGAGAATGGAACACATGAGATGTTTTGTTCAGGGGTACTCAAAACGTGTATTTCCGTGAAATCTTTGTGTCGAATTTTTGGGTAATATTCAATACCTTTTCTACTTATTATGCACATTGCACATACGTGCTAGAGAGAGTAAAAATGTTACCTGTTTCGCCACTGGGCGGATAAAACACTTGCTATATAATTCCCTGGTGAATATCATTTCGGCATGAAAAGCATGGCAATTGAAAATGCTCTTCACAGAGTGGAATGCGCGGTAATGGACAATGGCAAACAATTTATAGATTAAACCGGAGGCAATGAAGCGTTAAAAACTTAACACTTTATTATTCTGTTCATTTGCTGCTGTGTTTAATTACGAGCAGCTCGTTAATTTTTTGTAATGAACTAGTCAGAAAATTCTGTTTCACGCTGATGCCGTTTGATCTATTCAAACTTGGTGTATTTACCCCGATAAACCTCATTTGTCTGTCACCCAAATACCAAACTGAAACGGTTTTTACTTTCTCTGTCGTTCGCTTATATACCGTAAGTAGGGAAAATGTTATATTCCATCAAAACTGCGATCCCACCGGAAAATAAGGTTTTTAGCTCGATTAAACCCTCCCCCTTTCTAAAAAATCTGATGTGTTCCATTTACATAACTTTCTCTACATCTCGGCAACAAATTTTGTTAAACAATTTATGCTTCTATTTACTTCATGCTACTCGAGAAAAAATTAGCAGAAATAGTCTTATTTCTTGCTTCCTTGTAAATAAGGGAGTGCCTTAGGTTAAAGTGATAATCAAAAGCTGGTTGCTATGTGACTGAAGTTCCTTTCTTTGTATGGACAGGAGTTGACAAATTTCCCTATGAGATCCCGTGTCGTAGATTTACGGCACGTAAAAGAACCTCAAGTCTGACAGAGAGGCCTTTGAGCAAAATTAAGCAGTCTTTCACGCCCAATTTAGTTAAACCACAGCAGTTAAAGAGCGTCCATAAATAACACACCATTTACATTTTCCCTATGAAAGTTTTTTAAAGGTGAAACCAAAAACAATCAGCTCCACGAAAAAAATGTACATAATATAAATTGTGTGTTTTAACGTGCTCTACATTTTTATATAGTAAGTTTTTGTCCATATCTTAGGGTTTAGCAGTTATTCAAAAGTCCGTAAAATTCATCCAGAATAAAGTATTCTTCAGAGGCTATTACCATTAAATTCAATTTATACATTTTATTTGTCACTTAAATATCTTTAATATACGATCTTTTAATCAAAATCGTTGGAGCTATTTTTGAGAAAATCAAAAATTTTGGAAAGATGTTCCATGTAAAGGGTAGTTTGGGCTGGGGTGAATTTTTCACAAAATCTTCGTGTCGTATGCCTGGAAGATACTGAACTTAAATACCAAGTTCGGTATTTTACCGACTTTCCGTTTTTGAGTTGTCGTGTTCACAGACACATGAACACGCAGGGGACCCTAAAACATATGTTTCCGGTGAAATCTCGGTATTGAATTATTGTGTGGAGTGCAATACCTCTTCTATACACTATGTACATAGTACGTGTAGAGAAAGTAAAAATTAAAGCACGAATGTGCTTGTCTGTGTTTGAGAAAACGAACAGTGTAATTCATGTACAAAAATAAATAAATAAATTTAATGAATAGAATCTGATGTGTTCAATTCAGGTGATATTTACTATTTGCCTCATGTCAACCAAGCAATAGCAGATATTCCTATTACTTAGTTCCTTATAAGTATAAGGGGAATAAATGAAAACACTACGCTAAAGCAATACTCAAATCTTTTAAAAGCTGATTTCTGTGTGATTGAAATGGTGTTACCTTCGTATGGCTAGAATTAAAACAAAACAAAAATTAATGCAAAAATTAACCAATGACATGTGGTTGACTACACAAAAAAGTATGTTTTAACGAGATCTACATTTTTTGTGTATTTCTTACAGTTTTCCACTTAACAGAAATCATCCAGAGTGAAGAAGTCTTCAGAGACTATTCCCAAAACATTTAAGATGTCCATTTTATTTGAATTATATGCATCTTTAATATACGGTATTTTAATCAAAATCTTTAGAGCCATTTTCAGAAAATCAAAATTTTCACACTTTTCTCCATTTAAAGGGTTGTTTAGGATGGGGGAATTTACGGAAAATGTTCGTGTCTCCTTCTTGGAAAATACTGAACTAAATGCCAAATTTGGTATTTAACTGACTCGTTTTTGTGTATCGTTGCTCAAACCCGGCGGAGGACGATGAATTTTTTTCGGGTGTAAAGATCCTTAGCATGGCTTCCTTCGGAAGGGAAGCAAAGCCGTTGGTCCCGTGTCGTACACATACGGCACGTAAAAGAACCTCAAGCCTGATAGAGAAGCCTCTGAGCAAAATTAAGCGGTCTTTCACACACAATTTAGAATGGGACTCTGAGAACCACAGCAGTTAAAGAGCGCCCATAAATAAAACGCCATTTACATTTTTTTTATCCATCCATCCCTGGAACTTTTCTATAGATGGTTTCCGTTTGAGAAAAGTGTATTTTAAAACCGAAATGAATAACAAGGAATATCTCGGAAATAGTTAGCTCTAAAAAAAAAAGTTTGACATAAATTATGTACCTACATTAGCGAGATCTATATATTTTGTGTAATAAAGTTTGGTCTATACCTTACGGTTTGCCAGCTATGCAAAAATCATTCAGTATGATAAGAACTTCAGAGGCTATTCCCATCAAATTCAAGATAAACATTTTCTCATATAAATATTTTAATATGCGGTATTTTAATCAAAATCGTTGCAACCATTTTTGAGAAAATCGTCCATATAAAGTGTTTTTTGGGATGGGGGTATTTCTTAGATATCTTCTGCCGCATCCTTGGTAGATATTGAACTTAAAAACCTAATTTATTTGAGTTGTGCTGCACATGCGCGCGCGAACACTTCCCTAAAAATGCTCTTTTTAATTTTTTATTTAGGGTCCTAAAAATTTTATTGCGGCGAACCTCGGTATTGAGTTTTTGGGTGGAAAACAATACCTTTACCTACTATGAACGGATCTACTATAGAGAAAATATCGCTATACACTGGCTCTGAAATCCCTTACTCTTTGAATGACTATTGAAAACAAATGAATGGCAAAAGTATAAAACATTTGAAAATTGAAATCAATAAGAAAAGAAATGCTTAGCAATACAACAATTTGACATGAATTGTGCGTTTTAACGAGATCTGAATTGTTTATGTATTTAGTCTTGTCTCTTTTAAGGTTTACTAGTTATACAAAAGCAGGTATACAAAATTCATTCAAAATAAAATGATTTCATAGACTATTCGAAGAAAATTCTAAATGTAAATTTTCCTGACGTACAAATATCTTAAGCATAAGATATTATAATCAAATCCTTGGATGTATTTTTTCAGAAAATCAAAAGTAACGAACGATTTTCAGTGTAATGGATGGTTTGGAGTGGGAACTGCAATCGATAATCGATCGATTCCAGGAACTCTTTGGTTTATAGGTTAAGATGCACTCATTTGTTCCTGGTGATGTAATAGGTTGAGTATTACAGTCTCGTATTATGCCAAATATGGTAGAGAATGGAATATGTGTCAACACACTGCTGGTTTTAATCTCTTGGACATATCCGGGCAAGTTCGGGAGCGTCAAGCAGGGAAGGGTCCCGGAAATCGCTGCTCATATCCTGCACAACCGGAAACGGAACTGTACGAGGAAAGCCCTTTTACCGAAGAATACCGATCACTGTTACGTCACATACAATAAACGATTGTCATTAAATTAATTGGTATGGAACGAAAAAAAAATCTCTGTATTCTCCAACAAACTTTCTCTATACGTACTATGTACATAGTGTATAGAGAAGGTATTGCACTCCACCCAAAAATTTGATACCAAATTTCACCGGAAATATATGTTTTAGGGCCCCCTGTATCCAAAAACAGCATTTTCAGAAAAAGGTCTGTCTGTTTGTGTCTATGAACACGATAACTCAAAAACAAAAAGTTCGTTAAAAATCAAACTTGGGATTTAGGTTAAGTATCTCCCAGGGATGCGAAAGGAAGATTTTGAGAAAAATCCTCAAACTACCCTTTACATAGAATTTTATCGAAAATTTTATTTTCTCAAAAATGGCTCTAACGATTTTGATTAAGATATCATATAATAAAGATATTTACCTGACCTATTTAATTTCTGGGAAGAGCCTCTGAAGACTACTTTATTCTGGATGAATATTACGGAATTTTGCATAACTGGTGAACCGTAATATATAGACAAAACCTTACCACAAAAAAGTAGAGCACGTTAAAGCACACAAGTTATGTTATATACATTTTTTCGTGGAATTTATCGTTTTGGACATATTCCTTTGTTTTTGGTTTCAACTTTGAAAAACTTATACTTTTCTCAACGGGAATTTGTGAACTCCGGGCCTTACAAACAAAGGAACTTCAGTTACATAGCAACCAGCTTTTGGCAATCACTTTAGCCTATGGTACTCCCTCATTTCGTTTCTCCTTACAATAAAGCAAGTAATAAAAATATTTCTGCTGATGTTTTATCGATTAACATGAAGTAAATAGAAGCATAAGCTTTTTAACAAAAATTTGTTGCAGAGATGTAGAGAAAGTCATGTGAATGGAGCACATCTGATTTCTTTTCTACCTATTTCATGCTAATCGAGATAAACATTAGCTGAAAAGGTTTTGATTACACAATTCCTTATAGGTACAAGGGGAATGAAGGAATACAGTAGGTTAAAGTAATATTCAAACCTTTCAAGAGCTGGTCGTTCTGTGATGGCAACAAAATTCTGTTCTTTTTGCTTGCCTAGGACGAAAATAAGTGAATAAGGGCTTCCCCTTGAAGAAAGTGTAGGTAATGGGGGATTAAAACCAATAACAATAATGGTTAACTCCGCAAAAATGTATTCGGCTTAAATTGCTTATTTTAACGAGATTTATATTTTTTGTGAGATAAGATTTTGTCTTTTTCTTACTGTTTACCAGTTATGCAAAAGTTATCCTGAAAATAAAAGACATATATTTTATTTATTATGAAAATGTGTAAAACAAATGGAATTTAAATCAAAATTGTCAGAACAACTTTTGAGAAAATGACAATTTCGAAGATGTTTTCATGTAAAGGGCAGTAAGGCTGGGGAGATTTTCTTAAAAACCTTCGTGTAAACATCCTTGGAAATTGTTGAACTTGATATATTAAGTAAGTTTGGTATGTAGCCCAGCTTTCATTTTTGAGTTATGCTATTCACAGACTGACATACACATATGGATATTTTTTCTGAAAAGAAAAAAAAAACCCTTTTTGGATTCAGAGGGCTCCAAACTATGTACTTCCAGTGTAATCTTGGTATGAATTTTTGGATGGGTTGCCATATCTTCTCTACCTATTATGTACGCGGCAGAGAAAGTAAATATGTTTAGCCGTGATTGCATTAAATATTGAGTACCTTAAATAAAATAGTAACAACAAGATCGGTACATAATCATATATGTTTTAGTGGTATTGGCTCTGTTCTCAGTTGCTGCTTAAGTTTTCTAACTTTCTGGTAAAGTTACTTCAGAGCTGGTTACTAGTGCTCAAGGTTGAGAATCCGATTTGCCCCATGTCAGCGGGACAAAATTCTGGTATGCTGGCGGCAATAATATTTAATAATAATATTCTGGAAGATTTTTTTTAAAATATTTATTTATTACCTCTCTAGACCCGTATGTATAATGTACATAGTGTTGTACTCCACCCAAAAATTCAATACCAAGATTTCACCGGAAATACATGTTTTAGGACCCCCTGAATCCAAAAAAAGAAGCATTTTCAGAAAAAGGTCCATGTATGTGTGTGTATAGGGAGAGCATTGCTCAAAAACGAAAACACGGTTAAATATCAAACTTGGTATTTCAGTTCAGTATCTTGCGAGGATGTAACACGAAGATTTTCAAGAAAATCCCCCCACTCCAAACTACCCTTTACATGGAAAAAATTTCGAAAATGGCTCTAGCGATTTTGATTAAAATCTCTTATGTTTAAGTTACTTACGTGCCAAATAAAATGTATATCTTGAATTTTCTGGGAATAGCCTCTGAAGCCTACCTTATTCTGGATGAATTTTACGGAATTTTGCATAACTGCTAAACCGTAAGAGATGGACAAAAACTTACCACACAAAAAATGTAGAGCACGTTATAACACACAATTTATGTAACATACATTCTTTTCGTGGAGTTGATCGTTTTTTTTTTTTTTTTTTTTTTTTTTTTAGATATTCCTTGTTTTTGGTTTCAGCTTTGAAAAACTTAAATTTCCTCAAACAGGAATGTGTCAACTCCTGCCCATACAAAGGAACTTCAGTCATATAGTAACCAGCTTTTGACTATCTCTTTAACTTACAGTACTCCCTTATTTCGCTTCTATTAACAGGGAAGCAAGTAATAAGACCATATCTGATAATTTTTTCTCGATTAGATGAAGTAAATAGAATAATTTGTTACACAGATGTAGAGAAAGTCATGTGAATGGAACACATAAGATTTTTTTTATTTTTGAGCTGTATTCCTTATTCTTGTTCCTCTTTTTTTCCAGTTTCCCTACATTTCCTTTGTTGAGCAATGCGTTTACTGTTTGCTTTTGCTTTTGCTACATATAGACATTTACAAACAACCAGCCCAAGGTGGGACTCAAACCCACGATCCCGAAGCACCAAAAGCTAGGCGCTTTAGCAAGCGCGGTCACGGGAACGGCAGGTTTTTGGCCGGTGAAATTTGGATCTGTATTTCTCAAGCATATGTTCTGAGCTTTTTGTCACATTAGATTCTTGAAAGCTTCCGGGAAAAAAAATATCTTGTGTTTTTAATGATCCCTATGCAGTTTTTAAAATGCTGAAACCAAATTTTACTTGTTAAATGTGCACATTCACTTGCAGACTTAAGCAAAACGTGCTCCTCGAACTTTTTTTTAACCAGAGAGTAGGCGGAGGACAGTGAGTGCACCGACCCCGCCGTCTGGTCTCTGACATCATCAATCCCCGTAACACTGTTAACTTACACTCCCTCAAACGTCACTCCATCTACGCTCTTTACTTTCACATGATTTGCAATTAAAACTTAACTTCAGAGAATAAAATAACAATGTATACTCTTGGCTTTTGCGATTTTTAATTAGGTATAGGTCTCTCTGGCTGATAGCGTGTTACTGGGCACATCAACTCGCTTGGATGATCGCCTGCTTCTGCCATGCGTAAGCGTGCATGAGGCCGGTAGTCGGGTTGGCAGGTCCAGGCCCCTTCCGGGCTGTAGCGCCACGAAATGTATTTATAGGTGCATAAAGAGGGGGACACTCAGATCTACTGTGACTACTACGCCCAGGAGGAAGAAATGGCTACAGGCCGCAGGCAGATAGGCCATACCTCCGCGCTGTGGTTTCTAATATAGGGTCGTTAAATTATAAGGTAACACCTGTCGCGGACTCTCTCCACTGCGCGAGAGATCCGAGAGTCACCGGGAAAGTGGTGCCGGCAAAGCTTAGCAGCAGGAATCCTTGTGATTTCTTGTATGATGTTATCAGTAAGTTTCTGTATACTACACAGTGATTTCTGCTGCTGAGCTTAGATGAATGAGCGAGAACATCTTAAGTTTGTTATACTCCTTGTATGGAAGCAGATGATCAATATTTTCATCATTTATTTAAGGTAAGAATACCAGTTGCCTATGCTGGCACCACT
This sequence comes from Hymenopus coronatus, assembly GCA_030762935.1. Lineage (NCBI taxonomy): Eukaryota > Metazoa > Arthropoda > Insecta > Mantodea > Hymenopodidae > Hymenopus > Hymenopus coronatus. The sequence goes on from CM060897.1 coordinate 28,916,794, forward strand.
TTCCCGGCGACTCTCGGATCTCTTGCGCAGTGAAGAGAGGCCTCGAGAGACGACCCATCAATTAAGCAGCCTCTAGATTCCAAGGGGAGTACTCTTTCCTTTGAGTAAGCATCCGCGCCATTTGTCCTACACCGTCGTACGCCAAGGAACCTAGAAGCGCGCCTGAAAGATGGGAATCAAATACACACCTCCCGAAGCGAGCTTCGTCGTTACTGCGTAACCGCTCGGTGATTTTTAATTAACTTTCCTAAAAAAATTCCAGCGATAACTTTTATTTGTCATGTTAAGGCTCCTTGATGAAATTCCCAAAGTAAATTGCAAAAGTTTGCAGTGCAACGAGCAATTTCAGTTAACGACTAGTGAAAAAATTAATGAAGGAAACAAATTACTTTTAACACAGAGGTGAATTTACTTTTAAAACTGCACTCCAGGGTTGGCTGGTATGTTAATAGTTTTGATATATGCACAAAATCGGCACTTTTCAGAATTTTCAATCTGCATTGGAAAATCAGATCTGATGACTTTTAGATAAATGAATATAAACGTGGTCTGAACTAAACATGAAATGCGTAAACTCCTAATATGTACAGCTTCTCTGCTTTGTTTATATATACAGTCTGTTTTAATAACGCGATTATACCCCGATTTGCAGTTTATATCTTTAATAGAATAGATAGTCCCGCAGCACAGCTAAAGCAGGGAAGTTGCCGACACATCAGGGGCATAGACTACAAGCTTATTCTCCATCTAGCGCCGTACGAGGCAACACAGCCAGCCGAGTTCTAAGTATCTGAAGCACATTTATAGACTTTTTAATGGATGCCCTTTGGCTATTGTGATTCTCAGCGTCCCATTCTATATCGCTTAATTTTGCGCATGTGTCTCTTTATCAGGCTTGTGGTTTTTTTTTTTTTGCGTGCCGTAAATCTACGACACGAGACCAACGGCTTTACTTTTCTTCTGGAGGAAGCCATGCTGAGGATATTTACACCCAAAAAATCTATCGCTCTCCGGGTTTGAACCCGCAAACTTAGGAACCAGAGGCTAGTATGTTATCCCTAGACGAGGACATTATAGACTGTATCGTATAATACTGAATAGTATAACTGCTGCATATTTGTGCCCACTGCAGGAGTTTCGATTGCTACATACTTGAAACTCAAATAAAATATTTAAAAAATTTTATGTGTTCCATTCACATGACTTTCTCTGCATCTCTACAACAAATTGTTATACAGCTCATTCTTCTATCTACTTAAGACTAATCGAGTAAAAATTAGCAGAAAGGGTGTTATTTATTACTTACTTCCTTGTAAGTAGAAGCAAAATAAGAGAGCACCATTAGTTAAAGTGATAGTCAAAAACTGGTAGCTATGTGACTGAAGTTCCTCTGTTTGTATGGACACGAGTTGACAAATTCCTGTATGAGAAAAGTATAAGTTTTTTTAAAGTTGAAACCAAAAATAAAGAATAGGACAAAAACGATCTACTACACGAAAAAAATGTAATAAAAATTGTGTGTTTTAACGTGCTCTACATTTTTAGTGTGGTAAGTTTTTGTCCATCTCTTATGGTTTAGCAGTTATACAAAATTCCGTAAAATTGATCCAGAATAAAGTAGTCTTCAGAGGCTATTCCCAGAAAATTCAAGATACACATATTATTTGTCAGGTAAATATTTTTAATACACGATATTTTAATCAAAATCGTTAGAGGCATTTTTGATTAAATCAGAATTTTCGAAAAAAAGTTCCATATAAAGGGTAGTTGGGGTTGAGGGGATTTTCTTGAAAAGCTTCGTGTCGCATCCTTGGAAGATACGAATCTTAAATACCAAGTTTGGTATTCAACGGTCTTTTCGTTTTTGAGCTATGCTGCCACAAATATAAGCGGACCTTTTTATAATTTTTTTTTTTTTATTCAGGGGGACCTAAAACCTGTATTTCCGGTGAAATCTTGGTATCGAATTTTGGGTGGGATGCAATACCTTCTCTATACACTATGTACATAGTACGTGTAGAGAAAGTAAAAAGCTGCAAGCAATTAATGAAATAAGAATTGCGCTGTTAAATTGTTCATAGATTTGTACGCAGCTTTTGGTGGTACATTTGACATGCTTCCGCATACTTGAGTAGCGCGAATCCTTTACCGGGTTACGGGAGCGGAAGGTGTTTGTCCCTTTGACGAGGAACGAAAAAGAAAGGTTTAGGTTACGCTCTTCTGTGCCCATCTTTGGGTGACAATGTCCCATTACCACATCGTTGATGAAAGAGCATCATCGTTGGAGGCTTGAAGGTTGGTACGAGTGGGGCAACGTTGCCAGATGGCAGGAAAGAGAAAGCAAAGGAGGGGTGGTACAGTAATTTCGGGAGGGGGGAGGAGTGCTGAGCCCTGGGCAGGTTCGCCCGCCTTGCAAGATTCACCCCAGCAACCCTCTCTCGCCTGCACCTGGGACCAGCCCACAAAATATCCTAATAATTCATGAACATTTGCAATATGCTGAAATGAAAATCTGCAAGGGCGTATTGATCCTCAGGAAAAACAAGGGGCACTGGGCAGAGCCGCCGCCAGCTCTTTGTACCTGCAAGAAAGTTCAAATGGGTTCCTGCAGCACCAAATTGGCGCTGGATAAATCTGGGGTCGACCCCAGGATAACATCAATAACATCCGTCCAAGTCCTCCGAAACGACTGTCCATTTCATCAAATGATATTATCTAATCGAAATTGTAGAGCCAGTTTTGTAAGGCCCACTTTGAGGAGGGTGTTCCCCTAGGTTTACAGACACGGGTGACGAAATGAATGCCTAGAGACTGCAGGTTTGCAGACCTTAAAAGTTGTACTTCGTCTGTCTTCTAAGGTTAGGAGCAATCACTGTACAAAAATATTGATGTGTTCTATTCACATGGCATTCTGTATCTATTCTACAAACAAACCATTCTTACAAAAGATAATTCTTTTATCTACCTACATAATGTTAATCAACATAAACATTACTGAAATTGTCATATTACATAGTTCCTTATAAGTTGAAGGGAACTAAGGGTATGCACTAGGCTAAAGCGACAGAAAATCTTTTAAAAGCTGTTGCTATGCGATTGTCATGGCCAGGAATAAAACAAAATAGAGATTAAACGAAAGGTGACCTCCCAATGTAAAAATTTAAGTAGCTTAAAATTGAAACCAATAACAAGGAATATCTCAGAAAGGTTAACTCTGCAAAAAAATGTATATGACACAAATTGTGTGTTTTGGCGAGATCTACATTTTTATGCAGTAAGTTTTTGTCTATCTATTACGGTTTGTAAGTTACGTAAAATCCATCCAGAATGAAGAGCTTTTTAGAGACTTGTTTCCAAGAAATTCAGGATATATATATTTTATTTTCCATATAAACATGTTTAATATACGGTAGTTGAATCAAAACCGTTGAGCTATTGTTGCGAAACCTGAAAATTTCGCAAAATGTTCCATGTAGAGGTTAGTTTTGGGTGGTGGGATTTTCCTGAAATAGTTTGTATCGCATCTTCGGAAGATGTGTCACGATAGCTTAAGCTTAAATACCAAATTTAGTATTTGGTATTTAACTGTCTTTAAGTTATACTGTCCACAGACAGACAGACACATACACACAGAGAACTTTTTCCAAGAATGCCATTGTTAATTTTGCTAACTTCTTGAGCTTATCTCAGGAACTAAGATAGCAAGCTGAAATTATTAAATTCTACTTCAAATTCCAAGAAATAGAGGTATTAGGCTTAATGGTGGGTGCTCGTGAAACAATCATCAAGTTCTTCCGTGTCTCTTGGAATATGTTCGGCCTGAAGGAGAAAAAATATACATTGTAAGCGCGGTGATTAGAAGATCAATCAGTTTATGCTTAACCATTTGTAACGTATATGATTCATAAAAAAATGTCACCTTCCGTGGTGTAGTGCTAGCCTCTAATCCCCAAAATTGTAGGTTCAAACCTGGCGGAAGACGATGGATTTTTTCGGACGCAAAAGTCCTTAGCATGGCTTCCTTTATAAGGGAATAAAGCCATGTAATGTTTATTTGCATGTAAAAGAACCATATATCTTGAAATAAGAAGGTTTCTAGGCAAAATTGCGCCACTTAACATCTAAAAGTCGTGATTTCATCCCTCGGTGTCATTTGTGGGCGACGAGGCGATCCCTCGTCACTATGGCGCATAGCGGCGAACTCACGAACTAGAAACTCAAAACCCGATCAAGGAAACATCGCAACAGTGCTCTTAGGAGTTACTGTAAATTAACTAATTATTTTAAAAATATATTTCTATTATTCTTATTATTACTGTTTCTCTTCGTAATTGTTAATCATTAGTTTTCTTTATTTTTGTCTTTGACTACTTTAATAAGGTTAAATTAGAAAGTGCAACGTATAGAGAGAGTATTCAATTCATTGGAGGGGGTTTTGGTTCGAATACAAAATTGTTGTATGCCGTTTGAAAGAAGAAGACAAAGTTGCCATTCTTTTCTAACCATGCATATGTTATTATGACTTCAAACACCCACTAAAGAACATAACGCTGTATTTATATAAATAAGGTATTGTATTGTATTCCACCCAAAAATTCGATGTCGAGATTTCATCCGAAGTTTAGAAGTTTAGAAAAATGTCCATGTGCGGTGTGCCCGTGAGTCTGTGAACACAACTAAAATACGAAAAAATCGGAAATTTGAAAAATCTTAAACATAAAAGGTAGTTTGGGGTTGGGGCATTTTTCGGAAAATGTTCATGTCACATTCTTGGAAGATACTAAATTTAAAACCCAAGTTTAGTATTTAACTGATCTTTCGTTTTTGAGTTGCACTATCCACACACAAACACACGGGAACCTTTTACTAAAAAGGTTTTTATTTAGAGGTCCTCAAAACTGGGACTTCCAGTGATATTTTTGTATCAAATATTTGAGTGAAATACAGTATCTTCTCTACTTGCTATGTTTGTACATAGTACTCGGTAAAAAAAAGCTAAAAGTTTTCAGTTTTGTGCTCCATGCTTTAAAAGTAGTGGTTAAGCTCCTAATCCGATTGGCGAATAAGGCATGCAGATTCTAGTTCAGTTTTAGATTTTAATCTGCCATTGGTCGATTGACCGGTATAACTGTCCATACACAAGCAGACAAAACGAACAGAAGACTGTGGATTTCGCATTGGAAAGAAGAACCGATTTTCAGAAAGTCCATTTTTACTCCTTATTTCGATACAGTTCATTTACATACACCTAGCCAAACCTAACCTAACGTAGCCTAACCTCAACAAAATCTCGAAACCTGTCTTTCACCTTCACGTAGCCATATTGTCTCCGTCACCAATAGGAAAGGCTCAGGAAAGAGTCTTAGTCTAAAACTGAACTAATTGTCAGTCCGCATAGGTAGTTGTCACTCTTCTACAAAACCTATAACAGCCTGGGTTCCCCAAGGATCTATCCTGGGATCAGTTCTGTTCAACCTGTACACCTCTGATATGCCTGCAACGCCTACAGCTCAAATCGCTATGTATGCGCACGATACTGTAATCTTCTCAACACATCGCAATATCCACACCGCCAGAAATCACCTTCAAGAGGCCTTAAACTTGATTATATCCTGGCTAGACAACTGGCGTATTTCGCTCAACCAGCAAAAACGTGAAGCAATGGTCTTTACACTATGCAGAAGGAACTATCCACCACCAGTAACGCTCCCAGCTCCTGGATCGACTCACATGGAAACCACATATAAGCAACAAACTTAAACTAGCCCGAGCAAGACTGGTAAAACTTTACCCCCTCCTCAACAAAAGATCTTCACTCAAACTAAAAAACTGCACACTACTTTACACCACTCTATTAAGACCACTACGCTTGTCCAGTTTGGGGAGGAACTAGTCCTTCTGAAATCAAACGTATCCAGACATTTCAAAACAAAATATTGCGAATCTCAACGAATGCACCAGAAATAGTCAACTACATAGAGAAACTGGAATCAACATCATTCAACAGTCAATTTCTTCACAAGCCGTTTTACAGCAAGCTAAAAGACGTTCCAGGAGCCATTCACTATTCTCTTGGCAGAAAATCTAGCTATCCAACTCGCATCAAGAGTCGCCTACCACTGGACCAGCTCTCACAGCAAGACTTTCTGTAAAATAAAAACAAAAAAATGTACCTACTTATGAGGGGCCCAATGGGGCTTACCTCATTTCAATGTTATTCAGTACCATGCATGTAAATAATGTCTAAAATCAATGATCTGTAGAGCGCACATGCGCTGATCGATCAATAAATCATTAAAAAAAAAAAAAAAACTGAACTAGAATCTGCAATCTCGCTGCATGGCACCGTACAATTGACTGAAAGGCACTCACATGTGGAGTTCACTGAATTCTTGCTGAAATGAGATTGTCACACCTTATTCGCAATGTTTGTGTTTTTAAGCTAAAAAAAAAGGAGAAATGTTCTTAAACACAGAAGATTGAGGTTATACTAGTATGATATTTGTTTTCCCTTAAATCATTTAAATAACCTTTGTTCAAATAAAAATTTGTTCTCATAGCTTAATTCTATATAACTATTAAACGTATGATAAAATATTTTTTGTAATACTCACTAATAACATTTTTTTGTTAAAAACCTCTAAATGTATATTATTCTGTGTCACTTGGCAAACTCATTTATGAATCAGACTAATAAATAATAAGCCCGCCTGGGTAGCGTGGTGGTAGCATGTCTGCCTCACGTTCAAAAGGTCGTGAGTTCGAATCTCGCTTAGGGTGATTTACCCGGATAAGGTTTTTTTCGGGGTTTTCCCTTATCCTTAAGCTCCATGGACCCCGAGATCATTTGAGCATCATATCATCAATTGCATTCATCGTCCGATATGACCAAACCAGGTTAAAGGACGTTAAAACTACAAAAAAAAAAAAAAATAAATAAATAATGTAACAGTCAATGTTTGTATGTATGTATGACTTCTACATCTTTACACAGATTTCGATTAAACCTGATAAACTTTAACACAAGGCAAAAATGTGTATTAAGCTTAAAATTCGAAATATCGCCTTATTTCATACGTATGTTATGCCTTCAAAGATCATCTCTATCTTTCTGAACGATAATGATAACGAGAATAATGAACTGTACATTAATTTTCGCGTTTCTTTTGTTTTGTCTGTTATGCGTTTTCTTAATAGTTCTATGTACTTACTTATTCACTGCGAATAAACAAGGTTATGTTGACGTTACCTAACTGCTCTTATTTCTTCCCAAATGAGATTTTCTCTATAAACAGCCACGGAACAGCCAGAGTGTGACAAGTTGGAAGTCAATCAGTTGCATTAATGAAACAAAATGTGTGTTTTAGTTAGTGTTATATAGGGTCTTTAGATTAATTCGGCCTTTGCCCGAATATGACGTCAATACTAAGTTGCGAGTTTATCACGCATTACCTCTCGCAGAGGACTAGCGAACGATGAATAGAAGATGTGGATGTCAACAGTTTTAAGGTCACATTAGTGAAATGGGACTGTATCGTACATTTCCAACATTTACATTTGGAACATTCGCTCGTGTCTCGTAAACTCGCAACCGCAGCATTTATTCTGATAGGTAACTCGAATAATTAGACGGTTATGGTAACGTAGAGGGCTTTAAGGGTACAACTTCTCATTACAATAAATGCTTGTTCATATTCTTTACTGCGTAAATGAAAACTGACCTACATATAGTAAAAGAAAGCACAAAATGTCTAGTGAAAGCCATTCTGCACCGCCCAGTTCATCAACTTGTTTACACAGTCGGCAATACGTGCAGTCCAAGGTTCAATTCCCGACCTCCCCTTTGAGACAGGGGCTCGCTGAACTAATAATGACGTCATGTGTTTAAACTCACTAGCGCTAGTGGCCAAATAAATCTGATGACCCGGTATAAATACTATGTTCTTTGTATTTTATTAATATTTAGTAAATAGTCTACTCGGGCAGCTATCGGCAATCTCAAACTCGTGGTATTATTTATGAAAACCTTGTTGTTGCATCCCTGGAAGATGCATATCTTTAGATAACTTAGATGTATATTTTATTCATCTGACATTTCATTTTTGGGTTACCCTATTCATATATACACCATTTGTGTAAAATGTTTTGCTGGGTTCATGTATTTCCGATAAAATTTCGAAATCGAAATTCGGAGCTGAATGCGATTACCTATAGACACAGTAAGTCTCTACATTGTCTACATAGCGCACAGTGCTGCCAACCTGTACGATCCGACTGGAAACGTACAATAATTTAGGTGCGATTATGATGTACGATCCTAACGTGTACGATATAGGATAATTATAGCCCTAGAGACTAATAATATACTTTAATAACAATCCAAGGTATGCGTTCTTGATTTATTTTTCACTAGCTGTTCTGTACAGATATGATGTTTCGAGTAATAGCATTGCGCCTGATGTTGCAACTGCTCGCGCAGTGTGAGGTTACACAAATTTAAAATAGCATGAAGTGAAAATTTTATTTGCCATATATAAGATGCGTACAATTATTATGTGCATAATTTTGGTTTAGCGCTTGTAAGCTTATTTGTTACATGTAATTATGTAGTTACATTGACAAAAAGAATAATACCGGGTCTCTAAACAATTTTTCTGCAGTTTACAATTTAAAAACCTGTCTGTGGAACATGATAATTGCAAAAATTAATTTTCAATATAAATAACGATATAGTTTATCGAAAAACGTTCAGATTGATAATCCAAACAGCAAAAATACGGCCATTTTATGTTCCATGTACTACCCTTAGAATAGAAAATGTTGGTAATAATGTCATCCGTGGTCGAGTGGTCAGCAGGCTGACTTCTCACCTGGAGGTCCCGGGTTTGATTCCCGGCTGGGGCGGGGACTTTTTCCTTAACCAGAATTATTCCCTATCCCCCACAGAGTCTGGAAGTATGTATGTGAGAGTGCGTGTTGAGGAAATAAAATAGTTTAAATCCAACGTAAACAGACAACGAGTTGTTTCTAATTCGAAGCCGCCGATATGATCTTAGATGTTAAACGGGGCTATATAAATGAAACAAAAAAAGTTTAGCCCGCCTGGGTAGCGTGGTGGTAGCGTGTCTGCCTCACGTTCAACAGGTCGCGAGTTCGAATCTCGCTTAGGGTAAGTTACCCGGATAAGGTTTTTTTCGGGGTTTTCCCTTATCCTGAGAAGACTAATGTCGAGTAACTTTAAGCTCCATGGACCCCGAGATCATTTGAGCATCATTTCACCAATTTCATTCATCGTCCGATATGTCCAACTAGGTTAAAGGACGTTAAGCTACCAAAAAAAAAAAAAAAGTTTGTTTTATAAGCCTTGTTGATATTTTGAAAGTAGAGCCGTGTTCTTCCTCAGAAAACACTAGAGTTGGTTGTTTAAACATACCTTATTCTCCTGAGTGGAACACAGTATTTGAAAGAGACAGCAAGCGCACCATGTGAATACTGGGGCAATTCTCAAAAGATGCAGAATGCGGAAGACACTGCAAGAAAAGACCGCACTGTGACAGTAAAGGTGTTGAGGGAGGATAGAGAAGAAGGAAGCAAAAAAAGAAAGGGGGAAGTAAGGAGACGAGTGACACTCGAAACGATTAACCGGGATTGGGGCAGGAGGGGGGTGTGGCGCCCTCGAGTGTCTTACATCACAACAACACCCTCCCCCAGTGACGACATGGCATTACAATTACGTAATGCTGTTCCACCGCGAATATTAAAGCGGATCAAAACACAACCTTGCTGTTGGATAAAAAACGTTGCATGCTTCCTAAGCATGTGCATCAGATTCACTACAGAAAAAAGTCCTTCTAAAATGTTCATTCAAATGTCCTTTAGCCGTTAAAGTTAAGCCATACAATAGGTACTCCATTTTAAAATTGGACTTGCATACGTCACATACACAATAAGGCGCAAGCGCGATGGGAAAACAATTCACAATGCATTTGCCAGCGTAATGCACAAGTTGCATGCGTTTCTAGATGTATAAATTGCATGCGGATATCTTCCAAGCGCTCCGCAAGTTTCAAATTGAATAACACAACCACCATTAACATATAAGCAAATTCACTAAATCTTTTATAAATGAATATACAAGTTATAACAATTACATATACGCAACTGACGCTCGCGGTAGTGACGTCACAATACTTGTTTGTCCAAAAATGTTAAAAATAATGCAAGAATGGAAGATGTAGAGAGTGATAATGCTGTGCAGTTAATGAAATGCGAATTATCTCTTTGCGCCTTACGATTTGTGAGAGCCAGGAGCTCTAGAAGCAGGTGGTGAGTACATCTATTAAATCAAAGGAAGGAGACTGCCATAACCTCTTAGGGAAATGACAAATGAGAGACGGCGCAGCGCGATCAAATAGAAGAGCATATATGTACAGCTGGCGCAGTAAAATCTCGCATTGCCATCGTCTGTTGTTGATCAGCAGGCAATATATAGAAAATGGAATGCAGAATTTATTAGCTATGCACGCAACGCAAAGATAAAGTTTGGAGTTGCGTGTTGCGTGTGTCTAATATGAATGCTTACATTGAATAGCATGGGTGCAAAGTCTTGCGCTCACGCTGCTTCCGCGCTTAAATCATATTGTGAATGGGTTGTTAGTGAGCGAATGCAACTGCCCCGTTCTCTCTTGGAATTATTCCACAAGAAATGTCTGATGTGCTTCAACCAATCACACATTCACGAGTATAATGTATGTTTTTTTACTTTCTCTATACGTACTATGTGCATAGTGTATAGAGAAGGTATTATATTGCACCCAAAAATTCGATACCGAGACTTGACCGGAAATATATGTTTTGAGACCCCTTGAATCGAAAAAAAGTATTTTTAGAAAAATGTCCGTGTGTGTGTCTGTCTGTGGGCAGCATAGCTCAAAAACGAAAAGACCTTTTAAAACCAAACTTGGTATTCAAGTTTGGCATCTTCCAAGGATGCGACATGAATATTTTCAAGAAAATCCCCCCCACTCCCAACTACCCTTTATATGGAAAAAAAAAATCGTAAATTTTGATTTTCTTAAAAATGGCTCTAACGATTTTGATTAAAATGTCTTATATTTAAGATATTTACTTGCCAAATAAATTGTATATCCTGAATTTTCTGGGAATAGCCTCAAAAGACTTCCTTATTCTGGATGATCTTTACTGAATTTTACATAACTGTAAACCGTAAGAGATAGACAAAAACTTAATACACAAGAAATGTAGAGCACGTTAAAATACACAATTTATGTTATATACATTTTTTTCGTGGAGTTGATCGTTTTGAGATATTTCTTGTTATTAGTTTCAGCTTTAAAAAACATACTTTTCTCATACAGAAATTTGTCAACTCCTGTCCATACGAACAAAGGAACTTCAGTCACATAGCAACCAGCTTTTGACTATCACTTTAACCTATGCTACTCCCTTATTTCGCTTCTACTTACAAAGAAGCAAGTAATAAGACTATTTCGGCTAATTTTTTCTCGATTAGCATGAAGTAAATAGAAGCATAAGTTCTCTAGCAATAATTTGTTGCAAAGATGTAGACAAAGTTATGTGAATGGAACACATCAGATATTTTTTATTAAATAGTTATTTATGATACAATAGTTTAAACTAAAATCACTTTTAACATGGGCCATATAAGGTATTAGACAGCCCTGGATATTATATTATAAAATATTCAGCTGAAATCTGTATGGGAATAGCAGATACATTTTGGCAGCTCTAGCGTGAGCTCTAGAGTGCTGTAGTTATGCCTCTGTTCTTGTTTGACCATCATAGTACCAGTCAAGATCGCTTACGCTATCATAATAGTCAATAATACATAGAAAGTGATAATAAAAACAAATCAGCCAATAAGTCTAACAATTATTTGATTTATAAAAATACTTTATTTAACATTACTGTTCCTGTGATGTAATTGTGTTGATAGTACAGTTATTATATGTTTAGACTAAATTCCTCGTCTAGAGATATTGATTACATTGTTTGCATTGAAAACAATTGCATTTTAGAAGAATCAATTTCCGAGTCATTCAAATAATCCGCCATTACATTAATCGATACAACATGCTTAATACACTTGAAATATCCACCGGAACAAACAGGATGTTAACAATGGCATTTTATAATAAGTTTATTCCACTGGCTAAAATATAATCTTCAATTTGTAGTATAGGTGGCTTGTACTAAAAGCTCATTTTTAGTGTCAGTTGACTAAAAAACTATCCATGTAACGTTATGCATGATATATTTTGTTTAGAAATGTTTTCTAATTAATCAGTTAGTGCTTAGTTGTTTATAATAAATGCGAAAACAATGTTTGTCTTGAACATAGAGGAATAAACTTAGAAGTCATAGAAACGACTCCTTGCAAAGGGAAAGAACAAAACAGAATCACAAACTTTCAAGCCTTTTAGGTTTGAAACAAATAAAGAAATATTCTCGTAAGCGGTTAATGTTACGAGGGGAAAAAAGTTAGAAACAAACTGCAAATTTTAATGACTCTATATATGCAGAATTCAAACAGAATGAAAAGGACTTCAAATTTTCTACACTGAAGATTCAAGAAATTCATTTTATTAATTATGTAAACGTTCTGCAATTGGATTCACAACCATTAGAACCATTTTGAGAAAACTAAAACTACAGAAAGCATTTCCACATTAAGGGTAGTTAGAGGGATTTTCTTGAAAATCTTCACCTAGCATCGTTGGTATCTTGACTCAATTTTTTTTCTATCTTTTCATTTTGATGTATATTTTTCACAGGCCCATGCGCGAATGTTTTTCTAATGATGCTCCTTTGTAGTCCATTGATCTCAATTAAGGATTTTTGATGGAATACAAATAGTTAATGCAGCTACTAGAGATAGATAGTAGAGAAAGTAAATTGAATAAGTTAAAGTAGATCATAAAAGGAGTACTGTGTTGTGACAGGAACGTTAGCTTCACCTGTTTTACCCAGTTAAGGTTTGATATAAAGATGTGTTTAGTTCAACATCAGAACGGATATACTTGCTATCCAAATAACACACCAGCAACCCATTTACCTTCCTTTTTACTTTCTCTACACGTGCCATGTACATAGTGTATAGAAAAGGTATTGCACGCCACCCAAAAATTCGATACCGAGATTTCACCGGAAATATGTTTTAGGGTCCCCTGTATCCAATAAAAGGATTTTCACAATAAGATCCGTGTGTGTGTGTGTGTGTGTGTGTGTGTGTGTCTGTGAACACGATAACTCAAAAACGAAAAGTCGGTAAAATACCAAACTTGGTATTTAAGTTTAATATCTTCAGGGATGCGACACGAAGATTTTGAGGAAATTTGCCCCCACCCCAAACTACCCTTTACATGGATATTTTTTCGAAAATTTTTATTTTCTCAAAAATGACTAACGATTTTGATTAAAATATCATACATTAAAGATATTTACCTGACAAATAAAATGTATATATTGAATTTTCTGGGAATAGTCTCTGAAGAGTACTTTATTCTGGACGAATTTTACGGAATTTTGCATAACTGCTAAACCGTAAGAGATGGAAAAAACTTACCACACAAAAAATGTAGAGCATATTAAAACACACAATTTATGTTATATACTTTTTTTCATGGAATTCATCGTTTTTGAGATACTCCTTGTCTTAGGTTTCAGCTTTGAAAAACTTATTTTTCTCATATATAAATTTGTTAACTCATGTTCATACAAACAAAGGAACTTCAGTCACATAGCAATCAGCTTTTGACTATCACTTTAACTTATGGTACTTCCTTATTTCGCTTCTACTTACAAGGAAGCAAGTAATAAGACTATTTCTGCTAATTTAATCTCCATTAGCATGAAGCAAATAGAAGCATAAGCTGTTTAAAAATAATTTGTTGCAGAGATGTAGAGAAAGTCATGTGAATGGAACACATTAGATTTTTATACATTGGAGTAAACGTAATATTAAAGGAATTTGATACGCGTTCCTCTTGACTTCCTTTAGTTAGCTTCGGTATGACCAGTGAATAACTTATTACCACCATAACAATGTTATTGCTAAGTCAGCCCGTTCAGCTGCCAGAACACACATGCGCGCCTTTTTGTGTGGTTAAGAACGGAGCTAGTGGCGATGTGACAACCCTCGTTCAGTCCAGTGTCCCTATCCAATCGGTCTTGTATGACACTTGACGGATAGGATCAGGTCCGCCGCAGAGTAGAAATCTATCTTGATATCGCTGCGAATTGGTTGCTATGTTACGGAAACGATTCACTTTCCTAATAATGCATAAATATCTAAAATATACATTTCGTGTATTTTATAGGGTGACGTCATCAGCTATTGACAACAAAGTATTAAGGAATTGAAGGGGACTTTTCATTTTTCCCCCTTGGGGATAATTTGGTGGATCTAATCAGAGCTCTCGCCAAAAGAGTTCTTGCATGAAGTAAAAATATTTTCTGTCTGGTCAGATGTATTTGAAGGCAACCACTAAGAAATAAAGTAAGGAAGTTTTTCAACAAAGGTGAGTAAATATATTTTCTTCTTTATTTATCAATCCAAATGATAAGTAAAGGAGAGGTTGCCTAATTAATATAAGTGTCGTTGTTCAATCCTTAGTTTAATTGAGTGCCAATAAGCAACATTACATTTTGCAATAATTTGCAGTCCATGCCAACAACTGTTTTATTGAGCACTCATAGAGACCTTATCAAACGTGTCTCACGAAGAGAAACGATTCCATACATTTAAGGCGATTTTATGTGTACTCTTTGCAGTTTCTGTCTATATTCCAATTAATGATAATAATGTAGTTGCTGGCATGCCAATCAGAAATAAAATTTCCTCCATTCTTTCCCTGCTGAAGTTTTGTTATTTTCTTTTATTTTACGGTGTACAGATCCTAAATCCAATGCCACGGAAAATCAGTAAAGTTACAGGTGTTACACCTCAAGCTGTCATCAATAATGTTCAAAATGATGCACCAAAGAATGCTGCACCAAAAACATTTGGAGTTCCCAGAGCTACTATACAATTCTTGGTAAGTGACATTTTACAAACTCAGAACATGGACCGCCTCCTATCTTAACAAAAGATGAAGAAAGTGTACTTACTGATTGGACATTAACATTAACCGGAAAGGATTTCCACGGTCCAAAGATGATGTAATATTAAGTGTGAAAGAATTTCTGACTTCAAATGAAAGACTCAATCCTTTCAAAGCAAATAATCCAGGAGTTGGATAGTTTAAACTCTCTTAAGGAAGACAACCTGAGATTTCATTTAGGACAAGTGAAGTGGTTAAATCTACAAGCATCTGTGTCACTGATAAAGACATAAGGAAATGGTTCTGCCTTATCTGGAAGAACACCTTGGCGAAGTATTGAGTGATTCATGGAGAATCTTCAAGGCTGATGAAAACCTGTTTTATACTGAATCAAAAATTGGACAAAAATGTTTATAAAGTTGAAGAAGGGAGTTCTAACGTTTCAATCAAGTGCTTTCCTTTTCTGACTCTGGAGAAATTGTACTTCCAATGTGTCCCATATAAGAGAACTCCAGCTGATATTTTACACTGGATTCCTGAATCACGGATATAGATCGCGATGACACAGGATGGATGAAAGTATAATTATTTTATGAATATGTTGACAACATATTTGCACCTGATTTGAGGAAGAAAGTGATTCTATTTGTTGAAGGATATGAAACTCATCTTGCTTGTCAGGCAAATCAGCTTTCCACTGAAGTAAGATTGCGCTATACCCTAACTCAACAGGAATCTTACATCCACAAATACTGCTGTTTTCAGACCAATTAAAGAAGAATGGCGTAAAGGAGTTCTTGATTTGTTAGACGTAATCTAACCAAAGAACAATTCTGTCTATTTTTGGAAAATGTACTCGGCAACTATGTGAAATCCGGGACTCCTAGAGATGGTTTCCGGGCTTGTGGCTTGTTTCCAAAGGATGCACACCCTGTAGTTATTATAAATGCCTAGTATAACAAAACTACGTCTAACATATATGCAGCTAAAAATGCTGATACAGCGAATGACAAGCCAAAATTGGGCAATGGAACATTTAAATACATTGAAGGCTAGGAAATGCTGGAGAAGTTTAGAAACCTAACACCAGAGACAGCAAATGCTCAGAACCGCTCAGAATTATTTATTCTCTTTAAAATATGGAAAGAATGTTTCAATAAAGGTTGTAGACTCGAATAATAATTAGACAGGGCTTTAATTTCAAAACGTCTCAGTCTAAATAACCACCAACATATATATTGAGGAGGAAACTTAAAACTGTCCTAATTGTATTCTAAGTTTCACCCCCTCAAATTTACGTACTATGGCGTAAGTTTTTCTCAGGATGCCTCTCGATAAAAGCAACAGCTGTTCTGTGTGTACAACATTTTTAGCCCCATAAGTAAATATGATTTCTGTTCTCTTTTGAATGGAATACACCATTTTACAAACATTTTATACACAAGTGTTCAAAATGGTTTTCCACAACAAAAATCCAGGTTACTAGGCAGCGATTTAAAACAAAAGAGGGAGATAAATGAATGAGATGAATAAACAATTGAATATTCTTTCATATTTAAGTAAAAAAATGTATGTGTTTCATTCACATGACTGTTCTACGAACAAACTTTCCTTACAAAAGATTCTTCTTTAATCTCTTGCACTGACTTGGATTTTCAAAACGAAAAGCTGCACGTCAGATAGAAAAACTGACGTTTGTTATATAAAGTACGGATTCAAAGGGTTTCAGAATGAAAACAAGACGTAAAGAATGAGAGAAAACGCAGAATAGCTGATAAAAATAAACAAAACAAAAGGGTAAATAAAAGTAAATAATTAAATAACGAATTTAACCTCAGGAAAGTAAAGATAAGTATCAAAATATAAAATAAAATAAAAACCAGATGTTTCACCAAAACTTGTGGCATTCCAACTCTTAATCCAAAATAAACATCACTGGCACTTAAAATGAGCCTCAGGTTTGTTTTTGCAAGACATACTTAACCCAGCAAAAATGTTCAGTCTGATAAAATGTTGCAGCAGAAATATGTACCAAAACATAACTTCGCAGATGAGAATTTTGATTTCTTGTGTATATTTGTGTTTCGATGTTAAAACTCTGGTACTTGTGATGTCTCCATAACATCAGAAAGTAATCTATACACTTGAATATTGATATTTTATGTAATGTAATTTTGAATAAAGAAAATGTATCTGCTAATAACTGTATAAGAAAGCAATAACAATGTGTTATGTAATGCCAATGACTATAGTATTGATTTTTTCATATTTGGTAACAATGTTCGTAAAGATAAACATTATTTATCAAGTAAATATTATGTACTAAAACAAATAAAGTATGCTCATTGTATTAAAACTTATAATATTAAATAGTACGGATGTTTTATTTTTAAAACATGTGTTCCTAAATTATACCCTTCACCCTGCCAACAACTGTCTTGTTGGCTGGCCCCGTAGTTCAGTTGATAGAGCATCTGTCTGCCGTGCGAGGGTTCCCGGGTTCGATTCCTGGCGGGGGGGAGAATTTTTCTCTAGTCCAGATTATTCCCTATCCTCCCTAAAGTCTGGAACTGTGAATGGGAGTGTGTGTATGTGTGTGAGGGAAAGAGAGAGATTTAAAGTGCAACCCCCCCCCCCAAAAACAATGTATCTGTACGAGTTAACACGGTAATTTGCAAGTAGGCAATATGTGATGCTACCAAAGGTCCCCGATAAAGGGGGGAAATAAATATTGAGACAACTAAATAGTGAAATACTTTATAAAAACGGTTCACTTGCTTTTCGAAGTATTTATTGAATGCAAATTAAAGGAAAATGGGTGTTTTAATTCACAGTTTTATGAAATCCAATACAACAAGTAATGTTGCCTAACAGTGATAAACGAAACTAGTAAATATACTATCTTAACGTCCAGTAATTGGAAATTATATACAGGCCGTTTCAGAACGACACCAAACGAAGATAGCAGTCGATTAGCTTACACTTTGACTTGTCCGAAATTTGATGTCGCAACTTTCAAACTCTTCTATTTAAAGTTTTATGTGTGTTTAAAAGTCTCACATATTTGGGATTAGGCAGCGAAGGAACAACGGTTGCCATACGCCACGTAAACAACATCAAAACGTCTTGTGCGAAACACATAAAAAACCCATATGCTACATTTTCCATTACTAAGGTGACCTGTGCCGCGCCGGCGTGTCTATCAAACCACGCGACTGGAACCTTCACTACCAACCGGCATCTCTCTTGGAGTGGGCCAGGCACATGCCATTTAGTTATGTACGACTGCCTAATTCAGGGTGATTTTATGGCAGTTTTTGTGTGTGCTGAATTTAGAGCTAAAATTGCATTCACGTATCACGTACGGTATACCCAAGGTCCACATCTGTTGTCGTTTTGAAACACTCTATATATTATTTTGAAGATACGAACATGAGCGATTGAGGCCAATTATTCAGCCGCTGTTGCGACGTCGTACACAACTTCCGGGTAAATTACGATACATATAAATAAAAAACGCAGTGAAATGAGATGCCTAGGGAAGAAATTAAATATAACAATGCAGATTAATTAAATCCTATTTTATCTTATACTTCAAAGTCTCTCCTTTAAATGTTCCGTATGTGAATCATAAGCGACGAAGAGTTCAAAAAGCATTTTTCAGTTGAAATAAGTGGATACACTAAAATACTATTATAATTGACAATTTGTGTTTGAACATAAAATAACCTTCTAAGAGGTATCTATACTATTTTCACCCTGTATGACTAATAAGGTTGTCTGGTAATGTTCTATTTGGATAAATGACTAATGTTATTTGTCCAATTGTATACAATAGGCTATTCAGGAACCAAAAGTTGTTTTTAAAGTATTTTACTTTAAGAACGATTGGATTACTGCGAAACATACCTTAGGTGCAAATTAAGAGGGCAGACTATAGTAACCATCATATTAGCTTCCCCTAAGTGAGGGTATGCAGTAAGGTACAACGTCAAAAACTGGAAATATACTGCTTATTACTGATTATTCTGAAAATATGTATACAATCCACATTTATCAACATGATTTTTCTGATACGTTTTGCCATTTATAAAATGCTGGCATGTTGATTAAGCGGCAGTTTTGCATTAATTTTAGACACATAAACCTTGTGGCAAATTCTGTATTTTTTACTTTCTCTACCACCTACCTGTAGAGGAAGAAAGCATTGTATTCTAACCCAAATTTCAACATCGAGATTTCATTACAATACATATTTAAACATCCAAAATAACATTTCTAGGGGGGAATGATGGCTCCACACCCGCCCATCCTGATAGCGATCGTTCCGCAACTACATCGCCATTCGCGTGCTATAAGTGTCCAGCATGCAGGGGGTGCCGCATAAGCACCCCTTTTAGTTCCGCAATGTAGCTTGCGATGCATACAAGTGCATTAGGCGCCTGCGGCCGTAAATGTCTAATGATTTTAATCAAGATACCATATCTATAAGATATATGTATGGCTAATAAAATGTATCTTGGGAATGGCCAGTGAAGTTTTCTCCTACTGTTATTTACATAACTGGGAAAACATGAGAGAAACGCAAAAGCTTTCTACGGAAAAAATTCAGAGCTCATTAAACTACACAATTTGTGTTTAATCGTTTGTTTGTTGTTTTTTTCGTGTATAAGTTGTTTTGGAAAATTCTCTCTCATAAGTTTGTTTGCCCAAGTAAGTCACACAAATACATGTTTGAAAGGTTCTGATCGTCTTTTATCTCGACATCCGAAAAACCCATCCTGTTATCACAGTTAAGCATTTGAAGTTACTTCTGAACTTTTTATATAACTAAACACATATTGCTTAATTGGAAATAATTTTAAGGCTAGTGTATCGATTGTAACGTAATGTAGAAACAAAAATCTGACGTTTAACATTCACATGATTTCTCTCCCTATTCTACAACAAACTTTTCTTACAAAAGCTTATTCTTCTCTCTACTCCATGCTAATAAAGTTATCAAGTAGCAGAAATGATTTTAACACATATTTCCTTATAGGTTCAAGAGGAATAAGGTAATACAGATGACTAAAGTGGTAGTCAAATCCAATAAGAGCTGGTCACTGTGTGATGGGCCTGACATTCTGTCCTATTTACCCGGCCAGGAATAAAAAAGAATGACTATTTCCCATTTGTGAAAAGTATGAGTATTAGGAAGTTTAAACCAAAAATAAGGAATATCTCAGAAACGGTTAACTCCACACACAAAAAAATGTATTTGCCATAAATGGTATGTACCTTTTTAAATAAAATTTTGTCTATCTCTTACCAGTTATACAAGACCATCCAGAATGAAGAAAGCTTCAGAGGCTATTCTCAGAATACTCAAGATATGCAGTTTATTTGTCATTAAATAAAGGGTAAAGGGTAGTATGGGATGGGAGATCCCAAAATCTTCATGTTGCATCAAGGTACTGAACTTAATACCAAGTTTAGTATTTAACTAACTGCTCCTTTCTGTGTTAAACTGTTCATAGCCATGAATCTTATTCTAAAATACTCTTTTTTTATTTTGGATGAATACAATACCATCTGTACCTATTATGTATATTACTTGCTAGAGAGATTAAAATTTTCTTTTTATACAAATTCTGTAATATATAATGTGATTTGCCATGAATAGAGAAAGTAGTGTGAGTATAATTCCAAATACCTAAAATTTGTTTTATTTTGGCTCTCAAGCTGATGGTTGAGAGAGAAAGAGAGGGGCAAAGAAAAGGACAAGAGAGAGAATCTCCACGATAAATGCAACAATTTGATCAGATCTGCAGATTCTGCTTGTAGAGAATAGAGACTTTTCATGGGCGTAAGCTATGCATATAAATTAAAATAAGAATATGTTTTGGTTTGCTTACAGGCACCATCGGTGATGCCATTCTATGGAACTAACACTGGGGCCCTTCCTCCACAGCCAGGGACCATGGTGGATCCTGCAGGAGGCTTTGCCCCACCACTTCGGGACCGGTTCCCCAACTCAGTGTGGCATCCTGCGGCAGGTGCTCCAGATCCTAATGCTGTTGGTGAGTTTGATTTCGTGGTATTAAATAATATCAAGTACGTTTTAGAGGTTTATTTTGGATAGTAAAGGTGTAATGTGATGGTTTTGAAAGGTGGTATTTGCTACTCCACTTGTGTAGTAATAATAATAATAATTGATGGAACAAAATAAATATTTGTTGATAATGATACTGATTTTGTTCACCAATGCCCAATATACTCACTTCATAAAAAACTGTAAAGGTGAAAGCTTGATTACTGAATTATATTCTTACTAGTAGTTTTCTGTATATAAATGCAAGCACCTAATTTTGTATTGTATGATAATTCCAAATTGTTCCAGTATGCCATTCTCCAAATGGCAAAAAGTCTTTTACCTTGGTAATGGCAGAGGATAGGTATCCCCTTGTTAGCTAAGGCTAAAACAAATATTTCATTGCACTGTATTATCTTGCTGGTTTGCTTCTGCTGGATTTTGGTCACTGAAGTTGGTAAATGTGTGTGAGTCGCCAAGCCAGAAATGTGATTGTGTCAGCTAAATCATCTTCATTCATAACTTGGTTAGTGCTGCAAGTAAATGCAACAACTACTGCAAAATTTTAACATTTTAAGAGTATCAAAAGTGTATCCAAGTTTTTTTCTAAAATATTAGACATGTTCCAATACCACCAAGTATCAAGGTCCCACCTCATGATGATGATGACGACGATGATGATGATAAAATTTCTTGCCTGTGGACTTAAATTTGCAAATGTTAAGCTTGATCAGCATACATAATGAAACAAGAAAATAATGATTAAATAACGCTACATTATTTTGAAACAGTTTACAGGAACTACTAATGAAATAAGAACATAAAACAATTCTTTTTACATCACATTTCAAATAATACACTTAGCCTGGGAGGTTTACAAATTAAATACAATAATTGCATATCATTAAAACAAATATAATTACAATTCATTTAATTTGTATAAGCATTTATCAATGAGATATCTTTTCAAAAAGTATGTAAAGTTATTACCTTGTGCTAAGGTAATATCAAAGGGAAATTTACTGTACATAATAATATACACATTCTTTTGAAACATATTAAAACATAATTAGAAATTATTTTGTTCACTACAATGTTAGTACCTAATAAATATTTGTGTAAACACTTGGTCAGTGTCTTCACAAAAGAACATTATTTAATTTCTAATGCTTAATGAAGGCCCAAACATTCAACTGGAAACCACATCTGCCAACTTCATATTATAGTGAAATACAAAAACATCTATTAACTTTGTAGAATGTTTCGTAGATACATTTTGAACTAGAAAACGCAAACATCACAGCTAATGTCTCGAAATATAGTATTTATTTTCATAATATTTTTCCAGCTTGCACACACCATACCAAGAACATATTTACAGTAAAATAATAATGCTTTTAAAATTTATCTTTAGAAAATAAGAAGCCCAAGTTATATTTCAAACTCAATCGTGAATAAACTGATAAAAATGAAATAATTAATCCATAAAATATGCTTATAGTATAAATAATTACACCTTTTTGTGTTAACAATTACAAAACTTTCTCTCCATACTACTGTAATCTACTATTCTGTATATTATTTGTAAAATATAAATCCTTATAAAATTTTCCTAAATGGTTTCAGTACACCTTTCGCCATAGCTACGTAGAAGCATTCAAGCCATTACAATGATGATAAAATGTTTTAAAAGTAGTACATCATTTGCATGTTTTAAAAACTCTTTGCATGACCTGATGAGAAACAAAAGTAATACATGTAACATATTTTCAATTTTGAAATTCTGACTAACAAAGAAATATGGGTTAAGGGGTTAAAGATACAAAAAAGTGTTTTATCATAAATTTTATGTTTTAAAATTCTTCATGTTCTTTTAAGTAATTTTTGTTTTCCAATATAATTTCATAGCTATTCAAAGTCACAGTAACCTATAAAGAATATTCATGTAAAACTTAAGATATTCCTCATATCAATATATATGATATTTTAATCAAAGTAACCTAAGCAACTTTTGAGAAAATCAAAAGGGGAAAAAATATCCTTAAGACAGTTGGGGAGGGGATGGGGATTTTCTTAATAATTTTCATTTTGAATCCTTAAAAGTGTTTGAAATACTATATCAAGTATAGTATTAATCTGACTTTTAATGTTTTAATTATGTTTAGCATGTGTGCTTGCGCACACACACACATACACACACACATGCGCATGCATGCAGACATTTTTCTAAAAATGCTTTTTTTGAATTTGGGAGATCTCAAGATATGTATTTCTGATGAAATCTTGGTGTGTAATTTTTGAGTGGAATACAGTACCTTCTCTATCTACAATGTTCATTGTATACATGTGCTAAAAAAGAAAAGAATCAAAGCTGTATCTTTAATACTTAAAATCACTTTTATAACTGTAGTGTTCTCTTAAGAGCACATACTGAAGAAATGTTTTCCTTTTATTATGTTAGGTACCTGGACACCTCAAGGGCAGTTTATACAACAGCTGCCCCCACAGTTAGATGACCTGAGGTACCACCATCATCCTCAGTACGCCACCACGGCCTCATATCATCCTGCTACAGGTACTGGTGAGTGTTGTATTTAATAACAAAAGACTTTACTTTAAGTGTGAAATGGGGAAGTAGCATTAGTTATGGAGAGGGCTTTAAAATATTGGTATAGGATTCCTAAATTTAGAAGATGGTAGTTTGCTGTAACAATGTTTGAAATACCAAGAAACAAATTTATAAAGTACAGGTTGGGTAAGTAACATAAGAAATAACTTAGAAAATAATGGTTTAGGTGATGTTAGGAGGAAAAGAGAGACAAAATTATAAAGGTTTTTGGAAGGGAGCAAGAAAAATATTTGAAGATATAGAAATTAAAAATTGTTTAGTCAGGTATCAGAGAAGAGATTACTTGTATTTTACGAGGTACGTCCAGAAAGTAAGTTCCGTTTCAATTTATCTCCACTGCAGCGCTGCGATCGCAGTTCCGCACATGCGCGGTAGACGCTCTGTATCAAAGAGAAGAAACGTGCGCCATTTTGAGATCGCTGTCAGCTACATACGCTTTGTTGTGCTTGTTTACAATGTCGGTGTTGATTGAAAATCCCGCCGCTTGTGAAATGAGATCTGTGATTCGTTTTCTGAATGCTAGGAAAGTGAAACCAATTGAAATTTATCGGCAAATTTGCGAAGTTTACGGACAAAATGCGATGAGTGATTCAATGGTGAGAAGACGGGTCCGACACTTCAATGAAGGACGTAGTGAAGTGCACGATGAAGAATGAAGTGGGCGTCTTACAGGGATTTGGCTGGGACGTGTTTGACCATCCTCCGTACAGCCCTGACCTCGCTCCTAGCGACTTTCATCTGTTCTTACATCTCAAGACTTACCTTGGTGGTCAACACTTCAACAATGACGAAGAGCTGAAAGAAAATGTTTCCAACTTTTTGAAGACACAGGCGGCAAACTTCTATGAAGAAGGTATACAAAAACTTGTGCCACGCTATGACAAATGCCTGCAAAATTTCGGCAGTTATGTGGAAAAGTAGTTTAAGAGTTGTAGAATTTTGTGCAATAAATAATTATTCTGTATCTCTACACAATTTAATGTTATTACCAAACGGAACTTACTTTCTGGACGTATCTCGTATATACCCATAAAAATAGCTGGGAAAGAAAAGATATATAGATATCACTAACCAGGAAGAATGGAGGGGTATAGTGTAGTTAAGAGCAGGAATGTGGAGGCTAAAGGACAATGAAATGGGCACCCAGAAGCTGAATGTCCATTATGTGGGGGAAAGGAAAACATTCAACATATCATTTCTAATTGTAAGAAAACAGAGATATTAGAGAAAAGAAAATATATGGTCAAAAATGAATAGGAAATCAGATATAAATAAAATTATAGATAAAAACTGTAAGACATTGGGACATTATTTAGAAAAATCTGATGTGTTCCATTCACATGACCTTCTCTACATCTCTGCAACAAATTATTGTTAAAAAGTGCTTCTGTTTACTTCATGCTAATCGAGAAAAAATTAGTATTGTGTTTAGGATTATATGAATTTAGAATTTGTTATTGTTTTAAGGATGTTAAAATTTAATTCTTGTTTTGTTTTAATTTTTAATTTTTATTTAGTTTTTTATTAAAATGTTAGGTGAAGGTAAACATAAAAAGAAAAACCAAATACCCATTTGATAATAAAAAAAATTCAATAAAGAATACCTTCTAAATACTCTTATTACTTGTTTCCTTGTAAGTAGAAATGAAATAAGGGAGTACCATAGGTTAAAGTGATTGTCAAAAGCTGGTTGCTAAGTGACTGAAGTTCCTTTGTTTGTATGGACACGAGTTGACAAATTCCTGTATGATAAAAGTATCTGAAGGTTGCTACTGTAGATTTTCATGCTAATGTGGAAATATTGTAAATTTGTAAATTTTTACATTTAAGTTTTTTTAAAGCTGAAACCAAAAACAAGGAATATCCCAAAAACGATCAACTCCAGGAAAAAAATGTATTTAACATAAATTTTGTGTTTTAACATGCTCTACATTTTTTGTTCATCCCTTATGGTTTAGCAGTCATACAAAATTCCGTAAAATTATTCTAGAATAAAGTAGTCTTCAGAGGCTGTTCCAAGAAAATTCAAGATATATATTTTATTTTAAAGGTAAATATCTTTAATATACGATATTTTAATCAAAATCGATAGAACCACTTTTGAGAAAATCAAAATTATCGAAAAATATTCCATGTAAACTTTAGTTTGGGGGGAGGGGATTTTTCTCAAAATCTTTGTGTCACATCACTGTAAGATACTAAACTTACATACCAAGTTTGGACTTTTTTTTCTGAAAATGCATTTTTGATACAGGGGACCCTAAAATATATATTTCTGATGAAATTTCGGTATCAAATTTTTGGGTGGAGTGCAAGACCTTGTCTATACACTAGTACATAGTATGTGTAGAGAAAGTAAAAAATAAATGGAAATTGACTGATAACGGAGAAGAACTATATAGTTCATGAGCATTAGTGGTAATGATAGTAATAGTATAGTATAAGTTAAACTGGACTATCCACTGAAAAAGTGGCCCGTGCCAAATTCTAGTGGGCAATACAAGATATGTATTGTACAATATATGTATTTCTTAGTGCTTCAATAATCTTAAAGTGCTATTGAAAGAAAGATGACTAGTTCATGTTGGATGTGGCGCAGGTTACCAGCAGCAGACACCAACAGGGTTTCTAAATCCTGACCCTCAAGCTGCTGCAGCCTTCCAGCAACAGCAGCAACAAACCCAGGCTCCACAGCCAACACAACAGCAATACTCGGGCAACCGCCCCCCGTCTTCCCCTGCCCAGCAGCCCCTGACGCCAAGGGGCTCTAGTGGCTCCTATTCTCAAGTACATACCCCACAACCCTCGCCCATTGGTTCAGCAAACGGCCTCCAGAGTAATCACTCAGGTAATATTGTCTTCCCTTCCATTCATTTGTTTATCAGTACAATTCCAAACTTCTTTTGTTTTAAAAAATAGATAAAATAATTGAAATTAACACTGTGAAGCACTGCAATAATTTATAAAATAATACAGATTGAGTCGACCAGGCACTCTATTACTTCACATATCTAAACTTTTCCCAACACATTTCACCTTCGGTTGAAGGCTTCATCAAGGCATCGACTGACTGGAGCTCAGTGCTCCTGTGGATCTTGCTTCTCTGGGATGGAGACATCTCATGGAGGTTTTATGAGGCTTAGTAGTGAGTTAACTTCTGGCGGGATGTTTATTTTCTTATGAACAGATGAAGGAGCACCAGAGTTCCAGCCAGTTGACACCTTGATGATAAAAATGTAAATGGTGTGTTATTTATGGACATTCTTTAACTACTGTGGTTCTCAGCGTCCCATTCTAAATTGGGCATGAAAGACTTTAATTTTACTCAGAGGCCTCTCTATCAGGCTTGAGGTTCTTTTATGTGCCGTAAATCTATGACACGGGACCTTGATGATGCCTTCAACTGAAGGTAAATGCATCTGGCAAAGTTTAGGTATGTGAAGTCATAGAGCGTCTGGTTGACTCAATCTGTATTATTTTATAAACTATCTTTTGTTTTCCCACTGACTGCACATCTGTAAGCAAAACATAACAACATATAAATCATAAAGGGCCAATACAAAGGTGCAAACATCCATGAAAAATAAATAAATTTTAAGTCATTTAGCTTTTACTTCCAACCACTGACATAACTTGGGACCTAGCAGTCATGAAGACAAAGTAAGTTAAAGCCACATACTATCAGGAGCAAATTATGATGCTCACCTCCTCCAATGTTTATTTCTGAGGAAATATTGACAGTCATAAATTTGTATATATTTGAATATTTAATGGATGTTAAATGTAACTATAATAGTTTAATTAACAACAGTGATATCCATCATTATTCTACAAGACACAATTACCTATTTGTCACGTCAAGGGTTAGGTTAACTAAATCCCAGCGCTAGTATAAATCAGTATTTGTTTCTTGTTCAACAGATTACCACTTCAGATGCATGATTTAAATGTTGATGTTTTCAAGAAAAGGATCAAGGATTGATTAACCAGTAACCCTTTTTATGAATTAAGAGAGTATTATACATACTCTCTAAATGTATGATGTTAATTAAGTTTTGACTATGTGTCATCTTTACACCATGACTCTTTAGCAATAAATTCAATTCAATTCATAATGAAGTGGTACCTAATTTGTTATACAAAAGATTAAAATAATATTTTAACACTGAGCCTGGGACTTGCAGACAGTAGTAAATTTCAGGAAAATTTAAATATAATTTAATCTTATGTTATACAATTATTTATCGGCTATTAAAACCTAAACCACAATAATTTTTAATTAAATATGCAGATTTATCATTTTGGATGGGAACGTGGTGGCACCAAAGCTGGTTGGCGTGGAGATAATGGATTAAATAAGTTGAAATAGATGGAACAGAGCATAAGTGTAAATTGGAATGCATAGAAGAAAAGCGAAATATTAACCCTGAAAATGCTCCAAAGGATGCTCAGAGTACAGTGAATTCAGGTCCTTTTCTGTATAATGTGTGTAAATTTCTTATAATTAAATCATACAAAATTACACAAAATTCCCTTGAGATGAAAAAGACTTGACAGCCTATTCCCAGAAAATGAAGAATATATATTTTAGATATCTTAGCATTTTAATTAAAATTGTAAGAACCATTTTTGAGAAAATAAAAAAAAAAAAAAAAAAAAAATATTGAACCATTTCCTAGGTGTAGAGTTCTTTGTGGTGAGGGCATTTTCTCGAAAATCCTTGTGTACCTTGTTTAAAACTACAGAATTCTGAACTTACCAGCTCCCTCCCCCTCCCTCTTTCTTTCTCATGCACATAGATTTTTAAATAAAAATGTATTTCTAGGATTCAACAGGCCTCAAAATGTGTGTTTTCAGTGAAATCTCCATATAAAAGTTAGAAGGAATGCAATAATTCCCATTCCTATGTGGTAGAGAGCATAAAATTATTCAGTATTTTAAAGATCTATGTACATCTTTTTGTGCCCCAGCTTTTAAAACTCTGGTTATTGCTTGAACCTTCTCTATTGCTACAATTTAAATGTTTATCAGGATTAACATGAAGTAGATAGAAACATAAGTTTTTATAAAAATAGTTTGTAGGAGAGACGTAACACTTTACTAAAATTTTTTGCTGCTTTCTGAATATGATCATACCATATGAAAGATGCAATAACTACAATTTTTTGTTTGTTTTTGAAGGTGGCGTTGCAATGGGCAATAATCCAGTGAATGGCCTGTCCAGTAGTCACAACAGCTCATCAGCGGCTGGAACTGCTGTGAATGGTGTGAACGGTGCTGCTGTACACAGAAGCGCTGGAATGAATGGCCAGTATATGGATACATCACCTGGCGGTCAGTTTGCTGATCAGAGAGAGTATGTCAATGGAGGAAGTGGCTACAATCCTTCACAGGTGTGTATCCTATCCTGCATAAATTTCTTCGAGTTATAACTAATCCTCCTTAGCTCATCAGAAACATTAAACTGCATCAAGAGTTTGGCATCCTATCCATCAAACAATACATCAGATCTCTCTCAAAGATCTTCTACTCTAAAATACCTAGCGTTTCAGGAGCTCTGGTGTACACATTGGGAGAAAGAAGCCGTCAACAACCAAGACTGAAGAGAAAGTCACCTCAAGACATCTTATTATCAGACACCAAAATTGAACAACACTGATTCAATCTAATTTATAATAACTATACCTTCTTTTTTCATGTTAATATTGTTAATAATACAGATTCATTTTTCATCTCCTATTTTACAAACTTATTAATATTATTTTTATTTTAATTTTTGAGTTTACCTGAAATTTGTATTTCTAAGCTTGTTATAAACTTCATCATAGTCATTGTAATTTCTTTTAACCTCTATACTTTTCAGACAATGTATATATGTTAAAGATGTCATATGATCCTTATCAGTGTTATTTTATGTTAAATTATTATAAATGGCCTGTATAGCTTTTAGATGGTCAGTCAAAATAGATAATTAAAAAAAAAATAAAAAGAATCTGCTCTGTTATTAGCTATTTTAATTCTGAAAGAAACAATCAAAGAAAATAAATGTTTAAGTAAAACATTTGCTGATAATATAAACTATTTATTGAAAACAAATAGAAATTATAGGGTGCATCTTATAGAAACACCAAAATTATGTCAAAGGTCCTTAGCCAGTTACCTAGATTTTCATTGTTATTGGTTTGATTTTACGAGCACTTTATATTTTTCAAGTACTATATTTCAAGCCATCACATAACAATCCACTTTTTGAATATTTAACAGTCACTTCATCCTGACTGTATCGCTCTTGTAAATATAACAAAAAGTATTGAAACTATTTCTGCAAATGTTTACCTTAAAGGACACTGAGAGTGAAATTTTTACTAAAACCAGTCAAAAACTCGAAAATTGCTTTCTTATTACAAATAGTTACTGGAAGCTTAGGGCACCTATAGAAATTCAAAATAAAACTTCACTGCCCTTGCTTTGAGTCCTACAGCCATTTATAGATCATTAAATACATCTCTTTCTTACTATTCCATTAAACAGTTTTTATTTAAATGCAACTAAAATTTCCAAATGTACAGAAGAATGTATTGTAACATTACACCTATAGTTATTTTTAAAATAATATATTTGTTTGCAAAATGATTAATTTTATAGATTAAAGTTTATAAGTTTTTTTAAAAAAATTATGTTAATTCAGTAATCAAAGTTATTGAAAAATCCCTCTTTAAAGTTGTTGTGTGTAGTTTAAAGATGTGATTCACTAAACGCCAACAATTTTCTTAAATTTTGACATGCATGGAACATTTTGATTATGCAACATATTCACATCATAAAATTTATGAAATAATTTATATATTCCAAAGTATATCCAATTTTAATGATATTGGTATTTACATTAATATAATAACAATGTAATTACAGTAAAAAGTTCAGAAAAATCTACATAGAAATACAGAAATTTTAAATTTTACTCCCCACTTCAGCAATATGGATGTTGAATAACCTATTTTATCAATGGATGACATTGGATAATTTCATAAAATAATGGAAACCTCATCATCTGGATTATGGCCATGCAGTCTAATGATAGGAGTGGCTAACCTATCAAACCAAGGATTGCAGTCAAAATGTATGTTCTGTATTCAAGAGAAACTGGAAAAGGATGGGGAGGGCCCAACTAAAGCAATCGGTGTGATGACATGGGTTTTAATTGAATGCAGATTCAAAATTTTTTTCCTTTCTTTTTTTTTGTAAAAAATTCACTCATACCATCTTACAACAATATAAGATTATAAGATAGATAATACTGCAGCTTTCATGTGTTCAAATGACTGCACAGAGTAAGGCATGGAATATGAGAGTTAACCATACCGGTATAGTCAGAGGTTCATGCCCCAAAGTATCAAAATATATTTTTTAGTTCATTTTAATATCTCACCTTATTGCTGGTTATCTCAAA
This sequence comes from Hymenopus coronatus, assembly GCA_030762935.1. Classification (NCBI taxonomy): domain Eukaryota; kingdom Metazoa; phylum Arthropoda; class Insecta; order Mantodea; family Hymenopodidae; genus Hymenopus; species Hymenopus coronatus. Next base: position 28,948,029 of record CM060897.1, read on the forward strand.
AGGGTTAAATAACAGGAGTGGTTAAAAAATTAAGCTTTAATGAGTAAAGTATTTATAAAAGTGGGAAGAGAGAGTAATTTTCTGATAACATGTTTTGGGATTGCAGGATGTAACCATGGCTCCACCCCCATCTACCACGCCCACTAGTCGAAGTAGTTCAGTGCACTTAGAAAGTACTGGTGATGGAAGTGTTGTTCTTAGTAACAGCACTAAGGCAGCAGTATCTGCAGCCTACAGCAATGCTACAGCAGCAGCAGTTGCGACTGCCACTGCTAACTCAGCGAATGCTAACAACCCAAACTCTACCGGTCACCCAAACGCCTTGCCTGGATACCTACTCCACCCCCAGCTTCAACACCAACAGCAGAGTTTACACAACTCTAGTAGGTAAGTATCAATTTAGCTCCATTTGCAACATTGTGTTCCAATATTTAGTAGACTGTTACTAAACAATTCTAGAAATCTTACATTTTTACAAACTCGCCATTTGAAGTACTCTTACATTTTCTGAAGGTTCTTTTATGTGCCATATATCTATATGGCTGTACTTCCCTTCCAAAAGAAGTCATTCTCAGGACTTTTGGGCCCAAAAAAGTCCATTGTCCTCCGCAGGGTTTGAACCTGCAACCTTGGGTATATGAAGTTAGCATGGTAACCATTACACCACAGAGGGGAACATATGAAACACTTAAATTTTATTATAAAAAAGAGGCCTCTGAGCAAAATTAAGCAGCCTTTCATGCTCAATAGAGAATAGGATGCTGAGAACCACAGCAGTTAAAGAGTGTCTATAAATAGAACTCCATTTCCATTATTTTCTCTTAAATTTTCTGTAATTTCAAACAAATTACATCCATGTATATTCATTTTGCATTTGCTAACATTCTTTGTTTGACACTTTCACTTGTTCTCTCTCATTTAAACCAAATAATACATAAATCAGAGAGCAGTTTGCATTTTACAAGTGTATCTATATGTGCAGGGTTTTATTATTACATTGTGTAATACAGATGAATCTGAGCTTCTTGGCAAATTATGTATGCATTTATGTTTTATGTTCTGCATTTAATGAACATTAACCTTAATAATGTAAATAATTTAAATGAGATTTAATACACACAGCTAATGATGATGATGATGCTGACGGAAATGGAGTTTTATTTATGGATGCTCTTGAACTGCTGTGGATCTCAGCGTCCCATTCTAGATTGGGCTTGAAAGACCACTTAATATTGCTCAGAGGACTCTTTTATCAGGCTTGAGGTTCTTTTATGCGTGGTAAATTTACGACACGGGACCAATGACTTTACTTCTTTTCTGAAGGAAGCTATTATAATGATTTTTAAGCCTGAAAAAATCCATTGTCCTCCCCTGAGTTTGAACCCACAACCTTGGGTATATGAACTTAGCATGGTAACTATTAAGGGTCATTCACATCGAAAATCAACCATAGATGTAATGTAGACACAGAAGCTTGCAGCCAATATATGTATAGGCTCATTCACAATGGTTACATTGACATTGACTTAGACATAGCCATAGTACGTTAACGTTACGCTTGCAAATGCCCAGTTTTTGCGTCAAAGTTAACATATAACATAGGAATCAACTAATGAGAACACTGCTCAATGTGTTATTAAAATGGCTTTGCTTGATGATTCTCTCTCATTTCTCTTCCGTTAATTCATCCTTTATTAAGGGGATAAATTCACTTTCATCTAGGACAAAGACATCTGTTCTTTAAAATATAAAACATCAAGCAAATTTGCTACTCTAGTTTGCATGTGCACGAATGCTGTCACACTCTCGTCTCTGCCAGCCATTTTAGTTTGCTATTCACTCGCAAGGTGCAGTTCACTTCTTTTTAATTTCTGATTGACTATTGCCTACGTTTATGTTTGCTGGGAATGCTCATGATGCATTTAATTCTGCGTCTATATTCTACATGAATGACCCTTTACACTGTGGAGGATGACATGGTGGTGGCAGCAGCAGTGGCAGTGAGACAAAGAAGAATTGCAGTGTGTGTCACTCCACCTCCTAGTTAACTATTTTTATTTTATATCACCATTGTTATCTAAACTCTATTGTTTATATTTGCTCTGACTACCTGGGTTCTGTGTCCAGCAAGTCCGAGTGCAGTCAGCAAAAGGAATTATTTTATGGATAACTAGTAATTTTGGTTCAAACATTGCCAAAGAAATATTTCCAGTTATTATACATTTTAGATATATAGACATATCCTAGCTGAAACTGTTTCATTTATGTGTTTGCTTACAACTGAAGCTTAAGATTTTGCTTAATCTATTTTTTTCCTAAATAATATCAGTCATGACAACATAATGTAGAGAGCAATTGAACTAGTATGTAGAAGTAGAAGAAGTGGCTTGTGTCTCATCTGCCTAGAACATATACCAAACATTAAAACTGCAATCTGGCTTATCTTCAAGCATTTATTAGCATTTGTTTTCATAAGCCAATTACTACTATTTTAACATTTCCCTTAGGCTGCTAACTCCAGAATAATTTTCAGTGTTCCTGTGAGATTGTCACCCCCAACGCTTGCTTTATGTCTTTTAAGATCAAGGACATTCTTTTGTTTATTTCACACCCTCTATGTAAGTGTTGTCCAAAAGACCTTGCAAACGATTTCCTCTCCCCCCCCCCCTCGACAGTATAAACTTTCTTGTATTCATCTGTTGTAACTAAGCTTATATTAACATACACCTCTTGGTATAATCTATTCTATTATTATAGCTATTTGTTTAGGCTAGTGTATTACAGTGGAATTTGAATAATTTGAAGTTATAGGGGCCAAAAAAAAATTTAAATATAAAAAATTCTAATTACAAAAATTAGTCTAAAATTGACATTTTAGCAATACAGGTAAAATCAACTCCACTTATGTTCGCCTGTCTGCACTGATGACTTTTCACAGATGACGAAGTGCCTTGATGATGTGGGAATTGGCATCTCTTCAACTTTAAGTTCTTGTTCCTTGTTCAACATCATCATTTTCTGGTGGTCTCTCTCGTTTTCAACCCTTCTATTTTCACTTCCAGCACTGCTTAAAATTTTCTCCTTATTTTTTCAGATAAATTGACATAGTGTTCAGTGGTATCCCATATTCTTTCCAGATTTCAGATTTTTTCTGCAAACCCTTTCCGCAACATGTAGTTTACTAAGAGACATAGTGGCATTGATTTGCAACATACTGAACAGTAGGAAGCACAAGCAACAATTAAGGCACACATGTTTTAAACAAGCTGATGTGAGAACTATTCCATCCCCCAAACTGCATTCTGACAATGAAACAATGACCTCTTTTGCAAAAACTCTTGGACGAAGTTATCATACCAAACTTCCGCGTTTGAGATTAATCTTCGACTGACATCTTTGAACAAAATCTTAAAATTAAGGAAAATGAATTTCGAAGTATATGTGACTTTTTTACATCGCTTTAATACAAAATTCAAGAGATCAAGAAAACTCAAAATAATGACAATTTCAAATTATAGATGTTTGAATCACCCAAGTTACACTGTAATTATGTAAGGCTTCTTGCAATCATAATACTATCCCAGAATATAGTGATTATAATTATTGATTAATTAGACCTTTAAATTTAAAATAAGAAATAAAAAAAAGCAGTGATAAATAATGGCCTCCATCCATTTTTAAAATGTATAACTTCTGTTTAAGCATCTATTGGACACATTAAGATGCTATCTTCAGTAATAAAAATCACCAGACTGACTTTAGGAACATACATCGATTTGTTTTGACTGTCCTTGAGAGTCATTGGCTATGCTTTGCATGGCAAGAGAGAAGACCTAAGAGTCTTCTGTTGCAATGATTTCCCCCTTCTCATCTCATCCTGTTAATATGCCCATTATAACACATTTGTTCTATAAACACAGGGTTTATCTTATAAATTCTTTAGAGGTTCTTCACATCCTGTAAAACTTGTTTAGATATACAGCTTTTACTTTCTCTAGCCCCGAATATGTACAATGTACATAGGAATAGAGAAGCATTGTATTCCACCAGAAATACATGCTTTAGGACCTCCTGAGTCCAAAAAAAAAGCATTTTCAGAAACAGGTCCATATGTGTGTGTGCCTGTGGATAGCATAGCTCAAAAACGAAAAGACAGTTAAATACTAAACTTGGTATTTAAGTTTGGTATCTTGCAAGGATGTGTCACAAAGATTTTCAAGAAAATCCCCCCACCCCTAGCTGCCCTTTACATGGAAAAATTTTCGAAAATGTTTTTCTTAAAAATGGCTCTAACGATTTTGATTAAAATACCACATATTAAAGCCATTTCTATCACAAATAAAATGTATATCTTGAATTTTCTGGGAATAGCTTCTAAAGACCTGTTTATTCTGGATGAATTTTGCTTAATTTGACATAACTAGTAAACCGTAAGAGATAGACAAAAACTTACTTTAAAAAATATGTAAATCTTGTTAAAATACACAAGTTATGTCATATGCATTTTTTTCGTGGAGCTAACTGTTTTCGAGGTATTCCTTGTTATTAGTTTCATTTGTGAAGTATTTATACTTTTCTCAGACGGGAGTGTCCGTTTTTCTTTTTTTCTACTCCTGGCCAAGCAAAGAAGTGATTTGCAATGACAATTGCATAAAAACAGCTTTTAAAACATTTGACTAATACTTTAGCCTAGTGCATTCCCTTAGTTCTAATCTACCTATAAGGAACTAAGTAATAAAATTCTGCCAATGTTTATCTCGATTAGAATGGTATTGAAAGAAGAATTATCTTTTGTAAGAAGTTTGTTTGCAGAGTAGCTAGAGAAAGTCATGTGATTGTAACACATCAGAATTTTTTTCTTTATTATGCAACATTTTCAAATTTGTGTTATGTCTTGCAGGTATCCAGGCCAAGATAATAACATGGGGGAAAACATGACACCTTCCTGGGGTGCATCCACCGGCGCAGTTGGTGGTGGTGACAGGATGGCGTGGAACAATCCAGAAGAGAGCAAGGCTGATGCAGTCATGTTTCGTAGTGAAGAAGAGCAAAGGAACAATGCTGCAGAGGCTGGTTATGAACGAGTTAACTTGAACAGTCGCCTCAAGACAATGATTCTCAATAAGCAACAACAGCAGCAGCAGCAACAGCAACAACAGCAGCAGCAGCAGCAGCAGCAACAACAACAGCAGCAGCAGCAGCAGCAGCAGCAGCAACAACAGCAGCAGCAGCAGCATCAACAACAACAGCAGCAGCATCAACAACAGCAGCAGCAACATCAGCATCATCAGCAGTCACAATCGCAACAGCTGAGTCAACAGATGCATCAATACAACCAACTGCATCGACAGCTGCAGCAAGAATCACAGGGGCAGTATATGATGCCCACACCTGCCACTCCGACCAAACAGTCAGACAACACACCTTCCTCGGACGGTAATTTTTTAGCCCACGGCCACCATCCTCGGAACCTTCCGTCATCGCAATCGACAGTTGCGACGACATCTGAGGGTGGTGGCTTCCCGTGGGACTGGGTGGGTGGAGGAGCAGGTACTGGGAATGGAGGGGATGTCCTAGAAGGCAACAGCATTGCTGCAATGGAGAACTTCATCAAGTATGCAGCATCTGGCGATGACAGGGGCAGCATCTTGGACAAATCCCTAGACATGGCCAATGCCTCCATGAAACATTATCTTCCCAACAGCAACAACAATGCAAATGCTAACATCAATGGTGCCAACTTCCAACAGAAGCCCATGCAACAGCAGCTGAACAACAGACAAGTAAATACTTCCAATTGGCATTCACCCATGATGGATCAAGTGCCACCAATGTCTTCCAACAACATCTACACTAAACCCAACAATAGTACCGTAACAAGTCCCTTCAAATGTAGGAGGGACTGTTCAACAGCTGGAACTGAAGTTGACGATAAATCCTTCCAGAAGAGAATGGGTATTGGTAGGAATGACTATCAGCAGTTTGGCACAATGCGACCTGATTCAGAGACAGCATATCCATATCAGCCAGGATATGATGGAACGCAAACAAAAACTGATGCCAGAAAAATGGTGGCTGTGAATAATACTGCGTACTATGCTACTCAGCAAAACTTTGACAGCAATAACCCAAACATGAAGAACGAGGGTAGAAAAGTTGCAACAAATAACATGAGTCCTGTTGCTGGTGGTGCAGTTTATAACTGTCAAACATTTGACAATAATGTACCTAACATGAACCAGAGAACACCTACTGGAAACAACAGCTTTCCTTGCCGAGATTTCAGTGCAGCTAACAACAACAACAGCAGCAGCAACAATAACAACAGTACCACCAGCAACAGCAATAATAACAATACCGATGTCAATGAGGTGAGAAATACTCCACAACCAGCAGAAAAGATACCAGTAGAGACCACCAAAGTGAAGGAGGAGCAGCCAGCATATCCATTTGCAGGAGATGGAGGTCCAGCGAACTTAGAGAAGTCCAAAGGTTCATGGTGTTGTAGGCAAGGAGGCATTGAGACTCCAACACCAGAACACCTCCGAGATGGGTGCTGTCAGGGTTTTCAAACTGCAGATGAACAGGTAGGCATATAGCTCTTAAAACTTTGTCAAATTGCTGTTAATACAAACTCCTACAAACTTATAGTTACAGAAACTTAAAAGAGTAATTTTACGTTATGGTTAGACCTTGTCTTATCTATAGATGTGAAAAAGATGCTAGCACATTGTTTATTATCTTTAGTTTTACTCAAGTATATGCTTGATTTTCCATGAAAAATGTTTTCTTTGAATATATTAACCAACACCAGCCTTTTCCAATAAAATCTTATCTAATTTTAAGCTTACCATCTGTTAGCTGTTATACAGCTTTCTCTGAAAAGTCTTAATACTGAGGTTTCCCTATAAAATTTTAATTAAAACAAAGCTTTCTCTAGAAAAAGATAATTGTTGCTAAGTTTTTTTCTGGCAAATTATAGTTCACAGCAAACTTTGCCTAAAAGCCTTAATTTATGCCGTTTTCCCTGGAAAATCTTAGTTATCACCAAGCTTTTCCCTGGATAACCTTAACTGAGATTAAGCTTTCCAGAAAACCTTAGTTAACATTAAGCTTTCCTAGGAGAAGAAACTAACACAATTAACTTAACTTGGCAAACACCATACTTTTTCTGGAAGAATTTTAGCATTTATCAAGCTTTCCCTGGAAAATATGAATGCCAAACTCACCTAAATAAAATTTAGTTTACATAAAGCACTTCTTAGAAAATGTAATTGATACTGAAAAATGTAACTTAAAGCTTTCCATAGAAAATTATAATTATGGCTAAGCTTTCTCTGGAAAATCTTAGTTAACACCAAAAAAATGTTAATTGATGCCAAGTTTTCCCAGAAGAATCTTGGTTATCGTCAAGCTTTCCTTGGATATCTTAGTTAACAGCAAGATTTTCCTATAAAATCTTAATTTATGCCAAATTTTGCATAAAGAATCTTGGCTAACATCAATCTTTCCCTGTAAAAGCTTAGTTAACATCAAAGTTCTCCTAGAAAATCTTAATGGATACTAACTTTACCCTGAAGAATCTTGACTAATATCAAAATTTCCGTGGAAAATCTTAGTTGATGATAAGTTTTCCCTACAGAATCCTGATTATCACCAAGCTTTCCCTGGAAAATCTTAGTTAACACCAAGGTTTTCCTATAAAATCGTAATTGATACCAGTTTTCCTTAGAGAAACTTAATGAACACAATGTTTTCCTTAGAAAATCATAACTGGTGCTAATCCTTCTTTGGAGAATGTAGCTAACATAATCTTTTCCTAGAAAATCTTAACTGATGTTAAGTTTTCCTTATGGAATCTGTGTTAGATCTAAGTTTTCCCCAGAAAATCATAACTGATCCTAGAAAATCTTAATAGATGTCAAGATTTTCCTGAGGATTTCAAAATGATACAATTTTTACAGAAAATGTTAACCAACACCAAGGTTTCTCTGGAAGAATCTTAACTGTTACCAAGCTTTCCTTAGAAAATGTTAATTAATGTAAAACTTTTCCCTTAAACTTTGTAATATTTTGAATTTTCTTTAGTATTCAGCAGCTGACTTTCTTTTCTTTTATCTTTTTTATATTTTGTACAAATATTTCCTCTCATAAATGCTTGTCAGTATCTTATCTCTAGCTCTTTCTTCTTATGAATGATAATTCCTAATCAATAATCGCTTGGAAGTAGATTTAAGGCAGCCATTTTATAACTGTTACAATATTAATACTGCTAACATATAGGATATATGATGTTAATTCTGGAATTAATCTTAAAATAGTTAACTTTTTAAACTTTGAGCATATATTGGCAAGACAAAAAAGCTTTAATATTACAGATCAAAGATGTTTTTGGTGATAGAATCCTGTAACTGTAATAATTTAATTGTTTTATGATGCACAAGATAGGAGGGTTCTATATTTCATGTGGATTTCAATTGAAGGCCTGGTCCCCACAGCAACCTGAGGCTGCAAATGGGGAGAGCTGCCCCAACACTACTAACAACAAGCAGACTGGGTTTGGAGGAATGTCAGCTAAGGAGTTCCAAGATCACCTGGAAAGGCTGAAGAACAATGTTCGTGCAGAAGTTCCAGACTGCAACTGTTTCCCTCCTGATAAGTGTGAGTTAGCATTGTCAGATTTAGTCTCAATCAAGTACTATGTAGGTAGAGAAGGTATTGTATTCCACCCAAAAATGTGATACTGGGATTTTACCCAAAATACATGTTTTAAGGTCCCCTGTATCCAAAATTTAGAAAAAGATCTGTGTGGGTGTGTATGTGCGCATAACTCAAAAACAAAAAGTATGTTAAATACCAAATTTGTTATTTAATTTAAGCATATTACAAGGATGCAACATGAAGATTTCAGAAATATCCCCCACCTCAAACTACTTATATGGAATATTTTTCAAAATTTTTTATTTTCTCAAAAGTAGCTGTAGCAATTTTGTTTAAAATACTGTATATTATAAATATCTTCATGACAATTCAAATGTAAATGTATATTTTGCATTTTCTGGGAGTAGCTTTCGATGACCTTTGCATAACTGGTAAACCATAAGAGACAAACAGAAACTTGCCATAAAAAATGAAGATCTTGTTAAAACACTCAATTTATGTCATATATAGTGTTTTACTTTCTCTATACTCACTATTTACATAGTGTATAGAGAATGTATTGCACTCCACCAAAAAATTTGATACCGAGATTTAACCGGAAATATATGTTTTAGGGTCCTCTGTATCCAAAAAAAGTATTTTAAGAAAAAGGTCCATGTGTGTGTGTGTGTGTGTGTGTGTGTGTGTGTATGTGTCCGTGTGTCTGTGAACATGATAACTCAAAAACGAAAAGTTGGTAAAATACCAAACTTGGTATTTAAGTTTAGTATCTTCCAGGGATGTGACACGAAGATTTTGAGAAAAATCCCCCCACCCCAAACTACCCTTTACATGGAACATTTTTTGAAAATTTTGATTTTCTAAAAAATGGCTCTAACAATTTTGATTAAAATATCGTATATTAAAGTTATTTACCTGACAAATAAAATGTTTATTTTGAATTTTCTGGGAATAGCCTCTGAAGACTACTTTATTCTGGATGAATTTTTCATAACTACTAAACCATAAGAGATGGACAACAACTTAACCCACAAAAAATGTAGAGCACATAAAAACACACAATTTATGATATATACATTTTTTTCGTGGAGTTGATCGTTTTTGAGATATTCCTTTTTCTTGGTTTCAGCTTTGAAAAACTAAGTTTTCTCATACAGGAATTTGTCATCTCCTGTCCATACAAACAAGGGAACATCAGTCACATAGTAACCAGCTTTTGGCTTTAATTTTAACCTATGGTACTCCCTTATTGCGCTTCTACTTACAATAAAGCAAGAAATAAGACTATTTCTGCTAATTTTTCTTGATTAGCATGAAATAAAAGATATGCTTATTAACATTAATTATTTACAGAGATATAGAGAAAGTCATGTGAATGGAGCACATCAGTTTTTTTGTAGAGCTAACCATTTCACCGATATTCCCTGTTATAGGTTTTAGTTTTAAATACTTCAATTGTTCTCAAACAGGAAGTCCTCAACGTTTCATCTTGGTTTGTTTTACCTGGCCATGGAGGACGAACCAAATTTCAATGACAATCACATAGCATCAACTTTTAAAAGATTTAACTATCACTTTAGCTTAGTGTGTTCCCTTATTTCCCTTCTACTTAATAAGGAACTAAGCAATAAAATTCAATTCAATTCAATTTTACTTATCCATAATTAACATTTATATGTTGTTGGGTATGTCATTAGGTTTAAAAAATAAAAAATGTACAAAAATAAAAAATATACACTTATGAATTATTATATATAGTTATTACATATTATGACTTATCCTGCGTAAACACACAAGTTTTGTATTAGGAAATACTTTAGTTCACATTTTAAAATTTTTCCTTTTGCTGTTTTCATGAACATGATAGTTTATTGTACAGTATTTCGCCCATTATTAAGGGATCTTTGTCGGTTGTCTTTTTATTTACATTTATTCTGTGAAAATTATTGTGTGTCCATGTGTGGTACTTACAATAATCCTTATTTAGATTACCTAGTCTATCTTTACTAACTACAAACATAATTACTTTATAAACATATAAAGGTACTGCAATAAATATTTGCTTTTTATCATGATTGTTATTTGCATTGTAAATACAATATGTACATTTCTTTTACAAAATTAATAGTCTATTCTTGTTTGTTAAACAAGCTTTGCTCCATAGCTCAATGGCATTATCTAGATCTGGATGTATTATTCCATAATAGGTTGATTTCAGATGTTGTGCATTTAGGTATATTGCTAAATTTCTTAATAGATAAAGGTTTGTACATATCTTTTTGCAAATATAATCAATATGATACCTGAAAGTAGACCATTTCTGGCAATGTTTATCTAGATTAGCATTGTGCAGCTAAAAGAATAATCTTTTGTAAGAATGTTTGCAGAATAGAAAGAGAAATTTGTATAATTGGAACACATTAGATTTAACTCTAAATTCCCTCAGACACCTAGCCAGTAAAATTAATGGATTGACTTCAACATTTGGAGTATCCTCAGGGTAAACTGATGAATATTTATAGTGCCAGAATGAAGCTTAGAATCTGATTGGTTCACATGATATTTATGGCTGTGAAACAACTGATATTTAGTATGACTGAGGCATGGGCATGGACTGGTAGTGGTGGTTGATTATATGCCTAATGTTTGAGCTTAAGCATAGACCTGTTAAAAACAGATTAACATCAGACTTTTCATATATTTGAAGATACAATATGATGATGATGATAATAATAACAACAATAATAATAATAATAATAATAATTATTATTATTACTACTACTACTTTTACTATTATTATTATTATTACTATTATTAATAGTATCATTATTAATAAATAATGCCAATGATTTACTTTTACCTTTGCAGTGAGGGGATAAAAGGGCTTTACTAGATTTATTGGCTCCAGTAGATTGAAATAGATCAATTCTATGCACCTAATTCGCTTTTAAATTCAATTTAGGTCCACCAGAACCAGGTTCCTACTATACACATCTAGGAGCTGCTGCAACATTGGCAGACCTGCGTAAAGACATGGAAAAGAGAACAGGTCTCAAAGGCAAAGCTGTTCGCATAGAGAAAGTGATGTACACAGGAAAAGAGGGCAAGACAACTCAAGGGTGTCCTCTTGCAAAATGGGTAAGTCTTTCTTAAGAGACAGTCTAAACCTTTAATACCAAAATTATGAAGGCAACACAAAAAAGTTTAATGCCATGTTTCCAAAAACAAATGAAAGTTGTATATATGAGAACAATCAAAGTATCAATTCTTTTTACTTTCTCTTGCCCCGTATGTACAATGTACATAGGGATAGAGAAGTATTGTATTCCACCCAAAAATTTGATGTCGAGATTTCACCGGAAATACATGTTTTAGGACCCCCTGAATCCAAAAAAGCATTTCCAGAAAAAGGTACGTATGTGTGTGTGTCTGTGTGTCTGTGAACATGATAACTCAAAAATGAAAAGTAGCTAAAATACCAAACTTGGTATTTAAGTTCAGTATCTTCCAGGGATGCGACACGAAGATTTTGAGAAAAATCCCCCCACCCCAAACTACCCTTTACATGGACCTGTTTATTCTGAATGAATTTTGTTTAATTCGGCATAACTAATATACCGTAAGCGTTAGACAAAAACCTACTATACAAAAAATGTAGGTCTTGTTAAAATACACATTTTACGTCATATACATCTTTTTCGTGGAGCTTACCGTTTTCGAGGTATTCATTGTTATTAGTTTCAGTTGTGAACTACTTATACTTTTCTCAGACGGGAGTGTCCCTTTTTCTTTTGTTTTACTCCTGGCCAAGAAAAGAAGCGATTTGTAATGACAATCGCATAACGACAGCTTTTAAAACATTTGACTATCGATTTAGCCTAGTGTATTCCCTTATTTTCTTCCTACTTATAAGGAACTAAGTAATAAGAACATTGTGCTGAATACCTCGATTAACAATGTGCAGAAAGAAGAATAATCTTATGTAAGAAGTTTGTAGAACGGCTAGAGAAAGTCATGTGAATGTAACACATCAGATTTTTGTAGTATTGTTTAGGTTGACTGTACCACTTTCTGCATGCACATGGCAACAGACTGTACCTTTGTCGCCACCCATGCAAATTTAGAGTTTCATCCCTCACTTTAGCTTTGCGCTGTATTACGTCAAAATGGCCATCTGTTCAATTTAAGAACAGCATGCAGTGATCCATTTTTGTGGTGCGAAATTACCAGGAGCCAAAATTCATTGAAATCTTTTAGCACAATATGGGGAAAATGTTTTACCATGATAAAGTGTCTATGAATGAATTGAGAAGTTAAAAAACTGTAGGACAAGTGCGAAAGACAAGGAAAGAACAGGTTGCCGTCCAGATCCCTTACTGACAGCAACATGCCATTATTCTAATTAACTGGCAAGGACTATCGAAGTGGTAAACCATTTGCAAATCAATCATGGTTCTGCATATAACATTGTTCATAACAGGCTAGGCTTTTGTAAAGTCTGTGCAAGGTGGATTCCAAAACAGCTCACCAAAAAGCATAAGTGCAATCATGTAGTCATCTTGAACAGCATCTACTGCACTGCCTTAGTAATGAAGGGGACAGTTTTTTAAACAAATAGTCACTGGAGGTGGAATATGAAAGCATCCAAGTTCTCCAGTGAAGAAAAAAAATTCCAGTCAGCCAGGAAAAATGATGTTCACACATTTCTGGGACTCACAAGGGACATTAACGTAACTCCATGGCACAACAGTCCACAAGGTACCTTGGCCTACTGCCCGGTTGCTACATCCACCATCTCGGCCCGAAGGTGTCATGAATGGGATGCAGTACTAGAGGGTGAGACGTGATCAGCACTTTGAATCCCTCACGGCCAGTTGATGCCGTAATCTCGATCTGGAGCCGCTACTTCTCAATCAGTAGCTCTTCAGTTGGCCCCCCAGGAACCTCATGAGGCTGAGTGCACCCTGGGCTAGGTCTCCCAGTAGGAGAAAATTCCCCATGTTAAGGAGGCGACCCCCATAAGGGATAATACTGGAACATAATTAGAGAAGGATGCAACAGTAAACAATATATGTTACAGTGAGCCTGTAATTCAAATCAAATGCTAAGGCCTTTTTCGGAAGGTGTTCTATTGTTGCATGACAATGTGCACCTACATACCGCTATCCACACTATTAAAACATTGGTAAAAAATGGGTTTTGAGCATATAATCTTAATCTTGCTACCTCAGATTATCATTGTTTTGGTCCACTTAAAAATGCATTAAGAGACCATCATTTCAACTCGGATCAAGAAGAGAAGGAAGCGGTAAATTTGTGTCTTGCTGCTCAGCTGAAAACACCTTTTTTGAGGCCATAGGAAACTTATGAGCCACTGGACCAAGTGCGCTGGAAAGCAGGGTGAGTATGTTGAAAAATGATGTAATAGCGACTTCTCTACTATTCTTGTAAAAATTTATGAACCTTACTGACTAAACCTTGCATCTGACAGCTACCTTCCGATGTTTTGCAAGTTGATTATTCACCATTTAGATCATGTTACAACAACTTCGTCAACAGAACAATAATTGTATACAATTTGCACAATACTTATACAAGGTTTATAATGTATATTATTTACAATTGAATTGTCATATATTCACTTATTGAATAAAAGGTATACTGTAGTAGAAAGAATTTGACTTCTTTATTAAATTGTTTCATATTTACTATTTTTTTTAATGTTTGCTGATAGTTTATTATATAGTTTAATTCCTAAATTTGCGAGATTATTTTTTAGAATGTTTGTTCTACATGAAGGTCATTTTTTATTCTTGTGTTATGAGGATGGATGCCTGTATTTGTACATAATTCGCCTTGATGTTTCTTAATATGTTTTACAACTTGTGCTATAAATGTCCATGCTAATGATAAAATGTTATGTTACCTAAAGTACGGTCTACAGGATGTGCTGTTGTCTATTTCACTTAATTTCTTATAGATCTCTTTTGGATTGTAAATATTCTCTCACATTTTTCTCCTCAAAATTTAATACCATATTTTAATTGATTATAAAACTGAGCAAAATATATATTTTTCAGTCCTACTAACTTTAGTGTACCTTTTAGACATTTGAGCATATAACATATGGAGTCAAGTTTAGTAGCTAATTGATGAGTGTGACTATCCCATATCAGGTTTTCATTCACGTATATACCCAAGACTGTGTTATAGTTTGTTTATCTATAATAGTATGTTAATTATCATCATTTAAAGATTTTGCATTCACCCAAAAATGGACTACAGAACATTTCTGGGCTGTGATTTTTACAGTTTTAAACCATCTTAACATCTAAACAATTGATGATCAGCATTGTAGCTCATGTGGCTCCGTGTTAATTTAGCTACACCTTCAAGTTTCTCCCTCTGCACCTGCCCTCAAGGTTCCAAATCACAGTATCCAAAGCTTTGCTAATAGGGCATGCACAGATGGACAGCAAATGCCCTACAGATAATGGTTGTTTTAAAAGTTCTGGAAAATATTTATAAGGAAAAGTATCATTGTTTATTAAATGAACCGTTGATTACAATATTTTTACTTTCTCTTGTACATGTGCACAATTTACATTACAGGCAGAGAAGGTATTATGTTCCACTCAAAAATTTGATACCAAGATTTCACCAGAAATACATATTTAGAGGCCCTGTATTTTTAGAAATATGTATGCGTGCAACTTAACTAAAAAATTAAAAGTCAGTTAGGTGCCAAACTTGGTATTCAAGTTCAATATTTTCCAAGATTGTGACACAAAGTTTTATCAGGAAAATGCCCCAACCCAAACTACCCTTTATGTCAAACATTTTTCAAAATTTTTTATTTTCTAAAAACATCTAACGATTTTGATTAAAATACAGCATATAGCATATTAAAGATATTTACATGGCAAATAAAATGTACATCCTGAATTTCTTGGGAATAACTCCTGAAGTCCTCTCTATTCTGAACAACTTTTGTATAACTGGTAAACTATAAGAGCTGCACAGAAACTTTCTACACCAAAAATATAGATCTTGGATAAGCAGAGTCAGACTGAAAAATTCAGTGGCATAGCCAGGATTTGAACCACAGATCTCTCAGTCTCTAGCTGGTTGCTCAACCACTGAGCTACTATAATAATATGCCACCACAGCATTAAATTCCTTAACTGACTGCATGTTTCCCACCATGGTGGCTCAGTGGTGGAGCAACCGACTAGAGATCAGGAGATTCATGGTTCAAATCCCAGCTATGGCATTGAATTTTTCAGCCTGACTCTACCTCTCCAATTCCTGTCGTACTTATACGTAAAAGCAATTAAATGTAGATCTCGTTAAAGCACACAACTTATATAATATACAGTTTTTTTGTAGAGGTAAATATTTCTGATGTATTATCTATTATTGGTTTCAATTTTAAAATACTTATCATTTTCTCAAATGGCAAGTTCTTGTCTGTTACAAATGTTTTTTTTGTTTTACTCCTTAGTCATGGAAAAAGAAACAAATATCAATGACAATCACATAACGACAGATTTTAAAGTATTTTACTATTGCTTTAGTCTAGTGTATTCCCTCATTTCCCTTCTACTTATAAGGAAGTAATAACACCATTTCTAGTAATTTTTATCTTGATTAGCATGATATAGATAAAAGGTAGATTAGGGGTAGGGTTAACTTGCTACTCCCTCCAGGAGTCACCCCTACAACTCATTGTCCATAATTTAACTGTTTTAATATTTTAACTTTGTAGAATTGAATGGCTGCTCAGAAATAAATAACTTTATTAGGAGACTATATGTGTATTTGTGTTGCTGTTATAGATCATCAGACGATCAAGCATGGAGGAGAAAATCCTGTGCATTGTTAAGCATCGCCAAGGACACAAATGTGCAACAGCATGGATCGTAGTCATCATGGTAGCATGGGAGGGAGTACCATCGCATGAGGCTGACAGGGTGTACAATTTACTTACACATAAACTGAATCGTTACGGCCTGCCCACAACTCGGCGCTGCGCTACCAACGAACCACGGACTTGTGCCTGCCAGGGCCTTGACCCAGACACTTGTGGTGCTAGTTTCTCTTTTGGTTGTTCATGGTCCATGTACTACAATGGCTGCAAATATGCACGTTCCAAAACAGTGCGCAAGTTTCGTCTTTCTGTCCGGTCTGAGGTAAGAAAAAATACTGTACTTCCACATTAATATGACAATAATTTGTCACTTATCTTTTTTAAATTTCAATAAATAACCATGACAACAAGAAGAAAGAGTTAGGGTGAAGATGCAATAAAAATTTAATTGTGAAGCTATTCCTTGGAATTTAAAAAAGATAGTGAAATTTTGTTACAAATTACTGTTATATTAATATTTTTATTACTTCGCTGTTACTAGCTTCATTTTATAATACTGTACCTTCAATTCATGAGGCAGAATTGCTTCTAATCCATTCTATTGTTTCAAGTTTTAGTTTTCAATTAATTTCCTATGAATTAATTTACTTCATGTAGTTTTTTGACAACTTTTTAGTTTCTCTACCACAAAATTTGATATCAAGAGTTCACAGGAGAGATGCATTTTGAGATTCCCTAATCAAAAAAGCATTTTTAAAAATATTCTTGTTTTTAAGCCCATCTCTGAATAGCACAACTCAAAATAAAAAAAATTGAAAAATATTAAATTTCAAAGCATGGCAGGTGAAGATATTTTTAAGAAAACCTGTCATTCCAAACTAGCCTATGCATTGAAATCTTTTGCCATTTTTTTTTCTCTAAAATAGCTCCAATAACTTTAATTATGTCATATGCATAAGTTATTTGCTGGGCTAACAAGTACAACTAAGAAGTCATAAGATAATCAAGAACAAATGAGAAGTTTATTTGCAAAATCTCCTTTATCCGTTTTCAAAAATTGGTATAAAACCACAAAAAAAAAAAAAATGCCATTTTGTTGTGGACAAGAATCAGTTGGATTCCAATAGCCACTTTTAAGGTAAAGTTTTAGTGCTTTAAAGGAAACTCTTAAGTCAAATGAGTACGGTTGTACATTGAGTAATGTAAGAAGAATGTAGAAACGCAAAAATTCAGTTTGGGTACTAGGTAGACAAGAGATGTTTTGAAAATTAGCTCCTCAAATATCAATATAAGCCTTGGAAAATATTGCATAATTTCTCAGATTTCTGATCCTTACAGTTAGTCAAGTGCTTTAAAAGTACTTTCTTCAGATTAGGTAAGATCTGAATGTTCTGATTATCCTGTCATCAATCAACAGGCTCCAAATGCAGTGGGTGCAAGAGCTTCAGGGCATTTAAAGAAAAGAAAAGAAAAGGCTCATCAGCTGGCTAAAAAATCCTATGTTGGTCCTGAATCTGTGGTTCGAATCAGCACACCTATTGCCAAGACCTCAGTAAAATCATATTTTTCTTCTTTAGCTGTTTACCCTCCTCACATAGAGGACTTGTACTGACTTACAAGTCAGGGGATCAGATGCCTGTTCATGAGCAGGCAAACTCTAGATCATAGAGTAGCCAGAATGGGTGATTAACCCAACAGTATCATAAATAAGTAAATAAATGGTAAGAAAGATTTACTCTTTCTTTAACCAGGATAGGCCTAGGAAAGAGTACTGACAATAAAACCAAATTCCTGTAACTCATTCAGGAAAAGATATTGGAAAACATTGAAAGCATGTTCTCCAATGGGACACAAATAATCTTTTAGGCTGATGTGCAGGAGATTGACAAAACTTCAACAAAAACCCTGTTATCTAATTTAAGCTTTAATTTCACTATAATAGATAGACAAACACTTATATCAGATTAAAACATTAATGGGAATTCAGAGTGAAGTAACTAATTAAATAGGAGTAAAAACATAGATTACACTCGAACTTCACTCTTGAAATAAAGTAACTTACTTCGGACATGTTTCGGTGGCTTATGCCATTGAAATCTCCATTGAAAATGGTAGCAAAAGCCACCGAAACATGTCCGAAGTAAGTTACTTTATTTCAAGAGTGAAGTCTGAGTGTAATCTATGTTTTTACTCCTATTTACTTATATTAGAGTTAATAAAAAATTAAATTTAGTTTAAATAATCTTTTTGAAGTGTTAGCCTCTTTGAAATATTTCATGTTGCATTACATTTCAAATGCAAGGGTCTCATCCATCAGAAGATGCTTAAAAGTTTCTGATTCTTATGATTTTATTTTCCATCACAAAAGGCTGTTCTGAATTTATTCCACAGTATTTCCAATAAACATTGCTGCCAGTTTTATGTACTTATTGGATTAATTTGAAAGCATTTCTGTACATAAATGTTTCATGAATAGAAAACTCCTCTTTTTAATGGAAGTTATAATACATAAGTATGACTGTGAATTTGTAATGGTTAAAGAAAGTTAGTTAATTGTACGACAACAGTTATTTTTCAGTTATTAAATTTAGCATTCTCAGGTAGACTTATATTAACAGTATAGCTATAACTTCCAGCGAACATGTTTGACAATCTATGCTTCAGTGTTGCAAAAAAGAGTATAATAAATGTGCAAATTTCACTTTAAAAACAAGTAATCATACTCAGTTGAAAAAAGTAAATTTTGACACATTGTAAAACAGAAAAGTAACATTAATTAGTTAAGCATTAGAAGTTGAATCCTGAAATACTATGTTATAGGGATGCCTTAACTATATTCTAAACTAGTGCATCAGTGTATTCTTAAGACTTGATTATATAAAGGACAATGACCAGAGATTAGACGTGATCTAAGATCAGAAAATGAACTGATATCAGAATGGAGCTCTGTTGTAAAGTGTTGATCTAAGCATAATTTTCATTCAAGCTCATAGAAGAATGTTTGGTAACATCATTTAAAAGCTGAATATCACTATTTTCTTCTTTTGATTACTGCTTGTTTATTTTCTATCTTGCACTAAATACTACTGAAGGAAGTTTAAAAGCTGATGACCATAAATAAAGACAGATTAGTTTTTCTGCAAATTTATCTGTACTGGTAGAAATAACAGCATTAAACATTCACAGTAAAGGGGCGGAAAAGCATGAAAAAATGTAGCCTCACTTTTGAGTGTAAAAACTTATATCCACAAATCCTCTTTATAAAAAATATTAAACTCTGTCATAAAATAAGTATCTAAAATGAAAGTGAATCCAAAATATACTTTTAAAACACCACTTACTTTTAGGTTAAATTGGAATATTTTCAATGCTGTTCACCATCATTCTCAACTATTGATCAACTCATTTCAAAATATTTGCTAATGACTTTCAAGTATATCTCAAGTTTATTTTTGAAAAGCACTTTAAAATACTGAGATGAAGCAATTATACTAAAAAAGGAGTTAATTATTACATCCAAGTGTTGAAAACCAAACTCTTTCAAAAGGTCTGGCAGGCCCAGAATTATCACTTTACTATTTCTGAGCTCATTTCTTGAAAATATCACTTGACAATATTGCATGGAAAGGCTTGAGCTTTTATGACAGAAATGAACAAAAAGTTGTTTTTGGTTTCTATTATTTGTACCATGAGAAAATGTTCCATCAGATGTATGTTTATGTACATAGTAATAAATGTTTAAAAACGTTAAAAAAAGGTTAAAGGTTTTTTAATTAATGTTAAATTTTAACAGGGGTTGTTTCTAGCATTATAGCTGAATTGAAATGTTGTTATTATTCCTTATTATAATTTAATAATGACCTTAAACCTGTTGAATAATGTGAAAACTGCAGTCAGAAATTAAATTAAGTCAGGTTTCATTAAATTAAAAAATAAAAAATTCTTAAAAATGAAATAAAATATGGAAAATTTGCCTCTAATAGCATCTGTACCATACCTGAATCTCTTAAAATGGATTCTATAGGGTCATTAAATTATAAGGTAACCCCTGTCCTGCAAAGAAAGAGGTGTCAGCAAAGGCACACTAAAATACGTATCTTAAAATAAATTACGGAAATGTTGACCATCTGCCCACATACGAGCAGCACAATTTGCAAAAATATTCTTGCTCACTCGTCTAAGCTTAGCAACAGGAATCCTTGTGGTTTCTTGCATGATATGTTATCACTAAGTTTCTGTGGATTACTCAGGGATTTCTGCTGCTGAGCTTAGTTGAATGAGCAAGAACATCTTTAACTTGCCTGTTTGGGAGCAGATGGTCGATATTTTCAGCATTCATTTAAGGTAAGGACTCCAGTGCACCTTTGCTGGCACAACTTTCCCGGCGACTCTTGGATCTCTCACACAGTGGAGAGAGGCTGTGAGAGGGGTTACCTTATAATTTAATGACCCTATATTTGCCAGCATCACCTATGGTTTTACTACCCCCAGTTAGTAGACTTTTCAGTTGCTGTAGATGAACTCATTTTGTGTACATTATTATTTCTTTTATGTTCAAATAATCAGTTTATTTCAGATATTATTATAAGTTTTAAGTTTAGTAACAGCTTCTTGTGCAGCGAAAGCATGTTTTATTTTTATTTCAAAACTTTTCCAGGTATCTTCACTTTATTTTAGTCCATCTGATGACAAGGAAAAGATCAAAATGAAGAATGGATTGGATGACAGAGCCATGTCAGCTGAAGCTGTAAGAAATTAAAATAACGCTTTGTTAAAACAACTCGTAATTTGACATACATCGTCACATAGCGTAAACTTCATCTGTTTGTGACAGTAGTCTCTCTCTTAGGTTTCTCTCATACTTAGAACCAAAGGTCAGAGGTAGGGTTAAAGTTGTTGGTTGTTGACTTCTATATGCTATCCTTTCAAAAGCTGCATGTAAAATATAATATGGAGTTTATTACCTGACTGCATTTCTAAACTTAAAACATGGTAAGAAAGTTTAAATACATAAAAATTATACTTGGACGGCAAGGTGATACCTTCTATTATGCTATAGTTACTTAACTTAATTTTATAGTTCTTTTTAGGAAAACATAGTGATGTTTTTTGGACATTTACATACATAAATTGAGATTTTTTTATTACTCTGGCTTCACTCTCCAACTGAAACTTATTGGAATATGTTTCAGAGACAGTTACCTCCATCATCAACCTGAACTCACCACTGTGCTTCTTCCTGTTACTTGTAGATGACATTCTCTGGCTAGAATACTGTATGATGAGATCCTTTTCATATTTATTTAAGGCATTATTATTTATGTGTGCAGGAATAGTAATTCATAAAGTAAAGGATTTTCAGAACATTCATTTTATAGGAAACGTCAATTTTTACTTGCTCAAGCCCCACATGTACAATGTGCATAGGGATAGTATTGTATACCACCCAAAAATTTGATACCGAGATTTCACTGGAAATATATGTTTTAGGGTCCCCTGTATTCAAGAAAAGCATTTTCACAAAAAGGTCCGTGTGTGTGTGTGGGGGGGGGGGGGGGGGGGTGGCTGGAGGTGGGTGGGTGTATGAACACGATAACTCAAAAACAAAAAGTCATTAAAGCACCAAACTTGGTATTTAAGTTTAGTATCTTCCAGGGATGTGACACAACGATTTTGAGAAAAATCCCCCCACCCCAAACTGCCCTTTACATGGAACTTTTTTCGAAAATTTTGATTTTCTTAAAAATGGCTCTAATGATTTTGATTAAAATATCGTATATTAAAGATATTTAGCTGACAAACAATATGTATATCTTGAATTTTCTGGGAATAGCTTCTAAAGACCTGTTTATTCTGGATGAATTTTGCTTAATTTGGCATAACTAGTAAACCGTAAGAGATAGACAAAAACTTACTATACAAAATCTGTAGGTCTTGTTAAAATACACAAGTTATGTCATATACATTTTTTCTCGTGGAGCTTACAGTTTTCGAGGTATTCATTGTTATTAGTTTTAGTTGTGAAGTACTTACACTTTTCTCAGACAGGTGTGTGCGATTTTCTTTGTTCTACTCCTGGCCAAGAAAAGAAGGGATTTGTAATGACAATCGCATAACGACAGCTTTTAAAATATTTGACTATGGCTTTAACCTAGTATATTCCCTTATTTTTTTCCTACTTATAAAGAACTAAGTAATAAGAAAATTGTGCTGATGAGTACCTCGAATAGCAAGATGCGGAAAGAAGAATAATCTTATGTAAGCAGTTTTGTAGAACAGCTAGAGAAAGTAATGTGAGTGTAACACATCAGATTTTTATATCTTTAACTTCTACATGTTTTATGGTACCACAAGTTATGTATAGGACAGGAGCTAGATAACTTAAGTCAGCCTGAAAAATTCAGTGCCAAAGCTGGAATTTGAACTGCAGATTTCCCAGTCTCTATTCGTTTGCTCTAACAACCATGGCAACATGCCACCAACATAGCATTATCTGTAGCTCAAATCCTGGCTATGGCATTGAATTTTTAGTCTGACTCTACCTATTCAACTCCTATCCTACACATGGCTTGTGCAAAAAAAACAATTAATACTAATTGACCTTACAGTTAAACTATGAAGCCTGGGATTGAAAAGTATTTACGACATTGTATGTCATCTCAAAATAATTTGATATTCACCTTCTAGTTTACTGGGAAATAGGTGAGTCAGTTGATGAATTCAATGCTTGTTGGTATGTTGCCATGGTAGCTCAGTGGTTAGAGCAACTGGCTAAAGGCTGGGAGTTCCGTAGTTCAAATCCCGGCTATAGCATAGAATTTTTCAGTCTAACTCTACCTATCCTTATTTTTGCAATTTATTTACAGGCTTTACACAAAATTATATATTATTTCTTGTATGACTAATTCAGTAGGTGTACAAATTTTCTAGATGACTAAGTATATTTTGTGCTGCATAGTTTATTTGGCACTCACTGGGTAAACCTTACCCACTTAAGTCTTCTGCAGTCGTTCTCCACCTATCTCTAGTTTCCTTCCTTGCATTTCTTACTTTTCTAATCCATTTTTATTTTACATTCTTTAAAAATTCCCCCATGTGATTTTCTTTCCTTCTTTTCCAGTTAGCATTTTTATGGTTGCCATTTTTTCTGTCCATTTTTCCCATTTATTTTTTTGCTCTCTTCCCTATCATATCATTAGCTCTTTTCATTCTATTATGTAATGTTCTGTTCTTTATTTTTCACCACACAATTCACATATTCCTTTTCCATAACCTCTTACCATCTTTAAGTACATTGACCCAGATCTCATCCTTGCTAATCCTCTCTTTTCTTGCTACTTCGTTTTCTGCACACCATTCTCTTCTCTCACTCTCGTTTTATTATTTTATATAACCTTAATGGTTTTTTATCTTCTAAACTTCTCCACATCTGTTGCCTTTTTATGTCTTCCATTCTACTTTTCTATCTTCCAAAACCCATCTAAATTTTTCTCCTCTTGCATCCATGTGTCTTCCTTCATATTTTTAGAAACAAGAAATCAGCAATTGCAGAGCATTCTTGGTCCACATATCATCATCAGATGTTTTAAAAACCCTTAGAAAACTGGTGAAATTCTCCTTTTAGAAAAAAATACACGATTTATTAAACTTGGTCATCCCACATGAAACGGGTCTCTTTGTACAGTACTACCAACTGAAAATGCCTTATACAAACCATAGGAGGAAGTGCAGCAGTGTGTCGAGTCTGTTGAAGACAACTGTCTTCAGTAAGTTCTGGTTAGTAATTGAAGCTAGAGTAATACAAAAACCTAATTCGTGCAGGTAAAAGACTTAATTTATTTCTTGAACCTTTATTTACTAGCAATTACTTATATTGCTGCCACAAAAAATATTTCCTGTATTTTTTCTTTAGCTTTCTTTTGCATGAAGGTGATTTTATCAGGGAAATAGTCATAAAAGAGTTGTAGTATAAGTGATACCCACTGTAGTAAATAACATACATTTTTGAAAAGCTTACAAGTATTTGATTAGATGTAAAATAATTGGCTTATCTGGCATTGTACAGCCAGTTTCTTGAACCTTCAAAGGCAGTTTAATTTATTTTACCTCCCATTATTCATGAGAGTATTCTAACCACATATTTAAAAATATCCTTAAAATATAATTCTCAACCATGCAAAGGTTTCTATTTCTGTCTGAATGAAAGGATTCAAATCGTTTTAAGTGTAAATGATAAATTATTCTGAAAACAGACAATGCTGTGTAGCTAGCTAGGAGTTGGTAAGAAAGTGGTTGTTAAATAACATACCAAACACAACATAAATTTGATAAAATCTTCATCAAATTCAACATTTATCTTGCACTTCAAAACATGTATAGTATAAAAAATCTTCTAGACTCATCACCGAAAGACAGTACACTCCTCAGAAATAAAATTAGAAATGTATGAAACAGAATGTTTAATTTTCTACATGAAATGCACAGTAAAAACAAAATAAAACTAGCCGCATGTAATAAAGAACATTTTAGGACCAGTTGCTCAAAACAAATTACCGACTCGGGGAGCTGAGATCATTAAATAATGGGAGGTCTGAGGCTCAAATCCAGCCAGAAGCCTCTTTCCTGACTGTGCTTTTACCAGTTTTGCCTCAGTTTGTTGGGGAGGTAGCCTAAACTTGGCATGAAATGTTTCCTTCCCAAATTTCCTTTAATTATCATGTATTTTATATACATCAGTGTATAACGTAAGAGCTATCATTGTACAGTATTCAAAAAAGGAAATCAAAATAAATTGACAAATGAGCATCACTTTTCAGAATACAATCATTAAAAATCTGTAAGCCATACTATCAAAAGAAGCAAATAAAACAATATTTTTAAAAACAGAAAAATTGTCATGAATTTTGATATTTCAGTGTTGCCAAACCTTAGTAAGTTCATAACTCACTGTCTAGATGCCCACAATAAACAGAGTACCCAAATATCCAGAATCCAAATACCCATTAGTCAATATCTCAACAACTGATGTTAAGAACAAAGGTCCTCAAAACATGTTCAGGTTTTTAAAAACCAAGTGAAACGTGTGAATTAGTTCATTCCTAATTTGACCCAACTAATTATGTAGTATGTTCACTGTGAATAACTTCAAAATAATTATTCATAATGGTGTATAAACCAGGATGATAAGTAAATTCACATCGGCATTAAATATTTTCACTGACTCCCATGAAGTGCAATTGTGTGTATTCGGTTCACATGTACATAAATCAATCTTTTCTTTTAATAACTTATTAACTAAAGCATATTAATGTAGTCTTCTGAGCTGAAAATATATAGTTCAGTACGTTTTCATTGTATGATATTCTTTTTAAAGATGGAAATATGCATATTGCTACATTTTAACATTGATCTTGAGATTTTATTCTTATCAAAACCAAATTCTGCAATATAGAGAACTTATTTTTATCTGGAAATTGCTCATCAGTAACATTCATCTTGAAAAACTTAACTCAAGACAAATTTGCATGTAAATGAAAATTTTACAACTGTTGAAGACCCAATGGAGGACCTGTGAATAAATGCACATCTGCTTTGATTTCTAAAACTTAAACATCAATATAAGGTTCACTAATTCTATGGAAATCCCAAGGTTTGAGCTCGAGTATGTTTAAATCTATATCAGCATAGAACTAGAGTCCATGAGCAACTCTAGCCATCTGCATAGATACAACCTTAAACTCTAATGATGCTGCTAGATAATTAATAGAACATTACTCTATGTCTAATATATTGTTCGGCTATGCAATTGAACATAGAAAGTTCATGTTCCATTGTGCCATGTGGGCATATTCTAGGACACCTAGCAACAGTTTCCTAGATTGTGTGGAATTTCTAATTTGCATTCCACCATGGTAACAAGGGATCAGTTCTTCACCCACAGATGGCACCATAGGAGAAATCATGACTTTGTAGATGTGAAATGGTGGAATTTTGCCCAGGAATCTTCTCTTTCAAGGAATGGGGTTATTTGCAAATAAACATTGTACAGGACCAACAGCTTTACTTTCCTTCCAAAGAAAGCCATACTAAGGATTTTTATGTCTAAAAAATTCATCACCCTTGCCTGGATTGAACTTGCCAGCTTGAGTACTAGAGAATAGCATGGTAACCACTAAACCATGGAGGGTAACTGACAAGGGCATATTTCTGTGCACTAGTAGTCTAGCTGCAAAGCCCAGGAAATTTGTGAAGAAAGAATTTCTATTACTGTATTTATCCAAATATAAGACAATGTTTTTTTCCAAAATATTAATGTTCAGAACTAGGAGTCATCTTGCATTTACAATATGTTTTCCAAATACCATACGGTGAAAAAGTAAGTTTCAAACTTCGCAGGTACGGCAATGGTGAAGCCTGAAGGTATAGATTACCGCCAAGGTAATGAGGCAGATTTTGAGCATTTCTCCCTTCTCCATCTCTCCCACTCGCAATTTGAATTTCTGCGTAAATTCAAATTAGGTAAAAACATTTACGATATGTTATATTGTCTAAATAGAAAATCATTATTACATTTACGCTGCCATCATGTTGTACTATCATACCTATACCATACATTTCCATTCTCCCCTCTTAAGCAACCACTCAAAACATGAATTTCTGTGCAAATCAAAATTGCATACAATAAACAAATGTAGGACTTATTCAGCTTAAGTGTCTATTGTTTGTTCAAAATATATGGCAAATAATCTACATTTCATGTAAATATTCTTGTTTTTATATGCCTATGTCTTTTAAACATGTTTTATGTAGATAATATGCTAAAATCCGAAATTAAGTTCTGAAAAATGGGGGTTGTCTCATATTAGGATAAATTGGTAACTTTATAAATAGCAAAGAATTTATGCTAATCTTTTGGCTGTTTGTATTCTAGCCTTTTGTTAGGCATAAAATGAGCTCTTGTGATAAAATTCTGTTGGTACTGTATTGTAGCCTGTCTTCTCAGGTGGCTGTAGCGTGACTGAAAAAGGGGGGAAGTTGCTACACCAAACCTCTCAGCTCATCTCTCTTACCTTGCAAAGCCTAGCCGATAAGTTTCGAGGACAGCTGAAGCAAACTGATATGTGTTGTGTAGCCAGCCTAATGATTTTTATTATTGAAGATAGGGGTTCTTAATTTGCCTAATGAACACAGTATCACAAGGTGATTTCTTTCTTTATTTTTCTTAAAGGTCTACTTAATGGGTAATTACAATCGTTATATTCTTCTTTGTCTTATCATTATTAAAATGGAAATGGCATGTTATTTATGGATGCTCTTTAACTGCTGTGGTTCTCAGCATCCCATTCTATATTGGGTGTGAAAGACCGCTTAATTTTGCTTAGAGGCCTCCCTATCAGGCTTGAGGTTCTTTTACATGCCATAAATCTACGACACGGGACCAACGGCTTTACTTCCCTTCCGAAGGAAGCCATGCTAAGGATTTTTACAACCGAAAAAATCCATTGTACCTTGGGTATATGAAGTCAGCATGGTAACCATTACACCACGGACGTCTTATCATTATTATTAGCTCTATGTCTTAAATGTCATTTAAATTGTTTATATTGTTAAGGATAACTTTCATTAAATCTTGAATAAAATGGTTATATAATTTGTCATTGAAAAAAAAAAAAAGAATTAGCCCCACAGAGCTAGTTTCAGAATATGCCTTGGGTGACTGAGCATAGAAAAGCCCTCTTATATATTAACAGCTGAGCCTCAAAGCTCTGATTAATATACTGACCCTTAATCTGAGAGTTGCTAAAGAAATGTTTAAAACATCAAGTCTCTAATTGGTTGATATTAAGTCACGTTTACATAGATGACTAAGACAGATATGGCAAAGAACTGAAATTTAAGGTACCTTATCTACTCTCCTTGTGAATATAAATCTCTTTCCAGCATCCTTGTTGATCATGCAATTCATCTACTGGAAGTAACAAATATTGGTAATGTTACTCAATAATAAAATTCAAATACTGCAGATAATGTATCATGAAATCAAATTAATTTTTTTAAAAATATATCTTGAGTAATATTTTAAGATTAATCTGCTTAACCAAATTAAAATAACAAAATAAAGCTTAATAACTGTGCACAGATTTTGAAAGTCTTTTGCTTTTTATTATACGAGGTACGTCCAGAATGTAAGTTCATTTTGTAATAAAATTAAATTGTGTACAGATACAGAATAATTATTTATTGCACAAAATTCTACAACTCTAAAACTACTTTTCCATATAACTGCCGAAATTTTGCAGGCATTTGTCATAGTGTGGCACAAGTTTTTGTATACCTTCTTCATAGAAGTTTGCCGCCTGTGTCTTCAAAAAGTTGGTACCCAACGTGAGCAAAGTTTACGAAATTTCAGTTTTTTGGTTACAATTTCATGAATTAGTGATCGTGAGCTTTTGGGAAATTCCATAGCAAGAGCACTAATTGTAAACTTGCGGTTTTCCTGGATTTTGTCATCAATCGCGTGAACCAGTTCTTCTGTAACCAAAGATGGACACCCACTTCATTCTTCATCATGCACTTCACTAGTCCTTCATTGAACTGTCGGACCCATCTTCTCACCATTGAATCACTCATCGCATTTTGTCTGTAAACTTCGCAAATTTGCCGATAAATTTCAATTGGTTTCACTTTCCTAGCATTCAGAAAACGAATCACAGATCTGATTTCACAAGCGGCGGGATTTTCAATCAACACCGACATTGTAAACAAGTACAACAATGGCGCACGTTTCTTCTACTTGATGCAGAGCGTCTACTGCGCATGTGTGGAACTGTGATCGCAGCGCTGCAGCGGAGATAAATTGAAACGAAACTTACTTTCTTGACGTACCTCGTATCAACATCATAATCCATTATATTCAAAGTAATTTTTATCCACTTCTTCTTTTCCTTACCATTCCAAAGCTTAGGGCCTGACTATGAATTGCATAACTCCATAAACTTATCCTTGAAAACATGTCCAAATATTTTACCACCAACAGATTTTCTCAAAACGAGGCAGCTATTAAATCATCAGTGCCACATCATAGCCTATACTGTTAAGGGTTAGTTCTTAATTACAATAGAAGTTTTATGCGGTACCACAATCCATAAGAATAAATGTTCTGAATATTTTCTTAACAAATGAAAAGTATAAAAATGTTTACATTAATTTGTTGGTTACAGGAGCAAGAAGTGGAAGAACGTATGCATGTGTTGGCTACCCTGCTGTCCCCTCTGTATCACACGCTGGCACCTGAGGCATTCAAAAATCAAACACAGTTTGAGAGGGAAGCTTCAGAATGTCGACTGGGCTTCAAGCCAGGTCGCCCATTCTCTGGTGTGACGGCGTGTATTGATTTTTGTGCCCATTCACATCGCGATCTGCACAATATGAACAACGGCTGTACAGTGGTAGGTAACATCAATACAAATGGATTCTGTTTCTCCACTAGAAGGGATTCTAAATATAAATAATTTTCTTGTCAATAAGAACAAGCAATTAAGAATAAAATAGCATAAAAAGTGCTGTCCACAGCATCTTAGGAACAAAGAATTAACAGTGTTAAGAAATTGAAGAAAATAAAGGACTTCCTTGAAAGAAAAGTTGAAATGTACTAACATTCTTATTCATTAAAACCACTGACATTCCCAAACCTATCTTTACCCAAGTACCAATTTCCAAGTAATCTGTATATATTACAGAATGATTTTTCCATTCTTTTTACATTAATTGTGATCAAAGATTTGCCTAGAAATTATTTAAATTACTTACATGAACTGTTTCTATGCAAGATCCATAGATAACACCTACTGTTTCTCAAAATAAAAGACTATATGTACTAAAGACAATTTCCTAAACAAAACTCACTATAACATGGAATTTTAAAAGGAAAAACATTTTTTTTTATAAATTGAGGGGCTCATCGCCACAGGCAGCTATCCCACAAATAGCTAAATTTGAGAAAAAAGGAGATTTGGTGAAAAATGTAATATTAAGGTACAACTTTTTTAAATCCAGTATTTGATCCATATTTTGAAATGTCCTAGAAAATACAAAAAAATTATATTTAACAGTTTTTTTTTATTTATTTAGCTCTGCAAACCGTATTATTTACTAAAAATTTACTTATGCAGAGAGAGAAACTAAACATGATATTATTCATATTCCTCACCATTGTTTCTTTTTCGTTTAGCAACAACTTTTTTCCATATATTTTGCTTGCATATTCGTTTCTTTCCTTCACTAGCTATACTATTTACCTCCATTTTGAAAAACAGAATCTGCAGCATAGTATAATGCCGAAAATTTCAATTATTTACACAATATTCTTAATGTTTAATAACAATCTTACATATTATTCTGTTTCACGTATTAAGGCCTAAAATCATTATTTCTTGGCCTATAGTTTAAACAATAAACAATACTATTAAAATAGTTAAAGTTCTGTAAGTTTGGTGGCATTGTTCTTTAAATAGCAGGCAACTTCATAGTGGGATATCCCCATCTGGCAGAAACTTTCTCACTTTGGAAAATGACTCAGTTTCTGTAAGTTACTGTAGATGGCACTCTAAAACAGTTAATATTATCAGGATTTCTACAAACATGAGAGACGGCAGAAGCTGTCTAAAAACAAAAAAATCTCATCTTTTCACATTGTGTGAGATAGCTCCCTCTGGCACTGAGCCCCTCAATTGAGAGTTGTAGCTATGCTGGTGCTTTTTTGTTTTTTTTTAACCCCATTGTTTATGCATATGGCACCACAGGCAGTGAACACTGGAGGTACTGTATTTTTTCGAATACAGGACAATGTTTTTTTTCTAAAATATTAATGTTCAGACCTGGAGGGGGGGGGGGGTTGTCTTGTATTCATATGTTTTCTGAATACTATACAGCAGGGAAAAGTAATGTGTTTAAAAGTTCACAGGTATGGCAGTAGTGTGTCTGGGGAAATTATATAGACTACAGCAATGTAGCAACATATGCATTCCATTTAGCTTTAACAGGCCTATGAGCATTCTCATTGGGGAAAAGATTACTCTCGGAGACTAAAATAAAATTAGAAGGCTTCTAAGAATATTGTCTTAATAGAAAATAGCAGCCACAATTGTCGTTACAGCTACCCTCCCACCATTGTCGCATTGTACAAATGCACACATTCTGAACTCCCACCCAAAATGTGAGTTTATGTGTAAATTTGATTTGGTAAAATGTTTTGCAAAATATTAATATTTTAATTGAAACATACAGTTAAGCTGCCCCCATCACCACCAAACACAGACATGCTGGTGGCTACATTTCCATTCTCTCATTCTCTCCCAGCAAAAAAAAAAGTACATTATGTTATAGTAACATAACTCCACGGCACGACAGCTCACGGGGAACCTTGGCCTACCGCCCGGCCGCTGCGTCCCCATCTCGGTCCATTACAAATGTCATGGATGGGGTGCAGAATTGGAGGGTGAGACGTGATCAGCACCTCGAGCCCCCCCCCCCTGGCTGGTTAATGCGGTTCTCATGACCTGGAGCTGCTACTTCTCCATCAAGTAGCTCCTCAATTGGCCCCCCAGGGACCTTACAAGGCTGAGTGCACCCCGGGCCAGGTCTCCCAGCGGGGGAAAAATCTCCACGCTGGTACTGGGGATTGAACCCAGGTCTCCCGCTTGGTAAGCAGCTGCGCTACCACCGTGCTAAGGAGACGACCATATGTTATAGTATGTTGTGTAAATAGAAAATGATACCCATCATCATTGTTACTTGTTGCTGGAGTGTGGTCACCTGGCACGCATTTGATCATCTCTGGGCATGCCAGCCTCTCTTGCCGAGGTCCTGGCACATGATCCTAGAGCAGTGGACAGAGTTTTTAATTTTTTAGCGCAAGTCTCTTTTACTTTGAGGTTTTAGTGTGGTTTCAGGGCTGGCTAGTTATTTTACTTTGGTTATATACTACTTTTACCTGTATTTTAATTTTCAAAGATGTTTTATTAATGGTTATTGCCAGGATTTTATCTTAAGGGCGCCAATGTCCTAGGCAGTTGAGCACCCTTAAACATTGTTATCATCATCTCTGCTCTTAGCCTGGCTTTTTAGTAGATATTGTTTTAGTTTTGCTTTTAAACTG
The DNA here is from genome assembly GCA_030762935.1 of Hymenopus coronatus. NCBI lineage: Eukaryota > Metazoa > Arthropoda > Insecta > Mantodea > Hymenopodidae > Hymenopus > Hymenopus coronatus. The sequence continues at coordinate 28,980,716 of CM060897.1, forward strand.
TTTTTGTCTATAGTTTTAATTATTTTAATTCTTAGTCTTCTAGATTGCTTTTATTGTTTTAAGGGTGCTAATAACCTAGCAGTTGAGCACCTTTAAGCCCAGTCATCATCATCATCATCATCATCATCATCACAGCTATGCTGCTGTCATGTTCTATCATCACACACACACACACACACACACACACACACACACACACACACACACACACACACACACACACACACACACACACACGGTACATTTATATTCTCCGTATATCCGTTATATTCTCCATTTATATTCTCCGTATATCACCATCGCTGCCATAACGTTGTACTATTGCACCCCTACCATACATTTCCATATTCCCCTCTCTGTCTACCATCCAAAACATGAATTTCCATGCCTATTCAAATTCAGTAAAATAGATAATAAATAAATAAAATAAAAAATATGGAACTTACTTAGCTTAAATGTCCATTAGTTTGTTCAAAATATATGGCAAATCTTTAAATTTCATTTAAAATTTCTTCTTTTTATATATGTCTTTTAAATTTGTCTTCTGTTTATTATGTAAATAAAATGCTAAATTCCAAAATTAAGTTCTGAAAAATGGGGGTCATCTTGCATTCAAAGTCATCTTATAATTATATTTTGGAAGGGAAATTTGGGAAAGAAACATTCCAAACTTATGTTTAGGGTACCTGCTTAATATTTGGCAGTTATGAGCACTGAGGACGACCTGGAGAAATCTTGGTTATGGGGAACAGTCTTGTCAGTATTTGAACTGCAGACCTACCGTTCACAAATCCATGTTTTAATGACTTCAGCTGCCTTTATTAATATGTTAATGGTGATTTGAGTTGGTCATGACGATGATGCAATGGTATAACAATGCAAATGGTAGTTTTACTTAAAGTAGTTTTCAGTTTTACCACTGGTCTAAGGTGCACAGCGATAATGGTTAACAACCCTATAATTGGGTAGGTAGAGTCAGACTGAAAAATTCAATGCCATAGCCGGGATTTGAACCACGGATCTCCCGATTTCTAGCTGGTTGTTGCAAGTCAGTTGAGAAATTCAATGTTCTGTCGGCTGTTGCCATGGTAGCTCAGTGGCAGAGCAACTGGCTAGAGATCCGTGATTCAAATCCTGGCTATGGTATTGAATTTTTCAGTCTAACTCTACCTATCCAACTCTGTCCTACACATGGCTTGACTGAAAAAACAATTAATCCAATACCAATTGACCATAATAGTTGACTATACTATGAATCCTGGGACTTAGGTACTTACAACATTGCAAGTTGCCATTGGGGTTGTCATCTCAAAATAATTTAAGAAAACCTTGTGGTTTACCAGGAAACATGCAAGTCAGTTGAGAAATTCAATGCTATACCAGCATGTTGCCATGGTAGCTCAGTGGCAGAGCAACCGGCTATAGGTCAGGAGATCCGTGGTTCAAATCTCGGCTATGACATTGAATTTTTCAATCTGACTCTACCTATCCAACTCCTGTCTTACTTGTGTGAAAAAACAATTAATCCAACCCTATAATTCTTTGACCTATTCAGACATTTTGCTCATGCAATGCTTTTTTTTTTAAATTCTATTTTATTTTATGTCAGTTTAACAACTTGGTCATATCACTACAGATCTGTTTGGTAAAATACCTCATTGATGATAAGTGGTCTCATCCCTGTACCATACTATTTCTCACTTTGCACAAAGTAGATAGTGGCAGAGTGCTGATCAGTTTAACAGTTCTACCATCCATAGTCAGATGGCAAAATACAACTATTCTTGTTATTCGTTGAATTTTCAAATACTTTGTACTTTTCTAAAGTTCTAAGCAGCCATTCAAATTTGCTCATGCAAAGAGAACCTGCTTTAAAAAGATCAGACTTCAAACTTCTGTATCCATTTTGCCTATAACAAAATGTGTAGTTAAACCAACTCTGCAAACATTTATCTCAATTAGTGTGAAGTAGATAGATGAATATTTTTAGTTTTACTTTCTCCAGCATGAATGTACATACAATAGCAGCTAGAGAAAGTATTGTATTCCACCCAAAAATGTTGTCAAGACTTCACCAGAAATATGTTTTGAGTACCCCTGAGTCTGAAAAAAGCATTTTTAGAAAAAAGGTGGTATGGGTGCATATATGCATGCATGCATATGGACAGTATAGCTCAAAAATGAAAAGACTTTTAAAAACCAAACTTGGTATTTATGTGTAGTATCTTCCAAGTATGTGACATGAAGATTTAAAAAAAAGAAATCCCCCTTCCACAAACAACCCTTTACATAGAAACATTTAATCAAAACAATTTTAATTAAAATACTATATATTAAAGGTATTTACATCACAAATAAAATGCATATTTTAAATTTTCTGGGAATAGCCTATGACAACTTAATATATATAAAAAAAATGTAGATCTCGTTAAAACACATAATTTATGTTATATACATTTTTCTTGTGAAGTTGAGTGTTTTTTGAGATATTCCTTGTTATTGGTTTTAGTTTTAAACTACCTAACTTTTCTCAAACAGAACCATGCAAACTGAACCGAACCTCAATTATTTCACATAGTGACCAGCTTTTAAAATACGTCACTATTGCTTTAGCCTAATGTATTTCCCTTCTACTTGCAATGAAGCAAGTTATAAGACCAATTCTGCTAATGTTTATCTCAATTTGCATGATACAGATAAAAGAATAACCTTTAGTAAGAATAGTTTGCGTTTGGAGCAGTTAGAGAAAGCTATGTGAATGGGACACATCAAATTTTTTATTTTACAGAAGATTTATATATTTATTTGTTTGTTTATTTATTGCAGTCGATAGACTCTTACAAAAGAGCATCTGACATTATCAGTATGTATATAAAAGGTCTTTAAATCATACAGTGAAAATTTACATTATTTACATACAGTAAAATATAATTATGTGTATACATTATAAGTCTGAAATACGATATCACTTCTCAATAAGGTAAGATTTTAAAGTATTTTTAAATGTATTATTTACAGTATCCGTAACTTGCCACGGCAGCTTATTGTAAAATAAGGGTTCTTATTAGTCTCATTTTTATTTATGCTTTTCCTATGAAAATCATTTGCCCTCCTTGTGTCATAGTTATGGCAGTCTTTGTTGAGCATATTAAAATTCCTTTTTATTTTTAACAAGTAGGGCAGTTTCATATACACACAGGCAGACTACAGTCAATATTTGTTGTTTTATAAATGTTTCTCTACAGGACTGTCGATAGTGAAGGTTATAGATGCATCTGATGCATTTTTTGGGGGTTTTTAATATTCCATTAATGTTGGTGTTACTTATACCCCCAGACTTCAATACCATATGCTAACTGTGGATATATGATGCCATAGTAAGCTATATTTAAAATATGAGTGTCCTTGTATTTTGCTAGTTGTCTTAATAGGTATAGACCCAAGTTCAGACTGTCTACATGCAATATGTAGATTACTTAAATAAGTAATTTGAGATAGGAGACTTATGGCCTGATTATTGAAATTTTGAAGTAACTGCTATAAGTTTCTGAAGTGCCAGTACGCCATTGGCTAATTTATCAACCATTCGAGAGCATAACACGAAAAACGAAGGAACGTATTACAGCGAACTTCTCTAGTGTAGTGATTATGATACTAGCTTTTAAAGTAAAGATAGTTTCCGAGTTCAGGTCTCATTTACGCATCGCGGCACTTTGTCTGGAATGAAAAAAAAATAATAAAAAACATATTTTACTCTATGACAGGAATCAAACTCATGCCCTTTGGGATAGCAGCTTCCCGTGTTAGGCATTAAGCCATCAGAGCAGTTGGAAAAACGCCTCCAGAGTAGGTTTCATAACTCAAAAATGTAGTTAATGAATGCTCAATGTCGCCCTGTCAGGTGATTAGTTCAAGATTTTTACAACATCAAATCTTGAGAATGCTAGTAACGAGCTGATAAAAATGTATATTTCTATATTTGGGCAGCAGCTTTAAAGACATTCTAAGCCACTTTTTACTTTCTCTATACAAACTATGTACATAGTTTAGGGTCCCCTGTATGCAAAAAAAGTATTTTCAGAAACAGGTCCGTGTGTGTGTGTGTGTGTGTGTGTGTGTGTGTGTGTGTGTCCGTGTGTCCGTGTGTGTGTGTGTCCGTGTGTCCGTGTGTCATTGTGTCCGTGTGTCTGTGAACACGATAACTCAAAAACGAAAAGTCTGTAAAATACCAAACTTGGTATTTAAGTTTAGTATCTTTCAGGGATGTGACATGAAGATTTTTAGAAAAATCCCCCCACCCCAAACTACCCTTTACATGGAACTTTTTTCGAAAATTTTGATTTTCTAAAAAATAGCTCTAACGATTTTGATTAAAATATCGTATATTAAAGTTATTTACCTGACAAATAAAATGCATATTTTGAATTTTCTGGGAATAGCCTCTGAAGACTACTTTATTCTGGATGAATTTTTCATAACTACTTAACCGTAATAGATGGACAAAACTTAACCGAGAAAAAATGTAGAGCACTATAAAACACACAATTTATTTTATATACATTTGATCGTTTTTGAGATATTCATTTTTCTTGTTTCAGCTTTGAAAAACATACATTTCTCATACAGGACTTTGTGAACTCGTGTCCATACAAACAAAGGAACATCAGTCACATAGCAACCAGCTTTTGGCTTTCACTTTAACCTATGGTACTCCCTTATTTCGCTTCTACTTACAATAAAGCAAGAAATAATACTATTTCTGCTAATTTTTCTCGATTAGCATGAAATAAATAAAAGATAAGCTTATTAACAATAATAATTTACAGAGATATAGAGAAAGTCATGTGAATGGAGCACATCAGATTTTTCAACCTGCTGTGCTTTAACACCGACTTATCAGCACCTGATACCCACACGTTTAACGCTATGTAGCTGCATTATGTTTATCCGAGGACCATGCATCGCCGATCTCAAATTACTTATATCAGTCATGTGCACAATCTCGCAAATTATTTCAGTGTAGTATGTTAAATTTTGATCAATATTTATAGTAAACTGTTTTTAAAAGTGCAACTGACTAGTGCGTGATAGCTTTTTCTTGTTACTGTAATGTTTTATGTTTGTCTGTTTAAGGTGGTAAGCCTCACTAAACATAGAACTATTGCCAAACCAGATGATGAGCAGCTTCATGTCTTGCCACTGTATGTTATGGATGACACAGATGAGTTTGGAAGCAAAGAAGGTCAGGATGCCAAGGTGAAAAGTGGTGCAGTAGAGACTTTAACAAAGTAAGTGCAACAAATGTAGTGCCCTTTTCTGAAAGAATAGTTACATGTTGCATGACTGGTAGTCAATCTGCTTCTGTTTCTTCTGATTTGATTGAAATTCATAAAACCAATGTATGTTATTTCAAAATGATTTTGAAAATGTCTTATGCTTACTGATAAAAATGGAAATAATTTGGGAAATTAAATATTGTACTGATGTTATAATGGAATTTCTAGTCGGAGCAATCACATGGAAAGCAAAGTTCCATATTTTAAAACCCGATTATGTCGTTGATTCTACTTTTCCAAATTCAGCCTAAACACATTGGTTGACCAAATTACAGTTAACTATGTAGTCTGGGAGTTAAAGTACTGACCCTGCTGCTGAAATATTGCACTTGACAGCTGGTATCAAGTTGGTACACTTGCTAAAAGTGGATAAAAAAGCTTACCTTTAGATTTCCTAAACCATCACAAGGCAGCATTCCAGGTGGTCACTTACAAGTGGAAGTCTATTTCCAACCACATGCTTTGTGACCTCTATCATATAGTATATTACAAATTGGTTTTCTGCGTGGCCACGAGGTAGATAACTTCATCGGCGAGCTAATTAATATTCTATTTTATTATTACTCACTTCAATAGGTATTAATATGTCTCAGGATCATGGCCGCGAGGGAGATAATGCATTACAGATAATATAATACTTGTAAATGATGCACTGGTTTCACTGGTAAGATGTTCCTATATATCTTCAATATCACTGGATACAATAACTATTAACACTATATGATGGCACAGATAGATTAAGATTGCATTCTGCTAGCAAGGTATCAGCACACATTCCCGCCAAATTCATACGACGCTACCCTTGTGCCGAGCAATGATGATCACATGAAGACTGACAAATAAGGAATGACAAAGGTTGAGCGTCTATTCAGCTCTTATATAGGCACAAAGCTTATTCTCTATGTTTCTCCTTATTAAACATTTTTAAGGAAGTATTTAATACAGGCTTCCTTTTATTTATAAATAAATTACTTTTGGTACATATAAGCTATTTGCGCTTTGCGAATATTTAAATATGGATAACAATGCTTGGGGATGCGGTATACTAGAAAGAACAACTTCCTTTTTCATGCACATAGCAATGTAATTATCATTGTTGAATTTTTTTTAAATAATTAGATCTGATCATAAATGAAATTATACTTAAAATATACATTAAATTCAAAATTCTGATATTCACAGAACACTTACAAGCTAATTATTTTCAGTAAATGATTTTTCCTTTACCACATAATCAAATCAATATGGCATCAATTTCCTTCCATTAACAAAAAATAAACACTTTGTATGAAAACGCTTGGCTTCCATATATTAAAGTCTCAATAAGTCCATAGAAAAAGATAGGATAGTGGATTTTTTTTTTCAACATAATCTCCTTTTAGCTCAATATACTTTTCCCAGCATTTCTCCAATATTTTAAGCCATCCAAAAAGTAGGATTTGAGAAAGTCCTCAAAATGGCAGATGAAAATAAAGAAAGTCACTGGGAGCCAAATCTAGTGAATACACTGGATGTTGTCGTAATTCAAACTTTAAACCTACAATTATCACTATATAAGCTACGCAGGTATGCCACCCTTGCATTGTTGTTGCAAGTGCAGGAGCAAATGTGCCATGAACTCCAGCTTGGCTTTCGGTGTTAAGCCTTTTAAGTGGAAGTGTTTAATCACCACATGAAACTCTTTTTTTCCCCCATCTTTTTAAAGAAGCACAAGATTGCTGATTCTATCATCTGTGGCAACAAAACCATGTGATGGATATAGCTGAAACTTTAACTGCCATCTAGTAAGAGACAACGTTACTAAATACAATTTCTTTTCAATGCTACAAGTATAATTTCTTGAATTTTCTAAAGACTTATTGAATGCCTCCCGTAGGTTCTTAGCGAAAACTTCATATTATTCGTATTTACATTTGTAGTATTATATATATACGATATATTCATTGAAGTATGACAGTTACTCAAAATCACAGATCACTCAGTGATAATTTTGAAATTAAAATCCTTTGATTAATGATATATCTTGGTGGCAACATTATTATTATTATTATTATTATTATTATTATTATTATTATTATTATTATTATTTATTATTGTTGTTGTTATCATCATCAATATTATTATTATTATTATTAATAATATTATTATTATTAATAATATTATTATTATTAATAATAATATTATTATTATTATTAATATTATTATTATTATTAATAATAATATTATTATTATTTCATTATTAATTCATCATTATTATTATTTCATTATTAATTCATCATTATTATTATATCATTATTATTATATCATTATTATTATTATTATTATTATTATTATTATTAATATTATCATTATCATTATCATTATTATTATTATTATTATTATTATCATCATTACTATCATTATTATATCATCATTATTATTAATATTATTATATATCTTGACATTATTTTATCATTATTGTTATTATTATTATTATTATTATAATAATTATTATTATAATTATTATTATCATTATTATTATTATATGTAAAAATTGAAGCTAGTAATAGTGAAACAACACAAATATTAATATAACAATTAATAATTTGTAACAAACCTATCTTTATGAATAAACTCAAATTCAGAGGACTTGTTTCACACTTCTATTGAAACAACAGTGCAACTTGATAAAATTGAACTATTACAATTTTAAATCAATGATTGTCATTCCATGCTTATACCTGTTGAGTGCTCTCTTGTAGCAGAAAATTTGCATGAATGTTTTAATATTCATTGATGTTCACTACCTATTTATGCTGATTATATGCCACTTGAGACATGATAGAAACTTGCTTAATTAGTTATTTATTAGTAATTTTGGCAAAATGACATGAAGTCTCATGAACTGTCAAGTGTAAGTTTGAGTTGCAGGCATATGCAACCTTTGTTATCTCAAAATTATTATGACTACATGTAATAGTTACCAGTAAAAAAAATGTAAGTCACTAATGTTAATGCTTGTTTTTATCAGCTGTTTAAACATCCTTGAAAATCATTATCTTAAAGCATGATAGGAATTTTCACTAATATAAGAAAAATTACTATCCAGGTTTGTAGGCCATGGTCTACTGGGCTCCTCCTTCTTCATCTTCCCAGACGTTTCGTCTGCGGCTGTGGCAGACATCTTCAGTGGCAGTGCGATCGAAGTGTCCTGGTGGAGGTCTCAACAGCGACTGTGCTGTTAGCTCCATGGGTTGCGGTATATATACCAGTGGCTGGCTGTGATTGGTTCGGGTTGATGGTGGGCTGGACCTGACAGCAGGAGCGGTGCTTTGTTCTGCTGACGTATGATTGGTACGGGAGGAATCCTTGGTTTTGACCTTTGTTAATGCTGTTGTCCATATTCTGCTTAGTTTCAAGCCTGGCTTCTCGGTATAAATGAGAATGGTAGTTTATACCGAAAAGCCATTGAAATATACAAACATGAAAATAACATGAACCGTAAAGAAGAAGGCTTGAAACTAAACAGAATATGAACAACAGCATTAACATAGGTCAAAACCAAGGATTCCTCCCGTACCAATCATATGTCAGCAGAACAAAGCACCGCCCGCTGTCAGGTCCAGCCCACCATCAACCCGAACCAGTCACAGCCAGCTCTCCGGCCAGCCACGGTATATATACCGCAACCCATGGAGCTAACAGCACAGTCGCTGTTGAGACCTCCACCAGGACACTTCGATCACACTGCCACTGAAGATATCTGCCACAGTCACAGACGAAACGTCTGGGAAGATGAAGAAGGAGGAGCCCAGTAGACCACGGCCTACAAGCCCGGATAATAATTTTTCTTATACTGACACTGGCCGTGAAAGCCTACAAATTTCAATTTTCACTAATGTTTATTAAAATCCTAAAACCACTTGAAATAATCTCAATATGTCACAGGTGAATGAGTGACTGGGAAAGTTAAAATTATTCACTAAGAGTCACAGAAATAGGCAGTAATATTTCTATCTGTATCATAGGTTCCCTTGCGAGGTCCGAGTGAGAGCAGTGCCCCTTCAGCCATGTCGGCGGCATGGCAAGAAGCGAAAGGAGGATGAACCAGATGCAGTGATTGGAAGAAAAGATCCAGCCACTATACATCGTACTCCATGTACCATGGGTCCAACAACCATGGACCATCGCACCACTCCAATGTCGCTTGACATGGCCAGCATGTTGGAAGGGATGGAGGCTGCCCAGTTGCAGAGCTCTCAGGTACTGAATTTCAGCGTGTTTCATAGCAATTTGTACAGCTAAAAGCCTCAAGATGGATTCTGTTACGTATGTTACTTTCTTATAAATAAAGGACAAAGTATGGTTTATTGGTCCTACACATTGAAGGCCAGGCATTTTTTTAGTTGAAGAGCCAAGAAACTCAGGGTTTTCACACCACACTGAAGCTAAAATTTAGACGCAATAAATGAAATTCTGGAAAATTCTGATTCTGAGAGAGATATTTTCGAGCTTTCAATAAATGCAGTGTAAGCTTCTTTACGCAGATTTTTTCACTCATATTTAATACTTGTTATAAATTTAAAATAAAATACTAATACAGAAGTTATGACTTATTTTGTTATTTGTTGAGAAACCCTTTTATCCATACTTTTAGATTGTACCAAGGCATTTTAGCAGGTTTCTTGATGTACTGTAAATAAAGATTCAAAATAGGTTTCTTGGCTCTTCAACTAAAGAAATGCCTGAGCTTCAATGTGTTAACAATGTAATTTAGAGCACTATTTAAATGCAGTTGGGTAGCTGAGTAAGAATGAAGAAAATTAATCCATAATTTTATTATGTCTTCTTTCACTTCACAAAAAATGATAGGCAACATTCCAAAGTAGAATGAAAGTCTAGATATGAATGAGAAAATTGGTTACGGATAGTTGTTATCATCACCATCATCATCATTGTTGCTGGTGGTGATGTTGCTACTGCTCCTGTCGCCCTCCGTGGTGTAATGGTTACCATGCTAACTTTATATACCTGGCAGAGGATGATGGATTTTTTTGGGTGTAAAAATCCTTAGCATGGCTTCCTTTGGAAGGGAAGTAAAGCCGTTGGTCCCATGCTGTAGATTTACAGCACATAAAAGAACCTCAAGCCTGATAGAGAGGTCTCTGAGCTAAATTAAGTGGTCTTTCATGCCCAATTTAGAATGGGACACTGAGAACCACAGTAATTAAAGAGCGTCCATAAATAACTCAACATTTACATTTGCTACTGCCACATTAACGCCAAAACTTATCTTTCTTTTATAATCCTGTTACACAGGTTACAATTTAAGCAATTGTATATTAAAGTTTCATTGGTAAGATAGCAATTTATAGTATCTGTTTATTTAGTAACCTCTATATTTTTTTCTCTATCAACTGAAGTCGGGCGTTACATTAAATGTACTCAAAAGTTGCTACTTTGCCTACTTTCATTCACATTTACAATATGGAATAATATTAGGGGAAGTAGTGTAAATAATAACGAGATTTTCAAACTGCAAAAAAAAATCATTGAGAACTATAGAGGGTTTCAAAAAGAGAAAGTTGTAGGAAACATTTTAAAAAAATTGAACATACTAACTTTACCCTGAATTTACATAAAGGAAACTGTAATATATGTTAAATACAACCTCAATGATCTCATTAAAAAGTCTGATATCCATTGTCATAACACCCAGAATAAAAATAAATTGTACTTTCCTATTCATAAAATTAAACCATTTGAAAAGTCATATAAATATAATAGTTTAAAACTCTATAATAATTGACCATCTAGTCTGAGGAATAGAGGGTCTGTTAAAAAATTCAAAGCTGACTTAAATAAATTCTTGCTCTAATTTTACTCAGTTGAGGAATTTAATCAATATTGTGAACCTAATCAATATGGTTTACCTACAAATAAGTCGCTGAAAGCAGCAGAATATTTAAAATCCAAATAAATGCTGAGCTCCATTTTTCAGTATAATCAATGTGAAAATGATGTTTTTAATTAGTTAATAGATTTTTTGAAATTGTTTAGTTAAGTAGTTCATTATGAATATGTTATGTGTTATGTTAACTATTTTACTTTTGTGGTATAAAAACTCTTGTTTTTGCATAAATGACATGATAAATCTAGGTCTGCAAGGTATTCTTATGACAAATGCAAATATTTTCTATTAACGCTATTAATGTGGCTTCATTTATTGTATCCATGTATATATATTTATTCTGCTTAAACTTGTCCAATAACATGTATATGTTTCAAAGGATGAATAAATAAAATAAAAATATAATATACGAGGGTGACTCAAATATAAATGGTAATTGAGCCGGAGTATTGCAGCGGGATGGCGGAGTGGAGGGTTGAAGGTCGGTGTGTTAGGAAGGGGAACCAGTTTGGTTAGCTGCTTTGATAGGTTTTGGCATCAGTACAGCCATGAGTGAACAAGAAGTTGCTTTGCCTATTGTGCAATGCATTATTATAAAGTTTTTAAACCAATGAAGGGGTTAAATCCTCATTAAGAAATTGCATGAGAAGTGGGTGTCAGTTTTGGGAGCACTCATACCATTATCAGTGAATATCTTGGATTTAAAAAAAAAAAAAAAAAAAAAAAAAGAAGGGGAGGATTTTTTGAAGTGTATCATTGCATATGATTAGACATGGATCCATCATTTCACTCCAGAATCCAAATTGGGAAGCAAGGAGTGCCCAGTAAAGGCCAAAATTGGCCTCTCAGCAAGAAAAGTTCTCGCAACAGTGTTTTCTGGTTGCAGAGGGATTTCATTCATTGAGTTTCTTTCAAGATCGATGTACAGTTCAGGCAGCTTACTATTGTCAATTGTTAAGGTCAACAAAAGCTGCCTTCTGAAAAAAAAGACGCTGCATCCCCATCAGAGATGTCATTCTTCTCCAAGACAATTTGACAAAGGACACATTGGAGGACATGCACTAAGAAACCCTTGAACACCTTCCCTACACTCCATATTTGTCCTCCCCCCCCACCCTGCAGATTAAATTTTTTGTTTGTGACCATGAAAGAATTGCTTGAAGGGAAACGATTTGAAACCAATGAAGACGTTAGGAACATCTGCGCAATTGATTGATGATGCATCCTCAAACTATTTTTGAACTAGGAATATTCAAGCTTCCAAATTGTTAGAAAAAGTGTTTGGAATGTGATGGAGATTATTTAGAGAAGTAGAGAAGGTGTACCTTGTGTATATGTTTAAACAATAAATATATTAAAAAATTACCATTTATATTTGAATTACCCTTGTAATGGATTATTTTTCTTTCAGTTTTATTAAAAACTATTAATCATACATTTGAGATTTGCAGTGAGTTAAAGCTGTCTCATGCCATTGCAGGTATCATCCACCGTGCTAGATAGTCCTGTATCCATGTACCAAGGATGGTATCCACATCATCCTAGTGGTGTAGACTCCAGAGGTAGTAGTGAGGTGTATCATCATGGCTCACCTGCTGGTAACACTGCAGGCAGTGGTGGCGCAGGCTGGAGTCACCATCACCGTACACAAGGCCATACTGCATGGATGGATGCTACCCAGCGCAAGCAAAACTGGCTGCCATCTGGTTGGAGCGAATATGGCCCCAACTTCAGCCTGTCATCCAATTCAACATCAACATCTTCAGAACGGGGTGATGTTGCCAGGGTTGATCCAGACAGTACAACAGCAGTAACAGGAGGAGCTTATGGTGTCAACAGTCCCCAGCAGGGGACACAACAACCGTCCAGTCCATTTGTATTCCAGCAGCCATCATCTCCCTGGACTCAGGGTACAGGGACAGGGTCAATGCAAGGTGAGGTGTGGCAGACAGGTCGAGATCAAGGCAAGGTACCATCATCACCTGCAGCAGCTGTTAATGGCAACAAACATAGAAGCCCTGAATCTGCAGCTACAGCAAGAGCAGTTGATAATGGCTCTACTACAGCCCCTCCTAGTGTGGATATTCCCTCACTTGGCTCTGCAGATAGGTCACCATTCTCACCATTCCCATCTCCACAGCCTGCAAGTAGTCCACAACAACCAACACCAGGAAACAAATCACCTCCACCACAACATCAATTGCCACAACAAGGCTCCCAAACACCACAGCCCAAAACGCCACCAGAGAGAGCAGCATCTGTACCACCACAGTCCCTCACACCAACCTCAGCATCATCGTCATGTTCTGGGTCGAGTCGTGGTGGCTGGGTCACCCCTGATCGTCCTCAGTCATCATGGGAGTTTGGTGCCACACCTCAAGCATCTTCACCTTCTCCGTCTCCATTTAGAATCCCTAAAGGTCGTCCACCATCCCGATCCTCAACTCTACATAGCAATGCCAATGGAAGCTCCCCACTTCCAGGATTCCTCAAACCTTTCCCTCCAGGAGAGCTAAACAAACCTGCAGCTAGCCAGACACCTGCTACTCCTAATGACTCTTGGACGCCAGATACACCAGCTGTTCCTCAGTCTGATCAGGCATCTAAATCTATTCCAGTTTCTGCAGCAAACTTCAGTTCAGACCCATGGTTTGGAAATGCAGATCTTCCTGCTACTGCACGAGCAACAGATAAACCAGATTCTGATGAAGGTGCTGCCTGTGCAGACATGTTGCCTGATATCACATCCCAGCAGCAAGCTAAGAGTGCCTGCGCTGGAACAGTCAAACAGGAATCTCCTCTCTGGAACTCAGCTGCAGATGAGGTGAAGCAACTGAATGACTATCATGTTACAATGAATGCAGCTGCAGCAGCAGCTGCGGCACAGTTATCATCGTATAACCCTGCTAATGGTTCAGGAACAACAGGCGGAAATAGTACAGTCAGTGCTGCCAATCCATTTGGTTATGGCTACTGTGGCACTGCCTCTACAGGCAGTCCCTTTGTCTCTGGTGGCTACTCCATGTTCCCAGAGACAGCGACAAAGGGATACCACCATCACCATCATCCTGGGTCGACTTGGAATGACAGCTACATGGACTCTCGTATGAATCATGTTAACATGAACTATCCTTATCATCAAGCCATGGAGTTTAACCCACAGTTTTACGCAGGACAGAAACAAGAATCTCCAGCTAGATCTGCGTGTTACCATTCTACACCATATGGATATCATCCTCAGGCAGGATATGGTGCAGCAGGACAGTTTCATCGCTGGGACCCACACCGATGGGACCTATATGGCCCACCTCCTTTCTTTCCAGTCGTCCCAGAGCCCCCACGATCAGAACCTATTGGTGAGGTTACTGACTACATAGATAACGAGGAGTGCTTCAAAGACTCTCAAATGGGTGGTGTAGCTATTGCTTTGGGTCATGGATCTGTGCTGTTTGAATGCGCTAAGCATGAGCTTCATGCCACTACAGCTTTGCGACGTCCAAACCGTTTGCATCCAACACGCATCAGTTTAGTATTCTATCAACATCGCAACCTAAACCGTGCCAAGCATGGTTGGGATGAGTGGGAGGAGAAGATGCGACTGCGTAAGCTTGGCATCACCACATCCACATCAGGAGCAGGAGGGGGAGGGGGTGGAGGGGGAGGGGGGACAGCAGGAGGTGCTGGAACACTGAACGGGGGCTCGGGAAACGGGAGTGGCAGTGGGGGGAACGGGGGCCAAGAACTGCTCCACCTGCTGCCCCCAATCGACCGGCCCCCTTCTTACACTTCGCAGTTCCTGATGCGCACGCCAACATACACAACAACAACGTGGACGACGCTGTTCCCCATGCACCCATGCATGGTAACAGGCCCCTACCAGGAGGGTGGGGCGGCAGGCTAGGCAACACTTCTGCCTGAACCTAACGCAACATGTTTCACAAGTACATGCATGTGCTGCAACATTTTAGACTTTTAAGATAAATTGTCAACAATTCTTCCTAATGCTCTAAAGTCCCCCTTCTTTTCGTTGGACCGAATTGAAGGGCATGCAGCACATGGAGCCCACAAAGTGGAGGAAGGTCTGTTCCGCAAAGATGGAGGAGCACATCACCTTCCTCACCATTTGCACTTCTGACTTCCGGGCTATCCGTACCACTGAGACTGTAAACTGGTGCACAAAATATCCACTGCTCAAAAGCTACAAGAAAAGATTGCAAGACTTAAACAGGCCATCTCATTTTACTATCCTAGAGCAATATACTCCTGTCGAGATGGATTTCCTTTGTTGAATTGAAACGGACACCCTTAGTTTATTTCCACTTAGCAAATCAAGTGCTCTCTACCCTTTTCATTTTCTTTTCTTCCAAAAATTCAACATTTTTAACTTATTTATTCCACATCATTCTGGTGCACAATTACAATCTACTATTTACTAGTAGAAAATGAATTTTAAGACCATTAATATGAGATTAAAGAAAGAATTTGGTTTGCAGTGGGTGGTTATGAAGCCATTGAATGGAAGATCATTGCCACTTATGTAAGTTGCGGGACAGACCAAATTTGAGAAAAGAATGGAATGCATTTGAGTGCTAACCGTAATGTTATTTTTATAAAAATATAGGTCCAAAGACCCTGCTTGAGATGGTGATCATTTTATTTTACCTGTTCATAGTATACTCTACATTCGCAATGAGTTTCAGTATTCATACCACATAGAATAATCATGTATCTCTGGTATTTTTATACACTAAGTTTAGCCATTATTGGCATACTTTATTCAAAGTGACACCTCCTTTTTTAAAGAGGGACAAAGAAGTAACTATGATTTTAATGTGCCAGGTGGCATTACATTTTTAATATGGGTTTTAGAATCCATACCCAAGGTCTGTAAATGCTCCTTTTGCATTTATAATTGTTTATTATTATGGGGCATCATTTAAAGTTTATGATGAATTTTTCCCCCATTTTAAAAGACTCTTTTCAAGCAAAGTAGTAATTTATTTCTTGATTAGAATTTTTGGTCATGCATTTTGTTACCTATTTACAAAAATAACATATCAACTTCAAAAACAGTTTTGCTAGTCCTTGTTTTTGACTCTGTACTAAAGTGAACTAAAATCTTCCATGGACATTTGCTTAGTAGGAAGAATAAGTAAGCAGTTTTCTAATTTTTATAAGGCAGTTAATTAGGCAGCATCTTCGATTGAATTTTTGTAAACATTTATAGTTTTCTGCACAAAAATTGTATAAAGTTCCTTTATTTTAGTTCTATTAGAGTCGGGACCAGGTGTTCATCTGTTTATTTCTATTTTGGTTACCAAGAATATCATTAACAAATAAATTTCTATCCTATCCCAGGAACATACCCAGATTTCTCAAATATTCTGAAAATGCTGAGCTAGAAATAGATATTTAAAGATCTAAACCACAATTTCTTATTTTAAAACATGTACATTAAAATAAACCTCATTTTATTCATTATATCAAAAACTAAAAGTGATCAAATGTACATGAACTTCTGTGTAAGTCAATTTGAACATACTATAAAATCATTGAATAAGATAATAGGAGAAACTCACCCAAAGTCCATTGTTTTACTTGAGACAAACCATCCAAAGGTAGAAGTTTAAAACACATTCGTCATTTTCTATTATTAACCTATAAGTAGCCTTTAATGCCAACATGCCAATACAACTGTTTAAAAAAGAAGCTTACTTTATTCTGATTTAAAAAGAATAGAATACCTTTAGGAAAACAATATTATCTGGCAGAAATGATGTTTAGAAGTGTGCATGCTGTCACACCTTCATTGCTTGGTAATCAAGGCATTTCTTGCAAGTGTAGTAGAATACAAACATCATAAACTGCAGAAATAAATCTATAATGAAATTTAATATAATAATCTAAATTGTATAGAGATAAGGAAAAGAGAAAAATAACGTAAATTTATGCATGAGTGGTTGAATTGGGAAGAATGCTTAGGTAGAAAATTTGGCACCATTTTCAAAATCAAAATATTCTTGAAGGAGTGGTATAGGTGAAATAGTAAATGTTATTCAGGAGAATGCAGTGAGCTGGTATTTAGGAACTATCAAAATATACCTTGGACTGGCTGAGAACCTAAATATTGTTTCAGTTTTCTCATTGGCAGTGGCATGTGTTTTTATCTTTATAAGGAAGATAAAGCGGGGGGGGGGGGGGGGAGCCCTTCATATAAACCCAGGCTCAAAAGATCTATATGCAAGTTCTGTGGGCAGAGGTGGGCATAGTAGTTAGGTGTGGGAAATTTTCATTTACTAAAGTTGATGCAGGTTACAAAATATCTAGGCAAACAACGTCCAAGGTGCTAATTGCATATGTCAATACTAATGTTTATTTTAAAGCCTTGCATTAAAATAGCATGGCTTCCTTCAGAAGGGAAGTAAAGTCATTGTCGTAGATTTACGGCATGTAAAAGAACCTCAAGTCTGATAGAGAGGCCTCTGAGAAAAATTAACTGGTCTTTCAAGCCCAATTTAGAATAGGACACAGCAGTTAAAGAGCGTCTATAAATAGCATGCAATTTACTTGCATTAAAATCTGTCTTTGTAACTTATATACTCCATTATACATTAAAGCATAACATAGTAGGATGGAGTATATTTTTTGGGTTCCCAGCTGCAAGAGAATGTACGTTGAGCCAGGGATGCACATTTTTCTGCCCATGTTTAAGACCAGTGCCTGCTCAGCATCATGAGAAATTAATAGAAGTTAAATGGTATCAAACCACACATCACAGAAACCAACATTCTGGTTAGGGGAAGCATGGTACTGACTACATCATCTCCCCATATGAGCTGGAACTTCTGGCATTCACATGGAGGCAGTTGATTGATAAACAGTATTAAACTTATGAAGGAAAGGCTCCTATTAAACTTACACAAATAGTCACCCAGCACTTCCAACAAAGCTCTTATTTCAGAAATCTAATAAAAACAAACATATATCAGTTTAGTTTTAGATACCTAAATATAATATTTATATCAGATGGTACAAAATTAATAGCAAACTCCACTCTGTATTTCTTTTTCTCCAAACTATTACAGCTCTTAAGATGAAATTATCAAAACTAGTGCTATCTGATTTGATTAATTCAAATTGACTTGTGAGAAGTTTAAATAAATTTGATCACCATTTCTCCAAAGAGAAATTAAAGCTGGTTCACAATAAACTGGGAATGGTAACCAGAAAGAACATATCATAAAAAAATTAAACTTAGATACGTGCTTTGTATGTGATCTTTCACAATTGGTGCAAAGCTCACTGTAAACAGAGCGCTTGGTGAAGTTTTTCAACCCCATTCTTGGTTAGGGTCATATTATTCCATCCTGCATAGGTTAAAATTTAAATCTTGAATATGCAAGGAATTTAACACATGTCTTACAAAAACAAAATGATGAATTTTAATAGTTGAAGTTGAGACACAAATATAATTTCTTCTTTGCCCCTAACTTCAGGACAGTAGAGAGAAGTTGTCAGTTTATTGTGATTCAAAAATTGTATTCTGCTTCTGTGGTAAAGGTGTCTGACATTCAGGAGCTTCCAAGTTAGGATAACTCTGCCCAGGGTTTCTCCTTACTCTGAAAACATGAATGTCAAAGTAAATCTAAACTCTTGGGAACCCAGACTCAATTGAGCATAATCATTTCATTAATTTCTTGTCCAATATGGCCTAGCTGGTTAAAGGACATTAAACTTCAAAAACAAAAAAGGTGTAATAACATTGTCATGATTCATTACCTTTTTTATTTTTTATATATATATATATATTTCCAGTTTATTACAGACCAGCTTTTGTACTGTTCATACAAGGATCACTTCAAAAGTTTTGAGAATGGACAATAATGAGTTATGGTTAGCCAAAGTAATCTTTTCTAACTTCAGATTGAAGTGTAGATAGCAACATATGCAAATCTGAGCACTTTCCAGCAATATGCATCTTCAGCACATATGTATAACAGGTCTTGCTATGCCATGGATCTCAAACAAAAGCGTTTCCGTGTGCTACAATTTTCTATGACTTTAAAATCTGTTTAGGAGAGAGCATATGTAGAAAGACTGCATCATGCATTTGAGGATCTTTGCCCTTCACAATTCAGCCTTTATCGATAGTATGCAGAGTTTAGAAGAGGATGGAATTCCCTAAAAAATGAACACTGAGAAGGATGGCCGGCTATAGGAACAGTGGGTGAAAATGTGATGAAAGCAGAGCGCATGTAATGGGAAGATCATCGTTACACACATGATCAGATTCAAGAAGCCCTAAATGTTGGATCGACAGCAGTGAAGACAATCCTGAAAGAAAAAAATTGCTATTGGAAGCTCTGCAGTCACTGATCCTCCACCACTTTATAAATGAGCAGAAACAAAGTGTGTGTGCTATGGTACCAGAAAATGATTGAAAAATTTAGTGGAGGAAGATGCAAAAGCATACTTATCATTGTAACAGGTGGATTTGTCAGCATGATCCAGGAACTGACAGTCATTGGTCTTCCCAAGAGAAGATCCCCCAACAAAAGTGAAGTGAACAAGAAGTGTTGGCAAGAAGATAATCTGTTCCTTCTTCTCAGCAAGTGGCGACATTGTGAAGATTCCACATGAGGGACAAAAGACTGTTACTTCCAGATGCTACACCACAAAATGTCTGCCTCAAGTTTTAAATGAATTAGAAAGACATGACAATGCTTCTGCCTACACTGCGCAAGAAACAACCTAATTTCTACAGGAATCATCCCATCCCATCCCATCCTCCTTACTCAACGATTTGAGTCATCTGAGGCTGCAGTTGCTGCTTATATTTGTGCTCTCTCCAAAGAAGAATAGCATTCAGCCTCTAAAATTGGTGCATAAAATACAATGGAGAATATTTTGAAAAGATACAATGATCAGAACTAAATTTTTAATATCCTATTGCGTCTATTTTCAAAACTTTTAGAGTGACTCCCATAATATTACTAGCGAGGAACACTGAGAGTTTTTTGAAATAGCTGCCTGAGGTGAAGTACTTCTCAGAAGTTGAAATAGTTTTGGGCCAAAGTGATATTTAGCACCATTTCTGAGTGTGAAAGTTTCTAGTGGAGAGCTCTGTATTTCTTGCATAGAGCCACTCACTAGAGCAGTACCTTTTGCTTTTTAAAGGTTGGCATCTATGCATATTCTTACATTCCTTCTTTATACCAACTGTCAAAACTCCAACCACCAAAAAAGTGTCTTAAATATAATTTTGGCCAAAATTGTTTCTCCTTCCAGAAAGAAAAAACCTGAACCAGCTATTGGAAATTCTAGCAAACCAAAAAATTCTAGTGAAGTGTTTCTTGTAAGTCTTTAATATGGCAGTACTAATTTTGTATTAGAATAACATTGGATATCTAATTTTTAACAATTCAGCTCTTTAAAATGTCATAAACTAAAGTTTTTGAACTGCATTAATTTTATAGAACCTATCTGATTATGTGTTTAAAATATTTTATTTTCACATTAAATCAAAAGAATTTGAGTCAGTTTTTGTAACACAAAGTAATTACTTACTGGGACCTGTTTCAGGAATACTTGTTTCCATTTTCACAGTTGTAATTAAGGGTTGAAAATGGGAAAAAGTGTTCTTGAAACCGATCCCAGAAAGTAATTACTAAGTGATGTTTATGTGACAAAAACTGACTCTAATTCTTTTGATGTAATTTTAATCACATCACTGTTACAAGCTTCTTTGCATACTTGCAATATTTCAAATTATTTTCACATGCCTAATCTCTGATGTAAAATATTCACTGTATTCTCTGACCCACACAGATGAGCTTGTAGCACAAGCAAAGATGATAATCAAAACCTTTTAATAGAATAAATAGGTCCCGACTCTGGTGTCTTAACCCCACAAATATCACATACACATTTTTTACAAGTGACCTTAAAAAAAAAGTTTTTATTGACATCACAGTTTTAGAATAAGTTATTTCTTCCCCTTCCTGTTCACATTTACACTAATGCCCATCATATTTTGGGTTCATTTTCAATTTATTGCATCATATCATTAAGCACCCATCATGATAAGTGTTTACACCTTACGTAGCTAGTCCAATTTCCCAGGTAACTTTAAAAAAAAAATACTGAACTGTTTTATAGAATATGAATAGAAGTAATGATGATAAATTACAGTAAAGCCTCATTTTAAAGAAATCTTTTGTGTACAACACCTGGTAAGATGATGTAGAAAAATTGTATGCACCTCAGTATACAAATTTTAAAGTAATCCATTCTTGATTTCAAAATTATAAACCTGTAGACTACTTCAGCATGTCAGCTGCTTACAAGTGGATGCTCTTTTTGTTATCAGCATGAAGTTGAGCTTTTTGTATTGTTAATTAATTGATTAAAACAAACCTGCATCTTGATATGTTTTTAAATACTGTTTATTTCGTCAGATAAGACAATAGTTGAAGCATAAACAAAAGGCACCCAAAATCAGGGTCGTCTTATACAACAGATATAAAACATTCTTTGAAATCCATATAAATTAAAATCATTATAAAATATAATGAATCATTCACCAATGCTTTAAAACCCTGCAAAGTCCTCTCAATGATTATCTGAGGAAAGCAGCTCCTCAATTACATCGTTACTTTTGATGTTGAGAAGCTTGTCATATGGGTCCCATTCTGCATCTGTAGAATTGATTGCCATGTCAGTGCAAATCCCACACTTTTTGAAGGATTTGATCACTGTTTCCACTTTCACTTTTTCACATGATTTGATCATGAAATCACTTAAAACATCAAGTGATGTAACCCGCATAGCTCCACCTTTCATATATGACTTTTCGCCAATCATCATCCAACCTATAATGGTAGTTGTTCGGCACGTGCTTCTACAGGCAAAACTGTTGCAAAGCTCTTGTTTTATGACATGTGTAACTGTACTAATTGTTGAGAGGGGGTATGTCCACAAAATTTAATATGACATTTTGTAAATATTCAAGGTCAGTGCGCATATTATTATCCAGATAATCACTGTTCTAAACTAAATTTACAGGCTCTTAATAGTTTGTGGTTCGTTATATAGGACGCAGATGTGGTAAAACTATATATCTTTGAAGTAAAGTTATATCTCATCTTAACTGAAAGCCGTTATCTGCCAAAATATGCAGTATGTACACTCCTATGTTACTGGAATTGTTAAAATTAATGTTCATCTATATTCAGGTTCTCCAAACATTTTCTGGCAATAACGATTAATGAATTACACCAAGTATGGGCAAACCCCAAACCACTTGAAATGCAATCTAATCCCACCTAGTTTGAAACGAACCAGTAGATGGGGGAAAGACACACAGTGGTGGTTGCTGACTCTTGGTTAGCCTGGATTCTCTGCCTGACTTAGATGAATATGGCACATAGCGCACAAGAATACTTTACGCATGCATGGAATAGAATCTCTTACCGAATGAGATGGCCTGCTCCAAATGTTTTTTTTACCCTAGAGCAATCTCCAATTCCCTAAATTCCCTGGAGCATGCACCACTATTTAAAAGCCTGTAAACTTCTGGTTTTGAATATAAATTTAAAATAAATTCATCTATCCACAGGTTCCAAAGCATCTATACATATTCCTCTATGATTTATGCAGAGATAATGCATTTCCAAGCCCATTCACTCATTTTCCACAGCATTTGTGATAGCACAGTCATTAAGATAGTGTTCCTCAGCTGATCATTTATAACATTGCGTCCTCATCATTTGTATCATAACTGCCTTTTGCGGATATTCTATTTTATTACAGTCCATAGAGAATTTGCCTGCCATAGTGAATTTTGGGCTTCATGGTGGTCATAGTATAGATGAAGTAAGGTTCTTGGATTCCATACTAATCCATATGTTCCCACACTGATGGCAAAATGAGCAGTCGACCATTTTATGCAAGCAACACAATTCAGTAATTCTCTGGAGTTCAGGAAACAACACTTTATGGATCCAGGTGAATTTATTTATTGAAAACAGATTATACGACCTTGTAGATGGTGCTTATTGATCTAAGCCTTTAGCATTGGCTAGTATATACATAAAAATCTGAAGTGTTCCATTCATATTACTTTTTCTATCCTATATATATTTTTCCCCCTCAACCTATACTTCATACCAATTAAGATAAAAATTTGCATTACACATTTTCTTGTGGGCCTAGTCAACCTAAGACAAATGTTTAAAAAGCAAGTAGCTACATGCTGCCATTGAAATTCCATACTTTTGTTATGGCTTCACTAAAAATAAAAGAATGGAACTTAACGTTTTATATTAGCAACAAATATATTGGAATTATTAATAACACAAACAGATATATGCATATATTTGATATGAACTGTGAATTATAATGAGATCTGCATTTCTTCTCTAGTATATGCTCATCTCTTACTGCTTTATTATATAGAATATCCAAAACTGAATCAGAAGAAGGGGACATAACAGCCTATTCACAGAAATGGATATTTTATTATTCTTACAAATATCTTAAATATATGGTATTTTAATCAAAATTATTAGTTGTTTTTGAGAAAATAAAAAATAACAAAATGTTTTCCAGAAAAAGAGTAGCTTGGGGGGATTGGAGGGAATTTTCTTGAAAATATTAGCATCTGCTTCTTGGAAGATACCAAATTTAAATATAAAGTTTGATATTTATTCAAAATTTTTGGATTATGCAGTTCAACACACACAAATATGAACCTGTTTGCTAAGAATTCCTTTTTGGGATTCAAGTTACCTCAAAATACAAAACTTATTTCTGGG
Organism: Hymenopus coronatus; assembly: GCA_030762935.1. Taxonomy (NCBI): domain Eukaryota; kingdom Metazoa; phylum Arthropoda; class Insecta; order Mantodea; family Hymenopodidae; genus Hymenopus; species Hymenopus coronatus. The sequence continues at coordinate 29,004,757 of CM060897.1, forward strand.
GAAATCACTGTATTACATTTTTGGTGAAATATAATATTTAGGTACTGTAGAAAAAGAAATATGGAAAATAAAAATAAAATTAAGTGCCAGTTTTATTAGTGATATGTTAATATATGAATGAGTTGCAGTGAAAGTTCCTTATTTGCACACTTAACAGAATTTCTCTGCTTGATTGTGGCTGAATCTAAGCTCTTAGGGTGTCTGGTAGTTCTGGTTATAGTTAAAACATCAAAATCAACTGTTTCTTTGTTTTATTTTGCAGCATTATTATAAAATACAGAGTTCTAAAATTATAAAATATAATAGTATAATTTAAAAGGATTAGGAGTCATAGAAAAGCTAATATATCGTATCTCAGAAACATTAAGGACTATATTGCACCTCGTTTTAAATAATTTTACTAACATTTGACATCATAAAAGTCTCTCAAACTTGTGGCATAATATTTTAATCATTATAAATGTTATTCAAAAGTCTAAAAAATGTTCTAATGATGACTGTACAAAGTTTTGAGTAGGTACCAACCCAAAAATGAAATGAGGCATTTACCATTGTGTTGTTTATTAAAATGAGGCTTTACTGAGAACTTGACGGTGATAAAAGTTAAGTTGCCCGTTTGCCAAATGAGGCAAACACCCTGATCTCACACTCAAATGTGTTTTCAAGTAGTATTATTATTATAATAATTATTTTTGTCTAGTTGTATAATTCATTTTTTGACTGCAGTTTTGTTGTTTGCGACTGAAGCATAAAAAGAAGCAACAATTGTAAATATATATTAGGGCAAGCTCAAAAAGGAATGAAATAATGTCATAGCATTAAGGTAACAGTTGGCTGCCTGAACCAAAGCCAATATTAAGTTATTTCAAAGTCACTCATGTTGTGTAAGTTGTTTTGTTTTTTTTTTTTTTCTGTAGATTGATTATGAAGCAAAAGAAAATTGTTGCAAAAACATTTTCTTTTAGAATTACCTGCTTACCATTATAGTTATTATATTTATTAACTTTTACATAAGGTAATGACTGATATGAGTGTTGTAAAAGGTAAAAATTGCAGGGAAATATAAAGATTTCCCATGATAGGTCACAGAGATGCATATTTCTTTTCTGAAATGCCAGTATCACATTAGATGGGAACTTAAAAGAGGGCAGAGTATTTTTTATTTCTTTTGGAGAGAAGCCCTCTTTTGTTCCCAGCTCATAAAAAGATGGTATTTAAATATGTCATATAATAATCCATAATCATAATTATAATAATCATAATGCATCATTTCGCAGTACCAAAAAATATAAACTATTTTTTGAAATGAGTGACAAATATTGTTAGTAGTTATTATAGTAAAGAAGACTAGTATTTTGACAATACTGTATTTCAGAGAAACAAAAACAAACAAAAAAAAATGGCTAATTTATAACAATTGTAAATAATGTTTCTGTGAGACTTTTTTTTTTTCTTTTTGTAATCCCCTTGTATAATCGCAGCCTTGATGTGAACTATTTATTTCTTAATTCTAGGATATTTGTATTGATACCCAAGAACTGATAGTAGCTAGTAAGTTCTACAGTCATTTTTATTAAGTAAGAATGATGATTTAGTGATAGATGAATGCTCATTTTGACACGAAAGGAATATCCTGGCTTTCCTCAGCATAAACACTTCAGTACGAAGGATATAATATTTAATAACCATATTAATACTGCTAATTTATAAAAAATAACAAAAAAACTACAAACAACAGTATTTCATCATGTAGAATAATATTGACCTAAACATTTTTTGAATCGTACATAAAAGGAATTGTTGATTATTATATTTACATTGTAAGTTTTGTCTATTTATTTATTATTATTTGTAAGCATAAAAAAAAAAGAATCTCTCTCTAAAGTCCCTCAGGTCATGTGATGTTAAAAAATTATTGTTAAAAGACAAGTTTATTGCCAAAAGGCAAATTCTAGGGATGAGAATTCTTATAAGTATCGAAGTTGATATTATAATCTCAGACCCCTCTGGAGCCAAAATTGTATAGGGCTGCACTCTCTGTGTGCATCTGTGAATAGTAGTAGACTGTGTCACTTTGAGTGTAGCACTTCAGAATTGCATTCATTCAGAACTTTCAGATATGTTGATGGAAATTTCCAGAATTAAATCAAATAGTTTTGCAAACCTTTATTAACTTACAGAAAGCCCCAGGCTCAAATAAAATGGCAGAGGCAGCTATTATTCCATGAACTAATTAGTTTTACTGCAAGTGTGTGGCAGAAGCAATAAATTTATTTTCATTTTGAGGGTTTATTGTGACTAATATGTAGCATAGCTATATAGTTGAGTGGTTCAGATAGCATTTGCTGAAATCTTTCCCTGAGTAACCATGTAGCAAGTTTGTGATGTACAGTGTGGACAAAAAGCCACTCTAATGCTAAAGATTGAGCTATGATTTTTTTGTTTTTTTCTTTTTGTCAGTAGCTCAGTTGGTTATGCACTGGCTTTCTGATCTCAAGGTCGTGGCTTCAAACCTGGCCCAGATCAATGGTTTTTAAGGGTGGCATGTAAAAGAACTCCTGCAGGACAAAATCCTGGCATACTGGCAGCGCTGATGTAATCCTGGCAATTTACGTTGTTAACAAACAAATGATTTTTATTTTTAGTGAAAGTAGGTAGAAAATAAAAGTAGCATCTCTCGGCTTCTCCACTCCAGGCAGCTGGTTATTGAATGAAAGACAGACCTAAACTCCCAGTTGATCTTAAATTATTTTGAGGTCACATACCCAGTGGTAACTTATAAGTACTTATGTCCAGGACTTGATAGTTTAACCAACTATTAGGTCAATTGAGATCAACTCATGGTTTACCAGGAAACATGCAAGTCAGTTGAAGAATTTAATATCATATTGGCATGTTGCCATGGTAGCTCAGTGGTTAGAGCAACCAACAGAGACCAGGAGATCCGAGGTTCAAATCCCGGCTGTGGTATTCAATTTTTCAGTCTTATTCTACCTATCCAACTCCTGTCCTACAAATGGCTTGTGTGAAAAAAAATTAACAGAAAAAATGTAATTACAAATAATCTAATTGCTTCCATATCTGGTGTTTAAAAATCATAAAATGAAAGAAATTGCATATATGAGCAACTTTTATCTCTTCAGGTTTTTTCTTGGAGCCACCCTTGTTTGGGAAAAAAAATAAACAATCTGTAGTCTATATTCTTTACACTAAATAAATTCTTAGTTGTAAGTTATCTTTAGGTGGTCTTGTGCACATATACTTGTAACCTTGGTGCAGGAAAGTTCATTATCAGGGCCTGGCATAGTATCACAGTTGATTTTGGACAGAGGCAGATATTAAGTCAGCCATTGCTAGTTAAAACTTTTAAACTTTTTTTCCACTTCACAGAGACCCTGTGGAAGAGAAACTGAGATGCAAGTATTTTTGTTTTCAATGCATTTTCACTACTAAAAGTTGCAGCTTAGTCTGTGACCATGTTAGTCAGCAAAGAAGCAAACCCAGCAGAGGACGATGGATTTTTTTTAGATGTATAAAAATTCTTAGCATGGCTTCCTTTGGAAGGAAATAAAGCCGTTAGTCCCATGTCGTAGATTTACGCTATGTAAAAGAACCTCAAGCCTCATAGAGAGGTTTCTGAGCAAAATTAAGCGGTCTTTCACACCCAATTTAGAATGGAATGCTGAGAACCACAGTAGTTAAACAGCGTCCATAAATAATGCGCCATTTGCATTTTTTAGCAAAGAAGCAGTTACCCTTCATACTCAAGGTTGCAGGTTCAAATCTGGTAGAGGGCAATGGATGTTTTTTTATCATAAAAAAACTTAGCATGGCTTCCTTCAGAAGGAAAATAAAGACTTTGGTGCCATGTCATAGATCTACGACATGTAAAAGAAACTCAATAACTCTGATAAATATACCTCTTAGCAAAATTAAGCCATCTTGCACTCCCAATATAAAATGGAAAGCTGAGAACCACAGCAGTTAAAGAGTGTTCATAAATAAAACTCAGTTTATTTTTAGCAGAGAAGCATTGCATGGGTTTGAGGGCTGTCATTTTGGAAATTTTTGCCCAATCGTGAGGCATTGTATGAAATACACATATAGGGACTCAATCAATTTACTACAGTTTCTTAAAGAATCTTGGAAAATGCACCAAAGAAGGGGGGAAGGGGTATGCTGACCACATGTCTTCTCCCACGATGTCCCGTGTGGATGCAGTGGCCATGTGGTTGGATTTGGCTCACTAGTGATGTGTCAGGTGGTGAATCTGGCTTTTCTTTTTTTTTAATTCCATAATTTGTATAGCCACATTTAAATATTCTAGTCATAACAACATAGTGGCCAAAGTTGTTAAGGAATGGAATTGCAGATAAATCTCCACCAAGACCATCCTTCGTGACTGTTTTTCCAGTTTTAATTTCAGTGTCCACAGTGGTGCTGTAATAGGAATGGGCATTATAACTGTTAAAAAAAAATTCTAGTCATGTTGGTGACATTGACTTTAAAAACTGTCCTTTAGTGTTGACTCATTAACTTTGGGTTTTTTCTTTAAGGTTATAAATTTATCTGTTTGAAAAAACTCGCCATTCATTACTACATCTTGTACCTCCAGAGAGTAGGATTCAAATTAAAGGAAAACTCCCGCACCCCTTTGAGCTGAGAAGCCAGTTTGCTGACATTCAACCATAATCATGGCAAATCTTAGAGGGGGGGGAAAAAGTGGAAAGTATTGAATTACAAGCAGTGTAAAAAAAATAAAAAAAATATTTTTTGCTTTGTTGTTTCTGCTGCACACTGTATATTTTTTCCTGTGTATAAAAACATCAATATTATTCACTGTGAATGTCTAGCGTTTTCGGTTGGCTGCAATGGCATATGTGACATATGAAGTGTTATAGCCTTCTTGAGAGGCTCAGAGATTTGACTCGTCTGCAAGGCATTGAAAACTTTCATGCACTCCAAATTCCCATCCCTAGCAAATGCCTTTATGTTACTGCAACTGGGGGTAAGAAAACAGTGGGGTAGAATTGTTGATTTCTTGCTATGAGGCTCACATTTAAAGTACAATTAAGGCATACCTCCAGTTGCCTGTCATCAAAGGCTTGTTTAACCTCATTTTTTTAACGTAAAGTTTAACAAACACAAATAATTTTTAGTCTGTTGTTGAAGTAGGTGAAAAAAAATATGCTGCAAGATAGTCATATGGTGAAAATGTTGCTGCTTTAAGTGCCAAGATTAATAATAATAAAAAAAGGAGATGACTGTATTCCTAGTTGACAGTAGATGAACTTTGTCTGTGTATAAATCCGGCCCCTTTTTGATGCCTTTAAGATTATAATTTTCTAGTGAGCTGCCATGTTTTCCCCCATCTCCAAAAAAGCCAGTTTTATTAATAAAAATAAATAAAGCAACAAAAAATATAACCCTTCCCTAAATACCAAATTGTTTAGAATATACCATGAAAAGATATATATATAAAAAGAAGCATTATATATATATAAAACTATATCCTTCCAAATATGATGATGACCATTTTCTACAAAAAGAATGCTTGAAAATAATTTGAAAATGTCTGGTGAGTGCTAGCCCCATTGGTGGGACAGAAAAATAAATAAAAAGATAGTTTTGCAAGATGAAAATAATTTTGTGAAAAATAAGAACAACAATAGAGTTTGTGTTTGTGTGTCTGTATGTTTTGTGTGAAAAAAACAAGATATTTAATTAATTACAGTAGGGATGTCAAAAAAAAAAAAAAAAGAATTCAGTACAATATCGCATTTTTTTCACATGAAAAAAAATGATAAGAAAGTATATATTTATATACTTTGTATATATATTTTTGACACTTTGTGTAAAAGAACATTGCAAATAAGCATTTTTGAAACGCCAGTTATGAATCTCTGTGTTGCCAACCATTTTTAGCAAAATGAAAAAAAAAAAGAGAAAAAACCGTGTTTGTGCTGTACAAATCAGTGTCTGTGGCAGAATTTTTTTTATATATATCAAATATATATATTATACATATATATATAATCAGGGAGAAAAAATTTTGTTTCATGTGTTCTGTGCTCATAGACCAAAATGAGATTTGAATGGGGGGGACGAAAAAGAAATTAAGGAAAAAAAAATCAATCTTCAAAATCTTGTTTTTCGATGAAAAGTATCTCTAGAATTTAACTTTTAGAGATAAACTTATACCATAAGTAATCTAGGAATGTAGTGATAAGAAAAGAATATTGCATAATTGTAATTGTTCCATGTGAATATAGCCACACTTTGTGAATATTTGTGAATATGTTTTTCTTTCATTGTAAGTAACTCCTTCAAACCTCAATTTATTTTATTATCCTACACAAAAAAAGGAAAGAGCCAGTTTTATAATTTATTTAATATTGCATTATAGAACAGGACTTGATGTAAACAAAGCATATTAGGTGATTCATAATAACCTGAGGATGGTAAACTAAATGAACACAAAAATGGGAAACAATATAGGACACAAGATCTTGTTTCACAACTCAGTAATGAAAATTGGAATGCATTTCAGTAACCATATCAATCTCAAAGTGGAAAGTTAATGTTGCTTATTGGGGTTTCATTTGTTTTTAACTGACCAATGCTACTTTTTCACTTGCCTCCAATTCTGCCAACATAATGTGGGTTAGAAAAGAATTGTGGCCAGAATGAACTGTTACATTACAGCTAAGTAGAGTAATCCCATCACTTGTTTTGTTTCTCGCTCCCAAGGCCTGGGAAAGCTTCTCGTCAATTGTGAATGCTCATACATGTATTTCAATTTTTTCGTTCCTATCCTGGCTACTGTTCACAGTTGTGAACCATTATTTTGTGTACCTCCACATTAGCTTCGTGTTTGTATAACTTGCGAGGAATGGACTGCTCATCATTATTATATGAATGCAGAAGAGGGATAAACAACAACATACAGAATTAAATTAAATCTAAAACATTCTTTAGGCTCACTATTCATATCATTTACTATTTAATAATAGCCAAAAATTTGAAACTATGTTTTGATTAACAACTCTTTAGAACTCGCAGATAATCATACATATTTATGGTGCTATGTGCTTTGGTTTCCTGCATATCACTGCCTAGTTAACGATGTTATTATTTACATCAAGTTTGGTTCTAATAGGAGCAATTATAGGGGTTACTTAAAATTATTGTTGGGGTTTCAAAAAATCATAATACACAGTGTAATTAACTTAAGAATATAAATTTTAGTCATGTAGTTCATCAAGCATTTTTTTTTTTTTAGATATATTAAAAAGATGCTCAATATGTGTGCTCTTTGCCTGCCTGGGTAGTGTGGTGGTAGCATGTCTGCCTCACATTCAAAAGGTCATGAGTTCGAATCTTGCCTAGGGTAAGTTACCCAGATAAGGTTTTTTTTCGGGGTTTTCCCTTATCCTGAGAAGATGAATGTTGAGTAACTTTAAGCTCCATGGACCCCGAGATCATTTGAGCATCATTTGCTCAATTTCATTCATCATCCGATATGACCAACCAGGTTAAAGGATGTAAAACTAAAAAAAAAAATATATATATATGTGGGCTCTTTCTCACTTGACACACATCTATGTGATAATTCATCTCTTCTCACATATGCTCCAACATGTCAATAATGGCAATGTTTAAGAAGGTGGCTTGAATGAGCTTCTTCAGTTGAAATTATTCATCAGTAGAGGAGGGATAAGTTTGATCTTTAACATATCCCCACATGGTGTCAGGTCTGATGAACATGGAGGCCAGGTAAGAGATCTGATCAACATATCCTTCTGATGATTGCCATTTTGTATACACTGCCTTATGAATTGAAGTAACTAGAGGCAGTGCTCAACTTAATTTCAAAAGTTTATCTATCCATTGCTGCAACAATAGTAACTTAAAAAAAAATTGAGTTGGTTTTTGTAACACAAACATCACTTATATTTACTTACTGGGATCAGTTTCAGGAACACTTGTTCCCAAGTCAGAGCTAAGGGTTGAAAATGGGAACAAGATTTCCCGAAACCAATCCCAGTAAGTAAAAATAAGTGATGTTTGTGATACAAAAACCGACTCAAATTCTTTTATTTTTTATTTAATCACATCACTGTCACAAGCTTCTATGCATATTTGCAAGTTTTCAATATAATTTTGTTTTCCATTACCTTTAAAAAGAATTACAAAGGTTCCTACAATAATTTTGAATAACCTAATCTAGAAAAAGAAATAAGACAAAAAGGAAACAAAAACCTGGAAAAAGAAAGCGTAAACCAACTCTAGCATCACCAGGAAAGAGTAGCACCAGCGCCCATGCCAATTGGCAGGCAACTAGCCAACCAGAAGTGAGGGGCGGGGTAACCTCCACCGCACTGCAACTATATAAGCAAGAGCAAATAAGCAACCACCGCACAAGAACCTAGAAGTAGTTCATGGTAAGATGAGTGAAATGTCGGTAGTCCCATGCAAGATGACGTGACCTTCTCCGGAAGCAAAGAAGACACATCAAGACACATGCATCCATTTTGAATAACCCTTTAGTTTCTTATTGAATAGACGCAAAGTACAAGTATGTTATAAAATTACTAATATCCTCTCACATCTTTAGGACCTTTTTACACCTATACAGGATAATTCAAAAATACTTTTACAACATTTTGGGATGGATTCTTGACATCAAATCCAGAAAATATGTCCATACAAACATATGCTCTAAACTGCATTGTTTTTGCATTTTTAATTTATTAATGAAAGTCCCTTAAATAGCTTTCTGGGTCCAACGTAATAACTTCATTTATTTAAGTACTCATTCATAGAAGGCTTGATCCATTTTACCCTGCAGAGTTAGCCTCATGTTGCATTGACTACTTGTTAACATTTTCATATATCGGATGTGTAATACATTCCCTCAGCTGGATTTAAAAGTGCTGTCTACAGAGACTTCATTCAGCACTCTCTCTCTCAGACTTATTAGAAAATGTGCCTCTGCAAATAAGAAGAAGCATGTGGTTTATGCATGATGCTCTAGGACATTTTAGTCTCATTTTTCAAGATGCACTGGCTGGTATCTAGCATGACAGATGGATAGGTACAGTCAGACCAGTTCCATGACCTGCACGTTCCCCCGACCTCAATCCTTTGGATTTTTATCTTTTGGGGGCACCTTAAACCATTGGTCTGTGCAGCAGAAATCCCATATGAAGAAACTCTGTAATTGACATCTTATGTGAGCCTGCGAAGTCATACAACACTGACTGGGATTATTTGACATTCCATGCTTCGACGAGTGCGTGCATGTCTAGATGCAAGAGGAGGACATTTGGATCATTTTCTATAAGTAGTGTTTTGTGGAACATCTAATAAGCTGAAAACCTCAAAAATAGAACTAATTGTCACTTAAAAATGTTTTGATTAATGGCATTTTGAGCATCAATAAATCGAGAATGAAAGGTTTTGGGACATATGTTTGTATCAACATTTTTTCTTGTTTTGATGTAAGGAACCTGATCCCAAACTTTGTAAAAGTATTTTTGAATCCCTGTATATGCAGGTAATGAAAAGGCATTTTAAGTATTCAATTCACATAATTTTATAACATCATACAAAAACTAAACTTTTGATTTGTCTCAAACTTTAATCAGAATAATTGCCCTCTCTATAAACACCTTCATTAAGTCTTTGAAACAAATCTAATAATTATATCTTGTGAAATAATTCTTGAACACTGAATGTAAACTTGAATACAAGTCTTTTATCTGGCTTCAGTAGCAGAGAGATCACATTATGATGAAGTCACTTGCTCAAGTATCACTGGAATTTTACTGTTAGAACCAGCTGAAAAATTCAAAGCCATAGCCATGGTTTGAACACATTCTCCTGCTCTCCATGTGATTGCTCTAACCATTTAACTACTGTGACAACATGCAGTATGACATTCAGTCCTGTTCAAATTATGTTCAGATCCCAGCTGTGGCATTGAATTTTTCAGCTGGTTCTAACAGTAAACACATACCGTTGGTAGGCCATTAATATAACAACATTAATCGATGTTGTTATATGGAATGTTTGTTAGACACTTTTCTATACAGAGAATTCATACAGCAGTCACTACCAAATTAATGTACAAGGAATGTTCAATAAGTCCTTAAAAAAATCCAAGATATTACACTCATAGCATTGAAAAAATTTGTATTTAGTAACCGTCATCTCTTACTAGATGGCAGTTAAAGTTTTAGCTATATCCATCATGTGGTTTCATTACCATAGGCAATTGAAACAACAATCTTATGCTTACTTAGAAAGATGAAAAAAAAAAAAGTTTTATGTGTTGATTAAACACTTCTACTTAAAATGCTTAACATTGAAAGGGATAAAACCCAATTGGATGAAGTTCATGACTTATCTTTCCCTGCATTGGCAACAATTTACAATGTAAACATTTTATTTTGTTTGGAAATATCTACACATGAATCAGTATTTTTTAATTCAAATATTTTTTAAGTTAAAATTATCCTAATGCACCTTTTCTGTAGGATAAATACTCTGTCCATATGAACCCTTGGACAACATCCTCATATTGCAATTCCATAGATCTCTGTAATCATCTATCTGAGACAGGCTCCAGCTTTATGAGCTATGCTGCTTATGATAATTGCAAGTACTCTCATGCTTTCAGACATAACCTAAGTTTTATCCACAATGCCAGTCCTCCATGACTACTTATTCTACATAATGTATGTGTATATTGTGTTTTGAGTTAAATACAGTAAATTAAACGTCTTGTCTGATTGCAAAATAAGAAAGGAATGTTTAGAGATGTTTACCATTACAAAAGAGCAGCAGATACAGTTCCTGGTAAACCTTCTTGATTCTAGTTCTGAAATTCACTGCCAGGCTATGAAGGAGGTAGATGAGTCACATTCCAAATACAAGGGTCATTCAATAAATAACAGGAAGTATTTTATTTTAATTATTTTTATTATGAGAATGGAATATGACAAGTTATTATTTTTACTTTCTCTATACGCACTATGTGCATAGTGAATAGAGAAAGTATTGCACTCCACCAAAAAATTTGATACTGAGATTTCACCGGAAATATATGTTTTAGGGTACCCTTTATCCAAAAAAGGCATTTTCACAAAAACAAACTTAGTATTTAAGTTTAGTATCTTCCAGGGATGGAACACGAAGATTTTGAGAAAAATCCCCCCACCCCAAACTACCCTTTATATGGAACTTTTTTCGAAAATTTTTATTTTCTAAAAAATGGCTCTAACGATTTTGATTAAAATATCATATATTAAATATATTTACCTGACAAATAAAATGTATATTTTGAATTTTCTGGGAATAGCCTCTGAAGACTACTTTATTCTGGATGAATTTTTTATAACTACTAAACCGTAAGAGATGGACAAAAACTTAACAGAAAAAAAATGTAGAGCACGTTAAAACACACAATTTATGTTATATACATTTTTTTCGTGGAGTTGATCGTTTTTGAGATATTCCTTTTTCTTGGTTTCAGCTTTGAAAAACATACTTTTCTCATACAGGAATTTGTCAACTCCTGTCCACACAAACAAAGGAACATCAGTCACATAGCAACCAGCTTTTGGCTTTCACTTTAACCTATGGTACTCCCTTATTTCGCTTGTATTTACAATAAAGCAAGGAATAAGACTATATCTGCTAATTTTTCTCGATTAACATGAAATAAATAAAAGATAAGCTTACTATCAATAATTTGCTACAGAGAGATAGAGAAAGTCATGTGAATGGAACACATCAGATTTTCCCCAAGTTCTATACACTTATGCCTGCACTGAATAAGCTTCTCAATTCCATGTGAAAAGAACTGTTGGGGGCAGGTGCGTAATCAGTTATGCACTGCTGCCTAGACTTAATGCAAACTCCAGCCTCTCAGAGCTTCTTTTAGTGGGTTAAAAATGTGATTATCTGAAAGTGCCAGATACGGAAGTAGAACTTCAGTTGTCATGTAGTAACAGTGCACCACTGGATGACTGGACATCAGTCCATGCCACTTCCTTAAAATTATTGGTATCAAATTTTGACACATAAGGTTTGCATACATGTCTCTGTTTATGTTTAAACCTCTCGGTATGTAATATTCAAGAATTACTCCCTTATGGCGTCAACATCTTAGCAGCACTTCTTTCAGTTCACACAACTTTGGTCTTGAAACTCCTCTTTTGAACTTATCTGCCCACTTGTGTTTGACTCAAACAACTTTCACCATTGCCATCTGACAGAAATTTCAATTAGTTTCTACCCTCAGCTCACAAAAATCTAATGACACTCCACTGCTCCATGCTGGAGCAAACCTGTAACTTGTTTTCATTGAATACCAGCATTCCGTTCATAAGGCAGGGATGCCAAGCCATCTGATAACATCTCAAAACGTAACAAAGAGGCACATGCTTTGTCAAAGTTTTTTATTTATTGTATAACTTTTCCAATTATTTATTGAATAGACCTTGTAAATATATAGACAGATTTATTATCAGCCTGAAGAAATGCAGATTCTATGGCATCATCAAAATACAATGAAATTTTGTTATATTTGAGTTTAAATATATACAGAAATTGTAAAAAGAATAATCCAAAATACTTTTCTGCCAGCGCCAGGCTCCTTCCTACTTCTGCAGAATGGGACCTGTAATGACAAACACAAAATGGCAGTATCTGCACAAGAGAAATATGGTTGCAAAGATGACGATGACGACGACGATTTATAGTTATTTAATTTGTATTCTGTGGAAGAAGTTAGAGTATTCATTAATAGTGAGTGATAAATGACTCTTGAGATAGTTCTTAACAGCTGTTCTAAATTTGTTGTGATTAAGCTCTTTAACATTGTCTGGAAGATGGTTGTATAAATGTATACCCTGATGTGATATAGACTTAAGAGACCTGGTGAGCCTATGAGTGTTGAGATGTATATTACCGCAGGCTCTTGTATTGTGGTCATGTAGGGCTGAGTTTCTTTGAAACAGATCCAAGTTTTGATGTATAAGATATATATACAAGGTAAGGGTAATATAGATAATTCTTTGAATACTATCTTACTATGTGATTGTATTGGTACCTGTTTTATGATTTTTGCTAATCTTTTCTGAAGCTTAAGTATCTGCAAACATCATATTTGGTAGGGTGATCAATAAATTAAACTCAAGAAGTTTTATTATATTACAGTGACAGTCCATAACCTAAACTATAGATGAAGCTCTTATCAAATAAAAGTCTCTTGCAATATACCTATTTCTTGTAAGTTAACTCTTCTGTTCTTTCTGAGACATATTTCTCTTATATGTCATCCTGAAAAGACTGTAAAGCCAACAAAATAGTTTTTCCATACAGCAATACTGCACAGCCAGCTGTATTCACTATATCATGAACACTTGTAACATTTTGCACCTTTTCGTTCTGCTTTTTGCGCGGAGACAGTTAAGAATATGGTTAATATACTACACACTATATCATATTCAGATTCATCTCTCCACTAAATGTAATTAAACAAAATGGTAGATAAAAATATGAAACTGCAGCAAAGATAGCTAGAAAATACTTTACAAACTATACTTTAGATTGTTCATTTAATTGTTGACTTGTTGGGGATGCAAGAAAATCTCTAGGGAAGGGGGTGATTTACCAAAGTTATCTTTCTTTCATGAGGCCAATAAATCAATGTATTAGCCTCTGTAAGGGTCTGTCTGTTGCTCAATAAAATCCTGTATTGTTAGCTGCACTGTAGCCTCAAAACAGGTCTTTTTGGTATTCATCACATGGAACCTAAGTTCTTTTAATGTAATGGCAGCCTAATCAACTGCACTGGTTAATAATAGTGGCAAAACTAGACTGGGAAGTTTGAGGCTTATCTCAGATTATCTTCCATTTGAAACAAAATATCTCCCACCACAATTGCTGCTAAAATATGTTTTGGACAATGGCTTTCAATGTCATAATTAATTTTAAATCCTGGGGTTCATAATTTAACTAAATATTAGGTCAATCATTGGCAGTTAATTGTTCTGTCATACAAGCCATGTGTAGGTGAATAAGGCAACAAAGAGCAGCATATTGGCTGAAAAAAATAGTTATCCACCAAACTGCCACTTAACCAGCTTTTAAAAATATATTTTTATTATTCAAATGCCATTATCTTGAATTGTAATTTCACTAGATACCACCATCAAAATTAGTGAGGTTTGTTTATTAAATACAGAGCTTCTGGATGCCATTTTCTGAGAAAAATCTAATATACTGTATTGATAGATTTTTTCCACTTACTCCTACATAGTATTCTTGCAAAAGCTTACCTTTCTACACATGTATTTCTTTTAATTGAGATAAGATTAACTTACAGTATACATTCACTTTAGTATAAGCTGATGGCTTTGAAATTCCATGCTGTTTATACAACCATTGAAAAAAATAATTAATAGCTACTTGCAAAGTTGTACTTCAAAATTCAAATCAATAACAAAGAATATCTTAGAAATGGTTAATACTGCCAAAAATGTTAGTTGCCATAAATTGTGTGATATAACCCATTCAAGGATACCCAATAATGGAGGTGAAGCATTAAAATAATAGAAAATATACAGGGTGTTTCAAAACGACACAAAACGAAGATCCTTGTTGGTCGTACCGTACGTGATATGTGAATATAATTTTCAGCTCTAAATTCGGCACATACAAAACGATGCCATAAAATCACCATGGTTTAGGCAGCCGTACATAACCAGATGACACGTGCCTGGCCCACTCCGAGAGAGATGACGGTTGGTAGCGAAGGTCCCAATCGCGTGGTGTAAGCGTGGTTTGATAGACAAGCCGGCGCGGAACAAGTCACCTTCGTAATAGAAAAAATAGCATGTGGGTGTGGCGTATGACAACCGTTGTTCCTTCGCTGCCTAATCCCAAATGTGTGCGATTTTTAAACACACATAAAACTTTAAATAGAAGAGTTTGAAAGTTACGACATCAAGTTTCGTACAAGTCAAAGTGTAGGTGTTATCTTTCAAAGTGTAGGTGTTATCTTCGTTTGGTGTCGTTTTGAAAGGGCCTGTATATATCTTGGTACTTTGGGTTGCGAAGCTCCAACCATACCAGTATGGTCAGTTCTCGCATATTGTGCTTTAGAACAGGAGCCCATTAAAACATATGATAACTGCAGTAGTATCTGATCTTATAATTCTACTTAATTATGCGAATAATTTTTTTTTTTTACAA
The DNA here is from genome assembly GCA_030762935.1 of Hymenopus coronatus. Taxonomy (NCBI): domain Eukaryota; kingdom Metazoa; phylum Arthropoda; class Insecta; order Mantodea; family Hymenopodidae; genus Hymenopus; species Hymenopus coronatus. The sequence goes on from CM060897.1 coordinate 29,020,024, forward strand.
AAAAAAAGTGCTAAAATGAGATACATGCAATCGAAACCCATCAGCATCCATCCATGTCATCACACCGATTATTTTAGTTGGGCCCTCCCCATCGTTTTCCACATTTCTCTTGAATGCAGAACATACATTTTAATTGGATTCGATCCCACAATCCTTGGTTTGAAATGTTAGCCACTCCTATCATGCCTTGGATCGCCTGGCCATAAATCCTGACATTGAGGTTTGTATTATTTAATGGAGTTATCTGATGTTATCCATTGGTAACATGGGTTATCTAACCTCATATCACATCAATATCGCTAAAGGAGTTAATGATCTCTATACATTTTGTGTAGAAGATATGGTACATTTCACCAATTATAAGTGATTCAGAATGGACGACTTTACAAGTAATTCACAAAATTCAAGATATACATTTTATTTTCATGCATATATCCTAAATATTTTTTTTTTTCAAATGCCTGAATTGGATTCCGGTATCTCAAAAATGAATTTTCACTAAATACTCATCATTGTTGGAATACCTATAATGCTTCCTTTATCTAGTATAGATATATGGGAGACTGCCTCCGTGGTCGAGTGGTCAGCGAGCTGACTCCTCGATTTCCAGCTGGGGCGGGCAATTTTTCTCTAGTCAGAACTATCTGAGTCTGGAACTTTGTATGTGAGTGTGAATGAGTGCGTGCTTGAGTAAAAGAAAAATTATTTAAACCAACGTAAAAAGAACCTACGGATGAGTTGTTTCAGGTGGAAAGATGTTAAAGGGGGCTATATAAATGAAACAATAAAAAAAAAAAAAAAAAAAAATGGGAGTTCACTAGTAAACAACGATAATTAATTCCTAATAATTATATTAGGTTAGGAAGACTGAAGTGGCCTTTTTACTTTCTCTAGCTCATACGTACATAGCAGCCAGAGAAGGTATTGTATTCCACTCGAAAAATAGATGCCGAGATTTCACCGCAAGTCCCCTGCGTCCGGGGAAAAAAAAAAGCATTTTAATGTGTGTGTGTGTGTGTGTGTGTGTGTGTGTGTGTGTGTGTGTGTGTGTGTGTGTGGGCAGCATAGCTCAAAAACGAAAAGGTCGTTATATACCAAACTATATAAGTTTGGTATTTTCCAAATTGTTTTCCTAACAGGGCAACCCTGCCGTCAAGGAAGCTTCCAGGTCTGCTCGGTCCGTCAGCGGTATGGGTCCCCGGTCGCTCTTGAGGAGTGTGGTTCTCACACAGGAAGGCCACTGAAACCTAGCAGCGGTGGTGACATGTAGGGCCGAAGGCCGCACCGTGGCCGAGTGGTTAGTCTATTCGCCTCTCACCTACATGGCCAGGCTTCGATTTCAAGCGACCACATGTGAGATTTGTGGTGGACAAAGCGGCGCAGGGACGGGTTTTCTCCGAGTTCTCCGGTTTCCTCGCATTCCATCGGTGCTCCATCTTCATTCATTTATCATCAGTGTCATCGCCTGCGGTGTCACAATTAGTTAAAGCGGGCGTTAAACACTACCAAAAAAATGTCGGGCCGAAAGGTCCAGAGGGATCCTCCCGTACCACGACACTGTACCGGGGCGACGGCGAATGCGGCTGCATCCGTGGAGAGGTCCGCTGGATGTCGGTGAAGCATCAGCGGCTGACGGTGCTGGTGATGCAGAGCGCGAAGAAGAAGCGCTCTCTGCCGGTGTAGCGGCAGGTGTTGAGGATGCTGAAGAAGGCTCTCTTCCGGCGGATGCCGGTGGGTGGAGGCTGTTGAAGAAGCGGCGAGTCTGCTCTGACAGTTCTTTTTCGGCATCTCGAAGCGAAAGACAAAGGATACGACAAGCTTTTCAAGAAAATCTCCCCACCACAAACTACCCTTTAATGGATCAATTTTAGAAAACTTTATTTCTCAAAAATGGCTCTCACGATTTTGATTAAAATACCGTATATTAAAGTTATTTACATCACAAATAAAATGTATATTTTGAACTTTTTGGGAATAACCTCTGAAGAGCATTTCATTGTGGTTGATTTTTGCGAAATTTTGCATAACGGTTAAACCGTAAGTGATAGACAAAAACTTACTATACAAAAATGTAGATATTGTTAAAATATTATTTTATGTAGAGTTGATGGTTTCCAAGATATTCCTTGTTATTGGTTTCAATTTTAAATTACTTATACTTATCTCAGACAGGAGGTGTCCGTTTTTCTTTTGTTCTACTCCTGGCCAAGCAAAGAAGCCAATTTCAGTGACAATCACATAACGTAGATTTTTAAAACAGTTGACTATCGCTTTAGCATAGCGCATTCCTTTAGTTCCCATTCCACTTATAAGGAACTACGTACATTCTACTAATGCTTATCTGGATTAGCATGGTGTAGAAAGAAGAATACTCTTTTGTAAGAAATCTGTTAGTAGAGCAATTAGAGACATTCATGCGAGTGTAACACATCAGGTTTTTTTACATCTGCTCTATATGGAAAGTATTGGAGAGCAAGAGGTTAATGACCTCATTGCCAAGCAAAAGTCAAAGTAGTGTGATAGTGATTTGTTATACAATCAGATTTGTTATACTACTAAGCTGAGTAATACTTTTCTGTTATGTGACGCCATTTTGGAACATACAATCATTGCATAATGAAACCTGATGCATGGAGTGTGAATTCCTTCATTTTGGGAGGGGGGGCTCTTGAAAATCTTCGTATCGCATTCTTGGAAGATACCTAACTTAAATGCCAAGTTTGGTATTAAAGGTAGGTATTTTAGCGTTTGAACTATGCTGTCTACAGACACATTGGACCTTTATCTAAAAATGCTCCACCACTTGGCATTACTTCTATGTGTAGGCACTATTGTTATTTCGTCATTAGAGCCGTATTGTAGTCACTTACTGGTCTGTTATACACATTTAAGGCCCTAAGCTGCAAAGCGTAGCCCAACGTGGAGGGCCCTAACCCGCAAAGCGTAGCCGAGGAATCTGTGAAGCTAAAGCCCCAATAATCCCATAAAGAAGTCAACATTTCGGCAATCTGGCAACTTTCACATCTGAACAACTTAATGTTTTCAACACTTTCAAGTAAGGATCACCAGTAAAAGTCTTAAGATCGTTTGTATGTGTGTGTGTGCCGCGCGCATGTCCGTATGTATGGTGGAACCTCGTATAGCTTTACCAATGCTTTTTTTGGACCCAGGGGGTCCCAAAACATGCATTTCCAATGAAATCTCGGTGTCGAATTTTTGGGTGCAATAATCTTCTCTATACACTATGCACATTGTGCATGTAGAGAAAGTAAAAAGCTATGAATCAGGTTGGTCGGTTGTGGTGATCGAACCCACGACATCCAGAATGCGGGCCAACCCGCTCGACTCCTGTACCTTAGGTAAGCACGCGCCAACTTGCAAATCGTCCTCCAGGGCAGGCACCATAGGTCGCACAACCTCCATTAGGAATGTCAATATAACTGTACTTACAAATATGAGATTATATACACAGCACACAAAAACGTTTACATCCTTTTATCCGCGCAATTAACTTGAGTATTCAAAACAAACATTTAATTACCGATGGTCTATGAATAATACCAACATCGTCTTCTGTTTTTGAAAGTAAACAGCGGAAATACTTGGAAACTTGCTGCCGAAGATATGATATACTCGGCAACTACCATAATGGGGATTAAAGTACCGTAAATTATTTTCTAGGTATTTTCATTTTTACTTTCTCTACACGTATTATGTAGCTATATAGGAGGTAGAGAAGGTATATTGTATTCCACCCAAAAATTCGATGTCGAGGTTTCGTCAGAAATATACGTTTAGAGTCCAAAAAAGCATTCTAATACAAGGTCCGCGCGCGCGCGTGTGTAAGTGAGAGAGAGAGAAAGAGAGAGAGAGAGAGAGAGAGAGAGAACTCAAAAACGAAAAGTCGGTAAAATACCAAACTTGGTATTTAAGCTTAGTATCTTCCAAGGATACGACACGAAGATTTTGAGGAAATTTCTGCTACCCTAAACTACCCTTTGCATGGAAAAAAATCCCAAAAGTTTGATTTTCTCAAACAAACAAAACAAAAAAAAAGGTTCTAACAGTTTTGAGTAAAACATCCTATATTACAGAAAATAACATGACAAATAAAATCTATTTCTTAATTTTTGGGGGAATAGCCTCTGAATCCTCTTCATTCTGAATGATTTTTGCATAAAAATATAGATCTTGTTAAAACCCAATTTACGTCATATACATTTTTTTCTTCTTTTCTTTGTAGGATTAACGATTTCCGAGATATTTCTTGCTATTAGTTTCAGTTTTAAAATACTTGAACTTTTCTCATACCCTTATCCGTTTAATCTCTCTTTTGTTTTACCCTGGCTATAAAAGAAAATCGAATTTCAATGACAATCGCATAGCGACAGCTTTTAAAAGATTTGACTATCGCTTTAGCCTAGTGTATTCCTTGATTTCCCTTCTACTTTCAAGGAAGCAAGTAACAACCCCGTTTCTGCTAATGTTTACCTTTATTAGCATGATGTAGAAAAAGAACAATTTTTGTGAGAATAGTTTGTTTGCAGAACCGATAGTAAGTGGAGCAAATACTGCATTTCTCAATAATTTTGACACCGAGATTTCATGTACATTTTGAAGTTCACTGAGCATGTACAGCTTTTAAAATATTTGACTATCGCTATAGCCTAGTGTATTCCCTTATTTCCCTTCTACGTACAAGGAAGGAAGTAATAAGACAATTTGTGCTAATGTGTATCGCGACTAGCATGATGTTAAAATAATATTTTGTAAGAATAATTTGTATGCAGAACAGGTAAAGAAAGTCACGTGAATGGAACACATCACATTTTTTTACCTCGCTTTAACAACTTGGTCATATCGCGACATAACTGTCCGTAGCTACTGTTGGTCAGTAGCCTTTTAAGGTCTCATCCCCAAACCATACTACCGTCGCTTCGCGCCAAGCAGATAGTTTTAAAGGGTCATTCAGCCTAGCTGTTCTACCATCCGTAGTCAGAAGGCAAAGTGTAGCTGGTCTTTTAAGGGTTTATCTTCTTACATCACACCTACCATTAAACTCCGCGATAAGCACATGGGGTTAGAGTGCCGTCCAGTCTCTGCTTACACTTTCTGTGGATAATGGATAGATGGCAGCGCGATCGCAGTTTTGTTACTGTTTTAGACTTGGGTCGTGGTATTTAACACAGCCGGTCCCCATGGCCGCGCTCGCTAAAGCGTCTCGCTTTGGTGCTTCGTGGGCAGGGGATCGTGGGTTCGAGTCCCGCCTTGGGCATGGATGTTATTTGTTTGTGCAAATTGTATATGTTTGTAAAAGAAACAGTAAAACCTACGGGGGGAAATGTAAATAGGGATACAGTACCGGAGTCCTGATCAGACTCCGTTACTGTTTTAAAGATTAAAAAAAAAAACAACAACAAAAAAACACTCAATTCGGTATTCACCTTGACGACCGAGGGAAATCATGAAAATAAACTCCAGCCAGATTGGTCGGCCCATGGAAACCCAGACTCTCCCGAACGCCAGCCACAGACGTTACCGAGTGAGCCATCCCGCTCGGTAAAACTTGTGCTGTTGGTTAGATGTCGCTAGTAACCTCCATTGTGCATTGCCAGAATTGAAACGAAACATACGAGGTCTAATCAAGGCAAAAGTGTACACCGTTTCGCTGGCAATACTTGATTACTAAAGTTGTTCTAAATAAGGTGACTTAATTAATATGAGGCCATCCAGAAAGTAACGGACGATTTGGCATAACTACATAATAACGAAGGATATCAACACAAAACTTTAGGTACAAAGTTAAAGTAAAGTTTCTGAACATAATCTCCATTCTATCAAGACATTTAATGTCGCGTGGTACCAGGTTTTCAATGCCCATTCTGTACTTTCCTACCGCAAAGATCTTATTCTTTGTTTGAATGCACAAAATGTTCGGCCAATCAAATGTTATATGCAAATAATGCAGTGTATAGTGATAATGCAATGAACGAGTCTTCAGTGAGAAATTACTCATAATTTACGAGTAATCAAGAAGAACCAAGACAAGATCGGAGTGGAAGTTCATCAATCGTTATGGAAGGGTTGAAAGCAACTGTTGATAAAAGAATTCAGAAAAATCTGATGTGTTCCATTCACATGATTTTCTCTACATCTCTGTAAGAAATTATTGTTAATAAGCTTATTCTATTTCATGCTAAACATTAGCAGAAACGGTGTTATTACTTAGCTCCTCGTAAGTGTAAGGGAAATACGCGAATACACTAAACTAAACCGACAGTCAAATGTTTTAAAATGAGGTGGCTATGGGATTGGATTGAAATGCCATATTTGCGTGGCCAGGAGTAAGGTCCCGCATAATTAGATTTTAAAACTGAAACCAATAACAAGAAATATATATATATATATATATATATATATATATATATATAAAAACGGTCAACTACACGAAAAAACGTATACGACATAAATTATGTGTTTTATTGAGATCTGCAATTCTGTGTAGTAGGTTTTTGTCTATCTCTTACGGTTTAACCATTACGCAAACTTCTGCGAAACCCATCCAGAATAAAGAGATCTTCAGAGAGTATTCCCAGGAAATACAAAATATAGATTTTATTTGTGATGTAAACATCTTTAATTTAAAGTATTGCAATACAAATCGTTAGAGCTATTTTTAAGAAAAACAGAATTTTCAAACATTTTTCTCGATACCGAGATTTCACCGGAAATGCATTTTGAGTCCAAAAAAGCATTTTGGAAAGGTTTGTGTGGCTGTGGACAGCATAGCTCAAAAACGAAAAGTCCGTTAAATACCGAACTTGGTATTTAAGTTTAATATCTTCCAAGGATGCGACACGAAGGTTTTCAAGAAAATCCCCCCACCACAAACTACCCTTTACATGAAACTTTTTTCGAAAATGTTGATTTTCTAAAAAATGGCTCTAACGATTTTGATTAAAATATCGTATATTAAAGATATTTATCTGACAAATAAAATGTATATTTTGAATTTTCTGGGAATAGCCTCTGAAGGCACTGGATGAATTTTACGTACGTGTAGAGAAAGTAAAAAAGATTCTCCGGGTAAATCACCCTAACAGAGAATCACTCGAGACCTCTAGCATGTGATGCAGATACGCTACCCCCACATTACAAAGGCGGACAAAATAGTGTTTTGTATGAGGAATATGTAGAATAGCTATGAAGATAACTACATCAAGTAAAATCGAATAACTGCTACACAGCCTTCAGGACAGATTAGGTCAGGCCATTCGACGAAGGGTAACCACCCATAGACTCACCTTGGTAACGTTTGTGACGTAGTGTTATGAAATTGACTAATACTCGTTTGTGAAGTTAACGGAACTTGACACACCATATGTATACATAGTGAGAGTGCTAGGCTTACCAACCTGAGAACAAATACTTCTATATGCTTCTCTGAAATATAACTACGCTGACATTAATATATTTCCTTGTTGTACCTTTACTACTACAAAGCAAGTTTCACCCAATATTCGATACGAAATTTCTCAGGAAAAATCTGATATATCATACAACTTTCTCTAGCTGTTCAATATACAAACTATTCATACTAAAGTTTATTATTTTATCTATATAATGCTAATCGAGATAAACATTAGCAAAATTTGTTGTATTACTTGCTTCCTTGTAAGAAGAAAGGGAAATAAGGGAATACATAGTTAAATGCTTTGAAATCTGGTCCCTATGTGAAACAATTGAGGATCGGTTCGCTGTGCATGGTGCCGCTTCAGATGTAAGTTAGTTTACAATTGAAACCAATAATACGAAATATCTCGAAAACGATCAAATCTACAAGAAAAATGTATGCGGCATGAGTTACGTGTTTTAGCGAGATCTACATTTTTGTGTGGTAATTTTTTGTCTATCTCTTACGGTTTAACCGTCATGCAAAATTCTATAAAACTCTCAGAATAAAGAGGTCTTTAGAGGCTGTCCCCAGAAAATTCAAAATATACATTTTATTTGTGATGTAAATATCATTAATATATGACATTTTAATTAAAATTAGAGACATTTTTGAGAAAAACTAAGTTTTCAAAATTTTTCTATGTAATGGGTAATTTTTGGTGCGGGGATTATTTTAAAAATCTTCGTATCACATCCTTGGAAGATAACTCCATGGCACGACAGCTCACGGAGAACCTTGGGCTACCGCCCGGCCGCTGCGTCCCCCATCTCGGTCCACTACAGACGTCATGGATGGGGTGCAGTATTGGAGGGTGAGACGTGGTCAGCGCCTCGAGTCCCCCCGGCCGGTTAATGCGGTCCTCATGACCTGGAGCCGCTACTTCTCCATGAAGTAGCTCCTCAATTGGCCCCCCAGGGACCGTACGAGGGCCAGGTCTCCCAGCGGGGGAAAAATCCCCACGCCGGTACTGGGGATCGAACCCAGTACTCCCGCTTGGTAAGCAGCTGCGCTACCACCGCGCTAAGGAGATGACCATCCTTGGAAGATGCTAAGCTTAAATAACGGTCTTTTCGTTTTTCAGCTATGATATCCTCAGACATACGAGGAGGACCTTTATCTAAAAATGCTTTTTTCGGACTCAGGGGACCTCAAAATACATTTCCGGTGAAATCTCGACATCAAAAAAATTGTTGCAATACATCTCAAATTGATTGTATATACGGGCTAGAAAAGGTAAAACTTACGACTTTTTTCCATTCAACTGGCTTTCTCTTCCTATTTGGCAACAAAATATTATCACAGGAGTAAAACAAAAGAGATATGAAACGAATGGAAACTTCCCATTTGAGGAAAGTATTAAACAATTAAAAAGGAATATCTAAGAAATGTTAACTCTACAAAACAATTTAAAAAATGTACTACATGACATCAATTGAATGTTTTAACGAGATCTACAGTTTAACCTTCTCTATACGTACTATGTACATAGTGTATAGAGAAAGTATTGCATTGTATCCAAAAATTCGATACCGAGATTTCACCAGAAATATATGTTTTCAGACCCTCTGAATCCAAAAAAAGCATTTTTAGAAACATGTCCGTGTATGTGTGTGTCTGTGTGTGTGTGTGTGTGTGTGTGTGTGTGTGTGTCTGTGGGCAGCATAGCTCAAAAACGAAAAGACCGTTAAAAACCAAACTTGGTATTTAAGTTTGGTATCTTCCAAGAATGCGACACAAAGATTTTCAAGAGAATCCCCCCACCCCAAACTACCCTTTACATGGAACTTTTTTCAAAAATTTTGTTTTTCTAAAAAATGGCTCTAACGATTTTGATTAAAATCCGTATATTACTGACATTTACATACCAAATAAAATGTATATCTTGAATTTTCTGGGAACAGCCTCTGAAGACCTCTTTATTCTGGATGAATTTTGCCGAATTTTGCTTAACTGCTAAACGGCAAGAGATAGACAAAAACTTACTGCACAGAAAATGTAGAGCACGTTAAAACTCACAATTTATGTTATACAATTTTTTTCGTGGAGTTGTTCGTTTTTTAGTTATTTATTGTTTTTGATTTCACCTTTCAAAAACGTACATTTTTTCATACATGAATTTGTCAACTCCTGTCCATGCAAACGAAGGAACTTCCGTCACATAGCAACCAGCTTTTGACTTCACTTAAACTTATGCTACTCCCTTATTTCGCTTCTACTTAAAAGGAAGCAAGTAATAAGACTATTTCTGACATTTTTTTTTTTTTCTCGTTTAGCATGAAGTAAATAGAAGCATAAGTTTTTTAACAATAATTTGTTACAGCGATATAGAGAAAGTCATGTGAATGGAACACTTCAGATGTTTTTGTATAGTAACCTGTTGTTTATCTCTTTTGTTTACCAGTTATGCAAAGTCTTCAGAATGAAGAGGACTTCAGAGGTTATTCCTAAGAAATTCAGAATATACGTTTTATGTTTTATGCAAGTGTCTTTAATATACTGTATTTTAGTCCAAATCGTTATAGTTTTTCAGTAAATCGAAAATTTCGAAAAATCTTCCATGTAAAGGGCAGTTCGAGGTGAAGATATTTTCCTGAAAATCTTCGTGTCGCAGTTTTGGAAGATGCTGAACTTAAATATCAAGGTTTGGTATTTAACTTTTCATTTTTGAGTTGTGTTCACAGACACACGGATTATTATTATTATTATTATTATTATTATTATTATTATTATTATTATTATTACAGCCTTTAATTCGCGGGTCACTAGCAAAACTTATAGGGTAACTTAGTCTAAAACGGGTCAACAGATTAATAAACTTTGCTGTTTACACCAAGATCAAGTGATGTGTACAGCATGCTACTGCCTACCGGAGAAGACTGCAACTTCTTGCTCACTGTGAACGTTCAAGTTGATGGAAACTGTGTTTTTTGTAGCTGTGGTAAATAAAAGAAATAAGTCTTGTTAAAGGTAAGGGCCGTATTGTTTAGGCATTTAAAATAAAACTTGATAATTTTCTTTATTTTGTAACATAAACAACAAGGAATTTTGCTCAGCTGAAGTTTATAAACCAGCATAGTCCTTGTATTTGAGGTTAAGACACTCCAACGCTCATTAATCTCATTCCAGTACTACCAACTTATGAATATAAATGTCGCTACATTTTGGGTTAATCGGGTCAGTAAATTAAGGGTTAAAGGTTTCAATGCTGTTATGAGTGATTTAAGTTTTTATCGTTATTGTTTTGTTATAGATGCGTAGTAATGCTTATAAAACGTCTCGAATATGGACTGAGGACGATATGAAGAAAGCCATTAACGCATTTCGACAAGGGAGAAGTCAACACCATACCGCTGAACTCTATGGAATTACAAATTCTTGCCTGCAACCTAGGCTGCAGAGTGGTCATGATGAATCTTTACGCAATAAAGGTGCACAACCGATATTCAACAAAGAACAAGAAAGACAACTAGTTTCCAGACTTTTGAAACTCATTGCCTGTGGATTTGGTCTGGATTTTTTATCACTGTGTGGAGGGCAGCATTTGATTTTGCCGAATTAAATAAAATCAAGAATGATTTCTCGTAGAGGATGCAGACGGCCGGCAATGTTTGGTTAATCGCATTCCGAAAACGGAATCCAGGAGTGACATTAAGAACGGCGGAGGGTCTTTCTCTTGCTCGTTGTAATGCCCTCAACAATAAGGATGTAGCTGACTACTTCAAACTCTTGAAGGAGATTTTACAGGCTTTTGATTTAATTAATAAGCCTCAACTGGTATATTATGCCGGCGAATCTGGTTTGCAGATGAACAATAAACCTGCAAGAAAACATTTTGCTCAGAAGGGTGCTAAGGCAGTGTATTCTCAAACTTGAGTTGAGATATTAGCTGAACAAGTGCAACTGGGAACTTTATTCCTCCATTGGCTATTTTTAAGAGAAAGAAATGTCTTCAAGAATTTTCGAATGCCTTCCTAAATGGATCTCTTGTGACCATATCACATTCTGGATGGATCAATGAGGATTTTTTTTTTTTTTTGCAGTGGCTGCATCACTTCCAGACCCATCGAGTGCCTGGAACATGTTTGCTGCTAATAGATGGTCATGGATCTCACCAGAGTTTATCTGCACTGCAGTTTTGTAAAGAATACAACATTCATATGGTATGTCTACCAAGTCAAACTACTTATAGGCTCCAACCATTAGATAGATCGTTCTTAAAGGCCCTCAAAACTTATTGTGACAATGAATGGAATAAATTTATGTGTAACACTGAGGGGGGAGTGAAAGATTACAAAAATAACATTTGGAAGAATTTTCAAAGAAGCTTGGCGATTGCTGAGTTGGACTTTTGTCAACAGGTCTGTTTCCCCTAAACGAAAATGTGCTGTCTGATCATGAATATAGAGAATGTTTGGTCACACCAGAACGTCATATTTCAGAACATGAAAGTGCAACTTTACAGCTTGAGGATGCTATTCCTAATTTCAGTGCAGAACACACATCAACATCCACGATGACCTTCCATGATTTGCTACCGTCTCCAATAGAAAGACCGCAACGTAAAGAGTCTGCAAGGAAACAGAAAGCGGCTCTTTTAACTTCTCCACAGAATATAGAAGTAAGAAAAAGACTGGAACTGAGACGTAAGTCTAGAAAAGAAACTATTGTCCTGCCTGAGTCAAACAAGTATGGAACAAAAAGTGCAAGAAAACGACTGTTGCCGCCATCTTCTGAAGACGACGATCAGTACGAGGACATGCAGGAGCAAAATAACAGCGCATGTGCATTCTGTTTTGTAAAATACGATCATCGTCGCTCAGAAAAATTAGGGTACTGGATACAGTGTCAGGAAAGTGGGAAAGAATGGTACCACGCAGACTGTGAAGAATTTCATTTGTGGCAAATGTAGGTTATGTGACTAATTTTTTTCATATTTAAGTGTCTACTTTTCAAGAAGCAAACAATTCTAGACTGACCCTATTTACCTTGATGACTGACCCGATTTAGACTGGATCCTTAGGGTAAATCGGGCCGTGTACAGCAGTGCTATTAACCTTAGTGTTTCATATATCCTTATTGTTAATAAAATGTGTTCATTGGGTTTTGTTGCTTAAGGACTTAAGTAATCAAAAATATATTGCTATATTTATTAACATGAAAGTTTTAAGCGCTATTATTATTATTATTATTATTATTATTATTTTTGACCCGTTTTAGACTAAGTTACCCTATTGCATCTTACAAACTTTAAGAAGCAACTATTGTTTTTTACTTTCTCTGCTTATTACATAGCACATAGGTAGAGAAGATATTGTATTCCACCCTAAAATTCGATACAGATAATTCAATGGAAATACATGTTTTAGGGTCTCCTGTATCCGACAAAAAGTATATTTATAAAAAGTCCCATGCGTATGTGTTTGTGAACACGATAACTCAAACGAAAAGACGGTAAATACCAAGCTTGGCATTTAAGTTTAGTATCTTCCAGTGATATGACACGAAGATTTTGATAAAAGTTCCCCCATTCCAAGCTACCTTTTTCATGGAAAATTGTTTGAAAATTTTGTTTTTCTCAAAATGGCTCTAACGAATTTGATTAAAATAACATATATTAAAGATATTTACATCGTAAATATAATGTATGTCTTGAATTTTCTGAGAATAGCCTCTGAAGACCTCTTCATTCAGGATGGCTTTTGCATGATTGGTAAACCGTAAAAGACAAAACTTATTATACAAAAAAATGCAATCTTTCGTTTCATCTCATTCTCTCTTGTCTTTCTGCTGGCAATGCAAAGCGACCCGAACTTCAATTGTTCTATATAGCGCTTTAGCCTAGATATCTCCTTACTTTCCCTCTGCTTAGAGGGAAACAAGAAATAAGGCAAGTTCTGCGAACATTTATCTCGTTTAGCATGATGAACATAAAAGAATAATCTTTCGTAAGAATGGAGGAAGTGATGTGAGTGTAACACTTAAGAATTGTTTTTTCACTTCAGATGCTCTTTCTTTTATTAGCGAATTTTAGGAATATTTAATTTTATTTTTGCTATTTTATTCGTTAATTAGGCAAAATCAGTAAATCAACTAGAGCTCCAGATTCTTTCTAGAATAGTGAAGGCTTCGCTTTATTAGTACAGAAAACCTGACGGGCTTCATTCACACAACTTTCTCTAGCTGTTCCACAAATAAACTTTTCTTCTGCTAATCTAGGTAAATATTGGTCTTATTACTTGATTCCTTGTAAGTAGAAGCGAAATAAGAGAATACATTAGGCTAAACCGATAGTGAAACATTTTAAAAGCTGGTCGGTATGTGAAACAATCGAGGTCCGGCTCGCTCTGCATAGTTCCGCTTGAGAAAAGCTAATTAGTTTAAAATTGAAACAAATAAAAATGAATATCTCGAAAACTGTCAACGCTACAAGAAAAACATAAATGATATAGATGTGTTTTAACGAGATCTGCATTTTTTGCGTCTCTTACGGTTCCACCGTTATGCAAAATTCTGCAAAATCTAACAAGAATAAAGAGGCTACTGCCAGAAAATTCGAGATATACATTTTATTTGGGATGTAAACATCTTTAATATACGGGATTTTAATCAAAATCATTAGAGCCATTTTTTTAAAAAATCAATATTTTCGAACATTTTTCCATGTAAAGTGTAGTTTAAGGAAAATCTTCATCTTGCAACCTTAGAAGATACTGAAATTAAATACCAAGTTCGGTATTTAACAGACATTTCGTTTTTGAGCTATGCTGTCCACAGACACATAGACAGACGCATACCCACACATACAAAATACGCACTCGACCTTTTTCTAAAAATGATTTTTTCGGACTAGGTGACTCAGCATATATTTTCGGCGAAATCTCGGTATTCAATTTTTGGGTGGAATACAATACCTTCTCTATCCACTATGTACATTGTAGATACGGTCTAGAGAAAGTAAAAATGACACTAACGATTTTGATTAAAATACCACATATTCAAAGTACTTACATAATAAATAAAATGTATATGTTGAATTCTCTGCAAAGGCCTGTTCATTCGGAAGTCATTTTGTATATTTTTGTATAGCTGGTAAGCCATAAAGGATAGACAACAAACAACATTTTACTGAAAAAGTGCTGATCTCTTTAAAACATACAATTTAGTTTAACAAGTCTTTTTCTTTTCTTTTTTGTGTTATCAGCCATTGTGAAATATTTCTTGTTATTGTTTGGAATGCTTCAATGCGTTTCGTTTTCTCTATCACTTATGTTCAATTTACATAGTAGGCAGAGAAGGTTTGCATTCTACCCAAAAAGTTGATACCGAGATTCACCGGAGATGGCTATGTATTATGTATGTGTGTGTACACTCCTCAAAAACGAAATGTTGTGTTTTTTTTGTAGTGTTTAAGCCCGGTTTTACTACTTGTTGCACCGCAGGCGATGACACTGGTGATACGTGGAATGAAGATGGAGCACCCGTGGATTGCGATGGCGGGTGAAACTGGAGAACCCGGAGAAAAAACCCCGCGCCTTTTTGTCCACCACAAATCTCACATGCGGTCACTTGGGATCAAACCCGGGCCGTTTGGTGAGAGGCGAGTGGTCTAACCACTCGGCCAAGACGCGGCCAAATGTTGTTTTAATACCAAGTTACATATACGTTTAGTTTTTTCTTTTATTACTTTTTCTAGCACGTATGTACAATTTCTGTAATAGGTAGAGAAGGTACTGTATTTTATCAAAAAATTCAATACCAAAATGTTGTTAGAAATACATGTTTTGAGACTCCTTGAATTCACAAAAGTATATTTAGAAAAACGTCTGTGTGTGCTGTGTTTCGAATTTTAGGTGGAATACAATATCTTCTCTATCCACTATGTATGTAGTATATACGGGCTAGAGGAAGTAATAAAAAGCAGAGAAATCTTAAGGGGCCATTGCCCCACCCTCTTGTTCTGAATTATAAGTTGCCCTGCAGCAAAGATTTATTTTAGTATATGTTTTATGTCTAACGGTTTAAATTGTTTCGCCCCTGGCATTCTTAGCTCACGGATGCCTTTATAGAAATGACGGCATTTTCACATCACGAGTTCTTTGTTCGCATCTTTATAGAAATCTTGTTTCTCTGCCTGCGCGCATCGAGGTAGGTAACTTGTTTATGTGCTGTGTGGCGCATGCGCAGCCAAATCGCCCCTCTGCTGTTCTCCCAGTAGTCCAGGCAGGCAGTCAGTCAGTCAGTCGGTGTTCGCAACGCGGGCAAGTGAAACAGTGTATGTGCAACAATGTGTGCGTGGAATCCGCTCGATATTGTTTACTGTACGTGATTGTTTACTTTGTGGTTTGTGATGTGGGTTCGAGTCGTGGAGGTGTCCGGATGAAGGAGCCACCCCTTACCCCAGCATTGGTAAGTGCAAACTTGTGTAAAACGACGCGGATAATTTGTATGTTCCGGGTTCTTAACCTCTGCATCCAATGGTCCACCTGTTAACTTGGGCTCATCATTTCTTTGTTTATAGTGATAGTTGAGTATCCCAGCAATTGCAGGGGTTAATAATTGGTAAATACGTACCAGAGGTCTAATTAGAGAATGAAAATATCTGATAACAGTAATAATATTTTAAATTATTCAGCTGGATTCAGCTTAGCTCCATGTGCTTCTGTTTGTATTCAGCTGATTTTATATTCAAAACATGTGTATGGGGAATTGAAATCAATTAGAGTACTTATGGTATTGAATACTGTATAGAAACGCGGATTCAAATCGTAATCTTGGATCCGATCCTCTTAAAAAGTGGGATCGGATCGAAATATGTTGCATGGAAATACCTCGGTATTCAAATCGTTGTGAACACGCTCAAGAAACTCTTCTTCTGCTGTAGTCATTGCATGTGGTACTCATTTGTTAATAAATATATGTTTATTTTCTCTTCACGTACTATGTTCATAGTGTATAGAGAAGGTATTGTAATGCACCCAAAAATTCGATACCGAAATACAGGTTTTGAGACCCGCTGATTAAAAAAAATCTCCTTTAGAAACATGTGCGTGTGTGTGTGTGTGTGTGTGTCTGTGAGCAGCATAGCTCAAAAACGAAAAATCGTTTCAATACCAAACTTTGAGTATCTTCCAAGGATGCGACACGAATATTTTCAAGAACCCCCCTCCAACTATCCTTTACAGGGAACATTTTTAGAAAATGTTGGTTTTCTCAAAAATACTGCTAAAAATGTAGATCTCATTAAAACTTACAATTAATGCTATACACATTTTTTTGTTTTTAGAGTTAACCGTTTTCGAGATAGGTATTCCGGACAATTGGTATCAATTTTAAGGCACTTAAACTTTTCTCGAACGGAAAGACTTCTTTCTTCATGCTTCTCGTTTTGGCAATAAAAAGAATGGAATTCATTTGTCCGGCTTTTAAAGAACTTGACTGTCACTTTTAGCCTGTGCATTCGCTTATTTCCCCTCCACTTACAAGGAAGCAAGTAATAAGACCATTTCTGCTAATGTTTGTCTTGATTAGCATGATTTAGATAACAGGTTATTCTGTTGAATAAAAGTTAGAGAAAGTCATGAGAATGGAACACATCAGATTTGTTTAAATTGCTCTGTAGATTATAACGGAACCACTTTTAGGGTTTCTATAGTTTGCAATGTATTCTAAAATATAATTATTTAACTTCACGGCCTGCAAGTAATACATAAGATAACAAATGAATGTTTATCTGGTTCGCCAACGCAATTAAAAGTTGACCAACATGAATGAACGAATAAAATTATTGTTGTTGCATATGGCTTTATTGGTTTTTAATCTATTAGGTACTGACATTTCATTGCACATGCTATGAAATGTACAAATATAGAAATATAATAAATATAATTACTAATAATATAATCTTAACATACATTTACAAACCAGTGGGTATCTACTTATAAGGTCTAGCTTTTATTGTCTTCTATCCATTTTGTTCCTGGCAGCCCAATATAATGCTGGTAATTCTTTCCGTTTCTGTCAACTGGGATCATGTCCCGCGCAATGTAGATTCTTGTTTCGAGCTCTTTGCAGATGACACATTCTTCGGTCTGGTATTTTATATAGATGTGCTGCTAAGCAGTCATGTCCAATTTTAATCGATTTGTTGCCACCGCTTCTTTCTTTGACTTGTTTTTGCTTTTATCCCATAAGTCATTGAGGATAAATAAATTATTCATACTTACGTATTCAAAACGGTCTCAATTCATATTGAACTTAACATGTGAAACGCGGATCGTATCGAGATGGAATTGGACTCACATCGATTTCAATTTCCCATAGAAACGTGGTAATAAACATTTCATGGTTATTATTAGAACCCGAATTAATAAGACATTTCGAGCTCTTAAAAAATCTAAGGGCGTTAAGCCAAAACAAAAAGGTCTAACCAATGTCTGCATGTTACTCTGTAAAACTTGTGGATTTAGTTATAAACTAGAAATAATGATTGCAAAATTAAATGGTAAAAATATTGTAACTAACGCCCTACCTGTTTGTCCACCGATATTCATGTGCATTGAAACATGGTAATGTGCATTTCCACGAATCGTGGGTTTCTCAAATGGTTAACTTTGAGAACATAGTATATCCTTTATTTTAAATTAAAAATATATGGGCTTTTCCATCCACATGACTTTCTCTACCCGATCTGCAAACTATATTTACAAAATATATTATTTTATATATATATATATATATTGCTAATCAAGAAAAACATTAGCAGAAATTGTCTATTTGATTCCTTGTAAGCAGAAGGGAAATATGGATGAAGCGATAGTCATATATTTTAAAAGCTAGTCGCTATGTGAACAATTGAGGTTCGGTTCCCTTTGCGAGCCAGCAGTAAATAAAACCGAGATGTAAGGAAAGGTAACCTCGTTTGAGAAAAGTTAGTAATTTAAACTTGAAATCAAGAAAAAAAAATCTTAGAAACGGTCTACTCTACAGCAAAACAGCATATGACAAATTGTATTTTTAACGAGATCTGCAGTTTCTGTTCAGTAAATTTTTGTCTATTTCTTACGGTTTACTAGTTATGCAAAATTCATTCAGAACGAACAGGTCTTCAGAAACATGTCCAGAGAATTCAAGATATACATTTTATTTGTGACGTAAATATTTATAATATACGATATTTTAATCAAAATCGTTACAGCCATTTTTGACAAAAACACAATTTTCAAGAAATTTTCCATGTAAAAGGTATTTTGAGGTTGCGGGATTTTCTTGAATATCTTCGTGTCGCATCCTTGGAACATTATGTTTGGTATTTAACGTATTTTAGTTTTTGAGCTACACGTGTACCTTTTTTTAAAAATGCTTTTATTGGACTCAGGACCCAAAACATATTTCCGGTGAAATCTCGGTATCGAATTTTTGGGTGGAGTACAATACCTTCTCTATATATTGTGTACATAGTACATGTAGAGCAAGCAAACAGGTCCCCATTCAACATAGTCTTCCGGAATGCTATAGGGCGTGCACAAAGTAGGTTTTGCAGATATTTCTTAGCGACCGAAGTTTTACATGGAGAAAAAATGCAGTCTTTGAGTCTGATCCCACTCCTGTTAATGTTGCAATACATCTGGAAGTTGTTTATCAACTAGGTTTTGGCAATCAAGATATGAGAACTAGTACACAATAGTAACATTACTTCTGGACACTTTTTGTTAAATTAACTGCATTCATTCAGCATCATTTTTATCTGATAAAGCATAGCCAGGAAGTGTTGCCACAATACAGTGTTAAAACTTAACATAAACTGGATCTAATTTGGCCCTTAAAGGATTACTTTGGAAAATAAATGATTTTATAAATATACACATATTTTATTTGATATTGTATCCAATATAAATATCGGACTTATTGCTCTCGTGTACCTTCTAAATAGTGAAAAAAAAATCAACGTTATTTGATATATTCTCGAAAGTACTCCCAGCCACATGTTTAAGATATGGCCGCGCGCTTTTTTTTTTTTTTTTTTTGGTAGTGTTTAACGCCCGCTTTAACTACTAATGGCACCGCAGGCGGTGACACTGATGATACATGAATGAAGATGGAGCACCAGTGGAATGCGAATGGCGGGGGAAACCGGAGAACCCGGAGAAAACCCGCCCCGGCGCCGCTTTGTCCACCACAAATCTCACATGCGGTCGCTTGGGATCGAACCCGGGCCGTCTAGGTGAGAGGCGAGTGGTCTAACCACTCGGCCACGGCGCGGCCGTACCGGTCAAGTGGTAGACCGCTCCCCTCTCACCTAGGTGGCCTGGGTTTAATCCCAGGGGTCTGCATGTAGTCTATGTGGTAGATAAAGCGGCGTCTGGGCGGGGTTTCCCCGCCATTCGCTCCACCAGCTACTCCATTATCAGTCACCTTTCCTGTCATTCATTTCGCCTTCATTTCATTTACTTCAAGTGTCACTAGCTTGATTTTGTGTCGCAGCCAGTAGTGCATGCGAGAAATTCTTTCTCTTTATACAGTGTGTCGTGTATCAGTTTACACTGTCGGGAACAGAAAGAAAGCAATCCAACATGCAAGCTATCGACTCCCACGGTTACCAAGTATTTATTTGTTTGTTTATTTAATAATTTAACTGTGTTCGATCCCAGTTAATTACCAATGTGCCTGATCATATTCACTGCTATAAATGTGAATGTTTTTCGTTACAAACTACTTCTCGATACAGTGATACTATAATGGTATTAACCAAATTACAGAAGGTCTTCCTAGGACCTAGGGAGAAAAACGGCATTGTGACCTAGTCTCTGGAAGAAAAAACTTGCCTGAGAACGAATGTGTTCAGAGATGGTACTGAGTCCTAGTTCGCGATGAAGTTGGGCATTGCATATTATGAACCATAATGCATTCAAGATAATCTTTGAACTTTATTTTGGGAGACTGTAATCGATGAATCTTACACCTCTGCAAACATGGAGAGTAAATTTGAGTTGTATTTGCGAAGACTACTGGTTGAGGATGGGGTAGAAGGTACGCAATTGGAAAGAAGCTAGGTTTGGTTTATGTGACGATGGCAGGTAAGACGGCGGTCATCCTTGTAGGTATGAGTCTGAAATACAACTAAGAACTAATACAGAGTAAAATATTTCTACATAAATTGACGTTTTGTGACATGGACAGGCATTTTGAGAGGGTGAAATGTGGCCCATTAATTGGAACCCTTTCACGAAAAATGTTTGTGTTTAAAGGATACTAACATGGTATAATATGTTAGTTTGTATGCTTATGGTTGAACAAATAACGCCAGCTTGACGTTACTGCCGTTCTTTTAGCCTTTCCTCGTGTCGTAATGCTGTCGACCTCCATGATTTATCGCTGGGAGGGATGGTTGCGATAGACGCGAGCTTCGTATCTCTCTGTCTATGTAAATTGGAAACTATCCGATCCAACCGGCGTAGCGCGGCGGTGTTTGGAGGCCAATGATTGATTAAATTCTCGATTATGCGCCCTTCTATGCCAAATTAAACGCGATTAACTTCATTCCCAATACAGTATTAATTATTTACCCAATCCCTCACAATTTAATACATTCCTGACGTTAGCTTGACCCATGTGCGTATGACGCAAGCATTTTTAAACTGGAAATTACAGGTGAGGTGGTTTTATTAGCAGCTTGTTTTAGTAGACCTGTAACATTAAGAACCCTTCAGGACCAGTTGTCAACATATGATTTGTTACCCAGTCATACCAACACCCCAAAACCAGCCAAAATAAGAAAAAAGACATAATTCCTAATTTAATTGAAAAATAAGAATAATGGTGACCGGTCGAGTGGTCAGCAAGCTGACTTCTCACCCGCAGGTCCCGGGTTCGATTTTCGGCTGGGGCGGTTAATTTTTTCTAACCAGAATTATTCCCTATCCCCCACATAGTCTGCAAGCATGAGTGTGAGAGTGATTGTGTGTGTGTGTGTGTGTGTGTTTTTAATGATTTAAGAATGATAAATCTAATGACAATTATCTGATGTGATCAGATGAGTTGTGTCACAAGTCAAATCCCCATATATAACAATATAAGTTAAAAGGGGCTATAATAAAAAAAAATCTGATGTGTTCCATTCACATGACTTTCTCTACATCTCTGCAACAAATTATTGTTAAAAAGCTTATGCTTCTGTTTACTTCATGCTAATCGAGAAAAAATTAGCAGAAATAGTCTTATTACTTGCTTCTTTATAATTAGAAGCGAAATAAGGGGGTACCTTCCATAGGTTAAATTGATGGTCAAAAGCTGGTTGCTATGCGACGGAAGTTGACAAATTCCTGTCTGAGAAATGTATGTTTTTCAAAGCTGAAACAAAAAGCAAGGAATATCTGAAAAACGATCAATTCCAGAAAAAAAAAATGTATATAACATAAATTGTGTGTTTTGATGTGCTCTATATTTTTTGTGTGGTAGGTTTTTGTTCGTCTCTTACGGTTTAGCAGTTACGCAAAATTCCGTAAAATTCATCCAGAACAAAGTAATCTTCAGAGGCTATTCCCAGAAAATTCAAAATATACATTTTATTTGTCAGGTAAATGTCTTCAATATACGAAATTTTAACCAAAATCATTAGAGCCATTTTTGAGAAAATCAAAATTTTTGAAATTTTTTCCATGTAAAGGGTAGTTTGTGGTGGGGGGATTTTTCTCAAAATCTTCTTGTCGCATCCCTAAACTTAAATACCAAGTTTGGTTTTTAACGGTCCTTTCATTTTTGAGCTATGCTGCCCAAAGACACACACAGACATTTTTCTAAAAATGCTTTTTTTTTATTCAGGGGGCCTCAAAACATATATTTCCGGTGAAATCTCGGTATTGAATTTTTGGGTGCAATAAATACCTTCTCTATACACTGTGTGCATAGTACATATAGAGAAAGTAAAAATCAACGATAAATCAAAAAGTATTGTTATATTCTGCAATCATTTTGGATGCTGGTTTCATATGTGAATTTAAAGTAAAAATGAGTAAACGGTAATTTTCACGGTTTATCAGGAAAAAATTTAAAAGCAGTCCAAGATGCAACTATTAATACACTTCCAGAAAAGTCAAGGAGTGTTTATTTATGTAGTTATACGAAATTCTAGGACTAATGTGTGGGAAATTAAATGAAAGATTATTTATGGACGCCCTTTAACTGCGGTGGTTCTCAGCGTCCCATTCTACAGGGTTGACCATTTAACTTGAGACAGTAGAGTAGCTCCAAAACCAAGCGTCGTAGAATGAAACGTCTTGAATAAAAGTTGCTTTATATAATGGCGGAAAGTGAATGTAATTTGTTATGTTTTTATTGGAGCAGGTTTGGATGGTAATTAGAGGATAACGGTACGTTTCTTAAAAATGGAAATCAACATTTTTACTTTCTCTACGCGTACTGTGTTCAGTGTATAGAGAAGATATTGCACTCCACCCAAAATTCGACACCGAAATTTCATAGGAAATATGTTTTAGGGTCCCTTGTATCAAAAAGAAAAAAAAAAAAGCGTTTTAAGAATAAGCCCAAATTAGCCTTTACGTGGAACTTTTTTTTCGGACTTTTTGATTTTCTCAAAAATGGCTCTCACGATTTTGATTAAAATATCGTATATTAAAGAGATTTACGTGACAAATAAAATGTAAATCATGAATTGTTTGGTAACAGCCTCTGAAGACTACTTCATTCTGGATGAATTTTACGGAATTTTGCCTAACTGCTTAACAGTAAGAGACGGACAAAAACTTACCACACAAAAAATGTAGAGCACGTTAAAACGCACAATTTATGTTACATTCATTTTTTCGTGGAGTTGGCCGTTTTTGAGATATTCCTTGCTTTTGGTTTCAGCTTTAAAAAATCATGCTTTTTCATATAGGAATTTGTCAACTCCTGTCCTAACAAACAAAGAACTTCAGTCACTTAGCAACCAGCTTTTGACTATCACTTTAACCTATAGTACTCCCTTGTTTCGCTTCTACTTACAAGGAAGCAAGTATAAGACTATTTCTGCTAATTTTTTCTCGATTAGCATGAAGTAAATAGAAGCATAAGCTTCTTGTACAGGGTTCTTTTACCGGTGTAGACAATTAAACATTGATGGAAGGCAGATGCACACTGCACGGGTACTGTATAGAATTATTACTTTCTCTATACGCACTATGTACATAATGTATACAGAAGGTATTGTATTGTACCCAAAAATTCGATACCGATATTTCACCGGAAATATATGTTTTGAGACTCCCTGAATTCAAAAAAAGCGTTTTTAGAAAAATGTTCGTATGTGTGTGTCCGGGCAGCATAGCTCAAAAACGAAAAGCCTGTTGGATACCAAACTTGGTACTTAAGTTTGGAATCGTCCGAGGATGCGACACGAAGATTTTCAGGAAAATCCCCCCCCCAACTACCCTTTACATGGAGCTTCTTTCGATTTTCTCAAAAATGGCTCTAACGATTTTGATTAAAATATCACATATTAAAGATATTTACCTGATAAAAAAAATGTATATCTTGAATTTTCTGGGAATAGCCTCTGAAGACTACTTTATTCTGAATGAATTTTGCATAACTGCTAAACCGTAAGAGATGGAGAAAAACTTACTGCACAGAAAATGTAGAGCACATTAAAACACACAATTTATGTTACATACAATTTTTCGAGGACTTGATTGTTTTTAAGATAATCCTTGTTTTTGGTTTCAGCTTTGAAAAACTTATACTTTTCTCATACAGGAATTTGTCAACTCGTGCCCATACAAACAATGGAACTTCAGTCACAAAGCAACCAGCTTTTGCCTATCACTTTAATCTATTGTACTCCCTTATTTCGCTTCTACTTGCATGGAAGCAAGTAATAATACTATTTCTACTATTTATTTCTCGAATAAGTGATTGCTGTGTCCGTAAAACCACGTCTCTTCCAATACTGACACAAGCATTTCGTATGCGCACCTTCTCCAGACAGCACGAAGTTCTTTCTATTTAGCTCATTAATCGAAATAAACATTAGCAAAAATCGTTCTATTTACTTAGTTGCTTTAAGTAGAAGGCAAATAAAAGGATACATTTGTCTAAAGCGTTAGTCCAATCTTTTAAAACTTGGTCGCTATGTGATCTCCTTTTTCTTGTATGACCAGGACGTAAAAAATCTGATGTGTTACATTCACATGACTTTCTCTATCTCTCTGTAACAAATTATTGTTAATAAGCTTATCTTTTATTTATTTCATGTTAATCGAGGAAAATTAGCAGAAATAGTCTTATTCCTTGCTTTATTGTAAATACAAGCGAAATAAGGGAGTACTATACGTTAAAGTGAAAGCCAAAAGCTGGTTGCTATGTGACTGATGTTCCTTTGTTTGTGTGGACAGGAGTTGACAAATTCCTATATGAGAAAAGTAAAAGTTTTTCAAAGCTGAAACCAAGAAAAAGGAATATCTCAAAAACGATCAACTCCACGAAAAAAATGTATATAACATAAATTGTGTGTTTTAACGTGCTCTACATTGTTTATGTGTTAAGTTTTTGTCCATCTCTTACGGTTTAGTAGTTATGCAAAATTCACCCAGAATAAAGTAGTCTTCAGAGGCTATTCCCAGAAAATTCAAAATATACATTTTATTTGTCAGGTAAATATCTTTAATATATGATATTTTAATCAAAATCGTTAGAGCCATTTTTAGAAAATAAAAATTTTCGAAAAAAGTTCCATGTAAAGGGTAGTTTGGGGTGGGGGGATTTTTCTCAAAATCTTCGTGTCGCATCCCTGGAAGACACTAAACTTAAATACCAAGTTTGGTATTTTACCGACTTTTCGTTTTTGAGTTATTGTGTTCACAGACACACACACACATACATACATACACACTCGGACCTTTTTGTGAAAATGCTTTTTTTAGATAAAGGGGACCCTAAAACATATATTTCCGATGAAATCTCGGTATCGAATTTTTTGGTGGAGTGCAATAATTTCTCTATTCACTATGTACATAGTGCGTAAAGAGAAAGTAAAAATAGTGAATAACGACTTCTCATTTTAAAACCAATAACAAATATCTTAGAAATGGTTAATTCATAAAAATGCATATGATATAAATTATGTGTTTTAACAATATCTACGTTATTTGTATATATTTTTGTCTATCTCTTACAATTATGCAAACGTCATATAACGAAGAGAGTTTCAGAGGCTATTTCCAGAAAATGCAATATATAAATTTATTTGTGATGAAAATATCATTAAGAATCCTGTTATAATATATATCGTTAAAGCCATTTTTGAGAAAATTAGAACTTTCGAAAAATATTTCATGTAAAGGGTAATTTAGAATGGGATATTTTCTTTATGTTTTACTGTGAATTCATTAAAAAAAATGTTGAAAGTTGAAGGAGTCTGCTGGTTTTCAGTCATGGAAACTGTAGTGGATGTTGGGGTACTTGGATTTTTTATTTTCTCTAGAACTTATGAATAACGAAATGGATAAGGTAGCCTGCATACTAATACTATTATGGTTCAGTAAAAGCTGATGTTTTATCCAATAAAATTGCATTTCTGTAAGCTTATTATAAGATTGGTCTCTAATATTGCTAAACATTGGCATTATTGGTCAATTTTAAGTATATGGCTTATGAATGAAGTAGTCATCATAAACCTTCGAAATCTAGTTCATAGATCTAAAATAATTAAATATTTGTACAAATATATATATTTTATTGTTTCATTTGTATAGCCCCCTTTAACTTGAATGGTGATATCGGGGGCCTTGACTTGTGAAACAACTCGTATTGCTGTAGGTTAATGATTGTTGTATTACTAAACACACGCACATTGATACTTCCAGACTCTGTGGGGGATAGGGAATAAATCCGCCCGGGACCTCCGGTTGAGAAGTCAGCTCTGTACAAATATTGTAATATTAAAATCTAGTTGAATTAGTGTTGCTATGACACGGCCACTTAAGCTCTATTAGCAATGGAAATTTGTACTTAAACGCCGTAACGAGATTTATTTACGCGAAAGGAATGTACCGCCCATATTAAACGCTCTCTCTGTAAACCTAAGTTTTACTTTCATGGGAAACCACACCGTATACGATAATGTCAAACGGTAAAGCTCAGTTCTTCAATAAGTTGAGAGCTGCAAAATGTCGAGAAAAAAATCTAATGTAGTTCATTTACACGGCTTTCTTTAGCTGTTACACACATGTAAGGATTTTCTATCACTTCTTAGTTCCGACTGGTCTTTGAAAAATGTTCTCACTGTTAACTCGTTATTCCTATTAAACATTTTCTAGGATTAGCTGTTGCCTCCAATGATCTTTACCTGAACATTCTACCTTTCATTTCTCATTTTCCGTATTCCCAATCGAAACCAAGCAAACCATTCTCTTTCGTTCTTTCCACAAACTTCAAGATATAGCTCCCTCTCTCCTCATTTATCCATCTCTTTTAAAAACTAAGTGAATTTTTGTGCCTTGTCTGTGCATGTAGGTCTATCCATCTATATTCTCTAACCTTTCTCTTCTTCTTCTGCTTCGCGGTTTTGGACTTTTCAATCCGTTCCGGCTCCAAATTGATCTGCGCATCTTTTCTTCGAACTTCCTTGGTTTCTTTTACCTTTAGATTTATAATTTATTGCTATTTTAGGTATTCAATTATTATTCATCCTTTGAACATGTTTTCCCATTGTTGACAATGTTGCAATTATATTATTTATTTCTTATATTTTTAATTCTTTCCTGATATCTTACCTTATTTTCTGTCCCTTTTAGTGTATCCAGCTATTATCCTTTTCATTTCTCATGTGTGTATTGAAGTACTATATCTTTTTGTTAATGTCCATATTTCTGATCCGGATACCAGGATTGGTACTGCCATTATTTTATAGTTTAACTATGGAGTCTTTTCGGAGCTCATTTTTACTTTCTCTACACGTACTATGTACATAGTGTATAGAGAGGGTATTGCATTCCACCCAAAAATTCGAATCGAAGATTTCACCGGAAATAGAGGTATCCAAAAAAAGTATTTTTAGAAAAAAGTCCGCGTGTCTATGAAGACGATACTCAAAAACTAAAAGCAGTAAAATACTAAACTTGGTATTTAAGTTTAGCACTTCCAGGAATGCGACAGGAAGATCTTGAGAAAAATCCCCCACCCCAAACTACCCTTTACATGGAAAAAAATCGAAAATTTGATTTCCTCAAAAATGGCTCCAACGATTTTGATTGAAATCTCTTATATTTAAGATGTATAGATGACAAATAAAATGTATGTCCTGAATTTTCTGAGAATAGCTTCTAAATAGCTTTCTTTATTCTGGATGGATTTTGCCGAACTTTGCTTAACTGCTAAAGCGTCAGAGATAGACAAAAACTTACTACACAAAATATGTAGATCTCGTTGAAACACACAATTTATGTCACTTACTTTTTTTCGTGGAGTAGGTCGTTTTCGAGATATGCCTTGTTAGAAATTTCAGTTTTAAACTTTTCTCATACGGGAACTTGTCAACTGCTGGCCACGCAGGGAAACGGATTGCATCCACATGGCAACCAGCCTTTAAAGATTTGACTATCGTTTTAGTGTAGTGTATTCCCTTATTTCCCTTCTACTTACAAGCAAACAAATAATAAGACCGTTTCTGCTAATTTTTAGCGTGAAATAGAAGATTAAGCTTATCAACAATAATTTGTGACAGAGATTTAGAGAAAGTCATGTGAGTGAAACACATCAGATTTTTAATGTTCTTTTTACCGTCCTGTTATGTAGTTGAATTTATTTATTTTCTCTATGACATCAACTTCTCCTTGGTATGAGACACGACATCCTAAATACATGAAGTGATCAATCTGCTCAATTATTATATTATGTAATACTATTTTTGATCTGACTTGATTCTTTCCTTTCTCTTATTATTTTCCAAATTCCCTGTATTATTTTGTATGCTGGAACCCACATCCCCTTGCCCATTTATCATCAACAGTTCTTTTATTTTTTCTGAACCATATATTTATCTGCAGTCTCTTACAAGACGTCATTCTGAGCTCTCCAGCTGTTGAAGTGTTTTGTTGACCAAGATGTGGTAATGCAATACGCGAGCTAGAGGTTCCGCTTGGATATCATTACGGAAAGGAGACGAACCAAGGACTCCACGTGCTCTGGAGAGGCGAGTAAGACGTTCGAAGGTCGATTGCCCGTAAAATCGTCCGTCGGTGAACAGTCACATTCTGTGGTCTTCAAACGGCCAAATAAGGCAACGTCTTCTTGTGGTTATTCGACCTTGCCAAGGTCACACAGGCGAAAACCTTCCATCTTACACTTGCCGCCGCCTATCATTTGCATTCTATCTCACGTGAACAATAGCCGGACTGTCAAATGTTGTAGGAAACACCTCGAGTCTTGGTGCTTTGGTAACAAACCTGCATAAATAAACATTGCTTTCGGAATTCCTTTATGCTTTCTCTACACATACTATGTACGTAGTGTATAGAGTGTATAGAGACAATACTGTGAACACGATAACCCAGACGAAAAGTCGGTAAAAACACCTAACTTGGTATTTAAGTTTAATATCTTTCAAGAATTCGACACAAAGATCTACCCTTTACATAGAAAAAGTTCGAAAATGGTGATTTTCTAAAAAATGGGTAATGGTTTTAATTAAAATAACGCATATTAAAGATATTTACATGACAAAATGTATATATTGAATTTTCTGGGGTATTCCCCGAAGACATCTTTATTCTGAATGAATTTTGCGTAATTGGCAAGCCGCAAGAGATAAACAAAAACTTAACTACACAAAAATGTAGATCTGATTAAGACACACAGTTTACATCATATACATTTTTGTTCATAGAGTTGACCATTTTTTACTTTCTCTACACGTACTATGTACATAGTGCATAGAGAAGGTACTGCACTTCACCAAAAAAATTCGATATCGAGATTTCACCGGTAATATATGTGTTGAGTCCCCTGAATCCAAAAAAAAAAGAAAGATTTTTAGAAAAATATCCATGTGTATCTGTCAGTGTGTGTCTGAGGGTAGTACTGCTCAAAAACTAA
The DNA here is from genome assembly GCA_030762935.1 of Hymenopus coronatus. NCBI lineage: Eukaryota > Metazoa > Arthropoda > Insecta > Mantodea > Hymenopodidae > Hymenopus > Hymenopus coronatus. The sequence continues at coordinate 29,049,566 of CM060897.1, forward strand.
AGGGCCATTAAATACCAAACTTGGTTTTTAAGTTCAGTATCTTCCAAGGATGCGACACAAAGATTTTCAAGAAAATCCCCCACCCCTAACTACCCTATACATGGAAAAAAAAATGTTTTTCTTCTCAAAAATGGCTAACGATTTTGATTTAAATAAAGTATATTAAAGACAAATAAAATGTATATATTGAATTTTCTAGGGATAGCTTCCGAAGATATGTTTATTCTGAATGAATTTTGCATAATTGGTAAGCCGCAAGATATAGACAAAATTTACTTGTCATATACTTTTTTGTTCATTTCTCACACGCGTATTTGTCATGCAAAGAAACTGATTTCAGCCACATGGCAACCAGATTTGACCATCGTTTTAGCTTAGAATACTGCCTTATTTCCCTTCTACTTATAAGGAACCAATTAGGTAATAAAATCATGTCATCTAGTCGATTAGCATGAAGTAGATGGAAGATTAAGCTTTTTAACAATAATTTGTCACACAGATGTAGAGAAAATCATGTGAATGGAACACATAAGATTTTTACTTACTTTACCCTCAGAAAGTGTTCTATTCTACTCAAATACACGTTTTAAAAACCCTCTGAATAGCATTTTAGAAACGTGTGCGCGTATAAGTTTCGAAAAGCCGAAGAAACACCAAACTTGTAATTTAGTCCAGCACCTTTCATGGAGTAGGTCGAAGACTTTCGGGTATTCCATCATCCACAAAGGTTCATTTATATCTTATTATCGAGCTAGGTGCACAGGCGGCAGCGCATATGACTTGCATTCGGGAGTTTGATTCCCGCGAATGGGCTTCCTGACTCATGGGTTTTTTACCTTCTCTATATAGTATCCGGTACATACAAGGTACTGAAAGTCGATAGAATACCAAACTTGGTACGTAACTTTGGTATCTTTCAAGGATGCGACACGAAGATTTTCAAGAAAATCCCCCCACTCAATTACCTTTTACATGGAAAAATGTTTGAAATTTTTATTTTCTCAAAAATGGCTCTAACGATGTTGATTAAAAAATCTTATATACTAAATATATTTACATGACAAATAAAATGTATATCTTGATTTATCTGGGAATAGTCACGGAAGAGCTCTTCATTCTGAATGAATTTTGCATAATTGGTAAACCGTAAGAGACAGGCAAAAACTTACTACACAAAAAATGTAGGTCTCATTAAAACACACAGTTTATGTCATATACATTTTTTTTGTGGAATTTACCATTTCAGAGACATTTCTTATTATTGGATTCAGTTTTAAAATACTCCCACATATCGGACTTTGTCAACTCCTGGTGTCATGGATTTTAATCACATGGCAACCAGCTTTTAAAAAATTTCACAATCGCTTTAGCTTAATATACTCCCTTATTTCCCTTTTACTTACATGGAAGCAAGCAAAAATGTTAGATAGAAGAATAAGCTTTTCAACAATAATTTATTACAAACATGTAAAGAAAGTCATGTGAAAGGACATATACATTTTTTCGGGGATTTCCCATGTCTCCTCTCGCCTCATCCTTCCTCTTGGGGTGCCTCGTTAGGGGCTATAGGTTATCTTCTAGCTCGAGATATCGAATCCCCTCAGTGACTTATGCTATATTTTATTGTTTAAAACAGTTTTAGCTGTTTATTAAAGCACCATAGGTTTGAAATATACTTATATGTATATTAAAATGTTTCTCAATAGTTTGTGGACAAAGTGTCGTCTGGGGGTTTTCTCCGGTTTGCTCCGCCATTGTTTTCACTTTTCCTATCATCCATTTCGCCTTCATTTCATATCACCTACTTCCCTCACTCTCATGCGAGTTCTTCATTCTAAGATTAAATATCCCTGGGGGCCGGTCCCCATGGCCGTGCTCGCTAGTGTCTAGTTTTGGTGCTTCGTGGCGCATGGGATCGCGGGCTGGAGTCCCGCCTTGGACATGAATGTTTACTTTTTACTTTCCCTAGCACGTATGTACGATGCACTTAGTAAATAGAGAAGGCATTATATTCTACCCAAGAATTCGTTACCAAATTTCACCGGAAATGCATGTTTAGAGGTCCCCGAACTCACATTTTTTTAAAATGTCCGCGAGTGTCGAGTGCGAGTATGTGTATGTGTCTGGGCAACATAACTCAAAACTCAATAGTCGGTTAAATACCAAACTTGGTATTTAAGTTCAGTATCAACTAAGGGTGCGTCACGAAGATTTTCGGGAAAATCCTCCCACATCTAACTACATATGGAACATTTTTCTTAACTTTTGATTTTATTTTTCAAAAAGGCGTTACGATTTTTATTAATATACCACGTGTTTAAGATATGTTAATGACAAACGAAATACCTTCAATTTTTTTTTTTGAATAGCCACTGAAAACTTCATTCTGGATTACTTTTGTCTAACTGGTAAACCGCAAGAGATAGACAAAAACTTATTACAGAAAATATAGATCGCGGTAAAACACACAATTTATATCATGTACACATATATCCTTGTCATTTATTTCAATTTTAAAATACTTATTTTCTCAAACGAAAGGCATCATTCGTTTCATCTCTATTTAATTTTACTCCTGGCCATGTAAAGATAACCACTTAGAAACATATTTTAAAAGATTTGATTATCGCTTTAGTCTAGTGTATTCCTTTATTCGAAAATCAAAATCTTTAAGATGTATGTAACTTCTAATTAAACATATACAAATTAATTTAATATATCATTTAAATAAAAACTAAACATTAAAAAAAATGCCGTTTCTACTGTTTATTCCTATTAGAATGGAGTATATAGAAGACTAATCTTGTGTAGAGACATATTGTTTTTGTATTACCATTAGCCATTGTTTAAATATCAGTTGTTTTATTCTTTAAGCGTTCCCACGCTGAAGCTTGAATAATTACCTTAAAAATATTTTTGTTAGCGGATTTCACAGCTTATAGCACTGTAAAGACCTTTGAAAATACAGCAGCAAAGGTAACACAAGCAAAATCAATAAGAAAAGCAATAAACTTAGTGAGTTAAGAATGAACATTAAATGACGTCACTTTTATCAAGTCCTCGAGAACATGATTTTCTTTCCCCTCTCCCTCCACTTGAGGTCACGACAAGGGCAATCTACTTGTGCTATTGACGCTGACCGTCTTGTATGTAACCATTCAGGAGTAAATGCAGCTAAATTAGTATAGCCTAATTTGAAGTAATTTGTATACTGGATTTGCTCTAATTTTACAGTAATGGCATAGAGGCTATCATGGTCACGACTACTGCTCTAAAGCGATACTCAAAATCTTTTAAAAAGCCGGTCGTCACATTTTCACAGAATGCATAAGATACACTACAGAACGACAGCTCTGCAGCATCACAGAAGATATATCCACAACACTGAATACTCCACAAAAATTCAAACAAGTTCTACTCTTTCTTAGAAGCATAAAACTGGACTTCAGACTCTAATGTACAATTCACAATATTTTAAACCTTTGTAAAACTTGCTATTCTAATGCAATTTTAATTCCCAGACCTGTGTTTAATATGTAAATAACTTATTGTAATAACTTGCTTTTCTAATGTAATTTTAATTCACAGACCTGTGTTTAATGTGTAAATAGTTCCATTGTAATATAATGAATTCAATTGTTATAATTATTGTATAGTCGCGATATGACCTAGGAGTTAAAGCGACCTAAAATAAATAAATTAAAAAAAAAAGCCGGTCGCAACAGTTCAACTTTAGTTCCCTTTCGTTAAAAGGAATGAAACAAAAGATATAAAACGAAACATGACTTCTTGTTTTTAGAGAAAAGTAAGCTGTTATAAATTGAAACCAATAACAAGGAATATCTCGGAAACGGTCAACTCTACAAAAAAAAAAAAAAAAAAAAAAGTGAACATATACTATTACTACACAAAATTATGTAATATATATTACATAAATGCAGTATTTTAACGAGATTTATATTGCATATATATTACATAAAATCAATGTTTTAAAGAGATCTATATTGCATAAATTCATATATATATATATATATATATATATTACATAAATGCAGTATTTTAACGAGATTTATATTTTTTGTGTAGTAAGTTGTCGTATCTTCCTTATGGTTTACCAGTTATACAAAAGTCATCCATAATGAAAAAGTCTTGAGGCTATTCTCAGAAAATTCAAGATATACATTTCGTGGCTGCGCTGTGGCCGAGTGGTCAGACCACTCTTCTCTCGCCTAGACGGCTTGGGTTCATTCCCAAGCTACCGCATGTGAGATTTGTGGTGGACAAAGCGGCGCAGGTGCGGGTTTTCTCCGATTTCCCCCGCCATCACGTTCCACCGGGGCTTCATCATCATGTATCATCAGTGTCATCGCCTACGGCGACATAACTGTAAAAGCAGGCGTTAAACACTGTAAAAAAAAAAATTATATACAGGCCGTTTCAAAACGACACCAAATAAAGAGCAGTCACGTTGACTTGTCCGAAAATTGATGTCGCAACTTTCAAACTCTTCTATTTAAAGTTTTATGTGTGTTTGAAAATCGCTCACATTTGGGATTAGGCAGCGAAGGAACGACGGTTGTCATACGCTACGTAAACAACCTCAGAATGTGTTATACGAAACACATAACAAAATCCACGTGCTACATTTTCCATTACTAAGGTGACCTGTGCCGCGCTGGCGTGTCTATTAAATGACGCCTACACCACGCGACTGGGACCTTCGCTACCAACCGGCATCTCTCTTGGAGTGGGCCAGGCATGCATTTGGTTATGTAGGATTGCCTAATCCATGGTGATTTTATGGCAGATTTTGTATATGCCGAATTTAGAGCTGAAAATTATATTCACGTATCACGTACGGTATGACCAACAAGGTCTTCATTTAGTGTCGTTTTGAAACCCTGTATAGATATATACATTTCGTTTTCATGGAAATGTCTTAAATATTTTGATAAAATTCGGTAGATCCATTTTTTTAGCAAATCAAAATTTTCGAAACATGTTCATTATAAAGGATAGTTGGGGTGGAGAGACTTTTCTGAAAATCTTCGTGCCGCATTTTCGGAAGATACTAAACTTAAATATAAAGTTTGATATTCAACCAACTATAAGTTTTTGAGGTATGCTGTCCACATACACACACACAGACCTTTTACTAAAAATGCTTTTTTTATTCATTGAGCCTCAAAACTTATATTTCCAGTGAAATCTTGGTATAGAATATTTGGGTGGAATACCTTACCTTATCTATTTACTGTACAAGAAATCAAAGATAGAACTGACAATGATCTTTGAGTCCGCCTGTCGCCGAGGATAGCACTACGTAACATAAAGTTCTCCTAGTTGATAAAAGGGAATTTTGTTCCAAACTATCAATTCCCCCGTGTATTTACACTTTGTGTTGTTTGAACGTGACATGGAATATGCGATGTCTTCATTAAGTTGCCTTGAGGCAATCCATTACTGCTAACTATGAGGGTCTTAGTTACTTTAGCACATTCCTTTACAAGAACAAACCATCTGCGCACTATAACCGGTTGGAATTGCATAACGTTCAGCGGAAGGCCAATCCAAAAAAAGAAATTATGTCTGTGCAAGGTCTCAAACTTGCCCTCTGGCATATTTTGTAACAATAATTATTATCTACGATTATTCTGATAGCTTCTGCAATTAGCCATCCCTTGGATTGTATACTTTCACTGGACAGGTGTATAATCTTAGCTTTATGGTATAGAGTAAGCTATTATATGACTGGCTCTTATGGATGTGTGGAATTTGGCAACGAAAACATCTTTGCCTCAAAATATTTACAAGAGAATGTTTTGGTTTGAGTAAACTTTGTCAAGGTCATGCCTTACTGACCTAATGGGATTGCAACATTTTTAACTGAGTAATTAAATATATTGTGAGAAACATAACACTAGATTAGTTAAGATAACCCCTTGTAAAACTACGAAATTTTACAAACTTCAATTAATTAAATTAGATTATTTCATAACTTTATTTAAAGTAAGTTTTGAGTTCCAGATCTTCTGAACTTTTCAAGAGATCGATCTTCAAAAGTTTCAGATAGAAACTTTCCTTCATAAAAGATATTTTTGAAATTCCTTGTTTCAAAACTAAGCATTCTGCTATGTATATACATTTTAGTTTTCCATAAATATTTAAAGTATGTAATTCCACAATTAAACAGAAAATATATTGGATAAGTAGAGTCAGACTGAAAAATTCAATGACATAGCCGGGATTTGAAGCACGGGTCTCCTCGTTTCTAGCCGGTTGCTCTACTACGAAGCTACCATGGCTTTAAACTTCTCTACTGCCTCGCATGCTTCCCGGTAAACCACAATGTCATCTCAAATTATTTTGAGATGACAACCCCAATGGCGGCTTACAATAACGTGAGTACTTTAAGTCCCAGGATTCATAGTATAGCCAACTATTATGGTCAATTATTGTTGATGTAATTGTTGCTTTTTTTTACTTTCTCTATACGTACTATGTACATAGTGTATAGAGAAGGTATTGCACTCCACCCAAAAATTCGATACCGAGATTTCACCGGAAATATGTTTTAGGGTGCACTGTATCCAAAACATGTATTTTCAGAAAAAGGTCCGTGTGTGTGTCTGTGAACACGATAACTCAAAAATGAAAAGTCGATAAAATACCAAACTTGGTATTTAAGTTTAGTATCTCCCAGGGATGCGACACGAAGATTTTGAGAAAAATCCCCCCACCCCAAACTACCCTTTACATAGAGCTTTTTTCGAAAATTTTGATTTTCTAAAAAATGGCTCTTACGATTTTGATTAAAATATCGCATATTAAAGATATTTACCTGACAAATAAAATGTATATTTTGAATTTTCTGGTCATAGCCTCTAAAGACTACTTTATTCTGGGTAAATTTTATGGAATTTTGCATAACTGCTAAACCGTAAGAGATGGACAAAAACTTACCACATAACAAATGTAGAGCACTTTAAAACACACAATTTATGTTATATACATTTTTTTCGTGGAGGTGATTGTTTTTGGTTTCAGCTATAAAAAACATAATTTTCTCATACAGGACTTCGTGAACTTGTGTCCATACAAACAAAGGAACTTCAGTCACATAGCAACCAGCCTTTGACCATCACTTTAACTTATGGTACTTCCTTAATTTGCTTCTACTTATAAGGAAGCAAGTAATAAGTCTATTTCTGCTAATTTTTTCTCGATTAGCAGGAAGTAAATAGAAGTATAAGCTTTTCAAAAATAATTTATTGCAGAGATATAGAGGAAGTCATGTGAATGTAACACATCAGATTTTTTCACACAAGCCGTGTGTAGGACAGGAGTTGGATAGGTAGAGTGGTATAACTGGTAAACCCTAAGAGAAAGATAAAAAATTACTACACAACAAAATAAATGAAGTATTCAGTAAAACACACATATACATTTGTTTAGTAGAATTATCTCTTTTCGAGACATTCCGAGTTATTGGGTTCAGTTTTAAGGAACTTAAACTTTTCTCAAACGGGGAATGTTCTTTTTTTCTCTCTTTTGTTTACTTTTAACAAGCAAAGAGGACCGGACTTCAATTGTTTCTCTTAGCGAGCAGCTTTTAAAGGATCTAGATATCGTTCAACCCAGTGTATTCTTTTGTTTATCTTCTCTTTCAAAGAGACAAGTAATAAGGCCAATTCTGGTAATGTTTACATTTGATTAGAATGAAATAGACAAAAGAATAATCTTTTATAAGGAAAATTTGTTTGTGGAACAGCTAGAGAAAGTCATATGAATGGAACATATAAGATGTTAATTCGTTTGTTTCTCGTGATGTTATTGAAAGAGCTTAGACGTTTGAAAGCCATCGCATTGCGTCAAGTAACGAAAGATTTGGCATGACTAAATAATAACGAAACGTATCAACACAAAGCTTTATTTACAAAGTTGCAGTACCTTACTCTATTTCTCACAGTGCTCTCCATTCTCTTAGGACATTTATTGCCACTTGATACCACTTTTTAATGCTGATGTTATACTGTTTTTTTCCGCCAAAGAACTTGTTTTTTTGAATGCACAAAAAGTACGGAAAAATCGAATTTTATAGGCAAATAACGCATTGTGATAGTGTATTGAATGACTCTTCAGTGAGGAAATGGCGCATAATTTACGAGTAATCAAGGAAGAACCAGTGTATCCGATAAAGACCAGAGTGGACGTTCATCTCTCGTTACAAAGGAACTGAAAGTAAATGTTGATGAAGGAATTTAGAAAAATTTCACTTTAGTAACATGAATTTTTGGGTGGAAAATATTTCGCAACCGGTGAAAACCTGAATATCTTGGCTGAGATCTTTAGCGGTGGAAGAGTATAACATAGGCACTGAAATACTGGTACCACGTGACAGTAAATACTTTTGATAATAATAATGATTACGTTGAGAAATAGAGTAACTTTGTAAATAAAGTTTTGTGTTCGTATTTTTCGTTACTTTTTGGAACGCCCTCGTATATAATGGATTTAAAAGCATTAGCTTTAACTATACTAGTTTATAGGACAAATACAAATATTCCAAGTAGCTTTAATGTCATACTATGGAGGTAATGATGCAAGTTTGCAGATAATGTAGGTGAAGGCATTGCTTTCTTTGGCTGCCTATTGGTCACAAGTGGTTAATGTGGGTAGCTATATGCACTGCAACATTTATTTTCAAACACAAACATCTGGTGGGTTTGGTGTGCGAAGAAGGTTGGTAGCTGTGGGAAGAGGAACAAGAACAGGTCCGGCGAGTTTCAAGTCCCAAGTATGGGCACAGAGGTTCGGGTCATGAGTTCGGACCCGTTCATGGGAGTCCAGAACTGTTGATCGCCTTCTTTTCAAAAAAAAAAAAAAAAAACCTGAAGTGTTCCATTCACATGACCTTCTGTTGCTGTTCCGCAAAAAAAAAAAAAAAAAAAAAAAAAAAAAAAAAAAAAACTTGTTTCATTGCAGTAGGAGAGAAATAAGGGATTACTTACGCTAAAGCGATAGTCAAGTCCTTTAAAAACCGGTCGTTATGCGAAACAATTGAAATTCGTTCTCTTTTCTTGCCAGGAGTAAACAACGAGAAACGAGAAGAAAGATGTCTTCCCGTTCGAGAAAAATTTTAAGTGCCTTAAAATTGATAACAATAATCCAGAATATTTCGGAACGGTTAAGTCTACGAAAACAATATATAACATTAATTGTTTTAGTGAGATCTACATTTTTTTTTTGTGCAGGAAGTTTTTGTCTATCTCTTATGGTTTGCCAGTTATACAAAAGTAATCTAAAATGAAGAGGTCTTCAGAGGCTATTCCCAGAAAATTCAAGGTATACATTTCATGTTCATAAAATATCTTAAACATAAGGCATTTTAATCAAAATCACTAGAGCCATTTTTGAGAAAATCAAAATTTTCTAAAAATGTTCCATGTAAAGAATAGTTAGGGGTGGCGGGATTTTTTCGCAAATCTTCGTGTCGCGTCCATGGTAGATATTTAACTTAAATACCAAGTTTAATATTCGTTTTTGAGCTATGCTGCCCACAGACACGCGCGCGCTCGCGGACATTTTCTAAAAATGCTTTTTTTTTTTTTTTTTTGGGCGGGGGGAGATAGGATGAGTCTCAAAAAAATGTATTCCCGGTGAAATTTCGGTATCGAATTTTTGGGTGCATTACAATATCGTCTCTATACACTACAGTACGTGTAGAGAAAGTAATAAACCATAAATCCAAGACAGAAAAAAATACTTCAGAGTACTGAAGTGGTATCCTCTCTTAAAATACGTTTTCATGAGGCTTTACTGTAAAAACATGTGTTTCATTCATATGACTTTCTTAATCTGTACTTGAAACAAACTATTCTGACAAAAGATTATTTATTTTAATCGAAATAAACAGTAGCCAAATTGGCCTTATATATGCTTCCTTGAAAGTAGAAGGAATACATTAGGCTAAAGCGATAGTCATATTTTTTAAAACCTCAGCGCTATGTGAAACAATTGAAGTACGGTATACTTTGTATGACCAACAGTAAAACAAGAGAGATGAAACGAAAGGTGGGAAGTCGTTTGAGAAACGTTACGTTCTTTAAAATTGAAATCAGTAACAAGGAATATCTCAGAAACGCTCAGCTTTGCACATATGACATAAATTATGTGGTTTAACGAGATCTACATTCTTTGTGTAGTAAGTTTTTGCGCATCTCTTGCGGTTTAACAGCTAAAACAATTTCAGCAAAATTCATCCAGAATAAAAAAAATCTTCAGAGGCTATTTGGTCGCGCTGTGGCCGAATGGTTTAGACCATTCGCCTTTCATCAAGGCGGCCCCATATGGATTTTTTGTGGACAAAGAGGTGCAGGGACAGTGTTTCTCCAGGTTTTCCGGTTTTCCCCGCCATCGCATTCCACCGGTGCTCCATCTTCATTCCATGCATCATCACTGTTATCGCCTGCGTGCCATAGTAGCAAAAGCAGGCGTTAAACACTATGAAAAAAAAAAAAACAACAAAAAATGAGGCTATTCCTAGAAAATTCAAAATATATGTACATTTTATTTGATTTAAATATCTTTAATAAATGGTATTATAATCAAAATCGTAGCACTGAGTTTTGAGAAAAACAAAAATTTTAAACATTTTTTTATGTAAAGTGCAGTTTGAAATGGAGGGGGGGGGGGCAGAAAATCTTCAAGTCCTATCCTTGGGAGATAATTAACTTAAATACTACACACACACACACACACACACACACACACTGTGACTTTTTTTAAAGAGTTTTTTGTGGGGGGATTCAGGGGTCACAAAACACTATTTTCGAAGAAATCTCTGTATCGAATTTTTGGGTGGAATAATTCAATACCTTCTCCATGCATTAATTACACAGTACGAGTAGAGAAAGTAAAAATCTGATGTATTCCATTCACATGACTTTCTCTATATCTCTGCAACACATAATTGTTAAACAGCTTATGATTCTATTTACTTCATACTAATCGAGAAAAAATCAGCAGAAATAATCCTATTACTTGCTTCCTTGTAAGTGGAGGCGAAATAAGGGAGTATTATTGTTTAAAGTGGTAGTCAAAAGTTGGTTGCTATCTGACTGAACTTTCTTTGTTTGTATGGATTGGAATTGCTAAATTCCTGTATGAGAAATGTATGTTTTTAAAGCTGAAATAAAAAACAAAGAATATCTCAAAAAACGATCAACTCCACGAAAAAAATGTATATAAGATAAATTGTGCGTTTTAAGGTTCTCTACATTTTTTGTGTTGTAAGTTTTTCTCCATCTCTTACGGTTTAGCAGTTATGCAAAAATCCATAAAATTCATCCAGAATGAAGTAGTCTTCAGAGGCTATTCCCAGAAAATCCAAGATATACATTTTATTTATCGTGTAAATATCTTTAATATACGAAATGTTAATCAAAATCGTTAGAGCCATTTTTGAGAAAAACAAAATTTTCGAAAAAAGTTCCATGTAAAGGGTAGTTGGGGGGGGATTTTTCTCAAAACCTTCGTGTCGCATCCCTGGAAGATACTAAACTTAAATACCAAGTTTGGTATTTTACCGACTTTTCGTTTTTGAGTTATCGTGTTCACAGACACAAGGACGCGGGCGCGCGCACACACACACACACACACACACACACACACACACACACACGGACCTTTTTCCGAAAATGCTTTTTTTAGATAAAGGGGACCCTAAAACATATATTTCCGGTGAAATCTCGGTATCGAATTTTTGGGTGGAGTGCAATACCTTCTCTATACACTATGTACATAGTACGTTTAGAGAAAGTAAAACGTGTTATGAGAATGATTCCAGAAACATTGCAGAGTTGGTAATTGCCAAAAAGTTTATTATTTTATCTACACATAACCAGATTATGTGGAGGAACAGCACATATCGAGATTTAACCAGAAATATGTTATTTGAGGCCCTCTAGATAAAATATATGATGTTACGTTCACAGGACTTTTTCTACTTATTCAGCAGAAGCCATTCTTACTAAAGCGTGTTTTTCCATCTAGTTCGTGCTAGTCGAGATAAATATTAGTAGGAGCTGGTTTTATTGCATAATATCCTGTAGTTACAAGGGTAATAAGTGAACACATCAGGCTAAAGCGATAGTCAAATATTTTAAAAGGTGGTCGCTATGTGAATGATTTGAAATTCCTTCCTTTTGCTTGTTCACAAGAGAGATAGAGGAAGGCTAGCTTTGAAAAATTTAAACAAATAACGAGGAATATATCCCAAAAAACCTATTTGACATATCTTGAGTTTTAACAAGATCTACATTTTTTGGCCGGTAAGATTTTGTGTGTCTTACAGCTTACTAGTTATTCAAAACTTAATTCAAAATGAAGAAGACTTCAGAGGATATTCCCATAAAGCAGTTTTCGAGAAAATCAAACTTTTTCGAAAAATGTTTTCATATAAAGAGTAATTTAGGGTGGGGGATTTTCTAGATCAGTTTTGGCATTTAATCGGCCATATGCATTATAGATTGGCAGACACACGGACGGACAGATAGATAACGCTTACCGAGATATTCCTTGTTGTTGGTCTCAGTGATAAAATGTTATACTATTCTGAAACAGGAGGTTGCCATCCGTTTTTAGTACCCTCGGTCATGCAAAGAAAGCCGAACTACAGTCACAAAGCGAGATTTGACTGTCGCTTTAGCCTTGTGATTCCCTTATTTCCCTTCTACTTACAAGAAAACAAGTAATTAGACAATTTCTGATAATGTTTCTCTCGAATAGCTTGAAGGAGATGGAGGAATAAACTTTTGTAAGAATATTTTGTTACAGAATAGGTTTGAGAAAGACATGTAAATGGAATACATAAGAAGTTTTTTTTTTTTTTTTCTTCTCGATTTTGATTTTTAGACACTCTTACACCACATGATGCAGTTGAAATGGAGTGTAACAGCACATGGAGAATAAGATTATATATTAAATTTATAAATAGACTGCCTCCGTAGTCGAGTGGTAAGCTATTTGACTTCTCACCCGGAGGTCATGGGTTCGATTCCCGGATGGGACGGGGAATTTTTCTTTAACCAGAATTATTCCCTATGCCACACAGAGTCTGGAAGTATGTATGTGAAAGTGAATGATGAGTTTATGAGGAAAATAAAACGATTTATACCCAATGTAAAGTACCTATAGACGAGTTGTTTCTAATGCAAAGCCCCCTATATGACCTTAGATGTTAAAGGGGCTATATAAATGACACAGTAAAACAATCAGATGTATTCCATTCTCATGACTTTCTCTACATCTCTGCACCAAATTATTGTTATGCTTCTATTTACTTCATGCTAATCGAGAAAACATTAACAGGAATAGTCTCTTAATTGCTTCCTTGTAAGTAGAAGCGAAATAAGGGAGTACTGTAGGTTAAAGTGATAGTCAAAAGCGGTTGATGTGTGACTGAAGTTCCTTTGTATGGACAGGAGTTGACAAATTCCTGTATGAGAAACGTATAAGTTTTTCAAAGTTGAAACCAAAAATAAGGAATATCTAAAAACGATCAACTCCACGAAAAATGGTATATAACACAAATTGTGTGTTTTAATGTGCTCTACATTTTTTGTATATCTCTTACGGTTTAGCAGTTACGCAAAATTCCGTAAAATGCATCCAGAATAAAGTAGTCTTAAGAGGCTATTCCCAGAAAATTCAAGATATACATATTATTTGTCAGGTAAATATCTTTAATATATGAGATTTTAATCAAAATCATTAGAGCCATTTTTGAGAAAGTCAAAATATTCGAAAACTTTTCGATAGAAAGGGTAGTTGGGGTGGGGGGATTTTTTTTTTTTTAAATCTTCGTGTCGCATCCTTGGAAGATGCTAAACTTAAATACCAAGTTTGGTATTTCACGGTCTCTTCGTTTTTGAGCTATACTGTCCACAGACACATACACACACACTCACACACACACACGCCGACCTCTCTGTACATTTTTTTTTTTATTCAGGGACCCAAAACATGTATTTCCGGTGAAATCTCGGTATCGAATTTTTGGGTGCAATGCAATACCTTCTCTATACACTATGTACATAGTACCTGTAGAGAAAGTAAAAATTATAAATGGGAAAATCTTTATTCGAGTATGACTTTCGGCACCAGACTGCTAGAGAACAAGGAAACATGGATCCCACATGGCAAGACGCACAAAGAATGTTTTTCTTAAACACCCTCCCAGATGGACGGGGGTTAGAAAGGCAGATGACCTTCCAGTCTTTTCAAGGCCATGCCGCTATTATTTGGGGCTTTCTAAAAACAGCAGTAGACAATGAGATATGTGTACTTGTGTAAACCCCGATTTGTACGGGGGAGCTTCGGCATCATCGACGGAGGGAGTCTGACGTCAACAGCGGCAGAGACGGTGTGAAATAGTTTCCCGAACCAGACATGTAATAACGCATGCGTATCATTACCGAGCGAGGTGACGCCTCCCACTCGGAAGGTCCCGGGTTCAATCCCTGGAACCTCCTACTCTGGCACATGAGTTCCTCGGGTTGTCAGGCGAATGCTTGAGTTGTAAATTGGGTTACTTATGATCGCTCTTTAACTGATGCGGTTCTCAGGGTCCTAATCTATTTTGGGCATAAAATATGGCTTAATTTTCCTCTCTATCAGGCTTGAGGTTCTTTTACGTGCCGTAAATCTACGACATGGAACCACCGGCTTCACTTCCCTTCCGAAGAAAGTCATGCTAAGGATTTTTACGCCTGCAAATCTGGGTTTAGTTCCTCTTCTACCGTGACTTTCCTGTCCCCATAATTTTCTTCTTTATCATCGGCTTCAGATTTATTGGGCAAGGCGGCGGAGTTCGGCGTGTTGCTGCTGGGCGGTGGAGATGCATTTGGTAGAGGTTTCTTCCTTGCTGGTTTTGGGACCGCCCAATCAGGGGATTAGGGGCGTGTATGTCGGGTTAGATGGCGTCGAACACATTCGAACTAGAAACGTTAGGGACTCGTGCATGCTTGCGCCCGTCGTCAATCGCTCTGCTGGATCTACGGATCTCTCCTCTCAGGGACCACGACAGAAACACAGCGGTACCTTTA
Source organism: Hymenopus coronatus (assembly GCA_030762935.1). Taxonomy (NCBI): domain Eukaryota; kingdom Metazoa; phylum Arthropoda; class Insecta; order Mantodea; family Hymenopodidae; genus Hymenopus; species Hymenopus coronatus. The sequence continues at coordinate 29,064,673 of CM060897.1, forward strand.
CCTTAAAGCAGGCGTCTCCAAAGTCTACGCCAACAGAGATACTGTACCGCACTACAATGGCAGTTGGTGGTAGGGGACAGAATCACAGAGCTGCACTGTAAGTACCTGCCACAGAAGAATGAATTTGGTAGAGGGGTTATGACACAAGAGTATTCAGATCTACTTCATTGTTACATGCAACTATTTTTAACTGCGCACATAGATTTACATCTGGTATCGTGAATACGATTTTACGGTTTTCAATTTTGAAAAATTCTTGCATTGCACGTTCCATCCCCATAATAAAATATTCAGCTTACAGTAACATCTTCTAAAGTTTGTTTTAAACTCGAATTTATTAAATTGTACTCGTACATAGCATTTAATCCCAAGCGCCTGCATGTGGGATTCGTGGTGGACAAAGCGGCGTCTGGGTGGCTTTTCTCCGGGTCCTCCGGTTTTCTCCGTCACTCATTCCACCAATTGCTCCATTATTACCTTTCCAACAATCAAGTTCATTTACATTTCATATCATCCACTTCCTCATATTCATGCCTTAATACGGGCCTACCCTTCGTAACAAGGTCTTTATTCTGTGATTTCGTGCCGTAGACTTCTGACCCCTAGGCATTGTCTAGTAAATTCTAGGGGGTTCAGTCATGCAAATACGGGAGGGTAAGCCGATTACGAAACGAAACATATAATTTAACCATAATGGAGGTGATAATGATAAAAATAATAGCAGAATACTACTGATATTAATATTATCATTTTTAATATTAATAATAATAATAAATTATTCTGTATGATGGTCAGTGTACTTTACACTTGATTCATTTTATTAAAACTACTTGCCTATCATATTCACGAGCGCTTTGTGATACACAATATATTGGTATTATATATCTCCCGGAAACTCTTGGAACGAAAATGGCACCGTACAGTTTCATCAGAAACAGTACAGAAAAATCGGATGTGCACCATTCACATGACTTTCTCTACATCCTTGCAACAAATTATTCTTAAAAAGCTTATACTTCTATTTACTTCATGCTGATCAGAAAAAAATAGCAGAAATAGTCTTATTACTTGCTTCCTTGTAAGTAGAAGCCAAATAAGGGAGTACCATAGGTTACAGTGATACTCAAAAGCTGGTTGCCATGTCACTGAAGTTCCTTTGTTTGTATGGACAGCAGTTGACAAATTCCTGTATGAGAAGAGAATAAGTTTTTCATAGCAGAAACCAAAAACAAGGAACGTCTCAAAAAAGATGAACTCCACGAAAATAATGTATATAACACAAATTGTGTGTTTTAATGTGCTCTACATTTTTTGTGCAGTAAATTTTTGTCCATCTCTTACGGTTTGGCAGTTATTCAAAATTCAGAAAAATTCATCCAGAATAAACTACTCTTCAGAGGCTATTCCCAGAAAATTCAAGATATATATTTTATATGTCAGATAAATGTCTTTAATATGTGATATTTTAATCAAAATCGTTAGAGCTATTTTTGACAAAATCAAAATTTTCGAAAAAAAGTTCCCATGTAAAGGGTAGTTTGGGGTGGGGGATTTTTCTCAAAATCTTCGTGTCACATCCCTGGAAGATTCTAAACTTAAATATCAAGTTTGGTATTTTACCGACTTTTCGTTTTTGAGTTATCGTGTTCACAGACACACGGACACACACACACGGACACACACACACGGACCTTTTTCTGAAAATACTTTCTTTAGATAAAAGGGACCCTAAAACATATATTTTCGGTGAAATCTCGGTATCGAAGTTTTTGATGGAGTGCAATACCTTCTCTATACACTATGTACATAGTTCCTTTAGAGAAAGTAAAAATGTGTTCCTCCCATTCGTCCTTAAATTACATACACGTTTCCGTGGATTCTTATGTTTTGAAGTAGCCATTTCACTATGACAGACAGTCCAAAACTGCACGTCTCAGGGAAGGGATGAATGGACTGTAACGTTACGTCATAGCCCACACCGTCCTCCCCTCATTCAGGGGCTGTATTCGCGAGTACAGTTTTGAAGACGTCTGCCTTAAAGAATACCGTTATCTTTGAGTGAAATAGTGCTTGTTCGCGAGTGATAAAGATATTAAATGCGGGAATTTTCTTGAAAGGCCATGTTTGTTGACGACACTTTTCCGTTTCCAGGGTCATATTAGCATCACCGGTGTGGCGAAAGTGCATAAATCCTTTTATATGTCTAATTTGCTCCTTACAAAGGGTATAATATGAGCAATGAATAATTTGTAAGTTCTTACACAAAGACACTTTTGAATCTGAAACACATTTACCTACTAATCATTTTAAAATGACATAAAATAGCGATTGTGACATCTCCACGCGATTTTCACATTATAGACGCTTCACGTTATATAAAAAACACACTATTCTTTTATGTGAAAAGCTGTTAAAAATTGCTTCACGAGCATACCGCCTCATCTTTGTTTCTCTTTTTGTGTGACAAGGTTGGCAGTAATGAGGGTAAGAAAAAAAAAAAAAAAGGAAGCTCACGAGGGCGCCATGTTGGCCTTGACGATGGCTGACTTGGGAGGTGTAAATTGTGGCGGAGATGACCTTGAACTGCGTTGTGTTTGCTTATAAAGTTTTATTGTAGCCCTGGGCCAGGAGTCTTACACGAACTTGGTGAGATACCAGCTTCCTGCACGTGTTGGGACTTTATTGAACAGCCTGCAGCAGAAACACAAATTTTCCTCAGGCACTTCTTTTAAACTGCGTCTTTAGTACCTAGTACTAACGTAACAGGCTTTAACGATCGTGGGAAAGTTTTATTGTATATTTTAAAGCTAGTAAACAAAAGTGTGATGAGCCCACCTGGGTAGAGTGATGGTAGAGTGTCTGCCTCATACTCAACAGGTCGTGAGTTCGAATCTCGCTTAGGGTATTAACCGGATAAATTTTTTTTTTTTTCTCTCTCCAGGGATTTCCCTTATCCTCAGGAGACGAATGTCGAGTAACTTTAAGCTCCATGGACCCCGAGATCATTTGAACATCATTTCACCAATTTCATTCATCGTCCGATATGACCAAGCAGGTTAGAGGACGTTAAGCTAAAAAACAAAAAAACAACTTATGTGTTCCATGACTTTCTCTACATATCTGCAACAAATGAATGTAGAAAAGCTTATTCTTCTATTTACTTCATGCTAAAACTATTAGCAGAAATGATCTTATTACTTGCTTCCTTGTAAGTAGAAGGGAAATAAGGAAGTACAATAGGTTAAAGCGATAGTCAAATGTTTTAAAAGCAGGTTGCTATGTGCTTAAAGTTCCTTTGTTTGTATGGCCAGGAGTATGACAAATTCCTGTAGTAGTTTAAAACTGAAGCAAACAACAAGGAATGTCTCAAAAATGGTCAACTCCACGAAAAAAAAAAAAATGTAAGCATCATAAATTGTGTGTTTTAACGAGATGTACATATTTTGTGTAGTGAGTGTTTGTCCCTTTTTACGGTTTACTAGTTATGGAAAATCCAGGAAAATTCACCCAGAATAAAGACGTCTTCAGAGGCTATTCGCAGAACATTTAAGATATACATTTCATATTTGCGGTATTTTGGTCAAAATCGTTAGAACAACTTTTGAGAAAATCAACGTTTTCGCAAAAAAGGGTAGTTTGGGGTGGATAGACGTATCCCAAAAGCTGGGTCGCATCCTTGAACGATACTGAACTTAAACACAAAGTTTGGTATTTCGCATACTTTTCGTTTTTGAGTTTTACTGTTCACTCAAAGACACACACCTTTTTTTTAATCGAGTTTCTCATCCAGGGACCTCGAAACATGTATTTCGGGTGAAATCTCAGTATCGAAATTTGGGTGGCATGCTACACCCTTGCTACCTACTATGTACGTGGTAGAAAAGTAACAAACCTTATTAAGTTCAACTTAAAGTGAATTTGCCATTGGTAGAGAAAGTTGTACGAGTTTATTTTCGCATTTATGTTTGATTCTGTACTCCATTTACGTCCATTGGCGTGTTCTGTTTCCAAATCGTATGTATTTTATTCTTCTATTTGGTAGAAAGTGGATGTGGAACTGAGTAGCTAATGCACACAGGATTTAGACACTTATATCTTTTTAATGACACGTCTGCACCTCTAATAGCAACGAGTTGGAAATGAAAGTAGGCATTCTCGTACGAACGTCCTTTGAAGAGTACGCGTATTAACCTGAATTCAGATAAAAAAGGAGAAATCATTCATCGGATGAAAGACTTGCGTACAAAAGACAAGACTCTGAAAGGAGACGGAAGAAAAATAGGCAATTAGACAATAGAAGACAGATGCAAGCAACAAGTGTCACGTAATGTTTGTGTTGTTACAAAAGTGTACCGAGAAGAAAATTAAAATGCTGTTGACGTGGACCTTCTAGTGAAGAAGTTACACGTAGTACTGTAATGGGTGCTGTGTTATTATCTCTACGTAGAAGTGACTGCATGTCTTTGTGAACGGGCTAACTCGAGAGTCACGGGACATCATGGTCAGGCCTTGCTTATGAAGAAAGATTTGGGTATGTAGACTCCTTTAACATCTGCTACTTTTTCTAGTACGTATGTACAATTCGATACCGAGATTTCACTGGAAATATAGTTTAAAGTTCCCCTGAATAAAAAAAAATGGTTAGATACCAAACTTGGTCTTTAAGTTCAGTATCTTCCAAAGAGACGACACGAAGATTTTCGATAAAATGACCCCATAGCACTTGCATTTTTCGAAAATGTTCCCAAAATGACTAAGATTTTTTATTAAAGTACCACATTTTAAAAATATGTTTGTGATAAACGAAGTACATATTGTGAACTTTTTGGGAGTGGCTTCTGAAGATTTCTTCTTTTTGGAATACTTGTATTAGTGGTAAACCGTAAGAGAATAGAAAGAACCTAATATAAACAAAATGTAGATGTCATTAAAATTCAAAATTTGTGTTATATGCATTTTTTCGTGGTTTTGATCATTTCCAAGATATCCCTTGTATTGGTTTCAGTTTTGAAAGTGTAAGTTTTTCTCATGTGGAAATTTGTCAACTCATAGCCATGAATATGTATGTATGTGTATATATATATATATATATATATATATATATATATATATATATTTCTTCCGCCTTAGATGCAATAAATGAGCAGATTTTGGGTTTTATTGAGCAATTTTTTATTAGGATAATAAATATAAATACAAAAAATCAAGTATTTTAATGTTTGGCCGTGTATTTTGGTGCGTGGGTTGCACTCTTCAGTGAAGCACCTTGGGATAGACGACATTTCTTGTTTTATTATCAGGCGCAAGAACAAATAACGCAGATGGTCTTCCGACCCGTGAACATGCCACATATAATTGACCATGAGGAAAAACATGGATTTTCTAGATTCAGACCACAAATTTCCAAGGATTGGCCTTGTGATTTGTCAATGGCCATGGCGAATGCAAGACGGATCGGAAATTGAAATCGTTTAAACTCTAACGGCAAATCGGTTGGTATCATCAGGATCCTCGTAATGAGAAATTCCTCACCTTCGAATTTTCCTTTGAGTATCGTCGCGTAAATCACATTGATCATCAATTTACTTACCACCAAACGCCTTCCGTTGCACAGTTTTGGCTGGTTTATGTTTCGAAGCATGATTACTACGGAGCCAACCTTTAGTCGTAAATTGTGCGGTGGTAAGCCAGGCACATCCAAGGAGTTTATACATTTAATTGGATAGTTGCTCTTCACGTGCAATTTCATTCGCAATGTTTCGAATCCTTTGTCGGGAAAGATTCGATTGTCTTGGTCGCGGCATTGTTAATGATAATATCGACACAATAAGCTAATAGAAGCTCAAAACAAACACGATAGACAACTGCCTTTTTCTGTCTGTAGCGTTTTGTTATACCACGTTTTATGTCACGTCCCACGAAAACGGGATAAAAAGTATCCTATGTCCGTCTCCTGGTTCTAAGCTACCTGCCCAGCGATTTTCAGCCAAATCGGTTCAGCCGTTCTTGAGTTATAAATTGTGTAACCAACACTATATATGTGTGACGTGTTTCATTCATATGATTTTCTCTAGTTGTTCCACAAACTTTCCTTACAAAAGATTATTTTTATCTACGTCATGCTAATCAAGGTAAACATTGCCAGAATTGGTCTCGTTGCTTCTTTGTAAGTAGAAAGGAAATACGCTAGGAAAAAGATATAGTCATATCTTTTAAAAGTCGGTCGCTATCTGAAATAATTGAAATTCGGTTCTCTTAAACGAGAATTGAAAATAATGATGTCTCCCTTTTCAGAAAAGTTTAAGCGCCCTAAAACTGAAACCAAAGACTCAGAATATCTCGAAAACTGATATGTATAAAATGTGTGTTTTAACGAGAAATACATTTGTTCTGTAGTAAGTTTTTGTCTAGCTCTTCCAGTTTAACTACTATACAAAAGTCATTCAGAATGAAGAGATCTTCCCAGGAAAATTCAAGATATACAGTTAGTTTGCCATGAAAATGATTTAAACACGTGCGACTTTAATAAAAAATCTGATGTGTTCCATTCACATGACTTTCTCTACAACTCTGCAGTAAATTATTGTTAAAAAGCTTATGCTTCTATTTACTTCCTGCTAATGGAGAAAAAATTAGCAGAAATAGTCTTATTACTTGCTTCCTTGTAAGTACAAACGAAATAAGGGAGTACCATAGGTTAAAGTGATGGTCAAAAGTTGGTTGCTATATGACTAAAGTTCCTTTGTTTGTATGGACACGAGTTCACAAAGTCCTGTATGAGAAAAGTATGTTTTTTTATAGCTGAAACCAAAAACAAGGAATCTCTCAAAAACAATCAACTCCACGAAAAAAATGTATATATCATAAATGGTGTGTTTTAAACTGCTCTACATTTTTAAGTGGTAAGTTTTTGTCAATCTCTTATGGTTTAGCAGTTATGCAAAATTCCGTAAAATTGACCCAGAATAAAGTAGTCTTCAGAGGTTATTCCCAGAAAATTCAAAATACACATTTTATTTGTCAGGTAAATATCTTTAATATACGACATTTTAATCAAAATCGTTAGAGCCATTTTTTAGAAAATCAAAATTTTCGAAAAAAGTTCCATGTAAAGGGTAGTTTGGGTTGGAGGGATTTTTCTCGAAATCTTCGTGTCGCATCCCTGGAAGATACTAAACTTAAATACCAAGTTTGGTATTCTACCGACTTTTCGTTTTTGAGTTATTGTGTTTACAGACACACGGACACACACACACACGGACCTTTTTCTGAAAATACTTTTTTTGGATACAGGGGACCCTAAAACATATATTTCCGGTGAAATCTCGGTATCGAATTTTTTGGTGGAGTGCAATACATTCTCTATACACTATGTATATAGTGCGTATAGAGAAAGTAAAAATGGCTCTAACGGTTTTGATTAAAATCTCTTATATATAAGACACTTACATGACAAGTGAAATGTATATCTTTAATTTTCCGGGAATAGCCTTTAAAGACCTCTTCATTCTAGTTGGTTTTTTTTTTTTTTTTTTTTTTTTTTTTTTTTTTTTTTTTTTAAATTTTGCATAACAGTAAACTGTAATAGATGTACAAAAATCTTACTACACTGCAAATGTAGAGCCCCTTAAAACACACAATTTATGTCACACACATTTTTCCTGGAGTTAACCGTTTTCAAGACATTCCTTGTTATTGGTTTCAGCTTTAAAATACTTTAAACTTTTCTCATATTAGAATTTGTCAACTCCTGTCCATACAAAGGAACTTAATCACATAGCAACCAGCTTTTGTTTATCAATTTAAACAATGGTACTCACTCGCTTATTTCCCTTCTACTTACAAGGAAGAAAGTAATAAGAATATTTCTGTTATTACTTTCTCTATACGTAATATGCACAGTGTATATAGAAGGTATTGCACTTTACCCAAAAATTCTATACCGAGATTTTACTGGAAATATATGTTTTAGGGTCTCCTGAATCAAAAAAAAGTATTTTCAGAAAAAGGTCTGTGTCTGTTCGTGTGTCCGCGAACACGACAACTCAAAACAGAAAAGTCGGTAAAATACCAAAATTGGTATTTAACTTTGGTATTTTCGAGCGATGCGACACGAAGATTTTGAATAAAATCTCCCACCCCAAACTACCCTTTACATGGAACTTTTTTCAAACATTTTGACTTTTTCAAAAATGACTAACGATTTTGATTAAAATTTCGTATTTTAAAGATATTTATTTACTTGACAAAATGTATATCTTGAACTTTCTGGAAATAGCCTCTGAAGATTATTTTATTCTGGATGAATTTTACGGAAATTTGCATAAGAGATGGATAAAAATTTACCACACAAAAATGTAGAGCACGTTAAAACACACAATTTATGTTACACACATTTTTTTCGTGGAGTTGATCGTTTTTGAGTTATTCCTTGTTTTTGGTTTCAGCTTCGAAAAACATACTTTTCTCATACAGAAATTTGTCAAATCCTGTCCATACAAAGGAACTTAAGTCAGATAGCAACCAGCTTTTGACTATCACTTTAACCCATGGTACTCCCTTATTTCGCTTCTACTTACAAGGAAGCAATTAATTCTGTTATTAAAATAAGAACTAAAGCTTTCCTGGCGACGTGTTAATTCAAAATCTTCTCGGGCTTCTAGCCAGGTGAGTTCACCCTGAAGACGAGGAAGATGCACTTCTTCGAAACGTTGGTGTCAAGCCAAGTTTTTACCTGGCTAGAAGCCCGAGAAGATTTTGAATTAATTCTGTTATTGTTTTTCGATTAGCATGAAGTAAATAGAAGAATATGTTTTGAACAATAGTTTGATGTAGAAACAGTCATGTGAGTGGAACACATTTTTAATTTGTTACAGAATAGGTAGGGAAAGTGATGGGAGTGTAACACATTAGATTTCTTTGTGTTGCGTTGACAGTAAAGCTGTGTAAAAGACGGCTTGAAGCAGAAGGATACCGCCTCCTGAAACAAAACAACCCTTGACTTGGAGAGACAGTCGTCATCAACAAAGTGGCATGTAAGGACAGACATATGGTGCACGCTTCTCTTTGCGGTGTACATACACGGCACTAAATTTAGCAGCACTTGTTAACATCTGTCGCGGAGGGATACATAACATTCCTGGACAGGTTCTCGCTTACCATGTGCCTGAGGGAGGTCTTCATCTACATGACAAAGAATCACTCACTTCTCACAACACATGTGTGCTTTTTTGTTGTTTTTTTATTTATTGTATCTAGATATAACCCTTTTTTTTTCCCTAGAGTTATATAGTTGTGTTCTTGATTCGTGAGCTCTGCACGATGAGGGGAAAGAGATATCTGGTTACCCGGTCAGCTGTTATGCAGTAATCACTCCTGCAAATATGTCTGTTAACCTAGCATAGCCTGATTGCATAATAAGTAGTCAATGCTGTAAGAAGATTTTCTATTTTTTCACCATGTCTGAAGTTAAGAAATGTACGGTAGTGCATTCAGAAGGGCGTGAAATTATACCTAGCGTTATAGATAAATATGATGGAGCTCTGAATAAGCAGCATTTATATCCAGTGCCACAAGCTCACAACCATTTGCTTTACTGGTGTTTCGTGTCAACAATAAAAAAAATTCGAGGGAAGAAGAAAGAGCTGTGGTAAAGAGGAGAAAATAGTGCATTGAGCACTCCTGGAAAAAGAAGAAAAAAATCTGATGTGTTCCATTCACATGACTTTCTCTACATCTGTGTAACGAATTATTGTTAAAAAGCTTATGCTTCTATTTACTTCCTGCTAATCGAGAAAAAAATAAGCAGAAATAGTCTCATTACTTGCTTCCTTGTAAGTAGGAGAGAAATAAGGGAGTACTATAGGTTAAACCTGTTTGCTATGTGTCTGAAGTTCCTTTGTTTGTATGGACAGGCGTTGACAAATTTCTGTATGAGAATAGTATGAGTTTTTCAAAGCTGAAACCAGAAACAAAGAATATGTTAAAAACGACTAACCCCACGAAAAAATTTATATACCCAAAAGTGTGTGTTTTAATGTGCTCTACATTTTTTGTGTGGTAAGCTTTTGTCCACCTCTTACAGTTTATCAGTTATGCAAAATTCCGTAAAAGTCATCCAGAATAAAGTAGTCTTCAGAGGCTATTCCCAGAAAATTCAACATATACATTTTATTTGTCAGGTAAATATCTTTAATATACGACAGTTTAATCAAAGTCGTTGGAGCCATTTTTTAGAAAATCAAATTTTCGAAAAAGTTACATGTAAACGGTAGTTGAGGGTAGGGGGATTTTCTTGAAAATCGCCCTGTCGCATCCTTGGAAGATACCAAACTTATACCAAGTTTGGTATTTAACGGTCTTTTTGTTTTTGAGCTATGCTGCCCACAGACACACACACACACACACAGACAGACAGACAGACCCATACCCGGACACTTTTCTAAAAATGCTTTTTTGGTTTCAGGGGGACCCAAAACATGTATTTCTGGTAAAATCTCGGTATCGAATTTTTGGGTGCATTACAATACCTTCTCTATACACTATGTACATAGTACGTGTAGAGAAAGTAACTAGACCTGAAAATACTGTTGCGCAAATCAAAGCCTTTAATGCTGTCGTTATACGAAGAATAACACGGTTAACTCGTTTTATATTAATTTTAAAAATGTCTATGTCATAAAGTGCCTGTTTTAATGAAATCTACAAGTTTTGCGTAGTGAGTTTCTGTCTTTCTCTTACTTAAAAAATATGTGTTCCATTCACATGACTTTCTCTACATCTCTGTAACAAAGTATTGTGAAAAAGCTTATGCTTCTATTTACTTCATGCTAATCGAGAAAAAAAATTAGCAAAAATAGTCTTATTACTTGCTTCCTTGTAAGTAGAAGCGAAATAAGGGAGTACTATAGGTTAAAGCGAAAGCCAAAAGCTGGTTGCTATGTGACTGAAGTTCCTTTGTATTCCTGTATGAGAAAAGTATTAATTTTTCAAAGCTGAAACCAAAAACAAAGAACATGTGTGAAATTGTGTGTTTTAACGTGCTCTACATTTTTTGTAAGGTAAGTTTTTTTCCACCTCTTACAGTTGAGCAGTTATGCAAAATTCCGTAAAATTCATTCAGAATAAAGTAGTCTTCAGAGGCTATTCCCAGAAAATTCAACATATACATTTTATTTGTAAGGTAAATATCTTTAATATACGATATTTTAACCAAAATGGTTATAGCCATTTTTAAGAAAATTTTTGAACAAAGTTCATGTAAAGAGTAGTTGGGAGTGAGGGGATTTTTTTTTGAAAATCTTCGTGTCGCATCCTTGAAAGATACCAAACTTAAGTACCAAGTTTGGTATTCAACGGTCTTTTCGTTTTTGAGCTATGTTGTCCACAGGCACACACACACACACACACACGGACCTTTTTCTGAATTTTTTTTTTTTTTTTTGAATTCAGGGGGACCCAAAACGTATTTCCGGTGAAATCTCGTATCGAATTTTAGGTGGAATACAATACCTTCTCTATACACTATGCACAAAGTACGTATAGAGAAAGTGAAAATGGAAGAAAATAAAGATTTGAAAGATGGTCTTACAATATAAACCTATTTGGAAAGAGGGACGGCCAGTGAAAAGATGGAATTGAGGCCGGAACAGGTCGAAAAGTCCTAATCCTTGAAAAGCAGAAGAAGAAGTTTTCGAACCATCTTTCAGAGAGAGCGTAACTCACTCATATTTCATAACTCTTTTATCATGGCGTACCTAAGGGTAGAATTTTTCTCCCCTCGCTAAGAGCTAATGCCAGTAAACAATTTCAAGATAATTTTATATTAAAAACTGCACCCTCTGTCCTAAAACATTTCCTCCGGATCCTCGGAAAGAAATCTACCCCCATTAACTTTCAGCCCTCTTCTTGTGGGAACGCACTGAAGCCATCCCCTCTTGAGTTCATTAATATTTATAGTTTAACGTGCTTTGAATTTGGCAACATAACTTCCTGATTTTTTTTTTCAATAAATATATCTTTCACAAGAGTTGCCTTTTAATGTGCTATAACTTCCTTTGACAGTCCTGAAATCAGAGGGTTCGCTGAAAGCATTTGTGTTAATATAGAGGCTAAAAAAATCTAATGTGTTCCATTCACATTACTTTCTCTACATTTCTGCAATAAATTACTGTTAAAAAGCTTATGCTTCTATTTGCCAAGAGAGAAAAATTAACAGAAATAGTCTTACTACTTGCTGTAGAAGGGAAATAAGGGAGTAACATAGGTTAAAGTGATAGTCAAGGCTGGTTGCTATGCGACTGAAGTTCCTTTTTATGGACGGGGGTTGACAAATTCCCGTATGAGAAAAGTATAAGTTTTTTAAAGCTGAAACCAATAACAAGAAATATCTAAAAAAACGATCCACTCCACGAAAAGTATGTATATAAGATAAATTGTGTGTTTTAACATGCTCTACGTTTTCTGTTAAGTAAGTTTTTGTCTATCTCTTTGGGTATGCCAGTTATGACAAGTTTCGTAAAATTCATTCAGAATGAAGTTGTCTTTAATATACGATATTTTAATCAAAATCGTTAAAACCATTTTTGAGAAAACCAAAATTCTCGAAAATTTTTCCATGTAAAGGGTAGTTGGGGAAGGGGGGTTTTCTTAAAAATCTTCGCGTCGGTCTTTTAGTTTTTGAGCTATGCTGTCCCCACACACACACACACAGACACACACATAGACACGCACACACACAGACCTTTTTACAGAAATGCTTTTGTTTGGATTCAGGGGGTCCCAAAACATATATTTCCGGTAAAATCTCGGTATCGAATTTTTGGGTGGAATACAATACCTTCTCTATGCACTATGTACATAGTGCGTGTAGAGAAAGTAAAAAATCTCCTTACTTTAAAATTATTTCAGCGGCCAACTTAATAACAAGTTTCATTTTTAATGCGTAAAAAATGGTATGTTTCCTGGGGGGGGGGGTTTAAAATTTTTTATTTTATCGTTTTGTATTGTTCTCAACATTATTTTATATGCATTTAGTGGAGCAATTTCTTATATAATACCTGTAATAGAAGTGGTGAAAATAGTATCAGTAAGAATTATCCACGTTTTTACTAAATTTCCTCACTAACACCACAGTTGTTACCACTTGGTAAAGACATTTTTCCTCCAGTAGCTCACTTGTTCACGTATTATACGATATGGTCTATACTCCTCCCGAAATAAGAAACACACTTGAGGTAAATAAGGGCAATGGTTAATCCAGAGTATGTGGCCGAAGTGAATGGTCTCATTGCCCTCTGACCGCAACACCCACGCTGACAGTAGAAAATAGATTTCATCTTTTCTTTAAGTGATTACTGTTAAAATGCGCTAATGGATGCATTTCACTGTTATATGGAAACAGAAACCAATCAATTTGCTGATACTAACTAGCTATTGCATAACGAATGCATATGCTGTGAACGTAATGCGCGGAGTAATACAAAAATATGCTTCTTGGAACGAATCTAGTATAGTATTATATTACATATCACATGTGCTAATATGTGTTGTGTACTGTACTAATACTACATTGGTCTACTAAGTCAGTGTAAATTAGGTTTGTAAATACCACGCACAAAAAAGTGAAATTCAACGGAATCTTCCAAGATTACAAAACTAATATAATTAAAAGAAAAACTTAAGAAAGTGAAATAGTTTTTTTTATTTACTTTCTCTACACGTACTATGTACATAGTGTATAGAGAAGGCATTGCATTCCACCCAAAAATTTGATAGCGAGATTTCACAATAAATAACTAAACAATAAGAAACTACGACTGCCTCCGTGGTCGAGTGGTCAGCGAGCTGACTTCTCACCTTGAGGTCCCGGGTTCGATTCTCTGCTGGGGCGGGGAATTTTCCTTTAACCATATTTATTCCCTGGAAGTCTGGAAGTATGAATGTGAGAGTGAATGTGCGTGTGTATTAGTAATATAATAATGATTAAAGGAATGTTCTAAACTACAGCAATACGAGTTGTTTTACAAGTCAAAGCCCCCGATATGACCATTGAAATTAAAGGGGGCTATACAAATGAAATAATAAAAAAAAAAAAAAAAAAAAAAATAAGAAACTAAACCTAAACCATCTCATCCCAACAAAATTCTAATTAAATTAAACTGATTACAATTAATTTTCTTCTTACTTAATCTCAACTAAATACGGATAATATTTATCTTACTAGGACATACATGTTTTGGGTCCCCCTGAATCCACAAAAAAAAAAAAAAATTTCAGAAAAAGGTCCGCGTGAGTCTATGGACAGCATAGCTCAAAAACGAAAAGACCGTTGAATACCAAACTTGGTATTTAAGTTTGGTATCTTCCAAGGATGTGACACGAAGATTTTCAAGAAAATCCCCCCACTCCCAACAACCATTTACAAACCTTTTGCGAAAATTTTTATTTTATTAAAAATGACTCTAACGGTTTTGATTAAAATATCGTATATTAAAGATATTTACCTGACAAATAAAATGTATATCTTAAATTTTCTGGGTATAGCCTCTGATTCTGGATCAATTTTACGGAATTTTGCATAACTGCTAAACTTTAAGAGATCGATAAAAACTTAACAACTAAAAATGAAGAGCACGTTAAAATTCACAATTTATGTAATAGACATTTTTTCGTGGAGTTGATAGTTTTTTAGATATTCCTTATTTTTTGTTTCAGGTTTGAGAAACATATTTCTTATCAATCCTGTCCATACGAACAAAGGAACTTCTATCACATAGCAACCAGCTTTTGACTATCACTTTAATCTATGGTACTCCCTTATTTCGCTTCTACTAACAAGGAAGCAAGTAATAAGACTATTTCTGCTAATTTTTGCTCCATTAGATGAAGTAAATAGAATAATTTGTTGCAGTGATATTGAGAAAGTCATGTGAATGGAACACATCATATTTTTTTTTTTCTTTTGGCAATTTTCGTTATTTGGTCTTAAGTTTAATGCTTTGAAATTACAAGATTATCGTGATGAAGATGCTCAGTTGTGGGCAGCGGTCAATTCCGCTATTAACCGTGTCTACTGTATCAACCACAAGCTATTGTGGCTTTGGGCGGTGGAAGCAAAGACTAGTTCCACTCGGAAGAAAAAGTGCGGAGCCGAGAGTCGAATACCGAGCACTTCGAGCGCGACGGTACAAGTGAAATGCGACTGTTGCTTTACGTAACAATGGCCACAGCAGTAGGAAGTGGTGTAGTGTGTGTTTATGGTCCACTGAACTCTACCGTACTGTTACCCATTTAAGGTAACAGTGAAAAATCTACAGCACGCGATAAGAAGCATTTGTTTACGACAGTTTCCATCTCGAGAGATACGGATCGAACCATATTTGGGCGCGCTAACAGCTTCGCCTTAGGCCCCTTTCTCCCATTAATTTAACAGTCATTCTTCAGATAACAGATCTCACGTGCTCCATTCACATGACTTTCTCTACATCTCTGTAACAAATTATTGTTAATGACCTTTTCTTCTATCTACTTCATGCTAATAGAGATAAACATTTGCAGAAACGGTCTTATTACTCAGTTCCTTATACGTAGAAGGGAAATAAGGGAATACACTAGGCTAAACTGACAGTCAAATGTTTTAAAATGTGGTTGCTATGGTATAGAAAACAGTTTCTTTGGGTGGCCAAGTGTTGACAAGTTCCAGTATGAGAAAAGTGTAAGTATTTTTAAAACCGAAACCAATAACAAGGAATATCTCTAAAACGGTCAACTCCACGAAAAAAATGTATATAATCTAAATTGTGTGTTTTAACGGGCTCTACATTTTTTGCTAAATAAGTTTTTGCGTCTCTCTTGCGGTTTACCAGTTATGCAAAATTCCGCAAAATTCATTCAGAATAAAGATGTCTTTAGAGGATATTCGCAAACAATTCAAGATATACATTTTATTTGTTGTGCAAATATCTTGAATATAAGAGATTTTAATAAAAATCGATTGAGCCATTTTTGAGTTAATTAAAATTTCGAAAATTTTACCATGTAAAAGGTAGTTGGGGGTGGGTTGATTTGCTTGAAAAAACTTAATTTCGCATCCTTAGAAGATACTGAACTTAAACACCAAGTGTGGTATTTAATGCACTTTTCGGTTTTGAGCTATATTGCCCCCCCCCCACACACAACTACTCCCACATTCATACTTCCAGACTGTGTGGGATAGGGAATCATTCTGGTTAAAGAAACATTCCGTGCCCCAGCCGGGAATCGTACCCGGGACTCACGAACATATAATTGTTACTTTGATAGATATAGCTGTTCATATCATTTATTTTATTTTACTTTGTCAACTATGTATGGTAAGTAGGGGAAGACTGGGTTTTTCTCAAGGTTTCGGAAGGCGAAAGCAGGGTTGTTTAATATCTTACCGCGACTTTCCTGTCCATCATTTCCTGTACCCATCACTTCCTTGTCGTTATTTCAGGGTTGAAGGATCAAGCGACGTTGAGTTTTTTTTTGTTTTTTTTTCCCTTTCTTTTTTCTGTGGAACTATTCTGTCAGGATTAAGACCTTTGGGTGGTGTCTTTCGGGGAACCCCCGGAGGCTCCGGGCTTGTGAGTAGAGCAGTGTTGCCAGATTGGGGGAAAACTCGCCGTTTGGGCTGCTAAAATCCGCTTTTTACGACAAAATTTTGTTGAAGGCAATTTGCGAATTTTTGGGCTACTAAAATATTTCTGCAAAATATAGCTTTTATTAATACCTGTGCGCCGTTTGGTGGGGAAGAAAGCTCTAAATGTAAAATGACGCAAGACAAATACTAAATCCTCTCTGACGCTTCTTATGGCAAACAAAGGAACTTCAGTCACATAGCAACCAGCTTTTGACTTCACTTTAACCTACTTACAAGGGAGCAAGTAATAAGACTATTTCTGCTAATTTTTTTCTCGATTAGCATGAAGTACATATCAGATTTTTTCATATTCTTTCCTGAATCTGTATCAGCGCAGCTCACACTAGTATTCCAATATTATGCCATTCATATGATTGTGCTATACTTACAGAGTTACCGGTTATAAGAATCTTTTGAAAATATTCCAAGCGTGCGAGCGTGTGTGTGTGTGTGTGTGTGTGTGTGTGTATGGGGGGGTGTAATTGTAAAGTAAATTGCATATTTTAATACAAATATTGGGCGACTTCAACTGACTCTTTGTGATTTTTTTAATGATTCGGGCGAAATTTTGTGAAATACTTCTGGCAACACTGGGGTAGAGCCCAAACGGCACCAGACGCGTTCGATCTGAAAACTCAGCCCCAGAGCAAATGGCAGGCTGAGGGCAGTCCGAGGAGTGTTAGACGTGTCCCTGTTCTCGGAGAGAACTTAACCACGTTCTGACGGGATTGTGGGGTTTGCAAGATGGCGGGTGTGTGTTGGGGTTGTGGAGTGACACGAGGAGGCAAGTATTGCTCCTCGACGGTTGCCTATTATGGTGCAACGGCCCTTGTGCACCGCTGGTGTGAAGTTTATTCAAGATGTTTATTTTGATATCCAAGCAAGTCTTGAAGGATTGTAAGGAGCTTAGCCGTAGCAGCTGTTGGAGGTGCTCCTTCGTTACCGGGGATGCCCGCAAGCCATGCGGGGAAGCCGGTATCGCCTGAAGCGGCGGTTTGTGGGATCGTAATCCCCAAGAGACCTAACGAGGGCGCTCCGATGGAATGGTAACCCTTCGTTGAATTTTGTTGCCCGACGCCTGATCTCGTCCTCCAGGTATGGTAGACCAGAGGCTTTGTCAGGAGTCTCGTAGGAAATAGTCGAGGCACAGAATAGATGGCCCTAAGGCATTTATTCTGTACCCGCTGAAGCAACAGCAGACTGGAATCTGCCGCCATGCCCCAGATCTCACAGGGTCCTCAAAAGGCGCAACTTAAGGGGAACCGGCATCGTGAACTTCAGCATCGGGTACAGTGAGGCCGCAGCCCCGTTGCCCCGACACCCCAGTTCCCTGATGTGCTCCCCAAAAGTGACGCCCTTGCCAAGCTTCACCCCCAAATAGGTAATGGTGTTCGTCCATTGTATCATTCGTCTGAGGTACGTGAATGTAGGGAAGTTTGCGGGAAAGCGGCGCTTACGCTTGCTGCCGTCATCGTCTGGGTGTGATTGCTCTCGTCCTTCCGTGCCTATCAGGGGTCATATACGCCACAATACTCTAGGAGCGGTGCTCTGCTCCAGTGATTGGGGCTCCATCCGTGATAATTGTAATAAGACGTGCAAAGCATATTGTTCCGTTTAGGTGGTGGAAGCGACCATCGAGTTTTACGGTCCCAGAGAGAAGTAAACCCAATGGAGGATGGGTTTCAAAGATGTCTTTAAAACGGAATTCACATTTATTTTATAGCAATTTTTGTATATTTTTGCATTGGCATTTTACGCATTGTAACTTTATTTATTTTATTTTATATAATTTTTATTTATTGTATTAGTTTTTCTACACTTACTCGTACATAGTGTATAGAGAAGGTATTGTATTGTATCTAAAAATTCGATACCGAGGTTTCGCTGGAAATATATATATTTTGGAACCCCATGAATCCAAAACAAGCATTTTTAGAAAAAGGTCCATGTGTTTGTCTGGGGGCAGCATAGCTCAAAAACGAAAAGACCGTAAAATACCAAGAAAATCACTCCCACCCAAAACTACCCTTCACATGGAAACATTTTCTAACATTTTGGTTTTCTCAAAAATAGTTAACAATTTTGGTTAAATTTTAAAGATATTTACATGACAAATAAAATGTATGTTCTTGAATTTTCTGGGAATAACCTCTGATGACATCTTTATTCTGGATGAATTTTGTGGAATTTTGCATAACTGGTAAATCGTAAGAGAGAGACAAAACTTACTCAACAAAACATGTAGAGCTCGTTAAAATACACAATTTATGTCCCATGCATTTTTTTCGTGGAGTTGGCCGTTTTTGAGATATTCCCTTTCATTGGTTTCAGTTTTAAAATACTTATACTTTTGTCATTCGAAAGGTTGTGAACCCCTGGCTATACGAACAAAGGAACTTCAATCACAGAGCAACCAGCTTTTAAAATATTTGACTGTCACTTTAACCTCTGGTATTCTTATTTCCCTTCTACTTATAAGGAAGAAAGTAATAAGAAAATTTCTGCTAATTTTGTCTCAATTAGCATGAAGTAAATAGAAGTATAAGCTTTTTAACATTACCTTGTTGCAGAGATGTAGACAAAGTCATATGAATTGAACACATGAGGTTTTTTTTTAATCTTCCTTACCTAGCGGGAAAGCACAGATGGTGGCCCGCATTCGAGAGGTCACAGGTTCGCTTCCCGCGGCCCAGGTTTCTCTAGATCGCCTTGCGAATGCTGGGTATGTTTCTCTCAAACCCCGAATTTCCTGTTTCTCCATGTCATTTCCATTGTCATTTCATTTGTCCTTCATCCCGTTGGTTTCTTTCAGGTGTGGAAGGAGCTCGGTGCGGCGTGACAGGGATAATGGTCGCTCTTAGCGTCAGCCTTGCACCCTATGTAGTTTGGGGGCCCAGGTCTGCTTGTCCGTCTGTCGGGTTCTTCAATCTGGATACTGTAGGGACCCTCATTGCTGTGCCGTCGCTCCTAGTTTTGGCCGCCTGGTAGATTCAACTCATTCCTCCCTCCAGGTTTAGGACTGAGTCTCCTACTACCGTTTCCTATCCCATCTTTAATGGGTTATATCGGAGGATGGAATGAAACGGAACTGATGTTCAAATGAGCTCGGAGTTCATAGAGCTTAGAGTTATCCTACATCCGGAAAACTCACCCTAACCGAGCTTCGAACTCGGGACTTCTTGAATGTGAGGCAGACATCCTATCACCACCCTACAGAGCTTGTGTAAGTTGACACAGATTTTGATGCCTGTGTGGTCTATGACTTTAGGAAATAATTTGTCCGTTTTAGTGATGCCGAGCACTGACCACGTAACACACTTTATAAACAAAAAATTGGGTATAGCTTTGGATTGTGTCACGGGCTAGTTGGCCTGCCGCCCTGTTCACGCTTCGCGGCAGATGTTCGGATTTGCGGTCCACCTGACTGAAGGTCAACAAATGGACCGTCTCGGCAATACCCTCAGCTTACGTAAGGACCGTCTGGCAACAGATCACGTGTACAAGGTTGGTTAGGGGTGCCATCTCCATGGTTGTCGTGTTTACCTCATACATTAACAGATTCCGCTGGTCAATTCGTGACGACTAAAGGTCTGCTTCACCCTCATCCTCCATCTCGATAAATCATTTGCTTAGCACCAAAAGAGCATCGTTGTCTGCCACTACATAGATGAATAAATAGATAGGTAGATAGCTGGGCCCCGTAGCTCAGTCGTAGAGCTTCTGAAATAGAATTAGCGTGTTATTTATGGACACTAACTACAGTGGTTCTCAGCGTCCCATTCTAAATTGGGCGTGAAAGACCGCTTAATTTTGCTCAGAGGCCTCTTTATCAGGCTTGAGGTTCTTTTGTGTGCCATAAATCTATGTTTGAAGTTAGCATGGTAACCATTACACCGTGGAGTGCGACACTGGCCTGTTGGGGACAACATAAAGTGTGTTTCACACTCACGTCCATCTCGATAAATCAAATCTTAACACCAAAAGAGCATCGTCGTCTACTACTAGATAGAGGTGGTCCCGTAGCTTAGTCAGGGGGTTATAAGTTCGATTCCCGGCTGGCGATGGGATTTTTTCTCAAGCCAAGAATATAGTTTGAGGGCTCTCAAACGGGACTGCCACCCCCTATCACTGGGAAATAACCATTAGTAAACAAAACACTTCTTTAATAGGGGCAAGAGGCAACGTAGTAAAAATCTGTACACAGTACACGCGCTCCAAAGGTGAATGACGACATGACCATTACCCGGTCCCCGTGGCCGCGCTCACTCAAGTGCCTCGGTTTGGTGCTTCGTGGTGCAGGGGATCGTGGGTTCGAGTCCCACCATGGACTTTGTAAATATGTATATTATATGTAAGTAAAAAGCAAACGATAAACAAACAGGCCAACAAAGGAAATGTAGGAAAACTGGAGAAAAAAGGAAAAAGACAAAAAAATGTGTGGTTAAAAGTGAGGCATAAATGGGATAAAAACATTTTCCATATGGTAGTTGGGGGTGAAAGATACTGAACGTAAATATCAATTTTGCTATTTAACGGACTTTTCGTTTTTGAGCTATGCTACCCCCCCCCCCCCACACACACTGACAGACTCAAACAGGATTTTTTCTAAAAATGCTTTTATTTTTTTATTCACGTGGTCTCAAAACGTGTATTTCCGGTGAAATCTCGATATCGAATTTTTCAGTGCAATATACACTGTGTACATAGTATGTGCAGAGAAAGTGAAAAATAGTTTGTTACTGGCTTAAGAATACGTTCGCCCATTTTCGCCCATCTCTTCATTGATATCGTTCTGGTTTATATTTTAAAACAATTTAGCTATATTGTGATTTATTGCATAAATAAATAGCTATGAAGAGTTATAAGAATAATCAAAGAAAGTTAAATTATTATTACGATGTAATAATATACACAAATTATTAATTGGTACTGACAGCATAAAGAAGTATAACAAAATATGAATAAAATATTGTTAATATACACATGTATATAAGAATAAATTGTAAATGGTTGAGTAAAGTTATTGTAATGAATATGCGAGTTTAATTTGTGCTGGATACCTCGCTTTTCCCTGGATAGGATATAGTAGTAGTTTATAGCAGTGGATGTCATACGCGAGCAGCTTTCTAGGGAAAAAAGTACACATAGGTAAAGTGAAAATATTTTACCGTCCTACCTTTAAAGTGATTTTGAAATGTTCAAGGAGACTATACCAGGTAACCCAACTGCCCAGTATTTGACGTATACGTATACAAACATCCCTTGGTGCTATAAAAGAGTTGCAGAACTCAACGGGGCTATTTCAAGTTAAAACATGCCAGTGGAGAACCTGCGAAAGTGACCTTCGCTTACCGTCTTGCTTATCAGTGAAGACGTGAGCAAGTCGCGCTCATTGCGATCGGTTTTAAAAGTCATGAGAATAGAATATATTAGACTTTTTAAAAATATATTCTTTTTCAGGGCGGCGCCGTTAGACCGCTCGCCTCCCATCTAGGCGGCCCGGGTTCGATCCCCAAGCGTCTGCATGTGGGATTTGTGGTGGACGAAGAAGCATCTGGAGGGGTTTTCTCCGGGTGCTCCGGTTTTCCCTGCCACTCATTCCACCAAGTTCGCCTTTCCTATCATTCATTTCGCTTGCATTTCTTATGATCCACTTCCTCACGCTCATGCCTAACTGCGAGACGACCACTCGTTCCAGATTCTCCAGTCTGTGGTTTCGTGCCGTTGGCTCCCCGACAGGCTTCTCGCCCCTAGGCATTCGCTTGAAGTCCTAGGGGGTGTCAGTTCTAGAAATACGGGAAGAGTAAGCCGACTACGAAACGAAATTATTTTTCACAGACCTCAAATAATGTATTTTCATTTAATGTAAGAACCATTTCGAGTTTCAAAATATTTGTACTTATATAGAAATGCAATCCTTGAGTTTCTCATTCAGAACTTCATAACCAGCTAAGGCTGAATAGAAAAAACGTTTTTACTGCTGTTTTCAAAAGATACGAGCGAGACATTGGCAACTCTTTTCAAAATCTATTCCTTGTTTTGTCGCCAGTGGTTTTACTTTCTCTAGCCCCATATGTACAATGTAGGTATTGTATTCCGCCCAAAAAATTCGATACCAAGATTTCACCGGAAATACATGTTTTGGGTCTCTCTGAATCCAAAAAAAGCATTTCTGGAAAAAGGTGGGCACCATAGCTCAAAAACGAAAATACCGTTAAAATACCAAACTGGATGTTTAAGTTTGGTATCTTGCAAGGATGCGCCACGAAGATTTTCAAGCAAATCGCTCCACCCCCAAATACCCTTTACATGGAACTTTTTTCGAAAACATTGATTTTCTTAATAATGGCTCTGACGATTTTGATTAAAATCCCGTATTTTAAAACTATTTATATCCGAAATAAAATATACATCTCGAATTTTCTGGGAATAGCCTTTGAAGACCTCTTTATTCTGGATGAATTTTGCTTAACTGCTAAACCGTCAGAGATAGACAAAAACACAGTTTATGTCCTCTACGTTTTTGTTGTGGAGGTAGCCGTTTCCGAGATATTCCTTGTTATTAGTTTCAATTGTGAAGTTTTTAAACTTTCCGTTTCTCTTTCTTCTCTCCTGGCCAAACAAAGAAGCGATTTGCAGTGACAATTGCATTTAAAACATTTGACTATCACTTTATCCTAGTGCATTCCCTTAATTCCATTTTATGTATAAGAACTAAGTAATAAGAGCATTCTGCTAGTATTTGTTTCGATTATCATTGTGTAGAAAGAAGAATAATCTGGTAATCTTGCGTACCAGGTTACCCTGTCATGGCGGGTACCGCGGAACGCCAGGCAGGTAACCTCGCGTGACAACAAAACCCCAAAAAACCACTAAGGTCCTTAGCAAATAGTTTTCAATGCTTAGAGGTTGTAACTTAGCTTTCAATGACGTCATTTGGCGCGATTTATTTCTTCCGTATGTAGTGGCTTAATTTTCGTGGCACGAAGTATTTCTTCCGCAGATTTGATTCTTTAGACACTTGCTGTGTATTCACTATGGGGAGCAAACGTTTAATTGAGGACCATGAGATTTTAAACACCTTAAAATAAACAAATAGACGGAAATCAGAACTATTGCTGTTTTTGGTTGGCATAATAAACGGAGCCAGCGCCATCTGTAGAGAGAATATATATTTAAAATCGTCAGGGAATGGGGAAGCTATGGTATTTGTTTCGTCAGTTTGGCCGACTATATTTATTTTAGTTAAACATTTCTTTTCGTACATTATCAATCATTTCTCTTATATTTGTTATTATTACCCTTCCTATAGCTGTTTGCTGATATTTTATAGCTACTTTTTATTGTAGTTGTATATTTGTTATATTATAGTATATTTATTTTAGTTACACATTTCCTTTTCGTACATTATGAATCATTTCTCGCAGTTTTGTTCTGACTCATTTATTAAATTGCCTATATTTTATAACAACTTCCGTGTACTACAATGAATTTGCTTTGACCTATTCAGTACATTGAGGAATAGTACCAACTTCTTCCTACTGTTGCATAAACGTAGTGGTTTTTAAATGTGCATGTTGGCATTCCGCATTGACAGCGTCCGCCATGACAGGGTAACCTGGTGCGCAAGATTACCAATAATCTTATATAGGAAGTTTGTAGAGCAACTAGAGAAAGTCATGTGAGTGTATCACATCAGATTTTCGTGGAATGGATTTTATGACCAAACCGTGGTAATTATTTGCAGTTAATTTACAATTATTATTTATGAAGTGTTTGTTTATTTCGTGATGCTCATATTTCGGTCGTGTTATGGATATTAAACATTGTTTGTGCAGGTGAAAGGTAAGACGATACCACAGCTGAAAGTTTGCACGCAAGGTCGCAACTGGCTACCCATTAATACTAGACTTGGTTGAATTTACACTCACAACACTAATCCTATTAGCTTCTGTTACACCTCAGCTAAAACTGGAGGCTTCCAACATTTTAGCTGCTTTTTGTTTTACCCGAGGTACATCAAATATGTGTGCCAAGGCTTTGGGGACATACTTACCTTATGAAAAACATCAAAATATGTTGTACGAACATGGGTGCAGACAGTCTTTGTTTCCCCTGTCCTCTACAGCAGTTTTATATTGTAATACCAACTTTTCACCGAAAATACATGTTTTAGGGTGCCCTGAAATTAACCCGAAAAATAAAACATTATTAGAAAAAGCTCCATGTATACGCACGAGCGTGTGTGGACAGCATAACAGAAAAAATCTAATATGTTCCATTCACATGACTTTTTCTACGTCTCTACAACAAATTATTGTTAAAAAGCTTAAGCTTCTGTTTATTTCATGCTAATTGAGAAAAAATTAGCAGAAATACCTCGCTTCCTTGTAAGTAGAAGCGAAATAAAAGACTACCATAGGTTAAAGTGACAGTCAAAAGCTGGTTGCTATGTGACTGAATTTCATTATTTGTATGGACACGAGTTGACAAATTCCTGTATGAGGAAAGGATGCGTTTTTCAAAGCTGAAACTAAAAACAAGGAATATCTTAAAAACGATCAATTCCACAAAAAATGTATATGACATAAATTGTGTGTTTCAAAGAGATCTAAATATTTTGTGTAGTAAGTATTTTGTC
Source organism: Hymenopus coronatus (assembly GCA_030762935.1). Lineage (NCBI taxonomy): Eukaryota > Metazoa > Arthropoda > Insecta > Mantodea > Hymenopodidae > Hymenopus > Hymenopus coronatus. The sequence continues at coordinate 29,089,977 of CM060897.1, forward strand.
TGACTCTTACGGTTTACTAGTTATGCAAAATTCCGTAAAATTCATCCAAAATAGAGTAGTCTTCAGAGGCTGTTCCCAGAAAATTCAAGCAATGCATTTTATTTGTCGTGTAAATATCTTTAATATATGACACTTTAATCAAAATCGTTAGAGCCATTTTTGAGAAAATCAAAATTTTCGAAAAAAGTTCATGCAAAGGGCAGTTGGGATGGGGGATTTTCTTGAAAATCTTCGTGTCGCACCATTGGAAGATACCAAACCTAAATACCAAGTTTGGCTTTTAACGGTCTTTTCGTTTTTGAGCTATGCTGCCCACAGACACACACACACAGACTGACAGACATACAGACAGACACACATACACACGGACATGTTTCTAAAAATGCATTTTTTTTATTCAGGGGGTCTCAAAACACGTATTCCGGTGAAATCTGGGTATCGAATCTTTGGGTGCATTACAATACCTTCTCTATACACTATATACATATTACGTGTAGAGAAAGTAAAAAGAAAAGTCGGTAAAGTACCAACTTGGAATTTACGTTTCCTATCCTTTCAGAACAATCCCCTTTACATGGAAACATTTTCGAAAATGTTGTTATTCTCAAAAATGGCTTCAACGATTTTGACTAAAACATCGTATTCTAAATATATTTATATGAAAAATGAAATGTAGATCTTAAATATTCTGGGAATCGCTCCAAGACCTCTTTATTGCGGATGAATTTTGCTAAATTTTGTGTAACTGGATAGATAAAAATTTATTGCACAAAATGTAGATCCCATTAGAGCACATAACTTATATCATACACTGCTTTTTAGTAAAGCTGACCGTTTCTGAGATATTCCTTGTCATTTGGTTTCAGCTTTAAAATATTTATACTTTTCTCATACGGGAATTTGTCAACGCCTTACCATACAAACAAATGCATTTCAATCACATAGCAACAGCTTTTAAAAGATTTGACTGTATACTTCCTTATTTCCCCTCTTCTTATAATGAACCATATATTTAATCCATTTGTCAATTTTATCTCGATTAGCATTAAGTAGATAGAGCACTAACCTCTTTAACAATAATTTGTTACAGAGATGTAGAGAAAATCATGTGAATGCGACATATCAGATTTTTATACTGTATGATGTTCAAATTATTACTTTCTCTACAAAATACGACGTATATAGGTAGGGAATATATTGTGTTCCATCCAAAAATTTGCTACGAAGTTTACAACGGAAATACATGTTTTAATGTTCCCTGAAATCAATAAAATAGAAGCATTTTTAGAACAAGCTCCATGTGTGTGTGTGTTGGTATTTACTTCAGTATACTCCAAGGATGCGACATGAAGTTTTTACAGAATTCCCCACCCCAAACTACTCGTTACATGGAAACATTTTCGAAAATTTTGATGTTTTTTTAAAAATTGCTCTATCGAATTTGTTTAAAATAATATGTATATAAGATATTGACATGGATAATAAAATGTATAATTTGAATTTTCTTGGAATAGCTTCTGAAGACTTCATCCCAGATAATTTTAGCGTAGGTGGTAAATTATTATAAGATAAAATTACCAAACAAAATATGTAGATCTAGTTAAAGTACACAATTTATGCCATATGTATTTGGGTTTTTTATGCTAAACATTTCAGAGATACTCCCTGTTATATGGTTTCAGTTTTAAAGTACTCGAAATTTCTCAAATGGGTAGTCCTAATTCGTTTCATATCTCTTTTTACGCAGTTCAGAATGAAGAGGGCTTCAGGGGCTGTTCCCAAAAAATTCAGGATATATGTACATTCTTAAATCACTTTAATATACGCCATTTTAATCAAACTCGTTACAGCCATTTTTAGAACGTCGAAAATTTCGAAAAATGTTTTATATAGAGGGTAGTGGGGTGTGGAGTTTTTCTAAAAATCTTCGTGTCGTATCCTTGACTGAACTAAATACCAAATGGTATTCAACCGACTTTCCATTTCTCTACACGTACAATGTACATAGTGTTTATTGCACCAAAAATTCGATACCGAGATTTCACTGGAAATACATGTTTTGGGACACCCTGAATCCAAAAAAGCATTTTTAGAAAAATGCCCATGTGTGTGTGTGTGTATGTGTCCGTGGACAGCATATCTCAAAAACGAAATACCCATTCAATGCCAAGCTTGGTACTTAAGTTCAGTATCTTCCAAGTATGCGACACGAAGATTTTCAAGAAAATCCCCCTACTACAATTACCCTTTACATGAAAAAAAAATTAAAAAAAATTTGCTCAAAAATGGCTCTAACGATTTGATTATAAATCTCGTACATTTATGATATTTACAAGGCAATAAAATGTATATGTTGAATTTTCTGGGAATAACCTTTGAAGATTTCTTAATTCTGGATGAATTTTGCTGACTTTTACATAACTGGCAAACGTAAGAAGAAAAAAACCCTTACTGCACAAAAAATGGAGATTGGTGAAAACACACAATTTATGTCGTGTGTATTTTTTTCGTGGATTTGACCGTTTTCGAGATATTCCTTGTTATTGGTTTCAGTTTTAAAATACTAAAAACTTTTCTCATACGGGAACTTGTCAACTACTGGCCACGCAAAGAAATGGATTTCTATCCCATAGCAAACACAGTTTAAAACATTCGACTGTCGGTTTAGCCTGGTATATTCCCTTATTTCCCTTCTACTTATAAGGAACTAAGTAATTATGACCGTTTTGCTAATGCTTATCTCGATTAGCACGAAGCAGATAGAAGAATAGGCATATTAACAATAATTTGTTACAGAGATGCAGAGAAAGTAATGTGAATGCAGAATATCTGATTTTGTTGTTATGCTGTCCACAAACACACATACACGGACATTTTTTAAAAACATTTTTCTCTGGATTCGTTGGCCCTCAAAACACGTATTTGCGGTGAAATCTCGATACCTAATGCACCTACATAGTACTGGTAGAGAAAGTAAACATATTCGGAAAAGTTTGTCTGAATCGCTTGTTGTGGAGCATGCTGTAACTGTTGTGTGTTGTTGATGGTTGTCGTTTAAATGAGGCAAATTCCGTCATCATCGGGCACTGTCACGGATACCGATACTGGAAGAAACTAGGCCGCACTTGCTAGCGTATCATATTGCAGTTTTGCTGCTCTTGCTGGCAAGGCGCGGTCCGTTGAGCCAAGTCCGGTCTTCGGTGGCATTTGAGGTTTTATCGTCAAACCACGCCGATGTTGTGGGATACACCTTCAGCTTCCAGGCACCGGCGCTGTTGAACCGTCCCTTCTAAAGAAAATGTTTGTTGAAATTTCTTTCGTTCTTCAAATTGTATTAATTTCTCTACTTATACTTGTATCCTACCCAAAACTTTGATGTCTAGATTTCATCGAAAATGTGCCCAAAAGCAGCATTTTCAGAAAAAGGCCCCTATGTGAACAGCATGACTCAAAAGTTGAGCATATCCTAAGGATGCGACAGGAAAATGTTCAACAAATCACTCCACCTCAAACTACACTTTATTTGTAACATGTTTAAAATATGTTGATTTCTTTCTCAAAAATGCTTCTATATGAGTTTTAAAATGTTATGTTTTTAAGATACTGTCATAATAGATTAAGTTATAAACTAAATTAAATTCCACAGCGTTACAATATGTGACATTATTTGAAGCATTTAGCAGCAGTCCATGGCATTTAACTGGTGAGCGAACTACGAATATCAGAGTCCGGTGCGATGACTGCGCATGTTGCTTCGATGCATTCTCGTAGCGCATCCAGTGTAGTTAGTTGTTGCCCATAAACTTCATTATTCAACCTATAGCGTGTATGACTTAGTACCAATAGTTCAAATTACAAAAAAATTGCTCACTTGTATATGTGGAACCAACATTGCAACAATACGGGCTGCAAAAATCTCTCATTTTGGGGTATGTATCGGCTGGGTAACATTTGGTCAAGTTGCAAGCCGTGTTCCCTGTTCTTTTAGAAAAGTATTGCTCTGTTGTATATGTAGTTCTAATTGTAACTGCAGTGGGGCATCTATAACATTGAAAACATGGGCTGCAAAATAGTTGTTTGTGTTTTTCCATACTGATAATTTCGGTCAATGAAACGTCACTATATAGTGTTGTTCTTCATGTACACAGCAGGCACAGTGGAGTGGGTAAGGAAGAGGTGGCAATGTTTCATTACAGTTGAACATTCTCCCCAAGTCTGTCCTATATAGCTATATTATAAATTACCATACTCAGTGCTCCTGAATATATGTACTTTTGAAACATTTTTTGTTAAGCTTCACTGATAATATTCTGGCATTAAACGCAGGACTTGTAAGATTTCATAATTAACCAGATTTACTGAATTACGTAAAACGTGCAACTCGGCCTCCTAGGGTAGGCTCAAACATTGGACTACATCAGGAACCTAACCATTGTAATGACTTGTATAATGTACCATGTTGGGATAAGAGAGGTTGGCCGTGGCATGTTTATCCAAGTCCAATATTTGTCATCGTGTTGAAATTCTCACAAAAAAAATGCTGAGTAGCGCATGTTGATTCAGGATGCTGTGCTCGTCCTTCAGATGTCCCCGCACCTGACGCAACGGAGCAAATATTGACCCTGTCGCAATACGTCCTTTCTTCAAGAGCATCATCGTCCACCGTGTTTTTCAGTGATCCAGCAGTGATTGTACCTAATTCCCACACGTGTCGGCAACGTAGAACTATCTTTAGACATGATCTGAGTTTGGGAAGGAGGATCACTGGTCCGTCTATCTTTAGAGGTGATCTGAGTTTGGGAAGGGGGATACTGGTCTCGCAAACTCAAATTATGACTCAACTAAAGATAATTTCAAGATATATTGGTGTTTAAAATAGTTTACGATATTACTCTGGCTCTTATATGCGTTGAAATCTCCAAGGAAACCGTCTAATGTAAAACTTAGCAGTTCTGTATTTTCGTATATACACATTTATACTAAACATATCTAACTAGAGGATTATTATCACATTTTAATTAACCAAACACATTTGTTGTCAAATATCTCAATATATGCAATCCAGAATTCCCTAAAGTCAAACAGATGTCTTAAAATGTGGATAACTATAAAGTTGTAAATTAAGTACTCATTTTGAGGCAGTGGTGTGGTAGATCTTTTCTTTCGTTTTACGCAGAATTATTTATGGTTTGACGCTGTCAAATAGCATACTGGAACCAAATTATTTTAAAACGAGGAGTTACTTTGGGTATTTTCACGTATTTTAACAAGATTTGACTATCTTTACACCAGTTTAACACAGTTCTCTAGCATAAGTAGCTTTGCCCTCCAAAATCCATAAATTTCGTTACATGCCATCAGGAAAGCGGCTCATCAAATGTACCATTTTCCTTAAGACACTATTGATTATTTTTTAATAATTGCGATGCAAGTTTCACGGTTCAAGTAATAATCAGATCGCTTCCAAATGTTCGTGTCTTATCGTGGCGTTGAAATCTCCAATGGATTTGATGTTAACTTTCAATTCTTGCGTAAAGAAGATGGTGCAGTAAAGCTCGTACAACGCAACCAAGGCTTTCTGTCCGTCGTGCAATGAATGACCCTCTACAACAACCCAGTACGGTTGTAGTTAAATCAGTAAAATAAAATAATATTGTACCGTGGTTATGCTGGTAATAGAAATGCTTTAGTTTTTACTTTCTCTAGCTCCATATGTACAATGTACATAGGGATAGAGAAGTATTGTATTCCACCCAAAAATTCGATACCGAGATTTCACCGGAAATACATGTTTTAGGACCCCCTGTATCCAAAAAAAGCATTTTCAGAAAAAGGTCCTTGTCCGTGTGTCTGTGAACACGATAACTCAAAAACGAAAAGTAGTTAAAATACCAAACTTGGTATTTAAGTTTAGTATCTTCCAGGAATGAGACATGAAGGTTTTGAAAAAAATCCCCCACCCTAAACTACCCTTTACATGGATTTTTTTTCGAAAATATTGATTTTCTTAAAAATGGCTCTAACGATTTTGATTAAAATATCATATGTTAAAGATATTTACCTAAAAAATAAAATGTATATCTTGAATTATCTGGGAATAGCTTCTGACGACCTGTTTATTCTGGATGAATTTTGCTTAATTTGTCATAACTAGTAAACCGTAAGAGATAGACAAAAACTTACTGTACAAAAAATTTAGGTCTTGTTAAAATACACAAGTTATGTCATATACATTTTTCTCGTGCAGCTTACCGTTTTCGAGGTGTTCATTGTTATTAGTTTCAGTTGTGAAGTATTTATATTTTTCTTTTGTTCTACTCTTGGCCAAGAAAAGAAACTATTTGTAATTACAATCGCATTACGACAGCTTTTAAAACATTTGACTACTGGTTTAATCTAGTGTATTCCCTTATTTTCTTCCTATTTATACGGAACTAAATAATAAGAAAATTGTGCTAATGAGTACCACGATTAGCAAGGTGCAGAAAGAAGAACAATCTTATGTATGAAGTTTGCAGAGCACTAGAGAAAGTCATGTGAGTGTAACACATCAGATTTTTTACCTGAGTAACCCAAATTATTTAGATCTTAACTTCAGATAATTGTCAAATACTTTCAGGATCTTCATTTCGTATATTATCGTTGAAATCTCTGTATATGTTTTCATCTGCTGTGTTATTCTTCAGTTTTTCCACAATAATCAATCTGTCAACTGTTAAATATGTAGAATTTTTGACATTGTTAAGCTTGCTGTTCCTGTTGGGAATTAGCACATGTTAATGGGGAGACATTCCAAGATTCAGACACTGTGACGAGAAAAATGAAGGAGTGTATGTAGTAATCGATGACGTGAGAAGAGGAATGCGACTTTTATCCTAGCAGACGAGATAGATATCAAGTATCTCAAATGCATAGATATCTTAAATGATAATTTCACTGCCAAGTTAATTTTAGGTATATCATATTAAGTTATATTTACTTTGTGAAAATTATCGAATGCGCAATGGAAAGCCCAGTTATTATTTTAAATTTCGATGTTAAAAAGTACCTGAAATCTTAACCAACATACCTATAAAATTATTAGACAATGGAGGAATTATAACAACGGATTTTATGTAATTTCTTATACACGTATAAGTTATACCTTTACATGCTGTGTTGAAGCTTTATTTTTCTGGAACTTTTAATGTCTCCACTTCGCTACTCTGCAAACTTTTATCTCAAAAACTCCTTGATCTAGTTCGCTTAAATACAGTACACATGTGAAAGATATTTTCTGCAAACGTGTGGTAATTAAAGGTATAATTTTATTTTTATAATCGTAGTTTTAAATGTTAAATAGTACCAAGATAAGCGTTTTTGGTAGTGAAGTGTTCTAGAGAAAATATTTTCACTAGATTACTAGTCATGGTTATCCGTTTATATTTATATTTTAAAGACCGAATTTGTAATTTGAAGCTTTGTGTATTCAACATTGTCATTCTATTGTAAAAAAAATCTGATGTGTTCCATTCACATGACTTTCTCTAAATCAAATTATTGTTAAAAAGCTTATGCTTCTATTTACTTCATTCTAATTGAGAAAAAAATAGCAGAATTAGTCTTATTACTTGCTTCCTTGTAAGTAGAAGTGAATTAAGGGAGTAATATATGCTAAACTGATGCCAAAAGCTGGTTGCTATGTAATTGAAGTTCCATTGTTTGTATGGACAGGAGTTGAAAAATTCCTGTATGAGAAAGGTATTTTTTCAAAGCTGAAACGAAAAACAAGAAATATTTAAAAAAGGATCAACTCCACGAAAAAGTTGTATATAATATAAAGTGTGTGTTTCAAAGTGCTCTACATTTTTTGTGTATTTAAGTTTTTGTCCATCTCTTACGGTTTGGCAGTTATGCAATATTCCGTAAAATTCATCCAGAATAAAGTAGTCTTCAGAGGCTATTCCCTGAAAATTCAAGATATACATTTTATTTGGCAAGCAAATATCTTAAATATAAGAGGATTTAATCAACATCGTTAGAGCCATTTTTAAGAAAATCAAAATTTTCGAAATTGTTTCCATATAAAGGTTAGCTGGGGTGGGGGGATTTTCTTGAAAAACTTCGTGTCGCATCCTTGGAAGATATCAGACCTAAATACCAAGTTTGGTTTTTAACGCTCTTTTCGTTTTTGAGCTATGCTGCCCACAGACACACACACACATACACACATACGGACATTTTTCTAAAAGTACTTTTTATGGATTCTCATAACATATATTTCCGGTGAAATCCCGGTATCGAAATTTTGGATGCAATGCAATACCTTCTCTATGCACTATGTACTTAGTACGTATAGAGAAAGTAAAAAGGCTTATGAGCTACATTCAAAGAACTTCTAGCCACTATCGTTTATATTTGTCAGCTGGCCTAACTGCCCCGTATTTAACGTGTGCAAATATCCCTTCAAGCGTTAAAAGAGTTGCCGAACTCAATGGTGCTGTTTCAAGTTAAAACCTTTAAGTGAGGAACTGGTTAAGCGTCCTTCGTTTCATCCCTCTTGATCATCAGTGGAGACAGTGAACGGTTCGCACTTATTGGGCATAAGTAAGGACGTCCTCGCCAGTTCGTCATTGTCCGCTTTAACTTGAAATAGCCCCGTTGAATTCTGCAACTCTTTTAACGTACGTAGGGATATCTAAACACTTCAAATACAGAGCAGTTGGGCCAGCTGGTATCTCTCTTCTACAAACAACCCATACTACACCTTAATTTTCTCTTTACTTCATGTTAATTGAGACAAATATTAATTCAAAAAGTGCATTTATTAAGCATGCAGTCAGACTAAACATATAGTGTTGTAAACAAAGTCGTTTTGAGGAGAAAAAGTATGGTAAAGCTTTTCGTGTAAAAGGGTATTTGGTGTGAGGGAAGTAAATTGAAAAGATTGTTGTATATTTAAAAGAAACCGAACCTAGATGTAAATTTTTGTATTTACCCGATATTGCTTTTTGGTCATGCTGTTCATACTCATACTATTACTTTCATAAAAGCGAAAACTAAATTATCGTACATTTCACAAACCTTGAATTCATTAAGCAAGAAAAAATTATTAAATTTATTAAGAGTATTTCAAAATATTGATTTGGTTAACAATACTTCATACTGCGCGCCCGGAATTTCTTTACATGTAATTTTCAGAGAATCTAAAAAAATGTTTTTCCCGTGAAAACCCAATATCGAATGTATATTCACCGTGCACGGACCAGAAAGTCGTACTGGTGGCGCCGCTCCGTGTCATGCTCTCTACTTATTAGGATAGAAGCGGAAGCAATGTTCAATGTGAAATTATTTGTGGTTTTCTGCCTATAAAGTACTGAGAGTACTATTCCAAAAGGTCGAACTCTTTTTGTATATATCTGAAAATATACTGGGAACATATGCTGAACTGTGGGGATGTCCTGACGTTTTATTTCCGCTGAAGTGAATGCTGCAAATTTTTGTTGCGGGCTTTCGTTCTCACTATGATTCCTCAGGACTAAAAATAAAATATAAAGTATGAATAGTAAAATGTACACAACAATATGTACATAAATGTTAATAAAAGTAATAATAATAATAATAGTGGACCGACTATTTGCGTAATGTGTCGTTTAATCTAATGCCCATAGTATTTAAATTTTCTACTTATTAACTTTAAAAACGTTAGCATTGATTTCTAAACAACATTATCCTTGCTGAAGTTAATTTTTAAGCATATGTTACTGCTTTGAGGTACAATATAAAATTAGTGTACTTACTTCTTTCGATGTACAGCTTGAATCCATAGATTTCTTCTCTGCGCTTCAGTTTCCCGCGTGGGAAAAGAATAAAAGGCAACAGCTGGCCAAGTATTCTTGTAGGTATTATTACATGCTACAATACAGCAGTTATTGTTCCCTTTCCGCCTTCTTGTAGTGCTTACATTCTCAGGAGGTTCGACACTTGACATCTTAGCATACGCTAATGTTCTTACTCCACTGCCTCTGTTATCCTCTTGTTAGTAACCAAACTTGCCGCCAGAGTATAAATAAATGGAAGTTTCACAGTCCTTCACCTTAGTTAAAACGAAACACATTGCATTTGTGAACAATAATTGTTAAAATAGTAAAATAATATTGATGCTTATTTTCTTTGGGAGCTAAGTAGAAGTGCTATCGAGAAAGTAAGGAACGATTTGGCATAACTAAATAATAACGAAACCTATCAACACAAAACTTTACAAAGTTACAGTACCTTACGCTATTTCTCAACATAATCTCCATTCTGTTAAGACATGTCATGTGATACACATTTTAAATGCTGATAATGCTTCTCTACTGCCAAAGATCTTATTCGTTTTTATGAATGCACAAAATGTTCGGCCAATCGAGTCTTATAGTTGAATAACGCAATGAACTGAGGAAATGGCGCATCATTTACGAGTAATAGAGGAAGATTAATGTGAATGACAAGACCAGAGTGGAAGTTCATCAAGTCTTATGAAGGGATTGAAAGCAAATGTAGGTGAAAGAATTCAGAAAAAACAGTATTTCACTTTTTGGGTGGAAAAGATTTCGCAACCGGTGAATGCCTCAACCTTCTGACTCAGATCTTTAGCGGTGAAAGAGTATAACATAGGCATTGAAACACCATACCACGTGACAATAAATAATACCTAGATAGTAAAAGCGATTACGTTGAGAAATGGAGTAAGGTACTGAAACTTTGTAAATAAGGTTTTATGTTCATATTTTTCATTATTATTTAGTTATGCCAAAACTTTCGTTACTTTCTGGGTCGGCCTCATAGTTTAAAAGCTTTTTATTATAGCGTAATGACACCGTCAAACCTAACCTCACAATCATAAGCTGGTAAAGTCTTGCAGCCAGGGAATGAATCATTGATGTTTTGTGGAAAACAAGTATATCGCATTTATGGTAGCTGATAAATAAATATCGATAAATATATAGTGACTTATGACTGATTTGTTGACGTGTAACACATTCTAACGTAATTGGTCTATATAAGTGGAGGGAAATGTTTTACATAAATTTAATGCTCTATTTGTCCTTGCTGCATGTGGGCGTTGTTTACATCCTCTTTCACCACCGTGTTCAATCTTCGATTTCTTGCTGCATAGAGCCACCGGCAAAACCTTTGAACCTTATCGTCCAATTTAAACTTCTACTTAGCGTTACTCCGGTTAGCTTAAGGCGTCTAAATATACAGTTACAGGTGAAACAAACACTTTCGCTAGAAATGGGAACTGGGAGGCGATATTTCAACGTCTCTTCCGAATACAATAGAGAATGGAGAGCTTTGAACACGAGCTATTTTTCGTTTACATTTACATAAAGCCGTTAGTTCTTGCTAAACCCGCCTCGGGTCGGTTAGCATTCAAGGCGCAGAGGTCACAGTTCAGCCTTGTAAGTTTAGACGTCTCTTGAAGTTGACTGCAGAAGGAGGCTGTTACCCTACCACAGCCAACTCCAGTCAAAAGCGACATATGTAATGCCTTTTTAAATTGTTACAAATTAAAATATCTTGTGTGTTCCCTTCATGTGACTTTCTCTAACTGTTCTACAAACAAACTATTGTTTTATCATGCCAGTCGAGACAAACATTACCACAAATGGTCTTGTTATTTGCTTCCTTATACAGCATTTTTCAGAACAAGGTAACCCTCTATTAAAATTTAGGCTTAGGTTGTGTGCGGTTGGAAATTGACCCTCGCAGTTGTCAAGTATTCCATATACTGGTCTCTTAACTAAGGCGCGAATCTCGACTTGCATGCGGAGTCTTCCAATCTCCAGGAAACAGATTTTACTGCATTGCCTCCCACCCCTAGTGCAGAGCAATCTTTTGTTTACTAATGGTTATTGCCCAATGGCAGGGGGGAGCGGTCCCATTTGAAGGCCATCATGCTTTGGGGAAAACTATAAGTAGGAGGGAAATAGGGAATATACTGGGCTAAAGCGACAGTCAAATTTAAGAACAGTCGCTATACGATTGACATTGAAATTAGGTTTTATTTCCATTGTTAGGAGTAAAACAAAAAAGGAATGAAACGGGTGAGGAATTCTTATTTGAGATTTTTTTTTAAGTATTTTAAAATTGAAACCAACAAGTGAGAAGTGATTAACTCTTAAATACATACATTAATAAATACTTGACAAACTGTACACTAAGTTTTTGTCTATCTCTTACGGTTTACCAGTTAGGCTAAATTAATTCAGAATGAAGAGGCTCTCAGAGGTTATTCCCAGAAAATTCAAGATATATTTTATTTGTTATAGCATTATCTTTAATATAAGATCTTTTAATCAAATTCGTTAGAGCCATTTTTGAAAAAATAAAAATGTTCGAAATTTGTCCATGTAAAGGATAGTTTGGGACGGAGAATTTTCTTTAAAATTTTCGTGTCGCATTTTTGGAAGATACTCAAGTTTGTTAACCGACTTTTCGTTTTTTAGTCATCTTCTTCAAAGACACACAGGCGAACACGCGTGCGCTGGAATTGGTGACCCTAAAAAGTGTATTTCCAGTGAAATCTAGGTATCGGCTTTTTGGGTGTAATGTAACATTTTCACCACCTATTACGTACGAAGTAGTGAAAATAAAAATCTATGTGATTTATTACATTCATATGACTCTCTACTTATTATCATTTATTTTGAAATTTCTTCAACTATTCTTAACTAAAGCTTTTTACTTTCACTACCACGTACCTAAATACCAAACTTGGCATTTAAGTTCAGTACTTTTTAAGGATGTGACACCAATATTTTCAAGAATATCCCCCCCAACCAAGTATCCTTTAGATGGAATACTTTAAAAATTTATTTTTCTCAAAAAATGCGTGTTGATTTTGATTATATTATCATAAACTGACATATTTAATTGCAAATAAAATGTACATTCTACATTTTCTGGGAATGTCCTTCACAAGCTGAAGAGATTTTAGATTAACTTGTGTACATTAAACGGTAGGCAAAAACTTACTGCACTAAAAGTGAATGTCTTTAAAACACACAATTTATCCAAAATAGTTTTTGTGACATCATTTCCGAGATATCCGTAATGATCCCCCCCCCATATTATAGTCCCATTTAACATTAATGGTCTAATTGGAGGCTTTGACTTAAGAAACAGCTCTTTGACTCTAGGTACTTTAACGTTGTGTTTTTAATCATTTTCTTTTCTTCGAGCATGCGCACATTCACACATTCACACTGTCAGGCGCTCTAAGGCATTGGGAATGATTCTTGTTAAATGAACATTCCCCGTTCCAGCCGGAATCGAAATCTGGACCTCCGGGTGAGAAGTCAGCTCGCTGACCATCGACCACCGAGGCAGTCATAAATTGTTGTCATTCTTTTAAAGTCTGACGATGCTTGGTTGCTTCTTACGATGGCTTGGAAGGATTATGTAACTTTAAGACCAGCATAAGTTCGAGCCCACCTGGGTAGTGTGGTGGTAGCATGTCTGCCTCTCATTCAACAGGTCGCGGGTTCGAATCTCACTAATGGTGAGTTACCCAAATAAGATTTTCCCTTATCCTGAGAATACGAATGTCGAGTAACTTGAAGCTCCATGAATTATGAGATCATTTGAGCGTCATTTCACCAATTTCATTCATCGTCCGATATGACCAACCATGTTAAGGGACGTTAAGCTACCAAAAAGGAAAAAATAATTTCGTCTATATTCTCTTGTGTACCATAAGGACGCGGGAAATCACGGTTAAAAAAATCTGATGTGCTCCATTCACATGACTTTCTCTACATCTCTGCAACAAATTATTGTTAAAAAGCATATGCTTTTATTTACTTAATGCTAATCGAGAAATAATTAGCAGAAATAGTCTTATTACTTGCTTCCTTGTAATTAGAAGCGAAATAAGCGAGTACCATAGATTAAAGTGATAGTCAAAAGCTGGTTGCTATGAGACTGAAGTGCCTTTGTATGCACACGAGTTGACAAATTTATTTATGAGAAAATAATAAATTTTTCAAGGCTGAAACCAAAAACAAGGAATATCTAAAAAACGACCAACTCCACGAAATAAATGTACATAACATAAATTGTGTGTTTTAATGTGCTCCACAGTTTTTGTGTGGTAAGTTTTTGTCTATCTCTTACGGTTTACTAGTTATACACAATTCCGTAGAACTCATCCAGAATAAAGTAGTCTCCAGAGGTTATTCCCAGAAAATTCAATATATACATATTATTTGTCAGGTACATATCTTTAATATACAATATTTTAATCAAAATCGTTAGAGCCATTTTTCAGAAAATCAAAATTTTCGAAAATTTTTCCATGTGAAGGGTAGTTTGGGGTAGGGGACTTTCTTGAAAACCTTCGTGTTGCATCCTTGGAGGATACTAAACTTAAATACCAAGTTTGGTATTTAACGGACTTTTCGTTTTTGAGCTGTGCTGCCCACACATACACAGACACACACGGACCTTTTTCTAAAAATGTTTTTTTTATTCAGGGAGTCTCAAAACATGTATTTCCGGTGAAATCTCGGTATTGAATTTTTGGGTGCATTACAATACCTTCTCTATACACTATGTACATAGTACGTGTAGAGAAAGTAAAAAATCCAAAGTCAGAATGGCCGACCCGTTGGGATTTAAAGCTGGGAGATCACGAATACAAGTCCCGCTTTAAAAAAGTGTGACTAATTGAAATAATCAGTAACCTCCCTTGTCAACTCTGTTTTACACTGAAGATGGAATCGCGGTCCAGGAGTCACAGACAGGATGAACTTCGCTTTGGTCAGATAAGAGATTCCTGACCTATGGCTTTCAACTTCCCGTCCGGAAATTGCACTGTGCTCTGCGGTGGGTAGCCAGGCAGGTAACCGACCAGGTCAGGCCTGAAGGTCAGCTCTACCCACGGCAGCAACCACCTCCCGGAAACTCAACATTCCTCATGGCGTGCTCGGACGCGAATTCCTTTGGAGAAGTTACTTAACAGGATTCTACCAAGCTTTAGAAGTGCAATAAACATGGCTAATTTACCTATATAGTAAGAGAAAACCTGCAAAGCTTTGCATAAGCCTGGAGTTTCTGAAGTGTAAACTTGCATGCGAATACTTAAAGTTTGTTTTTTCTCCACAAGGTTGCTACAATTATCTCACTAACATTTGACCGCACCCAAACCCCCCTCCCCACTCTCTCTCTGATCTCAGTGTCTGCCCCAGAGAGAAGCATTAAGCAAAGAACACACAAATGCTAAGTAACACTGATGATGCTCTATGCCTGCGAAGTGTGGGGCATGGCAGCAGACTCCTGGCTTCTCTGGTTACAGCGGGTACAGAATAGAGGACTCCGGTCCATATATTCTGCATGTCGACGTTTCCCTTTGAGGCTACTACGTGAAGCTTCGGCCCTCCCATATGTGGAAGATGTTATTAGGCGCCGGGCTCAAAAATTCTACGCCAGATTGGGCGACCATGAGCAAAGGAAAGGATGCTGCTCCTGAAAATGCAACCGCTCGAGGAGCCTACTAGCGCTACCTCCTTAACACCAACACTCGAAAACTCCAAAATTAAAACCTCAACCTTCACCTCATTCCTGTGGTTAAACCCTTACCAGGGTAGGTACACAGTAACAACACCTAGGCTCACCACGAGCCTACCAGACACGCACGCTAAGTAACATATTCTTTGTTAATTGTGTCTTTTTCCCTCAAGTCGTGCGTAGGACAGGAGTTGGAAAAGTAGAGTCATACTGAAAAATTCAAAGCCATAACGTGATTTGAACCACGCATATTTCAATCATTCTAACCAATGAGCTAGCGAAATGAATTCAATTCCTCAATTGACTCGCACGCCTCAACTGACTCTTACGATATTGTAAGTCACCTTTGGGGTGTGTCATCTCAAAATAATTTGATCACCATGCGAGTCAGTTGAGGAATTCAATGTGATGTCGGCATGTTACTGTAGTAGCTCAGTGGTTAGAGCAACCAGCTGGAGACCGAGAGATCCATGCTTCAAATCCGGATGTGGCACTGAACGTTTCAGGCTGACTCTGCCTATTCAACATACTCTTTGTCCAACAGCTTATGGTTTCCGGCAGAAATGATTCAGCTGATCAACCAACAATTCCATTTACACCATCTATCTGATGCTGAACACCTTCTGTAGCTATGGTTATGGCAGTAGTGCCAAATTTGAAGTTTTTATTCCAGCTGGATTAAAGCGAAGAGGTGACCAAATGATCACAAATCTTAAGGTATTGAGTTTGATTGAACATAATTAGCTTTTAAATAAGATGTACTCATCTGAGTATGATGTGGCTAGCTTTTTGGAGCTGAGAGTCATTTTAACTGATGGAGGAAGGTCGCTGCTGCCATTTTCCAGCGACAAACAGGTTCATGGTTTTGAGTAATGGTGCCTAATTATTGATCCACACTTCAAACCGTTATGCAATCGATATCGGTCTTGTCCTGCCGTCTTGTGCTGCCATGGTGGAGGTATCGGGTCCAAGCCTTGATATCACAGTCAAGCAATGATACATTTTTACTTTCTCTAGCACGTATGTACAATGTGCATTGTACTCCAGCAAAAATTCGATCACGGGATTTCACCGGAAACACATGTTTTGAGAACTCCTGAACAAACAATTTTTTAGAAAAATGTGCACGTGTGTGATGAATTCTGCTGTTTTGTGTGATGGTGTTTAACGCTCCATTTTATTATAAATTCCACCACAAGCGATGACACTGATGATACATGACATGAAAATGGAGCACCGGTAGAATGCGATGGTGGGGGGGAAACCGGAGAAAACCTGCCTCTGCGCCGCTTTGTCCACCACATACGGTCGCCTCTGATTGAACCAGATGAATTTTGTATAACTCGTAAACCGTAAAAGATAGAAAAAACTTATTATATACAAAAATGTGGATCTCATTTAATTACTCGAGTTATATACATTTTCAGTGGTCGCAAGCTTTCACGGCCGGAGTCAAAATTACAACTAGAAGAACTTTCCGGGCTGAGAAGCTGTGATCTACTGGAGTTGCGACCAAACCTTCACCGAGAAGACTTAGACCACGCCACTGAAGCTGTTCATCGCACTCGTGAACGAAACGTCTGGACCTGAAAACTCCAGCAGACCACGGCTTCTGAGCCCGGAAACTTCTTCTAGTTCTTATACATTTTATTTGTAAAGTTAACGGTTTTCAAGATGTTCCTTATTATTGGAATATATTGGCAAAATGGAACCGAATTTCAATTGCTTCACATAACGATAGCTCTTAAAAGATTGAATTATCGCATTAGCCTAATATATTCCCTTATTTCTCTTCTAAATGCAAGGAATCAGTAATAAGATGTTTATGTTTATCTCGATTAGCATGACGCAGATGAAAGAATAATTTTCTGTATGGAAACTTTGTTTATGGAACAGCCAGAGAAAGGCATGTGAATGGAGCACACCAATTTTTTTTTTTAAAAAACATACTGGAAATAGCGATCTAAATGCTCCTACGTTTTAGATGATACCTCTTAGCACAAAGACCAAAGGCCTTGTTTCTTCTTTAGACATTATACAGGGTAGCGCATGAAAAATCTGTCCCAGTACAAGGCTGCTCATTGTTGCCCTCCAATAGTCATCTATTGTTGCGCAACTGTTGCGACTAGAATTTGTATTGTCAATACGAAAGCGACGCGTGAAGAGAATATCTCAGCGAGATTCATCTTCTTCAAGAAAGAATCGTAACAGTGGAGACGTACATTTCTACCGGTTCATTTAAGGACTCGCGGGACATTTGTGCAAAGAACTTTCCTGGCGTTTCCGAGCAATATTGGTGACAAAGTGGCGTACATTATGCACAAGAGTAAGTATAACAGTGATTTCTAACAATTGGAAGTGATCCTTTAAGAGTACTAAGTACTATTTCGTAAATTAAGTTTTTAAATATTCTTTTTTCTCCAAATGTCAACGAAGAAACGAGCAGGCCTATAACCTCTAGACTTTTGAGTTGGTATTTATTTAGAAAGAAGGGTGAGTAGGGTTATATATTGACTGCTTTTCTACATTGACTTCTTCAGGTTGAATAATATGGGTTTCAAACCTAATAGTGGAGTCAATAATATATCCCGTCTTATCTTTGAAGGCAGTGATATCCACTCTTCTGTTGCTTACATTTGAGGCTGTACCATATATCTCTTCATACACTTGGTCATCCTTTACTCTTAAAGCTTTAGCGTGATGGTACAATTTTTATGGTGACAAATGTTTCTCAGCATTTCTCCGCGAGGACAAGAACCGAGAACATGAGAAAGTGTTCCTATCTTTTCGTGGCAGCGCCGACAAAGGTTGGCATTCTGAAATCCACCGGGAACAGATCTTACTGCTGAGGTATTAGCTGTCATTTTGATAGCCTCAATCCGTTCAATGCAAGACAGACCTTTATGGTCGCGAATCCAAGTGTTAGCTGGCATACACTGTCTGAAGATAGGTAATGTCTGTTCGACGGTGTTTTAGCTAATGGGTTGGGGGGCCCTTACAAGCAGGTAGGGATGTAGCAATTGGAAGGAGGTAGTGTTGAAGCAAGCGAGGGACGCTTGGACGAGTTCAGCATAGTGTACCCCTCCCACAGGATTGCTTGAGCGCTAAGCCACCCCACCCCACTAGCTATAACACCGCTGAACAGTAATCTTTTACCCTTATTTTGAAGTTTTTACCACTCTGAGAAAGATCGTTCCCCAGTTCTTGGCGTATCTTTGTAAATTCAACTGGAGTGACTTAATTTTGCTGGAGGCTGCACCACCCAAAACTGGGCAAGGCATAGATGAGAATGGGCCGAAGGAGGAATTTAAAATCAAAATAGTTGTGGCACTGTTGAGAGATTTACGATTTATTGGAGGATAAAGTTGTGACAATTGGCGGGTGATCAGTCTGTACTCGGGTTCAGTTTTTCCTGGTATTAGTGCCATAACTAATTCACAATGCGTCTTAAATATCAACCCTTCAAAGACCACCGCAAACAGAAAGGAAACCGCAAGACGAGAGTTTGCACAATACGGCGGAAATTAGTAAGAATTGAATGTAGAACAAAGAACACCGCCATCTGTATGTTTCACACGTAGGTGTGGGCCTTGGAACATTGTATACATGGCAACATGAAGCATACTAGGAGAAAACAGCGATTCTCGCAGTATCCAAAACCGCAACATTATTAATGGCTTGCGAAAACTAAAGCCGGAGAATTTATTAACGTGAGAGAGTGAAAATAATGTTTAAAAGTAACTAGCAATAAGTTTTCTTGTTTTAAGTGACCACAGAACAGGGCTCCATATTTCATTTTGGAGAAAGCAAATCTTGAGATACTGCTCCTCAAAAAATAGCATCGTATATGTAAAGAGTTCTTACTTTAGCACTCATTAACATGAATATTAATTTTTGTGTGATATTCTACAAAAGTTTGATATTACAAAAGATTTTGCTTCTTTCTAACATTTGACGCGTGAGTTTTTCTAAGTCAAATGTGAGCGGAATATTTTTAGTAAGTATGACTTTAGATTTTTACTTTCTCTATGAACAGTGTATTGAGAAGGTATTGTATTGCACCCAAAAATTCGATACAGAGATTTCACCGGAAATATATGTTTTGAGACCCCTGAAGCCAAAAAATGCATTTTTAGAAAAATGTCCCTCTGTGTGTGTGTGTGTCCGTGGGCAGCATGGCTCAAAAAAGAAAAGACCATTAAATACCAACTTGGTATTTAAGTTTAGTATCTTCCAAGGATGCGACACGAAGATTTTCAAGAAAATCCCCCCACCCCAAACTACCCTTTACATGGAACTTTTTTTCGAAATTTGTGATTTTCTCAAAAATGGCTCCAACGATTTTGATTAAAATATCGTATATTAAAGATATTACCTGACAAATAAAATGTATGTCTTGAATTTTCTGGGAATAGCCTCTGAAGATTACTTTATTCTGGGTGAATTTTACGGAATTTTGCATAACTGCTAAACCGTAAGAGATGGATAAAAACTTATAACACAAAAAATGTAGACCACATTAAAACACACAATTTATGTTGAATATACTTTTTTTTTTTTTTGCATGGAGTTGATCGTTTTTTTAGATATTTCTTGTTTTTGGTTTCAGGTTTGAAAAACTTACTTTTATCATACAAGAATTTGTCAACTCCTGTCCGTACAAAGGAACTTCAGTCACATAGCAACTAGCTTTTGACCATCACTTTAATCTATGGTATTCCCTTGTTTCGCTTCTACTTACAAGGAAGCAAGGAATAAGACTATTTCTGCTAATTTTTTCTCAATTAGCATGAAGTAAATAGAAGCACAAGCTTTTTAACAATAATTTGTTGCAGAGATGTAGAGAAAGTCATGTGAATGGAACGTATCAGATTTTTCACTTAGCACTCATTTACATGAATATTAATTTTTGTGATGTTCTACAAAAGGTTGATATTACAAAAGATTTTGCTTCTTTCAAACATTTGACGCGTGATTTTTTTTCTAAGTCCAACGTGAGCGGGATATTTTTAGTAAGTAGGCTTTTTCTATTTAATATTATTATTTAAAATCGGGTCGTCTCCTTAGCGAGGCTTACTATGAGGGAGACCTGGGTTTTCAATTCCCAGTATCGGCGTGGGGATTTTTCCCCTGCTGGGAAACCTGGATCGAGGTGCACTCAGCCTCGTGAGGTCCCTGGGAGGCCAATTGAGGAGCAACTTGTTGGAGAAGTAACGGCTCTATATCATGAGGACCGCATTAACCGGTCTGTCATGGACCGAGATGGGGACGCAGCGGCCGGGCGGTAGGCCAAGGTTCCTTGTGAGCTGTCGTGCCATGGAGTTATGTTATTTAAAATCACTTTTAACTATGATTTTATGGCGGAGAAGGTTCTTTTAGCATCCCTTATGGTTTATAGTGCTTATGTAGTCTTCTGAAGAATGCAGTGCAGCCAAATTATCCATCTTGTATCACAACGCAATACTGCGAACAGTCTTTTTTCATCAGTAAATTGCATTATAACTGTATACCTATGTACAGTCTCTAAATTACAATGACTAGCTACTTAACTAAACATAGCCTAAAACTAAACGTTACGTTTTCCAGAAGTTCGTGAAAAAGATCTGCTGAATGATTTTTGATGTCGCTACAAATACAAATGTGAGCATCTAAATATTCCCTTTGAATGCCGCCCCTACATAGACGCTGATTATTATATTTACTTCACAGCAGTAACTGAGCCAGTCAAATACTAACGCACACATTGGTCTCCAACCGAATGCTCCATTACCTCATATTTATGACTGCATGAAAGCAAAGCAATGGAGGAAGAAAATAATTTTCCTGGGCAATAGCTCGCTCGAACCTTTGATATCAAATGGTTGAGGACCTCCCGTTTGTGAAGCATTTACGTATTTTAAAATTGAAAGCATTAAGAGTAAATAACTCTGAAATGTTGAGCTCTACAAAAACCGTAACGAGAACTATATATTTTGTATAATACGTTTTTCTATCTCTTACAGCTTACCAACTATGCAAACGTCATTCAGAACGATGGACTTCTGGGACATTCCAAACAAATTTGTGGTATACATTTTGTTTGTTGTGTAACGTCTTTAATATACGGCATAAGGTGTTCCATATAAAGGGTACTTTGGGGTAGGAGGATTTTTGTGAAAATCTTCGTGCCATATACTTGGAAGGTACTAAACTTAAAATACCAAGTTCGGTATATATAAATAGTGGATTTTATGTTTTTGAATTATGGTGTCCACAGGCACTCTTTCTATCTATCTATCTATCTATCTATCTATCTATCTATCTATCTATCTATCTATCTATCTATCTATCTATCTATCTATCTATCTATCTATCTATCTATCTATCTATCTATCTATCTATCTATCTATCTATCTATCTATCTATCTATCTATCCATCCATCCATCCATCCATCCATCCATCCATCCATCCATCCATCCATCCATCCATCCATCCATCCATCCATCCATCCATCCATCGATCTATCTATCTATCTCCATCCATCTATCACATACCTTTTCCTAAACGGCCTTTTTGGACACATGTTCCCTCAAAACATGTATTTTCGGTGAAATCTTGGTATAAAATTTTGGGTGGAATACAATACCTTCTCTACTATGTGCTTATACATACAGTCTCCCTCCGTGGTGTAATGGTAATCATGCTAACTTCATATACCCAAGGTCGAGGGTTCAAACCCGGCGCAGGAAGATGGATTTTTTCGGGCGTAAAAATCCTAAGCATGGCTTCCTTCGGAAGAGAAATAAAATCGTGGGTTCCGTGTCATAGATTTACGGCACGTAGAAGAATCTCAAGCCTAATAGAGAGGCCTCTGAGCAAAATTAAGCGGTCTTTCACGCACGGTATAGAATGAGACACTGAGAACCACAGCAGTTAAAGAGCGTCCATAAATAAAATACCTTTTCATTTTTCATTGTACATACGTGCTAGATAAAGTAAAAAGTGGGTAGTATATTACCATTGGTGGCCATCTATGTATATTGCTTTGCGTTTGTTTTGTTTTACATGCATTCTCTGTGGAGTAATAACTTTATTCTTCACGGAACATGTGTGTTACTCCATGGATTGCTCAACGAAAAGTTCAAGCCATCTTAATAAGAAGCTTCTATTATGACTCCATCATGCTGTTATTATTCCAATATCTAGACCGTGTAAAGCCCTTTTAATGTTGAAATTAGAATCTGATTTATAGTCTTGAAGAACAATGGTTTTCAGAGATGACGGACTTGAATACATCAAGGTGCTCTGTGATTACCCTGGACACACACTAGGCTAAGGATTTTAGAACAGTGACGTAACAAACGTTAGTTTTCATTACAAACCTCTCAGATTATAAAGCACAGAACGGCATCTGTTTGTAGCTCAGCAAATTTGGAGATAAAGAATGAAAGTTTCTTAGTGACTTGTTGATCACCATTTTCGTGAGCCACTGTACCATAGCTACTTTCTTCCGCTGCTCATCAAGGCAGTGAAGATTGCACAAGTCATTAGCACTCTAGAAACAAACGAATGTGTAAGTGAGGGTTCAATAACCTGCCGGCAGCGCTCATAACCAAAAGTCATCAGAAGCAAGATTTACCTCCACGTGTTTAGGTACGTTCCAAGGTAACACTAACGAACTTGACACCAGTGGCGTGTCATGAGTTTTGGTGCTGGTGGTCTGTACTTGATTTACTTGATAAAATGTATATGTTAAAACGATGTTTTCCCAAAGCGCTATACCTAGTAAGTAGAGGGAGTATTATATTGTACCCAAATTTATATTGAGCGAGCTGGAGCCTCGGTAGGACGTGATACTCGCTATAAAGAGGTCCCGAGTTCGAACCCTGGCGAGAGCTCATGAAAAAAAAAAACTGGATTTTTAATGAGTCACGAGGAGTAGGCCGGAATGGTTTCTTTCATCCTCCGAAATTCGTGTCCCTCAATGTCATTGCATTCATTACTTCATTCGTCGTTCATCCCGTATGCCTGTTACAAGGGTTGAAAGTGTCGTAAATGATTCTTCAGTACGGCGTGACAGGGACAACGGAACGCCACTCCTCGGGGGCTGCTTGTTGGACTGTCGGGGCGTCTCATTCTGATACGTCGCCCGGCGTTTCCGCTCACATCATCCCTCCTTCGAGAGGCATAGGTACAATAACCAGCGCTTCAATGCCGAGAATTTTGATACCGAGCTTTCATCCCAAATATATGTTTTGAGAAGCCACTGAAAAAAGACAGCATCTTTAGAAATAGGGGCTCTGTCTGCCAACGGTGCAAATGAAAATAAGATACATTTAATACTAAACCTGGTGCATAAGTATGTGTTATAAACATTTCAAGAAAAATCTACCCCCAACACAAACCACCGTTCACATATGAAAGCATTCTTTTTTCAGAATGGCTGTGACAGATTTGATTAAGACATCATAAGGTTAAGATAATTTTGTATGCATTACTTGAATTTTCTGGGAATGTCATGTGAATTCTTTGTTCTGAGTGCCTTTTGTATGATTTGTAAACTGATTTGATGTTTATGGCATTCGCCATTTCCGAAATATTTCTTTGAATTATCGACTACCTGCTTGCGGAACTTGCTCACCTTTCTCTACAATTTGTTTTTGTGTTATTGAACTTTCGTAGAATGTGGACTTTGGGATCCTGGAACTTTTGCTATTCTTTGAGTGTGCACGTAGTCTTAGTTGCCTCCTGAATTGAACTGCGACCTCCTAAATGCAAACCAGAAGCGCTTTTTTGTTGTTGAGCGATGTCACCTGGTATCCAAAGGCTCACGGATTTGAACTGCGAGCTGCTGAATGTAAACCAAATATCTGTGCTATTATCTGAGTGATGTCCTCAGTATCCACACTTTCCGGATTTGAACTGCGACCTTCTAAATTCACCAGAGACATTATTGGCTGAGACATTTCACTATGTGTCCACAGATACACGAATTTAAACCACGACCTGAATTCAAACCAAATTCTCTATTATTTGAGAGATGTCACTCTGTATCTACAGGTTCACGAATTTGAACTACGACCTCCTGAATTCGAACCACATTTGTTCTTGTCTAAGCCTCTTACTCAATATCTACAGGTTCACGGATTTGATCCGCAACCTCCTGAATGCGAACCAAATATGATATTGTTTGAGCCATGTCAGTCGATATCCACAGGTACACGAATTTGAACTACGACCTCCTGAATTCGAACCACATTTGTTCTTGTCTAAGCCTCTTACTCAATATCCACGGATTTGATCCGCAACCTCCTGAATGCGAACCAAATATGATATTGTTTGAGCCATGTCAGTCGATATCCACAGGTACACGGATTTGAAGCGCAACCTACTGAATGCTAACCAAATATGCTCTTGTCTGAGTGTCACTCGATATTCTCAGTTACACGTCCTGAATGCTGACCAAATATGATATTGTTTGAGCCGTGTTACTCAGCATCCACAAGTACACGGACTTGAACTGAGACCTCCTGAATGTAAACCAAAGATCTATCACTTAACCGTCTCGTTCGGTACTCAGAAGTACATGGAATTTGAACCACGACCTTCTGAATTCGACGCTATCGCTTGGCCATTTCGCTCAATATCCATAGGTTCTGTTGATGAGAATTGAAAGTGATCACCGCTCGACAAACACCAGGACACTGAGACGACATGGCTGAAACTGGAAACCTGTAGGAAAATTGTGGGGATATTTGGAAGGAAGGAAGATCACCCATATGGTGTCGCTGCTTCTAGTTATTGTCTTGAGATTGAATGAAGTGCAAGTGTACGCGAAGATGTGTGTCGGCGACACGCTTGATCGCACCTCTGCGCATGCCTACAACAGCGACATAAGTGATCTTCCATTTCAGCTTCACGATTACAGGAAATCCGTCACATCTCAAGCATTCCCACGACATTTCATGCTGCGGCTGGATGTAGAGAGGATGGGACATTCACCGTGGCACTGCGATAGCGTTGTTCTTTGGGTAACGTCCGCTTTTACTACTCGTGGCATCGCAGGCGATGACACTGGTGATACATGATATGAAGATGGAGCACCGGTGGAAGGCGATGGCAGGGGAAACCGCAAGTGATCTAACCACTCGGCCACGGCGCGGCCTCCTTGTCATCTGTGCTTCCGATTCATAGTACTGCCGTGGGAGTCTAGTTTAGGTTTCTTGGGAACATTCAAAGTACACCTTGAAGATATCACTCCCGCTCGCGCCTAAGTGATCGGGAAGTATTATTTCCACAGCATTTTTCAATAACCATTTTGTGATAGGCTGTTAAAGCATTCAGGAGGCTGGTGTGATATTCAAGTTTTACTTTCTCTACACATACTGTGTACATGATGAATAGAAGAAGTGTTGTATTCCACCTAAAAATTCAGTACCAAGATTTCACCGGAAATATGGTTTGAGGTGTCCCGAGTCCAAAAAAAGTATTTGTTAGAAAAAGGTCCATGTGCATAGCTCAAAAACTAAAAGAACGTTAAATACCAAATTTGGTATTTAAAGTTGTGGATGCGACACGAAGATTTCAAAGAAAATCCCTCACCCTAAACTACCCTTTACATGGACAAAAAATTGATTTTTTTTAATTTCTCAAAAATGGGTCTAACGATTTTGATTAAAATATCGCATATTAAAACTATATACGTCATAAGTAAAATGTATGTCCTGAATTTTCTGGGAATAGCTTCTGAAGACTTGTTCAATCCGGATGAATATTGCATAACTGGTAAACCGTAAGAGATATACTAAAACTTACTACTAAAAAAAAAAAGTAGATGTTAAAACACACAATTTATGTCATACATTTTTGTTGAATGTTTGACCGTTTCCGAGATATTCATTTTTATTGCTTTTAGTTGTAAATTACGCATCTTCTCAAACGGTGTCACCCTTCGTTTCTTCTCTCTTTTGTTTTATCTGAAAATGCTAAGCGAGCCGAACTCCATTTGTTCTCATATCGATCGGCATTTAAAAGATTTGAATATTGTTTTAGCCTGGTCCGAGTATATTCCCTTATTTCCTTTCTGAGTATAAGGAAACGAAGACCTATTGTGTTAATGTTTATCTCGTTTAGCATGATGTGGCTAGAAGAGAACAGGTAGAGAAAGTCGTGTGAATGCAACATATCCGATTTTTTGCCCTTGAAATTATATTCACTTTGCTGGAGCTTAAAACAAACAAAAGAACCATACTTGAAAGTGTTTTGCTTTAAAATATTGGAAAAGCCAAATGAATAACAGTAAATGTTTTCGAAAAATATTGCATTAAAGAGTAGTTTTGGGTGGGAGGATTTTCTTGAAAAGTTTTAGTTCATATTCTTGGAAAATGCTGAACTTCATTAAGTTTAATATTTAATTGACTTTTCGTTTTTTAAGCTATGTTGTTCAAACTCACACAGGCCTTTTTATAATTTTTTTTTTTAAAAAAATCAGGGGACATATATATTTGATAATTCTATATCGAATTTTTGGATGCTGCTGTGTGCATAGTACGTGTACGTGTAGATAAAGTAAAAATGTATTCTTTGGTTCATGAAACCTCTACTCAAATCTAGTTATCATTTTTACTTTCTCTATACGCAGTCTGTTCATAGTGTATAGAGAAGGTATTGCACTCCACCAAAACATTCGTTACCGAGATTTCACCGGAAATATATGTTTTAGGGTCCCCTGTATCCAAAAAATGTATTTTCAGAAAAAGGTCCGTGTGTGTGTCCGTGTGTCTGTGAACACGATAACTCAAAAACAAAAAGTCGGTAAAATCTAACTTGGTATTTAAGTTTAGTATCTTCCAGGGATGCGACACGAAGGTTTTGAGAAAAATCCCCCACCCCAAACTACCCTTTACATGGAACTTTTTTCGAAAATTTTTATTTTCTAAAAATGGCTCTAACGATTTTGATTAAAATATCGTATATTAAAGTTATTTACCTGACAAATAAAATGTATATTTTGAATTTTCTGGGAATAGCCTCTGAAGACTACTTTATTCTGGGTCAATTTTACGGAATTTTGCATAACTGCTAAACCGTAAAAGATGGACAAAAACTTACCACACAACAAATGCAGAGCACTTTAAAACACACAGTTTATGTTATATACATTTTTTTCATGGAGTTGTTTGTTTTTGAGATATTCCTTGCTTTTGGTTTCAGCTATAAAAATAATAATTTTCTCATGCAGGACTTTGTGAACTCGTGTCCATACAAACAAAGGAACTTCAGTCACATAGCAACCAGCTTTTGACTATGTGGTAGTCCCTTATTTCGCTTCTACTTACAAGGAAACAAGTAACAAGACTATTTCTGCTAAATTTTTCTGATAAGCGATAGGTAAATAGAAGTATACGCTTTTTAAGAATAATTTGTTGCAGGGATATACAGAGTCGTGTGAATGGTACAGATAAAATTTTTTGAATTGAATACTCTAAATTCTCTACTTAGGATAATTATGCAAGCAGTAGAGAAAGTAAAAAGTATCTCATTGAAACAATCTCCCGTCTTAATCGTGTACGGGTCATAATTACGTCATTGCTTTGAGTCACTTGAGCATATGGTTTGAAAAGAAAGTGAAACTTATTTATGGTACCATCTGGTCCGCAAAATTTACTTCACGGAGTTAGGATAACATTAATTTGGCTCTAATGTACATTTCATCGCTTCCCGATATGGTATGTAATTTATACATAATTTGCCGAATACAAAAACTGAAATAACTGAATAAGAAATTGTGTTTCCTCTCTCGCATATTTCATAATAATACATTTTAATTTAAATTCCATTAAAACAGTTTTCCCATAAAAGAAGAAATTTGTAGAAGTTTGGTAAGAGGTAATGAACGTTATGGCAGGTAAAAAGAAAAGCATTTGACTCGAAATATAAGTGTATATTTATTCTATAACATCTGGTTAAATGTTAACAACTTGTTAAAGCAGCTAACCAATTACTACGCGCTATTTGGTATTCTGTAACATCTTGCTGAGAGGAAGAAAGTTATGATTAACAGTGCCAAGAATCCAGACCGCTTGCAGTATTGCAGTGTTCGGTATAAAACCTAACCGCTCGCAGGGACATATGGGTGTGTGTAACTCGATAGGATACAGCCGACACTTCCAGTACTCTGTCTTCGCTTCTTCAGCTGTATTCCTGTAAATCTGTATGTAAATTATAACAATAGTTATTTACTTAAACCTAATTTTGTAACGTGTTTGCTACAATATGTTATCTACGTTCAGACACATTGTAGTATATGTTTTACATTTAGTAAATTTAATAAAATTTATTTATTGTGGAAATGATACGTTTAGAAACAGAGTAATGAACTCGCCTGGGTAGTGTGGTGGTAGCGTGTTTGCCTCACATTCAACAGTCACGAGTTCGAATCTCGCTTAGGGTGAGTTACTCGGTTAAGGTTCTTTTTTCGGGGTTTTCCCATATCCTGAGAAAACGAATGTCAAGTAACTTTCAACTCCACGGACTCCGAGATCATTCGAGCATCATTTAACAAATTTCATTCAGCGTCCGATATGATCAACTAAGATAAAGGACGTTAAGCAAAAAAGGATGGCTTTAGAAAAAAAATCTGATGTGTTCCATTCACATGACTTTTTCTACGTCTCTGTAACAAAAGTATTGTTAAACCGTTTATTCTTCTATCTACATCATGCTAATTGAGATAAAATTGACCAGAAATGGTTCTTATTGCTTGCTTATTTGTAAGTAGGAGGGAAATAAGGGAATACACTGGGCTAAAGTGATAGTGAAATATTTTAAAAGCTGATTCAAATCCGTTTCTTTGCATTGCCAGGAGTTGGCAGATTCCTGTATGAGAAAAGTTGAAGTATTTTAGAACTGAAACCAACAGCAAGGAATTCCTAATGGTCAACTACACGGAAAAAATGTATATGATATAAATTGTGTGTTTTAACGAGATTTAAGTTTTTTGTGTACTAAGTTGTTGTCTATCTCTTACCGTGCAGCTATGCATAATTCAACAAAATTCATTCAGAATAAAAAAATCATTCAACAATAAATTCAACATAAAATTTAAAAACAAGTTTTACGGTATTTTAACCAAAAATCGGTAGAGCCATTTTTGAGAAAATGAACAGTTTTCCATATAAAGGATAGTTTGAGATGGGGAGGATTTCCTTTAAAATCTTCAAGTCCTATTTTTGGAAGATGTTAAACTTAAACACCATGTTTGGCATTTTCCCGAATTTTCTTTTTTAGGATATCGTGTTCACGGACTCACGGACACACAACTTTTCTAATTTTTTTTAATATAATTTTAATTATAATTTTGTTTAAAAGCATATTTTAAGTAACTCCATTCATACTATTATACATGGAACCTTGAAAATCAAGAAAGTTGCCCTATCTAAAAAAAATGTATCAGAAATCTATAAAAATAACACGGGTACATAAGCCGTTAAGCGCAGCTTCCTGCAAGGGTTGCACCATCACCCAGCGCTAGAACGTCGGCCCATAAAAGGAATTGTGAAAGATTCAGACATTTCGCTACACTTTACTGATCAGTCGATCACTAAACGCGATTGCATTTATCTTTGTTTCACGGAAGTATTTCACACTGTTCGTATCATGACGTAAGCTGCAGTTTGGTATGGTAGGTCGGTAACACTTTCTCTGGAAAAAGCGACATCGAAAATCTGTGAAGGGGATAAAATAGTGCAGGCAGTAATATCTCCTTCATCTGTTTTAATTAATACCTGAGCTTTTCAACACCGCTTACCATGGTGATGCTATCGCGTTCCTTTGTCTTGCTGCGGAATGTCTGGGAATGCAGTTCAATGCAAATTGAAACAGGCAGTTAGCAAGCGTGCCGTAACCTCAAATTTAAGTGGGGAGTTAGGGTAATAGATTGTTGTGGATAACAAATTCAAAAAGCCTTTTCATTTACACAGTTTGTATACATTCAGCACAGAAACTCTCGTTTCAATAATAATAATAATAATAATAATAATAATAATAATAATAATAATAATAATAATGTTCTGCAGTTCAAGGATTGGGCAATAATGCCTGTTCCGTCTTGACAACCATGCTTTATTTGCCACCTCTTCCTTGGACGTCCTACATCTCTCTTCTCTCTCGGCTGATAGGTATTTTTTATTTATTTATTTATTTATTTTTTGTGGGAGCTTAACGTTCGTCATATCCGAAGATGACTGAAATTGGTGAAGTGGTGCTCAAATGATCTCGGGGTCCACGGAACTTAAAGTTCCTCGACATTCGTCTTCTCGGGATAACGAAAACCCTCGAAAAAAACCTTAACCGCGTAACTCACCCTAAGTTGCCGGTCCCCATGGCCACGTTCGCTAAAGCGTCTCGCTTTGGTGCTTCGTGGGCAGGGGATCATGGGTTCGAGTCCCGCCTTGGGCATGGATGTTATATGTTTGTGCAATGTGTAAATGTTTGTAAAAGAAACAGTAAAACCAGTAAACCAGTAATCAGTAAAATCTACGGGGGGAAATGTAAATAGGGATACAGTACCGGAGTCCTGATCAGACTCCGTTACTGTTTAAAAAAAAAAAAAGCTAGTTTCGAACTCAAGACCTGTTGAACGTGAAGCAGACACGCTACCACCACACTACCCAGGCGGGCTGAGAGGTATTGCTAAGGCTGGTTTTCTTCCTTTCTTCGTGCGGTGCCTTCTCCAGCTTTCTTTGTATTCTTCTATTTTATCATATAGTAAATTTCCAGTTCTCCCGTTATTTCCTCATTTCTCAATGATCTCTCTTTGTACATCTTTAACTCTGCGGAGGAACCTCATTTCGTCTGATTGTATTTTTTTACATTCTCTACACATACTATGTACATAGTGTATAGAGGAAGTATTGTATTTCACCTAAAAATTCGATACCGAGATTTCACCGGAAATACACGTTTTAAGACCCCCTGAATACAAAAAAACATTTTTACAAAAAGGTCTGTGTGTGTGTCTGTGCACAGCATAGCTAAAAAACGAATACCAAACTTGGTATTTAAATTTAAAATCTTCCAAGGATACTACACGAAGATTTTCAAAAAAATCCCTCCACCCCCAACTACCCTTTACATGGAACTTTTTTCGACATTTTTGATTTTCTTAATAATGGCTCTAACGATTTTGATTAAAATATCGTATATTAAAGATATTTACCTGACAAATAAATATTTACCTTTAAATTTTCTAGGAATAGCCTCTGAAGACTACTTTATTCTGGACGAATTTTACGGAATTTTGCATAACTGCTAAACCGTAAGAGATGGACAAAACTTACCACACAAAAATGTAGAGCACGTTAAAACACACTTTATGATATATATATATTTCTTATTTTTTCGTGGAGTTGATCGGTTTTTTTTATATATATATTCCTGTTTTTGGTTTCACCTTTGAAAAACTTACTTTTCTCATACAGGAATTTGTCAACTCTGTCCATAGAAACAAAAGAACTTCAGTCACATAGCAACCAGCTTTTGACTATCACTTTAACCTATAGTAATCCCTTATTTTGCTTCTACGTACAAGGAAGAAAGTAATAAGACTATTTTTGCTAATTTTTTCTCGATTAGCATGAAGTAAATAGAAGCATAAGCTTTTTAACAATAATTTGTTACAGAAATGTAGAGAAAGTCATGTGAATGGAACACATCAGATTTTTTCGGGGTTTTCCCTTATCCTGAAAACAGGAATGTAGAATAACTTTAAGCTCCATGGACCCCGAGATCATTTGAGCATTATTTCACCAATTGCATTCATCGTCCGATATGACAACCCA
Organism: Hymenopus coronatus; assembly: GCA_030762935.1. Classification (NCBI taxonomy): domain Eukaryota; kingdom Metazoa; phylum Arthropoda; class Insecta; order Mantodea; family Hymenopodidae; genus Hymenopus; species Hymenopus coronatus. The sequence goes on from CM060897.1 coordinate 29,122,332, forward strand.
AGTTAAATGACGTTAAGCATAGAAAACAAACACAAATCCATGGTTCTGTACAGCCTGTTCGCCGTTCCTTTTATGATCTCGTGTTTTAAGTATTGGTACAACATTCGTGTAGATAGGTATGTTATTTAACTTTTATTGTCTTCCTGTAGCATGCAAGAATGCACATTTATTCTTCTACTCCTGTATTTTATTGCAACCTTGCAGTGGTTTAATTCTAAGTATATCTACCATAATAAACACAACAATCTTCGCTGGAAAAATTTCGAGATCTTTATTATTAATATTATTACTTTCTCTACACGTACTATGTACATAGTGTATAGAGAAGGTATTGAATTTCACCCAAAATTCGAAACCGAGATTTCACTGGAAATACATGTTTTGGGTCCCCTGAATCCAAAAAAAAGCATTTTTGGAAAAAGGTCCGTGTGTATCTGTGTGTCTGTGGACAGCATAGCTTAAAAACGAAAAGACCGTTGAATACCAAACTTGGTATTTAAGTTTGGTATCTTCCAAGGATGCGACACAACGATTTTCAAGAAAATCCGCCCTCCCCAACTATCCTTTATGGAACTTTTTTCGAAAATTTTGATCTTGCATTTTCTGGGAATAACCTCTGAAAACTACTTTATTCTGTATGAATTTTACGGAATTTTGCATAACTGCTAATCTGTAAGAGAGGGACAAAAACTTGTCGCACAAAAAATGTAAAGCACTTTAAAACACACAATTTACGTTATATACATTTTGTTCGTGGAGTTGATCGTTTGTGACATATCCCTTGTTTTTGTTTCAGCAATGAAAAACATACAGGAATTTGTCAACTCCAGTCCATACGAACAAAGGAAGTTCAGTCACATAGTAACCAGCTTTTGATTATTAGTTTAGCCTGTAGGTTCTATTTAGTCGGTTCTCTTTCCAACGCCAGGAGTAAAGCAAGAGATATGAAATGAACGATAACGTACCGTTTGAGACAAGTTCAAGTAACTGTCTCGGAAATGGTTAGCTGTAAAAAAAAAAAAAAATTATATATAACATAAATTGTGTGTTTTAATGAGCTCTACATTTTTTTTTCTTTTTTTTTTTTTTTTTTTTGTAGTAAGGCTTTTTTTTCATTTTTTGTTTGTTTCATGCGCGCGCGCGCACACACACACACACACACACACACACACATTCACTCTCACATACATACTTCCAGACTGTGGGAGATAGGGAATAGTTCTGGTTAAAGAAAAATTCCCCGCCCCAACCAGGAATCCAACTCGGGACCTCCGGGTGAGAAATAAGTTTATATGTATACAGGGTGTTTCAAAAATACGGGGCATAATTTCAGGTATGTATTTCCCACATGTAGACAATCAAATTAGTTCATTATAACATGTGTCCCTATATATATATATATATATATATATATATATATATATATATATATATATAAAGTTGTTCAAAAGGCATTCAGAAAGAAGAGATCTTCAGAGGCTATTTCCAGGAAGTTCAAGATATACATTTTGTTATGTAAATATATTCAATATACGGTATTATAATCAAAATCGTTGGTAATTTCTTGAGAAAAGCAACATTTTAAAACATATTACCATGTAAAGAGTAAGCAGTTTTGGGGGAGTTGATTCTAAAAATCTCGTTTCTCATCCTGGTAGATACTAAACTTAAATAAACCAATTTGGTATTTAACTCTTTTCGTTTTTGAGTTATGCTGGCCACAAACACACACACACACACACTCTCACACACACACTGACCTGTTTCTAAAAGTGCTTTTTTGAATTCAAGGTATCTCAAAACATGTATTTCTAGTCTAATCTCGGTAGCAAATTTAGCTAATTTTTGGTAGAATAGAATACCTTCTCTACCTACTATGTACATTGTACATATGCGCTGGGGAAAGTAAAAATCTTTACCGCTGTGAAAAATCGAACCAAGAGCCTCTTATATGAGCTATATAGAAGCCAAATAGGATGTGAAAAACACACATTGAGTACGATAGCCGGTAATGGTATCATATGAAGTACCTATATCATAAATAATTTCCTTTCACCACCTTATAGAAAGCTTGCCGCTACACAGATCATTAACAGCCAGAGAGTGTAATATGGAAACAATTGCCATGACAATAGATAGTGGCCGCCATATCTGGACCGGCTACTTTCATCTGTTTTACTTCAGTGGTCGCTTTCATGTATGTCGTGGGTTGATGCAGTATTTCATCCGGCTTCAGTGAAATCTGCTTCGCGAGACTGTCTTCTGGGCTTTCCTCAGGAGTTTATGCCGGAATCTCCGATATGTGGGTATGATAAATCTGCCTTATTAAATTTGGCTTAAAATTTTACCATGTATTACATTGATATGACTTTCTTTACCCGTTTTCTACAAATTTCTTAAAAAGATGTTTTTACTTATCCTTCTAATATAGATTAAATTAATCCTTTAATATATTTAAACATTATAGGATAATGTTTTACTTTCTCTAGCCCCGTATATAAAATGTACATAGTGGATAGAGAAGGTATTGTATTCCACCCAAAAATTTGATGTGGAGATTCCAGTGTGTCTGTGGGCAGCTTAGCTCAAAAACAAAAACATCGTTAAATACCAAACACGAAGATTTTGAGGAAAATCCCCCCCACCCTGAACTACTGTTTACGTGGACAGATTTTTGAAAATTTTGACTTTCTCAAAAATGGCTCTAATGGTTTTGATTAAAATACTTTATGTTTAAGATATTTTATGACAAATGAAATGTACATATCTTGAACTTTCTGGGAATAGCCTCTGAAGAGCTTTTCATTCTAGATGAAAATATCTTAAACATTTGATTTTTTAATAAAAATCGTTAGAACAATTTTTGAGGAATTAATCTTTTTCGAAAAATATTCATACAAACGTAATCGGGGGTGGGGATTTTCCCGAAAATCTTCATATCGCACCCTGAAGTTACTGAACTTAAGTAACCAAGTTTCGTATGTAACCAACTTTTCGTTTTTAACTTAGGCTGTCACACATACATGCACGTGCAAACTTCTTCTAAAAATGCTTTTCAGGGCACCCCAAAACATGCATTTCCGGTGAAATCTCAATATCGAATTTTTGGGTGGAATGTATGTATTATGAACATTGTATATATGTGCTAGAGAAAGTAAAAATACGAAATTTCATACTTGGAAATAATTGGCTTATTTCTTGGAGCTCGAGAAGCAATTACTAAATTTTCAAATAATACATTTAATAAATTCAATACATGCTTCTTCAAAGTTACAATTTATATACTTAAATATCATCAAAGAAACATTATGCACTGTAGACAATCATTTATATAATCAATATTGTAATTACAGTTTTGTAAATACATTTCTCCGGAAGGGCTTGCCTTTAGTCATTTAATCTCAACAATTATGTATACCTAATTATTATATGAAGTTAATTGTAATTTCACAGAATAATGCTACCTCGTGTTAACCATTGTCCATCTGGATTAATAAGTAAGCCGTATTATTTTCTCTACAGGTATGTACATAGTGTATAGAGAAGGTACGGTATTTCACCCGAAAATTTGATAGCAAGATTTCCCCGGAACTACAGGTTTTGCGACCCCATAAATTAAAATAAAAAAAAAATTAGTAAAAGGTCAATGTGTGTGTGCGTGCGCGCGCGCGAACGAAAAGACGAATGCATGTAGGAATCCTTTCTTTCGTTAATATTCTTATCAATGCTAAATGCTTTCTTTGCCACGAGCTTACTTAATGTCAGATGGACAGAGTCTTTGGAGAGTTCAGTTGAGTCAGAGAGAGATCAGTGCAGTCGACAGCTGAGAGAAATTGAGTACAGCTGAGTACGTAAGGGACAAATAAAAATGTTTAACGAAAGTGAAATAATAAGTTCCAATATGATGTTTTAATACTACATTTATGAAAGTTGTACATATTAAGGGATTAGAGGATCATAAAATTCCTGAGTCTACTCGTGAGCTATTAAGGTGTGAAATGCACATCGTACAAGAACTCGTTTAAGAGCGATTGAATGAACGCGAAATCTTCCAAATCACGCATTTAGGAATCTAACTTCACTTGTCTGTTGTGTTTAAAGCGTAGTCGACGTTGCTATGACAACAAATGGTGCAGTGGGAAAGTCTAATCAGAGACTATGAACTAATTATATTCTCAGTGAAGCGTAGCCCGCCCAAGTTGAATGGACGTGGTTTTTGTCCAGGAGGAAAGTAAACCATTCTTCATTCACTGCGTATCGGGTTACAATCCTGCTTTCAGAGCAACACCGGTCTAACACCAGTCTTCTGTTTTGTTACGAGGTTCCTTTATTTACACCTGCAACCTGTTGTATTCACTATGCATCTCTTTCTGCGAACATTTTAAGTTTCAAGGTAACGAATAATAAAAACAAAGCTTTTAAATTCAATAAATTATTCATAAAGTCGTAATTCATGATACAATAAAATCAAATAAAAAAAAAAATAAATGAAAATACACAAAAAATTAATAAGAAGAAAACACTATATCCCAAATTCTAACACTATCAGCAGTTTGCATTTGATGCATATCTAAATGAGAAATCGTTCTTAAAATGCCTTTTGAATATTAAATACCAAGCCAAAACTGAGATTCCCGTAACCTTCGAATGAATATATTTTGCCTAAGTTTTTATATTAATTTCTCTATACGCATATGTACATAGTGTATAGAGAAGGTATCGAACTCCACCCAAAAATTCGAATCCGAGATTTCACCGGAAATATATGTTTTAGGGCCCCTTTTATCTAAAAAAAGCATTTTCGGAAAAAGGCCCGCGCACGCGTGTGTTGTGTCAGTGAACACGATAACTCAAAAGTAGGTAAAATACCAAACTTGGTATTTAAGTTTAGTATCTTTTAGGGATGCGACACGAAGATTTTGAGAAAAATCCCTTCACCCTCAACTACCCTTTACGTGGAACTTTTTTCGAAAATCTTGATTTGCTCAAAAATGGCTCTAACGATTTCGATTAAAATTTCGTATATTAAAGATATTTACCTGACAAATAAAATGTATATCTTGAATTTTCTGGGAATAGCCTCTGAAGAGTAGTTTATTCTGGAAGAATTTTACTGAATTTTGAATAACTGCTAAACCGTAAGAGATAGACAAAAACTTACCACACAAAAAATATAGAGCACGTTAAAACACACAATTTATGTTTTATACATTTCTTCGTGGAGTTCATCGTTTTTGAGACATTCTTTATTTTTGGTTTCTGCTATAAAAGCTTATACTTTTCTCATACAGGAATTTATCAACTACTGTCCATAGAAACAAAGGAACTTCAGTGACTAGCAACCAGCTTTTGATTATCACTTTAACCTATGGTACTCCCTTATTTCGCTTCTACTTACAAGGAAGCAGTAAAATGGCTATTTCTGCTTATTTTTCACTGATTAGCAGGAAGTAAATAGAAGTATAAGCTTTTTAAGAATAATTTGTTGCAGAGATGTAGAGAAAGTCATGTGAATGGTACACATTCGATTTTGTTAACATGTGCACGGTGTTTCGTTTAAATTATTATTATTATTATTATTATTAATTATAATAATAATAATATTAATAGCCATGATATCAAAGTTGCATCCAGCCCGCATGGGCAGTGTGGTGGTAGCGTGTCTGCCTCACATTTGACACATCGCGAGTTCGAACCTCGCTTAGGTTGAGATACACGGATAAGGGTTTTTTCGGGGTTTTCCCTTATCCTGAGAAGGCAAATGTATGGACCCCGATATTAATTGAGCATCATCTCACCAATTTCATTCATCTTCCGAATTGACCAACCTGATCAAAAGAGGTTAAGCTGCAAAAGATAGAAATACATCTAATGTATACCATTCATATAGCTCTCTCTATATATCTGTAACAAAATATTGTTAAAAACCTTATTTTTCCATCTACTTTATGCTCATCGAGATCAATATTAGCAGAAATACTCTCTTGTAAGTAGAAGGGAAATAGTGGAATACACTAGGCTAAAACGATGGTCAAGCCTTTTAAAAACTGGTTGCCATGTGGATAAACTCCGTTTCTTCGCATTGCAGGAGTTGATAAATTCCCATAGGTGAAAAGTTTGTCCGATTTTAAAGCTGAAACCAATAACAAGGAATATGTGATGGAAATGGCTTTAATATGTGTTATTTCAATCAAAGTCGTAAGAACCGTTTTTGAGATAGTAAAAAATTTGGAACAATTTTCCATGTAAAGGGTAGTTTGCGGTGGAGGGATTTGCTTGAAAATTTTTGTGTCGCATCCTTGGAAGATACCAAACTTAAATATAAAGTTTGGTATATTTGGTTTTTGAACTATGCTGTCCACACACACACACACACACACACACACACACACACACACACACACACACACACATACACAGGGACCTTTTTCCAGAAATGTTTTTTTTTATTCAGGGGGATCCAAAGCATATATTTCCGCTGAAATTTCGGTATCGAATGTTTGGGTGCATTGCAATACCTTCTCTATACACTATCTACATAGTACGTGTAGAGAAAGTGAAAAAGATTATTCTTGTATCTGCACTATGCTAATCAAGATAAGCATTGGTAGAAATGGTGTTTAGTCTTAGTGCCTTATAAATAGAAGGGAAATAAGAGTGTACTAAATAGAAGGCTAAAGCGAGAATCAAATCCTGTAAAACTTTGTCTCTATGTGATACAATTGAAATTCGGTCCTTTTTACATGACCAGGAGCAAAAAGAGATGCAAAACGAATGGGGACTTTCCTTTTAAGACAAGTTTAAGTACTTATTTTGAAATAGAAACAGTAGCATGGAATATCTTGGAAATGGTGAACTGTGCAAGAAAATCAATGACATAGGTACGTTATTTTAACGAGAAATACATTTTTGGGTAGTAAGTTTTTTTCTATCTCTTACGGTTTATCAGCTATACAGAAGCCATCCCAATGAAGAGGTTTTCAGGGGCTATTCCCAGCAAATTCAAGATATACCTACATATCAATTTTCTTATGACATGTATTTTAATCTAAATCCATTTTTGAGGAAATAAACATTGTCGAAAAATCTTCCATGTAAAAGGTATTTAAGGAAAAGGGGAGTTATCTTGAAAATCTCTCTCATACTTGGAAGATAGTGAACATAAACATACATTTTGATATTTAATGGGATTATCGTTTTTGCAGATACACACATACATGACCTTTTTTTTTAAATTTCTAAAAATGCTTTTTTTGGAATCAGGAGATATCGAAACATATATTTCCAGTGAAAAATCGACATCGATTTTTTCGGTAGAATATTTTTTTTGTAGTGTTTAACGCCCGCTGTAACTACTTAAGGCACCGCAGGTGGTGACACTGATGATACATGAATGATGATGGAGCACCGGTGGAATGCGATGGCGGGGGAAACCGGAGTACCCGGAGAAAACCAGCCCCAGCGCCGCTTTGTCCACCACAAATCTCACATGCGGTCGCTTGGGATCGAACCCCGGCCGTGTAGGTATTCGGTGGAATACAATACCTTCTATACCTAGATGTATATTTTACATATCTGCTATAGAAATTAAATATTATATATACATCTCTTTAAGTACAGAATTTATGTCGAAAATTTTTGTACCACATTCCCGATTTCAGAAATAGTGTACGATTTATTATTGGTTTGAATTTTGAATTATAAGTTTCTCCAAAATATGATGGCACTCAAACGGGACCGCTCCCCCCCCTAGCACTGGGCAATAATCATTGGCAAACAAAACACCGTTCTGTACCAGGGGCGAGAGCCAGCTTAGTCAAATCTGTTTCGTAGAGAACGTCAGTTAAGGGACGAGTAAGTGGAAGACTTGGCAACAGCTAGGGTTGATTTCCCTAACCGCAGATTTTAAAGAAAATTTGGAAGAAGGGTGGGTAGGGCCTCATGTTAAGAAAAATACTGTACTTTATTTTGTCATGTGGAAAATCAATTTTTTCTCCCGTGGAAAGAAGAGAATGTAATTCCAAAGCATATCATAGCAACTGGTTATTTTAAAGGATTTTGCTGTTGTTTCCTCTTGTGTTTACAAAGAAATATGTAATAAAAACGTGTTGTCAACCATTTAAATATGCAAAGTTGTGACTAAAATAGAATGCGTATAGTTGCAATGAAATTCTAATAGAGAAACTACTGTATATCTTACACACCGGATTTGTTGTAATCAAATTCGTTAATTTTTTAATGATGTTCGGTTCACACCCCTGGGAATGGGAATGTGTGATCACTCTCAGCACACACGTGGATAACCTTCTGCACTTTCTAGAATAAGGAACTGTGGTCAGTAAAGTTTCTCATGGGGGAGATGCCCATCTTCCTCTGCTGCAGGGGATACAACATCCTCCGTCAGGACTTATTTACATGCTAATGTTGATGGATATTGACAATGCCCTCCAGGCCTGTACTGACCTAAAACTTTTAATATTATATACATTGTTACAATAATATTACATGCTACACGATAGGTGATTAAAACAGTAGTCAGTAGCTTCCAACATAGGTCAATTGTACCCATGAGCACGTGACAAAGAAAGAATGGCTAATTCACATTTCAAAAAATCTCATGTGTACCATTCACATGGCTTTCTCTATATCCCTGCAACAAATTATTCTTAAAAAGCTTATACTTCTATTTACTTTATGCTAATCAGAAAAAAAAAATAGCAGAAATAGTCTTATTACCCGCATCCTTGTAAGTAGAAGCGAAATAAGGGACTACCATAGGTTAAAGTGATAGTCAAAAGCTGGTTGCATGTCAATGAAGTTCTTTTATTTACATGGATAGGAGTTGACAAGTTCCTGTATGAGAAAAGCATTCGTTTTTCATAGCAGAAACCAAAAATAAGGAATATCTCAAAAACGACGAACTCCACGAAAAAAATGTATATGAAATAAATTGTGTGTTTTAATGTGCCCTACATTTTTCTGTAGTAAGTTTTTGTCCATCTCTTATGGTTTAACAGTTATTCAAAATTCAGTAAAATGTATCCAGAATAAACTACTCTTCAGATGCTATTCCCTGAAAATTCAAGATATACGTTTTAATTTTCAGGTAAAAATATCTTTAATATAAGAAATTTTAATCAAAATCGTTAGAGCCATTTTTGAGAAAATCAAAATTTTCGAAAAAAGTTCCATTTAAAGGGTAGTTGGGGTTGAGGGGATTTTTCTCAAAATCTTCGTGTCGCATCCCTGGGAGATACTAAACTTAAATACCACGTTTGGTGTTTTACCGACTTTTCGTTTTTGAGTTATCGTATTCACAGACACACGGACACACACACACACACACACACACACACACACACACACACACACACACACACGAAAGTCGTGTTCGTAACACTATTTACAACCCAAAATGGATGAACCGATTTAGCTGAAAATCGATGGGGAGGTAGTTTAGAACCAGGAGACGGACATAGGATACTTTTTATCCCGTTTCCGTGGGACGTGACATGAAACGTGGCATAACAAAACACAACAGACAGAAAAACGAAAAATGTATCAGTCGAAACATCAGTCTAGCCGTTCATTTGTTAAAAATGGTATAAGAAAACGCAACTGCCACGGAATAACAAAACGCAACTGACAGCTAAACGTAATGTTGTGTATGGTTAAGTATGGTTGAAAATTTGACAGTTAGATATTTTGAAGTTGAGCGCTTGAGGTGTTTGTTTCGAGTTTGTATTAGCTTATTGTGCCAATATTATCATTAACAATGTCGTGACCAAGACGATCGAATCTTTCCTGACACAGCCGTAATGCAACTAGGATTCGAAACATTGCGAATGAAATTGCACGTGAAGAGCAACTATCCAATTGAATTTTTAAACTCCTTGGATGTGCCTGGCTTACCACCGCACAATTTACGACTAAAGGTTGGCTCCGTAGTAATCATGCTTCGAAACATAAACCAACCAAAACTGTGCCTTTGGTGGTAAGTAAGTTGATGAACAATGTGATTTACGTGATACTCAAAGGAAAATTCGAAAGAAAATTCGCAAGAAAATCCCCCCACCCCAACTACCCTTTACATGCAACTTTTTTCGAAAATTTTGATTTTCTCAAAAATAGCTCTAACGATTTTGATTAAAATGTCGTATATTAAATATATTTACCTGACAAATAATATGTATATCTTGCATTTTCTGGGAATAGCCTCTGAAGACCACTTTATTCTGGAGGAATTTTGCATAACTGCTAAACCGTAAGAAATAGACAAAAACTTACCCCACAAAAAATGTAGAGCACATTAAAACACACAGTTTATGTTATATGATTTTTTTTCGAGGAGTTGATCATTTTTGAGATATTCCTTTTTTTGTTTCAGCTTTGAAAAACTTACACTTTTCTCATACAGGAATTTGTCAATTCGTGTCCATACTAACAAAGGAACTTCAGTCACCTAGTAACCGGCTTTTGACTTCACTTTAACCTATGATACTCCCATATTTCGCTTCTACTTACAAGGAAGCAAGTAATAAGACTATTTCTGGTAATTTTTTCTCGATTAGCTTGAAATAAATAGAAGAATAAGCTTACTAACAATAATTTGTTACACAGAAGTAGAGAAAGTCATGTGAGTGGAACACATCAGATTTTTAGCCCTTATTTTGATCCTGTTCATTTACACACACCTAACCTAACGTAACCTAACCTCGACGAAACCTGTCGTTCACGTGTTCCGTAGCATATTCTCTCAGTAACCAATAGGAAGGACTCAGTACTTAGTCTAAAATTGAAGTAGAATCTGCAATCTTGCAGGCAGTGTAGTGTCCCTGCGTGAACCCTCCAATTCAAACGAATGTATCTGTCAGTGTCCATCACCGATGTGAAACGAGCCTTACTTCACGCGTCTTAACCAAATCGTAACGGCTTTCGTACTGACAATACAAAAAGTAGTCGCAACAATAGATGTTGATAGTTGGCGGGCGAAAATGAGCATCCATGATCCAAATCCTTCCTATGGCTTGAATTTTTCAGTCTGACTCTACCGATCCAACCTAATACGATTTGTTTGATGGGGGAACGTTTTAAGGTATTCCTGTTTCAGAAAGTTGGCAAGTTGTTTCAAAACTTAGCTGATGCCGAATGGCGGAGTTCAAGAGGTCCTTGCACCTTAGCATTAAATGGTTTCTCTGTTTGCTGCAGGAAACGTTGAGATTATCACCTCGGCGTGTTTGATTAACTCGCTATAAGAAGCAAACCGGGGTGAGCATGTCGCCCCGGGCAGAGCAGTGATCCCGATATACCTGCATGGTGAAGCGCTTTCTCGTGCACACATTAAAGCAGCTTAACGTGAAGATGTCAGTAATTAGCGGCTGTCTAGGAGAACTCGCAGCTCCACCACAAGACAGTCTTCTTGGAAATCATTTGCATGCAATTGGCATTTCTCAAATATGGCTATTGTTCGTATAGCTGTTGCGTTACTACACACAGGTACCCTGCAATTATTCGCAACGGCATAGATGTGCAAAATATTGGCATGGATAAAGTCCAAGGCCATTTAATACAAAGTCCTTACTTTCTCCAGTACCTACTTTTGATTTACCCAAAAATCAATGCAGAAATTGCATCGGAAATAATTTTTTAGGTCTCCTGAATTAAGCAGTTTATAAGAGCTATATAAAAACATGCTGCGCAAGAAATGTACAGTGTACGAGAACTGTATGCTCTGGGCTGAAATTCATAGCAGTTAAAGAGCATCCCTAAATAACACTCAATTAATTTAATTTAGTAATGTCAAAAGTACCAAGGACGATAGGGACCCGCAGCGCTCGCACCAAAGCAGCTGAAAAGGTCGGAATTTCCTCCTATGGGGAGTCTTGGCTAGAGAAAAATTCCCTACCCCAGCTAGGAATCAAACCCGAGACCCCTCGCACGGCAGGCAAATACTCTACAATTAAGATAGGGGCAATCCCAGGGATTTTTCTTTCTTTGTTAGTAATTCGTCAAATTAAATATAAGGGGCAAATGAGAGGATTTACCATTCAAAATAGGCATGGAAACATAAATTTAAGAATTGAAATGGGAAAATACTAATTATAGGTTTACAACTTAGAAAAGAGCGTTGGGAGGCGTTGCTGCTTGACGGACTACTTTGCCCACTCTTACCATTCCACCCTCCCTGTCTCTTCCTCCGTACTGCCAACCAGCGTTACTCTAGGGGAAACGCGTTCACTGCTTATGCTCGCGCATAAACATTAAAGTACCAAAGTTCTCCTTGCTTACCGAGCGCCTGCGCAGAACAACATTCTTTCTTCTGTTGTTCACCTACAGAAAAATTCTGACTGTAAATGTAGAGAACCGTTTCGGTAAGTTAGGGAAATGGGTTGAGGAAGCTCGAATTATAGGCAGTTTTATGAAGATAGATTAGAGAATTGTAAATAAAACGCATGATACACTACCAATTATTGGGGTCACCAATACCTAAAAACCTGAACTCCTATGTGCTATTGGAACTAAAATTTGTGGAGTATTTAAGGGAGTAAAGTAAGATCTACAGTATTTTATTTTAGAGTTATGTTTTATTAGAGTATAAGCGATATCAAAATATGCAATTGAAACTATGACTAGAATACATATGTGTTTATCATTTAGTCAGCGTGTAAATGTCAACGAAGCAAATTAAAACAGATGGCGGAGAAACGTAGAAACAAAACAAACAAAAACTAGAATTAATTGGAAGATTTGAGAAAGGGGGCTGATGATAGTGTTGGAATGCAGACTGTGACATTAAAAAAAATCTGATGTGTTCCATTCACATGACTTTCTCTATATCTCTGTAACAAATTATTGTTAATAAGCTTATCTTTTATTTATTTCATGCTAATCGAGAAAAATTAGCAGAAATTGTCTTATTGCTTGCTTTATTGTAAGTAGAAGCGAAATAAGGGAGTACCATAGGTTGAAGTGAAAGCCAAAAGCTGGTTGCTATGTGACTGATGTTCCATTGTTTGTATTGACAGGAGTTGACAAATTCCTGTATGACAAAAGTAAGTTTTTCAAAGCTGAAACCAAGAAAAAGGAATATCTCAAAAACGATCAACTCTACGAAAAAATGTATAGAACATAAATTGTGTGTTTTAACGTGCTCTACATTTTTTGTGTGTTAAGTTTTTGTCCATCTCTTACGGTTTACTAGTTATGCAAAATTCATCCAGAATAAAGTAGTCTTCAGAGGCTATTCCCAGAAAATTCAAAATATACATTTTATTTGTCAGGTAAATATCTTTAATATATGATAATTTAATCAAAATCGTTAGAGCCATTTTTTCAAAATCAAAATTTAGAAAAAAGTTCCATGTAAAGGGTATTTTGGGGTAGGGGGATTTTTCTCAAAATTTTCGTGTCGCATCCCTGGAAGATACTAAACTTAAATACCAAGTTTGGTATTTTACCGACTTTTCGTTTTTGAGTTATCGTGTTCACAGACACACGGACACACACACGGACCTTTTTCTGAAAATACTTTTTTTGGATACAGGGGGCCCTAAAACATATATTTCCGGTGAAATCTCGGTATGGAATTTTTTGGTGGAGTGCAATACATTCTCTATACACTATGTACATAGTACGTATAGAGAAAGTAAAAAGCGAAGAAAAAGTAATTTCAGGCGCGATCAGTGCCAAAATGCTACATTTTTCATGAAGCATTGCGTTAGAGGAAGAATTTATTATTTACATTCCCATGTTGTAGGTTAAAAACCATTAAATTACAGGTTTCTCGATTATTCGTGTTCGTGCATTTTCAATCCCACATTACCCCGAATAATCGGGAGTATATTGTATGTAAACTGTAAGAAAGTAAAGAATGGCAATCCAATCTGCAACCATCATATATGAGTAGATAACTTAAGAATATAGCAAACTGTAGGTTTAAGCGTGCAGTCTAGTGGTTAAATGTGTAAATAATAAATTCATAAGTCAATCCATAGGCTCTTTCATAGGAATCTTGGCCTACGGCCCGGCCGCTGCGTCCCCCATTTCGGTCCATGACAGACGTCATGGATGGGGCACAGTATTGGAGAGTGACACGTGGTCAGCGCCTCGAACCCCCTGTCCCCGACCGGTTAATGTGGCCCTCATGACCTGGAGCCGCTACTTCTCCATCAAGTAGCTGCGCAATTGCCCAGGGACCTCGTGAAACTGAGTGCACCACGGATCAGGTCTCCCAGCGGGGGAGAAATCCCCACGCAGGGAATCGAACCCAGGTCTCCCGCTTGGTAAGCAGCCGCGCTACCACGGCGCTAAGGAGACAACACCGATCAAACAATGGGGTGTTATAAAACATTGCGAATATGTCCTCCGTTCTCCCGTTCAAGTATACCATTCTTTCTGTGACTCCTTGCACATAATTTTGCAGGTGATGTAATTTCTTGCGAGATAGCGTCTTTTAGTTGTTGGATATGTCAGGAAAATTTGTTCTTTAAGGTAACCCCCACAACCAAAACTCGGTCGTTTCGCGATCTCGAGATCGCGGCGACCACTTTGTTGGGACTTGACGAATGGAATATGAACCTGCTCTTAAATTATTAAAGTTGCTTAGTTGACTTACTTGACTAGCTAGCAGCTTCACCTCCCTCCAGTTCTTTCTACTCTTCTTAATCTTCTCTTATATGGTTCTTCTCCATGTCATCCTGGGCTTACCACTTTTCCTTGCTCCATGAGGATTCCAATCCTTCTGCTTTCCTGAGCGTATGGCTTATCCAATTCTATTTTCTCTTTTTTATTTGCATCTTTACATCAGCTTGCTTTGTTCGTGTCCATAGTTCATTTGTTATAATATCCTGCCAACGTATCCTCAAAGTTTTCCTCAAGCAATTATTTACAAAAGTCTGTAATTTCTGATTTATAAAGTTAATTAAATTCCTGTAACTCCTAAGTGGAGCATAGGGCAACGTTACGATATTTACTTAATTGGATTTAAATTTCCGGTTTGTGAGTTCCTCGCTATGCGTAGTGGTGATGATGGACCAGCTTGTCGCCTACAGATGGCACTGTAGGTCGAAATCACGACTTGCGGACGCGAAACGGCGGAATTTTACCCAGAAACGTTCTTCTTTCAACGTATGGGTTTCTTTTACGTTCAAATAAACTTACAAGCGACCATCAGCTTTACTTCCCTTCGGAAGGAAGCAATGCTAAGGATTTTTGCGTCCGAAAAAAACTTACCACCCTCCGCTATGTTTGAACTCTTGCGTTTTAGAGGTTAGCATGGTAACCACTACATCACTTAAAAATCTGAGGTGTACCATTCACATGAATTTCTCTACATCTCTGCAACAAATTATTCTTAAAAAGCTTATACTTCTATTTACTTCATGCTAATCAGTAAAAAATTAGCAGAAATAGCCATATTACTTGCTTCCTTGTAAGTAGAAGCGAAATAAGGGAGTAACATTGGTTAAAGTGATAGTCAAAAGCTGGTTGCTATGTCACTGAAGTTCCTTTGTCTGTATGGACAGCAGTTGACAAATTCCTGTATGAGAAAAGTATGTTTTTCATAGCAGGAACCAAAAATAAGCAATGTCTCAAAAACGACGAACTACACGAAAAAAATGTATATAACATAAATTGTGTGTTTTAACGTGTTCTACATTTTTTATGTAGTAAGTGTTTGTCCATCTCTTACGGTTAAGCAGCTATTCAAAATTCAGTAAAATTCATCCAGAATAAACTACTCTTCAGAGGCTATTCCCAGAAAATTCAAGATATACATTTTGTTTGTGAGATAAATATCTTTAATATGCGAAATTTTAATCAAAATTGTTAGAGCCAGTTTTGAGAAAATAAAAATTTTCGAAAAAAAATTCTATGTAAAGGATAGTTGGGGGTGGGGGTATTTTTCTCAAAATCTTAGTGTCGCATCCCTGGAAGATACTAAACTTAAATACCAAGTTCTCGTTTTTGAGTTATCGTGTTCACAGACACACGGACACACACACGACACACACACGGACCTTTTTCCGAAAATGCTCTTTTTAGATAAAGGGGACCCTAAAACTCGCCTAGCTTTATAATAGCATTGAATCAACTGTATTCTATCAGTTAGTGATAGAACCAGGGTTTGTATTTCCGTGCTACTGAAAAGGTTAACATTCGCTTTATCTTAGTTAATACAAACCTCTCGTATAACGAACTGATTATTCTGGGAAGTCGCCGACGTTTCGTAGTGCACCAATGAGCGCCTCACTTCAGTCAATAGAGAAAGTCGTGGAGTAAAACAACGATTTATCACAGTCTTTGAAGCCGACATGTTAACCTTTTGAGTAGCATGGTAATAACTTACAAATTCTTATAGCAGTATGAATGAAATTACGAATGTTTTATTTAACAAAATTGTACCCTTGATAACCGTGAACTGAAAAGAACAAAAGACAATAAAACCCTACTGCTTACGCAGTATGTGACTTCCTTTATTTTTATCCTATCTCAGATATAATATTTATGGCGGTTTAACGGGAGTCCAAATGGAATTTTCGTAACAATATCTCAAATCTCCCACTTATTTTGATATAACATTCATAGAGGTACACTAATTGTAAATAGTTTAAAAAATATAATTGAAAATAATTCTGCGTAGTAGTTTTTAGGGAATATTTTGGTACATTCGTTTGATAAAATATCAATAACTTTATAAATATTAGTGTTGGAGATGGGATAATTTTTATTTTGATCGGAAAGTTATACTTGCAGCATTAGCATTTCGCTCATATTTTGTTCATGTGAGAGTTTTTCAAATACTGTGAGGCTGGATTTGAAAGTTAAATGAAATATATACTATATATATGTATTTTAATTTTATGTTTGAAAGCAATTTCTGAAGAAGTCAAATTTCCTATGCAAATGTCCCATTTTCTCAGAAACTAATTGACACTAAGGCATCTAAATAGGCTTTATTTTAACGAACAATGTTTTCTGTATATGGATGTTATATTTTTTTAAATTATAAATCTTTTTCACAAAATTTTAAGAGCTTTATTTAAAAACTCATATCTTTCCTTTTAATCAACAGAAGTATTCTATTTTTCACTAATTAACAGAGAAGGTATTGCGGAATATACCTGTAAAAAGTTAGCTCGTTATCTTAAATGGTTGCTGATATAATGGGTCAAACTTTAACATTGTCAAGATAGGGCATTTCGACTCCCCTTAAGGTTTGAAGTGGCTTTTGAAATATCCTAGGATCTTAGGGTTTGCTACCCTAATGAACCCTGCATCAGGAGACCTTTACCCTTAAGGGGCGTTTTTGCTGTTTATTTATTTAATATGTAAGTATATTAATGTTATTGCCTATATGTTTTGGAACACAGGAGTTGAAAGGAAGTGTTTGAAAGATTCCTCTGTGGCAAGCAGTTAACCTCTGAGGTCATGGCCGTCAATATTGACCTCAGATGATTATTCATTCCACGCCCCCTGTTTGATTCCTCAGTATTGCATGTAGTTGTCTCTTCACATCAGCTTCTTGTTCCAGGAATATCCGTTATTTTAACTCAGTTGACATTGGGGAGATAGGAAAAAAATTGTTTTGTTTGTTTCCTTAACGGAATCTTCGACACGCAACCTTCAGGTTAACAACCTGTGAGCCGTACGGCAGCTGACATCTTACACGTTGTGTAAGCATACTCACAGTGCCTAATGGATTACTCTCTCGTCCTTCCATAAACCTATTATTCAAGACTATCTCAGTGTCTAGTATATCAATCACAACTGCCTAACACCACACATTTTGCTTTTTCTACACGTTCTATTGGAATATAGTGGTGCATACTGGGATCCGTATCGAGTTGGGCAAAAACTGGTACTCCAGACAGTTAAAAACTTTTATGTATTCAATTATAATGACCTTCTCCACATCTCTACAACAAATTATTGTTAAAAAGCTTATTCTGTTTACTTAATGCTAATCAAGAAAAAAATAGCAGAAATAGACTTATTACTTGCTTCCTTGTAAGTAGAAGCCAAATAAGGGAGTACCATCGGTTAAAATGATAGTCAAAAGCTGGTTGCTAAATGACAGAAGTTCATTTGTTTGTATGGACAGGAGTTGACAAATTCCTGTATGAGAAAGGTATGAGTATTTTATAGCTTAAACCAACAAGGAATATAAAAAAAAAAAAAAAAAAAATCAACTTCATCAAAAAAAAGTATATGACAAATGGTGTGTTTTAACGAGCTCTACATTTTCTATTAAGTAAGTTTTTGTCTAGCAAAATTCCGCAAAATTCATCCAGAATAAAGATGTCTTCAGAGGCTATTCCCAGAAAATTCAAGATAAACATTTTATTTGTCATGTAAATATTCCATTAACTCAATGGAAATATTTTTTGAGGACGCCTGAATAAAAAACTCTGATGTGCTCCGTTCACATGACTTTCTCTACATCTCTGCAAAAAATATTATTAAAAATTATGCTTATATTTACTTCATTTTAATCGAGAAAAAAATTGCAGAAATAGTGGAATTATTTGCTTCCTTATAAGTAGAAGCGAAATAAGGGAGTACCATAGGTTAAAGTGGTTGTCAAAAGCTAGTTTTAGTTCCTTTGTATGGACAGCAGTTGACAAATTCCTGTACGAGAAAAAAATAAGTTTTTTTTCAAACCTGAAACCAAAAGAAAGGAATATCTAAAAAACGACCAACTCCACGAAAAAAATGTATATAACATGATTTGTGTGTTTTAGCGTGCTTTACATTTTTTGTGCGGTAAGTTTTTGTCTATCTCTTTAAGGTTTAGCAGTTACGCAAAATTCCGTAAAATTCATCCAGAATAAAGTAAGTCTTCAGAGGATATCCCCTGAAAATTCGAGATATACATTTTATTTGTGAGGTAAATATCTTTAATATACAATATTTTAATCAAAATCATTAGAGCCATTTTGGAGAAAATCAAAATTTTCGAAAAAAGTTCCATGTAAAGGGTAGTTGGGGGAGAGGGGATTTTGTTGTAAATCTTCGTGTCGCATCCTTGGAAGATACCAAGTTTGGTTTTTAGTGGACTTTTCGTTTTTGAGCTATGCTGCTCACAGACACATACACACATACATACACGGACATTTTTCTAAAAATGCTTTTTTTTTTTTTTTTTATTCAGGGAGTCTCAAAACATATATTTGCGGTGAAATCTTGGTATCGAATTTTTGGGTGCATTACAATACCTTCTCTACACATAGTACGTGTAGAGAAAATAAAAATGAGATCTAAAGAAAGGTCCGCGCGTGTATGAACAGCATAACTCAAAAACGAACACCGGCCAAATACCAATTTAAACTAGCCTTAACTAAGAGCGTTTTCCGAAATTTTAACTTTCTCAAAAATTGCTCTTAACAATTTTGAATTAAATAACAGATGCTAAAGATATTTTTATGAAACAATGCAGGAATATTTTGAATTTTCTGGGAATAACGTCAGAAGTCCTCTTCATTCTGTATGACTTTTGCTTAACTCATAAACCGCAAGAAATAGACAAAAATCTTACTACTCAAAACATATCCTGATCTCGTTAAACCATACCTCCTCCGCCGGATTTGAATCCCTGATGGGGAGACCACTGAGCAAAATTAAACGGACTTTCGCGCCCAATACAGAATTAAACGACAAGAAACATAGAAATTAAAGATTTCAATTCCAACAAGATGTCGTATTTATTGCGGATTTTCCAAATTTTACAGATACATTACTTTAAATACATTTCGTCGCCCTCCATGCTAACATTATATACCCAAGGTCGCGGGTTCAAACCCGGCGGAGGACGATGGATTTATTCGGGCGTAAAAATCCTTAGCATGGCTTCCTTCCGTGTCGTAGATTTACGACAGTTATAGAGGCGTTTGAGCAAAATTAAGCGGTCTTTCACGCCAATGGTCGCTGAGAACTGCAGCAGTTAAAGAACGTCCACAAATAAAACGCCATCTTCATTTGTTTCGTTTTAAATAAATTTGTTGTAAGGGTTATAGAGGAGCGGGTAGAGAATGTCATGTGAACCCAGCACTTCAACATTATTTGACTTTCTTTTGAAAACACAGTGCACAGCTTTTAGGATTATAGAAGCGTTAATTTCCTCTGTTATGGACGCCCTCATAAGTTGCAATTACTGAGTGATGTGTCTAATATGTTTGTTTATAAAAAGAGCAATAGTTTTTATTTTCTCTAGCCGCGTATGAACAATGTACATAAGGATAGAGAAGTATTGTATTCCACCCAAAAATTCGATACCGAAGTTTCACCGGAAATACATGTTTTAGGACCCCCTGTATCCAAAAAAAGCATTTATGAAAAAGGTTCGTGTGTCTGTGAACACGATAACTCAATAACGAAAAGTAGCTAAAATACCAAACTCGGTATTCAAGTTTAGTATCTTCCAGGGATGCGACACGAAGATTTTGACAAAAATCCCCCACCCCAAACTACCCTTTACATGGAACTTTTTTCGAAAATTTTGATTTTCTTAAAAATGGCTGTAATGATTTTGATTAAAATATCGTATATTAAAGATATTTACCTGACAAATAAAATTTAAATCTTGAATTTTCTGGGAATAGCTTTTAAAGACCTGTTTATTCTGGATGAATTTTGCATAATTTGGCATAACTAGTAAACCCTAAGAGATAGACAAAAACTTACTATACAAAAACTGTAGGTCTTGTTAAAATACACAAGTTATGTGCTATACATTTTTCTCGTGGAGCTTACCGTTTTCGAGGTATTCATTGTTATTAGTTTCAGATGTGAAGTACTTATACTTTTCTCAGACTTTTTTCTTTTGTTCTACGCCTGGCCAAGAAAAGAAGCGACTTGTAATGACAATCGCATAACGACAGCTTTTAAAACATTTGACTATCGGTTTAGCCTAATGTATTCCCTTATTTTCTTCCTACTTATAAGAAAGTAAGTAATAAGAACATTGTGCTAATAAGTATCTCGATTAACAAGGTGCAGAAAGAAGAAGAATCTTATGTAAGAAGTTTGTAGAATAGCTAGAGAAAGTCATGTGAGTGTAACACATCAGATGTTTTCCTTAGAGTATAAGGAAAACAAATCGTATGTGTTCCATTCACATTACTTTCTCTGTAACACAAACAACTTTCCTTACAACAAAGTATTCTTTTATCTACGACTGGCTAATCAAGGTAAACGTTAGCAGAACTTGTCTTATTACCTGCTTCCTAGTAAGTAGAAGTAAGGGAATACACTAGGCTAAATTTAGACAATTCAAGTTCGGTTCGCTTTGCATGGCCTGCAGTAAAAGAAGAGGGACGAAACGAAACGTAAATTTCCGTTTGAGAAAAGTTTAAGTAGTTTAAAATTGAAACCAATAACAAAGAATGCCATAAATTATATGTTTTAACGAGATCTTCATTTTTTGTGTAGTTGGTTTTTGTCCATCTCTTACAGTTTAACCGTTATGCAAACTTCTGCAAAACTCATCCAGAATAAAGAGGTCTTCAGGGGCTATTATCATAACATTTACAATATACGTTTTAATTTTCATATAAATATCTTTAATATACAATATTTTAATCAAAATCGTTAGAGCTTTTTTTGAGAAAAACAAAATTTTGAAAAATGTTTCCATGTTAAGGGTAGTTTGCGATGGAAATACAATACCTTACAATATCTTCTGTATCCACTATGTGCATTGTACATAGGGGAAAGTAATAAATGGAATTCGGTTCTAAGGCTAAGGCGATGAAAGGCAAATCGTGCGAATATAATTCGATACATAGGTGTAGGGCTGCTGTGGTGAAAGTCTGTACATATTAACTATTACGTTTGGGTCAAGGTTTGCCTTACAGGATGCATGTAGTGGGCCATGGAAACTAGAAGGCGTGCAATGCACCTCACTCTCATATCAGATTCAAAACAACTCGCTTCTCCTAGTATCTATAATGTATAGACATTAAATTACCTGTATCGAAATAAGTTTCATCTGAGAGAGAGTGAGAGAGTGTAATTTAATGATTATAAAGTTGAAACTTTTCATTACACAGTCCCACATTTTCTTGTAGGTCTAAGGATGCAAACGTTAAAGTGGTTAGTCATACTATTAAAAACCGGATCACTGTTTAATGGCTTTGAAATTCCATGCACCGGTGGTGACTTCCCATTAGAAACAAAGTATAATTATATTAAAATTCAAACCAGTCAAATAATGTTTCAAAATTGGCTAACGCGACAAAAATGTAACACACACACACACACATATTGAATTTTAAATTTTTTATTTTCTCCAGAAACTTCTAAGTATGCACGTACATAAGTAGAGAAGGTATTGTATTCCATATAATATTTCGACACCGAAATTTCACCGGAATTACCTAATTTTGATGACCCCTGAATAAAAAATGTCTGATGTATTCCATTCACATGACTTTCTCTACATGTCTGCAACAAATTATTCTTAAAAAGCTTATACTTCTGTTTACTTCATGCTAATCAGAAAAAAAAAAAAAAATAGCAGAAATATCCTTATTACTTGCTTCTTTGTAGAAGCGAAATAAGGGAGAACCACAGGCTAAAGTAATAATCAAAAGCTGGTTGCTATGTCACTGAAGTTCCTTTGTTTGTATGCACAGCAGTTGAAAATTCCTGTATGAGAAAAGTATGTTTTTCATAGCAAAAAACCAAAAACAAGGAATGTCTAAAAACAATCAACAGCTCGAAAAAATTTATATAACATAAATTGTGGGTTCTAACGTGCTCTACATTTTTTGTGCAGTAAGTTTTGTCCATCTCTTAAGTTTTAGCAGTTATTCAAAATTCCGTAAAATTCATCCTGAGTAAAGTACTCTTCAGAGGCTATTCCCAGAAATGTCAAAATATGCATTTGATTTGTCAGGTAAATGTCTTTAATATATGATATTTTAATCAAAATCGTTGGAGCCATTTTTGAGAAAATCTAAATTTTCGAAAAAAGGTCCATGTAAAGGGTAGTTTGGGGTGGGGGAATTTTTCTCAAAATCGTCGTGTCGCATCCCTGAAAGATACTAAACTTAAATACCAAGTTTGGTATTTTACCGACATTTCGTTTTTGAGTTATCGTGTTCACAGACACACGGACACACACACACACACACACACACACACACA
Source organism: Hymenopus coronatus (assembly GCA_030762935.1). Classification (NCBI taxonomy): domain Eukaryota; kingdom Metazoa; phylum Arthropoda; class Insecta; order Mantodea; family Hymenopodidae; genus Hymenopus; species Hymenopus coronatus. Next base: position 29,145,480 of record CM060897.1, read on the forward strand.
CACACACACACACACACACACGCATGGACCTTTTTGTGAAAATGCTTTTTTTTTTATATAGGGGACCCTAAAACATATATTTCCCGTGAAATTTCGGTATCGAATTTTTGGGTGGAGTGGAATACCTTCTCTATACACTATGTACATAGTAAGTGTAGAGAAAGTAAAAATACCAGAAATAGTCTCATTACTTGCTTCCATACAAGTAGAAGGGAAATAAGGGAATAGCATAGGCTAAAGTGTTAGTTAAAAGCTGGTTGCTATGTGACAGAGTTGACAAGTTTTTTAAAGCTGAAACCAATAACGAGGAATATCTCAAAAACGATCCACTCCGCGAAAAAAAAGGTATATAACATAAATTGTGTATTTTAACGAGTTCTACATTTTCTGTTAAGTAAGTGTGTATCTCTTACGGTTAAGCAGTTATGCAAAATTCCGTAAAATTCATGCTGAATAAAGTAGTGTTCAGAGTTTTTGGGTAGTGTTTAACGCCCACACTGCAGGTGGTTTCAGAGGCTGTTCCCAGAAAAGTTCGGTATAAACGTTTTATATGTCAGGTAAATGTCTTTAATATACGATATTTTAATTAAAATCGTTAGAGCCATTTTTGAGAATATTGAAATGTTCGAAAAATGTTCCATGTAAAGGGTAGTAGGGGGATTTTCTTGAAAATCTTCGTGTCGCATCCTTGCAAGATATTAAACTTAAATACCAAGTTTAGTATTTAACGGAGTTTACGTTTTAGAGCTATACTATCCACAGGCATACATACACACACGCTCACACACATGCATCTTTTTCCAAAATGCCCTCTTTTTTTATTTGATTCAGAGGGACCCAAAACATGTATTTCCGGTGAAATCTTGGTATCAAATTTTTGGGTACATTACAATATCTTCTCGCCCGCCTGGGTAGTGGTGGTAGCGTGTCTGCCGCACATTCATAAGGTCATGAGTTCGAATCTCGCTTAAGGTGAGTTACCCGGATAAGTTTTTTTTTCTCGGGGTTTTCGCTTATCCTGAGAAGACGAATGTCGAGTAACTTTAAGCTCCATGGACCCCGAGATCATCTGAGCATCATTTCACCAATTTCATCCATTCATCAACCGATATGACCAACCAGGTTAAAGGACGTTAAAAAAAAATATCTTCTCCATATACTATGTGCATAGTACGTGAAGAGGATGTAAAAAACAAAATATTTTAGATGTGTGCGAGGGCAGCACAAGCCAAAAACGAAGAGCCCGTTAAATACAAATGTAATATTTAAGTTCAGCATTTTCCAAGAATGTGATAACCTTTAATTGGTACATTTTCTAAAACTTTTGAGTTTCTCAAAAATGGCTTTAACGACTTTGTCTAAAACACCACATGACAAACGAAATATGTATAAGAAAAGTGTAAGTATTTTAAAAGTGAAATCAATAACTACGAATATCTCAGAAACGGCTAGCACAACAAACACGTAAAGGATATATAGTAAATTGTGAGTTTTGACGAGATTTACACTTTTTGGGCATTAAGTTTTTGGCCCGCCCTTATGGGTTGTAAGTTACCTCAAAGTCATCCAGAATGAAGAGGAGTTCAGAGGCTATTCCCAGAAAAGTCAATATAGAGGGTTATTCTAAATTAGTTACCTGATAATAAAGCTAAATTATACATAGTTATTTTACGTAGTTTATTTGCAGTGTTTAGAAATGTTCAATGGGACTCCCTTTTGTCACTCGGCAGATATCTCACCTGTACGACAGTTCATTCCAAATACGCATGATTATGTGCGCATCCACCCGAGTTGGAGTACAAAGTGAAATGTAAAAAAACGATTTAGGGTTGCATTATCGACAGCGAACCGCTACGTTAATTCGTTGACAAAGCTCATCGAGATTGATCGGCAGTGCAGTATTGTACACGTTATCTTTAACATAACCCCACAGACAAAAATCCAGCGGTATTAAATCGGGAGATCGTGGAGGCCAAGCTATGTTCCCGCCACGTCCAATCCAAGCGGGAAAATTGTGGGATAGGTATGTAGTGGACCTCAAGATGGTTATGAGGAGGTGCTCCATCTTGTTGAAAAATGAAATTCTCTCTCATATCTTCTTGTAGCTGTGGCATCAGGTATTTTTGTAACATATCTAGATATATGATGCCAGTCACACTCTTCTCATAAAAAGAGAATGGTCCATACACTTTCACGGAGCTTAGCACACAAAAACACATACACTTTTGGTGAGTCACGTGTATGTTCCAGGCATTCCGTCGGTTTCTGTGTACCTCATATCCTTATATTGTGGCGATTAACTGTACTACTAAGGTGAAAAGTTGCCTCGTCACTGAACACAATCTTCACATTTTCCCCGCCAGACGAGCGAGCGAGTGCATGTAGCGAAGTCTGCCGACCAGGTTTAAAACTTGATGATATGACATAAGGTTTGATGAACATCTGAACAAATTTCCGTCAACAGTTTCGAAATAATTCATTCATACTTTCAGGTAACTAATTTAGAATAACCCTGTATATCGTTTACGTTTTTGTTATTCCTTGTTATTGATTTCACTTTTAAAATACTTAGCACTTTTCTCAAATAGGAAGCCGTACGTGTTTCTTTTGTGTTTCTCAGGCCACACCAAGAAGCGAATTTTAACTAGAATCGTATAGCGACAGTTTTTAAAACATTTGGCTATTGTAACTACTACTAAAGGAAAACAATTGAATGAAAATAACAATTTGATTTGATTGCTTCCTCATACAACAGAAAAACCTACTTATTTTCCGACGAATGAAAATAAAAACACCAGATATAATTGACGTTTCATAACAAAAGGTATCTCGAATAAGTATGTGTATGTAGAGGAGGAATATTACCATATAACCATTTAATTAATAAATAAAGGCAAGCAATCAATTTAAAAAATGTTGGTTTCCTCCAAAATAGCTGTAATGATTTTGATTAAAATCTCTTATATTTAGGATATTACATGACAATAAAGTGCATATTTTAAATTTTCTGGGAACAGCCTCTGAAGAGTTCTTTATTCTGGTCGATTTTTGCAAAATTTTGTATAACGGTTAAACCATAAGATATAAACATAAACTGACTACACAAAAAAATGTAGATCTCGTTAAAACAATCAATATCATATACGTTTTCTTGTAGAGTTAGCTGTTTTTGAGATATTCATTGTTATTGATTTCAATTTGAAACTAATTAACTTTATTCAATAGGGACCATGCAGTTATTTCACGTGGCGACCAGCTTATAAACGTGCTAATTAACGCTTTAGTCTAATGTATTCCCTTGTTTTCCTTCTACTAATAGGGAAGCAAGTAATAAGACCAATTCTGCTAATGCATGTCTAGATTAGCATGGAGAAGATATCAGAAAAGAAACATATGTTTGTAGATCAGCTAAAGAAAGTTATGAGAATGGAACACATCAGATTTTTCACATCGTGTATTTCAGGTGAAATCTTGTTATCGAATTTTGGCTCGAATGAATTATTATTTTACTTGATATGGGAAAGTATTAAGAGAAAGAAAAAAGAAAACTAAGATCAGATAATTAAAAAATTGTCACAAACTGTAATCCTTGAGAATTAGGAGTAGTTTCAAAGTAAAAACCCGCCATTTGACCTTAAATGTAATAGGCGGCGTATAAACATGGGGTGGGGCATCTCATGAGCCACACCCACCTCTATTACAACTTTTCATAATTCCTTATATGCTAGTGTTCATATAAAACGTGATTCTTCTAATCACGTCATGTTACGGCAATTTCTAGACTGGAAATAAACTCAATTATATGCACTTGCACTGGTTGTTTCCACCATACAGCGAGTGAAACACCTTTCTTCGTTTATCGTGTTGCTTTTGTTCCTAAAGGACTCATGCGAAGGAAAAGATGAGTCGCCTAAGGGTGAACTGAAAAGTTCTCGGCCTCACCGAGCGATCGCTGCACTGCTTGCATGATTTTTTTTTTTTTTTACTTTCTTTATATGTACTATGTGCATAGTGTATAGAGAAGGTATTGTATTGCACCCAAGAATTCGATACCGAGATTTCACCGGAAATATATGTTTTGAAACCCCCTGAATCCAAAAAAAAGCATTTTTAGAAAAATGTCCATGTGTGTGTGTGTCTCTCTCTCTGTCTGTCTGTGTGTGTCTGTGGGCAGCATAGCTCAAAAATGAAAAGACCGTTAAAAACCAAACTTGGTATTTAAGTTTGGTATCTTCCAAGGATGCGATACGAAGATTTTCAAGAAAATCCCCCCACCCCAAACTAAGCTTAACATGGAAAAAATTTCGATTTTTTTTATTTTCTTAAAAATGGCTGTAACGATTTTGATTAAAATCTCGTAAATGTAAGATATTTACTTGACAAATAAAATGTATATCTTGAATTTTCTGGGAATAGCCTCTGAAGACTACTTTATTCTGGATGAATTTTACGGAACTTTGCATTACTGCTAAACCGTAAGAGATGGACAAAAGCTTACCACACAGAAAATGTGGGTCACATTAAAACACACAATTATGTTATATACATTTTTTTCATGGAGTTGATCGTTTTTTTTTTTTTTTTATTGTTTTTGTTTTCAGGTATGAAAAACTTATACTTTTCTCATACAGAAATTTGTCAACTCCTGTCCATACAAAAAAAAGGAGCTTCAATCACATAGTAATCAGCTATGGTAGTCCCTTATTTCGCTTCTGCTTACAAGGAAACAAGTATTAAGACTATTTCTGCTACTTTTTCTCGATTAGCATGAAGTAAATAGAAGTAAGAGCTTTATAACAATACTTTGTTGCAGAAATGTAGAGAAAGTCATGTGAATGGAACACAGATTTTCTTATGTTGGTACACGTGTTAATAGAACCTATGTAAAATTACAGGTCATTTCGGGCAATAGTTTACTGTAAGCAGTTGTATGAAGCAGTGGAAGTGCGCATTACTTTGAAAATGGAGAAATTCGAGTATCGTGCTGTGATAAAATTGCTCGTAAAAGAAGGTTTAACACCTACAGAAATTCATTTACGGATTGTAAATGTGTATGTGTATGACTCTTCGCCTTCAGTTTCCACTGTGAAGAAATGTGCGGCCGATTTTAAACGTGGGCGTGAAAGCGTTCAAGACGATCCACGCGAAGAACGTCCAAAAACTGTAACCACATCGGAAATCATTGAAAATGTGCATGACATGATTTTGGAAGATCGGCGTATAAAGGTGCGTGAAATTGCTTATGCTCTTGGAATTTTCAAAGGAACATATTGGCCACATCTTGCATCAAGAATTAAACATGAAAAAGCTTTGCGCAAATTGGGTGCCGCGTATCCTCACTGTGGATAACAAATGCATTCGCACGACACTTTCTGAAAAGTGCTTGGCGCATTGGATGAAACATGGATTCACCACTACACACCCGACAGCAGTCGAGGCAGTGGACAGAAGATGGTTCTTCAGCTCCAAAGAAGGCGAGGATGGTGCCATCAGCGGGAAAGATCATGGCGACATGTTTTGGGATGCCAAAGGAATTTTGTTGATTGACTATCTCGAAAATGGTATAGCCATTACTGGAGAATACTACTCTCAGCTTCTAACCAAACTGAATGCAAGCATTCGTGAAAACAGACCCGGGTTGAAACAGAAAAAATTTGTTTTCCATCAGGACAATGCACCCAAAAGTGTTTTGGTAATGGTGAAATTGAGAGAGAGATCTGCACTATGAAGTGCTGGAACATCCACCCTATTCCCCAGATTTGGGTCCCTCGGACTTCCATCTGTTTCCAAAACTGAAGAAATTCCACGCTAGTAGACGCTTTTCGTCATGTGAAGAAGCAATTACGGCTGTAAATGGGTGCTTTGCAGCACTTACAGAGAGGGGATAATGGCATTGGAACACCGCCGGACAAAATGTATTGATATTAGAGGAGATTATGTTGAAAAATAAAATTACTTTGAAAGCATGAATTGTCGTTTTTCACTATCAGGCCGAGAACTTTTCAGACCACCCTCGTACAGGCGTCGCATTGCAGTGTGATGAATTCCATTCACATTACTTTCTCTATCTATTCTACAAACAAACGTCTTACTTAAGGCCATTCTTCTTTCTACTCCATACTAATCGGGATAAACATTAACAGAATGGTCTTATTACATCATTCCTTATAAGTAGATGGGACATAAGATAATACACTATACCTAAGCGATAGTCAAATATTTTAAAACATGTCATTAGAGCCATTTTTGTGAAAATCAAAATTTTCTGTGTATAGGGTAGTCTGGGGTGGGGAGATATTTTTGACTATTTCGTTCATGACACGTGATCGTAGGAAGTAGCCAATCCAGTACATTGGCAAGTAAAATTCCAACCAATCGGAACTCATAATCTCAGTATTTTAATCATTTTTATCACATCCGCGTACAATTGTTTTTCTAAATTTATCGCACCCACGTGCATTTGTTTTGTCTCTGAACTAATTCGTCTCATATATCTTTTGTTCAAGAGAATAACAGCTTCCCATACAATTAATGGGATGCCAAAATGATATAACAGAATGCATAACTGAAATTACATAGATCAAATTAGGGTTAACAATAAAAGTATCAGTGTGCAGTGATATTCCCGTACATATGGCGCAAAGTCCAACACGTTTTGGGGAAAGGTCTATCGCTGAAATAGACATATTTATTGAAAACTCAAAGTGTGGAACCAGTTCAACGAATTCTGTAAGCAACGAGGCCATGATCGTGTCCACGTTGGCTAATCATTGTTATTTTATTCACGAAATAGTCTTATTAAATACAACTCGAGCTACAACTTTTTTCTAGATAAAGGTTGGATCTCTCGTTATATTATGATAATCTTCGTGTCACATCCTTGGAAGACGCTAAACTAAAATGTCAAATTTGGTATTTAACGGTCTTTTCGTTATTGAGATTTGCTGTCCACATACACACACACACAGATTGGATTCAGGGGTCTCAAAACTTATATATTTGGTTAAATCCTGGTATCGAAGATAAACAATATCTTCTTTATACACTGTACAAAGCACGTGTAGAGAAAGTAAAAATCTGATATATGCATTCAAAGACGATCTCTACGGTTTCTGGAAAAAAGTTTTACGAAAGCTTATTCTATCTACTCATTCTGATCAAGATAAATATTAAAATTATTTTATTACTATCTGAATATTTTCTTAGAGATTCAATGGGAAATAAGGGTATACTAGGCTAAAACGACGGCCAAATCTTTTAAAACCTGGTCGCTATGTCCTAGACTCTAAATTCGTTCTCTTTGCTTGACCGGGATGAAAATAAACAAAGAAAAACCAAAGAAAGATAAACGAATGATGAATTCTCATTTAAGGAAAGTATAATAATTGGAAAAACATTTAAACAAATAACAAGAAATATCTCGGGAACGATTGACTCCACAAGAAATGTGTTTGACACAGACCTTTAATGAGACCTACATTTTTGGGGGGGGGGTAGTATAAAATGTTCTGTATCTCTTATGCTTTACAAGTTATGCATCCATTCTGAATGATTTTTGCATGACTGGTAACCATAAGAGATAGACAAAAGCTTACAATACAAAAAATCTGATGTGTTCCATTCACATGACTTTCTCCACATCTCTGCAACAAATTATTGTTAAAAAGCTTGTTCTTCCATTTCTTTCAAGCTAATCGAGAAAAAATTAGCAAAATGGTATTTTTACTTGCTTCCTTGTAATTAGAAGGGAAATAAGGGAAAACATCAGGCTGAAGTGATAGTCAAATCTGTTAAAAGCTGGTATGTGACTGAAGTGCCTTTGTTAGTATGGCCAGGAGCAGACAAAGTATTTTAAAGCTGAAACCGTTAACAAGGAATATCTCAAAAACGGTCAACTCCACGAAAAAACTGTTTACAGCATAAATTGTGTGTTTTAACGAGCTCTAAAAGATGTATAAGGTAAGTTTCTGTCAATCTCTTACGGTTTACCAGTTATGCAAAATTCCGCAAAATTCATCTAGAATAAAGAAGTCTTCAGAAGCTATTTCCACGAAGCTCAGGATATATATTTTGTTTGTCATGTAAACATCTTTAATATACGATATTTTACTCAAAATTGTTAGAGCCAGTTTTGAAAAAATCAAAATGTATGTAATTTTTTTCCATGTAAAGGGTAGTTGGGAATGGCGGGATTTTCTTGAAAATCTTCGTGTGGAATCCTTGGAAGATACCAACTTAAATACCACTCACACAAACACACTCGCGCGCGCGCGCATACACACATATACACACACGGGCATTTTTTTTTTTTTTTTTTTTATCCAGGAGGTGTCAAAACATATGTTTCCGGTGAAAGTAAAAATGTAGATCACATTAAACCACCACAATTTATGCCATATATATTTTTGTTGTGGGACTAGGCATTCCATTTTAATGGTTTCTATTTAAACATGCCTATACTTTTTTCAAACAGGAAATCGTCCCGTTTCTTTTGTTTTACTCTGGTCATGCAAAGAAGCGAATTTGAATGAGAATGATATAACGACACTTAAAGCATTTGACTTTCGTTTTAGCTTAGTGTATTCTCTTAGTTCTTTTCTACTTATAAGGAACTAAGAAGCTAAAATGGAGACGAATCTTTGAGGAGTCAATGAACTTGGTGCCTCTCACCTAGACGTCCAGGGCTCAATCCCGGTGGTGGACAAAGCGGCGCAGGGGCGGGTTTTCTCCGGTTTCCCCCGCCATCGCATTCCACCGCTGCTCCATCTTCATTCATGTACCACCAGTGTCATTGCCTGCGGTGCCACAAGTAGTAAAAGCGGGCGCTAAACACTACCAAAAAAAATCTGATGTGATCCATTCACATGACATCTCTGCTATAAATTATCGTTAGAAAGCTCATGCTTCTATTTACTTCATACTAATCGAGAAAAAATTAGCACAAATAGTCTTATTACTTACTCCCTTGTAAGTAGAAGTGAAATAAGGGAGTACCATAGGTTAAAGTGATACTCAAAAGCTGGTTGCTATGTGACTGAAGTTCCTTTGTATGGACACGAGGTGAAAAATTCCTGTATGAGAAAAGTTAAGTTTTTCAAAGCTGAAACCGAAAACAATGAATATTTAAAAAACGATGCACTCAACGAACAAAATGTATATAACATAAATTGTGTGCTAAGTTTTTGTCTATCTCTTACGGTTTAGTAGTTATGCAAAATTCCGTAAAATTCATCCAGAATAAAGTAGTTTTCAGAGGCTATTCCCAGAAAATTCAAGATATACATATTATTAGTTAGGTAAATATGTTTAATATAGAATACTTTAATCAAAATTGTTAGAGCCATTTTTAAGAAAATCAAAATTTTTGAAAATTTTTCCATGTAAAGGGTAGTTGGTGGTGGAGGGATTTTTTTTTAAATCTTCGTGTCGCATCCTTGGACGATGGTATTTAACGTTGTTTTCGTTTTTGAGCTATGCTGCATACACACACACACATTTCCAAACATGCTTTTTTTGGGATTCAGGGGGTCTCAAAACATATATTTCCGGTGAAATCTTGGTATGGAATTTTTGGGTGCAATACAATACCTTCTCTGTACACTATGTACATAGTATTATAGAGAAAGTAAAAATTGAACTTGGTGATCCTTAACGTGCAGTATGATCCATTTGCAGGGCATTTAAACAGTACGACACTGTCGCAAAAAGATGGAAAGATTGGTTCTTGTGCCCCAGAAACCGCGTGTTGCATCACATTCCATTACACAAAATGAGGTGCGAGAATAAAATAATTGAATATGATAGACGGTGACCCGGTTGTGATGTTTTAGTGGAGCGATGATGAACAAGTTGCGGTCTGCACCTGATACCTCAATCGATTTCTCCTGACAGATTTCTCTAACTACCAGTCTTCTACCTACTTTACGATAGCTAACACTTTTAGTTTTATACTCGGCACAGAACATAGTGGCTTTCCTGTTGGATCATAATGTACGTTTTAAGGGAGTACATTTGAATCACTTATTGCAGAATTACATAAAGTTAGTCAAGTGTTGACTGCCCATCCAGAGGTCCCGGGTTCGATTCCCGGCTGGGGTAGGGATGTTTCTTCAACGTGAATTGTTCTCTATCCTCGAGCACAGTTTCATTGATGACCTTCAGCAATTGAAGGACTCTCATGAATAAATTGCTTCATTCTATTAATAAAAAATCTGATGTGTTCCATTCACATAACTTTCTCTATACCTCAGCAACAAATTGTTCTTAAAAAGGTTATTTTTCTATTTACTTCGTGCTAATCAGTATAAAATTAGCAGAAATAGCCATATTACTGGCTTCCTTATAAATAGAAACGAAATAGGGAGTACCATAGGATAAAATGATAATCAAAAGCTGGTTGCTATGTCACTGAAGTTCCTTTGTATGGACAGCAGTTGACAAATTCCTGTATGAGAAAAGTGTAAGTTTTTCATAGCAGAAACCAAAAACAAGGAATGTCTCAAAAACGATCAACTCCACGAAAAAAATGTATATAACATAAATGGTGTGTTTTAACGTGCCCTACATTTTTTGTACAGTAAGTTTTTGTCTATCTCTTATGGTTTAGCAGTTATTCAAAATTCCGTAAAATTCATCCAGAATAAACTACTCTTCAGATGCTATTCCCAGAATATTCAAGATATACATTTTATTTGTTAGGTAAATGTCTTCAAAATTTGATATTTTAATCAAAATCGTTAGAGCCATTTTTGAGAAAATCGAAATTTTCGAAAAAAGTTCCATGTAAAGGGTAGTTTGGAGTGGGGGCATTTTTCTCAAAACCTTCGTGTTGCATCCCTAGAAGATACTAAACTTAAATACCAAGTTTGGTATTTTACCGCCTTTTCGTTTTTGAGTTATCATGTTCACAGATACACGGACACACACACGGACCTTTTTCTGAAAATATTTTTTTTTTGATACAGAGGGCCCTAAAACATATATTTCCGGTGAAATCTCGATATTGAATTTTTTGGTGGAGTGCAATACATTCTCTATACACTGTGTACATAGTGCCTATAGAGAAAGTAAAAAGTGTTCCATTAATTTCCTACAATTATTTTTTTCAACTTATAATTACTTTTTCTGCATTTATGGGAGCAATTGGAGTGCACAAACTTTACAATAATTTAAATTACTTACTAACCCAAATCTACACATTTATAAAACTCTATAGCATCTCCTCGTCCCTTAATAACATTTGTCGTTTTGCTTAAAATGTGTATTCAAATTATTAAATATAAAACAGTTTGTCCCTGAACATAATTATAATGAATTAAATATTATTACTAAGTAATTCTAATATGGCAGATTCGTGCAATAGATTTAAGCTCGACAATTAAAGTCTACGCTTTTTTACTTTCTCTACGCGTACTATGTACATAGTGTATACAGAAGGTATTATAATGCATCCAAAAATTCTGTACCGGGATTTCACCGGAAATAGTTACATGTTTTGGGACCCCTTGAATATAAAAAAAGTATTTTTAGAAACGTGTTCGCGTGTGTTGTTAGCATAACTCAAAAACGAATCGATATTTGTGATATTCTGTGATATTTAAGTTCAGTATCTTCCAAGGATGCGACACGAAGATTTTGAGAAAAATCCCCCCATCCCAAACTACCCTTTACATGGAAAAAATCTCGAAAATTTTGATTTTCTCAAAAATGGCTGTAACGATTTTGATTAAAATTCCGTATATTAAAAATATTTACCTGACAAATAAAATGTATATTTTGAATTTTCTGGGAATAGCCTCTGAATACTACTTTATTCTGGATGAATTTTACGGAATTTTGCATAACTGCTAAACCATTAGAGATGGACAAAAACTTACCACCCAAAAAATGTAGAGCACATTAAAACACACAATTTATGTCATATACATTTTTTTCGTGGAATTGATCGTTTTTAAGATATTCCATGTTTTTTTGTTTCAGCTTAGGAATTTGTCAACTCCTGTCCATACAAACAAAGGAACTTCAGTTACATAGCAACCAGCTTTTGACTATTACTTTAATCTATGGTTCTCCGTTATTTCAGTTCTACTTACAAGGAAGCAAGTAATAAGACTATTTCTGCTAATTTTTTCTCGATTAGATTGAAGTAAAGAGAAGCATAGCTTTTTAACAATAATTAGTTGCAGAGATGTAGAGAAAGTCATGTGAATGGAACACATCAGATTTTTCTTCTACGGCCTATACTTGTATGTTACTAGTAATAGAATTAATATGGTAGCGACTTGTTGCTCTGTTAGACAATAGTGTTAATGAGCTTTGTTTCCTTTGTAATATTGTCTTGCAAGAGCGTTTAAACAGCTGCTCTCATGATGTGAAAATGGAACTCCATCTTATACCTGCATTCTCAACAATACAGGATTCTCGACGGTGTGCCTGTTCATATTTTACTTCAGACTTCGCCTTTGGCTTCTGATGTTCGTATTTCTGCCAGTGTGCTGCGTGTTGGAGAATCGTGCAAAACCAGATCTGAGTAAGACTAAAATGCTTCCATCACAATTTACACAAAAACATCTTTCAACCATAAATAAAGCTGTAGTTTGAACAAGTAAATCAGAAGCTGCTTTCTCTACGCTTTAAGTTCTGATAAATAAAACATATACACCGAAATACATTGAAATATTAAAGGTTTTTTCCTTTATGCATTTCTTATTAATCGAGAATGACTTTCATTGCGCATTAATGCATAGGTTAGCTATAAACATTTACAGTAGGCTAAAGCTTAGGTAGTTTTTTAAATTACGGGTCGTTAAGTGAATTGTTTCGTAATTTCATCTCTTTTTATGACCACAAGGTAGGGGGGGAGAGGCAGAAAGGACCAATTAGCGACTTGCCACTTGGAAATTGAATTCGTTAACAAATAATTTTTCGGAAATGCTTAAAGCCACAAAAAACTAAATGAACCAAAACTGTGTTTAGTAAGATTTTGGTTTCACAAAAGTATATCAGAATGATGACTTCAGAGGCTATTCAGATTAAATTAAATAATATGTAAATTTTATTTGCCATGTAAATATCTTTTGACTAAAGTCGTTAAAGTATTTTTGAGAGCGACATTATCCAATGATAATTTAGAATATTTGAAAAATATTCGCAACACATGTTAGGATTCCACTTAAATATCAAGCTTGGTATTTAACCAATATTTCGTTTTTGAGTTATATTTTTCACTCACGCACGCACTCACATAATGTTGTCTAAAACTGGTTTCTTTGGTTTTCATGGGCCTCAAAACGCGTATTTTCAATGAAATCGTGATATGGAATTTTCGGATGAAGTGCAATATTTCACTTCCTCTAGGTAACCAGTACCAAGCGGAATGGCTCTGGAAGTTTCGTCTGTGGCCCGCATTCGGGAGGTGGCGGGTTTGATCCTCGTAGTTGGCACCCCTGACTCATAGGTTTGGTTTGGGAGAGGAGGTTCCTCGGGTCACCTGGCGAATGTTGGGTAGGTTAATCACATCCCCTGAATTTTTCGGTCCACTATTTCCTGTTCACATAATTTTCTTAGTTGAAGGGCCAGGCGATGGTTCGACGGGTTTCGGCTGGAAAGTTTATCCTGGTGTCGTCGGCTTCACGCGATCGGGGTCCGCCTACGGGTCATAGCGCTCCCTCGGGGTACCATCAGGGCTCGGAATCTTGTCCATGTTTGCTTCTGATTCGCCCTTCGAAGTTCTCCCTTGTTCTCTCACTGGGATCACGTAAGAGGCAAAATACCACAAGGATGTACTTCCAGTGCTCTCCTGAGGATCCCGTCTGTACTTAATCCTAATAGGCAAGTACTGGAGAAAGTATAAAGTCCTAGCAACCATATTAACAAAGAAAATGCTCATTTTTTACTATTCAGAGAGAACAACAGGTTACGTGTTCTGGCGTTTTTTTGAGTTTTCGTGTGTCGTGTAGCGTGATTTTTATCCGCCGTCTAATTTCACTTTGTAAGTCATTAAGTAGGGCGGTATTTTCTATAGTTTGGTGTAACATATCATGTATGTTTTTTTAGGAAGAAAGTAGGTTTGTTGGTCCTTGTGTATTTGTGAATGCCCGGGGTGAACTGTTGCGTGATACCTTCTCTTGCGGTTGCATATACGAGTGTTTTTATTGGTGGCTCAGAAGTGTTGGACCCAACGTCACACCTTCACTGAGAGTAAACAACTAGACGTAAGCAATGAGGAATGTTTGCCTTTATCATCGATTTAGATGAGCAGAGCACCTTTAATTATATGAGAATGAATTCAAACCTCCGCTGGAGTGAGTTATCTAGCCCAGAGGTAATCACCACCTTGCTGTAGGGCAAGGGTCACCAACTCGTTTGATTTTGTGCTAGGGAAAGCAGGCTTGCTCTGCATGTAGTGGGTAAACATGAGACTGTAGTGGATGGTCTCTATTTACTTACAGTGTGTCGTGTGTCAGTTTATATGTCGGGAACAGAAACCAATCCTACGTTTATGCCTGCTTAGGAAGAATCGTTCTTATGTATAAAGTTATTAGTTTGCGGCAAAGTTCTGTATTCAGAAAATTCAATTTGAAGCGTCATGACGCAACCCATGCAAGTGTGTACAACAGTTACAAAGGAGAATAACGTTTCTTTCAAATTGTGTTGGTACTTATTAATTATCAAGATATTATTCATGTTCACTGCTATAAGTGTGAGTTTTTCGTTATAAATTAATTTTTATACTGTTAACGATACTAAACACTTACAGTATTTTTCAGAACGTGATAACCTTCAGCGAAAGTTTGGGTTAGGTGGTTTGCGGTTGGAAACCTACCCTCGCAGTTACCAAGTCTTCCACTTACTGGTCCATTAAATAGGGCGCGAATCTCGACTTGCAAGCAGAGTCTTCGAGTCTCCAGGAAACAGAGATTTTACTACATTACCTCTCACCCCTAGTCTTTTATTTGCTAATGGAGTTTGCCCAGTTGCAGGGGAGAGCGGTCCCATTTGAAGGTCATCATGTTTTGGAGAAAACTATACAAAGGTATTAACAAAGTTAGGAGTTGTGTTGATATATAACTTTAATAATTGTCTTATTTTTGCGATTATTTAGGTTACAACTACTATACCTATGGGAATAATTATATGTTCATATCAGACTATAAAGTGTAGTGCAAGAGGCACCATATTAGTGTAATTTTAACCATGAACCTTCAAAAGATATGTTAACTTACGAAAAGGTTTGATCAACCCAAATGATATTCCTAAAGGAAAATTTGGTTAAAAAACTACTGTCTCTAAATAAAAGGACAAGACTTTTTAACTACAACTATTGAGATTGGAAATAATACAACAAACCCTAAGGTTTCCATGTTAAGGGCAAGTTCATCCGGACTCCAATCAATACGATAATCGGCAATCTATGAAAGGTGTATTATATATCTCAGACGCAAAATGTTGCATATTCCTACTTCACTGAAGGAATCACCTGTTCCTGCTTCCCCCGCAGTTAATCACGCAGTACTCGGTAGGCGATTCGTAGGAGCATCGAGAAAATTTGTTCTTTCTGCTCAGCTTGGGACGAATGGACAACACGTGACAACGGAGCAGCAAAGCTTCGTGGAAGCAATAGCAGTTTGTTGATGGATAGTTGAAGAGGTGTACTCGAATAGATGAATGAATTGCTACATGGGCTTATGACAGATGAAATATATTCGTGTGAATGGTTTTAGATGGATAGATGAGATTTACTTGAATGAATGGATGGCGACATGAGTCCGTGGATTGATAGATCAGACGTATTTGGGTGTACGAATGGATGGCAACATGGGTTTTTGGATGAATAAATGAGATATATTTGAACGGTTGAAAGGATGGCAAATGGGTTTATGGATGGATAGATGAGGTGTACTTGAATGTATTATCTAATAGATGACAACATGGGTTGGTTGATTGTACGATATAAATGAAATGTACTTGAATGGATGAATGGATTGCAACATGGGTTTGTGCATGGATGGATAGATGACATATACTTGAATAAATGGCAACTTGAGCTGTTGGATGGATAGATGAAGGGTGATACCTGGATATATGAATGTATGGCAGCATGGGTTTTTGGACGGATATGTAAAGAGCTTACTTGAATGGATGGCAATATGGATTTGTGGACGGATAGATAAGTTTACTTGGAGCTATAAATGGATGCCAACATGGGTTTTTGGATAGATAGATGAAGTGATGTACTTGGATGGATGAATGGGTGAACGGATCGAATGGATGAAAAAAACATAGATACACAGAAACACTAAACATAAGTCAATGAAATACCTTAAAATAATCATAAATTAACCGTTTAAAATATGTAGTAGATAGTTTTGTTTATGTTTTTCTGAGGGGCTTTCTTGTTTTAGGATACTCAAAATTAGGCATTTTACTAATTTTTCTCCATCAAATTGGTGAGTAAGGAGTCCAGCAAGCTATCAGATGGACACAAGAATGTAAAAGGCACTTGCTCGAAGTGACCAGGTACCTAAAAACGAACCCTGGAATGAGGAAAGTGACAGATAGTGAAACTACTGAGGTCATTGTCCAGCAAGCAAAAGTAAAAGGTTCGGATTGACAAGAGTTCTTAGAAACATCCGCATTGTTACCACTGTGTCCTATTGTCAAGCTCTTGTAGCTAAAACTACAAGTCATGTGCCAAAACACCTCTCGAGAAAAATTCTATTGGCAGATAAAGTGCACAACAAAATGAAGCAAGCTCTAGTGATTAACTCATATGCCTAATAATATTACACACCAGGTGAATATATCTGTTAACTTGTGTGGTTATTTCAGGGGGTTTTATCCAAGAAACTTTCTAACTTTTTACTTTCTCTAGCACCTGTGTACAATATACATAGTACCTATAGACAGGAAGGTATTATGTTCCATTTACATGAATTTCTCTATATCTCTGCAACAAATTGTTGCTAAAAAGCATATGCTTCTATTGAGAAAAAAATAGCAGAAATAGTCTTATTACTTGCTTCCTTGTAAGTAGAAGCTAAATAAGGGAGTACTATAGGTTAAAGTGATAGTCAAAAGCTGGTTGCTATGTGACTGAGGCTCCTTTGTTTGTATGGACAGCAGTTGACAAATTCTTGTGTAAGAAAAGCATAAGCTTTTTAAAGGTGAAATCAAAAAACAAGAAATAACTCAAAAGCGATCAACTCTACGAGAAAAATGTATATAATATAAATTGTGTGTTTTAACGTGCTCTACATCTTTGGTGTGGTACGTTTTTGTCTATCTCTTACGGTTTAGCAGTTGTGCAAAATTCCGTAAAATTCATCCAGAATAGTCTTCAGAGACTGTTCCCAGAAAATTCAAGATATACATTTTATTTGTCAGGTAAATATCTTTAATATACGATATTTTAATCAAAATCGTTAGGGCCATTTTTTAGAAAATCAAAATTTTCGAAAAAAGTTCCATGTAACGGGTAGTTTAGGGTGGGGGGATTTTTCTCAAAAGCTTCGTGTCGTATCCCTGGAAGATACTAAACTTAAATACCAAGTTTGGTACTTTACCGACTTTTCGTTTTTGAGTTATCGTGTTCACAGATACACGGACACACACACACGGACCTTTCTCTGAAAATGTTTTTTTTTTATACAGGGGATCCTAAAACATGTATTTCCGGTGAAATCTCGGTATCGAATTTTGGGTGGAATACAATATCTTCTGTATACACTATGTACATAGTGCGTATAGAGAAAGTAAAAATATATAAAAGTTTATGGGAATAGCGTCTGAAGACTTCTATTCCGAATGAATTTTGCATAACTGGTAAAACGAAGACTCAGACAAAGCTTATGTAGATCTCGTTAAAACATACAATTTGTGTGTTAGTTAAAGCAACTGGAAGATCCGTGGTTCAAATCCCGGCTATGGTATTCAATGCTTCAGTTTGATTGTACCTTACAAATCCCTCTCCTTTGAGCAGTACTCCAGAGGGTTGATGTAGACGCAGCAAATGAAAGAAACTGTTTACCTGGACACGTTGCTTTCTCTGGCCGGGAGGTAATCGTGACAAGCAGAGCCTCCTACAATGTCGTGCTCGTCTCCATGGGAAACGAAAGTGTTAGAGAAGGCCATGTTACTGATGTTTTATAATACTACAGCAAAAACTGCTACTTGTAATGGAAAGCGAATTACCTGAAAAACGCATAAATAACTTTGTTCATGCTGAAGGACGAATTAGAGGAATTAAAACAAAGTTTCTGAACACGAAGCGAGATGGCGCCACGGTAAAGTGGAGGTTCCGGGAAACCACCCACTGACACATCGTTTTTTTCGGGGATTTTCCCAGGTTACTAGGCCAATGCTGGTGTTGTTCAACCCTTTCATTCATATTTGTCCCGCTGGTTTGCTTCAGGGTATCAGCGTTAAAGTTGGTGCTTCATTGTGGTGTGGTAAGGAGAAAAGGGCGTTCTATGTAATGGCTCAGATAATAATGCACTTAAGACTTCTGTAATTCACTCCACCATTACACCACATTCTTAAAAAATCTGATGTGTTCCATTCTCATGCATTTCTCTACATCTTTGTAACAAATTATTGTTAAAAATATTCTGCTTCCATTTACTTCGTGTTAATCGAGAAAAAATTAGCAGAAATAGACGGTTTATTATCTAAAATGAAGCGAAATAAGGGAGTACCGTAGGTTAAAGTAATAGTCAAAAGCTGGTTGCTATGTGACTGAAGTTCCTTTGTTTGTATGGACAGGAGTTGGCAAATGGCTGTATGAAAAAAGTATAAATTTTTCAAAGCTGAAACCAAAAACAAGGAGCATCTCAAAAACGATCAACTTCACGAGAAAATGTACATTACGTAAATTGTGTGTTTTAACGTGCTCTACATTCTTTGTGCGGTAAGTTTTTGTCCATCTCTTACGGTTTAGTAGTTGTGCAAGATTCCGTAAAATTCATCCAGAGTAAAGCAGTCTTCGGAGGTTATTCCCTGAAAATTCAAAGTATACATTTTGTATGTCAGGTAAATATCTTTAATATACTATATTTTAATCAAAATCGTTGAGCCATTTTTAAGAAAATCAAAATTTTCGAAAGAAGTTCCAGTAAAGGGTAGTTGGGGTGGAAGGATTTTCTTGAAAATCCTCGTGTCGCCTCCTTGGAAAATACCAAACTTAAATACCAAGTTTGGTATTCAACGGTCTTTTCGTTTTTGAGCTATGCTGTCCACAGACGCACACACACACACATGGACCTTTTTCTGAAAATGCTTTTTTTTGGGGGGGATTCAGGGGAACCATATCATGTATTTCCGGTGAAATCTCGGTATCGAATTTTTGGGTGGAGTGCAATACCTTCTCTATACACTATGTACATAGTACGTGTAGAGAAAGTAAGAACTGTTGCCACTCAGAATTTAACAATCTGTCAATAATATATTTAATCCTTTGTAAATAATTACCTACATTTCCCCATATATTTAAATTACTTAATACAGTTATGTCTTCTTGTTCTTCTTCACTTCACGGTATGGGCATATTGCCCGTTCCGTCTCTCAGTTGTTCCCTCCACCTTTTTCTGTGTCGACCAAAATCTCTCCTTCCTTTTGGCTCATATGCAAATGAAATCCTAGGCAGTTTTCAATCTGCCATTCTTTGAACATTTTGTATCCACTGGTTCTGATATTTTTCAATTTTGGAATTTATTGATTCGATATTAAGTTCTGCTCTTATATCTTCATTCCAAATTTGAGCTAGTTTTTTACATCCTTGTGTTTGTCTTAAAAATTTCATTCCTACACTTTGTAAACGGCTTTTCATTTTCTTTGTGGTGACCCATGTCTCACTTCCATATGCTAGTGTAGGGACCACCATTGTTTTGTCTAACTTTAACCTAGTTTACTTTATTTTGTTTCTCATTGTTATATGTTAGTTCCAAATATCATTTGGAATCTTAAAATCTCTTTCAGTTCTTGTCCAATATTTGAAGTTACATCCTAGGTAGTTAAACTCCTTCACTTGTTCTAACCGTTTATTTAAAATTATTTTGATCTTATGTGTTTTTTCCCCCCCAAAAGGCCATAATGTTGGATTTCTCTGTTGAAATTTTACGGTCATATTGCTGACATAACTCATTTAATACAGTTATGTAAATAACTATTTTATATTTCCAATAAATATGTTGCTATTGTTATTATTTGTCTATTTGCATTAATAATAATTCTTTTGTTGTGGCATTTATGCTTAATATTAACTGTTAATATATAAAAGTACACATTGTTTAAAACTATTGTACTAATATACAGTCGTAAAATAGGATTAACATTTTGGAAATTCAATAAATATATAAATAAGTAACCCTCGCCGCTTTCGGCCAGTATTCCACAGTAAGGTTCACCCTTTAGAAACGTAGAATATCCTGTGCTTGGCGTGGTCGCTGGCCTGGTTTTGAAAGAGGTATTATCTGGATGAGGCTTTTGGGAGGGGGGTTTAACCCTTATCCTGAGAAGACCAATGTTGAGTAACCGTAAACTCCATCATTTAAGCATCATTTCGTCGATTTCATTGATCGTCCGATATGACCAACCAGGTTAAAGGACGTTAAACAAAGTTATAAATAAATGTAATACATATTGTTATAAGATATCGCTATAGTTATATAAAAGATATTGATATATAAATGATATATTACTTTATCAATAATTTAATAGTCAGTCAGTTTTATTAGAAAATATTAAAATAAAATTAATTTTGTTTAGGTTTTTTATTATTATTATTGTTTCATTTATATAGCCCCCTTTAACATTTAAGGTCATATTGGGGGCTTTGCATTTGAAACAACTCGTTGCCTGTAGGTTCTTTACGTTGGTTTCTTTTTCTCAAACACACACATTCATACTTCCAGACTCTGTGGGAGATAGGGAATAAATCTGGCTAAAGAAAAATTACCTGTCCCAGCCAGGAATCGAACCCGGGACCTCCAGGTGAGAAGCTAGCTCGCTGACCACTCGACTACGGAGGCTGTCTTGTTTAGTTTTATGTGTTAAACCTTTTAATTGTACATTTATTTTGAATTGTTTTATTATCTGTAGAATAATTGTATAAACATTGTAGATGAAAATTTGAAAATAAATAATAAATTCTAGGATATTAAATAAAAAAAATTAGGTGGCAGAGTATACTATACAGATTTTATTTTGTTTATTTATTATTTTTGTACCTTAACGTCCTTTAACCTACGATAAATGAAATCGGTGAAATGATGCTCAATGATCTTGGGATCCATGGAGATTAAAATAACTCCACATTCGTCTTCTGAGGATAAGGAAAAACCCCAAAAATCCTCATCCGGGTAACACACCCCTAACAAGATTCGAACTCGTGAACTCTTTAATGTGCGGCAGACGTGCTACCAGCACACACACCAAAGAGGCAGCCTGTGGATTTTGACTGAAAATCTTCAGTCTCTGGTGATGTTATATCCTTTCATCCTTGTTGGTCTGGATGACTCATTTTGTCAGGCACTGGCCTTTTGAGGTCGCGGCTTTGGCCGGCCCAGATTTTTGCTTTTTAAGTGTGCTTAAAAGTGACATACATTTACTGTCATGTAAAAGAACTTTTGTGGGAAGACATTCGGGCACACCGGCGGCGCTGATATCCTCGAAAAAGGTTGTAATCAAGCACATATTTATACTTTCTCTAAACACGTATATGCATGTGTATAGTGGGTAGAGAAGGTATTGTATTCCACCTGAAATACATGATTTAAGGACCTCAATGTATCTGTGGTCAGCATAACTCTAAAACGAAGTCGCCATTGGGGTTGTCATCTCAAAATAATTTGAGATCATCTTGTGGTTTACCAGGAAACATGCTAGTCAGTTGAGAAATTCAATGCTATGCCGGCATGTTGCCAAGGTAGCTCAGTAGGAGAGCAACCGGCTAGAGACCGGGAGATCCGTGGTTCAAATCCCGGCTATGGCATTGCATTTTTCAGTGTGACTCTACCTATCCAGCCTCAGCTCTTACTTTTAATAATAACTTGATAGCAATAACGATTACGTTGAAAAAAATATGATGTGTTCCATTCACATGACTTTCCCTGCATCTGTAACAAATTATTGTTAAAAAGCATTTGCTTCTATCTACTTAATGAGATACACATTAGTAGAAAGCAGCTTAATTACTTGCTTCCTTGTAAGTAGAAGGGAAATAAGGGAATACACTAGGCTAAAATGAATGTCAAATCTCTTAAAAACTGGTTGCCATGTGGTTGAAATCCGCCTCTATGCAGGGCCAGGAGTTTACAACTTTCCGTGTGAAAAAAAAAGTATTTTATATCTGAAACAGATAACAAGGAATATCTCAGAAATGGTCAATTCAACGAAAAACGCACATATGACATAAATTGTGTGTTTTAACGTAATATACATTTTTTGTGTAGTAAGTTTTTATCTATCTCTTACAGTTTACGAGTGACGCAAAATTCAGCAAAATTCCTTTAGAATAAAGAGGTCTTTAGAGGCTATTCCAGAAAAGTCAAGATATACATTTTATTTGCCACATAAATATCTTTAATATACGGTATTTTAATTAAAATATTTTCAGCCATTTTTTAGAAAATCAAAATTTTCGAAATTTTTACCATGTAAAGGGTAGCTTGGGATGGGGGATTTTTCTAAAAATCTTCATGTTGCTTCCCTGAAAGATACTGAACTTAAATACCAAGTTTGGTATTTTAACGACTTTTCGTTTTTGAGTTATCGTGTTCACGGACACAGATACACTTTCTGAAAATACTTTTTTTGGAATCCGGGGAAACTAAAACATGTATTTCTCGGTATCGAATTTTTGGGTGGAATGCAATACCTTCTCTATACACTAGAATGTGTAGAGAACGCAGTAAAGTGCTGTAACTTTGAAAATAAAGTTTTGTGTTGATAACTTTCGTCATATTTAGTTATACCAAATCGTCTGTCACTTTCTGTATGGCCCTCGTGTTGTTGTTGTTGTTATTATTATTATTATTATTATTATTATTATTATTATTATTCCTGGGGAAGACAGTGGGCCTGAACATCACTTAACGTCTTGCAGCAAGAAAACAAGATATCTAACGGTAACAATAAAGCGCTAATGGGGAACAGTTGCTATGGAAATTGGATTCGCCTCGGGTTAGGAAACAGAGGAAAACACTAGGACCTTGTGATGCTGCTATAATTGGAAACAAATGAGTGTTTTGTTACACTGCTAATGGAAAGTTGTGCAGGTGATGTAAGGGAAATCTTTTATGACGGATGTAATTAAGCAAATAAAAACATTATCCAATTTCTCCCAGGTGTAGGTAATACTTGCGTCATTGACGCCGTAAATGGTGGGTGTAGAAATTGATCAGGCT
The DNA here is from genome assembly GCA_030762935.1 of Hymenopus coronatus. Lineage (NCBI taxonomy): Eukaryota > Metazoa > Arthropoda > Insecta > Mantodea > Hymenopodidae > Hymenopus > Hymenopus coronatus. The sequence goes on from CM060897.1 coordinate 29,168,882, forward strand.
CTGGAACGTGCTTTTTTTTTCTGGAGAAAAAATAACTGCGGGTTGGTTTGCCATCAAATCTATTTCTTTAAAGAAATGCAGGAAATACAGATGTTTAACATGTATTATGTAAACTGTTTTAATCGCATAAAGCGCATTATAAATGCATTTTAATACTTTCACATTCTCTCCATTCCTGGCTATTCCTAACCCATTCTAATTGCCTACAAGCAAACATGCAGGAAGATGTTTATATAAACATATAATTTCTGGAGACTGTAGCAAATTATTCTTAAAGGCATCGGATGCACTTTAAAAAGTAGTACATCAAGTGCCGCATGACATCAGAGCCTGCGATATTGATGATGATGATGATGATAATAATAATAATAATAATAATAATAATAATAATAATAATAATAATAATAATAATAATATAGTGAAAAGCCACGTGCTCTTGCCTGGTTTTTGTTACGACGCCTTAATATTTTGATTTAACCCTATAGTGGGTCTAGTCTTCATGTTAAACAAGAACAGCGTATTGCACAATTACAAAGCTAGTTATTGGCGGATATTGATATGTGAAATAGGTTTTTTTTTTTACTTACTTTTGAATCTAAAAGGTGACTTTATTCTCTCAAAAATAAAGGCTGTGCAACCGAAGTAGAAAACAAGTCAACTTTTTACGCGTGTTTACATTGTCCTTGTATATCATCACGGACTCTAGTACAAGCCGGGGAATCGCCTCTTAATGAGCACGATTCCTTCAGCGTTTACGCTGATAGGCAAGAGGAGAAGAACGAAGATCGTTCTCGCTTACAACGCCACTGAACGACATATGCTTGGATTCCTCCCGTGGAGTTCTGCAATGTATAGAACGTACGAAGGGTTGTCTGCACATGCGAAATATGGCGCTGTTGGGCCACCTGGTATACTTTTGTAAGAATAATTTGCTAGCCCGCCTGGGTAGCGTGGTGGTAGTGTGTCTGCCTCACATTCAACAGGTCGCGAGCTCGAATCTCGCTTAGGGTGAGTTACCCGGATAAGATTTTTTCGGGGTTTTCCATTATCCTGACAGGGCAAATGTCGAATAATTTTAAATGCCATAGACCCCGAGATCAGTTTAGTATCATTTCACCAATTTCACTCATCTTTCGATATGACCAACCAGGTTAAAAGGACGTTAAGCTACAACAAATAAATAAAATAACTTGCTTCAGCATCGCTACAGAAAGTTATGTGAATGTATTACGGCAGAGCTTTTTCATTAGCAATCGTCTTGTGCAGCCTGGAATGCAAAAAGCTAAATGTTTCAGGAGAATGTATTATCATCCATGCCTCCATGGGCAATAACCGACTGCACCCACTATTTGTAAGAGGACAATATCTCAGGTTCTTGTGAATGCAACAAAGAAAGAAGCAAACAAATGGAATATGGTACCACCCCAAACAGAAAGAGTCCGTTGCAGGTTAACACATTTACCGAGAGGGTGGCGGAAAGGATTCCCTTCAAAGAACCAACCCCTCCACGGCTCCAAGCTTTCATCAATAACCGCCTGACTAGCTACCACAGGGTGCCTCTTGAGATGTTTCCCTCCATGCGCCCGGGTTTAAGGGTAACTACCAGGTGGCGCGTAATGCATCTACCAAATTTGCTTGATATTCCTGTTCAACTTGAGGTGCGCATGAGTATGAATCAGATATGATTATATGGTTACAATGTTCGCAATTATAATGCCGTTGCTTTTTTTAAATGTATTTATTTTATGTCGCTTTAACTTACAAAGAAGTCATATCGCGACAACATGTTTTAATGGTACCTTTACAAACAATTGACATTGGTAAATACAATTTCATGAATAATATTATATTTCATTATACATATTTGTTAGTTTTAAGTATTTAAGTAGTATTTTGCTGTGTGATGAATTGTTGAGAGCTTCTTGGATGTCTGGTAGATTGCATTTTACTCGCTGCTATTGATATTGAGGACACTCTGAGAGTAAGTGGCGTGCAGTGATGGTAGTGTGACAAATGTTGCATTTAGGTTGGGCTGTTTTATTCAGTAGATGGGAATGGGTTAACTTGGTGTGTCCGATACGTAGCCTGGTGATAACAGCTTGATCTTTCCATCTCAGTTTCTGCAGTGGATATAATGTTCTGGAGTTCTGTTTAATTTCGTGTAGTTTGCTAGGAGGTGATTGTGCCCATGTTGTTTGCCAGAGGTTGTATAATCTTCTGGATGCATATTTTGCAACTTCTTTGTGAGGTAAAGGTGTCTCTTCATGTATTGGGAGTCTTGAGGCTTCCTTTGCTACAGAGTCTGCATGCTCATTACCTAAAATGCTCTGATGTGAGGGTATCCACATTATGGCTATTTTCCTTCCTTGTTTCATTAGAAGTGTAGATAATTTTTGGATTTCTTGGACTAATGTATTTGTAGAGAAGAGATCTTGTAGCACCTGTATGCTGGATTTAGAAGCAGTGTGTATTAGGTAAGCTTCAGTTCTGTTTGTCTCGAATAAGTACAGTAATGCTTTCTTGCTGGCATATAGCTCACAACTAAATATAGAGTAAAAATGTGGTAATGTGTACAGCATAGTGTGATCAGGATAAACCACAGCACAACCACAACCGTTTTCAGTCTGCGATCCATCGGTATATATGTGAATATAATTTGGGTAATGCTGCCATTGTTCTTTCAGTAGTTGTTTGTTTATCAGTTTATTTGTTTGGCTTTTAACAAGGGATTGTTGGATCATTCAGACAAGGATTGCAGCTGTAGAAGCCCAGCCCACAAATCCAACAATTAAACTTGCACAGTATGTTGATGACACCGCGTATTGGTGCACCAATCCCAGATACAATATAGTCAAAATACACCTTGAAAAACAAGAGGAGGAATACGTGAACTCGACAAAGAAATGTCAAGAAAATCTAAGTACTGGTAGTCAAGAAAAGTATGAAGAATAAGCATCACCACATTACACTATCTGTAGGAGCACATATCACATGCTCACAATTATATAAAAAGAGAAAATATACGTAATGTTATTATCTTATAGAAAGCCAGGGAAAATAATTGTAAATATTCCAGAGTAGAAATATGTATAAATGCAAGTTGTTAACTGAGGTAATTAGGCGAGGCGGGCTAGCTTAATTCTAGGTATAACTTCACCAAACACCACTTGCTAATAAGTACAGAGTTTAGGCTAAAGGGTGCAGGATAGAAAAGAACAGGCATATAAATAAGTAAGGCATGAATAGTGACTTGTCTTCCAAGTAGCACAAGGATTTGGAAACACAGACAAAGAAAGCATAATGTTAAAGTGAGAAGGAACTACTGGGTATTTCCAAATGCGTCATGTGCACGCTATGACGTCAGAACTTGGCACAATTCATTCTCATAACTTGTGAGGTGATGCTAAGAGGTAATAAGAGATGCTGTTACATTTTATGGCGCGAAAGTTGGCGTCACCCAGGATTACTATTTAAGGCAAGGCAGATCTCTTATGTAGTTACTCGTTATTTCTTACTCTGAATTACTTACTCGCTTGAGCTTGTGTGCACATGCTGGGGGAGCGATGTGCAGAGGTTTAGATTAGGCTTCTCATTAGTAATTAAATGGTGGGGTGGTATTTATTATAACACATTTGTAAGGAACGAGCTAGCCGCCCGTTTAAAATCTATATTACAATAAAGTAATGTCGTAAGGGAACGTGGAGTGTTTTTAATATGTTAGCCTCATCCGCAGATCTCTGAGATTAGGAGTGGAACCTTCAACAACGCCGGAGCTGAGGACATTGCACGTACGAGACACCCGACTCCGCGACATATCAATCAACAATGAAGGCGTTACCTGCGAGCCCAAAATTACATATTTAGGAGTTAAACTTGAGCAAACCCCTGTCAGTTAAACATTATAAAACAGTACTAAAAAAGCAAGACCAATTCATAAAACACTGTGGCTCATATTAAGACTATCTCCCAAAATACTTTAGACAACTCTACCTATCCATCATACGACTAAATATTACATATGCAGCAGTAGCAATTGCATCACTTATACCCAGACACATGATGCAGAAAATAGAGACCTTTGAGCGCCGATGTCTCAAAACAGCACAAAAAAAAAAAAACAACAAGAGAGTCTATAAAGCAACACATCTGAACACTCAAATATAAGTACATAGATAAATCACATAACTGACACTACAGGTGACAACTCATATACACAGCACAACAAATGAAAAAATCTGATGTGTTCCATTCACATGACTTTCTCTACATCTCTGCTACAAATTATTGTTAAAATGCTTAGACTTCTAGTTACTTAAAGCTAATCGAGACAAAATTAGCAGTAATAGTATTTTTACTTGCTTCCTTGTAAGTAGAAGCGGAATAAGGGAGTACCATAGGTTAAAGTGATGGTCAAAAGCTGGCTTCTATGCGACTGAAGTTCCTTTGTTTGTGCGGACGTTGACAAATTCCTGTATGAGAAAAGTGTAAGTTTTTCAAAGCAGAAACCAAATACAAGGAATGTTTAAAAAAACGATGAACTCCACGAAAAAAATGTATAAACGAGTAACATAAAATGTGTGTTTTAGCGTGCTCTACATTTTTTTTTTTGTAGTAAGTTTTTGTCCATCTCTTATGGTTTAGCAGTTATTCAAAATTTTGTAAAATTCATCCAGAATAAACTACTCTTCAGAGGCTATTCCCAGAAAATTCAAGATATAAATTTTGTCAGGTAAATGTCTTTAATATATGATATTTTAATCAAAATCGTTAGAGCCATTTTTGAGAAAATCGAAATTTTCGAACAAAATTCCATGTAAAGGGTAGTTTGGGGTGGGGGGATTTTTTTTTTCAAAACCTTCGTGTCGCATCCCTGGAAGATACTAAACTTAAATACCAAGTTTGGTATTTTAGCTTCTTTTCATTTTTGAGTTATCGTGTTCACGGACACACACACGGACCTTCTACTGAAAATGCTTTTTATGGATACAGGGGGTCCTAAAACATGTATTTCCGGTGAAATCACGGCATCGAATTTTTGGTGGAGTGCAATACATTCTCTATACACTATGTACATAGTGCCTATAGAGAAAGTAAAAAGTGAAAATCCCACCACTATTAACCCTGATACAGCACTATGACAAAAAACAAGAACAGCAGGACGAGCTAGAAGAGCATTCATAAAGTAAATAACGACACATGAATAAAACATCTCATATGTACCATTCACGTGACTTTCTCTACATCTCTGCAACAAATTATTGTTAAAGTGCTTAGGCTTCTATTTACTTCATGCTAATCGAGACAAAATTAGTAGAAATAGTCTTTTTACTTGCTTCCTTGTAAGTAGAAGCGAAATAAAGGGATACCATACGTTAAAGTGATAGTCAAAAGCTGGGTTCTATGTGACTGAAGATCCTTTGTTTGTGTGGACAGTTGACAAATTCCTGTACGAGAAAAGTATAAGTTTTTCAAAGCTAAAACTAAAAAAAGGAATATCTCAAAAACGATGAACTCCACGAAAAAAATGTATACAACGTAAATGTTTTGTGTGGTAAGTTTTTGTCCATCTCTTACGGTTTAGCAGTTATGCAAAATTCCGTAAAATTCATCCAGAATAAAGTAGTCTTCAGAGGCTATTCCCAGAAAATTCAAGATATATACTTTATTTGTCATGTAAACATCTTTAATATACGATATTTTGATCAAAATCCTTAGAGGCATTTTTGAGAATATCAACATTTTCGAAAAACGTTCCATGTAAGCGTAGTCTGGGGTGGGGAATTTTTCTCAAAATATTCGTGTTGCATCACTGAAAGATGCTAAACTTAAATATCAAATTTGGTATTTTACCTACTTTTTGAATTATCGTGTTCACAGACACACGGACAAATACACACACGTACCTTTTTCTGAAAATGCTTTTTTTTGGATACAAGGGACTCTAAAATATATATATTTCCGGTGAAATCTCGGTATCGAATTTTTGGGTAGAGTACAATACTTTCTCTATACACTATGTAATACATTGTACGTATAGAGAAAGTAAAAAGAATGCAAGACATCACTAAACCGCAAATTAAAAATGTACGAAAACATTAAAGACCGATAAAACAGAAAGTAACAACTGACAAAATCAAAAGTCTCCTGGGTAAGCAAGAATGGGGCGGAATGGGGATTACTTCAAGAATATATAATACCCAGAATGATACGATGCTGTTATAATCAACAAATTAAATACAAGAGACCTCTCTGAAACACAACATTAAAAATCTGATGTGTTAAATTCATATAACTTTCTCTATATCTCTGTAACAAATTATTCTTAGAAAGCTTATCCGTCCATTTATTTCATGCTAAACGAGAAAAAAATAGTAGAAATCGTCTTGTTATGTGCTTCCTTGAAAGTAGAAGCGAAATAAGGAAGTGTATAGATTAAAGTGATAGTCAAAAGTCGGTTGCTATGCGACTGAAGTTCCTTTGTTTGTAAGGACAGGAGTTGATAAATTCCTATATGAGAAAAGTATAATTTTTTGAAGCTGAAACCAAAACAGGGAATATCTAAAAAAAACTATCAACTGCACGAAAAAAATGTATACAACATATATTGTGTGTATTAGCGTGCTCTAATTTTTTTTTTTTTTTTTTTTTTTTTTTTTTTTTTTTTTTTTTTGTGGTAAGGTTTTATCTCTTTCGGTTTAGCAATTATGCAAAATTCCGTAAATTTCATCCAGTATAAAGTAGCCTTCAGAGGCTATTCCCAGAAAATTGAAGATATACATTTTATTTGTCTTTAATATACGACATTTTAATCAAAATCGTTAGAGCCATTTTTGAGAAAATCCATGTAAAGGGTAGTCTGGGTTGGGGGAACTTCTCTCAAAATCTTCGTGTCGCATAACTGAAAGAAACTAAACTTAACCAAATTTGGTACTTTTCGTTTTTGAGGTACCCTGTTCACAGATACACGGTCACATATACACACACGGACCTTTTTCTGAAAATGCTTTTTTTTTTCTTTCTTTTTTTTTTTTTTTATTTTTTATTTTGATACAGGGGACCCTAAATCATATATCTCCGGTGAAATCTCGGTATCGAATTTTTGGGTGGAGTGCAATATCTTCTCTATACACTATGTATATATTACATGTAGAGAAAGTAAAAACCAAACTAGGCTGAAGAGAGAATCTCCCTAAACAGCCCTGGCAGGATGGTGCCTAAATACCCCAATTATTTGATTGATTGATTGATTGATTGATCGATTGATTGATTGAAACCTTCATTGTTCGTTCCCTAACTGAAGCGCAGCTCCGCCTGTATCAACACTGGCACAGACGGCTGTTCAAGTCAGATGAAGCGAGCTTCTTTTTCAGAGAGTTTGGGAACAAACAAACCCAAAATCCTCGTGTAGTTTATGAGCCAGGAATGTGTGGGGTTAGTGGTCCATATTTTTCCGAGGATTGTGCTGGTCACGAATTCCGACCGCCATGTTAAATTTGCAAAATGTTTTCATGTCACAACTCCAGGAATGACAGTTGAACAACATTTGGTTTTAGCAGCATGGTGCTATATCACATATTGTACTGCAAAGCATGGTTTTTCTCCGAGTGTTCCCCAATTGACTAACTTCCCATTTTGGAGATTTAACTTGGCCGTCTCAATCCCCTGATTTAACAGTTCCGGAGTCATTTCTTTGAGGATAATTGAAAGAAAAACTATTCTCACACCGTTTGCAAGCCATTAGGAATTGAAAGATACCATCGGCCAGAATATCAATGCCATTCCACGGCAGATATCACGACTTCCCATGGAGGCATTTCCGCGCCGTCTTCAACAATGCATAAATGTGTATGGGGGCCATGAGCTGACGTCATATTCAAGTAGTGTTGATGTAAATGTAATATCCATAAATGCAAATGTATATTGTATCATTTTTCACAAATAAAGTAGTTTCACTTTTATTTAGTAGTTATATTTCTCAACCGAAATTGGTAGATATATTTCGCGCTACCCTGTACGATGAAATATGATTACCTTTTTTTTTTGGGCCTCTGAGCAGAATTAAGCGGTCTTTCACGCCCAGTATAGAATGGGACGCTGAGAACCACAGCAGTTAAAGAGCGTCCATAAATAACAGGCCATTACTATTACTCTAGCTGTTCCACAAATAAACGTTTCTTAAAAAGATTAATCTTTTATCTACTGCATGGAAATCGAGATAAACATTAACAGAAATTGTCTTATTACTTGCTTCGTTATAAGTAGAAGGCAAATAAGGGAATACACGAGGCTAAAGCGAGAGTAAAATATTTTAAAAGCTATTTTTATGTGAAGCAATTGAAATTCGGTTCTTATTTGCATTCCCGAGAGTAAAACAAAAGGGATGAAACGAAAGTTGACTTCCCGCTTGAGAAAAGTTTAAAACTGAAACCACTAACAAGGAATATCTAGGAAACTGCTAACACTATAAAAATATGTATATGAACATGTTTAGTGAGATCTATCATAGATTAAAGAAAAACCCACCCTGTCACTGAAAACAATGCTGTTTCACGAACTTGATGCAAGTCTTCGGGAGTTTCTAAAACTCCTATTATTTCGTCTTTGTTGATGTTATTAAGTTTATTTATTATGCATTTAATACCTTTACAATTCTTATCTTAAAGGAAAAATCGGATGTGTTGCATTCACATGACTTACTCTACATCTTTGTAACACACTCTTTTTAACAAGCTTATTCTTCTTGTTCATGCTAATCGAGATAAACATTATCAGAAACGGTCTTATTACTTAGTTCCTTATAAGTAGAAGGGAGATCAGGGAGTACACTAGGCTAATGCGATAATCAAATGTTTTAAAATGTGGTTGCTATGGGATTGAAACCCGTTTCTTTACATGTCCAGGTGTAAACGAGTTTCTAAGTTTATGAGAAAAGTATAAGTATTTAAAAACTCAAACCAATAACAAGGAATATCTCGAAAACCGTCAACTCCACAAGAAAAAGGCATGTCATAAATTATGTGTTTTAAGGAGATCTACAATTTTTGTGTACTAAGTTTTTGCCTATCTCTTATGGTTTATCTGTGACGCAAAATTCAGCAAAACTCATTCAGAATAAAAAGGTCTTCGGATGCTATTCCCAGAAAACTCAAAATATATTTTTTATTTGTAATATAAGTATCTTTAATATACGGTATTTTAATCAAAATCGTTAGGGTTATTTTTGAGAAAAGCAAAATTGTCAATAAATTTTCCTTGTAAAGGATAGTTGAGGTGGGGGAAGGATTTTCTTAAACATCTTCGTGTCGCATCCTTGGAAGATACTAAATCTAAATACCAAGTTTGGTGTTTGCCGGATTCAAGGGGTCTCGAAACATTTCCGTTGAAATCTTGGTATCGAATTTTTGGGTGGAATACAATACCTTCTTAGTTGCTAAGTACATTGTATGTATACACGTGCTAGAGAAAGTAAAAGTGTATATAATATAAATTGTGTGTGTTTAGTGAGATCTAGCATAAATTAAAAAAACAAAAGAAAACAAAAACAGAAATACTTTGTCAGGAACTCGATGTAGGTCTTCAGATGTTTTTTAAAAGTCCTATTATATCGTAACGTGTAAGTGTTACACATCTTTGTTGATTTTTTCAGTTTATGTATTTAATACCATTTCAATTCTTATGTTAAAAGGAAAAATGTTATATTTGCAACATTCTCGAAATGTCTTGCCTTCTTCATCATCTAGAGTTGCGCTTTAGCTTTCGAGGACGATTCCATGAGATATTGATTGAAGGTAGGAAACAGGAAATGCGCCAATGTTTTATATTCCCCCTATATTTTAACTGACTGCGAGGGAAAAAGCTGCAGTGAATTATTGACGTGTTATATTTCCTGAGATATGGGAAATAGCTTTTTGTGAACCCTGTAGCTAAGAGTCTCCTTTCTTCTCACAGGGTCCCTGATTGAGTTAGAGTTGTCCCTTGCACAAGACAGGGGGTGGAAGTAGTGGTCAAGATGCCTTGCTCTCCAGCCAGTCCCCCGCCTGTTTGTTGTTTTATCCCTAATCTCAGCAGTTCTCTCTTGATATTATAGAGGGTCCATGCTGGGTTAATTTAACAGACACTTCAGTAAGACTGGCGAGAAGGTAATTATTTTTAATACCTAACTGTTATGCACCCTATAACGACTGAATCAAACAATGCAAAGCCCGTTTACGTTATCGAATGTGATTAAAAATTCAATTTTTGAAATGCTTAATATGTAAGTTAATCATTCTGAACACATATTTGGTAACGTAAGCTAAATTTACAATTCATTTATTAATTGACATGCCAACAAGCACTGCAAGTACTTTCAGTAAGCGTTTGAGAGGTCATTAATACTTACAGTAAAATTAGGAAATGACGTAACACTCAAGGCATGTGCTACTTCAAGTACAGAATGAATTGCAAAATTCAATAACAAGGCGTGTATAAGAAGGCTTTTTCCATATAATTTAGATGTAGCCTTTCATTTGTTCACATCGAGAATTCATTTTTTATTAATGTTCAATAAATTTAATGTTCTAAAAAGCAAGTTTGATTTTTACTTTCTCCATACTCACTATGTACATAGTGTATAGAGAAAGTATTGCACTCCACCAAAAATTCGATACCACCGGAAATATATGTTTTAGGGTCCCCAATATCCAAAAAAAGCATTTTCACAAAAAGGTCCGTGTGTGTGTGTGTGTGTGTGTGTGTGTGTGTGTGTGTGTGTGTGTGTGTGTGTGTGTGTGTGTGTGGTGTCCGTTTGTCTGTGAACACGATAACTCAAAAACGAAAAGTCGGTAAAATACCAAACTTGGTATTTAAGTTTAGTATCTTCCAGGGATACGACACGAAGATTTTGAGAAAAATCCCCCCACCCCCAACTACCCTTTACATGTAACTTTTTTCGAAAATTTTGATTTTCTCAAAAATGGCTCTAACGATTTTGATTAAAATTTCGGATATTAAACATATTTACCTGACATATGAAATATATATCTTGAATTTTCTGGGAATAGCCTCTGAGGAGTAGTTTATTCTGGATGAATTTTACTAAATTTTGAATGACTACTAAACCGTAAGAGATGGACAAAAACTTACTACACAAAAAATGTAGAGCACTTTAAAACACACAATTTATGTTATATACATTTTTTTCGTGGAGTTCGTCGTTTTTGTGACATTCCTTATTTTTGGTTTCTGCTATGAAAAACGTATACTTTTCTCATACAGGAACTTGTCAACTCCTATCCATATAAACAAAGGAACTTCATTGACATAGCAACCAGCTTTTGACTATCAATTTAACCTACGGTTGTCCCTTATTTCGCTTCTACTTACAAGGAAGCGAGTAATAAGACTATTTCTGCTAATTTTTTCTGATTAGCATAAAGTAAATAGAAGTATAAGCTTTTTAAGAATTATTTGTTGCAGGGATATGGAGAAAGTCATGTGAATGGTACACATCAGATTTTTTTTTACTTTAACGTCCTTTAACCTAGTTAGGTCTTATCGGGCAATGAATGAAATTGGTGAAATGATGTTCAAATAATCTCGGGGTCCATGGAGCTTAAAGTTACTGGATATTCTTCTTCTCGGGATAAGGGAAAACCCCGAAAAAAACCTTATCCGGGTAACTCGCCCTAAGCGAGATTCGAACTCAGGACCTTTTGAATATGAGGCAGACACGCTACCACCTCTCTACCCAGGCGGGCTTTTTTGTTTTTATTTACAGTTTTTTCAAGTATTTCAAAAAGTAAATTGGTTGTCAGATCTCGAATGGTAGAGAAAACTCGGCCCTGCGAGCCTTGTATTTCCAATATGCATTCTCGACCTGATAAGTAAAACTTACGGTTCTTAGTGCGCAATATACTATTCTTCTAGCTAAACCTGCAAGTTAATCGAGATAAAAATTTCTTTACACTTTTCGTTACAGGCGCAAAGAGAGATACAGGGGCTGAAGCGATAACCAGATGTTTAAAACGTGTTTAAGGCTTGACGTTCCATACTTCTCCATGACATCACAAGAATAAGTAAATGTGTCAGCATCGGCAAAGTATCCAAAATCTCAAACCAATTCCAGCGAGTATCTCGAAATGGTCATTCCATTAAAAAAGTTAATTGAAATATTTATTTTAAAGATATTTACATTTTTATTACATTTCTGAAGAATGTAGGCGGCCACGGCATAAACACAGATAAGGGGTATTACATCACCACTCCCGGTGTACAGTACTGCAATACTGGAATGCAGCAGTTGAGGCTCGAATCAGGTGTGTTATGCCTTTCTCAAATGAAACCATACAAAGTAACCGAACCTCAATTGTTTCACATAGCGACGAGCTATTAATGGGCTTGACTATGCCTTCTTTCCCTTTTCTCTAAAAGGAAGTAAGTAATAAGACCAACTATGCTAATATTATCTTGATTAGCTTGATGTAAATAAAAGAATAAATAAAAGAATAATCTTATGTAAGAAAAGCATGTGTTTGAAACACAGAAAGTTACGTGAATAGAACGCATCATATTTTTAAAAAGTTTGGTATTTAACGGACTTTTTGTTTTTGAGGTATTCTGTACACAGACACACATACTGATCTTTTTCTAATTTTTTTTTTAATTCAGAGGGTCTCAAAATATATATTTCCGTTGAAATCTCGGTATCGAATGTTTTTGGATGCATTACAGCACCTACCTTCTCTATGCGTGTACGTAGAACGTGTACAGAAAATAATAAAATTGGTCAAATGCTTCCGAATTTGTCAGCACTCCTTTATCGTTTACTTTTGTAATTAGAATAGTGAGGTAGAGCTACAAAAGATTTTAATTCGGTTTTTATCATTTGTTCCTAAAATTAATCAGTTAGCCACAAAATGATGTTAAACAATTGGATTCCAGCCCGACTACCGGAATAAAGTCATGGTCATGCGCTTGGCAACTATGCCATATTGGGTGTTGTGTGTAGAGCGGAAGGTCAGGAATGTTGACAGTAATGCTGTGAATACGTTCAGATATGAAAAAAAAATCTGATGTGTACCATTCACATGACTTTCTCTACACCTTTGCAACAAATTAATCTTAAAAAGCTTATACATTATTTACTTCATGTTAATCAGACTAAAATAACAGAAATAGTCTTATTACTTGGTTCCTTGTTGCTATGTTTGCTTTGTTCCTTGCTGGTTGCTATGTCACTGACGTTCCTTTGTATTTGACAATTTCCTATATGAGAAAAGTATAAGTTTTCAAAGCAAAAAAAAAAAAAAAAAAAAAAAAAAAAAAGGAATGGCTCAAAAACGATGACTCTACGAAAAAAAATGTATATAACATAAATTGTGTGTTTTAACGTGCTCTACATTTTTCATGTAGTAAGTTTTTGTCCATTTCTTACGGTTTAGCAGTTATTCAAAAAGTTCGTAAAATTCATCCAGAATAAAGTAGTCTTCAGAGGCTATTCCCAGAAAATTCAAGATATACATTTTATTTGTCAGGTAAATATCTTTAATATACGAAATTTTAATCCAAATCGTTAGAGCCATTTTTAAGAAAATCAAAATTTTCGAAAAAAGTTCCATGTAAAGGGTAGTTTGGGGTGGAGGGATTTTTTTTTCAAAATCTTAGTGTTGCATCCCTGGAATATATTAAACTTAAATACCAAGTTTGGTATTTTACTGACTTTTCGTTTTTTAGTTATCGTGTTCACAGACACACTGATAAACGGACACACACGCGGACCTTTTTGTGAAAATGCTTTTTTTTGGACACGGGAGACCCTAAAACATATATTTCCGTTGAAATCTCGGTATCAAATTTTTGGGTGCAGTGCAATACCTTCTCTATACACTATGTACATAATGTGTATAGAGAAAGTAAAAAAAACTAGTGGCAGTAGCTAATAATAAACACACAGGCACCATTTCAAGCACAACCAAAACAAAACATTGGCCTGACCGCAAACAAAAACAAAACATTTAAGTCCTTCTCTGTTACCAGACTCTGCAGATAATTATTCAATAATGTTCAATTATCTCTGTTACCTTTCAAGATAGATTAAATTGTTACAGGACTTCATCATCGTCATATTTGGGTCTCCCAGCACGCGAAATCAGCGCACTCACACATGTCTATGAACAACACAACTCGATAAATGCCGACTTTGGCACTTAAGTACATACTTTTCCAAGAACGTGAGCCAGATTTCTTTTTAACGAAATTCTCCTGCCCAAACTACTCTTAGTGAAAAACTAACGTTATCTTTTTACTTTTTCAAATACCACTATGAGGACTTGACATATTTTAAGGTACTGAATAGAAAAAAAAAATCTGATGTGTTCCATTCACATGACTTTCTCTACATCTCTGCAACAATTTATTGTTAAAAAACTTATGCTATTATTTACTTCACGCTAATCGAGAAAAAAAAAAACAGAAATAGTAGTATTTCTTGCTTCCTTGTAAGTAAAAGGGAAATAAGGGAGTACAATAGGTTAAAGTGATAGTCAGAAGCTGGTTGCTATGTGACTGAAGTTCTTTTGTTTGTGTGGACAAGAGTTGACAAATTCCTGTATGAGAAAAGTATAAGTTTTTCAAAGCTGAAACAAAAACCAGGAATATCTTAAAAACTATCAATTCAATGAAAAAATGTATAGGACATAAATTGCGTGTTCTAATGTGCTCTACATTTTCTGTGTTGTAAGGTCTTGTCCATCTCTTACGGTTTAGCAGCTATGCACAATTCCGTAAAATTCATCCAGAATAAAGTAGTCTTCAGAGGCTATTCACAGATAATTCAAGATATACAATTTACTTGTCAGGTAAATATCTTTAACATACGATATTTTAATCCAAATCGTTAGAGCCATTTTTAAGAAAATCAGAATTTACGAAAAATGTTCCATGTAAAGGGTAGTTTGGGGTGGGGGGATTTTTCTCAAAATGTTCGTGTCGCATCCCTGGAAGATACTAAACTTAAATACCAAGTTTGGTATTTTACCGACTTTTCGTTTTTGAGTTATCGTGTTCACACACACACACACATGGACATTTTTCTAAAAATGCTTTTTTTTTTGTATTCATGGAGTCTCAAAACATATATTTCCGGTGAAATTTCGGGATCGAATTTTTGGGTGCAATACAATACCTTCTCTATACACTATACATATTTCTTATAGATAAAGTAATAAATCTAGATCTTGAATTTTTTGGAAATAGCCAGTGGATCCCCAAGAGATAGACGATAACCTATTACAGGAATGTATATATGTATATATATATATATATACTTTGCTTTTTGTTTGCATTTATATTAAATTTGATTTTAATCCTGTTTCCTATAAGTACGTGAACATTGTATTCACAGATATGTAACCGTATTGTATACGGTTTATTCGCAGATATTTACATTCTGTCAAGAAAATACCGGGAATTGATCATTTAAAAATCCTGTTTAAAAGGGGAATCGAAATTATTGTTGTCGCTAAGTAAATTCAAGATATACATATTGTTTGCTATGTAAATACTTTTAATATACGGTATTTTAATGAGAACGTTAGAGCCGTTTTTGAGAAAATAAACATTTTCGATATTTTTCCATGTAAAGGGAAGTTTGGGGTGGGAGAATTTGTTAAAAATCTTTGTACAACTTTCCTCTATACCCACGCGGAGTTTGATCGTCATCTGTCATCTAGTTTGTTTACAGTATGCCATTTTGTTAGTTCGTCTAAAAGGTGGTTTGAGATTTTTTGATGGGTACAAATATTGAACAAAGAATCTGTCTGAATTTTGCATTGCAAATGGTATTTCGTGTGCCGAATCGCTGAAAATGTTACAGAGGGCTTGCGGTGAATCGACTTTATCAAAAACACGTGCATATGAGTGGTACAATGCATTCAAAAGTGGTCGAGATGTGAGGAAGATTTGCCTCGCTCTGGTCGGCCATCAACGATTTCAACTGAACTTAACATCGCTAAAGTGAAGAAAATGGTGTCTGAAAATCGTCATTTAGATCTGAGAGAGATTGCCGTTGAACTTTCTGTGGCTCACGAGTTGATTCGTACCATTTTAAACGATTGTTTGGGCATGACACGCGTTGCAGCTCGGTTAATTCCGAAAGACTTGCATTTTCTACAAAAACTCAATCGCGTAAGGATTACTGAAGACATGTTAGAACGAGCCAGTTCCGACCCCACATTCATGAAACGCATTGTAACTGGTTATGAGACGTGGGTTTACGAGTTTGATACTCAAACCAGTCAACAAGCTTCCGGATGGCGCCTTCCAACCGAACCGAAACCTAAAAGGGCACGTCAAACTCGATCAAAACTGAAGGTCATGTTGGCAGTTTTTTTTATTTTCCTTCGATTATCGCGGTGTCGTGCACTCAGAGCTCTTGCCAAAAGGTCAGATGGTAAATAACGACTATTATCTGAGCGTTATGCGGCGTTTGAGAGGACAAATACGGAGAAAAATGCCAGATTTGTGGAACGACAGCTCATGGGTTCTGCACCACGATAATGCACCAGCTCACAAGACTATTATTGTGAACGAATTTCTGGCCAAAAACTCAACAAATTTCATCGAACAACCACCGTATTCATCTGATCTGGCTCCTGCTAATTTGTTTCTCTTTCCAAAACTCAAGTTATTGCTTCCAGGCAGCCGTTTTCAGTCAATAGAAGACATAAAGGAAAATTCGCGGCGACAATTGACATGGATTCCTAAAAGTGCCTACAAAAAATGTTTTGATGAGTGGATTATTCGTTGGCATAAATGTATAACTTCAGAAGGGACCTACTTTGAAGGCAATAAAATAAAATAGGATGAATAATTTATTTTTTGTGTTTTATTGGCTAATTCCCGGAACTTCCTTGACACAGTAGTATACACGAAATCAATTCTAATAAAATGTATCTACGTAATATAGTGTGAATGGGACCATAATTTCTTTGAATGGTATAATGTGTAAGATGCATGTATTCTAATTTGTAATGTATAGAGAGTTGTTTGAGAGTGTTTGTCAACATTTTCGTTATTACCTAAAGCAGTATATGTGCTTCTGCTTAGAGGTGTGTGGATATCTCCACACCAGCAGTTAACTTTCAACTCTTTCTGTTACAGGAGTGGATGTGGTAACAATGAGTGGCCGCAGCCCGGGGGGCGGCAAAGGGGCGGGTGGCTCGCGTTGCCTACTCATCCTTCGCCGCTGCCTCGCCATCCAGCTGCAGAAAGTGAGACCTGGGGACGCCGCTGCCCCTCAGCAACCGCCTCCTACAGCCGCCTCCGAGTTCTGGATGTATGACAGCGGCTACCTCCTGTTCCAGGTAAGAGGTTTTGCCCTTGTAAATCAGTTATGGACGACTGTGAAGTTTGGGGCTGCTCTTGCTCCAACCGGCATAGATTATTCTGTTGGCGGTGCCTTCTCTGTGAGGCTGCTGTACGTAACTTCATCACTTCCATATGTGGAGGACGAAAATTTCTACGAGAATTTGACTCAACATCAGAGTGCTCTGGTTAGGTCTCTTGGTGAATATGATCCAAGAATACGCCGCTTCAGGCCTCATCGGGCTGCCCGCATAGACTGCGGGCACACCAGATAACTCCGGAACAAATCCACCAGCAGCAAAAACTGAGCTCCATTTCAACCTCTCCAAGAATGTTCCAACCTGCAAAATGTAAAACTAGTATTACTAAATCTTTCAGAAGGGTCGCTGTACCCTTAGAACAGTTGTTGGGGAGCAACATGCTACCTCCGTACACCCCAACCCATCCCAAAAGATAAAAGGTCATCCTTAAAACACATTCCGAAGTAAAAACCCTGCGGTAAAACCCTGTTGTCCGCCTGGGTAGTGTAGTGGTAGCGTGTTTGCCTCACATTCAAGAGTTCGTGAGTTCGAATCTCGCTTAGGATGAGTTACCCGGATAAAGTTTTTTGGGGTTTTTTTCTCCTATCCTGAGAAGAGATCATTTGAGCATCATTGGAGTATCATTTCACCAATTTCATTCATCGTCCGATATGACCAACCAGGTTAAAGGACGTTAAACTACCAAAAAAAAAAAAAAAAAAAACTGTTGAGGGTGGACACGCAGCAAAAGTTCTCTGGCTCAATCTCAGCCATCCGGGAACGTCTGTCGGTCGGTCGCACTTTTAGTAGTTCAGGAACCACGTATGATTCATGTCTTCTTTGCATATGACAGAAATTATCTTTTCGGAAGTCTGTGTGCTTGACAGGTATATGTCCCAGTATGACGTAGTTCAGCGATCTGGGGCTTACTTGCTCTGTGACGTAATTCCGCCGAACTCCCCATGGCCACGCTCGCTAAGGCGTCTCGCTTTGGTGCTTCGTGGACAGGGGATCGTGGGTTCGAATCCCGCCTTGGGCATGGGTGCTATATGTTTGTGTAAAGAAACAGTAAAACCAGTAATCATACAGTACATTTAGGGGGGGGGGGAAATGTAAACAGGGGATACAACGCCGGAGTCGTGACCAGTCTCCGGTCCTGTTTAAAATGATGATAATAAAAAAAAAACAGTATTTCTCTTTTCTCAATAGCACCGAACACCGATTGACGGTCGGACACAAACCTTCCACTGGACGGTGACGGCCTTTTTTTTTTTTTTTTTGTAGTGTTTAACGCCCCTTTAACTATTTATGGCACCGCAGACGGTGACACTAATGATACATGAATGAAGATGGAGCACTGGTGGAATGCGATGGCGGGGGAAACCGGAGAACCCGGAGAAAACCCGCCCAGCGCCGCTTTGTCCATCACAAATCTCACATACGGTCGAACCGGGGCGGTCTAGGTGAGAGACGAGCAGTGTAACCACTCGGCCACGGCGCGGCCCGGTGATAGCCTTTGCACTTTTACAC
This sequence comes from Hymenopus coronatus, assembly GCA_030762935.1. Classification (NCBI taxonomy): domain Eukaryota; kingdom Metazoa; phylum Arthropoda; class Insecta; order Mantodea; family Hymenopodidae; genus Hymenopus; species Hymenopus coronatus. Next base: position 29,187,775 of record CM060897.1, read on the forward strand.
GATTCCATTGAATTAATAAACCAGTTGTTCAGCCAGGGTGTGTTGAGAAACTTAAATTGCTCAATTTCTTCATGCAAAATGCAGTCTTCTATTCTGCTATCCAAAACACCAAAACCTTGCGAATATTACAATATGCAATAGCCTAACACCTTCTATGTCTGTTGGGAGGTTTAATCCCAAGCCAACCCCCATCAATCAACCCTAGGTTAATGCATTTGGGAATATTATTAACAAAATAATATTAATTCTTATTCAACAAAACTAATATTTCATATTGGAATCTGAATCATTTAGAATTAGATTAGTAACAAAATAACTGAATTTCATAATTATGTTTAAATCACAGTAATGTGTAGTAAATATAGCAACCACAAGTTTGGTAACATTTCTTCCTTGAGTATTAGATGACAACTAAAGCACTGAGAATGCAATATGACAACAATACGATTTAACAGCCACAACTAATTAAAAAAAAAATCTGATGTGCTCACTTGACTTTCTCTACATCACTGTAACAAAGTATTGATAATAAGCTCGTTCTTCTATCTATTTAATGCTAAAACAGTCCTTTTACTTAGTTCCTTTATAAGTAGAAGGGAAATAAGGGAATACATCAGGCTAAACCGACATTTTATATGTGGTTGCTATGGGATTGAAATCCGTTTCTCTGCATGGCCAAAAGTTGACTAGTTCCTGTTATGAGAGAAGTTATAACTATTTTAAACCTGAAATAAATAACATGGAATATCTCGAAAACGGCCAACTACTAAAAAAAATGAACATGAATTAAATTGTGTGTTTTATCGTGATCTACATTTTTTGTGCAGTAAGTTTAGGTCTATCTCTTACGGTTTACCAGTTATGCAAAATTTAATAAAAGTCATCCAAAATAAAGAGGTCTTTAGAGACTATTCCCATAAATTCAAGATATATATTTTATTTGGCATGTAAATATCTTAAATATAAGACATTTTAATCTAAATCGTAGGAATCATTTTTGAGAAAATCAAAATTTTTTAATTTTTTTTGCATGTAAAGGGTAGTTTGGGGTGGGGTGATTTTCTTCGTGTTGCATCCTTGGAAGACACAAACTTAAGTACCAAGTTTGGTATTCAACGGTATTTTTATTTGAGCTATGCTGTACAAAGATACACACACGCGCGCGCGCCACACACACACTCTCTCACAGAGCTTCTTCTAAAAATCTGATGTGTTCCATTCACATGACTTTCTGTACATCTCTGCAACAAATTATTGTTAAAAGGTCTATGCTTCCTTTTACTTCATGCTAATCAAGAAAAAATTACCATAAATAGTCTTATTACTTGCCTCGGTGTAAATAGAAGGGAAATAAGGGAGTAGCATAGGTTAAAGTATTAGTGAAAAATTATGGACTGGAGTTGACAAATTCCTGTATGAGAAAAGTATAAGTTTTTTTTAAAGCTGAAACCAATAGCAAGGAATATCTCAAAAACGATCAGCTCTACAAAAAAAATGTATATGGCATAAATTGTGTGTTTTATCGTGATCTACATTTTTTGTGTGGTTAGTTTTTGTCCATCTGTTACGGTTTAGCAGCTATGCAAAATTCTCTAAAATTTATCCCGAATAAAGTAGTCTTCAGAGTCTAGTCCTATAAAATTCAAGATGTACAGTTTATTCGGCATGTAAGTATCTTAGATATAAGAGATTTTAATCAAAATCGTTAGATACATTTTTGAAAAGATCAAAATTTTCGAAATTATTTCCATGAAAAGGTAGTTTGGGGTGGGGGGATTTTCTTGAAAATCTTCGTCTTGCAACCTTGGAAGATACCAAACTTAAACATCAAGTTTGTTATTTAACGGTCTTTTCGTTTTTGAGCTATGTTGTCCAGACACACACACGGTCCTTTTTCTATTTTTTTAGATTCAGGGGGGTTCAAAACATGTATTTCCCATAGCTTAAAGGTGAGATAGGCTTTTCTTTGGTTTTTATGGGAAAGGAGCAGGTACTATGGAACAACTAAGAAACAGTATGAGATCTGACCGCGGCTTTGTGTGTGCCGAGACATTGTGTGGTATGCGAACGATTTTCGATTTTCATTGCTTTGCTCTTCGTTCTTCAGAAACCTTTTTTTTTTTGGGGGGGGGGGATAAGTAAACCAAGTTGACGGATGCTAAATGACCAGTTTTTGTGAAGGCGGAAGTCGCCACATCTCGTATGCTAGGTAAAGGGCATTTTGGATGCCACCCAAACATTTGCTATCAGCGCTATAGAAATACTCCTGAACCCCATAAAAAGCATTTTGTATGTGTGTGTGTGTGTGTCGCATAACTAAAGGTCTGATGTGGTCCATTCACATAACTTTCTTTAGAGCTGTTCATAAATAAACGTTTGACAGTTTATGCTAAAAGTAGATCTTTTACCAGATGTCAATAGTGTTAAAAGTAGAAAAGTCTCACTCATTTTTACTTTCTCTATACGCACTATGTACATAGTGTATAGAGAAGGTATTGCACTCCACCAAAAATTCGATACCGAGATTTCACCGGAAATATATGTTTTAGGGTCCCCAATATCCAAAAAAAGCATTTTCACAAAAAGGTCCGTGTGTGTCAGTGTGTCTGTGAACACGATAACTCAAAAACGAAAAGTCGGTAAAAATTTAAGTTTAGTATCTTCCAGGGATGCGACACGAAGATTTTGAGAAAAAATCCTCCACCCCCAACTACCCTTTACATGGAACTTTTTTCGGAAATGTTGATTTTCTCAAAACTGGCTGTAACGATTTTTATTAAAGTTTCGTATATTAAACATATTTACCTGACAAATAAAATGTATATCTTGAATTTTCTAGGAATAGACTCTGAAGAGTAGTTTATTCTGGATGAATTTTACGGAATTTTGAATAACTGCTAAACCGTAAGAGATGGACAAAAACTTACTACACATAAAATGTAGAGCAGGTTAAAACACACAATTTATGTTATATACATTTTTTGTGGAGTTTGTCGTTTTTGAGACATTCCTTATTTTTCGTTTCTGCTATGAAAAACTTTTGAGCATGGAATGTGCTGAACCAGACGAAATTAATGCAAGCTACGGAGAGAGCAAAATTCAACTACTACACTGCCTATGTTTTCGTTCTATACGAGTAAGTCATCATGTTGTCAGCACTGATGCTAAGCAAGGCAACAACTGAATATCGACCATTAAGCATAAACTCCGTGAAATAGATAAAACAATATATAATTATAATATGTCTATAAATATTGAAAACTGTCTAAAAACATTGTATGACATGTGTTAAAATTGTTTTATATTGTTCGTAGGATTACAAAACTCGGCCTCTTCCTACTCACAATGTAAAACACCATTTTTACTTTCTCTACAGGTAGTCTGTACATAGTGTACAGAGAAGGTATTGCACTCCACTCAAAAATTCGATACCGATATCACCGGAAATATATGTTTTAGTCCCCTGTAACCAAAAAAATAATTTTCAGAAAAAGGTCCGTGTGTCTGTGTAAAAATGCTTAGCATTACTTCCTTCGGAAGGAAAGTAAAGCCGTTGGTCCCGTGACGTAGATTTACGGCGCGTAAAAGAACCTCAAGCCTGATGGAGAGGCCTCTGAGCAAAATTAAGCCGTCTTTCACGCTCAATTTAGAATGGGACGCTGAGAACCACAGTAGTTAAACAGCGTCTATAACTAATATGCCATTTACATTTTTTGTGGGTCTGTGAACACGATAACTCAAAAACGAAAATTCGGTAAAATTCCAAATTTGTTATTTAAGTTTGGTATCTTCCAAGGATACGAAGTGAAAAATTTCAATAAAATCCCCCACCCCCAACTACCCTTTACATGGAACTTTTTTTTCGAAAATTTTGATTTTCTCAAAAATGGCTCTAATGATTTTGATTAAAATATCGTATATTAAAGGCATTTACTAGACAAATAAAATGTGTATCTTGAATTTTCCGGGAATAGCCTCTAATGACCTCTGGATGAATTTTACGGAATTTTGCATAACCGCTAAACCATACTAGATGGACAAAAATTAAACTCACAAAAAATGTGAGTTTAATTTTTGTAATATACATTTTTTTCGTGCGATTGGTCGTTTTTGAGATATTCTTTGTTTTTAGTTTCAGGCTTTAAAAAACTTGTACTTTTCTCATACAGGAATTTGTCAACTCCTGTGCATACGAACAAAGGAATTTTGGCGACATAGTAACCAACTTTTGGCTTTGACTTTAACCTATGGTACTCTCTTATTTCGCTTCTACTTACAATGAAGCAAGTAATAGACTAGCTGTGCTAATTTTTTTCTCGGTTAGCATGAAGTAAATAGAAGCATACGCTTTTTACAATAATTTGTAGCAGATATGTAGAGAAAGTCATGTGAATGGCACACATCAGATTTTTACCACTTGTATCATATTGAGTATTGTTTCAACTACTGCATGCTAATCGAGATAAACATTAGCAGAAATGGTCGTATTGGTCTTATTACTTGCTTCCGTATAAGTAGAAGGGAAATAAGGTAATACACTTTCAAAAGCTATAGCTATGTGAAACAATTGAAATTCGATTATTTTGCATTCCGGGAAGTATAACAAAAGAAATGGAACGAAACTTGTCTTCCCGCTTGAGAAAGGTGTAAGTAGTTTAAAATTGAAACCAATAAGATATGAATTGTTTGTTTTGATGAAAGATACATTTTTTGTGTAGTAAGTTTTTGTCTTATCTCTTACGGTTTACCAGTTATACAATTCATGTAGAATGAAGAGGTCCAGAGGCTATTCCCAGAAAATTTAAGATATAGACTCCGTTTGTCATAAAGAGATCTTAAACATAATCAAAATCGTTGGAGCCATTTTTGAGAAAATCACAATTTTTAAGGAAAGGTAGTTAGTGGTGGGGGTATTTTTCTTGAAAAACTTTGTGTGTCTTGCTTGGAAGATACTGAGCTTAAGTACCAAGTTTGTTATTCAAGCGACTTTTCGTATTTGAGCTTTGCAAACAAACAAAAAACAACAAAAACAAATTCTAAAAAAGTTGTGTCTCAAAACAAGTATTTCCGGTGAAATCTCGGTGTCGAATTTTTGGGTGGAATACAAACGTTATACATACGTGCTAAAGAAAGTAAAAAATGAAATGTCGAATATACGAAACATAATGTAACATATGGTTTCAATTAAGAATGAAACACGAAGATTTTTCACATTTCACAAACTCTTCCTTTTTAAAGACATTTTATATTTTACTTTTTTGAAACTAACTCTTTAACAGTTATGTTTAAAACACCATATGTTGAAGATATAAGTATGAAAAATCAAATTTTCATTTTAAATCGTATTTAAATATTCTATTGAGAAAGTAAAAATGCACTGAAATTATTTTGCCCATGAAGAAGGTGGAATAGTTTAAAATTCCGCAAAATTCATCCTATGAAGATGTCTTCAGAGGCTGTTCCCAAAAAATTCAAGATATACATTTTACTTTCTCTACACTTACTATGTACATAGTGTATGGAGAAGGTATTGCACCCCACCCAAAAATTCGATACCGAGATTTCACCCGAAGTATATGTTTTAGGTCACCTGTATCCAAAAAAAGGCATTTTCACAAAAAGGTCCGTGTGTTTTTGTGTATCTGTGAATACCATAACTCAAAAACGAAAAGTCGGCAAAATACCTAACTGGGTATTTAAGTTTAGTATCTTCTAAGGATGACACGAAGATTTTGAAAAAAATTCCCCACCCCAAGCTACCCTTTACATTTTGAATTTCTCAAAAATGCTCTAACGATTTTGATTAAAATTTCGTATATTAAACATATTTATCTGATTAAGAAAATGTATATCTTGATTAACCTCTGAAGACTACTTAATTCTGGATGAATTTTACGGAATTTTGCAGAACTGCTAAGCCATAAGAGATGGTGCAAAACTCACCACACAAAAAATTTTATGCACGGTAAAACACAATTTATGTTATATCTATACATTTTTTTCGTGAAGTTGGTCGTTTTTTAGTTATTCCTTGTTTTTGATTTCACCTTTAAAAAACTTGTACTTTTCTCATACAGGAATTTGTCAACTCCTGTCCATACAAAGGAACGTCAGTCACATAGCAACCAGCTTTTGACTATCACTTTAACCTGTGGTAGTCCCTTATTTCGCTTCTACTTACAACGAATCAAGTATTCAGACGATTTCTGTTAATTTTGTCTTGATTAGCATGAAGTAAATAGAAGTATAAGCTTTTTAACAATAATTTGTTGCAGAGAAGTAGAGAAAGTCATATGAATGGAACACATCAGATTTTTCATGTAAATATCTGTATATGGAAATAACCTACAATGTGTAGACAGAGTCGTTTGTCGCCTATCCTCTGCAAAATACGATGCTGGCGATATGATGTTGTTTCAGGGGCAAGCAGTGATGTGTTTATTTTCTCCCTTTGTGAAACTGAGATCTAAATGGTAGCATTCCGCGCGTGCTACTTTCAGCGGCTGTGGAGATTGACTTGGGTAGTGTGAAGGATGATCAGCTATGAACTGTGCCCATGAAGGACAGCAACTTGTAAGGTCGAACCTATCCATTCCTCAGCCATACTGAAGTGTAAATGGTGATTTGACGTATAGGGGGAACTTTACAGATGGTGCGTCATAAAGTCATGGAACTTGTCTGACTTATTTTCTCTACATGTACTATGTATATAGTGTATAGAGAAGATATTGTATTGCATCCAAAAATTCGATACCGAGATTTCACCGAAAATTCCCTGTAACCAAAAAAAGCATTTTTGGAAAAAGGTCGGTGTGTGTGTGTGTGTGTCAATGAACACGATAACTCAAAAACGAAAAGTCGCTAAAATATCAAACTTGGTATTTAAGTTTAGTATCTTCCAGGGCTACAACATGAAGATTTTGAGAAAAATTTCCCCACCCCAAACTACCCTTTACATTTTCGAAATTTTTATTTTCTCAAAAATGGCCTAAACGATTTTGATTAAAATATCATACATTAAAGATATATTATCTGACAAACAAAATATTTATCTTGAATTTTCTGGGAATAGCCTCTGAAGACTACTTATTCTGGATGAATTTTACGGAATTTTGCATAACTGGTAAACCGTAAGAGATGCACAAAAATTTGCCACACAAAAAATGTAGAGCACACAATTTATGCTATATACATATTTTTTCGTGGAGTTGATCGTTTTTGTTTCGGCTTTAAAAAACGTATACTTTTCTAATATGGGAATTTGTGCACTCCTGTCCATACAGACAAAGGAACTTCAGTCACATAGCAACCAGCTTTTGGCTGTCACTTTAACCTATGGTAGTCCCTTACTGCGCTTCTACTTTCAAGGAAGCAAGTAATAAGACTATTTTTGCTAATTTTTTCTCTATTAGCATGAAGTGAATAGAAGCATAAGCTTTTTGACAATGATATGTTCCAGAAATGTAGAGAAAGTCATGTGAATGGAGCACATCAGATTCCTTTTTAAGTGAAATGCAGTACCTTATCTATACAACATGTGCATAGTACATGTAGAGAAAGCAAAAATCCTTTGCCGTGAACAAAAAAAAAAAAATCAATAGCTGCTTATGTGTACATTTCCGACTATTAGGAATGAAATAGATCTGGTTTCAGTATCGAACTGCATTCTTTGGTTGCATGTGCAGTGTCTTTCTTTAAGAATGATTGAGGGAGACAAAGTGAAAGTATAAATGAGACAAGCTTCACAAACTGCTTTAATTGAGGAGCCGGTTACCATGACAACAAAAAAATTGCATGCAAAGAAGTATTTCATGCACTCTCGAGTAATTCGTGCTTGGAGTTTAAGGGCATTCGTGCATTAACCGTACACGTTGCTCAAGCATGAGGTATTCCTGGACTCGTGGGTGGCCTTCACGTTGCGGGTTCGCGTCCGAAGTGACTTAAAACATCCCAGAAGTGACAAAAAACGGAACTTCTTTTAGCTTCATCTAGAACAACAAGAAGCGGTAGAGGTGTAAGTAAATCTGAAGAGTAAAGATCTAATGTGATATATTCTCTACGCATTATCGTTTATTACTTTCTGTACACGTACTATGTACATAGTGTATAGAGAAGGTATTGAATTCCACCCAAAAATTCGATACCAAGATTTCACCGGAAATATATGTTTTAGGGTCCCCTTTAACTAAAAAAAGCATTTTCGGAAAAAGGTCCGTGTGCGTATCCGTGTGTCTGTGAACACGGTAACTCAAAAACGAAAAGTCGGTAAAATACCAAACTTGGTGTATAATTTAGTATCTTCCAGGGATGCGACACGAAGATTTTGAGGAAAATCCCCCCACCCCGAACTACCCTTTGCATTGAACTTTTTTTCGAAAATTTTGATTTTTTCAAAAATGGCTCTAACGGTTTTGATTAAAATGTTTTATACTAAAGCTATTTACCTGACAAATAAAATGTATATTTCGAATTTCTGGGAATAACCTCAGAAGAGTACTTTATTCTGGATGAATTTTACGGAATTTTGAATAACTGCTAAACCGTAAGAGATGGACAAAAAACTTACCTCACAAAAATGTGGAGCACGTTGAAACACAATTTATGTGATACACTTTTTTTAGTGGAGTTCATCTTTTTTGAGATTTCCTTGTTTTTCGTTTCTGCTTTGAAAAACATACTTTTCGCATACATGAATTTGTCAACTCATATCCATACAAAAGAACTTCAGTCACATAGCAACCAGCTTTAGACTATCACTTTAACCTATGGTAGTCCCTTATTTCGCTTCTACTGACAAGGAAGCAAGTAATAAAACTATTGATCAGCATGAAATAAATAGAAGTATAAGCCTTTTAAGAATAATTTGTTGCAGAGATATAGAGAAAGTCATGCGAATGGTACACATCAGATTTTTTTTTGTATATCTTGTATAAACTATGACTAAACTACCTCGATTTTCTAACTCTTTACGAAGTAAACGTTTCTAATTTTTTATTTATTTATTTTTATTACAGATTTCTTTCTAGGTACATGCACGATACAGGAGGCTCAAGCCATACCAAATCAAAAAATCTGATGTGTACCATTCACATGACTTTCTCTATATCCCTGCAATAAATTATTCTTAAAAAGCTTATACTTCTATTTACTTTATGCTAATCAGAGAAAATTAGCAGAAATCGTCTTATTACTTGCTTCCTTGTAAGTACAAGCGAAATAAGGGAGTACCATAGTTTAAAGTGATGGTCAAAAGCTGGTTGCTATGTCAATGAAGTTCCTTTGTTTATATGGATCGGAGTTCACAAGTTCCTGTATGAGAAAAATATGTTTTTCATAGCAGAAACCAAAAATAAGGAATGTCTCAAAAACGACCAACTCCACAAAAAAAAAAAAATATATATATATATATATATATATATAACATAAATTGTGTGTTTTAACGTGGTCTACATTTTTATGTAGTAAGTTTTTGTCCATCTCTTACGATTTAGCAGTTATTCAAAATTTAGTAAAATTCATTCCGAATAAACTACTCTTTAGAGGCTATTCCCAGAAAATTCAAGATATACATTTTATTTTTCAGGTAAATATCTTCAATATACGAAATTTTAATCAAAATCGTTAGACCCATTTTTGAGAAAATCAAAATGTTCGAAAAAAGTTCCATGTAAAGGGTAGTTGGGTGTGGGGGGATTTTTCTCAAAATCTTCGTGTGGCATCCCTGGAAGATACTAAACTTTAATATCAAGTTTGGTATTTTACCGACTATTCATTTTTGAGTTATCGTGTTCGCAGACGCTCGGACATACACACACACACACACACACACGACCTTTTTCCGAAAATGCTTTTTTAGTTAAAGGGCACCCTAAAACATATATTTCCGGTAAAACCTCGGTATCGAATTTTTGGGTGGAGTGCAATTTCTTCTCTATACACTATGTACATAGTGCGTATAGAGAAAGTAAAAAGCGAGTCTCTTTGTAGTGGCTTCGAAATTTCATTCTCTTTGGATATCACAAGAAACTTAGGAATGGCCAGAAACGGTATTATTGCGCATTGTGACTATCGATTTAACCTAGTATATTTCCTTATGTCCCTTCTATTTACAAAGAAGCAAGTAATAATTTTTTTCCTTTTTTTTTAAATTTAACGTCCTTTAACCTGGTTGGTCATATCGGACGATGAGTGAATGAAATGATGCTCAAATGATCTCGGAGTCCATGGAGCTTAAAGTTACTCAACATTCGTCTTCTCAGGATAAGGGAAAACCCCGAAAAAGCCTTATCCCTAAGTGAGATTCGAACTCACGACCTTTTGAATGTGAGGCAGACACGCTACCACCACACTACCCAGGCGGACTATTATTTATATTGATTAACACGTAGATAAAAGAAGAATCTTTTGTAATGAAAGGTGTTTATATAACAGCTAGAGGAAACCATGTGAATGGAACACATGAGATTTTTTCAGGGAGTCTCTAAACATGTATTCTTTGGGTTGGCTGGTATATTCTTTACATACTATATACCCACGGAGAAAGTAAAGGTAAACAGACACGGGAGGGGGAAGAAAGAACTATTGTGGTTTACGAAAATAAGGAAACAGGTTTTGAGAAAGAGCAGAATAAGACGTGAATAGCCACTAAGAGCAGACAAAGGGGATATTTGCAAATGAAGCAAGAAGAAGAAGAAGTAAGGGGAAGATAAGGCGACGTCAGGAAGCCGGATGGTGGGCACGTGGAGTGGCTTCATTATGTCTCACATGTGAGGAAGAGGGTAGAAACTGCTGAGCCTATGCTCTAACCATCCCCCTAGTTAATGTATCAGAAGGGGAGGTGATACATCACCTGCGTGACGTAGCTGTTCATTTTTAACTATCAAGTTGCCTATCAAAATTATTGAACCTCGAAGCTGGTCAGAGTGGAAATATTTAAACCCCTAACCCTGCTGGTCAGGTTTACTGAGGCGGTCGTAATCTATCTGCGGTGCACTTCTGCCATCCAGGAGGGAGCCTCCTCAGCCGTGATGAATCGATCTTGATGAGCTTTCAGGGCCAGCAAATTAAAAGTAACTCATTTGTTTCAGAAACCCTCAGTTTTAAGGGGCGTGGTTTTCCTGATATGTTCCATTCTCGGCTGATAAGTCCCGGGCCTCACTCAGATATGGCGTCACTAGGCCAGTTAGACGGTAGCATTGTATAGTTTAGCTTTAGACTAGCTTGTATCCATAGTTGCAGGTCAATAGCTTGTTTAGTTTTCGAATGACAGCGTTTTAAATAAGACAAATTTAGAGTTTTCACGAAAATGGAGGATTTAGAAAAACGAGCAGTGATTAAATACTTCAATTTGAAAGGCTTAAAGCGTAAAGAAACCAAGGAGGAAATGGACAGTACATTGAAAGACTCTGCCCCTTCATATTCAATGATTAAAAGTTTTGTTGCAGAGTTTAAATGGGACGTACGAGCACTAGTGATGAGCCTCGCTCTGGACGCCATGTAGAAGTGACAACTCCAGAAATCATTGAAAAAACTCATCGTTTTTACTGGAAGACCGCAGATTAAAGTTATTTGAGATAGCAGAGGCTGTAAACATGTCAAAAGAACGTGCAGGTAATGTTTTAAGTAATGTTTTGAACTTTCACAAGGTCTGTGCAAGATGGGTGCCGCGTTTGTTGACACCTGACCAAAAGTTGCAAAAAAGAAAAACTGTTTCTGCTAAGAATGTGCAGCTCTACCGTAAAAATCCCAGTGAATTTTGAGACGGCTTATTACCACGGATGAAACTTGGATACATCACTACACTCCAGAAAGTAAAACGCAGTTAAAACAGTGAATTGCGCCAGGTGAACCAACTCCAAAAATGGCAAAGTCAATTTTGTCAGCTAACAAGGTTATTTACAAGCAAGTGTTTTCTGGGATACACAGGGAATTATTTTTATTGATCACTTGGAAAATGGTAAAAGTATCACTGGCGACTACTACGGAAGCTTACTGCAACTGACGAGGTGAAAAGAAACAGACCTCATTTGGCTTAAAAAACAAAACAAAAAGTCTTGTTTCATCACGACAATGCTCCGACCCATCCTTCATTCATTGCAATGGGGAAAATGTGCGAATTAAAGTTGGAATAGCTTGAATATCCACCCTATTCGCCAGATCTAGCACCTGATGACTACCACCTGTTCCCAAACCTCAAAAAGTTTCTTGGAGGACGAAGATTTCACAGCAACGAGGTCATTGATGCGGTAAACAGCTATTTTGAGGACCTTGATAAATCGCACTACAGAGATGGTTTAATAAAATTAGAACACTGATATGACAAAGTATTAGCCTTTCTGGGGATTATGTTGAGAAATAAAGAAAAAAAAAATTAAATGCTGTTTTCATTAAGCGGCCTGGGACTTATCAGCCGACCCTAGTGCAATTTCAAACCTTTCGCTCAGTTTGGTACAGTTTTTGTAGCGGTGCGCTAAATGTAAATATTTATAAACGTATTATTGAAAATAAGGACCGGCACACGTTATATACCTGTCAGGTAAGCTTGCACAGGTATACTTGTGTCTTTTTTATTTAATGTTAGCGAAACCTTTTCACCATTTGTGAACTGACTTTGAGAATATCCAATTAGTTTGTATCCAAGTCCGAAACACAAGCAATCACCGATGAAAAAAGGGCATGGGCAAGGTGAGTAGTGCAAGGGGAGAGGTAAGAAACAATTTAACCCGAATGGAACAATACTACTTCCTGACAGAATGGACGCTGTATATTGAACGGAGGATCATGGATTAATTATTAGTATATTAGCTTATTTTAGTTCCATGATCATCTTTATGTTTCCCCTGCTTATATTTTTCTACTTAACGGAAATATGCTTTAAAATTGCTTTTGTTTACACAGTATATTTAGTGTATATTGATTTTTAATTTACAGCCACTTATTTTGTAGCAAAATGTGTAATGTAGAGTTTAAAATAATACATATATAATAAAACAATAAATTTGCTTCATCCCTCATTCCCTTCCTCAGTTAAATACGCAAAAGTTTGAATTTTCATTATTCGAAAAGGATTGGCAATCTGGCTTTTAAATGTATTTAACCCTTAGTTACCTTTATTAGTATACTACATATGCCATTTTTCCTTTAATTCAGGTTTAAACCTGGAGTTCTAGTAAAAAAAACTGATGCGTACCATTCACATGACTTTCTCTATATCCCTGCAACAAATTATTCTTAAAAAGCTTATACTTCTATTTACCTTATGCTAATTAGAAAACATTAGCAGAAATAGTTTTATTACTTGCTTCCTTGTAAGTAGAAGCGAAATAAGGGACTACCATAGGTTAAAGTGATAGTCAAAAGCTGGTTGGTATGCCAATGAAGTTCCTTTGTTTATATGGATAGGAGTTGACAAGTTCCTGTATGAGAAAAGTATGTTTTTCATAGCAGAAACCAAAAATAAGGAATGTCTCAAAAACGATTAACTCCATGAAAAAAATGTATATAAAATAAATTGTGTGGTTTAACGTGCTCTACATTTTGTGTGTAGTAAGTGTTTGTCCATCTCTTACGGTTTAGCAGTTATTCAAAATTCAGTAAAATGCATCCAGAATAAACTACTCTTCAGAGGCTTTTCCCAGAAAATTCAAGATTTGGATATTATTTGTCAGGTAAATGTCTTTAATATACGAACTTTTAATCAAAATCGTTAGAGCCATTTTTGAGAAAATCAAATTTTTCGAAAAAAGTTTCATATAAAGGTTAGTTGGGGGTGGGGGGATTTTTCTCAAAATCTTCGTGTCGCATCCCTGGCAGATACTAAACTTAAATACCAAGTTTGGTATTTTACCGACTTTTCGTTTTTGAGTTATCGTGTTCACAGACACACGGACACACACACACACGGACCTTTTTGTGAAAATGCTTTTTTTTGGATATTGGGGATCCTAAAACATATATTTCCGGTGAAATCTCGGTATCGAATTTTTTGGTGGAGTGCAATACCATCTCTATACACTATGTACATAGTGCGTATAGAGAAAGTGATATATGGGAATAACCTATAAAATTAATATATAATATAAGAGAGAAAATAGAAATGAACATAAATGTAGATCATTTATTAATCTTTTTTTTCCCAATTAAAACTTTAAATTCTTCTAAACCAGCTTTCACAAGCTTGCCAAAGGAACTACCAAAAAAGTGGTTCAAATGGCCATGAGTGTTAGGTGATAGGTAATAGACTGCCCATCCATTCAAAGCCAAATGTTGCATGTTAAAATCCCAGTGACAGCGATAAAGGACGGGGAGAGCCCAAGTAAAATAATCAGTGTGATGCTTGGAAGCTAATGGGGTTAGATTTTACAGTAGTTATGTGGGTTTTACTCCCATTTATTTAAAAAAGAATCACTGAAATTTAGGGCAAACATTGTATACAATTTTACAATATAAAACAGTCTTGATTACTTGTCGTTTATGGTTGAAGGTTAGTATAACATGAAATTAATCCTGGGGCACAAACCTATTTGTATAGTTACGCTTAAAACAATCGGAACATATAGGTACCGAAGGCAATAAAAGGTTAAAACCGTCTGGACCTCTGGTTCGTCTCCACCATCGCGAAACAAGGGGCATGAGCATGTTATCAATAATGCGTTTCTTTAGCTGACAGAGGTATGAATTGGGGGTGTGGCAAAGGAGCGGCATTGATCACCTACCAACCTAAGCAACCGTTCCTCATATCGACATGTTTCTGTACACCGGACTATACATATTGCTGAATTTGAATTTGATATTACATAATAATCCGGGTCCTGGCAATAACAATAAAAGCTAATTGAAATTACTATTGGGTAACAAATCACGTTTCATATTAATTGTGTTTTTTAGTAAACGAACTCGGCTTTTTATTTATTTTTTGTAGTAGTTTAACGTCCTTTAACCTGGTCGGACGATAACTGAAATTGGTGAAATGATGCTCAAATGATCTCGGGGTCTATGGAGCTTAAAGCTACTCGACGTTCGTCTTCTCAGGATAAGGGAAAATTCCCCCCCCCCAAAAAAAAACTTATCCGGGTAACTCACCCTAAGCAAGATTCGAACTCCCGACCTTTTGAATGTGAGGTAGACACGCTACCACCACACTACCAAGGCGGGATTTTTCTTATTGTTTCATTTATATAGCCCCTTTAACATTTAAGGTCATATCGGGGGCTTTGCACTTGAAACAACTCGTTGTCTCTAGGTTATTTTACGTTTGGTTTAAATCATTTTATTTTCCTCAAACACACACATACATTCACTCTCACATACATACTTCCAGACTCCGTGGGGGATAGGGAATAATTCTGGCTAAGAAACATTCCATGCCTCAGTCGGGAGTCGAACCTGGGACCTCCGGAGGCAGTCTCAAGGCTATTGTACCAGCTATTATGCAGCATAATTAACATTCGTGGCGAAACTCTTCCTTGGGCAGAAGCACGAAAATTGAGCACAAGATTACGAAGCATTTCCTTGAAGCCTCCTTGCTTGAGGCAGGAAATAATTGATGGTTCTCATAAACACAACAGAAAAGTATTACTGGTATATGTAATTACGGGCAGAGAAATTGAGTGACACACGATCTGCGTGCATGTATAATTTGAGGTTCCGATGCGCTCCATATGGAACATGATGGCGCCGACCACTTTCTATCTCGTATTGTCGTGAAGATGTGGACTTTCCTTCCGTTTAAACACGATATGTCATCCTCGCATGCATGGCCATGTCGGTTTCTATGGTAACTCAGAATTTGGAGAATATATACCACCTCACAAACTACCCGAGCCCGCCTGGGTGATAGCTTGTCTGCTACACATTCAACAGGTCTCTCTTTTAGGGTGAGTTACCCGGATAAGGTTTTTTGGGGGGTTTCCCTTATTCTGAGAAGACGAATATTGAGTAACTTTAAGCTCTATGGACCCCGAGATCATTTGAGTATCATATCACCAGCTTTATTCATCATCCGATATGACCAACCAGGTTAAAGGACGTCAAGCTGCCCCCCCCCCAAAAATATATATTCTTACAAAAGTTTATTCTTCTATCTCTTCATCCTGATCGAGATAAACGGCGGAAAATAAGGAAGTACATTAGGATAAAAGTGATAAATCAAATCTTTTAAAATCAATCAATTTGTGATTGACTTTAAAATTCGGTTCTTTTTGCATTGCCAGGACTAAAACTTGAGAGAAACGGATTACAATTCGTATTTTAAAATTGAGACTAATAACAAGGAATATCTCTGATATCCTCAACTCTAATATATATACACACCCGTGCGCGCAGACATTTGTCTATTTTTTTATTCAGGGGGTCTAAAACATGCATTTCCGGTGAAATCTCTGTATTGAAATGTTGGTACAATACAATACCGCACTATAAACTATATAAACTCGTAACAATGTTGCTCTACAATACAGAGTAACTGTAATGATCAACCGGCCGTCGTAACGTTATGTTTTTCGTAGTTTTCCCAGGTCGAAGCTTTTTTTTTATTTCCTCATCATCAATAACGGTTACAGGTCCAGAATCGATGGGCGGTCGTGTGCGGCTTATGCGGTGAATGTGCTTTGAGGAAACTATTGTGCCTGCCCTGATTTTTAAGCTTTTGTCCTAACCTGTCTATGAGAACAAGGGGTAGAGATGTTCAGGCTTGTAGTACCTGTTTCAAGTGATAATTCGCAATTCGTTTTTTCTCACTGTGATGCAGAGAGCATAAACTTTTAATGTAAAAACGCTGCGATCTGCTTTTTAAAAAACTGACAGTTGCTGTATCTATCTACAAGTGTGTAATAGTGTAATGAAACTGTACCTTTAGCAATTAGAAGACAAAGTCTAGATATCTAAAATCAATAACAAAGAATATCTCGGAAATAGGTAATCCAAAAGAACGTATATGACATAAATTGAGTGTTTTAATGTGACCTACATTTTTGTGTGGTAAGATTTAGTCGTTTTCCTATGGTTTACGAGATATTTCAGTATCATCCATAATTACAGAGGCTATGCAAGGCATTTGATTTGTTATCTAAATATCCCTAATAGATCGCATTTTAATAATAAAAAAAGCATTAAATAATTTTTGAGAAAACTGAAAACTTCAAAAAACCTTCCATAAAGGATATTTGGAGTGGGAGGATTTATCTGAAGAGTTTCGTGTCGTATCCTTAGAAGATACCGGTCTTAATTATCAGGTTTGGTATTTGAGCAATCTGTTCGCAGACACCCCACACAAGTGCCTTTTGTGAAAAAAGTATTAGTATTATTCACAAAGTGTAAAATTATGGTTAAATCTGGGTATCAAATTTTTGGGTAGCACACAATAGTTCTATGTAGTAAATATGGTAGAAAAAGGACATATTGATGAATTATATGCATTTAAAATCAATTTATACCAACACTCGGAAAAAATTAAATATGTAAAATTAAAAAAAAAAATTATGTATTCCATTCACACAATTTTTTCTAAAACTTTTGTTATAAACGCCTATTCCTGCATTTATATTGCAGTAATTCAGAAAAACATTAACTAAAATGGTTGTATTACTTCTTTCTGAATAGAAAGGAAATGGTGTAATACTCTAGGTTAAAGCGACAGTTATTTTAAAAAGCTGGACCCTATGTAAAACAAGTGAAATTAGTTTTCGCTTTGCAGGGCCAGGAGTAAAACAAAAGAGAGATGAAACGAAAGATAATCTCCCGTTGAGAAAAAGTTGAAGCCAATAACAGGGAATATCTTGGAAACGGTTAACTTTACCAAAAATAAAAATAAATGTATATGACAAATTGTGCTTTAAGAAAATCCACATTTTTTGTGCAGTAAGTTTTTGTCTATTATTATTACAATTTTAGGTGAAATACAATACCTTTTTATACACTATGTACAAAGAACGTGTAGAAAAAGACAGTTTTCTTTTTGTTAATTTGGATTCCTAGAATTTTTGAAATGGCGTCGGATCCTTTTTGGAGTCAAGTGTAAATACATGTTGTGAGCCCCGTAGGAAATAATTGAATTAGCACTCGCAAAGGATTCTCGCAGGTAAAGTGTTTTTCTGAAGATAGGAATCTTGCATTTTCTAAAAGATGGTCATAAATCCTTCTTGTGTGCGGCATCCCTTTGTTGAGATACATGTGACTGCCAAAGGAGACGAGCAATCAAGGTTTCACTCCGAATTAGTTTCGTCATGTACATGCTATTAAGTTTTATAGTCCCCTAGTTGTAAATTCTGCGAAAGATGGGCCTTTAGGCACTCTGTCTCTTTACCTGCTCTTTAAGGGTCTGCTTTTCTGTATACCGACTCCGTTCTTAGAACATGTGGCGATGTGAAAGCACATGTATGAGAGCAATGCCATTGGCTGGTTCAGCCTTGTTCCCTTTACGGAAAGAAAATACATATAGTTGGGTAAGTAGAGTCAGACAGAAAAATTCAATGCCATAGCCGGGATTCGAACCACGGATCTCCCGGTCTCTAGGCGGTAGCTCTACCTCTCAGCTACCATGGTAACATGCCGGGAAGACACTGCATTTCTTAATTGACTTGCATGTATCCCGGTAAACCCCCAGACACAAAGTACGTACCACATTGTCAAGTATGCCACTTCAAAATAATTGTATATCACCTTGTGGTTTACTGGGATTCATGCGAGTCAGTTGAGAAATTTGATTCAATGACGGTATGTTGCCAATGTAACTCAGTGGTAGAGCAACCGGCTAGAGACCGGGAGATCCGTGATTCAAATCCCGGCTATGGCATTGGATTTTTTCAGTCTGTTTTACACACGGCTTGTGTTTAAAAACAATTAGTTAAACCATACCTACTATGGTGCCCGGGAATTAGACGCCATTGGGGTATTTCATCTCAAAATAATGTGAGTTCACCTTGTGGTTTACCTGCAAACATGGGAGTCAGTTGAGAAATTTAGTGCCATGCCGGCAAGATACTGGGAGATCCGTGGTTCAAATCCAGGCTATGGCATTACATTTTTCAGTCTGACTTTACCTATCCAACTTCCTATCTTACACATGGCTTGTGTAAAAAAAAAAAAAAAAAAAAAAAAAAAAAAAAAAAAAAAAAAATTAAAATACATATAGCTGGCGAGCCTATTTCAAAGATTGCTTTTAGTGCCAAAATCAAGTGTATACCATCAATATGACTTTCTCTACAAACTGTTGCTACAAAGCATTGTTCCTTTAACTACTTCCTGGTAATCGAAATGAACATTAACAGAAAGAATGTTTAGTTCCTTCTAAACAGAAGGAAAATGAAATAATATACTAGGCTAAAGCGATAGTCAAATCTTTCAAAAGCGGGTCGCTATGTGAAATAATTGAAATTCGGTTCTCTTATTATGACCAGGACTACAACAAAGATATGTGAAACGAAAGATGATTTCCCCTTTGAGAAAAGTTTAAGAAACGAATAACAAAGAATAACTAAAAAAGTTAACTCTATAAAATATATTACATAAATGGTTTTAACGACATCAACATTTTTTGTGCAGTCAATGTCTGTCTATCTCTTACAGCTAACCGATTTTATAAAATTAATCTAGAATTAAATGGTCTTCAGAGACCATTTCCAGAAAATGTATTAATGTTTTCTTTATTAGCATGATGTAAATAGAAGAATAAGCTTATGAACAATAATTTGTTGTAGAGATGAAGAGATGTCATTTGCCGATTGCCTCGGTGGTCGAGTGGTGAGCGAGCTGACTTCTCACCCGGAGGTCCCGGGTTCGATTCCCGACTGGGGCGGGAAATTTTTCTTTAACCAGATTTATTCCCTATCCCCCACAGAGTCTGGAAGTATGAATGTGAGAGTGAATGTGCGTGTGTTCAGTAATATAAAATTAATGTTCTAAGCTACAGTAATACGAGTTGTTTCACAAAGCCGAAGTTAAAGGGGGCTATACAAATGAAACAATAACAAACAAAAAGTCATTTGAATGTTTTTTTTTTTTTAAGAAAGTGGAGACATTTTAATCGTTAGATAAGTCTATAGATATTCCCAGGTGGGTTTGGCAACTGGTATGGCAGAGACATTTAAGATTAAGTAGTTCTAGCAACATAAAATATTATATGACAATGCGGTAGTTATGTGGTTATGTAAAAACAAAACGGAATGTTAATTTAAAAGCCTGTCGTATTCCAGTTACATAATGAAATGACGCAAGTCGCCTGTGTGAGCGAAGAGATCATTCATAACATTTTCTCGCATTTTCGTGATAGTGCAACATGTTGCACCATATAGGAAGCGATGAAGCGCTCATGTTGCCCGGAACAGGCCGCTAAATGCATGAATTACATGCCTTTTGGGCGTGAACATCAAGTAATTACGTTAAATTAATTAGCTATTACATGAGTTGCCTGGCTTTATCTCTTGGATCTTTACGTCAGTGGCTTACCTGGGATATAGCCATGTCAGCAGGGGGTCACCCAAACTTCTTGAAGCTTTTAACAATTGGAACAAAAGCACCACGCCCACAATTAATTAGGAAACAACAGCTCTGCTCGCAACAGCACAAGTAGCCGTGGTCATTCAGGTATGGACTCGTGAACAAGAGGTCCGCTGTTCAAATCTCACCAAGACCAACCTCCCCGATGTCCTTCTTATCTTCTCTGCTAGGGGCGTTCAATAAGTCCTCCAAAAGTTTGTATTTAGATGACAGTTAAAGTTTCAGCTATATCCATCATGTGGTTTCGTTGCCATAGGTGATTGAATCAACAATGCTGTGCTTCTTTCAGAAAGATGGGGAACGAATTTCGTGCGGTGATTAAACGATTTAAAAGGCTTAACACCGAAAGACAAAATCCAAGTTGGATGAAGTTCATGGCGCATCTGTTCCTGCGTTTGCAACAATTTACAGTTGGATAAATGGCCGTACATCCACAAATGGTGCACATCGTTCCGGACGTCCAGTAGAAGTGACTTACTCCGAAATTATTGACAAAATCCAGGTTAAGGTTTTGAGTTATTGACGAGTCAAAGTTAGAGAAATAATAGAGGTACAGTAAGGTACAGTGTTGCGCCAAAAATTAGGTCTGACAAAGGTCTCGGCAAGATAGGTGTCGCGTGTGCTCTCAATGAGGAATAAACGCAATCGTGTGGCTTGACACTTTTACTATTATGTATCTAAAGGAATAATCTTTAGTAACAATAATTTTAGAGAAAGTCGTGTGAATGGAATACACCAGGGTTTTCGTGTAATATGTTTTCGTCCGTTACGTTTAACGTTTACTAGTTACACAGATAATACAGAATTCATTCTGAATGAATAGACTTAACAGTCTGTTCTGAAAACATTCAAGATGTACATTTTATTCGTTATGTTGACTCCACCTAACAGTCTCATCGATGTGTCCCCGGTTGTGCTGTCCAACCAGGACTTTGTATTGTTGTGCCCGTGTATATGAATGTACGTCATGCATAGGTACTCCGTACACTTAACCGAATATCCGCTCTCCCTATTATGAATTCTAAAATTCTGATGTGATCCATTCTCATGACTTTCTCCACATCTCTGTAAAAAATTATTGTTAAAAAGCTTATGCTTCCATTTACTTTATGCTAATCGAGAAAAAAATTAGCAGAAATAGTCTTATTACTTGCTTCCTTGTAAGTAGAAGCGAAATAAGGGAGCATCATAGGTTAAAGTGATAGTCAAAAGCTGGTTGCTAAGTACTGAAGTTCCTTTGTTAGTATGGACAGACGTTGACAAATTCCTGTATTAGAAAAGTATTCAAGTTTGTTTAAAGTTGAAACCAAAACCAAATAAAATCATAAAAGCTATCAACTCCACGAAAAAAAATATACAACATAAATTGTGTGTTTTAACGTGCTCTCCATTTTTTGTGTGGTAAGTTTTTGTCTATCTCTTACGGTTTAGTAGTTAAGCAAAATTCTGTAAAATTCATCCAGAATAAAGTAGTATTCAGAGGCTATTTCCAGAAAATTCAAGATATACATTTTATTTGTCGTGTAAATATCTTTAATATACCATATTTTAATCAAAATCTTTATAGCCATTTTTGAGAAAATCAAACATTTCGAAAACGGTTCCATGTATTAAAGGGTAGTTAGGGGTGGGAGGATTTTTCTCAAAATCTTCGTGCCGCATCCCTGGAAGATACTGAACTTAAATATGAAGATTGGTATTTTACCCACTTTTCGGGTTATCGTGGTCACAGACACACGGACACACACACATACACGGACCTTTTTCTGAAAATGCTTTTTTGGGTACAGGGGACCTTAAACATATATTTCCGGTGAAATCTTGGTATCGATTTTTTGGATGGAATGCAATACCTTCTCTATACACTATGTACATAGTACGTATAGAGAAAGTAAAAATGAATGCTTTAGTGATTTCACTTAATTTTCATACTGCTAGAGGCAGTGACAAACCACCGTTTTATTACCTTACCTGACAGGCCCTTGGGTAAATGATGGTTTTCACCCACGGCCTAGCTTAAGGGGGTCCAATGCCTGGAGGTAGAACAACCATCAACATTATTATGCTACTGGCTCCTCTTTCTACCCTAAGGTACTTTGTAAATCCTAATTTTCCTATTTCCTTCCGGGAAGATGAATAAGGAAGTGAGAAACATATGTTTATTTCTTGCTCGTCTGTTTCTGGCATCAGCAGGTGTCAAAAACAAGCACAACCGTGTGAAGCGACACGCAACGGGAATCTACGCAACCTGTAATTATAAATAAATACTAATTATGAAAAATGTTCCCATCTCACGCACATGTCCTCTGCGGAAAAAATTAAGGGTTTTTGAGGTTAATTGTTCTAATGTCCCGTTTCAGGTCGTAACATTTGATTTGAGGAGCATTGCTCGATGTTAGAAGTATCGAAGTTCACCGCCGTGGATGTCTTCCAGAACTAGGATTAGATGTCTTGTGGATTTTAAACGATTTCAGTATTAAAATAAGAACTGAAGCTTTCCTGGCGACGTGTTAATTCAAACTCTTCTCGGGCTTCTAGCCAGGTAAAAACTTGGCTTGACACCAACATTTCGAAGAAGTGCATCTTCACCCTGAAGACGAGGAAGATGCACTTCTTCGAAACGTTGGTGTCAAGCCAAGTTTTTACCTGGTTAGAAGCCCGAGAAGAGTTGTATTATTTATCGTTTGCTTATTTAACCATCTGACCTTATTTAGGGTTTGCCTAATGGTTCAGAATACTTTAATAATGAATTAATTACATACAAAGAATAAGTACTGGAAAGCAAATTTGTCAAAACAGAAATAATATCGAAACCAAGTCAATATTAAAAAATTAGATCTCTTGTGGATTTTAAATGATTTCTTTATTATTTATTGTTTCATTTATTTAACAATCTGAACATTATTTAGGGTTTGCCTAATGGTACAGAATACTTTAATAATGAATTAATTACACACAAAGAATATGTACTGAAAAGCAAGTTGTCAAAGCAACAGTAACAATATCGAAACCATGTCAATATAAGAAAATCACCCGTACCGTAAATTATCCTTTATATGGAAACATATGTGAAAATTTTGTTTTTCTCAAAAATGACTTTAAAAATTTTAATTAATACCTTATGTTATAAAATGTTACATCACAAATAAAATATATATCTTGAATTTTCCGGAAATAGCTTCTGAAAAACCGTTGGATGAATTTTGCATAACTAGTAAACCATAAGAAATAGACAAAGACTTAGATGTAGATCTCGTTAAAACACATGATATATGTATATGCATTTTAGTTGTAGTATTTACTGTTCCCAAAATATTCATTGTTATTGGTTTTAATTTTTAACTACGCAACTTTTCTCAAACAGGGCTATCTACCTTTCCTTTCATCTCCTTTTGTTTACTGCTGGTTTTGCAAAGCTAACAAAATTTCAGTTGTTCACAGAGCGACCAGCTTTTAAAAGACGCTTTAGCCTAGCGTCCCTTCTGCTTACAAGGAATCAAATAGTAATACAATTCCTGCGAATGTTTATTATTTTCCCTACCACGGGCATACATAGTAGATAGAATAGGTATTGCATTCCACCCAAAAATTCGATGCTAATATTTCACTGGAGATACATGTGTTTAGGATCCCTGGATACAATTTGAAAATATTCCTTGTGTGTCTGTGAACAGCGTAACTTCAAAACGAAAAGTCGGTTAAATAACAAAATTTATATTTGAGTTTGGCATCTTTCAAAGATGCAACACAAAAATGCTCAAAAAAAATCTCTGCACCGTAAACTATCCTTTACATGAAAACATCGAACATTTATTATTTTCTCAAGCACGGCTGACGATTTGGTTGAAATAGTATGTATGTATGTTTAAGACACTTTCATCATAAATAAAATGCATATATCATGGGGTAATAAGATAATTTCTGCTAATGTTTATTTCGATTAACGTGATTTAGATAAAAGAATCTCTTTTGTAGAGTAGTTTGTTTCCAGAATGGGTGGAGAAAGTCGCATAAAATGTTTCTGCTTAAAGAGAATAAATTAATGCTGGACCTATAAATTGATTAAATACCGCCAGTTTTTGTTCTGGTTGTAATAACGGAATATTTTTAGGTTTATAGAGATTAATTCGATTATTTATATATATATATTTATTGTAATATTGCTGTTGAATTGGAAATGAATGCTTGTTAAATGTTTTACTTAAGCATTAAATTACTTCATCAGCTGAAATAGTTGGAAAATAATTTTAACATAAATGCCACAAAAGCGTAAGAAGGCCGGCCAGGTGAAGTCATTTAAAACTGACTTACTATTTCGATGAGCTATCACATTTTCTTTGCCCGACGAAGAAACGCATTAAGTTTTGAATTTACGGCGACTCCTCTTTATTTACACAGCTGCATCTTAAATTTTCATTTTTATACAAAATCTATCAGTTCAGGCTTTTCACATACGACATTTTAATCAAAACAATCATAAATGTGGTGAAACCTAAAAATAAACATTCCATATTTGAGAAGGGGGAATTCGGTGAAAATCTTGGGAGGCGTCCTTGGAAAATGCTGCCGTAATTCCGCAAAGCTATTTTTTACATTGTCTAGCGCGTATGTACAATGGATAAGGAAGGTATTGTACTCAACTCAAAAGTTCGATGTCGAAATTTCGCCGGAAATACTTGTTTTGAGACCCTCTGAATATAAAAATAATTTTTAGAAACATGTTCGTGTGCGTGTCTGTGTGTGTGGGGGGGGGGACAGCATAGCAAGTTGGTTAAATACCAAACTTGGTATTTAAGTTCAGTATCTTCCCCAGCTACCCTTTACTTGGAACATTTTTCGAACATTTGGATTTTCTCAGAAATTACTAATGATTTTAATAAAAATGCCGTGTATTAAATATACTTATATGACAAATAAAATGTATATCTTGAATTTCCTGGGAATAACCTCTAAACCCCTCTTGTCAATGAATTTTGTATAACTGGTAAACCAGGAGACATCTTTCTTTTCACCTATCTGTTGTTTATTCCTAGCAAGCAAAGAGAAACACATTTCTATTATTTCACATAGGGACCGACTTTTAAAAGATTTGACTATCGCTTTAGCCTAGTGTATTCATTTATTTCTACTTACAAGAAAGTAAGTAATAAGACAAATTCTGGCAATGTTTAATCTGATTAGCATAACATAAATAATAGAATAGCTATTGTAAGTTTGTTTGCAGAACAGGTAGAGAAAACCATGTGAATGGAACACATCAGATTTTTAGTTTGTTTTCAAAACGTGTCTTTCCATTATATTAAGATCTCTAATTTAGGTAAAATGCAATACTTCCTTCATTTGCATTGGTCGATTTAAAAAGTACGTTTGTCATTTATTTTTTTTCTAAGTACGTTTGTCATTTATTTTCTTTCTTGTTTTTCTTCATTCATTTTTAGGAACACTCAGAGACGTGTATTGCATTTGCGCCGATTGCACAGATACTGTTTTAAAAGAAGGGATCATTTAAGTAATATATAATGCTGTAAACTCTGATCGGTAACCTGGTATCAGAAAAGGCAGTGAAGTTTGGAAGCCCCTGATTTCAGTAGCAATAGCCTCAACTAATAGCCTTCCATTAACTTCACTTCACTGGATAATAATCCATTGTTTGGCAGAGGAATTGCTTCGCACAGCTTCCACTGTTCTTTAATTCATGTAATATTCAACAGCTTAGAGTTGCGGTCATTGGTTTGAATCTGAATGCACGTGTTTTGCTACGGAATCCACCAAACATATTCGACTATTCGTAATTGATTTTATTAACATAGTTTTACCTTCTTGACTACGTATATTCAATGTACATACTGTATAGAGAAGGTATTGTACTCCATGCAAAAATTCGATCCTGCTATTTCACCAGAAATACATGTTTTGAGACTCCCGAGTTAAAAATGTGTTTTTGGAAAAAAGCTATTTGTGTGTGTGTGTATGTGTGTGTGTGTGTGGACAGTATATTTCAAACAAAAGTAGATTAAATACCAAACTTTAAGTTCAGTATTTTCCAAGCATATGATACCTATTCATTATGGATAGCTTCTGTACAACTGGTGAACTGCAGGATAAAGAAAAATACTTAGTACACAAAAATGTAGGTTTCATTAAATTAATTTGAATTAAATAAGTGGTTTTTGTAAAGCTAACCTTTTTCGAGATATTCCTTGTCATTGATTTCAGTTTCAATATTATAAACTTTTCTCAAACGGAGTGTAGCCATTCGTTTCATATCTCTTTTGTTTTTTTCTGTTCATGTAAAGAGGGTAAAACTTCAATTATATCACATCGCTTTAGCCTAGTATCTCGCCTTATTTCATTTTGCTTACAAGGAAACAAGTAGTAAGGCAATTTCTGCTAATGTTTAGCTGTGTTAGCATGATATAAAATTAGATTTTCAAATAGTTTTGTTTTTTTGAAGTGCTAAGTCGATATTCGTGTTTCTCCTATTTATGCAAAGAACAGAAAATGTCCTAAGTCATATAAGGATCGATTTTTAAATCTCTCATGCTTCCTATTGCATTGTTCTTATACCTAAAATGAAATGTTAAATCAGTAACTTTGAGCTCTTTGAACAAGAGGTAGAGAGAAAATAAGTTTTTCTAAGTAAAGGTTAATTTCCAAATTTCCTTTAAAATAATTAATTAGAATGAAACATTATATTCGTTTCTAAATTCCTTAACTTTTTTCCAAATATCGGGTCTTTCAAACCTTAAACTGTTATAACTAGTATAATATTTGAGATAGGAAAACAAAAAAGAAGTCGCATACTGAGAAAGCAACGAGGTGTTTTAAAACATTGACTTATTTAGTGATGGAGCCTTGACATGTAAGTTACAAATTATTATATTAACCTGAGTAAAATGACTAATATTTTATTCACAAAATGTAATCATTGTAACGATGAGCTGAAAAAAACAAACACAAAAAGCTCTGATGTGTTCCATTCAATGACTTTCTCTAGCTATTCCACAAACTCTTCTTACAAAAGAGTGTTCTTTTTTTTTTTTTTTTACGTCTTGCTAATCAAGATAAACATTGCCAGAATTGGTCTTATTACTTGCTTCTTTGCAAGTAGAAGGAAAATAAGGGAATACACTAGGCTAAAGCGACGGTCAAATCTTTTAAAAGGCGGGTGCTCTGTGAAACAATTGAAATTCTCTTTGCTTACTATGAGTAAACAAAAGAGAGACGAAAAGGAAGATATCTCTTGTGTAAGAAAATTTTAAATACTTTAAAACTGATCCCAATAACTCGGAATATCTCGAAAACGGTTAACTCTACAAAACGAAAGGAAAAATATGTATATCTGTCTACAGAAAGGCATACACACGGACATGTTTCTAGCAATGCTTTGTTTGAACTCAGGGTGTCTTAAAACATGTACTGTACCAACAATGTACATTGTTCATACGTGCTGAGAAAATAAAAAAAAAACTGATCGCTTGCCAATTATGGGACTTATTATTTTATTTATCCTGTATCAAATATTACATTTAAAGCAGTTTAAAGTTTGAAGTGACTTTAGATCCTATATGTTTCTGATTATCTATAACCCAAATATTCAAAAGAAATTTTCAAAATATTGTGATACAATTATTATTTACATATTTACTATAAACTAAAACCCTAGAATGCTTTTGTAAATTACGGTTAAAGCTTTTGGAGAATAAATAAATAAACAATTAAATATTTCTGGTTTGCAAAAGAATGAGTCGAGAAAGTCAGATGATTGTAACACATGGAAAGCGGTGAAATGATGCACATATTAAGAAAATAACGCTGAACCTTGCTGATAATTTTGACTCGTATATAAGACAAATAAGTTAGTACCTCGTGAACTATTTCGACGCCTACACCGGACTGTGTAGTAGATGGAGATTTACCTGAAGACAGAAAACTTCCATTTACTTTATGACACTACCATAAATCCTTGTGGGCATTGCTTTGTTAGGAGAGAAGTAACTGATGTTTTTCATGTCGGCAAATTTGTTTATTCTCGCCGTGTCATTTGGGTTTACAACATCCCACTTTAGAACTGGTGAAAGTCGGGGCATAGGCTGTTTACCTGCTGATCTGAGAGGACGGTCTTCTCCAAAGCGAAGGAAAAACATCTGATGTGTTCCATTCACATGACTTTCTCTAAAAACTATTGTTACAGTAGACTTTTCTTTTACCTGGTAATCGTGATAAACATCAACAGAAATGGCTGCACTAGCTCCTTCTGAAAGGAAAAGGAAAATAAGGTAATACTCTAGTTCTAAAGGATAGTCAAATCTTTTAAAAAACCAGTTGTGAAACATTGAAATCGGTTCGCTTTGCACGGTCAGTAGTAAAACAAAAGAGAGATGAAACGAAAGATTACCTCCAGTTTGAGAACTGTAACCAATAAACAGGAATATCTAGGAAACGTTTAACTCTGCCACAAAAAAAAAAAAAAAAAAAAAAAAAAAAAAAAAACTGATGTGTTCCATTCACATAACTTTCTCTAGCTGTTCCATATTCAAACTATTCGTACAAAATATTTTATTTTATCTTAAAAAAAACGTATATGACATAACTTATGTATCTTAATGAGTTCTACATTTTCTGTGCAGCAAGTTTTTGTTTATCTCCTACGGTTTAACCGTTATGAAAAATTCTGCAAAAGTCTTCCAGTATAAAGAGTCCTTCAGAGGCTATTTCCCAGAAAATTAGAAATCTACAGTTTATTTGTGATGCAACTATATTTAATATACGGTATTTTAATAAAAATCGTAGAACCATTTTTGAGAAAAACAAAATTTTCAAAACTTTTTCCATTTAAGAGATAGTTTGTCGTGGGGGGGGGGGGCTTTTCTTGAAATCTTCGTGTTGCAGCCTTGGAGTTTGGTATTTAAGGTGTTTTCGTTTTGGAGCTATGCTGTCCAAAAACACATACGCACTTTTTTTCCTAAAAATGTTCTTTTCGGACTCAGGGGATCCCAAAACAATATTTCCGGTGATACCTCGACATCGAATGTTTGGGTGGAATAAAATACCTTCTCTAGCTACTATGTACATTTTATGCACATACGGGCTAGAGAAAGTAAACATGTATATGTATATGACATAAACTGTGTCTTAAGTTTTTGTCTAGTTATTACGGTTTACCAGCTACGCAATATCCAGCCAGAATGAAGAGGTCTTCAGAGGCTATTCCCAAAAAATTCAAGATATACCTACATTTTATTTATGATGAAAATATCTTAAACATAAATGCTATTTCAACCAAATCGTTACTCATTTTTAAGAAAATCAAAATGTTTGATGTTTCCATGTAAAGGGTAGTTTGGGATGAGGGGATATTCTTAAAAATCTTCGTGTTATATCCTTGGAAGACGCTAAACTTAAACATAACGTTAGGTATTTAAACGACTTTTCGTTTCCGAGTTTCGATGTTCACAGACACACACGGTATATTTAAAAAATCTGATGTGTTACACTCGCATGACTTTCTCTAGCTGTTCTACAAACTTCTTACATAAGATTATTTTTCTTTCTGCATCTTGCTAATCGAGGTACTCATTAGCACAATGTTCTTATTACTTAGTTCCTTATAAGTAGGAAAAAATAAGGGAATACACTAGGCTAAAGCCATAGTCAAATGTTTTAAAAACTGTCGTTATGCGATTGTCATTACAAATCCCTTCTTTTCTTGGCCAGGAGTAGAACAAAAGAAGAACGGACACTCCCGTCTGAGAAAAGTATAAGTACTTCACAACTGAAACTAATAACAATGAACACCTCGAAAACGGTAAGCTCCACGAAGAAAATGTATATGACGTAAATTGTGTATTTTAACAAAACATACATTTTTTGTATACTAAGTATATCTCTTACGGTTTACTAGTTATGTCAAATTAAGCAAAATTCATCCAGAAGAAACAGGTTTTTAGAAGCTATTCCCAGAAAATTCAAGATAAACATATTATTTGCCAGCTGAATGTCTTTAATATACGATATTTTAATAAAAATCGTTAGAGCCATTTTTAAGAAAATCAAAATTTTCCAAAAAAGTTCCATGTAAAGGGTAGTTTGGGGTGGGGGATTTTTCTCAAAATCTTCATGTCGCATCCTTGGAAGATACTAAACTTAAATACCAAGTTTGGTGCTTTACCGACTTTTCGTTTTTGAGTTATCGTGTTCACAGACACACGGACACATTGACACACGGACCTTTTTTTGAAAATGCTTTTTTTGGATACAGGGCACCCTAAAACATATATTTCCGGTGAAATCTCGGTATCGAATTTTTGTGTGGAATACAGTACTTCTCTATCCCTATGTACATTGTACATACGGGGCTAGAGAAAGTAAAAACAGGCTTGTTTATTCAGTGGTGCTCAAAACATGTGTTTCCATTGAAGTCTATGGTGCAAATTTTGGGTGGAATGCAATACCTTCTCTATCTACTATATACGTATGTACGGTGGTATGGAAAGAAATATTTTGTAATAATAGTGTATAGAGGAGAAGTAAAGTTAATCGATAATGCGTAGATAAATGCAAGAGAATCCTATTTCAGAAATAATTATATAACTAGTGGATAATAATGACTCTGACACGAGTATGTGTTTAATTCGTGACCTTTCGCTCACGCGCTAATTGTTACGAGTGTTACATAGTTTTATGCAATTCTAGCATTAAAATAGTAAAAATAATTAATAAACTTGCTAAATGAAAAATTATAATTTATCAGAGATTACGGAGTATGATGTAATATGGTTGCTAAGCAGATGTGATTTCATTTGTTTTAACATGTATAGAGGAAGACTAGTTAAATATCTTCACTTTTTTTTTTTTTTTTTTTTGCAATATAATTTATTTTGGGTCGCTTTAACAGTATCGTCATATCGCGACCTTACAAATTGTACATAAAATAGTTATTTACACATTGGTAAAATATGATTACATTTATACTTTACAATAATTCAAAAAGTTTACACTGTCTTGTAATATTATTGTGTTTTTGATTGTCTGGTGGTTATGTAGAGCACTTGGTAAGTCACTGAAGCCGGAAGCGGTGTGTTGCAGACCTCACATTTTGATTCTGAATCTTTATTAATGATGAAGGAATGTGTCAGTTTGCAGTGTCCAATTCTGAGGCGGGTAATTATTGTTTGCTCACGACGTTCTAATTTTCGGAGGGGTTCAAAGAAATTGGTAGATCTGGCTCGGGCATCAAGCAGTTTGCTTTGGGATGTCGACCATGTCGTTTTCCAATGTAAATATATGGAAGAGATTTCTTGGAACCTAAATTGCCTATTTTGGCTATTGACACCTGTTTTAAGATTTTAGAGCCTAAAAGACACTATTTTACCATTTGTGTGGATTTGTTAATTTTTTTTTTCATCCTTGAAAAGAAATATGGAGTTAACTTCCTGGGACTGATTTTATTGCAAGATCTTCTACTACACCGGTTATTATTCTGGGGAAAATACTGTTTTTAATGTTTTAAAAGATATTCATTCGTTTTGTTGAAAGAGAAACAGAATATTTGAACCCTGCAGATATCTTTATCATTTATTGGTACTTGATCGGTGACTGCAGTACGGCAGAAATCCCTTTCAAACGACGCATTTCCCATAGTTTCTCCACAACCAACTGTTTATGTGCACACATTAATAAGCTTTCTCCTTTGATTTTCAAAGTATGCTACATCGCAGCTCTTAACGATATATGCTGTTTTAAAAACAACCTTTGAAGGTGTTACAATAATATATCTGTAGTGTACGGTTTATTTTCGCTGCAATATATTCACTTAGTTCTGAGAGGTATTTTGTCAACCTATTAAGTTCATATTGTGTGTTACCAACCTAGATTTATACTTTGGAACATAATGAAATATTTCTGGACATAATAATTTGCGAATTTGGATTGTTTTTTTTTTCATACATTTTAATTCTCACCATTTATTCGTATTTTTAACTTTTAGAACATATAAACGCATTTTAATGTATAAATAAAATATTTAACTCTTGGAAACATTTTTTTTGTCTAAAAATAAGCCTTTAGTGCCTATTGTTATAATTCAGAGCCTATTTTAGGTGCTTAAATATTAGTTTTTAAGGACCTAAAAATCCGAAGCCTAGTAATGATAGAACTATTGAATATATTGATTGTATTTCGCTTGCCATTTTGAACAAAGCCAAGAATGCTGAGAATTTATTAATTCCAGAAAACTCAATGATATTTCGGAAAAGAATATGAAAACTTTGTGGACGGAGATACGAAAAATGCTTTAGTTTGACTCGAGTTCTGGTGTTCTTATAGGCACATTGGGGGAAATTATGTTGTGCCTGTGATGACGTCATTGATACTGGTGCCAGAAATAGGGTAATTTCGCATGATATATACCGTCATAATAAGTTGTTTTAATGCTAGGATTGAATAGACATGTTATTTCGTATTTACCCAGAAGCACGGAGTGGCTAAGGCGATATTCAACTGTTTAGTAATGAAATCGATGAAAAGGCGTCGTATACCGAGGTTTAATATCGAACCAAAAAACATCTCGTAATACGGAAAAGTACTATATGAATGTTTGTTTTCAATAAAGTTGTAGTCCTTCGTATATATATACAGTTTTGTGCCTTGCCAAGAGTTGGAATTCCAGCTGGAAGAACGTCTTTCGTAAAGTGGCCATAAACCGGTTTAGTGTGCAGCAAGATTTATAGCTTTAGGGAACTTTTAGCCTTTATTGCAGTTGTACCTCTTCAGATATGCCAGGCTTTTATTTCCAATACGTGCGAAGTCAAATAAGTATCTACCGTTTTCATTTTATGAACCTCCTCTTTACAACATGTTTTCTTTCTCTTCACGTACTGTGTAGGTTCATAGAAAATGTATTGCATTGCACCCAAAAATTCCATTCCGAGATTTCACCGGAAATATATGTTTTGAGACTGCCTAAATCCATTCACATGACTTTCTCTACATCTCTGCAACAGATTGTTGTTAAAAAACTTATGCTTCCATGCAAGTAAAAGGGAAGTAAGGGAGTAGCATCGGCTAAAGTATTAGTCAAAAGCTAGTTGCTACGTGACAGAAGTTCCTTTGTTTCTAAGAACAGGAGTTGACAAATTCCCGTATGATAGAAGTACAAGTAATTTAAAGCTGAAGCCAATAACAAGGAATATCTCAAAAACGATTTACTCCACAAAAAAATGTATATAACATAAATTGTGTGTTTTAACGGGCACTACTGCACTTAAATACCAACTTTATGGACTTTTCGTGATGGAGCTATGCTATCCACAGACATACACAACCACACACAAATTAACTTTTTTCAAAAAAAAAAACGTTTTTTATTCAGGGAGATCCAAAGCTGTATTTCCGGTGAAATCACGGTATCGAATTTTTGGGCGCATTTCAATACGTTCTCTATACACTATATACAGTACGTATAGAGAAAGTAAAAATCATTTTTAGAAAAAGGTCCGTGTGTGACTTTGGGGAGCATAGCTCAAAAACAAAAAGACCGTTAAATACCAAACTTGGTGTTTAAGTTTATCTTTCAAGGATGCGACACGAAGATTTTCAAGAAAATCCCCCCACTCCAAACTACGCTTTACATAGAAATGTATTTGAAGTATTTATCTCAAAAATGGCTCTAAGGATTTCCATTAAATAACCATATATTAACGTTATTCACAACACAAATAAAATGTACATTTAGAATTTTCTGGGAACAGCCTCTGAAGTGCACCTTATTCTGGTTGATTTTTCTAGAAATTTGGATTACAGTTAAACCGTGAAAGATAGACACTACACAAAAATGTAGAAGATCTTGTTAAAACACACAATTTATGTCATGTGCATTTTTGTTGTAGAGTTGACCTTTCCAAGATATTCCTTGTTATTGATTTCAATTCTAAAATACTTATTCTTTTCTTTGTTCTACTTCTAGCCAAGTGAAGAAGCGAATTTCAATGAACAATCGCATATCGATAGCTTTTAAAACATTTGACTACACGTTAGTATAGCTCATTCCTTTAGTTCCCTTCTACTTATAAGGAACTAAGTAATAAGTACATTTTGCCAATGTTTATCTCGATTAGCATGGTATAGAAAGAAGCATAATTCTTTGTAAGAAGTCTTTTTGTAGAATATTTGGAGAAATTCACGCGAGAGCAACACATCAGATTTTTATTTTCTCCACTATGTGTCTACAAAAAGTAGAGATCTGAAGGAAAACGTTTTTGAGATTTCCTGAAACAAAAATTATACAAAAAGTTGTATATGCCAATACAAATTCCCAAATTCAAGCTTGTCTTTACGTTCAATAGTGTGCTTTTTTTACTTTCTCTACACATATTATGAACATAATGTATAGAGAAGCCATTGTATTCCAACCAAAAATTTGAAGCCGAGATTTTACGAAAACGTTTTGAGATCCCCGAATAAAATTATTTTTAGAAAAGGGCCTGTGGTGGAGAGCAGATTAGCTCCAAAGACGTTAGGCATTTAAGTTTAGTATCTTGCAAGGATGCGACGAAGACTTTCAAGAAAAAATCCCACACCAAACTCCCCGTTACATAGAATATTTTTCGTAAATTTTGATTTTCATGATAAATTAATTTTCTGGTTATTATTTCTGAAGATCTGTTCACTCTGGGTGAATTTTATATAACTCACAAACCATAAGAGATAGAAAATCTCTCTCTCTCTCTCTCTCTCTCTCTCTCTCTCTCTCTCTACACACACACACAGTATATATATATATATATATATATATAAATCTCATTAAAACACACATGTTTGTTAATGTATATATTTTTGTAGCGTTAACCGTTTCCGAGATATTTGTTATTATTGGTTTCAGTTTTAGAGTAATTAAACTTTTCTCAAGCGGGAAATAACTCCCGTTCTGTATCTCGTTTGTCTTTACTCCCGGCAATGCAAAAGAGAATCGAATTTAAACCATTTAATATAGCGATGAGCTTTTAAAAGATTTGACTTTCGCTTTAGCCCTTATTTCCCTTCTACTTTACAAGGATGCGACTCGGAAGATTTTCAAGAAAATTACCCCACCCCTAACTACCCTTTATATGGCTTTTTTTCTTTTAAGAAAAATGTTGGTTTTCTAACAAGTAGTTCTAAAGATTTTAATTCAAATGTCATATATTAAAGATATTTACATTACGAATAATATGTATATAATGAATTTTCTGGGAATAGCCATAAAACCTCTTCATTCCGGATAACTTGTATAACAGGCAAAACCTTAGTACACAGAAAGTGTAGATCTCGTTAAAACACACGATGATTTTCACTGAATTGTTACTTTTATTGTAATGGAGCATGCTGTAAACAAGCAAAAATAAAGCACATATACACACGGATCTTTTTACTTACTCTACTTGTACTGTGTACATAGTGTATAGAGAAGGTATTGTATAACACTCAAAAATTCGATATCAAAATGTCACAGGAAATACATATTTTGGTACCCCCTGAGTCCAGAAAAAAACATTTTTAGAAAAAGGTCCGCGTGTGTCTGTGGAGAACATAGCTCAAAAATGAAAATACCTGTAAATACCAAACTTGTTATTTAGCTTTGGTATCTTCCCACACGAAGATATTTATCTGCGAGACGAAGATTTTCAAGAAAATCCCCCCTACACATACTACCTAAAGGGTGGGAAAATATACGAAAATTGTGATTTTCTCAAAAATAACGATTTTGATTTACATCCCAAATAAAATGTATATCTTGAATTTTCTGGGAATAGCCCCTGAAGACCTCTTTATTCTGGATGAATTTTGCCGAACTTTGATTAACTGCTAAACAGCAAGAGATAGACAAAAACTTACAGCACAAAAAATGTAGATCACGTTAAAACACACAATTTATGTCATATACATTTGTTCGTGGAGTTGACCGTTTTCAAGATATTCCTTATTATTGGTTTAAGTTTTTCTCATACCGGAACTTCTCAACTTCTGACCACGCAAAGAAACGGATTTCAATCACATAGCAACCAGCATTTGAAACATTTGACTTTCGGTTTGGCCTAAGTGTATTCCCTTCCACTTATAAGGAAAACTAAGTAATAAAACCGTTTTTGTTAATGTTTATCTCGATTAGCATGAAGAAGATAAACGGAATAAGCTACTTATAATAATTTGTTACAGTTTAGAGAAAGTCATGTGACTGAAACACATAAGATTGTTTCTAAACATGTATATATATATATATATATATATATATATATATACGTAGTAGATATAGCAAAAATATGTATTTTTGGAAATTTTATGCGGAGATGTAAAATAGCTATAGCATAAGCTACAGAATACATCTTTTCAATGTTGAGGTTATGTTGTTATTTCCATAGAGATAAGATGGTCCTCTGTTGTGGAATTATAGTTTCTGTTTATTGAATCTGTTCTTATGTTTGATTCTCTGTATGTCAGTTTCGTTGAAGGGAGAACGCTTTCTGTTATATCATTGTTTACGGTACTGGGAACTTAGTTCATATAATTTGTGTGAAATGGAACGGTGGCAGAACAAAATGTACGCACTTATTCCCTTAATATGGCGGATGGAACTCTCCGCGCAACTTAGCTCTGTAATTACTAGCTCATCGTAACAAAAGAAATGTTTTTGCCATTGTAATTCTCATACATCAGTGCCAACAGAAAAGGAAACAGTTTTCAGATACAGAATATGATAATAGCTTAAGCATTGCTTCACTATAATTTTGATATAATTTTCAAACTATCACTTATACTTTCTCTACCAAGTGCTGTCTACATACGTATATATATGTCTATATATATATATATATATATATATATATAGAGAGAGAGAGAGAGAGAGAGAGAGAGAGAGAGACATATGATGTATTACACTCACATGACTTCCTCTCTCTGTTTTACAAATTTCTTACAAAAAATTCTTCTTCTATATGACGCTAATCTGGATAAACATTAATATAATGTTCTTATTACTTAATTCCTTATAAGTAGGAGAGAACTAAGGGAATGCACTAAGCTAAACCGATAACCAAATGTTTTAAAAGCTGTCGTTATGCAATTGTCATTCAAATTGCTTCTTTGCTTGGCCAGGAGTAGAAAAGAAAATCGTATGTGTTACACTCACATGAGTTTCTCTAACTGCTCTACAAACATCTTACATAAGATTATTCTTCTTTCTACACAACTAATCGAGATAAACATTAGCAGAATGTTTTTATTACTTAGCTCCTTATACGCAGGAGAGAACTAAAAGAATACTCTAGGCTAAAGCGATAGTCAAATGTTTTAAAAGCTGTCGTTATGGTGCTGTCATTGCTTCTTTGCTTGTCTAGGAGTAGAGAAAAAGAAAAACGAACACTTCCTGTCTGAGAAAAATATAAGTAGGTACTTTATAATTGAAACGAATAACAAAGAATATCTGGGGAACGGTTACCTCCACAACACAAATGTAAAGGACATAAATTGTGCGTTATGACGAGATCTACATTTTTTGTGCAGAATGTTTTTATTTTATCTCTTACTGTTTAGCGGTTAAAATTCGGCAAAATTCATCCAGAATGAAGGTGTCTTCCGAGCCTACGCACAGAAATGTCAAGATATACATTTTATTTAGGATGTAAATATCTTGAATATATGCTATTTTAATCAAAAAGGCTAGAGACGTAGTTTGATATTTCTCGTATAAGTATAAGTATGTTATTATAATACAAAGTTAATATTAGTCTTGCACTTGTTGGATTCATTTTTGTCGTTTGTAGACCTTAGTCACGTGCTAGCTTGCAGGGACGAAACACACAAGCATCGGGAGAAAAAAACGCCCTTGGTTCCATCTCAACTGTTCTAAATATAGTATATTCTCATCAGCACCTATGTAATCTAATGTAAAAGACAAGATTAATCCAATTAAGTAAATATAATTAGCTTGTTTGTTATTGCTTTATTTAATTAACTTTTACATGTTTATTGGTTGTTCTAATGAGCGCGGCGGGCAACAATTCGCACATAATATGCGGCCGATAAATTATTACCAGAACTTTTCGATTGAATGAAATCTTCTGTACAGAAGACGTGGGTACTAAGGTCTCTTTAGTTTGGAACTAAACTTGTTAATTTCTCTACACGTATGCACATTGTGTATAAAGAAGGCATGGTATTCCAACCAACAGTTCGATATTGAGGTTTTACCGGAAAACACGTTTTAGGATCCCCCATATCAAAAAAAAAAAAAAAAAAAAAAAAGATGTGTACCATTCACATGACCTTTCTCTATATCCCTGCAACAAATTATTCTTAAAAAGCTTATACTTCTATTACCTTCATGCTAATTAGTAAAACATTAGCAGAAATAGCCATATTACTTGCTTCCTTGTAAGTAGAGGTGAAATAAGGGAGTACCATAGGTTAAAGTGATAATCAAAAGCTGGTTGCTATGTCACTGAAGTTCGTTTGTTTGTATGGACAGTAGTTGACAAATTCCTGTATGAGGAATGTACAAGTTTTTCATAGCAGAAACCAAAAATAAGGAAACGACGAACTCCACGAAAAAAAATATATATATATATAACATAAATTGTGTGTTTTAATGTGCTCTACATTTTTTGTGTGGTAAGTTTTTGTCCATCTCTTACGGTTTAGCAGTTATTAAAAATTCAGTAAAATTCATCCAGAATAAACTACTCTTCAGAGGCTATTCCCAGAAAATTCAAGATATAGATTTTATTTGTCAGGTAAATATCTTTAATATGCGAAATTTTAAATCAAAATCGTTAGAGCTATTTTTGAGAAAATCAAAAACTTCGAAAAAAATTTCATGTAAAGGGTAGTTGGGGGTGGGGGGATTTTTCTCAAAATCTTCGTGTCGCATCCCTGAAAGATACTAAACTTAAATACCAAGTTTGGTATTTCACCGACTTTTCGTTTTTGAGTTATCGTGTTCACAGACACACTGACACACGGAGACACACACACACACACACACACACACACACACGGACCTTTTTTGTGAAAATGCTTTTTTTGGATATTGGGGACCCTAAAACATATATTTCCGGTGAAATCTCGGTATCGAAGTTTTGGGTGGAGTTCAATACCTTCTCTATACACTATGTACATAGTGCGTATACAGAAAGTAAAAAAGAAAGAAAGAAAAACCAACACATTTTTAGCAAAAGGTCCTTGTGCGTGTGTGTGTAAACATGATAAGTTAAAAAAAAGTCGGTATTTAAGTTTAGTACGAAGATTTTGAGGAAAATCCCAACGCCCTAAACTATCCTTTACATGGGGGGGGGGGGGGGGGCGGAGAGTTCGCCCGCATTGTTGCAAACCAAAGACGGTTCGCCTTTGAGGCCCTCAGCCATTATAATGACCAGGTTATCTCATCTATTGCGAACTAACTGGATTATTAAACGAAACACAGAGTGAACTTTGGGATCTATAGACAATGAAACCTTGTATAGATGCTACAAGTAGTCAAGTGTATAGTTTACTTGTCTTTATGTTGTTGCTCTGCTTTGTTTTCGAAATTGTGCGAACCTACTAGGGCAGGCCTGGTACTGAAAGGCAAGAAGTGTGAACTTACGCTCCCTTTCGTTCCTACTGCTCTCTTTGAACAGTCACGTAGAGCCAAAGAAACCGGTTCATTCAGTGCATTGGTGGCTTACATGTGCAATATAATTGTACGGCGTGAAGTGTTTAATCGGGATTGGGAGAATAACGTTTATTTATTTGTTTTTGAGAACAACGGCCACTGGTTCACACGTAACCTCTCCGCTTCTCTGCCAGATGGAAGGAAAAAGGAAGGGGACGATTGTAGGGGTAGAGCATGTCACACTGCGGATGCTTGTCTTGCCAGGGTACCGAGCGCGCATAGTACTGGAGGGTGAGGCGTGATTAGCACCCAGAGTCCCGCACCCAGTTTCCCTCCCAGCCGGTTAACCTTCGCAACTTGGGCCATTGACGCCCCAGGGTCTTCACGAGACTGAGTGCACTCCGGGCCAGCGTGAGAAAATCCCCATGTCAGTACCGGGAACCGATACCGGGCCTCCAGCTTGGCAAGCCTTTTCATTGCACTAAGGAGCAAATCATCGGCAATAACTGAGTTTTCATTACGTAAGTGAAGGCGTTTCTTTATCACCTTGTGTTTGATTAGTTACCAGTCAGCCTTGAAAGGTCGCAATTCAAGATGAAGGTGTTGATGTTTGCTTCCAAAGTCAGTCCTTGTGCATAGAAAATAAATACTGTTATTGGTGCAAGGTTTCCTGCATTCAGTCAAATGATATACTTTCCTTCTGCAACCGTGGATATTCTGGATCTTAATTACAACCAGGTTACAATTACATTGTGTAAACGGTTCCCATGGTGCTGGAACGTACTTCCTTAACGGGAGACGCTGGTAATAAATGAAACCTCTGTTATAATAAACTAAACCGGGACCACAATAGCCAGGGCCGCGCCGTGGCCGAGTGGTTAGATCACTCGCCTCTTTCCTAGACGGCCCCGGCTCGAACCAAGCGACCGCGTGGTTCAAATCCCGGCATGTGGTGGACAAAGCGACGCAGGGGCGAGTTTTCTCCGGTTTCCCCCGCCATCACATTCCACCGATGCTCCATCTTCATTCCATGTGTCATCGCCTGCGGTGTCCTGGTAGTAAAAGCGGGCGTTAAACACTATAACATTAGCAAACTAAAGGCGAGGTACAGTGTAGTAAAATCTGTTTCCTGGAGACACTGCTTGCAGGTCGAGAATCGCACCTCAGTTAAGCGACCAGTAAGAGGAAGACTTGGCAACAGCGAGGGTTGATTTCTAACCGCAAACTTTTTGGAAGAAGAGTGGGACAGGGCCATCGTGTTCTAAAAAATACTATACATACATTACTAAGCACTATATGAAATAAGAATTAAAAATTTATGATGGACGTACACAAGGCGTTAGGGGTATGAATGCACAGACTTCAGAGGCAACTACCTGACGTTAAGCTGATAGGTAAATTCCAGTACAACTTTCCTTTAGGCATGGTTGCATAAACTAAAAGCTTGATAATAAAAGAAGTAGCCGTAATCATCAAAATTATTCATCTCAGTCACCAATTATGCAATTATACACTTACTTCTTCTCTGTATTTGCGGCACTAAATAACATGACCGTATCAGAAAACACAGTTTGTTTGTTTGTTTATTGTAGCTTAACTTCCTTTAACCTAGATGCAATTTGTGAAATGATGCTGAAATGATCTTGGGGTCCATGGAGCTTAAAGTTACTCGTCATTTGTATTTTCAGGATAAGGGAAAGCTCCGAGAGAGAGAGAGAGAGAGAAAAAAAAACCCTATCCGGGTAACTCATCCTAAGCGAGATTCGAACTAGCGACTTGTTGAATGTGAGGCAGACACGCCTACACCACACTACCCAGGCGGGTTCAGACACTGTTATATCAAGTCCATACTGAATAAACCAGAAGCTAGAATGTTGTTAATGAAGGAGATTAAAATACAGCGCGGGGTTATTAGAAAATGCACTCTATTTGTTGAAGCTCGTCGTGAGCAGACAGCTCCAGGAAGTGTTTGCCGTGAGAAAGGGCACCGCGCCCTTCACATTACAATACTCTGTGGGTAACCCATTTGACCTGCCACAGTTCCGGCATCTGGACTGCCTCAGGATCTGGCCGTGTCATGATCGGACTGGGCCTTCCATTCAGATAGACATCCATTGCGTGCTTTCACACGGATACCTGGGGACAATCCAGTCACGCACTGACACAGGACGCTCTTTTTTTTTTTTTTTTTTTTTTTTTTTTTTTTTTTTTTTTTTATTCTAAATTTAAATTTGTTTGTATAATAAGTATAATCTTCAGGTATGTACAATAAGTAACCCAGTATTTGTACTTCCTTATTTGTACGAATAGGATTTTTTTTTTTATTTATTTATTTTTTTTTTTTTTGTATTTATTCTTTTTTATTTAGTTTGTAATGGCATGGTACCCCCTTTGGGAAATAGGAACTTTATTTATTTCAGGAGAAGCAGGAGCTCTACATCACAATAGGCCAGCATAAAGAGGAATAATGCATGTTATTGCATCCAAGATCATCCCGGATCGATATAAAATCAATTCAGGTGCTCATATTTTGTATATCCAGGGTTTAAAGGGGTTGATTCTGTTGTCTCGAATCATCCGCCACCTCTCTGCATACAAAAAACTTCGTAAAGCTGGAACCACACAGTCAGCTGGCGTGTCCAAGGTACTAAGCCAAGCATAGGTACCCATTACTGTCCAAATAAGAGCTCTCCACAACGCAGGACGCGTCCAGGGAAAATTCAGGTGCAAAATATCCGTTGCTGAAGGCTGCCAGGTGTCACCAGTCCACTTCGTTCATCCTGCACTCGTTCTCAACTCAAGGAAGTTCTTGTCCAAGAGAACAAGCAACTCGGGGCGTGTTCTAAGGGCCTCTGTCGGTAGCTTGGGAAATGTTACAGTTATTAATCTATGGCAAATATTGGATAGGTAGAGTCTGACTGAAAAATTCAATGCCATAGCCGGTTGAATATACTATGAAACCTGGCACTTAAGTACTAACAACATTGTAAGTCGCCATTGAGGTTGTCATCTCAAAATAATTTGAGATCACCTTGTGGTTTACCGGGAAACATGCGAGTCAGTTGAGAAATTCAATACTATGCCGGCATGTTGCCATGGTAGCTCAGTGGCCGAGTAACCGGCTAGAGATCGGGAGATCCGTGGTTCAAATCCCGGCTATGGCATTGAATTTTTCAGTCTGACTCTTCCTATCCAACTCCTGTCCTACACACGGCTTGTGTGAAAAAATCTGATATATTACACTCACATGACTTTCTCTAGCTGTTCTACAAACTTCATACACAAGATAATTCTTCTTTCTGCACCTTGCTAATCGTGGTACTTATTAGCATAATGTTCTTATTATTTAGTTCCGTATAAGTAGGAAGAAAACAAGAGAATACACTAGGCTGAACCAATAGTCAAATGTTTTAAAATCTGTCGTTATGCGATTGTCATTACAAATCGCTTCTTTTCTTGGCCAGGAGTAGAACAAAAGAAAAACGGACACTCCCGTCTGAGAAAAGTATAAGTACTTCACAACTGAAATTAATAACAATG
The DNA here is from genome assembly GCA_030762935.1 of Hymenopus coronatus. NCBI lineage: Eukaryota > Metazoa > Arthropoda > Insecta > Mantodea > Hymenopodidae > Hymenopus > Hymenopus coronatus. Next base: position 29,231,435 of record CM060897.1, read on the forward strand.
AATACCTCGAAAACGGTAAGCTCCACGAGAAAAATGTGTATGACATAACTTGTGTATTTTAACAAGACCTAAATTTTTTGTATAGTAAGTTTTTGTCTATCTCTTACAGTTTACTAGTTATGCCAAATTAAGCAAAATTCATCCAGAATAAACAGGTCTTCAGAAGCTATTCCCAGGAAATTCAAAATATACATTTTATTTGTTAGGTAAATATCTTTAATATACGACATTTTAATCAAAATCGTTAGAGCCATTTTTAAGAAAATCAAAATTTTCGAAAAAAGTTCCATGTAAAGGGTAGTTTGGGGTGGGAGGAGTTTTCTCAAAATCTTTGTGTCGCATCCCTGGAAGATACTAAACTTAAATACCAAGTTTGGTATTTTAGCTACTTTTCGTTTTTGAGTTATCGTGTTCACAGACACACGGACCTTTTTCTGAAAATTGTTTTTTTTTGGATACAGGGGGTCCTAAAACACGTATTTCCGGTGAAATCTCGCTATCGATTTTTGGGTGGAATACAATACTTCTCTATCCCTATGAAAGTAAAAAAAAAAAAATGGCAAATATGTTCTTTGGAGTTAATTTTTTTTTTTTTTTTTTTTCACACAAGCCGTATATAGGACAGGAGTTGGGTAAGCTGAGTCACACTGAAAAATTCAACTGAATGCCATGGCCGGGAGTTTTGCCATAGCGGGACCAAGGGAGGGTAAGGTACAGATAAGTCCTCGTGGATATGTTTAGTTGATTACCAGTCGCCACCATGTATAATTCTTAAAACTTTATTTTGTGCAACCTGCAGTGGCTTAAAAGTTGAATCATCCATATAGGTTTATGTTGGAGCCGCGTAAATCAGTATTGGTAGTGGTAGGGATTTTATGACCCGTATATATACAGGGTGTTAATGAACTATACCGAAATATTTTCACAGAATATGCCGATTTGTTGAATAAGTAAATTGAGATAGGAAACTTATGGCCTGTTTATTGAAATTTCGAAGTAACTGTCATAATTTTCTGAAGTGCCAGTACGCCACTGGCTAATGTATCAACCATTCGAGAGCATACCCCCAAAACGAAGGAGCATATTACAGCGTACCTCTCTAGCGTAGTGGTTATGATACTGGCCTTCAAGTGAAAGATAGTTTCCGATTTTGGGTCTCGTTCGCGTATCGCGGCACTAAGTCTGGAATGAAAAAATCTGATGTGTACCATTCACATGACTTTCTCTATACCCCTTCAACAAATTATTGTTAAAAAGCTTATACTTCTATTTACTTTATGCTAATCAGAAAAACATTAGCAGAAATAGTCTTACTACTTGCTTCCTTGTAAGTAGAAGCCAAATAAGGGACTACCATAGGTTAAAGTGATCGTCAAAAGCCGGTTGCTATGTCAATGGAGTTCCTTTGTCTATATGGATAGAAGTTGACAAGTTCCTGTATGAGAAAAGTATATGTTTTTCATAGCAGAAACCAAAAATAAGGAATGTCTCAAAAACGATGGACTCCACGAAAAAAAATGTATATAACATAAATTGTGTGTTTTAGTGTGCTCTACATTTTTTGTGTAGTAAGTTTTTGTCAATCTCTTACGGTTTAGCAGTTATTCAAAATTCAGTAAAATTCATCCAGAATAAGCTACTCTTCAGAGGCTATTCCTAGAAAATTCAAGGTATACATTTTATTTGTCAGATAAATATGTTTAATATATACAATTTTAATCAAAATCGTTAGAGCCGTTTTTGAGAAAATCAAAATTTTCGAAAAAAGTTCCATGTAAAGGGTGGTTGGGGGTGGGAGGTATTTTTCTCAAAATCTTCGTGTCGCATCCCTGGAAGATACTAAACTTAAATACCAAGTTTGGTATTTTACCGACTTTTCGTTTTTGAGTTATCGTGTTCACAGACACACGGACACACACACACGGACCTTTTTTCGAAAATGCTTTTTTTTTTTTTAGATAAAGGGGACCCTAAAACATATATTTCCGGTGAAATCTCGGTATCGAACTTTTTGGTGGAGTGCAATACATTCTCTATACACTATGTACATAGTGCCTATAGAGAAAGTAAAAATCTGATGTGTACCATTCACATGACTTTCTCTATATCCCTGCAACAAATTATTCTTAAACAGCTTATACTTCTATTTACTTTGTGCTAATCAGAAAAAATTAGCAGAAATAGTTTTATTACTTGCTTCCTTGTAAGTAGAAGCGAAATAAGGGAGTACCATAGGTTAAAGTGAAAGCCAAAAGCTGGTTGCTATGTGACTGATGTTCCTTTGTTTGTATGGGCAGGAATTGACAAATTCCTGTATGAGAAAGTATGTTTTTCAAAACTGAAACCAAGAAAAAGGAATATCTCAAAAACGATCAACTCCACGAAAAAAATGTATATAACATAAATTGTGTGTTTTAGCGTGCTCTACATTTTTTGGTGGGTTAAGGTTTTGTCCATCTCTTACGGTCTAGTAGTTATGAAAAATGCATCAAGAATAAAGTAGTCTTCAGAGGCTATTCCCGGAAAATTCAAGATATATATTTCATTTGTCAGATAAATATCTTTAATATACGACATTTTAATCAAAATCGTTAGCCATTTTTAAGAAAATCAAAATTTTCGAAAAAAGTTTCATGTAAAGGGTAGTTGGGGGTGGGGGGATTTTTCTCAAAATCTTCGTGTCGCATCCCTGGAAGATACTAAACTTAAATACCAAGTTTAGTATTTTACCTACTTTTCGTTTTTGAGTTATCGTATTCACAGACACACGGACACACACACGGACCTTTTTCCGAAAATGGATTTTTTGGATAAAGGGGACCCTAAAACAAATATTTCCGGTGAAATCTCGGTCTCGAATTTTTTGGTGGAATGCAATACATTCTCTATACACTATCTACATAGTGCCTATAGAGAAAGTAAAAAATAATAATTAAAACATTTACTCTATGACTGGAATCGAACTCATGGCCTTTGGGATAACAGCTTTCCGCGTTACGCAGTTAAAAAAACGCCTCCAGAGTAGGCTACATAACTCAAGAACATAGTTAATGAATGCTCAGTGTCGCACTGTCAAATGATTAGTTCGAGATTTTACAGATGTTTGCGACATATCTTGAGAACGCTAGTAACGAGCTGCTAAAAATCTATATTTCTATACTCGGGCAGTAGTTTTAAAGATATTCTAAGTTATTTTTTAACCTGCTTTGCTTTAACAGCGACTTATCAGCACCTGATACCAACACGTTTAACCCTATGTAGCTGCGTTATATTTATCCGGGGACCATGCATCGCCCATTTCAAATTACTTATATCAGTCACGTGCACAATCTCGCAAATTATTTCGGTGTAGTTCATTAACATCCTCTATATATATTATTCTTTCGTTTGTATAACCCCCTTAAACTTCAATGGTCATATCGGGGGCTTAGACTTGTGAAACTATAGGTTCAGAACATTAGGTGCACACGCACATTTACACTTCCAGACTCTTTGGGGGATAGGGAATAATTCTGCTTAAAGAAAACTTCGCCGCCCCAGCCGGGAATCGAACCCGGGACCTCTGGGTGAGAAATGTTATTGGTATATTGGTTTACCTGAGAAATGGTAAAAAACTTTTTCTGTCTTATAATTATTCCCTTTCAATTACTATAATGCCTTTTCAGTAGCTTTCAATTCTGGTTATAAAATGTATATTTTGTATATGCTTATTTAAGGTATAATTTAGTTGGATAGACTCTTTCTCAGGCGATCAGTATGAAGAGTAACTGCCACTGAATAAACTAGATAAGTTTTAGAATTTAATTATAAGATTTTGTTTCACTCACCAACTTTGAGGAACGAAACCTCAATTGATTTAACACATCGATAAAATAATAAATTACAGTATACAATATCAATATAACTTAAAGGTCGATGGAGCTGTTCTCAATGGTATATTTAATACGCACACTTGATTCTCTTCAATTCCTTTACAAATCATTTCCATCTTTCACAGTTAACAGCTTAAATTATGTCCACTAATTTGACACATCTTTTTAAGTGAATGTATTTCTTTAAGATATTAATTATTCCCTAAATTTATGCGATATACCTACCATCGTGATATTCAACGAAAACACTCCTATGTACATTTCTTCTTCTTGTTTCTTTTTGTCTCTAAACAGAATTTTAACAAAATCAGGAGACAATGTATTCCTAATTCTTTTGTTCTTTTCTTAGGAAAACAAGCTAATAAACACTCGTTTATCGTTCATAATTTTTTATATGTAGATCATCCTATTTAAAAACTAATACTGCAAATTACGGGTAATTACATAAAGGTTAAACAATACATTTCAGCTGCAGTAGAGTCATAATTCTGAAGACTTTTAGCTTCCTTTTTAACGATATACAGTTATTGAGTAGTGGATAGAGTTGGCTATTGCTTTTCCTACAGACCCGGGACTGAGGCTCCTAGCGCACAGATGAAAAACTGCTGGACTATGTTACGGACCCTCCACGAGGGCTCTTTCCCCGTGGTCCGGTTTCGGCCGCCCAACAATAATACTCTCATGTCATCCTGTCCTCCTGGAATCCGACGCACTGTGGAACCATCTCCGGAATGACCAACACCATACACAGACCCTTGTGTGCTCGTGAACGGAAGGTCGTGGTTCCAATCTTGTCATAACCGTCTTTCCTGATTTTTTAAAAATATGTGTTTTTTTTACCTACTCTACACATACTAAATACCTACATAGTGTATAGAGAAGTTACTGCACCTATTACACCCAAAAATTTGATACTGAGATTTCACCGGAAATATATGTATGTTTTGAGACTCATTGAAACCGAAAAAAGCATTTTTAGAAGAATGTCAGTGTGTGTGTGTGTGTGTGTGTGTGTGTGTGTGTGTGCATGTTTATGTGTCTGTAGGCAGCATAGCTCAAAAACGAAAAGTCTTAAATACCAAACTTGCTTTTAAGTTCAGTATCTTCCAATGACAAGAGACAAAGAGTTTCAAGAAAATCCCCCCACCCCCACTGCCCATATGGAAAAATGTTCGAAAATTTTTATGTTTTCAAAGATGGTTGTAACTGTTTTGATTAAATTATAGTATATTAAATATAGTTACAGGACAAATAAAAGGCATATTTTGAATTTTCTGGAAATTGCCTCTGAAGACATGTTTAGTTTGGATGAATTTTGTGGAATTTTACATAACTGGTAAACCGTAAGAGGACTGTCACTTTAGCCTATAAGTACCGCCTTATTTTCCTTCTCCTTCAAGGAAGCAAGTAATAAGACCATTTCTGCTACTTTTGTCACGATTAGCATGAAGTAAATGGAAGAATAAGCTTTTTAACAATAATTTATCTCAAGATGTAGAGAAAATCATCTGAATAGAATACATAAGATTTTTTAGGTCCATATAATTGGCTTCCCAAATTTCCTTTCCTGATTATCATTACGATCGCCAACGTCACCGTGGTGCGTTATGTGGTAAAAGCGGGGGTTAAATACCATTAGAGGAAAATCTGGACTATTATCTCTCCCAGGTTTTGGCGAGGTGGAGATTTCTTCAGCATCCACTAGGTAGGAATAAGAACCCATTAAGCTGGTTATTACGTGTATTGTAATCAAGGAAGCTTGTGCAGGATCTCATAGTTTCTTGAAGGATGGAAAATTAACGAATGACCTTTATATTATACCGCTAGGAGGTTATAGGTTATATAAAAATGTTAATCTCACAGTTGCACGCAGTCTAGAGAAACGAGTTCCGTAACGTTCCCATTTGGTTCGTCTCAAGGACTGTGGCCGTTTTTGGACTGAGCGAGTGTCAGCTGTCTGCGGTGCATTTCTCAGATAACAAGTGAAGCGCGTGAGAGAAAACCGTTTCTGATGAACCTTGAAACTACGTGAACAGCGTTTCAAATTTTAATATACACTTGGAAGCATAAGTTAGTGAAACACTTTTTGGGGAGTGACGACTAGTGACGTGCAATCTTCGACCATTCAAACGTATAATTGGAGTGTATAATCTAAAATCCCCGAACGGTCAAGTTCCTTCGAAGGGACTTATTCGATGCGATATTTGCTGACTGCAACGGATGGCCTTGTTTGATTTATTGTCGTTGCAAGCGATGTAGCTATTAATTAGGCTGAGTAAACCCTTGTTTACAAAATATAGCAAAAGTCTGAAATTGGTTGCAATATAAGATTGTTGGACTGGTTTAAACCAGACCAAGTCAATGAATTTTTAGTTTCTCTAGCATGCGTGAACAGTGTAATCTATATATAAAGTCGTGATAATTACACTATTTATAACTCAAGATCGGCTGAACCGATTTGGCTGAAAATCGGAGGGGAGGTAGCTTAGAACCAGGAGACGGACATAGGATACTTTTTGTCCCGTTTGCGTTGGACGTGACATAAAACGTGGTATAACAAAATGCAACAGACAGAAAAATGCATTGTTGTCTATGGTGTTTGTAGTAGCTTATTGTGCCGATATTATCATTAACAATGCCGCGACCAAGACATTCGAATCTTTCCCGAAAAAACCGTAATGCAACTAGGATTCGAAACATTGCGAATGAAATTGCACGTGAAGAGCAACTATCCAATTAAATGTATAAACTCCTTGGATGTGCCTGGCTTACCACCGCACACTTTACGACTAAAGGTTGGCTCCGTAGTAATCATGCTTCGAAACAAAAACCAACCAAAACTGTGCAACTGAAGGCGTTTGGTAAATTGTTGAATAATGTAATTTACGCGACGATACTCAAAGGAAAATTCGAAGGTGAGGAAGTTCTCATTCCGAGGATCCCGATGATCCCAACCGATTTGCCGTTTGAGTTTAAACGACTTCAATTTCCGATCCGTCTTGCATTCGCTATGACCATTAACAAATCACAAGGCCAATCCTTGAAAATTTGTGGTCTGAATCTAGAAAATCCATGTTTTTCCCATGGTCAATTATATGTGGCATGTTCACGGGTCGGAAGACCATCTGCGTTATTTGTTCTTGCACCTTAAAACACACAATATATGTGATATACATTTTTTTCGTGAAGTTGATTGTTTTTGAGATATTCCTTGTTTTTGGTTTCAGCTATAAAAAAAAGTATACTTTTCTCATACAGGACTTTGTGAACTCGTATCAATACAAACAAAGGAACTTCAGTTACATAGCAACCAGCTTTTGACTATCACTTTAACCCATGGTACTCCCTTATTTCGCTTCTACTAATAAGGAAGCAAGTACTAAGGCTATTTCTGCTAATTTTTTCTCGATTAGGTGAAGTAAATAGAATAATTTGTTGCAAAGATGCAGAGAAAGTCATGTGAATGGAACACATCAGATTTTATTTTTATATATTCCTATATTTAGCCACACGGTCTCAGCACTATTTATTTTCTCACAATACAATAAGGGTTTATATTCTCGTATACATCATCGTGCGCACTCGGCAGTTTTCGTCGAAGCTCGGCTTGGTACTTGAAAAACAAAACCCAATAGCTGATCACGATTCTTCAAATGTGCGATTCTTTTTTAACGACGATGCCTGCTATGGTTTACACGACTCATGCTATTCTTTTCGACTCATACGTTTCTTTTCGATTCATACGATTCTTCTCGATTCCTACGATTCTTTTTGAACAATGATTCATGTTGAGACCAGCACGATTCTCTCGATTCTTTTTGTACGAGGCTTCATGCCAAGATTGACGCGATTCATAGGATTTTTTCCTTGTAGTCGTTCATATGAATGATGCGTTCATGAATCACCCCATCTCTGTTATGTATGTTGAAAATGCAGGGCTCCCTGGCGTGAGTCAAACTTGCAGACCTAGTGTGCATTGCAACACAGCACTATATGCCCAAGTGCATTAGCAGTACCTAATCGTGTGTATGCGGTTGATTTATCTGCATGGAGGGATATCGAATTTTCTCGGTTGATCGCCACTGAGTGGGGCCGAGTGTCCCCCTCCCCACCAAACGAAAGGCACCAAATCGGCAGTTGTTTCACTCACTCTTACTGTTATCGCGTAACTATAGTTGGCAATGCAATTAAAAATAACAAAGTCTAATGTGTTCCATTCACATGACTTTCTCTACATCTCTGCAACAAATTATTGTTAAAAAGCTTATACTTCTATTTACTTCATACTAATCGGAAAAAAAAATAGCAGAAATAGTCTTATTACTTGCTTCCTTGTAAGTAGAAGCGAAATAAGGGAGTACCATAAGTTAAAGTGATAGTCAAAAGCTGGTTACTATGTAACTGAAGGACCTTTGTTTGTACGGACACGAGTTGACAAACCTCTTTATGAGAAAAGTAAGTTTTTTAAAGCTGAAATCAAAAACAAGGAATATGTCAAAAACGATCAACTCCACGAAAAAAATGTATATTACATACATTGTGTATTTTGATGTAATCTACATTTTTTGTGTGGCAAAATTTTGTATATCTCTTACGGTTTAGCAGTTGTGACAACTTCCGTAAAATTCATCCGGAATAAAGTAGTCTTCAGAGGCTTTTGTCAGAAAATTCAAGATATACATTTTATTTGTGAGGTAAATATCTTTAATATGCGATATTTTAATCAAAATCGTTACAGCCATTTTTGATAAAATCACAATTTTCGAAAAAAGTTCCATGTAAAGGGTAGTTTGGGTTGGGGGGGGGGGACTTTTCACAAAAGCTTCCTGTCGCATCCCTAGGAGATATTAAACTTAAATACCAAGTGTATTATTTTACCGACTTTTGTTTTGAGTTATCGTGTACACGGACGCACACACACACACACGCGCGCGCGGCCCTTTTTCTGAAAATGCTTTTTTTTGGATACAGGGGACCCTAAAACATATATTTCCGGTGAAATCTCGTTATCTAATTTTTCGAGTGGAGTACAATACCTTCTCTATACACTATGTACATAGTACGTGTAGAGAAAGTAAAAATCTGATATTCCATTCACATGCCTTTGTCTACATGTTCTGTAAACAAACTATTCTTACAAAAATAATTTGAGATCACCTTGTGTGGTTTACGGGAAACATGCGAATCAGTTGAGAAATTCAATGCTATACCAGCATGTTGCCATGGTAGCTCAGTGTTAGAGCAACCGGCTCGAGAACGAAGATCCGTCGTTCAAATCCCGGCTGTAGTATTCAATTTTTTCTGTGTGACTCTACCTATCAATCTCCAGCCCTAAACACAATTAAAATGATCACAATTGCCCATAATAGTTGGCTAAAAGTATGAATCCTGGTATTTAAAGTACTTACAACATTGTAAGTCGCCATTTGGGTTGTCATCTAAAAATAATTTTAGCACACCTTGTATGGTTTACCGAAAATATGCGAGTCAGTTGAGAAATTCAATGCTATGCCGGCATATTGCCATGGTAGCTCAGTGGTAGAGCAAACGTCTAGAGACCGGGAGATCCGTGGCACAAATTCCGGCTATGGCATTGAATTTTCCAGTCTGACTCTACCTGTCTAACTCCGATCCTACACGTAGTTTCTGTGAGAAAACAAGTAAAACTATTCTTCCAAAACATTATTCAACAAAACGCTAATTCTGCTAATGTTTATATATGATGCAGATAAAAGAATAATATTTTGTAAGAGTTGGTTGTGGAACGGGTAGTGAAAATCATATGAATGGAACACATCCGATTTTTTGTTATACTGTTCAAGTTCTGACATACACAACGTAGTGTGGCCTAGGGACATCTAGGTTCTGGTTCCTAAGATCGCGGGTTCAAACCCGGCGGAGAACGATGAATTTTTTGAGTGTAAATATCGTTCGGAAAGGAAATAAAGTGGTTGATCTCGTGGTAGATTTACGGCACGTTAAAGAACCTCAAGCCCGAAAAGAGGCCTTTGCTCAAAATTAAGCGGTTTTTCACGACCAATAACGAATGGGACGCTGAGAACCGTAGCGGTTTAAAAATGCACTTTCACAAAGGGAGCGTTTTCTACTTTTTACTTTTTACTTTTTCTGCGCGTACTATGTACATAGTGTATAGAGAAGGTTTTGCATTCCACCCAAAAATTCGAACGTGTATTTCATGCCTGTATATGTATGTGTCCGTGTGTCTGCGAACACGATAACTCTAAAATGAAAAGTCCGTAAAATACCAAACTTGTAATATAAGTTAAGTAATTTCCAAAGTTACGACACGAAGATTTTGAGAAAAATCTCCCACCCCAAACTACCCTTTACATGGCAACAATCTCGAAAATTTAAATTTTCTCTAAAGGGCTGCAACTATTTTGATTAAAATATTTGTATTAAAGATATTTACATGAAAAAATGTAAATAGTGAATTTTCTTGGAAATATTCCATGAAGACCTCTTTATTGGATGAATTTTGCATAACTGGTAAACCGTAAGAGATTAATAAAATCTTACTGCGCAAAAAATGTAGAACTCGTTAAAACACACAATTTGTTATATACATTTTTTCGCGGAGCTAACCATTTGGGACATTTCGGTTTCAGTTTTATATACTTAAACTTTTCTCATACGTGAATTTGTCAGCTCCTGACAATGTCAAGAGACACACTTCATCCTCGTAGCAACCGCTTTTAAAATATTTGACTATAGCTTTAGCCTGTGTATTCCTTTATTTTCCTTCTACTTACAAGGAAGCCAGTAATAAGATTTTTTATGTTTATCTTGATTAGCAAGATGTAGATGGAAGAATGAGCTTTTTAACAATAATTTGTTAACAAGATGCAGAGAAAGTAGAGTTTTTAATTTATTTATTTATTCAGCGGAGCTCTAAACTTGTATCTCCAATGAAATATTGAATTTCTGGAGAAATGCAATACTTAACTGATAATATGTTTTTACAAGAATTTGACATGGAGGAAGCATTTGATCATCAAAGTATTTCCATTTGACGGTCGCCATGTGATTAAATATTAACGCAGGAAGCACCACCTGCTGATCATAGTACTTCTAAAGGAAATCGAAATTATTAATGTTTGAAACCGTTGAGCGCTTTACGTAATCATGGGTTGTGTAACCAAGAGCGGATTCCAAAATATCCCTCAGGAGGAGTTGTAACCTTGGAAATAAAATTCTATGTCATTAGTGTATGCCAGCAGACGGTACATCTGCACTCAGCTCATCTGTGTGGAGAGAGGAAATGCAGGCAGCATTGTGAACAATAACAACAGACTTCGATTATCTAGGCCGCATCTTAAGAACGATATCACATGACGTTCTCTACCAATTCTTCAACAAACTATTCATAAAAATCTGGTGTGCTACACTCACATGACTTTCTCTAGCTGCTCTACAAACTTCCTATAAAAGATTACTCTTCTTTCTACACAATGCTAATCTAAATAAACAATAGCAGAATGCTCTTATTACTTAGTTCTTATAAGCAAAAGGGAACTAAGGTAATGCACTAGGATAAACTGATAATCAAATGTTGTAAAAGCTATCGTTATGCGATTGTCATTGCAAATAGCTTCTTTGCTTGGCCAGGAGTAGAACAAAAGAAAAACAGACACTTCCTGTGTGAGAAAAGATTAAGAACTTCAAAATTGAAACCAATAACCAGGAATATCTCGGAATCGGTTACCTCAACAACAAAAACGTAAAGGACAAAAACTTTGTATTTTGACGTGATCTACATTTTTTGTGTAGTGATTGTTTGTCTATTACGGTTTAGCAGTTAAGCAAAATTCATCCAGAATAAAGAAGTCTTCAGAGGCTATTCCCAGAAAATTCGAGATACACATTTTATTTCGGGTATAAATAGCTTTAATATACAGGATTTTAATCAAAATCGTTACAGCCATTTTTAAGAGAATAAAAATTTTCGAAAAAAGTTCCATGTAAAGGGTAGTTGGGGGTGGGGGGATTTTTCTCAAAATCTTCGTGTCGCATCCCTGGAAGATACTAAACTTAAATACCAAGTTTGGTATTTTACCGACTTTTCGTTTTTGAGTTATCGTGTTCACAGACACACACACACACACACACACACACACACACACACACACACACACACACACACACACACACGCGGACCTGTTTCTGAAAATGGCTTTTTAGGATTCAAGGGTTCCTAAAACATATATTTCCGGTGAAATCTCGGCATCCAATTTTTAGGTGGAATACAATACTTCTCTCCCTATACACATTGACGGCCCGGGTTCGATCCCAAGCGACTGCATGTGAGATTTGTGGTGAACAAAGCGGAGCAGGGACGGGTTTTCTCCGGGTTCTGCAGTTTCCCCCGCTATCACATTCCACTGGTGCTCCATCTTCATTTCATGTATCACGAGTCTCATTGCCTGCGGTGCCACGAATAGCAAAAGGGGACGTTAAACATTACAAAAAAAAAAAAATCTGATGTATACCATTCACATGACTTTCTCCATATCCCTGCAACAAATAATTCTTAAAAAGCTTATACTTCTATTTACTTTATGCTAATCAGAAAAAATTAGCAGAAATAGTCTTATTACTCGCATCCTTGTAAGTAGAAGCCAAATAAGGGACAACCGTAGGTTAAAGTGATAGTCAAAAGCTGGTTGCTATGTCAATGAAGTTCCTTTGTTATATGGATAGGAGTTGACAAGTTCCAGTATGAGAAAAGTATACGTTTTTCATAGCAGAAACCAAAAATAAGGAATGTCACAAAAACGATGAACTCCACGAAAAAAATGTATATTACATAAATTGTGTGTTTTAATGTGCTCTACACTTTTTGTGTAGTAAATTTTTGTCCATCTCTTACGGTTTAGCAGTTATTCAAAATTTAGTAAAATTCATCCAGAATAAACTACTCTTCAAAGGCTATTCCCAGAAAATTCAAGATATACATTTCATTTGTCAGGTAAATATGTTTAATATCCGAAATTTTAATCAAAATCATTAGAGCCATTTTGAGAAAATCAAAATGTTCGAAAAAAGTTCCATGTAAAGGGTAGTTGGGGGTGGGGGGATTTTTCTCAAAATTTTCGTATCGCATCCCTGGAAGATACTAAACTTAAATACCAAGTTTGGTATTTTACCGACTTTTCGTTTTTGAGTTACCGTGTTCACGGACACACACACACACGGACCTTTTTGTGAAAATGCTTTTTTTGGATATTGGGGACCCTAAAACATATATTTCCGGTGAAATCTCGGTATCGAATTTTTGGTGGAGTGCAATACTTTCTCTATACACTATGTACATAGGGCGTATGGAGAAAGTAAAAATAGTCAAATGTTTTAAGAACTAATCGCTATGTGATGGCTTTCAAACTCCTCTCTCTTTAAAGAAAGAAACAGTAATGTCTTCCCATTTTGAAAACTCATACCAATGACGAGGAATATACCGGAAATTAAAATGGCGTGCTTTAACGAGATCTATAATTTTTGTGTGATCAGATTTGTCTATGTATTTTTTACGGTTTACTAGTTATGCTAAAGTTTTCTTGAATGATGATGACTGCAAGGGCAGTTCCAGAAAATCCAAAATATAAATTTCATTTGTCATGAAAATATCTTGAAGGTATGTTATTTTTAATCAAAATCGTTAGTGCAATTTCAAAATTATTAAAAATGTTCCATATAAAGGGTACGTTGGTGTGGAATTTTCTTGAAAATCTACGTGTTGGACCCTTGGAGGATGCTGAATTTAAATACCAATATTGCTAACTAAACGACTTTTCGTTTTTGGGTTATGTTGTTCACAGAGACACATACACCAAACATTCGAAAAAAAATTCTGATGTATTCCATTCTGTTAACTTTCTCTAGCTGTTCTAAATACAAACTATTCTTACAAATGAGTATTCTTTTATCTACATCATGCTAATTGAGATAAACGTTAGCAGAATTGGTCCTATTACTTACTTCATTGTAAATAGAAGGGAAATAAGGGAACACATACGCTAAAACGATATTAAAAAAAAAAAAAGCTGATGTGTATCATTCAAATGACTTTCTCTATATCTTTGCAACAAATTATTCTTTAAAAGCTTATACTTCTAATTGCTTCATGCTAATCACAAAATATTAGCAGAAATATTCTTATTACTTGCTTCCTTGTAAGTAGAAGCGAAATAAGAGAGTACCATTGGTTAAAGTGATAGTCAAAACCTGGTTGCTAAGTGACGAAGTTCCTTTGTTTGTATGGACACGAGTTCACAAAGTCCTGTATAAGAAAAGTATAAGTTTTTATAGCTGAAGGAATATCACATATCAACTCAACGAAAAAAATGTAAATAACATAAATTGTGTGCCTTAAAGTGCTCTACATTTGTTGTGTGGTAAGTTTTTGTCCATCTCTTACGGTTTAGCAGTTATGCAAAATTCCGTAAAATTGACCCAAAATAAAGTGGTCTTCAGAGGCTATTCCCAGCAAATTCAAAATATAAATTTTATGTCAGGTAAATATCTTTAATATACGAGATTTTAATCAAAATCTTTAAGAGCCATTTTTTTTAGAAAATCAAAATTTTCGAAAAAAGTTCCATGTAAAGGGTAGTTTGGGGTGGGGGAATTTTACTCAAAATCTTCGTGTTGCATTCCTGGAAGATACTAAACTTAAATACCAAGTTTGGTATTTTACCGACTTTTCGTTTTTGAGTTATCGTGTTCACAGATACCCACACACACACACACACACACCGACGGACCTTTTTCTGAAAATACTTATTTTGGATACAGGGGAACCTAAAACATATATTTCTGGTGAAATCTCGATATCGAATTTTTGGTGGAGTGCAGTACCTTCTCTATACATTATGTACATAGTGCGTATAGAGAAAGTAAAAATTAAAAACTGTGAAACAATTGAGATTCGGTTCGTTTTGCATAGTCCCGTTTGAGAAAAGTTGGTAGTTTAAAACTAAACCACCAACAAGGTATATCTCAAAAAAACGGTCAACTCCATAAAAAATGTGTATGACATAAATTATGTGTTTTAACGAGATCTAATTTTTGTGCATTAAGTTTTTGTCTATCTCTTACGGTTTACCATTTATGTAAAATTCAAAATATACATGTTATTAATATCGTAAATATCTTTAATTAACGGTATTTTAATCAAAATGGTTTAAGGCATTTTTGAGAAAAACAAAGCTTTCAAAAATGTTTCCATGTAAAGGGTAGTGTTGGTGGGTGGCTTTTTTTAATCTTCCTGTCACATCCTTGGAAGATACTAAACATAAATACCAAGTTTTGTTTTTAACGGTCTTTTCGTTTTTGAGCTATGCTGTCCATAGGCACGCGCACACTCACACGGACCTTTTTTCTAAAAATGCTTTTTTCGACTCAGAGGACCTCAAAACAAATTTCCTGTGAAATTTCGACATCGAATTTTGGGGTCAATACAGTACCTTCTCTAGCTAAAATGTACACATGTGCTAGAGAAACTAAAACACTTTGTAGGGAGAGATATGGTAACCTGAAAGAATTTTCGGGGAAATATTGGCAGTAAAATTTTAGGTGGAATATACTTCCCTTACTATTTGTAATAGAGAAAAAATTGTGTGTTAGATTCACATAATTTTTGTCTACTCACAATCGTTACGTTTATATTTATCCTAAATGTATTGCAACAAAGCTTATGTTTCAACACACTTCATGTTATTCAAGATAAACTTTTGCTGAAATACAGCTATATTACATACTGCTTATAAGGCTATATCAGGCTCAAGCGGTAGTTAAATGTTTATAAAACGATTCGCTTGCTTTGTAATCCCATACATTTGTATGGCATCAGGACAGACAAACTTCAAAAAAGCATCTGATTTGTTCCAGTCACAAAACTTTCTCTACATCTCTGGCACAAATCATTGATAATAAGCTTATTCTTCTATCCGCATCATGCTAATCGAGATAAATATTAGCAGAAACGGTCTTATTACTTAGTTCCTTATTAAGCAGAAGGAAAATAGGGGAATATACTAGGCTAAACTCGGCACTCGCATGCTTTAAAATGGCATTGAAATCCATGAGTGGCCAGAAGTTGACAGGTTCGCGTATGAGAAACTAATAACAAGGAATAACTAAAACACGGTCAATTTTACGAAAAACTGTACATAACATAAATTGTGTGTTTTAAGGAGTTCTAAAGTTTTGTTAAGCAAAGTTTCCGCAGAATAAAGATGTCTTCCGAGGTTTTCCCCTGAAAATTCAAGATGTATTATTTATTCGTCATCTAAATATAATTAATTTGCGATATTTTAATCAAAATCGTTAGTCATTTTCGAGAAAATCAAAATTTTCCATGTACAGGATAGTTTGGGGTGGGGAGGATTTTCTTGAAATTCTTCGTGTCGCATTCTTAGAGAATACAGATCTTAGATACTAAGTTTGGTATTAAACGGACTTTTTGTTTTTGAGTTATGCTGTCCCCTCCCCATACACACATAACACAGACATTTTTCTAAAAATACTCTTTTTTGATTCAGGGGATCTCAAAGCATATATTTCCGGTGAAATATCAGTATCGAATTTTTGGGTGGGATACAATACCTTCTGTATACACTATGTGCATAGTACGTGTAGAGAAAGCAACGAATACAATTATGATCAGGTTTTGGAAAATTCAAACCAAGAGCAACGAATATATGCGGAAATAGATTAAGCCACAAGAAATATTATTTGACACAAATTGTACATTTTAACGCACCTTAAGCAATTGATTAAAATATAACACTGAACTCGAGGAAATGCTGAAACGATGAAATGTGCTAACACGTTTATTTAGGTACACAAGTTTACTTGAGTTACAATCCCTTTTCCTGGTTATCACTGCTTTTGCCTCTTTACATTTTAAACAGTTACCTCTCGCAGAGGTCCAGTTAGATAACTTAGCATGAAGTACATAGAAGAATAAGCTAATTAACAATAATTTGATACAGAGATGTAGATAGAGTTAGGCGGATGGAACATATCAGATATTTTAGGTTCGGACTTTTTTGTTTCAGATTTTTCAGAAGGAATT
The DNA here is from genome assembly GCA_030762935.1 of Hymenopus coronatus. Taxonomy (NCBI): domain Eukaryota; kingdom Metazoa; phylum Arthropoda; class Insecta; order Mantodea; family Hymenopodidae; genus Hymenopus; species Hymenopus coronatus. Next base: position 29,248,403 of record CM060897.1, read on the forward strand.
ACAAAAGGATGGGAGGTGTCACTTAGGACATCATCACGAATAAGAAGGGACTTTTAATTACTGGGCTTTTTCTCTTATTTCAGGGATTCCTGGAAGCGAATCTCAAGTGTTTCTGGAACGCGTCACTTCTGGAGGCGATGAGGCTGTTGGAATTCCAGGGATATGTGGCGCCTGGCGTCTTGCTTGTTACTGCAAGCGCATGCGCCCTGGAGGTGGTCCGTGCTGCGTGGTCTCGTAACGTTCTGAAGCCGCCCAACAACTACGTCATATCCGTCGTAGGTGAGTACCATTCACACAATCAACTTTATCTTAAACATGTCGGTATGAAAGAAACTTTGGTATTAAAAAAAAAAAAAACGAATACAAAGACTGGATGGGACATTTTTCTCTCTAATCGAATGCCTAGGGGTCAGAAGCCGTCGGGGAGCCAACGGTACGAAAGCTAGAATGGAGAACCTGGAACGAGTGCTCGGCCTGTAGACAAGCATGAGCGTGAGGAAGGTGATGATGGAACAAGTGGTGGAGTGATTGGCGGGGGAAACCGGAAAACCCGCCCAGGTGCCGCTTCATCCACCACATGCGGGCGTTTGGGATCAAATTCGGGCAGCCTAAGTGGGAGCGGTCTCACCACTTTGTCACAGCACCGCCCTTTCTAATTTTTATGAATCGAAAACCTAGATGCTCTGCGGAAATTCTTTCCCTAAAAAATGCTGGGACTTTGCTATATTAAATTAAGAGGCAACTCTCACCAATTACAGGTATCCTTATTATTTCATTTACTTTATTTCTTAGAGAGAGTCTTAGAAGAGCAGTTCAGGCTTACAAAAATTTAGGGCTCAGATCACATAAGAATTAACCCAGTTTGGGAAAACTGTGCTGTAAAAACAAAATATACCTACTCTAATTTTTTATACTTGTACCAATTCTTGAACTATTTGAACCAAACTACGTTGAAATGTAACATGTAAAATATATCCGAAAGGGCAGAATGTCCCTCCACTGTAATTATTATTTTGTAGACTGTAATAATACATAACATTTTACCCTATATACGGTAAGCGCATCAGAAAAAAAACTCTTGCATAAATGCATGACACTAGTTACCAATATACCTACCGCTTATTTAAAAAGCCTAAGTCAACCAGCCACTTTTGTATCTCTGAATAAGCATTGTGAAAGCCGTCACTGGATCGGAATATGTGCGAGGAACCATTACCATACCTGTGAATTAACACTTGTGACAAGAGCCGCCGCTGTACCTTTGAATTAAACCGCATGATACCAGCCGGCACTATACCTCTCTATCAACACATTACACCACCCTCCTATGCATATGAATCAATTTACCAGCCGCCTCTGTATCATTGAATCATCATTCGCCTCTCACCTAGACGGCCGGGGTTCGATCCCAAGCGACTGCATGTAAGATTTGTGGTGGACAAAGCGGCGCTGGGCGGGTTTTCTCCGGGTACTCCGGTTTCCCCCGCCATCGCATTCCACCGGTGCTCCATCATTGATGCATCATCAGTGTCACCGCCTGCGGTGCCATAAGTAGTTAAAGCGGGCGTTACACACTACAAAAAAACTATTGAGTCAACGCTCATATGATAAGAGCCGCTATGTTCCCCTGAATCAACATGCATGACAGCAACAGCCGTATATCTCTGAATCAACATATGTGACACCAGCAACCTCTGCACCATTGAGTCACCATTCGCCTCTCACCTAGACGGCTCTGAAGCATTGAATCTAGACGCATGTGGTAAGGGCCGCCACTGTACTCTGAATCAACATATATGACAGCAGCAGCCGTATATCTCTGAATCAACATATGTGACATCAGCAACCTCTGCACCATTGAGTCACCATTCGCCTCTCACCTAGACGGCTCTGAAGCATTGAATCTAGACGCATGTGGTAAGGGCCGCCACTGTACTCTGAATCAACATATATGACAGCAGCAGCCGTATATCTCTGAATCAACATATGTGACACCAGCAACCTCTGCACCATTGAGTCACCATTCGCCTCTCACCTAGACGGCTCTGCAGCATTGAATCTAGACGCATGTGGTAAGGGCCGCCACTGTACTCTGAATCAACATATATGACAACAGCTGCCAGTATATCGCTGAATCAATATGCACATGACACCAGCCGCCTCTGTAACATTGAATCAACACGTATGGTAGCAGCCCCTACTATAGCTCTGAATCAACATGCATTGTCACTAGCCGCCTCTGCGCCATTGAATCAATGCCCATGTGATAAGAGCCGCCACTGTACCTCTGGATCAACATGCATGTGACACCAGCCGCCTCTGCACAATTGAATCAACACGCATGTGACACCAGCCGCCTCTGCGCCATTGGATCAACACGCATGTGACACCAGCCGCCTCTGCGCCATTGGATCAACACGCATGTGACACCAGCCGCCTCTGCGCCATTGGATCATAATGCATGTGACACCAGCCGCCTCTGCGCCATTGAATCAACACGCATGTGACACCAGCCGTCTCTGCGCCATCGGATCAACACGCATGTGACACCAGCCGCCTCTGCGCCATTGGATCATAATGCATGTTACACCAGCCGCCTCAGCGCCATTGGATCATAATGCATGTGACACCAGCCGTCTCTGCGCCATCGGATCAACACACATGTGACACCAGCCGCCTCTGCGCCATTGAATCAACACACATGTGACACCAGCCGCCTCTCCGCCATCGGATCAACACGCATGTGACACCAGCCGCCTCTGCGCCATTGGATCATAATGCATGTGACACCAGCCGCCTCTGTAGCATCGGATCAACACACATGTGACACCAGCCGCCCCTGTAGCATCGGATCAACACGCATGTGACACCAGCCGTCTCTGCGCCATCGGATCAACACACATGTGACACCAGCCGCCTCTGTAGCATCGGATCAACACGCATGTGACACCAGCCGTCTCTGCGCCATCGGATCAACACGCATGTGACACCAGCCGCCCCTGTAGCATCGGATCAACACGCATGTGACACCAGCCGCCTCTGTAGCATCGGATCAACACGCATGTGACACCAGCCGCCTCTGTAGCATCGGATCAACACGCATGTGACACCAGCCGCCTCTGCGCCATTGAATCAACACACATGTGACACCAGCCGCCCCTGTAGCATCGGATCAACACGCATGTGACACCAGCCGCCTCTGCGCCATTGAATCAACACACATGTGACACCAGCCGCCCCTGTAGCATCGGATCAACACGCATGTGACACCAGCCGCCCCTGTAGCATCGGATCAACACGCATGTGACACCAGCCGCCTCTGTAGCATCGGATCAACACGCATGTGACACCAGCCGCCTCTGTAGCATCGGATCAACACGCATGTGACACCAGCCGCCCCTGTAGCATCGGATCAACACACATGTGACACCAGCCGCCCCTGTAGCATCGGATCAACACACATGTGACACCAGCCGCCCCTGTAGCATCGGATCAACACGCATGTGACACCAGCCGCCCCTGTAGCATCGGATCAACACACATGTGACACCAGCCGCCCCTGTAGCATCGGATCAACACACATGTGACACCAGCCGCCTCTGTAGCATCGGATCAACACACATGTGACACCAGCCGCCCCTGTAGCATCGGATCAACACGCATGTGACACCAGCCGCCTCTGCGCCATTGAATCAACACGCATGTGACACCAGCCGCCTCTGCGCCATTGAATCAACACACATGTGACACCAGCCGCCTCTGTAGCATCGGATCAACACGCATGTGACACCAGCCGCCTCTCCGCCATCGGATCAACACGCATGTGACACCAGCCGTCTCTGCGCCATCGGATCAACACACATGTGACACCAGCCGCCTCTGTAGCATCGGATCAACACACATGTGACACCAGCCGCCTCTCCGCCATCGGATCAACACGCATGTGACACCAGCCGCCTCTGTAGCATCGGATCAACACACATGTGACACCAGCCGCCTCTGCGCCATTGAATCAACACACATGTGACACCAGCCGCCTCTGCGCCATTGAATCAACACACATGTGACACCAGCCGCCTCTGCGCCATTGAATCAACACGCATGTGACACCAGCCGCCCCTGTAGCATCGGATCAACACGCATGTGACACCAGCCGCCTCTGTAGCATCGGATCAACACACATGTGACACAAGCCGCCTCTCCGCCATCGGATCAACACGCATGTGACACCAGCCGCCTCTGTAGCATCGGATCAACACACATGTGACACCAGCCGCCCCTGTAGCATCGGATCAACACGCATGTGACACCAGCCGCCTCTGTAGCATCGGATCAACACGCATGTGACACCAGCCGCCCCTGTAGCATCGGATCAACACACATGTGACACAAGCCGCCTCTCCGCCATCGGATCAACACGCATGTGACACCAGCCGCCTCTGTAGCATCGGATCAACACGCATGTGACACCAGCCGCCCCTGTAGCATCGGATCAACACGCATGTGACACCAGCCGCCCCTGTAGCATCGGATCAACACACATGTGACACCAGCCGCCCCTGTAGCATCGGATCAACACACATGTGACACCAGCCGCCTCTGTAGCATCGGATCAACACGCATGTGACACAAGCCGCCTCTGTAGCATCGGATCAACACACATGTGACACCAGCCGCCTCTGTAGCATCGGATCAACACGCATGTGACACCAGCCGCCCCTGTAGCATCGGATCAACACACATGTGACACCAGCCGCCTCTCCGCCATCGGATCAACACGCATGTGACACCAGCCGCCTCTGTAGCATCGGATCAACACACATGTGACACAAGCCGCCTCTCCGCCATCGGATCAACACGCATGTGACACCAGCCGCCTCTGTAGCATCGGATCAACACACATGTGACACCAGCCGCCTCTGCGCCATCGGATCAACACGCATGTGACACCAGCCGCCCCTGTAGCATCGGATCAACACACATGTGACACCAGCCGCCTCTGTAGCATCGGATCAACACGCATGTGACACAAGCCGCCTCTGTAGCATCGGATCAACACACATGTGACACCAGCCGCCTCTGTAGCATCGGATCAACACGCATGTGACACAAGCCGCCTCTGTAGCATCGGATCAACACACATGTGACACCAGCCGCCTCTCCGCCATCGGATCAACACGCATGTGACACCAGCCGCCCCTGTAGCATCGGATCAACACACATGTGACACCAGCCGCCTCTGCGCCATTGAATCAACACACATGTGACACCAGCCGCCTCTGTAGCATCGGATCAACACGCATGTGACACCAGCCGCCTCTGTAGCATCGGATCAACACGCATGTGACACCAGCCGTCTCTGCGCCATCGGATCAACACGCATGTGACACCAGCCGTCTCTGCGCCATCGGATCAACACACATGTGACACCAGCCGCCCCTGTAGCATCGGATCAACACGCATGTGACACCAGCCGCCTCTGTAGCATCGGATCAACACACATGTGACACCAGCCGCCTCTGTAGCATCGGATCAACACGCATGTGACACCAGCCGCCTCTGTAGCATCGGATCAACACACATGTGACACAAGCCACCCCTGTAGCATCGGATCAACACGCATGTGACACCAGCCGCCTCTGTAGCATCGGATCAACACGCATGTGACACCAGCCACCCCTGTAGCATCGGATCAACACACATGTGACACAAGCCGCCTCTGTAGCATCGGATCAACACACATGTGACACCAGCCGCCCCTGTAGCATCGGATCAACACACATGTGATACCAGCCGCCCCTGTAGCATCGGATCAACACGCATGTGACACCAGCCGCCCCTGTAGCATCGGATCAACACGCATGTGACACCAGCCGCCCCTGTAGCATCGGATCAACACACATGTGATACCAGCCGCCCCTGTAGCATCGGATCAACACGCATGTGACACCAGCCGCCCCTGTAGCATCGGATCAACACGCATGTGACACCAGCCGCCCCTGTAGCATCGGATCAACACACATGTGACACAAGCCGCCTCTGTAGCATCGGATCAACACACATGTGACACCAGCCGCCCCTGTAGCATCGGATCAACACACATGTGACACCAGCCGCCCCTGTAGCATCGGATCAACACGCATGTGACACCAGCCGCCCCTGTAGCATCGGATCAACACACATGTGACACCAGCCACCCCTGTAGCATCGGATCAACACGCATGTGACACCAGCCGCCTCTGCGCCATTGAATCAACACGCATGTGACACCAGCCGCCTCTGTAGCATCGGATCAACACGCATGTGACACCAGCCGCCCCTGTAGCATCGGATCAACACGCATGTGACACCAGCCGTCTCTGCGCCATAGGATCAACACACATGTGACACCAGCCGCCTCTCCGCCATCGGATCAACACGCATGTGACACCAGCCGCCTCTGTAGCATCGGATCAACACGCATGTGACACCAGCCGCCCCTGTAGCATCGGATCAACACGCATGTGACACCAGCCGCCTCTGCAGCATCGGATCAACACGCATGTGACACCAGCCGCCTCTGTAGCATCGGATCAACACGCATGTGACACCAGCCGCCCCTGTAGCATCGGATCAACACACATGTGACACCAGCCGCCCCTGTAGCATCAGATCAACACGCATGTGACACCAGCCACCCCTGTAGCATCGGATCAACACGCATGTGACACCAGCCGCCCCTGTAGCATCGGATCAACACACATGTGACACCAGCCACCCCTGTAGCATCGGATCAACACGCATGTGACACCAGCCGCCCCTGTAGCATCGGATCAACACACATGTGACACCAGCCGCCCCTGTAGCATCGGATCAACACACATGTGACACCAGCCGCCCCTGTAGCATCGGATCAACACACATGTGACACCAGCCGCCTCTCCGCCATCGGATCAACACGCATGTGACACCAGCCGCCTCTGTAGCATCGGATCAACACACATGTGACACCAGCCGCCTCTCCGCCATCGGATCAACACGCATGTGACACCAGCCGCCCCTGTAGCATCGGATCAACACGCATGTGACACCAGCCGCCTCTGTAGCATCGGATCAACACACATGTGACACCAGCCGCCCCTGTAGCATCGGATCAACACGCATGTGACACCAGCCGCCCCTGTAGCATCGGATCAACACACATGTGATACCAGCCGCCCCTGTAGCATCGGATCAACACGCATGTGACACCAGCCGCCCCTGTAGCATCGGATCAACACACATGTGACACCAGCCGCCCCTGTAGCATCGGATCAACACGCATGTGACACCAGCCGCCTCTGTAGCATCAGATCAACACGCATGTGACACCAGCCGCCCCTGTAGCATCGGATCAACACACATGTGACACCAGCCGCCTCTGTAGCATCGGATCAACACGCATGTGACACCAGCCGCCTCTGTAGCATCGGATCAACACGCATGTGACACCAGCCGCCCCTGTAGCATCGGATCAACACACATGTGACACCAGCCGCCTCTGCGCCATTGAATCAACACGCATGTGACACCAGCCGCCTCTGTAGCATCGGATCAACACGCATGTGACACCAGCCGCCCCTGTAGCATCAGATCAACACGCATGTGACACCAGCCGCCTCTGTAGCATCGGATCAACACGCATGTGACACCAGCCGCCCCTGTAGCATCGGATCAACACGCATGTGACACCAGCCGCCTCTGTAGCATCAGATCAACACACATGTGACACCAGCCGCCCCTGTAGCATCGGATCAACACACATGTGACACCAGCCGCCTCTGTAGCATCGGATCAACACGCATGTGACACCAGCCGCCTCTGTAGCATCGGATCAACACGCATGTGACACCAGCCGCCTCTGTAGCATCGGATCAACACGCATGTGACACCAGCCGCCTCTGCGCCATTGAATCAACACGCATGTGACACCAGCCGTCTCTGCGCCATCGGATCAACACGCATGTGACACCAGCCGTCTCTGCGCCATCGGATCAACACGCATGTGACACCAGCCGTCTCTGCGCCATCGGATCAACACGCATGTGACACCAGCCGTCTCTGCGCCATCGGATCAACACACATGTGACACCAGCCGCCTCTCCGCCATCGGATCAACACGCATGTGACACCAGCCGCCTCTGTAGCATCGGATCAACACGCATGTGACACCAGCCGCCTCTGTAGCATCGGATCAACACGCATGTGACACCAGCCGCCTCTGTAGCATCGGATCAACACGCATGTGACACCAGCCGCCTCTGTAGCATCGGATCAACACGCATGTGACACCAGCCGCCCCTGTAGCATCGGATCAACACGCATGTGACACCAGCCGCCTCTGTAGCATCGGATCAACACGCATGTGACACCAGCCGCCTCTGCGCCATTGAATCAACACGCATGTGACACCAGCCGCCTCTGTAGCATCGGATCAACACGCATGTGACACCAGCCGCCCCTGTAGCATCGGATCAACACGCATGTGACACCAGCCGCCTCTGCGCCATCGGATCAACACGCATGTGACACCAGCCGCCCCTGTAGCATCGGATCAACACGCATGTGACACCAGCCGCCCCTGTAGCATCGGATCAACACGCATGTGACACCAGCCGCCCCTGCAGCATCGGATCAACACACATGCTGCCACTCACGTTGCATACAGATGCTGCTCATTACAGGACAGTCACCCTTCATTAACGGGGCGGAGTGGCCCCAAGGCGGATCCCCCGGATCTCTCCTGCCCTTACCTCTTATTAACCAATTACTGTGCGACGCAAGTGAGTCCTCCAACTTCTGAACTTGTTTGCGGTAAACGATTGGCATATGCAATGCGACCGACGTAACAGGGATGCACAAAATATCGCACATCCTTTGCATTTCCAATGAATATCAGCAAACAAACGTTAGGTGGAGTCATTTCAGAAACCACTCAAAAGAATTTTGATTCATTCTTTCGCCTTTGGAAAACACCATTCTTATAGAAAAGGCTTGATGACGAGAGGAGAGGCAGCAATTGACCGTGCCTTACTGGCCACACATTCTCATGCCGAGTGGTGAAGGTTCTTTTGATACACGCGCAATGGTGGCTTCGTTAGTAATAATTTCTACTCCGGTATTAACTATTCAGTTTATATTTAACATATTCCGTATACAATAATAATTATTACATCCACCTACTGTGGTTAGGTAAAGTACATTGTCTTAAAATTATTAGTAAATACTTACGATTAGAAGAAAATAATCATAAACCACAAACAACATTAACATTAAATATTTTGTAAATCAAAATTAAGTAAACTTTTTAAAATACTTCAAAGGAAATACTTTCTTGCGCCTTGGCCACGTGGTTGGACCACTCGCCTGTCACCTAGGCGGTCCGGGATCGATCCCAAGAGACCGCATATGGAATTTGTGGTGGACAAAGCGGCGCAGAGACGGGTTTTCTCCGGGTTCTCCGGTTTCCCCCGCCATCACATTCCACCGGTGCTACATCTTCATTCCGTGTATCTTTCACGATAAACAAAACAGTAAAGTTCCATTGCTATTTATGTTAAACATATTTTAAGAGTATTTGATTTGTATAGTCGATCGTTTGGTTTTAAACTCAATGTTTTATAAATTGCGCATAATATATTTTCTCTGGGGGTGCCTATGACTTCAATTTCAGTTCGTTAAGCTTACATTCTCTCCCCAATTCTAAGATAATTAATTTAAAATATGCTTCAGATAAAAAGTATCAATAAATATATCTGGATAATAATGTATTAAATCGCATCAAATAGGTATAATATGCAGTCAACGTTTTATATAAGTTTAATACTTTTGAACTTTTCAATTGTTTGTCGTTTTTACTTTCCCTACACGTTCTATGTACACAGTAGGTAGAGATGTTATTGTATTCCACTCAAAATTTCGATGTCGAGATTTCGCCGGAAATACATGTATGTTTTCAGGTCCCCCAAATAAAAAAAAAAAAAATAGAAAAGGGTTATGTGTGTGTACTTGTGGACAGCATAGCTCAAAAACTAAAGTTTAATGTATTTCAAGGATGCAAGAAGACATTTTCAATAAAATTCCCCAGCCCAGATTACCCTTTGCACGGACATTGCTTTTTAATGTTTTTTTTTTTTCTCTCAAAAATGACTTTAAAGATTTTAAATAAAATACTGCTTATTAAGGTTACTTACATTTTAAATAAAATGTATGTCTTGAATTTTTTTTGGGAATAGCTTCTGACGATGACTTTTGCATAATAGTAAACATTAAGAAATAGACAAAAACTTGAGTGCGCAAAACAAATAGATTTCATTAAAAAACACACAATTTGTCACATACGTTTTTGTTGTAGAGACCGTTTCAGAGATATTCCTTGTTATTGATTTTAATTTTAAACTACGTAATTTTGCTCAAACAGGGTCACCTTTAGTTTCATCTCGTTTTATTGCTAGCAGCCCAAAGCGAACCGAAATCCATTTGTTCACATATCGAACAGCCTTGAGAAGATTAAACTATCACTTTAGGCTCCTGTATTCGCTTATTTCTCTTCTGGTTAGAAGGGATTTAGTAATAAGACCATTTCTGCTGATGTTTATCGTGATTAGCATGACATAGATACAAGAATACTCTTTTTGTAAGAATAGTTTGTTGCAGAACAGGTAGAGAAAGTCATGTGAATAGGGCACGTCAGATTTGTTAAATTGGAACGATCTGAACTGTTTTTAAAATGCTCGCATTTCCCACCTCTACAATTGCCTTCTACTTTATTGTTCTGCACCAACAAACTGTACTGACCACTTTGCGATACCAAATCTGAGTGGTCACTCGAGGACGTTTGAGTTGAGGCAGCCGCTGTGACAGTGATCTTGTGACGTCAGTCACGGACGTGGCGTACTGAGCGTGACGTGTCGGCAGTGACATGGTCACGACACCCCGACAAAGCTAATCACGCTCGTGACACTACAGATTGCAGTGTCGTGCCGGATAATGAAGCCTGATCCGTGCATCTTGCAACATCAAAAGAATGATGGAGACGTGAGTTTAAGACTTACTGATACAGGTGACTTATAGTTTTGTACATGAAAGAGCATCCCTTAACCTATTTTTCGGCATGTACTATTGTTCAGGCATTTGTCATAGCGGAAATCAATTTTTGTATGTCCTCTTTAAAGAAAGCTGCAGCCAGTGAAGTCAGCCACTGCTGTACACCGTGTTTTGTGGAAACACATAAAGTATTTATGTTGTGAATCGTCTGCTTTCATGAATTGTCTCATTCACTTGCTCAACCAAACAATTTGTGACAACAGAAGGCCGCCCATTCCGTGCTTCCTCGTGAACATTGGATCGTCCATAATTGATTTGCCTAACTCCCATTCACATCTGTTATTACATTTTCACTGTAAATCTCTGTAAGTTGACGATGAATTTCAGCTCGCCTAACATTCCTCAAAAACTGTATTACGGGACGCACTTAATAGTCGGTGGATCAGAAATAGTTTTAAACATTTTGAAGGATTACTAAGAACTGTAAAAACAACACTATCCGGCGTCAGTGGATAGACAATGAACTAGATGCGCATATATCTACGTGGAACTGGACACCAGTACATGGCTTCACAATCACAATGACCAGTTGGCCGAGGTTCTAGAACTTCCGAGTCCCAGTGGATCTTTTGTGCCTACAACTCGAACAAATGAAGGGAAGACTACAGAAACGCGCCGAGCTCCCTGGTATAGGATTGTTAAATTACAAGTTTAAGGTAGTACCTAGGACAAATAGATGGGCGTTCGTTGAACTGTGGCCACAGGAGGAACTCCGACTGTTGTGAGTGATTGTGAGTGACGTTATAGGCTGCGCATGACGTTGTTAGTCAGTTGTTATGTAATACAGGCTGATTTATGTATAGCTGGCACACTTCTTTCATTAATTGTTTCAAAACGTGTTATGCTAGCGAAAACTTATTATAGCTAAATTGTAGAGGAATTTTGGGAAATTATTTACTTCTATAACAAATGTTGAAAATGTCCTCCATCCTGCATAAGGCACAACTCAACACGTCGTACTGGCCACTCGTTGGAGGACTTGTTGTCAATAGCTTGAATCTCCTGTGTGATGTTGTGCTTCAGATCGTCCAATGTCTGGGGGCGTGTGGCGTAAACCTGGTCTTTTAAGTAACCCCATAGAAAGAATTCCGTCGATGTCAAATCCGGAGATCTTGGTGGCCACAGATTCCTGGAAATTATTCGGACGTCAAAGAAACTTGCAATTAGGTTCATGGATTCAGTTTATGTATGCATGTAGCGCCATCTTGCTGAGAATATCCTTGACTCAGCTCTACATCGTCCAGTTGCTCAACAAACTCTATGAAAATCAGACGGTACTCTGAAGTGTTCACAGTCTGGTTAAAAAAATTGGCACCACTATTCTCTAGTGACAAGGAATCGAAACTCTAGAACATTCTGCTTAACTTAGTGCTAAAATTGGGACATTGAGTGAATTTCCAACGGAATAATTAAAGAAAGAAATGTGTCAGTTTTATATAAATCACTCTGTATAGGAGCTGCATATTGTACCAAAGTGCGTGCCCAATTAACAACTTTTAATCTTAGAAGTTATAAACTCTCAAATCACGAAGAAAATTACTACGTCTTAAAGTTCTGCACAAAAGAAAAATAAAACGATCTATTTCTCCTTTTGTAAAGGGCAATGGTAAGAATGGCTACAGCGATGGGAAAAAGAAATTGCACAGTAAACAAGATCGTTAATGAATTTGAATCTCCACTCCGGAATTAAGTAGGTCAAATTAGCTTAGCACTTGTTTTATCTGTAATAGTTTACTAATTTCTGTGGCAGATGTTCACCTCCCGCTGACATGATAACAGTGCTTCACCACCAAGCGCATTCCTAAATGTCCTGAGTAATATCTGTCTCTTTACACTGCGTCCAGAGAACCAAAAGTCACCGGGAAAGAGGTGCTGGCAAAGGCGCACTAAAATCCTCACTTATAGCAAATGCTAAACTTGTGCTCCCAAACAAGCAGCACATCTGGCACAAATGTTCTCGCTCGCTCAAGCTTAGCAGCAGTAATCCTTGACTTCTTTCATGAAGTTATACTACGAGGGGCATACTGAAAGTCACGAGCAACCCATTGTAAAAATTTAAATTTCAACAATGTAACGAAACGAATTGCAGGATCGTAATCCACAGACTTTAAGCCACATGTTGACATATTGTGAAGTCATTAGCTTCTATCACGTGACCACAGACGGTGTTTGAAAAATGGCTGACATTGATGTTTCATTTCGACAGCGTGCTGACATTGAATTCCTTGTGAAAGAAGGAAAATCTGCTCCTGAAATTCATCTCAGACTTCAACGTGCGTATGGAGGTGTCTGCATGGGTGCCAGCAGTGTTAGAAGATGGATGAAACATTTCAAAGATGGAAACACGAGACTGCAAAATGCGCCTCGTGGCGGACGTCCTCAAACTGCCTCTACAGAACGCAACAAGGAAAGAGTTGATGAGCTCATTACAGGAGATAGGCGTTTCACTGTGAATGAAATTGCTGCGCAACTTGGAATAGGACATAGTGCAGTGCAAGAAATGATCCACAGCTTGGGTTATCGAAAGGTCTGTGCCCGTTGGGTTCCCCGTTTATTGACTGAAGACCACAAACTTCATCGAAGAACCATTGCACAAAACCTTCTTCAGAGATTTCATAATGAAGGTGATGAATTTTTGACGTGTATTGTGACTGGAGATGAGAGCTGGTTCCATCACTATGAGCCAGAAACGAAACATCAGAGTATGGAATGGCACCACTTGAAATCACCATTGAAGAAGAAAGCGAAGACAGTGCAGTCTGTAGGAAAAGTTATGGGAAGTGTCTTTTGGGATGCACAAGGTTGCATTCTGGTTGACTTTCTTGAACCTGGACAAACCATAAATTCTGCCCGCTACATCAAGACACTTCTGAAGCTCCGTCAGGCTTTGCGTGATAAACGCCCTGGAAAGCGGATCATCCTTCAACAGGATAATGCGCATCCGCATTCTGCCCGTGCCACTATGGAGAAGATCAGGGCATTAGGGTGGGAAACTCTTCTACATCCTCCCTACAGTGCACCCTCCGACTACCATCTTTTCGGTTCTGTGAAGGAGCAGATGCGTGGCCATCGCTACGAGACGCTGGAGGATATTCGGACAGCTGGAACGGAGTTCTATCACAAGGGCATTTTCAAACTTGTAGAACGATGGGGAAAATGTGTGCAAAACAATGGAGACTATGTCGAAAAGTGAAAGTCTGTAGATTATGACGATGTATTTGGTTTGGCTTAAAAATAGATATTAAGATTGTAAAACAGTGTTGCTCATGACTTTCAGTATGCCCCTCGTAAATTCCTATAATTACACAAGGATTCATGCTGCTGAGCTTAGGCGAGTGAGCTAAAACATTTTATCAAATATGCTGGCTGTTTGGGAGCAGAGAATCAACATTTCCAACACTATATCCAACTATAGGCACGGATCAGAAAATCGTACTGGTGGCGCCGCTGCGTGTCATGCTTATTACTTAATAGGAGGGCAGTTAGAAGTGGAAACAATGTGCGATGTAGATATTATTTGTGGTTTTCTGCCTATAAAGTGCATACATTTAATTGAAAGTGCTGTCTAAATCTTTATGTACACATCTGGAAATATACTGGGAACATATGCTGAACTGTGGGGATATCCTTAACTTTTATTTCCGATGAAATGAATGCTGCAAATTTTTATTGCGGGCTTTCGTTCTCACTATGACCATTAAATACCAAACTTGGTATTTCAGTTTGGTATCTTCCAAGGATGCGACACGAAGATTTTCAAGAAGATCCCCCCACCCCAAACTACCCTTTATATGGAACATTTTTCGAAATTTTTTATTTTTTCAAAAATGGCTCTAACGATTTTGATTAAAATACCTTATGTTTAAGATATTTTTTCTCTCTCTAAAATTACCTTCTGGAATTATGTGTTCTCAAAGGAGTGTTTCAGGTGAAATCTTAATATAACATTTTTTAGTGTAATGCAATAACCTGCGCACCGAAATGTACGTTGTAGAGCAAACATTTGTCTTTCGCAAGAAAGGTTTATACAAGATATACAATTAACGGGTAGATAGAGAAAGTATTGTGAACGTAAGAAGAGAAGTTCCATAGTAAATGCACGAGATGCAATTTGTCACTTACGTCTGTCACATTAGCAGGTGCAGGTCATTTGTTGTGAAAGACCGAAAGTGTTATTCCCACACCTTGAGAAGCCAGCGCCTTTCTCAGATCGCCACTTGGGGTTCCGCGATATGACCAGGGTTACTCACGCCCAGAACCTCCTGATAAGGTGAAAGGAGAGCACGAGAGCAGGTGCTAAATCCTCGAAGGATATCCCAAGTTCATCGTCTAATACCGCAAAGTTCCTCATCCAAATTGGTCAAGTCCAAATGTGACGCAAGAAACGATTTGAGGAACGCAAAAACTTGCACATATGTGCAGTTTAATTTGGTAACCTCATGATTAAAAATTCTGATAATTATCAATCGCACAGCTTGCTCTGGCCATTAGCAATCCGCACTAAGCCCAGTCGTAACATTCGTAAAAGCTCACTATTATATGCCAAATAGTGTATCGCTTTAGCTCAAAATGTTTTTCAAATGGGAAGACTTCTATTCTGCATCGAATGAAATACGTTATCGTGTTCTGCGTTGCCAGGTCATATTTCCATCTCTCTTGCACACTGAGTATGCAAATCTCTCTTGTGAGATAATGGTCGATTTACGGAAACCCTGTTATTTCTGAACTTCTATAATGTTGTAGTTTCTACTTTCTCTATACGTACTATGTACATAGTGTATAGAGAAGGTATTGTATTGCACCCAAAAATTCGATACCGAGATTTCACCGCAAATATATGTTTTGAGACCCCCTGAATCCAAATTTTTTTTTAAAAAAATGTCCGTGTGTGTGTGTGTGTGTCTGTGGGCAGCATAGCTCAAAAACAAAAAGACCATTAAATACCAAACTTGGTATTTAAGTTTGGTATCGTCCAAAGATGCGACACGAAGATTTAAAAAAAAAATCCCTCCACCCCAAACTACCCTTTACATGGAAAAAAATTCAAAAAGTTTTACTTTCTTAAAATGGCTATAACGATTTTGATTAAAATATCTTATATTAAAGATATTTTACCTGGCAAATAAAATGTGTAATTTGAATTTCTGGGAATAGCCTCTGAAGACTACTTTATTCTTTATGAATTTTACGGAATTTTGCATAACTGCTAAACCGTAAGAGACGGATGAAAACTTAAAACACAAAAAATGTAGTGCACGTTAAAACACACAATTTATGTTATATACATTTTTTTCGAGGAGTTGGTCGTTTTTTAGATATTCCTTGTTTATGGTTTCAGCTTTGAAAACATACTTTTCTCATACAGGAATTTGTTAACTCCTGTCCATAAAAACAAAGGAACTTCAGACACATGGCAACCAGCTTTTGACTATCACTTTAACCTATGGTACTCCCTTATTTTGCTTCTACTAACATGGAAGCAAGTAATAAGACTATTTCTGCTAGTTGTTTCTCGATTAGATGAAATAAATAGAATAATTTGTTGCAGAGATGTAGGGAAAGCCATGTGAATGGAACACATCAGATTTTTAAATTTAAAACTTGAACATGCATATTTACATATTATGTACACGTTTTCTTAAATGCTGTATTATTATAGTTTTAATCCATTGGAACTGCCAGTCGTTCCTCCGTATCAGTCATCAGTAACTACAAGAGACAATAATTCGTTTAAAAAAGTGTATACCCTGAAAATAATACTTCGATCAGGCTATGCAATACCTGTCTCTTAGATTCACCACTAAATTCATCACTAAAAGCCATAGCATTTTCTCTATTCCTGACTAAACAACTGAAACTAATGACAAGGAATACCTCGAAAATGGTGAGCTGCACGAAAAAAATGCATATGACAGAACTTGTTTATTTTAACAAAATCTACATTTTTTGTACAGCAAGTTTTCGTCTGTCTCATATGGTTTACTAGTTATGCCAAATCAAGCAAAATTCATCCAGAATAAACAGGTTTTTAGAAGGTATTCCCAGAAAATTCAAGATATACATTTTATTTGTGATATATATGGCTTTAATATGTACTATTTTAATGAAAATCGTTGGTCATTTTTAAGAAAAACAAAATTTTCGAAAGGGTAGTTAGGGGTGGGGGGATTTGTTGAAAATCTTCGTGTCGCACCCTTGGAAGATACCAAACACAAATACCAAGTTTGGTATTTAACCGTCTTTTCGTTTTTGAGCTATGCTGTCCACACACACACACACACACACACACACATACACACAGGACCTTTTTCTGAAAATGCCTTTTTTGGATTTAGGGGATCCTAAAACATGTATTTAGATGAAATCTCGATATCGAATTTTCATACGGGGCTAGAGAAAGTAAAAATCAGATATGTTCCATTCACTTGACTTTCTCTACATCTCTGCAACAAAATATTGTTGAAAAGCTTAAGTTCTATTTACTCCATGTTGATTGAGAAAAAGTTGGCAGAAATAGTCTTATTACTTGCTTCCTTGTACGCAGATGCGAAATAAGCGAGTACCGTAGGTTAAAGTGATAGTCAAAAGCTGGTTGCTATGTGACTGAAGTTCCCTTGTTTGTATGGACAGGAGTTGACAAACTCCTGTAAGAGACAAGTATGTTTTTCAAAGCTGAAACCAAAAATAGGAATATATAAAAAACGATTAACTCCACGAAAAAAAAATGTATATGACAAATTCTGTTTTAACGTGCTCTACATTTTTTGTGTGGTAAGTTTTTGTCAATCTCTTACGGTTTAGCAGTTATGTAAAATTCCGTAAAATTGATCCAAAATAAAGTAGTCTTCAGAGGCTATTCCCGGAAAATTCAAGATATACGTATTATTTGTCAGAGCCATTTTTGAGGAAATCAAAATTTTCGAGAAAAAAAATCCATGTAAAGTGTAGTTGGGGGTGGAGGGATTTTCTTGAAAGTCTTCGAGTCGCATCCTTGGAAGATACCAAACTTAAATACCAATTTTGGTATCTTTGGAGCTATTCTGTCCAGACACACACACACACACACACACACACACACACACACACAGACCAGTTTCTGAAATTGTTTCTTGAATTCAGGGGGTTCTAAAACATGTATTTCCGGTGAAATCTAGACGTCGAATTTTAGGGTGGAATACGATACTTCTGTCCCTATGTGCATTGCACATATGGGGCTAGAGAAAGTAAAAATACTGTGGCGTATAAATGCGGAGCGGTGATTTGAACGAGGGATTGCAGATAGTTTACATGGTACGCTCCGCTGAGATTTCCGCTGCAGCCTGGAGGATTGAGGAAGGCGCCTGCCTCCAGTACCAGTGGGAAGCTGACATCATCGCCAAACCGGTACGGGAGTTGCATCAGCTCCAGTATTCAAATGAGGGCGCTCTAACCTGTTCTTGGGGGGGGGGGGGCATTGCAGCAATGAAGATGGGTTCAACTGTCAGCGGTGTGCAGTACACTCTCAACTTCTGTCATTCTTCAAAATGTGAGGGCTGTCAACTTAACACAAGAAGAAGAAGAAAGAGAGAAAATAATAAAATTAATAGTTTTTTACTTTCTCTACACGTGCTATGTACATAGTGCAAAGAGAAGGTAGTGTAATGCACCCAAAAATTCGATACCTAGATTTCACCAGAAATACATGTTTTGGGTCGCCCTGAATCCAAATAAAGCATTTTCAGAAGAAAGGTCCGTGTGTGTATCTGTGGACAGCATAGCTCAAAAACGAAAAGACCGTTGAACACCAAACTTTGTATTTAAGTTTATTATCTTCCAAGGATGAGACACGAAGATTTTTAAGAAAATCTCCCTCACCCCCAACTACCCTTTACATGGAACTTTTTTGGAAATTTTTGATTTTTTAAAAATGGCTCTAACGATTTTGGTTAAAATGTCGTATATTAAAGATATTTACGTGACAAATAAAATGTATATCTTGTATTTTCTGGGAATAGCCTCTGAAGACTACTTTATTCTGGATACATTTTACGGAATTTTGCATAAGTGTTAAACCATAAGAGATGGACAAAAACTTACCCCACAAAAAATGTAGAGCTCGTTAAAACACACAATTTATGTTACAAGCATTTTTTTCGTGGAGATGGTCGTTTTTGAGATGTTCCTTATTTTTTATTTCAGGATATTTTTGATATACAGGAATTTGTCAACTCGTGTCCATACATACAAAGGAACTTCAGTCACATAGCAACCAGCTTCTGACTATCACTTTAACCTATGGTACTCCTTTATTTCGCTTCTATGCACAAAGAAGCATGTATTAAGACTATTTCAACTAATTTTTCTCAATTAGCAAGTAAATAGAAAAATAAACTTCATAACAATAATTTGTTACACGGATGTAGAGAAAGTCATGTGAATGAAACACATCAGATTTTTTATGGCAGAAGAAGAAGCATTCTTGTGCAGTTAACATCATAACAAATAAAACTATGGTAGAAAAAGCATTATTTAGGTTATACTACTGTGCTTACATTACGTAAACTGGATTTGTCACCTTTTTTTTTTTTTTTTTTTTTTTTATTGTTTCATTTACATTTAACATCTAAGCTCATATTGGGGGCATTGCACTTGAAACAATCGTCAGTAGGTTTAAATCATTTTGTTTTCTTAAAGCACACGCACATTCACTCTCACATACATACTTCCAGACTCTGTGGGGGATTGGGAATAATTCTGGCTAAAGAAAAATTCTCCGCCCCTGCCGGGAATCGAACCTGGGACCTCCGGTTGAGAAGGCAGCTCGCTGACCACTCGACCACGGAGGCAGTCGTTGTCACTTTTGTTATTCTGTCAGAGCAGCTTTGTAGCTATTTACTGGTCTGTTATAAACGTTACGGCCTTAGCCTAAAAACACAGTCGAGGAATGCTTTTTAAAAGTAGAGGAATGGTGCAGAACGACGATAGGACGTAGCCGAGAGGTCTTGAATCAAAGAAGTCAAAATCTTGGTAGTCTGAGCATTTCACATCTGAAAAACTTAATGTTTCCAGCGCCTTCAAATATGGATCATTAGTGGAAGTTTTGCTCACCACTTAAACTGCTTTTAGGAACGTTGTGAGTGTATGAGAGTTGATTTTTACCGAGAAAGCAAAGAGAAAATTTTCCGAACTCGATATAGGTGGTACAGAAGGCACAAAAATAAATCAGCACTGTCTTGTTCCGTACACCGCATTCCTTACCGTTTGTAGGGGACTTTATGACGTCATGTTTTTATTTTATTGGATGATACTGTCACCTTGCAGGTGAGTGTTCTATATCGAACCAATAGAGTATACATATGCTGGGTTTGTTAACTCATTCGCTAATGGTATAGCCACCTCCCTCAACTAGAAGCGAAATTAGGTAACGTGTCTCCTTTCAAAATGGTGGAGATCGATTTTTGGCGATCTTTCGCATGGTTAATGGGACTACAGAGAAAATGCGTGTTTCGAAATTTATATGAATATAAGCAGATTCTCGAGATGTTTGGAGTTTGCAGAATTGTTTTATGTACGTCTGGTAGAACATTTTGCTTTAGTATAATGCCTAAAGTTACGCGGGGGTGGGATTTGATGATAGAGAATAGAACTGTGAAATAGACAGTAATCAGTATTGTTCAAGAATCTCAAAACCCAAAATTCCACACTTATACGGCCACTTATTTTCTTGGCAATTACGTGTTCTGGAACATAGCGAGTAATGTCTACCTACATTCGCCCTTGCTCATCAGAGCAAAATACCTTTTCATCCAAGAAAATCACTAGCTACCAAAATCGGTCTGGTTTGAGTGCAAACCCCATTTGACGTTGTGGTGCTGTTCTGTCAAGTTTATTTCCTTTGCTGCCTTTCGATGATGGATGCGAGCTTCATGGAGGCGGTTTCTCACCGTAGTAAGGGAGCAAGATAGCTTCAGATCGCGGCGCAATCTTGTAGACGGCTTAAATAGTTCATCTCTGCTTGCATTTATACTCTTAGTATCGACTTCCGGCATTGTTTTTCTTGGCTTTCCCGATTTTGGACGCGTGTTTAATCCATCTTTACCGCGCTTCTGGAATGCTGCACAACAGATCTACTCATTTGCACAGCATTTGTTTTACCGTGCGCCCTCAATAAGGTCGCGGATCACCACGTTTGTGTAAGGCATTGCTGACTATCACCTAGCACATTTGAAAAAGTATGGAATTACAATTTACAACAAGAGGCAAACTAGAACCCCTCCTTCTTCACCAATTAGAGTGACGAGGGGCCAGCGGATATCAGAAGACACGCCCCTACAGACAATCAGAAGTTCGATGTCTATTACTATTTGTGCTCTGTGTACAAGTGGAGGGCATTATATTTGGGATGTAACACAAATAATGAGTGTCCTCAAGAACTCAGACTTGAATGATCGTAGCTAACGAGATCGACAGGCTGCGGCGCGAACTGAAATCACGTGATTCTTTTAGTCCAGTCGTGGCCCGAAGAAGTAAAGCTATCTCTATTCTACAGAGAGAAACAAATTGTTTATTAAATTCGTAGGAAAGATACAGTTAATTCATAAAGCTATTCAATGTTAGCCATTTTAAGACCACCATTGCAACATGCCGGCATAGCATTGAATTTCTCAACTGACTCGCATATTGACCGGTAAACTACAAGGTGTTCTCAAATTATTTTGACATGACAAACCCCAATGACGACTTACAATATCGTAAGATATTTAAGATCCTGAATTCATAGTATAGCCAACTATTATGATCAATGGGTATTGGTCAGTGGAAGAGCAACCGGCTATAGACCGTCAGATCCGTGGTTCAAATCCCGGCTATGGCATTGAATTTTTCAGTCTGACTCTACTTATCCAATCCTGTCCTACACAATAGTTGTGTAAAAACAATTAAACCAATACTATGTACATAGTTCATGTAAAGAAAGGAATTAAAAGAAGAGATTAGAGAGGGGATTTGAGTATTGTTTCTATGTAGCACAGAAACTTTAAACGTCGTTAGTGAGAAGAAAAACATTGACATTATTTAAAACAGGGATGTGGAACAGAACAGCACGCATGAAACAGCTCACAAATCACCTTATACAACGTTTAAACGTTGTGTATCGGTCAAATAGTTTTAAGAAAAGTTGGAAACGTGCTTGATATGGGTAAATAACGGCAGTTTATGCCGTAAAATTTTTTGAACGAAGACGGTAAATGCCAGTTGCAAAAATATACAAGAAGGCAGAAGAGCTGTTGAAAACTCATGGCGGTTTACTGTGCATAGGGCGACACATGTTTTATTGGAGAGGTAGAGTCAGGCTGAAAAATTCAATGTCATAGCCGGGATTTGAACCAAGGATCTTCCGGTTGCTGTAACCACTGAGCTACCATAGCAACATTCCGACACGGCATTAAATTTCCCATCTGGCTCGCATGTTTTCCGGCAAGACACAAGGTAACCAACCTCAAGAGACGACACCCATTACAGTGTCTTAAGTCCCGCCTGGTTAGTGTGGGGGGGGGGGTTGCGGGTTCGAACCTCGCGTAGACTAAGTTACCCAGGTAAGGGTTTTTTTGTGTGTGTGTGTGTTTTTTTTTTTCCAGAGTTTTCTCTTATGCTGAGAAGACGAATGTCGAGTAACTTGAAGCTTCATGAACCCGAGAACATTTGAGCATCATTTCACTGATTTCATTCATCGTCCGATATAACCAACCAGGTTAAAGGACATTAAGCTAACATGGGAAAAAAATGCCGCAAGTCCCGGGCTTCATAGTTTATCCAACTATTAGGTCGCATTCGAGCGTAAAAAGCCTTGGTATGGCTGTAGAACGTCAAGCCTCATAAAGAGGCCTCTGAGCAAAGTTAAGATATCTTCCACTATAGAACACTCAATTTTTGCACATTATATTTCCGCACCCTAAATAAAGAGTTTTACAATCTTAAGGGTGTCGCCCAAAAGCACCTATAGTTTTCTCCAAAACATGATGGCCGTCAAAGGGGACCGCTGCCCCCTACCACTGGGCAATGACCATTAGCAAACTAAAGACGAACCTATTCTAGGGGTGAGAGACAACGTGGTAAAATCAGTTTCCTGGAGATCTACTTGCAAGTTGAGTTAAGAGTCCAGTATGGAAGAACTTGGCAACAGTGAGGGTTGGTAACAAACCAAAAACCCATAACCGCAAACTTTAAAGTCTTTGGAAGAAGGGTGGGGCGGATCCATCATGTTCTGACAAATCTGACGTGTTCCATTCACATGACTTTCTCTACATCTCTGCAACAAATTATTGTTAAAAAGCTTATGCAGAAAAATTATTAGAAATAGTCTTATTACTTGCTTCCTTGTAAGTAGAAGCGAAATAAGGGAGTACCATAGGTTAAAGTGAAAGCCAAAAGCTGGTTGCTATGTGACTGATGTTCCTTTGTTTGTATGGACAGAAGTTTTTTAAAGCTGAAACTAAAAACAAGGAATATCTTAAAAAGGATCAAATCCACGAAAAAAATGTACCTATAACATAAATGTGCTCTACATTTTCTGTGTGGTAAGTTTTTGTCTATCTTTACGGTTAAGCAGTTATGCAAAATTCCGTAAAATTCATCATGAAGAAAGTAGTCTTCAGAGGCTATTCCCAGAAAATGTTCGTGTCCCATCCTTGGAAGATACCAAACCTAAATACCAAAATTGGTTTTCAACGGTCTTTTCGTTTTTAGCTATTTTATGCTACCCACAGTTTTTTTTTATTCAGGGGGTCTCAAAACATGTATTTCCGGTGAAATCTCGGTATCGAATTTTTGGGTGCATTGCAATACCTTCTCTATACACTATGTATGTAGTACGTTGCTAAATTTGGCCACCCTACCTAGATGCCACTAGCCGCCACTGCAGCTATCATCCCACTCCAGATGTATTTCACTTAACCGTCCTCTAGAAACACATTCCCAGAATACCGCGGTTGGAAATTCCTCCGCAGTGACAGGCCGGTTACCTCATGGCATTCTCCGTCTAAAGGGAAATTTTATTACGTAGAATTTACCTTTGACATCATGAATAACTGCTTGAAATTCCAAACAGTCGCGCCAACATATGAAACATGGGTTGCGCTGCCAAGAGCAACTTCAAGGCTGCAGCTCGGATAAATCTTTTACAGTAAACTGCGATGGTAGAAACGCGAATAAGTACAGTTCGGAAATACACAAGGGTAAGGACGTAAACAGTATTTCGTAACGCGTGTTGTTAAAGATTAGGAAGGATATTTTGTTTTTGTTCGCGTCCTTCATAATTATTATGTCGGTAACCTTCACATTAGCAAAGGAGATATGTCGGCAACTAATCGGAAATAAACATGTTTTAAAGCTTCACATTATCTTAAAAAATACATATTGAAAATAGGGTGAAAATTGTGTTACACACATGAGTTTCTCTACACACTGTCGTTTATTTAATATTATTGTCCAAAACTACTCTCACAGAAAAAAATATTTTTACTTTCTCTACACGTACTATGTACATAGTGTATAGAGAAGGTATTGTATTGCACCAAAAAATTCGATACCGAAAATTACATCTGAAATGCACGTTTTAGGGTCCCCTGTATAAAGCATTTTTAGAAAAAGGTTCGTGTATCTTTTTTTCCCTTCTTTTTAAAGTTTAACGTCCTTTAACCTGGTTCATATCGGACGATGAATGAAATTGGTGAAATTATGCTTAAATGATATCAGGGTCCATAGAGCTTAAAGTTGCTTGACATTCGTCTTCTCAGGATAAATGAAAACCCCGAAAAAGACTCATCTGGGTTAACTCACCTTAAGTGAGATTCGAACTCACGACCTCTTGAATGTGAGGCAGACACGCTACCACCACCCTATCCAGTCTGTGTATCTGTAGACACGATAACCCAAAAACGAAAAATCGGTAAAATATCAAACTTGGTGTTTAAGTTTAGTATCTTCCAAGGATGCGACACGAAGATTTTGAGAAAACTCCCCCACCCCAAACTACATGGGAAAATTTTCGAAAATGTTGATTTTCTCCAAAATGGCTCTAATGATTTTGATTAAAATCTCTCATGTTTAAGATATTTATGTGACAAATAAACTGTATATCTTCAATTTTCTGAAGACATGTTTATTCTGGATGAATTTTGCGGAAGTTTGCTTAACTGGTAAACCGTAAGCGATAGACAAAAAATTGCCACACATAAAATGTAGAGCTCACTAAAATACACAATTTATGTTATATATTTTTTCTTCGTGGAATTTATCGTTTTTTAGTTATTCTGTGTTAAAAAACTTTTCTCATACGGGAATTTGTCAACTTCTGGTAATACAAAGAAACTGTTCATCCACATGACTACCATTTGTAAGATTTGACTATCATTTTAGCCTAGTATATTCCATTATTTCTCCTCTACTTACAAGAAAGCATGTCTGCTAATATTTCTCTCGATTAACACGAAGTAGATAGTAGAATAAGGCTTTTAACAATAATTTGTTACAGAGATGTAGAGTAAGTCATGTGAATGGAAGACATCAGATTTTTTAGACGTGTTCCAAATGTGTATTTTCCCGAAATATTGACAATATTTGGTTAAACTCTTACGAACTAATACTAAAGTTGTGCATTTTAAATATTTTCGCATTAAACCAGTAGAGAATGAGAAGTCCTTGGACAAACTGATGAAAAACGGGGGCACAAAGCTGCGCACTCGTTCCGTTACGCTCACTTTTCTGAAAGAAGGCAGGCAGGTGGAGTGTTTGATAAAGCAAAAGGTCGCGACCCATTTTCTTGCAAGACAAGGAACTGGGTACCATGACTTCTTCCTCACGAGTTGCCACCCACGACCTCCGATAAACGTCTATCCTGCCCCAGACGGTAACCCTTCAGCCACCCGTGTGAAGGGAAAGTGACAACAGTGTGCATTGTATAAAACTTACATAACACTTGAACCATCGTCATTGTATGATTTTTCATGTTAGATCTCGATAAAATTAATATCTATTCTTAAAAAGCATATTCCACTTATCTTAAATCTGCTAAATTTACGATCCATTATCCCAGAAGTTATTTAAAACATCAAACTGAAGTTTTACTTTCTCTACTCGTACGTAGTTATAGGTAGAAAACCGAGCTAGGTGTTTTTTTGTTTTTTGTTTGTTTTTTTTTATAGTGTTTTCGCCCACTTTTACTTATGGCACAGCAGACGATGACACTGATGATAATGGAGCACTGGTGGAAACCAGAGAATCCGGAGAAAACCCGCCCTGCACCGCTTTGTCTACCACAAATTTCACATGCGCTTGCTTGGGATCGAGCCCGGGCCGTCTTGGCTTTCCTGGGGCCGCTTAGGTAAATACTGGGATGCTGTATATCTACCATGGTTCCTTTCCCTTCATTCCTTCATTTCATTTCCCTTGTTCATCTTTCAGGTCAGCGCAGGTGTGGCTTGAGGCTTTGCAGGCAGATGGTACGGTTACTTGCTCTGAGTGAAACTTCCTTCCCCCTGGTTGCGCTGGTTGAGGTTAGGTGCCGTTGTAGAGGCCTCCTTCCGGCCTCCCGGCGCGTTGGGGTTTTCATTTAGAGATTGTTAGGGACTTCCGTGCGTCACTGCGCTTAGCTCCATCGTTTCCTGTGTACTGGGCAGTGGTTTCCCCTCCTCTCGTCCCTTCCCCCGAGGTGGTAGACCGCAATAGTTCAATACTTGGTTGCATTTATCGACGTTAACATGCTCTAACTTCTAATTTAGGTAGAGAAGGTATTGCATTCCACCCAAAATTTCGATACCGAGATACGCGGTTTTATAATAATTGTACAGCACCATCGGTGTGTGCACGTGCATTTGTGGAAGAATACATTCTGGTTTTAATCGATTGTTCTGTTTTTTTCCACACAAGCCGTGTGTAGAACAGGAGATGGTTAGGCTGAGTCAGACTAAAAAATGCAATGTCATAAATGGGATTTGAGCAATCAGATCTCCTGGGTAAATTAGCGTTATATGTTTTTTCCATACAAACCGTTGGAGTAATGTAAGTATGTAATACTCTAGCAAACTTCCAAAACCGCATGGCTTCATTTTTGTAGCTTTATCGGAGAATTTCACACGCCAATGTAAAGCAAGGTCGTAAGGTGAGACATGAACAAATCTTACGCATAAGGGAAATTGCTTTCCTTCCCTCCCTCTCTGCAACGGCTGAGAGAGGTAATACAGATGTCGGCTTGGCGCGAATAACACAACCACAACAGCGTGCAGCTTTAAACAATTATTGCGGTTCACATGAAAGTAATTGTTGGCACATATCCATAGTTATAGCGAAATCACTTTATTATAAAGCTAATTTTTATACATATATTCGTATGATATACCGTAACAACATGTAGAGTGTGAAAGGGAATTTTTGGGTGCAATACAATACCTTCTCTATACATTATGTACGTAGTAGTGTAGAGAAAGTAATGAATGGCTGATAATAACATTAAGAAACAATACAGAATAATTTCAATATTTGGCGATGTAGGTATAATTCTCAAGATGACGTTGAATTGGTAGACCTTTCGGAGCTAAGCGCCAAAGTTCTAACGAAGATATGGTACATATGGTAACAGTGTGCTCCATTTAACATGCTGAGAAAGAGTACTTCTTACATTCCAATATATGCTTCAAAGAAGCATTAAAAAGAAAAAGGTCTAATGGCATTTTGTTCTTTGATCAGCCGAGAAAATGAGTAGTTCCAAATTGGATGCGTAATTCCACAAGAACGTACAAAGATAATAGTTTGTTACTTGTAAGATGCGTAGGGTAACATATTTCCGACATTAGTTTCGGTAGGGTTTACATCACACACAGTTTCGACATAATGACTTAAAAGAATTAAAGGAATAATCCGAATAGTTACGTGAAGTAACTGGCAACTTTGTGTTGAGGTGGTCAGGTTTCTAAACAGGCTTCTGGATGTAAACATGTCGGTCGCTTGCAAACACGACGCAGAGTGGTGTAATGTTTTGGGAGATAGCGAGTGCAGCTGACATTCTGTTTGGCCTACACTCGCACTGTAAAAAAACGGAAGGAATTACTTCAAGATCCTAGTGAGGCGTGTTTATGTACTGATTTAGTGCAAGTGAGACCCACACAACCTACAGCGTTGCCAGGTTGTTGATCTCTTGTTTTCGACAAAATTGAAATATCTGCGTAGGAAAACGTAAGATACAGAATGTGTTGCTAATACCGATATCTATTAATGCAATGTCTTCCCTTCCACCCGGTATAGCGTGTTCTAAGTTAGTACAGGTTTGAAGCTGACACTGCAAGAATGTATTGCGGGCTGTCAGCGGATACGGCGCAGCATGTGGCCCTACTGCTTCGTTGCCCACTCACAGCAGCTAGTGAACCGTTCATCTTTCTTTCAGGGGATTTAAAATGTACGAGCCTGCTGAATACGTTCTTTCCTATGAGAGGAAAACTTGAAGTGTTTATAACAGAACTCAATTGATTTCCTGCTCATATCACCACCCCTATTACTGTATTATAGTAATTATTTTTACTTTCTCTAGCACGAATGTACAACGTGCATAGTGGATAGAGAAGGTATTCCATTCCACCCAAAAATTTGATGCGGATATTACACCGGAAATAAATGTTTTGAGACCTCATGAATAAAAAAAAATTCGAAACATGTCCGTGTATGTGTGTGTGTGTGTGTGTCTATTTCTCTCTCTCTCTCTCTCTCTCTCTCTCTCTGGGTCTGTGGTCAACAAGGCTCAAAAACGAAAAGTCGGTTAAATACCTAACTTAGCAATTAAATGCATTATTTTCCAAGAATGCGGCACGAACATTTTAAAGTAAATCTCCCCATCCCCAGCTGCCCTTTACATGGAACATTTTTCGAAAATTTGAATTTTCTCAAAAGTTGCTCCATTAGTATTGACATTTTTAAGATATTTTCATAACAAACGAAATGTATACTGAATTTTCTGGGAATAGCCTCTGAAGATCTCTTGATTCTGGATAACTTTTCTGTAACTGGTAAACCTTAACTTACCGCACAAAAAATGCAGATCATATAAACTTTTCTCAAACGGGAAGTAATATTTATTTTCGTCTCTCTTTTGTTTACTCCTAGCAAGCAAAGAGAGCCGGTTTCAATTGTTTCATACATATGTTTTATACAGCTTTTAAAATATGTTTGATTATCGTTTTAGCCTGTGCATTCCCGTTTTCTTCTTCTTACAAGTAATAAGACCAATTCTGGTAATGTCTATCTTGATTAATATGATATAGCTAAAAGAATACAGTTTTACTTTCTCTACACTTACTATGCTCAGAGTGTATAGAGAGGATATTGCATTACACCCACAAATTCTATACCAAGAGTTCACCAGAAATATACGTTTTAGGGTTCCTTGTATAAAAAAAGTATTTTCAGAAAAAGGTCCGTGTGTGTGTGTGAGCGCGTGTGTGAACACGCTAACACAAATGAAAAGTCGGTAAAATATAAAACTTGGTATATAAGTTTAATATCTTCCAGGGATGCTACACGAAGCTTTTGAGAAATATCTCCCCACTGCAAACTACCCTTTACATGTAAGAAATTTCGAGAATTTTGATTTTCTCAAAAATTGCTCTAACTATTGTGATTAAAATCTTATATATAAAATGTTTATGTGACAAATAAAACATATATCTTGAATTTTTGGGAATAGCTTCTGAAGACATGTTTATTCTGGATGAATTTTGCGGAAGTTTGCATAACTGGTAAATCGTAAGCGTTAAACAAAAACTTACTAAACAAAAAAAGTAGAGTTCATTAAAACACACAGTTAGTGTCCTATACATTTTTTCATGGAGATGAGCATTTTTAAGATATTCCTTGTTGTTCTTTTCCGCTTTAAAATACTCAAGACTTTTCACATCCGGGAATTTGTCAACTCCTGAAAATCAAAGAAACGAAATTCACCCACATAGCAACCAGCTTTTAAAATATTTGACCATCCCTTATTTTCTTTCTACTTACAAAAAAGCTTATGTGTTCCATTCATATGACTTTTTCTACATCCCTGAAAAAATATTATTAAAAAGCTTATGCTTCTATTTACTTCATGCTAATCGAGAAAAAATTAGCAGAAATAGTCTTATTACTTGCTTCCTTGTAAGTAGAAGCGAAATAAGGGAGAACCATAGATTAAAGTATTAGTCAAAACCTGGTTGCTATGTGAATGAAGTTCCTTTGTATGGACAGGAGTTGACAAATTCCGGTATGAGAAAAGTATAAGTTTTTCAAAGCTGAAACCAATAACAAGGAATATCTCAAAGACGATCAACTCCACGAAAAAAAAAACTGTATATTACATAAATCGTGTGTTTCAACGTGCTCTACATTTCTGTGTGGTAAGTTTTTCTCCATCTCATACGGTTTAGCAGTTATGCCAAATTCCGTAAAATTCATCCAGAATAAAGTAGTCTTCAGAGACTATTCCCAGAAAATTCAATAAATACATTTTATTTGTCAGGTAAATATATTTAATATACGACATTTTAATCAAAATCGTTAGCGCTTTTATTTGTTGAGAAAACCAAAAATGTCGAAAAAAGTTGCTTGTAAAGAGTAGTGCGTGGATTTTCTTGAAAATCTTCGTGTCACATCCCTGGAAGTTACCAAACTTAAATACCAAGTTTGGTATTTAATGGTCTTTTCGTTTTTGAGCTATGTTGTTCACAGTCACACAGACACAAACACGGACCTTTTCCTAAAAATGTTTTTATACAGGGGACCCTAAAACGTGTATTTCCGCGTATCAAATTTTTGAGTGGAATGCAATACCTTCTCTATACACTATGTACATAGTACGTGTAGAGAAAGTAAAAATGTAATTCGTCAAGAACTGGTGCGCGGCCTGAAGTGCATCACCATGGGGCGGTGCTATGATGCCACTACTATCTGCCTATTTATACATGATGACCGCCACAAGCAGCAGAACACCAATTACAGAAATAGCTGATCTTCCACACTTATCGTTTTTTCTAATACACATTAATTTACACCGTCTCGGTGTCTTTCTGCTTCATGAATGTAAAACCAGTTATACCGCTTTTCAAGCTGTGCTGGCAAGAAAAGCAGTCCAGTACGCAAATATCTTGAAAGATACGTAGAATTTGCTCTTTAAAATGTAAGTGGTGTAATCAAATACCAAAGGAAACCCCTTAGCATTTGATATATACTATTAATTCGCTTACGTCAGCGTATAATCATCCTAAAGCTATGCGATCAACAATAGGGTGCAATTATTGCTGCTTCTACGTCAGATACGGGTGATGTAAGCTCAGAACTTTCTCCTCTGACCCCTCAGATGACCTTCTGTTGCAGGCAGGTACCTTGCCACAGGCTCACGTTACAGAAATAAGTACTACTGCAGGTTCTGACCTCCAGTACCCTCAAGGTCAGGAATGTGTACACAAATTCCAAGGATTGTATAGAGGTGTAGTGATGTAAATTCAACAAATGAGTTCAGTTAGAGGTATGAGAAAAATCTGTGTTCCATTCACATGCCTTTCTCTACATCGCTGTAACAAAGTATTGTTAAAATGCATGTTCTTCTGTCTACTTTATGATAATCCAGATAAATATTAGCAGAAATTGTTCTTAATTACTTGTTTCCTCGTAAGTAGAGGGTAAATAAAGGAATACACTACGTTAAACGAAATGTCAAATCTCTTAAAAGCCGGTTGCCATGTGGTTGAAATCCGTTTCTATGCAGGGCCAGGAGTTGTTGACAACTTACCGTGTGAGAAAAGTTTATAAGTATTTTAAATCTAAAAACAATAATAAGAAATATCTCAGGAATGTTTAGTTCCACGAAAAATATGTAGGTATATGACATAAATTGTGTGTTTTAACGTGATTGCATTTTTGTGTATTCTTACTTAATCAGTTACGCAAAATTCAGCAAACTTCCTTCACAATAAAGAGGTCTTTAGAGGCTATTCCCAGAAAATTCAAGATATACATTTTATTTGCCATATAAATATCTTTAATACACGGTGTTTTAATCAAAATCGTTTCAGCCATTTTTGAGAAAACTAAAATTTTCGAATTTTTTTCCATGTAAAGGGTAATTTGTGGTGGGGTGATTTTTCTTAAAATCTTCGTGTCGCATCCCTGGAAGATACTACTTTTAAATACCAAGTTTCGCATTTTACCGACCTTTTTGCAAAATGCTTTTCTTTGGATTCAGGGGGTCCTAAAACATGTATTTCCGGTGAAATCTCGGTATCGAATTTTTGGGTGGAATGTAATAACTTCTCTATACACTATGTACATAGTACGTGTAGAGAAATTAAAAAGTATTTTATGAGTAACATCTGACCATTTCAGTTCCAAAGGCATAATAGTATCAACAAAATTCTCTTAATTCACTTTTACGTTATCTTCGTTTTTTTTTTCGCAAATCGTAATTATTCATCCCGATATCGAAAATTATTGCTCCGCTGCCTTCTCTCCCTTCTTCCATGCATCGGGAATTCTTTTTTGTTTTAATAACAATGCATAAACTCACATTCAACAGGTCATGAGTTCGAATCTCTCTCAGGGTGAATTACCCCAAGATAAGGTTTTTTCTGGGTTTTCTCTTATCCTGATAAGATGAATATCAAGTAAAGTAAACTCCATGGGCCCCGAGATCATTTGAGCACCATTTCACCAATTTCATTCATTGATTCATTCATCTTCATAGTAGAAGGGAAATAAGGGAGTACAATAGGCTAAAGTGATAGTCATAAGGTGGTTGCTATGTGATGGAGGTTCCTTTGTTTGTACGAACAGGAGTTGACAAATTCCAGTATCAGAAAAGTATAAATATTTTAAAGCAGAAACCAATAACAGGGAATATCTAAAAAACGGTCAACTCCACGAAAAAAAAAAAAAAATGAATATAACATAAATTGCTCTACAATTTCTATTAAGTAGGGTTTTGTCTCTCTCTTACGGTTTACCAGTTAGACAAAAATCAGCAAAATTAATCCAGAATAACGATGTCTTCAGAGGCTGTTCCCAGAAAAAGTTTATAGGTATTTTAAATCTGAAAACAATAATAAGGAATCTCTTAGAAATGTTCGAATCCACGAAAAATACGTATAAGCCATAAATTGGGTGTTTTAACGAGATAATATTATTTATGTAGTAAGTTTTTGTCTATCTCCTACGGTTTACTAGTTATGCAAGATTCATCTAGATTAAAGACGTGTTTAGAGGCTATTTCCAGAAAATTCAAAATACACATTCCTATAAATATCGTAAGTGTAAGAGATTTTGATCGAAGTCGTTAAAGCCGTTTTTTAAAAAGTAAAGTTTTCGAATTTTTTTTCCATGTAAAGGCTAGTTTGTGGTGGGGGAATTTTTCTCAAAAGCTTCGTGTCGCATCCCTGGACGATACTGAACTTAAATACCAAGTTTGGTATTTAACAGTCTTTTCGTTTTTGAGCTATGCTGCCCATAGACACACATACACGGACCTTTTTCTATTTTTTTTTCGGAATCAGGGACACCAAGACATATTTTCCGGTGAAATAACGGTATCGAATTTTTGGGTGGAATGCAATAGCTTCTCTATACACTTTGTATATAGTACGTATAGAGAAAGTAAAAAGGAATCGGTGTTGTTAATCAGCACTTTGTATAGGAATTAGATTATGGGATTAAGTTACGGGGTGGTGCAGTGAATCGAAGTAACCAAAGTTACAATACCACGGTGACATGTTTTTGTTTCCACTTGAGATAGCCCCCAACAAAATCTGCATGTCATGGCCCAAAGCTTCTCGCTTTCTAATTTTTCTCGCTCGAAAGATTTCATCGGCCTCGCCTGGAATTGAACTCGCGACCTTGGGTGCGAAGGAGCTGTAGCCCTGTAATTTCGCCACATTTGCAGAACAAAACGGTAACGCGTGAAAGTCGTTATCGCCTTATAAAGAAAGTGCAGGGATGTTATGATACGTACATGATCATTACGTGTGGCCATCAAAATGTTGATGGTCAGTCATGAGTGGCCTTTCTAAAATTGGCAGGCCCTAGACCCACATTCTATACCCCAAAGGTAGAAATGTTCTGCCTTTTAGCTGTTCTTAGTGCGGGGAAAATCTCGTGTGTTCCATTCACATGACTTTCTCTACATCTCTGTAACAAATTATTGTTGATAAGCTTATTCTTCTATCTACTTCATACTAATTGAGGTAAACATTAACAAAAACGGTCTTATAACTTAGTTCCTTATAAATAGAAGGGAAATAATGGAATACACAAGGCTAAACCGACAGTCAAATGTTTTAAAATGTGGTTGCTATGGGATTGATATCCGTTTCTTTGCGTGGTCAGCATTTGACAAGTTTCCGTATGAGAAACGTTTTAAGTATTTTAAAACAGAAATCAATAACAAGGAATATCTTGAAAATGGTCAACTCCGCGGAAAAAAATATATGTGACGTAAATTGTGTATTTTAAAGAGATCTACATTTTTTGTGTAGTAAGTTTTTTCTATCTCTTACCGGTTATGCAAAATTCAATTGGAAT
Organism: Hymenopus coronatus; assembly: GCA_030762935.1. Lineage (NCBI taxonomy): Eukaryota > Metazoa > Arthropoda > Insecta > Mantodea > Hymenopodidae > Hymenopus > Hymenopus coronatus. The sequence goes on from CM060897.1 coordinate 29,283,089, forward strand.
GAAATGGTCTTCAGAGGCTATTCTCATACATTTCTAGATTTACATTTTATTTGTCATGGACGTATCTTAAATATAAGAGATTTTAATCAGAACCGTTAGAGAAAACCAAACTTTTCGAAATTTATTCCAGTAAAGGGTATTTGATGTTGGCGGATTTCCTTGAGATTCTGCCTGTCGTGTCCTTGGAAGATCCTGAAGCTAAATATCAAGTTTGGTATTTAACGGACTTTTTATTACTTTCTCTACACGTACTCTGTACATAGTGTATAGAGGAAGTATTGTATTCCACCCAAAAATTCGATACCGAGATTTCACCGGAAATACATGTTTTAGGACCCCCTGGATACAAAAAACGCATTTTTACAAAAAAGTCCGTGTGTGTCTGTCTGTCTGTCTGTCTGTCTGCCTGCCTGCCTGCCTGTCTGTCTGTGTGTGTGTCTATGGACAGACTAACTCAAAAACGAAAAGTCCGTTAAAAACCAAACTAGGTATTTAGGTTTGGTATCTTCCAAGGATGCGACACGAAGATTTTCAAGAAAATCCCCTCACCCTCAACTACCCTTTACGTGGAAAAATGTTCAAAAAATTTGATTTTATAAAAAATGGCTCTAACGATTTTGATTCAAATATCGTGTATTAAAGATATTTACCTGGCAAATAATATGTATATCTTGAATTTTCTGGAAATAGGCTCTGAAGACTACTTTATTCTGGATGAATTTTACGGAATTTTTTTTAACTGGAAAACCGTAAGAGATAGACAAAAATGTACCAGATAAGAAATGTAGAGCACATTAAAACACACAATTTATGTTATATACATTTTTTTCGTGGAGTTGATCGTTTTTTGAGATATTCCTTGTTTTTGGTTTCAGATTTGAAAAAACTTGTACTTCTCTCATACAGGAATTTGTCAACTCCTGTCCATACAAACAAAGCAACTTCAGTAACTTAGAAACCAGCTTTTGACTATCACTTTAACCTATGGTACTCCGTTATTTCGCTTATACTTACAAGGAACCAAGTAATAAGACTATTTCTGCTAATTTTTTTCTGGATTAGATGAAGTAAATAGTATAATTTGTTGCAGAGATGGAGAGAAAGTCATGTGAATGGAACACATAAGATTTTTTTAGCTATGTTGCCCACATACGCCCCCCACACACACATTTCTCTAAAAACTTTTTTTTTTTAATTCAGGGGGTCCCAAAACATATATTTCCGGTGAAATCTGGGTATAGAATTTTTGTGTGCAAATATCTACCTTCTCTATACACTATATACATAGTACGTGTAGAGTGCTCGGGACCTCGTCTTCGAATACTCGAAAAGGAAATTAATTTTGAACATCCGACCTTAATTATGCCTCTCGTAGCCGACTAGTGAAAGAATTTTCCCAGACATCTGCGCAACAATATTGTGGAGAACATGTGAAACTAATTAGCAGCCGGTCATTTTTGGAAAGTCCTGCCCATGTTTCCTCTCAGGATTTATTGCTTTACACATGCGAACTTGTGTTCAGTAGAATTTACTGTAGCGTGAGAAGCAAATGTTGTATTTTCTTCCGGTACTTATTTGAAAATCTGATGTGTTACATTTAAATGGCTTTCGCTACGCATCCTCCAATAAACTATTATAATTTATTTATTGTCGCTTAACTGTAAATGTTAATTTTCTAACAAAGTTAAAATAATGAAGGATATTTTTACTTTGTTTACACGTACTAGCTGCATAGTGTATTATTGCACCCAAAAATTCAATACCGAGATTTCACAGCAAATATATGTTTTGTGATACCCTGAATCCAAAAAAGGATTTTTAGAAAATATATATATATATATTATATGTGTGTGTGTGTCTGTGAGCAGTATAACTCAAAAAAAATCTGATGTCTTCCATTCGCATGACTTTCTCTAGCTGTTCTACAAACTTCATACATAAGATTCTTCTTCTTTCTGCACCTTCCTAATCTTGGTACTCATTAGCACAATGTTCTTATTATTAGTTCCGTATAAGTAGGAAGAAATTAAGGAAATACACTAGGCTAAACCAATAGTCAAATGTTTTAAAAGCTATCGTTGTGCGATTGTCATTACAAATCGCTCCTTTTCTTGGCCAGGAGTAGAACAAAAGAAAAACGGACATCTGAGAAAAGTATAAGTACTTCACAACTGAAACTAATAACAATGAGTACCTCGAAAACGGTAAGCTACACGAGAAAAATGTATATGACATACCTTGTGTATTTTAACAAGACCTACATCTTTTGTATAGTAAGGTTTTGATTAAAATATCGTATATTAAAGATATTTGCCTGACAAATAAAATGTATATTTTGAATTTTCTGGGAGTAGCCCCTGAAGACTACTTTATTCTAGATCAATTTTACGGAATTTTGCATAACTGCTAAACCGTAAGAGATGGAGAAAAACTTACCACAAAAAATGTAGAGCCCTTTAAAACAGACAATTTATGTTGTATACATTTTTTTCGTGAGTTCGTTGTTTTTGAGACATTCCTTATTTTTGGTTTCTGCTATGAAAAACTTATACTTTTCTCATACAGGAACTTGTCAACTCATATCCATATAAACAAAGTAACTTCAGTGACATAGCAACCAGCTTTTGACTATCATTTTAACCTATGGTAGTCCCTTATTTCGCTTCTACTTACAAGGAAGCAAGTAATAAAACTATTTCTGCTAAGTTTTGCTCCATTAGATGAAGTAAATAGAATAATTTGTTGTAGTAACCTTGTGTGACTGCTTGTAAGAAACGCAGATGGCTCTGTAAGAAACGTATGCATGACTTGACCCGAACCTTTTATCGCCGAAGATGAACGACCCTGGTGTCTTAACATGGCAGTTATATTTGGGACAAAAACACACCTACTCATTGTGACCTCGGAAAGGTCGTTCGTTAGTCGTTGTACCCGGGAATGTCCTGGACGGTCTTGACCCGCAACTTCCGTATATAGACACAGCCTCGCTTGGGTGCAAGTTCAAACCTTTGTCTGAGGCCAGACAAGTGGCAGAACTCGCCAGTTTGCGAATAAAATCAAGACAGCACTACTTGGACAGGTTTCGATTTTGGAGAGCTTCATGCCTTGTTTGGTTTGTTCCAAGAAATCGGTTGTTTTGTTGTGGGGCAGGTATCAGGACATCGACTTCCCATACACTCCTCAACGATTTACCGTCGTATTTCTAGTCTTTTTACTTTCTGTACCACTTAACGCATATTGAGCCAGGTGTCTCAGGCGTTTCGTCTGGGGCTGGCATTCGGGAGGTCTTGGATTCGATTACCGCGGCCGACCTCTCTGAACCATGTTTTTTTTCGGGTTTTCCCGAACTTACTGTCCCTTAATTTCATCCAACCGTTCTCTTTCACGGTTGAGACTGCTAGAGCTGCGGTAGTGGCGCCCTTCCATGATGGTGACAGCGCTTTAGAACTACAGCTCTCGGCGGCTGGATGGCGTTGAAGTCTGCTGTAGGTACCAGGGGGCCCGGTCAGATCTAGAGCACGGGTTTTGTTAATGCTCTCCGCGTCGAAATGAACTGCTTTGATTTGATACGGACCCTTCACGGTGACTCTTTCCCGCGGTCGGCTGCGGCCGCATTCGGTAATGCTCTCATATCACCTCATCCTGCTGACTAACTTCATATACCCAAGGCCGCGGGTTCAAACCCGGCGGAGGACGATGGAGTTTTTTCGGGTGTCAACATCCTTAGCAGGTCTTCCTTCGGAAGGGAAGTAAAGCCGTTGGTCCCGTGTCGTAGATTTACGGCACGTAAAAGAACCTCAAACTTGATAGAGAGGCCTCTGAGTAAAATTAAGCGGTCTTTCACGCCCAATTTAGAATGGGACGCTGAGAGCACAGTAGTTAAAGACCGTCCATAAATAACAGACCATTTACATTTTCCATTTCCCATTCTGCTGAGGTCTGACGCATGGCGGCTGCAATATGGAAACCCCCTTCGGAATCACACACACACACACACACACACACACACACACACAATAACGCGCGCGCGTGGTGTGTAGAGGAACAACTGCATTCCATACAAACATTCGATATCGAAATATCGGAAATAATTCTTTTAGGTACCTGCTGTATCTGTGAAGAGTATAACCAAGAACGAAAATTGAATTAAATGTCAAGCTTCATATTTGGGTAACTGCAGCTTCTTCCAAGTAAACGACATGAAAGGTTTCAACAAAATTCTCTCATTTTAAATTTTTCCCTAAAATGACATAATTGTTATTAAATTCCATGTTCGTAAGCTATTTACCTACGTTATTAATACAATTCATATACCGACTTTTCTCAATAGTCTGTGAATAAATGTGTCCTATAACTAGCGACCCATAAGGGATAAGACATTTTACTTCGGAGTAAAACGTGCTTAAAGGTGTAGCTACTTCTGTCGAATAACTTTTTATGTAATATTAACAGTTTCGAAATACTCGTTAAATCCATGTTTGTCATGTTGAACTGTCACGTTGGACTTAAATACTAGATTTGGCACTTACCCAACTTTTCATTTTTGAGTTAAGCTGTTCTTAAAACCTTGCTTTTAGCATACTAGAGACTAGAGAGAAAGTAATTAAATACCTTCTCATATGTAATGTTATTTTAACAGCCTTAAAACGTGTATATTGTTGATATTAGACATTTACGTAACGTTATTTTAAAATGTACATTTTCAAGAACACAACTTCCAATGGGAGTGCCTCAGTCTTAAATCCAGGTACAAATTCTGTAGGTATTTACACCGTGTTTCATATAACTTTTCGTCTATTTCTTGCACTAGTCACTTCTCATTGACTGCTGTCGTGGAATAAGTTGTTGCGCGATACAAAATAGTTCCTTATTTAATATTGCCATTTATCTTAATATGTATATTCTGAGAGGATTGTCAAATTCGCATTCTCTTAATCGTATGAATCAAGTATATACAGTGCTTTAATTTAAGCAAAAAGCACGTCAACTTAGATATTGAGGGGGAAGCTAAAACTGGTCTGAGTTGCTTTTAGGTTTCCCCCCTCACCTCCAGCCAACCCTACTTTGAAATTTCAAATGACACTCCTATATATTTCTATTTAAATATGAAAGACTACTCAATTGTTTATTCATCTCATTCATATGTTTTACATATTGACTCAAAAATGGTTTACAATTAAATTCTTAAATACACTGCTGCATATAACTCACTCGAAGCTTCGACAGTTTACAGCTGCACGCCATCCATGGCTCGCGCACCACTCTGCGCTAACTTTCCAGTCACTGACGACTCAGTACAATTTACAACACATCAACTCTGCATTAGGATCCTTCATCCTTTTACAGCTAGAAAATGACGCCACAAAACTTTCTGGAAACTTGTCGAAGGTTCTGGGCGTTTGTAAACGAATCTCGAATATACCAGATATCGATGTGTCATGTTACGAAGTCTCCTGTTACTCGCGCATCCAACTGCGCATGTCTCATTGACACGAACGGCATTCACAACATTTTGTTTTAAATCAATGTAGCACATTTTGTACATTTGATTTAATCCAAAATGTGTCTCTTGTCAGGTTGCCAAGAAAAAGATACACGAGAAAATCAAATGAATGAGATGAATACTTTTTCATATTTAAGTACAATTTTTTTTGTAGTGTTTAACGCCCGCTTTAACTACTTATGGCACCGCAGGCGGTGACACTGATGATACATGGATGATGGAGCACCGGTGGAATGCGATGGCGGGGAAAACCGGAGGACCCGGAGAAAACCCGCCCAAGCGCCGCTTTGTCCACCACAAATCTCACATGCGGTCGCTTGGGATCGAACCCCGGCCGTCTAGGTGAGAGGCGAGTGGTCTAACCACTCGGCCACGGCGCGACCTAAGTATAAAATCTGATGTGTTACACTCTCTAGTGTTCTACAAACTTCTTACATAAGATTATTCTTCTTTCTGCACCTTGCTAATTGAGGTACTCATTAGTACCTCTCGGGCCCGAGAAGATTTTGAATTAACACGTCGCCAGGAAAGCTTCAGTTCTTATTTCAATATTCAAATGTTTAAAAAGCTCTCGTAATGCGAATGTCATTACACATCGCTTCTTTTCTTGGCCAGGACTAGAACAAAAGAAAAACGGACACTGCCGTCTGAGAAAAGTATAAGTACATCACAACTGAAACTAATAACAATGAATACCTCGAAAATGGTAAGCTCCACGAAAAAAAATGTATATGACGTAAGTTGTGTATTTTAACAAAACACATTTTTTTGTATACCAAGTTTTTGTCTATCTCTTACGGTTTACTAGTTATGCCAAATTAAGCAAAATTCATCCAAAATAAACAGGTCTTCAGAAGCTATGCCCAGAAAATTCAAGATATACATTTTATTTGTTAGGTAAATATCTTTAATATATGATATTTTAATCAAAATCGTTATAGCCATTTTTAAGAAAAACTTTTTTCGAAAATTTTTATTTTCTAAAAAATGGCTAACGATTTTGATTAAAATATCGTATATTAAAAATATTTACCTGACAAATAAAATGTATATTTTGAATTTTTTGGGAATAGCCTCTGAAGACTACTTTATTCTGGATGAATTTTACGGAATTTTGCATAACAGCTAAACCGTAAGAGATGAACAAAAACTTACCACACAACAAATGTAGAGCACTTTAAAACACACAATTTATGTTATATACATGTTTTTCATGGAGTTGATTATTTTGGAGATATTCCTTGTTTTTGGATTCAGCTATGAAAAACATACTTTTTTCATACAGGAATTTGTCAACTCCTGTCCATACAAACAAGGGAACTTCAGTGACATAGCAACCAGCTTTTGACTATCATTTTAACCTATGGTGCTCCCTTATTTCGCTTCTACTTTCAAGGAAGTAAGTAATAAGACTATTTATGGTAGTTTTTAGTCTTGATTAGCATGAAGTAAATAGTAGCACAAGCTTTTTAACAATAATTTGTTGCAGAGATGTAGAGAAAGTCATGTGAATGGATCACACCAGATTTTTTTTTCATGCATCGTCATTTCAAGGTGTACATTAGCGAATCAGGGAAAAGGGGAAGGAAAGAGAGCGTGGAAGAATACATATATGTCACGGTTCAGCTTATCAAACTCTACAGCAACTCTTTGTGTTTGTTTTCACCGAGCCACACACCAGACTCCTTGCAGGTGCGCGGGTTGACCGGCTATACGCCAGAAGGGTGCTTTGGATACTTTCGCCGTAATTAGGCCAAGCATCTTTTAGTTGAGTACATTGCGATATTGCAGCGATTGCGAGATAGCATTCCACACGAAGTGGATGATTTAGGAAAGTCGGCCGGCCGGTGTTTCAGTTTATCAACATCCGCTCCGCGATAAATCTATTGTTACGTAATAGTAACTAATTGTGGTAACCCAGGGGGCTCATGCTTTCCTGGCTCAGATACTGGAGGAGGCTGTAGTCTTATTCCAGTCACAACTGCAATGTAAGATCAGCACGGTCAGACCTCTCGCCTCTCATCTAGGGTTCGATCCCAAGCGACCGCATGAAATTTGTGGTGGACAAAGTCGCGCAAGGGCGGGTTTTCCGGTTTCCCCCGCCATCACATTCCACCGGTGCTCCATCTTCATGTATCATCGCCATAGCAGTAAAAGCGGGCGTTAAACATTACCCCCAAAAAGCAATTTTAGTGCTCTAATTCGGAGAAATTTTGGTTGTTGATACCCTACCCCAACTGGCGTGGGATGTCTTGTGGTTTCCATGGTGACAGTAAGTAAATGATGTGGTAAATGTGTATTACCAATGAGTAAAGATTTGGTACACGTTTCACAGGGTCTTGAATCCCACATGGCAGCAAAAGCGATCAAAATAAATTCTCACACTATCAACAGAATAACAAACACTTATCTATTGAGCCTTCTGAGACTCAGTTATATGTTCTCAAGGAAGGACGCATAAAATAACGTATAAAAGAGAATTCTCTTGTGGAACACAAACTGCAATCTTTTATCTCGTCTAATATGAAGTAAATGGAATGACTACCTTTCGTAAGGTTAGTTTGTGGAAAAGGGCAGAGAAAATTATGTGAATGTAGCAAATCACAATTTATACTTTTACTACGATGTATGTGCATACATGTATATAGTAGCTAGAGAAGGTATTGCAGTTCACTCAAAAATTCGATACCGAGATTTCATGGAAATGTTTTGAGATACCCTGAATCAAAAAAAAAAAAAAACATTTTTAGAGAAATGGTTTGGTTTGTATGGGTATGTACGTACCTGTGGACACATAACTCAAAAACGAAAAGTCGATTTTGTTATCTTCCAAAGATGCGACATGAAGATTTTCAGAAACATCCCCGCACCCCAAACTACCCTTTGCAAGGAAACTTTTTCGAAATTTTCGATTTTATAAAAAATCGACAAGTTTGATCAAAATGCCGTATATTAACGTTATTTACATCGTAAATAAAATAACATGTATATCATGAATTTCTTGGGAATGACCTCTGAAGTCCTCTTCACTTTGAATGACTTTTACATAACCAATTAACCATAAGAAATTGTGGGGTGGGGGGATTAGATCTCATTAAAACACAGAATTTATGTCATATATAGTTTAGAGACGCCATATCAGAGATATTCCCATTTATTGGTTTCAATTTTAAAATATTTAAAGTTTTCTCAAATGGGAAATCCTCCGTTGCACATCTCTTCTATTTTTCTCGTCGTTATGACAATCGTATAGCGATAACTTTTAAAATATTTGACTGTCGCTTTAGCGTAGTAGGTACTCTCTTGTTTCCCTTCTATTTATAAAGAACAAAGTAATAAGACTTATTTCTGTTGTTTTTTTATCTTGATTAGCATGGTGTGGATAAAACAATAACCTTATGTACAAATAGTTTGTTTGCAGGACGGATAGAGAAAGTCTTGTGACTGGGGAACACATCTGTTGTTTACCCTCTCTACACTTAGTGTATAGAGAAGGTATTGCATTCCACCCAAAAATTCGACACCGAGATTTCATTAGAAATACACATTTTAGAGTCTCCTGTATCCAAAAACAAAAAAAAAAAACATTTTTGGAAAAAGGTCCGTGTGTGTGAACACGGTAACTAAACAAACAAGTAATAAGTCTGTAAAATAAACAGTTTTGATTAAAATACGGTATGTTAAAGATGTTTAAATGACAAATAAAATGTATATCTTGAATTTTCTGAGAATAGCATCTAAAGACCTCTTTATTCTGAATGAATGTTGCGTAACTGGTAAACCGTAAGAGTTACACAGAAACTTGCTGCACAAAAAATGTAGATCACGTTAAAACGCAAAATTTATTTCATATACGTTTTTTTTTCCTCGTAAAAATGACCATTTCTGAGATAATCCTTGTTATTTGTTTCAGTTTTAAAATACATACGGGGATTTGTGAACTCCTGGCAATGCATAGAGACGGACATAGAGACCAGCTTTTAATGTCCTTTTAGTTTAGGATCATTTCTGCTAATATTTATCTCGATTAGCATGAAGTAGATAAAAACGTTTTAACAATAATGTGTTACAGAGATGTAGAGAAAGTCATACGAACGGAACACATAAGATTTTTTAAAGTGAAGAGGAATACTGCCTGAATTCATTGTATGTTATTATCTTGCCAATGTATCCAAGTCAGACTGCGTTACGACTAGACAAAATGGCAGTAGTGCTTGGACGCGCGGGAGTTAGAACCCCTGACCTTTCACAGATAAAACTCTTCATGATGATTTGAAGTGTACGTGATGAGGGAATGGCAGAGAGTGGAGAGAAACCAAGAGATTTATTTCTGTATTCTTTGCCGTAAAACTGTACTCGTTAAAACGGGCCATATTACTTACTTTCCTTCTGGTATAAGATGTGGGAAGTCAAAGGACGGTAGATCCGAAAGGCGACGAACGATACAGTAGGATCATTAAAACTTCCTCGCTCACGAGGAAGGCTAGTCCACTCTGAGTACGTTAAGGAATAATTATAGTTAAAAATATGTTGTTTTTTTCTTTTTACTTTCTCTATACGCACTATGTGCATAGTGTATAGAGAAGGTATTGCACTCCACCAAAAAATTCGATATCGAGATTTTACCGGAAATATATGTTTTAGGGTCCCCTGTATAAAAAAAAAAGTATTTTCAGAAAAAGGTCCCTGTGCGTATCAGTGTGTCCGTGTGTCTTTGAACACGATAACTCAAAAACGAAAAGTTGGTAAAATACCAAACTTGGTATTTAAGTTTAGTATCTTCCAGGGATGCTACACGAAGATTTTGAGAAAAATCCCCCCACCCCAAACTACCCTTTACATGGAACGTTTTTTCGAAAATGTTGATTTTCTAAAAAATGGCTCTAACGATTTTGATTAAAATCTCGTATATTAAAGATATTTACCTGACAAATAAAATGTATTTTTTTAATTTTCTGAGAATAGCCTCTGAAGACTACTTTATTTTGAGTGAATTTTACGGAATTTTGCATAAGTGCTAAACCGTAAGAGCGAGACAAAAACTTACCACACAAAAAATGTAGAGCACATTAAAACACACAATTTATGTTGTATACCTTTTTTTCGTGGAGTTGATTGTTTTGAGATATTCCTTGTTTTTGGTTTAAGTTATAAAAACTTATACTTTTTTTTATACAGGACTTTGTGAACTCGTGTCCATACAAACAAAGGAACTTCAGTCACATAGCAAACAGCTTTTGACTATCACTTTAACCTATGGTACTCCCTTATTTTGCTTCTACTTACAAGGAAGCAAGAAATAAGACTATTTCTGCTAGTTTTTTGTCGATTATCGGGAAGTAAGTAGAAGCATAAGCTTTTTAAAAATAATTTATTGCAGAGATATAGAGAAAGTCATGTGAACGGAACACATCAGATTTTTTTTATAGTATTTAACGCCCACTTTTAGATAGATAGATCGTTTATTAGTCTATTAAATACAATTATTCATGACTTCGTGAGTAAACTACATACATCAATCACACAATCTAACGTCACATATTTATATTATAAAACTCGTCAACAGTATACAGAGGATTAACCGTCAATATTGATCTGAGCCTTCTCTTGAAGCTCTGAAACGAAAGATGTCTTATGTGCATAGGTAAGTTGAAAAGTTTCAGCGAGATATAACAAAAACTATTTATACTTACACTATATTTACTTTTGGGTATATAAATATTTGAGTTCTTCCGTGTTGTATATTGTCACAGGTAGTAAAATCATTAATATTTTTCTTGATATACAAGAGGCAGGCCAGAACGTACATTGACGGTAAATTAAGAATAGCAATTAGGATAAAAAGTCGTTTACAATTAACCTTAAAGCTCTCTTCTGTAAAATAAAAACTCGTAATGCTGAAACAAAAGTGCTAGTACTACTAGTGACGCCGCTGGCGATGACACTGGTGGTAATTGGAATCGAGATGGAGCACCGGTGGAATGCGATGGCTGGGGAAACCGGAGAACCCGCCGCTTTGTCCATCACAAATTTCACATGCGGTCGCTTGGGATCGAACCCAAGGTGAGAGGCGAATGGTCTAACCACTCGGCCATGCCGCGGCCAAGAGGTTGGAATTGAACCCGGGGCCTCTAAGTTGTGAAGACAGAGGCGTCATATATTGAAGTAATGTTATATACATATACTTTGTAGTATATATTGTTTATATAGAGGGCAGTGCTGTAGCCGAGTGGTTAGACCGCTCGGCTCCTACCAAGGTATAAACACAGCAGAGACATAGCTCAGGGTCGTTCAAAACACATTAGATATTGAAATTTGAGGTCTATTCATGACGATGCTGTTAACAAGTGGGCAAAATAAGATACATGTATGTGTTATATGCATTGTTCTGTATTAAATATAAAATGATTTGTATTCACCTCCCACTGTTTTGTATATTATACACATACACACAATTTAAGTTTCAACACGCTATATCGGCACAGCGTATATTGGGTCACCTTTACAGTGGTTTCTTGATCAGGGAATTTCTAGTTGGTCAACTCATCTTCCATAGATGGCACTATAGGACGAAATAACGATTTGCTGTTCCTAAGATGGTGAATTTATCCCGCGGAAGTTTGCTTTCGAGATATGGGTTTCTTTTACGTGCAAAGGACCAACAGATTTACTTGCGTCCGAAAAAAATCATCACTCTTCGCCAGCTTTGAATCAGCAATAATTGGTATTAAAGGTAACCACTACGCCACGAAGGGCGACAATTCACAGGGTTAATTATTTAATTTCACGTAATGCCTACAAAAGCTCGCAATACCTTTTTCAACGATTCTCAAACTTTGCCAATATAAGACAAATATTTTACTTGAGTGTTCACGGCCTCGCAAAATAAAGGAACAGCGAGTTCACTTATCATTCATTGATCTGTGAAATTGATTGTGGAGTAACAAAGCAGTCAAATAAGCAATTCCAACAGGCATTAGTCTTGAACAATTGCCATACTCGGATGGTTGAAAAATCTCTTATATTTCGTTTTCATGACTTCCTCTGTCTGTGCTGCACACAAATTATTTACTAAAGACTCTTTTATATGTCATGCTTATCAAGATAAACTTTAGCAGACATTTTGTTATTGCTTGCATCCTTGTAAGCAGAAGAATGCATTAAACTAAAGCATAGTTAGGACCTTTAAAAAGCTAGTCGGTATGTCAAACAATTGAAATTTTATTCGGTTCCCTTTAAAAGTAAAATAAAAGGTATATGAAACGAAAGATGACGTTCCGTTTGAAAAAATAAGTTTCCTTGGTGTTTAAACGACATTTCGTTTTGAGTTGAAAATATAAACATATGATATTTTAATAAAACTAGTCTGACCCATTTTTGAGAACATCAACATTTTCGAAAAATGTACCATGTAAATGGATTTGAGGGAGGGGGTGTTCCTGAAAGTCTTGTATTGCATCCTTGGAAGAAACTGAACTTAAATACAAGTTTGATATTTAACCGATTTGTGTTTTTGAGTTATTTTCCCACAGATACATACACACACAGAACCTTTTTTTTTTTTTTTTTTTTTCTAAAAATGTTCTTTTTTGGGTTTCAGGAGTCTCAAAACATGTATTTACGGTGAAATGCCAATGTCGAATTATTTGGGTGTGATATCTACTCTACTTACTATATGCATTTTACATACGTGCCAGAGAAAGTAAAAATCCGCATACACGCCGCACGCCAGCGTTCCAATTCACCTGAACTGCTATGGAAAACTAAAGGCAATTGGCAGTAAAGCGCTGGTTTACAATGATTTGAAACTTGGGGGTTTTCTCAAATATAAACGGAAGAAAAGAGAAGAAAATAAATATGACCAAGAAGCTTTCCCTCCCTTTTCTATTTGCTAATTTATTTTGTTTTTCCCTCTTTGCTTTGTCGTTCGCTTATTCTTAGAAGGGGCAGAAAAGGAAACCGCAAGCATATCGAACCGATTCACAACACTGAGAAAAAGAGCTGAGCATGACTTTGTACTACAGCCTACGACATTCTTTTGTTAGCATACTGATTTATGACGTAGGGCAGGTAGTGCTATAAACACTTGTTTGACCTTCCATTGTTTTCCGGTGCTGCTCTACTGGGAGTCTGTGCGGTCGTTGTCTCAAAATGAGCTCCACCTCAGAAATGCATTCCGTTTTGGAAGTCACGCCATAAATGTACGAAATTTAAATAGGAGTGTTAGCGCTCTGCATCCGGCAGGTGATGTGCGAAGCATAAAATGTACAGGACTTCCCCTGGCTGTAGAAGCTTCTTACTTGTATGGGGCATCCAAATATTTGCGTTTCCTTATAACTAGACCTATGGCCCAGTCGAGCAATATATGGGCAACCTGGTGGAAACGGAGAAGAGGTGGACCACGAATAGATGGTTACAGGATGCAGATAGAGCCGAATGCTTTCAGTTAATTGAGGAAGTCCAGATCTTCACGAGCAGTAGTGCTAAAAATGAATGAATAACTAGACCTTGAATTTTAAGCTTTATGCCTATTTTTTTGCTTTCTCTACAAACAATTACAATGTACAAGGTCTGTAGAGAATATATTGTATTCAACCCAAAAAAGGCGATACTGAGATTTCACCAGAAATGTGTTTTAAGGGCCCCTTAAATAAAAAAAAAATTAGAAAGAGGCCCGAGCGCGTGCTCGTGCGTATGTTTGTGTGTGTGCGTGGAAGGCATAACTGAAAAACAGAAAGTTCATTAATCATCAAACTCTGTACACACTTTTTACTTTCTCTACACGTACTATGTAGTACATAGTGTATAGAGAAGGTGTTGTATCCAAAAATCCGATACCCAAATTTCACTTCTTTTGGGACCGCCTGAATAAAAGAAAAAGAAAAAAAAAACATTTTTATTTTCTCTATACGCACTATGTACATATGTATAGAGAAGGTATTGCACTCCACCCAAAAAATTCGATACCGAGATTTCACCAGAAATATATGTTTTAGGGTCCCCTTTATCTAAAAAAAGCATTTTCACAAAAAAGGTCCGTGTGTGTGTGTGTGTGTGTGTGTGTGTGCGCGTGCGCGCGTGTGTCTGTCTCTGAACACGATAACTCAAAAACGAAAAGCTGGTAAAATATTAAACTTGGTATTTAAGTTAAGTACCTTCCAGATTTTGAGAAAAATCTCCCCACCCCAAACTACCCTTTACAGGGAACTTTTTTCGAAAATTTCAATTTTCTTAAAAATGGCTCTAACGATTTTGATTAAAATATCTATACCTGACAAATAAAATGTATACCTTGAATTTTCTGGGAATAGCCTCTGAAGAGTAGTTTATTCTGGATGAATTTTACTGAATTTTGAATAACTGCTAAACCGTAAGAGATGGACAAAAACTTACTTCACAAAAAACGTAGAACACGTTAAAACACACAATTTATGTTATATGCATTTTTTTCGTGGAGTTCGTCGTTTTTGAGACATTCCTTATTTTTGGTTTCTGCTATGAAAAACTTATACTTTTCTCATACAGGAATTTGTCAACTGCGGTCCATACAAAGGAACTTCAGTGACACAGCAACCAGCTTTTGATTATTTCTTTAATCTATGGTACTCCCTTATTTTGCTTCTACTTACAAGGAAGCAAGTAATATGGTTATTTCTGCTATGTTTTTATTGATTAGCATGAAGTAAATAGAAGTATAAGCTTTTAAGAATAATTTGTTGCAGATATGTAGAGAAAGTCATGTGAATGGTACACATCAGATTTTTAGACAAACGACCGTGTATGTGTCTGTGGGCAGCATAGCTCAAAAATCGAAAAGTCCGTTAAATACCAAACTTGATATTTAAGTTTCGTAACTTCCAAGGATGCCACACGAAGATTTTTAAGAAAATCCTCCACCTGCAACTACCCGTTACAGGAAAAAAAAAAAAAAAAAATGGACAATTTAGATTTTCTCAAAAATGGCTGTAACGAGTTTGATCAAAATCTCTTATATTTAAGATCTTTACGTGAGAAATAAAATATCTTGGATTTTCTGGGAATTGCCTCTAAAGACCTCTTATTCTGGATGATGATTTTTTTTTTTTTTTTTAATTTTACATAACTGGTAAATCGTAAGAGATGGGGAGGGGGGAAACAACTTACTACACAAAAAATACAGGTCTCGTTAGAACACATAATTTATGCCATATACTTCTTTTTGGAGTTGACTGTTTTCGGTTTCAGTTTTAAAATACTTAAACTTTTCTCATACAGGAACTTGTCACTCCTGGCCACGCAAAAAACGGATTTGAATCGCATAACATCTATTTTTTTAAAACTGTCGGTTTAGCCTAGTGTATTCCCTTATTTCCCTTCTAACCATAAGGAAATAAGTAATAAGACCGTTTCTAATAGTGTTTATCCTGAAATGGATAGAAGAATAAGCTTATTAACAATAATTTGTTCAAGAGATGAAGAGAAAGTCATGTGGATGGAACACATCAGATTTTTCAAAATAAAAAAAACGCAGCATGCTTCTAACCATATTTGAGCATTCTAGGGCAAAAATCATAAAATAGGATCACGTTTAGGTGCAATAAAACTTCTACAGAAGGTGTAATTTTACATGAAACGCGAACATAATTGGAAAAAAGAGTATACACCATACGAATCGAGATAAACATTAGCAGAATTGGACTAAAGAGATAGCATATCTTTAAAACCTGGTTGCAATGTTAAACAATTGAAATTCGGTTCTCTTTGCATGACCTTAAGTAAAACAAAAGTGAGATGAAAGGCATGAGGCCTCACCGTTTGAGAAAAATTTTAAGTATTTAAAATTGAAACCAATAACAGAGAATTTCTCGGAAATCGTCAACTGTACAAAATATAATTAAAAAAAAAAAAAAAAAAGCGTATGGCATAATTTATTTTAAACGAGAGTTTTGTGCATTTTGTATATCTCTAATAGTGTTAACAGTTGTGCAAAAGTCATCCAGAATGAAGAGGACATCAGAGGCTACTCCCAGAAAATTCGAAATTCATCTGACATGTTATTATTTTTAATATATGGCATTTTAATCAAAATCGTTAGAGGTCCGTGTGTGTCTGTGAAAGTCTAGTAAATACCAAATTTGATGTTTAAGTTCCATATCTTCAAAGAATGAAGATTTTGAGACAAATTATCCACCTCCAACTACCCTTTATACGGAACATTCTTCGATTTTTGTTCTTCAAAAATTGCGTTTGCGCACTACACAAAAAGTATAGGTTTCGTTAAAGCACACATTTCTTTTTTTTTTTTTTTTTTTTTTTTTCCTACACAGTTTAAGAATTTTTCAAAGATATTAAATTTCTTGCTAATGGTTTCATTTTTAAGTACTTAAACTTTTCTCAAAGGGGATGTCACATGTTTTGAATGTGGTCTCGTGAAGAAAACCAAATTTCAATTATTTCACATAACGAGCAGCTTTTAAAATAGTTGAGTATCGCTTTACCCTTCTTCTCACAAGGGAGCAAGTAATACAAGCATATCTGCTAATATTTATCATGACGCAGACGAAAGAATAATCTTTTGTAAGAATAGCGCTTTGCAGAACTGGTTTCCATTGTTTCCATTTCATTCAACCTTCTTCGCGTTGGTTTCCTTCAGAGTTGGAAATGGTGCGTCGTTGCAGGGCAAAAGAATAGTGATTGTGACTCTCTCCGTCCCTGGGGGCGTTTGGCCCTGTGTGCGGCGGGCGACATTGCAGATTCTAGTTCACTTTTAGATTTGACTCTGTAATTGGTCGATTAACCAACATGACAAAACTTACGGAACATTGTATATTTCGCATTAGAAAGCCGAACCGATTTACAGAAAGTTCATTTTTTCCCTTTATTATATACACCTAACCTCGAGGAAATATCGAAACCTGTCGTTCAGCTGTCACGTAGCCATATTGTCTCAGTAACCAATAGGAAAGAGCCTTAAGTCTAAAACTGAACTAGAATCTGCAATCTCGCGTGCGGCGGGGTCTCCGATCTGCCTGTGGGGAAACCGGAGTAAACCCGCCCAGCGCCGCTTTGTCCACCACAAATCTCACATGCGGGCACTTGGGATCGAACCCCGGCCGTCTAGGTGAGAGGCAAGTAGTCTAACCACTCGGCCATGGCGCGGCCAGGGCTGTCGGGGTGCTTCAATCTGGGAACTGTAGGGACTCTGTAAGTTTTGTGCCGACGCTTCTGGTTCCGGCCGCCCAGTGTATACTCTCACCTCATCCCTCCCTCCCGGGGGCGCCCGTGTCAGGGCGTAGGTACAATCAATAACCTCATTGTTTCGTTGCGTAGTCCCCCCCCCTCCGTATCCCAATCCTAATAGCCCTTCAGGAGCACAATTGGATAATGGAATGTTACGTCTGCAATAACAATTTTCGTACATTACCTCATTACTTTCCTAGAGAAGTAAGTACATATACTTGAGTTGGGTTCTAGTTGGTGTGAACGCATCTCGAAACAATCACGCTATACACGTGCCGACCTACACGTGGCTTGGAAGAGCTGTTCCCCCGCCAGCTATTCGGAAATAGGCACCTACATAAATTACACGCACATTTTGGTAATCTCTGTCACGCACTCCTTTGAATACTTAAATAGGACCAAGCATTCCAAGGCGACTTTGATACTCTATTCATTTTGTTTATTATTAATATCCGCTACAGACATCTGCTTTCACTGATGCTCATGTCGAACTGAAAGCTAAGTAAGGTTGTTATGGAGACCATCAGGTGTGTGTTGTTCACATTCTTGCCTCAAGGTGGTACTGCAAACACACAATACACTTCTGATAATAAACTTCTCTTCTTATTTTACTTTCTCTATTTAGTATACTGGTAGAGAAGGTGGGTATATCCAAAATACACCTTTTAGGGTCCTCTGTATTAAAAAAATCTGATGTGTTCCATTCACACGACTTTCTCTACCTGTTCTGCAAACAAACTTCTTAAAAAGATTTTTAGTTTCTCTACACGTACTATGTACATAGTGTATAAAGAAGGTATTGCATTCCAGCCAAAAGCAATACCTAGATTTCACCGAAAATACGCGTTTTTGGGTCCCCTGTGTCCAAAAAAAAACATTTTTGGAAAAAAGTCCGTGTATGTGTCCGTGTGTCTGTGATCACGATAACTCAAAAACGAAAAGTCGGTAAATACCAAATTTGGTCTTTAAATTTAGTATCTACAGAGATGCGACACGAACATTTTAAGAAAAATCCCCCCAGCCCAAACTACCCTTTACATGGAAAAAGTTTCGAACATTTTATAGGAATAGCCTCTAAAGACCTCTTTATTGTGAATAAATTTGACTGAATTTTGCGTAGCTGGTAAACCGTAAGAGATTGACAGAAACTTACTACATAAAAAATATAGATCACATTAAAAACACAATTTATGTCATATACGTTTTTTTTTTTTCTCGTAGAATTTATCGTTTTTGAGACATTTCTTATTGTTGGTTTTAACTATAAAATACTTATACTTCTCTAACTTGGGAATTTGTCAACTCCTGTCCATACAAATACAGGAACTTCAATCGCATAGTAACCAGCGTTTGACTATTACTTCAGCCTATAGTACTCCCTTATTTCCCTTCTACTTACATGAAAGCAAGTAATAAGGCGATTTATGCTAATTTTTTCTCGATTAGATGAAGTAAAGAGAAGAATACGCCTTTTAACAATAATTTGTTGTAGAGATGTAGAGAAAGTCATGTGATTAGAACACATCGGATTTTTCTTCTTTCTACTGCATGGTATCAAGATAAACTTACTAGTAGTTCCTTATAAATAAAAGAAAACTAAGGTAATAAATACACTATGCTAAAGCGATAGTCAAATGTTTGAAAAGATGTCGCTATGAAATTGCCATTGAAATTAGTTTCTTTGCATGGCCCAGAGTAAAACAAAAGAAAAACGGACGACTTACTGTTTCAGGAAAGCACAAGTATTTTATTATTGAAATCAATAACAAGAAATATTTCGGAAACAGCTGGACAACAAAAATATAAAAGACAAGCTGTGTATACAATTCTGTACAGTAAATTTTTGTCTATCTCTTACGGTTTATAAGTTATGCATAACTCATTCCAAATGAATCCGAGGCTATTCCCAGGAAATTCAACAAACCCATTTTATTTGCCATGTAAGTATCTTTAACGTACGGTATTTTAATAAAAAATTTCGAAAATTGTTTCATGAAAGTGTAGTTTGGATGGGGAATTTTCTTTGAAAAATGGAAAAAATTTCTAAAATTTGGATTTTCTTAAAATTTGTTCTATTGAATTTGAATAAAATAATATATGTTTAACACGTTTTCATGATAAATGAATTCTATATCTTGGATTTTCTGGGAATAGCCTTTGAAGACTTCCCCATTCTGGTTAACTTTGTATAACTAGTGAATCCTAAGAGATAGTCAAAACCTTACTACACAAAAGATATAGATTTCGCTAAAGCACAATTTATGATCTGTAAATCTTTTGAAGAGTTAACCTTTTTCTGGATATTACTTATTATTGGATTCGGTTTTAAAACATTTAAAGCTTTTATCAAACGGGATATGTTGTTAGTTTCATATATTTTTTGTTTTACTCCTGCAATGCATAGAGAACCGAATTTCAGTTGTTTCTCATAGCAACCAACTTTTGAAACATTTGATTATCACTTTAGCCAAGTGTGTTCCTTTTTTCCCCCCATCTACTTATAAGAAACTAGGTTATAACACTATTTCTGGTAATGTTTATTTTG
This sequence comes from Hymenopus coronatus, assembly GCA_030762935.1. Taxonomy (NCBI): domain Eukaryota; kingdom Metazoa; phylum Arthropoda; class Insecta; order Mantodea; family Hymenopodidae; genus Hymenopus; species Hymenopus coronatus. Next base: position 29,303,356 of record CM060897.1, read on the forward strand.
ATTAACATAGAAGGATAAATTTGTAAGGATAGTTTGTTTGCATAACCGGTAGAGAAAGTAATATGAATAGAACACACCAGATTTTTCTAAATAGGAAATCATTATTCACTTTTTTCATCCTCAGTAGTTTCACATAGTGACCAGCATTTAAACATTTGACTATTATTTTAGCCTAATACACTCTCTTCTACTTAGAATGAAGCAAGTAATAAGATCGATTCTGCTAATGTTTAGATGATGTAGATACAAAGTAGAGACAAGTATGTGAATGTTGCATATAAGCTTTTTCTTATATTTACTATGCAGAATATTTTACGTATTATATTTTTACTTTCTCTATACGTGCTGTGTACATAGTATATAGAGAAGGTATTGCACTCCAACAGAAAATTCGATACCGAGATTTCACCGGAAATATATGTTTTAGGGTCCCCTGTATCCAAAAAAAAGTATTTTCAGAAAAAGGTCCGTGTGTCTGTGAACACGATAACTCAAAAACGAAAAGTCGGTAAAATACCAAACTTGGTATTTAAGTTTAGTATCTTCCAGGGATGCGACACGAAGATTTTAAGCAAAATCCCCCCACCCCCAACTACCCTTTACATGGAATTTTTTTTTTCGAAAATATTGATTTTCTAAAAAATGGCTAACGATTTTGATTAAAATAACGTATATTAAACATATTTACCTGACAATAAAAATGTAAATTTTCAATTTTCTGGGAATAGCCTCTGAAGACTACTTTATTCTGGGTCAGTTTTACGGAATTTTGCATAACTGTTAAACCGTAAGACATGGACAAAAACTTACCACACAACAAATGTAGAGCATCTTAAAACACACAATTTATGTTATATACATTTTTTTCGTGGAGTTGATTGTTTTTTAGATATTCCTTGTTTTTGGTTTCAGCTATAAAAACTTATAATTTTCTCATACAGGACTTTCTGAACTCGTGTCCATTCAAACAAAGGAACTTCAGTCGCAGAGCAACCAGCTTTTGACTATCATTTTAACCTATGGTACCCCCTTATTTCGCTTCTACTAACAAGGAAGCAAGTAATAAGACTATTTCTGCTAAACACATCAGATTTTTGATGTCATGGCAAAATTCTAACCGGAGGAAAGTCTTAGGGATTTAAATGTCAGAAAGTTGGCAACACAGGTAATTTATTCGTGGTGAGTTCGACAGAAGTTCAAACGGAAGCAGGTGTTTATTAATGCGTGATAACCATTTGAATCTGGCCATAAACATTATAGATAATCCGGGTTCCGTAAAACAGTTAAAACATTTTTATTGTCGGAGAACTGCGGCTCCGTGAGTAAAAGCTGAGCTGGAAGAGATTTATGAGGTCTACGCACCCGTAGTAAAACACAGCTTTATTGCTGGATAAATGTGCTCAGCTATGATGAACAAGCGCTGGAGCTGAAGCACATTCCATACACATCTTGAAGGAAGACTTATCTGATGTGTTCCATTCACATGAGTCTCTGCATCTCTGCAACAAATTATTGTTAAAAAGCTTATACTTCTAATTTCTTCATGCTATTCAGGAAAAATTAGCAGAAATAGTATAATTACTTGCTTCCTTGTAAGTAGAAGCGAAATAAGGGTTTAACCATAGGGTAATGTGATAGTCAAAAGCTGGTTGCTATGTGACTGAAGTTTCTTTGTTTGTATGGACAGGAGTTGACAAATTCCTGTATAAGAAAAGTATAAGTTTTTCAAAGCTGAAACCAATAACAAGGAATATCTCTAAAACGATCAACTCCACGCAAAACATGAATGTAACATAAATTGTGTGTTATCGTGATCTACATTTTTTGTATAGTAAGTTTTTGTCTATCTCTTACGGTTTACCACGTATGCAAAATTCAATGAAAATCTCCCAGAATAAAGAGGTCTTTAGAGGCTAATCCCAGAAAATTCAAGATATACATATTAATTGTCAGGTAAATATCTTTAATATACGATATTTTAATCAAAATCGTTAGAGCCATTTTTTTGAAAATCTTCGTGTCGCATCCTTGGAAGAAACCAAACTTATATACCAAGTTTGGTATTCAATGGTCTTTTCGTTTTTGAGCTATGCTGTCCACAGACACACACACACACACACATACATTCACATGGACCTTTTTGTAAAAATGCTTTTTTTGGATTCAGGGGGACCCAAAACTCGTATTTCTGGTGAAATCTTGGTATTGAATTTTTGGGTGGAATGCCATACTTTCTCTATACACTATGTACATAGTACGTGTCGAGAAAGTAGAAACAATTCTTATTCTTTAATTGTTTTATCTACATCATGCTAATTGGTAATTAATATACACATCAGCAGGTACTGATTTATTACTCCTTCCTTGTAAGTAGGAGGAAAATAAGAGCACATAGTAGGCTAAATGATAATCAAATCTTTTAAAAGCTGGTCGATATGTGAAATAATTAAAATTCGGCTCTCTTTGCTTGACCTGGAGTAAAACAAGAGACATAGGAAATCACAAAGATGACTTACTATTTGAGAAAAGTTTAGCCTGTGAAGTTAATTCTGAAGTAATTTTGCATAATATTGTAAAACTCGCAAATGTTAAGTGATAGATGAAAACATACTGCACTAAACGTGTAGATCTCATTAAAACATACATTTTATTCTAAATAACTTTTTTATGCTATTGGATATTTCCGATATATCCGTTTTTAAGTGGTTCGGATTGTTCAATTCTCTTTCTTTTCAAGTTCTTTCGATATTCAGTTGTTTCTCAAGACTGCATACAGATAGTATTGATGTAAAGACCAGCAGAAAGCGTCCAGTTCCTGATCATTTGTATCTTAAAGGAAGCTATTTCTGTAAAGGTTCATCGCAATTAATATGAAGTAGATAGAAAAAAAAAAATGAACTTTCGTAAGGTTGTTTTGTATGAACGTTAAGCTTAGAGAAAACCATGTGAATGTAACTCATAGATACATGTTTTTTTTCCCTTTCTTTCTAATCAAAGCCACGTAAATAAAATTCCCTAGAAGAGTGCCGCTGTGGTAGCATGTCTCAGATTTAAGATGTCTGGAGTTCATATCTCGATTTTGGTGAGTTATGTGGATACGGTTTGTTTGTTTTTCTTTTCCTTATCCTGAGAAGACGAATGCGGGTTGACGCTAAGGCCTATGGACCCGGGCTCATTTAACCATCGTTTCATCGTCCGATGACCTACCGTGTTAAAGGACTTAAAGAAAATCCAAACACAAAAAGCAACAAAAGCAAAGCAAGCAAGACAATTGCGTGTCCTGTTCCCCAATCTTTTTTGGTTTCTCTGAATAAAATGGAGAATTTATTGCAGAGCCCTTAAACCCCACTTATCATATTCTCACCCAAATACTTGGTACCGAGATTCCATTGTAATTTTAGTCACCTTATCCAAAAGAAATATTTTTAGAAAAAATATTCCATGTGGTGTGTGAGCGTTTATGTATATCTGTGAACATAATTCAAAAACGAAAAGTCATTGAAGTACCAAACAGAATATTTTAGTTCAACATCTTCCAAAGATGCAACAGGATTTTCACTAGAATCCCCCACCCCAGAATACCCTTTACATTATTATTGTTATATTACAATAGTTCGAAATAAACAAGCGAAACAAAATATATTCTAGGGCGTCTACAGAAGAATGCCTTTCTCGAATCTTGACAGTTCGATTTTTATCAGCCAATATTTTAAGCTATTTCCCAATACTTGCCTTGTTAGAAATGCCTGCAGGTGCCCTTTGCTAAGTTTAGAGGTTAAAAAACCAAAAGTAATTGCTCGAACGGTTCTGCAATAATGGCTATTCTTATTTTGGGAGATCGCATCACCGTCCGAAGTTATTGCTCCAGGAAGCTAGCAGCGGTAACCCAGCAACCTCAGAGTGACGCTCAGGATACAGTTAGTGCTGAAATCGAACAACTTATCACTTTGGACTCCTTCATAAGTCATACCTATTAGTAAATACTCGGTTTATCATAAACAAAAACAATCTGACGTGTTCCATCCCCATTACTTTCTCTACAAACTGTTATCACCAACGATTCTTTTATCTACAACGTAATAACCGAGATAAACATTAGCAGAAATAGTCTTATAACTTGCTTCCTTCTAAATAGAAGGAAAAAAGGAAAACTCTAAGCGAAAGCAAGAGTCAAATCCTTTAAGCTGGTACATATGTGAACCAATTGAAATTACTTCCCTTTGCAAGGCCAGAGAGATGAAAAAAAAGTGACCTATTTGAGAAAAGAATAAGTAACTTAAAGTTGAAAGCAATAACAAGGCATATCTCGGAATATATATATATATATATATATATATATATATATATATATATATATATATATACACAAATTGTGTGTTTTAATAACATCTACACTTTTTGTGTTGTAAGTTTTTGTCTATCTCTTATGATACACCAGTTACGCAAAAGTCGTTCAGAAGGAATAAGAAGGATTTCACAGGCTATTTTCGGGAAATTCGAAGAATAAATTTTATTTGTCATGTAAGTATCTTTAACCAAAATGGTTACCACTATTTTTGAGATAATCATAATTTTCCATGTAAGGGGCAGTTTGGGATGCGGGTTGTTTCTTGACAATCTTTGTGTCTTATCCTTGGGAGATACTAAAATTAAATATCAAGTTCGACATTTAAGGGAACTTTCGTTTCTGAGTTACACTGTTCACAGACACACACACACACACCTTGGCCTTTATATATATAAAGTCAGAGTCTTGAAACATATGATGAAATCTCGGTATAGATTTTATGGGTGGAATACATGCTAGAGAAAGTAAAAATGCGCTGTTTTCTGTTTATGTGGCTTTCACAACTTCTATTGTTTCGAAAACGATAGTCAATATTTTAAAAATGCCATGTGTTACATTTACTTAACACTCTCTACTTTATCTGCAACAAAAACAAAATTCATCCAAAATGAAGAGATCTTCAGAGATTATTCTCAGAAAATTAAAGATATACATTTTGTTTGTCATGAAAATATCTTAAACATGTGATATTTTAATAAAAATCGTTAGTATTTTTGAAAAGATAAACATTTTCGAAAAAGGTTCCATATAAAGGGTAGTTGGGGGTGGGAGGATGTTTTTGAGGAACTTCGTGACGCATCCTTGGAAGATACTGAACGTGAATACCAAGTTTGGTATTTAACCGACTTTTCGTTTTTGAGTCATGCTGCCCAGAGATCCATACACACACGTTTCTAAACAAGTTGGAGGTCTCAAAATACGTTTTTCCGGTGAAATCGCGAAAACGAATTTTTGAATGGAATACAATGTTTTCTCTATCCACTATGTACAATGTGCATATGGACTAGAGAAAGTAAACCTTTTTTATACAGGAGGCCCTAAACGTGTATTTCCGGTGAAATCTCACTATCGAATTATTGGGTGGAGTGTAAAATCTTTTCTGTCTGCGTATCTTGTACTATGTAGAGAAACAACAGCGGCTCGTGGATTAAAAATTTACTACCACCGCAGCCGCTACTGCTACCGCCGTCGCCGCCACATAAAATCCAGTAATATTAGAAACAATGATAGTGCCTAATAACAAGAATTATAAATTTGTTACACAAATCATCACCCATCCAGCATTGTAAATATGTTGAATTTCTCCGAGAGTTAACAGTTATATGAGGTGATGAAGGGGTGAAGTCCTTTGATGCAGTTCATGTGAAGAATGGTATTTCCAGTGAATAATATTTACATTGTTTGAATTACGTAATTAACACACAATTTATTAGTACAGAAATTCCACGCGCCTGTTTTTCAAATGTGCAAACTTTTCTATCACTCGGTGATTAAAGTCTTTAATGCTGTTGACCAGTTTGTTCTCAATATCAAGCATTGCCAGGCTGAAAGTCGATTCTTTTTATTGTGGAAAAGCATATTTCTGGTTCTGATGTAGTCAAGGTCGTAGTGCTAACAATCTTCAGTAGCTCGGTTAGTTGCAGAAATGTTTCTTCGTTGAGGTTGTTTTTTGTTTTGAACTGCTTAACTCTCTCTTAAGCTTAACTCTCGCATAAAATGCAAATTACTAAGAAACACAGCGCGTCCCACAAAGACTGCAGTTGCACTTCCGGATAGTTTCAACTAAATCTCTAAGATAGCAGCACCTCTCGCTAATACACAGAACCCTTGAGGCGTTAATGTTCACGGTCGCACTGTGCTCATTTCTGGCTGTAAAATTCCAAGCTGTTTTGTTTGCCGCGAGGGCGCAGAGCTCCATCTGAAGAACAGAGCGCGGTATATTTAAACAAGTGGCACCGGATAGCGCATTTTATTAAATGTTTCCTGAAAGAAAAAAGGAGATCCACTAAGAAATATTGGAGGTTCACATGCTCCTGTGCTCCTATACAGCAGCCGCCGCTGTAGAGAAAGTAAAAACAGTTGGACAATGACAATATTGCTGTTTTGTAATAGATTCAAGTGAATAGCTGCGATAACTTGAGTAAGTGTTATACAGAGACGTCAGCGGAGTTATTTTCTATGACAATAGTGCGTGATAGAATCGTTAGAATATCTTGAGTTTTTTGTAACATTTGTAAAATCCGCTTATTACACCGGTGATGCAAACAAATCAGAATGTATTCTTCCGCGAACGCACGTGCACACACCACGTGGTGCTAAGCTGATTCCTCTATCATACAGCTGCAAAACCGCGTACCTACGTTTGGCAGGAAAATAAATAGCTGCCTGTTTTCACTGTTCACAGGTAATTATTAACTCTATTAAATGTACCTATAATAAATAAAACAGATAGGCGATTCAGTACGAAATGGAAAACTCTCTCGTAAAATGACAAAATGTAGACATGTTGTGTTGAAAGTTCGCGGAAGTATTGCATGCGTATAATAGTCCAACAGTTTGTTATCATTCACATATGCGCAACTGTACACTGCACATTTCTGTAATATATTGACTTACCAGAAAAGCTAATCTGAAGATGGAACTGGTCCCAATCTTTCAAGATACGAGTCGTTTGCTGCTTGCAATCCAACTGTCTGAATTATCACAGAAATTGATAATCACGACAATGCCCACATTCCCTCCAAATCTTACTTTGTTTACTCTTCGTGAACAATGTGTGACTACATTTTCTCTGTCACTTGTTGAAAATCTGCTGGCACAAGATGTCGCTCGCACCTTGTCTAATTTAAAAGTTTTGCACACCTTTATGCTGCTTTCGAAAACACTAGTAAATTCCAGCGTTAAACCAAGAACATTGTTTAATAAAAAATCTGATGTGTACCATTCACATGACTTTCTCTATATCCCTGCAACAAATTATTCTTAAAACGCTTACGCTTCTATTAACTTCATGCTAATCAGTAAAACATTAGCAGAAATAGCCATATTACTTGCTTCCTTGTAAGTAGAGGTGAAATAAGGGAGTACCATAGGTTAAAGTGATAATCAAAAGCTGGTTGCTATGTCGATGAAGTTCCTTTGTTTGTACGGACAGCAGTTGACAAATTCCTGTATGAGAAATGTATAAGTTTTTCATAGCAGAAATTAAAAATAAGGAATGTCACAAAAACGACGAACTCCACGAAAAAATGTATGTAACTTAAATTGTGTGTTTTAACGTGCTCTACATTTTTTGTGTAGTAAGTTTTTGTCCATCTCTTACGATTTAGCAGTTATTCAAAATTTAGTAAAATTCATCCAGAATAAACAACTCTTCAGAGGCTATTCCCAGAAAATTCAAGATATACATTTTATTTGTCAGGTAAATATCTTTAATATGCGAAATTTTAATCAAAATCGTTAGAGCCATTTTTGAGAAAATTAAAATTTTCGAAAAAAGTTCCATGTAAAGGGTAGTTTGGGGTGGGGGGGATTTTTCTCAAAATCTTCGTGTCGCATCCCTGGAAGATACTAAACTTAAATACCAAGTTTCGTATTTTACCTACTTTTCGTTTTTGAGTTATCGTGTTCACAGACACAGGGACACACACACATGGACCTTTTTCCGAAAATGTTTTTTTTTAGATAAATGGGACCCTAAAACATATATTTCCGGTGAAATCTCGGTATCGAAGTTTTTGGTGGAGTGCAATACCTTCTCTATACACTATGTACATAGTGCGTATAGAGAAAGTAAAAACAAAAGTAATGTTCACAAAACTCATTATATATACACCAGAAATAATTCTTTCCTGTCTTATGTTTCAGCATACTGGTAATACATGTTACCGCCATTACTTGCTGACCAGAAGCAACCGTTAGAAACGAACTGCATAATGGCTATGCATTGTTACATAAAGAGATAATGGTTAAATGATCAGTAAATTGTGTTCCTTAATTATTCATACTATATTATTTAGACAACATTGCATAATGTAATACGATATTTCTTTACTCATCCTGCAATTTAAGAGGAACTATTTTGTATGTATGTATGTATTTATTTCTCTGCAAGTGGGTATCACCCGGTGGCAGAGTTATATATGTATACAAGATATATAAACAATAAATCACAGCTGCCAGTTTATGGCTTTGTAAGCTAGATATAATAGTTATTTACACAAATATGAAAACATTAATTTTTCTCTCAATTCAGATTAATTAATTTCATAATTAGAATCACCAACCAATTTAACATAAGTGTTTACAACAATATAAAATCATAAGCATTTCATTTAAGGAATATTTACAAAAATTATCCAACATTAATATCAAGATTTTTCCTAAATTTCTTCAGAGACAGGGGACAACCCCGAAAGGCTGTTCCAGGCAATTCATTCCAGTCTTTTATGGTTCTATTTACAAAGGAGAACTTTCCCACGTCAGTTCTGTATCTTCTAACCTTAATTTGAACGGATGATCGTTTCGTGCATAGTAAGTTGGGTTTTCCAGTTTGTCAGTAACGTCCTCCCATGCGTTTAAGCCAGCGTAAGCTTTAAATAAAGCGCACAACCTCTGTTTCTCACGCCTAACTTTCAACAGCTCCCATTTTATTTCCTCAGCGTTTGTAGGCCCAAAATATTTACCCCTTTTTATGAACTTTATAGCCCTTTTCTGGATCTTTTCTAACGAATCAATTTGATTTGCTCTATACGGGTCCCAACAAGTTACTCCAAATTCCATGGCCAGCCGCACTAAGGACTTGTACGCGATTTCCCTGGACTTTGCACTCCCCTTTTTTTAAAATCCTCATTAGGAAGTGCAGTGTTTTTCACGCTTTCTTAGATACAGAATTTACCTGCTCGTCCCATCCAGCGTTACTCGCCAAGTAAACTCCCAAGCAGTAAAACGTTCAGCAGCCAATCGTAAACGTTGCTTTTGTTTACATTACCGGTGAAAAAAGGCTGGGCAGAGAATAGAGTGCGTTTATAATCTGCAAAACCAAGACAGCTCTAGATCATACGCAAAAGTTAATGTGTTAATTATTAATTTCGTCATTAGTATTAATTCACCGACCATACACCGAACCATTCAAAACAACACGACGCGACCGTGTGGTTCTAAACATTTGGTAACAGTAAATACCTGATGTATCCGTTCTTAATAATGACCTGTTTTTAAAATTTCACGTAGGCTTAATCCATGCGTAGGAAAAACATATGGACTGAAGTGAAAGACTCCTGTTGTAACGCAATATTGCCAGGTCATAAAGCATTCTTTTGTATCATTGCAGAAAGAACTGAAGGACTTGGCTGGACTACCTACGTCTCTGTGGGCCTAAAGCCCTACCTGTAAATTTTGTTTTTTATTAATGCTTTCCGTTTTACTTGCCTTTTGATAAGGGACAGTGGGATGAATTTTCTGATTTTATTTAGTTTTAGAGCTATTTTCTTAAGGTGATGCATTTGTGAAATTTGACCAAAAATTGGGAAAAATTGGAACATCATTTTGTTTGATAATAAAATAATACGAATTTTCAGCTTTAAGAAAATGTATTTTTTTTTTTTACGATTCTGCGCACTCGAACTATAAATTAACTAAAGCTATAAATGGGTAAGGGCATGCTAATTAATAGGCAATCCCAATTTTAAACCTCATTTTCTCGCAAACCTTTTTCAGCACTTATTTCTACTCAAAATGTGCCAGACGACGCAATTTTTCAGTAATATGTAATTTTTATACTATTTCTCAGAACCACGTTAAAGATTAGGAATAATAATGCGCAAATTTTTACTTTCTCTATACGTACTATGTACACAAGGCACAGAAAGAAATCGGAACTGTCTTCTTCCGTACATCGCATTCCTTACCATTTGAAGGGTACTTTCTTGCGTCATGTTTTTATTTTATTGGCTCATACTGTTACCTTACAGGTGAGTGTTCCATATCGAGCCAATAGAGCTGGGTTTGTCAACTCATTCGCTAATAGGTATAGCCACCTTACTCAACTGGAAGCGAGATTAGGTAACGTGTATTACAACAGTAAGCTACGGCCAATCCCCAATTAGAGTGACGGAGGGGCCAGCGAATATCAGAAGACACGCCCTATAAATCCCCTACAGACAATCAGAAATTGGATGGGTAATACTATTTGTGCTCTGTGTATTTAGTGAATAGAGAAGGTATTGCACTACACCCAAAAATTCGAAACCGAGATTTCTCCGGAAATCTATGTTTTAGGGACCCCTTTATCCAAAAAAAAGCATTTTCAGGAAAAGGTCCGTGTGTGTGTCTGTGAACACGATAGCTCAAAAACGAAAAGTCAGTAAAATACCAAAGTTGGTATTTAAGTTTAGTATCTTCCAGGGATGCGACATGAAGATTTTGAGAAAAATCCCCCCACCCCAAATTACCCTTTACCCTTTACGTTACTTTTCGAAAAGTTTTGATTTTCTCCAAAATGGCTCTAACGATTTTGATTAAAATTTCGTATATGAAAGATATTTACCTGACAAATAAAATATACATCTTGAATTTTCTGGGAATAGCCTACTTTATTCTGTATGAACTGCATAACTGCTAAACTGTAAGATATGGACAAAAACCTACAACTCAAAAAACGTAGGCCACCTTAAAACACACAATTTATCTTATATATATTTTTTCGTGGAGTTGATCGTTTTTTAGATACTCATTTAAAATTCCTGTCCATACAAACAAAGGAACTTTAGTCACATAGCAGCCAACTTTTGATTATGACTTTAACTTATGGTACTCCCTTATTTCGCTTCTACTTACAAGGAAGCAAATAATATGACTATTTCTGCTGACTTTTTCTCGATTAGTATGAAGTAAAGTTTTTTAGCAATAATTTGTTGTAGAGATGTAGAGAAAGTCATGTGAATGGAGCACTTCAGATTTTTATAGATAAACTATCAAGTTTTCAAAAATTATGAGTTATGGAAAGTACGAAAAGTAATACACACACACGGACCTTTTTCTGAAAATGATTTTTTTGGATACAGGGGACCCTAAAACATACATTTCCGATAAAATGTCGGTATCAAATTTTTGGGTGCAATACTTTCTCTATACACTACGTACATAGTACATATAGAGAAAGTAAAAATTACATTTGAGCTAAATTGTGTAATTTAATTGTGCAGTAATATTGTGTATCTCTCACGGTTTTCCAATTGTGCAAAAATTCATCCAGAAGTTCTTCAGAAACTATTCCCTGAAACTTAGGATTTATTTCATTTGTCCTAAAAATATCTTAAACATTTGAATCAAAACCGTTGGAAGCATTTGAGAGAAAATCAAATTTTTTAAAAATATTCCATATAAAGAATATTCGGGGCGGGTATTTTCTTGAAAATATCATGTATCCTTGGAAGATGAACTTTAAGGTATGAAATTTGGTATTTAATGGACTTCTCGTTTTTGAGTTATATTGAGTACAGACGCACAGACACACGCACATACTTTCTTTTGTAAAATTGCTTTATTTGGATTCAAGAGACCTCTTAACATATAATTCGGTGAAATCTAGTTATCTAATGTTTGAATGGAATGAATTGTTTACCTTCCTTACTATACGAGGTAGAGAAAATAAAAATGATTTTCGGCGGTGCAAGGGAACTGAAAGATGTATTGAATTTTACGATGGAATACAATTTTTCCTCCATAACAAAAACTGTCTTTCTTCAATGCTTTCGTAACAATTCTGCCTTATAGTTTTCTCTTGACGCTCGCTGCGGTGGCGGCTACTGCTCGCTCGAATTTCCTGTCGAAACTCAAGAAAATGCTGCTCGTTATGTACTTCCAGCAAAAAACTGAACTCTGTTCAGGGCTTCTTTCTATCTTTTATACATGTCGATCATGTAGCAGGAAATTTCCGGCAACAGTCGCACGTGCAAAACCACCGCAGGTGTCACAAACTCGCTCAGGTGTAATGCGTGTTTCAACGTTAAAAAATCTTTCTATTTCGTGGTAGAGTAATGAAGCTGCGTAGAGTGCTGCGGGCGCAACTATTGCCCATTACGTAACTCTCCGTTCTCCTCGCGCATCGCAAAGTCTTTGCCAGTGGTGGGAGAGAGTGCAATGCAAGCGACAGAGAGATTACAAAAATCATAGTGTACTGTTTATTGTAAGATTATGTGAACTAAGAACTATTAACGATAATGTCGGACCTTCAACACCTAAGTTCTCCTCTGGTAAGTCCCTTCGAGGATAGGCTGGGGAGATTGTTGCAATGTTGCCCTTACTTGCGAAAACAAGTACTTGTTCTCACTCTACATTCAGCCATGCACGCGCATATTGTACCAGTAATACAGCGGTGATGGCAAACTCTCCTTCCATCCATACTTTTCCTACCATCTCCAACATAGTCGGCTAAAGCGGGAAAATGAGAAACAGTTGAAGGCTTGAGCTGCGCGAACCGAAAAATTGTAATATTTCTAATTACCTTGCCCAACTGTACAGCACACGTGTTAACTCATACGAATGTAACCATCACAACTTCGACGTCAAAAGAATTTGCCGCCGGCACACGTAACAATGGATGCCAACAATCAACCATGACTTACGGAGCAAGGCGTAGTCACAAAATGTATATTGTAGAGAATGCAAATTAAAAAAAATCTGTGTTACAATTACATGACTTTCTCTACATATCTGTGACAAATTAGTGTTAAAAAGCTTATTATTCTTTGTATTTCATGATAATTGAGATAAATATTAGCAGAAATTGTCTTAATTGTTTGCTTCCTTGTAAATAGAAGGTAAATAAAGGAATACACTAGGCTAAAGCGATAGTCAAATCTTTTAATAGTCGGTTGCCATGTGGATGGAACCCGTTTCTCTGCAGGGCCAGGAATTCACAACTTGCTGAAAAAAGTTTTAATTATTTTAGATCCGAAACAAATAACTTGGATTGTCTCAGAAATGGTCAATTCAAAGAAAAAAAAAAACGTATATGACATAAATTGTGTGTTTTAACGTGATTTACAATTGTTGTGTGGTAAGTTTTTGCCTATCTATTACGGTTTACCAGTTACGCAAAATTAAGCAAAATTCATTCAAAATAAAGAGGTCTTTAGAGGCTATTCCCAGAAAATTCAAGATATACATTTTATTTGCCATATAAATGTCTTTCATATGCGGTATTTCATCAAAATCGTTAGAGCAATTTTTAAGAAAATAACAATTTTCGAAATGTTTATCCATGTAAAGGGTAGTCTGGGGTGGGAGGATTTTTCTCAAAATCTTGATGTCACATCCCTGGAAGATAGTAAACTTAAGTACCAAGTTTGGTATTTTACCGACTTTTCGTTTTTGAGTTATCGTGTTCACAGACACACGGACACACACACTGACCTTTTTCTGAAAATGCTTTTTTCTTTCTACAGGGCACCCTAAAACAAATATTTCCGGTGAAATCTCGGTATCGAATTTTTGGGTGCACTATAATACCTTCTCTATACATTATGTACATAGTACGTGTAGAGAAAGTAAAAATATAAAAGTCGGTAAGATTCTTAGGAATTCACTTTCCTTTACAGTTTGTGTGACAGAGTGGAATCCGTCCTTGCAGGGTGTGCTATAGACTGCATGCGCCGAACTTAGTTATGTGGCTAGTATAGCGCGACTTTGCATCTTGGAATAAACACCAGTAATGACTCCAAAGCGACGAATTGTACAACAAAATTTATATAAATAGCTGGTTCTGATTTCTTCCACTTCCAAAAGAGAGGAGGGGTCCAAGGAACTTGTGAAATATACTTAAAGGCTTCTAAACGGAGCAGAGATAAAGCTCATTTTAATGCTTGTTTTATAGCAAACAATTGAAGAGGTTTGTTTGTGTATTGCGTGGTTAAATAGGAGTTAAAAGGATTGTAGAGGAGGCGGTGCAATATTAATGGGGCTGTGGATGGAAGCGAAAGTTTTGGTTGCCATGACTACCGCTATGAAATGCTGTGATTTATATGAAAAGTAATGGTGGGCCGGGTTGTATAGCCATTTGCACGCGAGGGCGCCCCCCTTGGAAAGCGGCCAGATTGTCACGAGCGCGTGCTTTTGAAAGTGAAAACGTTGATATCGTGTACGATGACTTTAACGATCTGCAGAGTGCTCCCACGTGTTTTAGGATAGATAAAATAGATGCTGGTGTCGCAACTTCCGGTACACACATTTGTAAAGATGTATTGGAAGTGGGAATAATGACGTCAATCTGCTGATCTCATTCCTGGTTAGCCTTGTTTTTATTTTTACGTCTGTCCTTTAGAGTGTAGCAAACAGTAAACGTCAAAATATTTTATTCTGATTCGTTGTTGACGTCGCACGTAACAAAAAGCTGATGTGTTCCGTTCACATTACTTTCCCTATATCTCTGTAACAAAATAATTGTTATTAAGCCTATTCTTCTATCTCCTTCATGCTAATCCAGATGCATATTAGCAGAAATGCTTTCTTGTAAGTAGAATGGAAAGAAGGGAATATACTGGGCTAAAACGATAGGCACATCCTTTAAAAGCCGGTTGCCATGTGGATGAAATCCGTATCTCTACATTGCCAGGAGTTGACAAATTCCCCTATCAGAAAATATACGTATTTTGAAACTGAAACCCATAACAAGGAATATCTCAAAAACGGTCAACTCCAGGAAAAAAATGTATATGACATAAATTGTGTGTTTTAACGAGATCTGCATTTGTCTCTTACGGTTTACCAGTTATGCAAAATTCATCCTTAACAAAGATGTCTTCAGAGGGTGTCAGATACTGCTGTCGCGTTTGTATTTGCAAAACAGGAATAATAATTAGTGTTATCAGAACGGCTTAGAAATTCACGAAAAAAAAAACAACTCATTTTTACTTTCTCTACACGTACTATGTACATAGTGCATAGAGAAGGTATTGCATTCCACTCAAAAATTCGATACCGAGATTTCACCGAAAATGCATGTTTTAGGGTCCCATGTATAAAAAAAAAGCATTTTCAGAAAAATGTCCGTGTGTCTATGAACCCGATAACTCAAAAACGAAAAGTCGCTAAAATACCAAACTTGGTATTTAAGTTTAGTATCATCTAGGCATGCGATACGAAGATTTTGAGGAAAACCCTCCACACCAAACTACCCTTTAAATGGAATATGTTTCGACAATTTTAATTTTCTAAAAAATGCCTCTAACGATTATGATTAAAATGTCCAATATTGAAGATATTTACCTGACAAATAAAACGTATATTTTGAATTTTCTGGGAATAGACTCTGAAAACTACTTTATTCTGGATGAAATTTACGGAATTTTGCATAACTGCTAAACCGTAAAAAACGGACAAAAACTTACCACCCAAAAAATGTAGAGCACATTAAAACACACAATGTATGTTGTATACATTTTTTTCGTGGAGCTGATCGTTTTTTTTTTTTAGATATTTCTTGTTTTTGGATTCAGCTTTGAAAAACTTAACTTTTATCATACAGGAATTTGTCGGCTCCTGTCCATACACGGAACTTCATGCACATAGCAACCAGCTTTTGACTATCACTTTAACCTATGGTATTCCCTTATTTCACTTCTACTTACAAGGAAGCAAGTAATAAGACTATCTCTGCTAATTTTTTTCTCGATTAGCATGAAGTAAATAGAAGCATAAGCTTTTTAACAATAATTTATTGCAGAGATGTAGAGAACATCATGTGAATGAAACGCATCAGATTTTTCTTTCTAGGTTTGAAGACGAAGCTCAACATAATATACCAGGAAGCCTAACAGCACCATATTTCGCGTGTGCAGATAAACCTACGTGCGTTATAAAATTTCAGAACTCCGCGGGATCAATCCAAGCATACGTCAATCAGTGACATTGTAAGCGATAGCCACTTTCCTTCTTCTCCTGTTACATTATTAGCGTTAACGATGAAAGAATCGCGCTCATTTAGAGGCGGTTCCCAGGCTTGTACTAGTCTATGATGATATACAAGAACAACGGAAACACACGGAGAAAGTTTATCATGTTTTGTACTTCACAGAGCCTTTATTTTTTAGATAACAAAGTCACCTTTTGGATTTACAAGTAATTATAAAGTCTATTTCACCTATCAATATCCCTCAATAACTAGTTTTGTTATTGTGAAATATGGAGGTGTTATTTAACATTAGGGATTGGACCTATTACAGGATTAAATCAAAACCTTAAGGCACCGTAACAAAAGTCATGCAGGAGAACACGAGGTGTTTGTTTTATTATAACTGCCGTTGTTGTTGTTATTATTATTATTATTATTATTATTATTATTATTTATTATAATCATTATCATGACAAAAACCAGGCTGGAAAAAAACATTTTTTGCGACAACTTGTATCTGAATTATATCGAGATTTCACTGGAAATGCATTTTTTGGGCCCCAATGAATAAAAAAAAAGATTTTTTGGAAAAAGGTCCGTGTGTGTCTGTCTGTCTGTGTATATGTGGACAGCATAGCTCAAAAACGAAAAGACCGTTGAATACTAAACTTGGTATTTAAGTTTGTTATCATCCAAGATGCGACGCGAAGATTTTCAAGAAAATCCCCCGACCCCCAACTACCTTTTATATGGAATTTTTACGAAAATTTTGATTATAATTTTGATATCGTATATTAAAGGTATTTACCCGACGAATAAAATATATATCTTGAATTTTCTGGGAATAGCCTCTGAAGACTACCTTATTCTGGATACATTTTACAGAATTTTGCATAACTGCTAAACCGTAAGAGATGGACAAAAACTTTCCAAACAAAATATGTAGAGCACCTTAAAACACACAATTTAAGTTATATACACTTTTTTCGTAGAGTTGATCGTTTTTTAAATATTCCTTGTTTTTGGTTTCAGCTTTACAAAAACTTGTGCTTCTCTCCTATAGGAATTTGTCAACTCGTGTCAAACAAAGGAACTTCAGTCTCATAGCAACCAGCTTTTGACTATTAGTTTAACCTTTGGTACTCCCTTTCTACTTACAAGGACGCAAGTAAATGAAATAAATAGCTTTTTAACAACAATTTGTTGCAGAGATGTAGAGAAAGTCATGTGATTGGAACACATCAGATTTTTTTAAATATCTTTAGGTCTTTAAAAGGTCTTCGTAGGCAGTTTATAGGACCTAGCTCTAGTTATCAATCCAATAGGGCCTAACCTGGACTCGACGGAAAGTAATGCAGCTCTATGCCATGTACGCAGCTTCAGAATAAAAGCAGATCTGCCCAGCTCATCTAGTTGGCCATGAGAACGTTTACGGTGGCTATTACTTCCGCTTAATTCTCATTACGGCAAGGATCATTTGAACTAACGAACCCGTTCCCCTTCGTAGGGAAGACCTTTGTTTACTCGGAAGGCAGTAAAAACTTGTAGGTAAAGCTTCCGCGAATGACAGCATAGGTAGTATAAGAAAGCATCAAACGTTTTACAACGCAAACCTTCCGACACCTTGAGTTGTAAAATACGACATAAAGCTTCCTGCAAGTGTGATATCTTTTTTAATGTGCCTTACCCGGTATAAATATTGTTTGAATTACATCACTGCATGCTTAAATATGCAAGGCACTAAAACTTGGCTAGGAATGATGAGAAATCATGCTTGCTTCAGGGTCGAGCCAGTGCCTCCAGAAATTTGTCTTCACCAGGCAAATCGCCCTCCATGGTGTAATGTTACCATGCTAACTTCGTATACCCAAGGTCGGGGGTTCAAACCCGGTGGAGGACGATGGACTTTTTTTTCGAGTGTAAAACTCCTTAAAATGGCTTCCTTCGGAAGGGAAGTAAGCCGTTGTAGGTTTACGACGTAGAAGAACCTCAAGCCTGATAGAGAGGCCTCTGAGCAAAATTAAGCGGTCTTTCACGCCCAATTTAGAATGGGACGCTGAGAACCTCAGCAGTTAAAGAGCGTCCATAAATAACACGTCATTTACATTATACCAGGCAAGTTTAAATTCAAGGAGCATAAATTAAATTTTATTTATGAACACTTTTTAGCTGCTAATGTTCTTAGCGTCCCTTTCTATATTAGGCGTGAAAGACCGCTTAAGGTTCTTTTAAATGCCGTAAATCTACAACATGGGACCAATGGTTTTACTTTCCTTCCGAAGGAAGTCATGCTAAAGATTTTTACTCCCAAAAAAAGTTAACACCTTCCGCCGGGTTTGAACCCACGATCTTGAAAACCAAGGGCTAGCATGTTACACCTAAAAACCGGAGGATGACTCAAGGAACAGACGTAAACTCATTACACTCCGTGTGAAGCATTGGGACATGGTGCTATGCGACGTAAAGGAATGTGTCCTTCCTCATCTCATCAAAAAGAGAGAAAGGGGAACGCGATTGACGACTTTGCATTTGAGAAAAGTGTTACAAAATATAAACCAATAACAAGGAATTGACTGCCTCCGTGGTCGAGTGTACAGCGAGCTGAGTTCTCACCCAGAGGTTCCGGGTTCGATTCCCGGCTGGGGCGGGGAATTTTTCTGTAACCAGAATTATTCCCTACCCCCATAGAATCTGGAAGTATGGATGTGAGAGTAAATGTGCGTGTGTTTAGTAATATAAAGTTTATTAACCTAATGTTCTGAACCTACAGTTTCTCAAGTCAAAGCCCCCTATATGACCATTGATGTTAAAGGGGCTATATAAATGAAGCAATAAACAAAATAACAAGGAATTCTGGAAAATGGCTAACTCAAAAGAAAGACAAAAACTTTATTGCTCATAAACTGTATCTTAGTGTACAAGTTATACAAAAGACATAAAATTTTCAAGAAATACGCTTTATTTGTCATGTAAATAACTTAAGATATTTTAGTCAAAATCGTTAGAGTCAGTTTTGAGAAAAACAATTAAATCAAAACTAACTCTACTAATATTTATTTTGATTAGCATGACATAGATAAAAAAATAGTATTTTGTAATAGTTTCTGTATGGAACAACTAGAGAAAGTTATGTGCATGGAAGATATCAGATGTTTTAATCAGCATTACAGCAGAGGCCATATGTAGAATTCTTGTAGCATCTGGAAGGAAGATTTGAGGTTTGTTTTTTCAGCTGATCCGTATCGGTGTTTTCTAATCGTATTCAGATGAGTAAGTCGCTATTAGAAAAGGAAACTTGTTCAAGAGCATGTGATTTGCGCTTCGCTGCAGTTGAACGCATTTCAAAGGGAACCGGCAAGCATTTTCACCCCAGTTCTTGACTTGCAAATGCTTTTCGCATCAATAAAGCGGAACATTGTGTTGCCACTTCGAACCTCGGCGCAGAACAGAGACATTTTATTGCTCTGCTCTCATTAACATATGTAAATCCTTCAGCTCGCTCTCTCTTCCTCGACGGTCAAGGTACAGGGGTGAACCTGCACTGAAGAGGAAGAATTTTGCCAAACGTACCGAGCGGGATGGGCCGCATTCGAGAGGTAGCGGGTTCGATCCCCTTGGCTGGCCTTCGTAACCACCACCTTCATTCCATGTATCATTAGTGTTATTGCCTGCGGTGTCTATGTGGATAAAACAATCTGATGACTTTCTCTATATCTCTGTAAATTATTGTTAATAAGCTTATCTTTTATTTATTTCATGCTAATCGAGAAAAATTAGCAGAAATAGTCTTATTTCTTGCTTTATTGTAAGTAGAAGCGAAATAAGGGAGTACCATAGGTTAAAGGGAAAGCCAAAAGCTGGTTGCTATGTGACTGATGTTCCTTTGTTTGTATGGACAGGAGTTGACAAATTCCTGTATGAGAAAAGTATAAGTTTTTCAAAGCTGAAACCAAAAACAAGGAATATCTAAAAAACGATCAACTCCACGAAAAAATGTATACAACATAAATTGTGTGTTTTAACGTGCTCTACATTTTTTGTGGGTTAAGTTTTTGCCCATCTCTTACGGTTTAGTAGTTATGAAAAATTCATCCAGAGTAAAGTAGTCTTCAGAGGCTATTCCCAGAAAATTCAAAATATACATTTTATTTGTCAGGTAAATAACTTTAATATACGATATTTTAATCAAAATCGTTAGTCATTTTTTAGAAAGTCAAAAATTTTCGAAAAAAGTTCCATGTAAAAGGTAGTTTGGGGTGGGGGGATTTTTCTCAAAATCTTCGTGTCGCATCCCTGGAAGATGCTAAACTTAAATACCAAGTTTGGTATTTTACCGACTTTTCGTTTTTGAGTTATCGTGTTCACAGACACACTGACACACGGACACACACACGGACCTTTTTCTGAAAATACTTTTTTTTGGATACAGGGGACCCTAAAACATATATTACCAGTGAAATCTCGGTATCGAATTTTTTGGTGGAGTGCAATACATTCTCTATACACTATGTACATAGTGAATATAGAGAAACTAATAAGAATGTCAAGCCGAAACATAGAAATTTTGATACCTACGGCCGTATAAGACGTATCAAGTTTCGGAACCTATTTCTAAGGAAAAAATCATATGTGTTCCATTTACATGACTCTCTACATCTCTGGGACAAATTATTGATAAAAGGCATGTTCTTGAATACACTCCAAGCTAATCAAGAAAGCATTAACAGAAATGGTCTTACTACTTGCTTCCTTGTAATTAGAAGGGAAATAAAGGAGTAAATAGGCTAAAACGATAGTAAAATCGTTTAAAAGTTGGTTGCTGAGTGGTTAAAGTTCCTTTATTTGTATGGCCAAAAGTTGGCCAATCCCCCCATATGAGAAAAGTGTGAGTGTTTTAAAACTGAAATCAAAAACAAGAAATATATCAAAAACGGTCAACTCCACGAAAAAATGCATAACATAAATTGTGTGCTTTAGTGAGATTTACATTTTTTGTTAAGTAAGTTTTTGTCTATCTTACGGTTTGCCAATTATGCGAAATTCCGGAAAATTGATCCAGAATAAGGATGTTTTCAGAAGATATTCCCAGAAAAGTCGGCATATCACTTAAATATCTTTAATATACGATATTTTAATCAAAATCGTTAGAGCCATCTATGGGAAAATCAAAATTTTCTAAATTTTTTCCTTGTAAAGGGTGGTTTGGGGGCATTTTCTTGAAAATCTTCGTGTCACATCCTTGGAAGATACCAAGTTTGATATTTAATGGACTTTTTCGTTTTTGAGCTATGCTGTCCACAGACACACACGCACACACAGACCTTTTTCTAAAAATACCTTTTTTGGATTCAGGGGGACCCAAAATACGTATTTCTGGTGAAACCTCGGTATCGAATCTTTGGATGCAACACAGTACCTTTTCTATACACTATGTAAATAATACGTGTAGAGAAAGTAAAAACTTCATAGAAATTATGAAGAACTGAAGCTTATAGATATCTACCTTGATTTAAACGGGCGTATAAGATGCATGCAGTTTTGGGGCCTAATTTTGAAGGAATTTCGGCAGTTAAATCAGCTAAGCTTTATATAACTGCAGCTTTCTATTCGAATAAACGTTAGATTACTTTATTATTGGTGGAACAGTAAGTTGTCAGTTTAATTTTGTTGTGTATGAAATGCGATTGAAGTTGCTTAGTGATATAGAAGAGTGGAATTGTACTGAGGCCAGTTTGTGTACGGTGTGGGCTGCGAAGGCACGCCCTCCTTGTTACACCACTACTGGCCGTCGTGATTCAGCAGGTTCATTGTAACCTTGTTCCAGTTGCTGCCCACGCATCTCCGGGCCTCGAACCCGGCCGTCGCAGACACAGTGAACCAGAGCTTCTGCAGATATTCAGTTCAGCATGCTCTGACAGCTGACAAATGTAAACAAACTGTTGACCGTTACATAGCCAGCAGAAGTATGATGATTTTCTCTAGCGCGTATGTACAATGTGCATAGGGATAGAGAAGAATTGTATTCCACCCAAAAATTCGAAGTCGAGATTTCACCGGAAATATGCTTTAGGACCCCCTTGAATCCAAAAAAAAGCATTTTCAGAAACAGGTCCGCGTGTGTGTGTGTGTGTGGGGGGGGGGTTGTGGACAGCATAGCTCAAAAACGAAAATACCGTTAAAAGCCAAACTTGGTATTAAGTTTATCTTCCAAGGATTTAACTCGAAGATTTTCAAGAAAATCCCCCCCATCCCCAACTACCCTTTACATGGAAAAAAGTTCGAACATTTTGATGTTTTCAAAAATGGCTGTAACGATTTTGATTAAAATCCCTTGTAATAAAGATATTTTTATATGGTAAATAAAATATATATCTTCAATTTTCTGGGAATAGCCTCTGAAGACATGTTTATTGTGGATAAATTTTGTGGAATTTTTTATAACTGGTAAACCGTAAGAGATAGTCAAAAACTCATAACACAACAAATGTAGAGCACGTGGGGAAAAAAAAAAAACAATTTGTTATACCTATACACTTTTTTTCGTGACGTTGATCGTTTTTGAGATATTCCTTATTAGTTTAATTTGATGAAAGTGTTTAACGCCCGCTTTTACTACAATGGCACCGCAGGCGATGACACTGATAATACATGGAATGAAGATGGAGCACCGGTGGAATGCAATGGCGGCGGATATCGGAGAATCTTGCGTTTTGTTCACCACAAATCCCGCATGCGGTCGCCTGGGATCGAACCTTTGGGAGAGGCGAGTAGTCTAACGTCTCGCTACAGCGCAGCCATAGAACGTATGTACATTCTATAGTTTTCTCCAAAATATGGCCCTTTACCGGGACCGCGCCCGCTACCACTGGGCAATAACCATTAGAAAACAAAAGACGAACCTGTACTAGAGGCGAGAGTAAAATCTGTTTCCTGGAGACACTGCTTGCAAGTCGAGAATCGCGCCTCTCACTAAGTGGAAGACTTGGCAACAGCGAGGGTTGGTTTCCAACCAAACCGCCAACTTTAAAGTCAGACAGACTTTGGAAAAAGAGTGGAACAGAGTCCTCATGTTCTGAAAAATACTGTATGTAGAGAAGGTTTTGCATAGTAATACAAATTCGATACCCATATTTTACCGGAAATATATGTTTTGAGACTCCTGGATAAAAAGCATATCTAAAACAAAAGCCCGTTTGTGGTGTGTGTGTGTTTGGACAGCATAGCTCAAAAACGAAAAGCCCATAAGGAAACTTTTCAACTCCTGGTCACCCAAAGGAACGGATCTCAATCCCATAGCAACCAGATTTTAAAGCATTTGATTGTGCGTTTAGCCACAAATCCAGTAGCATGAAGTAGGTAGAAGAATAAGCTTATTAACAATAATTTGTTACAGAGATGGAGAGAAAATCATATGAATGGAACATATCATATTTTTTCTAAAAAATGCTTTTTTTGGATTCCGAGGGTCTCAAAACATATATTTCCTGTAAAATTTCGGTATCGAATATTTGGGTACAGTACAATACCTTCCCTATGCACTGTGTACATAGAGAAAGTAAAAAATCTGAAGTGTTTACAATCACGTTACTTTTTCTGCATCTGTCACAAATTATTGTTAAAAATGTAATTCTTTTATCTACACCGTGCTATTCGAGATAAACATTAATATTGGTCTCTTGTAAGTAGAAACGAAAAAATCTAATGTGTTCCATTCACATGATGTCCTCTAGCTGTTCGGCATACAGACCTTTTATTCAAAAGATTAATGTGTTACCTATATCGCGCTAATCAAGATAAACATTAGCAGAATTAGTCTTATTACTAGCCGTTTCTAAATAAAAGGGAAATGAGAAAATGCACAGGCTAGAGCGATAGTCTCATCCTTTAAAGGCCGGTCGCTATGTAAAAACATTAGCAGAAATAGTCTAACTACTTCCTTCCTTGTAAGTAGAAGGGAAATAAGGGAGTACCATAGGTTAAAGTGATAGTCAAAAGCTGGTTGCTATGTGACTGAACTCCTTTGTTTGTATGGACAAGAGTTGACAAATTCCCATATGAGAAAAGTATAAGTATTTTAAAGCTGAAACCAATAACAGGAAATATCTCAACAACGCACAACTCCACGAAAACAATGTATTTAACATAAATTGTGTGTTTTAACAAGCTCTACATGTTCTGTTACGTTAAGTTTTGTCTATCTCTTACGGTTTACCAGTTGCAAAATTCCGCAAAATTCATCCAGAATAAACATGTCTTCAGAGATTATTCTCAGAAAATTCAAGATATGCGTTTAATTTGATATGTAAACATATATATAAGATACGATATTTCAATAAAACCGTTAAAGTCAATTTTAAGAAAATCAAAATTTTCGAAAATGTTTCCATATAAAGGTTAATTGGAGGTGGGGGATTTTGTTGAAAATCTTCGTGTCGCCTCCTTGGATGATACTGAACTTAAATACCAAATTTGGTAATTAACGGACTTTTCGTTTTGAGCTGTGCTGTCCACAGACACACGCGCGGACTTTTTTCTAAAACTGCAATTTTTTGCATTCAGGGGGTCCTAAAACATATATTTCCGGTGAAATCTCGGTATCGAATTTTTGGGTGGAGTGCAATACCTTCTCTATACACTATGTACCTAGTACGTGTAGAGAAAGTAATAAGTAATTTTCCATAATATTTGGTCAAATTTCACACATGCGTCACCTTTAGTACATACGTCATGGTTAAGAAACCTCAGGTATTTTCCCATGTCATGTTAAAATATTCCAGTTTGTTAAATTTGTGCGTATCTGTTCTCATCGTTGAAGGGATCACTAGCGATAATCAAGGGGCCCCCTCCTCTCTGGTCTGCACGTGAGATGGGTGCAATTGGGCGCGCTGACAATAAACTACTCCGAGTAGGGTATAAATAACAAGTATTGTGAGGTTAGCGACCCTACTAATGACGTAACATTATCAGGGATATGGAGGCAATTCATTCATTGAGACAGCATTCATCTGTTACACGTTTCTCGCTGGTGCATTGGAAGCCTACTTAGAAATATTGCGCACGCGCAGCTAACCAAACCAAGTTTGTATTCGTGCATTACCTGCCAGGTCAACTTTTAACGTCCCAAATATTATTACTAGAGCTAAAGGAAGTTCGTACCGTTCGCCGTTCTTTATATAGGTTGCGACCGGCCGCCTCGCCGCATCAAAATTGATGATAAGAACGCACCGTGGAATGGTAAACAGACATGTAGTCAAGTAAACCTTTCTTGAGAACAAAAATTACTTATGACACGTTCGTATAATCACACCTATTTAGCTAATTAATTATATGCAACATACAAATGATTACCTACATATGTATATAAGAGTTGCAAACTGTTTCCATGTACATTATGAAAACATCCAAGCAGTTATAATAAGGATTGAAATATTTACTGTTAAATCAAATGTTAAATAGTAACCAAATAATAAACTTAATTTCTTAGGTATCTTCAGAATCTTACCGGTAAAAACGAAAGCAGGAGTTAAACTAAATCTTTACTCATCTGCAGCCGTATTACTGAAAATTATATGTACCTCTGAGGCCTTTCAAATGAAAACCTCCATCTACGTTCCGACAAACAAAATTTATAATGCGAAAAAGTTGATTCCACTTTGCAGGATGTGATCAGGGCATATTTGAAATATTTTATCAGTTCAGTTTCAGTATCACCAAGCAAATAGCATTTTGGGGGATCTAAAAGTGCAGCTTGTATGCGATACATCACACTCAACCCTGTATTCTTTTCAATTACACTTTTCATTTTCATCCTTATTTCAGCTAGGATGATCGTGGATTGGTAAGTCCATCTTGATAATTCTTCTACACGCCATACAGACAGTTCACCTTTGGACTGTAACAGTGTAAAAGTTGTAGGTTAACTCTTTGGATAAATTTGCAATTAATAATAAACTTCTGTGAAGTTGTTCTGTTACTAGAGTTTGACTATTTGTATACTAGAACTGTCACCGGTTTCTACATAAGTAGCTACATTGCTAGAAAAGTACTGTGGTTGTAAAACAAATTACTTTTGCGCACATTTGAACAGAACAAAGGTGTTATTCGAACGCCTTCCTTCCTTCCTACCGACGTGGTTCTATGTTACACAGTGATACCTGTTTTGCAATAATGGGCTGCACTCTACGTTGACCTTTGCTCGCGCAAGTTGTGCCGCATGGTATTGCCAAACCTGGTCGCTCTTACTCTGAATAAGGAAATGGGTACGAACTTCCTAGCTCTGGTTATTACTATCCTAATATTACTTTCTTTACTAATTAGCTACAGTGAGTAAAGAAATTGAAATTCAGTATTTTCAAGGATGCGTCACCAACATATTTAGCATTATTCTCCTACCTCAAAATAACAAAATTGTATCCTGAACTTTGTGCCAATTGTAAAGTTTTGTTCTTTCTGAATAAACTTTAATTATTTTGTACAAACTATAAGATATGGCTAGAAAATACAATACACAAAAAAATCTGATGTGTTCCATTTATATAACTTTCTCTACAAACTATTAGTACAAAAGATTAATCACAAGGTCGCAGGTTCAAACTGGCGGAGGGCGATGAACTTTTTTTCGGAAGGGAAGTAAAGCCTCTGGTCTCGTGCCGTACATTTATGGCACGTACAAGTACCTAAGCCTGCTAAAGAGGGCTTTGAACAAAATTAAGCGGTCTTTCGCGCCTAATATATAGAATGAAACACTGAAATCCATTACAGTTACAGAGCGTCCATAAATTAACTCAATGTCTATTTTTGCAAGTGTTTTAGCATTACAGGTAGATAGAAAAATATGCTCCTGTAAGAATAGATTAACAAGGATATGAATGGTATATATCAGAATTTTTTTGTCAAAAATGGCTCACGATATTCATTGCGTTGCGCTTGAAGTGATGCAAAAACTGTTAAAAATTAAAAATATTTTATAATAAAATAACATGAATTCTAAGGTTTAATAATGCACCGCTTTTTCCCATATGATGTACCTTTTACTAACCAATTGACTGAAGCTTTTTAATAGACACTCGCTACATAAACCTTGTGTTCTCGCAAACATTTTACTTTCTCTACACGTACTATGTATGTAGTGTATAGAGAAGGTATTACATTGCACCCAAAAATTCGATACCAAGATTGCAGGCGGGGGAGGGCAGCATAGCCCAAAAACGAAAATTCCGTTAAACACCAAACTTGATATTTAAGTACAGTATCTTCCAAGGATGCGACACCAAGATTTTCAAGAAAATCCCCAACTACTAACTTCTCTTTACATTGAAAAAGTTTCGAAAATGTTGGTTTTCTCAGAAATTACTAACGATTTTGATTAAAGTCTGTTATATTTAAGATATTTACATGAGAAATAAAATTTATATATTGAATTTTCTGGAAAGAGCCTCTGAAGACCTCTTTATTCTGGATGAATTCTACTTAACTAGTCAACCGTAAGAGATAGACAAAAACTTACCACACACAAAATATAAAATCTCGTTAAAACACACAGTTGTGTGTGGAGTTGGAGTTTTCCCAAGCATTCGAGATCTGATGAGTAACTTACAGTTTGTGGTTAGCCAATTACTTGTATAAACTGTTTAAAAAGACAAAAAAGCAATAATTGATCAAAATTGCTTTTCAATATTTTATTGAACATAAAGAAAAAATGAATTCTCGATGTGAAAATATCTGATGTGTTCCATTCACATGACTTTCTCTACATCTCTGCAACAAAGTATTGTTACAAAGCTTAGACTTTTATTTTGTTTATGCTTATTGAGAAAACATTACTATAATAGTCTTATTACTTGGTTCCTTAAGTAGGAGCAAAATAAGGGAGTAGCATAGGTTAAAGTGATAGTCAAAAGCTGGTTGGTATATGACTGAAGTTCCTTTGTTTGTATGGACAGGAGTCGACAAATTCCTGTATGAGAAAAGTATATTTTTCGAAGCTGAAACTAAAAACAAGGAATATCTTAAAAACGACCAACTCCACGAAAAAAAATGTATATAACATAAATTGTGTGTTTTAATGTGCTCTACCTTTTCTGAGTAGTAAGTTTTTGTCCATCTCTTACGGTTTAGCAGTTATGCCAAAAGCCGTAAAATTCATCCAGAATAAAGTAGTCTTCAGAGGCTATTCCCAGAAAATTCAAGATATACATTTTATTTGTCAAGTAAATATCTTAAATATACGAGATTTTAAGAAAATGAAAATCAAATTTTTCGAATTTTTTCCATGTAAAAGGTAGTTTGGAGTGGGGGGGACTTTCTTGAAAAGCTTCGTGTCGCATCCTTGGAAGATACCAAACTTAAATACCAAATTTGGTTTTTAACGGTCTTTTCATTGTTGTGCTATGCTGCCCATAGAGACACACACGGACATTTTACTAAAAATACCTTCTCTATACACTATGTACATAGTACGTGTAGAAAAAGTAAAAATCTGATGTGTCCCATTCACATGACTTTCTCTACTTGTGTAACAAATTATTGTTAATAAGCTTATTCTTCTATTTACTTCAAGCTAATCGAGAAAAAATTAAGCAGAAATAGTCTTATTACTTGCTTCCTTGTAAGAAGAAGCGAAATAAGGGAGTATCATAGGTTAAAGTGAAGTCAAAAATTGGTTACTAGGTGACTGAAGTTCCTTTGTTTGTATGGTAACGAGTTCACAAATTCCTGTATGAGAAAAGTACACGTTTCTCATGGCTGAAACCAAAAATAAGGAATATCTCAAAAACGATCAACTCCTCGAAACAAATTGTATATAACATAAATTGTTTGTTTTAATGTGCTCTACATTTTTGTGTAGTTTTTGTCCATTTCTTACGGTTTAGCTGTTATGCAAAATTCCTGCAGAATAAAGTGGTCTTCAGAGGCTATTCCCAGAAAATTCAAGATATACATATTATTTGACAAGTAAATATCTTTAATATACGATATTTTAATCAAAATCGTTAGAGCCATTTTTGAGGAAATCAAAGTTTTGGAAAAAAGTTCCATGTAAAGCGTAGTTTGGAGTGGGGAGATTTTTCTCAAAATCTTCGTGTCGCATCCCTGGAAGATACTAAACTTAAATACCAAGTTTGATATTTTACCTACTTTTCGTTTTTGAGTTATCGTGCTCGCAGACACACGGACACACACACACGGACATTTTCTCAAAATGCTTTTTTTGGATACAGGGGGTTCTAAAACATGTATTTCCGGTGAAATCTCGGTATCGAATTTTTGGGTGGAATACAATACTTCTCTATCCCTATGTACATTGTACATATGGGGATAGAGAAAGTAAAAAGTATACATATAACATGAATTGTGTATTTTAAGGAACTCTACATTTTTTTTTTTTTTTTTTTTTTTTTTGTTAAGTACGTTTTTGTCTATCTCTTACGGTTTACCAGTTATGCAAAATTCCGCAAAATATGTTCAGAATGAACATGTCTTCAGAGGTTATTCCCAGAAGATTCAAGATATACACTTTACTTGTCATTTAAATATCTGTAATATATGATATTTTATACAAAATCGTTAGCCATTTTTGAGAAAATCAAAATTCTTGATGTGAACAAATGAAAGGCTACATTTAAATTGCATGGACAAAGCCTTCTTATACACTCGTTTGTTAATGAATTTTGCAATAGATTCTTTACTTGAAGTAGTACATGTTGAGTGTTACGTCATTTCCTAATTGTACTGTAAACACTAATGACCTTTCAAACTCTTACTGTAAGTACTTACAGTGCTTGTTGGCATGGCAATTAATAAATGAATTGTAAATTTAGTTTACATCACCAAATATGTGTTCAGAATGATTAACTTACATATCAAGTATTTCAAAAAGGTAATTTACATACTATGAATTTTGCAAATGCATCACCTTAATGTAGCTGTGTGAATATGAAGCAGCGGTTGTCTCTTCTGACGTTTACTGTAAGAATTTCGTTTTGTGTGGGGAGAATGTTTCCTCCTGCAAGTGTTACTAGAGCACGCTATAAAAGTCCCCAGCATTGCATTCTTTTGATCGAGGTAATAAACATCCAAGACGTCTCGCAATTGGACGTGGTCACGGAGAACCTTTTGATGACCTACTCGTGCGATAGTAATTTCGAGCTGTTGGGGTATCGATACCGGGACCTCGCGAGATGTGGGTCGAGTTGCCATATCGGGGTGACAATACCGAACCGGTTCTGCGGCAGGAGTCTGTTGTGAAGGTGTGGATGACACAGTTGTGATGCCTCAAGTTGTTCTACCGAACATGGAAACATCCACTGAATCTCACGAGAAGAGGTGAAGCACTTGTTTCTAAATTCAACAAATTCAGCGACAGCAAAACACGTAGAACGAACAGCGGTTCCTCCAGATAGCTATACCATACCTGTAGGTTTGTCATTTGGGGAGTCGTTTGTCCCTCAAGTTAGGGAAATAATTAGAGTAATTGTTTATTTATTAGTCTGACTCATATCTGAGTTTGCCTAGTGACACAGAATAAAATATACATTTATGGGTTTTAACAAAAAATGTTATAAGTGTGTATTACAAAAAATATTTTACCTTACGTTATAATAGTTATATAGAATTAAGGTATGAGAACAAATTGTAACCAGGATGTACAACAACAATAAAAGAGGAAAACTACCACAAAAATTCTGATGTAATCCATTTACATCACTTTCTCTACATCTCTGTAACAAATTATTCTTCTTAATAAGCTTATTCTTCTATCCACTTCATGCTAATCGAGATAAACACTAGCAGAAACGGCCTTATTACTTAGTTTCTTATAAGCAGAAGGGAAAAAACCCAAATCAATAACAAGGAATCTCTCGAAAAATTGTGTGATTTAAGAAGCTACATTTTTATGTAGTAACTTTTTGTCTATATCTTACGATTTACTAGTTATGCAAAATTAAAAGAAAAAAAATCATCCAGAATAAAGAGGTCTTAAGAGGCTATTCCCAGAAAATTCTAGATATACATTTTATTTGCTATGTAATTATATGTTTAATATACGACATTTTAATCAAAATCATTAGATCCATTTTTGAGAAAATAAAAATTTGTGTATTTTCTTGAACTTCTTCGTGTCGCATCCTTGGAAGGTAACTGAACTTAAATATTTGGTATTTAACAGTCTTTTCGTTTTTGGGCTATGCTGCCCATACAGACACACACACGGACATTTTTCTAAAAATGCATTTTTTGGATTCAGGAGGTCCGGTGAACTCTCGGTATCGAATTTTTCGGTGCAACACAATACCTTCTCTATACACTATGTACATAGTACGTGTAGAGAAGGTAATTAAGTTTTGAGAACAAATTGTAACAAAGGGTATAAAAGATGTGGAACAACAATAAAAGTTTAACAATAAAAGAAAAACTACAAAAATAAAGCGATTTCAACATTTTACGTTCTGTTCAAACCATATAAATGATCTCAAAAAATGGCTACAGAATGTTTTATGATGTTCTTTGTGATTGTTCCTCGAGGCCCAAAAAATAGGGCTACTATTGTTATTTTTCTGAGGTAGTATTGTTCTTTAAAGTATAATGGGTTCATATAGTTTCTTTTTTTCCAGATGAACTTCTTGAGGTTGGTCTTTATTCAGTTTTTTTTTTTTTTTTTTTTTTTTTTTTTTTTTTTGTAACTACCGGAGTATGGTCAGGACTCCGGCGCTGTATCCCCTGTTTACATTCCCCTCCCTAAATTTACTGTATGATTACTGGTTTTGCTGTTCCTTTACAAACATAGACACATTGCACAAACATATACCACCCATGCCCAAGGCGGGACTCGAACCCATGAAGCACCAAAGCGAGACGCCTTAGCGAGCGTGGCCACGGGGACCGGCAAAGTTCAAAGCGGATGGTTGGGTATATTATCTCTGCTTCTGATTTTCTTCTGTTTATCGCAATGTTGTCTCTACGACGATTACTATCATCAGCTAGACAGTGAACTTCCTCGTTGTTGTTGTTTTTACTATTACTATTATCATCATCATCATTATTATTGCTCTACTAAAATAAAAGTTCCAACTCCACATTTAATATAAATATTTAATGTTTAAGTAATAAACGATTTTTACTTTCTGTACACTTACTATGTACATAGTGTATAGAGAAGATATTGTAATGCACCCAAAAATTTGAGACCAAGATTTCACTTGAAATACATATTTTGGGTCCCCCTGACTCAAAAAAAAAATTCTGGAGAAAGGTCCGTGTGTGAGTCTGTGGACAGCACAGCTCAAAAACCGTTAAAGACCAAACTTGGCATTTAAGTTTGGTATCTTGCAAGGATGCGACAGGAAGATTTTCAGGAAAATCCCCACCCCCAACTACCCTTTAAATGGAACTTTTTTTGAAAATGTTGATTTTCTCAAAAATTGCTGTAACGGTTTTGATTAAAATTTCATATATTAAATATAGGTATTTACCTGATAAATAATATCTATATCTTGAATTTTCTGGGAATAGCTTCTGAAAACTACTTTATTCTGCATCAATTTTACGAAATTTTGCATAGCTGCTGAACCGTAAGAGATGGACAAAAGCTAACCACACACACAAAAAAATGTAGAGCACATTAAAAAATACAATTTATGTTATATAAATTTCTTTCGTGGAGTTGATTGCTTTTGAAATATTTCTTGTTTTTCGTTTCAGCTTTAAAAAACGTATTCTTTTCTCATACAGGAATTTGTCAACTCGTGTCCATGCAAACAAAGGACATTAACTACATAGCAACCAGCTTTTGACTATCACTAACCTATGGTACTCTCTTAATTCTCTTCTACTTACAAGGAAGCAAGTAATAAGGCTATTTCTGGTATTTTTTTCTCGATTAGCCTGAAGTAAATAGAAGCATTAGCTTTTTAACAATTTGCTACAGAAATGTAGAGAAAGTCATGTGAATGGAACACATCAGATTTTTTTATTTAGGCTTAACGTGTGACATGATTATGATAGAGTAGATGATTCCCTATTTTAACTTGGGAGTGCGTCATTCTCAATTAATATTCGACTCTCTAATAATTCCTTCCAAAGATAAATAGGTCATACATCCTTTGCAGATATTGGACTGCCTGAGTGGGGTGGAAATAAGAAGATGGAATTACGTAAATGTCAGAGAATTTTTCATTCATTATAAGAAATAACATGGAACTTCTTGTAATTACAATTATGGGGAGTAAAGGGAAGGAGTTGCCACTTTCTAGATCCTTAATTTCATAAAGAATACAGGGGAAGATACTTTAATCGTTATTCCAAATCTAAAAAGGTATTCGTCTACTTCATGCTAATTGAGATCAGAGATAGTCAAATTTTTTAAAAACTGGTTCTTATGTGATTGAAATTCTTTCTATGGTCAGGAGTTCAGGAATTACCGAATGAGAAAAATTTTAAATGTTTTAAAACTGAAACCAGCAATAAGGAATCTCTGAAGTAGTCAACTACACGGATAAAAAAATGTATGACAAAGTGTTTCAACGAGATCTATATTTTTTGTGTTGTAAGCTTTTGTCTATATCTTACGGTTTACCAGTTGTCCAAAATCCACCCGGACTGAAGAGGTCTTCAGAGGCTATTCCCAGAAAATTCAAGACATACATTTTATTTTTATGTACATATCTTTAATTGTTTATGTATATATCTTTGAAATATCTTACGGTATTTTAAGAAAAATCGTTAGAAGAAATAGAAGCATAATTTTTGTAACAATAATTTGTTACACAGATGTAGAGAAAGTCATGTGAATGGAACGTCAGATTTTTTTATTTATGTACAATCATTTTGATAATATTCTTGCTTCTGTTATCTTGACCTCTGCTAGATTACTATCTCTTCCTCTGTTTATCCTGGTATGTAGGACTTACACCCCCTCCATATCTTACAAACCAGCTCCTGGGGTCAGATGGCTGTTGAGTAGACAGACCCTGAATCAGAGAGAAGCCAGGATTGTTGACTAGTCTGATACCTGGTATGGGGAAGAGGATGATGTAAAATTGATGGAAGGAAATGTAATTGCGGAGGAATGAATGGAATGAATGGCGGGGGAAACCGGAGAAAACCCTCCCAGACGTCGCTTTGTCGCAATCTCAGGATGGATAGTGTTGTGGACCAAGACCATGCACCGAGGTCTGACCACTCACACTACCTTTCTCCCCAGGGTCCATCGAGTAACAAGTACCCTTGGGCATCCGTGGGGTTTTCCATTATGCCGGTGTTTTATGTTCTATATACCGGCCCACCTAGCTCGCACCAGGTACGGAAGTGGATTCGCCACCGCCCAGACGTACCTAATCTCCCTTGTGTATGGGGCCACTGCCACGTCGAGTCCAACCCAATCCGAACAGCCTTCCTTTCGGGAGAGGCTCCGATGTTCGGCCCAACTACTAGCAAAGTCAGGAGTACCACGGGTGCTCGGGGTCTGCAGCGCTCGCACCAGAGCAACTGAAGAGTTCGGAACCTCCCTCCCCTACGGTGAGTGTGTGGACCGTGACGTGTCCATTGTTGCGTGTTATCGCTACTGAAGGTTGATTTCGGAGGAGACTTGCTTAGCTGGTTAGAGAAGGCAACGCTTGCCTGATCCCGGGCTATTCTCCAGGCGAGTAGGTGATCGACAGCTCAGTCCGGATGACCGTGATAGGACGGGCAAGGCTCTTCTCGTCCGTGTGAGACACGCTAATGATAGTCCAGCGAGTCCAAACACGGTCCAGGATGGTCGTGTCGTCTCTACGAGGTCTCCGCGGGTAAATGAAAATGGGAAAAGGTCAAAGAGGAGAAGCGTATCCTTACCGGACTAATGAGTCAACTGTTTATCCAGTTAATTGAACACCAAACAGGTTGGTAGCGAGGATCAGTTAAGACTGCCTACCTGTTGTACCTCACGGTCTATTTATTTCACAACCTTGATGCCTGCGCTAATCAAGTCTATTGAGCTAAAATTATGTATATCTATTTCCACTATCGCCTATGTGGCATGCGTTAGAACTATATACAGTCTATGGGAAAATTTTACTTTCTCTACATGTACTATGCACATAGTGTATAGAAGAAGTATTGTACTCCACCCATTTCTATAAATTTTTTCATGACTAGCGTGAAATAAATAGAAGAATATGCTTATATCAATAATTTGTTATAGAGATGTAGAAAACGTCATGTGAATGGAACACATCAGATTTGTTTATATTTGTGGCGATGTGCCGTTACAGACAGTATTAGCGGTGTATGTATTCCGGCTCATTTTCCCAGACTTTCCTTTCATTCATTGCTATGATATAACTGTATGTTGAAAGAATAAACAAATAACTAAAGGAATAAGGTCTTTAGCGGGGTTTTGTAAAACAAGCCTTCTCTTAATGTTAGATACCACTGTGGAGCATGTTGTTGTGTATACGAAAACATTACTGAAGTACACGACTCGGTGGTTCCATTACCTCCGAAGCATCTCTCATAGAGCAGTTCGTGCGTTTTTCTCTACATTGCACATGGTGCATAGGTAGAGAAGATATTGCACTCTAACCAGAAATTCGATACCAAGATTTCACCGGAAATACATGTTTTAGGGTCCCCTGTATGCAAAAATGCGTTTTTAGAAGAAAAAAGCTCCGTGTATGTGTGTATGAACACGCTCACTCAAAAATGAAAAGTCGGTAAAATACCAAACTTGGTATTTAAGTTAAGTATCTTCCAAGGATGTGACACGAACATTTTTAAGAAAATCCTCCTCACCTCTCAAACTACCCTTTACATGAAAAAAAAAAAAAAATCGAAAATTGTTGTTTTCTCAAAAATGGGTCCAATAATTTTTGTTAAAATACCGTATATTAAAGGTATTTAAATGACATAAAAATATCTTGAACTTTGTGGGAATATTCTCTGAAGACTTCTTTATTCGGATGAATTGCGCTGAGTTTTACATAACTGTTAAACCGTAAGAGATAGACCCTGCACAATATTTACTACACAAAAAATGTAGCTTTCGTTAAAACAAAATTTATGCCATATATATTTTTTCGTGGAGTTTACGATTTCCAAGTTATTTCTTGTTATTGGTTTCAGTTTTAAAATCCTCTTCTCCCCTTATACAGGAATTTGTAACTCTTGGTCAAGCAGAGACACTGATTTTAACCACATGACAAACAGCTTTTAAAACATTTGAATGTCGCTTTAGCCTAGCGTATTCCCTAATTCCCTTCTGCTTACAAGAAAGCAAATAATAAATGTTGCCCTCCGTGGTGTAATGGTTGCCATGCTAACTTCGTATACCCAAGGTCGCGGGTTCAAACCCGGTGAAGGACGATGGAGTTTTTGGGTGTAAAAACCCTTAGCATGACTTCCTTCGGAAGGGAAGTAAAGCCGTTGGTGCCGTGTCGTAGATTTACGGCACGTAAAAGAACCTCAAGCCTGATAGAGAGGCATCTGGGCCAAATTAAGCGGTCTTTCACGCCAATTTAGAATGGGACGCTGAGAACCACAGCAGTTAAAAGAGCGTCCATAAATGACACGCCATTTTTTGCTAATAAAAGACATTTCTGCTAATGTTTATAGTGTTTAACGCCCGCTTCAACTAATTGTGGCACCGCAGGCGAATACACTGATGATACATGAATGAAGATGCAGCACCTGCGGAATGCGATGGCGAGGGAAACCGGAGAAACCCGCCCTGCGCCGCTTTGTTCACCACAAATCTCACATGTGGCCTTAGTGAGAGGCGAGTGCTCTAAATACTCCGCCATGGCGCAGCCTTATTTTGACTATCATGAAGTAGATATAAGAATACGCTTTTTAACAATAGTATGTTACAGAGATGTAGAGAAAGTCATATGAATGGAACGCTAAGATTTTTTAAACACGTGGGCGCTATGCATGTAAATCATGCAAAACTCTCTTGGCTGAGCTTCTGGTAATCATCACAAAAATACAGTTTTATAAAATTAGATGATTATGACGTAACAAAATACAGTTTTATAAAATTAGATGATTATGACGTAACAAAATACAGTTTTATAAAATTAGATGATTATGACGTAACAAAATACAGTTTTATAAAATTAGATGATTATGACGTAACAAAATACAGTTTTATAAAATTAGATGATTATGACGTAACAAAATACAGTTTTATAAAATTAGATGATTATGACGTAACAAAATACAGTTTTATAAAATTAGATGATTATGACGTAACAAAATCAACTATTTTGCAAAGTATCCATTAGTTACCATGTGTAACATGCCTTCACGTTAGGAAAGTTGGCTGATTACGCTCACGAATTAACCGCGGCTGGAGATTTCAATGCGCGTTACCAAGATGCCACCCGCAGTCTCTTGTTAATATATTCCGTACAAGTCCTCGCGGGTTAGACGAGGCCGTGAAAACAGTCTGGTAACAATTAAATGCAGCCGACACCTCGCGGAGTGTCATTTCCTTTCCAGTCAACAACAGGTGGTTTACAAGCGCTGGATATTAACATAAGACACAGAAGAAGATCCGTGGCTGACGCTGTCGCTGCAAAACCGCTGTGTCATATTGTTTACAGATTCATTGTGTCTGAATTGTGGCCTGTCACAGACAACAGCCTGACCATTTATCTTGTTTCTTCCAGAGCTGGATATAGTGCTCGTTTCCATGCCATTATCTTAGCTATAAACTATGAAATACACAAAACAGCGGATGTTTACGTTTCTAAACGAATCTGTAGTTGGAATAGGGGTGGTAAATCTAATGTTGTTGCATTCACATGATTTTCTGTACCCTTACCAGAAAGTGTCTTATTACTCAGTTCCTCAGAGCATAGTGCTCAGAATGCACTATGCTAAAGCGACAGCCAAATCCTTTAAAAGCTGTTACCATGCGATTGTTATTGTAATTCGTTTCTCTTTCCATGACCAGGAGTAAAAGAAAATATATGGAACGTGCTAGGACTTCCTATGTTAGAAAAACTTTTAATATTTTAAAATTGAAATAACAGGAAACATCTCTAAAATGGTAAGATCGAAATAAATACATAAATAAATAAACTGTTTATGTTATAAATTGTATGTTTTAACGAGATCTACATATTTTGTGTAGTAAATTTTTGTCTACCTCTTACAGTTTATGTGTTATTTAAAAGTAATTCAGAATGAAGAGGATCTCAGGATCTATTCCCAATAAATTCAGGATTCCGTTTTTTGTTTTTTTTTTTTTGCCATGTAAATATATTTAATATACAGCATTTTAATCAAAATCATTGTATGCATTTTTTAGAATATCGAAAAAATTTTCCATGTAATTGATAGTTTAGTGTGGAGGAATTTTTTGAAAATCTTCGTGTCACGTCCTTAGAAGATACCAAAGTTAAATGTCAAGTATGGTATTTACCGACTTCTCGTTTATGAGTTATGCTGTGCACACACACACACTCACTCACACACATACACACCGTCCTTTTCTAAAATACTTTTGTGGAATATAATACCTTCTCTACCTATTCTGTACATGCATTGTACGTACGTTCTAGAGAAAGTAAAAAACAAGGTATATGTCGGCAATAGTTTTGTGTATTATGGTTTTGTTTATCCGTTATGGTCAACCAGCTATACAAACTTGCTTCCGAGTGAAGAATATTTAACAGGCTATTCCCAGAAAATGCAATACATGCAGGTGTCATAGCCATTATTATAACGAATATGTTTAGCCATTATTGAGAAAATTAAAGTTAAAAATCTGATGTTTTCCATTCACACTTCATTCTCTACATTTCTGCTACAAATTTAAAAAAAAAAAAAAAAAAAAAAAAAAAAAAATTATTCTTCTATTTACTTCATGGTAATCGAGAAAAAGTTAGTATAAATTAGTTGCTTCCTTCTGAATAGAAGGGAAATGAAGGAGTATCATAGGCTAAAGCGATTGTCCGAATTTTTTAAAACCTGGTTGCTAATGTAATTGAAGTTCCTTTGTGGCCAGGAATTGAGAAATTCCCGTATGAAAAAAGGATTAAGTATTTTAAAACTGAAACCAATTAACTAGGAATATCTCAAAGACTGTCAACTTCATAGAAAAAATTACATAAATTGTGTATTTTAACGTGCGCTACAGTTTTTGTTTGTCTCTTACGGTTTACCATTATGCAAAATTCATTCTGAATAAAAGATGTCCTCAGAAGCTATTCCCAGAAAATTCAAGATATACATTTTATTTGTCATATAAATATATTTGATGTACGATAATTAAATCAAAATCGTTAGAGCTATTTTTAAGAAAATCATTTTTTTTGAAAATGTTTCAATGTAAAGAGTAGTTGGAGCGGCGCAGGGCGGATTTTCGTATCGCATCCTTGGGAGATATTAAGCTTAAATACCAAGTTTGGTATTTAAGGGCTCTTTCGTTTTTGAGCTATGCTGCCCACAGACACACACGGTCATTTTTCTAAAATGCTTTTTTTTTATTGAGGGGGTCTAAACACATATTTCAGGTGAAATCTCGATATCGAATTTTTGGATGCATACAATATCTTCTCTATAAGTACACTATGTACATGGTACGTATAGAGAAAGTAAAAAATCTTATGTGTTCCCTTCAAATGACTTTCTCTACATCTCTACAACAAATTATTATTAAAAAGCATATTCTTTTATTTACTTCATGCTAATCGAGAAAAAAAAAATAGCAGAAATCGTCTTATTACTTGCTTCCATGTAAGTAGAAGCGAAATAAGGAAGTACCATAAGCTGAAGTGATAGTCAAAAGCTGGTTGCTATGTGACTGAAGTTCCTTTGTTTATATGGACAGGAGTTGACAAATTCCCGTATGACAAAAGTATAAGTATTTTATAGCTGAAACTAATAAAAAGGAACATCTCAAAAAGATCAACTCCACGAGAAAAAAAAAATGTATATCACAATTCATTTTCTGTTAAGTAAGTTTTTGTCTATCCTTTACGATTTACCAGTTATGCAAAATTCCGCAAAAATCATCCGGAATAAAGATGTCTTCAGAGGCTATTCCCAGAAATTTTAAGATATATATTTGATTTGTCATGTAAATATCATAAATATAAGAGATTTTAATCAAAATCGTTAGAGCAATTTTTGAGAATATCAAACTTTTCAAATTTTTTTCCATATACAGGGTAGTCGAGGGTTGGGGGATTTTCTTGAAAATCTTCGCGTCGCAGCCTTGGAAGATATTAAGTTTAAATGCCAAGTTTGGTATTTAAGAGCTCTTTCGTTTTTGAGCTATGCTGCCCACACACACACACACACATACACACACACGCGCGCGCGCGCGTCAGACAAAAGTAGCTCACATGGACATTTTTCCGGTGAAATCTCGGTATCGAATTTTTGGGTGCATTACAATACTTTCTCTATACACTATGTACATAGTACTTTTAGAGAAAGTAAAAAAAAAAACTTGTCCATGTAGTTTGAGATAAGGGGATTTTCCTAAAAACCATCCTGTCACATGTTGGAAGATACTGAACTTGAAAACCAAGTTAGTAATTGTCAAGTAGGAAGGATCAGGAGGTAGCGTCTGAGGTTTCCATTCGGGATGTTTCGGGTTCGATTCCACTCTTGAGTGTTTCCATCGTTGTGAACTAGAGCTATAAAACCCTATCATTCCCTTTCATGTTTTAAGATTATAGAGTTGGGCGGGCTGGACCGTGGTTGTACTTTATGGAGATTACTATTTCCCCCGACACAAGACAGAACCTTCTGTTGAAGCCTGTCACTGGAAAGAGTCGCCTGGGGATGCTAAATCTGGAACAATGGGAACTTCGTTGCACTGCGCCTGCCTTCGTCATATCTGATAGGCCTTCGTTCCCAAGGACGCCTTGGGATGGTAGTTTTTCGGCCGCCTCTCCCTTCTTTACAGTACTACCCGCCAAGTTAAGCAGCATCGGGCCCGGTCTCAACTCGGACAGTCCAGTTGTACTCCGACCAGATCTGCAACACTGGCTTTTCCCCACCCCGTA
Source organism: Hymenopus coronatus (assembly GCA_030762935.1). Taxonomy (NCBI): domain Eukaryota; kingdom Metazoa; phylum Arthropoda; class Insecta; order Mantodea; family Hymenopodidae; genus Hymenopus; species Hymenopus coronatus. Next base: position 29,344,598 of record CM060897.1, read on the forward strand.
CCTACATCCTTTCAGTTCTCCCCGCTAGCCGGCACTGCTTTCCTTGACAGCCCGCAAGCGGCTGGCCAAGTTAAGCAACATCGGGCCTGGTCCCTCTCTGGGTGGGTGACCACTCCGGTAGGTAAGCCAGCCCGCGCCGGCTGCCCACATTACTTCGACACAGACATAAACGCTTGCACAAGACTACATCTCTTATATCACACGGGTAAATCCGCGAGAAAAGCGGATAGGTACCGTGGTGATTTGCCCCCGCCCGAGTACACTCGGGCGACTAGTTCCTGCTCCTGGCTCTTTCGTCTCATTCGCTCCTTTCGAAGCCTTAGAGTTAGCCTCTGTGCTGAAAGCCTCCTCCGTCGCTTCGCTCCGGTCGTGAATTATCGACAAGATGGAAACACTCGTGGTATTACTTATGAATATATTTTAGTCCTTATTGAGAAAATTAAAGTTCCATGTAGTTTGAGGTAAGGGAATTCTCCTGAAAAGCATCTTGTCACATCGTTGAAAGATACTGAATTTGAAAACCAAGTTTGGAAGGAACAAGAGGTAGCGTCCGAGGTTTCCATTCGGGATGTTTCGGGTTTGATTCCACCCTGAGGGTTTTCATCGTTGTGAACTACACCTATAATACCGGAAGTTCTTCTGTGAGTTCATTCCCTTTTATGTTTTAAGTATGTAGCGATGGGCGGGCTGGACCTTGGTGTATTTTAAGGAGACTATATCCCCCGGGCAGAACCTTCTGTTGAAGCCTGTCACTGGAAAAGTCGTCCGGGGATGTTAAATATGGAACGATAGGAACCCCGTTGCACTCGCCTTCCTCCGTGTGTCTGTGAACACGATAACTCAAAAACGAAAAGTTGGTAAAATACCAAACTTGGTATTTAAGTTTAGTATCTTCCAGGGATGCGACACGAAGATTTTGAGAAAAATCCCCCCACCCCAAACTACCCTTTACATGGAACTTTTTTCGAAAATTTCGATTTTCTCAAAAATGGCTCTAACAATTTTGATTAAAATGTCGTATATTAAAGTTATTTACCTGACAAAATATATATTTTGAATTTTCTGGGAATAGCCTCTGAAGACTACTTTATTCTGGATGAACTTTTTATAACTACTAAACCGTAGGAGATGGACAAAAACTTAACACACAAAAAATGTAGAGCACATTAAAACACACAATTAATGTTATATACATTTTTCTCGTGGAGTTGATTGTTTTTGAGATATTCCTTTTTCTTGGTTTCAGCTTTGAAAAACATAATTTTCTCATACAGGAATTTGTCAACTCCTGTCCATACAAACAAAGAAACATCAGTCACATAGCAACCAGCTTTTGGCTTTCCCTTTAACGTATGGTTCTCCCTTATTTCACTTCTACTTACAATAAAGTAAAAAATAAGACTATTTCTGCTAATTTTTCTCGATTAGCATGAAATAAATAAAAGTAAGCTTATTAACAATAATAATTTACAGAGATATAGAGAAAGTCATGTGAATGGAACACATCAGATTTTTTAAAATAAAAATACAATCCCGGAGGCTTGTCAGGACTCCGTCGCTGTATTCCTTTTTTTTTCTCTCCAGTTTCATACATTTCCTTAGTTGACCTTTCTACATATACATATACAGACAAACACAAAAACACCCCATGCTCAAGGCGAGATTCGAACCCACGATCCCGTGTGCCACGAAGCACCAAAGTGAGGCACTTTAACGAGCGTGGCCACGGGGACTCGCGTTCAGGTAGTTCCTTTCAAAGGCTTAGTAGGCTTATAAGCCTCATTGCTGAAATGCTCTTCCGCAATAATTCCTAACCTTAAATTTGGAATTTATATGGCATTTTGTTTTTGAGTTACTCAGTCCATCACATCCTGGAGCGGATATACATTCTTGACAATTCAGCTCAACTACTAAAGCGCCAATGCAATGGCGGGGATTAGGCAATTTCAACCAATCGCGGTCATCTGACTGGAGCGATGATGTCGAAACATCTTATCGTAGTTGATATTCATTTATTTGAAATCTTGTCGCACCTGACGTTCGTATGTTTAATCTCCTGTTTTGGTTATTGGTAACAAGGTGACAATCCAGTCAGCCAACCTTCACTTTTAATAACTGTGAGTTCCACAATTTTACTTTCAATTAATTCAGTTACAATGTTTAGTTAAAGCTTTATCCAGTTCATAATGTATTCAGGTCGAAAAAGGAGTGAAAATAATCATTATTTGTATTTCTTATGCATGAGATGAATACAATAACCTCAAATAAAATGTTTTTTTTTTGTTTTTTTTCCATTTCATTCATAGAAATTCATACCTGGAATAAAATAATTGTTCCCTATTTCTATTATTGCTATCGATATTCGTACATTGGGTGTAGACACGGTCAACCATATCATAGTTTAGGAGTTAGTGAAGAAGGTGGAGGGACATTCGGTATATAAACATGGTAGAATGCATCATCAACCATTTTAGTGCTAATGTAAGTAATACAATCATAACCTGATAAAATCTCCCTTCCTATATAAGATAAATTATTAATAGTCTATTTCGCTGAATTGTCTTATCAAATACAACTCGTGTTTTCATCTCTTAGAACACTTCGCTCCGGTCGTGAAATCGACAAGATGAAAACACTCATAGTATTGCTTATGAGAATCTATTTGAGATTGAAGTGTGACACTTTCAACCCGTTGTATTTTGAGGGGGGTTCTTAAAACTTGTATTTTCTGTAAAGTAATAGAATTGCATTTGTGTATCAAATTGTAAACCACTTTTTATTAAATCTGGTATCCTTACTGTGCCCTCTATGTACGTTCTGGGCTGACTTTTGTATGTTTGTAAAGAAACATATTACTGAATTTACAACTTGTGCTTCTGTAAACAATCATGATACTCGAAGTAATTCTAACATATATACATACGTGTGTGTGTGTATTAAATATATATAAATTATACAGGGTTACTACAAAAGAAATAGACAACTTCAACTGCCTGTAAAACAAAAACTATTAGAGATAGCAACCTAATTATTTTGGAGGTATATTGAGAAACTCTCAAAGTTTTGTTTGTTACTATTAGTAACGCTGTAGTGTTTTGTTTGTTGTTGCAGAAGCTGAAATGGCGGAAAATCCTGTGGAAAAGGCATATTGCGTGTTGGAATTTGCTAGAACGCAATCAGCAACTGTTGTCCAACGACATTTTAGAACACGTTACCACAAAAATGAAATGATGCGCTCACAAAAACCAGCATCGTCTTCATCATGTCGCAACATGTCGATGCAAAAGTCACACCGTATGACCTTATCTTCTTCACTCAGAAACTGCAACATCTGTAATCTGTAAGGCATCATGTGCAGTCGCTTCCGCAAGATTTTCCATACAGTTTGCTGTGGAATTTGTAATTGCATGCTTGCCCTAGATGTCGATTTCTGTGGGCTTCTTATGTAGGCAGAACGAACACGTTCAACGTTTTCTTCCGAAACTCTTGGTCTTCCCGAGCTCTTCCCTTTGCACAAACATCCCGTTGTCTCGAATTTCCTATACCAGTCGTAGATTGACTGTCTAGTCGGTGGCGTTTTGTGGTAACGTGTTCTAAAATGTCGTTGGACAACAGTTCTGATTGCGTTCTAGCAAATTCCAACACGCAATATACCTTTTCCACAGAATTTTCCGCCATTTCAGCTTCTGCAACAACAAACAAAACACTACAGCGTTACCAATAGTAACAAACGAAACTTTGAGAGTTTCTCAACATACCTCCAAAATAATTAGGTTGCTATCTCTAATAGTTTTTGTTTTACAGGCAGTTGAAGTTGTCTATTTCTTTTGTAGTAACCCTGTATATATGTATAATTATATGACAATTATCTTATGTGCAAAGGTATGCTATTGTAAAGCTTAAGAGATATATAGGGCGTTAATGAACTATACCGAAATATTTAAAGTACTTAAATAAGTAATTTGATATAGGAGACTTATGGCCTGTTTATTGAAATGTCGAAGTAACGGCTATAAGTTTCTGAAGTGCCAGTACGCCACTGGCTAATTTATCAACCATTCGAGAGCATAACCCCAAAAACGAAGGGACATATTACAGCGTGCCTCTCTAGCGTAGTGGTTATGATACTGACTTTCAAATGAAAGATATTTTCCGAGTTCGGGCCCCGTTCACATATCGGGGCACTTTTCTGGTATGAAAAAAATAGTAATAAAAAACGTTTACTCTATAACAGCAAGGGAACTCATCACCTTTGGGATAGCAGATTTCCGCGTTACGCATTAAGCCACCAGAGCAGTTGAAAATACGCCTTCAGAGTAGGCAACCTCAAGAAACTCAGTGTCGAACTGTCAAGTGATTAGTTCGAGATTTTACAGATTTTTGCGACATTAAGTCTTGAGAACGCTAGTAACGAGCTGCTGAAAATCGATATTTCTATACTCGGGCAGCAGTTTTAAAGACATTCTAAGCCATTTTTCCGACCTGCTTTGCTTTAACACCAACTTATCAGCACCTGATACTCACACGTTTAACGCTATGTAGCTGCGTTATGTTTATCCGGGGACCATGCATCGCCATCTCAAATTACTTATATCAGTCACGTGCACAATCTCGCAAATTATTTCGGTGTAGTTCATTAACAGCCTGTATATCTGTTAAGCTTTACAATAGCATACCTTTGCACATAAGACAATTTTCATACCAGGTTTTGAGAGTAGAGTTACCGCATTGTGTGCAAATCCTCTATATAGTTTAAATACATTTTATAATTAAAATTTACTTGATTGTTGATATGATTGTACAGTTTTTGACGATGTCATGAATACTTGTATTCCTATGGCAAATAAATGATCTATCTATCAAATGAATACTTTCTCTACCTTTAGATAAATAAGCATAAAGAAAGCCGTGAGCGCTGTTTGGTGTTTGTTGGCCCGCTGTCCAGCAACCGTTGCTAAGGTCCTCGCAAGAGCCAGTACGTGTTGTGACCTTGAGAAATAAAAGGAAGGAAGGTTTTGCTTTCTCGACAGGAAGAAAACACCGAGTGGTCACGACGCCGTTGCTTCCCAGGGAAAGACAAGTTCTGATGCCGAGAGAGAAATCTCCAAACATCTGACGCTGTCCTCGTTCTAGATTGCCAAATATGGCCACCGTAGCCACGGCCTGGAGTTCGTTTCTTCCCATAGCCATACTCGCTTTATTAGAGAAGGTCATGATCGAGAGGCCGTGACCCAAAATTGCTTGGGAATCGGGAAATGTCTGAAAATGGACGTTTACAAGAAAGAAAGTTTGTAATGGGGGGAACAGCTGTTTGTACTTACCCTCATAGTGGGATGAACAGCACAAAACACGTAGAAAGTAAAGTGAACAAGCGTCATGTGGTCTGTAAAACCCCACGTTGCGAAATTATTTGGTGATACATTCTTAATGAGTTCTTAGGAAGTAAACACATGATTGATGATATTGCACAAATGAAGGATTTAGGTCAAAACTGATAACGCTGTAGCAAAATACCATCGTATCCCAACCTTGTGTAGGTTTTTTACTTTCCCTACCACGCACACGAGGTGGATACAAACTCGAAACATAAGACCACTGAAAATATAAGTTTTGATTAATCGAATCAGTGTTTACGTTCTGTTAGGGGCATAGTAATTAGGGAAAATATTGTATTCCACCCAAATATTCGAGACCGAGATTTCAAGAAATAATGGTTTTGAAGACCCCTAAGGATTTAGACCAAAATGGATAACGCAAAATACCATCGTATCCCAAGCTTGTAGTTTTGGATATGTAGAGTCAGACTGAAAAAGGTAATGCCACAGCCGGGATTTGATCCACGGATCTCCCGATTGCTCTTCTACTGAGCTACAGTGGCAACATTGGCATAGCATTGAATTTTTCAGCAGATTCGATTATTGTAGTTTTGTTTTACTTCCCTACCAGTAATTGTACCCAAAAAACGATACCGAGACTTCACCGGAAATACATGTTTTGAGACTACATGAATCCAAAAAAAAAGCATTTTTAGAAAATCCTCCCACTCCCAACTACCCTTCACATGGAAAAAGTTTCGAAAATGTTGATTTTCCAAAAAATGGCTCTAACGATTTTGATTAAAATATCGTATATTAAAGATATATACTTGGCAAATAATATGTATATCTTGAATTTTCTGGGAATAGCCTCTGAAGACTACTTTATTCTGGATGAATTTTACGGAATTTTGTGTAGCTGGTAAACCGTAAGAGATAGACAAAAACTTAGCAAACAAAAAATGTAGATCACGTTAAACACACAATTTATGTTACATACTTTTTTTTGGTGGAGTTGATCGTTTTTGAGATATTTCTTGTTTTTGGTGTCAGCCTTGAAAACTTTTACTTTTCTCATACAGGAATTTGTCAACTCCTGTCCATACCAACAAAGGAATTTCAGTCACATAGCAATCAGCTTTTGACTATTATTTTAACCTATGATACTCCGTTATTTCCCTTCTACTTACAAGGAAGCAAGTAATAAGACTATATCTGCTATCTTTTTCTCGATTAGCATGAAGTAAATAGAAGCATAAGCTTTTTAACGATAATTTGTTGCAGAGATGTAGAGAAAGTCATGTGAATGGAATACGTCAGACTTTTTAATACAGTCCCGGAGTCTGATCGGGACTCCAGCGCTGTATCCCCCGTTTTTTTTTTTTTTTACATGAGCTTAGTGTTCCAATACCCACACACATTAACACATTTCACAAACATATAAACGCCCATGCCCAAGGCGGGACTCGAACCCACGATCCCCTGCGCCACAAAGCACTAAAGCGAGACACTTTAGCGAGTGCGACAATGGGGGACCGGCATATTAAACGTAGAAGCTTCACGTCTCTGCTACAGTCTGATGAGTCAAGTTGAGTTTAGAAGTCTATTGATGGGAGCAGGTAGCCATTGTGACGGAAGGAAAGAAAGGCGGTATTAACGACCAAGGCTGCAACAACACAATTGTAGCATTAACTGAGAGACAAGTGGGTCGCAACAGGTTCCGCTGTCGTCCGCCCACAAGGTCACTCCTCGACACGAACTCGAGACTTCCACCTGCCTGTCTGTGGGAACACTCCCTCTGGCTCATTCCGCTCTTAAACTGTCCATAACTGTAAAAATCTAATGTTCCATCCACACGAATTTATCTATATCTCTGCAACAAATTAATGTTAAAAAGTTTATGCTTTTTTTACTTCATGCAAATCGAGAAAAAAATAGCAGAAATTGTCTTATTACTTGCTTCCTTGTAAGGGAGTACCATAGCTTAAAGTGATAGTCAAAAGCTGGTTGCTATGTGACTGAAGTTCCTTTGTTTATAGGAACAGGAGTTGACAATTTCATGTATGAGAAAAGTATACGCTTTTTTTTTTTTTTTTTTTTTTTTTTTTTTTTTTTTTAAGCTGAGACCAATAACACGAAATATCTCAAAAACTATCAACTCCACGAAAAATTGTATATAACATAAATTGAGTGCTCTAACGAGATCTGCGTTTTCTGTCAAGTAGGTTTTTGTCCATTTCTTACGGTTTGGAAGTTATGCAAAATTCCGTAAAATGCATTCAGAATAAAGTAGTCTTCAGAGGCTATTCCCAGAAAATTCAAGATATACATTTTATTTGACAGGTAAATATCTTTAATATACGATATTTCAATAAAAATCGTTAGAGCCATTTTTGGGAAAATCATAATTTGCGAAATTTTTTCCATTTAAAGGGTAGTTTGGGATGGGGGGATTTTCTTGAAAATCTTCGTGTCGCATCCATGGAAGATACCAAACTTAAATACCAAGTTTAGTTTATAACGGTCTTTTCGTTTTTGAGCTATGCTGCTATGCTATCGTGGACTTTTTTCTAAAAATGTTTTTTGGATTCAGGGAGTCCATCGGTATCAAATTTTTGGGTGCAATACAATATCATCTCTATTCACTATGTGCACAGTACGTATAGAGAAAGTAATTAATGTTGAGATTTCAGCGGACATATATATTTTATGATACCCTGAGTCCAAAAAACATTTTTAGAAAAAATCTAATGTGTTCCATTCACATAACTTTTTCTGCGTCTCTGTAACAAATTATTGTTAATATGCTCGAGATAAAAATTAGTGTCTTTATTGTTTGTAAAGAAGAGAAATAAGAGAATACACTAGGCTAAATCTTTTAAAAGCTGGTCCTATATGAAACAACTTAATTTTGGACTAGCTTTGCATTGCTGCAGTAAAACAAGAGACATGAAACGAAACGTCACTTCCTGTTTGGGAAAAGTTAAAAGTAGTTTAAAAGTGAAACCAATAGCAAGGAATATCTCAGAAACTGCCAGCTCTACATAAAAAAAGAAAGAAAAAAAAAAGTACATGAAATAATTAAATGATGTGTTTTAACGAGCTCTCCATTTTTATATAGTTAGTTTTTTGTCTAAAAATGGCGAGTTATTTATGGACGCTCTTTAACTGCTTTGGTTCTCAGCGTCCCATTCTATATTGGGCGTGAAAGATCGCTTAATTTTGCTCAGAGACCTCTCTATCAGGCTTGAGGTTCTTTTACGTGCCGCAAATCTACGACACGGGACCCACAGCTTTACTTCCCTTCCGAAGGAAGCCATGCTAAGGGTTTTTACGCCCGAAAAAATCCATCATCCTCCTCCGGGTTTGAACCCGCGACCTTGGGTATATGAAGTTAGCATGGTAACCATTACACCACGGAGGGTCTATCTTTTACGGTTTAACCGGTATGCAAAAGTATCCAAAACTCATCCAGAATAAAGAGGTCTTCAGATGCTAATCCCAGAAAATTCAAAATAAACATTTTATTTGTGATGTAAATATTTTTAATATACGGTATTCTAATCAAATCGGTGGAGCCATTTTTGAGAAAATAAAAGTTTTTGAAAAATGTTCCGTGTAAAGGGTAGTTGGGGTGGAGTGCGGGATTTTCTTGAAAATCTTCGTGTAGCATCCTTGGAAGATACTGAACTTAAATACCAAGAGTGGCATTTAACCGGTTTTTGGCTTCTGAGCTATGCTTTACACACACACACACTCATACACATGGACCTTTTTCTAAAAATGCTTTTTTCGGACTCAGGGGAGCTCAAAACATACATAGTACATGTAGAGAAAGTAAACATGTTAGATACCGCTGAAGTATCAACATCTTCACTATATTGGGGAACTGCGGATAGTGTGTTCCAATCATTTGACTTTCTCTGCACATTGTTACAAAATAGTATTACTCTATCTATATCCTGGAAATCGAGATAAATATCAGCAGAAACCGTTTTATAGTTCTTTCTAAGTAGAAGGGAAATAAGGTCTACTTAATACACTAGACTAAAGCAATAGTCAAATATTTTAAAAAGCCGATCGCTACGTGAAACAAGAGATATCTCGGAAGGAGTTAACTCTTATTTAAAAAAAAAATGTATATGGCAAATTGTGTGGTGTAACGAAGTTTACATTTTTTCGTTTCCAGATTGAAGAAGACTTTGGAGTCTATTCCCAGAAACTTAAAGATATAAATTTCATTTGCCATGAAAATATCTTAAACATCAGCATCATAATCAAAGCCGTTAGATCCATTTTTGAGGAAATCAAAATGTTTGAAAAATATTCCATGTAAAGGATAATTTAGGGTTGGGGATTTTATTGTAAATGTTTATGTCTCATACCTGAAAGATGCTGAACTTAATTATCAAGTATGTATTTAAAGGATTTTCCATTTTTAGCTATGTTGTCTACACACACACATCTTATTCTAAGTTTTTGTCTTAGGGGACCTCCAAACATATATTTTCGGAGACATCTCAGTATCGATGTTAAGGGTGGAATGTAATACCTTCTAATGTACTTAATGTGTATAGTACATGTAGAGAAAGTAAAAAAGCAATTCAATTTTACTTGGTTTTAAAATGTTAGAAGGTTTTATATAATACGAAACCATCAGAAAGAAGAAATGTTTTCATTGACTATTTGGTTCATGAAATGTGATTGTAGGAAGGAGCCAATCCAGTACATTGGCGCGTAAAATTGCAACCAATCTGCATTTTTATCACTCCCACGTGTAATTGTTTTTTCTCAATTTATCGCACCCACATGCATTTGTTTTCTCTCTGAATATAGTGCGCAGTGGTGATCCCATACATAATGGCGGAAGTTCCAGTAGACATATTAGTTGCAATCATGCTTTGCTGAGCCAAAATAATAGAATGAGCAACAGAAAGCGATCTGATATTTATGATATGGACATCAAGACGCTGTGATTTCGGTGCAAATATACGTCAAGACAATGGGATTTTAGGAATATTATTTTTAGTGTCCATATAGGTTAATCATTGTTACTTTATTCTCGAAATAGTCTTATTAAATACAACTCGAGCTACAACCTTTCTCTAGATAAAAGTTGGAGCTCTCGTTATATTACTTATGGTAAAAATCGTATGTGCAGTTTGTAAAAAAAATGAAATGGCGTTTTATTTATGGACGCTCTTTAAATACTGTGGTTCTGAGCGTCCCATTCTAAATTGAGCGTGAAAGACCGCTTAATGTTGCTCAGAGACCTCTCTATCAGGCTTGAGGTTCTTTTACGTGCCGTAAATCTACGACACGGGACCCACGGCTTTACTTCCCTTCCGAAGGAAGCCATGCTAAGGGTTTTTACGCCCGAAAAAAATCCGTCGACCTCCGCCGGGTTTGAATCCGCGACATTGGGTATATGAAGTTAGCATGGTCACCACTACACCACGGAGGGCGACGTGCAGTTTGTGATTTTACTTCACACGTGAAATAGTACAGTACAAAGAAGCATTTAAAATCAGTTTTTATTCTATTTGTAGAGATAAGATCTTATGAATCACAGTAATTAAGCAAATTTACTGTAGGTTGTCAAATTACTTCAGCATACAATATGCTCATTTCCCTTTTTTTTTCTTTTCAGGTAAGTTGAAGCCCAGCATCGAAGCAAACCGGAACTGTAATGAATGGTGAAGCATGTAAATCAAGGTGAGGCAAGTTAGTGTTTTTATTGCTTGGCACGGAAATGGTGGTTGATGCTTCAGCCTGTGTTGCGGGTAGTAGGTGCAGCTTTCACCTCTGGAATGTATTGCATTTGAAGATTTTGAAATCATTAATCCTTCATTAATCATCTTGCTGAATCTGGTTCAGCGTCTTGAAACCGCGCCCAACTTTCTTAGAAAGCCACACAAATGTTTTGTAAGTTTTCGACATTTTCTCGGACTAGGTTTTGGTCAACGACGTTTTGGGCTTAAACTCAAGGGATCAGGAGTAGTACTCCTTTGGTTTATTATTATTATTATTATTATTATTATTATTATTATTATTATTATTATTATTATTTCTATTTTACTTTACGTACACGTATATACAATATGCATAGTGGATAGATAGGTATTTTATTATATCCAAAAATTCAATGCCCAGATTTCACCGGAAAGACATGTTTTGAGACCCCTGAAATTAAAATAAAAAAAATATTAGAAGAATAGCTTAAAAACGAAAAATCCGTTAAATACCAAACTTGGTATTTGGTTTTACAGTCAGGCTATTCGTGGTCACACACAATCCTTTTTACTTTATCTACTTAGTACATAAAACATAAGTGAGAAGGTGTTGCATTCCACCTAAAAATTCCTCTAAAATTACTGCGCCTGTTAGACTCTCTTGTATAAAAACCAGAAAAAAGTTCGTGTGTGTCTGTCAAGTTAAATGCTAAACCTGATAACTAATTAAGCTCAGAATCTTACAACGATACGACACGGAGATTTTCAAGAAAACCCCTCCATCCCAAACTACATGAAACATTTTCGAAGATTTTGATTTTCTCAAAAATGACTAACGGTTTTTATTAAAATTCTGTATATGAAAGATATTTAAATACCAAATAAAATGTCTCATGAATTTTTTGGCAAAAGCCTTTGAAGACTTCTTTATTCTGGATGAGTTTTGCATAACTGGTAAACCGTCAGAAACTGACAAAAACGTATTTTCAAAATATGTAGATATCGTTAAAACACAAGTTATGTTATACAATTTGTTTTCTTGCTATTGGTTTCAATTTTAAAATACCTAAACGTTTCTCAACCGGGAATTTGTCAATCTTGTTTCTTTTGTTTTAGTCTTGACCATGCAAAGAGAGCCGAGTTTCAGTCACATGCTGGCAGCTTTTATAAGATGTGACTATCGCTTAAGCCTAGTGTAATTGCTTCCTCCCCTTATTTTAGGGAACTAAGTAGTAAGCAGATTTTTTTCAGATGACAACAGAATGAGCCTGCTCACTGAAATCTCGATATTGATCTCCCTACTAAGTAAGTGATAGAAACATCTAATGTATTCCATTCACATGTTTTCTCTATATTTCTGTAACAAATTATTTTTAATAAGCTTATTCTTCTATTTATCATCTCCCATTTAATGCTAATTGAGATAAACATTAGCAGAAACTGTCTTATTATTCAGTTCCTTATAAGTAGAGCGTAAATAATGGAGCACACTAGGCTAAAACGATAACCAAATGTTTTAAAATGTGGTTGCTATGGGATTGAAATCCGTTTTTTGCTGTTTAAACACAAGTGTAGTAAGAGTTGGTCTCTTTTTACGAGGTATGCAAAATAAACAGGTCTTCAGAGGCTATTCCCAGAAATCTCAAGATATACATTTTATTTGACATGTAAATGTTTTAATAATAGCCGAAATAATGTCTGTATTTGTAATTATTAGCGTTGTATATATTATCCGTATATATTAAAAACGGTAAGCAAATATGATATAATAAGAATAGTAGATGTAAAAATTATGAAATTTTGAGCTATAAATTGGATAGCAATTCATTCTGGAAAAAAATTGTGGTGTTTAAATCAAAATCGTTATAGCCGTTTTTTTAGAAAAATTTCTAATTTTTTTCCATGTAAAGGTAGTCTTCATGTCGCATCCTTGGAAGATATTAAACTCCAATACCAAGCTTGGTATTTTACAGACTTTTCGTTTTTAGCTGGCACATGGACACACAGACACATGCGCGCGTGGACACGGATCTTTATTTAATTTTTTTATACAGGGGATCCTAAATCGTGTATTTCCGGTGAAATCTCGACATCGAATTTTTGTGTGAAATGCAATACCTTCTCTATACACTATGTACATAGTAGGTACGTATAGAGATAGTAAAAAGCAATGGGGTTTTTCGTCCATTTTCAGGAAATTACCTATCAGGTTGCAGCACAGCTGATATGCACAGTTTCTGTTAACAACACTTGACTATTTTGCAAATCTTAGATGATTATAGTACGACAGTATTAAGCCTGTTATCGTGGTTATGCGTCTAAATGGTGGTCGTTAATGAATAACCAGTAACCATTCAATTCGTGGAGGTCCTAGACCATATCGGTTTCACTTATTGGGTGCTGATTTATTGCTTTGGAATCAGATGTGAAATTATGTATGTACTTTCTAAAACTCCTTTTCAAGAAAGAGCACGAAGAATATAACGTTGATCTTTCAATTGCTTCGTTTAAAATATATTCATGTTAGGTGCAGCATCGTTATGGGGTTACGTGTTAAGGGGTTGTGACCTCTCAATAAAAACTTAGGGAGAATAAAAATTATTGCAAATTTCTCTTCCTCAAACTTTCTTCTTTGGCAATATTGACAGAAATTAAAATTGCTACTGGTGCTGAAAAGTATAGTTACACGTTATGCATTTGAAATTACTTCCTTAAATTTCATGTCCTTAAATGAATACGTTCATACTACGTAACATAATCAGCCACTTTCTTATTTCCTCTTCTCCAGCTACTAAAGACTGTTTTTTGACATTGAATATTAGCGATAGAGAAATTATATATTTCCACCAAAAATTATGTATGGGGTTTCCACCCCCAAAAGAACAACTTTCGAAATAATTCTGTGGTTTAAAGAGAAAGAGTCTAAAAAGTTGCATAAATACCAAACGTCATGCTTACTCTAGTATTTTTGATACAACACGAAAATTGTTCACAAAATATTCCTCAACTAAAATACCTTTTACGAGGAATATTTTTAATTTATCACTCTTTAATATGTATCACCCTAAAACGTGACAGTATTTCCATTGATATCTCGACATCGAATTTTTGGGTGGAATGGAATACCTACCTTCTCTATACACAATGTACATAGTACGTGTAGAGAAAGTAAAATTAATAATAGTATGTGGATACAGGAGATCGTAACACTTACATTTCCTATGAAATCTCGGTATCGACTTTTTGGGCGGAACGTAATGCCTTCTCAACCTATGTACCACGTGCTATGTAGAGAAAGTAAAAATTACATCGCTTGGCTCATTTTAATAGAACAATGAATTTAGACACTAAACCTTTGTTATTTATATTACCATGCAAGTTGAATGTTTATACATGGCAAAAATATCATTATTATTGTGTATAATAAATGGCATAAATTTTAATTAGATAATATATTATTATGCAGTGATTTTCCAAATTTTACTGATGTATCAGCTTAAGGCGAGCATATTGTATCATCTATTATGTTTCATTCATTATACCACGTAGAATCATCCCTTAAATTACGGACGTTTATATCTCTTGAACTCTGTATACCGAATTGCAATACCTCTGTTTCTTTTGAATTTATAAACATACATTTACATAAATAATACACAATAAGCATAGACCTAATGGAAACATAAAATAATGCCTTCTGGTTGAATATCTAGATTATCGGGAGCCGATAAATGTGTCAGAATCATTGATTTATTTCTGTAAATATTCCAATGCAGCATATTTCAAACGAGATAAAGCAACTCTTGTATTGCAGCACCAGAATTCCTATTGGATACAGAAAACCCTAAAACTGGTGAAATCTCGGAATCGAATTTTTGGGTGGAATGCAATTTCTTCACTATCTCTGTACCATGTATTTAGTAGAGAAAGAAAAATGTTTTATACAGTAACACTAAAACGTGAATTTCCATTGAAATCTCGGTATCGATATTTTTGTGTAATGCAATACCTGCTTTATACACTGTGTACATAGTACGTATAGAAGAAGCAAAAAAAAAAAAAAAAAATGTATACAAGGAACCCCAAAACGTGTATTTCCATTGAAATCCAAACATCAAAATTTTGGATGGAATGTAATAACTTCTCTATGCACTATGTATATAGCAGTGTAAAGGAACTGCATTTTTTAGTTTCTCAATACGTACTACGTACATAGTGTATAGAGAAGGTATTGCACTCCATGAAAAAAATCGATACCGAGATTTCACCGGAAATGTATGTTTTAGGGTCCCCTGTATCCAAAAAAAGTATTTTCAGAAAAAGGTCCGTGTGTGTGTGTGTGTCTGTGAACACGATAACTGAAAAACGAAAAGTCGGCATCTTCCAGGGATGCGACACGAAGATTTTGATAAAAATCCCCCCACCCCAAACTACCCTTTACATAGAACTTTTTTCGAAAATTTTGATTTTCTAAAAATGGCTAACGATTTTGATTAAAATGTCGTATATTAAAGATATTTACCTGAAAAATAAAATGTATATTTTGAATTTTCTGGGAATAGCTTCTGAAGACTACTTTATTCTGGATCAATTTTACGGAATTTTGCATAACTGCTAAACCGTAAGAGATGAACAAAAACTTACCACACAACAAATGTAGAGCACTTTAAAACACACAATTTATGTTATATACATTTTTTTCGTGGAGGTGATTGTTTTTGAGATATTCCTTGTTTTTGGTTTCAGAACTCGTGTCCATACAAAGGAACTTCAGTCACATAGCAACCAGCCTTTGACTATCACTTTAACTTATGGTACTTCCTTATTTCGCTTCTATTTACAAGGAAGCAAGTAATAAATCTATTTCTGCTAATTTTTTCTCGATTAACATGAAGTAAATAGAAGCATACGCTTTTTAAAAATAATTTGTTGCAGAGATATAGAGAAAGTCATGTGAATGGTACACATCAGATTTTTTTTTATTAGAACAATGAATTTATAAATAAAATGTTAATTAAATTAAAGTGCAAGTTGAATGTTTATACATGACAAAATATCACTATTATTGTATATAATAAATGGCATATATTTTAATAAGATATTTTATATGCTGAGCATTTATCATCTATTATATTTCTTACGTTTTACCACGTAAAATCACCTTAAGTTATTTACGTGCATATCACTTCCACTCTGTGTACTGGATTGTCTTTAAATAGCCTCCGTTTCTTTTGAATTTATAGAAATACATTTACGTAAATGATAAGCAGTAAGCATAGAAGCGTAAAATGGCTTCTGGTTGAATACCTGAGTTAAGTGCAGGATCTGATAAACGTGTCAGAATCTCTGATTTATATCTGTAAACATTTCAATGTAGCATATTTCAAACGAGATAAAGCACATTTTCTATTGCATCACCAGAATTCCTGTGCATACATTTGCGTGATACAGTTATTCTGCACATGCCTTTGATGTTAGATCATGTAATTCCATTGAGTGTGGGTTTAATTCCTTTGTTATTTCAGCCGAAGATAGTGTGTATGTTTTGTAGGTATCAGATCGAGTAAACGCCCAGCGCGCTATCTGATCCGAGGGCGATGTTATCGAGAACTTGCATGTTGTAAGGAATGTGCTGCATCAACTGTTTCCACAAACGTTTTATTGCAGACAATGGGCAATATATTGCTTGCTGCAACACGAGTACAGTCCCTCCCAGAGGTAATGCAACGTGCCACGCCTACTTTTTGTTGAAGTCAGGAATTCACAGCTTTTGACTTATCACGTAGAGGATTGTATAACTTCTCAGGTTGTGTAGGAAAGGTCAGTATCATCTTCCGTAACCGTAGCCAATCATGTAGAACATCCCATTTGAGCTGGCATTACTTTCAACAAGGAAATGTGAATAGCATTTGATAAATGGGTGGGTGAAATTGTCCAGTCTAGAAAATGTTATTCCGAGATAAATGTATTCTAACGAAGGCGGCTTTGCCTGTATTCGAGAGCTACTGGGTTCGAATTCACGTGGCCGGCGTTCCTGGACCATGGGCTTTTCGAGGTTTTCCCCGGGGGAATGCTGGGAAGGTTCCTTTCATCCTCCGAATTCTTCGGTCTACCATTTCCTTGTCTATTTCATGTGACGGTGATCGCCAGGATTCGGCTGGGTGCGGCTTATGCACTGGCGGTACAGCTCGATTAGGATCCATTTTCGGGCGGGCTTCGGAAGCGTTCACCTGTAACCGTTAGGGGCCCGTTTCAAGCTTGCGCCCGTTGTCATCCATATCTAGTCGCCCTTCTGGTCTTTCCTGTAATTCCTCCCACTGACTGCAAGACATATGATACCCGGCCGCTCGCCTTTAAGAGCGCTCCGCCACTGTTTTACTTAGCATGCCGAACAGGACTGGTCCCCATGGCCGCGCTCCGTTTGGTGCTTCGTGGCGCAGGGGATCGTGGGTTCGAGTCCCGCCTTGGACATGGGTGTTTGTAGTTTGTAAATGTGTATATACATGTGTATTAGAAGCAAACAGCAAAACGGTAATCAAATAGAAAAACAAAAGAAATGTTGGGAAAATGAAAAAAGAGGAAAAGGGAATACAGCGCCGGAGTCTCGACAAGTCTCTGGAACTGTTATTAAAAAAACAGGAAATGAGGGAAAATGGAAAACAAAGGAAAAAGAAGAAAAACAAACAGGTGGAATGGGAACAAATCACGCTTTCCCTTGGCTTACAAGCTCTCCAGCTCAAGGAGGTCTATTCTAAGCTATCCCAAAGAAAGTCACTATATTTTACAGTTTAGTATGAGTATTCCTTATGTATTCCCTTAAATGAAACGGTTGTCCTCCATGGTCTATAGGTATCATGCCAGCAACTGATTCCCAAAGTCGCAGATTCAAACCTGGCGGAGGGCGATCCTGGCATGACTTCATTCGGAAGGGAAGTAAAGCCAATCGTCCCCTGTTGTAAATTTACATCACGTAAAAGAACCTCAAGCTGATCAAGGGCTTCTGAGCAAAATTAAGCGGTGTTTCATAACCAACATAAAAGGCGATACTAAGAATTGCAGCAATAAGTGCCTCCATAAATGCAATTTAAAATTTAAACAAAAGGTTTCCATGCCCACAAAAGTGTGGGAACAGTGGTCTAACGAAAAGAAACCACACGGCGACAGTGCCACTCCCATGACGCCCTCCCTGTATCTAGGAGCAGCTCTTTGCTCAACATGTACTAGTAACTCACCAACAAAGTAATATTAAAAAAATGCGATGTGTTCCATTCACATGACTTTCTCTACCTCTGCAACAAATTATTGTTAATCGAGAAACAAATTAATACAAATAGTCTTATTACTTGCTTCCTTGTAAGCAGAAGAGAAACAAGGGAGTACTATAGGCTAAACCAATAATCAAAAGCTGGTTGCTATGTGATTGAAGTTTCCTTTGTTTGTATGGACAGGAGTTGACAAATTTATGTATGAGAAAAGTATGATCAAAAGCTGGTTGCTATGTGATTGAAGTTTCCTTTGTTTGTATGGACAGGAGTTGACAAATTTGTGTATGAGAAAAGTATGTTTTTCATAGCTGAAACCAAAGACAAGGAATATGTCAAAAACGATCAACTCCACCAAAAAAATGTATATAACATAAATTGTGTGTTTTAATGTGCTCTACATTTTTGTGCGTTAAGTTTTTGCCCATCACTTGCGGTTTAGCAGTTTAAAATTAATCCAGAATAAAGTAGTCTTCAGAGGCTATTCCCAGAAAATTCAAGATATACATTTTGCCACGTAAATATCTTTAATATTTGACATTTTAAGCAAAAACGTTAGAGACATTTTTAGAAAATCAAATTTTTCAAAAAAAGTTCCATGTAAAGGGTAGTTTGGGGTGGGGGGATTTTTCTCCCATCCCTGGTAGATACTAAACTTAAATACCAAGTTTGGTATTTTACCGACTTTTCGTTTTTGAGTTATCGTGTTCACAGACTCGCTGACACACGGACACATACACACGGACCTTTTTCTGAAAATACTTTTTTTTTATACAGGAGACCCTAAAACATATATTTCCGGTGAAATTTCGGTATCGAATTTTTAGGTGGAGTGCAATACCTTCTCTATACATTATGTATATAGTACGTGTAGAGAAATTAATATATATGGAGTCATGTTAAATATTCAGGTCATTATTTACTAAAATTTTAAAGATTTTAAGCACCTCGTATTGTTCTTTTGGGATGCAAAACAGTAATAATCTCTTGAGTTCGCAATAAAGGCCAAACATCAAATATTTGTACTCAGCGTGACATTAATATGAAAATGCCTTCATGACCGTCTTCCAGTTAATACATTTTGGAAGTATTACTCCTACTATGCGCGCACTTTTTTTTGAGCGCTAGTTTTACGGGGAAGCAAGGGGAAGCTCGTCTGCTTTCTTTCCGTAGTGTTGTCAACCAAAGAAAGTTCTTTCTTTGAGGTCCTGAGTCATAGTGAATAATTATATAATTTACCGCAAACTTACTGAATTATTAAACATGCATGTGCGTGAACTCTAGGATCTATAGGCAGAATGGAACCTTAGTATTGAAGCCACTAGATGTCAGGATTAATAGTGTACTTCATGGCTCAATGTTGTCGCTCTGCTCTGCTTCCGAAATTTCGCGAAACATACCGAATGAAGACCAGGGAGGCGAGCGCCGAAGAAAAAGTGCATGCCCAGTATAGAATCTTTCAAAAGTAACTTTAAAATTTAAACCGCTATAAATATTATATTTCAGGTAGGATAAAAATAGAAAGAAGCCACATACTGACCAAGCTGCGGGGACTGGATTTCTTTTCTTATTTTTTCAGTTCACTGTTGTCATGGTTACAGTTTTGTTGAATAAAACATAAGTAATTTTAATCATACTATTATAAGAATTTGTAAGTTAGAAATCATAACTCTATCATTAAATTATAGAGTACAGATGATTCAATGCTGTTATGAAAGCAGGGCAGTTTTTCTCATGGTCTGAGAAAACTTAGAACTCTTAACAATTTAAGAGCAGGCTCATATTCTATTCGTTAAGTTCCAACGAAATGGCCGCCTCGATCTCCAGATCTCAATCTGACCTGCTTTTGGTTGTGGGATTACCTTAAAGAACGAATTTTCCTGTCACATCCAACAACCTGACAGCAACCGAAATATGCTATTTCGCAAGGAATTGCTAATATTCCAAGGCATCGTTTGCAAAATGCTGTGCATGGAGTCGCAGAAAGAATGGTGTAGATTGAACAAGAGAATGGAGGACATCTTGGCAATGTATTATAAAACCACAGTGTTTATCGAATATGCAACTTTTTCTTACTTTCTCTAACCCGTATGTACAATATACATAGAGGATAGAGAAAGTATTGTATTCCACCCAAAAATTTGATGTCGAGATTTCACCATATATATTACGTCCCCTGAATCCGTAAAAAACATTTTAAGAAAAAGGTCCGGGTATGTCTGTGGACAGCATAGCTCGAAAACAAAAATATCGTTAACTACCAAACTTGGTAGATCTTTAGTATCTTCCAAGGATGTGCCACAAAGCTTTTCAAGAAAATCTCCCCACCGTAAACTATACTTCACATGGATTTTTTTTGAAAATGTTGTTTTTCTCAAAAATGGCTGTTACGATTTTGATTAAAATACCATATATTAAAGATATTTACACAATAAATAAAATATATTATTGAATTTTCTGGGAATAGCTTCTGAAGATTTTTTTATTCTCGATGAGTTTTGCAGAACTTTGCATAACGGTTATACCGTAAGAGATAGACAAACATACTAAATAAAAAATCTGATGTGTTCCATTCACATGACTTTCTTTACTTCTGTGTAACAAATAATTGTTAATAAGCACTTTCTTCTATTTACTTCATGCTAATCGAGAAAAAGTTAGAAATAGTCTTATTACTTGCTTCCTTATAAGTAGGAGAGAAATAAGGGAGTACCATAGGTTAACGTGAAGTTCATTGCTGGTTACTATGTGACTGAAGTTCCTTTTTGTATGGACACGAGTTGCCAAATTACTGTATGAGAAAAGTACAAGTTTTTCAAAGCTGAAACCAAAAACAAGGAATATCTCAAAAACGATCAACTCCTCGAAAAAATGTATATAACATAAATTGTGTGTATTAATGTGCTCTATATTTTTGTATGGTAAGTTTTTGTCCATTTCTTACAGTTTAGCAGTTATGCAAAATTTCGTAAAATTCATCCAGAATAAAGTAGTCTTCAGAGGCTATTCCCAGAAAATTCAAGATATACGTATTATTTGTCAGGTAAATATCTTTAATATACGATATTTTTATCAAAATCTTTAGAGCCATTTTTGAGAAAATCAAAATTTTCGAAAAAAAGTTCCATGTAAAGGGTAGTTGGGGGTGGGGGATTTCCTTGAACATTTTCGTGTCAGCCTTGGAAGATACCAAACATAAATACCAAGTTTGGTATTTAACGGTCTTTTCGTTTTTGAGCTATGTTATCCACAGACATACACACAGACACTCAAACATGCACACACACGAACCTTTTTCCAAAAATGCTTATTTTGGATTAGGGGGACCCAAAAGATGTATTTCCGGTGAAATCTTGGTTTCGAATTTTTGGGTGCAATTCAATACCTTCTCTATACATTGTACATGGTATGTGTAGAGAAAGTAAAAATGTAGAACTCGTTAAAACACATAATTCATATCATATAAGCTTTTTATGTAGAGCTGACCGTTTCTGAGATATTCTTTGTTGTTAGTTTCAATGTTAAGCTACTTAAATCTTTCTCAAAGCGGAAGTGACGTTTCGTTTCATCTCTTTGTTTTACTACCGAAGTTCAGCATAGGAAGTACCTCATAGGACCAGCTTTTAAAAGACTTGAGTATTGCTTTAGCCTAGTGTATTTCCCTTATGTCCCTTCTACTTTCTAGGAAGCAAGTAATAAGACAGTTTCTATTAATGTTTACCTTTATTAACGTGTTTTTTGAGGGAAGATATTTATGTAGCAGCTAGAGAAAAGCATATGAATGGAACACATTACATTTTTTCTTTTCTCAAATATTATAATATTTATAACGGTTTAAATTTTGAAGTGACTTTTGAAACACCCTATATATCATGTATGTGTCTGTAATAATAGGACTCTGTAAGGGAGAAAGAACTATGAAACTCGGTTGAGTACACACAGACACAGACCCATAAATTTCCTCTCGTACATTAGTAGATGCCGAGTGGTTAGACCGCTCGCCTCCCATCTAGGCAGCCCAGAGTCGACCCCAAGCGCCCACATGAGAGATTTGTGGTAGACGAAGTGGCCTCAGGGTCCTCCTGTTTCCCCCGACACTCATTCTACCAATTTCCTATCATCCATTTCGCTTATATTTCATATCATCCACTTCCTCACGCTCATGCCTGGCTACGGGCCGACCACTCGTTCCAGGTTCTCAATTCTGTGTTTTTGTGCTGTTAGCTTCTGATCTTTAGGCCTTCCGTGGTGTAATGGTTACCATGTTAACTACATACACCCAAGGTCGAGGATTCAAACCCGGTGGAGGATTATGGTTTTTTCGGGGGTATAAATCCTTAACATGGCTGCTTTCGAAAGGGAAGCAAAGTCGTAGATTTATGGCATGTAAAATAACCTGAAGCCTGATAAAGAGGCCTCAGAGCAAAATTAAGCAGTCTTTCACGCCCAGTATAGAATGGGACGCTGAGAACCACAGCAGTAAATGTAAATGGTATGTTATTTATAGACGCTCTATAATTGCCTTGGTCCCATTCCAAATTGGGCGTGAAAAACTGCTTAATTTTGCTTAGAGGCCTCTCTTATCAGGCTTGAGATTCTTTTACATGCCGTAAATCTACGACACGGGACCAACGGCTTTACTTCCCTTCCAAAGGAAGCCATGCTAAGGATACAGCAGTTAAAGAGCGTCCATAAATAAAACTCCATTTTCCCAAGGCATCCGCTTGTAACTCCTACATACGGGGAGGGTAAGCCAACTACGAAACATTAGTAGATATAGACTTCTTTGGGAGCCAAAGTAATTTCTAGTCAAATCACGTGTTTGCTTTCGTAATAGCGTTAAGGAAATAGCAGCAAGTTCACGGAAGCTTGCAGACGTAATTCTAAAGCTGTTGGCATTCCTCTCGGTGCAGAAGATGTGCCAACTGCAGAGGTCAGCCAATGGACCGACTCCCACTTGCCGTGGGAACCCAAGATGGTGACTCATGCCTGGTCACGTTCTTCAGCAGTTGGCCACAAGATGATAATGGATTTCATTGACGGCACATGCCTCTTGGTCCAAATTGGTATCGAGGGCAGCGAGATTTCTAAACCCCTTGGGCAAATATCTACTCGTCAACCTCCATCACGTCCTAACTAGAATTCACTCAATTCCTTGTGACAAAAATCTGATATGTTCCATTCACATGACTTTCTCTACATCTCTGCAACAAAGTTTTGTTCTATCTCCTTTATATAGCAGAAATTGTCTTAATTACTTGCTCCCTTGTAAGTAGAAGCAAAATAAGGGAATACACTAGGCTAAAATGATAATCAAGTATTTTAAAAGCCGGTTGCAATGTGGTTAAAATCCGTTTCTATGCAGGGCCAGGAGTTTACATCTTTCCGTGTGAAAAAGTATAAGTATTTTAAACCTGAAAAAAAATTACAAGGGATATCTCTGAAATTATCAATTCAAAGAAAAAAAAAACGTAAACGACATAAATTGTGTGTTTTAACGTGATCTACGTTTTTTGTGTAGTAAGTTTTGGTCTTTATTTTACGGTTTACCAGTTATGCAAAATTCAGCCAAATTCATTCAGAATAAAGAGAAAATTAGAGTATAAAACTCTTGGTATTGAAGTTTATCTTCCAAGGATGCGACACGAAGATTTTCAAGAAAATCCCCCACCCCAACTACCTTTACATGGAACATTTTTCGAAAATTTTGATTTTTTTAAAAATGGCTCTAACGATTTTGTTTAAAATATCGTATATTAAAGATATTTACCTGACAAATAAAATTTATATCTTGAATTTTCTGGGAATAGCCTCTGAAGAGTAGTTTATTCTGGATGAATTTTACTAAATTTTGAATAACTGCTAAACCGTAAGAGATGCACAAAAACTTACTGCACAAAAAATGTAGAGCACCATAAAACACACCATTTATGTTATATACATTTGTTTCGTGCAATTGATTTTTTTTTCAGCTTTGAAAAACTTATACTTTTCTCATCGGGAATTTCTCACTCGTCTCAACTCTTCAGTCACATAGCAACCAGCTTTTGACTATCACTTTAACCTATGGTACTCCCTTATTTCGGTTCTACTTGCAAGGAAGCAAGTAATAAGACTATTTATGCTATTTTTTTCTCGATTGGATGAAGTAAATATTAGCATAAGTTTTTTAACAGTAATTTGTTGCAGAGATGTAGAGAAAGTCATGTGAATGGAAACATCAAATTTTTCTCCTCCAGTTTAGAGTTTATATTAATTATAATGAGTTACTAATCCGACGAAAATACATCCGATGTAACAGATACCATTTAGCAAAATATATTGTATCACATCAAATATAATATATATCAATTGGCCCATCTGACCCGCGATTGACGTTGCAGATATCTCTTCGTGCGTTAAAAGAGTTGTAGAAACTCAACGGGGCTATTTCAAGTTAAAACCCGTCAGGACGACTCGACCTTGGCTTTACCCGTTCTACCGTTTAATGTTCAACTTATTGAAATCACTTGAGTTGTTTGAAATGGCCACCACCAGCAGTTGATGCCAACCTTCTGTTCAGTGGAATCGCATCACACGATAAATCAATGTTTTCGTGTATAGGTCGTGAGGCGAGACATGAACAAATCTGCCACATGGGGGAAGTAGCTTTCCTTCCATCCCTCTCAAAAGACTGAGCGGGGGACTAGAGGTGCACGCTTGCCGCGAATGACTAAACACAGCCACAACAGCATGCAGCTATTGCAGTTCACATGAAAGTAATTGTTGGCACATATCCATAGTTACAGCGAAATCACTTTGTTATAAAGGTAATTCTTACTTAAATAATGACATTAACAATAATGAGACGGAGTATTTTGTTTGAAAGAATGTGGATATATTTATTTTTGGTTATGATCCAACGTATCACATGAGTTGGCAACCATGAACATTGCCAAACAATAAGCAATGTTATTGTATATGTTTCTATTGCACATCGTCTTCGACTTAATAACCAGCATCTCTACTGATATCGTCGGTATAACTGTCTTCTTCCAAGCTAACAATAATATTTGCATAAACATTAAAGAATACCGCACTAAAACTAGCACTAGCGCGTACTTCACTCCTTCGTGGACAGAAACGTTATAACTTCTGCGCATACATGTTGGCGCAACATCTCCCACATCAGCCCTTCATTTTTAGGTTGCGACTGCGCAATTTAGGGATTTGCTCTTTACTCGCCTCACGAGTTATACGAGGTACATCCAGAAAGTAAGTTCCGTTTGGTAATAAAATTAAATTGTGTACAGACACAGAGTAATTATTTATTGCACAAAATTCTACAACTCTTAAACTACTTTCCACATAACTGCCGAAATTTTGCAGGCGTTTGTCTTAGCGTGGCACAAGTTTTTGTATACCTTCTTCATAGAAGTTTACCGCCTGTTGCTCAGTAACAATCTTTGGTACGCAACGTGAGCAAAGTTTACGAAATCTCAGTTTTTCGGTAACAATTTCATGAATTAGTGATCGTGAGCTTTGGGGAAATTCCATAGTGAGAGCACTAATTGTAAACTTGCGGTTTTCCTGGATCTTGTCAACTGTCGGACCCACCTCACCATTGAATCACTCATCGCATTTTGTCCGTAAACTTCGCAAATTTGCCGATAAATTTCAATTGGTTTCACTTTCCTAGCATTCAGAAAAGGAATCACAGATCTGATTTCAGGAGCGGCGGGATTTTCAATCAGCACCGACATTGTAAACAAGCACAACAAAGCGTATGTGGCTGATAGCGATCTCAAAATGGCGCATGTTTCTTCTCCTTGATGCAGAGCATCCCCCGCACATGTGCGGAACTGCGATCGCAGCGCTGCAGCGGAGCTAAATTGAAACGGAACTTACTTTCTGGACGTACCTCGTAATATAGCCAGTGTGGGTGGGTGTCCAAACCATAAAATCCTTTAGGAACCCCCACAGATAAAATTATAGAGGTGTTGAGTCTGGCGGTAGTGCTGGATATTCGACAACGCCTCTTCAGCCTATCAGAGAAATCTTCATCTAGGTACTATGCACGCAGCTTTTCATGGACGCGTTACTTTTACGGAGAAATGAGACTTCACCCGTCTATCTTTCCGCTGTGTTGTCAACCAAAGAAAGTGTCTTACTTTTAAGCTCTTAACCCTTATGGTAAATACTTCATCTAATTTACCACAAACTAGCTGAGTTATTAAACGAAATACAACTCACGAGCAAGTGAGATCTACAGACACAAACAAACCTTAGAATTGAAATCACTA
Source organism: Hymenopus coronatus (assembly GCA_030762935.1). NCBI lineage: Eukaryota > Metazoa > Arthropoda > Insecta > Mantodea > Hymenopodidae > Hymenopus > Hymenopus coronatus. The sequence continues at coordinate 29,371,189 of CM060897.1, forward strand.
CATATCTGGGTGTGGAGCATACTCATGTCTAAATGTTGTTCTGTTCTGCTTCCGAAATTGCGCGGAAATTACCGAATCAAGACGAGCGCCCAAGAAAATAGTAAGTTCAGTAAACTTTCAAGTCTCAGCGGTAGTTTGCAGGGGCACTATTTCGTAGCAGATAAAATCCTTTGTCCCCAGTAAGCTCTCGGATCGATGTCTACAGTTTTTCAAGATAAACCGCACCGGCAACTGTTCCTTCAGAGAAGAATGGTCCAATCGGTTCTCAACTCACAGCACGTGTTAAAACCCTAAATTGGCAGTTTTCGTTCACATGAGGCCCAATTGTGTGGGTTTACGGTCCCTTTCAGTCTGTTGCCTCATCCGAATAGACAATTTTGTCCTCTATACCATGTTTTTGATTCACTAATTCATCGATTTGATCTCTCATCTTTCGTGGTCTACGGGTAACCTACCAGTCTCTGGTTATCAAGATCGCGGGTTCAAATTCGGCGGAGGGTGATGGATTTTTCGGACGTCAATATCTTTAGCATAGTTTTCTCCGGAAGAGAAGTAAGGCGTTGGTTCCGAGACCTCAAGCCTGACAAAGAGGCCTATGAGTAATAATAAGCGAACTTTCACACCCAGTATACGAGTAAATGGGACCCTGAGAACCATAGCAGTTAAAGAACATTCATAAATAAAACTATTTAATTTCAGCAATCTCAATTGTGGATCAGATATTATAAACATTTTTGGACCCATTTGTATATTATATTTCGCAGTCCGTAATGTAGTGGTTACAATGTAAGTACCCAAAGACCCAAAGTCACCAGTAATCTTGGAAGTGGGAGATGGGTTTTTTCGGATATAAAAATCGTTAGATTGAGGGAAATGAAGTCCGATATTGTTTATTTGTAAGTAAAACAAAAACAAAAAATCTAATGTGCTCCATTCACATGACTTTCTCTACATCTCTGCAAAAATACATTATTAAAATGATTATGCTTCTGTTTACTTCATACTAATCGAGGAAAAATTAGCAGAAATAGTGTTATTACGTGCTTCCTTGTAAGTAGAAGCGAAATATGGGAGTACCACAGATTAAATTGACAGTCAAAAGCTGATTGCTGTGTGGCTGAAGTTTCTTTGTTTGTATGGACAGGAGTTGACAAATTCCTGTATGAGAAAAGTTAAGTTTTTCAAAACTGAAACCAAAAACAAGGAGTATCTCAAAAGCGATCAGCTCCACGAAAAAAATGTATACAACATAAATTGTGTGTTTTAATGTGCTCTACATTTTTTGTGTGGTAAGTTCTTGTCCATCTCTTACGGTTTAGTAGTTATGCAAAATTCATCCAGAAGAAAGTAGTCTTCAGAGGCTTTTCCCAGAAAATTAAAATATACATTTTATTTGTCAGGTAAATATATGTAATATACGATATTTTAATCAAAATCGTTAGAGCCATTTTTTAGAAAATCAAAATTTTCGAAAAAAGTTCCATGTAAAGCGTAGTTGGGGTGGGGGATTTTTCTCAAAAACTTCGTGTCATATCCCTGGAAGATACTAAACTTAAAACCAAGTTTGGTATTTTACCGACTTTTTGTTTTTGAGTTATCGTGTTCAATGACACACGCACACACACGGACCTTTTTCTGAAAATGCTTTTTTTGGATACAGGGGACCCTAAAACATATATTTCCGGTGAAATCTCGGTATCGAATTTTTTTGGTGGAGTGCAATACATTCTCTATACACTATGTACATAGTTCGTATAGGGAAAGTAAAAAAAACAGGTAGTTATAAAGAGAAGGTTCCTGGTCAAAATTTCGCCACCTTCACATCTGGAATGTCTTGATTTCGTCTTATGGTTCCAACTAATCTCTCGTCACCATGTGCGCATTTTGGTGGAATCATGAACTGAAATTCTAGTCGATCAAGAAAACAACATTAGATTCCCAAATGTGCCGATATGCCATGGTGGAACTTAAGTAGAACTGTGATGAAATACATATGCACATACAGGATGAATGCTTTTACAATGTTTGGGGACTGGTTCCTTACATCAAAACAAGAAAAAAGGTGCATATAAACTAACACATGTGCCAAAACCCTTCGTTCTCGATTTATCGACGTTCAAATGATATTAATTAAATGATATTAATTCTATTTTTGATGTTTTCAGCTTGTTAGGAGGTGTTCCACACAAAGTCCACCTCTTGCGTCTAGATTCGCATGTACTTGCCGAAGTATGGAATGTTAAATACTCCCAGTCGGTGTTGTATGACTTTGCAGGCATCCATGACACGTAGATTAAGAGTTTCTTCATCCGGGATGTGTGCTGCACAAACCAATGGTTTAAGATGCCCCCAAAAGACAAAAATCCGAAGGATTAAGGTCGGGGGAACGTGCAGGCCTGAAACTGGTCCCTATCTACCTTCTTCTTATTTACAGAGGCACGTTTTTAATAAGTCTGGGAGAGTGTTCTAAATGAACAACCTGTAGACAGCATTTGTAAAGCGTGCTCTGATAATGACAAATGTTGATTAGTAGCTATGGCAACACAAGACCAACTCTGCAGGGTAAAATGGGTCAGATCCTTCTATGCTTCAGTTCTCCCCGCTAGCCGGCACTGCTTTCCTTGACAGCCCGCAAGCGGCTGGCCAAGGTAAGCAGCATCGGGCCTGGTCCCTCTCTGGGTGGGTGACCACTCAGGTAGGTAAGTCAGCCCGCGCCGGCTGCACAGAGGGAAACACCCTGCCCACATTACTTCGACACAGACAAAAACGCTTGCATAAGACTACATCTTTTATATCACACGGGTAAATCCGCGAGAAAAGCGGATAGGTACCGTGGTGATTTGCCCCCGCCCGAGTACACTCGGGCGACTAGTTCCTGCTCCTGGCTCCTGGCTATGAATGGACCCGGAAAGCCGTTGAAGCTGTCTTTCATTACTACAAGAAAACGATGCGTTTTAGAGCGTATGTTTATATGAAACTATTTTCTTGTTTCGATGTCAGGAATCCATCCCCAAACGTAAAAGTATTTTGGAGTCACTCAGTGTGTATATATATTGCAGAAGCTGTATATGTACGAAACGTTTGTTCTATCTACTTCACATTAATCCAAATAAGCGAGAAAAAAAAATCTGAAATGTCCCATTCACATGCCTTTCTCGAGTTGTTCTTACTAAAGATTTTATCTACTCAAGATAAACATTAGCAGAATTGGTTTATTGCTTGCAAACAGTGGAAAATAAGGGAATGCACAGTCTAAAGCGGTCGTCAGCTCTTTTAAAATCTCTTTCACTGCTACTTGAAATTCAGTTCTCTTTGCTTGCTGGGAGTAAACAAAAGAGAGATTAAAAGAAAGTTGACTTACGGTTTGCAAAAAGTTTAAGTAGCTTAAAACTGAAACCAATAACTCTACCAAAATAACTGTAGTTATATGATATAAATTGTGTGTTTTAACGAGAACAACGCTATTTTTTTGCTTTATAAGTTTTTGTCTATCTCTTACGATTTACCAGTTATACAAAAAGTATACAGAAGTCATCCAGAAGGAAGAAGTCTTTAGAGACTATTTTCAGAAAATTCAAGATATATATCATAGCATTTTATTCAAAATCATTACAGCCATTTTTTCAGGAAATCAAAATTGTCGAAAAATATTCCATGTAAAGTGTAGTTGGGAGTGGAACGATTTTCTTGAAAACTTTTGTGTCGCATCCTTGAAAGATACTGAACTTAAAAACCAAGTTTGATATTTAACGGACATTTCGTTTTTGAGCTATCCTGTCCGCAATGACACACATAGACTTTCTTTTTAAATGCATTTTTTTTTTAATTCAGGGGACCTCAAAATATTAAGGGTGGAATGCAGTACCTCCTCTCCCTGTTACATACGTACATACATAGTACTCGATAGAGAGAGTAATATACAACATGCAAAAAGGGACATCTTTGATAGCTCAAAGTAATTATAATATTCTTGAGTTTGGCAGTAGAAAGCGATGTTAAAATTTAAATTGATGTTGATTTAATTCACTTGTGGTTTAAACAGCTAGAGTAAGAAACATCGCAAAGGAACGAAGAAAGAATGAGGGTGGGAGGAAGGAAGGAACTTGAGGCGGTAATAAACTCAAATAAGAAAGGAAAGGAAAAGCGAAGAAAGGCCATGAAAAGAATGAGGGTACGTATAAACGGAAAGCCTATGCTAACATTACCTTAACTTTCCCCCGACACGTAAAGACATTAAGGAAATAGCACTGGGTTTGCAGAAGATAGCGCAGTCATCTGTTCCCACGGCTGGCGAGACAAAGACATGGTCATGGCATGTTTGCTAAACCAGCATTCGTGGGGATAATACTAAATACAGTCACCGTAACAAAAACGACATTTTTCATAATCTCAGTCTACAATAAGAGGAAGGTTGTTCCGAAATCTGATGTGTACCATTCACATGCCTTTCTCTATATCCCTGCAACGAATTATTCTTAAAAAAATGTATACTTCTATTAACTTCATGCTAATCAGACAAACATAAGCAGAAATAGCCATATTACTTGCTTCCTTGTGGAGGTGAAATAAGGGAGCAGCATAGGTTAAAGTGACAATCAAAAGCTGGTTGCTCTGTATGAGAAATGTATAAGTTTTTCATAGCAGAAACCAAAAATAAGGAATGTCACAAAATCGACGAACTCCACGAAAAAAATATACATAACATAAATTGTGTATTTTAATGTGCTCTACATTTTTTGTATAGTAAGTTTTTGTCCATCTCTTACGGTATAGCAGCTATTAAAAATTTAGTAAAATTCATCCAGAATAAACTACTCTTCAGAGGCTATTCCCAGAAAATTCAAGATATACATTTTATTTGTCAGTTAAATATGTTTAATATACGAAATTTTAATCAAAATCGTTAAATTTGGCGGGATTTTACTCAAAATCTAAGATACTAAACTTAAATACCAAGTTTGGTATTTTACCTACTTTTCGTTTTTGAGTTATCGTGTTCACAGGCACACACACACACACACGGATCTTTTTCCTGAAAATGCTTTTTTTTTTTTTAGATAAAGGGGACCCTAAAGCATATATTTCCGGTGAAATCTCGGTATCGAATGTTTTGGTGGAGTGCTATACATTCTCTATACACTATGTACATAGTGCCTATAGAGAAAGTAAAAATCATATCTTATAGGTTCAAGGTATTGTAGGTATAGCAATAACATATACAGACTGTCATAGCCGGGAATTGAACCACAGATCTCCCGATCTCTAGCCGGTTGCTCTGCCACTGAGCTACCATGCCAACATGCCGGCATAACTTTGAACTGACTCGTAAAAGAAATAAAATTGCGTTTTATTTATGGACGCTCTTTAACTACTGTGGTTTTCAGCGCCCCATTCTATATTGGGCATGAAAAACCGCTTAATTTTGCTCAGAGGCCTCTATATCAGGCTTGAGGTTCTCTTACGTGCCGTAAATCTACGACACGGGACCCAGGCTTTACTTGCCTTCCAAAGGAAGCCATGCTAAGGATTTTTACGCCCGAAAAAAATCCATCGTCCTCCGCCGGGTTTGAACCCGCGACCTTGGGTATATGAAGGCAGCATGTTAACCATTACATCACGGAGGACGACTGACTCGTATATTTTCCCGGTAAACCACAAGGTGCTCTCAAATTCCCAGTCTATCTCTACCTATCCAACTTCTGTCCTACATACGGCTTGTTTGAAAAAACAATTACTCCATACAAAATGACCATAATAGTTGGGCATGCTATGAATCCTGGGTCTAAAGCACTTGCAGCATTGTAAGTCACCTTTGGGATAGTCATCTCATAAGGAATTTGAGAGCACCATATGGTTTACCGGGAAAATGTATGAGTCAGTTGGAAAAGTCAATGCCATGTCAGCATGATGACATGGTAGCTCAGTGGCAGAGCAACCACCTAGAGATCGCAGATCCGTGGTTCAAATCCCGGCTATGGCATTGAATTTTTCAGTTTGACTCTACCTATCCAACTCCTGTCCTACACACGGTTTGAGTGAAAAAACAATTATTCCATACATATACAGGCTCTTTGGAAACGATACAGAACTAAAATAAATACTGAACTATTCCAAGTTTGATGTCGCAGCTTAGAAACCTTTTTTTTTTACACCACTCTGAGATTAGGCAGCGCACAAAACACTAGTGTGCAATGGCCACGTACACACCTTTAGAATGTTCTTGACAAGAATTTGTCATGAAAACAAACAGGGTTCTCTTTTTTCGTTGTCAGTAAACCGATCCTAATTTTCAGGCAAAGGGGCAAAGGGCAGTTACCTACTCAAAGACGTACTTATGACTCGGACATTGAAATATGGAACATTAGTTACATAAGGGACTTTATTGATTTTACTTTAGAGCATGTTTTATCCTAATAGTAAATAAAAGAAGTCACTGTAAACGTCAATATAAACTTGCTGTTAATAGAAATGTGTTATTTAATGTTAGAATAAAATAGTGAAATAAACTTCTTGAATTGTAACTTTCACATTAACCGTGAGTAGGATGGGAGATGAATAGGCAGAGTTAAAGTAAAGAATTTAATGCCATAGGGATTAGAACTACAGATCTCTTTGTCTCTTTCCAGTTTCTGTAACCACTGATCTACCATGGCAGCATGCCGATACACTATTAAATTCCCCAACTGACTCCTGTGCTTACGATATTGTAAGTCTCCATTGAGGTGTGCCATCTCAAACAGGAAAATACTGCAATCTCTCGGAAATGGTTAGCGCTTATTTTAACGTTTAAAAACAAAAAATCTAATGTGTTCCATTCACATGACTTTCTCTATATCTCTGCAATAAATTATTGTTAAAAAGCTTATGCTTCTATTTACTTCCTGCTAATCGAGAAAAAATTAGCAGAAATAGTCGTATTTCTTGCTTCCTTGTAAGTAGAAGGTTACCATAGGTTAAAGTGATAGTCAAAAGCTGGTTGCTATGTGGCTGAAGTTCCTTTGTTTGTATGGACACGAATTCACAAGGTCCTGTATGAGAAAAATATAAGTTTTTATAGCTTAAACCAAAAAAATAGGGAATATCTCAAAAACAATCAACTCCACGAAAAAAAGTGTATACAACATAAATTGTGTGTTTTAATGTGCTCTACATTTTTTGTGTAGTAAGTTTTTGTCCATTTCTTGCGGTTTAGCACTTATGCAAGATTCCGTAAAATTCACTCAGAATAAAGTAGTCTTAGTAGAGGTTATTCCCAGAAAATTCAAAATATATATTTTATTATCAGGTAAATATCTTTAATATACGAAATATTAATCAAAATCGTTAGTAATTTTTTAGAAAATCAAAATGTTCGAAAAAAGTTCCATGTAAAGGGTAGTTTGGAGTGGGGGGATTTTTCTCAATATCTTCGTGTCGCATTCCCGGAAGATACTAAACTTAAATACCAAGTTTGGTATTTTACCGACTTTTAGTTTTTGAGTTATGTGCTCACGGACACACTGACACACGGAAAATATTTTTTTTGAATACAGGGGACCCTAAAACATATAGTATTTCCGGTGAAAGCTCGGTATCGAATTTTTTGGTGGACTGCAATACACTGTATACACTATGTATATAGTGCGTATAGAGAAAGTAAAAATGTGAATTTTAACTATATCTGTATTTGTCTTCTCTTAGAGTTTACCAATTAAGCAAAAGTCATCCAGAATGAAGAGGACTTCAGGGGATATTCCTAGGAAATTCTGGTTATACCTACCTAAAGTTTATTTGTCATGTAAATATCTTTAATATACGGTAATTTAATCCTTAGAGTCATATTTAGGAAATTGAAAATTTCGAAAAATGTTCCATATACACTAAGTTTCGGGTAGAGGGATTTTCATGAAAATCTTCGTGTCACATCCTTGAAAGATAATGGCCCTTCCCAAAATCTGTGTACCACTCTCTATGCTAATACTATACCACTACTAAACATAATAATAACAATAATAATAACTAAAATGGTATTTATGAACGCTCTGTAACTGCTGTGTTTCTTAGGGTCTCATTCTAAGTATATAGGGGCGGAAGACAGCTTAATTTTGCTAAGAGTCTTCTTTCTCAGATTGAGATACTTTTAAATGCCTTCCCGAAAATCTATGGCACGGGACTAGTGGCTTTACTCCCCTTCTGAAGGAAGCCATGCTAAGGATTTTTATGACCGAAAAAAATCCATCGTCCTCTGCCGGGTTTGAACCCGTGGAGAGCGACTGAAATGAACTTCCCACTTGAGAAAAGTTCAAATATTTTAAAAGTGAAGCAAATAACAGGGAATATCTAGGAAATGGTTAGCTGTTTACAAAAAAAAAAATGAAAATTACTTCAGGATATACATTTTATTTGCTCTTTAATATGCGACATTTTATTGACAGCTCTACAGCCGTTTTTTAGAAAATGGGAAGTGTTGATAAATGCCCCATGCAAAGGGTAGTTTAGGGTGCAGAGATATTCTTGAAAATCTTCATGTTGAAACCTTGGAAGAAACTAAACTTAAATGCCAAGTTTGTTTTTACTACACTTTACGTGTTTGTGCTATGCTGCCCCCCCCCCACACACACACACATACACACACACACCGAGATTTCACCGGAAATATGTGTTTTAGGGTCCCCTGTATCCAAAAAAATCTGATGTGCACCATTCACATGACTTTCTCTATATCTCTGCAACAAATTATTCTTAAATAGCTTATAGTACTATTTATTTCATGTTAATCAGAAAAAATTGTACAAATAGTCTTATTACATGCTTCCTTGTAAGTAGAAGCGAAATAAGGGAGTACCATAGGTTAAAGTGATGGTCAAAAGCTGGTTGCTATGTCACTGAAGTTCCTTTGTTTGTACGGACAAGAGTTGACAAGTTCCTCTATGAGAAAAGTATAAGTTTTTCATAGCAGAAACCAAAAACAAGGAATGTCTCAAAAACGATGAACTCCGTGAAAAAAATGTATTTAACATAAATTGTGTGTTTTAACGTGCTCTACATTTTTTAGCATTTTAGCGACTTTTCGTTTTTCAGTTGTCGTGTTCACAGACACACAAACACGCACACACACGGACCTTTTTCCGAAAATGCTTTTTTTTGGATAAAGGGGGCCCTAAAACATATTTCCGGTAAAATCGCGGTATCGAATTTTTGGGTGGAGTGCAACACCTTCTCTATACACCATGTACATAGTACGTATAGAGAAAGTAAAAAAGCCTTTTCGGAAAAAGAACCGTGTGTGTATAACTGTGAATACGATAACTCAAAAACCAAAAGTGGGTAAAATACCAAACTTGGTATTTAAGTTTAGTATCTTCAAGGAATGCGACACTAAGCCTTTGAGAAAAATATCCCACCCCAATCTACCCTTCATATGGAACTTTTTTCGAACATTTGATTTTCTCAAAAATTTCTGTTAACGATTTTGATAAAAATTTCGTATATTAAAGATAATTTACCTGAGAAATAAAATGTATGCCTTGAATTTTCTGGGAATAGCTTCTGAAGACCTCTTTATTCTGGATGAATTTTACGGAATTTTGCATAACTGCTAAACCGTAAGAAATGTAGAAAAACTTATCACACAAAAAATGTAGCGCACGTTAAAACACACAATTTATGTTATATGCATTTGTTTCGTGTAGTTAATCATTTTTAGATATTCCTTGTTTTTGGTTACAGCTTTAAAAAAACTTCACTTTTCTCATACAGGACTTTGTCAACTCCTATCCATACAAAGGAACTTCACATGGCAACCAGCTTTTGAATATCCTTTTAGCCTATGCTACTCCCTTATTCCGCTTCTACTTACAAGCAAGCAAGTAATAAGAATATTTCTACTATTTGCTCTCGATTAGCATGAAGTAAATAGAAGCATAAGCTCTTTAACAAAAATTTGTTACAGATATGTAGAGAAAGTCATGTGAATGGAACGCATGCCTTTTTTTGTTCAGAGGTTCTCAAAATGTTTATTTCCGGGGAAATCTCGGTATCGTATTTTTAGGTGGAATACAATAGTTAACTTTTCTACCTACTATGAGCAATTATACATGCATACTAGAGAAAGTAAAACTGGCATATTTACACGACAAATAAAATGCATATTTTGAATTTTCTGAGAAACAGGCCCTAAAGATCATTTTATTCTGGATGAATTTTGGATAACTGGTAACCCGTAAGAAAACACTTACTACATAACAATGTAGTTAAACCGCACAACTTATGTCATATACGGTTTTTTTTTGTTTTTTTTTTTCGTGCATTTTACCTTTTCTGAGATATTCCTTGTTATTTGTTTGAGATTTAAAATACTTGAACCTTTCTCACACGGAAATTTGTAACTTCTGGCCTTGCTTAGAAACGGATTTCAGACACATGGAACCCAGGTTTTAAATGATTTGAATATCGTTTTAACTTATTGTATTCCCTTATTTATCTTCTCTAATCTTTATCTCGATTACCATAAAGTAACTAGATAGAATAATAAGCTGTTTAACAATAATTTGTTACAGCGAAGTAGAGAAATTAATGTGAATGGAACACATGAGATTTTTTCCCGTAACCAGCATTATAAGACCTACCATTTTGATAATAAATAACTAGATAAACCATCGAGATAATATACAACAGTAACAAATACTATAAACTACGTTTTCTTTCCTCAAACATCTGAAAACCACACAATGGCAGAGAAGCGGTTTCAGTTGTAGACACAACGATATTTCCCTGGTAGATAGCTAAAGCCTCAGTATCCTGGTCGCATCAAAGATTTTCTTTAGAGAGCACTTAAGAATAACGGCTTCAGGAAAGGCAATTCGGAAAAGGAAGACGCCAGACGTAGTGTCATATTCCCTGTGCAAGGCTGGCGACACTGCGTGCGTGTGTGTGTTGGCACCCGTGCGAAGTAACGTACGTGACAAGACTGAGGGAATGAATTGCATTATTGATCTCCATCTTCCCTTCCAGATCATCCCTCCAACTAAAGGAGCATTTCTCTCAAAAGTTAAAAAGCTTTTCCATTTTATTCCACGGTTACTGCTGCAGAATGCATTACCTACTCTATGGCATGTGCGTTTAACGCCTTACTTTCTAAACAAGAAGCTTCTGTTTGGGAGTGGCAGGATTTCTCCAAAGAGAATCGTTTTCTTCCCTCTCTGGAATCAGAAAAAGTTAAAGAGCTGCATTGAGTCAGACGAAAACTACTTTGTGTTACATTCTAATAACTGTATCTATTCACTCGCTTACTCGCTTATTCTTCTACTTGTAGTTAATCGAGGTAAACTTTCATTTAACATTTACATGTTAACTGTGAGCATAAAAGGATATGCCTCATTCACAACGAAAATTAACAGTAAGAATAACGCAAACTTAGATGCTATGTGTTGTAACAGAACTTTTCACAAAATCATAAAAATAAGCATTGAATTAGAGTAAAATTATAAGTTTGCAAAGATCAAGATGTTTACGTCTACGTCAAAAATAGGAAACTAACCAATCAGAGAACGATTCTCGTCATGTATTCATTCAGCCATTTCACAGCAGATTTTCCGTCTCTATGCGTTAACACGTTCAGTGTAAGATCACAGGCCAGTAGTTACTAGAAATTTACAAAAATTGTAATAGTAGATGGTGGCTTTCATGAGTTTAACGTCCTCTAATCGAGTGCAGTCTTTTTACTTTCTCTCGCACGTATGTACAATGTACTAAAAAATTCGATACCGGAAATACATAGTAAGATTTTCTTTGCGGATTTCACAGGCTACTCCTAAGAATTAAAATATATGCGTTTTATGCCATATGCAAATATGGTGGGTTAATAGAAATCGTTTTAAGCATTTTCCGTATAAACGTTAGTTTAAGGTGGAAGATTTTCTTGAAAATATTCGGGTTTCAAACTTAGACGATCCTGAATTTAAATACCAAATGTGTTATTTATCAATTGTTCGTTTTTAACTATACTTTTCATAGACACACACAAATAATATTTTTTCAGTTTTTTTTTTTTTTATTTTGGGACTCAAACCGTGTTATTTCCAATGAAATCTTCGTAACGAATTTTTGAGTTGAAAGCAACACATCCTCTACTTATCTATGCAGTAAAGAAAGTAAAAAAGAAGCACTTTCTCCAAGTTCAAACTCATCAATGATTACGAACCTAAAACGTATCTCACTGAGAACATACTTGTCTTCATAAGAACAACAATCTGATGCGTTAAACTCACATCAACTTCTCTATGCTTCCTCTACAAATCGATCTTGACAGACGCATATTTTTCTATCTACTTCAAGTTAATCGAGATATAGTTTCATTAAACATTTCGTTATAGTTAGTAGAAGAATAGAAGGCTGAAGCGATGGTCAGATCTTTAAAAAAACGGGTCGCTATATGTTGGCTTTGACATTCCACAATGTTTATGATCTTCAGAAACAATTAAGTGGTGACTCAGCACTTGAAAAGAGTTTGAAAGTTCAGACTAATAACAACGAATATTCCAGAAATGTTCAATGCTAAATGTAATTTATTTTATATTGTCTGCTTTAAGCAGATGAACATTTTTTACGCAGTAAGTTTGGGCTGTACCTTTTGGTTTATCAGCTGTACAAAAGGAAATGAATATGATTTAAGTACTTACAAGTCGCCATTGGGGTTCTCATCTCAAAATGATTTGAGAGCACCTTGTGGTTTACCGGGGAACATATGGGTCAGTTGAACTATTCAATGCTCTGCTGGCATGTTGCCAAGTGGAAGAGCAACCGGCTAGAGACCGGGAAATCCCTGGTTCAAATCCCGGCTATGGCATTGAATTTTTCAGTCTGAATCTACCTATCCAACTTATACTATTTTCTTTATACATTACTTTGAATTGCTGTATTTATCTTTTGGTGCACCAAACATTTTTATAAAGTGGTTGTTTATGTATAACTTTAAGTTCGTGTTCTTTTTATTTTTCTGTAGTATTTAGACAATCTAGATGAGCAAATAACTAACCGAAGACTACCGGCCTCAGTTCCCTTCCGAAGGAAGCCATGCTAAGGATTTTTGCGTCCGAAAAAATCCATCACCCCCAGTCAGGCTTGAACTTGCAATCTTGGATTTTAGAGGCTAGCACCAACCATGGAGGACGACAATAAAAGGAAACAAAAATGGAAATGTCGTGTTATTTATGGACGCTCTTTAACTGCTGTGGTTCTCAGCGTCCCGTTCTATACTGGGCGTGAAAGACCGCTTAATTTTGCTCAGACGCCTCTCTTATCAGGCTTGAGGTTCTTTTACGTGCCGTAAATCTACGACACGGGACCCACGGCTTTACTTCCCTTCCGAAGGAAGCCATGCTAAGGATTTTTACGCCCGAAAAAATCCATCGTCCTCCGCCGGGTTTGAACCCGCGATCTTGGGTATATTGTTTTAAATTCTTGTCCGTGCTTTTAAAAGTATCATGGTTATGATGTTATTTATTATAGTTATGCTATTCACAAAAACTTTTGGGCGTTCTTTTTTTTATCTCAGAACTTGTATTTCTGGGAGGTTGCTTAAAATTTGTTTTCCTGAGATTGTAAAAATCGCCTGATTTGAGTGTAAAATAAGACATTTATCCGATATTTTTGTTTTTGAGTAATACTATTCACAAACACAAGCTGAGACTCTTTCCCTCTCTCTCTCTCTCTCTCTCTCTCTCTCTCTCTTTCTCTCTCTCTTCAATCATTGGATTTTTCAAAACCGCATTCCTGTTGAAATCTTAATATCCTTTTAATTCGAATACGATACTTCCTCCATATATTCCTGAGAGAGAGAGAGAGAGAGAGAGAGAGAGAGAGAGAAGACACAAATTCGCCCTTACGTTTCTAGGAAATAAGAAAGGAAATTTGTTTTGTAGCATAGCGGACGGCGGTGAGTATGGGGGATGTTCTGAAGTTTGGGTGTTTATATTGAATATGTATTACCGTCATAAATTGTAGCAGAGGGGAGCTAATTCAATTATATGGAGGAAGTCTGGCAGGAGAGCTTGACCAATATTGCAGACGTACCATGGGCTGCCACCTTCACGAGATATTCATACACGTTGCCATATTTACCTCGCTCTCTCGGTGGTATCCTGAAATATTTCATGGGCTAACAAAACTACTAGAAATTCTTACCTGTGTTTACAAGTGTTCACTTATTTATTTACATTTTTTTTATTTTAGCAGGCCGAGGGTGTGTTAGACGTGTACCCATTTTAGCTAGAATTTAACCACATCCTGACGAGAATGTGAGGTTTGCAAGATGTTGGGTGTAAATGAGGTTGGGGAGCGAAAGGATTGCTTCTCCACGGTTGCCAGTCATGGTGCAACGGCCCTTGTGTAATTTTGTTGCATCATTTGTTTATTTGGGGGGGGGGGTATTTTGTTTGTTTTCGGTAGCTTAACGTGATTTAACCTTATAGGTCATATCGGACGATGAATGACATTGGTGAAATGATGCTCAAAATATCTCGGGGTCCATGGAGTTTAAACTTCCTATACATTCGTCTTCTCAGGCGAAGTGAAAACCTCGGAAAAACCTTATCTGAGTAACCACACTAAACTAGATTCGAACTCAATACCGGTTGAATGTGAGGCACACACGTTACTCTACACGCCTCACGCTACAGGCGGGTTTCCTAATTTCGATGTCCAAGCATCTTTTGGAAGGATTGTATAGGAGCTTAGCCTTAGCAGCTGGTGGAATTGCTTCACTGTTACCGTAGATGACGTCAAGCCATGCGAGCGGCGTGTTCTGGGGTTATAATCCCTAACAGACCTAACGAGGGCGCTCCGATGGAAGGACAAGCCGTCGGTGTAATTTTGCGGCGCCTAATCTCGTCTTTCACGTATGGCAGAACAGAGGCTCCCTGCAGGAATCTCACGGGAAAGAGAAGGGTCACTTAGGCAACCCGGGTTCGATCACAAGCAACCGCACGTGAGATTTGTGGTGGACAAAGCGGCGCTAGGGCGGGTTTTCTCTGGTTTCACCTGCTGCCGCATTCCACCAGTGCTCCATCTTCATTCCATCAGTGCCATCGTCTGCGGTGCCACAAGCAGTAAAAGCGGGCGTTAAACACTAGAGAGAGAGAAAGGGCGGGGGACAGAATAAATGGTCCGGAGGCATTTATTCTGAATCCGTTGGAGCAGTAGCAGACTGGAGTCTGCTGCCATGCCCCAGATCATGCAGGCATAGGTTAACATGGGGATTATGAGAGCCCTTAAAAGGGGCAACTTAAGGGGAATAGACATTGTGGACTTCAGTATTGGTACAAGGAGGTCATTGCCCCAGTACACCAAGACCTCAGCTTTCTGATGTGCTCCCTCAAAAGTTAGGCCCTTATCCATCTTCACTCCCAAGAGGTGATGGTGTTCATCCATTCAATCCTTCGTCCGAGGGGCGTGAATGTGGGGAAGTTTGCGGGAAGTGGCGCTTGATGAAGATAATGGACTGGTTTTTCTCCGGGTTGATGGATCCGCCAACGTCGCACCATTCTTGGAAGAGTTGTCTCTGAAAGGGGTTTTATTTCTATATTTCTTACTAAAGCTTATTACACCTAGCGGAATGTCACAGGCGGTAACGTTTGTGGCCCGCATTCAGGAGGTCTTCAGTTCAAATCCTATGGACCGATCAATCTTGCTGATGTTTTTTCGTGGTTTCCCTCACTCCACTCTTAAACTAACCTTTACATTTTCCAAAAATGTGCGTTTCTCAAAATTTGACTCTTAAAGTTTTCATTTTCAAAAAAAAAACTCATTTAAGATATGTTCATGACAAATTAAATCTATATCTTAATTTTTCTGGGTATAACTTCTTGAGTCCTATTCGTTCTATAACTTTTGTATTGTTGATAAATCGTAAGAGATACACAAAAATATAGATCTCGTCAAAACACACAATTTTAGTGGCATTTTTGTAACATTACGCATTTTCGTGACATTCGTTTATATTGGTTTGATTTTTACTTTCTCTACATGTACTGTGTACATGGTATATAGAGAAGGTATTGCAATGCACCCAAAAATTAGATACCGAGATTTCACCGGGAATACATGTTTTGGGTCCCCCTGAATTAAAAAAAAGGGTATGTTTGGAAAAAGGTACGTGCGTGCGTGTGTGTGTGGACAGCATAGCTCAAAAACGAAAAGACCATTAAATACCAAGCTTGGTATTTAAGTTTGGTATCTTCCAAGGATAATACACGAAGATTTTCAAGAAAATCCCCCCACCCCAAACTACCCTTTAGATGGAACTTTTTTTCGAAAATTTTGATTTTCTCAAAAATGGATCTAACGATTTTAATTAAATATAATATATTAAAGATATGATTTTTTTAATACTTTTCCTATTTTCAAGTGCTAAATTACCTTTCTTTTGTTTACAAAGTCAGTGTATATCATTCCATATTTTAAAGTTTTGTTTATCATTTATCATTTCGCTGATACCTACATCGAAGTGTATAACAAAACAATTTCAGCTAATGTTTATCTCGATTAACATGAAATAGATTAAAGTGTTAACTTCTCTAAAGCCGATGTCTCAGGGTAAAATATTTTGGTCCAATACTCCTCAAACTACAAATTGGATCGTGGGAGATCGGATAATTTCATTGTGTACAATTTCCATCCTATTTTTTGATTCAATTCCAATTTACTACAACAGGATACAGCGGTTTATAAGTTTAGTCCAAACGTATGAAATCAACCAATGAGCGACCTGGTGGTAATAAGATGGCAGCTACCGCTGGGTCTTCCTTCCCGCCAACGTGATTGTTTGTGAAAATTTGCTGTATCTTGTAGACTTTGTCTTAAATATTAGGGTTATAGTAGGTAAGCTATTTTTGAAATACACATTTTTTTGTGTGGCAGAAATATATGAAATATTGACTCGGGTATTTATAACCCCTGCAAATGTATTTTATCGAATCCATTTGCACCTAACCTTCTTTTCTCAACAAAAATATAAAAACGTAGTCTTACTTTTGTTTTTCTGGTATGGACTGTCTCATATTTGTGTCTTGGCGAGTGATTTTTGCCTCAACTAAGGACAGCAACTTTCCAAACAAATTTTCGTCCCTTTTAAGGAAGTTAAAATAATTTATAGAGTCAGAAACGAGTTCATTTTGTAGATATGTAGTACACCTCTTCCTTGGTCTGCATTCCTACGTTACAGCCTTGGTCTAGTCCACCAATGGCTCTTTATTGATTTTTTCTTTCTATTATAATATGAACTAAGCTTGCTAAGGCGAACGTAAATAATTCTGGATCAGCAACCTCCACCATTTTCTATCAACTGTTCATGTGCTTGCGAGAAATATTTGGACCAATACTCACTCCAGTGGGAATGGTAAGGAGAAATTGTACACAACGTTCACATTGTATATAAATTTTTGGACCAAATTTTGACCGTAGGTCATCGGCTTAAGAATAATTTGTTGAAAAATATATAGAGAAAACAGGAAGATAGTTATCGCATCAGAGGTAGCCCAGAAACGCACTTGCCTTTGCTATCCCGGTATAAAGGACCAACATCGCAAAACATTTGCGTGCAATGGAATGAACAAAATATGGTTGAGACTTTGTAAGGATTTCGCTGTGGCTAGAATGGAGGTATTATATGTGCCTACCTATCAAACTGCTGAACAGGATGAGATGCAACGATCTAGTGCCCCTTTATGGAAGTAGGGGATGCCCTCAGGGGTATACAACAACAAACCGAAGGTAGACCTAGATTTCATCGATATTCCACGATACAGATCACTGCAAAAATGATGTCACAACAAGGTAGTAAAAAAAATATGATGTGTTCCATTCACATGACTTTCTGTACATCTCTGCAACAACTTATTAAAAAGCGTATGCTTCTGTTATTTCATGTTATTCGACAAAAAATTAGCAGAAATAGTCTTATTACTTGCTTCCTTGTAAGTAGAAGAGAAATAAGGGAGTACCATAGGTTAAAGTGCTAGTCAAAAGCTAGTTGCTATGCGACTGAAGTTCCTTTATTTGTATGGACAGGAGTTGACCAATTCCTGTATGAGAAAAGCTAAGTTTTTTAAAGCTGTAACCAAAAACAAGTAATATCTCAAAAACCATCAACTCTACGAAACAAATGTATACAACATATACTGTGTGTTTTAAAGTGCTCTATTTTTTTGTGGTAAGTTTTTGTCCATTTCTTACGGTTTAAGCAGTTATGCAAAATTCCGTAAAATTCACCCAGAATAAAGTGGTCTTCAGAGTCTTTTACCAGAAAAATCAAAATATACATTTTATTTGTCAGGTAAATATATTTAATTTACGATATTTTAATCAAAACCTTAGGAGTCATTTTTTAGAAAATCAAAATTTTCGAAAAAAGTTCCATGTAAAGGGTATTTGGGCGCATTCCTGGAATATATTAAACTTAAATACCAAGTTTGGTATATTAACGACTTTCCGGTCTTGAGTTATCGTGTGCACAGACACACGGAGATACACACACGGACCTTTTTCTGAAAATACTTTTTTTTGGATACAGGGGAACATATATTTCCGGTGAAATCTCGGTATCAAAATGTTTGGTGGAGTGCAATGCCTTCTCTATACACTATGTACATAGTACGTTTAATGCTGTCGTAATATGCTATATTTTTACTGATGAGTTTTGAGGCTCTTTTATGTGACGTAAATCTGCGACCTATGTACATAAAATATATTTTATGAAAAATGAGGTTGTCGAGACTACAATTTCTAAACTTTTTATAACACAACAATCCAGTAATCTAAGTTATTGAAATATTGTTGTTGTGTATAACTCAAAGCTCTAATATAGAAACTGGCAACCGATTTTCTCTAATTTTGAGGCTCTTGGAACATTTCGATTATGCAATGTATTTACATAATACAATTCATTTAATCATTTTTATCTTACACAGTATTTTTGCATTTGGAATGAAATTTATATTCTTTTAACATCACAATAATACAAAAACAGTAATATTATATACATTATATATGTATATATACAAAAAATATAGAAATTTGAAATGTTATCCCTGGTCCCTTGTAGCAACCGTTATACATAACCGTTACCGCAGTGTGTCACATCCGTACTGGACAGCCCTGGTTATTGGATACACGTATCCTCCCCGTGCTCATGTCACAACGCAAACTCCCCTACTCTAGGGACGTCCCTGCCACCCTCCACGTCATCGCTCATGTGTCTGCTCATTGCCACAAATTGTTACCCACTACAGTGTTTCATTCTGCAGTATTCAACACGTAGCAGACCTGCACTGTCTAGCGGTTTCTCTAGTGATACTCCAAGGGGTAACTTTATACAGGCACATTTCATTTTTATTCCCAACCTGAGCTCCATCTGTCAGCAATAAATAACACTAGAGGTTAGTAGAGAGCCCGTAGAATATACTGCAATCGAAACAACTTTCTGCACTGTTATTCATTAATGGTGATTCTGTAGACTATACATGTAAAGCACAGTTCATCTTTAAGTAAAATACGTTTTAGCGAACAAGATGTATGACTCGCATCCGGATTTCATCGGTTTGATCCCCAATGATCACCTACTCCAATCCATAGATTTTTCGCGGTTTTCCGGAGTCGGTAAGCAAACGCTGTGGTGGTTCCTCTTCTACTACGAATGTCCTATCTCTCATTTCCTTCATTACCGTTTGTTTACTTTTAATATGTTGTAGATTAGAATTAGAGTTATATAAATAGCTAGATAGCACTTTTTTCTACTGGGTGTCAGTAAAGTTTATTATATGTTTAATAACGGTTTGCAAATAATATTAATTTACATAATATAAATACAAAACTATGAAATAATAGAAATATTAGAAGTTAATTTGAAATTGTTAAAAGGGACATTCATTAAGTTAAATAAAAGTGAGATCAAGTATATTATAAAAATTAACAAAAAACAAACAAACACAAAATATTTAAATAATTAGTAATATAAATTTTGGGAAGCATATTTTAATAATAGTATAGTGTTATTTATGTTAAAACATATGTAAAATAATAGAGTAATGATTCTATTGGGTTAAGAAATATAAAAGTAAGAATTTGGAACGTAAGTCCCAGTCTAAGAAATTAGGTGCTATTGCAGAGTTTTATTTGTTTATTTAGTTTTAACTCCATGTTCGGTAGATTACGACTGGGCCGTGGATATGGATTTTCTAGAGGATTCTTCCCTAGCGTCGGTCGGGACTATCCAGTTAGGACCCACCTGCAGGAGCCTACCCATTCCAGGGAACCCTGAGAGTTAAGAGCATGTGGATGTTTTTTACCTTGTTTTTCTGTATTATTACTGGATTGCTGTTTTCTTACTGTTACAACACACACATAAACACAAACATATAACACCCATGCCCAAGGCGGGACTCGAACCCACGATCCCCAGGGCTACGAAGCACCAAAGCGGGACGCCTTGGCTAGCGCGGCCATGGGGACCGGCAGGTTGAGCGGCGGGGGATACGATCGAACTGAAAATGTTAAGGACACCTGTCATGCTTTGGCACACATCAGGATCTGGTCGCTTTCGAATATCTCCCCCACCCTGCCGCCCGGGCGTAACGATTGTAGCTGTACCAAATAGACTCCTGTAAATCAACACAAAAGACTAAAAATGTGATGTGTTCCATTCACATGACTTTCTGTACCTATTCTGTAACAAACTATTCTTACAATCTAATTCATGCTATTAAATATAAACATTAGCAGAAGCAGTCTTGTTTCTTAGTTCCGAGTAGCTACAAGAGTCTTTTAAGAGTTATTCGTTACGTCATAAGAAATAACTTCGAAATGGCTCACTCCACAAGAAAGAATGCAGCATAAATTGGTGCTTTAACTAGATCTGCATTTTTTGTGCAATAACATTTTGTCTATCTCTTACAGTTAACCATTTAGGCAAGTCACCTAGAATGAAGAGGACTTCAGAGAATATTTCAGAAATAATATGCATTTTATTTTTACTTTCTCTAGCAGTATGTACAATGTACATAGAAGACCTAAAAATTCTGTACCGATATTTCACCAGATATATTTGTTTTGCGGCCTCCTGTATAAACAAAACAAAAAGCATGTTTAGAAAAAGGTCCGTGTGTCTGTGCATGTGTGTGCGCGTATATTTACTTGGTATTTACCCGAACATGTTTCGAAAATTTTGATGTTCTCAAAAATGGCGCTAACGATTTTGATTAAAATACGATATATTTTATGGCAAACGAAATGCATATCTTTAATTTTCTGGGAATATATGAAGATTTCTTCAATCTGGACGACTTTTCTATAATTTGTAAGCCGATAAACGAAACTTACTACAGAAAAATATAGAGCTCATTAAAACAGAATTTATATTATATTTTTTAGAGTTAACCGTTTCCGTTGGTATGTGTTTCAGTTTTAACTGCTTAAGTTTTTCTCAAATGTACAGTCAACTTTCGTTTCGCATCTCTTTTGTTTTACTCCCGGGAGTGCAAAAGAGAATGGAATTTCAATTATTTCACAAAGCAATAGTTTTGATTTGACTATCGCTTTAGCCTAGTTTTCAGAAAAGCACTAACTTTAAGCTTATTAATTAATAAGCATCTACTCTTAGTCCCCTCATTAAAAAAAAAAAAAAAAGCAAAAAAAAAAAGCTTCTATTTAATCAGCTGCTGATGCACTAGTTGAAGGTTGGATATTTTTGAAGGTATGTGCAGTATTATAACCAATTATTTTCACCAAATCTTCCCGAAGTTTATAATAGCAACGTTTGTTCACTCTTTTTAACCCGTACCGTACAGTGAACACTGCATTTAAAGTGTCAATCTCCATTCGATTCCACAATTTGGTTTTCATTATTCATAGCACTGAACAGCTTTCCCATATTGGTATTACTATGAGGTAGAGTCAGTCAGATTACATAGGTCCTTATATGAATTTAAATCTGCGGCATCACGCAACTGTAGTACTTTTGTCATTCTATCTCCTTCCCTGTTTTAGGTTTGGTAAGAGGTATTTCTCCATTGGTCGACGATTCTGTCAATTTCATCTGAACGAAAATCAAAAGCTTCTGCAAGTTGTGTAATTCTCATGTTTTTGTGTTTCTTGAGCACTCAGTTAAGATGTTATATCCAGCACTTACACATTATCAGGAAGTTTAACAGTTAAACCATTTACACCTTTTCCTATGGATTCGTTCGTCTACCGTGTGGAGGCTCAAGTCCTTTACTGGCTTTTCTAAGTTTGTACTAGAAATGGCGAAGGATTAAGATAATCTTCAATATGGCACTTGTAAATGCCTATTCTTAAAATTAGGAATTAATATTTTGTTACATATAAATCTTAAAAGCCTGCAAATTTTCACTCAAATTTTCGACGCTAAGCGCTGAAATTCATTTTTCGGCGCTGTCGAAGCCTTAAAATCGCTAGATCTAGTGCAACACTCCACTAGATATCAGGGTGTGTCTCAATGTTGTTGCTCTGCTCTGCTTCCGAAAGTGCACGAAATCTACCGAATGAAGCCGAACGCCCAAGAAACGGTGTATGCATAGTAGTAATGCGTTCCATAGTTATAATCTTCAATTTCTAGTATGATTGGTTGTGTTAAATGTTATATTTTAGGTGCAAGATATCTGAAACAGTATTTTATGATAGCGCAGATGCCCTCTGTTATATGTTCGCCTCTAACGCCGCTGGGAAGATCAGAAAGACTCCCTGAAGAAGCTGTTTGGAGGAGCCAAGCCTCCTATCTAGATTATTTTTATCCTTGCTGAAGGGACATTCCTGCCTGATCAATGCAATTTCCCTGGTGGTGAATCACTTTTGGCAATCGAATTATGCCGCCGTGATTAGATACATGAGTCATATTTTGTGTATAACTCCCACATCTGTCACGCCTTCTCCGCTTGCCCGCCAGTCAGTTCGGTGCAATGAACCGGGCTGCAGGACCACCGCCGTAGTACACAGCTGACGACCACCTCGTCCCAGGTAAACATTCACACGACTTTCTCTACCCTTTCCTGCGTTTGCCACCAATCTCTTCTGCAAACTTTGTTGCTTTAATCGAGATAAACGTTTTCAGAAATAGTCTCATTACACATTTCGTTGTATGTACAAGAAGAATACAGGAGGCTGTAACCAATGGAGTTCGACTTTGGGTTCCGAAGCGGGCACAGTTATGAACACACAGAGCACTCAGTGGTATAAATAAAGGGTAGTGGGGATGGGATTATAGCATAAACATGCACGCGTTGAGGTATAATCTGTTCCAAAAGTAGCTCACTACATGTATTGGCCTTATCGCATCGTTTAAAGTCATAAAGTAACACAAAAAAATTATTCCATAATAGATTAGTAAATAAAAACGCGTTCTACTTTTACAAATAAAATGGCTCTAAATATTTTGATTAAAATACCGTATACCAAAGGTACTTATATACAAATAAAATGTATATCTCGAATTTTCTAGGAACTCCGCTTCATTCTGAATGACTTTTGCATAAGTGCTAAACCGTAAGAGACAGTAAAAAATTCTAACAATAATGTAGAAATCGTTAAAACACAAAAGATGTGTCACATATACTTTTTTTTTTTTTTTTTTTTTTTTTTTTTGGTAGAGTTAACAATTTCCGAGATATTGCTTGTTATTGGTTTCCATGTTAAAATTATTTTCTCTTACAGGAATTTGTCAACACACGGCCATCAGAGAGAACGAATTTCAATCACATAGCAGCTAGCTTTTAAAAAATTTGACCATCGCTTTCCATTCTATTTACAAGGAAGGAAAGAATGACACTATTTTCGCTGATAGCGTGAGGAAGAAAAAGATTGAGCTTTTTTATAAGAATTTGGATAGGTAGAGTCAGACTGAAAAAGTCAATGCCATAGCCGGGATTTGAATCACGGATTTCCCGATCTCTAGCTGGTTGCTCTACCACTGAGCTACCATGGCAACATGCGGGCATGGCGGAAGATCCGGGTATGGCATTGCCTTTTTTAGTCTGACTCTACCTATCCAACTCCTGTTCTACACACGGCTTGTGTGAAAATACATTTAATCCAGTACCAATTGGCCATAATAGTTATACTATGAATCCTGGGCCTTAAGTACTTACAACATTGTAAGTCTCCATTGAGGTCATCTCAAAATAATTTGGTTTACCGGGAAACATGCGAGTCAGTTGAAAGATTTAATGCCATGCCGGCATGTTGCCATGGTAGCTCAGTGGCAGAGCAACCGGCTAGAGATCGGGAGATCCGTGATTCAAATCCCGGCTATCGCATTGACATTTTCGGTCTGACTCTTCCTATCCAACTTCCAACTTACACATGGCTTGTGTGAAAAACATTTAATTTAACAAGAATTTGTTACAGAGATATAGAGAAAATCCTGTGAATGTATAACACACCACATTTTTAGTCGAATGGTTTCCTCTCTCCCTCTCTCTCTTACATGAAGGGTAGAGAATATAAAGCTTGAAGCAAACAGTTACAGAGTAAAAATTTAATATATGTAAAATAAATAGCTAAATATGCGTTCAGGGCCACTAAAGGTTATAGGTAAAAATATTCTTGCACATTTTGAAATTTTTGAGATCATTAGTGTATGTCACAGAACGTTTAGTGTCATGAAGTGTTGACTACGTTAAATTGCTGGCAATGATCTAGATGCTATTGTCGAACCCGCGTTATCCAGGATAATCCCATCTCTCGTCTCAAATCTCTTTATAACCCCTCATCTCGTTACTCGCCGCGCATTCCTACACACAACAGTCATCGTCTGTCACTCTCTAAACGAGGGTGGCGTCTAAAATCGGCGCCAGCGTTTACCCTCGGTCGTTAAGTCGTCCCATTTCACGTGGGTCCCATAACTCTGCTAGCCCCCCACAGTTATGCAACACACACAACTTACTGGGAGATTTCAACGCTGGTATAGCCTGGTAACTCAGCCGCTCTGTTTCGTTTTTGCATATTCATTGCGGCTGCAAGACCCTACCCAATAATCCTTCTCTATTATGTAGATGGGAGGCGGATTAGCCTTTGTTCGCACTCATCTGTTTGTCTTGCCGCACCGCCATTGTTACGGTGATTTACAAAGAGAAATGTATGTTAATGCTGCCCTTTCCAATGCTTTTAGAGGATTAAATCCGGCCACATTAAGGCCAAACACTGAGTCCCTTTCCCAAAGTGCTTGGTATTGTAGTTATTCACTGGCGTTCATAGCGACAGCGTTTAGCAGAGTCATTATAAGACATTTTATGCTAAACCCTTATGCTACAAAGGCTGTTCAGCTCGACGTTTCTAGTGTTCTAAGCTAAATGTTAGTTTTAGGTACTTCTTAAAACATTTTACCTACAATTCATGCGTATAAAATGTTAATACTTTATCCGCTACTTGCCTTGCAATTGGAAGTATTGTATTCAATTCCAAAAATTCTATGTTCAGTAGTGGCATTAATTCTGGACACCTTTTGTTACTTTCTCTATACGTACTATGTACATAGTGTATAGAGAAGGTGAAATCCTGAATAAAAAAAAAAAGCCTTTTTACTTTCTCTAGCGCCATATGTACAATGTACATAGGGACAGAGAAGCTATGGTAATGCACCCAAAAATTCGATACCGAGATTTCACCGGAAATATGTTTTGGGGTCCCCTGAGTCCGAAAAAAGCATTTTTACTTTCTCTAGCCCAATATGTACATAGGGATAGAGAAGGTATTGTAATGCACCCAAAAATTCGATACCGAGATTTCACCGGAAATATATGTTTTGGGGTCCCATGAGTCCGAAAAAAGCATTTAAAAAAAAGGTCCGTGTGTGTATGTCTGTCTGTGTGTGTGTCTGTGGACAGCATAGCCCCAAAACAAAAAGACCGTTAAATACCAAACTTGGTATTTAGGTTTAGTATCTTCCAAGGATGCAACACGAAGGTTTTTAAGAAAATCCCCCCACCACAAACTACCCTTTACGCGAAAAAACATGGCTCTTAACGATTTGGATTAAAATCCCGTATATTAAAGCTATTTATGTCCGAAATAAAATGTATATCTCGAATTTTTTTGGGAATAGCCTCTGAAGACCTCTTTATTCTGGATGAATTTTGCTGAATATTGCTTAACTGCTAAACCGTAATAGATAGAAAAAAGCGTACTACACAAAAAATGTACCTCATGACAAAACACATGATTTTTGTCCTTTACGTTTTTGTTGTGGAGGTAACCGTTTTCGAGATATTCCTTGTTATTGGTTTCAATTGTGAAGTACTTAAACCTTTCTCACACAGGTAGTGTCTGTTTTTATTTTGTTCTACTCCTGGTCAAGCAAAGAAGTGATTTGCAATGACAGTCGCATAACGATAGCTTTTAAAACATTTGACAATCACTTTAGCATAGTGCATTCCCTTCTACTTATAAGGAACTAAGTAATAACATTCTGCTAACATTTATCTTGATTAGCATTGTGTACAAAGAAGAATAATCTTTTGTAGGAGTTTTGTAGAGCAACTAGAGAAAGTCATTTGAGTAACACATCAGATTTTTAGAAAAATGACCGTGTGTGTGTGTGTGTGTGTCTGTGTGCAGCATAGCTCAAAAACGAAAAGACCGTTAAATACCAAACTTGGTATTTAAGTTCAGTATCTTCCAAGGATGCAACACGAAGGTTTTTAAGAAAATCCCCCCATCACAAATTACCCTTCACATGGACAAATTTTCGAAAAGTTTGATTTTCTAAAAAATGGCGCTAACAATTTTGAGTAGAATATTGTTTATTAAAGATATATACCTGACAAATGAATTTTCTGGGAATAGTCTCTGAAAACTACTTTATTCTGGATGAATTTTACGGAATTGTGTATAACTGGTAAACCGTAAGAGATAAACAAAAACTCACCACTCAAAAATTGTAGAGAACATTAAAATACATAATTTATGTTATATACTGTTTTTAGATATTCCTTGTTTTTGGTTCCAGCCTTGAAAAACTTGTACTTTTTTTATACAGGAATTCGTCAACTCCTGTCCATACAAACAAAGGAACTTCAGTCACATAGTAACCAGCTTTTGACCATCACTTTAACCTATGGTACTCCCTTTTTTCGCTTCTATTTACAAGGAAGCAAGTAATAAGATTATTTCTGCTAATTGTTTCCCGATGAGCATGAAGTAAATAGAAGCATAAACTTTTTAACAATTATTTGTTGCAGAGATGTAGAGAAAGTCATGTGAATCGAACACATCAGATTTTTTTAAGTTAACTTTCATATTGCAATGTTGCATTAAATTTGCGGCGTTAATGTTGGTATGAGTATAATTTCCTTCCGCTGTTGGCTTACCCCGCTCTGTCTACATCAACAATTAGTTTATTTCAGCGGGGTTCATTGTCGTTAGGCCTCAGCTAGTTGTATGAAGATTAGTAAATTTATTTGTTTTATTTGTGCCGTGAAAGTTTTCTTAAAGGCATGGAATAAAGGGATAGCCAATCTACTGAATTTATAAGATAGGATTTCTTTCCAAATGTATTTATTTCGCTTTAGTTCGATGCGAACGTAAAATGGCTTTAACACAGTTTAAAGCCAGTTTAATTTATGTTTAATTTTACACTTTCTCCATTACTTACGTGAAGATCATTACATATGTAGTATAATTACAATGTACACATATTCATTACGTACAAATTTTGT
Source organism: Hymenopus coronatus (assembly GCA_030762935.1). Taxonomy (NCBI): domain Eukaryota; kingdom Metazoa; phylum Arthropoda; class Insecta; order Mantodea; family Hymenopodidae; genus Hymenopus; species Hymenopus coronatus. The sequence goes on from CM060897.1 coordinate 29,398,887, forward strand.
TATATAATTAGCTTTTGCGATGTAAATCAATATAGCGTCGGTTTTAAAACACACATTCAACATTCCTCATAGTGTGGCTTCTTCTTCAGTTCAATAAATCTGAATAGCTTGTTATGTTGCTATGGTAAAAAAAAAAAAAAAAAATTACAATGAAGGCTGATTTCATTTGTCTTATCTTATGAATCTTTTTAGCCTATGAATACCCGTTAGATTATAAATGTATACCTACAAGTATTCTGAATAAAATTTACAACATAATTATGCTTACTTTTGGGCGTTTTTACTCTTGAAAATAACTCTCCTTCATACAATTTCTGGTTTAACATAGATGTTTCCTTGTTTATTTCAGCTTTATGAGGATTACATAAAGAAGTGAACATTCCGGTTCGGACATTTTCCGTGCATAAGCAAAATATGTAGCAAATATTTATATAGTCATTTCTCTGAGTTATGCAGGGTAATTTAAACTTACAATAATATTCAATTTTAATTAATTCTAATTGATAATATTTAAAAGTAGTGTCTATGTGGATTCTTTCGTTACAAATTCTTATCCAGAATTATTCTTCTCTGATAAATTATAGCCAAGAAGCTTTGCATAATACATTATGAGAGTTGTATTGCTTCTCTGAATCTTTTGAAAGTGTATATTCCTTTCAAGAAAATGTACTGTTAAATATTCGACAGTGCCGACCGTAGGATTTTTCTAGGAGAAGCGCTCGAGCCCTCGACCGTTGAGTATTAACTATTTTCTCATCAGACTTTTAAAACACTAAACATTTCGCAATTTATTTACATTTATATTCTTGGATACCTAGAGTTGACTGAAAAAGCTGGAATTTGAACCACCTATTTCTCGGTCTCTAGCCGGTTGCTCTTCCACAGAGCTACGCTCCGACACGGCACTAAATTTCTCAACTGATTCGCACGTTTCCCGGTAAACCACAAGGTGATCTCAAATTATTTTGAGTCTGACTCTACCAATCTAACTCCTTTCCTATACATGGCTTGTGTGAAAACCAAATAAAATATATAATCGTATACGACATAAATAGTGTGTTTTATTAATATCTACATTTTTTGTGTTCTAAGCTTTTGTCCATCTCTTAGGTTTACGAGTTTGTGTAACTCGTAAACCGAATAGGTGTTCCAGATTCAAAAGATCTTCAGAGGCTATTCCCACAAAATTCAAGATTATACATTCCGTATGTATTTAAAATATATCTTAAACATGTGATATTTTAATCAAAATCGTTAGAGCCAGTTTTTAAAATCAAAATTTTCGAGAAATGTATATTTAAACGGCAGTTGGAATGGGGGGATTTCATAAAAATCTTTTAGTCGCATCCTTGGAAGAGACTGAACTAAAATACCAAGTTTGGTATTTAACGGACTTTTCGTTTTTGAGCTAGGCTGCCTACAGGCACAGGCGCGCGCAGACGTGTTTCTAAAAATCTGATGTGTTCCATTCACATAACTTTCTCTAGCTGTTCCACAAACAATCTTTTTCTTACAAAGATTACTCTTTTATCTACGTTATGCTAATCTAGATAAACATTAGCAGAATTGGTCTCATTACTCTCTTCCTTATAAGTAGAAGGGAAATCAGGGAATACACAAGGCAAGAGTAATAGTCAAATCTTTTAAAAGCTGGTCGCTATGTGAAACAATTGAGGTTCGTTCGCTTTCCATGGCCCCGTTTGAGAAAAGTTATTTAATTTAAAATTGAAACCAATAACAATGAATATCTCGAAAATATATATAACTTAAATTGCGTGTTTTAACAGGATCTACATGTTTTGTATAGTAAGTGTTTGGGTATCTCTTACGGTTTAACCGTTATGCAAAATTCTGCAAAACTCAACCAGAATAAAGAGCTTTTCAGAGGCTATTCCCAGAAAATTCAAAATATACATTTTATTTGTAATGTGAAGAACTTTATTATACAGTATTTTAATTAGAATCGTTAAAAGCCATTTTTGAGAAAATCAAACTTTTCGAGAAATAGTTCATTTAAGGATAATTGGGGTGGGGAGGATTTTCTAGTGCATCTTTGTGTCGCATCCTTGGAAGATACTAACTTAAATACAAAGTTTACGTTTTTGAGCTATGCTGCGCGCGCGCGCGCGCACACACACACACACACACACACACACACGGGCATGCTTACATATATTAGGGTTTCAAAGCATGTATTTCCGGTGAAATCTCGGTATCGAATTTTTGGCTGGAATGCAATACTTTCTCTAACTAATATGTACATTGAAAGTAGAAAGTACACTATGTATTTAGTGTATAGAGAAGGTATTGCACTACACCCAAAATATCGATACCGTGGGAAATATATGTTATAGGGTCACCTGTATCCCAAAAAAGCATTTTCAGCAAAAGGTCCGTGTGTGTGTGTGTGTGTGTGTGTGTGTGTGTGTGTGTGTGTGTGTGTGTGTGTGTGTGTGATGTGTTTGTGTGTGTGTCTGTGAACATAACTCAAATCGAAAAGTCGGTAAAATACCAAACTTCGTATTTAAGTTTACTATCTTCCAGGGATGTGGCACGAAGATTTTGAGAAAAATCCCCCCACTCCAAACTACCATTTACATGGAACTTTTTTCGAACATTTTGATTTTCCCAAAAATGGCTCTAACGGTTTTGATTAAAATATCGTATATGAAAGATATTTACCTGACAAATAAAGTGTATATCTTGAATTTTCTGGGAATAGCTTCTGAAGACTACTTTATTCTGGATGAATTTTACGGAATTTTGCATAACTGCTAAACCGTAAGAGATGGACAAAAACTTACAACACAAAAAATGTAGAACACCTTAAAACACAACCTATCTCATTTATATAGATACATTTTTTCGTGGAGTTGGTTGTTTTTGAGATATTCATTGTTATTGGTTTCAGCTTTAAAAAAAAACTTATACTTTTCTCATATAGGAATTTGTCAACTGCTGTCCATACAAACAAAGGAACTTCACTCACATAGCAACCAGCTTTTGGCTTTCACTTTAACCTATGGTATTCCATTATTTCGCTTCTACTTACAAGGGAGCAAGTAATAAGACTATTTCTGCTGATGTTTTCCCGAGAGGCATAAGCCTTTTAACAATAATTTGTTGCAGAGGTGTAGAGAAAGTCATCAGATTTTTTACTGAAAAGTGCATATTGACACCCATTTTCCCCTTTAAAGGGAGTTGTAAGTCAGAGTGGTTACGGATGTCCCCGCAGCTCCAGACATGTGAAGAAGCTTGGGACCACCCTACTTTAATCATTAGCAATGTTTTCACTCTGCTTTCACACTGAATGGCGGAGAGAAGGTAATTGCATGAATGGAGTGCAGGAAATGGCCACTTGATAGCGCAAGCTGCAACTCGCTCGCATCCCTTCAGGCTGTACAACATATTATGTGGAACACTCATACTCCCTCTCTCTGTGATTTATGTTGCACTTCCGTCCTTGGGTCAAATCAGACCTGCTACCGATGTCCTCAGGGCTGAGGAAAGCCCCGATAAATACTCATTGAGGTAGCAATTGGCCCACTACAGGCTTTTAAACGTCTTAAGGGCTCTTGGCAGTGTTTGTGCGACACTTTTCAGTTCTTAACTGAAGCACAATTCCGGAACAATCAGTCTTTCACTCATAACAAGATGTTATTTCTGTTAAAAGTCACAATTTATCATGTAATGGTGTAAACTTAGTATTAATCATAATAAATCTGTAGACGCCATTTTCTCTATAAATTCTTCCTTCCTGTCATCGGTTAAGTTTCTGGGCATCCATATCGAAAGTGGCTTGTGTTGGCAGACTCATATTAACTACTTATCAAGTAAAATAAATAAACGTTTATTCTTATTAAGGTCACTTAGACATAGTGTCTTCCGTTGTATTATGCTCACGTTCATAGTTACCTAAGATATGGTACTCTGTTGTGGGGCAACCATACCTCTGCCAGTCAGTTATTTATTCTTCCGAAGAAGTCTGTACGTGTCATATTTGGAGTTTCACCAAGAACTCACTGTAAGCCACTTTTTATGCAACTTGTATACTGATAATTTGTTCTGGATTCCTTCCTATATGTTAAAAAATATATATTATTTTTTTCTCAATATGTTCTGTTGTCCGTAATTACTCCACTACAAAATGCTCAGATATTTATATTAACAAATGTAAATATAGTAATTCTCATGTATGTCAGTTAAAATTTTCAATACTCTACCTCAGGATATCAAGACACTTCCTTTGTTAAACTTTAAGAGGAGGATCAGAACAACCTTGAAGGCAAATACTCTTTATAGTATTTCATAAATGTATGACTTGAAATTGGATTAATCTTATCCTTTTTTTTAAATGTTTTCTTGTAATATTTTGTTATGTAGTAATGTTTCATTTATTTGTATCCTCTCATGTCGCAGCCTATGTATGTTTTATACTTAATGACTGAAAATTAACTATCTATCTATCTATCATGTCATTCTGCTTTCGACCAATATCACGGATGGAAATCTAATATATCAATCTGTGTTATTGCTATGTATTTATTCCTTTGAGATTATCGTTTCTCTAAGTATGTACAATGGTTGGTTGTATTCTGCTTATAGGTAGGATTTGTTTACGGTAAATATACCTTTTAAACAGTTAAATATATTCTATTAAATATTTGAAGCTTTCTCAGTGTTGATTATTACAGATGACTTCGCAGGATAGCAACCGAATTAAATTGGAACTGGAGAAATCCAAGCTTTCGATCATCTTGACTCTGTGGTATTCGTCAGGGAACTGGTAAAACTGGCATAAATAACCAATATCTATAGCTTGGAGGTGTACTAGTAGTACAGAGTCAAGATGGTCGAAAATTTGGATTTCTCCGATTCAAATTTAACTCGGTTGCTATCCTGTGAAGTCATCAGTAATAATTTATTCTGTTATTACTTTCTCTAGCACGTATGTACAATGCACATTGTAGGTAGCGTTAATGAATTTCCTGTAACTTCTAAGTGGAGTAAAGGGCATCATTACGATGTTTCCTCTATGGGATTTGAATTTCTAGTTCTGAGTTCGTCGTTATGCGCCATGGTGATGAGGGATCAGCTCTCGCCCACAGATGACACTGTAGGAAGAAATCACGACTTGCGGACTCGAAATGACGGAATTTTGCCCAGAAATTTTCTTCTTTTAATGTATGTGGTTCTTTTACGGTAAAAATATTACATGGGACTACCAGCTTTACTTCCCTTCCGAAGGAAGCCATGCTAAGAACTTTTCCTCAGTCAGGTTTGAATCTGCAAGAGAGAGAATGGTAACCACTACACCACCGAGGGAGACTTAGTAGGTAGAGAAGGTATTGTATTCCATCCAAAACACTTTACCAAGATTTCACCGGAAATAAATATTTTAGGATCCCCCCCTCCGAATAAAGAAATTAAAAAAGGGTCGTGTGTGTGTGTGTGTGTGTGTGTGTGACTTTGGATAGCATAATTCAAAAACGAAAAGTTCTTTAAATACCAAACTTGGCATTTAAGTTCGGTATCTTCCAGGAGTTCGACACAGAGAATTTTAGAAAAATCTCCCATCCAACGCTTTACATGGAATACTTTTCAAAATTTTAGATTTTCTCCAAAATGGCTGAAACAATTTTTATTAAATTACCTGTTTAAGATATTTTATGACAAAAGAAATGCGTACATTGAATTTTCAGGGAATAACCTCAGAAGACCTCGAATGGCTTTTGTGTAACAAATAAACTGTAAGAAATACATAAACTTGCTACACAAAACATATAGACCTCGTTTTAAAACACACAATTTATTTAATACATTTTTTTAGCCGTTTCCGAAATATTCCTTGTTATTGGTTCCAGTTCTAAACTGTTTAAACTTTTCTCAAACGGGAAGTCATCTATTAAACTTTATAGGGTCTTCATAACATTTAAGTCTTTTACCTAAGCCTAGTTTCAATGTCTTTTGTTTGTTCTTCTTCTCTTGGTTATGAATTTAAAGTATTGTGCTTAGCGGTGAGCTTTTAAAAGATTTGACTATCGCTTTAGCCTAGAGTATTCTCTTATTTCCCTTCTACCTACAAGGAAGCAAGTATTAAGACCAATTCTGCTAATGTTAAGCTCAATTAGCATATATAGGTAGAGGAATAATCTTTTGAATGAATAGTTTTTTGTGGAACAGGTAGAGAAATTCATGTGAATGGAACACAAGATCTTTTTCTCATTAAAATTCAGTTTCCCTTCGTTTAAAATATTATTTTACTTTCTCAGTCGTCAATTCATTATGGGTAGAGAAAGTGTACCCTTAGTCGCACAATGTCCTTATGTGCCATCTGCTTGAGAAAATTTCTGATAGAAAACTCCAGTTACGTAGTCGCCTTCCTGTACCATCTACTTGTTTTTGAAGGATTTTGACTTTCAAGTCGGCCTGCTGTCTCTTATTTGAGTGTAGGTAGATAAGCCTTTATTTTTCTGTGAAATGTTAGGTCGTGGAAGTACTATTCAGTCGGAAATCGTTATGCTTCTTCATTACGTTCAGAATTCCATTGTTTTCTCTGTTGTTACTAGTTTGGGAAAGACAAATTTTAATCATAAAATATTTAGAATTTTTATTGAAACCATCTCTTTTGCTTTTTGGGTTTCTTTGTTTAACATCCTTTAACCTGCTAGATCATATTGGACGATACGTGAAATTGCTGAAATAATGCTCAAATGAGCCCGGGTCCATGGAAATTCGAGTTCATTTTCTCAGGAAAAACTTGGAAAATTCCTTGTCCTTACCGTAAGCGAGATTCGAATTCAGGATTCTTAAATGTGAGGCAGACACGCTACCACCATACTATAGAGGCGGGGGTAAGTGGTTTGTTTCATACGATAAACAATGATACAAATTATGAATATTTAGAAAAATTATCGAAAGTTTCTCTATCTGAAATTTTAAATCTGCCAGCTTCAAAATGTTATAAGTATATAAAAACGGTTCGTGAGAGTTTGATACGTACAGTCACACTGATGAACTGGTGGACAAAGCAGCGCAGGGGCGGGTTTTCTCCGGTTTCTTCCGCTGTCACATTCCACCGGTGTTCCATCTTTATTTCATATATCACCAGCATCACTGCCTGCGGTGCCACAAATAGTAAAAGCGGGCGTTAAACACAACAACAACAACAAAAGACAGATGAAGTGCTAATAAATGTGATGCGCAGTATTACGGTGATGTATTTGTGAAATTTGGAAAATTCACAATTTGTAAGATATGTTACTAAAATTGATACCAGTTATACATGAATTAGTGATATTTTGCCACGTATCAAAATGTAGCTTACATGGTTATATAACTAATACTTTTCATTGTCTAAATGCATTGTTCTAATAAAGCTGAGCTACGTGGTGCATTTTTGAAAGCATTTACATACAAACATAAAGTTTTCTAGATCTGTCCTATTATATTTCTTTTATATTAGCCCTAATTAGTGGAGAAAAGTATTACTTTACGAAATTTCCAAAAAGCAGGATTTTTCAAAATTTCACGATTTGTTTTTTAAAATTGGAGCATTATTTCGAAAAAATAATATGACCATTTTCTTTTATGTGCTTATGAGAGGCAGTATAAAAAGTTTGAAACACATTAGTGAAAAATTGCATCGAGTGGAACATTTTGAATGTGGAAAAGTGTTGGAAAAATGTTTGAGAGTAAATAAGGTTTAAAGTTGGGAATGCGTATTAATAAGCATGCGCCTACCAAATTATAGCTTCAGTTAAGTTGTAGTGAAAGTGCACCAAATGGAAAAATCTGATGTGTTACACTCGCATGACTTTTTCTAACTGCTCTACAAACTTCCTACAAACGATTCTTCTTCTTTTTAAACCATGTTAATCGAGTTAAACAGTAGCAGAATGTTCTTATCATGTATTTCCTTATAAGTAGAGAGGAACTAAGGGAATGCAATAGGCTAAAGTGATAGTCAAATGTTTTAAAAGCTATCGTTATGCGATTGTCATTGCAAATCGCTTCTTTGCTTGGCCAGGTGTAGAACTAAAGAAAAACGGACACTTCCTGTCTGAGAAAAGTTTAAGTACTTCACAGTTGAAACCCATAACAAGGAATATCTCGAAAACGGTTTCCTCCACAACAAAAACTTAAAGGACATAAATTGTGTGTTTTGACGAGAGCTACATTTTTTGTGTAGTACGTTTTTGTCTATCTCTTACGGTTTAGCAGTTAAGCAAAATTCGGTAAAATGTATCCAGAATAAAGAGGTCTTCAGAGGCTATTCCCAGAAAATTCAAGATATGCATTTTACTTAGGATGTAAATAGCTTTAATATACGGGCTTTTAATCAAAACCGTTAGAGCCATTTTTAAGAAAATTAAATTTTCGAAATTTTTCCATGTAAAGGGTAGTTTGTGATGATGGGATTTTCTTGAAAATCTTCGTGTCGCATCCTAGGAAGATACTAAACCTAAATACTAGTATTTAACGGTCTTTTCGTTTTTGAGCTATGTTGTTCATATACACGCGCGCGTGCGGACCTTTTTTAAAAATGCTTTTTTCGGACTCAGGGGACCCCAAAATACATATTTCCGGTGAAATCTCGACATAAGATTTTTGGGTGGAATACAATACCTTCTCTATCCACTATGTATATTGTACATGCGGGCTAGAGAAAGTAAAAACGCTATATTTTCTTTATTAAAGTAAGTTTTTAATTTTTTGCAAGTTTTAGACAAATTTCGCATACGTATTGCCTTATTTTTTTTTGGGTCAAATACAGTTCCGGAGACTTGTCAGGACTCCAGCGCTGTATACCTTTTTTCTCTATTTTTTCCAGTTTCCTATATTTTCTTAGTAGACCTTATTATTTTTAACGTTTTCCTTTTACATACACAAACATAGACACATTTACAAACACAGAAACACCCATGCACAAGGCGTGACTCGAACCCACGATCCTGTGCACCACGAAGCGCCAAAGCGAGACACTTTAGCGAGCGCGGCCACCGGGATCGGCCATGCCTTAAAATGCACATAGAAGTCTTCCTGCATTGGGTCATTCCTAAAGCTTTAATGGAAACCAATTCACGTGTTCTCCATGAATTGACATGAGCTTCTAATGCTGGTATTGCCAAGAATTTGACAATTATTCACAGGTAGCTAGCTGGTTTTGAACTCCATGAGCCACGTTGTTGGAATGTGCCCACGCCCTCTCTCGGAGCAGTGCCAACTGTCGGTCGATGACTGCAGCATCCGAATCTCCGGGACATAACCTGTTAATTAAATTCCTAGGGCTCATTATGAATAACTGGTTGCTGCTTTAATATTCGGTGACCATTGCCCAGACTGGCGAAAAGCCACAATGTAAGTGAAACCCGTATCGTGTTTAGGAAATCACTTATCGTGAATAACGTAACCTGGATGGAAGAAATCGTAGTGTTTGTCAACTTTCACGGTTTGACCATAAAATGTGTTTCCGCAACCTTATCTCCATATTAAAAAACAATCTGATGTGCTCCACTCATATGACCTTCTCTAACTGGCCGCGCCGTGACCGAGTGGTTAGACCGCTCGCCTCTCACCTAGACCGCTTATGAGATTTGTGGTGGACAAAGCGGCGCAGGGGTGGGTTTTCTCCGGAATCTCCGGGTTCCCCGCCATTTCTCCATCTTCAGTTCATGTATCACCAGTGCAATGCCACAAATATTAAAAGTGGGCGGTAAACACTACCAAAAAATGTCTCTAACTGTTCCATAAAAAGCTACCCTGATAAAAATGTATTTTTATATACGTCATGCTAATCACTATAAACATTACCAGAATTGCCCTTGTTTCTTTCCAAGTAGAAGAGAAATTAGGATAATCACATTTTTTAAACGCCGGTCGCTAAGTGAAACAATTGAAATTCGATTCTCTTTGCCTGCTAGGAGTAAACAAACGAGAGACGAAAAGAAAAATGTATCCCGTTTGAGAAAAACTTAAAACTGAAACCAATAACTCTTAATATATAGAAAACGGTAAACCTGCACAAAATAAATGAATAAAAATAAAAAATGTATATGACATAAATTGTGTGTTTTAATGAGATATACTTTTTTTTAACCGTTATTGAGATTGTTAGTTTAAGTTTTAGGCACTTAATCTTTTCTCAAACTCACGACATCCTTTTTCTCGTTTGTTTAATCCCGGTAAGTAAAGAGATTGGAAATTCAATTGTTTCTCATAGCGGCCAGGTTTTAAAGGATTGATTAAGCATGATGTAGATAAAAGAATAAGTTTTGAGACCCCCTGAATCCAAAAAAGCATTTTTAGAAAAATGTTCATGTGTGTGTGCAGCATAGCTCAAAAACAAAATTTCCGTTAAAAACTAAACTTGTTGTTTAGGTTTGGTATCTTCCAAGGATGCCACATGAAGATTTTCAAGCAAATCCTCCCAACTCCAACTACCCTTTACATGGAACTTTTTTCGAAATTTTGATTTTCTAAAAACTGGCTCCAACGATTTTGGTTAAAATATCGTATATTAAAGATATTTGCCTGACAAATAAAATGTATATCTTGAATTTTCTGGGAGAAACCTCTGAAGACTACTTGATTCTTGATGAATTTTTCGGAATTCTACATAACTACTAAACCGTAAGTGATGGACAAAAACTTACAACACGAAAAATGTAGAGCACGTTAAAACACACAATTTATATTATATAAATTTTTTTCGTGGAGTTTATCGTTTTGGAGGTATTCTTTGTTATTGGTTTCAGCTTTGAAAAACATATTTTTCTCATAAAGGAATTTATCTATTCCTGTCCATACAAACAAAGGAACTTCAGTCACATAGCAATCAGCTTTTGACTATCACTTTAACCTATGGTACTCCCTTATTTCGCTTCTACTTACAATGAAGCAAGTAATAAGACTATTTCTGCTAATTTTTTGTTGATTAGCATGAAGTAAGCGGAAGTATAAGCTTTTTAATAATATTTTTTGCAGAGATGTAGAGAAAGTCGTGTGAATGGAACACATCACATTTTTTCTATTCGGGGGGGGGGGCTCAAAATATGTGTTACCAGTTTTGTGAAATAAATATCTTCTCTGTTCACTATGTGCGTTGTACATACGTACTAGGAAAAGTAATAACGGCAGTAAGCTGTATTTAAGTGTTCTCTTGAACATGTATAATAGCTGAATGTGTTGTCTTGGTTATGAAATCCTATTGTACAGTTCAGTCGTTCGAAACATGTCTGTTGTCAGGGCGTGATACTGGTGAGGTGACGGGATATTAAACATGTAATGAATAATCGTGTTCCTTTCACTGTATTGTTCACGTAGGTACAATTCAAAACACTTACAAAATAATAACAAAAACAAATTTGGTTGTAAGTTCTTTGTTATTTATGACTTAAAATTCTTCCTTCACAAATTTGCCGATCTTCGCGGCTAGTCCAGGGAATACACACGTAGTTGTTAATTTTTTACGTTACAAAGCATAACATATGGACTAGAAATCATTATAAGTTAGGAAGTACTTTAATACTTGTTTATCTGTGATACCAGGAAGCATTTCGGTGTGTGTCAGAAAGAAGCAGTACTACCAGTTTCAAGGCCACTAATAAAATAGAATTCCCGTTTATTTTACATTCTACTACGTATACTTAGTATGGAAAGTATTGTATACCTGAAAAAAATCAATGTCGAAGTTTCACCATAAATGTAGGTTTTCAGGTACCAATTATCTTTATGAAAAAGGTCCTTCTGTTTGTGTATGTGTGTGAACAACATAACTCATATAAAGATGGCTATATACCAAATTTAATACATTTTATGTTTTGCATCTCTCATGGATGCCACACGAAGACACCCCATAATATCCTTTACATTGTTAGAACAGTTTGGTTTTCTCTAAAATGACTAACGATTTTGAAAAAAAATATGTTTAAGATATCTTTATACACATCTTGAATTTACTGGAATAGCCTCTGAAGTCCTTTTCATTCAGGATGACTTTTGCATAACTAGCAAACTGTACGAGTTAGAAAAAAAATTCTACACAAAAAGTATAGATCTGGTTAAAACACAGAATATGTCGCATACTTTTATTTACTTTTTAGTGAAACATTTCCGGGATATTCCGTGTTTTTGGTTTAAACTTTCCTATGCATATACTCTTCTTAAACGGAAATCCATCATTCGCTTTTCTTTCTGTAAGTCAAGAAAAGAGAACTGAATATCAAAGCCATCACATAGCGACCAGCTCTTTATAGATAGACTGTCGCTTAAACCCCTTTTATCTGCAAGAAAATAAATAATAAAAAGTATTTCTGCAGACCTTTATCTGGAGTAACGTGAAATAGCTAGAGAACAAGATGTTATAAACGTATGTACAATATACATAGTAGGTAGGGAAGGCCTTGTATTCCACTAAAAAATTCACTACAGGCCCTTATTTTGAATCAAAAACAAAACCCGTTTCATTTTATGCATTGCGTGTGTGTCTGTGGGCAGCATAAGTCAAAAACTAAAAACCCTTTAAATAGCAAACATGGTAGATATTTAAGTTCAATATCTTCCAAGAATGCAACAGGAAAATCCCCCCACCCCAAACCACTTTTTACATAGAATAATTTTTTAAAATGTTGCTTTTCTCAAAAATGACTCGTAGCGAATTTATCAAAATACCATACATTAAACATATTTACATCACAAGTAAAATATATAATTATCTTGAATTTCCTGGGAATAGCCTTTAAAGACCTCTTAATTCGGATTTGGTATTACTGGTAAAGTAGACCTCGTTAAAACACACAATTTATGTTATATTAAGTTGTTGTTGTTTTTTAGATCTGACCATTTCTGAGATATTCCCTGTTATTGGTTTCAATTTTAAAATCTCGAAACTTTTCTCAAACGGGGAGTCATCGTATGTTTCATATCTCTTTTATTTTATTCCTAGCTATAGAAAGAGAACCGAACTTCAATTGTTCACATTTAAAAGATTTGACTATAACTTAGTTCTAGTGAACTCCCTTATTTCCTTTTTACCTATGAGGAACTAACTAATAAGACTATTCTACTAATGTTTATCCCCATTAGCTTGATGTAAAAAAAATATGTTTCGTTAAGGACAGTTTGTTTGCAGAACGGCATGTGAATTAAACACATCAGATGTTTTAACAAGGTACAAGTAATTTCCCCAGTTTATTACTCACATACATCTAAAACAGTTGAGAGCGCCGAGGAAGGTTTAGTTTCTTCGACATTGGGCAGGGTTGCTGAAGGTGAGTATGTTGCGTATTGAGAGGTTTGCCAATACTGGTAGCAAAAGACCTTGCATCTTTAATCCACATAAGGCAACAATAGGTTTTATGACCTCGCTTCCGAAGATTTATGTTAACTTCATTAGTATAGTGGCCTTAAAGCTGTCTTAAATTGATTTGGAAAGTTAATTAGATATTTGTTGATGAAAAGAAGCACAAAAGTTTAACGTACAGAACCTTTAATTATCCTGAACATGGTCTAAAATGATAATTCTTACATTGTTCATCTTTAATAATGTATCATAAATTAAACGCGTACGTTATCTGACTTTTCTATTATACTATTTTTGCATCCATTATTAAAAGATCTTATATATTCCATTCACACGAGTTTATCTATTTATTCTGCAAGAAATTATTCTTATAACAGCTTATTCCTTTATCTATTCCATGCTAATCCAGATAAATATTAGCAGAAATAGTCGTATTACTTACTTCCTTAAAAGTACAACGGAAATATGGTAATACACTAGGCTAAAGCGAAGTCAAATCTTTTAAAAGCTGGTCGTTATTGGATGCAATTGAAATTTCTTTCTCTGTGACTGACGATAACGAAAAAGTGCATAACGACTTTCCATTTAAAATATCTAAATATTAGAAATTTTAAAACCAATAACAATAAATATCTCAGAAATACCTTTAAAAAAAGAAGTGTGACGTATATTGAGTGTTTTAACGAGATTTACATGTTTATGAAGTAAGTCTTCGTGTTTTACGGTTTCTAGTTATACAAAAATCATTCAGAATGAAGGGGGCTTCAGAGGCTATTCCAAAAACTTCAAGATTACATCTTATTTGTCTAATATACGTGTTTTAATCAAAATTGTTAGTCATTTTAACAAAAATCTCCCATGTAAAGGGTAGTTTGGGTTGGGTAGATTTCCTGAAAATCTTCATGTCGCATCCTTAGATACCAAATTTGGTATTTAAAGAAATTTGAGTTATGTTGCCCACAGACAACATACAGACCTTCTTATAATTTTTTTTTTAATTTTATTCTTGGGACCTCAAAACATTATTTCCGGTGGAATGCAATACCTTCTCAATCACTATGTACCGCATTGTTTTTGGTAGATAAAGTAGAAATGCGTAGTTGCCAACTTTTACGTTTTGTCTCTAAAATATACGTTGATGGAGGGTTTTTATGTGTTGACGGCAAAAGAGACAGATTTAGAATGCTGGATATTTTCGCCAAGGACATGACTGATAAAATTCTATTGCAGTATACATAAACATACTGCCATTCGTTGCTTTGGGGAATTATATTTCAATGAAATTGGTGACATTTGAAAGAAAAACTAAACTATTTTTGTAAACTAAATACACTCACGTTTGTCATCAATCGATCTGTGTACATTGTTGAATATTTTCATGTAGGTTAAATGTAAATGTTTGCTTTTTCAATTGCGTTGTTTTTAAATAAGTTTTAAGGAAGTGTGGCGAACCCGCAAGAACGTAGGTGGTGTATTTTGGAATATCACAGCACAGAGTCTGGTCCTGATTCAGCGTGCTTTTAGCCAAAGGTTTCAACATCGAATTTGATTATGTATTAGTGCATTCAATAATTTTTATAACGGAATTGGACTACTTGATGAGTCAAAAAAAAAAAAAAGCCTAGCTTAGGTGCTTCGTGGCGTATGGGATAGTGGGTTCGAGTCCCGCCCTGGGCATGGGTGTTTGTGTGTTTGTGAATGTGTATGTGTATTCGTCATAAACAGAAAACGGTATACACAGGAAATTTGGGGGGAGGGAAGCGGAATAAGAAACAGGAATACAAAAACAACAACAAATCTGATGTGTACCATTCACATGACTTTCTCTATATCCCTGCAACAAATTATTCTTAAAAGCTTATACTTCTATTTACTTAATGCTAATCAGTAAAACATTAGCAGAAATAGCCATATTTCTTGCTTCCTTGTAAGTAAGGTGAAATAAGGGAATACCATAGATTAAAGAAATAATCAAAAGCTGGTTGCTGTGTCACTGAAGTTCCTTTGTTTGTATGGACAGCAGTTGACAAATTCCTGTATGAAAAATGTATAAATTTTTCATAGCAGAAACCAAAAATAAGGAATGTCACAAAAGCGACGAACTCCACGAAAAAAATGTATATAACGTAAATTGTGTGTTTTAACGTGTTCTACATTTTTTGTGTAGTAAGTTTTTGTCCATCTCTTACGGTTTAGCAGTTATTCAAAATTCAGTAAAATTCATCCAGAATAAACTACTCTTCAGAGGCTATTCCCAGAAAATTCAAGCTATACATTTTATTTGTCAGGTAAATATCTTTAATATACGAAATTTTAATCAAAATCGTTAGAGCCATTTTTTATAAAATCAAAATTTTCGAAAAAAGTTCCATGTAAAGGGCAGCTGGGGGTGGGGGGATTTTTCTCAAAATCTTTGTGTCGCATCCCTGGAAGATTCTAAACTTAAATACCATGTTTGGTATTTTACACACACGGACCTTTTTCCGAAAATGCTTTTTTTAGATAAAGGGGACCCTAAAACATATATTTCCGGTGAAATCTCGGTATCAAATGTTTTGGTGTAGTGCAATACATTCTCTATACACTATGTACATAGTGCGTATAGAGAAAGTAAAAAAAAAAGCATCAAGCTCTTACACACATCAATTTTGATTTAATGTCTATGAGGTATAGTAAAATGTATTTAGATTTTTCTTACGAATGTCACCAACATTACTCAAATACGACTTTTCAAAGCGACGCAATACCAGATCAAAGTATGACAGCCCACCTGGCTGCGTGTCTGCCTCACATTCAACATCACGAGTTCGAATCTCGCTTGGGGTGGATAAGGATTTTTTTGGGTTTTATTCCTTATCCTGAGAAGACAAGTGTCGAGTAAATTTAAGCTCTAAGGACCCCACCAATTTCATTCATCGTCCGATGACTAACCTGGTTTAAAAAGCCTAAGCTACAAAAGTATAACAGCATTTGTACATGTGGGCAAACTGTATTGTTATTAAGGTTACTATCTAAATGCTTCGCTAATTGATAGGTAAGCTACTATGCTTAGGTTTAGGATTATCTGTCAGATGGTGTAGCGCACGCATGTCATTATCGGCGTTTTGCGGCGTACGTGATCCCTGGGTGGGAGGGATGAGAGGAGAGAACCGAAGAGTTACCAGCTCCGGAGTACTATCAACACTCAGGGAGTCACTAACGTTCCCAGATAGAATGCATGTGGCGTTGCTCCTGAGCGCGCACATTGTTGAACATCCTCGCCTGGTCTTTCAACCCTGAAACAGATGTCAAGGAAGTGATGGATGCAGTAAATGATGGATAAGTAAGTCGTGTTCGAAGATGGACCACCCCAACATTCGCCTATCGATCCGGGTAAACCACGAAAAATGCATCGGCAATCGCCGGCAATGGAGGCCGGTACCTCCCGAATGTGAGCCACAGACATTACCGCCTAGACTATCCCTTCTATATACTGCTCTGATAGATCAGGTTTTATTTGTGTGTCTATCCTTCATCCCGTTATATAGCGTGTCGATTTAAAATGTAATTGCGCCTCTAATGGCCTCAACAAGCAGTAACTGGGCGCGAACAGTCAGTAGGTAATAAACGGCAACTCCCTCGTGTGAATCGTTTATCTTATTCGCGTTCTATGGGTGCACCATATGTTTCCCATTTTTTAGTCTTTACCTTCTCTAGTACGTATGTAAAATCTGTATAGTACATAAAAAAGGTATTTATTCCACCCAAAAATTCGATACCGAGATTTCACTGGAAATATCTGTTTGGATTTTCTGAATAAAAATAAAAGCATTTTTAGAAAAATGTCCGTGCGTATGTCTTGTGTATGTGTGTGTGTGTGTGTGTGTGGGCAACATAACTCGAAAGAGAAAAGTTTATTAAATATCAAACCTGGAATTTAAGTTCAATATCTTCCAAAGATGCGACACAAAGATTTTCAGGAAAAGCTCTCACCCACAACTACCCTTTACCCTGGCAAGAATGCAATAGAACATGCAGTGCAGTTCAACAGACATAATTGGATGCTCATCGCGCTGTCTGACGCTGTACTGGCACCTCTTGGTATGCTGATGAAATAGTTTTCCAACAATGAAACATGTATTCGTGTTAGATTAAAGAAAAGAACTTTCTAAGTGGTGCTGAAACATAAAATTAGAAGTTACTCAGTTTGTGTACTCGATTGAATTTATAAACAAGACTCGCTCGCCTCAAGCGGTGTGGCACATACCCTCGGAGCTTCGACTTATTTTCACTGGAGGAGGAAGACGAAAAGAATTACTGCAGCCATTTCCCAGAAAAGCGACAATAGTGCTAATTACTTTTTCCTCTATACTAGTTATTTTAGTTGTTTTCCTGTAGCCTCTAAGTGGGGCATAGGGCGTCGTTACGTTGTTTCCTTGATTGGAATTTTGAATTACCAGTAGGTGAGATCGCCGCTATGCGCCATGGTGGCGAGGGATCTGCTCGTCGCCTATAGACGGTACTGTAGAGCGAAGCTACGACTTGCGGACGCGAAATTGCTGAATTTTGCCCAGAAACCTTCTTTCAAACTATGGGGTCTTTTACGTGCAAATAAATATTACACAGGACCACTGGCTTTGCTTTCCTTCCTAAGAAAGTCATACTAAGGACTTTTGGGTTCGAAAAAATCCAATACCCTCTGCAAGGTTTGAATCTGCAATTTGGTTTTGGAGGCTAGAATGGTAACCACTACATTACGGAGGGTGACTTCTCCTATACTAGGCTGTTCCAAATTGACTCGTCCGAGTAAGAGCACATGCACGTAATTAACTGCAAAACTCAGAGCTAAGCTGGAAGGAGAGTGTGATAGGCAGTACGTCACCGAATACAATATACTGGATAAAAAAAATGGCGTGGTATTTATGGACGCTCTTTAACTACTGCGCTTCTCGGCGTCCCATTCTAAATTGGGCGTGAAAGACCGCTTAATTTTTCTCAGAGGCCTCTCTATCAGGCTTGAGGTTCTTTTATGTGCCGTAAATCTACGACACGGGACCCACGGCTTACTTCCCTTCCGAAGGAAGTCATGCTAAGGATTTTTACGCCCGAAAAAATCCATCGTCCTCCGCCGGGTTTGAACCCGCGACCTTGGGTGTATGAAGTTAGCATGGTAACCATTACACCACGGAGGCTGACATAATAGTTGCGCCCTACTATTTCATTTTCATTAGTTGATTCAGCCGTGATAATAGCTTGCCCTCAATGCTTCGCTGTATTGCATGTTGCAGGTAGACCTCTGTCAGTCTCAAGTTACTCGCTGCTTTTTTGGCGGGCACACAAGCTAAATCAGCTTGCTCTATACCTCCTTCTCCAAGTAATGATGATCTTTTCACATATTTACAAAAACACTATAAGTCTGCTTGATTACAGACAATACATCCTCAAGCGTTATATCATGGTGAAAAGTTACTTGTTGTTTTTTTTCACTTAATTATTTGTTTTACCATGGCTCAAGCTGGTTCTATGATATTCAGACGTCTATGGGCTCAAGCGACGACGATGTGGCCCCAAGAAAGCAAAAATATGTCTACTTATATGTTTTAGTCAGCTTGTATAGTTCATATGTATGTATACGAAGTCAAGTGAATGTGACACTGTTTTTGGTTTGGAAACGGAAGAAAAGATGTAAATGCATACTACATAGCTACGTAATGCATGATAAAGCAAATGATATAAGCTATTTGCTAGTTCCTCAACTGGAAAGTTAGAGAATGAATAGATGTGCCGCTGTTAGTGGCAATAATGTCCATGTTTACCTCCCTGAATGGAACCCAGAGGGGCTGTTTACAACCCCCTGCTCTGGAACAATATGAGAGGGGACTATGAAAAGGCAAGTGAATGCCCATCATGTTAAGGGATAACATCTCCCAGCAGAGCCACATTTATAACTGATACAAGCCGTCCAGATGTTGGCTAACCTGATCAATATTACATGGCAAGGCATTAAACAAAGAAGCTGCGGAACATAAGATAATGTTCCCACTGCGCCATTGCGCTAGTCCTTCCCTATCTCGTCGCTATACCATGTGTCTCATCTCACAGAAAACGTGTTTACACACAAGGGAATATTTTACTACGATATGAGTGTGGAAAGTGTTCTTTTTACTTTCTCTATACGAACTATTTACTTAGTGTATAGAGAAGGTATTGCATTGTACCCAAAAGTTCAATACCAAGATTTCACCGGAAATACATGTTTTGAGACTCCCTGAATATAAAAAAAAACATTTTTAGAAAAATGTCGGTGTGTCTGTCTGTGTGTCTGTGGGCAGCATAGCTCAAAAACGAAAAGACCGTTAAATACCAAACTTGGTATTTAAGTTTAGTATCTTCCAAGGATGCGACACGAAGATTTTCAAGAAAATCCCCCCTCCCCCAACTACCCTTCACATGGAAACATTTTTGAAATTTTTGATTTTCTAAAAAGTGGCTCTAAAGATTTTGATAAAAATATCATATATTAAATATATATACTTGACAAATAATATATGTATCTTGAATTTTCTGGGAATAGCCTCTGAAGACTACTTTATTCTGGATGAATTTTGCATAACTACTAAATCGTAAGAGATGGACAAAAACTTAACACACAAAAAATGTAGAGCACGTTAAAACACACAATTTATGTAATATACATTTTTTTTCTTGGAGTTGATCGGTTTGAAATATTCCTAAAAAAGAAAATTCAACATCTCCCAAAGATGCGCACGAAGATTTTCAGAAAAATTCCCTCCACCTCAAATCATCTTTTACATGGAATATTTTTCGAAAAGTTGAATTTTCTAAAAAATGCCTCTGACGATTTTGATTAAAATGCGGTTTATTAAAGACATTTACATGGCAAATAAAATGTATACTACTAATTTCTTGTAAATATTCTCTGAAGCCTTCTATATTCTGATTTGTGCATAATTGTCAAACCGTAAGATATGAATAAAAAGTTACTGCACAAAACATGTAGAACACGTTAAAATACAATTTGTTTCTTTCTTTCTTCTCTCTCTCTTTTAAAGAGTTAACGATTTCCAAGACATTCTCTGTTATTGGTTCCCGATTTAAAATATTTGAACTTTTGTCACACAGGAATTCTCATCTATTTAATATCTCTTTTCTTTTACTCCTGTCTATGAAAAAGAGCCTAGAGAGCGTAGCAACCAGCTTTTAAAATATTTGACTATCGCTTTAGCTAGTGTATTCTCTTCTACTTAGAAACATAATCGTATGTATGTAATGAAGTTGTTTGTAGAACAGAGAGAGTGCGCCATGTGAATGGAACACATCAGATTTTAAGGGTAATTTAGCGTTCTTTAACCTGGTAAATCATTTCGGGCGATGAATGAAATTGATGAAATAATGCCTAAATGACCCCGTGAGTTCATGGAGCTTAGAGTTACACGTTTGTCTTTACAGGATAAAAGAAAACCCATTATTATATTAAAACAAAACTTAACCCGACGAGGAAATAAAGTGTGTTTTAAGCAAATCTACCTTTTTTGTGTAGTTGCCAATTATGGAAAAGTCGTTCAGATTGAAGAGCATTTCAGAGGCTATTCCCAAGAATTTCAGTTTTTATTTACAGTGCAAATATCGTTATTTTAATGCATTTTAATCAAAATTGTTAAAGCAATTTTTTTTTGAAAATCGAAATTTAGAAAAATGTTCTCCGTAAAGGGTATTTTGAGATGAGGGAATTTTCATGAAAATCTTCGTATTGCATCCTTGGAAGATGCATAAGTAGCAATTATTATTATTATTATTATTATTATTATTATTATTATTATTATTTTAGTTATGCTGTCCATAGGATCCTTTTTAGGAAAAAAAAAATGATCTTATAGGTGTCTTCAAAACGTGAATTTTGGGTGAATTCGGTATTGAAATTTTGGGTCAAAACAATACCTTCTTTGTTAACAATACCTTCTCTACTTACTATGTGCATTGCAAGTACAGACATGATAAAGTAAATAGAAAACCGATCTCTTTTGAGTTCGCTGTTCCAATTGTAAATTTTTGCGGCTTCTTCACCAAATGCATTTCTAAGCCGTTATTTACATTGTTTTGACGTTTTGTATGAAAAATTCAGGAAATGTCTCAAGTCTATTCAGTTTTGAGTGAACACAAAATTAAATGATAATAATTAACAAAGCATTAGAATCCGCATGGGTAGTGTGGGGGTAGCGTGTTCTAATTTTGCTTTTGCTTGGATAAGGTATTATTTTCGGGAGTTTCCTTTTTCCTGAGAAGACGAATGTCGAGTAACTTTTAGCTCCATGGACTCGAAACCATTTAAGCATCATTCTGTTCAGTTCATTCTTTGTCCCATAAGGCCTACCAGGTTAAAGGATGTAATGATATTAAACAAAATTAGAAAATAACTGTCCTATACTGGATGGGAGGTGAATAAATGGAAATATTTGGCATTTAGTAGAGAACAGTAGCTGTAACACATAAGTGTATCTCATTTTGTCAACTCATTAAGCATTGTCATAAGTGAAGGACAGATTTCAGGGTCTAGAATACTTTGAACAGCCCCTGCGTTATGTTTCATCAGTGTTTACATAATCACACAATGGCCAGCTCTTGTGTTTGGTACAATTCGCACACCCCAACCTTCTTTTACGTGACTCACAGTGAGGAAATGGACAGATTCAGTCGCAAAGTTTCCTTTACACAATGAATAGCTTTATAATGCTGAATTAGCAGATATTCATTTAATTTGCGCAGAAAGTGGGAAATAAGTGTTGAGGATTAATTTTAATACCTCGACTTTGTAAGAGCAATGTTGTTGATTTTGTATGTAGTTTAAGGAAGGGAAGTGCAAATGCGTACATTTTGTTGTGAATTATGTATTTGCTCTATAAAACCCAATTAATTTGTTTTCGTAGTCGGTTTTTCCTCCCCTTATTTAGAACTTACACACCCCCTAGGACTTGCAAGCAGTTGTCTATGAGTCGGAAGTCTTAGTGCCAACAGCACGAACCCACAGAATGGAGAACCTGGAACGAGTGGTCATGCCTAGCCAGGCATAAGCGTGATGAAGTGGATGCAAGCGAAATGGATGATAGGAAAGATGATGATGATGGGGCAATTGGTGGAATAAGTGCTGGGGGAAACCGGAGGACACTGGTGGATAGCGCTTCGTCCACCAGAAATCCCACATGCACGCGCTTGGGATCGAACCCGGGTCGCCTAGGTGAGAGTGTAATAAAGTGTAATAATGTCATTGTGTTCAACATTTTTAAGCTGAATAGCCCTGAATACGTCGTGAATCCGAATCAAGCAATGTATGAAAATGGTACACACAGGTTGAAGTTTCAAAGCGATCGATATTCCTTTCTCACATCACGCCCCCTATAGTCGAGAGCAAAGGGCAGAGGAGGACCAGTCGTGTTACTTGTTACGTCATCCGAAAAACGTCCAGAATGTTCTTCAAGAACATAACGTTAGAAAGTAGTGAGGGGAAAAAATGCAAATACTGTTTATGAGATCGCTGACAGAGATACAAATGTTTGCACTTAGTCATCTGCTATCCTGTATAAACAAATTTCACTTGTTTTTGGAAACATGGAACTCTAAAACTTTTCAGTGTCCACATCGTAATTAAGAATCCGTGTAACTTGAAACTTCATCTGTTCCGAAACCATGGGACAATATGATAAATACTTCTAGAAGTAGGCATTTGCAGAATGGTTATTTATAATAAAATGCTAAAAATAGAATTTTATATTGTGAGTAGGAAGCTTGCGAAACGAGGCCGACGAACAATGTAAAACAGCCCGCCTGGGTAGCGTGTCTGCCTCACATTCAAAAGGTCGTGAGTTCGAATCTCGCTAAGGGTGAGTTACCCGATTAAGGTTTTTTTCGGGGTTTTCCCTTATCCTGAGAAGACGAATGTCGAGTAACTTTAAGCTCCATAGATTCCGAGAACATTTTAGCATCATTTCACCAATTTCATTCATCCTCATGACCTGGAGCCGCTACTTCTCCATCAAGTAGCTCCTCAATTGGCCCCCCCCCAGGGACCAATGAGGCTGAGTGCACCCCGGGCCAGGTCTCCCAGCGGGGGAAAAATCCCCACGCCGGTACTGGGGATCGAACCCAGGTCTCCCGCTTGGTAAGCAGCAACGCTACCACCGCGCTAAGGACATTAAGCTAACAAAAAATAAAATATATATATAAAACAATTTTAACACGTGTCCAACACACTATTTTTTAAACAGTTCTCAATATTTATAGACATATTACAATTATAAATATATTGATTTACCTATTTCACGGAGTTCATGTTTAATGATCTGCGATATTCAATTGTTGCATTGCTTAGCATCAGTGCTGACAACATGATGACTTACTCGCACAGAACGAAAGCATTCTATACAACGGAGGCAGTGTAGCAGTTGTAAGTTTGCTCTCTACGCTGCTTGCATAATTTCGTCTGGCTCAGCAGATTCCATGTTCGTGACATTCAAACCATCCGCCATTTTATGGATCGATACGAGTTTTCAGAGCCGTAACCTACCTGAATGAGGGACGCATAAACCAAAGTTGGCTACATTGAAGTGTTATAATTTATAACACTGAGTGGCAGAATTCTCTACTTTTAACACTATTGACATCTGATAACAGACCCACTTTTAGCATCATGTGTCGGAAGATGTCTTTATTATACATTTCGTTATAGGAATACGAGTACAATAGCCTTCAGTGGCAGTTATGGATCTCTTTAACAAGGGAATTCATGGGCAACTCTGACGGCAATGACAGGGAAATAAAATCAACTTTTGAGAGAGCCTGTACGACGAGAAGGAGCTAATAAAAGTAGCCATATTGTGAGAGGTGCAGCGCAGCTGAGGAATGCAACCTGTTCCGGAGATCAGTGGCGGGTTTTAAAGAAAATCAAGTGCAAAAATCATACTATAATTCTAATGCTGTGATGTGATTCTAATAGAAATGCGCTCTAACCATGAATGCAATAGTTCAATCGTAAAATATGTGTTTAGCATAACAAGATACTAAGGGTGATGCTTCTCCCCTCTGCCGGTGAAAAAGTTACACACTCATAGATAAAACATCTGATATGTTCCATTCACATTGCTTTTTCTACAAACAATGTAACAAAAGATTATTCTTTTTACTTTATACGAACTATGTACAGTGTATTCGATACCGAGATTTCACCGGAAATACATGTTTTGAGACTCCCTGAATATAAAGCATTTTTAGAAAAATGTTCATGTGTGAGTGTCTGTGGGCAGCGTAGCTCAAAAACGAAAACACCGTTAAAGCCCAAACTTGGTATGTAAGTTTGGAATCTTCCAAGGATGCGACACGAAGGTTTTCAAGAAAATCCCCCCCACCCCAAACTACCCTATACAAGGAAAAATTTTTGAAATTTTTTATTTTCTTAAAAATGGCTCTTAACGATTTTGATTAAAATATCGTATATTAAAGATACTTACCTGACAAATAAAACGTATATCTTGAATTTTCTGGGAATAGACCCTGAAGACTACTTTATTCTGGATGAATTTTACGGAATTGTGCATAACTGCTAAACCGTAAGAGATGGGGAAAACTTACCCCACAAAAAATGTAGCTCACGATAAAACACACAATTTATGTCATATACATTTTTTTCGTGGAGGTGATTATTTTTAAGATATTTGATTTTCCGTTTTAGCTTTGAAAAACTTATACAGGAATTTCTTAACTCCTGTCCATACTAACAAAGGAACTTCAGTTACATAGCAACCAGCTTTTAGCTACCATTTTAACCTATAGAACTCCCTCATTTCGCTTCTACTTACAAGGAAGCAAGTAATAAGACTAGTTCTGCTAATTAGCATGAAGTAAATAGAAGAGTAAGCTTTTTAACTACAATTTGTTGCAGAGATGTAGAGAAAGTCATGTGAATGGAACACATCAGATTTTTTCTACATGGCGCTAAACGAGATAAACGTCTACTAATGGTCTTGTTACTTCCTTATAAGTAGAAGAAAACAAGGGAATGCACTACACTAAAGGGATAATCAAATATTTTAAATGGTGGCAGCTATGTTCTCTGAATATAGTCTGGTGTAAAACAAAAATGAGAAATGCAACAAATGAGAGAGAACTTCCAGTTTAAGTATTTAACAAGGAATATCTCGGAAATGATTAACTCTAATATACTCGTATATGACAAATTCTGTGATTTAAACGAGATGTATATTTTTTGTGCGACTAAGTTTTTGGCTACCTGTTACGATCTACCCAGCTATGCAAAAGTCAGCCATCTTAAAAAGGTCTTCATAGGTTTTTTTTTTTTTTTTTTTTTTTTTTTTTTTTTTTTTTTCAGAATTCAAAATATACTTTTCATTTGCAATGAAATCTAAATAATGCGACCATTTCGTTAATTTATCTTGATTAGCATGGCGTAGACAGAAGAATAAGCTTTCGTAAGAATTGTGTGTTACAGAATAGAGAAAGAAATGTAAATGGAACACATCGGATGTTTAGAAGTGATGTCACCGCTCAGTTGTTTATCGCGTCGTGGATTATGATTATCGCGGATGGGGCGTCAACCACCGGAGCCCTTTGCGACTCTGGGAAGGAGGGATGAGGGGACAGACCATAGGGATGACGGGCGCAAGGTTTCCCATAAGCCGTTGAATCCCTGGTAACACTGTTAGGGAGCGCACCTGGAGGCAGGTCCTGACCGGGAGGCTTCCGTCGTCTGGTCCTTCAACCCTGAAACAGATGACAAGGAAATGATGGGAAGAGGAAATGGACAGAAAAATTGTGGTAGAAGATGAATCAGTCGAGTATTCGACTGTTGACTCGGTGAAACCACGAAAAACCCAGAGGTCAGTGTGGGCGCTCTTCAGGGATGGAACCCGGGACCTCCCGAATATGGGCCACAGACACGTGACAATATGGTATTTCAAATTCACTATATATATTAGATAGTCGGAGTATAATCCGGGCTTGTGGGCCGTGATCTACTGGGCTCCTCCTCCTTCCCAGACGTTTCGTCTGCGACTACGGCAGACATCTTCGGGGGCAGCGGCGAGGTCGAAGTGCTCTAGTGGACGTTTCAACTGTTACAGTCCACGAAAAAATATATATAACATAAATCGTGAGTTTTAAAGTGCTCTACATTTTTTGTGTGGTAAGTTTTTGTCCATCTCTTACGGTTTAGCAGTTGTGCAAAATTCCGTAAAATTTGTCCAGAATAAAGTAGTCTTCAGAGGCTATTCCCAGAAAATTCAGGATATACATTTTATTTGTCAGGTAAATATTTTTAATATATGATAATTTAATCAAAACCGTTACAGCCATTTTTAAGAAAATCAAAATTTTCGAAAAAAGTTTTATGTAAAGGGTAGTTGAGTGTGAGGGGAATTTTCTTGAAAATCTTCGTGTCGCATCCTTGAAAAATACCAAACTTAAATACCAAGTTTGGTATTCAACGGTCTTTTCGTTTTTGAGATATGCTGTCCAAAGACACACACACACACACACACACACACACACACACATACACACACAAGGACCTTTTTCTGAAAATGTTTTTTTTTATTCAGGGGCACCCAAAACCTGTACTTCCGGTGAAATCTCGGTATCGAATTTTTGGGTGGAATGCAATACCTTCTCTATACACTATGTACTTATTACGTGTAGAGAAAGTAATAAGCATTTGCAAGGATGATTTGAAGAAGTTACGAAAAAATGAACGATAGAAAAAGTGTGAATGCAAATGTTTTTACCTTCTCTGCCATATACAAAGTATGTGCTTAGTACGTAGAGGAAGTATTAATGGCAACGAAAAATTTGCTACAGAGAATTTACTGGAAATACGTATTTTGAGACCACTAGATAAAAAGTTTTTTTAGAAATATGTATGTGTGTGTAAATGGAAATGGAGTTTTATTTATGGACGCCCTTTAACTGCTGTTTCTCGGCCTCCCCTTCTATATTGGGCCTGAAAAACTGCTTAATTTTGCTCAAAGGCCTCTTATCAGGTTGAGGTTCTTTTGCGTGACCAACGGCTTTACTTCCCTTCCGAAGGAAGCCGTATTACAGACTTTTTTCGGGTGTGTGTGTCTCATCAGCATAACTCAAAAAACGAAAAGTCGGTTGGGTATCAAACTTAGTATCTAGGTTAACTATTTTACAAGATTGCGACACGACGATTTTCAGGAAAATCCTCCAATCGAAAATGCCCTTTAATGGAGTATTTTTCGAAATCTTGAATTTTCTCAAAATGGCCAACGAATTTGATTAAAATGTCATTTACATGACAAATAAAATGTATATTTGGAATTATCTGAGAATAATCTCTGAAATTCTCGTGGTTCTGAATGACTTTTGTGTAACTACTAAACAGTAAGGGTTAGACAAAATATTGCTGCATTAAAATGTAGACCATGCTAAAGTAGATAATTTTTGTGAAATACACTGTTTTTGTTGAGTTTACCATTTTAAAGACATGCTTTGTTTTTACCTAAAGGTTCGAATATTAATACTTTTCTCAAATTAGAAGCCGTCATTCGTTTTTATTTTTACTATCCTAGTCATGAAAATAGAATGGAATTTCAAGGCCACATAACGACCAGTTTTTAAACATTTGACTATCGCTTCAGCTTAGTCTATTCCCTTATTTTCCTAAATCCTAAGAAAGTATGCAAAAAAAGTCTGAGGTGTGTCAATCACATAACTTTCTCTACATCTCTATAACAAATTATTGTTAATCTTATTCTTCTATCTATTTCAAGCTAATCGAGATAAACATTACAGAAACGATCGTATTACTTAGTTCCTTATAAGTAGCAGGAAAATAAGGGAATACACTAGACTAAACCGACAAATGTTTCAAAATGTGGTTGCCAAGGGACTGAAACTCGTTCCTTTGCGTGGCCAGGAGTTGTCAAGTTTCCCTATGATAAAACAAGTATTTTAAAACTGAAACTAATAACAAGGAATACCTCGAAAACAGTCAACTCTACGAAAAAATATATATGATATAAAGTGTGTGTTTTAACGAGATCTGCATTTCTTTGAGTAGTAAGTTTTTGTCTATCTCTTAGGGTTGGCAGTTAAGTAAAATTCCGCAAAACTCATTCAGAATAAACATGTCTTCAGAGGCTATTCACAGAAAATTCAAGATGTGTATTTTATTTGTGGTATAAATATCTTAAATATAAGAGATTTTAATCAAAATCGTTAGTTGGTTTTTGAGAAAACCAATATTTTCGAAATTTTTTCCATGTAGTTGGGGGTGAGGGGATTTTCTTGAAAATCTGCTGTCGCATCCTTGAAAGATTCTGAGCTTAAATATCAAGTGTGGTATTTTACAATTTTCGTTGTTTAGCTATGCTGGCCACAGACACTTGGGCATTTTTCTAAACTTTTTTTTTTTTTTTTTTTTTTTTTTTTTTTTTTTTTTTTTTTTTTTTTTTTTAGGAGGTCCCAAAACATGTATTCCCGCTGAAATATCGGTATCGAATTTTTGGGTGCAATACAACATCTTCTCTACACACTAAGTACATAGTACGTATAGAGAAAGTAAAAATTGACTAATTACCACGGTATCACCGAAATCTAATACAGTCAAATGGACGCGCTTTGAAATTAATGAAATGTATGTTACAATAATGTAATTTGTTGTAATTAATAGCAAATTCCGCGAGAGAAAGCCGCGTGGCTGTACACTTAACTCTGCTGTAAGTGTAAGATAGGTTGGTATTGCAAGAAGTATGCAGCATCATCGGGTTTTACAGAAGAAATACACCTGGCAACAGAAGGAACAAGTGAGTGTGTGGATGTGATTTACGTTGACAAGAAATCTGCATCCAGTGGCGTGCAATAACAGCTAGACAAAGAAACAAATGAAAGTGTGATTTACGTTGACAAGAAACCTGCATCCAGTGGCGTGCAATAACAGCTAGACAAAGAAATAAATGAAAGTGTGATTTACGTTGACAAGAAACCTGCATTCAGTGGCGTACAATATCAGCTACCCGAAGAGCTTTATATAGCAGAATTGTGTTCCACACGGTTACTGTTATGAGCAGAGCTCTGTTTGGGTTCCGAAGCGCACACAGTTACGAACACACAGAACGGTCAGCGGTATAAAGAGAGGAAGAGGGGAGGGGTTTATAGCGTAAACATGCACACGTTGAGGTACGAGGGCAGTCCAGAAAGTCCAGACGTTTTGGCCTATCGTGGTGATGAGTAGCGGCCATCTTGGTGTCAGAACGTTCCTATCGTAGATTAATACCAAAGTGCACCAAACTCCGTGAAATTTGGGGAAATGTTTCCTAAAGTTTTGTATTCGTGAAACAATGATTTCAATGATTTGTCATTGATCTCCATTGCCATTTATCAATCACGTGACTAGGCCTACTACTGCGACCCTCGACGCGAACATTGGTACGGCCATTTTTAAAATCAATGCACCATTGCCTGGCTCGGTTTTCACTAGTTATTTCCTGTCCTTAAACATCACAAAGTTGAAGATAAATTTCAATAGGTTTGTAGTTTTTAGCCAACAAAAACCGAATCACACACCGTACTTCGCAAGTGGTGAGATTTTCTATTGCAGCGCACATTTGGACAACTAATAGAGAACAAATTAAGGAAGGCACAGATCTCACGCTGCCACAGCTGGATGCGTACTGAATGAAGGAACAATCTGATGCCAAGATGGCGGCTCTAGCCATACTCATCTTCACGATGGACTGTCTTCATATAACCGGTTCCAAAATTAACTCATACATGTATTGATATATGCATCGTGATTCATAAAGCAACACAATAAAACATTTATTTTATAATATGATTGGTTAATAAAAACGCCTTGTATTTTTACATATAAAAATTCAGGATAATAATAATGTGCAGAGCTTTCAAAAGACGATGAAGAAGATCAACCAAACTCACTCAGAAATGAAATGGCGTTTTATTTATGGACGCTCTTTAACTGCTGTGGTTCTCAGCGTCCCATTCAATACTGGGCTGAATTTTGCTCTGACGTCTCTCTATCAAGCTTGAGGTTCTTTTACGCCCGAAAAAATCCATCGTCATCCGCCGGGTTTGAACCCGTGACCTTGGCTATGTGAAGTTAGCATTGTAACCATTACACCACGGAGGGCGACAAACTTGCTCAGAATCCATTACAGTGAATTAAAGATGTATCTTTACCGTATCGAGAAAAAAAAATGCTCTCCTCCATTCACTCAAAATGTGTTTGTGCAGTATTTACTAGTTTATCTGCTAGCAGGAACCGAACGAGGCCAGGCAGTGAGCAATGCTAGATAGTGCAACACTTTTCGAAACGGGCTGTAGAGACCACATCTACTCCATCACGTTATAGTTAAACTCTGTGTGCACCGAACTCAATCCGGCATTTTCGTGACCCCGGTCCAAACTCCAGTTATGAGGGAACCAAGGAGGATTTCTGCATTTGAACGCAGTTTCCTATTATCCTTCTGAAAATCTCCAGGGGGAAGTGGTGAAACTGAGAATATAGAGGACGATCATACTCACGGCAGTAAGCTAAGACACAGGCGTGATCCCTAACACCTCCAGGTGTTACATCCTGACGTCGCCGGGACTCCCCATAGGCCTACCTTTCCCCTTGGAGAAGCCTCTCTGAAGCTCCGTCCCACACCGAGCGCTAGGACAGTCAGTTCCTAAAACAAACTTCACCGCCACATTCCCCGCCCGCCGTCCACTCGCCTGATCGTTGACCCTGAAATATAAT
This sequence comes from Hymenopus coronatus, assembly GCA_030762935.1. NCBI lineage: Eukaryota > Metazoa > Arthropoda > Insecta > Mantodea > Hymenopodidae > Hymenopus > Hymenopus coronatus. Next base: position 29,429,975 of record CM060897.1, read on the forward strand.
AAGCAAATGGAAGGTTAGGGCAATTCGCTGCATTATTGTATCTAACTACCGAGATTTCATGTGATATACATGTTTTGAGGACCCTGGACTTAAAAAGAATTTTAAAAAAATGTCCGTGTGTCTGTCTGTGGACAGCAAAACTCAAACATGAAAAGTCCGTAATACACAAAAGCTCGATATTATAAAAGTATCTTCCAAGGTTGCGGCACAAAAATGTCCTGGAAAAATCGCCCCACTCCAAGCTATCCTTTACTTGAAACATTTATCGAAATTTTCGATTTTCAAACGGTTGTAACGATTTTGTTTAAACTTCCGTGTATTGAGATATTTATATGGAAATAAAATTATTTCCTGGATTTCTTAGCAATAACCCTTGAAGTATAATGCATTCTGAATCACTTTCACATAACTGATAAACCGTAAGAGAGAGACAAAAAAACTGCTTAAAATTGTAAATATCGTGAAAACACACAATAATGTCATTTCAATTTTAAAATACCTTTCTCAAACGGCAATTTCAAAGACAATCGGATAGTGAATGCTTTTAAAAGATTTAGTAATTTACTACCTGGAGCTCGTACGTGGATCAAAGGGGATCGTTACGTTTCCGTGATCGCATTTGAATTTCTAATGCGCGTGGGATTGGCTCGTCGCCCACAGATGGCACTGTAGGTCGAAATCACGACTTGCAGACACGAAATGGCGGAATTTTCCCCAGGAACCTTTTTTTACGTTATCGGGTGCTTTTACGTGCAACTAAACATTACACGGGACCACCAGCCTTACTTCCCTTCCGAAGTAAGCCAAGCAAAGGGTTTTTGCGTCCGAAAAAAAAAAAACATTACTCTCCGCCAGTTACAGGCTGCTCGTTCCTTCTAGACGAAAGACTTTGAGCGAAGATACAGTGAGCTAACCTACCCTTGATAAACAAGTTAGCAAACAGTTTATGTTACAATAACAAATTTGCGCTTTTAGAGGCTGGCATGGTAACCACAGAGGGCAAATTTTAAAAGAATTGGCTATTGCCTTAGCCTGTTGTTTTATTTCCCTGCTGCTTATAAGGAACCAATTAATAAGATCATTTCTGCTAATATTTATTTTGATTAACAAGATGCAGGTAAAATAATTATCCTTTGTAAGAATAGATTGTTTGTAGAGCAGATTGAGAAAGTCATGTAACATTTTTACTTTCTGTACACGAACTATGTACATAGTGATTCCACCGAAAAATTCGATACCGCGACTTCACCGAAAATACACGTTTTAGGGTCTCTTGTATCGAAAAAAAAAAACTTTTTTAGAAAAAGGTCCATGTTGTGTATGCCCTTTTGTCTGTGAACACGAAAACGAAAAATTGGTAAAATACCAAACTTGGTATTTAAGTTTAGTATCTTGCAAGAATGCAACACGAAGATTTTCAAGAAAATCCTTCACCCCCAACTACCCTTTACATGGACATTTTTCGAAAGTTTTGGTTTTCTCAAAAATGGCTCTAACGATTTTGATTAAAATACTTTGTTTAAGCGATTTTTATGAAAAATTAAATTAATATCTTGAATTTTCTGGGTAAAGCCTCTGAAAACCTCTGGATGACTTTCGTATACCAGGCAAACTATAAGAGATAGACAAAAACTTATTACACAAAAAATGTAGATCTCAGTAAAACACACAGTTAATGTTGTATACATTTTTTATAGAATTAACCGTTTTCGAGATATTCCGGATTATTGGTATCAATTTTAAGTCACTTAAATTTTTCTCGAACGGGAAGACATCTTTATTCTCATTTGTTTACTCTTGGCAAGAAAAGAGAATGGCATTTCAATTGTTTCACATAGGAACCGGCTTTTAAAGGCCTTGACTATCCGTTTAGCCTATGCATTCTCTTACCTCCCTTCTACTTACAAGTGCTTATGTTTATCTTGATTAGCATGATGTAGCTAAAATATTAATAATTTCAATAAAAGGTTTGTTTACGGAACAGCTAGAGAACACCATGTGAATGGAACACATCAGATTTTCACTGTTAGCGCACATTCAGAAATGCTCGATAGCAGACTTAATATCGATATTATAAAAGATCTTATGTGCTTCATTATTCTCTGCATCTCTGCAACAAATATAGTCAAAAAGCTTAATTTTCTGTTTACTTAATGCTAATCGAGAAAAAAAATATCAGACATGGTCTTATTATTTGCTTTCTTGTAAGCAGGAGGGAAATGAGGAAATGCACACAGCTAAAGCGATAGTAAAATCTTTTAAAAACTGGTTGCTATGTGATTGAAGATCCTTTGTTTGTATGGACAGGAGTTGACAAATGTAAGAAAAGTAAAAGTATTTTAAAGCTGAAACCAACAACAAGGTGTATCTCAAAAACGGTCAACTCCACGAAAAAAAATGTATATAACATAAGTTCTGTGTTATAACGAGCTCTGCATTTTTTGTTAAGTAAGTTTTTTGTCTATCTCTTACGGTTTATCAGTTAAGCAAAACTCCGCAAATTCATCCAGAATAAAGATGTCTTCAAAGGCTATTTCCAAAAAGTTCAAGATATACATTTTATTTGTCATGTAAATATCTTTAATGTACGATATTTTAATCAAAATCTTTATAGCCTTTTTTTGAGGAAATCAAAATATGTCCATGTAAAGAGTAGTTGGGGGGGGGGGGTGAGGGGATTTTCTTGAAAATCTTCGTGTCGCATCCTTTGAAGATATTAACCTTAAATGCCAAGTTTGGTATTTTCGTTTTTGAGCTATGCTGCCTACACGTACCTTTTTTTTTTTTCCTTAGAATTCAGGGTATTTCTCGGTATCGAATTTTTGGGTGCAATACAATACCTTCTCTATACATAGTACAGGTAGAGAAAATAAAAATGTAGTTCTCGTTAAAACAAACCATTGATCTCACACGGTAAGTTGTAAACTCCTGGCCATGCATAGAAACGGATTTCAACCACATAACAATCTGCTTTTAAACGATTTGACTATCATTTTAGCCTGGTGCATTCCCTTATCTCCCCTTCTACTTACAAGGAAACAATAAAACTAATTCTACTTATGTTTATTTTGATTAGCGTGGTGTAGGTAAAACATTAATTTTTTAAATAAAATGTTTGTTTACGGAACAGCTAGAGGACATCATGTGAATGGAAGACATCAGGTTTTTACTGTTAGCGCACATTCAGAAACGCTCGACAGCAGATTGCATAGCATTAGAAGACTTGATATCGATATTATAAAAAAATGACGATACACACATCGATCGTTTGGCGCCCGCCTGTCCACAGTACTTGACTTTGAAAGTTGTTAAGTACAACATAACGGGTGGACGTAACATTTGTGATGCGATTTCTGGCGGCGGGAGTCTACAACTTCGCTCCATTGATCAGTTAACTCGTCTAGGCCCTTAGGCACCATACCGCGTGGGTGGCATCAGTGGCGGCTGTTGTCACGTACAACAGATAACAGCAAAAGCTTTTCCATTAAGGAACACACATAAAACATTATGAAGGATCTCTTAATTCATTGCGTCCCTAAATGGAAGGCGTGAAGGGGGTGCAGCATTAAAACATGAAAATAATATTATCTACTTTCCTCTCACCTCACACCAAAACAAGGCGTATTTTTTGTTTTAAAAATCTGATGTGTACCATTCACATGACTTTCTCTATATCCCTGCGACAAATTATTCTTAAAAAGCGTATACTTCTATTTCCTTCATGCTAATCTGTAGAACACTAGCAGAAATGGCCATATTACTTGCTTCCTTGTAAGTAGAGATGAAATAAGGGAGTACCATAGGTTAAAGTGAAAGCCAAAAGCTGGTTGCTATGTGACTGATGTTCCTTTGTTTGTATGGACAGGAGTTGACAAATTCCTCTATGAAAAATGTATAAGTTTTTCATAGCAGAAACCAAAAATAAGGAATGTCACTAAATCGACGAACTCCACGAAAATAATGTATATAACATAAATTGTCTGTTTTAACGTGCTCTACCTTTTTTGTGTAGTAAGTTTCTGTCCATCTCTTACGGTTTAGCAGTCATTCAAAATTCAGTAAAATTCATCCAGCATAAACTATTTCAGAGGCTATTCCCAGAAAATTCAAGCTATACATTTTATTTGTCAGGTAAATATCTTTAATATACGAAATTTTAATCAAAATCGTTAGAGCCATTTTTGAGAAAATCAAAATTTTGGAAAAAAAGTTCCATGTAAAGGGTAGTTGGGGGTGGGGGAATGTTTCTCAATATCTTCGTGTCGTATCCCGGGAAGATACTAAACTTAAATACCAAGTTTGGTATTTTACCTACTTTTCGTTTTTGAGTTATCGTGTTCACAGACACACGGACACACACACACGGACCTTTTCCCGAAAATGCTTTTTTTAGATAAAGGGGACCCTAAAACATATATTTTCGGTGAAATCTCGGTATCAGTTTTTTTGGTGGAGTGCTATACCTTCTCTGTACACTATGTACATAGTGCGTATAGAGAAAGTAAAAATTACATCCCTTGAAAAACGTCATAACAGGAATCTATTATAGTTGTTTTATTTTTAGCTTAACATCCATTAATCTGTTTGGTCATATGAATGAAATTGGTGATATGATGCTCAAATGATCTCGGGGTCCATCTTCTCAGGATAAGGGGAAAACTCCGAAAATAAAACCTTATCCGGCTAACTCACCCTAAGCGAGATTTGAACTCACGACCGATTATAGTTTGTTTTTTATGAATTTTTGGCTGCTAGAATTTATTTGAGGGTAGGTGCCAATTAAAATACAGTATAATACAATAAAATGTAACCTTCTTACTTTTGTCATAGCTTTACATATTTTTACTTTCTCCATGCGCACTATGTACATAGTGTACAGAGAAAGTATTGCACTCCACCAAAAATTCGATACCGAGATTTCACCGGAAATATATGTTTTAGGGCCCCCAATATCCAAAAAAAGCATTTTCACAAAAAGGTCCGTGTGTGTGTGTGTCCGTGTGTCTGTGAACACGATAACTCAAAAACGAAAAGTCGGTAAAATACCAAACTTGGTATTTAAATTTATTATCTTCCAGGGATGCGACACGAAGATTTTGAGAAAAATCCGCCCACCCCCAACTACCCTTTACATGGAACTTTTTTCGAAAATTTTGATTTTCTCAAAAATGGCTCTAACGATTTTGATTAAAATTTTATTAAACACGTTTACCTGACAAATGAAATGTATATCTTGAATTTTCTGGGAATAGCCTCTGAAAAGTAGTTTATTCTGGATGAATTTTACTAAATTTTGAATGACTGCTAAACCGTAAAAGATGGACAAAAACTTACTATACAAAAAATGTAGAGCACTTTAAAACACACAATTTAGTTATATACATTTTTTTCGTGGAGTTCGTCATTTTTGTGACATTCCTTATTTTTGGTTTCTGCTATGAAAAACGTATACTTTTCTCATACAGGAACTTTCAACTCCTATCCATATAAACAAAGGAACTTCATTGACATAGCAACCAGCTTTTGACTATCACTTTAACCTACGGTTTTCCTTTATTTCGCTTCTACTTACAAGGAAGCGAGTAATTAGACTATTTCTGCTATTTTTTTCTGATTAGCATAAGGTAAATAGAAGTAGAAAGTCATGTGAATGGTAGACATCAGATTTTTACTTTATCTTGCGTACGTGTACAAAGTCATAGAGAAGATATGGTAAGGGACTCAAAAATTCGACACTAAGATTTCACCGAAATGCATATTTTAGGTTCCCCTGAATGGAAAAAAAAAAATAGAAAAATGTGTGTGTGTGTGTGTGTGTTTTCTGTGGAAGATAACTCAAAAGAAAGTCGGTTAAGTACCAAACTTGGTACTTTTTGATCAAAATGTCATATGTTTATGATACTTGTATTATCTTGAGTTATCTGAGAACAGCCTCTGAAGACCTCTTCATTCTGGTTGACTTTTATATAACTGCTGAACCGTAAGCGATATCCAAAAAATATTACCTGTTATTTGTTACAGTTTTAAACTAGTTAAACTCTCCTCAAACGGAAAGACATATTTTAATTTGCTCCAGTGCATGCAGAGAGAAACTACTTTTGTTTCATATAGCGACCAGCTTTTAAAAGACTTGGCTATCCCTTCTACTTACAAGGAAGCAAGTAGTAAGAACAAGTTAATGTTGATTAGCATGATGTAGTTAAAGAATGGAGTCATGTAAGTCACATGAATGGAGTACATCAAATTTCTATGCTATAATGCGATGCGTGTGTGTTATAAATAGCAATAACACTGAAAAGAACAACAACATTTTGCGAAATTTGTATAATTGTAAACTTTCTTATGTAAATTTTTAAAAATAACTGCCAAGATAATTACTTGGAATTTTGTACACTGTTTATTTAATTATAGCAACATTTTCTTATGAGATTTTTTATCTGTAACTCTTGATTTGTTTTACATTATTTTTAAAAAAATCAAAAATTGATATTTGTTTCCAATTTACGTATGTGGAATAGAAGTTTATGCACAGTTAATACATTATGGATACATGCATTTTGAAAATCATAGCTTGAGAATAATAAAGAGCAAAGTTCTAACAAAAACTTTTCTTTTTCATGCTAATCAAGATAAATAGCAGAAATAGTCTTATTACTTAGTTCCTTATAAGTAGAAGGAAACAAAAGAATACACTAGGTTGAAGTAAAATATTTTAAAAGCTGGTCGCTATGCGATTAAAATTGAAATTTGGTCCGTTTTATCTAGCTAGGAGTAAGACAAAGAAAAACGGGTCTGAATCCTTATTTGAGGAAAGTATAAGTATTTTAAAATTTTAAACAATAACATGGAATATCGGAAATGGCAGCTCACAACAAAAATGTATAGGACACAAAGTGTGTGTTTTGACGAAATCTACATTTTTTGATAGGTAACTTTTCCCTTTACGGTTTACCAGTTATGCGAGTGAATGGGACTTCGGAGGCTATATACACAAACTCAAGATAACGTTTTAAATATCTTAAATATACTTATTTTAATCAGGGTAATAAGAACCATTTTTGAGAAATTAAAAAAAATGGATTTTTTCCCCTGCAAAGAGTAGTTTGGGGTGACGGGATTTTCTTGAAAATCTTTGTGTCGCATCCTTGGAAGCCTTTTTGACTTTTCGTTTTTGAGATATGTTGTTAAGAGACATACACGCGTACGGACGTTTTTCTAAAACTATGTTTGTTTCTAAAACGTGTACTTCCAGTGAAAGCTCGGTATCAAATTTTGGATGAAATCTAATACCTTCTCTGCCATGTACTACGTATGAAGCAGTACACGTTTTAGAAACAAACATAGTTTTAGAAAAACGTCCGCGCGCGTGCCGGTCCCCATGGCCACGCTCGCTAAAGCGTCTCGCTTTGGTGCTTCGTGGGCAGAGGATCGTGGGTTCGAGTCCCGCCTTGGGCATGGATGTTATATGTTTGTGCAATGTGTATATGTTTGTAAAAGAAATAGTAAAACCAGTAAACCAGTAATCAGTAAAACCTACGGGGGGAAATGTAAATAGGGATACAGTACCGGAGTCCTGATCAGACTCCGTTACTGTTTAAAAAAAAAAAAAAAAAAAAAAAAAAAAAAAAAAAAAAAAAAAGCAGAGAAGGTAAAAATCCAATATTGTTTGTATTATTAGTCTAAACTGTATAAAAAAATTATGTGTTCCATTCTCTACATCTCTGCAACAATTTATTGTTAAAAAGCTTATTATTCTATTTGCTTAATGCGAATCGAAAAAAAAAATTGCCAGAGATAGTCTTTTTACTTGCTTCCTTGTAAGCAGAAGCGAAATAAGGGAGTACCATAGATTAAAGTGATAGTCAACATCTGGTTGCTATGCGATTGAAGCTCCTTTGTTTGTTTGGACAGGAGTTGAAAAATTCCTGTGTGAGAAAAATATAATTTTTTAAAGCTGAAACCAAACACAAGGAATATCTCAATAACGATCAACTCCACGAAAAAAATGCATATAAAATAAAAATAAATTGTGTGTTTTAAAGTGTTCTATATTTTTATGTGGTTTACGGTTTAGCAGTTATGCAAAATTCCGTAAAATTCACCCAGAATAAAGTAGTCTTCAGAGGTTACATTGCCCGCCCGCTTGGGTAGTGTGGTGGTAGCATGTCTGCCTCACATTCAAAAGGTTGTGAGTTCGAATATCGCTTAGGGTGAGTTATCCGGATAAGGTTTTTTTCGGGGTTTTCCCTTATCCTGAGAAGACGAATGTCGAGTAACTTTAAGCTCCATGTACCCCGAGATCATTTGAGCATCATTTCACCAATTTCATTCCTCGTCCGATATGACCAACCAGGTTAACGGACGTTAAACTACTAAAAAAAAGGAGAAAAAAAAAGTTATTCCCAGAAAATTCAAGATATACATTTTATTTGTCAGGTAAATATGTTAAATGTATGATATTTTAATCAAAATTGTTAGTCATTTTAGAAAAAAGATACTAAACTTAAATACCAAGTTTGGTATTTTACCAATTGTTTGCTTTTGAGTTATCGTGTTCACAGACACACGGATACACACACCACACACACACACACGGTCCTTTTTGTGCAAATGCTGTTTTGGATACAGGTGTCCCTAAAACATATTTCCGGTGAAATCTCGTTATCGAATTTTTGGGTGGAGTGCAATACCTTCTCTATACACTATGTACGTGTAGAGAAAGTAAAATGAGTACTATTAACTAAGAACTAAGAAATAATGATCAGCTCTGTACTCATTGTCTGGTTGCTCCTCTATTTACCAGTTCGTTTAAAAATATGTGGTGTTAGCTGACTTTGTGGGTTGCGTGTCAAGTTGTTCGGGTTTGGCGCTGTGTAGTTGCAGACAGAACATAGCAGAGACCTTGCTATTCTTGTCCTACATTTTATGACACCGAACAAAAGTTGTTTTGATGACAAACACCAGCTTGTCAGATCTAGCACTTTCTCACTTCTCAGCTCCTCCTTGTAAGCGGATATGTTGACGGAAGTGAACGTCTTATGTGTTTCAGCCATCTACCAGACATATAAAGGCTTATCAAAGTCCTCCTTCTTTGCAAAGGATATCAATTAATGGTTTAATAAGTATTAATATTTTAAGTAACAAAGTGAGAGCATGCTTACCTTTTTGAAATAATATGCAAGTTAATCATTCTGAACACATATTTGGTAATGTAAGGTAAATTTACAGTTCATTTATTAATTGTGATGCCAAAAACCACTTACAGTAAGAGTTTGAGAGGTCATTAATACTTACAGTACAATTAGGAAATGACCAAACGCTCAAGACATGTGCTACTTCAAGTAAAGAATCTAATGTAAAATTCTTAACAAAAGAGTGTATAAGAAGGCTTTATCCAAATAATTTTGATGTAGCCTTTCATTTGTTCACATAAAAAGTTCATTTTTGCTAAATGTTCAATAAAATAATGAAAAGCAATTTTGGTTTATTACTATTTTTTTTACAGTTTTTTCAAGTATTTCAAAAACTAATTGCCTAACCACGAACTGTAAGTTTATCAGATCTCGAATGCTTGGAAAAACTCGGCCCTGCGGACCTCGTATTCCAAATATGCATTCTCGACTTAAGTATAACTTAAAGTTCTTAGTACGCGATATACTATTGCTACACTAGTAGATTTTTTATTTACATCCCGTTATAACTCCCTGCGAAGTAATTTATTTTAATATATTACCTATTTTGGGACTCAAGGAATATTGTGTACGAAGCTTCATAGTAAAGGGCTCAGTTATTCATATTTATAGATACAGAGATAGATGGATGGATGGATGGATGGATGGATGGATGGATGGATGGATGGATGGATGGATGGATGGATGGATGGATGGATGGATGGATGGATGGATGGATGGATGGATGGATGGATGGATGGATGGATGGATGGATGGATGGATGGATGGATGGATGGATGGATGGATGGATGGATGGATGGATGGATGGATGGATGGATGGATGGATGGATGGATGGATGGATGGATGGATGGATGGATGGATGGATGGATGGATGGATGGATGGATGGATGGATGGATGGATGGATGGATGGATGGATGGATGGATGGATGGATGGATGGATGGATGGATGGATGGATGGATGGATGGATGGATGGATGGATGGATGGATGGATGGATGGATGGATGGATGGATGGATGGATGGATGGATGGATGGATGGATGGATGGATGGATGGATGGATGGATGGATGGATGGATGGATAGTGTTTATTGCCAACAACTATTACAGTATAGCAACGTCATAAATTAAAAGTTACCAAGCTAAATTATAAAAGTCATTCACAGAATACAATGGATTAGCCACCAATGTATGGCGTATGGTCCTTTTAAAAGTTGAAATAGGGAGCTCTCTTAATCTTTGGGGTAAAATGTCATAAAGTTTAATAGAAACAACTATAAAGCTGTTTTGAATTTTCGTATGTTTAAATGTGTTTATATATAAGTTCTGACAATTTCGTGTTGTATAATTATATATATTGACGCAAACTGTAAAACTGCTAAAATTTTCCTTAACATATAAAAGACAGTTCAGCACATACATTGATGGCAAAGTTAAGATATTTAAATCAATAAAAAGTGATTTACAATGTTCTTTTGGATGAACTCCACAAATTAATCTAATAGCCCTTTTTTGTAATAAAACGATTTTCGTTGCCAAGGAGTGATTCCCCCAAAGAAGCAAACCAGCAAACCATAATTAGCATGCTAATAAATATGAGCATAATACACCTTCAGCAGCACATCCTTAGTGACACTATAGCTCAAGATTCTCAACATAAAAATTCCTGTTGTGATTTTTTTAAAAATATGATTAATGTGCGTTGACCATCCCAAGTCAGAATCAATATGAATACCTAAAAATTTTAATGAGCTTCCAAAACAACCAGTGTTGAATTTATATTGAATATCAGTAATTTTTCCAGGGTTTATGCTCAAATTATTGGCATTACACCAATTGTTACCAAGTGTACTTTGGATCTTAATATGTCATCTTTGTCAGAGAAAATATAATAATAATAATAATAATAATAATACTAATAGCACCTTATTTAAACCTTAAGCTTACAGATAATAGTTTCGTCAATAACAAATGTGAGTTAACAATAATAATAATAAGAATAATATAATATTAATAAACACAGACGGCTGTAAGCCATCAAAAAGCTTGTTTAACGAAACATAAATAATAAAACTGTTTTCAGAAAAAAGTTAGTGTGTGTGTGTATGAACAGCTAACTCAAAAACGAAAAGTCGGTAAAATACCTACCAAACTTAGAATTTAAGCTCAGTACCTGCCAAGGATGCGACACGAAGGTTTTCAAGAAAATCCCCCATCCCAACTACTTACATGGAACATTTTTTTTTTAAATTTTCGATTTTCTAAAGAAATGACTATGATTTTGATTATAATGCCGTATAATAAAAATGTTTGTATGACAAATAAAATATATAGTTGGAATTTATTTGGAATAGCCGCCGAGTTCCTCTTCATTCTCAGTGACATTTGCATAACTGGTGAACCGTAAGAGAAAAGGCAAAAATTTACTGTAGAGTCTTAAAACACACAATTTATGTGATATGTTTTTGTTGAGCTAACCATTCCAGAAATATTCCCTATTGTTCGCTTCAACTTTAAACTTTTCTCAAACGGGAAGCCCTCGTCCGTTTTTTGTTTCACATCTGATCTTGGAAGGAGAACCAAGAAGCGACAGCTTTAAAAGGATTTGGCTGCCTTTTAAGCCTAGTATAAGGAACTAAGTAATAAAACCATTTCTGATAATGTTGTCTTAATTAGCATGACGTAGATAAAAATAAGAATAGCTTGTTTGCACAAAAGATAGAGAAAGTCGTATTGAATGGAAGACATTAGAGTTTTTTTTAAAAAAAATCTAATGTGTACCATTCACATCACTTTCTCTATATCCCTGCAACAAATTATTCTTAAAAAGCTTATATTTCTATTTACTTTACGCTAATCAGAAAAAATTAGCAGAAATAGCCATATTGCTTGCTTCCTTGTAAGTAGAGGTGAAATAAGGGAGTACCATAGGTTAAAGTGATAATCAAAAGCTGGTTGCTATGTCACTGTAGTTCCTTTGTTTGTATGGACAGCAGTTGACAAATTACTGTATGAGAAATGTATTTTTCATAGCAGAAACTAAAAATAAGGAATGTCACAAAAACGACGAACTCCACGAAAAAAATGTGTATAACATAAATTGTGTGTTTTAACGTGCTCTACATTTTTTGTGTAGTAAGTTTTTGTCCATCTCTTACGGTTTAGTAGTTATTCAAAAGTTAGTAAAATTCATCCAGAATAAACTACTCTTCAGAGACTATTCCCAGAAAATTCAAGATATATATTTTATTTGTCAAGTAAATATATTTAATATACGAAATTTTAATCAAAATCGTTAGAGCCATATTTGAGAAAATCAAAATTTTCGAAAAAAGTTCCATGTAAAGGGTAGTTGGGGTTGGGGGATTTTTGAGAAAATCAAAATTTTCGAAAAAAGTTCCATGTAAAGGGTAGTTGGGGTGGGGGATTTTTCTCAAAATCTTTGTGTCGCATCCCTGGAAGATACTAAACTTAAATACCAAGTTTGGTATGTTACCTATTTTTCGTTTTTGAGTTATCGTGCTCACAGACACACGGACACACACACACACACGGACCTTTTTGTGAAAATGCTTTTTTTGGATATTGGGGACCCTAAAACATATATTTCCGGTGAAATCTCGGTATCGAATTTTTGGGTGGAGTGCAATACTTTCTCTATACACTATGTACATAGTGCGTATGGAGAAAGTAAAAAAATAGGAATTGGTAACCTATGGTATGGTATTAAATAAGTAACTATATTCTGTCTTATTTAGCCTGTAAGTTGGGATATTAAGGTTCTGATTGTTTCTTGTAATTGAGTATGATTCTCACAGCTGAATTTCAAACTGCCTTTTCCATGTTCGGTAAATTAGCGATTATTACATTTAAATTAACATAAATCTCACGTATTCATTCATATGAAAAAGGATAGGTAGAATGCTTGTAGAAAGATACAATTAAAAAATTCATAACCAAAAGATAATATATGTAGCTATATCGATTTTGTGATACGTTTGGTTGCAGGAGACGTGGAGGACTGCCTTATTCAACCTCTTCCTCAAGGTCAGTTCACCCCACTACCAGAAGCACTTTGCTGGGTGATACTGGACCTCACATCTTCAGGACAGGCCGCGGTGCTGGAGAGGATACGGTCTGCCCTTGCGGTCACATTCCCCGACATGACCAGGCCGTCCACCGAGGTCGTCTATGACACTCTCGCCAAGCTCATGCAGGAGAGGAAGGTAAGGCTGACCTTTAGGATAACTAAACTTCCATACATCCACGTCCCCGTAAACATGTCTATAAGAAAAATCTTAAAATTCTAATACATGGGTCATTCAATAATTAGTGGCTAACAACAATACAACACCTTTGGAGCAGTCACATTATTGCAGTGCTTAAAGGAATCTCCTCCGACATGAAGAATGACGGATGCCATCCACAGCATTTTGTCCAAATATTCGAACAGGCCGCTCTACTGCTGCTATAATTGCCTGTCTGGTTCTAAAGCAAACTCCTCTAATTTCATGTCTGGGGAGTATGGAGGATGCTCCAGAATTTTCCAGTTCCATCTGCACAGCTGTCGTAAATGGTGTTCCAGAAAGTAAATGTAATGTGCACCATTCTCGAGGAACTTGATGAGTGAGAAGAACACCGTGAAGAGATTGCGGTCTGCCAGCTCCACGTTTTTGAGAAATCTTCCCTTCCCTTCGCCCCCTAGCCACGGTACGATATGGTCTCTCTACCAAAGCTTCCAATAAATCTGTATGGCATTGTTGAGCATTGATACCTCTTGCAACCTGAATGTTAATGAAACATTTTTTTTTGTTTTTTTTCATATTTACTAAACATATTTAGAGCACTAAACTTTCTAAAAGGTGTCTTATAAATAAATATTGTCTTCAAACTCACAGCTAACAAACATTAGATGCTCTTCTATTTCATTGTTATCACCTTACATATTTACCGTTGATGACGTCAAATGCAGGCAGTGTTGACACTAATTTTTAATAACCTATGAACATGTCCGTAATAACGTGGTGGCTTCAAATAAAAACAAAGGGTTTTAATCAAGCCCCGGATCCTTAGGTTTTGACTTATTTTGTTCCTTTACTCTTCAAAGTTAAGTTAATTGTAATGGTTTAGGTACTAACGAGTAATACGAGTCTCCGCTGCAGACTATCTGTGGCTGCAGCGCTGCGATCGCAGTTCCGCACATGCGCGGTAGACGCTCTGTATCAAGGAGAAGAAACATGCGCCATTTTGAGATCGCCATTTGTTGTGGTTTGCAATGTTGATGTTGATTGAAAATCCCGCCGCTTGTGAAATCAGATCTGTGATTCGTTTTCTGAATGCTAAGAAAGTGAAACCAATTGAAATGTATCTCCTATGATTGCTGTCAAAAAGTGTTGTTTTTCTTCACGACAACGCACGACCACACACTGCAAATGTGACGAAAAACTCCTGCAGGGATTTGGCTGGGACTTGTTTGACCATCCTCCGTACAGCCCTGACCTCGCTCCTAGCGACTTTCATCTGTTCTTACATCTCAAGTCTTTCCTTGGCGGTCAACACTTTTTGAAGACACAGGCGGCAAACTTCTATGAAGAAGGTAAACAAAAACTTGTGCCACACTATGACAAATGCCTGCAAAATTTCGGCAGTTATGTGGAAAAGTAGTTTAAGAGTTGTAGAATTTTGTGCAATAAATAATTATTCTGTATCTGTACACAATTTAATTTTATTACCAAACGGAAGTTACTTTCTGGACGTACCTCGAATATATAGGTTGTTTCAAGTCACTTTAAAGAGTTATAACTATTATAAGCAGAGCTAGGTCCAGGGGCACGAAATTGCCGGATTGAGGTCCAGGTACACAGAATATAACTATGACGTGATGGAGTAGATGTGGTTTCTACAGCCCGTTTCGAAACGTGTTGCGCTATCTAGCATTGCTTACTGCCTGACCTGGTTCATTTCCTGCAAGTAGATAAACCAGCGAACCCTGAAAGAGGTCACATATTGAAAAATGCCAAAAGTAGAAAGGGTAGGCGTTCGATACTGAACAAACCTGTGGATGATTCAAACATATTTTTAGTGAGTGAAAGGATATCTTCGATACAGTAAATATGTATGTTAAATTCACTGCAATGAGTTTGGTTGATTTATGTTAATTGTCTTTTCAAAGCTCTGCACATTATTATTCCGAATCTCTTGTATCAAGCTTTATACTACTTTTATTTATAAAAGTACCAGGCGTTTTTATATACTAAACATAATATGAAATAATTGTTTTAATGTTTACTTTAAGAATTAGAACGATGCATATAATGTCAATACAAGTAATAGCTACTTTTGGAACAGCTTATACCTCAATATTTAGGTTATAAACCCCTCCCCACTACCCTCTAATTATAACATTTAAGATCGGATGAAAATAAAAGAAGTCACATACTATACAAGTAATGGGTTTTGGTTTTCTTTTGTTAAAACAGTAGTAACTTAATTCATACTACTATAACAATTTGTAAGTTACAAATAATGGTTGTATTACTAAGTGATAGAATATGGCTGAATCAATGCTATTATGAAAGCAAGAGAAGTTTTTTTTTCTTTCTTTCTTTTTCTTCTTCAAGATTAAGAGCATGCCCATGTTCCATTCGTAAAGGTCCAGCAAAGTGGCCGCCGCGATCCCCAGATGTGAACTCGACCTATTTTTGATTGTGAGACTACCTTAACCCTTAGTTGCCTGCACTAGTATACTACATATGCCGTTTTTTCCTTTAATTCAAGTTTAAAACTGAAGTTCTAGTAAAAATATTTGGAAATAAAGCTATCAAACTATTATACAAAATAATACAGAAAATAGAAATAAAAATAAATGTAGATCCTTTAGTAACCTTTTTTTTCTCAATTAAAAATTTAAATTCTTCTAAACCAGTTTTCATAATGCTGCCAAAGGCACTACTAATACAGTAGTTCAAATGGTCATGAATGTTAGATGATAGGTAATGGACTGGCCAAATGTTGCAAGTTCAAATCCCAGTGATTGTGGTTATTGACGGGGAGAGCCCAAGTAAAATAATAGGTGTGATGCTTGGAAGTTAATGGGGTTACATTTGGTTGTAGATGTCGGTTTTCTCTTTTATTTATTTAAGAAAATCACTACAATTTTAGGGAAAAAATTGTATATATTTTTACAATATAAAACAGTCTTGATTACTTGTCGCTTAGGTTAGTGTGACATGAAATTAATCTTATACTACAACAAGCGGAACTTCTAGATACCGACAGGCAACAAAAGGTTAAAAAACGAATTTTCCTGACATATTCAGCAACCTGACAGCTGCTCTGTCGCAATAAATTGCTAATATACCAAGACATCATCTGCAGAATGCTGTGCGTGGAGTCACAGAAAGATTGGGGTATATTGAACAGAAAACAGAAAACATCTTCCCAATATTTTATAAAACCCCATTGTTTGTCCAGTATGTGACTTCTTTTGTTTTTATCTTTATTTGTTTGTTTTTCCTATCTCAAATATTATGTTTATAACGGTTTGAAGTTTGATTTGACTTTAGAAATACCATATATTTCAATTTATCGAGTTCTAATCAATCTCGTAATTGTAAATTAGGAACTCATAAGACCTATTTTTTTGTGGTGCCTAATAATACCTAATTCAGTTATTTAAATAAATAGAGTACATTTAATTATATAACAATATTTCCATATCGAAAGGAGACCTTTCGAATAATGAAAATTTTAAATAATTATGATATGAAACCTTGCGTAATTTTCCGGACAAAAAAGAAATTAGACAGGTTGCATGGATCGCATCAACCGGTCAAGGAGGGACATGGGCCGGTAACTACGTCCCACCCTCTAGTACAGCACCCCATTCAAGACGTCTGTGATGGGCAGAGGTGAGGTACGCAGCGGTCGGGCGGTAGGTTTAGAGCGTAATCCAGATTTTAAGGTCGTAGCAACAATCGGTTTCGTTTTCTACGGAGAAAAAGTGCAATAATCATTGATTTGGAACCCTAAGGAATTGCCAAAAAGAAATTCGCATTTCTTAGTTATATGAAGTAGAACTCACTCTTTCCGTTTCAAGCGCTTTTAACGGACGATTAAACGATCCTCGGGTGTAACCCTCTTCTAAGTACTTCGTTATTCATTTTCGTACTAGAAGTACAAAATGGGTGCTAATTTTTTTTCTTGTGTTTAAAATTGTGTTTTTCGTTATAATAAAATATATGATGTGTTCCATTCATATGATTTTCTGTGCATTTCTGTAACAAATTAAAAATAAAACATTATTCTTTTTATCTAACCATGTCAATCGAAATAAATAGCAGAAATGATCTTAAGTAGAAGATAAGGGAATACACTAGACTAAAGCGATAGTCAAATCTTTTAAAAACTATTTGCTATGTGATTGAAATTCATTGTCTTTGCATGCCAGGAGTTAAATTCCTACAATTACGAATGGAACATGGGCGTGCCATTAAATTAAAGAGTTCTAAAATGTTCTCAGAATTTAAGAGAAAACTCTTTTCGCTTTCATAGTGGCATTGAATCAGCTGTATTATATCATTTAGTGATACAGCTATGATTTGTATGAATAAAATTACTGTAGGTGAACACCAGAAGAAAAAATGTTTTTCTGCGCAAGCGCAACAAAAGCGGAAAGAACGTTTCTCCCACTACATACTTCTTCCACTAACTGCACGTGCATAAATAGTGAGTACGTTTCGCCTACGTGACGATGACTGATGAGTACTGGTTGGCGGGCAACGCAGAGACACAGCCAGGGAGGGCGGGAGGCAAGAGCGGGGTGGGGGATGGTGTGTCAATCAGCAACGATAACTTCCTTTCTCAACATTATTTTCTAAGTTGTCGACCTATAAGTAATGTTTTACTCAACAAAGCTGTACCCATGGTAACGGTGAAATGGGGGGGGGGGATCTGATGTGTTCTGTTCACACAACTTTCTCTACATCTCTACAACAAATTATTGTTAAAAAGCTTATGATTCTATTTACTTTATGCTAATCGAGCAAAATTAGCAGAAATAGTCTAATTACTTGCTTCCTTGTAAGTAGAAGCGAAATAAGGGAGTGCCATAGGTTAACGTGATAGTCAAAAGCTGGTTGCTATGTGACTGAAGTTCCTTTGTTTGAATGGGCAGGAGTTGACAAATTCCTGTATGAGAAAAATATGAGTTTTTTAAAGCTGAAACCAATAACAAGGAATATCTAGAAAAACAATCAACTCCACGAAAAAATGTATATGACATAAATTGTGTTTTATCGTGATCTACATTTTTTGTATAATAAGTTTTTATCTATCTCTCATGGTTTAGCAATTAGGCAAAATTCATCCAGAATAAAGAGATTATTTCCAGAAATATCAAGATATACGTTTTATTTGGGATGTAAATATGTTTAATATGTGGGATTCTAATCGAAATCATTAGGAGCCATTTTTGAGAAAATCAAAATTTTCGTAAAATTTTCCATGTAAAGTGTAGTTTGGGGTGGGGGATTTTCTTGAAAATCTTCGTGTCGCATTCTTGAATGATACTAAACTTAAATACCAAGTTTTTTCGTTTTTGAGTGTGCTTCCCACAGACACACACGCACATACACGGACTTTCTTCCAAAAATGCTTTTTATTTTATTCAGGGGCAACTAAAACATACATTTCCGGTGAAATCTCGGTATCGAATTTTTGGGTGCAATACAATACTTTCTCTATACACTAAGTACATAGTTCGTGTAGGGAAAGTAAAGAAGAAAAGGAAACCAAACCCCATTGCTTGCCCCGTAAGTGACTCATTTTGTTACTTTCTCTATACGCACTATGTGCATAGTGTATAGAGAAAGTATTGCAATGCACCAAAAAATTCGATACCGAGATTTCACCGGAAATATATGTTTTAGGATCCCCAATATCCAAAAAACGAATTTTCACAAAAAGGTCCGCGCGTGTGTGTGTGTGTGTGTGTGTGTGTGTGTGTGTGTGTGTGTGTCTGTGAACACGATAACTCAAAAACGAAAAGTCTGTAAAATACCAAACTTGGTATTCAAGTTTAGTATCTTTCAGGGATACGACACGAAGATTTTAAGAAAAATCCCCCCACCCCCAACTACCCTTTACATGGAACTTTTTTCAAAAATGTTGATTTTCTCAAAAATGGCTCTAACGATTTTGATTAAAATTTCGTATATTAAAGATATTTCACTGACAAATAAAATGTATATCTTGAATTTTCTGGGAATAGTCTCTGAAGAGTAGTTTATTCTGGATGAATTTTACTGAATTTTTAACAACTGCTTAACCGTAAGAGATGGACAAAAACTTACTACACAAAAAATCGTTAAAACACACAATTTATGTTAAATACATTTTTTTCGTGGAGTTCGCCGTTTTTGACACATTCCTTATTTTTGGTTTATTCTATGAAAAACATACTTTTCTCATACAGGAACGTGTCAACTCCTATCCATATAAGCAAAGGAACTTTATTGACATAGCAACCAGCTTTTGACTATCACTTTAACCTATGGTAGTCCCTTATTTCGCTTCTACTTACAAGGAAGCAAGTAATAAAACTATTTCTGCTATTTTTTTCTAATTAGCATAAAGTAAATAGAAGTATAAGCTTTTTAAGAATAATTTGTTGCAGGGATATAGAGAAACTAATGTGAATGATACACATCAGATTTTTATTTTTAATTTTAATATTTATAGCGGTTTTGAGTTTAAAGTGTCTTTTGAAAGACCCTATATATTGTTTTTGGTAAAATTTGCCAACAATTAATTGTGTAGCATGTTAACATTATTTTATATGAACAGTGAGCAACATACTCATTGCCTCAGTTAAGGATTAATTTTTTTAAGATATAGAATAGTAGCCTAATTGATAAACAGCCGCCAAAGCAGCACAAAGTGTACACAAGTTGTATACGGCTAAGTTGAACAAAACTAATTCCAATTGTATATTGGTTTAATTGTTTTTTCACACAAGCCGTGTGTAGGACAGGAGTTGGATAGGTAGAATCAGGCTGAAAAATTCAATGCCATAGCCGGGATTTGAACCACGGATCTCCCGGTGTCTAGCCGGTCACTCTTTCACTGAGCTACCATGGCAACATGCCGGCATAGCACTGAATTTCTCAACTGACTCGAATGTTTCCCGGTAAACCACAAGATCTCAAATTATTGTAAGATGACAACCCTAATGGTGACTTACAATGTTGCAAGTACTTTAAGTCGCAGGATTCATAATATAGCCAACTATTATGGTCAATTGGTATTGGTTTAATTGCTTTTTCACACAAGCCGTGTGTAGGACAGGAGTTGGATACCAATTGACCATAATAGTTGACTATTCTATGAATCCTGGGACTTAAAAATACTTGCAAAATTATAAGTTGCCATTGGGTTGTCATTTCAAAATAATTTGAGATCACCTTGTGGTTTACCGGGAAACATTCGAGTCAGTTGAGAAATTCAATGCTATGTCAGCATGTTGCCGTGGTAGCTCGGTGGAAGAGCAATCAGCTAGAGATAGGGAGATCCCAGCCATTTCAGTCTGACTCTATAAGTGTGCTCTAAATAGCAGTTAAACTTGTTCCCGTCCCCTTAAGACGCCCAAGGTGAAAGCCCCCGAAGAAAGCCACAGCATTAAACTCTGCGTGTTGCAGGTGTACCAGACCTCCCAGGGCTACTTCGTGGTAACCCCTGAGAAGCGGCGGAGACACAGCAGGAGTAGCCGTGGGACTGGCGGAGCAAGTTCCGGTGGCGTGGCAGAGAGCGGCAATACGGAGACTACTGGAGGCCGCCCCATGTTGATGTCTACAGAGGAGGCGTTAGCACTGGTTCATGGAGAAATGCAGACCATCAGGGATGGCGATGTAACCCACCAGGCGGTCCAGACCAACCTGGCCGACGTCATCTGTGGTGGTAAGTACATAAATACAAGAGTGGAAGTGTCATAGGTCCATCAACACGTGATGTCCAAGATGGGCTTCACTCCCGAGCCCAGAGGTATTTCTTTTACTTGCTAAACACCTACGGATTCCGGTGTTTATGTCCAGCGAAATCCCGAAGAAGCAAGAAGCACATTAGGCTGATGCTGTTGCTCGGAGGTGGCGCCGTTGGTTAGACCGCTCGCCTCCCATCTAGGCGGCCCGGGTTAGATCTCAAGCGCCCTCATGTAGGATTTGTGGTGGACAAAGCGGGTTTTCTTCGAGTCCTCTGGTTTCCCCCGTCACTCATTCCACCAATTGATCCACCATCACCTTTCCTATCGTCCATTTCGCTTTCATTTCATATCATTCACTTTCTCACGCTCATGCCTGGCTACAGGCCAACTACTCGTTCCAGGTTCTCCATTTTGTTGCTTCGTGTCGTTGGCTCCCCGATATGCTTCTAACCCCTAGGCATCCTCTGGGGTGGGGTGTCAGTCCTAAATACGGGGAGGGTAAGACGACTACAAATGTTGCTCATTTTACCCGCCCTTGTTTGCGAACTTACTTGTATAACACAAAGTAATGCTATTATCAACTACAGCGTCTGCTAAGAACACCAAAAATAGTTGCCAACCTATAAAAATATCGCTAAAATGAAAACCCGCAATTTTTGGTAATTTGAGTGGGTTTAGGCCTGGTACTTCCCACGGCTACGCTTTATCGTCGTTCGGCATCCGCAGCCTTTAGCCGCGTCTGCTACATTCCTCTTCTTATAAAAACATCACTAGATAGGCTTTGCGGCTTAGGGCTACGCTATACGCTATGCTCAGATTGTGAATATTGACAATACGCGGAAAGACAAGGACAAAAGAAGCAATGTTGCCGTGCTGCCTAGGATGGGAAGTCCATAATGTTTACGGTAGAGAGTGAAGAGAATTGACAACAGTGAAAAATGTATGTTTATAAAACGTTATAAGTAAACAGGGAAAAGGTTCTGTATTCTCCACATTTTGTTACTGAAATAGTACTAGTGTGATGCAAATATCGATTTGTAGCTGCTCACTGGGTTCGAGAGTATATCGCCAAAACGTAGGGATGAGAGGCAAAAGAATCAGTAAACATCGGTGAGAAATTCAATTACTTACGAGAGGTAATTTTGTTAATGGTGGGGCCCATTATATATAAACAAGGAGCATTTGTCATATTGATGCAGCAGATTGAGCTGTAATTTTCACAGTGAAAATACTGCTAAAAATCTGATGTGTTACACTGACAAGACTTTCTCTAGCTGCTTTACAAACTTCTTACAAAAGATTATTCTTCTTTCTACATCAAGTTAATCAGATAAACAGAATGCTCTTTTCATTTAGTTCCTTATAAGTAGAAGGGAATTAAAGGAATGCACTAGGCTAAAATGTTTTAAAAGCTATCGTTACGCGATTGTCATTGCAAATCGCTTCTTTGCTTGGCCAGGAGTAGAACAAAAGAAAAACGGACGCTTCATGTCTGAGAAAAGTATAAGTACTTCACAATTGAAATCATTAACAAGGAATATCTTGGAAACTGTTACTTCCACAACAAAAACGTAACGGACATAAAGTGTGTGTTTTGACGAGATCTCCATTTTTTGTGCAGAAAGTTTTTGCCTATCTCTTACGGTTTAGCAGTTGAGCAAAATGCATCCAGAATAAAGAGGTCTTCCCAGAAAAATCAAGATATACTTTTTATTTGGGATGCAAATAGCTTTAATATATGGGATTTTAATCAAAATCGTTAGAGCCATTTTTAAAAAAAAAATAAAAATGTTCAAAAATTAAGGTAGTTTATGGTGGGGGGATTTTCTTGAAAATCTTCGTGTCGCATCCTTGGAAGCTACTAAATCTAAATGCCAAGTTTGGTATTTAACGGTCGTTTCGTTTTTGAGCTAAGTTGTCCACAGACACACACTTGTGGATTTTTTTCTAAAAATGCTTTGTTTGGACTCAGGGGATCCCAAAACATATATTTCCGGTGAAATCTCGACATCGAATTTTTGGTTGTATAGTCTACATACGGGGCTAGAGAAAGTCTTAATACTCTTGAACGTTTTAAGTTGTAAAGGCTTTCTTTTAGTCTGTCTTCCGCTCAACTGTTAGTTGCCTGTTAAAATATCGAATGTTTTCGACCATAGAAAGAGTGTACGCGAATCGCCGTCCACTTTGTTCGAATAGGCAACCTATATGACAATATGAGGGGCGGTGAAGGACCTCTAGTGTAGTATCATATTAAGTAGGACTATTTGCTCCCATTTCAACTCTTTTATTTAGAAGCGTTCTCGTATTTTTAACACTAATTCCGCGTATGAGTTATTTGGTGTTACTTAACTTTTAACTGTGATTCTTACTTCGAGCCATATGTTTTTGCAGTTTTGAGAGCATTATATTCTAGAGAAGTTAAGGAATATTAATGCTAATCGATAAAAAATTAGCAGAAATAGTCTTATTACTTATTTCCTTGGAAGTTGAAGCGCAATAAGAGAGTACCATAGGCTAAAGTGATAGTCAAAAGCTGGTTGCTATGTGACTGAAGTTCCTTTTTATGGACAAGGAGTTGACAAATTCCTGTATGAGAAAAGTATAAGTTTTTAAAGATGAAACCAAAAATAAGAAATATCTAAAAACTGGTCAACTCCACGAAAAAATGTATATGATGGGGTATATGAAGTTAGCATGGTAACCATTACACCACGAGGGCGACGGTTTTTGATCATCTTTTAGGGTTTAGCAGTTATGCAAAATTTCGTAAAGCTCATCCAGAATAAAGTAGTCTTCAGAGGCTATTTCCATAAAATTCAAGATATACATTTGTCAGGTAAATATCTTAAATATACGATATTTTAATCAAAATGTTAGTCATTTTTAAGAAAATCAAAATTTTCGAAAAAAGTTTCAAGTAAAGGGTAGTTTGGGGTGGGGGGATTGTTCTCAAAATCTTCGAGTCGCATTCCTGGAAGATATTAAACTTAAATACCAAGTTTGGTATTTTACCGTTTTTTCGATTTTGAGTTATCGTGTTCACGCACACACACGGACCTTTTTTCTGAAAATGCTTTTTTTTATACAGGGACCTTAAAACATGTATTTCCGGTGAAATCTTGGTATAGAATTTTTGATGGGGTGCAATGCCTTCTCTATACACTAAGTACATAGTACGTGTAGAGAAAGTAAACATTTGAGCTCAACAATTTGAGTCGCCTGAAATCGCAATTGCTACATACGAATAATGTATTTGCGCTGTATCCAAATAAGAACGGTGTTTAGTATGCAGTGGAGAATATTTTGAAATGATGTAATAATCAGATCTAAATGTTACTTTCTCTACACGTACTATGTTCATAGTGTATAGAGAAGGTATTGTAAAAATGTAAATGGCGTGTTATTTATGCACGCTCTTTAACTGCTGTGGGTTCTAGGCGTCGAACTGTAAATTGGGCATGAAAGACCGCTTAATTTTGCTCAGAGACCTCTCTATCAGGCTTGAGGTTCTTTTACGTGCCGTAAATTTACGACACGGGACCAACGGCTTTACTTCCCTTCCGAAGGAAGCCATACTAAGGATTTTATACCCCAAAAAAATCCATCGTCCTCCGCCGGGTTTGAACCCGCGACCTTGGGTATATGAAGTTAGCATGGTAACAATTACACCATGGAGGGCGACAGAAGGTATTGTAATTCACCCAAAATTTCGATACCGAGATTTCACCGGAAATACATGTTTTGAGACTCTCTGAATTTAAAAAAAGAAGCATTTTTAGAAAAATGTCCGCGTGTGTGGGGGGGGGGGGTAGCATAGCTCAAAAACGGAAATTTCCTTAAAAATCAAACTTGGTATTTAGATTTGGTAACTTCCAAGGATGTGACACGAAGATTTTCAAGAAAATACCCCCACCTCCAAGTACCCTTTACATGGAACTTTTTTCCAAAGTTTTTATTTTCTCAAAAATGGCTCTAACGATTTTGTTTAAAATATCGTATATTAAATATATTTACCTGACAAATAGAATGAATATCTTGAATTTTCTGGGGATAGCCTTCTGTATGAATTTTACGAAATGTTGCATAACTGCTAAACCGTAACAGATGGACAAAAACTTAAAACACAAAAAATGTAGAGCACGTTAAAGCACACAATTTATATTATATACATTTTTTTGTGGAGTTGATCGTTTTTGAGATATTCCTTTTTATTGGTTTCAGCTTTGAAAAACTTATATTTTTCTGATACAGGAATTTGTCAACTCCTGTCTATACAAACAAGTCACTTAGCAACCAACTTTTAACTTTTGACTATCACTTTAACTTATGGTACTCCCTTATTTCGGTTCTACTTACAAGGAAGCAAGTAATAACACTATTTCTGCTAATATTTTCTCGATTAGCATGAAGTAAATAGAAGCATGAGCTTTTTAAGAATACTTTTTGCAGAGATTTAGAGAAAATCATGTGAATGGAACAATTCAGATCTAAATTTTTAATATTTGATTGGGTCCATTATTTTGAAGTGACCCTCGTATCGCTTCAAACAAACGCGTTTGAACGATACTGACCGCGCTCAGGCATTTTAGATAATACGCTGCACGTATATGTGGTAATGGTTGCATATGCAGTAAGCATCACATTGCTTTAACGTATTTTCTTATCTCAAGTTCGAAACTGCACAACACCATTTTCTGCATGTTTCCTAATTACTTATTTCGCTCCTTCCCTAGTTATTTATGGCTTGCGTTGAGTCGCTCGGACGCCTAGTTATCTACATTTATATTTAAAAGGCATTATTTATGTATTTTCTCCGGCTAGCTGGGTTCTTAGGCCGAGCAAGTATTCCTTAAGCAGGGTGTGAAGTAAAAGGAATTATTTTTTTTATAGATAACACATTAGAATTTTTAATGAAGTATTTAATTCAAACCGTTGTTAAAATATTCACCCAAAAATTCGATACCGAGATTTCACCGGAAGTCCACGTTTTAGGGCCCCCTATATCCAAAAAAGTATTTTCAGAAAAAGATCCTGTGTGTGTCTGTAAATACGATAACCCAAAAACGAAAAGTCGCTAAAATACCAAACTTTGTATTCAAGTTTAGTATCTTCCAGGGATGCGACACGAAAATTTTGAGAAAAATCCCCCACCCAAAACTACCCTTTACATAGAAAAAATTTCGAAATTTTTTATTTTCTCCAAAATGGCTCGTAACGATTTTGATTAAAATGCTGTATATTAAATATATTTATATGGCAAATAAAGTGTATATCTTGAATTTTCTAGGAATACCCTCTGAAAACCTATTTATGCTGAATGAATTTTGCTGAATTTTAAGCAACTGGTAAACAGTAAGAGTTAGACAAAAACTTGCTTCAAAAAATGTAGATCGCGTTAAAACACACAATTTATGTCATATACGTTTTTTTCGTTGAATTTACCGTTTTTGAGATATTCCTTATTTGTTTCAGATGTAAAAAACTTACTTTTCTCACACGAAAGTTGTAAACTCCTGGCCTTGCATAAAAATGGAATTCATCCACATGGTAACTGGATGTTGAAAGATTTTACTATCGTTTTAACGTAGAGTATTGCTTGTTTTCCTTCTGCTTACAAGGAAGCAAGAAATTAAGATAATTTATGCTAATGTTTATTATCATAAAGTAGGCAGAAGAATATGCTTTTTAACAATAATTTGTTATAGCGACGTAGAGAAAGGCGTATGATTGGAACCCAGCAGGTTTTTAGAAAAAGGTCCGTGTCTTTGTGAACACGATAACTCAAAAACGAAAAGTCGGTAAAATACCAAACTTGATATTTAAGATATAGTGTGGAAGTTTTTTTTTCTCGAAAATGTTGATTTTATCAAAAATAGCTCTAACGATTTTGATTAAAATACCGCATAATAAAAATATTTATATGGCAAATAAAATGTATATCTTGAGTTGTCTGGGAAAAGCCCCTGAAGACCTCTTTATTCTGAATGAATTTTGCCTAACTGGTAAACCGTAAGACATGACAAAACGGTACTACACAAAAAAGTATAGACCAGGTTAAAGCACACAGCTTATGTCGTATACATTTTTTTCGTTGAGTTGACAATTTTTGAGGTATTCGTTGTTATTGGTTTCAGTTTTAAAATACTTAAACTTTATCAACTCCCGGCAATGCAGAAAAACGGGTTTCATCGGCATTTAAAAGATTTGACTATCATTTTAGCCTAGTGTTTTCCCTTATTTTCCTTTTACTTACAAAGAAGCAAGTTATTAAGACAGTTTGTGCTAATGTTTATCTCGATTATCATAAAGTAGGTAGAAGAATATGCTTTTTAACAATAATTTGTTACAGCGATGTAGAGAAAGTCGTGTGAATGGAGCACATCAGAGTTTTTTTTTTAGGTATTCGTTGTTATTGGTTTCAGCTTTAAAATACATAAACTTTTCACATAGAGGATTTGTCAACTCCTGGTAATGGAGAGAAACGGATTTCATGGCAACCAGCTTTTAAAAGATTCCACTATTGTATTCCATTATTTCCGTATACTTACAAAAAAGCGTTTCTACTAATGTTTATCTCGATTAGCAGAAGTAGACAGAAACATAAGCTTTTTTATTGTTTCGTTTGAATAGCCCCCTTTAACTTCAATGGTCATATCGGGGGCTTTGACTTGTGAAACTGTAGGTTCAGAACATTAGGTTAATAAACTTTATATTAGTAAACACACGCACATTCATACTTCCAGACTCTGTGGGGGATAGGGAAAAATTTCCCGCCCCAGCCGGGAATCGAACCCGGGACCTCCGGGTGAGAAGTCAGCTCGCTGATCAATCGACCACGGAGGCAGTCTAGTAAGCCTAATAATAATAATTTGTTACAGAGATGTAGAGAAGGTCATGTAACTGAAACATTAAATGTTTTCGTATTCATCTATTCTAACTAAGCTTATTCAAGCACAGATCTGATGACGTATTCTATTTTATTTATTTACTTTCGTTATCTTATCTATAACTACTTCTTGCAGTCACAATATTGCCTCAATCTTCCTATTTAACCTAGAATCTTCTCTTTGCCTTCTCCTAATATAACCTTTTTCTTTGGTAGCTTAACGTCCTTTAACCTAATTGGTCATATCGGACGATGAATGAAATGATGCTCAAATGATCTCGGGGTCCATAGAGCTTAAAGTTACTCGTTATTCGTCTTCTCAGGATAAGGGAAAACCCCGAAAAAAACCTTGTCCGGGTAACTCACCCTAAGCGAGGTTCGAACTCACGACCTGTTGAATATGAGGCAGATACGCTACCACCACACTGCCCAGACGGGCTTCCTGCATTTCTTGTTCTCCACTTGTTTTGGTGTAGGTACGCGTTCTCGCAGAGAGGTTCTTTGGTATCTAGCCCAGCAGGACCGGCTGACCTTGGCCGCACTGATGATTAAAGGGTTCCTTCCTTCCGTGCGCAATAAACTTTCCCTTTCGGAGACTCCCTACTGCACGCGCATCAACCGCACTACTTCTCTCTCTCATTTTCTCGAGAGCAAAACAGAGTGCAACACAACTTTATAAACTGCGGGCACCATTAAGTCATGGAAATAATACAATTCCGTCAAGTCCACCTCTGTGGTGTGGTGGTAGCGTGTCTGCCGCACATTTAAGCGCCGAATTCGAATTTCAATTAGGCTGAGTTACCCAAATGAAGTTCTTTATCTGGGTTTTCGCTTATTCTGAGAAGACGAATGTCGGATAACTTCAAGCCCTAAGGACTCAAGACTCATTTGAGGATAATTTTACCCATTCTCGTCTGATAGTACCTACTACGTTAAAGAACGTCAAATTTACAAAAAAAAAAAGTCGATGTGTTCCATTCACGTGACTTCCTCTAGCTATTCTGCAAGAGATTTTACTTTCTCTACACGTACTATGTACATAGTGTATAGAGAAGGTATTGCACTCCACCTAAAAATTCGATACCGAGATTTCACCGGAAATATATGTTTTAGGGTTCCCTTATCCAAAAAAAGAAGAGCGTTTTCAGAAAAAGGTCCGTGTGGCAGTATGTCTGTGAATACGCTTACTCAAAAATGAAAAGTCGGTAAAATACCAAATTTGGTATTTAAGTTCAGTATCTTCCAGGGATACGACACGAAGATTTTCAGAAAAATCCCCCCACCCCAAACTTTCCTTTACATGGAACTTTTTTTCGAAGTGATTTTTTCAAGAATGGCTCTAACGATTTTGATTAAAATATCGTATATTAAAGATATTTACCAGATAAATAAAATGAATATAATGAATTTTCTGGGAGTATCCTCTGAAGACATGTTTACTTTGGAGGAATTTTGCATAACTGGTAAACCGAAGAGATAGACAAATATTAACTTCATAAAACAATGTAGGGCTCGTTAAAACACAATTTCTGTTACAAACATTTTTTTTTCCCTGGAGTTTATCGTTTTTTAGATATTTCTTGTTATTGGTCTCAGCTTTAAAATACTTACACATTTCTCATACAGGAATTTGTCAATTCCTGTCCATACAAACAAAGAAACTTCAGTCACATAGCAACCAGCTTTTGACTATCACTTTATCCTATTGTACTCCCTTATTTCGCTTCTACTTACAAGGAAGCAAGTAATAAGACCCTTTGTGCTAATGTTTTCTCAATTATCATTAAGTAAGTAAAAGAATAAGCTTTTTAACAATAATTTATTGCAGAAATGTAGAGAAAGTCATGTGAATGGAACACATCAGATTTTTTTCTGCGTTTTCGCTTATCCTGAGAAGACGAATGTCGTATAACTTTAAGCCCTGAAGACTCACGGCTCATTTGAGGATAATTTACCAATTCTCATCTGATATTACCTACTAGGTTAAAGAACGTCAACTTTAAAAAAAAAAAAAAAAAAGTTGATGTGTTCCATTCACATGAGTTCTTCTAGCTATACCACAACAGCTTATTCTTACAAAAGCTGATCCTTCTCTTCTTTTTTTTTTTTACTCTTCCTAATGCCCTTTCGAGCGTCAGATTTCATCAGTCGGTCATGATCCATTTCAATGTTCTCCTATCCTTGGTTAGTTTTTTAACTTCCCTCAGAGTCTTTTCTTTCCTATTCACTATTTTCTAACTTAATTCTAACTTAATTCTAACTGGTGTGTGTGTGTGTGTGTGTGTGTGTGTGTGTGTGTGTGTGTGTGTGTGTGTAGGTATATACTTGAAAAATTGTTCTTTGCTACTTGATTGGGTTTTTTGTATAGCTAAAATAAGTTTTTAAACATAAATATGAAATCAAGAGCTAATGTAAAAGGTGGAATTGTTAAATACTGACAAAATAAAAAGGGTGCTGTAATAGCATACATTATTGTTCACAGAACATTACTTCTTAAGTGAGTCACGGAAATTAACTGAAATGAATATAAAAATTCAGAGTAAGTTAGGGAAATAAATATAAAAATTTCTTTTGGAACCCTGATCAAGGTTCACAGGTGCAAAAAAATAAATTAGTTTGCCAAAAAGGGCAATATTTTCACTAAGACTATAACCTATGGATTACATATATAAATAATCTTTAGACTGCCTCTCTGGTCAAGTGGTCAACATTCTGGCTTCTCAACCCAGAGCTCCCAGGTTCGATTCCCAGCTTTGCTTTAATTCTTTGAAGAATTATTCCCTATCCACCGCAATGAAAGTATGAATGTGGGAGTGAGTGTGTTTATGTTAAAAGTGATAAAACCGACATTAAAAAAACTTATAGTTTAGCAAGTAATAACACCATCAGTGGTTTCTAAAGTAAAGCCCCTGTTACTAAAGAAGCTGAAGGCGGCTATACAAAAAACAAAAAAAAACAAAAAATCTTTGGGTGGTTGATTCAACTACATAAGTCTTGTTTTATTTACTAATCTATAAATTACAATAATAACTGAAACAAATGTTAGGTATTATTTTTATTATAAACAGTAAACAAACAAAATAAGGAGTTATAAAAATCATTAAATTTAATAATATTCCCTCAAGAACTGCAAATACTATTAATCCTATTATTCCATAAAGTATTATTCATTCACTAATTATTTACAGATTTTTCTTGCAGTCACAATACTGCCCCAATCTTCGTGTTTAACCTCGTGTCTTCTCTTTTCTTTCCTCTCCAAGTATAACTGCATGTTTTTTCTCACTTCTTCTTCTCTACCTACTTCTTCCCATATTGGTTTTAGTGTACACGTTCTTGCAGAGAGCTTCTGTGGTATCTAGTCAGGAAGAATTATTTTATTTGCATTTGCTGTAATAGTATTTTGCACTGTGTTACAGGTAACCCTAATGACAAGATAATCTACCCAAGAGTAACAAAACGCAGTTCGAGCTTCCCAATTCCCAACCGCATGGAGAGGAGACATTCTCTGCGACTTTTTGGAAGCTCAAAGAGGCTCGCAAACTCTTTGTCTCGTTCTGGCTCGATGCGACACATCTGCAACAAACACCTTCAGGCTTCCGATAGCTCGAGCTCCACTGAGTATCCGAGCACAGACTGTAGCAATGGACATCAGCTCTCAGGAAGTAAGTGACAAGTGTTTGAGAAATGAAAGTAAGATAGTGTATTATTACTAGGGGCATTCAATAAGTCCTTAGAAAAAATTTGTATTTAGTAACATCATCTCTTACAGTTGAAGTTTCAGTTATATCCATCATGTGGTTTCATTGCCATAGGCGATTGAATCAACAAACTTATGCTTCTTTAGAAATATGGAAAAACGAGTTTTGAGCTGTAATTAAACACTTCTATATAAAAGGCTTAACATCGAAAGAGATAAGTGCCAAGTTGGATGAAGTTCATGGCACATCTGCTCCTGCGCTCGCAACAATTTACAATTGGATAAATGAATTTAAACGTGGCCGTACATCCACAAATGGTGAACATCGTTCCAGACCTCCAGTAGAAGTGACTTCTTCTGAAATTATTGACAAAATCCATGATATGGTTTTGAGTGATCACCGAATCAAAGTTGGCGAAATAGTAGAGGCCATGGGCATATCACAAGGTGCATGATCTCAATTTTTCACCAAAAATTAGGTTTGACAAAGGTCTTGGCAAGATGGGTACCACGTTTGCTGTTAATGGAGAATAAACGCAATCGTGTAATCGATTCGGAAGCTGGTTTGGTACTCTTCCATCGCAATCCTGACGAGTTTCTGCGACGATACATAACTGTGCGAAGAAGGCAAAGGTGATGAAATCTGCAGACAAGGTGATGGCCTCGGTTTTTTTGGAATCCTCACGGAATCATCTACATTGATTACTTAGAGAAAGGAAGAACAATATGGAGAGTATTATGCATGGTTATTGCACTGGTTGAACAGAGAAATCAAGAAAATACGCCCTCGATGGCGAAAATTGTAGAATTAAGGTTTGAATTGCAATATATTTACCAGATTTGGTCCCCAGTGAGATTTTTTTATTTTCAAACTTGAAAAGTGTCTCGGCGGAAAACGATTCACTTCTAACAAAGAAGTCATCTCCCAAACAGATGCCTATTTTGAGGACCTTCCAAAATCCTACTTTTTGGAAGGCTTAAAGCAGTTGGAGAAATGCTGAAAAAAGTGTATTGAGCTAAAAAGAGATTATGTTGAAAACATGAAAAACAAAAATTACCACAAATAATTTTTTTTCTTTTTCTAAGGACTTTTTGAACACCCCTCCTATACTGGGTGATCAAATGCATTCAGAACTTTACACTAATAATATTCAGTCAATGAAATAATATAAAATATATAAATTAACACAGAATATTCAACTGTTTCCTGCGTAAGAGAATTGAAAGAGGCCACTCAAATGTCATCATTCAACTGCTTGTTTCCAAGGTCAGAGAGAATTGTAGAGTGCCTTGGAGAATGGCAACATGCTGACTTGACACTCAATTGCCTAACTGACTACTGAGCTGGATGGCTCAGGCAGTAATGTCAGTGGCTCACATTTGGCAGGACAGTGGTTCAAACCTGGTGACTACCTACTCATGGGTTTTCATGGTTTCCCGCAAATGTAGGGTGTGAAATAATTGTTTCTTCTGCACTAGGCATGTTTAGGACAGGAGTTGGAAAGGTTGAGTCTGACAGAAAAATTCAATGCCACAGCCAGAGTCTCCTGGTCTCTGTCCAGTTCCAGTAAGCTACTATGGCAACATGTCGATACATCATTAAATACTCCAACTGACTTGCATTTTTTTCAGGTAAACTGTACTAGGAGATCTAGGCTATTTTTTTTACCAAACATTTATTTATTACACCACAGTTTGTATTTAGCAGCAGAACATGCTGCCTCTTTCTATGTTGCTTCATCTGTTTTTATAAAAATAAAAGACTCTTTACATGAATAAATACATTTTATTCACTTGAAGCTCAACTTTTATGCAATCTATAGTATCTCAGTCCACTTATTGTTTGTATGTAGGTTACTAATGCTCTGAGTTTAATAATCATCATCTCTCTTTCTTCTCTAATATTTAGATGTACTAGGTGCTAGAGAAACAGAAGAAGTTTTAAAGTGTAAATCATGGTGTTAGTATACATTTCTCAGTTTAGACATGCTTTCAGGTCTTTGCAATGTCTACAATAAATGTGTTTACAAATGTCTATAAAAATCTTATTCAGAGTTATTTAAATAGGCCTAAAATGGCAGAGTTTCTTGGTGCTACTGTTGAGCTTTAGAATTAAGTCTTATAGCTAAATTAAGTAGAACCTCAGCATTTTGCACAATTGCAGAATGTTATGTAACCGTTCGTGACAGGATCATTCCAGAACAATAAGCACTAGTGGTCTCTAAAGTGAGCATTTTTATTCATGGCCAGCAATTTCTAGAAGTGACCAAGCAACTTTTTTTGTTTAGTTAAGAATCACTTAAACTCCAGTAGTTATTATGTTGTGGTTGACTTGCAGCTTTGAGAGTTTTGAATTACTCTTGGAACTAACAAACATTTTACTGAGAGGAACCTAACAGGCAAATTATTATCTATGAAACACAAGATCCAAAATATTTTTTTTCTGAGTGGGAAGATGTAAGATAAGATCAGATAATGCTGCAGTTATCATGTGACCAAATGGTCACGCAGTCTAAGGCACGGTACGGGAGAGTTGACCATGCTGGTGAGGTTGGAGGTTAATGCCCCAGAGTACCCAAATATTTTTATTTGTCTTAACACCTCATCTCCATTATTGGTATCCTTGAAGGGGTTAAGTAAACAATGAAGGATTTCCCAAAAACTTAAACCTGAGAACACCTCAACTCATGGACCTGCAAGAAGCTACTAGTGACCCTAATGCTCTAAGCTATACAAGCTAATCTAGGTATGCGACAAATACACTGAAAATGGGAACTAACTCTTACCAAAGAGTCGCAAGACTCCCATCCAATAATGTAAACAAGAAGTTCAGTAATGCACAACCCTGTAGTTGCTCTTTTTACATTCTGTATACTGCTAAAGCTGACAGTCCTGTAATTTCTGATGTTAACTTCCCCCATCATTAGCTACTGAAGCATGATTCCCTCCATAAAGTTATTGAATACATTCAATATAATTATCCATCAAGCAATCCTTAAAGGCTTTCTAGTTTCATCCAAATTCCAACTAGCTTATATAATGCAAGTTACAAAATTAAGATGGTGGAAGGCAAGCTCTATAGTTGAACAATTCATGATAGTATATTTTCTCTCTAGTGTAGGATTGCCATTTCTCTCGGAAGGACCAGGAGTCTCATAGAATTGAATGGAATCTCCTGTCTGCCGGGAATGAAATGAAATCTCCTGGAACTATGTGATATATCCTTATTCCAATTATTATTATTTATACAATATATTTTTATAAAATATGAGTATTTCATCTGTTATCTGCAAAGGTTGGTAGTGTATAGAAGGAAATAGTACTGTTTTGATTTGTGTGCCAGCAGTGTTGTTGTTGGGAGGGAGTAGGGAAACTAATTATTGTATTAACATCAAGTCAATATGTGTTATATTTACAAATAGAAATCACAAAATCGGTAATTATTAGCAGTTTGAGGTCTTTGAGTCAAGGACTTTGACAGTGGCCATAGTTGTAAGTTGGTTATTGTAATGGCCAGTTCATTGGGAGTATTTTTTTGGTAGTGTTTAACGCCCTCTTTAACTACTAATGGCACCACAGGCGGTGACACTGATGATACATGAATGATGATGGAGCACCGGTGGAATGTGATGGCTTTGTCCACCACAAATCTCACATGTGGTTGCTTGGGATCGAACCCTGGCCATCTAGGTGAGAGGCTAGTGGTCTAACCACTTGGCCATGGCGCAGCTAAATTAAGTAGACTTGGGAGTAGAAATGAAATAGAAAAGCTACTGCATGTTTAACAATGCCTAAAAAAGTTCATATGACTGGTTTTTTATCAATTTTGCTAGCTTTACTGTTATATATAATTTTCTCCTGGAATTCTGAGTTCAGAAGTTGGTAAGCCTACTCCAGCGTATAATAAACCTATGCCGTAATGTTGCAGCAAAGAAAAGCAGGATATTTGATAAAGCATGGAAATATGTTGTAGAAGAATTACAAAGTGCTGAACTGCACTAGCTAATGAATTTCATTTCCACCTCGTATTTCTATTTATGTCTACTTTCAATTTGTAGTGAACAAAGAATAATCATTTGTTTTGGATAAACTCCCGAATCTAGGGGACCGCTATAAATCAAATGTGCATATTATTTCAATAACACCATCCTACTAATCAGCTTTTAAAAGATTTGATTATCACTTGAACTTAGATTACTGCCTGATTTCGCTTCTGCTTACAAGGAAGCAAGTAATAAGACCGTTTGTGCTAATCAATTAGCAGGAAGTAGATAGAAGAATAAGCTTTTTAACTATGTGTTACAGAGATGTAGAGAAAGTCATGTGAATATAACACATCAGATTTTTTTGTATATATGCCTTACTGCAATTAAGCTAGACATAACTGACAGTAAATTATTTGTTTCAGAGAAGTCTTCACTGCTGTCTCGCCTCTTTAGGAGGAGCGGACGGAAGCAGAGGGGTTCTTCTGCACCTCCTGCATCGCTAGCCACATTCTCTGCGCAGTTCCCTCCCGTTGAGTGGTTCAACCAACGGGTGGTGCATCTGCATTCAGTTGGCACTCAAACGATGAACATGACAAATAGTTATGTAAGTACTAGTAGAACCTTTAGCTTTGCTTATATTATTTTTCCCACTCCATGTATCCATACCTTGTTTACCGCCCACCCTTTCTTCCTCTCTTAACCTTTATCGTCCCTCAATCTCAGTTCCTCCTGCCTCCTTCACCGTCACCCCCTTTCCTCTGATATGCCATGTACACAGAGATGAAAATTCTTATAATAATTACAGTTCTGTTTGTATATATGTAATATGCTATTTACATATACAGGATGTTAGGGTATGAATAGGCAGATTTCACATGCTGAGAGATCCAAATATGACAAAGATTAAAGTCTAATAAAACGTCATCTATCTTGAAAGGATAACGTAGGTAATTAAACATTATTGAATACATTATCTGCACACTCTGGCAACACATGGGACTTAAGAGCAAAATGCTTTGTTTTAGTTTGTGGCCAGACCAATGTATTGGCTTGTGCTTGAAATCCGGTTCGCAACATGCCTGTGTGTTTATTATCAGCTACTACCACTGAGGGTTGGTGTGGTTTTCTTTCAAATATCTGATCATATTCACTTAAAAAGCTGTTTAAGAGATTGTACATAAGATTTAGTCTCATAATCAAAGATAAAACAAATTCAAATGTCAATTATGGAAATACCTCATTCAGGTATATTGTAGATAATTAAATCAAAGCCACATCTTTACTAGTGGTTAATAACTGAACATCAGGCTATGTGATATATTCATTTACAGTCAATGTTCGAAATCTGCTCCATTAGAATCTACAGGCATTATATCTTCTTAGTCAATTTTGCCCTACC
Source organism: Hymenopus coronatus (assembly GCA_030762935.1). Classification (NCBI taxonomy): domain Eukaryota; kingdom Metazoa; phylum Arthropoda; class Insecta; order Mantodea; family Hymenopodidae; genus Hymenopus; species Hymenopus coronatus. Next base: position 29,467,113 of record CM060897.1, read on the forward strand.
CTCGTTAGAGCTTCTGCATTCTGTCCAATCTCTAGAGCTGCTTCAAACACATGTGCAAAGATCAATAATGGTAGCAACCTGGCTTGATGTGCAAAGACTGTCATAGTTTTGAATTATTTAATGAATCTCAAGTACTGAAGAACCAGCTTTTGTGCAAGGTGTCAAGGTAGGTAGTTTTACTGTTGGCATTCTGAACCTTGTGCTCTACACACATGCCCAATGTGATGCAGTTTCCAAGTGTGTGCCATGACTTTATTCCAATAAACACACTGCAATCCAATTCTTTTATATCATTCTGTAGTTCTATCTCACTATTATAATTTCAGAAGTAAATGATAAAGGAGTGGTGACATATTTGCAATCAAACATTTGACTAATTTTATTCTTATTTATGCAACTGCATTATAAAGGAAAATGGTACAGGAACTTAGGTTTCAGCTTAACATCAGGAAGTTCCCATTTAAGTCTGCCCACTCAAATCCCTAATACTTTATAGGTAACATACCAAATGTGAATATGTTAACTATCACCCTATGTAAATAATTGATCTGTTCTGAAGGTAGTAAAGATAAGTTAATTTAGAATATGAACTATTTGGGGAAACTTGCTTTGATACAAACAAACCCAAAAATTGTAACATGGTTAAAAGCACATTAATGTAAATTGGCCTGAAACATATGACTAGCTTTAGTTGTCAGTCTAAGGTTAAATAATAGTTGTAAAATAAAAGAAATGAGTACACGTGAAACTTTTGAATCTATATATGAGCTAGAGCAGGCACTTGCAAATGTTTTCGACAATCAAATGTATTAACATAGTGAGAAGTACTATCAAATAAATCAGTTTTTCCTTTGAATTTTAAAACTGTTGTTTTTGCAAAATATGTGAAGTAGTGAGATAGATAAGTCAGTAAAGTAATCAGTTTTCATTTGTTAGAACTTCAAATAATAATAATAATAATAATGATAAAAACCTTAGTGTACATTATTTTGCCATATTAAAACATAAAACATATAATTGGTTAAAGTTGTTCTTCAATAATTAAAGCAATAATTAATTCAATGAAAATTGGATTGTGAGTTATATGGGACTAGCACATACAGCTTTGAAATGGAACTCTGTATTTTCTTAAAAACATACATAAAGAAATATACTTACCCTTTTAAGGTACTCTACAAGTTTCAGAATTATGTGTGGTTATCATTCACTAAGTGAAGTACTGGGCCAGTTTGTGATAGTAAAAATAAATAATGATCTATTTTCCCAATAAATCATATTTATGCTTAACTTTATTGTGGACTTTTTGTAAAACAAAAAGTAGTAATTTTATTATGATTTTGTACCAAAATTGAAATACATCAATGAATTTCTCTTGCATACTTACACAACTTCAAACTTTACACTTGCATTGTTTTGCCTAAAAATTACAGGGCTTTCCATATAAAATACCCTAAATTTTATGAAATTCCAAGAAATTTTGATAACTATGAGTGTATTTTTCCTAACTTTTATACATAAAAGTCAAAACTCCAAATGTTTATTGATTCACTTAAACATTTTAAATTAGCCTTAATTTCATACTAATTATAATTTGTCTACTACAGCCTCTTGACTGTCTAAAAATCCTAAAACTTATAAGTCTCATCATAAATATTAGTTTCAATTTATATTGAATTGTACCAAATTTGAAAATATTTGGAAATCATAGTCAGTTTCATTTCTCCCAAAAATTTGATAAATTATCTTTTATGTTAGTTGGGTCAATGAATGCAAAATGTGCAACAAATTCTTCAACAAACTATTCAAATGCTTATTCATTCTTTATATTAATCAAGATATGCATTTGTAAAAATGGTCTTATTAAATATTGCCCTTTACGTACAATGGATATTAAAGCAATACAGAAGGCTTAAACTATAGTCAAATCCATTAAGAGAGGGTAGCTTTGTCATAATATTTCTTTAAAATTTTGTTGTTGTGGCATTTGATCATCAAGGACCAACCTTCTGGTTCACATACATTCTCTCTCTCACTGATAATATTAGGCTCTAAGGAGGATAAGAAATAATCCTGGTTAAAAGAATTCCCTTCCAGGGCATTCAAACCTGAGAGATGGATTTTGAAGTCTTCACATGAATAGGAGAAAGAGAGAGAGAGAGAGAGAGAGAGAGAGAGAGAGAGAGAGAGACAAAAATATAAACAAATAGCAATATTGGATTTGAGAAGAGTATGCAGCATTGGAAGGAAAAACTCATAAATGGTTAGTTCCACAGAAGAATTTATCGAGTTTGAATCTCACGTTGGGCGAGTTACCTGGATAAGGTTTTTATTGGTAGCGTGTTTGCCACACATTCAAGAGGTCCTGAGACCTTGATTTAGTAATTAGTTCTTATTCTGTACTTGGTCCTAACTTAAGCCAATGATATTATGGATGAATTGATTGTAAGGTACAGCTAACATTCTAAGCTCCATGTGGGTATGTGTTTCTGTTAGGTTGCATTTCCTAGATAAGTTTTTTTTCTCCATTTTCCTTATGCTGGGTAACTCTAAGCTCTAAGATCCCTGGGCTAGTTGGAACATCATTTCACCCATTTCATTCATTCTTCATCCAATATGAGCACCAAGGTTAAAGGATTTTAAAGTTAAATTTGAAGATTTGTAAATATTTATGTACCTTTGTTTTTATTTTATATAATTTATCTTTTGACAATGTCAAAGTATTACATAAGTGGTATATTGGCAGATAATAAAAATAGATTGTGCATTTTCTTTCCACCCAGCCCAGCTTTTAAGTAGATAATTTATTTTGTCATTTTGAAGAAATTTTATGAATCAGTTTTAAATTTGGTTAGCTGATTTCCATCATAAAATGAATGAATGCATCTTAAATGTTACAATTTGATGATCTTGTCTTTTAGGGATATTCTTATACATTGTTACTTTTACATTCACAGGGAGCACAAGCAAATGGTGTCACAAGATGGACTGATGAGGATGGTACCCTTGCTTCTTCTCGTTCTGCCACACTGCCTAGACGCCACCGTCGGCACACCTCATCAGGAGGAGACACCATCAGTGTGACACCTAGTGTGGTTACTAACTCCACTCCAAGGTCATCACGTCGACATCGCTCGCCGTCTTCCTGTTCAACTCTACCTCGGCCCTCCAAGACTGGTGGTGGGAGCAGTAACCTATCACGGTCCACGTCCCGCACCTCCGTCCAGCCCTGTAGCAAGACAAGTGAACAGGTAACACCACCTGGCAGCACTCTTGCTGGTACAGCTTCCCCAAGTCCATCCATCATGAGCAGAAATGTGTCTTCCTCATCTTCGTCCCCCAACAAGAGTCTTCAAAGGAACAGGTCAAGAAGTCCATCGCTGGGGAAGGCTTCTTCCTCAGGCAGTACAGTTGTTGCTTCCAAGATGGCTGCTCCAGGTTCCAGTAAAGTTACTCCAAGTGCATCTGGATCTAGTCTTCCAGGAATAAAAGGCACTAATAACAGTCCTGCTCGTAGTGCCACCAAGAATGGTATTCCCAATGGCAGAGGTCCTCCAGCATTGACAAATGGTAGCACAAGGAATGGTGGTGGTACCCAGGTGGCAACAAACAAAAGTTCCATCACCCTACAGGTATCAACAACAAATCATACTATATCACCACCTCCCGCCAGCAGTTCTGGTTACTCGAGCGTGTTATCAGATGTGCCATCAGAGAGGAGTGTGACAGTTACATCAGAGTCTCCATCTGGAGGAACTGGAACCACTACAACAACCACCATCAATGGTTCAAACACCAAAGTGTATGTTCAACAGCAGAACTCACCTGTGCGATCTGTCATCACTTTTGAAAATGGACTAAACAAAAATAAGTCCAGTGCAGCAAATAAAGACATTGTTATCTTAAACGGTTATGCTTCACAGAAAAGTGACTCAGTGAAGAACACAGATAGTGCAAATGTTGAGGAAGGTAAGAATGTTGAGAAAACAAAAAAACCAGAGCGACCGAAGTCGCTATATGGTCCTGGTGAGCTGAAACGTGGACAAGAGAAGAAGTGCCCCTCCCTGGAGGCACTAAACGTAGATGGCCTGGGTTCTGATGGTTTAAGGCCAAAGCTCACCAATGCCTTGAATGGTTCTCGCATACCACTGCCTGTCTCTGCTACATCGCAACCTTCTCGTAATACTGTAACGTCTCACCCAAACGCCCACCCGCCCTCCACACCACCGACCTCTAATGACCCAATGATGAACAATACCAGAGTTGTATCATCTGTTCCTGGTTTCACTGCCAGCAAAGAAAGCCTCAGTTTCAAGAACATCTTGCATGATGATACTTCTGATGACCCCAAAAACTTTTTCTGCAGTAATCCTCCCAGCCCCACCAAGTCATTTGATAGTTTTGGTGGAGGATCCTTCAATAATCTTTACATTGAACGTGGTCTGGATACTAAGGGTTCTAACCCAAAAGAATTCCTCACTCGAATGAGAAGTGTAGAAGAAGGATTCACTAAGAGTCCTCCAGAAATCAGCCCTGGGTCAGATCTTTGTACATATCCCAGCCTTGGAGACCTCACTGTACATTTTAAATCAATAGCAGCACAAAAGATTCTGAAAGGAGTTAGCATAAATAGTATTGATACACTGGTAGAGGTAAATATGGCAGCTGCTGAAAAACAGAACAATTGTGATGTCACAATACACACAGATTTTGGCATGGTCTAATTACAGGCATTACATTTTCTAATAGATAATATCCACTGCAGTGCACATTAGCGTATTTGGAATGTTTACAGAAAACTATACCATCCACAGTTGCTTCTTGGTTGGTCCATGGCATAAAACTGTCAAGTCTACATTTGTAAAGGGCTTAAACATTTTACACCCAATATATTTACTGCAAAACCAGCCTTCTAAACTTGATACTTAAGTGAATGTTTCAAACCTTTCCCAATCCCCCTCACTGGGGATGCCCATAGCCATGCAGCAGATAGCATAGGTTTCTCTTTTCCAGTACTTTTGTTTATCTTGGAATAATAAACTTTTAATGAGCTAGATAGTGGAATATGCAAGAGATTTCTGTTCTTAGAAATATACAAAGAAAAAAAAAAAAAGCGGAGGAAGCAGAATGTGCACAACAAATACATTGGAGTTTTTAATCTTTCAAATATTTGCACCTAAATCTAGCTTCAATATTGTTTTGTTGATAGTTTGTTAAAATTCAACCGGTGGCATTAATTTACAATTTTTTTTTTTTTTTACATTTCATACAGTAGCACTAAATTACAAAATTTATTTGTAGACTTGTATTTATGATATTAATAAGCTGTTGGTAGTAGAAACAGCTCTGCCTGCAACCTTCTCTCTTTCTCCCTATCTCCCTCTTTTCACTCTCTCACCACCTCCTTCCCTCTCTATATGCTAAGTGTTGTAACACTTTTTGAAAATCTATAATACATTGCTTTTAATGGGGTGCATATTAAAATTAAAGTGTAAGAAACCATTTTAACAGTGCATAAACTTATGGCTCTTCCTCATATTGGAATGGAATCATGTTTCCTGTAACTGGTTGGTGTATGCGAATAATTAAACTTCATGGCACAACAACTCAAAGTCAGGCCTAGGTCTTCCACCCAACAGCTGCATCCCCCATCTCTGCCCATCAAAGGTGTCATGAGTGGAGTACAGTACTGGAGGGTGGGACATGGTTAGTGCCTCAAATCCCTTCTGGTTGGTTAATGCAGTCCATGTAATCTGAAACGCTACTTTTCCCTTGGTAGCTCCTCAATTAGCCCCCCCAGAGACCTTCAAGGCTGAGTGCACCCCAGACCAGGCCTCTCAACAGCAGAAAATCCCCACACTACAAATACCAGGAATCAACCCTGGCCTTCCCTGGTGGCAAGCAGCTGTACTACCACTGTACTAAGGAGATGGCCAATATGTGAATAACAGTAACATCAAATTAGTTTAACTTCTTAAATGTTCATTCTATTTTGTAATATCAGAAATTTATGCACATAAACTTATATTATGTAAAATTAAAGGGAAAGAAACATAGTAAGCATGATATTCTGATTTTTACCTCTGCTTTGGGCAAGGTAGTCGTCCTCCATGGTGTAATGGTTTCCAGGCTAACTTCATATACCCAAGGCGGAAGATGATGGATTTTTTCAGGCGTAAAAATCCTGAGCATGGCTTCCTTCAGAAGGGAAGTAAAGCCGTGGGTCCTGTATCGTAGATTTATGGCACGTAAAAGAACCTCAAGCCTGATAGAGAGGCCTCAGAGCGAAATTAGGCATCTTTCACGCCCAGTATAGAAAGGGACACTGAGAACCACAGCAGTTAAAGAGCATCCATAAATAAAACGGCACTTTATTTTTTGGAGCAAGGTAATAAAGCTGCCATATAATCAGTTTCCTAAAAGGGACATATTAAACAGAACTTTCAAAAATGTTATTTCTGCCAGAGTATATTCCATTGCATACACTAACATTAGTTTTCAATATATAAATTAATTATACCAAAATAAAAAAGAAATTGCTAGAAAAATGTTGCTTATACTTTTGTTATATCTGTAGTAGCTTGTAATGTTCTGTTAATAACATTTGCAAATGTATACCTAGAGGGTAGCATTTTCCGTTATTTTTAATTAACCCTCACATAAGACCCTTGAGAAATTAGCTACTTATCATGACAAGGTGTTGGTCATTGCTGAAAAGGAAAATGAAGCTTAACAGCAATGCACTTACTTTGTAGGTCATCTGGGAGCTTTGAGGCTGGGACCAAATGTAATGTGGACCACATGGAATATCTACAAAGTTCAATAAATTCATCAAAAACTTCTTTAAGAAACCTGTTAGAAAATTACACTTTATTTTCTGTTCATGAATTGTTAATCAAGTTGTTCTGAAATGTTTATGCAAATTGGAACTAATCTGTTTGCTTATATACAATCAAACTTAACAATTTGCATTCAGAAAAAGAAAAAGTAGCATGCCATATTGCCTATATCTTCATCTGTAAACAAAACATATGCATTGCAAACTTATTATGCAGTGTATTCATTTGAAACCAACGTTGTAATTCTGCTTAAAAGAACAGAATTACAGGAAAAGAATCTTATAATTTAAGTAGGTAATCATATACTGTGCTTTTGAGCTGCAGCACTGTATCCATGTAAACAGTTGATACAAATCTAAGTCAGTAAGTACCACGTAAACATTTATCTATTAGCTTATCAGTACTAGTGAGAGAAAGATTTGTATTAAAGTAATTTTTACAAGAAAAGTTTGATAGTAAAGTATTCATTTCTTCATTAATAACTTTGATATGAAGCATTTACAATTTCTCTTTCAATTTGTTCCTGAAGATGAAGATCCTGACGTTTTATACTGTTACAGTTGAAAGTTTTTTAAAAATCTTTGCTATGAAGTTTTTAAAAACAGAGGTCAGTATTGTATAGTTATTCTTGGATATAGGACTATTAAGATGTTAATTACTTGTTTATTACCTTCATATTTTTTGTATCATGTCCTGTGGAGGGCGGAAATTGTTCCATTTCATTTATCATTTTCATGTTTCTTTATTTTGATAGTATATCGGTACTAAGTTTAAATGTAAATAACAACATTCTTTATTATATAGTGTGCAGTACTTAACATAACCAATGCATAAGTTTGTTTGTGTCCAACATTGGCTCGATGTGTTCATTCTGTTTTCAGTAATGATTAAAGAATGTACGTAGTACCTTGCTGTAACAGAAAATGGAAGATTGAGCTGAAATCAATCAGAATTTAAGTCAATATTTACTGATTCATAGACCAGGCAATAAAAAACTGATTTAGTATACTTAATATATGTCAATATTCTTTACTTATAGCATGATGCTGCTTCAGCTAGCTTCTGATCATGGAGTTCCAGGTTAAACAGATCATTTTTCAGGTGAAAATCCATCTTAAGAAGAACATAATTTGCCAAAAAGTGGTGCTTCAAGGTTTTACAGTACTTAAGATACGGCGATAGTCTGATAGCATACATTCCTTTTTTATCTAGAAACCTCCACTAATCCAATAACTGAACCAATGATGCAATAAATTTAGGGTTTCAAGGCATTGCAAAAGGTCAAAGATATGCACTCATATAGTTAAAATATTCAGTAGTCGTAAGCTTTCACAGTCGGAGTCCAAATTATAAATAGAAGAATTTTCTGGGTTGAGAAGCCGTGGTCCGACATTTCATTCACGACTGCAGTGAACATCTTCAGTGGCATGGCAAGTCTCGGTGAAGGTTTGGTCGCAATTGAGCTGCGACCAAACCTTCACTGAGAAGACAGACCATGCCACTGAAGATGTTCACCTCAGTCATGAACGAAACATCTGGACCTGAAAACTCCAGTAGACCACAGCTTCTCAGCCCAAAAAATTCTTCTAGTTATAGTTAAAATATTATTTAAAACCAAAAGTAGTATGCAATAAAGTGAAATTATAATATCATAGAGCAATATTTGAGCCAAATTTATACTCTGCTAGTTTCAGCTACCTTTGTTGCTATTGAACATATTTCACAGACACGTCAGCATTCTCAGCTATGGTCAACTGCCAGAAACAATTGTTGGCTCTTGGTTTCCTCTTTTGTATCACTAATGAATTTGTAAGAGTATGTTGTACAGTGGTGTATATTGTGAACTATGACTAAAGCTGTCTAAAGTAAATTAGAAATTAATAAGTAATACAGCATACTCTGGATTATCTGGGGTAATGTGGGGAAGAAGAAGCATGAATAATCGAAAAACCCATAATTTAATGCTTTTAAGGTACAACATAAATATGTAAATAGGAAATTATGTTTAAAAGTTTTTTCAACATGTATTCTTTGTTTAAATGTTTATTCTACTTCTGTGCATAGGTATTGTAGGCCTGTTTATTTCTTAAAATGTCCATGATGTTGGTCTGCTTCTGAGAGGACATTTTCTCACACAGCACTTCAACCTTTTCTTGCAGTGAGTTCGCGAATCCCGTGACGTTGTTTCAATCTGGTTAGCCAACCAGATGAGGCATTAAATTCTTCCTCTAACCATATAGCTTCATGAAAAAATGCCTTTTCGGCACACATCACACCTGAAATAAAAACACCTTCTGCTCAGTTTTGGCGAAACCATTGCATCTAATTCATTAATCTTCATGCTTTTTCATGAAATGGTTCTGAATTAGTACCACAGTTCCTGATAAAATCCTTTATTTTCTGCTTATTGTTTTTAATGTCCTGAACAGTCTACATTCCAATCCCATAATCAGCACTTAGTTTTGCAACAGTTTCCCATTCTCAAATCTTTCAATTAATTCTAATTTTTGTTTTAAAGTCAACATACATTTTTTTCATTCCTCTGCCATCTCTTTTACAAATTCCTTTTAACTTCATGACATTTATACACTAACATAAAAAAAACTGAACTTGGTTTTTAATTTACACAAACTATGAACTATTGTCACGCAGTGGGTCCTTTATTGCTAATAATTACAATAGGTACCATATGGAAAAAAAGAGTGTTTCACGTGAAATATGTTTCACCCTCTATACTACTGAAGTTAGGGGAAATAGAGCTTCCGGTGCTTGAAACTGCAGTGCTACACTATGATATGATAAGAGAGGGGTTCAGGAGAAAGAGCACAGGAATCTGCAAGCAAATGCTTTGGGAAACAAAATCGCCACACCATCCAAATGTCCCCAAATAATATTGTGCAGACAGCATTAGCTTGTTTCCTTGTTAGGAGTTAAAAGCCTGAAATAGTGTGTTGTGTTTTAATTGTATGATTAACTATAGTTATGGCCCTTAATAGTCATGAGTGTGTTAGTATAAGTATTATTCAGTTCATACCAAGACAGCGATAATTCTTCAAAATGGACAAACAATGTTAATTAAGCAAATAGTGAACAAACCATTCTCAAGTTGAAGTATAAGGATAAGTTGGCAATCATCAAACAGCTGAGACTGACACCAGCTCTTCTGACTTGCAGCATGAGCAGAAGGACAAAAAATAAGAACCCTTACAAAAAGTATTTTAATTTAAACAATTATGAAAAGTTTGTGTGGCTGTCATGCAAACTAAATAATTTATTGCTGGCAATGCTTGTTGTTTGCAACTTAGAAAATGTTGTGGAGTATGACAGGTTTCGCAAACTTAGCATATTTGATGATAACACTGGGTAAACATAAGATTAACAACACACACACACATTTAATGTACAATCCCTTTTATTTTCTGGCTCTGCTAGGTCTAGCCCAAGTCATAATCCCACTAATGTACTTAATGTTTTAAATTGCTGCTATAAAGTCATCAGTGATCCAGCAGAGGAAATCCTAAAGTCCAGGAACAGAACCCAACAATATTTTCAGCAGTTGCTGAGGATGCACACATGCTCTAAAGAAGGCACAGGCATTCTTGACCTTGCATGTCATTGGAGCCAAGCGTCCTGAACCTCATCCCTTCACGTTTGCTTTATACAATTCAGATATTCAATCTCATAGTTGAACTTTCAGGGAAGAATAGGCTTTTTCTCATTTTATAGCTTACACACACATACAAAATTGAAATTCAGCTTCCTCCAACTGAAGACTGACAAAAATAAAGCACCCATCCCACCTCATGTTAATGGTGGCAAATGCTTGCACTAACTGTTACGTCATACACTTGACAGGCCTCCATGGAAAATCAGTGTGCATTAAATGAATGTTCAAGTACAGTGGTGTGTTAAACAAACGTGTTCACTCAACATGTACAATGCCCCATTATAACAGTGCTGACATTACAGTAGGTGAGTTATAATATATCTGATAACTATTGCCTATTGTCTAGTGTTAATGAAATAGATGGAAAGTCAACATAAATGCCTGCTGTTTATAGCATTACGTGACAGACTATCCCTTACACTCACACCATGCAACTCCCCGCTGTCCCTCAGTAGTCTACATTTGTTAGACAACAACAACACTAGTGATACCACTTCCAGGTTGATTATTTGTCATATTGTGCATGTTAATAAATCATATTTCTAGCTTTTTAAAACTAATAATTGCATGCAATTGAGGGGTAGCTTTGTTACGTCACAACCCTTTTCTCCTGGGATATGACATTTCCTAACCCATACTGTTAGTGGAGATAAGTATAAATTAGATTAAAGAAGTGTTCTATGAAATGTGCTCATATACTAAAAGAGATACAAATTACATCCTTTTTGCACTTGCCAATTTTGCTGCTAATAGTGCACAAAAATCACTCTACACAACACAACTGTCTGCATTTATAAGCTGTCTGTTTAGCACTACTCCCTTACTAACTACACAAGTACACATTTTTGCACAACCTTGATTTTCTGTAAGTGCTGAAAAAGACTAGAGGATGCAGGATGCTTCTTTTCCAATAGTAAATGTTCCTGTAAGCAGGCACACCAAGTTCTTCATGAAGATCAATTCCCTGGCACCATGAAACTACACATGCTGGTCAGTTTCTATGTAAGATCATACAGAATAAGTTCACAGTACAATCCATTCGGTAAAATATAAGAATGTTAACATGGTTATTATTGATCCATTGAATTGAATTTATTCATCAGTCATTGGGTAAATACAAAAATTTATAATAGACTTTGTCACTTTCAACAATATATACAACAGTTTTCTCCTTAGCTATACATATATAAAACATACACAAACTCGTATGCTATTCTTGTTCAGTCCTTCAAATTCTTGAATACTATAATACAGGATTTAGCAACAGCCATGTATAGACTGTATTCTTAAATTCCTGAAGATTGAGGTTACATATTCTATCGGTAGTGCAAAAACTTTATACCTACTATTTTATAATGTTTACTTGTCTTACTTAATCTACGTTTGTTTATGTTTCTTGTATTGTAATTATGTATTTCTTTTCTTGCATTGTGACTAAGTATATTTTCTTTTACATTTTTAGAACATCATAAATATATAAATTTACAATTGTGAGAATTTTTAGTTTTTCAAAAATATTTTACAATGATCCATTTTTTCGGCATCTGATAGAGTTCTGATGACCTTTTTTTGAATCCTTAGCAATTCTAATACACATGAACTGCTACCCCATAAAATCAACTCATACCTAAATAGCCAACATGATCATTATAATTATTATTATTATTTGTAATCTTCAACAAAAATGTTGAGAAATCAATGTCAGTGATTTCATCTAGAATTTGTAAAATTTTCTCATCTGTTAATCAAAATGGAAAAAAGAATCAAGTATAGAAGATGCATATTGATGACCATATCAATAACAAAGCGAAAAGTTAATTATAAGCATTGACATTTTATTTGGTTTTAAGTATGATATTTTTTCACCTGCTTCTAATTCAGTCAAATTGAGTTAGCCAGTCTCAAAAATTTGATAGAGTAAACATTTATTAACCCAAGACAGATAAAAGTGTATTGAGCACACATGAAAGGTAAATAGTTGTAGTTTTTATTACTTTATTAAACATTAAAAATACTATATGATCTGAAACAAAATGCAATTTTTTTTAATGTGTAGGCTTTATATAAGTATCTTACAATGCACTTCACTTATGTCGAAGCACTAACTGCAGTTGACACCTGATACAGCACAATATTTTCAGAAACTCTGTTGCAAAGTTCCTATGTGCATTCGAAGAGGATTTAGCCAAACATTTTACAAAGCATTCCAAAAGATATAAACCATTAGTCTTGGTGGATTTGCCAAGGTGTGGTGAAGCATCACTATAAGGAAAAACAACATAAAACAGTGAAATTTAATTTATTTAGGCTTTCAGTGGAGTAAGCTTCACTAATAGTAAATGTTTGTATTATTTACAAAGAAGGTCTAGAAGAAGATAAATATAAACTCATAACGGACCGTACAGCTTCATCCACAGTGTTGGCTCGACACTGGAGCACTGCAACAGGTGTGAATTTGTCTGTATCAACGGTTTGTTGCCATCTGCTGTAGGTTGGACTGGTTGCACACATGTCATGTTGGTTTCCATTGTCCAGAAACCACAAGCTCCTCCGACTGCAATGGGCACGTGAACACTGTCATTGGGATGCTGAGTGGCAAAATGTAGTCTTTTTGACTGAGTCCCACCTCAACGTGTCCTACAGTGATGGCCACATATGTGTCCAGCAGTACCATGGTGAGCGCAACCTGGAGGGCTGCATTGTTGAGCGGCATAAAGGACAAACACCAGGCATGATGATTTGGGGCACCATTGGTTACAACAACCGATCTCATCTCCTATAGGGGTTGTAGTGCCCGTGGTACTTCCCCTGCTTCAGGCATCTTCACAGGACAATGCCCGACCACATATTGCAGGGAATATATAAGCCTTCTTCAAAGAGCGACAAGTACCATTGCTTCCCTGGCCTGCACATTCGCCTGAAGTTCACCGAACATATCTGGGATATGGTTGGTCGGCACATAGTGCATCACAATGTTCCAGCAACCAGTGTCATGGATTTATGGTCTCGAGTACAAATTGCATGGAGGGAAATCCCTCAGGAATTTATTCAGAACCTTTCTGATTCAGTGCCACGGTATATAGCAGTTCTAATTGCAGCACATGGAAAGTCACATCAAATGCTGAATCTGAGGGCTCAAAGGTTATGTATGTTTATCATTTGTTACTTGTCATGTTCCTAATCTGTGGTATTAAATTCATTACATTCATGAGTTTCTTTCTTGGTGTTCACAAATAGCAGGTATTTATTTATTTTGGAAATCTTATTGGCAACCCTAAATGTGTACAAGTGAACTAACTTACTCACATGGCATAGTTCTTTACTAGGATAGAGAAGGAGTTAGACTAATTTTAACTTGCACAGTGCACACATTGGCATGTGGATCTCCAATTTAGTCTTGAGCGCTGTTATTCAACTGCAGGAAAGCTTTTGGCCTCAGTCAATCAAGCAGTGGAAAGGGTAACATTAGAATTACTGGCAAAAAGCCAAGGAAACTGTGAAATACCATATAACAGGTTTTTTCAATAGTGCAAAGTAAGAGACACAAAAGCTAATTATAGTGAAATATGTTATTAGCCTATTTTTAAATAAAGTGAAAAATATCTTCAACGTTGTGGGCAAATATCAAACTGCACCATAATGTCAAGGACAACAAAGTCATTAGTAAATACTAAAAACAAATAGCATTCTTGAAACAGATGTATGAAGGTTAGATGCTGAATTCTCTCATAGCCTTCTTTTGGCCAAGACATACCCATGAGGATTTGGGGGTTGAAATCTTTGCTAAAATAAAATCTAAAAAGTAATAGCAAGTTCTAATTTTGGTTCCAATTGCTGCATATAAACTATGAGTATAACACAATTTTTTACTTTCTCTATATGTACAATGCATTAATAAGCAGAGAAGGTATTGCATTCTACCCAAAAATTTCATACTGAGATTTCACCAGAAATATATTTTTTGAGACCCCCTGAATCCAAAAACAGCATTTACAGAAAAAGATCAATGTGTGTCTATCTGTGTGTGTGTGTGTGTGGACAGCAAAACTCAAAAATGAACAGTCAGTTATATACTAAACTTGGTATTTAGGTTTAGTATCTCCCAAGGATGTGATGAAGATTTTCAAAAAGATCCCCCTACCCCAAACTATACATATTTTCTCAAAAATGCTCTAACAATTTGGATTAAAATATATATATATATATATTAATGATGTTTACATGAAAAATAAAATGTATATCTTGAATTTTCTAAGAATAGCCGTTGAAGACCTTGTTCTGAATGACTTGCATAACTGGTAAACTGTAAGAGGTAGATGAAACCTTACTACACAAAAATTTAAATCTCATAAATAAACATTTTGTCTTTACATTTTTGTTGTTGAGCTAACCATTTCCTTGATATTCCGTGTTACTAGTTTCAATTTTAAAATACTTTTCTCAAATAGAAAATTGTCCATGTTTCTTTTGTTTTATTCTTAGCCATAAAGAGAAGCAAATTTCAATGACAGTTGAATAGTGACAGGTTTTAAAAGATTTGACGATCACTTTAGCCTAGTGTATTCCCTTCTACTTATAAGGAATTAAGTAATAAGCCCATTCTACTAATGCTTATCTTGATTAGCATGGAGGAGAAAAAACAATAATCTTTTGTAAGAAGTTTGTTTGTAGAACAGGTAGAGAAATCATGTGAATGGAACACATCAAAATTTTAAAAACTGAATCTCTATAAATAACTACCGCTTGATGTATTTCTGCGTACACTACTGTCTATATTGTGTCTTTTTTCCAATTCATATTGTTAGCACTGATGCTAAAAAGAAAAAATGACCATCAGAGATACGCTAAGCATCACAGATACAAAATAGTTAAAAGAATTTAGTGCACAATCTATATTTGTCTTTAAAAGTTGATTCTGTCTAAAATTAGTGTATGACACACACATTCAAAGCAATTTTATTCTGCTTTCAGCATAAGAGAAACATGTAATCTTGTATCATAACCTATAAACAAGACTTAATCTTTCCAGCCACACTTATACTATGTATTTGTATAAAAAGTGTATACAGTGTGATTAAACCTTTCAAGAGCCACTTCTGGACACAAACAAGCCCTCATAAAGTCATAATGCTGTAGAGATTGTATCATTACAGAAAGAGTAGAGACTATTACTGGGCAACACTCATGCTATACTTTACAAAGACTCTTCTACACTCATAAAAGAGTGAGAGCATGTAAACAGACCTAAAAAATAAAACTAATGACAAATAACTAAATGATGAGATTGGAAGCTTTGAAGCTTTTCCACTCAGGTGCCAAATTTATTAATAATAATTCCATTTTGTTTGTTGCCTTCATATTAATTTTTAAGTGCTGTATATGTTAGCCTGTACCACAACTGTATATCTATAATAAACACAGACATTTTAAAGTTAAATTGTGTGTAATTGTTTTACTTTCCTTAGCACCTACTTAAGTGGAGGAGGTGCCAATTCCTATACAAAAATTGTACATCAAGATTTCACTGGAGAAATATAGACTTTGCACCCTATAAAACATTACTAAAAAGCAAAGGTTGCATGTCAGTATGCCCAGTAGTTTAACTTAAGTCACTAAGATATATAAGCAAAAAAGGTTTTATTTTGCATCTCTCCTGCAATAAAATTTGCCATATACATCTTACATTATTATTGTTATATTACTACTAAATAACTAATGCAAATATCCAATGGCTTCACCAAACAAATCATGACAAAAAAATAACAAAATTCAGAAAACAAAAACACATAAAAGATACAACAGAAAACCAATATGATGATCAGAAAATTTGCCCCCCACCCAAATACACACTATAAATTCTGCAATATCTTTAAAAAAAAAATACATTTGCTTGGCTCCATAAAATAAATACAGCAAAGAAAAATTACTTTGAAGCAATTTAAAGGACCCAAAGCCAAAGAACAAAAAGGCAAGAATTTAGCAAGTCAATTGCACAGAATGTGACAAAATTTATACAGGAAAAACAAAAAGAAACTTGAAATCAGATTGAAAGAACACATGAGACACATCAAGTACAAATAGACGAAACGGAGGATAATTCTGCCATTTCACAATTATTTTGGACCAACAATCACATCATACCAAATATTACAATACTTAAACCTACAAAACACACAGAGGAAAAAGATATTCATTATAAAACATAAACATCTATTGATGAATTTTTAACTACCGTCACCCAGTCAACTTTGGAAGTACTTCAGATGTCAACACAAACAACCACCACTCTATAGATGCCAACACCAACATCCAGTTGGTCTCCTCTGAAGATAAGAGCAACAGCTTTTGAAACCTGTCAGGTACAAATAGTGTAAGTGATGTATGTGATTCAACCTCGACTTTTAACTTTATGTTAAATTTAAATTCCACATCACTGATATTAGCTTATTCCAAGTATTATACAAAATAACTATAATGCATTTGTCCATATATATATATATATATATATATATACACACACATACACACAGGTGTGCAAGACGTAAGGATGGAAGTAACATTCACATGCCATGCAACTGCCAACGTAGCTCAATGAATCTTGAATCAGCACAGACAGAACTGCTACAGTAGGCAACTAAACAAAGTATTCAATGAGATGAACAGAAATGACATTTTTACTTTCTCTACGCATACTTTGTACAGTGTATAGAGAAAGTATTATGTTGCACCCAAAAATTTTATACCGAGATTTCACTGGAAATATATGTTTTGAGACCTCCTGAATCCAAAGAAAAGCATTTTTAGAAAAATGTCCTTGTGTATGTCTATGGTCAGTATAACTCAAAAATAAAAAGTCTGTTAATACTAAACTTGATATTTAAGTAAGACTTGAAGCTTTCACGGCGAATGTTATTCATTATGGCTTCACGGGTGATCAGCCGTGTCAGGTGTATAAAATCCAAGCTTTCGACCATTGCACACTCCATGGTCTTCATCAGGGACTGCATGAAGCTGCTGGGGATAGGTTCCATTATATACTGTATCTAAGTGGGCGGAGCGTTCACTGGCCAGGGCAGTGCGGGCTCTGCCCACTTAGATACAGTATATAATGGAACGTATCCCAGCAGCTTCATGAAGTCCCTGATGAAGACCATGGAGTGTGCAATGGTCGAAAGCTTGGATTTTATATACCTGACACGGCTGATCACCCGTGAAGCCATAATGAATTGATATTTAAGTTCAGTATCTTCAAAGGATGCGATACAAAAATTTTCAAGTACATCCCCCCCATCCCCAACTATCCTATACATGGAAACAATTTTGAAAAGTTTGATTTTCTTTAAAATGGTTGTAACGATTTTGATTAAAATTACTTATATTTAAGATATTTACATGACAAAATAAATGTATATCTTGGATTACCTGGGAATAGCCTCTGAAGACTTCTTTATTCTGGTGAATCCTTACTTTGCATAACTGGTAAACCATAAGAGATGGATAAAAACTTACTATACAAAAAATATAGGTCAACTTAAAACAAGCAATTTATGTCACATACATTTTGACATTTCCTAGACCATTTTCGAGATATTTCTTGTTATTAGTTTCAGTTTTATAATACTTTTCTCATACGGGAAGTTGTCAACTCCTGTCCTCGCAAAGAAACAGACTTCAGTTCCATGGCAACCACAATTTAAAACATTTGAGTGTAGAGTTAGCCTACTGTATGTCCTTATTACCCTTCTACTTTTAAGGAATTATGTAATAAGATCATTTCTGATAATGTTTATCTCGATTAGCATGAAGTATATAAAAAAAAAAGCTTATTAACAATTTATTACAGAAATGTAGAGAAAGTCATGTGAATGGAGCATGTCAGATTTTTATTCATAGAAAATAAGTTACATTAAAGTGACTTTCATATGACGGTCCTCTAGATTTACAAAAATAGACACATAGTGCTTAAAAGGATGTATAATTCACCACAGACAGCAATACAAGCTCTGCATTGCGCTTTCATGCTGGCCTGATTGGTAAGGAATTCTTATGGTAGGGCATTTCATTCCTCCACCAGCTGACAACTGTTGGCTGACTGTTGGTGCATGTGCTGCAATGCAATGGGATTTAAATCGGGGGAATGGGCAGGCCAATCCATTTGCCGAATATCCTCTTGTTCCAAGAGATCCTCCACTTGTGCTGTTCGATGCAATCATGCATTGTTATCCATAAAAGTGAAGTCAGGGCTGAAAAGATGCACTGGGGAAGGAGTACAGTATCAGAATAACATTGACCAGTAAGTGTATCCTGTTCAAAGATTTGGAGGTCAGTACACCCATGCAATATTATGCCTCTTGACACCATAGCACCCGGACCACCAAAATAACCCTGCTCAAGGATGTTCCTGGGTGCTTTACATGTTCCCACATCTTGCCAGATGAAGATACATTGAGAATCACTACTGCGATTGAATCTGCTCTCATCCGAGAAGAGCATGCATTCCTTGTTGTTCTTGAGGCCTCGCAAAAGATGCTGTTGATGTGCAGGCATCAATGGAATACAACTACTGGCGGTTACGCAAAGAGACCAGCTGTGCTACTGTGTAGTGTGAGGTTGCATGCCTAGCAGATGTGGTTGCAATTGCATCCATTGTTTGATGTGAATCCTTCTTGCCTGTGCACGATGTAGCAGTCATCTGCTGCTGTAGTTGACCACTTCCTCTCCTTGGGACTGCAGTGCCTGCGTTGAAAGGATCCCTGCATGCATGCGAAACAATGCTGTGAATAATACCAAACTCCTGGGCAACACGCGTCGCACTTCTTCCAGTTTCCTGATGATTCTTCCCCATGTAAAGTCATCCAAATATCTATAGGCAATGTTCTAAAAACCCACTACAGTGCACCATAACAGTGCTGTTTGCCACACACTGTCTTGTTGTTTCTTCAACTCCCCATTTGGCAGGATTCAACCAATTTTTTTCAATTCAATTTTTATTCACTGCAGATATACAATTTGTACATATGGCTTTGTCATCATCACTTACAAACAAAATAGTACAAGATATTTTCAGGTGTAATATAATACAGTTGTCCTAATACAATAGGTACTAAATAACAGAGTTAAGAAAATCATTAATGTTATAAAATTTGTGTTTTAATAATAATTTATGCACTTTAGATTTAAAAATTTTTCCTGGCACAGTTTTTAACGATTTGGGTATCTTATTATATAAAATTATTCCTTTATGGGATACACTATTGAGAGTTTTATTAAGTCGGCAATATTGTAGGTATATTGCCTCAATTGTTTGAGTATTATAGGCATGATAATCCTTATTTCTTTTTAAATATTGCATATTGCTATGAATAAAGGAGACCTTTTCTAGAATATATATACATGGTAGTGAGAGTACGTTAAACCCATCAAAAAGAGGTTTACTTGCAGTACGAGGCAATATGCGCTTCATTATTCTTAAGATTTTCTTTTGCGTTTTGAATATTACAATTGATTGGTCAGAACTTCCCCAAAAGGGTATACCATATGAAATTATTGAGTGTATATATCCGAAGTATACCACTCTCATTACCTCTTCACTACAAACTTTGCTTAACACTCTTACTGCATAAGTTAATTCAATTTATCACTGAGAAAAAGAATATGATCTTTCCATGTTGATGTGGCATCTATTTTGACAGCTAGGAATTTAGTCAATGCAACATTTTCAATGAGTATTTGGAATTGATTTATGGGGTTTGGGTGCATTTCAAAATTTAAGTAGCTTGATTTATTAACATTTAAAAACAATTTATTATAATTTAACCAATTGCATAATTTCAACATTGAATCATGTTTAGTCTGTTGTAGTGAAGTTTAACAATGATTTTTGTAAACAAAGTTTGCATCATCAGCAAATAAAACAGTATTAACAGGAGTCATGTATAATGGCAGGTAATTAATATAAATAAGGAAAAGAATTGGCCCTAATAAACAGCCTTGTGGAACGCTGCACTCTGCTATTTGTAATTTTGATTGTATGCTATCAATTTTGACTAAGACATTTGGCTCTATAGTCTTGCTACACTACGTCATGTAACACCCAGCTGGATCTTTGCTCTATTCAGTCTGAATTCCTTATTTAGTGGCATTGATACGTATTAAGGTTTAAAAAGGAATTTTATGTGTTTGTTTACTATGGATATCACACCCCGTAAAAGGGCAAAAATCATTGCTCTTGGTGAAAACATGGAGATGAGTGTAAGACAGATAGCAGATGCAGTTTGTGTTGGTAAATCTAGCATGTCAAGGATTATGTAGCTGCATAAAGACCTAGGGGATGTGAAAACGTGAAGGAAAGAACACTGGAAAATTATGCCCAGAGATGATGCCCTAATCTGAAGAATCAGCATCATCAACCCAGAGAAGATCAGCAATGATATAATTGATGGAGACACTTCCACTGCACGTCATCACCTTCTGGAATGTGGCCCACCCGGCATGGCGCCCTATCGAGAAAGAACTCTTGACACCTCTAATGAAGAAGAAAAGGCTGTCCTGGGTGGAAAAATATAAAGACTATGAAGCAGTGGAAAAGGTGATTTTTTTTCTGATGAGACCCATTTTAAAGTTCAAGGGTATAGATCAGTACTCATCAAGGGAACCTCTTCATCTTGGCCATATCCAGCAGGACCTACAGACCCACCAAAGGTCATGTTTTGGGGATGTTTCGCAGTTTTCAGACTAGAGGCCCTTCATTGCATTGAAGGAATGATGAAGAACATAGAAGTACTTAGGACTAAAGTGATTCCAACCATGCTTAGGAGGTTTCCTGATAGTGATGGGATATTTCAACTGCTATAACTCGAAGCTCACAAAATCCTTTTTGTGTAAGGAAAAGTTGACGTTGGACTGGTCAGGGAGTTTGCCAGATTTAAATCTGATAGAAAATTTTAGGTCCATTGTTAAGGCTTGAATCAGAAAGTTGGACTGCACCACAAAAATCAAGATGATCAAGGTGTTATCCAAGTTTGGTTTTGGGACCCAGAAGTGAAGTAGATGTGCAGGAAACTCATAGATTCAATGTGTAAGAGAGTGAACTTACTTTTGGCATCTTCAGAAAGCCCAGTCATACAGAAAACTACATAAAAAACAATAGCTACAATCCTATAGCACTAGCACTCAAACATGCTGTACTAAATAGCACAACGCACAGACTGGTACATCCACCTCTGGAAAAAGAGGAATACAAAAAAGAATACCAACACATCATACAACTAGCCAGCAAAAACGGTTACCAAAAAACCCTAATAGATAAGAAGATTAAGAAATTCTCAGAATCACCATTGTGTTCAAAAACTGCAACAAAACAAAAGACCCTATCCCTAGAGAAAAGTTAGCTGGAATGTACCAAATATATTGCAACAACTGTAATCTAGGTATAGAGGCAGAACTAAGAGAAATCTGGAAACAAGACCAAAAGAACATATGAGATGTTTGTACCAAAAACAGTTAAGACAAATTAGCAGTAGCACATCATTTCTGAACCTCAAATCATGACAACACACCCGGTATAAAACTTTTAAAACCTATAAGAAACAGTTGCGAATTAGAAACCTGGAAAAGATGCATATACAAAAACACAAAGGTCACATAATGAATTTCAAATTATCGCCACCAAAGAACCTTGGGAGATGCATCACCCCATCATCAGAGAGCACCAGCAATCTACAGCTTCCCCTGGACAGGAAACAAAAGCGGCACAATCAGTTGGAGAGTTGTTGATAATGGGAAAAATACCCCATTCCCAATGCGCGTCCAAGTAAGTGCAATTTTCAGTGATGTGGTGTTACCATTTACCAACTCACTTTTTATATGATTATGCATCATAGTTACTAGTTTCTATTCCCTCAAATTAGTAAAATATCATTAATCAGATAAAGATTAAATAGTCTGAATGCAAAGTTTAAGCGCTACAAATAAAAAACCAGGGTGCCAAAGTAACATAAACATAACAACTAAGCTTCCCAATGCATGTGGCAGGTGTATATTTTAGAGGGAGCTGCAGACTGAATGAAACCTAACAAACGAATTCTAGAGGCTTATCCCAAAAAGGTAGAAAAATGACAAAATTGCACTTTAGCAACCTTTCATATACTGCATCCCCTATATGCTTTAAGCTCCAATGAAGAGAGAGAGAGAATGTGTGAGTGTGTGTGTCATAACTCAAAAATAGAACTCATAAACACCAATTCAGCAAGAACACAAATCAAACATGTCTAAAAAAATTTCATCATCCTAATTGTCCTTTACATACAGAATTTTTATTTTGACAAAAAGGACTGAAGGTTTTTAAAAAATGTATATATATTTAATGCGTTTGCATTATAAATAAAACATATGTCTTGAATTTGCTGTGAATAGCCTATAAAATCCCCCCCCTTACATGTGTCAAATTTGTGTAATTTGGAATAGAGGTATGCATATCTGTGATTTTTAATGCCTACACTTGTCTCTGAGGGTTGGTTTCCCTCAGACCAACCTAATCATAGGCAGGCAGTCTTCTTCAATGCTGAGCAAGTCAAGTTAAGAAATAGCATATTTTCTGACATAGAAGCGAAAGTTTAGAGATGAAATTTAAAAGCCTGTCTCAAGCACTCTTCTCTACCGATAGAGATAAACAGTTTAAACATTATTTCATCATAGCCTTACAAAATGATGTTCTAATGATTGTTAAATTTTTTAAGTTGTTTTCTATAATTATATGATTCATACAATGAAATAATAAAGCATGACCAATTTGAAACAGTTTGCAAAGTTTTCATTGGGATTACATATGGGGGTATTATCTAGGGAGGGCAGGTGTGTCAATTCCTCCCCTCTAACTTACAAAATATAATTAGGCTACTAATTATTATTATTATTACTCTGCTGAAACAAAAATCATGACAAATGCATTTTAAATACAAATATTTCAATTGAAGAAATAAGAGAAGAGTTCTTTTAGGTTAAATGTGTTTGTATTAGTATTTAGAAGATTGTGAAAATGAAGTTTCTTTGCTTAATAACAGAGAGACAAAAAATAAACTAATTATTGTAAAGATAAAAGGTGTTATAAATTTAAGAATAAATAAAAACTTTTCTTAAAAGTATGAAGTTATCTTCACAAGTATGTGAAGCATTAACATAGTGGTAACCTCTGAGGTGGTTGACAATTTATTTCGGCCGCTCTGTGGCTGAGTGGTTAGACCATTTGCCTCTCACCTAGATGACTCAGGTTCAATCCCAAGCAATGCATGTCATGTGAGATATTTGTGGTGGACAAAACGACGTAGGGGTTCCCCCTGCCATCACATTCCACCGGTGCTCCATCTTCATTCCATGTATCACCAGTGTCATTGCCTGCGGTGTCATGGTAGTAAAAGTGGGCGTTAAACACTATAAAAAAAATTTACAATTTATTTATTTGTATAATTGAAGAACATAATCTACACTAAAAGTGGCGACTTCAGATGCAAAGGAAATCAGAAGCAAAAAATGTGAAATAAGTTAAACATAAAAATTGTTTGTTTTGGCCAGAAAAGCCTGAGATTTGTTTTTATCAGGTGGAGGCACAATTTGCTGTTAATACAATCACCTCAAAAGAAACAATGTTCAACCACATATTTGCTGAACCAGAAATTAAAGTCCATGGAGAGAATATCCAATATTATTACAGGATTTGGAACAGTGAAGAATATCTCTGCCAAACCAAGATTCCTCAATATTTTTAAAAAGAGAGAGGATAAAAAATTGAATACCTGCTCACAGATATGGAGTTAGGTGATCATAAACCTAGCAAACTTCTCAGAAAAATGCAATGCTGATAAAAATGTGTCCGAAAAGATTCTTCGAACCCTTCTGTTGGAGAAGCTTCCAGTTCAGTGAAAAATATTCATATAGTGAGTGAGGAGTGCCTGAAATGGGTTGCAGTGATGGTATATACAAGACATATCATTAGTGGTTCACATTCACTGATGATTCTGTCTAATTCCTGTGCTATTCGTACTATTTTGTGCACATGATTCACTTTCTTCTTCCACCCCTGCCACAACTTCCCGCCAAAGTCTATCCACCTCTATAATTTGAAAGTCTCGTTATGTTCCCTTACGGATTAACGGTTTTTAAAGGCGAACCAGCTTCGAAGGCAGACAAGTGCAAGAATTCAGGGGTGGGGTTATAATTGGTTGCTAAATAAGCTCGGTCAATATGATTGAGCTACCGGCTACTCAAGGATGTCTTGAGTTGGTAGTTTCTGCCGCTTCTTCCCCTGAAAATACCAACCTGCAAAGTAAAGCAGCATCTGACTTGGTCATAGCTTTGATGGCTTACCGCCCGGCCGTCCACCGACCCGTTGCATACTCGGCTATTCTCCCTACCAACACCTCCAATCCTCTCGTTTTCCCGTTAAATGGCATTGCTTTACTTGACAGTCCGCAAGCGGCTGGCTAAATTAGGCAGCATCGGGCTCGATCGAATTGGATGTGTGGCCATTCAGGCAACACTACTGACCCGCGGCAATAGTACTACGAGAATCAAACAACCGCTTCTCAACAGATACCAAGACAAAATGATTGCCAAATGGTTACTCTTATTATATCGCACAGGCAAATCCATAAGAAAAACGGATGTGTCGAAGAGATTTACCCTCTGCCCGAGTAAACTCGGGCGACCTATTCTCGCTCCTGGAAGTTAGTCAGTCAAGAGGCGAAAAGCATTGGAACAAGTGTGCAGTAAAGACAATTAAAAGTGTGCGATTGGCAGTGGAAATCACAAATTGTATTTCAGTTGTGAGTTGTGACTTAGTGACGATTCGATTCGGCGAATCAGTTGTGCTGTGTACCGAGTGGGGGATGTTGACAATTCAAGTGTTGTATTTTAGGAGCAAAGAAAGCATGTATAATAGTAATTGGTGTTCTCCTTTGTCACTACAATAATACTTTATTAATTCAATATTTTAAATATACATTATGGGTATGCCAAAATATAAAATTATTTACATAAATGAATATGTACAAATAGAGGGTACCAAAAAGTGCATACACATTTCAAGAAAATACATAACAAAACTGAATTCACACAAGCATAAAATGATGATCATCTTAGACTTTTACAGTGACAACATGTTCAAAATGCCCGCCATCAGCATCGATACACTTCTTAGTACGCTGAACTACTTGTCGGGCAACGTTTGCGAAAGTGTCTTTAGCGATTGCAGCATTAGTCGTTGCAATTTATTCTCGAAGTGTTGCCGGTATAGATGGCTTTCTATGGTATATCATTTTCTTAAGAGTTATCCAGAAGCAGAAGTCTAACGGAGTAAGGTCCGGAGAATGCAGTGGAAACCTAATCGGACCTCTTCGTCCTTTTTCTCCCCACAACCTTAAAACAGTATTGTAATATACAGTAACGTTACTACTGGTTGTTTACATGCGACGCGTGCAGTCACCAATGCTGGTCGGTCTCTACTCGGT
This sequence comes from Hymenopus coronatus, assembly GCA_030762935.1. Taxonomy (NCBI): domain Eukaryota; kingdom Metazoa; phylum Arthropoda; class Insecta; order Mantodea; family Hymenopodidae; genus Hymenopus; species Hymenopus coronatus. The sequence continues at coordinate 29,493,119 of CM060897.1, forward strand.
AGGTGTGCAACTGGTATGCGCATGTGTCCGGCTAACGATCCCCAAGATGCTATCCCTACTGATAACCATTGAAGCTAATGACTCTGTTATTAGTAAACGTTACATGTAATATAACTACCCAAGATGCTAGTCAATACTAGTATGTTTCAAGAAGATAAATGTTCATTTATCACGGGTCGGAATATTGCTTAGGCGTCTCTATATAGAACGAAAGAAAACTAAATCGGCCATGGTTGTTCATTTATACTGCCGCAATTACCATTTTAACCTGTCACTTACTTTGAAGATTTTTATGGCTATATTAATCCAGCATGATGAAATAGAAAATGGAAAATGTTATGCACCTTAGATATATATATATATGGCCGCGCCGAGGCCGAGTGGTTAGACCACTTGTCTCTCACCTAGGCGGCCCGGGTTCGATCCCAAGCGACCGCATGTGGGATTTGTGGTGTACAAAGCGGCGTAGGGCGGGGTTATCCGGTTTCATCCGCCATCGCATTTCACTAGTGCTCCATTTTCATTCCATTTATCAGCAGTGTCACTGAGCAAGGGTTAAACACTATATACAAAGAAAGAAAAAATATTAACTTCAATCACTGGGGAAGAAAAAGGAAAACACGTGGATTGATAATATTAACAGAACCAGTATCTATGTTATATAACACCCACTCAAAAACTGCAGCGTCGTAACTCTGTGATAAAGCGTATGCCGTTACACGCACGTGGTTTCACGGTTCGAACACCCACATATGGTTGTACCTTTTAGTGCAACCTTTTTTGTGTGTAAGTCAGAGTAACGAATCAATTTGCAGTTCTCTTGCTGCTAAAGTATTACATGATTTCGAGGAGAATGCCAGAAGGCTGGATGTCAATTTTAATGAAGCAAACCTTTAAGTGCTTTTATCTATCCATCTGATGATGATGATGATGATGATGATAATAATAATAATAATAAGCAAACTATTAAACACGTCCTTAAAGTCGACCCTTCTACACTTGCATACCCATTGAGCATAACTACAAATGGAATGAAAAGCAAGCCTTAAACAGTGTATATTACCCACAGCTATTGTGTATTACACATGTACTATTGCTGCAATACCTTCTCTATACACTATGTACATAGTGCATATAGGCTTGTTTTTTTTTTTTTTTTTTTTCCCATTTATTTAGCCCCCTTTAACATCTAAGGTCATATCGGGGGCTTTGCACTAGGTTTAAATCATTTTGTTTTCTTAAAGCACACATACATTCACTCTCACATACATACTTCCAGACTCTGTGGGGAATAGGGAATGATTCTGGCTAAGGAAAGATTTCCCCGCCCCAGCGGGAATCGAACCCGGGACCTTCGGGTGAAAAGTCAGCTCGCTGACCACTCGACCACGGAGGCAGTTTTGATCACCAAATTTAAAACTAAATCCAACGGAATAAAATTGCTGGATGGATAAACACATTTATACCATTAGTTTTTAGAAAGCGAAAATTCAGAAACGCTAAACTTATCCATGTAAAATTTTGAGATGAAGTGTCATAATGCAAGAATTAGAAATGCTGTCAATCAATTTGATAACATAAGTGTCTTAGCCAACATTATGCTTTCTTATATACTTCTAATGTATTCAGTGTCACAGTTGAAAGAATATTTTCAATGATAATCGACATAAATATAAATTAGAATATCAAGGGACACATTGGAGGCACTAGTTTAATCGTTAAGAGTTAAATGGATGTGAAAAAACAAGGGAAACAATACTTTGATTATGCGATCTCCAAATATATTCTCACTTCATTCATTTCTCGAAATATATAGAGTGACTTCTTAAATATCAGTAATAGCTACTGTATCGTCATCATACGTGGACATCAGCTGCAATGGAGAGGACTACAGTCCAATTTCCTAAGTTGGGGTCTGACAGTAATACTGTAATCGGAGGGGGGGTGTTGTTGACGCCATATTACTACGTGCTCAATGCTTGTTTTCAAAAGTCAATTTACAGTGCAAAAAAAAAAAAAAAGTTTACAAGCATTAAAAATTAACTGCATATATTGCATTCTGAGTCTGAGGAACACGCCCCCACTGTCACGGTTTTGTATCATAAGCACATAAATTGATGTAACTATTTCTCGTGATAGCTCCTAAATGTGTGAATTAGCAAGAGGTGTTTTATATACCGAAGTAGGTTGCCAATGTTGTCTGCGAATTTCGCTTTCCTTGTTTTTGCTTCTGCTATTTGAGAAACTACAACCAAAACACAACACACGTATTGACTACTATGCTGGTATAAAGCTTAAAGTTACTGCATAATTGAACATTTAACGCCACAAAATCGCTTAAATTGCATTCTCTTTCCTTGTTTTTTCTTCTACTATACGAGGAAACACAACTAAACAGCACCACGTATTCCCGTTATACTGGTTTAAAACTTATAGTGCAAATATACTGCTTAATTGACATTTAACACCACAAAATTTTATTTTTGGTTACAGATTTAACACACAAAAGCCGTACTCATCTATTATCTTTATTACCACAATATGGCTGCCAAAAACGTGTTACACCAGCCACAATACGGAAAAATTAATTTTGCGTTGGCAATACTTATCCTTCTTCTGTGCTGTTGCAAGTTAGCGTCGTTTCAACAGTGACGATAGTAGGCATCATGGCGTGAAGACTTGTAGAGTTCGGAAATTGTGATAGGGGTTTAGGGAAGTGTACACAGTTTTGCTATTTTGGTGTTGTGAATTTCTGGCAATAATATAGATGTTAAGTTTACCTTATTACTAAAATAGGTAAGAAATGAAAGGTGAATTTAATTCTAATATTTGTGTATATGTTAGTAAACACTTTCGCGTTCTTTACGTGATTGCAAATGGCGATGTGGCGTCAGTGCTTAACAATTCGGTTTACAAAGGATGCAGTAGTTTAAAGAGTTGTAAATTTTGATACAATGAACGGGTATATACAACGTAGTTATCACCTTAGACGTTAAAGGAGGCTTTATAAATAAAAAAAAAATCTGATGTTACATTCACGTGACTTTCTCTACATCTCTGTAACAAATTATTGTTAAAAAGCTTATTGTTCTATTTACTTCATGCTAATCGAGAAAAAAATAGCAGAAATAGTCTTATTACTTGCTTCCTTGTAAGTAGAAGTGAAATAAGGGAGTACCATAGGTTAAAGTGATAGTCAAAAGCTGGTTGCTATGTGACTGAAGTTCCTTTGTTTGTATCGACAGGAGTTGACAATTTCCTGTATGAGAATATAAGTTTTTTTAAAAGCTGAAACCAATAACAAGGAATACTAAAAAAAAAACGATCAACTCCATTAAAAAAAATGCATATGACATAAATTGTGTGTTTTAACGTGCTCTACATTTTTTGTGTGGTTCATCTCTTACGGTTTAGCAGTTATGCAAATTCCGTAAAATTCATGCAGAATAAAGTAGAATTCAGATTCCCAGAAATTTAGGATATACATTTTTTGTCAGGAAAACGGCTTTGGTATACAATATTTTAATCAAAATCGCTAAAGCCATTTTTGAGAAAATCTAAATTTTCGAAAAAAGTTCCATGTAAAGAGCAGTTGTGGGTGGAGGATTTTCTTAATCTTCCAAGTAAGATACCAAACTTAAATAGGTACCAAGTTTGGTATTTAACAGTCTTTTCGTTTTGAGCTATGCTGTCCACAGACACACACACACACACACACACACACACACACACACACACACACACACACACACACACCTTTTTCTAAAAATGCTTTTTTTTTGTATTCAGGGAATCTCAAAACATGTATTTCCGGTGAAAGAGAAAGTGTAGCGAAAGTAAAAAAGTAGCATATGCTGTACTGACCTGTATGATCAAATCTTCAAAACCTTCCTACTAAGCGGCTTGAAATTCAGTTGTTTAGCGATACTTCCGCTTTTTTCCCAACATTATCTAATAGTGGGTTCAGTAGCTTAGTCAGTAATAGGTAGCACAGATTATCATTGTCTCCGATGTACATCTATTGTCAAAAAGCAGGGAAAGACATACATGTAGGCAATATATGAAAATGTTAAGGGAGATATGGTACAAGGACAAGTCAATTATTTCCACGATGTTGACGCTTCATGAAGTCGGTTGCTTACAGTCTGGTCACTTAAAAGAATTCCATGAGTGCCCTGGAGGTCAAACAACTTGCCTGGCAGTTATATTCCGATGACTCTTAGTATGCAAAACCAGAAATCGATCCTGCCATGCTGTTGTTTTCCTTCCTCGGCCTTGATGACGTTCCTTAACATCACCTGTGGCTTGATAACGTAGCCATAATTGGTTAATAACACTCTGTGATGTGTTCAGCACTCTAGCAACATGACCTTGGCTTTGGCCACCTATCATTCCAACAGCTCTAAGCATTTCAGAAGTTGTGAGATGATGGCGTTCCATGATTAAATAAGAGAACTTCTTTGGAGATGGGCATAGTGATTTGCCTTTCATTTGGGCTACCAATGTGCTTGGATGTACATCGAAAAACTTTCCTTCAGGCTTATTGTTAGTCTGCTTAGAAGAATCACAGCTTGTTGATCCAAATCATTAAAAAAGTATTCAATATTACAGGTATTTTAAGCACTATATGCAGAACATGGAATTTCATTGTGTTATTAGTGCTAACTCACAAGAATATTTTCATGGCTATCTTATTCATTGGAATGAAAATGTAGAAGAGAATACTTAAATGTCCATACCTCTTCCAAAGGAAGCCATGCCAGGTTTGAACCCACGACCTTGGGTATATGAAGTTAGCATAGTAACTAGTAACCATTACTCCACGGAGGGCGACAATCATGCTAGTCATAGCAGTAGCAGATACAGCAGCTGATTGTTTAAACCTGTATTTCTGGAGGTCTGGCTCTTTTTATCAAGCCAGACTATCCTTTACATAATAACAGAGTTATATGTAGGTCATGTTATAGTTTATTAATTTGTCTACACGTACTATGTACATAGTAAGTATTGTAATGCACCCAAAAATTTGATACCAAGATTTCATCAGAAATACATGTTTTGGGTCCCCCTAAATCCAAAAGAAGCATTTTTAGAAAAAGGTCAATGGACAGCATAGCTCAAAAACGAAAAAACCGTTAAATACCAAACTTGATATTCAAGATTGGTATATTCCAAGGTTGCAAGATGGAAGCTTTTCAAGAAAATCCCCCACCCTAAAGTACCCTTTACATGGAAAACTTTTTGAGCACCTTGATTTACTCAAAAATGGCTCTCAACAATTATGATTAAAATACCTTATATTTAAGATATTTTCATGACCAACGAAATGTATATTTTGAAATTTCTGGGAATAGCCTCTGAAGACCTCTTCATTCTGGATGACTTTTGTATAACTGGCAAACCATAAGAGATATACAAGAACTTACTACACAAAGAATGTAGATCAAATTAAAATACACAATTTATGTCATAGATTTTTGTTTTTGTAGACTTAACCGTTTTTTTTTTTTTAGATATTCTGGATAAATGGTTTCAATTTTAACCACTTAAACTTTTCTCAAATGGGATTTCCCTTCTACTTACATGGAAGCTAATACTAAGACTAATTCTGCTTATGTTTATCTTGATTTGCTTGATGCAGATAACAGATTAATGTTGTTTACTGACCAGCTAGAAGACATGTGAATGTCTTAAAGGAACCAAGTAATAAGGACAATTCCTGCTAACGTTTATCTCTATTTTATAAGTAGATAGCAGAATAAGCTTTGTAACAATTTGTTTCAGAGATATAGAGAAAATCATGTGAATGGAGCCCATCAGATTTTTTACTTGTATTTCAGCTTTCAATTGATTTTCATAATTTCTTTTTATACATATAGTTCATTGCATTAAACCTCACTCACAAATGTTTCTCAAACTGACACTGATAAACACAAATAATACCAATTTCAGCAGTTCTTTGCTTTGTGGCATTTTCAAAGAAAGAGACCCACATTTGTTGCAGTTTCTTTGAGGTAGTCTTATTGAACTTCTAAGAACACAAAAATCTTAATACAGCTCATCTAATTGAATTGTTCTGTAGGCAATTAGCTTCTCCATTTCTTCCAGTTGGGAGGTTGTGAAAGATGAAACAGTCATTTTCTTAAAAACGGAATTTTCAAAATTATACCAATTTGAAATGTAGATTGGTGCTTTTTCCAAAAATGCATTTGCAGATGTTTCAAATTTCCTTTTGTCTTTATTTTTCATGCTTTTTAGCACACTTCCATAAAATTGATCATGCTGTCTGCACTGAAGTTCAGGTTTCAATTTACTCATTAAGGTGTGCAATTCAGTGGATGTTAAAGACTTGTTTTCTGAATACTGAATGTACAGAAATGAATAGTCTTCACTTCCACAGAATACTGGGATAAAAAATAAGACCTAAGGCTTTTCAGTTTAACAGAAAATGTTCAATATCAGGTTACAATGAAAGCCAGAATGTAGGCAGGTGTCTTAGAACTTTTATATTCTGTATCAACAAATTCACATTTGGTAGATGAGGAAAACTCGCTAAACACTTTAATGACCAATGCCTTGACGTCAATATTCCTAATTGCTTTTACAGCAGACTTTACACAATTGTTTTGAAAGTGACAGTTGCAGTTTGCTTGTATAATGTTTTTGTTATGTAAAAGTAATTTCTAATACACTGAAACATGTTTACCACAATTTACAAAGGCATTATCAGTCGAATATGCAGAAATATGGCTTATATCCAGGTCATTAAATAGTTGTGATGTGATTAAAAATAGCTTCACTAATTTCATTTGAATCTTGGTAAAAAATCTAGAATCACATAATTCACCCCAATTTTTGGATTAAAATACTGAACAGAGGACAGAATTTGTTATGCCCTACAGTAGAGCCTTCTGAACTATTGCTAAAACAACCATTCCCAGATTTTGAAATTTGAAGACATTCTTGAGAATGGGAGCCCAGTACATTCTCAATAAACTTGCAATTTTAATTTGGCCCTAAGAAATTTTGTGTGCAACTTTGGAGACTGGCAAGAGTTTCGGTAACAGTTTGTTTCCACAATCTTGTGGGTTAGGTAATGTAAATGGAGTTTGGTGTAAATGTGCACAAATGTAAATGAAATTGCAACATATGTCGATATTCTACTGTACTAAGATAGGGTAAGTCGAACAACAAAAAATCGCGAATATAAGGAAACTTAGATCATTTTTAATTGAACGTCATCTACAAAGCTTTAGGCTGAAAATATAACCAGAATGTGAATGTCACTTATTTAATAAGTAATAACTGAAATATTAAGAGTCCAAATTAGCTGACCGTTTTACACCTTCGAATAGAGATGCCGCACCATGATGGAGAGATACTGCACTCATTTCTTCCTGTTTATACTCTTCTACCTGATGATCTGTCGACCACACATATTACACATATCCTTGTACAGCGTGCAAGTTTCATGTAGCCACTTGACACATTTGCTACACTTAATTCAATCGGCTTTGGAAGATGTGCTGAAGTAATTCTCCCAACACCAAGCAATTGTTTTCATCATTTTCGGTAACATTTGCGACTCTCTTCTTCAGTGTATTGTTAGGCTCCTTTGATGTTTTTTGATTTCCTCTTTCCGAGAGTCCCTTCTCGTAGTTTATTGAATATTTTGAGTTCGTATTTAGTCAGCTTGCTGGGGATGTATTGTCGAAAACAGCATCTTCTCCTGAAGGATACTAGCTGATCATCGATGGTATATATTCTGATAATCACAGTTCTTTTTAAACAACTCTTAAGATATCCCATATAGCTGCAAGTTTGTGAGTTTTTCTTCTTATTCCACTGGCTTGATCATCAAAATGTACGTATCTAAACAAAAATATTTAACTCTATAAACTCTTTGTGGTATGAAATGTCAATTACAAATCCATCGTTGTTCCACAGATTCCTAAGGTTCAGGTAGTACACGATAAAAACCTGCCAGGAGTAATAAGCCAATGAAATCCTTTATTTCCATGACATGCTTCTTTGGCATTTCGTTCCGTGACAAAGTTTACTGAAATCATTAGTATATAGATATTTGTGTATTGTGTCTTTTGTAGCATTCTTCGTTGAACAACATAAAGCACTACAGGGGTGTTTAAGCATTTTTTGCAATTCCTGCTACACCGGGAAAATGAGAAACTATGTCCTCATATCTTGTTCGCACGTTTGTTGGTGGAGGAGTTTTCAACACTTTGTTTTTTGTATCCCAATATAAAAAAAAATCACTGGTTTCTTTCTTCTCTGTCGTCTGTTTCTGTGTCGCTATGTTGAAGCTCTTTGCAATCATCGGCAGACTCTGAATCAGATTTGTCAAATGTTTCTTCGTTATCTTCTAAAACTGCACTATCAAAGCGTGTGCTTTTCTCTCTCATATTCCTCGTAAGAACACAGATTGTAACTTTGCAATGCAACTGCTGCTTACAGACTGACTCCTAGTATGTGACCAAATAATGATATAATATATAGCAAAGTATGCCAATCACACTCCAGACTGCGTGTGATGTGCTGGGAACATCCCAACTGTATGTTCTAAGCTAATTAAATTTGTAAAATTGCTTTCTAATGTAGTGTTTACGTGGGCTGATATAAAGATACTAGGAATTTGTCATACGAAGTTAGGCTTTCCTGATGAGTTGCGTTTTACAGTTTGGGATGCCCACAACACCCTGTGCCAGTACTAAAGGTTAAGGTGACCTCTATTGGCATCAATGTATTGTTGCAATCTTTGTTATACACTGGACATTACTCATTCCAATGTTTGCGGTGTAACACCAGCAATTTCTGTACGCATTGCGGCTGTCGATATCACGAAGATTATGACTATAAACTGTACCCTTAAGATGCCCCTACAAATTCGTTTGGTGCATTGAGATCAGGTGATAACAGAGGGCCACTGAATGTCACTCCATATCTGGAGTTAGGTCGCCCAGGAAAAGCAGCGCGGATTGTGTTCTTTGAAACATGTGCTGCATGGAATGCTCCATCCTGTAGAAACCACAGGCGCCGAATGTTCCAGTTGCGTCTTAGCTCTGGCGGGAAAAACGTAACATGGTTGTAACGGTCAGAGTTCACAGTTGTCTTCGAAAAAAGGACTAACGATACTCTCTACTCTATATACTAGGACCATAGACTGTGTAGTGACCTTTTGAAAATTCCGCGTGGATTTTGCGGAGCCCAATATAGAAAGTTCTGCTTATAAGAACCGTTGAGGCAGAAATTTGTTCGTCACTCATCAGGCAGTTGTGAAGATATTGGTTAGTGTTAAAACAACTGCAAGATACAGTGACAACGGACATGCAGGGCTTTGTTTGCTACTGTTAGCTTCTGTGTGACCTGCAGTGGAACGGCAAATCTTTGCGTAGAATTCATCGCACACTTCTGTCCGACAAATTCATGATCCGGGAATGCCGCATCACGGAACCACTCGGACTTCTCTGCAGAATGGCTCTCACGCGTTCGACATTTTCAGACGAGGTTTGTTCTGAACCGATTCTGTTTCACGTCACTGACACAACCACGCACTGATTATTTTTCGTGACAATGTAACTCCATGCTGCTGATCACCAAAAACCCGCCGAAACTTGCGCTGGAGAACAATTCACTTGCTTGCAATAAACCGTCCAACGTAGAAAATGCGCTTCTGCACAGGCAAATTGAATCCAACACTGCTAGACGCAACCACAGTGCTGTAAACCCGCGCCCAGCAACTGATACACAGTACAACTAACTAAAAATGGGGAACGTTAAATGCAGCACCCTATATTTCTCACTGCTGCCTCCTGTTTTCGTATATGCACAGTATCAATGTCCTTCAAAGCCTATGAAATATTCTGGCGAGAATCTCAAATTACTTATCACCTCCAAGCTTCCATTGTTACAGGCTATACCTCAAAAGCAGCTATTTGAACACTTTTGAAGAGGAAAATGCCTTGGGGCACCGTTTCCGAATCAAGTGGTTGAGACTTTTGTTGGGATTTTGTGTCTTTGTATACACACACTTATTCGGAGTGTGCTGGACTCCTAAATATTGGCTTGATAGCAATCATAACGTAATCATGGGAGAGAGTATTTGTGTATGTTTTCCCAACACCGTCCTACTTGTATTTACACCATGTGCAGAATAAATCAAGAAATCATATTCCGGTGTATTATCTGACATCCTTTCTCATATGTTCAATGCTAAAAATGTTATTTCTTATAGCGTTTCCATAATATCTTTGTATTTGTTTTATTTTAGCTATTGTGAGTCTGCCTTTTGCTCCTATTGGTTTTCCGCCTTATCACATTTACCTTTCAAGCCTGTGACAAGCCTGGTCTGTCTTCCTCCCATCTTCTTGCGGACATGTTCAATGCATTCAAATATTGCTTTCACATGTACTCTTGAATGCACTGGAATATCCTTCCAGATATTTTTACATCTAATGCTGTACCTTGTAGTAGATCGACCAAAATCGTTATCAATCTAGCTGCTTCCATACTTCCATTGCTCCCACTAAGTTTTTGGCAGCTTTTCTCATGTTCTTTATCATTATTGCCTACACCTGTCCTTAGATTTTCTGTGTCGCTTCCACGAAAAACACGCAGTTAAAGAGCGCCCGTAAATAAAAATAAATATGTTACCCCGTTAAAGTCGATTTCACATAAAATGAGCTATTCTCGTGGCGTGGCACTCGCGCATTGGTCGCTTAATCAAATGGAGGTAGTCAAGAAAATTTTGAAGAGCAAGGTATTATGTCTTGTGTATTGGGTTCAGCGCAAAAAAAAACGCTATCACAAAAAAGTAAGAGTACGTTTCCTAATAGATCTCAGTGGGTGATGGCAGTGGTTAGTATGGGGAACCACAATTAAATAAGCGATTGAAACAGATATTTATAGTTTCTTTAAACCCAAAGAAAGAAAGAAAGGAGAGATTCGGAGGAAATGCACAGGGGTGACAACAGTGAACACGAGAGCGAGTGACACAGCTAAGCTGACTTGAAGCGGAAGAGAATAGGCCTTACCGAGGTCTAAATATCCCAACAGTTTTGTAGGTCTACAGGAGTCCGTTTATGCTGTTGATAGTTACCAAGCGGCCGCCAACAATATAATTGTGTCGTCGAAAACCATACTTGGTGTTGGTCTGAAGGTTGCGTCTTTCCATCCAACGTACCAATCGTTCATTGATCATGCTTTCTATCACATTTTTAACAAAACTGGTGAGGGAAAGAGGGTGGTAGCTGGACGTAAGAAGACGGTCTTTTCCAGCCTTCAAATGTACATGACGCAAGCCTACCTCGCACAAAAATGATATAGACATCACCTAGATCAATATGTGGAATATACATGTTGTGTTAAGAAAACATGGAAAGCGGTCACTAGAATGTAAATCAGAGATATCCCATCATACAGAAACTGCTTAACTGGGCTGAAGTTATATACAGGTGTGAAAAACTATTGAAGGCTTCAGAAAGAAATGTAGGCTCTCCGGTGTTCATGAGAGGTAGGCTGTAATTGCCAAAGAAACATGTAATTACTTTACCTCTTGCACAAGCTCGAGATGAACCCTAAAGTAATGTTGGGCATCCGCGTTCTACCAACAGAAAAGGTGTTGGTAGCAGTGAAACTGGGTCTTCTCAGTGAGGTACAGTTCATCTCATGGAGGCAGATACATACAAAAGGCGAATCTGATGGATGGCAGTTAAATCCCTTCTGTGAACTGATTGGATGTCAAGACCTTAAGAATACCCATTCTACAAATATATAACTGATCGGCATCAGTGACTCCGCGTACAGAATCGCCGCAAACAGGGACGTACCACTTGATTTCAAATCTGCCTTGTTGTGGGAACTTGATCTCGTACAAACCTACGACTTTTTGCCTACGCATATTCTGTTCTTTATTTCTGATAGGGTAGATCTCCCACAGATGATTAAGGCAAGGTATGAAACCGTGAGGTTACATATTTACCGAACCGCACATATTTTTTAAGTGCGTTACTAAATGATACAACCGCCTGTGTGTTAATAGAAAGGATAGGTAAATATGTAACTGAAAACTTCTACACATGATTCAGGTATTTATTATATATATTTTAACATTATGTAATGTATATGTGGGTCACAAACTGCACATTGTCCAGAACTCAGATATAAATAAACGCATACCACATTTCTTATGTTGCAAAACGATACAACCACCTCATCAATAGTCAGTATAGGAGCCTTGTTTGAGCACAACCTTGAAAACACGATCGCTTTCTGTCTATAATCTTCTGGAGCGTGGACACCTCCATATCTTCCCAAGCAGATATGAGGGCAGCTTTCAACTCTGCGGCATTTGAATAGTTTGCTATCAGCATACACTGAGCGACATAATATGCCCCATAGGTTCTCCATGAGATTCATATCTGACGAATTTGCAGGCCAGTCCATTACATGCACACCATTCTGTAGAAACCATTCCCAGGTGGAGTTTGCAGTGTGAATACTAGTATTGTCCTGATGGAAAATCCAACAGGGTCCTCCAATTGCTTCCCCAAAAGGGAAAAGATAAACATCCAGCAGGTCTGGGTAGTCAGTTGATTTCTTTCGACCTGATGGGAAAGCAAGGTTTGTTGTGCCACGATAACCGAACCCAGCCCAAACCATTAATCAACCTCCTTGCTGCCGTTTAGAAAATATCTGTTCTTTCCGCAAATCATGCCATTAGTAAGCTGCTGCATCTGGTCCATCTTAGTTGAATTTCTTTTCATCACTGAACACTACTTGCTTTCATTGGGCTTTCCAGGTCACATGCTGCTTTGCCCCGGATATCCGTCTTTTCTTATGCATATCAGTAAGCCGAGGCTGCCGTTTCTTTTTCTTGTACAACATGGTTCTTCCTGGCTACCATTCGGGATAGCGTAGATTTGTGCACGCGAATGTTTGGATCTTGAGCCAGTCTTCCCAGGAATGTTCCACCTTACTTGTTTTATTACACTTCTCTCCTGCCTGGGTGTAAGTTTCCGTGGTCTTCCGGAGGACTTCTTCGTGCCATAATTCGTCCCAAGGCGCAAATAATTGTTCACAATGGAAGGAGATCTGTGAATTCTTCTAGCTATTTCTCTAGACGACAAACCCTCGTTATAAGCGATTATTTGCCCTTTCTCCAACCTGATAACGATGTTTGACGTCCCATTTCACTGATGGCTTCCTACACCACTACTCACGTCGAATGTGGATGTGCAGTTGTAAACACCCAACCCAATATCCCTACGCCTTTAAGGCTACTCATAAGTGGATGAAACGGGGAGAGTGGGTACGAAGCATGGTTGTGTCATTTTGCAACAGTCGAATGGTCTCGTGGTCGGTTTACTGTAAGGTAAAATCTTCCCGTCGATTTTCATGCATATAGGCACATCATGTGTTGCGTTAAAAATATATATGCAAATTCATTAGGTGCTTAATTGCGCTACAGCTGAAAATCGGGATGGTGGTATCATTTTGCAACGCACCTTAAATGTCAATGCTTTGCCCACGCTATTGATCTTCTGCAACTGTTTACAAACATGCGATAACACATCCATTAAAGGAATCTCTTCGTTGGTGAACAGTACTCAGTTTAAGTGCCGTCATCGGCAACATGAAATATCCAAGTTGCTGTAATTGCCAGTTTTCAGAGAAGACAATCCAGGACATTCGGGTGAAAGAGGTTTCCTTGGAAACCCGGAGACTTGCGAATCCGTTAAACCTCTGTCCCGAAGCCTAGTACATACAGCTCAGTTGCAGCTAAATCGGTGCCAATTGCAACTCAGATTTGCAATATTAACGAGGCCACTGCAGAAAGGGTTCTCTTAGTTCACTTCCGTCACTTCCGAAGCCTTGAACTTCGTCAGTGTTCATATCAACTTCTAAATTTAGAAGTGTAAACACCGTGGCAGCAACATCGCCACCTAAACAATCGCCATCTTCCGACTGATAAGCCGATAATAATAAAATGCTTCTGATATAAAATCAAAGCAAATATGAGAGAACTGACTCCCGGTAGGTATAAAAATCTGCTCCCAAAACAGCAAGGTCGGGAAACAGACGACTTCGTTCTTTGTGGATCTCTACTTCCGACTGGCGTTGGGCTTACACCAAGAAAGAAAAAATTGAATCGATCTCGCAACCATCAAAATAGAAAGTACCCATAATTTAGAACTTCTCTTCAATAAAGATTTTGCTATGCCACTGTGGAACACATGATGGATAAGAGCACATCGACCAGAGCTTGAACTGCTGCTCCTCTGGTCGGTTTGTAAGAGATCAAGTTCCCACAACAAGGCAGATTTGAAATCAAGTGGTACGTCCCTGTTTGCGGCGATTCTGTACGCGGAGTCACTGATGCCGATCAGTTATATATTTGTAGAATGGGTATTCTTAAGGTCTTGACATCCAATCAGTTCACAGAAGGGATTTAACTGCCATCCATCAGATTCGCCTTTTGTATGTATCTGCCTCCATGAGATGAACTGTACCTCACTGAGAAGACCCAGTTTCACTGCTACCAACATCTTTTCTATTGGTAGAACGCGGATGCCCAACATTACTTTAGGGTTCATCTCGAGCTTGTGCAAGAGGTAAAGTAATTACATGTTTCTTTGGCAATTACAGCCTACCTCTCATGAACACCGGAGAGCCTACATTTCTTTCTGAAGCCTTCAATAGTTTTTCACACCTGTATATAACTTCAGCCCAGTTAAGCAGTTTCTGTATGATGGGATATCTCTGATTTACATTCTAGTGACCGCTTTCCATGTTTTCTTAACACAACATGTATATTCCACATATTGATCTAGGTGATGTCTATATCATTTTTGTGCGAGGTAGGCTTGCGTCATGTACATTTGAAGGCTGGAAAAGACCGTCTTCTTACGTCCAGCTACCACCCTCTTTCCCTCACCAGTTTTGTTAAAAATGTGATAGAAAGCATGATCAATGAACGATTGGTACGTTGGATGGAAAGACGCAACCTTCAGACCAACACCAAGTATGGTTTTCGACGACACAATTATATTGTTGGCGGCCGCTTGGTAACTATCAACAGCATAAACGGACTCCTGTAGACCTACAAAACTGTTGGGATATTTAGACCTCGGTAAGGCCTATTCTCTTCCGCTTCAAGTCAGCTTAGCTGTGTCACTCGCTCTCGTGTTCACTGTTGTCACCCCTGTGCATTTCCTCCGAATCTCTCCTTTCTTTCTTTCTTTGGGTTTAAAGAAACTATAAATATCTGTTTCAATCGCTTATTTAATTGTGGTTCCCCATACTAACCACTGCCATCACCCACTGAGATCTATTAGGAAACGTACTCTTACTTTTTTGTGATAGCGTTTTTTTTTGCGCTGAACCCAATACACAAGACATAATACCTTGCTCTTCAAAATTTTCTTGACTACCTCCATTTGATTAAGCGACCAATGCGCGAGTGCCACGCCACGAGAATAGCTCATTTTATGTGAAATCGACTTTAACGGGGTAACATATTTATTTTTATTTACGGGCGCTCTTTAACTGCGTGTTTTTCGTGGAAGCGACACAGAAAATCTAAGGACAGGTGTAGGCAATAATGATAAAGAACATGAGAAAAGCTGCCAAAAACTTAGTGGGAGCAATGGAAGTATGGAAGCAGCTAGATTGATAACGATTTTGGTCGATCTACTACAAGGTACAGCATTAGATGTAAAAATATCTGGAAGGATATTCCAGTGCATTCAAGAGTACATGTGAAAGCAATATTTGAATGCATTGAACATGTCCGCAAGAAGATGGGAGGAAGACAGACCAGGCTTGTCACAGGCTTGAAAGGTAAATGTGATAAGGCGGAAAACCAATAGGAGCAAAAGGCAGACTCACAATAGCTAAAATAAAACAAATACAAAGATATTATGGAAACGCTATAAGAAATAACATTTTTAGCATTGAACATATGAGAAAGGATGTCAGATAATACACCGGAATATGATTTCTTGATTTATTCTGCACATGGTGTAAATACAAGTAGGACGGTGTTGGGAAAACATACACAAATACTCTCTCCCATGATTACGTTATGATTGCTATCAAGCCAATATTTAGGAGTCCAGCACACTCCGAATAAGTGTGTGTATACAAAGACACAAAATCCCAACAAAAGTCTCAACCACTTGATTCGGAAACGGTGCCCCAAGGCATTTTCCTCTTCAAAAGTGTTCAAATAGCTGCTTTTGAGGTATAGCCTGTAACAATGGAAGCTTGGAGGTGATAAGTAATTTGAGATTCTCGCCAGAATATTTCATAGGCTTTGAAGGACATTGATACTGTGCATATACGAAAACAGGAGGCAGCAGTGAGAAATATAGGGTGCTGCATTTAACGTTCCCCATTTTTAGTTAGTTGTACTGTGTATCAGTTGCTGGGCGCGGGTTTACAGCACTGTGGTTGCGTCTAGCAGTGTTGGATTCAATTTGCCTGTGCAGAAGCGCATTTTCTACGTTGGACGGTTTATTGCAAGCAAGTGAATTGTTCTCCAGCGCAAGTTTCGGCGGGTTTTTGGTGATCAGCAGCATGGAGTTACATTGTCACGAAAAATAATCAGTGCGTGGTTGTGTCAGTGACGTGAAACAGAATCGGTTCAGAACAAACCTCGTCTGAAAATGTCGAACGCGTGAGAGCCATTCTGCAGAGAAGTCCGAGTGGTTCCGTGATGCGGCATTCCCGGATCATGAATTTGTCGGACAGAAGTGTGCGATGAATTCTACGCAAAGATTTGCCGTTCCACTGCAGGTCACACAGAAGCTAACAGTAGCAAACAAAGCCCTGCATGTCCGTTGTCACTGTATCTTGCAGTTGTTTTAACACTAACCAATATCTTCACAACTGCCTGATGAGTGACGAACAAATTTCTGCCTCAACGGTTCTTATAAGCAGAACTTTCTATATTGGGCTCCGCAAAATCCACGCGGAATTTTCAAAAGGTCACTACACAGTCTATGGTCCTAGTATATAGAGTAGAGAGTATCGTTAGTCCTTTTTTCGAAGACAACTGTGAACTCTGACCGTTACAACCATGTTACGTTTTTCCCGCCAGAGCTAAGACGCAACTGGAACATTCGGCGCCTGTGGTTTCTACAGGATGGAGCATTCCATGCAGCACATGTTTCAAAGAACACAATCCGCGCTGCTTTTCCTGGGCGACCTAACTCCAGATATGGAGTGACATTCAGTGGCCCTCTGTTATCACCTGATCTCAATGCACCAAACGAATTTGTAGGGGCATCTTAAGGGTACAGTTTATAGTCATAATCTTCGTGATATCGACAGCCGCAATGCGTACAGAAATTGCTGGTGTTACACCGCAAACATTGGAATGAGTAATGTCCAGTGTATAACAAAGATTGCAACAATACATTGATGCCAATAGAGGTCACCTTAACCTTTAGTACTGGCACAGGGTGTTGTGGGCATCCCAAACTGTAAAACGCAACTCATCAGGAAAGCCTAACTTCGTATGACAAATTCCTAGTATCTTTATATCAGCCCACGTAAACACTACATTAGAAAGCAATTTTACAAATTTAATTAGCTTAGAACATACAGTTGGGATGTTCCCAGCACATCACACGCAGTCTGGAGTGTGATTGGCATACTTTGCTATATATTATATCATTATTTGGTCACATACTAGGAGTCAGTCTGTAAGCAGCAGTTGCATTGCAAAGTTACAATCTGTGTTCTTACGAGGAATATGAGAGAGAAAAGCACACGCTTTGATAGTGCAGTTTTAGAAGATAACGAAGAAACATTTGACAAATCTGATTCAGAGTCTGCCGATGATTGCAAAGAGCTTCAACATAGCGACACAGAAACAGACGACAGAGAAGAAAGAAACCAGTGATTTTTTTTTATATTGGGATACAAAAAACAAAGTGTTGAAAACTCCTCCACCAACAAACGTGCGAACAAGATATGAGGACATAGTTTCTCATTTTCCCGGTGTAGCAGGAATTGCAAAAAATGCTTAAACACCCCTGTAGTGCTTTATGTTGTTCAACGAAGAATGCTACAAAAGACACAATACACAAATATCTATATACTAATGATTTCAGTAAACTTTGTCACGGAACGAAATGCCAAAGAAGCATGTCATGGAAATAAAGGATTTCATTGGCTTATTACTCCTGGCAGGTTTTTATCGTGTACTACCTGAACCTTAGGAATCTGTGGAACAACGATGGATTTGTAATTGACATTTCATACCACAAAGAGTTTATAGAGTTAAATATTTTTGTTTAGATACGTACATTTTGATGATCAAGCCAGTGGAATAAGAAGAAAAACTCACAAACTTGCAGCTATATGGGATATCTTAAGAGTTGTTTAAAAAGAACTGTGATTATCAGAATATATACCATCGATGATCAGCTAGTATCCTTCAGGAGAAGATGCTGTTTTCGACAATACATCCCCAGCAAGCTGACTAAATACGAACTCAAAATATTCAATAAACTACGAGAAGGGACTCTCGGAAAGAGGAAATCAAAAAACATCAAAGGAGCCTAACAATACACTGAAGAAGAGAGTCGCAAATGTTACCGAAAATGATGAAAACAATTGCTTGGTGTTGGGAGAATTACTTCAGCACATCTTCCAAAGCCGATTGAATTAAGTGTAGCAAATGTGTCAAGTGGCTACATGAAACTTGCACGCTGTACAAGGATATGTGTAATATGTGTGGTCGACAGATCATCAGGTAGAAGAGTATAAACAGGAAGAAATGAGTGCAGTATCTCTCCATCATGGTGCGGCATCTCTATTCGAAGGTGTAAAACGGTCAGCTAATTTGGACTCTTAATATTTCAGTTATTACTTATTAAATAAGTGACATTCACATTCTGGTTATATTTTCAGCCTAAAGCTTTGTAGATGACGTTCAATTAAAAATGATCTAAGTTTCCTTATATTCGCGATTTTTTGTTGTTCGACTTACCCTATCTTAGTACAGTAGAATATCGACATATGTTGCAATTTCATTTACATTTGTGCACATTTACACCAAACTCCATTTACATTACCTAACCCACAAGATTGTGGAAACAAACTGTTACCGAAACTCTTGCCAGTCTCCAAAGTTGCACACAAAATTTCTTAGGGCCAAATTAAAATTGCAAGTTTATTGAGAATGTACTGGGCTCCCATTCTCAAGAATGTCTTCAAATTTCAAAATCTGGGAATGGTTGTTTTAGCAATAGTTCAGAAGGCTCTACTGTAGGGCATAACAAATTCTGTCCTCTGTTCAGTATTTTAATCCAAAAATTGGGGTGAATTATGTGATTCTAGATTTTTTACCAAGATTCAAATGAAATTAGTGAAGCTATTTTTAATCACATCACAACTATTTAATGACCTGGATATAAGCCATATTTCTGCATATTCGACTGATAATGCCTTTGTAAATTGTGGTAAACATGTTTCAGTGTATTAGAAATTACTTTTACATAACAAAAACATTATACAAGCAAACTGCAACTGTCACTTTCAAAACAATTGTGTAAAGTCTGCTGTAAAAGCAATTAGGAATATTGACGTCAAGGCATTGGTCATTAAAGTGTTTAGCGAGTTTTCCTCATCTACCAAATGTGAATTTGTTGATACAGAATATAAAAGTTCTAAGACACCTGCCTACATTCTGGCTTTCATTGTAACCTGATATTGAACATTTTCTGTTAAACTGAAAAGCCTTAGGTCTTATTTTTTATCCCAGTATTCTGTGGAAGTGAAGACTATTCATTTCTGTACATTCAGTATTCAGAAAACAAGTCTTTAACATCCACTGAATTGCACACCTTAATGAGTAAATTGAAACCTGAACTTCAGTGCAGACAGCATGATCAATTTTATGGAAGTGTGCTAAAAAGCATGAAAAATAAAGACAAAAGGAAATTTGAAACATCTGCAAATGCATTTTTGGAAAAAGCACCAATCTACATTTCAAATTGGTATAATTTTGAAAATTCCGTTTTTAAGAAAATGACTGTTTCATCTTTCACAACCTCCCAACTGGAAGAAATGGAGAAGCTAATTGCCTACAGAACAATTCAATTAGATGAGCTGTATTAAGATTTTTGTGTTCTTAGAAGTTCAATAAGACTACCTCAAAGAAACTGCAACAAATGTGGGTCTCTTTCTTTGAAAATGCCACAAAGCAAAGAACTGCTGAAATTGGTATTATTTGTGTTTATCAGTGTCAGTTTGAGAAACATTTGTGAGTGAGGTTTAATGCAATGAACTATATGTATAAAAAGAAATTATGAAAATCAATTGAAAGCTGAAATACAAGTAAAAAATCTGATGGGCTCCATTCACATGATTTTCTCTATATCTCTGAAACAAATTGTTACAAAGCTTATTCTGCTATCTACTTATAAAATAGAGATAAACGTTAGCAGGAATTGTCCTTATTACTTGGTTCCTTTAAGACATTCACATGTCTTCTAGCTGGTCAGTAAACAACATTAATCTGTTATCTGCATCAAGCAAATCAAGATAAACATAAGCAGAATTAGTCTTAGTATTAGCTTCCATGTAAGTAGAAGGGAAATCCCATTTGAGAAAAGTTTAAGTGGTTAAAATTGAAACCATTTATCCAGAATATCTAAAAAAAAAAAAACGGTTAAGTCTACAAAAACAAAAATCTATGACATAAATTGTGTATTTTAATTTGATCTACATTCATTAGTGGTTCACATTCACTGATGATTCTGTCTAATTCCTGTGCTATTCGTACTATTTTGTGCACATGATTCACTTTCTTCTTCCACCCCTGCCACAACTTCCCGCCAAAGTCTATCCACCTCTATAATTTGAAAGTCTCGTTATGTTCCCTTACGGATTAACGGTTTTTAAAGGCGAACCAGCTTCGAAGGCAGACAAGTGCAAGAATTCAGGGGTGGGGTTATAATTGGTTGCTAAATAAGCTCGGTCAATATGATTGAGCTACCGGCTACTCAAGGATGTCTTGAGTTGGTAGTTTCTGCCGCTTCTTCCCCTGAAAATACCAACCTGCAAAGTAAAGCAGCATCTGACTTGGTCATAGCTTTGATGGCTTACCGCCCGGCCGTCCACCGACCCGTTGCATACTCGGCTATTCTCCCTACCAACACCTCCAATCCTCTCGTTTTCCCGTTAAATGGCATTGCTTTACTTGACAGTCCGCAAGCGGCTGGCTAAATTAGGCAGCATCGGGCTCGATCGAATTGGATGTGTGGCCATTCAGGCAACACTACTGACCCGCGGCAATAGTACTACGAGAATCAAACAACCGCTTCTCAACAGATACCAAGACAAAATGATTGCCAAATGGTTACTCTTATTATATCGCACAGGCAAATCCATAAGAAAAACGGATGTGTCGAAGAGATTTACCCTCTGCCCGAGTAAACTCGGGCGACCTATTCTCGCTCCTGGAAGTTAGTCAGTCAAGAGGCGAAAAGCATTGGAACAAGTGTGCAGTAAAGACAATTAAAAGTGTGCGATTGGCAGTGGAAATCACAAATTGTATTTCAGTTGTGAGTTGTGACTTAGTGACGATTCGATTCGGCGAATCAGTTGTGCTGTGTACCGAGTGGGGGATGTTGACAATTCAAGTGTTGTATTTTAGGAGCAAAGAAAGCATGTATAATAGTAATTGGTGTTCTCCTTTGTCACTACAATAATACTTTATTAATTCAATATTTTAAATATACATTATGGGTATGCCAAAATATAAAATTATTTACATAAATGAATATGTACAAATAGAGGGTACCAAAAAGTGCATACACATTTCAAGAAAATACATAACAAAACTGAATTCACACAAGCATAAAATGATGATCATCTTAGACTTTTACAGTGACAACATGTTCAAAATGCCCGCCATCAGCATCGATACACTTCTTAGTACGCTGAACTACTTGTCGGGCAACGTTTGCGAAAGTGTCTTTAGCGATTGCAGCATTAGTCGTTGCAATTTATTCTCGAAGTGTTGCCGGTATAGATGGCTTTCTATGGTATATCATTTTCTTAAGAGTTATCCAGAAGCAGAAGTCTAACGGAGTAAGGTCCGGAGAATGCAGTGGAAACCTAATCGGACCTCTTCGTCCTTTTTCTCCCCACAACCTTAAAACAGTATTGTAATATACAGTAACGTTACTACTGGTTGTTTACATGCGACGCGTGCAGTCACCAATGCTGGTCGGTCTCTACTCGGTAGGTGTGCAACTGGTATGCGCATGTGTCCGGCTAACGATCCCCAAGATGCTATCCCTACTGATAACCATTGAAGCTAATGACTCTGTTATTAGTAAACGTTACATGTAATATAACTACCCAAGATGCTAGTCAATACTAGTATGTTTCAAGAAGATAAATGTTCATTTATCACGGGTCGGAATATTGCTTAGGCGTCTCTATATAGAACGAAAGAAAACTAAATCGGCCATGGTTGTTCATTTATACTGCCGCAATTACCATTTTAACCTGTCACTTACTTTGAAGATTTTTATGGCTATATTAATCCAGCATGATGAAATAGAAAATGGAAAATGTTATGCACCTTAGATATATATATATATGGCCGCGCCGAGGCCGAGTGGTTAGACCACTTGTCTCTCACCTAGGCGGCCCGGGTTCGATCCCAAGCGACCGCATGTGGGATTTGTGGTGTACAAAGCGGCGTAGGGCGGGGTTATCCGGTTTCATCCGCCATCGCATTTCACTAGTGCTCCATTTTCATTCCATTTATCAGCAGTGTCACTGAGCAAGGGTTAAACACTATATACAAAGAAAGAAAAAATATTAACTTCAATCACTGGGGAAGAAAAAGGAAAACACGTGGATTGATAATATTAACAGAACCAGTATCTATGTTATATAACACCCACTCAAAAACTGCAGCGTCGTAACTCTGTGATAAAGCGTATGCCGTTACACGCACGTGGTTTCACGGTTCGAACACCCACATATGGTTGTACCTTTTAGTGCAACCTTTTTTGTGTGTAAGTCAGAGTAACGAATCAATTTGCAGTTCTCTTGCTGCTAAAGTATTACATGATTTCGAGGAGAATGCCAGAAGGCTGGATGTCAATTTTAATGAAGCAAACCTTTAAGTGCTTTTATCTATCCATCTGATGATGATGATGATGATGATGATGATAATAATAATAATAATAAGCAAACTATTAAACACGTCCTTAAAGTCGACCCTTCTACACTTGCATACCCATTGAGCATAACTACAAATGGAATGAAAAGCAAGCCTTAAACAGTGTATATTACCCACAGCTATTGTGTATTACACATGTACTATTGCTGCAATACCTTCTCTATACACTATGTACATAGTGCATATAGGCTTGTTTTTTTTTTTTTTTTTTTTCCCATTTATTTAGCCCCCTTTAACATCTAAGGTCATATCGGGGGCTTTGCACTAGGTTTAAATCATTTTGTTTTCTTAAAGCACACATACATTCACTCTCACATACATACTTCCAGACTCTGTGGGGAATAGGGAATGATTCTGGCTAAGGAAAGCTAAGCTTAGCTGTGTCACTCGCTCTCGTGTTCACTGTTGTCACCCCTGTGCATTTCCTCCGAATCTCTGCTTTCTTTCTTTGGGTTTAAAGAAACTATAAATATCTGTTTCAATCGCTTATTTAACTGTGGTTACCCATACTAACCACTGCCATCACCCACTGGGATCTATTAGGAAACGTACTCTTACTTTTTTGTGATAGCGTTTAACGTCCGTTTTAACTGCTATGACACCGCAGACGATGTCAATGATACATTGAACGAAGATATTTAGTTCTTCATATCACAAACTAGATAACTACGAATAGGCGAAGTGGTACATTACATGTTAAACAAATCCACACTGTTTTAACAGGAACAGCACGGTTGCTACATACTGTACATTTTCTTGAGGTGACCTGTGTTGTTTAATGTGCACTTCTTTCCATCCTGGTCTTTATCCAGAGTTGGTTTGTAGTTATGAATTATTTTTACTTTTTGCACTGGTGCTGACAATCTTGGTCAGATGTTCTTCATATACTTTCCTATGGAAGTCTTTATTTTGCGGCTGTCCTGTTGGATTCGGGAACTCGTTTATTGTTTTCAACTCCTAGCTGACAAATCCCCTCTACAGGTGTTGACGCAGCTTTCTCCGTCCTGTAGTGTCTCAGGGCGTAGTCCATTTCCAGAAACCTGAAATGCGAAGAATGGTCTCGGCGTTGACAAACAGAAATAATCAAACTCCGTTGTTCATGATGTGACAAATTAATCATTTATTCATCTCGAATGATTCCTTAACCCTGCAGTCCGAAATAGAACAGAGCTATATATTTTATAAACGATACCGTTACTCCTGCGCGTCGCGTGCTTCGTTATTTTACTTTTCTCTCCGGTGTATTAAATCTTATCTTATCCCGCTTGGGCTATAAACTTCCGCGTGCCTGTCCGGTCGAAGCCGCCTTTCAGTGTTCTCCGCTATTTTTCAGAATAGGACACCTTGCAAATGCCTCCCCACTTCTAAAATTTTAGTTACTTTTCCTGAATTACAACCCCTACCAAACGTATACGATTTCCCCAATATTTCAAATATTCTGGTTTCATTGGTCCGGGCAAATCTTATGACTTCGCTACCTTCTCACGGTTTTTTGAGAGAAACCTAACGGTAGGCACTTGCGATTTTCATTTCTTCTGGAATGCAATAAACACATTTCTTACGACTGGATACACATTTGAGCATCCATACATCAAATGTCCGTTAGCTTTTGTGCTCGCGCCTGTCCTTCATAAATACGCTTATATATATATATATACACACACACACACAAATTTTTGTTTACAAAAACTTTTCTTTTTAACTTATTTTCACCTACATTACACAACTAAATGTAACATACCTTACTCTCACCTTAATCAAGAGCTAACTTATATTACTTAAATGGGTAACATATACCTGCTTCTATTTACATATTTTTAAACACATTTTTCCCAAAATAAATATCCACTTCTCGTTTTGTTTTGACAAGGGTCTAGCTATTTTATTCATTATGTTCCCTTTGTCTCACCCTTTCCCGAAGCAAAACTGACCTTCTTGGCTCAGCTGACTCAAGGGTCATTAGAGAGGATTCGTGTGCTCATTCTTTTCTGTCCCCTTGTATGTATATTTCCCTAATGCTTGTAAGCATTTCACTATTGACGTACCTGGTCTTGGCTCATTTTGCCATATCTTTTACTCCCACTGTGTCTTTATTTCTACATAACACAGAAATCTTCCCTCCCTAAAGTAACCGGGGCTTCCTGGCTAGTCGACCTGTCATTTAACACTGAATATTATAAGTAATTTCACTTTCACTTCGTCACAATTATAATATATATTAGATATTTATTTCCCAAACAATTCTTGCAACACGTTTTACACTAAACATTTACACCCTTTGATATACAAATTTTCTTTCCCTTGCATTTATACATTTTTTCCGACACTGACACGTAACATAAAGCTCACTTCTATTTCCATGAACATCCATCTCCCATATTACATTACAAATTTCACATATATAACAAAACTCCTTATCCCCTAATTCATCCTGTTTCTGTGTTATAGCCATTTCTGATGTCATATGGACACACCTAAGTATATTTCCGTTTCATTTTTCCCGTCCTTGGGTTCCTTAACAAACATATCCTGTCTCCTATCACTTCTGCTCTCTCGTACGGGTCTTTGTGCATTGGTTTAATTTTACTGGTGCGTTCCTGTATCATATACGATAGTTTAGAGTCTCGCGCTAGCACCTAATTTCCCGCAGCCCGTTTCCATCGCCTGTTATCTCTGCTTTCTATCATTCGTTTTTCTGCCTTCGTCTTTAGCCTCTTAAATGCATTTTGTATGTGCTCCGCATCTATCTCCAACATTATCGAAATCTTTTGGG
Source organism: Hymenopus coronatus (assembly GCA_030762935.1). Classification (NCBI taxonomy): domain Eukaryota; kingdom Metazoa; phylum Arthropoda; class Insecta; order Mantodea; family Hymenopodidae; genus Hymenopus; species Hymenopus coronatus. Next base: position 29,519,122 of record CM060897.1, read on the forward strand.
GAATGCTGATAAGTGGATACGCCGTCTTATTTTTATGTAACATCGGAGCATTTCCCGCATTGGTATTGACCATGTTTTTCATGACCCATTAAATATATGACACATATTCCAACCACTTGGTGTGCTTCTCATTGGCCAAAATTCACAGATAAATTGATGGATCTCTCCTCGTCCTGAAATTGTTCCTTAATACATTTATTTTCATCAGACTGTCAGGAGTTATTCTTACTTTTTCTGAAATCTTCCTCACAATACATAATGGATGTATAAATGCTGAATTTCACGATTTTATTACTCCTTGTTCTGGCAATTTTTGAATGGTTTCGTCTACGGCTTCTTGCAGTTCTAAAGGAGTGCCCTACACGTGCCTAAATGGTACCTGGTTCTCCATCTCATACAAAATGTTTATTCTGTCCGAAAATACACATCTAACCCTTAACAAAATGTTCAATGAGATTCCTTTTGTTCCAAAATACTAAATTTATTACCCGTTCCTTTATTTCCTCTACAGTTCCACCTTCAGCTGCCTGATAGGAGGAAGGTTCGTCGTATTTTCAGGTAAATTTCTTCTTCTGCCCCGATCGCTTGTGACTGCACGAATGCACCCTTTTGTCTCACTCCTCTCCAAGGTCACAATGACGTCCTTCAGTGCCCTCAATTTTCGGCACGTCTTTTTCTATTTTCTTCACCTACATTTATTATTCTGGTAAAGAAATCCTCCATTGACAGTTCCCTTTTCTCCCCAGTCATACCAACTTTTCTTGTAGCTGCTAATTTTTAAGTTAATTTTCTTTCTCCCTCAAATAAAGGTGTGGTTTTTTGCTTAAAATCAATTTTTGCTAAAGTGGCGTGCAGCAAGTCACTTCCAATTATTTCATCGGCTGCTACTGTCGGTATAACAAAATGTTAAAAATTCTATGAATTTTCTATCACTGCTTGTAACATCTATTTAATTATTTTCTGTATAATTCTCCCTACTGCCGAGGTACAATAGGTGAAAACCACTGGTAATGTCTGCACATTTCTACCTTTAGAAATTATGGTATTAAATACATTTTGGTTGATGGCCGATTTTGAACATCCCGTAGTCATTGTATTTCCCCCATATACATGCGTATATTCGTGGTGCTTCCCTGGTCTTCTGATGTGTGCTTAAGGCCTCATAACTGCTGTGAACTTAACAGGTTTATCTCCCGAATATTATACCTGTCTTTCTGTATTTGTTCCCTATAGAGATCTATCATTTCCCTCTGAATATGGGTGGTCATTTCTGGGCATTCGAAACTTCCCATCATTTGATTCCCCTCGGGTCAGCTGTTTTACTGAGCGAGAAGCTGAGCCTTGTTCCAGAATTGACATTCTAGGTGACCGATTGCCTCATCTTCATTGGCGATGGAGGTCTCTGCCACTCTGCGTGTGGTGGTTCCGGGCTCCTTACCTGCCTGTGGTCTCTCCGACCTCGGGAGAAAGCATTGTTTCTTGGCCTCTGACATGGCCATTGGTCACTTTCCCACCTCGGCCTCCTCCGTTTAGCGTGTAAAAATTGGATACGGTAATCTCGCGGTCTTTCATTGCCGCCCTTCGGTCGGTAGGAATTGCTTCCACCCCTTGGAATTTCCTGCCTGTGGCGTTCTCGCACCCGATTTTGAGGACTGCCACTGATTATTTTTGTGGCCGTGCCCTTTCTCCGCCTGAAAAGTGCCGTGCCTGGCTATTCTGTGGTTCTTACCTTGACGATTCCGGCCTCACTTGCCTTTACATCATTGGATTTCTACACATTCTGCATTTGGTATCTAACCATGCAACGGTTTATGTGTTAATATACACAGAGGGTGTCCCAGAATTCGACTGCACAATTTGGCAGGATTGGAGATGAGTCCTAGATAAACATTTTGAGTTAGGGAACCTATGGACTTACATTTTTTGCTATAGCATAAAATTTGTTAAAGGTTAGCACGTTACTAATCAAACCGCAATGTACCGTGACATGAACGCCCGGCTTTCGGAGAGCATGGTTTTATGGTATTCATTATTGCTTCTGTTACGCTGTTTTTGAACATATGACTCACCTTTATTTTGTGCCTTTTTGTGTTTGCACCAGTCACCACACAACCCATTCTGAGCTTTGGCATCTGTGGGAAATTTATGAAAATAAATTGTCTTCACAGCTTGCTGCATACTATTACATTGCCAATATTCTGTCTTATAGCAACTCCATAGTATATTTGGAATTTCTTTCTTACTCAACCTGCCAATTCCACCTATAGCTTTGCCATCTTCCAGTTTTCCTTTCATTTCTTTGGTAAGTTTTAGCAAACTTGAGCACATTCTAATTTTTCCATTATGCATGAGGAACCATATGGTTTACTTTCCAATACTGTTTTGAAGGCACTGGAATCACCATCTTCTAAGTATTTTTCAAAGTGTTTGCACGTCAAAATAGGAAGAAATACAGTAATAAGATATGCAAAACGGGGCGTGACACATGTTGCACAGCCTTAAGATTTTAAAATTTAAAACCCACTTAGAATAATATGACTAAAATTTGGTGGGAAGATTCTCAAAACTGTATAGATTGCTATGAACCAATTTTTGAGAAATGTCATTTGTGCTCATTTTGACCCACATGTCCCCATAATTAATACAAATAGATCTTTTTGGAATGATACCATATGCAAAACAAAATAAACATAAGCACATTCTTTTTGCAGTTATTTTTTATTCTAAAATGGCTTATGGAAAACCATTGAAGGACAAAGCTGCAGTTAGTGTTACTAATGCAATGTAAGGTATACTGTCGCATCAAGACTCGCCACCTAAGAATATTTAATCTGATAATGGTAAAGAATTTTATAATCGGCATTAGTAGGATCAAAATGTCTTTTCTAGAACATGAGGGCAAGACTTCGAATCCAGACGAGGGCAAAAGCTTGAGCAGTCTATGGGTTCGATTCCCGCAACCCCGTTGATGATCGTTTGGTTGAATGGTGGTTGGAGTAGGGGTGAATGTATGATTGGTTTTGTCCAATAGGAAATGCGTAATTTATGTCAGGCATCACGTTCGGGATTTAGGGGGTGTGTATTTTAAGGGTGGGACAGATGCGGATTGGGGGTATGTAGTAATTGTGGATTGGGTGCATGTGGTGTCACCATGTGTGAGATGGGTGGTGGGAGGCATGTGTTTTGTTGCATGGTGGTCTACATCATAAAATGGGTATATAATATACATATATACCCATTTGTTATATATATATATATATAACAGAGGCAGACTGGGATATAATTAAGGAAAATATTGCGAGAGAAAATAAGTTTCCATGTATCGAATGTAGTGAACATGTGTATGCAAACAATGTCATATTCATGAATAATGTAATCGATTTTTTAATACGTCTTTGAATGATCATATTACGCTAAGTGGCTGTGAAATAAGTGAACTAAAAAGACTCAAACCATATATTGAGACATTTAACATGCTTGCATTATGTTCATATATCAAGATCCTCATATTATGCTGGAAGCAGGAGTGGGAGAAGGAAGATTGTGGAAATGTATAATGCAACGAATAAAATAGTTCATGTATAATCCTGATTTATTTATTTCATATTAGGACATTAAATTACATTCGGAACAAGAGAGAGAGAGGTTTATATGTAAAAACCTTTGTCATGTAGAATTAGACAAAACAGGGTTGTCTGAACTAGAATATTAGCAGATGCTTGAATTTCTAATCTAATGTTGACGGCTCCAGCGACAGCCTCTTGTGGCTGATGTGAGCAATCGATGACAAATAGTGGTGCATACTGAAGAAAATCTTTTCTCTTCAAGAGGGGATAATTATCCTTCCCATAATATAAGTTTTGGAATTTGAATACATCTCGAACAGAGATGCAAACTTTGAATTTCCAAAATCTTAATTCATGTCATTATAGGGGTAACACTCGCTATTGAGGCAGTTTCAGATTAGTAATGTTGCAATGATCAAGTATTGAACAGTCTTTCGTAGCATCATTTAATCTTGCAGTCTGGGCTCACACTACTGAAAGTCATGAGCAACACGTTTACAATCTTAATATTTATTTTTAAGCCAAACCAAATACATCATAATATACAGACTTTCTTTCACTTTTCGACATAGTCTCCATTGTTTTGCACACATTTTCCCCATCGTTCTACAAGTTTGAAAATGCCCTTGTGATAGAGCTCCGTTCCAGCTGCCTGCAGACCCTGACTTGCAGCTTTCCGAATATCCTCCAGCGTCTCTTAGCGTTGGCCACACATCTGCTCCTTCACAGAACCGAAAAGATGGTAGTCGGAGTGTGCCATGTCGATACTGTAGGGAGGATGTGGAAGAGTTTCCCACCCTAATGCCCTGATCTCCATAGTGGCACGGGCAGTATGCGGACGCGCATTATCCTCTTTCCAGGGCGTTTATCACGCCAAGTCCGACGGAGCTTCAGAAGTGTCTTGATGTAGCGGTCAGAATTTATGGTTTGTCCAGGTTCAAGAAAGTCAACCAGAATGCAACCTTGTGCATCCCAAAAGACACTTCCCATAACTTTTCCTACAGACTGCGGTGTCTTCGCTTTCTTCTTCGATAGTGAGTTCAAGTGGTGCCATTCCATACTCTGACGTTTCGTTTCTGGCTCATAGTGATGGAACCAGCTCTCATCTCGTCACAATACACGTCAAAAATTCATCACCTTCATTATGAAATCTCTGAAGAAGGTTTTGTGCAATGGTTCTTCGATGAAGTTTCTGGTCTTCAGTCAATAAACGGGGGACCCAACGGGCACAGACCTTTCGATAACCCAAGCTGTGGATCATTTCTTGCACTGCACTATGCCCTATTCCAAGTTGCGCAGCAATTTCATTCACAGTGAAAGTCCTATCTCCTGTAATGAGCTCAACTCTTTCCTTGTTGCGTTCTGTAGATGCAGTTCGAGGACGCCTGCTACGAGGCGCATTTTGCAGACTCGTGTTTTTCCATCTTTGAAATGTTGCACCCATCTTCTAACACTGCTGGCACCCATGCAGACACCTCCATATGCACGTTGAAGTCTGAGATGAATTTCAGGAGCAGATTTTCCTTCTTTCACAAGGAATTGTATGACAGCACGTTGTAACGAATCATCAATGTCAGCCATTTTTCAAACACCGTCTGTGGTCACGTGATAGAAGCTAATGACGTCACAATAGGTCAACATGTGGCTTAAAGTCTAGATTACGATCCTGCAATTCGTTTCATTACATTGTTGAAATTTAAATGTTTACAATGGGTTGCTCGTGACTTTCAGTATGCCCCTCGTATAACAAAACGAGGCTTTTCGAGTTTGGAGGTTATTGCAACCAAGTGAATGCTTTGGTATGAGGAACTGCGGGCTGAATATGAGGAGGATCCATGGTTCGAAATGCGATATGCAGAGGTTTATCAGCTTTGGCAATTTTTAGAATGTCTATTTTTTCAGAGTCGGTAAGGCGAATGACAGGCTTCCTCCATTCTATTCTTGTCAATTTTAGAATTGGAGATTTTGCTCCCTCATGGTGAAGAAAATTCTTGGAATCCTTTGATCGAATGAGAACCAATTCAAATGTGCTATTTAGAGTGGTTCCTTGTGATCATCTGCAAAACCTATAAGCATTGACAGAGGAACTATGGCGTTGAATGCCCCATTTGCAGCATTCACAATATCCACCTTTTCTTGCGGATACGTCCATCCTGCATTGTACAGGCGAAGCGTTTCCATTGGATTGAGGGTTGTAAAGTTGCGCATCGTTGAGATTCCAGGATTTCTAGTTCTGTCAATAGTGCACCCATTCAGATCGAAACGAATCTCATCAACCATGAACGCAAATGCATTATTGGTGAGTTTTGCAGTTTTTGGCGATCTACTAGCCTTGGTGAGAGATGTAAAGATAACTTCTACTAGCTAGAGTGTATAAATCTTTAGCTTGACATGGAATTCTAATCTCATCGTTTGCGCCTAGCGCTGATGTGTTGTAGGGCCGAAATACATGCTCCTCTTAGCAATCTTGTCGAAGACTGGTACTTCAGTAACATTCAAGATGTCCATTATAGCACTCTATATCCTAATTTCTCAAGGAATTTTCGATAAACTGATGTTAACACGATGAAGGTCTGCTAGCGAGTATGAGTCCATCTACAGAGAGACGATGTTTTATAGCATCGACGATGTGATCTAAAATTTATTCCCATTGCGACGAATGTGTAGTCGAATAGTTATAACCTCGTTCCTAGGTTCAATGAGCACCGTTCTGATCAACTACCCGAAGAGAGATTTGATCAATCAGTTCTGTAGATATGACAGGTAAATATATGGGATTCGATGGCTCTTGCGATATGTGATACCCTGGTGGCACAGATGGAAAACACTCATACAGTGAATGCCCGCTTTTACCATCAATTGAAGACCCTGTTGCAATACTGCACTCGAGTCGAATGCTCACTTTAAATATGTTCACAGGATTGTTAGATTCATTCAATTCGCCAGCCTTGAGAATTCTATCTTCATCAAATCCTAAAAGTGAGCCAATATCTGTTTTGAAAAGTCGATGGTATATGGACATTTCATCTCAGTCTTCATTGTATTATTATTTGGGCGAATGAAGAATACCTCATCGCCCAGTCCAAGTTTCTCCATAATAACCGAATTGATGTCAGCAATTCCATATGCTCCATGAGGTATCTCGATTACTCTCGAGACATTGAAAATATAATAAAATAGATTGTTGCGTGCATCAATGTTTGGAATAGAGTAGAATGTTTCAAAATTTAATAAGGCAATCTCATAATGTCCTGCAGGATCAACATATAGCGGAGGATTTAGGAATGAAATAATGCTTGTCTCAGTTCCGCTCACGGCAATTGTATAAATCATTTTGAATGACGGCTCTCAGCAACAGACTGTTTTATAGGAAGGCAGATGTGACCACAAATGACATTTAAAATTCTGATACCTTTGCACATTATACAGAATCCTAACATCACCGAGGTAAGTTTCAGTCTCTGGAGGCGGCTTCAGGTCTCCAAAACTATCGAAATAAAATGCAGTATCATTCTCTTTCCGGATGGCAACCCAATGTGTACCTTCGTTCTCTGAAGCGTCAAGATTCACTACCATCCTCTCTTTCCGTAATGGTTTCGATGGTAGTTTGTCGATCATATATATACACCCCTAAAGTAAGGTATTTTTAAACGTTTAGCACAACTTTCAATATCAAAATTGCTTAGAGCTTTCTGCGGTATAAGTAGAGTCCGTTTCCCGAGTTTTTTTTAACCTTTACCTACAACTCCAATTTTATTTATAGAGGTTAGCATTGGACCCAGACCAGTTCGAACACTAGTCCTCGTCTTTTTCTTTATTTTCCTGCTCCCAATACCCTTGTCTTAAATTCCATCTCCCTGTATGTCGAGTCATCTCAGCAAGTGGTTTATCAGCCGCCTTCTTATTCACTGCTGTGGCCTTCTGGGCTGCTCCTCCAGCAGCAGCACCTAAAGCAGCGATTATAGGAATCAGAGGACAAAAGCCTCCTCTCTTCGTCTTTCTCTTCTTCCTCTTTCCGGCTCCTGCAGCAATCTTCCCCTTCATGACGGTTACAAGTCTCGCAGCGAGTGTATCTTTCCAATCGGCGTCACCTGATTGAACACGATTCCAAGCCTTCTCTGCAAGAACTCTGTCAGCTGTATTCCTTGAAGCAACGTCTTTATTGGTAGCGTAAACAATGTGATCTTAACAAGCTTCGTCAAGATTTATGCCAGGATCTCCCCTCTGCAATCGTTTCCGTAGCTTTTTGCCAGGTCCACAGTATCTGCAGCCAGGCAAATGAGCTTCAAAGGGAAGCGAATTGATTATTGAATTAAATATACCGGAGCCTCTCTTGCGGGACTTCCTTCCACTCCTACACTACATTGTCCACTAGATCTTATATATATAGATACATAGCACATTTATACATTTAGTAGCTACGATGGAGCTCGAGAAGCAACAGTGCACGTTACCTATTCAGATATTAGATTTCGAAGGTGATGTGAGAAACAATCTCTCTCTTTCCTTGCAATGTGAGAGCATTGATTTTAGATAGTTCATATGCAGGAAAAACAAATGTATTACTCGATCTGCTACTTCTCGAGAATGGACTTTGATATGAAAATCTATATATTTCTTCAGTCTCTTCATCACCCTCAATATCAATATCTTTTCAAAATTCTTAAATATATCCCTAATATTGGCTTGCCTACATTTGAAAAAGGAGATGTATTGCAACCATTAGACGCCAAAGAAAATTCAATCTTTATGTTCGATGTGATCAATGAGAAACAAGACAAGATTGCTTCATACTAGGGGCATACTGAAAGTCATGAGCAACACGTTTACAATCTTAATATTTATTTTTAAGCCAAACTAAATACACCATCATAATCTACAGACTTTCTTTCACTTTTCGACATAGTCTCCATTGTTTTGCACACATTTTCCCCATCGTTCTACAAGTTTGAAAATGCCCTTGTGATAGAACTCCGTTCCAGCTGCCCGCAGACCCTGACGCACTACTTTCCGAATATTCTCCAGCGTTTCGTAGCGTTGGCCACGCATCTGGTCGCTTCACAGAACCGAAAAGATGGTAGTCGGAGGGTGCCAAGTCGGGACTGTAGGGAGGATGTGGAAGAGTTTCCCACCCTAATGCCCTGATCTTCTCCATAGTGGCACGGGCAGTATGCGGACGCGAATTATCTTGTTGAAGGATGATCCTCTTTCCAGGGCGTTTATCACGCAAAGCCCGACGGAGTTTCAGAAGTGTCTTGATGTAGCGGGCAGAATTTATGGTTTATCCAGGTTCAAGAAAGTCAACCAGAATGCAACCTTGTGCTTCCCAAAAGACACTTCCCATAACTTTTCCTACAGACTGCACTGTCTTCGCTTTCTTCTTCGATGGTGAGTTCGAGTGGTGCCATTCCATACTCTGACTTCGTTTCTGGCTCATAGTGATGGAACCAGCTCTCATCTCCAGTCACAATACACGTCAAAAATTCAGCACCTTCATTATGAAATCTCTGAAGAAGGTTTTGTGCAATGGTTCTTCTTTGAAGTTTGTGGTCTTCAGTCAACAAACGGGGGACCCAACGGGCACAGACCTTTCGATAACCCAAGCTGTGGATCATTTCTTGCACTGCACTATGTCCTATTCCAAGTTGCGCAGCAATTTCATTCACAGTGAAGCGCCTATCTCCTGTAATGAGCTCATCAACTCTTTCCTTGTTGCGTTCTGTAGATGCAGTTCGAGGACGCCTGCTACGAGGCGCATTTTGCAGACTCGTGTTTTTCCATCTTTGAAATGTTGCACCCATCTTCTAACACTGCTGGCACCCATGCAGACACCTCCATATGCACGTTGAAGTCTGAGATGAATTTCAGGAGCAGATTTTCCTTCTTTCACAAGGAATTGTATGACAGCACGCTGTAACGAATCATCAATGTCAGCCATTTTTCAAACACCGTCTGTGGTCACGTGATAGAAGCTAATGACGTCACAATAGGTCAACATGTGGCTTAAAGTCTAGATTACGATCCTGCAATTCGTTTCATTACATTGTTGAAATTTAAATGTTTACAATGGGTTGCTCGTGACTTTCAGTATGTCCCTCGTAGTGCAGCATGGGTAGACATCACAATGTTGACGCTATTTACCTTGCTCAGTCCTATGCTAAAGTTCCGAAGCATTTAATCAGACAACGCCAACATGATTGTACTCTTTAGACAGGATAGTTTAAACCTAAGGCATGTATATGAGGATTATGTGAATACAGACATGAGTTTCAATGAATTTAAAAATGTGTGTAGGAATGTAGGAAAATGTTGCAGGAAGACGGTTTGTTATAATTCCCGAATATCCATTGAACATTGGAAACTGATTCGATACATATATCAAGATGAAAAAGTGACATTATCAAGCAGTTGAGGTTAGCCATGAGTGTAGACAGGTTCGGAGCGCAGACGCTACGATCATCCAACAGAATTCTTACTCGTTATATTATAAATAAGGATGGTATGGGAAACTATCAATTCAACAATAAGAGATTGTGCAATGTTCATGACCCTGAAGAAGGGAATGATGCGTCCATTAAAAGCCATGTTGAAAACATGGCAAACAGTGAGAAACGCTTGCAAGCATTTTCAGGTCAATATGCTGGCGGAGTTGAGGTTTCTCTTAGAGGGAACCTTAAGACATGGCTTGATAACATGATAGCCAAATAAATTTTGGACAGAGATCGTGATAACATTATGATTGGAAAATGTCGATTAAAAGGACTATTAGATCCAATTCATGACCATGATGTGCCAAATAGTTTAGCGTCGAATACGTCAATTCTAGGACTCAGCCCTTAGGCAATGATGGTAACGTGAGATATCAACATAGAAGGCTTACAGAGATAGCATTTAATGAAACGCGTCAAGATATAAACAAATTTGCGTATACAATATCCTCATCAAATGATTTTGATGGTAACGTAAACAGTAACGTTCAAGCTATTGGGAACAAAGTGCAAAATGTATCGGTAAATGCAGTTAGTGATCTCACAAATTCAACGAAACAACTAAGGACATCCACTCTTGAATCTATGGACAATATCAAGAGAGAGCAACTTAGTTTAAAAAACGAAACTAAATGATCTCAGTGAGAAGCTAAAAAGTGTTGATGATAATGGACATACTCATGGAATCTGAAACTGTTTGCAATACGCAGCTCTCAAGACTAGAGGAGTCAAACCTTAAGTTGAAAAATGAAAGAGAGCATCTCAGGAATGTTGAATATAAATAATGAGAAGCTTAAAACGGTAGAGGAGAATGATTATGCATTAATGTTTTCCAATAAAAATAATTACAGTGGTGTCGACAGTTTGCATCAGTCATTGCAGAGAATGAATAATGATTTAAACATTTTCTCTACAAGTATTAAGCACCATAAGACGGATATGCAAACAGACGTAGATCGTTCAAACTTATCAAGGATACACACTGCAAAGACTTTCGATGCTTTGAGCACACAGGTTGCCTGGATGAGTGGAAGAGTTATCATTAAACTTCAGGCTCGGCCTAGGGGGTAAAGGCTCATTCATCCTACCATCAGGCCGCACATTCTACACGTTTCCATTAGATGGTGCTCTGTTAGAGTGCACTATAGTCACGGCTGATCTCTTGAATCCTGAAAATACTCGTAGAGCCCTTCCAGACATGAGAAGTGTCAATATATCAATTAATGATGTTAAGGTTAAGATCTATCCAGTTCCATTTAAGAAAGGTGATATTTTGACCATCGCCCCTGCTGCATTTGAAGGAGCCTCAGAAGGGCAGATCTTATGTATAGACATTTTGGCTGCAATTAAATTGATCAGTAAACCAAGCCTATAAATTGACTGAAACAAGGTCATTTGCGTCCAGTTTCAAGATGGAAAGTGAAAGCATAAGGCTAAAAGAAGCGGTAGCTCGCCAAGACAACCAGAGAAAAATTGCGTTCTCTAAAAGGGACAAAGTTTGAGACTCAGAGGGTAATGTCTGAACTTCTCCAATCTGTAACTGAGCCTCTAAATAATATATTGAAGGTTAATAAAAAATACAGCAATCGAGAGAGTCAGGACTCACCTGATCTGTCTACTTATCTGAATCAAGTTCCCTCGAAAGATAATTTACTGGATGATATATATGGGGTTCGCTTTAAAGATGGCACTTATATGCTAGGGAATAAAGCAATTCAATTTAAGGATACGCGTCATATCTGATTATTTTCCGCACACATTTTCATTTTTTATTTACCTCCTATTCCCTAAATATGTACACCTTATTCTGTTTTTTCACAGCATGAATATAGCTGCTTATGAATATCAATGTGTTTTTTTTTTAACATTATTTCAGTTATAGAGTGCCAATAACTTGTGCAGTACAAATCTATCATCAGTACACATTTCTTTTTTACTCCCAATAAATATAAACATTTTTTTATTTTGTTTAACAGCCAGGATGTTTGTTCATATTAAAAGATGTGCATTTATTTTCTTTGCCATATAAAATGCACTTTATATTTTATCAAAGCATAAAATTGAGTATCAAAAATAATAAATATCTTATTATTTTCAGCATACGTTTTCTTTTTATTCTGTCTACTATTCCCTAAATATGCACACCTTTTCTGTTTTTTCACATAATGAATATAGCTGCATATGAATGTGTTTTGTTCAACATGATTTCAGTTATAGAGTGCAAATAGCTTAAACCGGTTTTACTGAAATACTTATTTTTCTCCCTTGTGCATTATAAATATTACTCTCCTTCCCCTATTTATCAAAATATGTTTACTTGCAATACACGGAAAAAAATCACTTATCGAAAATCCATTTCCGGTATTGTTCCAAGCATAATATTTTGTCTGTTGAGTATCAAAATTAGAATAATCGAGAGATCTATTTTAGTGCATGTGCTGAAAACAGATGTTCTATTTTTTTTGTCAGAGGTAACATAATTATGAACTTCTGTGTTATGAAAAATAAAAGTGTCAATGAAATTCTTATATTAGTAATTTTAACAATCTTGTTTGTTCATGCCGCACATGAAGTCAACATATATTTTTAGAGCACATTTTTAGTCAATACAACACATTCTTTTTACATCTGTCCTCGCTAAGCAAAATTGTAACATGACACAAGTGCTGTAAATACTATTTTGATTTTTCCATGTAATACACAGCATGAATCATAGCATGGACAGTTATATGCATATGTAGTGTTAGTATCAGATGGTTCAACAGTTCAGTCATATCCTTCTACATTTTTTGTATGTAAACAAATGTAAACGATAAACACACAATTTCACATATCCCTACTTCCATATTGTTGTTTAAAGCTGACACAAGACAATGTTGTTTTTTTTTATAGTATTCTTCTGTTACCAGGATTCTATTTATGTTGTTTACGAAAAGTTTTTTTCACACAGAATAACGCTTTACATAAATCATACACACGTTTTTTTTTTTTTTTTTAATTCTTTGTTATACTTGACAGTTTGAGTCAAGCAGAATCAATGTGAGAATGCACAAGTTCACCTTTTTCTAACACTTGTCAATCATGTTCAGGCTGTGTAAGAATAGAATGACCCCAGGATAAGGTTGAAATTAATTCTTCGAGCATGTAATGTTTGGTATCGAATCTCCTAAGTGCAATTTTGTTCATTTCTACAGTGTGGACTTCGTGCTTATAACTCCTGGAAGTTGTTTGGCATAATGTACTATTTTCACGGCATTCAAACACGATAATGATCATCACATGTTGCATATCGCATTGCTGTCTTCGATACACCTTTTGATTTCTTTACAAGCTAACCATCATAGCGGAATGCATATAATTTAGACCTTAAGCCCATATTCAGTCATTACTTTCCCGGCAAGTTCATCTTTAACGTGACGTAATCGTTTTTATTTGACAACGATATTTTATATACGTTATCAGGTTGATAATTTGTGTCAAAGTATTCAATGTTAGTTTTGATGAATTCATATAAGTCGCTACTAGTTTCAAACAGAAATGCATCTGTATCTGCATAATTTAAAGTGAGATCCTGCAGATCTTTTTTAAGAACGTTGTGGTAAAAATCGTACATAACAAATTTCGAAATGTCAAGAATTGCCTGCCCAATATATATAGGCTTACACATGTGAATTTCTTCTCTTGCTAGATCGATTCCTACAAGGTTCTCATCTAATATTATATATCGCTTAAATGTTTGAGGTGCTATAAGCTTTCGTGCCTGTTTCCAACTGGATACAAGACGAAAATCGTATCTGCGTACATTTTCGATAAATTTTCCGGAAATACTGTAATTTAATTTCTTCCATAAACGTTGGCCAAATTTTGTATTTTCAACACTTTTTGCCGTATTTAAATCGATGTATGGCTTCAGCCAGTGAGATTGTGTGTAAGCCACCACTCAATGTATACGTTTTAGTTTCATTCCCAATTCAGCACGTTGTAGAAGATTGCGGTAATGTAATACATAATTTGCCTTGTATGAAAGTGTTGCGAGAAGTTTTTTGTCCTTATCATTTGGCGGTATTTCGCTCTTTGGACACAATGGAAAATCGTTGTGTTATGTAATTCTGCCGGATAGACTAGATCTACTTCAAGGACGTAACCCTTAACCGCATCTTCTGCAATGTTTAAGAAATTTGTTGCATTTATTTCCTGTGTTTAACCATTGCAGTTCGCTGTATGGTATGGTGCCCGATTGAGGAATCGAGTATAAATTATTACAGTCTATATATGCTAGGCATTTGCTTGGTAAGGTATAATACTCTTTCGTGTATTTGCGTTAGCATAGCGCTAGACCTCCCCTAATTGCAGACTCGAAAAACTAGAGTATTTCTTTGTCTATGATAAGTAATATTGTTTAACATGACATCAAATCCTAAACCTGCAAGTAGTATATAATCCTATGATCTGGGCCATATTTGCATATTCATTTGCATAATCATTAGCATATCACAAATTTGCATATCAAAAAAAATTTGAATAAAATGTAGGGCAACTAATCTACATATCAGACGGGTATCAATCGCGCATGCATATTAATTAGCCCGCGGACCCCGCCCCCCGCGAGCCGCGCCTCCTCCAGCGAAAAAAAAATCGTAATTATTGAGGTACATAGGACTTTGAGGTGTCATTTCCAACTGAAATTTAATGAGGAATCTAATTATGCAATTGGAATTTACAGCCCATTGCAAAATAAAAACTTTAAACATTACCCCATTGGAATATTTACTATAATTAATTTAATGATGAAGGAGCAAGCATTTCAATGTATACCAACACAAGAAGGTTTTACACATTAGGTGTTTGAACATGTTTGAACCTGCTAGAGGTCACGTGACACCAAAGAAGATACGCCACTCATTCCTGTAGACATGCAATTGAGGTTCAAGGAACATTAACAAAGCAGAAATAATATAAATCATGGCGTCCCCTTCCGCAGTCATCTCTGATAACAATCGGAATTCTAAAGAATAACAGAATCCTAATACCAGACAGCTCTTACGTCAAAAAATTTCAGAGTAGGGTAGCATTATTTACATTTCTAAAATGCTAGCGACAATGAGATGTTCGAGCCTGCATCCTTTACATGTCCAATCGTGTGAATGCACCTGCCCACCCCCACTCCGTCAAAACAAGCTAGGACGCCATCCCCACCTTTTCGCATGCAGGAAAAAACTGGTTTAGCCAGGAACCTATATAAGCAAGTCACAGGCACAAGAGCCAACATTGAACTATGTCGACTTTTAAAAGTTTCGCTAAAAGTGACTTGAAAACATTTGAAGATATGGACGAACTCTGGAGTGAGTGCGGAGAAGCACACCATTACGCCTACTTCCACACTGAAGCGTGCAATGGTCTAATGCATACAATTGTGTGTGCCAACCCATCATATCACGATCAAATGTCTTCACGACATGTTTGCACCGAGAACCGTCCCGTCTACGAAAGGAAGACAATGTAAGTATAGCAGATTCTAATTTAAAATTAAAATCCACTATAAAAAGCATTAATAACTAAACGTAAACAATATTTTTTTTTATCCAGGGAACCGCTCATGCCAGACTTTTATGGAGAGGACGCTGATGAAATGGATGTCTTCAGAACCATCCATGACACTCAGCACCATTCGGAGTTGTGCAACGGACACACTCATGTGGTGTTATGCTCAAACCCAGCAGAACACGACAGAATAACGTTATATATATGCAATTTCGACTGTAGGGTGTATCGTCGAAGGAGGACGAAACAAAAGTAAGTTTAATATGAAAAAAACTATTACGGTAAAAACAAACTATTTCCCCTTTAGCATAAACTAAATATCAATGTTCATGCTTTCAGAATCCGAGACATAACACCAGTGCCGCAGCAATACCTAGATCCTGAGAGGACTGATGTAGATGAAGTGGATGTCTGCGTTACAGATTCAGGGCATGATTGCATTATACATGCTGACGTCAATGTAGACCAAGGACCTGATAAGCAATTAGCCGAGAATACCCCAAAACCCAAAAGGTGCGTAGAACACTATATAACATTAATAATGATATAAATAAAGAACACAGCAATACATTGATAATGACTTTGAGGAAGACATTCTACCTTAATGTATATGCATTAATTGTAATATGATGAATTATTATGTTTCAGAGCCACTAAGAAATCACAACAGCACAAAAAGGAGAATACATTTGCAAACCACCTCAGGAAACTAAGAGCCCTTGAAGCCCGAATGCTGAATGTTAGCAACAACCCAATCCAGAGAGTAATGGAGACAGTAATACATCTAAACGTCGTCCAAGGCGTCTCAATCTCTAAAGTGCATAGTGCGTGTGTAGGACATTATTATGACCTCCCAGTTATAATCATCATAAGTGACAGTGGTAAATTTGTGTATATGACTCTGCAGGACTGGGAGATACTATACAAAAACCTCCTTGATTTTGATAATTTCACCAAAGGACAAAAGTGCACGTATCGAGAATACAGTGAAAATATAGTGTTCTCATATAATGTTATTGCAAGCATGGAAAATGAGTGCATTTTAGTTTTCAATACTGCTCTAAATGATGATAAGATTTGTTTAAACAAAGAAGACATAAGCGGTCTAAAAAGAATAAGTTCTTTTATTGCGAGAAACTTACATAATATGTCTATTGTAAATACTGAGCTCTATGTAGGAACAAGGAAATGGAGGTGTGTACTGGAATTACTCAAAAAATAAAACAACATAAATATACAATTCATAAATGAGTTTTTATTTCCACAAAGGAGAACCTTACAAAAACATTATCACTCAATTCCTTACAGTATAAACATTAAATCAGAGATTGCATGACATGCGTTAAGGGCTTGTAGGTAAATACTTTATCGTGAATAATCAGACAATATAAAGATGTCTGAGGGGGGATGTTAGCACTCGCTTGGACCTCGAGTCTAATATTTACAGCTCCGTTGACTGTCTCCTCCGGTTGGTGAGAACAGTCGATTATGAATAACGGTGCATAGACGAGAAAATCTTTTCTCTGCAATAAGGGGTAGTTCTCTTTATTGTAATATGAACTCTGAAATCTAGAGTACATTTCATACAATGAGGCAAATCTAGAGCTACCAAAGTCCAAATTCATGTCATGACAAGGATAACATTCACTGTTGAGATAAAGTCTCAGATTAGATATATTGCAATGATCAAACTGGGAGCAGTTCTTTTGTGCATTGTTTATTCTTGACGTCTGAGCTCCTACTATAACAAATCTAGGCTTCTCAGGCTTAGATGTTGTCGCGACGTTCCATGTAAATGATTTCGTTTGAGGAACAGCAGGTTGAGTACGAAGATCCATTGTTCGAAAAGCCTATCGGTCTTAACTATCTTGAGAAATTCTACTCTTTCACTATCAGAAAGACGCATTACAGGCATTCTCCATTCAATGCGGGTTAGCTTAACAACAGCATCCTCTGCCCCAGCAGGAGCTACAATACTGTTTCTAGAGTCCTTGCTTCGAATCAGCACCAACTCAAACTTGCTATTCAGGATTAGATCCTTGTGATCATCAGCGAATCCAAGGAGCATCGATAGTGGAACTATAGCATTGAACACGCCGGTTGCAGAGTGCACAATGTCAACATCCTCCCCAGGGTAAACCCATCCGGAATTAAGCAAGCGTCTTGATTCCATGGAGTTCAGAGCTGCATAGTTGCGCATTGTTGTTGAGATTCCAGGATTCCTGTTTCTATCTATAGTCGAACCATTCATATCCAGTCGAATGAATTTCTTCAAACATGAATGCAATAGCATTATTGGCAAGCTTTGCAGTAGTAACACTTCCATCAGGTTTAGCAATCGATCCTTCAATGTAGAGAAAACTCTTGCTAGGCAATGTATACAAATCTTCAGCTTGGCAAGGGATCCTGATCTCATCATTAGCACCAAGAGCCGATGAATTGTACGGTAGAAACACATGCTCCTCTTCTTTGGTTATCTTATCGTCAAAGATTGGAGTGTCTGTCACATTGAAGATGTCCATCATAAGATTCTATATCCCAATGCTTCGAGGAACTTGCGATTGCTCGATGTTAACAGTCTGACGGTTGCAGTCTGAATACGTTGTGTACGACGGATTCCACTCTTATTATATATTTGATGACGTTGCTTAAAATCGATTC
Source organism: Hymenopus coronatus (assembly GCA_030762935.1). NCBI lineage: Eukaryota > Metazoa > Arthropoda > Insecta > Mantodea > Hymenopodidae > Hymenopus > Hymenopus coronatus. Next base: position 29,537,378 of record CM060897.1, read on the forward strand.
CCATTTCTTCGTAGAAGTCTTATGCTCATATCCTCGTTCCTAAAATTGATGAGGTTCCCGTCTTGATCGACAACCCGAAGAGTGATTTGATCGATAAAGTTAGAGTTGATGATTGGAAGGTATATAGGATTTGACGGTTCTTGAGAAATATGATATCCAGGTGCAACGGAAGGAAAGAACTCGTATATTGAGTGTCCGCTCTTACCATTAATGAAGGAGCCTGTTGCAATACTGCACTGAACTCGAATGATGCTCACCTTAAATATGTTTACGAGGAAATCGGATTAAACCATCTTTTCGGGGGGGGGGGGATAACAGTAGAACTTGAAAACCCTAAAAGCGAACCAATGGAATGCTTTCTTGAGAAATCCACAGTGTAGGGACATTTCACTTCGGCCTTCATTGTATTATTATTAGGTCTAATAAAGAATACATCGCTTGACAATCCTAGTTTAATCTTCAGGAATGTATTAATATCAGCAATCTCATATGTTCCAGAAGGAATTTCGATTACCTTTAGCTCCTCATTTAAGAAGTAATGAAATCGATTATTACCAGTGTCAACGTTTGGAATGGAATAGAAGGTTTCAAAGTTCAAAAGGGCAATTTCATAATATCCATCAGGATCGAGCTGCAGAGGAGGATTTAGATATGTAGTGACGAGTGAATCGATGCCTCTAGCAGCAATAGTATAACTCATTGCGCAAGAAATTGCAAGCACAAGTGACCGCAGATGACTGAGCTAAAATCCTGCCATCTTCTACTATTATGCATTATCCTAACACCGCTCAGGTATCTCTCTATCTCCTTTGGCGGCTTCAGATTACCAAAACTATCAAAATAAAAGGCTGTCTTTCCAACTTTCATTACAGCAACCCAATGAGTACCATCATTATGTGTCGAATCCAAATTCACAATGATCCTTTCATTGAAGTGGGTGCTTGAAGGTAGATTGTCTATCATATATACACCTCTAAAATGAGGAATCTTCAATCGTCTAGCATACATCTCTATATCAATATTGCTCAAGGCTTTTTCGGGTACAAGTATAACCCTCTGCCCGAGTTTTTTGACTCATTCGTGCTGAATCGGTGATTCTTCCTCTTTCCTGTCCTTAACCCCTGTTCTTTAACATCATTATTTCTTTTTAGGTTTCTGGCAATTTTAGAAGCCATAGCCATAGCTTGCACGGTCGAAAAAGCTCCTCTTCTCTTTTTCTTTGCAATACCTTTTCCTTTTGCTTCCATAGCTTTGTTATGTCTTGTCAGTTCTGCAATTTGACGGTCTGCAGCTTTTTTCTTATTCACAGCAGATGCAATTTGGGCTGCACCTCCTGCAGCAGCTCCCAGCGCAGCGATAATAGGAATCAATGGTAAAAATCCACCGTGCTTCTGCTTCTTCTTATAGCCTGCACCAAGTGAAACTTTTCCTTTCATAATGCTAGTAACAAGTCTTGCAGCTAGCTTTTCCCCTATGCTTGAATCAGAAGATTGAACTCTGCTCCAAGCCTTCTCTGCCAATATCTTATCTGCAATGTTTCTTGAAGCTGCGTCTTTGTGCTCAGCGTAGGCTATATCATGAAGTTTACAAGCTTCATCTAAAGGGTTAATGCCTGGATCTCCTCGCTTTAGCAGTTTTTCCAGTTTTGTTCCAGGACCACAATGTCTATAACCAGGCAAATGGGCTTCAAATGGTAGCAAATTAATGAGTTTGTTAATTATACCAGATCCTCTTTTGATCTTATCACTTCTAGCTCTCATTGTATACTAATCCCATTTTCCCATTGACACGTCCTTTTATACCTGAGGATTTACAGAGCGATTAATATCACGAGTGAGAGGGGTCGGATGAGGTAGGGGTATATATTCATTAACAATTCAATAGATAGTTTAGTTTATGAGATGGAGCTTATCAAGCAAGAGTGCTCTCTACCGATGCAAGTTCTAGATTTTGAAAGTGATCTAAGGTGCGATCGTCATGGGAAGTTGTTTCCATGCAATGTTAGAGCTCTTATCTTAGGAAGTTCCAGTGCAGGAAAGACTAATGTTTTACTCAATATGATTCTACACGAGAATGGTCTTCGTTTTGAAAACTTGTACATATACTCAAAGTCTCTCTATCAGCCAAAGTATCAATATCTGATTAAACTACTGCAAAACATTGAATGTATAGAAGTGAATACATTTGAAGACGGAGAAAGTGTCTTACACCCATCAGAAGTTAAGGAGAATTCAATATTTATATTTAATGACGTCATAACTGAAAAGCAGGGGAAGATTGCGTCATTTTATAGCATGGGTAGACATCGCAATGTAGACTCCTTATATTTAGCTCAATCCTATGCCAAGGTTCCGAAACATTTAATTCGAGATAATTCAAATATGATCATCCTTTTCAGACAAGACAATTTAAACTTGAAGCATATATATGAAGACTATGTAAACACTGATATGACATTCCAAGAATTTAAAGAATTGTGCAAAAGTGTTTGGGAGAGCTCATCAGATGGACGACCCTTCGTAGTTATAGTTCCAGAATTCACCATGAACGATGGTCGATATAGAAACGGGTTTGATGTATATATTAAGACTGATATGAAAGAATCTCATCATTCATAGCTCAGGATGAGTATTGACAGGTTCGGATCACAGAGAGACGTCTCTGTTAAACGAGTTCCTAATCAGTTTATCATAACCAGAGACGGAAAGGGCAACTTCCAATTCAAAAAAAGGAGATTGTGCAACGTTCAAGATCCGGAAGATGAGAGTGATGTAGCAACTAAACGCTACATTGATGCTGCTGCGACATCTACAGAAGAACGATTGCAAGAGTTTGCTGAAGAAAAAAACAGCGTATCAACGAATGAAAGAATTTGAAGATATACTTAGGAATCACATTCAAAAATCACTAGAAGCTCAGTATGAAGGTCTAATGACATACCTTGCTAAATCAGCCTTGAAGAGGGATGCTGAAAATAATATCATACTGGATACTATAAGAATGAAAACCTTCCTACCACCTGAGAATAATACCGATGTTCCTAACATGAAGTTTATGTTAGAATACATAAATTCAAAATGTCCTTTAATTGATTCCAATGGTGATTTTTCATTTAAAAAAAGAAGAAAAACAGAGTTAGCAGATCCTGTGAACGATGGCGATGCGGCAAATAAGAAATATGTTAGACATCTCATTTCAAGGAAACAAAATGAAGCGCAATCAAGCTTAAACAAATCTCTGGGTACAGCAACTAAGGATATTGTTGCAACTGTAGGCAGACATCTGGAGACTATAGGAAATAGACAAAGCTCTATGGATAAACACCTAACCACATCAATGGATAGTATCAGCATTCTTAAAACACAAGTTAATGTCATAAATACATTGCTAAATCAGATGCGTGGTAAGCTAATCATATCACTACAAACGAAACCATTCGATGGCAGCGCACTAAGATATACGTTAGTATCTGGTTTCGAATCCTATACATTTCCTGTAGATGGGGAACTGACTGAATGTAGAATTTCATCACATCCGCCTTCTCCGCGACAGACAATTACAATGATTGAAATAAATAGCAATAGAATTGAGAGGTATCCTACAGTGATTAAAGTAGGTGACACCATAGCCTTCACTGCTTATGCTACAAGGGCCAAGGACTATCACATTTTAAATATAACTCTTAAAATTGCATATAAATTAACATGATTTGATTGGACAAGCAAACTATAAATAGGAGAGAGCCAGGCAAGTCATCTCACTTCAAGATGGATAGTCAAAGTATAAGGCTTAAAGAATCGGTTGCTAAACATACAAGAGCAGTCAGGGAAAAGCTGCGAGAGCTCAAGGGACAGAAATCTGAAACACAGAGAGTTATGAGTGAAGTTCTCCAACCTGTAACAGAACCGCTTCGAGATATGCTAGATAGTCAGAATAAGACAAACTCCCTTCCTTCTATAATAGCTAAAGACGAGAACGTTTCTAGCTACCTGAAACAAGTTCGAAAGAAAGACAAGGATGACTTAGATATGCTGTATGGAGTGCGATACGAGGATGGAAGGTACATGCTAGGAAGCAAAATGATTGATTTCATAAATAATCAAATTAGAGTTGGACAAGAGATATTTGATGCTACACAGGGATTGAACGAGCTGATCTTTAAGAAAATTCCTGCAATGCATGTTTACACCGAGGATGATCTGGAAGCTTATAGAATTCTAGAATCAACACAAGTGCACCGTCTAAATTATGTGAGGCAAGGAGTCTGAGACAGAGCAAAGCCTACAAGTATAAAAGCATTATACGTCCACTACTCAATAAGCACAAAGAATTGGGATTGGAATGGAAAGAACATCATCCCGGGAGAGAGCAAGATTACATCTATTGGAACGACCCAAATACATTGGTGAATCGACTGAGACTTCTCATTGCATCGAGAGACGCTGGAAATAATAATCACAACCAGGAAATCAAAGAAATAATTCAAGAACTAGTCATCTAGGATCATAGCATGACAGAGGTGAAGAAAAATATAGCAGCAGAGCTTCATGCTCCTGCAAGAAGTTTCTTGCGTAGAAAGATTGTCAGTAAAGGTATAGACGATCTTGTACAGATAGACCTGGTTGAAATGATTCCTCATGCCAAACTGAACAGGAACTTCAGGTATATACTTATTGCCGTCAACTTCTACTCTAAAATGGCATATGCAAGAGCATTAAAGGATAAGACTGGCATTCAAGTTTCAAAGGCTATGGAAGAGATTTTACAAGAGATGCAGAGACCACCTCGGAATATACAAAGTGATAACGGAAAAGAGTTTTATAATAAACATTTTAAGATTCTGATGAAGACCAACATTAATCACTACAGCACCTATAGCAACATGAAGGCTGCTGGCGTGAAACGGCTAATACGAACATTGAAGAATATGATGTATAGGGAGTTCTTAGCTCAAGGATAATACAAGTGGCTAGATCTTCTAGCACGAATCATCTCAATGTACGACAATTCTTACCATTCGACTATACGAATGAAGCCTAGTGAAGTGAAGGATAACAGTCTTGTTCTTTCAGTATACCACTATGACAAACATCAAAGAGAGGAGAAGAGTGCAAGAAAGTTTAAAGCTGGTGACTATGTGCGGATATTTAGACATAAAGGACATTTTGAGAAGGGATACGAAGCTAATTGAAGTGTTGAAATTCTAAAAGTGGACACAGTGAAACGAACCAATCCTACTACATACATTCTAAAAGATAATGATGGAGAGAAAATTAAAGGAGCTTTCTATGGTCACGAACTTAAATCTACACTTTATCCTAGCACCTACCTAATTGAGAAAGTCTTGCGCAGCCAAGGAAATAGAATTCTTGTAAAGTGGTATGGTTTCCCTAGACCTCAATGGATTGACAGGGAAGATATGTTGTAGGAAAAAGTTAAATAAAGAAACATTTGATGTTTATCTAAGGTGTTTTTATTGCCAAAAGATCCTTAATGTTACCTTTTCCCCTGTTTCCTCTTAACATAATTGTTTTTACAGATTTTATATTACTTCAAATACTAAATGATTCATAAGTTAACTTATTACACAACATACACGAAAAGTCTATGCGAGTCATATTTAAGATAAGTGCATGTTTAAAGTAATATACAGATAATATATAAATATACATATAAAATATACAGTATTTTAATAGAATATACAAGAATACATCATGGTATTAATATGTACATATACATATATACGACACAAAGCAGGTACCAGAGAGAGCATGTTTTCAGTGTTAAGTGTCAGCCATAGCCAGCAAATAGTGTCCCCAGGCAAGAGTGTAATCTGAGCCTTCAATCAATTTCCTTTTGTCGTCTCTCCCACGGAGAGCAACTTTATTCTGCTCTATTGTATGAATTGAATGCTTGTAGCTCCGAAATGTAATTTGCTTCGCCAAGACGGTTTTTCTAATGTCATTCAGACATTCAAAATAGTTGTCAAAATTTAGATTTATCATACCAGTTTTGTTTATTCCTTTTGCCTTTTTTACTGTCTGTCCCTCGTATCTGTAGCTATACAGTTTAGACCTGAGCCCGACATACTCATGCAATGGCATACCTCCAAGCTCATCTTTAAATAAACCTATCACCTTCTTGTTCTGTGGTATTATTCCAAATGGATTGTCTGCTGCAAAATTTGAAGTGTCGAAAAGGTGTGGATACCGCTTAATAAACTCATAGATATCTGTAGACGTTTCAAATATAAAGGAATCGGTATCCATGTAGGCTAGTACTAGGTCGTTTAAATTGGGTTTCATGACTCGATAGAAAAAATCATACATTATCAATTTTGAAATGTCCAAAATTGCCTGCCCTATGTAGATAGGCATATTCATGTGAACCTCCTCTCTGCTCAACTCTATACCTACAAGGTTTTCATTAAATATAATGCTCCTAATGTACGTCGGTCTGGCAGTCAGTTTACTGGCCTGCTTCCAAGACGATACAATTCGGAAGTCAGTATATTTTCTAACATTTTCAATAAATTTTCCATAAACAGAATTGTTCATCTTTTTCCACAGGTTTTGTCCAAATTTGGATGTCTCCCTTGCACGTCTTTCTGTGTTTACATTAATATAAGTCTTCAGCCAATCAGACTGATCGTATGCCACCACACGATGTATTTTTTGCAATTTGAGACCTAAATCAATACACTGCTGGAGGTTTCTATAGTGCAAGGTGTATCTTTCTTTATTGTCCAAAGTTGCCAGCAGTTTCCTATATTGTCCATGTGGCGGTATTTGACTTTGTGGACAGAGAGGAAGCTCGTTGTGCTCGTCGTGGATATGGACAGGATACTCCAAATCAACTTCGAGCACATACCCAATGGGCGAATCCGAAGGTACAGAGGCGAAATCGATCAAAGAGATTTCATATTAGTCAGCAGCCATCTTAAATTACCCTTAGGAAGGTGATTAATCATCGAACTACCATATAAGTTATTCAAATCCCAATAGGAGGCATATATAGGCTTTTCTTCAGGGTTGTAACCTGGTATATATTTATTTTGCGATTTTATGTATCTCTTCGATACGCTACACATTCCGCCTCTGATTGCTCCCTCAAAGAATTCCAACATTTGTTGGTCAGAAATGAGGTCTAACTTTACCTTCGTCATCTTGAGCATAGCATCGAAGGCAAGCCCAGGCAATGTATAGTACCAGCACGGATCTAAATTGTATACTTCAAGACAGGTCTAAACTTCTCAAAGACATCCGCTAGCAATAGTGTCTGTTTTCAGATATAGATCGCTGTATTGGCCTAGATTCTTAATTTTGAATGTTTTCCAGACATTTTGTGCATGTTGATACTCCTCTTGAGATATCCCATCAAAATGTTCAATGTCAGATAAACGTGTTTCTTCTAGTTTCTCTTCATTATCCACATACGAATAGGGAAATATCCCTTTTGCTCTCATGAGCTCTTGGTGTTCAGGCTCTTTATACTCTGCATTTGCTATCCTGAATTCATCCTTTTCAAGCATATTGGCTAGACTAGATAGCTTATCATCTAGGAACTTAAAACTATCTAGAAACCTGAATGCTATGGTCCTGTAACGCTTTGAAAACGATATATACCGCTCTGAAGTGGTTGCGATACATGAAATGGGATTATCATTGAATGCCAGGTGCTCTATTAGAAAATGGCTGTCATAACTGCTCAGACAATGAAAAAAGATCGGTATGAAGTTCGGTACCTTTCTATTTAAATTGCAGGCAGAATGAGCAGCGCCAATAAAGGCCCCTGACCCATGATCATGATCCCTAACTTTCACATCATGTTCCTCAAACCCCTTCCTACATATGTGACAATGACGAGCTCTATGAAAATCAGCCCAGTCCTGAGCAGTCAAATTCAGTTCCTCCATCTTGCTATAGTATGTGATTACCATATCGGCTATCGCTTTAAGCTCAATAAAGAAATGCTTAATCGCATCAGGACCTCTAAAGAGCATAAACTTAGATAGAGCATTGTCATGACATACTAACTTTAGCGATATTGACATTGCTTTATGGTGTTGGATAGCTCTAGTCCAGCTCTCATTAGTCGTGGGCTCACAAGAGTGGACCTTTGCTAGCGCACTCTCAATGTCAGCGTAGATTACAAAGCTTATAGGTGTGCCCTTTGAATAGGATGAAAACTGGATGTTATCATGGCTTGTTGGCATTTTTTAGATTTTGTGCCTTGGAGCATCTCAGCATGTGTTTCTTGTACGTTTTTTCTATTATAAAGTGCCTCATGCACTGTTCGCAGATCCAGTGTTCATTACAATCCTTCGTGAAATGAGTTTTTGCAAATCCTTTATTAGGCAATAGTGAGAGTTTTCCTTCTCTGAGATGTATAACAAATTCACGTGAAATTCATGTTTTGTGTGTGGTTGGTATAGCGGGATTATTGATTTGTCCACATCTAAGCCAAATACAGCGACCGATGTTCCTAGGTTTTGTTTTTCAAACTGATTTACCTGATGTAGACTGACAGGGAATTCTATGCCTGTATAATTGAATTTACTGAATAAAAGATGTTTAGGATATCTGCTTGTTCTTTCTGCATGCTTCTTTCCATTATAGATTGCAGCCAACATACACCAGGCAAAACAGTAATTGTCATCATTACGAATATTTATAATAGCCTTTTTATTGCTAATTACAGCTGGAAGTCCAATGTAACGTGATGCTTTGAGAGGTGTATAACAGCTTGCACTATTAACTAAGGAGTTAACAGACAGTAAAGATTTTGAACTGGCTTGTCCTTGGAAATTTGAAATGTTAACAAGCATTTCATTCACCATAGCTGAGAATAAAGCATCCAAATCGGATGATTGTAGTCCCAATTTAGTTTCACTGTTAAAATGGATATTTTCAATATAGTCAGAACTAGGGGATTGGATCATATAAGTTACTTGCAATGAGCATATAATCTTAAACCCCGATTGATTTCTGTCCAGTATTGAGCTCATCTCATTGATAACTAGAGGTCTGCATCTCTCTAAGAAGACCTGGGGGTCTGTGATATTAGGGGTGTTTTCTATTTTGCTATTGAACATTCGTCCTTTGAATGCTTTTTCTACTATATTACATTGTAGATGGCTATGACTGACCTTTAACATTTTAGATGATGAGGGGGCGTCTTCGTCTTAATCAGAGGATGATTCGTCATGTCCCCTCTTGTGGTCATTTAACGTGGATGGAGTGTCGGCCTGAAGTCCTGCTCCTGTGATGATCCCATGGTTGGCTTGCTGGTATCCGTCCATCCAATACCCAAATGGTCAGGTCTGCAGGAAGGACCTATAATTGGAGATCCTAGCCTGTCGTTTTGCGGATGTAGCTGCACTGGTACAACGTCCCTTTCATCGTATTTTAATGCTGCAATTGCTGCGCTCCACCCTTCATCCCCCGAAGACTCCTCCCAGAGGGTGTCATCCCCTTCGATGTTTTTAGGAGGATGACATTCAGTTGAATTATCATCAGGTGTTGCGTGCACTCCTCTTCTGGTCGAAAGGTCTAGCGGCTCCTGAGCTTCAGCAGGGTTTCTGCACGTTCCCAGCTCAGGATTGCGGGCTGGCTGGTTAGGACATCTCTTTGTCAGGTCGAGTGGACCATCGTTTTCTGTAATATATACCAGAAGAGTAAAGTTTTAACTATCTTACATGTTGATTATAAATTTTTTGAAATAAGGATGGAACATCTTACCGGTTAAGGGAAGAATGGACTCTTGCAGTAGGATGCTGCAGCCACAGTCGGCATAAGCCTGTAGGGCTTGATTAGCCCCTTCTGCTGCTCGTTGTCTAGCATCATTCAGGCGGGTTCTCTTGTCCCCGGCTGGATTCATTGCTTCTGAAAGTTTTAACACTTGTTATAATATTGAGGTCATTGTATTGTTTCGAAGAATGCTTATATTTTTATGTGTCATTAGACATTGATCTGTTAGCTCGTGTGTGTGAGAATGTATACTATCATGTGCAAACGTGTGCATGTCTGTGCAGGCTTGTGCTTGTCTGTGCAGGCTTGTGCTTGTTGGTGTGAGAGTGTATACATGAACGTGCAATCATGTTCATGTCTGTGACGCCTTGTGTATGAAATTGTATATGCACATGACAATGTGTAGTTGTGCTTGTGCTAGTGCGAAGGTGCAAGCAATCGCACATAGGTGCGAGCGTCTTTATTGAAGAGCACCTTAGAGTAAATTGTTTTTGTCTAGTATTCATTTATGATAATCTACACTCACCCCTAATGCTGTGAAATTAAATCGTGTTATTCTGCAAAATAAAGTCATTGCTAGTATATACTTAACATAAATAATTTTTAACAACTCGTTGTGAATGTTTGTGAGTGTATACATGCAATTGTCATTGTATATATGCGTGCATGCGTGTGTATGTGTGCATGTGAGCGTATGTCAATTTGTATTTTTTGCATTCAACTAATTTTCGTGTGTATGTATACACTTAATTAACAGTGATAACATTCTGTTTTTTATGCTAAAGACACCTGACGAATATATGCAAAGATCTTACCTTGGATTAAGCTGTGATGAATAGATCGTTGCTAGATGAGACTGGTGTGTATTTTTCGCACTTTCCACTGCAGTTGCAAGCAAGTGTCTGCTGCAAGCATGATTTTTCAGCCGTATTTATACCCTGTCGGACGGTCTGAAACCATTTGTTAACGCTTATTTCTTGTTGGAACGTGTTATTTCTTGAAAGTCCTTTGTGTATGTCACTAGGAATTTTCTCACAGCTCGACGTTTATTTATTAAGGCGGTTCACAAAAGGTGTCGCTTTTAACATATTATTGCAGCCCTATGTCAAATAATTTATGCGGAGGGTGGATTTGTAAGTTTAAGGAAGGAATGGTCCGAGGGTATTCTTATAATGAACACGGGTGGGCTCTTTTCTTCTTTAGACCTCTAGCGTTAGGTTTTTGAAGTGTTTGCTTTTATACATAGTTGAATAAAAGCGTCTCAACTGATTTGTGAGCTGTCTACATTTCAGTTCAGAATAGCTAACAAAAGCTGAAGATTTAGCTTTCCCTGTTCACTTGTAGCATCTTTTTGTCGTGTGGGAACATTCTTTTTGTCTGTAATATAGGTTCTTCGTCTGTAACATAAAGGACGTGCTGATTTTTGACTCGAATACAGGTGTGAGAAGGTGTTGCTTCACATTCCTAACATGCCGGGGGGTAATACCACCTGTCTCCAGTGTGAGGGCTTGACGTATTCACGAATCACCTGTAGAGAGGGATTGGCCAGAGAGCGAACCTGCTTGTTCTTGTCTTGCCAGTCTGCTCGGGGTGTGCTTCTACCTGGCGGCGAACGCTCTAGTCATCAGCGAGAGAGGTTGATAGCTAACTCTGGCATGTCTACCTTTCACTTCCTCTCAGGAAGAGGTGATGGAATGATAAGGATTTTGATAAGAATCGTCATACCGACAAAATAATTTGATAGCTATTGATACTGCTACATGTCTATGTATTGATCTCGATAGACATTTATTTGCCATAGGAATAGAAGTATTGATGACATCGTCAAAAACTGTACAAATCATTAAATTTTACACAATAAAATTCATTTAGACTATATTAAGGATTTGCCCTCAATGTGGTACTGACCCTACTCTTAAAAACTTGAAATGATAGTTGTCTTATATGCAAAGAAATGCTATTGTAAAGCTTAAGAGAGTCTAAGGGACAAGTACATTTATTACTCCTAGATGTGAAATGGATATTAACTTATCTAAGGTATGTTACCTTGACTAAGAAACAAATCAATTAAATTTTAATTGTTGTTTATTTATTTTTAATGTTGAAGATTAAACAATAACTGAAATGCTGCATATCAACGAGTAAAATGTCAAACATTTAAACAAACAAAATTGAAAAAAATCCCATACAGATTGAAATGAATGCAGTTGTCAGTAACCAGTATGAGCTCCTCTTGCATTTAACACTGCTTGGCATCGCCTCGGCATACTCAATATCAGATGTTCAATGCTTGCTTGCAGAAGATTATCCCAAGCCTGACTTAAAGCAAACCGGAAGTCTCCAACGTTCTCTACATTCTCCATTTGTGGTGTCACAGCCTTCTGAAGTTGATCCCATGCATGTTCTATGGGATTAAGATCCGGGGACTGAGCGGGCCAAGGCAGTACAGAAATTTCTTCCTGCTGAAACCATTCAGAAACCGCCCGAGCAACATGAGGGCGTGCATTATCATTAGGGACACTCAAATTTCTTGAATAAAATGTTGCTAAATTCTTGAGTAATAAGAGAGAAAATTCTTGAGTGAGAAGGTAAAATTCTTGAGTTAGAAAGGAAAATTCTTGGATACGGTAATTCTTGGATATTAACTTACTCACCTACAAAAATAGAAATAAATGCATAATTAATAAATGCATACTTAATTTATACAATCTAAAATATAAAAACGCTAATAGCAAGCATAATTTACCCACACTCTTATGGTTTACTTTCATAATTATAAGCTGATAGCATCTCCAAGTTTGTGATTGTGAGATTTGTTCTGAGGTCCGTCAACACACACGAAAAGTTGGAAAAAAAACCTTTCACAGTTCACGTTTGAGACAGGAACCCACAGCGCCCTTAAGGCACCATCAACAAAAAGTTGATGATCATCACGCATTGCATGAAGAGCATCTTCTACTGATATATTTACATTGCTCTTCAGAATATCCTGAAGATCCCTGTAAGCATGCAGTCCTTCATCGATGGGAATACCCTTCATTGATGGTACTTTGTGGAAAAGGGTTTTCAGCTCGTCTCCTGCAGCAGGCTGTGACAGCACATTCTGCCTGTAGAAGAGTGCAGCCACAGGCTCCAAAAATACACGGGCAGGGTCCCCCAACATAAGATTGTCGAGCTTGGTGTGCATATGGCCTGCTGCAATTTTTATGTCCTGCATCGAACTTACCCTGAGATTTCCTTTCAGGGCATCAAGTCCTCCTGAACTCTGTCACTGAAAGTTCCGGCAGCAACTATTTGTAAGCGCTTCTTCAAATTCTGAAGTTTGGGATACACTTCTGCAGCTATCGGTTTGGAATTTGTTTCCAGGCTGAGCAACAATTGCTTCATTACTGAAGCTAAAGATTTCACAAACAGAGCTTGCACATAAAGCATCTGCAGCTCAGAATCAGTAATATTCTGCAGTAAATGACTCTCTGCCACCAATGGAGCGAAAAAAATAAAAAAGAACGGTCCAGTTATCTGCCATCCACTCAACTGCTTCCACCCAGGAATTCCATCTTGTGGCCACTGGAATTGGAAACATTCCTGCTGCAGATCCGTTCTCCTGCATGAATTGCCGAAATGCATGTCTTTTTTCCGGGCATGCAGAAAAGTCTGCTTGACTGAAATGACTAGTTTATTTAGCGATGACAAGTAGTCCATCACCACACCAATCAGATTTATTTTGTGTACCCAGCACTGAATATGTAGGGACTCATCTGGCAGGAGAAGTGATAACCCATCATAACAGGAGGTCATATAACTGGCTGAGTCACTTACTAATGCCACTACTTGGTCAACGTTTACCCCTGTGTTCCGTAGTGCCTCGGTAATTGTTCGAGCACAGGACCGTCCATTCACTACCTCCAGTGAAGTGACAGCAGCCACATATTGCTCCTGCGATCTGGAGGGCTCCACTGTAGACAGCAGAACAACGAAAATTGCCCTGCCCATCTTGTCTGTTGTTTCGTCAGCCATAACAGCAACCTTCTTGTTCTGTAGGGCTGCAACAACTTTTTCCTTCCTGGAGTTTGCCAAGAGAGGTAAATATTCTCTACGGAGAACATTGCTTCCTTGAAGGCTGGGTGATCTGCCTTCTCCAATGGAATATTGGTTGAAATCATCATTTCAACCGTGGAAGTGACAAAATCCAGGTTGGCAGCCTGGTAAAAGTAGAAAAGAAAACATATAAGCATAGACCAGAACTTTTCCAAAATGTCTTTTTAAATGTGTTAAATCTTGAAAGCGAATCTCTAAGATTGATTCTTTGAGATTAAAATGCTGCAGTTTATGTTCCTTTTTATAACATGTCTTTTGTTGCCTTATTTTTCATTTTTATAGCCCCCTTTAACTTCTTTGGTGATATCGGAGGCTTTAACTTGCAACGGCAACAGGCCTAACAGAACTAAAAATTATGTCCTACCCGCGTATTTTGTATGCTACACTTCATATCTGTGAGAGCGTGCTCGCATGTCCCTCAACGTGCGTCATTATGACTCATACAACCGGCTAAATCACCGCGAACCTAAAGCAGCGTTGTGTTATACACCCGATGTCAAGTTATAAACCAAAATAAATTTGAAATATGATATAAAATCATGTAAAACATATAACTGAGCAAAATAAGTATATGCGATTAAGCGAAGAGTGCAATTACACACGATATTTTACTATTAGCCAAATAATGTTCTGATTTCTAAAAACATGTGCTTTAAAAGGAAGTAAACTGGCATTTAATTTTAAATAGGTAATACACCTTTACCTCTTTACACACAAGTTTCAAACTCTAAGTAACAAAATAAAAATTGTCACAGAATTGAAGTAGATAAATGCAGAAAATGTGGAAATTACATACCTTTGCTCCTTTTGAACATTCAGCCGCCTCGAACATTGTTCTTTGTCGCTTACGCGTTTTCGTTGCATCCACGTGTTTCTGGCTAGCAATATGTTTTTTACAGCATTCGAAGTTTCATATGGAATTCTTTTATTGCAAAAGCTGCAAAGCATTATTTCTTTCCGTCCTGCGAGAATTGCTTTACCCGCTCATCTAAGCTCACTTTCGGTGGCATGCTGTACGATATTTCAGAACTACGCTACTGCTAGTTAAAACGAACTGAACGCATGGGTGAATAGCAACTAGTGGGATACGCGTAGAAGAAGTTACTTAGGGTAGTAACAGAATGCATGCGCAGCGCATACCGGATATGAGCGCTCCTATCTCGCTGGTTCAACGGCTTCGCTGGTCCGCCGATACTGCAGACTGCTGTTGTTATCGATCGAACGCTGACAAGATAGCCAATACCGTGCTAACAGACTCCCACGGCACTTAACAAAGCTTAAGCTGGAAGCAAAAAACGTTAACCGAAATTTGATAACAAGAATGTGTGATCTTTTTGCTATATGCGATAAATTTCGCGAGTGAACCTAAAAATTCGTATATAGAGCGGGAATTTCAAAATTTCGCGAGTAGATGGTGTGTCAAAAAGTATTTAAATTAATCAAATATGTCTTCGTATACATTTATTCCCTAATTTTAAGCATTTTAAAAATTTTCGCGAGTTTCGCGAGTCGCGAAATTTGAGTGTCCTTAATTATCATGCATAAAAATGAAATGTTCTCCATGGGCATTAGCAAATGTTCTTACAATTGGATGAAGAACAGAATTTAAGTATACATTATGATTCATATGCTCTTCCAAGAAAACGAGCTGTGTTCTGTCCATTAATACTTCTGCCCACAACATGACTACCACCTATGGACTTCCTGAACATGATGAAGTCTTTCTGCTGACCCAGGTGGACGCCAATCCCTGATCCGCCTTCCATCAGGGTGAAAACTGAATCTAGACTCATCCGAAAACATATCACTGATATCATTACCAGAAATGTACTATAAAATATATCAGAAATGTGATTCAAATTATAATTGTCCCTTAGACTTTTAGGGATGTGTATTTTAAAATATGCAAATGCATAGAATTCTGTTACATTACGAGTATATATTTTTTTTTGAAAATGCAAACTAATATTCAGATTATGCTAGATACCGATATTTTAGAAATATACAAACCCATATCTTCTGAGGCACAAAGACAATTTTCAAGTCTTGAACTTGTCGGCTAGGATCAATCCATGATATACCACGCCGAAGTTTCCGGGAATATCGTTAAACTGTTGCGCGCTCAGGCTGACGTATCTGCTAGGCAGGAATACTTGTACTGATTCCAACTCTGCAACTACTCTTGGCCCTTAGCGTGTCTGCACTTTCCGCAGTGCTGATTTTATATGCACGTTCTGTCTCCAGTTCCTGAAGCGGCTTTGCGGGTAGGAAAGCCTTCCCCTCCACCATTTCCGCTAACTGTTCCTTAAGTCCTAAAACAAAACATCCGTGTATTAGAATATCTTTGAGGATATTTATAATGATTTATTGTTTTAGACATGCATTGGTGTCTTAAATATGTTTAACTGTCCCAACTGTTTATAACTGTACGACTAGCAATTGTAAAAAACAACCGTTGAATTCGCATAACATTCTCTACCGAATTCCCCCCCCCCCCCAGGGGCCTACTACGGTAGGTACGGGTTATGCGCACCCGGGGTCCCGAGCCACCTTGACTCCCTCTGTGGGCAACCTCAGAGTGGTGAGGGAGTCAGTGGGTCAAAATAGCCACCCACGTGTAGGCCGTGCGTGGAGACCCGTGTCGGTGAAAAGGAATATCCTGGTTGGTTGAGGGTTGCGTACCTGAGCCTGGGCTTCTGTCTTTCAGTAACTGGGGAGGGTGCGCAGCCTAATACACCGCTTTGGTTTCTGATTTGCCTAAACGGGAGGCTAGGGACTAACCCACCCCTAGTCAATCGGCCAGTACTAGGTATTACACCGAACTCCAGGGTGAGTGGGACGGCGAGCCCGCTATATCCCCTGTGTAGCCCTGTCACCCCAGTGGGGTGACCCCTCGTTGGGCTCCATGGTGGGTGGGGAGCACTGGGGGATGAATTTATACAATTTTTTTATGGCACAAAAACTTAAACCCCTGATTTCAAATAGAGACGTTGGAAAGGAAGTAGTCGAGTCATATGGTCCTCGCTACTTGGTTATTCATAGGACAGAGGAAGGTAAGAAGTTCCTTACGGTGAGCCCTTTTACTATTCAAAAGGGTCTCGATGCCATTGCTGGTCCTGTTAAATCCTGCGTTCGAGCTCGCAATGGCACACTTCTTTCGAAAGCCAACTGCGCCTCGCAAGCTGCAAGGATACTTAAAGCCACCATGTTAGCCAGCTATCCAGTGAAGGTCGAGGTGCACAAGTCGCTGAACTCCTCCCGCGGTTTAGTAACAACCCGCGCGTTGGACGGTTTGTCCATTGAGGAGATCCAAGAAAATCTTGCGACTCAGGGTCTCTCATCTGTTTATCGGGTACAACGTAAGATCAACGGTGAATTCCTGCCTACTCGTACCCTGTTTCTTACTTTTGATCGGGTTGACCTCCCTCAAAATATTAGGGCAGATTATGAAGCCATCGAAGTTAGGCCTTATATACCCAATCCGCTGAGGTGCTTTAAATGCCAAAGTTATGGTCACACTAGTGAGTTGTGTACCGGCAAGTCCACCTGCGTCCACTGCGGTGACATCTCCCACGATGGGGCTTGTGCTTCAGCTCCACCGTGTGTGAACTGTAACGGGGAACACCCATCTAGTTCCCGAGACTGCCCCCGTTTTGCAGAGGAACGAGCGATCCAGGAGATACGGGTGAAAGAGAAGGTGTCCTTCTTGGAAGCCCGGAAGCTCTTGCGACTCCGCCAACCCTCTGCCCCGAGGTCCGGTACCTATAGCTCAGTTGCAGCTAAACCGGTACCGCGTCGGGAAATCGCAACACAGACCGGCGATATGAACGGGGCTACAATTGCGGAAAAGGTTATTTTAGCCCAAGCGCTGCCAAAGCCTTCGGCACCTACACCCAAGTTGGTATCAACATCTGCCAAATCCGCCAGCTTACAGAATAGTCCAGCACACTTGTCACCGAAAGCCTCGACCTCGGGAACTAAAGCTGGTAAATTCACGTCTTCTGCCCCGGAAAAACAGTTTAAGACCAAGTATGTACGACAAGACTTCTTGAAAGAGAATGTGCAATCTATTACCAAGTCATCTAAGGGTAAGAAAAGTACACGCAACTCCACACGTGCATCCTCCTCTGAAGGGTCATCTGGGGAGGAGGGCGTGAATCGGCGACGTCCGTCTTCGCCGATCAGCACATCCAATCGGTTTGAACTGCTCGGACCGAAATTTGCTCTTGAAAAAGGGACCTCCCTTGTGGAGGAGATGGATCAGGAAGATTCTGCCGCCACTGCCAGAGGACAGTGCGGAAACAGCAGGATCGTGCTCCTGAAAATAGTACTAGCCCAACGCCTAAGAAGAACAAATTGAACCGACCAGCTAATCCCAATCTGCAGAAGCGTCTTTCGATTTGAAACTTATCCCATAATATACTCAATGGCTATCCTCCATTGGAACATACGCGGAATTCGACCACATCAACCAGAGCATGACTTGTTGCTGCACCAACATGAACCCTTGGCTGTATGCTTACAAGAGACGAAGCTCCGTTCACAGGACACCGTTACCATCAGGCAGTACTCCTCCGTACGATGTGATTTATCCCCGGAGGACGGTGTCCCGGCACATGGGGGCACTATGATGCTTATTCGAGATGATGTTTTTGCCAACTCCGTACCCATACAATCTGCAATCCAGTCCGTTGCTGTCAGCATTAAGCTACCCTCCGCTTCATTCACCATTTGCAGTATCTATTTGCCTCCATCTGCGGACCTCTCGCACAGCGACTTAGAACACCTCATTTCGCAGTTGCCACCACCCTTTTTATTGGTAGGCGACGTGAATGCCCATCACCCTCTTTGGGGCTCTCCTCGGGCTTGTGCGAGAGGTACGCTA
This sequence comes from Hymenopus coronatus, assembly GCA_030762935.1. Classification (NCBI taxonomy): domain Eukaryota; kingdom Metazoa; phylum Arthropoda; class Insecta; order Mantodea; family Hymenopodidae; genus Hymenopus; species Hymenopus coronatus. The sequence goes on from CM060897.1 coordinate 29,556,110, forward strand.
CTTAAAGACTTCTTGGATAGTCAGAATCTTGCTCTCTGGAACACCGGAGAGCCCACCTTTCTATCTGACGCATTTCATAGTTTTTCACACATTGACATTGCCATTTGTTCCCCTCAGCTGGCAGTCACCTTATGCTGGAATATCATCTCGGATTTGCATTCTAGTGACCACTTTCCTTGTCGTATTAGTGTCTTGACACCATTTGTATGTTTCACCCGTTTACCTAGTTGGCGCCTAGACCACGCCAGCTGGGAACTGTACTCCCACTTGGCTGAATTTAGCTACGAAGAGCACGACTCTGTGAACCACTTGGTCGAACATCTCACAGGGACCATTCTTTCTGCTGCTGAGCAAACCATTCCGCGTTTGACTGGCTACAGCCGTCGATTTCCGGTACCTTGGTGGACCGATGACTGCCGGGATGCTATTCGCGCTCGCAGACGAGCTCTACGGGTATTCCAGCGTTTTCCTACACTGGATAACCTGATACACTATAAACGGATGCGTGCACATTCTAGGCGGGTTATTAAGGATAGCAAAAAGATGTCATGGAATAAATTCGTGGGTTCCTTTAATCGACATACACCTTCCTCTGTCGTATGGGATAAGTTAAGACGTGTGGCTGGGAAACCGAACCATATGCCCATCGCCGGTCTCAAAACACTTACCGGAGCTGTTGTTGATACATTTGACGTGGCGAATACTTTAGGAGGAGCTTTCGCTCAGGTGTCTAGCTCAGGCAATTATTCCCCTGCGTTTCTTACAGTAAAGAATCAGGTGGAATCTCAAGAATTCTCGTTTCTTTCTGGCAACCTTGAGGATTATAATCGCCTTTTCACCCTGGCAGAGCTAGACAATGCACTCTCCTCTTCACGACACTCAGCACCAGGTCCAGATGGTATCCACGTTCAAATGTTGCAACATCTCTCTCCTGATGGCAAAGATTTCCTACTCGAGGTCTATAATCGTGTCTGGGTTGATGGCATTTTTCCAGACAAGTGGCGGGAGGCCACCATCATACCCATTCTTAAACCTGGAAAGGACCGCCACCTTCCTTCCAGTTACCGTCCTATTTCCCTCACCAGTTGCGTGTGCAAGGTGATGGAACGCATGATCAATGGACGGTTGGTGTGGTGGCTGGAATCCCACAATCTTCTGACGAACATCCAGTGTGGCTTTCGACGACTACGTTCAACTGCTGACCACCTTGTCTCTCTGTCAACTCAGATTATGGACGGGTTTCTTAAGAACAGCCCCACAGTTGGGATATTTTTTGACCTCGAGAAGGCCTACGACACGTGTTGGCGGGCGGGAATATTGCGTTCTCTGCACAACTGGAACATATGTGGACGCCTACCGTTGGTCATTCAGGAGTTTATGCGGGACCGCGTTTTTCGAGTGAGGGTGGGCTCGGTTTTTTCTAACCATTTTATTCAAGAGAACGGAGTGCCGCACGGCTCGGTACTCAGCGTGACTCTATTTGCTATTGCGATAAATTCCATATCACTGTGTGTGCCTCAAGGTGTCTCTTCCTGTTTATTCGTGGACGACTTTGCCATCTTCTGTACTTCTCAGCGTACACCGTTTTTGGAACGCCGTCTCCAGCGGTGTTTGGACAATCTCTATGCTTGGAGCTCGAAACACGGTTTTCGTTTCTCCGCTGAGAAGACAGACTGCGTTAACTTCTGGCGCCGTAAGTGGCAAATGCCGCCGTCTCTTCGACTCGGGCCAGATTTACTTCCTTTCGCAGACGAGGCGAGATTCCTTGGTTTGATCTTCGATCGGAAACTTTGTTGGGCACCACAAATAGCACAGCTTAGAGCACGATGTGACCGTTCTCTAAATCTTTTACGGATACTAAGTGGCAAATCTTGGGGTGCGGATCGGACGGCATTGCTCCGTCTTTATCGTGCTGTGATTCGTTCGAAGTTGGACTATGGCAGCATTGTGTATTCTTCAGCTCGACCTTCAGTGCTCAGAAGGTTAGACACAGTCCATAACCAGGGCATCCGTGTGGCCGTTGGAGCTTTTCCAACGAGCCCAGTTGTTAGCCTCTACGCCGAATCGGGAGAACCTCCTCTGCGTTGTCGGCGTGATGTCCTGCTTGCTAATTATGGCTGTGGGCTGAAGTGTATGCCTGGGCATCCAACTTATCACGCGTTTTTCTCCCCTGAGCTGCACGAGCGATACTGCCTCCGCTCTCTGAGCCCCAGGCCAGCAGGTTTTCGTTTCCGTGAGCTTCTACGCCAGCACCATGTTGACATTCCTCGGCTGTTATCCAAGGGAGAGAGTATACACCCCCCTTGGTTACGCGCTACCTCCCATGTCGATCTCGGGATGACGCTCTACGGGAAATCTGTTACGCCTCTTGATAGTATTCGTCGTTGCTTTTTAGAATTTTTATCCAAATACAGTGGCCGTATTTGTATTTACACCGATGGTAGTAAGAGCCCCGACGGTGTTGGATGTGCCTTTGTCACTGGCACCGCAACTTCTACTTACGGTTTGTCTAGTTGCACATCTATATATTCTGCCGAGCTATATGCTATTTATCAAGCCCTTCTGTATATTCGACGTCGAAAATTAGGTGACTGCCTTATTCTTAGTGATTCCCTTAGTGCCCTTCAGAGCATTCGTGAGCTGTACAATTACCATCCTTTGGTGCAGCGCATCCAGGACGTTCTCCACATTTTGCACGCTTCTGGTTTTAATGTGGAGTGCGCATGGATTCCTGGACACGTTGGCTTGGCAGGGAATGACACGGCGGATTTGGCAGCGAAATCGGCAGTCACTGCGCGCAGTGTTACGATTACCCATTCAACAGCAGAAGATTTTAGAGTGGCAGTACGGAGAGCTGTTTTTTCGACTTGGCATGCGGAGTGGTCGGCTCTCCTTGGTAATAAGCAGCGAGAGGTGAAGGACCTCCCTGTCAACTGGGTAACCTCCTCTCGTTTATTCCGCCGGGAGGAGGTAGTACTAGTTCGCCTAAGAATTGGCCACTGTATTTTTACTCAGTTACCTTTTTAAACGTGAACCTGCTCCTGTCTGTGCGATCTGTGGAGAGGCACAGACAGTTTGTCATGTGTTGCTGGAGTGTGGTCACCTGGCACACATTCGGTCATCTATGGGCATGCCGACCTCTCTTGCTGAGGTCCTGGCAGATGACCCAAGAGCAGTGGACAGGGTTTTTAAATTTTTAGCAAATGTTTCTTTTACCTTAAAGATTTAGTGTAATAGCAGTTTTTTAAACTCTTTTGGTTTTAATCTGTTGGTTTTAGATGAATTTTTATATCCAGCTCTGGTTAAGAGGGCTGGACAGTTCTGTTACTTGTGTTTCAACTCTTTTAGCTCTTTTACTTGTGTTTACCTTTTTTTTCTCTCTCTTGCAATGGTATTTTCTTACTGCATATTGCCAAGTTTTAATCATAAGGGCGCTTATGACCTCGGCAGTTGAGCGCCCTTAAACGCCATTATCATCATCTACCGAATTCTTCAACGAGTTATCCTTAAATTGATATGTATATTTACACAATGCTAGGCTAAAAACATTTTGATGCTTTATTCCTATAAATTCAGGAAATAACGATTTTTTTTTAAAAATTTAAGAGTGGGTTACTATGTTTTTACTACGATTTCTTGTTCTGCAACATACTTTAAAAACTTAATCGAGACTATACGAAAGGAATGCTGATTATTTAAAAGAATAGAGAGAATTGGAAAATGCACTACATTAAATAGCATGCATGTAAGCGGTTTTACAGCAGAAATATTTAGCAATTATAATTTTATGACGGCTTATATTCCCAATTTGAAACCTCATTTTTTTTTAAACACAACACATGTGAGTTACTGCAGAAGATTATTCTTAAAACTGCTAATAACTGTATAACTAGGGTTAATAAAACAACTGCTGCATTCACAAAACCTCTCTACCAAATGCTTCAACGAATTTTTCTTAAACTGAGTTGTATATTTATATAATGCTACGCTAGAAACAATATGATGGCTTGATTCCAATACATTCAGGAAATAACCATTTTTTTTTTAAAAAAATTCAAGAGTGGGTAACTATGTTTTACTAAGATTTCTTGTTCTGCAACATAGTTTAATAACTAAATAGAGGCTATACGAAAGGAATACTGATTACTCAAAATAATAGAGAGAATTGCAAAATGCGCTACATTAAAATAACAAGCATGTAAGCGGTTTTACAGCAGAAATGGTTAGCAATTATAATTTTATGAGGGCTTTTATTCCCAATTTGAAACTTCATTTTTAAACACATGTGAATTGTTGCAGACGATTATTCTTAAACTGCTTATACCTGTATAACTATTGATTTGTTTTAGCTATATTTCCAATTTAAAACTTCGTTTTTAGCACTCACATGCGAGTTACTGCGGTAAATTAGAACTGTTAATAACTATATATCTAGTGATAATAAAAACACAGAACTGTTGCATTCGCAATACTTTCTTTCTACCGAACTCTTCAACGAATTATTCTTAAACTGAATATTATATTTACATAAAGCTAACCTAGAAACAATCTGTTGCCTACTTTCCTATAAATTCAGGGAATAAAAATGTTTCGAAAAGTTAAAGAGTTGGTTGCAATGTTTTTAGTATAATTTAAGACATGGTTCTTGAGCTATATTTTCAATTTAAAACAGTTTGAACAAGCACATGCGAGTTACTGCGGCTAATTATTCTTAAAACTATTAACTGTATAACTAGCGAATAATAAAAAACAGAACTGCTGCATTCACATAATTTTCTCTACCGAACTCCCAGCAAATTGTTCTTAGTGATTATTATATTTACATGATGCTATCTTAGATACAATCTGATGCAATATATTCCCCTAAATACAGGTAATAGGAATTTTTTGAAAAATTAAGATACGCTGGCTATGCTTTTACATTGAAAACTCAAAATATTTAGCAATTAGGTTAGAAAGACATCTGATGCTATTACACTAAGTTCGCGTACGTTAGTTTTCATTGGAGATATTAGTAGAAACTGCTGTTTCTTAAAATGAAGGGAAACCTGAGTGTAATTTCAATTGCAAGTACTATTTAGTTAATATACCCCACGCACACGCTTGATTTTCATTCCTATTAAAGTGAGCTGTTACATCATATAGACGATTGGCGCTTTGCAGTTAGCTCGGTTTATGCATATATAAATTCCCACTTAAATATCCACATTTTCACAAAGAAATTCTTTTTTAAACACACTAGTGATAGTGAATGACTTACCTTCCACTACTGCTTGAAGTTCACTTGACATGCACAACACGATGATGAACAATACTTGTGCACTGCACTTTACTAATCACTCTCACACAACTGAATGCAAGTGCTACTCCCACAGATATAATAACCCACAGTGTGTGTGTAGTGTCTTTTATTCGTTACAGCATATCACTCCCCCCTTAAGGAGTATGGGTTGTTTAATGCGCGCGCATGCATGGGAGGTAATTTTTGAGTACTTGTGGGTGGAGAGAGGGGTATGTTCTATATTATATGTTGCGCGCGCATGCAGAGAAAGCATTACAGTTTACTTGAGGCGGGGGGCGTATATCTTGAGGTCTTACTAGGAATGAGGGGAAATTTACTTTGTTTTTGTTGGAGCCATCTGTCTGTAGCTACATTATTACGAGCAGACGGAGTTTCCGTCAGGGGAGTGAACGGGCTTTTTTTTATCCTCACCCCCCTAGGGGCAATATACGAGGGCCGTTCAGAAAGTAGCCTCCGGTTGATTGCAAGAAATTCACCAAGTTAAATAAAAATATTTTAATATATAAATCTTACAACTACATCTTTGCACTATTTTTCTACATAGTCTCCATAACGATTGAGGCACTTATCGTATCTGTTCACAAGCTTTGAAATTTCTTCTGCATAAAAATCACCCGCTTGTGCCTGGAGCCAGCCTGTGACCACATCTTTGAGCTCTTCTTCGTCATCAAACCGCTGGTACCCGAGCCATTTCTTCATATGCATGAAGAGGTGATAATCGCTTGGCGCCATATCTGGGCTGTAAGGTGGATGGTTGACAACGTCCCACTTGAAGGACTCAAGAAGGGCTGTTGTTCTGCGAGCAGAGTGAGGACGGGCGTTATCGTGCAAAAAAACGATACCGGAAGTCAGCATACCACGGCGTTTGTTCTGTATAGCCCGTCGTAATTGTTTTAGTGTTTCACAGTACACGTCTTGATTAATGGTCGTCCCACGTTCCATGAATTCAACCAACAACACCCCTTTTGCATCCCAAAACACCGTTGCCATCAATTTTCGGGCAGAAAAATCTTGCCGGGCTTTTATTGGTTTGGTAGGCGAATTTGAATGTGCCCACATCTTTGATTGTTCTTTTGCCTCAGGGTTCACGTACTTAATCCAGGTTTCGTCCCCGGTCACGATTCTGTTTAACAATGGTTCACCTTCGGCCTCATAACGTGACAGAAAGTCTAATGCAGAGGCCATTCTTTGAGTTTTGTGGTGGTCGGTAAGAATTTTGGGCACCCATCGTGCACAGAACTTACGGTAACCCAATCTTGCTGTCACATCTCGTACAAGAGAGTCTTAGAAATCTGTGGAAAATCAGTAGACAATTCCGACATTGTGAAACGTCGGTTTTCACGAACTTTTGCATAAACTGTCTGAACGAGTTCGTCCGTGACCAATGATGGTCTACCACTCTCATCATCCCCCCAGGGGCCTACTACGGTAGGTACGGGTTAGGCGCACCCGGGGTCCCGAGCCACCTTGACTCCCTCTGTGGGCAACCTCAGAGTGGTGAGGGAGCCAGAAGGTCAAAATGCCCACCCACGTGTAGGCCGTGCGTGGAGACCCGTGTCGGTGAAGAGGAATATCCTGGTTGGTTGAGGGTTGCGTACCTGAGCCTGGGCTTCTGTCTTTCAGTAACTGGGGAGGGTGCGCAGCCTAATACACCGCTTTGGTTTCTGATTTGCCTAAACGGGAGGCTAGGGACTAACCCACCCCTAGTCAATCGGCCAGGACTAGGTATTACACCGAACTCCAGGGTGAGTGGGACGGCGAGCCCGCTATATCCCCTGTGTAGCCCTGTCATCCCAGTGGGGTGACCCCTCGTTGGGCTCCGTGGTGGGTGGGGAGCACTGGGGGATGAATTTATACCATTTTTTCTATGGCACCAAAACAAAAACCCCTTAATAAAGACGTTGGAAAGGAAGTAGTCGAGTCATGTGGTCCTCGCTACTTGGTCATTCATAGGACAGAGGAAGGTAAGAAGTTTCTTACGGTGAGCCCTTTTACTATCCAAAAGGGTCTCGATGCCATTGCTGGTCCTGTTAAATCCTGCGTTCGAGCTCGCAATGGTACACTTCTTGTCGAAGCCAACTCCGCCTCGCAAGCTGCAAGAATACTTAAAGCCACCATGTTAGCCAGCTATCCAGTGAAGGTCGAGGTGCACAAGTCGCTGAACTCCTCCCGCGGTGTAATAACAACCAGCGCGTTGGACGGTTTGTCCATTGAGGAGATCAAAGAAAATCTTGCGACTCAGGGTGTCTCAGCTGTTTATCGGGTACAACGTAAGATCAACGGTGAATTCCTGCCTACTCGTACCCTGTTTCTTACTTTTGATCGGGTTGATCTGCCTCAAAAGATTAGAGCAGGGTACGAAGCCATCGAAGTTAGGCCTTATATACCCAATCCGCTGAGGTGCTTTAAATGCCAACGTTTTGGTCACACAAGTGAGTTGTGTACCGGCAAGTCCACCTGCGTCCACTGCGGTGACATCTCCCACGATGGGGCCTGTGCTTCAGCTCCATCGTGTGTGAACTGTAACGGGGAACACCCATCTAGTTCCCGAGACTGCCCCCGTTTTGCAGAGGAACGAGCGATCCAGGAGATACGGGTGAAAGAGAAGGTGTCCTTCTTGGAAGCCCGGAAGCTCCTGCGACTCCGCCAACCCTCTGCCCCGAGGTCCGGTACCTATAGCTCAGTTGCAGCTAAACCGGTACCGCGTCGGGAAATCGCAACACAGACCGGCGATATGAACGGGGCTACAATTGCGGAAAAGGTTATTTTAGCCCAAGCGCTGCCAAAGCCTTCGGCACCTACACCGAAGTTGGTATCAACATCTGCCAAATCCGCCAACTTACAGAATAGTCCTGCACACTTGTCACCTAAAGCCTCGACCTCGGGAACTAAAGCTATTAAATTCACGACGTCTTCTGCCCCAGAAAAACAGTTTAAGACCAAGTATGTACGACAAGACTTTTTGAAAGAGAATGTGCAATCTATTACCAAGTCATCTAAAGGTAAGAAAAGTTCACGCAACTCCACACGTGTATCCTCCTCTGAAGGGTCATCTGGGGAGGAGGGCGTGAATCGGCGACAGCCGTCTTCGCCGATCAGCACATCCAATCGGTTCGAACTACTTGGACCTAAAACTGCTCTTGAAAAAGGGACCTCCCTTGTGGAGGAGATGGACCAGGAGGATTCTGCCGCCACTGCCAGAGGGACAGTGCGGAAACGGCAGGATCGTGCTCCTGAAAATAGTACTAGCCCAACGCCTAAGAAGAACAAATTGAACCGACCAGCTAATCCCAATCTGCAGAAGCGTCTTTCGATTTGAAACTTATCCCATAATATACTCAATGGCTATCCTCCATTGGAACATACGCGGAATTCGACCACATCGACCAGAGCTTGACTTGTTGCTGCGCCAGCATGAACCCTTGGCTGTATGTTTACAAGAGACGAAGCTCCGTCCACAGGACACCGTTACCATCAGGCAGTACTCCTCCGTACGATGTGATTTATCCCCGGAGGACGGTGTCCCGGCACATGGGGGCACTATGATGCTTATTCGAGATGATATTTTTGCCAACTCCGTACCCATACAATCTGCAATCCAGTCCGTTGCTGTCAGCATTAAGCTACCCTCCGCTTCATTCACCATTTGCAGTATCTATTTGCCTCCATCTGCGGACCTCTCGCACAGCGACTTAGAACACCTCATTTCACAGTTGCCACCACCCTTTTTATTGGTAGGCGACGTGAATGCCCATCACCCTCTTTGGGGCTCTCCTCGGGCTTGTGCGAGAGGTACGCTACTTAAAGACTTCTTGGATAGTCAGAATCTTGCTCTCTTGAACACCGGAGAGCCCACCTTTCTATCTGACGCATTTCATAGTTTTTCACACATTGACATTGCAATTTGTTCCCCTCAGCTGGCAGTCACCTTATGCTGGAATATCATCTCGGATTTGCATTCTAGTGACCACTTTCCTTGTCGTATTAGTGTCTTGACACCCGTTGTATGTTCCACCCGTTTACCTAGTTGGCGCCTAGACCACGCCAGCTGGGAACTGTACTCCCACTTGGCTAAATTTAGCTACGAAGAGCACGACTCTGTGAACCACTTGGTCGAACATCTTACAGGGACCATTCTTTCTGCTGCTGAGCAATCCATTCCGCGTTCGACTGGCTACAGCCGTCGATTTCCGGTACCTTGGTGGACCGCTGACTGTCGGGATGCTATTCGCGCTCGCAGACGAGCTCTACGGGTTTTCCAGCGTTTTCCTACACTGGATAACCTGATACACTATAAACGGATGCGTGCACATTCTAGGCGGGTTATTAAGGATAGCAAAAAGATGTCATGGAATAAATTCGTGGGTTCCTTTAATCGACATACACCTTCCTCTGTCGTATGGGATAAGTTAAGACGTGTGGCTGGGAAACCGAACCATATGCCCATCGCCGGTCTCAAAACACCTACCGGAGCTGTTGTTGATACATTTGACGTGGCGAATACTTTAGGCAGTGCTTTCGCTGAGGTGTCTAGCTCAGGCAACTATTCCCCTGAGTTTCTTACAGTTAAGAACCAGGTGGAATCTCAAGAATTCTCGTTTCTTTCTGGCAACCTTGAGGATTATAATCGCCTTTTCACCCTGGCAGAGCTAGACAATGCACTCTCCTCTTCACGACACTCAGCACCAGGTCCAGATGGTATCCACGTCCAAGTGTTGCAACATCTCTCTCCTGATGGCAAAGATTTCCTACTCGAGGTCTATAATCGTGTCTGGGTGGATGGCATTTTTCCAGACAAGTGGCGGGAGGCCACCATCATACCCATTCTTAAACCTGGAAAGGACCGCCATCTTCCTTCCAGTTACCGTCCTATTTCCCTCACCAGTTGCGTTTGCAAGGTGATGGAACGCATGATCAATGGACGGTTGGTGTGGTGGCTGGAATCCCACAATCTTCTGACGAACATCCAGTGTGGCTTTCGACGACGACGTTCAACTGCTGACCACCTTGTCGCTCTGTCAACTCAGATTATGGACGGGTTTCTTAAGAACAGCCCCACAGTTGGGATATTTTTTGACCTCGAGAAGGCCTACGACACGTGTTGGCGGGCGGGAATATTGCGTTCTCTGCACAACTGGAACATACGTGGACGCCTACCGTTGGTCATTCAGGAGTTTATGCGGGACCGCGTTTTTCGAGTGAGGGTGGGTTCGGTTTTTTCTAACCATTTTATTCAAGAGAACGGAGTGCCGCAGGGCTCGGTACTCAGCGTGACTCTATTTGCTATTGCGATAAATTCCATATCACTATGTGTGCCTCAAGGTGTCTCTTCCTGTTTATTCGTGGACGACTTTGCCATCTTCTGTACTTCTCAGCGTACACCGTTTTTGGAACGCCGTCTCCAGCGGTGTTTGGACAATCTCTATGCATGGAGCTCGAAACACGGTTTTCGTTTCTCCGCTGAGAAGACAGTCTGCGTTAACTTCTGGCGCCGTAAGTGGCATATGCCGCCGTCTCTTCGACTCGGGCCAGATTTACTTCCTTTCGCAGACGAGGCGAGATTCCTTGGTTTGATCTTCGATCGGAAACTTTGTTGGGCACCACAAATAGCACAGCTTAGAGCACGATGTGACCGTTCTCTAAATCTTTTACGGATACTAAGTGGCAAGTCTTGGGGTGCGGATCGGACGACATTGCTCAGTCTTTATCGTGCTGTGATTCGTTCGAAGTTGGACTATGGCAGCATTGTGTATTCTTCAGCTCGACCTTCAGTGCTCAGAAGGTTAGACACAGTCCATAACCAGGGCATCCGTGTGGCCGTTGGAGCTTTTCCAACGAGCCCAGTTGTTAGCCTCTACGCCGAATCGGGAGAACCTCCTCTGCGTTGTCGGCGTGATGTCCTGCTTGCTAATTATGGCTGTGGGCTGAAGTGTATGCCTGGGCATCCAACTTATCACGCGTTTTTCTCCCCTGAGCTGCACGAGCGATACTGCCTCCGCTCTCTGAGCCCCAGGCCAGCAGGTTTTCGTTTCCGTGAGCTTCTACGCCAGCACCATGTTGACATTCCTCGGCTGTTATCCAAGGGAGAGAGTATACACCCCCCTTGGTTACGCGCTACCTCCCATGTCGATCTCGGGATGACGCTCTACGGGAAATCTGTTACGCCTCTTGATAGTATTCGTCGTTGCTTTTTAGAATTTTTATCCAAATACAGTGGCCGTATTTGTATTTACACCGATGGTAGTAAGAGCCCCGACGGTGTTGGATGTGCCTTTGTAACTGGCACCGCAACTTCTACTTACGGTTTGCCTAGTTGCACATCTATATATTCTGCCGAGCTATATGCTATTTATCAAGCCCTTCTGTATATTCGACGTCGAAAATTAGGTGACTGCCTTATTCTTAGTGATTCCCTTAGTGCCCTCCAGAGCATTCGTGAGCTGTACAATTACCATCCTTTGGTGCAGCGCATCCAGGACGTTCTCCACATTTTGCACGCTTCTGGTTTTAATGTGGAGTGCGCATGGATTCCTGGACACGTTGGCTTGCCAGGGAATGACACGGCGGATTTGGCAGCGAAATCGGCAGTCACAGCGCCCAGTGTTACGATTACCCATTCAACAGCAGAAGATTTTAGAGTGGCTGTACGGAGAGCCGTTTTTTCGACTTGGCATGCGGAGTGGTCGGCTCTCCGTGGTAATAAGCTGCGAGAGGTGAAGGACCTCCCTGTCAACTGGGTAACCTCCTCTCGTTTATTCCGCCGGGAGGAGGTAGTACTAGCTCGTCTAAGAATTGGCCACTGTATTTTTACACACAGTTACCTTTTTAAACGTGAACCTGCTCCTGTCTGTGCGCTCTGTGGGGAGGCACAGACAGTTCGTCATGTGTTGCTGGAGTGTGGTCACCTGGCACACATTCGGTCATCTATGGGCATGCCGGCCTCTCTTGCTGAGGTCCTGGCAGATGACCCAAGAGCAGTGGACAGGGTTTTTAAATTTTTAGCAAAACTTTCTTTTACCTTGACGTTTTAGTGTGATAGCGGTTTTTTAAACTCTTTTGGTTTTAATGTGTTGATTTTAGATGGAGTTTTATATCCAGCTCTGGTTAGAGGGCTGGACGTTTCTGTTACTTCCGTTTCAACTGTGTTAGCTCTTTTATTTGTGTTTACTTTTTTGTTTGGTATTTTCTTACTGGCTATTGCCAAGTTTTAATCATAAGGGCGCTTATGACCTCGGCAGTTGAGCGCCCTTAAACACCATCATCATCATCACTCTCATCATGAACGTTTTCTCGTCCACTTTTAAATAAACGTACCCATTCACGGACCACTCCTTCACTCATACCTCTTGGTCCGTACACGGCACAAAGCTCACGATGAATAGCTGCTGCAGAATATCCTTTGGCTGTAAAAAACCTTATAACAGCACGCACTTCACATTTGGCGGGGTTTTCTATTGCAGTACACATTTCAAACGGCCACAAACACTAAACTAGCACAGGTACGACTTTCACTCGACCACGGCTTGATGCCGACTGACCTGCTGAGTGCGTGAATGCACAGATGGCGTCGCTACTCCCCCCACTACCCGCACTGTGACCGATCGGAGGCTACTTTGTGAACGGCCCTCGTACAAGTCCTCAATATATACACCACCTGTTCTAACTCATTCCCTGTTTTTCCCTTAAGGCAGGTTTGGAGATGGCTATTCATACTCCACCATCTGCCCATTAGTTTTTTAAATTATTATAATTACAGATTTACGCGCTTCATGCTTTGCAGCTGACGCGACAGGTGTGATGCAGTCGGGAATTCGATCTCGGGTCATGGATATTTCTTACCTTAAGGCAGGTTTAGAGGTGGAATCCTATACTCAATCATCTACCCATTAGTTTTTAAAGTCTTATAATAACAGATTTACGCATTTCCGGCTTTCCAACTCTACCACAGATTAAATGCTGTGGGGAATTCAATCGTGCGTCATGGATAGTATTTCTTACCTTAAGGCATGTTTTGAGAATGAATTTCATACTCCACCATCTGACCATTAGTTTTAGTCTTATAATTACAATTTACGCGCTTTGCGCTTTCCAGCTAACGCAACAGATTGAACGCAGCTGGCTAATTCGATCTCACTGAATGGATAATATTTCTTACCCTAAGACAGATTTTGAGATGAAATTTCATACGCCCGACGTCGGTTCATCAACCTTTTTTTAAACTCGTATAAATGTAATTTACCCATTTTATGATTTTGACCACCATGCAACAAAACACATGCCTCCCACCACCCATCTCACATATGGTGAAACCACATGCACCCAATCCACAATTACTACATACCCCCACCCGCATCTCTCCCACCCTTAAAATACACACCCCTTAGTAGTTATAATCCCTGTTAAGCAAGTGGATTAACGTTAATCCTGCCGCTAGGGGCGCTAGTGTCGCTGCTAACTCTCCTTAATCCACGGATTAAGCGGTAGGATTATCTCCGACCGCTTAATCTGAGAAAGAGAATGAGATGGATTAAGGACATGGGGAGCTTAATGCTGAGGAAGTGATCGGGACGGGAGTTTGGGAGGGAAAGGTGGACCACAAGGGAAGTACGTGATTATATACAGAAGGGGAAAATGACGTGACGTGTTGTGATTTGAGAGAATGAGGAATGTGATTGGTGGAAATAAAAGGGGATGGAGTGGGAAAATGACGTGGCGTGTTGTGGTTGGAGAGAAAAAATGAGGAATTGGATTGGGGTAAGATTTTGGGTTAAAGCTGAAATTAAGGAAGATTTTTTTTAAAAAAAAAATAGTGACGTGACTTTGGTAAGAGACCGGTGAAGGGATGCGGGTGGGATGTGGGAGAGGAATGAAGGAATGATTTGCAAGAATGAGGTAAAAATGCGACGAGGAAGTGACGTGGCGTGTTGGGATTGGTGAAAATAAGGAGGAATGTGATTGGTGGATGGAATGGAATACTTTACGGTGATTGGTGGAAATAAAAGGTGATATGATTGGTTGAAAAAATGAGAAGGGAGAAGAGTGGGAGATGGAGATTCGGTATAAAAGGGGAAGAGAGGGAGGGAAAGAATACATGGTAATGATGATTGTGTTGGGAATAGTGCTGATAGCAGGAATTGTTGGTGGGGAGAGGAGTTGCGTTAGCTTTGGGAGGTGTGGATTTGAACTAAATGAGACGGGTCATTTTGAAAATGTGACAGGATGCGATAAGGATCACGAATTTATACCTAATTGTTCGTGTGTGTATCGGAAGGGTAGTGGGTGTAGGTTTGGATCTGACTTTATTAACCTGGGGACATTGAAGAACGTTTATAATTGTTTAAAACCGATAACGAGATGTCAGAGGGGGAGGAGATGTTCGGGGATGTTTTACGGGGGTGTAAACATGGGGCAGCTGGAATGTCCGGAGGGTTATATTGGAACTGGAAGATGTGGTTGTGAAAAAGGAAATGGGAGGGAGGACGACCGATGTGAATTTTATAGAAAACCGGTTAATATGTATACTAGCGACAACAGTTCGATTCTGGTGGAGATGATGGATTGTAGTTTGTTGATGGATACGGTAGATTTGCCGCAAGGGTTGGAATTGGAATGGAAATTAACGTCGGAGGAAAGCGAGCTTGTGATGGCGTATAGTGTGGTAGATGAGATGAATTCCTACTTTTCTGATAATTTCATATATATTTGGTAAATGCGGGAATGGTGAGTGGGAGTTAAACGTAGGTGGAGGGCGAAAAGTAAGGGGACGGGTGAAGAGAGGATCGAGATGGTCTGCGGAGGGTAACTTGAAAATAAATTCGGAATGTGATGGAAATGGAGGGGATGTCGGGAGGGTGTCGGTGAGCAGTATAAGAAGCGGCATCGGTGAGGTGTAAGAAGGGGATGAATTCGATGAAGCAAAAGATGAAAAAGCAATGCGATAGTAAGATGAAGGAGGTGAAAAGGGGGATAGACGTGGTGAAGAAGCAGAAAGAAGAATGTGAAAGAAGGAATGGAGAACTACGGGGGATGATGGAAAGAGTGAGAAGATAGGTGGAGGAAAAGAGGGCGAATGTGTCGAAGGAGCAGGAATTGGTGAACCGAATAAAAGGAAATGTGGTTAAACTGTACGATGAATTTGAATCGTTAAAAGGAATGATTGGGAAATTGGAAAATGCATGTATTGGAGGAGGAGTGGAGGGATTCCCTAGTTATGAAGAAACGTACGACGAATACTTAGAGGGAGGCGGAAGAGAAGTGGAGGATGGTGGAGAGAATGTTGAGGAAGAGGGGAACGGAGGAGAAGTGGAATTTGAAACGAAATGAAAAGGGTAAGGCAGTAGGAGTTGAAATACGTTTATAATATAAAAATGGTATTATAAAGGAATTGAAACCTGTTGTTTAACTTGCGGTATTTTGGTTTGCTCAAGAAGTGTGTGTATGTATGTATGTATATATATATATATATATATATATATATATATATATATATATATAAATTTAAATAGATGTATTAAATACTATAGCACTATGAGTAGTAGACATCAGAAATATTACGTATTGGCTGACAAAAATTAATGTTATTTTTATTATTTTTTCTTTATTTCATTTATATTTTTTCATTTGACAGCCCTGCTAGAATTGCTTTTAAATCATTTATTTTATGACAGCTAAGAAAATATCATGAGAAGGAAAGGAACCCTATCTAGGTTAAATGACTTACGGAAAAAATTAAAATATCCATTAAAAACAAACACAGAGACTAAAGAAATATAAAAATTAATATATTGTTGAAAACAATGAATTACAATATCTAAAAAGTTACATTTGCAAAAAAAAAAAAAAAAATGGTAGAATAAAACATTGACTACATTTACTAAAATTTTAAATATTTATACTATTTACAAAATGACCACAATGTTAAAGAGAATAAACAATGAAAGGAAGTATATTAGTTAAATAAAACAAAATATATGTATATATACAAAACGAAGCTATAAGTCTCGACATTTGGAACAGTTTAATATGTGGATTACACACACATATATGAGCGAGACATTTTTGATTTTGAAATATACAGAGGAAACACACACACACACACACACATATATATATACAAAAACAATCTTTAATGAAAGCTTGCTTCACATCGAGAACATGTATATTGTCCTTTAGTTTGCAAATGTTTGTAAGGGATGGCAACGTTGTGAAGCACACATATACGGCGTGCCACGCATTGCAAACACAGAGGTTTATAGCAATCACTTTGATTTTTAAGTGTTGTGTACCACACCGTATAAGGTGGGTATATGCGAAGCATTATTTGTCTTTGCTTTTCGTCATATCTTGCTGAGCAACAAGAATTACATGATTTTGCATTAAGAGCACAGCACTGCATGATGGAGAGAATATACAAGAAGAAGAAAAAACACTGGGCAAACCTTGCGATTTGAAAAATTTACACTTTTGAAAAAATGGCTATACACTTATATATATATACACCCATGACCACACAAACACACACACACACACACACGCACACAAAAGCACCAACCTCCCAAAAAGAAAAAAAAAACACTGCCTTAGGACGACGCCATAAAGGTGCGTCTCAGCCTGTACCTGGGTCTGCGGGGAGGGGTTACCACGGAATGCGCCCCCAGCTGATGGAGATACCTCCGCCGAGATTGCCGGGTCAGTGGCACGAGGAAAGGCAGGGCAAGATCGGAGACATGCTCTGCTGCTACTGCGTCCTCCGCAGGCTGTAGAATGGCGGGGAAGCAGTGGTCGTATCCGTCATCGGCGCAGTTGTGCGACGAGCACCACCCTGCGCTGTGTTGGACGACTACGGTATCCGACTCTGCAAAGAGTCGCCTCCGGGTTCGCCTGCGTTGAAACCTGCTGGGAGTGCACGACAGCACCTGCAGGTGCGACGCGGTAGGAGGGGAAAAGTCAGGTTTTGGAGGGGAAATATATTTCTGGGGGGATATGGGGGTGAATTTTGGCTGTTCGGGAGTTGGTAAAGCGGCGAGGGGTGCTACGCCGTCTGGGAGGCAGAATGGGGTATTGGAAGGAGCAAGAGGAGGAGGAGGACTGAAATCGGGGGAGTGGGGAGAGAGCACCTGGACGACGATATCGTCCAACGATACGCTGCCAAATGAAGGCAGGTGACCAAAGGAGGAAGAATGGAGAGGTGTAGAGGTTGATCGAGGAGGTGGTGGGGTGAGATTGAGATCGGAAGAAGGGGAATGTTGGGAATGACGTTGAAGTTGGCGGTAACGAGGGGAAAGAGAAGAGAGGATGATGACGGAAGAGGTGGAGGTGGAAGGACAATCTGAAGAAGGGAGACGAGGAGAGGAGGAGTGTGAAGGCTGAGGTGGAGGAGGTGTAGCTCCTGCAGCAGAAGAGGCGGATGCCGGGTTCATAAACACCCCGCTGTCGGCGCTGGTGACCGTCAGGAGCTCCTCTGGTCTTGCAGCACTTGCACCGAACCCTCTGAAGAAGACGGCGAATGGATGTAATGGTGACCGTCGTCTTCGGCGCCGTACTGCCACTGATCCTGGGGAAAGACCTCCGGTGTTGGGAGGGCGTGATGAAACGCCTCCGGTGGTACAACCTCCGCTGGCGGGTAATAAATGGCCTCCGGGGGCGGCACAGCTTGGTAAAATGCCACCGGTGCTACCACTACGTGCTGAGGGAAGGCGTCTTGGAAAAACTGGTAGCACGGGTTGAAATGTTTGTTGATAAATAGGCTGCACCGTTGGAGCCCCGTAGGCCGGCGGGATGAGATGGATCAGGCCGAACCCGTTGGGCTGCTGGTGGACGCAGTGATACACGTCTTGAGGATGGCTGTAGGTGGCGTGGAAATGTTGCTGCTCGCTCAACAACTCGGTATACACTCGTCCGCTGGTTGGCGATACGAACGACAAATGCCTTGTGACGGTCACTGTTGTCACAGGTGGTTGCTGCTGCTCCATGTTTTCTCTTTTAAGCGAAGACTGAGAATGAAGTGAGGAGGCCAAAGGGGCCTAATTTTAAAGAGCAGTTTAGCAGGAGTGGGGACTCGCGTCACGCAATATGGCTGCCGTGATAAGGTTTAAAAGGATCGTTAGGTTTAAAAATGGTGGTGGGAACGGAAACTCATTAGCACGAAATTCTTTAAATGCGGTTTAGCGGTCGATGAAATAAAAACTTGGTTCATATCTCAACCGGATGCTGCGGTGGTTCGCTCGTGTGAGCGAAAAAAAACGTTAAAGGTCCCGATTACAACTCCGGAAATTGTGGCGAGATAGCGCGCCGGGTTTTTTAATGAGCTCTTTAACGGTCTGCGCAGGCGGAAGTTGAGGTGGCGATAAGGTCCCTTTAAAAGCACGAGGCGATAAGCAACTCGCGAAAGTGTTTGCTTGCTTGTAAATGTGTTCTGGTCGACCATTTTGCTGTTTAGCTTATGCTATTTTATAGGACTTTACGCGTGATTGAAAATTGCTTATTTGTGAGAAAATAAACCCATTGGATGATGGCAGCGAACGCGTTATAAAGCATTTACATGTCCATGACATCTATCGAGTTTGCTTGCCGTAGTGTGTATTGTACTGAATAGGTAGCGTAAAAAAGAAAAAAGAGCACTTTGCGTGCGGGGAGTGAACCTGTTAAGACTGTGACAAAAGAAAAAAAAAAGGTTTAGGTGTTGTTTTAACGAAACTCGAAGCAACATGGAGGCGGCGGAACATGGGGTAAGTCGAGACCTATCCTGGCAGTCCAGGTTCGACATTGTAGCGCATAGAGAGAGAAGCATGAAGAGATTGTTCTCCGGTTATACCGAAACAGAAATTACCGCAATCCCGGGACCCAAAGATGCAAACCCTGACCAATGGTTAACATTGCTGTTTACCGACATTGTTCGCTTTGCAAAAGTGAACCTGTTGGAGAACGAACCTGGTATTTAGGCCTATCTATTGCGGACGGGCAGCAGCCTTCGAAAGCGTTTAATATGAGTGTAAGGCGCATCGATCAGGTGAACGCTGAGGCTGTTATAAAATGTATAGAAAGTCATTCAGAGCAACGAGCAGTTCTTGCTAGGCGGGCCGCTGAAAATCACATTTGTTCGGACTAAGGAGGTCTCGGGTTCGTGTTACAACCTTGCGACGCGTGTCGCAGGAATAAAGGCATTGTTTAAATTTATAACAAAGACGGATTGTGTTTACCGAGAGCCATTGTGGTATGCCAAGCTAAAGCGGATGATGACGTCAACTATAACACGATAAGGCGTAGCGAGTATCTGCAAAAGCAGAAGGCCGCTGCCTTGTGCGAACGTGTAGGTCGATGGAAGTCCGGTTTCACGATCGATGACGCCAGGCATTTTGACGCTATGTTAAAAGGCTACACGGTGACAGTTTTTGGAGATCATACGGGGAAGCACGTGCTATACGCGTCGGAACAACTACAACAAGGCGATAAACCCATTGACGTCATGCTTCACGAGGGGCACTTTAATGCCATTGTGAACTTGCACATGTGCTTTAAGGGGAGTTGGTTGTTATCGCATTCTAAAAGTTAGGGAAAATTGTATATGTTCAAGAAGCCATAAATCAGATGTTATCAGTCAGATCTTTTTCAAATTTTTTGTGCTGTGTTAGTAAATTCTTGAGTTTAAAATAAGGGGCTGTTGTATTACTCACTATTTGCTATAAAATGACTTTTAAAGATGCAATAGATATTTTAGTTTTGTCATTGTTTATCTTGATATATGTACCCTTTATTCCAGTTTTATTGCTTAGATTTCTGTGAAACTTTGGGAATTTACTAAAAAGGGATACCTAAACCTACCCTACCACAATTATTGAAATATATTCAGTATTACTGGGTAAAGTTGCATAAAAACTTTATTACTAAAAAAAACCAATTTATTTTTACCATGAAAAATACAGCAATTTCCTCAAATTCCTAAGTAATTCTATAATACTGGCAAGGGAGTTTTATCATACATTCATACAGTAATCCTGAAAGTTTCAGGCTGTTAGCTTGAATGGTTTGAGAGGAAATGGTACAAGAAGTGTAAAAAATGTGATTTTTCAGGAGAGCAAAAAGAAAATAGCATACATTCTCTAACCTTACTTTTTTAATTTTAGAATGCTCCAGGACTGTAACTGTCTCCCTCCTGGGCTTCCTTATCTTCTCTCTTCCTTTTTAGCCCTCTCTTCTTCACTCTGGCTTCTTTGGACATCTCCTCCATAGCTTTATCAGCCTTAGCAACACGGTCCAGGTCTAATGCTCGCAGTGCTTTCTTCATGTTTTCTCCTGGTTCAATGTCCATTGCTTTCATTACATGGATTCTCTTGTAGCACCCATCATTAAAACATATTACTGAGTCGAAAACACCAATTTTAATTGTTTTTGCTCCAACAAATACATTTTTTGGTATCCTTTGCCAGATGCAGCTGTTGAAAGACTCGTTCTGGTTTTGAGTCTTGCCATGTAGACATTTTCTTAGTAGTTCTTCATCTGAAAGCTTCCTGTAAATGGGCTTGATTTTTTCAATCACAGCATTTGGCAAGGAATGTTTATGTACATATTCAGCTCCAGTTATAAGTGATCGCTGATAACCACACCATGATTCAACTCCTGGTGGACAGAGACCATGGGAAGGGTTCTCATCAGTAGAGCATTTGTGAAAAAAAGAAGCCCATACAGCTTTCTGCATTTCTTTTAGATTATTGCAATTATTTCTAATTGCCATTCCATAGTAGTTTTGTAACTGATCAATTTCTGATTTGGTAAGCCGACCTCGTCCACCAATTGGCTTACCATCATCTAATTTCTGCCCTTTCAAAGATTTGCATAATTCCAGTAGAAATCGACCCATTCTCTTTTGAACATGGCCTACACATTCAATTTTGGTAACTTCCACTTCACTACCATAGGGCTTTGCCTTAGACACTGCATGATACCCCTTGGAATCACCATCACCCAAATATTGCACATAGCGCAGGCCTCTGGTAAGCTCAGATCTTGAGCAAATTTCAACTGCACCTGCAACCTCCATCCCTCCACTGTAGCCATCAAAATTTTTGAGGCAGGCATGGTCATTATTCCTAGTGCATCCTGCACAGTACTTGCTATATGTTGCTACATCTAGCACTTTTCCTGTGAGCAGCGAGGTTCCAGTCACAACACCATGCAGTGATGAGAAACCTCTCTTCTGCCATGATCCATCTATGACAATTGTTGTGTCAGGAATACCTTCTAATTCCTTGACTTCTTTAGCAGCATTCCACATTGAACCCTCAGCAACCTCTTTTACACTGTCATATATAGCTTTGTTATACACATCAAATTTACTGGCAGGTGGTGGTAGGTCCATAAGAGCACAAAAGGTACGAGCTGCCAGTTTACCTTTTCCAATACACCTCATGGCATAAGCAAATCTAAGATTTACAGAGGAGACTTTTCTTGTATTTACTGGTGATGTCATTGTATAATTGCTGTGGTTACAATATTTACATTCTAACTTTAGTTTAGTTGACAAACCTCTTCTGCTTCGCTGTTCCTCAGTTATTTGTACACTATTTACAGCATTACAACTTGAACAAGAAACACTTTTGTTTATAAATAAAGATAATATGGACAAGTCAATAATTATATTTACACTATTTGTAGCACTTGAAGCTGGCATATCATTAACATCATCACTAACATTGAATAAATCAGACAGCTTCTTTCTTGAGGCACTTGAACTTGCAGGGGATTGGAGGTTAGGTGAAGATGTGCCACCTTTTACTGTAATGTTGTTCAGCTTCTTGTGTTGGTTACCTCTAAATTTACGTTTACCATCCTTTGGTGCAGCGCATCCAGGACGTTCTCCACATTTTACACGCTTCTGGTTTTAATGTGGAGTGCGCATGGATTCCTGGACACGTTGGCTTGCCAGGGAATGACACGGCGGATTTGGCAGCGAAATCGGCAGTCACAGCGCCCAGTGTTACGATTACCCATTCAACAGCAGAAGATTTTAGAGTGGCTCTACGGAGAGCCGTTTTTTCGACTTGGCATGCGGAGTGGTCGGCTCTCCGTGGTAATAAGCTGCGAGAGGTGAAGGACCTCCCTGTCAACTGGGTAACCTCCTCTCGTTTATTCCACCGGGAGGAGGTAGTACTAGCTCGGCTAAGAATTGGCCACTGTATTTTTACTCACAGTTACCTTTTTAAACGTGAACCTGCTTCTGTCTGTGCGCTCTGTGGGGAGGCACAGACAGTTCGTCATGTGTTGCTGGAGTGTGGTCACTTGGCACACATTCGGTCATCTATGGGCATGCCGGCCTCTCTTGCTGAGGTCCTGGCAGATGACCCAAGAGCAGTGGACAGGGTTTTTAAATTTTTAGCAAAACTTTCTTTTACCTTGACGTTTTAGTGTGATAGCGGTTTTTTTTAAACTCTTTTGTTTTTAATGTGTTGATTTTAGATGGAGTTTTATATCCAGCTCTGGTTAGAGGGCTGGACGTTTCTGTTACTTCCGTTTCAACTTTGTTAGCTCTTTTACTTGTGTTTACTTTTTTGTTTGGTATTTTCTTACTGCCTATTGCCAAGTTTTAATCATAAGGGCGCTTATGACCTCGGCAGTTGAGCGCCCTTAAACACCATTATCATCATCACTTGGTGCCGAAACAGTGAGCATGGATGCGCTTAGCCAGCTGCAGGAATTATCACACACCGCCATCGCAGTCAGCGTATCTTCGCTCGAAAAAAACGTCCCATACCGTGTCATCTGCGTTTGCAGTCTGGCCACCATTCACGGCACCAAACTCGTGGCCAAATTAGACAACCAGACAGAAGTGTTTCTCCCTACCAGATTTGGAAAAGTCTCGTCAGATCTCATTAAAAAACTGAACTCCACTTCATTCTGCATCGTCTATGAAGGCGAAGAGAAGCTTAGAGGCGGGTTCAAACGCTTCTTCGTCTCTTTCACTCCATACAAAAAAGAATAGTCCCACTCAATGCCACCTCGCGTTCCATTTCAATGTGCAGTCTGTAAACACAGAATCTATAGTGCAAAATGTAACATATATTGTCAGTACAGACCTTATTACGTGTCTAATCATCCAACAGCTAATAAGTATATTTGTGAGCCTTATAATCTTAAGTTCTTTTTCGAAGATGAATCTCTTATATTTCAACCCAAGTGCCTATTCTACCAAACCATACACATTTTAAAATTTACTGATCAACCACACCCTTATACTCACCTCAAACATAATCTGTGCAGGTGTTCAGTGAAGCTATAGAAAAGCAAAACATAGTGTGTGATGAAGTGTATATCCATACCGTATAAGTCATTTTTTCTGTGTTTATAACGCATTGTTCAGTGCATACATCATATTTCTAATGTAATCCATATTCCAATAAATAAATATTTAAAAAAAAAACAGTCACCCGGATTAAGCACCGTATTAACCATAATCCTCCATGGCGCCAACTTTCTCACCACCTTAATTATCAACTAACACCACTGCAGGATTATCGTTAATCCACCTGCTTTGTATTTTTTATTCACCTTCCTCTCCATCCATATCCCATAAACCATAGTCTTAGTATTCACAAAAATACCTGTAACACATACTGTATTCAAATAATCAAATATATATAAAAAAAAAAAGATAATCCCAGATTAAGCATCCGGATTTTCCATAATCCTCCCGCTAGCTCGCACCAGTGCCACTCTTAATCCGCGGATTAAGAGCGAAACTAGCGCCCCTAGCGGCAGGATTAACGTTAATCCACTTGCTTAATCTGGGATTATAACTACTGAGGTGCTATAAGCTTTCGTGCCTGTCTCCAACTGGATACAAGACGAAAATCGTTGTATTTGCGTACATTTTCGATAAATTTTCCGGAAATACTGTAATTTAATTTCTTCCATAAACGTTGGCCAAATTTTGTCTTTTCAACACTTTTTGCCGTATTTAAATCGATGTATGGCTTCAGCCAGTGAGATTGTGTGTAAGCCACCACTCTATGTTAATGTTTTAGTTTCATTCCCAATTCAGCACGTTGTAGAAGATTGCGGTAATGTAATACATAATTTGCCTTGTCTGAAAGTGTTGCGAGAAGTTTTTTGTCCTTATCATTTGGCGGTATCTCGCTCTTTGGACACAATGGAAAATCGTTGTTATGTAATTCTGCCGGATAGACTAGATCTACTTCAAGGACGTAACCCTTAACCGCATCTTCTGCAATGTTTAAGAAATTTGTTGCATTTATTTCCTATCTGTTTAACCATTGCAGTTCGCTGTATGGTATGGTGCCCGATTGAGGTATCGAGTATAAATTATTACAGTCAATATATGCTAGGCATTTGCTTGGTAAGGTATAATACTCTTTCATGTATTTGCGTTAGCATAGCGCTAGACCTCCCCTAATTGCAGACTCAAAAAACTAGAGTATTTCTTTGTCTATGATAAGTAATATTCTTTAACATGACATCAAATCGTAAACCTGCATTAGAGTAATAATGACATGGATCGAGTTGATACAAATTTAGACAAAATTCCCTGAATTTTTCGAAAATATCTGCCAGTATTATTGTATCAGTTTTAAGGTAGAAATCACTGTATTTACCAAGATTTTTAATATTGAACACTTTCCATACAGCCCGTGAATGTGTGCACTCGTCTTGTGTAAGGTTTTCAAATTGTGTAATGTCTGGTAATGAAGTATCTTCTAATTTCTCTACAGAATCCAAATACATATAAGGGAATACACCTTTGTGTCTCATTAGCTGCTGGTGTACTGCTTTTTGGTATGCCATGTTT
The DNA here is from genome assembly GCA_030762935.1 of Hymenopus coronatus. NCBI lineage: Eukaryota > Metazoa > Arthropoda > Insecta > Mantodea > Hymenopodidae > Hymenopus > Hymenopus coronatus. The sequence continues at coordinate 29,581,210 of CM060897.1, forward strand.
GTAATTTAAAAGTCCTTAGGGCACAACATATCTGATAGGTTGGTCAACTTATCCAAGAATCTATAACTGGCAAGAAATCTGATATATATATATATATATATATATATATATATATATATATATATATATAGAGAGAGAGAGAGAGTTTTTCCATCAGACATATCTCTTACTGAATGACAAATAGTTTTCTGATGTTTGCGAAATGTAGATTGATCGTAAGGACGGTGTTTCACTAGAAAATCCGAATCGTAATTTGATAAGCAATGGAAAAATATTTGGATGAACTTTGACAATTTTCTATTTAGATTGCAACGCCTATAAAAAGGGCGCTTATATGATAGTGATCTCGAACCTGGGCATTGTTAACCCCAACATTTATTTGCATACACAATGTTCATCATTTTGGAATTTAATTATGTCCTCATCGGTCATATTTAACTCTTTACATTCTGAATACTTATCTTTTGCATTGTCTGCAATTGATTTCTATTCATTGAAGAAATCTTGAATTCCCTTTCCCTCCCTGGAAAGTTTGAATTTTGATGATCGTCATACCGACAAAATAATTTGATAGGTATTGATACTGCTACATGTCTATGTATTGATCGTGATAGACATTTATTTGCCATAGGAATAGAAGTATTGATGACATCGTCAAAAACTGTACAATAAAATTCATTTAGACTATATTAAGGATTTGCCATCAATGTGGTACTGACCCTACTCTTAAAATTTTGAAATGATAGTTGTCTTATATGCAAAGGTATGCTATTGTAAAGCTTAAGAGAGTCTAAGGGACAAGTACATTAATTACTCCTAGATGTGAAATGGATATTACCTTATCTAAGGTATGTTACCTTGACTAAGAAACAAATCAATTAAATTTTAATTGTTGTTTATTTATTTTTAATGTTGAAGATTAAACAATAACTGAAATGCTGCATATCAACGAGTAAAATGTCAAACATTTAAGCAAACAAAATTGAAAAAAATCCTATACAGATTGAAATGAATCCAGTTGTCAGTAACCAGTATGAGCTCCTCTTGCATTTAACACTGCTTGGCATCGCCTCGGCATACTCAATATCAGATGTTCAATGTTTGCTTGCAGAAGATTATCCCGAGCCTGGCTTAGAGCAAACGTTCTCTACATTCTCCATTTGTGGTGTCACAGCCCTCTGAAGTTGATCGCATGCATGTTCTATGGGATTAATATCCGGGGACTGAGCGGGCCAAGGCAGTACAGAAATTTCTTCTTGCTGAAACGATTCAGAAACCGCCCGAGCAACACGAGGGCGTGCATTATCATGCATAAAAATGAAATGTTCTCCATGGGCATTAGCAAATGTTCTTACAATTGGATGAAGAACAGAATTTAAGCATACATTATGATTCATATGCTCTTCCAAGAAAACGAGCTGTGTTCTTCTGTCCATTAATACTCCTGCCCACAACATGACTGTACCACCTATGGACTTCCTGAACATGATGAAGTCTTTCTGCTGACAGGTTGACTCCAAACCCTGATACGCCTTCCATCAGGGTGAAAACTGAAGCTAGACTCATCCGAAAACATAACATTAGCCTATTCTGCATAACCCCAATTCACATGATCTTGTGCCCATGTAAGACGCGCTGCCCAATTGTTTCTCCGTAAGGCTGGTACTCTGAGAGGGCGTCGAGAGAAGAGCGATGCGACATGAAGTCGGTTGCTTACAGTCTGGTCACTTAAAAGAATTCCATGAGTGCCCTGGAGGTCAGAAACAACTTGCCTGGCAGTTATATTCCGATGACTCTTAGTATGCAAAACCAGAAATCGATCCTGCCGTGCTGTTGTTTTCCTTTCTCGGCCTTGATGACGTTCCTTAACATCACCTGTGGCTTGATAACGTAGCCATAATCGGTTAATAACACTCCGTGATGTGTTCAGCACTCGAGCAACATGACCTTGGCTTTGGCCACCTATCATTCCAACAGCTCTAAGCATTTCAGAAGTTGTGAAATGGCGTTCCATGATTAAATAAGAGAACTTCTTATGATGCAGCAAGAAAACAAGACGGTAGCTTTAAAAATATTGCATTAAAGAATCAAGCACAAAGACCTACAACAGGATAAATTCTAGAAAAATCCCAACCATTAAACAAAGCATTGTTCTACATGTTGCCATGGCAACGCCATGGAGTAAGTATTTCACTGATATCATTACCAGAAATGTACTATAAAATATACCAGAAATGTGATTCAAATTATAATTGTCCCTTAGACTTTTTTGGGATGTGTAATTTAAAATATGCAAACTCATAGAATTCTGTTACATTACGAGTATATATTTTTTTTGAAAATGCAAACTAATATTCAGATTATGCTAGATACCGATATTTTAGAAATATACAAACCCATATCTTCTGAGGCACAAAGACAATTTTCAAGTCTTGAACTTGTCGGCTAGGATCAATCCATGATAACCCACGCCGAAGTTTCCGGGAATATCGTTAAACTGTTGCGCGCTCAGGCTGACGTATCTGCTAGGCAGGAATACTTGTACTGATTCCAACTCTGCAACTACTCTTGGCCCTTAGCGTGTCTGCACTTTCCGCAGAGTGCTGATTTTATATGCACGTTCTGTCTCCAGTTCCTGAAGCGGCTTTGTTGGTAGGAAAGCCTTCCCTTCCACCATTTCCGCTAACTGTTCCTTAAGTCCTAAAACAAAACATCCGTGTATTAGAATATCCTTGAGGATATTTATAATGATTTATTGTTTTAGACATGCATTGGTCTTAAATATGCTTTTATGTTAAGGTATCGCTACACTAAAATCTCAAGGATGCTAGGTGAAATTTTTAGCAATTATTGTAATTTATGTATCATGCATATGTTTCTATAAATTCAGGAAATATAATTTCTGAAAAAAGTGTAAGAGCTGGTCACTATTTTTTTATCTTTTAAAACAAAGCACATGTGAGTTACTACAGTGAATTATTCTTAAAACTGTTTATAACTGTATGACTAGCTATCGTAAAAAACAACTTGAATTCGCATAACGTTCTCTGCCGAATTCTTCGAGTTATCCTTAAATTGATATGTATATTTACACAATGCTAGGCTAAAAACAATTTGATGCTTTATTCCTATAAATTCAGGAAATAACAATTTTTTTTAAAAATCTAAGAGTTGGTTACTATGTTTTTACTACGATTTCTTGTTCTGCAACATACTTTAAAAACTTAATCGAGACTATACGAAAGGAATGCTGATTATTTAAAAGAATAGAGGGAATTGCAAAATGCACTACATTAAATAACATGCATGTAAGCGGTTTTATAGCAGAAATATTTAGCAATTATAATTTTATGACGGCTTATATTCCCAATTTGAAACCTCAATTTTTTTTAAACACAACACATGTGAGTTACTGCAGAAGATTATTCTTAAAACTGCTAATAACTGTATAACTAGGGATAATAAAACACAGAACTGCTGCATTCGCATAACCTTCTCTCTGCCACATTCTTCAACGAATTTTTTTATGGTATGGTGCCCGATTGAGGTATCGAGTATAAATTATTACAGTCTATATATGCTAGGCATTTGCTTGGTAAGGTATAATACTCTTTCATGTATTTGCGTTAGCATAGCGCTAGACCTCCCCTAATTCCAGACTCGATAAACTAGAGTCTCTTTGTCTATGATAAGTAATATTCTTTAACATGACATCAAATCCTAAACCTGCATTAGAATAATGACATGGATCGAGTTGATACAAATTTAGACAAAATTCCCTGAATTTTTCGAAAATATCTGCCAGTATTATTGTATCAGTTTTAAGGTAGAAATCACTGTATTTACCAAGATTTTTAATATTGAACACTTTCCATACAGCCCGTGCATGTGTGCACTCGTCTTGTGTAGTGTTTTCAAATTGTGTAATATCTGGTAATGAAGTATCTTCTAATTTCTCTACAGAATCCAAATACGTATAAGGGAATACACCTTTGTGTCTCATTAGCTGCTGGTGTACTGGTTTTTGGTATGTCATGTTTGTAATTTTAAAGTCCTTAGGGCACAACATATCTGATAGGTTGTTCAACTTAACCAAGAATCTATAACTGGCAAGAAATCTGATATATATAGTTTTTCCATCAGACATATCTCTTACTGAATGGCAAATAGTTTTCTGATGTTTGCGAAATGTAGATTGATCGTAAGCACGGTGTTTCACTAGAAAATGCGAATCGTAATTTGATAAGGAATGGAAAAATATTCGGATGAACTTTTGACAATTTTCTATTTAGATTGCAACGCCTATAAAAAGGACGCTTATATGATAATGATCTCGAACCTGGGCCTTGTTAACCCCAAAATTTATTTGCATACACAACAATGTTCATCATTTTGGAATTTAATTATCTCATCGGTCATATTACCTCTTTACATTCTGAATACTTATCTTTTGCATTGTCTGCAATTGATTTCTGTTCATTGAAAAAATCTTGAATTCCCTTTCCCTCCCTAGAAAGTTTGAATTTTGATAAGGATCGTCATACCGACAAAATAATTTGATAGGTATTGATACTGCTACATGTCTATGTATTGATCTCGATAGATAGACATTTATTTGCCATAGGAATAGAAGTATTGATGACATCGTCAAAAAGTGTACAAATCAAGTAAATTTTACACAATAAAATTCATTTAGACTATATTAAGGATTTGCCCTCAATGTGGTACTGACCCTACTCTTAAAAACTTGAAATGATAGTTGTCTTATATGCAAAGGTATGCTATTGTAAAGCTTAAGAGAGTCTAAGGGACAAGTACATTAATTACACCTAGATGTGAAATGGATATTACCGGTATGTTACCTTGACTAAGATGTGTATAATGGAAACTATTTAATAAAAAGTGGTTGACTTCGAAAGATGAAACTCCATAAAGTAATCTCAAGGTTTTCTTTTGCAATGCAAACACTCTAAAAGCAGATGTATGGTTACCCCAAAGTAAACGACTATAGTTAAGGTGGTTATGAATGAAGCCATAATAAGCTGTAATTAATGATTCAGTAGTGATATTATTTTTTAATACTTTTAACATAATTAAGCCCTTGCTTACTCTCTTAGTCCAACTTGTATCTGTAGATGTCCGACATGACTCAACTTTTGTACGAATCGTTTGGATATCGGCATAAATAACGAACGGAACGGGAATACACTTGGAAAACGCATTGAATTCAATCGTACCATTCCGACCTCTTTCAGGTAATCTGATAATCTGTTTTTTTCACACAATTTAATTTTGTGTTTTTCTAAAGTAGCTGCATTTTCATAATGTTTTGAACATCCTTGACATTCGCACATCTGGCATTTCCGTTTGCTCATTTGCCAAACTGAAAGACGGGATAGATAGATTATTAGGCAATAGTGTTATCTGCCTTCATCAGTAATTCTGAAAAAATACACAGGATGCTGTTTTCGTTCTTTCGTTTGGTACAACAGAATGAATGTGCACTCATCTATGTCATATACCGTATTTTTTTTATTTCATTTTTATAGCCCCCTTTAACATCTAATGTCATATCGGGGATTTCCACTTGAAACAACTCGTTGTCTATAGGTTCTTTTTACGTTGGTTTACATCTAACGGGGATACACTTGGAAAACGGTAATAAATAATTCCCGTTTTGATCTTCGATTTTTGGTATTTGGTCAAGTGATACGGGAAACATTCCACTGAAATTGAATTCATGAAACACATTGAATTTAGAGTATGAAGTCGCTCGATTTCTATTCTGTTTAACAGAATGTACGGAAGCCAGTAAGCCATATCCGAAACATTTATTGTCTTGGTTTTTTGTTTATTACAGCTGTTTTGCGCTTTATGAATTCGGGGAGTTTTGTAAAACATCCCGCGTTTAGAGCATCGTATTGACATGCATTTAAAATTAGCGATTGTATCTGAAATAGAGATTTCGAACTGTTTTCCATTCAAATGTTTCAACATTGGAAAGTATGGGTTGTTTAAACTTTCTCTCGTACCATTCACTAATGTTTGTGCGTTGTAGAATGGGTTCCATTTTACTTTTGAAATTACATGTTTCAATTACTTCTTTTTCAGCAGTTTGAATTAAATACTTACAGATTAATGTTCCGCATAGCTTTATACTTGTATCAAATTACTTCGAATTTCGTTCCAGCGATTTACGTGCTTCTAGAAATGTTTGGGGATCTGTAATCTCTATTGTATTTTCTATCAGACTTGTGCAAGCCTTGTTTTGAATGCTCTATTTTACAACATTGCAATTCCTGTTGCTTTTGTGCACTCACCGATTCCATTGCGTTTTTCCTTGCTGAAACTGAAGCGATGTCCTATTTAGCTGTGGAGTTCTTTGACATCGATGTGTCCCATCCGTTGTTTGACCAGCTGCATCGTCTCTTGAGTGTATTGGTATCTGATTTAGTTGGGATCTCGTAAATGTCTGAAATATTGACACTACGAATATTAGAAGTAATACAATTAGAATAAACACACACATATATATACACACAGGGTGGCGCACAGCAAGTTCCCTAGCTTTTGAGGCTTATATTTAATGAGTCAGATTGGAGAGGAAAATAACAAATGTACCAATTGAAAGTATGGAACATGCCATTTAGACTTATGTCTTGAAAATTACATCTTCAAGATGGCCTCCATTACAATTCAGGCATTCCTACAAGCGTGTAATGAAACTGGAAAACACACGTTGCAGTAGGTCTCCATCAATGGCCGCAATTTCCTCAGTTATGGCTTCTTTCGGCGCCTGTAGAGTTGTGAGACGTCAATAAAGACCTTCTGTTCCAAAAATCCCCACCAGAAGAAATCGGGAACTGTAAGATCGGGAGAGCGGGCAGACCATGCAATGTCTCCAAACCTTGAGACGATGGACTTAAATTCATTTCTGAGGAACGCCATGCTGTTACGTACCGTAGCACCGTCTTGTTGGAAGTAAACATTCTGTGGATCCATTCCAAGCTTTCTGAGTTCAGGAATCACAAACATCTGCAACATTGTTATATACCGGTCTGAATTTACTGTCGCAGTTTCTCCTTGGTCATTTTCAAAGAAAAACGGTCCCACGATTCCAAACACACCGACACCACACCACACAGTTACCTTCGGGGAATGCAACGGTTTTTCAATGATTTCCTTGGGACTATTAATTGCCCAATACCTCATGTTCTGTTTATTAACGGAACTGTCTAAGTGAAAGTGGGCTTCGTCACTCATGAGCAATGAACCCCGAAGATCTGGATTTTCCCGTAGCATGTTGAGAAAGATGTTGCTAAAGTTAGCTCTTGCAGGCCGATCTGCAGGGAGAAGTTTTTGGGTCACTTGCATTTTGTATGGACGAAACTTGAGTTCCCTTAATATGCGCCCCAACGATCTTCGAGAAAGACCCAATACTCTTGCTTGTTTACGAGCTGAACGACGCGGACTACGTTCAAAAGCTTGTCTCACTCGAGCAACATTCTCCGGTGTTGTCACTGTTTTAGGTGGACCATGTTGAATATCCAAGACACTACCACACCTTTCAAACTTTTTCACCCATTCCATAATTGTTTTCCGTGAAGGAATTACACCGTGCCTTGGCATATTGAAATGAAGGCGAAGCATTCTCTGCGTTGTCACAACCTTACTCTCGTGAAAGAAACGCACAGCTGCTACACGATGTTCCACTGACTAACGCTCCTTAGCTACTGATAGCAAACAAACAAAATGGCATCGTTCCCGTCGTTCATTGATACGGTATTGCCAACAAAACAACTTCATATTTTCCCAAGACGTAGAATTGAAACTAGGGAACATGCTATGCGCCACCCAGTATGAGTAGCTTCATTTTACAGTAGGAAATAACACTTTTTAAAGAAAATACAGTATTTTTATTGTTCGTACATATTTTTTATCCTAGTTTCTAAGATTTTTTTACACTATAATTCACTTGCTTTTTAAAAGAACAGCTAAGTTGCTCAAATTATACTCTTTTTTTTTTAAATTGTAATTAGAGTACCAACACTTTTGAAATAGCGCTGTAAAAAAAAAAAAAAAAAAAAAAAAAAGAGTAGTCATATGTTAATTCATTTGCTTTTTATGCTACTATTCACATACCTTTTTTTAAACACAAGCTTCTTAAAGATTTTTCATAGTGTAATTCACTTGCTTTTGCTCAAACGATACTATTTTTTTCAATTAAACTTAGATTAACGTGGACTTTAGAACAGTGCTGAAAAAAGAAATATAATGCAATTTTTTAATTCTACTTAAAATAAAGTCAAATTTGAAACAGCACTGTAAACAAATATGTAGGTAACAAATATTTCACACATCATTGATTTTTGTAAAAAATATTTTATAAGATGCCGAATGTATTCTTATTTTAAAAAATAAATATTTTAATTTGAAGGAAAAAAATCACTGGTTAAATAATCACTGCTTTTTTTGAAAACTATATAGCTATTACCATATACATGCATATATTTTAGCAAAATTTATGTTCGGTATGAAATGTATTTTTGAATTTTTTTAAAATTGTATTTAGAGTAAAGTCGATTTTGAAACAGTGCTGTCAAAATAATGTAGTGAACGGATTTTAACACATGTTTCATTGATTTTTTTTAAATCTAATTAATCACATGCCTTTTTCTTTCGAAAAATATTTTAATAAATTTATTTTTGAAAAAAAAATTGCTTAAATAATCAATACTTTAATTCTTACCTTTTTCTTACTGCTCTCGCTCCGTTTTGGACTGTCTTGACCTATCTTGTTTTACTGAGTCGACTGAAAAATAAACTACAAATTCGTTATTAGTGTTATCTTATTTTTAATAATATAAAAGTTTTTTATAGTAACTGGATTTTTCTACTCGGTATGGTAAAAAAAAGTCACTTATATTTCTTATACCCTGAAGGCGGCTTATCTTGTCCTTGATATATCAGCTGAAAAACACCTTTGTTGATGGCACCCTTCTGCTGTCTCATTTTCCTGAATCGCTCAGGAAGGAAGATCTGATATGCATCCAGGGTGGTTACTATGCTCTCGCCGTAATTTGTGTTGAGTGTTCTAAGCGAATGTATTTGGTGTGGGATATTTTGAAGCAGCTCTTTTCTACAAGGTAGTATTTTCACAGTCAGCTAGGTTATTGAGTTCTCCAACAATTTGAGCTTCTGTAACACAATAACGGATTTTTTCAGTGTGTTACATTGAACTTTTTCTATAAAACTCAGATCGCGAAAACGTGACTTCACTTTTCTCGTTCAAACATGAATGTTTTAGTCATACTAAAACAAAATACCGTGTTTTCTTTACTAAAGACAATTGCACATGCATGGCATTATTTTCATTACAATAGCTATGGATTATGTAAGCTCTTTTTTCACGGACTTCGTGCACTACATATATTAGAATACTTGCATGTATATAATGTTTTCATTCAAGGTTTCTTTTTTTTTTCCTCTAAAACTCGAATCACTAAAGTATGTAATATTGCGTCACTTTGTGGTTCAAACATGCATGCTTACACTCGTACAAAAACCAGTATTATTTTTCTTCATCGAATGATAATAAGACATGCACAGAATTATATATGAAACTACTTACCATTCATGTTGCTATGACTTTGTTATTGCTTTTCCCCACTAAGTTGATACTGCAATCTCATCACGTATGTGAAGTTCCGTTTTCTTTTATAATTCTTGACTCAATTTTGTTGCACCGTCCCCCACGCACCTGCACTCCCACTGCCTACATAGCGTGTGACACTATTTCATAGCTAAGTTTTTCTTCAATGCTAAAGACCAAGGTTTCTGACTGAGGGTTTTATACGGTACATTTTGCTCCTTCGAATTCCGCGAGGTGGGGAAGATTATTTTTATCCTCTGTGCGCGCGCATATCCACAGCTATTGGTAAACTTAGAATTTGTAAGACCCTTTTTAAAGTTTTTCTGTTTTACTTTTGGGGACGGGGCATTGAAGTAAGTTCCTCTTACTGTAGGATTATATTTTGTTTTTATTTTGGGAGATTGTTACGCTACAGATCAAACTGGTTTTGGTATCATTTCATAGGATACCTATTTAATTCATAAGGCATTTTTTTCTTCCAAGAGGCTATACGTTCAGGTTGAATAAATTACAATGGCATGTTCATCGAACCACAGCCGGAGGTGCCTCATTGATATGCATTCCGTGTCGTCGCGTCTGATGTCCAGAATTTAAAAAACATTCAATACAATGTACCTTGTTAATTTTTTCTTTGCCCTGTTTCTTAACCGTAACATTGCTTTTCTCAGAACTTAGCTACGGAACCCCACCTTACATAAGACGATTATTTTAAATATAGGGAGGATAGGCTAGGGGAAAACATTACTTATGCGGAAAGCAGTTTTTTGTTTTATTTTTTGGATCGCAAGATACATTTGGCTGGATGACGTCAATGGAATAAATTATAGAAGATGAGGGTACTTAACTTGCAGCATGTAGACACTTCTTGTTTTGGTATTTTTTAATAAGGGCCATGCGTCTAGCTGTACACTTTTAATCTTATGTTGATCTTTTTTTGAACCGTCATGCACCGTTTTAGTTCCATTATTTTATCTCTCACGCTCACGTGCGGGCGTGTTACCCAAGCTCTTCTCTCTCATCTTGGTCGTGGAGGACGGCCTAATTTCAGAGCACGCCCAGCCACCTTCGTAATGGCTTTCTCTCCACTTACGTTACATGTGATTTGAAAACGTACACGGGATTAAATGCATATGCTTTTATACAGGAGCGGGTTTAAAAACACAACCTTCTGATACGAAAACCGTCATTTACTTCTACTGTCATGCAATGTAGAGATGGTACACTGTTATTTGAGATAGCTACTCCCAAACAACTGGCTAAGTTGAATGCTTGTCTTTTGGGTTGTTACCCCATTAAATTTGGAAAACACAAAACTGAGTAGCAGCTGAGGTGTGGTGACGACTTCCAGTTTATACGGACTATAACGAGGAAATAGTGAAGTGTCTTTTAGATCAAACTGTAGTTGCTGTTTACAGATAAATTGGTAAACGGAATGTCAAGCCGTTCCCACTCCGAACGGTCTTCCTGACTTTTGAACGGACTGAAATACTGGCTTTCATAATGTGCGCTTGAGAGAGAGAGAGAGAGAGAGAGCGCCGTTACGCCCATATATACCTAACCAGATGCGCTGTTACGGTTATCAGTTCAGACACGCAACATCGTAACAGTTCCCCGGTTTATTCTAAATGTGGCAATATCGTTCTTCAGAAGCAGGGAATGCATCCTGTAGACCCGTACATGGGGTTTCCATACGAAATGTTTATTGGAATCTGGTCGTCCCTCAGTTAGTAGGCGACAACTTTGCACAGGTCATCGAAAGCGTGGCCGTGGAGTATGAAAAAAGCAACAACACGTACATGACCGATGAAAAGTCTTTCTTTCCGCTCAATTGGGTTCCCCTTGTCCAGCACGATTTCAAGACAGTGAACATAGATTTAAGAAACGGATTCGGCGATCTTTTGCCATTTGCAGACGGATTTTCCTCCACTATAGTGCTCACGTTTAGACCGAAACCTCGGTCATAATTATGGATGTGAACACGGTTACTCGGTATTATCTCAATCAAGCCGGCGGAGCGCTAGACGATGGCGATTTCATTCTCTTCAGAGGGAAACGATATCAAGAGCGTAGTGGGCTATTCTCAGCTCTTCCCCCCCAGGGGCCTACTACGGTAGGTACGGGTTAGGTTCACCCGGGGTCCCGAGCCACCTTGACTCCCTCTGTGGGCAACCTCAGAGTGGTGAGGGAGTCAGAAGGTCAAAATGCCCACCCACGTGTAGGCCGTGCGTGGAGACCCGTGTCGGTGAAAAGGAATATCCTGGTTGGTTGAGGGTTGCGTACCTGAGCCTGGGCTTCTGTCTTTCAGTAACTGGGGAGGGTGCGCAGCCTAATACACCGCTTTGGTTTCTGATTTGCCTAAACGGGAGGCTAGGGACTAACCCACCCCTAGTCAATCGGCCAGGACTAGGTATTACACCGAACTCCAGGGTGAGTGGGACGTCGAGCCCGCTATATCCCCTGTGTAGCCCTGTCACCCCAGTGGGGTGACCCCTCGTTGGGCTCCGTGGTGGGTGGGGAGCACTGGGGGATGAATTTATACCATTTTTTCTATGGCACCAAAATTAAAACCCCTTAATAAAGACGTTGGGAAGGAAGTAGTCGAGTCATGTGGTCCTCGCTACTTGGTTATTCATAGGACAGAGGAAGGTAAGAAGTTCCTTACGGTGAGCCCTTTTACTATCCAAAAGGGCCTCGATGCCATTGCTGGTCCGGTTAAATCCTGCGTTCGAGCTCGCAATGGTACACTTCTTGTCGAAGCCAACTCCGCCTCGCAAGCTGCAAGGATACTTAAAGCCACCATGTTAGCCAGCTATCCAGTGAAGGTCGAGGTGCATAAGTCGCTGAACTCCTCCCGCTGTGTGGTAACAACCCGCGCGTTGGGCGGTTTGTCCATTGAGGAGATCCAAGAAAATCTTGCGACTCAGGGTGTCTCAGCTGTTTATCGGGTACAACGTAAGATCAACGGTGAATTCCTGCCTACTCGTACCCTGTTTCTTACTTTTGATCGGGTTGATTTGCCTCAAAAGATTAGAGCAGGGTATGAAGCCATCGAAGTTAGGCCTTATATACCCAATCCGCTGAGGTGCTTTAAATGCCAACGTTTTGGTCACTAGTGAGTTGTGTACCGGCAAGTCCACCTGCGTCCACTGCGGTGACATCTCCCACGATGGGGCTTGTGCTTCAGCTCCATCGTGTGTGAACTGTAACGGGGAACACCCATCTAGTTCCCGAGACTGCCCCCGTTTTGCAGAGGAACGAGCGATCCAGGAGATACGGGTGAAAGAGAAGGTGTCCTTCTTGGAAGCCCGGAAGCTCCTGCGACTCCGCCAACCCTCTGCCCCGAGGTCCGGTACCTATAGCTCAGTTGCAGCTAAACCGGTACCGCGTCGGGAAATCGCAACGCAGACCGGCGATATGAACGGGGCTACAATTGCGGAAAAGGTTATTTTAGCCCAAGCGCTGCCAAAGCCTTCGGCACCTACACCCAAGTTGGTATCAACATCTGCCAAATCCGCCAGCATTCAGAATAGTCCTGCACACTTGTCACCGAAAGCCTCGACCTCGGGAACTAAAGCTATTAAATTCACGACGTCTTCTGCCCCGGAAAAACAGTTTAAGACCAAGTATGTACGACAAGACTTCTTGAAAGAGAATGTGCAATCTATTACCAAGTCATGTAAGGGTAAGAAAAGTACACGCAACTCCACACGTGTATCCTCCTCTGAAGGGTCATCTGGGGAGGAGGGCGTGAATCGGCAACGGCCGTCTTCGCCGATCAGCACATCCAATCGGTTCGAACTACTCGGACCGAAATTTGCTCTTGAAAAAGGGACCTCCCTTGTGGAGGAGATGGACCAGGAGGATTCTGCCGCCACTGCCAGAGGGACAGTGCGGAAACGGCAGGATCGTGCTCCTGAAAATAGTACTAGCCCAACGCCTAAGAAGAACAAATTGAACCGACCAGCTAATCCCAATCTGCAGAAGCGTCTTTCGATTTGAAACTTATCCCATAATATACTCAATGGCTATCCTCCATTGGAACATACGAGGAATTCGACCACATCGACCAGAGCTTGACTTGTTGCTGCGCCAGCATGAACCCTTGGCTGTATGCTTACAAGAGACGAAGCTCCGTCCACAGCACACCGTTACCATCAGGCAATACTCCTCCGTACGATGTGATTTATCCCCGGAGGACGGTGTCCCGGCACATGGGGGCACTATGATGCTTATTCGAGATGATATTTTTGCCAACTCCGTACCCATACAATCTGCAATCCAGTCCGTTGCTGTCAGCATTAAGCTACCCTCCGCTTCATTCACCATTTGCAGTATCTATTTGCCTCCATCTGCGGACCTCTCGCACAGCGACTTAGAACACCTCATTTCGCAGTTGCCACCACCCTTTTTATTGGTAGGCGACGTGAATGCCCATCACCCTCTTTGGGGCTCTCCTCGGGCTTGTGCGAGAGGTACGCTACTTAAAGACTTCTTGGATAGTCAGAATCTTGCTCTCTTGAACACCGGAGAGCCCACCTTTCTTTCTAACGCCTTTCATAGTTTTTCACACATTGACATTGCAATTTGTTCCCCTCAGCTAGCAGTCACCTTATGCTGGAATATCATGTCGGATTTGCATTCTAGTGACCACTTTCCTTGTCGTATTAGTGTCTTGACACCCGTTGTATGTTCCACCCGTTTACCTAGTTGGCGCCTAGACTACGGCAGCTGGGAACTGTACTCCCACTTGGCGGAATTTAGCTACGAAGAGCACGACTCTGTGAACCACTTGGTCGAACATCTCACAGGGACCATTCTTTCTGCTGCTGAGCAATCCATTCCGCGTTCGACTGGCTACAGCCGTCGATTTCCGGTACCTTGGTGGACCGATGACTGTCGGGATGCTATTCGCGCTCGCAGACGAGCTCTACGGGTTTTCCAGCGTTTTCCTACACTGGATAACCTGATACACTATAAACGGATGCGTGCACATTCTGGGCGGGTTATTAAATATAGCAAAAAGATGTCATGGAATAAATTCGTGGGTTCCTTTAATCGACATACACCTTCCTCTGTCGTATGGGATAAGTTAAGACGTGTGGCTGGGAAACCGAACCATATGCCCATCGCCGGTCTCAAAACACCTACCGGAGCTGTCGTTGATATATTTGACGTGGCGAATACTTTAGGCAGTGCTTTCGCTCAGGTGTCTAGCTCAGGCAATTAAACCCCTGAGTTCCTTACAGTTAAGAATCAGGTGGAATCTCAAGAATTCTCGTTTCTTTCTGGCAACCTTGAGGATTATAATCGCCTTTTCACCCTGGCAGAGCTAGACAATGCACTCTCCTCTTCACGACACTCAGCACCAGGTCCAGATGGTATCCACGTCCAAATGTTGCAACATCTCTCTCCTGATGGCAAAGATTTCCTACTCGAGGTCTATAATCGTGTCTGGGTTGATGGAATTTTTCCAGACAAGTGGCGGGAGGCCATCATCATACCCATTCTTAAACCTGGAAAGGACCGCCATCTTCCAGTTACCGTCCTATTTCCCTCACCAGTTGCGTGTGTACAGTGATGGAACGCATGATCAATGGACGGTTCGTGTGGTGGCTGGAATCCCACAATCTTCTGACGAACATCCAGTGTGGCTTTCGACGACGACGTTCAACTGCTGACCACCTTGTCTCTCTGTCAACTCAGATTATGGACGGGTTTCTTAAGAACAGCCCCACAGTTGGGATATTTTTTGACCTCGAGAAGGCCCACGACACGTGTTGGCGGGCGGGAATATTGCGTTCTCTGCACCACTGGAACATACGTGGACGCCTACCGTTGGTCATTCAGGAGTTTATGCGGGACCGCGTTTTTCGAGTGAGGGTGGGCTCGGTTTTTTTCTAACCATTTTATTCAAGAGAACGGAGTGCCGCAGGGCTCGGTACTCAGCGTGACTCTATTTTCTATTGCGATAAATTCCATATCACTATGTGTGCCTCAAGGTGTCTCTTCCTGTTTATTCGTGGACGACTTTGCCATCTTCTGTACTTCTCAGCGTACACCGTTTTTGGAACGCCGTCTCCAGCGGTGTTTGGACAATCTCTATGCTTGGAGCTCGAAACACGGTTTTCGTTTCTCCGCTGAGAAGACAGTCTGCGTTAACTTCTGGCGCCGTAAGTGGCAAATGCCGCCGTCTCTTCGACTCGGGCCAGATTTACTTCCTTTCGCAGACGAGGCGAGATTCCTTGGTTTGATCTTCGATCGGAAACTTTGTTGGGCACCACAAATAGCACAGCTTAGAGCACGATGTGACCGTTCTCTAAATCTTTTACGGATACTAAGTGGCAAGTCTTGGGGTGCGGATCGGACGGCATTGCTCCGTCTTTATCGTGCTGTGATTCGTTCGAAGTTGGACTATGGCAGCATTGTGTATTCTTCAGCTCGACCTTCAGTGCTCAGAAGGTTAGACACAGTCCATAACCAGGGCATCCGTGTGGCCGTTGGAGCTTTTCCAACGAGCCCAGTTGTTAGCCTCTACGCCGAATCCCCCCCAGGGGCCTACTACGGTAGGTACGGGTTAGGCGCACCCGGGGTCCCGAGCCACCTTGACTCCCTCTGTGGGCAACCTCAGAGTGGTGAGGGAGTCAGTAGGTGAAAATACCCACCCACGTGTAGGCCGTGCGTGGAGACCCGTGTCGGTGAAGAGGAATATCCTGGTTGGTTGAGGGTTGCGTACCTGAGCCTGGGCTTCTGTCTTTCAGTAACTGGGGAGGGTGCGCAGCCTAATACACCGCTTTGGTTTCTGATTTGCCTAAACGGGAGGCTAGGGACTAACCCACCCCTAGTCAATCGGCCAGGACTAGGTATTACACCGAACTCCAGGGTGAGTGGGACGGCGAGCCCGCTATATCCCCTGTGTAGCCCTGTCACCCCAGTGGGGTGACCCCTCGTTGGGCTCCGTGGTGGGTGGGGAGCACTGGGGGATGAATTTATACATTTTTTTTTATGGCACCAAAACTTAAACCCCTGATTTCAAATAAAGACGTTGGAAAGGAAGTAGTCGAGTTATGTGGTCCTCGCTACTTGGTTATTCATAGGACAGAGGAAGGTAAGAAGTTCCTTACGGTGAGCCCTTTTACTATCCAAAAGGGTCTCGATGCCATTGCTGGTCCTGTTAAATCCTGCGTTCGAGCTCGCAATGGTACACTTCTTGTCGAAGCCAACTCCGCCTCGCAAGCTGCAAGGATTCTTAAAGCCACCATGTTAGCCAGCTATCCAGTGAAGGTCGAGGTGCACAAGTCGCTGAACTCCTCCCGCGGTGTAATAACAACCCGCGCGTTGGACGGTTTGTCTATTGAAGAGATCCAAGAAAATCTAGCGACTCAGGGTGTCTCAGCTGTTTATCGGGTACAACGTAAGATCAACGGTGAATTCCTGCCTACTCGTACCCTGTTTCTTACTTTTGATCGGGTTGATCTGCCTCAAAAGATTAGAGCAGGGTATGAAGCCATCGAAGTTAGGCCTTATATACCCAATCCGCTGAGGTGCTTTAAATGCCAACGTTTTGGTCACACTAGTGAGTTGTGCACCGGCAAGTCCACCTGCGTCCACTGCGGTGACATCTCCCACGATGGGGCTTGTGCTTCAGCTCCATCGTGTGTGAACTGTAACGGGGAACACCCATCTAGTTCCCGAGACTGCCCCCGTTTTGCAGAGGAACGAGCGATCCAGGAGATACGGGTGAAAGAGAAGGTGTCCTTCTTGGAAGCCCGGAAGCTCCTGCGACTCCGCCAACCCTCTGCCCCGAGGTCCGGTACCTATAGCTCAGTTGCAGCTAAACCGGTACCGCGTCGGGAAATCGCAACACAGACCGGCGATATGAACGGGGCTACAATTGCGGAAAAGGTTATTTTAGCCCAAGCGCTGCCAAAGCCTTCGGCACCTACACCCAAGTTGGTATCAACATCTGCCAAATCCGCTAGCTTACAGAATAGTCCTGCACAGTTGTCACCGAAAGCCTCGACCTCTGGAACTAAAGTTGGTAAATTCACGACGTCTTCTGCCCCGGAAAAACAGTTTAAGACCAAGTATGTACGACAAGACTTTTTGAAAGAGAATGTGCAATCTATTACCAAGTCATCTAAAGGTAAGAAAAGTTCACGCAACTCCACACGTGTATCCTCCTCTGAAGGGTCATCTGGGGAGGAGGGCGTGAATCGGCGACGGCCGTCTTCGCCGATCAGCACATCCAATCGGTTCGAACTACTTGGACCGAAAACTGCTCTTGAAAAAGGGACCTCCCTTGTGGAGGAGATGGACCAGGAGGATTCTGCCGCCACTGCCAGAGGGACAGTGCGGAAACGGCAGGATCGTGCTCCTGAAAATAGTACCAGCCCAACGCCTAAGAAGAACAAATTGAACCGACCAGCTAATCCCAATCTGCAGAAGCGTCTTTCGATTTGAAACTTATCCCATAATATACTCAATGGCTATCCTCCATTGGAACATACGCGGAATTCGACCACATCGACCAGAGCTTGACTTGTTGCTGCGCCAGCATGAACCCTTGGCTGTATGTTTACAAGAGACGAAGCTCCGTCCACAGGACACCGTTACCATCAGGCAGTACTCCTCCGTACGATGTGATTTATCCCCGGAGGACGGTGTCCCGGCACATGGGGGCACTATGATGCTTATTCGAGATGATATTTTTGCCAACTCCGTACCCATACAATCTGCAATCCAGTCCGTTGCAGTCAGCATTAAGCTACCCTCCGCTTCATTCACCATTTGCAGTATCTATTTGCCTCCATCTGCGGACCTCTCGCACAGCGACTTAGAACACCTCATTTCGCAGTTGCCACCACCCTTTTTATTGGTAGGCGACGTGAATGCCCATCACCCTCTTTGGGGCTCTCCTCGGGCTTGTGCGAGAGGTACGCTACTTAAAGATTTCTTGGATAATCAGAATCTTGCTCTCTTGAACACCGGAGAGCCCACCTTTCTATCTGACGCATTTCATAGTTTTTCACACATTGACATTGCAATTTGTTCCCCTCAGCTGGCAGTCACCTTATGCTGGAATATCATCTCGGATTTGCATTCTAGTGACCACTTTCCTTGTCGTATTAGTGTCTTGACACCCGTTGTATGTTCCACCCGTTTACCTAGTTGGCGCCTAGACCACGCCAGCTGGGAACTGTACTCCCACTTGGCTGAATTTAGCTACGAAGAGCACGACTCTGTGAACCACTTGGTCGAACATCTTACAGGGACCATTCTTTCTGCTGCTGAGCAATCCATTCCGCGTTCGACTGGCTACAGCCGTCGATTTCCGGTACCTTGGTGGACCGATGACTGTCGGGATGCTATTCGCGCTCGCAGACGAGCTCTACGGGTTTTCCAGCGTTTTCCTACACTGGATAACCTGATACACTATAAACGGATGCGTGCACATTCTAGGCGGGTTATTAAGGATAGCAAAAAGATGTCATGGAATAAATTCGTGGGTTCCTTTAATCGACATACACCTTCCTCTGTCGTATGGGATAAGTTAAGACGTGTGGCTGGGAAACCGAACCATATGCCCATCGCCGGTCTCAAAACACCTACCGGAGCTGTTGTTGATACATTTGACGTGGCGAATACTTTAGGCAGTGCTTTCGCTCAGGTGTCTAGCTCAGGCAACTATTCCCCTGAGTTTCTTACAGTTAAGAACCAGGTGGAATCTCAAGAATTCTCGTTTCTTTCTGGCAACCTTGAGGATTATAATCGCCTTTTCACCCTGGCAGAGCTAGACAATGCACTCTCCTCTTCACGACACTCAGCACCAGGTCCAGATGGTATCCACGTCCAAATGTTGCAACATCTCTCTCCTGATGGCAAAGATTTCCTACTCGAGGTCTATAATCGTGTCTGGGTTGATGGCATTTTTCCAGACAAGTGGCGGGAGGCCACCATCATACCCATTCTTAAACCTGGAAAGGACCGCCACCTTCCTTCCAGTTACCGTCCTATTTCCCTCACCAGTTGCGTTTGCAAGGTGATGGAACGCATGATAAATGGACGGTTGGTGTGGTGGCTGGAATCCCACAATCTTCTGACGAACATCCAGTGTGGCTTTCGACGACGACGTTCAACTGCTGACCACCTTGTCTCTCTGTCAACTCAGATTATGGACGGGTTTCTTAAGAACAGCCCCACAGTTGGGATATTTTTTGACCTCGAGAAGGCCTACGACACGTGTTGGCGGGCGGGAATATTGCGTTCTCTGCACAACTGGAACATACGTGGACGCCTACCGTCGGTCATTCAGGAGTTTATGCGGGACCGCGTTTTTCGAGTGAGGGTGGGTTCGGTTTTTTCTAACCATTTTATTCAAGAGAACGGAGTGCCGCAGGGCTCGGTACTCAGCGTGACTCTATTTGCTATTGCGATAAATTCCATATCACTATGTGTGCCTCAAGGTGTCTCTTCCTGTTTATTCGTGGACGACTTTGCCATCTTCTGTACTTCTCAGCGTACACCGTTTTTGGAACGCCGTCTCCAGCGGTGTTTGGACAATCTCTATGCATGGAGCTCGAAACACGGTTTTCGTTTCTCCGCTGAGAAGACAGTCTGCGTTAACTTCTGGCGCCGTAAGTGGCATATGCCGCCGTCTCTTCGACTCGGGCCAGATTTACTTCCTTTCGCAGACGAGGCGAGATTCCTTGGTTTGATCTTCGATCGGAAACTTTGTTGGGCACCACAAATAGCACAGCTTAGAGCACGATGTGACCGTTCTCTAAATCTTTTACGGATACTAAGTGGCAAGTCTTGGGGTGCGGATCGGACGACATTGCTCCGTCTTTATCGTGCTGTGATTCGTTCGAAGTTGGACTATGGCAGCATTGTGTATTCTTCAGCTCGACCTTCAGTGCTCAGAAGGTTAGACACAGTCCATAACCAGGGCATCCGTGTGGCCGTTGGAGCTTTTCCAACGAGCCCAGTTGTTAGCCTCTACGCCGAATCGGGAGAACCTCCTCTGCGTTGTCGGCGTGATGTCCTGCTTGCTAACTATGGCTGTGGGCTGAAGTGTATGCCTGGGCATCCAACTTATCACGCGTTTTTCTCCCCTGAGCTGCACGAGCGATACTGCCTCCGCTCTCTGAGCCCCAGGCCAGCAGGTTTTCGTTTCCGTGAGCTTCTACGCCAGCACCATGTTGACATTCCTCGGCTGTTATCCAAGGGAGAGAGTATACACCCCCCTTGGTTACGCGCTACCTCCCATGTCGATCTCGGGATGACGCTCTACGGGAAATCTGTTACGCCTCTTGATAGTATTCGTCTTTGCTTTTTAGAATTTTTATCCAAATACAGTGGCCGTATTTGTATTTACACCGATGGTAGTAAGAGCCCCGACGGTGTTGGATGTGCCTTTGTAACTGGCACCGCAACTTCTACTTACGGTTTGCCTAGTTGCACATCTATATATTCTGCCGAGCTATATGCTATTTATCAAGCCCTTCTGTATATTCGACGTCGAAAATTAGGTGACTGCCTTATTCTTAGTGATTCCCTTAGTGCCCTTCAGAGCATTCGTGAGCTGTACAATTACCATCCTTTGGTGCAGCGCATCCAGGACGTTCTCCACATTTTGCACGCTTCTGGTTTTAATGTGGAGTGCGCATGGATTCCTGGACACGTTGGCTTGCCAGGGAATGACACGGCGGATTTGGCAGCGAAATCGGCAGTCACAGCGCCCAGTGTTACGATTACCCATTCAACAGCAGAAGATTTTAGAGTGGCTGTACGGAGAGCCGTTTTTTCGACTTGGCATGCGGAGTGGTCGGCTCTCCGTGGTAATAAGCTGCGAGAGGTGAAGGACCTCCCTGTCAACTGGGTAACCTCCTCTCGTTTATTCCGCCGGGAGGAGGTAGCACTAGCTCGGCTAAGAATTGGCCACTGTTTTTTTACTCACAGTTACCTTTTTAAACGTGAACCTGCTCCTGTCTGTGCGCTCTGTGGGGAGGCACAGACAGTTCGTCATGTGTTGCTGGAGTGTGGTCACCTGGCACACATTCGGTCATCTATGGGCATGCCGGCCTCTCTTGCTGAGGTCCTGGCAGATGACCCAAGAGCAGTGGACAGGGTTTTTAAATTTTTAGCAAAACTTTCTTTTACCTTGACGTTTTAGTGTGATAGCGGTTTTTTAAACTCTTTTGGTTTAAATGTGTTGATTTTAGATGGAGTTTTATATCCAGCTCTGGTTAGAGGGCTGGACGTTTCTGTTACTTCCGTTTCAACTGTGTTAGCTCTTTTATTTGTGTTTACTTTTTTGTTTGGTATTTTCTTACTGGCTATTGCCAAGTTTTAATCATAAGGGCGCTTATGACCTCGGCAGTTGAGCGCCCTTAAACACCATCATCATCTCATCATCATCTACGCCGAATCGGGAGAACCTCCTCTGCGTTGTCGGCGTGATGTCCTGCTTGCTAATTATGGCGGTGGGCTGAAGTGTATGCCTGGGCATCCAACTTATCACGCGTTTTTCTCCCCTGAGCTGCACGAGCGATACTGCCTCCGCTCTCTGAACCCCAGGCCAGCAGGTTTTCGTTTCCGTGAGCTTCTACGCCAGCACCATGTTGACATTCCTCGGCTGTTATCCAAGGGAGAGAGTATACACCCCACTTGGTTACGCGCTACCTCCCATGTCTCGGGATGGCGCTCTACGGGAAATGTGTTACGCCTCTTGATAGTATTCGTCGTTGCTTTTTAGAATTTTTATCCAAATACAGTGGCCGTATTTGTATTTACACCGATGGTAGTAAGAGCCCCGACGGTGTTGGATGTGCCTTTGTCACTGGCACCGCAACTTCTACTTACGGTTTGCCTAGTTGCACATCTATATATTCTGCCGAGCTATATGCTATTTATCAAGCCCTTCTGTATATTCGACGTCGAAAATTAGGTGACTGCCTTATTCTTAGTGATTCCCTTAGTGCCCTTCAGAGCATTCGTGAGCTGTACAATTACCATCCTTTGGTGCAGCGCATGCAGGACGTTCTCCACATTTTGCACGCTTCTGGTTTTAATGTGGAGTGCGCATGGATTCCTGGACACGTTGGCTTGCCAGGGAATGACACGGCGGATTTGGCAGCGAAATCGGCAGTCACAGCGCCCAGTGTTACGATTACCCATTCAGCAGCAGAAGATTTTAGAGTGGCTCTACGGAGAGCCGTTTTTTCGACTTGGCATGCGGAGTGGTCGGCTCTCCGAGGTAATAAGCTGCGAGAGGTGAAGGACCTCCCTGTTAACTGGGTAACCTCATCTCGTAGTACTAGCCTCTCTCGAGATAGTACTAGCTCGCCTAAGAATTGGCCAATGTATTTTTACTCACAGTTACCTTTTTAAACGTGAACCTGCTCCTGTCTGTGCGCTCTGTGGAGAGGCACAGACAGTTCGTCATGTGTTGCTGGAGTGTGGTCACCTGGCACACATTCGGTCATCTATGGGCATGCCGGCCTCTCTTGCTGAGGTACTGGCAGATGACCCAAGAGCAGTGGACAGGGTTTTTAAATTTTTAGCAAAAGTTTCTTTTACCTTGACGTTTTAGTGTGATAGTAATTTTTTAAACTCTTTTGGTTTTAATGTGTTGATTTTAGATGGAGTTTTATATCCAGCTCTGGTTAGAGTGCTGTACAGTTCTGTTACTTCCGTTTCAACTGTGTTAGCTCTTTTACTTGTGTTTACTTTTTTTTTCGGTGTTTTGTTACTGCCTATTGCCAAGTTTTAATCATAAGGGCGCTTATGACCTCGGCAGTTGAGCGCCCTTAAACACCATTATTATCATCTCAGCTCTTCTGCCCTTTCTAAAAAGTGCTAAGGCGATTGGAAAGAAGGCGTTGAAGGTGGGAGCAAACGTACTGTCTGGCGTTGCAGCCTCCGGCGAATCTCCAAAAGAGTCGTTCAGGTCTAGGCTCAAAGAAGCGGATCTAACCTTAAGAGAAAAGCAGACGAAAAGATTGATTACATGCTCGGCTCTGGATTGCGGCGTCTAAAAGGAATAAAACGTGCAAAAATCACAAGAAGAAAACAGTCTAAGCCCGTTCGCAAGAGGCGCAAGGTTAAGGACATGTTTTCATAATGGCCGAGACAGCCGTGAACATGAGCTCCGAATTATATCTTTTTAAGGATCAAGTGAACGTAGAAGAGTGAGATTCATAGCTATAAGTCCTCAAAACACGCTCATGAAAAATGCTCCAATCTCGTTTCACTACTCGGTCAATGCTGACGATTATCTGGATCTCACCTATATGGTGCTCGAGCTAAAACTTCGCATTGTAGCTGCCGATGGCGAACCGATCAAAGCCGATGTGAACGCCACCCTGGTTAACAATGCCCTCAGTGCGTTGTTTCAACAGGTAGAGGTTTCCCTCAACAATGTTATTGATTCTGTCCCGCAACCAGGATACCCCTACAGAACGTACCTTGAAACTCTCTTAAATTACGCTGAGGGTGCTATGAATACCAGACTTCAGGCGGGCTTATGGCAAATGGACACCGGAGGTATCATGGATACGTGGGAGGCCAATGCAGGGTTTCAGTGGCGGAACGGATTTACGAAGGAAGGATGGTGCAAATCATGGGCTGTCTTTCCAACGCACTCTTTCGCCAAGATAACCTGCTGTTAAACAATGTCAGTGTGACCGTCAAATTCACTCTGTCATCACCTCAGTATCACCTTTGCTCGACCGTTAAAGATTTCAAAGGATCCACCGATATTCAATCGGCAACGCTGCATTTAAAAACGGTGAGACCTGCCACTATTAAAATTGCCCATCAGGCTGTTCTCGCAAAGAGCAACGAAAAGTACCACCTCAAGGATGTCAGCTTTCACTCTCAGCATTCCAAAGGGGTCTAGTGGAATGTCCTTTAGTGACGTGTTTATTGGTCAGGTTCCTCGAGGGGTTGTCGTCGCCATGGTCACCGACAAGGCCTACAACGGGAGCTATTCCTCCAACCCATTTAACCCTCAATACTTTAAAATGAATTCGTTTCTAATGAATGTAAACGGCCACCCTATTCCGTCGCAACCACTACAACCCGATTTTGACGCCGGTCACTTCATGCAATGCTTTGAAACTCTTCAGGACGGGCTTGGCATTAACTTTGGGGACGAGGGTCATTCCATCTCTAGACAGTAATACCCTCATGGTTACACCATTTTGGTGTTCGATCTCTGCCGACATGAGCGCCAACGCCTCCTACATTTCTGGACAGCGCCATGGCACTGTATCTTTAAGCGTTGTAGTTTCTAAACCCTTATCAGAACCCGTTGTGCTTCTTGTGCTAGCGGAGATCCACCGTACCATTGAAATAGACGCTAACAGATCCATTCTAGCGTCCTGAACACGTCCCAGCTTCAGCGATTTCTTTCTGCGTGCCCCGCTACGCGCCCGTTCTTTTTAGGTGTTTTTGCTAGCAATCAGTGGTCTCGTTTTGCCATTGTCATTAATACCGACCCCGGGAAAGCATTGGGTCTGCATCTATGTCGGCCCCGGGGGTAGAGGGGAGTATTTCGACAGTTATGGTGGAAGGGTGGACATTCAAGCTGAGCCCTTTTGTGGCCACACCAAGAAACATCACACAAACCATGCTGAGGGTTGTCACCCGTAGAAAGTTTGTGAAAATATATGGCCCATATTGTCTGCTGCAGATGTTTAACATTTCCTGTATCGTTTCTAATGGCCCTGCTATAATATATTTGTAGGTTATGAATTTCTTTTTCTGTTAGCCTACCTTGTCGTAACGGATTCCCGTCTTCTAGTTTTTTGCCTCATTTCTTTTTTCGGTTTTAATAAGCTACTACCCATTCTTTTCTGGATGTGGCTTACATATTCCAATTTCTCTATAACACAATCTTGACCATAAGGCTTGCTGTCAAGTACAGTTTTAAAAGCACTGGAGTCACCATCTCCTAAGTAACTTACGTACATAAAGAATGTGCTGTTTTAATGAACGATGAAAAATAATTTTTATCCCTGCTTTGTCCATTCCACTACTTGAGCTGTTGTAATTTCTGCAACATTCCAATTTATCTTTTGCCTGCCATTGCTCTTCCAATGCATCATGCAATTTGGTTCTTACTGTACATGTAGCACAATACTGCTCATAATTTGCAAGTCCAATACCTTGCCTGTGTCGATACTTATGACAGACTCTACCCCATGCTGTGAGGTGTGGTCCCTTTTCATCCATATTCCATCACAGGAGACAGCCGGATCTCTGTTCTCCACATTATGCACCCTTTCATTTACATTCACTGCTTCTACTACAGCTGTTAAATCCTGTTTGCACACAGCTTCTAAAACAGCAGATTTGTGTATGTCACTGTATGTACTGAAAGGTGGTGGCATATTTAGGAGCCTACATAATAAGTTACCCTTTCTTCTTATAGCAATACATCTCATAGCATAAGACAATCTGCTATTTATATCATATATCCAGTATTTATGGATGAAGATTTGAATTCGTTATTTATTTTGCGCATATCGCACATGTAAAGTATATGTGTCTCATCATACAGCCTCGGACACTTTGCCCCACGTGTAGCAGAAGCACAACTACTACTAATAGTAGCCAACATTTAAATATCTACCAATCTAAAACCAGTGGTTGCTTCTTTTGAATTTACTTCAGTGTGTACAGTTTGTGATTTTCTTAGGAGAAGCACTAGTATTTAAAATCTCAGGAACAACTTTTATGAGGCTATTTATTCGATATACACGACCTTTCTTTTTAAACACCTTACCGCTATATCTTCCCATATTTATCACTAGGTTCACTGTTCTAATAATATAAACATCCTACTAAAGTGCTTAATACATCTGTAGTATAGAAACACACAAGAGTAGTTATAATCCCAGATTAGCCAAGTGGATTAACAATAATCATGCCGCTAGTGGCTCTGTTAATCCGCGGATTAAGGTGGATTAGCACTGACGGCGGAAAATTTGAAAACTAGCGCCAAGAGCGGAAGGATTATCGATAAACCCAGAGACTAATTTGGGATGTGACTGCACGGTTAATCTGGCAGTGGATTGAGAAGGTGGATTAACAGTGACGGGAAATTCGAAAACTAGCACCAAGAGCGGAAGGATTATAAACCGGGGTGTGAGTGCGAGCACGGTTAATCTGGCAGGGGATTGAGAGTACGTGAGGAGGTGATGTTGACGGGGAGCTGGGGACGGAAAGAGTGAGTGATGTGAAATGAAGAGGTAAAAATGACATGAGGAAGTGACGTATAATGTTGTGATTGGTGAAAATAAGGTGAGATGCGATTGGATGCTGGGAAGGAATACATGAAGGGGATTGGCGAAAATAAAATGCTTTGTGATTGGTTGGTGTAAAATGCCGTGCGTGGAGACCCGTGTCGGTGAAGAGGAATATCCTGGTTGGTTGAGGGTTGCGTACCTGAGCCTGGGCTTCTGTCTTTCAGTAACTGGGGAGGGTGCGCAACCTAATACACCGCTTTGGTTTCTGATTTGCCTAAACGGGAGGCTAGGGACTAACCCACCCCTAGTCAATCGGCCAGGACTAGGTATTACACCGAACTCCAGGGTGAGTGGGACGGCGAGCCCGCTATATCCCCTGTGTAGCCCTGTCACCCCAGTGGGGTGACCCCTCGTTGGGCTCCGTGGTGGGTGGGGAGCACTGGGGGATGAATTTATACCATTTTTTCTATGGCACCAAAACAAAAACCCCTTAATAAAGAAGTTGGAAAGGAAGTAGTCGAGTCATGTGGTCCTCGCTACTTGGTCATTCATAGGACAGAGGAAGGTAAGAAGTTCCTTACGGTGAGCCCTTTTACTATCCAAAAGGGTCTCGATGCCATTGCTGGTCCTGTTAAATCCTGCGTTCGAGCTCGCAATGGTACACTTCTTGTCGAAGCCAACTCCGCCTCGCAAGCTGCAAGAATACTTAAAGCCACCATGTTAGCCAGCTATCCAGTGAAGGTCGAGGTGCACAAGTCGCTGAACTCCTCCCGCGGTGTAATAACAACCCGCGCGTTGGACGGTTTGTCAATTGAGGAGATCCAAGAAAATCTTGCGACTCAGGGTGTCTCAGCTGTTTATCGGGTACAACGTAAGATCAACGGTGAATTCCTGCCTACTCGTACCCTGTTTCTTACTTTTGATCGGGTTGATCTGCCTCAAAAGATTAGGGCAGGGTATGAAGCCATCGAAGTTAGGCCTTATATACCCAATCCGCTGAGGTGCTTTAAATGCCAACGTTTTGGTCACACTAGTGAGTTGTGTACCGGCAAGTCCACCTGCGTCCACTGCGGTGACATCTCCCACGATGGGGCTTGTGCTTCAGCTCCATCGTGTGTGAACTGTAACGGGGAACACCCATCTAGTTCCCGAGACTGCCCCCGTTTTGCAGAGGAACGAGCGATCCAGGAGATACGGGTGAAAGAGAAGGTGTCCTTCTTGGAAGCCCGGAAGCTCCTGCGACTCCGCCAACCCTCTGCCCCGAGGTCCGGTACCTATAGCTCAGTTGCAGCTAAACCGGTACCGCGTCGGGAAATCGCAACACAGACCGGCGATATGAACGGGGCTACAATTGCGGAAAAGGTTATTTTAGCCCAAGCGCTGCCAAAGCCTTCGGCACCTACACCCAAGTTGGTATCAACATCTGCCAAATCCGCTAGCTTACAGAATAGTCCTGCACAGTTGTCACCGAAAGCCTCGACCTCTGGAACTAAAGTTGGTAAATTCACGACGTCTTCTGCCCCGGAAAAACAGTTTAAGACCAAGTATGTACGACAAGACTTCTTGAAAGAGAATGTGCAATCTATTACCAAGTCATCTAAAGGTAAGAAAAGTTCACGCAACTCCACACGTGTATCCTCCTCTGAAGGGTCATCTGGGGAGGAGGGCGTGAATCGGCGACGGCCGTCTTCGCCGATCAGCACATCCAATCGGTTCGAACTACTTGGACCTAAAACTGCTCTTGAAAAAGGGACCTCGCTTGTGGAGGAGATGGACCAGGAGGATTCTGCCGCCACTGCCAGAGGGACAGTGCGGAAACGGCAGGATCGTGCTCCTGAAAATAGTACTAGCCCAACGCCTAAGAAGAACAAATTGAACCGACCAGCTAATCCCAATCTGCAGAAGCGTCTTTCGATTTGAAACTTATCCCATAATATACTCAATGGCTATCCTCCATTGGAACATACGCGGAATTCGACCACATCGACCAGAGCTTGACTTGTTGCTGCGCCAGCATGAACCCTTGGCTGTATGTTTACAAGAGACGAAGCTCCGTCCACAGGACACCGTTACCATCAGGCAGTACTCCTCCGTACGATGTGATTTATCCCCGGAGGACGGTGTCCCGGCACATGGGGGCACTATGATGCTTATTCGAGATGATATTTTTGCCAACTCCGTACCCATACAATCTGCAATCCAGTCCGTTGCTGTCAGCATTAAGCTACCCTCCGCTTCATTCACCATTTGCAGTATCTATTTGCCTCCATCTGCGGACCTCTCGCACAGCGACTTAGAACACCTCATTTCGCAGTTGCCACCACCCTTTTTATTGGTAGGCGACGTCAATGCCCATCACCCTCTTTGGGGCTCTCCTCGGGCTTGTGCGAGAGGTACGCTATTTAAAGACTTCTTGGATAGTCAGAATCTTGCTCTCTTGAACACCGGAGAGCCCACCTTTCTATCTGACGCATTTCATAGTTTTTCACACATTGACATTGCAATTTGTTCCCCTCAGCTGGCAGTCACCTTATGCTGGAATATCATCTCGGATTTGCATTCTAGTGACCACTTTCCTTGTCGTATTAGTGTCTTGACACCCGTTGTATGTTCCACCCGTTTACCTAGTTGGCGCCTAGACCACGCCAGCTGGGAACTGTACTCCCACTTGGCTGAATTTAGCTACGAAGAGCACGACTCTGTGAACCACTTGGTCGAACATCTTACAGGGACCATTCTTTCTGCTGCTGAGCAATCCATTCCGCGTTCGACTGGCTACAGCCGTCGATTTCCGGTACCTTGGTGGACCGCTGACTGTCGGGATGCTATTCGCGCTCGCAGACGAGCTCTACGGGTTTTCCAGCGTTTTCCTACACTGGATAACCTGATACACTATAAACGGATGCGTGCACATTCTAGGCGGGTTATTAAGGATAGCAAAAAGATGTCATGGAATAAATTCGTGGGTTCCTTTAATCGACATACACCTTCCTCTGTCGTATGGGATAAGTTAAGACGTGTGGCTGGGAAACCGAACCATATGCCCATCGCCGGTCTCAAAACACCTACCGGAGCTGTTGTTGATACATTTGACGTGGCGAATACTTTAGGCAGTGCTTTCGCTGAGGTGTCTAGCTCAGGCAACTACTCCCCTGAGTTTCTTACAGTTAAGAACCAGGTGGAATCTCAAGAATTCTCGTTTCTTTCTGGCAACCTTGAGGATTATAATCGCCTTTTCACCCTGGCAGAGCTAGACAATGCACTCTCCTCTTCACGACACTCAGCACCAGGTCCAGATGGTATCCCCGTCCAAATGTTGCAACATCTCTCTCCTGATGGCAAAGATTTCCTACTCGAGGTCTATAATCGTGTCTGGGTTGATGGCATTTTTCCAGACAAGTGGCGGGAGGCCACCATCATACCCATTCTTAAACCTGGAAAGGACCGCCATCTTCCTTCCAGTTACCGTCCTATTTCCCTCACCAGTTGCGTTTGCAAGGTGATGGAACGCATGATCAATGGACGGTTGGTGTGGTGGCTGGAATCCCACAATCTTCTGACGAACATCCAGTGTGGCTTTCGACGACGACGTTCAACTGCTGACCACCTTGTCTCTCTGTCAACTCAGATTATGGACGGGTTTCTTAAGAACAGCCCCACAGTTGGGATATTTTTTGACCTCGAGAAGGCCTACGACACGTGTTGGCGGGCGGGAATATTGCGTTCTCTGCACAACTGGAACATACGTGGACGCCTACCGTTGGTCATTCAGGAGTTTATGCGGGACCGCGTTTTTCGAGTGAGGGTGGGTTCGGTTTTTTCTAACCATTTTATTCAAGAGAACGGTGTGCCGCAGGGCTCGGTACTCAGCGTGACTCTATTTGCTATTGCGATAAATTCCATATCACTATGTGTGCCTCAAGGTGTCTCTTCCTGTTTATTCGTGGACGACTTTGCCATCTTCTGTACTTCTCAGCGTACACCGTTTTTGGAACGCCGTCTCCAGCGGTGTTTGGACAATCTCTATGCATGGAGCTCGAAACACGGTTTTCGTTTCTCCGCTGAGAAGACAGTCTGCGTTAACTTCTGGCGCCGTAAGTGGCATATGCCGCCGTCTCTTCGACTCGGGCCAGATTTACTTCCTTTCGCAGACGAGGCGAGATTCCTTGGTTTGATCTTCGATCGGAAACTTTGTTGGGCACCACAAATAGCACAGCTTAGAGCACGATGTGACCGTTCTCTAAATCTTTTACGGATACTAAGTGGCAAGTCTTGGGGTGCGGATCGGACGACATTGCTCCGTCTTTATCGTGCTGTTATTCGTTCGAAGTTGGACTATGGCAGCATTGTGTATTCTTCAGCTCGACCTTCAGTGCTCAGAAGGTTAGACACAGTCCATAACCAGGGCATCCGTGTGGCCGTTGGAGCTTTTCCAACGAGCCCAGTTGTTAGCCTCTACGCCGAATCGGGAGAACCTCCTCTGCGTTGTCGGCGTGATGTCCTGCTTGCTAATTATGGCTGTGGGCTGAAGTGTATGCCTGGGCATCCAACTTATCACGCGTTTTTCTCCCCTGAGCTGCACGAGCGATACTGCCTCCGCTCTCTGAGCCCCAGGCCAGCAGGTTTTCGTTTCCGTGAGCTTCTACGCCAGCACCATGTTGACATTCCTCGGCTGTTATCCAAGGGAGAGAGTATACACCCCCCTTGGTTACGCGCTACCTCCCATGTCGATCTCGGGATGACGCTCTACGGGAAATCTGTTACGCCTCTTGATAGTATTCGTCGTTGCTTTTTAGAAGTTTTATCCAAATACAGTGGCCGTATTTGTATTTACACCGATGGTAGTAAGAGCCCCGACGGTGTTGGATGTGCCTTTGTAACTGGCACCGCAACTTCTACTTACGGTTTGCCTAGTTGCACATCTATATATTCTGCCGAGCTATATGCTATTTATCAAGCCCTTCTGTATATTCGACGTCGAAAATTAGGTGACTGCCTTATTCTTAGTGATTCCCTTAGTGCCCTTCAGAGCATTCGTGAGCTGTACAATTACCATCCTTTGGTGCAGCGCATCCAGGACGTTCTCCACATTTTGCACGCTTCTGGCTTTAATGTGGAGTGCGCATGGATTCCTGGACACGTTGGCTTGCCAGGGAATGACACGGCGGATTTGGCAGCGAAATCGGCAGTCACAGCGCCCAGTGTTACGATTACCCATTCAACAGCAGAAGATTTTAGAGTGGCTGTACGGAGAGCCGTTTTTTCGACTTGGCATGCGGAGTGGTCGGCTCTCCGTGGTAATAAGCTGCGAGAGGTGAAGGACCTCCCTGTCAACTGGGTAACCTCCTCTCGTTTATTCCGCCGGGAGGAGGTAGTACTAGCTCGGCTAAGAATTGGCCACTGTATTTTTACTCACAGTTACCTTTTTAAACGTGAACCTGCTCCTGTCTGTGCGCTCTGTGGGGAGGCACAGACAGTTCGTCATGTGTTGCTGGAGTGTGGTCACCTGGCACACATTCGGTCATCTATGGGCATGCCGGCCTCTCTTGCCGAGGTCCTGGCAGATGACCCAAGAGCAGTGGACAGGGTTTTTAAATTTTTAGCCAAACTTTCTTTTACCTTGAGGTTTTAGTGTGATAGCGGTTTTTTTTAAACTCTTTTGGTTTTAATGTGTTGATTTTAGATGGAGTTTTATATCCAGCTCTGGTTAGAGGGCTGGACGTTTCTGTTACTTCCGTTTCAACTGTGTTAGCTCTTTTATTTGTGTTTACTTTTTTGTTTGGTATTTTCTTACTGGCTATTGCCAAGTTTTAATCGTAAGGGCGCTTATGACCTCGGCAGTTGAGCGCCCTTAAACACCATCATCATCATCATCATTGGTGTAAAATATGAGATGGGAAAAGTTAAAGCGGATAAAGGGGAACGGCAGCGATTTGATGTTGACGGGAGTTGAGGAGGAAAAGAGGGAATGGCGTGAAATGCGGAGGTATAAAAGGGGGAGGTGGCGGGTAGAAAAGGTAAATTGCAAGGATGATTGTGATAGCGTTGATGGTGGTGGCAGTTGCTAGCGCGGAGAGGAGCTGCGTTAGTTTTGGGAGGTGTGGGTTCGAGTTGAATGAGAGTCGGGTCATTTGGAAAATGTGACAAGATGTGATAAGGATTATGAATTGTTGCCTAACTGTACATGCATATTCCGGAAAGGTAATGGGTGTAGGTTTGACTCTGACTTTATTAACCTAACGTGTATAATTGTTTAAAACCGATAACGAGATGTCAGAGAGGGCGGAGATGTTCAGGGATGATGTATGGGGGAGTGAAGTTTGGATAACTTGAATGTCCAGAGGGGTATGTTGGAACAGGAAGATGCGGTTATGAAAAGGGTGCAGCTAGGGTGTAAATTTTATAAAAAAAACCGGTGAGGACAGATCGGTTCTTGTGGAGATGATATTGTAGTTTGTTGAAAATATATAGTGAAAAACATTACACAAAATAACCACGGTGTAAAAACATTGATTTCTCAGAAATAATATGATTACGCGCACCGTGGGCAGTCATACAGTGAAACATATTGTTTGCTTATATGATTGCATGGTAAAGTTTTATCGTGGAATATACATGCGCGCAGCGCTACATACTTTAAACACCGCACATTATATACATCACTTTCTTGGTTTGTAGACAACCATACCATGTAATGTTTGGTAATACACGTTACACGATGTTGCGCCGAGTACTTGGAATACCCGCACTTTGCACAAGTGAAACCAGGCATTGTGTTAATACAGTTTATTTGTTTTTATGCAAAGTAATGCCTTAACACTCAAGGTTTACACTTCCAAGTAAACGTATGCAAATGAGCATATGGTATACTATAATTATGTATCAAGCATATCCGGTACATCTGATAAAATAAACACACAGGTTGGTAGACCGTATTAGGTGTACCTATGATGACTAGAAGTTCAGAATCGTGACCACGGTGAATAAAATAATTTAACAGGGCGTCATTGGTAACAAAAGACAATCTGATAATGTATTGTTTAGGATCTCTATGTTCACTAATTTTGAGAAATGGACAACAAACCATCAGAGGAATGAAAGCTAAAAAAAGGTTACTTTTTTTAACACTTTTTTTAGGACACAAATCTTGCCTGTACCACACAGGCAATTAAAACAGAATGTGATATTGCTTTGCTTAGAAACAAACAAAAAATTGTTAGGCACTTTTTTTTAATCGATCGTGTTTTTTTATTCAACTACACACGCTTAGAAAAGCAGGCGCCTCTTCTTTAAATGTGCATAGGGCACTCTAGGTGGCGACGGCGACAAAGGCACAAGAGGAGGTATTTGTTGTGCACTTAACTTACGCTTTAGCGCAAAGCGCTTTCTCACATCTGCTGTGATGGGCAGCGGTAGTGGAATTGCAAGCCGACTCACGTCTTCGTCGTCGGGGGATGCCACATCGATCCCCAGAAATTGAATGTCGTAACCGTCGTCTCCTTTGGAGGTGGCGTGCAGACACCAGCCAGTGCTACGATGTGTTGTGAACCCGGGTCTGCACGCTAAGTTAAATTGGGGTAATAGATTTCTCTTGGATGCCGGGGATGTGCCCGACAACAGACACTAGAGAATGGAGGGGTATCTTAAGGGGATCTAGGAGTGAAATAGGTTTGGGTGAGGGGATGACAGGATGTGTCGTTTATGGAAACCGGGGTAGAGGATCGAATGTTGGCAAAGGAGGGAGGTGAAACGGGTGGAAGATGCTGACGGAATACAGGAGGAAGGGAAAGCAGGTGTCGGCGGGGGCGTCGCTGACAAGAAATGGCAATCATTGTAGGCGACGCCGGCTGAGGCGTGGACGGCTAGGGCGACGACACCTGGGTGGCGTCTGAATCCTCGCTTTCTGAAATGATGACAACGCTGGACTGCTCAGGAGTCGAGAAGCCGAGTGTCGATCACCGTAGGCGATGGCTGCTGCGGTGACGGTGGCGGCGACGACACTTGGGAGGCGTCTGAGTTCTCTGAGTTGGTGCCGCTACACTGGCGAAGGGTCGAAGCAGGAGTGTTAATGACTGAAAACACCTCGTCTGCTGACAGCTCGGTAATACGAGCTACGTCTGATGAGTCTACACTGACGTGTAGCGACGATGATGGTGACTGGCGCGGCAAGAAGGTTGGCAACGCAATTCCAGCACAATATATGTCTTCTTGTTCGGCGTATGCCGCTGATATTGTAGTGGTTGTGATGATCGATTGTTCTTGGGTGATCACCTGTTTGTAGAGTCGTCTACTGTTCAGCGAACAAAAAAAAAAAAAAAAAAAAAAAAAAAAAAAAGAACTCGCTGGATCGGAGCACCGTGGAGATATGTTGACTCTGCATGATGTAAAGTAACACGATCACAAGAGAGCGAGAGACTGGAAGTAAAGGCAGGAAGCCAAAGGTCCCATATTGAAAGGACTGGTAATCGACATTGGAATGTGCGTCACAATATGACCGACGCGATAAAAAGTTGTTAAAGAGCGTGTGAACTTTAAAAATGCTGTGAGAACGGAAGTTAATTAGCACGAAAATCTTTAAATGCGGTTTTATGGTGAATGGTAGGAAAATTTGGGTTTTATCGAAAGCGGATGTTGCGGTGGTCTAACGGTGGGACCGGAAGTACTCCGAAAGAAACACCCGATTAAAATTCTGGAAATTGTGGCGAGATAACCCACCGGGTGATTTAATGAGCTCTTTAACTGAACGCGCAGATGGAAGTTGCGGCGATGAAAGGGCCCCCCAGGGGCCTACTACTGTAGGTACGGGTTAGGCGCACCCGGGGTCCCGAGCCACCTTGACTCCCTCTGTGGGCAACCTCAGGGTGGTGAGGGAGTCAGTAGGTCAAAATGCCCACCCACGTGTAGCCCGTGCGTGGAGACCCGTGTCGGTGGAAAGGAATATCCTGGTTGGTTGAGGGTTGCGTACCTGAGCCTGTGCTTCTGTCTTTCAGTAACTGGGGAGGGTGCGCAACTTATACAGCACTTCGGTTTCTCGTTTGCCTAAACGGGATGCTAGGGACTAACCCACTCCTAGTCAATCGGCCAGGACTATGTATTATACCGAACTCCAAGGTGAGTGGGACGGCCAGCCTGCTATATCCCCTGTGTAGGCCTGTCACCCCAGTGAGGTGACCCCTTGTTGGGCTCCATGGTGGGTGGGGAGCACTGGGGGATGAATTTATACCATTTTCTTTTTATGGCACCAAAACTCAAACCCCTGATTCCAAATAAAGACGTTGGAGAATGGAAGTAATTGAGTCATGTGGTCCTCGCTACTTGGTTATTCATAGGCAGAGGAAGGTAAGTTCTTTACGGGGAGATATTTTATTATCCAAAAGGGTCTCAATGCCGTTGCTGGTCCGGTTAAATCCTGCGTTCGAGCTCGCAATGGTACACTTCTTGTCGAAGCCGACTATAAGAATATAAAGTATAAGCAGCTCTAAAAACGAAATGATTATTAAAAATAATATAACTAATCATATTCAACCAATTACGCCTCGCAAGCTGCAAGGATACTAAAATCCACCATGTTAGCCAGCTATCCAGTGAAGGTCGAGGTGCACAAGTCGCTGAACTCGTGCGGTGTAATAACAACCCGCGCGTTGGACGGTTTGTCCATTGAGGAGGTCCAAGAAAATCTTGCGACTCAGGGTGTCTCATCTCTTTATCGGGTACAACGTAAGATCAACGGTAAATTCCTGCCCACTCGTACCCTGTTTCTTACTTTTGATCGGGTTGACCTCCCTCAAAAGATGAGCTCATCTAAGTTAGGCCGTATATACCCAAGGGCAGTTTTTTTTTTTTTTTTTTAAACTCTTTTAATTTTAATGTGTTGATTTTAGATGGAGTTTTATATCCAGCTCTGTTTAGAGGGCTGGACCGTTCTGTTACTTCAGTTTCAACTTTGTTAGCTGTTTTACTTATGTTTTTTTTGTTGGTATTTTTCTTACTGCCTATTGCCAAGTTTTAATCGTAAGGGCGCTTATGACCTCGGCAGTTGAGCGCCCTTAAACACCATTATCATCATCATCATCTAAATGGTCCTCGGTGGTACTTCCGGTGGAAATACTTGGATTCGACGATGAGAGGAACACCATTTTCATCCTTACTACCAATATCTGCGGCATGGCTGTCCAATTAAATGTCGCATTCCTCCCGGCAACAATTGACCCAGTTCACTGTTGTATACCAGCGACCAATGCTGGCCTCGTAAGCACTCTGATACTGCAAGAAATCACACGCCCATACAAATATTAAAATCTGCATTAGCGCTAGTAGACTTGACTCAAAATATAAATCATTCCTCAGAGTTCGCCGCAGTTGGCAATGGCAGTACTACAACGCTTACCTTCTGGGCTCTTTTCGTATGCCTGTAGACGAAATGGTTGCTGGTATCTTATATATCTTGCCTCGTTGAGTAACCCTTCAGGGGCCTACTACGGTAGTTACGGGTTAGCCGCACCCGGGGTCTCAAGCCAACTTTAACTTCCTCTTTGGGCAGCCTCAGAGACCCATGTCGCTGGAAAGGAATGTCCTGTTTGGTTGAGGTTTGCGCATCTGAGCTTCAGTAACTAGGGAGGGTGCGCAGACTAATACACCGCATTGGTTTCTGCTTCGCATAACGGAAGGCTAGGGACTAACCTACCCAAGTCAATCGGCCAGGACTGGGTATCATACCGAACTCCAGGGTGAGTGACGGTGAGTCTGCTATATCCCCTGTGTAGCCCTGTCACCCCTTCGGGGTGACCCCTTGTTGGGCTCCGTAGAAGGTGGGGAGCACTGGGGGGAGGAATTTTTATCTTTTTATGGGAAAACCTAAACCAACCTTTAATGTCCAAGGAAAAGAAGTAGTTGAGTCATGTGGTCCTCGCTACTTAGTTGTCACTCGAATGGAGGAAGGTAGAAACTTCACGTCGGTCAACCCTTTTGCCATTTAAATGTGCTTAGATAAAATTATTGGTTCGGTTCAATCTTGCATACGGGCGCGAAACGGTACACTCCTGGTAGAGGCAGTTTCAGACCCCTGGGCTCTAAATTAGTACAAGCCACTGTTAGGCACTTACCCAGTTAAGGTGGAAAAACATAAAACCTTGAACTCCTCGCGCGGTGTTGGTACCACCCGCGCTCTGGGCGGATTGAGCAAAGAGGAGATTCAGGAGAATCTGGCGGCAAAAGGCGTTACATTTGTAAAGGGTCCAACGCAAAGCAAATAGTGAATTAATGCCTCCCCGTACCCTGTTCCTTACCTTTGATCGGGTAGATCTCCCGCAAAGGATAAGGGCAGGGTACGAAGCCATCGAGGTTAGGCCCTAGACTCCCATCCCACTCAGATCCTAGTGTCAGGGCTTTGGGAACACAAGTGCATTCTGTACTGGTCAAATCGAGATGTGCCATCTGTGGGGACGCCACGCTCGATGGAGCATGTACTTCCTCGTGCGTTAAGTGCGGCGGCGAACATTCATCTAGTTCCATCGACTGTCCCCGTTATGCAGAGGAGAGAGCGTTCCAGGAGATCCAGCTGAAAGCGGTGTCCTCGGAAGCTCCTGCGCTCCCGCCAACCCTCTGTCCCACGCTCTGGTACGTACATCTCAAATGTAGCTAAACCTGTAACGAGGTGGGACATCGCGACTCAGACTGGCAATATTGACGGGTCCAATATTTCTGAAAAGATTCTGACGGCTACGCCGCAGCAAGGATCCTCAACTTCTATGACTGCTCCGGCATCATCTGCCAAACCTGCTCATTTAAAGAGTAGTACAGAGAAAGTGTTACCAAAGCCTTCAACCTCGGGCACCAAGACCAGGTTACCCTCCACAAGTTGTACACCAGTAAAGACTTTTAAGATCAGTTACGTCAGGACCGGCTTCTTAAAAGACCAACGAAGGGATGGAAAACTCAACGCCCATCCCCAAGTAGATCCTCTTCGGGAGAATCTTCTAGTGGGAATGTAGATAGACGACGAACATCTCCGTCGATCAGCACCTCAAATCGGTTCGAGGTTGTCGAACCGAAATTTTTCATTGGAAAGGGGTCCTCTCCTGTAGAGGAGATGGAACAGGCGAATGCTGTCCCCACTGCAAGACGGACAGCGTGGAAACGGCAGGATCGAGCTGCTGAAAACTGTGCAAACCCAATCCCGAAAAAGAACAAATTGAACCGACCAGCACAGCCCAATCTGCAGAAACGTTTTTCGATGTAAACGTTAGCCCATATTATAGAACCATGCCTTTCCTACAGTAAAACATACGCGGAATTAGACCACGTCGACCAAAGCTAGAACTGTAGCTTACTCGTCAGATGATCTTTATGCTGAGTGCGTTCCCTTACAGTCTGGCATCCAGTCCGCTGTTATCAACATATGCATTTAGACGATATAATTTCCCAGCTACCAAGACCATTCCTGTTAGTGGGGGACGTGAACGCCCACCAACACCTAGGGGCTCCCCTCGGGCTTCTGCGAGAGGTCCTCTAATGGCCAATTTCTTGGACAGTCATAATCTCTCATGAATACCGGAGAGCCAACATTTCTCTGACACCTTCAATAATTTTTCACACCTCGACAGAGCTGTTTGTTTTCCGCAGTTAGCAGTT
Organism: Hymenopus coronatus; assembly: GCA_030762935.1. NCBI lineage: Eukaryota > Metazoa > Arthropoda > Insecta > Mantodea > Hymenopodidae > Hymenopus > Hymenopus coronatus. Next base: position 29,620,744 of record CM060897.1, read on the forward strand.
TCCTTAGAATGGACTGTCATCTCTGATCTACACTTTAGCGACCACTTTCCAGTTCTTCTAAGTCTCTTATTTCACGACTTATGTTCCACACGCTTACCTCAGTGATGCTTAGACTGAGCCAACCGGAACCTCTATTCCCATTTGACTTTTTCATCCCCGCGAGAACGACCCGGCGGAGGTTTTAGTCGAGCACTTACAACCACTATTCTCTCTGCTGCTGAACAGTCTATTCCGCGGTCAACTGGCCAACATCGTCGATTTCCTGTTCCTTGGTGGATTGCTGAATATCGGGATGCCATTCGTGCTCGCAGACCTTCTTTACGGATTTTCCAGAGTCGCCCTATGCTGGATAACCTAATACAATATAAAAAGATGCGCTCTATATATTGACAAGTTAGTAAGGATAGCAAAAAGCTATAATGGAGCCAGTTTGTAGGCTCCTTTAACCGACATATACCTTCCTCTGCCGTATGAGATAAGTGAAGAGGAAATCGCCACGTTTGACGTGGCCAACAGTCTGGGCAGCACTTTCGCCCAGGTACCTAGCTCAATAATTACTCGCCTGAGTTTCTTCCAGTGAAGGCCCAGGTTGAATCTCAAGGTTTTGCCTTCCGCTCTGGTTATCTTGAAGACTACAACCGTCTTTTCACCATGGCGGAGCTAAGCAATGACCTCTCATCTTCTCGAAACTCTGCGCTAGGTCTTGATGGCATCCACGTCCAAATGTTGCAACATCTCTCTCCTGCGGGTAAAGCTTTCCTCCTCGAGGTCTATATTCGAGTCTGGGCGGTGGGAGGCCACCATCATACCTATTTTGAAACCTGTAAGGGAGGGTCATCTGCCTTCCAGATGCCCCCCCCCAGGGGCCTACTGCGGTAGGTACGGGTTAGGCGCACCCGGGGTCCCGAGCCACCTTGACTCCCTCTGTGGCCCCCCAGGGGCCTACTACGGTAGGTACGGGTTAGGCGCACCCGGGGTCCCGAGCCACCTTGACTCCCTCTGTGGGCAACCTCAGAGTGGTGAGGGAGTCAGTAGGTGAAAATGCCCACCCACGTGTAGGCCGTGCGTGGAGACCCGTGTCGGTGAAGAGGAACATCCTGGTTGGTTGAGGGTTGCGTACCTGAGCCTGGGCTTCTGTCTTTCAGTAACTGGGGAGGGTGCGCAGCCTAATACACCGCTTTGGTTTCTGATTTGCCTAAACGGGAGGCTAGGGACTAACCCACCCCTAGTCAATCGGCCAGGACTAGGTATTACACCGAACTCCAGGGTGAGTGGGACGGCGAGCCCGCTATATCCCCTGTGTAGCCCTGTCACCCCAGTGGGGTGACCCCTCGTTGGGCTCCGTGGTGGGTGGGGAGCACTGGGGGATGAATTTATACCATTTTTTTCTATGGCACCAAAACAAAAACCCCTTAATAAAGAAGTTGGAAAGGAAGTAGTCGAGTCATGTGGTCCTCGCTACTTGGTCATTCATAGGACAGAGGAAGGTAAGAAGTTCCTTACGGTGAGCCCTTTTACTATCCAAAAGGGTCTCGATGCCATTGCTGGTCCTGTTAAATCCTGCGTTCGAGCTCGCAATGGTACACTTCTTGTCGAAGCCAACTCCGCCTCGCAAGCTGCAAGAATACTTAAAGCCACCATGTTAGCCAGCTATCCAGTGAAGGTCGAGGTGCACAAGTCGCTGAACTCCTCCCGCGGTGTAATAACAACCCGCGCGTTGGACGGTTTGTCCATTGAGGAGATCAAAGAAAATCTTGCGACTCAGGGTGTCTCAGCTGTTTATCGGGTACAACGTAAGATCAACGGTGAATTCCTGCCTACTCGTACCCTGTTTCTTACTTTTGATCGGGTTGATCTGCCTCAAAAGATTAGAGCAGGGTATGAAGCCATCGAAGTTAGGCCTTATATACCCAATCCGCTGAGGTGCTTTAAATGCCAACGTTTTGGTCACACTAGTGAGTTGTGTACCGGCAAGTCCACCTGCGTCCACTGCGGTGACACCTCCCACGATGGGGCTTGTGCTTCAGCTCCATCGTGTGTGAACTGTAACGGGGAACACCCATCTAGTTCCCGAGACTGCCCCCGTTTTGCAGAGGAACGAGCGATCCAGGAGATACGGGTGAAAGAGAAGGTGTCCTTCTTGGAAGCCCGGAAGCTCCTGCGACTCCGCCAACCCTCTGCCCCGAGGTCCGGTACCTATAGCTCAGTTGCAGCTAAACCGGTACCGCGTCGGGAAATCGCAACCCAGACCGGCGATATGAACGGGGCTACAATTGCGGAAAAGGTAATTTTAGCCCAAGCGCTGCCAAAGCCTTCGGCACCTACACCCAAGTTGGTATCAACATCTGCCAAATCCGCCAGCTTACAGAATAGTCCTTCACATTTGTCACCGAAAGCCTCGACCTCCGGAACTAAAGCTATTAAATTCACGACGTCTTCTGCCCCAGAAAAACAGTTTAAGACCAAGTATGTACGACAAGACTTTTTGAAAGAGAATGTGCAATCTATTACCAAGTCATCTAAAGGTAAGAAAAGTTCACGCAACTCCACACGTGTATCCTCCTCTGAAGGGTCATCTGGGGAGGAGGGCGTGAATCGGCGACGGCCGTCTTCGCCGATCAGCACATCCAATCGGTTCGAACTACTTGGACCGAAAACTGCTCTTGAAAAAGGGACCTCCCATGTGGAGGAGATGGACCAGGAGGATTCTGCCGCCACTGCCAGAGGGACAGTGCGGAAACGGCAGGATCGTGCTCCTGAAAATAGTACTAGCCCAACGCCTAAGAAGAACAAATTGAACCGACCAGCCAATCCCAATCTGCAGAAGCGTCTTTCGATTTGAAACTTATCCCATAATATACTCAATGGCTATCCTCCATTGGAACATACGCGGAATTCGACCACATCGACCAGAGCTTGACTTGTTGCTGCGCCAGCATGAACCCTTGGCTGTATGTTTACAAGAGACGAAGCTCCGTCCACAGGACACCGTTACCATCAGGCAGTACTCCTCCGTACGATGTGATTTATCCCCGGAGGACGGTGTCCCGGCACATGGGGGCACTATGATGCTTATTCGAGATGATATTTTTGCCAACTCCGTACCCATACAATCTGCAATCCAGTCCGTTGCTGTCAGCATTAAGCTACCCTCCGCTTCATTCACCATTTGCAGTATCTATTTGCCTCCATCTGCGGACCTCTCGCACAGCGACTTAGAACACCTCATTTCGCAGTTGCCACCACCCTTTTTATTGGTAGGCGACGTGAATGCCCATCACCCTCTTTGGGGCTCTCCTCGGGCTTGTGCGAGAGGTACGCTACTTAAAGACTTCTTGGATAGTCAGAATCTTGCTCTCTTGAACACCGGAGAGCCCACCTTTCTATCTGACGCATTTCATAGTTTTTCACACATTGACATTGCAATTTGTTCCCCTCAGCTGGCAGTCACCTTATGCTGGAATATCATCTCGGATTTGCATTCTAGTGACCACTTTCCCTGTCGTATTAGTGTCTTGACACCCGTTGTATGTTCCACCCGTTTACCTAGTTGGCGCCTAGACCACGCCAGCTGGGAACTGTACTCCCACTTGGCTGAATTTAGCTACGAAGAGCACGACTCTGTGAACCACTTGGTCGAACATCTTACAGAGACCATTCTTTCTGCTTCTGAGCAATCCATTCCGCGTTCGACTGGCTACAGCCGTCGATTTCCGGTACCTTGGTGGACCGCTGACTGTCGGGATGCTATTCGCGCTCGCAGACGAGCTCTACGGGTTTTCCAGCGTTATCCCACACTGGATAACCTGATATACTATAAACGGATGCGTGCACATTCTAGGCGGGTTATTAAGGATAGCAAAAAGATGTCATGGAATAAATTCGTGGGTTCCTTTAATCGACATACACCTTCCTCTGTCGTATGGGATAAGTTAAGACGTGTGGCTGGGAAACCGAACCATATGCCCATCGCCGGTCTCAAAACACCTACCGGAGCTGTTGTTGATACATTTGACGTGGCGAATACTTTAGGCAGTGCTTTCGCTCAGGTGTCTAGCTCAGGCAACTATTCCCCTGAGTTTCTTACAGTTAAGAACCAGGTGGAATCTCAAGAATTCTCGTTTCTTTCTGGCAACCTTGAGGATTATAATCGCCTTTTCACCCTGGCAGAGCTAGACAATGCACTCTCCTCTTCACGACACTCAGCACCAGGTCCAGATGGTATCCACGTCCAAATGTTGCAACATCTCTCTCCTGATGGCAAAGATTTCCTACTCGAGGTCTATAATCGTGTCTGGGTTGATGGCATTTTTCCAGACAAGTGGCGGGAGGCCACCATCATACCCATTCTTAAACCTGGAAAGGACCGCCATCTTCCTTCCAGTTACCGTCCTATTTCCCTCACCAGTTGCGTGTGCAAGGTGATGGAACGCATGATCAATGGACGGTTGGTGTGGTGGCTGGAATCCCACAATCTTCTGACGAACATCCAGTGTGGCTTTCGACGACGACGTTCAACTGCTGACCACCTTGTCTCTCTGTCAACTCAGATTATGGACGGGTTTCTTATGAACAGCCCCACAGTTGGGATATTTTTTGACCTCGAGAAGGCCTACGACACGTGTTGGCGGGCGGGAATATTGCGTTCTCTGCACAACTGGAACATACGTGGACGCCTACCGTTGGTCATTCAGGAGTTTATGCGGGACCGCGTTTTTCGAGTGAGGGTGGGTTCAGTTTTATCTAACCATTTTATTCAAGAGAACGGAGTGCCGCAGGGCTCGGTACTCAGCGTGACTCTATTTGCTATTGCGATAAATTCCATATCACTATGTGTGCCTCAAGGTGTCTCTTCCTGTTTATTCGTGGACGACTTTGCCATCTTCTGTACTTCTCAGCGTACACCGTTTTTGGAACGCCGTCTCCAGCGGTGTTTGGACAATCTCTATGCATGGAGCTCGAAACACGGTTTTCGTTTCTCCGCTGAGAAGACAGTCTGCGTTAACTTCTGGCGCCGTAAGTGGCAAATGCCGCCGTCTCTTCGACTCGGGCCAGATTTACTTCCTTTCGCAGACGAGGCGAGATTCCTTGGTTTGATCTTCGATCGGAAACTTTGTTGGGCACCACAAATAGCACAGCTTAGAGCACGATGTGACCGTTCTCTAAATCTTTTACGGATACTAAGTGGCAAGTCTTGGGGTGCGGATCGGACAGCATTGCTCCGTCTTTATCGTGCTGTGATTCGTTCGAAGTTGGACTATGGCAGCATTGTGTATTCTTCAGCTCGACCTTCAGTGCTCAGAATGTTAGACACAGTCCATAACCAGGGCATCCGTGTGGCCGTTGGAGCTTTTCCAACGAGCCCAGTTGTTAGCCTCTACGCCGAATCGGGAGAACCTCCTCTGCGTTGTCGGCGTGATGTCCTGCTTGCTAATTATGGCTGTGGGCTGAAGTGTATGCCAGGGCATCCAACTTATCACGCTTTTTTCTCCCCTGAGCTGCACGAGCGATACTGCCTCCGCTCTCTGAGCCCCAGGCCAGCAGGTTTTCGTTTCCGTGAGCTTCTACGCCAGCACCATGTTGACATTCCTCGGCTGTTACCCAAGGGAGAGAGTATACACCCCCCTTGGTTACGCGCTACCTCCCATGTCGATCTCGGGATGACGCTCTACGGGAAATCTGTTACGCCTCTTGATAGTATTCGTCGATGCTTTTTAGAATTTTTATCCAAATACAGTGGCCATATTTGTATTTACACCGATGGTAGTAAGAGCCCCGACGGTGTTGGATGTGCCTTTGTAACTGGCACCACAACTTCTACTTACGGTTTGCCTAGTTGCACATCTATATATTCTGCCGAGCTATATGCTATTTATCAAGCCCTTCTGTATATTCGACGTCGAAAATTAGGTGACTGCCTTATACTTAGTGATTCCCTTAGTGCCCTTCAGAGCATTCGTGAGCTGTACAATTACCATCCTTTGGTGCAGCGCATCCAGGACGTTCTCCGCATTTTGCACGCTTCTGGTTTTAATGTGGAGTGCGCATGGATTCCTGGACACGTTGGCTTGCCAGGGAATGACACGGCGGATTTGGCAGCGAAATCGGCAGTCACAGCGCCCAGTGTTACGATTACCCATTCAACAGCAGAAGATTTTAGAGTGGCTGTACGGAGAGCCGTTTTTTCGACTTGGCATGCGGAGTGGTCGGCTCTCCGTGGTAATAAGCTGCGAGAGGTGAAGGACCTCCCTGTCAACTGGGTAACCTCCTCTCGTTTATTCCGCCGGGAGGAGGTAGTACTAGCTCGGCTAAGAATTGGCCACTGTATTTTTACTCACAGTTACCTTTTTAAACGTGAACCTGCTCCTGTCTGTGCGCTCTGTGGGGAGGCACAGACAGTTCGTCATGTGTTGCTGGAGTGTGGTCACCTGGCACACATTCGGTCATGTATGGGCATGCCGGCCTCTCTTGCTGAGGTCCTGGCAGATGACCCAAGAGCAGTGGACAGGGTTTTTAAATTTTTAGCAAAACTTTCTTTTACCTTGACGTTTTAGTGTGATAGCAGTTCTTTTTAAACACTTTTAATTTTAATGTGTTGATTTTAGATGGAGTTTTATATCCAGCTCTGTTAGAGGGCTGGACCGTTCTGTTACTTACTTTTCAACTGTGTTAGCCCTTTTTACTTGTGTTTTTTTCCTTTTTTGGTATTTTCTTACTGCCTATTGCCAAGTTTTAATCGTAAGGGCGCTTATGACCTCGGCAGTTGAGCGCCCTTAAACACCATTATCTCTCTCTCTCTCTCCCTCTGTGGGCAACCTCAGAGTGGTGAGGGAGCCAGAAGGTCAAAATGCCCACCCACGTGTAGGCCGTGCGTGGAGACCCGTGTCGGTGAAGAGGAATATCCTGGTTGGTTGAGGGTTGCGTACCTGAGCCTGGGCTTCTGTCTTTCAGTAACTGGGGAGGGTGCGCAACCTAATACACCGCTTTGGTTTCTGATTTGCCTAAACGGGAGGCTAGGGACTAACCCACCCCTAGTCAATCGGCCAGGACTAGGTATTACACCGAACTCCAGGGTGAGTGGGACGGCGAGCCCGCTATATCCCCTGTGTAGCCCTGTCACCCCAGTGGGGTGACCCCTCGTTGGGCTCCGTGGTGGGTGGGGAGCACTGGGGGATGAATTTATACCATTTTTTCTATGGCACCAAAACAAAAACCCCTTAATAAAGAAGTTGGAAAGGAAGTAGTCGAGTCATGTGGTCCTCGCTACTTGGTCATTCATAGGACAGAGGAAGGTAAGAAGTTCCTTACGGTGAGCCCTTTTACTATCCAAAAGGGTCTCGATGCCATTGCTGGTCCTGTTAAATCCTGCGTTCGAGCTCGCAATGGTACACTTCTTGTCGAAGCCAACTCCGCCTCGCAAGCTGCAAGAATACTTAAAGCCACCATGTTAGCCAGCTATCCAGTGAAGGTCGAGGTGCACAAGTCGCTGAACTCCTCCCGCGGTGTAATAACAACCCGCGCGTTGGACGGTTTGTCAATTGAGGAGATCCAAGAAAATCTTGCGACTCAGGGTGTCTCAGCTGTTTATCGGGTACAACGTAAGATCAACGGTGAATTCCTGCCTACTCGTACCCTGTTTCTTACTTTTGATCGGGTTGATCTGCCTCAAAAGATTAGGGCAGGGTATGAAGCCATCGAAGTTAGGCCTTATATACCCAATCCGCTGAGGTGCTTTAAATGCCAACGTTTTGGTCACACTAGTGAGTTGTGTACCGGCAAGTCCACCTGCGTCCACTGCGGTGACATCTCCCACGATGGGGCTTGTGCTTCAGCTCCATCGTGTGTGAACTGTAACGGGGAACACCCATCTAGTTCCCGAGACTGCCCCCGTTTTGCAGAGGAACGAGCGATCCAGGAGATACGGGTGAAAGAGAAGGTGTCCTTCTTGGAAGCCCGGAAGCTCCTGCGACTCCGCCAACCCTCTGCCCCGAGGTCCGGTACCTATAGCTCAGTTGCAGCTAAACCGGTACCGCGTCGGGAAATCGCAACACAGACCGGCGATATGAACGGGGCTACAATTGCGGAAAAGGTTATTTTAGCCCAAGCGCTGCCAAAGCCTTCGGCACCTACACCCAAGTTGGTATCAACATCTGCCAAATCCGCTAGCTTACAGAATAGTCCTGCACAGTTGTCACCGAAAGCCTCGACCTCTGGAACTAAAGTTGGTAAATTCACGACGTCTTCTGCCCCGGAAAAACAGTTTAAGACCAAGTATGTACGACAAGACTTCTTGAAAGAGAATGTGCAATCTATTACCAAGTCATCTAAAGGTAAGAAAAGTTCACGCAACTCCACACGTGTATCCTCCTCTGAAGGGTCATCTGGGGAGGAGGGCGTGAATCGGCGACGGCCGTCTTCGCCGATCAGCACATCCAATCGGTTCGAACTACTTGGACCTAAAACTGCTCTTGAAAAAGGGACCTCCCTTGTGGAGGAGATGGACCAGGAGGATTCTGCCGCCACTGCCAGAGGGACAGTGCGGAAACGGCAGGATCGTGCTCCTGAAAATAGTACTAGCCCAACGCCTAAGAAGAACAAATTGAACCGACCAGCTAATCCCAATCTGCAGAAGCGTCTTTCGATTTGAAACTTATCCCATAATATACTCAATGGCTATCCTCCATTGGAACATACGCGGAATTCGACCACATCGACCAGAGCTTGACTTGTTGCTGCGCCAGCATGAACCCTTGGCTGTATGTTTACAAGAGACGAAGCTCCGTCCACAGGACACCGTTACCATCAGGCAGTACTCCTCCGTACGATGTGATTTATCCCCGGAGGACGGTGTCCCGGCACATGGGGGCACTATGATGCTTATTCGAGATGATATTTTTGCCAACTCCGTACCCATACAATCTGCAATCCAGTCCGTTGCTGTCAGCATTAAGCTACCCTCCGCTTCATTCACCATTTGCAGTATCTATTTGCCTCCACCTGCGGACCTCTCGCACAGCGACTTAGAACACCTCATTTCGCAGTTGCCACCACCCTTTTTATTGGTAGGCGACGTCAATGCCCATCACCCTCTTTGGGGCTCTCCTCGGGCTTGTGCGAGAGGTACGCTACTTAAAGACTTCTTGGATAGTCAGAATCTTGCTCTCTTGAACACCGGAGAGCCCACCTTTCTATCTGACGCATTTCATAGTTTTTCACACATTGACATTGCAATTTGTTCCCCTCAGCTGGCAGTCACCTTATGCTGGAATATCATCTCGGATTTGCATTCTAGTGACCACTTTCCTTGTCGTATTAGTGTCTTGACACCCGTTGTATGTTCCACCCGTTTACCTAGTTGGCGCCTAGACCACGCCAGCTGGGAACTGTACTCCCACTTGGCTGAATTTAGCTACGAAGAGCACGACTCTGTGAACCACTTGGTCGAACATCTTACAGGGACCATTCTTTCTGCTGCTGAGCAATCCATTCCGCGTTCGACTGGCTACAGCCGTCGATTTCCGGTACCTTGGTGGACCGCTGACTGTCGGGATGCTATTCGCGCTCGCAGACGAGCTCTACGGGTTTTCCAGCGTTTTCCTACACTGGATAACCTGATACACTATAAACGGATGCGTGCACATTCTAGGCGGGTTATTAAGGATAGCAAAAAGATGTCATGGAATAAATTCGTGGGTTCCTTTAATCGACATACACCTTCCTCTGTCGTATGGGATAAGTTAAGACGTGTGGCTGGGAAACCGAACCATATGCCCATCGCCGGTCTCAAAACACCTACCGGAGCTGTTGTTGATACATTTGACGTGGCGAATACTTTAGGCAGTGCTTTCGCTGAGGTGTCTAGCTCAGGCAACTATTCCCCTGAGTTTCTTACAGTTAAGAACCAGGTGGAATCTCAAGAATTCTCGTTTCTTTCTGGCAACCTTGAGGATTATAATCGCCTTTTCACCCTGGCAGAGCTAGACAATGCACTCTCCTCTTCACGACACTCAGCACCAGGTCCAGATGGTATCCACGTCCAAATGTTGCAACATCTCTCTCCTGATGGCAAAGATTTCCTACTCGAGGTCTATAATCGTGTCTGGGTTGATGGCATTTTTCCAGACAAGTGGCGGGAGGCCACCATCATACCCATTCTTAAACCTGGAAAGGACCGCCATCTTCCTTCCAGTTACCGTCCTATTTCCCTCACCAGTTGCGTTTGCAAGGTGATGGAACGCATGATCAATGGACGGTTGGTGTGGTGGCTGGAATCCCACAATCTTCTGACGAACATCCAGTGTGGCTTTCGACGACGACGTTCAACTGCTGACCACCTTGTCTCTCTGTCAACTCAGATTATGGACGGGTTTCTTAAGAACAGCCCCACAGTTGGGATATTTTTTGACCTCGAGAAGGCCTACGACACGTGTTGGCGGGCGGGAATATTGCGTTCTCTGCACAACTGGAACATACGTGGACGCCTACCGTTGGTCATTCAGGAGTTTATGCGGGACCGCGTTTTTCGAGTGAGGGTGGGTTCGGTTTTTTCTAACCATTTTATTCAAGAGAACGGTGTGCCGCAGGGCTCGGTACTCAGCGTGACTCTATTTGCTATTGCGATAAATTCCATATCACTATGTGTGCCTCAAGGTGTCTCTTCCTGTTTATTCGTGGACGACTTTGCCATCTTCTGTACTTCTCAGCGTACACCGTTTTTGGAACGCCGTCTCCAGCGGTGTTTGGACAATCTCTATGCATGGAGCTCGAAACACGGTTTTCGTTTCTCCGCTGAGAAGACAGTCTGCGTTAACTTCTGGCGCCGTAAGTGGCATATGCCGCCGTCTCTTCGACTCGGGCCAGATTTACTTCCTTTCGCAGACGAGGCGAGATTCCTTGGTTTGATCTTCGATCGGAAACTTTGTTGGGCACCACAAATAGCACAGCTTAGAGCACGATGTGACCGTTCTCTAAATCTTTTACGGATACTAAGTGGCAAGTCTTGGGGTGCGGATCGGACGACATTGCTCCGTCTTTATCGTGCTGTTATTCGTTCGAAGTTGGACTATGGCAGCATTGTGTATTCTTCAGCTCGACCTTCAGTGCTCAGAAGGTTAGACACAGTCCATAACCAGGGCATCCGTGTGGCCGTTGGAGCTTTTCCAACGAGCCCAGTTGTTAGCCTCTACGCCGAATCGGGAGAACCTCCTCTGCGTTGTCGGCGTGATGTCCTGCTTGCTAATTATGGCTGTGGGCTGAAGTGTATGCCTGGGCATCCAACTTATCACGCGTTTTTCTCCCCTGAGCTGCACGAGCGATACTGCCTCCGCTCTCTGAGCCCCAGGCCAGCAGGTTTTCGTTTCCGTGAGCTTCTACGCCAGCACCATGTTGACATTCCTCGGCTGTTATCCAAGGGAGAGAGTATACACCCCCCTTGGTTACGCGCTACCTCCCATGTCGATCTCGGGATGACGCTCTACGGGAAATCTGTTACGCCTCTTGATAGTATTCGTCGTTGCTTTTTAGAATTTTTATCCAAATACAGTGGCCGTATTTGTATTTACACCGATGGTAGTAAGAGCCCCGACGGTGTTGGATGTGCCTTTGTAACTGGCACCGCAACTACTACTTACGGTTTGCCTAGTTGCACATCTATATATTCTGCCGAGCTATATGCTATTTATCAAGCCCTTCTGTATATTCGACGTCGAAAATTAGGTGACTGCCTTATTCTTAGTGATTCCCTTAGTGCCCTTCAGAGCATTCGTGAGCTGTACAATTACCATCCTTTGGTGCAGCGCATCCAGGACGTTCTCCACATTTTGCACGCTTCTGGCTTTAATGTGGAGTGCGCATGGATTCCTGGACACGTTGGCTTGCCAGGGAATGACACGGCGGATTTGGCAGCGAAATCGGCAGTCACAGCGCCCAGTGTTACGATTACCCATTCAACAGCAGAAGATTTTAGAGTGGCTGTACGGAGAGCCGTTTTTTCGACTTGGCATGCGGAGTGGTCGGCTCTCCGTGGTAATAAGCTGCGAGAGGTGAAGGACCTCCCTGTCAACTGGGTAACCTCCTCTCGTTTATTCCGCCGGGAGGAGGTAGTACTAGCTCGGCTAAGAATTGGCCACTGTATTTTTACTCACAGTTACCTTTTTAAACGTGAACCTGCTCCTGTCTGTGCGCTCTGTGGGGAGGCACAGACAGTTCGTCATGTGTTGCTGGAGTGTGGTCACCTGGCACACATTCGGTCATCTATGGGCATGCCGGCCTCTCTTGCCGAGGTCCTGGCAGATGACCCAAGAGCAGTGGACAGGGTTTTTAAATTTTTAGCCAAACTTTCTTTTACCTTGAGGTTTTAGTGTGATAGCGGTTTTTTTAAACTCTTTTGGTTTTAATGTGTTGATTTTAGATGGAGTTTTATATCCAGCTCTGGTTAGAGGGCTGGACGTTTCTGTTACTTCCGTTTCAACTGTGTTAGCTCTTTTATTTGTGTTTACTTTTTTGTTTGGTATTTTCTTACTGGCTATTGCCAAGTTTTAATCGTAAGGGCGCTTATGACCTCGGCAGTTGAGCGCCCTTAAACACCATCATCATCATCATCCATCGTGTGTGAACTGTAACGGGGAACACCCATCTAGTTCCCGAGACTGCCCCCGTTTTGCAGAGGAACGAGCGATCCAGGAGATACGGGTGAAAGAGAAGGTGTCCTTCTTGGAAGCCCGGAAGCTCCTGCGACTCCGCCAACCCTCTGCCCCGAGGTCCGGTACCTATAGCTCAGTTGCAGCTAAACCGGTACCGCGTCGGGAAATCGCAACACAGACCGGCGATATGAACGGGGCTACAATTGCGGAAAAGGTTATTTTAGCCCAAGCGCTGCCAAAGCCTTCGGCACCTACACCCAAGTTGGTATCAACATCTGCCAAATCCGCTAGCTTACAGAATAGTCCTGCACAGTTGTCACCGAAAGCCTCGACCTCTGGAACTAAAGTTGGTAAATTCACGACGTCTTCTGCCCCGGAAAAACAGTTTAAGACCAAGTATGTACGACAAGACTTCTTGAAAGAGAATGTGCAATCTATTACCAAGTCATCTAAAGGTAAGAAAAGTTCACGCAACTCCACACGTGTATCCTCCTCTGAAGGGTCATCTGGGGAGGAGGGCGTGAATCGGCGACGGCCGTCTTCGCCGATCAGCACATCCAATCGGTTCGAACTACTTGGACCTAAAACTGCTCTTGAAAAAGGGACCTCGCTTGTGGAGGAGATGGACCAGGAGGATTCTGCCGCCACTGCCAGAGGGACAGTGCGGAAACGGCAGGATCGTGCTCCTGAAAATAGTACTAGCCCAACGCCTAAGAAGAACAAATTGAACCGACCAGCTAATCCCAATCTGCAGAAGCGTCTTTCGATTTGAAACTTATCCCATAATATACTCAATGGCTATCCTCCATTGGAACATACGCGGAATTCGACCACATCGACCAGAGCTTGACTTGTTGCTGCGCCAGCATGAACCCTTGGCTGTATGTTTACAAGAGACGAAGCTCCGTCCACAGGACACCGTTACCATCAGGCAGTACTCCTCCGTACGATGTGATTTATCCCCGGAGGACGGTGTCCCGGCACATGGGGGCACTATGATGCTTATTCGAGATGATATTTTTGCCAACTCCGTACCCATACAATCTGCAATCCAGTCCGTTGCTGTCAGCATTAAGCTACCCTCCGCTTCATTCACCATTTGCAGTATCTATTTGCCTCCATCTGCGGACCTCTCGCACAGCGACTTAGAACACCTCATTTCGCAGTTGCCACCACCCTTTTTATTGGTAGGCGACGTCAATGCCCATCACCCCCTTTGGGGCTCTCCTCGGGCTTGTGCGAGAGGTACGCTATTTAAAGACTTCTTGGATAGTCAGAATCTTGCTCTCTTGAACACCGGAGAGCCCACCTTTCTATCTGACGCATTTCATAGTTTTTCACACATTGACATTGCAATTTGTTCCCCTCAGCTGGCAGTCACCTTATGCTGGAATATCATCTCGGATTTGCATTCTAGTGACCACTTTCCTTGTCGTATTAGTGTCTTGACACCCGTTGTATGTTCCACCCGTTTACCTAGTTGGCGCCTAGACCACGCCAGCTGGGAACTGTACTCCCACTTGGCTGAATTTAGCTACGAAGAGCACGACTCTGTGAACCACTTGGTCGAACATCTTACAGGGACCATTCTTTCTGCTGCTGAGCAATCCATTCCGCGTTCGACTGGCTACAGCCGTCGATTTCCGGTACCTTGGTGGACCGCTGACTGTCGGGATGCTATTCGCGCTCGCAGACGAGCTCTACGGGTTTTCCAGCGTTTTCCTACACTGGATAACCTGATACACTATAAACGGATGCGTGCACATTCTAGGCGGGTTATTAAGGATAGCAAAAAGATGTCATGGAATAAATTCGTGGGTTCCTTTAATCGACATACACCTTCCTCTGTCGTATGGGATAAGTTAAGACGTGTGGCTGGGAAACCGAACCATATGCCCATCGCCGGTCTCAAAACACCTACCGGAGCTGTTGTTGATACATTTGACGTGGCGAATACTTTAGGCAGTGCTTTCGCTGAGGTGTCTAGCTCAGGCAACTATTCCCCTGAGTTTCTTACAGTTAAGAACCAGGTGGAATCTCAAGAATTCTCGTTTCTTTCTGGCAACCTTGAGGATTATAATCGCCTTTTCACCCTGGCAGAGCTAGACAATGCACTCTCCTCTTCACGACACTCAGCACCAGGTCCAGATGGTATCCCCGTCCAAATGTTGCAACATCTCTCTCCTGATGGCAAAGATTTCCTACTCGAGGTCTATAATCGTGTCTGGGTTGATGGCATTTTTCCAGACAAGTGGCGGGAGGCCACCATCATACCCATTCTTAAACCTGGAAAGGACCGCCATCTTCCTTCCAGTTACCGTCCTATTTCCCTCACCAGTTGCGTTTGCAAGGTGATGGAACGCATGATCAATGGACGGTTGGTGTGGTGGCTGGAATCCCACAATCTTCTGACGAACATCCAGTGTGGCTTTCGACGACGACGTTCAACTGCTGACCACCTTGTCTCTCTGTCAACTCAGATTATGGACGGGTTTCTTAAGAACAGCCCCACAGTTGGGATATTTTTTGACCTCGAGAAGGCCTACGACACGTGTTGGCGGGCGGGAATATTGCGTTCTCTGCACAACTGGAACATACGTGGACGCCTACCGTTGGTCATTCAGGAGTTTATGCGGGACCGCGTTTTTCGAGTGAGGGTGGGTTCGGTTTTTTCTAACCATTTTATTCAAGAGAACGGTGTGCCGCAGGGCTCGGTACTCAGCGTGACTCTATTTGCTATTGCGATAAATTCCATATCACTATGTGTGCCTCAAGGTGTCTCTTCCTGTTTATTCGTGGACGACTTTGCCATCTTCTGTACTTCTCAGCGTACACCGTTTTTGGAACGCCGTCTCCAGCGGTGTTTGGACAATCTCTATGCATGGAGCTCGAAACACGGTTTTCGTTTCTCCGCTGAGAAGACAGTCTGCGTTAACTTCTGGCGCCGTAAGTGGCATATGCCGCCGTCTCTTCGACTCGGGCCAGATTTACTTCCTTTCGCAGACGAGGCGAGATTCCTTGGTTTGATCTTCGATCGGAAACTTTGTTGGGCACCACAAATAGCACAGCTTAGAGCACGATGTGACCGTTCTCTAAATCTTTTACGGATACTAAGTGGCAAGTCTTGGGGTGCGGATCGGACGACATTGCTCCGTCTTTATCGTGCTGTTATTCGTTCGAAGTTGGACTATGGCAGCATTGTGTATTCTTCAGCTCGACCTTCAGTGCTCAGAAGGTTAGACACAGTCCATAACCAGGGCATCCGTGTGGCCGTTGGAGCTTTTCCAACGAGCCCAGTTGTTAGCCTCTACGCCGAATCGGGAGAACCTCCTCTGCGTTGTCGGCGTGATGTCCTGCTTGCTAATTATGGCTGTGGGCTGAAGTGTATGCCTGGGCATCCAACTTATCACGCGTTTTTCTCCCCTGAGCTGCACGAGCGATACTGCCTCCGCTCTCTGAGCCCCAGGCCAGCAGGTTTTCGTTTCCGTGAGCTTCTACGCCAGCACCATGTTGACATTCCTCGGCTGTTATCCAAGGGAGAGAGTATACACCCCCCTTGGTTACGCGCTACCTCCCATGTCGATCTCGGGATGACGCTCTACGGGAAATCTGTTACGCCTCTTGATAGTATTCGTCGTTGCTTTTTAGAAGTTTTATCCAAATACAGTGGCCGTATTTGTATTTACACCGATGGTAGTAAGAGCCCCGACGGTGTTGGATGTGCCTTTGTAACTGGCACCGCAACTTCTACTTACGGTTTGCCTAGTTGCACATCTATATATTCTGCCGAGCTATATGCTATTTATCAAGCCCTTCTGTATATTCGACGTCGAAAATTAGGTGACTGCCTTATTCTTAGTGATTCCCTTAGTGCCCTTCAGAGCATTCGTGAGCTGTACAATTACCATCCTTTGGTGCAGCGCATCCAGGACGTTCTCCACATTTTGCACGCTTCTGGCTTTAATGTGGAGTGCGCATGGATTCCTGGACACGTTGGCTTGCCAGGGAATGACACGGCGGATTTGGCAGCGAAATCGGCAGTCACAGCGCCCAGTGTTACGATTACCCATTCAACAGCAGAAGATTTTAGAGTGGCTGTACGGAGAGCCGTTTTTTCGACTTGGCATGCGGAGTGGTCGGCTCTCCGTGGTAATAAGCTGCGAGAGGTGAAGGACCTCCCTGTCAACTGGGTAACCTCCTCTCGTTTATTCCGCCGGGAGGAGGTAGTACTAGCTCGGCTAAGAATTGGCCACTGTATTTTTACTCACAGTTACCTTTTTAAACGTGAACCTGCTCCTGTCTGTGCGCTCTGTGGGGAGGCACAGACAGTTCGTCATGTGTTGCTGGAGTGTGGTCACCTGGCACACATTCGGTCATCTATGGGCATGCCGGCCTCTCTTGCCGAGGTCCTGGCAGATGACCCAAGAGCAGTGGACAGGGTTTTTAAATTTTTAGCCAAACTTTCTTTTACCTTGAGGTTTTAGTGTGATAGCGGTTTTTTTTAAACTCTTTTGGTTTTAATGTGTTGATTTTAGATGGAGTTTTATATCCAGCTCTGGTTAGAGGGCTGGACGTTTCTGTTACTTCCGTTTCAACTGTGTTAGCTCTTTTATTTGTGTTTACTTTTTTGTTTGGTATTTTCTTACTGGCTATTGCCAAGTTTTAATCGTAAGGGCGCTTATGACCTCGGCAGTTGAGCGCCCTTAAACACCATCATCATCATCATCTTCCAGATGCCGTGCAATTTCCCTCACCAGCTATGTCTGCAAGGTGATGGAACGCATGAAAAATGGGTGGTTGGAATCCCACAATCTTCTGATGTGATTTTCGAAGACGTCGATCAGCGGTTGACCATCTTGTGTCGCTATCGACGCAGATCCTGAACGGCTTTCTTCGGAATTTTCAATGGTCGGGATATTTTTTGACCTCGAGAAGGCTTACGATACGTGTTGGTGGGCAAGGATTTTACGCTCCCTTTACAGTTGGAGTATACGTGGCTGTCTACCATTGTTCATCCAGGATTTGATGCGGGACCGCATTTCTCCAGTAAGGGCCGGCTCGCTTTTTTCTCAATATTTTAATCAAGAGAACGGAGTGCCGCAATGTCTCCCCCAGGTATATCTTCCTGTTTATTGGTGGGCAACTTTGCCATCATCTGTATTTCTCAGCGTACACTGTTTATGGAACGCCGTATTCAGCGGGGTTTGGACAACCTTTACGACTGGAGCTTGAAAAACGGCTTTCGTTTCTCACCTGAGAAGACAGTTTGCGTATGGCTCCCACTCTTACACTTGGGGCAGATTTACTTCCTTTCGCAGATGAGGTCAGATTCCTGCGTTTAATATTCGCAAGTTATACTGGTCTTCACATATAGGACAGTGAAAGCGCGGTGTGACCGTTCTCTTAATATCTTACGGATACTAAGTGGTACATCTTGGGGTGCAGATCTGACAGTTCTGCAGCATCTTCATCGTGCACTGATCCGATCCAAATTAGAGTATGGATGCATTGCATTTTTTTCAGCACAACCATCTGTGCGGAGACGCATAGACACTGTCCATAATCAGGACTACAGGGCTTTTCCAACTAGCCCAGTTTTTAGTCTACGCTTAATCGGCAGAACCCACTCTGCGGCGTGGGCGTGATGTCCTGTTAGGAAATTATGTCTGTTCACTTAAGTGCATGCCTTTGCATCCGACGTTTACCCCTTTCTTCTGCACCGAGCTGGACGAACTATATCGTAATCACCTTTATAGTCCACGGCCTGCAGGCTTCCGTTTCCGTGAGCTTCTTCGGAAACACAATATTGTAATGCCTCGTATAATTCCGAAGGCGGAAAGGGGTATCCACCTTGATTATGTACAACCTCCCATGTAGATCTCGGGATTATAGCTTACGGGAAATCTGCATCGCCTCCGTCTAGTATCCGTACTTTTTTTTTTTTATCCTCTTACAGTGACCGATCTTTTATTTATACAAATGGTAGTAAGTGCAGCGACGATGTGGGAAGTACCTTTCGGTTTACACATTAACATATCCATTTATTCTGCCGAGATCTATGCCATCTACCGAGGCATTCTGTATTTTCGCCGCCGCAATTTGGGTAACTGCCTTATTTAAGTGATTTTCTTAGTGCCCTTCAGAGCGTACGCGAGTTAAACAACCACCATCCCCTCGTGCAGCGCATCCAGGACCTCCACACATTGCCAGTATTCATGTGGAGTGTGCTTGGATTCCTGGGCACGTCGGCTTACAGAGCAATGAACTGGCGGATGTGGCTGCTAAGACAGCGGCCACGCTACCCAGTAAGTTAAGTTTCTTTTGTAACCACTGCGGACTTTGGGCTTGTCCGGAGAGGTGCATTCCGGCTGGCACGCGGAGTGGGCATCTCTCAGCAGGAACTAGCTTAGGGAAGTGAAAGACGCTTCTATTACATGGGTGACCACTCGTAAATCCCGTCGGGTGGAGGTGCAATTGGCTTGCTTGCAAATCGGTCAGTGAAATTTGACGCATAGTCATGTAGAGAGATGCTGTGCCTAACTGTCCGCTATATGGCGGTACGGCGTGTCCTGTTAGAATGTACTGCACTAGCAGCCCTTTGTGCAGCGTCAGTAGTTAATATCCCAGATTAAGCAATGGATTAACGTTAATCCTGCCGCTAGGGGCGCTAGTGTCGCTGTTAATCCGCGGATTAAGGCGGATTAAGAGCGCTGTTGGGAGATTTGAATACTAGCACCAAGAGCGGAAGGATTATCGATAAATCCAATGGCTTAATCTGGAATGTGAGTGTGGGTAATTCGAAAGTGGATTAACGTGTGGAAGTGATGTTGACGGGAGCTGGGGATGAAAAGAGGGAATGGTGTGAAATGCAGAAGTAAAAATGGCATGCGGAAGTGACGTGTAGTGATTTGATTGGAGAAAATAAGGTGCGATGTGAATGGTGGATGGGTAGGAAAGAATGCCGGGGATTGGTGGAAATAAAACGCTTGGTGATAGGTTGGCGTGAATAGGAGAAGATAAAGGTATAAAAGGGGAGGTGGTGGATGGAAAAGGGAGATTGCAAGGATGATTGTAATAGCGTTGATGGTGGTGGCAGTTGCCAGCGCGGAGAGGAGCTGCGTTAGTTTTGGGAAGTGTGGGTTCGAGTTGAATGACGAGACGGGTCATTTGGAAAATGTGACAAGATGTGATAAGGGATATGAATTGTTGCCTAACTGTACATGCGTATACCGGAAAGGTAGTGGGTGTAGGTTTGGCTCTGACTTTATTAACCTAGGTACACTTAAAAATGTGTATAATTGTTTAAAACCGATAACGAGATGTCAGAGGGGGCGGAGATGTTCAGGGATGATGTACGGGGGAGTGAAGTTTGGACAGCTTGAATGTCCAGAGGGGTATGTTGGAACAGGAAGATGCGGGTGTGAAAAGGGCGAAGCTAGGGATGAAGCCGGGTGTAAATTTTATAAAACACCGGTGAGAATGTATGCTAGCGACAACAGTTCGATTCTTGTTGAGATGATAGATTGTAGTTTGTTGATGGAAACGATAGATTTGCCGGAAGGGTTGGAATTGGATTGGAAATTGACTCCGGAGGAAAGCGAACTTGTGATGGCATATAGTGCGGTAAATGAGATGAATTCCTACTTTTCTGAAAATTTTGTGTATATGTTTGGGAAATGTAGCGATGGTGAGTGGCAGCTGAACTTAGGTGGTGGGAGGAAAGTAAGTGGAAGGGTGAAGAGGTCGTCTAGGTGGTCTGCGGAGGGGAGCTTGAAGGTAAATTCGGAATGTAATGGGAATGGTGGGGATGTAGGAAGGGTGTCGGTGAATAGTATAAGAAAAGCGGCATCACAGAGGTGCAAAAAGGAAATAAATGCGATGAAACAAAAAATAAAAAAGGAATGCGAGAATAAATTGAAGGAAGTAAAGAAGGAGAATGAGGGGGTGAATAAGGAGAAACAAGTGTGTGAAGAGAGGGTAAGACAAATGCGAGGGATGATGGAAAGAATGAGAAAAGAACTGGAGGACAAACATGAGAATGTGACGAAGCAACAGACATTGGTAAACAGAATAAAAGGAAATGTAGCTAAACTTTTTGAGGAATTTGAGGGGTTAAAGCATATGATTGGGAAATTGGAAAACGCGTGCACTGGCGGGGTGGAGAATTTTCCCAATTATGAAACAACTTACGACGAAGAGGAGGAAGGTGAGGAAGATGGAGGAGGCGGTGAGGAAGAGGGGAACGAAGAACAAGAGATGGAATACAATGCTAATTGATGAGGAAGCTGAAATGGAATACATTCAATATTTGTAGCATATTTACATATTTCGTTTTCACTGTACTTGTTGTTATGGCAGTTTTTGTGACAGCAATGAGAAATACCTGGATCGGGATAGGAACCCTAGCTAGGAGAGACACGATAAGGGTAAATTGAATACACAAGAAATGTAGTGGTTAAAATGAATATATTATGAGTACGCAGTCGTAAAAACAGTGCTTATTATTCTTTTTTTTTTTTCTTGGCTACAATACAATTAAAATAACATATCTGAGAAATGGATGTCAAAGAAATGAATACGGGTAAAACATTGTTTAAAAATGAGCATGGTGTAAGGAATATTTACAAAAATTGCAAAACATAAAATGGCCCGTGCAAAGGAGATCAAAGTTACACATTAAAAAAAGTGTATGAAAAATGCTTACACTTCATATACATATAGGCAGAATGTAAATACCATGGTACATACCTCAATGAAAATATATAGTGAAAAAAAAACATGACACAAAATAACCATGGAACATTGATTTCACAGAAATTACATTATTACGCACACCGTGGGCATTCATAAAGGGAAACATATTGTTTGCTTATATGATTGTAGGGCAAAGTTTCATTGTGGAATATACATGCGCGCAGCGCTAAACACTTTAAACACCTCACATTATATACATCAGTTTCTTGGTTGGTAGACAACCATACCGTGTAATGTTTAGTAATACACATTACCGATGCTGCGCCGAGTACTTGGAATAGCCGCACTTTGCACAAGTGAAATCAGGCATTGTGGTAATACAGTTTATTTGTTTTATGCCAAGTAATGCCTTAACACTCGAGGTTTACACTTACAAGTAAAAGTATGTAAATGAGCATATGGTGTACTATAATTAAGTATCACGCACATGTGGTACGCCTGGCAAAATAAACAAGCAGGCTGGTAGACCGTATTAGGTGTATCTATGATGTCTAGGAATTCAGAATCGTGACCACGGTGAATAAAATAATTTAACAGGTCGTCATTGGTAACAAAAGGCAACCTGCTAATAATGTATTGCTTAGGATCTCTTTGTTCGCTAATTTTTGAAAACGGACAACAAGCCATTAGAGGAATGAAAACTAAAACTAAACAAAAAATTACATTTTTTAAACACTTTTTTTTAGGACACACAAAATTCAAACACAGAATGTGAAATTATTTTGCACACAAAAGAAAATTATAGGGCACTGTTTTTATTCCACTACATACACAGTTCTATCGCACTTAGGAAAGATGGCGCCTCTTCTTTATATGTGCGTAGTGCACTCTCGGTGGCGATGGAGACAAAGGCACAAGGGGACGTATTGGCTGTGGACTTACCTTACGCTTTAGCGCAAGGCGCTTTCTGACGTCTGCTGTGATGGGCAGCGGCAGTGGAACGGCAAGCCGACTCACGTCGTCTTCGTCGTCGTGGGACGCCACATCGATCCCCAGAAATTGGATGTCGAAGCCGTCGTCGCCTTTGGAGGTGGCGTCCAGACACCAGCCAGTGCTACGGCGGGTTGAGAACCCGGGTGTGCATGCCAAGTTAAATGTTGGTAATAATTTTTTTTTGGATGCCGGGAATGTGCCCGACAACAAAGGCACTAGAGCATGGAGGGGGGACAATGGGGGAGGGGTAGGGGATCTAGGAGAGAAAGACGTTTGGGTAAGGGGGTGACAGGATATGTCGTTGATGGAAACCGGTGTAGAGGTTCGAAAGTTGGCAAAGGAGGGAGGGAAAGAAAAAGTGGAGAAAGATGGTGATAGTATGTAGGAGGAAGGGAAATCAGAAGAGGTGCCGGCGGGGGCGTCGCTGTCTGATGAAATCTCAATCACCGAAGACGACGGCGGCTGGAGCGTCAGCGGTTGGGGCGACGACGGTGGCGACGGCGTGGCTTCTGAATCCTCGCTCTCGCATATTATGACGACGCTGGGCTGTTCAGGATACGAAGCCGGAGTGTCGAATACCGTAGGCGCTGGCGACACCTGGGTGCCGCGAGGAGTCGAAGCAGGAGCGTCGATCACCTGGGAGGCGTCTGATTCCTCTGAGATGGTGGCGCCTGGAGTTGAAGCAGGACTGTTTATGGGTGAAAACAGCTCCTCAGCCGTCAGATGAGTCTACACTGACGTGCAGCGACGATGATGGTGACTGACGCGGTACCTCAATTTCAGCACCATATATGTCCTCTGGTTCGGCGTATGCCGCTGATGTTGTGGTGGTGACTATTGATTGCTCCTGGGTGGACTTGTCTGTATAGACGTCTAGTGTTCGGAGAACGAAAAAAAAAAAAACTTCGCTGGACAGGAGGACCTTGGAGATATGCTGAGTCTGCATAGTAGCACGTTCACAAGCGAGCGAGAGACTGGAAGTAAACGCAGGAAGGCAGAGGTCCCATATTTAAAAGGACATTGGAACGTGCGTCACACAATTTGGCCGACGCGATAACAAGTTGTTAAAGAGCGTGTGAACTTTAAAAAATGCTGTGAGAACGGAAGCTCATTAGCACGAAAAACTTTAAATGTGGTTTTGTGGTGAATGGTAGGAAAATTTGGGATTTATCGAAAGCGGATGTTGCGGTGGTTCGACGGTGGGACCGGAAGTACTCTGGAAAAAACACCCGATTAAAATTCTGGAAATTGTGGCGAGATAACCCACCGGGTGATTTAATGAGCTCTTTAACTGAACGCGCAGACGGAAGTTGCGGCGATGATAAGGGTCCTTTAAAAACACGTGCCGATAAGCCGCTCGCAACAGTGAGAAAGTGCTTTAAAGATTTAAAAGAATATCGATTTTAGGCTTTCGAGGGATTTATGCGTAATTGTGTGTGTGTGTGATAAGTAACCATTGTGTTAGAAACAGGAAAGTTATTGGTTGTGTGCGCGGGTAATAGCTAGTTGTGTATATTACAATAATATAAAACTGAGATACTTTTGACTTGCGGAGTGTTTACATATAATTTAAAAGAAGCAGGTAAAGAAAAAAAATGGCCAGGACCAGAGTGTGGTTTCGTACAATGGAGCACGAATGGGCGGAAAGCGAGGAAGACGAAATTAAGCAGCCGAGGTTCGAAATTATTTCGCATAGGGAGCGATGCATGAAAAGGCTTTTCTCTGGCTATACAGAGACCGAAATTGTTGTGAACCCGGGACACAAAGATGCAAATTCTGTGCAGTGGGTGACAGACCTCTTTAACGGCATTGTGAAGTTTGCTAAAGAGACCCTGCTGGATAACGAACCCGGTTTCTTTTCTCCCCCCAGGGGCCTACTACGGTAGGTACGGGTTAGGCGCACCCGGGGTCCCGAGCCACCTTGACTCCCTCTGTGGGCAACCTCAGAGTGGTGAGGGAGTCAGTAGGTGAAAATGCCCACCCACGTGTAGGCCGTGCGTGGAGACCCGTGTCGGTGAAGAGGAATATCCTGGTTGGTTGAGGGTTGCGTACCTGAGCCTGGGCTTCTGTCTTTCAGTAACTGGGGAGGGTGCGCAACCTAATACACCGCTTTGGTTTCTGATTTGCCTAAACGGGAGGCTAGGGACTAACCCACCCCTAGTCAATCGGCCAGGACTAGGTAT
Organism: Hymenopus coronatus; assembly: GCA_030762935.1. Taxonomy (NCBI): domain Eukaryota; kingdom Metazoa; phylum Arthropoda; class Insecta; order Mantodea; family Hymenopodidae; genus Hymenopus; species Hymenopus coronatus. The sequence goes on from CM060897.1 coordinate 29,645,255, forward strand.
TACACCGAACTCCAGGGTGAGTGGGACGGCGAGCCCGCTATATCCCCTGTGTAGCCCTGTCACCCCAGTGGGGTGACCCCTCGTTGGGCTCCGTGGTGGGTGGGGAGCACTGGGGGATGAATTTATACCATTTTTTATGGCACCAAAACCAAAACCCCTTATTTTAAATGCAAACGTTGGAAAGGAAGTAGTCGAGTCATGTGGTCCTCGCTACTTGGTTATTCATAGGACAGAGGAAGGTAAGAAGTTCCTTACGGTGAGCCCTTTTACTATCCAAAAGGGTCTCGATGCCATTGCTGGTCCGGTCAAATCTTGCGTTCGAGCTCGTAACGGTACACTTCTTGTCGAAGCCAACTCCGCCTCGCAAGCTGCAAGGATACTTAAAGCCACCACGTTAGCCAGCTATCCAGTGAAGGTCGAGGTGCACAAGTCGCTGAACTCCTCCCGCGGTGTAGTAACAACACGCGCGTTGGACGGTTTGTCCATTGAGGAGATCCAAGAAAATCTTGCGACTCAGGGTGTCTCAGCTGTTTATCGGGTACAACGTAAGATCAACGGTGAATTCCTGCCTACTCGTACCCTGTTTCTTACTTTTGATCGGGTTGATCTGCCTCAAAAGATTAGAGCAGGGTATGAAGCCATCGAAGTTAGGCCTTATATACCCAATCCGCTGAGGTGCTTTAAATGCCAACGTTTTGGTCACACTAGTGAGTTGTGTACCGGCAAGTCCACCTGCGTCCACTGCGGTGACACCTCCCACGATGGGGCTTGTGCTTCAGCTCCATCGTGTGTGAACTGTAACGGTGAACACCCATCTAGTTCCCGAGACTGCCCCCGTTTTGCAGAGGAACGAGCGATCCAGGAGATACGGGTGAAAGAGAAGGTGTCCTTCTTGGAAGCCCGGAAGCTCCTGCGACTCCGCCAACCCTCTGCCCCGAGGTCCGGTACCTATAGCTCAGTTGCAGCTAAACCGGTACCGCGTCGGGAAATCGCAACACAGACCGGCGATATGAACGGGGCTACAATTGCGGAAAAGGTTATTTTAGCCCAAGCGCTGCCAAAGCCTTCGGCACCTACACCCAAGTTGGTATCAACATCTGCCAAATCCGCCAGCTTACAGAATAATCCTGCACAGTTGTCACCGAAAGCCTCGACCTCCGGAACTAAAGCTATTAAATTCACGACGTCTTCTGCCCCAGAAAGACAGTTTAAGACCAAGTATGTACGACAAGACTTTTTGAAAGAAAATGTGCAATCTATTACCAAGTCATCTAAAGGTAAGAAAAGTTCACGCAACTCCACACGTGTATCCTCCTCTGAAGGGTCATCTGGGGAGGAGGGCGTGAATCGGCGACGGCCGTCTTCGCCGATCAGCACATCCAATCGGTTCGAACTACTTGGACCGAAAACTGCTCTTGAAAAAGGGACCTCCCTTGTGGAGGAGATGGACCAGGAGGATTCTGCCGCCACTGCCAGAGGGACAGTGCGGAAACGGCAGGATCGTGCTCCTGAAAATAGTACCAGCCCAACGCCTAAGAAGAACAAATTGAACCGACCAGCTAATCCCAATCTGCAGAAGCGTCTTTCGATTTGAAACTTATCCCATAATATACTCAATGGCTATCCTCCATTGGAACATACGCGGAATTCGACCACATCGACCAGAGCTTGACTTGTTGCTGCGCCAGCATGAACCCTTGGCTGTATGTTTACAAGAGACGAAGCTCCGTCCACAGGACACCGTTACCATCAGGCAGTACTCCTCCGTACGATGTGATTTATCCCCGGAGGACGGTGTCCCGGCACATGGGGGCACTATGATGCTTATTCGAGATGATATTTTTGCCAACTCCGTACCCATACAATCTGCAATCCAGTCCGTTGCAGTCAGCATTAAGCTACCCTCCGCTTCATTCACCATTTGCAGTATCTATTTGCCTCCATCTGCGGACCTCTCGCACAGCGACTTAGAACACCTCATTTCGCAGTTGCCACCACCCTTTTTATTGGTAGGCGACGTGAATGCCCATCACCCTCTTTGGGGCTCTCCTCGGGCTTGTGCGAGAGGTACGCTACTTAAAGATTTCTTGGATAATCAGAATCTTGCTCTCTTGAACACCGGAGAGCCCACCTTTCTATCTGACGCATTTCATAGTTTTTCACACATTGACATTGCAATTTGTTCCCCTCAGCTGGCAGTCACCTTATGCTGGAATATCATCTCGGATTTGCATTCTAGTGACCACTTTCCTTGTCGTATTAGTGTCTTGACACCCGTTGTATGTTCCACCCGTTTACCTAGTTGGCGCCTAGACCACGCCAGCTGGGAACTGTACTCCCACTTGGCTGAATTTAGCTACGAAGAGCACGACTCTGTGAACCACTTGGTCGAACATCTTACAGGGACCATTCTTTCTGCTGCTGAGCAATCCATTCCGCGTTCGACTGGCTACAGCCGTCGATTTCCGGTACCTTGGTGGACCGATGACTGTCGGGATGCTATTCGCGCTCGCAGACGAGCTCTACGGGTTTTCCAGCGTTTTCCTACACTGGATAACCTGATACACTATAAACGGATGCGTGCACATTCTAGGCGGGTTATTAAGGATAGCAAAAAGATGTCATGGAATAAATTCGTGGGTTCCTTTAATCGACATACACCTTCCTCTGTCGTATGGGATAAGTTAAGACGTGTGGCTGGGAAACCGAACCATATGCCCATCGCCGGTCTCAAAACACCTACCGGAGCTGTTGTTGATACATTTGACGTGGCGAATACTTTAGGCAGTGCTTTCGCTCAGGTGTCTAGCTCAGGCAACTATTCCCCTGAGTTTCTTACAGTTAAGAACCAGGTGGAATCTCAAGAATTCTCGTTTCTTTCTGGCAACCTTGAGGATTATAATCGCCTTTTCACCCTGGCAGAGCTAGACAATGCACTCTCCTCTTCACGACACTCAGCACCAGGTCCAGATGGTATCCACGTCCAAATGTTGCAACATCTCTCTCCTGATGGCAAAGATTTCCTACTCGAGGTCTATAATCGTGTCTGGGTTGATGGCATTTTTCCAGACAAGTGGCGGGAGGCCACCATCATACCCATTCTTAAACCTGGAAAGGACCGCCATCTTCCTTCCAGTTACCGTCCTATTTCCCTCACCAGTTGCGTTTGCAAGGTGATGGAACGCATGATAAATGGACGGTTGGTGTGGTGGCTGGAATCCCACAATCTTCTGACGAACATCCAGTGTGGCTTTCGACGACGACGTTCAACTGCTGACCACCTTGTCTCTCTGTCAACTCAGATTATGGACGGGTTTCTTAAGAACAGCCCCACAGTTGGGATATTTTTTGACCTCGAGAAGGCCTACGACACGTGTTGGCGGGCGGGAATATTGCGTTCTCTGCACAACTGGAACATACGTGGACGCCTACCGTTGGTCATTCAGGAGTTTATGCGGGACCGCGTTTTTCGAGTGAGGGTGGGTTCGGTTTTTTCTAACCATTTTATTCAAGAGAACGGAGTGCCGCAGGGCTCGGTACTCAGCGTGACTCTATTTGCTATTGCGATAAATTCCATATCACTATGTGTGCCTCAAGGTGTCTCTTCCTGTTTATTCGTGGACGACTTTGCCATCTTCTGTACTTCTCAGCGTACACCGTTTTTGGAACGCCGTCTCCAGCGGTGTTTGGACAATCTCTATGCATGGAGCTCGAAACACGGTTTTCGTTTCTCCGCTGAGAAGACAGTCTGCGTTAACTTCTGGCGCCGTAAGTGGCATATGCCGCCGTCTCTTCGACTCGGGCCAGATTTACTTCCTTTCGCAGACGAGGCGAGATTCCTTGGTTTGATCTTCGATCGGAAACTTTGTTGGGCACCACAAATAGCACAGCTTAGAGCACGATGTGACCGTTCTCTAAATCTTTTACGGATACTAAGTGGCAAGTCTTGGGGTGCGGATCGGACGACATTGCTCCGTCTTTATCGTGCTGTGATTCGTTCGAAGTTGGACTATGGCAGCATTGTGTATTCTTCAGCTCGACCTTCAGTGCTCAGAAGGTTAGACACAGTCCATAACCAGGGCATCCGTGTGGCCGTTGGAGCTTTTCCAACGAGCCCAGTTGTTAGCCTCTACGCCGAATCGGGAGAACCTCCTCTGCGTTGTCGGCGTGATGTCCTGCTTGCTAACTATGGCTGTGGGCTGAAGTGTATGCCTGGGCATCCAACTTATCACGCGTTTTTCTCCCCTGAGCTGCACGAGCGATACTGCCTCCGCTCTCTGAGCCCCAGGCCAGCAGGTTTTCGTTTCCGTGAGCTTCTACGGCAGCACCATGTTGACATTCCTCGGCTGTTATCCAAGGGAGAGAGTATACACCCCCCTTGGTTACGCGCTACCTCCCATGTCGATCTCGGGATGACGCTCTACGGGAAATCTGTTACGCCTCTTGATAGTATTCGTCGTTGCTTTTTAGAATTTTTATCCAAATACAGTGGCCGTATTTGTATTTACACCGATGGTAGTAAGAGCCCCGACGGTGTTGGATGTGCCTTTGTAACTGGCACCGCAACTTCTACTTACGGTTTGCCTAGTTGCACATCTATATATTCTGCCGAGCTATATGCTATTTATCAAGCCCTTCTGTATATTCGACGTCGAAAATTAGGTGACTGCCTTATTCTTAGTGATTCCCTTAGTGCCCTTCAGAGCATTCGTGAGCTGTACAATTACCATCCTTTGGTGCAGCGCATCCAGGACGTTCTCCACATTTTGCACGCTTCTGGTTTTAATGTGGAGTGCGCATGGATTCCTGGACACGTTGGCTTGCCAGGGAATGACACGGCGGATTTGGCAGCGAAATCGGCAGTCACAGCGCCCAGTGTTACGATTACCCATTCAACAGCAGAAGATTTTAGAGTGGCTGTACGGAGAGCCGTTTTTTCGACTTGGCATGCGGAGTGGTCGGCTCTCCGTGGTAATAAGCTGCGAGAGGTGAAGGACCTCCCTGTCAACTGGGTAACCTCCTCTCGTTTATTCCGCCGGGAGGAGGTAGTACTAGCTCGTCTAAGAATTGGCCACTGTATTTTTACACACAGTTACCTTTTTAAACGTGAACCTGCTCCTGTCTGTGCGCTCTGTGGGGAGGCACAGACAGTTCGTCATGTGTTGCTGGAGTGTGGTCACCTGGCACACATTCGGTCATCTATGGGCATGCCGGCCTCTCTTGCTGAGGTCCTGGCAGATGACCCAAGAGCAGTGGACAGGGTTTTTAAATTTTTAGCAAAACTTTCTTTTACCTTGACGTTTTAGTGTGATAGCGGTTTTTTAAACTCTTTTGGTTTTAATGTGTTGATTTTAGATGGAGTTTTATATCCAGCTCTGGTTAGAGGGCTGGACGTTTCTGTTACTTCCGTTTCAACTGTGTTAGCTCTTTTATTTGTGTTTACTTTTTTGTTTGGTATTTTCTTACTGGCTATTGCCAAGTTTTAATCATAAGGGCGCTTATGACCTCGGCAGTTGAGCGCCCTTAAACACCATCATCATCATCATCATCAACCCGGTTTCTTAGGAATATCGATATCGAACGATACCGAACCATCCAAACCGTTCAATATGAGTGTGAGACGCATCGATCAAGTCAATGCCGATGTTGTTATTAAATCCATTGAAAAGGTCATGCAGAGCAATAAACAATTTCTGCTAGCAGGACCTCTAAACATTACATTTGTTTGGACAAAGCAGGTGTCGGGATCGTGCTATAATCCGTGCAATGCCTGTAACGGTAATAAGGGAATAATAGAAATAATTAACAAAGACCAGTTGTGCTTGCCGAGAGCCATTGTTGTTAGCAAAGCCAAAGCCGACAATGACGTCAATTATCAAACCATGAGACGCAGTGAGTTCTTGCAAAAGCAGAGGGCTTTGCGAAAAAGTGGGAAAATTAAATGGCGCATTTACTATAGATGACGTCAGACATTTCGACGCTGTGTTAAAGGACTATAAGGTGACTGTTTTCGGAGATCATTCGGGCAAGAACGTGCTATATGCGTCTGCAAAGAATGTAAACAAACATATTGACGTCATTTATCACGAGGGGCATTTTAACGCCGTAGTAAACCTACACATGTGTTTTAAGTGTAAGTGGTATTGTCGACAATGTAATTATCCTTCGGCAAACAAAAAAGAATTACACAGGTGCGAGGAAAAGTGTACAATGTGTCACCAGCAGTGCGAAAAGAGCTATTTAGCTTACATACACTGTGCCGCGTGTAACCGAGATTTTAAGGGCCCTACATGTTTTCAAAATCACATTAAAAAGGGGCTTTCTACCCAAAGGCACTTTCCGTGTGTGATGTAGAGAAGGTGTGTACGACCTGCCAAAAGATGGTTAATCTCAGGCATAGAAAGATAGCTCACCAGTGTGGGGAGAAGTATTGCAGCAACTGTAAGACGCACGTGAGCGACGGGCACTTGTGTTTCATACAGCCGTACGTTTCTCCCAACAAAAAAAACAGGTTCGTGTTCATGTTCATCGATTTTGAATGTACACAGGACACTGCTTATGCCGGCAAACCATTAACGTACGAGCATGTACCAAACCTGTGCGTGCTATACCAAGCCTGTCCGTTATGCATAGACGAGACCACTAAACTGGCGTATTGTACAGTGTGGCATTAAAGAGTGGGTCTTTATGCACGATCCGGTAAAACAATTGTTTTGTCACATTACCCAGGCGAGGTTCGAAGCCTGGGACGTGATCGTGGTGGCCCATAACCTCAGAAGCTACGACGGACAATTTTTATTGAAGTACATGGTACAGAATTTGAACTGTACGCCTGAGCTTATAATGAACGGGAACAAAATATACCGCATGCGCCACGGTGACGTCACGTTCATTGATTCGCTCAACTTTATACCCATGCCACTGGCTCGCTTTTCAAAGACCTTCGAATTGAAGGATAGCAAGGGCTACTTTCCATACTTATTTAACACCAAGGAAAACCAGAACTACGTGGGTTCGATTCCCGACAAAAGATATTACTGTCCACGGGGTATGTCGGTGGAGGGGCGAAGAGCCTTCGAGCAGTGGCACGACGAAAAGGTGGTCTCCAACTACGTCTTCGACATGAAGGCGGAAATGGTGATGTATTGTAAAATGGACGTGCTTTTGTTAAGCCAGGGAGTAGCAAAATTTAGAAGGCAGTTTTTGGATGAGAACGGCATGGACCCGTTCAGAGTGCGTCACCATTGCGCAAGCTTGCATGTGCGTCTATAGAAATCGCTTCATGCCGCCGAAAAAGCTAGGGCTCTTGCCCATCGGAGGATACCGCCTAGCCGACAGGCAGTCTCGCATAGCGTGCATATGGCTTACTTGGTTAGAATTACAAAATAACTTTGATATACTGCACGCTATGAGAGGTCGCGAGGTTAAAATTTTAGGCCACAAAGTGGACGGGTACAGAGAAGGACCTGTAAAGTACGTGTACTTCTTCCACGGTTGTTTTTACCACGGGTGCAGGCGTTGTTTTCACAACCGCCATGCCCCGGTATACAGCACGGGAAAAGAAACCATGGCCTCCAGGTTCGAAAGCACCGAAAAGCTCACCCGGCAGATCAGGGAGGCCGGCTATACGGTGGTGGAAATGTGGGGTTGCGAGTTCGACGCCTTGATGAAGGCGAACGAAGACCTAGTGCGCCATGCGAAGAACTTCCCGGTACCCGAACCCCTAAACCCCAGAGACGCCTTCTATGGAGGCCGCACAAACTGTACAAAGACGTGCTGCGAGGCGGTCGGGGACCGGAAGATTTTGTATTATGACGTGTGTAGCCTGTACCCGTTCGTGCCCCCCCAGGGGCCTACTACGGTAGGTACGGGTTAGGCGCACCCGGGTTCCCGAGCCACCTTGACTCCCTCTGTGGGCAACCTCAGAGTGGTGAGGGAGTCAGTAGGTCAAAATGCCCACCCACGTGTAGGCCGTGCGTGGAGACCCGTGTCGGTGAAAAGGAATATCCTGGTTGGTTGAGGGTTGCGTACCTGAGCCTGGGCTTCTGTCTTTCAGTAACTGGGCCCCCCAGGGGCCTACTACGGTAGGTACGGGTTAGGCGCACCCGGGGTCCCGAGCCACCTTGACTCCCTCTGTGGGCAACCTCAGAGTGGTGAGGGAGCCAGAAGGTCAAAATGCCCACCCACGTGTAGGCCGTGCGTGGAGACCCGTGTTGGTGAAGAGGAATATCCTGGTTGGTTGAGGGTTGCGTACCTGAGCCTGGGCTTCTGTATTTCAGTAACTGGGGAGGGTGCGCAGCCTAATACACCGCTTTGGTTTCTGATTTGCCTAAACGGGAGGCTAGGGACTAACCCACCCCTAGTCAATCGGCCAGGACTAGGTATTACACCGAACTCCAGGGTGAGTGGGACGGCGAGCCCGCTATATCCCCTGTGTAGCCCTGTCACCCCAGTGGGGTGACCCCTCGTTGGGCTCCGTGGTGGGTGGGGAGCACTGGGGGATGAATTTATACAATTTTTTTTTATGGCACCAAAACTTAAACCCCCGATTTCAAATAAAGACGTTGGAAAGGAAGTAGTCGAGTCATGTGGTCCTCGCTACTTGGTTATTCATAGGACAGAGGAAGGTAAGAAGTTTCTTACGGTGAGCCCTTTTACTATCCAAAAGGGTCTCGATGCCATTGCTGGTCCTGTTAAATCCTGCGTTCGAGCTCGCAATGGTACACTTCTTGTCGAAGCCAACTCCGCCTCGCAAGCTGCAAGAATACTTAAAGCCACCATGTTAGCCAGCTATCCAGTGAAGGTCGAGGTGCACAAGTCGCTGAACTCCTCCCGCGGTGTAATAACAACCCGCGCGTTGGACGGTTTGTCCATTGAGGAGATCCAAGAAAATCTTGCGACTCAGGGTGTCTCAGCTGTTTATCGGGTACAACGTAAGATCAACGGTGAATTCCTGCCTACTCGTACCCTGTTTCTTACTTTTGATCGGGTTGATCTGCCTCAAAAGATTAGGGCAGGGTATGAAGCCATCGAAGTTAGGCCTTATATACCCAATCCGCTGAGGTGCTTTAAATGCCAACGTTTTGGTCACACTAGTGAGTTGTGTACCGGCAAGTCCACCTGCGTCCACTGCGGTGACATCTCCCACGATGGGGCTTGTGCTTCAGCTCCATCGTGTGTGAACTGTAACGGGGAACACCCATCTAGTTCCCGAGACTGCCCCCGTTTTGCAGAGGAACGAGCGATCCAGGAGATACGGGTGAAAGAGAAGGTGTCCTTCTTGGAAGCCCGGAAGCTCCTGCGACTCCGCCAACCCTCTGCCCCGAGGTCCGGTACCTATAGCTCAGTTGCAGCTAAACCGGTACCGCGTCGGGAAATCGCAACACAGACCGGCGATATGAACGGGGCTACAATTGCGGAAAAGGTTATTTTAGCCCAAGCGCTGCCAAAGCCTTCGGCACCTACACCCAAGTTGGTATCAACATCTGCCAAATCCGCTAGCTTACAGAATAGTCCTGCACAGTTGTCACCGAAAGCCTCGACCTCTGGAACTAAAGTTGGTAAATTCACGACGTCTTCTGCCCCGGAAAAACAGTTTAAGACCAAGTATGTACGACAAGACTTCTTGAAAGAGAATGTGCAATCTATTACCAAGTCATCTAAAGGTAAGAAAAGTTCACGCAACTCCACACGTGTATCCTCCTCTGAAGGGTCATCTGGGGAGGAGGGCGTGAATCGGCGACGGCCGTCTTCGCCGATCAGCACATCCAATCGGTTCGAACTACTTGGACCGAAAACTGCTCTTGAAAAAGGGACCTCCCTTGTGGAGGAAATGGACCAGGAGGATTCTGCCGCCACTGCCAGAGGGACAGTGCGGAAACGGCAGGATCGTGCTCCTGAAAATAGTACTAGCCCAACGCCTAAGAAGAACAAATTGAACCGACCAGCTAATCCCAATCTGCAGAAGCGTCTTTCGATTTGAAACTTATCCCATAATATACTCAATGGCTATCCTCCATTGGAACATACGCGGAATTCGACCACATCGACCAGAGCTTGACTTGTTGCTGCGCCAGCATGAACCCTTGGCTGTATGTTTACAAGAGACGAAGCTCCGTCCACAGGACACCGTTACCATCAGGCAGTACTCCTCCGTACGATGTGATTTATCCCCGGAGGACGGTGTCCCGGCACATGGGGGCACTATGATGCTTATTCGAGATGATATTTTTGCCAACTCCGTACCCATACAATCTGCAATCCAGTCCGTTGCTGTCAGCATTAAGCTACCCTCCGCTTCATTCACCATTTGCAGTATCTATTTGCCTCCATCTGCGGACCTCTCGCACAGCGACTTAGAACACCTCATTTCGCAGTTGCCACCACCCTTTTTATTGGTAGGCGACGTGAATGCCCATCACCCTCTTTGGGGCTCTCCTCGGGCTTGTGCGAAAGGTACGCTACTTAAAGACTTCTTGGATAGTCAGAATCTTGCTCTCTTGAACACCGGAGAGCCCACCTTTCTATCTGACGCATTTCATAGTTTTTCACACATTGACATTGCAATTTGTTCCCCTCAGCTGGCAGTCACCTTATGCTGGAATATCATCTCGGATTTGCATTCTAGTGACCACTTTCCTTGTCGTATTAGTGTCTTGACACCCGTTGTATGTTCCACCCGTTTACCTAGTTGGCGCCTAAACCACGCCAGCTGGGAACTGTACTCCCACTTGGCTGAATTTAGCTACGAAGAGCACGACTCTGTGAACCACTTGGTCGAACATCTTACAGGGACCATTCTTTCTGCTGCTGAGCAATCCATTCCGCGTTCGACTGGCTACAGCCGTCGATTTCCGGTACCTTGGTGGACCGCTGACTGTCGGGATGCTATTCGCGCTCGCAGACGAGCTCTACGGGTTTTCCAGCGTTTTCCTACACTGGATAACCTGATACACTATAAACGGATGCGTGCACATTCTAGGCGGGTTATTAAGGATAGCAAAAAGATGTCATGGAATAAATTCGTGGGTTCCTTTAATCGACATACACCTTCCTCTGTCGTATGGGATAAGTTAAGACGTGTGGCTGGGAAACCGAACCATATGCCCATCGCCGGTCTCAAAACACCTACCGGAGCTGTTGTTGATACATTTGACGTGGCGAATACTTTAGGCAGTGCTTTCGCTGAGGTTTCTAGCTCAGGCAACTATTCCCCTGAGTTTCTTACAGTTAAGAACCAGGTGGAATCTCAAGAATTCTCGTTTCTTTCTGGCAACCTTGAGGATTATAATCGCCTTTTCACCCTGGCAGAGCTAGACAATGCACTCTCCTCTTCACGACACTCAGCACCAGGTCCAGATGGTATCCACGTCCAAATGTTGCAACATCTCTCTCCTGATGGCAAAGATTTCCTACTCGAGGTCTATAATCGTGTCTGGGTTGATGGCATTTTTCCAGACAAGTGGCGGGAGGCCACCATCATACCCATTCTTAAACCTGGAAAGGACCGCCATCTTCCTTCCAGTTACCGTCCTATTTCCCTCACCAGTTGCGTTTGCAAGGTGATGGAACGCATGATCAATGGACGGTTGGTGTGGTGGCTGGAATCCCACAATCTTCTGACGAACATCCAGTGTGGCTTTCGACGACGACGTTCAACTGCTGACCACCTTGTCTCTCTGTCAACTCAGATTATGGACGGGTTTCTTAAGAACAGCCCCACAGTTGGGATATTTTTTGACCTCGAGAAGGCCTACGACACGTGTTGGCGGGCGGGAATATTGCGTTCTCTACACAACTGGAACATACGTGGACGCCTACCGTTGGTCATTCAGGAGTTTATGCGGGACCGCGTTTTTCGAGTGAGGGTGGGTTCGGTTTTTTCTAACCATTTTATTCAAGAGAACGGAGTGCCGCAGGGCTCGGTACTCAGCGTGACTCTATTTGCTATTGCGATAAATTCCATATCACTATGTGTGCCTCAAGGTGTCTCTTCCTGTTTATTCGTGGACGACTTTGCCATCTTCTGTACTTCTCAGCGTACACCGTTTTTGGAACGCCGTCTCCAGCGGTGTTTGGACAATCTCTATGCATGGAGCTCGAAACACGGTTTTCGTTTCTCCGCTGAGAAGACAGTCTGCGTTAACTTCTGGCGCCGTAAGTGGCATATGCCGCCGTCTCTTCGACTCGGGCCAGATTTACTTCCTTTCGCAGACGAGGCGAGATTCCTTGGTTTGATCTTCGATCGGAAACTTTGTTGGGCACCACAAATAGCACAGCTTAGAGCACGATGTGACCGTTCTCTAAATCTTTTACGGATACTAAGTGGCAAGTCTTGGGGTGCGGATCGGACGACATTGCTCCGTCTTTATCGTGCTGTGATTCGTTCGAAGTTGGACTATGGCAGCATTGTGTATTCTTCAGCTCGACCTTCAGTGCTCAGAAGGTTAGACACAGTCCATAACCAGGGCATCCGTGTGGCCGTTGGAGCTTTTCCAACGAGCCCAGTTGTTAGCCTCTACGCCGAATCGGGAGAACCTCCTCTGCGTTGTCGGCGTGATGTCCTGCTTGCTAATTATGGCTGTGGGCTGAAGTGTATGCCTGGGCATCCAACTTATCACGCGTTTTTCTCCCCTGAGCTGCACGAGCGATACTGCCTCCGCTCTCTGAGCCCCAGGCCAGCAGGTTTTCGTTTCCGTGAGCTTCTACGCCAGCACCATGTTGACATTCCTCGGCTGTTATCCAAGGGAGAGGGTATACACCCCCCTTGGTTACGCGCTACCTCCCATGTCGATCTCGGGATGACGCTCTACGGGAAATCTGTTACGCCTCTTGATAGTATTCGTCGTTGCTTTTTAGAATTTTTATCCAAATACAGTGGCCGTATTTGTATTTACACCGATGGTAGTAAGAGCCCCGACGGTGTTGGATGTGCCTTTGTAACTGGCACCGCAACTTCTACTTACGGTTTGCCTAGTTGCACATCTATATATTCTGCCGAGCTATATGCTATTTATCAAGCCCTTCTGTATATTCGACGTCGAAAATTAGGTGACTGCCTTATTCTTAGTGATTCCCTTAGTGCCCTTCAGAGCATTCGTGAGCTGTACAATTACCATCCTTTGGTGCAGCGCATCCAGGACGTTCTCCACATTTTGCACGCTTCTGGCTTTAATGTGGAGTGCGCATGGATTCCTGGACACGTTGGCTTGCCAGGGAATGACACGGCGGATTTGGCAGCGAAATCGGCAGTCACAGCGCCCAGTGTTACGATTACCCATTCAACAGCAGAAGATTTTAGAGTGGCTGTACGGAGAGCCGTTTTTTCGACTTGGCATGCGGAGTGGTCGGCTCTCCGTGGTAATAAGCTGCGAGAGGTGAAGGACCTCCCTGTCAACTGGGTAACCTCCTCTCGTTTATTCCGCCGGGAGGAGGTAGTACTAGCTCGGCTAAGAATTGGCCACTGTATTTTTACTCACAGTTACCTTTTTAAACGTGAACCTGCTCCTGTCTGTGCGCTCTGTGGGGAGGCACAGACAGTTCGTCATGTGTTGCTGGAGTGTGGTCACCTGGCACACATTCGGTCATCTATGGGCATGCCGGCCTCTCTTGCTGAGGTCCTGGCAGATGACCCAAGAGCAGTGGACAGGGTTTTTAAATTTTTAGCAAAACTTTCTTTTACCTTGACGTTTTAGTGTGATAGCGGTTTTTTAAACTCTTTTGGTTTTAATGTGTTGATTTTAGATGGAGTTTTATATCCAGCTCTGGTTAGAGGGCTGGACGTTTCTGTTACTTCCGTTTCAACTGTGTTAGCTCTTTTATTTGTGTTTACTTTTTTGTTTGGTATTTTCTTACTGGCTATTGCCAAGTTTTAATCATAAGGGCGCTTATGACCTCGGCAGTTGAGCGCCCTTAAACACCATCATCATCATCATCATCATCAGTAACTGGGGAGGGTGCGCAGCCTAATACACCGCTTTGGTTTCTGATTTGCCTAAACGGGAGGCTAGGGACTAACCCACCCCTAGTCAATCGGCCAGGACTAGGTATTACACCGAACTCCAGGGTGAGTGGGACGGCGAGCCCGCTATATCCCCTGTGTAGCCCTGTCACCCCAGTGGGGTGACCCCTCGTTGGGCTCCGTGGTGGGTGGGGAGCACTGGGGGATGAATTTATACCATTTTTTCTATGGCACCAAAATTAAAACCCCTTAATAAAGACGTTGGAAAGGAAGTAGTCGAGTCATGTGGTCCTCGCTACTTGGTTATTCATAGGACAGAGGAAGGTAAGAAGTTCCTTACGGTGAGCCCTTTTACTATCCAAAAGGGTCTCGATGCCATTGCTGGTCCTGTTAAATCCTGCGTTCGAGCTCGCAATGGTACACTTCTTGTCGAAGCCAACTCCGCCTCGCAAGCTGCAAGAATACTTAAAGCCACCATGTTAGCCAGCTATCCAGTGAAGGTCGAGGTGCACAAGTCGCTGAACTCCTCCCGCGGTGTAATAACAACCCGCGCGTTGGACGGTTTGTCCATTGAGGAGATCCAAGAAAATCTTGCGACTCAGGGTGTCTCAGCTGTTTATCGGGTACAACGTAAGATCAACGGTGAATTCCTGCCTACTCGTACCCAGTTTCTTACTTTTGATCGGGTTGATCTGCCTCAAAAGATTAGGGCAGGGTATGAAGCCATCGAAGTTAGGCCTTATATACCCAATCCGCTGAGGTGCTTTAAATGCCAACGTTTTGGTCACACTAGTGAGTTGTGTACCGGCAAGTCCACCTGCGTCCACTGCGGTGACATCTCCCACGATGGGGCTTGTGCTTCAGCTCCATCGTGTGTGAACTGTAACGGGGAACACCCATCTAGTTCACGAGACTGCCCCCGTTTTGCAGAGGAACGAGCGATCCAGGAGATACGGGTGAAAGAGAAGGTGTCCTTCTTGGAAGCCCGGAAGCTCCTGCGACTCCGCCAACCCTCTGCCCCGAGGTCCGGTACCTATAGCTCAGTTGCAGCTAAACCGGTACCGCGTCGGGAAATCGCAACACAGACCGGCGATATGAACGGGGCTACAATTGCGGAAAAGGTTATTTTAGCCCAAGCGCTGCCAAAGCCTTCGGCACCTACACCCAAGTTGGTATCAACATCTGCCAAATCCGCTAGCTTACAGAATAGTCCTGCACAGTTGTCACCGAAAGCCTCGACCTCTGGAACTAAAGTTGGTAAATTCACGACGTCTTCTGCCCCGGAAAAACAGTTTAAGACCAAGTATGTACGACAAGACTTCTTGAAAGAGAATGTGCAATCTATTACCAAGTCATCTAAAGGTAAGAAAAGTTCACGCAACTCCACACGTGTATCCTCCTCTGAAGGGTCATCTGGGGAGGAGGGCGTGAATCGGCGACGGCCGTCTTCGCCGATCAGCACATCCAATCGGTTCGAACTACTTGGACCTAAAACTGCTCTTGAAAAAGGGACCTCCCTTGTGGAGGAGATGGACCAGGAGGATTCTGCCGCCACTGCCAGAGGGACAGTGCGGAAACGGCAGGATCGTGCTCTGAAAATAGTACTAGCCCAACGCCTAAGGAGAACAATTGAACCGACCAGCTAATCCCAATCTGCAGAAGCGTCTTTCGATTTGAAACTTATCCCATAATATACTCAATGGCTATCCTCCATTGGAACATACGCGGAATTCGACCACATCGACCAGAGCTTGACTTGTTGCTGCGCCAGCATGAACCCTTGGCTGTATGTTTACAAGAGACGAAGCTCCGTCCACAGGACACCGTTACCATCAGGCAGTACTCCTCCGTACGATGTGATTTATCCCCGGAGGACGGTGTCCCGGCACATGGGGGCACTATGATGCTTATTCGAGATGATAATTTTGCCAACTCCGTACCCATACAATCTGCAATCCAGTCCGTTGCTGTCAGCATTAAGCTACCCTCCGCTTCATTCACCATTTGCAGTATCTATTTGCCTCCATCTGCGGACCTCTCGCACAGCGACTTAGAACACCTCATTTCGCAGTTGCCACCACCCTTTTTATTGGTAGGCGACGTGAATGCCCATCACCCTCTTTGGGGCTCTCCTCGGGCTTGTGCGAGAGGTACGCTACTTAAAGACTTCTTGGATAGTCAGAATCTTGCTCTCTTGAACACCGGAGAGCCCACCTTTCTATCTGACGCATTTCATAGTTTTTCACACATTGACATTGCAATTTGTTCCCCTCAGCTGGCAGTCACCTTATGCTGGAATGTCATCTCGGATTTGCATTCTAGTGACCACTTTCCTTGTCGTATTAGTGTCTTGACACCCGTTGTATGTTCCACCCGTTTACCTAGTTGGCGCCTAGACCACGCCAGCTGGGAACTGTACTCCCACTTGGCTGAATTTAGCTACGAAGAGCACGACTCTGTGAACCACTTGGTCGAACATCTTACAGGGACCATTCTTTCTGCTGCTGAGCAATCCATTCCGCGTTCGACTGGCTACAGCCGTCGATTTCCGGTACCTTGGTGGACCGCTGACTGTCGGGATGCTATTCGCGCTCGCAGACGAGCTCTACGGGTTTTCCAGCGTTTTCCTACACTGGATAACCTGATACACTATAAACGGATGCGTGCACATTCTAGGCGGGTTATTAAGGATAGCAAAAAGATGTCATGGAATAAATTCGTGGGTTCCTTTAATCGACATACACCTTCCTCTGTCGTATGGGATAAGTTAAGACGTGTGGCTGGGAAACCGAACCATATGCCCATCGCCGGTCTCAAAACACCTACCGGAGCTGTTGTTGATACATTTGACGTGGCGAATACTTTAGGCAGTGCTTTCGCTGAGGTGTCTAGCTCAGGCAACTATTCCCCTGAGTTTCTTACAGTTAAGAACCAGGTGGACTCTCAAGAATTCTCGTTTCTTTCTGGCAACCTTGAGGATTATAATCGCCTTTTCACCCTGGCAGAGCTAGACAATGCACTCTCCTCTTCACGACACTCAGCACCAGGTCCAGATGGTATCCACGTCCAAATGTTGCAACATCTCTCTCCTGATGGCAAAGATTTCCTACTCGAGGTCTATAATCGTGTCTGGGTTGATGGCATTTTTCCAGACAAGTGGCGGGAGGCCACCATCATACCCATTCTTAAACCTGGAAAGGACCGCCATCTTCCTTCCAGTTACCGTCCTATTTCCCTCACCAGTTGCGTTTGCAAGGTGATGGAACGCATGACCAATGGACGGTTGGTGTGGTGGCTGGAGTCCCACAATCTTCTGACGAACATCCAGTGTGGCTTTCGACGATCCCCCCAGGGGCCTACTACGGTAGGTACGGGTTAGGCGCACCCGGGGTCCCGAGCCACCTTGACTCCCTCTGTGGGCAACCTCAGAGTGGTGAGGGAGCCAGAAGGTCAAAATGCCCACCCACGTGTAGGCCGTGCGTGGAGACCCGTGTCGGTGAAGAAGAATATCCTGGTTGGTTGAGGGTTGCGTACCTGAGCCTGGGCTTCTGTCTTTCAGTAACTGGGGAGGGTGCGCAGCCTAATACACCGCTTTGGTTTCTGATTTGCCTAAACGGGAGGCTAGGGACTAACCCACCCCTAGTCAATCGGCCAGGACTAGGTATTACACCGAACTCCAGGGTGAGTGGGACGGCGAGCCCGCTATATCCCCTGTGTAGCCCTGTCATCCCAGTGGGGTGACCCCTCGTTGGGCTCCGTGGTGGGTGGGGAGCACTGGGGGATGAATTTATACCATTTTTTCTATGGCACCAAAACAAAAACCCCTTAATAAAGACGTTGGAAAGGAAGTAGTCGAGTCATGTGGTCCTCGCTACTTGGTCATTCATAGGACAGAGGAAGGTAAGAAGTTTCTTACGGTGAGCCCTTTTACTATCCAAAAGGGTCTCGATGCCATTGCTGGTCCTGTTAAATCCTGCGTTCGAGCTCGCAATGGTACACTTCTTGTCGAAGCCAACTCCGCCTCGCAAGCTGCAAGAATACTTAAAGCCACCATGTTAGCCAGCTATCCAGTGAAGGTCGAGGTGCACAAGTCGCTGAACTCCTCCCGCGGTGTAATAACAACCCGCGCGTTGGACGGTTTGTCCATTGAGGAGATCAAAGAAAATCTTGCGACTCAGGGTGTCTCAGCTGTTTATCGGGTACAACGTAAGATCAACGGTGAATTCCTGCCTACTCGTACCCTGTTTCTTACTTTTGATCGGGTTGATCTGCCTCAAAAGATTAGAGCAGGGTATGAAGCCATCGAAGTTAGGCCTTATATACCCAATCCGCTGAGGTGCTGTAAATGCCAACGTTTTGGTCACACAAGTGAGTTGTGTACCGGCAAGTCCACCTGCGTCCACTGCGGTGAAATCTCCCACGATGGGGCCTGTGCTTCAGCTCCATCGTGTGTGAACTGTAACGGGGAACACCCATCTAGTTCCCGAGACTGCCCCCGTTTTGCAGAGGAACGAGCGATCCAGGAGATACGGGTGAAAGAGAAGGTGTCCTTCTTGGAAGCCCGGAAGCTCCTGCGACTCCGCCAACCCTCTGCCCCGAGGTCCGGTACCTATAGCTCAGTTGCAGCTAAACCGGTACCGCGTCGGGAAATCGCAACACAGACCGGCGATATGAACGGGGCTACAATTGCGGAAAAGGTTATTTTAGCCCAAGCGCTGCCAAAGCCTTCGGCACCTACACCGAAGTTGGTATCAACATCTGCCAAATCCGCCAACTTACAGAATAGTCCTGCACACTTGTCACCTAAAGCCTCGACCTCCGGAACTAAAGCTATTAAATTCACGACGTCTTCTGCCCCAGAAAAACAGTTTAAGACCAAGTATGTACGACAAGACTTTTTGAAAGAGAATGTGCAATCTATTACCAAGTCATCTAAAGGTAAGAAAAGTTCACGCAACTCCACACGTGTATCCTCCTCTGAAGGGTCATCTGGGGAGGAGGGCGTGAATCGGCGACGGCCGTCTTCGCCGATCAGCACATCCAATCGGTTCGAACTACTTGGACCTAAAACTGCTCTTGAAAAAGGGACCTCCCTTGTGGAGGAGATGGACCAGGAGGATTCTGCCGCCACTGCCAGAGGGACAGTGCGGAAACGGCAGGATCGTGCTCCTGAAAATAGTACTAGCCCAACGCCTAAGAAGAACAAATTGAACCGACCAGCTAATCCCAATCTGCAGAAGCGTCTTTCGATTTGAAACTTATCCCATAATATACTCAATGGCTATCCTCCATTGGAACATACGCGGAATTCGACCACATCGACCAGAGCTTGACTTGTTGCTGCGCCAGCATGAACCCTTGGCTGTATGTTTACAAGAGACGAAGCTCCGTCCACAGGACACCGTTACCATCAGGCAGTACTCCTCCGTACGATGTGATTTATCCCCGGAGGACGGTGTCCCGGCACATGGGGGCACTATGATGCTTATTCGAGATGATATTTTTGCCAACTCCGTACCCATACAATCTGCAATCCAGTCCGTTGCTGTCAGCATTAAGCTACCCTCCGCTTCATTCACCATTTGCAGTATCTATTTGCCTCCATCTGCGGACCTCTCGCACAGCGACTTAGAACACCTCATTTCACAGTTGCCACCACCCTTTTTATTGGTAGGCGACGTGAATGCCCATCACCCTCTTTGGGGCTCTCCTCGGGCTTGTGCGAGAGGTACGCTACTTAAAGACTTCTTGGATAGTCAGAATCTTGCTCTCTTGAACACCGGAGAGCCCACCTTTCTATCTGACGCATTTCATAGTTTTTCACACATTGACATTGCAATTTGTTCCCCTCAGCTGGCAGTCACCTTATGCTGGAATATCATCTCGGATTTGCATTCTAGTGACCACTTTCCTTGTCGTATTAGTGTCTTGACACCCGTTGTATGTTCCACCCGTTTACCTAGTTGGCGCCTAGACCACGCCAGCTGGGAACTGTACTCCCACTTGGCTAAATTTAGCTACGAAGAGCACGACTCTGTGAACCACTTGGTCGAACATCTTACAGGGACCATTCTTTCTGCTGCTGAGCAATCCATTCCGCGTTCGACTGGCTACAGCCGTCGATTTCCGGTACCCTGGTGGACCGCTGACTGTCGGGATGCTATTCGCGCTCGCAGACGAGCTCTACGGGTTTTCCAGCGTTTTCCTACACTGGATAACCTGATACACTATAAACGGATGCGTGCACATTCTAGGCGGGTTATTAAGGATAGCAAAAAGATGTCATGGAATAAATTCGTGGGTTCCTTTAATCGACATACACCTTCCTCTGTCGTATGGGATAAGTTAAGACGTGTGGCTGGGAAACCGAACCATATGCCCATCGCCGGTCTCAAAACACCTACCGGAGCTGTTGTTGATACATTTGACGTGGCGAATACTTTAGGCAGTGCTTTCGCTGAGGTGTCTAGCTCAAGCAACTATTCCCCTGAGTTTCTTACAGTTAAGAACCAGGTGGAATCTCAAGAATTCTCGTTTCTTTCTGGCAACCTTGAGGATTATAATCGCCTTTTCACCCTGGCAGAGCTAGACAATGCACTCTCCTCTTCACGACACTCAGCACCAGGTCCAGATGGTATCCACGTCCAAATGTTGCAACATCTCTCTCCTGATGGCAAAGATTTCCTACTCGAGGTCTATAATCGTGTCTGGGTGGATGGCATTTTTCCAGACAAGTGGCGGGAGGCCACCATCATACCCATTCTTAAACCTGGAAAGGACCGCCATCTTCCTTCCAGTTACCGTCCTATTTCCCTCACCAGTTGCGTTTGCAAGGTGATGGAACGCATGATCAATGGACGGTTGGTGTGGTGGCTGGAATCCCACAATCTTCTGACGAACATCCAGTGTGGCTTTCGACGACGACGTTCAACTGCTGACCACCTTGTCGCTCTGTCAACTCAGATTATGGACGGGTTTCTTAAGAACAGCCCCACAGTTGGGATATTTTTTGACCTCGAGAAGGCCTACGACACGTGTTGGCGGGCGGGAATATTGCGTTCTCTGCACAACTGGAACATACGTGGACGCCTACCGTTGGTCATTCAGGAGTTTATGCGGGACCGCGTTTTTCGAGTGAGGGTGGGTTCGGTTTTTTCTAACCATTTTATTCAAGAGAACGGAGTGCCGCAGGGCTCGGTACTCAGCGTGACTCTATTTGCTATTGCGATAAATTCCATATCACTATGTGTGCCTCAAGGTGTCTCTTCCTGTTTATTCGTGGACGACTTTGCCATCTTCTGTACTTCTCAGCGTACACCGTTTTTGGAACGCCGTCTCCAGCGGTGTTTGGACAATCTCTATGCATGGAGCTCGAAACACGGTTTTCGTTTCTCCGCTGAGAAGACAGTCTGCGTTAACTTCTGGCGCCGTAAGTGGCATATGCCGCCGTCTCTTCGACTCGGGCCAGATTTACTTCCTTTCGCAGACGAGGCGAGATTCCTTGGTTTGATCTTCGATCGGAAACTTTGTTGGGCACCACAAATAGCACAGCTTAGAGCACGATGTGACCGTTCTCTAAATCTTTTACGGATACTAAGTGGCAAGTCTTGGGGTGCGGATCGGACGACATTGCTCAGTCTTTATCGTGCTGTGATTCGTTCGAAGTTGGACTATGGCAGCATTGTGTATTCTTCAGCTCGACCTTCAGTGCTCAGAAGGTTAGACACAGTCCATAACCAGGGCATCCGTGTGGCCGTTGGAGCTTTTCCAACGAGCCCAGTTGTTAGCCTCTACGCCGAATCGGGAGAACCTCCTCTGCGTTGTCGGCGTGATGTCCTGCTTGCTAATTATGGCTGTGGGCTGAAGTGTATGCCTGGGCATCCAACTTATCACGCGTTTTTCTCCCCTGAGCTGCACGAGCGATACTGCCTCCGCTCTCTGAGCCCCAGGCCAGCAGGTTTTCGTTTCCGTGAGCTTCTACGCCAGCACCATGTTGACATTCCTCGGCTGTTATCCAAGGGAGAGAGTATACACCCCCCTTGGTTACGCGCTACCTCCCATGTCGATCTCGGGATGACGCTCTACGGGAAATCTGTTACGCCTCTTGATAGTATTCGTCGTTGCTTTTTAGAATTTTTATCCAAATACAGTGGCCGTATTTGTATTTACACCGATGGTAGTAAGAGCCCCGACGGTGTTGGATGTGCCTTTGTAACTGGCACCGCAACTTCTACTTACGGTTTGCCTAGTTGCACTTCTATATATTCTGCCGAGCTATATGCTATTTATCAAGCCCTTCTGTATATTCGACGTCGAAAATTAGGTGACTGCCTTATTCTTAGTGATTCCCTTAGTGCCCTCCAGAGCATTCGTGAGCTGTACAATTACCATCCTTTGGTGCAGCGCATCCAGGACGTTCTCCACATTTTGCACGCTTCTGGTTTTAATGTGGAGTGCGCATGGATTCCTGGACACGTTGGCTTGCCAGGGAATGACACGGCGGATTTGGCAGCGAAATCGGCAGTCACAGCGCCCAGGGTTACGATTACCCATTCAACAGCAGAAGATTTTAGAGTGGCTGTACGGAGAGCCGTTTTTTCGACTTGGCATGCGGAGTGGTCGGCTCTCCGTGGTAATAAGCTGCGAGAGGTGAAGGACCTCCCTGTCAACTGGGTAACCTCCTCTCGTTTATTCCGCCGGGAGGAGGTAGTACTAGCTCGTCTAAGAATTGGCCACTGTATTTTTACACACAGTTACCTTTTTAAACGTGAACCTGCTCCTGTCTGTGCGTTCTGTGGGGAGGCACAGACAGTTCGTCATGTGTTGCTGGAGTGTGGTCACCTGGCACACATTCGGTCATCTATGGGCATGCCGGCCTCTCTTGCTGAGGTCCTGGCAGATGACCCAAGAGCAGTGGACAGGGTTTTTAAATTTTTAGCAAAACTTTCTTTTACCTTGACGTTTTAGTGTGATAGCGGTTTTTTAAACTCTTTTGGTTTTAATGTGTTGATTTTAGATGGAGTTTTATATCCAGCTCTGGTTAGAGGGCTGGACGTTTCTGTTACTTCCGTTTCAACTGTGTTAGCTCTTTTATTTGTGTTTACTTTTTTGTTTGGTATTTTCTTACTGGCTATTGCCAAGTTTTAATCATAAGGGCGCTTATGACCTCGGCAGTTGAGCGCCCTTAAACACCATCATCATCATCTTTCGACGACGACGTTCAACTGCTGACCACCTTGTCTCTCAGTCAACTCAGATTATGGACGGGTTTCTTAAGAACAGCCCCACAGTTGGGATATGTTTTGACCTCGAGAAGGCCTACGACACGTGTTGGCGGGCGGGAATATTGCGTTCTCTGCACAACTGGAACATACGTGGACGCCTACCGTTGGTCATTCAGGAGTTGATGCGGGACCGCGTTTTTCGAGTGAGGGTGGGTTCGGTTTTTTCTAACCATTTTATTCAAGAGAACGGAGTGCCGCAGGGCTCGGTACTCAGCGTGACTCTATTTGCTATTGCGATAAATTCCATATCACTATGTGTGCCTCAAGGTGTCTCTTCCTGTTTATTCGTGGACGACTTTGCCATCTTCTGTACTTCTCAGCGTACACCGTTTTTTGAACGCCGTCTCCAGCGGTGTTTGGACAATCTCTATGCATGGAGCTTGAAACACGGTTTTCGTTTCTCCGCTGAGAAGACAGTCTGCGTTAACTTCTGGCGCCGTAAGTGGCATATGCCGCCGTCTCTTCGACTCGGGCCAGATTTACTTCCTTTCGCAGACGAGGCGAGTTTCCTTGGTTTGATCTTCGATCGGAAACTTTGTTGGGCACCACAAATAGCACAGCTTAGAGCACGATGTGACCGTTCTCTAAATCTTTTACGGATACTAAGTGGCAAGTCTTGGGGTGCGGATCGGACGACATTGCTCCGTCTTTATCGTGCTGTGATTCGTTCGAAGTTGGACTATGGCAGCATTGTGTATTCTTCAGCTCGACCTTCAGTGCTCAGAAGGTTAGACACAGTCCATAACCAGGGCATCCGTGTGGCCGTTGGAGCTTTTCCAACGAGCCCAGTCGTTAGCCTCTACGCCGAATCGGGAGAACCTCCTCTGCGTTGTCGGCGTGATGTCCTGCTTGCTAATTATGGCTGTGGGCTGAAGTGTATGCCTGGGCATCCAACTTATCACGCGTTTTTCTCCCCTGAGCTGCACGAGCGATACTGCCTCCGCTCTCTGAGCCCCAGGCCAGCAGGTTTTCGTTTCCGTGAGCTTCTACGCCAGCACCATGTTGACATTCCTCGGCTGTTATCCAAGGGAGAGAGTATACACCCCCCTTGGTTACGCGCTACCTCCCATGTCGATCTCGGGATGACGCTCTACGGGAAATCTGTTACGCCTCTTGATAGTATTCGTCGTTGCTTTTTAGAATTTTTATCCAAATACAGTGGCCGTATTTGTATCTACACCGATGGTAGTAAGAGCCCCGACGGTGTTGGATGTGCCTTTGTCACTGGCACCGCAACTTCTACTTACGGTTTGCCTAGTTGCACATCTATATATTCTGCCGAGCTATATGCTATTTATCAAGCCCTTCTGTATATTCGACGTCGAAAATTAGGTGACTGCCTTATTCTTAGTGATTCCCTTAGTGCCCTTCAGAGCATTCGTGAGCTGTACAATTACCATCCTTTGGTGCAGCGCATCCAGGACGTTCTCCACATTTTGCACGCTTCTGGTTTTAATGTGGAGTGCGCATGGATTCCTGGACACGTTGGCTTGCCAGGGAATGACACGGCGGATTTGGCAGCGAAATCGGCAGTCACAGCGCCCAGTGTTACGATTACCCATTCAACAGCAGAAGATTTTAGAGTGGCTGTACGGAGAGCCGTTTTTTCGACTTGGCATGCGGAGTGGTCGGCTCTCCGTGGTAATAAGCTGCGAGAGGTGAAGGACCTGCCTGTCAACTGGGTAACCTCCTCTCGTTTATTCCGCCGGGAGGAGGTAGTACTAGCTCGGCTAAGAATTGGCCACTGTATTTTTACTCACAGTTACCTTTTTAAACGTGAACCTGCTCCTGTCTGTGCGCTCTGTGGGGAGGCACAGACAGTTCATGTGTTGCTGGAGTGTGGTCACCTGGCACACATTCGGTCATCTATGGGCATGCCGGCCTCTCTTGCTGAGGTCCTGGCAGATGACCCAAGAGCAGTGGACAAGGTTTTTAAATTTTTAGCAAAAGTTTCTTTTACCTTGACGTTTTAGTGTGATAGCGGTTTTTTAAACTCTTTTGGTTTTAATGTGTTGATTTTAGATGGATTTTTATATCCAGCTCTGGTTAGAGGGCTGGACGTTTCTGTTACTTCCGTTTCAACTGTGTTAGCTCTTTTATTTGTGTTTACTTTTTTGTTTGGTATTTTCTTACTGGCTATTGCCAAGTTTTAATCATAAGGGCGCTTATGACCTCGGCAGTTGAGCGCCCTTAAACACCATCATCATCATCATCATCATCACCCGTTCGTGAACAAGACAAAGCCGTACCCCGTGGGTCACCCCAAGATCCACGTAGATCGCTTTCCTCGCCTAGAAGACGTGCGAGGAGGACTTGTAAAGTGCCGGGTTCTACCCCCGCAAACTCTGTACCACCCGGTGCTGCCGGCGCGCATCTGCGGCAAGCTGATGTTCCCGCTATGCCGGACATGTGCAGAGACGGAGAACCAGGGCGAATGCCGGCACGGGGACGACGAGAGGGCATTGTCGGGCACCTGGGTTCGACGAGATGAATGTAGCCTTGGAGGAGGGGTACCGGCTCCTCCAGGTCTACGAAATTTGGGAGTACGACCCGCGCTGCGGGTCCAAGGGGCTATTCGAGGACTACGTCAATCAGTTCCTCAAGATCAAGACCGAAGTCTCCGGCTGGCCCTCGGGTTGCGACACGACAGAATCCAAGCAGGAGTACGTGAAGCAGTTCTTCGAACACGAAGGCGTCGTTCTCGATCCCGAGGTCATCGCGTCCAACCCCGGCAGGCGGGAATTGGCCAAGCTGATGATGAACTCGTTCTGGGGTAAACTAGGTCAGAAAAGTAACATGTCCACGTGCGAGCTAGTGGACCAGTACGACCGCCTTCTGGACCTGCTCATAGACCCGGGCATCGAAGTGCAGACCTACGTACCCGTGACGAGTGAGGACACTTACGTGGTGTGGAAGTACTGCGACCAGAGTCCGAGAGTGAACTCCGCCTCCAACGCCGTGCTTGCAGCTTACACCACGGCACATGCGCGTCTGGTGCTATACTCGTACCTGAAGCGCCTCGGAGAGCGGGTGTGCTACTTCGACACCGACTCCGTCGTCACCACCGCGTTACCGGGGAATGGACCCCCTCCGCGGGACGCCTCCTGGAGGACATGACGGACCAGCTGGAGAAGTACGGTCGAGGTGCGTACATGACCCGTTTCGCCTCCACGGGGCCGAAGAGCTATTGCATGGAGATCAAGTGCCCGGAGACGGACAAGACCGTCTCGGTATGTAAGGTGAAGGGCATTACACTCCATTGGGGCAATCTACAGCACGTGAACGCCGATGTGATGCGCGACATGGTGCTGGCGGATCGAAGCAAGACGGTGACTCTGGAGGGGACTCAGATTTCTAGAAAACCGTTTTGGACGGTGTTCACCGAACCGAGCACGAAGACCTTCAGAATGGTGGTCAACAAGCGCGTTTACACCGAGGATTTTGACTCGTATCCCTACGGGTACAAGAGAAAAACAAATGAAACGCCAAGCGCAGGCGAAGCTCATTTCGAACCAGGGACCCCTGGGGACGCGATGCCCAGATCTCGGCACCTTAGGCGATTCAATTTTCCCAGCACGATGCTGGTGGCGGGGCCTTCGCGCTGCGGAAAGTTCTTCTTCTCTTCTGGCTCTACAGCCCTTGGTGAGCTTTGGCCTCCTGCACAATCCTCCTCCACATATCTCTATCTTCTGCTTTACTTTTCCACCCTCTGATTCCAATTTTTCTTAGGTCTTCCATCACATCATCTAACCATCTTGTTTTTGGTCTTCCTTTTTTTCTTCTAGCGTACAGTCTTCCTTTCAATATTCTTTTTGGCATTCTATCTTCTGTCATTCTCTCTATGTGTCCTAGCCATCTTATTCTTTGTGCCTTTATAAATTTCACAATATTTTGCTGCTTAATTAGTTCTTCTATCTCATAATTATATCTTATTCTCCATTGGTCTTTATCCTTTACAGGTCCAAAGATTCGTCTAAGTATTTTCCGTTCAAATCTTCGTAGTATTTCTTCATCTACATTGTTTAGGGTCCAGGTTTCTGCAGAATACGTTACTATTGGTCTTATTAGTGTTTTATAGATATTGTATTTTGTCCCTGTACTAATAAGCCTATTTTTTAATAGATTTAAATTTGCATAATAGGCTGCATTTCCACCTTGAATTCTTTCTTTTATGCACTCGTTTAAATTGTTATCATTATTTACAAGCGCTCCTAAATATCTAAATTTGGATACCCCTTCAAATGTTTTGTCTCCAACTACTAGATTTTCAATTATTCTTTTGCTTTTGTCTGCTGTCATTTTCAGGTATTTAGTTTTTTTTTCATTTACTTCTAATCCTATTTTTTTTGACCTTCTTTCTAATTCTTCATAAACTTCAACTAACATTTTCCTATCTCTTGCCACAATCAATATGTCATCTGCATATGCACATATCTGACTAGACTTAAAAAATATTGTTCCTTTAGTATTTATTTTTTCTACTGCTCTGTGCAGGGCTAGGTTGAATAGAGTCGTCGATAGTCCATCACCTTGTCTTACTCCTGTGTTATAATCAAAATCCGGACTTAATTTATTCATTACTTTCACTTTGGCTTTTGTATTTTCCATTGTCATTTTTATTAGTCTTATTATTTTCGGTTGCACTTTAAAACATTGTAAGGTGTTATAGAGAACTTCTCTGTCAATTGAGTCAAATGCAAACTTAAAGTCAATAAACAGAAAGCATAAATCTATGCCATGCTCATAGAATTTTTCCATTATTTGTCGTATTACAAATATCTGGTCTATCGTACTCTTGTCACTTCTAAATCCACATTGATACTCGCCTAATACATTTTCCGCATATTTTTTCACTCTATTATTTAAAATACTTGAAAATATTTTATATGCTACATTTAGCAATGTAATTCCCCTATAATTATGGCATTGATATTTATTACCCTTTTTATATATTGGGCATATTATGCCTGTCTTCCAGCTTTCAGGCATCTGTTCCTTCCTCCATATTTCTAATATTAACTTATGTATTGCTTTCATAATTTCATTCCCACCATATTTAATTAGCTCAGCGATTATGTCATCTTCTCCTGGTGCTTTATTATTCTTTAGGCTCTGTATTGCTATTTTAACATCCCAAATATCCGGTTCTTCTTCTTCTTCTTCCATTTTTTGTTCATTTCCATTTTCATTCTCTCCTTGTTCCTGATTATTTATTGATTGTCGTTTATTTAACAATTCCTTGTAGTACTCAGCCCATATTTCCAGTATATCTTTATCTTCTCCAAGAACATTACCTTCCTTGCTTAGACATTCTTTCATTTTATTCTGTTTCCCTTGTTTCATTTGCTTTAATGCCATATAGAATTTCTTTATCTCACTCTGTTGAATCAGCGTTTCTGTTTCTTGGGTTTGCATTTTCCAATATTCTCTTTTCTTTTTCTTACATATGTTATTAGCGTCTCTTCTTCTTTGACGGTATTCTTCATAGTTATTTCTAGTTTCTTTCTGGAGCATTTTTTTCCTAGCCATGTTCTTTTTTTCTATAGCTTGCTCACACTCTTTATCATACCATTCTATGTTTCTTTCCATTTTCTTTTCACCTATACTTATTTTTGCTACCTCTTTTACTGTCTCCTTTATTACCTCCCATTGTTCTTCTACACCTTCTTCTGTTCCTTTTTCATTTAATTTGCTGCTCATTAACTTTTGATATTTCTTTTTTTCTTCTTTATCTTTTATTTTTTCTCTGTCCCATCGTATATGTTTGTTCTCTTGAACCCTCTCCATCTTCTTTATTTTTATTCTCATTCTCACTTTAACCAAAAAGTGATCTGAATCACAATTTGGGCCTCTACAACTTCTTACATCTATAATTGATGATGTATGTCTTGCTTTAATTAGCACATGATCAATTTGATTTACTATATCTGAGCCTGGCATTTTCCACGTTCCTTTATGTATTTCTTTGTGAGGGAAGCAGGTACTTTTAATAATCATATTATTTCTAACTGCGAATTGTCCAAGTAGATTACCATTTTCATTACTTATTTGATGTAGTGAATGTTTCCCTGCCACTCCATTTAAATAGTCTTCTTTCCCCACTTGGGCATTAAAATCTCCTAGTATCACCAATGTATCATAAGTTCCTACTGAATTACATGTATTTTCTAAGCTTTCGTAAAACTCTTCCTTGTTTATCTCATCTTTCTCTTCTGTAGGTGCATATATAGATAATATAGTTATATTTCTGAATTTACCTTTAAGGCGTATTTTACAGATTCGTTCACTAATTGATTTAAATTCTATTAGGCTCTTTTTGATTTCCTTTGAGATAATAAATCCTGTACCATTAAGTCCAGCTTTTTTAGGTCCACTATATAATACCGTGTATTCTTTCTTATCTATTCTACCTTCCCCTGCCCATCTTATTTCTTGGAGCGCTACCACATCTAATTTATATTTTAATACTTCATTTGCTATTTCTTTCATTTTCCCAGGTTTCAGCATTGTCCTTACGTTCCAGGTCGCCAACATTAAATCATTCCGAGGCTTTTTTGCAGGTTTCGTAACAATAGCTTTTTTACAAGATTAGGTTGTTAACCTAATGCTTAACCCCCAACCTGGAGGACCAGGCTTCCTTATTTATGTCCCCAGGAAGCAGGGTGGTCCGGTTATACCCCCGAACACTGGGTAGCTCAGGCACCTCGGGGGCGCTACTCCCCGTACTCACCAAGGTGAGCCCCTGAGGGGCTGCGGAAAGTTCACCTTTGTGAAAAACCTCATTCGCCACGCCGACGACATGTTCGACGAGCGCCCCAGAAAGGTGCTGTGGTGCCACCCTCCGGAGTATTCGCCCAGACTCGAAGCCTTGCCCCTGCGGTGTGAGACTCACGCAGGGATCCTGGAGCTTCTACTCTTCTTGAAGTAGTGCATTCACTGCCATAATTTGTTTCGGGCACAATTCTGATATTACCTCTTATTCGCTAATGTAAATTCGTTATATTATTATGTTACAATGCTTTGGATATGGGGAAAATGGAATGTCATGAAGGGCACCAAATAAACGAAAAACGTGAATAATAACGGGGGAAGGGGGGGATGTGAGTTTTTGGAACTCCAAATAAAAATTTATACGGGAGGCAATGTAAGTGTGAGGGTAGTTGAAGGGTAAGTTCCAAATGTGAAGGGCGGGAATCCAACGGAAACGCAAAGCGGGTTTCTGTAGAAAACATTAGGAAAGCAGCAATGGATAAATGTAAAAAAAGAGAATGCGATGAAGGAAAAGATGAGACAAGAATGCGAAGGGAAGATAAAGGTAAAGCTTAGGGAATTTGCATTAGCGAAGTCAGACAAGGAGGCCTGCGAGGAGAGGGTGAAGGAAATTGAGGAGATAAGGGAGATGAAGGAAAGGAAAGGGAACATGAGCAAACAATGCGAGTTGGTAAAAAAGATTAAAGTGAACGTGGACAAAATGCAGAGTGAGTTGGAAGGAACTAATATTTAAATTAATCAAGGCATGTGAAGGTGGGGAGGGAAAGGATAATTTGGATGTGGAAAACTACGCTGATTCATACGACGACGAAGAACCTGTGAAGGAGGTTGAGGAAGAGGAATACGAAACAAATTATAGAAAATAATCAGGTAACAATATAACTTCTGAACTATATGTGGTATTACAAATGTTTATAACTAATGAAAATGACATGGAAGAAGCAGGGGTTATAATAGGGAAAAACAAATAACTTATGGCAGTTTAAGATTATATTGTTTATTATATATGTAAAAAAGTAATTAAGTTGGTTACATAATAAAACAGTTGAAAATGAGTAAATGTCCCAATTCTCAATAGGAATTACCTGCAGCATTTTAAGTAAATTAATAATAAAGAGGGCTCCACCCCTTTGAATCACTACATTGTTCCAATTGCAGTTGCTCAAATCACACGCATTTTGTAGTACATTCCTCTATACACCCGGCTAACACTACTTTTAGGTTTAATAGACCCTGAATCTGTCCAATATGAAGGTGGTAGCCGAGGGTATGTTTAAACGTATTGACATCACACACTTCACCTCCGTGAATATCCAAAAATCGTGGGGCCCCCATCAGCACTCATGGTGGGTGGGACCGCACCGAGGAACATTGGATTCCAGTGCATAAATTCCACGTTGTCAATATCGAACTCAACAATTTTTACTTAATCTGAAAAAACGAAAAACAAAATATAAGAAAAAATGAATATACCTCAATAAAAATAATGGAAAATGTAAGAAGAAGCAAAGTACTACAACAAAAGAGCACATGCAGAGATGAAAGGCTTCATTGCAGCGATTTTGTGTCGAACGGAGCCTACGCCAGATGCTTTAACGAAGGTGGAGAAGTTTTGCACAGAAAGCATTCAAAGAATGGAAAGGCAGTCGAATTTGGATAGTTGTTTTAAGCCATGCATGGAAGTATGATCAAAGTGCCACCCAATTGAAAGAGCGGAAATGTGATAATTAAATCGGAATCTAAATAACTCTGTAGAATTTAATAGCCCACAATCCCAAACAGGTAATTGGGCATAGACATGCACGAAAACACGTCAAGAAGTATATCAAACCACACGGAGGAATGTAGAAGGGGAAAAGAAACCTCCATGATAGAATGAAAACTTAGTTCAAAACTAATTTTTTGAGTTGAAGAATTTTGAAAAGAAACCATAAAGGTGTTGTAGCCAAGATCGTCAAAATAAATCAATAGGAAAGAAAGGTTTGAAACGGAAAGCAAGAATCAACGACACCATGAAAACCATGGGAAGTACACGGTATAATAAAATGTGAGGGAAGGAATTTGAAATTTCGTTATGCGGAGATGTGTTAATAGTGGGGAATAGCACACACACGGTGGATATTTGGGGTGAGCATTGAATTGTGGAGCTAGGGTAGTGCAATACTCACCAGCTACAACAGCAAGAATACTGTCTAAAGCAAGACAATGAAACTGAAGTGCCAGAGCAGGCCAAAGGTCTGGAAAAACGGTTGGGGTGAAAGAGGGGAGTAAATCAAAGGAAGGGAAGCGTGCTGCACGAAGTTAACTTTAAATCTCTTTATCGAGTGATGATATGTTGAGCCCTAAAAATAAAACAAAATATTAATCACGATCAAAGAATTCTTTGATATGCCAACGAGAAAAAAAAAACAAAAAACAAACTATTAACTGTCTTCCGAATAGGAAGGATAGAACCATAGGCGAGGGGTTAGGGTTAAACCGTCATAGAAACATAACACAGTATTTTTGCAGCACTAAAGGTAAATACTACTGAAGTGGTAGAAAGAATACCAAAGACAGCTATGATCACCAAAGAGGTGGGTTTTACAAAAAACTCTCAAAACATTTAATCTTACGTTTCCACAAAAGTAACTTCAAATCTAAAGGTGTGCGTTTAACATTGTTAGGGGAAAACAAAAATAGCATTTTACATATAGGGTATTTAATGTTGAACAAATTTGGTTCTTCGAAAACACAAGGAAGAGGATGAGCGTCAAGCACATTAACAAAAGCGTAGCCGGCACAAATTTGAAATTTGAGACCCACAAAGCAAAAGGAGGTAGAAAGACCGGGAGTTCCTGTATCAGCGTACATCTTAAAAAAAAAAAAACAATAACATTTGTTTGATATCTGGAATAGAGACAAATTAAAAAACAAGGTTACTAAATAAGTGTAAATCTGAAAAAAGCAATAAATGTTTTATATCTAAAATACAGACAAATTAAAATATACACAAGATCCAAGAAATTTATAAAAATAAATTGTTTTATATCTAAAATAGATGCATATTAAATATAAGCATAAGATACAAGAGATTCATTAAAACACACAAAAAAATGCAAAAAGCGATTTACTCTTTTTTGTTTTGCCGAAAAGATGTTTTTTAAAAGTAAGAAAAGTTGTTTAACAGTCGAGCGATCTGAAAAAAAAAACGTTAAAATACTATTTTAAATGACATTAAATGTCTGGAATGGATACAATTAAAATAAGCATAAGATACAAGAAATTCATTAACAAATACAAAAAAACATTTAAATAGTATTTAGAATGATATGAAATCTGAAAAAAAAAATTATATCTAGAATGGGATTAGTAAAAATACGTATAAGATATACATAAAAATACCAAAAAAACTTTTAAATAGTATTAAAAATGACATTTAATCTGAAAAAAAACATGAATATAAAACAAAAAATTAAGTAGAGTTAGGAAAACATTTGTGATGGAAAATTTATTTTGGAAGCTTCGTTGGCATCGTAAGGTTTCCACCCGCTCTAGGTAAAGGAAGATTGATTTTGGAAGCTTCGTTGGCACCGTAAGGTTTCCACCCGCTCTAGGTAAAGGAAGATTGATTTTGGAAGCTTCGTTGGGATGTAAGGTTTCCACTTCCAAAAATCGTAAGAGCAAGAGGGAGTTCGTTGGCACCGTTAGGTTTTCACCCGCTCTAGGGAAAGGAGGATTGATTTTGGTTGCTTCGTTGGCACCGTAAGGTTTCCACTTCCCGAAATCTTAGGAGCAAGAGGGGCTTTGTTGGCACCGTTAGCTTTCCACCCGCTCTGGGTAAAGCAATATAGATTTTGGAAGATTCGTTGAGATGTAAGGTTTCCACTTCCAAAAATCGTAGGAGAGAGAGGGGCTTCGTTGGCACCGTTAGGTTTCCACCCGCTCTAGGTAAAGTAGGATTGATTTTGGTAGCTTCGTTGGCACCGTAAGGTTTCCACTTCCAAAAATCTTAGGAGCAAGAGAGGAGCTTCGTGTACATCGTCAGGTTTCCACTCCATTTGTGGCAACCGAGTACTTAACACCAAAGAATCCGGTAGCACTCAGGAAACTGGGTGCCTTGGACTGAAAATCATGGGTTTATAGAGCTCTTCGAACGGAAACTTGTGGTTTTTAGAGCCGTGTGCTCTATACTGTGGTTATGCGCTGCTGTGAGACCGTATGTACCGAATCCCATGCGTTGTTTTCGGTGTCACAAATTCGGCCATACCCAAAGTCGGTGCACCTTCGACGCTACATGTGAACGTTGCGGCCAACCTGCTCATGGAGAAAGTGCTTGTACTCGGGACCCTTGCTGCGTCCACTGTAAAGGGAACCATCCATCCAGCTCCCGGCAGTGTCCGCGTTTTCTCGAGGAAAAAGCCATCCACGAGTTGCGGGTTAAGGAACGCCTAACTTTTCCTGAAGCCCGGCGTCGTTTCCAACAACTGCAGCCTGCGACCATCTCAGGCTACGCATCAGCGCTCCGCCGCACTCCTACTTCCTCAGTGACACTACAAACCGTGCCCGTAGCCGACGCGTGTACGCAAACAGAGCAGTCGCCGAGCCAAACAACCTTACAGTCAACATCCGTAGCACCCACTGCCTAAAGATCTAATTCTCCAGAACCTGCTCGTAAGGCGCTTGTTCGACCGACACCACCTGTCGCTGCGCCTCATGAGCGCAGTCGTAAAAGAACTCAAGGCCACTGATAAACCTTTCAAGTCCCGTTCTCGTTCTACGAGCCGTAGGGGATATTCCGCATCCCGAACATCAGCGGATAGCGGCGACGAAAGTGGCTATACTCTTGTGGGTCCAAAGAGTGTAAAGAACAAGAAACGCCCACCATAACCTCATCTGCTTCGTTTCCACCATTCGTTTGCATCCCAGCTCCAAAACTCATAATATGATTATTCGGGAACCTTTCACGCATTTAACTGTGCTCCATGGCTCTCCTGATGTGGAATATCCGCGGTGTCCGTTCTCATAGGGCCAAATTGCAGCTGTTACTACGGTCCTATAACCCTCCGGTTCTGTGTTTTCAGGAGACAAATCTTCGCCCCCACGATGCATTTGCCATGCACCAATACCTTCCTATGCGGTTTGATGTTACACTGGAGGGCTCTCCTTCTCATTGGGGTGTTATGATCCTCACGCGCAATGACATCCGCGGTCAGCCAGTCTCGCTTACTACTACCTTGCAAGCTGTTGCTATCCGACTTACTCTTCCTGGTTTCTGTTTTACTGTATGTAATGTCTACGTTCCACCCTCATCTATTCTCTGCGCCGCTGACATGCTCCATCTCTAGTCACAGCTCCCAGCACCTTTTCTTCTGCTGGGTGATTTTAATGCCCCTATGGGGTTCCCCTAGGGCCTGCGCGCGGGGGACTTTTCTTGCTGACCTTTTCGTTCAATATAGTCTGTTCTGAATACCGGTGAACCTACTTTCATTTCCGATTCTTCTGCCACGCTATTGCACCTGGACCTTTCCTTTTGCTCTGCACAGCATCTCACTGTTTTCAGCGGAACGTAGCATCAGACACTCATTCTAGTGATCATTGCCCGTGTGTCATTACTCTTATCTCACACCACCTTTCCTCGCGTGCGAGTTTTTGGCAGCTGTCTAAGTCGAATTGGGCTCTCTTTTCCGGCCATGCTGTTTTCAGCGACTGCCAGTTCGACTCCGTTGATCAGATGGTCGAGCATTTCAATTTTGTCGTGATCTCCGCTGCCGAGCACTCAATACCGCGGCCGCTTGCCTACCCTAGACGATTACCGGTCCCTTGGTGGACTGCCGAATGCCGCTATGCCATTCGCGTTCGTAGGAGGGCTCTTAGGGTATTTCGCTATCACTCTACGCTGAAGTATTTGATCCATTTTAAACAAACACGTGCACGGGCACCCCGAATTATTGAGGTTAGCAAAAGGGTTTCGCGGAATTCGTCTGTGTCTACCTTTAATCGCACAACACTTTCATCCGTTGTCTTGGAGAAGCTCCGCCTTGTTGCCGGTAAGCAGACTGGTACTTCGATACCGGGGCTACTCGTGGGCACCGATACCGTAGTTGATCCGATTGCTGTTGCAGACATCCTTGGTAGCACTTCCGCAAATATATCCAGTTCCGCCAATTATCACTCGGCGTTCTGTGCCATTAAGACGGAGTTGGAGTCTCAGAGTCTCTCTTTCACACTTTTTAGCATGCGAGAGCTGATTGCCTCATTAGCATCTTCTCGGCACTCCGCCCCAGGCTCTCCATGTTTTAGTTTTCGTGCCGTTTTAATTGATTCCGGAGCCACGCCTTTTTTATGGGCGCAAATGACCTAGCTGTTGTGCGCTCCTAACCCCATACATGATCATCATCTGTAATATGCTGTAGCGCAAGGTGAAACAAATGGATTATTGTGAGTTGATAAGAGTTGTAGAGTGTCACATCCAGATGAGACTGAAATGTATCCCAATTTACATATCCATTTAGGAGTCTGGGAATCGGTGGGAGCAAGGCAGGTGGAAGTTAAAAGGTGACAATCACCGGGCAGTGATCAGAGTTAAGTTCCCCCAAGGAGGAAACGAAGGTTGGAAGTTGAAGATTGCGATGCACCCCGATGTCCAGAATATCAGGAGCACTTAAGGGATTTGAAGGGTAATAAGTAGATCCTCAGGCGCCAATATTGATTGGCCGAAGGTGCTTAGAGCCGTAAACAGAAGCCGAGCATTCGGATTGGTGGATCGGCACCCCCAGAAGGAATGCTTACATTTAAGGTCGCCTAAAAGAAGAGTAGTGTTCTCCAAAGGAAAGAGGAATGAGAGATAAGTAGTATCCAGCCGGCGATTGGGTGGTTTGTAGACGCTGAGAATGACAAGATCATTGTCATTTGCACTGTGAAGTTTAATACCCACTACCTCCAGACTGGGCACGTGTGGAAGAAATATTTCGCTGTTGGGCAGAGAACGTCTAATGAAAAGAGCAACACCACCAGATGCTTTGTCTGCCTCGCGGTCCTGTCGGTAAATGATATAGCCACGAATAGTGAAAGTCTGATTGAGAAGAAAATGAGTCTCCGTAACACAAGCAATATCAACATTGTGCTGAGTGAAAAAGGCAATAAAGAGGAGCGTTTAGCACGTAGGCCGATAGAGTTCCAGTTTAGGAGGGTGAGCTGACGTAGAGACAATAGATCACGGTTGGCCATCAGGAAAATTAGGAGAAAGGCGGGAGCGAAGCAGCTGCATCAGTTGCGGCAGAACCGGAGAAAACAATGTGCGGAGAATTGTATCAAGCTTGGCAAGCAGGAGCCTCTGGTAAAGTGGCTGAAGGACGGCCTTGGAAGGCAGAGAATGCCCACTCAATACATGAGAGTAAGCCCGAGAGGGCCTTGTAGATATACGAGGGGATGAAGTACTCTGTCGACGTTGTGGTTGTTGTGGGTGCTATTGAAGAGAAGGCGAGGGTGGCCGCTCTGAACTGAGGCGTGTACGTGTTACCTGCTGCTGGGAGCTCGAGACTGACGCTCCTTCAGCTCTAAGTAATGAGGACAACCGCGATAGTTTGCTGGGTGGTCCTGTTGACAGTGAACACACTGAGCCGGTGTAGTAGATGGTTTTGTGCACTTAGAGAAGTGATGGCTGCCGACACAGCGAACGCAGT
Organism: Hymenopus coronatus; assembly: GCA_030762935.1. Taxonomy (NCBI): domain Eukaryota; kingdom Metazoa; phylum Arthropoda; class Insecta; order Mantodea; family Hymenopodidae; genus Hymenopus; species Hymenopus coronatus. Next base: position 29,682,934 of record CM060897.1, read on the forward strand.
GGTGTCCTAGATGACGATAGTTCTTGGTGTGACCGTAGTTTTGGCAATTATTACACTGGGGCATTTCTGTATTCCGACGTCGATGTTGAATTTTCACCACACTGTACAACAGTCGGGAAAGATTTAAGATATTTCTACCGGCGTCATATTCACGAGATCTACAGCACAGATCGAATGGGTTCCTTGTTTTTACGAAGCAAACGGGCAACTTAATGAACAGGAAAGTTCAACATATAGAGTTCGTCTTAAAGCTCTTGAGATCATTGTGTGAACACTCTATGCTGCGTATGACAACGGAGACCAGTTTGTCCGAGGGTTGCGATAATAAAAAATAAAATAAAATATAATCTGTATATTAAACCCTGATAACAAATTTCTTAAACCAGGGTCAAATATCCCAAACTTTATATATTTATTACTACTTATACCAATTACAAATTTAATTATACAACTTAAATTTACAGATATAAACTTAACCTAACTTAGCCTAAAAATGTTTATAAATACCAATTAAAGCCATAATTATTATCAATTAAATTGTGCGTTAATATTTAATTCATTCAATTTCAATTTAATGTATATTAATATTATTATAATTTCCTATTTATAATATATATTAATAATTTATCTTTAATTTTAATGTATAATTTTACTACTATTGATTAATTAAAATTTATTTTATATTATTTATATTATACACATTTTAGGTTAAAACCATTTTATTATTTTAATAATTATTCTATTAAATAATTTAATTATATTACTCTTACTATTAATATATTATTAAATTGCATACATATAATTATACATATAGTTACTATTTTATTTATAAAATTTAAAATAAAAAAAATATTACTTCATAAACTTAACCAAAAAATACGAAAATATAATTATTTTTAACTTTATATTTATTTATTTAAATTTACTAAAACTTAATATTATAATTCTTTCCAATTATTTCAAAATCCCACAATTTTAAAATTAAATAATTATATTATTTAAAAATTTCAAAACCACACATATTCATATTCTATTTATATTTACATTAGATCCAAAATTCCAAACATAATTTAAAACATTTTATAATTTAATTAAAACATTTTAAAATTTTAAATTTAATTCAAATTTGGGGTTTAATTAAACATTTAAAATTTAAATCTAATACTTTTAAATTACTGGTATCCAGTAATTAAAATAACTGGAATCCAGTTATTTATTATAAGTTAATGTTCAACTACACTACTCTACCTATAGACGCCGGTAACCTGCGGCATAAGTATTGGTGACCAATACTATTTATAATTTCTGTCTTTTAATTGTCAACATTCAATATTCATCATAATTCTATAAAAGTCACTTATTGTATTCTTCTATAACTATAACTTTTTATTTCACTACACTCCTTACAAATTTGTGTATCATTATTTGGTGGCTAATTTTAATATACATTCTACACTATTCTTCTCATATCACACTTAATTACATCTTCTCACCTCGTCCCAGTCCCCCATTTTTTCACTTCTTCCTGGGAGCCCCATCTTCTCACTTCATCCAAATCCCCCATTTTTTCACTTATACCTGGGAGCCCCATCTTCTCACTTCATCCCAATCCCCCATTTCCCACTTCTTCTACCTTCTTCCCAGAAACGCTATCTTCATCTAACCTACATCTTCCAGCGCATATGATTTGCTTCATCGCCACTTTCCCTAAATGTCTATTTACCTGCAATCTGTCTCTTCTCCTCTTCTCATTATATGCAATAATAGGTGCGCTTCTTATTAATTATTCTCATTCCAGTATCTTTTCATTTGGGTGTCGCAGGAACCCCTAACTAATCGCTCTGCATGCCAACCAATTCCCCTCTCTCAGCTAATAATTAACTGTACCCTTAAATGGTATTTATTACATCTAAATCGGCTACTTGTAAAATATTTCTGGGTCTTAACCTCATTTGATGTGTTCTCTCTAAATTTAATTAAATATTTCTCTGATCTATTTGAATAATCATTTCCTCCCAACCCTTATTACTTACTTTATTTGCTAATAGTTCCAAATGGGTGTGTAAATCTTTTTTTTTCGTAAAATTTCGTTTGTATAACAACCTCTAAGTGCTTCTCTCTCTTTCCGTAACTCTTGTGAGCTTTTACTACATTCAAACAATAAATATTTCACAAATTTCACAATTTTCATTCAGTATTTTATTTTCTTCCAGTAAGTATAATAGGGACCATGACCCGATAGTGAATTAGGCCTTTTGAGGCATTTATATGCTTTATTTTTAACCGTTCTTTAATACTGTTGAAAAATGAAAACGTTCTTCTAACCTGTTTCAGTCTCTTCCAAGTAGTTATAATCCCAGATTAGCCAAGTGGATTAACGTTAATCCTGCCGCTAGGGGCGCTAGTGTCGCTGTTAATACGCGGATTAAGAGTTTGGCGGGAAACTTTGATAAGCGCCCGAAGTGGTAGGATTAACGTTATCCGTTGAGGCTAATCTGGGATGACTGAAGAGCTTAATGCGTTGGATGGATTAAGGGGATTCAGTGACGTGGAGAGTTTTGATTGGTGAAAAGGTGTGATGTGATTGGTGGATGGGGAAGGAATAAATGGCGGGGATTGGTGGAACTAAAACGCTTGGTGATTGGTGGATAAAGGTTAATCCGTTGGACGGATTAAGAGGGAAGAAAGTGACGTGGAGCGATTTGAATGGAGAGAATAAGGTGTCACGTGATTGGTTGATGGGGAAGGAATAAATGATGGTGATTGGTGAAAATAAAACGTATGGTGATTGGGTGAGGAGATACGGATAATCCGGGAGCAGCGAAGTGGTGTGGACGGGTGCTGGGGGCGGAAAGAGCGAATGATGGGAAATGGCTAGGTAAAAATGGCAAGAGGAAGTGACGTGTAATGCTGTGATTGGTGAAAATAAGGGGCTCTTTGATTGGTGGATGAGGAAGAAAATAAATGGTTGGGATTGGTGGAAATAAAACGCTTTCTGATTGGGTGGTGAGCAAGAGGTGATGAAGGTATAAAAGGGAGGGTGATGGTGGGTGGTAAAGGTAACTTGGAAGGATGATTGTGATAGCATTGTTGGCGGCAGTAGATCCTAGCTCGGAGAGGAGCTGCGTTAGTTTTGGGAGGTGTGGGTTCGAGTTGAATGACGAGACGGGGCATTTGGAAAATGTGACAAAGTGCGATAAGGATACTGAATTGTTGCCTAACTGTACATGCGTATACCGGAAAGGTAGTGGGTGTAGGTTTGGTTCTGACTTCATTAACCTGGGTACACTTAAAAACGTGTATAATTGATTAAACCGATAACCAGGTGTCAGCGGGGGCGGAGATGCTCAGGGATGATGTATGGGGGTGTGAAGTTTGGGCAGCTTGAATGCCCGGGGGGGTACGTTGGAACGGGAAGATGTGGGGTTGAAAAGGGTGAAGCTAGGGATGAAGCCGGGTGTAAATTTTATAAAAAACCGGTGAGGATGTATGCTAGCGACAACAGTTCTATTCTTGTGGAGATGATAGATTGTAGTTTGTTGATAGAAACGGTAGATTTGCCGGAAGGGTTGGTATTGGATTGGAAATTGACTTCGGAGGAAAGCGAACTTGTGATGGCATATAGTGTGGTAAATGAGATGAATTCATACTTTTCTGAAAATTTTGTATATATGTTTGGGGATTGTGGCGATGGTGAGAGGCAGCTGAAGTTAGGTGGTGGAAGGAAAGTAAGTGGAAGAGTGAAGAGGGCGTGTAGGTGGTCTGCGGAGGCGAGCTTGAAGGTAAATTCGGAATGTAATGGGAATGGTGGGGATGTAGGAAGGGTGTCGGTGAGTAGTATAAGAAAAGCGGCATCACAGAGGTGCAAAAAGGAAATAAATGCGATGAAACAAAAAATAAAAAAGGAATGAGAGAATAAATTGATGGAAGTAAAAAAGGAGAATGAGGGGGTGAATAAGGAGAAACAAGAGTGTGAAGAGAGGGTAAGACAAATGCGAGGGATGATGGAAAGAATGAGAAAAGAACTGGAGGAGAAACATGAGAATGTGACGAAGCAACAGACATTGGTAAACAGAATAAAAGGAAATGCAGCTAAACTTTTTGAGGAATTTGAGGGGTTAAAGCATATGATTAGGAAATTGGAAAACGCGTGCACTGGTGGGGTGGAGAATTTCCCCAATTATGAAACACTTACGACGAAGAGGTGGAAGGTGAGGAAGCTGAAGGAGGCGGTGAGGAAGAGGGGAAGGAAGAAGAAGAGATGGAATATGATGCTAATTGATGAGGAAGCTGAAATAGAATACATTCAATATTTGTAGCATATTTACATAATTCGTTTTCACTGTACTTGTTATGGTAGTTTTTGTGACTGCTATGAGAAATACCTGGATCGGGGTAGGAACCCTAGCGAGGAGAGACACAATAAGGGTAAATTAAATACACAAGAAATGTAGTGGTTAAAATGAATATATTGTTATTAGTACGCAGTCGTAAAAAACAGTGCTTATTATTATTCTTTTTTGTTTGTTACAATACAATTAAAATAACATATCTGAGAAATGAATACGGTCAAAACATTGTTTTTAAAAAAAAGGAATATTTACAAAAATTACAAAACATAAAATGGCCCGTGCAAAGGAGATCAAAGTTACACATTAAAAAAGTGTATGCAAAATGCTTACCCTTCATATACATATATTGGTAGGCAAAAAACCAGAATGTAAATACCATGGTACATACCGCAATGAAAATATATAGTGAAAAACATTACACAAAAGAACCACGGAACATTGATTTCACAGAAATTACATGATTAGGCGCACCGTGGGCATTCATAAAGGGAAAGATATTGTTTGCTTTTATGATTGTATGATAAAGCTTTATTGTGTAATATACATGCGCCCAGCGCTAAACACTTTAAATGCTTCGATGGACCACTTTACCGAAAACACCACGTCCAAATTTTCAAACGTATTGCCCGAAAGGATCGTACTGCAGGGCGAATGGGAAGTAGCTCTGCAAAAGGTCAGGTATCCGGTAAAATTTTATAACCTCTTCCCAGAGGCTGCTCACCTGGTGGGCACCGAGTATACCATTACGCGCATCCCCTCGCACTCCAAATTCAGCGGCATCGTGCACAATCCCAAGGACCTGGTGAACCTCGTCAACGCGGTCATGCTCGAGCACTTGCACGTCGAAAACTTTGTCCTCTTCGACGAGCGCAAGAAGAAGGCGAGCGTGAATGCAGCCGTCACACACCCCGAACGATTATTCGACGCTCCTTTCGATGCGTTTGTAGAAAATGTGCGTACGGCCAAGTCGGTCGGCACGTTCGAGATTTTGAACGATGCACCCCGACAGAAACCTAAGGCGAAACCGAAACCTAAACCCACAGTTTTGGGGCAGCAGCAAAAACCCGGTGCGTCTCGCCCCATAAAACCTTCCTCGACGTCCGCTAGTGCGTCATCTTCGGAGGTGTCGCAGGCGGACAGAGCGAGTCGACAGGGGAGGAGGAGGGTGCACATTCGAACCCAAACCCTCCGCTGCATTGCATCCACAGTTTGCTCTTAACTCCCGCTATGGCAAAAATGCTGGGCTTCGAACCTTACACCAACATCGTACTCGAGAAAGGTCCTAAACACCCTGTAGATCCGTATATGAGGTTCCCTTACGAAATGCTCATCTATTGCAATCTAGTGGCCCCGCAAGTGGTCGGCGACACCTTCGTGCAGGTCATAGAGAGCGTGGCCGTGGAATACGAAAGAAGCAACAACACTTACATGAGCGACGAAAAGTCGTTTTTTCCACAAAATTGGGTGCCCTTGGTTCGGCAAGACTTCAAGACGGTCGACATAGATTTAAGGAACGGTTATGGCGATCTTTTGCCATTCGCTGACGGATTTTCTTCTACTATAGTTCTCACCTTTCGCCCAAAACAGTCATAATGGACGTGCACACCGTCATGCAGTACTACCTCGATCAGGCGGGTGGTGGGTTCAACGATCGCGATTTCATTCTCTATAGGGGTAGGCGCTACCAAAGAGGTAGTGGACTGTTTTCAGCCCTTGGAGGACTCTTCCGAACGGTGCTGCCGTTCTTAAAGAGTGGTGCTAAAGCGGTCGGAAAGGAGGCCCTAAAAATGGGTGCTCACGTGCTCTCCGATGTCGTCACCTCGGGAACCGCACCGAAGGAAGCGTTTAAACACAGACTAAAGGAGGCCGGCTCCAACTTGAAGCGAAGGGCGAACGAAAAGCTCGATGCCATGCTTGGATCGGGCATGAGGCGCCTCAAGAGAATAAAACGCACCAAACCCAAAAAGAGCAAACAGTCGAAGCTGAAACGCGCTAGGCACAAGGTGCAAGTCGTTTTTTCGTAATGGCAAACGCGGGCGTACACATGAGCTCCGAACTGGAACTCTTTCAAGAGGTTCCCGTTCAGATGAACATCGAAGAGTCGCGGCTCTTATTCCTAAACCCTCAAAACACGCTAATGAAAAGCGCTCCCATCACTATTCATTATTCTGGAAATGCGGACGATTACCTGGACTTGGCTTACGTCGTACTCGAACTCATGGTCCGCGTTGTCGATGACAACGGCCAAGCTCTAAAGGACGAGATCAACGCCACCTTGGTCAACAATGCCTTAAACTCTCTGTTACAGCAGGTGGAGGTTTCCCTCAATAACGTCATCGTGTCCATGCCCCAGGCCGGTTACCCCTATAGAACCTACCTCGAAACGCTTCTGAATTATTCCGAAGACATTTTTATCGCCAATGCGGGTTTCCAATGGCGTCAAGGGTTTACCAAAGGTGGAAACGAGGTTCAACTCATCGGTCCTCTGTCCAATGCTCTGTTTTTAGGCAGGAAAAACTGCTTCTAAACAACGTCGCCATGACCGTCAGACTCACTCCCGCCTCTCCCCAATTTTATCTATCTTCCGATAACGACGCGTTTAAGGGCTACGTCGACATCGTGTCGGCCACCCTGCGCTTAAAATCCGTACGCTCCTCGCCAACCATCAAGCTCGCTCACCAGGCCGTGCTCGCAAAGAGCTACGCCAAATATCATCTCAAGGATGTTAGCTTTCACGCCCTCAGCATCCCCAAAGAGTCGAGAGTGATGACGTTTAGCGACGTCTTCATCGGGCAAATTCCAAGAAGAGTGGTCGTGGCCATGGTCACCGACAAGGCTTATTCCGGTCACTTTAACTCCAATCCGTACAACTTGCGACATTTTAAAATGAATTTCTTTCAGCTTTATGTGAATGGACAACCCGTTCCTTCTCAACCTCTTCAACCCGACTTTACAAAGGGGCACTATTTGCAATGCTTTCAAACCCTGCGGGACGGCCTAGGTATGCAAAAGACGAGGGTCACTCCATCTCCAGAGAAAGCTACCCGCAAGAGTATACCGTCATGGCTTTCGATCTTACTGCAGACATGAGCGCCAACGAGTCTCACATCTCGGACCAGCGCCACGGCACCGTATCTATAAGCATCGGCTTTGCTGATAAATTGACAACCCGTTATTCTTCTGGTGCTGGCGGAAATACATCGCACGGTGGAAATTGATGCCAACAGATCCATCTTGGTATCATGAACACCTTCCAAATCCAACGGTTTCTATCAGCATGCCCCTCAACATCCCCCCACTTTTTAGGCCTCTACCCCTGCGACAGTCTACCCGCACTTCATGGCATTCAAACGATTCCCTTGGCACTGGTGGCCAACACCGACCCCAGCACCAAACCGGGGCAACACTGGGTTTGCATCTTCGTGGACACAAACTCGCAGGGCGAATATTTCGACAGTTACGGCATAGGTCCTCTTTCCCCCCATTTTCTTCGGTTCTTAAATTCAATCTGCGGCACGCGTTGGTCGCCCAACTCCAGGAGGCTGCAAGGTCTCGACAGCACTACCTGTGGTAATTACGTCATCGACTACCTCACTCACCGCTGCTCCGGTCTGCCTAAGCACAAGTTCTTTTCCAAATTTCACGTCACCAATTACGCTCATAACGATGACGTCATTCGCAAGACTTACAAAGACGTATGCCGCGCAAAGTGCTCCGACCCTCAGCAATCATGCCAACCGTTACAGATACGTACACGTGTGTAACACATCGTCACCATCCACCTCGTGTTGCGGGAGCCCTTTTTTCATTCTCTCTCTCTCTCTCTCTCGTGTGCTCTCAGAACTCGCTCCCGCTGATATAAAGACAGCCGCCGCACCAGCGCTCGTCTTTATTCACAGTCAGCCATGCAGGACACCGAGACGCCACACAGGTTTGTGCATGCCTCTCTCTTTAACATTTTTTTTTTCTTTATGGCGCTGCATACCCCTCACAGTTCGTTTTTCCTCTATTGTTTCAGTGCCACGGGGTTTGAAACTCCCATAGCAACGATCATCCGAGCAAAAAGAAAGCTTCGCCTAAACGACGACGATCTCGTCCAACAGTCCTGCAACCCCACTACCCAGCTTAGCAACTTTGTGGGACCTCTATCGGACATCTGCTTCCTCAATAGCAAACTCACAAAATTTGTGTGTGTCGGTTTTTCACCCCTGTCGCCGCACCAGCTTGTGGTAACCATTGCCAAATGCGGACAACGGAACGCAGTAGTCCTGGGTTCCACAGAGTGGCATAGACTCGTCGAAGATATACCCATCATTCACCGACGCCTGCATCATCCGGAGGGCCGTCTACAGGAGTATCAATTCAGCGAAACCGTCACAGCCCTGTTTAAGAACGCGTTCGGAAAACTAAAAATTGTCTTCAGAGATCTGCACGGCACGTCGGTCACGCTGAACCGCGAAGAGTGGAACACTCTGCACAGCCTGCAGCGCATCGTTACCGACATCATGTATCACAAGAAGAAAGAAGAAATGGACGTGCAAAATCAAATTATGGCATTCTACAAGTACATGCTTCATAACCACGCCTCCGGCATCCCCTTCGATAACATGAATTTCACCCAGTTTACCAAATACATACATCCGATGTGCCAATTTCAGAACGTTCCTAGAAACCGATCATTTTCTCAAACCTCGTTTTGCTCTATCCATATCGCAAAACACAGCTTAGTGCGCATGCTCGCACACTTCCACATGCGTTCTCATCCCGTACCCAGTCCCTTCCCGCCCTTTGGTGCCGCAACAGGTTCGGCATGCGATACAGGAATTATCTGTCCGTGTACTGCGAAGCATCTAAAGTGTTTAAAAACTACGAGGTGGAAGAACATCCCAAGAAGAATGCCCCTTATGCACTGCGATTCATCGACGAATCCTTCGACGGGAAAACCATCTCCGTCAAGGTTCACAGCTCCGAAAACGAAATTCATTACGTCCTCTCCAACACCGATTTCAAGATCCAGTTCAAATCAGAGGTGATCGAGCACACAGACCATCAGCGGTTCCAATTTGTTGCTACAAGAGGTTTATACATGGTATTCTACGAGCAACAATACATCTCCACAGCTAAAATGCAGCAATGCATCGACGAAGATCGCATGTGCTACGGTAGATGCTTAGCGGCGTGCTTGAGCAAAGCCGGCTTCTACATCACACCCGATCACATACATGGAACTTGGATATTCAGTGTCAATCAAAACGGTCTTCTCGTCAAACAGCACAAGGTCAAATCCCACGGCATAGAGTATTTGAAAAGCAACGTTTGGTGATAAAACTCCAACGGTCTGCGGTTTTTCCCATTTACTGTGAAAAAAACCGCATTCAAACGCACCAGCCATTTCCTGGTTCACTTCCCGGAAGTTATTGCCTAACGAACTTTTTTCTCACAGTTTTATGCGATATCTCAACATCCAATTAACACTTTCCGGGTATGCGGTTTCTTCATTCCATATAAATTCCCACTCCAATGCTTCCGCCTCACACAGTGTGCATCTATCGTTCGGGAATGCCAGTCGCAAAGGACCGCCGCTGCACTCATTGTCTCTGCCAGATCGCCGGTCCTAGCAATACAAACCTGTGCTCCAGGTGTGAAGCTGTGTTCTTCCGACAACTGGAAAAACTTCGAGACCAAATCGACATTTTTAACGATAGATACTTCAACAACAGGCGTTGCTCATGGTCTGTGGCTGCTTCGCCGTGCTCGCCAAGTACCTGGACAACCAAAGACGCATCGAAGTTCTTCCTCAGGAACAACAAGTTCTTCTGGAAAACTGTAGCGCCATCTTCAACCGCTACCCACCTGAAGACGTGGACGTTGTGTGGAAATCCCTGCCTGTTCACCTCCAACACGCTTGCGCCCCATACCAACGGTGCAAACGCCAGTACAACCTCCCGTCACAAAGAACACAGTTCGACAGACCACCGCCGTTTATTAAAAATTGTCACTGGTGCAACAAGTGAACCATGAGCGAAGACCCCCTACGTCTCCTGGAAGAGCTGTCCACCAACACAGACATTCTCAGCGCTTCGCAACTCCAGCAAGACGTGCCATTTTCCGTGCTAGGCGTCAGATCCCTCGGCACGAAATACGGACCCAGGACGGTCGTCAAAATGGACGAAGAAACCGAAGTATTCCTACCTGCGAGATTTGGTAAGGCTTCGCCCGAACTCATCAATCACCTCTCTAAAACCAAGTTCAGCCTCACCTACCTAGGCGAAGAGAGACTCTCAAACGGGTTCAGAAAATATCTTGTCAAGTTCGAACCAAAATGAACGGCTGCGAAATCGATCCCGTACACGTAGGAAATAACCTACTTTTAAAACTCCAATTTGTACCACAACTTTCAGCCGATGGAACATATTCCCGTGTTCACCTGCTCTCTACCGAAACCTCCTTCTTTGGCAACCAAAAACAAGTCATCGTCAAACCAAACTCCAAAAATTCCCAAGCCATCCCTGTCAAGTGCCTCCCTTCCAAGGCTAATCCATACGGATCAAATGCTCAGCTTTCCGTTCACCTATGCCACAACAGATACCCCAACCTGGACATCAACGCAACATCAGATGGATGCTTCTCAACCAGCTTCTCCGAGTTCGTGGTGGCCATACCCACCCTAGAATCACACACCAACTTTCATCTTCTCACCTGCATCACCAAGCCTATGCAAGATCGCAGCATATTCCGTATCGACAGCGAGAGCAGCGATGCCGAAGATAGCGACAATGACCATCTCGCCATAACCACAAACTTCAAAATTGTTTACCGAACAAAGTGAACAAACTGAAAATACTATTCAGTGAACAGTAATATAAGTGTAATAGTGCTTAACAATGTCCGAATAAATCGGAAAACTGTCCTTCTATATCATTAAAAGTGTAATAGTGTTAAACGTATTAAAAAAAACAAAAACAAACGGAATATACTATTCAGTGAACAGTAATATAAGTGTAATAGTGCTTAAAAATGTCCGAATAAATCGGAAAACTGTCCTTCAAAATATATATACATAATCAATAGCATTAAAAGTGTAATAGTGTTAAACGTAGTATTAAAATACAAAAACTCAGAACAATCTTCCTTGTGAGAAAACTGTGAACTATAATCTTAAATGAATTAGTGTTAAAAATCTTGTGCTTAATCCATACTGTATTCAATGTAGTGCTATACGTAGTATTAATAAAAAAATATATCCAAACTTTATTTTCAATGTATCGAGTCCTTTTCACCAATAATCAATATTGTACATCATACGACTCAATGCCACCTCGTATTAAATTTCAATGTGGCGTCTGTAAACATAGAATCCATAGTGCAAAATGTAACATATATTGCCAGTACAGACCTTATTACGTGTGTAATCATCCAACAGCTAATCAGTATATTTGTGAGCCTTATAATCTTAAATTCTTTTTCAAAGATGAATCTCTTATATTTCAACCCAAGTGCCTATTTTGCCAAGCCATTTAAAAATTTACTGATCAACCGCACCCTTATACTCATCTCAAATATAATCTGTGCAGGTGTTTAGTGAAGCTATAGAAAAACAACAAACAAAAATGTTATAGTTCTTATAAAACAACGTTTCAAAATTATACATAGTGCGTGATGAAGTGTATAAATCATCTCAGAACAATCTCCTTTGTGAGAAAACTGTGAACGATAATCTTAAGTGGATTAGTGTTAAAAATCTTGTGCTTAATCCATACTGTATTAAATGTAGTGCTAAACGTAGTATTAATAAAAAATAAATTCAAACTTTGTTTTCAATGTATCGAGTCCTTATCACCAATAATCAATATTGTACAACGTACTGTATCCACAAAAATAAATAAAAAAAAAATATCCCGGATTAGCCATTCATGGGTTCAACGTTAATCCTCCCGCTACCGACGCACAGGTTTCAAAGTTACCGCCATCGCTCTTAATCCACCTTAATCCGCGGATTAAGAGCGACACTAGCGCCCCTAGCGGCAGGATTAACGTTAATCCACTTGGCTAATCTGGGATTATAACTACTCTTCCAATTCCTTTTGCCATTCTTGCATTAATCTTTTCATAATATCTAGTTTAATTTGACAGTTGTATCCAACAATTTGTTGCATTTTAATACTATTTTGCTTCTTTAACCAGTAACAAGCTCCTCATACGAAGTATTATATCAATTGGCAATGCCTGTTATAATTAACAGAGCCATAATTGGGGTTATGGACATTGCACCTGTAAAACGCAGTAGAACTTTTCTTTGAGATCTTCTAAGTAATCATTTAATTGAAACCCCCCAGGGACCTACTACGGTAGGTACGGGTTAGGCGCACCCGGGGTCCCGAGCCACCTTGACTCCCTCTGTGGGCAACCTCAGAGTGGTGAGGGAGTCAGAAGGTCAAATTGCCCACCCACGTGTAGGCCGTGCGTGGAGACCCGTGTCGGTGAAAAGGAATATCCTGGTTGGTTGAGGGTTGCGTACCTGAGCCTGGGCTTCTGTCTTTCAGTAACTGGGGAGGGTGCGCAGCCTAATACACCGCTTTGGTTTCTGATTTGCCTAAACGGGAGGCTAGGGACTAACCCACCCCTAGTCAATCGGCCAGGACTAGGTATTACACCGAACTCCAGGGTGAGTGGGACGGCGAGCCCGCTATATCCCCTGTGTAGCCCTGTCACCCCAGTGGGGTGACCCCTCGTTGGGCTCCGTGGTGGGTGGGGAGCACTGGGGGATGAATTTATACCATTTTTTCTATGGCACCAAAACAAAAACCCCTTAATAAAGACGTTGGAAAGGAAGTAGTGGAGTCATGTGGTCCTCGCTACTTGGATATTCATAGGACAGAGGAAGGTAAGAAGTCCCTTACGGTGAGCCCTTTTACTATCCAAAAGGGTCTCGATGCCATTGCTGGTCCTGTTAAATCCTGCGTTCGAGCTCGCAATGGTACACTTCTTGTCGAAGCCAACTCCGCCTCGCAAGCTGCAAGAATACTTAAAGCCACCATGTTAGCCAGCTATCCAGTGAAGGTCGAGGTGCACAAGTCGCTGAACTCCTCCCGCGGTGTAATAACAACCCGCGCGTTGGACGGTTTGTCCATTGAGGAGATCCAAGAAAATCTTGCGACTCAGGGTGTCTCAGCTGTTTATCGGGTACAACGTAAGATCAACGGTGAATTCCTGCCTACTCGTACCCTGTTTCTTACTTTTGATCGGGTTGTTCTGCCTCAAAAGATTAGAGCAGGGTATGAAGCCATCGAAGTTAGGCCTTATATACCCAATCCGCTGAGGTGCTTTAAATGCCAACGTTTTGGTCACACTAGTGAGTTGTGTACCGGCAAGTCCACCTGCGTCCACTGCGGTGACATCTCCCACGATGGGGCCTGTGCTTCAGCTCCATCGTGTGTGAACTGTAACGGGGAACACCCATCTAGTTCCCGAGACTGCCCCCGTTTTGCAGAGGAACGAGCGATCCAGGAGATACGGGTGAAAGAGAAGGTGTCCTTCTTGGAAGCCCGGAAGCTCCTGCGACTCCGCCAACCCTCTGCCCCGAGGTCCGGTACCTATAGCTCAGTTGCAGCCAAACCGGTACCGCGTCGGGAAATCGCAACACAGACCGGCAATATGAACGGGGCTACAATTGCGGAAAAGGTTATTTTAGCCCAAGCGCTGCCAAAGCCTTCGGCACCTACACCCAAGTTGGTATCAACATCTGCCAAATCCGCCAGCTTACAGAATAGTCCTGCACACTTGTCACCGAAAGCCTCGACCTCGGGAACTAAAGCTGGTAAATTCACGACGTCTTCTGCCCCGGAAAAACAGTTCAAGACCAAATATGTACGACAAGACTTCTTGAAAGAAAATGTGCAATCTATTACCAAGTCATCTAAAGGTAAGAAAAGTACACGCAACTCCACACGTGTATCCTCCTCTGAAGGGTCATCTGGGGAGGAGGGCGTGAATCGGCGACGGCCGTCTTCGCCGATCAGCACATCCAATCGGTTCGAGCTACTCGGACCGAAATTTGCTCTTGAAAAAGGGACCTCCCTTGTGGAGGAGATGGATCAGGAGGATTCTGCCGCCACTGCCAGAGGGACAGTGCGGAAACGGCAGGATCGTGCTCCTGAAAATAGTACTAGCCCAACGCCTAAGAAGAACAAATTGAACCGACCAGCTAATCCCAATCTGCAGAAGCGTCTTTCGATTTGAAACTTATCCCATAATATACTCAATGGCTATCCTCCATTGGAACATATGCGGAATTCGACCACATCGAACAGAGCTTGACTTGTTGCTGCGCCAGCATGAACCCTTGGCTGTATGCTTACAAGAGACGAAGCTCCGTCCACAGGACACCGTTACCATCAGGCAGTACTCCTCCGTACGATGTGATTTATCCCCGGAGGACGGTGTCCCGGCACATGGGGGCACTATGATGCTTATTCGAGATGATATTTTTGCCAACTCCGTACCCATACAATCTGCAATCCAGTCCGTTGCTGTCAGCATTAAGCTACCCTCCGCTTCATTCACCATTTGCAGTATCTATTTGCCTCCATCTGCGGACCTCTCGCACAGCGACTTAGAACACCTCATTTCGCAGTTGCCACCACCCTTTTTATTTGTAGGCGACGTGAATGCCCACCACCCTCTTTGGGGCTCTCCTCGGGCTTGTGCGAGAGGTACGCTACTTAAAGACTTCTTGGATAGTCAGAATCTTGCTCTCTTGAACACCGGAGAGCCCACCTTTCTATCTGACGCATTTCATAGTTTTTCACACATTGACATTGCAATTTGTTCCCCTCAGCTGGCAGTCACCTTATGCTGGAATATCATCTCGGATTTGCATTCTAGTGACCACTTTCCTTGTCGCATTAGTGTCTTGACACCCGTTGTATGTTCCACCCGTTCATCTAGTTGGCGCCTAGACCACGCCAGCTGGGAACTGTACTCCCACTTGGCTGAATTTAGCTACGAAGAGCACGACTCTGTGAACCACTTGGTCGAACATCTCACAGGGACCATTCTTTCTGCTGCTGAGCAATCCATTCCGCGTTCGACTGGCTACAGCCGTCGATTTCCGGTACCTTGGTGGACCGCTGACTGTCGGGATGCTATTCGCGCTCGCAGACGAGCTCTACGGGTTTTCCAGCGTTTTCCTACACTGGATAACCTGATACACTATAAACGGATGCGTGCACATTCTAGGCGGGTTATTAAGGATAGCAAAAAGATGTCATGGAATAAATTCGTGGGTTCCTTTATTCGACATACACCTTCCTCTCGTATGGGATAAGTTAAGACGTGTGGCTGGGAAACCGAACCATATGCCCATCGCCGGTCTCAAAACACCTACCGGAGCTGTTGTTGATACATTTGACGTGGTGAATACTTTAGGCAGTGCTTTCGCTCAGGTGTCTAGCTCAGGCAACTATTCCCCTGAGTTTCTTACAGTTAAGAGCCAGGTGGAATCTCAAGAATTCTCGTTTCTTTCTGGCAACCTTGAGGATTATAATCGCCTTTTCACCCTGGCAGAGCTAGACAATGCTCTCTCCTCTTCACGACACTCACCACCAGGTCCAGATGGTATCCACGTCCAAATGTTGCAACATCTCTCTCCTGATGGCAAAGATTTCCTACTCGAGGTCTATAATCGTGTCTGGGTTAATGGCATTTTTCCAGACAAGTGGCGGGAGGCCACCATCATACCCATTCTTAAACATGGAAAGGACCGCCATCTTCCTTCCAGTTACCGTCCTATTTCCCTCACCAGTTGCGTGTGCAAGGTGATGGAACGCATGATCAATGGACGGTTGGTGTGGTGGCTGGAATCCCACAATCTTCTGACGAACATCCAGTGTGGCTTTCGACGACGACGTTCAACTGCTGACCACCTTGTCTCTCAATCAACTCAGATTATGGACGGGTTTCTTAAGAACAGCCCCACAGTTGGGATATTTTTTGACCTCGAGAAGGCCTACGACACGTGTTGGCGGGCGGGAATATTGCGTTCTCTGCACAACTGGAACATACGTGGACGCCTACCGTTGGTCATTCAGGAGTTTATGCGGGACCGCGTTTTTCGAGTGAGGGTGGGTTCGGTTTTTTCTAACCATTTTATTCAAGAGAACGGAGTGCCGCAGGGCTCGGTACTCAGCGTGACTCTATTTGCTATTGCGATAAATTCCATATCACTATGTATGCCTCAAGGTGTCTCTTCCTGTTTATTCGTGGACGACTTTGCCATCTTCTGTACTTCTCAGCGTACACCGTTTTTGGAACGCCGTCTCCAGCGGTGTTTGGACAATCTCTATGCATGGAGCTCGAAACACGGTTTTCGTTTCTCCGCTGAGAAGACAGTCTGCGTTAACTTCTGGCGCCGTAAGTGGCAAATGCCGCCGTCTCTTCGACTCGAGCCAGATTTACTTCCTTTCGCAGACGAGGCGAGATTCCTTGGTTTGATTTTCGATCGGAAACTTTGTTGGGCACCACAAATAGCACAGCTTAGAGCACGATGTGACCGTTCTCTAAATATTTTACGGATACTAAGTGGCAAGTCTTGGGGTGCGGATCGGACGGCATTGCTCCGTCTTTATCGTGCTGTGATTCGTTCGAAGTTGGACTATGGCAGCATTGTGTATTCTTCAGCTCGACCTTCAGTGCTCAGAAGGTTAGACACAGTCCATAACCAGGGCATCCGTGTGGCCGTTGGAGCTTTTCCAACGAGCCCAGTTGTTAGCCTCTACGCCGAATCGGGAGAACCTCCTCTCCGTTGTCGGCGTGATGTCCTGCTTGCTAATTATGGCTGTGGTCTGAAGTGTATGCCTGGGCATCCAACTTATCACGCGTTTTTCTCCCCTGAGCTGCACGAGCGATACTGCCTCCGCTCTCTGAGCCCCAGGCCAGCAGGTTTTCGTTTCCGTGAGCTACGCCAGCACCATGTTGACATTCCTCGGCTGTTATCCAAGGGAGAGAATATACACCCCCCTTGGTTACGCGCTACCTCCCATGTCGATCTCGGGATGACGCTCTACGGGAAATCTGTTACGCCTCTTGATAGTATTCGTCGTTGCTTTTTAGAATTTTTATCCAAATACAGTGGCCGTATTTGTATTTACACCGATGGTAGTAAGAGCCCCGACGGTGTTGGATGTGCCTTTGTAACTGGCACCGCAACTTCTACTCACGGTTTGCCTAGTTGCACATCTATATATTCTGCCGAGCTATATGCTATTTATCAAGCCCTTCTGTATATTCGACGTCGAAAATTAGGTAACTGCCTTATTCTTAGTGATTCCCTTAGTGCTTTTCAGAGCATTCGTGAGCTGTACAATTACCATCCTTTGGTGCAGCGCATCCAGGACGTTCTCCACATTTTGCACGCTTCTGGTTTTAATGTGGAGTGCGCATGGATTCCTGGACACGTTGGCTTGCCAGGGAATGACACGGCGGATTTGGCAGCGAAATCGGCAGTCACAGCGCCCAGTGTTACGATTACCCATTCAACAGCAGAAGATTTTAGAGTGGCTGTACGGAGAGCCGTTTTTTCGACTTGGCATGCGGAGTGGTCGGCTCTCCGTGGTAATAAGCTGCGAGAGGTGAAGGACCTCCCTGTCAACTGGGTAACCTCCTCTCGTTTATTCCGCCGGGAGGAGGTAGTACTAGCTCGGCTAAGAATTGGCCACTGTATTTTTACGCACAGTTACCTTTTTAAACGTGAACCTGCTCCTGTCTGTGCGCTCTGTGGGGAGGCACAGACAGTTCGTCATGTGTTGCTGGAGTGTGGTCACCTGGCACACATTCTGTCATCTATGGGCATGCCGGCCTCTCTTACTGAGGTCCTGGCAGATGACCCAAGAGCAGTGGACAGGGTTTTTAAATTTTTAGCAAATGTTTCTTTTACCTTGACGGTTTAGTGTGATAGCAGTTTTTTTTAAACTCTTTTAATTTTAATGTGTTGATTTTAGATGGTGTTTTATATCCAGCTCTGTTTAGAGGGCTGGACCGTTCTGTTACTTCCGTTTGAACTGTTTTAGCTCTTTTACTTGTGTTTTTTTTCCTTTTTTTTTTGGTATTTTTCTTACTGCCTATTGCCAAGTTTTAATCGTAAGGGCGCTTATGACCTCGGCAGTTGAGCGCCCTTAAACACCATTATCATCTTATCATTTAATTGAACTTTTGTCCGCCCAAACACCAGCTCCATAATTTATAATGGATGCGAAAATACTCCTATGATAGCAGCTGATGGTCGATATTGGTATTTTAAATTTGGACTGAACAATTCTAGATAGTTTCATTAAAATGATTTCAGCTTTAAATCTTAAGAAATTCACGTGGTCCTTAAAAGTTCTTTTTTCGTCTAATTTTATTCCTAAATATCTCATAACCAGACATCTTTTTATTCTATTAGCTAAAATTCTTATTATTGGATTCCTCTGTAGAGTATCTTATAATGATAGAATTGGAGATTTTTGTGGAGAAATCTTGATTTTCGCTTCTGTGCACCATTGGCTTAAGGGTTTCATCAAATTGTTTCCTTTGATTTACAGTTCGTTTTGGGAGTTTCCTTCTCTAATAAAAATCACGTCATCCGCGTATGCTATTATATTACTGCAGTTGTTTACTTTTTCTAATAATGTTTCTAACACAATGTTCTAAAAGGTTGGCCCTAGGACTGAATCTTGAGGACATCCTTTTGATATGTTTTTGTGATAATTTTATTTATACCAATCAGATCAACTTTTCTATTTTTAAATTAATCAAGGAGTATATTATAAAGCGTTTTTGGATATCTACATTCTCTCAGCCTGTTGAAGAAAAACGGCCACCAGAGATTATCAAATGCTCCAGAGATATCAATTAAAATTGCCAGTGCATATTTCAATATTGAGCTGTGTACAGAATCTAATACGGCATTTAATGCATCTTCTGTGGACCGTCATTTTCTAAAGCTATATTGGTTTGCATTGGTGCCGATTAGGAGCCTATATTCTGTCATTCGTTTGTTCAGTAAGCTTTCAAGCACTTTACCCCATGGTATTTAAGAGACAAATAGGTCTTATGAGTTAGGATCACTTGGGGCCTTGTCCTGACTTTTTTTAAAATAATAAATTTGGCTTCTTTCCACCGCCTGGAAAGACTCCTCTTTCGATGCAGTCATTGTATAATGTACATAAAAATGGGGTTAAGCTATTTTCCAGTGCTAATAAGCTTTCATTTTTAATCTCATCTGGGCCAACAGCTTTTGTAGCTTTTAGATTTTGAATTATAAGTTTAATTTCTGATTGATGAAATGGATAAATTATGCCTTCGTTATTATAAGTCTGATTAAGCTTGTTTCTTAATTCTCTGTTAAAGTTGTTATCGTCCTCTTCTTTGTCGTTTGGTCACAGTCTAAATATAAGTTCGTTCACGGATTCCTCCCAATCATTAGTCATATTGCCATCCTCCTTCCGTAATGTATTCAACGTCTCTGGTTTTTTTTTTTTCATTATAATTTTGTATGGTAAGTCCCAAATGTTTTACTTAGCCCGAATTCAACAACATTCTTTCATGATTTCTCCCTTGTGTTTTTAAGGTAATTTTAAATTTCTCCTTAGCTTTTTTTATACATGTTTAAGTTTCGCTCCCTATTTTGTGCGACAATAGTTCGCTGATAGATTCTCCTTGTTTTACCCATTTTTCTTCTTAATTTGGTTAACTCATCGGTCCAAACATTATCTGTATATTTTTATATTTTCTTTTTGGTATTGAAGTATTAAGCGTCCATTTTATTTTATCTTCTAATTTTTCCACTTCGTAATTTAAATTTTCTCCTTTATAGTCGAATACTAGTAGTACTATGGCTTTAGGGCGCACAACTGCATTGGTTATTAGCGCCCTAGGGTAAACGAAGGAGCTAAAAGTTAAAAGGTATAAAAATCACTAAAACAAATACTACACACGGGTTAAAACCAGAGAGAGAGCAATAAAAGCCTGCCAAAGCCAGACTAAAACCGAGGAACTAAAAACGCAAGTCGGTAAAATGTAAAACCCCGAGATAAAATTAAACCCTACTGTACATTCCGCAGTGACGGAGAAAATTAAAAAGTCCCTCGCAAGAAACAGGGTTGTCGCCCAGAAGGGTGGGGATGTCAGTAGGCAGACAGGGACGCACGCAGCACAGTAAAAAGGCAGTATTCCAATTAAACATGACGCACCGTCAAAGGCTCGTTACACGAAGCACATTGAGGTGCGGTTTCCCCATGTAAAAGATGCTGGTGGCTAAAACGGCAATGCCCGATACGCAGTCGCGCTAAAACGGCCTCATCGCGGCGACGTGCACGCGAGGAGGTAGGCCAGGGGACAGGAAGGGACTTGACTGCTCTCAGTTTGTCACGCACTCGGGACCATTCCGCGAACCAGCGCGAAAGAATGGCCCGGCGCAGGTGAACACGAACATCACCTGGAGGAACAGTGGTGCTAAAAAAATTAGTCAGTAAAATTGCAGACTTGGCAGCTGTTTCCGCGCACACCTACGTGACCAGGAACCCAAACAAACGACGCGCTGACGCCAGCGTTAGCGAGCGACTGCAGGCGATCTTGAATACGCTGTATCAAGGGATGGCATGGATACAACTCACGCAGACCCTGTAGTGCACTGAGGGAGTCGCTACAAATAAACTGCCTTAAATCCTGTCCCCGGATAAAAAAAAAAAAGGCCTGATAGATACTAAAAAGTTCGGCGGTGAAAATCGAACGTTGCCCCAGAAAATGAAGTGTATAACTCCGCAAATTAAAAACGAAAGCACATCCCACACCATAGCCTTCCTTAGAACCATCCGTGTAAATAAAACAATGGTTGGGAAACCCGGCCTGTAATTCTAAAAATGCGGAGCGGAAGACTGAAGGTGGAGTCGTCGAGTTCGGCATGAATGTCACCCAAGGTGGAACTGGGTGTTGCAGTTGTACCAAGGGGGAAGGAACATTCCCCCAGTGGAAACACAGGCGGTAGGCGAACATCCAAGATCTGAAGAAGCAGACGAAAACGAACTCCTGCGGGAAGCAAGGCAACGGTCAAGAGACTCGTCAAAAAATAACCTGAAAGACGGGTGATCTGGCAAGGTAAAAAGTCGGATAGCATAGATGCAAAGAAGTAGGTCACGCCTATGAGATAGCGGAGGTTCATTATAGTCGAGTGCGCATATATCAAAATTTTGGTCAGATTATTTCCCAGTTTGTTTGTTTATAGTTATGAATTTCCGTTTTGATCCTAGTTTCAAGGTTGTAGCTTGGTACGTAATCAAAGTAAATTAGTCTATGGTCACTCATAGTCAAATCCTGACAAACTTTCCAATTTACAATCTTGTTAAGTGTTTTATAGTTTCCGAGAGTTAAATCAATGTTGGAGTTAGCCCCCGCACTATTTTCGAAACTTGTTGGATTGTTAGCGGTGTTGTGTATAACTAGGTTCAGTTCTGCGATTTTCTCCTCCAGCTTTTCTCCTCTTATCATCTTTGTATGCATTAAACCACCAATTGGATTTCGCATTGGCGTCCATGGTGTAAATAATTTCTTTGTCACTAAAAATTGTGTTTGTTTTGGTTATTTTCTTTAAATATAAGTCTATTGGTTCACTGAATTGAAAATAGTGATTAGATAAAATAAACTCCCCATCTTCATGGTTAACTTGAATACAGTTGGTATGTGTGTCGCTTAGTTGAGTTATATTAGTGATTTGTAGGTGTGGATTATTGATTATAATGGCAGCCTTTGGTGCATAGCCAGAAATAATGGCCCTTGCCATAACTGGTAAATGTATTAACTTATCTTGGATGCATAAAATATCCAAGCTTAAATCTTCTAATATTTTCTTTAGCTCTAACATAACCAG
The DNA here is from genome assembly GCA_030762935.1 of Hymenopus coronatus. Classification (NCBI taxonomy): domain Eukaryota; kingdom Metazoa; phylum Arthropoda; class Insecta; order Mantodea; family Hymenopodidae; genus Hymenopus; species Hymenopus coronatus. The sequence continues at coordinate 29,705,188 of CM060897.1, forward strand.
CATACTATTATGGGCATTAATTTGCGCTATCATTAATTTCATTATCAAATTGTCCTGGAGTGAGTGAGTGAGTAGTGTTTAAGGGCCCGTCGACAACTAGGTCATTTGGGCCCGAAGTTAAGAAAAAGAAAAACACATTAAAAACAAATCTAGAGAAGAAAAGATAAAATTTGCTAAAAACCCTTACAAAGGCACACACGAGAAAAGGCCCGGGTGATAAAATCAAGGCTAAAAGGTTAAAAAACTAAAAGCACACACACAAAAAGTGGTCCCATGTGGTAAAAGTCAGAGTCTAAAAAGTTAAAAAGGCTAAAATTGCACACACGCATGAAACAGTTCAGATGTCTTTGCTGAGGCCAGCACACACGCATGAAACAGGTCAGATGCCTTTGCTGAGGCCAATGGAGGCAACAAAGCGTAGCACCATATCGACGGAATTGGCGTCGTCGCATAAAATGGCAGGTAAGGAGGTACCCAGGCCGATGGATTGCCGTTCACGATGAAATGTCGGACAATCAAGCAACACATGTGCCACAGACAGACGAACATCGCTGGTTTGACATATAGGAGCTGGCTCAGCGCGTAGAAGGTAGCCATGTGTTAGCCGCGTGTGACCGATACGCAGACGCGTAAGGATAACCTCGCGGCGCCGGTTTGGCTGGCAAGATGTGAGCCATGGCTGTACCGTGTCTTTGAGTGTGCGAAGCTGTGTACCTGCTAAGTTTTGCCAAGATTGCTGCTAAGCTAAAAGAAGAGACCTCCGAAAGTAACGTGAAACATCCCCTGACGGCACAGCCGCTTCCGAATAATCCTGCAAGGAGCAGGCAGCCTTGGCAGACCTATCCGCTACCTCATTACCTGCAATACCGACATGACCTGGAACCCACGTGAAGATGAACTGGTAGCTGCAAGCAATCAATTCAGAAAGGCGAGATTGAATACGCATAACGAGTGATGAGGAGCCAGTATACTGCTGCAGAGCCTGTAGGGCACTCAAGGAATCGCTGCAAACAAGAAAACTACCAGGTGCTAAAAGCCAGATAAAATCTAGAAAGTAAAAGATAGCGTACAGTTCGGCGGTGAATACAGAACTGGCGTCCGCAAGGCGATAATTATGTGTTACTCCATTGAAATATAAGGCACAACCTGTAGCTCCTGCCAGCTGGGAGCCGTAAGTGAATACCGGTGCATATGCCCGGTAATTGCTTAAAAGTTCGTAAAACAGTCGCTGAAATACCTCCGGAGCGGTCGAACGTTTCACAAGGTTGGAGAGGGTCAGGTCGAAACTGGGACGCCTCAGTTGCGAAGCAGGTTCCGGATAAACAAAAACACGCTCCACAGGAGGCAATCTGAGACCCCTATCGGAGAGCAGTTCACGAAACCGAATACCACAGGGGCGTGAAGCAGTGGCGTTCCTCAGATAGCGGTGTGAATAATCCGGGCTTAACACAGGGTTAAAACAAGGATGGCGGGGGTTCGCAGACAACTTAGCAGCATACGAACAAAGTAAAAATGAGCGACGCACTGCCAGTGGGGGTTCACCAGCATCGGCATACAAGCATTCCACACGACTAGTGCGGAAGGCTCCTGTAGCAAGACGTAAACCGATATGATGAACGGTGTCTAAAAGGCGAAGTTTAGAGGCGGTCGCTGCGCCGTAAATAAAACACCCGTAGTCTAGTTTTGAGCGAACGAGTGAACGGTACAAACGCAGCATCGCTGAACGATCGCCGTCCCACGACGCACCAGAAAGCAGTTTGAGGATCCGCAGCGATCGGTCACAGGAGGCACGAAGGTATCGGATGTGGGGTACCCAAGAAAGTTCACGGTCTAGGTGGAGACCTAAGAACTTCAAGGACGGAACGAAAGGCAGCGGCACACCGTTCAATTGAAGGTCAGGAGGAGGGTGTACTCCGCGAAGACGGTATAAGTATATGCACTGAGTTTTCGTAGGGGAAAAACGAAAACCATTGCGAAGCGCCCAACCAGCGATGGAGCTTATGGAGAGCTGGAGTTGTTCGAGATGTTCAGTGCTGTAGGAGCGATAGTACAGCGCAAAGTCATCCACATACAGTGACGATGATATCCCACTACGAATCACGGTAGTAATGCCGTTGATGGCCACGGCAAAAAGCATAACACTAAGAACGGAACCTTGGGGTACACCGTTCTCCTGAATCTTTTCCCGCGAGAGAGTATTGCCAATACGGACACGAAAGCGGCGTAGCTGGAGAAAGTTGCACAGAAATAGGGCCAGATGGCCGCGTAACCCTGAACTGTGCAAATTACGCAGAATACCATATCGCCAAGTAGTGTCTTAAGCCCTCTCGAGGTCAAAAAAGACACTCACGACTTGTTGCTTCAGAAGGAAAGCATTCCGTACATAAGCTTCCATACGCGCCAGGTTATCAACGCTTGAACGACCGCGACGAAATCCGCACTGCTCGGAACAGAGCACTTCGTTCGCCTCCAACCACCAAGTAAACCGAATACTGATCATGCGTTCCAAGGTCTTGCAAACGACGCTCGTGAGGCAAATCGGCCGGTAAGAGGATGGGAGGGTCCGGTCTTTGCCAGAACGAGGGATAGGAATGACAATACCCTCCCGCCACACAGGCGGGAAAACCTGTTCGCGCCAAATGCGGTTATAGAGGTCCAGAAGGAATGTAACGGCTGCAGGTGGGAGGTGAAGCAACATTTGTCGGTGAATATCATCGGGACCAGGAGAAGAGTCCGTCGCAGCGTGTAAAGCATGAGTTAGTTCCGCAAGGGTGAAGGGTGCATTGTACGGCTCACTACAGTCACTAGTAAACTCAAGGCGAAATCTCTCAGCAGCTTCCTTAATGGGAAGAAATGCATTGTCGTAATTGCCCGTTGCACTTGTCGCAGCGAAGGAGGTGGCTTGTGCGTCGGCAACATCCCGTTCGCTGGTGAAGGTGGAGCCGTGAACGGTAAGGCCAGGGATGTATGTCCTGAGACATTTGCCGGTCATCCACACTCTCTGCGAGGAGCTCCTGCGAGAAAGCGGGGAGACATATGCTTTCCACGAATTCCGCTTGGCATTACGTACGATATAGCGCGCCTTAGCCCGGGCGCGTTTGAAAGCAACAAAGTTCTCCGCCGTAGGGTGTAGGTGGAAAAGACGAAGAGCTTTTTTTCGTGCCTTTAATGCCAAGTTGCAGTCTTCGGTCCACCACGGCACTGGAATACGCCGAGGGTTAGAAGAACTCCGAGGAATACTGGATTCTGCGGCGAGCAAAACCGAGCAAGTAAAATACTCCACCATGTCTTCTATGGAGGTACAGCCATCGGAATTGAGATTGAGCAGAGAGGAAAACTTTTCCCAATCAGCTTTGGAGATAATCCAGCGGGCATGTTGAGTGGGTAAGGGATATTGTCCCGAAAAACGAATGTCAATGGGGAAATGATCACTGCCTTGAAGATCAGAAAATACCGACCAATCCAGGAAGGGTAATAAAGCAGGGCTGCAGAAAGTTACATCTAGGGCGGATAGGGTGCCATATGCAGAAGATAAGAATGTGGGTGCACCGGAGTTTAAGAGTAATAAACCAGACCTGTCGCAAACGTCTGCTATTATTGTACCTCGAGCATCGTCAGCAGAAGAACCCCAAAGAACATTGCAAGCATTGACATCGCCGAAAAAGATCAGCGGCGGGGGAATTTGTGCTAACAATGCCCGAAGCTCAGTGTCTGAGATCACATCGTGCGGCGGCAAATACACATTGCAAACAGAAAAGGAAGGCAATTTTACGCGCACAGCTACCGCTTGTAGCGGGGTGTTGAGTGTAATACTGGCGGCAAGGATGGTAGGAGCCACGAGAGTAACAACACCGTTGCAAGCACGCTGGCCACCAACAAAGTCGTGTCTGAAGGATTGAAAATGACGAAGTGGAAGGGTATGGTGGGGATGTAAGTGGGTTTCCTGGAGACACAGGATTGAGGGTGAACGCTTGCTGATTATATGTTGAAGGTCTGGTAGACGGGCCCTGATCACACTGGATTATATCCATGGTGAGATAGAAATTAAGGTGGTGTAATTTCTTTCTTTCTCACCTTAGCAGATTTGGCTCCAACTAACCTAAAATCCGTGTCTTCCTCAGACTCCACTGGTGGTCGGGAGTCAGAAGAAGTCTTTCGGTTCGCAGAACGAGAGCGGGACGTTGCCGAAGTTCGGCTCATCGGTCTACTACGTTGACGGGAACGATCTCCGGCGAAGGATGAACTAGGAGCACATGGGTTAGTCGACGGCTGAGATTGCTGCTGTGCATCAGAAGTTGTACACTGAGATGCAGATGATTGAGCACGTAAAGGAGCGGCTTCGCACAAGTCAGTTTGCGTCGAATCATCCGCGACAGGCACAAAAAAAAAAAAATAAATAAATAAATAAATAAAAAAATAATAAAAAAATAAAAAAAATAAAATCTGCTTAACTATTATCCTGGCATCTAGAGGCTATACCAGGACAAAGTTGACTCGATTTTATTTTTTCCTCATAACTATTTTATTAGCTGAAAAAAAAATTTACATGATTTTGCAGATACATTTTCTTATACTAATGCTACTGGAGACCAGTAACTTACAAAAATTTACTACTACAGTTCCTAGGAACATCTACATCTATTTCTTCTACTACTACTCTACTCATGCATTTAAGTACATTCCAATCTCTAACTACTTCTATACTGCTTTATTAACAATTTTAAAATCAATTACAATTTAATAACTACACTACTCTACTCTACTCTAGTATTGTTAGTTTAATTAAATAGATGTCTCAATCAGGTAATTTATCTTATTGGGTGTATCCAACTGGAATCCTTCCTCCTCTCAACTGGAACTGCAGTGGTGTCACCGCCGTCAGGAAAAGAGGTTGGTTCATCAGCTGCTTGGTGTCAAATCCGTGGTTTTTCATTGGCTCGTCTCCTCTTCTTCATCCTCTTCTTGTTGTCTTCTTCTTCTTCTTCCTGCTTCTATGCGTCCAGTGGAAATCCAGAAGTTTCTGCGTCTATTTATTCTCTGTTCTCCTTCTTGAAGATGGTCCTCATATATAATATCTCTTTCTTCCAATTGTTGTTCCATTGGCTCCTGTCTTTCCCTGGCACGAAGTCTCGTTGTCCAATATTCTCTATCCTCTCTTACCTCCCTTCTTATTCTAAAATTTTGATTCCCTATTTGCCGTAATTGGTTGTATTCTTCCATTACTTGGTCGGATATTTTTAGTGCCATTTGTTGTAAAATATTAAAGTCTTCTCCATGTCTTAAAATGTCAAAAATTCTTTTTCCTTGTAGTCGTCTTCGTTCTTCGAACAATATCTCGTCGTATTTTTTGCATTCAAACATTGCATGTTCGGGGGTATCTTGTGCTTCACATTGTTCACACTTGTCCTCTTCTTTTTTATTTATTCGTTTAAAGTAAACCTTGTAAGGTCCATGTCCCGTTATATATTGTATTCCTCCTCTGGTCGGTTGAATTTGTTTTAAATTTAGTCTTTCCTGTATATTAGGAAATAAATCATAAGTTCTTCTTCCTTCCTCTATTCCATCCCATTCTTTTTGCCAAATAGTTATTGTTTTTTCACTTGTCTTCTTGTGTTACAATTTGCACCTACTATTTCTTCAGTCTTTTGAATTTGTCCTTTTCTTATCCAAAAATATGCCGCACGTTGTCTAATCAAAAGGTCTATCGGCCATATGCCTAAAGTTACCAAAAGGGCCATCGTTGAAGTTGTCGTTACTGCTCTGGTCATCCTTAATAAGGCTTGTCTGTGTTCTTCTTAATAATGTAACGTTTTTTAATAATTTCACTCGATGTGACCATACTCCGGCTCCATATCCTATAATTCCAATTAAAAAGCTCATATGATATGTTCGAATTGTATTTAACGGTAATTTAAATTTCCTTGTGGCCAAACTTTGTAATTTCATCATAACTGTACTGGATTTACTTCTAACATAATTAATGTGTGTATCAAAATTCAATTTTTCATCCAATTTTATCCCAAGGTATTTAATTTCTTTTTGCCGCTTCACGTTTACATTATTAAGTTTTATCGTTGGGTCTTTTTTAAGGTTTCCTTTAAATAGCATATACGCCGATTTATGTGGTGCAATTTGTAATTTGGATCCTTTACACCATGTATCCAAATGGTCCAAAGTAATATTTGTCTTAGCTTCTAATTCAATTCTATCTGCTTCTATTAAAATCAATATGTCGTCAGCATACGCTACAATGTTCAGGGTATACTTTAAATTATTTAAATCTTCTAATATTGGTTCAGTTAATATATCCCAAAACAAGGGTCCTAAAACGGAACCTTGTGGACATCCTTTAGAAATTTGTCTTGTAATCGTCTGGTTTTCACCCTGTACATATACTCTTCTGTCTTTACAATAATCTTTCAATATGTTATATAAACACTTCGGATAATTTTGCTGTCTCATTGTATTAAATAAACAAGGCCACCATAAATTGTCAAAGGCACCTGCTATGTCTACAAACATTCCTAAAACATATTTTTTGTTGCTGTTCTTTATTGATATTAATGCTTCATTTATGGCATCCTCCGTCGAATATCCTTTTCTAAAACCAAACTGCTTCGTAGTCAGTCCTTTCAGTAGTCGGTATTCACTAATTCTTTTATACAATAATTTCTCCTGTATTTTTCCTAAAGTATTTAAAAGACATATCGGTCTGTAGGTTTTTGGGTTTTTTGGAACTTTGTCCTTATCTTTTTTCAAGATAACTACATTCGCTTCTTTCCAACAATATGGAACTCGTCCAAGTATTAAACATTCATTAAATAATTTACACAAATATGGTGCTATTGATTTTTCTAATTTTTGTATTACTTCTCCACATATATTATCCAGTCCTGGTGCTTTTTTCTGTTTTAGTTCTCTAATTGCAATTTTTACTTCAGTCACATCAAATGGATATACTACGTTTTGGTTGTTGTAATTTTGTTTATATTCCTCTCTTCGTTGTTTGTGATGTTCCGTATCGTCTTCTTCCTTGTCTGATGGTAATATCTTGTTCATTAGATGTTGTATTGAATCAGTCCAGCCTGTTGTTAGGGTTCCATCGTCTTTTGTTAGTGTTGATATCACCTCTGGTGCCGCTATTTTTTCCATAATAATTTTGTAGGGTCCCCACATGTCTTCTTCCAAATTTTCCCCATTTTTCTTGTCTGGTAACTTCTAACAAAACTTTATAACGTTCCTTTAGTTCCCTATATATATCCAAATGTCTTTCTCTCTCCGTTGCCGTTATACTCTTTTGATAATTTTGCCTACCTTTCCTAACCTTTGATTTTAATTTTTGCAATTTTTCATTCCAAATGCTATATTCTCTGGTTTTATTCGTAGTCTTTTTAAATGTTAAATCCATTGCCTTTTGTATATTTGTAGTTAGCTGTTTAGCTTTCTTATTTACATCTTCTCCCATTTTTTCTGTTTCTGGTAATATAACATTTTCCATTAACTTATTCCAATCTGCATTCTTTATTTGGTATCTTTTTCTTTTATTAAACATTCGGTGTTCATCTCCATGTCGTTGCGTAATAAGGTCAAAATATATTAGGTTATGATCACTCGTTGTCATATTTTGTTCTACTTTCCAGTTTTCTATTCTGTCGGTTATGTAGCGTTTTGCTAATGTTAAATCAATATTTTCTTTTGCGTCGGTTCTATTTTCAAATGTGTATGGATTATTTGGTCGATTTAGAATGTTTAAACTGTAATTTGCAATCAATTCTTCCATTGCCTCTCCTCTCATATCTGGATGTTTACTCCACCACCATCTTGACTTAGCATTTGCATCCATCGTAAACAACATTGCCTTACCATTATACGCATCCAAAATATTCCTCATTTTATTTAAATGTATCTCAATTTGGTCCATATATTGAAAATAATGGTTACATAATATAGAACTTACTCCTTTTATTGTCAGTTCTACGCAATTTACATGTTCGTCGCAATATTGTGAAATTTGTACTACTTGAATGTCCTTGTTAATTATTATTATTGTCGCTTTAGCATTATTTCCCTCTAAAATGGTTCTTGCCGTAACAGGCATATGAGCAGGTTTGTTGTTTATGATATAGGGTTCCTGAATGCAAATTACATCAAGTTGTCTATCGTCTATAAGTTTTCTTATTTTCATCATTACAATTTTGGATCTTTGAGCATTTATTTGTCCAAATCGTAATCCACTAATCTGGTACTGACAATCTTCTTTTTGGTCCATTATTTCGTGGTTTAATATATTTCAAATTTCTATAATCCCTTCTCATCTTGTTCACGGGCTGAAAATCAACCTTAAGTACTTCTTTCTTTTCAATTTTCTTTTTTACTGGAGTTTTATTGGTTCTTGATATATTTGGCGATTTTGGAATTTTAAATGTGATGAGTGGTTTATTATTAATTGGAAAACTTGATTTTTTCACCCAATTTTGTCTATTTATACGTTGCTGTGGTCTGGTAATAAAGCTTCCTGTGGCACTGGATGTTTGCGGAAAAATCATCATAGTGGGTTTGCTTTCAGTTGCGGTTCTTGCTCCTACACTACTTGTTTTGTCCTGTCTAATATGAACGTAGCAATTAGGCCATCTCTGCTGTGCATCAAAAACTACTCTTCCGTAGCATTGTACAAAATTTCCATAAATTTCATCCAGGTCAAAATTATCTCCTCTTCTCTCAAAAAGTATTATTAGCAATGTCCTTAATTTTGTTGGTTCCGTCGGAATGTTTTTGCTATGTAGTTCCATTCTGTCGATAGCATCTGGAACTGGAAACGTTACAGATTTGCCATTTTCATGTTGGGTCCTAACTATATGTCTTAGTGCTGCTATTAGGGTATTTTTCTCTTCCAATCGACTCAGTTGCATGGTATGTTCAAATTTGTCATATATATTTATTGGATCTAAATCTTTTGCTACCACTTGTCCAGTTGGCTGAGGTTCAACTTGATTAGAACTGTCTTCTTTACTTTCTATTTTTTTCTTCTACTACTTCTAATATATCTATATTTTCTATTTTTATCTCTGGTTTTTGTTCTATTTTAACTTCTGGTTTTTTATTTTCCTTTATTGGCTGCGGTTTTCTTATAAATATGTTAAAAAAACTAAAACTTGATATTTAGGTTTTACTTCCTCTTCACTTTCCTCCTCTGTTTTTTCATCTGTTGACGGTTCGTTATCGGTGCATATTGCATCGTAGTCTACATGTATTTTTTTCTTCTTGAAAACTTTTTGTTGCTTTTGTTTATTGTCCAAATATGTCTCCTCTTCTGAGTCTGGTGTCAAATATCCACTGTGTATCTCCACAGTTACTATTTCATCAGTCTGTGTTGATATGTCACAGGTATAAATTTTTCTCAATTTTGCTCTATATATTTCAGCACGTCGTTTGTTTCTATGTCGCAACCGCCTTTTCTACTAATAACTCGGGGAACTCGCTGTGGCTGCGAAAGGCAAATACAAAACTATTCTAACTGGATGCGACATGAGGGACGTATCCCCCATGCTAACTTATGGGAAATTAGCAAACTCAGGAGTAAAACAAGGAAATGTGGGAACAAAATCAAACTACTAAATTAAAACATGTTAATTCAAGAGTAATTCCAGCTAATTGATTTATTAAACTTTTACCTGTTATGTTGACGCTGGATGATGCGTAGCCAAAATCTGGGTGAATACTATAGCTCCATTAATTACATGATTACTAAAAAAACGTGCGATGCGCACCCCACGGCGTCCCACTGGCAAAGAGGCCGAAAAGCCACGCTCCCGTGGTTACATTAAACTAACCTTTTCTACAGTACAGCCAAAACAATAAAAATTAATTAGTCAATCATGCCACACTTAGAATGTGGATCCTAACGCAGTAGTACCACATTCTGCACGTGACATCTCCCCCTGCTTTACCAAGATTTTGGCGTCTGCGGCAAAATATACAAAAAAAATTTCCTTTATGGTACAAATTACACATACATTAATAGATTATGTTGGGTGGCCAAAAAAAAAATTGATAATATAAAAAAAAGTGTTTTTTTTTCTTCATAGTTTGCGTCCTGCTAATAAAGAGTTTATGGGAAGAACACGCAAAAAAAAAAAAAAAAAAAAAAAAAATCTTCTTTTGTTTCTTTTTTTTTTTTTTTTTTCACAGCACTTGCACAGGAGGCAATAAAATAGTAAGAGCCTCACTATTCCACTTTACACCACACGATGTTTATTATCATAAGTTTATGATAGAACGAAGAGGAGAAAAAAATGGGGCAAGGACCATCTGCATGTTGGAATGGTGCCCAATAAGTGGCCTTGGTGCCACGACTGTAGTGGTGTATGATTCTTTTGTTTGTCTTTGCTGATCTGGAACTCTATGCTGCGCGTGTTCCCCTCTAGTTAGCAGGCGACTAATCTAGTACTAATCAACTTTTTCTGGAACATGTTTCATAAGAGTATAAGCGGCCAATCCAACAATTATTACAAATGAGAATCCACAAAATTATGTACCATAAAATAATACATTAGGTCTACTATATAACTTTACAACAAGTTAACATCTTTGATGACAAAAATTTCTTAACTGAAATACAACAAATGTTGACCAACAATAAAAGTGTACATGAATTTAGAACATTAAAGATACATATTATTCCCATAATTAGAAGTAATACAAAATAATCTGTGCACAGATTTAAACAATACACTAGTAAACAATATTATCAGGATCCTGAACTTAACCTAACCAGCTGGTATGCAAAATCATTTTTCTTTATCTTTTATAAGGTGCACCTATAAAAATTTATTTAACCCATATAATCCAAAAATAATTATTATATGCCCTAACCACCTCTATACCTTTTTACTCATGCCACTATTAAACCAAGCATGCTTCACAACTAATTACTCATGCCACTATTAAACCCAACATGCTTCACAACTAATTACTCATGCTACTAGCCAACCTATAAATTTTGTTAAAAAAAACATGAATAATACATGTGCATTAAAACTGGGGGACAGTACATAAACAATCATGTAACCCTATATGATTAATAATTCAAACAAAGATCTAAAAAAAACATTACAATATCAGGAGAAAAGTATGATGCACTATTGAAACATTTAAACACTTTCCATCAATATGAGGCTGCAAAAAAAAAAAAAAAAAAAAAAAAATTGTAACACAAACAACTGTTGTCATAAAACTCGCAATCAAACATCACAACTTCTCAAATATTAACTCATCTCATCTAATTAGTGGATACACTTGGGCACGACCACTAACTATAAATGAGAACATTCACAACTCCCTCAGAGCATCCTTACGACCTCCTGAAAACACAATTAAAACACCAATTTAGTGGTTACTCTTGGGCAATTCCACTAAATCACACAACAGATAACTAAAATTCCCATAGGAACAGGAATTTCTGGCTACTCTTGGGCACTTCCAGAAACTCAAAATCTCCTGAAATCATTTACTCACACAAAATCATCATCTCCCTTCACACAGAAAACAAAATTTATGGTTACTCTTGGGCACTTCCATAAACCTGAAATCTCAAAACATTTACTCTCACATCATAATCATTTTCCTCTACACAGACACATACACACAAACAACAGTTATGCAGCACAAATACTCACAGCATCATAATGAAAACTCACATCATTTTAAGGCAATAGTACATCATACATAATCATTAATAACATCATTGTCCTCAATAATCATTCCTGAAATCAATTTCAAAAGATCTCATTTCTGAAAATAACATATTTAAATGTATCACAAAATCCAAAATTTTACAATCTATAAGGTCCCACAGGATCATAATATGGGTAAATACGGGAAACATGCACACTTTGCTGCTTAGTACGAGGGGCATAAGGACGTCCAACAAGATAAGTTACTGGGCTAATCTGCCTGATAATCTGAAATGGTCCAAAATATCTATGGAGTAGCTTTGTACATTTACCTTTCTTTCTGATAGGGGTAAACACTTTCACCAATTGGACAACATCTCTATGTTTAGCATCATATCTCTGTTTCTGTTTGACTTGCTGTTGTGTTATGTTATTTATAGCAAGCTCTCTTGCTTTTTGGATATCCTGTAAAGTTTGTTTAACAAAAAGATCATTTGAAGTAGATTGTGACTCCACTTGATTAGGTAATACTGCCTCACGTCCATATATGAGAAAAAATGGTGAGAATTTAGTAGAGTCCTGGACACTAGAGTTATAGGAAAAAATCACATATGGTAGTATCGCATCCCAATTTTTCTGATTTGAATCCACAAAATGGCTAAGCATATTTAATAACGTTTGATTAAAGCGTTCTGTTAAACCATTACAAGCTGGATGATAAGCACTGGTAAAGGAAGGCGATACCGAAAGAGATTTCAACAGTTCTTGAGTTACTTCACTAAGAAAAACTGAACCCCGGTCTGATAGCAAGGTAGCAGGTGCACCATGGCGACAAATAATATTGTGCAGAATGAATTTAGCAACATGTGGAATTGTTGCAGAAGGAAGTGATGTGGATTCAACCCACCGAGATGCATACTCTGTAGCAACAATAATATATTTATGACCAGAATTGGACCGTGGAAGAGGGCCAAGAAGATCAATGCCCCAACGTTCTCCTACCGAAGTAACTGGAATAGGTTGTAAAAGACCAGCAGGTTTCTGATTCTTAGGTGCCTTTCTAGTTTGACAACTGGGACCTGTACGCACAAAATGTTCAATATCTTTTTTCATCTCAATCCAATAATATCGAGAGTGAATTTTGTTGAAAGTTTTAGAAAATCCTAAATGTCCTGAAAGAGGATCATGACATGAGGACAAAATTTCATGTTTAAGGGCTTCAGGAATTACCAATAAATGAAGCGGTCCAGTAGAGCCAGCATTTTTACGATAAAGAACTCCTGACTTTAAAATATAAGTGGAAGCTTGTCTCTGAATTTTAGAAGCTAGGGAAGGGTCCTGGAGGGCCTGAACAATTGGAATCAAAGAAGTATCTTGTTGTTGCTTGTCAGCAACTTCAACTGGTGATAAGAGACAAGCAGGGAGTTCCTCAAGCTGTTCAAGTTCATTTTCTTGTGGTTGGAGCACTGGAAATCTAGAAAGAGTATCTGCATCATGATGTGTTTTCCCAGATTTATAGCAGATAGTATATTGAAATTCTTGGAGTTTCAAACTCCATCGAGCTAAACGTCCTGTTAAATCTTTTAAATTGTTCAGATGGCACAAAGAGTGATGGTCCGAAATAATATGTACTGGATAACCATATACAAAAGTGCGAAAATGAGTAAGTCCAAATAAAATAGCCAATAATTCCAATTCTGGAACGCTGTAGTTCTTTTCGGATTTTGTGAGTGTCCTGGATGCATAACCAATAGGTTTCAAAACATTATCAATCTTCTGATATAAGACACATGCCACACCTAGACCACTAGCATCTGTATGTAATTCAGTATATGCCCCAGACATATAGTGAGCCAAAACTGGTACTGAGACTAAAGCATCTTTTAAGGTTTGAAAAACTATTTCTTGTAATTCACCCCAATGAAAATCCTGACTTTTCCTAGTTAACTGTGTAAGTGGGTGTGCAATCTGAGAGTAGTTTTTGATGAATTTCCTATAAAAATTGAACAATCCTAAAACTTTCCTAACATCTCGAACATTCTTAGGACGAGGCAACTGTTGAATGGAAACCACTTTGTCTGTATCAGGGGAGATTCCATCTTTAGAAACTTCAAAACCAAGCAACTTTATTTTTTGCATAGCAAAGAAACATTTTTCAGGTTTAAGTTTAAAATTGTGAGTTTCTAAACGTTTAAAGACAGCTTCTAAATTTTCCATCAATTCTTCAAATGTTTTAGCAAATACCACAATATCATCCAAATAAGCTAACGCCTGTTTATAGTTAAGATCACCCAATAATTTTTCTGCAATATAACTGAAGAAGCGAGGTGCATTAGCAAGACCAAAACTCAAACGAGAGAACTCATACTGTCCTTGAGGTGTAACAAATGAAGTAAATTTTCGACTCTCTTCTGCAACTGGTACCTGAAAATATGCTGACAATAAATCCAAAGAAACAAACCATTTAGCGTCTCCCAAATAACTTAACAGATCATCAATGAGTGGTAAGGGATATGATGAAGTTTCTGTAACAGCATTAAGTTTCCTATAGTCAACACAAAAACGCATAGACCCATCTTTCTTTTTAACCAACACAACAGGTGAAGCCCAAGGGGACTGTGATTCTTGAATGATTCCAGCTTCCGTCATTTCTTTAACTTGTTGGGCAATTACCTCTTTTTGTTTATGAGCAACCTTATAGGGACGTTGTTTGATTGGTTTAGGGTCTGTGACTTTAATACCAAATTCAGCAACATTTGTATTCCCCAACTCCTGAAGTGAAGTAGCAAATAAGTGTGAATACTTCAATAATAGAGAATGCAATTGAGATTTCTGTACCTCAGACAATTGGCTATTGACTTTAAAATCAAACTTAGGAGCTTTTAGTGCAGTTACATCAGGTGGTGATACAGAATTACTTTGAACTAAGGCAACGTCGTATCCTCTGGCCAATACAGTATTAGCAAAGAGAGTTTGAGGAGAGTAGTTAATATCCCAGATTAAGCAATGGATTAACGTTAATCCTGCCGCTAGGGGCGCTAGTGGCGCTGTTAATCCGCGGATTAAGGCGGATTAAGAGCGCTGTTGTGAGATTTGAAAACTAGCACCAAGAGCGGAAGGATTATCGATAAATCCACTGCTTAATCTGGGATTATTTTTATTTATTTTTTTGTCTTTTTGATACAGTATGATACATAATATTTATTGAAGAAATTGTATTATACAATGTGAGCAGAATTGACGCATTATTACGTCCTATTTATTTTAACACTATATGATGATACACACTATTACACTACTTAGCAATTTACAAAATACATGATGATAGAATTACACGATACACAGTTTTATATGACACACTATTTTAATACTAATGCACTGTTCACACAAAATAGATTTAAAGATTGTGGTGATGGAGCACATTTTTTTAATACTACTGTACTGTTCAATTGTTTTTTTCAGTTTTCACTTTTTCACACAAAATAATTTTAAAGTTTGTGGTGATGGAGAGATGGTCGGTGTCTTCGGAATCACTGCTGTCGCTGTCGATCCTGAAAATGGTGCGATCTTGCATAGGTTTGGTGATGCAGGTGAGAAGAAGATGATGAAAGTTGTTGTGTGTTTCTATGGTTGGTATGGCCACCACGAACTCGTTGGAGAAGCTGGTGGAGAAGCACCCATCCGATGTGGCGTTGATGTCGAGGTTGGGAATCTTGTTGTGGCACAGGTATATGGATAGCTGTGGATTTGATCCGTGAGGATTAGCCTTGGATGGGAGGCACTTGACATGGATGGCTTGGGAATTTTCGGTGATGAGTTTGACGATGATTTGTTTTTGATTGCCGAAGAAGGTGGTTTCAGTGGAGAGTAGGGCAACTTGGGAATATTGGCCATTAGCGGCGAGCTGGGGTAGAAATAGGAGTTTTAGGAGTAGGTTATTTCCTACGTGCACGGGATCGATTTCGCAGGGGTTCATTGTGGATCGAACTTCACTAGATATTTTTTGAATCCGTTTGAGAGTTTTTCTTCGCCTTGGTAGGTGAGGGTAAACTTGGTGTTAGAGAGGTTTTGGATGAGTTCAGGAGTAGCCTTACCAAATCTTGCAGGTAGGAAGACTTCGGTTTCTTCGTCGATTTTTACGACGGTCCTGGGTCCGTATTTTGTGCCGAGGGATCTGACGGCTTGCACTGAGTATGGCACGTTTTGCTGTAGCTGAGAAACGCTGAGAATGTCTGTGTTGTTGGACAGGTCTTCGAGTAGACGGAGGGGGTCTTGGCCCATGGTTCACTTGTTGCACCAGTGACAGTTTTTTATAAACGGCGGTGGTCCGTCGAACTGTGTTCTTTGTGACGGGAGGTTATAGTGGTTTTTACACCGTTGGTATGGGGCACAAGTGTGTTGGATGTGAGTAGGAATGTATTTCCACACGACGTCCACGTCTTCAGGTGGGTAGCGGTTGAAGATGGCGCTACAGTTTTCTAGAAGAACTTGTCGTTCCTGAGGAAGAAGTGCCTCGATGCGTCTGTGGTTGTCCAGGTATTTGACGAGCACGGCGAAGCAGCCACAGGTCATGAGCAGCGCCTGTTGTTGAAGTATCTGTCGCGAAAGTTGTCGATTTGGTCTCGGAGCTTGGCGAGTTGCTGGAAGAACACCGCTTCACACCTGGAGCACAGGTTTGTATTGCTTGGACTGGAGATTTGGCAGCAACAATGTTTGCAGCGGAGATGCTTTGCGACTGGCATTCCCGAAAGCTGGATCCACACTGTGTAAGGCGGAAGCATTGGAGTGGGAATTTATAGGGATTTGAGAAACCGCAGTTCCGGGAAGTGCTAATTGGATGTTATCACAACCGCACTGTGTAAGGCGGAAACGCTGGTGTGGGAACTTATTGGGATATGAAATATCACAGGAAACCAGTGACCGTTGGGACCGTTGGTGGGAAAGTCCGTTGGGGATTCAAATGTTTTCAAATCCTTTGTGACGCCTCCTGTTTCCTGAGAAGACGGTTTTGATGGACGCTGAATATCCAATCACCGTGGATGTGATCGGGAGAGATGAAGAAACCGGTGTGATCCAAATACACCGCTAAGCATGTACCGTAGCATATGCGATCTTGGTCGATCCAGTGCTGCATTTTAGCTGTGGAGATGTATTGTTGTTCGTAGAAAATCATGTATAAACCTCTTGTAGGCACAAATTGGAATCGTTGGTCCTGCCGTTCCTCGTCTGGCCACTCGTCTGATGTGAACTGGATGTCGGTGAAATTGGTGTTGGAGAGGACGTAATGGATTTTATTTTCGCAGCTGTGAACTTTGATGGTGATGGATTTTCCGTCGTAGGAATGATCGATGAAACGCAGTGCATAAGGGACATTCTTCTTGGGATGATTTTCCACTTCGTAGTTTTTAAACACTTTAGATGCTTCGCAGTACACAGAGACATAATTTCTGTAACCCATGCTGAACGAGCAGCGGCACCAACTGGAACTGGGTACGGTAAGAGTAGAGCAGAGGACATGTTGGAGCATGCGCACTAAGGCGTGTTTTGCGAAATGGATAGAGCAAAATGGGGTTTGAGAAAGAGATCGGTTTCTAGGAATGTTCTGAAATTGGCACACCGGATGTACTTGGTAAATTGGGTGAAATTCATGTTTTCGAAAGGGGTGCCGGCGGCGTGGCAGTGAAGCATGTACTTGTAGTATGCCATAATTTGGTTTTGCACGTCCATTTCTTCTTTCTTCTTGTGATACATGATGTCGGTGATGATGCGCTGCAGGCTGTGCAAGGTGTTCCACTCTTCGCGGTTGAGCGTGACTGAGGTACCGTGAGGATCTCTGAAGACAATTTTTAGTTTCCCGAACACGTTCTTAAAGAGGACGGTGACGGTGTCGCTGAATCCATATTCCTGTAAACGACCCTCCGGATGATCCAGGCGTCGGTGAATGATGGGTATGGCGTCGACGAGTTGATTCCACTCTGTGGAACCCAGGACCACAGCGCTTCGCTGGCCGCATTTGGCAATGGCTACCACCAGCTGGTGCGGGGACAGGGGCGAAAACCCGACACACACAAATTTGGTGTGTTTGGTGTTGAGGAAATAAATGTCTGATAGAGGGCCTACAAAGGTGCTAGGATGGGTAGGAGGGATGCAGGGTTGCAGATCGACATCGTTGAGGCAAATCTTTCTTTTTGCTCGGACGATTTTTGGTGCCTTCGGTGTCCCACTGAAACAATAGAGAGAGAATAGCATGTGAGTGCTATACACCAACAGCCACGTGGCAAAGACAAGTGTGAAAAAAAAGAGGTATGCACAAACCTGTGTGGCGTGATGGCCTCGGCGCTCTGCATGGCTCTGGAAGACGAGCGATGGTGGGGCGGACCTTTTATAACAGCAGGAGCGTGTTCTGAAAGCACATGCGCGAGACAATGTTAAAAAAAAAGAAAAAAGCAATATGAGACGGATAGTGACGATGAGGTACATCCATGAACTTACCTGTAACGGTTGGCAGGTTTGCTGAGCGTTAGAGCACTTTGTGCGACATGCGTCTTTGTAGGTTTTGCGAATGACGTCATCGTTATGAGCGTAATTGCTGACGTGAAATTTGGAAAAGAACGTATGCTTAGGGAGACCGGAACAGCGGTGAGCGAGGTAATCGATGACGTAATGACCGCAAGTGGTGCTGTCAAAACCTTGCAGTCTTCTGGCGTTGGTTGACCAGCGCGTTCCGCAGATTGAATTTAAGAACCGAAGAAAATAGGGGGAAAGGGGCCCTATGCCGTAACTGTCAAAATATTCCCCCTGTGCTTGTTTATCCACAAAGATGCAAACCCAGTGTTGACCAGATTTGGTGCTGGGATCGGTGTTAGCCACAAGGGCCACGGGAAGCGTTTGAGGACGGTGAAGTGCGGGTAGGCTATCGCGGGGGTAGACGCCTAAAAAGTGGGGGCGCGTAGAGGGGCAGGTGAATAGCAACTGGTGAATTTGGAAGGTGTTCATGATACCAAAATGGATCTGTTAGCGTCAATTTCGACGGTGCGATGTATTTCCGCCATCACCAGCAGAATGACGGGTTCTGTCAATTTGTCGGCAAAACCGATGTTTATAGACACGCTACCGTGGCGCTGGCCGGAGATGTGAGACTCGTTGGCGCTCATGTCTGCAGTGAGATCGAAAGCCATGACGGTATACCCTTGCGGGTAGGCTTCTCTAGAGATGGAGTGTCCTTCGTCCTTGAAATGAATGCCTAACCCGTCCTGCAGGGTTTGAAAGCATTCCATGTAGTGGCCTTTTGAAAAGTCGGGCTGAAGCGGTTGGGAGGGTACGGGCTGACCGTTCACATAGAGTTGAAAGAAGTTCATTTTAAAGTGTTGTAAATTGTACGGATTTGCGTTAAAATTTCCCGAATAAGCCTTGTCGGTGACCATAGCCACGACCACTCTTCTGGGGACTTGCCCTATGAAGACGTCGCTAAACGTCATTGCTCTGGACTCTTTGGGGATGCTGAGGGCGTGAAAGCTGACATCCTTGAGATGGTACTTGGCATTGCTTTTTGAGAGCACGGCCTGGTGTGCAAGTTTGATGGTGGGCGAGCGTCGTACGGATTTTAAACGTAACGTGGCTGACAAGATGTCGGCGTAGCCCTTGAAGGTGGGCTGGTCGGAAAACAGGTAAAATTGGGGAGAGGCAGGGGTGAGTTTAATGGTCATGCTGACGTTATTCAAAAGCAGCTTCTCCTGTCTGAACAGAGCATTGGAAAGAGGGGCGATGAGTTGAACCACGTTGCTAGCTTTGGTAAACCCCTGACGCCACTGAAACCCCGCGTTGGCCACAAAAATATCCATGATGCCGGCCGTGTCCTTTCTCCAGAGGGATGATTGTAGTTTAGTGTTCATGGCATCTTCGGAGTAATTCAAAAGCGTCTCGATGTAGGTTCTGTAGGGGTACCCAGCTTGCGGCATGGATACGATGACGTTATTGAGGGAGACCTCTACCTGCTGAAACAGGGAATTTAAGGCATTGTTCACCAAAGTGGCTGTAAGATCATCCTTTAGAACGGCTCCCTTGTCATCCACGATGCGGACCATGAGTTCGAGCACCACGTAGGTCCCCCCCCAGGGGCCTACTACGGTAGGTACGGGTTAGGCGCACCCGGGGTCCCGAGCCACCTTGACTCCCTCTGTGGGCAACCTCAGAGTGGTGAGGGAGCCAGAAGGTCAAAATGCCCACCCACGTGTAGGCCGTGCGTGGAGACCCGTGTCGGTGAAGAGGAATATCCTGGTTGGTTGAGGGTTGCGTACCTGAGCCTGGGCTTCTGTCTTTCAGTAACTGGGGAGGGTGCGCAGCCTAATACACCGCTTTGGTTTCTGATTTGCCTAAACGGGAGGCTAGGGACTAACCCACCCCTAGTCAATCGGCCAGGACTAGGTATTACACCGAACTCCAGGGTGAGTGGGACGGCGAGCCCGCTATATCCCCTGTGTAGCCCTGTCACCCCAGTGGGGTGACCCCTCGTTGGGCTCCGTGGTGGGTGGGGAGCACTGGGGGATGAATTTATACCATTTTTTCTATGGCACCAAAACAAAAACCCCTTAATAAAGACGTTGGAAAGGAAGTAGTGGAGTCATGTGGTCCTCGCTACTTGGATATTCATAGGACAGAGGAAGGTAAGAAGTTCCTGACGGTGAGCCCTTTTACTATCCAAAAGGGTCTCGATGCCATTGCTGGTCCTGTTAAATCCTGCGTTCGAGCTCGCAATGGTACACTTCTTGTCGAAGCCAACTCCGCCTCGCAAGCTGCAAGGATACTTAAAGCTACCATGTTAGCCAGCTATCCAGTGAAGGTCGAGGTGCACAAGTCGCTGAACTCCTCCCGCGGTGTAATAACAACTCGCGCGTTGGACGGTTTGTCCATTGAGGAGATCAAAGAAAATCTTGCGACTCAGGGTGTCTCAGCTGTTTATCGGGTACAACGTAAGATCAACGGTGAATTCCTGCCTACTCGTACCCTGTTTCTTACTTTTGATCGGGTTGATCTGCCTCAAAAGATTAGAGCAGGGTATGAAGCCATCGAAGTTAGGCCTTATATACCCAATCCGCTGAGGTGCTTTAAATGCCAACGTTTTGGTCACACTAGTGAGTTGTGTACCGGCAAGTCCACCTGCGTCCACTGCGGTGACACCTCCCACGATGGGGCTTGTGCTTCAGCTCCATCGTGTGTGAACTGTAACGGGGAACACCCATCTAGTTCCCGAGACTGCCCCCGTTTTGCAGAGGAACGAGCGATCCAGGAGATACGGGTGAAAGAGAAGGTGTCCTTCTTGGAAGCCCGGAAGCTCCTGCGACTCCGCCAACCCTCTGCCCCGAGGTCCGGTACCTATAGCTCAGTTGCAGCTAAACCGGTACCGCGTCGGGAAATCGCAACCCAGACCGGCGATATGAACGGGGCTACAATTGCGGAAAAGGTAATTTTAGCCCAAGCGCTGCCAAAGCCTTCGGCACCTACACCCAAGTTGGTATCAACATCTGCCAAATCCGCCAGCTTACAGAATAGTCCTGCACATTTGTCACCGAAAGCCTCGACCTCCGGAACTAAAGCTATTAAATTCACGACGTCTTCTGCCCCAGAAAAACAGTTTAAGACCAAGTATGTACGACAAGACTTTTTGAAAGAGAATGTGCAATCTATTACCAAGTCATCTAAAGGTAAGAAAAGTTCACGCAACTCCACACGTGTATCCTCCTCTGAAGGGTCATCTGGGGAGGAGGGCGTGAATCGGCGACGGCCGTCTTCGCCGATCAGCACATCCAATCGGTTCGAACTACTTGGACCGAAAACTGCTCTTGAAAAAGGGACCTCCCATGTGGAGGAGATGGACCAGGAGGATTCTGCCGCCACTGCCAGAGGGACAGTGCGGAAACGGCAGGATCGTGCTCCTGAAAATAGTACTAGCCCAACGCCTAAGAAGAACAAATTGAACCGACCAGCCAATCCCAATCTGCAGAAGCGTCTTTCGATTTGAAACTTATCCCATAATATACTCAATGGCTATCCTCCATTGGAACATACGCGGAATTCGACCACATCGACCAGAGCTTGACTTGTTGCTGCGCCAGCATGAACCCTTGGCTGTATGTTTACAAGAGACGAAGCTCCGTCCACAGGACACCGTTACCATCAGGCAGTACTCCTCCGTACGATGTGATTTATCCCCGGAGGACGGTGTCCCGGCACATGGGGGCACTATGATGCTTATTCGGGATGATATTTTTGCCAACTCCGTACCCATACAATCTGCAATCCAGTCCGTTGCTGTCAGCATTAAGCTACCCTCCGCTTCATTCACCATTTGCAGTATCTATTTGCCTCCATCTGCGGACCTCTCGCACAGCGACTTAGAACACCTCATTTCGCAGTTGCCACCACCCTTTTTATTGGTAGGCGACGTGAATGCCCATCACCCTCTTTGGGGCTCTCCTCGGGCTTGTGCGAGAGGTACGCTACTTAAAGACTTCTTGGATAGTCAGAATCTTGCTCTCTTGAACACCGGAGAGCCCACCTTTCTATCTGACGCATTTCATAGTTTTTCACACATTGACATTGCAATTTGTTCCCCTCAGCTGGCAGTCACCTTATGCTGGAATATCGTCTCGGATTTGCATTCTAGTGACCACTTTCCCTGTCGTATTAGTGTCTTGACACCCGTTGTATGTTCCACCCGTTTACCTAGTTGGCGCCTAGACCACGCCAGCTGGGAACTGTACTCCCACTTGGCTGAATTTAGCTACGAAGAGCACGACTCTGTGAACCACTTGGTCGAACATCTTACAGAGACCATTCTTTCTGCTTCTGAGCAATCCATTCCGCGTTCGACTGGCTACAGCCGTCGATTTCCGGTACCTTGGTGGACCGCTGACTGTCGGGATGCTATTCGCGCTCGCAGACGAGCTCTACGGGTTTTCCAGCGTTATCCCACACTGGATAACCTGATATACTATAAACGGATGCGTGCACATTCTAGGCGGGTTATTAAGGATAGCAAAAAGATGTCATGGAATAAATTCGTGGGTTCCTTTAATCGACATACACCTTCCTCTGTCGTATGGGATAAGTTAAGACGTGTGGCTGGGAAACCGAACCATATGCCCATCGCCGGTCTCAAAACACCTACCGGAGCTGTTGTTGATACATTTGACGTGGCGAATACTTTAGGCAGTGCTTTCGCTCAGGTGTCTAGCTCAGGCAACTATTCCCCTGAGTTTCTTACAGTTAAGAACCAGGTGGAATCTCAAGAATTCTCGTTTCTTTCTGGCAACCTTGAGGATTATAATCGCCTTTTCACCCTGGCAGAGCTAGACAATGCACTCTCCTCTTCACGACACTCAGCACCAGGTCCAGATGGTATCCACGTCCAAATGTTGCAACATCTCTCTCCTGATGGCAAAGATTTCCTACTCGAGGTCTATAATCGTGTCTGGGTTGATGGCATTTTTCCAGACAAGTGGCGGGAGGCCACCATCATACCCATTCTTAAACCTGGAAAGGACCGCCATCTTCCTTCCAGTTACCGTCCTATTTCCCTCACCAGTTGCGTGTGCAAGGTGATGGAACGCATGATCAATGGACGGTTGGTGTGGTGGCTGGAATCCCACAATCTTCTGACGAACATCCAGTGTGGCTTTCGACGACGACGTTCAACTGCTGACCACCTTGTCTCTCTGTCAACTCAGATTATGGACGGGTTTCTTAAGAACAGCCCCACAGTTGGGATATTTTTTGACCTCGAGAAGGCCTACGACACGTGTTGGCGGGCGGGAATATTGCGTTCTCTGCACAACTGGAACATACGTGGACGCCTACCGTTGGTCATTCAGGAGTTTATGCGGGACCGCGTTTTTCGAGTGAGGGTGGGTTCAGTTTTATCTAACCATTTTATTCAAGAGAACGGAGTGCCGCAGGGCTCGGTACTCAGCGTGACTCTATTTGCTATTGCGATAAATTCCATATCACTATGTGTGCCTCAAGGTGTCTCTTCCTGTTTATTCGTGGACGACTTTGCCATCTTCTGTACTTCTCAGCGTACACCGTTTTTGGAACGCCGTCTCCAGCGGTGTTTGGACAATCTCTATGCATGGAGCTCGAAACACGGTTTTCGTTTCTCCGCTGAGAAGACAGTCTGCGTTAACTTCTGGCGCCGTAAGTGGCAAATGCCGCCGTCTCTTCGACTCGGGCCAGATTTACTTCCTTTCGCAGACGAGGCGAGATTCCTTGGTTTGATCTTCGATCGGAAACTTTGTTGGGCACCACAAATAGCACAGCTTAGAGCACGATGTGACCGTTCTCTAAATCTTTTACGGATACTAAGTGGCAAGTCTTGGGGTGCGGATCGGACGGCATTGCTCCGTCTTTATCGTGCTGTGATTCGTTCGAAGTTGGACTATGGCAGCATTGTGTATTCTTCAGCTCGACCTTCAGTGCTCAGAATGTTAGACACAGTCCATAACCAGGGCATCCGTGTGGCCGTTGGAGCTTTTCCAACGAGCCCAGTTGTTAGCCTCTACGCCGAATCGGGAGAACCTCCTCTGCGTTGTCGGCGTGATGTCCTGCTTGCTAATTATGGCTGTGGGCTGAAGTGTATGCCAGGGCATCCAACTTATCACGCTTTTTTCTCCCCTGAGCTGCACGAGCGATACTGCCTCCGCTCTCTGAGCCCCAGGCCAGCAGGTTTTCGTTTCCGTGAGCTTCTACGCCAGCACCATGTTGACATTCCTCGGCTGTTACCCAAGGGAGAGAGTATACACCCCCCTTGGTTACGCGCTACCTCCCATGTCGATCTCGGGATGACGCTCTACGGGAAATCTGTTACGCCTCTTGATAGTATTCGTCGATGCTTTTTAGAATTTTTATCCAAATACAGTGGCCATATTTGTATTTACACCGATGGTAGTAAGAGCCCCGACGGTGTTGGATGTGCCTTTGTAACTGGCACCACAACTTCTACTTACGGTTTGCCTAGTTGCACATCTATATATTCTGCCGAGCTATATGCTATTTATCAAGCCCTTCTGTATATTCGACGTC
The DNA here is from genome assembly GCA_030762935.1 of Hymenopus coronatus. Classification (NCBI taxonomy): domain Eukaryota; kingdom Metazoa; phylum Arthropoda; class Insecta; order Mantodea; family Hymenopodidae; genus Hymenopus; species Hymenopus coronatus. Next base: position 29,729,937 of record CM060897.1, read on the forward strand.
GAAAATTAGGTGACTGCCTTATACTTAGTGATTCCCTTAGTGCCCTTCAGAGCATTCGTGAGCTGTACAATTACCATCCTTTGGTGCAGCGCATCCAGGACGTTCTCCGCATTTTGCACGCTTCTGGTTTTAATGTGGAGTGCGCATGGATTCCTGGACACGTTGGCTTGCCAGGGAATGACACGGCGGATTTGGCAGCGAAATCGGCAGTCACAGCGCCCAGTGTTACGATTACCCATTCAACAGCAGAAGATTTTAGAGTGGCTGTACGGAGAGCCGTTTTTTCGACTTGGCATGCGGAGTGGTCGGCTCTCCGTGGTAATAAGCTGCGAGAGGTGAAGGACCTCCCTGTCAACTGGGTAACCTCCTCTCGTTTATTCCGCCGGGAGGAGGTAGTACTAGCTCGGCTAAGAATTGGCCACTGTATTTTTACTCACAGTTACCTTTTTAAACGTGAACCTGCTCCTGTCTGTGCGCTCTGTGGGGAGGCACAGACAGTTCGTCATGTGTTGCTGGAGTGTGGTCACCTGGCACACATTCGGTCATGTATGGGCATGCCGGCCTCTCTTGCTGAGGTCCTGGCAGATGACCCAAGAGCAGTGGACAGGGTTTTTAAATTTTTAGCAAAACTTTCTTTTACCTTGACGTTTTAGTGTGATAGCAGTTCTTTTTAAACACTTTTAATTTTAATGTGTTGATTTTAGATGGAGTTTTATATCCAGCTCTGTTAGAGGGCTGGACCGTTCTGTTACTTACTTTTCAACTGTGTTAGCCCTTTTTACTTGTGTGTTTTTCCTTTTTTGGTATTTTCTTACTGCCTATTGCCAAGTTTTAATCGTAAGGGCGCTTATGACCTCGGCAGTTGAGCGCCCTTAAACACCATTATCATCATCATCATCCATTGGAACATACGCGGAATTCGACCACATCGACCAGAGCTTGACTTGTTGCTGCGCCAGCATGAACCCTTGGCTGTATGTTTACAAGAGACGAAGCTCCGTCCACAGGACACCGTTACCATCAGGCAGTACTCCTCCGTACGATGTGATTTATCCCCGGAGGACGGTGTCCCGGCACATGGGGGCACTATGATGCTTATTCGAGATGATATTTTTGCCAACTCCGTACCCATACAATCTGCAATCCAGTCCGTTGCTGTCAGCATTAAGCTACCCTCCGCTTCATTCACCATTTGCAGTATCTATTTGCCTCCATCTGCGGACCTCTCGCACAGCGACTTAGAACACCTCATTTCGCAGTTGCCACCACCCTTTTTATTGGTAGGCGACGTGAATGCCCATCACCCTCTTTGGGGCTCTCCTCGGGCTTGTGCGAGAGGTACGCTACTTAAAGACTTCTTGGATAGTCAGAATCTTGCTCTCTTGAACACCGGAGAGCCCACCTTTCTATCTGACGCATTTCATAGTTTTTCACACATTGACATTGCAATTTGTTCCCCTCAGCTGGCAGTCACCTTATGCTGGAATATCATCTCGGATTTGCATTCTAGTGACCACTTTCCTTGTCGTATTAGTGTCTTGACACCCGTTGTATGTTCCACCCGTTTACCTAGTTGGCGCCTAGACCACGCCAGCTGGGAACTGTACTCCCACTTGGCTGAATTTAGCTACGAAGAGCACGACTCTGTGAACCACTTGGTCGAACATCTTACAGGGACCATTCTTTCTGCTGCTGAGCAATCCATTCCGCGTTCGACTGGCTACAGCCGTCGATTTCCGGTACCTTGGTGGACCGCTGACTGTCGGGATGCTATTCGCGCTCGCAGACGAGCTCTACGGGTTTTCCAGCGTTTTCCTACACTGGATAACCTGATACACTATAAACGGATGCGTGCACATTCTAGGCGGGTTATTAAGGATAGCAAAAAGATGTCATGGAATAAATTCGTGGGTTCCTTTAATCGACATACACCTTCCTCTGTCGTATGGGATAAGTTAAGACGTGTGGCTGGGAAACCGAACCATATGCCCATCGCCGGTCTCAAAACACCTACCGGAGCTGTTGTTGATACATTTGACGTGGCGAATACCTTAGGCAGTGCTTTCGCTGAGGTGTCTAGCTCAGGCAACTATTCCCCTGAGTTTCTTACAGTTAAGAACCAGGTGGAATCTCAAGAATTCTCGTTTCTTTCTGGCAACCTTGAGGATTATAATCGCCTTTTCACCCTGGCAGAGCTAGACAATGCACTCTCCTCTTCACGACACTCAGCACCAGGCCCAGATGGTATCCACGTCCAAATGTTGCAACATCTCTCTCCTGATGGCAAAGATTTCCTACTCGAGGTCTATAATCGTGTCTGGGTTGATGGCATTTTTCCAGACAAGTGGCGGGAGGCCACCATCATACCCATTCTTAAACCTGGAAAGGACCGCCATCTTCCTTCCAGTTACCGTCCTATTTCCCTCACCAGTTGCGTTTGCAAGGTGATGGAACGCATGATCAATGGACGGTTGGTGTGGTGGCTGGAATCCCACAATCTTCTGACGAACATCCAGTGTGGCTTTCGACGACGACGTTCAACTGCTGACCACCTTGTCTCTCTGTCAACTCAGATTATGGACGGGTTTCTTAAGAACAGCCCCACAGTTGGGATATTTTTTGACCTCGAGAAGGCCTACGACACGTGTTGGCGGGCGGGAATATTGCGTTCTCTGCACAACTGGAACATACGTGGACGCCTACCGTTGGTCATTCAGGAGTTTATGCGGGACCGCGTTTTTCGAGTGAGGGTGGGTTCGGTTTTTTCTAACCATTTTATTCAAGAGAACGGAGTGCCGCAGGGCTCGGTACTCAGCGTGACTCTATTTGCTATTGCGATAAATTCCATATCACTATGTGTGCCTCAAGGTGTCTCTTCCTGTTTATTCGTGGACGACTTTGCCATCTTCTGTACTTCTCAGCGTACACCGTTTTTGGAACGCCGTCTCCAGCGGTGTTTGGACAATCTCTATGCATGGAGCTCGAAACACGGTTTTCGTTTCTCCGCTGAGAAGACAGTCTGCGTTAACTTCTGGCGCCGTAAGTGGCATATGCCGCCGTCTCTTCGACTCGGGCCAGATTTACTTCCTTTCGCAGACGAGGCGAGATTCCTTGGTTTGATCTTCGATCGGAAACTTTGTTGGGCACCACAAATAGCACAGCTTAGAGCACGATGTGACCGTTCTCTAAATCTTTTACGGATACTAAGTGGCAAGTCTTGGGGTGCGGATCGGACGACATTGCTCCGTCTTTATCGTGCTGTGATTCGTTCGAAGTTGGACTATGGCAGCATTGTGTATTCTTCAGCTCGAGCTTCAGTGCTCAGAAGGTTAGACACAGTCCATAACCAGGGCATCCGTGTGGCCGTTGGAGCTTTTCCAACGAGCCCAGTTGTTAGCCTCTACGCCGAATCGGGAGAACCTCCTCTGCGTTGTCGGCGTGATGTCCTGCTTGCTAATTATGGCTGTGGGCTGAAGTGTATGCCTGGGCATCCAACTTATCACGCGTTTTTCTCCCCTGAGCTGCACGAGCGATACTGCCTCCGCTCTCTGAGCCCCAGGCCAGCAGGTTTTCGTTTCCGTGAGCTTCTACGCCAGCACCATGTTGACATTCCTCGGCTGTTATCCAAGGGAGAGAATATACACCCCCCTTGGTTACGCGCTACCTCCCATGTCGATCTCGGGATGACGCTCTACGGGAAATCTGTTACGCCTCTTGATAGTATTCGTCGTTGCTTTTTAGAATTTTTATCCAAATACAGTGGCCGTATTTGTATTTACACCGATGGTAGTAAGAGCCCCGACGGTGTTGGATGTGCCTTTGTAACTGGCACCGCAACTTCTACTTACGGTTTGCCTAGTTGCACATCTATATATTCTGCCGAGCTATATGCTATTTATCAAGCCCTTCTGTATATTCGACGTCGAAAATTAGGTGACTGCCTTATTCTTAGTGATTCCCTTAGTGCCCTTCAGAGCATTCGTGAGCTGTACAATTACCATCCTTTGGTGCAGCGCATCCAGGACGTTCTCCACATTTTGCACGCTTCTGGTTTTAATGTGGAGTGCGCATGGATTCCTGGACACGTTGGCTTGCCAGGGAATGACACGGCGGATTTGGCAGCGAAATCGGCAGTCACAGCGCCCAGTGTTACGATTACCCATTCAACAGCAGAAGATTTTAGAGTGGCTGTACGGAGAGCCGTTTTTTCGACTTGGCATGCGGAGTGGTCGGCTCTCCGTGGTAATAAGCTGCGAGAGGTGAAGGACCTCCCTGTCAACTGGGTAACCTCCTCTCGTTTATTCCGCCGGGAGGAGGTAGTACTAGCTCGGCTAAGAATTGGCCACTGTATTTTTACTCACAGTTACCTTTTTAAACGTGAACCTGCTCCTGTCTGTGCGCTCTGTGGGGAGGCACAGACAGTTCGCCATGTGTTGCTGGAGTGTGGTCACCTGGCACACATTCGGTCATCTATGGGCATGCCGGCCTCTCTTGCTGAGGTCCTGGCAGATGACCCAAGAGCAGTGGACAGGGTTTTTAAATTTTTAGCAAAACTTTCTTTTACCTTGACGTTTTAGTGTGATAACGGTTTTTTAAACTCTTTTGGTTTTAATGTGTTGATTTTAGATGGAGTTTTATATCCAGCTCTGGTTAGAGGGCTGGACGTTTCTGTTACTTCCGTTTCAACTGTGTTAGCTCTTTTATTTGTGTTTACTTTTTTGTTTGGTATTTTCTTACTGGCTATTGCCAAGTTTTAATATTAAGGGCGCTTATGACCACGGCAGTTGAGCGCCCTTAAACACCATCATCATCATCATAGGCGGGTTATTAAGGATAGCAAAAAGATGTCATGGAATAAATTCGTGGGTTCCTTTAATCGACATACACCTTCCTCTGTCGTATGGGATAAGTTAAGACGTGTGGCTGGGAAACCGAACCATATGCCCATCGCCGGTCTCAAAACACCTACCGGAGCTGTTGTTGATACATTTGACGTGGCGAATACTTTAGGCAGTGCTTTCGCTCAGGTGTCTAGCTCAGGCAACTATTCCCCTGAGTTTCTTACAGTTAAGAACCAGGTGGAATCTCAAGAATTCTCGTTTCTTTCTGGCAACCTTGAGGATTATAATCGCCTTTTCACCCTGGCAGAGCTAGACAATGCACTCTCCTCTTCACGACATTCAGCACCAGGTCCAGATGGTATCCACGTCCAAATGTTGCAACATCTCTCTCCTGATGGCAAAGATTTCCTACTCGAGGTCTATAATCGTGTCTGGGTTGATGGCATTTTTCCAGACAAGTGGCGGGAGGCCACCATCATACCCATTCTTAAACCTGGAAAGGACCGCCATCTTCCTTCCAGTTACCGTCCTATTTCCCTCACCAGTTGCGTTTGCAAGGTGATGGAACGCATGATCAATGGACGGTTGGTGTGGTGGCTGGAATCCCACAATCTTCTGACGAACATCCAGTGTGGCTTTCGACGACGACGTTCAACTGCTGACCACCTTGTCTCTCTGTCAACTCAGATTATGGACGGGTTTCTTAAGAACAGCCCCACAGTTGGGATATTTTTTGACCTCGAGAAGGCCTACGACACGTGTTGGCGGGCGGGAATATTGCGTTCTCTGCACAACTGGAACATACGTGGACGCCTACCGTTGGTCATTCAGGAGTTTATGCGGGACCGCGTTTTTCGAGTGAGGGTGGGTTCGGTTTTTTCTAACCATTTTATTCAAGAGAACGGAGTGCCGCAGGGCTCGGTACTCAGCGTGACTCTATTTGCTATTGCGATAAATTCCATATCACTATGTGTGCCTCAAGGTGTCTCTTCCTGTTTATTCGTGGACGACTTTGCCATCTTCTGTACTTCTCAGCGTACACCGTTTTTGGAACGCCGTCTCCAGCGGTGTTTGGACAATCTCTATGCATGGAGCTCGAAACACGGTTTTCGTTTCTCCGCTGAGAAGACAGTCTGCGTTAACTTCTGGCGCCGTAAGTGGCATATGCCGCCGTCTCTTCGACTCGGGCCAGATTTACTTCCTTTCGCAGACGAGGCGAGATTCCTTGGTTTGATCTTCGATCGGAAACTTTGTTGGGCACCACAAATAGCACAGCTTAGAGCACGATGTGACCGTTCTCTAAATCTTTTACGGATACTAAGTGGCAAGTCTTGGGGTGCGGATCGGACGACATTGCTCCGTCTTTATCGTGCTGTGATTCGTTCGAAGTTGGACTATGGCAGCATTGTGTATTCTTCAGCTCGACCTTCAGTGCTCAGAAGGTTAGACACAGTCCATAACCAGGGCATCCGTGTGGCCGTTGGAGCTTTTCCAACGAGCCCAGTTGTTAGCCTCTACGCCGAATCGGGAGAACCTCCTCTGCGTTGTCGGCGTGATGTCCTGCTTGCAAATTATGGCTGTGGGCTGAAGTGTATGCCTGGGCATCCAACTTATCACGCGTTTTTCTCCCCTGAGCTGCACGAGCGATACTGCCTCCGCTCTCTGAGCCCCAGGCCAGCAGGTTTTCGTTTCCGTGAGCTTCTACGCCAGCACCATGTTGACATTCCTCGGCTGTTATCCAAGGGAGAGAGTATACACCCCCCTTGGTTACGCGCTACCTCCCATGTCGATCTCGGGATGACGCTCTACGGGAAATCTGTTACGCCTCTTGATAGTATTCGTCGTTGCTTTTTAGAATTTTTATCCAAATACAGTGGCCGTATTTGTATTTACACCGATGGTAGTAAGAGCCCCGACGGTGTTGGATGTGCCTTTGTCACTGGCACCGCAACTTCTACTTACGGTTTGCCTAGTTGCACATCTATATATTCTGCCGAGCTATATGCTATTTATCAAGCCCTTCTGTATATTCGACGTCGAAAATTAGGTGACTGCCTTATTCTTAGTGATTCCCTTAGTGCCCTTCAGAGCATTCGTGAGCTGTACAATTACCATCCTTTGGTGCAGCGCATCCAGGACGTTCTCCACATTTTGCACGCTTCTGGTTTTAATGTGGAGTGCGCATGGATTCCTGGACACGTTGGCTTGCCAGGGAATGACACGGCGGATTTGGCAGCGAAATCGGCAGTCACAGCGCCCAGTGTTACGATTACCCATTCAACAGCAGAAGATTTTAGAGTGGCTGTACGGAGAGCCGTTTTTTCGACTTGGCATGCGGAGTGGTCGGCTCTCCGTGGTAATAAGCTGCGAGAGGTGAAGGACCTCCCTGTCAACTGGGTAACCTCCTCTCGTTTATTCCGCCGGGAGGAGGTAGTACTAGCTCGGCTAAGAATTGGCCACTGTATTTTTACTCACAGTTACCTTTTTAAACGTGAACCTGCTCCTGTCTGTGCGCTATGTGGGGAGGCACAGACAGTTCGTCATGTGTTGCTGGAGTGTGGTCACCTGGCACACATTCGGTCATCTATGGGCATGCCGGCCTCTCTTGCTGAGGTCCTGGCAGATGACCCAAGAGCAGTGGACAGGGTTTTTAAATTTTTAGCAAAACTTTCTTTTACCTTGACGTTTTAGTGTGATAGCGGTTTTTTAAATTCTTTTGGTTTTAATGTGTTGATTTTAGATGGAGTTTTATATCCAGCTCTGGTTAGAGGGCTGGACGTTTCTGTTACTTCCGTTTCAACTGTGTTAGCTCTTTTATTTGTGTTTACTTTTTTGTTTGGTATTTTCTTACTGGCTATTGCCAAGTTTTAATCATAAGGGCGCTTATGACCTCGGCAGTTGAGCGCCCTTAAACACCATCATCATCATCATCATCATCACCACGTAGGTCAAATCTAGGTAATCGTCTGCATTTCCGGAATAATGAAAGGTGATGGGGGCATTTTTCATGAGGGTATTTTGAGGGTTTAGATATAGGAACCTGGACTCCTCGATGTTCATTTGAACGGGCACCTCTTTAAAGAGGTCGAGTTCGGAACTCATGTGCACGGTTGTGTCTGCCATTACGAGAAGACGTCTTGTACCTTTCGCCTAGGACGTTTCAGCTTGGACTGTTTGTTCTTTTTGGGTTTGGTGCGTTTTATTCTCTTGATGCCGGAACCGAGCATCGCGTCGAGCTTTTCGTTGGCCTTTCGTTTTAAATTGGATCCGGCCTCCCTGAGCCTGTATTTGAAGGCTTCCTTGGGCGATTTTCCCGCGGTGGTCACATCGGAGAGCACGTGCGCACCCACCTTGAGTGCCTCTTTTCCTACCGCTTTCGCTCCGCTTTTCAAAAATGGCAGCACCCTTCTAAAGAGGCCTCCAAGAGCAGAAAATAGTCCGCTCCCTTTTTGGTAGCGGCTGCCCCTGTAAACGACGAAGTCGCGATCGTCGTATGCGCCTCCTGCCTGATTGAGGTAGTACTGCGTGACGTCGTGCACATCCATTATTGCGGTTTGGGTCGGAAGGCGAGCACTATAGTAGAAGAAAATCCGTCAGCAAATGGCAGCAGATCGCGATAACCGTTCCTTAAATCTATGTTTACCGTTTTAAAGTCCTGCTGTGTCAAGGGCACCCAATTTTGGGGGTAGAAGGTCTTTTCGTCGCTCATGTAAGTGTTGTTGCTCCTTTCGTATTCCACCGCCATGCTCTCTATCACCTGAACAAAGGTGTCGCCCACCACTTGCGGGGCCACTAGATTGCAATAGATGAACATTTCGTAAGGAAACCCCATATAGGGGTCTACAGGGTGTTTAGGACCTTTCCGAAGGATCACGTTGGTAAAGGGTACGAAGCCAAGCATCTTGGCCATAGCGGGTGTTAGGAGCAAACTGTGAATGCGATGAAGGGGGTCGGATGGGCTGTTCTCCGGATCGGCACTGCCAGGGTTCGCATCCTCCTCTTCGGATTCACCTTTGTCTGGCTGCGAACCCTCGCCTCCCTGATTGGAAGTTGATGCGCCGTCGGGTTTTGGGTCCAAAGACGCATCGGACGATGATTCACCTTCGGGTTTTGTACCTGAAGGTGTCGCGATGGTAGGTTTTGTCGGGCGAGACGCTCCCTGGACGGGTTTTTGCTGCCCCGTAGGTTTCGGCTTTGGTGTCGGTTTTGGCTTTGGCTTGTGGTGGGGGGCGTCGTTCAAAACGGCGGATTGTGTTATGATGTACGGTTTAGCAGTGCGCACGACGTTTTCTATATACCCAGAAAATGGAGTGTCGGGTAATCGCTCGGGATGCGTGACGGCCGCATTCACGCTTACCGTGTTCTTGCGCTCGTCGAAGAGGAAAAAGTTTTCCACCTGTAGGTGTTGCAGAATGAGTGCGTTAACGAGATTGACAAGGTCTTTTGGATTGTGCACGATGCCTTGAGGCATTTCTAAACTGAATTTGGAATGCGTAGGCAGGCGCGTCATGGTGTACTTGGTGCCCACGATGTGGGCATCGTCTCGGGAAACGTTATAAAATTTTACCGGATACCTAACCTTTTGCAGGGCCACTTCCCATTCTCCCTGCAGAACTATTCTCTCGGGCAAGATGTTTGAAAATCTCGCCGTGGTGTTATCGGTGAAGTGATCCATGGAAGCATTGCTCACTAGGGTGATGGAGAACGGCTTCGTCTTAATCATACCGAATCGATCGTCGAAGCCAGGACCCACGAGTTAAACTTGGTAGGATACCCCTTCCACTTGACCAGCAGCTGTTTGTTGCGTCCCCTACCCTTGCTTTGCACTATGCGTTCGATTTTGAAAGTCTCCGGAAGAGCGACCTTTTGTAACTCCTCTGTGTAAAATATGCCGTCAATGGATTCCCCGGTCAGATCCTGCAACTTATATACCACGGGCTTGCCGCGCACGACCTCGGCTATCTTAAATATTTCGTCGGTCCAGTTCTGTTCGTACCCCTTATCGAATTTCATTTTTTCTTTGGAGATGCGCACGTGATCGCCAACGGAATATCGGGGCGCCCTCGTTCGTGGCTCGGGCCTGTTTCCGTACAGATTGTGGTAAACCTGTAAAATGTTAGTCTCGTTCACGTCCCTTGGCGCCATCTTTATCGACCTGTGATACGAACTATTGTACGACTGCATGAGAGCTGGAAGAACTTCCACGTATCTATAGCTGTTTTTAAGCGTGAAATATTTCCACATCTTCGTTTTTAAGGTGCGATTAAAGCGTTCTACAACGCTGGCTTTCACGTTATTTTTCGTGGTGTAATGTTGCACATCGTGCTTCTTTAGAAAAGCGCGAAATGTTTTGTTGGTAAACTCCGTTCCCTTGTCCGTTTGCAGGACCTTGGGGACGCGCTCGGAGAATATGGAGCGAAAAGCTTGCGCAACCTCGGTACCCAGCTTCGATTTTAGAGCAACAGCCCAACCGTATTTTGAAAACACGTCTATAACGGTGAGAATGTAGACGTAAGGTTTGTTGTGCTCTTTCACGCTGTTCATGACGTTAAGATCGGCTTCCCAAAGATCGTCCATATTGGTCACGTGATAGTATTTGGTGGGGTACCTCTTTCTCGCCGGTTTGTGCAAGGTGTAGCTGTCCTGGGTTTGAAGGAAGGACTCGATGTTCGCCTTTGATGCTCCCGTGGCCTTTCGCAAGGCCTTCACCGTGCCCAAACCGGCATAGTGCTCCGGCTTTTCGTAGTACCGTCTTAGTACCTTCCATTCCTTCATGCTTTACTTGTACAGGGGTTGCCAGAGTCGTCTGCGAAAATGATATCTCGCGGCAGGCGATTTCTTTTTTTCTTTGCGAGGCGAAAAGGGGTTGATTTTTACGGATCTGGGTTCGACCTCCAGCTTCACCGTCTCATTAACGTCTTCGTAAGCGTCATCATCAACATCATCATCATCGTCTTTGTTATGGCTAAGGTAGGGTCGTCTGACTTGTGTCACGAGATCGAGATAGTGCCCCAATTTATATTTTACGAGGCGCCACTTTTCGTCAGGCGAGAGTTTTGATCGCTGTACCTTCTCGATTTCTTTAGCCAGCCTGGAAATAGTGTGGTCGATGACGTGAAGATTCTGCACGGTCTTTGGTTCGGGGGCAACGAGGATCTGCTTGCCGTACTTCATCCTGTCAATTTTGACACCAGGGCACTACCCAACGTAGCTAGCACGGGTAGTAGAAATGCCGGCAGAAAGCCTCCCTTTTGTACCAAGATTTGCTTCTTTTTCTTCAGGGGGACTCGCTTGTCGACGAGTTTCCTCCAAGACCCTTTATGCCTCTTTAAGCGACTCAAGCACTTTTTCGGTAGCTGCACGTGACCTCTGCACACATTGAGCATACATTCGCAAATGGCCTTAATGAGATCGCCATCGGCATTTTTTATCAACTTTTTCCGCAAAGGGGCCTTTGCCTTGGCCAGAGCTGTCAAATTCGCGTGCTGCCTCGCTATGCGGGGACTGCTTAATTTTGCAAGGCTTAACCTGCCCCTAGCCATGTTGGCACGGTAATGACGACCGCACCGAAAATGGAGCGTTATTTAACATGAAAGGTTCCAGTGGCGTAAAGTGTGCATCGATCCCGGGACTTCTTCTTGGTGTGTGCAAATCTCGGCTTAAACCAAGCAAGAAGAAAAAATAATCATCGCCCTCAGTTGGGTACGAAATACGAGAGCTTCTCGTCCGGCAGCACGCCGGTTCGATACCTGTATCGGTTAGGCGTATATTGAGTGCAATCCAGCACCAGATACCCATGCGGGTGTTCGGTGGCCTTTTCGAAAGCCTCCAAGAGAAACTTTGAGTTCCTGGGTTCGATCTGCTGACACAGCCTTTCGATCTGCATCTTGTCCGGTTGTTTTTGAACACCACGATGTAGTTTGCATTGAGAGAGATGTTGCGATATTTCTGCCCCTGAGGAAACACGTTTTGCAGAATGTACACGATACCGAAGCGCTTGTGGTGGGAGTCTCTGGTGAAAAAATTAGACATGTCCTTCCCGCCACCCTCGACCATGAGATCGTCCAAAATGACGAGATACTTCTCGCCCACCGAGGCAAGTTCGGGGATCCCCGCGTGAGTCTCACACCGCAGGGGCAAGGCTTCGAGTCTGGGCGAATACTCCGGAGGGTGGCACCACAGCACCTTTTTGGGGCGCTCGTCGAACATGTCGTCGGCGTGGCGAATCAGGTTTTTCACAAAGGTGGACTTTCCGCAGCGCGAAGGCCCCGCCACGAGCATCGTGCTGGGAAAATTGAATCGCCTAAGGTGCCGAGATCTGGGCATCGCGTCCCCAGGGGTCCCTGGTTCGAAATGAGCTTCGCCTGCGCTTGGCGTTTCATTTATGTTTTTCTCTTGTACCCGTAGGGATACGAGTCAAAATCCTCGGTGTAAACGCGCTTGTTGACCACCATTCTGAAGGTCTTCGTGCTCGGTTCGGTGACCACCGTCCAAAACGGTTTTCTAGAAATCTGAGTCCCCTCCAGAGTCACCGTCTTGCTTCGATCCGCCAGCACCATGTCGCGCATCACATCGGCGTTCACGTGCTGTAGATTGCCCCAATGGAGTGTAATGCCCTTCACCTTACATACCGAGACGGTCTTGTCCGTCTCCGGGCACTTGATCTCCATGCAATAGCTCTTCGGGCCCGTGGAGGCGAAACGGGTCATGTACGCACCTCGACCGTACTTCTCCAGCTCGTCCGTCATGTCCCCCAGGAGGCGTCCCGCGGAGGGGGTCCATTCCCCCGGTAACGCGGTGGTGACGACGGAGCCGGTGTCGAAGTAGCACACCCGCTCTCCGAGGCGCTTCAGGTACGAGTATAGCACCAGACGCGCCCCCCCAGGGGCCTACTACGGTAGGTACGGGTTAGGCGCACCCGGGGTCCCGAGCCACCTTGACTCCCTCTGTGGGCAACCTCAGAGTGGTGAGGGAGCCAGAAGGTCAAAATGCCCACCCACGTGTAGGCCGTGCGTGGAGACCCGTGTTGGTGAAGAGGAATATCCTGGTTGGTTGAGGGTTGCGTACCTGAGCCTGGGCTTCTGTATTTCAGTAACTGGGGAGGGTGCGCAGCCTAATACACCGCTTTGGTTTCTGATTTGCCTAAACGGGAGGCTAGGGACTAACCCACCCCTAGTCAATCGGCCAGGACTAGGTATTACACCGAACTCCAGGGTGAGTGGGACGGCGAGCCCGCTATATCCCCTGTGTAGCCCTGTCACCCCAGTGGGGTGACCCCTCGTTGGGCTCCGTGGTGGGTGGGGAGCACTGGGGGATGAATTTATACAATTTTTTTTATGGCACCAAAACTTAAACCCCCGATTTCAAATAAAGACGTTGGAAAGGAAGTAGTCGAGTCATGTGGTCCTCGCTACTTGGTTATTCATAGGACAGAGGAAGGTAAGAAGTTTCTTACGGTGAGCCCTTTTACTATCCAAAAGGGTCTCGATGCCATTGCTGGTCCTGTTAAATCCTGCGTTCGAGCTCGCAATGGTACACTTCTTGTCGAAGCCAACTCCGCCTCGCAAGCTGCAAGAATACTTAAAGCCACCATGTTAGCCAGCTATCCAGTGAAGGTCGAGGTGCACAAGTCGCTGAACTCCTCCCGCGGTGTAATAACAACCCGCGCGTTGGACGGTTTGTCCATTGAGGAGATCCAAGAAAATCTTGCGACTCAGGGTGTCTCAGCTGTTTATCGGGTACAACGTAAGATCAACGGTGAATTCCTGCCTACTCGTACCCTGTTTCTTACTTTTGATCGGGTTGATCTGCCTCAAAAGATTAGGGCAGGGTATGAAGCCATCGAAGTTAGGCCTTATATACCCAATCCGCTGAGGTGCTTTAAATGCCAACGTTTTGGTCACACTAGTGAGTTGTGTACCGGCAAGTCCACCTGCGTCCACTGCGGTGACATCTCCCACGATGGGGCTTGTGCTTCAGCTCCATCGTGTGTGAACTGTAACGGGGAACACCCATCTAGTTCCCGAGACTGCCCCCGTTTTGCAGAGGAACGAGCGATCCAGGAGATACGGGTGAAAGAGAAGGTGTCCTTCTTGGAAGCCCGGAAGCTCCTGCGACTCCGCCAACCCTCTGCCCCGAGGTCCGGTACCTATAGCTCAGTTGCAGCTAAACCGGTACCGCGTCGGGAAATCGCAACACAGACCGGCGATATGAACGGGGCTACAATTGCGGAAAAGGTTATTTTAGCCCAAGCGCTGCCAAAGCCTTCGGCACCTACACCCAAGTTGGTATCAACATCTGCCAAATCCGCTAGCTTACAGAATAGTCCTGCACAGTTGTCACCGAAAGCCTCGACCTCTGGAACTAAAGTTGGTAAATTCACGACGTCTTCTGCCCCGGAAAAACAGTTTAAGACCAAGTATGTACGACAAGACTTCTTGAAAGAGAATGTGCAATCTATTACCAAGTCATCTAAAGGTAAGAAAAGTTCACGCAACTCCACACGTGTATCCTCCTCTGAAGGGTCATCTGGGGAGGAGGGCGTGAATCGGCGACGGCCGTCTTCGCCGATCAGCACATCCAATCGGTTCGAACTACTTGGACCGAAAACTGCTCTTGAAAAAGGGACCTCCCTTGTGGAGGAAATGGACCAGGAGGATTCTGCCGCCACTGCCAGAGGGACAGTGCGGAAACGGCAGGATCGTGCTCCTGAAAATAGTACTAGCCCAACGCCTAAGAAGAACAAATTGAACCGACCAGCTAATCCCAATCTGCAGAAGCGTCTTTCGATTTGAAACTTATCCCATAATATACTCAATGGCTATCCTCCATTGGAACATACGCGGAATTCGACCACATCGACCAGAGCTTGACTTGTTGCTGCGCCAGCATGAACCCTTGGCTGTATGTTTACAAGAGACGAAGCTCCGTCCACAGGACACCGTTACCATCAGGCAGTACTCCTCCGTACGATGTGATTTATCCCCGGAGGACGGTGTCCCGGCACATGGGGGCACTATGATGCTTATTCGAGATGATATTTTTGCCAACTCCGTACCCATACAATCTGCAATCCAGTCCGTTGCTGTCAGCATTAAGCTACCCTCCGCTTCATTCACCATTTGCAGTATCTATTTGCCTCCATCTGCGGACCTCTCGCACAGCGACTTAGAACACCTCATTTCGCAGTTGCCACCACCCTTTTTATTGGTAGGCGACGTGAATGCCCATCACCCTCTTTGGGGCTCTCCTCGGGCTTGTGCGAAAGGTACGCTACTTAAAGACTTCTTGGATAGTCAGAATCTTGCTCTCTTGAACACCGGAGAGCCCACCTTTCTATCTGACGCATTTCATAGTTTTTCACACATTGACATTGCAATTTGTTCCCCTCAGCTGGCAGTCACCTTATGCTGGAATATCATCTCGGATTTGCATTCTAGTGACCACTTTCCTTGTCGTATTAGTGTCTTGACACCCGTTGTATGTTCCACCCGTTTACCTAGTTGGCGCCTAGACCACGCCAGCTGGGAACTGTACTCCCACTTGGCTGAATTTAGCTACGAAGAGCACGACTCTGTGAACCACTTGGTCGAACATCTTACAGGGACCATTCTTTCTGCTGCTGAGCAATCCATTCCGCGTTCGACTGGCTACAGCCGTCGATTTCCGGTACCTTGGTGGACCGCTGACTGTCGGGATGCTATTCGCGCTCGCAGACGAGCTCTACGGGTTTTCCAGCGTTTTCCTACACTGGATAACCTGATACACTATAAACGGATGCGTGCACATTCTAGGCGGGTTATTAAGGATAGCAAAAAGATGTCATGGAATAAATTCGTGGGTTCCTTTAATCGACATACACCTTCCTCTGTCGTATGGGATAAGTTAAGACGTGTGGCTGGGAAACCGAACCATATGCCCATCGCCGGTCTCAAAACACCTACCGGAGCTGTTGTTGATACATTTGACGTGGCGAATACTTTAGGCAGTGCTTTCGCTGAGGTGTCTAGCTCAGGCAACTATTCCCCTGAGTTTCTTACAGTTAAGAACCAGGTGGAATCTCAAGAATTCTCGTTTCTTTCTGGCAACCTTGAGGATTATAATCGCCTTTTCACCCTGGCAGAGCTAGACAATGCACTCTCCTCTTCACGACACTCAGCACCAGGTCCAGATGGTATCCACGTCCAAATGTTGCAACATCTCTCTCCTGATGGCAAAGATTTCCTACTCGAGGTCTATAATCGTGTCTGGGTTGATGGCATTTTTCCAGACAAGTGGCGGGAGGCCACCATCATACCCATTCTTAAACCTGGAAAGGACCGCCATCTTCCTTCCAGTTACCGTCCTATTTCCCTCACCAGTTGCGTTTGCAAGGTGATGGAACGCATGATCAATGGACGGTTGGTGTGGTGGCTGGAATCCCACAATCTTCTGACGAACATCCAGTGTGGCTTTCGACGACGACGTTCAACTGCTGACCACCTTGTCTCTCTGTCAACTCAGATTATGGACGGGTTTCTTAAGAACAGCCCCACAGTTGGGATATTTTTTGACCTCGAGAAGGCCTACGACACGTGTTGGCGGGCGGGAATATTGCGTTCTCTGCACAACTGGAACATACGTGGACGCCTACCGTTGGTCATTCAGGAGTTTATGCGGGACCGCGTTTTTCGAGTGAGGGTGGGTTCGGTTTTTTCTAACCATTTTATTCAAGAGAACGGTGTGCCGCAGGGCTCGGTACTCAGCGTGACTCTATTTGCTATTGCGATAAATTCCATATCACTATGTGTGCCTCAAGGTGTCTCTTCCTGTTTATTCGTGGACGACTTTGCCATCTTCTGTACTTCTCAGCGTACACCGTTTTTGGAACGCCGTCTCCAGCGGTGTTTGGACAATCTCTATGCATGGAGCTCGAAACACGGTTTTCGTTTCTCCGCTGAGAAGACAGTCTGCGTTAACTTCTGGCGCCGTAAGTGGCATATGCCGCCGTCTCTTCGACTCGGGCCAATTTTACTTCCTTTCGCAGACGAGGCGAGATTCCTTGGTTTGATCTTCGATCGGAAACTTTGTTGGGCACCACAAATAGCACAGCTTAGAGCACGATGTGACCGTTCTCTAAATCTTTTACGGATACTAAGTGGCAAGTCTTGGGGTGCGGATCGGACGACATTGCTCCGTCTTTATCGTGCTGTTATTCGTTCGAAGTTGGACTATGGCAGCATTGTGTATTCTTCAGCTCGACCTTCAGTGCTCAGAAGGTTAGACACAGTCCATAACCAGGGCATCCGTGTGGCCGTTGGAGCTTTTCCAACGAGCCCAGTTGTTAGCCTCTACGCCGAATCGGGAGAACCTCCTCTGCGTTGTCGGCGTGATGTCCTGCTTGCTAATTATGGCTGTGGGCTGAAGTGTATGCCTGGGCATCCAACTTATCACGCGTTTTTCTCCCCTGAGCTGCACGAGCGATACTGCCTCCGCTCTCTGAGCCCCAGGCCAGCAGGTTTTCGTTTCCGTGAGCTTCTACGCCAGCACCATGTTGACATTCCTCGGCTGTTATCCAAGGGAGAGAGTATACACCCCCCTTGGTTACGCGCTACCTCCCATGTCGATCTCGGGATGACGCTCTACGGGAAATCTGTTACGCCTCTTGATAGTATTCGTCGTTGCTTTTTAGAATTTTTATCCAAATACAGTGGCCGTATTTGTATTTACACCGATGGTAGTAAGAGCCCCGACGGTGTTGGATGTGCCTTTGTAACTGGCACCGCAACTTCTACTTACGGTTTGCCTAGTTGCACATCTATATATTCTGCCGAGCTATATGCTATTTATCAAGCCCTTCTGTATATTCGACGTCGAAAATTAGGTGACTGCCTTATTCTTAGTGATTCCCTTAGTGCCCTTCAGAGCATTCGTGAGCTGTACAATTACCATCCTTTGGTGCAGCGCATCCAGGACGTTCTCCACATTTTGCACGCTTCTGGCTTTAATGTGGAGTGCGCATGGATTCCTGGACACGTTGGCTTGCCAGGGAATGACACGGCGGATTTGGCAGCGAAATCGGCAGTCACAGCGCCCAGTGTTACGATTACCCATTCAACAGCAGAAGATTTTAGAGTGGCTGTACGGAGAGCCGTTTTTTCGACTTGGCATGCGGAGTGGTCGGCTCTCCGTGGTAATAAGCTGCGAGAGGTGAAGGACCTCCCTGTCAACTGGGTAACCTCCTCTCGTTTATTCCGCCGGGAGGAGGTAGTACTAGCTCGGCTAAGAATTGGCCACTGTATTTTTACTCACAGTTACCTTTTTAAACGTGAACCTGCTCCTGTCTGTGCGCTCTGTGGGGAGGCACAGACAGTTCGTCATGTGTTGCTGGAGTGTGGTCACCTGGCACACATTCGGTCATCTATGGGCATGCCGGCCTCTCTTGCCGAGGTCCTGGCAGATGACCCAAGAGCAGTGGACAGGGTTTTTAAATTTTTTAGCCAAACTTTCTTTTACCTTGAGGTTTTAGTGTGATAGCGGTTTTTTTAAACTCTTTTGGTTTTAATGTGTTGATTTTAGATGGAGTTTTATATCCAGCTCTGGTTAGAGGGCTGGACGTTTCTGTTACTTCCGTTTCAACTGTGTTAGCTCTTTTATTTGTGTTTACTTTTTTGTTTGGTATTTTCTTACTGGCTATTGCCAAGTTTTAATCGTAAGGGCGCTTATGACCTCGGCAGTTGAGCGCCCTTAAACACCATCATCATCATCATCATCACCAGACGCGCATGCGCCGTGGTGTAAGCTGCAAGCACGGCGTTGGAGGCGGAGTTCACTCTCGGACTCTGGTCGCAGTACTTCCACACCATGTAAGTGACCTCACTCGACACGGGTACGTAGGTCTGCACTTCGATGCCCGGGTCATTCAGCAGGTCCAGAAGGCGGTCGTACCGGCCCACTAGCTCGCACGTGGACATGTTACTTTTCTGTCCTAGTTTACCCCAGAACGAGTTCATCATCAGCTTGGCCAATTCCCGCCTGCCGGGGTTGGACGCGATGACCTCGGGATCGAGAACGACGCCTTCGTGTTCGAAGAACTGCTTCACGTACTCCTGCTTGGCTTCTGTCGTGTCGCAACCCGAGGGCCAGCCGGAGGCTTCGGTCTTGATCTTGAGGAACTGATTGACGTAGTCCTCGAACAGCCCCTTGGACCCGGTGCGCGGGTCGTACTGTGCCACGTCGTACTCCCAAATTTCGTAGACCTGGAGGAGCCGGTACCCCTCCTCCAAGGCTACCTTCATCTCGTCGACAACCCAGGTGCCCGACAAGGCCCTCTCGTCGTCCCCGTGCCGGCATTCGCCCTGGTTCTCCGTCTCTGCACATGCCCGGCATAGCGGGAACATCAGCTTGCCGCAGATGCGCGCCGGCAGCACCGGGTGGTACAGAGTTTGCGGGGGTAGAACCCGGCACTTTACAAGTCCTCCTCGCACGTCTTCTAGGCGAGGAAAGCGATCTACGTGGATCTTGGGGTGACCCACGGGGTACGGCTTTGTCTTGTTCACGAACGGGTACAGGCTACACACGTCATAATACAAAATCTTCCGGTCCTCGACCGCCTCGCAGTACGTCTTTGTACAGTTTGTGCGGCCTCCGTAGAAGGCGTCTCTGGGGTTTAGGGGTTCGGGTACCGGGAAGTTCTTCGCATGGCGCACTAGGTCTTCGTTCGCCTTCATCAAGGCGTCGAACTCGCAACCCCACATTTCCACCACCATATAGCCGGCCTCCCTGATCTGCCGGGTGAGCTTTTCGGTGCTTTCGAACCTGGAGGCCATGGTTTCTTTTCCCGTGCTGTACACCGGGGCATGGCGGTTGTGAAAACAACGCCTGCACCCGTGGTAAAAACAACCGTGGAAGAAGTACACGTACTTTACAGGTCCTTCTTCTCTGTACCCGTCCACTTTGTGGCCTAAAATTTTAACCTCGCGGCCTCTCATAGCATGCAGTATAACAAAGTTATTTTGTAATTCTAACCAAGTATGCCATATGCACGCTATGCGAGACTGCCTGTCGACTAGGCGGTATCCTCCGACGGGCAAGAGCCCTAGCTTTTTTGGCGGCATGAAGCGATTTCTATAGACGCACATGCAAGCTTGCGCAATGGTGACGCATTCTCTGAACGGGTCAATGCCGTTCTCATCCAAAAACTGCCTTCTAAATTTTGCTACTCCCTGGCTTAACAAAAGCACGTCCATTTTACAATACATCACCATTTCCGCCTTCATGTCGAAGACGTAGTTGGAGACCACCTTTTCGTCGTGCCACAGCTCGAAGGCTCTTCGCCCCTCCACCGACATACCCCGTGAACAGTAATATCTTTTATCGGGAATCGAACCCACGTAGTTCTGGTTTTCCTTGGTGTTAAATAAGTATGGAAAGTAGCCCTTGCTATCCTTCAATGCGAAGGTCTTTGAAAAGCGAGCCAGTGGCATGGGTATAAAGTTGAGCGAATCAATGAACGTGACGTCACCGTGGCGCATGCGGTATATTTTGTTCCCGTTCATTATAAGCTCAGGCGTCCAGTTCAAATTCTGTACCATGTACTTCAATAAAAATTGCCCGTCGTAGCTTCTGAGGTTATGGGCCACCACGATCACGTCCCAGGCTTCGAACCTCGCCTGGGTAATGTGACAAAACAATTGTTTTACCGGATCGTGCATAAAGACCCACTCTTTAATGCCACACTCTGTACAATACGCCATTTTAGTGGTCTCGTCTATGCATAACGGACAGCCTTGGTATAGCACGCACAGGTTTGGTACATGCTCGTACGTTAATGGTTTGCCGACATAAGCAGTGTCCTGTGTACATTCAAAATCGATGAACATGAACACGAACCTGTTTCTTTTGTTGGGAGAAACGTACGGCTGTATGAAACACAAGTGCCCGTCGCTCACGTGCGTCTTACAGTTGCTGCAATACTTCTCCCCACACTGATGAGGTATCTTTCTATGCCTGAGATTTACCATCTTTTGGCAGGTCGTACACACCTTCTCTACATCACACACGGAAAGTGCCTTTGGGTAGAAATCCCCTTTTTTAATGTGATTTTGAAAACATGTAGGACCCTTAAAATCTCGGTTACACGCGGTACAGTGTATGTAAGCTAAATAGCTCTTTTCGCACTGCTGGTGACACTTTGTACACTTTTCCTCGCACCTGTGTAATTCTTTTTTGTTTGCCGAAGGGTAATTACATTGTCGACAATACCACTTACACTTAAAACACATGTGTAGGTTTACTACGGCGTTAAAATGCCCCTCGTGATAAATGACGTCAATATGTTTGTTTACAGTCTTTGCAGACGCATATAGCACGTTCTTGCCCGAATGATCTCCGAAAACAGTCACCTTATAGTCCTTTAACACAGCGTCGAAATGCCTGACGTCATCTATAGTAAATGCGCCATTTAATTTTCCCACTTTTTCGCAAAGGGCAATGGCCCTCTGCTTTTGCAAGAACTCACTGCGTCTCATGGTTTGATAATTGACGTCATTGTCGGCTTTCGCTTTGCTAACAACAATGGCTCTCGGCAAGCACAACTGGTCTTTGTTAATTATTTCTATTATTCCCTTATTACCGTTACAGGCATTGCACGGCTTATAGCACGATCCCGTCACCTGCTTTGTCCAAACAAATGTAATGTTTAGAGGTCCTGCTAGCAGAAATTGTTTATTGCTCTGCATGACCTTTTCAATGGATTTAATAACAACATCGGCATTGACTTGATCGATGCGTCTCACACTCATATTGAACGGTTTGGATGGTTCGCTATCGTTCGATATCGATATTCCTAAGAAACCGGGTTCGTTATCCAGCAGGGTCTCTTTAGCAAACTTTACAATGTCGTTAAAGAGGTCTGTCACCCACTGCACAGAATTTGCATCTTTGTGTCCCGGGTTCACAACAATTTCGGTCTCTGTATAGCCAGAGAAAAGCCTTTTCATGCTTCGCTCCCTATGCGAAATAATTTCGAACCTCGGCTGCTTAATTTCGTCTTCCTCGCTCTCCGCCCATTCGTGTTCCATTGTACGAAACCACACTCTGGTCCTGGCCATTTTTTTTCTTTACCTGCTTCTTTTAAATTATATGTAAACACTCCGCAAGTCAAAAGTATCTCAGTTTTATATTAGTTTTAATATACACAACTAGCTATTACCGCGCACACAACCAATACCTTTCCTGTTTCTAATACAATCGTTACTTATCACACACAATTACGCATAAATCCCTCGAAATCCTAAAATCGATATTCTTTTAAATCTTTAAAGCACTTTCTCACTGTTGCGAGCGCCTTATCGACACGTGTATTTAAAGGACCCTTATCATCGCCGCAACTTCCGTCTGCGCGTTCAGTTAAAGAGCTCATTAAATCACCCGGTGGCTTATCTCGCCACAATTTCCAGAATTTTAATCGGGTGTTTTTTCCGGAGTAATTCCGGTCCCACCGTCGAACCACCGCAACATCCGCTTTCGATAAAACCCAAATTTTCCTACCATTCACCACAAAACCACATTTAAAGTTTTTCGTGCTAATGAGCTTCCGTTCTCACAGCATTTTTTAAAGTTCACACGCTCTTTAACAACTTGTTATCGCGTCAGCCATATTGTGTGACGCAAATCCACATGTCGATTAGCAGTCCTTTAAATGTTGGGACTTTGTCACCAGGCCTTTACTTTCAGTTCTGTTGTCGAGCGTATAGCTTCACAATGCACCGATCACACTTTTCTAGTTTCACCGTCAGCGACAGTTTTTTTTTACTCCATCGAGTAGACGATTGTGGCATCAAGTGGTGACTGAAGAAAGGATAGTTACAACCACTATCTCGCAGGTCTTCAGTGCGCCGAACGATTTCCATTCTTCAGAGCCGTCGTTTGCAGCGCTTCAAGAACCTGCATCTTGTACTTCGTCTCTGAACGCCACCGTAGAGTCGGGTGACGTCGCTAGGCTTTCACAACTCTCGGCGTCGTCGCCCCCGGCGTCCCTCCCGGCGTCGCCCCCCACGTCGTCTCCGGCGAGGTGCGGCACTCCTTCTCCACCTGTGGAGCCGTCGATCATAGAGATTTCGTCTTTTATAGACGACACCATCTCCACCAACATCACCGACGGTTACACAGAAGACGACGACGACGACGACGTCTCCTCTGTTGACGTCGCCAACGCCACCACCATCGACATCAACAACTGCTCCGGCTTCTCCGTACCCTGCAACTCCTCGTCGCCCCCGGCGTCACCCCCGGCGTCGCCCCCGGCGAGGTTCAGCACTCCTCTTCTACCTGTGGGGCCGTCGTCGACTATCGTGATTTCGTCTTCAGACGTCAGCAACTCCACCAGCATCACTGCTGGATACACCGAAGACGACGACGTCTCCTCTGTTGACATCTCCGCCCCCTACATCTCCTCCCCCCTTGCCTCCTACGCCCCTTCCTACAGTCCGGTTTCCTCTCCTTCATTTGTAAATATTCGGACCTCCGCCCCCGTCCCTATTGACGTTATTGATATATCCTCCCCTCTCACTCAATTCAAATTTGAGCAACATTCTTCCCCTCAGCCATTGCCTCCTTTTCAATCCTTACTCCCTCTCCTTTCCTCTAAGTTTCCCAGCAAGGGGTGCAGGCGCTCTCTGTTGCCAGCATTTAATCAGGGTTCGATCCCCGGGCGGTGTGAGGAGGAGTATCCACTGCAACAGGACGACGGATTTGATACAGCGTTCGCCAACGTTCGGGTTCCAGAGGACGCCGGCGACGAGCCCATCTGCGAGCTTGCCATTCCCCTGCTGGTCCCGGTCTCGCCAGCATCGAGGCTGCGGCTGGGAAAAACGTCAGCGAGCCCCAATAGCCCCGCTGGTGCCTTTGTCCCCCGAACCCCGGCCGTCGTATGCCCACCTCAAGAAGAGGCGTCTGCTATCATAAGTGATTCAGCGTGTTTTTTGAAAACTAATATTTTTCAGTGTTGTATAGTTTTGTGTGTGTGTGTGTGTGTGTGTGTGTGTGTGTGTGTGTGTGTGTGTGTGTGTGTGTGTGTAATCTCCGTTCACATTTATGGACCCAGTCTAATTCTGTAAGTACTATGTGTGTTTTTTTCTAGTTGTATCTGTCTTTTCTTCGTTTTGGTTTCTCAGTAATGCCATGTCCTTGTCTGACCCCTTGCGATGAGAGTGAAATTAGAGATCTTATTCTTAACCGCCTTCCGTTTTACACAAACGACGAGCTTATGAATTATTTTATCCATATCGGTGCCGATTTGGAAGTGTTACAATTTATTTCTTTCCCCGAAGCTATCTATCAACCTATGTGCTTATTTTGCCAGGCCTATCGGCAGTGTTTATTAAATAACAGTTCAATTCCATCTCCTCAATTAATTCACTTTGTTTGTAAGTGTCCTATACAAGTATTAAGGCATTGCCTTCCTTAGATATGTTTTGCTGTACCTCTCAGACTGGCCCCCCCAGGGGCCTACTACGGTAGGTACGGGTTAGGCGCACCCGGGGTCCCGAGCCACCTTGACTCCCTCTGTGGGCAACCTCAGAGTGGTGAGGGAGTCAATAGGTCAAAATGCCCACCCACGTGTAGGCCGTGCGTGGAGACCCGTGTCGGTGAAGAGGAATACCCTGGTTGGTTGAGGGTTGCGTACCTGAGCTTGGGCTTCTGTCTTTCAGTAACTGGGGAGGGTGCGCAGCCTAATACACCGCTTTGGTTTCTGATTTGCCTAAACGGGAGGCTAGGGACTAACCCACCCCTAGTCAATCGGCCAGGACTAGGTATTACACCGAACTCCAGGGTGAGTGGGACGGCGAGCCCGCTATATCCCCTGTGTAGCCCTGTCACCCCAATGGGTTGACCCCTCGTTGGGCTCCGTGGTGGGTGGGGAGCACTGGGGGATGAATTTATACAATTTTTTTATGGCACCAAAACTTAAACCCCTGATTTCAAATAAAGACGTTGGAAAGGAAGTAGTCGAGTCATGTGGTCCTCGCTACTTGGTTATTCATAGGACAGAGGAAGGTAAGAAGTTCCTTACGGTGAGCCCTTTTACTATCCAAAAGGGTCTCGATGCCATTGCTGGTCCTGTTAAATCCTGCGTTCGAGCTCGCAATGGTACACTTCTTGTCGAAGCCAACTCCGCCTCGCAAGCTGCAAGAATACTTAAAGCCACCATGTTAGCCAGCTATCCAGTGAAGGTCGAGGTGCACAAGTCGCTGAACTCCTCCCGCGGTGTAATAACAACCCGCGCGTTGGACGGTTTGTCCATTGAGGAGATCCAAGAAAATCTTGCGACTCAGGGTGTCTCAGCTGTTTATCGGGTACAACGTAAGATCAACGGTGAATTCCTGCCTACTCGTACCCTGTTTCTTACTTTTGATCGGGTTGATCTGCCTCAAAAGATTAGGGCAGGGTATGAAGCCATCGAAGTTAGGCCTTATATACCCAATCCGCTGAGGTGCTTTAAATGCCAACGTTTTGGTCACACTAGTGAGTTGTATACCGGCAAGTCCACCTGCGTCCACTGCGGTGACATCTCCCACGATGGGGCTTGTGCTTCAGCTCCATCGTGTGTGAACTGTAACGGGGAACACCCATCTAGTTCCCGAGACTTCCCCCGTTTTGCAGAGGAACGAGCGATCCAGGAGATACGGGTGAAAGAGAAGGTGTCCTTCTTGGAAGCCCGGAAGCTCCTGCGACTCCGCCAACCCTCTGCCCCGAGGTCCGGACCCTATAGCTCAGTTGCAGCTAATCCGGTACCGCGTCGGGAAATCGCAACACAGACCGGCGATATGAACGGGGCTACAATTGCGGAAAAGGTTATTTTAGCCCAAGCGCTGCCAAAGCCTTCGGCACCTACACCCAAGTTGGTATCAACATCTGCCAAATCCGCTAGCTTACAGAATAGTCCTGCACACTTGTCACCGAAAGCCTCGACCTCTGGAACTAAAGTTGGTAAATTCACGACGCGAGAGGTACGCTACTTAAAGACTTCTTGGATAGTCAGAATCTTGCTCTCTTGAACACCGGAGAGCCCACCTTTCTATCTGACGCATTTCATAGTTTTTCACACATTGACATTGCAATTTGTTCCCCTCAGCTGGCAGTCACCTTATGCTGGAATATCATCTCGGATTTGCATTCTAGTGACCACTTTCCTTGTCGTATTAGTGTCTTGACACCCGTTGTATGTTCCACCCGTTTACCTAGTTGGCGCCTAGACCACGCCAGCTGGGAACTGTACTCCCACTTGGCTGAATTTAGCTACGAAGAGCACGACTCTGTGAACCACTTGGTCGAACATCTTACAGGGACCATTCTTTCTGCTGCTGAGCAATCCATTCCGCGTTCGACTAGCTACAGCCGTCGATTTCCGGTACCTTGGTGGACCGCTGACTGTCGGGATGCTATTCGCGCTCGCAGACGAGCTCTACGGGTTTTCCAGCGTTTTCCTACACTGGATAACCTGATACACTATAAACGGATGCGTGCACATTCTAGGCGGGTTATTAAGGATAGCAAAAAGATGTCATGGAATAAATTCGTGGGTTCCTTTAATCGACATACACCTTCCTCTGTCGTATGGGATAAGTTAAGACGTGTGGCTGGGAAACCGAACCATATGCCCATCGCCGGTCTCAAAACACCTACCGGAGCTGTTGTTGATACATTTGACGTGGCGAATACTTTAGGCAGTGCTTTCGCTCAGGTGTCTAGCTCAGGCAACTATTCCCCTGAGTTTCTTACAGTTAAGAACCAGGTGGAATCTCAAGAATTCTCGTTTCTTTCTGGCAACCTTGAGGATTATAATCGCCTTTTCACCCTGGCAGAGCTAGACAATGCACTCTCCTCTTCACGACACTCAGCACCAGGTCCAGATGGTATCCACGTCCAAATGTTGCAACATCTCTCTCCTGATGGCAAAGATTTCCTACTCGAGGTCTATAATCGTGTCTGGGTTGATGGCATTTTTCCAGACAAGTGGCGGGAGGCCACCATCATACCCATTCTTAAACCTGGAAAGGACCGCCATCTTCCTTCCAGTTACCGTCCTATTTCCCTCACCAGTTGCGTTTGCAAGGTGATGGAACGCATGATCAATGGACGGTTGGTGTGGTGGCTGGAATCCCACAATCTTCTGACGAACATCCAGTGTGGCTTTCGACGACGACGTTCAACTGCTGACCACCTTGTCTCTCTGTCAACTCAGATTATGGACGGGTTTCTTAAGAACAGCCCCACAGTTGGGATATTTTTTGACCTCGAGAAGGCCTACGACACGTGTTGGCGGGCGGGAATATTGCGTTCTCTGCACAACTGGAACATACGTGGACGCCTACCGTTGGTCATTCAGGAGTTTATGCGGGACCGCGTTTTTCGAGTGAGGGTGGGTTGGGTTTTTTCTAACCATTTTATTCAAGAGAACGGAGTGCCGCAGGGCTCGGTACTCAGCGTGACTATTTGCTATTGCGATAAATTCCATATCACTATGTGTGCCTCAAGATGTCTCTTCCTGTTTATTCGTGGACGACTTTGCCATCTTCTGTACTTCTCAGCGTACACCGTTTTTGGAACGCCGTCTCCAGCGGTGTTTGGACAATCTCTATGCATGGAGCTCGAAACACGGTTTTCGTTTCTCCGCTGAGAAGACAGTCTGCGTTAACTTCTGGCGCCGTAAGTGGCATATGCCGCCGTCTCTTCGACTCGGGCCAGATTTACTTCCTTTCGCAGACGAGGCGAGACTCCTTGGTTTGATCTTCGATCGGAAACTTTGTTGGGCACCACAAATAGCACAGCTTAGAGCACGATGTGACCGTTCTCTAAATCTTTTACGGATACTAAGTGGCAAGTCTTGGGGTGCGGATCGGACGACATTGCTCCGTCTTTATCGTGCTGTGATTCGTTCGAAGTTGGACTATGGCAGCATTGTGTATTCTTCAGCTCGACCTTCAGTGCTCAGAAGGTTAGACACAGTCCATAACCAGGGCATCCGTGTGGCCGTTGGAGCTTTTCCAACGAGCCCAGTTGTTAGCCTCTACGCCGAATCGGGAGAACCTCCTCTGCGTTGTCGGCGTGATGTCCTGCTTGCTAATTATGGCTGTGGGCTGAAGTGTATGCCTGGGCATCCAACTTATCACGCGTTTTTCTCCCCTGAGCTGCACGAGCGATACTGCCTCCGCTCTCTGAGCCCCAGGCCAGCAGGTTTTCGTTTCCGTGAGCTTCTACGCCAGCACCATGTTGACATTCCTCGGCTGTTATCCAAGGGAGAGAGTATACACCCCCCTTGGTTACGCGCTACCTCCCATGTCGATCTCGGGATGACGCTCTACGGGAAATCTGTTACGCCTCTTGATAGTATTCGTCGTTGCTTTTTAGAATTTTTATCCAAATACAGTGGCCGTATTTGTATTTACACCGATGGTAGTAAGAGCCCCGACGGTGTTGGATGTGCCTTTGTAACTGGCACCGAAACTTCTACTTACGGTTTGCCTAGTTGCACATCTATATATTCTGCCGAGCTATATGCTATTTATCAAGCCCTTCTGTATATTCGACGTGGAAAATTAGGTGACTGCCTTATTCTTAGTGATTCCCTTAGTGCCCTTCAGAGCATTCGTGAGCTGTACAATTACCATCCTTTGGTGCAGCGCATCCAGGACGTTCTCCACATTTTGCACGCTTCTGGTTTTAATGTGGAGTGCGCATGGATTCCTGGACACGTTGGCTTGCCAGGGAATGACACGGCGGATTTGGCAGCGAAATCGGCAGTCACAGCGCCCAGTGTTACGATTACCCATTCAACAGCAGAAGATTTTAGAGTGGCTGTACGGAGAGCCGTTTTTTCGACTTGGCATGCGGAGTGGTCGGCTCTCCGTGGTAATAAGCTGCGAGAGGTGAAGGACCTCCCTGTCAACTGGGTAACCTCCTCTCGTTTATTCCGCCGGGAGGAGGTAGTACTAGCTCGGCTAAGAATTGGCCACTGTATTTTTACTCACATCATCATCATCATCATCATCATCATCATCATCTCAGACTGGTTTCTGCACATTGTGCATGGCCAAACGGTACGACGCCAGAATTTGGCAATCAACTTTAAGCATGTATACTGTTTACACAGTGTGGCACACGTCAAATCATAGTAGTTTCTCTCCCACTTGTTTGACGTGCCAGGCTCGTCGTGCCTGTTTCATTAATAATATTTCCATTGAATACACCCATTTGCGCTACACAAACCAAGGGCCCTGTGTTCGATGTGGTGGTTACCGTCCCCTAATGCGCAATTGATGTTATCCAATGACATGGTTTTTTCAAATTATTTTCCATTTTATATATATATATCTTAATTTTGAGTGTGTGTGTGTGTGTGTATTGTTTGGTATATTTAATATTGGTAATTAGTTTTTTGAACCTTGTGCTGTTTTTTTCTTCTTTTTTTTTATTATATGTATATATGTGTGGGTTTTACGCAATTTGAATTTTGTGTGTGATTTGTTTTTTTCTTAAAACAATTTACAAAGAAAGACATTTCTTTTTTCTAAACAATTGTTTATTTTTGAACCTTGTGCTGTTTTTTCTATTTTTTTTATTATATGTATATATATTTGTGTGTGGTTTGTTTATTCTTAAAACAATTTTCAAAGAAAGACATTTCTTTTACTAAACAATTGTTTTGTATGCCCACACAGTAATAAATTCAATGTTTATATCTTAACTTCCTCATTCGATGTGTATTTCTTTATTTTCACTTATTGTGTTTCTCCTAACTAGGGTTCCTTTCCCTCTCCTAAATATTTTCTTTAGTAGTCATGCAATTTCAACTTCCTCATTAATTAGCATCGTATTCCATCTCTTCGTGGTTCCCCTCATCCACACCTCCTCCCCCCAGTTTCCTCACCTTCTTCTTCCCCCTCTTCGTCGTATGTTGTTTCATAATTTGGAAAATTCTCCACCCCTCCAGTGCACGCGTTTTCCAATTTCCCAATCATATGCTTTAGCCCCTCAAATTCCTCAAAAAGTTTAGCTACATTTCCTTTTATTCTGTTTACCAATGTCTGTTGCCTCGTCACATTCTCATGTTTCTCCTCCAGTTCTTTTCTCATTCTTTCCATCATCCCTCGCATTTGTCTTACCCTCTCTTCACACTCTTGTTTCTCCTTATTCACCCCCTCATTCTCCTTCTTTACTTCCTTCAATTTATTCTCGCATTCCTTTTTTATTTTTTGTTTCATCGCATTTATTTCCTTTTTGCACCTCTGTGATGCCGCTTTTCTTATACTATTCACCGACTCCCTTCCTACATCCCCACCATTCCCATTACATTCCGAATTTACCTTCAAACTCCCCTCCGCAGACCACCTAGACGCCCTCTTCACCCTTCCACTTACTTTCCTCCCACCACCTAAGTTCAGCTGCCACTCACCATCGCCACATTTCCCAAACATATACACAAAATTTTCAGAAAAGTAGGAATTCATCTCATTTACCACACTATACGCCATCACAAGTTCGCTTTCCTCCGGAGTCAATTTCCAATCCAATTCCAACCCTTCCGGCAAATCTATCGTTTCCATCAACAAACTACAATCTACCATCTCAACAAGAATCGAACTGTTGTCGCTAGCATACATTCTCACCGGTGTTTTATAAAATTCACACCCGACTTCATCCTTAACTTCTCCCTTTTCACACCCACATCTTCCTGTTCCAACATACCCCTCTGGACATTCAAGCTGTCCAAACTTCACTTTCCCGTACATCATCCCTGAACATCTCCGCCCCCTCTGACATCTCGTTATCGGTTTTAAACAATTATACACGTTTTTAAGTGTACCTAGGTTAATAAAGTCCGAACCAAACCTACACCCACTGCCTTTCCGGTATACGCATGTACAGTTAGGCAACAATTCAAAATCCTTATCACATCTTGTCACATTTTCCAAATGTCCCGTCTCGCCATTCAACTCGAACCCACACCTCCCAAAACTAACGCAGCTCCTCTCCGCGCCGGCAACTGCCACCACCATCAACGCTATTACAATCATCCTTTCAATCTCCATTTTCCATCCACCACCTCCCCTTTTATACCTTTATCTTCTCCTATTCACGCCAACCTATCACCAAGCGTTTTATTTCCACCAATCCCCGCCATTCTTTCCTACCCATCCACCATTCACATCGCACCTTATTTTCTCCAATCAAATCACTACACGTCACTTCCGCATGCCATTTTTACTTCTGCATTTCACACCATTCCCTCTTTTCATCCCCAGCTCCCGTCATCATCACTTCCACACGTTAATCCACTTTCGGATTACCCACACTCACATCCCAGATTAAGCCATTGGATTTAGCGATAATCCTTCCGCTCTTGGTGCTAGTTTTCAAACCTCCCAACAGCGCTCTTAGTCCGCGGATTAACAGCGACACTAGCGCCCCTAGCGGCAGGATTAACGTTAATCCATTGCTTAATCTGGGACATTAACTACTGAGGAGCAGCTGTATTGTTATGAACTGGGATTTTAAACTCTGAAGTAGATTGACACAACAACGGAGGGATTGACAAATTTTTCTTTTGTAAGACACCAATAACAGGTTCTAGCATAACATCGTTTGCAATAATAGCCGAAGGTTGAACTGTTACAAAGCAAGTAGACAATGGTGGTATTTTAACATCATTTACAACTTTAACTTTTACTGAAGGTTCACTGGTACATTCTTTATCTTGTAAAGGGTTAAGAGCCATATCTGCAAACGGTCCTTGTTTTATCTGCAGTGGTATTGTAAAAAGAATGTCATTGGATGTTATTGTAATCAAGTTCTTAGCATAATCTATGACAACATCATGTGCATGCAAAAAGTCAATGCCTAAAATTAAATCATGTGATAGATCTTTTACAGCCAATACATCTTGCTGAAAAGGAACATCATTAATTACAAAGTCCAAAAGTGTAGTATATGGAGCATCTAGAAGTTTATTCCCTGCAGTGCGTAATAGGATGTCGATAGGCCGTACTTTAGAAAAGTCATTAATATGAGCAGCATTGATAATACTAACTGCACTTCCTGTATCAAGCAACATAGGCATTTCAGTATCATTTACATACCCTGTAACTTGGAGTACCTGACCTGTCAGAGCTGCAACATCATACCGGGGTGAAGGCGAATCATTAGATGGTCGTGATGCCTCCCTATTTTGTCGTCTAAAATGTGGTGGTGATTGCTGACGTGGTGGTGGCATATCACTACGACAAAACCGAGCTACATGGCCACTGCGATTACATCTATAACATCGGGGTGTGGAATCCCGCCGTCTCTCATCTGAAGCCTGCGATTGTGTACGAGGTACAGGTGGTGGCTGAAACTGAGTAAACTGTGTACATAGCTGATCAACGCGAGAAATTAATTTTACCATAGGATCTGGAGAAGGTACTGTATCTATGGGCAATAACTGCGAAGTCATAGATGATGTAGGCCCATGCATATAACTTGACGATGGGGCAACTTGTGTTTGTGCAGCTACCAAATTGTGTCGATGTTGTACATAGAATTCAGCCCTATCAACACTATTAATTATGTGTAAAACTTGATCGACAGTTATTGGATTCAGAGGCACCAGGGCTTGAACATATGATGGCTTAAGACCATTTAACAAATTCTTTATTTGTTCTGCTTGCGACATGCCAGGATTAACTTGATCACATAAAGAAAGCACATCATAAATATAGTCTGTAACAGGCTCAGCATCAAATTGTACTCGCTGTCGAAGTTTCATTTCTAGTAGATCACTTTGGTTTGCCATTTGGAAAGCATTTAGAAAACTAGTACTCAGCAATACCCAATCATGACAAGGATGTCTATGACGAAATGTTTGGAACCATAATAAAGCTGTTGATTTAAGGTAACAGGGGAAAAACTTCAATTTCATATCATCAGTCCAAGAATTTGCAGAAGCTACCATTTCAAAATTTTGCAAAAAGGCAAAAGCAGACAACGAACCTGTATTATCAAAACATGAGGGTTCTATTGTAGTACGAGGCATGGCAGGCTGCATAGGAGTAATGGGAGTCATCTGCGACGGAGTTGCTGGTAACGATTGTGTATTTAAGGGTGCATTACCACCCGAAGCTACATCTTCAACTTGTTCAAAAAATTCCACAGGTATATCAGAACTTTGTCTAGTGCGTTTCTTAGGCATTTTGGTAACTTTAAATAGCACTGGATAACTAATCAACACTATAAAATACCGCACAGTTCACACAATTAAATACACCAGCCCCTAAGAAAAACTATAGCATAAAACTTAAAAAACTAAGCGCCCACGGCGAGGAAGTGAAAAACTTAGGCCCAAAGGCTTCTCATAGACTGATCCAGCCACGTGAATTCTATATCACGATTTCTATACAGCAATTAACACATGGAGAGAAAAAAAAATCACAAAATGAGGTTACGTGCTATGAGTATTCGAATAGCGTAACGAACAATAAGTGGTACCTACTACCACTGAACTTACTAAAATCTTTAAAACACTATAAGCATGGAACTTTGAAAATAATTGTTTCAATACTTTGACTTCACAGTACCTGTTAGCACAAACTTCTATATTTCAGATAAACTTCTCCACACGTGCTATACTGTAAATCCTACTGTTTCCATGCCTACACAACATAGCTTTGCCAAACTCATCCAGAAATCACAAATAGCTGCTAACCTCCAACAGTAAAATGGGTAATAAATGCAAGCACGTGGTTATCACTTTTCACAAATTTAACACAAGTAACATCACTAAGGCCAGAAAACGTTGAGAATTTTAAAAATCACAAGACAAATAAGAAATCGTCACACTACAATTTAGAAATTAAACTTGATGAACTTAAACTTTTACAACACGTGGCGCACTTTGCCAAAAATCAAACCTATAACACACGGAATAGCTGTATTTATAACTGGAATATAGCTGTAGCACATTGAGTTAACTAGCACACGAACATGTGTTTATAAAACACTAACCTGAAAAAAAATTTTAGTGGAAATGCAACACTTTACCACAATTTAGAATGGAGTAAAATGAACTTCACATACCAATCTTCCACAAATATAACACTTCAATATTAAAACTGTACTAATACATGCAACCTGAGAAGAAATAAACCAGAAAGATACCATTTTAACGACGAAAGTTCGGACCCACGCCGACAGCATGCGAAGCCATTATCGCGGTATGACGCTATCACTACTGAAGTCAAAATCAAGTTAAAAATGAGAAATAAATTATTCAGCGACAACGAAACTTTAACTATTACTTGGACACACTAATTTAGAAAACTTTTAAAACTATCTCAGGTACAAAATATAGCCAAATGAGTAATGGAGAGCAAAGGACGCCACAAAGAACCAATTCACCACGTGTTAAATTTTACACGAAATTGTAATACAAAACTGGGACTTTTTAGAATAACATAGCAACCTAGCTCACCTATATAAATTATTTACAAGGGAATGGAGAAATGAAGAATTTCCAATCCTAGGACTACAACTATTAGAGCACGTGGTGACAAATTTCACAAAAAAAACAAACTAAGAGAAAACTAGCGATTCTACCAATAACCTGTTGCTCCACACCAAATTTTCTGTACCTAAACCCATTTCTTATGTCTAAACACCAAACCTAGCGACTCCATCACTATCCTGTACTTTAAAAAAAATTTCCTAGCGCATAAAACAAATATGCTGTACTTAAAAAAATTTTTTTTACCCGGCACTTCCACCAATATGTCGCAACCGCCTTTTCTACTAATAACTCGGGGAACTCGCTGTGGCTGCGAAAGGCAAATACAAAACTATTCTAACTGGATGCGACATGAGGGACGTATCCCCCATGCTAACTTATGGGAAATTAGCAAACTCAGGAGTAAAACAAGGAAATGTGGGAACAAAATCAAACTACTAAATTAAAACATGTTTATTCAAGAGTAATTCCAGCTAATTGATTTATTAAACTTTTACCTGTTATGTTGACGCTGGATGATGCGTAGCCAAAATCTGGGCGAATACTATAGCTCCATTAATTACATGATTACTAAAAAAACGTGCGATGCGCACCCCACGGCGTCCCACTGGCAAAGAGGCCGAAAAGCCACGCTCCCGTGGTTATATTAAACTAACCTTTTCTACAGTACAGCCAAAACAATAAAAATTAATTAGTCAATCATGCCACACTTAGAATGTGGATCCTAACGCAGTAGTACCACATTCTGCATGTGACAATATGTTAAAAAAACCAAAACTTTATGTTTTAGGTTTTACTTCCTCTTCACTTTCCTCCTCTGTTTTTTCATCTGTTGACGGTTCGTTATCGGTGCATATTGCATCGTAGTCTACATGTATTTTTTTCTTCTTGAAAACTTTTTGTTGCTTTTGTTTATTGTCCAAATATGTCTCCTCTTCTGAGTCTGGTGTCAAATATCCACTGTGTATCTCCACATTTAGTATTTCATCAATCTGTGTTGATATGTCACAGGTATCAATTTTTCTCAATTTTGCTCTATATATTTCAGCACGTCGTTTGTTTCTTCTTACTCTGCTCGGATTATTTCTATTTCTTATCCTCGTCTTATTAACATTTACTATTTCTTTATCCATAGTCAATGCGATTTATCAATCGTTCCCAAAACATTGCGTATGTTTGACAATGCTGTTTGTCTTTACAGTTTATAATTTTGCCCAAAACTTGGTTCCTCTTTTTACTGCTACACGGTATGCATATAGCAGGTTGATCTTTCTTCCCACAGTCTTTTTTATTGTGGTCCTGTTCTCCACAATGTGCACATACCGTCTTCTCATTCCGGCAATATTTTGCCACATGTCCTAACTGTTGGCACTTCATTCATCGAGCAACAACAGTATAGTCTTTCGCATGGATTGCTTGAAAGCCTATATACATTCTTCCTTTTTGAATCATCAGGGCTCTTAATTGGGGTGATGCCTCAATTACATGATGCACAAATCTTTTCTCCCTAGGTCCTGTACGAAATTTAAAGTTTATGTTTTTATTAAAATCTTCCCAGGACATGTTGTCTTTGAAATTTTGTGCATACATGTTTGTCTTCAAATCCTCCTCTTTTTCTGTAGTTAATACATCGTACAATATTACCAGTGGTTTCCTTTTCTTTATTTCCTCTATTTTTATTTCTTTATCCTTCAAGCTATTGCTGATCATAATTTTTTCTATGTCTTCTTTCGAGTCTGCCTCTACAATTAGTGCTGATTCAGCTGTTCTGATATTGCTGACTTTGATGTTTTCTTTCGTTGGATTTAAGTTTCTTGTCATAATCTCTTGTACCTCTTTAACTGTCTTGCCCTTTGTTGACTTTATTATCACAGCATGCGTTTGTTTCTGCATAGCTTTATGCAGTTTTTCAACATTTTTACTTATTTTTGGTTTCATTGCCACTTGGGCATATGAAATTTTTGGTGTCTCAATTACTTGTTTTTTCAGCATTTTATTCTCTGTTTCTAACTTCGCATTTTCTAGTTGGAGTTGTTGGTAAGATTCCATGACCTTACCAAGCAACTCGAACAATTTGGTTTTACATTTCACGGAGAGTTTCTCTCCTCCAATAATTGTATTCATGCATGTTGATGCTTTGTTTATATCAAAGACATCCTCCTCCATAATTATTTCCTCTTCATCCATTTTTGATGGTTCTCCTTTAGTGGGAGAACGAGCCAAATTCTTACTCGGTGTAAACACCGCTTCCTCCTCCTCCTTCTTCTTCCCTTTATCCCTAAACATTTCCTAATGCTCCTCTTAGCCTATAACGCCTTAAAAAAGACACTATAGCCCAGGGTCGGGGGACGAGGACCCGGGAGCTGTCTGGCAAATTATAGTACGGGCCGTGTACACACAACTGACACCCGACTATTTAAACACTTTCCATTTTGAGCAGGGGGTAACTGCCAGACATCCGACGAACGATCTCCGGCGAAGGATGAACTAGGAGCACATGGGTTAGTCGACGGCTGAGATTGCTGCTGTGCATCAGAAGTTGTACACTGAGATGCAGATGATTGAGCACGTAAAGGAGCGGCTTCGCACAAGTCAGTTTGCGTCGATGCATCCGCGACAGGCACAGTCTGTAAACCGACGGATTGGACAAGCTTACGGCGAAAGGCTGAGGAGTATCCTGTGGTGTTGGCCGGCTTTAGCTGCTCAAAGCGCCGTCTCGCCTCAGGAAAAGTAAGATGTTCCTTCACACGTATTTCTTGTATGCTTTTCTCTGCCAAGTACCTGGGACACTGTCGAGAGCTAGACGGATGACTGCCTTCACAGTTTACACAGCACGTTGCGCGCGTACAGACGGTGTCAACGTGTGCCACTAGACCACAACGATCGCAGGTTGTGGGTCGGGCACAGGCGGCTTGGGTATGCCCGAAGCGCTGGCACTTGAAGCACCGCATAGGGTTCGGCACATACGGGCGGACGGCAGCACGTTCGTAACCACAGTATATGAACTCCGGAACAATAGTACCCTTGAATGTGAGAAAGATCGTACGCAATGGGTACTCCTTGCCCTCACGTTTACCATGTAGACGGTACGCCTGACAAACTCACTATTCTGAAAGATGGGTGGCAATATCTTCATTGGAGAGGTCGTCTAAGCTAGAGGTGGTCACAACTCCTCTACAGGTGTTCCTGGACTTGTGGGGGTAAACTTTGATGCTGTACGATCCCAACAGAGTAGCACGAAGTAGCTTTCCGATTGGTCTTTATTGTGGACCTCTACCAGTAGCGTACCGTCTCGCAGCCTTGTCGCATTTTTAACCTTGCTGCAGATCCTGATAACTTCCCTTTGCACGTAGAATGGACTTATGTCTGAAAATTTCTTCGTCTCGTTCAACATAACCATAACAATAAACTGGTCAAAATAAGGTGGTGCGCGCTTTGACATATTGAAAGGACCCCCTTCCGGAACCGTCGGCGTCAGCCTGCCATCCGGGGGTTAAAGAAGAAAAGACACCAAATCTCCACGGTCTGTGCCGTCACGGGGACCATCCCGTGACCGATACCCAAGGGTTACTCTCCAAACACCACTGCTGGTCCATATGCGTATACCGTTCACCATGCACGCCCCGGTTTTAAGCCCCTACCACAGGAATAACGGCCTGTGGCTCCCCGCTCTAGGCCGTGCAGCGACAGAACATATGCACGGATTCAGGGGACTTGTGGTTGATTACGTCGGGGCAGTCAGCGGTAACACGTCCGGCCCGTGAAACTATCCCAACGACGTAACGTGGTCGTCGGGACACCAGCACAGGCCGGGCTTACTAACAAGCTACGTGAATGTACTTGACGGTATGGACGGGCTCCGCACCTAAGGCTACACATAGGGGCAGTGGGGAGGGTGCACCCAACCTTCAAGCCTGGGACCTCCGTAGAGCACACAAATTGGGAGCCGCGCTGGAACCGTGGGACAGGAACCACGGGGATAGTGAAAGATCCCTGCAGGTGAGACAGGAGCTAATAAACCTAATGCCTTACAAACTACTAAGTTCCATAAGCCTAGAAGAGGAAGAGGGTATAAATGTAAACAAATGAAAGAAACACATACAGTGCACAAGACGTGGCAACAGTGAATGGCGATGGGTAGGGTGAAGTAGC
Organism: Hymenopus coronatus; assembly: GCA_030762935.1. Taxonomy (NCBI): domain Eukaryota; kingdom Metazoa; phylum Arthropoda; class Insecta; order Mantodea; family Hymenopodidae; genus Hymenopus; species Hymenopus coronatus. Next base: position 29,768,451 of record CM060897.1, read on the forward strand.
GGTGAGCGGCTCGGGAACCCCCGGGTGCGCCAAACCCGTACCTACCGTAGTAGGCCCCTGGGGGGGAATTGTCCTGGAGAATTACGCCTAGCAACGTTGTTCTCGTCTCTTTCAAACACCGCTTCCAGGCGCCCATCAGAGCGTCTGGTTAACACGTAGCCTTCAACAATGGGCTGTGGCTGTCTTCCTAGTCTTGGGTTATGTTTAGCTGTACTGTTCTTATTTTTTGTTGGTTTACAGGTGTCCTTGGATGTTGTTTTCTCCGTCCTTTTGATTTTTGAATTTTGAAATGTTTGAGCTTTGGGACATTTAGGATGAGTATGTTAGATTTGGGTTCAGGATTTGCAGTGGAATTTGGTTTTGAGGACAGTTCTTGGTGTGTTTGGCAAACATTTTGATTAACGTGGTCAATTTTTGGGAATATTGGTGTCGTTGATTTCTTTTCTTCTATTTTAGGGTAATCAAGCGAATCGTGCCTAATTACCGCTTAACAATTTGGCCAACTCTGAGAGCTGTTAAAGGCAAGGTGCCCATAACAGAGCACAAAGTGTTCATAAAATTCTTCCAAATCTAAATTTTCATTTCTTCTTGCATAAATTTTCACTAATAACACTGATAATTCATTGGGATCCGTTGTAATGTTTAAGACTTTAGACGGTTGCGATAAGTATATTACTCCTGGCTAATGGAGGTTAAATAAGATGTAAGACATCGAAAGTAAGTTGTAGTCGTAGCAGAAACCTTAAGAATAGCCCCTCGAAGCTCAGTCTGAAATTCAGATAACACATATTTCTTATAATCCTGCAAAAATAATTAATACTTGTGAACATTGCGCACACAAATGAGAGGAATTTTCTCTTTTTGAAGGATGGATGCGGTATCAATAGATTCTGGATCAGGAGTTTAACTTAAAGGATAAAAATAGTTAGAGGTAGGAATTATGTACGCATAGCGAGATGCAGGAGGTTGTTGGGAAGGTGCAGCGGCGTTTATTTTGATATTAACTTTCAGGGTGAAGGAGCTGCGAACGTTGATCGTGACCTAAACAATCCGATGGGGCAAAGTCAGTCATCGCATCATGGTGCTGGACAGTGTAATCAACTGAATTAAGCGGCCGACTAATTGTAGCTGAGATGGCCGTAGTGTATATATACTTACAGCATTATCTGCAGGTAATGCAGAAGTAGAAGAGGTTGTAGTTCAGAAGTCGACGGTTGATGTAGGTAGTGTTGACTGGATGGCGAAATATGTGGTGTAGAATTGGAGATATCCTGACACTTGGTATTGTTAGATACCACATTTATAACAGAATGTAAGATCTGGTCGCAATTTTCCGCCTGGAGAGCTATGGTAAGAGTTTAAAACAAAAATTAAACACACTAGAAGAGTGAACACAGTGAACTGCACAACACAAGGAATAACTAGTATAGACAAACAAAGCGGAGCGGCCAGACACGACCGTCTCGCTTGGCGTTCACTAGTCGTCTCCGTTTCCTGGAAGTGAAGACAATTTCCGAAGCAGGAAAGCACATTTGAGAAGGTAGCAAGAGGAAATATTTTCACATAGAACTGAGAAAATCTTCAGCGCAAGTTATGCCATTTAGGAATCAAGAAATCGTAGTCGTTTCTTAGTTGGCTTACCCTCACCGTATTTAGGACTTAACTACAAGCGGATGCCTAAGGGTCAGAGGCCAGTCGGAGAACCAAGGACACGAAACGCAGAATGGAAAACGTGGAGCGAGTGATGGGCCCTAGCCAGATATGAGCTTGAGTAGTTGCTATGAAATACAAGCGAAATAAATGATAGGAAAGGTGATGATGGAGCAAATGGTGGAATGAGAGGCGGAGAAAACTGGCCCATAATTTTATCCGGCGACGATGTCATAGCACGTCTCATTTTATTCTTACGCAAAAGCGGACTTTACAGTTTTATCTGATTTCATGTTGCCTCGTCTTTTACTTTCTTGCTGTTTTAGTTTCCCCTGACTGCTGGTCATCTCCTTAGGAGCTGCATGTAGTTTTTATCTGTTTTTACCGAACTTCTATTCATGGACGCTAATAATCCCAGCAGTTGATGCGCCCTAAAACTGCTACTCTACTACTACTACGACGACGACGACGACCACCACCACAGCGGTTGACGACCTTGTTTCGCTCTCGACACAGATTATGGACGGATTTCTCAAGAACTATCAAACTATCGGGATATTCTGTGACCTCGAGAAAGCTTATGACACGTGCTGGCGAGGAGGTATCTTACGTTCTCTCCATTGGAATATACCTAGGCGCTTACCGTCGTTCATTGAGGAGTTCATGAGGGACCGGTTTTTCCGAGTGAGGGTGGGCTCGGTTTTTTCGCATTCTTTTATTCAAGAGAACGGAGTTCCACAGGGGTCTGTACTAAGCGTGACGCTGTTTGCTGTAGCGATCAATTCTATATCAAACTGTGTCCCCTCAGGAGTTTCGTTCTGCTTATTTGTAGACGATTTTGCCATCTTTTGTACTTCTCAGCGTACGCCGCTTTTGGAACGCAGTCTCCAGCAGTGTTTGGACAATCTTTTTGCTTGGAGCGCGGAGACCGGCTTTCGCTTCTCAGCTGAGAAGTCAACCTGCTTTAGTTTCTGGCGCTGTGGGGGGCGATTTCCGTCTTCCCTTCGCCTCAGACCAGGTATACTTCTATACGCAGATGCGCGATTCCTTGGGTTGGTGTTTGATCACAAGCTTTGCTGGTTACCGCATATTGCACAGCTGAAAGCCCGATGTGGTCGTTCTCTTACTATTTTATGGATACTTAGTGGCAAATCTTGGGGAACGGATCGGACAGAGTTGCTGCGCAGCAGCGGCGACATGGAAGCTGGCGACTACCTCTGCTGGCCTCAACTGTGTGACGGCGCCCACAGATGAGCAGACCGTCAGTCAAGGCTGCAGTGTAGTCGGTTGCGTCGGTTCACTGGTTCGATCCAAGTTGGATGAACAATGGATACATTGTTTACTCTTCAGCTCGATCATCTGCTAAGCAAATTAGACTGCCCACAATCATGACATCCGTCTGGCGGTCGGAGCTTTTTCGACAAGTCCTGTTTTTAGCCTTTACGCTGAGTCTGCAGAACCCCGAGAGGTAATTATGGCTGTGGACTTCGGTGCATGCCTTCGCATCCAACATTTACCCCTTTTTCAACACCGAACTGGATGTACGTTATAGCAACCTGTCACTCAGTCCCAGGCCTGCAGGTTTTCGTTTTCGCGAGCTACTTTGGACACACGATCTCGTGTTGTCTCGCATGTTTCCCAAAGGGTAGAGGATGTACCCACCTTGGTTGTGTGACACATCCCATGTTGATGTTGGGATGACAGCCTACGGGAAATATGATACCCCTACTTCTAGTATCCGTATTTGCTTTTTAGAATTTTTAACAAAGTACAGTGGCCGTATTCGTATATATACGGATGGCAGTAAGTAACCTAACGGTGCTGGATGGGCCTTCATTCCTGGCACCGATTCTTATACATTCTGTTTGCCTAGTTGCACATCTGTTTATACTGCGGAGCTTATATGCTATTTACCGAGCCATTCTGTATATTCGCCGCGACGATTGGGTGACTGCCTTGTTCTGAGTGATTCCCTTATTGCGCTTCAGAGCCTTCGTGAGCTGTACAATTACCATCCTGAAGTGCAACGCATCCAGGACGCCCTCCACATTTTGCACTATTCCGGTGTTAAGGTGGAGTGTGCATGGATTCCTGGACACGTAGGCTTGCGGGAGAATGAACTGGCGGATTTAGCACCGAAATCGGTAGTTACAGAGCCCAGTGTTACTGTCCCTAGTGCAACAGCGGAAGATTTTAGGGTGGTGGTGCGGAGAGCGGTATTTTAGGGTTGGCGTGCTGAGTGGTCGGCTCTCCGTCTTAACAAGCTTAGGACAGTGAAATACCTCCATATCACCTAGGTAACCTCCTCACGTTCTCGTCGGGAGGCCCCCCAGGGGCCTACTACGGTAGGTACGGGTTAGGCGCACCCGGGGTCCCGAGCCACCTTGACTCCCTCTGTGGGCAACCTCAGAGTGGTGAGGGAGTCAGTAGGTCAAAATGCCCACCCACGTGTAGGCCGTGCGTGGAGACCCGTGTCGGTGAAAAGGAATATCCTGGTTGTTTGAGGGTTGCGTATCTGAGCCTGGGCTTCTGTCTTTCAGTAACTGGGGAGGGTGCGCAGCCTAATACACCGCTTTGGTTTCTGATTTGCCTAAACGGGAGGCTAGGCACTAACCCACCCCTAGTCAATCGGCCAGGACTAGGTATTACACCGAACTCCAGGGCGAGTGGGACGGCGAGCCCGCTATATCCCCTGTTTAGCCCTGTCACCCCAGTGGGGTGACCCCTCGTTGGGCTCCGTGGTGGGTGGGGAGCACTGGGGGATGAATTTATACCATTTTTTCTATGGCACCAAAATTAAAACCCCTTAATAAAGACGTTGGGAAGGAAGTAGTCGAGTCATGTGGTCCTCGCTACTTGGTTATTCATAGGACAGAGGAAGGTAAGAAGTTCCTTACGGTGAGCCCTTTTACTATCCAAAAGGGTCTCGATGCCATTGCTGGTCCGGTCAAATCTTGCGTTCGAGCTCGTAACGGTACACTTCTTGTCGAAGCCAACTCCGCCTCGCAAGCTGCAAGGATACTTAAAGCCACCACGTTAGCCAGCTATCCAGTGAAGGTCGAGGTGCACAAGTCGCTGAACTCCTCCCGCGGTGTAGTAACAACACGCGCGTTGGACGGTTTGTCCATTGAGGAGATCCAAGAAAATCTTGCGACTCAGGGTGTCTCAGCTGTTTATCGGGTACAACGTAAGATCAACGGTGAATTCCTGCCTACTCGTACCCTGTTTCTTACTTTTGATCGGGTTGATCTGCCTCAAAAGATTAGAGCAGGGTATGAAGCCATCGAAGTTAGGCCTTATATACCCAATCCGCTGAGGTGCTTTAAATGCCAACGTTTTGGTCACACTAGTGAGTTGTGTACCGGCAAGTCCACCTGCGTCCACTGCGGTGACACCTCCCACGATGGGGCTTGTGCTTCAGCTCCATCGTGTGTGAACTGTAACGGTGAACACCCATCTAGTTCCCGAGACTGCCCCCGTTTTGCAGAGGAACGAGCGATCCAGGAGATACGGGTGAAAGAGAAGGTGTCCTTCTTGGAAGCCCGGAAGCTCCTGCGACTCCGCCAACCCTCTGCCCCGAGGTCCGGTACCTATAGCTCAGTTGCAGCTAAACCGGTACCGCGTCGGGAAATCGCAACACAGACCGGCGATATGAACGGGGCTACAATTGCGGAAAAGGTTATTTTAGCCCAAGCGCTGCCAAAGCCTTCGGCACCTACACCCAAGTTGGTATCAACATCTGCCAAATCCGCCAGCTTACAGAATAGTCCTGCACAGTTGTCACCGAAAGCCTCGACCTCCGGAACTAAAGCTATTAAATTCACGACGTCTTCTGCCCCAGAAAGACAGTTTAAGACCAAGTATGTACGACAAGACTTTTTGAAAGAAAATGTGCAATCTATTACCAAGTCATCTAAAGGTAAGAAAAGTTCACGCAACTCCACACGTGTATCCTCCTCTGAAGGGTCATCTGGGGAGGAGGGCGTGAATCGGCGACGGCCGTCTTCGCCGATCAGCACATCCAATCGGTTCGAACTACTTGGACCGAAAACTGCTCTTGAAAAAGGGACCTCCCTTGTGGAGGAGATGGACCAGGAGGATTCTGCCGCCACTGCCAGAGGGACAGTGCGGAAACGGCAGGATCGTGCTCCTGAAAATAGTACCAGCCCAACGCCTAAGAAGAACAAATTGAACCGACCAGCTAATCCCAATCTGCAGAAGCGTCTTTCGATTTGAAACTTATCCCATAATATACTCAATGGCTATCCTCCATTGGAACATACGCGGAATTCGACCACATCGACCAGAGCTTGACTTGTTGCTGCGCCAGCATGAACCCTTGGCTGTATGTTTACAAGAGACGAAGCTCCGTCCACAGGACACCGTTACCATCAGGCAGTACTCCTCCGTACGATGTGATTTATCCCCGGAGGACGGTGTCCCGGCACATGGGGGCACTATGATGCTTATTCGAGATGATATTTTTGCCAACTCCGTACCCATACAATCTGCAATCCAGTCCGTTGCAGTCAGCATTAAGCTACCCTCCGCTTCATTCACCATTTGCAGTATCTATTTGCCTCCATCTGCGGACCTCTCGCACAGCGACTTAGAACACCTCATTTCGCAGTTGCCACCACCCTTTTTATTGGTAGGCGACGTGAATGCCCATCACCCTCTTTGGGGCTCTCCTCGGGCTTGTGCGAGAGGTACGCTACTTAAAGATTTCTTGGATAATCAGAATCTTGCTCTCTTGAACACCGGAGAGCCCACCTTTCTATCTGACGCATTTCATAGTTTTTCACACATTGACATTGCAATTTGTTCCCCTCAGCTGGCAGTCACCTTATGCTGGAATATCATCTCGGATTTGCATTCTAGTGACCACTTTCCTTGTCGCATTAGTGTCTTGACACCCGTTGTATGTTCCACCCGTTTACCTAGTTGGCGCCTAGACCACGCCAGCTGGGAACTGTACTCCCACTTGGCTGAATTTAGCTACGAAGAGCACGACTCTGTGAACCACTTGGTCGAACATCTTACAGGCACCATTCTTTCTGCTGCTGAGCAATCCATTCCGCGTTCGACTGGCTACAGCCGTCGATTTCCGGTACCTTGGTGGACCGATGACTGTCGGGATGCTATTCGCGCTCGCAGACGAGCTCTACGGGTTTTCCAGCGTTTTCCTACACTGGATAACCTGATACACTATAAACGGATGCGTGCACATTCTAGGCGGGTTATTAAGGATAGCAAAAAGATGTCATGGAATAAATTCGTGGGTTCCTTTAATCGACATACACCTTCCTCTGTCGTATGGGATAAGTTAAGACGTGTGGCTGGGAAACCGAACCATATGCCCATCGCCGGTCTCAAAACACCTACCGGAGCTGTTGTTGATACATTTGACGTGGCGAATACTTTAGGCAGTGCTTTCGCTCAGGTGTCTAGCTCAGGCAACTATTCCCCTGAGTTTCTTACAGTTAAGAACCAGGTGGAATCTCAAGAATTCTCGTTTCTTTCTGGCAACCTTGAGGATTATAATCGCCTTTTCACCCTGGCAGAGCTAGACAATGCACTCTCCTCTTCACGACACTCAGCACCAGGTCCAGATGGTATCCACGTCCAAATGTTGCAACATCTCTCTCCTGATGGCAAAGATTTCCTACTCGAGGTCTATAATCGTGTCTGGGTTGATGGCATTTTTCCAGACAAGTGGCGGGAGGCCACCATCATACCCATTCTTAAACCTGGAAAGGACCGCCATCTTCCTTCCAGTTACCGTCCTATTTCCCTCACCAGTTGCGTTTGCAAGGTGATGGAACGCATGATAAATGGACGGTTGGTGTGGTGGCTGGAATCCCACAATCTTCTGACGAACATCCAGTGTGGCTTTCGACGACGACGTTCAACTGCTGACCACCTTGTCTCTCTGTCAACTCAGATTATGGACGGGTTTCTTAAGAACAGCCCCACAGTTGGGATATTTTTTGACCTCGAGAAGGCCTACGACACGTGTTGGCGGGCGGGAATATTGCGTTCTCTGCACAACTGGAACATACGTGGACGCCTACCGTCGGTCATTCAGGAGTTTATGCGGGACCGCGTTTTTCGAGTGAGGGTGGGTTCGGTTTTTTCTAACCATTTTATTCAAGAGAACGGAGTGCCGCAGGGCTCGGTACTCAGCGTGACTCTATTTGCTATTGCGATAAATTCCATATCACTATGTGTGCCTCAAGGTGTCTCTTCCTGTTTATTCGTGGACGACTTTGCCATCTTCTGTACTTCTCAGCGTACACCGTTTTTGGAACGCCGTCTCCAGCGGTGTTTGGACAATCTCTATGCATGGAGCTCGAAACACGGTTTTCGTTTCTCCGCTGAGAAGACAGTCTGCGTTAACTTCTGGCGCCGTAAGTGGCATATGCCGCCGTCTCTTCGACTCGGGCCAGATTTACTTCCTTTCGCAGACGAGGCGAGATTCCTTGGTTTGATCTTCGATCGGAAACTTTGTTGGGCACCACAAATAGCACAGCTTAGAGCACGATGTGACCGTTCTCTAAATCTTTTACGGATACTAAGTGGCAAGTCTTGGGGTGCGGATCGGACGACATTGCTCCGTCTTTATCGTGCTGTGATTCGTTCGAAGTTGGACTATGGCAGCATTGTGTATTCTTCAGCTCGACCTTCAGTGCTCAGAAGGTTAGACACAGTCCATAACCAGGGCATCCGTGTGGCCGTTGGAGCTTTTCCAACGAGCCCAGTTGTTAGCCTCTACGCCGAATCGGGAGAACCTCCTCTGCGTTGTCGGCGTGATGTCCTGCTTGCTAACTATGGCTGTGGGCTGAAGTGTATGCCTGGGCATCCAACTTATCACGCGTTTTTCTCCCCTGAGCTGCACGAGCGATACTGCCTCCGCTCTCTGAGCCCCAGGCCAGCAGGTTTTCGTTTCCGTGAGCTTCTACGCCAGCACCATGTTGACATTCCTCGGCTGTTATCCAAGGGAGAGAGTATACACCCCCCTTGGTTACGCGCTACCTCCCATGTCGATCTCGGGATGACGCTCTACGGGAAATCTGTTACGCCTCTTGATAGTATTCGTCGTTGCTTTTTAGAATTTTTATCCAAATACAGTGGCCGTATTTGTATTTACACCGATGGTAGTAAGAGCCCCGACGGTGTTGGATGTGCCTTTGTAACTGGCACCGCAACTTCTACTTACGGTTTGCCTAGTTGCACATCTATATATTCTGCCGAGCTATATGCTATTTATCAAGCCCTTCTGTATATTCGACGTCGAAAATTAGGTGACTGCCTTATTCTTAGTGATTCCCTTAGTGCCCTTCAGAGCATTCGTGAGCTGTACAATTACCATCCTTTGGTGCAGCGCATCCAGGACGTTCTCCACATTTTGCACGCTTCTGGCTTTAATGTGGAGTGCGCATGGATTCCTGGACACGTTGGCTTGCCAGGGAATGACACGGCGGATTTGGCAGCGAAATCGGCAGTCACAGCGCCCAGTGTTACGATTACCCATTCAACAGCAGAAGATTTTAGAGTGGCTGTACGGAGAGCCGTTTTTTCGACTTGGCATGCGGAGTGGTCGGCTCTCCGTGGTAATAAGCTGCGAGAGGTGAAGGACCTCCCTGTCAACTGGGTAACCTCCTCTCGTTTATTCCGCCGGGAGGAGGTAGTACTAGCTCGGCTAAGAATTGGCCACTGTATTTTTACTCACAGTTACCTTTTTAAACGTGAACCTGCTCCTGTCTGTGCGCTCTGTGGGGAGGCACAGACAGTTCGTCATGTGTTGCTGGAGTGTGGTCACCTGGCACACATTCGGTCATCTATGGGCATGCCGGCCTCTCTTGCCGAGGTCCTGGCAGATGACCCAAGAGCAGTGGAGAGGGTTTTTAAATTTTTAGCAAAACTTTCTTTTACCTTGAGGTTTTAGTGTGATAGCGGTTTTTTTTTAAACTCTTTTGGTTTTAATGTGTTGATTTTAGATGGAGTTTTATATCCAGCTCTGGTTAGAGGGCTGGACGTTTCTGTTACTTCCGTTTCAACTGTGTTAGCTCTTTTATTTGTGTTTACTTTTTTGTTTGGTATTTTCTTACTGGCTATTGCCAAGTTTTAATCGTAAGGGCGCTTATGACCTCGGCAGTTGAGCGCCCTTAAACACCATCATCATCATTTCTGCTGCTGAGCAATCCATTCCGCGTTCGACTGGCTACAGCCGTCGATTTCCGGTACCTTGGTGGACCGATGACTGTCGGGATGCTATTCGCGCTCGCAGACGAGCTCTAAGGGTTTTCCAGCGTTTTCCTCAACTGGATAACCTGATACACTATAAACGGATGCGTGCACATTCTAGGCGGGTTATTAAGGATAGCAAAAAGATGTCATGGAATAAATTCGTGGGTTCCTTTAATCGACATACACCTTCCTCTGTCGTATGGGATAAGTTAAGACGTGTGGCTGGGAAACCGAACCATATGCCCATCGCCGGTCTCAAAACACCTACCGGAGCTGTTGTTGATACATTTGACGTGGCGAATACTTTAGGCAGTGCTTTCGCTCAGGTGTCTAGCTCAGGCAATTATTCCCCTGAGTTTCTTACAGTAAAGAATCAGGTGGAATCTCAAGAATTCTCGTTTCTTTTTGGCAACCTTGAGGATTATAGTCGCCTTTTCACCCTGGCAGTGCTAGACAATGCACTCTCCTCTTCACGACACTCAGCACCAGGTCCAGATGGTATCCACGTCCAAATGTTGCAACATCTCTCTCCTGATGGCAAAGATTTCCTACTCGAGGTCTATAATCGTGTCTGGGTTGATGGCATTTTTCCAGACAAGTGGCGGGAGGCCACCATCATACCCATTCTTAAACCTGGAAAGGACCGCCATCTTCCTTCCAGTTACCGTCCTATTTCCCTCACCAGTTGCGTGTGCAAGGTGATGGAACGCATGATCAATGGACGGTTGGTGTGGTGGCTGGAATCCCACAATCTTCTGACGAACATCCAGTGTGGCTTTCGACGACGACGTTCAACTTGTCTCTCTGTCAACTCAGATTATGGACGGGTTTCTTAAGAACAGCCCCACAGTTGGGATATTTTTTGACCTCGAGAAGGCCTACGACACGTGTTGGCGGCGGGAATATTGCGTTCTCTGCTCAACCGGAACATACGTGGACCTCTACCGTTGGTCATTCAGGAGTTTATGCGGGACCGCGTTTTTCGAGTGAGGGTGGGCTCGGTTTTTTCTAACCATTTTATTCAAGAGAACGGAGTGCCGCAGGGCTCGGTACTCAGCGTGACTCTATTTGCTATTGCGATAAATTCCATATCACTATGTGTGCCTCAAGGTGTCTCTTCCTGTTTATTCGTGGACGACTTTGCCATCTTCTGTACTTCTCAGCGTACACCGTTTTTGGAACGCCGTCTCCAGCGGTGTTTGGACAATCTCTATGCTTGGAGCTCGAAACACGGTTTTCGTTTCTCCGCTGAGAAGACAGTCTGCGTTAAATTCTGGCGCCGTAAGTGGCAAATGCCGCCGTCTCTTCGACTCGGGCCAGATTTCCAACGAGCCCAGTTGTTAGCCTCTACGCCGAATCGGGAGAACCTCCTCTGCGTTGTCGGCGTGATGTCCTGCTTGCTAATTATGGCTGTGGGCTGAAGTGTATGCCTGGGCATCCAACTTATCACGCGTTTTTCTCCCCTGAGCTGCACGAGCGATACTGCCTCCGCTCTCTGAGCCCCAGGCCAGCAGGTTTTCGTTTCCGTGAGCTTCTACGCCAGCACCATGTTGACATTCCTCGGCTGTTATCCAAGGGAGAGAGTATACACCCCCCTTGGTTACGCGCTACCTCCCATGTCGATCTCAGGATGACGCTCTACGGGAAATCTGTTACGCCTCTTGATAGTATTCGTCGTTGCTTTTTAGAATTTTTATCCAAATACAGTGGCCGTATTTGTATTTACACCGATGGTAGTAAGAGCCCCGACGGTGTTGGATGTGCCTTTGTAACTGGCACCGCAAATTCTACTTACGGTTTGCCTAGTTGCACATCTATATATTCTGCCGAGCTATATGCTATTTATCAAGCCCTTCTGTATATTCGACGTCGAAAATTAGGTGACTGCCTTATTCTTAGTGATTCCCTTAGTGTCCTTCAGAGCATTCGTGAGCTGTACAATTACCATCCTTTGGTGCAGCGTATCCAGGACGTTCTCCACATTTTGCACGCTTCTGGTTTTAATGTGGAGTGCGCATGGATTCCTGGACACGTTGGCTTGCCAGGGAATGACACGGCGGATTTGGCAGCGAAATCGGCAGTCACAGCGCCCAGTGTTACGATTACCCATTCAACAGCAGAAGATTTTAGAGTGGCTGTACGGAGAGCCGTTTTTTCGACTTGGCATGCGGAGTGGTCGGCTCTCCGTGGTAATAAGCTGCGAGAGGTGAAGGACCTCCCTGTCAACTGGGTAACCTCCTCTCGTTTATTCCGCCGGGAGGAGGTAGTACTAGCTCGGCTAAGAATTGGCCACTGTATTTTTACGCACAGTTACCTTTTTAAACGTGAACCTGCTCCTGTCTGTGCGCTCTGTGGGGAGGCACAGACAGTTCGTCATGTGTTGCTGGAGTGTGGTCACCTGGCACACATTCGGTCATCTATGGGCATGCCGGCCTCTCTTGCTGAGGTCCTGGCAGATGACCCAAGAGCAGTGGACAGGGTTTTTAAATTTTTAGCAAAACTTTCTTTTACCTTGACGTTTTAGTGTGATAGCAGTTTCTTTTAATTTTAATGTGTTGATTTTAGATGGTGTTTTATATCCAGCTCTGTTTAGAGGGCTGGGCCGTTCTGTTACTTCCGTTTCAACTGTGTTAGCCCTTTTACTTGTGTTTTTTCCTTTTTTTTTGGTATTTTTCTTACTGCCTATTGCCAAGTTTTAATCGTAAGGGCGCGTATGACCTCGGCAGTTGAGCGCCCTTAAACACCATTATCATCATCATCATCATCTCGGCTGTTATCCAAGGGAGAGAGTATACACCCCCCTTGGTTACGCGCTACCTCCCATGTCGATCTCGGGATGACGCTCTACGGGAAATCTGTTACGCCTCTTGATAGTATTCGTCGTTGCTTTTTAGAATTTTTATCCAAATCAGTGGCCGTATTTGTATTTACACCGATGGTAGTAAGAGCCCCGACGGTGTTGGATGTGCCTTTGTCACTGGCACCGCAACTTCTACTTACGGTTTGCCTAGTTGCACATCTATATATTCTGCCGAGCTATATGCTATTTATCAAGCCCTTCTGTATATTCGGCGTCGAAAATTAGGTGACTGCCTTATTCTTAGTGATTCCCTTAGTGCCCTTCAGAGCATTCGTGAGCTGTACAATTACCATCCTTTGGTGCAGCGCATCCAGGACGTTCTCCACATTTTGCACGCTTCTGGTTTTAATGTGGAGTGCGCATGGATTCCTGGACACGTTGGCTTGCCAGGGAATGTCACGGCGGATTTGGCAGCGAAATCGGCAGTCACAGCGCCCAGTGTTACGATTACCCATTCAACAGCAGAAGATTTTAGAGTGGCTGTACGGAGAGCCGTTTTTTCGACTTGGCATGCGGAGTGGTCGGCTCTCCGTGGTAATAAGCTGCGAGAGGTGAAGGACCTCCCTGTCAACTGGGTAACCTCCTCTCGTTTATTCCGCCGGGAGGAGGTAGTACTAGCTCGGCTAAGAATTGGCCACTGTACTTTTACTCACAGTTACCTTTTTAAACGTGAACCTGCTCCTGTCTGTGCGCTCTGTGGGGAGGCACAGGCAGTTCGTCATGTGTTGCTGGAGTGTGGTCACCTGGCACACATTCGGTCATCTATGGGCATGCCGGCCTCTCTTGCTGAGGTCCTGGCAGATGACCCAAGAGCAGTGGACAGGGTTTTTAAATTTTTAGCAAAACTTTCTTTTACCTTGACGTTTTAGTGTGATAGCAGTTTTTTTTTTTTTTTTTTTTTTTTTTTTTAACTCTTTTAATTTTAACGTGTTGAGTTTAGATGGAGTTTTATATCCAGCTCTGTTTAGAGGACTGGACCGTTCTGTTACTTCAGTTTCAACTTTGTTAGCTCTTTTACTTGTGTTTTTTTTTTTCCTTTTTTTTTTTGGTATTTTTCTTACTGCCTATTGCCAAGTTTTAATCGTAAGGGCGCTTATGACCTCGGCAGTTGAGCGCCCTTAAACACCATTATCATCATCTTATCATCGTCGGGAGGAGGTGCACTTGGCTCGGTTGCGAATCGGCCACTGTTTTTTTCTTTTTACCCGCAGTCACATTTTTACTAGAGATTCTGAACCTGTCTGTCTTCTCTGTGGAGCAGCACTGACCGTAGCGTATGTGCTGGTAGAGTGTGCTGCTCTAGTAGCTGTTCGCACGACTCTCCACCTGCCGTCCTCCATTGCGAAAGTTCTTGGCAGTGACCCCAGTGCAATTGACAAGGTTTTTAAATTTCTATCCACACTTAGTTTTACTGTCAGGATCTAGTTCCTTTTATTCCTCATTGTATTAGACGTTTAGTTTTACCGCTCTTATTCTCTTTAATGCTCCGTTTTTTACATGGTTTTATGAGATTTTATGGTTTTGGCAATGTATAGTTCATAGAGTTACTTTTATGTCTAATTTTAGCTCGCATTTTATCTTGTACTGATTTTAACACAATTTTAGTCGTTTTCATGCCCCATTTAGTTTTCTAAGGGCGCTGATAACCTAGAAGTTGAGCGCCCTTAAGCCCCAATCATCATCAATCTCGCCAAGTTATTAAAGATAGCAAAAATACATCCTGGAGCAACTTCGAACCCCCTCTGCGATGTCGCCGTAATGTCCTGCCAGGTAATTATGGCTGTTGGTTTAAGTGTTTATCTGGACATCCAATGTTCCATATCGCTAGCACTCCCTGAGTCCAAAGCCTGCAGGTTTTCGGTTCCGTGAGCCTCTTCGGCAGCACGATATTGACATGTTTGGGCTGTTTCCCAAGGAGGAGAGGAGGTTCCCTCTCATGTCAATCTCGGAATGACGGTTTACAGGAAATCTGCAATGCCAGTTTGTAGTATCCGTAGAGTTTTTTTCTTAGAATTTTTGTCAAAATAGTATATATACCGATGGCAGTAAGTGCCCAGATGGTGCTGTTTGTGCTTTTGTCCATGGAACCGAATCTTTTACTTTCGGTTTGCCTAGTATCCCATCCATTTATTCTGCCGAGCTGTATACTGTTTAGCGAGTCCTTGTGTATGTTCGCCATCGAAAATTAGGTGATTGCCTTATTCTTAGTGATTCGCTTTAGTGCAGCTCATCCAGGACGCCCTCCACATTTTACAAGTTTCTGGGGTGCATGGACCCCTGGACACGTTGGCCTTCCGGGGAATGACCTTGCGAATTTGGCAGCGAAATCGGCAGTCACAGAGCCCAGGGTTAATGTTACCATTGCAACAGCGGAAGATTTTAGGGTTGTGCGGAGAGCAGTATTTTTGAGCTGGCATGCGGTAACAAGCTTAGGGTAGTGAAATATCTTCCTATCACCTAGACAATCTCCCCACGTTCTTCTCGTCGGGAGGAGGTGCAATTGGCTCGTTTGCGAATTGGTCACTGTTGTTTTACCCTGAACCTGTCTGTCCGCTCTGTGGCGCAAAACTGTCAGCAGCATATTTGCTGGTAGAGTGTCCTGCTCTGGTATCTTTTCGCACCACTCTCTATCTGCCAGCCTTTCTAGCGGAGGTCCTTGGCATTGACCCCGCTGCTGTTGACAGATTTTTTAAATTTTACGTTCAGAATCTAGTTCTTTTTAAAACATTTAGTCTTGCCCGTTTTTATCCATTTTTATACTCCATTGTTTTAACTGGTTTTATGGATTTAGTGATGTCAAGCTTTTACAGTTTCTTTTACGTCTTAATTTTAACACGCTTTTTACCATTTTAAACCCATTTTAGTTTTCATCTCATGCCCCGTTTAGGGCACTGATAACCTAGTAGTTGAGAGCCCTTAAACCCCAATCATCATCTCCGGGTCCTCCGGTTTCCCCCGCTATTCATTCCACCAAATCCTCCATCTCCTTTGCTATCATCCATTTCGCTTGCATTTCATATCATCCACATGCTCATGCCAGGCTAGGCAGCCGCTTTTAAGTGCTAGGGGAGGGTAAGGGGTTTATTGATTTGTATATAGCATGCCTTGCGCTGAAGTTTTCTCCGTTCTGTGAGAAAATATTTCCTCTTGCTACCTCCTCAAATGCTGTTTTTCCTGCATCGGACATTGTCTTCACTTCCAGGAAACATTGCCTCTAAAAAACACCAGCCTGCCTGGCACACACCAGTAATTTGCATGGCCCTGAGAGTGTGTTGAGGAATGACGCAATAGTATTATGAGTGCGCTCAATGTCTACCCAAGCGTCATCAAAGCCATGAGGAAAACTTTGAAACCTGACCACAAACTCATTGTAAAACGGTTAGCAGGGCCTCTTCAGTCCTAACCACAGACGTCACTCTGAAAGTGCTTGCCACCTAAGGTCGGGCGTTGTTGCAATATCATTTCTAGGTTTCTTCAAGAACTCAGTATGTATTAGCAGCTTTGACTATCCGTACGTGCTTTCCTTCCATCTTATAGTTAAACAAATCTTTAACTTCATTGAAGTTACTAGTTTTTACTTAGTTTTGTAAGTTTATCAATGTTAAATAGATATTAACGTCTAGTACTTGTGTAGTTTAAGATGCGGAGGCCTTTGTAAGAGTAGTTTTTAGAAGAAAGAGTAGAGATATTCGTGTGAACGAAACACATCAAGAATTCTTTCTATCTGTTGCCTTCCGTATTTTTACTTTCTTGTATTTTATAATAAGGATATTCATTTAAATAAACAGATGCTGCAAAGTTAGTTAAGGACATGTATGTCTGAAAATTTGAAATTCCAAATTAATATTGACACCTTTTTGAAATTTATACAACTATAATATAATGCATATAAGTTACAGGGCAAATTTGATCCATTTGTCTCTAATGCTTTTGAAGTTATGATTAAATTTATTTATGTTTTTGTCACGTCACAAAAAAGTACCTTGCGACAAAAAATTTAAAATGTTGGTCTAATATTTTAATCCTGCCTACCAAGCGGGAGACCTGGGTTCGATCCCCAGTACCGGCGTGGGGATTTTTCCCCCGCTGGGAGACCTGGACCGGGGTGCACTCAGCCTCGTGAGGTCCCTGGGGGGCCAATTGAGGAGCTACTTGATGAAGTGGCGGCTCCAGGTCGTGAGGACCACATTAACCGGCCGGGAGTGGCTCGAGGCGCTGACCACGTCTCACCCTCCAATACTGCACCCATCCATGACGTCTGTAGTGGACCAAGATGGGGGACGTAGCGGCCGGGCGGTAGGCCAAGGCTCCCCGTGAGCTGTCGTGCCATGGAGTTATGTTATAATATTTTAATCCAAGGTTTTGCAACACATTTACTTTTGTAAATTGTCCTAGGCTTTTCTGTCTTCTTTGGTTTAGGCCCAAAAATCTTATAAAGTTATGAATCTGCTTTTTTATTTTTTTGTCATAAAAATTTGATTTTTGTTTTTGAAAATTAAAAACATGTGCTTAATTATATCTGACAGTAAAACGTAGCGCAAATCTTATTTGTTGTACTTCTGTGAATATGCAGAGCAAATTTTATTTGTGTAACAAAAACTGCTCCGCAAGGAGCATTTAACGGGAACAAAAATGCAGACAATATTAGCGAGAAAACAAGGAAAGATTTGAGTGCATGCCTCACACTAAAATCCACCAGATTGGTAGATTGCACCCCCCGCTTTCCTTTTCCTCTCATCTGCTGCTGCATTTGCTATACTTTTCTTCTTCACAATTTCGGTTGTTTTACTTTGCATGATGCGAATGAAATCTCGTCGAACTCAAGTTTTTCTTGCCCAGTACAGTTTCACGCTAGCTCCAGTAACTTAAGACATTTAAAGAAGGCACCTTGAGCCCAATTATACCCTTTTTGTATTACAAATGTTTAAATTCTTTTGTGGAATTAAAATATAAAAATCGATCTTTTATGCAATTTCAGTCATACATACCCTTAATAAACATCCTACATCTTAAACAGTTTATACAAATTGCTTCTCTTTTTGTGTACTTCATTTATATAGTCCCTTCAAATGCTAAGGTCATATCGTGGACTTTTAACTTGTAAACAATTATTATATTAACAGAAGGTTGTATTGTCATTTTATATCATTAAACACACACACACACACACACACTCACTCACATTCATACTTCCAGACTCTGTGGGAAATAGAGAATAATTCCGCTTAAAGAAAAATTCCTCGCCCCAGCTGGAAATCGAACCCGGGACTTTCGGGTGAGAAGTCAGCTCGCTGACCACTCGACCGTAGGGACAGTTAAAATTGTTTCCTATTACTTTTATATTCCCCGAAATATTGTTATGAAGCAAGTTTATTATATTTCCAAAACTACCAAAAATTTACGATTTCCCAAGGTTACATAAACTTAACGTTTACCTTACTTTTTGACTTGTTTCTTCTTCTTCTTCTTCAGTTTTTTAACTTTCACATCTTATTGCTTTTATTTACATTTTTGGAGCTTATCACATTCTGTGGTTTCCAGGTAAACTAAAACTGAAAAGATTCGCCATTACTCCTAGCACAATTACATTACATAGAATTGCAAGCATACAATTTTTATTTATAAGAATTACTATAATAATAAATAGCATAATCATCCAAGACCATAATTTTATTTGCAAGGATTTATATTTTGCAAAGTAAGTTCACATTAATGTATTTTATTGCTTTTCACTATTTACCTATAGTCGTCCAACTAATTATATATCCGACGATGTTGGCTGTGTCTTTGTTACTGGAACCGAAACACATACTTTCGGTTTGCCTAGTCACATCATTTATACTGCAGAGCTGTATGCTATTCACTGTGTCATTCAGTATGTTTGGGTGACTACCTTATTCTGGGTGATTCCCTTAGCGCACTTCAGGGTATTCGTGAGCTTTACAGCAACCATCCTTTAGTGTAGCACATTCAGGATGCCCCCCACATTTTACACGCTTCTGGCGTTAATGTGGATGGCGCATGGCTTCCTGGACATCATGGTTTGTCGGGGAATGAACTAGCGGATGTGGGCAGAGCCCAGTGTTAAGAGTAGTTGTTCAACAGCCGAAGATGTTTAGGCTTGTACGGAGAGCTGGCATATGGAGTGGTTGGCTCTCCGCGGCAACAAACTTAGGGTAGTGAAGGATCTTCCGGTACATTGGTCAACTTCCTCTCGTACATTCGTAGTGAGAAAGTGGTTTTGGCTTGTCTCCGTCTACACACAGCTACCTGTTTAAAAAGGGAACTGCTCCTATGTCCTCAGTGTGGACAAGCATTGACGGTCCGCAATGTTAAGTTTTCTCCAAAATATGATGGGCTTCAAACGGGGCCGTTCCGCCTGCCACTGGGCAATACCATTAGCAATCACAAGTCGAGCCTCTACTAGGGGTGAGAGGTAACGTAGTAAAATCTCTGTCTTCTCGAAGACTCTGCTTGCAAGTCGAGATCCGCGCCCCATTTTTAAGTAAGTGGAAGACCTGGCAACTACGAGGGTGGATTCCAACTGCAAACTACCTAAACCCAAACAAGTCACTGTACTGGTAGTGTGTGCTCGTCTAGCTCGTTTAAAAATCACTGTGATACTGCCGGTCAGTACTAAAGGGATGATCCCGGAACGGTAGATAGGGTTTTTACATTTTTGTCTTCCCTGACTTTTCAGATTACGAGCTAGTTTTATTTTTATTTCCGTTGTTTTAGCACGATCCCGAAGTGGTAGCTGCGACTTTTAAACTTTCTAAATGTGGGCGTTTTAGTAATGGAGATTTTGTTTCAGTCATTCCTATTTAGATGCATTGTTTTAATCGTTTTTAGCATCTCTCTGGTTTATGCCATGGGCAGTTTTATTTGATTTGCATTTTATTTGTCATTTTGGCTATGTTTTATTATTCATTCCCTTTTAATTTTCTACCCTTTTGGTTTTAGCCAAAGCCTAAAGTTTTTGATAGGGCGCTAATAACCCTAAAGTTGTGTGCCCCTAAACTCCAATTAATATCACAACTAGACATACATACATACATACATACATACATACATACATACATACATACATACATACATACATACATACATACATACATACATACATACATACATACATACATACATACATACATACATACATACATACATACATACATACATACATACATACATACATACATACATACATACATACATACATACATACATACATACATACATACATACATACATACATACATACATACATACATACATACATACATACATACATACATACATACATACATACATACATACATACATACATACATACATACATACATACATACATACATACATACATACATACATACATACATACATACATACATACATACATACATACATACATACATCCCCCCAGGGGCCTACTACGGTAGGTACGGGTTAGGCGCACCCGGGGTCCCGAGCCACCTTGACTCCCTCTGTGGGCAACCTCAGAGTGGTGAGGGAGTCAGTAGGTGAAAATGCCCACCCACGTGTAGGCCGTGCGTGGAGACCCGTGTCGGTGAAGAGGAATATCCTGGTTGGTTGAGGGTTGCGTACCTGAGCCTGGGCTTCTGTCTTTCAGTAACTGGGGAGGGTGCGCAACCTAATACACCGCTTTGGTTTCTGATTTGCCTAAACGGGAGGCTAGGGACTAACCCACCCCTAGTCAATCGGCCAGGACTAGGTATACACCGAACTCCAGGGTGAGTGGGACGGCGAGCCCGCTATATCCCCTGTGTAGCCCTGTCACCCCAGTGGGGTGACCCCTCGTTGGGCTCCGTGGTGGGTGGGGAGCACTGGGGGATGAATTTATACCATTTTTTTATGGCACCAAAACCAAAACCCCTTATTTTAAATGCAAACGTTGGAAAGGAAGTAGTCGAGTCATGTGGTCCTCGCTACTTGGTTATTCATAGGACAGAGGAAGGTAAGAAGTTCCTTACGGTGAGCCCTTTTACTATCCAAAAGGGTCTCGATGCCATTGCTGGTCCGGTCAAATCTTGCGTTCGAGCTCGTAACGGTACACTTCTTGTCGAAGCCAACTCCGCCTCGCAAGCTGCAAGGATACTTAAAGCCACCACGTTAGCCAGCTATCCAGTGAAGGTCGAGGTGCACAAGTCGCTGAACTCCTCCCGCGGTGTAGTAACAACACGCGCGTTGGACGGTTTGTCCATTGAGGAGATCCAAGAAAATCTTGCGACTCAGGGTGTCTCAGCTGTTTATCGGGTACAACGTAAGATCAACGGTGATTTCCTGCCTACTCGTACCCTGTTTCTTACTTTTGATCGGGTTGATCTGCCTCAAAAGATTAGAGCAGGGTATGAAGCCATCGAAGTTAGGCCTTATATACCCAATCCGCTGAGGTGCTTTAAATGCCAACGTTTTGGTCACACTAGTGAGTTGTGTACCGGCAAGTCCACCTGCGTCCACTGCGGTGACACCTCCCACGATGGGGCTTGTGCTTCAGCTCCATCGTGTGTGAACTGTAACGGTGAACACCCATCTAGTTCCCGAGACTGCCCCCGTTTTGCAGAGGAACGAGCGATCCAGGAGATACGGGTGAAAGAGAAGGTGTCCTTCTTGGAAGCCCGGAAGCTCCTGCGA
Source organism: Hymenopus coronatus (assembly GCA_030762935.1). Classification (NCBI taxonomy): domain Eukaryota; kingdom Metazoa; phylum Arthropoda; class Insecta; order Mantodea; family Hymenopodidae; genus Hymenopus; species Hymenopus coronatus. The sequence goes on from CM060897.1 coordinate 29,789,866, forward strand.
CTCCGCCAACCCTCTGCCCCGAGGTCCGGTACCTATAGCTCAGTTGCAGCTAAACCGGTACCGCGTCGGGAAATCGCAACACAGACCGGCGATATGAACGGGGCTACAATTGCGGAAAAGGTTATTTTAGCCCAAGCGCTGCCAAAGCCTTCGGCACGTACACCCAAGTTGGTATCAACATCTGCCAAATCCGCCAGCTTACAGAATAGTCCTGCACAGTTGTCACCGAAAGCCTCGACCTCCGGAACTAAAGCTATTAAATTCACGACGTCTTCTGCCCCAGAAAGACAGTTTAAGACCAAGTATGTACGACAAGACTTTTTGAAAGAAAATGTGCAATCTATTACCAAGTCATCTAAAGGTAAGAAAAGTTCACGCAACTCCACACGTGTATCCTCCTCTGAAGGGTCATCTGGGGAGGAGGGCGTGAATCGGCGACGGCCGTCTTCGCCGATCAGCACATCCAATCGGTTCGAACTACTTGGACCGAAAACTGCTCTTGAAAAAGGGACCTCCCTTGTGGAGGAGATGGACCAGGAGGATTCTGCCGCCACTGCCAGAGGGACAGTGCGGAAACGGCAGGATCGTGCTCCTGAAAATAGTACCAGCCCAACGCCTAAGAAGAACAAATTGAACCGACCAGCTAATCCCAATCTGCAGAAGCGTCTTTCGATTTGAAACTTATCCCATAATATACTCAATGGCTATCCTCCATTGGAACATACGCGGAATTCGACCACATCGACCAGAGCTTGACTTGTTGCTGCGCCAGCATGAACCCTTGGCTGTATGTTTACAAGAGACGAAGCTCCGTCCACAGGACACCGTTACCATCAGGCAGTACTCCTCCGTACGATGTGATTTATCCCCGGAGGACGGTGTCCCGGCACATGGGGGCACTATGATGCTTATTCGAGATGATATTTTTGCCAACTCCGTACCCATACAATCTGCAATCCAGTCCGTTGCAGTCAGCATTAAGCTACCCTCCGCTTCATTCACCATTTGCAATATCTATTTGCCTCCATCTGCGGACCTCTCGCACAGCGACTTAGAACACCTCATTTCGCAGTTGCCACCACCCTTTTTATTGGTAGGCGACGTGAATGCCCATCACCCTCTTTGGGGCTCTCCTCGGGCTTGTGCGAGAGGTACGCTACTTAAAGATTTCTTGGATAATCAGAATCTTGCTCTCTTGAACACCGGAGAGCCCACCTTTCTATCTGACGCATTTCATAGTTTTTCACACATTGACATTGCAATTTGTTCCCCTCAGCTGGCAGTCACCTTATGCTGGAATATCATCTCGGATTTGCATTCTAGTGACCACTTTCCTTGTCGTATTAGTGTCTTGACACCCGTTGTATGTTCCACCCGTTTACCTAGTTGGCGCCTAGACCACGCCAGCTGGGAACTGTACTCCCACTTGGCTGAATTTAGCTACGAAGAGCACGACTCTGTGAACCACTTGGTCGAACATCTTACAGGGACCATTCTTTCTGCTGCTGAGCAATCCATTCCGCGTTCGACTGGCTACAGCCGTCGATTTCCGGTACCTTGGTGGACCGCTGACTGTCGGGATGCTATTCGCGCTCGCAGACGAGCTCTACGGGTTTTCCAGCGTTTTCCTACACTGGATAACCTGATACACTATAAACGGATGCGTGCACATTCTAGGCGGGTTATTAAGGATAGCAAAAAGATGTCATGGAATAAATTCGTGGGTTCCTTTAATCGACATACACCTTCCTCTGTCGTATGGGATAAGTTAAGACGTGTGGCTGGGAAACCGAACCATATGCCCATCGCCGGTCTCAAAACACCTACCGGAGCTGTTGTTGATACATTTGACGTGGCGAATACTTTAGGCAGTGCTTTCGCTCAGGTGTCTAGCTCAGGCAACTATTCCCCTGAGTTTCTTACAGTTAAGAACCAGGTGGAATCTCAAGAATTCTCGTTTCTTTCTGGCAACCTTGAGGATTATAATCGCCTTTTCACCCTGGCAGAGCTAGACAATGCACTCTCCTCTTCACGACACTCAGCACCAGGTCCAGATGGTATCCACGTCCAAATGTTGCAACATCTCTCTCCTGATGGCAAAGATTTCCTACTCGAGGTCTATAATCGTGTCTGGGTTGATGGCATTTTTCCAGACAAGTGGCGGGAGGCCACCATCATACCCATTCTTAAACCTGGAAAGGACCGCCATCTTCCTTCCAGTTACCGTCCTATTTCCCTCACCAGTTGCGTTTGCAAGGTGATGGAACGCATGATCAATGGACGGTTGGTGTGGTGGCTGGAATCCCACAATCTTCTGACGAACATCCAGTGTGGCTTTCGACGACGACGTTCAACTGCTGACCACCTTGTCTCTCTGTCAACTCAGATTATGGACGGGTTTCTTAAGAACAGCCCCACAGTTGGGATATTTTTTGACCTCGAGAAGGCCTACGACACGTGTTGGCGGGCGGGAATATTGCGTTCTCTGCACAACTGGAACATACGTGGACGCCTACCGTTGGTCATTCAGGAGTTTATGCGGGAACGCGTTTTTCGAGTGAGGGTGGGTTCGGTTTTTTCTAACCATTTTATTCAAGAGAACGGAGTGCCGCAGGGCTCGGTACTCAGCGTGACTCTATTTGCTATTGCGATAAATTCCATATCACTATGTGTGCCTCAAGGTGTCTCTTCCTGTTTATTCGTGGACGACTTTGCCATCTTCTGTACTTCTCAGCGTACACCGTTTTTGGAACGCCGTCTCCAGCGGTGTTTGGACAATCTCTATGCATGGAGCTCGAAACACGGTTTTCGTTTCTCCGCTGAGAAGACAGTCTGCGTTAACTTCTGGCGCCGTAAGTGGCATATGCCGCCGTCTCTTCGACTCGGGCCAGATTTACTTCCTTTCGCAGACGAGGCGAGATTCCTTGGTTTGATCTTCGATCGGAAACTTTGTTGGGCACCACAAATAGCACAGCTTAGAGCACGATGTGACCGTTCTCTAAATCTTTTACGGATACTAAGTGGCAAGTCTTGGGGTGCGGATCGGACGACATTGCTCGGTCTTTATCGTGCTGTGATTCGTTCGAAGTTGGACTATGGCAGCATTGTGTATTCTTCAGCTCGACCTTCAGTGCTCAGAAGGTTAGACACAGTCCATAACCAGGGCATCCGTGTGGCCGTTGGAGCTTTTCCAACGAGCCCAGTTGTTAGCCTCTACGCCGAATCGGGAGAACCTCCTCTGCGTTGTCGGCGTGATGTCCTGCTTGCTAATTATGGCTGTGGGCTGAAGTGTATGCCTGGGCATCCAACTTATCACGCGTTTTTCTCCCCTGAGCTGCACGAGCGATACTGCCTCCGCTCTCTGAGCCCCAGGCCAGCAGGTTTTCGTTTCCGTGAGCTTCTACGCCAGCACCATGTTGACATTCCTCGGCTGTTATCCAAGGGAGAGAGTATACACCCCCCTTGGTTACGCGCTACCTCCCATGTCGATCTCGGGATGACGCTCTACGGGAAATCTGTTACGCCTCTTGATAGTATTCGTTGTTGCTTTTTAGAATTTTTATCCAAATACAGTGGCCGTATTTGTATTTACACCGATGGTAGTAAGAGCCCCGACGGTGTTGGATGTGCCTTTGTAACTGGCACCGCAACTTCTACTTACGGTTTGCCTAGTTGCACATCTATATATTCTGCCGAGCTATATGCTATTTATCAAGCCCTTCTGTATATTCGACGTCGAAAATTAGGTGACTGCCTTATTCTTAGTGATTCCCTTAGTGCCCTTCAGAGCATTCGTGAGCTGTACAATTACCATCCTTTGGTGCAGCGCATCCAGGACGTCCTCCACATTTTGCACGCTTCTGGTTTTAATGTGGAGTGCGCATGGATTCCTGGACACGTTGGCTTGCCAGGGAATGACACGGCGGATTTGGCAGCGAAATCGGCAGTCACAGCGCCCAGTGTTACGATTACCCATTCAACAGCAGAAGATTTTAGAGTGGCTGTACGGAGAGCCGTTTTTTCGACTTGGCATGCGGAGTGGTCGGCTCTCCGTGGTAATAAGCTGCGAGAGGTGAAGGACCTCCCTGTCAACTGGGTAACCTCCTCTCGTTTATTCCGCCGGGAGGAGGTAGTACTAGCTCGGCTAAGAATTGGCCACTGTATTTTTACTCACAGTTACCTTTTTAAACGTGAACCTGCTCCTGTCTGTGCGCTCTGTGGGGAGGCACAGACAGTTCGTCATGTGTTGCTGGAGTGTGGTCACCTGGCACACATTCGGTCATCTATGGGCATGCCGGCCTCTCTTGCTGAGGTCCTGGCAGATGACCCAAGAGCAGTGGACAGGGTTTTTAAATTTTTAGCAAAACTTTCTTTTACCTTGACGTTTTAGTGTGATAGCGGTTTTTTAAACTCTTTTGGTTTTAATGTGTTGATTTTAGATGGAGTTTTATATCCAGCTCTGGTTAGAGGGCTGGACGTTTCTGTTACTTCCGTTTCAACTGTGTTAGCTCTTTTATTTGTGTTTACTTTTTTGTTTGGTATTTTCTTACTGGCTATTGCCAAGTTTTAATCATAAGGGCGCTTATGACCTCGGCAGTTGAGCGCCCTTAAACACCATCATCATCATCATCATCATACATACATACATACATACATACATACATACATACATACATACATACATACATACATACATACATACATACATACATACATACATACATACATACATACATACATACATACATACATACATACATACATACATACATACATACATACATACATACATACATACATACATACATACATACTTACTTACTTACTTACTTACTTACTTACTTACTTACTTACTTACTTACTTACTTACTTACTTACTTACTTACTTACTTACTTACTTACTTACTTACTTACTTACTTACTTACTTACTTACTTACTTACTTACTTACTTACTTACTTACTTACTTACTTACTTACTTACTTACTTACTTACTTACTTACTTACTTACTTACTTACTTACTTACTTACTTACTTACTTACTTACTTACTTACTTACTTACTTACTTACTTACTTACTTACTTACTTACTTACTTACTTACTTACTTACTTACTTACTTACTTACTTACTTACTTACTTACTTACTTACTTACTTACTTACTTACTTACTTACTTACTTACTTACTTACTTACTTACTTACTTACTTACTTACTTACTTACTTACTTACTTACTTACTTACTTACTTACTTACTTACTTACTTGCTTCCTTGCTTGCTTCCTTGCTTGCTTGCTTGCTTGCTTGCTTGCTTGCTTGCTTGCTTCCTTACTTACTTACTTACTTACTTACTTACTTACTTACTTACTTACTTACTTACTTACTTACTTACTTACTTACTTACTTACTTACTTACTTACTTACTTACTTACTTACTTACTTACTTACTTACTTACTTACTTACTTACTTACTTACTTACTTACTTACTTACTTACTTACTTACTTACTTACTTACTTACTTACTTACTTACTTACTTACTTACTTACTTACTTACTTACTTACTTACTTACTTACTTACTTACTTACTTACTTACTTACTTACTTACTTACTTACTTACTTACTTACTTACTTACTTACTTACTTACTTACTTACTTACTTACTTACTTACTTACTTACTTACTTACTTACTTACTTACTTACTTACTTACTTACTTACTTACTTACTTACTTACTTACTTACTTACTTACTTACTTACTTACTTACTTACTTACTTACTTACTTACTTACTTACTTACTTACTTACTTACTTACTTACTTACTTACTTACTTACTTACTTACTTACTTACTTACTTACTTACTTACTTACTTACTTACTTACTTACTTACTTACTTACTTACTTACTTACTTACTTACTTACTTACTTACTTACTTACTTACTTACTTACTTACTTACTTACTTACTTACTTACTTACTTACTTACTTACTTACTTACTTACTTACTTACTTACTTACTTACTTACTTACTTACTTACTTACTTACTTACTTACTTACTTACTTACTTACTTACTTACTTACTTACTTACTTACTTACTTACTTACTTACTTACTTACTTACTTACTTACTTACTTACTTACTTACTTACTTACTTACTTACTTACTTACTTACTTACTTACTTACTTACTTACTTACTTACTTACTTACTTACTTACTTACTTACTTACTTACTTACTTACTTACTTACTTACTTACTTACTTACTTACTTACTTACTTACTTACTTACTTACTTACTTACTTACTTACTTACTTACTTACTTACTTACTTACTTACTTACTTACTTACTTACTTACTTACTTACTTACTTACTTACTTACTTACTTACTTACTTACTTACTTACTTACTTACTTACTTACTTACTTACTTACTTACTTACTTACTTACTTACTTACTTACTTACTTACTTACTTACTTACTTACTTACTTACTTACTTACTTACTTACTTACTTACTTACTTACTTACTTACTTACTTACTTACTTACTTACTTACTTACTTACTTACTTACTTACTTACTTACTTACTTACTTACTTACTTACTTACTTACTTACTTACTTACTTACTTACTTACTTACTTACTTACTTACTTACTTACTTACTTACTTACTTACTTACTTACTTACTTACTTACTTACTTACTTACTTACTTACTTACTTACTTACTTACATACATACATACATACATACATACATGTTTCTTTGGATATGTTAACATACACTTCTATTTTTATGGCATATAATAGTTTCTAAACCTTCCTTAGTTGCGTTTTAAGGGTTTGTAACAAAGCAATTATTATGCGGTTCACAGATATTTGTTATATATAAGGCAATAGAGATAAACATCACTGCATTTCGTACATGTCAAATCAGCTGCAAATTGTGCTTCTTAATGTGATTTTAAAACTGTGGCAACAATGCTCTTCCTGCCCTTCGTATATCTTCTTTCTTCTTGCCCAAGATTTATGGTGGGTGTGTTAAGAGGAGATGAGAACAAGCGTTGGCTACCTAGCGTGTTCCGCGCATTTACCAACGTCGCGTCACAACTGATATCTCCCGGTTGCATAAAAGTTAATCTGAGTTCAAACACCTGAAATTGATCTCAAGTCAAGCTGAACTTAGAATTTTGGTTGTATGAACAATGATCTTAGTTCAAAGCATCTTGAACTAAGATCAAATCTGACTGGCGATTTTCTCCAATTAACTTAACTGAACTTGGATTAGTAGAACTGCTGAAGATACATAATAGTTGCCATTTCTTTAAACAAGGAAGAAATAAGTAGTACAAGTTTTAATACAACTTAAATAAAATGGTAACACATTTTTGTAGTTATTTAGATAATTAGCCTATATATTTCACAATTGCCTTGCAGAATGCATTTTTTATAGCCTATGCATTCATTAATTATAACCTATGCTAATATTTTCAAGATGTCAGATTACTCAGATATCTCCGATGGTGAGATTTTGAATTTGTAAGGGCTCCTCGTGTTTTTCAACATAGAAGGAATCCCATCTTAGAGCTTAATGACAGAGAATTCAAAATGAGATTTCGATTATCAAAGCATGTAGTCGAAGAACTGGATCATAGGCTACATGCACAATTAAGGGCACAAACTCTGAGGAATTATGCACTCTATCCAATGTTTATGATCCTTCTTACATTACGGTTCTATGCAACTAGGAGCTTCCAAATGGTAATTGGGGATATCTTCAATGTAAATAAAGGGACTGCAAGCAGAACTATACACAAAGTTACAAGAGCGATTGCAGCCTTAAGACCTCATTTCATCAATATGCCTAGGGAAGAGAAAATGAAATTAAATGGCGTGTTATTTATGGACGCACTTTAACTACTGTGGTTCTCAGCGTCCCATTCTAAATTGGGCGTGAAAGACCGCTTAATTTTGCTCAGAGGCCTCTCTATCAGGCTTGAGGTTCTTTTACGTGCTGTAAATCTACGACACGGGACCAACGTCTTTACTTCCCTTCCGAAGGAAGCCATGCTAAGGATTTTTACGCCCGAAAAAGTCCATCATCCTCCGCCGGGTTTGAACCCGCGACCTTGGGTGCCTAGGGAAGAGGGTGAAGTAAGAAGGGTTATGCGGGATTTCCATAACATATGCCATTTTCCAGGAGTTTTAGGTGCAGTAGACTGCACCATATATCCCAATTATATCACCGTGGGAATAATGCTGAGATATACAGAAATTGCCATGGTTGGTTTTCTTTAAATGTTCAAGCTGTTTGCGACTCAAAACTTCGTTTCCAGAACGTTGTTGCTAGGTGGCCAGGTTCAGCACATGATAGCAACATTTTTAGAAGCTCTAGAATTCATGCACAATTTGAAGCTGAAGAATTTCCCGGAGGTGTACTTCTAGGAGACAGTGTATATTACTGCTGTCATTTCTTACTTACACCTACAATGAATGAAGAAACTCCTGCCGAACGAGCATATAACAGGACCCATAGAAAAACAAGCTCAGTTATAGAAAGGTCTTTAGGCGTTGTCAAAAGACGATTTCCATGTTTAAGAATGAAATTAGCCGTCAAATTATCTCGAGTTCCTCCTATAATAGTAGCAACGTTTGTATTACATACCTTGACCATTAATGCAGACGACACTCCTGACGTAGACTGTGCTGTTTACAGAGGAAGGAGAATCTTCCAGGAACTGCCTATACCTGATTTAAATCAGAGAAATAGAAGGGAAAACACTGCACTGAGAACTGCACTTATTAACAACACCTTCAGGTATTAACTGTACATTTATTATTTTATAACAACATTTCATAACATTTACATTTGTTGTGATTTTTTAAATTCAAGCTCCAGCTTTAAAATTTTCATTTTCAGTTCATGTTCCTCCTCTAAGCACTCCAACCTCCTCTTGTAGAATTTTACCCTAATGTCTTCTTCCTTCCTTTGATTTTCAGGGCATGATGCTCTGGTTGAACTGGCACTTGTAGATGCTGAAGGCTCTGATTCAACAGGTTGTATTTTTTCCTCCTGAGAATTGCAGACCTCCACTAAGCCCTCATCCTGCGGTGAACTAGAGATGACCTCCATATTTAAGTTTGTGATAACTTCGGGATGGAAACCCACATCATCGTCGAAGTCACAATCAGCTGGCAAAAACTGCGGCCTGAGTGCTGCAATCAGTTTGTGGCCAGTTTCGTCCAAGGAAGACGGCACAAACATACCCCCTCCTGTTTTGTAAAGTTTGACTTTATCCTCAGCATTTATTTTCTTTGTGCGCTTTTTAATGTTTTCGTAACACAATCTTAAACTTTTGCAATCGCGTGCAATAACATTTCTGGAATTAAATTCCGAAGTTATTTTCTTCCATGCTTCCTCCTTTCTCTTTGTGGTGTTGCTGTCTTTCTTTTTTTTTTCTATTATATCCTTGTGTTTTAGAACAATATCTATTAACATATCCTTCTCTTCGCTTTTAAAATTAGCAGAACGCACCTTTTTCTTTTCTTGAGTATCCATTTTAAGGTTATGCTTTCAAGTCGCAGTATTGTAAACAGAGAGAGAAAAAAAAAGAGAAAGAGGGATTACGCATTTAATGAAGATAACGTAAACTAAATAACTTTTTGATAAATATGATTTTAATATAGAGTCAATTATACTGTTTATATGAAATAAAACTATTTTCAGGAATAAAAGTCATAAACAGAAATTTCCATTTAAGTATTCTTTATGTCTACATTGGTTATCCTGTGCATTTGAATCCAATAAATCCGAATGGCCCCGAAGATTCTCGAGTCCTTTCGATGCAATACGAAAATTGCCATATGTTGGTCATGTTGCCGTATTTGATTTTGTGTTCTCGGATCAACAGTGAACTGAGTTCATTAAACTAAGATCAGTATTATACAACGCACGCGGAGAAACAAACTAAGTTCATTTCTGATCTTCGGTTATTAATGAACTACAGTTAGCGATTTTTATGCATCCGGGCCTAAAAGTGCTAACTCTGGTCATATATATCTTTTTTTTTTTTTTTTTGTGTGTGTGTGTGTGTGGAGTTAACCATTTCCGAGACACCTTATTATTGACTTCAATTTTAAAATTTCTAAACTTTTCTCAAACGGGAGTATGTCATTCCTGTTTCATTTGTTTTACTTCTGGTCATGCATAGATAACCGAATTCCAATCAGATAGCAACCAGCATTTAAAAGTTTTTTTTAAATGTTTCCTGGTTTCATTCGCGACTTTTTATGATAGCGGCAACAAGCGCGAGCGAGGGCGTGGATAGGCAAAACACCGCGCAGCCGGTTCGGACATTTTTGGATCACCCGGTATAACATTTACTAAAGCATAAAGAATCATAGCCTTTAAGGACGCAATGTCGAAAAAGTAATTAGTAAGTGAAGGCATTTGAGTAGTAATCCTAAATAGAGCATTTTGGTTCATACAATTAATACAAAGCGAAAGCATAAATACTAATTTTAAAGATTGCATTTTATTTGTGTTATTACTTTCTCTATACGCACTATGTACATAGAGTATAGAGAAGGTATTGTAATGCACCCAAAAATTCTATACCGAGATTTTACTGGAAATACATGTTTTGGGTCCCCCTGAATCTAAAAGAAAAGCAATTTTAAAAAAGGTCCGTGTGTGTGTGTGTCTGTGGACAGCATAGTTAAAAAACGAGAAGACCGTTAAATACCAAACTTGGTACTTAAGTTTGGTATCTTCCAAGGATGCGACACGAAGATTTTCAAGAAAATTCCCCCACCCCCAAATATCCTTTACATGGAACTTTTTTCGAAAGTTTTGATTTTTTTAAAAATGGTTCTAACGATTTTGATTAAAATGTATAATAACAATATGAATGTTGCTACTAATAATGATATTACTACTACTACTAATACTAATAATAATAATAATGATGATAATAACAAATATGGGTAGTAATAATAATAGTTAATAATAATATTTATTATTATATTATCATCATTACTATTATTAGGAGTATTAGTATTATATTTAGTATTGTATTTATATTATTATTATTATTATCATCCGTCTGTCGCGAGTTGGAATCTTGTGTCCCGCATGCTTATTTTCCGACATAGCAATAGCAATCTATTTAATACTTCGAGATTGTTGTTATCAGGAATGGAGAATCAGGTTAAAGGCGCTATTCTAGACATTTAGCTGATTATAACTCCGTTGTGTTCTGTTTAATATATCATTTAATACTTTATTCGCTGGAGTTGGGTACTTTTAGGAATGCTTTTTTGACCATTAATGTCGTCTTTTATGTTATTACTTGCTTGTCTATATTATGTGCTTTGAATACAATGAGTCCTATTCTCACATAGTATTGTATTTGTGTAGCATAACTGCATAGTTAACTATATAAGGAATGTATTCATGCTGAGCTCACTCAAAATTTCTAAAATAATTATTTTCGGGTCTTGTGCGTGAAACATTTTAATTTCGCTCTTGTGGAGCGAGACTTTCTAACATGAAGATATAGTGTTTCTTTAGATCCGCTGTGGGCTTATGTAAACATTTCGTGCCGACCGAAGTATTTTTTTTAACATGGTAATAAAATTCGAGATTTATACAGATGTCGTTGAATGTGGATGTTGATAGAAAATGTTATTAATTTTGGGAGGAATGATTGACAGTTGAGGTAGGTGCATTTTCCTGTTTTATTTGCAGCACTTCCAATTAATATTTTATAAATGATTCAGTTATAAATTTCAACGGCATTCAAACGTTTGTATGTAAGAGGATGGCAATATTACAACGCTATGCGAAGTAAAAATCCTTGTAATTTGCTACTATAAAGGGTTTTTTTTTTTCTTATGAGAAAGAGGCTCCATTAAACTGTAAAATGTTATATTTTGCATAAGTTACATAAATAATGCAGATCCGTTAAAAAGAAAAAAAAAAAATAGTACTCAAAAGGATTCGATCTACTTTCTGACTCCTTTGTTGTTTACTAGAGTCGCGTTTCAACGACTTCAGCTATCCTAATCAGATGTATTTGGAGTTGCTAATTAAGGTTACGTTTGTAAGCAGAGTACTCAACACTGGAGTCATTCTTACTTCTCCTACACTACTTAACCGAAACAAAATACCAGCTCTATTTCTACAGATGCATTGAAATCGCATTTATAATATTTGCCCATTAGTTTACAATGATTTTTGAGGTGGGCTCTGTGAGTTGTGCGTATGGCCGTCATTAACTCTGAACAGCAAAGGAGCATGGTAGCATGCTATTCTCATACCCTCTATGCAAGAACGCCCTTCGCGCGCTCCTAACAGAACATGGGTATTTACATTTGTGAAATCATGTGTGGCGAAGGGGACCGTATTATTTGCTAAAGTTATGAAAAATCAAATATGGAAAAACCCCTATGATTGCACAGTATAATTAATTCCATCAAAATGGCCATGCCGTAATGCTGTATACAATATCAAGCGCCGTTGTATGTGTATTAGAAATCTGTATAACTAACCAAACTTAATGATGTGTATGTGTTACAAACATTTTAATGTAACTAAATTTAAATGCAACTAACCAAAATTCAGTGCTAGTTCTAGAATATGCTTAGTATATTCAGCACAAGTTAAACAAATGCAATTTCTGAATGGAATAAAATTAAATTTATTTAGTTGCATTGTTAATTCAGATGCGGAACTTTGCCCAGCAGTAATGTTTTCCATCCCATCTCTGTAGCAGTGAAACAGCTTGGAGAATTTCTGGCATCATAAAATTACAGTAGCATAGCCAGATGGGTGGGATCAATTTTTAAAATAATCGGTATGAAATCAAAAGATAAATGTAAAAGGACAAAGTTCCGTATCTAAAGGAGTCTAGACTCTCATACTCGCACACAAGGTGCCACCCGCTACGCAGTATTGGCCTTAACAATGCAAATGTGTGTGAGAATATGGTTATCGTTAATGAAATATGAAAATCTGGTTTTTCTCTTCCGTTTTTCAATTTGAGCACGAGTTTTGTTTTATAACTTTATGCATTAAGTCACCGTTGAACGCGGTAGAGTTGATAAACCGGTAGGAGAGTATGCATTGCATTACTGTAACACCTTTAACCGAGAAGGAATCTTCAGGATCTAGCATAGACAGCCCTGCTTCAATTGGGAAAAGAGTTTTCCTCAGTCATCAGGTTTATATTTGGTTTGTGCTGGTTATGAGCTACCGGAGCATGTCCCTACTAGTTCGTAAGCCGCCCTAAGGTGTCTCTTATGTAATGCATGTGAAGTAAAGCCGTTGGTCCCGTGTCGTACATTTACGGGACGTAAAAGAACCTCAAGCCTAATAGAGAGGCCTCTGAGCAAAATTAAGTGGTCTTTCACGCCCAGTATAGAATGGGACGCTGAGAACCACATCAGTTAAAAGAGCGTTCATAAATAAAACGCCATGTCATTTAATTTTTTCACTTTTGCATCTCTTTCCCTTTTAAAATTGGCTTTTATGAATTCTGTGTATTGCTTTGTGTGTAGGACAATAGTAGCTAACTTTTCGTCAGATAGAAATATTTTTATCTTTGGCTTGACTGCTTCACGGATACCACCTGGCACTCTAGTGAGTAGATTTTGCGAACTTGTTCTACGTGTACCTCTGGGTTCAGGATGCTTTCCCCACTTTGTATTTCAATCCCTTCCTAAGTAGAATAGAGTATCTCTGGTAACAGGCTCGTCTTCTGTGCCACTTTCCTCCGTGTTGGAATTTTCCTCTCTTCTTTCGGGTGGCAAATCATCAGCATCAATATCACATAGTTCTTCTGGTGGCCCTTCATCGACATCGTGGTTCTGTAGTAAACGGAGAGCTAATTCTAAGTCGTTCGGGTTGCTTAGATCATACGTCTTGCGCGTTCCAGACATTGTAAAAGAATGGACGAGTTCGGTCGCGTGGCATCCAGCGGATGCAAATGCTGAAGTTTGCGGCACGTGTAACCCAAATAATGACGATTTATCAAAAGACTAGCAATAAATTGTCAGCCAAGAAGGGGCCTTTCAAAGTTAAAAGCCGAAAAGAGTGCGGCAAAAACAGAGGACTGGCGCTTTCTGCATGCACCGTGACCGACTGGATTAAACGAGGTTCCAAGCAGCCCAACTCAATCCAATTCAATTCAATTTTATTCATCCTTTCAATCATTTTGTACAATGTACTTCGATACAGGATACGTCAAGTTAATAGTTATATTTACAATTAAGTTAATGAACATATTTACAAACTAAACACATGTATACAAATATAAAGCTGATAAGATACACAAACAGATATTTATTAAACTCTAAAAATTCATCTACAATGTAAAAGCAGTGTTCTGTAAAAAATGCTTCACATTTGATTTAAATATATTATGCTTATTCTGTTGCTTTTATAGACTTAGGGAGGGAATTATATATATTTATGCAGGAATGCTGAACTCCTTTTTTACACATATTTGTTCTGAAGGAAATTAAGTGCATATCATTCATATTTCTAGTAAGACGGTGATGTATATTATTCTTTGTTTGGAAGTGAAGACCGTTCTTTTCACAAATAACACTAATTCCAATATATACATACATGCCAGTGGAAGTATTCCCAGACTTTGGAATAGTGGCCTACACGCACATAATCTTTTTTCACTACATATTGCTCGGTTATTTTGTTTTTGCTTAATACATTTCATTTTGGCCTCTGGTGAATTACCCCAAAATATTATGCCATATCTTATTCTATGCTATTTTTACTACTTCAAGGCTAGCATTTTGTACTAACATCCTTAAGGCAAATATGTTTGTAATTAATTCTTGCGAGAAAGTTCACATGTGTTTTCCATTTCAGATTATTCTGTATCCATATGCCAAGGAAATTCGGTTCTGTCTTATATGTTACTGTCTTATCTTCTAATTTTATTACCGGATTATGTTCTTCAATATGAAAGGTAAGACAAACACTTTTTTCAGTATTTAGGACCAAATTATTACTTTTTATCCATGACACCATATCTTTACTAACACTGTGTACTATGTTAGATTTCTCTGTTATTAATAAATTGGTATCATCCGCAAATAATACTGTATTATGTACTTGAATTTTACTTTTTGTCATTTATATACAAGACAGAGAGAAATGGGATCAAAATAGAGCCCTGGGAAACTTCATTTTACTTCAAGTGCATCAGAGTGAATTTTTTGCCTGACTTACTATTAGGGGAGAGGAGCCGAATATCGGACACTTTTCTTAAATTGGCTATAATGATATTTTATTCTATTAGTACATGTCAACAAACACTATTAATACATACTAGCAATATTGTAGTGTGGTAACACAGAAAAATATTTATTAGTTTCAAATATTTCGTTTCAAAAATGGCAAATATTGTAAGAGGTGAGTAGATACTTGAATTTTTTCTAGGGTGCCTAATATGGGATAGTAACAATATTAATTAAAAAGAATAGTATTATTCAGTACAATGCACTTTATATAAAAACATATATTATCAAATGTTTCCCAAATGTGTTTTCTGACTAAGTGAAAAGTTTTTAGGCTTAATTACCAAATACCTAATTACAAAATATAAATTATTGAGAGATATCGCAAACAAAATGCTTCCATCCCTTCTTTCCTACTCCAGAACACAGTTCATGAGCCCATCCAAGACATTTGGTACAGCGTATCCACTGTTCCCCACATTTGTCTAAGTGGTAGGGATAGTTACAATAAAGACATTCATCATCCGCACTGTCCTCATCGTCAGTTGAGACCAGGGGAACAAAATGATCTTCAGATGAAGAGGAAGACGAGCTACGGCTTCTTTTGCTCTGCTTTCGCCTGCTCTGTTGGGTAGTTTACGTGGATGCTTTAGAAACACCAGTTGCCACGTACTTGGATGACGATGCCGACAGATTTTCCAGGGCCCTTTTTGATTTGCTATGCCTACTTGGTTCGTCATTTCTTTGCAGCTTTTCTTCAAGGTCCCTTTTGAATGGGGAGCTTGTTATACTAGCTGCTTTACCGGAAGGTCGTCCTGCTGCGTTAGGCCTATTAGACTGCCCCAATGATGGTGGTGGACGAATCTGGAATGGTGAGACTTTCACCTTGCTAACTCTCTTCCTTCAGGTTCACCAATCTCTTCAGCAACTTCATTTCCATTTTCTAGGGGAATGAAGTCATGGTCAGCAAAGGCATGCCTATTGAAGGGAATTATGCCACATGACAGAAACCCTTTCATAGCAATTTCGAGGGTCGCACATTTAGAATATGCCTTCCGCATCAGTTCACCTACCTGATAGGCAGTTACGGCTCTGAATGGATGATGAGACATCCAAGTCTCTACAGCTTGGCTATAGTAAGCTTTAAATGGACCCATGAAGGCCATGTCCAAGGGCTGCAACTTGTGCGTCGTATGAGGAGGTAGGCACACAGTAGCAACTCCATGTTGTCGTGCTAGATTGATGAGATCTATATTCCTTGTGTGGGAGTAATGCCCATCCAAGATGAGAACAACTGGGTTTTCTGGAGTTGGCTTCGTATGCTCCAGGAAGTGATGGAACCATTCCGTGAATACGTATATGGAGCTGTATCCAACCAGAAGGGTGACATCTAGCTATAGTTCCTGGAGGAGACAACCATCCAAGAGCTCAGTTCATGTTCTTTCGAGGAAAGACTGTCAAGGGTGGAACAAACATACCGGCCGCACTCATGCAAGAAACCATTGTCATGAGAGCCCCTCTTTCTTGAGAAGACCACCTGTTTCTTCCCCTTAACACTAATTATTTTTAACTGTCGGCTCTGAACAACAGTTATTCCAGTTTCGTCCACATTGAAAACTTTCCCTGGATTGAAATTTACTTTCTCCAGCTCCGGTTTTAGTATGTCGAAAAACAGATTTACTTTTTCCTTGGAAAAGCCTTTCGCCCTAGCTAGTGACACTGATTCTGATGTTCTCAAACTTAGAGATGGATGTCGCTTTAAAAAATTCCTTTGCCATTTTTTCCCTGCTGCTCCTTTAGAGAGAGGAAATGGGTGCTAAATGTTGTTGCTTACAGCGATCTCGAAAGCTAGTTGTCGGATATCACAAGTTTTTAATCCAAAATACCTGCTCTCCATGATCTTGCAGTATCTAACTAACTCTTCCTCCAGTTCATCTCCTAGAACACACTTTCGTCCAAGCTTCGTATTTATTAAAGCATTTTCATCCTTTGTTTTATGCTTTACATAGTCTTCAAGAGTTGATTTCGGCACATTGTAGACTTTCGAAGCTCTTAAATACCCCATCTTTTTTTCCTTTATAGAATTTACGGCTTCGGTCATGGCCTGCGGATTCCATTTTTTACGCTGCTTCGCATCCTTTAAAGCTGACATCTGTAAAATAAAGATGTCGGTATGAGAAAACTAATGGAAGCCTAATATCGGATATCCGATAATGGGAACCCTTCACAGAAAAAAATCAAACGTGCATAGCGTGGAGGAAAACATATGTATTAAGTAAATCAGAACTCAGAAGTTATTTCAAAACGTAACGTTTAGGATTATATATAAAAATACTGGATAAATACTTACATTTAGCTGATGTCCTCAGATACACAGAACACTACAAAATACTTTCTAACTGCCATCTCACAACTATCCCCACTAAACTACCACGTGCACCTCATGCTGCGGTCAAACTCAAAATGGTCACACAAGAGGAGGAGACAAAGCATCTCATACGTACTCCGGTAGAGTGCAGCAGTTACAAGAAAGAAAAACCTACTATCCGATATTGGGAAACCATCCGATATTCGGCTCCTCTCCCCTATGATTTACAATGTTACTTCGGTTACAAAATAGCAGAAATAGTCTTATTACTTTTTTCCTGTAAGTAGAAGCGAAATAAGGGAGTACCATAGGTTAAAGTGAAAGCCAAAAGCTGGTTGCTATGTGATTGAAGTTCCTTTGTTTGTATGGACAGCAGTTGACAAATTCCCGTATGAGAAAGGTAAATTTTTTAAAGCTGAAACCAAAAACAAAAGTTCCATGTAAAGGGTAGGTGGGGGTGGGGGGATTTTCTTGTAAATCTTTGTGTCGCATCCTTGGAAGATACCAAACTTAAATAGCAAGTTTGGTATTTAACGATGTTTTCGTTTTTGAGCTATGCTGTCCACAGATATACACATGCACAAGGACCGTTTTCTAATTTTTTTTTATTCAGGGGGATGTATTTCCGGTGAAATCTCGGTATCGAATTGTTGGGTGCAATACAAAACCTTCTCTATACACTATGTACATAGTTCGTGTAGAGAAAGTAATAAACACAGTAAGAGCTTTCATAGGCTACGGCTCACAAAGTTCCTACCTCCTCCAGAGTACAGTTGATGAACTAGGACTATATTCATATACACAAGAAGTAATCTCTCATGTCTGATTTGGTAGAAACCAGATGTCTGCTAACACAAGAGAGAGAA
The DNA here is from genome assembly GCA_030762935.1 of Hymenopus coronatus. Classification (NCBI taxonomy): domain Eukaryota; kingdom Metazoa; phylum Arthropoda; class Insecta; order Mantodea; family Hymenopodidae; genus Hymenopus; species Hymenopus coronatus. The sequence continues at coordinate 29,808,364 of CM060897.1, forward strand.
AATTATTATGGGAAGAAAGGATAGAAGATACTATTATGAAGTTTAGTTTCGGGATCATCCAAGAATTAGTCTATCTCTTACGTTTCTAGATGATTTATTGAGATAATTGAAAATGAGATTATGGTTCAGTGAGATTGGTGATAATTCTCCCGAGATGAACTCCTCATTGGAATGAATGTGTATGCCAAGATTGTTAATACTGGTTCGCTCACAGCCGCGTTTGTTTTTTTTAGTATGTCCGCACTGCTCACGAACCGTTCCGGTCACACAGAGGTTGCAATGTAAACAAACCGTACATATCCGGGGTTCGGAGCACACGCAAATGTGCTTTTCTCCCATCATTTCCATATCTACGGTGGTCATAAATGTTACAAGGTAATTGAGTGCTCGTGGCCGTGACACAAACACCTTATTCACGTCACACAGCATTGCTTGTGGTTATACAAGCTGTCACGGGTTTTAGTTTTATTATTTCATTACAGATACTGCAGTTCATCAGTGGCGGCCAGTGGTCCTAAAAGAAGGGTGGGCCAGTGGGAAAGCTAGGCTAGCTGACAAGGTCGATAAATCTCCAAAGAAAGATTTTTTATTAAATTTATAAATAACGAAGAAATTCATTTGTAATCTGTTTGTATTCTAGCCTACTGTTACGGTATGAAATGAACTACTTGTGATAAATCTGATTCTGTTCTATTTCTATTTCTTTATTATCTCCATTTGTAATACATAATTTACAAGGATCGTCAGATTGATTACAAAACTAAACATATAGTATAAATAATAACATGAGTATATAAATTAAATACGGGGGTTACCATCATACAGCATAAGTTATTTAATTTAACATTTTATACTCCTCTATAGAGTAAAATACATTTTCTGAGATATACTTTTTAATTGCTTTAAGTTTACAGTTTTCTTCGGTTATCTGTTTTATTTGTTTAGGCAAATGATTGTACAAATCTTTGGTTTTACTTTCTATGCTTTTGTTACTTAACATTCCTCTTAGTCTGTTAATGAAATAATTTTGTTTCGTTCTTGTGTCATGTTCGTGTATGTGCATGTTTCTATTTTGATTGCTATGATTTTTTATTTAGTATTTAATGCATTCATATATATATACAGTGCCGGAAATGTTAATACATTTAGTTTTTTATAGGAATTTTTACAAGTATCCGTCTTCTTTAGTTTACATATTATTCGAATGGCATGCTTCTGTAGTCTTAATATTCTTTGCATTGTTTTTTTCTGTGCATTACCCCATAATACAACCCCATAGCTCAAATGAGAATGTATGAAGACATAGTATATTTGTATTAAGCTATCTCTATCCATTTGTTGCGCCGCTTGTTTTAAGATGTATAGTCCTGTATTTATTTTTTTTTGCTATTTTTTCAATATGTTTTTTCCAGTTTAATCTGTTATCTATTATTAATCCTAAGAAGTTTGTTTCTGTTACTTGTATTTGTTTATTGTCTAGGACTAATTGAATATTGGGTGGGATTTTCTTTTTTAAGCTGATTTGTATCCATTCTGTTTTATTTGTATTTATTACCATCCCTAGGTTTCCTAGCTCTTCCCTAATTTTTTCAAGTAGTATATTTGATTTATCTTGTACTTCAAGTTCTGTATTTCCCCTTACTATAATTGTAGTATCATCAGCATATCCAATGGCTATTTCACCTGCTTCTTTTATTATTTTGAATAAGCAATTTATATATATAAGGAATAGATATGGCCCTAGTTTCGATCCTTGTGGAACACCGTGAGTCACTTTGTTAAAAGACGATCTGATTTTATTTAGGTTACCATTTGAATTGTATATAATTTCCACACATTGTTCTCTATTTTGTAGATAAGATTTTAGCCATTTTAGTGGTAGGCCCCGGATGCCATAATTTTCTATTTTAGCTATTAATTTATGTATATCTACACACTCAAATGCTTTAGTAAGATCAAGAAAAATTGCGATTACATATTCTTTCCTATCTATTACATTTATGAGGATGTCATTTCCTTTACAGATAGCTTGTATTGTTGATTTCTTTTTTTGAAAACCGAATTGGTACTCTGATATTATTTTATACTTACTGCAGAAGCTCTGTAGTTGAGTTAGAAACAATCCCTCTATTATTTTGGAAAATGTTGAACATAATGATATGGGTCTATAATTTTCCATTGCATGCTTTGAATTTTTTTTCTTGTATATTGGTCTTACTATTACCTTTTTTAGTGCATTGGGAAATGTACCTGTTATAAAAGATTGATTAATTATATGCGTCATTATCTCTGCCATTTCAGATTTACAATGCTTAACCATTTCATTTGTAAGTCCATCTAACCCAAAAGATTGTTTACACTTTAATGTGTTTATCTGTTTAATAACATCCTCATTTGTTATTTCTCGTAACACCATTGAGTTACATATACTGTTTTCAGTTGTTTGCTGGTTTTGACCTTGGCTGAGGCCTAAAGTTTTTACAATATTGATGTAATAATCATTAAATTTTTCTGTTATGTTTATTGGGTTTTCTTTTAACCTATTGTTTACTTCAATACATATGTTTTCTACTCATTTTTGTTTATTTTCTTTATGTGATGCTTTTATTATATTCCATGCTACTTTAATTTTATTTTCTGCATTTTGTATCGGTATTTTGTTGTGCTGCTTCTTTGCTTCAATTATTATTTTATTGAGCATTTGTTTGTAATTTTCTATATATGTGTATGATTTATCATCTAGTTTTGGATGTTTTAAGCTGTTTAGGAACTGCATGCGTTTTTTTGAGATGTTTATACCTTTGGTTGACCAGTTTTTACTTTTCTGCATTCCACAATTTACTTTGCATATAGGTATTGCTGTGTTTAAGAATTTTCCTAAGATTTTAGCAAAACATTCAAATTTTTCATTTATTTCATATTTTTCATAGATTTCTTCCCATTGTGCTTCTTTGATGTAATATCGTAATGCTTCTAGTGTGTTTTTGTTTACTATTCTTTTGACCTCTATTAGTTTATTAGTTTTGGGTCTTAAGTTACCTAATGTTTTACTTACTATTTGTTGACCATAGTGGTCACTTATTTCATTTTTTATTATTTTAATTTCATAACATTCCCTATTTAGGTTTGAGAACATGAGGTCCACACATGTTGCTGAATACTTAGTTACTCTTGTTGGTTCTGTCTCTGCCAGTGTGACATTATTTCTTACTAGCATTTCTAATAATAGCCTTTTCTTTTTGTTTTCTACTAGAACATCTATATTGAAATCTCCTGTTACTATGGTGTCTCTATTTTTACTTATACTGTTGAGACATTCTTCTAATCTCTCGAGAAAAATTAATTTGTTTGCATGTGGAGGACTTTAGATACCTATTACTATGAGGTTTTTACTTTTTTGCTTTATTTCAATTGCTGCAATTTCGCTGCACATTTCTTCACAGAACTTTTTGCAATCTATTTCTTTGTATTTAATTTCTTGTTTAACATAAATTACCACCCCCCCCCACTTTTATGGTTATTTCTGCAGTAACTAGCCCCCAATGAGTAGCTTTCATAATTATTTACCTTTAATTCCCCTATTTTTAGACCATGCTCTGTAAATATTATAATATCGGGTTGCATATTTAGAATGTTTTGCTCGATAAGTGCTCTTTTATTGGCGATACTTTGAATGTTTTGATGATACAGACTAAATTTATTTTTACCCTTACTTTTTGTTGCCAAATTAATTTTTTGACCTAACAGATTTTGTGTGGTGAAGTTTGTACAATCATTTGCCTTACCTTTAGTTGTATTTTCTTCTAAGTTAGTTGCACTGGACAAGTTTTCTGTACCCCCCTTTGCAGTTAGTTTCCCTGATCTATGATCCAGTTGATCGTAGCTGTACACCTGTAGATGGTATTCTTCATTATTCTCTGTAGATTTGCCGTTCCTTTTCTGCTTAGGTGCAGGCCGTCTCTCCCTATACAGTCCATTCCCATTTGTCTATCTACATCCACAAATACACACTTTAGTTTATCACACAGCCAGCGTATATTTTCGTTTACACTGTTTATAAATCTGAAATGTACATCTCTTCTTTTCACTACACCATTTATAATAACTAGTGTTTTCGGATACATTTGTTTTATGCTCTTTGCCGCACAGTATATATCGCCCATAACCTCTTCGGGACAAGACGCTTGCTTCATTGTATTTGTTCCCACGTGCAGATATATTGCCTTTGGTTGGGTTTGGATTCCTGCGTTCTTCTTTTCAATCAGGTTTTCTAGTTCCTTTGTCTTTATTCCACTGAACACGTTCACTTTGGCCGTTTTTGATAAGTCGACGTGCTTTATTATCGAATCCCCTAGCACTATTACGTCTTCTGTATTTCACTTTCATTTCGCCTCTCGCTCGTGTTGTTTGAGCGTTTTTCTTGGTTAGTTTCTGCTGCACTTGTGTCTCCTGAATATTTTCCAGGTGGCCGAATCTGTTCTTTGTTTCAATCACTTGAGATTCTGTAGGTTTGGCTTGGTTTGTCTTTCTTCGATGAGTTACAGTTTTCCATTTTGTGCTGGCGTTGTTTTTTACCTCTATTTCCAGTGCTGCTTTTTCTTCTTTTAGCTTTTGGTTTTCTATTCTTGCTTCTTTAAGCTCTTTTGTTAATATTTCGATTATAAGCTGTAGTGACGCTACGCTTTCCTTGTCTTCTAGTGTACCGTCATTCAATGTATTGCAGCCCGTCTTAGGCGGGAGAAGCACGACTGACCGACTTGGTGTAATGAGCACATTGTGGTTCAAAATGTGAAGGAAGAATTCACTATTACAAACACTTTAGGTCTTCTCTTTTGCCGTGCGAAGCATAGCCGAAGCAGCTCCCAATACGTATTGAGTATAGCCAGTCTAATGTTTTTTATTACTGAAGATAGCGATTCCTAATTTGCCATATGGACACAAAATGTGCAGTTATCTATTTCAGAAATAGAGGTGGCTTTCCTTCAGTTTTTAAATGTATTCATGACATATTAATTGAGCAATTTTTATCAAACTTTTGTTGACTCATAAGGGGACCGATACTAAGTGTTGTGAAAGCAAAAAGTGGGGGTGGGGGGTAAGTTTAATGGTAGCGCAAAAAAGTATGAAGTTTTATTCTCTAACAAATTCTAAATTGTTAATGAATTTTTGAAAATTGTTTTCTTTGGTTCGAGATATTATTAACTGTGTTTAGAATGCTAGGAATCTCTGAGAGTTATGCAATGTACAATTTTAAGTTAAAAAAAACTTTTGGTTTTGTTTCTTTCAGTAAGGGTGTTTTTTTAACATGTCCCTATTTATTGTACAAATGTTTGTGTTTTGCTCCAATATATTTTTCTTCTTTCTTCAGAACAAAGAGCATTTAATTTCCTTTAATTAGATGTAAGAACCAACCATCTAAGGTGATATGGGATGGGTCTACTATTATTTTTTTTATTTCTGTAATTAAAAAAATGCATAAACATCATTAAACGAAGTAACGAGGGATAAACCTTTGGACACCAGTTGAAGTCTTTACTGCTTCCAGTTAGAAAAATGTAAATAATAGACAATTGAAATTTGCATATATAGATATATCTTTGTACAGCAAATAGAACAAGGAATTGGAAAATACCAACATTTAAAATCCTAAAGTTTTGGTAAAACGATCACATTAAAGGGTCATTAATACCTTAAAGGCCTATTCAATTGGCAATTATAATTGTTATATTCTTCTTTTTGTTATTATATTTGTTATTATCATCTGTACATATGTATTCAATTTCATTGAAATGAATTAGTAGATATCTTTCATTAAATAAAGAACAAACATGTAAATATAATTTGCCCCCTCCAAAAAAAAAAAAAAAAAAAAACCTCGGGGCTAGTTAGCAGCAGTTCTCTGGTGAACAGCCATGGCCGCTCCCTCCCTAAAACCGAAATAACTGATACATACTTCCAAAAACGGCGTAACATGTAATTTAATCAAAATCGTTAGAGCCGCTTTGAGAAAACCAAACCTTTTGAAAGAGAAAGATAGCTAGTCTATGCTGGGGAGAGTTTTTTTTCAAAATCTTCAGGTTGCATCCTTGGAAGAAGCTAAAGAATATTATTATCATTATTATTATTATTATTATTATTATTATTATTATTGTTGTTGTTGTTGTTGATGTGGTTGAACCACTGCAGAAGAATTCAGCCACTTCAAATATGAAAATTCGATCCCAAAATTAAATACGTAAGACAGCTTAAAATATTACTGCATATTCTGAGGAAGTTTGGAATGTATTTTTGCAAATGGTGACAGTATCAGTTATGTATTGTGTTCTTCAGTGAGTGAGAGAGAGAGAGAGAGAGAGTGTGTGTGAGTGTGTCATTCCGGTAGGGGTTCCACCGTGCAACCACCATAGGCTTATGTGCGTCAGACCCTAGGAGGATAGGATGAAATGAGAATATTATCGACGGGCGGCCGAAAGCGAACTACGGGGAAAGAGCACCGTGGTGGGTCGCTAACATAGTCCAAACAGTTGATCTCGACGGGGTAATGCTAGGAGCCCCAGGTCTGTTCGAACCCCGGGCCCTACGCCACCCAGCTGCCAAGCTGTGTTTCCAAAGTGCATTCACCGCCACGGAAGGGAGTCACCACCGCAGTCCTTGCTAATACTTACAAGTGTGAAAGAGTCCGGTTGGGTGAAATTGAGATGTGATGGACAAGAAGTTCAGGGGAATGAAGGAACCTCTCCAGCATTCGTCTACTGGCACAGGAAAATTCCAGAAAAACGCATGGGAGTCGAACCCTCGACCTCCCGAACGCCAGTCAGACGAAACGCCTTAGGCACTTGGCTCGGTGTGTTCATCAGTTCTGAAATTGGCAGAAGAAAATAAATATGGCAGAGAGGGAGAGTGAACTAAAAACAGAGGAAAACAATAAAACTTAGAAGCAACTTCCACACTTAATTTTAGTATCACGTTACATTCTTAGTGTTAAATGCTTTTATGTAATAAAGTGTAGCTTTAAAAGTAGCTATATTTTGTTAGTTCCACGCAAGACGGGTCTACGAAACCTACATTTAGATTTGCCGCATCCACGCAAGATAAATCAAATAAACTAGCATGTGTTTAAACATCCGCGCAAGTCAGATCTAAGAAACTAGCATTTGTGTTTACCGTTTCTGCGCAAGATAACTCTAAGAAACTAGATAAGATATCTTTAAGAAACTAGCACTTATGTATATCACATCCGCAAAGGATAACTAAGAATCTAGGCAAGATATCTTCAAGAAACTAGCATTTGTGTTTATCGCATCCGCGCTAGATAACTTTACCTAAGAATTTAGGCAAGAAAACTCTGCAAACTAGCACTTACATTTATCGTATCAGCGCAAGATAACTCTTAACAATTAGACAAGATCACTAGAAATTAGCATTTGTGTTTATCGAATCTGCGCAAGATAGATCTAAGAAACTAACATGTCCATCGCACCTGCGTAAGATGGATGTCAAGATTATTTATATTATAAGCTGTGTTCATTCAATTTCGAGTTTGTGAAATTATAAATAGGAGGTGAACTAAGACAATGTTTCACAACTTGTTTAGGGAGGATCCGGTCTGCGGCCCTTTGGTCCAAATGACGGGCCGTCTCTGTCTTGCCTTCAGCATTATGTTTGCTGTAAGGCCAATGGACGCACATGTGAGAGTAGATCCGCCCCTTTCCACAAACGTACGGAGTGGTACGGCGACGGAACGTGCCAATGCCAGTTCCTCTTCAGCGGGCGCAAGCTTCACACGGAACAAGAGATTTGTGAGTACTTCACATACACCTTTCTAGAATTATCCCGGAACTTCGACGGGAAATATTTTATTTTGGCAATAGAACACTCAATATATTTTTTTGAAATACTTGAAATGTAAGTTGATCATTCAGAATACATATTTGGTCATGTAAGCTAAATTTACAATTCATTTATTAATTGCCATGCCAACAAGCACTGTAAGTACTTGCAGTAAGAGTTTGAGAGGTCATTAATACTTACAGTACAATTAGGAAATGACGTAACACTCAAGGCATGTGCTACTTCAAGTAAAGAATCTGTTGCAAAAGTCATTAACAAAAGAGTGTACAATAAGGCTTTGTCCATATAATTTAGATGCAGCCTTTCATTTGTTCACATCGAGAATTCATGTTTTCTTAATGTTGATTAAAATATTGAAAATGTATTTTGATTTATTGTTTTTTTTTTTTTTCTACAGCTTTTTCAAGTATTTCAAAAGGTAATTGGCTAATCACGAACTATAAGTTACCTATCAGATCTCGAATGCTTGGAAAAACTCGGCACTGCGAGCCTCTTATTCCCAATAGCATTCTCGATCCGATAAATAGCTTATAGTTCTTAGTACGCAATACACTATTAAGTATTAATTAAGCGTTGTAATCCGTAGTGAAATAATATGATCATTTTGTTTTATTTCCGCTTCTTATTGACCTTACGCATGCACAGAGGTGATATTACTAATTTTCATCTGTTTAGTTATTTATTAACAAAATGTTAAGTCGTACAATGCTGTTATTGGAAAGCTAGAGTGAAAATGAAGAATTAAATGCCATAGCCCGAATTTAATCACGGATCTCCTGGTCTCTCTTGTGCTCTCTCTCTCTCTCTCTCCAGTTGCTCTAACCACTGAGCTATCATGAGAATATGCCGATTCAGCATTAAAATCCCCAATTGACTCGCATGTTTCCCGTTAAACCACAGGAGACCTTACAATGCCGTGCTTTAAGTCCCGAGCTTTGAAATATTTACTGCTTTATCGAGTACACATTAAGACGTAGAGAATTTTCTCTTCCCTTAATAACTTCCCTTTAGTCTTTCTAATAGACTTAGTTATTATTTGAGGACTAAAGTATTTATTAACAATTTTAGTGTGCTGTATCTAAATTTATATTTCAAGTTCTGCCTTTTACTTTCTCTACACTTACTATGTACATAATGTATAGAGAAGGTGTTGTATTCTACCCAAAATTCGATACCGAGATTTAGAAAAAAATAGAAAATTGACCGTGTGTGTGGGGGGCAGCATTGCTCATAAACGAAAAGACCGTTAAATACCAAACTTGGTACTTAAGCTTAGTATCTTCCAAGAATGCGACACGAAGATTTTCAGTAAAATCTCCCCACCCCAAATTACCTGGAACATTTTTCGAAAATTTTGATTTTCTGAAAAATGGCTCTAACGATTTTGATTAAATTACCGCATATTTAAAATATTTTTATGAAAAATGAAATATATATCCTGAATTTTCTGGAAATAGCCTCTGATAGACCTCTTCATTCTGGATGAATTTTATATAACTGGCAAGCTGTAAGAGATATACAAAAACTTACTACAGAACAATGTAGGTCTCATTAAAACACACAATTTATGTCATATACATTTTGTACAATTAACTGTTTTAGAGATATTCCGGATTATTAGTTTCAATTGTAGCCACCTAAACTTTTCTCGAACGGAAATACGTATTTCTTCTCGTTTCTCGTTTTACTCCTGGAAAGCAAAAAGATTGGAATTTCAATTGTTTAAAAGCCGGTCGCTATGTGAGACAATCGCTTTAGCCTGTGCATTTTCTTATTTCCCTTCTACTTACAAGGAGCTAGTAATTCTGCCTATGTTTATCTTAATTAGATGATGTAGATAACAGATTAATGTGTTGAATAAAAGGTTTGTTTGCCGAACCGCTAGAGGGCATCATGTGAATGGAACACATTCGATTTGTTTCCCTCTACTTATAAGGGTCGAAATAATGGTCATTTCTACTAATGTTAATCTCGATTAGTATGATGTAGATAGAAGAATGAGCTTTTTAAAGTTTTTGTAGAGAAAGTCATGTGATTGTAACACATCAGATGTATTTTTATCGGACGGTGAATGGGCGAAATGAGCTCAGGGTCCAGGGAACTTAAGTTATCGCCGCGGGAAAGCTTTTATCCGGAGAACTCATCGTAAGCGAGATTCGAACTCGGAACCTGTTGAATGTATACATTTTAACGTCACACTAATGCACATACTAAATTTAATTCAATAGCATTGATTTTTACTTTCTCTATACGTACTATGTACATAAGTGTACGTACAAAGTAATGTATTCCCCCAAAAACTCGATACCGAGATTTCACCGGAAATGCATGTTTTAGGACCCCCTGAATAAAAAAAAACAATTTTAGAAAAATGTGTGTGTTGTGTGTGCGCGTGCGTGCGCGCGTGCAGCAAAGCTCAAAAATGAAAAGACTGTTAAATACCAAACTCAGTATTTAAGTTTGATACCGTCCAAGGATGTGACACAAAGATTTTCAAGAAAATCCCCCAACGCCAAATTACTGTTTACATGGAAACATTTTCGAAAATTTTGTTTTTCTCAAAACTGGCACTAAAGATTTTGATTAAAATATTGCATATTAAAGCCACTTTTATCACAAATAAAATGTATATCTTGAATTTTATGGGAATAACTTCTGAAAACCTGTTTATTATGGATGAAATTTGCATAACTAGTAAACCGTAAGAGATGGACAAAAACTTACTACTCAAAAAATGTAGATCTCGTTAAAACACACAATTGATTTCATATACTTTTTTTCTTTTCTCATGGAGTTGACCGTATTGGAGATATTCCTTGTTATTAGTTAAAGTTTTAAAATACTTATACATTTCTCTAGCTATGTAAAGAAACCTAATGGCAACCACATTTTAAAATATTTGACTGTTGGTTTAGCCTAGTATATTCCCTTATTTCCCTTCTACTAACAAGGAACTAAGCAATACAGCTGTTTCTTCTGTTTATCTCAAATAGCATGAAGAGTTAGAAGAATAAGCTTGATGTGTCTTCTTAGCTTCCGGAGAAGGCCGCATTATCTTGCATGGGAATGCCGACGTTTCGCTCATCTTGCCGTGAGCTTCTTCTGGGCTCTTGTGCGGTGTTTTTTGGGAAAACAGGAATAAAGGTTATAAGGATAACAGGTATATAAGGTATTTGGGAAGGAAATAAGGAAAGGGGAGAGAAAGGATTTAATACTGTGGTGTCACTGTTTATTGGGGCATATATGGTGTCATGGGGCCCGGTACCGCTTGAGGCAAACCGAGTGATTGCGGGTGACTGTATTATGAAGCGTGGTGTGTAGGGGCAAACGACATGGCACAATGCTCCAAAGCTTAGCATGTTGGATCGATGGTGTATGGCTGATGTGAGTTGCCGTGTCATATCTTGCAGTCGGATGTCAATTCACGAGTCTGTTGCTGCAGCAGCTCGTCGAGCTGCTTGTGGACCTTGCAGATTCTGGAATTATTGATGTAGTCCACCACCTTCTTGAGGATCCTATTAAAGTGGTCGCGCAAGGCGGCGTTCTCCCGGTGAACTTCCTAAGGTGTAAACTGAAGGCTGCGGGCGGTTGCCTGAAGCTCCGCCAGAGAGCGGGTCAGGGCTTCCTCCCACGTGGCGATTCGGTCGACTATGGTGTTAACTGCTAAACGGAGATTTTGGGGTTCGGCGGTGTTGGTTTGAAGGTCGGTTTGGAGCTGGATGAGTGTGGGGATTTGCGGTAGTTGTTCTGGCTGCGAGAAAGTGATGATGGGAGCTGGCGGGTGAGAGTCTGGCTGTGGTGGTGCTGCGTGCGGCTGATGAGATGCTGGTTGTGGTGGTGCGGCGTGCGGCTGGGATCTGTCTGCGTGGGTGTGTGGGCACACCGCTTGACCCGTGTAGTGACCTGCGCTGTTGCATGTAGCACAGTACACGGGCCGGCGTTTCAAGTTATGGTAGGTGCAGGCGGCGGCTGTGCAGGTGTCTGAGGAGTGCCCATACTGGCAGCACCGGTGGCATGGGAAGACACGGAAGCTTCGCCCAGGCTCAACTGCGAGCACCTGTCCGAGGGCAGGCAGCCCATCAGCTAAGGCAGTGCGGTAGTCCGCCTCGTCCCAAAACTCCAGTCTGACAAGTGGTGATGGTCTCCTCTCAGTGTGGATCAGTGTGGTTTTCATCTAGGAAAGCCAGCGAAGACGGCCGGCGTTGAGCACTAGACCATCCGGTAGCTGACGGTGAACTCCACGCACCACTGCGCAGAAGCGCGGCAGCGAGGCAAGGTCAAGTGCTAGCGATGTAGGTAGTGTAGGCGGTGTGTTGTCGGTAGAGGTGTTCTGCGGAGATTGTACGGCTTCGTCGGCGGGTGATGCGGCGTGACTGTCCGCGATGGCTGGCTGAGGCTCGGCGGTGGATGTGGGCTGGGAGACTGGGTCGGTGTTGGCTGTGACGGTCTCCGGTGGCTCCTCGAGTGGCTCTCGGGTGACTGCGGCAGGCTTGCGGTTTTTTTTTTGTGGCCCCGCCTCCGCCAGCCCTGGTGGCAATCACCCGAAAAGGATCTACGTGGCCTCCCCTACCATGCACTAACTACTCTACTAGGATGGTTAGGAAGGTGGTAAAATGGTGTCAGGTACCGCCGAAGCAAACCTGATGTTAGTGGGTGAATACTAAATAGACGCCTGTATACAAGGGAGTATACAGACAGTGCGGTTAGGTACAGGCCTTGGTAAGTTGCCCAGACCTGGTACCTAAATGTTAGTAGTGGTGTTACATGCTGAGGGCAGGATGTCGTGGTGGGTGCTTAATACGAACAACGGGGTGCATTACCTGTGATTGTTGCCGCAGTCGGAGAGTGAACTGCATTGTTTGGTCACAGCGTCAGCTGCCTGTCCTGAAACATATATACAATAAATAGTTCTCTATGTTATGTACAGATATGGATATAGGGAATATGGGGAGTGGGTAGGTAAACGTAATATTTTTTTTATTTATTTATTATTATTTTTTTAATGGATACATATTTACACGTATATTACAGATCACTATTTACAGATAACCTGATCAGGTCCGTGGAGCTGGCTTTGTGTCATCAACATTGGGGCTGCCCTGGCACCCCGGGCCGCCCTGGATGGGGTGTTACTAACCATCCAGGGACTTTAGGCAACGGTTTAATTCAGGTGCCTGAAGGTGCCTGATTATATCTCCTGTGGAGTCATTGCTGTGTTTGTTGAGGGAAATGGTTCTGTCAAAGAGCGCTAGAGGCCGCTTGTGCTTATTAGCAATTGTTGCATACTGTCCCAGTTGCCGAATCAGTGGATTGAGATTGGTCTTCGCGGCGTCATACATGTTTAGGGCCAGCCGTTTGATAAATTGCTCCACTGTGTGCATATGCAGGTCACTGTGTAGTAAATCTAAGGGAACTTCGGGGAACTTTTGCGACGGTTCTGAGCACCTTGTTTTGCAGAATTTGCGGTTGCTGTATACGGCTTTTTGCTCAGTGTTCCCATACGGGCGTCGCATATGTGAAGATTGGTCGTATGAGCGTTTTGTAAAGCGTTATGCCTAGTTGTTGGCTAAGTGTTGAATTTCGGTTGAGTAGCGGATAGATTTTACTCAGTTGGGCATTGGCTTTGCGTTTAATAATGGTTACATGGTCCACGAAGGTGAATTTTGAGTCTAGGGTGGCTCCCAGGTATTTTACCTTATTAGTCCATTTTATGGCGTCACCATGAAGGTTAAGAGGCGCGCTTCGTCGTGCGTGTTTTAGTCTCCTTGAAAAAAGGATTGCTTGGGTTTTGTCCGTGTTTACTTTGATGCGCCATTTATTGAGCCAGGGCTCTAAGTCGTCCAGGGCATCTTGGAGTCTTGTGGTTACCAATTCTGGTTTCCAGGACTGTGCCGCGATGGCGGTGTCATCCGCGTAAAGTTGCGTGTGGTTGGTTTTGGGTATGTCATTAATGTATAAGTTAAAAGGAGTCGGACCGATTAGGCTTCCTTGTGGTACACCTGCCCTGATTAGGCGGGAGTTGGAGGTTGCATTTTTCGTGGTTACTGTAAAGGAACGGTCTGTGAGATTGTGGGCTATCAGTTTTATCATACTGTCGTTTTAAGTTCAACTGCTGGAACTTGTATGTGAGACCCCGGTGGTGTACCGTATCGAAAGCACGCTGGATGTCCAGGAATACTATCCCGGTTGGTCTTTTCTGATTGAAGCCCTGGGTGATGTGTTCTACTGTTCTTGTAAGCTGCAGGGTACTGGAGTGATGTGCCCTAAAGCCGAACTGTTCATGAATTAATGTCATGTCGTTTAACGTGTGACGTTATTCGCTTCAGTACAACTTTTTCCGCGACCTTGCTGATGGTTTTCAGGAGGCTTATGGGCATGTAATTATTCGGATTTTTTCTGTCCTTTCCTGGTTTCGGGAACATCAAAACATTGGCAATTTTCCAGGGCGTCGGGAAATAACCAACCTGCAGACAGTAGTTGCATATGTTAGATAGCTGTTGCAGTGCGTCGTCGGTTAGGTGCTTCAACACCAAATTTGGCATGTCATCGGGTCCGGGGGCTTTTGCGTCTGGTACCCCCCAGGGGCCTACTACGGTAGGTACGGGTTAGGCGCACCCGGGGTCCCGAGCCACCTTGACTCCCTCTGTGGGCAACCTCAGAGTGGTGAGGGAGTCAGTAGGTGAAAATGCCCACCCACGTGTAGGCCGTGCGTGGAGACCCGTGTCGGTGAAGAGGAATATCCTGGTTGGTTGAGGGTTGCGTACCTGAGCCTGGGCTTCTGTCTTTCAGTAACTGGGGAGGGTGCGCAACCTAATACACCGCTTTGGTTTCTGATTTGCCTAAACGGGAGGCTAGGGACTAACCCACCCCTAGTCAATCGGCCAGGACTAGGTATTACACCGAACTCCAGGGTGAGTGGGACGGCGAGCCCGCTATATCCCCTGTGTAGCCCTGTCACCCCAGTGGGGTGACCCCTCGTTGGGCTCCGTGGTGGGTGGGGAGCACTGGGGGATGAATTTATACCATTTTTTTATGGCACCAAAACCAAAACCCCTTATTTTAAATGCAAACGTTGGAAAGGAAGTAGTCGAGTCATGTGGTCCTCGCTACTTGGTTATTCATAGGACAGAGGAAGGTAAGAAGTTCCTTACGGTGAGCCCTTTTACTATCCAAAAGGGTCTCGATGCCATTGCTGGTCCGGTCAAATCTTGCGTTCGAGCTCGTAACGGTACACTTCTTGTCGAAGCCAACTCCGCCTCGCAAGCTGCAAGGATACTTAAAGCCACCACGTTAGCCAGCTATCCAGTGAAGGTCGAGGTGCACAAGTCGCTGAACTCCTCCCGCGGTGTAGTAACAACACGCGCGTTGGACGGTTTGTCCATTGAGGAGATCCAAGAAAATCTTGCGACTCAGGGTGTCTCAGCTGTTTATCGGGTACAACGTAAGATCAACGGTGAATTCCTGCCTACTCGTACCCTGTTTCTTACTTTTGATCGGGTTGATCTGCCTCAAAAGATTAGAGCAGGGTATGAAGCCATCGAAGTTAGGCCTTATATACCCAATCCGCTGAGGTGCTTTAAATGCCAACGTTTTGGTCACACTAGTGAGTTGTGTACCGGCAAGTCCACCTGCGTCCACTGCGGTGACACCTCCCACGATGGGGCTTGTGCTTCAGCTCCATCGTGTGTGAACTGTAACGGTGAACACCCATCTAGTTCCCGAGACTGCCCCCGTTTTGCAGAGGAACGAGCGATCCAGGAGATACGGGTGAAAGAGAAGGTGTCCTTCTTGGAAGCCCGGAAGCTCCTGCGACTCCGCCAACCCCCTGCCCCGAGGTCCGGTACCTATAGCTCAGTTGCAGCTAAACCGGTACCGCGTCGGGAAATCGCAACACAGACCGGCGATATGAACGGGGCTACAATTGCGGAAAAGGTTATTTTAGCCCAAGCGCTGCCAAAGCCTTCGGCACCTACACCCAAGTTGGTATCAACATCTGCCAAATCCGCCAGCTTACAGAATAGTCCTGCACAGTTGTCACCGAAAGCCTCGACCTCCGGAACTAAAGCTATTAAATTCACGACGTCTTCTGCCCCAGAAAGACAGTTTAAGACCAAGTATGTACGACAAGACTTTTTGAAAGAAAATGTGCAATCTATTACCAAGTCATCTAAAGGTAAGAAAAGTTCACGCAACTCCACACGTGTATCCTCCTCTGAAGGGTCATCTGGGGAGGAGGGCGTGAATCGGCGACGGCCGTCTTCGCCGATCAGCACATCCAATCGGTTCGAACTACTTGGACCGAAAACTGCTCTTGAAAAAGGGACCTCCCTTGTGGAGGAGATGGACCAGGAGGATTCTGCCGCCACTGCCAGAGGGACAGTGCGGAAACGGCAGGATCGTGCTCCTGAAAATAGTACCAGCCCAACGCCTAAGAAGAACAAATTGAACCGACCAGCTAATCCCAATCTGCAGAAGCGTCTTTCGATTTGAAACTTATCCCATAATATACTCAATGGCTATCCTCCATTGGAACATACGCGGAATTCGACCACATCGACCAGAGCTTGACTTGTTGCTGCGCCAGCATGAACCCTTGGCTGTATGTTTACAAGAGACGAAGCTCCGTCCACAGGACACCGTTACCATCAGGCAGTACTCCTCCGTACGATGTGATTTATCCCCGGAGGACGGTGTCCCGGCACATGGGGGCACTATGATGCTTATTCGAGATGATATTTTTGCCAACTCCGTACCCATACAATCTGCAATCCAGTCCGTTGCAGTCAGCATTAAGCTACCCTCCGCTTCATTCACCATTTGCAGTATCTATTTGCCTCCATCTGCGGACCTCTCGCACAGCGACTTAGAACACCTCATTTCGCAGTTGCCACCACCCTTTTTATTGGTAGGCGACGTGAATGCCCATCACCCTCTTTGGGGCTCCCCTCGGGCTTGTGCGAGAGGTACGCTACTTAAAGATTTCTTGGATAATCAGAATCTTGCTCTCTTGAACACCGGAGAGCCCACCTTTCTATCTGACGCATTTCATAGTTTTTCACACATTGACATTGCAATTTGTTCCCCTCAGCTGGCAGTCACCTTATGCTGGAATATCATCTCGGATTTGCATTCTAGTGACCACTTTCCTTGTCGTATTAGTGTCTTGACACCCGTTGTATGTTCCACCCGTTTACCTAGTTGGCGCCTAGACCACGCCAGCTGGGAACTGTACTCCCACTTGGCTGAATTTAGCTACGAAGAGCACGACTCTGTGAACCACTTGGTCGAACATCTTACAGGCACCATTCTTTCTGCTGCTGAGCAATCCATTCCGCGTTCGACTGGCTACAGCCGTCGATTTCCGGTACCTTGGTGGACCGATGACTGTCGGGATGCTATTCGCGCTCGCAGACGAGCTCTACGGGTTTTCCAGCGTTTTCCTACACTGGATAACCTGATACACTATAAACGGATGCGTGCACATTCTAGGCGGGTTATTAAGGATAGCAAAAAGATGTCATGGAATAAATTCGTGGGTTCCTTTAATCGACATACACCTTCCTCTGTCGTATGGGATAAGTTAAGACGTGTGGCTGGGAAACCGAACCATATGCCCATCGCCGGTCTCAAAACACCTACCGGAGCTGTTGTTGATACATTTGACGTGGCGAATACTTTAGGCAGTGCTTTCGCTCAGGTGTCTAGCTCAGGCAACTATTCCCCTGAGTTTCTTACAGTTAAGAACCAGGTGGAATCTCAAGAATTCTCGTTTCTTTCTGGCAACCTTGAGGATTATAATCGCCTTTTCACCCTGGCAGAGCTAGACAATGCACTCTCCTCTTCACGACACTCAGCACCAGGTCCAGATGGTATCCACGTCCAAATGTTGCAACATCTCTCTCCTGATGGCAAAGATTTCCTACTCGAGGTCTATAATCGTGTCTGGGTTGATGGCATTTTTCCAGACAAGTGGCGGGAGGCCACCATCATACCCATTCTTAAACCTGGAAAGGACCGCCATCTTCCTTCCAGTTACCGTCCTATTTCCCTCACCAGTTGCGTTTGCAAGGTGATGGAACGCATGATAAATGGACGGTTGGTGTGGTGGCTGGAATCCCACAATCTTCTGACGAACATCCAGTGTGGCTTTCGACGACGACGTTCAACTGCTGACCACCTTGTCTCTCTGTCAACTCAGATTATGGACGGGTTTCTTAAGAACAGCCCCACAGTTGGGATATTTTTTGACCTCGAGAAGGCCTACGACACGTGTTGGCGGGCGGGAATATTGCGTTCTCTGCACAACTGGAACATACGTGGACGCCTACCGTCGGTCATTCAGGAGTTTATGCGGGACCGCGTTTTTCGAGTGAGGGTGGGTTCGGTTTTTTCTAACCATTTTATTCAAGAGAACGGAGTGCCGCAGGGCTCGGTACTCAGCGTGACTCTATTTGCTATTGCGATAAATTCCATATCACTATGTGTGCCTCAAGGTGTCTCTTCCTGTTTATTCGTGGACGACTTTGCCATCTTCTGTACTTCTCAGCGTACACCGTTTTTGGAACGCCGTCTCCAGCGGTGTTTGGACAATCTCTATGCATGGAGCTCGAAACACGGTTTTCGTTTCTCCGCTGAGAAGACAGTCTGCGTTAACTTCTGGCGCCGTAAGTGGCATATGCCGCCGTCTCTTCGACTCGGGCCAGATTTACTTCCTTTCGCAGACGAGGCGAGATTCCTTGGTTTGATCTTCGATCGGAAACTTTGTTGGGCACCACAAATAGCACAGCTTAGAGCACGATGTGACCGTTCTCTAAATCTTTTACGGATACTAAGTGGCAAGTCTTGGGGTGCGGATCGGACGACATTGCTCCGTCTTTATCGTGCTGTGATTCGTTCGAAGTTGGACTATGGCAGCATTGTGTATTCTTCAGCTCGACCTTCAGTGCTCAGAAGGTTAGACACAGTCCATAACCAGGGCATCCGTGTGGCCGTTGGAGCTTTTCCAACGAGCCCAGTTGTTAGCCTCTACGCCGAATCGGGAGAACCTCCTCTGCGTTGTCGGCGTGATGTCCTGCTTGCTAACTATGGCTGTGGGCTGAAGTGTATGCCTGGGCATCCAACTTATCACGCGTTTTTCTCCCCTGAGCTGCACGAGCGATACTGCCTCCGCTCTCTGAGCCCCAGGCCAGCAGGTTTTCGTTTCCGTGAGCTTCTACGCCAGCACCATGTTGACATTCCTCGGCTGTTATCCAAGGGAGAGAGTATACACCCCCCTTGGTTACGCGCTACCTCCCATGTCGATCTCGGGATGACGCTCTACGGGAAATCTGTTACGCCTCTTGATAGTATTCGTCGTTGCTTTTTAGAATTTTTATCCAAATACAGTGGCCGTATTTGTATTTACACCGATGGTAGTAAGAGCCCCGACGGTGTTGGATGTGCCTTTGTAACTGGCACCGCAACTTCTACTTACGGTTTGCCTAGTTGCACATCTATATATTCTGCCGAGCTATATGCTATTTATCAAGCCCTTCTGTATATTCGACGTCGAAAATTAGGTGACTGCCTTATTCTTAGTGATTCCCTTAGTGCCCTTCAGAGCATTCGTGAGCTGTACAATTACCATCCTTTGGTGCAGCGCATCCAGGACGTTCTCCACATTTTGCACGCTTCTGGCTTTAATGTGGAGTGCGCATGGATTCCTGGACACGTTGGCTTGCCAGGGAATGACACGGCGGATTTGGCAGCGAAATCGGCAGTCACAGCGCCCAGTGTTACGATTACCCATTCAACAGCAGAAGATTTTAGAGTGGCTGTACGGAGAGCCGTTTTTTCGACTTGGCATGCGGAGTGGTCGGCTCTCCGTGGTAATAAGCTGCGAGAGGTGAAGGACCTCCCTGTCAACTGGGTAACCTCCTCTCGTTTATTCCGCCGGGAGGAGGTAGTACTAGCTCGGCTAAGAATTGGCCACTGTATTTTTACTCACAGTTACCTTTTTAAACGTGAACCTGCTCCTGTCTGTGCGCTCTGTGGGGAGGCACAGACAGTTCGTCATGTGTTGCTGGAGTGTGGTCACCTGGCACACATTCGGTCATCTATGGGCATGCCGGCCTCTCTTGCCGAGGTCCTGGCAGATGACCCAAGAGCAGTGGAGAGGGTTTTTAAATTTTTAGCAAAACTTTCTTTTACCTTGAGGTTTTAGTGTGATAGCGGTTTTTTTAAACTCTTTTGGTTTTAATGTGTTGATTTTAGATGGAGTTTTATATCCAGCTCTGGTTAGAGGGCTGGACGTTTCTGTTACTTCCGTTTCAACTGTGTTAGCTCTTTTATTTGTGTTTACTTTTTTGTTTGGTATTTTCTTACTGGCTATTGCCAAGTTTTAATCGTAAGGGCGCTTATGACCTCGGCAGTTGAGCGCCCTTAAACACCATCATCATTTGCGTCTGGTAGGTGCTTAATTATCCAGCGCAGCTCGCCTGGGTTTGTTTTGCGACTTTTGTTGTTACGCTGCCTGGGTAGGTACGTTACGCATATTTGTTTCCAGCTCGGCATCATGATCCTTATCGCCTAGCGTCGGGTTAGGTGTACACGTCATTTCTAGTGTAATCGCCAGGGTATTGGCTTTTTCCGCATTTTCCTCTGGACTGTGCCGTCGGGTTTTATTAGAGGCGGGATGTTTAGTAGTTCTTTGATTAATCTTTTAGTTAATTGCCAGATGGCTTGTCCACCCGGTCTGAGTTCTAATGTTTGATGCCATTGTCGTTTCGCAATTTCTGAGAGACGCGTTTTTTACCTGGCTGTTGAGGGTTGCCGTGTTTATTTTGTGGACGAGATTTCTGGTTCGTTGCCACTTGCGTCTTTCGTGGTACCTTTCCCTCATGAGGGCTAGCAGGTCCGGTGGGTAGGTGATTTCTTGCCGGGATGGGGCTTTAAGTGGGGCAGCAGCCGATACGGCGCCCTGTATGGCTCCTAAGATCAGGGTTGCTTGGTCTACCTCCTCGTGCGTGAGGGGGGCGGGTGGGGGCAGGGTGCGGTTTAGGTGCTGTGAGAATACATCCCAGTTTGTGGCATTATAATTTCTGAAAAGAACCGGGGGTAGGTAAATTGGTGTGTCTTCAATCTGTATCTGTATTGCTAAGTGGTGTGAGGCGAGTGAATCTACTGTTTGAATTTGGTACCTTAATGTGGTGTTTCTTAGTATGGCGATATCTAATACGTGGGGTGTGTGGTGACGGTTTGTAGGTATGTAGGTGGGTGTGTCGGGATGAGCTATGAAGTAGTCGCTGCTCGCTTTATTCGTGTGCGAGTATAGGGCATTACCTGCAGGGTTATTAGAGGAATTTCCCCAGGCTTGATGAATATCATTAAAGTCTCCTGCTGCGAGTTGGTGCGGGGGTATATATGTGCTAACTAGTGCTGTGAGTTGGTTGTGTATTTTGAATTTGATTGCTGTTGCCTCCATAGAGTTAAGCATTGGAATGTGTTTCTGAGAGTGCTGGATGCTGTTTTTTTTTTATATAATTATGGCGGTCCCTCCCCCTCCCTGTCCCTCCGGCCTATCTGTTCTATGGACTGTGTAACCCGGGATGCTGAAGCGTGCTTTTTGGGTGAGAAGAATTTCGTTTAGGAGCGCTACTGCGATATTATTGGTGAGGACGTAATGTTTGAGTTTTTGTAGCTTGGCTCTTGCCCCTCTGGTATTCCAGGAGAGGATGTTTATAGTGGTTTCGCCTGCCATTTATGCGAGTGTTGGGTGGTGTGGTTGCTTGACTATTTGACACTAGTTATTCTGGATTTTGCTGCATCTCTTTAGCTAGCTGGGCTATTGCTCTGATGTAGTTGGTTATGTTGGTGGCCATGTCCCCTCTCGTCTTGCAGTTCTGAAACATCACATGGAAGCCGTCCAGGAGGGATTTGTAGCCTTCCATGCTGCTGCCTCCACCGTGCTGCATTATGTACCACTGACATTCGTTATCGAAGTTAAGTACTGGCCTCCCCCTCCTGTCGGTGGTGAAGTGTGACGGGAACCCGCCAGCAGGATAGGGGACCTTTCCTATTGTTGGCGGGCTCCGGTCATGAGATGTTTCAGCCTGCTCTTGTAATGGGGTGCTAGTTGCCAGCATAAAATGTTCTCTGGCCTGTTGAGGAGTTTTGGGTACTTGTGAGGGTCGGTTGGCCGCCGCTTGCCGAGGGTTCCTAGGAACTTTGGGGTGCTCTGGTTGTCTAGCTTTGGGGTGCTCTTGTTGTCTATGGTTTTTTTCGGAATTTTGTTCCCTTGGTTGGCTTTGTTGGGCCGAAGTTGGCTCGGAAGTGGTTGGCCGATTGTGTGCCATTGCGGCATATGTGCCTCGCTGCTGAGTTGCATGCCTCCATGCATTGTGGTTTCCAGGCCTTATATTTTGCTGTCTGGAAGGGAACGCCGTTCTCTGATAAACGGGGCATCCCCTCCACCTGGCCCCATGATTTGTGGCTGCGCACACTCGTACATGGTGCGGGCCGGCGCACTTGGCACATATTTGCGGTGCGTCATAGTTCCGCGTTAAATGGAACCTGAGACACTGGCCGCATTGTGGGGGGCCATTTGGGAGAACATAGTCCTCAACTCGTATCTTACAGTGGGCGAGGTCCGTCAGCGTCTTAATGGCCGCTGAGGAGTCCTCGTTGGGCATTTCCACTATAAAGATTGGTACTAAGGCCCTTATTCTTTTGGAATATATTTGTGTCACCTTGGTGACATCAAATTTTAGGGCACCTATTTCCTGTGGCACTTCTAGGGACCTCATATTATTGTAAAGTCCTTTCATTACTACTTTGTAGGCAACTTCTTGTGGCTGGACTGTGACGTGGAAAGGCACTTTAATATTTCTGCAATGACGAATGAAATTATTGTAGTCATCCAGATTTATGAACTGGAAGCCATGGAAGTTGTTCCTGTAATGCGACGTGTACTTTTTGGGCCTGTAGACCTTGTCAAACTCTGCAGTAAGAGCTGCGAGGCTCTTACTGCAGTAGTCGGCCACAAAAACCTTTGAGAGGTTCTCCCTTGATTTGCTTAGGAAGAATTCTTGCTCACCCGCCGGCTGAGGGGCTTGAGACCCGGCACAGGGAACACCGACTACCAGAAGCCATCATTGCTGATATGCAGGTCCTGGGCCAGGTCAACCACCTCTGTCCGGGGCCCCTCAGTTGGAGATGGTGGTCTTTCATTTGTTTCATTATTTTGGTGGCTAGCAACTTCTACGGTTGCTTTATTTTTGCCGCCCTTTTTTGGGTTGATTGATATGACCTTGTTCTGCTGCTGGAGGTGGTGTGGGCAAGGGTGGGGAAATGTTCCCTGACCTTGTAACAGGCATCGTTACTTTTTTTCTTAATTTGACTACTTGCTAAATTTGAAGGAGAGAAGAGAGAAGTATATAAAAAGCCTAAATGCCACCGTAAAGCCCGAGAGCCCACTGCAGCCCCTAACCTAAGCGGTGACCTAACAAGGAGCTTAATTGCTAGATAGAAAGATGAAAAAAGGAAAGAAAGAGAAAAAAGTGTCAGCTAGCAAGCGCTAAAAAGCTCGGACAACAGAGGGTCGGACCTCGAAAGGCGCTTAAGCTGGTCCTTGGACCGCTTGCTTTGACCTTGTTGCCCTACTTGTCTAGACTAGTGAGTTGCCGCTGAGCGGCGCTGCAGGAAGGCTCGGTCCTACAGTATTCCTGGGTCGTACCGCCGAGGGGCTGGTACAACGTCACTCGTCGGTGGTGCCTTCCCTCTTGTCAAAGTCGATGTGGTGGCCGGTTGTTATTACGTGTTCAGCTAGTGCGGATTTTTCGGGTTGGTTGAGTTTTAGACTGCGTATGTGTTCTTTTCTGCGTGTTACTATGGACCGCCCTGTTTGACCAATGTAGGCACTTCCACAGTCGCATCTAATTCTATATATGCCCGGGTTTAGGAGCGGTTTGCTGGTATCTATGGCTGGTCGTAGGAACGATCTGAGCTTTCTTGTTGAGGTGTAGCGAGTTCTTATGTCGTAGCTTTTAAGGACTGTGGAAATCCTGTCTGTGACGCCTCGGATGTATGGTACACTGATCCATTTTTTGGTTGATTTTTCTAGAGTCCTGATCGTCGTCCTTTTGGGGGTTTCTTCGGTTGGTGTTCCTTTGCATTTCCCGTATTTCTTTGTGTGCGTAACCATTAGCCCTGAAGCTAAGAAGACACATCAAGACACAGATCGTGGAAGCCTACGCATCCATTTAACAAACCTCTACGGGGAGCTTACAAAGAAACTCAGCGGTTCACTAAACTGCGTCAGAAGAAAAACATACTTCTCTGTCAACTAGCGTTCTTGAAACACTGCAGGGATCATCAAACCATTCCAAACTTCCTCAGAGTCACACACCATGTAAACTCTGTGACGGCTAAGAAAATTCTACACGCAACATCTTACAGACTGCTACGAGAAAGGATTGCCTACACTAGGAGAGCCCTTCACAACGTCGAAACTGTCTTGTACAAACTCCACATAAAGCTACCAATGGATCTACAGCCACCAGACTGGGAAACGCTTGACCGCATCTCAGCCACCACCGCAGATCATGTCCACAAAGTAACTGCAGCACGTACAACGAGATGAAACGAGCAAGACTGTACACGGCTCAGTCTTCAGAAAACCCACTCACACCAACCGATATTTAGATGCGTCCTCTCACCATCCACCCGCCATAAAACGAGGAATGATAAACGCACTATTCCTCCGCGCCATTCGCATATGCGACCCAGAGCTCGTCAGAGAGGAAATGAGACACCTGAACAGCATTCTCAGGGCTAATGTTTACGCACACAAAGAAATACGGGAAATGCAAAGGAACACCAACCGAAGAAACCCCCAAAAGGACGACGATCAGGACTCTAGAAAAAACAACCAAAATATGGATCAGTGTACCATACATCCGAGGCGTCACAGACAGGATTTCCACAGTCCTTAAAAGCTACGACATAAGAACTCGCTACACCTCAACAAGAAAGCTCAGATCGTTCCTATGACCAGCCAAAGATACCAGCAAACCGCTCCTAAACCCGGGCATATATAGAATTAGATGCGACTGTGGAAGTGACTACATTGGCCAAACAGGACGGTCCATAGTAACACGCAGAAAAGAACACATACGCAGTCTAAAACTCAACCAACCCGAAAAATCCGCACTAGCTGAACACGTAATAACAACCGGCCATCACATTGACTTTGACAACACAGAGCTTATAGCCACCTGCAGCAACTATCATCACAGAATGACCCGTGAAAGCATAGAGATTTTCAAAGAAAAGAAGAACATCAACAGGGACGGCGGAAAACATCTCCATAACATCTGGAAAACTCTGCTCACAAGGAGAGCCATAATAGGCTGGCCTCCAGCCAAAGAGAGGCAAGGGGCGGAGACATGCAGCATTCTAGAAACAGACGCCAAACCATGGCAGCATTTACTAAAAGAAGATCCAAACCACAATCTAGAACAAGAAATAAGACAAAAAGGAAACAAAAACCTGGAAAAAGAAAGCGTAAAGCAACTCCAACATCACCAGGAAAGAAAGGCGCCAGCACCCACACCAATTGGCAGGCAACTAGCCAACCAGAAGCGAGAGGGCGGGGCAACCTCCACCGCACTGCCACTATATAAGCGAGAGCAAATAAGCAACCACCGCACAAGAGCCCAGAAGAAGCTCACGGCAAGATGAGCGAAACGTCGGCATTCCCATGCAAGATAATGCAGCCTTCTCCGGAAGCTAAGAAGACACATCAAGACACAGGTTGTGGAAGCCTATGCATCCAAGAATAAGCTTATTAACTATAATTTGTTACAAAGATGTAGAGAAAACCATGCGAATGGAACACATCAGATTTTTCTTTTTTTCTATATTAACTGTAGATTATTGCCATTAGGAAAATTATTTATATCATTAATCACATGCACATGTGTTTTCCAGACTCTGTGGGAAGGGGAATAATTCCAATTAAAGAAAAATTCCTTACCCCTGCTGGGAATGGAACTCAGATCCTCGCTGACCATAGAGACATCTTGAAATTATTGTTTAAACAATTACCTAACCATTAACACGAAACATTCCACATAATGTACAACTAGGTGTTTTATTAATTTTAACATTTATTCCAAGCAAATCTGGTGTGTTGCATTCACATAATTTTCTCTGCTTACTTTTTTACAAACTAGTCTTACAAAAGCATATTCTTGTGTATACTTCCTTTTTTCTGCTTTTAGAATCCTTTTATTGGACAGACTCGGACAATGACTGAATGATATGGGCAAAATGCTTTTCAATTGAGCCTGGAACCGTAGACATTAATATTTTAAGGGCACTTGGTAGAGATAGAGTAGGAATTTCCATGTTGAACCTCAGTGTGATATCTATTAAGGGTTATCTGAAAATTATACAAAATATCAGTATGAAAATTTTAAAACAATTTCTTCTAATTCAGAAACCTTAGTCAAGTCATAACTTAGATTAATAATTGCTACCTTGTTGATATTTTAGTAAACAAGAAAATTTATAAAATGTTTCATACTTGAGGTACACTTTTCTAAAAAAAGATGATAGAACTGTGATTTTATTTTTTCCCATGTACATGCATCATGTATTGGTCTAAACAGTGGTGAAGGCTTTTATGTTACCTGTATAAGAAAATCCTAAAAAAAATTATAAACACCTAAAGTTAAAAATAAAGTGTACATAATTGTATATATATTTTTTAAATCGCTATTTTTTGTTAAAATTGTCTTAATCTTTCACCAGCTATGTCAAATAACATGTTTTTAAACTAACTACAAAGTCTGAAGTGTCTCATTTTAATAATTTAGGAGAAAAATGCACCAAAGAAAAAAATATGTGAACAATTTTGCAAATTTTTGTTTATTGAAATATCAACCAGTTAGCAATTATTAACAAAAGCTATGACTTGACTATGATTTTTGAATTGGAAGAAATTGTTTTATAAATGATAAAGTTTCCATTATGATGCCTTGTATAGTTTTCAAGAAACATTAATATATACTTTATTGAGGTTCAACACGGAAATTGCTGCTCTGTCTCTACCAAGCATCCCAAGGATAAGGGAAAATCTCGTAAAAAACCTTATCCAGGTAACTCACCCTGACTAGAGATTAGAATTTTGGACATCTTATATGTGAGACAGTCAGGCTACCACCACACCACAGTGATGGGCAATATCTATTTCTTCTTAACACTGATAAATCATTATACATATTAATATTTTGTTGTAAGTATAAGAAGAATAAATATGCAAGTGATAGTCAAATGTTTACAAACTAGTTGCTGTTTATGGCTTTGAAGTTCTTCTCTTTCTCTTGTATTCCCTTAGAAATCTATTTATGGACATAGTGTTTTGTAACTGGAAGACTTACTTAGTTGGTCCCCATAAATTTCTGAGATGCTAAAGCAAGTTTGCACCCACATGCACACAACCCCTCCCCTGAAGCTTCAAGGCCCTTAGGTACTTGGAACCTTAAGAAGTTATGTCATTTAAAAGTGAAGACCTATTCTAATTGAAATCCAGATTTTTATATGATTATTAAAATGAATAAGATAAAGATATCTGATGTGGTTCTTAAACAAGTTAATTTTAATGTTTAATATATTCATTATCTTTATTTCTCTACCATGTAAAATGTACATAGTAATTAGAGAAGGTTATGCATTCCACCACAAAAAATGATACTGAGATTTTACCAGAAAATTCATGTTTTGATGACATCTGAATCCAAAAAAAGCACTTTAAAAAACAGGTTCATGTTTGTGTCTCTAAACAGCATAACTTAAATTCCAAGACAGGTATTTGACCAACTTTGTATGTTTAAGTTCACCATCCTCAAAGAATGCGACAGAAAGTGATTCAGGAAAATCCCCAACCCAATTACCCTTTAGAGGGAAGATTTTTCAGAATTTTAGATTTTCATAAACATTGTTTTATCAATTGTAATTAAAATACCGCATGTTAAAGATATTTATATCACAAATAAGTATATTTGATTTTGTAGGAATAACCTCTGAAGACCTCTTCATTCTGGATGAGTTTTCATAACTGGTAAATTATAAAAGACAAAAACTTAACTACATAAAAAGTAATGTTCATTAAAACACATTTTTTTATGTAAAATACATTATTATTATTTATTTATTATTTATTGTTTATTGTTTCATCATCTCCTTTTTCTGCTCATTTTAGGAATTCAACAATGCAATGGCCACTAGCAACTTTACTTTTAATAATGCACCTTTTCATGAGAGCAGACAGATTTCTGGCTCATGAAATACACACAGTTCATTCAGAGGAAGGCATAGATGCCAATGTAATACAGGAAGAAATTCTAGAGAAAAAGCTGAGAAATGAGGATGAGACTGCTGCAACTACAGTTACTGTTCCTGTTACCACCGTGATGGACAGCGATCAAGAACAAGATGAGGAGGAAGTGAACTACAGACTACCAAACTCTGTACTACCTTTACATTACACTTTGAAGATAGTGACCTTTCTTGAGGAGAACTTCACTTTCAGTGGTGAAGTAAGAATTTTAATAAATGCAACTGAAGAAACAAACAATATCACCTTACATTACTCTGGTTTAGAAATACCAGAAACTCCCAAGGTAATATCTTCTAGATATAGAAAATTTTCTTTTTTCATATTCTTATTATCTTATTCTCTAATAAATAAAATATAAGCAACCTGAATCACAATATATGAAATAAGAGCTGAAGCTTTCTAGGCATTCCTGTGCTTCAACCCAGCTGAGTTGATTTAGAAACCATTGACGACACAGTATATATATATATTTAGGCCATTTTACCTGATCAAGTCATTCATCATTCTGATGAGGGGAGAGATGCATACTGCCAAAACATTGATGGTTTTGCATCACCTCATGTTTTCTACAAGGTACATACAAGGTGCTCTTGCTGGTTCACTGGGGTGGACCTCATAAAGGGATACATGCTCCCAAAATGATGGTTCTACATCTCCTCATCTCCCACGTGGAGTATAATAATATATGTTTTAATGCTAGTGATGTTGAATAACTGTGAAATTTATTCTTGAAATCAATGGTAGTTTTAGAAATAAACTGACTGTAGCATTCCTGTGTGAATTATAGAGTTTGTTTTTAATTCTGTCATCAAATCCATAAGTTTTTTTTTTGTTGTTTTTTTTTTTTTTAATTATTATTGTAGCTTATTGTCATTTAACATGATTGCTTATATTGGACAATGAATGACATCAGTGAAATTATGCTCAAATGATCTCAGAGTCCATGGAGATTAAAGTTACTCAACATTTGTCTTCTCAGCATAAAGAAAACTCTGAAGAAAACCTTTACCTGGGTAGCTCACCCTATCCGAGATTTGAGCATACACACATATAAAATAAAGGAATATTCTGTAAATGTTTTAGATATCTGTAATCTAGACACAGTTTACAATAACTATAAACCTTCTTCTCCATCTGCTTACCCTACTCATATGGAGGACTTGCACTCCCCAGCACTTACACCTACTATGGTAGGTACAGGTTTCTTGCGCCTAGGGTCACAAGCCAACCTTGGCTCCCTCATGTGGGCAACCTCTGAGTGGTGAGGGAGTCAGTCCATCACAACGCCCACCCATACTATTTTAAAAAATAGTAAATGATATTTAATTCAGAATTTATTATTTTTTTTAAGATTAATATTTGTAGTGAATATTGATTTTTTTTGTTGAAGAGGTTTAAGATATATTTTTGGTTACGATTATTTATCGTGTGAGGAGACCCATATCAGTGAAAAGGAATTTCCTGATTAGTTGAGGATTGCATATCTGAGCCTGGGTTTCTGACCTTCAGTGACTGGGGAGGGTGCACAATATCATACACTGCTTTGGTTTCTGCTTCACTTAAGCGGGAAGCGAGGAACTAACCCACCCCTAGTGCAATACAAGAGGGTGTACCCACCTTGGTTATGTGATATATCTGACGTCAATCTTGGGATGACAGCCTATGGAAAATCTGATACTCCTGTGTCTAGTATCCGTACTTGTTTTATTAGAATTTTCATCAAAATACAGTGTCTGTATTGTATATATACTGATGGCAGTAGGTGTCCCAATGGTGCTGGATGTGCTTTTATTTCTGGTACCGAACCGATTACTTTGGGTTTGTCTAGTAGCACATCTATTTATACTGCAGAGCTGTATGCTATTTATGGAGCCATTCTGTATGTTCGCCGTCGAAAATTAGGTGACTGCCTTATTCTTAGTGATTCCTTTAGTACACATCAGAACATTCATGAGCTGTAAAATTACAACTCTTTAGTGCAGCGCATTCAGGACATTTGCCACATTTTGCATTCCAACTAATTAAGTCCAACATGCAGAAAAGAATTTAGAGGGGCAGAATTTAGAATGAAAGAATTCCAAGAGAAATAAGGGCTGGCATATCAAGAATCCTAAATGTAAAGCCTTACACTTCAGAACCAGGGCAGAAATTTGAAACACGTAAAACTTGTTGATTTGAGAAAATTCAATTTTGAAGTTTGGGAATTCTCAGGATAGGAATGATATAGAACATACACAGTAGCAGTTTCTATATTTGCTGTTTTGAAAAACACAGCCATCGGCCATCTTCTTGTTCTCCGAATGATAGAATATGAAGAATATTTTTGATCAAGACTATCCACACCTCCTTTCATGATGTTGTATGCTTCTATTATTTCAAGCTTTCCAGATTCTGTAGGAGCTCCTTTGTTATGGTGCATTGAGGAAATCAAAATGACGGATCAATTTTTCGGGGAACATAGGCTGTAGGTAAATGCATATAATGTTGAACCCACTTCTATTGTTTTAGATGACAGGAATTCCTTGGGGATTTCCCTCTTATTCTTCTTTATTGTTCTGATACAACCATTAGCTTGGACCTCAACTTTTCAGCCAGCTTCATGGAGGAAACCAATTATTAAAAGTTGTATTTCTATTGGTTCCTTCAATTGACTTGCACAAATGAAGAACTGCTTTTGTTGGCTTGCCCAACTTTTTGTCTTCTGCCGAAAGTCCAAACCCATCAGTGTCTTTTCCGGCATAGAAATAGCTATTATAAAAGTAACTAGCTCTTGCATCCATCAGGCACATCATTTTTAGCCCATATTTTGCAGGCTTTGAGGGCATAAACATCTTGAACTTGCATTGTCCTCTGAAGCTAATTAGCATCTCGTCGACACAGGCATTGGTTCCTATTGAATATGATTTCTGCGAGTTTTCAATGAGCATGTTCAACAGCTGGGATATAGGTGCCACTGGATCTTCCAGATGTCTTTGTACTCTGTCATCAGGATTATGAAATTTCAGGTGTAGCAGGAGATTTGTAAATCTCTTTGCAGACATAACAAGACGAAATATTTCCCTTCCTGTACCATCTGTTGCAAAAAAAAAGATAATATATCTTCATTATTTGATTTGAAGGCAGTAGTGTAGATCAGCAGTCCAAGAGAAGCCTCAAACTCAGATTAGGTAACATCCTGTATTTCAGAATGGTCCTTACAATGATATTTATCTCGCATTTTGCCCAATTTCACAATGGTCCACTGTATGATTAACTGCATAATTTCTGAAGAAAACATGTAGTTCCAGACAGCCTTGCAGTCTATTTTACCTCCAGTTCGTCTAAGAGCATGCAATGCAGGCAAGCAGACAATATTATGACTTGTTGTGCGAACTTTTCTTACAGGCTCCTGTATATCATTTCATAATTATTATTTTCTTGGTTGTGGTCAATTGCATCTTCCATTTCTTCACCCAATGCATCATTTTCAGTTTCTGTAGCTGTATCATGTTCACTGTCCACATCACTTTTGACATCCTCATTCAGCCATTCATTGACTTTGTATTCAAAATTGGGATTGTTAAATCTTACAAATTGTGAAGGCTGCAACATTGTAAACTGCTAAAACATGGACTGATGAAAAACTCGTGCAACTGGTGACATGATGTCTGAGAGACATATTCAAAACTTTAGCTTCTCCTTGCCCATAAATAACAAGGTGTTGGCGAAATGTTTACCAAATAGAGTTAATGAGGTACTATAAACATCACATGAATAACCCTGCTTCGTTAGCGATAGGTAGTATTTCATTACATTAGCTACGTCTGAGAGACATCACGCCACCGGTTAAGGGTTAATATCATTCATTTTGTTTGTTAGCTTTAATATATTCCATCATATTTGTTAGTTTTATTTGCTAGTATATAGAACATAATCAGCTCCTGAACTATAGAAATGTTAAATTTAAGGTTTTAGCATAATTTTAAGGACAGTAAGCACAAAGAAGTGTGTAATTTATAGAATTAAACTAGGTTAAAAGACAATATAAGATAATACTAATAACACATCAAAGTATTATCAGTAAATATAATTTTTATTTTAACAGTTTTATTTACTTAATTGTTTATTATCTGATTTAATAAACTAATCACTTAATTCATTTATTTTTGAAATTTAAATGTTTCTGAGCATAAAGATTCAATGTTGAATCTGTTGCAATTTCATTGATCACATAAACTTTTGTATGTTCTTAGGTGAGTGCTTTGGATGATCCAGAATACCAGTTAGAAGTACAGGAAACAAATTATGACAATGTAACTGAAATTTATACCCTTTATTTAAATGGCACTCTTCAGAAGAAGGAACATTATGAGCTTCAGATTTTCTTTTTAGGCTTGGTCTCTGAGGAAGAAGTTGGGTTTTACAGAATCAGTTATACTACAACTGATAATCAAATAAGGTAAATAATATTTGTAATGCTGTAAAGTACCATGGCTTTGGTGAAGTAATTATTGTATTAACCACAGTTTATAATCAAAAGAAGAGGATTAAAACTTTTTTGCCTGTTGGCACCTGTTAGTCCTGCTTGTTTTAAGCATTACCTACTATATAAATAGGGTTTGTACTCAAGGGTTAATTTCATGCTGTGCTAATTTTTAAGCATAAAATTTGAATAACTTAAGACTGTTTTATATTATAAGCATATTACATTTTTGCAATAAAATTGTAGTGATTTAAAAAACCAAATCTATGTAACTGAATGTAACACCGTCAGCTTCCAAGCATACTATTACACTGGCTATTTTACTTGGGCCCTTCCTGTCCTTTACCACAGGCACATTTGACTGCAGTTGCTGGGATTTCAACTTGCAAATTTTGGCTTTGAATGAATGGACAGTCCATTACCTAACGCCTTAATACTCACGGCCTTTGTTAGTGTTATGAAACTTGTTTAGGAATTAGAGGAAAAGCAGCATTTATAGAAATATGAAGTGGGCAACTGGATTAATATAGAAACTGCAGATATATTACTGTCCTCTGCAATTTTTGTTATAGTGTCTGGAAACTCAATTGAAAATGCAAATGTCATGGGCATAGCAATAAATCAAGAATATATAGGTTTGTCAAATTATAGGGCAACCCCTCTTGCGGCCTCTACTATGTAAGAGAACTGAGAATCATCAGCAAAGTTTTGCCGGTAGAGATGCTCTAAAATCCTACCTCATAGTAAATGCTGGAAATGCATTGACCAAATGTTGAATGTGTCTTCAAACAGGCAACATATCTTGTAAAAATGTTCTTCCCCACTCACTTAAGCTTGGCAACAGGAATATTTGTGATTTCTTACATGATGTTATCACCAAGTTCCTGTAGTGTATGTGGTTTAGAACAATATACTTTTTGTTTCAAAGAACACCATGAATAAAACTCACAACCAGTTAGGCTGCAGGAACCAATGGGCTTACAAATCAATACTTATCCTTCTGTCATGAACCATCTCTCTAATTTCATGTATTATTCTGATCCTTGTATATAACAAGAACGTAGTGATTGATAACACCATGCAAGAAATCACAAGGACTCCTGCTGCAAAGCTTAGGCGAATGAGCAAAACCATGATATGCCGACTGTTTGAGAGCTGCAGGTCAATGTTTCCAGCATTTACTATAAGATAAGGGTTTTAGTGTGTCTCTACCGATGCAACTTTCCTGGCAACTCTTAGTTAAACTGCCCAATGTTGAGAGGCCATGAGAGGGGCTACCTTGTAATTTAACGTCCCTATTGCTTGCAGATGATAGTCATTATGTAGAATACTGAAGATGCGGCATATTACATGATACAGAAATTAGTAGAGGAGTACAAAAATGGAGATATATTAAGAAAACTGAAACTCAAATAGAGAATGAAGAGAAAATAGAAATTTATGAAATAAATTGCTAGCTACAGGAGCAGAGATAGATTTTTGATAGAGGGCAGCAAGAAAACCCAGAATGGGAAAATTACAGAAATAATGTATGTTAACAATGTATGTATGTTTCACACTATCTTGATCAGCCTGGTGCTGTCGACTCTTGTCTATGTGAGCATTCCACTCTCTCATACTTCCTTTTACAAATTTTCTACCACCCATAATGTTTATTGTTGTCGCACTTGCTTATTTTTATTCTATCTAAACTGGTTTACCCCAGTATGGGTCAAAAGATGTTCAGTTATGCTGTAATATTGGTCTTTTACCTCACTTGCTACATCATTAATTTTACCATGAATTTCTGGTTTTAATTTTAATTTTTTCTCTCTCTCTCTCTCTCTCTCTGTCTCTCACACGCACACACACACACACACCCACACACACACACACACACCCACACACACCAAAACAAAAATTAGTTTTATTTGTTGACACTGTGACATTAAGTTTTCCTGTAGCCATTACAAATTGGTGAGTTACCTTGCAGATTATCTTCGGTTTTGGCCATCAAAACGACATCATTTGCTTAGCATAATGCATTTAAATTTTCTTTTCTTTTAAATACCCAGGTAAATGACGTGCACTTTGTATTAACTTAAATTAAAGATGGGGGCTAAGAGAGACTCCTTGTCTAACACCTAAATGCTATTTTGCTTCATCTGTTATTTTATAAATTATACACATTTGAGTTGGAATTTTGATGAGTATGTCTATTATTGCTCACCTTCACTTTAACATGTTGGTAAACATTGAAATGTTTTCAAGGCCATTCATAAATCAGTCACCCAGCAGCTGAAGATGAACACAAAAGTCCTTGAAAATGTTTAAGTGTTTTCCAAAACTTAAAAGTGAAGGTGAGTACGAATAAGTGTGACTCATCAAAACTGGAATATGAAGAATACTTCACTGTTAATGATGTGGGTGTTGTTGTTGGTTTTTTTTTTCTTTTTTTATGTTGGGGAAATTCCGCACTGCAGTCATTGGCTTACTGTACATCAGACGCCTAGGGGGATAGGATGAGATGAGAATAATTTCAAGGGCAGCCAAAACCAGATGGCAGGGGAAGAATCACCAAGAAATGTCCCTAACAAATTTCAAGCAGTTCTTCATCTGACGTAAGGAGTTCTGTTGTAATTGATCTGAACAATTTAGAAAAGAATTTAAAGGGTTCCAGTGGGTTCCTGTCCACTGTGGACTGAATAGTAATGATAAAGCTGATGAGTTGGCCAATAAAGGAACAAAAAATAACACAAACAAACTAGAAATTCTCATAAAAAACTGTACAACAGGTTGCTAAAAGTAAAACAAATTCAAGGTTTTGTAATATGAAATAACAAAATTTTAAATTTAATTTTTCACTTTCCTAGGAAAACAGCTAGGCCCTGTTAAAATTAAATATTGGTTATGACTGTCACAGTAAACACCTTTAACAAATTGTATTTTGAATTCCCCTATGTCTAAAAGAAATGGTCATGAAACATCTGATAAACTTTAAACGTTTAAGTCTCATGTGCATTCTACATCCAAATGTTAGGAAGCAAGAAGGAACATAACATCATTGTTGAACCCTGAGCATTAGACACACATACACATGGAGAGTTTTTTCTGTGCAGGAATCTACTGAATTTGGAGTAAGAAAGTGCTGTTTTGAAACAAATGTCCCAAAATGGTTTTCTGAAATTGTTACAGATGGATTGCAGTCACGCAGTTTGAGGCCACATATGCTCGTAGAGCTTTCCCATGTTTTGATGAGCCAGCACTGAAAGCAAGATTTCAAATAAGCATTGCTCATTCTGTAAATTACACAAGTGTGAGCAATATGCCTCTCATTAACACTTCAGATCCTGAGTAAGTTGTCTGTTGTTTTTATGTATCTTTTGATATCTCTATATAGTACCTACAACTCCAGATATTAACATAAGAAGGAATAGGAAGCATGTTTGATACATGATGGATATTACATGTACAAATTTTATTTATAGAGTCAGGCAAAACACTACATTTCATATTCTAAAGCATACTTGCTATCATTGAGGGAACAAGTATTTTTATGTTTTGCAACAATGTGCCAATAAATTACTTTTTTCTTAATATTTTGATAAAATCTTTTTTTTTTTTTCTTTGAAAATCTTCAGGCTTTGCTTTAAGCAGTTTTATGTGAAAGACATTTAGAAAGCCTAAGCTACTGTTTCCAGAAAAAAATTCTAGAAAAACTGCCCACCCTCTCCAACAAGTCACGTACAGTTTATACTAATTTATACAGGAAATACTAAATTTTCTCATCAAAATTAAATGCCTTCTGTTCTTGAAAAGTTTTTATTTTTGCTAATCAATGTTTTTGGAAACATCGTAATTAGTATTAAGCAAGGGTAGAACAATCAATAAGTCTTTCTTTTTTCTTTTTATCTAACATCTCTTTATTTTTCCAAAAACTGATTACAATCTGCTCACAAATAACTGTCTTCCATAACAATTATGTTGTACAGCTTCTTTTCAATATTTGCAGCAGTAACAATACAAAACTCCTGTCAAACGCACTCAATGGTTAAATGTGATGAATTCCTGGTGAAAGCTGTGCACTAGGCAGAGTTTTGTTGCACCTTTTTTATCTGTTTTGTATGTCACTGGAAACTTGCAGAACTCACCGCACATGTACTATACTGCTGGTATTCACAAACTCACACAAACTTAACAATGCATAGTTTTGATATCAAAGAACCCTCTGAAAGAACACGTGTCCCCTCGCACATGTGTAACAATGGATGCTAACAATCAACTGTGGCTTACAAAATAAGCCATACACACATGTTCAGCAATTATGGCTGCATGGCATAGTCACAATGCAAACTTCAAAACATTTTCTTTCTTTTTTTTTTTCTTTTTTTTTCCTTCATATTGTAGTATATTTCATATTTGCCTGTCTCTTCTTATTATTGAAATTATATATAGAAAGGTAGCTCACCTAGGATCCATGAAACATACCTACCCTGTTTAAAATCTTTTATTCCTTATATACCTTTCTTAATATCTGAATGAAATATGATTCTAATTCATTTGTATTTATTTCTTTCAGCTTGGAGCTTGAAGGTAAAGTATGGGATCATTTTGAGGAAACACCACCTATGTCCACATATTTGGTTGCATTTGCTGTATCAGATTTAAAGAATGTATCATCGAATAATGGGAAATACAGCATTTGGCTTCAAGAAGAAAATGAAGAATTTTTGAAAAATTACACCGAGGTCTTGCCAAAAATCATAGAGTATATGGAAAATTTTACAGGAGTTCAGTATGGGCTTCCCAAGCTTGATAGCGTTACGGTTCCAGAGCTATATTTTTCTGCAATGGAGAACTGGGGTTTGATCGTATATGAGTATGTATATCTAATCAGACTGCTTGTTATATTGGATCCTTTTGTGTAAACATAATTATACCAAACATTTTAACAAAATAGGGTAATATTCCTTCAGCAATAATCTAAACTTTTTTATGTATTTCTTCTTTCGTTGTTCCTTTGTTTATACCGGGTGAAAGGAAACTTAATATATTCCTTCTAATATGTGCTTCATAGAAGCATTACAAACAAAAAAATGTAATGGCATTCTGTTCTTTGATCAGCCAATTCCAAAAAGTAAATGGTTTTTGTTCCAAATTGAATGCATAATTCCACAAGAATGCACAAAGACAATAGTTTGTTACTTTTAAGATGCATAGAGTAACATATTTCTGACATTCGTTCTGGTAAGAATGATGGGAGATCACATAGAGTTTTAAAATAATTAATCACTTAAAAGAATTAAAGGAATATTCCGAGCAGCTTTATCAGTCATGAAGTAACTCGGCAGTGTTGCATTGAGGTTAGTCACGGATCTGAACCAGCTTCTGGATGTAAACACGATGCAGGATGGTGTAATGCTTTGGGGGATAACGAGTGCAACTGGCATTCTGATTGGCCTACACTGCTGTGGTAGCAGCAGTGAGGCATGTTTGTTTATGTACTGACCTAGCGCAAGTCACACCCACACAACCTGCAGCATTACCAGCTTGTCTGTCTCTTGTTTTCTACAAAACTAAAATATTTCCATAGGAAATGGTCAGAGACAAAAACGTAAAATACAAAATGTGTTCCAAATACCGAGATCTATCACTGGTTTAAACTAATGTAAAGTCATCCCTTCCACCCGGTATACTAGCAGTAATTTCCTGAAAGTTTGTCAGCAAATAAATTAAATACATTTTTAAATTCTCAGATGTTTATTTTGAAGAAACATTTCTGTAAAAGCAAGCAATTTTGCAGGCAGGTACCTAAATGTTTAAATTTCTTTTGCACTTAAATGTTTTCTTGAGTTTGTCATCCAGGATTAAGGATAAAAACAATGAATTTTTACTTGTATGTTTTCACATTTTTAGTTGAATTGAATTGAATTTATTTCATCTTAATAATACAATAAATTACTATAATGCTATTTTACAATCACTTTACAATTAAAAAGAAAAAAACAGTAATACTAAATACAAATGATTTACACCAAGTTGCTGTGTAACCAATTGGCCCAAGTAGTTTCAACCTTGTGGATATTCAACTATCAGACCAACCTAACCTCTAGAACTTTTCTCAATCTCTAACCATATTAAATTATGTTTCTACCCTAATTCCCTATTTTTTTATTTATTTATTTTTTATCTTCTTCAACCATTTTCTTTTAACCTTGCCTAGATAATCCCTAAACTCTTAAGATTTCCAGCCATTTTCATATTCACCAATTTTCTTCCTTATCTGTATTGATAAATTAGCCCACTTCTCAATCCTAAGTTTTTCTCTCATTCCTTTAGTATTTTCTGAGACTCAAACTTGCAAAGTTCGGCTTTGAATGGATGGCCAGTCCACTTCATATCCCACTAATGATCATGCCAATTCAAGCCGCTTCAGTTGAGGTGCCGGTGAAAGGGATATAAATACAGATTTGTGAATTAGAGGAAGAACAGCATATGTAGCAAAATAATTCATGCAATTAAGGGTTAAATCTCCTCTTGATCCTTTCAATTTTGCAATGCCCAGATCCCTCCCTTGTCCACTTTTCATCGTTATTTAAATAATCCTCTACCCTACTTTTTCTTTATCTCCCTGTATAACTTCAGTAACTTTTTTTTTGCTAAAACCACCTAATATCTTTTGAATTTCCAAATCATTAATTCTTTAACTTCTTTCCAAAATCCACTTTCCTTGCTCTCTCTATCACATTAGACCTTATCCAAGCCTTTTTTTATCCATGATCTTATTAATTCTATTAGCCTAAATATTTCTGCCCCTCCTTTCCTCTTGTGTCAATAGACTATATTTCAAGATGCTATTATCTTCCAAATTCTTGATCCTAAACCAATATTTCAGGATTCTTCTATCACTTTCTCTAAATGTACTATGTGCATAGTGCATTCCACTAAAAAATTTGATGTCGAGATTTCATTAGAAATATATGTTTTGAGGTCCCCTAAATCCAAAAAAAAATAGAAAAATATCCATGTATGTAAGTGTGTGCATGTGTCTGTGAACGTGATAACTCAAAAACAAAAGTTGGTTAAATACCAAGCTTGATATTTTATTTCAAGAATGCGACACAAAGATTCTCAAAATAAATTCCCCACATCAGACTACCCTTTACATGAAAAACTTTTTGAAAATTTTGATTTCATCAAAAACGGCTCTATGTTATTGATTAAAATACAAAATTCTGGGTAATGAAGAGAAAATATATAAGCCATGTTCAGGCAGCTGATATGAAATTTTTATGAATAGGAAAAGTTACATAAGTTAGGGCAGGATTCCTAATGAATTAGACAAGACTTAATACTGCTGAGTAAATGATGAAATAAAAGAACATAAACAAAAATGGAAGGAATAAGGATTCTAAAGATGCCCTTGCAATACAAACCCAAAGGTTGACTACTTAAAAGATGGAGTGGAGGACAGAACAGCTTGATAGGGCTAGTCTGTGAAAGGCAGAAGTAGGAGAAGAAAAACCTTATTATTTTTTGTCTCCTAAACTTCCCCAAATTTGTCTATGTCTTCTTACTGTCTTCCAAAAACCTTATGTTTTTTTGTTTTTTTTTTCCCCTATGCTCCTTATATTTCCTGTTACTATCTTACTCATAATTTTTTTTCTACCCCTGCCCGCTGACTATTGTCTATATCTTCTAGTTCATTCATATTGTTAGGATTTCTCCCTCGTTTTACCAAACAACTAAATCAGAATTTTAAAATTCTTTAAACACTATAGGTGCTGTACCTTCTTTATTTTCCTAGTTCTGCTAAACTTAGTGTCTTTGTTTTATGCCAAGGATGTGGATTGCATGAATCATATCTGCATACAGTCCTATACTCTAAGGTTTACCATTCCATAACTCCTGCATTACTTATTCATGAGTGTTAGTAACACATAAGTAATGAGTACCAACCTTGTTATAAGTGTCGTTGAAAGTGGTGTCCATCTGCACGATGACATTCTTGACATTGTCAGATGAAATTACCTTTCACATACATAAGTTCTTCTTGTATAATGTTCATAATTTCTGCACCATAGTCGCACAACAGGTTTCAGTTTTGAAAGTTTAGTACCTATATGAACAGAGATTTTGAAACACACATTTTCTGTGCAACATGGCTGAGAGACTTCTTAAATGCAGCACCAGTTTCATCTAGCTTTTCCTCCATTAGAACATGTTGTTTTTGCTTCTTTGGTTTAGCATTTAGCGATCCTGTTCTAAATTTATTGACCAAACATCTCACAGTGTTTCTGCCCAGAATTGGAAAACCAGAAAATTAAACTACCATTCACACACTTAAGTTCATTTTGCTTAATGTTAAGAATTCTTGCACTAAAGTTACACAATAGGGTTTCAGTTTTAAAAGTTTAGTAGCTGTATCCGCAGAGGTTTGTGAAACACCCGCTTGCTGATGAAAAACTTCTTAGGTGAGCATTCAAATGCAGCATCAATTTCATCTAGCTTTTCCTCCATTAGAACATGTTTTTGCTTCTTTGATTTAGCATTTAGTGATCCTGTTGTTCTAAATTTATTGATCAAGCATCTCACAGTGTCTCTATGCACAACAGGATAAGCAGGAAATTTCTGCTGAAATTGTCTACTCATCTGTCTATATGATGCAGTTTTTAAATATGTATCGTACATAAAAAAAATGGTGTTCAAGTGTGAATTTGTTGCCAGGCATTTTCATGGACTAATAAGAGAATAACATTTCCAGGAAAATCACACACAACACACGTATTGCCAAAACACTTCACAAGAAAGACACAGCAACAGCTGAAATGACTCAGTTTATAGACATACTCTATACATATCTGCACTGCTTTTGCACCAATACACATATAAGGCGGTTATAGCCTTGGCATAAAACAAAGGTACACTACCCTAATATTTGTTTACACGTATGACCTATTTTTTTTCTTCTTTTTTTCATTTTTTTCATTTTTTTTTCTTTTTTTTTTTTTTTTTTTCTTTTTTACAAGTTCTAATATCCCTTCCCAGATAACGCACTGGAAATCTAGATAATTTACAATAACTATATTTTATCAAATTGCAGTGAAAGAGATCTTATTATTACAAAAGATACCTCTACAGAAGAACTACAAAATGCTTTGATGTTGATCTCTCATGAAATTGCTCATCAGTGGTTTGGAAACTTAGTTAGCCCACGCTGGTGGGATTACCTGTTTTTAAATGAAGGCTTTGCAACCTATTTTGAATACATGACAACTGCCAAGGTATGCTTTTATATTTTGTTTCAATTTCAAGTTTTATTTCATCTAGGTAACAGTAGAGGTTATGATACATATCAGATTTGTACATACAAATTTACAAAAATAAAAATAAGTAACAGAAATTACAAGTAATTATAATCAAAGTAGACAATATGTTCTAATGTGTTATTACTATTAAGAATAAGTTTTACATGCGTTAAAATATTTTTGTTACTATAAAAACAATGATTATACATGAATTCTTTCACTTTTAAATGTGTTAACATTGGTCACATTTTTAATGTTGTTTGATAAATGATTAAATAAGATGATGCCACAATATGGATACTTTACTCAACCAAAACAGTGTAGTGTGAAATTACTAATAGTTGGCCATTGCTTCAAGATATTGATTACCTATGTAATTTAGTCAAAATTTCTCTAAATTTATCTTAACATACACCAATACTTCATATATGTATATAAACAAGTAATGATAAAATGTGTAAATAACTCTTTTTTCAAATTATTTTGAATACTTCATTACACATTACCTACTGAGTTTCCCCAAAACATGACCCTACAAGATATGAGTGAATTGAAGGATGAATACTAGAGTATAATATCCTCATTTAATTTAAACTTAAATTTTAAATAGACATCAGAAAGTTTTATTGTTCTAGCTCTATGCTTATTTATGCATTCATTTTTTTTTTTTTTTGGTAGTGTTTAACGCCCGCTTTAACTACTTATGGCACCGCAGGCGGTATTTATGCATTCACCTCATTCCTATACTGTATAACAAGACTTGTGAAAAAAAGTAAACACACAAATGAAATACGATTCTACATATGAATAGCTGTCTTAAGCATCTTCCTTCTCTCTAATTAATTTTTTGTTTTATTTAATATTCTAATCCACATCACATTTTGTATGTGATTGCTTTTATGTATTTTTGAAATGTATTTAATAATAATGGGTGGATTAGAGACCCTTTTTGCACTCCACCCAAAAATTTGATACGAAGATTTCACCGGAAATATATGTTTTAGGGTCCCCAATATCCAAAAAAAGCATTTTCCCAAAAAGGTCCGTGTGTCTGTGAACATGATAACTCAAAAATGAAAAGTCGGTAAAATACCAAACTTGGTATTTAAGTTTTAGTATCTTCCAGGGTGCGACATGAAGACAAAAATCCCCCCACCCCCCAACTACCCTTTACATGGAAATTTTTTCGAAAATTTTGATTTTCTCAAAAATGGCTCTAACAATTTTGATTAAAACTTTGTATATTAAAGATATTTACCTGACAAATAAAATGTATATCTTGAATTTTCTGGGAATAGCCTCTGAAGAGTAGTTTATTCTGGATGAATTTTACTGAATTTTTAATAACTGCTAAACCGTAAGAGATATTAAAACACACAATTTATGTTATATAAATTTTTTTTCGTGGAGTTAGTCGTTTTTGAGACATTTCTTATTTTTGGTTTCTGCTATGAAAAACTTATATTTTTCTCATACAGGAACTTGTTAACTCCAATCCAAATAAACAAGGGAACTTTATTGACCTAGCAACCAGCTTTTGACTATCATTTTAACCTATGGTAGTCCCTTATTTCGCTTCTACTTACAAGGAAGCAAATAATAAGTCTATTTCGGCTAAATTTTTCTGATTAGCATAAAGTAAATAGAAGTATAAGCTTTTTAAGAATAATTGGTGCAGGGATATAGAGAAAGTCATGTGAATGGTACACATCAGATTTTTATCACTTATAATGTTGTTTGTTTTTTTAATCTGCCTTGAGGCCAGACTTAAAGAACACATGAGACACACAAAATACAAACAGATGGAAAAATCTGCAGTTTCACACTACTTCTGGACCACCAAACATTACACTCTTAAAGTCTGCAAAATACACAGCAGAGCTGAGTACTTAGAAAGATTTTAATCATTAAACATAAACATTGACTAATAAATTTTAAGTTGCCGCCATCCAATAAGTTATGAAAGTACATCAAAACTGGTAAAAAAAAAAAAAAAAAAAAAAGTTGTAACTAATAAAAAACAGTCTATTCTGACTCAAACTGTCTCTTAAATTTCATCACTATTAATAGCTTATCCAAATATTATACATATTAAATACGAATCAATCCTGAGTTGAAGTAGTTTTAAAAATGATATTATAATAATAGATTATAACAATTGGAATTAAAGTTATATTTTTCCATTATGTTATGCATATTTTTGCAAGAAGGATTCCAACTCCAAACCTCCCTGTTTATGTAGATGCCCAGGTGCCCAAATTCTTCCTCACAAATTTTAATGTTATTTTAATGATAAGCAAAAAAGAGTGGCCTATGGTAAAGGAAATATTACATAAAATTATATAATTAATTTCTTAATTATTATTCCCTAGTCCTTTCTAAACTACCTAAACCCTCAGACATGTCTCTTATGTCCTTTCTAAACTACCTAAACCCTCAGATATGTCTCTTATGTCCTTTCTAAATTACCTAAACCTCAGACATGCCTCTTTTGCTATAATTATGGCAATACCATATATACTAATGCATCTACCTAATACTTCTACATGTTGTATAATCTAAAATCC
The DNA here is from genome assembly GCA_030762935.1 of Hymenopus coronatus. Classification (NCBI taxonomy): domain Eukaryota; kingdom Metazoa; phylum Arthropoda; class Insecta; order Mantodea; family Hymenopodidae; genus Hymenopus; species Hymenopus coronatus. The sequence continues at coordinate 29,852,911 of CM060897.1, forward strand.
CATAGTAGGTACCAAAGAACATATATGCCTTAAAAATATAAATTTTATAAAGCTAACTTATCGAGATTTAACATTCAATTTGTATCTTCCTAAGAAAATAAGTTCTACATGTGCCATTTTCGCTATATTACAAGGGTCACTCCAAAAATTGTGAGAATACATGCTATAAAATGTTAAAAATTTAAATCTTATCATTATATTTTTTCAAAATGTTTTCCATTGTATTCTGCACATTGTCTCATCCTTTCAAACTATTTTTCAAATCATGAATGCCATTCTTCTTTGGAGAGAATGCTGGTATATTCTTTGTAGCAGCTACTGCGGCTTCAATTTTTTTTTTTTTTTTTCTCATTTTGGGGTACAGAAAGAAGTTGGCCAAATCTGGATAGTAGGAAGGATGGGACAAATATCTGGCGCCTACAGAAATTGAGTTGTTTCTTCTGAAGTGTAGCCAGAGGCATAATTATGATGAAACAAAATGCATGCAGACCAGTCTTAAGATGCTTTTTTGTCAGTTCGTTGAACAATTGTGACATTTTGCAGTATAGCATTTGGCAGTAACAGTCTTTTGTCCCAAGTGGAACTGTCACAGTATGGCCAATTGCTGAGAAGAAGGAACATGTCATCTTCTTGTCAACACTCTTATGTTCACTTCGCTTTTGTTAGGGAATCCTCTCCTGGGAAGACCCAATTAATGGCTGTTGTTTAGTTTTTGGTATATCCAGCCTTCATCATCTGCTACAATGTTAAATATGCTTTTGGATCTTCCTCCATTGAATTTTTCAATAATTTCTTAGCACCATTGCACATATGCTTGGTTCTGCTCATTTGTGAGGTGGTATGGAATCCAGCGACTGCTGAGCTTCCTGACATCAAGTTTCTCTTTCAGGATTGCTTTTACTGCTGCTGATCCAATATTTAGGGCTTCTTGAATCTGACCATATGCGTAACGATGATCTTCCTACAACGTGCCTTCTGCTTTCACCACATTTTCATCCATTTTTGCTGTAGCCAGCCTTCCTGTTCTGTCTTCAACTACGAGGAAAGCCTTTCTTCTTTTAAATTCTGCATACCAGTGATAAACGATGAATTGCAAAGGGCAAATATTCCTAAATGCACAATGCAGTCTTTCAAAGCATTCTCTCTCTCCTAAGCTGACTTTAAAGTCATAGAAAATCATAGCACAGAAATGTTCTTGCTTGAGATCCATTCTAGCATATGGCTTGGTAACACCTGCTCTCTCTCTCTCTGTGTATATATATATGAGGTCTGTTCAAAAAGTTCTGGAAGTTTGTCCACAAAATGTTTCTATGCTTACCTTTTGCTTATTGTACATGGTTTCCATTGAAATACTCTCCTCCACAATTGATATACCGCTCCCAATGCCATTTCCACTTCCGGAAGCAGTCTTGGCACACCTCTTTCTGGATCGCCTGAAGCGTCGATTGCAAATTTTCTTTTATCTTGTCTATCGTTGCAAATCTTTGCCCTTTCAACGGGGTTTTCAATTTTGGAAATAAAGGAAAGTCCACAGAGGCCAGATCTGGAAAGTATGGAGGATGACGCAGCACAGTGATATTGTTTTTTGTGCAATAGTCATGCATCAACAGGGATGAATGTGCGGGTGCATTATTGTGATGCAAGAGCCATGAATTGTCTCATCACATTTCAGGCTGTTTTCTGCTCACAGGCGTCTCAACACGTCCCGATAGTACCATCGATTAACAGTTTGTCCCTCTGGCATGAATTCACAATGAACTAATCCTTCAAAGTCAAAGAAAACTATCAGCATGGCTTTGACATTTGACCTGACCTGACAAGCTTTTTTTGGTCTTGGAGAATTTTTGCCAACCCATTTTGAAGACTGAACCTTGGTCTCAACATCATAACCATAGACCCACATCTCAACACCAGTTATGATTCTCTTTAGGAACATCTCGTCCTCATTTGCCTGATCTAAAAACTCTTCACAGATTGTGAGGTGATGATCTTTCTGATCTTGACTCAAGAGCTGTGCGACGAACTTGGCGGCAACATGATGCATTCCAAGATGCTGTGTCAGGATCTCACGACATGATCCAACTGAAATATTACATTCTTCTGCATTCTCTCGGACAGTCAGTCTTCAACTGGCATGCACAATTTCTTTCACGTTCCTGACATGAACATTGTCAGTAGACATCTTTAACTTCTGCCCGGCCATTTTTAAACTGCGTGAACCATTCATAACACTGAGTACGACTTAAGCACTCGTTACCATAGGCTTCCTGCATCATTTAGTGTCTCAGTAAAGGTTTTCTTGAGTTTCACGCAAAGTTTAATGCAGACACTTGCTCTTCTAACTCTGCCATTTCAAAATTCACAAACTGTGTGACACAACATTCTACTCAATACAGCACTGAAGATAAGTTACAGACATACAACAATGAAACTTTCGGCAGTTATACATCAAATACAGGCATGTGCGAGGATGCCAATCGCATTTTGCTCCAGTACTCCATTTGTGCGAAATTACAAATGTTCTGGAACTTTTTGAACAGACCTTGTATATAATTATATACGCACGCGCACACGCACACACACACACACACACACACACACACACAGGTGCTGACAATACACATTGTAGGAGTACGCCCATACTTGCACATGTTATTTAAATTTTAATCTGAAGCTAAGAAAAACTGCTTTGGCTTACCACAACTCATTGTTGTCCATTCTCAAAACTTCTGGAGTACCCTTGTAATGAACCTAACCCTTATTCTGTTCTAAAAAAAAAATACTGTAGTTGGAAACAATTTCAACATAGTTAAGCTCAAACTAATTGAATAGCACTTAACCAGAACATTTTACAATAAAAATAATTATTTACCCTTAATTACTTTCATAACTGCTGTTGCAGCTAAAACCAAATTGGAGACTAGAAGATCAGTTTATAGTGACGAGTTGTCATCTTGCAATGGAAGAAGATATCCGTAGTGATGTTCATCCACTGATATTTGGTATGTTCTCTCCAGGTGTGATAGAGGACAGCTTTGATGTAATAATTTATAACAAAGGTAAGAATTACTTTATATTTTGGTACTTACATTATTTTTGTACAACTTTGTGCAAAAATTCTAATTCATTTAGAAATGAAATCGATTTTATAAGTTTACCTTTTAAAACTAATTGTTCTTAATGCATTAGGCTCTAAACTAACAACACAGGGTTTGAGTTCATGTGTGCAATTTTTGAGTGAAAATAAATAAAAAAAGGTATTAAAAGTCATTTCTATACAGTTGGGTAGTCAAAATTTAACAGAAAAGTGTCAATGAGGCAATCATGAGATATTGTTTCTCATTATCATTTTGAAAGTTGGTTAGCCTGTGATGGCTCTAGGATTTTAAAGGTTGTCAGACTTGTGCTCATTGCATTACTTTAAACTTGGTAACATAATGTAACTTTCATGCTTTAAGATTAGATTAGAAAGCATTCTGTAGGTTCATTCAGGCCAGGAACTTGTCAAGACATATACATGTATACAAATGTTTATATACAATGGAAAAAAAAAATGTATAAAGCTCATGCTTAAAGCTTGGGATACAAACACAGCAGAATAGACATATAATCACACCATTTGTATTGAGGCCTCTACTATACTTAATGTGTTCTATAAAAGCACATGAAGTTCCCCCCCCCCCTTTTTTTTTTTTTTTTTTTTTTTTTCAATCACATAAAAACAAAGAGTATCAAAAATTAGTGTTAAAATGTATAAATAAATATAATTTCATTAACTATGGCCAAAAGGTGTCTAAATGAGGAGGTACATGAACTGGAATATAGAGGATTGAGAGGGTTGATAAAAAGGATTCAAATAATAGTTTCAAAGAATTTGATATATGCATTTTAACAGACTTTCTGAATGGAAGCATTATCAATCGTTGAGTTTGCAACTTTCATACTTTTATAAAGAAATGTGAACGAAGGTCAAGAGAAGGAATGTTGTTTGTCATCAACCCTATTATTGCCTACCTGAAAGTAAGCTACAGATGTTAGTGATAAAAACAAAAGTAGCATTGATTATAGCAATTTATTTTAATCAGAAAACAATGCAGAGAGTATAATTCAAACAATAGGAAATACAGTAACATTACAAATTAAAAAGAATTAGTAGGTATTTATTTATGATAACATTTTTCTAGAATGTTAGTAAATTTGAGAATTATTTCCTAATAAAAGTTTCAAAGATGAAAAGGCTTTGTGTGTATGTCTCTGATTTATTTCTTAGGCACATTATATAGTTTCTCCAAAAATGTACATATGCTTCCTTTTAATACTAATTAAACTTGCCAGACATCCCATATTCGAGAAGTAAAAATAAACAAATAAATACAATATCCATATATTTCAAGATTGCATTTTGAAATATAAGCATGTTCATTCAGTAGATTGGTAGTCATGTAATACTGTAGTAGTTGCTTGTGCGCATGGTCATGCCACAGACTCTCATGGTCAAACCATGTTGCTGTAATACTGTGAAGAAGATGTTTATGGGACTTATGGTGGTTGCATTTTTTGTTATTTGCTATTTATTAAAAAAATTTGAATGATTCTCACCCCAAAAGGTGAATATATATTTGTATAAAATGGTTATAATGAAGAAAAGTAAGTATTCTAGTTTCTGCCCATGAAAAATAATTTCAGAGCACAGTGTAAAGTTGTAATTTTTCTGTTGCACTTTGAAACATGCCTCCACATAAAAGTGCTGTGGAGTCTTCTTTTAAGTGGAAAATAACAACTTGCTCTGTGAGAAAGAAGAGTAATGAAGAACAGTCGGTCACATTGTGTGGAATCGCAGTCTGTTACCTTGCACCATAAAAAACAATCTTATTTATAATAGTTTTGATTGTAATGTGTAACTTATTCTATGCTGTTTGGTGATGATTCCACAGCATAATTAAATTGAACTGAAGTAGAAGTTTAGTAAAGAATGAGTTGAGATCTAAAAGTATAACAGCTTCTTTTATGAATGATTTAGTGTATTTCAAGATAGTTTAAGGTTATTAAATAGCCCAAAATTTGAAAAGAGATTTACATTTTTGAGTAATAGCATTTAATTGAATATCCACAACATGAGTATGTTAATGTCATATTTATTGAGTGTTCCTGGTTCATATGACTATGCAGAGGGAATATTATCAATTTCAAACAACAAATTAAACGCTGAAAGGAATAAATATTGCTTGAATTTGATAAAATGTGAAATTACAATCACTCTGAATTATAGTGTGGCTTTCAAGATATTTAAGAACTTATTAAGAGTAATGCAAGAGTTTGAACAATTGCAAGTGTAAAGTATGGTCCATCAAAACACAAGATGACTTTTATTGCAAATTACAGGCTATTTTTTTGTGTGGAAGTAAATAAACGCATGTAAAAGTGTTTTAATGCATACTTTTTGGGTAAAACCACCTCTGGCCTTCAACAGTGGTAGGAGGGGAGGAGAGGCGAATGGCCATTATCATCATTCTAAAAATATGTAAATCTAATGATAATATTGGTACCTTCATTTTGGAATACTTAATAGTTTCTTCCTTTTGTTCTCAGTGTATAATTTCTCTCATTGGAACTATCTTGAACTGTCACAATCCCTTGCCCAATCATTTTCACAGAATTACAATTCACTACAGTTAATGTCATAGCCATCAAGGAAAACCAGAAGCAGAAAAATTGACAAAAGTTATTATTTAACTCATGCAATATGCCAAAATTATTTGTTTAAAATAATAAATGTTACAACCTATACAGCACTATGTAAAACAGTATTTTTTTTTTTTAATTAATATTTATTTATATTCGCTTTGACTCATAAGAGTCTTATCGCACCGAAACACTGATACATTGTGATAACAATAATTGTTACAGGATGGTTATAAAGATACAATGGAATATAACACAAATTGTGCTAATTAACAGTTAACAATGAATACAAAATTACTTTTTATGAAGTTAATATAGAGTAATATTAAACTGTACAGATATATTTAATTTTAATGATCTATAATATATTTCTAACATTTTTATGAACGAAAGCAAATAAAAGCTGTGTTATCGTTTATTGCTATTTTAGATTAAACTGTAGATGTTGATAGCTTTTAGGAACATAATAACATTTTTATACATGGTTTCATTATTTAGTACTTTTATATCACCAGTGATTTTGACTTTTTCCTCTGAGGATTATAATGGCGGCGTTCTGAAAGTATGTGAGACAGTCAGTGGAGTATTGCAAGTTGTACACTGAGGTTTGGTGATCAAGTAGGCATGAGTCATTGCTGTGTGGCCAATTCTCAGACAAGTGATAATGGTTTGATGTTTCCCATTTAGGTTTTTAAAACAGCAACCAGCAGTGGAGGATTCTCTTAACTGAGTGTAGTTTAGTTCCTTGATGTTGAGACCATTGAGTTTTCCAGGCATTGTTGATTTTGGTAAATGGAGAAGTCTGAATGGCACTGAAATGTCAGTGTTATACACAGGTTTCCGAAGAGCAGTTTTTGCTGCCTCGTCTGCTTTCTCGTTGCCGGCAATTTGTTGATGAGAAGGAATCCAACAAAGGATCACTTGTTTTCCTTGTTCTAAGGCCTGATTATAGGAAATTTGAACATTTTGGGTAAGTTGGTATAAATATTTTGAGTTGCCATTAGGGCCGATTTGGAATCTGAAAAGATTATGAATGACTGATTCTTAGACTCTGTTATATACGAGAAGGCTTCTTTTATAGCATATAGTTCACTGGAAAATGTAGAGAAACAGTCAGGAAGTTTTACCGCCTGAACTTGATTTGGTAGGATTATTGCACATCCTCCCCCATGAGCTGATTTTGAACCATCTGTAAATATTTTTTCTTAATCAGAGTGTGAACTAGACACTTCTTTAAAGAGTTGTTAATAAATAATTGCAGATGATTGTCCTTTTCTGTAGGGTTCCATTTCTAGGTTAAGTTTTGGTTTTTTAAGCCTCCAGGGAGGAACATCGTGAAGTCCGGTTGTTGTTATCTTTGGAAGGCTGGTTTGTTGTTTCTTTAAGTAGTAATTAATTCTATCGTAGAACAGTAATGATTTAAATGGATACTGGAGTTTATCTCTTTTGGGTGTTTTGGGAAATACGTAGTTATAAGCATTTGAGTAGGGTAATCCAGCTGTTTTCATTGTATACTTTAAACTTAAGTATTCTCGACGTACTTCAAGGGGAGATTCATCTAATTCCATATGTAAACTATCGATTGGACTAGTATGGTAGGCTCCCAGAATAATCCTTAAGGCTGCGGATTGTACACGGTCGAGATCTTTAAGTAGCGAGGGGCAGGCTGAATTATTCACTATTGAATCGTAATCTAGCTTGGATCTTATTAATGCTTTATATGTCGCGTGAAGGACTTTTATGTCGGATCCCCAGTTACTAGCGCAGAGAATTCTTAATATATTTGCAATCTTTTTGCAATCTGTTGCCAGTAATTTTATATGTGAAGACCAAGTTAGTCTTTTATCAAATGTTAGACCTAGTATTTTCACAGAACTGACAACTTCAATCGTTTTGCCATTTATAAATAACTTGGGTTTATTTCCATCCATCTTGCTCTTGAAAATTTGATACATTTAGTTTTATGCTCAGAGAATTTGAACCCTATTTCACTGGACCAGGTTTGAATTGAGTGCAATACTTTCTGTAAAATTTCTTGAGTTATGGATGCGTTTCTTCCTGAACAAAAAATAAAAACTTCATCTGCAAAGAGACATGCTTTAGCTGGTGGTAAAATATGATTCGCTATTGTGTTCATTGCAACAATGAATAGTGTAACACTCAAGATTGAGCCTTGAGGAACGCCATTATTTATTAATATGCTCTGAGATAGACTGCCATTCACTCTGACTCGGATCTGTCAGTTTTGAAGGAAATTAGAGATGAAGCTTAGCATGTGTTCATTTATATTTATATCTTGTAATACTTTTAAGATGTAGTTTTTGTAAAGTGTGTCATAGGCCTTTTCTATATCTAAGGTGAGACACAAAAGGTGCTGGGAATTACTAAATGCCTCTTTGATTTCAGTTTCAAGAACAATTAAATTATCAATCGTAGAGTGAAACTGATGAAACCCACTTTTGAGATTGGCTGAAAAAGTGATTCTTCTCCAGCATCCATCGTAAACGTTTATCTATTACCTTTTCCATGACTTTGCACATAGTAGATGTTAGTGTGATGGGCCTATAGTTTTCTGGATGTAGAATATCCTTGTTTGGTTTAAGAATAGGTATTACTATTGAGTGTTGCCATGATGAAGGAAATACATTATTGACCCATACATGATTGAATATTTTCATGAGATATTCTACACCAACTGGAGGTATTTGCTGTAGAAATTCATAAGGATTATTATCTGGACCAGGACTCGTGCTTTTAAAACCAAATAGAGCATCTTGCACTTCTTCAATACTGATTGAATCATTGTAAGCATAGCTAGTATTTGTACTCATATTAACAATTTGTACTGGGTTTAATGGTGTATCATTCCGGTGTGGGTTCGACACGTTTGCAAAAAAATTCACAAAGGTGTTGGGTATTTCTTCGGAATTAGTTTTGATACTGCGATCATCAGGATTACGAATAGCCATTATCTGGGCAGCATAATTCCCTCCTTTTATCTTCTATATTTTGTTCCATAAAATTGACTGGGGTGTCTTGTCAGTTAATGTAGAGAGGAAGGTCAGTTTCTTTCTTGCTTTGTTTAATGGTCCTACGTGCATTTGCATGATATTTTAGGAATTCCTGCTTATTACTTAAATTAGGGTGCCGTCTGAAGCAATTAAAAGCACTATTTTTATTTGCTATAGCTTCCCTGCACTTTTCATTCCACCACGGAACAGGGCATTTTCCAGGTGTAATAGATGTTTGTGGAATACTTAATGTTGCAGATCTAATAATACAGTCGGTGAATTCTTTTAGAATTGCATCAATATTCTTCTTCTGAAAGGCAATTGGAGGTATTAAACTTTGGACATTTTCACTAAATAGCTTTTTAAATTTTAACCAATCAGCTTTCTTTAGGTTCCATTTGATTGTAGTAAATACCTGAGAAGCTGTATTAAATATATTGTGGATGATAATAGGAAGATGGTCATTATCTTGAATAGATTTAGTTACTTCCCAGCTGACAAAATGGCATATATCAGGTGTGCAGAATGTTAAATCAATGCTGGTGTACAAATTATTGGCTAAATCATAATGCATTGGTTGTCCATTGTTGAGTAACATTAAGTTTGCTGTATCTAATAGTTTTTGAATTATTCTGCCACATCGATTAGTATATTTTGAACCCCATAAAGTGTTGTGACTATTAAAGTCACCCACAGCAATGTATGGTTTGGGTAGTTGCTCCAATAAATTATGTAGTGTCGTTAGTTCTATTTCATTGCTGTTTGGGAGGTAAATGCTACAGATTGTTATGGTTACTGATAGGTTTACTGTAACTGCTACAGCTTCTAGAGAAGTGTTTATGTCTACTTCTCTGTGTGGAATATTGTCTTTAATAACAGTGACAACGCCACCACTAGCACGTGAAGCGCCTATGCGATTCTTGTAATATGAGGAGTATGTTTTCATGTGAACTACGTAATTTTGCTTAAAATTGGTTTCTTGAAGGCAGATAATGTTGGGATTATTTTTGTTTATAATAAGTTGAAGATATTCATATTGTTTCCAGAAACCATTGAGGTTCCATTGTAATATTTTAATGCCATTTGTAAGCTGACTGGTTTAAGTGAAATTTAGGCCTCATTGGAATCTGTGATGTTGACATTTTGTTTAAGTTTCTTTATTAGTCTAGTGCACCTGTTTTTGATGTCATGATCTGTGAAACAGGGAGAGAGCTTTTGTATTGTGTTTACTAGCCCCTCAAGGTCACTGGTATAACTGAGGGCCAAAGATTGTATGTCTGAAATTCCAACAGAATTTTCAAGAAAACTAAGTAGTTGTAGGTATGTTATAGCATAATCGTCTGGGTTTGCGCCCATTAATTTCCGCACCGGTGACATTGCCTCGCTGATTCTTGTTTTCTTAATATCTGTTTTTGGTTTTTTCTTTGTGTGTTGGATGACTCTGTTGTTATTTGTTTCACAGTTATCAGGTGTGTCTTCCTGAGAAGATTCAGAGGAAGAGAACTCCTGTTCTTCTATTTGTGTTATAGATGTGCTACTTGTGGAGTGTACACGTTTTAGGGGAGTGAGTGACATATCTTGTCTGTTTTCAGCATTTTCGTTCGATCTATGTTTGTGTAATGATTCTGCTTTAAAGGAATCCTTAACATGCAGATGTTTAGTATGATTAGAAGGTTCCGCGTCTATATTTTGCTTGGGTACCATCTTTGTGTTGGGATCAGAGACAGCTGTTTATGTGATTTTGTTTGTGTTTTGTTTCATGTTCAGGTTAGGAGAGTTAGCAGCACACAAATCTAATTCGTTTGTGTTTTGTTTCTTGTTCAGTTAGGAAAGTTAACACCACACAAATCTAATGCAGCAACTGTTGTTGACATAGGTAAAGCTTCGTCATTAGCGTTTGCCTGACACTGCCTTGCAAGGTGCCCTTCGTGTCTACGTGTAAAACAAATTACATTATCTGATGAAAAATATATCCAGTAGTTTGTACCTCCATACTTAATCTGCGTACTTTCAGGGAGCTTTTCTAGGTCATTAGGATTGACATACATTTGTCTCCTAAAACTTAGGATGTGTGTAAAACCTGGTTTGTTCATTCCGGCACGAATATGAACTATAGATGAAGTGGGCTTAACCCCTAGTAATGCGAGTTGCTGTTCTATTAGCTGATTAGGAATTGTTGGACAAACATTTGAAAGAATAACCCTTTGCGTTTTTGTGACGAGGTCTCTTATACTTAGTGACACATTCTTTATGTTTACTTTAGGATGATTACATATTAAGTCTTGTACCATTGTCTTATTAGACAAATACTTGCAAATTCTTGCATTTGAAATGCATGAAACAAATCTAATGCAACTTGGATCGATTAGTTTACCTATGGCTAAAACATATTCTTTTAGCGTGATTTCACTATGAGAATCTATAACAATAGCCTGATCTTTAGATGGTGTCATTTGTGTTACTGAAGCATAACTTTGCATACCTTTAGGTGGGTTCATTTTAGCTGGAACTGTAGAAGCTACATCGTTGTCTTTTGTCAGTGAAATTCTAGAATTTGTAGGGCTCTTATTGCAGCTTTCCATACGGAAATAATGCCGCGTAACTTCTGGGAGGTTATTAACCTCCTTTAAACTTAGTTTTGCACTATTAGCTCTAGTTTAACTTAACTGATTTAAAAACTAAAGTGTTTACTATTGTGGTGCACACACAATAACAGGCTATAAAGCCTGAAAACACTCACAATTGGTATATTTATGGAGAGTCGTAAAACAGTATTGTTGCAAATAAAAGCATCCAAAACTTGATATAAAAAGTTTACACATGAAGATAAAGGGGGCAGGCTGGGAGTAAAATATTTTTTTTTTTTTAAACAAACACTGTTCTGCATGGGCAGTATGAGAAGTCTCAAAATGCAGGGCCCTCTCAAAAAAATTCAGGATAGTTTGTCATCCTAGTTCTGAGAAGCATTTGACTGATTATATATTTCACTCTTTGTTCTGAAATTAACATTTTGTTCTTTCTCAACAGGTGCCTGTATAATCCATATGATGGTGCAGTTCTTAACACATCAAACTTTTCAGAGGGGAATTAACAGATACCTTAAGACTCAGTAAGCTTATCATTACAAATTAAATTAATTTATAACTATATAATAATAATACAAAATAATAAATAAAGTCAGAACAATAAATTCCAATCTTAATAAAGTCATTAATAAATGTTATGCTTAGAAGAAAATACTCATAAACCACAAAAAAAAATAAAATAAAATATTATTGACATTAAATGTTCAGTCAGTTTCTGATATATGAATGCAAAGATAGACTACAAGATACATAATCTTACATACCAAGACTGCTAATGTTTCCGTTTGAAACTGACAGTTATTGTTGTGAAGAGTGAATGTTATTTTAAAAGTAGATAAATCATTTTTATCTACTTCTGTTTCAAAAGCAGGCCATTAATTGATACTTTTCTATTGGAAACACTTCTGTTTATTTTTGTATGAAATAAGTAACATGCTGTTGTGTATTTTTACATAGCAACATGTTACAAATCACTTTATAAATAACGACATGAGTCTTAAGAAATAAACATTTCCCTTTCCAAATTTTTAGTATAATGTTTCCCTCAAGTACAATAGAAGGCCTTGAAAAAAAGAAGACATTCTTCTACTGATTATTGCCAACTAATCATACATGAAAACAAATTATAACAAGTTAAGTAAAGTGTTAGTTCTACCATAAATAACATAAAATACAAATGGAAATTTAGTAATCTGATAATTTGTACAACTTTTAACATTGACTTGAGGAATCATGTTATCACGTGAACTGACATTTTTTTTTTCGAACAATTCAGTTGTCACACTGCTAATACCAACTTGGGGGTTCCTCAAAATCTTTATGTCACAAGTATGGAAGATGTTAAACTACACCAAGTTTTGTATTTTATGGACTTCATTTTCGAGTTATCCTGTTCCCAGACACACAGATATAGACCTTTTTTTTTTAAAACAAAAATGTTGATTTTAGATGCAGGGATTTCTGTTGAAATCTCAGTATCAAATTTTTGGGTGAAATACAATATATTCTCCATACACTATGTGCATAGTGCATGTAGAAAAAGTAAAAAACAAATAAGAACATATGCAATAGTATTACAACTGTTTCATACCTTGAGGTGTTTTGAAATATGTTTTCCAAAAAACTTTTTATTCAGATCATGAGGATATCTAAATAAATTACTGGCATCACTGATATGATTTTAACAGCACTCTGTATTTCTATCCCAATATAAATAGATTAATTATTAATGTTGCTGGGTATTTCGAGAAGAATATTTGTTTTCTCATAGACTATAAAAATTTGATGTGTTCCATTCACATGACCTTCTCTAAATCTCTGTAATTAATTATTATTAAAGAGCTTATGATTCTATCTACTTCATGTTAATCAAGATAAACATTAGGAAATGTTTTCTTGTAAGTAAAAGGGAATAAGGAATACACTAGGCTAAACGATAGTCAAATCTTTTAAAAGTGGTTGCCATGAAATCTGTTTCTTTGCATTGCCAGGAGTTGAAAATTCCCATGTGTGAAAAGTTTAAGTATTTCAAAACTGAAACCAATAACAAGGAATATCTTAAAAATGTCCAACTCTGCAAAAAAAAAAAGAAAAAAAAAGAAAAAAAAAAAAAAAAAAAAAATATTATATATATATATGAAATAAACGGAGTGTTTTAAAAATCTAAATTTTTTCTGTAGTAAGTTTTGTCTATCTCTTAATGTTTACCAGTTAAGCAACATCCAGCAAAATTGAACCTGAATAAAAAGGACTTCAGAGGCAATTCCTAGAAAATTCAAGATATGCACTTTATTTGTTATGTAAATATCCTTAATATACATATTTTAATCAAAATCATTACAGCAATTTTTGAGAAAATCATTATTTTCAAAACTTTTTCATGTAAATGGTAGTTTGGGGTGGGGACATTTTCCTAATAATCTTTGTGTTGCACCCTTGAAAAATACTAAAATTAAATACCAAGTTGGGTATTTTACCTATATTTCATTTTTGATTTATCATGCTCACCAACATATGGACACACACAGAGATCTTTTTCTAAAAATGCTTCTTTTTTTTTTTATATACAGTGGACCCTAAAACGTATATTTCTGTTGAAATCTTGATATCTAATTTTTGCGTGGAATGTAATACCTTCAGTAGATACAATGTAGGTACATAGTACGTGTAGAGGTAGTAAAAAAGGTTTCTATTAACAGCTTGAGCTCCTCTCACTTTTACCCCCATTACCTGTAGTAGCGACATGAGTGTTTTTCATCATAGCAATTATCACAGTAAATAAGCCAAAGAACAAGAGAAATAATAGACAATGATGAAACCTTAATTGAAATTCTTCTTTTTCTTCTTTATTACTATTATTATTATTATTTGTAATTGTTATATGTAATTTGTATATATAGCACTATCCTGAAATGCAGGTAAAGCCTTTCCTTATTTCGTTTTTTTACCAACTATGAACAATTAAAACTCAGAAGCTTCAGGTAGAATAATCTCATTTTACAGTGACAGATATGTAATTGCTTGAAACTGAAGTCACACTTGAATTGGTCATTGTTAAATGCCTAGTGCATGAAAAAAGTAATTTTTATTTGTGACCCTAACCTTCTTTTCACCCTCTGTAACAATATGCCTATACCCCCACTGCTGAATCCTTGCACTTGACAGTTCGGGTGGTTTCACATAAGGTTGGCTATGCTGCCTTTGCGGCATTGCCAGAGTAATTGGTAAACAACAACAGCTGATTACAAATGTCTCTATCCTGTGTAAAGACGAACATAAACACTGTACATAATAAATGAATAACTAAAAATAACAGTGATACTATAACACATGTAACATACTTACATATTTGTGACGATATAGAACAAAATGCATAATAGCTTGTTACAATGAGAGAAAGGTATAGCAAAGTGATTTTTGCCGGTTTAGAATTTTATGGCTCAATTCCATCCAAGTCTCCATCATCATTCTCGGAAGCATCATCGTCATCATCATCATCATCGTCGTCGTCACAAAGACATATCGTAAGTGTTTCACATTCACTGATGATTCCATCTAATTCCTGTGCTTTGCCTATTATTTTGTGAACAGGATTCACTTTCTTCTTCCATGATGCCGCGTCCACTCTCGCTACACCTCCCAGCAAAAGTCTATCCACCTCTATAATTGTGAAAGTCTTGTTATATTCCCTCATGTACAAACAAACACCAAAACACTAACAACAAATATAAATAACAACGAACAATATATATCTTGTACAGAGCAGTTCAACGCACGGTTAGGAGTTCACAAACTGAGCACGTGGTTGGAAATAGCCAGATATTACAACGGTGCAGCATGTAGATGTGTTTCCATTGTCTGACCGACCAACGGGAATGCTTCTTTGTGATTTGTTCAGAAAGTAAAACGGGTAAAGCTTTTCATCTGTTTTCTGAGGATGTACCAACTTAACTCCTAACTGTCAAGTGCAAGGATTCAGCAGCAGGGGTATAGATGGTTAAAATTTTTGTGTTAGCATTTCTTTTGTTCTTTATGAACTTCTATAGTATTTATTATGAAATGAACTGCCAATTTATATTACATTTAACATGTCTATCCATTCTATACAAGATTATCTTACTTTCCAGTATCTATGTAATAAAAGAACCAATAACTCTCTTTTATAATTTAATTTTCCATGTAGTAATATTTAGTGTTTCTCAAAAGCTACTTCAAACTTTAAAGTTTTATAAAAAAAAAAAAAACAATGCTTGCAAATTATGAATAATTACTATTTTATTCAACTAAAAAACTTACAAAATGTTCACATTCTGGTCATAAAATTTATGGGGAAAGAAAGCATTGATCATACTCATTTCTCAACAAAATGAAGAGGGTAAGCTTATAAGTGCATAATTCAATGTTATCTAAATTCTGTAATTAAAATACAGTAAAGCTATAGCAGACTTTCTCAATGTAGCAAAATCCAATACTAATCAGAAATGGACATTAAATAATTAATTGAGGAATGACCACAGTTTTTTGTTGGTGAAAGCAGAGAACTATGGATTTACACATGGTTATATCAATAAAAGGGACAAAAAAAGTATTTTATTAAAATATAAATGAATTGCTTATGATAACACTTAATACAGATTGTATTAAAGTATTTAATAAAATCAATATTTTCCATATCATCAGTTCTTATAGCAGTGTGGAACCAGATGACCTATACAAGGCACTTACTGAACAAAAGAAAGAGGATACAAATTCAGTAATGGAGGAAGATATTAAAACTATCATGGATTCTTGGAGCTTGCAGCCTGGTTATCCTATAATCCATGTGAACCGAATTGAAAATGGAATAGAGCTTATACAGGTAATTAGTTTTCTCAGTTTTATATTATATCTCATAACCAGGGCCTGGATTCTGATCATCTTATTACATCTCATCTTGTAATTGTTGCATCTTAGATATTGATAACATGTACCTAAAGCTGTATCTTGGGTTCCAGATTATGAAAATGCATTTTTAGGTCATTTTATATTTTAGGGTATTTTTTTTAAGCTTATGTACCTAGTTATTTTATCATTTTCTTACACTTTGTGTCCTTATATAGTAATTTTGTTGAATTAACACCGAGTAAATAAAGAATTTTATATTTTGACATTTTTCTTAAGTGTAACTTTTGAAACATAAGAAAAATTCACAATCCAAAGAGAGGGCTAATGTATATCCCTTACTCCAATTCTTGGGAAAAATAACATTCCAGTTTAATGATTAGTCTGGAAAGGGTTACTTGTAAGTGGAAGAATGACTGATAAATTGAACTGAATTTTATTTATAGATGCTCTTTAATTGCAGCGGTTCTTAGCATTTCGATTCTAAATTGAACATGAAAGACCATTTAATTTTGCTGACTCTTTATCAGACTTGAGGTTCTTTTACATGCCATAAATATATGACATGGGACCAGCGGTTTTACTTCCCTTCCAAAGGAAGCGATGCTAAGGAGCTTTATGCCCAAAAAAGTTCTATTGCTTTCCACCAGGTTTGAACCCACAACCTATGGAACCAGAGGCTAGCATGTTACCATGGCCTAAATTGTTCTTAATAAATTATTTTCTATACTAACAACACAATATTTGAGGCTAGTAGGTATTATTACATGGTTTTAGAAATCAAATTTTGGGCCCCACAATTAAACCGAGCACTGCATGCATCTAACAAGGTCTGTGGGAAAAATGGATGGCGGAGAGACCCTAAGGGTTACCATATCCAAATGACACTGGTTACGAACATGCATGGGGTCTCTTATCTTTCAGTTCATTTGCATTCTATGCCAACCAATTCCATCCCTATGCATGTTGGCAATTGCCCCTGAGATGGAATGCGCTGTAGACGTGGGTCCCAGCCAATGCCAGGGAAGTAACCTCTATAACTTTCAATGTAAAACCAAAAATGATTGGGGGGGATAGTTTAATAAATGAGAAATGGCTACTCGGGAACAAAGAAATTGTAAAAAGAAAGATCTTTAAGGATCTGAAGGAGATATCTAATTCAGGGGTGTTTTTATGGAAAGTTGGAAATACATGAAATTTAGATTAATTTTAGATGACAAAGGCTCCCTATGTAAAATCTATATAAAATTTGGCTTTATACATATTGAACCTAAATGGCCTGGCCAACTAACCAGGTTTAAGGTTAGACCATAACTAAGTTGCATGCAGAGTGTTTTGTAATTCTAAGAAAAATTATAAACTATACAAAATGAATTGGGTATATTAGATATGACTAGCTAAGAGCCTGGGCTAAATGCTTAGTCATATTCATAATATGAGGGTCTCTACAAAAGTTTTGAGATATACATAAATCAAGATAAATCAATTTAAATGGGCTGCACCATTGGATAGCCAAGTTCTTTGCAAGTACAAAGGTGAATCAGTTGGTATCCCTTTCTCTCCTTCAGTCTACATTGCAAGGTTAACAACCTCTAGTGTGATGACCGCTGGTTTCCAGAATGGACATTAACAAGAGCACTTTTAACGCAATGACTATGATTTTAAAATCAGTTTGAAGTCTTGAGTGCTTGCAACAAGCTTTTTGGGACATTGCCTCTTCCTGTGCCACAGTTTTTCATGGTTTTGAGAGTTTAAGAGAGGCTAAACTTCAGTAAAGGACAAGGTTAGAAGTGGTTGTTCATCTGCAACGGTGACTGAAGAAAACATAGCTGCTGTGGAAATGATGGTTCTTGAAAACAATCATGTGACATTTAAGGAAACTGAGGTAACTATGCAGATTGGATCACCAGCAGTTTCTAAAATATTGCACGACTACCTTCATGTGAGGAAGATGTCATCCTGTTGGGTGCCCCATAATCTAATTGATCTGTAAAAACACACCAGTGTTGAATGGTGTGAAGAAATGTTGGCCAGATTCGATAGAGGCAATTCTCTGTGGGTTTTTGACATTGTCTCTGGTGATGAAACTTGACTTTACCAGTTTGACCCTGAGACTAAGCGTCAATTGGTTGTGTGGATCTATCCAGATGGCAATCTTCCAACAAAAGTGAAACAACCTTGCAGCATCAGTAAGAAAATGGTAGCCACTTTCTTCTCTAAATCTTATTATGTGGCTACCATTCCTCTTATGGAACAAAGCACAGCTACAGCACACTGGTACACAACAGTTTAATTATAAGTTTTTGAGATGCTTAAAGAATTGGAAGGACAGGACTGTGAGGAATTCTACTCCACCAGGACAATATCTCTGCACACACAGCCAATACAATGATCCAGTTTCTTGAGTCCACAGAGATAAAGCTGATGATGACTCATCACCCCTATCTTCTTCTTCATTTTTGATACAGATTCATTTCTCTGCGCACTTCAGCCTGAGGCTTATTGTGCTATCTGTATCGTTTAGAGCCAACCCATTACACCTGCATCCCTTAAAAAGTAGTGCAGCCTGGCAATGGTATGGATGAAACTTCTTCTGGTTCTATAAACATTTTCCCAAAAGCTTTGTATCTCCTGCAAGCCAAACAAAGCCTTGCAGGAGCATCAAATTTGCTAGGCTGTTTCAGTCTCCTTCCTACATAATCTGCAGTCTTAAGTTGCCCTAAAGCACCCCAATTTATTAAGGTGCTTTTTCACCTTAAAGGCATGGCCTGTGAAGAAAGCAGTAATTGTTCTCAACTGAAGTCTGCTACACCCCTATAGTCCTGATTTGGCTCCAAGTGGCTTCTTTTTGTTCGTCACAGTAAAAAATTGTGTGCATGGAAAGAGGTTTTTGAGTCCTGAAGAAGCTGTTAAAGCAAATGAAAATGAGCCTTTACATCTACATGAAAAGTATAAGGTGAAAACTTTAAAAAATTCTACCAGTCAGACTGGTTTTATACAGTTTAGACTTTTTGATTCTCAAAGCTTTCATAGTTACCTTCGTTTGTAGCAACTTAGCTGAAATAAAATCTCTAAAATCATCACCCAGCTGCAATCTGTTGAACATCATTACATGGCCCTACAATCTTGAAAGAGATGACAATGAAGGAAATGAGGCAGAAGAGGAACCATGCCAACATTTGCCTACCAATCCCGGGAAACCACAAGAAACTCATGAATCAGAATGGGCACTTGAACTCAGGACCTCCAGAGTTGAGCTGCATACACTACTGCAGCGTCACCTTGCTCAGCTTGTGTCATGTCAGAGACTGCAAAGTTCTTCATTCATAATGATTTTTGTATGATCTGACAACTCAGTTAATATTGCTTCAAAAACAGTTTCCTTAATTTAATTTTGATTCCTCACTTAAGAGCATGGAACAAATATATATTTAATTAATTTTCTAAATTAGCTCGTTATTACTCTTTTACCCACTTTCTCTACTTGTATAGCAGTTATACTCTTGTATATGTATACAGCTTACTTTTTTGTAAATTAGTTGGTTATTTTCAAACATTTTCAGGTCATCAAAATCTGGGTTCTACTCATAATAATCAACATTAATGTAAATCTCTGTATCTTTTATGTTTAATGTTTAGGAAAGATTCACTAATGAAGACTTAAAAGAAAACAATTCTACATGGTGGATTCCTATAACTTATACTTTGAGTTCGCAACTCAATTTCTTGGACATCTCAACTAAAGTGTGGCTTAAAGGAAAACAGGATGTAATACATTTTGATAATTTCTCCAACACAGATTGGATCATATTCAACATCCAGGCAAGAGGTAAGTTTATTTTGACTATTGAATTAAAAACAAAGAAATGTCCATTTTAATTTAATTGTTTTTCACACTTGTTTGGGTAGTCAGACTAAAAAATTCAATGTGATAGCCAGGATTTGTACTCCTGTCCTACACACAGCTTGGGTGAAGGACAATTAAATTAAAATTAATTGACCATAATAGTTGACTAAACTATGAAGCCTGGGACTAAATCTACTTACAACATTGTAAGTCGCCATGGGGTATGTCAGCTCAAAATAATTTGAGATCACTTTGTGGTTTACTGTAAAATATGCGATTCCGTTGAGAAATTTAATACCATGCTAGCTTAGTGGTAGAGCAACTGGCTAGAGACTGGGATAACTGTGGTTGAAATGCCGGCTCTGGCATTGAATTTTTCAGTCTGAATCTACCTATCCAAAGACCTCTTGGTGTGGTAGAAGTAGGAGTATGAGGAGCAGTAGTAGAAGTGAGTTTTTTTATAATTTTTGTTATAGTAAAGGAGAAATCTTTTAAAGACACCGCTCTGTATGGTAAACTAGGTTTTCACCAACTAAAAATCTCTTATTCTCATGGCATACCAACCTAAAAATAAAAAAGTCTATAGAGTTCCCCATTCAGCTTCCTCCTTGGTTTCCAGTATATGTCTTGCTAGTTGTTTTTCTATATTCCAAGCCTTTTTACTGTTGATCATGCTGGTACTTAAATTTCTCACTGTTAATTCAACATCTAATTTGGTATAATCTTCCCTTCTCCTTATAACCCATCTTGGACAGTGAAAAAAATAATGCTCCACTGAGTCATCTGCATAGTAGTATGTACAACTAGTACTATTAATATTTCCCCTTTTGAACGCATAATTCTTAAATCTCCCATGACCCGTCAGAACCTGAGCTAAGAAGTAGTCAATCTGACAATGTTTACATTGTCTCACTTCTGGGATTATCGGTTTAATCCATTGTCCAGCTACCATTGTTTCACTCCATCTTGTTTACCATTCATGAGTAGCAGTAGTATGTTAACAGATATTTATCTTGCTTATTAATATTTACACTTTTCTTTGAGGTTTTTAATTTAAATTATGTTATACAAACACAACTTTAAGCTAATAGGTATTACATTGCTATATAAAAAGTCTTATCATTAATTGTGTCACAACTATAAACATGGATAGCACAACAAAGAATGCTAATATTCAAAAAATGTTCATACCATTTATTAACTATGCTATTAGTGAATACAAAGAACACATAGTAACTCAAAGTGTCCTGCTTTTGAGGCCACACAGCATGGCCAATCATCTATGGTAGCACATATGACACTTATGTCCAAACTCTGCACTGTTTACTTCAAATCTTATTTTAGGGCCTCCAGATTTCTGTGTCATGTGGAGCAAGCTTTACTTTCAAGGATATTGCATATGGACTTCGTGATGGCCAATCCTGGTGCGCTATAAACTCAGGAACATTCTCCTTAAGCCACTGTTGCACATGTTTAGCCCAATGGGATGGTGCAGAGTGTTGTTGAAAGAACCAGTGTTTATTCTTGAACATGGTCTGATTCAGGGGCTTTACAATTGATTCTAAGATGGTATTTTTGTAGACTTCAGCATTTGTCTTCAAACCTTTCTTGCAAAAACAAACCTCTGTTGCACCCTCATGAGACAACCCCAACCACACCATCACAGATTATGATTTGATGACCTCGCTGAACAGGGTAACAAATTCACGTCTTGTTTACTTCTGCTGGCATACACTTTATCATTTTGTTTGTTCAGTTTCTTTTCAATATCAAACATTTTCTCATCTGTAAAGAGAATGTGTTTTGAGGATGCCAGTGAAGGAGGTTCTTTGATCTCTCCCACCTAATTGTCTTCAGTCGAGATATAAGCAGTTGACTAGTCTGGCAACAATAGGCTCGGAGCCCAAGGTCTTTGTTCAACACTCTTGAAACACTAATTCTTGAAATGTTCCTTTCATGTGCGATGATTTTTTTGTTTTTGGATGGGATTTCTGCAAATTCTTTCACTAATCGCTTTCACTGCTGCTGGGGTTCGAACCAAACAAGGCTGATCTCTCTATCCTCCTCACATTGATTTATGATACAATATATCAATCTTAAGATCATTCCTAGCAGTTTCAGCAGCTTAAATATTGTGGTAGCTGAATGGTTGCATTTATTCAGGGCAATGACTGCGACCCTGCTTTCTTTTGCCGACCACTCCATTTTAATGCTATGTGTAGACTGACTGTCTCTGCTGCAATGTTCCCTCCCCCCACCAACTCGCCACACAATCAAGCACAGGACATGCTTTGCTTGTGTCAAATGTAGTGACAGAACTTATGATAAGACTAGGTACATTTTGTGGTCACTGCTTCATGGCACATTTACATTAATCATCTATGGAATAAAAGCAGTTTTTAGTTAGATGTGCCTTAAGACATGATTTGAAGTTATTTACTTGTTTTATTGCCTTGCTGTAGCTTGGCAAGTTTTATACAATTTAATGCTTGTGTGCAGAATGCTTAAGGATAAGAGTAAGATGCTACTACCACACCACAGAGGCAGGTCACTTATAAAATTTGATTGATTTTATACTAAATTTTGTAAATAGCAGTTTACCAATCTTGTTTCAAGATTTCAGTACCTTCTACCCTAACACTAAAAGTTGCATGCCATAAACAACATGTATGAAAAGTCAACAAGCTCAAATTGTTATTATACTAGCAAGTTAATTTTACTTTAGAAGTAATGAGTTGGACTTGTTAACACTACATCACTTAACTGTATTTTTAGTTGATGTTGAGACTGAAATTCCATGCCTATGAAATTTTCTTTATATTAATTATTTGCTAATAATATTAGTTAATATTTTTATTATTATTATTTGTGTTACTCATTTTAATATCATTTTCAGATACTTAGATAGTAAATTGGGCATTGAATTTGGCAAAGGGATATGATAACATTGTAACCGAATGTTTGGAAAATATTAAATTTTAATTCATATATTGTAAGTTCATGTTTAAACATGTTTGACTATTGGGGAAAAGCTTTGTGTCCATTAAAGACTTTCACATAGTTAGATTTTGGGGAAGCCACGCTATTTTCAAATTTTTTAATGTTCTAGAAGCTTGACGCCGGAAGTAGCGTTCATACACGGGTCACGTGGTCATTCACTCAGCCAATCAGTGAAAGCCAAGCATGGCTGACGAGTATGTGACCAATGGGCTACTCCTACATCATGCAGTCTCGTGACTATAGTGGGAGTGAAATCAGGTTCGTTGGGAAATTGCTGGGTCAAGCTCTTTCATTCTGACAGAGGTAGAAGTGTTTATAGAAGTTGGCGCTAAGCTTGTAGAGCAGCCACGTGTGCAATGGGGATTTAGAAGTTCAAACATCCATTAGTTATCCATTTGCATTATGGGGCCGTGACCTAAAAATGTCATTAACTAAAGTGAAAGCTTTAACGCGGCAACAAAGTATTAATCCTCAACCTCTTGAAATACTAATAAAACACTAATTCATGAAAAGGCAGACTTGCTGCACTCTCTTTAGTATTCATTCGCAACACCTCCACAACTGCTGTTTATCTCCCAACCCTGAGACACAATAACCCAAAACCAGAAGATGCATGCTAAAACTCTGACAAAAGGAATCCAGAAGTCGGGCAAACCACCTCTATGTAATTGAGTGATGTAGTAAGAAATCCAACTCATTACTTCTAATAATAAACACATCACTGTTTTTTCGGGTGTAAAAATCCTCAGCATGGCTTCCTTCAGAAGGGAAGTAAAGCCGTGGGTCCCGTGTTGTAGATTTACGGCACATAAAAGAACCTCAAGCCTGATAGAGAGGCCTCTGAGCAAAATTAAGCGGTCTTTCACGCCCAATTTAGAATGGGACGCTGAGAACCACAGTAGTTAAAGAGTGTCCATAAATAACACGCCATTTACATTTCCACCACTGTTATTAACCTTCTGCTTAATAATATGAATTTTACTTTGTTCACTTCAAAGAATTTTGATGAAGTTTTGTTATTTTATAACAATGGTTCACATTTCTGTATTGTTATTTTAAAATATAGGATAAACCATTGTTTAATTGTACGCTATTGTTCCATTGTTGGAATAGGATCACTTTGTTTACATGTTTTGTAATCAGAATTTCTTGCTGTTATCATGGAATGCTTCACACTGGAACAACGAATATTGATTGAAAAACAGATTACAAATCTGATGAGTATTATGCAGAAACTTGTGGAAGCTTTGTATGGCTCTAGGTTATCATAATGCAACTATCCTATACAAAGCAATTATAAATAACATTATTTGCCTTTTCAGGGTATTACAGAGTCCATTATGATTTAACTACATGGTCTCTCATAGCAGAATATCTGAAATCACCCAACTACACGCATATCCATTTACTGAACAGAGCTCAGTTAATTAATGATGCTTTTGCATTAGCAAAAGCTGGTTACATAGACTACACCATTGCTTTAGATGTTTCATCATTCATGGTTCAAGAAACAGATTATATTGTTTGGAAATCTTACTTAACTGTTTCTCAGAATCTGTATGAACGCTTATATGGAACATCAGCTTATGATCTTTTGAAGGTTTGGTATGCACAATTATTTTATATCTATTTTTTCACAAATTAGTGCTTAAAACAAAGGGAAGATTTCATTAAATTTACAATCCTTCTGATTTTTCCAGAAATACATGACAATTATTACTAATAAGACCTATGAATTAGTTGAGTACAATACAAAGGAAAGTGACCAGCATATCACTAAACTTACAAGGGAAGTGATTTTGCCATATATGTGCACACATCGGCATGCAGACTGTTTAGCCAAAGCAGCAGATCAATTCCAGAAATGGATGGATTCCCCTGGAACAACAGTGTAAGTTTAAGTAATATTTTTAGTTTAAGCTCTTTGTATAATGAAATATTTGGTAACAAGTTCATGCACAGATTGTGAAAGCCAAAGGAATTAAAGTAGGTACCTACAAGAAATAAACGTATATTGTGATAGTAAATTTTGGTAATTATTTTTGTTGAAATTATGCTTCTCTTATACCTGTACTATATGTTTGGATTAGTGTGAGAAACAGCAAGCTAAATTTCCTGTCCGGCAGCTGTGTTTGGTGTTTTTGCTGCCAGCTCCCAAATATTTTATTTCCGGCGGTGAAGTTGATTCTTTCTGTTTAGCTCAGCTCTGGGTTTCTCAGCATAATGTAATGTTTTTTCCTCTAGAATGATGTACAGTAAAACTTCTTTACTTTTTACTTTCTCTATACGCACTAAGTACATAGTGTATAGAGAATGTATTGCACTCCACCAAAAAATTTGATACCGAAATTTCACCGGAAATGTATGTTTTAGGGTCCCCTGTATCCAAAAAAAGTATTTTCAGAAAAAGGTCTGTGTGTGTGTGTCCGTGTGTCTGTGAACACGATAACTCAAAATCGAAAAGTCGGTAAAATACCAAACTTGGTATTTAGGTTTAGTATCTTCCAGGGATGCAACACAAAGATTCTGAGAAAAGTCCCCCCACCCCAAACTACCCTTTACATGGAACTTTTTTCGAAAATTTTTATTTTCTAAAAAAATGGCTCTAATGATTTTGATTAAAATATCATATATTAAAGATATTTACAAATAAAACGTATATTTTGAATTTTCTGGGGATAGCCTCTAAAGACTACTTTATTCTGGATGAATTTTGCATAACTACTAAACCATAAGAGATGGACAAAAACTTAACACACAAAAAATGTAGATCGCGTTAAAACACACAATTTATGTTATATACATTTTTTTCGTGGAGTTGATCGATTTTGAGATATTCCTTTTTCTTGGTTTCAGCTTTGAAAAACATACTTTTCTCATACAGGAATTTGTCAACTCCTATCCATACAAACAAAGGAACATCAGTCATTTAGCAACTAGCTTTTGGCTTTCCCTTTCACCTATGGTACTCCCTTATTTCACTTCTACTTACAATAAAGCAAGAAATAAGACTATTTCTGCTAATTTTTCTCGATTAGCATGAAATAAATAAAAGATAAGCTAATATTAATATAAAAATAATAGTTGCAATAAATCTTCACTTATCTTTTGGAATGCTTGCTTGAAGATTTTAATTTAAGATTTAAATTAAGATTTTAAATCTTCAAAGTGAAGATTTGTTGCAACTATTATTTTTATATCAATATTTGTGTTATTCTTCACTGTTACTAGCTTCTTTTTACATTTAAAAGATAAGCTTATTAACAATGATTTGTTATAGAGATATAGAGAAAGTCATGTGAATGGAACACATCAGATTTTTAAACATGGACTTGCATGTCACAGGCTGCCCTCTGTCTCCTGGCTTCCTACCCCCTATCTAGTAGTGACGTTGCTTTTCCTGCAACAAGCCTGAAGGATGCTGCGGCTTAGGGGAAATTTTAGAAAGTTACTGGCCTTGACCAGGACTCAGTGACAGTGGGTGTTAAACTAAAGAACCCACCCCACAACTGATGAATGTGTCGTCTCCTTTTTTTCTGTTTTTGGGGTACAGGTATGGTTTCCGGACTTCTCAGTGGTCTGTAGTGTTTAGTTATAGTCACAGCATTCCCATTTTCTGTTTTTTGAGGGTTTATAGGTTCAATTCGGTTAGTTGAGACGGGTTTATACATCCCATCACTTTTGTTGTCCTTGCCATAAGTTACATTCTGCACTAGTTGTTTTCAGATTGGTATCCCCTTGTTACCCCATCCTCCCCCTTGTTACCCCATCCTCCCCCTTGTCATGAAACCCTAAGTCTTTTTTTGTTTTCCTCAGGGTATCTATGTTGGCTTTCTTTTGCACCATGTATATTTTTTCACCCCATCTACTAGTAGAGATTATTCCTTTATTGCCTATCTTATTTTTTGTTTTGTTTGTTTGTTTCTAATGTCACAATTACCAAAGGCACCCTCAAAAATAAAAATCCAAAGGAGAACTTGCAGGCCATGGAGCTGGGTCTCCTGTACCTATCCATCTGTTACAGTAGATACCAGCCAGCTCAAATGAGAATAAAATCTACTGGAGCCCCATCATGCATAAACCATATGTTTCTTCTATTTGAAGGGCCACTTTTTCTAGAAAGTCTGGGAGAGTTTCTGAACAAAATCCTTGTAGATGGCACCTGTAAGGCCTGTTGGGAGATTATATGGGCCCAATAGACAATCACCCACAATTCCAGCCCACAACGGCCTAAATTGATGTTGATATCTAGTCTGAACTGTACAATGAGGATTAAGAATTGTCCATGTGTGTTAGTTGTGGAAATTTGTCATTCCATCTCTCCTGAAAGTTGTCTCATCTGTAAACAAAATTGAAGAGATGAACAACGGATTGGCAGCTTATGCAAGGAACCATTGGTAGTAGTTCTGCCATGGTGGGTGATCGACAGGTGGAATGCCTTGCACACTTTGGAGATGATGGGGATGCAAGAGCTCCTTGTGAAGAACCTTCCATGGTGTACCTTGAGATGTACCACATGCCAGGGCCACTTGCCTTATGCTGATACCTGGATCTTCTTTGACAAACTGGAGAATGTATTCTTCCTGGTCAGACGTATGAATGACCCTTGGAATTCCTTGATCAGCAGCTTGTGATGCTATTGGTCCTGTCTCAGCAACACAACAATAAACAGCAGAAAAGATTGGATGTCTTGTCTGTCTTTGGTCTGGAAACAACAACAGCTGATACAAATGTGCTGCCTCCTTTCAATTGCCATTTGTCAAAATGTCTGCCTGCTCACTAAATGAGTATACTGCCATGGTTGACTGGAAGACTTTCACTTTAACGTGCACACAATTGAAACGTTAAACACAGATTAATAGGGCAACCTTCAGTTAACTCGCAACATGTACACAACTGAAAAATGACAACTTTAAATATACAAGGCAGCCATGGCAACACAAGCCATCTCCATAAGATACAATGGCTCAAAGCCTTCTATGAATGAGTGCATAGATAAATGAAGTTGGATTGGATCCAGAAAGCCACTGAATGTAAACTTTCATTAATAAATTAATAATGTGAAAATGAAGGGTTTTAGAGCATTTATTTATATGAACATATTGTCTTGTTTCAATGTAGGAATCCATCCTCAAACTTTGTGAAAGTATTTTTGAACCACTCTGGGTAAAGCAATTCTTTTCATTGTACATAAACTAAATTTGAAGAATTCTGATGTACATGACTACAATCTCAGGTACAACAATAAGTATTTCAAAGAATGAACTCTAGTGATACAAGTGTTTTAGTAATGGGACAGTTTTTTATTTAATAGATTGCCATGAGCAATAAACAGTTCCAAAACAATCTAATATACTTCTTAATAGATAAACACATACACATATATATGTAGATGAGCTATAAATATCTA
The DNA here is from genome assembly GCA_030762935.1 of Hymenopus coronatus. Classification (NCBI taxonomy): domain Eukaryota; kingdom Metazoa; phylum Arthropoda; class Insecta; order Mantodea; family Hymenopodidae; genus Hymenopus; species Hymenopus coronatus. The sequence continues at coordinate 29,881,327 of CM060897.1, forward strand.
GTTGACTTGTAATTATGCACCTATATGCTTCATCTGATTATATACATACTGTATTTTCTATAATGTCAGAAGCTTGTAAAAATGCTTTGACAGCTAATAAAGAAAGAATAAAGACAGGAATGCTAGGATGAGGACAAAACCGACAATAGGCTTGGTCCTTGGAATTCAGAAGGAGGACAGCATACACATGAGGGTTGATCAACAAAAATTGAGACTAGTTTTTTTCCATAAAGTTTATTACTCCATTTCATTGTTTACAGAATCTTTAAAAGCAAAGCTCTGAGGTATTCATTTTGAGAACTCTGAGGCAGTGTTCAAGAAAAGTGATTCTCAAGGACCTAACAAAGAATGACCTGCATCATATGTTTGAGTCTGGCAGAAATTATATAAAAAGTGCATTCAAGTAGGAGGAGACTACTTAAAGTGATAGGAATAAAGACAAAAGTCATGGAAGCAAGATCAGGACTACAAGATGGATGTAGTAAACATGTAATGTGAATTTAGCAAAAAAAACCTCATGGCTTGATTTGTGATGTGAAGCTGTGTGATGTCATATTAAAGTCTCCAGTCATTGTTTCTTTGTGATATGCTTCCTCAGTTTAGTCAATACTGACATGTAGTATGCTATATTATTATGTTGGTAATGCTCCAGGTGTGAAAATTATTAGGCTCAAATAAAAATTTTTACTGTTAGATATTTATTCAATGATGTTAAATGTGGTCTTTTATAAAGAGCACCCATAATGCCTGACAGATGTGGTTACAGAGAAAAACAATTGATTGTTGCTGATCGTTGAACGAAAGTTCACAAAGTGGCAGAGGCATGGATGTGACAATGGAAGGAGTAATTAATATTTTGGATGATAAGTTGGAGATGAAAAATTTGTCTACCCGGTGGGTGCCATGATTGCTCACAGTGAACAATAAGCTGGCTGTGTTTGAAGCTATTTAAGCAAAATCCAAAGGACTTTCTGTGTTGAGTTGTCACCATCGAGTCCTGGTATTGAGAACTTGGTACTCTGGAAACCAAGCAAAAATCAAATCTATGGGTTACTTCTGGCGAATCTGCTCCAAAGAATGCAAAAACGGTCCCATCGGCCATAAAAGTGAATGACTAATTTTTTGCTAACAAAGTGTGTAACTCATTGACTTCTTAGAATACTACAATGAGTCATTGACTGAGTTTAACCAGAAGTTGAAGGGGACACATGACAGTGCACCAGCACACTCATCCAAAGTTGTCATTGCCAAACTACATGAATTGTGAATTAGTGCCCCCCCCTCCGATATTTGCCTGCCTGGCTCCCTGCAATTTATTTTTTTTTAAATTTATTTATTTAAAGTCGCTTTAACTGCAAGGTTATATCGCGACTTCTCAGTAGGGTTACAATACATTAGCTGAATATATTCATAATGCAAATTTAAATAAATACTTACAAGGTATGCATAAAAAAAGTAAACGCAATGCAGTATTATACAAGTAAAAGAACAGTTATTTTATGTTTGTTGTGAACAATGACTATATTTAGCATTTACTTTAACATTTTTTAAATATATAGATCGAAACAAGAACTTTATATTACATTTTATTATACAAATGGATTACTTGTAAGAAGTTCAAGAGAATTGTAGGTGGTGCAGGGCTGTCGGGAGTTCGTTTGGCACGTTATATGTGGTTCGTTGTTCCTCATAGAGACTGCTGTTGGTAATGAGATGTTTCACTGTTAGCTGACATTTGCAAATATTACACATCGGTGGGTTTTCACGAGACAAAAGGTATGAATGTGTGAGTGACGTATGTCCAATATGCAATTTCTTGTTGTTCCCAAGCTTGCAGAAACAAAATTTAAATAAAATGAGATAATCATCAAGACAGACATTTTTTGACAATTCCTATTTTTTTGGAGGGGACAGGGACTTTGGGAGAAGTGTAAGTTCCAAAAAGGGAACTCTGTTGAGAAATAAATAATTTATGTTTGCAAAAATGGCATCTTCATTCCTAATTGAACTGTCTTTGTATGTGGGGTCCCAAGATCCTGTTGGATATTGTATGAATTATTTTCATTTCAAAATGTCTTTCAGAATTCCTAAATACTTGAATGCAACAGTATTATGTGCTGGAATAAGAAGTGGTACAGAAAGAGAATGGCATTATCTTTGGAACCAATATCAGAAATCAAACTATTCATCAGAGAACATGCAACGTGGACTGGGTTGCTCAGAAAACAAAGATTTGCTTTACAGGTGAGTTACCTATTAAAAATTAAGTCAATGTGTGTATTTCATCTATGTGGAGACTTGGAATTTCAAAAACTTGCTTTTTACTTTCTCTAGCATGTATGTGCAATTTTTCATAATAGACAGAGAAGGTATTGTATTCCACCCAAAACATTGATACCTAGATTTCACCCTCTGAATAATAAAAAAAAAAACATTTTTATAAAAATGCCTATGAATGAGTTTGTGAGCCTGTGTGGCAGCATAGTTAAAAACAGAAAACTTGTATTTAACTTCAGTATCTTCCAAAGATGGGACACAAAGATTTTCAAGAAAATAACCCACCCCCAACGACCCTTTACATGAATAATTTTTAAAAAATTTTTATTTTTACAAAAATGGCTTTAACAATTTTGATTAAAATACCATGTTTAAGATTGTTTCATGGAAAATGAAACACATATCTTGAATTTATTGAGAATAGCCTCTAAGACTTGTAGAGTTAACTATTTCAGAGAAATTTCTTGTTATTGGTTTCAGCTTTAAACTGCTTAGACTACACTCAGATGCCATCTTTCATTTCATACCTCTTTTGTTTTGCTTGAGGTACACAAAAAGAACCGATTTTAATTGTTTCACATAACGATAGCTTTTAAAAGATAACTGTCACGTTATTCTAATGTATTTCCTTATTTCCCTTCTGCTTATACGGAAGCAAGTAATAAGATTCTGCTTATGTTTATTTCAATTAGGTCTCCCTGCAATTCTGGGCTCAAGATCAATGTTTCAGAACATGGGGCGAAGGATGAATCGCTGTGGACAGCCTTTTTGTGATCTGTTTCAGATTTTGTGGTTGATGCCGCCAATGTGGGTCATGGTGCTGTTACAATAGTCCTTGAGGCTGTTATAGAGGTATCTGGGGGGTGTCCATGTCTCATACTCTCTTGAATAGGGCAGGCCAACACAAGCTATCAAATGCTCCTTGTATATCTACAAAGATACCAATGGCATACTTATAGTCTGCTCCATGAATGCTGGAGAGAGCAGTATTGATTGTATCTTCCATGGATTTACTGGAGCAGAAACCAAACTGTGCCTCATTTATGCATTTGAGTAAGTGACATTCATTGAGTCATGTGGTTAGTAGCTTCTCCTGCATCTTTCCTAAGGTGTTCAAAAGGCAGATGGGCCTATAGGACTTTGGTTCTGTTTCTGGTTGGTTCAAGGTTTTCTGGAGAGCGATGATGTTGGATTCCTTCCATAGGGAACAGTATCCTGCCTTGGATAGGCTCTCATTGTATAGGACAGTGAGGTATGGCGTGGTCTGATACGTGATTACATCAGATCTGAAGATAAATTCAGCAGATATTCCCCTTTATAACGTGAATAATCCTGAGCTCAGAAAGTTACTTACTAAATATAAATATTCCTGATAAGTTGACACTGTGGAAAAATTATCTTCCAAATTGCTATAAGAAAACATTTAGCCATATAAGGTCTATTTGTGAAAGTGAACAAATCTGAGTCGCTACTGACGATACCAGTGATAGAAAAGTGGGGAATGTAATCCTAGGTGTATTGAAAAATGTCTCAACAAAAATTCTTGCTAGCCTGTAAAGAAATGCCTGCTGCAAATCATATAGCAATAACTAGGCTGTTTAATGAATTTTGGAAACCTTATGGCTGAATGGAAATGGAGTTTTATTTATGGACAGTCTTTATTGTGGTTCTTAGCATCCCATTTTATATTGGGTGTGACAGACTGCTTAATTTTGCTTAGAGACCTCTTTATCAAGTTTGAAGTTCCTTTACATACTATAAATCTATGACATAGGAGCAACAGCTTTACTTCCCTTCGAAAGGAAGCCATGCTAAGGATTTTTAAGCCCAAAAAAATGCATCATCCTCTGCCAGGTTTGAACCCGTGACCTTGGGTACATGAGTAAAGGTTCTTCATAATATAGAATTTGGTCTTTAGTGACATTAACATTCCCTTGTACAACTTTTGAATAAAATTCTTTACTTTCCTCTAAACCATTTCAAAATAATACAATAACTTCTTCACATCATTAGATATATTTTTGCTTACATTGATACACTGATGGAGGTTGAGGTGCTTCAAACATTACCAAAGCAGTTCTCTTTCCAGATTTCAGCGCCTAAACTTCTATCAGCAAAGCAAAATATGTATTTTGAAAAAGACATTCTGCCTTGGCATTAGGTGTTATTACATAATGCAGTACTCTTGCCCCAGATATTTTAAAAGGCAATTTGGTTTTCATGACACTTTTGGTGATTGCTTTCATATCTTAACTATACCTACCAGTCTTTATCCTAAACCTTAACTTGTCCAAACTTTCCCAAAATATCATAATGTTCTGAAATGTAAATGGCATGCAATTTATGGATGCTCATTAACTACTCAGGTTCTCAGCGTCCCATTCTAAATTGGCCATGAAAGATCGTTTAAGTTTGCTCAGAGCCTCTCTATCAGGCTTGAGGTTCTTTTATGTGCCATAAATCTATGACACAGGACCAACAGCTTTACTTCCCTTCTGAAGGAAGCCATGCTAAGGATTTTTGCACCCGCAAAAATCCATTGTCCTCCGCCAGATTTGAACCCGCAACCTTGGTTATATGAAGTCAGCATGGTAACCATTACACCACGGAGGGCAACTTAATGTTCAGAGCGTACAGTGATTGTTTCATGTTTTCTTAGTTCTTTTTCAAACACTGTTAGGAGGCAAATAGCTATGCCTAGGTATTGGGAAATGATGTTGAATTTCTTTAAATACTTTTGAGATTTCAGTGTAACTAATAAGTATTGCCATCATTGTAGAGTTTTTGTTTTGGGAGCCACGAGAAGGAGTAAACAATCTGGGACTAAGATTTTCTGCATCTCCTTTCATTACATCTTGTTCTAACGAACTCAGTCTCTCAGGGCAGATGAATTTCATTTGCTCCCTGTCCTGAGTCAGTCTCAAGTCATGTGTAGTTTACTTCCCGTTTAGGTAAGGGTTAATTCTGCTGGCAGTCAAGCAGACGTCACACTGTTGATTTTATTTTCATTTAACCTTTAAATAATTTATTTTCTTAGTTTCAATCATGCAGTATAAAACAAAAATTAGTTGAGTTTTGTGAAATCTTGAAAAATGTAGATGTTGAGTTTTGTGAAAATTTGTTATATTCAGATGCCTCTTACAATGGAAAATATTCAGATTTGTCATATTTTCTGTTAAACATTGTATGAGGCTCATATAAAATTACCAGAGTCTGTTAAAAAACAAATTTTGAAAAAAAAAATGCCACTTGTTGAGTTTTGTTAAAATAGACCTCGATTCCAACAAGATGTCTAAGTCTGATGTTTGGCTACAAATTGGTGAGTTCCAATATTCATTTTTCTATCAAGTTAGAAGTTTTCTTAGTTTTTTTTTTTTTTTTTTTCTAATTTTTTAAAAAAATAATTTTCAGTTTTTAGGACATCTTTTTAGAATTTTTTAACTAATAAAAAAATTCTAAGTTTTTTAGTACATAAAAACCTGAGTCAAAATGATCTCAGTCCTTAAAGGAAAACAAATTAATGTTTTTATATATTTGATTAATAAAATAAATTAACAAAAATGTCATGAATGCTATGAGTGTTACAAAATATATTTGTAACTAGTAGGTACTCATTTGATGCACTCATTTGTAAATTCTGGTCTCAGCTATGTCTTGTCCACAAATATCTCACCCATCTGCAAACGTATTACTTTTTATACTAGTAATAAAAACAACTGTTTTGTATCTTAATTTAGAAATATTTCTTATCAAAGAAGCAGCAAATTTTTGGTTTTATGTTTCCAGGATTTCAATAGTTAAAAAAATTGTGTTAATAACTGATGATGATCATACTTTTTTAACTAATACTACTTTAATATTTTCAGATATATTAATCACTCTATATTGGAAAAGCCAGATGAAATTCACGATGTTGTATCCTTCATTATTGCTGGCTCCAGTCATGGAGCTGATGTAATTTTCAGTTATCTTGTAGATAACTTCCAAGCAGTATATAATGAGTAAGTGCACATCTTCTTTCCAGTTAGTTTATTTCCATACTGAACCAACAGCCACTTAAATAAAACATACAGTATTGTAACTTCAGCATCACAAACGGAAATAATTTCTTTTCTTTTTCATTTGCTTTTAGAAAGAGTAATACTTCACTGTTTGGCACAGTTATAATTGTGTTGGCACAGAAGGGAGTTTGCAGCGAACAGCAGCTTGATAAGGTATGTTCAAGCAATGTTTTGATTCTAAGGCTTGAAGTTTTCATGGCAAATGTTATTGATTGTGGCTTCATGGGTAATCAGCCATGTCAAATTAATAAATGTTGAGCTTTTGGCCATTTTAAACTCTATGGCCTTCTTCAGGAACTGAATAAAGTAACAGGACTCTTGCTAAGGACTTGTGCTGTTCTGGCCAATGACCATGTGTTATCTAGGATTGGGCCAGCTGGCTCCTGGAGAGAATGCTGTCTGTCTAGTGGTTTCTGTGCAGTGCACCATCTGCCAAGGGTGACTGGAGTTGTTGCAGGTGTGTTTTATGGCTGTTGTCCAAGCTGGACTCGGTTGAAGCCCCAAATTTTTATTGTAGTTTCATGGGTGCAATTTGATTCCAAGGCTTCTTAGACGAGTCTGTCTTAACATGTCAGTATGTTCTAGAACTGAGTCATCATTGAAGTTGATTTTGTGAACATTCTCTAAGCACTGTTGGGCCACTGCCAACTTTACTTGTTGAAGGAGTCTGCTGTTGCATTGCTGATTTTGCACCTCTCTCCAATTGTGCCAAGATATACCTTATCTGAGACTAATATAATACCTGAGGCTGATAAAAGACCCATTTTGCTGAAGGTTCAAGAAGTTTGCAGGAGTCCATGCCATTATGAAAAGGTGTATGTTGGACAAACAAGATGCATAATCAAAGAGAGATGTAAGAAACATCAGACTCCTTCAGCCAGAAAAGTAAGCAGTGACCCAACACTGCATAGAAAATATTCACAAAACCAACTTCAATGACATCTTAGTTCTAGAACATATTGACAAATACTATGACAAACTCATCAAAGCCATTGAAGTTAAATTACACCCATGGAACTACAACAGAGATTTGGGACTTAAGCTGTTTCCAACTTAAACACCAGCCATAAAACACACTTTCACAGCACTCTAATCACCCTGGCAGCTGATGGACTGCTCAGAAAACACCAGACTAGATGGCACTCTTCCCAGGAGCCAGTTGATCCAATCACAGATCATCATGTGGTCACTGACCAGAGCAGCGCAAGTCCCATCTACCTAGCAAAAAGTATATACTGGGGACAAATGCCCAGTTCCTTTATTCAATTCCTGAAGAGAGCCATGGAGACTAGAATGGTTGAAAGCTTGATAAACTTGAAGGCTGATTGCCAGTTAAGCCATAATCAACATTCGGATTATCTAAATATTATTATAATAACATGAGTGTAGTGCTTCCATAAATTATGATATTCTGTATTTTTACAGATAAAGTTATTTGTGACCGAAAATGGCCTTAATGAAACAGCAGAGGAAGAAGGATGGTTTGATGGTGCAAACAAAAACATTGTTTGGTTAAAAGAGAATGAAGAAGATATACAAAAGTGGCTCACACAGTTTATAGATGAGCATAATACGTAACACATGTTTTTATGTACTACTATGTACAATATATTGTAGTACTTATGTAACTATAAGTTGTAGTTATGCAGCTGGTACAAACTGCTGTTTAACTTATGCTTTTTAATTAAAATGTACACTTAATTAACTATATGCTACAGAAGAGTACACTATTTTTATATAAAGGAAAAGATTGAGAGCAAAATGCTTAATTGAAAATGAGCAAAGCAATATTAACTTATGGCTTGAAATACTTTAGAAGATGCAGTTTTGTACATTCTTAACAAAGTCTACAATTTTTAAACTATAGTTTACAACACACTAAAATATTATGAATGAAATAGGCATTTTTGAAGCTTTGTACATTTCTGAAGTGTTCAGCCATTGCTTTCTCCTGCAGATTGTCTTCTAATTTTGTTTCATTTTAAATTACTACGAAGGTCACTCCAAAAGTTTTGAGAATGGATGCAATAAAATACTATACATTTAGATCTGATCATTGTAATGTTGTAAAATATTCTCCACTGTATTCTGTACATGTATCATCCTTTCAAAGAATTCCACAAATGCTGAACACCATTTTCTTTGACGAGAGTGCATTCTTCTTAAGCAGCTACTGTGGTTTCAGGTGTCTCAAGTTGCCAATCTCAAATTTTTTTCTTTCAATTTGGGGAATAGAAAAAAGTTGCATGGGGCCAGATCTGGGGTAAAGGGATGGGATAAATATCTGACTCCTCAGAAATTGGATGTTTCTTGTAAAGTGTGGACGGAGACATTGTCATGCGTAACAAAATCCCTTGCAGACCAGTCTTAGGATGCCAGTCATTTCATTGAACACTTGTGGCAGCCATTTTATGGTGAGAGTAACACTCTTTTGTCCCTCAAGCAGAATCATCATACTGTGGCCACATGTTGAGAAGAAGGAATAGATTATCTTCAGAGCCAGTACTTCTTGTTTGCTTTACCTTTGTTGGGGGTTCTTCTCCTGGGAAGACCCAGATCATTCTAGTAAATCCAGCTATTATCATCTTTCACAATGTTAAACATGTTTTGGATCTTCCTCTACAGAGTTTTTTAACAATTTCTTGGCACCATTGACACATTCTTGTTTCAGCTCATTTGTGAGGTGGTGGGGGATCCAGTGATTGCAGAGCTTCCTGACATCAAGTTTTATAGTTTTTTTCAGGATTGTTTTCACTTCTGTTGATCCAATATTTAGGACTGCTTAAATCTGACCATATGTGCAATTATGATCTTCCTCTGTTTTTACCACATTTTCATTCATTGTTGCTGTAGCCAGCTGTCCATTGTTCGTCATCTTTGAGGAAATCCCTTCATCTTCTGAACTCTGTATACCATTGATAAATGATGGATTGCAAAGGGCAAAGATCTCCAAATGCACAATGCAGTCTTTCAAGGCATTCCCTCTAACCTAAACTGACTTTAAAAGCATAGCACAGAAATGCTCTTGCTTGAGATCTATCTTAGCATTTGGTGTAGTAACACCTGCTATAATATATACATAGTGCTGATGATGCACATTGATGGAGCATGCCCAGACTTACACATGTTCCTATCTGAACTTAAATCTGAAGTAAGGAAAAGCTGCTACGGCTTACCACAACTTATTGTTGTCCATTTTCCAAACTTTGGAGTGACGTAGCCAAGTAAAACACTTCACTCAAAATGTTCTCTTCCTCACATAGTAAATTCTCCAGACATGATATATTAAGGAGCACAAGAAAGTGAGAAATTGTTTTTAGTACTATATCATATGTGAGATGATCAGTTGTATTTAAGGGTTAATTAAAATATTTACCAGCAAATATTTACTGCACACACATATGTGAAAGTATTGCAGCATTAATTTGAGCTTTATTAGCAGGAAATGAATTTAGACTTAATGTTCTTAACGCTTATGTGCACACATAAAATGGAGAAAAATAATTTTATCATAGAGGTACTTAGGAAATTGGAATGTAGTTATAAGTATTTTTCAGAACATGATAACCCTCAGTGTGATTTTGAAGTTTGGGTGTAGGTAGTTTGTGGTTGGAAACCAACCTTCACAGTTGCCAAGTCTTCCACTTACTGGATCCTTAAATGGGGCGCAAATCTCGACTTGCAAGCAGAGTCTTTGAGTCTCCAGGAAACGGAGATTTTACCACATTAATTCAAATTAATTAATTTAATTAATTTTAATTTACCACATTGTCCTCACCCCTAGTACAGGCTCGTCTTTTGTTTGCTAATGGTTATTGCCAATGACAGGGGGCGGGAGCGGTCCTGTTTGAAGGCCATCATGTTTTGAAGAAAACTATATATATCTCAACATTACTGTATCTTGAACAATATTTAATTTCTTGCTTTTATATGACATAGTAAATCAATGAAACATATTCATTTAGGAATATAAACATTACATTAAAAATAAACATATCTTTCAAATAATCTGAATGCTATATATGCATATAATTAATTCTCATACATTAAAAATAAGTACTTTAGAAAAATTAAGACTGTAATTTTTTTTTTTTATGTATGATAAAATTGTAATTCAGAAAAATTGTGTTCCTTAAAGTTGGCATTTTTATTTCTAATTATCAGAATCACTGCCAACACATTCTTCATAAACTGAATATGAATGCTCCTTATAAATCAGTTTGTAGTACTTCTTACATGTCTTTTTTGTTTTCCAAGGCCACTTCACATTTTCTGTAAGACATTCTAAGCTTTCTTCTGTCTTGATTCTTCTCCTCCAGTAATGGACCTAACAGTGTATTTGATGTGTGAAGGTAAGTGTTTCAGTGAAGAACTATGAGCCACATGCTCTTTTACAAGCTCTTTTAGGAAAGTCTTCGAGAGACAGATTCCTTTGGATCAATATGCTTATTTTTGTAAACAGCCAGTGACTTATTGACCATGATATTCAGAAAATCGAAAAAAAAAAAAAAAAAAAAAAATACACCGAATGGCCAGTGATGGGAGTTTCTAATACACTGTAGGTTCTGCATATCTCTTTAAACTACATAATTTCCTCCTTTATGAGGCAAAATAAAGAAATTCAATCAGAGATTTTATTTCTGCAGAATTTGTGAACATAGCCCTTTGTTTTCTGAAGTTGAATTGAATGGAGGAGATGTATATGTTAATGCAGTTTACTATTTTGCTGAGCAAGTTGTGATTAATGATGCAAGCCCAAATGTCCACAGGTGAATTAGCTTCTTGAACTGGACCTTTACAGTGTGGAAGATGACTTAAGATATTACATGATCTTTCCTGACATTTCTTGGGGTTGCGGATTTTCTCCACTGGGTGCTATCCTTTCCTTTGAAATATGCTGGAGACAATGAGAACACATTATTACCACTGTTTTCCTTTTGCTCTATACCTGTCATGTGATCACTCTTTGAAATGTGATTATTTCTGTCCACACACTTATTATTTATCTTGCATTTAGTTGTATTATCACTTAGATAGATTCCCATGTCTTTGTTTTGCTTAAATCTGTAATTCATTTTTTCAGGTCAACAGTTACATTAGCACACCAGTAAACATGTGTTTACTGAGCAAGATAATGTATGTAACTGCTTAACTTACTCATTGTTACAAGGAGGAACTGTTGATGGAAAGGTTTATACAAGGCCATTGTTAAAGAATTAAGTAACAGGCTACCAACATATCAAAGTTATAGGGTGTATTTCACCCCATGGTGTGCTTACGGGTTAAGTATTATTAAGCTGTACAGTAATTTTGTAAAAGCAATGTATTTACAGTGAAATTGTATAGGATAAACTTTTTGTACTTAATCACTTATTGTACCTGACTGTGAAGCAATATACCCTAAGATTAATAAGCCTAGGCAGTGGCTGCTGCTGTATAAGAGCATGTGAACACCCTAAATTTAAACATTTTGTGGATTTTTTTTGATTATATACTATTTTTAATGCTATGAAATGTAATATAAATGCAAATAAACAAAACAAAAAGAGGGTGAGAAAATCTTCTCTGAAAAGTATGCTGTACTCTATTAGCATTTTTCCTATAAACCTTCAAGAAACATTGTTGGTTTTTGTCTTTTTAATTGTTAGACTTGTGTAGGACTAAATACTCAACAGAGACTTATCTTGGTCAATTTATCAGAATTTTATATCATGCCATTATTAATACTGTTTGAAACAGTTACTTTATCATAATTTTTAAGCAATACATGCAAAGAACATGGAATTTCAAACCCATCACATAGTGACCAGCTCTTAACATTTTTGAATATCACTTAATGCACGATGTACTATCCTGTTTGCATTGTACCTGAAAGGAAGTATGTGATAAAATTGTATCTACAAATGTTTATCTGATTAACCCCTTATTGCCTGGCAATAAAACATACCAGTATTTAGAGCTGTTTTATGTTGTAAAAATATTAAATGTCTTTAATAAAAAGAAGCAAAATCTGAAGTTGAATGTGACCCTATTAATATCCAGCATGCCATTACCCATTTATTTTACTTGAGCTATCCCTCTCCTCTACTCCAGGCACATTTGACTCCAGTAACTGGAATTCAGACTTCCAACATTTTGCTTTGAATAGATAGCCAGTACATTACCTCTTTCCTTAACACTCATGGCCATTTGAACCATTTTGATTATCGAGCCTTTGGTAGGGATATGAAAGGTGTTTTAGGAGTTAGAGGAAGAGCAGCATTGTATCAAAATAATTCCAGCAATAAGGAGTTAACAGGAAATAGTAGAAGAGTAAGCTTTATAAGAATAGTTTGTTGAAGAATGGATGGAGAAAGTCATGAGGCTGTGTCAATCAGATTTTTAAATGAGTATATTTTAAATGATATGTAGTTTTACAAATAAATATGTCATACACTAAACATTCTTTTCATTGTTGTTAAGTGTAATTTAACACCATTCTTTTCCTGTCCTTTGAAATTAGGGCCAAGTTTTTTTGATTGGTAAGTGTTATATAACATATTCTTACCCTATTCAGTAATGTAGCCAGAAAAATATTGCGGGGTGGGGGCGTTTTGCATAGGGATCCATTTTTAAACAATTTTTATAAAATCAAAAAATAAATATTCTTTCATGTTATTTTGTTAAACTTGAGCTCTTCAAATATGTTTTTATTTTCTCTACCTTGAACAATAGGTAGAGAAAATATTACATTTCACCCAAAAAATTGATATGGAGTTGGAGATATTGTCGGAAATACATGATGTCTGAGAGTCTCTTAAAAAAAAAAAATTAGAAAAATGTTTGTGTGTGTGCATGCGCCTGCATGTGCATGTATGTGCACGTGCGCGTACATGTGCGTGTGTGGCATCAAAAAGAAAAAGCCAACTAAATATCAATTGTGGTTTTTAAATTCAGTATCTTTCAAGGATGCAACTTGAAGATTTTCAGGAAATTTTCCTCACCCCAAACTTCCTTTACATGAAGCATTTTTTGCAACTGTCGATTTTCTCAAAAATGCCTCTTATGATTTTGATTAGAATATAATATATTTCAGATATTTGTACGACAACGAAAGTATATATCATGAATTTTCTAAGCCTGCAAGGTTCTATTCATTCAGAAGGACTTTTGTATAATCTTGCAGAACTGTAAATATTAAATTATAGACACCATACTGCACAAAAAGTTTAGAGCTCTTTAAGAGACACAAGTTATTTCAAATAACTTTTTTTGTGACATAAAGTATTTTTGAGATATCCATTATTAATGGTTTGAATTGTTCAACACTTTTCATTCTTTTAAAGTCCTTTTGATATTCAATTGTTTATCATGATTGGAAACACCATGCATTTTTAAGGCCAATGTACCACATTCAATAAACCCTTGGGCAGAATATGCCCTAAAATCCCAGTAGTTAGTTATCAAATTCTTAAAAATTGACTTATTATTTCCTTTGTAGCTGTAAAGAAATGTGGAAGGTAGGTATTTGTAGAAAGATTTATCTGAATTAAAAGTTTTAGGTGCAAAGAAAAAACTTTAATTAAGGGTAATTTGTATATGCATTAATAAACAATAGAGATTAAAGGAAGTATGTGATTGTATTACAGCTAAATTGTTTTTATTGAAATAATCTGAGTTCGAACAAAAGCATAAGGAATTTTATAACATTGGTACATGTCATAAATGTATAATTTTGAAGCTGCTTACAGTGAAGGCATAATCAATTGAATTAATTAAAGTGGTATTGTTAACACACACTTCACTTACTTTTAATGAGTAGGACAATTGTTTCGCGGACCGTTGCCCACATCCTCAGCTATTGAAGGTTCACAATACCACTTTAATTAATTCAATTGGTACATGTGTTTGAAAATTAGGAATAATATAGGTATTGGTACAATGACTAGAGTGGAAGTGCTAAGTGAAATATGTGCCAAAATGTAGTTTTATTTTTAGTTTTTCTCCTTGAAGCGATCTTTGTGCTAGTACCAACACAGTGCTGTATGATCTAAGTTCCAATTATTTTCCTAGTAGTTGTAATAGGTGTGTAAAGATGCTGGAACATGTATGGCAATAGCTCCCTCTATGTTACTTGATCTAAATGCCAGTAATGGTGTGGCAGTAGCAAGTTACACTGCCACTAAAATAAGAATTGTTGTTTTTCTGTTTAAATTGAATGAAGGTGTTAATTCATTTCACACTGCAAACTTAAGTATTACACAAATTTAATGTCTGTGAGTCACCAAATATAGTCCTGGTTTGATTGTATTCAAGATCATCTTCAGTGACGAAGTGGAAAGGAGAAGTTCTGTGTAGTGTATTAAAATTATGAATTACTGTATATGATGTATCACATCAACTTGACGGCTTGCCCTAAGTGCAGCCATCACCTGAAAACAAAAAGAAAGACATTCACACAATGCTTTAGCTCATTGATGAGGAAACTTGAGTTAAAATGATATTTTGAGAGTATAATCTTAGCCCCTTCTGTCTTAGTTTGGTTAGCAGAAAATAACTGGGTGGACTTAGATGATTTCTATTTTTGTTTGATTTTGTATTTCTTCTTTGTTTATTGAATTGGAACTATAATACTTTAAATAATATTGATGCATATATTTTGTAATTCTATCACTACTAAATAAATTAAAAAATGTATTTTTCTTCATGGGATATCGTTTTTATTCATTTACTCAAAAATTACTTTTTAGCACTTTCACTCTTCAACTAATAGTTATTATGAAAATATATACAAATATAAAATATGCATGTAATTAAATACAATTTTCAAACTAGAATACAACAGAAAATTTAGGGTACAACACAACCCTATAAATAATATGTTCCAAATTAAGAACATCTCAGAATGTTAAAAAATTATTATAATACTTGTGTATATTTTACATTATTTGGCTTGTTTGGTAATGTTCTAGAACATTTTTTACCAGCTTGCAACTCTTTAACTTTACAGAAAAGGCCAAATCTGATCTGATTATTGCAATTGATATCCCTAAATTCCTTGTATTTGTGTTACCATGCTACTCAAAAGGGTAGCATGTTGGCTTCAAAGGCTGCGATAAGCCTAAAATATTAACATGTCCGCTTCAAAGGCTCTGATAAGATGTGTTTTACTCCATGCCTATGCCACATCTTTCTGTCAGTGATTTCTGGTGGCTGAAGTGACACACCTATTGGTGCACTGCATAATGTTGGCAACATCTAAGAATAATCAATGCATTATCCGAGAGGTTTGTATTAACAAAGATAAAGCCCATGTTAACCTTTTGAGTAGGATGGTAGTACCAAAGCTTGCTTCCTTCATCACTTTGAAGAATCTGATCCCTCGCCTCTTCTCCTCATGAATGCATTATGGGTGCGCAACCTCCATATTGATTTTGCCTGGATATCATATAACACAGCCAAGTTTTGTTGAAATTGATTTATCAGTTTAATGTTGTTTCTTTTAAGGTTCTTACCCCCCCCCCCCCAACCTGTCCCTCAAAAGAAAAGAAAAAGAAGAATTGTTAATGATACTATCAATTACCAAGATCGTTTCAGCAGCACTTCATTTAAGGTTCTCACCCAACATAAAAATTAAAAAAGAATTTTAAACACATTTAAAAAACATCGATCTAGCTGAGTTTCAACCTGTGACTTTGGAATTAGAAGGTCAGCATCTAAGCAGCTAAACCATGCACACTGCCATTAACCATCCCATAAAACAAATGGGCAAACACATTTTAGAATAATTATAATGTGTAGCAATGAACAGGTATTTCTAGAGTAATATCTGTGTAGTGTGTCATGTCTGCAAGCTCAATGCCTTGTGCAGATGTGAGATGCTGAGAGAATTGTGGTCTGATATCTGGGTATGCTTGATATCATGATGCAGTCAGGGTGAATAGAATGCTTGATATCATGATGCAGTCAGGGTTAATAGAATACTCTAGCCCTTTTGGCATTCATTCAAGTTGCAAATGATGATATTATGATAGTTACAAACACGAAACAGAGGCAACGTTCTGAACTTATATCCCAAAATGCTCAGTTACTTAAAACATTCAACTTGTGAAATTCGTATAAGTAATTACATTATGATGTGATTTAATTCATTTTATGATGTTTATGCATAAGCTCGTTTCGCGCCAAATAGCGATGCGCAGGTAAATTCCAGCCGCATCACTGCCTCCGCGATCGTTAATACGTAACTTGTGCGTGCGTAATAGCGTTTAGCAACTGCTAGTTTTTGTAACGGTTCTCATTGAAACATACCAGTGATCAGATTTTCACTCGGTTTGTGCTTGTCCCACCCCTAGCACACGCCATTAATCGTGAATTTGACATGATGGAGGACAATTTTGCGAAGGATGATTTGGAAGAGAAAGAAAATGCAAATATAGAAACACAACCATTGGAGAAAAAGGTAAGTGCAAGTAAATCGAATCATTATATAGAATGAAATGTTGGCCGTTATTCGAAACGTCATAATAGCTTGTACTTAAAAATTGTTGTGTAAACCAGTTTTCCTTGGCATAGGCAATTTGTATCAACGGAGGTTAGCGAAACAATATATGCATTAAATTGTTTTAATTAATGTGTGGTAGTAAATGCAGAAGCACAACGTTTTCACACATAATGTCAATTTGCATGATGGCTTCTAAATTTGTCTCTACATTTTGACATCTGTCACTTTGGGGGGTGAAGGTAAACAAGTGTAATGTAGCTTTTGACAAGGCCGTTTAAACTTGTTTAACTTGGTAGTGGGTCATGAAATGGCAAGTTAATGTAAATCTTGAATCCACGTTCTGGGGAGATTGTTTTAAGGTTTCACTCCCGCCGACAGCCCTGTATTTTACTTATAATTAAGGAATCCGGCAAAGAGCATATCCAACGTAATCCATAAATAAATAAGGAATAAAGAAATCATTGGATGTTGATAAAACAAAGTCATATTGCCCACCCACGGCAATCTCTCTTATATAGGGCAAATGTCGCAAATGTAGCCAGTATATGAAAATGTCGTTAAATGAATGTTCCAACAGACCCTCGGCTACACCTTGGTCCATTAGGGTTTGCTCTTCACAGTTTACTTGGCTATGCCTTTGCCTCCTTTGCTTCTTAAAACAGCCCTTGGCTATGATTTGCAGTTTAGGGCCCTCAATCCTTTGGATATGCTTTGAGACTTAGGGCCCTCAATCATTGGCTGCACCTAGTGGCTTAAGTCCTCAGCCCACATTATGCCATGCAGCTTAAAGGCCCTAAATCAGCTACAATGAATCATACCTTCAACTGTGTTCAGATTGTCAATGTTGGCAACACAACAGAAGCAGAGACAATGTTCCCATAATGCCTCAGGTGGGGTGTGTGTAGTGTATGAGAAACAAAAGTGAAAGTAAAAATGATAAATATATTTAACATGCTATGTAGAGGTGTATTCCCCATATTTTTACAATAAAATAGTACCGCAGATAAATATGTATTAAGTGTAGCGACTCCAAGATGTTGCTTTCTACCTTGTATGCATATATTAAAATTTAGATATTTAGACATAAAGATTTGATTTATGTTGAATTTTTTGTGCTCTCATACATAAACTCTAGGAGATCATTTACTCTCATTTGAGTGTTTTTATATTAAGCATTTAAAGTAAAAGGTAACGTTGATTACAGAATGGACTTCAGCCTTTTTTCCCTCAAAAACCCCTACCTTGCATTGTTTCAGAAATATTTAAAAATAGTGGTAAAGCTATACTATGGTTGCATCACACACATGCACAGTTACACACACACACACACACACACACACACACACACACAAAATACTCTATAGTAGTAGTTTAAGTGGTGGGTAAAACTTTCGGTGGTGATCTTTATTTGAAAGTATGAAAACATTAAGTTGTTCAGATTGTCAAGGTTTTGAATTCTTCTTGGGATCATTGGGGTTTTAACTTCACTGTGCCTCGGCTATGCACTGCCATCATTCTGTAAACTGCTCCACTCTCTGCTCATAAAAAACATCCCTCAGCTACGCTTTGCGACTTAGAGCCCTAAGCGTTTACAACAGACCAATAAGTAACTACAAAGCAGTTCTAATGACACATTACCGAACCCATGTATTGAATTAATGTCAAGTGGTATAAACAACTTATAGGAATAATCAAATTTTGACTCAGTTCATGTACACAGACATTAAACTTCAACTTGATGAAATCTTGAGACCAGAGCAGCTCAGGTGAGAGGCAAGTGGCATAATCACTTGGCCACAGTGCAGCTGTTCAAATGTTTCATGATCTCAAAAATGTGTATTACATTCTTGTGGAATCAATGCATAATTGTGTAGTGGAACTTATAAAAAAGAAAGGAGGACATATTAAATATTAAGAAATATAAACTGGAAATAATTTATGATTAAATTCATGAAAGTATGAAAAGTGTGTTGTAGTTGTATTGTTCTGATGAATTCACACGGAATTTATGTAACTTTATGACTGTTTTAAGAATAAAATGTGGTAGAACAATTTGGTTTTCAAATTCAGGTTCAGCATCAAGAAAATCGTAAAAATGACATTGTTTTCTGCAAGAGGATTTTGGTGTTAAGCAGTGTTCTAACCACTGCCTCACACCGTTTCACTCTTAATTAGTTGGTCAGGTTATCAAGCACCCATCAGCAACAAAGCTTCATCATATAAATGTATATGTGCAAAATTATAGAGACTTAGGCAAATGAATACCTGAGGACAGTTACAGATAAGTTTTCAGCTGGCACAGGTTATGCTTTCCTTGTTTGTGCCTGTTGCTGGTTGCCCTGTGTATTCTTTATTGTCTGAACTCCACAAACCAGTCATAAACTGTGTCTTGTGAAGGAATAGAGTTTGGAACGTTCTTTGCAATTTTTCAGGCATTCTTGCTGGTTGAGACCATACTTATAATCCTAAATCATATCATAAGGATATTTCTATGAAGGCTAACTCCATTTTCAAAAGTTAAAAGGAGTGCATAGCAATAATTAATGCTTTGCTGCCATAACCTAATGTGAATGTTTATTTCACTATTGATATTTACACATATTACATTAATTTCAATGCTGATCAAATTATTATCTGGCCATGTTTACTTCACCGGCGATGTAAACATACCAGAATGTATTCTTCTGCAAACGCATGTGGTGCCAAGCTGGTTCGTCTGCTCTCAATTGCAAAACCATGTAATTATGTTTGGCAAGAAAAGAAATAATTACCTGTTTTCATTGTTCACAGGTAATGATTAACTCTATTAAATGTAAAATAAATAAAACAGGTAGGTGAGTCTTATGTATTCAGTACAAAATGTAAAATTATAAAGTGCAGACTGTTGTTTTGAAATTTTATGAAGTATAGCATATGTGCATCTCCAACAATTTTTTGCAAAATTTTAACATTCACATATGGACAACCATACACTTCACATTTCTTTAATATACTGTCATAATGCAGTGGCTTACCAAGAAGAACTAATCTGAAGATGGAAATGATTACACTCCTTCAAGATAGTCATCTGTTGCAGTTGCATTTAAACTGTAGGAATCATCACAGAGATTGATAATTAGAAGGCCAACAACATTCCCCAAATCTTACTTTGTTTACTCTTCCCATTCACTGCATTTTTGCCTGTCACTTATTGAAAAACTACTTGCACAAGATGTTGCACCTTGGCTAATTTAAAAGTTTTGACACTTTGTTGCTTTTGGAAACACTGGTAAATTCTACCGTTAGGCTAATAAGATTATTTAATGACAAGGCAAGATAATTTTCACAGAACGTATTATATACACTAGGAATAATTCTTTCCTTGCTTATGCGTCACTACACTGGTATTACATGTTTCTGCCATTACTCGCTGATTAGAAGCAACCACTAGAAACAAACTGCATAATGGATATGCATTGTTATATATAAAGAAATAGATTAAATGATTAGTAAATTTGTTCCTTAATCATTTGTATTATATTATTTAGACAACATTTTACAGTTTAATACAATATTTCTGTACTCATTTGGCAATTTAAGAGGAACAATTTTGTGAAAGCAGTAAAACATTCAGCTACCAGTCACAGCCATTGCAACCTGTTGCTTTTGTTTACATTACCGGTGAAGTAAGGCTGGACGGAGTATAGTTATAATCCGTCTATACAATCAAATCTCAAAATACTATACTCTTCCTAAAATAATAAACACCTAATTCAAAATCTTCTCGGGCTTCTAGCCAGGTAAAAACTTGGCTTGACACCAACGTTTCGAAGAAGTGCATCTTCCTCGTCTTCAGGGTGAACTGATTTTGAATTAACACGTCGCCAGGAAAGCTTTAGTTCTTATTTTAATAAACACCTGTTTACATAAATACAGAAGGTAATCTCAAGAATGTGACTGTGGTGAATGCTCTGTGTCACATGACAACCAGAGTTTGATCTTTTTTTAAAAGATTTAATTCATTAATACTGATCTAATTATCTCTTCTGCTATCAGAAATCTTAGAACTAGTGTTGTAACTTTATAAAATAGTGAAATAAAAGTTTATTAAAACACTAATAATATAGTAGCAAATATTTTGAGGGGCTCTGATGAATTTTGATCCTGGATCATTAACCCTACATAGTGGTTATATGTTTTCCAAGTTTATTAGTTATCTGAGCGCTGACTTACTGTTCTGAAAAATAACTGTATAGGCAGTAGCAGCTCGTGAGTATAATTCTGGGTGTTCATAAAAGTGAGTCGGATAGCCCTAGAAATGTGAATAGCATCTTCTCCTTATAGTTAAGATTACAAACAACTTGATGCAACTCAGCTGCTCACAACAGCAACAAAGACTATGTTACTAATGCACAAGTGTCTTAATGAAGGAAAGGGTAATGAGAGAACTAGACCTGGTTATTATAGAGAACTTGGGCCCCTCTAGAAATTAAACAAATTGTGGTTTGACTGTAAGTTTGGTTTATACTTGTTACGCTTTCGCCAATTTTTTTTATCGGAAAAGCTCCATAATTAAGTTAAACGCTAATTTATTATGTGCACGTAGCGATCCTTTTTTGTGAATATTTATGAAGTATGCTGCCTAGGAGGAGTAGATTATAAATAAAGAAGTCTTGTAGTACTTTTGCAATGTAAATATATAATAATACTACATACTAAAGTGCCTAAAACCTGAGTTTCATTGTCGGCGGCAGGCGAACAGTGTTGTGGAATGCAACACTGGCATATGTCGCTAGACGCTGTGGTGATGTATGAGAAGTATGTTTCACGTGATACAGCTGTTCAGTGAATTTTATTATGCAGACTTTGGCCACTCTAAAATCGAATGAAACTAAGTGCGATTGATTGACTTTGTATTTATGATGACAATTTCAAAGTCTGTGGATTTCAAATTTAGCGCAAGGTTAGGTTCCAATCCGTTTAGGTTAGTGTGTGTATATAAACAGGTAGCAACATTAGATTTTTAAACCATCTCCCCACCCCTAATCCCCCTCTAACCACACCTGTCCCGTTAGAGTGCAAAACTGGTATAAGTCGCAGCGGAGAGAGTTAGCGGCCCAACTTGTAAATAATTACCCTAGACTTTCATAGTCTAGTCAATATAACTAGGAGTTATTTAAGGGCTGTTTTGCCATGATATGCTGGAGTAAGATGTTCCAGACATTTCGTCCACAACTATGGTGGACATCTTCAATGGCGTGGTCAAAATCGCAGCGAAATCTTCTCTGAGGAAACTTTGACCAGAGTTGTGGACAAAACATCTGGAACATTTACTGCAGCAGACCACGGCAAAACAGCCTAGAAATAACTCCTAGTTATAGAAGGAAAGTATAGTTTTGTGGCTGTTTGTTGCATACATTATTAAGCACATCATTCTAAGACAAAAATAATCCAAAATATAGGCTTCTGTATGCCTGTACTTGACTACTTCTCCCGAAGACAAAAGCCACTGTATTAATAAGTGCAGTCTAAGAAGCATCAACATTGCTGCCCTCTGGCAACCTCTATTTCTACTGCAGTGAGCTACCATCTGATGTCATTAATGTTAAAGTGTACTGACAGAGTGCAGGAAAAAAACTTGTCTTTTTTTTTTTTTTTTCCTTCTTTTTTTTTCTTTTAATCCAAAGTGCCTTTTACATCATTTTGTTTCTCTTAAGGTAGATGATGGAGATTTGGTTTTTAAGCTTTTTAACTTTTATCTTATGACACCTATTTCTTGCTATTTAGCGTTTGCTTTCTTTATCCTCTTTTTGCTCCAATTTTTGGCCTAGTTTTATAGGTACATTTCTTTCTGTTTTAGAAATGAATAATTAATTTTTATTTTCCCATGCTTTTATTTCTCTTTAGCTCCAGTTTTATATTGTTTTTATCTTTGGCTGTTGCCATGCTTTGTTTTATGCAGGCACTTATAGCCCAGAAGTTGAAAGCCCTTAAACCCCATTTATCATCATTAGTCATTCATGCACACTTTCTAGTGTACATGCAGGTATGTATTTGGCACATTGCACATGTGCAAAAGCTGCTTAAAATGTGCACAACTCATGATGTGCTACTGACATTGGTGACATATTTTACAGAGTTGAGAGCAGTAGCAGTGTAGATTTAAATGTCATATGTTTTAAATTATGGCACATACATTGTTTAACAGCCTTCAAAGAAAAAATATCCAACAAGTGTCGAAAGTTTTCTTGTGCTCTTTTATAGCTGCCAATACACACATTACTCAAAAGGAAGAAATCAAAAGTACCACAATCTTTGACTATAAGAAATTCAAATCTCAAATATGGATGATCTTTCTTTAAAAAAAAAAAAAGTATGAGTTTTGCAATTTTATTTTAAAATCTCAAGGTAAAATTTAAAACCTTCAGATTTCCCATCTACTGCTGGCAGAAAAAATTTCCTGCCGTTAAGGATCAGAAACCTCCAGATTTGGCTGAAAACTGCTGTCATTGACAACCCTGTTGACAACTCTCAGCTTTAGAGAATAAAATAAATCTCGTCATTTTTTTTATTATTACTTTCAAAATGTACTAATAAACATGTTTAATGATTTCATTTCAATATACTGCATTTTCACTGTTCATTTGGGAATAGAAACCAGTCGCTTGACTGAAATGAAAAGTTATTGCATATGCTGTGCACATTTTGTGCAGAGTAATAGAAAAGTTTATTTCTTAGAGCAGGTTCAATATAGCTAAGTTGCTGTGGTCATATGGAGCATAGTATCTACTAATAAAACTCGTCGGAAATTGATAGTATAACCAGCTGCTATAATACATATCCTTTAGTCATGAAAATACTTGTATAAGCTGCTGTTAAGAAAATACATGGGCTTCTCCATTAATTACTTTCAACTTAAAAGTGTTTCTGCTCCAGTTATGGTAAATTTAATGTCATTGATCAAGTAGCATTCTCAAGCACAATGCCTTTATTTTTATTTTCTTTCTTTCTTTGCTAAAACTGGGCATTTTGAAGCATATTTTATCTTTTCAAACCCTAGTTCTGAAGCTACATCCATGTGCTCTACAGCTGATTTTGCTTGTTAAGATTGATTTATGATTTTGGAATTAAAATAAAATTGTGATGTTACCTTCAGAAGTTTTTAATTATTAAAAAATTTATGGGCAGCTCCTTCCCTTTTAAGTATCATTCCAATTTGTATTAGTTTCTCTAGCTTTACTTTTAGTGCTCTTTGTTAGAGAGTTCATTAGAAATATGTAACGTTGAAGCATGAGATTCTCTTCGCATTTGCGCTAAATTTGAACTAAAAGCCTACTTGTGCTTATGCTTGGTTTGGAGTAGCAATTGACTCTTATCTCTGCGTTTTAACAGGCTTGTTGGGCTTTACAAATCCAGACTACCTGGCAACTTCTTAAATAATAAATCACTAGGATTTTTTTTGTAGAATTGTAGTTTATTTTGTAATCATTTCATACAATTCTGAAATGAAACTGCAATCACTTGATGTAATTTGTGTGCTTTGTTGTGCTATCATATCTACCTCTACATCAAAATCTGCATTTTTTTTTTTAAATTTTGAAGATCCGCAGTAAATATAGTTTTCTCCAAAATATGGTGACCCTCAAACGGGACTGCTCCCCTCTACCACTGGTTAATAACCATTAGCAAACAAAAGACGACCCTATACCGAGATTGAGAAGCAGTTAAGAGACCAATAAGTGGAAGACCTGACAGCAGTGAAGGTTGGTTTCCAGCCGCACTCGCCCTAATCCCAGACTTTAAATATATTTGCAGATTCTTGTGCATTGGTATTTTAAAGGTAGGATTCTGAAGTTTCAACCAGAACTATCACTGGAACTACCATATAAAAGCAAATAGAAACTTCATTTTTTTTTTTCTTTTTAAGGGTAATTAATATTAAATGCTTATTTTATTAATTACAAGGGATTAATGATTATGTGAAAAGTTTGGTTTTAAAATATTGATTTCAAAATTTTATTCCATTTTTTACATTTAAAAAAAATCAGGAGAAATAACCCTATAGAATATTAGCAACTTAATTATCTTTAATAGGCAGTAAAAGGATTAAAGAATAAAATACTCAAATTTCACCTCCTTAGGAACTGATTGTGAACATAACAAAACTTCGCATATTATCATTAGATATGTGTAAAGGAAACAACCACACTCAATGCAAAAGGAGAGAAAAAGTGTTTAAAAAAATTCACATATCTCCACATATTTTTAACAAATTCAAAAAGATTTTTAAAGAACACAACATACAATTGGCACCAGTTAACAAATACACCATAGAAATTTATTTGGATCTACCACTAAACACAGCATCCAGTCAAATAAAAAATCTAGGATTTACCAAACAGTTGCAACAAAGTTGACATTGGGAAAACCAAGAGGAACCTGGAAACAAGAACCAAGAAACACTTCAGATGCATAAAATACACACATCTAGAGAAATCAGCAGTTGCTACTCATTTTTGCACAGAAAACCATGACTTTAACCCAGAACTAATGCTATTGAAACATTTAATTGGAAAATAGGAATTGGCAATTTGGAAACAGATTTTCATTTGGAAAAACAAAAATAGAATTAACAACTTCAACATCCCCCAGGGCAACTCAGTGTCAACTCATAGAACCACCACCAGAACAGCTATGGATAGATCGGCTCCACCACCAATGATCAGTGGATGTACAGTTGACAATGGAGAAAACTAGCCTCTGAAACATGTTCCGGGAAATTTAAATGTGAGTGATGTTTAGTTCATTAATTGACTCAACATTTTGGAAGGTGATGACAGTGTTGAGACTGAATGAAAAGTAAATATCAAGTATTTCATCTGATTCTTAATCAGATAGAGACATGGTAGCCATTCCATTGCTGGATCTGAAGTTACTAGTTCTTCTGCAAGTCTCTCAGAGTCTCGATTTTTGTTTAGGAGTTTGCCATCTAAAATGATGAATTGGTTGTCCATCCTTACTACTGACGGATTCTAGCAACAATAAATATGCAGAACTGAAAAAATTGCGTCACCAGAGGTGATGTAACGGCACATAATGAAATAAATTAGCAAATTTTTAGCAAGTTTTATTTCTGCAAGGTAACCACTATGACCCATCAACCTCTGTAGTTGCATTACTTTCCTTCCAACCTATCATCTTCTGTGTAACACTTGCTA
Source organism: Hymenopus coronatus (assembly GCA_030762935.1). NCBI lineage: Eukaryota > Metazoa > Arthropoda > Insecta > Mantodea > Hymenopodidae > Hymenopus > Hymenopus coronatus. Next base: position 29,907,345 of record CM060897.1, read on the forward strand.
CCATTTGATGTGTAGATTTATTAACATTGAAGACTAAAATATTACTCTGCAAACCTAACATTCAACTTAAAACAGTATAGGGATTCAACTACATAAGGAAGTTTGATAATACAGTGCTTTTTGAGTGTAAATCAAATATTATGTTTAACTAGCTGAATAATAAAACTTTGGTCTTGTAAACCAAAATTTAGTCTTACTTTTAAAACTTCCAAGGAAAGAAATTCTTATCATTAATTGTCTCTTCACATATATGCATAAAAGACAACTACTTTGTCTACATTAAAGCATAACTTGTTGCAGATAGGAAAAATATATTATGTTTTTGTAAATGATAGTTTTAATTTTTCAGGATTGTCTCCTTGATCATATGGAGGTGTGTGTTACGGAAGCAGAGAAACGAGAGACTGGTGCTCTGAACATCAGGGATTTCTACACTGTATATTTGATAGAAACAAAGTATGTAATATCTAATTTATATAATATTCTCTCCAGAAATTCAGTTTAATAGGTTTCATAATTTTAAAACAGCCCTTGAGATTTCAGGCTATCTAATCAGAGAGCCTTTCTCAGCTTGAGAGAAATGAGTTTATAGACACTTAGGCCAAGCTTCAGCTTCAGTAAACCAATACTGCACTAGAAAGTGTTTTTAACTATTACTATAATTGGTGAGAAATTACCTTGTGATTGAAATTCCTGCTAGCACATGGCTGTCTCGGCACGCTGTTGCCATATTTACTTGCTTTCCATCTGCAGTAGCACAAGTTCTACTGCTTCCTCTGAAATGCCTTCTTTCCATGCATTTTCAATCACACTGTTGAACTAAATTTCCCCATTTCTCACTGGTTGCCTCATTTATTCCTTTCAACATTGAGGCCTTCACTAAACATAAGTTTTATTAAGGCTGAAAGACATTTTCAAATCATAGTGTCACTTGTGGTAGTTCTAGGATGAGAACAAGAGCAATGTCCGTGATATTTAAAAGGTAGTTACAATTATAAGTGTAACCTTGTGGAATCGCACTGTAACACAACCAAACTTTTCATAGAATGAAATCAATCAGATTGCATATAAGAGAACGTGCACGTAAATTTCCACTGAAGCTGTAGGTGCTGCAAAGCCGATGACATGATGTCTTTGACGCTACATTCTTATATTATGATTGCTCAGCAACCTGACAAATCCCTTCCAGCAAATGACATACACCACAAGTGTCAATTACAAGGAAATTTCTCACCGACTAGACCACGATATGAATGCACTTGGAGGAAGGTGCTAAGGTGTTTGTTGACATCCTCAAGCCATGGCAACCGAGTAGACTGAAAGGAAGGCGGCAGAAAAGACAATGGGTCTGGCTACTCAGGTGTACCCTGTTGCAGTTTTCCATTAGGATGGTGTATACCGACCCCTTGCTTGCATAAGGATGGAAATGGATATGCCACTTATTAATATCAAACCATAGCAGGGATTACCAAAGGCCCTGGTGAGGGTGAGAGTTACTAGCTCCTATCCACTAAGCTCTGCAGGTTAGTTGCCTAAAACATTAATGCATCTCACAATCCTGCCCAAACATCATGCTCAGACATACCCGATCTCCCATGGGTTTCAGGAACTACTGCACTGCCGAGTCCAACCCAATCCAAAAAGCTCCCTTATGACATGTTTGGCCCAACCTACTTCCAATAAGGTCGGAAGTACTATGGATGCTCAGGGCCCACAATGCTTATACCAGAGTAGCTGAAGAGGGGGGAGGGAGGCAACATTGGGAATGTACATTTGCACAATGAAAACATTACTAATCCACTGCCAGTGGCATGTTTTGTGGCCTAACTAGGCTGGCTGCAAATTCTTGTCAATTTTTGAAAAAAGAATTTCTATTAAATTTTTAAATACTGAATGTATTCCTAATCTTTTGGTTGTTTGCATTCTAGTCTATTGATACAGTATAAAATGGGCTTCTTGCAATAAAGCTTGATTCTGTTTGAAATCTTGGGTCGTCTCTCTTGCCTTACAAAGCAAACAATGTGCCGAACCAGTTCCCAGTCTAGTGAGCTTTATTACTGAAGTTAGGAATTCTTAATTTGGCTAATGTGCACAAAATCCATAGTTAATCCATTCAAAAATAGTTGGAGGTAGTTATTTTAATTCTTTTTCTAGTTCTTTAATTTAAATGTCTAATTAATGAGCAATTGCAATTGTTATATTATTTTTTTTATTATTATTAACTGTATGTATGTATTTAATTTCATTGAAAATATTTGCATTGTTATATAAATAATTTTCGTTAAATCTAGAACAAAAATGTGAACATAGTTTTTCAAGTTAAGAAAAGAAAGAAAAAAATAATAAAGCAGAGCTTGGTAGCAGCATATGTCTCTGCCTCTGCCTGTTGTAACTTTCTGGGAAACAGCACCTCTGTGTCTGTATTCTTTGCCTGACTGTGCTTCTCACTTGTTTTGTAACTATCAAGGTTCTCTTACCATCGAACACACTCGTATCACAGTCAACTAGTAGTGACTTATAAAATTTACGTTGATGAAGCAAAACAGTCTTGATGATTTTTCCTTCATTCTTTTGTATTTCTCCTGTAGAACTGGAGATGTGAAGAACAGTGCAAAACAGTGGTATAACTTGAGTTGTTGCAATGAAGTGTGAAGTCAGCAATTTTTTTTTTTTTTTTTTATCATCCATTTCTGAGATCAGTTATTGGTTTGAATTGGTTTCATTGCATACTTTTTTATAATTATCATTATTTAGCTGTTTCTAACAATATTATGCAGAGAGTTTGGATTTCTAAGTCCAGCATATATTAACTTGCTTTTAAACATCTATTGATATTGTTTCCTCTATCACCATTTTACCTTCAAAGAAATATTTGGTGAAATATTTCTGCAGAAGTTTATCCTGATTAGTTTATAGATAGAAGAATAAACCTTTTTAAGAATAGTTTGTAGTGTGGTAGAGAAAATCATGTGAATATCACATCAGATTTTTATAACTTAGAAGATTACAGAATTTACTCTCTCCTGTAGAAACAAGAATCTATGAGTCAAAGAATACTTAATTCTTTATTTTTACTTTCTCTACATGTACTATGTTGGTGCATAGCGTATAGAGAAGGTATAGTAATGCACCCAAAAATTCGATACCAAGATTTCAGCAGAAATATATGTTTTGAGACCCCCTGACTCCAAAAAAATCATTTTTAGAAAAATATCCATGTGTGTGTGTGTCTGTGGGCAGCATAGCTCAAAAATAAAAAGACTGTGTAAACCCAAACTTGGTATTAAGTTTGATATCTTCCAAGGATGCAACAAGATTTTCAAGAAAATCCCCCCATCCCAAACTACCCTTTACATGGAAAAAATTTCAAAAATTTTGATTTTCTTAAAAATGGCTCTTAACGATTTTGATTAAAATCTCTTATATTTAAGATAATTACTTCCCAAATAAAATGCATATCTTGAATTTTCTGGGAATAGCCTCAAAAGACCTCTTTATCATGGATGATTTTTACACACAATTTATGTCATATACATTTTTTTCATGGAGTTGTTCGGTTTTGAGATATTCCTTGTTATTGGTTTCAGTTTTAAAAAACGTATACTTTTCTCATGCAAGGTATTTGACAACTCTTGTCCTTACAAACAAAGGAACTTCAGTCGCATAGCAACCAGCTTTTGACTATCACCTTAACCTATGGTATTCCCTTATTTCCCTTCTACTTACAAGGAAGCAAGTAAAAAGACTATTTCTGCTAATTTTTTTCTCAATTAGCATGAAGTAAATAGAAGTATAACAATAATTTGTTGCAGAGATGTAGAGAAAGTCATGTGAATGGAACACATCAGATTTTTTTAAATAATTTTTTTAAAACGTTTCCCAAATAAAACTTTAAATGTTGATAGAAAGCACTTTAATATCTGGATTGTCATGTTTCAGGGTAACTGATTTGGATTGGAATGGTGCTTTGAACAAGATAAGCTCACTCTGGCGGCGCTACAGTGAGTTTGAGTTGCTTCGGACATACCTAGAAGTTACTTATCCATATGTTGTCCTACCCCCACTGCCTGAGAAGAAAGTCATGTATGCATGGCAGAAGGTAGCATCTGATACTTTTGATCCAGATTTTGTGGACAGACGTCGTGCAGGATTGGAGGTGTGAATCAAACCAAATATTTACCCTGTGTTTTGATGTACGTATGTCTCTGCAAAAGGCGCTTTAAAGGACAGAAAGTAGCCATGGTTATAATTTGCATATGTAGCATGAGCTTTTGCTTTTGTATGTCCTTCCTGATGTTTGCTTTGTAAGAGTGGCTAGAAGCTTATTTCTAGGTAATGCAATGGGAGTTGAAGATAACAAATTCTTCCTTAGAAGTACAATGATTTACTTTGCTTTCATGCATGCGTGCCTTTAATTCCCTGTATTTGCCAATCTACTTAGAAAAAGCCTATTATGTATAGATGATCTTGCTTAATATTGAGTTGATCTTATTAGCTGAAGATTTTTCCAAAGCTCATTATTTCTAAATGCTTGTGTACATATACGTATATAAATAGTTTTATATGCACTGTGTCTTTATATTTTAGCTTACTAAAAATCTCCTTTATACAACTGCATTCTCATAATACTAACCATTAAACATTGAAATACCTCTTCTTTCAAGAATTTGCAAACAAATTAATATTTTTGTAGCTTTAGTATTTATTTTATGAGGATCATTCCAAAACTAATACTTTCTGTTTAATTTCATGGTAACTTCAACAGGTACAGAAAACAATAACAGCAAGCTCTTGCTACATACTATCATTCTATATAATTGCCAACATTCATTATGTATTAGAACATTAATGGGAATACACAGTGAAATAGCTATCAAGAGTAAAAACCAACATCACTAGTTAAAATAAGTATCTTCAAACATGTTTCGGTGGCTTTTGCCTCCATCTTCAGCAGAAAAAATGTAAATGGCTTGTTATTTATGGATGCTCTTTAACTACTGTGGTTCCCAGCATCCCATTCTAAATTGGGCATGAAAGACCGCTTAATTTTGCTCAGAGGCCTCTGTATCAGGCTTGAGGTTCTTTTATGTGCCACAAATCTATGATATGTTATCAACGGCTTTACTTCCCTTCCGAAGGAAGCCATGCTAAGGATTTTTACTCCCGAAAAAATCCATTGTTCTCTACCGGGTTTGAACCTGTGACCTTGGGTAATCTTCAGCAGAGATATACTGATGAACTCTAGGTACAAGATGCTATCATGTAACTACTGCACCATGGAGGGCAGCATACTCCTGGAATTATGAGTAAAATGCAGCTCTTTGACATATACCCAATTTGGAACAGCCTGCTTTGAACATTACCAGGGGCATAGCTCTAAAGGTTACTAGGCGATTCATTTGTAAAGCGTGTAATGCATACTGAAATTCCAAAATCAACTTATTTTTCATCATAGGTACATTAGTTATTTAATTTGATATTGCTTATGCTCTATATGAAATAAGATGCTACAGATCATATTTGTCTCCCTTAAATACTTTTCTACATTTATTAGTCTAAATACACCAGTTACAGGTATTAGTCCCAATGCAATTACCAATCATTTTCTGTTTTCTCTACGTCACCCAAATAATTCTCTTTAACTTTTTTATATTTATATCTCCTTTTACATCAGAATTTTTATAGTTAGTACTAATTTTTTGAAAAAGAATAAAACCAAAAACCAGCTTCAAAAAATTCACTTACCACCCTTTGGCACATCAAAAATCCCAAAAGATTTTAAAAAATGGAACATCAGGTTAGCCCCAATAAACACGCACAGTTTAAAAAACCACCTCCATACAAACATGAAAGATAAAGTTCCTACATTGAAACAATCAGGGGCAGTGAAATCAGCAACAAGGAATGTGAAAAAGTGTATATAGGAAAAACAAAAAGAAACATCGGATGTGTCAAGGAATACATGAGGAATATAAGAATAAATCAGCTGTAGCACACTATTTTTGGACTCAAAATTTCCATAGTGAACCCAAATTATTAAAATCAATGCAGAATCCTATTGGATTAAGTTTGGGAAAATCTATTGATTCTAAAAAACAAAAACATCATAAATGTTGATGTACCACAAACAATCTTATCTCAAAATTCATCTACCCAGAAAGGAGAGCTGCTACCACGAGTTCATCAGTGGATCTATCAGTAGCTGCCAAAATATGTTCAAAGTAAATTACTTATTTTAACTAGTGAAGTTTGAGTTTGATGCTGTGGTTTTACTCTTAACAATTAATGTATTTCATAATGGTTGGCCACCTTGATCATATCGTTAGTATGCACCTTGCTGTTGTTATATTTTGAACATTGCCACACATTGTGTTGATTAATTATATGTAACAACTGCTAAAATGTAAAAATTACAAGTTGTTTGCAAGTTGATTTATTTTTCTTCTTTCTTCATAAAGACTTAGATGTGGCAATAGGTTTTTGCATTGTAATCTGCAGCTTTTAAGTTTCACATTGGAATATACAAGACAATATAACAACCAGAAACACTCTCATATAAGATGTTAAAACAAAGTTGGACAGTCTTCCAAATACAGTGGAATGCAGCAGTTACCTATCTGTTAACAATTAGAAAAGAGTTTATTTTATAACTCTGCATATTGTGAGCAAATTATTATTTAATATTTTACTTTTCAGAACTTTCTACTTCGGGTGGCCTCCCATCCCATTCTTTCATATGATCATCACTTCATTGGCTTTTTACAACAGGAAGAGGGCTGGAGAGAAAGTATAAAAGATACAGGTAAGAATTATTAAAATACCAAAAGGAATGAAAGAAAATAAATGCACTGCAGTTTTATTTAAATATAAATGGTTTATATACTCATGTATTTATCCTATTTCTTACTTTTAAGTTGAGCTCTTTGCAGTCATGTTTACTTGAGTTCAGTAGCCCTCAAAGAGTGTATTTCCGGTAAAATGTTAAAATGTATTTTAATAATTCAAACTCTTCTCGGGCTTCTAGCCAGGTAAAAACTTGGCTTGACACCAACGTTTCGAAGAAGTGCATCTTCCTCGTCTTCAGGGTGAACTGATCAAGTTTTTACCTGGCTAGAAGCCCGAGAAGAGTTTGAATTAACACGTCGCCAGGAAAGCTTCAGTTCTGTATTTTAATAGTTTGAATAATTTGGCAAGGATTTCAGGATTGGTAATGAGATCCAAGTTCTTTATCTCTAGTGATGAAGGCTGCAACTAGGTGGATTATTAATTGTAAGGACTTGTATAAAAAAGTTCAGAAATTCAATTTAATCTTCCTCACCTATATGAATTGGATTGATTAAAGCATATTTCATTTTTCCAGAAAGCTCCCATAAGGAATAACTTGCTCTATAGCCAAGCAAGTGGCACACACAATTCTTCTTTTACTTCTCTTGTTAGCACAAGTGGGATTTTATCCCATCCTTTCGACCTTAAGTGCTTATTCAAATTAATTTTGCCTGTACCCAGCTATTTTTTGGTTAGCTTTCGGAAGACATTGTATTCCACTGCAAAATTTGAGAGATTTTACTGTAAACGCATGTTTTAGGGTTCTCTAAATCCAAAAAAACAAAAAAAAATTAGGAAAAGGTCCTTTTGTGTGTGTGTCGCTCAAAAATGAAAAGTTGGTTAAACATCATATTTGATATTTAAATTTGGCATCTTCCAAGGATGTGACAGAGATATTAAGAAGGTCCTCCCACCCTAAACTATCCTTTAAGTGGAAAACATTTTCAAAATGTTTGTTGTTTCAAAAGTGACTTATGATTTTCATTAAAGATATTTACGTGACAAATAAAATGTGTAACCTGAATTTATTGGGAATAGCCTCATGTTCATTCTGAAGACCTTTGCATAACTCGTAAACAGTAAGAGATAGACAGAAATTTACTATACAAAAAATAAAGATTTCAAAATGTACTACTTATGACAAATACAGTTTTGTTGTGGAGCTAACCATTTCTGAGATATTGCTTGTTATAGGTTTAAATTTTGAATTACTTTTTACTTTTATCAAATGGGAAGTCTTTATTCATATTTATATATTTTAGATAAGCAAAGAGAATGGAATTTCATTACGCTCACATAGTGGCTGGCTTTTAAAAGATTTGATCATCATTTTAGCTTATTGCATTTCGTTTGTGTAAGGAAATAATACTGTAATAAGATAATTTCTGTTAATGTTTGTCTTGATAAAAGGAAGCCTGTCTTGATAAACCTGAAGCAGACAGAATTAGTTTTGTAACAATAATTTTTTGTAGTTAAAGAAAGATATGTGAATATAGCACAAAATAATTTTTCTATTGACCTTTCAACAAAGATGCAACAATGTAATTAAGCTTTTCCTTATTTTTCTTCCTTTATATTACATTTAACTTTTAAACCACATTTAACTCACACTTTATAGCTTGTTTACTAACTGGATTGAGCTACAGCTTAGACTAACCCATTAAACTTTTTGTTAAAAGCATAAGCCCACTCTCTAAAACTGTACACCTATTGCATTATATCCATTTTTAAAAAAATTAGGATTAAGGCACAACAAAGTAAAATAGGAAAAAGTTGTTGAACGCTGCAGACATGTTGCTGCCATATATTTCACTAAACTTATTCTCTATTATTTGTTAATTTGTCAGCTCAGTCCAGAAAAGTAATGAGGTTATAAAGCAGAAAATATACCAACATTGATTGTGCATTTTTGCAGGTTATCTTCAACTGGCAGAAACAAAACTAAAGGCTCTTAGTGTGGCAGTGCGACTAAAGCAGCCTGACAAGAGATTTGAAGCAATAAAAAACTATGGAAATGAACTTCAGGTTAGCAGAAAAATTACCATAAGTTAGATATTAAGTTGATGATATAACTCTTGCCACAGGAGCTTGAAAGTCAGTACAAGAAAATACAGTGTGTCCACAAAAGTGTTCTCATACTTTTAATAGGCATATTTGGGTGAAGTTGGTGACATTGGAAAGAAAAACGCAAATATTTTTTACTGTACCTCATAGACATTGAATGTGACCCCTGCAGTGACCCTTAGACATCAAGGCAATATTTTCATTCGCATCACACATGCTCCAATATATCTGATGAAATGGACTGGATTGCAGCAATGATACAAAGTTGCACTTCTTGCAGGTTTTTAGGCAATGGGGGTACACAGACACAATCTTTTGTAACCACATAAAAGGAAGTCGCAGACCGTCAAGTCAGGTTAACTCAGCAGCCACTTGTAAAAGACATCATTTCTGGCATATCCAATACATTCTCTGGGAAGCCACTCATTAAGATGTTCCCAAATATGTAAATGCCAGTGAGGAGATGCTTCATCTTGTTGGAAAATTACAAAATAACCATTCAAGGAGCATGTCAAGATAAGTTGGACTGTTGATGTGGTCTCTTGAAAGAAAAATGGGCCATAGACTTAACGTTTCGACACAGTACAAAATACATTAATTTTAGGGAAGTCTCTTTCAACTTCCAATATATGTGGAATCTGGCTTCCACAAATCCTAACATTATGCCTGTTCACTGTTCCACTAACATGGAATGTCGCCTTATCACCGAAAATTATTTTTTCTGGCAGTTTTTCACTATTCTCTATTAGTACCAATAAATGTTAAGAAATAAGATTTCAATTTTTGCACTAATTAGAGCTTGTTGGGGTAAAACTTCAGTTGCCTATTTAGTATCTTAGATATGGTGGATTTAGGGATGTTTAACTGCAGACTAGCTTTATGGACAGACTTTTTAGAATATGTACAAAAGCTTCCTGCACTTGTTCCATAATTCCCATATTGACAGATAGTCTCCCTGAATGACCTTTTCTTTGATGACATCCAGCTATGATCTAGAAAATCAATGTACCACTTGGTAGCTTCAAAGTTGAAACCTTCACCTAGAAGCACATTGAACCTTCAGTAGATGCTGCATGCTACGATATTCCAAAACACACTGTGTTTTTGTGGGTTTGGCATAACTCCTTAAAGCTTCTTTAATAACAATACAATTTTAGAAACAAAACATTCACATGTAACGTGCCTCCTAATATCCAACAATGAATCCATATCAACTAATCACAAATATGAGTGAACTTAGTTTCTGTATTTGATTCCTATGAGCCCATCTATTATTGACATGCAAAAGTATTTTGAGTTTTTCTGTTGAATGTCACCAACTTCATTTAAATATGATTATCCAAGGCAATGTGATGCCTGTTTGCAGTATGAAGTATTTTTATGGACACACTGTATAGTTAGTTATAGCTTGGTAACAGCAATGCATGAGTTCTTAATAATTGTAGAAAGTAGTGCTATTTATTATTTTCCATGACCTGGAATAAAACATGCCTTAGTTCTAAGTCTTATAAACTCGTAAGGAGCTTAGTACAAACAAATAAATGTAACACTAGACTAAATGTGATTGATATTTTTAACAGAGCAACCTTGGTAACCTGTTGCGAGTAAGGGCTAGATTAGTGGAGAGGCTATATACTATTCACAAATTCCATGCTCACTATGGTCGAGTATTCAGTGAGTGGAGTGCTAAGGAGAAGGAAATGGGTGATGGTCTGCAGGTAAGCTGTGTTGAAAAGATGTTATATAGGATTAATGTAGTGATAATAGAAATTTATTTTTATTGTTCCTTGTTCCTTTTGCAGCCAATATTTGGAATAAAATATTGTGGCATTGAGATTATATTTGGTAAATCCTATTCTTGATTCAGTTTGTTAGATTGCATTGTAAACCGCAACATGAACAGTATCCTTATCAGAATTGCAAATCATATACCATATTTATCCGAATACAAGACAATGTTTTTCCGCAAAATATTAATGTTCAGATCTGGGGGGGGGGGGTTGTCTTGCATTTGCGACATGTTTTCTGAACACCATATGGGGAAAAGGTAAGTTTCAAACTTCGCGGGTATGGTAGGGAAATGGTATAGATTACTGCCAAGCAAATCTACATATGCAGCAGATCAAAGATTAATATGGCAGATTTTGTGCCAAAAATTAGCTGTTAATGGGCCTATGAGCATTCTTGTTAGAAAAACGAATACTTTCTGAAAGTAAAATAAAATTAGAGTACTTCTAAGTATGTTGTCTTAATAGAAAATATTCATAATCGTTGTTAAAGTTGTGCTCCCGTCACTGCTGCCATTGACATTGTCACATACCATCACACACATCTCCGTACTTCATTTTTCGTCTCTCCTGTTCAAAATATGAATTCACGCGAAAATTTGAATTAAGTAAAATGTTTCGCAATATATTATGTATGTTGTCTTAATTGAAAATCGTATCTATAATCGTAATTACAGCTAAGCTGCCACTGTCACCACCAAACGCAAACATACTGGTATATTTCTGTTCTCTCTTCCGCAAGCAATGTAAGTTTCTGCGCAAATGTACAATGTGTTACAGTAAGTATGTTGTCTAAATAGAAAATCATATCCATCATCGTCGTTACAGCTACGCTTGCCGTCACCACTGCCATCTATCATTGCACACATATCTCACATTTCCATTCTCCCACTCATAATGTTAATTTCTGCGTAAATTCAAATTGGATAAAAACATTAAATGTTGTCTAAATATAAAATGATATCCGTCATAGTCATTATATAGTGCTCCGCTCTCTGCCAACAGCTCAAAATATGAATTTCCGCTGCAAATTCAAATTCAGTATAAAAAAAAGGAGATTTAATCAGCTTAAGTGTTCATTTGTTTGTTTAAAATATATGGCAAACCTTTAAATTTCATTTAAAAATTTTTCTTTTTATATAGGTGTTTTAAACATGTCTTCTTTTTAAATATGTAGATGATATGCTAAAATTATACCAAGATTAAGTTCTGAAAAACGGGGGTCGTCTTCCATCCATGGTGGTCTTTTATTCGGATAAATATGGTACATAAAACCTAAAATCAAGGCAGAATGGAATGAGAACCTGAATGGAATGCAAGTAAATTTGACTAATGTAGGAATATAAATGCCTTTTTGATGAAAATGTCGAACTGAACTAAAATGTAATGCATTGAGATGCAATTGTTTTTATAAAACTGGCCAACATTTTTTCACCTGCTGTGCTATTCAGTCAATATAGGGAAAGTTCAAAACTTGATGCAGTAACCCCCCAGGGGCCTACTACGGTAGGTACGGGTTTGGCGCACCCGGGGGTTCCCGAGCCACTCGCCGCCATCTCATCACACCCACGTAGCTTCCTTGGGGGCCCGGTCTGATTTAATTTCCCGACGAGCGCTCATTGGGTTAGAATTACAGACTGGTCGTGTTACCGCTAACGGAAAACCCGGTGTAATCAACCACAAGTCCCCTGAATCCATGCCTGCTTTATTATGCAGCATGGCCTAAAGTGGGGAGCCACAGGTAGTTATACCTGTGGTAGGGGCTTAAAGCCTGGTTGTACATGGTGAAGGCTTACCCATATGGACCAGCAGTGGTGGCTGGAGGGTAACTCCTTCTGAGGTATTCCTTGAAATCGGTCTGGTAGGGGTCTACCAGGTGGCACAGACCGGAAAGTATTTTGGTGTCTTTTCTCTCTACCCCCGGATGGCAGGCTGATGCCGACGGTTCCGGAAGGGGGTCTTTCCATAATGCTATCTCCGCGCAAAACCTCTTCTTTTGACCACTTTATAGTTGTGACCTTGGCATGTGAAAAGAAAACTATGCGAGATATCAGTCCGTTTTACATACAACGCGAGATTGACAGGATATGCGGTAAAGTGACCAATGCCACCCGAACGCGAGACGGTACGCTTTTGATTGAAACGAAGACGGAAGATCATTACAAGAAACTCTTGAAGGCCAGCTTGTTGGGTTCCTACCCCATAAAGGTGGCCCCCCACAAGACTTTGAACACCTTTAGAGGCGTCGTAACTACCTCTTGTTTAGACGGTCTTTCCGAAGCAGATATAGTCACTAATTTATCTGACCAGGGTGTATGCCAAGCATACCGTCTGCTCGGCAAACGAGATGGTGAATCAGTGGCACTGCATATGGTATTTCTGACTTTTAAGGGCACCACAATACCCGAGACCCTATATTGTGGATATGAACGCGTCTCTGTGCGACCATATGTGCCAAACCCAATGCGCTGTTTTTGGTGCCAACGGTTCGGTCACACGCAAACTCGGTGCACCTTCGACGCTACCTGTGAACGTTGCGGACAAGCTGCCCACAGAGAAACTGCTTGTGCTCGAGACCCTTGTTGCGTCCATTGTACAGGGAAGCATCCATCTATCTCCCGGCAATGTCCACGTTTTCTCGAGGAAAAGGCCATCCAGGAGCTGCGAGTTAAGGAACGCTTGACTTTTCCGGAAGCCAGACGTCGCTTCCAAAATCTGCAGCCTGCGACCATCTCAGGCTATGCCTCAGTGCTCCGCCGCACTCCTGTTTCCTCAGTGGCACTACAAACCGTGCCTGTAGCCGACGCGTGTACTCAAACAGAACAGTGGCCGACAACCTCGCAGTCTTCAACATTCACACCACCCACTGCCACAAGTTCTATTTCTCCCGAACCTGCACATAAGCCGCTAGTGAGACCTACACCATCTGTCGCTGCTCCTCAAGAGCGCAGTCGCAAGAAACTCAAGGCCAGTGATAAACCTTCCAAATCCCGTACTCGTTCTACGAGCCGTAGGGGATCTTCCGCATCCCGAACATCAGCAGATAGTGCCGACGAAGGTGGCTATACTCTTGTGGGTCCAAAGAGTACAAAGCACAAGAAACGCCCACCTTAACTCCATCTACTTCGTTTCCACCCTTCGTTTGCATCCCAGCTGCAAACTCATATTATGATTATTCTGTAAGTTTTCACGCCTCTAACTGTGCCTCATGGCTCTCCTGACGTGGAATATCCGTGGTGTCCGTACCCATAGGGCCGAATTGCAGCTGTTACTACGGTCCTATAACCCTCTGATTCTGTGTTTGCAGGAGACAAAGCTTCGACCCCATGATGCATTTGCCCTGCACCAATACCTTCCCATGCAGTTTGACGTTACACCGGAGGAGGGCTCTCCTGCTCATGGGGGTGTTATGATCCTCACGCGCAATGACATCTGCGGTCAGCCAGTCTCGCAAGCTGTTGCTACCCGACTTACCCTTCCTGGTTTCTGCTTTACCGTATGTAATGTCTACATGCTGCCTTCATCTATCCTCTGCGCCGCTGACATGCTCCATCTCTTGTCACAGCTCCCAGCACCTTTTCTTCTGCTGGGTGATTTTAATGCCCACCATCCCGTATGGGGTTCTCCTAGGGCCTGCGCGCGGGGGACCGTTCTTGCTCACCTTTTCGATCAAAATAGTCTCTGTGTTCTGAACACCGGTGACCCTACTTTCATTTCCGATTCTTCTGCCACGCTTTCCCACCTGGACCTCTCTGTTTGTTCAGCACAGCTTGTTCACTTCTTCCAATGGAACGTAGTATCTGACACTCATTCCACGATCATTTTCCTTGTGTCCTCACCATGCTTTCACACCACATTACCTCATCGCGTGCTAGCACTTGACAGCTGTCTAAGTCTAACTGGGCGCTCTTTTCCTCTCTGGCTGTGTTTGGCGACCGTCAGTTCCACATGGTTGACCATATGCTTGAGCACTTTAACTGTGTTATACTCTCTGCCGCAGAGCAAACCATGCCCCGGACATCTTCCCGACCTAAATGCTTACCGGTCCCTTGGTGGACTGCTGAGTGCCGCGATGCCATTCGTGCTCGTAGGAGGGCTCTTAGGGTATTTTGCCATCACCCTACGCTGGAGCACTTGATCATTTTTAAACAAACACGAGCACGGGCATGCCAAATTATTCAAGATAGCAAAAGGTCTTCATGGAATTCGTTTGTTTCAACCGCACAACACCTTCATCCGTTGTGTGGGAGAAACTCCGCCATGTTGCCGGTAAGCAGACTGGTACCTCCATACCGGGGCTACTCGTGGGCACCGACACCGTAGTTGATCCGGTTGCTGTGTCGGACGTCCTAGGCAGCACATTCGCAAATGTGTCCAGTTCCGCCAATTATCACCCGGCGTTCCGTGCCATTAAGACGGAGGTGGAGTCTAAGAGTCTCTCTTTCCGGTCCTCTGACACTGAGTGCTATAACACATCTTTTAGCATGCGAGAGCTGGATGCCTCACTAGCATCTTCTCGGCATTCCGCTCCAGGACCCGATGGTATCCACATTGCCATGCTGCAGCACCTCTCTTCTGATGGTAAACTCTTATCTCCTGAGCCTATATAACCGTGTTTGGCAAGAGGATGTGTTTCCTGCGGCTTGGCGTGAAGCCACGGTTGTTCCCATTTTAAAACCGGGAAAGGATCGTAGACTTCCTTCCAGTTACCGTCCTATCTCCCTCACCAGTGCAGCTTGTAAGGTGATGGAGCGCATGATCAATAGGCGGTTACGATGGTGGCTCGAGTTTGAGAAACTCCTCTGCAATATCCAGTGCGGCTTTCGCCGATACCGCTCTTCGACTGACCACCTAGTTTCCCTCTCGACTCATATCCTGAATGGATTTCTGCACAAGTGCCAAACTGTGGCCATATTTTTCGATCTCGAGAAAGCATATGACACCTGCTGGAGGGCTGGCTTATTGCGTACGTTGCATAAGTGGGGCTGCCGTAGCTGCCTTCCAGTATTCCTCCGCGAGTTTATGGAGAAGCGGGTATTTCATGTATACGTGTTGGTTCTGTTTGCTCCCGCGTATTTAGTCAGGAGAATGGTGTACCTCAAGGTTCGGTTCTCAGTTGCACCCTCTTCGCCATCGCCATTAATCCCATCGCTGATTGTCTTCCTGCTGGAATTTCCTCATCCTTATTTGTTGACGACTTTGCAATTTATTGCAGCTCTCGGCGCACATGCCTTTTGGAGCGTCACCTTCAGGCCTGTCTCGACCGTCTGCACAGTTGGAGCGTTGCGAATGGTTTCCGTTTTTCTGCCGAGAAAACCATTTGTGTCAACTTCTGGCGTCGGAAACGTTATGCGGCGCCTTCCCTACAACTTGGGCCGGTACCACTGCCCTTCGCTGAAACTGTGAAGTTTCTTGGCCTAGTGTTTGACAGGAAGTTTGGTGGTCGTCTCATATTTCTTCGTTGAGAGCTCGATGTGATCGAGCATTTAATATTTTACGTGTTTTATGTGGCACATCCTGGGGAGCAGAACGCACTGTACTATTACAGCTATATCGTTCGCTTGTTCGCTCTAAGCTTGATTACAGGTGCATTGTGTACTCTTCGGCATGTCGTTCAGTTTTACGTCGTTTAAACCCTGTTCACCACCGAGGGATTCGCCTGGCACTGGGTGTGTTTCCGACGAGCCCAGTTATTAGTGTGTCTGCTGAGGCTGCTGAACCTCCGCTGTGCTATAGGCGTGAGGTCCTTCTTTGCAGCTATGCCCTCCACCTCCATGCAATGCCGGATCACCCGTCTTTCAAGCTATTCTTTGACGTGTCTCTTGACCGTCAATATGCTGTTAGTGCGCTGGCCTTGCTTCCTGCCGGGGTTCGCTTTCGTGAATTGCTTCGCCTGTTGGATGTTCAGCTACTGGCTCTGCAGTCACTGGGGGAATGTTCATCTCCTCCTTGGTTACGCTGAGACACCCTGGTCCACCTATGGTTGGCATCCATGACGAAATCAGTTACTCCACCCTCTGCCTTCCGCTCTGCTTTTTTAGAGTTGCAGGCCGAGTTTCCCAACCATTGTTTTATTTTCACGGATGGTTCAAAGGATGACCGTGGTGTGGGATGTGCTTTTGTTTTTAATTCGCGGAGTTACGCGTTTCACCTATCGGGGCAGTGTTCAATTTTTACCGCCGAACTTTTCAGTATTTATCAAGCTCTTGTTTTTATCCAGGGACAGGATTTTAGGCAGTTTGTTATGTGTAGCGATTCCCTCAGTGCACTACAGGGCCTGCTTGAGCTGTATCCATACCATCCTTTGATACAGCGTATTCAGGATCGCCTGCATTCGCTCGCTGATGCTGGCGTCAGCATGCCGTTTGTTTGGGTTCCTGGTCACGTAGGTGTGAGCGGGAATGAGCAAGCGGACGCAGCTGCCAAGTCTGCGATTTTAAATCCCACTGTTTTTAGCTCCACTGTTCCTCCCAATGATGCTCGTGTCCTCCTGCGCCAGGCCATTCTTTCGCGCTGGTTCGCGGAATGGTCCGGGGTGCGTGGGAACAAACTCAGAGAGGTCAAGTCCCTTCCTGTCCCCTGGACTACTTCTTTGCGTGCATCTCGCCGCGATGAAGTGATTTTAGTGCGACTGCATATTGGACACTGCCGTTTTAGCCATGAGTACCTTTTACGTGGGGAAGCCGCACCGCAATGTGCTTCGTGTAACGAGCCTTTGACGGTGCATCATTTTTTATTGGAGTGCCACCTTTATACTGTTCTGCGTGCATCCCTGTGTCTTCCTATTGACATCCCCAGCCTTCTGGGCGACAACCCTGTATATTGTGACGGACTTTTTAATTTTCTCCGCCGCTGCGGGATGTACAGTAGGGTTAATTTTATCTCTGGGTTTTAGTTTTTACCGACTAATGTTTTTAGTGTCTCATTTTTAATCTGGCTTTGGTAGCCTTTTTATGCTTTCCCTGGTTTTAACCCTTGTGTGGTACTCCTGTTTTTAGTGGTTTTTATGCCTTTTAATTGTTAGCTCTTTTAATTACCCTAGGGCGCTAATAACCTATGCAGTTGTGCGCCCTAAAGCCATAATATTACTACTACTACTTGATGCAGTAAACGTTTTCTTAAACCTTTAACATTACTATTTACAATTTATGTGAAATCTTACCTTAAATTGTATTTATTGCTTGCTGCTCAGGGATGTTTTTTCAAGCTGACAATATCTAGAGAGGACTCTAGCTGTACAAACAACCATAATTATGTGAAGCCACACGAATTGTAAAGTCCAAAGTTTGAGTGGCAGGAGTATACATTTTATTTATAGTTGATTATTTCTCTTAGAAATACTCTTGCTTATTAGAATTCTTGTGCTCAAGTACTATAGGTTTTTAATTACAACCTAACTTGCCATTTTCTTACTTCCCTAACAGAAAGGAGGACATTATCTGGATTCTTTGGCTGCTGGTATAGATATGCCTCTAGAGGAGGAAGAACTGGTTGCTGATCAGCTGAAAGAGTATTTATTTTTTGCTGGTGCACTGCAGGCAGTGTGTAGACGTCAAGAGATGTTACAGCTCCAGTTAGAGCGTGCAGAATGTCAAGTTGTATCCCGAACCACTGAAAAGGATAATGTACAGAAAGGTTAATATTTTCAATTTTAAAGCTTAAGCAATTGGCAGTGTTTAGTGAATAATTTATAGCATACTGCCTCAAAATTTGTAGAATATTTAGACATTACAATAAATGTAAAACCATAACTATACACCATTTAAGTCAGCACAAACTTTGGTTTGTGGATTTCTAGTGTGCAGTAATGAGGGCATTAAATGAACATCTATGAGATAGCAAATGACAGAAGTAAGCAGATATTGGGTGTGAAGCAGTTGAAAATTTTTCCTCTTGGAAACTATTCTGAGATAATGAGTTGTATGCATTAAATGTAGTATTTTTGCTTTACTTCTAAGAAAAGCTTGAAGGAATAGCATATACTGTATTTTGTATGCACAAACAGTAACTAATGCTAAGAAGTTTATACTTTGATGCCATAGTTTTACCTTTCAATAATAATAATAGATTCTCCTATTATTGGGCATTTTCACTTATAATTGGTAATTTTCGACGCCATTCTCATTCAAAGGCAGCAAATTGAAACAATTGAAAACATAATGTCAATATGATCTATTTATATAAAATTTAAATTTAGTGATATTTATGGATGTTCTGTAACTGCAATAGTTCTCAGCACCCCATTCAATATTGAGCATGAAAGACGTTTAATTTTGCCCAGATTGTTTAATTTTTCAGGTTTGAGGTTCTTTTTACATGGGACAACAGCTGTTATTTCCCTTTTGAAGGAAGTCACCGTAAGGATTTTTATGCTCAAAAAATCTATTCTACCAGCTGAATCCTGACGTGGGTGCAGTCATGTATATCTATTGCAGTAGGGAGGTTGTACTTGTGCTGCCAATTGGTCTTAGAAGTTTTTATTCTGTCACAATTTGAAAGAAATTGAATCCACACACCAGCTTTTTCTGTAATTGTTTTTGTTACCAGAATTTCGTGCTCTCCCTGTCTTTCGTCTGTGATGTCATTAAAGTATGTTGTTCCACATTATGTTTATCAATCGATATACTTGTTGGTAGTCGGAATCTCTTTCTTTAAACATCTTGTTAATCTGAACTTGAAGAAACACAGCCATTCTACTTTATCATGAACATTTATTAAACCAGTGTAGTCTGGGTAAAACAGGCTATGATTCTTTTAGTATTACCTATGCAGCAAACTCTTTTCCTATTTTTTATGCATATCAATCATAGTATTCTCAAGGTGGTAGAAAAACCTATTAGATCAATATTGTGGTAAAAAGATTAGTATTTACTATGCTTTTTGTACATACTGATCATAGTTATTTCCTTCCAAAACAGTGGGAAAAGAATTTACTACATTTTATACATATGACTCATGTAGGAGTAACCACCACCTAGTGGCTCTTCTCTTCCGTTCTGAAGATTTTTAATCCCCATCTCAGCTGTTTTGAGCTCTGTAAGACTGCCATGACAATCGCTGATCACAGGATACAGATATGCACATATTTGTTATGAAATTGTAAGAGAATTAACATAAGATTGCACTTGAATTCTGAAATTTAACAGAAAATAAATGAGAAAAAATAATTGTTAATGCAGTTAAAATAAAGATTCACCTGTCATTTTGCAAGTGTGAATTAAATTTCAGGTGAATAAAAAATACTCTGTCCTGATCTTTGTGAGTAGGGATGGTGTTTTTTTGCAAATGTGACCCAGAGTATTTTCAGAAATGTAAACCACTTTTGGAGACAACAGTCTCCAAAACATGTCCCAGTAAGTTATAGTTATTGTGAGTGAAGTTATAATTAATATGTTGAAAATTGTTTTAAATACCAACTACAGTCATGGATTGGAAAGGACAATTTAAATTGGGAAAATTTGCCATAGAGTTGCAATGCTAATGTTCTTGCCAACATAGAAGTATGCTATAGATACATACATAGGAGGGAAGGTGGCTTTTAAAGCAATATTATATATGCTGATGATCTAAGGTTCAAATTCTTTTTGGGACATACTTCTCAATTCCAATTCAGCTGTCATTGATTAGAGAGTAGCATTATCACAGTCTGTTAATTATGAGTCATTATTTGAAAGGCTATAGTTTAATGGTATCGCACAACTCAGCACCCTTAGTAACAGGTTCTCATGTTTCTTTATCAACAGGTAAATCTGGACTGATGTCACGTTTGTTTGGTACTGTGGATACTGAGGAGGTTCGAGAGCTGAAAGTAAATCTTCTGGATCAGCGCATTCAAGAAGGGAAGAACATTATCAAAAATGCTCAGGAAGAGCTGAAGTGAGTTTTAAAACAGTTTGTGTTTCTTTAAAGCTTACCAAAAGATACATGAATCCTCAGAAAGGATTAGAGGATTGTCAGCTGTCTTGAGTTGGCAGATTAATCTGCACATTAGTTTGGTTAAATTGCTATTTCTTGTTAGTTACATTTGAAGAGTCCCTTCGGTTTCATCCAGTTTCATCCACTCATCTATAACTATAACCTTGATGAAATTAATCTTCTTTCTAATGAGTTACTCTTGTGCCAGTTAATGCAAAATATATTTAAGCATGTTAGATAAGAAATAAGCCTTTAGTCGTGTAGATAATGTTTATTCACTGTTTTGGTGATTAAATAATCCAAGCAAACATTATGATGATTTTCATTGCCATAATAAGTCCAGAGTTTCATAGTTTAACCAACTATTAGGCCAATCATTGTCACTTAATTTGAGATCTCCTTATGATTTACTGGGAAAATTTGAGTCACTTGTGGAATTTTATGTTGTGTGAACAATAACATAAAATGGTAGCTCACTGGTAAGAGCAACTGGATGGAGACCAGCAGATTCATGGTTCAAATCCCAGCTGTGGTATTGAATGACTCCACCTTTCAGACTCTTGTCGTACATATGGCTAATGTGGAACAAAGAATTAATTGACAGTAAATGGCCAAATTGTTGATTCATCGTTGATATAGGTGAATCATAGTCCTTTCGCTAGAAAAAATCTTTTAGTGGAATTTCAGAATTGAAAAATGTTGTCTTTATTTTTCTAAATGTAGATTTGCTTCCAGGCAATCAATTTCTGTTGCTTTGTTGATGATTTAAATGCCACTTCTGTATTTTTAAAACAGTTAATAAAGCAACAGAACTGACGGCCAGAAAGCAAATCTGCTGTGGAAAACAATGAAAATTCTCAGTTCTGAAACTCTGTCAAAGATGAAAAGAATTCATGGAACTACTACAAACATTACAACTTGCTAGCATAAACAATGGATCAGTAGACTAACATAGGTTGAAAATAAAAATTATTAATCATAGAAACATGTTGTTAGTTATTAGTGCCAATATTTATTGAATGACTTAGATTCTTCCCAGATTTGCTTGCAAGGTTTGTGATCAATGTCATCGACATTTTGTGCCCTTAAAATCGAGAATTATTAAAGTGTTTCTTGCTTTGGCTATGCAAAGTTATGTAACATTCTTTTACTTACTGTATCTGTTTTTTCAGTGTTTATTGTCCTTTTTTTTTTATTTCTTACATGTAATATATTCCTTTGTTTTTCTTTTTAGTGAATTTTCAAAAGAAGCTTTATTGGATATAGATAGATTTCAACAACAGAAAGTAATCGATCTACGTGAAACATTGGCTGGTTACATAGTTCTTCAGATTAAAATGTGTCGAAAGGTGAGATTTGTGTTTCTTTTTGTTATATTAATGTTAAAACTTATATAAATATAGAACAGTAAGATTTATTTTAAACTCCCTTGTAAAGATTAATAAGCTGTAATTTAATGGAGATGATTTCAAAATTAAAACATATTAAAAGTTAGAAATATTTGAAATTTAATTGATAGTGTACCAAATTAAGTTGCTTAAACATTACCTATTAAATTATACTGAATTCAATTGATGCAACATTTTTCAAATTGAAAGCGATTGCCAAAGTGTAAATAAGTCTTGATTTCTCATAACACATTTATTGTTTATCAATGGGATTTTCTGCCCCTCTGAACAGGGGCCTAAAAACTTAAAAGCTCAGTGAGTGTTTTGATGTAAGAAACCCATGGTCTGATCACCCATTACTGGGAAATTTCATTACTTTTGTTTTAACTCCTTTGTATCTGTTGCTTGAAATATGATTTTTGCTAACAAAACGTAACCTTTTACTGTTGAAAAAGAGAGTTTTCATTGAAGTCTACCACCATGCCTGATTTCTTCAGTTGTCATGGCATTTGTTTATAAAAACTTATTGTGGTAAGATAAGTCAGCTCCTCTTCCGACAAAAGCTACTTTTTATCTTCCGCTCCCCTCCAAAGTTTGCTTCCTAGTACATTACTTTATGGTATGCACCTTTTCTATATTTCCATTTAATGTAATGGGAGCGCAGCACAGCAGTACTATGCAGAACTGTTCCTGCAGGGACAGCAATCTATTGAAGATTTTACATGGTAGATAAAATGTATATCCTGAGGTTTTAGGGAACACCCCTGAAGTCTTCAATATTCTGGATGATTTTTCTTAACTAGTAAAGCATACGAGATAGACAAAAACTTACTTAAGAAAAATGTAGATGTCGTTAAAACACTCAATTTTGTCATACACAGCTTTTTTTTTTTTAGTGTTAACCATTAAAGGGAATTCCCTGTAATTGACTTTAAATTTAAAATGTTTAAACCTTTCTCAAACAGGAAGTCTGCATCTGTTTCATCTCTCTTTGTTTTACTGCTAGTCGTGGAAAGAGAACCAAATTTCAAAGATAAATCACATAAAGACAGCTTTTAAAAGATTTGACTGTTGCTTTAACCTAGTATATTTCCTTACTTCCTTTCTACTTATGAAGAATTAAGTAGTAACAATGTTTTCTGGTAATTTATTTATAATTGCGCTTCACTGTATAGCACGTCCATTATTTTTGTTTTTTGATCATTTCTGGTAATATTTATCAATTGTGAGATAAGAGTAACTTTTTGCAAGACTAGTTTATTTGCAGAACATATAGAGAAAGTCATGTGAATGGAATGCATCAGACTTTATAACAATAATTTGAGATTATTTACTTGGTAAATCAACATCTTTAGTCACTTATTCGCTGGACACTGTTGTCTGGTGTATAGATGGAACAAGAGAAAGCAAAGAGCTGAGGATAGGGCTGAAATATCTCGAAAGCATTCCGTCTACACAGCAACCAACAGTATCCAGCGAAGAAGTGTTTATAAAGTTATTTGCTAACAAATACAGTAATTAAGTACTGTTTTATTGATTTCTGAAACAGCACATGTTTCCTTTTTGCAGGGTCTTCAGACATGGACTCACATTCGGGATTGCTTGGAAGGTATACCCTAAGCATATAAGTAACCTGTTTTTTTAGGGATGCCAGTGTGAAATTTCACATCCACTATCATACTAAGAAATTCGATATCAGTGCCTTATTACTATAATGACATAAAGCAATTCTCAGTATTTTGGTGGTTTCTTCTTGAACTGAAATAAGTAAAATAAGGCCAGGCTAATATGAAGCAAGGGACAAAAAGAAATATTTCCAAGAGAAAGCTTGACCCATAGACGTGGTGCAATTGTTAATCCGATATCGAGTTCATTTGTCTGATAACGTGTTGAAATATCAACACCAAATGGCATCCCTATAAATTTACTATGTTTAAGTTACCCTTGCCATATAATATGTTGTCCTCAGATTAGTTCACCTCATTAATCTGAATCATTCAAAAGTTTGTCCACAAATCACAAAATTATTGAGAATTATAAAACCACTCTTCCCACATAATGACATTTAATATTTCTTATTATATTAATTCTATATCCCAAAAAAATAATTTGCTTCTCTCAAGCTTTGCCATCCTTTTGGCCAAGCTTAAAGTATGAAACACCATTATGCTGTTCATTGTCAATTTGTGATGCTTGGATTCCTATGGAATTTCTCTTTGATTTATGTAAAGAAATATAAATATTACTGATGTAGTACTTAAGTATAAACCACTATCTATGCATATAATTGATGCTTGCAAATAAAAGTACAGCATTCCTTCCTCAGTATTACGGAGGATTTTGTTAATGTATTTTTTTATGTGTTTGTTACACTAGAGGTTTGTTTTGTCCCACAGGATGCAAGAAAGCCCAATGTATAGTTTCTTGTTGACTGAGATTAGAAAGTAGAACACTTAGTTGTAGAGACAAACTAAGAATTCATTGCTGCAATGCTGCTAAGAATGAGGCTGATGTTCATTCCTTCTTTTCAGAAGTTTGATGTTTTCGTTTATTAAAAATGTCTTGTTATCCTATCCACATATCACTTGGAGAGTCTTGGTATTCCATAAAAATTGTTCTTGTAGATTAAGTAGTTTCAGAGTTCAAGCAATAACTTTGTGTTAAAAGAAATTTGCAAATGCATAAAAAAGGAAAGTTATGCAAGTTAAATCACCATAGTAGGTAATAGAATCGTCCAGTCTGTTTTTGAAAAAAAAAAAAAAAAATGTTACAGCATGATTAGGGCTGGTTCACATCACACCAGTAATAATAACCAGAATGAGATGGAGAACAGGAAGCCAGGCAGGAAAAAAAAAAAAAATAAATAAATAAAATAAAGAATGCATTTGTTTGTTTCTTATTGACCAATGACATTTTTTCACCTGCTCTCCGGCTTAACCAATATAATCTGTGAATTCAGTCAACATAATACAGATTGGCCAACTTCAAATTATGATAGATTTTTCTAAATGGAAGCCACTGCTATTTCAAATTCCTAAGAACTTCTTGAGCAGCCAAACACTCAGCTTTCGATAAGCAACCAACTTTCAAACAGTTTAAAATAGAAATAAAGCGCTTTTGTTATAATTATTTCAGGTTTGATTTTCCCAATACTGTAGCTGTTTTATGTCATGGTCACATGGAATAATTGCTACAATGAAGAGTCCTTAAAATGAAAAACAAGTTTCATGTTCTCGTTCTTGGGCACTGCATATTGGTCTATATTGTGCATTTCAGACTCTTAAATTTGGAGAAGTCTTGCTTCTCGTTTCTAGGGCCCAGGTCGCCTTCCCGGCAGTCATGAATGCTTCCATTGAAATGCAAATATTTCAACTTTCAATCATTACTGGTTGTTGTGAACCAGCCTGTATTGGAGATCACATGAAAGAACTTAAATTCCTACAACTGTAAAACTAAAACTCTTTGCTTTTTTAAGATGAACCATTAACTAACCATAATAAAAAAAAATTCATAAAGCAATGTTGCTATAGGTTTACAACTTTGAAAAGAATATTGAGAGGAAAGTTATCTTTGTTGCTTTCCCATCTCTTATTTCTCCCTCCTTTCTTTTCCTGCTACCTTCTACCCATTTACTTATCATTTATCACTGTAGGAGAAGCATGTTCACTGTTCATGTGGCACACCTAATGGAAGAAGCTACTAGTGTACAGAGTAATATTCTTTCTTCCATTGTACACCTACAGACATGTTTGGTATACTAACATTCTATTGATAAAATGCCTGTCATAATTTATTTTATGTATTTTTATGTAACAAAGAAAGGCCTGCGATTTCACATCCTAAAATACTACATAAATATGCATTCAAATATGCTCTAAACATTTTCAAAAATGCAATAAATATCCGTCAATAAATAAGAGCACAAATAAATGTTCATACCTCATGTTAAAGTGATCATTTCATTGCTAATAAGTGCTGATAAATTGCTATACACAACAGTGTTTTAAGTACTTTTCAATAAAAACCTTAATTTATTATGCTTCAAATATTTTGGGATGAGAAATGTTTGTCTACAATGAGTTACTACAGAGTTTCATGTTAACTGCTCTAATGAAAAGAGGATATTTACATAGTGTGTCAGGCTGTTTTCATTCAAGAATGCCTAGATATTGCACATTGGTTTATGGTGAGGGATTTTGGGAATTAGATTATTTACTCTTTCCTTGACTAATTGTATACTATCAGAGACAGAAATTGGGTTCCATTTTTTTCTCTTCAGAAATATTTAATGACTCACTTAAGGCTGCCCCAACAGTATCCAGTGATATGAATGGCTGTTTATTAACAAGGTAATTAAAAAGATAAAACCAATATATATTTTTATTGCAAGACCTAGATTAAATATCTTGAAGTCTTTCTGTTGATGCAGCATTACTTGAGTCTAGTGTGCTGGGCATGACTTATGTTGTTTGAAGAAGAATCATATTTAGCTTTATTCTTAGATTCTCCCATGATTCTTTGGTGTGCCAAATGTTCTTGCAGTAGTAATAGGGAAGTTAAAAACGGAATGAAGCACACTAAAAATACCAGAATGTTTGACTTTTTTTTTTGCTGTTCTATAGGCAATAAGCACAGTACGTTCTGTAAAGTATCATCCAATTAATGCTGAAGATGTCAGTACAAAATCTAGAAAAAAAAAATATATTTTTCAGTTCTTAAAAATGTGCTACAGACATTAAAATATTTGTAAAATGATTCATTGATAAACATTGCAAAAACATTGCATAAAACCAAATTGAACAAAGGCAAAAATTAATTTGAATGCAGAATGTTTATGCATACTTACACAACCCTGGGGGGGGGGGGGCAAAGAAAGAAAGAAGAGGAAAAAAAGGTGAATGTATGAACTCCCAGACCCTAGTAAGTGAAGCATCAGAAATAATTTTGATAATTGCTCAACTATTAAAAATCTCCATGGTCTAGTGATACATGCTACTCTCTGATTTTCAAGTTCGCAAGTTCAAATCTGGCAGAGCGATGAATATTATCAGGCTTCAAACTCCTTAGCATGGCTTCCTACGGAAGAGACATAAAGCTGGTGGTCCTGTAATATAGTTATGGCACATAAAAGAACTTCAAGCCTTATAAAGAGGCTTCTGAACAAATAAAGTTGTTTTCCATGCCTTATATAGAATGAGATACTGAGAACTATAGCAGTTAAAGAGCATAAATAAATATAACTCCTGCTTACAAGTTTATCTTTACAACCTTGAACTTACATGGCTTCACTCATGATTTATTCTCTGACAGTTAATTTGTTTCCTGTTATGGAAAGTTTGGAATGCTTGCTTTACACTGTTGGTATAAAAAATCTTGATTAAGATTTGAAACTATACAATCATTTTAAGTTTCTAATGAATATTTTGAGCTACGGAACCTAATATATTTTAATTCCAGTTAAAGTAAGTTAATGCTCAAACTTGAATTTTTAAAAATATTTCATAGAGCATTTGAGGGATGGTATCCTGAATATTTGCATCTGCTTTTAGATGTGATATATATAAAGTATAGGCTGTTTATATATATAAAAAGAATTATGGCTTTTTTTTTTTTTTGCTTTTTTTTTTGTAGAAACTGTGAATTTAAATCAGGAAAAAAAGTTTATTACAAGGAAAAAACTTATTACTGGAGGCACAGTGTAATGATAGTCAAAACAAACTATCTAGGAACTTTCATACTGAAGCTATTAAGATTATCAAATTTAAAATTTAATCTTAAAACATTTCACTTACTCCAATTGCCTAGTATTAAATAGTTGAGGTAGCTGTGTTGTTGGTTTCAGGAATAAATGTGTGAATACATCATTGGGGTGTCAAAATTCATCAGTTGCTTCTTGTGTTTCTTTATAAAAATGCTAAACTTGTAAAAGAATTAAACATTGGTATTAAGTCTTCAGAGAGAGAATCTAAAGCATGGGTGTTAAAACCTAAAATTTTATCAAATATGAGTATTTTCAAAATATAATAATATTAGGTGTGATCTCTATACTGTGCTGAATTGTATATGGAAGTTAGTCACATGGAAATAATGTGGTACAGTAGAATCCCAACAACTCAACCTAATGTGCATTGAGAGGGTGTCTGGTTGCTGAAATGTCTAGTTTTACAGAATATGGGGTCTGTTTAATCACAACTCATAATATGTTCTGCAAATTACGTAAATGCATAACCTTGTCAGCACACACTCTTTTTGCACACCAAGGCTCTACTTTTCCTACCTTATTATAGTTCATTCAGCTAAACTTGTAGCAATTTTACTAATACTTTCCCTCCCATTTGTCCTGTCTCTTAGGCATTCCATTGCTATGTTAACTTCTCGTTCAACATTTTCACTGGCACAAACACAACACAACAGCAAGTCTGAAATCTGAGAAACTGCACTGTAACTAGAAATAATAGCAATAAAGTATAAACCTTCAAACTTTCCGGACAAGTGTTTGTGCTATACACATTATTAGTGGCAAGCTTTTGATTTTATGACAATGGTGTGGCTTCTACCTGTGTTCAGACTCAGATATCAAAGGTCAGTATGCGGACAGCCCTTCTA
Organism: Hymenopus coronatus; assembly: GCA_030762935.1. Taxonomy (NCBI): domain Eukaryota; kingdom Metazoa; phylum Arthropoda; class Insecta; order Mantodea; family Hymenopodidae; genus Hymenopus; species Hymenopus coronatus. The sequence goes on from CM060897.1 coordinate 29,935,930, forward strand.
TTATTGAAGGAGAATATTGGAGGTTATATTTCAACAAAAATAACAAAACTTGTCACCATGTTAGTGCCATAAATGAATTGAAAAATCTGAAAATGCTACACCATACCAATAGCTGAACAGAAGAAAGCATATGGACATTTATATTCATGAATATGAACACTAATACATACATTAATTAAAATTTGCCTATACTGCTTATTATGCATAGTGGCTTATAGATATAATTGCAGTCAGGTTTAAAAAAAAAAAAGTAAAGTTATACGGAATGTTGAGAATTATTGAGAGTCGAGCTATCAGGATTCTACTGTAGTGCATTGTTGAATCAAGGTCTATAACTTCTATTTAATTGCATTAAATTTGCTCGAATGTTATACTTATCAAAAAAACTATCCTCTTTCTTTGTCAGAAAGAATGTTCTTGAATCCCCCCTCCCTCCCACCCGCACATTGATTGTGACAAATGACTTGTGTACTAAACAAATTATGTTACTATATAATATAATTAACAATTTAGAATAGCTATAGGCTTTTTAGCATGGCAGCTAACTGAAGGTTGTTTCTTGCAGTTTGAGTTCTTAATTTGCTGGTGATATTGCTTACATTCCTAATTTATTACCAAGAGGTTTAAGCAACCTTAAATGTATTTTAAGTGTTACAATTAGTATAGAAGCATATATGTAATGCAAGTGTAATGCATCTTTAGTTTTTACATATACGTATGATAGTCAGCCATGCACTAATACTTATCTTTCACATCATATTTGCAACCTTTTAGAACCTGATTGAGCAGTAAAAGTTTATGTATTGTTTATTAAACAAATAGAGCTGTGAAATTATTGTCATAGCAAACTTAAATATACAATGCATAAAATGTAATATTTTTTAAAGAATTCCTTCAAAATATAAAGGAATACTGAAAATGTGACAGTGATTGGCTGATGAGTAAAAGTTGGAAACCAAGAATCTCCATACATCTATCTGTTGTTCTTTGTTTTGGTGTATAAATTGTATTTAATTAAATTAATTGGCTAGTGATGTAGATATAAGGAAATCATGTTTCTGGGAGTGGTTCTGCAGCTTGAAACCCATTACTGATTATTAAACTCTTAACTACTTGCATGTAAGATACTCAAAAGTTTTAAGTTTGCAGTCACATTTGTAATTGAATTGGGGACATTATCAAAATATTAAGTATTATATGGTAAAAAATTATGATTTATTTCTTAATAAGAGTACAAGGTTTTTAACTGTATCTAGTCATTAGACTCAAGAGTGTGTGGTTGAAGCAGTACAAATAGATGTAAATAAAGAGTGAACAGAAATGATAGAATGTTGCTTATAATTTTATATTTTTTGTTAAACACTTTATTTAAAGTCTACAGCATGGACAAAGTTTAACACACACAAAATAATAACTAACAATAGCAAATAAAAAAAAAACATTTAATATAGAATTTGTAAAAGAGAAAATATATATAAATATTTACATAAATAATATAAAAACAATGATCAATGTTACACTGCAGAGAACAATTAAAAATTCTGAATAGTGATGACACTAAGTTGCTACAGAGACTTTCAAAATAGTCATTTGTTTTAAAATCTGATGATGAAACAATATACTTCTTGCAGTGTCAGCCAAGAGTTTGGAAATTGTTCCACAAATACCTATTAACAGCCCAATCACTTTAATGTCTTCTAGGTGGTAATGATTAGTTAATATTTTGGACATAGTTTGAGATTTGATCAACAAGTACACAGGATGTATCAAATCTATTTTTCTTGGATGGCAACCCATAAATATGCTTTGGTATCATAACAAGGTAAACCAGTTTTACTTATGTCAGGAGTCTTTTGAAATGGGGAGAAAGGGACATTGTGTAGCAGTGTGTTGGCTATCGCAAAACTGCTGCCATGTTAGGTAGACTTTGGATGCAAGCTTCTGGTTTGCTACCATCCTTTCCACTGTCTCAAATGATTCTGACCAAAGTATATTTTTCTATTTCTATTTCTTTATTATCTCCATTTGTAATACATAATTTACAAGGATCGTCAGATTGATTACAAAACTAAAAATATAGTATAAATAATAACATGAGTATATACACTTTATAAAAAAAATATACAGGGGGTACCATCATACAGCATAACTTACTTAATTTAACATTTTATACTCCTCTATAGAGTAAAATACATTTTCTGAGAGATACTTTTTAATTGCTTTAAGTTTACAGTTTTCTTCAGTTATCTGTTTTATTTGTTTAGGCAAATGATTGTACAAATCTTTGGTTTTACTTTCTATGCTTTTGTTACTTAACATTCCTCTTAGTCTGTTAATGAAATGATGTTGTTTCGTTCTTGTGTCATGTTCATGTATGTGCATGTTTCTACTTTGATTACTATGATTTTTTATTGAGTATTTAATGCATTCATATATATACAGTGCCGGAAATGTTAATATATTTAGTTTTTTATAAGAATTTTTACAATACTAACATGTGTATGAGATTAGCAATAGGGTTGAAAGACCATAGCCCAACAGCTTCTATCAAAATAATATTATTTATTGACGACAATCTAGATTATTATCTTAATAATAAAGGTTATTCAGTATAAAAACTTGACCACTCGCACAGAGCTTTGATCTAGGTACAGTTGGCGTTGCCAGCATTTTCTTTGCTTCTAACATCTGTGTTTCTGTAAACTTATACATAAAATGCAACAGATCTTACCTTATAGGAAATGTCATCCTTCCATAGCTAAACAATCATTGTGCCTACTAAAAGCATTTGGATTTATACAATTTAGTTTGGCCGTTGTAATGTGATTTTCATGGTGAAAGTTTAATTTTCTCCAATTCTGTCTAATTTTTTTTTCAGCTATCACTGTACGTCTTTGCTGTGTGTTTCTTGAACTAGGAGTCTCATGTCTTAGTGTTCCAGTTATAGGTATAATAAAAGAAACAGCTATAACTTCTGAATGAATAAGAATCTGGAAATGAAACCACTTGCTACAGATAGTGAAAACAGGTGTTTCTTTTTTGTGTACAACCTTGTGGTTCATAAACCTCAACATGGCTGCCATTAGTGGCACAAGAAATGTGCAACTGGTATTCATCCTCAATCCATATGTTGTGAAGCATCAGTGGTATATGGTGTAACATTGTTGACAGCAGCATAAATGCTTTGTTGTCAGTCTGTCAAATCACATACTGATGTTCTGTACATGTGATCCTTAACAAATCCCCTCGGAAAAAAAAACCAGTGGTGTCAGGTCTGGTGATCTGGAATGTACAGTGATTCTCTTCCAATCCATCTTCCAGGGAGCTGTCTGTTCAAGAATATTCTAAATTGGCAAAGTGTGGTGGTGGCCCATCTTGCTGAACACTTGTTCCATCAGGGAGTTGAGACACAGGATACAGCTACAGCACCCAAGGGTGTGTTTTCAGTGTCCATCTTCTCAGCACAAAAATAGTGATAATTCTGTCATGCATGATTCCACATTAAAATTCCATTTAGGGGAATCTCTTGGGTATTAAAATATGAGTGAATTTTCAGACCCCCAGATGCTAAAAGTGTATCTGTTTACTTTTCCACAGGTTTGGAATGTTGATTTATCTGAGAAGCAGACCTGGTTTAAGAATGAATCTGGGCTGCCTTTCCCATATAATAATTGACACTCTTGGTCTATCGTTAAGGTTATGCTGACGATGAAACAGACAGTGCACAAGAAGTACTAATTTTGTTCTGCTAATGCTAGCACACAAAACACATGCTGACTGATGAATGATCTGATATGCATACTTCTATGCAATGATCTATGCATGTGTGCGCGATGTGCAACTGTCCTAGACTTAACGACACCAATGGATCAAAATTTCCCATCTTCCTCTTTCAAATGGTATCAACCTAAACCCATTTGTATCATAATTTTGAAACTATAAACCTTTTTTTTTTTTATTATCCTTATAAGCAGAACACAGTATATGTTAACATGATCATGATTGGAGTTCTGGAAATTGGCAAATGTGCAGAAAACTTCAGGATTAATTCTATATGAAGGTGACAAGCCAATTTGTATTTAATATAACATTTACATGTAAATATACATTGTTTTAAAAAAAATTACCTTCCCATCTTTGCAAGTGAAAGTGGACCACTGACCCTAATGGCTACTTGGTAACTGAAGGACAGAAAGCTTATGGGTGTGGGAAGTGAGTAGCCAGCTGGCATTGGGTACCATGTGAATGGTCAGGTTTTATATCGAAGACCTGTAAAAGATATATAAGTTAAATAAGGTAAAAAGAAATTAATCTCCCCATTTGCAAAAATCGAGAAACATTTCAGGAGTGCAAAAGTAGATAAGGGAAGTAGTTTATGATAGGAACTAATCTTAATCCATTTTGATTACTCTTGGAAATATATTTTAGAAAACTTTCCAATTATATTGTTATAAACAACATTATGACACTCTGTTCATCCCATGTTCTATTTACCAAGCAGGTATTGAACAAGATTTATTTTGAAGGACTAATGGTAGGCCAGTCCAATCTAGTCTCAGTTGCAAATGATACTTTGGATGAGGGTAATAGCCATAAACAGAATACTCAAGTGTTAGGTTATTAATAGGTAGAATCTCAATGAATCTAGGCTCTATGATGATCTCATGTGATGTAACTTCAGTGGTTTTAATTAGTAAAAATGTGATATTTGGCATTGTGATTATGCAGCCAATTAGATATCAGTTTTCTTAATTCTATATGCACATCAAAAAGCTCTGCTGATAAACTGGTCTGGTCTTAAAATTGAAAGCAATTCTTAGAAAATAATTAGAATTTAAATAAACATTAACATTCGATGCGAAACAATGATAAACATAAGCTCATGCCCACATGAAGCAATATTGGTTTCAGCTTTTATAATTTTATTATATTTCATTTGTTTGTTTATACCTTTTAGACAATGTTGCACATTGCTCTTGGATATAAAGTAATATTTGTGTTGTACTGCTTAATTTTGCTCTTTGAGGTTAAGAGTTTCAGTTGCCACTCTGTTTTTCATTTCTATAAATGCATTGTTTTGTAACTAATAATTTGTGTGAAAGTCTTTGTATATTTTTAACCTCTATTTATGCTTGAAACTGATATGGAAACGGATAACCTAATGGCCTCTTGCTGCATAAAAGTTGTCTTCATCATTAAGTACTCACTTCAGTAAGTTCCAGTTTCACATTATAAGCTTAAGCTTCAAATTGGGCTTGAGTGCAGGCTTAAGCTACAATCAAGTTTTACAGATCATAGTGCAAGTTATTAGCTGGACTTATAAGGGGGCTTAACTTAAACCATGCTGAACTGTGGTTTGGGTTCAATCACCATGTTATCTGAAGTCAACATTTGCTGATAAATAAATCCATAACTTTAACACATATACACAACAGAAGGCTATATAAAATGTTTAGAATGCAAAACATTCTCATGTTGGTAGTCGGCAAAGATGATACCAGAAATTATTCATGATAGAAATAAAAGTATAATCAAATAAACAAAAAATTGATGGTAAACAAAATTTAATTTTACACTGCATAGTGTTATTGTATACTTTGTCGCACTCATTATTATTGCTTTATAATTCAGTGACAAAGCATTTCATCAGGAGCAATGCTTTTCTATATGTTAAGATATGCAAGTGAAAGCATGCTATTTGTGGCATCTCAATCTACTGCAGCACCACTGTCAAAGTTGTTTCACACCATTCTAATGCACTCTTTGCATCACAATTTTCTGCCCATATTTGGTTATTTCTACTCCAGTAATTTGTATGATTGCTTGCACGTTATTACATGCTTATGCACTTCACAAGAGGATGTTAGCTTCCTGAGAAGTTCACAAGTTTTTGGTCATTTTAGCTATGTTGCTGGTTAACCTACAAAAGCTTGATGGAAATTCACTCATGTGCATGCACAAATGTTACCAGCTTAAGTATTCTGAAGTTCAACTCAGTAAAGCTATACCTGGTTGGCCTGCTGTGAAACTTGCAAAACTAGCAAAGTGCAAGCCTGGCTTAAGTGGTGTCCATATTAGTTTTGGTTTCAGCTTAAACTGTGAAATCAGCCCTAAATGTTTACTAAGCACAGTTGGCAGAGCACATATTAGCCGAGTTTGTTCATTAGTATTTATGCAAATTCTTGCACACACAACATAGCAGTATTCTTTTATATATATGAATTTGAAGAAGATTTATTAACATAATTCATATATATGACCGCATGTGAATTAATTGGAACAGAACAATAACACAACATTTTTCATGCTTTCATGAATTTAATCATAAATTACTTTCAATTTACATTTCTTAATGTATAATATGTCCTTTCTTTTGTGTAAGTTCCATTATACCATTAGGCAGTAACTCCACAAGATTGGTGCACACATTTTTGGGATCACAAAACCCCATCACAAAAGCTTAGCATCAAATGTTCTCTTGTGGAAGTCAAATTTTGCAAGCCTCTTTTAGCAAATAAGCCCTCAAATTTTCTATGGGATTAATATCAGCTGAATTCCCTAGCCATTCAAGCACAGAAACACTTATTTAGAAGAATTTCTAGGGTTAGGTATGTGCGCCAATCAAACAATGAACCTGCAAATTCAGCACACCCTGAGAAGAAAATGTTTTAGGGCTGTTTCACCTAAGAAGGACTGGGACCTTTAATTCCAGTTGAAGGCATGGTTAAAAGTGATGAGTACATCATATTACTGGAGAGAGTTCTTAAATTCCAGAAAAGGTTTCTAGAAGGTGTCCGAATTTTTCAGAAAGATTTAGGTTCCTGCAACACTTCTAAGAAAGTAAAGAACTTTTATTGATGGATAGATACTCAAGCTGTCGGTTTTAAGTTTTACATTGCTCATGTTGTACTTCTCTTCTGCAAGGTGCTAATTTACTGGTACAGTGTTGATTCTCCGATGTAGCATTCAGTGGCAGCTCGCAGTGATACTTTCAGGGTAGGCAAATATTTGCAAATTGCAGATCTAGCAGAAATGTTTTGGTTACCTTTTCTTGTAAAGTAGATGAATGTGTCGATTCTTCATGCTGGCATATCACTTAGATGACATCATTGTACCATATCTCCTCTTTTTCCAGTGAATGAAGTTCACATTCAATTGATCTTGTCACCAAAACTCTAATCCTGTCCTTAAGTAAGATTTCAATTTGCTCAAGCAAGAGAAGCTTCTCTTGACACTGCAATTTGTGGAAGGAATTGTTGCAGCTAAGTTAAACAGCTTCTGGCAACACACTTTGGATATTGCTTTCCACAGCCAGTTTTATATCATCAGTTACGCTTCAAGATAAGAACTGGTCGTCAGATTGGACAAGCTCAAGCTCTTTTTTTCAATCTTTAAAAGACAGAATATAGGGCAAAACATTTTTTGCAATGAAGCTACCTGCTCGGCAGGAAAACATTTTGCAAAGGCAGTTGAAATATTACTTCATAATGTAATGCAGTGACTATTAGGACCTAAAAATGTGCATTTCTATTTAATAGATACTTACAAAAGGAATTTCACTTTTAATTCTGCTTCTTCAAAAAACATGATTGCTATTGCAGAAATAAATTTTTCACACATTCTAGTTGACTTTGGGAGAGCCTGTCAACAATTGACAGGGCAGACAAATGTACAAATGTTGTTGTACAACACATGTGCCATTCCAGCATTTTAACACCATTTTCCCTGATGCTTACTGCCAAGCATCAAATACTTGGAACTGTGATCGTGACATCAGAAGGAAGACTGCCCTTTGTAGACAAGCAACAATTGCCTTTGTGTTTCAGTATCTAGCATATTCTTGTTTAAAAGATTGCTCTTTTCTTCCAGAAAAAAATGGACCTGCTGAATTTTCAAGAATCCCGTCATTTAAATACTTATTACTATATGGAATGTAATATTACATGTAAATTTGTTTTGCTAAGTGGAAATATTTAATTTTAGCATCTACACTCATACATTTCATTATGAGTATTATTAAACAGTTTTCAAAAATATTTTTGAAACTATTAAGGTAGGCTTCGCCTACTCTAAGGAACCACCCCTAATAGCTCACCATTAAAGTCTATAATGGAGTTCCACTGCACATCTGGCTTATGTCCTGTGACCTGAAATGTAGTTTTTACTTTCAAGTAATCCAGTATTTGCAAAATGTCAACAGGTGCAGATACTTTTAATTCCCAAAAGCATATTATAGTGTATACTCTGAAACAAATACGGGTGACATCATCCTGTGGATTTCAGTCCTCAACTCTCAATTGTCTATATGGTTGCAAGTTTCCTGCAACCCCTCTGCTTGAACTCTCTTAAATACTGTTTGGTCCAAATGATAAAACAATATGAAACAGTTGCACTTTTTATAATACCCTTCTTGAAGTTGCATATAATCTGATTTGAAGGTGTAAGATTTTCAGACAAAGCAAGTGCAGGGTTTAGAATTTGTTCAAGCATTCTCGGGTACGATTGCTCTTCTTTGTTAGGCGTAGAGGTACACATGTAATCAAAACTTCCTCATTAGAGATCAGCTCATTCCTTTTTAGCAGCACACCTAAAATTGCAAATAACTGCACAAAGATAGCAGGGCTTGTTATAAAGATGTGATCTCAGAAGCATGTACAGCTATTCATTACCAATTGCAAGCTCCGATGTTGAATATAATCACCTGATCTTCATTATTTTCTTTTTCTGCATAAGAATCTTACAACAAAATCTTTCATCTTATAAAGTTAGATTAGCAGGTAGATTTCTACATCTTTCTCTTCTTACTATGTTTTTTAAGGTCTGCCATTTAGGCAGCAAGTTAATGACAAGCACCAGGGGGAGACTCTTTTGGAGTCTGGTCCTTAAAATCTATAGAGGTGGAAGTTCCGAATGTACTGCAATCTCTTCATATTAACTTCCACTTTTTCGGCCTTTGCTTCCTCTCTATTTAGGGGATGAAAATGCAAAGTTGAATCCAAACCTTTCGGCACTCACATTACCCTCATCAGTGGTGATTCCTCTTATGGCATATTCTTTACAACTCATTTATATGCCCAGTAAGTTTTACTGTTACTGTCAGTTTTGTTTTATAGTAAATGTATCCCTCATGCAGAAGTTTCAATCAACTTCTTCCCAAATAAAGTACTTCAGGCTTCCTTTGCATGTTTAACTTGTAGATTTTGACAGCAAACTATGTAATTCTAACCTTGTAGATTTTGACAAATTTAATGTATGTAACCTTACGAATTTTAAAACAAAGTACTGCTGCTTAGCATCAGTTTACAATTTAGAAATGACTTCAGAAGAAGTTGGAAGTAAAGGCATGATAGAAGAATGTCCTTTAGGAAGTACACCTTCGGATAGTTGGAATGTGAAGAATACATTTTTGGAAAAACAGTCATTATGGCCATGTAAACCTCAGTTTGTACATAAGTCATTAAGATATTTACAATAGGAAAAGTATTTTCAGAAGGGTGGGTTGGAATGAAATGCTCGAGGTTTTGTCTCTGATGTCTGTTTTTGGAATTTACCTTGTGCCGAGAGGTAGAATGTGAATTTTTTTACAAGGGAAGCAATGTGCTCCTGAAACATGTTTAAGGTGAATAGCAAAATAGGGAACTTTTTATATAAGTGATGCGCTAAATTACACTTCTTTAATACTTTGCTGCAAATGTTATTTCAAAAGGTTATTTGTTATTAAACAGAAGTTGTAGATGCTTTTCATCATTTGGATCTAATTGCTAGTCAGCATTAAAATACTAGCCACATTGTAAGATATAATAATTCTTTTGTTTTTGTTAGTGAGAATTATATGTTTGTCTTCAAATTGGTATGGAGGCTTTAATTGCTTACTCAACTATGGTTTGTCTAGGTTTGGTGTCATTTTGGTTTTTGGCTAATATCACTAAATTTTGTTTGTAAGCATAGAAACAGTATATTTTATGCAGTTAAGCTCAAACTCAGAATAGTGTAGAGAATGTTGTCAATCTGCTGATTGGAATATTCACTTTTTGAGGAATTAGGTTAAGTTTGTTGTTACAGTACATACTTGGTAAGATATAAAACAAAATAATTTTAATTCTATAACAATAAAACTCAAGTCACATGTCCAAGGAGGTCTTTAAGATACATCGAAAGCCTTCCATCCACTAACATTGCTATATAACTTGAATGAAATGTTCACCCTTGCAAAACGGATTTCAGTATTAAAATATAAAACCACCTGGATTGCTAAAAACAAACTTAATCTTGTGTATGGTTAACCACTCTTTAAATTATTAAATTAACATTTGGACATACCTTGGTGCCCTTTCAGTCTGGAAAGACAACTCCCACAAACATGATAATCACATTTATATGGATGTACAAGTTTCATATGTTAACTATATAATAAACAGAGCTTTATATCAGAAACCATTACAATGTGCAATAATGTTTTGAATATTGTATATGATGTATTTATATGTTTAATTTGTATAAATAATGGCTATTAGATTTATTTGTGGACCAATAGAATATATAATATCTATAGGTAATAATTAGATATATATTCCTACAGTAATTAAATGTTAAAAAGAAAGAAGAAAAAAAAGTGCATAAAATGTGATGTTTGGTTGTGAAAGTCCTTACTAATTATTTCTGCAAATGCTCATTAGTGAATTCTCCCCTCTGTGTTTGATTAATGACTCATAAAATTTACTAGAGAATTAAAATATGCTTGTGCTAATAAACCCTTGATTGTTACAAATGACAAAAAGCGGGTAACAGTATTTGTAGTTTTGGTGTAAAAATAATAATTAAGGTTTGTATGTTGAACTGTAATTCTGTTTGAAGCCATGTAAAATACTACAAGAAGGCATAGAGTACAGTAAAATATTTTAAAGTAATAAGTGTTAAACAGTAATTTTTTTTTCTGCAGTTACAGAGAGCAATATTTCATGAAAATCACAGAAAATTGCAGGTTTGAGGTTTTAATAGAAGATACTAGGCTTTTGCAGTATCTTTTGCTGTTGACATAGTTTATGCTTTCCCCTATGGCAGGTGAGAAGGTTTGAACGGTAGTTTTATGCTAAGATACTACTCTTAAGTTCATCTCCAATGCTGTTTGTCACCTAAGCACATCATTGTGGAACTGAAATATACTAATCTCACCTCATTTGCTGAAGAAATAGTAAACCTTTGAGCCTTTGAAACATTCATAGGAACTTAAAGCTGTAAACTTTCGTAATCTTTTCACAATGAAGGACATTGTCTCTCATATAGCCTATTCAACCTGTAGTTGCCAGATGTGCAGTACTTTCCTTTCTTGTTCCATTTACAATATAACACACAAAACATTTTCTTGTTATTTTAATTATGCGCCTGAGGCACCATGGCCAAGTGGTTAGACCACTCACCTCCCACCAAAGTGACTCAGGTTCAATACCAGGGAACAACGTGTGGAATTTTGTGGTGGATGAAGCTGCATCTGGGCAGGTTACTCCTGCTATTTATTCTACCATTTCCTCAGTAATCACCTTTCCTGTCGTCCATTTCACCATCATTTCATATAATCCACTTCCTTATTTTCATACCAGGTTGTGTGCTGATCACCCACTAGCATTTCTCTGCTCCAGAGCCTCTGCTCCTCAATAGACGCTTGACCCTAGACCATGTGCTGACCACCATCCTAGCTTCTCTCTGATCCAGAGCTTCTGCTCTTCAATAGACTGTTGACCCTAGGCCATGTGCTGACCACCATCCTGGTATCTATCTGCTCCTCAATAGGCGCTTGACCCTGAGCTGTGTGCTGAGCACCATCCTGGTTTCTATCTGATCCAGAGTTTCTGCTCAATAGGCGCTTGACGCTAGGCTGTGTGCTGATCACCATCCTGGGTTCTCTCTGATCCAGAGCCTCTGCTCAATAGATGCTTGACCCTAGGCACTGGCTTCAAAGTCCTGGGGGGTGTAAGTCCTATATATGGGAGGATAAACAAAAAAAAAAGAAAGTTATGTGCTTTGCTTTCTTAAAGAGTGTTGTGAGAAAAATACAAATTATCATTATTTTGATGAATGCTGATTGGTAATACTGTTTGTCAACTTATCAAACAAAAATTGTGCACAGTTCATTAGTTATTGTGATTCTCATATCTTAACTTTAAATGAAATAGACACAAATTTTGCTGTGGTTTGATCTCTACCTTTATTTCTGGTAAAATGTAGGAGTTTGGAGGATTTAATTTAAAAAAAAAAAAGTTGATATCTCAATAACAATAAATCAGAAGGGGGTTAGGATTTATAATAGTATTATTTGCAATAATGCTTCATTAAAAGTAGGTGGATATACAGCAGTAAATATGGAAACTTGATGAGTTTCAATTCATGTGTACAAAAGTATGCATAATTGATAAACATATTCTGTAAAAATTGTGCAAAACTTAAGTTTACTACAAATAATAGAATATTTCATTTTCAATAAAAAGATATAATCCCACATACAACCCAACTATCTGAATCACACACTTTATTCTCTATACAGTGTAACAGTGTGTTCCTTGTCAACCCTGTTTACACCGTGGTGTAGTGCACTTTTGATTAATTTAGGGAAGATTTAGCAGTCCATTGGAAAACAAAAAGGAAAATGTTGATTTGTTTGCTTGCCATTCATACTTGCCATTGTTTTCGAAACATTAAGATCTTGCAAGGAACACTTAATACATTTGAAAGATAATGTGCATCATTAGAGGCACTGAAATGCTAGTGCTCTGATGTGTTGTTAAATGTGCTAAGCATGAAAAGTTCTGTTTCAAGTGCTTTTTGTGTAACTACTTTTCAGAGATTTGAAATTTTATTTATAAAATGATTATTTAAAACATCTGTTTTACAAAACAAAGAAATGCATAATAACTAAGGATAACTGTGGAAAAACTTAATTTTGCAGTACTAAATAATTCTGAAATAGTTATTGAGAAATTGCAAAAATAACTAATCAAACCTTAGTGTTCTATTAAGTTTGTTCTCAGGTGTTATATGCTTGAGAAGATGCCTCAATCATTGGTAAGGAATTTCCCATTGCTTAAATTGAAGTTTAATTTCTGTTTATCATCCTCCCCCAAAAGGACATTATGCCAAAATTTCTGAAAATGGCACTTGGAAACTTTTTTTTATGATAGGTATATGGTCTGCTTCTCATAAAGATGGATCTTCTAGGATGCAAATCTTGGAAAGGGTAAGCAACGACTTTCTAGCTTACTTTCAGCAAATTAATTCTTAGCTTTTTATCTTCCTTTCCCTCATAGCTCTATTCTACTAGGGAAACAATGATGTGAATTAAGGCTGCTTAAGGTGTTTTAAAATGTTGCAGCATTTTAAAATTTAAAGCACCCAAAAAAGTGAAATGGAGAGTTTTGTAGTAAAATTATGTAGGTATGACTAGCCCCTGGTTCCCAATGTTGCAGGTTGAAACCAGGTGGAGGGTGATGAATTTTTTGGGCGTAAAAATCCTTAGCATAACTTCCTTTGGAATGGAAGTAAAGCTGTTGGTCACATGTTGTAGATTTACAGCACGTAAAAGAACCCCAAAGGCCTCTTACCAAAATTAAGCAGATTTTCATGCCTAGTGTAGAATGGGATGCTAAAAACCATAGTAATTAAACAGCATCCATAAATAAAACCCAATTTCATTTATACAGGTGTGGGGAAAAAGGCAGTTTTTTTCCTGATGTAATCTTATATAATGTGTGGAACATCACAGAGTGGTATTGCTTTTGCAAATCACATTTGTGCCATCTATAGCTGCAAAGCTGTTGCATATATGTGGCCATCCATTGCATTACTTATTTGTTATTGCTTTATAGTTAATTATTACATGTTTATATATTATATATGCCCATGGCAGACAACAATTTGCATGTAATTGGCATATAAGCAGTTTGTACTTGGGGCCGTTTTTTGTGCACCACCCTGTACAGATTTACGTATCTTTCTTTTGAAGTTAATTTGGGAGATGTCTCATTGGCAATTTATTTGGTGAACATTATACTTTAGAATATTTTACTGCAAAAATCTCCATTTTTAATTTTTATGATAAGTTGTCTGTAATGCATTTCAACTCTTACAAGTGATCAACAAGTCATGCTGTTATTACCAGTTTATAAATATTGATATGATTGATTTACTGCAGCTTTTGGAGGGTTATATTGCACATTTTGCATTTAGTTTTTTGCAATGTGCTTTATTGCAAGTAACTACTGGAAAATGTCTCAAAATATATTAAAGACTTTATAATAATGAACTACTCTATGCTTGTCTTTTGTAATGGAATCAAGGTTTGCATGGCTTTGAATTCAGTAAAAAAAATTAAAAACCCATAGCTTATTTTGACAAATTTGAATAATCAAGACAATCCTGCATACATTCACATGTTTGCATAAATAAAATACTGTGAGATTACATTCAGGCATATTAGATATTGTTTTTGATATTTAGGAAAGATAAAAGAATGTATTATTGAATCAGATGAACTAGATCTTGAAATAACTTATTTTTCATTTGTAATAGCATTGCTATGTACTGTATAAGAAATACAGATGTGTATTCTAAAGAATCTGTGAAATAGATTGGCAAGTGTACATCTTTGTGATTAAATAAACATGACTCTTTGAGACCCACTAGGTTTGGAAAATTCTTTGCATGTATTTTACTGGTGTTTATTTTGTAGCTCATCAATATGTCTAGTGAGATGCAAAAATGTGTCCAAAGCGAACATACATAAAGAAAGTAGAAAAAAAAAAAAAAAAACACATGAAACTTCTAAATCCATTGCCTAGCTCCATGATGTAACTTTGTAACACAGGACAAACTTGGAACATAAGTTGAAACAAGTAACAATTTACTTTTGAACCAACAAATGAAGGTCATTTGTAAAGTTCATGGAATGATCCACAAATTGCAGCAGCATTTCCAAAGCAGTTTTGATATTGAAACCAGCCTTCTGTCATGGTAACAATGTGCAAAACCATTGAGGTTATTCAACAGTCATCTTTTGTTTCTTAGGGTGCAGTTGTAAGAATATTGGAAGGATGCAAATAATCAAACCTTTTGCAGCTATTAAGCCTTTAGTTTTTTTTAAAATAATAATTTGTCTGCTTTCAGAGTATTTGAACCAAATTATTTTTCTTTCAAGCATTGATACATATGTTGATTATTATTCTAAGATATGAGAGAGTATTATCATTCCTATACTTGTTATAGCAGCAGTACATGTGTCATTACACAATCTTCACTGACTAAGCTGAGTTTAGGGCCCTGGCTCATTTTCAGAGAGATTCCATCAATTTAATGCCTCTGTTTATAAAAATAACAAATACTATTACCTGAAAAAAAACAAAAAAACAACTAATCTTGTCCAGGCTGTTCCAACTTTGCTCGGCTGAGTCAGAGTACTTGCTCATCAACAGCAATAGTGTTTGAAGCCAGACTAGGGGTACAGCATGATAGCTGATATGTTGCTAGGTGAGGGTCATAACAAAGCCAGCTTGCCTCAAATGGTGAGCCGTTTTGCATGCTGCAGGCAGTCTTGTGAGTTGTGAGTACCCTCCCAAACTGGAATAGTCTGATGTAGGCAATAGAAGCAACAAGATTCTCCATCTAAAGAAATATTGGCTGGGAAGAGCATGGGATTGGTTTTCTGGGATGACATGGTGTGCCACTAATTATGTTCCCCTTGACAAATTTAGCAGCAAAGCATACTATTTTAAACTTCTGGACAGTGGCAACCAAAGCATGCAAGTAAAGATCTGGATTGCAAAGAAGAAAGTCATGCTTGCCTCTGTACATTTGTTGCAATGCCAAAAAATGAAAAAAAGTGGAGTATGATTTCCTTCGTATTCCTGCAATTTAACTCTATCAAGCCCCATCTAGTCCCTAAAGTGGTGGAAAGAGATTTTTGTCCAAAACAAATTTTTGCATACCTGGAGAAATTGAGTTCAGGGTTGAGATAAAGACCTTGCAACATCATTTGGACCAAATCTTGTCAAGAGAGACTGTTTAAAAATAAGAACAATTTTAAACATTTGTGGCATCATTTTACTTTATTCTGAGAACCTTTCAAATAACTTGTACAATTATCCAGTAGAAGGACTTGTGATATTCCAGTATTGCATTGCCTGTTTTACAGCCTCTTGAGCAAATCTGCCTGGCATTCCAGCATGCCTGAATTTGGGTCTCATTTGCATGCATTACTTAGCAAGGATTTTTTTCTGGGCTCTTACCTCAACAAAGATAACACAACTCTGAGTATGCTTTTTTATCATATTATTAAGCAAGACAAATGGGATATTTATACATACATGCATCAGAGATGTCTGAAACTTGTATAAGGGAACACTGAAGTGCTAAATTTCATTTTCTAAAGTATTAGAGCTAGAGGCTTTGATTTTTTGCACAGGCATTACTAGAAACAAAATAAGTATCTATACCAAGTTTTAGTACAATATATAATCATTCTGGATCTATCCATTAATTTATATAAATTTTATTAGAAACATTCAAAATCTGTTTTCTCCAGTAGATATCATACCCAAAATGTCATCATTTAAAACTACATTCCTTAATATCTTTGTAACAAAATATTTGATTGGAATTTTCTTCCATTTGATAGGCCTTTTTTTTTTCCATCTTTTAAAATCATAGAGTGAAAAAACTGCAAAAAATTATATAAATTTTTTAAAATTAAACCACGACCAATATTACAATTCCAAATTGAAGAATGAAGAATGTTAGGGAAAATTTTCAGACCTAAGTGGTAATTTTGTCAGAGAAAATATATTTTGAATATGGGAAAATAACAAAAAAAACTGAACTTGAGAAAAATTATTTTAAATTTGGCATAGTCATTTAACCAGCTCGTTGCTTTAAAATGGCATACAAAAGAAGTGTTACATCTGTCCTAATATGCACTTTAATATATAGTGCACTTGTTGCACCAGAGATTGACATTTGTGATCAAAATTGGTGCAAAAGCACCTCTGTATCTCCTTTTGCCTTAAACAGAAAACACAACTCTGATTTTGCTTTTTATCATATTTTGCAAGACAATGGTATATGGCTAAACACACTCATCAAACATATTATGAAGCTTCAGCATTTCTTCTTCCACATTTGCAACCATTCCTGACATTGAAAACTCAGAACCTAAATGTTATGTTTTAGCGCTCATTACTAATGTGTAATATTTACTGTCCTAGGCATACCCAGTAATTGGACAAGAGGGGCTAATGCCCCCTCTCTCTCGACTAGCTGTTATACATAAGGTTAGGATGTTACCTTGTTTTGATATTACGGTTTACCAAAGCAAACTGTTATTTCTATCCTATTTGCTTAAACTGGATGAGCATCCATTCTTTCACTAATTGAATTTATCTTATTGGTGGACATGTTTCAAAAGATATTCCACTAACTTGGGAAGAAAAAGAAGCAGAAACTTAACGATAAAGCTGAGTAATCAAACTAAAACTTCCAATTAAAAGGCACATTTATTTAATTAATCTTTTTAATATTTTCTCAAAATTTAAACCATTTGCATCCAGAGAATGATCTGTGGACCATTAGAAATATAGTATAAGAAAGAAAGGTAAAAATTGGGTAAAATGCTGTTATTTACAGCATTTTGCCCAAGGGTATAGTTTGCTCTAGACACTCCCTGAACAAATCGTGGATCTGCCTCAGTCTCCAGTTCAATGCTTTCAGGAAAAGGAATTTTTTGAACAGCCCTGACACTGATGCTTGTTCTTCTCTTCAATGTTGTAAACGTAGAAAATCTTCAGTCTCAGAAGTAAATAAAATGGGTTCAAAATTTGTGTTACTAGATTCATTGGATGTATATTCTTATATCTTAAACTTTTCTTCTTAGTCTTTACAAATATAATTTTTTTGTGTGCACCTTTTCTTGGGCCCTGGTTTTATGGGGAAATGAGGGCAGGGGGAAGAAGAGAGCCCTCCCTACTGTCTCTGCGTTGTCGACCAAAGACCCTCATCCATTATGGTGGATTGTAATGATTTCTTATGAATGCAATTGAGTGACCTCCAGATTGTTTATAGAGAACATCTCAGTTGGGATGGAATCATAACAGATTAAATAATGTCAAATTAACCTTCTTTATTCATAGTAAATGCGTACCTAAAATACCAATAAAACATATAGAAGACAAAACAAAAGAAAGGTAAAAGTTTATAGACAAATTGTTCAAGCTATCACCATTGTCATTGAGAATGATACGAGCACAAGCATTGGTAAGCATAACATGAAATTAAATAAGTAGCCCTGTGCAATGGGACGGAATTTCGTATTTTGAAGTAGACAATGATTTTTGCCTTGTGCCAAAAGGTTTCTGTGCCAAGTTTGATCGAAACTTATTATACATATGCACAGATTTTTATCTGAGGGCAATCCAGAAAGTGACAGATGATTTGACATAACTAAATAACGAAATAATCATGTCAACATACAACTTTATTTACAAAATTACAGTACCTTACTCCATTTCTCAACACAATCTCCATTCTGTCAAGATATTTATTGTCAGGTGGTATTAGTTTTTCAATGCCGATGTTATACTTTTCTACCGCCAAAGAACATGCGCTTTTTTTTTTTTTTTGAATACACAAAATGTTAGGCCTATCGAATTTTATTTTATTGTAATCCTCGCGAGTCTTCAGTGAGGAAATGAGTATAATTTACAAGTAATCAGTGTATGCAAAAAAAAAAAAAAAATGGAGTGAAAGTTTGTCGATCATTATGGAGGAGTTGAAAGTAAATGTTGATAAAAGAATTAAGGAAAACCGTGTTTCACTTTGGACACCGTAATGACTTTTTGGATGGAAAATATTGTGGCAGTGACATCTTGGCTCAGATCTTTAATGGTGAAAGTGTACATCTGCGTTGATAAACAGTTACCATGTGACAATAAATACTTTGATAGCAATGACGATTACGTTGAGAAATAGAGTAAGGTACTGTAACTTTGTAAATCAAGTTTTGTGTTAATTTTGGTTAATGTTTGGTTATGCCAAACCGTCTGTCACTTTCTGAATAGCCCTCGTATATTAAGATGGGGGGGGGCATTCAGTGTATGTATGTGTGTATATATGTATATATACACATGTTTATATATGCTCACACGTAAACATATTATTCAAATAAAATAACATTCAAATGAACATAAAAATTACGTCAAGTGAAGCTACAGCGGTTGCCTTATGATATAACATATTACTACCACACGTTAACTAAGCCTGTACAATATCAAAATGTTGTTTAAAATGAAAAAGAAGTGTGTCAAATTCGCTAATAAAGTAATTAAATTATATAACATTAAAATTAATAATTCAAAGTAATGTTTTCCTTGGCAAGCAATGATTGTAATATTACACAAGGTCATTCGATATAATTTTCATAAAGAAAAATAACTTTTCAAAAACTTACATTATAAACGCTAGAAGCTCCTTTCACATGAGAAGTGCAGACTGCGTCTATTTTACAGAAGATTAAACTGCCCCAGTCAATTCACTGTGTACTGAAAATTTCCTTTCTCCTGAAAAGCGATGGTTGTATGATTATTATGTTATACCTAGACCATCCGATATTATTTTCAATAAGCCAGTAAAAAAACTTACTTTTTAGAAACACTAGAAGTTTTTTCGTTTGAGCACTGCATTTATAACAATTTTACTGAGGATGAAGCTATCCATAATCGCTTTTTTTGGCATTGTATTTCTGCATTGCCTGGATTTTAAGTCTTCTATTCAAGTATGTAATTCGAATAAAAGTTCTGGTCCTCGCATAAAAACGAACAACTTCCTCCTTGACTTCTGGAAACAAAGAATGCATGAAACCAGCGTTTTAATGACTTCTTTGCATGTTGATATATTTTCAGCTCCATGAAAACTGCAGAAGATTACTTCGAATTGCCTTATTTTGCACAACCAATCCTGGGGAGGAGAAAGCAATCCACCCTTTAGATATAATGATATCTGTAATTCGCTTCAGTGTGTTTTCCTGAGAGCGACGAAATAAACCATATCCACTTAAGGGAGTTTTCTCGTCCTGGAGTTCAATATATCAAAAGTATCGTTAACCAGGTCCACAAAACTGTTTTCTTTCCCCGTATTAAGAGCGTGTAATAGTGCTGTTGCTGTGCGACGAGAAAACAGTTGAGCAGCCAATCTGACATTTTGCCGGGCTCTAACCGTCACATTCAAATGAGCTGCGGTGAGGAGTTATGGATAACTCTCCTTTCTGGGTTTCCATTAATTCAGCAAGTATTTCTTTTGTGAAAACTGTTCCATCTGCGAGCGTCACACCTTCATCTAGAAAGTGGTTTCTTAATAATTTCAGAAAATGTGTATGTACATCTCAGAAGACCCAGACTTTTCTAGTGAAGTCACATGGATTTGTAAAATACGTTTTTGTTGTATTTACAAAACGAACATTTTTAGAAAAAGGTATATGTGTGTACAGCAAAACTCAAAAAAGCAAAGTCGTTTAATGTCAAACTTGGCTTTAAGTTTAGTAGTTTCCTGGTATGTGATACGACACGAAGAATTAAAAAAAATAAAATAAATAAATCTCCCCTTACCCAACTGTGAAACATTTTGATTTTCTAAAATCTGGCTCTAGCAATTGTGTGAAAATAACATATGTTTAAGATATTTTTATGGAAAATAAAATGTATATCTTTTGAAATTTGTGAGAATAAAGAGCAAGGAGTTCATAGCTACGTTCTCTTAACTGACTGTTACATTGTCGCTTTAGCCCGATGTATGCTTCTCTTACAGTGAAATATATGTGCGTGTGTGTGTGTGTATTTATTACCAGAAATACGTAGGCCTCACAATCAAGGGGTCCTGGGTTCGAATCTCAGGATGATTTATATGGATATGTGCATTTTCGGGATGTAGCTTTATCCTGATACGACGAATATCCGATAGTCTTAGGCTCCAGTTATCATGGACCCATTTTGAGCATCATTCAAGTTTCAACTATTTCGTTCATTCACCATACTATATGACCAGCCGGTTAACGGACATTCAGCCACAAGCAAAACAGGCACACGGAAGGAGCTTTTGTAAGAATAGGTTGCATATGAATAGTGAAAGTCATGTGAATATAATACGTCCGAAAATTGGTATAAATATTAATGTATGATTTATAGAAGAAACAAAATATACACAACCTCACGGAAACTTACTAACTCAATGGGTTTACCCTTTACATATAAAATAAATCAACGTAAATACATACGTACAAGCACACTGAATATTCCTAATTCAGTGAGTGGTATTGTTCACTCTTTACATATAAAATAAATGAACGCAAATATATACATAAAAACTCAATTCAAGCTGCTTCTTTCTAGAATTATTGGTGAAATACGCATCCTAAATTTCACACAATATAAATAAACTTATTTAATTTAAGTAAACATTGGACCTTACAGTTCTTTTAAAAACATGTGTACTACAAACGGAGTACATTTCACTCGTAATTAGTCACACCACAGAATGGTAGGAAATAAAATCAGTTGCTGGTCGATTTCCAATTGGCGTTAAGAGAAACTATCGTATTTACACCGTTCCCAGTTAGCCTGCTTCTTTGCCGTGACACTATGTTCCCAGTCTATGAGAACAGACCGTGAACTGAGGGGCAGTACAAGTGAGGGTATTTTGTTGAACTGCGCTTCCAAAACGGCAATGGATTGCATGAGCGATTTTCATTCGCTGTACTTCAATTGCGGCATTGTGAACACGATTATGCTGTAACATCTCAGCATGTAATGCTCCCAAAAGCTGCATGATGGACCCAAAGAGCTGATGGCAGATGAGTTTCCAACTTTTTCAGGCTGTTTTGCATGTCATAGCAGTGATTTGCAAGGTAGCGTATGTTTTCTTCGGCTTTCGACTTTTTCAGGAAAGGTAATGTTTTAAACCTTGGGTCCCATAACGTTGCTAATGCTAAAGGAATCATGCTCTCTGCATTTTCATATTTCTGTCCACAGTAGTTAAGTTAACATTTGTGTCACAGCCGACTGAATCGGTGGATCCATTCCCTGACCGCAACATTTCGCAGTGATCTATGCATCTCGTGGTTTAGGCAAATTATTTTTGAAGCAGACATTTCAGTTGTAATTTCATCAACTGGCTTCAAAATTGACATTTTAGGAATTATGACGAATTCTTCGGGCGTCAGTGCTGTTACGTGTGCATCCAAAACCACCAGAGCTGCGTTGACAAGCCGATCGAAAATAGCGTATGTGCTGCTGTAATTTATGCATCGGTTTTCCTAAGGTGTTTTGAATCTTTGTTACATTCTCCTTGTCCACACTACTTTTAAAGAAACCCACAATTTGTCTGCTTTTTTCTCTCAGATTGGCTATTGGTCCCAATCCTCGTTTAGTTTTAAAGTCACCGTATTAGCAAAACATGGAACACAAGTTACATGTTTCTGTTTCATCAAACCTATTGTAGCTCTGATATTGGCTGAATTGTCTGCAACAATACACAATACTTTGCCCTCCAGACCCCAACAATATATTATTTTTACTTTCTCTCGACGTACTATATACATAGTGTATAGAGGTGGTTTTGCGCTCCACCCAAAAATTCGATACCGAGATTTGACCGGAAATATATGTTTTAGGGTCCCCTGTATCCAAAAAAGTACCAAACTTGGTATTTAAGTTTAGCATCTTCCAAGGATGCGACACGAAGATTTTGAGAAAAATCCCCCCACCCCAAACTACCCTTTACATGGACCTTTTTTCGAATTTTTTTATTTTCTTAAAAATGGCTCTAACGATTTTGATTAAAATGTAGTACATTAAAGATATTTACCTGACAAATAAAATGCCTATATTGCACTTTCTGAGAATAACCTCTGAAGACTACTTTGTTATGGATGAATTTTACGGAATTTTGCATAACTGCTAAACCGTAAGAGATGGACAAAAACTTACCACACAGAAAATGTAGAGCCCGTTAAAACACACAATTTATGTTATATACATTTTTTTCGTGGAGTTGATCGTTTTTTTAGACATTCCTTCGTTTCAGCTTTGAAAACCTTATACTTTTCTCATACAGGAATTTGTCAACTCCTGCCCATACAAAGGGACTGCAGTCACATAGCAACCAGCTTTTGACTATCACCTTAACCTATGGTACTCCCTTAATTCGCTTCTACTTACAAGGAAGCAAGTAATGACTATTTCTGCTAATTTTTTCTCGATTAGCATGAGGCAAATAGAAGCATAAGCTTTCTAACAATAATTTGTTGCAGAGACGTAGAGAAAGTCATGTGAATGGAACACATCAGTTTTTGTTGTTATTCCAATTCGTTCGCAAGGTTGGACGCAGTGTGTGCCTCCAGAAACCTCGTTATCTACAGAACTACAGATTGTATCGCAAAGTCATCCGATATGAAGTGACACGTTATTGCCATGTAGGATTCCATGCACATCGATGTCCATAAGGCGGTTGTTAAACACACATCTTGAGCAGCTTAAACTGTTGCTCTCGCTTCACAATTTGCTCCTCGTTTTTTTTTTTTTTTTTTTTTTTTTTTGCGACCATTTGTCTAAGCCGTTTTTACGTGAGGGCAGTTTATAGCCTGGATTCATTGCGCGTGCGAAGTCCACGAAACCTTCATTTTTAACTATGGATAATGGTTGAAAATCTTTCACTATCATCTTTACTAAAGTATCGTCAATAAGTTTTATTATCTGAAAGGAAGCATAACAAATCCGTGACAGCTTATAATAATCACTAGAAGGTAAGTATATGTAAACTACACACAAATAAATACAAAAAGCAGGGGATTTAAATGAAAATAAATAAAAACCTAAAGCTAATTTCATGCATTAAGTTAATTTAGATTTAGTAAATATTAAGAACAAACGTTTTTCACATTGTCTCCTACCAGAACATCTTTCTGCAACATTTTCGTCTTCTGAATTTTGCAATGTTGTGGACTGTTTTCAGGTGTTTCAGCATTCCAGAGGTGTTTTTATTATACGACAGGACATCATCACAAAATAAACACGTAACTTTATTTGGTGTAGCGTCCGGTACCTGAAAATGGTGCCATACCACAGATCATTTGCGCGACATGACCAAAGTCGCGTTGACTGAGGTACTGGCTCTGCATTCTATGACGTAGAGTGAAAGAGACTTCGCAAGAGAGTCGACACCAGTGTTCGATGTCGATAGATTCGACAGTCTCGACTCGGGGCTTCATTTCAGCCCATCTCTACTTTATTGATAACTTGATTCGCTCTTAGAACAATGTCACTTATGGATTGCTTGTAAATTGCTGAAGGAATTGTGTCGTTCTCCGTGGTCTACTGGTAACTTTGGTTCCCAAGCTCGTGGGCGGAGGGCGATGGATTTTTTTTCAGGCGTAAAATTCTGTGCATGACTTCCTTCGGAAGGGAAGTAAAGCCGTTGGTTCCGGGTCTTAGATTTACGGCTCGTAAAAGAACCTCAAGCCTGATAATGAAGCCCTTGAGCAAAATTAAGCGGTCTTTCACGTCCAATATAGAATGGGACGCTAAGAACAGCATCAGTAAAAGAGCATTTATAAATAGAACTCTATTTAATCTTAATTTGAAGGACTTGTGTGGTTGTCACTATTGGGTGATTATTCTAGTTGTTTTTTGTTTTTTACTTTCTCTATAGGCACTATGTACATAGTGTATAGAGAATGTATTGCACTCCACCAAAAAATTCGATACCGAGATTTCACCGGAAATAAATGTTTTAGGGTCCCCTTTATCTAAAAAAAGCATTTTCGGAAAAAGGTCCGTGTGTGTGTCCGTGTGTCTGTGAACACGATAACTCAAAAACGAAAAGTAGGTAAAATACCAAACTTGGTATTTAAGTTTAGTATCTTCCAGGGATGCGACACGAAGATTTTGGGAAAAATCCCCCAACCTTTACATGGAACTTTTTTCGAAAATTTTGATTTTCTCACAAATGGTTCTAAAGATTTTGATTAAAATTTCGTATATTAAAGATATTTACCTGACAAATAAAATGCATATCTTGAATTTTCTGGGAATAGCCTCTGAAGAGTAGTTTATTCTGGATGAATTTTACTAAATTTTGAATAACTGCTAAACCGTAAGAGATGGACAAAAACTTACTTCACAAAAAATGTAGAGCACGTTAAAACACATAATTTATGTTATATACATTTTTTTCGTGGAGTTCGTCGTTTTTGTGACATTCCTTATTTTTGTTTCTGCTAGAAAAACTTATACTTTTCTCATACAGATTTGTCAACTGCTGTCCATACAAAGGAACATCAGTCTCATAGCAACCAGCTTTTGATTATCACTTTAACCTATGGTACTCCCTTATTTCACCTCTACTTACAAGGAAGCAAGTAATATGATTATTTCTGCTAATGTTTTACTGATTAGCATGAAGTTAATAGAAGTATAAGCTTTTTAAGAATAATTTGTTGCAGGGGTATAGAGAAAGTCATTTGAATGGTACACATCAGATTTTTTTAATCGAATACGCTGTCCGTCTTTATCAGCTGAGAAGATCCTGTTAACTAATTATGCAGTCATTTGATTAAATAAGTATCAATCATTTAAAATGCTTTAATGATGAATAGATCTTTCAAACTTCGGCTTGGAGAATACATTTTAAGTATTTTCCAGTTGTGTCGTCTAATGTAAATAAAACCCTTAGATAATTATCTCGTATATCTAGACTTGCTTATAACTACTTAACACAGTTTAGTGAATATTCAAGCAAAACATTTCCATAGTTACATCAGTAAAGTGCTTAATATGTTTAATATTCATCTATACATGCCTTATTTACCCACCTCTGTAGTTTGGTGGTAGCGTGTCTGTCTCACATTCAAGAGGTCGTGAGTTCGGATTTCGGTTAGGGTGAATTACTCGTAAAAGGTTTTTTCCCCGAGGTTCACCCTTATCCTGAGAAAATGAATGTCAAGTAATTAAGTTCTATTGGCCCTGGACATAAACTAAATGATATGACCTATCAAGTTAAAGGACACTACAAGAAAGAAAAGAAGATAAAACTCTTTCTTTGCACACAATCTCAAAGTTATACGCAAATTCTTCATTCTCCTGTGAACATCGTTTGAAATTAATCCAAATATCTCCCATAATTTTATTCCGTCAGCATTTTAAGCACAATAATTTCCTTCTGTAGTTTGTTGCGTTTTACAATGTCATGGCCGAGTGGTATAGAGAAGGTATTGCACTCCTCCCAAAATTCGATACTGAGATTTCACCGGAAATATATGTTTTGGGGCCGCCTGAAGAAGAAGGGGGAAAAAAAAAAAGCAGTTTTAGAAGAATATTCTTTCTTGTGTGGTGTTTGTTTGTGCGTGGCCACATAGCTCAAACTCCGTTAAGTACCAAACTTAGTATTTAAGTTCAGTATCTTCCAAGAGTGTGACACGAAGATTTTCAAGAAAATCCCTCCACTTCCAACTACCCTTTACATGGTACATTTTTCGAAAATGTTTTCTTTCTTAAAAATGGCTGTAACGATTTTGATTAACATATTGTGTATTTAAGATTCTTATATGACAAAATGTATATCTTGAATTTTCTGGGAATAGCCTCTGACATCTTTATTCTGGATGAATGTTTCGGAGTTTTGCATAACTGGTAAACCGCAAGAGATAGACAAAAACTTACACAACAAAAAATGTAGATCTCGTTAAAACACACAATTTATGTTATGTGCATTTTTTTGTAAAATTGGCCGTTTTTGAGATATTCCTTGTTATTGGTTTCAGTTTTAAAATACATACACTTTTCTCATACGGGAATTTGCCAACTCCTGTCTATATAAACAAAGGAACTTCAATCACCTAGCAAACAGTTTTTAAAAGATTTGACTATTGCTTTAGTCTATGGGACTCCCTTCTTATTTCCCTACTACTTACAAGGAAGCAAGTAATAAGACCATTTTTGCTAAATTCTTCTCGATTAGCACGAAGTAGATAGAAGAATAAGCTTTTTATCAATAATTTGTTGCTGAGATGTAGAGAAAAATCATGTGAATGGGAACATACCAGATTTTTTCGTGTTCTTATGCAATCTGTGACCTGTGTTCTAGCTTTTCGTGATTTGCTATTGCGTTTGTAATTTAATTTCAGCAGACTTTCGCGTCACTGTGATTTTGTGCAACTTGGATGCTATTAGAGGCATGCCGTCACCAAATAGAGCATTCATTAGAGATATCAAATTCTCTCTCAAATCGCTGCGTAGTTTGTAGCACAACCACCAAACTTGTAATTAGCTAGCAACTCGTCTTACTAAAGGAAGTCATGAATGGCTCTATAACTACACTGGTTCAATGACAGAGCTCTTTTTCACAAAGGTGCGAATTAAAGGACACGAGAGTGCATCCTGTAATAAGGTACAATACCTTTGCACAAGATATCCTAGGTATTTTGTCCCTTTTCTGCTAAAAACTTTCAAGTGAATTCTTGGTAGTTTGATCATATTTGATTAACCCTCTTTTCCGGTTCTCCGGAAGATCCACTGTACAGTTCCCGGCTATGGCACCATAACGCGCGAGACTCATATTCGGGAGGTCGTGGGTTCGCTTCCCGAGGCTGACCTTCCTGACCCATGGATTTTTCGGGGTTTCCCGGGTCACCAGCGAATGCTGGGGAGGTTTATTTCATTCCCCGAATTTCCCGTCCCTTCATTTCGTTTCACTTTTCAATCCGATCTTTCCAGGTGGAAGTGTCGGCGATTGAGCTGTGTCCGACATGATGACACGCTTTGTAACTGATTGCAATGTATAGAACTGTTTTTGTTTTTTTTGAACATTCATTGGTTGGTAAAATAAAAGCCAACAGTTTATTATACAGAGTGTACATAAAGGAATATCGGGGTTTTAACTCTTTATAATATTTATTACATTCAACTTACAGTTATAAATGATATGTCAAATGAAAAAGCAACTCAAACAGTTTTGTTTGTTGGCATAAGTGCGCATGTGCTTGCAATGTTTCTGCCGCAATCCGCTAGACAGCGGTAGTAGCAAGGATGGCGACTAGTAAACAGAAAGCGTTTTGTGTTTTGCAGTTTGCAAAGACCGAATCTGTAGTTACTGTGCAACGTGCGTTCCGTAGTAAGTTCGGTTGTGATCCTCCTAGTGATAAAAACATTCGTAGATGGTATAATCAGTTTGAAGATACCGGCTGCCTTTGTAAAGGGAAGAGCACGGGACGACCGGGAGTAAGTGAAGAGACTGTTGAGCGAGTGAGAGAGTCGTTCACTCGTAGCCCAAAGAAATCAGTCTGGAAGGCTAGTCGTGAATTACAAGTTCCTGTTTCGACTGTTTGGAAAGTTGTAAGAAAACGCTCACAGCTACGTCCTTACCGTTTAAGTTATTACAGGCTCTAAAGCCGACAGACCACGGATTACGTGCCAAATTCGCAAACAACATGTTGTTTCATGACGATTTTGTGGATCGTGTTGTCTTCAGTGATGAATCTACCTTTCACCATAGTGGACATGTTAACACTCAATGTGCGCATCTGGGGCTCAGAAAATCCTCACGAGATGGTACAAATGCAACGAGATTCCCCTAAAGTGAATGTTTTTTGTGCCGTATCCCGGCGAAAAGTTTATGGGCCTTTCGTTTTTGGTGAACCTACTGTAACTGTACACTACTGTACACTAGAACAATGACTCTTCCCTCAGTTGGAAGAAAATGAGCCAGAGAGCTTCATTTTCCAGCAAAATGGTGCGCCACCTCACTTGCATAACGAAGTACGCGATTGATTGAACGTCACTGTACCCGAGCGCTGGATAGGCCGCAAGGGCCCCAAGGGCTTGCTATGCATGGCCTCCTCGTTCTCCTGACCTAACGCCATGCGAGTTTTACCTTTGGGGCTTCATCAAGGATCGTATGTACGTGCCTCCGCTACCAGCTGACCTCCCTGAATTAAGAAACCGGATTGAAGCAGCTGTTGCAACAATTACTGAATACACACTTATCAACGTTTGGGAAGAACTCGGCTATAGACTTGATGTGTGCCGTGTGACAAAGGGTAGTCACATTGAACATTTATAAGCTTCTTGGTTAAACTGTTTGAGATGTTTTTCATTTGACATATCATTCATAACTGTAAGTTGAATGTAATAAATATTATAAAGAGTTAAAACCCCGATATTCATTTATATACACCCTGTACTTGGTAGCAATGTGTAGCTGATGTTTACACAAAGCACCAGACTCCCTAATATACAGTTACATAAACCAATTTCAATGTCAACAAAATATTTCTGATTGTTGTTTAAGTTTGTAACCTCAAAATGGCTACCAGAAATGTGTTCACTTTTCAGTGGAATCAGTTTCTTTTCTTTCATTTTGCGTTTTTGTTGCAAATATAATGGGGGACGTCCATTTGCTACATCAATAGCGTCCTTAACGTAAAGATTATTCAAACCAGTCATCAGAAAATCTAACAGTTAGGCAACATTATAAGCTTTAGTTCTCAAGAGAACTTTATCTTTAAGAATTCTCATTGCAGCTTCACACAAATTATTGGTATTTTGCCCTCTAAGTATTGTGGATTTTCGATGGCATAAACATTCTTCCTATCTAGGATGATAAGGCTTGGTACGCAGTGTTTAGCTCCTCTGTACTATTTGCATATGCCATCCTTTTTATGAAGAAAAACAGTTCTTGCCTGTCTTTCAAATATATTCCAGTTGAGCTGTTCCATAAATAGCACCAACTAGCCTGTAGCACATGAAAAATGCAGAGAAGAAGAACGGAGTTGGGAAATGATTTTGTTAGTGCAACTCTCTCTCTGCAGTGGAGTCATCTGTCATAAAAACTGAAGGCCCTCCAAACCCCTTTCCACTGAACATTGCCGGTTCAATAAATGTCTTGTAGAATGTCAGAGCTTCACCTTCAGAGGTATTTATTAATAAACCTATTGGAAACCCCCCATCACTTGTGTTAACAATTAGCAAGAATACTCTACATCCAAACCTATCAATATTTCCAGACGAGTCCACAAAAACAACTTCAGAAGCTGCACTTAATGTTTGCAAAATCCTCTTCATCAAGGGACTCATGATGGCAGTAACAAAATTATTGTTTTCCAAACACTTATAGACTGACAATTTCCCCCCACTTCAGCATTACAATTTAAAACAAAAGTTTCAAAGAGTTTTTCCATTTCAGCACCACTGCCTGACCCATACTTTTCTTCAAAAACACTATAACATAAATGGCAAACCCAAGAGATGTCTGGACAATGTGCCTTATCGCCAGCAATAAGGTAATAATCATCCTCATGATCATGATATAAATCTTCTTTATGGATATCCAAAGCGCGAGAAGGAGTTTGTCCTGCTTCAAACATTTTCATAAACTTGCATCGGACTTCATCTCCCTATGTTTTAATGCTTCGGCATTGTGAAAGTGATTATTATGTTTGTAGTGGAGGATGGCTAATGTGGACAACTCAGTAAGATAAAACAAAAAACTGAAACAAAAAACATTGACTTGTGGTAATAATAATAATAATAATAATAATAATAATAATAATAATAATAATAATAATAATGATGATGAAACAGTTCCAAAGCACTTATGCATTTTTCTACACATGTTTTTTTTTTTTTTTTTGATATAGGGGAACCTAAAGCATATACGAGGTACGTCCAGAAAGTAAGTTCCGTTTCAATTTATCTCCGCTGCAGAGCTGCGATCGCAGTTCCCCACATGCGCGGTAGACGCTCTGTATCAAGGAGAAGAAACGTGCGCCATTTTGAGATCGCTGTCAGCCACATACGCTTTGTTGTGCTTGTTTACAATATCGGTGTTGATTGAAAATCCCGCCGCTTGTGAAATCAGATCTGTGATTCGTTTTCTGAATGCTAGGAAATTGAAATTTATCGGCAAATTTGCGAAGTTTACGGACAAAATGCGATGAGTGATTCAATGGTGAGAAGATGGCCGACAGTTCAATGAAGGACGTAGTGAAGTGCACGATGAAGAACGAAGTGGGCGTCCATCTTTGGTTACAGAAGAACTGGTTCACGCGATTGATGACAAGATCCAGGAAAACCGCAAGTTTACAATTAGTGCTCTCGCTATGGAATTTCCCCAAAGCTCACGATCACTAATTCATGAAATTGTTACCGAAAAACTGACATTTCGTAAACTTTGCTCACGTTGGGTACTAACTTTTTGAAGATACAGGCGGCAACCTTCTATGAAGAAGGTATACAAAAACTTGTGCCACGCTATGACAAATGCCTGCAAAATTTCGGCAGTTATGTGGAAAAGTAGTTTAAGAGTTGTAGAATTTTGTGCAATAAATAATTATTCTGTATCTGTACACAATTTAATTGTATTACCAAACGGAACTTACTTTCTAGACGTACCTCGTATTTTCGGTGAAATCTCGGTATTGAATTTTTGGGTGCATTACAATACCTTCTCTATACACTATGTACATAGTACGTGTAAAGAAATTAAAAATTAAGCCAGCTCTTAGGTATGAGTAGCAGTTTAAACTGTTACTAGAGTATCATCTGTAGCTCAGTATAATACTGTCGCGAACATAGTTCTACGACGTGGGGGATAGCTATTTGAGGGTGATAAAAGGAAGGCAGATGGTAGAGCAATGATAACAAAGGGAATCATGATAATATAAATATATTGACAAATAGCGAAAGGCAAATATACTTTACAATAAAATAGTAAGATAAATTACAACAAACAAGACTTAAGCGTGTCAGGCGTTCCGTGTCGAGCCAGAACTAATTCAGAATACCGAAGGCAAGAATTACTGAAGTTACAGTAAAATAGTTAATATACAACAAAAGGTTCTTACCTTTTAGGTTGATTAGGTCGACGAGAAGAAATATGTGTGTCTGTATGGTAGCCAGTGACCCGGGGTGGGGCCTCGGACGTCCCTCGGGCAGCGAGTCTGCCTCTGTCAAGTACTGAGTATCAAAAGCGCCCCGAATTCAAGATTCTAGATAATTCTATACTAGACAAATGTCTCTAGGGGATTCTTCAGAATCTACGCCCAGGCTCTTAATAAACCCACCAATCAAAATACAGTATTTAAAAGATAAGACAGGGCTTCCTACATGGGATTAAAGTCTATCCTATCCTACGAAATGTCACATAGGTTCCAGGAAGTGGTTGAAAGCCCACGGAAGCTCATAAGTTGTAAAATGTGGTAAAATGTTCCATTAATCTGAGGAAGACACATTCCGGTGATCATAACAAAGGAAACCATAAAGCTTCCTCTTATTCAACCCGGTTGTTAAGAAATACAGAAATTTATAAGAATGTACTAAATGGAATTCTAAAACATTTAAAATAATGTGGCTTAAAACAAACAATAAGCTAATTTAAAAATACTCGTCAATCACGTACGTGACACTATAACAAGCACATACATGCAAAAGGTATACTTATTCATTTTTTTTAAAAAAAATCTAAAAAATGTACTTAATATTTTATAATTAGAAATGGAAAAAGCTGAGATAGATATATCAAACACGTAAAACTAAGTTATATCACAAAGGTGTCGCAGAAAACACTATTTTATTGATGTCTTCTAGCAAATAACGATAAGGTAAACAAAACATTATTATGAAATAGCTTCTAATGAAACTGAGTTAAAATAGAAAGCATAAAAATATTTTCTGATTTTAGTTGATTTGCCTAAGTTTGAAACTTATCATTAGTTATATACAGACATACAGTGGGCGAATCAAAGACCAACTTTAGAGATAAGAAAATGGTTAGATTTGCTAGTAATTACTATGGCACAAACAAAACTGTTGAATACTAGCTGTTAATGAAGGCATTAAAAATATTTTTGAAGATCTAAAAATCCATAATGCAGAATAGGGGCAGATAGTAATATATTTCTTTTTTCCCAATTCTCAGATAAGAAACATTAACTGATTAAGAAAAAGTCTATTCATGCATAGCGTTCACAGAACATATGAAAAATGTTATCTATTCTACACATATCATTAAAATGAGATGTATTCAATTTTAGTGCAAGTACCCACTTGTATTGTTTGCTCTTTTCCATAGATTTTACTATGATTCTCATTCTTGTATGTTTAGCACGTGGATTTAAAAGATTGTGGCTTCGAGGCTGAGTATTATGGTGACAATGCAGGGCCTCCTGTAAGAACATAAAACATAATGGCTATATTTTGTTAAGCATATAAATGCTTCGGCACTACAGGTAATAGTTTCATATTTGTACTGCAATAAAACTAAAGTATGTTATAATACCGTGTATAAAAATCTGATGTGTTCCATTCACATGACTTTCTCTATATCTCTACAACAATATAGTATTGTTAAAAAGCTTATGCTTCTATTTACTTCATACTAATCGAGAAAAATATCAGCAGAAACAGTCTTATTACTTGCTTCCTTGTAAATAGAAGCGAAATAAGGGAGTACTATTGGTTAAAGTGATAGTCAGAAGTTGGTTGCTATGTGACTGAATCTCCTTTGTTTGTATGGACAGGAATAGTTAAATTCCTGTGTGAGAAAGATATGTTTTTTAAAGCTGAAATAAAAAATAAGGAGTACCTCAAAAACGATCAACTCATCGAAAAAAATGTATATCAGATAAATTGTGTGTTTTAAGGTGCTCTACATTTTTATGTCCATCTCTTACGGTTTAGCAGTTATGCAAAATTCCGTAAAATTTATCTTCGGATGCTATTCCCAGAAAATTCAAAATATACTTTTTGTTTGTCAGGTAAATATCTTTAATATACGAAATTTTAATCAAAATCGTTAGAGCCATTTTTGAGCAAATCAAAAATTTCGAAAAAAGTTCCATGTAAAGGGTAACTTGGGGTGGGGGGATTTTTCTTGAAATCTTCGTGTCGCATCCCTGGAAGATACTAAACTTAAATAACAAGTTTGGTATTTTACCGACTTTTCGTTCTTGAGTTATCGTGTTCACAGACACACGGACACACACACACACACACACACATGGACTTTTTTCTGAAAATTCTTTTTTTCGGATACAGAGGACCCTAAAACATGTATTTCCAGTGAAATTTCGGTATCGAATTTTGGGTGGAGTGCAATACCTTCTCTATACACTATGTACATAATACGTATAGAGAAAGTAAAACTATTTTGGAGCTCTTTGAGAACGTCTGAGAGACCTTAGAAGTATTCTTGGACACCTCTTGAAATTTACTCAACCACTCTTCAACATTGTGTTTTTTACAATCAACACGAAATCGTGCATCAAATTTTCCTTCAACATCACTGGGCACGTAATCGTAGATTCTATATTCAAAATTCTGCGCAAGAAGGTCCTGAAAACCCAATAAAATGCTTTATTATACATCTTAATAAAGATAGAAAAAGTTGTGCTGATGATATCGTATGTTATCATATATAAATATATCATATACACACAAGATACTCACTCTAAGTAAAAGATCATTTTGCAAATTATTCGCCAAATTCTCACACTTGCAGCATTTAACAAAATCCATTTCAGTTTTGCTATCACCAAATCAGATGGAATTGCTGATAGAAAGATGCCGTCACGAATGTTGCCGGTCAATCGACTAATGGCAGAGAGCTATGCTGGTCAATCGACCAATGACAGAGTTCCAGCCTAAAAGTGAACAGGAATCTGCAATGTCGCTGTTCTCACGGTGTCAAAACTATATGGGCTGGCGGCTCCCTAATGAAATCTGGCGGCCGACCTATACAGTGCAGCAAGCCAACATAGCTCGGTATGCTGATGACGTGCTGTTATACTGTACAAACAAACACCCACGCAGAGCCTTCAGAGACACCTCTGCCTCATCCAAGAGTGGTGCGAGCGTTGGCGATTGTCCATAAATCCGGAGAAAAGCCACGCTATTCTCTTCACCAAGCGCCGCTTTCCCGCAAACTTCCCCACATTCACGTACCTCAGACGAAGGATACAGTGGACCAACACCATCACCTACTTGGGGGTAAAGCTTGACAGGGGCGTCACTTTTAGGGAGCACATCAGGGGGCTGTGGTGCCGGGGCAATGGGGCTGCGGCCTCACTGTACCCGATGCTGAGGTCCTCGATGACGGTTCCCCTTAAGTTGCGCCTTTTGAGGGCTCTCATAATCCCCTTGTTAATCTACGCCTGTGAGATCTGGGGCATGGCGGCAGACTCCAGTCTGCTGTTGCTTCAGCGGGTACAGAATAGGTGTCTTCGGGCTATTTATTCTGTGCCTCGAGACTTTCCAACGAGACTCCTGCACGAAGCCTCTGGTCTACCATATCTGGAGGACGAGATTAGGCGTCGGGCAACAAAATTCAACGAAGGGTTACCATTCCATCGGAGCGCCCTCGTTAGGTCTCTTGGGGATTACGATCCCACAAACCGCCGCTTCAGGCGATACCGGCTTCCCCGCATGGCTTGCGGGCATCCCCGGTAACGAAGGAGCCACCAACAGTTGCTACGGCTAAGCTCCTTATAATCCTTCAAGAGTTGCTTGGATTCAAAATTAAAACCTCAAAAGAAACATTTTGATGAAAACACACCAGCGGTGCACAAGGGCCGTTGCACCATCAAGGCAACCGTCGAGGAGCAATATTTGCCTCCTCCTGTCACTCCACAACCCCAAAACACACCCGCCATCCTGCAAAACCCACAATCCCGTCAGAACGTGGTTAAGTTCTCTCCGAGAACAGGGACACGTCTAGCACACCTCGGGCTGCCCTCAGCCTGCCAATTACACTGGACTGAAATCTGGCGGGGGAATGTGGAACTATCAGCATTCTATGGGGCCCACCTCGCCGCGCACTTGATCACCACACAATGTTGACATGGAGCGGAGTGGTTAGAGCAACCAGCTAGAGACCGGGAGATCCATGGTTCAAATTCGGCTATGGCATTGAATTTTTCATTCTGAGTCTACCTATCCAACTCCTATCCTCCACGGCTTGTGTGGAAACAAGAAATACACTTTATAAATTATTCTTACGAAAGTGTATTTTAAATATAACTACTAATAAAGATAGGGGTAGAGAAAATAATGTGAATGTGGCACATCAGCATTTCTACTTTCTCTAGCACCCATGTACATGCAGCGTACATAGTATATACAATGTACATAGTAGCTAGAGAAGGTACTGTATTCCACCCCAAAAAATTCGATGTCGATATTTCACCAGAAGTATATATTTTGAGATCACCTGAGTCCGAAAAAAGCATTTTTATAAAAAGGTCCCTGTGTGTGTCTGTGGTCAACATAGCTCAAAAACGAAAAGACTATTAAATACCAAGCTTGGTGTGCATGTTTAGTATCTTCCAAGCATATGACGCGAAGATTTCCAAGAAAATTCCCCTACCACAAACTATCCTTTACATGAAGTACTTTTTGAAAATTTTGTTTTTATCAAAAATAGCTCTAACGATTTTGATTAAAATGCGATATATTAAACATTTTACATCGGAAATAAACGTATATTTTGAATTTTCTGGAAATAAGATTTTCTGGATGAATTTTGCATAATTGGTGAATCGTAAGTGATAGACAATAGCTTACTACACAATAAATATAGGTCTTCAGGAGCTATTCCCAATAAATTCAAAGTAAGCATTTTATTTGTTATGTAACTATTATTAATACACGTCATTTTAATAAAAATCGTTAGAGCCATTTTTAACAAAAACAAACATTTCAAAAATGTTTCCATATAAAAGGTAGTTTATGGTGGGGAGATTTCCTTAAAAATCTTCGTGTCGCATTCTAGGAGGATACTAAACATGAATACCAAGTTCAGTACTTTACAGTTGTTTCGTTTTTGAGCTATGCTGTCCAGAGACACACGCATGGACTTTTTTCTAAAAATGCTTTTTTTTTTTTTTACTCTGGGCTATTAAAACATACATTTCCGGTGAAATATTGACATCGAATTGTTGGGTGGAATAGGTGCAATACTTTCTCTAGCTACTGTGTACGTTGTACGCACATAGTTGCTAGAGAAAGTAAAAATGTTACTTAAAACATATATCTCCGGCGAAATCTCGAATTTTTGAATGGAATACAATACTTTCTCTATATACTATGCACAAGTACGTGGTTTGTGTGAAAAACAATACATTTCATAAGAGTAGTTTATAAACCATTCTTACGAAAATTTATTTTAATAATGAGATAGGGGTAAAGAAAATAATGAGAATGCAGCACGTCAGCATTTTTCCTTTCTCCATACGCACTATGTACATTGTGTATAGAGAAAGTATTGCACTCCACCAAAAATTCGATACCGAGATTTCACCGGAAATATATGTTTTAGGGTCCCCAATATCCAAAAAAAGCATTTTCACAAAAAGGTCCGTGTGTGTGTGTGTGTGTACGTGTGTGTACGTGTGTCTGTGAACACGATAACTCAAAAACGAAAAGTCGGTAAAATACCAAACTTGGTATTTAAGTTTAGTATCTTCCAGGGTTGCGACACGAAGATTTTGAGAAAAATCCCCCCACCCCAACTACCCTTTACATGGAACTTTTTTTTGAAAATTTTGATTTTCTAAAAAATGGCTCTAACGATTTTGATTAAAATTTCGGATATTAAACATATTTACCTGACAAATGAAATGTATATCTTGAATTTTCTGGGAATAGCCTCTGAAGAGTAGTTTATTCTGGATGAATATTACTAAATTTTGAATGACTGCTAAACCGTAAGAGATGGACAAAAACTTACTACACAAAAAATGTAGAGCACTTTAAAACACACAATTTATGTTATATACTTTTTTTCGTGGAGTTCGTCGTTTTTGTGACATTCCTTATTTTTGGTTTCTGCTATGAAAAACATACTTTTCTCATACGGGAACTTGTCAACTCCTATCCATATAAACAAAGGAACTTCATTGACATAGCAACCAGCTTTTGACTATCACTTTAACCTACAGTTGTCCCTTATTTCGCTTCTACTTACAAGGAAGCGAGTAATAAGACTAATTCTGCTAATTTTGTATAAGCTTTTTAAGAATTATTTGTTGCAGGGATATGGAGAAAGTCAAGTGAATGGTACACAACAGATTTTTTTTCTTTCGTTTTCAGCGAGCCATTTGTCGTGAAAAGTCAAGAGGGATTCGATGTCTTCGCGATTGCTATTGACAAGTAAGGTAGCAAATTAGTTATTAAACACATATCTTCAACTTTGTGACCGGTAAGGTCGATATTTATTTGCCTGGCAGCCAACAGCAGCAATCGAGTTGAAGTGTCCGTTCGATACTAGCACATAGTAAGAAGTTGTTACGTCATGGGAAGCTTTGCCTGTAACGTGCAATATTTAGCTGGCAGCTGCCGCAAGAAGGTCTTTAATTCTTTATTAGAGTACACAGAAGAGCTGCAAGTGACTGTGCTATCCAAGAAAGAAAAAAGAAATTCATAAGTAACGATGAGAACCAGTTTCAAGGTCACTGCTGACAGGTTGGTAAAACATACTGAACACAGAGCTCGTAATGTTTAAAGTGCACATTTTTGCTTTCTCTACACATACTATGTACATAGTGTATAGAGGAAGTATTGTATTCCACCCAAAAACTCCATACCGAGATTTCACCGGAAATACATGTTTTAGGACCCCCTGAATACAAAAAAAAAGCATTTTTACAAAAAGGACCACGTGTGTGTTTCTTTGGACAGCATAGCTCAAAAACGAAAAGACCGTTGAATACCAAACTTGGTATTTAAGTTTCGTATCTTCCAAGGATGCTACACGAAGATTTTGTAAAAAATCCCCTCACCCCAACTACCCTTTACAAGGAACTTTTTTCGAATTTTTTTATTTTCTTAAAAATGACTCTAACGATTTTGATTAAAATATCGTATATTAAAGATATTTACCTAACAAATAAAACCCAAGGTCGCGGGTTCAAACCCGGCGGAGGACGATGGCTTTTTTTCGGGTGTAAAAATCCTTAGCATGGCTTCCTTCGGAAGGGAAGTAAAGCTGTTGGTCCCGTGTCGTAGATTTACGGCACGTAAAAGAACCTCAAACCTGATAGAGAGGCCTCTGAGCAAAATTAAGCGGTCTTTCACACCAAGTATAGAATGGGACGCTGAAAACCACAGCAGTTAAAGAGCGTCCATAAATAACACGCCATTTCCATTTCTAACAAATAAAATGTATATCTTGAATTTTCTAGGAATAGCCTCTGAAGACTACTTTATTCTGGATGAATTTTACGGAATTTTGCATAACTGCTAAACCGTAAGAGATGGACAAAAACTTAACACACAAAAAAATGCAGATCACGTTAAAACACACAATTTATGTTATATACATTTTTTTCGTGGAGTTATCGTTTTGGAGATATTCCTTTTTATTTGTTTCAGCTTTGAAAGACATACTTTTCTCATACAGGAATTTATCAACTCCTGTCCATACAGACAAAGGAACATCAGTCACATAGCAACCAGCTTTTGGCTTTCACTTTAACTTATGGTACTCCCTTATTTCGCTTCTACTTACAATAAAGGAAGAAATAAGACTATTTCTGCTAATTTTTCTCGATTAGCATGAAATAAATAGAAGATAAGCTTATTAACAATAATTTGTTACAGAGATGTAGAGAAAGTCATGTGAATGGAACACATTAGATTTTTAATTTGTTTATTGGTGACATTGTTTATATAATGTTGGAGGAAGGCAGATGCGCAGACAGTTGAAGGCGAAAAAATACCAATCCTTTTGTACGCTGATGATATTGTTATTCTTTCTAAAACAATAAATGGTTTGCAATCTGGTTTAAACGCACTGCAACTATTTTGTAGACAATGGGGCATGGAAGTGAGTATTTTAAAACTAAAGCACTCTCATTTAAAAATGGTTACGTGTACGGTCAGCAGGAAAGAAAGAAAGGGGAGAAAGAAATTAAAAATGTTAAACATTTCGATTATCTAGGTGTAAGATTTGACATGGCAGAAACAAGGCACAAGAACACTGAGTTTGTAAAACACAAAGGGATTGGGCAACTTTCTGAAATATTGAAGTTATTGACCCGGATCCCAAATATGCCAGTAAAAACATTGCAAGCCATGTATGAGGCAACAGTTAGGTCTTCATTACTATATGGAAGTGAGGTGTGAGGATGGGATAGGGTAGATAAGACTGGAATGAATTGCCTGGAGCAGCCTTTCGGGGTTGTCCCCTGTCTCTGAAGAAATTTAGGAAAAATCTTGATTTTAATGTTGGATAATTTTTGTAAATATTCCTTAAATGAAATGCTTGTGATTTTATATTGTTGTAATTACAAATGTTAAATTGGTTGGCGATTCTAATTATGAAATT
The DNA here is from genome assembly GCA_030762935.1 of Hymenopus coronatus. Classification (NCBI taxonomy): domain Eukaryota; kingdom Metazoa; phylum Arthropoda; class Insecta; order Mantodea; family Hymenopodidae; genus Hymenopus; species Hymenopus coronatus. The sequence goes on from CM060897.1 coordinate 29,976,328, forward strand.
AATTAATCTGAATTGAGAGAAAAATTAATGTTTTCATATTTGTTGTAAATAACTATTATATCTAGCTTACAAAGCCATAAACTGGCAGCTGTGATTTATTGTTTTTATATCTTGTATACATATATAACTCTGCCACCGGGTGATACCCACTTGCAGAGAAATACATACATACATACATACATACATACATACATACATACATACATACATACATACATACATACATACATACATACATACATACATACATACATACATAATCTAAATAAAATACAATGTCGTTTCTGGAAACGTATTCTGGGATTGGGGAGGGGTACTTCTAATTACGATGCTCTTCGTGAGGTAGGATGCTAAATTTTGTGAAGTTAGATACTGGCTGTGAATAATTTAAGGTGATCAAACAACACTGAGAGTATTATGTTATCTGCATCAGATAAATAACATAAAACACACAAAATGATGGGCGGCGGCGCTACAACGGGGATTATCAAAGATTGGCTTAAACGATATTTGGCAAAGGGGCAACAAAAATAGTTATAGCGTCGTGAATAAAGTAAAAAGACGACTTTGCGATATAAACAGGCAGGAAATGTAGGAAAAAATCGTCATTGGAGTTACAAAACGAAATAAAAATTGGGTGGGATAAAGAGACATATATTTTAAAATTGGGTGTGAAACAAAGATAGGGAATAGCGTGGCTCAGATTGGGAGGGTGGAAAACACGTAAGGTAGTTAGTTGATGAAGCTGACAGGCGGGTATCAGGAAGACTGGACACATATTTTGGCAGATTGCGTGCAGATGGAGGATATTAGGAAAAAATTATTACCGGAAGTATTTTTAGCTTCAAACAGACGAAGGACAGCATTCTGGGATTTGATTCTAAACAGCCAAAACTGGCCAAGCCTGGGCACATGCTTAATGGAAGTACGTGCACTAAGAGATAAAATATTTCTGTAAATATTGTATAGTCTTATTTGGTGTTTGAGTAATCTATATGCATGAATACATGGTGTGTGTGTGTGTGTGTGTGTGTGTGTGTGTGTGTAATATCAGAGCATTTTTTCTTTTATTGTTCTATTGTAGCGCGCGAGCATGTATGTGTATCTGTGTATGTATCTCCAATGTTGTTAAGATATATACAATAGATATGTAGGTCATATTTTAAATTCAAGTATTTTTAGACAGCATGTACTGTCACCTGCCCCATTCGACTGTGCCACGCAAATATTGTATTATTGTAAACTAATAATATAATACTACCGCTACTTTCTCCAGCCCCGTATGTACAATGAACATAGTGGATAGAGAAGGCATTGTATTCCATGTCGAGATTTCACCGGAAATAGTATAGGTATGTTTTGGATTCTCCTGAGTCAAAAATAATATATTTCGAAAAAGGTCCTCGCGCGTGTTTGTGAGTTTGGATAGCATAGCTCAAAACCGAAAAGGCCGTTAAATACCAAACTTAATATTTAAGTTTGGTATCTTCCAAGGATGCGACTCGAAGATTTTCAAGAAAATCCCCCCACCACATACTACCCTTTACAGAGAAAAATTTTCGAAAGTTTTGTTTTTCTCAAAAATGGCTCTAACGATTTTGATTAAGATACCGTACATTAAAGATATTTACATCCCAAATAAAGTGCATATCTTGAATTTTCTGGGGCTAGTCTCTGAAGGCCTCTTTATCCAGGATGAATTTTGCCGATTTTTGCTTCACAGCTAAACCGTAAGAGATAGATAAAAACTTAATGCACAAAAATATAGATCTCATAAAAACACACAAGTTACGTCCTTTACATTTTTGTTGTGGTGGTACTGTTTCCAAGATATTCCTTGTTATTGGTTTCAATTGTAAAGTACTTATACTTTTCTCGGGTAGGACGTGTCCGTTTTTCTTTTGTTCTACTCCTGCCCAAACAAAGAAGTGATCTGCAGTGACAATCGCATAACGAAAACATTTAAAACATTTGACTGTCGGTTTATTCAAGTGTATTCCTTCTTATAAGGAACTAAGTAATAGGAACATTCTGCTGATGTTTATCTTGATTAGTATTGTGTAGAAAGAAGAAGAATCTTATTAAGAAATTTGTTGAACAGCTAAAGAAAGTCATGTGAGTGTAACACATAAGATTGTTACGGTAACCTACTTCATTGAATAGCGTCTAGTAAAGCACCGTTATGGACGTGTTGAAATTCCAAACTAATTACACTAATTTTTTGAAATTTATACCACAGATATAACATAATGCAAATAAGTTACAGCTCAGATTTAATTCATTTTGCTCTAATGGTTTGGAGGTTATGTTAAACTTATTTATGTTTTCGTCACGTCACGTCACGACAAAAAATAAAAAAAAAGTCTAATATTTTAACCTTAGGTTTATAAGACGTCTACTTTTTGAAATTTACCCAAGTTTCGCTGCGTCTCCTTTTGTTTAGGCTCAAAAACTTAAGGTTATGAATGTGCTCTTTTTTTGTCATACAAATTTAATTTATATTTTTAAAAATTGAAAGCATATACTTAAATACATCTGACAGTAAAACCTAGGGCTATTCTTATTCATTGTACCTCTGTGAGCATGTACAGAAAAACTGATCCGCAAGAAGTATTTTACAAGAAGAAAAGTGCTGAAAATAGCAATAGCGAGAAAACAAGGACAGATTTGAATGCGTGGCTCACAGTAAAATTCATCAGGTTGTTAGGTTGGACCCTTAGCTTTTCTTTTCCTCTCCTCTGCTACTGCCTTTACTGTCGTTTTCTTCTTGAATTGCTGCTTTTCTTCTGCTCAATTTCGTGTTTTACTTTGCATGATCTCGTCAAACTTAAATTTTTCTTGTCGTGTCCAGTACAGTTTCACCTCTAGTAGTGCTTTGCTTTAGCTCCAGTTAAGGCATTGGCCTAGTGGCCATTTATGCATTTTTACTTTCTCTATACGTCCTATGTATATAGTGTATAGAGAAGGTATTGCACTCCACCAAAAAATTCGATACCGAGATTTCACCGGAAATATATGTTTTAGGGTCCTCTGTATAAAAAAAAAGTATTTTCAGAAAAAGGTCCGTGTGTGTGTCCGTTTGTCCATGTGTCAGTGTGTCCGTGTGTCTGTGAACACGATAACTCAAAAACGAAAAGTAGCTAAAATACCAAACTTGGTATTTAAGTTTAGTATCTTCCAGGGATGCGACGCGAAGATTTTGAGAAAAATCCCCCCACCCCAAACTACCCTTTACATGGAACTTTTTTCGAAAATTTTGATTTTCTTAAAAAATGGCTCTAACGATTTTGATTAAAATATCGTATAGTAAAGATATTTACCTGACAAATAAAATATATATCCTGAATTTTCTGGGAATATCTTCTGAAGACCTGTTTATTCTGGATGAATTTTGCTTAATTTGCCATAACTAGTAAACCGTAAGAGATAGACAAAAACTTACTATACAAAAATGTAGGTTTTTTTTTAAAATACACAACTTATGTCATATACATTTTTCTCGTGGAGCTTACTGTTTTCGAGGTACTCATTGTTATTAGTTTCAGTTGAGAAGTTGTTATACTTTTCTCAGACGGGAGTGTCCGTTTTTCTTGTGTTCTACTCCTGGCAAAAAAAAAGAACGATTTGTAATGACAATCGCGTAACGACAGCTTTTAAAACATTTTACTATTGGTTTAGCCTAGTGTATTCCCTTATTTTCTTCCTACTTATACGGAACTAAGTAATAAGAACATTGTGCTAATGAGTACCTCGATTAGCAAGGTGCAAAAAGAAAAAAAATATCTTATGTAAGAAGTTTGTAGAACAGCTAGAGAAAGTCGGGTGAGTCTAACACAGCAGTTTTTTTTATATTCAGGAATGTTTAAATTATTATATGGAGTTGAAATTAAAAGTCAATTTTTTGTGAGTTTTCATGAAATTTCAGTCATACATACCCTTAATGCGAGAGATAATGAAAGAACTTCAGTGACAAACATATGAATATTTTAAGTGGGACCATAGACAAGCATGATTAAATACCAAAATTTTTTAAACATATACACCCATTGGCGATTGTAAAATATATCACGATTCAAAAACCCCGCTATTAATGGACATCGTACTTCAAAATTGTTGATGTGTTCCATTCACATAACCTTCTCTAGCTGTTCCTCAAACAAACTTTTCTTGCAAAAGATTATTCTTTTATCTAAATCTTGATAAACATTAGCAGAATTGTCTTATTGCTTCCTTTTTGTAAGAAGAACAAAAATAAGGGAATATACAGACTAACGCGATAGTGAAATCTTTTTAAAACCTGGTCGCTATGTGAAACAATTGAAATTCAGTTCTCTTAGTTTCCCAGTAAAAAGCAAAAGAGACATGAATAGAAATATACTTCCCATTTGAGAAAAAATTAAATACCTTAAAACTGAAACCAATAATTCGGAATATCTCGAAAACGGTTAACTTTAGTAAAAATGTATATGATGTCAACTATGTGTTTTAAGGAGATCTGCATTTTTTGTGCAGGAGGTTTTTGTCTATATTTTTACGGTTTACCAGTTATACAAAAATTATATAGATGTCATCCAGAGTGAAGAGGTCTTCAGAGGCTATTCTCAGAAAATACAGGATATGCATTTTGTTAATCATAAAACACATTAAGCATATGATATTTTAATCAAAACTGTTAGAACCATTTTTGAGGAAATAAAAACTTTCGAAGAATGTTCCATGTAAATGGTAGTTGGGGTAGGAGCATTTTCCTGAAAATCGTCGTGTCGCATCCTTGGAAGATACTGAATGTCAATACCAAGTTTGGTTTTTAATCGACATTTCGTTTCGAAGTTATGCCATCCAAAAACATACATACATGTGCGCGCGGACCTTTCGTAACAATGCTTTTGTGTTTTATTTAGAGAATCCTAAAACATGTATTTCGATGAAATCTCGGTATCAAATTTTTGGGTGGAATACAATAACTTCTCTATCATATATACATATATTGTACATACGTGCTAGAGAAAGTAAAAATATGATCTGTTACACTCGCATGGCTTTCTGTACTCTCTATAATTTATTAGAATGTACTTATTGTAATAAATGTCTTTATTGACTCAACAATTAGTTACAAATAAAGTCTTTAAGTCACTATTTCAAATAAATTCAGACGTTAGACGCTTCAGTTTATGGCTGCACGCTATCCATGGGTCGCGCACCACTGCGTGCTAACACTTCAGTCACCCACGACTCGAATATCGTGAACAGTCATGATGCCGTTGTGTCACGTTCCGAAGTCTCCTGTTTCGTCGCGCCATTGTTTACCATCGAACTGCGATGTCTCACATTCCAGCTCCCGCCGCATAACACAGTGAACATGAAAAAGGTCGCACGCACGTACGCCATTGTCACAATATAAAAACTATTCTTACAAAAGTTTATTACTCTCTCTAACCAAAATCTGCATTGTAATTAGTAAGTACATTCCATTCGTATTATTTTCGGCTAGGGCTTGTAGGAGAGGGAAGGATACAGCTTGATGCAGGAACCGGTCTTTGCCCCTTTTTCCTACCTGTTGGCCGAAAGAAAAGAAGGTATTCTACGCAAAAAATGTGAACTGATTCACCAGAGATATATGTTTTTGGGACCCCTGTATACAAACAGCATTTTTAGAAAAAGGTCAGTGTCTGTGTGGGCAGCAGAGCTCAAAATGAAAAACCGTTAAACACCAAACTTGATATATAAGTCTAGTATCTTCCAAGGATGCGACATGAAGATTTTCAAGAAAATCCCTCACCCCCTTCAAACTTTATATGACACATTTTTCGAAATTTTCGATGTTCTAAAAAATGGTTCTAATAATTTTGATTAAAATGCCGTATATTACTGGTACTTAATTGATAATAAAATGTATATTTTGAATTTACTGGGAATAGCCTCTGAAGACTATTTTATTTTGGATGAATTTTGCAGAATTTTGCATAACTGCTAAGCCTTAAGAGATGGACTAAAACTTACCATACAAAACTGTAGAGCACGTTAGAACACACAATTTATATTCCTTGCTTTTGATTTCAGCTTTGAAAAAATTATACTTTTCCCATACAGGAATTTGTCAACTCCTGTCCATATAAACAAAGGAACTTCAGTCACATAGCAACTAGCCTTTGACTATCACTTTAACCTATGTTACTCCCTTATTTCGCTTCCATTTACAAGGAAGCAAGTAATAAGACTATTTCTGCCAATTTTTTCTTGATTAGCATGAAGTAAATAGAAGTAAGATCTTTTTAACAATAATTTGTTGCAGAGATTTAGAGAAAGTCATGTGAATGGAACTCATAAAATTTTTTTTTGGATTCAGTGAGATCCAAAATATGCATTTCCGGTGAAATTCGGTATCGAATTTTTGGGTGGAATACAATACCTTCTCTATACACTGTGTACATAGTACGTGTAGAGAAAGTAAAAAAGCCGATTTTTTATGATATTTGCTTTCTCTGGCCCCGTATGTACAATGTACATAGGAATAGAGAAGTATTGTATTCTACCAAAAAATTCCATGACGAGATTTCATCGGAAATACATGGTTTAGGGCCCACTGAGTCAAAAAAAAAGTATTTTCAGAAACATGTCCGTGTGTGTGCCTGTCTGTGTGTGTGTGTGTGTGTGTGTGTGTGGACAGCATAGCTCAAAAACGAAAATACGGTTAAATACCAAACTTGGTATTTCATTTTGGTATCTTCCAAGGATGCGACACGAAGATTTTCAAGAAAATCCCCCCACCCCAACTACCGTTTACATGGAAAAATGTTCGAAAATTTTGACTTTCTTAAAAATGGCTCTAACGATTTTGATTAAAATACCACATATTAAATCCATTTCTATCAAAAATAAAATTTATATCTTGAATTTTCTGTGAATAGCTTCTAAAGACCTGTTTATTCGGGATGAGTTTTGCTTAATTTGGCATAACTAGTAAACCGTAAGAGATAGATAAAAACTTACTATACAAAAAACGAAGGCCTTGTTAAAATATACAAGTTATGTCATATACATTTTTTTTCGTGGTGCTTACCGTTTTTAAGGTATTCCTTGTTATTAGTTTCAGTAGTGAAGTAGTTTACTTTTCTCAGACGGGAGTGTCCGTATTTCTTTTGTTCTACCCCTAGCCAACCAAAGAAATGATTTGCAATGACAATCGCATAACGACAGATTTTAAAACAGTTGACTATCACTTTAGCCTAGTGCATTCCCTTAGCTCCTGTCTACTTATACGGAACTAAGTAATAAAATTCTACTAATGTTTATCTCCATTAAAGAAGATTTATCTTTTGTAAGAAGCTTGTTCGTAGAATGGCTAGAAAAAGTCATGTGAGTGTAACACATCGGCTTTTTCATGAAAGTTCAGCTACAGATGCCCTTAACAGCAACGAACGCAGCATCAATCTGTCTATATTTAGAAATAAGCACGACTAGAAGTAATTCCTTAAGCTTTCAACAGTGTCCCACAGTGCATCTAGGTCACGCTGATACTGTGTTTTAGGACTAGAGATGATTACCTGTGTAGGAAGCGCTGTTTGGACCTCCATTTTCTGTGGGTGGAAAGGATGAAATGCCCGTTAATGGACCTCAAGTGCTACTTCCACGTCCACGTCTTATAACAGTTAAGCTTCATTATTCCTGGACGTTGGATTCTCTCCATAAGATAAAAGCATCTCCTGAAGTGTATAGAAATAATTCTGAACCTCTTGTGCAATCAATTAAAAACTAATATATAGTCATACGTGTTTCTCTGTCCAATATTAATTGTTTACTTTCTCTGTCAAGTTCAATGTACCTATTATGTAGAGAATTCGCAAGAAATACATGTTTTGAGAACCCTACAATCCAGCAAGAGCCTTTTTAAAAATGTTTCATGTGTGTCTGTGAACAGCATAACTCGAAAACTAAAATGGAAAATACATAACTTCGTATTAAAGCTCAATACTTTCCTAGGATGCTACATCAAGATTTTCCTGACAATTCTTCACCAAAAAACACCACAATACCGTATATTTAAGATATTTCAATAACAAATAAAATGTAGTTTTTTTTTGTTGCATTTTTGGAAACAGCCTCCAAGTTCCATGTAAAGGGTAGTTAGGGGCGGGGGAATTTTCTTGAAAATCTTCGTGTCGCAACCTTGGAAGATAATGAACATAAATATCAAGATTGGTATTCAACGGACTTTTCGTTTTTGAGCTATGCTGCCCCCCCCCACACACACACACACACACACACACACAGACACACACGGACATTTTTCTAAAATGTTTTTTTTTTTTTTTGGATTCTGGAGGTCCTAAAACATGTATTACCAGTGAAATCTCGGTACCGAATTTTTGGGTGCATTACAATACCTTCTCTATACACTAGGTACATAGTGCGTGTAGAGAAAGTAAAAAAAGTGTTTTTGGAAAAGGTCCGCGCTTGTGTGTGTGTGTGTGGGGTCAGCATAGTTAAAAAACGAAAGAACCGTTAAATACCAAACTTGATATTTAAGTTTGGTATCTTCCAAGGATGCGAGATTTTTAAGAAAATTCCCCCAGCCCAAACTACCCTTTACATGGAAAAAATTTCGAAAATTTTGATTTTCTCAAAAATGGCTCTAAAGATTTTGATTCAAATCTCTATTATTTAAGATATTTACATCCCAAATAAAATGTATATCTTGAATTTTCTTGGAAGACCTATTTATTCTGTATGTTTTTTTTATTGAATCTTGCATAACTGGTAAACCTAAGATATAGACAAAAACTTACTACACAAAAGCTGTAGATCACGATAAAACACACAATTTATGTCATACACATTTTCTTCGTGGAGTTGATCGTTTTTTAGATATTTCTTATCATTGGTTTCAGTTTTAAAAAACTTATGCTTTTCTTATACAGGAATTTGTAACTCCTGTCCATACAAACCAAAGAACTTCAGTCACATAGCAACCAGCTTTTGAGTATCACTTTAACCTTTGGCGCTCCCTTATTTCGCTTCTACTTATAAGGAAGCAAGTAATAAGACTATTTCTGCTAATTTTTACTTTCTCTATACGTGCTATGTATATAGTGTATAGACAAGGTATTGCACTCCACCAAAAATTCGATACCGAGATTTCACCGGAAATATATGTTTTAGGGTCCCATGGATCCAAAAAAAGTATTTTCAGACAAAGGTCCGTGTGTGTGTCCGTGTGTCTGTGAGAACACGATAACTCAAAAACGAAAAGTCGGTAAAATACCAAACTTGGTATTTAAGTTTAATAGCTTCCAGGGATGCGACACGAAAATTATGAGAAATATCGCCCACCCCAAACTACCCTTTACATGGAACTTTTTTCGAAAATTTTGATTTTCTAAAAAATGGTTCTAATGATTTTAATTAAAATATCGTATATTAAAGATATTTACATGACAAATAAAATGTATATTTTGAATTTTCTGCGAATAGCGAATAGCGAATAGCCTCTTATTCTTGGTCAATTTTACGGAATTTTGCATAACTGTTAAACCGTAGGAGATGGACAAAAACTTACCACACAACAAATGTAGAGCACCTTAAAACACACAATTTATGTTATATACATTTTTTCGTGAAGTTGATTGTTTTTGAGATATTCCTTGTTTTTTTTTTGTTTTTCTCATACAGGGCTTTGTGAACTCGTGTCCATACAAACAAAGGAACTTCAGTCGCAGAGCAACCAGCTTTAGACTATCACTTTAACCTATAGTACCCCCTTATTTCGCTTCTACTAACAAGGAAGCAAGTAATAAGACTATTTTTGCTAATTTTTGCTCCATTAGATGAAGTACATAGAATAATTTGTTGCAGTGATATAGAGAAAGACATGTGAATAGAACGCATCAGATTTTTCTCAATTAGCATGAAGTAAATATAAGCATAAGCTTTTTAACAATAATTTGTTGTAGAGATGTAGAGAAAGTCATGTGAATAGAACACATCAGATTTGTTTATTATATGAGGTACGTCCAGAAGAAAAGTTCCGTTTGGTAATAAAATTAAATTGTGTACAGATACAGAATAATTATTTATTGCACAAAATTCTACAACTCTTAAAATACTTTTCCACATAATTGCCGAAATTTTGCAGGGATTTGTCATAGCGTGGCTCAAGATTTTGTATACCTTCTTCATAGAAGTTTGCCGCTTGTACCCAACGTGAGCAAAGTTTACGAAATTTCAGTTTTTCGGTAACAATTTCATGAATTAGTGATCGTGAGCTTTGGAGAAGTTCCATAGCGAGAGCACTAATTGTAAACTTGCGGTTTTCCTGGATCTTGTCATCAATCGCGTGAACCAGTTCTTCTGTAACCAAAGATGGACGCCCACTTCGTTCTTCATCGTGCACTTCACTACGTCCTTCATTGAACTGTCGGACCCATCTTCTCACCATTGAATCACTCATCGCATTTTGTCCGTAAACTTCGCAAATTTGCCGATAAATTTCAATTGGTCTCACTTTCCTAGCATTCAGAAAACGAATCACAGATCTGATTTCACAAGCGGTGGGATCTGTAATCAACACCGACAGTGTAAACAAGCACAACAAAGCGTATGTGGCTGACAGCGATCTCAAAATGGCGCACGTTTCTTCTCCTTGATACAGAGCGTCTACCGCGCATGTGCGGAACTGTGATCGCAGCGCTGCAGCGGAGATAAATTGAAACGGAACTTACTTTCTGGACGTACCTCGTAATTTCATTCATTTCAAATTCTTTATACAAAAAAGATCATAACTTCCAAACCAATAGTACAAGATGGATGAAAATTGTACCGTAACTTATTTACATTATGTTACATGTGGTATACATTTTAAAAAGCTAGAATTACTAGTTTAGAGTTTCAAACCTTCAATCATATATGTCCTTAAGCCTCACAATTGACCTAATAGTTGGCTAAACTATGAAGCCCGGGGTTTAAACTACTTACGACATTGTAAGTCGCCATTGTAGTATATCACCTCAAAATAATTTGAGATCACCTTGTGATTTACCGGGTAAACTGAGAATCAGCTACTTTAATGGTGTGTCGGCAGGTTGCCATGGTGGCTCAATGATTAGATGACCGTCTGGAGACTGGGTGATCCGTGGTTCAAATCCCAGCTATGGCATTGAATTGTTCAGTCTGACTCTACCTATCCAACAGCAACATTCTTAGGGTGTTTTGTCCAATGTTCTGTAAGTATGAAATAACTCAAGCATGGTGTTCAAAACTATGCTAATATTATGAAGAGAAAATGTGAGTGTGTCTTTTTTATTTTCTCTACCACATACATAGTAGGTGGAGAAGGTTGATACCAAGGTTTTACATAAAATAGTTTTGAGACCCTTGAAACAGTAAATAGCCGTTTAAGAAAAAGGCCAGCGTGAGTCCGCGTATCTGCTTTTGGAGAGCATAACTCGAATACAAGTTTGGTATTCAGGCGACTTTTTGTTAAGTTCAGTATCTTCCAAGGATCCGACACGATTTTGAGGAAACCCCCCCCACACCAAATTACCCTTTGCATGGAAAAAGTTTCGAAAATTTTGATTTTCTCAAAAATGCCTCTAACGATTTTGATTAAAATACCGCATGTTAAAGAGACTTACATGGCAAACTGTATATCTTGAATTACCTGGGTATATCCTCTGAAGTCCTCTTCATTCTGAATGAATTTTGCATAACCGGTAAACCGCAAAAGACAAAGAAAAACTAGCCCTACAAAAAATTCACATCTCGTTAAAACGTACAATTTATATCATATACTTTTTTTCGTGGATTTGACCATTTCCAAGATATTCTTGTTATTAATTTAAGTTTTAAAATACTTAAAACTTTTCTCATCGGAAATTTGTCAACTCCCGGTCATGCAAAGGAAGGAAGTTCAATCACACAGCCACCGGCTTTTGAAAAACTTTACTATCGCTTTAGCCTAGTGTCCTCCCTTATTTCTCTTCTATTTACTTACAAGGAAGCAAGTAATGAGGCCATTTCTGCTAATGTATATCTCAATAGCAAGAAATAGAAGAATAAGCCTTTCAACAATAATTTTTTGCAGAGATGTATAGAAAGTCATGTGAATGCAACACATCAGACTTTTAACTTCTGTAGCACGTATGTACGATATACATACCAGGTAGAGAAGGTATTGTATTCCACCCTAAAATTCGATACCGAGATTTCACCGGAAATGCATGTTTTACGGTTCTCTGAATTCACTCCCCCCTCCCCCAAAATAGAAAAATAGCCGTGTGTGTCTGTGTATGTATGTAGACAGCATAACTCAAAAACGAACATTACATACCAAAATTGGTATTTAAATTTATCATTTATCATGCATATGTCACGAAGTTTAAGATAATCCCCTTCAGAGGCGAACTTTTCTAAAATTTGATTTTCTCAAAAATGGCTCTAACGGTTTTAATTAAATTACCCTATATTAAAGATATTTGCATGCCAAATAAAATGTGTATCTTGAATACCTGGGAATAGTCTCATTCTGAATGACTTTTGCTCACTGGTAAACCGTAATAGATATTCAAAAACTTAATAAAAAAAAAAAAAAAAAACAGATCTCGTTAAAACACGCAACTTATGTCATATACACTTTCTTTTAGAGCTAACCATTTCAGATATTGTCCCTCTTATTGGTTTCAATTTTAAAGTACTTAAACCTTTCTCAAGCGGAAAACCTTCACCCGTTTCATCTCTCGTTTGTTTTACTCCTGGCCATGGAAAGAGAACGGAACTTCAATGACAATCACAGAGCGACAGCTTTAAAAAGAGCTGACTGTCGCTTTAACCTAGTGCATTCTCTTATTTTCTTATAAGAAACAAAGCAATATGACCATTCCTGGTAATGTTATCTTGATTAGCATGAAGTAGATGAAGGAACAATCTTTTGTTAGAATAGCTTGATTCCATAATAGATAGAGAATGTCATATGGGTAGTACAAATCATATTTTTAGAAAAAGGTCCGGGCGCATATGTATGTATGTGTGGTGGTTTGTAAACAGCATTACTCAAAAACAAAAACTCGTCCTCCGTGGCGTAATGGTTACCTTGCTGACTTCATATACCCAAGGTCGTGGGTTCAATTTTTTTTTTTTTTTTTTTTAACAGTACCGGAGTCTGGTCAGGACTCCGGCGCTGTATCCCCGTTTACATATTCCCCCCCTAAGTTTACTGTTTGATTACTGGTTTTACTGTTCCTTTACACAAACATATACACATTGCACAAACATATAACACCCATGCCCAAGGCGGGACTCGAATCCACGATCCCCTGCCCACGAAGCACCAAAGCGAGACGCCTTAGCGAGCATGGTCTTGGGGACCGGCAAATTCGGGCATAAAACTCCTTAGCATGGCTTCCTTCAGAAGGGAAGTAAAGCTGTTAGTCCCTTGACGTAGATTCACGGCACGTAAAAGAAACCTCAAGCCTGATAGAGAGGCATCTGAGCAAAATTAAGCGGTCTTTAACGCCCAGTGTAGAATGTGACGCTGACAACCACAGCAGTTAAAGAGCGTCCATAAATAAAACTCAATTTCATTTCAAAAAACGGAAAGTCCGTTAAATACCAAACTTGATTTCATGTTCAGCATCTTCCAGTGATATACGACAAGAAGATTTTCAATAAAATACTCCCGTCCCAAATTATTCTTTACATGACAAATTATTGAACGTTTTCATTTTTTCAAGAACTGCGCTAATTAATTTAATTAAATATTACATGTTTAAAGCATTTAAATAGCAAATAAAATGTGTGTCTTACATTTTCTGAAAATAACCTCTGAAATTCTATTCACTCTGGCTGACTTTTGAATAACTGGTAAACCATAAGAGACAGGCAGATGTAGATTTCGTTAAAACACAGTCTATGCCATATTCGTTTTCAGTTTATCTGTCACGTTATGTTCATAGTAATTAAAAAAAAATCCAACCAAAATTCGATACCGAGATTTCACTGCAAATACATTTTTTGAGTCAGTTGTGTGTGTGTGTGTGTGTGTGTGTGCGTATGTGTATTAAACTTAAATACCAAAATTGGTATTTAAGTTCAGTATCTTCCATAGATACGATACACAGATTTCCCGAAAATATTATCTTCACCACAACTACCTACCATTTACCTGCAACAGCTTTCGAAAATTTTGATTTTCTCAAAAATGGCTCTAAATATTTTTATTAAAATATCACATGTTTAAGATATTTTCAGGAAAAACAACATGTATATCTTGAATTTTTTGGGAGTAGCCTCTGATAACCACTTCATTCTGAATGACTTTTGTGAAACTGGTAAACCACAAGAGATAGACAAAAACTTACACCAAAAATACAGATCTCATTAAAACACAATTTATAGTATATACATTTTTTAGACCTTAACCATTTCCAAGATACTCCTTGTTATTGATTTCAGTTTTCAAGTACTTACATTTTTTTCAACCGGGAAGCCAACTTTCGTTTCATCCCTTTTGTTTTATTCCCGGGAATGCAAAGAGAACCGAATTTCAATTGTTTCATATAGCAGCCAGCTTTTAAATTCACTATCGTTTTAGCCTAATTTATTCTCTTTTTCCTTTCTACTTCAAAGAAGCAAGTAATAGAACCATTTCTGCTAATGTTCATCTCGATTATATGATGTAGATAAAGGAGTCATTTTTTGTAAGGAAAGTTTTTTGTGGAACAGCTAAATAAAGTCATGTGAATAGAACATATCAGTTTTTTTAAACTCCTGGCCATGCAAAGAGAACAGAATTTCAATTATATCTAATGTTGACCAGTTTGTAAAATATTTGACAATCGTTTTAGCCTATTTGCCCTTATTTCACTTCTACCTTCAAGGAAGCGAATGATGAAACGATATCTACTAATGCCTAACCTGATTAGTCTGCAGTAGATAAAAGAATAATCTTTTGAAAGAATGTGTATGTAGAACAGATAGAGAAAGTAATGTGAATGGAACATATTAGATTTTTTTTTTTATCCTGGCCATGCAAAGAGAATTGAATTTCATTGTATTAAATATTGACCAGCTTTTAAAAGATCCGTTTCTGCTAATGTTTATCTTGATTAGTATTAAATAGAGACAACAATAATCTTTTCTAAGAATGATTTGTTAGCAGAAAAGGTAGAGAAAGTCATGTGAATGGAACACATCAGCTTTTTACTTTCTCTATACGCACTATGTACATAGTGTATAGAGAATGTATTGCACTCCACCCAAAAATTCGATACCGAGATTTCACCGGAAATATATGTTTTAGAGTGCCCAATATGCAAAAAAAGAAGCATTTTCACAAAAAGGTCCGTGTGTCCTTGTGTCTGTGAACACGATAGCTCAAAAACGAAAAGTCGGTAAAATACCAAACTTGGTATTTAAGTTTAGTATATTCCAGGGATGCGACACAAAGATTTTGAAAAAAATCCCCCCACCCCAAGCTACCCTTTTCTCAAAAATGGCTCTAACGATTTTGATCAAAATGTTGTATACTAAAGATATTTACCTGACAAATAAAATGTATATCTTGAATTTTCTGGGAATAGCCTCTGAAGAGTAGTTTATTCTGGATGAATTTTACTGAATTTTGAATAACTGCTAAACCATAAGAGATGGACAAAAACTTACTGCACAAAAAATGTAGAGCACATTAAAGCACACAATTTATGTTATATACATTTTTTTCGTGAGCTCGTCGTTTTTGAGACATTCTTTATTTTTTGTTTCTGCTATGAAAAACTTATACTTTTCTCATACAGGAACTTGTCAACTCCTACCCATATAAACAAAGGAACTTCATTGACATAGCAACCAGCTTTTGACTATCATTTTAACCTATGGTAGTCTCTTAATTCGCTTCTACTTACAAGGAAGCAAGTAATAAGGCTATTTTTGCTCATTTTTTTTGGTTAGCATAAAGTAAATAGAAGTACATCAGATTTTTTATTCTGTAGCGCGTATCATGCTGTACAGTATCGTTCATTGGCCGATCTTTAGCATGCTCTGCAGCTTTGCAAGTGGAAATTGAAGGCTGCATCCTACAAATTAGCATTGTGCAATGCAGTATAAAATACTTTCCAGCAAAGAAATTTCGTGACATGCAACAAGTTCGACTATTTTATGGGGCCACCGACTTTGCTCCGAGCGACAGTCGACATTGATTTTATGTCCGAGGAGTGATATGTCTTAACGTCGTAGTGGTATCTTGGATGGTAACTGCTGCTGTACACACCATTTGTCATATCCATTTTTGTCGTAGATTTCGCCGTTTCCGAGATAGTCCTTGTTTCAGTTTTAAAACGCTTAAAACTTTTCTCATATGGGGATTTGTCAACTCCTGGCCGTGCAAAGAGAATAATTTCTTACCGAGGGGTAGAGATAATCGTGTGAATGGATTTTTTTTTTTTTTTTTTTTTTTTTTTTCCAGTTTTACTGCTGCTTTTAGCTGAAAACTTCGGATCGTAGTATTAACTATCCAATCTGGCATATACTTTGGCCAATGAGGGAAACCTTAGCCAGGTTGGTGGGTCCACCGGATTTGAACCAAGGAACTTCTCACTTGTTATAGCTCGGGAATTTTGTAAATTATTATTTGCCTATTTCTAGCGTAGCGACGCCATGGCCAAGTGGTTAGACCTCTCGTCTCCTACCTAGGGGGCCCGGATTCGATCCCAAGTGCCACATGTGGGATTTGTGGTGGACGAAGCGGCGTCTGGGCAGATTTTTTCCGGGGCTTCCGGTTTCCCCCGCCACTCATACCATAAATTGCACCGTCATCACCTTTGTTATCCATTTCGCTTGATTTCATATCATTCACTTCCTCATGCTCATGTGGGCCCACCACTTGTTCCAGGTTCTCTATTCTGTGGTTTCGTGGCGTTGGTTCCCTGGCAGGCTTCTGACCCCTAGGCTTCCGCTTCAAGTCCTAGAGGGGTGTCAGTCTTAAATACGTGGAGGGTAAGCCGACTACGAAAAAAATATTTCTAACGTTAAATATTGTTTAGAATTTCTACCTAGAATAATTTTCATGGTCAAATTAGAAAGGAATGCGTGAAAACAAAAGACGTTGTTACTGCCCCAGTTTTTATTAAAGTGCACGTGAGGCATTTGTTGTCAATATTGCGTGTGAAACGTCATGACAAGGTGGAACCTCGTTGGTTGGTTGGTTCATGCAAGTCCATATATCGATTCCTTGTATTAGTTATTGTGAAGAGTCTTGCGGCAGCCGGAGTGGAATTTTGGCCCGCATGTGCCTTGTCGCCGCCTTGGGTTACGAGGGTAGTGTGCAGCTGTCGATGATTTGAGGACGCCGTGACGCAGATAAAGCACAGCGACAGGCAAGTACTTCCTCTTAGTGCACAGATATTGTATCCTAGTTATAATTATACTAATGCTACTACTACTACTACAAATAATAATAATAATAATAATAATAATAATAATTTATTGCCTTCTTACTAAGGCACTACAACTTTACAAAAGTGATGGCCTTCTCAACAATTTGTTTCCAGACTTTTCTATCTTGTACACTTATAGACCAGTTTTTTTATTACTTTCTCTACACGTACATAGCGTATAGAGAATGTATTGCATTGCACCTAAAAATTCGATACCACGAGTTTACGGGAAATATGTTTTGAGACCCACTGAATCCAAAAAAAGCATTTTTAGAAAAATGTGGGTGGGTAAAATAGCTCAAAACGAAAAGATAGTTAAATACCAAACTTGGTATTTAAGTTTGGTATCTTCCAAGGATGCTACATGAAGATTTTAAGAAAAAATCCCCCACCACAAACTACCTTTACATGGAAAAGTTTTGAACATTTTGTTTAATTATGGAACAGCTAGAGAAATGTATTTGAATATAGCACATCAGATTTTTTCACTGCGTGCTGTTCAAAAGTGCATAGAAGTGCAGTAATGTATATAACATTGTGCGGTCAGATGTTATAACAACACCTTCGCTTCTTCCATCTTAGATTTCGATCCATCGGTGAATAATTGTTTGCGGTGACTATAATGCTGGCGATATTTCTAGAACATCTGTCGATATATGTGAACGTTAGTTTGAATTTTTTCTGCTTTGTGTAGGTATATGTTGACTTCTGAAATATTGAGTTTCCAAGTTCCTACTTTTTTGTGTCTATAGTATGTACAGATGGAAGAATAAAGTCAAGTTCTTTGAGGTACGTGCATTACCGGAAATATGATACTTATAAATAATACACTGGTTTCACTGGTAAGATGTTCTTGTATATTCTTCAATATCACTGGATGCAATAATTATTAACACTGTAGGATGGCACAGATAAGTTAAGATTGCATTATACAGCTCGCGTTCCCGTAGGACGCTACTCTTGTGTCGAGCAATGATGATCACGTGAAGACTGACCAATAACGGTTGAGCGTCTATTCAGCTCTTATATAGGCTCGAAACTTATTTTACATGTTTCTCCTTATTAAACATTCTTTAATTAAGTATATAATATAGACTTCCTTTTATTTATAAGTAAATTACTTTTGGTACATATAACATTTATTTCATAAGCTATTTGCGCTTAGAGAATATTTAAATATGGGTATATAACGCTTGGTACTTAAGTTTAACGTCTTTCAGGAATGCTACACGAATATTTTGAGAAAAATCCCCCACCCCAAACTACCCTTTACTTTTTTCGAATTGTTTTATGTTCTTAAAAAAGGCTCTAACTATTTTGATTAAAATAATGTATATTAAAGACTTTTACCTGACAAAATGTATATCTTGAATTTTCTGGGAATAGGTTCTGAAGGCTACTTTATTCTGGATGAATTTTACGGAATTTTGCATAACTGCTAAACCGTAAGAAATGGACAAAACCTTACCACACTAAAAATGTAGAGCACGTTAAAACACACAATTTATGTCAGATACATTTTTTCGTGTAGTTGATCGTTTTTTAGATGTTTCTTGTTTTTGCTTTCAGCTTTGAAAAACTTAATTTTCTCATACAGGAATTTGTCAACTCCTGTCCATACAAACAAAGGAGCTTCAGTTACATGGCAACCAGCTTTTGACTATCACTTTAACCTATGGTATTCCCTTATTTCGCTTCTACTTACAAGGAAGCAAGTAATACGATTATTTCTGCTATTTTTATCTCGATTAGCATGGAGTAAATAGAAGCAGAAGCTTTTTAACAATGATTCGTTGCAGAGATTAAAGAAAGTCATGTGAATGGAACACACAAACTGTAAGTTACTTATCAGATCTCGAATGGTTGGGAAAACTCAACCCTGCAGGCTTCGTATTCCCAATATACATTCTCGAACTGATAAGTATAACTTACGCTTCTTAGTACGCAATATACTATTAGCCGTCTGGCAATTGTTTTTCAGAGCAGTTAAGCGAGGAGTCCATGTTAATCTCCGATCGAAAGTGATTCCAAGCACTTTGAACTGGCCTTCATTTCAAATCTTGAGTCCTACATATAACTCCATATTTTCTCATTCAGTTTACTTTTACCCCTCCTCCCTTTTGGGCTTTTCCATTTTGTGCAGAATGTTGCTGACATTTCACCAATACTGTTGACTATAACCTCTAATTATACATCTGGATATAATCCTTGTTTTGAATGGACAATTTTAGTATTTACTTTGAATTATTTCCAATAACATCACTAATCGCCCCCCCCCAGATAATAAACAATCCTCAGTATAAACAAGGCTAATTTAAATTATAGTAGCAAAGAAATGAGGTGGTTCTCAGAGCAAAAATGGCGGTGACAGGGCTTTTCTTAAAATGGCTGCCAAAATTCATTTTGAACATGGATCTTCACAAAAAATCAAGTGTGCATGTTGGACTAACATTATAAAGAGTTCACTTTTGAAAGAAATGAAAAATCGGCAAGTTCAACCATTTTGGCTTAACTGGTCCCTAAAAATTAAATTAAACTTCTTGGCAAAACAGCCCGAAATCGGGCCAAGGTGTACCGCCCGACCGCTGCGTCCTCCATCTATGACCATTACAAGCGTCATGAATGTGATCCAGTACTAGAAGGTGGGACTTATTAGCCCCCCGAGTCCCTCCCGGCCGGATAATGCGGTCTACGCAACCTGCAGCCGCTACTTTCTCTATACGTACTATGTACATAGTGTATAGAGAAGGTATTGCATTCCACCCAAAATTCGATACTGAGACTTCACCGGAAATACACGTTTTAGGGTTCTCTGTATAAAAAAAGCATTTTTAGAAAAAGGTCCGCGCGTGTGTGCCCGTGTGTCTGTGAACACGATAACTCAAGAACGAAAAGTCAGTAAAATACCAAACTTGGTATTTAAGTGTAGAATTTTCCAGAGATGCGACACGAAGATTTTGAGAAAAATCTGTCGTCCCCAAACTACCCTTTGCATGGGAAAATTTAGAAAATGTTGATTTTCTCTAACGATTTTGATTAAAATATTTTTATTGCAAATAAAATGTATATCTTGTATTTTCTGGGAATAGCTTCTAAAGACCTGTTTATCCTGAATGAGCTTTGCTGAATTTTACGTAACTGGTAAACCGTAAGAGATAAACAAAAACTTACTACACAACAAATGTACATCACGTTAAAACACACAATTTATGTCATATGCTTTCTTTTCGTGGAATTTATTGTTTCTGCGATTTTCCTTGTTATTTAATTCAGATTTAAAATACTTAAGCTTTTCTCACACGGAAATTTGTAGACTCCTGGCACTACAATAAAACGGATTTTAACCACGTGGCAAACAGTTTTTAAAAGATTTGACTGTCGTTTTAGCCTAGTGCATCCCATAATTTCCCTTCTGTTTACAAGGAACCGAGTAATTAAACAATTTCTGCTAATGACCCGATTATCACGAAGTAGATAGAGAAAGTCATGCGACCTCACGAGGCTGGGTACATCCCGGACCAGGTCTCCCAGCGGGAGAAAATCCCCGCGCCAGAACTGGAAATCGAACCCAGGGCCTCCTGCTTGGCCAAAAAAAACAAAACAAAAACTGTTATTTATGGACACTCTTTAACTGCTGTGGTTCTCAGCGTCCCATTCTAATTTGGGCGTGAAAGACCGCTTAAGTTCGCTCAGAGGCCTCTCTATCAGGCTTGAGGTACTTTTAAATGCCGTAAATCTACGACACGGGACCAACGACATTACTCCCCTTCCGAAGGAAGCCATGCTAAGGATTTTTACACCCGAAAAAAATCCATCGTCCTCCGCCGGGTTTGAACTCGCGACCTGGGTATTTGAAGTTAGCATGGTAACCATTACACCATGGAGGGCGACCCCCGCTCTACCACCGCACTAGGTAGACGACCAAAATGGTTCCTAAAGTACCCTTAAACTGTTTAATTATGTTTCTATCTCCGCCATGTGCCGAGAAAAGAATGACATATATGGCAACTTTAAAAGCACGAATTCTGAACATTATTGAGTTTATATTATTGCCAGTTTGAACCAGGAATATGATGCTTTTTCCCATAACCTGTTTACTTTCTATTTTGCAAGGATTCTGTTAGAGATCCACTGCGTTGGAATTGTGATGGGACTGATGAAAAATAAATACATCATATTTGACCTAGTTCACAGTAATATTGGATTCGTTCTGAATGGCTTCCGGATTTCCCATGTGCCTCAGAGAATTTACATTCCGGTTACTGCACAGCGCATATTGAATTTTGTAATACACTTTATCAATATCACAGTGCATTCAACAAAAATCTGAGGCATTACGTTCAAATGACTTTCTGTGCGTATTCTGTAACGAACTATTCTTACAAAAGCTTATTCTTCTAATAAAGTTTTTCTGCTTCAAAAGAAAGCCATTAGGCTTATGTGTGGTGTATCCCCCAGGACACAACTCAAACCTTTATTTATTAAACTGGGTATATTGACTATGACTTCTTTGTTTGTTTTGAATTGTCTGCTGTTTGTTAAGATGGATATAAATTCATACACATTGTGCTCCCTTGTCCATAATTATTTCACAAGAAGTTCTGCAAACATCTATAGTGCAAAATGTAAGTATAGCAAAGTTCAAAACTCTTTTGAAACAATACCTATCTTTAAACATGTTTAATAGCCTTACTAACAATGTAAACTCAACGTCGTTATCATTATTTAAAAGGAAAGTTAAGGTCGTTCTGCTCTCTAATCCATTGTACAGTGTTTCTGAGTTTTATAGTTGTAATAGTAGTATATTTTTACTTACTCTAGCCCCGTATGTGCAATGTACATACGGATAGAGAAGTATTGTATTCCACCCAAAAATTCGATACCGAGATTTCACCGGAAATATATGTTTTAGGGTACCCTTTATCTAAAAAAAGCATTTTCGGAAAAAGGTCCGTGTGTCCGTGTGTCTGTGAACACGATAACTCAAAAACGAATAGTAGCTAAAATACCAAACTTGGTATTTAAGCTTAGTATCTTCCAGGGGTGCGACACGAAAACTTTGAGAAAAATCCCCCCACCCCAAACTACCCTTTACATGGAACTTTTTTCGAAAATTTTGATATTCTTAAAAATGGTTCTAACGATTTTTATTAAAATGTCGTATATTAAAGATATTTACCTCACAAATAAAATGTATATCTCGAATTTTCTGGGAATAGCTTCTGAAGATCTGTTTATTCTGGAATAATTTTGCTTAATTTGGCATAACTAGTAAACCGTAAGAGAGATAGACAAAAATTTACTATACAAAAAATGTAGGTTTTTTTAAAATACACAAGTTATGTCATATGCATTTTTCTTGTGGAGCTTACCGTTCTCGACGTACTCATTGTTATTAGTTTCAGTTGTGAAGTATTTATACTTTTCTCAGACGGGAGTGTCCGTTTTTCCTTTTTTCTACTCCTGGCCAAGAAAAGAAGCGATTTGTAATGACAATCGCGTAACGACAGCTTTTAAAACATTTGACTGTTGTTTAGCCTAGTGTATTCCCCTATTTTCTTCCCACTTATACGGAACAAAGTAATAAGAACATTTGCTAATGAGTACCTCGATTAGCAAGGTGCAGAAAGAAGAATAATCTTATGTAAGAAGTTTGTAGAACAGCTAGAGAAAGTCATGTGAGTGTAATACATCAGATTTTTGTGACTTGTTTTTGATATACTATCACTTATTGACGTTGCTAAACAAACTTTGTATTCATCCATCCGTCTGTCTATCTGCTCTATGCTAATCGAATTAAACTTGAGTGGATAAGGTTCTAGTATTGTGACTATGTCTTGTAGCCGTAATCGCCGCACGTGTGCAAACGGCTTATATCGAAACTAGTAGCTTGTTTTGCCGTGCATTGTTACACCTGCTGAATCGAAACTCCGATTGTTCACCTTGTGTGTTTGTGACAGCTGTGTTGAATTATACATGCGACTACTCCTGGAAGTATCTTGCGCGTCATCGAGAGCTATAAAAAACTGATGTGTTCCATTCACATGACTTTCCCTAGCTGTGCCACAAACTTTCCTTACAAAACATTATTCTTTTATCTACATCATGATAATCGAAATAAACTTTAGTATAAATTATTGTATTACTCGCTTTCTTGTAAGTTGCAGATCCAGTGTGTAGGTCATTTTGTTTAAAACAAATCTGTAACCTTTTACATGTCAGGAAATAACAATCAGGGTTTTTTAATATCTAGAGTTTTCATTGTAATGAATTTGGTTATTTGAAATTTATGAAAACTGATAATCTGAAGGCTCTACGATCTACCAATGGTATTGTAACTGCCATATTAAATATTTTTTTCCATTTAAACGCCAGCACGTATATTTTATAATTTGTGCTCACTTAACAGTTTTTGGGAAGTCATAACCATGAACCTTATTCCCAGTAGCCAAGCTAATTTTAAAATGGTTTAGTGCTACCGTTGATTGTTTATCCGGATTTTGGTTTCCTTAAGGCGAAAGGTACCTTAAGTGAATTAAATTACCATTGCTCTTAAAGTATTCAATTGTTTTTCAGAAATGTGTATGCATTATTCTATAGACCATGATAATTGTTTCAAGTGGTTGTTTGCATTAATAGCTTATGTGGTAGATTCTATAAAAAGTATTTCATTCAGCAGAAAAGCAATAAAACCTAGTCTTAAGACATGTGATTTCACGTAACTTTTTTTCTCTGATATTACTTGCAGTACATAATCACACTTTTGCGTGCTTAGTCTTAGTATAGTCAGCTATCTTCTGAATCTTAACTATTTATTTATCATACAATTTCAGTAGAAATTAATAATAAAAAAATCTGATGTGTACCATTCACATGACTTTCTCTATATCCCTGTAACAAATTGTTCTTAAAGAACTTATAATTCTATTGCCTTCATGCTAATCAGTAAAACATTAGCAGAAATACTCATATTACTTGCTTCCTTGTTAGTAGAGGTGAAATAAGGGAGTACCATAGGCTAAAGTGATAATCAAAAGCTGGTTGCTATGTCACTGAAGTTCCTTTGTTTGTATGGACAGCAGTTGACGAATTCCTGTATGAGAAATGTATAAGTTTTTCATAGCAGAAACCAAATATAGGGAATGTCACAAAAATGACGAACTCCACGAAAAAATGTATATAACATAAAGTGTGTGCTTTAATGTGCTCTGCATTTTTTGTGTAGTAAGTTTTTGTCCATCTCTTACAGTTTACCAGTTATTCAAAATTCAGTAAAATTCATCCAGAATAAACTACTCTTCAGAGGCTATTCAGAGAAAATTCAAGATATACATTTTATTTGTCAGGTAAATTTCTTTAATGTACGAAATTTTAATCAAAATGGTTAGAGCCATTTTTGAGAAACTCAAAATTTTCGAAAAAAGTTCCATGTAAAGGGTAGTTGGGGTGGGGGGATTTTTCTCAAAATCTTCGTGTCGCATCCCTGGAAGATACTAAACCTAAATACCAAGTTTGGTATTTTACCGACTTTTCGTTTTTGAGTTATCGTGTTCACAGACACACGGACACACACACACACACACACACACACACACACGGACCTTTTTGTGAAAATGCTTTTTTTGGATATTGGGGACCCTAAAACATATATTTCCGGTGAAATTTCGGTATCGAATTTTTGGGTGGAGTGCAATACCTTCTCTATATACTATGTACATAGTGTGTATAGAGAAAGTAAAAAGTACTTCCAAATTCAAAAAAGTAAAAGTGTGGTAAATTTGCAATGTTGTTGCTTTCTTAATATGATCAATATGTATTATAACATCATGATTGTGGTTCAGAAAGCTCAACTATGGGTTGTATATGTGTGCTGAAAATTTCAGCTTTACAGCTCTCATATTTTTGAGAAAAAGGTACATAAGTATCCAAAAATGCTGTTTTGAGAAAACTGAATTTAAAGATACCATTGATCTAAAGAGGGGCATTGCATAACAACTTTAAAGAAATGCAGACTAATATATAAATTATATTTAAATTTATTAAAATTAACCCCCCAAAAGTATACATTTTCTGAAACTAGAAATACTAGAGATTTTACTAGTGTCTAAAAAAATATATATTTACTTTTTATACGCGTACTATATACATAGTGTATAGAGAAGGTATTGCTCTCCACCAAAAATTCGATATCGAAATTTCACCGGAAATATATGTTTTAGGGTCCCCTGTACTCAAACAAAGTATTTTCAGAAAAAGATCCGTGTATATGTGTCCGTGTGTCTCTGAACACGATAACTCAAAAACGAAAAGTCGGCAAAATACCAAACTTGGTATTTAAGTTTAGTTTCTTCCAGGGATGCGACAAGAAGATTTTGAAACCCCCCAAACCAAACTACCCTTTACAGAGAAATTTTTTCGAAATTTTTTATTTTCTAATAAATGGCTGTAACGATTTTGATTAAAATATCATATATTAAAGATATTTACCTGACAAATAAAATGTATATTTTGAATTTTCTGGGAATAGCCTCTGAAGACTACTTTATTCTGAGTGAAGTTTACGGAATTTTGCATAACTACTTAACCGTAAGAAATGGACAAAATTACCACACAAAATATCTAGAGCACATCAAAATACACAATTTATGTTATGTATATTTTTTCGAGGAGTTGGTCTTTTTTGAGATAGTCCTTGTTTATGGTTTCAGCTTTGAAAAACATACTTTTCTCATACAGGAATTTGTCAACTCCTGTCCATATAAACAAAGGAACTTCAGTCACATAGCAATCAGCTTTTGACTATCACTTTAACCTATTCGCTTCTACTTACAACTAAGCAAGCAATAAGACTATTTCTGCTAATTTTTTCTCGAGTAGCACTAAGTAAATGGCAGCATTAGCTTTTTAAGAATAATTTGTTGCAGAGATGTAGAGAAAGTTATGCGAATGGAACACATCAGATTTTTTACTATTTCAGAGTACCTTGTCCCCTTAATTTTAGAATAGATGACTTTTGTATGTTAGAATTGTGAATTAAGTATAAGCTGTTTTCTTAATGTTTCAGGAAAGACAAGGTGTTTCTTTTGCCTGGGTTGAAAAATTCAGTGACTTAAAAATATTGTCAGGTTATAGCTTCAACTCAGAAACCTAACAGCAAAAATATCACCGGGAATGAGCAGAGTTCTCAATAGAATAGCTTTTCTGAGGTAAGTTACGTTGATTTAATGTATTTATTTGTATTATTTGTTGTAATCTTGTCAGCTAATGATGCAGATATTTGTTTTCTTAACAAGTATAACAGAAATAAAAAATCTGATGTGTACCATTCACATGACTTTCTCTATATCCCTGCAACAAGTTATTCTTAGAAAGCGTATACTTCTATTTACCTCACGCTTACCAGAAAAAAATAGCAGAAATAGTCTAATTACTCGCTTCCTTGTAAGTAGAAGCGAAATAAGGGACAACCGTAGGTTAAAGTGATAGTCAAGAGCTGGTTGCTATGTCAATGAAGTTCCTTTGTGTATATGGATAGGAGTTGACAAGTTCCTGTATGAGAAAAGTATACGTTTTTCATAGCAGAAACCAAAAATAAGGAATGTCACAAAAACGACGAACTCCACGAAAAAAATTTATATAACATAAATTGTGTGTTTTAATGTGCTCTACATTTTTTGTGTAGTAAGTTTTTGTCCATCTCTTACGGTTTAGCAGTTAAACAAAATTTAGTAAAATTCATCCAGAATAAACTACTCTTCAGAGGCTATTCCCAGAAAATTCAAGATATACATTTTATTTGTCAGGTAAATATGTTTAATATACGAATTTTTAATCCAAATCGTTAGAGCCATTTTTGAGAAAATCAAAATTTTCGAAAAAAGTTCCATGTAAAGGGTAGTTGGGGGTGGGGGGATTTTTCTCAAAATCTTCGTGTTGCATCCCTGGAAGATACTAAACTTAAATACCAAGTTTGGTATTTTGCCGACTTTTCGTTTTTGAGTTATTTCACAGACACACGGACACACGGACACACGGATACACACACACATACACGGACCTTTTTGTGAAAATACTTTTTTTGGATATTGGGGACCCTAAAACATATATTTCCGGTGAAATCTCGGTATCGAATTTTTGGGTGGAGTGCAATGCTTTCTCTATACACTATATACATAGTGCGTATGGAGAAAGTAAAAAGCTGTAAGTAAACAACCATTCTGCTTCCTCTTGATTCCCTTGTTTATTACATATACAGCCTTGCCGCCAGACCCGTTGCTAGGGGCACCATTTTACTTCACCATAACCGCATGTGTAACATGCAGGCTAACACACTTTTGAATCCTGTCGTTCTGCGTGATCTAGGAGTACATGCTACCCTCTGATTCCCAAGGTCGCGGGTTCATACCTGGCGGAAGGCAAAGGATATTTTTCGGGTGTTAAGCTCTTTAGCATGGCTACCTTCGGCAGGGAAGTAAAGCCGTTGGTCGCATGTCGTAGATTTACAGCATGTAAAAGAATCTCAAGCTTAATTGAGAGGCATATAAGCAAAATTAAGCGATCTTTCACACACCGGTTAAAGAGCAGCCATAAATAAAAATCAGTTTCAATTTCAATTTTAACTACGATTTACGAATGTTCTACCGATTTTGTTTTAGTTCTCACGACACCAATCTCGTTCCATGGATAGTTTTAGTTTTCCTTTTATACTGGATTTTATCTCTCATTTTAATTCTATTTTAGATTGTCTTTTACCTCCAGTATTTTATTTTAGGGACGCTAATAACCTAGCGTCCTTCAACCCCAATCATCATCATCATCATCATCATCCTCGTCCCAGCTGTGCCCTTATTTCCCTTCTACTTATAAGGAAATAAATAATAAGACCATTTCTGATAACGTTTATTTTGATTAGTATTTTGTAGATAAAAGAATATTTTATAAGGATAGCTTGCTTGCAGAATATACGAGGTACGTCCAGAAAGTAAGTTCCGTTTGGTAATAAAATTAAATTGTGTAAAGATACAGAATAATTATTTATTGCACAAAATTCTAGAACTCTTAACTACTTTTCCACATAACTGCCGAAATTTTGCAGGCATTTGTCATAGCGTGGCTCAAGTTTTTGTATACCTTCTTCATAGAAGTTTGCCGCCAGTACCCAACGTGAGCAAAGTTTACGAAATTTCAGTTTTTCGGTAACAATTTCACGAATTAGTGATCGTGAGCTTTGGGGAAATTCCATAGCGAGAGCACTAATTGTAAACTTGCTGTTTTCCTGGATCTTGTCATTAATCGCGTGAACCAGTTCTTCTGTAAACAAAGATAGACACCCACTTCGTTCTTCATCGTGCACTTCACTACGTCCTTCATTGAACTGTCGGACCCATCTTCTCACCATTGAATCACTCATCGCATTTTGTCCGTAAACTTCGCAAATTTGCCGATAATTGGTTTCACTTTCCTAGCATTCAGAAAACGAATCACAGATCTGATTTCACAAGCGGCGGGATTTTTAATCAACACCGACATTGTAAACAAGCACAACAAAGCGTATGTGGCTGACAGCGATCTCAAAATGGCGCACGTTTCTTCTCCTTGATACAGAGCGTCTACCGCGCATGTGCGGAACTGCGATCGCAGCGCTGCAGCGGAGATAAATTGAAACGGAACTTACTTTCTGGACGTACCTCGTATATAGTCATGTAAATGATTCACAACAGATTTTTTTGGTGAAATTAACCATTTTAGAGATTTTGCTTTTGGTTTACATTTTTAAATACTTGGTACATTTCTCAAATGGAAAGTCGTTATATTATTTTTTCTTTCTCCTAGTCAAGCAAAGAGAATGTCAGTTCAATGCCATCGACCGGCTATTAAAGGATTTTGCTATAGCTTTAGCTTATTGTATTTCCTTATTCCACGAAAACAAGGAAATTATATGAAATAAAACTACCTTTGCTAATGGCTATCTTGATAAGTGTGAAGTAGGTCGCAGAATACGCGTTTGTAAAAAATCTGATGTGTACCACTCACATGACTTTCTCCATATCCCTGCAACAAATTATTCTTAAAAAGCTTATACTTTTATTTACTTTATGCTAATCAGAAAAAATTAGTAAAAATAGTCTAATTACTCGCTTCCTTGTAAGTAGGAGCGAAATAAGGGACAACTGTAGGTTAAAGTGATAGTCAAAAGCTGGTTGCTATGTCAATGAAGCTCCTTTGTCTATATGGATAGGAGTTGTAAGTTCCTGTATGAGAGAAGTATACATTTTTCATAGCAGAAACCAAAAATAAAGAATGTCACAAAAACGACGAACTCCACGAAAAAAATGTATATAACATAAATTGTATGTTTTAATGTGCTCTACATTTATTGTGTAGTAAGTTTTTGTCCATCTCTTACGGTTTAGCAGTTATTCAAAATTTAGTAAAATTCATCCAGAATAAACTACTCTTCAGAGGCTATTCCCAGAAAATTCAAGATATACATTTTATTTGTCAGGTAAATATGTTTAATATACGAAATTTTAATCAAAATCGTTAGAGCCATTTTTGAGAAAATCAAAATTTTCGAAAAAGTTCCATGTAAAGGGTAGTTGGGGGTGGGGGAATTTTTCTCAAAATCTTCGTGTCGCATCCCTGGAAGATACTAAACTTAAATACCAAGTTTAGTATTTTACCAACTTTTCGTTTTTGAGTTATCGTGTTCACAGACACACGGACACACACACACACCAACACACACACACACACACACGGACCTTTTTGTGAGAATGCTTTTTTTGGATATTGGGGACCCTAAAACATGTATTTCCGGTGAAATTTCGGTATCGAATTTTTGTTGGAGTGTAATACTTTCTCTATACACTATGTACATAGTGCGTATGGAGAAAGTAAAATTAGTTTGTTGCAGCATAAATAGAGAAAGTTATACCAAGGTAGCACATCGATTTTTTTACTTTCTCTATCACTTATATAGAATGTAGATAGTAGGTATAGAAGGAATTGTATTCCATTAAAAATTCGATAGCGAAACTTCATCGTAAATTTTTACTTTCTCTTTACGTGCTATGTAAATAGTGTATAGAGAAGGTATTGCACTCCACCAAAAAATTCGATACCGAGATTTCACCGGAAATATATGTTTTAGGGATCCCTGTATCCAAAAAAAGTATTTTCAGAAAAAGGTCTGTATTTGTGTGTGTGTGTGTATGTGTGTGTGTGTGTGTGTGTGTGTCCGTGTGTCTGTGAACACGATAACTCTAAAACGAAAAGTCGCTAAAATACCAAACTTGGTATTTAAGTTTAGTATCTTCCAGGGATGCGACACGAAAATTTTGAGAAAAATCCCCCCACCCCAAACTACCCTTTACATGGAACTTTTTTCGAAAATTTTGATTTTCTAAAACATGGCTCTAACGATTTTGATTGAAATATCGTATATTAAATATATTTACATGATAAATAAAATGTATATTTTGAATTTTCTGAGAATAACCTCTGAAGACTACTTTATTCTTGGTCAATTTTATGGAATTTTGCATAACTGCTAAACCGTAAGAGATGGACAAAAACTTACCACACAACAAATGTAGAGCACGTTAAAACACACAATTTATGTTATATACATTTTTTTCATGAAGTTGATTATTTTTGAGATATTCCTTGTTTTTTTTTTCAGCTATAAAGACTTATACTTTTATCATACAGGACTTTGTGAACTCGTGTCCATACAAACAAAGGAACTTCAGTCGCAGAGCAACCAGGTTTTGACTATCACTTTAACCTATAGTACCCCCTTATTTCGCTTCTACTAACAAGGAAGCAAGTAATTAGACTATTTCTGCTAATTTTTGCTCCATTAGATGAAGTAAATAGAATAATTTATTGCAGTGATATACAGAAAGTCATATGAATGGAACACATCAGATTTTTATTTTAGGGTCCTTTTAATAATAATAATAATAATAATAATAATAATAATAAAAAAAAAGCATTCCGACGTACCTGTATCTGTCTGAAGATAACATAACTCAAAGACGTAAAATCGCTTAAATACCAAACTGAAGTATCTTCCAAGGATGCTACATTAAGATTTTCAGGAAAATCGCCCACGCACAACTTCTCTTTACATGGAACAGTTTTCAAAACGTTGATTTTCTTAAAAATGACTCAACGTTTTGATTAAAACATTTTATGACAAACGAAATGTATATCTTGCATTTTCTGGGAATAGCCTCTGAAGATCTCTTCATTCTGGGTGACTTTTGTATAACTTTTTAATAACTGGTAAACCTGAGATAGACAAAGATTACTATATAAAAAATGTAAATCTCGTTAAAATCCATAATTTATATATATTTTTTACAGTTAACAGTTTCAGAAATATTCCGTGTTATTGGTTTCAATTTTAAGCTACTTAAACTTTTCTCAAATGGGATGTCATCTGTGTTTTCGTCTGTCTTTTGTTTATTCCTGGCAAACAAAGGCTACGGAATTTCAATTGTTTCACATAGCAAGCAGTTTTAGAGGATTTGACTATCACTTTAACCTAATGTATTCCCTTATTTCGCTTCTGCTTATAAAGAAGCAAATAAGACAAATTGTGCTAATATTTATCTCGATTAGCATGATGTAGATAAAAGAATCCTTTTTTTTTTTTTTTTAAGAAAAGTTTGTTTGCGGACCAGGTAGACAAAGTCATGTGAATGGAACACGTAAGACTTTTTCTTCTTTTTCAGTTTCTTATGTATGCCGGATTATACAAACTATAGTTAACAATATTTATGCCGTTATTTCCCGGTATCTCTTTGTGTATTTGTTATTGTTTCATTGCTTATCTGGGAGCGGAACAAATAAATTTCTAAGCAAAACGGTTTTCCTCCGTACGTCATATAGCGGGGCTGCTATTGGCTTGGCTGCTATACACACATTCCCATATTTCTCCTCGCTTCCGCAAGTCATGAAATTGGAAGAGATCGATTCCTCTTGTATTCGCTCCATCGAAAGTACAAAGGAAGGTTTGGCTTCGTTTATATTTTAATATAGCACTGCCAGGAACGATTGTTTGACACAAGTCATGACCTATATTCTTCTTTCCCTTTCAATGGATTTCCTTTAAATCTGTATATGTAACATTCACCCTCACATTGCCATTTTCTGGGTGTTCATGTTTATATGAGATGTAACCGAGCGCGATGGCTCTGGAGGTTTGTTTAGCCTGCTTTCGGAAGGTCCGGGGTTCGATTCCCGTGGCCGGTTTACCTGACCTATGGTTTTCTCAGGGCTTTCTCGGGCCACCAGGTGGATATTGTTAGGTTTTATCCTTCGAATTTCCTGTTCCTCTATGTCCTCGAGTACCCGTGGTTATTCTGACTTACTTCCGGCAGAACATCTGATCCCATCCCGAAAGGGAGCTGTTCGGATTGGGTTGGACTCGGCCATTAACCTGGAGAGTTAATAGACAGAAGATGGTAGCTGTTGCCCCCACCGAGGTCTTCGTTAGACATTCTCCTAGGGAAGTTGACG
Source organism: Hymenopus coronatus (assembly GCA_030762935.1). Taxonomy (NCBI): domain Eukaryota; kingdom Metazoa; phylum Arthropoda; class Insecta; order Mantodea; family Hymenopodidae; genus Hymenopus; species Hymenopus coronatus. The sequence continues at coordinate 30,009,282 of CM060897.1, forward strand.
CGAGTAAGTGGCGTGTTCACTAGTGTCCTTACATAAGCAAGGGACCGGTTTATAAAATAGATGCGGCCTAATGGAAAGCCCCACAGACTTGATCCCTGGAGCTTACGGCACGCGAAAGGGAGCTGTTCGGATTGGGTTGGACTCGGCGATGTGTGGTTCCAGAAATCTATGGGAGATTGAGGACGCCTGGGAGGGGGTTGTGAGACGCCTCAGTGTCCTCCGGCCGCTAACCTGGAAAGTTAGTAGACAGAAGCTGGTAGCTGTCGCACCCATAGGTCTTCTAGGGAGTATGACGCGCGTAAGTGCCGTGCTCACTGGTATAAGATCCCTGGGGTATAAGGCACGCCTGGGTAGTCAGGTCACTGCTGCATGGCTTGTGTCACTCTATGCCATTTCAGCCATCCTTCATCCCGGTTGTTCTTTCAGAGTAGGAAGTGTGGACGAGGGTACTTGATGCAGCGTGGAAGGGGAAAGGATGCTCATTATATGGATCTCCGTCTCCTGACTTGGGCTAGTTGCTGGGATGAGAATGGCAACTTGGTGAGGGCGTTGTACCCTGTATGATGCGGGTTCCCAGTCTCCCTGTCCGGCTGTCGGACTGCTTCTCCCTGGAAACCGTAGGGTCCTTGTCATATTGTCCCGGCCGCCCGGTTATCCTCTCATCTCAACTCTCCCCCTTGGAGGCGCCCCCTCATGGGACATAGGTAGATACAATAACCAACATAAAGTACCCTCCGTAATCGCCCCACGCATGTGAACGGCTGGTTTTAAAGTCATAGCTGATTATTGCTGTGCACCGGTGGCTTCCTTTCATTAGATAATGGATTGTCACACCTGTGTGAGTAAACACGTGTGCAGTTGGTGAATACTTTACATCGAAGCTCCGGCCGCGCCGTGGCCGAGTGGTCAGATCCCAAGCGACCGCATGTGAGATTTGTGGTGGACAAAGCGGCGCAGGGGCGGGTTTTCTCCGGGTTATCCGGTTTCCCCGCCATCTCATTCCACCGGTGCTCTATCTTCATGTATCATCAGTGTCATTGCCTGCGGTGCCAGAGCAGTAAAAGCGGGGTGTGTTTGTGACGCCTGCGGTGATTTTCAGTACGACAATAAGCAGATTCTGGAGTTTCTGTTGACGTGATCGACAGGTATAAAAAGGGAGAGAGCGAGCCCTAGAACAACACGCCAACGTAGCACAATACGCTGGCGACGTGCTGTTGCACTTTACAAACCAACCCACTTAGAACGTAGAGCCTCCATTCCCATTCTGAGACACCTCCCCTAAGAGTGATGCGAGCGTTGGCGGTTGTCCACCAATCCGAAGAAAAGCCCGGCATCTCTTCACCCAAGCAACCGCATGTGAGATTTGTGGTGGACAAAGCGGCACAGGGGAGGGTTTTCTCCGGTTTTCCCCGCCATCACATTCCACCGGTGCTCCATCTTCATTCCACGTACCATCAGTGCCATCGCCTACAGTGCCAAAAGTAGTTAAAGCGGGCGTTAAACACTCAAAAAATTCTCTTCACCAAGAGCCGCTTTCCCACAAACATCCCCACTCAGAGAAGGACTGGGTGGACGATTACATATCTACTTGGCAGTGAAGATGGATAAGGGCCTAACTTTTGGGGAGCACATCAAGGAGCTGAGGTGTCGGGGCACTGGGGCTGTGGCCTCCTTGTGTCCGATGCTGAGGTCCACGATGTCGGCTCCCCTTAAGCTGCGCTTTTTGGACTCTCATAATTCTCGTGCTAATCTATGTCTCCGAGATCTGGGGCATGGCAGCGGACTCCAATAGGCACTGCTTCAACGGGTACAGAATATATGCCTCCGAGCTATTTATTCTGTCTCTTTTTCTTTTCCCGTGAGACTCCTACTAGAAGCCTCTGGCCTACCATATGTGGAGAACGAGTTAGGCGCTGCGCAATTGAATTCTACGAGTTTTCCCTTCCATCGGAGCGTCCTCATTACATCTTTGGGGGATTATAGCCGCAGAACACGCCGCATCAGGCTACACCGGCTTCCCCGCATGGCATGCGAGCATTTCCGTCAAGACTAGGTTAAATCCTAGCAAGAATGGGTATAGTATTTTTACTTTCTCTATATGTACTATGTACATAGTGTATAGAGAAGGTATTGTATTGCACCCAAAATTCGATACCGAGGTTTCACCGAAAATACATGTTTTGAGACCACCTGAATCCAAAAAAAGCATTTTTAGAAAAATGTCCGTCAGTGTGTCTGTCTGTGTGTATGTATGTGTCTGTGGGTATCATAGCTCAAAAACGGAAAGACTGTTAAATACCAAACTTAGTATTTAAGTTCAGTATCTTCCAAGGATGCGACACGAAGATTTTCAAGAAAATCTCTCCATCCCCAATTACACTTCACATGGAAAATTTTTTGAAAACTTGGATTTTCTAAAAAATGGCTGTAACGATTTTGATTAATATGCCGTATATTAAAGATATTTACTCAACAAATAAAATGTTTATCTTGAATTTTCTGGGAATAGCCTCTGAAGACTACTTTATCCTGGATGAATTTTGCTATATTTTGCATAACTAGTAAACTGTAAGAGATAGACAAAAACTTACTACACAGAATATGTAGATCTCTTTGAAACACACAATTTATTTTATGTACATTTTTTTCATGGAAATGACAATTTTTTAGATATTCCTTATTGTTTTCAGATTTAAAATACTTTTTTTCACAGGGAAAGTTGTTAACTCCTGGCCCTGCATAGAAACGGATTTCATTCACATAGCAACGGGCTTGTAAGAGATTTGACTATCGTTTTAGCCTAGTGTATTCCCTTATTTTCCTTCTAATTGCAAGGAAACACGTAATGAAGACAAAGTTGCTAATGTTTATATCGATTATCATGAACTAGGTAGAAGATTAATGCTTTTAACAATAATTTGTTACAGCGATGAAGAGAGAGAGAGAGTCATGTGAATGGAACACGTCTGAGTTGTTCAGAACATGATTACCTTCTGCCAAAGGCAGCATGACTTTAAAGTTCGGGCTTAGGTGATTTGCGGTTGGAAATCAACCCCCGCAGTTACCGAGTCTTCCTCTTACTGGTGGCTTAATGGAGGCGCGAATCTCCACTTCCAAGCAGTCTTCGAGTCTGAGGAAACAGAGATTTAATTACGTTGACCCTCACCCCATTGTTTGCAAATGATTATTGCCCAGTGGGAGGGGAGAGAGGCCCTGTTTGAAGGCCATCATGTTTTGGAGACAATTACACACCTTCGGCCGGCCAACTGCTCGTCGTCGTTTACAGAGCAGTTTCGACGGGAACTTCGCAGGGTGCTGTCGTAGCCGTCGCCACAGCGAGTGACGAAACAAAACTGTACGGCAGATTGTTGTGAAATCATCGAACAAAGAGTTTATTTGTAAACAGATTTTGGGTTGTAATCATTTGGAAGAAATAAATAGCTGTTTGTTTCAATAATAACAATTTGTGTGTGTGTGTGTATGTGTGTGTGTGTGTGTGTGTGTGTGTTTGTTTAGCAATATCCAATCATATCGCTATATGAGATGTATCCCCTAAAATCATGCCATAGGTCACGGGGAGATTTTGCTTTCATTGGTTCCAACGGGACATTCACTTGGGAATGTTTAAAATAAATTTACTTCACTGTCGCTAAATATTTCAAGGAACAAAAATATCTGGCGTTATATTTTGAATTCCTACAGACGTCCATTATAAACTTGATAAATATATTTTATACATGGTCTTCAATAAATAAGAAATAATGCAAAAAAAAAAAAATAAGCTAAATTGACCCATTTAAATACTGCAAATGTCGATTTAATGTTTTGAAGAGAAAATGTTACAAAAAATAAAAATTTTCATCCAATGTGACGCCATTAAAAACGTTTAAAACGACAATATATTAGTTTTTCATATTTTTCATTTTTACTTTCTCTAAACGCACTAAGCAGGAGAAGGTATTGTATTCCACCCAAACATTTCTGGCGGGGTTTCACAGGAAATGTATGTTTGGAGGGCCCCTGAGTCCAAAAAGTACATATTTAGGAAAAGGTCAGTCCTCTCTCTCTGTGAATATGTGAGTGTGTGTGTGTGCAGCGTAACTCAAAAACGTAAATATCATTAAATGCTCAATTTGTTGTTTTAGTTTACATCTTCCAAGGATGTGACACGAAGATTTGTTAAGAAAATCCCCCCACCCTAATTACCGTTTACATGGAACATTGGTTATGGCGAGTGTTTTCTGGGATGCACAGGGAATTCTTTTTATTGATTACTTGAAAAAGGCTAAAAGTATCACTGGTTACTGCAACGTTTGAGTGTTGAGGTGAAAAGAAAAAGACCTCATCTGGCACAAAAAAAAAAAACTGATATGTTCCATTCACATGACTTTCTCTGCATCTCTGCAACAAATTATTGTTAAAAAGTTTATGCTTCTATTTACTTCATGGTAATTGAGAAAAAATTAATAGAATTAATCTTATTACTTGATTCCTTGTAAGTAGAAGCAAAATAAGGGAGTACTATAGGTTAAAGTGATAGTCAAAAGCTGGTTGCTTTGTGACTGAAGCTCCTTTGTTTGTATGGACAGGAGTTGACAAATTCCTGTATGAGAAAAGTATAGTTTTGCACAGCTGAAACCAAAAACAAGAAATAACTCAAAAACGATCAACTCCACGAAAAAAAAAATGTATACAACATAAATTGTGTGTTTTAACGTGCTCTACATTTTTGGTGTTATTAAGTCTTTGTCCATCTCTTATAGTTTAGCAGTTATGCAACATTCCGTAAAATTCATCCAGAATAAAATAATCTTCACAGGCTATTCCCAGAAAGTTCAAGATATACATTTTATTTGTCAGGTCGATATTTCAGTCAAAATCGTTAGAGCCATTTTTGAGAAGATACTAAACCTAAATACCAAGTTTGATATTTTATCGACTTTTCGTTTTTGAGTTATCGTGTTCACAGACACACGGACATGGGTCTTTTTCTGAAAATGCTTTTTTTGGATACTGGGGACCCTAAAACATATTACCGGTGAAATCTCGGTATCGAATTTTTGGGTGGAGTGCAATACCTTCTCTGTAAACTATATACATAGTACGTATAGAGAAAGTAAAAATCTTATGTGTACCATTCACATGACTTTCTCCATATCCCTGCAACAAATAATTCTTAAAAAGCTTATACTTCTATTTACTTTATGCTAATCAGAAAAAAATAGCAGAAATAGTCTAATTACTCGCTTCCTTGAAGTAGAAGCGAAATAAGGGACAACCGTAGGTTAAAGTGATAGTCAAAAGCTGGTTGCTATGTCAATGAAGTTCCTTTGTTCATATGGATAGGAGTTGACAAGTTTCTGTATGAGAAAAGTATACGTTTTTCATAGCAGAAACCAAAAATAAGGAATGTCACAAAAACGACGAACTCCACGAAAAAAATGTATATTACATAAATTGTGTGTTTTAATGTGCTCTACATGTTTGTGTAGTAAGTTTTTGTCCATCTCTTACGGTTTAGCAGTCATTCAAAATTTAGTAAAATTCATCCAGAATAAACTACTCTTCAGAGGCTATTCCCAGAAAATTCAAGATATACATTTCATTTGTGAGGTAAATATGTTTAATATCCGAAATTTTAATCAAAATCGTTAGAGCCATTTTTGAGAAAATCAAAATTTTCGAAAAAGGTTCCATGTAAAGGGTAATGGGGGTGGGCGGATTTTTCTCAAAATCTTCGTGTCGCATCCCTGGAAGATACTAAACTTAAATACCAAGTTTGGTATTTTACCGACTTTTCGTTTTTGAGCTATCGTGTTCACAGACACACGGACACACACACACACACACACACACACACACACACACACACACACACACGGACCTTTTTGTGAAAATGCTTTTTTTTTATATTGGGGACCCTAAAACATATATTTCCGGTGAAATCTCGGTATCGAATTTTTGGTGGAGTGCAATACTTTCTCTATACACTATGTACATAGTGCGTATGGCGAAAGTAAAAATGTGCGAATTAAAGTTCCGATTGCTTGAACATACACCCTCTTCGCTAGATCTAGCACCCAGTGGTTATCACCTGTTCCCAAACCTCAAAAAATTTCTTGGAAGGCGATGATTTCACAGCAACGAAGTCATTGATGCGGTAAACAGCTATTTTGAGGACCTCGATAAATCGCACTACAGAGATGGTTTAACTAAACTAGAACACCGATATGACAAAAGTATTATTTTTCTGTAGATTATGTTGAGAAATAATGCCAAAAAGCTTTGTTTTAAATGTTGTTTTCATTGAGAAGCCCGGGAGTTATCAGCCGACTCTGGTACAACCCTGAAAGAGACCGGTTGGAATGAAATAGAGGTAAAATGAAGGGGGAATGAAGAAACCTTTCCAGTACTCGCCTGGTAACGCGAGGGAAACCCATGGGTGAGAGAGGTCGGCCGCGGGAATCGAACCCACGACCCCTCGAATACCAACCCCAGAATAAATGGCTGAGCCACTTGGCTCTGAAGCTGGTGGTGTAGAAAATCATACAATATAAACGGAAGTATGTTCTATATCTTGGCGTTCTTTAAACTAGAAGATTAGAGGTATTCAGTGTTTGATGTGAATTCTATGCGGTTGCATTACGTTTCCAACTAGCTAGGAATTATATGCAAATGTCGCTGTTACGACCTTCGGTTAAGCGCTAACCGGAAATTATTTTTACAGATAAACTTAACTGCCACCTTGAGCGAATAAAATGCGTCTTGGATATTACTGCATAACAAATCCCTACTTCCAACCGTGATTTATAGCTGATATGGTTTCTAGGACGAAATTTGTATAAAAGGTACACACCTCAAAAGATTGCTTCGAAGAATAGGACGAGAGGGTATTTCCAAAGCAAATCAGGGTTCGCATGCACTAGTAACTTTACTTTTATGCTATATAATATTCTCCAGCATATTTACACATTTTTACTGTGTATATAGCGTTTTACTTTTTACTCTCTCTAGTCTGTATGTACAACGTACATAGTGGATAGGTTTTTAGAAAAAGGTCCGTGTGTGTTGTGGACAGCATAGCTCAAAAACGAAAAGACCGTTAAAAACCAAAGTTTGTATTTAAGTTTAGTATCTAACAAGGATGCAACACAATTTCCCCACCCCAAACTACCCTTTACACGAAACAACTTTTCAAAAAATTATTTTTCTCAAAATGGCTCTAACGATTTTGATTAAAATTCTTTATATTAAAATATTTACATAATAAATAAGCTGTATATTTTAAAATTTTCTGGAATAGCCTCTGAAGACCTCTTTATTCCGGATGAGTTTTGAAGAATTTTGCATAACAGTTAAACCGTAAGAGATAGACAAAGACTTACTACACATAAATGTAGATCTCGTTAAAACTCACAATTTCAAAAGCTGGTTTCTATGTGACTGAAGTTCCTTTATTTGTATGGACATGAGTTGACAAATTCCTGTATGAGAAAAGTAAAATGTTCAAGGCTGAAACCAAAAACAAGGAATATCTCAAAAAGATAAACTCCACGAAAAAATGTATATGACATAAATTGTGCGTTTTAATGTGCTCTACATTTTCTGTGTGGTTAGTTTTTGTCTATCTCATATGGTTTAACAGTTATGCAAAATTCCGTAAAATTCATCCAGAATAAAGTAGTCATCAGAGGCTATTACCAGAAAATTCAATATATACATTTTATTTGTCAGGTAAATATTTTTAATATACGATACTTTAATCAAAATCGTTGGAGCCATTTTTTAGAATATCAACATTTTCTAAAAAAAAAAAAAAAAATCCATGTAAAAGGTGATTGGGGGTGGGGGGTTATCTTGAAAATCTTCGTATTGCATCCTTGGAAGATACCAAACTTAATTACCAAGTTGGGTATTCAACAGTCTTTTCGTTTTTGAACTATGCTGTCCACAGACACACACACATACGGATCTTTTTCCAAAAATGATTTTTTTGGGTTCATACATAGTACGTGTAGAGAAAGTAAAAACTTAAAATATCTAATATCGATTTAGCCTCTGTATCCCTGTGCCATTTGTGCATACAAGAAAATATATCTACTCGTAGAAGAATAGACCTTTTTAAGAACAGCTGGTTGAATAATGGGTAGAGAAAGTCGTGTGAATGTAACATTTAATATGTTTACGCAACATCTATGATAGCACAGCTTTTCTAGAATGCTAATGTACAAAGGGCATTAAACATTTTTGCAAGTGTCAGCTTAAAGTCCAAACTAAGGAGAGAATTCAAAACTTATCGTTAGAATCCTTCAAAGTAGTCTTCATCTCTTTGGACACACAGTCTAAACGGTGCAACCACTTATAAAAAGCACTACGATACTCAGACAGAGGTATTATCAACAGAGCTGAATATATATATATATATATATATATATATATATATATATATATATATATATATATGTTAGATAGACAAGTAATTGGACTTTATCAGCCTATAGTTTCATCAAATTGCAGTTGTTCTGTGAGGAAACGCATTGTCATGCAAAAGTAACAGTCTTGAATTTCTGCCTCAGCTCCTCTTGTAGGATCCCCAGTGGGGTGGGGTTAGAAGTTATGCCTACACTGTGCATCACTAGGGGGTAGTTGTCTCAGAGATATAGCTCGCGCCTGCGAGAGGGAAGCAGGTAACCTCGTGCTTTAAGGCGCAGTCGGTGTGTACTTGGGAAGAGGCCAAGGGCTATAAATAAATACACAAACTGTGCGAGGAGAGTCCGTGCTTTTATTATTTATTAGATGCATTTTAAGGATGCATAGTTTGGGAGAAAATTATTTAAAAATTCTACTCAACTCGCCTGGTGCGTTTTGATGTTCTTGAAGCCAAACTTTTAAATGAAACTTTATGCCATTCCTGTCGACGTCGGTCCGGAGTACGTCGACAGTATCAGTAGCTCAAATGTGAGGGGTATCTGAGACCTAGTTACTGGAGCTTTTATAGTTAAGCCCATGCTTATGCTAGCATTTCTTTATGAGGACACGACTATGTCAGCATTACTTCTTGACACCGATATTGATTGTTGAAACTGGTTTAACAATTCCTCTTGCTAAAAGAAATATGTTTCGAATTCTTTATATTCTAGGGTATCACGTGCTCATAACAACCATAGAATTATCAATTCAATATTATTCCTTCTGCAGTCAAGCACTAATGATCACACGGTGAACATTCCTTTCCGAAAATGAAAATCTTGTCGAAGAGAAGAACGATTGGTCTTGGATCATCCTCATTTACCCAAACACAATTCTGAGCTTCATCTGGTATGATATACATCTGTCAAGCATTTAGGGTTATTAGGTGGAAACATGCTAAGTAGTTTCCTTGCACAATCCTTTCTCCTCTTCTTCTCTTCATTGGTTAGAGAATACAGAACTCATTTTGCTCAGATTTTTCGCAGCTTTAAATGTTTTCAGTGCTGCCAACAATGGTGCAGGGGCGGGTTTTCCTGGGTTCTCTGGTTTCTCCCGCCATCACACTCCACCGGTGCCCGTTTCATTAGATCATCGCCTGCGGTGCCATGGTAGTAAAAGCGGGCGTTAAACACTATAAAAAGCTGCCAACACTGATACCAACTTCCATACTGGTATTTCTACAGTAATATGGCGATTTTCCTCCACCAGGTTCCTCACTCTGATTTTTTCTTTCGTTCACAACTTCCCGAGGCCGGAAAGAAACGGAGATTGCCTCACAGTCTCTCGCCATTCGTTCAAGTTAACTAATTCATCTTGAAATGGTATCAAATCAACACATATGGTCATAAACAGTTAACAAGTCCTCTAGCACGCATGTACAATGTACATAGTCCATAGAGAAGGTATTGTATTCCACCCAAAAGTACGATGTCAAGATTTCACCGGAATTATATGTTTTGAATTAAAAATAATTTAGAGAAAGGACCGTGTGTGAGTCTGTGGCCGACATAACTCAATTGCGAAAATTCAATTTCTCTTTGCACGAACATTTTTGGAAAATTATTATGTTTGTGATTAAAATATAATATTTTAAAGATATTTTCTTTGCAAACGAAATGTTCATGTCGCACCTTTTGGGAGTAGACTTTGAAGAGCTATTTAATTTTTTATGACTTTTGCATAACTCGTAAGCTGTAAGAGATAGACCAAAAACTTACTACACAAAAACATGGATCTCATTAAAACCCAATATTTTTCATTCACATTGTTTGTGTGTAGAGTTAACCGTTTCCGAGATATTTCTTGCTATTCGTTTCAGATTTAAACTACATATATTAAACTCTTCTCAAGCGCGAAGTCAAATTTTGTGTCATATCTTTTGTTTTACTCCCCAGAAATCAAAAGAAAGCAGCATTTCAATTGTTTCACATAATGATGAGTTTTTAAAAGATTTGAGTATCGCTTTAGCCTAGTGTAGTCCCTTATTTCCTTCTACTTATAAGGAAGCAAGCCACAATAGCCTTTCTGCTAATGTTTTTCTCGATTAGCATAACATAGATAAAAGAATAATCTTTTGTAAGGAAAGTTTGTTTGTGGGACGACAAGAGAAAATCATGTGAATGGAACAATTCAATTTTTGTCTCTCTTTAATCTAGCTCCTTACGTGTGGAAATGTTGAATCTAACGTTCTCTTTAGAAATCTCCATGATTGTTCAACAGCTATTGACACAGGTCTGAACTCTACAGACCATATATCTATGAATATTATCGGTTTAAACTTGCACATATGCATAGTTTGATACCTTAGGTCAATTGTTGCCAGACTATTAGTTATATATTTATAACCATTATTGCCCAACAATGGATAAGCTAGTTGTAGACATTTTTGAATGCTTCTCATAACTTACAATGTCTTCATATTCTTAATAAGCTTCACCAACTACTTCATGAAGAAACTGTAGGTAGATCACTTATCCGAAATATCCTAATTATTTCCACATGGAGCTCGGCGAACTACTTCAACTCAAAAACAAAAAGTCGGTTAAATAACAACCTTGGTATTTAAGTTCAATATCTTCCAAGAATGCAACGCAAAGATTTTCAAGAGAATCCTTCTTTTCGAAAAAATTGGTTTCATAAAAAACGACTTCATTGATTTTGATTAAAATACCATATATTTAAGATTTTCATGGCAAATGATCTTGAATTTTCCAAGACTTGCCTCTGAAGTCCTCTTCTTTAGGAATAACTTTTATATAACTGACAAACCGTTAGAGGTAAACAAAATCTCACTACTCAAAAATCTAGCTCTCGCTAATGTACACAATTTAAGTCAAATACTTTTTTATTCACTTATTTATTTGTTTTATTTTTAGAGTTAACAATTTCCGAGATATTGTTTGTCATTGGTTTAAATTTCATAGCACACATTTTTCTCAAATAGGAATGTTTTTGTTTTTTCGTTACTGGCCATGCAAAGAGAAGGTGTTTCAATACCATTACGTAGCATCCGCTCTTAAAAGATTTGACAATTGCTTCAGCCTGCATATGCCTTTATTCCCATTCTACCTACAAGGAAATAGTAATAGTCATTCTGTTAATGTTTTCTCAATTAACCTGAAGTTCTCTACTTCTCTGCTGTTAAAGCGCTTATTCTTCTATTTACTTCATGCTAATCGAGAAAAAAAATTAGCAGAAATAGTCTTATTACTTGCTTCCTTGTGTGTAGAAGGGAAATAAGTGAGTACCTTAGGATAAAGTGATAGTCAAATATTTTAAAAGCAAGTTGCTGTGTGATTGAAGTTCCTTTGTTTGTGTGGCTAGAAGTTGACAAATTCCTGTATCAGAAAAATATAAGTATTTTAAAACAGAAACCAATAACAAGGAATATCTCAAAAAAGGTTAACTCCCTGAAAACATGTATATAACATAAATTGTGTGCTTTAACGAGCTCTACATATTTTGTTAAGCAAGTTTTTGTCTGTTACGGTTGACCAGTTATGTAAAATTCCCCAAAATTCATCTAGAATAAAGATACTTTCAAAGGCTATTCCCAGAAAATTCAAGATATTCATTTTATTTGTCATGTAAATATCTTTAATATGCAATATATTAATCTGAATCGTTAGAGCCATTTTTTATAAAATAAAAAATTTCGAAAAGTTATCCATGTAAAGAGTAGTTGATGATAGGGAGATTTTTTTTTTTTTTTTTAAATCTTTGTGTCACATCCTTGGAAAATACTAAACATACGAAGTTTGGTACTTAACGGACTTTTCGTTTTTGAGCTACGCTGACCACAGGCACACACACACACACACACACACACACACACACACACACACACACACACACACACACACGCTGGCATTTTTCTAAAAACATTTTTTTTTTGATTCAGGGGATCTTAAAACATAATTATATTTCCAGTGAGATCTCGGTATTGATTTTTTCGGTGCAATACAATACCTTCTCTGTACACTATGTACATAGTACGTGTAGAGAAAGTAATAACTTTTAAGAATAGTTTGTTACAAGAGAGGTAGAGAAAGCCACATGGAACTAAACACGTAAGATTTTTACTTTCTCTAGCACATAACTAGTGGGCCGAGGAAGTATTGCATTCCATCTGAAATAGATTTGAGATTTCAATGGAAATACATGTTTTGAGCATCCCTGAATTCTCCCCCAACATCACTTTTGCTTTCTCTACTATTATAATAATTAGAGTTAGCATTAAACTCCACCCAACATTTTTAAAGCCAGCACTGCAGTTTTATATTTAGTTTTTTAAGCTGCATGTTTAATATCATTTGTGTATAAGTGGTATAATCTCACTTTTTGAAATAATTATGAGCCAACCACAAAGGGACCCCCTTCAGCGTGAGGGATTAATAATGACTGCAAAATTTCATTTGCATTTCAGCTAATGTACTGGCTGATGTGAACCGGACCTTCATTCATTTATCATTTTAAACATATGAAGAGCAGTATTCCATCAGTGTTGAACTACATGGATTTGTTGAACGAAGAGAGACGTTATTTTCTATATCTAAAATTGTTATAACGTAAATAAATGAAGTGTCATTTTTGTGAATTTTCAATGCGCCAAATGTCACACTCTATATTCCGCAAATGGCAAAAATATGTATAATACATTTGTGAAGCTTTTAACTAGCGTTTCTTGCTGCAAGTTGGCAACTTAATTAATTGAAATTTACATTTGCCAGTTATGCATTAGGACCGGGCATTACTCAACACATCTGGACAGGACATCCCATTTATACTCACGAACAATGGATGTGAAAAGTTTCAGTCGTTTACTCCCTACAGTTCCCAGGAAATAAAGTAGGATATAAATATTCAACACGAGGCTCACGAAGTATTGAAATAGCAATTAATAAATATTCATAGAAACGTTTTGTTTATCCCAGTTTCTCAAAGGATTCTTCTTGGTACTGTATGCAGCTGTTTTCAACTGTGCAGACAATTCTTCATCGTATGCTGCAACAGCTTCTTTAGGGCTAATAAAGCAGAGATCACAAAGCCAGTTCTTCACAGTAGGGAACTGAATATCTGTATTCAAGGGTGATTTAGTCAAAAGTTTAGCCTCAGTTCCTTGTAAAAACCCCATTGTTAAATTCACGATGTGAGCTGATGCAAGGTCATGATGCACAATATGCCCTTTAATCCTGTTTTTGACGCTTTTCTTGGATTGTTAAAAATACTTTTGGAAAGCAAAATTCTATATACCATTTTGTAGTAATAGTTTTCTGATTTTCGAGCACAACTGTTGCCAAGTGACCAGTTTTGGAGAAGAAAGAAGTAACAATGTTCTTTCCCACACTCCTAGTTCTCTTGACCTTAATGGATAGTTAGTCAACTAGGGCTACCCAAATGGAGGACTGACGATTTGTTTCTGCATCAAAATGATAGGGCAGTTTAAGGTCGATGGACATTCAGGTCCAACGGACACTATTAATTTTGGAAAGTGTTGCACCCTAACGGCAGCATGAAGAATCACTCTGAAGCTGTTATGGTAGCTTGTTGATCTGTTTGTTACACTTTGGCTACGTTTATTGCCAGTATTTCTGCATTTAAACAGTGAATTGTACGTCTGAAGACATCAAAGTGAACGGCTGTAATCATTATAAGCATGTTGATGTAACAATAGCGTTGGATTGTCTAAGTACCAGTCGCTAAGTGTGCGAAATAATAAATGAAGTAATAGCGGGATTTGCTTCTCTAAGCCATTACTCACATGAGACAAGAGCAGAAAGTTGATAGCTATTGCCATCTGTAGGTCACAGCCTGAGAATAAGCAAATTTGGTCCAACGGACACTGTCATTTAGGGGCTGACGGATATGAGATAGGAGTGTTGTAAGAGCAGAAGTAGATTTATTTTACGATAGGATGGATAAACTTATGACTGAATTTTAACTTTTCAACATCCGGAATCAATTTACAACGGAGATGAAAGTGGACTACAGCTTATTTACAAACCTGGGAAAGTGATAAGTGTCAAAGGGAAAACTAATGCAGATAATGGACAAACAATTAACAGTGATGTCATGTGCAAATGCAGCAGAAATCTTAATTCCTCCCTTTATAATAATGAAAGGGCAAAGGAAGAAGGACTAATTCACATATGACACACCACCGGTTACACGTGTTATGATGTCTGAAACAGGGTACATGAAAAGTGAGCAATTTGATCAATTTGTTGACCATTTCGTACGCTTTAAAGGAACAGGGAATGGTTTGCTTATTCTGGATGGACATGGTGCTCACTGCTCAAGTCCAGAAACCTTGGCTAAAATAGTCAACAGTAATATCTCTCTTCTCCTCATAGCACACATCGTCCACAGCCATTAGATGTTGCATTATTTGATCCTTTGAAAATGCCATACAACAATGCGGCTTGTAATTGGGTCCGTCAGAACCCTGGACAATCGATCAGTAAAATTGTGTTTGGTGGTTTCCTATCACAGGCATGGTTCAACTCTGCTACAGTGGGAAACACCTTAAGCGGCTTCAAAGCCCTTTCAATGGACTTAGATTTCCAGACCACGTATTTGAACCATCCAGAATAAACTCCAGATAGTGCAATGGAAGAAACTATCCACGTCCAAAATGACTTAAACTCTACTGGCACAGAATTGTCTACCAAGAGTATCACTTCATCTTTGAAAGAATTATCTCCCTTATCTAAAGTGCAAGCTGTTACCATTCGAAAGAGGAGGTCTCAGGGATGCGAAGAAATCACGTCGCCCAAGTACATAAAAGTTTTCAAGGAAAAAAGCAAGAGCAAGGATGCATCGAAAAGCAGTACGAACTAAAGAAACGGCATGGAATCAGAACCAGGGCCTAGTGATATACAGCAGAATCAAAGGAAGAAGGTCAGGGACTCTTCAAATACTTGTCAAGGCTGTAAAAATGAGTTTTCTTTAGACAAAGGAGGCAAAAATTGGGTGCAGTGTTTAGATTGCAACAGGTAGACTCATGTGAACTGCGTAAAAACGGCGAAAGTCCCTTTTACTTTCTCTATACTCACTATGTACATAGTGTATAGAGAATGTATTGCACTCCACCAAAAAATTCGATACCGAGATTTCACCGGAAATATATGTTTCAGGGTCCCCTGTATCAAAAAAAAAGTATTTTCAGAAAAAGGTCCGTGTGTGTCCGTGTTTCTGTGAACACGATAACTCAAAAACGAATAGTCGGTAAAATACCAAACTTGGTATTTAAGTTTAGTATATTCCAGGGATGCGACACGAGGATTTTGAGAAAAATCCCCCATCCCAAACTACCCTTTACTTGGAACTTTTTTCGAAAATTTTGATTTTCTAAAAAATGGCTCTAATGATTTTGATTAAAATATCGTATATTAAAGTTATTTACCTGACAAATAAAATGTATATTTTGAATTTTCTGGGAATAGCCTCTGAAGACTACTTTATTCTGGATGAATTTTTCATAACTACTAAACCGAAAAATATGGACAAAAACTTAACCCACAAAAAATGTAGAGCACGTTAAAACACACAATTTATGTTATATACATTTTTTTTCGTGGAGTTGATCGTTTTTTAGATATTCCTTTTTCTTGGTTTCATATTTGAAAAATATACTTTTCTCATACAGGAAATTGTCAACTCCTGTTAATACAAACAAAGGAACATCAGTCACATAGCAACCAGCTTTTGGCTTTCACTTTAACCTATGGTACTCCCTTATTTCGCTTCTACTTACAATAAAGCAAGAAATAAGAGTATTTCTGCTAATTTTTCTCGATTAGCATGAAATAAATAAAAGATAAGTTTATTAACAATAATAATTTATAGAGATATAGAGAAAGTCATGTGAATGGAACACATCAGATTTTTTTACATGTCACAACTGTTTAGATACTGAAAGTGACTAAAACTCATAGTGTAACCTGTATCCATGAGGCACAAATAAAGTGTTCATCGGCCCCCAGTATTAGGTCTAACGAACACAGGACAACTGATAAACTAATACTGACTTACCTAAATGCAAGGTGTGATTTTTTCCACATATTCTTTGTGTATTTTGTCATAAACAAACATACCTGTATTTTCTATAAGTTTCTATTTGTTATTGAGGGAAATTTGCTTAAGGTGTCCATCGGACCCTAAACTACCCGATATCAAAGTTGCGTTACCCATAACAATATCTGATATAGGGCGAGACTTTCCACAGTTAAATCTTAGCAGTATTTCTTGGCCCCATTCCTCACTATGGAATTTCTGTGCTTCACTCATCTTGAAGATTCTTTTAAAAATACATGAAGGTGTTTATGAAGGATGGTTGAAACACTCGGCGAACTAATTGGTAATGACGCTCAATATCCTTGTAGGTTAGTCTTGGATCTTCTTTAATCATTGTTTGCACGTGCTGATGTTTCTCTCTGTCACTACTGGTGTTGGTCTGTCTTTCTTTGTCGTTAACAGACTCTCGCCCACCCCCTTGATTTGTCCAAACTAGTGGAACATGGAGACAGTGACGGAGAATAGTCCCAAAAGAGCCCCCCCTTCAAATGCTCAAGAGACTGCGTTTCATTTAAGCCACATTTGTAGTCCTACAAGATCATTACACGAATATGCTCTCTGTGAATTTCCAGTGCACTGGCAAGAACGTTCACACTGTCCAGGATACAAACATAAAACGAGGGAAAACGAATGACCCAACAATGCTCTGTCTACTCTCATTCCATTACCAGTGAGAATTATTTCGACACATGAACAATAGGGTTGGCCAACCGTGTCTCAATACTTATTTAGTGATCCTTCTACTTTCGGGAAAAAATACTTGAATCAATCTTCGCTAATGCGTGTAAAGTAGAGAGTAGACAACTTCTTACTGACATGGTGCCATTATCACAGTGATACTACAAATCGAGCTGTTTTCTTTAATTGAAAGTAAATCGAAAATTAAGCAAATCTGATGTATTCCATTTATATAACTTTCTCTACATCTCAACAAATTATTGTTATAAAACTGTTCTTCTGTCTACTTCATGCTAATCGAGATAATCTTAGCAGACATGGTCTTATTATTGCTTCCTAGTAAGTAGAAGGGAAATAAGGGAATACACTAGGCTAAACCGACAGTCAAATGTTTTAAAATGTGGTTGATACGGGATCAAAATCCGTTTCCTTGCGTGGCCAGGAGTTGACATGTTCCCATATGAGAAAAATTTAAGCATTTTAATACATATAACAAGCAACATCTCGAAAACGGCAAACAACTTGAAAACAAAATATTTGTCATAAATTGTGTGTTTTACAGAGATCTACATTCTTTATACAGTAAATTTTTGTCTATCGTAAGATTTACCAGTTATGCAAAATTCAGAAAAATTCATCCATAATAAAGAAGTCTTTAGAGGTTATTCCCAGAAAATTCAAGATATAAATTTTATTTGTTATGTACATATCTTAAACATAAAAGATTTTAATTAAAATCGTTAGAGACATTTTTGAGAAAACAACAATTTTCGATTTTTTTCCCATGTAAAGGGAGGGGGGATTTTCTTGAAAATTTTCGTGTCGCATCCTTGGAAGATACTGAACTTAAGTATTACGTTTGTTAATTTACAGACTTTTCGTTTTTGAGTCGTGCTACCCACAGACACACACACGGACATTTTTCTAAAAAAAAGTCTATTTTTGGATTCAGGGAGTCCCAAAACATGTATTTCCAGTGACATTTTCCCTCCCATGAGCTCAAGTTTTGAAACATATTATTTATGTAATATAATTTTTTTTGTAAAGTTAACCATTTCAGAGATATTTGTTGCTATTGCTTTCAATTTCGAGCTATTTAAACTTTTTGAGGTCATCTTTCGTTTCATCTCTCTTTTGTTTTTACTCCTGACTTGCAAAGCGAACCAAATGTCAATTGTTTCACACAGCGCTCGGCTTTTTGGAAGATTAGATTCGATTTTGTCTTCTACTTAGAAGACTACAACAATTTCTCCTAGTGTTAGGATAAAGGAATAATCTTAAGTAACAATAGTTTGTTTCAGAATTACAGATGTAGAAACTGTGTATTTAACAAGCTCTCTTTTTGTTGGTGTAGTTTAGTAAAGTATTGTTGTAACAGATGTTTTTATTTGTTTCAGAGAATCCACTGACTCAAAGCGGCCACATTATCTGTGAAGAAGTATCGGAGTCCAGGTATCCAGGATGCGTAATCAGCAAGTGACGGTGAATATTTGGCAGATGGTTACAACATCCATAACTTACCTTGCTCTCATCTTTTGTGCATGGGTGTTGCTACGTCTTATCAATGCTTGTTTCTGGCTGCCATCCCACCTGGCCAAACAGCGTGAGAAGGAAATTCGTGAACAGCAACAGAAACTCAAAGAGCTTCAACGTAGGCTTGAGAACATCCAGGAAAAACCAATGAAGTCTCCAGACGTCCAGCCATGTGAAAACACCAACCCCGAAGAAACCAAGAAAATAAACTAAACAACTGTAAGATGAATAATTATGGAAGAAGGTGATAGGACAGTTGAATCTCTGTTCCATCTCTCTGCTCTTCTGATATCTGTATAAATACTGATGTAAAGTATCCTGTGAATGTGGAATTGGATCATCTGATAAGCATTTCTTGTCTTTCCTCCAACTTCTAACGTATCTCTGCATCACACATGTGGAGAATTAGTGCAAGGTCATAGCCTACATTGCCTCTAAGGCTGTTAAACTAATTTTCCACTAATGCGAGCAGTTAAGATTCTAGATAACTGACGTTTTCAAAACAGTATCCAGAAATGTTTGCCCGAATGGCATATTGAATTGATGAAGAGCACAAGTGTTGTATTGATTTAACCGACAAAATATTAGGCAATTTTCATAAATAATGTCATACTTTACAGTCAGGAAAATCTGAGCATTAAGGATATTCCCAAAAGTACTAAATTAACTCTGGTGACTATTTAATCATTGCCTCTTCTTGCTTTTAGGCTCCATTGCGCCAGCATGGAAATAGTTTAGACAAGATTTAATTTTTCATATTCTCCAATCTATCTCCTTTTTTATTTTGTATACATTTCAGGACGTTATTGTTTCCTTATACAAATCTTTCTTTCCGATGTGGCTTGAAAGGCGAAGTTCAGAATTTAAGAGCACACTATTTTGCTCAGAAAATATCATAGAACTTTGCTGAGTTTCCGAGCACATAGTTCTTTTTCAAAATGTTTGGTAATACTAGCCTTGTAAATTTTATGTGATTTTCTTCAATGCACCGATACAATAATGTAACGCTAGTGCTAAGATATGAGTCTGATTGGAAGACTGTGTTAATATATGTGGCTTGAATTTACACAGAGCTGAAAAATCTTCGACAAGAAAACTAATGAAGATGGAAAACAATATTAATGACTGTGAAATAACCTCGTGGTTTTTTGAGAAATTTGTTGATGGTATTAATTAAGAAATCGCGAGTTTACACGAACAAGGACATTCTCGTGAAAAACTTTGACGAACACCATAGAAATAACTCAGTGACCAGATCTAAACTTCAAAGCAATAACGGACACTAAGCGGCAATAACTTGTAATATTATCTATGAGTGTCACCTCAATTAAATCGAGCGGTGCCTTCATCAGAGTAGCTGAGGCGCCCAATAGCAAGCCACCATCTGCAATTGAAGAACCAGTGAGGCAGAGGACTTTATGGGAAACCAGGACATCGTCCAGGACTACAATTGCGGAAACACATACCCTGGAGAACGTTACAGCTGCTGGGTGAGTACCACATTGTTTTGTTAAAGACTTCGAAGTATGTGGGCTGGAGGAGCATTAATCGAACCCATAGGCATGCATTTTTACTTTCTCTACACGTGCATAGTGTATAGAGGAGGTATTGTATTGCACCCAAAAATTCGATACCGAAATTTCACCGGAAATACATGTTTTGGTTCCCCCTGAATCCAAAAAAAGCATTTGGTATTTAAGTTTGGTATCTTCCAAGGATGCGACACGAAGATTTTCAAGAAAATCCCCCACCCCCAACTACACTTCACGTGGAACTTTTTTTCGAAAATTTTGATTTTATTAAAAATGGCAGTAACGATTTTAATTAAAATATTGTATATTAAAGACCTGACAAATAATATGTATATCATGAATTTTTTGGGAATAGCCTCTGAAGACTACTTTATTCTGGATGAATTTTACATAACTGCTAAACCGTAAGAAATGGACAAAAACTTGCCACACAAAAAATGTGGAGCACATTAAAACACACCATTTATGTTATATAATTATTTTTCGAGGAGTTGATCGTTTTTGAGATATTCATTGTTCTTGGTTTCAGCTTTATAAAACTTGTACTTTTCTCATACAGATATTTGTCAATTCGTGTCCATACAAACAAAGGAACTTCAGTCACCTAGTAACCAGCTTTTGACTTCACTTTAACCTATGATATTCTCATATTTCGCTTCTACTTAACTATTTCTGCTAATTTTTTCTCGATTAGCATTGAGTAAATAGAAGAATAAGCTTATTAACAATAATTTGTTACACAGAAGTAGAGAAAGTCATGTGAATGGAACACATCAGATTTTCTTTGAAACTATTCTCACTACAACTCTTGATTTTGAGTGCAAAATGAATCAGTAATGTCAAAATTAAGTTTCTAAAGTTACGTATAATGCATTTTCTAGGAGGAACAATGAGAAATGCTACTTTGGGTTCCAGAAACCTCCCACCTCTCCTTGAAGTCTACATCGCTGTTTATTTCCAAGCATATTTGATGTTTTACATATATAACAATTCAGGACGATTTTGTGACTCATTCTTGGTAAAGCCAACTTAAAAAAGAAGTATTTCCTCTAACACTTATCTGCAATGTACACGTACAGTAGATAGAGAAGGTATTGTATTCCACTTCGATATCTAGATTTCGTGTGTGTGCGTGTGTGGCTTTGAACAGCATAACTCAAAAACGAAAAGTCAGTGCAATACCAAACTTGGTGATTACGGTTATTATCTCCCAAGGATGTGACACAAGATTTTCAAGAAAATTCCCCCAGCCCAAACTACCCTTTACATGGAAAAAAGTTCAAAACTGTTGATTTTCTCAGAAATGTCTAACGATTTCGATTAAAATTCCGTATATTAAAGATAGTTATATAACAAATAAAATATATATTTTTAAATTGTAAATTGCTTTTGCATAGCTGTAAACCCCAAAAGATGGACAAAACTTATTACACAAAAATGCAGATGTCAAAACACACAGCTTATGTTGTATACATTTTGTTGTGGAGCTAACCATTTCCGAGATACTCCTTGTTATTGGTTTCAATTTTAAAATACTTATACTTTTCTCAAACAGGAAGTCGTCCGTGTTTCCTTTATTTTACTTCTAGCCATGGAAAGAAGCGAAGTTGTGATAATTCCATAGTGAACATTTTTAAAGAATTTGACTATCGCTTTTTTTTTTTTTTATACAAAACAGTAACGGAGTCTGATCAGGACTCCGGTACTGTATCCCTATTTATATTCCCCCCCCCCCGTAGGTTTTACTGATTACTGGTTTTACTGTTTCTTTTACAAACATATACACATTGCACAAACATATAACATCCATGCCCAAGGCAGGACTCGAACCCACGATCCCCTGCCCAGGAAGCACCAAAGCGAGACGCTTTAGCGAGCGTGGCCATAGGGACGGCTGTTTAGGATAGTGTACTCCCTTATTTCCCTTCTACATACAAGGAAGCAGGTAATAAGATAATTTCTGTTAACGTTTATCTCAATTAGCATGATATAGGCAGATAAAAGAACAATATTTTATAAGAACAGTTTGTTTGCAGAACAGGTAGAGAAAGTCATGTAAATGGAACACATCAGATTTTTGAGTTAATGCTGTTCACAGATATAGTCAGTCACAGACGGACCTTTTTGTAAAATGCTTTTATATGGATTCAGAGCTACGCAAAACACCTATTTCCGATAAAACAGAATATAAAATTTGGGTGAAATGCAATACTTTTTCTACCTACTATGTACATTTACATACGTGATAGGACAAGTAAAAATGTACATAAAAATTATTGAATGACGACAAAAATTCCAGCGAGAGGCGTTCGTGAATAGCCCAAAATCTAAGAATTCCCAGATTGTAAAATTCCTAAATAAAAATCTGATGTGTACCATTCACATGACTTTCTCTATATCACAGCAACAAATTATTCTTAAAAAGCTAATGCTTCTATTTACTTCATGCTAATCTAGAAAAATTAGCAGAAATAGGCTTATTACCTTCTTCCTTGTAAGAAGAAAGGAAATAAGGGAATAGCATAGGTTAAAGCGATAGTCAAAAGCTGGTTACTATGTGACTGAAGTTCCTTTGTTTGTATAGACATGAGTTGACAAATTCCTGTATGAGAAAAGTTTAGATTTTCGACCCTGAAAACAAAAACAAGGAATATCTCAAAAACGATCAACTGCAAGAAAAAATGTATACAACATAAATTGTGTGTTTTAATGTGCTCCACATTTTTTGTTTGGTAAGTTTTTGTCTATCTCTTACGGTTTAGCAGTTATACAAAATTCCGGAAAATTCACTCAGAATAAAGTAGTCTTCAGAGGCTATTCCCAGAAAATTCAAACTATACATTTTATTTTGGGGGTAAATATCTTTAATATACGATATTTTAATCAAAATCGTTAGAGTCATTTTTAAGAAAATGAACATTTTCGAAAAAAAGTTCCATGTAAAGGGTAGTTTGGGGTGGGGGGATTTATTTCAAAATCTTCGTGTCGCATCTCTGGAAGATACTAAACTTAAATACAAAGTTTGGTATTTTAGCTACTTTTCGTTTTTGAGTTATCGTGTTCACAGACACACGGACACACACACACGCGCGGACCTTTTTCTGAAAATACTTTTTTTAGATAAAGGGGACCCTAAAACATATTTCCGGTGAAATCTCGGTATCGAATTTTTTGGTGGATTGCAATACCTTCTCTATACACTATATACATAGTTCGTATAGAGAAAGTAAAAAGGAGGACACACCTTCAGCAGGAACAGCATAACCTTATTTTATCAATATTACAAGCTTCACTTAATGCTTAAATAGGAATTACTGTTCCATCTGTGCAAAAAGTAATGACCCATGAGCTTTTATGTCCCAGGTGGATTTGTATTATATGGGTTTGTTTCGACTTCAGCAGTTCCATTAACAAGGATAACTAATAGGGTTTTTTTTTCCTCCCAGAGGTTTAACTCGCTAATAAAAGCAGTGATGCCACACTGTTGTGACTAATGAAGACTAATTGACCTGCTGTGATTAATTTTCTACACCCCTCTCGCTCATACCACCCTTGTATTCAGGGCAACACACCAGTTTAATTTCAAGTCTAAACAATTAATCTTCTGGGATGCCAAAATCATGACCTTATCTCTGCTAAGGGCTCATTTTGTTAACCTTAAACAGCTTTTAACTTTAACATTTTAAAAACAATTTCCAACCTTGGCTTGAAGGTTTCTCGTTAATATACAGAAGACTTGTTATGAAGAGATATTCATCTTCTTTTAAAAAGTCCTCTGTCAGAAAAGTATACAAAATATAAATAAATAAACAACAGCGAAGCATTTCACTTATATGAAGAGAGGTAGGAGTACTAGGGTCATTTTAAATGTTGTTGTAATGACCCACATACCAGTTGACCCAACAGCGTCGTATTACACGTGACCAGATGACCTTAAAAAGAGTAGCAGAAATCAACGCGGCAATTTCAAGTAAACATCGGTCAGCGGCGGTGTTAGTGTAAGCGACCTTCATTCTTCTGCTCTTGCATACCAGCGGAAACGGTGAAGGAATCGTGCTCATCAGTAAGCAATTCCCAATCTTGTACAAAATAACAAAAGTGAAGTGGATTTTTGTTAAGATTCCTTATGTTTACACTGTTCTTGTATATCATCATAGACTCTGGCTGCGCCTCTCGATCTCAGGAGATTGCGTGTGGGATTAATGGTGGACAAAGCGGTGCAGGGTTCTCCCCGTCATAGCATTCTATCGGTGCTCCATTTTCATTCCATGTATCAATAGTGTCATCGCCTGCGGTGCCATAGTACTAAACGCTGGCATTAAAACCTATAAAAAATCACGGCCTCTGGTACACGATTGGGATTTGTTTATCAACGAGCCCCTACCTTTACCTTTTCTGCTGATATGCAAGAGGAGGAGAACGAAGGTTGCTCACACTGACACCGCCACTGACCAATGTTTTATTGAAATTGCTCCGTAACTCTTAACCCAATAAGAGTTATCTGAGCACGTAAAATACGGCGCTGTTGGACCTCCTGATAACTGGTCAACGTTAAACATAGATCAAGAATGTACCACCTAATTTATTTCTATTCGTATAAGTCGTTATCGATACATCGCAAAGTTCAATTATTTATCATTCTTTTAAAATCGTGTTGTTTTTTGCGATTGCTTCGAAAAAATGTCGCCTAATTAAATATTATAGCCATTATGACCATTAATAAACCATAATGGGCAGAGAAACTCATATAAATATTTGATATTTCACAGCAGTCTTTGAGGCTATAATTAAGGTAAAGAAACTGGCCTCAGAAAAAGTCGTGTGAATGCATTAACATTACCTGTATAGAGAGACTATGCTTTACACCTGTCAAACAATCTACAGACTTTTTCAGATCAAAAGACGTACTTTAAAGTTTGGGTTAAGGTGGTTTGTGATTGGAAACCAACCCTCTCAGTTGCCAAGTCTTCCACTTACTGGTCCCTTAACTGATGCGCGAATCTCGACTTGCAATCAGAGTATTCAGAGTCTCCAGAAAACAGAGATTTTATTACTCTACCTCTCGCCCCTAGTATAGAGTCGTCTTTTGTCATTGCCCATCGGCAGAGGGGAGCGGTCATGTTTGGAGGCCATCATGTTTTGGAGAAAACTATACAGGAAAGGACACTTGTCAAAGGGGAATGACACCGAAACTCAGGTTATTGTACCGGGGGGTTGCCCCAGGAAGGAGGAATGCCGTGAAGGGATACACCGGGTGGCCGGAACCAGGAGCGACGGCACAGAAATGACAGGGTTATAGTTTCCAGATTGAAGTACCCCGATAATCGGATAGGTACACCGGACAGGCCGGGTCCAACGCCCCCGACAAGAGCGGCATCCCGGCAACTAGCCGAAATCGGGCTGGAATGAGATGAGAGGATACACCGGGTGGCCTGAACCAGGGGCGACGGGACAGAAATGACAGGGTTCCTATAGTTTCCAGATTGAAGCACTCCGATAATCGGATAGGTAGACCGTCCAGATAGGGTTCAAGAGCGATTTCCCGGCAACTAGCCGAAATCGGGAGACGTAGATATTTACTCAAGAGTATCTTTCTCCCTGCCACGTTGCACCTTCGCCGACACTTCCAACACTGAAAGAAGCCAATGGAATGAAGGATGATTGAAGTGACAATGGAAACGACATATACGGACAGGGAATTCGGGGGATGAAAGAAACCTACCCAGGGAGTGAACCCACACCTCCCGAATGCGGGCCACAGACGAAACCGCCTGAGCCATCTCGCTCAGCCTCGCATTGAAACAGTATCGTCACCACAATGGAACAAATTCTCTAAAGTTCTTACCAAGCCTTTTAGTACACAATACGAAGATAATCATGAAAGCAACTTTCTCGACACTAAAGAAGCAACTTAACAGAAACATGCGGTGATAGTTTGTTTGAAGCCATTCTCATTTATTTTAAAAGCTTCATCTGTTCTAGAATTTCTTCTCTGTCCCTCCCGCACCACTTCCATTTTTCCTTTTGCGGCCTTCCTTTTCAATAGAGGTGCACTCTCTGCTATCTCTTTACGTGATTTGCTTCCATAACCATCAACAGAGTGCCGGGATTTTCAGCCGTAATCTTTACCGACCCAAATCATGCAGCGAACACAACAGTCATATATTCTGTTATCTCATTCATCTAAATCTCTTAGACGAGAAGAGAAAACAAATGAAACAACAGTGTTGAACATCGTAATCAAACGCTGATAACCTTCTGCCCTTCACAGCAAATACACAAATCAGCTTTACCAATAACAATAGAAACACCATTTTAACGAAAGACATATTACTCTCTCTGCCACAAACCTTTGTAGTTAAAGCAATTATCATACTTCACCCAAATGTAGGTGCCTATATTTTATTACTTTCTCTACACGAACTGAGTACGTAGATATAGAGAAGGTATTGTATTGTACCCAAAAATTCGATACCAAGATTTCACCGGAAATACATGTTTTGAGACTCCCTGAATCCAAAAAAAGCATTTTTAGAAAAATGTCCGTGTGTATGTGTCTGTCAGTCTGTCTATGTGTATGTGTGTGTCTGTGGGCAGCAGAGCGCAAAAACGAAAGGACAGTTAAAGCCCAAACTTGGTATTTAAGTTTGGTATCTTCCAAGAATGCGACCCGAAGATTTTCAAGAAAATCCCCCCACCCCAAACTAACCCTTTATATGGAAAACATTTCGAAAATTTTGATTTTCTTAAAAATGGCCTTAACAATTTTGATTAAAATATCGTATATTAAAGATATTTACCTGACAAATAAAATTTATATCTTGAATTTTCTGGGAATAGCCTCTGAAGCTACTTTATTCTGGATGAATTTTACGGAATTGTGCATAACTGCTAAACCGTAAGAGATGGACAAAAACTTACTGTACAGAAAATGTAGCTTGCGTTAAAACACACAATTTATGTCATATACATTTTTTTCGTGGAGTTGATCATTTTTAAGATATTCTTGGTTTTTCGTTTCTGCTTTGAAAAACATAATTTTTTAATACAGGGATTTCTTAACTACTGTCCATGGAAACAAAGGGACTTCAGTTACATAGCAACTAGCTTTTGGCCATCATTTTAACCTATGGTACTCCCTCATTTCGCTTCTACTTACAAGGAAGCAACTAATAAGACTATTTCTGCTAATGTTTCTCGATTAGCATGAAGTAAATAGAAGCGTAAGTTTTTTAACAATAATTTGTTGCAGAGATGTAGAGAAAGTCATGTGAATGGAACACATCAGAATTTTTTTTATTTTCTCTACACGTACTATGTACAGAGAAGGTATTGTAATGCATCCATAAATTCGATACCGAGTTTTCAGCGGAAATACGTGTTTTTGGTCCCCCTGAATCAAAAAAAAAAGGTATTTCTGGAAAAAGGTCCGTGTGCGTGTGTCTGTGGACAGCATAGCTCAAAAACGAAAAGTCCAAACTTGGTATTTAAGTTTGGTATCTTGCAAGGATGCGACACGAAGGTTTTCAAGAAAATAGATCCACTCCCAACTACCCTTTACATGGAACTTTTTTTTTTAAAGTTTTGATTTTGTATCACTTTTAACTTATGGTACTCCCTTATTTCCCTTCTACTTACAAGGAAGCAAGTAACAAGGCTATTTCTGCTATTTTTTTTTCTAGATTAGCATGAAGTTAATAGAAGCATAAGCTTTTTAACATTTATTTGTTGCTGAGATGTAGAGAAAGTCATGTGAATGGAGCATATCAGATTTTTGGAAAAAGGTCCTGTGTGTGTATGTGTG
The DNA here is from genome assembly GCA_030762935.1 of Hymenopus coronatus. NCBI lineage: Eukaryota > Metazoa > Arthropoda > Insecta > Mantodea > Hymenopodidae > Hymenopus > Hymenopus coronatus. The sequence goes on from CM060897.1 coordinate 30,037,374, forward strand.
TGCCTGTATAGCTCAAAAACAAAAACACTGTCAAATACCAAAATTGGTATTTAAGTTTGGTATCTTGCAAGGATGCGACAAGAAGATTTTCAAGAAAATCCCCCCACCCTAACTACCCTTTACATGGAACTTTTTTCGAAATGTTTGATTAGGTCAAAAATGTTTCTAACGATTTTGATTAAAATATCGTATATTAAAGACGTTTATCTGACAAATGATTTGTATATCTTGAATTTTCTGGGAATAGCCTGTGAAGACTACTTTATTCTGGATGAATTTTACAGAATTTTGCATAACTGCTAAACCGTAAGAGATGGACAAAAGGTTACCATACAAAATTGTAGAGCACGTTAAAACACAAAATGTGTGTTATATACATATTTTTCGTGCCGTCTTCTGTAGCGTTTCTCATATTCGCCTTGGTATGTGAGTCATCACAGTTGCACACCTTGGAATGCGTAACATCGTAGGAATGCGTAACATCTGGAAGGCGAGGCGTCTCGATTTTTCCAGAACCTTCGGCTTCTACAAGCTTCCAGAAAGTTCTATGACGTCATTTCTAGCTATAAAAGGAGGAAGAAATTGCAAGTCAGTGTACGAAGTGAATGTTACTGAGTCATGAGTGACCATGGTGTTTGCTAGCAGTCAACTGTCGAAGTATCAGATGAATTATTTGCAGCAGTGAATCAAATACTTCATTTGTAATCAGTTTTTGAGTCAATAAATACATTTGTTATAATATTTACACGGCCAATAAAATGTACGACTTGAATTTTATGCGAATCCTTTTATTCGAAAGGATTTTTTTATTTAAGGTTAAACCTTAAATGATAGACGAAACTATACTACACAAAAATATACATCGCTCTAAAATACACTATTTATTTGCAGTGAAATTTTCATGGCATTCGTCGCCCTCCGTGGTGTAATGGTTACCATGCCAACTTCATATACCCAAGGTCGCGGGTTCAAACCCGGCGGAGGACGATGGATTTTATCGGGCGTAAAAATCCTTAGCATGGCTTCCTTCGGAAGGGAAGTAAAGCTGTGGGTCCCGTGTCGTAGATTTACGGCACGTAAAAAAACCTCAAGCCTGATAGAGAGGCATCTGAGCAAAATTAAGTGGTCTTTCACGCCCAATATAGAATGGGACGCTGAAAACCAAAGCAGTTAAAGAGCGTCCATAAATAACAGGCCATTTCCATTTCATGGCATTCGTACTTTCCAAGATATCCGTTATTGATTTGAATTTGTCGATACTGTCTCATTTTTAAAGCGATGTCGCTATTCAGCTCTTTCTCCAAATGTCGCGGAAAGGGTATGCAGTTTCTACCGAGCGAAGTGGTGCCGCAGTAAGGTGTGTGCCGCATTCGGAAGGTCCTGGGTTCGATTCCCTTAGCTGACCTTCCAGACCGGAGTTTCCACGGTGCGCTACGCGAACGCTGGGGAAGGTTAATTACATTTTCTAATTTCTTGATCCTCCATATCGTACCATTATCATTTCATTCAACCTTCACTCCGTTAGTCTCTAACAGGTTTGGATGAGTCTGATTGTGCTTTGGACTGGCCTGGCAGGGAAAAATGCTGCTATCTGTAACTTTCCCGACTTCGGTTGGTTGACGGGGTATAAAGACCGCTTTGGGGGCGTTGAACCCTATACGCCTGACAGGATGTCTATCTGGTACACCCTGTAGGTGCTATGCCGTCGCACCTGGATTCGGCCGCCCAGTGTCTCCTCTCAAATCTACCCTTGTGAGACACAGGTACGATAATACCCTATAGCCTTGATACTGAACTGAGGTTTCTCCAACCTACCTACCTACTACAGGTTGGATCTACAGAAAATAAAACACTCATGCTCGATGATTAGTTTAGATGCATTAAAGTGACATTAATACATAATTTTAACTTAGTGGTATAATATGTTAGGTAGTATGAATATAATTTACTTATGCTAGCTAGAGGATGTATCGTATTTCAATGAAATGTCCAGATTTCATCCAGAATACACATTTTAAGATCTATAAATCTCAAAAACTTATATTTACGAATACGTCTGTGTATTGTGGTCATAATCGTCAAGCATGTGTGCACGTCTTTCTTTGTAAATCATAGTTGATTATTGCGTCCATTGTTACACACGTGCGTTAGGGAACACGTGTGCTTCGGGAGTTCTTTTCACAGCTGCGACTGTTACCCCTGCGCGATTGGACACGCGTTCTTTCGGAAGGTTCCTTGGTGCGAAGCCGCGCATTGTCGCTATGGTGGTTTTGCACATGCGCCTGTTTCTAGAATTTTCCAGTGACGTAACCAACACATTTAAAAAGAGCAACGTAGACCTACCTAGGGTGCAGTTTTCACCGAGTGTATCACATGCAACAGTTGAGTGAGTTCGACGGGAATTTTGGACCCCGAGATCATTTGAGTATCATTTCACCAATTTCATTCATTCATGATATATATTAAATTTAACGTCCTTTAACGTGGTTAGTCATATCGGACGATGAATGCAATTGGTGATCTCGGGGTCCATGGAGCTTAAAGTTACTCGACATTCGTCTTCTCAAGATAAGGGGAAACCCCGAAAAAACCTTATCCAGGTCCCTAAGCGAGATTCGAATGTGAGGCAGACACGCTACCACCACTACCCAGGCGGGCCGCTGCGTACGTCGAAAAGAGACAATATGACAGTATTGCTACGAAAGGCATTTATAAGCAGATTGTAATCAGTTTGTGGAAAAATAAATAGTGTTTGGAGAAAAAGAGATTTTTTGTTACGGTATGAACAACGAAAGACAATAAATATGGTGCGCAAATTCATTTTAAGAAAATGTTCCATCACTAATATACCGTTACATGAAAATGTTTCGTTATTTTGATTCCATCAAAAATAGTTCCAATAATCTTAATTAAAATATAATATTATATTATTGATATATTGAGACAAAGAATAAAACTTATATCTGACATTTTCTCTGAATGTATCTTGAAGACTCTTTAATTTTGAATGCACTTGTTCAACTAGAAAGGTATAAAGTGTAGCCATTATCGTTTTTAAAATAAGTTTATGGAGTTTTATACGATTTACATTTGTGATACATCACTTCTGTGTAGCTTTATCCTTTAATAAATATTTTTATTGTTCGCTAGGAGCTATATACTTTTACGTTCTGTACTACGAATAGTAAGTAGGGAAAGTATTGTCTTCCTCCCAATATTTAATGTCAATATTTCGCCGGATATATAATGTGTGTGTATGTGTGTTTTTTACTTTCTCTATATGCACTATGAACATAGTCCATAGAGAAGGTATTGCACTCCACCCAAAAATTCGATACCGAGATTTCACCGGAAATATATGGTTTAGGGTCCCCTTTAACTAAAAAAAGCATTTTCGGAAAAAGGTCCGTGTGTGTGTGTGTGTGTGTCCGTGTGTCTGTGAACACGATAACCCAAAAACGAAAAGTCGGTAAAATACCAAACTTGGTATTTAAGTTTAGTTACTTTCTGGGATGTGACACGAGGATTTTGAGAAAATTCCCCCCATCCCCAACTACCCTTCACATGGAACTTTTTTCGAACATTTTGATTTTTTTCAAAAATGGCTCTAACGATTTTGATTAAAATATCGCATATTAAAGCTCTTTACCTAACAAATAAAATGTATATTTCGAATTTTTTGGGAATAGCCTCTGAAGAGTACTTTATTATGGATGAATTTTACGGAATTTTGAATAAATGCTAAACCGTAAGAGAAGGATAAAAACTTACTGCACGCAAAATGTGGAGCACGTTAAAACACACAATTTATGCTATATCCATTTTTTTTGTGGAGTTCATCGTTTTTGAGACATTCCTTGTTTTTGGTTTCTGCTTTGAAAAACGTATACTTTTCTCATACAGGAATTTGTCAACTCTTATCCATACAAACAAAGGAACTTCAGTCACATAGCAACCAGCCTTTACACATTAGCTTTTTTAAGTCCCTCTAATCCAAAAAGGTCCATGCGACGTATTACCAAACTTGAGTAAAACATATTTAATTTCAGTATCTTCTAAGAATACGACCCGAAGATCTTGACGAAACATTTCCCCTCCACAAAGTACTCTTACATGGTAACGTTTTATTAATTTTTATTAAAAACTGCTTAAGTAGTTCAGATACTTTCATTAGAAATTAAATGTATATCTTGTATTTTCTGGAAAAAAAACTCCGAACTCATTTTCATTCTGATGCATAACTTGTGAAAGATACACACCATCTTAGTACGCAACAAAGCGTAGATCTTGTTAAAGTACACAATTTATTTCGAATAGATTATTTTTTTTTTTTTTTTTGAGTTAACCATTTCTGACCAAGCCAGGTGCTCAGACGTTTCGTCTGGGACTGGCATTCGGGAGGTCGTGGGATCAGTACTCCGCGGCCGACCTCTCTAACCCATGGGTTTTTTCGGCGGTTTCCCGGGTCACTGAAGACACCTTTCGTTTAGTCTCTCTTATTTTACTGCTGGCTATGCAAAGCAAACCGAACTTCAAACTATCACTTAGTGACCAGTTTTTAAAAGGTTTTATTATCGCTTTAGCCTAGTACAGTGATGGCCAATTAGTAATGTACTGAGGGCCAGAATACATTAGGGACCTAACTTGAGGGCCAGGAAAATTAATAGTAACTGTATTAAAAATAAAATAACAGCAATGGCAAATAAAGAACATATTATTTTTAATTTTATTACATGCACAGTGAAGGAACAAGCTTTGATTTTTACTGGGAACAATGAGGTTTGTCAAAATCTTTTACAAAAGATTTAAAATCCACTTCCAGTTCTGATGCTGCAATCTTAGTACTGTGAGATAACATTTAATTAGTTAATCTGTTTCTGGACTTTGATTTCACTAGTTTCATAGCAGAGAAGGCAGTTTCACATAGGTAAGTACTACCAAACATGGAATTAAGTTTTAAAGCCCAGCTTCTAAGATGTGGAAAACGTTCCTTTGGAATGAGTTTCCAAAATTCAACACCAGCTGCCTCTGTTTTTTGAAGAGATGAATCTCATTGGAACTCACATAGTTCTAACTTAGATCCTCGGGCTGGCACTGTACTTTACATCTCATGACATTGTTTGAAAAGTTCCATCTGTGATCAAAATACTTCAAAATCTTGAAGTCTACCGTCAAATTCTAAAATGAGATCTAACTACAATAAATCAAATATTTATTTGCGGGCTGGATGAACCATACTTGCGGGCCGGATTAGGCCCGCGGGCCGCCATTTGGGCATCACTGGCCTAGTATATTTCCTTATTTTCCTTCTCCTTACAAAGAAGCAGGTATAAATCCAATTCTTCTGTGACTATCTCGAGTAGCATGCTGTAGACAAACTAGTAACCTCTTGTTAGAATAAAGTATATGTGTAACAGCTAGAGAAAATCACGTGAAGGCAACATATCGGATTTTTGGAATATTTATGCCTAGGTAAGTTTGCTACTGTTCCGGGGCTCCTCCATGCGCTTCAGTTAGTAATATAATTACTATAAGGGTTCCTTTCTTCAAATGTCTATCCTTGACACATACACAAGACCTATATCCAGCTCCTCTCCAATCCACTCAACTTTATGGTGACCTAATTCTTACTTTTGTTATGAGGTTCAACTTCCAGGGGGAAAATCTCTGAAAAACGAAGAAAAGTAACAGATATATTGCTCTCTCAGATTCAGTGGCGTGTCTCCTGCAGTGTAGAAATGAAGTCGTAAGAAAATTCTGGCTCAAAGTACGATTAATGTCACTTTCTCTACCAGTTGTAATGTACATACTTAGTAGGTAGGTGTATATTATTCCACCCAAAAATTCGATGTCGAGATTTCTCGAGAAATACATATATGTATTATGTGTCTGCGTGTGTCTGTGGACAGCATAACTCAAAAACAAAAAGTCAGTTAAGCAACAAACTTAGTATTTAAGTTTATTATATAACAAGGATGTGTCACAGAGATTTTCAGGAAAATTCCCCACCTACAACTACCCTTTACATAGAATATTTTCCGAAAATTTTAATTTTCTAAAGAATTGCCAGAAAGATTTTGATTAAAATACAATAAGTTAAAGATATTTTAATGACAAATGAAATATATATCCTCAATTTTCTGGGCATAACCTCTTAAGATCTCTTTCATCTAAATTACCTCGTACAACTGGTAAACAGAAATACATAGACAAATACTTAATGCACAATAAATGTGGATGTGTTAAAACACACTGTTTATGTCAAATTTACATTTTATAGAAGTAACCATCCAGAGATATTCCTTGGTACTGGTTTTTAAACTTCAAATACTTAAATTCACTTTTTACTTTCTCTGCAGTACTATGTACATAGTACATACAGAAGGTATTGTATTCCACCCAAAAACTCGATACCGAGATTTCACCGGAAATACATTTTGAGATCACCTGAATAAAAAAAAACATTTTTAGAAAAAGGCCAGTGAATGTTGTGAAGAACATAGATAAAAAACAAAAAAAAAAAAAAAACGTTATATGATAAATTTAGTACTTAAGTTTAGTATCTTCTAAGGATGCGACTCAAAGATTTTGAGGAAATCCCCTCCTCTATATTTTTAACATATAGCATCTTAATAAAAATTGCATAACGATTTTGAGAAAATAAAAAAATTCGAAAAATGTTCCATATAAAGTGCAATTGGGGGTGTGGGATTTTCTTGAACATGTTCGTGTCGCATCCTTAGAAGAAACTGAACTTAAATACCAAGTTTAGTATTTAACCGACTTTTGGTTTTTGAGCTAAGCTGTCCGCAAACACACACACACACACATACACTTACAGGGACATGTTTCTAGAAAGGCTTTTTTCGGATTCGGGGGTCTCAAAACATGTATTTCCGATGAAATCTCGGTATCTAATTTTTCAATGGAATGAAATACCTTCACCATGTTCATTGCACATATGTGCTAGAGAAATTAAAAAAGGGAATACACTTGTCTAGAGCTACTTCTTTTAAAAGCTGGTCGCTGTATGATACAAGTGAAATAATATGATTTTCTTTGTATGGCGAGGAGTAAAACAAAACAGAAAAATTTAAGTAATTAAAAATTGAAACCAATAAAAAGGAATATTTCGAAAACGGTTAATCCTACAAAAATATGACATAATTGCTTGTTTTAACTGGATCTACATTTTTATTTAGTAAATTTTGTTATATCTTGCGGTTTACCATCCATGCACAAATCCATAATGAAGAGGTCTTCACATACTGTTCCCAGTAAATTCGGGACAAACTAATTTAATTGCCATGTAAACATACTTAATACACTATATTTTAATAAAAACGTTAGAGTAATTTGTTAGAAATTCGCAAATTTGAAAAATGTTTCGATGCAAAAGGTAGTTTGGGTGAGGGAATTCTGAAAATCTTCATGTCGCATCCTTAAAAGGTACTAAATTTAAATACCAATTTTGGTAATTAATTGCATTTCCGTTTTTCAGTTATGATGTCTATACAAACGCACACATGCACATACTGACCTTTTCTATAAACTATTTTTTGTGTTCAGGGATCTTCAAAACAAGCATTTCCGATGTAATATCGGAATGGCATTTTGGGCAGAATAAATAGCTTCTGTACCTTGTACATGCATGCTACAGAAAATAAACGCTAATGGCGGAGAATTGCATGTGAATGTAACACAAAGTTTTTCTCTACACGGGCACCATGTTGATAGGAACTGTGTTGGGAAGTGGCATGTGGTCAGTATGTCAAGTTCAACCCTTCTAACGACCCGGAATCAAGAGGCAGTGCTTCTTAATCAAGCAGCTCTTTAAATGACCCCCAAGCGATCAACGAGGCTAGATGCATCTCACTGCAGACGATCCGAGAAAAAAAAAAAAAAAAAGAAGTCATGCGCATACGGGAATCCAAACCCATATCTCTCGCTCCCCAGGCAGCAACGCTACGAATCACCAAGGGAATGTTCATTCAAAATAAACAAGCAAATAAATAGACTTTTAAATGTCCTGTAGATTTATGTAATGCCATTATTATAATTGTACTATATAAATAGGAGTTCTGGTCCATCGAACACGGAAACTGCAAAAATAAATTCGTAAAACAATAAAAAAAAAAAACTGGTGTGTACCATTCAAATGACTTTCTCTATATCCCTGCAACAAATTTATATTAAAAAGCTTATACTTCTATTTACTTTATGCTAATCAGAAAAAATGAGCAGAAATAGTCTTATTCCTTCTTCCTTGTAAGTAGAAGCGAAATAAGGGAATACCATAGGTTAAAATGATAGTCAAAAACTGGTTGCTCTGTCAATGAAGTTCCTTTGTTTATATGGATAGGAGTTGACAAGTTCCTGTATGAGAAAAGTATAAGTTTTTCATAACAGAAACCAAAAATAAGGAATGTCTCAAAAATGACGAACTCACCAAAACAATGTATATTACATAAATTGTGTGTTTTAACGTGCTCTACATTTTTGTGTAGTAAGATTTTGTCCATCTCTTACGGTTTTGCAGTTATTTAAAATTCAGTAAAATTCATCCAGAATAAAGCACTCTTCAGAGGTTATTCCCAGAAAATTCAAGATATACCTTTTATTTTCAGGTAAATATTTTTAATATACGACATTTTTATCAAAATCGTTAGAGCCATTTTTGAGAAAATCAAAATTTTCGAATAAAGTTCCATGTAAAGAGTAGTTTGGGGTGGGGGATTTTTCTCAAAATCTTCGTGTCGCATCCCTGGAAGATACTAAACTTAAATACCAAGTTTGATATTTTACCGACAATTCGTTTTTGAGCTATCGTGTTCACAGACACACGGACACACATACACGGACCTTTTTCTGAAAATACTTTTTTTGGATACAGGGGACCCTAAAACATATATTTCCGGTGAAATCTCGGTATCGAATTTTTTGGTGGAGTGCAATACATTCTCTATTCACTATGTACATAGTGAGTATAGAAAGTAAAAATGCTTTTTTTGGATATTGGGGACCCTAAAACACATATTTCCAGTGAAATCTCGGTATCGAATTTTTAGGTGGAGTGCAATACATTCTCTATACACTATGTACATAGTGCTTATAGAGAAAGTAAAAATCTGATGTGTTCCATTCACTACATCTCTGAACAAATTATTGTCAAAAAGCTTATGCTTCTATTTACTGCATGTTAATCGAATAAACATTAGCAGGAATGGTCTTATTACTTACTTCCATGTAAGTAGAAGGGACTGAAGTTCCTTTGTTTGTATGGACAGGAGTTGGCAAATTCCTGTATGAGAAAAGTATAATTTTTTAAAAGCTGAAACCAAAAACAAGGAATATCTCAAAAACGATAAACTCCACGAAAAAAATGTATATAACATAAATTGTGTGTTTTAACGTGCTCTACGTTTTTTTGTGTTAAGTTTTTGTCCATCTCTTACGGTTTAGTAGTTATGCAAAATTCATTCAGAATAAAGTAGCCTTCAGAGGCTATATCCAGAAAATTCAAGATATATATTTTATTTCTCAGGTAAATATCTTTAATATATGATATTTTAATCAAAATCGTTAGAGCCATTTATTAGAAAATAAAAATTTTCGAAAAAAAGTTCAATGTAAAGGGTAATTTGGGTTGGGAGGATTTTCTTGAAAATCTTTGTGTCGCATCCTTGGTGGATACCAAAATTAAATACCAAGTTTGGGCTTTAACGGTCCTTTCGTTTTTGAGCTATGCTGCCCACAGACACACACACATATACACAGACAGACAGACACGGATATTTTATAAAAATGTTTTTTTTTGGGATTAAGGGAGTCTCAAAACGTGTATTTCCGGTAAAATCTCGGTATCGAATTTTTGGATGCACTATGTATATAGTTCGTATAGAGAAAGTAATAACAATAATTGCATATTAGGCACCCTGCAGCAGTATATTTTAATGAAAAATCTGATGCACTACATTCACATAACTTTCTTCACCTATGCTGCAGCTAACTATTGCCTTCACGCTTAGCAAGATGGTCATTAACAGAAATGATTTTATTACGATATAATTTCCTTCTTCTGTGATGATATTCTCTTTGCTACGACCAGGATAAAAATATATGAATAACGACTTCCCATTTGATAATAAGTATTGAAAAATGTAAATGTATAACAAGCAATGTCTCGGAATTGGTTAGCTCCGCAACAAAAAAGTATTTCATTAATTGTGTGTTTTGGTGAGTTTCAAATTGTTTGTGTAGTAAGTTTTTGTCTATCTCTTACAGTTTACTAGTTATGTAAAAACAATTCAAAATGAACAGGACTTTAAGAGGCTATTCCCAGTAAATTAAACATATGGATTTTATTGTCATGTAAATATCTGTAATACATGACATTTTAATCAAAATCGTTGAAGCCAGTTTTTAGAAAATCAAAACGTTCGAATACTTTTCTATATAAATGGTAATTTGGGGGGGGGATTTTCTTGAAATTTATCACATCTCATGCCTGGAAGATGAATTTAAATATCAAGTTGTATTTAAAAGACTTTTCGTTTTTCGGTTATGCTGTTCACAGACACATGCGTAGACAACATAGAGAAGGTATTGTAATGTACCCAAAAATTCCATACCGAGTCTTCACCGGAAATACATGTTTTGAGACTCTCTGAATCAAAAAAAAAGCATTTTTAGCAAAACGTCCGTGTGTATGTCTGGCTGTATCTCTGTGTGTATGTGTGTGTGTGAGCAGCAGAGCTCTAAAACGAAAATTTCGTTAAAAATCAAACTTGGTATTTAGGTTTGGTATCTTCCCAGGATGCGACACGAAGATTTTCAAGAAAATCCCCCCACCCTCAACTACCCTTTACATGGATCATTTTTCAAAAACTTTGATTTTCCAAAAAAAAATGTCTCTAACGATTTTGATTAAAATGTCGTATATTAAAGATATTTACCTGGCAAATAAAATGAATATCTTGAATTTTCTGGGAATTGCCTCTGAAGACTGCTTTATTCTGGACGAATTTAAGGAATTTTGCATAACTACTAAACCATAAGAGATGGACAAGAACTTACCACACAAAAACTGTAAAGCATGTTAAAACACACAATTTATGTAACGTACATTTTTTTTTTTTTCGTGGAGTTGATCGTTTTTAAGATGTTCCTTGTTATTGGTTTCAGCTTTGAAAAACATACTTTTCTCATACAGGAATTTGTGAATCTCTGTTTATAGAAACAAAGGAATTTCAGTCACACTGCAACCAGCTTTTGACTATCTCTTTAACCTGTGGTATTCCCTTATTTCGCTCCTACTTTCAAGGATGCAGGTAATAAGACTATTTCTGTTAATGTTTCCTTGATTAGCATGAAGTAAATAGAAGCATAAGATTTTTAATAATATTTTTTTGCAGATAAGTCATGTGAATGGAACACATCAGATTTTTTTATAAAGATCTAAAATCTGATGAGTGGCATCCACGTGATTTTCTTTACTTTTCTGAAATACTCTACGTTTATAAATTCTTCTATTTACTTCATGCTATTGCAAATAAAGATTAACAGAAATGGTCTAATTTCTCAGCTGCTTATAAGTAGAAGGGAAGTAAGGGGATACATTAGGATAAAGCGATAGCCAAATCGCTTAAAAGCTGGTCGCTCTGTGAACCCATTAAAATTCCCTTCTCATTGCATAACCAGAGTGGAAAAGTGAATAACAACTTCACATTTGAAAAATGAAAAAATATTGGACTTTTTACAATCAACAAGGAATATCGCCGCAATGGTTAATTACACGAAAAAAATTGTAACATAAATCATGAGGTTTAATGAAAACTTCATTTTTTGTGTAGTAAGTTTTTGTTTATCCCTTAACTTTTACCAGTTATAGAAAAGTCATTCAGAAGGAACATGACTTCCGAGTCCATTCCCAGAAAATTCAGTATATACGAGGTACGTCCAGAAAGCAAGTTCCGTTTCAATTTACCTCCGCTGCAGCGCTGCGATCGCAGCTCCGCACATGCGCGGTAGACACTCTGTATCAAGGAGAAGAAACGTGCGCCATTTTGAGATCGCTGTCAGGCACATACGCTTTGTTGTGCTTGTTTACAATGTCGGTGTTGATTGAAAATCCCGCCGCTTGTGAAATCAGATCTGTGATTCGTTTTCTTAATGCTAAGAAAGTGAAACCAATTGAAATTTATCGCCAATTTTGCGAAGTTTACGGACAAAATGCGATGAGTGATTCAATGGTGAGAAGATGGGTCCGACAGTTCAATGAAGGACGTAGTGAAGTGGACGGTGAAGAACGAAGTGGGCATCCATCTTTGGTTACAGAAGAACTGGTTCACGCGATTGATGACAAGATCCAGGAAAACCGCAAGTTTACAATTAATGCTCTCGCTATGGAATTTCCCTAAACCTCACGATCACTAATTCATGAAATTGTTACCGAAAAACTGAAATTTCGTAAACTTTGCTCACGTTGGGTACCAGAGATTCTTACCGAGCAACACAAAACAAAACGGATGGGTAGTGCACTTCAGTTTTTAACCCATTATGATGAAGACGGCGAAGAATTTCTGACACAGATATGCACAGGAGATGATACTTGGGTTTCTTACGACACCCCTGAAAGTAAGCGGCAATCAATGGAATGGAGGCACACTTCATGCCCAGCAAAGGTTAAGCCGAAACAAATCTTGACACCTCGAAAAATTATGTGCACAGTGTTCTGGTACTGGAAAGGCATCTTACTCATTGATTTCTTACCACGTGGTCAAACAATCAAAGCAGATGTTTATTGCGAGACACTTAGGAAATTGCGCCGCGCAATACAGAATAAGCGCCGAGGATTGCTGTCAAAAGGTGTTGATTTTCTTCACGACAACGTACGACCACACACTGCAAATGTGACGAAAAACCTCCTACAGGGATTTGGCTGGGACGTGTTTGACCATCCTCCGTACAGCCCTGACCTCGCTTCTAGCGACTTTCATCTGTTCTTACATCTCAAGTCTTTCCTTGGCGGTCAACACTTCAACAATGACGAAGAGCTGAAAGAGAATGTTTCCAACTTTTTGAAGACACAGGCGGCAAACTTCTATGAAGAGGGTATACAAAAACTTGTGCCACGCTATGACAAATGCCTGCAAAATTTCCGCAGTTATGTGGAAAAGTAGTTTAAAAGTTGTAGAATGTTGTGCAATAAATAATTATTCTGTATCTGTACACAATTTAATGTTATTACCAAACGGAACTTACTTTCTGGACGTACCTCGTATGCTGAACTTAAGTACAAAAATGTTGGAACTTTCGTTTTTCAATTATGCTGTTCACAGATATAGAACACACACATGAGGTTAAAAATGATTTTTATTTATTCAGAGGACCCTAAAACTGAAATTTTGGTGTCAAAATTTTGGGTGGAATGCAATTCCTTATCCATTTATTATTGTTTACGAACTAGAGAAGGTAAAACACAAGTTACTAAGAAAATTAAGACTCATATTTACAATGTAATTTTGGAGCTAATACTTTCATATGGCAGTGAGTGTTGGACAGTCACAAAGAATGATATAAGTAAGGTAAATTCAGTAAAAATTTTATGTGTTACATTCACATTACTTTCTCTACTTCTTCGGTAACAACCTTTTATTTAAAGCATCTTATGATTTTGACTATTTCCTGCAAATCAAGATGACCGTTAGCACAAATGACCTTACTAGCTAGTTTCTTATAAGTAAGGGAAATAAGGAAATACACTAGGCTAAATCCATAGTCAAATCCTTTAAAAGCTGTCGCTATGTGAAATAATTGAAATTCGGTCTCTTTGCAAAGGTTATGAGTAAGAACCAAAAGAGAGCTGAAACGAAAGATGGCTCTTGTTTGAGAAAATCTTATGTAGTTTAAAATTGAAACAATAACAAACAATATCTCGGAAACGATTAACTCTGCAAAATAAAAAAGAAGTTTATGAAAGTATATATGACACACATTGTCTGTTTTGATGTGCAGTAAGTTTTGTCTATCTCTTATGATATACCAGTTATGTAAGAGTCATCCTAAATGAGACAATTCTCAGACAATTGAAGATGTACATTTTATTTGTCATCTAAATATCTTTAATATACGGTAATTTAATCAAAAGCGTTACAGCCATGTTTGAGAAAATCAAAATTTTCGAAAATGTTTCCATGTAAAGGGTAGTTTGTTGTGGTGGGATTTTCTTGAAAATCTTTGTGTCTTATCCTTGGAAGATACTACATTTAAATACCAAGTTTGTTATTTACTTACTTTTCGCTTTTGAGTTATCGTGTTTACAGACACGGACAAACACGCTCATGCACACCTACTTTTCCTTAAAATGCTTACTTTGTATTCATGGGACCATAAAACGTGTATTTCTGGTGAAATTTCGGTTTCAAACTTTTGGATGGTGTGCAATACTTTCTCTATGTACTTTGTGCTAAGTAGAGAAAGTAAAACTATAGCATCTGCCGAGTATATGCGGGAAAACAAGAAGGGGTAATGTCAGGAACGATAGCATAAAAGAGGAACTAAAATAAATACCAGTAAATAGAAGTGCAACAGTTTGCTTGGTATGGACACGGTATTACAGCAGAGGAACATAGCGGTGTTAGTATATCAAGGCAAAGTCACAGACTTGTAGAGACTTGTAGAGACAAAGTCAGAGACTTGTAGGAAGACCTAGGACAAATCTGGGGATTTTCGAACATTGCACCCCTTCCTTGCCCACTCCATTGCGCATGCTTAGCTGTGTACATACGAATAACCACAGTCAAATGAGTAGATAGTGATATTTCATTAACGGAAATTATCAGTAAGGAAAGACATGCAACTATTTCGCAACCCATGTTTTCATTATGATAGATGTCAAATTGCAGTTACAATTAGAACTTTTTACAATACAGCGCAGCACTTCTCTTAAAACAACAGGGAAACACGCCTTGCAACTTTTACAAATGTTGCCCAGTCGATACATACCCCAAACTGAGAGATTTTGCAGGCCGTATTATTGCAATGTTTGGTTCCAAATATATGAGGTGAAAATAGAAAATAAGTACCAATTTGGAAAAAAGGCATAAAATATTTTTTCACAACATTTATTTGTACATGAAAGGACATTTCATAACCTATTTTTGGACATGTTTGCCACCATGTTTGCCATGGCGGGGAATCAACTCTTGTATGCTCTCTTCAAAGAAAGCTGCCGCAAGTGGAGACAGTCACTGCTGAACACCGTGTTTTGCATTGTCATCGCTGTCAAACCACATTCTACGAACTCACGCTCCAGTTTAAGAATATGTGGTAGTCAGAAGGCGCGAGAGGCCATGCAATGGCCGAGTGGTTAGACCATTCGCCACTCAGGAGGGAGGCGTGGATTCGATTCCAGGCGACTGCATGTGGGATTTGTAATGGACGAAGCCGCGCAGGGGCGGGTTTTCTCCGGGTTCTACGGTTTCTAGCCATCGCATTCCACTGGTGCTCTATCTTCATTCCATGTATCATTAGTGCATCGCCTGCAGTGCCACACGGGCTTTAAAAACACTCAAAAGAACAAAGAAGACCCAAGATCGGAGCTTTACGCGGATGATTGAATTGTTCCCAATCGAATTGTTGAATAAGGTATTATGTGACACCAGCAGCATGGGAACGTGCGTTGTCATGAAGTAACAAACACTATACCTAGACTGAGCATTTCACGCCTTTTATTTTGAATTGCGCGCCTAAGATCACCGCATTGATGTTGCATCTCTAGGAAGGAACTCAACAAGCAGAATGTCCTGTCTATCCCAGAACACAGTGCCCATGATTTTTCGTACTGACAAAGTTGTTTTAATTTTTGTCGTTTAGGGGATCCTGTGTGCCTCCACTCCACCGACTGTTGTTTTTACTTTGGAGAGATATGACAAACCCATGTTTCATCACCGGTCACTAGCCTACTGTCTACCTAAGAATTCATATCCCTCATCATTATATCGGGTAAGAAATGTCAAATCACTGTCCAGTCGCTTCGTTTTGTGAAAATCTGTAAGCATCTTGGGAATCAATTAAACACGGCGATAGTTTAAGCGTATTCTGCCAATCTCATGCATTTTTTTATTAATTTGTAAAAACACCATAAAACATTCTTATTGTGAACCGTCTGTGATAACAGAAGGCCGTCCACTTCGTGCTTCGTCATAAACATTGGATCATCCATCATTGAATTGCCTAACCCTCTTTCTCACCATTCCATCTGTCATTACAAGTTCATCGTTAATCACTACAAGTTTACGATGAATTTCAGCTGGCCTAAAACGCCTTGAGTTTAAAATCCGTATTACGGAACGCATTTCACATTGGCGGGATCAGAAATTGTCTTAAACACTTTGAACGATCACTAACAACTGCAAACACAACATAATCCGGCTGTAATGGCGTCAATAGTCAATCAACCAGAGAGACGACGCGCATGCGTGGAACTGCGACACTAGCGATGCTGTGGCGATAGAACGAAATGATACCTACTTTCCGGACAGACCGCGTGTATGTGAGCAATTCTCTTCTAACTTGAACTGTACTAAGAGTGTTAGACGCTATAGTTTGAATGATGATATTCCTCTATCAATACTGCGTTTCTCTGCACCTGTGTTGGTATCACTGTCTTCTGCCAAGTTAACAATAAACTGCTAGTGTTTA
Organism: Hymenopus coronatus; assembly: GCA_030762935.1. Classification (NCBI taxonomy): domain Eukaryota; kingdom Metazoa; phylum Arthropoda; class Insecta; order Mantodea; family Hymenopodidae; genus Hymenopus; species Hymenopus coronatus. The sequence continues at coordinate 30,054,078 of CM060897.1, forward strand.
TTTGTATAAATACTAAATAATTCAGCACTGAACCTACACTGGCGCGTACCTCACTCCTTCGCGGGCAGAAACGTTATGACTTCTGCACACATATGTTGGGGCAACTTCTCCTACCATCAGCCTTTCAGGTACAGAGTTGCCACTGCGCAACTTAATTTTTTACTCTTGTCTCACCTCAGGACCTAAATGAAATAGAATACTCATATTATACCTGTTCCCTGTCCTATTCACTACACCACTATTTATAAGGCTCACCAGCATGTATAATTACCGCTATGGGCAGCTAAATTTGGTGCGTTAAGTATTGATTACACCTGATGTTTGCATCGTAATTAATTGTATTTCAATATCGGTGAGACTATTTGTGAATGTACTAAAGAAAAATCTGATTTGTTCCATTCACATGGCTTTCTCTACATCTACAGGGTTACTACAAAAGAAATAGACAACTTCAACTGCCTGTTAAACAAAAACTATTAGAGATAGCAACCTTATTATTTTGGAGGTATGTTGAGAAACTCTCAAACTTTCGTTTGTTACTATTGGTAACACTGTAGTGTTTTGTTTGTTGTTGCAGAAGCTGAAATGGCGGAAAATTCTATGGAAAAGGCATATTGCGTGTTGGAATTTGCTAGAACGCAATCAGCAACGTTGTCCAACGACATTTTAGAACACGTTACCACAAAACGCCACCGACTAGACAGTCAATCTACGACTGGTATAGAAAATTCGAGACAACGGGATGTTTGTGCAAAGGGAAGAGCTCGGGAAGACCAAGAGTTTCGGAAGAAAACGTTGAACGTGTTCGTTCTGCCTACATAAGAAGCCCACAGAAATCGACATCTAGGGCAAGCATGCAATTACAAATTCCACAGCAAACTGTATGGAAAATCTTGCGGAAGTGACTGCACATGATGCCTTACAGATTACAGATGTTGCAGTTTCTGAGTGAAGAAGATAAGGTCATACGGCGTGACTTTTGCATCGACATGTTGCGACATGATGAAGACGATGCTGGTTTTTGTGAGCGCATCATTTCATTTTTGTGGTAACGTGTTCTAAAATGTCGTTGGACAACAGTTGCTGATTGCGTTCTAGCAAATTCCAACACGCAATATGCCTTTTCCACAGGATTTTCCGCCATTTCAGTTTCTGCAACAACAAACAAAACACTACAGCGTTACCAATAGTAACGAGCAAAACTTTGAACGTTTCTCAACATATCTCCAAAATAATTAGGTTGCTATCTCTAATAGTTTTTGTTTTACAGGCAGTTGAAGTTGTCTATTTCTTTTGTAGTAACCCTGTATGTAACAAATTATTGTTAAAAAGGCTAATCTATCTACTTCATGCTAATCGAGATTAAGATTAGCAGAAATGCTTTCTTGTAAGTAGAAGGGAATATAGTAGGCTAAAACGATACTCAAATCTTTTAAAAGTTGGTTGCCATGTGGATAAAATCTGTTTCTTTGCATTGCCAGGATTTGATAAATTCCAGTATGTGAAAAGTTTAGGTATTTTAAAGCTGAAACCAATAACAAGGGATATCTAAAAAGTAGTCAATTCTACGAAAGAAATGTATATTACATAAATTGTGTGTTTCAACGAGATCTACATTTTTTGTGTAGTAAGTTTTTGTCTATTTCTTACGGTTTACCAGTTACGCAAAATCCAGCAAAATTCATTCAGAATAAACAGGTCTTTAAAGGCTATTCCCATAAAATTCAAGATATACTTTTTAATTGGAATGTAAATAGCTTTAATATAGGTACGGGATTTTAATCAAAATCGTTATAGCCATTTTTAAGAAAATCAAAATTTTCGAAAATTTTTCCATGTAAAGGATAGTTTGTGGTGTGGGGATTTTCTCAAAATCTTTTTGTCGCATCCTTGGAAGATACTAAGTTTAATTACCAAGTTTGGTATTTTACAGAGTTTTCGTTTTTGAGTTATCGCGTTCACAGACACACGTACACATACGGATCTTTTTCTAGAAATGCTTATTTTGGATATAGGGGATCCTAAAACGTGTATTTCCAGTGAAATCTCGGTATCGAATTTTTGGGTGCAATACAATACCTTCTATGTACATAGTACGTGTAGATAAAGTAAAACCAACTACGCCACTGTTGCTTGACGACTACAGGAATTGCGTGGCAACTGGTGCTTTTGTTTTGGCTCGGAGTTATTCCTAAGACACGCTAACTTAAGCTTGAGATAACTTTTATCGTTTGCTGGCCTTGACATCGTTTTGGAATGATGATGGTTTGACTTTTCAGAGTTAGTGTTCCGTAACGTGGCTTCAGACGTCATGTCTCCTCCATTGTTTATACTTCGATTTTGTAGGACGACAGATGAGATTCGGGACAGACTTGTGCCAAGCGAGCAGCTGTTTTCCATCCCGGGTTTTATTCTTATTTCCCTAGTACGGTGCCGGGATGTTTGTACAAGAAGCTCTGTTTTGTTATTCCTCGGAACAGTCCCATTGTTACTGAAAAAATATTATTTCTACAAAAGCATTTTTTGTGGTCTTCCCATCGACGTTCATGTGTTTGCTACACGGTTTTCCTTTATTCGGAATTAACAACCTTTCCTAGTTTCCTATTTTAACCATACGTAATATAACCAGAGCTCCAATTTATCTACAGAAAAGTAGCTCGAGTTGTATTTAATAATGCCATTTCGTGAATAAAATAACAATGATTAGCCTATATGGACACGAAGAATAATATTCCTTATATCTCATTTGTCTTGACGTATATTTGTACCGAAATCACTGCCACTTGATTTCCGTCATACATTTCAGATCTCTTTGTATTGCTACGTTCTATTATTTTGTCTTAATAAAGCATGATTGCAAATTAATCTGTCTATTGGAACTTCCGCTATTACGCACGGGAATATCACTGCACACTGATATTCAGGGAGAAAACAAATGCACATGGGTGCGATAAATTTAGAAAAACAATTGCACGTGGGTGTGATAAAAAAAATCTAATGTGTACCATTCACATGACTTTCTCTACATCTCTGTAACAAATTATTGTTAAAAAACTTATGCCTCTATTTACTTCATGCTACTCGAGAACAGATTAGCAGAAACAGTCGTGTTACCTGTTTCCTTATAAGTAGAAGCGAAATAAGAGAGTACCATAGGTTAAAGTGACAATCAAAAGCTGGTTGCTATGCGACAAGTTCCTTTCTTTATATGGACAGAAGTTGACAAATTCCTATATGAGAAGAGTTAAGTTTTTCATAGCTGAAACCAAAAACAAAGAATGTCTCTAAAACGATCAACTCCACGAAAAAAATGTATATAACATAAATTGTGTGTTATAACGTGCTCTACATTTCTTGTGTAGTAAGTTTTTATCTAAGTCTTACGGTTTAGCAGTTATGCAAAATTCCATAAAATTCGTCCAGAATAAAGTAGCCTTCAAAGGCTATTCGCAGAAAATTCAAGATATACATTTTTTTTTGTCAGGTAAATATCTTTAATATTTGATATTTTAATCAAAATCGTTAGAGCCATTAGTTCCATGTAAAGGGTATTTTGGGGTGGGGGGATTTTTCTCAAAACCTTCGTGTCGCATCTCTGGAAGATATTAAACTTAAGTACCAAGTTTGGTATTTTACCGACTTTTCGTTTTTGAGTTATCGTGTTCACAGACACACGGACACACACACACACACACACACACACACACGGACCTTTTTGTGAAAATGCTTTTTTTGGATATAAGGGACCCTAAAACATATATTTCCGGTGAAATCTCGGTATCGAATTTTTGGGTGGAGTGCAATACCTTCTCTATACACTATGTACATAGTGCGTGTAGAGAAAATAAAACGCGATTAAAATGCAGAGATAATAAGTTCCGATTGGTTGGAATTTTTGGATTGGCTACTTCCTACGATCACGTGTCTGACCGAAATAGTCTCTTTATTATACTAGTGCACTATTTCATGCCACTATTATAAACTTTGAATAATTTGATTCTTACAGACATGAAAGGCGGCGCCGTGGCCAAGTGGTTAGAACGCTCACCTCCCACGTAGGCGTTCCGATCCCAAGCTCCTCATGTGGGATTTGTGGTGGATGAAGCAGCGACTGGGCGGGTTTTCTCCGGATCCTCCGGTTTTCCCCGCCACTCATTCCACCAATTGCTTCATCATCGCGTTTCCTATCATCCATTTCGTTTGCATTTTGCATCATCCACTTCCCCACGCTCATGTATGGTTACGGACCGACCACTCCTTCCAGGTTCTCCATTCTGTGGTTTCAGGCTTCTGACTCCTAGGTATCGCTTATAAATCCTAGGGGGGTGTCAGTCTTAAATAGGGGAGGTCGAGCCTACTATGAAAAAAACAGGTATGGAGTATGTGCATATGTGTTAAAGTGAAGACCTGATGACTGCGATAAAATTAGATATATACTAAAGCTTTAACTTTAAGAGCAATAAAATATTTGTATAGTATTTTAGTAATAGTCAACTAGAAGTCCACATCTTACTTCATTAGACTTTTAGCTTTGGGGCTATGTCAAGAATGAGTTTTATTATGAAAGAATTGAGAATATCGACCATCTAAAACAATCTGACAGGTAATTGCAAGAATATGGGCAGATGTTTTTGTCAGAGTATGGGCTGAAGTCGAGTTTCACTTAGACCTCTGTCGTGCAGTGAATGTTACCTATATTGAAACTCACCATTGTTGTTTGGAAGCTGAGTTGTTCAATTCATTAAAAGTACTGTAACAACAAATCTCTTTTCACTCCAACAAACAACTCTTTACTTCTTTCACAAATTGATTATAATCAGAACCTGCTCACAAATAACTGTCTTTCTTCAATGCTTTCGTAACAATTCTGCCGCTGCGGCGATTACTACTCCTTCTCGTTACGAATTTCCCGTCGAAACTGAACTCTGGTCAGGGCTTGTTCTCCTTTTTATATCTGTCGATCACGTGACAGGAAACTTCCAGAAGCAGGAACACGTGCAAACCATTGCAGGTGTCACAAATTCATTCAGGTGTAACATTGCCCAGCTTCAACGTCAAAGAACCTTCCCACAACACATGTGTGCACTCACGCAAGTGTAACAATCATAGCATCGATGTCTAAAGAGCTTGCCGCCGGTACACATATCCACTAACGCAGGTACAACAATAGATGCCAACAATGAGTTATGACTTACGAAGCAAGCCATTCACACGCGTTCGGCGATTACGGCCGCAAGGCATATTCACAATATTGTGCAATGGTGTTACGAAAAATTACAGTAGAGGATCTTCGGTATAAAACCTTCCGCTCGCTTGGTGTTGCACGTCAGTGCCAATGTTGGCTAGCCCATTTCCCACATCCCGCACTTACGACATGCGGATCCCGGTGGCCGCGCTCGCTAAATTGTCTCACTTTGGCGCTTCGTGGTGCACAGGATCGTGGGTTCGAGTCCCGCCTTGGGCATGGGTGTTTCTATGTTTGTAAATGTGTATATGTGTATGTAAAAGGAAAACGTTAAGAATAATGTCTACTAAGGAAATATACGAAACTGGAGAAAAAAGAATACAGTGCCGGACTCCTGACAAGCCTCCGGAACTGTATTTTTTTTTGTACAAAAAAATAGACTTTGTGTCATTCAGTTACCATAATTAGGTACCATAGTAATTAACATTTGCGATTTTGGGAACAACTTATACCTATAGTTAGAACAATGTATGTTTGTGTGTAAATGTTGCTTTAAATACGAACTGTAACGTTCATAAAGCATTCATCCTGAATAATAATATATACTTTTCTCCTTCTAGAACTCCAGTTCATGATCTAGTGAACCAATTATAAATTCTTGGATCAATCTAAAACAAAAAACACGTGAAAAAACAAGAACAAAATTCTGATGCGTTCAATTCACATGGTTTTCTCTTCCTTTTCTACAAATAAAGTTTTCTTACAGAAGATTACTCTTACCTCATGCTAATCAAGCCAAAAACATTTGCAGAAATGGTCATACTATTTGCTTCTTTGTAAGCAAAAGAAAAATAAGCGAATTCACTAGATTAAGCAATAGTCATCTTTTAAAAGCTATCGCTATGTGAAACAACTGAAATTCGGTTCTCTTTACATGACTAATAGTAAAACAAAAGGCGTATAAAACGAAAAATGACTTCACCATTGAGAAAAGTTTAACTAGCTTGAAATTGAAATCCACAACAAGGAATATCTTGAAAACAGTTAGCTGTACAACAAAAATGCATATGATTCTACCTCTTACCGTTTACCGGTTTCACAAAATTCATGCAGAATGAAGTGGTCTTCAGAGGCTATTTCAAGAAAATTCATAATATATATTTCGTTTATCGTGGAAATATATTAAATATGGCAGTTTAATCAATCGTTAGAGCCATTATGAGAAAGTAAAAAATTTCGAAGAATATTCTATGGCGGATGGCGGTTTTTCCTGAAAATGTTTGTGTCGTACCCTTGGAAGATACTGAACTTAAACACCAAGCTTGTTACTGAACCGACTTTTTCTTTTTGAAATATACTAACACACACACATACACACATTTTTCTAAAAATATATTTTTTTTTACTTAGGGTGTCTAAAATGCGTGTATTTCCGGTGAAATCTCGGTATCGAAGTTTTAGGCGAAATACGATGCCTACTATGCACATTGCACATAAGTGCTAGAGAAAGTAATTAAGAGAAACTGGCAAAATACTAAACGGTCGCTATAGAAACCACTCATATGTTGCAGAAACTTAAGGAAATCATACGGACTGAAATACGAAACATTACACTGCCGAGGTAAATCATGTCAATCTAAATGTGTTTTAGAGTACAATGTATATTCCAGCTGCGGAAGGACATTTCCAGCAGTTAATTCAGGTGAGGGATAGTTTTTACTTTCTCCAGCACGATGTAAAATGTACGAAGATATTGTACAGGCTGTATATAAATGAATATCGGGGTTTTAACTCTTTATAATATTTATTACATTCAACTTACAGTTATGAATGATATGTCAAATGAAAAAGCAACTCAAACAGTTTTACCAAGAAGCTTATAAATGTTCAATGTGACTACCCTTTGTCACACGGCACACATCAAGTCTATAGCCGAGTTCTTCCCAAACGTTGATAAGTGTGTATTCAGTAATTGTAGCAACAGCTGCTTCAATCCGGTTTCTTAATTCAGGGAGGTCAGCTGGTAGCGGAGGCACGTACACACGATCCTTGATGAAGCTCCAAAGGTAAAAATCGCATGGCGTTAGGTCAGGAGAACGTGGAGGCCATGCATAGCAAGCCCTGTCATTGGGGCCCTTGCGGCCTATCCAGCGCTCGGGTACAGTGATGTTCAACCAATCGCGTACTTCGTTATGCCAGTGAGGTGGCGCACCATCCTGCTGGAAAATGAAGTTCTCTGACTCATTTTCTTCCAACTGAGGGAAGAGCCATTGCTCTAGTGTATCAAGGAAAGAAGTGTCAGTTACGGTAGGTTCACCAAAAACGAAAGGCCCATAAACTTTTCACCGGGATACGGCACAAAAAACATTCACTTTAGGGGAATCTCGTTGCATTTGTACCATCTCGTGAGGATTTTCTGAGCGCCAGATGCGCACATTTTTAGTGTTAACATGTCCACTAAGGTGAAAGGTCGATTCATCACTGAAGACAACACGATCCACAAAATCGTATGAAACAACATGTCGTTTGCGAATTTGGCACGTAATCCGTGGTCTGTCGGCTTTAGAGCATGTAATAACTGTAAACGGTAAGGACGTAGCTGTAAGCGTTTTCTTACAACTTTCCAAACAGTCGACACAGGAACTTGTAATTCACGACTAGCCTTTCAGACTGATTTCTTTGGACTACGAGTGAACGACTCTCTCACTCGCTCAACAGTCTCTTCACTTACTCCTGGTCGTCCCGTGCTCTTCCCTTTACAAAGGCAGCCGGTATCTTCAAACTGATTATGCCATCTATGAATGTTTTTATCACTAGGAGGATCACAACCGAACTTACTACGGAACGCACGTTGCACAGTAACTACAGATTCGGTCTTTGCAAACTGCAAAACTCAAAACGCTTTCTGTTTACTAGTCGCCATCTTTGCTACTACCGCTGTTTAGCGGATTGCGGCAGAAACATTGCACGCACATGCGCACTTGTGCCAACAAACAAAACTGTTTGAGTTGCTTTTTCATTTGACATATCATTTATAACTGTAAGTTGAATGTAATAAATATTATAAAGAGTTAAAACCCGGATATTCACTTATGTACACCCTGTATTTCACTAAAAAAATTGATACCGAGATTTCACCCGAAATACATGTTTTAGTTTCCCCCGAATCCAAAAAAGTCTTATGTGTGCCATTTACATGACTTTCTCCACATCTCTGTAACAAATTATTATTAAAAAACTTATTCTTCTATCTACTTTATGCTAACCCAGAAAAACATTAGCAGAAATGCTCTTATTACTTGCCTCTTTGTAAGCAGAAGGTAAAGAAGGGAATATGCTAGGCTAAAATGATAGTCAAATCTTTTAAAACCTGGTTGCCATGTGGTTGAAATCTGTTTCTTTGCATGGTCAAGAGTTGATAAATTCCCGTAGGAGAAAAGTTAAAAGTATTTTAAGGCTGAAACGAAAAACAAGGAGATCTCGGAAATGGTTAACTCTACGAAAAAAAAATGTATATTACCTGAATTGTGTATTTTAACGAGATCTACATTTTTTTGTGTAGTAAGTTTTTACGTATCTCTTACAATTTAGCAATTATGCAAAATCAGCAACTTGTAAGCCATAAGAGACAAAAAGTTACTACACAAAGATAGATCTCATTAAAACACACTTGCGTAGTCTACATTGGTGTATAGAGTTAACTGTTTCCGAGATATTCCTTGTTATTGGTTTTAGTTTTAAACTGCTTACACTTATCTCAAGCGAGAAGTCTACTTTCGTTTCACACCTCTTTTGTTTTATTCTCGGCAGTGCAAAAGAGAACCGAATTTCAATTCTTTCACATAGCAATGCGCGTTTAAAAGATATGACTGCCTTTAGCATAGGAATCCTCTTATATAAGCAAGTAATAAGACACTTTCTCTTAATGTTTATCTCGATTAGCAATGTAGATAATAGAATAACCTTTTGTAAGAATCGTTTATTTGTGGAATAGCTACAGAAACTCATGTGAATGGGACCCATCAGGTTTTTTTTTTGTGTATTTTTTTTTTCAGTTTACCAGTTATACAAAATCAATTCACACTAAAGAGGACTTCAGAGGCTATTCCAGGAAAAACCAAGATACACTTTTTATTTATCATCTAATTGTCCGTAAGAAAGATTAAAATGCTTTAATCAAAATTGTTAGAGCTAATTTTTAGAAAATTAAAGTGTTCGGAAAATTTTCCATGTAAAGTGTAATTTGGGTTGGGGGATTTTTCTTGAAAATCTTCGTGTCGCACTAGAGAAAGATGCTGAACTTAAATACCAAATTTGATATTTAACCGACTTTTCGTTTTTGAATTATCTTGATTACAGATACAGGAACACACGCAGGTTATTTTCTACAAAAGCTTTTTTTTTTTGTTGAACGCAGGAGACTTTAAAGCATATATTTGCAGTGAAATCTCGACGTCGAATTTTTGGGTAGAATACAATAGATTCTCTACACAGTAAACTTGTACGTTCGTCCATTCGTAAGTACTGATATATTAATGGGATACTTAAATATTTGTGCACATGTGTCACATTATTCTTTCTGCTCTTACCTAAGGATTTGGTAGTTTAATACCAGTACAGTTTAAAACAATACAATATTATCTAAAAGGAAGAAATCAATAGTTTATATACATGACATTATTGATATGATACTAATATAACTCACGGGGTATCGTAATGTCGTCCTCCGTGGTATAGGAATAATATGCTAGCCACTGGTTCGGGCGTAAAAATCCTTAGCATGACTTCCTTCCGAAAGGGAAAAACCGGCGGTCCCATGGAGATTAACGTACGTAAAAGAACTTCAAGCCTGATAAAGAATCCTCTGAGCAACATTAAGCGATCGTTCACGCCTGATATTGATTGGAACTCTGAGGACCATAGCAGTTAAACAGCGTCCATAAATAAAACAAACTTTAATTTTTTGGGGGGGTACCGCAAGGCTCAGCATTAGGTCCATTTTGTTTATGGTAATATTATCGATCTTGTTTATAAATTACCAGATATCCAAACTTGTATGCAGATGTCACTACTTGGATAACAGAAACAAAGATGCTTAACTGAATAATTCAATTGATCCTAATTTTATAGCTGATAAGGGCTGATACTATGAAAAGAGTTTTATCCTAATCAGCGAAGACTGAAATAATGAAGATAGGATTACAAATTAGATGAGATTAAAGATATAAATTTGTTAGGATTTAAACTGGATTCTAATTATTCATGGAAAGTTCGTGTTCACAAAATATACTGTAAGCTGTTCGAATCGTTTACTTAATAAGACAATTAATAATACAGGTTTCTGGGAATGAATGGTTGGGTTTTGCGAGGTCACTGTGAGCTAAATATTATGCGCAATTGATTGACTACACCCTCCGGCCGTAATCGCCGAACGTGTGTGAACGGCTTGCTTCGTAACTTATAGCTGATTGTTGGCATCCATTGTTATGCTGGCGTAGTGGAGACCTGTGCCGGCGGCAAGTTCTTTTGACATCAAAGCTGTGATTGTCACCCTTTGCGAGTGGATACATGTTTTTGCGGAAGGTTCTTTGACGTCGAAGCTGAACACTGTTACACCTGAGTGAGTTTGTGAAATCTGCGGTGGTTTGCATGCGAGACTGGTTCTAGATATTTCCTGCCACGTGATCGACAGGTATAAACTAGGGAACGAAGCCCTGCCCTGGGTTTAGTTCTGATGGAGAATTCGTAGCGAGCAGTAGTAGTCGTCGCCGCAGCGAATGTCGAAAGGAAACCATACAGCAGAATTGTTACGAAAGCACTGAAGAAAGCACTGTGAGTAGATTTTGATTGTAATCAATTTGTGGAAGACATTTGTTGGAGTGAAAAGAGAGTTTTTGTTACAGCAATTTTAATTAATTAAAGAAATCAATTTCTAAATAATATTAGTGAGTTTCAATATGTGCACCAATCACTGCACGACAAAGATCTAAGTGAAATTCAACTTCAGCCCACACCCTGATGAGCCCATCTTCGTAATGCTTGCAATTGCCTGTCTGATTGTTTGTTTTAGATGGTCCATATTCTCAAATCTTTCATTCTTACATAGCCCAAAGATAGAAGTCTAATGCAGTAAGATCTGAACTTCTAGTTGTCCATAAAATCGGTCCATTTCTACTAATCTATCGGTCTGGAAATCAATTGCTCTTGGACATAGTTTTGCTCGAACTTATTTAAAGATTCTTTGCAACCCCTTTTCCATTTGCTCGATTTGAGGAAATAAGAAATTCTGCAGTACGTCCATGTAGGCAATGGAGTGGATGGATTTTTCAACAAAAAATCTGATGTGTTCCATTCACATGACTTTCTCTATATCTTTGTAACAAATTATTGTTAATAAGCTTCTCTTTTATTTATTTCATGCTAAGCGAGAAAAATTAGCAGAAATAGTCTTATATATTGCTTTATTGTAAGTAGAAGCGAAATAAGGGAGTACCATAGGTTAAAGTGAAAGCCAAAAGCTGGTTGCTATGTGACTGATGTTCCTTTGTATGTATGGACAGGAGTTGACAAATTCCTGTATGAGAAAAGTGTAAGTTTCTCAAAGCTGAAACCAAGAAAAAGTAATATCTCAAAAACGATCAACTCCTCGAAGAAAATGTATATAACCTAAATTGTGTGTTTTAACGTGCTCTACATTTTTTGTGGGTTAAGTTTTTGTCCATCTCTTACGGTTTAGTTGTTATGCAAAATTCATCCAGAATAAAGTAGTCTTCAGATGCTATTCCCAGAAAATTCAAAATATACATTTTATTTGTCAGGTAAATATCTTTAACATATGATATTTTAATCAAAATCGTTAGAGCTATTTTTTTAGCAAATCAAAATTTTCGAAAAAAGTTCCATGTAAAGGGTAGTTTGGTAGTTATCGTGTTCACAGACACACAGACACACGGACATACCGACGCACTGACACACGGACCTTTTTCTGAAAATACTTTTTTTTGGATACAGGGGACCCTAAAACATATATTTCCGGTGAAATGTCGGTATCGATTTTTTGTAGGAGTGCAATACCTTCTCTATACACTATGTACATAGTATGTATAGAGAAAGTAAAGATAATTGACCAAAAAATCTTGTGCATAAGGACGCATATTAGAAGAATATCGAATACGTTGGTATTTCATACGTGGATTTTCCAAGCCCCAAATTCGGCAATTGTGCCGATTAATACAACCGTTTACGTGGAACGTGGCCTCATCGAATATTCTCAAACAATTGTGGTTCATTCGTCCATTCTTTGTAGCATGGAAGTAGTGAATTCAGTCCCAAATAACTTGACCTGTTGTTTCATTGCATGGAAGAGTTGAATTTTATAGCATCGTAATTTCAGTCTCTTCCGCATGACGTCAAGCACCGTTGACTTCGGAAGACCTAACTGTAGACTACCGACTTCTGAGGACTCTGAACTACGACTGTTGGATTCATTTGATATAATCTGTGTTATGGGCCTTCCTGTTGATTTTGCCTTTTGTTCACTTCCGGTCTCCTTAAACTCTTTGTACTATCGTCTGATATTATTCTCACGTGGAGGATATTTGCTGTACTCAGGTCTAACTGTCGCTGTACCATCATTGTAGTTACGGATTTGTGTTCCTCCAACCACAAGACACATGCATCTTTTTTTTTATACAGTAAATACGAGGGCGGGTTTTTTTCAACCTCCGATAGGCTATAAATAAAAGACAAGTTCATAGAAAACAATAATTTTATTACTAAAAGTTTTCTACACTTATGGTTACTTCGTAATTTACGACGTTTGCGGAAAGCCATTCAAAACAAACGAAGAGGAATGTAAACTTCAGGAATTGTGTTGATCCATGACAACGCTCGTCCACACACTGCTGACACAACCCATTGGCTCTCTGAACAATTCCAATGGGACATTTTCAATCATCCGCCGTACAGTCCTGACCTGGCACCCAGCGACTTTCACCTTTTTCCTGAACTAAAGACGTGGGCAGCACTTTCAAACCAACGAATGTGTCAATCTTTTCGGTAATTATGTTGTAAAGTAACCATAAGTGTACAAAACTTTGAATAATAAAATACTTGTTTCCTATGAACTTGTCTTTTATTTATAGCCTATCGGAGGATGGGGGGGGGAAGGCCCCCGTATTTCACAGAAACACAAGAAGAAAACAATTTGGAGAAGATCTACACAGATCATTTGTATGCAGAATGTGTTTATGCAATGCAAACATTATAAATGTTGTAGCAGTGAATTTATTATGACGAGGGAAGCAAAAACAGAAAAAAATGTGAACGTAAACTGCTTCCGTTATTGGATTAATTAAAGAAACTTTCAAGCAATTACTCATAATAGTTGACAGTGACCCGAAACCCCCCACCTTTCATTCTCGGAAATCCTGTATATATTAGCTTTATTTCACGTTATTTCAAAGTCACATTACATATGGGTTCTCTCTATGGGTAATAAATATCCTTCTTGTTAAATAAATATTGTTCTGACAATGAATAGTCATCTGGATTATGAAATAGATGAACGTGGAAAACCTATTTTACCAATTGAAATATATTTCATTTGTGTGTATTTTATGTTTTGATATAAATCTGTAGCAATATAATTTTAGACTAGGCATTGCTAGTGTTGTTACTAGAAATAAATATAAATTAAATAATTCCTGTAGACTTGCTATGAAGGAGACTTATTTTAACTGTGTAAAATACTATAATAAACTAGATATGAACTTAGATCATTGAGCATGGCTGTTTTAAAAAATAATTTTTAATTAGTTAGTTGAAAGACAGTGCATTCAATTAATGATTTTATTGGTTCTATGCTGTAGGATACCCAGTGTGGGATAGGAGAAACTCCTACATTGCCCATCTCTAGGTTCAGAGGTAGCCTCTGAAGACCGACAAAAACTTCTTCTCTTGAGGCTCTACAGCCCTTGGTGAGCTTTGGCCTCCTGCACAATACTCCTCCACATATCACTCTATCTTCTGCTTTACTTTTCCACCCTCTGGTTCCAATCTTTCTTAGGTCTTCCATCACATCATCTAACCATTTTGTTTTTGGTCTTCCTTCTTCTAGCGTACAGTCTTCCTTTCAATATTCTTTTTGGCATTCTATCTTCTGTCATTCTCTCTATGTGTCCTAGCCATCTTATTCTTTGTGCCTTTATGAATTTCACAATGTTTTGCTGTTTAATTAGTTCTTCTATCTCATAATTATATCTTATTCTCCATTGGTCTTTATCATTTACAGGTCCAAAGATTCGTCTAAGTATTCTCCGTTCAAATCTTCGTAGTACTTCTTCATCTACATTGTTTAGGGTCCAGGTTTCTGCAGCATACGTTACTATTGGTCTTATTAGAGTTTTATAGATCTTGTATTTTGTCCCTGTACTAATAAGCCTATTTTTAATAGATTTAAATTTGCATAATAGGCTGCATTTCCACCTAGAATTCTTTCTTTTATGCACTCGTTTAAATTGTTATCATTATTTACAAGTGTTCCTAAATATCTAAATTTGGATACCCCTTCAAATGTTTTGTCTCCAACTACCGACAAAAGCTTACTATACAAAAAACACAAAATTTATTTCATATACTCTTTTTAAAAGAGTTAACTGTATCCGATATACTCCTTGTTATTGATATCAGTTCTAAGTTACTTAGCAGACAGAATGTCATCTTTCGTTTCATCTCATCTCTATCTTATCTTTTTTGCTCTTAACCATGCAAAACGAACCGAATTTTAATTGTTTCACATAGCGACCGGCGTTTTGTAAGATTTGACTGTCGCTTTAGCCTAGTCTATTGTCTTATTTGCTTTCTGTTTAGAAGGAACTAATACAGTCAGTTGTGCTAATGTTTATATCGATTATAACGATGTAAATAAAGGAATAATCTTTCATAACAATAAATTGTAGAGGTCATTTGTTCCCCCTTTTCAATTTTCTGATTTTTTACTTTCTCTATACTCACTATGTACATAGTGTATAGAGAAGGTAATTGCACTCCACCCAAAAATTCCGATACCGAGATTTCACCGGAAATAGATATGTTAGGGTCCCCAATATCCAAAAAGAGAATTTTCACAAAAAGGTCCTTGTGTGTGTGTGTGTGTGTGTGTGTGTGTGTGTGTGTGTGTGTGTGTGTGTCCGTGTGACTGTGAACACGATAACTCAAAAACGAAAAGTCGGTAAAATACCAAACTTGGTATTTAAGTTTAGTATCTTCCAGAGATGCGACACGAAAATTTTGAGAAAAATCCCCCCACTCCCAACTACCCTTTATATGGAACTTTTTTCGAAAATGTTGATTTTCTCAAAAATGGCTCTAACGATTTTAATTAAAAGTTCGCAAATTAAAGATATTTACCTGACAAATAAAATGTATATCTTGAATTTTCTGAGAATAGCCTCTGAAGAGTAGTTTATTCTGGATGAATTTTACTGAATTTTGAATAACTGCTAAACCGTAAGAGATAGACAAAAACTTAATACACAAAAAATGTAGAGCACATTAAAACACACAATTTATGTTATGTACATTTTTTTCGTGGAGTTCGTCGTTTTTGAGACATTCCTTATTTTTGGTTTCTACTATGAAAAACGTATACTTTTCTCATACAGGAACTTGTCAACTCCTATCCATATAAACAAAGGAACTTATTTCCCTTATTTCGCTTCTACTTACAAGGAAGCAAGTAATAAGACTATTTCTGCTAATTTTTTCTGATTAGCATAAAGTAAATAGAAGTATAAGCTTTTTAAGAATAATTTGTCGTATGGATATAGAGAAAGTCATGTGAATGATACACATCAGATTTTTAAGAAGAACATACAAATGTGTTCTTCCAGCTTATAACTGCAGCACGTATATGAAACAAAGCTTCTTCTTAAACCACATTATTTGAAACATCACTGGAGATCTTACAAGAACGTAAATAGACGCCCTGAGAGATAGTAAAGCATCTTTATTTTAGAAATAACTTTTATGTACAATTATAATATTTCATTTTTTCTTTCCCTTCTTTTTTGTGGATTTAGTCTCCTTTATCAGGCTAAGTCATGTCAGAATGGGCGCTCGCGCCTGCGAGAGGGAAGCAGGTGGCCTCAGGGTTGAAGTTGCACATTTGAGGAGATATCAGGAGCTGTACAAAAATACGCCAAGGATGCGAGGAATCACAATGCTTTTACTATCAAGTATATGAATGTATGGTTAGGGAGCAAAAGGATAGAAAACGCAAAGAATTGCACAAATACCCGTCAATACTCACCGGTATGTTGTAATTCATGAAGTTAACACTTTTAAATAAATACTAGGGTCATTCGATGGACGTCGGTTCGTAGTACGTCCTACAGCGTCAGCAGCTCAGAAGTAAAGACTTTTGTGATCTAGTGGAGCTTATGCCAGCATTGCTTTAACAACACACAGCTATGTCAGCATTTCAACATCTTGTTACCATTATGGATTGCTAACTTAAATATAACGTGTTCAAAATGACCATACGAGGGACATTCAATAAGTCCTTAGAAAAAAGATGTAAAAGCACATTATTTTTGGTAGATATTTTTTTACTTTTCAACATAATCTCCTTTTAACTCTATACACTTTTCCCAGCGTTTCTCCAACTGTTTTAAGCCTTCCAAAATGTAGGATTTTGGAAGATTCTCAAAATAGGCTTCTGTTTGGGAGATGACCTCTCCGTTAGAGGAATCGCTTTTCGTCGATCTAACTTTTAAGGTTGGGAAATAAATAAGTCACTGGGGGCCAAGTCTGGTGAATACGGTGGATGTAGTAGTCATTCGAACCTTAATTCTACAATTTTCGCTATCGAAACTGCGCAGGTGTGCACCCTTGCGTAGTCTTTATGGTAGAGAATATTTTTCTTTGCCAAATAAGGGCGTTTTTTCTTGATTTCTCCGTTAAACCGATGTAATAACGATGCATAATATCTCCATTTATCGTTCTTACTTTCTATAAGTAATCAATGTAGATGATTCCGCGTGGATCCCAACACCTTGTCTGCAGATTTCACCACCTTTGCATTCTTCGGAGCCGGTTCGCCTTTAAAAACCTACTTTTCGACTGTACTTTTGTCTCTAAAGTGTGGTAGTGTGTCAATGTTTCATCCACAGTTATGTATTGACGCAGAAACTAGGCAGAATTGCGGCGGAAAAGTGCCAAACCAGCTTCCGAATCGAACACACGGTTGCGTTTATTCTCCATTGAGACCAACCGCAGCACCCATCTTGTTGAGACCTGTGTCATATTTAAGTTTTGGTGGATATGTGATATGACTGTGGTCTCTACTATTTCACGAACTTTGATTCCTCGATCACTCAAAACCATTTGCTAGATTTTGTCAATCATTATGGACGTCCGGAACGATGTTCAACATTTGTGGATGTACGGCCACGTTTATCCAATTGTAAATTGTTGCCAACGCAGGAGCAGATGTGCCATGAACTTTATTCAACTCGGCTTTTATCTCTTTCGGTGTTAAGCCTTTTAAATGGAGGTGTTTAATCACTGCACGAAACTGGTTTTTCCATCTTTCTGAAGAAGCACAAGATTGTTGATTCAATCGCCTATGCCAACGAAACCACATGATGGATATAGCTGAAACTGTAACTATGATCTAGTACGAGACGGCGGTTACTAAAAACAAAATTTTTTTCGATGCTACGATTGTAATTTGGATTTTATAAGGACTTTTAAACGCCCCTCGTATCAGGTACGCTACAATATACATGATTGCCCCGTACTCATCCGGATGCGGTTGCCTTTCGGGTTCCTCCCCCCATCCTTCCTTTTACATATTATCTGTGATCACAGTCCTTATGTTAAAACGTGCCTATTAATTATAGGGGTGGTGTTCTCCTTCAAATATGATGAAAAACTTTTGAAGTGTTGTAAGAGATACCTACTAGAATAAATAATCATGGGATGGGACTACTGTTGAGATGCTATGGGCTAAATTAATATCGCTTAAGGGAGTGGACGTCTCGAAGAAGGGGGAACTCTGGCATTGTTTGTCTTTGGCAAGGGAGGTCTATAAGAGATGAATATTTGCCAAGCCTAGCAGAGGAAATGTTTCACAATCTTTCATGGATATGATTAAAGGTATTCCATCCAAAAATTCTACATCACCGGAAATACTGCTTTTGAATACACAACCAAAAAGGTCAGCATGCGTACTTCTGTATGTTTATGTCTGCATATGTGTGAACACGATAACTCAAAAATTAAAAGTCGGTTAAATACCAAACTTGATATCTTCAAAGGATGCGACGCTAAACTTGTCAAAGATAGCACCCCAGCCCCAACTGTCCTTTATATGCATCATTTTTGGAAAATATAAATGGCTCCAACGATTTTGTTTAAAATACCCTATATTGCAGATACTTACATGAAAAATAAAATGTTCTCCTTGAATTTTTTGCGAATAACCTATGGATGACTTTCGTAAACTGGTAAACCCTAACAGATAGATCAAAACTTAATAATCACAAAATGCATATCTTGTTAAAACACACATAAGCACAGTTTTTTTTGTTGTTGTTGTATAATAGTGCTTATTATTATTATTAGTTTCCGTTTTAAACTACTAAACTTTTTCGCAAACGGGCAGAGATCTTTCCCTTCATGTCTCTTTTGTTATACACTTGGTCATGCAAAGAGAACCAAATTTAAATTGTTTCACATAGCAACCAGCTTTTTAAAGGATTTGATTTTCGCTTTAACCTAATGTATTCCCTTACTTCCCTTCCGCTTACAAGGAAGCAAGTAATAAGATAAATTTTGCTAACTTTTATTTCGATTGTATCATATAGATAAAAGAATAATTTGTGTAACAGGTAGAGAAAGTCATGTGAATGGAACTCATTAGTTATTTATTGTGTACATTTTTAAATTCTAGCCAGTTAAGGTGATACATCTGTGAAATTTAACCAAAAATTGTGAAATATGAATACATTATTTTGCTCATAATAAAACAATATGGCTTCTAATTTTTAAGAAAATAAATAGTTTTCCCCCTTTGGCGCAGTTTAACTACGAATTATCTGAAACTATAAATTGGTAGGTGCATGCTTATTAATAGGCACTCCTAACTTTAAACCAATTTTCCCGCAAATATCTTTCCAACACTTTTTCATATTCAAAATACTTCCACACGATGCATATTTTCAGTAATTTGTTTCAAAAATTTCATACTCCTCCTCAAAACCACATATAATAAAATTCTCATTAATAATGCTCTAATTCTGAAAAAAAAATATTTAATTTTGAAAAATCAAGACTTTTAGAAAGTACGAAAGTAATAATTTTTCTACACTAATTAGAGCCAATATAAAAATGTGTAATATCACTGACCTATTGTAAATTTATTTTGCTGCAAAACTGATTTTTATGTGAATATTTTTAAAAATTCATCACGTGACTCAGTTTCATTAGAAGAATGAATTTAGACAGTAAAAATTAACCATGAAAACTAAAATTTTGATACATGTCAAAACTATCTCCATTATTTTGTGTAATGACTGGTATAAATTTCAGTAAGCTATCACCTTAATGTATTGGGCACACAGATCGATTTTTCGTATCGAAGCAATGCCAACCTTTGAATACTTGTTTTAATCATACAATGTTTTAATCTAAAGTAGGTATTTTAATCTTTGAATTAAGAAGCAGAGTCGGCGCCGTTCCACCAATTACTCAATCATCATTCATTTCACTTGCATTTCATATCATCCATTCATCCTCACGCTCATGCCTGGCTACGGGCCGACCACTCGTTCCAGGTTCTCCATTCTGTGGTTTCGTGCCATTGGTTCCCCGACAGGCTTCTGACCCCTAGGCATTCGCTTGACCTTTAAGCACCCATTTAAGGATCTAATATATTTTGAACGGCCCTGCGTCATGTCTCGCTTATGTTTGCACATGTCACGTAACAGCCAGCTCCTGTATTTAGTACAACTCGCACACCGCTGATCTGCATTTACGTGACTCACAATGAGGAAACGAGGGATCGATTCATTAGCGAACTTTCCTTCTCGGAAATGGTTAAATCAATGCAAAAAAGTATATCACATAAATTGTGTGTTTTAACAGGGTCTACATTTTTGTGTTGCAAGTTATTGTGTATATGTTACAGTTTACCAGTTATATTAAAGTCATCCAGAATGCAGAGGTCTTCTGAGGATATTCCCGTAAAATTCAAGATATACATTTCATTGGCCATGAAAAATATCTTAAACAAGAGATATTAAAAAAAAAAAAAAAAAAAAAAAAAAAAAAAAAAAAAAAAAAGGTCGTTAGAATCAGTTTTGAGAAAATAAACATTTTCGAAAAATGTTCCTGTAAAGAGTAATTGGGGTGGGGGATTTTCATGAAAATCTTGGAACATGCTTAATTTAAATACCAAGTTTGCTAATTAACCGACTTTTCGTTTTTGAGTTATGCTGACCAGACACACATAGATCCCTGGATCTTTTTCTAAAAATTATTTCTTTTTATTCAGGGGGCCTCAAAACATATATTTCCGGTGAACTCTCGGTATCAAATTTTTGGGTAGAATAGAATTACTCCTCTAGCTACTATATACATTGAACTCGTACGTAAGAGAAACTCATATGAAAATTTTAATAACATATCTGTTTAAAAAGTAATGCACATTCCACGCAATTATTATTATAATTTACTAATAAAATAACTTGATCAAGTTTACTTTTGTCTTAACTAGAAATTCCAAGTTTTTGAATAAACGAAACGTTAGGCAACAATGTTAACTTCAGAAATCGATTTCGCAATCTCTCACGTGTAGAATACTGTCATTACGAGTACGTCACCGTTTTAACTATCGATTATGGAGGGGTGGTGATGGGATGCGTGACGTCACGGCTAGCAGGAGGGAGGAACCGGCTCGGCACGGCCCGGTGTATGCACTCTGGTCGAAACACACTTGTGACTGTCTCGCCAGCAGTCTCTATGCACGGCAGAGCCGGGCTACTGTCAAAATATTACATTTCGGTACCTTTTTCTTGCATAAATTGTTTTTTCGGCAACAGGCTCTTCTTGCGCCCCACTCTTATCCCGATCTTCCACCCCCTCCCGGCTTCTCAGCACGCTATTGGTAAACACGACATGTGCGCCGGTCCTTTCAATACAGCCCTGCAGGAGATCAACGGAAGTTAAAAAAAAAAAAAAAGAAGATTCACCGGAAGCAGTGACTATTGCACCGAGCGGAAGTGGGGGTGATAGTGGAAAGGAACCACCAGGGAAATGACCTTGAGTGTTGTGCTCAAGATGTGCATGTGCTCTTAGTGCGGTGATAGAAGTGTGAAAGGAAAATGCAAATGTGATTGCTTTTGCAAGACGAGAGTAAATGAATGTTGCGCCAAGGAGAATCTTCTTGAAACATCGAGTCTTCCATTCATTAAGGTAAATGGATGAAAAAGGTGGTGGTATTTTGGTAGCGGTGTCGGTAATGGGTTGAATACATATATGTTGGTTCTGTAAACAAATAAATTAATTGGTCGAGTTCATATAGATTACTTTTCGATTTTTTTTTCGAAGTTTCACAGTGTCTTTACAAAATTCACGAAGCAGATATTGTTTTTATTAGACAGCACTTGTAAGCTGCTTTTTGTTTTGAAGTAAGTTAACCTCTAAATTGACTGGTCGAGTTCCTAAACATTTCTTTAGGATTTTTGTCAAAGTTAATCGCAATGTCATAAATACACGAAGGAGGTATTTTTGTTAACCTAGTACCTGTAATTTATTTTTGTTTTGATGTACGTTAACCTATAAATTAGTTGGTGAAGTTCATATACATTTCTTTTAGATTTTTGTCAAAGTTTCACAGTATCGTTATGAAATACATGACGGAGGTATCGTTCTTATTAGTTTTTGGTATGAAATAAATCAACCTCTAAATTAATTGGTCGAGTTGATATACATTTTTTGGCTTTTTTCTCGAAGTTATCAAAGTGTCGTTATAAAATACACGAAGTGGATATGTTTTTGTTAGCCCAGTACCTATAATATTGTTTATTTTGATGTAAATTAATCCCTAGATTTATTGGCCGAATTCATATACATTTTATTTGGATTCTTTTCGAGTTAATCACAGTGTCGTTATAAAATACACGAAGGAGATTTTTTTGTTAGTTTTTCTTTTTTTTTTTTTTTTTTTAAATAAGTTAACCTCTAATTTGAGTGGTCGAGTTCATATACATTTCGGTAATTATTTACAAGTTGGGCCGCTACATCTCTCCGCTGCGACTAATGCCAGTTTTGCACTCTAACGGGACCGGTGTGGTTAGAGAGGGATTATGGGTGGGGAGATGGTTTAAAAAACTAATGTTGTATCCATTGCGCTGTTAGGATTTGTTGGAAATATCGATAATGAGGTACTACCACGATATAAAATTAGAAACATAAATTTATATACACACACTAACCTAAACGGATTGGAACCTAACCTCGCGCTAAATTTGAAATCCACATTGTCATCATAAATATAATGTAAATCAATCGCACTTAGTTTCATTCGATTTTAGAGTGGCCGAAGTTCTGCATAATAAAATTCACTGAACAGCTGTATCTGCGTGAAACATACTTGTCATACATCAGCACAGCGTCTAGCGACATATGCCGGTGTTGCATTCCACAACACTGTTCGCCTGCCGCCGACAATGAAACTCAGGTTTTAGGCACTTTAGTGTGTAGTATTATTATATATATATACATTGCAAAAGTACTGCAAGACTTCTTTATTTATATTCTACTCCTTCTAGGCAGCATACTTCATAAATATTCACAAAAAAGGATCGCTACGCGCACGTAATAAATTAGCGTTTAACTTAATTACGGAGCTTTTCCGATAAAAACAATTGGTGAAAACGTAACAAGTATAAACCAAACTTACAGTCAAACCACAATTTGTTTAATTTCTAGAGGGGCCCAAGTTCTCTATAATTACCTTTATTTCTTTTGCATTTTTGTCGAAGTTAATGATAATGTCGTTATAAAATACACGAAGGAGATATTATTTTTGTTAGCTCAGAACCTGTACGTAATATAGTTTGTTTTGATATAAATCAATCCCTAGATTAATTGGTCGAGTTCATATACATTGCATTTTTACTTTCTCTATACGCACTATGTACATAGTGTATAGAGAAGGTACTGCACTCCACCAAAAAATTCGATACCGAGATTTCACCGGAAATATATGTTTTAGGGTGCCCAATATCCAAAAAAAGCATTTTCACAAAAAGGTCCGTGTGTGTATGTGTGTCCGCGTGTCTGTGAACACGATAACTCAAAAACGAAAAGTCGGTAAAATACCAAACTTGGTATTTAAGTTTAGTATCTTCTAGGGATGCGACACGAAGATTTTGAGAAAAATCCCCCCACCCCCAACTACGCTTTACATGAAACTTTTTTCGAAAATGTCTATTTTCTCAAAAATGGCTCAAACGATTTTGATTAAAATTTCATATATTAAAGATAAATACCTGACAAATAAAATGTTTATCTTGAATTTTCAGGGAATAGCCTCTGAAGAGTAGTTTAATCTGGATGAATTTTACTAAATTTTGAATAACTGCTAAACCGTAAGAGATGGACAAAAACTTACTTAACAAAAAATGTAGAGCACATTAAAACACACAATTTATGTTATGTACACTTTTTTCGTGGAGTTCGTCATTTTTGAGACATTCCTTATTTTTGGTTTCTGCTATGAAAAACGTATACTTTTCTCATACAGGACTTTGTCAACTCCTAGCCGTACAAACAAAGGAACTTCATTGACATAGCAACCAGCATTTGACTATCACTTTAATCCCTTATTTCGCTTCTACTTACAAGGAAGCAAACAATAAGACTATTTCTACTATTTTTTTCTGATTAGCATAAAGTAAGAATAATTTGTTGCAGGGATATAGAGAAGGTCATGTGAATGGTACACATCAGATTTTTACGTTTGTCGAAGTTAATCGCAATGTTGCCATAAAATACCTGTGATATGCTTTTGTTTTGATGTTAATTAACCCCTAGACTAATTGAACTAGTTCATGTACATTTTTTTTCGAAGTTAATCACAGTGTCGTTATAAAATACATAAAGTAGATATTATTTTTGTTAGTCCAGTACATTTATTATGGTTTGTTTTGATGTAAATTAATCCCTGGTCGAGTTCATATAATTTCTTTTGGATTGCTATCGAAGTTAATCGCAAGGTCATTATAAAGTACACGAAGATATTGTCTTTGTTGACCCGGTACCTTTAATCTGTTTTTATTATTTATTGTTACAGTTATAAAGCCCCCTTTAACATCTGAGATCGTTTCTGGGGCTTTGCATTAGAATCAAATTGTCTGTAGGTTATTTACGTTGGGCTTAAATAGTTTTATTTTCCTCACACACACACACACACATCCAGACTCTGTGGGGAATAGGGAGTAACTCTAGTTAAAGAACAATTCCCCAGCCAGGAATCGAACTCGGGACCTCCGCGTGGGACGTCAGTTCGCTGATCACTCGACCACGGAGGCAGTCAAATATTGCTTTTGTTGTGAAATAAATTAACCTTTAAATTATAGTTCACTCTTTTGAATGTTGTTATCACCTTAATTTATTTAAAACATAGCCTGAAATATGTTAATTTTTATTAGTTATTTAATAAACAGTTCATTTGTATGCATTCATTAAGATAAATCGATGAATAAGGTAGAGGTATTTTGGTGGGGAAGTCGATAATAGGGAGCATATATCTGTTGCTGTTGTAAACAAATACATTAATTGCTCGATTTCATATACATTCTTTCTGGATTTTTGTTGGTGCAGTATTGAAGTTAATTAGTGTCATTATAAAATACAGTCGCAGGTATTATTTTTGTTAGCCCAATAGCTGAAACCTAATTTTGTTTTGAAGTAGATTAACCTCTAAGTTAATTATTTATTTAAAACATAGGCTGAAGTTTTTAATAATAATTGCGTTATTTAAATAAATGCAATTTTTTGTATGCAATGAAGCAAACATCTAACTTTTCCATTTGATTTTGTTGTGAATCTTGATAGTGACTCTGAGAGACATTAGACTGTAAAGATTCCAGCAGCCAAATAAAATGGGGTAAAATTTTTATTTGTAATATACAGAAAGTACAACCGAGAATACAGATCTGGAATTTTTAAAAGGATTTTATTACTTTCTCTACACGTACATGTACCTAGTGTATAGAGCAAATATATTCCACTCAAAAATTCATACCGACATTTCACTGGAAACACATGTTTTAGTATCCCCTGAATAAAAAAAAAAAAAGTATTTTTGGAAAACAGGTCCCTATGTCTGTGGACAGCATTAGTCAACAACGAAAATACCGTTAAATACCAAACTTGGTATTTAAGTTTGGTATCTTTCAAGGATTCGACACGAAGATTTTCAAGAAAATCCCCCCACCCCAAACTATCCTTTTCATGGAAAAAATTTCGAAAAGTTATTCTTCTCAAAAATGGCTCTAACGATTTTGATTAAAATGTCGTTTATTAAAGATACTTACCTGACAAATAAAATGCATATCTTGATTTTTCTGGGAATAGCTTCTGAAGACTACTTTATTCTAGATGAATTTCATTTGTCTTTAATATACGATATTTTAATCAAAATTGTTAGAGCCATTTTTGAGAAAATCAAAATTATCGAAAAAAGTTCCTTGTAAAGCAAAGTTAGGGTGGGGGGATTTTCTTGAAAATTCTCGTGTCGCATCTTTGGAAGATACCAAACTTAAATACCAAGTTTGGTATTTAACGGTCTTTTCGTTTTTGAGTTATGCTGCCCATGGACACACACACACACTCACACAGACAGTCACACGGACATTTTTCTAAAAGCACTTGTTTTTGTATTCAGGGGGACCTAAAACATGTATTTCCGGTGAAATCTCGGTATGGAATTTTTGAGTGCATTACAATACCTTCTCTATGCACTGTGTATATACTACGTGTAGAGAAAGTAAAAAGCACCAAAAGTGTGCTTGATGTTGAGGAAATATGAGGGTAAACAGAAGAGTTTACTGAACTCCGCTATGTGCTGGTGCTTGACTCTATGCCCATTCCGTTACTGCAGAAACGTTCCCGCGGTATAATGAGGCATAACAACATCCGGCAGCTCCATCCTTGACCATGTACTTTGGACTAAGCCAGACATTTCCAGTCTTTTATCTTTGAAACCTAAATAAATATTGAACAGCTCATTTTGTAGAAAAGTGATAATTTAATCTTTACCATACATTTATGTAGACAATGTGATGCGCATGCATTTCTCACATAAAAATTATATATTGCATCTACGTGCTTTTCTCTACCTATTTTGTAAATAACTATTCTTACAAAAGCTTATTTTTCTATTTGCTTCGTGCTAATAAAGATAAACATTAGCAGAAATGGTCTTGTAGATTCTTATAAGTAGAAAGGAAATAAAGAATACACTAGCTAAAGCGACAGTCATTTCTTTTAAAACCTGGTTGCTATGTAATTGAGTTTCCGTTGTCTTTGCTTTGCAAAAGAAACGGGAATGGCAAATTCCTGTTTGGGAAATTGTGAAGTATTAAAAAGTTGTAAGAAAAAACAAGGAAAACGTCGGAAATGGTTATTACATATAGGTTTTACACTCTCTTCTTAGTACATGGTACAAAGTAAAGAAAGTATTGCACTCCACACATCCTTTTAGGCTCCCCTGTATGCAAAATTATTTTTAGCAAAAGGTTGGTGTGTTGTGTAACATATAGAGTTTGTGCCAAACAAGTTTTCTAATAGCGTTCATCATTTCAGAAATATTACGGGATGAAATGAAATAGTTGAAAATTATATTCAAATGGGACCTGGGTGCATAGAACTTAAAGTACCCGATTTGCGAATTCTTAGGATAAGGGAAAGCACAGAGAAGCCTAACTCATCCTAACCGAGATTTGAACCTCGGAACCTATTGAATGCAAGGAACACGCTAACACCAAACTACACAGGCGAGCTCGGAAACATATTGTTCCGTAGTAGTTTCCAAAATTTTACACTATATTCTTCTGAGCTCGTGCAACAAGATGTCAATATAAAAGTAGGCAATCACAAAACAGTTGACTGTGGTATCAAACTCCTATATGCTTTGCTTATCTCCTACAAAATGTGCACGGGAAACTGTCCAAGTCAACATTCATTAATGTTTACAAGGTTTTGTACAATAGATATAAAAAAAATCTGATGTGTTCCATTCACATGACTTTCTCTGCAACAAATTTTAGTTAAAAAGCTTATGCTTCTATTTCCTTCATGCTAATCGAGAAATATTAGCAGAAATAGTCTTATGAGGGAGTACCCTAGGTTAAAATGATAGCCAAAAGCCGGTTTCTATGTAACTGAAGTTCCTATGTTTGTATGGACAGGATTTAACAAATTCCTGTATGAGAAAAGTATGTTTTTCAAAGCAGAAACGAAAAACCAAGAATATCTTAAAAATGATCAACTCCACGAAAAAAATGTACATGACATAACTTGTGTGAAGTGTGTAAAGTTTTTGTCCATCTCTTGCGGTTTAGCAGCTATACCATTTTTAAGAAAACCAAAATGTTTGAAAAAAGTTCCATATAAAGGGTAGTTAGGGGTGGGGGGATTTTCTTTAAAATCTTCGTTTCGCATCCCGCAAGTTTGGTATTTTACCGACTTTTCGTTTTTGGTTTTTCGTTTTTACGGACACACACACACACATAAACACGGACATTTTTCTGAAAATGCTTTTTTCGGACTCAAGGGACCCCAAAACCTCAACATCGAATTTTTGGTTGCTTTACAATATCTTCTCTATCCCTAAATACATTTACATAGGGGCCAGAGAAAGTAAAACAATACCATCTAACTTTCCAAACACAACTTCAGAGTATTTCGGAACTCTGACATGAAAGAAATATGAATTGGATGCCAATGTCGCAAATAACTAAAGTAAAACTTTCCGATCAAAATAATGTTTTACCTAGTTAGTGTACCAGAATTTTCTAAAAGAACTACTGCGCAGGTTTATTTTCACCAATATTTTTAAACTATTTACAATTAGCACATCTCTATAAAAGTTTTGCCAAAATGAGCAGGAGATTCGTAGTATTCATATGCATTTTAAAACATGAAAATGGAAAAAATCTGATGTGTACCATTCTACATCTCTGCAACAAATTGTTCTTAAAAAGTTATACTTCTATTTAGTCCATGCTAATCAGTAAAAAATTAGCAGAAATAGCCATATTACTTGCTTCCTTGTAAGTAGAAGCGAAATAAGAGGGTACCACAGGTTAAGGTGATAATCAAAAGCTGGTTGCTCTGTCACTGAAGTTCCTTTGTTTGTATGGACATCAGTTGACAGATTCCTGTATGAGAAAAGTTATGTTTTTCATATCAGAAAAACCAAAAACACGGAATGTCTCAAAAGCGACGCACTCAACGAATAAAATGCATTTAACATAAATTGTGTGTTTTAACGTGCTCTACATTTTTTGTGCAGTAAGTTTTTGTCCATATCTTACGGTTTAGCAGTTATTCAGAATTCCGTAAAATCCATCAAGAATAAACTACTCTTCAGAGGCCATTTACAGAAAATTCAAGATATACATTTTATTTTTCAGGTAAATGCCTTTAATATACGACATTTTAATCAAAATCGTTACAGCCATTCTTGAGAAAATCGAAATTTTCGAAAAAAGTTCCATGTAAGGGGTCGTTGGGGGGGGGATTTTCTTGAAAATATTCTAGTCGCATCCTTGAAAGATACCAAACTTAAATACCAAGTTTGGTATTTAACGGTCTTTTTGTTTTTGAGCTATGCTGTCCACACACGCGCACACACACGGACCTTTTCCAAAAATGCCTTTTTTTTATTCAGGGGGACCCAAAACATGTATCTCCGATGAAAACTCGGTATCGAATTTTTGTGAGGAATGCAAAACTTTCTCTATACACTATGTACATATTACGTATAGAGAAAGTAAAAATTACTACGGAGAATTATTTTCAATCTTATTTTTAAACTATTTACAATTAGCGCACCTCTATAAAAGTTATACCAAAATGAGCCGGAGATTCAAAATATTCACATGCAATTGAAACATGAAAATGGAAAAAAATTATAAAAAAGCCATTTCCACTTCCCTTAACACAAATTCTTGATACTGTGTATAAATAATAAATTAGGAAGGCGACGGTAGTAGAGTAGTGCATTGCTCGTTAACAGGTTCCGTCTATCAGCAGAGCATAATGCGTTAACACGTCCATGTAATTTCATGGGCAGACCGAGTACTGGACCAAGGACGCCGTGTGATGTGCAGTTTTCTAACACAATTTATCCTTAATGGTGCAAGAACCTGATTTAAGTCCCTTAGCTGGCAGCACAACGCGGTAAGTAACTTGATATTATTGGAAAGGCAGTCCAAAAGAAAAGTCTAGGGAGCGGGGGTTTGGAAATGTGCCGACAGAATGATGTTTAGAACTTTGTTCGGCACCGATGTTTTTGTACCTATTTTATGCTCTTTTTTGTGTGTTTGTAAGGCTTGTAAATGTGCTCCATAACCTTAATCTGTCTGGTGTTATTTAAACCGTACATAAAGAGCAATGGAAAGAAAACTTTCTTACGTTTTCCCTACACAGAAGAAAAAACATTTTATAGCTCCAACCATTTTTGTGAATGAACAACGATCACTTCCACTATACATTAACTGCCTTCGACTCCTGAAAAACAACTGAAGGAAGCGTTGAATTTGAACAAGCATCACCATTCGCTACGAATTTATCACTTCATGTTTATCCCTCCTCTAGTTTTTATAAACAGAAATCACTAGGGTCTTTGGTGGGAATTAGTATATTATTTCACGATTAGAAGTAAATGCATAAAGCTTGCAACAAATAAATCCAATAAAATACGGAATTATTAAAATGTTAAAGGTTTCTTTACACGTACTATGTAACTGCATAGTAGGTAGAGAAGGTATAGTATTCCAACCAAAAATTCAAAAGAGTTTGAGGTCCCTTAAGTAAAAAAAAAAAAAAAAACAAATTTTAGGAAAAAATGTTCATGTTTGTCTATGGAAAGACGCTTAAATACCAAACTTGGCATTTAAAATTTAGGAAAATCTCCGCCACCCCAAACTACGTGTAAGATTTTTCCAAATGTCCGGTTTTCTCAAAAGTGGCTCTAAAGATTTTGATTAAAATATCGTATATTAAAGATATTCACATTACAAATAAAATGTATATCTTGAATTTTTTGGAACTAACATTTAAACTTCCCTTCATTTTAGGTGACTTTTACACAATTGTAAACGTAACAGATAGATAAAAGCTTACTTCACAAAAATGCAGATCTCTCAAAACTCACACACACATACACACACACATACCTATTTAATTGTGGAGTTAACGTTTCCAAGATATTCTTTGTTGGTTTTAATTTTATACTTATACTTGTCACAAACAAAAGTCACCCGTCTTTCTTTTGTTTTACTCCTGGCCACGCAAAGGGAACGGAGTTTCAATGACAATCGCATAGCGCTAGCTTTTAAAACATTTGACTATCGCTTTAGTCTAGTGTACTCCCTTATTTCCCTTCTGCTCACTGTAAAGTGAGTAATAAGCATTTTTACTAATATTTTAGCATGATGGATATAAATGAATAATCTTGGTAAGAATAGCTTGTTTGAGGAGCAGGTAGAGAAGACACTTTTCTGAAATGGTGTATTTTGATCCGTTTAATTCTGTGCGCGGATCTGGCATCCTCCGCTGGGGGTCAGTTATCTTTCACTGTCAACCCCGTCTACCTGCCCTATCACCTGCTGTGCTTTTGGGGGCAATGCATTTGTTACAACGCTAGAAGTTACTTCTGTCTTCTCCTTTATTGAATGTTTGTAAACACTCCCGCACACAAAATATTGTCAGCTTCTGTCTGGGGACTGCATGGGAAGCGGTTTTTCACGGACTCTCTTGAGGGAGGAGGTGGAAGACAGAGAGAGGAGGGGTAAACAGCTGGTTGTTGCAGCTCGGGTTTGTGACCTCGGCGGACCCGTTTTCTTTCCTTACTCCAGCAATTAGTTACACTACGTAATTATTATATCCGAAAGACACTCTCATATTTAAGAGGTTGGTACATTTAGTGTACTCTTCCACTACTTTACTACTTCAAGATTTGCATTACAATTCGCAACTGACATGATAGCATACGGTTATAACCGGAGGCAAGGTTTTGAGTTGAAAATCTGATGACTTTCTCTCCTATTCTGCAAACAAACTTCATACAAAAGTTTCTACTTCATGCACAGATAACATTAGCAAAAATCTGATGTGTTACACTCACATGACTTTCTCTAGCCGTTCTACGAACTTCTCACATAAGATTATTCTTCTTTCTGCACCTTTTTAATCGAGGTATTCAGCACAATGTTCTTATTACTTAGTTCCTTATAAATAGGAAGAAAATAAGTGAATACACTACGCTAAACCAACAGTAAAATGTTTTAAAAGCTGTCGTTATGCGATTGTCATTACAAATCCCTTCTTTTCTTGGCCAGGAGTAGAACAAAAGAAAAACGGACACTACCATCTGAGAAAAGTATAAGCACTTCACAACTGAAACTAATAACAGTGAATACCGCGAAAACGGTAAGCTCCACCAAAAAATGTATATGACGTAAATTGTGTATTTTAACAAGGGCTACATTTTTTGTATAGCAAGTTTTTGTCTATCTCTTACGGTTTACTAGTTATGCCAAATTAAGCAAAATTCATCCAGAATAAACAGGTCTTTAGAAGCTATTCCCAGAAAATTCAATATATACACTTTATTTGTCAGGTAAATATCTTTAATATACAATATTTTAATCAAAATCGTTAGAGCCATTTTTAAGAAAAACAAAATTTTCGAAAAAAATTTCATGTAAAGGGTAGTTTGGGGTGGGGGGATTTTTCTCAAAATCTTCGTGTCGCATCCCTGAAAGATACTGAACTTAAATAGCAAGTTTGGTATTTTAGCTACTTTTCGTTTTTGAGTTATCGTGTTCACAGACACACGGACACACACACATACATGGACCTTTTTCTGGAAATGCTTTTTTTGGATTCAGGGGGTCCTAAAACATGTATTTCCGGTGAAATGTCGACATCGAATTTTTGGGTGGAATGCAATACTTCTCTATCCCTATGTACATTGTACATACGGGGCAAGAGAAAGTAAAATTTGTCTTATTTCTTAATTGCTTAGAACAAAAATAAGAGAATACACTACGCAAAACTGGTAGTAATTTGAAAGCTGTCGCTATGCTGAATGAATTAATAAGCGTATTTATTGAAATAACAGTATGCATACATTGATTCATCAATCACACGGGTCCACAGACCGTACGTGCTTTGCAATACACAAAATAGTAAGCAATATTAAAAAAATCTAATGTGTACCATTCACATGACTTTCTCTATATCCCTGCAACAAATTATTCTTAAAAAACTTATACTTCTATTAACTTCATTCTAATCAGTAAAACATTAGCAGAAATAGCCATATTACTTGCTTCCTTGTAAGTAGAGGTGAAATAAGGGAGTACCATAGGTTAAAGTGACAATCAAAAGCTGGTTGCTATGTCACTGAAGTTCCTTTGTTTGTATGGACAGCAGTTGACATATTCCTGTATGAGAAATGTACAAGTTTTTCATAGCAGAAACCAAAAATAAAGAATGTCACAAAAACAACGAACTCCACGAAAAAAATGTATACAACATAAATTGTGTGTTTTAACGTGTTCTACATTTTTGTGCAGTAAGTTTTTGTCCATTTCTTACGGTTTAGCAGTTATTCAAAATTTAGTAAAATTCATCCAGAATAAACTACTCTTCAGAGGCTATTCCCAAAAAATTCAAGATATACATTTTATTTGTCAGGTAAATATGTTTGATATACAACATTTTAATCATTATCGTTAGAGCCATTTTTGAGAAAATCAAATTTTTTGAAAAAAGTTCCATGTAAAGGATAGTTGGGGGTGGGGGGATTTTTCTCAAAATCTTCGTGTCGCATCCCTGGAAGATACTAAACTTAAATGCCAAGTTTGGTATTTTACCGACTTTTCGTTTTTGAGTTATCGTGTTCACAGACACACGGACACACACACACACACACACACACACACACACACGGACTTTTTTCTGAAAATACTTTTTTTTTTTATACAGAGGACCCTAAAACATATATTTCCGGTGAAATCTCGGTATCGAATTTTTGGTGGAGTGCAATACCTTCTCTATACAATATGTACATAGTTCGTATAGAGAAAGTAAAAAAAACAAAAAAATTAAAAGAGTAAAAACGAAAATAAAAGAATAAAGATATTCAAATACAGCAATTTAAGTTTACAACACAATACTATTCAGGTATAGTATTATAGTAGACATACACACACACACACACACACACACACACACACACACACACAATATTAACACCACTACAAATTAATAACCGAAAAGTATGACAAAATACGTCAAACATAATCACTTTTTACTTTCCCCATACGCACTATGTACATAGTGTATAGAGAAAGTATTGCACTCCACCAAAAAATTCGATACCGAGATTTCACCGGAAATATATGTTTTAGGGTCCCCAATAAAAGCATTTTCACAAAAAGGTCCGTGTGTGTGTGTGTGTGTGTGTGTGTGTGTGTGTGTGTGTGTGTGTGTGTGTGTGTGTGTGTCCGTGAACACGATAACCCAAAAACGCAAAGTCGGTAAAATACCAAACTTGGTATTTAAGTTTAGTATCTTCCAGGGATGCGACACGAAGATTTTGAAAAAAATCCCCCCACTCCCAACTACCCTTTACATGGAACTTTTTTCGAAAATTTTGATTAAAATTTCGTATCTTAAACATATTTACCTGACAAATAAAATATATATCTTGAATTTTCTTGGAATAGCCTCTGAAGAGTAGTTTATTCTGAATGAATTTTACTAAATTTTGAATAACTGCTAAACCGTAAGAGATGGACAAAAACTTACTACACAAAAAATGTAGAGCACATTAAATCACACAATTTATGTTATATACATTTTTTTCGTGGAGTTCGTCGTTTTTGTGACATTCCTTATATTTGGTTTCTGCTTTGAAAAACGTATATTTTTCTCATACAGGAACTTGTCAACTCCTATCCATATAAACAAAGGAACTTCATTGACATATCAACCAGCGTTTGACTATCACTTTAACCTACAGTTGTCCCTTATTTCGCTTCTACTTACAAGGAAGCGAGTAATTAGACTATTTCTGCTATTTTTTTTCTGATTAGCATAACGTAAATAAAAGTATAAGATTTTTAAGAATAATTTGTTGCAGGGATATGGAGAAATCATGTGAATGGTACACATCAGATTTTTTATTATTAATTATTTATTTAAGGTCACTTTATAACAACAAAGGTCATCAGCGACCACAAAATTCTTACATATCAAGATCAATGTATATACAGCATTTAATTCAAATCTATTACATCTGTGGGCATAAACTTATCTATTTGAACTTTGGTAACCGTAAAACATAGTGCATCTAAATTAGTAAACTATTATAATAGTATAAAACTCTGGTTATAACAACTAAATTACACTATATAAAAGACAACATTTGTGATATTTCCATTAACTTGATTAATAATCACTTTTGTTTAACTCTTCTTATCGCCCCCACCTCTTTCCTCTTATCAGCCTTCTCGGATCTAATCTGCCTTGCCTTAAGCAGAAATTTACCTAACGGTATCGCTATGGTATTGTCATTGAAATTCGCTTCTTTGCATGATCAGGAGTAAAACAAAAGAAACACGGAAGTATACGTATCTTAAAATTTAAATCAATAACAAGGAATAATTCTGAAACGGCTAGCTCTACAACAAAAATGTAAAGGACATATATGTTTTGTTTACATTTTTGTGTAGTAAGTGTTTGTCTATCTCTTACGGTTTGCCAACAATGCACAACTCAACCTATATAAAGAGGTCTTCAGAGGCTGTTCCCAGAAAATTCAGATATACATTTTATCATGTAAATGTCTTTAATATACTGTATTTTAATTAAAATCTTTAGAACTATTTTTAAGAAAATAAAACTTTTCGAAAATTGTTACATGTAAAGGGTAGTTTGGGATGGGGGGTTTTCCTCAAAATCTTAGTGTCGCATTCTTGGAAGATACTAAGTTTGGGTAAATATGAAGTTTGGTATTTTTCCGACTGTTCGTTTTTGAGTTACCGTGTTATCAGACACATGGACACACATACACACGCACGCACACACATCTTTCTCTAAAAATTCTTTTGGTGAAATCTCGTATCGAATTTTTTGGGTCAATTGCGACACCTTCTCTACCTATGTGTACTTAAAAATAAATAAATAAAAGAAACGTAAACATATTGAAGTCGTCTGCCACCTCCTTTTGGAAATTTGAATTGCTATGTTTATATCTTTATACTTAAATATGAAAGAGTATTCAATTTGTTTATTTATCTCATTCATTTATTTTAATATTTGTTTTAAATCGTTGCCTAGCAACTTGGATTGTTGTTATTGTGGAAGAAAATGTTGAATATTTCTTGTGTATTAAATACTTCTAAAATTGTGTATTCAATTCAAGAGAGAACGGAAAATTATATTCATTTTCTAGTGTGTACAAATACAATTCTCCAGTCAGGTTTTCTTCAATGAAAATCGGCCCAACCATATCATCTCCCGTAATTCAAGTCCCCACGTGGATCTCCTGCATAAAACTGAGTTATGTCTTCAGGAAATATGTGAGGATTTTCATTGTCCCAATACCTACAATTGTGTTTGTTGACAAAACCAATTAAGAAAAGGGCCTCCGTGGTCGAATGGTGACATCTCACCCGTAGGTCCCGGGTTCGATTTCCGACTGGGGCGGGGAATTTTCTTCAACCAGAATTATTCCCTATCCCCCACAGAGTCTGGAAGTGTGTATGTGAGAGTGAATGTGTGTGTTTGAGGAAAATAAATGATTTAAACCTAACTTAAGGCACCTACAAACAACGAGTTGTTTCAAGTGCAAAGCCCCCGATATGACTTAAGATGTTAAAGGGGGCTACTTAAATGAAACAATACATTCACTAACATGACTTTCTCTACCTCAAATTATTGCTACAAATTTTTGTTAAAAAGCTTATCGAGCTTGTTCATGCTAATCGACTGAAGTTCCTTTGTTTGTATGGGCAGGAGTTGATAAATCCCTGTATGAGAAAATATACGTTTTTTAAAGCTGAAACAAATAACAAGGAATATCTCAAAAACGATCAACTCCACGAAAAAAATGTATATAAGAAAATTGTGTGTTTTATCGTGATCTACATTTTTATGTAGTAAGTTTTAGTCTCTCTCTTACGGTTTACCAGTAATGCAAAATTCAATTAAAACATCAGAATAAAAAGGTCTTTAGAGGCTATTCCCAGAAAATTGAAGATATACATTTTATTTGTCATGTAAACATCTTTAATATTCCACATTTTTATCAAAATCGTTAGAGCCTTTTTTGAGAAAATAAAACATTTTGAAAAATGTTCTATGTAAAGGGTAGTTGAGGGTGGGGGAATTTTCTTGAACAGCTTCGTGTCACATCCTTGGACGACACTGAACTTAAATACCACATTTGGTATTTAACGGCCTTTTCGTTTTTGAGCTATGTTACACACACACACACGGACATTTTTCTAAAAGTGCTTTTTTTTTTTTATTCAGGGGGTCCTAAAACATGTATTTCCGGTGAAATCTGGTTATCGAATTTTAGGGTGCATTACAATACCTTCTCTATATACTAAGCACATAGTACGTGTAGAGAAAGTAAAAATCTTTTGCATCAAATTTGTACTTTATGTATGGAAGCAACCGAAATGTTTGTTACAGCAGATATTTGAAACGGGCGTGGTGGGTTCAATGCTGAAATGGCCTACTATTGTGGTATATTCAGTGGAAGTTGCCCCTACACCGTACATCTCTAGAGGGTAGCAGGTTCAGACGTATAGCTGGTGCTCGCGTCTGCGAGAGGGAAGCAGGTGACCTCAGGTGCGACTACATTTGAGGAGAGATCGGGAGCTATAGATAACTACAAAAAGGGTGCGAGGAGACTGTACTTTTATTATTAATTAGAGGAATGCATGGTTGGGGAGCAAAAGGGGGGAATGCCTAAGGAGTTGCCCAAATTCAACTCACTCATCTGATGAATTTTTGGTATTCGTAAAATCAAGACTTTTAAATGTCATCTTTGTGCCCTTTCTGTAGATTTTGGTCCGGAGGGCATCCGACAGTATCAGTAACTCAGTTGTGAGGGTTCTCTAAATGGAAATAGAGCTTTATTTATGGACACACTTTAACTGCTGTGGTTCTCAGTGTCCCATTCTATATTGGACGAGAAATACCGCTTAATTTCGCTCATATGCCTCTTTATCAGGCTTGAGGTTCTTTTACGTGCTGTAAATCTACAACACGGGACCAATGGCTTTACTTCCCTTCCGAAGGAAGCCATGTTAAGGATCTTTTCGCCCGAAAAACTCCACCGTCCTCCGCCGGGTTTGAACCAGTGATCTTGGGCGAGGGCTCTCTGTGACCTAGTTATTGGAGTTTTATAATTAAACCTATGCTTATGTCAGCATTGCTTTATGAAGACACGACTAAGTCAGCATTTACGACATCTTGCCACCGATATCGATTGCTGAAACTGATGCAACTTTACCTCTTGCTAAATGAAATCTAATTTATTCAAAATGACCGTCTGGTACCCTGCAATATTACAATTGGAATTTTTTATTTATTTTACTGCACGAAAACCAGTTTCTTCATATTCACGTACAATGATATCGATAACTTAACTTTTTTCCCAGGATGCACCTTGTTAACAGCAGTAGCAGTTCTGCGGCAAAACGGTCTTCAGCTCCATAAAGAAATATGCTTTCAGTTCTCTCTTGAATGGAATGCATTGTTCTACAAACGTTTAATACGCGAGACATTTTCAGAGTGGTCTTCACAATAACAAAAATCTTATATGTTACACTCACATGACTTTCTCTAGCTACTCTATAAACAAACTTCTTACAAAAGAGAATTATTCTTTCAACATCATGCTAATCGAGATAAACATTAGCAGATTTGTATTACTTAGTTCCATATAAATAGAATGCAACTAAGGGAGTGCACTAGGCTAAAGTGATAGTCAAAATTGTTTTAAAAACTGTCGTTATGCGATTGTCAGTGCAAATCGCTTCTTTGCGTGACCAGGAACATAACAAAAGAAAAACGAACACTTTCGTCTAAGAAAAGTTTAAGTACTTTACAATTGAAACTAATAACAAGGCATATATCGGAAACGATAAGCTGCACGAAAAAAAAGTATATGACATAACGTGTGTATTTTAACAAGACCTACATTTTTTGTATAGTAAGTTTCTGTCTATCTTTTATGGCTTACTAGTTATGCCAAATTAAGCAAAATCCATTCAGAATAAACAGGTCTTTAGAATCTATTCCCAGAAAATTCAAGATATACATTTTATTTGTGATAGAAATGGTTTTAATATGTGGTATTTTAATCAAAATCGTTAGAGCCAAGAGCAGTGGATAGGGTTTTTAAATTTTTAGCAAAACTTTCTTTTACCTTGACGTTTTAGTGTGATAGCAGTTTTCTTTTAAATTCTTTTAATTTTAATGTGTTGATTTTAGATGGAGTTTTATATCCAGCTCTGTCTAGAGGGCTGGACCGTTCTGTTACTTCCGTTTCAACTGTGTTAGCTCTTTTACTTGTGTTTTTTCCTTTTTTTTTTGGTAGTTTTCTTACTGCCTATTGCCAAGTTTTAATTATAAGGGCGCTTATGACCTCGGCAGTTGAGCGCCCTTAAACACCATTATGATCATCATCATCGTTAGAGCCATTTTTAAGAAAAACAACATTTTCGAACATTTTCCCATGTGAAGGGTAGTTAGGGTGTAGGGATTTTCTTGAAAATTTGTGTCGCATCCTTGGAAGATAGTATAGTTAATACCAAGTTTGGTATTTAACCGTCCTTTCGCTTTTGAGCTATGCTGTCAACACTCGCGCGCGCGCACACGGACCTGTTTCTGAAAATGTTTTTTTTTTTTTTTGGATTCAGGAGTTCCTAAAACGTGTATTTTCGGTGAAATCTCGATGATAATTTTTAGGTGGAATACAATACTTCTCCACCCCTATGTACATTGTACATTTGGGGCTAGAGAAAGTAAAAATCCAAGCTTCTAGGCATTGATATAAAACAAAATATGTAAAAAAAAATGAATGAGACGAATAAACAATTGAATACTCCTTAATATTTAGATATAAAAACACAGGGGTGTCATTTGAAATTCCAAAGTGTGGATGGCTAGAGTGAGAGGTGACATAAAATGCAATTGAGACCAGTTTTATGCTTTCCCCTTGATATGGTGTTTTTGTTGAAATTAAATTTAAATATACTATTTATACCGGGAAGTTTTGAAATAAAAGCTTGTATAATAATGACATTCTGAATTTTTTTTTAACTTAATGTCCGTTAACCTAGTTGGTCATATGGGACGATGAATGAAATTGGTGAAATGATGCTCAGGGTCCATGGAGCTTAAAGTTACTCGACATTCGTCTTCTAGGGATAAGGAAAAACCCCGAAAAAACCTTATCCGGGTAACTCACCTTAAGCGAGAGTCGATCTCGCGACCTATTGAATATGAGACAGACACGCTAACACCACACTACCCAGGCGGGCTCTGACGTTTTCGTTCACATTTTCCTCGGTTTAAACTGCAACAACAAAAGCAAAGAGATGCAATCAGTTGAGCTGAAAGAACTGAAAGGCCGGATGCTCGAAAGCGGACACGATGGAACATGGGAGATCTTCCTGGAACGGTAATGTTTGTTCTCAGAGGATACAAGAAACTAGCTGTAAGTGAATGATGTTCACGGCCTTGAGTGAACAAAGATTTAGTCAGTGCAAGAGTTTCTGTCACACAAGCGAGAACGTCCTCGGCACCTGCAACAACTTGGTACTAGTGGAACTGTCCAAGTATGGTGAGGCCAAGTTCAGTGAATGCCCGCCCCACGTATTTCCATCAATATAACTTCTACAAGCACGGTTTTCCTCTCTTTGATAGTTTCGCTTTCATTCATTTCTTTGCCTACACGTACTAAATAAAAAAATTAGCAGAAAAAGTCTTATTTCTCACATCCTTGTAAGTAGAAGCGAAATAAGGGACAACCGTAGGTTAAAGTGATAGCCAAAAGCTGGTTGCTATGTCAATGAAGTTCCTTTGTTTATATGGATAGGAGTTGACAAGTTCCAGTATGAGAAAAGTACACGTTTTTCATAGCAGAAACCAAAAATAAGGAATGTCACAAAAACGACGAACTCCACGAAAAAAATGTATATAACATAAATTGTGTGTTTTAATGTGCTCTACAGTTTTTGTGTAGTAAGTTTTTGTCCATCTCTTACGGTTTAGCAGTTATTCAAAATTTAGTAAAATTAATCCAGAATAAACTACTCTTCAGAGGCTATTTCCAGTAAATTCAAGATATACATTTTATTTGTCAGGCAAATATCTTTAATATACGGAATTTTAATGAAAATGGTTAGAGCCATTTTTGAGAAAATCAAAAATTTCGAAAAAACTTCCATGTAAAGGGTAATTCGGGGTGGGGGTATTTTTTTTCAAAATCTTCGTGTCGCATCCCTGGAAGATACTAAACTTAAATACCAAGTTTGGTATTTTACCGACTTTGCGTTTTTGAGTTATCGTGTTCACAGACACACGGACACACACACACACACACACACACACACACACACACACACGCACACACACGGACCTTTTTGTGAAAATGCTTTTTTTGGATATTGGTGACCCTAAAACATATATTTCCGGTGAAATCTCGGTATCGAATTTTTGGGTGGAGTGCAATACTTTCTCTATACACTATGTACATAGTGCGTATGGAGAAAGTAAAAAGGTGATATGTTTCACTCACATGACTGCCTCTATATATCTGCTACAAATTATCTATTGTTAAAAAGCTTATACTTCTTCTTGATTTATCTCTTCAGCAAACTACTCGTTTTTGTTTTCTCTGATTGCAAATTAAAATTTGTTCACAAATGAATGTCTATCTTCAATGCTTTCCCAACAATTACAACGGCTGCGGCTACTACTGTACGCTCCGAATTTCCCGTTGAAGTTCGGTCAATCGTTGCTGCGTGTTATGCACTCCCAATTGAAACTGAACTCTCTGCAGGCTTCGCTCTCCCTTTAATACTTGTTGAACACGTGGCAGGAAACTTCCAGAAGCAGTCGCATCGTAGGTGTCGCAAACTCATTCAAGTGTAACAATGCGCGGCTTCGACGTCAGAAAGCTTCCCACTACACACTGTCCACTCGCACAGGTGTAATGATCACATATTCGATGTCAAAAGAACTCGCCGAAGGCGCACATGCGCACTAATGCAGGTGTAACAATGGACGGCAGCAATCAGCTATTACCTATGAAGCAAGCTGTTCACGCACACGTTCGATGATTACATTCGCAGGATTAGATCACAGTACTATCCATTAAACATTTTTACTTTCTCTACACGTACTATATACATAGTGTATAGGGGAAGTATTGTAATACACTCAAAAATTCGATACCGAGATTTCGCCGGAAATACATGTTTTAGGATCCCCTGAATCCAAATAAAGCATTTTTAGAGAAAGGTTCGTGTGTGTGTGTGTCTGGATGTCTGTGTGTGTGTCTATAGAAAACATAGCTTAAAAACGAAAAAACCATTAAATACCAAGTTTGATATTTAGGTATAGTATCTTCCACGGATGTGACACGGTGATTTTCAAGAAATACCCCCACCACAATAGACTTTACATAGAAACATTTTCGAAAATTTTAACTTTCTTAAAAATGGCTCTAACGATTTTTATTAAAATCACATGTATTAAAGCTGTTTGCACCCCGAATAAACTGTATATCTTGAATTTTCTGGGAATAGCCTCTGAAGACCTCTTTATTCTGTATGAATTTAGCCGAACTTTGCATAACTATTAAACCGTAAGAGATAGACAAACATTTACCACACAGAACATTTAGAGCACATTAAAACACACAATTTATGTTATACACATTTTTTTCGTGGAGTTGATCGTTCCAAAGATATTCCTTGTTATTAGATTCCGCTTTGAAAAACTTATACTTTTCTCATACAGGAATCTGTCAACTCATGTCCATACAAACAAAGGAACTTCGGTTAAATAGCAACCAGCTAGTTTTAACCTATGGTACTCCCTTATTTCCCTTCTACTTACAAGGAAGCAAGTAATATGATTATTTCTGCTATTTGTTTCTCGATTAGCTTGAAGTAAATAGAAGCATAAGCTTTTTAACAATAATTTGGTGCAGATATGTAGAGAAAGTCATGTGAATGGAACACATCAGATTGTTTTTGTAATATCAAAATTTAAAAAAAAATCTTATGTATTCCATTCACATGACTTTCTCTATATCTCTGTAAAAAATTATTGTTAATAAGCTTATCTTTTATTTATTTCATGCTAATGGAGAAAAAGTAGTAGAAATAGTCTTATTTGTCGCTTTATTGTAAGTAGAAGCGAAATAAATGAGTACCATAGGTTAAAATGAAAGCCAAAAGCTGGTTGTTATGTGACTAAAGTTCCTTTGTTTGTATGGACAGGAGTTGACAAATTCCTGTATGAGAAAAGTATGTCTTTCAATGCAGAAACCAAGAAAAAGGAATATCTCAAAAACGATCAACTCCAGGAAAAAAATGTATATAACATGAACTGTGTGTTTTAACGTGCTCTACATTTTTTGTGTGTTAAGTTTTTTTGTCCATCTCTTACGGTTTAGTAGTTATGCAAAATTCATCCATAATAAAGTAGTCTTCAGAGGCTATTCCCAGAAGATTCAAAATATACATCTTATTTGCCAGGTAAATATCTTTAATATATGATATTTTAATCAAAATCGTTACAGCTATTTTTTAGAAAATCAAAATTTTCGAAAAAAGTTTCATGTGAAGGGAAGTGTGGGGGTGGGAGGATTTTTCTCAAAATCTTCGTGTCGCATCCCTGGAAAATACTAAACTTAAATACCAAGTTTGGTATTTTACTGACTTTTCTTTTTT
This sequence comes from Hymenopus coronatus, assembly GCA_030762935.1. Classification (NCBI taxonomy): domain Eukaryota; kingdom Metazoa; phylum Arthropoda; class Insecta; order Mantodea; family Hymenopodidae; genus Hymenopus; species Hymenopus coronatus. The sequence continues at coordinate 30,097,563 of CM060897.1, forward strand.
GAGTTGTGTTCACGGACACACACACACACACACACACACACACGCTTTTTTTGGATACTGGGGACCCTAAAATGTATATTTCCGGTGAAATCTCGTTATCGAAATTTTTGGTGGATTGCAATACCTTCTTTATACACTATGTACATAGTACGTATAGAGAAAGTAAAAATAAGTTGAAAATCCTTAAGACTTTTTCTATCTCATTATTATTCCAAATTTCACACTATTGTCACCTAAAGTGTAGATATAGACGCCTCTTGTGTTAAATGATATTCGGTGCAACCAAAAGCAGTCATATTTTGTTCGTTAATTTTCTGTTGCCTGTCGAAAAAGCAAATGTCGTTCAGAAAGCACAAGATCTTGTTCGGAATTCAATTTCAATTAATAGCCTGTATTGGAAACTGCTATGCGGAACTAATGGGGCGTCCAAACAATTTAAATGTGTTACAACGCCTGCTTTTCGCTGGGAAATGAATAAGCATAGACGTTTTGTTAAAAATCTGATGTGTACCATTCACATGACTTTCTCTATATCCCTGCAACAAATTATTCTTAAAAATCTTATACTTCTATTTACTTTATGTTAATCAGAAACAATTAGCAGAAATAGTCATATTACTCGCTTCCTTGTAAGTAGAAGCGAAATAAGCGATAACCATAGGTTAAAGTGATAGTCAAAAACTGGTTGCTATGTCAATGAAGTTCCTTTTTATATGGATAGTAGTTGACAAGTTCCTCTTTGAGAAAACTATACTTTTTCATGGCAGAAACCAAAACTAAGGAATGTCTCAAAAACGACGAACTCCCACGAAAAAAAAATGTATATAACATAAATTGTGTGTTTTAATGTGCCCAACATATTTTGTGAAGTAAGTCTTTGTCCATCTTTTGCGGTTTAGCAGTTATTCAAAATTCAGTAAAATTCATCCAGAATAAACTACTCTTCAGAGGCTATTCCCAGAAAATTCAAGATATACATTTTATTTGTCGGATAAATATCTTTAATATACGAAATTTTAATCAAAATCGTTAGAGCCATTTTTGAGAAAATCAAAATTTTCGAAAAAAGTTCCATGTAAAGGGTAGTTGGGGATGGAGGGATTTTTCTCCAAATCTTCGTGTCGCATCCCTGGAAGACACTAAACTTAAATACCAAGTTTGGTATTTTACCGACTTTTAGTTTTTGACACACACACACACACACATACACACACACGGACCTTTTTGTGAAAATGCTTTTTTTGGATATTGGCGACCCTAAAACATATATTTCCGGTGAAATCTCGGTGTCGAATTTTTGGGTGGAGTGCAATACCTTCTCTATACACTATGTACATAGTGCGTATAGAGAAAGTAAAAATCGGACGCGTAACGTGTTGAAAGCTGAGGGGAGGAGAAAATGGAGTGAAAGAGAAAACTAAAATATTCCTCCCGCTCTTTCTCCATGGCGCAGATTCTTGAACACAATAATTCTCAAAGCGGCGAAGAAAAGTTCGTGGGAATTGAATAAAAAGGGAATCGGAGCGTGGAATGAAAATAAATGAGCTTGGAGTTGCTGAGAACTAGTTATTAAATCAGCTCTAAGTACGAACAATGGAGAAACGTTAAATAAGAATACGTGGTATCCGTAAAGAGGGTGAAGACAAAAGCGGCCGCTATGAAAACACCAACATTTCCCTCACAGGAATTGAAGGTATTTAAGGAACACTGGGGGTGAAATTTTAATTACAATATTTTAAAAATCTGATGTGTACCATTCACCTGACTTTCTCTATATCCCTGCAACAAATTATTCTTAAAAAGTTTATGCTTCTATTTACTTCATGCTAATCTAGAAAAATTAGCAGAAATACTCTTATTGCCTTCTTCCTTGTAAGTAGAAAGAAAATAAGGGAGTAGCATAGGTTAAAGCGATAGTCAAAAGTTGGTTACTATGTGACTGAAGTTCCTTTGTTTGTATGGACATGAGTTGACAGATTCCTGTATGAGAAAAGTTAAGATTTTCGACCCTGAAAACAAAAACAAGGAATATCTAAAAAATGATCAACTCCAAGAAAAAAAATATATATAACATAAATTGTGTGTTTTAATGTGCTCTACATTTTTTGTGCAGTAAGTTTTTGTCCATCTCTTATGGTTTAGCAGTTATTCAAAATTCTGTAAAATTCATCCAGAATAAACTATTCTTCAGAGGCTATTCCCAGAAAAGTCAAGATATACATTTTATTTGTCAGGTAAATGTGTTCAATATATGATATTTTAATCAAAACCGTTAGAGCCATTTTTGAGAAAATCGAAATTTTCGAAAAAAGTTCCATGTAAAGGGTAGTTTGGGGTGGGGGGATTTTTCTCATAACCTTCTTGTCGCATCCCTGGAAGATACTAAACTTAAATACCAAGTTTGGTATTTTACCGACTTTTCATTTTTGAGTTATCGTGTTCACAGACACACGGACACACACACGGACCTTTTTCTGAAAATACTTCTTTTAGATACTGGGGACCCTAAAACATATATTTCCGGTGAAATCTCGGTATCGAATTTTTTGGTGGAGTGCAATACTTTCTCTATACACTATGTACATAGTGGCTATAGAGAAAGTAAAAATGTCTGATGTGCTACATTCACATAACTTTCTCTACCTTATCAGTATACATACTATTCTTACTAAAGATTATTAAGTTATATACAACATACTAATCAAGATAAACATCAGTAGAAGCGATCTTATTACTTACTTCCTTGTTAGCAATAGGGAAATAATGGAATACACTAGGCTAAAGCGATAGACAACAGTTCGGTTACCTTTGCATGGTGCCGTTTGATAAATGTTAGGAATATCTCGAAAACGGACAACTCCATAAGAAAAACGTATACGACATAAATTATGTGTTTTATGAGATTCTACATTTTTGTTCAGTAAGTTTTTATCTATCTCTTACGGATTAACCGTATAGCAAAATTCTGTAAAGCTCATCCAGAATATAGAGGACTTCAGAGGCTATTCCCAGAAAATTCAAAGTATAGTTTTATTTTTCATGTAAATGTCTTTAATATACTGTAATTTAATCAAAATTCTAAGAGTGATTTTTGAGAAAAACAAAATTTTCAAGAAATTGTTGAAAATTTTCGTGACGCATCCTTGGAAGACACCGAACTTAATACCAAGTTTGGAATTTAACGATCTTTTCGTTTCTGAGCTATGCTGTCCACACACATGGTCCTTTTTCTAAAAATAATTTTATTGATTCATGGGGACCCAGAACATGTATTTCCGGTGAAATTTCGGTATGAAATTTTTGGGTGCAATACAATGCCTCTTCTATACATTATGTGCGTGTAGTGAAAGTAGCAAATAAATAAAAAAAAGTCTCTTCATTCCACAATTATTTCTTTAATTCTGTGGCCCATTTTTCTGTTGCACAGTATTCACCATATATGAGAACCAACATGTTGTAGGTTGTCACTGAAGGCCCTTGCTGTCACTGAATTCTATGTCCATATTTATGCTGCTGTATGAATATCTGTCCCTCCCCCTCAGATACCGCGGTATTCTTTATTTTCTTGAAGCTTGATTTCTTTTAATTTGATTTGGAAACATCATTAATCAATTTTAATTGAAGTACTGTAGGAATATTTATTTTTATGACTGTATGTTGTAAGCTCGCACTTTTCATGCTTTCCGCGCAGTTGCAGAGCAGGATACTCAATAATGACTAGAGTCCTAGCTGGAATAAACACCATCAAGTCCGTCGCAGCAAAGCAATTCCATTTTAAAGGGATTTTAGGAATCAGAAAAAATTGTTTTTCAAACAAACATTTCATAATTATTAGCTTAAAGCTTAATGTTTCCCTTAATTTTATAACAAAACTCTTTACAAGTTTTTCCAGTACTAGATAACATTTAGGAGAGGTTGTGGAAGTATTGTATTCCACCCAATTCATTAGTGCGATGTGTGTAGGAGTAACATTACACAAAAATCTGTCAGAAACTATGCTCAGAAAATTCAAAAAAATATTTTATTTTCGATGAAAATATTTGATATACGGTATTTTAATTAAAATCATTAGAGCATAACAGAATTAAACTGTAATCCCCAAATATCAAAAATGTTTTGCACCTTACACCAAAATATAGAAAAATAAGCCAAATTTAAGCTAAACTAAAAAATCAAACTTTTCAAAAGTGTTTTCATATACCAAGCTTGGTATTTAAGTTTAGTATCTCCCAAAGATGCGACAAGAAGTTTTTTTAAAAAGAATCCGCCCACCACAAACTACCCTTAATATGGAAAAATATTCGAAATTTTTATTTCCTTAAAAATGGCTCTATGATTTTGATTAAAATCCCGTATATTAAAGCCATTTATATCCCAAATTAAACATTTATCTTGAGTTTTCTGGGAATAGCCTCTCAAGACCTCTTTATTCTAAATGAACTGACGAATCTTGCTTACTGCTAAACCGTAAGAGATAGACAAAAACTAACTGTACAAAAAAAATTTGGATCTCGTCAAAACACACAATATGTCATTTCCGTTTTTGTTGTGGCAGTAACGTTTCACTTGTGGTGCTTATACTTTTCTCAGACATGAATCGTCCGTTTCTTTTCTGTTCTACTCCTGGCCAAGCAATTTGACTATCACTTTAGCCTAGTGTATTCCCGTAGTTGCCTTCTACTTATAAGAAACTAAGTAATAAGAACATTCTGCTAATATTTATCTCGATTAGCATTGTGTAGAAAGAAGAATAATCGTTGTAAGAAGTTTGTAGAGCAGCTAGAGAAAGTTATGTGAATGGAACACATCAGATTTTTCCCATTAGTCTATAACTGGACCTACAAGGATTTGTAGCCCCACACTTTTTTAAATACATGAAATGGAGCTCGTGTTCAGATCCTGACGCATGTATCGACATATGACAGTGTAAATGAAGTCATTAATATCGATGCTGCGTCGTAGGCGACTTGTACATGCATTTGTTTACGACTGTATTCTGCTGCAGTATTAATGTACATACATTGTTGCACAGGAGCCATTGTCGCGGGATAACGGATTTTGCGAAGGGGTGTGCTTTTTTACAGCTCGCATGCAGTTAAAATGGGGCATTTGAAAATAAACTGTCCAGTGTTGGAGATCGCTCTACTGATATGCGTTGGGGCTGCATTTTATTGTAGCTAAGGCAAAATTTATTATGATCATGATAATTCCTCTGTGTTCAGGTTTCATAATTTCCTGTTCTCATACGTATATGCGCTTTAGTTAGTAATACTAATAGCTCATTATTTTTGTTCTCCGTTTTCCATGTACTTATTTATCCTGTTTACTTTCTCTACACGTACTATGTACATAGTAGGTATTGCATTTCACCCAAAAATTCTATGTTGAGATTTCACCGAAAATAAAGGTTTTAAGGTCCCCAGTATCCAAGAAAAGCATTTTTAGAAAAAAAAAAGTCGCGCGTGCATGTTTGTCCGTGGTCTTGAACACGATAACTCAAAAATTAAAGGTCGGCAAGACACCAAACTAGGTATTTAAGTTTAGTATCTCCCAGGAATGCGACACGAAGATTTTGAGAAAAATCCCCGCATCCCAAACTACCCTTTACATGGAAAACGGTTTGTATATTTTGATATTCTCAAAAATAGCTCTTAACGATTTTGATTAAAATACGTACCGTATATTAAAGATACTTATATGGCAAATAAAATGTATATCTTGAATTTTCTGGGAATAGCCTCAAAAGACTTCTTTATTCTGGATGATTTTTACTGAATTTCGCATAACTGGTTAACCATAAGAGATAGATAAAAATATACCTGACAGAAACGTATATCACGATAAAACACACAATTTATGTTATATACATTTTTTTCGTGGAGTTGGTCGTTTTTGAGATATTTCTTGTTATTGGTTTCAACTTTAAAAAACTTATAATTTTCTCATACAGGAATTTGTCAACTCCTGTCCATATGAACAAAGGAACTTCAATCACATAGCAACCACTTTTTGACTATCACTTTAACCTATGATACTCCCTTATTTCGGTTCTACTTACAAGGAAGCAAGTAACAAGACTATTTCTGCTAATTTTTTCTCGATTAGCATGAAGTAAATAGAAGCATGCGCTCTTTAGCAATAATTTGTTGCAGAGATGTAGAGATAGTCTTGTGAATGGAACGCACAAGATTTTTTTTTTTTTTTTTTGTTTCCTACCTCAAATATGATCACATATATAACATAAGAACTGAAGCTTTCCTGGCGACGTGTTAATTCAAAATCTTCTCGGGCTTCTAGCCAGGTAAAAACTTGGCTTTTTTTTTTTTTTTTAAAAAAACAGTAACGGAGTCTGATCAGGACTCCGGTACTGTATCCCTATTTACATTTCCCCCCGTAGGTTTTACTGTTTCTTTTACAAACATACACACATTGCACAAACATATAACACCCATACCCAAGGCGGGACTCGAACCCACGATCCCCTGCACACGAAGCACCAAAGCGAGACGCTTTAGCGAGTGTGGCCATGGGGACCGGCGTGGCTTGACACCAACGTTTCGAAGAAGTGCATCTTCCTCGTCTTCAGGGTGAACTGAAGACGACCCTGAAGACGAGGAAGATGCACTTCTTCGAAACGTTGGTGTCAAGCCAAGTTTTTACCTGGCTAGAAGCCCGAGAAGATTTTGAACATATATAACAGTTTAAAGTTAAATACTGTGTATTTTCCAAATTTCACAGATGCATTTAAGTCAAACTGTTAACGCTAGACATGAACCATATTGTCTACTAATGGACTACCTTTGTTGTGTCTTGAGAGCAACAAGCGAGTGATAATGAAGTGCGGCGACCGCCACATTTCCGTAGTTAAGGTGCGTCACGTCACCGCTTGTATGCCAACAGTTCCACATAATGGATTTCGCAGGAAATTCACAGTCACTCTGCTTTATTGCCAACTTGTCCTCGGGACATTGTGATGAAGACAATGCTGTCTCCCTTCTAATTAATAAACAAAGACTTGCTGAGCATGTTCCCAGAGTTTTCTACCTGCCTCAATTTGAATGTCGGCTCTCCTTTATGTGGTTGTTCTTTGTCAGTGTTCAGATTACTCAGGGTTTTGATGATTATAATGCAGGAAAAATCCAATGTCTTCCACTTACATCTCTGTAACAAATTATTGTTGAAAATGTTTTTCTTCTACTTCATGCTAATCGAGATAAAATTAGCAAAAATGCTCTTATCACTTGCTTCCTTGTAAGTAGAAGTCGAACTGAGGGAATGCACATCTTTTAAAAGCTGTCGTTATATAAAACAATTAAAATTTGGCATTCCCGGAAGTAAAACGCGTTGAAACGAACGTTGACTTCCCGCTTGGGAACAGTTTTAAGTAGTTTAGAATTGAAACGAGTAACAAGGAATACCTCAGAAAGGATTGACTCTACACAAAATGTACAGAACATAAATTTTAATGTATAGTACAGCAATTTTAGTGTGTTTTAATGAGATATACATTTACGAGTTATACAAAAATCATCTAGAATGAAGAGGTCTTCAGAGGTATTCCCAGAAAATTCGATATGTTGTACATTTTGTTTGCCATGAAAGTCTCTTAAAATCGTTGGTGCCATTTTTTAAGAAAATCATAATTTTCAAAGAATGTTAAATGCAAAAGGTAGTTGGAGTTGAGGGAGATTTTCTTGAAAATCTTCGAGTCGCATCCAAGTTTTCTATTTAACGGATATTATTGAACTATGACAGACACACATACACACAAAGGGACATGTTTCTAAAAATGTTTTTTTGGATTCAGGGTTTCAGAACCTGTATTCTCGGTGAAATCTGGTGTCCAATTTTGGGTAGAATACAATACCTTTTCTATATACTATGTTATATATGTGCTAGAGAAAGTAAAACGCTTGATCATGCTTTATGTAGTCAGAAGCAGCTACTTACGAAGAGGGTGGGACGCGGAACAAGAACGTTTAGTTATGTATGGAAGCAGTAAACTTTGACATGACTGCAGCTATCGAACTAGTTTCTTGTGGCTTCCTCCTTGGGGCGTGACTGACTCAGTTTTACATATGACGTGACGTTACGTGCCGCATAAAACGCCTCTTTTTTGTTTCGTGACGCACATCATCCATCTCCGCTATCGATTTCGGTCGTTGAAATCTCCTTGGGCCACATTCACAAACAGAAGTAATATCGCACGTTAGAAAAACAGGTTCTTCATTTCAACTAAAAGGTAGCGAGGCGAACTGCTAAAATTAAAATTTCCGTTTTCTGTAAAGCGAAACTGTCCTTGTCGGTTATATGTATTCGCTTCCTTGATTCAGACCTCGACAGAAGTCAACATTCCTTAACCTTCGTGACCAAGATACTGTAACACTTAATGCTGTGCTCTCGGAAAGAGCATGGATGTTATTTTAAATTACAAAATGTCAGGCATATTAACAGAGGATTAGGCTGGCTTTGTTCACTTTACTAACACGGATTTATTATGTAAATAGTAGATAGATAAGGAATTGCATTCCACCGAAAATTTCGATACCGAGTCTTACCCGGAAATACATGTTTTACGGTTTTCTGAATCCAAAAAATCTGATGTGTTCCATTCACATGACTTTCTCTATATCTCTGTAAAAATTATTGTTAATAAGCTTATCTTTTATTTATTTCATGCTAATCGAGAACAATTAGCAGAAATAGTCTTATTCCTTGCTTTATTGTAAGTAGAAGCGAAATAAGGAAGTACCATAGGTTAAAGTGAAAACCAAAAGCTGGTTGCTATGTGACTGATGTTCCTTTGTTTGTATGGACAGGAGTTGACAACTTCCTGTATGAGAAAAGTATAAGTTTTTCAAAGCTGAAACCAAGAAAAAGGAATATCTCAAAAACGATCAACTTCACGAAAAAAATGTTTATAACATAAATTGTGTGTTTTAACGTGCTCTACATTTTCTGTGGGTTAAGTTTTTGTCCATCTCTTACGGTTTAGTAGTTATGAAAAATTCATCCAGAATAAAGTAGTCTTCAGAGGCTATTCCCAGAAAATTCAAAATATACATTTTATTTGTGAGGTAAAGAACTTTAATATACGATATTTTAATCAAAATCGTTAGAGCCATTTTTTAGAAAATCAAAATTTTCGAAAAAAGTTCCATGTAAAGGGTAGTTTGCGGTGGGGGGATTTTTCTCAAAATCTTCGTGTCGCATCCCTGGAAGATATTAAACTTAAATACCAAGTTTGGTATTTTACCGACTTTTCGTTTTTGAGTTATCGTGTTCACAGACACACGGACCCACACACACGGACCTTTTTCTGAAAATACTTTTTTTTTGGATACAGGGGACCCTAAAACATACATTTCCGGTGAAATCTCGGTATCGAATTTTTTGGTGGAGTGCAATACTTCTCTATACACTATGTACATAGTGAGTATAGAGAAAGTAAAAAGGACAATTTTTAGAAAAAGATCCATGTGTGTGTGTGTGGACAGCATAACTCAAAAACTAAATGTCGGTAAAATAACAAACTTGATATTTACGTTCAGTGGCTTCCAAGGATTGGTCACGAAGATTTTCAGAAAAAGCATCCCACTCGAAACTACCATTTACATGGAACATTTTAAGAAAATTAATCTAAAATTTTGATTAAAATACCATATGCTTAAGATATTTTCATGACAAACAAAATATATATTTTGAATTTTCTGGGAATATTCTCTGAAGACATCTTCATTTTCGGTGACTTTTGTATAACTTTTGTGTAAATTAGATCTACAAAAATTTGCTGCACAAAAATGTAAATCTTATTAAAATACATAATTTGTCGTATACTGTTTTAGTACGAAGCAAAGGAAGTAAAGGTAGTACTGAACTGAACACATCCACACGAGATTAGCTATCTTCACTGCTTGCGATTTGGTCATTCCTAAAATAATATATAGGCGTCTAAATTTCGAGTCACAAAAGTCGATTACTCTGGGAACTGATGTATACTAGTTTCTTAGAAAATGTTGGCTTGGCGCACTGAATTCTTTTCCATTCTCTCTCTCTAGGATGAATCTCAGCAATTAGTGGAACAGAATTCTCAATCCCTCTCAACCACAACTAATACCTAATTCATTCTTTACGTAACTGGTCCAGAAAAGATCAAAACGCTTTTAATACATCCATGACGTGAATTTATTACTCCTTTAACAGAACAACTCTTGAAATAACGCGACAAAGCGTTTAAAAGTTAACGTTGAAGAATTTCTAACACGCAAAAGGCAGAGTCTAACCCATTAATCTGCCATAATGGAAGTAATAATTTAAGTTATTTTGGCATGTGAAGCTCTTGAGAAGTGAGGGACCGGTTTTGTTGTAGAGATAAAACCTTTCTTGCACATGTTCATGACATATTTCTGTGGAAATTTCATACAATTTCATCAACTTTCATGGGCTAGAAACAAATGATTAGTCTGTTCCGGTTCTAATTTATAACACTGTTGAATCCATATGGGAGTTACTCTGTCAAGGTTCATTCTGCAAATGTGTTTATGCCAGCTTCTTCGATACTGTTCTGTTTCATATAGTATTTCAAAAGCACACGATGGAGACAAAAATAAATGTATTTTGACAACTCATATTGACTGGATACTGAGGTAAATCGCGAATGGTGGAGATAAAATCCCTTTTTATTTTCTCTAGCATGTATATACAACAAACATAGTAGAGAGTGTGTATTTTGTGTTCCACTCAAAAATTCGATACTAATATTTCACCAAAAAATACATGTTTAGAGATCCCCTGAATCCAAAACAAAAACACTTTAAGAAAAATATGTGTGTGCGTGTACAGCATAGCTCAAAATCTGTTAAATGTCAAGTTTGTGTTCAGGTTCAGTATCTTTTAAGGATGCGAGAAAGATATTTACCGAAAATCCTCTCCCCCAACTGCCCTTTACGTGGAACATTTTTCGAAAATTTTGATTTTACCAAAAATGGCTCAAATGAATTTGATTAATATACCATTTGTTTAAGATATTTTAATGACAAACAAAATGTATATCTTGAATTTTCTGGAAATAGCCTCTGATGACCTCTTCAGTCTGAGTGACTTTTGACTGTAAGAGGTAGAAAAATACTTACTACGCAAGAATATATGTAGATCTTGTTAAAACACTCAATAAGTTAGTTAACCGTTTCTAAGATATTCCTTGTTAATGGTTTCAATTTTAAACTGCTTAAACACTTCTCAGCTAGGAAGTCATCTTTCGCTACATACCTTTTATTTTACTCCACACCACGCAAAGAGAACCCAACTTCAATTGTTTTACATAGCGATAGCTTTGAAAAAGACAATTATTTTAGCCTAGTGTATTCCTTTATTTGCCTTCTGCTAATGCTTATCTCGATTAGCAAGATGTAGATAAATGAATAATCTTTTGTAGAGATAGTTTGTTTACAGAACAGATAGCGCAAGACATGGGAATGGAACGCATCAGCTTTTAAAACTTCGTTAAGCAAATGTTTTCGTATGTGAGCCAATACTTACTTGTGCCTTACATATTGCCTACTGAGGATAGAAGGGGAGGTTGGAGTTTCCAGACGATGAGACTCAGGAGCACTTTGCAGAACGAGCCCGAGCAATAATATTCAATAATTTCGACAATCGGTGGATCGGCCGGGGAGAACCAGTACATTACCCTGCTATTACTGGTCCCCACCCCTTAAACTTATTTCTCGGGGGCCACATGAAACCCGAAGGTCTCGTAGGGGGAATTATTTGCAAGAATTCTTGCGGCGGCCACACAGATACAGAACACATCATATATTTTCCAATGTTTTGGTCCAGATGGCATCTTAAGACTAAAATCTGCCAGCGTTTCGCTTTGGTTATGATCTAGTTCCATATAAATTGCGTATTCTCGTGAAGGCTGTTCAATATCTGAACAGTCTTCACGAGAATATACAATTTACTACATAACCAAAAATTGCCATTTTTAGACGTTCTGATCGGGGGGGGGGGATTTAGCAAATAAAACAGTATATTGCTCAGTTAACCGAAAGGCTACACACACACACACACACACACACACACACACACATACACACAGATATATATACATGCCAATCTCACCCCCCCCCCCAATTTCAGTAAAACGAAGCATGATCAAAACTCTTTTCCAACGAGCCACACGTATTTGTGACAAAAAAAAAAACAAAAAAAAAACCCACAAAAATCAAAAGAAAAATAAAAGCAAGATGGGCCCGAATTCTTTTTATTCGGGGCACCACTGAAAGGATTGGTAAGGTCCTACACAAACAAGGGATTAATACTCGGTACAACCCACCCTCAAACCAGTGAAAGGTAAATCTAACCCACTACTTAATCCAGGATTCATAAAATACCATGCGATTGCAGCAAAGCATACTCCTATACGTGGAGTGTCGCCCTCCGTGGTGTAATGGTTACCATGCTAACTTCATATACCCAAGGTCGCGGGTTCAAACACGGCGGAGGACGATGGATTTTTCGGGCGTAAAAATCCTTAGCATGGCTTCCTTCGGAAGGGAAGTAAAGCCGTGGGTCCCGTGTCGTAGATTTACTGCACTTAAAAGGACCTCAAGCGTGATATAGAGGCCTCTTTCACGCCCAGTATAGAATGGGACGCTGAGAACCACAGCAGTTAAAGAGCGTCCATAAATAAAATGCCATTTCCATTTTTATACGTGGAGAATGTAATTAGGCGCCGGGCTCAGAAATTCTACGCCAGATTGGGCGAACATGAGAACGCACTCGTGCGATCGCTGGGGGAGTACTTACCTATTGAACGCCGATACAGGAGGTATAACCTTGCATGGCTTACGGTAACAACGCCTTCAAACTAGCCAACAGCAAATTAGATGAACTAAGAAATTCCCCCTCCGAATATTGGTAGCGCTCATTAAAATTCTACAACAAAAACAATTTAACCAAATCAAATACCAGCGGAGCAGAGGAAAAGGATGCTGCTCCTTAAAAAAATGCAACCGTTCGAGGAGCCTATCTAGCACTGTGGCTAAGCCCTCATAAGATGGGCGAAACGTGGCAGATTTTAGCCTCAAGACGCGGTCTACACCGGAAGCACTGGACCAAGATAATTCTAATAGTTTACGAAAACATATTTTCCAAGATCACGATACTTCCGTGATACCGCCTCTGCGCTGAAGTTAATGGTGCTAATTTTGTACACCTACTATGTTACGTAATACTGATCAGAACAATAAATTAATGAAAAGCATTTTACACCATTGTATTCTCAATCAAACCAAGAACTCTGTACTTACTCAACTTGAGTTTCCAACGCGTGTTTATTTAACAAGATATTTGTTTATGTCTCCTTTATCATATTTACCATTGTGGCTCTGAATATCTTCTATTCTCTTTTTACTTTCTCTAGCACGTAGGTATTATATTCCACTCATAATTTCGATGCCAAGATTTCAGGTTCCCTGAATCCAAAAACAGATTTTAGAAAAGGGTCCGTGTCTGTGGAAATTAGAGCTCAAAAACGAAAATACCGTTAAATACCAAACTTGGTATTTATGTTTAATCTCTTCCAAGGATGCGTCACGAAGATTTTCAAGCTACCCTTTACATGGAAACATTTTCGAAAGTTTTGTTTTTCTCAAAAAATGGCTCTAACGATGTTGATTAAAATGCCGTAAATTAAACATATATCATAAATAAAATGCATATTTTGAATTTCCTGGAAATAGCCTCTGAAGATCTTCTAATTGAGCTTTGCAAAATTTTGCATAGCGGTTAAACCGTAAGAGATAGACAAAACCTTACTATACAAAAATATAGATCTCGTTAAAACACCGAATTTATGTCATATAGTTTTTCTTGTAGAGTTGACCGTTTTCGAGATATTCCTTGTTATTGGTTTCAATTTTAAACTACCTAACTTTTCTCAAATGGGACCATGCAAAGCGAACCGAACCTCAATTCTTTCACATAGTGACCAGCTTTTAACATATTTTATTAACGCTTTGGCTTATTTTCCTCCTGTTTACAAGGAAGCATATGATGAGACTAATTCTGCTAATGTTTATATCGATTAGCATGATGTAAATAAAAGAATAATGTCTTGTAACAATATTTTGCATATGGAGCAGCTAGTTATGTGAATGGAGCACACAAATCTCTACAGTCTCTTATCCTGTAACAATACACGTACAGCTAGACCTTGTAAAATTAAACCTTTCTTTCTAGACTTTCTTCGCTAGACGACGTATATTTTGAAATAGGCAATATCTTATTTATATTTTTAGTTCGACCATTGCCCGCATTCTGGAGGTCGTAGGTTCCATTCCCGTGGTCGGCATACTCGTGAATTTTGGGAAGGGGGGTTCCCGGTGTCGCCTGCCAAATGGTGGTTGGGCTCATTACTTCACCCGATTTTTTTGCCCCCATTTCCTGTACCCATCATTTTCTTATCATCTGTTTCAGGGATGAAGAACCAGACGACGTTGTTAGGCGAGTTGCGACTGAATGGTAACCTGTGAGCTGTAAAAAAGTTTATCCTGTCGTCGGTACCGCCCGATCAGGACCCACCTTAGGGGCTTTCGGGCTCAGGCTGCCTCGGGGAACCTTCTGAGTGAGGCGCGGGAATCGCGTTGGAGGTGTTCCATCTGTAACCGTTAGAGATCCCCTCCATCCTTGCGCCCATCGTCATCCGGATCTGGTCGCCATTCGGTTCTCTCCGCTAATCCCTTCCTCCCTGGGGTCAGATTAGACGCAAAGGTCCCCCAGGACACACATACCGAACGCTGCCCCAGTGTCTGAGGGTGATGACACCATCTGTATGTAACCTTAATCGACCATTGCCTATAGACATCCTTAAACAATTAAATTTAAAACGTTTGCAATAGGAGTATTAGTAATTATTACTTTAGCCCTCTCTTTATTATTTCTCTACCACATATGTAGTAGAAGATCTCCCCGGAAATATATGATTTGAGGAAACTAAATCGAAAAAAATCTGATGTGTACCATTCACATGACTTTCTTCATATCCCTGCAACAAATAATTCTTAAAAAGCTTATACTTCTATATACTTTATGCTAATCAGAAAAAATTAGCAGAAATAGTCTTATTACTCGCTTCCTTGTAAGTAGAAGCGAAATAAGGGACAACCGTAGGTTAAAGGGGTAGTCAAAAGCTGGTTGCTATGTCAATGAAGTTTCTTTGTTTATATGGATAGGAGTTGACAAGTTCCAGTATGAGAAAAGTATACGTTTTTCATAGCAGAAACCAAAAATAAGGAATGTCACAAAAACGACGAACTCCACGAAAAAAATGCATGTAACATAAAATGTGTGTTTTAAAGTGCTCTACATTTTTTGTGTAGTAAGTTTTTGTCCATCTCTTACGGTTTAGCAGTCATTCAAAATGTAGTAAAATTCATTCAGATTAAACTACTCTTCAGAGGCTATTCCCAGAAAATTCAAGATATACATTTTATTTGTCAGGTAAATATGTTTAATATCCGAAATTTTAATCAAAATCGTTAGAGCCATTTTTGAGAAAATCAAAATTTTCGAAAAAAGTTCCATGTAAAGGGTAGTTGGGGGTGGGGGGATTTTTCTCAAAATCTTCGTGTCGCATCCCTGGAAGATACTAAACATAAATACCAAGTTTGGTATTTTACCGACTTTTCGTTTTTGAGTTATCGTGTTCACAGACACACGGACACACGGACACACACACACACACACACACACACACACACACACACACACACACACGGACCTTTTTGTGAAAATGCTTTTTTTGGATATTGGGGACCCTAAAACATATATTTCCGGTGAAATCTCGGTATCGAATTTTTGGTGGAGTGCAATACTTTCTCTATACAATATGTACATAGTGCGTATGGAGAAAGTAAAAAAGCAATTGTAGAAAAAGTTCCACATGTATGTGAACATGTGTGTGTCTATGAACAGGGTTACCTCAAAAATGAAAAATCAGATAAATACAAAACTTGGGTTTAACTATTGTATATTCCATAGATGTGACATGAAGATTAAAACAAAAAAGTCCCAAATACACTTTACATAGAACATTTTTCAAAAAAAAATTCTTAACAGTGGCTCTAACGGTTTGATTAAAATATCACGTATTAAAGATACGAGGATTGAGGCATAAGTGATGGTAACTATTTTTTATATGTGAGAAAAATGTGAAACATATATACATGACAGGACAGGGTATGAATAGTATGGACAGTGAGCAACACCTCGAAATTGTGCTTCACATGATATTTATTAAGGTAGTTGATATGACAATATTTGTTTCATGTTTCACACTCATTACAACACATACACTTCTAAAGACCTTCAAAGTAGTCCCCTGCAACGTTCACAACATCATGACACGATGTGAGAGACACTGAAACGCCATCACTATTTTCCTCCCATGTGGAAATCTGGCCATCTATCTGTACAGCTTTCAATATCTTCATGTACCGCAAACCACCTACCAGTTATGATTCTTTTATCTTGCCTATGAATCTCGGTGTCACATTGGTGGTCGGTACTCCAGTTCTTCCAAATCTCAGCGGTGCAATAGCCGCCCTATCTACCTCTCGACCGTCCGGTATGGCAAAAGATTATTCCCAACAGTTTCCGTCAATTTCGTGTGGTATTCTCGGTCAACCCTCTCACGGAGAATGGCTATTTTGAATGTAAAAGCACTGTCCAATACGAGTTACATACATCTGGCACGGCGGTCGCCAGACAACTGATTTTACATTGCTCACTGCGCCCTGGCGTTCCAGCACTATCTGGCTTTATGAGCACGTATTAGGGATGTCTCTCTGTGGTAGCTTTGACAAAAATCTGATGTGTTCCATTCACATGACTTTCTCTATATCTCTATAACAAATCATTGTTAATAAGCTTATCTTTTATTTATTTCATGCTAATCGAGAAAAATTAGCAGAAATAGTCTTATTTCTTGCTTTATTGTAAGTAGAAGCGAAATAAGGGAGTACCATAAGTTAAAGTGAAAGCCAAAAGTTGGTTGTTATGTGACTAAAGTTCCTTTGTTTGTATGGACATGAGTTGACAAATTCCTGTATGAGAAAAGTATGTTTTTCAAAGCTGAAACCAAGAAAAAGGAATATCTCAATAACGATCAACTCCACGAAAAAATGTATTTAACATAAATTGTATGTTTTAACGTGCTCTACATTTTTTGTGTGTTAAGTTTTTGTCCATCTCTTACGGTTTAGTTGTATGCAAAATCCATCCAGAATAAAGTAGTCTTCAGAGGCTATTCGCAGAAAATTCAAAATATACATTTTATTTGTCAGGTAAATATCTTTAATATATAATATTTTAATCAAAATCGTTAGAACCATTTTTTAGAAAATCAAAATTTTCGAAAAAAGTTCCATGTAAAGGGTAGTTTGGGGTGGGGGGATTTTTCTCAAAATCTTCGTGTCGCATCCCTGGAAGATACTAAACTTAAATACCAAGTTTGGTATTTTACCGACATTTCATTTTTGAGTTATCGTGTTCACAGACACACGGACACACACGCACATACACTCACAGACCTTTTTCTGAAAATACTTTTTTTGGATACAGGGGACCCTAAAACATATATTTCCGGTGAAATCTCGGTATCGAATTTTTTGGTGGAGTGCAATACATTCTCTATACACAATGTACATAGTACGTATAGACAAAGTAAAAAGTTGTCGAGAAAGATTTCCAAATAGAGGAGCATCAAATCATGGCATTTGATTTCATGTATCAAAGTGTTGTAGATACAGGAATCGTTCTCTTCGTTTTGAAGGAGCTGGCTAAAGAAATATTGGACAAGAAGAAGAAATCCTACATTTAGTGGAAGAAGGTCCCGAAAGAGCAACCGTGGTATATCTCCCCCATACTTCGCTTTTGCCATATCCGCGAAGTTTGCAAATTACTTTTTTCCGCATTATTTAGTTTTGTTAACTGTTAATGGGAAACAAGTTATCATCTTCTTACTTCAGTAACTATTATTGAGTAACTACTTACATTGTATGCATTACTTTTATAGCCGTTATTGAGTAACATTTACTTTTCTATGTTACTTTGTAACCCATAAAGATTTCGTTAATATGGTAAAAGTTATTGAGCAACTAGTTACTTTGTATGCGTTACTTTTGTAAGCGTTAATAGATATCTTATTATTGTCTTTATTACTGTAGTAACCATTGTGAATAGTTACTTCGATCGAGTGACTTCTTAACCGTTACTAATGGGTAACTAGTTACTCTCTTGTTCTTTGATATCAATTGAGTAGCAAGTTATTGTAATTAATTACTTTTGGAATCGTTAACTGTTGATTAGTTCTGTTTGTTTCCATTTCTACAGTAACTCTATCATTAAGATACGCTATTGTCTGCTCATTCCTACTCCGGGTCGAGAAAACAGAACGCTAACTATTCGACTACAGAAACAGTCTGCTCCCATATGTTTTACTAGAATCAATAAAACATTTAAACCGGGGTCAGCTGGTTAGCTAATAAGCCGGTTGTGGCTGAAAGAATGTTAACTCCCGAAGGTTAGAGATACCATGCAAGGAATTCTACTAGTGAGGAATCATTGCCTCAATACATATCATCCATTCAAATGACATATTTTACTTTCTGTAGCACGTATGCACGTACTGTACATAGCTAGAGAAGATATTGTATTCCACCCAAAAATTCAACAGAGTTTTCATCGAAAATACATGTTTTTAAGTCCCGCGAATTTATTCAAAGCATTTTTAGAAAAAGTTACGCGTGTATGTGCTTGTGTGTGCATGTGTTTGTGTCTGTGGGCAGTATAACCAAAAAACGAAAGGTCCGTTAAATACTAAACTACCTTTACATGGGAAAAAATCCAATTTTTACTTGTAAGGAATTAAGTAATAAAACTATTTTGAATAGAGAGAAAATACGCTTTTGTAAGCATAATCATTGCATAATCTGGTCACCCATCATGGTTTATCTTCACAGTAAACACATTGCGTTAACTGTGTTAGAAAAAAAAACCTGATGCGTTCCATTCACATGACTTTCTCTACATGTCTGCAACAAGTTAATGTTAAAAAGATAATGCTTCTATTTACTTCATCCTAATCGAGAAAAGGTTGGCAGAAATAGTCTTATTACTTCCTTCCTTGTAAGTAGAAGCGAAATAAGGGAGTACCATAGGTTAAAGTGATAGTCAAAAGCTGATTGCTATGGGATTGAAGTTCCTTTGTTTGTATGGACAGGAGTTGACAAAGTCCTGTGTGAGGAAAGTATAAGTTTTTTAAAGTTGAAACCAAAAACAAGGAATATCTCGTAAAACGATCAGCTCCACGAATAAAATGCATGTAATATAAATTGTGTGTTAAGGTTTTGTCCATCTCTTACGGTTTAGCAGTTATGCAATATTTGTACAATTCATCCAGAATAAAGTAGTCTTCAGAGGCTATTCCCAGGAGATTCAAGATATAATCTTATTTGTTAGGTAAATATCTTTAATATACATATTCTAATTGAAATCGTTAGAGCCATTTTTAAGAAAATCAAAATTTTTGAAAAAAAAATATCCATGTAAAGGTTAGTTTGGGGTGGGGGGATTTTCCTCAAAATCTTCGTGTCGCAACCCTGGAAGATACTAATTTTAAATACCAAGTTTGGTATTTTACCGACATTTCGTTTTTGAGTTATCGTGTTCACAGACACACTGACACATGGACCTTTTTGTGAAAATGCTTTTTTTTTTTGGATACAGGGGACCCTAAAACATATATTTCCGGTGAAATCTCGATATCGATTTTTTGGGTGGAGTTCAATATTTTCTCTGTACACTATGTACATAGTACGTGTAGAGAAAGTAAAAACAAAGCATCATCTTGACTTTCCCTATTACCGCCGAGTTGACAGCTCAGAGTTGAGAATGAACAAACTTGTTCCATTTCTCTACGGGAATATGTATATAGATGCATATATAGCAATAAGCCTTTTAACTGATTTTTACTTTCTCTACATGTATTATGTGCATAATGTATAGAGAAGGTATTGCATTCCACCCTAAAATTCGATGCCAAGATTTCACCGGAAATACACGTTTGGGCCCCCTGTATAAAAATAGAGCATTTGTAGAAAAATGTCCGTATGTGTGTGTGTGTCTGCGAACACGATAACTTAAAAACGAAAAATCTATAAAATACCAAACTTGGTATTTAAGTTTAGTATCTTCCAGGGATGCGATATGAAGATTTGGAAAAAAAAATCTCGCCGTCCCAAACTACCCTTTACATGGAAAAATTCAAAAAATTTGGATTTTCTCAAAAATGGTGCTAACGATTTTGATTAAAATACCGTATATTAAAGGTATAAGTCAAATAAAATGCATATCTTGAATTTTCTGAGAATAGACTCTAAAGACCTCTTTATTCTAAATGAGCTGGTAAACCGAAGGGATTGACAAAACCTTACTTCACAAAAAATGTAGATCACGTTAAAGTTGTTAGCTCCTGGCATTGCATAGCAACGGATTTCTACTATATGGCAACTACCTTTTAAAAGATTCCACTAGTGTATTCCCTTATTTTCCTTCTATTTGCAAGGAAACAAGTAATTAAGACAACTTCTGCTAATGTTTATTCCGATTATCATAAAATAAATAGAAGAATAATCTTTTTAACAACATTTTGTCACAGCGATGTAGAGAAAATCAGGGAATGTAACACATCAGATTTTTACATTTTTGCTTTCTCTAGCACGCATGTTTAGTATATGTACACATAGTAGATAGCGTAGGTATTGTATTCCAACTAAAATTTCGATACCGAGATTTCACCGAAAATACATTTTTAAGGACTCCTAATTAAAAAAGCATTGTAGAAAAAGGTCTCTCTCCATGCATTTTTGGATAGCATAAGTCAAAACGAAAAGTCTGTTAAATACCAAACTTGATATTTGAGTTCAGTATTTTCCAAGAATGTGACATAAAGATATTTAGGAAAACCACTCCAGCCTTGAACTAGACTTATATGGATATTTTCGACAATTTTCTCAAAAATGACTCTAATGAGTTTGATTAAAGTGCCACGTGTTTAAATATTATCATGAAAAAAAACGAAATTAATCTTGAATTTTATGGAAATAGTCTCTGAAGATCTATTTATTTCAAATAGTTTTTGTATAACTCGTAAACCGTAAGAGTTAGATAAAAACTTGTTATACAAAAAAAATGTAGATCTCACGCAATTTACGTCATACACATTTTTTGTAGAATTACCGTTTCCAGACATTTTTTGCTATTGGTTTCAATTTTAAACTACTTAATCTTTTCTGAAGTGGGATGTTAAGTTTCATTTCATCTCTGTTTTACTCCCGGGAATGCAAAAAAAAAAAAGATTTGACTATCGCTTTAGGATAGTGTATTCCCTTATTTGCCTTCCACTTACAAGAAAGCAAGTAATAAGCTCAAGTCTATTAAAGTTTATCTCGATTAGCATGACGTAGATAAAAGAATAATCTTTTGTAAGGAAAGTTTGTTAGGGAACAGCTAGAGAAAGTCATGTGAGTGGAACACATGATATATTTTGGGTATAGGTTGTGAAGTCATGCTTACTCTAATTGTAGTTTTAATACGTAACTTTAAACCACAAGAGATGGACAAATACTTCTTAAACAAAATTTGTAGCACTCCTTAAATCACACAGTGCCAAAAAAAAATATTTTTGATGAATTAACTTTTTTGGAACTTTTCCTAGTTCTTTATTTGGATTTTAAGAAAGTCATACTACTCTAAAATTAGAAGTCATTAGATTTCTTTTCTCTCCTGCTTAAGCCTATGCCTTTAAAAATACAATAAAAGTATTTCTACAAATTTTTATCTTGATTAACATGAAGTAGATAGAATATGCCTTTGTAAAAGTAATCTGTTGATGAACAAGTAGAGAAAATAATATAAAAGTAATACTTCTTAACTTTATTTCACACTGCTGCCTAAATAATGTACATTTCTCTAGGAATTATATATATTACTGAGGCTGAAAAATATTCACATGGTTCCAACCTTAGAGCCAATATTTAATTGATCTTTGTGCACAATGACACATGTTCTTTTGATGTCGGTACTTTACATTTTTGAGTCAGAAACTGCGTAAAAATGGCAATAAATGTCAATAGATTGGGTTTAGACTTATAAAACTGCAATAATGGGATGCCTATGACATTGGGAATTAACAGACTTCTTCCACTTCTCTACGGAAATATGCGTATAGGCGTAAAAATAGGATAAGCCCTTTTAACTCATTGTTCTTTTTTAATTTCTCTAGCCCCGTATGTACACTGTACATAGGGATAAAGAAGTATTGTATTCCACCCAAAAATTCGATGTCGAGATTTCACCGGAAATACATGTTTTAGCACCCCCTGTGTCCAAAAAAAAAAAAAGCATTTTCAGAATGCTGTGTGTGTGTGGGCCTGTGGACAGCATAGCTCAAAAACGAAAACACGGTTAAATACCAAACTTAGTATTTAAGTTTGATATCTTCCAAGGATACGACTCGAAAATTTTCAATAAAATACCCCCAACCCTTACTGCCCTTTACATAGACAATTTTTTGAAAATTTTGTTTTACTTATAAATGACTCTAGCAATTTTGATTAAAATACAGCATATTAAAGCTTTTTGTATCACATATAAAATGTACATCTTGAATTTTCTGGGAATAGCTTCTAAAGACCTGTTTATTCTGGACGAATTTTGCTTAAATTTAGCATAACTCCTAAACCGTAAGAGATAGACAAAAACTTACTGTACAAAAAATGTAGGTCTTGTTAAAATACACAAGTTATGTCATATACATTTTTTTCGTGGAGCTCAGTTTCAGTTGTGAAGTACTTATACTTTTCTCAGACGGGAGACTCCGTTTTTCTTTTGTTCTACTCCTGGCCAAGCAAAGAAGCGATTTGTAATGGAAATCGCATAACGATAGCTTTTAAAGCATTTGATTATTATTTAAGCCTAGTGCATTCCCTTAGTTCCACTCTACTTATAAGGAACTAAGTAATAAAATTCTGCTAATGTTTATCTCGACTATCATTGTGTAGAAAGAAGAATTATCTTTTGTAAGAAGCTTGTTTGTAGAATCGTTAGAGAAAGTAATGTGAGTGAGAGTCAATAACGTTATTCTTGCAGGACAAAATTCCAACATGTCATTGCCGCGATCATGACCTTGTAGTAATTGGCGGCGATTACCTTGATTGTTCTCAAGAACACCTAAACAGCTGTTTGCCATCAAAGGTTCTCTATAGGCTATTTCCCTCATGGTTTTCTGCTGAAGGGCAGGTGCTCTGTTGCAAAATTCATACTTTTTTTGCCTTACTTTATTTCCGCCTTCCTCTTCTTTTACATACATGGAACATTTCGTATTGACTACTGTCTGGTATGTTCTTCTTCATCGAACCTTTTTAATTTCTCTACATGTACTGTGTACATAGTGTATACAAAAGGTATTGCATTGCACCAAAAATTCGATACTGAGATTTCACCGGAAATACAGATTTTGCGTCCACCTGCATAATAAAAAAAGACATTTGCAGAAAAAGGTTCGTGTGTGTGTCTGTGCGTCTGTGGACAGCATAGCTCAGAAACGAAAAGACCGTTAAATACCAAACTTGGTATTTAAGTTTGGTATTTTCCAACGATGCGACACGAAGATTTTCAATAAAATCCCCCCACCCCGACCCATAACTATAATTTATTGCAGAGATGTGCAGAAAGTCATGTGAATGGAATACATAAGAACTTTTTATACAGGGAGTCTTAAAACGGCTATTGCAACTGAAATCTCGGTATCGAATTTTTGGGTGGAATAGTACTTTCTCTACTTTCTGTATAGTGGATTAATTAAAAATCTGATGTGTTCCATTCACATAACTTTCTCCAACTGTTCCACAAATAAAATTTTCTTCTTGCTTCCTTGCAAGGGAAATAAGGGAATACGTAAGGCTAAAGCGATAGTCTAATATTTTAAAAGGTGGTCGCTAAGCGAAACAATTGAGGTTCAGATCGCTTTGCATGGTCTCTTTTGAGAAAAGTTAATTTAAAATTGAAACCAACAACAATGAATATCTTGAAAACGGCAAAAACGTATTAGACATAAATTATGTGTTTTAACAATATCTACATTTTTATGCAGTAGTTTTTGTCTACCTCTTACGGTTTAACTATTATACGAAATACTGAAAAACTCAACCAGAATAAAGAGTTTACAGAGGCTATTCCCAGAAAATTCAAAATATAAATTGTATTTTTTATGTTAATATCTTTAATATACAGTATTTAATAACTATTTTGGAGCTATTTTTGAGATAATTAAACATTTCGAAAAATGTTACATGTAGTTGCGGTGGAAGGATTTTCTTGAAAATCTTCGTGTCGCATCCTTGGAAGATACTGAACTTAAAAACTAAATTTGGTATTTATCCGTATTTTTGTTTTTGAGCTATGCTGTCCTCAAACACTCACACACACACAATTTTTCTAAAAATGCTTTATTCGGACTCACGGTACCTCAAAACATATGCTTCCGGTGAAATCCCGGTATCAATTTTTTGGGTGGAATACAATACCTTCCCTGCATTGTACATGGTGGATAGAGAAGGTACAAAGTTACCCCTTACAGAGGAGTATTGAAATTTAAGGTTAATAATTAATAGTCGATGCTCTCGAATCTTACATTATAAGATTCACAAACCTTGAATTACCTAAAGAACTTTCAAAGGTGTTTTGCTTCAAAACTAGAAAAACTCACATTCGTGGTATTGGCCTACCTGGCAAGTGATGACATGCCCTTTTAAAGGGAAAAGCCGTTCTAGGAAGTTTCTGCAGAGAAAAGAGTCCCAACAACGGACTTGACACTGGGCGTTGTCAGGAAACCTATCAAGTGCTCCCAGGGCGTTCATTTTGCCAAAACACGCATTCATTCTTCATCTCTGCTGTACTCTTTCACCAGAATTGTTACTGTCTCGGTATTTTGGATTTGAAACTACATGGAATTGAAGAGGTATGTTATAGATAGTTTATTTTCTGTCATTAAGTATAAAACATACATAGGCTGCGTCATGAGAGAGTAAAAATTAATTAAACATTCTACATACAATAATTTTACAAGAATACATTTAAAAATGGTTAAGACTAATCCCATTTCAGGTCATAAATTTCTGAAATACTATAAAGAGGATTCGCCTTAAAGATTATTTTGATCCTCCTCTTAAAGTTAAACAAAGGAAGAGTCTTTGTATTCTGAGGTAAGGTGTTGAAAATTTTAACTGACATACATGAAAAACTGTTATGAGTTTTACTATATTTGCATTTGTTAATATAAATATCAGAGCATTTTCGAGTGGGATAATTGTGGACAGAAGAACATATTGAGAAAAGGTTGATATATATAGGAGGGAATCCAGAACAAACATTGAAGGCAATGTCAGTACACCAAGTTGCATAAAAAGTGGTGCACAGTGAGTTCTTGGTGAAACTCCATACATGATAGGTACAGATTTCTTCTGAAGAAATAATAACTGACTGGCAGAGGTATGGTTGCCCCACAACAGAGTACCATATCTTAGGTAACTAAGAAGGTGAGCATAATACATTGTAACAAGAGTACAATGGGAGCCACTATGTCTAAGTGACCTTAATAAGAATGAGCTTTTATTTATTTTACTTGATAAGTAGTTAATATGAGTCTGCCAACACAAGCCAATTTCGATATGGATGCCCTGATGACAGGGAGGAAGAATTTATAGAGAAAATGGCGTCTACAGATTTATTATGATTAATACAAAGTTTATTGGCATTACACAATTTCTGCAGATTACAGGATAAATTTTAACAGAAACAACGTCTTGATTATCGTGAGAAAGACTAGTAGCCACATCATCTGCAAATAGAAAAGTCTCTAGACATTCATCATCGATACAGGCAGGTAGATCAGCAATATGTCTGAGCAAAAGAAAATTTTATAAATGATTCTGATTTCTCTTGTTTTGAATATCAACAATATATATTAAGATAAAATCTGTAAAACAAATAAAACAAAATTGAGTTTTATTTATGGATGCTCCTTATCTGCTGCGGATCTTAGCTTCCCATTCAAAAGCGAAAGACCGCTTAATTTTGCTCAGACGCCTCTTTATCAGGCTTGAAGTTCTTTTTCATGCCGTAAATCTGTGACACTTCCATTCCGAAGGAAAAATGATAAGGGTTTTACCCACAAAAAATCCACTGCTGAACCCACAGCCCCTTGGAAAACGGAGACTAGTGTTACCCTTAGATCATGGAGTACGACTGTATTACCAAGAGGTTTGCTTAAAATTGTGATCGAAAAGTTTGATTTATAGAGGAAAATATTCTGACAATTTCAAGGTAAACGAATGTCTCTAATATTAATATGAATGCCAAGGGATCAAAATATTTTTAGCTTAACATAGTTAAAAGGAAAACCTAGAAGGTGCAAAAGGACTTTTAAACGTGATAATAGAAAGTAGAAAATGCTATACAAGAGAAAAATAATTATTATAATGGAATACGAGGTACGTCCAGAAAGTAAGTTCTGTTTCAATTTATCTCCGCTGCAGCGCTGCGATCGCAGTTCCGCACATGCTCTATAGACTCTCTGTATCAAGGAGAAGAAACGTGCGCCATTTTGAGATCGCTATCAGCCACATACGCTTTGTTGTGCTTGTTTACAATGTCGGTGTTGATTGAAAATCCCGCCGCTTGTGAAATCACATCTGTGATTCGTTTTCTTAATGCTAAGAAAGTGAAACCAATTGAAATTTATCGGCAAATTTGCGAAGTTTACGGAAAAAATGCGATGAGTGATTCAATGGTGAGAAGATGGGTCCGACAGTTCAATGAAGGACGTAGTGAAGTGGACGGTGAATAACGAAGTGGGCGTCCATCTTTGGTTACAGAAGAACTGGTTCACGCGATTGATGACAAGATCCAGAAAAACCGCAAGTTTACAATTAATGCTCTCGCTATGGAATTTCCCCAAAGCTCACGATCACTAATTCATGAAATTGTTACCGAAAAACTGAAATTTCGTAAACTTTGCTCACGTTGGGTACCAAAGATTCTTACCGAGCAACACAAAACAATACGGATGGGTAGTGCACTTCAGTTTTTAACCCGTTATGATGAAGACGGCGAAGAATTTCTGATACAGATAGTCACAGGAGATGAGACTTGGGTTTCTTACGACACCCCTGAAAGTAAGCGGCAATCAATAGAATGGAGGCACACTTCATCCCCAGCAAAGGTTAAGCCGAAACAAATCTTGACACCTCGAAAAATGATGTACACAGTGTTCTGGGACTGGAAAGGCATCTTACTCATTGATTTCTTACCGCGTGGTCAAACAATCAAACCAGATGTTTATTGCGAGATACTTAGGAAATTGCGCCGCGCAATACAGAATAAGCTCCGAGGATTGCTGTCAAAAGGTGGTGTTTTTCTTCACGACAACGCACGACCACACACTGCAAATGTGACGAAAAACCTCCTACAGGGATTTGGCTGGGACGTGTTTGACCATCCTGCGTACAGCCCTGACCTCGCACCTAGCGAGTTTCATCTGATCTTACATCTCAAGTCCTTCCTTGGCGTTCAACACTTCAACAATGACGAAGAGCTGAAAGAAAATGTTTCCAACTTTTTGAAGACACAGGCGGCAAACTTCTATGAAGAAGGTGTACAAAAACTTGTGCCACGCTATGACAAATGCCTGCAAAATTTCGGCAGTTATGTGGAAAAGTAGTTTAAGAGTTGTAGAATTTTGTGCAATAAATAATTATTCTGTATCTGTACGCAATTTAATTTTATTACCAAACGGAGCTTACTTTCTGGACGTACCTCGTATAAACGGTAAAAACGTGCTAAAATTATTATTACACAGATGATTTCGAAGCACAGTTGAGCCACTTATCGCAGATATAGAAATTCTTTTGTTTTGTCTTTCTTCAGTCCAAACCTTTTCCAATTGTTGAACAATGTGCTCCAAGCTCCCACCATGAGTCCTATTACTGCGATATAAGGTCAAGTTTGGCTACATAAGCGGGGTCACTTCGTGCACTGCAATCTACATAGATCTATTGTGCTATCATCCCATAGGAGAAAGAAATGAAGCGAAGACACCAGGAGGCTAATGCCGGAATCCCCTAACAGCACCAGGCTTGAAGAGCCGTTTCGCTGGCAGCTACCAAGAGAGGGTAATGAAAAACGAATCAGCCCGCTAGTGTCCACGGGGAGCACTATTTTCTTTGAGCAAGCATCCAGGCCATTTCTGGCACCGCCATACGGTACGGAGAAGCACAACTGAAACATGAGAAGGAAATGGAACAAAGGGAGTGCAATGAAAAGGAAATCGTGGTGGAAAAAAAAAAAAAAAAAAAAAAAAAAAAAAAAGCATTCGGTTATCGGCAAGGGAAATTCAAGATCAGAGTGGGGATTCGACGAGAATTTGACCCGAGACCTCCCGGATGTGAGCCTTACACGTTACCGCAGAGCCTCTGCCACAGTTATTACAATCACAATATTTTCCCTTGAAGTATGGGATTGTGGGTGTGTAAATATTAGTGGATGTTACGTTGAAGTTTTGAGATGGGAAATCAAGACGGACTAACGTGAGCCTTGCTGCATACGCAACCATCAAGACGTATAAGTGCATCGTGTAATCTAAAATGCCTAAGTACGGTCAAATTCGTTCCAATGAGTATGTTCGAAGCGATATTTGCTGACTGAAATGGATGGCCTAGCTTAATTTACTGACATTGCGTGCACCTTTCTTGGGCAGCAGTTTTACGCGGAAGCGAGAACTAGGGGTAGAAGAGCTGAATGAGCCCACCTGTCTTTCCGCTGTGTTGTCACCAAAGAAAGTTTCCAGTTAGTTCTTTCGTAGTTTTCGGTAATCATAGAGGGAATTTTATGCTGGCAAAAATTGTGTAATACTTCTCCACGAGAGTTGGATGCTAGTCGCTTGACGAGAAACATGAAAATGTTGGACTATTCAACCAATAGTTTTGAAAACTATTAAGAGCATTAAAACTTTATATAAAATATATTATGAACTGTAACGAGATGAACATTTTCATTTTGTGATAAGTCCATCTACACAATATTCAATTTGAAAGAAAAAGGCTTACATAAAATTGAAATTCTGCAGTTTATTTCCCCTGTCAATATCATAACCATATTACGTTTTAATTAAATTATTTTTGGAAAGTGTACATTTTTACATGTAGTTTAGGTAGAGAGAATTAAATGACAATCTTCATATTACATATTTTAAACATATTGGATTCAAATATGAAGTTTGGTATTCATTTTGTTTTTGAGTTATGCGTTCCGCACAAGCAGGCAAGCACACGATCCCTTCTAATCTAAAATATTGCTAGGATTCAGAGTGCCTTAAAGCGGTCTGTTCGTTGAAATTTGTTATACAATTTTTACGTAGAATACATTTATAGGTAATCGGTAGAAAATAAAAATTATGAAAGTGACGATTTTGACCCCCTCTACTTCCTAGTAAGTAGAAGTATAGTATTCCACCCAATAAAATTGATGTGGAGGTTTCTTCGGGAATACATTGAGGTGACCTGAACCGCAAAAAGCATTTTTAGAAAAAGGTTCGAAAACAGAAAGGGAAATTCGCACTTGGTATTTGAGATCAGCTCTTTGCAAGGACGCGACACAAACATTTTCAAGAAAATTCCCCCACTCTATACTACTTTTTACATAGAACATTTTTCAAAAAACTTTATCTGCAAAAAAAAAAAAAAAAAAAAATGTATAACGAATTTGTGCGAAATGTTAAATATTTAAGATATTTAAAAATACTGAAATGTTTATCTTGTATTTTCTGGGAATAGCCTTTTAATTCTGAATGATTTTTGAAACCTGGTAAGCCTTAAGAGAGACACAAAAAGCTACTTTATACAAAAAATATAGACGTAGTTAAGGCATATAATTTATGTAAGTAACCTTTTTGTGGAATTAACTGTTTCCGAGATATTTCTTGTTATTGGTTTGAATTATTAAATACATAACTTTTCTCAAATGGGAAGTCGTTACTCGCTTGTTTGCCTATCATGCAAAGAGAATAGAATTTCAAAGCCATTACATAGCGACCATCTCTTTAAAGAGTTGATTTTCCCATTATACCTACAGGAAAATATTCAATAAATCAATTTCTATAAACATTTATTTCGATTAAAACAATCTGGGAATTTTAACCAAAAATTGAGTGAAATTAAAGAATTAATTTTGTTACATGCTAAACTTATATGAATTCTAAACTTTAAAAACAAAATAGTTTTTTTCCATTTAGTGAACTCTGGCGGTCAATTAAGTGGACCTATAAATGGATACCAGCCCGCCTGGGTAGTGTGGTGGTAGCGTGTCTGCTTCACATTCAAAAGGTCATGAGTTCGAATCTCGCTTAGGGTAAGTTACTCGGGTAAGGTTTTTATTTCGGTGTTTTCCCTTATCCTGAAAAGACGAATGTCGAGTAACTTTAAGCTCCATGGGCCCCGAGATCATTTGGGTATCATTTCACCAATGTCATTCATCGTCCGATATGACCAACCAAGTTAAAGGACGTTAAATTACCAAAAAAGAAAAAAAAATACTTAGCCGTCCGCTTATTAATAGACACTCCCAATTTATTTTCTCGCAAATTTTTCCACGCTCAAAATATTTCACAAGATGTATTTTTTAACTTAGTTATTTGAAAAATGTTTCATTGCTTCTCAAAAGCATATTAAAGAAACTATTCGCATTACTTTTTCGAAATAATGCTCCAAATTAGATAAATGATTAAACTTTAAAAAGTCAAAAGTTTTGTAGAGTACGAAAAGTAATAATTTTCTGCACTTATTAGGGTTAATATAAAAAGATATGACAGACTTATGCTTAAACTCATGTACTGAAAAACTGGACTTTTTGTGTAAATATTTTTAAAATGTATCATGTGGGTCATTTTTATTAGAATAATGAGTTTAGAAAATATATATTATTCTTTAAATAAGTATGTAAGCTATAATTTTGATACACAGTTTAAGTATCACTATTATTATGTATAATAACTGGTATTAATTTTAATAATATAGTTATGTACTGTGGATTTCATAGATGCATCAACCTAACGTGAAGTATATAGAAGAATAAGCTTTTGAGTTTGTTAAAGAATGGGCAGAGAAAGCCTTGTGAATGAAACACATTCTAGGTTTATTTTTTTACATCAAGAATTTTACTGCTGCTACTACTGTGGTGTTAGCCAAGCGGCTTTTATGACGTCCGAGGGATAAGATGTTACCCTCGCTCGGATGGAACAATATAAACGTAAATAAATCAGCGCTCGGTTGCTTTTGGTCAGTGATGCAATGGTGTGCAAACTCTAAGCGTACCTGGAAGCAAATACGCACACGCACACAGGGAAGGATGCACGGAGGGATGAACGAGCCATTTCTAAAAATACTTTTGTTATTCAGGACAGTTCAAACAGGTATTTCCATTATACTCTGGATATTTTTTTGGTTGGATTACAACACTTCCCATAGACTGCCTCCGTGGTTGAGTGGTCAGCGAGTTGATGTCTCTCCCTTAGGTCCCGGGTTCGATTTCCGGCTGGGGCGGGGAATTTTTCTTAAACCAGAATTATTCCCCACAGACTCTGGAAGTATGTATGTGAGGGAAAACGTGTGTCTTATAAAACAACAGCATTTAGTGAAAAAATGTGCCATGAAGCGTAGTTTGGCGTGGGAGGATTTCCTTGAAAATCTTCATGGAAGAGGCTGAACCTTAATATCGTGTGGTATTAACCGAACTTCGCATTTTTAAGTTATGTTATTTACAGACACATAAGGATACTTTTCTAAATATGCTTTTTGGACTCGAGGGCTCAAAACATATATTTTCGATGAAATCTCAACATCGAATTCTTTGGTGGAACACTTCCCCTGTTTACTATACGTAGTGGAGAAATAAAAAGTGGTAAAATTGTAAAAATATTCTTCCTATAGAAATAACAACAAAGTTTGTCTTAAGGAAAAAAAATAGTATTAACTTTCATTAGGTTGTATTTAAAAACATCTGATAACTTTCTCTACATCTCTGTAACAAATGTTTGTTAAAAAGCTTATTCTTCTATCTAATTTTTGATAATCGAGATAAACAATAGCAGAAATTGTCTTAATTACTTTTTTCCTTGTAAGTGGGAGGAAAATAAGGGAATAAACTAGATCAAATCTTTTAAAAACTGGTTGCCATGTGGTTGAAATCCGTTTATATGTAGGGCCAGGATTTTACAACTTTCCGTGTGAGAAATGTTTTAAAGTATTTCAAATATGATACAAATAGCAAGGAATTTCTCGGAAATGGTCAATTCCACGAAAAAAATGTATATGACATAAGTTGCGTGTTTTAACGTGATCTACGTTTTTTTGTGTTGTAAGTTTTTGTCTCCCTCTTACGGTTTACTAGTTATACCAAATTAAGCGAAATTCATTCAGTATAAAGAGGTATTTAGAGGCTATTCCCAGAAAATTCAAAATATGAATTTTATTTTCAATATAAATATCTTTAATATACGGTATTTTGATCAAAATCGTTAGAGCCACTTTCTAGAAAATAAACATTTTCGAAATGGGAGGAAAAGCGACTGGAACGTGAATATGGAGGAGGGGACTACTGCTCTAGCAGCTCCTTTATGTACTTCCTGCATACAAAACGGAAGAAGGTAACCAAAACTCACCGAAATGAAACTACCAGAACTGCGGAAAGGAACACAAAACGATTATTACTTTCTCTACACGTACTGTGTACATAGTGTATAGAGAAGGTATTGTAATGCACCCAAAAATTCATACCGATATTTCAACATAAATACATGTTTTAAGGCACCCTGAATCCCAAAAATACATTTTTAGAAAAATGTCCTATATGTATCTCGCTGGGTGTGTGTGTGTGTATGTGTGTGTATGTGTGTGTGTGTGTGTGTGTGTGAGTGTGTGACTGCGGACAGCATAGCTCAAAAATGAAAAGTCCGTTAAAAACCAAACTTGGTATTCAGTTTAGTAACTTCCAAGGATGCGACACGAAGCTTTTCAAAAACAAAAAAAAAATCCCCCACCCCCAACTGCCCTTTATATGAATATTTTTTTTTGAAAATGTTGATTTTCTAAAAAATGGCTCTAACGATTTTGATTAAAATATGGTATATTAAAGGTATTGGCCTGAAAAATAAAATGTATAACTTGAATTTTCTGGGAATAGCCTCTGAAAGCCACTTTATTCTGGATGAATTTTACGGAATTTCGCATAATTGCTAAACCGTAAGAGATGGACAAAAACTTATCACACAAAAAATGTAGCGTACGTTAAAACACATAATGTATGTAATAAACATTTTTTTTCGTGGAGTTGATCGTTCTTGAGATACTCCTTGTTATTGGCTTCAGCTTTGAAAAACTTATACATTTCTGGTACAGGAATTTGTCACCTCGTATCCATACAAACAAAGGAACTTCAGTCACAAAGCAACCAGCTTTTGACTATCATTTTAACCTATGGTACTCCCTTATTTCGCTTCTACTTACAAGGAAGCAAGTAATAACTCTATTCTGCTACTTTTTTCTTGACGAGCATGAAGTAAATAGAAGCATAAGCTTTTTAATACTATTTTTTGCAGACATGTAGAGAAAGTCATATGAATGGAACACATCAGATTTTTTTTCTTGCGCGGGCTATTTGTTGTACAGGTTCCGCCAAAGGCGTTAGCAATTCAGATGGCTAGGTAAAGGGACACCATGGCTTACATTGGCGCGGGTGCACAGTAATTTGTAAGGAACTGGCATTTTTTCCTTCTTTTTACTTTTTCTACATGTACTATGTACAGAGTGTACAGAGAAAAAAAGCATTTTTGAAAAAATGTCCGTGTGTGTCTGTGAGTGTATCTGTGTCTGTGGGCGGCATAACTCAAAAACGAAAAGTCTATTAAATAGCTAACTCGGTATTTAAGTTCAGTATCTTCCAAAAAGCGACATCAGGGTTTCAAGAAAATTCCCCCCTGCAACTACCCATTACTTGGAGAATTTTTCGAAAATTTTGATTTTCTTAAAAATGGCTCTAACGATTTTGATTAAAATACCGCAGCTATTTACATCGCAAATAAAACGCATGTCTTGAAATTTCTGGGAATAGCTTCTGAAGACCTGTTTATTCTGGATGAATTTTGCATAAATGGTAACTCATAAGAGTTAGGTTAAAATTTACCACACAAAAAATATAGATTTCGTTAAAACACTCAATTTATATAATAAAGATGTTTTCATGGGTAACCGTCTTCGAGATATTCCTTGTTGAACCATGACTTGAAGCTTTCCTGGCGGCGGTATGAAAATAAATTTTCTCGGGCTATCAGCCAGGTGAATTCTGGAATAATTTCCAAGCTTTCAAGAGCTAATGTCGCTCTCATCTTCAGGGAATGATGTAGAGACTCCGGGTACGCCTTATATATAGTAGTCCGGTGGGGGGACCGGCCAGATGCCGCTCTGTGATTGGCCCGGGTCCGGCATGGGAGGCGTTGACTAGGAACCAATGGTCTCCGTTGCCGGGACGGACTGCTCTGATTGGCCCGTTGCCAGATGTGAACCTGTATTAAAACTAGGGCTAGCTTTTGGCAGTTTCACAAATCTTTGCGAGTGTTTGCTGAGCACCGAACTCCAAATGCCATTCACCTGCAAGCCGCTGTCTCTGTTGATGTTATTTTCTTCGTATTTAATAGCTATGGCTTCTTTGATGGAGCGGTCCCAATAGCTTGAAGACTTAAACATGGTGGTTGCGTCGCCCAGTCTCGGTCTGTGTCCTTCTTGGATGCAGTGCTCCGCAAGACCAGATTTTTCTGGGTACATCAGGCGGATGTAGCTCTCATGCTCTTTGCATCTTTGTTCAATCGTTCTCCCCGTCTGTCCAATGTAGGCTCTACCTTGTTATTGTTTCAATTTTAAAATACCTCAAATTTTTCTCATACGGGAATTTGTCAACACCTTGCCATGGAAAGAAACGGATTTTAATCCCATAGCAACTACATTTTGGAAACATTTGACTGTTGGTTTAGCCTAGTGTACTCCCTTATTTGCCTATACTTTTAAGGAAACTAAACAATAAGACCGTATCTGGAAATCTTTATCTCGATTAGCATAAAGTAGATAGAAGAATAAGCTTTTAACAATAATTTGTTACAGAGATGTAGAGAAAGTCATGCGAATGGAATACATCCGATTTTTACTTTCTCTATGCGCACTATGTACATAGTGTATAGAGAAGGTATTGCACTACACCGACAAATTCGATACCGAAATTTCACCGGAAATATATGTTTTAGGGTCTCCTTTAACTAAAAAAGGCATTTTCGGAAAAAGGTCCGTGTGTGTGTCCGTGTGTCCGTGAACATGATAACTCAAACGCGAAAAGTCGGTAAAATACCAAACTTGGTATTTAAGTTTAGTATCTGCCAGGGATGCGACACGAAGATTTTGAGAACAGTCCCCCCACCCCAACTACCCTTTACATGGAACTTATTTCGAAAATTTTGATTGTTTCAAAAATGGCTCTAACGATTTTGATTAAAATATCATATATTAAAGCTATTTATCTGACAAATAAAATGTATATTTCGAATTTTCTGGGAAAAGCCTCTGAAGAGTGCTTTATTCTGGATGAATTTTACGAAATTTTGAATAACTGCTAAACCGTAAGAGATGGACAAAAACTTACTACACGAAAAAGTAGAGCACGTTAAAACACACAATTTAATGTTATATACATTTTTTTCGTGTTCATCGTTTTTTTAGACATTCCTTGCTTTTTGTTTCTGCTTTGAAAAACATACTTTTCTCATACAGGGATTTGTCAAAATCCTGTCCATACAAACAAAGGAACTTCAGTCACATAGCATCCAGCTTTTGACTATCACTTTAACCTATGGTAGTCCTTTATTCCTTTCTACTTACAAGGAAGCAAGTAATAAGACTATTTCTGCTAATTTTTTCTGATTAGCATGAAGTAAATAGAAGTATAAGCTTTTTAAGAATTATTTTTTGCAGGGATACAGAGAAAGTCATGTGAATAGTACACATTCGATTTTTTATGTTGTTTTGTTCCTGTGTGACAAACTTTAGGTTGTTTTCAACATCCTATGTAAACCGTGAAAAAGGAATTTGGTAATAGCTATTTAAAAAACAAGAGAGGAGTAGTGTGGTGCGGTAAAAAAAAATAAATGTGGTGGCAAGGAATGACGGCGACTGAAATGTGTTAATTTTCATTAAAAAGCCGAACTTTTAATTCAGTTTAAAAGGATTTGCTGTGTTTTTATAATTACATTTTTATTTGATGTTACATATTTCATTACACATTTTTTACATATTTTTAAATGTAATATTACATAACATTCCGGGCTTTGTGGATGAAGGTTTTCAGCGGATGATTCAGCGCTAATGCTACCGCATGATGTGGGGGAGGGTTTGAACACAAGACCAGCCAGAGGAGCTCATTGTTCTATCTGCCTTCACGAAGGTATTTGGTCGGGTATGTTGAAACAATAGTATTGGACTTACGTCATGGGGGGCGATAACCCTGCCAGTGCTCTCCTGATGAATTATATTGGATTAGTATGCAGATCGCCGGAAACAGAGGAGCAATAAGGGCCTTAATCGAATTTCATTTCGGCCAGAAGCTCGACTCAAATGTCAGCTTATTAGTAAGAGAAGTGGTGTCCGCAGAGAGAGTCACTGAGCCGGAATTAAAGGGGCAGAGACACCAAGAATGACGCTACGTGTAATGTCATTATCACAATTTTAAAGGAAATCTCTTGTCAATTTTTACTTTCTCTAGCCCCGTATCTACATTGTACATAGGGACAGAAAAGTATTGTATTCCACCCAAAAATTCGATATCGAGATTTCACCGGAAATACATGTTTTAGGACCCCCTGTATCCATAAAAAGCATTTTCAGAAAAAGGTCCGTGTGTGTGCCCGTGAACACGATAACTCAAAAACAAATAGTAGCTAAAATACCAAACTTGGTATTTAAGTTTAGTATCTTCCAGGGATGACTCTAACGATTTTGATTAAAATGTCGTATATTAAAGTTATTTACCTGAAAAATAAAATGTATATTTTGAATTTTCTGGGAATAGCCTCTGGAGACTACTTTATTCTGGATGAATTTTTCATAACTACTAAACCGTAAGAGTTGGATAAAAACTTAACGCACAAAAAATGTAGAGCACGTTAAAACACACAATTTATGTTATATACATTTTTTTCGTGGAGTTGATCGTTTTTGTGATATTCCTTTTTCTTGGTTTCAGCTTTGAAAAAGTTATACTTTTCTCATACAGGAATTTTTCAACTCCTGTCCATACAAACAAAGGAACATCAGTCACATAGCAACCAGCTTTTGTCTTTCACTTTAACCTATGGTACTCCCTTATTTCGCTTCTACTTACAATAAAGCAAGAAATAAGACTATTTCTGCTAATTTTTCTCGTTTAGCATGAAATAAATAAAAGATAAGCTTATTAACAATAATCATTTTCAGAGATATAGAGAAAGTCATGTGAATGGAACACATCAGATAATATATATATGAAGCCTTAATTTGTCAAATAGCAAGAATTATCTTGTTACATTGTTTCTTTTGTATAGCTCTCTTTAATTTCCACTGCCATATGGGAGTAATTTTCTTGTTGTTCGCGGTAATTTAGCAGATTGTCTAGCCATTCAAGAGCTGCTGAATGCCACACATGCTTTCGTTGGATGATGATGATCATCATTATTGTTTGTGTGTAAATATCCTTCTCGTCCCGTGCATGAGTCAACAATTCTTCGTCAGTATCAACCACGTGGCCCAGAAGTATAACAATATTATTCAACCGAGCGAAATGTCCAGGGCGTAACGCCTGTGGCTTGCATTCGGGAGATTCTCGGTTGAAATCCCATAGACTGGAGTTTTTTCGTGGTCTCCCTCGGTCGTCTTGCTAAATACCACATTGAAGGTTCAATACCATGACCCAAAGTTTCACCCCAAGTCTTAAACAATAGTTAAAATGTCTATGCACGTTCTGCAAGCAAGCTATTATAACAAAAGATTATTCTTTTATCTACATCATGCTATTCAAGATAAATATTAGTAGCAATTATTACTTGATTCCTTGTAAGTCGAAGGGGAAATAAATACGGTAGAGTAAAGCGATAGCCAAATATTTTAAAAAACTGTTCAAATGTATGTGGTTCAAATGTAATTCAGTTCTCTTTGAATGCCAGGAGTAAAACAATGAGGACTTCCCGCTGGAGAAAAATTAAAGTATTTTAAAATTGTAGCAAATAACAAGGCATATCTCGGAAATTGTTAACTCTTCAAAAGATCTAATTCACTTGTTCCATTCACATGTTTTTTCTCTAGCCGTTACGCAAACAAACGTTTCTTTCAAAATACTGTTCTCTCGTCTACATCATGCTAATTATGTAAAACATTACCAGAAATGGTATTATTATTTGCTTCTTTGTAAGTTGAAGAGAAATAACGCAATGCTCTAGGCTAAAGAGATAGTCAAATCTTTTGAAAGCTGGTCGCTTTTTGTAACAATTGAAACTCGGTTGTCTTTACTTGCTAGGAGTAACATAGGAAGGAAAAAAAATCTGATACGTTCCATTCACATGCCTTTATCTACATCTCTGCAACAAATTATTGTTAAAAAGCTTATGGTTCTATTTACTTCATGCTAATTGAGAAAAAATTAGCAGAAATAGCTTGCTTCCTTATAAGTAGATGCGAAATAAGGGAGTAGCCATAGGTTAAAGTGACAGTCAAAGGCTGGTTGCTATGTGACTGAAGTTCCTTTGTTTGTATGGACAGGAGTTGACAAATTCCTGTATGAGAAAAGTATAAGGTTTTTAAAGCTGAAACTAAAAACTAGGAATATCTTAAAAACAATGAACTCCACGAAAAAAATACATATGGCGTAAATTGTGTGTTTTAATGTGCTCTATATTGGTGGTGTGGTAAGTTTTTGTCCATCTCTTACGGTTTAGCAGTTATGCAAAATTCCGTAAAATTCATCCAGAATAAAGTAGTCCTCAGATACTTTCCCAGAAAATTGAAGATATATATTTTATTTGTCGTGTAAATATCTTTAATATTTGACATTTTAATGAAAATCGTTACAGCCATTTTTGAGCTATCAAAATTTTAGAAAAATTTCCATGTAAAGGGCAGTTGGGGGTGGGTGGAATTTATTGAAAATCTTCATGTCGAATCCTTGGAAGATACCAAACTTAAATACTAAGTTTGGTATTTAACGGCCTTTTCGTTTTTGAGTTATGCTGCCCGCAGATACATACACACACAGGGATAGGTATTTTTATAATTTTTTTTATTCAGGGGGTCTCAAAACATGTATTTCCGGTGAAATCTCGGTATTGAATTTTTGGGTGCAATACAATTCCTTCTCTATACACTATGTACATATTACGTATACAGAAAGTAAAAAAAAAAACATTAATTTGGCGCGGTAATGTGTAAAAGCGACAATCCGCCGGCATAATCCAGAGATTCTTCTTTATTAGGTTGTATTCATTATATGCTTTTCGCCACTCTTAAATGCAAATGGTGGATATGTGAAAGGGAAATGACCGCAATATATTTTAGACGCTTAAATACGCATTTGGCCACATCTCGTGTGAAGAAGCCATTACTTGTAGGAATGTAAGGAAAGTATTGCCTGTTAGGAGTTCATAAACCTCTACTTTAAGATAACCAACCAACCAACCGCTCTACCTCTTGACACAAGTCGGGTCTGTTTGTGCTTACTCCACAAAGGCGAGATATGAGAATAGTTTGCATTATTTACGCCAACCCTTGCCGCTTCGTGGAAAAGAGTAACACGCAGCAAGGAATATCACTGTTTGGCGTGGCAACAAACTCCACAGCAGAAACAACATGCATTATGTGCGCTCTTTACAGAGTGTTTGGAGAGCAAAGTGCCGAGATAGGAACTCAGATCGAGTGTATACAAACTACAAGAAATTTGCCATGATGGAATATTCCTCTTCAAATTTATCTCTTGCTATCAACTTGCTGAGGTATTGTCACCTGTTACGGTCTCTATTTTCAAGGCACTTCCTATTAGGTCTATCCATATCTCTCCGTGCTTCCGTGGTCGAGTGGTCAACGAGCTGACTTTTCATCCGGAGGTCCCGGGTTCAATTCCCGGCTGGGACAGGACATTTTTCTTTAACCAGAATTATTCCCTATCCCCCACAGAGTCTGGTGAGCATGAGAGAGTGAATGTGCGTGGGTTTAATGATATAAAATGATAAACCTAATGAAAATAACCTACTATGATCAGATGAGTTGTTTCACAAGTCAAAGCCCCCAATATGACCATAAAATTTAAAGGGGGCTGGCTATACAAATGATACAATTAAAAAAAAATCATTATTTAATGAGTCGTTCGGTCAACATAATTTCTGAATTTACTTTTCTTTTCCTCAAACGTATCTTAACTGAAAAAAAAAAAAACTGTCGTGTTGCATTCACATTATTTTTTCTACATCTCTATAACAAATTATTCCTAAAAAGCTTATTTTTACTTTCTTTACCCTTATTATGTACATAGTGTATAGAGAAGGTATTGCATTCCACCCAAAAATTCGATACCGAGATTTCACCGGAAATATATGTCTTAGGGTACCTTGTATCCCCCCCCCCCCCAAAAAAAAAAAGAATTTTCACAAAAAGGTCTATGTGTGTGTCCGTGTGTCTGAGAACACGATAACTCAAAAACGAAAAGTCGGTAAAATACCAAACTTGGTACTTAAGTTTAGTAACTTCCAGGGATGCGACACGAAGATTTTGAGAAAAATCCCCCCACCTCAAACTACTTTTTACATCGAACTTTTTTGGAAAATTTTGATTTTCTCAAAAATGGCTCTAACGATTTTGATTAAAATATCATATATTAAAGATATTTACCTGACAAATAAAATTTATATCTTGAATTTTCTGAGAATAGCCTCTGAAGACTACTTTATTCTG
Source organism: Hymenopus coronatus (assembly GCA_030762935.1). NCBI lineage: Eukaryota > Metazoa > Arthropoda > Insecta > Mantodea > Hymenopodidae > Hymenopus > Hymenopus coronatus. Next base: position 30,138,746 of record CM060897.1, read on the forward strand.
GACGAATTTTACGGAATTTTGCATAAATACTTAACCGTAAAAGATGGAAAAAAGCTTACCACACAAAAAATGTAGAGCACTCTAAAACACAGAATTTATGTTATATGCATTTTTTTCATGGAGTTGATCGTTTTTGAGATATTCCTTGTTTTTGGTTTCAGCTTTAAAAAAGGATATTTTTCTCACACAGGACTTTGTCAACTCCTGTCCATACAAACGAAGGAACTTCAGTGACATAACAACCAGCTTCTGACTATCACTTTAACCTATGGTACTCTCTTATTCGCTTATACTTACAAGGAAGAAAGTAATAATGTTATTTCTGCTATTTTTTTTTTTTTTTTTCGATTAGCATGAAGTAGATAGAAGCATAAGCTTTTTAACAATACTTTTCTGCAGAGATGTAGAGAAAGTCATGTGAGTGGAACACATCAGATTTTGTTGTATGATCAGGAGTTGACAAATTCTCATATAAGAATATCTGTATTTAAAACTGAAACCAATAACATGTATTCCTCTGAAATGGTCAACTCTACCAAAAAAAAAAAAAAAAAAAAAAAATGTATATGACATAAATTGTGTGTTTAAATGAGATTTATGGTTTTGTTAAGGTACCAAATCTTTGTCTACCTATTACGGTTTACCAGTTATGCAAATGTCTTCCAGAGGTCTTCAGACCTACTCCCAGAAAATTCAAGCTATACATTTTATTTGTCATGTATAAATATTTAACATAATCAAAATCGTTAGAGCCATTTTTGAAAACATCAAAAGTGTGGAATGTTTTTGCACTTAAAGGGTAGTTTGGAGTGGGAAATGTTCCTCCAAGCCTTCGTGTTTGGAAGATACTAAAGTTAAACACCAGGTTTAGTGTTGTACCAACTTTTCGTTTTTGAGTTATCGTGTTCACAGATACATACGCATACGGAGCTTTTTTTTAATGCTTTATTTGGGTATTGGGGGCCCTTAAACACGTATTCCCGATGAAATATTGGAATTGACTTTTTGTATTTTCTCTTTCGCTGTACTTTGTACTAGTTAAAGTAAAAATATAAAGATGTGATCTCATTGCATCAATTCTTATTTTATTAGATTTTGAACTTCATCAACTTCATCTCTGCTGACTGTAAACATCATGTTTCTTTTTTACTTTCTCTACTTACTACGCAGTACTCGATCATCTGTATAGTCGATACAGAGATTTCACTGTAAATAGGTATATTTTTGACAACCCATTTAATAACACCATTTTGGTAATATTTATCTCAATTAGATTTATATAGATAAAATTGTCTTACTAGTTGCATCCTTAAAAGTAGGAGAAAGGGGACTGTACTTGGTTAAACAATAGTGACATTTTTTAAAGGCTGGTTATTATGCGATACAATTGAAATTGGTTCTCTTTTGCATTCCCGGGAGTAAAACAAAAGAGATCTGAAAGTAAAGTTGACTTCCCATTTGACAAAAGTTTTTAAGTATTTTAACATTGAAACAAATCACAAGGAATATCTCGTAAATAGTGCATTTTACAAAAGAAAAGTATATGGCATAAATTGTGTGTTTTACTGAGATCTGCATTTTTGTGTAGTAAGTTTTTACTTATACAAAAACCATTCAAAATGAAGAGGTCTTCAGTGGCTATTCCACAAAAAAACGCAAGATATACATTTCGTTTTTCATGAAAATGTCTTAAAAATATGGTATTATAATCAAAATTGTCAGAGCCATTTTGAGAAATTCAAAATTTTTGAAAAAAGTTCCATGTAAAGAGTAGTTGGGGTGGGGGATTTTCGTGAAAATCTATGTGTCGCATCCTTGCAAGATATCAAACTTAAATACCAGGTTTGGTGTTTAAGGGTTTTTTCGTTTTTGAGCTATTCTGTCCACAGACACACACACACACACGGACCTTTTTCCAGAAATGCTTTTTTTGGATTCAGGAGGATCCAAAATATGTATTTCTAGTGAAATCTCGCTATCGAATTTTTGGGTGCAATACAATACCTTCTCTATACACTATGTACACAGTACGTGTAGAGAAACTAAAAACGTGAATCTTTTTTTTTTGTAGTGCTTAACGCCCACTTTAACTACTTATGGCACCGCAGGCGGTGACACTGATGATACATGAATGAAGACGGAGCACCGATGGAATGCGATGGCGGGGGAAACCGGAGAACCCGTAGAAAACCCGCCCCAGCGCCGTTTTGTCCACCATAAATCTCACGTGCGGTCGCTTGGGATCGAACCCGGGCCGTATAGGTGAGAGGCGAGTGGTCTAACCACTCGGCCACGGCGCGGCCAAACGTGAATATAATTAATACAAACTTGAAATACTACTACTATTATTAATAATAATAATAATAATAATAATAATAATAATAATAACCAAAGTAAAACTCTTATCAAGGTAATGAAATACGAACTCGGGTTTTCTTGAATCGGATATACAATTTTATTATGTTGGACACATGCGTTGGACATTGATGATTATTATATAGGAATAGAAATGCTATACGGACAGAGGGGACTCGACACCGAACTTTATGTTAGTTATTGTACCCAGACCCCACGATTGTGGTCCCTGGGGGGGGGGGGAGGTGAGAGGGTACAACGGTTGTGAACAGTGAGGTAGTTTGTCGAATGTTACGTCGCATTCATATCGGTTTGTTTCGATTTACCGAACCGTGTTGACCAAGACAACGAACGTGCATGAAAGAAAGTTCTGTGCTATAGTTACACCTAACCCCTTTTCATGGGAATTCAAGTTTCGCTGCCTTGCTTATGAATGAATATCTGGTAAAGAATGCCTCCGTGGTCGAGGTGGTCAGCGAGCTGACTTCACATGCCCCACAGGGTCTGGAAGTATGCATGTGAGCGTGAACCTGTTTGTTTGAGAAAAATAAAATGATTAAACCAAATGTAAAAAAAAAAAAAAAGAACCTACAGACAAGAGTTGTTTCAAGTGAAAAGCCCCCGATATGACCCTAGATGTTAAAGATGTTAAAATGAAACAACAAAAAATCTGGAAAACCCCCAATCATACGGAGAGACTCGGTTGGTTTTGAACCGCTGACTTCCCCTTCACGATTGATTATGAAATACCAATGGCGTAGGCTAGGATAATGACTTTGGCCTATCAATAGAAATAGCAGAGCTGGACAATAAAAGAAATTGTTCAATAAATGTTTATCCAGAGCTGCGATCAAAAACACTAAATTTGCGAAACCTATCGTTTTCCAGGCCGTTTTCCCTGTTGGAAACAACATGCATGGCCAGCAATAACGTTTATTTAGTTCGCATGAACCACACAGCCACGCAAACTTTTCGTAATTGTAAGTACTTTTGTAAGGGTTCTTATTCCTCTACTCATACTGCAAGTGCAGAAGAGCTGATTCATGGCCTCCCCTGTTTGATGATAGCTAACGTATCCTCGTACTTCAGTTGTGGGAATGGTTTGTTTACTAATGGTTTAATTACACATTTTTCGTCCATTTCAAAGTATAAGTGCTGGCAATGTCTTCATATACTGTACGCGTGTTAGTGTTAGTGTGTATAATATATACTAACACTCATAACTTTTAAGGACCGTAACAATATTTTATTATTCAATAAATGCAATTAAAATCCCAACACGCTTTTTCATGCTTTTAACTCCACGTCCTATGCAGAACTCCTAACAAGGAAACAAGCCAATCGTGTCCGTACGGTATTATTCGGGACGTTCGAGTGTGGTGTGACGATTTCGTTTTCCGAAGCCTTCACTTGCTGATTCCTGCGTTCCTCCTCCCGAACCCCTCTCTGACTGCATCATAGTGAAGGACTGCAGCTTCAAGCACCCGAAGCTCTATTTTTCCTTCGGTTCGTTAGTATAGAAAATGAGACATATTCCACTCTCAATGTGCTATTTTTTGTAAGGGAAACTGGCTGGTATTGCTATTATTAATAGTCCTATCGATCTATCAAAATTTTTAATTGATTGACTATTTCAATTTAATCGATTAATCGAGTTGGAAAAATATACTGAAATACGATATTATTGTTTCATTTTATTTATTTAGTTTTCTTGATAGTAAAATATATAGCTGTTTTATAGTACCTAAAAAGCTGTTTTAGATATCTACTAATGGAACCACAGAAATATAGTGAACTAAGCACGCAGGCTTCATATAAATTCAGTAAAGCTACTGCGAGTTGGTCAAAACAGCAGACTTAAGTAAACGCAAAAGTGCCATTGCTTCTTCCTTGACTGTTGTTAATTATGCTGCCAGGAAGTATTTCTACGTGATTCAGAGATTAATGCTAACTTCTTTGGGAGGAAAAACACATGTATAGGAATATACTACGTAAGTATTTAGTCAGGGTAGCCGACTTAGGGGATGTCTTTCAGGGGATAATGTAGAGGGGAAAAGTGGCAGGGGGAATTTTAGGGGAAATGTTAAATATTTGTGGTCTTTTTAAAGGTTCTTGTTAAATGTTTGTTGGCTCTTTAATACAAAAATTGGAATAAAACATTCACGATCGAGCGGGTATTCCCCGTACTCACTGTTTTAAATGTCCTAAGATACCGCGATTAGCTAATGGGCAGTCAAGTGAATAAGCGGTAAGGATAGGACAGCGGTACACGCGTAGGGGAAAACGATACTCGATTTAATATGACATAGTGACCTAGGACTCCCCGAGTTCATTGCACATTGCAGTTTGGTCCATAGTGATAATTGTGTTGGTGAGACCTAACGTAAAGAACATTAGTGACGAATTTCAATAGCTACTAAAGATAAAAAGAAGTATGTGCAAAAGTATGCGAAGAACTGGGAAGCGGACCCTTTGTTGAAAGGTATGCGCACCAGCAAGTTCGCGTGCACAGGGTTGCTAGAATTGCAAAGCTTAGAGCGAAGTTAGATTTTAGATAACCTGGATTTTCAAATCTGAATGCTCTACTCGCACGCGCAAACACCTAACTTCTGCAAATCTTCAGATAACATTTTTCTTTAAATTTGTGTGTGGTGTAAATTTGGGTTTGGGAGGAGGAACGCAGGAATCAGCAAGCAAAGACTTCTGAAAACGAAATCGCCACACCACACACGAACATCTCCAAATTGGTATAGGTATACACACACCCTCTTATATTATATATAAGAGGGTTTTCTAGCAGTTTAGGGGAATTTTGGCAGCGCTGTTGGCAACTCTGCATTTAGTCTCATAAGGGTTTCAAGAAGAAAGACACAGCTAAGGTTGCACTTTCAACTGTCTGTCGTCCATAAAGAAATAAAATAGCAGCTGGTTGCGCTATGCTTGTGTGACTAATTTTTTTTGGTAGTGTTTAACGCCCTCCTCTACCTGTGGCACCGCAGGCGATGACACTGGTGATATATGAACAGAAGATGGAGCACCGGTGGAATGTGATGGCGGGGGAAGCCGGAGAACCCGGGGAAAACCCGCCCCTGCGCCGATTTGTCCACCAAAAATCCCACCTACGCTAGCTTGGGATCGAACCCGGGCCGTTTAGGTGAGAGGCGAGTGGTTTAACCACTCGGCCACAGCGCGGCCAGCTGATTAAAATAAATATAATCACTGAACGATTAATTTTAATCGATTCAATTAATCGATTATGTTGATGGATTAATCTTACAACAGAAATTGATCGATTAATCTATTAAATTCTACAACCGTAATCATTTATTAACTTCTAATTTACTTTCGATATAGCCCACATTATGGACTACTGTAAGATACACGCCATACATTTGTATGCATGTGTACCACAAAAAATTTTTGAAATTAAGAGAAATGACCAGATATTTCAATGAATCCCTTTGCCCTTGTATTCTGTACTACATTGCTGTATAAACAAGGTTTACGCTTTTATTAGCATGGAGTGGTACTAGCGAGGGAAGCGTTGACCCTGATTTATTGGCCTCCTCTCAGGGAGTGATCGTGATTTGCTAAACCAAACACTGCTCTCTTAGTAAACTTGTTTCCTAAGGACGCAACATCCATCTTCGTCGAGATTTTGACAGCTTGACTTTATGAGGAAGCGCTAGATGACGCATGTCTTCAAAAGGAAATGAAAACCTGAGCGTCTATATTGCTTAGGGAATAAACTAATATTCCGCATTGTAACAAAGACATAATTTAAAATCTGTTTCTATACATTTCAGTGTTTAACATAGGTATTTGTGTTCTTTTATTTTTACTTTCTCAATCGCGTATGTGCAATCTACATAGTAGATAGACAACATATTGTGCTCCTCCCAAAAATTGACACCGAGATTTCACCGGAAATATGCTTTGAGATCCCTGAATCACTTAAGTTTTAGAAAAAAAAATTTATGTGTCACACTCACATGACTTTCTCTAGCTGTTCTACAAACTTCATTCATAAGATTCTTCTTCTTTCTGCACCTTGCTAATCGTGGTACTCATTTAGCACAATGTTCTTATTATTTAGTTCCGTATAAGTAGGAAGAAAATAAGGAAATACACTAGGCTAAACCAATAGTCAAATGTTTTAAAAGATGTCGTTATGCGATTGTCATTACAAATCGCTTCTTTTCTTGGCCAGGAGTAGAACAAAAGAAAAACCGACTCTCTGAGAAAAGTATAAGTATAAGTACTTCACAACTGAAACTAATAACAATGAATACCTCGAAAACGGTAAGCTCCACGAGAAAAATGTGTATGACATAACCTGTGTATTTTAACAAGACCTACATTTATTGTATACTAAGTTTTTGTCTATCTGTTACGGATTACTAGTTATGCCAGATTAAGCAAAATTCATTCAGAATAAACAAGTCTTCAGAAGCTATTCCCAGAAAATTCAAGATAAACATTTTATTTGTTAGGTAAATATCTTTAATATATGATATTTTAATCAAAATCGTTAGAGCCGTTTTTAAGAAAATCAAAATTTTCGAAAAAAGTTCCATGTAAAGGGTAGTTTGGGGTGGGGGGATTTTTCTCAAAATCTTCGTGTCGCATCCCTTGAAGATACTAAACTTAAATACCAAGTTTGGTATTTTAGCTACTTTTCGTTTTTGAGTTATCGTGTTCACAGACACGCTGACACACGGACACACGGGCACACACACACACACACGGACCTTTTTCTCAAAATGCTTTTTTTGGATACAGGGGGTCCTAAAACATGTATTTCCGGTGAAATCTCGGAATCGAATTTTTGGGTGGAATGCAATACTTCTGTATCCCTATGTACATTGTACATATTGGGCTAGAGAAAGTAAAAATCAGGGATTCATTGTGTATGCGTGCGCGCCTGTCAACATAAATAAAAAAGGAAAAGTCGGTTAAATATAAAATTTGGTATTTAGGTTTAGTATCATTCAAGAATGTGTCAAAGATTTTTATGAAACCCTACCACGCTTTACAAGGAAGATTTTTTCCTTCAAATTTTCGATTTTCTCAAAAATGGCTATAAAGCTTTTGATTAAAGTACGGTATATTAAAGACATTTACATGGAATATAAAATATATAATCTTACATTTTATGGGAATAGCTCTGAAGTACTCCGCATTCTGGATGAGTTTTGCATACTGGAAAACTGTGACAGAGAAAAACGTACTACACAAAAAATGTAAATCTCGTCAAAATACACAATTTATGCCCTAAACATTTTTTGCTGTGGAGATAGCCTACTCCAAAATATTGCTTGTTATTGGTTTAAATTTTGAAATGTCTATACTTCTTGCAAGCAGAAGTCTTCCGGGTTTCTTTTGTTTTACTCCTGGCCATCAAAGAGAACCGTATTTCAATAACAATCACATGATAACTTTTAAATTTTTGACATAGTGCATTTCCTTAGTTTCTTCTAATTACAAGGAACTAAGTAACACATCATTTCTGGTAATGGTTATTTCAATTGGCATGAAGTAGATAAAAGAATAATCTTTTTAGGATGATTTTTATAAAATAGGCAGAGAAAGTCACGTGAATGGAACACATAAGGTTTTATTCTAGGTAGGCAATTCTGTAGCCAATTATTTGTTTTCTAAAGTAGAAACGTTGTGTGTATTAGGAAAGGTAGACTCAGACTGACATTCAATGCCATAACCAGGATTTGAATCACGAACCTTTGGGTTACCGTGACACCGCTTTAACAGCTGAGCTATGAAGACAAAATGCCAGAATGATATTAAATTCTATAGCTGAAAAACATTTTTCCTGGTAAACCACAAAATTATATCAAATGCATTTTTTAAACAACGGGTTTGGATGGAGGAGAATAGGCACTGAAACGGTGAGGAATGAGGTGAGAGGAGTCACCGGGTGGTCGGAGCCAGTAGCTACGGCACAGCAACTACAACTACCAGATTAAGACTCCCCTATAGTTGGACAGGCATACCGAGGACATCCTAAGAAAATGCGGGCGGTTATTAGACCCCACTAACAAACTAAGATTTTCAAAACGTTATTTGCGTGGCATACAAAGTGTATATCTTGAGTTTCCTGGAATTTTTCTAAGTGCTTCATTCTGGATGACTTTTCCGTAACTGGTAAACCGATACAGATAGAAAAAATCTTACTACTCAGAAAGTATAGATCTCGTCAAAACACACGATATATATAAGTAGTCCGTATTTTTTTTTTTTTTTTTTTTTACTCCTGACGTGCAAAGAAGCGAACTTCAATGTCAATCACATAGCGACAACTTTTGAAAGGTTTGACTATCACTTTGGCCTAGTATATGTTCTTATATCCTTCTACTTAAAAGAAAGTAATAAGACCATTTCTGTTAATATTTATCTCGAATAGCATGAAGGATATAGCAAAATCTTTTGTAACAAGTTTGTTTCTTGGAAAGATGGAGAAAGTCATATGAATAGAACACATCCGATTTTTATGAAACTCTGACGTCATGCAATTACTCCAACTTGAACTTCTAAAGACAAACTATCAAACATTCCACGAGTTTATTATGCTTTCAGTGATGGGAAAACACTTTCCAATATTTTTACTTTCTCTAGCACATATATACAATATACATAGTAGGTAGAGAAATATTGTATTCCATCCAAAAACGTCTATACAGTGATTTCACGGGAAATATATGTTTTGAAACCCCCTGAATAATAAAAAAAAACATTTTAAGAAAAATATTTGTGTGTGTGTGTGTGTGTGTTTGTGTGTCTGTCTGTATCTGTGGGTAGCATAGCCTAAAAACGAAAATTTATTTCAGTATTTTCCAAAGATGCAACTCGAAGTTTTTGAGAAAATTCTCCCATTTTCAACTACCTTTTACGTAGAACATTTTTATTTTCTCAATAAAGAGTCTAACGATTTTAATTAAAATATTAAGGTTAAAATATTTTCATGAGAACGAAATGTACATCTTGAATTTTCTAGGAATAGCTTCTGAGGACCTCTTCATTCTAGATGACTTTTAATAACTAGTAAACTGTAAGAGATACGCAAAAGCTTACTACATAAAGAATATAAAACTCGTTAAAACACACAATTTATGTCATATACATTTTTTAGAGTTAACCATTTCCGAGATATTTTGTTTTATTGGTTTCAATTTTATGCTACTCAAACCTTTCTCACACGGGAAGTCATCTTCCGTTTCATGTCTCCTTTATTTTACTCCTAGCTAGCAAAGAGAACCAAATTTCATTTGTTTCTCAGCGCTGATCAGCGCGTATTTGCCTTATTTCCCTCCTACTCACAAGGAAGTAAGTAACACCAATTCTTCTAATGATTATCTCGATTAGCATGATGTAGATAAAAGAACAATCTTTTGTGAGATAAGCTTGTTTTGCGGAACAGCTAGAGAAAATCACGTGAATGGAACGCATCAGAGTTTTTTAAAATCATTATCAAAATAAACGCAAACACAAACGAGATAAGTTATTTGAAGATATAACCTCAAGGATAATTTGATAAATTCGCAATGTTCACTAAAGGAAATACTTCCTGTTTATTTCTATATCACATGTTTTCATTCTGTTGTTAAAACTCTTATTTATAGCGGTACATCGACTTCATGAGAATGCCAATCTCCTTTTTATTTTTACGCTCTCTAGCATGATCTACAATGTACATAGCAGCTAGAGAAGATATTGTATTTGACCCAAAAAAATTGATGTCAAGATTGCTCCGGAAATATATGCTTTGAGGTTCCCAGTATCCGAAAAAAAGTTTTAGAAAGATATCCCTGTGTGTCGGTGGACTGAGCTCAAAAGCAAAAAGTCCTTTAAATACCAAACTTGATGTTTATCTTTAGAATGTTCCAAGGTTGTAGCTCGAAGATGTTTAAGAAAATCCTCCCACCACATGCAACCCTTTACATGAAAACATTTTTGAAGATTTTATTTTTCTCAAGAATATTTATAACGATTTTGGTTAAAATATGGTATATTAAACATATTGCCATCACAAATAAACTTGTATTTTGAATTTTCTGATCAACTTTTTACTCTGGATGAGTTTTCCAGAATTTTGTATAACGGTTAAATAGTAAGAGATAGACAAAAATTTGCTGCACAAAAAATGTGTATCTCCTTAAAAAAAATATGAATTATGTAATATACGTTTTTCTTGTAGATTTGGCCGTTTTCTAGATATTCCTTGTTATTGGTTTCAATTTTAAACTACCTATCTTTTCTCAAATGACATCATGCACCAAACTTCAATTGTCTCGCACAGACACGTTTTTATAATGTTTAATAAGTATTTTTTTCCCTAATGTATTGCTTTACTTACCTTTTACGTACAAGGATGCAAATAATACCAATTCTGCTAATGTTTATTTCGATTAGCATGATGTAGATAAAACAATAATCTTTTGTAAGATAAATTTGTTTTGCGGAACTGCTAGAGAAAAGCACGTGAATGGAACGCGTCAGATTTTTTTAAAGTGTGGTTATTATCAAAGTAAACGCAAACACAAAGGAGATAAGCTATTGGAAGACATAACCTCAATGATAATTTGATAAATTCACAATGTTCACGAAAGGAAACACTTCCTGTTTATCATCTGTTTTCATTCTGTTGTTAAAACTGTTGTTTCCCTAAAGCTTTTTGCGTGCGCGAACTTCATGGAGATAACTATTTCCTTCTTAGTTTTACTTACTCTAGCACGTATATACAACATACATAGTATTTACTAAAGATGCATTCAATCCAAAAATTCAACATCGAGATTTCACCGAAAGAGGATCCTATGTCATTAAAAAAAAAACATTTACAGAACAGGATCAGAGTGCGTGTCCGATGAATTTCTTGAATTATAATTTTGAAGGATATTAGTTTAACGTGGTCTTAATATATTGATACAATTAGAGTAAGAGCTAATAATATCCAAAAAAAACGTTTTTAAAACTTTTTCACCATTTTTCTTTGGATGAACTTATTTTAACTCTAAGACTCCTCTGTAGTCAAGAGGTTAGCCGGAGGTCCCAAATGTGATTCCCAGTGGAGGCGGGGGATATTTTCTTTGATCAGAATTATTTTCCCTCGGCATAGCTTGGACGAATGAATGGGATTAAAAAGGAAATGAAGTTTTATTTATGGACACACTTTAACTACTATAGTTGTCAGCGATCCGGTCTATACCGGGCGTGAAAGACCGCTTACTTTTCCTCAGAGGCTCTTTTATCAGGCTTGAGGTTCCTTTACATGTAAATCTACGACACGGGACCAACGGCTTTACTTTCTTTCCGAATGAAGGCATGCTAAGGATTTTTACGCTCGAAGAAATCCATCGTTCTCCGAAGGGTTTGAACCCGCGACCTTGGGCATATGAAGTTAGCGGGGTAACTATACCACGTATGGCGACAATGAATGGGATGTGAATATGTATTTCATAATGAAAAGTAAAAAATCTGATGTGTTCCATTCACAAGACTTTCTCTATATCACTGCAATAAATGATTCTATTTACTTCATCTAGTGGAGCAAAAATTAGCAGAAATAGTCTTATTACTTGCTTCCTTGTTAGTAGAAGCGAAATAAGGGGGTACCATAGGTTAAAGTGATAGTCAAAAGCTGGTTGCTCTGCGACTGAAGTTCCTTTGTTTGTATAGACACGAGTTCACAAAGTCCTAAATGAGAAAATCATGTCTTTATAGCTGAAAAAAAAAACAAGGAATATATCAAAAGCAATCAACTCCACGAAAAAAATGTATATAACATAAATTATGTGTTTTAAGGTGCTCTACATTTGTTGTGTGGTAAGTTTTTGTCCATCTCTTACGGTTTAGCAGTTATGCAAAATTCCGTAAAATTGACCGAGAATAAAGTAGTCTTCAGAGGCTATTCCCAGAAAATTCAAAATATACATTTTATTTGTCATGTAAATATCTTTAATGTATGACATTTTAATCAAAATTATTAAAGAGCCATTTTTTAGAAAATAAAAATTTTCGAAAAACGTTCCATGTAAAGGGTAGTTTGGAGTGGGAGAATTTTTCTCAAAACCTTCATGTCGCATCCCTGGAAGATACTAAACATAAATACCAAGTTTGGCATTTTACCGACTTTTCGTTTATGAGTTATCGTGTTCACAGGCACACGGACCTTTTTCTGAAAATGCTTTTTTTGGATACAGGGGGTCCTAAAACATGTATTTGCAGTGAAACCTCGGTATCGAATTTTTTGGTGGAATACAATACTTCTCTATCCTTATGTACATTGTACATATGGGGCTAGAGAAAATAAAAACAAGTCAACGAGTCGCTTGTTTTTAAGTTCAAAGCTCCCGATGTGGATAAACAATAAAAATAATAGAGTATTAATCCATTTATTTTGTGAAACAATGTTTTCCGATACCTCGAAAGCAAAATTGTGGTAGAAATAAGCACCAAATGCGACGAGTACACAGTTGATATGTTTGTACAGTTCATTTTTAAAGCAGATGCTATGCCGACCTGTGGTGGAATACATACATCGTGCAAAAATAATATTTTGATGTGTCCGTCAGTAAACCAGGGATGATGATGAACTGTTTTTATTTAGAGATATTTTTTGATCCAAATTGAACTGTTCTTGCAAAGCAGAGAATGTGCGCGTACTGAGTGAAACATTAACCTTTTTTACTTTCTCTATATGCACTATGTACATGGTGTATAGAGAAGGTATTGCACTCCACCCAAAAAGTCGATACCGAGATTTCACCGGTAATGTTTTAGGGTCCCCAATATCCAAAAAAAAGCATTTTCACAAAAAAACGTCCGTGTGTGTGTGTGTGTCCGTGTGACTGTGAACACGATAACTCAAAAACGAAATGTCGGTAAAATACCAAATTTGGTATTTAAGTTTAGTATCTTCCAGGGATGCGACACGAAGATTTTGAGAAAAATCCCCCCACCCCAACTACACTTTACATGGAACTTTTTTCGAAAATTTTGATTTTCTCAAAAATGGCTCTAACGATTTTGATTAAAATTTCGTATACTAAAGATATTTGCCTGACAAATAAAATGTTTATCTTGAACTTTCTGGGAATAGCCTCTAAAGAGTAGTTTATTCTGGATGAATTTAACTGAATTTTGAATAACTGCTAAACCGTAAGAGATGGACAAAACTTACTGCACAAAAAATGTAGAATACATTAAAACGCACAATTTATGTTATATACATTTTGTTCGTGGAGTTCGTCGTTTTTGAAACATTACTTATTTTTGGTTTCTGCTATGAAAAACTTATATTTTTCTCATACAGGAACTTGTCATCTCCTATCCATATAAACAAAGGAACTTCATTAACATAGCAACCAGCTTTTGACTATCATTTTAACCTATGGTAGTCCTTTATTTCGCTTCTACTTACAAGGAAGCAAGTAATAAGACTATTTCAGCTATTTTTTTCTGATTAGCATAAAATAAATAGAAGTATAAATAAGGTTTTTAAGAATAATTTGTTGCAGGGATATAGAGAAAGTCATGTGAATGGTACACATCGAATTTTTTACTGTTTGAACTGTCGCAGTGCTGATCTCACGTTAGTTGGGTAAGCAGTGTTTGGCATTAGATTTCGACAGACTGCGATTTTGAAAACACCTGCAGCAAGAAAAATGCCGTTTGGCGGGTTGCGTGTTTCACGTAAGCAGTTGAAATGCTTATTAGCAAGCATAATAAAACAAATTATTATCGAAGAAGAATGTGAAAATGTTTTTAGGGACTTCTTGTAGATTAGACCGTCAATATTCCTTTATGATGATGATTTCCTTTAATTCCTAGGTGGAACTTAGGCCGTAACAGATTTATATTATGTTTCAATGGTTGCTGATGTCATGATGACGTCAGTCTTACCTCTAATGTATAAGCGCAGCACTGTAGTCTCGATCAGCTGATCCTCTGAGAAAACATTTGATTAGTGGGTTTACTTTTTGTCACTTAAGTATTTCCTTAGCGAAATCGTTGTGTTAATTTAAATTGAGTTTTAATCGTGGACATTCTTTAACTACTTAGGTTCTCAATGTACCGTTATTGTCTTTAAATACCGCTTAATTTTACTCATTTTACCTCCGCTCCGCTCGAGAATTTATCAGTCCGATTGGACGGCTAAGGTACTATTTGTGACTGGTTTTCAAAAATGTTATATATACCATTCACATTAATTTCTCTAGTTGTACCAAGATTATTATTTCATCTGCATCATGCTAATCGAGATAAACATCAGTACAAATAGTCTTATTACTTGCTTCCTTGTAAGTGGAAGCGAAATAAAAGAAATCTTAGACTAAAGCGATAGTAAACTCCTTAAAAAGCTGGTCGCTATATGAAACAATCTTTCGCTTTGCATGGTGCTGTACGAGAAAATTTAAATAGTTCAGAACTGAAATCAGTAGCAAGGAATATCTCGAAAATGGTCAACTCTACAAGAAAAAATATATGACATGAATTATGTGTTTTAATGAGATCTAAATTTTTTGTGTAGTAAGTCTTTATCTATCTCTTACGGTTTAACCGTTATGCAAATTCTACAACAACAAAAAAAAAAAAACATCTAAAATAAACAGGTCTTCAGAAGCTATTCCCAGAAAATTCAAAATATACATTTTATTTGTGATGTAAATAGCTTTAATATACGGAATTTTAATTATAATCGTTAGAGCAATTTTTGAGAAAAACACAATTTTCAAAAGTGTTTTGCATTTAAAGGCTGGTTTGCTGTGAGGGAATTTCTTTTGAAAATCTTCGTGTCGTGTTCTTAAAACATAATAAATATGAACACCAAGTTTGATCTTTTTCTTGTTGAGCTGTGTCCACAGATACACACATACACTGATTTTTACTTTCTCTATACGCACTATGTACGAGATTTCACAGGAAATATATGTTTTAGGGTCCGCAATATCCAAAAAAAGCATTTTCACAAAAAGGTCCGTGTGTGTGTGAGTGTGTGTGTGTCCGTGTGTCCGTATGTCTGTGAACACGATAACTCAAAAACGAAAAGTCAGTAAAATACCAAACTTGGTATTTAGGTTTAGTATCTTCCAGGGATGCGACACGAAAATTTTGAGAAAAATCCGCCCACCCCCAACTACCCTTTACATGGAACTTTTCTCGAAAATTTTGATTTTCTCAAAAATGGCTCTAATGATTTTGATTAAAATTTCGTATATTAAGCTATTTACCTGACAAATAAAATGTATATCTTGAATTTTCTGGGAATAGCCTCTGAAGACTACTTTATTCTGGATGAATTTTGCATAACTACTAAACCGTAAGAGATGGACAAAAACTTAACCCACAAAATATGTATAGCACGTTAAAACACACAATTTATGTTATATACCTTTTTTCGTGGAGTTGATCGTTTTTGAGATATTCCTTTTTCTTGGTTTCAGTTTTGAAAAACATACTTTTATCATACAGGAATTTGTCAACTCCTGTCCATACAAACAAAGGAACATCAGTCACATAGCAACCAGCTTTTGGCTTCCACTTTAAGCTATGGTACTCCCTTATTTCGTTTCTACTTACAATAAAGCAAGAAATAAGACTATTTCTGCTAATTTTTCTCGATTAGCATGAAATAGATAAAAGATAAGCTTATTAACAATGATTTGTTACGAAAATATAGAGACATTCATGTGAAAGGAACACATCAGATTTTTACTTTTTACTTTCTCCATACGCACTATGTACATAGTGTATAGAGAAAGTATTGCACTCCACCAAAAAATTCGATACCGAGATTTCACCGGAAATATATGTTTTAGGGTCCCCAATATCCAAAAAAAGCATTTTCACAAAAAGGTTCGTGTGTGAGTGTGTGTGTGTGTCCGTGTGTCTTTGAACACGAATAACTCAAAAACGAAAAGTCGGTAAAATACCAAACTTGGTATTTAAGTTTAGTAGCTTCCAGGGATACGACACGAAGATTTTTAGAAAAATCCGCCACTCCCAACTACCCTTTACATGGAACTTTTTTCGAAAATTTCGATTTTCTCAAAAATGGCTCTAACGACTTTGATTAAAATTTCGTATATTAAACACATGAACCTGACAAATAAAATGTATAACTTGAATTTTCTGGGTATGGCTTCTGAAGAGTAGTTTAATCTGAATGAATTTTACTAAATTTTGAATAACTGCTAAACCATAAGAGATGGACAAAAACTTAGTACACAAAAAATGTAGAGCACTTTAAAACACACAATTTATGTTATATACTTTTTTTCGTGGAGTTCGTCGTTTTTGTGACATTCCTTATATTTGGTTTCTGCTATGAAAAACGTATACTTTTCTCATAAAGGAACTTGTCAACTCCTATCCATATAGATAAAGGAACTTCCTTGACATATCAACCAGCTTTTGACTATCACTTTAACCTACAGTTGTCCCTTATTTCGCTCCTACTTACAAGGCAGCGAGTAATTAGACTATTTCTGCTATTTTTTTCCGATTAGCATAAAGTAAATAAAAGTATAAGATTTTTAAGAATAATTTGTTGCAGGGATATGGAGAAAGTCATGTGAATGGTACACATCAGATTCTTCTACACGCACTATGTGCATAGTGTATAGAGAAGGTATTGCACTCCATCAAAAAATTCGATACCGAGATTTCACCGGAAATATATGTCACTTAGGGTTACTTATATCCAAAAAGAAAAGCATTTTCACGAAAAGGTCCGTGTGTGTGTCCGTGTGTCTGTGAACACGATAACTCAAAAACGAAAAGTCGGTTAAATACCAAACTTGGTATTTAAGTTTAGTATCTTCCAGGGATTGAGACACAAAAGTTTTGAGAAAAATCCCCCCACACCAAACTACCCTTTACGCGCAACTTCTTTTCGAAAATTTTGATTTTCGCAAAAATGGTTCTAACGATTTTGATTAAAATATCAAATATTAAAGACATTTACCTGACAAACAAAATGAATATCTTGCATTTCCTGGGAATAGCCTCTGAAGACTACGTCATTCTGGACGTATTTTACGGAATTTTGCATAACTGCTTAACCGTAAGACTTAGATAAAAACTTACTATACAAGAAATGTAGAGCACGTTAAAACACATAATCTATGTTATATACATTTTTTCGTGGAGTTGATCGTTTTTCAGACATTCATTGTTTTTGGTTTCAACTATGAAAAACTTATTTTTCTCATATAGTAATTTGTCAACTCCTGTCCATATAAACAAAGGAACTTGTCACATAGCAACCAGCTTTTGTCCATCACTTTAATGTATGGTACTCCCTTATTTCGCTTCTGCATACAAGGAAACAAATAATAAGACTATTTCTGCTAATTTGTTCTCGTGTAGCCTGAAGTAAATAGAGGCATAAGCTTTTTAACAAAAATTTGTTACAGAGATGCAGAGAAAGTCATGTGAATGGTACACATAAGATTTTTTCTAAATGATTTTCTCAGACTCAGGAGACCTCAATACATATTTCCGGTGAAACATCGTGGATACAACACCTTCACTAGCTACTATGCACTAGAGCAAATAAAAATGGTATCAAGAACAAATATCCTCGTTAATAAAATGATATGATCTTAATTCGACTTATAAGATATGCATCTATATCCTATAAAATTTTCGCCATTATGTCTTAAATAGTTTATGGGGTAATGGGTCATAAAGCTTTTAACATTATCGGGATAGGGCTTTCAGTTTTCCCTTAATGTAAACTTTGGGTAATTGTGTCCTAACGGTAGAGAATATTTACAAACGAAAGTGTGCTTTTCGGTGCAGTGAACTACAACATTGCAGGATAGTTCCGTTGCTCAAGGCCGTGACTGCGCGTTATTTTCTGCAAGAAAACTTTCAACGACTTCTTAATGGACCGCGGTGAGAGCAATGACTTTGCATCATGCGTATTAAAACAATGGACCTTCTTTTGTGATCTTATGTGTTGTCTAGCAATGAATGTTTTTTACCTGATTGAGATATTGTGACCAAGAATTTATATATGTAAACTTAAATATCGCTGATTTATTCCACTAGCTTAGGCTCCCATATTTACAACTTTAGCTCAATAGTATTGAAACAGTGGCGTGGTTAAGTGCTTAAACCGCTGGTCTCCCATCTAGGCGGCCCGGGTTCGATTACCTGATTCAGATATTTTGATTACGAATCTATGCATGTATACTTAAATATCACAGATTTATTTCACTATCTTAAGGCTCCCGTATTTACAACTTTAGCTCAGTAGTATTCTAACAGTGGTTAAACCGCTGGTGTCCCAACTAGGCACCTCGGGTTCGATTACCTAATTGAGATATTTTGATTATGAATTTATACATGTATACTTAAATATCACAGATTTATTTCACCATCTTAGGCTCCCGTATTTACAAATTTAGCTCAATAGTATTCTAACAGTTCGATCCCAAGCACCCGCATATGGGATTTGTGGTGGACAAAGCGACCTCTGGGCCGGTTTTCTCCGGGTCCTCCGGTCTCCCCCGTCACTCATTCCACCTTTCCAATCATCAATTTCGCTTACATTTCATATAATCCATTTCCTCGTGTTCATGCCTGGCTACAGATCAACCCCTCGTAACAGGTTCTCCATTCTGCGGTTTCGTGCCGTTGGCTCCCCGTTGGGTGTCAGTCCTACAAATAAGGGGAGCTGATTACGAAACGAACATATTCTAACAAAATTATAGTTTTCTCCACTGGGCAATAACCATTAGCAAACCAGGCGCGAGAGTTACCTGCAGGCACTAGAAACTCTGCTTGCAAGCCGAGAATCGCCCCTCAGTTAAGAGACCAGTAAGTGGAAGACAACAGCGAAGGGTAGTTTCCAGCCGCATCTCTCCTAATACTAAACTTTAAAAGCACGCCGCCTTTGGCAAAGATTCTAAAAAATACTGTACTGCTTCACTTACTTCTCGTATTTTAAGTAGCTTTACATCTTTTGCGTAGTAAGTAAGGCTCCCTATATCTCCTTCTACCAGTTATACAAAATTCGTCCAGAATGGAAAGGTCTTCAGAGGCTGTTTCCAGAAAATTTAACATATACATTTTA
This sequence comes from Hymenopus coronatus, assembly GCA_030762935.1. NCBI lineage: Eukaryota > Metazoa > Arthropoda > Insecta > Mantodea > Hymenopodidae > Hymenopus > Hymenopus coronatus. Next base: position 30,158,202 of record CM060897.1, read on the forward strand.
TTTGTCATGAAAATATCTTTAACACGGTATTTTAATCAAAATCGTTAGAGCCATTTTTGAGGCAATCAAAATTTCGAAAAATGTTCCATGTAAAGTGTATTTTGGGGTGGGGGGGGGATTTTTCTCAAAATCTTCTTGTCGCACCCTTTGAAGATACTAATTTTAAATACCAAGTTTGGTATTTTAACCACTTTTCTTCTTTGAGTTATCCTGTTCACAGACACACGAACACTGGCATACGGACAAACACATGGATCTTTTTCTAAAAAATATTTTTTTTTTGGATACAGGGACTCTAAAACGCGTATTTCCGGTGAAATCTCGATACCTATCGTTTTTGGGTGGAGTGCAATACCTTCTCTACCTATGTACCATGTGCTATGTAGAGAAAGTAAAAAATCTGATTAGTGAAATAGGTAGATGATGGTTAATAGGTGTAATTTTTTTATTTATTCATTTTTTTTTTTTTTTTTATTTTTGTAGTTTAACGTCCTTTAACTTGGTTGGTCATATCGGAGGATGAATGAAATTGATGAAATGATGCTCAAATGATGTCGGGGTCCATGGAGCTTAAAGTTACTGGACATTCGTCTTCTCAGGGAAAACCCCGAAAAAACCCCTTATCCAGGTAACTCACGACCTTTTGAATGTGAAGCAGACACCCTACCACCACACTACCCAGGCGGGCAACAGGTGTGTTGTAGAACCTTTAAATTGCTGTAGACCCCGAAACAAGGGAATGCTAATGTTGAATCTCTATATATGCCCAAAGCTTAAAACAATTTTTGTATTAAAATTTTGATATGTTCCAATTACATGGCTTTCTCTTCATCTCTGTAACAAGTTATTGTTAATAAAATTATTCTTCTATCTAGTTCATGATAATCGAGATAAACATCAGCAGAAATATTGTCGCTTAGTTCCTTATAGGTAGAAGGGAAATAAGGGAATACACTAGACTAAACCGAATGATGTGGCTGCTATGGGATTGAAATCCGTTTCTTTGCGTGGCCAGGAGTTGACAAGCTCCCGTATGAAAAAAAAAAAATAAAGGTATTTTAAAACAAGAGTTATCTCTAAAACAGTCAATTCCACAAAAAGTGTATACGACATAACTTTTGTGTTTTAAGGAGATTTTTTCTGTAGTAAGATTTTATCTCTCTCATACCAGTTATGCAAAATTCAGAAAAAAAAGCATCCAGAGGCTATTTCCAGAAAGTATATATTTTATTTGTTAATGGAAAAACATTATGGAAAAATTTTCCATGTAAAGAGTAGTTCGATTGGAAGATACTGACTTTAAATATCAAATTTGGTATTTAACGGACTTTTCGTTTTTAAGCTATGCTACCCACAGACATACACTCACACGCTTTCTCTCTCTCTCTCTCTCTCTTACACACACACACACACACAGACCAGACAAGGATCCCAAAATATGTATTTCCAATGAAATCTCGGTATAGAATTTTTGGTTGCAATACAATGCTTTCTCTATACACTGTATACCTAAATAGTATTACGTGTAAAGGAAGTAAAATACCAGTTTTGACCGATTGTATTCAAAATTTTACTCCCAGTGTCCCTGAAATACGTGTATTGTATGTTTAGACTGAATTACCTGCTAGAAATCTCAGAGAAATGGTTACCTATTACTCTTGGAAGATGTTTGTGTTAAACTAGAAAGTCATTTGTTTTCGGCAACGCTACTGATGTCATGAACTTCAATGTGTTTGTATCTGAAAGGGATTAACGACCTGGTAAACTTGAGACCTGGCTTTGAAGGATGATTTTACAAAGTTTCAGAAGCCAGAAGTTGAGCGTGGGATGAAATTAACATGTCACTTCTCATTAAAACTAAATTGGCCTTCCTCGAGTAATTATGTCGCATGACAACTGGTTCATATACAACACGCAACTGTGCAAAACCAGAAAGCGCCTGGGAGGGTGGAAGGGTTACTCAGTTACATAGACCAGTAATATTGCTGCGTATGCTATATGAACCGAACCACATATAAGCCCTGTGTTTTATATGCTATTATGAAAATTAAGAAAGATAAACGTTAACGACTTGATTATCAGTAACTTCAAAAAGCATTTTTTTCCACTTTACACTATTCTAATACTCAAATTAATTAAGAAAAAAGTACAATTTTTACGTTCTGTAATCGTACTATGTACATAGTGTATAGAGAAGGTATTGTATTGCACCCAAAAATTCGATACTTAGATTTCACCGGAAATATATGTTTTGAGGGCCTCTAAATCTAAAAGAAAGCATTTTTCGAAAAATATCCTGTGTGTTTACGCGTGTGTGTGTGTCTGTGGGCAGCATTACTCAAAAACGAAAACTCCGTTAAATACCAAACTTGGCATTTACTTCTGTATCTTTCAGTATGTGACACAAATATTTCCAAGAAAATCCCCTTTACATGGAAAATTGTTTGAAAATTTTGATTTTCTCAAAAATGGCTCTAACGATTTTGATTAAAATACCACATATTAAAATATTTACAAGACAATAAACTGTATATCTTAAATTTTCTGGGAATAGCTTCTGAAGACTTCTTTATTCAGAATGAACTTTGCTGAATTTTGAATAACTGGTTAACCGTAAGAGTTAAACAAAAACTTACCTCACATAAAATTTAGAGCTTGTTAAAACGCATAATTTGTGTAATATACTTTTTTTTCGTGAGGTTCACCATTTCCGAGATATTCTTGTTATTAATTTCAGTTTTAAAATACCTAAGCTTTTCTCTTACGAGAATTTGTCATCTCCTCGCCATACAAAGAAACGGATTTCAAACCCATAGCGACCACATTTTAAAACATTTGACTGGCGGTTTAGCCAAGTGTACTCCCTTATCCACTTCCTACTTAGAAGTAAGCAACTAGTAAGACCATTTACGCTGACATTTATCTCGAGTAGCGCGAAGTAAATAGAAGAATAAGCTTTTTAAATATAACCTGTTACTGAGATGTAGAGAAAGTCATGTGAATGGAATGTATTCAGATTTGTAAATATGCAGGAAAACAAACGATGTAGTATACTGCAGTTTATATATTCTCGCGCTTTTCATCGATTAGGTTGTAAAATTGTACCATTTTCGAGCCTAACATTTTGATGAATGTGGATTTTAAAGCAACGAAATAAAACTCTGGTGTGATGCATTGCATGACTTTCTCTACATGTTTGGTAAACGAACATTATACTTTTATTTACATAATGCTAATAGAGATACATAATAGCAGAAATGGTCTTATTACTTATTTCCTTAGTAGAAGGGAAATAAGTAATAAGGAGATAAAGGGTCACAACACTCATACCTGGAAAGAAAGAAAAAAATCTTTGTTGGTGAAAAACCCCCATGCCTCACCGGGAATCGAACCTGGGTCCCCCTTGCGAGAGACAGGCGTGCTATCACTGCTTTGCGGGGATTATATGGTAATAGAAGCGCGGTAATAGCGTTATTGGAGAACGAGAAGTGTTAAATGCGAGACAAAATATTTTCTACTTCTAAGATGAAAGTGCATGAATATTGCGTACTTTTGGATAAGTAGAGTCAGAATGAAACATTCAATGATATAGCCTGGATTTGAACCACGGATCTCCCGGTCTCTAACCAATTAATCTACCACTGAGATACCATGACAATATGCCGGTATAGCATTAAACTCCTCAAATGACTGGCGGTTTTCATGGTATACCACAAGGTGATCTCCAATTATTTTGGTATGACATACCTCAATGGCTGACTCTACTTATGCAACTCCTGTCCTACACACGGCTTGTGTGAAAAAAAAACAATTAAATCAACATTTGTATACTTTGGTACTTACTGGAACGTAATTTTAATACCTTCCAATAACTATTGTACATGCTGGTTCCATAGCAAGGTCACCAACTTTAACCTTGATGGTAATGTGACAATCTACCCTATGTTATTGATCTTAAAATATAAATAATTATTTGCTTCTCATATTTAGCTGCTCCATGAATTAAATTATAATTCAATATTAACAAATTAAGAGGATATAAAGATCCAGGTACAGAAGAATTTTAATATTAAAATTCAACAATTAAATATGCTTGTATTCCTTGTCTATAATATCAATGTATAGAAACTTAGGTAGTTTAACACAGTTCATGCAAATACGTGGAGTGAAATGGGCAAAACACGCAGGTAAATTGGTTACCATCACTGAGTGTAGGTCGTTAACCTTTCGTCCGTATCAGCATGAAGCATGAGAAGAAATGTATAGCTTGAATTTTCTGCTGATAGCCTGTGAAGCCATCTCCATTCATAGACTTTTATGCAGGATGTTTAAAAGATAGTTCAGGTATGCATACCCTATATGTAGACTATAAAAACAGCCTATTACATGGCCCACTCGCCTCTCACCGGGTTCGATCCCAAGCGACCGCATGTGAGATTTGTGGTGGACAAAGCGGCGCTGGTGCCGGTTTTCTCCGGGTTCTCCGGTTTCCCCCGCCATCGCATTCCATCTTCATTCATGTATCACTAGTGTCACCGCCTGCGGTGCCATAAGTAGTTAAAGCAGGCGTTAAACACTACCAAAAAAAACTGATGTGGACCATTCACATGACTTTCTCCATATCCCTGCAACAAATTATTCTTAAAAAGCTTATACTTTTATTTACTTTCTGCTAATCAGAAAAAAATAGCAGAAATAGTCTAATTACTCGCTTCCTTGTAAGTAGAAGCGAAATAAGGGACAACTGTAGGTTAAAGTTATAGTCAAAAGCTGGTTGCTATGTCAATGAAGTTCCTTTGTCTATATGGATAGCAGTTGACAAGTTCCTGTATGAGAAAAGTATACGTTTTTCATGGCAGAAACCAAAAATAAGGAATGTCAGAAAAACGACGAACTCCACGAAAAAAAATGTATATAACATAAACTGTGTGTTTTAACGTGCTCTACATTTTTTGTGTAGTAAGTTTTTGTCCATCTCTTACGGTTTAGCAGTTATTCAAAATTTAGTAAAGTTCATTCAGAATAAACTACTCTTCAGAGGCTATTCCCAGAAAATTCAAGATATACATTTTATTTGTCAGGTAAATATGTTTAATATACGATATTTTAATCAAAATCGTTAGAGCCATTTTTGAGAAAATCAAAATTTTCAAAAAAAGTTCCATGTAAAGGGTAGTTAGGGGTGGGGGGATTTTTCTCAAAATCTTCGTGTCGCATTCCCTGGAAGATACTAAACTTAAATACCAAGTTTGGTATTTTACCGACTTTTCGTTTTTGAGTTATCGTGTTCACAGACACACGGACACACACACACACACACACGGATCTTTTTGTGAAAATGCTTTTTTTTGGATATTGGGGACCCTAAAACGTATATTTCCGGTGAAATCTCGGTATCGAATTTTTGGTGGAATGCAATACTTTCTGTATACACTATGTACATAGTGCATATGGAGAAAGTAAAAAACGTCTATTACATGTGGTTGGAAATGTTTGGTTTTTGAGTCTTGGCCTACAAAACAGTGATATTCACCGGAATGTTATTCTTCCCTTGGTAGTTTTTTTGTTTTTTATAAAATATGTTCAAAGGGTCCACCTCCTGTTTGAATAGAGGCGTCACATCGATGTCTATGGCGAGCGAGCATTGCGCATTTCATCACAGCCTGCCACAACTCGATTCTGAAGGGATTCCATGTTAGGCACCGGAGACGAATTCACCAACCCTTTTAAATGGTTCCAAAAGTAGAAATCGACCTGGGCGAGAGGCAAGTGGTCTAACAGATATTAAAATATGGATATGGACAATTGCCTGATTTTTATTTTCCTTAGCACGTATGTACAATGTACATAATGGATAGAGAAGGTGCTGTATTCCATCCAAAAATTCGATACCGAGATTTCACCGTAAATATATGTTTTGTATAAACGGTGTTTGTGCATGTATCCATGTGTCTGTGAACATGATAACTTAAAAACGAAAAGTCAGTAAAATACTAAACTTGGGATTTTACATGACAAATAAAATAATATAATTTCACTGAATTTTCGATAACTGCTAAGCCGTAAGAGATAGACAAAAACTTACTGAACAAAAAATGTAGATCTCCTTAAAACACACAACTTATGTTATGTACATTTTTTCATGGTTAATTGTTTTCGAAATATTCCTTGTTATTGGTTTCAGTTTTAAAATGCTTAAAACTTTTCTCATGCAGGAACTGGTCAACTCCGGGCCACGCAAAGAAACGGATTTCAATCCCATAGCAACTACATTTTAAAACATTTAAATATCGGTTCAGTCTGGTGTATTCCCTTCTGCTTATAAGGTGCTAAGTAATAAGACTTTAATGTTAATGTTTATCTCGATTAGCATGAAGTAGAGGAATACGATTACTAACAATAATTTGTTACAGAGATATAGAACACATCAGATTTTTAAAAATATACTTTTGAGAGGCAGTAAACCTTTTAGTAAATATATGGATCGTGTGGAGAATTTTGGATATGGAGAAGTGCTAAAAATTTGCGAATAAATAAGGTTTAAAATTGGGTATATTAATGAACACGTGCTTGTGCATTTATAGCTTAAATTATTGGTGGGTCACAAAGGCGCCAAGTAGAAAATATATAAATATATATATTCTTAAAATTTAGAATTATTCAGATTATTTTAATATTCTTTTCACAATTTTTTGTCGAATTTTCAAATGCTTTGGCTTCAGAAAATATAAACAAGATAAGTAAATAAGTAATAATACTTCGTAGAACAAATATTAAATTGACTGTCTCCGTGGTTGAGTGGTCAGCGAGCTGACTTTTTATACAGGGGGTCCCGGGTTCGATTCCCGGCTGGGGCGGGGAATTTTTCTCTTGCCAGAATTATTCCCTATCCCCCACAAGTCTGAAAGTAGGTATGTGAGTGTGAATGATTTAAAACTAACGTAAAAAAGTACCTACAGACAACGAGTTGTTTCAAGCGGAAAGCCCCCGATATGACCATAGATGTTAAAGGGGGGGCTATAAATATGAAACAATAAAAAAAAAAAAAAAAAAAAAAAAAAAATTAACGGATATGGGTAGAGACAGTGACGTGATTGTGACATATCGGTTTTTTTTTGTTTGTTTTTTATTTATTTATTTTTGGGGGGGGGGAGGCCCTTAACTCTCATGGTTCGTAACAAAAAGTTACGAGTTACAAGTCAGATTGCAAAGTTGATTCCGGCTTTATCTTTGACGTATATCATATGCCAAACGTCTCTAAGAGCAGATGTGTTCGATACAAAGATATCCTCTAACAAACCCAGATTCATTTTCTCTGTGCACGTTGTGCCGTTGGCGTTAGGAATGGAGGTTGAGATTCTCTGTTCTTTTCTGCAGCTGATATTCTTTGCTCAGACCGCAACCCTGTTTTAAGGTCATGGAGCAACAGCTGTTTTTCTTGAGGGCAAAGTACACAAAAGCATTTCTTGGCAGTGATGTTCATTTTTCTCCATTACGGCAGCTGCTGCAGTTTTTCTCCAGGGCAACATGAAACAGTATTTCAATCACGTACTTGATTTTTTTGGTAACTGGGAAGTGCATGTTAGTTTTCTTGTCGTTCTTTCATTCTTTGTTTCTTAATTTTCACCAGATTTTTTTATATTATCTTGTTATATTTGTTCTAAGGGACTTTTTTTAGCCTTCCGTCTATTTCGGTTTTTTGCTTGCATAATTCATCATCTTTACTTAATTTCGTTACTTGTAGACTTTTTCTTTTCTAGCCTTTCTTATTGAGGCTTTTTTTTCTATTTTTCATTGCTTATTATTTTTTAATTTCCCTTTCTTTTGCTCTTTGTTCATATTATACCATATTTTTATTTTCTGTAGCACGTATGTACACTCTGCATAGTAGGTAGAGAAGATATTGTATTCTATCCAAAAAAATCGATACCAATTTTATCGTAAATATATGTTTTGAGACCCCCTGAACAAAACAAACTATTTTTAGAAAAAGTGTGCGTAGAATAGTTCAAAAACGAAAATCGGTTAAATACCAAATTTGTTATATAAGTTCAGTATCTTTCATGGATGCGACAGTGTTTGAAGAAGATCCGTCCATGCTCAATTCTCTTCACATGGCATTTTTTTCGAAAATTTAGAATTTTCAAAAATGGCGCTAACATTTTGATTAAAATGCAATATGCTTAAGACATTTTAATGATAAACGAAATTTATATCTTGCATTTTCTGGTAATAGCCTCTGAAGACCTCTTAATTCTGGATAACTTTTGTATAACTCGTAACCATAAGAGATAGACAAAACTAACTACAAAAAGTGAAGATATCATTAAAACAAACAATTTTATGTGAAGCATTAAATATGAAGCCTCTATAAGCGCTCGTCAAATGTTGGATTGTAAGTCTACTCGCGCTTATGTTTGACTTTTTGTGTAGCGTTTGACTCTTCTCAGGGCGTTTTTCTATCGGGCTTGTTGGGCTTCACAGATCCAGACTGCCTGGCGGTTTCTTAAATAATAAGTTGCTAGGGTTTTTGTAGAATCGCAGTTTATTTTTATATTTATTATTTTATAATTCCAAAGATAAACTGTAATCGCTCGATGCAATTCTTTACTTTGTTGAACGCTGTGAATCCATGGGCGCGTATAATTCAACACGAATACATTTTTACGCGTTATCTCTAAACGGCCTTTTCTATTACGCGTGAAGAAGCCTCCTTCTTCATGATAGCTTGGCGTCACCAGCCAGAAAATCAACACGTAACTATAGATACTGTTGAAAAACAAAATCGCATCGAGAAAATCAAAACACTTAAATGCGACGAAAGCACAAGGAGTAATAAACATTTGCATTCAGCGATTGTACATCAAATATCTCCAACATGACACAAAACTCATAAAATGTCGGCAGATTTTGTGAATAATATATAAATATTGCCTCATATATCATGCAAGTATTTTTTGTAGAGTTAACAGTCTCTAATATATCCCTTGTTATTGGTTTCAATTTTAAACTACTTTTCTCAAGTGGGAAGTCAACATTCGTTTCAACTCTTTTGTTTTACTTCCGCAATGTAAAGAGAGCCGAATTTCAATTGTTTCACATTGCGATAGCTTTTAAAATATTTTACTATCGCTTTTGCTCTAGTGTATTCCCTAACTTCTCTTCTACTTACGAGAAAGCAAGCACTGAGGGCATTTCTGCTAATGGTTTTATCTTGATTAGCATAACGTGGATAAAGGAAACATCTTTTGCAAGGAAAGTTTGTTTGTGGAAGAGCTAGAGACTGTCATATGAATAGAACACATAGGTTTTTAAGACTTGGATGTTTTCTTGCCGATCTCGGTGAACCTGACATGGGCGCAAGACCGAAGCCTCCCGTACCCAGGTAAGCTTAACCCCAGTGAAACCGGTGTAATTAGCCAGCAGGTGGGGTTTCCACAACAAATACAACAATCGGTTTTACTCCTGCAGCACAGATCTGTATAGATTTCTTGAAGTACTGGATTCTAAAATTGCAATTAATTCATCAACAAATAAAAAAAGGAATGGTCTTATCCACACTCGCAACTCATGATGCAGGTAGAAAATTTCAAAGCTGGAAAGATTTGAAGAATGGAATACGTGCAGTCGATTTCTCATAGATCCAAACCTGGAAATAAAATCTAAAAGGAAAAATACCGCTTATTTTAAAGACGAAACTACATATTACTGTATGATATAGGTTTAGAATGTCAAAATAACTAAGCATCTAAATGCGTATCCATTGTGAGTAAATTACAGAAAATAAAGAAATAATGATGAAGCTTATAAATTGGTAAGCGAGCCAGTTCGTGGTGCACCCTGGGTAACACTAAACGAACTGGAACAACAACCACGAATTCAAATTTACGCATTAGAGGTTCATTTTCTTTTGGTACTAGAGTCGTGTTTCTTTGTTATTAATCATAAACGTGAAAAATATTCCACTAGAAGTATGTAGTGCTTCATCAGATATTATAAACACCAATCCGCAACTGTTACCTGTTTCGCTCGGGAGGCTACCTGCTTTGGGGAGGCTTGGGGGCTGCGTAATTAGGATCGTTAAGGGTCCGGGAGGCTTGGAGACCAATTTACTGACCACGGGAGGCTCCGTACCGCACTCATCTGACTTGTTAAGAACAATCTCTTGTTTATTAAATTCCTTTACAGTACGCAGTATTGTCTTTGGAGATGGTGCTACTCGGCAATTAAATTCATTACGACCTTTGTGTGCCTTTATTTTGTTTAAGAATAAAATTTAGCAATCTTGGTGCTCTCAGCAGTGATGAAAACCATAATGAACATTTTCTCAAGCTTGCACAACAATTGCCTGAAAACTGGGGGAAAAAAAAAAAATCTGATGCTAATCGAGAAAAAAAAAAAACTAGCAGAAATAGTCTTGTTACTTGCTTCCTTATAAGTAGAAGCGAAATAAGGGAGTAGCATAGGTTAAAGTGAAAGACAAAAGCTGGTTGCTATGTGACTGAAGTTCCTTTGTTTGTATGGACAGGAGTTGACAAATTCCTATATGAGAAAAGTATGTTTTTTTTATACCTGAAACCAATAACAAGGAATATCTCAAAAACTGTCAACTCCACGAAAAAAATGTATATAACATAAATTGTGTGTTTTAACGTGCTCTACATTTTTCTTTTGTGAGTTTTTGTCTATCTCTTACGGTTTAGCAGCTATTCAAACTTCCGTAAAATGCATCTAGAATAAAGTAGTCTTCAGAGGCTACTCCCAGAAAATTCAAGATATACATATTATTTGTCAGGTAAATATCTTTAATATACGATATTTTATTCGAAATCTTTAGAGTCAAAAGTTTCGAAAATGTTTCCATGTAACGTAGTTGGGGGTGCGGGATTTTCTTGAAAATCTTTGTGTCACATCCTTGGAAGATACCAAACATAAATACCAAGTTTAGTATTTAACGGTCATTTCGTTTTTGAGCTATGCTGTCCACAGATACCCTGACAGACAGACACACTCACACGGACCTTTTTCCAAAAATGGATTCATGGGACCCAAAACATGTACTTCCGGTGAAATCTCGGTATCGAATTTTGGGGTGCATTACAATACCTTCTCTGTACACTGTGTACATAGCACGTGTAGCGAAAGTAATATGTCACCAACTTAGCGAAATATCCAAACATTAAAACACTGGTATTCCAATTTGCCTCTTTTTACGGAGTGTGAACTCAGCGCCACTAGACTGACAGTCATGTAAACTAATGACTGCGCTATTACTACAGCTAATTGTTGTTTGTCTCTAAAACTAATGATTCTTCATGTGAAATTGAAGGTATGAGTGGAACCTGGCTGTTGCTGACGCAGCATTTTACCAGAAAAAGTGACTTTGGAAATAATACGTTTATAAAAGAGAAATCAACTATTTTAAAGCGGAACTTAGTGACGCTTTCGTATTCAGTCATTATTTATTTTCATTTATCAGTACGAATTTTCAAATATACATTAATTTACTTTAAAGTATGTTGTCACGCCTCCAGGTTTTATTACAACAATGTAAGAATTTTGTGCACCAAAATATTTTCTTAAACCTAAAAGGTAAAAGGTGGACAACGGAGAAAGCACCTCGCTCCTTTGACCTACATAAATCTAACCCCTGGAGGAAGGGAGCAAGTGAGGGAACCATTGGAGGCCACTGGCTGTAGGTCGTCCGTCCTCCGTGCTCTAGGTGTAAATTTGGGCGAGGGACCAAAGCCTCCCTTACCCAGGTAAGCTTAGCAGGTAACAACCCTCAAGCCTCCCGCGAAACCGGTGTAATTAGTCAGTAGGTGCGGTGGAAAGGAACAACCTCCAAACCTTCCGTGAAACCGGTGTAATTAGCCAGCAGGTGGGGTGGAAAGGAACAAACTCCAAACCTCACGCGAAACTGGTGTAATTAGTCAGCAGGTGAGATGGAATGGAAGAACCTCCAAACCTCCCCCGAAACCGGTGTAATTAGCCAGCAGGTGGGGTGGAATGGAACAACCTCCAAACCTCACGCGAAACTGGTGTAATTAGCCAGCAGGTGAGATGGAATGGAAGAACCTCCAAACCTCCCCCGAAACTGGTGTAATTAGCCAGCAGGTGGGGTGGAATGGAACAACCTCCAAACCTCCCCCGAAACCGGTGTAATTAGTCAGCAGGTGAGATGGAATGGAAGAACCTCCAAACCTTCCGTGAAACCGGTGTAATTAGCCAGCAGGTGGGGTGGAATGGAACAACCTCCAAACCTCACGCGAAACTGGTGTAATTAGCCAGCAGGTGGGGTGGAATGGAACAACCTCCAAACCTTCCACGAAACTGGTGTAATTAGCCAGCAGGTGGGGTGGAATGGAACAACCTCCAAACCGCACGCGAAACGGATGTAATTAGCCAGCAGGTGGGGTGGAATGTAACAACCTCCAAACCTCACGCGAAACTGGTGTAATTAGCCAGCAGGTGGGGTGGAATGGAACAACCTCCAAACCTCACGCGAAACCGGTGTAATTAGCCAGCAGGTTGGGTGGAATGGAACAACCTCCAAACCTCACGCGAAACTGGTGTAATTAGTCAGCAGGTGGGGTGGAATGGAACAACCTCCAAACCTCACGTGAAACTGGTGTAATTAGTCAGCAGGTGGGGTGGAATGGAACAACCCCCAAGCCTCCCACGAAACCGGTGTAATTAGCCAGCAGGTGGGATGGAATGGAACAACCCCCAAGGCTCCCACGAAACCGGTGTAATTAGCCAGCAGGTGGGGTGGAATGGAACAACCTCCAAGCCTCCCGCGAAACCGATGTAATTAGTCAGCAGGTTGGGTGGAATGGGTATACCTAATTTTTTCCTTGATGTCTTTCAGTGTGCGGCAAATTAGTTACAGTTAACATGTTTTCCGACGAGACTGAAATTACGGCGAGTAGGACAGGAAGGAAAAATCTAATTCAACGGTTACACTTTCGGATTTCAAAAGTGTTTAAAAAGTGGGGTAGCGTGATGGACGTGAAATGTTAAAAGTTGCAAATTTCATTGAAGAAATAGATGTTCTGGATATTCAAGAGGACCATAACCACGCGGCACCATCTAGTGTCAACATTCAGAGACAGAAAGTACTTTGTGATCTGAAGAGAAAAACTACGGAAGATATATGTGAAAGGCCATCAAAACTAATATACCAGCAACTGAAGAGAGAAAACACCGAAGAAGTAATCATTGGAGTTGTCCACAGTGTACGTAAGTCAATATACAAAGCTAGGTGGAAAATTCTGCCAACATTACCCACAAGTATAGAGGAGGCTCATGATGTTCTGAACACATTAAATGTGAAAACTGTAGATGGAACTGTTACCTGTTTCGACCGGGAGGCTACCTACTTTAGGGAGTCTTGGGGGCTATGCAATTAGGGACCTTTAAGGGTCCGGGAGGCTTGTTTACCGCACTCATATGCTAGTCTCTGGTTCCCAAAGTCGCGGCGGTTCTCAAGTCGGAGGACGACGGATATTTTGGGGGCATGGCTTCCTTCGGAATGCAAGTATAAGTTATTTCCCTTCTACTTACAAAGAAGCAAGTAATATCTAGGAGCAATTCTGCTAATGTTTATCGCGATTAGCATTTGTACGAAACGTTTGTTTGTGGAGAAAGTCATGTGGATGGAACAAACCCGATTTTCTAATTTGTCAGAATTTTACTTTCTCTACTAGTACTATGTACATAGTATATAGAGAAGGTATTGTAATGCACCCAAAAATTCGATACAGAGATTTCACCGGAAATACATGTTTTGGGTCCCCCTGGATAAAAAAAAAAGAAAGGAAAAGAAAAAAAAAGCGTTTCCGGATAAAGCTCCGTGTGTGTATGTGTGGACAGCAAGCTCAAAAACGAAAAGACCGTTAAATACAAAACTTGGTATTTAACGAAAGGATGCGACGCGAAGATTTTCAAGAAAATCCCCCCACCCGCAACTACGTTTACATGGAATTTTTTTCAAAATTTTTGATTTTCTTAAAACTGATTCTAACGATTTTGATTAAAATGTAATAAAATGTATATCTAGAATTTTCTGAGAATAGCCTCTGAAAACTACTTTATTCTGGATGACTTTTACAGAATTTTGCATATCTGCTAAACCGTAAGAGATGGACAAAAACTTACCACACAAAAAATGTACATCACATTGAAACAGACAATTTATGTTATATACGAGGGGCATACTGAAAGTCACGAGCAACCCATTGTAAAAATTTAAATTTCGACAATGTAACGAAACGAATTGCAGGATCGTAATCTACAGACTTTAAGCCACATGTTGACATATTGTGACGTCATTAGCTTCTATCACGTGACCACCGACGGTGTTTGAAAAATGGCTGACATTGATGTTTCGTTTCGACAGCGTGCTGTCATTGAATTCCTTGTGAAAGAAGGAAAATCTGCTCCTGAAATTCATCTCAGACTTCAACGTGCGTATGGTGGTGTCTGCATGGCTGCCAGCAGTGTTAGAAGATGGGTGAAACATCTCAAAGATGGAAGCACGAGTCTGCAAAATGCGCCTCGTAGTGGGCGTCCTCGAACTGCCTCTACAGAACGCAACAAGGAAAGAGTTGATGAGCTCATTACAGGAGATATGCGTTTCACTGTGAATGAAATTGCTGCGCAACTTGGAATAGGACATAGTGCAGTGCAAGAAATGATCCACAGCTTGGGTTATCGAAAGGTCTGTGCCCGTTGGGCCCCCCGTTTATTGACTGAAGACCACAAACTTCAGAGAAGAACCATTGCACAAAACCTTCTTCAGAGATTTCATAATGAAGGTGATGAATTTTTGACGTGTATTGTGACTGGAGATGAGAGCTGGTTCCATCACTATGAGCCAGAAACGAAACGTCAGAGTATGGAATGGCACCACTTGAACTCACCATCGAAGAAGAAAGCGAAGACAGTGCAGTCTGTAGGAAAAGTTATGGGAAGTGTCTTTTGGGATGCACAAAGTTGCATTGTGGTTGGCTTTCTTGAACCTGGACAAACCATAAATTCTGCCCGCTACATCAAGACACTTCTGAAGCTCCATCGGGCTTTGCGTGATAAATGCCCTGGAAAGAGAATCATTTTTTTGGTGGAGTTGGTCGGTTTTGAGATATTCTTGGTTTTTGACTTCAGCTTTAAAAAAACTTATACTTTTCTCGTATAGGAATTTTTCAACTCATGTTATACAAAGGAACTTCAGTCACATAGCAACTAGCTTTTGACTATCACTTTAACCTATGGTACTCCCTTATTTCGCTTCTACTTACAAGGAAGCAAGTAATAAGACTATTTCTGCTAATTTTTTCTCGATTAGCAGGAAGTAAATAAAAGCATAGTTTTTTAACAATATTTTGTTGCAGAGATGTAGCGAAATTCATGTGAATGGAACACATCAGATTTTTTATCAAATCTCAGAGATGCAACATCTAAAAGGTACGCATGTCTACCAAGATGTCGCTATACTATCCTAAACCTCAAAAATGTTTAAGTTTGTCAGTGAAATTCTGTGACAGTCTATATAAGCATAGAAGTGCATATTTCTTCCAGGTAGTTTTTCTCTGAATGTACGAGACTGGTGCTGTTGAGAGCTTTACAAGATTTATTGATTTTATGGTGATATATTTTCCTTCCTTTCAAAAACAAGGAATGGTTGTCTGGCAATTTTTTTCTTTTCTTCTTTTAGGTCAGACAATTAACAAAAAAATGACCACTTTCGATTGCACCGTTGCCTGCTTACGCTGCCACACGTTGCAGTTCTTCATTTGGAAGATGGGACTCTGGCTTTTGTGAACTATGTCAAGAAAAAAAAACTAGAAGTGACGTTTGAGTGCTTGTGAACTGTAGCTGTAGCAGCCACTCAACAGCACAATTTATTTTGTATCTCCCTTTTTTTTTTCTCTCTCTCTCGCCGTTTGTGCAAACGACAGCCCTTCATCGAACTCTTGTGCGCGTTTTTTTTTTAACGTGGTTGACAGGAGGTGCGAACTGGGCGTGCTGCACTTAGCTTGCTGTAGATGAACTTGCTTGCGAGGCCGGCACATCTTTCATCCCGCCGTCAAGAGGAAGGCAAGCCTGCCTCTCAACAAGAGGACCATCCACACTGCCTGCCAACTTCAAAACACGAAATGTGAGTACCCCAAAAATGAGCATGGGTTGTCCTAGATGTAATGTAGAACTCGGTGACTTTGGTAGTTGGTGTTACTCTTTTCTTTCACATCAATCACCTATGGTAACAGCGTCTTTCAAACGTCACTTCAAACTTTACACTGTTGTAAACATAATGTATTTTTTTAATTATTTATTGATCGATCAGCGCATGTGCACTCTACAGATCATTGATTTTAGACATTATTTACATGCATGGTACTGAATAACATTGAAATGAGGTAAGCCCCATTTGTTTTTACTTTCTCTACACGTACTATGTACTTAGTGTATAAATAAGGTATAATTTTGATTTTTTGGACATCCTGAAGTCTACATTTTAATCCTTCCAGGGTTTGGAATAATTTCCCATGTAATCTCTCATGAAAGAGGAAAAAAAGAAGCATTTGGAAATTATGGAATAATCTGAGCTATATCAGTATTGCACCCAAAAATTCGATACTGAGATTTCACTGGAAATACAAAAAAAAGCATTTTTGGAAAAAGGCCCGTGTGTGTGTCTGTGGACAGCATAGCTCAAAAATCTTCCAAGGATGCGACACGAAGATTTTCAAGAAAATCCCCCCACCCCCATCTACCCTTTATATGGAACTTTTTTCAAACATTTTGATTTTCTTAAAAATCGCTCTAACGATTTTAATTAAAATATGGTATATTAAAGATATTTATCTGACAAATAAAATATGTATCTTGAATTTTCTGGGAATATCCTCTGAAGAATACTTTATTCTGGATCAGTTTTGCATATCTGCTAAACCATAAGAGATGAACAAAAACTTACATTAAAACACACACAGTTTATGTTATATATATTTCGTGGAGTTGATCGTTTTTTAGATATTCCTTGGTTTTGGTTTCAGCTTTGAAAAACTTGTATTTTTCTCATACAGGAATTTGTCAATTCCTGTCCATACAAACAAAGGAGCTTCAGTCACAGAGCAACCAGTTTTGACTATCAGTTTAACCTATGATACTCCCTTTTTTTGCTTCTACTACAAGGAAGCAAGTAATAAGACTATTTCTGCTAATTTTTTCTCGATTAGCATGAAGTAAATAGAAGCATAAGCTTTTTAACAATAATTTGTTGCAGAGATGTTGAGAAAGTCATGTGAATGGAACATATCAGATTTTTTGATATAAAATACAGTTCCGGGACTCCGGTTTAAACACACATATACAAACATATAACACCCATGCCCAAGGCGGGACTGGAACCAACGATCCCCTGCGCTACGAAGCACCAAAGCGAGTCGCCTTGGCGAGCGCGGCCATGGGGACCGGCTCCATTGGGCCCTTCATAATAAGTGCATTTGTTTTTATAAACATAATATTTGAGATAGGATAAAAACAAAAGAAATAACACTTCTCACACGGAGGTTCTGGGTTTGATTCCCGGCTGAGACGGGGAAGTTTTCAACCAGAGTGTGTGTGTTGGAGGAAAATAAAAAGCTATTTAAACCCAACGTAAATAACCTACAGACAACGAGTTGTTATAATGCAAAGGTCTTAGATGTTAATGGGGCTTATATAAATTAAAAAAGGCACATACTAGGCAAAAATGGGGTTTGGTTTTCTCTCTCTCTTCCTCTACACTTATTATGTACTTAGTGTGTAGAGAACGTAGTGTATATCATCCAAAAATTCGATGTTAAGATTTCACCGGAAATATATGGTTTGAAGTCCCCTGAGTCCACAAAAATCATTTTTAGAAGAACGTGTGAGTGTATGTGTGCGCGCATCTGTGTACAGCAGAGCTCAAAAACCAAAAGACCGCTAAATATCAAACTTGGTATTTAAGTTTAGTGTCCTTCAAGGATCAGACACAACGATTTTAAAGAAAATGTCAAAACCCTAAACTACCGTTTACATGTAGTTTTTTGAAAATTTTGTTTTTCTCAATTTTTTTAAATTAATTAATTAAAATACAGTATGTTTAAGATATTTTCATGAAAAACGAAGTGCATATCTTGAATTTTCTGGGACTAGCCTCTGAAGACTTCTTCATTCTGGGTGACTTTTGTCTAACTGTTAAACCGTAACAAACAGACAAAAGGTTACTGTACAAAAAATGCAGATCTCTTCAAAACACACAATTTATGTCATATACACTTTTATTTTGTGGAGTTAACCATTTCCGAGATATTAACTGTTTTTTTAAAGCTACTTAAACGTTTCTCCAGCGGAAACGTTCCTTTTATTCCAGTAATGCGAAAGGCAACCAAATTTCAATTGTTTCACTTAGTGATGATCTTTTATAAGATTTTGATATCGTTTTAATCTAGTGTATTTCCTTATTTCCTTTCGACTACAAGGAGGCAAGTAATGCGACTGATTCTGCTAATGTTTATCTTGATTAGCATGACATAGATAGGAGAATAATCTTTTGTAAGGAAAGTTTATGCGTGGAACAGCTAGAGAAAGCCATGTGAATGAAACATCCGATTTTCACTTTCTCTATACCCACTATGTACATAGTGTATAGAGAAGGTATTGCACTCAACCAAAAAATTCGATATCGAGATTTCACCGGAAATATATGTATCCAAAAAAAGTATTTTCAGAAAAAGGTCCGTGTGTGTGTCCATGTGTCTGTGAACACGATAACTCAAAAACGAAAAGCCGGTAAAATACCAAACATGGATTATTAGTGTACTATCTTCCAGGGATGCGACACGAAGATTTTGAGAAAAACCCGCACCCCCAACTACCCTTTACATGGACTTTTTTTCGAAAATTTTGATTTTATAAAAAATGGCTCTAATGATTTTGATTAAAATATCGTATATTAAAGTTATTTCCCTGACAAATAAAATGTGTATTTTGAATTTTCTGGGAATAGCCTCTGAAGAGTAGTTTATTCTGGATGAATTTTACTGAATTTTGAATAACTGCTAAACCGTAAGCGATTGACAAAAACTTACCGCACAAATGTAGAGCACCTTAAAACACACAAACTATGTTAGGTATATACATTTTTTTCGTGGAGTTGATTGTATTTGAGATATTCCTTGTGTTTGGTTTCAGCTATAAAAACTTATACTTTTATCATACAGGACTTTATGAACTCGTGTTCATACAAACAAAGGAACTTCAGTCGCAGAGCAACCAGCTTTTGACTATCATTTTAACCTATGGTACCCCCTTATTTCGCTTCTGCTAACAAGGAAGCAGGTGATAAGACTATTTCTGCTAATTTTTGCTCCATTAGATGAAGTAAATAAAATGATTTGTTGCAGTGATATAGAGAAAGTCATGTGAATGGAACACATCAGATTTTTTTTTTCAGTACACCGTTACCATGAAAGTAGTTTTGTGAATAAAACAGTAATTTTATTCCTACTGCTATAAGAATTTATAAGTTACAAATCGTGGCTCTATCGTTAAGTGAGTATAGCTGAATCTATGCCATTATGAAAGCAAAAGGAGTTAAAAGAAAACTTATGACCTTAGCAATTTAAGAGCAGGCCCATGTTCCATATCAGCAAAGTGACCACCGTGATTTCGAGGCTTTTATTTGTGGGGTTACCTTATGATGTGTTCCATTCACATGACTTTCTCTATATCTCTGCAACACATTATTATTAGAGGGCTTATGCTTCTATTTACTTCATGCTAATCGAGAAAAATTAACAGAAATAGTCTTATTACTTGCTTCCTTGTAAGTAGAAGCAGAAGCAAGAAATAAGGGAATACCATAGGTGAAATTGATAATCAAAAGCTGGTTGCTATGTGACTGAAGTTCCTTTGGTTGTATGGACAGGAGTTGACAAAGATTTTTAAAGCTGAAACCAAAAACAAGGAATATCTAAAAACGATTAACTTCATCAAAAATATTATATAGCATAAATTGTGTGTTTTAACGTGCTCTACATTTCTTGCGTAGTAAGTTTTTATCTACCTCTTACGGTTCAGCACTTATGCAAAATTCCGTAAATTTCATCCAGAATAAAGTAAGCTTTAGAGGCTATTCCCAGAAAATTAAAGATATACATTTTATATTCCAAATAAATATCTTTAATATACGAAATTTTAATCAAAATCGTTAGAGCCATTTTTGAGAAAATCAAAATTTTCGAAAAAAGTTCCATGTAAAGGGTAGTTTGGGGTGGGGGAATTTTTCTCAAAATATTCGTGTCGCATCCCTGGGAGATACTAAACTTAAATACCAAGTTTGGTACTTTACGAATTTTTGTTTTTGAGTTATCGTGTTCACAGACACACGGACCTTTTTCTGAAAATGCCTTTTTTGGATACAGGGAACCCTAAAACATGTATTTTCGGTGAAATCTCGGTATCGAATTTTTGGGTGGAGTGCAATACCTTCCGTATGTGTGTGTGTGTGTGTCCGTGTACGTGTATCTGTAAACACGATAACTCAAAAACGAAAAGTTGTTAAACTACCAAACTTGGTATTTAAGATTAGTATCTTCCAGGGATGCGACACGAAGATTTTGAGAAATATCCCACCACCACAAACTACCCTTTACATGGAACTTTTTTCGAACATTTTGATTTTCGTCGAAAACGGCTCTAACGATTTTGATTAAAATATCGTATATTATAGATATTTACCTGATAAACAAAAAGGGTATCTTGAACTTTCTGGGAAAAACCTCTGAAGACTACTTTATTCTGGACCAATGTTACGGAATTATGTATAACTGCTAAACCGTAAGACTTAGATAAAAACTTACTGTACAAGGAATGTAGAGCACGTTAAAACACACATTTTATGTTATATACATTTTTTTTCATGGAGTTGATCGTTTTTTAGATATTCGTTGATTTTGGTTTCAGCTATGAAAAACTTACTTTTCTCATATAGGAATTTGTCAACTCCTGTCCATACAAACAAAGGAACTTCAACCTCATAGCAAACAGCTTTTGACTATCACTTTACGTATGGTATTCCCTAATTTCGGTTCTACTTACAAAGAAACTAGTAATAGCCTATTTCTGCCAATGTGTTCTCGAGTAGCACGAAGTAAACAGAGGCATAAGCTTTTTAACAATACTTTGTTGTAGAGATATAGTGAAAGTCATCTGAATGGTACACATCAGATTTTTTTCCATATCTCATATATGATTTTTATAAAGGTGTAAAGTGACTTTTAAAATACCAAACTTCAAGTTTGTTGTACACACACATAAACCTTTTTCTAAAATTGTTTTGGGTACAGGGGACCCTAAACCGCGTGCTTCCAGTAAATCTCTGTATCGAATTTTTGGGTGGGGTGTAATACTTTCTCTATATATGTAGAATGACTTTCATTTTCACCAAAAGAATTTCATATTTTCGCAACATTCTCATACGCTGTCTCTGACCATAAACCACAAAACTGCCCCAGTATTACACCAAGCTGAGAAAGTATTCGCCTTAGGGAAAACTGTTTGAGCACGCAATTTCTTATCGTTATCCAACGATCGCCGTATTCCTGTTCTGTAAGAGGAAAGAATATAAATGAAAGTGAAACACTTTAATTGCCAAGTAGCGCCGTTTCCAAGCAACTCTTTTAGAGCAAACTGTATCAATATTAACGCAGGAAAGCTAATCCCGCCACTGGTAGGTAGCATTCATGCATTAGTCATGACCATTAGCTTAACAATAGCTACCCCAGGGTTTTCACATAATAAATTAACCTAGAAAGAAACCTTGGGATTTGGGAGTGTACTGCATACAGAGACCAAAGCGTTTAAAGTGCTACAGCGTCAAAGCTTCGAATGCAAATATTTCAGTGGTCATTGAAAACGTTGCCATGCACAGAAAATG
The DNA here is from genome assembly GCA_030762935.1 of Hymenopus coronatus. Classification (NCBI taxonomy): domain Eukaryota; kingdom Metazoa; phylum Arthropoda; class Insecta; order Mantodea; family Hymenopodidae; genus Hymenopus; species Hymenopus coronatus. Next base: position 30,180,169 of record CM060897.1, read on the forward strand.
TCTTCTTCCCTCGTCACAGTACCATTACTTATTATTCCTTAGCGCATGTAAAATACAATTGAAAATGAGGCTAGCTGAAAAATATAAATGTCGTGTTATTTATGGACGCTCTTTAACTGCTGTAGTTCTCAGCGTCTCATTCTATACTGGGCGTGAAAGACCGCTTAATTTTGCACAGAAGCCTCTTTTATCTGACTTGAGATTCTTTTACGTGCCGTAAATATACGACACGGGACCAATGGCTTTTATTCACTTCCAAAGAAAGTCATGTTAAGGATATTTAAGCCCTAAAATATCCATCGTCCTTCGCGACGTTTTCAATTTGCCTATACATACATATTCACAAACAATGAAACACTCATGCCCAAGGCGGGACTCGAACCCACGATCCTGTGCACCATGAAGCACCAAAACGAGGCACTTTAGCGAGCGCGGCCACCGGGATCGGCATAAAATGTATGCTGATGAAAAATAGGCCCACCTTATGCCGAACACTAACAAAAAATTGGTTATAGACTTATTAATTGTACGGAAATCTTTAGTAAAAGGCGAAAGATTTGAAGGAATACTAGAGTGAGGTTTGAAACCTCCCGAGGTAGTCATGACCTAGGATATTTGAAGTTACCATAGTAACCATTACACCACGGAAGGCGACAGGCTGGATGTGTCCCACAGTGACGAAAAAGTTTACATGAAGCGAACAGGTGATAAACATGATAGCAAAAATTAAAACTTTTAGGAGATAATTTTATAGTTTTAAGGCTCATTACTGTTATTTAGGGGATTCGTTTTACTTTCTCTAAACATGTTATGTACATTGTGTACAGAGAAGGTATTGTTTTCCATCCAAAATTTGTTACCGAGATTTCATTAAAACTATAACGTTTTGAGGTCCCCTGAGTCCAAAAAAGTAGTTTTAGGTCCGTGGTATGTTTCAAGACAGCTTAGCTCAAAATCGAAAAGACCGTTAAATACAAAACTTTTTCCAAGGATGCGACACGAAGACTTTCAAGAAAATCCCCCACCACAAATTACTCTTTACATGGAACAACTTTTAGAAATATTGTTTTTCTCAAAAATGACTCTAACGATGTTGATTAAAATGCCTTATATTAAAATATTTCCACTTCAAATAAAATGAATAACTTGAATTTTCTGGGAACAACCTCTGAAGACCTCTTCATTCTGGATGGATTTTGAGTAACTGGTAAACAGTAGGAGATACAAAAAACTTACTACACAAAACATGTAGACTTTGTTAAAACACAATTTTTTGTAGAGTTGGTTGTTTTCTAGACATTCCTTGTTATTGGTTTCAATTTTAAACATTCTAAGTTTCCTCAAACTGGAAATTAGCTTTCGTTTCATCTATCTTTTGTTTTATCTACTCCTGGCAGTGCAAAGCGAACCGAATTTCAATTGTTCACATAGCAACCAGCTTTTAAGATGTGACTATCACTTTAGCCTAGCTTAACCCCTTATTTTTCTTCGTCTTAGAACGAACAAGATAATTTCTGCTAATGTTTATCTTGATTAACATGATATAGATAAAAGAATATTTTGTAAGAATAGTTTGTTTGCAGAAGCGGTAGAGAAATCCATGTGAATGGAACACACCAAATGTTTATACAATGCATGGAAAGTGTTGTTTAAATATATTTTTGAAGCCAAATGATAGTCGTACTCATACAATTCATTTAATCATGAGAAATATAACAAATAAAGATTTATATGCAAATTCTTAAATGAAAAAGAAAGCTTGTTAATTTATTTATTAATTGGTATTTATTAATCCACTGAAGTATCTAGTAAATTAATAGCGCTTCTTTAAAAACCTAACGATTACACTTATGCACTTATGTAGGCCTTTTTGGACTTTACAGTTTATCTTAAAAGTTGCTAAAAAGAAGCTTCATCATGGCATAACTAGGTATATTAGGTAGCTTTCGACGTAACATGGTCACCCCATATGCAGATTTATGCACTTCACTAGTGAAGTATTCAGTGTTTTTCTGCTGATCAAAACATTTATTCCCACCTTTGTAGTGTGGGGGTAGCGATCTGCCGCACATTTAAGAGGCCCGAGCTAGAATCTCGGCAGGGGAAGTTACCTGCATAAGTTTTTTTTTTCTTTTCTTTTTTCAGTGTTCTTCCTTATCGGAGAAGATGAATGTAACTTTAAGCTCTATGAACCCCGACCTAATTTGAGTATCATTTCATCGATTTCACTTAACATCCTATATGATATACCAGGTTAAAGCACATAATGAATAATGATGATATAATAATAATAATACATTTACGTGAAAAAGCACATAGCTTTATACTTCAAATTTCTTAGACACACCTTCCTACTGCCCATACTTCTTTCTCTTTTTACTTTCTGTAGCACGTGTATGCAATGTACACAATAGACAGAGAAGGTATTGTATTTCACCCAAAATTTCGATGTCGAGATAACATCGGAAACACATGTTTTTAAGCCCCCTGATTAAAAGAAACTTTTTAGAAAAAGCTCCAAGCGTGTGTGTGTGCGCGCACGAGAGAGAGTTTCTGTGGGCAGAATAACTCAAAAGCTTAAAGTGCGTTAAATATTTAAGTTTAGTATCTTCCAGGGATGCAACACGATTTTCAAAAAAATCGCCCCAGCCAAACTAATTTTTATGTAGAAAATTTTTCGAAATGTTTGCTTTTCTCAAAAATGGCTTTTAACGATTTTGATTAAAATAACGTATATTAAATGTATTTACATTAAAAATAAATTGATTATCTTGAATTTGTAGGGAATAGCTTCTACAGTCATTCTCGATGACTGTTGTATAACTGGCAAACCGTAAGAGATAGACAAAAGCTTATCAAAAAAAAAAAAAAAAAAAAAAAAAAAAAAAAAAAAAAAACCACACACACACAATTTATGTCATATAGGTACACATTTCTTTGCAGAGTTACTCCTTCCAAAGATATACCTTGTTATTGGTTTTAAAATATCCAACACTTAACTTTTTCTCAATTGGGAAGTCATTATTCAGTTTTTTAATCCTGGTCATTCAAAGATAAGAAAAATTCAGTTGCATCACTTCGGATCGGCTTTTGAGGTTTTACTATCACTTTAGCCTAGTATATTCCCGAAGCAACTAAGTAATAAAACTATTTTGCTAATGTTTATCTCGATTAGCATAAAATAGAAGCGTTCAATCTGATTGTTTTTCTTTTCGTGGTTTCCCCCACTCGCCAAGTTAAATACTGATCTGATGTGTTCCATTCACATGACTTTCTCTACATTTCTGTAACAAATTATTATTAAAAAGCTTATGTTTCTATTTATTCATGCTAATGGAGAAAAAATTAGCATAAGTCTTATTACTTACTTCCTTGTAAGTAGAAGCGAAATAAGGGAGTACAATAGGTTAAAGTGAAAGCCAAAAGCTGGTTGCTATGTGACTGATGTTCCTTTGTTTGTATGGACAGGAGTTGACAAATTCCTGTATGAGAAAAGCATAAGTTTTTTAAAGCTGAAACCAAAAACAAGGAATATCTAAAAACGATCAACTCCACGAAAAAGATGTATACTACATAAATTGTGTGTTTTAACGTGCTCTACATTTTTTGAGGTAAGTTTTTGTGTATCTCTAATACGGTTTAGCAGTTATGCAAAATTCCGTAAAATTCTTCCAGAATAATGTAGTCTTAAGAGACTATTCCCAGAATATTCAAGATATACATATTATTTGTCAGGGAAATATCTTTAATATACGATATTTTAATCAAAATCGTTAGAGCCATTTTTGAGAAATTAAAAAAATTGAAAAAAGTCCATGTAAAGGGTAGTTAGGGTGAAAATCTTCGTGCTGCAGCCTTGGAAGATACTGAACTTAAATACTAAGTTTGGTATTCAACGGTCTTTTCGTTTTTGAGCTATCCTGCCCACACACAAACACACACACACACACACACACACGCGGATCTTTTTGCAAGAATGTATTTTTGGATTCAGGGCGACCCAAAACATGTATTTCCAGTGAAATCTCGGTATCGAATTTTTGGGTAGAATACAATACCTTCTCTATACACTATACATAGGAATTGAGTTGTGGTAATAGGAATTGAGTTGCCATCTATCCAGTGATAAACAAAATAGAAAGATTGGACGGCATCTTAATGCCAACTTACGGTGCATGTAGAAGGAGATACACAGTTGTCTGACACTATGGTCTCTGTGGACACGTGTCGAAGCATCACCTACAGAAACAGATATACAGTTGCCTAGCACTAAGTTCTCGGATCACGTGCCACGAAAGCTAGATTGTATAGTTCAGGGATGAGACCTAGAAAGCTAACTGTCTGTCAGGCAGAACCAGGAAGTATCTCCTAACAGATCCGTAGTTTAAAGCGGCCCCTACTACCTGACAAAGCGATGAGGCGTATTGACCTTCGTTGTCACAGAGTTCTCTAGAAATGTGAAATTCTGATAGCTCAGCATACAATAGCTAATAGAGCACAAATGGGTGTATCTTCCTATAAAATTTTACGTGTGTTTACGGTGTATTATTTTGTCAAATCGTTAGTAATTTTTTTTTCAAGAAAAAAAATTGATTAAATTCAATGTAAAGGGTAGATGGGTGCGATATGGTATTCTTGAAAATTTGGGGGGTACTGAATTTAAATACCAAGTTTTGTACTTATTCAAATCTCCTTTTTGAACTAAACTACTCACAAAGGCACAAAAAGGCACATGGACCTTTTTTCTAGAAAAGCTTTTTTATTACTTGATGCCTCAAAACATGTATTTCCGATGAAATCTCTGTATATCATTTTTGGGAGGAATGCAATACCGTCTTTGCCTACTATGTACATACCAGGTGACACAACTGCGCCACATTTCGCGTGTGCAGATAACCCTTCGTACGTTATACAAGATGTTTCAAAACGACACCAAACGAAGATGTGGACCTTGTTGGTCATACCGTACGTGATACGTGAATATAATTTTCAGCTCTAAACTCGGCACATACGAAAATTACCATAAAATCACCATGGATTAGGCAGTCGGACATAACCAAATGGCACGTGCCTGGCCCACTCCAAGAGAGGTACCGGTTGGTAGCGAAGGTTTCAGTCGCGTGCTGTAGGCGTTTTTTGATAGACACGCCGGCGCGGCACAGGTCACCTTAGTAATGGAAAACGCTCTGAGGTTGTTTACGTGGCGTATGATAATCGTTGTTCCTTCGCTACCTAATCTCAAATGTGTGCGATTTTTAAACACACATGAAACTTGTTTAAAACTTGTGATATCAAGTTTCGGACAAGTCAAAGTGTAAACTAATCGACTGCTATCTTTGTTTGGTGTCGTTTTGAAACATCCTGTATAAGTTGCATAACATCAAGTATACGCAAGTCAGTGACTTTGCAAGATCACTCTTGTTTCTCCTCTTGCATAACATTTTAAACTTTGAAGGAACGAGAGGCGGTTCCCAGGCTTGTACTAGAGTCCGTGATGATATACAAATCACTGCAAACACACCGAGAAAGTTAACATGGTTTCCACTTCAATTACAGAGCCATTATTTTTTAGAGAATAAAGTCACCTTTTATTTCACCCATCAATATTCGCCCATAACTAGTTTTATAATTGTGTAAAACGCTGTTCTTATTTAACTTTGGAGACTAGACACACTGTAGGATTAAATAAAAAAACTAAGGCGCCGATATAACATAAGTATCCTAGAATTGAAAATAATAGTGGTCGTGCCCGCCTGGGTAGTGTGGTTGTAGCGTGCCTGCCTCACATTCAACAGGTCGCGAGTTCGAATCTCGCTTAGGGTGAGTTACCCGGTAAGGTTTTTTTCGGGGTTTTCCCTTATTTTGAGAAGAATGTCGAATAACTATAAGCTCCATGGGCCCCGAGATCATTTGAGCATCATTTCACCAATTTCATTCATCGTCCGATATGACCAAGCAGGTTAAAGGACGTTAAGCTTAAAAAAAAAAAGAGAAAAAAAAAAGAAAAGAATAGTGGTCGTCATCTATTCTCCTGTACGCTTCAAATGTTATCGATAGCAGCTCTATCTTTATGTAGCGGATCTAATTTACTGAGTAGATAACTTAGTCTTATAGCTAACATCTGCCGGCTCCCTCGCTAAGGCGCTTCGGGGGCAAGGAATCGTGGGTTCGAGTCCCGCCTTGGGTATGGGTATTATATGTTTGTGCTATGTGTATATGTTTGTGTAAAGGAACAGTAAAACCAGTAATCATACAGTAAATTTATGGGGGATGTAAGCAGGGGATATAGCGCCAGAATCCTGACCAGACTCCGGTACTGTTTAAAAAAAATATATATATAAATATCTGGGAGGGCCCGAGTTCAATTCCTGGTGCCAACCAATCAGTCCAGGGATTTTAAGTCGTTCATCACAATCTGTTATGTGAATACCGGATTGGGATATCCAAAATATATTCCATTTCCTATCCTTCTGGTCGATTTCTTTAGAGTACTCTTCTCTTACGGACATCTGAAAGAACCGGAATTGCACTATGGGCGAGTGTTAGGGGCAATTGTGAAGACCTTTAGCGACTTGACACCCCTTTGACACCACATTTCTCCTTTTCGGGAAACACAAGGTTGTCTACGGCATTATGGAAATGTTAAATAAAAGCCATGTCCATGATTACGAATGATATTTGCTAGATAAATCGTTAATAAGTGGTTCATTTCAAATTTAAATTAAAATACATATTTGATTATAATTACAGTATTCATAAAACGTATCCAAACTAGTTGAACAAAAGCATAGATGCATGTTTATAGGTTTTCTACAAAATTGTAGGCTGTAATATTATTTTAACTACACGAAGAGCATTCAAAAACCTTCAATATTTATTTTGACACTAACAGAATGTTACTCTTTGTTTATTGTTAAAACCAAAACACAGCACCGTTTATACAATACCGTTATTAGAATATCATAGCGTCGATATGGTTAAATTTGTATCCATCCGTGTATAGAATAATATATTGTTCGGCAATTTTCACAACAGGAACCAAACTTTTTTGTTCAGTCTGTAGTATGATTAATCAAATTTTAAAAATGTTGTTTATTTGAAAGCTGGCAAAACTGCAGCCCGGGGCGATTTTCAATATGGCAGAAATGTAATCACTCAAATTGCAAATCAGCTTTCCATAGGCATTTTATCGGCACTTCTTCGATATTTTCAAATATGCATACATACATACGTTTTTACTCACTCTACCAAACATATATACATACATAACAACTAGAGAAGGTGTTATATTCCACCCAAAATTATATATTGTCTCTCAAAGGTACATTAAAGAAAATGGGCATATTCCCTTTGAAATGACGCTCCAATGGTGAGAAATAAATTGTTATATGTTTGGAGAGTACGAAAAGTAATAATGTTTCTACACTAATTGGGGTACATACTATGTGAATATTATTAGACATACATCACGTGACTTATTTATATTAGACAAATGAATTTAGAAAATAAAATGTATTATTTAAGTAACCATACAAGCTAGAATTTTGAAACATGGAAAAGTATCACTGTTATTATGTATAATAACTGGTATGAATTCCAATAAGATATCTTACTGTGGATTTTTGAAATTTCACCTTAAGAGACTTTGTCAGTGAATTTTTTACTACTGTCGGTCAAAATTTTCAAAATTGTTTTTTATTACTCATAATTGTTGAAATATTTGGGCGCCTATAGAGAATCAACATTTATAGTTTTTTTTTTCCCAAAACATGACGGCCCGGAAACGAGACCGCTCCCATCTACCACTGGGCAATAGCCATTAGTAAAACAAAAGACAATTCGGTACTAGGAGTGAGAGGCAACGTAGTAAAACCTGTTTCCTGGAGACACTGCTTGCAAGTCGAGAATCGCGCCTCAGTTAAGGGACCAGTAAGTTTAAGACATGGCAAAAGGGAGGTTGGGTTTCCAGCTGGACATACTGTAACCGCTAAACAGAAATATTGCAAAACCTAACTTCAAAGTCAAGCCCGTCTATGGAAGAATAAAATTCATCCAGAATAAACAGATCTTCAGAAAAGTCAAGATATACATTTTATTTGTGATGGAAATGGTTTTAATATATGGCATTTTAATCAAAATCGTTAGAGCCATTTTTGATGGGAAAAAATCGAATATGTTTCCATGTAGAGGGGGAATTTTCTTTAAAATTTTCGTGTCGCATCCTTGGAAGATATCAAACTTAAATACCAAGTTTGGTATAAAACGGTCTTTTCGTTTTTGAACAATGTTGTCTATAGACACACACACATGCACACACGGATCTTTGTCTAAAATTATTATTATTTTTTGTTGCATTTAGAGAGTCCCAAAACATGTATTTCTGGTGAAATCTTGGTATCGAATTTTTGGGTGCAATACAGTACCTCTTCTATACACTATGTACATAGTACGTGTAGCGAAAGTAAAAATCATATAGATAAATGTACAAAGAGTTCATAAAGAAGGGAGGAGGTAAATTAAATTAATTCAACATTCAAGTTAAAAATCTGATGTGTACCATTCACATGACTTTCTCTATATCCCTGCAACAAATTATTCTTAAAAAGCTTATACTTCTATTTACTTTATGCTAATCAGAAAAAATTAGCAGAAATAGTCTTATTACTTGCTTCCTTGTAAGTAGAAGCGAAATAAGGGAGTACCATAGGTTAAAGTGATAGTCAAAAGCTGATTGCTATGTCAATGAAGTTTCTTTATTTATATGGTTCGGAGTTGACAAGTTCCTGTATGAGAAAAATATGTTTTTCATAGCAGAAACCAAAAATAAGGAATGTCTCAAAAACGACAAACTTATAAAAAAAATTATATAACATAAATTGTGTGTTTTAACGTGCTCTACATTTTTTGTGCAGTAAGTTTTTGTCCATCTCTTACAGTTTAGCATTTATTCAAAATTACGTAAAATTCATCCAGAATAAACTACTCTTCAGAGGCTATTCCCAGAAAATTCAAGATATACATTTTATTTGTCAGGTAAATATGTTTAATATACGAAATTTTAATCAAACTCGTTAGAGCCATTTTTGAGAAAATCAAAATTTTCGAAAAAAGTTCCATGTAAAGGGTAGTTGGGGGTGGGGGGATTTTTCTCAAAATCTTCGTGCCGCATTCCTGGAAGATACTAAACTTAAATACCAAGTTTGGTATTTTACCGACTTTTCGTTTTTGAGTTATCGTGTTCACATACACACGGACACACACGGACCTTTTTGTGAAAATGCTTTTTTTGGATATTGGGGACCCTAAAACATATATTTCCGGTGAAATCTCGGTATCGAATTTTTGGGTGGATTGCAATACCTTCTCAATACACTATGCACATAGTGCGTATAGAGAAAGTAAAAAGCTACCCGTCGGGCATCCAGCAATTTCTGTTTATAAAATGCTGAGTAATAACATTCATCAAATGTTCACCACAGAGTAACGGTGAGTCTTGAAAACGAAAACTCAGCGTAAATAAATTAACAAAACACAGACGTACAAAATAATATGACCGGAATAGGTTTTTATAACCAAAATGCACGAGTATGGAAATTTATTGCACTTCCTGTTGTGTGCGTCAGCTAAAATATATTCAATAACGCGGATTATAATTGAAATGGATGAGGTTATTGTCCCTTTATGGATGTCTTATAATCGATAGATTTCAGGTCACTCCCTCTAGTTGCATGTCTTCCTAGGTTGTTTTTATCAATTATACGAATGGAAAATTCCCACCATTTATAAAAATGTACTGTTAGGTTATCGACCTTTGCGTAGTATTGCTGGCTAGATTCCCAATGCGTCGGATTATCTGGCTAGACTTTTTATTAGAGTCTCGGGATTTGCTTCCGTCGGGTGATTTATTCGCCCAATGGACCTCAGCTGCACGGAGCTAAAATTTTCAGGCATTAATAAATTATATTGTATTTTATATAGCTCTCATATTAAAGAGCTTTTATTTCTCAATTTATTTTTACCTTATCTCTGTTAAAACTTGTAGAACCCTTAAGGAATCGATATACGAGGAACACTTGTGTTTTATTCTCTACTATAGTATTGTAATTTATTTAGCGCTCCTATCATCCGGTAACGTACCAGCCGCTGGTTTCCAAGATCGTGGGCTCAACCCTGGCGGGGTCGATGGATATTTATGTGCGTAATCTCCTTAGTATGGCTTCCTTCGCAATACAGATAAAAACCATTGGTCTGGTGCAGCAGATTTACGGCACCAAAAAGAATCTTAAACCTGATAAAGAGGCCTCTGAGCAAAATTAAGCGGTCTTTCACGTCCAATATAGAATGGGACGTCTAGAACAACACCATTTAAAGCGCGTGCATTAGTAAAATACTAGTTCAGTACTCCTGTTTCTCATATTATATATATGCTAAATCTAAAAACAAAAAATCGTATGTTATTCATATGATTTTCTCTACCGTTTCTGTAATAAAATATTCTTACAAAAGCTTATTTACTGCATCGCCGCGCCGTGTTTAGACCACTCGCCTCTCACCTAGACTTTTTTTTTTTTTTTTTTTTAATACAGTTCCGGAGGCTTGTCAGGACTCCGGCGTTGTATTCCTTTTTTCTGCATTTTTTCCAGTTTCCTATATTTCCTTAGTAGACCTTATTATTCTTAACGTTTTCCTTTTACATATACATACAGAAACATAGACACATTTACAAACACAGAAACACCCATGCCCAAGGCGGGACTCGAACCCACGATCCTGTGCACCACGAAGCGCCAAAGAGAGACACTTTAGCGAGCGCGGCCACCGGGATCGGCAGGGTTCGAACCCAAGTGACCGCATGTGAGGTTTGTGGTGGACAAATCGGCGCAGGGACGCGTTCTTTCCGGGATCGCAGGTTTTCCCCCGCCATCGCATTCCACTGGTGCTCCATCTTCATTCCATGTAAGATCAGTGCCCGCGGTGCCATGGTGGTAATAAAAGCGGGCGCTAAACATTATTAAAATATTTACTGCATGCTAATTGAGATAACAGCCTCGTGAGGTCCCTGGGAGGGTCAATTGAGGAGCTACTTGATCGAGAAGTAGCGGCTCCAGGTCGTGAGGACCGCATTAACCGGCCGGGAGGGGCTCGAGGCGCTGACCACGTCTCACCCTCCAATACTGCACCCCATCTATGACGTCTGTAGTGGACCGAGATGGGGGACGCAGCGGCCGGGCGGTAGGCCAAGGCTCCCCGTGAGCTGTCGTGCCATGGAGTTATAGTTAATTGAGATAAACATTAACGGAAACGGTCTTTTATTAAGTAGGTACAAGGGATACACTTGGCTAAAGCAACTCTTTATATCTTTTTTATCTCGTAAAGATAGAAAAAAGAAAGAAATCATGACGACCACTTTAGAAACGTATTTGGAAAATTTAAAAATTGAAAAACGAATAACGAGGAACATATCCGAAACTGATATAAATGGTGTGTTTTAATGAGATCCACATTTTGTTCAGTAGTATATTGTCTATCTCTTACGTTTTACCAGTTTTAGAGAAATCATCCAGAATGGAGAGGCCTTAAGGGGCTATTCATAGAAATTTCAAGATTTATTTGTCACAAAAATATTTTGAATTTGTGGCAATTTAATCAAAGCTATTATAGACGTTTCTGAGAAATTGAAAATATCAAAAAATTTTACATGTTAAGCATAGTTTGGAATGTGGAGGATTCTTCTGAAAATCTTCGTGTCTCATCCTTGAAAGATACTGAAGTTGGATACCTAATCGACTTTTCGTTTTTATTTATGCACACGCACATTCAAATTCACATCAAACGTTCCACAGCGACGAACCTTAAAGTCTTAAAGTTTTCTTAATGACCTTGCTACAATCTTCTCCGATTCTACGCTGAATGATAAACAGGCATTGCCTGTATGTGCTCTGTTTTTCAGCTACTTTAAAAGTAGACAGATATTTATTGTTTCATTGAAAAATTAAAATACATAACTTATTGTATACAATCTATTAAAAATTGCGGTATCTTGCATTCACATTATATTCTCTACTCAGACTTCTAGAATCTACTCTTACAAAACGTATTTTTCTATGTACTTCTTGTTAATCCAAATAACCTTATAGTTCACATTTATACATTGTGTTGTATAGTAGTTAAAATGATAGATTTTTGAAGATCTAGTCGCTATGTAATGACTTCGGAATTTCATGTTCTTTGCACGACTATGAGAAAAAAAAAAAGAAAAGAAGAAACAAAAACTATTTTTGCCCACCTGGGTAGTGTGGTGGTAGTGTGTTTGCCTCACACTCAAAAGGTCATGAGCTCGAATATTACTTACGGTGAGTTACCCAGATAAGGTTTTTTTCGGGGTTTTCTCTTATCCTGAGAAGACGAATTTCGAGTAACTTTAAGCTCCATGGAGTCCGAGATCAGTTGAGTATCATTTCACCATTTTTCATTGATCGTCCGATATGATCAACCAGGTTAAAGGACGTTAAGCTAAAAAAAAAAAAAAAAAAAAAACAACAACTATTTTTTATTTGAGAAAAGTAAAAGATTTAAAAGTGTAAATCAATAGCGGGAAATATCTTGGAAATGACTTCGCGAAAAATTAATGACACTAATTGTGGTTTTAAGGAACTCTAATTTGTAGTAAGATTTTATGTATTCTTATGGTTTAATAATATAGAAATGCATTTATAATGAATACATTATTCCCAGAAAATTCAAGATATATATGTGATTAATAATGAAAATATCTTAAATTTTGATTAAAATATTTAAAGCTATTTTTTGAGAAAATCAAAAAAATTCAAAACAGTTTCGGTGCAACGGATAGTTTGAGTTGGTAGGACTTCTCTTTTCTTTTTTATCCAGATAGCTTGCGCTGAAAATTAGATGTCAAATTTTGGGTGGCGTATCATGCATCTCCTACATATAGCTGGTACCTACTTGACAAAGTGAATATAAAATAAAATACACTACTTTTGCTTTGGGTCTCCTTTCTAATGATGCTTTCCTGCACCTATTGGTCTCAATATACGCAACTTAAGTTTATTAACGCGTTGCTGGCCTCAAAAATGTAACTGCTACTCATATTTATACTATCTAGTCTATTTGTTCTTTTATGGTTGTCTCATCGTTTACCTTCCCCTTCATAGTTCATATTCATTTCTCTCTAACTTTGTCTAAATTGTTCTCTAGAATTTTAAATTGTTGTCACCTTCTATAAAAAAAAACCTCTAACTAATATTTCGCCATATAAGTTTGCTTTTTTACTTTCTCTGTAATATATAATTGTACAAAGTGTGTACAGAAAGTACTGTATTCTACCCAAACATTTGATATCGAGGTTTTACGGAATATAGGTTTTTTGAGGTTCCCTGAGTCAAAAAAAAAATATATATATATTTAAGTTTGATATCTTCCAGGTATGCGAAACAAAAATTTTCAAGAAAATTCCCCGACCCCCAAACTAACTTTTACATGGAAGAAATTTTGAACATTTTGTTTTTCTCAAAAATGGCTCCAATGATTTTGATAAAACACCGCATATTAAATATATTTATGAATCAAATAAACTGTATAGCCTGAATTTTCTGGGAATAGGTTTTGAAGACCTGTCTATTCTGAATGGATTATACTGAATTTTGTATAACTGTATGAAATAGACAAAGACTTGCTTCACAAAAATTGTATATCTCCTTAAAACACACAATTTATGTCATAAATATTTTTGTTGCAGAGCTGACCGTTTCCGAGATATTCCTTGTTATTGGTTTCAGTTTTAAACTGCGTATTATCCCAAAAAGATAATATCTTTTCTTGTATCTCTCTTGTTTTACTGGCAATGCGAAGCAAACCGAGCCTCATTTTTACACATATCGACTAACTTTTAAAAGATTCCGATATCGATTTAGACTAGTCAATTCCCTTATTTTCCTTCTACTTGCAAGGAATCAAGTATTAAGACCATTTCTGCTAATATTTATATCAATTAGCATGATGTAGATGAAAGAATATTCTTTTGTAAGAACAGTTTGTTTGCAGAACAGGTAAAGTCAGATTCTTAAGCTTTAGAAGTAATGAATTTTCTGTTATGCTGTAAAGGGGCAGCGCACCCGAGAAATCTCGTAGCAGCTATTCCTAAAACATCACCCACGCTTGACCAGTCAAACGAGCAAATTGTAAATAGCATCGGGTATTTACTGAGGGGATAGTATCAGATTTATGGCATGTTTAATGTTTGCCGACATGCGGGCACAAAACAACCTATGACCTTACCGTGGTCAGCAAATCCACAGCTTGTTTCCCGGGAACCGGGCTTAACTCCGGACAAATGTTGCTTCTCTAGGAATATTTAAACGCCTACATGCGACGGGGAAAATTTCGTCTTAGACTCGGAAAATAATGGATGTATCGAAAATTAGTTGAGAGCTTATACCAGTTCACTCAAGATGTAATTATTATCAAATCTATATATTATTTCGTCACTCTGATAACAAATAGTCAGTGCATAAGTCAAAACTCTGTGTTCCATTCACATGACTTTCTCTACATTTCCGCAAAAAAAAAAATGATATTAAAAAACTTATGCTTCTATTTACTTCAAGCTAATCGAGAAAAAAATTAGTAGAAATAGCCTTATTACCTGCTTCCTTGTAAGTAGGAGAGAAATAAGGCAGTGCCATAGGTTAAAGTGATAATAAAAAACTGGTTTCTATGAGACTTGTTTGTATGGACAGGAGTTGACAAATTCCTGTATGAGAAAAGTTTGTTTTTTAAAGCTGAAACCAAAAAAAGGAATATCTAAAAAACGATCAATTCCATGAAAAATATGTATATAACATAAATTGTGTGTTTTAACGTGCTATACATTTTTTGTGTAGTAAATTTTTATCTGTCTCTTACGTTTTAGGATCTATGCAAAGTTTCGTAAAATTCATCCAGAATAAAGTAATCTTCAGAGGCTATTCCCAGAAAATTCAAGATATACATTCTATTTGTTAATATACGATAGTTTAATAAAAATCGTTAGAGCCATTTTAAGAACCAACATTTTCGAAAAAAGTTCTATGTAAAGCGTAGTTTGGGGTGGGGGGATTTTTCTCAAAATCTTCGTTTCGCATCCCTGGAAGATACTTAACAATACCAAGTTTGGTTTTTTACTGACTTTTCGTTTTTGAGTTATCGTGTTCAGAGACACACGGACACACGGACACACACACACACACACACACACACACACACACACACACGGATCTTTTTGTGAAAATGTTTTTTTTTTTTTTGTTTTTTTTTTCCCATACTTGGGACCCTAAAACATATATTTCCAGTGAAATCGGTATCGAATTTTTAGGTGGAGTGCAGTACCTGCTCTATACACTATGTACATAGTACGTATAGAGAAAGTAAAAATCATTCTCGTTATGTTAAAGCTCCTAATCAGCAGCATTTAACTTCATGTTACGTCTCGTCTCGCTAAGTAAAGTGCATCGTTATTCTGGCTTTAAAATAAGCAATTAACATATCATTTCAAATAGTGATTGACTATTGGAGAAAAACTCAGGACGTTAGGAGAGCATGCAGAACAATTTATACATGTAATTTCAAAACCTTTTATTTTTGCTTTATTTAACTATATGGACGGATTTTTCTTTCAGTAAATGAATACATTGATTATAAACATAGCCTCTAAATAAACCCCATTTTACTTTCTTGAAACGTATTATGTGCATGGTATATAACAAAGACAAGTATATCCAAATACTTTCTAATAAAGTAAAAAATGCTTCCCGGTAAACGATTTAAAGTTAATCTATTTTCTAAATTTTCAGATAGGTTTATGAAGTATTTTTGTATTAAAATAATACATTCATTATTGTATTGTACGCAAAAATTGGATACCCAGATTCACCGGAAATAAACGTTGTAGGCCCCCCAGAAACAAAAACAAAAAAAAAACATTTTTAGAAAAAGGTCCGTGTATGTGTGTGTGTGTCTGTGGCTAGCACAACTCAAAAATAAGATGTAGGCAAAATACCATACTTGGTATTTAAATTATATCTTCCAAGGATGGTTGTCTCCTTAGCACGGTGATAGCGTAGCTGCTTGCCAAGCGGAAGACTTGGGTTCGATTCCCGATTTTTCCCCCGCTGGGAGACCTGGTCCGGGGTGCACTCAGCCTCGTGGAGGGCAATTGAGGAGCTACTTGATGGAGAAGTAGCGGCTCCAGGTCACGAGGACCGCAGTAACCGGCCGGAGGGTTCGAGGCGCTGACCACGTTTCACCCTCCAATACTGCACGCCATCCGTGACGTTTGTCATGGACCGAGATGGGGAACGCAACGACCAAGGTTCCTTGTGAGCTGTCGTGCCATGGAGTTATCTTTAAAGGATACGATACAAAGTTTTGTGAAAAATCTCCCCGCTCCAAATTACCTTTCACATGGACAAAATTAAGAACATTTTAAATGGCTTTAACGATCTTGTTTAAAAAATTAAAGGTATTTCAGTTGGGTGAAGGCCCATGTTGACATCGAAGGTAATGAATTGACTGAAGATTAGCTAAATAAGCCTGTACAGGAGAAGAAATAATACACAATCAAATTTCCAAATCCACCGTCAAATCGGAAATTAAAATGTAAGGTATCGAGGAATGGCAGACTAGATGGGATAGTACCACAAAAGGAGCAGTAACTAAATCCTTTTTTTCCGCTAATTAAAGAGAGATTGAAAATGAATCTCCCAACAATTCCATAAATTACAGCCATTTTGTCAGTCCAGGAGTAAACGAAGTCCTATTTACATCGATTTCACATAGTAGATCACCCTACGTGCGGATGCAACAGAGCCCAACAGGCAGTTAACCATCTAATATACGACTGCAAAAACATAGAACGTCAGAGAGCAATATTAATCAAAGAATTATTCAGAATGGAGATACCTGGCCTGTCAGTAATCAACAACTAATATTCTTGCATTTACGAAGTATTTGTAAATATATTAAATCCATGGATATCTAAACCAAACAGGTGTATACATAAATTGTATAATTAAAATGTACTAATTTTGAGCACAGAGTAATTCTAAAAAAAAAATCTGATGTGTTCCATTCACATGACTTTCTCTAAATCAGGGATATCTGCACACATCAAGTACAGGGCAGTTGTGCCACTTGGTATTGCAGGAAAGGAACGAGAGACGATAGCTGACCCACTTGACGATGGATTCCACTTATGACTTCGATGGGAGCTGCAGAGACCAATTTCCGAAGGAGATGAACAAAAACTATATGCCATTTATTTTATTAGACATTCATCTGCATGCCCCGTTACAATGATAACATTACATGCTATTAATACATTGGTTTTTACATTTGTTTTTCGTTATATAATAGTGATAATTATTACAATAAATAATAACAATAATAATAATAATAATAATAATAATAATATACACTTATTACTTTCTCTTGCCCCGTAAGTACAATGTATCTTCCAGGGATGCGACACGAAGATTTTGAGAAAAATCCCGCCACCCCAAACTACCCTTTACATGGAACTTTTTTCAAACATTTTGATTTTCTAAAAAATGGCTCTAACGATTTTGATTAAAATGTCGTGTATTAAAGATATTTACCTGAGAAATAAAGTGTATGTTTTGAATTTTCTGGAAATAGCCTCTGAAGACTACTTTATTCTCGGTCAATTTTACGGAATTTTGCATAACTGCTAAACCGTAAGCGATGGACAAAGACTTACCGCCTAACAAGTGTAGAGTACCTTAAAACACACAATTTATGTTGTATACATTTTTTTCATGGAATTGATTGTTTTTTAGATATTCCTTGTTTTTGGTTTCAGCTATAAAAAAATTATACTTTTCTCATACAGGACTTTGTGAACTCGTGTCCATACAAACAAAGGAACTTCAGTCACATAACAACCACTTTAACCTATGGTACCCATTTATTTCGCTTCTACTAACAAGGGAGTAAGTAATAAGACTATTTCTGCTAATTTTTTCTCGATTAGATGAAGTAAATAGAATAATTTGTTGCAGTGATGCAGAGAAAGTTATGTGAATGGAACACATCAGATTTTTTTATATAAGTCTTCAGAACTTATATTTCCGTTGAAATATCCGTATGGAAAATTTTGGGTGATTTGCAATATTTTCTGTTCTTACTACATTGCACGTTGTAGAGAAGGTAAAAATGCGTTTATGGTTGCCCAGAAGGGCCAAAGTTCTGGTGAGGCATATTTTAATATCAGGTGAGCCATGAACGCCTTTTGCAGATTTACCAAGATGAAAAATGAAACTGTGCAGAAACAAGTACGTGAGAGATGAGATGTAACAGCTGGACCGTGATGCTGCAGTGATTGACCGACCTTGCGGCGACAGTTCGTCCGCTCTCGTGCGGAACCAGCAGAGAAAGAGAGGGTTGACCTCGCAGAGCTCAGCTCAAGTAGAAAATGAGAGATACCGCCCTAATTTGTCGTATGTGCTTCCTTCTATCCGACCTTCATCTTGAAAACAGACTAAGGGATGAGCGCTACACGTGGCGTAATTAAAATAAGGCTCGATGAAGCTAGACACTGTTATTAATGACTAGACGGAAACATTAGGAACATAGTACATACCGGGTGGAAGAGAACTTATGACATTCATTCTAATATGTGCTTCATAGAAGCATTATAAACAAAAAGATCTGATGTGTTCCATTCACAAGACTTTCTCTATATCTCTGTAACAAATTATTGTTAATAAGCTTATATTTTATTTATTTCAATCTAATCAAGAACAATTAACAGAAATAGTCTTATTTCTTGCTTTATTGTAAGTAGAAGCGAAATAAGGGAGTACCATAGGTTAAAGTGAAAGCCAAAAGCTGGTTGCTATGTAACTGATGTTCCTTTGTTTGTATGGACAGGAGTTGACAAATTCCTGTATGAGAAAAGTATAATTTTTTCAAAGCTGAAACCAAGAAAAAGGATGATCTCAAAAAACGATCAACTCCACGAAAAAAATGTATTTAACATAAATTGCGTGTTTTAACGTGCTCTACATTTTGTGTGGGTTAAGTTTTTGTCCATCTCTTACGGTTTAGTAGTTATGCAAAATTCATCCAGAATAAAGTAGTCTTCAGAGGCTATTCCCAGAAAATTCAAGATAAGAAATTTCAATCAAAACCGTTAGAGCCATTTTTTTAGAAAATCAAAATTTTCGAAAAAAGTTTCATGTAAAGGGTAGTTGGGGGTGGAGGGATTTTTCTCAAAGTCTTCGTGTTGCATCCCGGGAAGATACTAAACTTAAATACCAAGTTTGGTATTTTACCTACTTTTCGTTTTTGAGTTATAGTGTTCACAGACACACGGACACACACACACGGACCTTTTTCCGAAAATGCTTTTTTTAGATAAAGGGGACCCTAAAAAATATATTTCCGGTGAAATCTCGGTATCGAATTTTTTGGTTGAGTGCAATACATTCTCTATACACTACGTACATAATGCGTATAGAGAAAGTAAAATGTCTAATGGTATATTGTTCTTTGCTGTGCCGATTTCGAAAAAATAATTTTTTTTTGTTCCAAATTGGATACGTAATTCCACAAGAATGTAAGAAGATAATAGTATGTTGCTTGCAAGATGGGTATAATAATCTGACATTAGTTTCGGTAGGAATTACGGGAGATCACACAGAGTTACGAAATAATTAACCATTTAAAAGAATTAAAGGAACATTCGGTTTGGCCAGGTTTCCGAACCAGCTTCTGGATGTAAACATGTCTGTCGCTTGCAAACACGACGCAGGGTGGTGTAATGTTTTGGCAGATATTGAGTGCAACTGGCATTCTGATTGGTCTATTCTTGCACAGTAAAAACGATAGAAATTCTTTCAACGTCATAGTGAGGCGTGTTTATGTACTGAACTAGTGCAAGTGACACACACACACACACACACACACACACACACACACACACACACACACACAGCCTGCAGCGTTATCAGCTTGTCTGTCTCTTGTTTTCGACAAAACTAAAATATCTCCGTAGGAAATGGTCTGAGACAAAAACATAAGATACAAAATGTGTTCCAAATACCGAGATCTATTCCTGGTTTTAATTAATCTAATGTCTTCCCTTCCACCCGGTAATTAGCTCAGACTTATGTAGTAGTTATCCACTACATTCTTATGTCCCCCTAGGACTAACAAGCGGATGCCTAGGGGCCAAAAGCCTGTCGGGGAGCCAACACACGAAACTACGAATGGAGAACCTGGAACGAGTAATTGGCCGTAGCCAGGCATGAGCGTGAGGAAGTCGATGATATGAAATGCAAGCGAAATGGATAATAAGAAAAGTGATGATGGAACAAATGGTGGAATGAGTGGCAGGGGAAACCGAAGGACCCGGAGAAATCCTGCCCAGGCCCCGCTTCATCCATCACAAATCCTACATGCGGGCGCTTGGGAGACGAATGGTCTAACCACTCGGCCATGGCGCCGACTCATTACTTTCCAGTTACAAATATATCTAGTTTTTACTTCTTCTAGCACATTTATCCCGTTTTTGAGGCCCGATGAAGCAAAACAAAAAAACTTTTTCAGAAATAGGTGCGGGTGTGTGTCTGTGGGCAATATAGCTCAAAAACGAAAAGAATTCCGTTAAATACCAACTTTGGTATTTTTAAGTTCAGCAACTTCCAGTGGTGCGACACGAAGATTTTCAAGATTTTCAAATCCCCCACACCAAACTATCCTTTACATGGAACTTTTTCGGAAATGTTGAATTTCTTAAAAAAAAAAAAAAAAGGCACCAACTATTTTGATTAAAATTTCATATGTTAAGACGTTTTCATGACAAAGGAAACGTACATCTTGAATGTTTCGGGAATAAGCTCTGAAGATGTCCTTATTCTGGATGAGTTTTGTGTAAGCGATAAACCGTAAGAAATAGACAAAAAACTTACCATACAAAAAATATAGATCTCGTTAAACCACACAATTTGTCATATATATTAGTACAAAGTTAAGTGTTTCCAAGATACTCCTTGCTATTAGTTTCAGTTTTTGACTACTTGAACTATTCTGAAAACGAAAATCAACTTTCGTTTCATACCTCTTTTGTTTTATACATAGCCACTCAAAGAGAACCGAATTTCAATTGTTTCAATTAGCGATAACTTTTAAAAGATTTGATTATCGCATTAGCGTAGTGTCTCTCCTATCCTTCTTCTGCTTACAGGGAAGCAAGTAATAAGATCATTTATGCAAATTTTATTTCAATTAGCTTGATGCAGATAAATGAATAATCTTTTGTAATAAAGTTGTTTGCAGAGAAAGTCATGTGAATGGAACACATCATTTTTGGGATTTTGTATTCTATATAATGTGAAAATTAGAATTATTGCTCATATTACCAAGAGAAGCTGAATAAGTCGACGATATTCATTTTGGGATTTGACAATTCAAAATCATGAACACCATAATCTTAAAAGTACTAGATTTACCCAATTGTGTAACCCCCCCCCCCCATTATATGAGAGTAATCATTTATTATATTTCATATTGGGCACAATGGAAAATAAGACGTTTAGTTAACAAATATACTTTTCATACACACACACACACACACACACACACACTCGGAATTTTTTCTAAAAAGGTTTTGTTTTGTAATCGTACGTCCTTAAAACGTGTATTTCCAATGAAATCTCGGTATCGAATTTTGGGTGGAATACAATACCTGCTCCATCTATGTGCTTACATTGTACTTGATAGAGGAAATAAAAGTATTTAAGGTTTTAGTTTGACTCTTCCTTGTAAGAGCTGATAAGAAATGTGTCTGTCTATCTGCCAATGCATAGTACGTAAGCAATGATGTCAGTCACCCTTGCTGCAAGATGTAACAAACATTCCTCAATGCATTTTCTGTTGTATCCCCTTATGCTTCGCTATAGACTTGTTTTACGTGTTGTAATGTATTGTAGTGCTGTGTGCTAGTGTTTTAGTTTGTTTTGAAAATTAGTTATTGTTCTGCTGCAGCCGTAGACGGGACGAAGTGGCAACACTGTGACGGAGCGGCCACAAGGTAACTCAACTGTCAGGGATCACTATGAATTTCTCCGACTTTAAGCCACGGTTTCCAAAGTCACGCCCTCAACAGTTTGCCGTCATGAAGTAGATATTAATCGAGTGGGATTCTGGTGTGCCATTTGGAGAAGTCTACTGTACCGTAACAAAGTGAACTTGACCACCACTTTCCCTCACACTGAAATTTCCTTGCGCTGAGGGAAATCTGAGAAAAGTTGCCGACAGCAGCTGTGAGATGTAGAAAATTACTTTTTGGAATTGGGCGATGCGGTACGGTTTCCTGTTCTAATTTAATATCGGCCTCTCTGCGACCTAGTTTATTGTTGTTTAGCTCTCTTCATTTTCCGCGCTCTGTTTGCTCTTCAGAGACTTCTTTGTTTGCTAAGTGTACCTACCTGGATCATCGTATATAAAGATCCAAGATTTATTTAACTTAGCTCATCATGCCATGTCAACTACGTAAAGATGACTCTGCGATACTCTAACTGTACCTGTGTACAGCACACCACAACATTTACGCAGTGATGTAAAAAAAAAAAAAAAAAAATCTGATGTGTTACATTCACATAACTTTCTCTATATCTCTGCAATAAATTATTTTTAAAAAGCTTATGCTTCTATTTACTTCCTGCTAATCGAGAAAAAATTAGCAGAACTAGACTTATTACTTGCTTCCTTGTAAGTAGAAGCGAAATAAGGGAGTAACATAGGTTAAAGTGATAGTCAAATGCTGGTTGCTATGTGACTGAAGTTCCTTTGTTTGTATGGACACGAGTTCACAAAGTCCTGTATGAGAAAAATATGTATTTTATAGCTGAAACCAAAAACAAGGAATATCTCAAAACAATCAACTCCAGGAAAAATATGTATATAACATAAATTGTGTGCTTAAAAGTGCTCTACATTTGTTGTATGGTAAGTTTTTGTCAATCTCTTACGGTTTAGCGGTTATGCAAAGTTGCGTAAAATTTACCAAGAATAAAGTAGTCTTCAGAGGCTATTCCCAGAAAAATACAAAATATACATTTTATTTGTCATTTTATTTAATATACGATATTTTAATTAAAATCGTTAGACCCATTTTCAAGAAAATCAAAATTTTCGAAAAAAGTTCCATGTAAAGGGTAGTTTGGGGTGAGGACATTTTTCTCAAAATCTTCGTGTCGCATCCCTGGAAGATACTAAACTTAAATACCAAGTTTGGTATTTTACCGACTTTTCGTTTTTGAGTTATCGTGTTCACAGACACACGGACACACACACACACGCAGGACCTTTTTCTGTAAATACTTTTTTTGGACACAGGGGTCCCTAAAACACATATTTCCGGTGAAATCTCGGTATCGACTTTGCTTACATAGTGTATAGAGAAGGTATTGCACTCCACCCAAAAAGTCGATACCGAGATTTCACCGGAAATATATGTTTTAGAGTTCCCTTTATCTAAAAAAAGCATTTTCGGAAAAAAAAGTCCGTGTGTCTGTGAACACGATAACTCAAAAACGAAAAGTCGGTAAAATACCAAACTTGGGAAGCGACACGAAGATTTTGAGAAAAATGCCCCCACCCCCAACTACCCTTTACATGGGACTTTTTTTTTTGTTTGTTTGGATTTTCTCAAAAATGGCTCTAACGATTTTAATTAAAATTTCGTATATGAAACATATACAACTGACAAATAAAATGTATATCTTGAATTTTCTGGGAATAGCCTCTGAAAAGTACTTTATTCTTGATGAATTTTATGGAATTTTGAATAACTGCTACACCGTAAGAGATGGACAAAAACTTACTACGCGAAAAATGTAGAGCACGTTAAAACACTCAATTTATGTTATATATTTTCTTTTTCGTGAAGTTCATCGTTTTTGAGACATTCCTTGTTTTTGGTTTCTGCTTTGAAAACCTTCCTTTTCTCATACAGGGATTTGTCAACTGCTGTCCATACAAACAAAGGAACTTCAGTGACATAGAAACCAGCTTTTGACTATCACTTTAACCTATGGTACTCCCTTATTTCGCTTCTTACAAGGAAGCAAGTAATAAGACTATTTCTGCTAATTTTTTTCTGATTAGCATGAAGTAAATAGAAGTATAAGCTTTTTAAGAATAATTTGTTGCAGAGATGTAGAGAAAGTCATGTGAATGGAACACATCAGATTTTTCCATTCTGTACACATACCATGTACATAGTGTATAGAAAAGGCATTGCATTCCACCCACAAATTAATACCGAGATTTCTCCGGAAATAGGCGTTTTAAGGTCCTCTGTATAAAAAAGTATTTCCAGAAAAAGGTTCGTGTGTGTGTGTGTGTGTGTGTCTATGAACACGATAACTCAAAAACGAAAAGTCGGTAAAATACCAATCTTGGCATTTAAATTTAGTATCTTCGAGGGAATTTCCCCACCTCAAAATACCCTTTACATGGAAAATGTTTCCAAACTTTTGATTTTCTCAAAAATGACTCTAACGATTTTGATTAAAACCGTGTATCAAAGATATTTATATGGCAAATAAAATGTAAATCTTGAGTTTTGTGGGAATAGCCTCTAAAGACCTCTTTATTATGAATGAATTTTGCTAAATTTTGTGTAACTAGTAAACCGTAAGAGATAGATAAAAACTTACTACACAAAAAATTTAGCTCACGTTAAAACACACAATTTGTCATATGCGTTTTTTTCGTTGAATTGACCATTTCTGAGATATTCCTAGTTATTTGTTTCAGATTTAAAATACTTAAACTTTTTTTTCACACAGAAGGTTGTAATCTACTGACACATGCATAGAAAGGGGTTTCATCCACATGTCAACCGGTTTTTAAAAGATTTGATTATCGTTTATTTTCCCTTATTTCTCTTCTACTTACAAGGAAGCAAGTAATTGAGACAATTTCTGTTAATCTTTATCTTGAATACGATAAAGTAGATATAAGAATGTGCTTTTTAACAATACATTTTTACATCAATTTTTTATAATTTGCTTTCATTTTTACTCTTCTCTAGTTCGTACATAGTGCATACGTAGGTAGAGAACGTATCGCATTCCACCCAATTTAGATACTGAGATTTTACTTGAAATACACGTTTTATAGTCCTAGAATAAAAACAAGTATTTTTACTTTCTTTAAAAATAAACACACACGACCTTTTTCTAAAAATGTTTTTTTTTTTTTTTGATACAGGGGTCCGTGAAACGTATATTTCCGGTGAAATTTCGGTATCGAATTTTTGGATGGAATTCAATACCTTCTCTATACACTATGTACATAGTACGTGTAGAGAAAGTAAAATGTATAATGTGTTGTTATAATATCAATGCTCTATGTGCAAATAATTGTAAAGTCGCGATATGTCTTTAGATTTAAGCGAAAATAAAATTTCTTATGTGTTCCATTCACAGGCCGTTCTCTACATCTCTGTAAGAAAGTTATTCTTAAAAAAGCTTATTCTTCTATCTACTACATTTCAATCGACATAAACATTAGCAGAAATTGTCTTATTATTTGCTTCCTTATAAGCAGAGGGGAAATATGGGAATATATTAAACTAAAATGACAGTCAAATATTTTAAAGCTGGTTGCTATGGGAATGGAATTCGTTTCTTTGCATGTTCAGAAGTTGGTAAGTTTCCATGTGAGAAAAGTTTAAATATTTTAAAACTGAAACAAATAACAGGGAATATCTCGAAAATGGTCAACTGCACGAAAACATGTATGGGATATAAATAGTGTGCTTTAATGAGATCTACATTTTTAGTCTGCTAAGTTTTAGTATATCTCTTATAGTTTACCAGTTATACAAAAGTCATTCAAAATAAAGAGCTCTTCAGAGACTATTCCCAGAAAATTTAAGATATACATTTTATTTTGTCATGTAAATATCTCTAAATACAGTACTTTAATCAAGATCGTTAGAGCCACTTTTAAGAAAGTCAGAATTT
The DNA here is from genome assembly GCA_030762935.1 of Hymenopus coronatus. Classification (NCBI taxonomy): domain Eukaryota; kingdom Metazoa; phylum Arthropoda; class Insecta; order Mantodea; family Hymenopodidae; genus Hymenopus; species Hymenopus coronatus. The sequence goes on from CM060897.1 coordinate 30,206,226, forward strand.
TCCAAAAATTTTCACATTACACACGTTAATGTTTCTAAACATGCTTTTTTGGATTCAGGAGCCGCAAAACTTGTATTTCTGGTGAAATCTCGGTGTTGAAATTTTGGGTGGAATACAATATCTTCTCTTGCTGCTCTCTACATTGTGCATACATACTAGAGAAAGTGATAAATACGTGTATTGCAATGCCACTGTATTGCGATTGCATATAGGGATTCTATCTGTTGCTGCGGTGAATAACCTCCAATAAGAACAAAAGGGGTAATGGATAGCACAGGGGAGAAAACTTACGTAACATCACAGCACTCCCTTTCTAGCTTTCAGTAAACCTAGAGCTTTTATTAAAGGAAACTTAATCCGCAAGAAGAAACTGTTGCAAACTGTTCTGATACTAGACTGTGTTTTCTTGAAAATAAACTTCTTCAGTTTTTACTTTCTCTCTACTCACTATGTACATAGTGTGTAGAGAATGTATTGCACCACCCAAAAATTCGATACCGAGATTTCACCGGAAATATATGTTTTAGGGTCCCTTATATCCAAAAAAGGTATTTTCAGAAAAAGGTCCGCGTATGTGTGTCCGTGTGTCTGTGAACACGATAACTCAAAAACGAAAAGTCGGTAAAATACCAAACTTGGTATTTAAGTTTAGTATCTTCCAGGGATGCGACACGAAGATTTTGAGAAAAATCCCCCTACTCCAAACTACACTTTACATGGAACTTTTTTCGAAAATTTTGACTTTCTAAAAAATGGCTCTAACGATTTTGATTAAAATATCGTATATTAAAGTTATTTTACCCGACAAATAAAATGTATATTTTGAATTTTCTGGGAATAGCTTCTGAAAACTACTTTATTCTGGATGAATTTTTCATAACTACTAAACCGTAAGAGATGGACAAAAACTTAACCCACAAAAAATGTAGAGCACGTTAAAACACACAATTTATGTTATATATATTTTTTTCGTGGAGTTGATCGTTTTTGAGATACTCCTTTTTCTTGGTTTCAGCTTTGAAAAACGTATACTTTTCTCATACAGAAATTTCTCAACTTCTGTCCATACAAACAAAGGAACATCAGTCACATAGCAACCAGCTTTTGGCTTTCACTTTAACCTATGGTACTCCGTTTTTTCGCTTCTATTTACAATAAAGCAAGAAATAAGACTATTTCTGCTAATTTTTCTTGATTAGCATGAAATAAATAAAAGATAAGCTTATTAACTTGTTGCAGAGATATAGAGAAAGCCATGTGAATGGAACACATCAGATGTTTTCGTAAAGTACCGTAAGAGGATGCGGCGGATGTAGGTAAATCAATAAGTTACAAATTGAAAGATATACTGAGGGTGGTAGGAGTATAAGTGCAAATAATGTGAAATTTAGTAGGGAATAATGCACATTACACGTAAATGTATCTCATTTTGTCCGCTTATAATAGCACTGTCATAAATGAAGCACTAATTTCAGGGTCTAATGTGTTTTGAACGGCCCGGCGTTATGTTTCTATTTTGTTTACATACATCACCAACGGCAGCTACTGTGTTTACAATTCTAACACTGTCGACCTGCACTCACGTGACTCACAGTGAGGAATCAATGGACCGATTCAACCGTAAACTTTCCTTTACGCAATAAATGTTTTTACATATGATGAATTAGCAAGCATTCATTTAGTTTACGCCGTAAGTGGGAAATCTGTCAATGCTGTGTAGAGCTTGTATCATCCACGATTTCTAAATCGTCTCTCTCCAAACGTTAACTGTAGCGTATCTAGCGTAACTGTAGCGTAAAATGGGGTTCTCTTTAACTCCCGATTTTATATTTTTACTTCTTCTAGCCCCATATGTACAATGTACATAGGGATGAGAAGGTTTTGTATTGCACCCAAAAAGTCCATGTCGAGATTTCACCGAAAATATATAATTTGCGGTCCCCTGAGCCCGAAAAAAATTTAAAAAAAGACCCTTTGTACCTATCTGTCTGTCTGTCTGTCTGTCTATGTGTGTGTGTGTCTGTCTGTGGATAGCATAGCCCCAAAACAAAAATACCGTTAAATACCAAACTTGGTATTTACATTTAGTATCTTCCAAGGATATATCACCACAAACTACCCTTTACATGCAAAACAATTCGAAAATTTTGATTTTCTTAAAACTTACTAACGATTTTGATTAAAATTCCATATATTATAGCTATTTATATCCGAAATAAAATGCATATCTCGAATTTTCTGGGAATAGCCTCTGAAGACCTCTTTATTCTGGATGAATTTTGCCGAATTTTGCTTAACTACTAAACCGTAAGTCACATCAGGTGAAAACACACAATTTATGTCCTTTACGTTTTTGTTGTGGAGGTAACCGTTTCCGAGATATTCCTTGTTATTGGTTTCAATTGTGAAGTACTTAAACTTTTCTCAGACAGGAAGTTTCCGTTTCTCTTTTGTTCTACTCCTGGCCAAGCAAAGAAGCGATTTGCAATGACAATCGCATAACGATAGCTTTTAAAATGTTTGACTTTCACTTTATCCTAGTGCATTACCTTAGTTCCCTTTTACTTATAAGAACTAAATAATAACATTCTGCTAGTGTTTATTTCGATTAGCAATGTGTAGAAAGAAGAATAATCTTTTGTAGGAAGTTCGAGGAGTAGCTAGAGAAAGTTATGTGAGTAACACACTACTCTTCAGAGGCTATTCCCAGAAAATTCAAGAAATACATTTTGTCAGGTAATACCTTTAATATACGAAATTTTAATCAAAATCGTTAGAGCCATTTTTGAGAAAATCAACATTTTCGAAAAAAGTTCCATGTAAAGGGTAGTTGGGGGTTGGGGGATTTTTCTCAAAATCTTCGTGTCGCATCCCTGGAAGATACGAAACTTAAATACCAAGTTTGGTATTTTACCGACTTTTCGTTTTTGACACACGGACACACACAGACACACACACGGACCTTTTTCCGAAAATGCTTTTTTTAGAGAAAGGGGACCCTAAAACATATATTTCCGGTGAAATCTCGGTATCGAATTTTTTAGTGGAGTACAATACTTTCTCTATTCACTATGCACATAGTGCGTATAGAGAAAGTAAAAATTGGAAATACCCAAAACCTGATGCAAATATTTACACTTATTCGCATCCCATACTGTATAAATCGATATTTATAAGGCTACGCCCATGTGAACAGAAGTGGCATAAATATACAATTTAGTATTTAGGCCAGTCATGTTTTAAAGGCAGGGGGAAGATTTTCAGGAAATCTCCATCCAAACTACATGTTACATGTAAACCTTTAATTTCTCTAGTACGTAGAGTAAGCAAAGGGACTGTTGCATTCCATCCAAATTGGATGTCGAGATTTCACGGGAAATATGTTGTGACTAAGCCTTGCTGGGCGTAATCGCCGCACATGTGGGAATTGTTACAATTGCGTGAGTGAACACGTGTGCAGTCGGTGAGTACTTCAGATCTAAGCTCCGATTGTCGCGCCTGTTTGAGAGGTTGGGTTGCATCTACTACAAACTTCTATACGTTTCTGGCCACGTGATCGATAGGTATAAAAGTCTGATGCGTTCCATTCACATGACTTTCTCTACATCTCTGCAACAAATTATTCTTAAAAACTTTATGCTTTTATTTACCTTATAATAATCGAAAAAAAATTAGCAGAAATAGTCTTATTACTTGCTTCCTTGTAAGTAGAAGCGAAATAAAGAAATACATTCCTGTTTGAGAAAAGTATAAGTTTTTCAAAGCTGAAACTAAAAACAAGGAATATCTCATAAACGACCAACTCCACGAGAAAATGTATGTAACATAAATTATGCATTTTAACGTGCTCTACATTTTTTGTGCGGTAAGTTTTTATTCATCTCTTACGGTTTAGCAGTTATGCAACATTCCGTAAAATTCATCCAGAATAAAGTAGTCTTCAGAGGCTATTCCCAGAAAATTCAAGATACACATTTTATTTGTCAGATAAATATCTTTAATACACGATATTTTAATCAAAATCGCTAGAGCCATTTTTGAAAAAATCAAAGTTTTCGAAAAAAGTTCCATGTAAAGGGTAGTTTGGGGTGGGCGGATTTTTCTTTGTGCGGCCTTCCTGGAAGATACTACCGACTTTTCATTTTTGAGTTATCGTGTTCACAAACACATGGACACATGATAATGCTTCTTTTTGGATACAGGGCACCCTAAAACATATATTTCCGGTGAAATCTCAGTAATGAATTTTTGGGTGGAGTGCAATACCTTCTCTATATACTATGTACATAGTACGTGTAGATAATGTAAAAGCTTAATACACAAAAAAATGTAGATGTCGTTCCTCCGGTACTAGCCTGGAGAGCTGTTGAGGTTTTCCGGGTAGTCCTGCAATATCAACTGATGAATCTGTAGTGTGTTCTCTATAACAGATTAATAGCGAATGTCGTGCGAATGTTAATATCAGATGTTTATTGTCAATCATCTCTTTGTGAGCCTTCTAGACACTCAACCATGTAAATCACTTGTAAATAGAAGTGATTTTCAGCATTCTCCACATGGCAATGGGATGACTCAATTATCCACAATGACTTAATGTTTAGCTTGTGTCACTGTGGACCACAGAAAGACAAACGAGCAATGTTTTGAATGACATGCGCCAGATCTGTCGCGCAGGAATGGGAACAAACGGTGTACTGTAGCCAAAGAGCAGACCTTTCCTATCCTACTCTTAAAATAGGCGCGTGAAAAAAATATCTGATGTGTTCCATTCACATGACTTCCTTTACATCTCTGCAAAAATAGTATTAAACGCTTATGCTTTTATTTACCTCATACTAAATTAGCACAAATTGTCTTATTACTAGCTTCCTTGTAAGTAGAAGCGAAATAAAGGAGTACCATAGGTTACAGTCATAGTCAAAAGTTGGTTGCTATGTGTCTGAAGTTCCTTTGTTTGTATGGACACATGACAAATTAATGTATGAGAGAAGTATAAGTATTTCAAAGCTGAAAACAATAACAAGGAATATCTCAAAAACGTACAACTTCACGAAAAAAATGTATGTTAGATGAATTGTGTGTTTTAATGTACTGTACATGTTTTGTGTTTAAAGTTTTTGTCCATCTCTTACGGTCTAGCAGTTATGGAAAATTCCGTAAAATTCATTCAGAATAAAGTACTCTTCATAGGCTATTCATGATATACATTTTATTTATCAGGTAAATATCTTTAATATACGATATTTTAATCAAAATCGTTAAAGCCATTTTTGAGAAAAACAATATTTTCGTAAAAAAATCCATATAAAGGGTAGTTGGGGTGGGGAGATTTTTTTGAAAATCTTCGTGGCACATCCTTGGAAGATACCAAACCTAAATACCAAGTTTTGTTTTTAACGGACTTCTCGTTTTTGCTCTATGCTGTCCACAGACACACACGGACATTTGTCTAAAAATGCGTTTTTTTATTCAGGGGATCTCAAAACATGTATTTCCAGTGAAATTTCGGTATTGGATTTTTGGGTGCATTACAATACTTTCTCTGTACAGTATGTACATAGTACTTATGCTTGCATAAGCTCTCTCTACTTCATGCTAATCGTTTCGTTTTGTAGTCGGCTTACCCTTCCTGTATGTGTAGGATTGACACACCCCTGGGACTTACAGGCGGATGCTGTGATCAGAAGCCTGTAGGGGAGCCAACGGCACGAAACCACGGAATGGAGAACCTGGAACGAGTGGTCGGCCAGTAGCCAGGCATGATCGTGAGGGAAGTGGATGATATGAAATGCATTTAAAATGGATAATAGGAAAGGCGATGATGGGGCAATTGGTGGAATGAGTGGTGGGGGAAACCGAAGGTCTCGGAGAAACCCTGCCTTGACGCCGCTTCGTGCACCACAAATTCCACATGCGAGTACTTGGTATCGAATCCGGCCGCCTAGATGGGAGGCGAGTGATCTAACCACTCCGCCAGGGCTAATCGAGATGAAAATTAATAGATATAGTTTTATTTCTAGTTCCTTATAAATGGAAGGGGAATAAGGAAGTACACTAGGCTAAAGCGATAGTCAAGACGGTCGTCATGAAATGTAACTAAAATTCCCTATTCTCTTTCCATGACTGCAATGAAAAAAGTGAATAACGTCCTCGCAATTGAGAAAACTCTTAACTATTGGAAATTTTAAAACAATAACAAGGAATATCCCAGAAATTGTTAGCCCAATATATATGCAAAAATCATTCAGAATGAATAGAACTTCAGAGGCTACTTCCAACCATTCAAAATATACATTTTATTTGGCTTTTAATTATCTTTAATGTATGGTATTTAATCAAAATTGTTAGCCATTTATGAGGAAATCGAAAATATTGGAAGCTCTCCATGTGAAGGATAGATTGAGATGAAACTGATAGATTTTTTCTGAAACTGTTCGTGTCGCACATTTGGAAGATACTAAACTTGAATATGTACAAGGTTTTGAATTTAACATACTTTGCATTTTTGAGTCATGTTGCTCACAGTGAGACACACATGGCCCTTTTCCTAAAAATACTTTGTTTCTTGGATTCACAAGTATTCAAAATATGTATGTTCGATGAAATCTCTGTATCACATTTTTGGGTGGAATACAGTACAACGTGTATGTAGTACTTGTTAGAGAAAGTAAAAAGCAAGCGAACGTGCGAGTGTGTGTATGTGTAGGTACTGTGCACCATAACTCAAAAAGGAATGGTTGTTTAAATACCAAAATTGGCATTTAATTTCGGTCCTTCCGAAGAGTCGATACCAAGATTTTCAAGAAAATTCCCCACCATATACTACCCTTTGCATGGAACATTTTCAGAAAATTTGGCTCTAACGATTTCGATTAAGATACCAGTTGTTTATGCTATTTTACGAAAATTGAAATGTATATAAAGTTTTTCTTGGAATAGCCTCTGAGTTCTTCTTCATTCTGAAGGATTCTAGCATAACTGGTACAACGTAAGACATAGATACATTTTTCGCAATTAAAGTTCGCAATTTATGTCAATTGTTGTGTGCAGTTTACCATTCCGGGATAATCTTTGTTATTGCGTTTAACTTTTAAATACTTTTGCTTTTCTCAAATGTGAAGCCAATCTCTTTCCACTGGTTATGTAAACTGAATGAATTTCAAAAACATCTACTTTACTATTACTTAAGCCTACATCACGATTTTCCAGGTATTCCTCGTTATTGGTTTCAATTTTAAAATAATTAAATCGGGAATTTTTTATTCCCTTTTGTATGTTTTTCTCCAGGCCAGGCAAAGATAACCGAATTTCAAAGTCAGTCACATAACGACAGCTTTTAAAGGTCTTGAGAATGACTTTAGCCAGGTATTCCCTTATTTATCTTCTAAAATTAAGGAACTAAGCAGTAGGGTCATTTCTGCTAACGTTTATCTTGATTAGCGTGAAGTAGATAGTAGAATATACCTTTGTAAAATAATGTGGTACAAAATAGATAGAGAAAATCATGTGAATGGAATAGATCAAGTTTTTTCAACCCCTTGCCCCTGAAACATTTGTTGCTGTTTTATTCTTTGAACTTTCAGGTTAGATTACAGAAGTTCATCGTTTTTAATTTATTTTAACACGTACACCCACTCCCGCATCCACACTTGCAGATTCTATGAAGGTATATAATAATCTTAATAAGGAAAATGTCCCACTACCTGGGTAAGAATCAAATGCGAGACCTCCGGGGATGAAGCCAGTTCTCTGACCACTTTATCATAGAGACATTTGAACGTGGTTATTGTAGTTTTATTTATATGAGAAATGTATGCGCTTGAATTTAAGGAGCTATGAATATCTCACTCTGGCGACAAACAGCGTGCTTTCTAGAGGCAAGAAAATCCTCGTTAAGTCAGTCACGCATCTAAATGGTGGCTGTGGTTATACTGATAGCCGTGAGCAACCCATTGTTAAAATTCCAATTCAAATAATATAACAATGACTGCAAGATCACAATCTACAGACTTTACACTAACTATTACCATATTGTGACGTAATTATCTTCTACCATGTCAGCACAGGCACTATTTTCAAAATGGCGAATGTAGATGTTTCGTTTCGATAACGTGTTGTCGTTGAATTTCTTGTTAAAGAGGGGAAATCTGCTGCTGAAATTCACCCGTACCTATGAAAATGTCTGCATGGGTGCTGGCAGTATTAGGAGATGGGTGAAGCGTTTCAAAGATGGGAAAACAAGTATCCAAGAAGCCTCGTAGTGTCGCCCGCGAAGTACTCCGGAAAGCAACATGGAAAGAGTTGATGTCATTAGCAGATAGACGTGTCAGTGTGTCTGAAATCACTACACAACTTGAAGTAGGAGATAGTGCAGTGCAATAAATAATTCAAAGCTTAGCGTATCTAAAAGTTTGTACCCATTGGATCCCATGTTTATTGACCGAGACCACAAACTTCAGAGAAAACCTTCTCAGAGATTTAAAAATGAAACTGATTTTTCTGACGAGTATTGTGCCAGGCGATGAAAGCTGGTTCCATCAGTATGAGCCAGAAACAAAACGCCAGAATGTGAAAGGGCACAATTTGGATTCGCCATCGAAGAAAAAAGCGAAGACAGTGCGAGCTGCTGGAAAGATTGATAAATCATAAATGCTGCCTGCTGTATCCAGACACTTTGGAAGCTGCATCGTGCAACAAGCGCCCAGGGAAGATCATCCTACAACAGAATAATGTGCGTCATCCACTGCCCGTGTCACAAAGGGAAAGATAAGAACATTTGTGTGGGAATCACTTCTACATCTTTCCTACAGTCCCGAGTTGGCACTCTCTGACTGCCATCTTTTTGGTTCTGTTAAGAAACAGATACGAGGCAGTGGAGGATATTTAAAAAGTATCAGCGTCTTTGTGCAACTAGAAGGAAGTAGAGGTCTTCATCTGGTCGCTTGCTACCTGGATAGGTTGACGGGCTATTTCATACATATCAAGAAGCCAGTCTCAAGATTCTCCACGTAGTTGACTGCTAGTTGTTCTGCACCAGGGGAATTCCCAAACATTATGTTGCATGGTAAATGCAACTCCTTTCCAAAAGCCAAACTGATCGGTGTTAACCAGTGGTTTCGTGGATTGAAAAGCGGTAGACCAGCAAGAAAAGTGATACCCTGATATCCCAATCTCTGTGGTGATTGGCCACAACGTAAGGTTATTTTCAAACTTGTAGAACGATGGGGAAAACGTGTCAAAAGAAATGGAGCTATGTTGAGAAAAATCTGATGTGCACCATTCACATGACTTTCTCTATATATATCCCTGCAACAAATTATTCTTAAAAAGCTTATAATTCTAATTTACTTCATGCTAATCAGTAAAACATTAGCTGAAATAGCCATATTACTTGCTTCCTTGTAAGTAGAGGTGAAATAAGGGAGTACCATAGGTTAAAGTGATAATCAAAACCTGGTTGCTATGTCACTGAAGTTCCTTTGTTTATATGGACAGCAGTTGACTAATTCCTGTATGAAAAATGTATGTTTTTCATAGCAGAAACCAAAAATAAGGAATGTCACAAAAACGACGAACTGTACGAAAAAAATTTACATAACGTAAATTGTGTGTTTTAACGTGCTCTACATTTTTTGTGTAGTAAGTTTTTCTCCATCTCTTATGGTTTAGCCGTTATTCAAAATTCAGTGAAATTCATCGAGAATAAACTACTCTTCAGAGACTATTCCCAGAAAAATCAAGATATACATTTTATTTGCCAGGTAAATATCTTTAATAGATGATCTTTTAATCAAAATCGTTAGAGCCATTTTTGAGAAAATCGAAATTTTCGAAAAAAGTTCCATGTAAAGGGTAGTTTGGGGTGGGGGGATTTTTTTCAAAACCTTCGTGTCGCATCCCTGGAAGATACTAAACTTAAATACCAAGTTTGGTATTTTAGCTTCTTTTCGTTTTTGAGTTATCGTGTTCACAGACACACGGACACACACACACACACACACACACACACGGACGTTTTTCTGAAAATGCTTTTTATGGATACAGGGGGTCCTAAAACATGTATTTCCGGTGAAATCTCGGTATCGAATTTTTTGGTGGAGTGCAATACATTCTCTATACACTATGTACATAGTGCCTATAGAGAAAGTAAAAAAATCTGTAGATTAAGATGTATTTGGTTTCTCTAAAAATACAAACCTTAAGAGGTTAAAACATTTTTGCCCATCAATTTCACTATGTAACTACGGGTTAAGTACAGCTTAATAACGTTGACCAGATAAAATATATGGCGTGAATTTCACACTAGTGGCTGTTTTTGATGAGGATGTAATGAAATAAAAGGCAGCAAAATCCCATGCAGTCGTGCAGAACCTTTTTAATGCGTTGTGCACAAGGAATGAATGCAGATTAAACAACTGCAGTTCCACACGCTAACTTGACCGCAATGCGCTTTGGGCCCGTACACCACAAATAGCTTTGGTAAACGAACCAATAAAAGGTTTGTGGCATTCTGTTGTTTCCAAACCTGAAAACGCTATGGTCACTTTTTAGCGTTGAATATTAATGCTCCTCAAACATTTTGGTGGTTAACAATTCACGGTGTGATTGTTGTGCAATTGTTTGTGGTTCAAATCAGAATGCAATATTTATTACAGCTTTTTATTTCACATTATATTAATTCAATGGGAGCCTAAAGGGCTTCAAAACTCATTAACATGCAGGCATTTAAAATTGTCAGACATATAGGTATGTCTTTCACTTCATTCTTTAAACCGTTATAACTATTATAATATTTGAAATAGGATAAAGTTTGGATCCTTGAAATATACTGAGCCAAAAATTAAGTTTATGAGCTATCATATTCACAGACATACACATACAAACGAAAACACAAGAGCGCTCGAACGTTTTTTTTAAATACAGGGGGCCCCAAAACGTGTATTTCCAGGGAAATCTCGGTATCGGATTTTTTGAGTAGAATGCACTACCTTATCTATCTATGTATTATGTACTAAAACAAACAGTTGAAAATGTTGAAATGCTTTAATTTTGTTATCTTTTATTTTTTTAATTAGAGATATTTTTATTGGATTTTTACTTTCTCTATACTCACTATGCACATAGTGTATAGAGAATGTATTGCACTCCACCAAAATATTCGTTAACGAGATTTCACCGGAAATATATGTTTTAGGGTCCCCTGTATCCAAAAAAAGTATTTTCAGAAAAAGGTTCGTGTGTGTCCGTGTGCCAGTGTGTCCGTGTGTCTGTGAATACGATAACTCAAAAACGAAAAGTCGGTAAAATACCAAACTTGGTATTTAAGTTTAGTGTCTTCCACGGATGTGACACGAAGATTTTGAGAAACATCCCCCTACCCCAAACTGCCCTTTACATGGAACTTTTTTCGAAAATTTTGATTTTATAAAAAATGGCTCTAACGATTTTGAAGTATATTAAAGTTATTTACCTGACAAATAAAATGTATATTTTGAATTTTTTGGGAATAGCCTCTGAAGACTACTTTATTCTGGATGCATTTTGCATAACTACTAAACCGTAAGAGATGGACAAAAACTTAACCCACAGAAAATGTAGAGCACGTTAAAACACACAATCTGTGTTCTATACATTTTTTTTTTTTTGGTGGAGTTGATCGTTTTTGAGATATTCCTTTTTCTTGGTTTCAGCTTTGAAAAACTTATACTTTTCTCATACAGGAATTTGGCAACTCCTGTCCATACAAACAAAGGAACATCAGTCACTTAGCAACCAGCTTTTGGCTTTCACTTTAACCTATGGTACTCCCTTATTTCGCTTCTACTTACAATAAAGCAAGAAATAAGACTATTTCTGCTAATTTTTCTCGATCAGCATGAAATAAATAAAAGATAAGCTTATTAACAATAATAATTTACAGAGATATAGAGAAAGTCATGTGAATGGAACACATGAGAATTTTTATTATAAATTACAAATTAAGGATACCCATCTGTGAAAATTGATCAAAAAATGCAAAAAAAAAAAAAAAAACGAATTTTTTCCCCTAATTAAATAATGTACCTAATGCTTGTAGTTCAATTTCCTGTTGTTTTTATTACCATGCGACGCTTTAAACCGTATCACGTGACAATTTAAATGGATGACTGTAAGTGGGTGTGGTGCTATGGTGAAAAATTGCTGAAAATCCGAAATTTGATTTTGACCAATAACCAATATATCTATTTCAAGTTGAATAGACAATAATATATTCTGATAACTAAAAAAAGTGAGTATAGTAATATGTTTAAAAAATTATGTTAAACCTTAAAACCTGTTTTCCCGTGTTTTTATTTTTCAGCGTTTTCAAAACTTCAGATTGTTCCACACGATGGAGTTTTCGAAACAGAAGCTTGAACATTTTTATGCTTCAATAAAAATAGTACAAAATAAAATTCATGAGATGATTTTTTTCTAATATCACCAGTACTTGTGTAATTAAATAATAAACTTCATATTTCCATAACAAAAATAATAAACTAATAAAATGACAATTAAATATTTTTTTTTCTCCTAAGCCAATAGTCAGATAAAAATTCATCTCATCAATTTACTAATGCTGTATTTATCAGTATAACTGCAAAATATTATATTTCTGTAACTGAAATTGCATCTTATGGAATGGTTTATTTAAATAACAATAAAATACTATAAATGGAACACACAGGAACTATTTTGAACAGAAGTCTGAAAATTAGCATTTAAACTATTCTTAATTCTGCAATTGCTGTGTTAAGGTTTCAAATCAATCCAAGCAAAATTGTAGATTTTATGTTTTTCACAGTTGAGTATCCTTAACCCAAATAATTATACATTTATTAAACTCTGTAGGGTCCTCTCGTCCCTTAATAAAATTTAAGTATTTTTATGTATAGGTGTAGTGTACAACCCTTCTCTTACCTCGCGCTTTCATATCCCGGACCTCCTTAAACATCTTGAGATGGAATTAGAAAATTTAAAGGAGAGATATGTTAATTCTGAGGTTTTATTAATGGGAGGTTTTGACATTAGGATTCGCGAAAATGATGTTTATGGAGGGAATAGCTGGATGAGTAGTGATATACTGGAGAAACCTGAGAAGATTAGATACAGCAAAGACAAGGTAGTTGATCGAAATACAAAAAATATCTGATGTGTTCCATTCACATGACTTTCTTTACATCTCTGCAATAAATTAGTTTTAAAAAGCTCATGCTTCTATTTACTTCATCTTAATCGACAAAAAATTAGCAGAAATAGTCTTATTACTTGCTTCTTTGTAAGTAGAAGGGAAATAAGGGAGTAGCATAGGTTAAAGTAATAATCAAAAGCTGGTTGCTATGTGACTAAAGTTCCTTTGCTTGTATGCACACAAGTTGACAAATTCCTGTATAAGGAAAGTTAAGTTTTTCGAACCTGAAAACAAAAACAAGGAATGTCTCAAAAACGAAAAAAATATACACAACATAAATTGTGTGTTTTTTGTGTGGTAAGTTTTTGTCTATCTCTTACGGTTTAGCAGTTATGCAAAATTCCGATAAATTCACTCAGAATAAAGTAGTCTACAGAGGCTATTCCCAGACCCAGACAATTCAAGATATACATTTTATTTGTCAGGTAAATATGTTAAATATCGACATTTTAATCAAAATCGTTAGAGCCATTTTTAGAAAACCAAAATTTTCGAAAAAAGTACCATGTAAAGGGTAGGTTGGGGTGGGGGAATATTTCTCAAAATCTTAGTGTCGCATCCCTGGATAATACTAAACTTAATTACCAAAAGCGTTTCGTTTTTGATTTATCGTGTTCGAGGATACACGGACACACACACAGAAGGACCTTTTTCTGAAAATACTTTTTTTGGATACAGGGGACCCTAAAACATATATTCCCGGTGAAATCTCAGTATCGAATTTTTTGGTGGAGTGCAATACCTTCTCTATACACTATGTACATAGTACATGTAGAGAAAGTATACATATTTAGTTAGCTGAAAAGGGATCTTTAGTTTTTTGTATGCCAATGAAAGACTCACGGGGAAGGGAGAAGTATATAGATATGAAAAATACAGAGTAACGAGAATGTGTTGATTGGGTGAAAGCAGGAGATGGAGGTTAAAAGGTTTAAGGAAGGGTGTTTCACAAAATCAATGTCCTATATATGGCGGAAATGAATATATGGAACATACATTATTTAAGTGTAAAGCGACCGAAGTTTGGAGAAAAGAGTATATTAATAAGAAATGGTTTAAGATAGAAATGTAGCGGTAGTTGAAATGGTTCAAAAAGACAGTAAGAAGATTGGATAGTTCTTATACAGAGTGAAAAATAAATGGGTATGGATATTAAATAGAGACAAAATGGTGTAATAAACTAGAATTAATAAACCATTGTAATATATGATTATGACTGGTAAAGAGTCAGGGCTGAACACCGGTCATATTCATCTGTGTACAGCTTAGCATAAATAAATAAAATCTGATGTGCTCCATATACATGACTTTCTCTACATCTCTGCAACAAATTATTGTTAGAAAGCCTATGCTTCTATTTACTTCATGCTAATCGAGAAAAAAAAAATCAGGAATATACCTTCTTCATTGTAAGTAGAAACGAAATAAGGGAGTACCATAGGTTAAGGTGAAAGTCAAAAGCTGGTTGCTATGTGACTGAAGTTCTTTTGTTTGTGTGGACAGAAGTTGTCATATTCCTGCATGAGAAAAGTATGTTTTTTAAAGCTGAAACCAAATACAATATCTCAGAAATGATCAACTGCACGAAAAAAATGTACATAACATAAATTGCGTGTTTTAACGTGCTCTACATTTTTTATGTGATACGTTTTTATCCATCTGTTACGGTTTAGCAGTTATACAAAATTCCGTAAAATTCATCCGATTAAAGTAGACTTCAGAGGCTATTCCAGGAAAGTTCAAGATATACATTTTATTTGTCAGGTAAATATGTTTAATATACGATATTTTAATCAAAATCTTCGTGTCGCATCCCTGGAAGATATTAAACTTAAATATCAAGTTTGGTATTTTACCCACTTTTCGTTTTTGAGTTATCCTGTTCACAGACACACTCTTGGACCTTTTTCTGAAAATACTTTTTACGGATACAGGGGACCCTAAGACATATATTTCCAGTGAAATCTCGGTATCAAATTTTTGGGTGGAGTGCAATATCTTCTCTTTTTATTTTCTGTAGAGAAAGTAAAAATTATGTAGTAAGTAGAGAAAGTAAAATTTGTTTAATTTCATTCCTTGGAATGATATATATAACTTCTGATCATAGTTTAAATGCACCTAAGATTCTATATACACCAGTGTGAAAGTCAACGTAGGTGTAAAATGAACAATGTTACACGAGCGTTTGCGCTTCAAATTGCAGGAAAGCAAGAAGAGACTTCTGGCGGAGAACAATTCTCATTAGCACCTCAAGGTTCGGAGCACGCCCGTCAGTTGTTATGCAAGGTCTTGTTCTATGGACAAGCACCTCTTGAAGATGTAGTAGCCCACCTTGGGAGGCAGGCGCCCACACTGGGTGATCAGCATCTCCTTGTTCGGGCCGAGACTCTGAACTGCAAACGGGCGTGGTTCTTGTATAAGTTATTTGATAGCAGCAATAGTTGCCATCAATTATTATCCGCTCTAGCGACCAAACAATAACTACCTTGCAGAGCATGTTTTTCGCAAGTGCTCTTGGTTGACTTTGAACATCAATAAAGCTCTTAAAATGTCCGGTAATTCTATTGAATGTGTGCTTCATATAAACCTAAGATTGCTCTGAGGAGAGATCCTTTGAACAGTATCAGCAGCTGTAATTTCAGTTTTTATTGCTTTACCTTATTTTCGTGTTTTTCATTTAATTTTTACTTTCCCTACACGTACTATATACCTTTACTTGGTGTATAGAGATGGTATTGTATTCCATTAAAAATTTGACACTTAAGTTATATATGTTTTGAGTCCAAAACTGTACTTTTAGAAACACGTGTGGACAGCGTAGCTCAAAAACGAATACAGGTTAACTTTTCAAATTGGTGTTTAAGTTAAGTATATTCCATGTAAGGATTTTAAAGAAAATCCCCCCACCCCATTCTATCCTTTGCAAGCAATGTTTTTTGACGATTTTGACTAAAATACCTTGCATTAAAGATATTTTCATGATCAATTGAATATGGATATAACTTGAATTTTTGGGAAAAGCCTCAAATACCTTTTCATTCTGGATGAATTTTGCATAGCTACTAAGCCGTTAAAGGACACACAAAAACTTACTACATAAAAAGTGTAGTTCTCGTTAAAACACCGTTTATAATACATACATTTTTGTTGTTGTTAACAGTTAACCGTTCCCGAGATATTCCTTGTAAGGGGTTTCAATTTTAAGGTATTTAAGTTTTCTCATACTGAAGTCATCTTTCATTTCATACCTCTTTTGTTTTACTGCTAGCCACACAAAGAGTACCGAATTTCAATTGTTTTACATAGCAATACATTTAAAAGTTTCGTCTATCGCCTTAGTCTAGTGCATTCCCTTATTTCTGCTTACAAGGAAGAAAGTAAATAAGACAATTTCTGCTATTTATCTCGATTGTGAGTTCAATTAATAATTTTTGTAAGAATACTTTATTTGCAGAACAGGTAGAGAAAGTGATGTGAGTGTGCAACACTAAATTTTTTTACAGTCTAACCTAAAGTCATACCGCATATTTATTGGACATAGAGTATTGGCATTATAACTAAACAGTATACATTATATATACGGTGTATCTGTGTATTTTTTGAGAAACTGAAAAAGTTTAAGATGATGCATTTGTGAAATGTGAAAATTTCAAGATATCTTATTAAAATGTATACCAGTTATTATACACAAATTATTGCTTGCATAGTTATTTAAATACTTTTTTGACTAAATTCATTGTTTTAATAAAATTAAGTGACCTGGTGCATTTTTGAAACCATTCACATAAATAGTTCAACTATTACAAATAGTTATGTCATATTTTGTTTAATAACTCTAATTTTGGTTTTCGTTATGTAGGACTGACACCCCCTCTAGGACTTACAAGTAAGTGCTTAGGATTCAGAAGCCTATCGGGCAGCCAACGGCACGTAACCACAGAATGGAGAACATGGAACGAGGGGTCGGTCCGTAGCCAAGCAATGCGTGTAAGGAAGTGGATGATATGAAATGTAAGCGAAATGGATGATAGGAATAAGTTATTATTGGAGAAATTGGTGGTATGAGTCAGGGGGGGGGGAGATTGGAGGACCCGGAAAAAATCCACCCAGCCGTCGCTTCCTCCACCACAAATCCCATATGCGGGCGCTTGGGATCGAACACGGGCCACCTAGGGGGAGCGAGCAGTCTAATCACTCCGCCCCGTCGCCGCCTATTAACCCTAATTATTTTATAAAATGTTTTACTCCCCTAAGTTTTTGATTTTTCAAAATTTAATTTATTTCTAGGAATTGGAGCATTATTTTGGAAAAATATATGACCATTTTATTTAATGCACTTTTGAGAGTCAGTATAACATGTTTAAACAAATAAGGGAAAAATTGAATCCTGTGGAGCACTTTGAATGTGAAAAAGTTTGCGGGAAAACAAGGTTTAAACTACCTGTTTATATGCATTACATATTTAAAGCTTCAGTTAATTGATAGTTAAGTTGCTCCATGTGGGTTAAGACGATATCTTTTCTTAAATTTTAGGATTCATATTATTTTATTATGAATAACAATAATTTTGTTTAATTTATACTTTCTCAAGCATGTCTGCATTGTACATTGTAGCTAGAGAAGTTATTGTACTCCACCCAAAAAGTTTAAATCGAGATTTCACCGGAAATGCATGCTTTAATGTCCCCTGAATAAAAAAATAATTTTTAGAAAAGAGACTTGATATTCAAATTCAGCATCTTCCAAGGATGCGAAACGGAGATTTTCAAGAAAACCCCCCACCTCAAGTACACCTTACATAGAACTTTTTTTTCTTTTTTTAGAATGATTTTAACGATTTTGATTAAAATGCTCTACAGCAAAGATATTTACATGGAAAATCAAGCGTATAGCCGGAATTTCTTGGAAATAGCCCCAGAAGTCCTCTTCAATCTAAATGTCTTTTGCACAACTGGTAAACCGAAAGAGACAAGCAAAACTCACTACACAAAAAGCGTAGGTATCATAAAAACTCACAATTTATGTCATACACAGTTTTTATGGATGTCGAGATGTCACCGGAAATATACATTCTGAGGTCCCCTGAGTTCGAAATACACATTTGTAGAAAAGGTCCATGTTTGTCTGCGTGTATGTGGATAGCATAGCTCAAAAAGACCGTTAAATACCATACTTGGTATTTATGTCTAGTATCTTCCAAAGATGGGACACAAAGATTGTCAAGAAAATCCTCCCCCCCCCTCGCCAAAAAACTTCCCTTTTCATGGGAATACTTTTGAAAATGTTGTTTTGCACAAAAATCGCTCTTACGAATTTTATTAAAATACAGTATATTAAATAAATTTATATCTCAAATATAACGTATATTTTGAATTTTCTGTGAATAGCCTCTGAAGATCTCTTTATTCTGGATGAATTTAGCAGAATTTTACATGTCGGTTAAACTGTAAGAGATAAACAAAACCTTACTGCACGAAAAATGTAGATCTCGTTAAAACGCATAATTAATGTCATATACCATTTTTTATGTAGAGCTGACCATTTCTGAAACATCCCTTATTGCTTTCAATTTTAAACCATTTAAACTTTTCTCGTCGAAGTGTCGTTTCGTTTCATCTCTCTTGTTTTACTACAGGCCATACAAAGTGAACCGAACTTCAATTGTTTCACATAGGACCAGTTTTTAAAAGATTTGACTATCGATTTAGCCCAGTGTATTCCCTTATGTCCCTTCTATTTGCAAGGAAGCAAGTAATAAGACAATTTCTGCTAATGCTTATCTTGATTAGCATGTCTTAGATAAAAGAACAATCCTTCGCAAGGAAGGTTTTTTGTGTAACAGCTAGACAAAGCCACGTGAATAAAACACACAAGATTTTTTGTTTTGTAGAACTAATCATTTCCGAGATACTTCCTGTTATTGGTTTCAAGTTTAAAATGCTTAAACCGAACCGAATTTCAGTTGTTTCACATATCTTAAGCTTTTAAAAGAATTTGTTGTTGTTCTAGTATTATTTTTGTATTATTATTATTATTATTATTATTATCATTATGTCCTTTAACCTGGTTGGCCATATCGGACGATGAATGAAATTGGTGATATGATGCTCGGATAATCTTGCCGTCCATGGAGTTTAAAGTTACTCGATAAGGCAAATTCCTAAAAAAAAGCCTTATCCGAGTAATTTAAAAGATTTGCTATTACTTTTGCCTACTGCATTCCCTTATTTCCCTTCTATTTACAAAGAACTAAGTAATTAGACCATTTATTAGCATGATGTAGATAGAAGAATAACCTTTTGTAAGTATAATTTGTTTGTAAAGCAGGTGGAAGAACTTATTTGAATGGAACACATTAGATTAATTAGAATAATCCTTGCTTCATTTTCTAAAACAAATTCAGCGTTGCCGTCGCATAAACCCGACTGTAGTAATGAACAGTAAATGAACACTGTATAGCCTGGCATGTTCCGTGTAGGTTTTTGTCTGGCAGTCGAGAAAACAGGTTGCCGCCTGCCAATGACACCGTCCGAACTTCGACCATGAACCCATGGCAACGAGATTCATGGAAATTGCTTATCCACTCAGTTGACCGCCAGGCTTTAATGAAGTAGCACACTGAAATTGCTTTCGATAGATTTCACGTGAATTGGTTTTGAGCACATTGAAGCGATGTTGCTCAGCACCTGAGGGACTGGGTTAATGAATTTCCAACGATACAGTACCTGCAACTGAGTACAATTATCACCAACTAGCAAAACATTTCGTTATTGAAATG
Organism: Hymenopus coronatus; assembly: GCA_030762935.1. Classification (NCBI taxonomy): domain Eukaryota; kingdom Metazoa; phylum Arthropoda; class Insecta; order Mantodea; family Hymenopodidae; genus Hymenopus; species Hymenopus coronatus. Next base: position 30,226,214 of record CM060897.1, read on the forward strand.
TACACATTCTCTACCGCTTGGGTACACGAGTTGCTGCATTCATGATATTATCTAATGACTTTGCCATAAACTTGTTTACTAAAGCTCATTCCTCTCCATGTGCTTTTTGTATGTAATATATTTTGTTGAAATTTATACAGTGATAATGATATTTTTGCGAATATCAAAATTCCAGCTTGCATGTGTCTTTAACAATAATAAATTCATTGTTCCAATAAAAATTAGCCACGTAATAATTTTTAAAATATTCACATAAAAAGTTCAAGGCTTACAGTAAATGAGTTTACAAATAGAGCTGCCTTATCATATTTTTTACATTAACTCTAATTATTATTGTAGAAAAAGTTTCTTTTCGTACTCTCCAAAACTCGTTTTTTTTTTCAAAATGTATTAATTTATTTCTCAATATTGGAGCATTATAGAAAAAAATCTGATGTGTACCATTCACATGACTTTCTCTACATCTCTGCAACAAATTATTATTAAAAAAGCTTACACTTCTGTTTACTTCATTCTAGTCAGAAAAATAGCAGAAATAGTCTTATTACTTGCTTCCTTGTAAGTAGAAGCGAAATAAGGGAGTACCATAGGTTAAAGTGAAAGTCAAAAGCTGGCTGCTATGTGACTGAGGTTCCTTTGTTTGTATGGACAGCAGTTGACAAATTCCTGTATGAGAAAAGTATAAGTTTTTCATAGCAGAAACCAAAAATAAGGAATGTCTCAAAAACGACGAACTCCACGAAAAAATGTATATTACATAAAGTGTGTGCTTTAACGTGCTCTACATTTTTTGTGCAGTAAGTTTTTTTCCATCTCTTACGGTTTAGCAGTTATTCAAAATTCAGTAAAATTCATCCAGAATAAACTACACTTCAGAGACTATTCCCAGAAAAATCAAGATATACATTTTATTTGTCAGGTAAATATCTTTAATATACAAAATTTTAATCAAAATCGTTAAAGCCATTTTTAAGAAAATAAAAAATTTTGAAAAAAGTTCCATGTAAAGGGTAGTTGGGGTTGGGGGGACTTTTATCAAAATATTCGTGTCGCATCCCTGGAAGATACTAAACTTAAATACCAAGTTTGTTATTTTATTGACTTTTCGTTTAATAAATCATTCTTACAAAACGTCATCCTTCTCTATACTTCGTGCTAATCAAGATAAACAGAATATAGCAGAAATAGTCATTAATTCAGTAGAAGAGAAATAAGGGAATGCACTATGTTAAAGGGATAGTCAAATGTTTTAAAATGTGATTCGAATTCGTTTCTTTGCATGGCCAGGAGTTGACATATCCCTATATGAGAAAAAGGTTCAGTATTTTATAACTGAAACCAATAACAAGGAATGCTTCGGAAATGGCTAACCTCACGAAAAAAATGTATGTCATAAATTATATGTTTTAAAGGGTTCTACATTTTTTGTAGGGTAAATGTTTGTCTATCTCTTACGGTTTACCAGTTATTCAAAAGTCATCCAGAATGAAGAAAAATGTCCGTGTGTATGTGTGTGTCTGTGGGAAGCATAGCCCAAAAATGAAGAGTCAGTTAAATAGGAAACTTGTTGTTTAAGTTTAGTACCTTCCAAGGATGTGACACAAAGATTTTCAAGAAAATCCCCCCAACTACCCTTTACATAGAATATTTGATTGATTTTCTCAAAAATGGCTCAAACGATTTTGATTAAAATACCTTATGTTTAAGATATTTTTATGGGAAACAAAACGTATATCTTGAATTTTCTGGGAATAGCCTCTGAGGACCTCTTCATTCTGGAAGAGTTTTGTATAACTGGAAAACTACAAAGACACAACACATTAAAACACAATTTATGTCATATAGAGTTTTTGTAGAGTTAGCCTTTTTCGAGATTATTACTTTCAATGTTAGCCACTTAAACTTTTCTCAAACATAAACACATCTTCTTGTTTCTCGTTTGTTTACTCCTGCCAAGCAAAGAGATTGGAATTTCAATTGTTTAGCATAGCAACCGGCTTGGAATTTGTTATTTCCTTTCTACTTACAAGGAGCTAGTAGTAACAATAATTCTGCTTATGTTTATCTTTATTAGGATGATTAGATAACAGATTAATCCTTTGAATTAAAGGTTTGTTTGCCGAACAGCTAGAAGACATCATGTGAATGGAACACAATAGATTTTTGCGCGTCTATTTACACGGGACCAAGTAATAAGGACAATTTCTGCTAATGTTTATCTCGATTATTATGATGTAGATAGATAATAAGCTTTTTAAGAATGATTTGTTACAGAGATGTAGAGAAAGTCACGTGATTGCAATACATTTTTACTTTCTCTATACGCACTATGTACATAGTGTATAGAGAATGTAGTGCACTCCATCCAAAAATTCGATACCGAGATTTCACCGGAAATATATGTTTTAGGGTCCCATTTATCTAAAAGAAGCATTTTCGGAAAAAGGTCCGTGTGTGTGTGAACGTGATAACTCAAAAACGAAAAGTCGGTAAAATACCAAACTTGGTATTTAAGTTTAGTATCTTCCAGGAATGCGACACGAAGATTTTTGAGAAACATCCCCCCACCCCAAACTACCCTTTACATGGAACTTTTTTCAAAAAAAATTTATTTTCTTAAAAATGGCTTTAGCGATTTTTATTAAAATTTCGTATGTTAAAGATATTTACCTGACAAATAAAATGTATATCTTGACCTTTCTGGGAATAGCCTCTGGAGAGTAGTTTATTCTGGATGAATTTGACTAAATTTTGAATAACTGCTAAACGGTAAGAGATGGACAAAAACTTACTACACAAAAAATGTAGAGCACTTTAAAACACACAATTTATGTTATATAATTTTTTTTTCGTGAGTTCCTCGTTTTCGTCGTTTTTGAGACATTCCTTATTTTTAGTTTCTGCTATGAAAAACTTATACTTTTCTCATATAAGAACTTGTCAACTCCTATCCACATAAACAAAGGAACTTCATTGACATAGCAACCAGCTTTTGACTATCATTTTAACTATGGTAGTCCCTTATTTCGCTTCTACTTACAAGAAAGCAAGTAATAAGGCTATTTCTGTTATTTTTTTCTGATTAGCATGAAGTAAATAGTAGTATAAGCTTTTTAAGAATAATTTGTTGCAGGAATATAGAGAAAGTCATGTGAATGGTACACATACGATTTTTTCACGTGATTTTGTTTTATAAGCTGTCGTCATAAATGAGAACACGGATCTGTATTCAGGATCTCATGCATGTGCAATATATTTCAGCTGAGTTATTAGAAGAGCCTATACTGGGCTCGGGTTTTGTGTGCTTGTTCAGAACACTGATTGTGTTTTAATCGTCGATCGCGCTCATGAGTCTGGAAGTGACATTCCAACTGTGTGACGTATTTCCTCCCTCCTCAAGGGCAGAGTGGATACCGCCCTTACCGCCATTGTTTCCAGCTCACCTAATGGCCGTTCACGGCTCTACGGAGTTCAATGCTTGTCGATACAGACATTTATATAAAACAAAGAATTTAACATAAATGTTTGTTGTTGTTTTTTATAATGACAGCATAACGAAAAATATTAATTCTTGACATTGTGCGATGCTATTCTGAAAATTGCGTGGACAGATCTAATCAGCTCTTTTTTTACTTTCTCTATACTCACTATGTACATAGTGAATAGAGAATGTATTGCACTCCACCAAAAACTTCGATACCGAGATTTCACCGGAAATATATGTTTTAGGGTCCCCTGTATCCAAAAAAAGTATTTTCAGAAAAAGGTCCGTGTGTGTGTGTCCGTGTGTCTGTGAACACGATAACTCAAAAACGAAAAGTCGGTAAAATACCAAACTTGTTATTTAAGTTTAGTATCTTCCAGGGATGCGACACGAAGATTTTGAGAAACATCCCCCCACCCCAAACTACCCTTTACATGCAACTTTTTTCGAAAATTTTGATTTTCTAAAAAATGGCTCTAACGATTTTGATTAAAATATCGTATATTAAAGTTATTTACCTGTCAAATAAAATTTATATTTTGAATTTTCTGGGAAGAGCCTCTGAAGACTACTTTCTTCTGGATGAATTTTTCATAACTACTAAATCGTAAGAGATGAACAAAAACTTAACCCACAAAAAATGTAGAGCATGTTAAAACACACAATATATGTTATATACATTTTTTTCGTGGAGTTGATCGTTTTTGAGATATTCCTTTTTCTTGGTTTCTGCTTTGAAAAACATACTTTTTTCATACAGGAATTTGTCAACTCCTGTCCATACAAACAAAGGAACATCAGTCACATAGCAACCAACTTTTGGCTTTCACTTTAACCTATGGTACTCCCTTATTTTGCTTCTACTTACAATAAAGCAAGAAATAAGACTATTTCTGCTAATTTTTCTCGATTAGCATGAAATAAATAAAATATAAGCTTATTAACAATAATAATTTACAGAGATATAGAGAAAGTCATGTGAATGGAACACATCAGATTTTTATAGTATTAAACGTCCGCTTTTACTACATATGGCACTGCAGGCGATGACACTGATGATACATGGAATGAAGATAGAGAACGGGTGGAATGTGATGGCGGGGGAAACCGGAGAACTCGGAGGAAAACCCGCCCTGCGCCGCTTTGCCCACCACAAATCCTACATGCGGTCGCTAGGTGTGGGGCTCGTAAATACCATTGAATTTATACTACCTCTATCATTTTACAGTTCTTTATAATCCTTGGGATAAGTAGCTATGAAGTGTATTACGTCGATAATATTGGCCATAAACGACCTAACAATTGTAACTATGTTCATTTCAGAAAAAAAAATCTCATGTGTTCCATTCCCATGACTTTCTCTACATTTCTGTAACACATTATTGTTAAAAACCTTATTCTCCCATCTGTGCATCGAGATAAACATTACCAGAAATGCACTTATTACCTGCTTCCTTGTAAGTAGAAAGGAAATAAGAAGGGAGTACCATAGGTTAAATTATTAGTCTAATCTTTTAAAAGCTGGTTGCCATATGTTTAAAATCTGTTTCTCTGTATGGCTAGGAGTTGACAAATTCCTGTATGAGAAATGCTAAATATTTTAAAACTGAAACCCATAATAAAGAATATTTAAAACCGTCTAACTCTACAAATATATATATATATATATATATATATATATATATATATATATATATATAATTTGTGTTATATATACACACATATATATGTAAGTGTGTATATAACATAAATTGTGTTTTAACAAGCTCTACATTTTTGTGTGTTAAGTATTTTTCTATCTCTTGTGTTTTACTAGTTATGCAAAATTAAAAAAAAAAAAAAAAAAAGTCATCCAGAATAAAGAGGTCTTTGGAGGCTAGTCCCAGATAAAATTAAGATATTCATTTTATTTGTCATTTAAATATCTTAAATATAAGAGATTTTAATCAAAATCTTTGCAGACATGTTTGAGAAAATAAAAATTCTCTAAATTTTCCATGTAAATGATAGTTGGGCTGGGGGGATTTTCTTAAAAATATTCGTGTCGCATCCTTGGAAGATACTGAATTTAAATATCAACGTCTTTTCGTTTTTGAGCTATGCTACACACATACACACACGCACACACACCGACATTTTTCTAAAAACACTATTTTTGGATTTAAGGGTCTGAAAACATATTTGCGGTGAAATCTAGGTGCCGAATTTTTGGGTGCAATACAATACCTTCTCTGTACACTATATATAGTATGCGTAGAGAAGATAAAAAGAAATGCTGTTGTAATATATATGGCTAAAATAGCATATAGATGTTTGTTTCAATATTTGATCTAAGATGCTAAAAGATAAAATAGGATAGTTAAGATAAGTTTGATGTGCAGTAATGACGATTTATGCGCACGACTTCTGAAACTAAACTCAGTCAAATGCTATTCTGGGGAGTTTGAAATTAATTTCGTTAAATAAATACTTAATTTGTATTCTAAAAGGGGGAAAATTGTAACTTTTAAAACTAGTTCAATAATGTATTTTGACCCCCTGTGGTCGAGTGGTCAGCGAGCTGATTTCTTATCCGGCAGTCCCAGGTTCTATTCCCGGCCGAAGGGTGGACATTTTTCTTTATTTAGGGTTATTTCTCTGCCCTCCAAGGCATCCGGCAGTGTGAATGCGCGCGTAAAACTACTGTAACAGTTCAGAGAGTAAATCACCAACATTTTAGTGAAAACAGCCTATTTGACCATACTAGTTCAAGGGAAGAATAGAAATGTGTTAAAAATATTGTATTTGTAACTTCACTATACGTACTAAATGCACCTGAGGAAAAAAATAAACAAATAATGTATGGGCTGCCAAATGCACCTAAGGACTACACAGCTCAGCGCCTTGTGTACTATCCGCGAAACAATTGCGTAGCGGCAGCAACGAGTTCTCAAGTTCCATATCTTAATATTACTAATCCATATGATCAATACTCATAATCAAAGCATAACTTAAGCTGCTTCAACAAACTATCAATATTAACTAAAAAAAATCTGATGTGTTCCATTCACATGACTTTCTCAACAGCTCTGCAACAAATTATTGTTAAAAAGTTTATGCATTTTTTACTTTATACTAATCGAGAAAAAATTAGCAGAAATAATCTTATTACTTGCTTCCTTGTAAATAGAAGCGAAATACGGGTTTACCATAGGTTAAAGTGATAGTAAAAACCTGGTTGCTATGTGACTGAAGTTCCCTTGTTTGTATGGACAGAAGTTAACACATTCCCGTATGAAAAAGGTATGTTTTTCAAAGCTGAAATCAAAAACAGGGAATATCTCAAAACGTTCAACTCCAGGAAAAAAATGTCTATAACATAAATTGTCTATTTTAATGTGCCCTACATTTTGTATGTGGTAAGTTTTTGTCCTTCTGTTACGCTTTAGCAGTTATGCAAAATTCCGGAAAATTCATCCAGAATAAAGTAGTCTTCAGAGGCTATTCCCAGAAAATTCAAGCTATACATTTTATTTGTCAGGTAAATATCTTTAATATACGATATTTTCATCAAAATCGCCACAGCCATTTTTGAGAAAATAACAATATTCAAAAAAAGTTTAATGTAAACGGTAGTTAGGGGTGGGGAGATTTTCTTGAAAATTTTCGTGTCGCATTCTTGGAAGATACCAGACTTAAATACCGGAAAAATCTTGGTTTCGGATTTTTAGGTGCATTACAATAACTTCTCTATACACTATGTATATAGTAAGTGCAGAGAAAGTAATATTAACAACACAAGTCATCATGCACTTTGTACCATTACTAAACGTTCGACGTTTCACGTGTGCTCACAGAGCACTGTGGCAAAACGTAGGTTACTCCTCTAGTGAGGGTCGCAAGTCCGCTTATCACAAGCAGTAACCATTTCCCCCCCTTCTCTTAATGATGTTGAATCAACACAAAGCGGCTGTTTATTTTACATATACTTATTTCATACACAACATTCGGTACAGTTAATAATACGTATCATAGTTATTATGATGCTTCTCTAAGGGTTAGTTCTACTGAACAGCAATATGCTGCACACGGTAACATGTGGAGCGCAGAATGTTGCACAAACGCACCGGGTATGAATAGTTCTCCCACAGTGGGGAAAAAATGGAGTCTATGCAATATATTGTTAAGGAAACCAAAATTTTAAACATATTTTAGGAATCCAACTATGCGTAAATTTGATTTTTTTTTTTGAGGTAGGAACTTCTCCCCCCCCCCCCCCCCAGTGTGGGTAGCTCAAAACATATACAGGTGTATATAAATGAACATCGGGGTTTTAACTCTTTATAATATTTATTACATTCAACTTACAGTTATAAATGAATGTCAAATGAAAAAGAAACTCAGTTTTGTTTGTTGGCACAAGTGCGCATGTGCGTGCAATGTTTCTGCCGCAATCCGCTAGACAGCGGTAGTAGCAAAGATGGCGACTAGTAAACAGAAAGCGTTTTGTGTTTTGCAGGTTGCAAAGACCGAGTCTGTAGTTACTGTGCAATGTGCGTTCCGTAGTAAGTTCGGTTGTGATCCTCCTAGTGATAAAAACATTTGTAGATGGCATAATCAGTTTGAAGATACCGCCTGCCTTTGTAAAGGGAAGAGCACGGGACGACCAGGAGTAAGTGAAGAGACTGTTTAGCGAGTGAGAGAGTTATTCACTCGCAGCCCAAAGAAATCAGTCCGGAAGGCCAGTCGTGAATTACAAGTTCCTGTGTCGACTGTTTGGAAAGTTGTAAGAAAACGCTTACAGCTACGTCCTTACCGTTTACAGTTATTACAGGATCTAAAGACGACAGACCACGGATTACGTGCCAAATTCGCAAACGACATGTTGTTTCATGACGATTTTGTGCATCGTGTTGTCTTCAATGATGAATCGACCTTTCACCTTAGTGGACATGTTAACACTCATAATGTGCGCATCTGGGGCTCAGAAAATCCTCACGAGAAGGTACAAATGCAACGAGATTCCCCTAAAGTGAATGTTTTTTGTGCCGTATCCCGGCGAAAAATTTATGGCCCTTTCGTTTTTGGTGAACCCACTGTAACTGGCACTTCTTACCTTGATACACTAGAGCAATGGCTCTAGCCTCAGTTGGAAGAAAATGAGCCAGAGAACTTCATTTTCCAGCAGGATGGTGCGCCACCTCACTGGCATAACGAAGTACGCGATTGGTTGAACGTCACTGTACCCGAGCGCTGGATAGGCCACAAGGGCCCAATGACAGGGCTTGCTATGCATGGCCTCCACGTTCTCCTGACCTAACGCCATGCGATTTTTACCTTTGGGGCTTCATCAAGGATCGTGTGTACGTGCCTCCGCTACCAGCTGACCTCCCTGATTTAAGAAACCGGATTGAAGCAGCTGTTGCTACAATTACTGAATACACACTTATCAACGTTTGGGAAGAACTCGGCTTTAGACTTGATGTGTGCCGTGTGACAAAGGGTAGTCACATTGAACATTTATAAGCTTCTTGGTTAAACTGTTTGAGTTGCTTTTTCATTTGACATATCATTCATAACTGTAAGTTAAATGTAATAAATATTATAAAGAGTTAAAACCCCGATATTCATTTATATACACCCTGTATTTCCGGAAATCTCGAAATCGAATTTTTGGGCGGAATACAATACCTTCTCTATCTGCTATGTACATACTTACTAGAGAAAGTAAAAATAAATAGCTTTCAATAAGAAAACAAGTATGAGAAACCCCGCTGCTTGCAAAAATATTATATTTCATTCAGCCATGGATCACATTTGACATACGCATTACCGCCTCGGAGAAATATCTTGGAATTCTGTTAAATCCAAGTTGTCGCAAGATTGTCGTCTTCGCTGACAAGATACGAAAAAAAAAAAAAAAAAAAAAAGAAAACAAATATGACATGTTGGAGGCAGTTTTCAATATCCGTTCACCGTTATTTGTTTGTTACCAACATGACAGTCAGGTCTTCCCTTCAATGCCACCAACTCGAGAATTCATTCAGAGCTCGCATCTCCATTTATTGACTTCTTTTTACGCTACAACATCGTTTGAATCCTACTTCTCTCCTAAAAGAGTCTCATATATTTATAATCTACAACATTTTACTTTCTCTAGCACATATTTACAATGTAAATAATGGGCAGAGAGTCATTGTATTCTACTCGAAATTCGATACCGAGATTTCACCGGAAATCGGATGTGTTCCATTCACATTACTTTTTCTTGCTGTTCCATATACCGGGTTACATTTTTTGAAGCGGGTATTGCAAAATTTGTGCACAGATACGATAAATGTCTATATATTTTCGGTGATTATGTTGAAAAGTAATCTAAGTGTACAAAACTTTTAGTACTAAAATAATTGTTTTCCATGAACTTGTCTTTTATTTATAGCCTCTTGGAGATTGAAAAAAAAGGCCCTCGTATTTCTCGTAAAATATTGCTCGAAACTTCTAGGTAATACACTTATTATAGGTAATCAGTTACCTCCTGTAACTTTTAAGTAGGTCATCGTTACCATATTTCCGTGATCGTATTTGAATTTCTAGTTCGTGAGAGTTCGCCATGGTGGGAGGTATCAGCTCGTCACCCACAGATGGCACTATAGGACGAATTCACAACTTGTGGATGCGAAATAGCGGAAGTTTGCTCAGAAACCTCCTTCTTTCAAATATGATGCTCTTTTACATGTAAATAAACATTACACGGGACCACCGACTTTACTTCCCTTCCAAAGAATGCCATGCTAAATATTTTTGCGCTCGAAAAAGTCCATTACCCTTGAGCAGGTTTGAAACTGCTATTTTGAGTTTTAAAGGTTAGCATATTAACCACTACACCACTAATCAGTAGAGAAAGCCAAAAGCAGACCTATCTGGTGGTACTAGTTCTTGACATGCTATATTTTCTTGAATGATATTTCTCCCGAAAGAGTCCCGATCCATTCTTCTTTCTAACCCATACATTTTCGGATATCGAGCAGTCACTGGGTACTGACAGATCCGTTTTCAATATCGCCTAGATATATTGGAAGTTTGCCTGACAATCTACATTGCAGTTTTGCTTTACTTTCCTGTCGTATCGGTTTGTAGAGCAATATTTTGTCTAGTTGGAATTTAACAAAGAAGGAGCAATTTGTCAATATTGCCAACATTCTACAGATAGCTTATAAAACTGTGGTTGTTCTATTTCGACTGTCTCGCTGCCTTGGAAGCTAATTTAAAACCTTAGTAGGAACATGCAAAATAACCTCAGCCCATGTTACTTTCTCTAACACGTATATACAATGTACATAGTGGAGAGAGAATGTGTTGTGTTGCACCCAAAATTCGATGACGAGTTTTCCCGGAAATATATTTCCCCTGAATCTGTAAAAAAGTATTTTTAGGAAAAGGTCCGCGCGCGCATGTGTGTGTGTGTTTTTTTAGTATCTTCCAAAATGGGACACGAACTTTTTTGAAGAAACTCCAGTTCAAGTTCAGCATTTTCCAGGATACGCCTCGAAGATTTTCAATAAAATCCTCCCCATGCCAAAGGAGTCTCTACACGAAACATTTTTCGAAAGTGTTCCGTTTCACACAAATGGCGCTAACAATGTAATATACGTTTTATTTGTTTGTTTGTTTTTTGTAGAGCTAACTATTTCTGAGATATACATTGTTATTAGTTTCAGCTTTAAAATACTTATACTTTTCTTATACGGGCATTTGTCAACTCCTGGCCTTACAAATAAAGGAATTATTTCGTCCACGTGGCAGCCAGCTATCGCTTTAGCCTAGTGCATTTCATTATGTTCCGCATATTTACAGAAAGCAAGTAATAAGACCATTTTTGCTAGTGTTATCTTAATTAGTATGAAGTAGATAGAAGAATAAGCTTTTTAACAATAATTATTTACAGAGATGTAGGGAAAGTCATGTGAACGAAAATATCAGGTTATTTGCATAGTAAGATTTTGCCTTTTTCTTATGATTTGCCAATTATACAAAAGCTATTCAGCTAGAAGTATATTAAGACCTGTAGTTTATTTGCAAGGGAAATACCATGCATGCTATTCTAATAAAAATACCATTTTTGGGAAAAAAAAGATATTAAATGTTTCCTATACAAATCGTAATTTGGAATAAGGTAATATTTTTCAAAAATCTTCGCATCCTTGGAAGACGCGGAGCTTAAACACCAACTTTGATCCGACTTAGGCCGATTATTCGTTTACGAATTCTGTTCAAAAGCATGAGTTTTTCTAAAAATCCTGCTTTTATATGTAGAGTCCCAAAACGAGTATTTCCGTTGATATCCCAGCATTGAAACTTTGGGTAAAATGCAACATATGCTCTATTTACCCTAAACAAGCAATTGTTAAAGTAAAATTAATGCAAAATATGAGCATTAACACCTGTTTTTATTGTTTTTTTTTGTTTTTTTTTATTGTCCTCTTTAACCTCTATGGTCATATCGGGGGCTTTGCTTTAGAAACAGCTGCTGGTATTTTAAATGTTGTTTTTCATTATTTCACAATTAAATATTTACTTTTAATATATATTTCTATACTTCCAGGCTCTGTGGGAGATAGGAAATTATTCTAGTTAAAGAAAAACTTCCCGCATTAGCCGGGAATCGAACCCGGGACATCTGAGAAGTCAGAACGCTGACCACTCAACTACAGAGGCAGTGATACATCTGTGTATTTTCTTTTTAGAGGCAAAGGAAAACGACAATGCATTAAGAAGTTATAAGCGCCGAAGTGGCAGAGGGTTAAAGTTCGCGCGCTTCTTAGTCTAGCTAACAGATGGCAGGGAGAAGATATTTCCCGCCCCATGGGATTCTTCCTGTTCTCATTTAATCGAAGAGGCAAATGAACACCACGTAAATAGCCTGTTTGAATACAAAATATCATTACGCAGAATTTCCGTAATGAACATAATTAGCACAGGCTGTTGCATACTTCAATACAGTGTCATTTCTAACCGAATAGAGGCCAGGATTGCTGCGATTATCGTACAAATATAAGAAGTACTCTAAGTTTGGATAAATTAGTTATTAAACTAAAGCTAATCATTTTATTTAAACTCTATAATGAATATATGTAATGCCCAAATAAAATGTGTATTGGAATAATCTGTGAGTACTTTGTTACAGATGACTTTTGCTTAATTGGTTAACCGCAAGGGATCTGGTGTATATCTCGTTAGAACACAATTTAAGATGTATGATTTTTACACTCTCTACATGACTATGTAATGTTTAGAGAAGTTGCTGTTTTTCAACAGAAATGTTTTCAAAATTGAAACCTCCTGAATCCAAAAAAAGAATTTTTGGACAAATGTACGCGCGCGCGTGTGTGTGTAAATGTAAATGGCATGTTACCTACATGTTACCTCTTTACTTACTGTGGTTCTTAGTGTCCCTTCTAAATTGGGTGTGAAAGACGGCTTAATTTTGCTCATTGAGGTTCTTTTACGTGCCGTAAATTCACGACACGGGACCAACGGCTTTACTTCCCTTCCGAAGGAAGCCATGCTAAGGATTTTTACACCCGAAAAAATCCGCCGTCCTCCGCCGAGTTTGAAGAACCCGCGACCTTGGGCACATGAAGTCAGCATGGTAACCATTACACCATGGAGGGCGACTGTGTGTGTGCGTGTGCGCGCGCACGCGCAGTATAGCTCAAAAACGAAAAGACCGTTTGATATCTCCCAAGAATGTGGCTAAAATACTTTCAAAAAATCCTCCCACCCCAACTACTCTTTACATGGAACGTTTTTCAAAAATGTGTATAAGACTTTTGATTAAAATGTCGTGTGTTTTAAGATATTTTTATGACAAACGAAATGATTATCTTGGATTATCTGGGAATAGCCTTTGAAGATCTCTTCATTCTGGATGACGTTTGTATAACTGACAAACCGTAAGAGATATAAAAAACGTATTATACATAAAATGTAGAGCTTTTTAAAACGCACGATTTGTGCTATACACATTTTTTGTAGATATTTGAGCTATTCCGGATTATTACTTTCAATTTTAGCCACTTAAACGTTTCTCAAACGTTTCTCTTTTGTTTACTACTGGAAAGCAAAGCGATTGGAATTTCAATTATTTCACATAGCGACCGACTTTTAAAGAACGGCACTATCGCTTTAGCCGTGCATTTTCTTATTTCATGAATAAAAGGTTTGTTTGCTGAAGAGCTAGAGGACATCATGTGAATGGAACACATTCGTTTTTTGCCCTTCTACTTACAAGGGCCCAAGTAATAAGGATTTTCTGCTAATGTTTATCTCGATTAACATGATGTAGATAGAAGAATAAGCTTTTTAACAATCATTTGTTACAGAGATGTAGAGAAAGTCAGGTGATTGTAACACATCAGAATTTTTTAGAGCTGACCATTCGCGAAATACTCCTGGTTATTGGTATAAAACTTTAGTTTTTTCTCAAATGGTAAGGCGTTATTCACTATATAGTTTAATGCTGATCATAGAAAAATAAGGGGATATCAATTGCATCACGTAAAATTGACCGTCGTTTTAGCCCAGTGTAATCTCATATAACCATTCTACTTACAAGGAACTAAGCAATAAAACCATTTCTGCTAATGTTTATCTCAATTACCACTAGGTGGAGAGAAAAATAATCTTTTGTAAGAATAATTTGTTACAGAGAAAGTCATGTGGATGTGACTTATTATATTTTGAGTTATGTTGCTTACAAGAACATATATAACGTACACACATTTTTCTAAATCAGCTTTTTACTCTCTTTACTTAGTACATAGGTAGAGAAGGTATTGCATTTCACCAAAAAATTCGATACCGAGATTTCACTGGAATTTGCACCTTATTAATTTTTTTTTAGTTTTTTTTAGAAAAAGGACGCTTGTGTGTATGTGTGTGTTTATAAACACGATAACTCAAAAACGAAAATTCGGTTAAATACCAAACTTGATATCAATTAAGCTCACCATCCTCCAAAGCTCCGACACGAAGATTTTCAAGTAAATCCCCACACCCCAAATTACCCTTTTGATTTTCTCAAAAATAGCTTTAACGGTTTTGATTAAAATGCCGTATATTAAAGATAAATAAAATGTATATCTTGAATTTTCTGAGAAAAACCTCTTGAAGTCTTCCTTATTCTTAATCTTTTACATAACTGATAAACTATAAGATATAGATAAAAAGTTACTTCACAAAATATTCCGTTAAAATGCATAATTTATGCCATATACTTTTATTTTTGTAGAATTAGACATTCCAAGATATTCCTAGTTATTGGGTTTCATTTTAAATTGAACTTTTCTCAAACAGGAGGTCCTCATCCGTTTCATAACTCTTTTGTTTTACTCATTGTCATGGAATGAACAGGTTTCAATGCCAATGGCATATTGATAACTTTAAAAGATTTGACTGTAGTCTTATTTTTAATTTTTTAAATTTATTTGAATTTGAATGTATTGCTAATACATATAAGATGTCAAATAGACTTAGTTAAAAACTTAATTAAGATAATACATTTAGAGAGGTTGTTTGAAACTCTCTAAGGTCATAAAAAGGGTTATTGGTTAACCAATCCTTGATCTTTCTCTTGAAAACAACACTATTTAAAACATGCATTTTATGGTAGTTTGTTGAACTAGGAAACAAATGCAGATTTATAATAGCGCTGGGATTTAACTAACCTGGCCCTTGGCATGACAAGTAGGTAATTGTGTCTTGTGGAATAATGGTGGATATCACTGTCTTTAATATCGCTATTCTAATTACATTTAACATCCATTAAACATTTAAATATATACACATTTATGACCGTCAAGATTTTCTCAGAAATAAACAAAGGACGGCAGTAGCATCGTAATTGGCTTCTGATAGTATGCGTATGGCCCTTTTTACTTTTTCTATACGTACTATGTACATAGTGTATAGAGAAGGTATTGCACTCCACCCAAAAATTCGATACCGAGATTTTACCGGAAATGTAAATTTTAGGGTTCCCTTTACCTAAAAAAAAGCATTTTCGGGAAAAGGTCCGTGTGTATATGTGTGTATGTGTGTGTATATGTGTGTGTGTCTGTGAACACGATAACTCAAAAACGAAAAGTCGATAAAATACCAAACTTAGTATTTAAGTTTAGCATCTTCCAGGAGTGCGACACGAAGATTTTGAGAAAAATCTCCCCAACCCAAACTACCCTTTACATGGAAAACAATTCGAAAATTTTGATTTTGTCAAAAACGGCTCTAACGATATTGATTAAAATATCGTATAGCAAAGATATTTACCTGAAAAATAAAATGTATATCTTGAATTTTCTGGGTATAGCCTCTGAAGACTGCTTTATTCTGGGTCAATTTTACGGAATTTTGCATAACTGCTAAACCGTAAGATATGGACAAAACTTACCACACAACAAATGCAGGGCACTTTAAAACACACAATTTATATTACATACGTTTTTTCGTGGAGTTGATTGTTTTTGAGATATTTCGTGTTTTTGGTTTCAGCTATAAAAAACATACTTTTCTCATACAGGACTTTGTGAAATCGCGTCCATACAAACAAAGGGACTCCAGTCACATAGCAACCAGCTTTTGACCATCACTTTAACCTATGTTACTCCCTTATTTCGCTTGTACTTACAAGAAGCAAAAAATAAGACTATTTCTGCTAATATTTTCTGGATTAGCAGGAAGTAAATAGAAGCATAAGCTTTTTAACAATAATTTTTTGCAGAGTTGTAGAGAAACTTATGTGAATGGAACACATCAAAGTTTTTTACTTTCTCTATACGTGCTATGTACATAGTGTATAGAGAAGATATTGTAATGCACCCAAAAATTCATTACAGAGATTTCACCGGAAATATATTTCTTAGGGTCCCTGTGTCCAAAAAAAGCATCTTCAGAAAAGGTTCAGGCGCGCGCGTGTGTGTATATGTGTGTATGTGTCTGTGTCTGTGAATACGATAACTCAAAAACGAAAAGTCGGTAAAATACCAAACTTGGTATTTAAGTTTAACATCTTCCAAGGATGCGACACGAAGATTTTGAGAAAAAGCCCCCCAACCCAAACTACCCTTTACATGGAAAAAAATTCGAAAATTTTGATTTTGTCAAAAACGGCTCTAACGATTTTGATTAAAATATCGTATATTAAATATATTTACCTGAAAAATATAATGTATATATTGAATTTTCTGGAAATAGCCTCTGAAGAGTATTTTGGATGAATTTTACGAAATTTTACATAACCGCTAAACCGCAAGAGTGGGACAAAAACTTACCACACAAAAAATGTAGAGCACATTAAAACACACAATTATATTACCTATATACATTTTTTCGTGGAGTTAATCATTTTTCAGATATTCCTTATTTTTGGTATCATCTTTAAAAACTTACGCTTTTCTCATACAGGCATTTGTTGTTTCCTGTCCATACATACAAACAAAGGAACTTCAATCATATAACAATCAACTTTTGGCTATCAATTTAACCTATGGTACTCCATTATTTCGCCTCTACTTCCCAGGAAATAAGTAATAAGACTATTCCTAATATTTTTTTCTCGATTACCATTAAGTAAATAAAAGTATAAACATTTTAACAATAATTTGTTGCACAGATGTAGAGAAAGTCATGTGAATGGATAACATCAGAATTTTTTGTTTCGTAAATTTAGTATCTTATGTATATTTGAACAATTGGCCCATAGATGAATACCATAACTAATAATACTATTGGAAAAACATAATAAGATTTTTAAAGAAAATCCTTCGGAACACAATATTTTAAACTTCTCAAAAAGTAGATAACTCTTGAGAGTCTTATACACATTCTATTAAAATTATCAATCCATGTTAATTTCTGATCAATAACAATTCCGAAAAGTTTGAGATAGCTAGACATTTTCAACAACTTTGTTTTTAAGGAAAATAATATACTTTCAGTTTTGTTATAACTTAGGCACAAGCTTTAATATTACATTGACATTATCACTCGATTTGTTAAGTTTATTTTTAGTGGAGTAAATTGTAGCATTATCGGCAAATAAAACCGACTGACTATCCACATTGAATGGCAAGTCATTAAACATTATCAAAAAAAATCTGATGTGTTCCATTCACATGACTTTCTCTACAACTCTGCAATAAATTATTGTTAAAAAGCTTATCCTTCTATTTACTTCCTGCTAATCGAGAAATAATTAGCAGAAATAGTCTTATTACTTCCTTCCTTGTAAGTAGAAGCGAAATAAGGGAGTAACATAGGTTAAAGTGACAGTCAAAAGCTGGTTGCTATGTGACTGAAGTTCCTTTGTTTGTATGGACACGAGTTCACAAACTCCTGTATGAGAAAAGCATGTTTTTTATAGCTGAAACCAAAAACAAGAAATATCTCAAAAACAATCAACTCCACGAAAAAAGTGTATGTAACATAAATTGTGTGTTTTAAAGAGTTGTATATTTGTTGTGTGGTAAGTTTTTGTCCATTACTTACGATTTGGCAGTTATGCAAAATTCCGTAAAATTCACCCAGAATAAAGTAGTCTTCAGAGGTTATTCCCAGAAAATTCAAAAATACGTTTTATTTGTCACGTAAATATCTTTAATATACGATATCTTAATCAAAATCGTTAGAGCCATTTTTTAGAAAATCAAAATGGACGATACTAAACCTAAGTTTGGTATTTTACCAACTTTTCGTTTCTGAGTTATCGTGTTCACAGACACACGGACATACACACGGACGTTTTTCTGAAAATACTTTTTTTGGATACAGAGGACCCTAAAACATATTTTTCCGATGAAATCTCGGTATCTATACACTATGTACATGAAAAGAAAGTACAAATACATTATGTTAAATGGATAGACAAATCTTTTAAAAGTTGTTTACTATCTGATTGAAGTACATTTGTTTGTATGGACAGGAGTCGGCAAGTTCCATATGAGAATAGTATAAGTATTTTAAAGCAGAAACCAATAACAAGGAATGTCTCAAAAACAGTTAACTCCACGAAAAAATGTATATAACATAAATTGAGTGTTTTAACGTGATATACATTTTTCGTGAAGGAATTACAGTTTACCAGTTTCGCAAAATTCGGCAAACTTCATTCAGCATAAAGAGGTCTTTAGAGGCTATTCCCAGAAAGTTCAAGATATACATTTTTATTTGCCATATAATTATGTTTAATATACGGTAATTAATCATATTCTTTAGAGCCATTTTTGAGAAAATAAAACATTTTGAAATTTTTTCCATGTAAAGGGTAGTTGGGGTGGGGAAATTTTTCCTCAAATCTCCGTGTTGCATCCCTGGAAGATACTAAATTTAAATACCAAGTTTGGTGTTTTGCCGACTTTTCGTCTTTGAGTTATCGTGTTCACAGACACACGGACCTTTCTTACTTTCTCTACACGCACTATGTGCATAGTGTATAGAGAAGGTATTGCACTCCACCCAAAAATTCAAGACAGAGATTTCACCGAAATACATGTTTTGAGACTCCCCGCATCCAAAAATATTTTTTTTAGAAAAATGTCCATGTGTGTGTGTGTGTGTATGTGTGTGTGTGTGTCTGTGGGCAGCATAGCTCAAAAACGAAAAGTCCGTTAAGAGCTAAACTTGGTATTTAGGTTTGGTATCTTCCAAGGATCCGAACATTTTCAAGAAATCCCTCCACCCCCAACTACCCTTTACATGGCTTTTTATTCGAAAATTTTTATCTTCTTAAAAACGACTCTAACGATTTTGATTAAAATATCGTATATTAAAGATATTTACCGGACAAATAAAATCTATATCTTGAATTTTCTGGGAATAGCTTCTGAAGACTACTTTATTCCGGATCAATTTTACGGAATTTTACATAACTGCTAAACCGTAAGAGATGGACAAAAGCTTACCACACAAAAAATGTAGATCGCGTTAAAACACAATTTATGTAATATACATTTATTTTTTCGTGGAGTTGATCGTTTTATAGACATTCCTTGTTTTTGGTTTCAGCCTTTCTCATACAAGAATTTGTCAAACAAAGGTACTTCAGTTACATAGCAACCAGCTTTTGACTATCATTTTAACCTATGGTACTGCCTTATTTCCCTTCTACTTACAAGGAAGCAAGTAATAAGACTATTTCTGCTAATTTTTTTCTCGATTAGCATGAAGTAAATAGCAGCATAAGTTTTTTACCAATAATTTGTTGCAGAGATGTAGTGAAAGTCATGTGAATTGAACGCATTAGAGTTTTTACTATGGGTATTACTTTAGATAGTTTAAGAGTTTCCGGAAAAATACCATTTGACAAACAATTATTGATACAAAAAATTGAAGGAATTAAAATTGTCCAAATAATATCTTTAACCAAATCTGTACTAATAATATAGACGTCCTTGCATGTTGTGTTACTCAGGCTTTGGACAACCCGTAGAACATCGGATTTGATAACCATCCTCAATTGAGACAAATTACCAAGCAAATTACAATTCTCCAGATACATCATAAAACGTTAGGTAGCCTAGTGTAGTCCCCAAGCTCCATTTTACTTACGAGGAAGCAAGTAATGAGACCATTTCTGCTATCTATATCATGATAAAGAATTACCTTTTGTTAGAATAGTTTGGTTGCCAGAACAAAAGTCAAGTGAATGGCACGCATCGGATTTTAAGAGGTTCCAACATGTTTTTCAGGGAAAACTCGATATCTTTAATGGAATACTTCCTCCACCTCCTGGGTAAACAATAAAATCTGATGTGATCCATTCACATGACTTTCTCTACATCTCTGCAACAAATTATTGTTAAACAACTTATACTTCTATTTACTTCACGCTAATTCAGAAAAGTTATAAGAAATAGTATTATTACTTGCTTCCTTGAAAGTAGCAGCGAAATAAGGGAGTACCGTAGTTAAAGTGATAGTCAAAACTGGTTGCTATGTGACTGAAGTTCCTTTGTTTGTATGAGCACGAGTAGACTAATTCCCATATGAGAAAAGTATAAGTTTTTTTACAGCTGAAACTAATAACAAGGAATATCTCAAAAACCACCAACTCTCCAAAAAACTGTATTTGACGTAAATGTGTATTTTATCGTGATCTACAACTTTTTATAGTGAGTTTTTGTTTATCTCTTACGGTTTACCAGTTAAACTCAAGATATACATTTTATTTGGCATGTAAATATCTTAAATATAAGAGGTTTTAATCAAAGTTGTTAGACCAATTTTTGAGAAAATCAAAATATTCGAAATGTTTTTCCATGTAAAGGGTAGTTTTGGTGGGGGGGATTTTCTTGAAAATCTTCGTGTCGCATCCTTGGAAGATAACAAACTTAAATACCAAGTTGGTATTTAATGGTCTTTTTGTTTTTGAACTCTGCTGCCCCCCCCCACACACACACACAAACATGCACGGATATTTTTCCAAAAATATTTGTTGTGGATTCAGCGGAACCCAAAACAGGTATTTCTGATGAAATCTATGTATCGAATTTTTAGGTGAAATACAATACCTTCCCTAAACACTATGTACATAGTACGTGTAGAGAAAGTAAAAATCGTCTGTTACGAAACATTAAAATCATTGCTTCTTCAAATGCTTCATCACTCACTGCATTTCCTTGCCTAGTGAAAGAAATCTCTAAGCATCTGGTCTGTAGATGAGTAGGTATTGATTATGGAAAAGCACCCGAAAGAGGATATTGTGTGTTTAGAGCTTGGGGAACGTGGACCTAACACGATAATGCGCTTATAAAGTTCTCCAGGACAAAGCTCTTAAGCTCTGGATGATCAAATCACGTCTGGTTCGTAAGTATTAATGGCCTCACTGCCCTCCGCCATAATGTGTGGAGGAATGACCTTCGGATCAATACATGCGACCAAGTCGGAGGGGAAGGCTTTGTAATGCGTGGCCTTGTGTTGCACGTGACTCCTCTGACATATTTTACCCGGCCGTGAAACCCACACCGGAAGCAATAATATCCTTCTGATTCACTTATATTGTCTGCAAACCGATCCTCAGCCTTCTCCACTGAGATAAGTGAAAATCCATGCAGCATACACAAATTGTGTAGGTAGTAACTGTACACCGAAGCAAATAAGAAAGGACGGAAAAAGGAAACCAATAACATATGTCAGCGTAATCTACCTACTTATTGGTTGTATGTTTCGGTCATCATTTTCTATTTGTTAGAGTGTACAATTACAAAAAGCTCATGTCTTACATTCGCATAGCTTTCTCTACACATTAATCAATGCATTAATCTTACATTCAAAGATCTACTTTAGTCAACTGAAATTATCATTTGCTTCAGGTTTTTATTATACTCTTCCTTGTAGATATACCGTGAATAGGGAGATATATTAGACTTATTGTGTCAAATCTTTAGAGAGCTAGTCCTTATGTGATGATTTTGAAATTCCATACTCTTTCCTTGACCACGAGAAAGAAAAACGAG
The DNA here is from genome assembly GCA_030762935.1 of Hymenopus coronatus. NCBI lineage: Eukaryota > Metazoa > Arthropoda > Insecta > Mantodea > Hymenopodidae > Hymenopus > Hymenopus coronatus. The sequence goes on from CM060897.1 coordinate 30,248,186, forward strand.
TAACCACTTACGGTTTGAAAAAAAGTTTAAACTTTGCAAAACGGAAACAAATATCAAGGAATATCTCAGAAATGTGTAATTCTATCTCAGAAAAAAACAACAACTTATATTTGACATTAATTGTGTGTTTCAACAAGATCTGCATTTTTTGCGGAGTAAGTTTTTGTCTATTTCTTACAGTAAACCAGTTATGCAAAAGTAATCCAGAATGAAGAGGGCTTCAGAAGCTATATCCAGACAACAAATACTTTATTATCAAAATATCTTAATCGTAATTAATACAAAATAGTCAGAGGTATTTTTGAGAAAATCAACATTTTTTGTAATATATCAGCACCTCTTTCTTTAACTTTATTAGACGAGGGATAGACACAGAGAGAGAGAGAGAGAGAGAGAGAGAGAGAGAGAGAGATTAATTGTTGATGGTCTCATTACTTAGTTCCTAAAAAGCACAAGGAAATAAAGGAACACACCAGACTAAAGCGATAGTCAAATCTTTTAAAATCTATCGCTATGCGTTTATCATTGAAATTCAATGATAAACGCCAAGACCAGGAAAAAAACGAGATATGAAACGAAAGTTAACTTCCCGTCCGAGATAAATTTAAGTAGTTTAAAACTGAAGCCAATAACATCTCTGAAACGGTTAATTCTACAAAAAATTGTCTGTTTTAATGATCTACGTTTTTATGTAGAAGGTTTCCGTCTATCTCTTACGGTTTACCAGTTATACAAAAGGCGTCCAAGATATGAAGAGGTCTTCAGAGGCTATTCCCAGGAAATTCAAGATATACTTAAGTTTGTTATAAAGTAATCTTAAACACAAAGTACTTTAATTAAAATTGTTACAGCTATTTTTTGAGAAAACCAAAACTTTCGAAACATTTTCCATGTACAGGGTAGTTGGGAGTTAGAGGATTTTCTTGATAATCTTCGCGTCGCATTTTTGGAAGATACTGAACGTAAATACCAAATTTGGTATTTAACGGCCTTTTATTTTTTAGTTTTACTGCAACACACACACACACACACACACACACACACTCGTGCACCGACCTTTTTCTAATAATGCTTTTGGATTCAGGGGGCTTAAAATACTTATTTCCAGTGCAATTTCGGTATCAAATTTTTGGGTGGATTACAATACCTTCTTTATCTACTATGTACATTGTACATACGTGCCAGAAATAAAAAAGAAAAGTTTTTAAAAATTCCAAATGATACGTGGAAGTATACAAAAACACAGAAAGGAAAACAAGAAAGGAAACATGGTTGAAGCTATATAAAACAATGGCGATCCTTACACTAGTGTATGAAAGTAAGACATGGATCATTACAAAGAAAATGAAAAGTTGATTGAAAAAAACATATATGGACCTTTTGAGAAAAACAAAAGGATGCACACAATTTGTCCATATTCGAAATTGACATATGAACAGATGCAGCATTTAAGGTGATGAATCTGTTAAATTAGGAAAATCCACAGTATATAAGATATTTTATTGAAATTTATACCAGTTATTATACAAATAATTGTGATAGGTTTTGCCATTATCAATGTTCTGGCTTGATTATTTAAATAATAATTTGCACTGTCTAAATTTACTGTTCTAATAAAACTGAGTCACGTGACACATTTTTAAAAATATTCTCATAAAAATTCTAGTTTTACAGCAAAATTATTTTATAAATATATTATCATATATTTTTATGTTAATCCTAATTAGTGTAGACAAATTACTCTCCAAAACTCTTTGATTTTTTTAAGCTTAGTTTATTTCTCAAAATTGGAGGATTATTTCGAAAAGACTGTAGAACCATTTTCTCTAATCATGGTGTGAAAGGCAATGTAAAATTATTGAAACAAATAAGTGAAAATTTGCATTGTATGGAGCATTTTGAGTATGGAAAAGAGTTGGAAAAATTTTGCGAGAAAATAGGTGTAAAGTTGGTCCTACCCGTTTATAGCTTCATTGGTAGTTAAAAGTATGACAAGGGAAAAAAACTATATTTCTTTGTCAAGTTTAGAATTCATATAATTTTATAATGAAAAAAATTATTTTCTACATTTTTGGTTAAATTTCACAGATGCATCAACTTATTACAGATTCAATAAAGTGTAAAATTGAAAGATATCAGAATAAATGGATGCAGCATGTTGGAAGAATGTCAGAATAAAGATTGCCTAGGGTTTCATTTAAGGGAAGTCGAAATGGGATTTTCATAATTTTTACTTTCTCTATACGTACTATGTACATAGTGTATGGAGAATGTATTGCACTCCACCAAAAAATTCGATACCGAGATTTCACCGGAAATATATGTTTTACGGTCCCCTGTATCTAAAAAAAAGTATTTTCAGAAAAAAGTCCGTGTGTACGTGTGTCCGTGTGCCTGTGAACACGATAACTCAAAAACGAAAAGTCGGTAAAATACCAAACTTGGTATTTAAGTTTAGTATCTCCCAGGGATGCAACACGAAGATTTTGAGAAAAATCCCCCCACCCCAAACTACCCTTTACATAGAACGTTTTCGAAAATTTTGATTTTCTAAAAAATGGCTCTAACGATTTTGATTAAAATATCGTATATTAAGATATTTACCTGACAAATAAAATGTAAATTTTGAAATTTCTGGGAATAGCCTCTGAAAACTACTTTATTCTGGGTCAATTTAACGGAATTTTGCATAACTGCTAAACCGTAAGAGATGGACAAAGACTTACCACACAACAAATGTAGAGCACTTTAAAACACACAATTTATGTTATATACATTTTTTTTCGTGGAGGTGATTGTTTTTGAGATATTCCTTGTTTTTGGTTTCAGCTATAAAAAACTTATAATTTTTCTCATACAGGACTTTGTGAACTCGTGTCCATACAAACAAAAGAACTTCAGTCACACAGCAACCAGCTTTTGACTATCACTTTAACCTGTGGTGCTCCCTTATTTCGCTTCTACTTACAAGGAAGCAAGTAATAAGACTATTTCTGCTATTTTTTTCTCGATTAGTGTGAAGTAAATAGAAGCATAAGCTTTTTAAAAATAATTTGTCGCAGAGATGTAGAGAAAGTCATGTGAATGGAACACATCAGATTTTTACATCGCAGTGTCACTTGTGATATTTCTAGGATAAGAACAAGAGCAATGTCCGCGATATATAAAAGGCAGTAACGATTATAAATGTAAATCCTTACGATCACTATGTGTAACACAACGAAACTTTTCACAGAATGCAATCAAACAATCAGATTGCAAACAATTGATCAGTCATGTATGAGAACGCGCGCGTACATTTCCACTGAACCACGTAGGTGTTGCAACGCGGATGACGTCACGTCTGGGGCGGTTATGTATTCTTACACTATGATTGGTCAGTAACCTGACGAGCGCCTGCCAGCAGACGATACACTACACAAGTGTCAATCACCAGGAAATTTCTCACCGATAATAGCTTTGTGTGGGTTATGTGACAACACTGTGTGTTTTAGATGAACCTAGCGTCCTGGTCGTATCCAGATGTCGAGTATAAACATAATGGGGACAACAAAAGTGTTTACGTAAGTGCTTACGTTACGCATTCCTCTAGCTTGCCTTCTTGTGTTGGGTCATCAATCCAGCATTCGCCTGGTGAACCGGAGAAGCACTGGGGTCAGGGAGATCAACCATGGCCTCCCAAATGCGAGTCGTGCGTTGCCACCTCAGTCGGTGTGAGAAAGCGCGAATTGGATCGCAATTGACCAGCATTGTTCCAAAACCTGGGGCGGCGCAGAGCTGAGTCACATACCCTGTAGCATGCGTGACCAAGCTCATCTTATCTGCAGAACATAACTCTTCTCGCCGCGTGCCGTGACTCCTGAGGAGGACTCGCAACATCATCTCACATTAGAGGTCATGCAATAAACTTTCAGGTCTGCCGGATAACAAATCTTCATTGCTGATGTGCGATACAAGCTTGACTTTCACACCTTTCCTTGCTGAACAGCATTCTTCATTGTCTAACTTTTATTTTACTCTTAAGTGAAAAAGTGGATAAAAAAAGATCATGGCTGATAGTCCGTGAACTGGTTTTACCAGGGTCTCTCCTAAAGATTTGAAAATGGACAACAATGAGTTGTGGTAAGTTAAAGCAGATTTTCCTAACTTCAGATTGAAGTTCAGATAGCAATACGTGCAAGTCTGGGCGAGCTTCAACAATGTGCAGCGTTAGCACTGCGGTGAGAAATTACCTTGCGATTGACATTCCTGCTGACACGTGGCTGTCTCGGTACGCTGTTGTCATATTTACTCGGTGTCCGTCTGCAGTGCAACATGCTCCATTGCTTCCTCTAAAATGTCTTCCATGCATTTTCTAGCACACTTCTCCTATGTTGAACTAATTTTCCCAATTTCTCATTAGTTACCGCATCTATTCCTTTCAATATTGGGTCCAGTACTTCAGTAAGCATGAACGTTTTATTATTTAGGCTAACGTAACTTCTACTCTTTATCACGGCTGTAAAAAGTTCAAAGCACAGTGTTACTCGTGGTAGTTCTGGGATGAGAATAAGAGTTATGTTCGCGATATATGAAAGGTAGTAATGACTATAAATGTAAATCATTCGGAATCACTGTGTATAGCAACCGAACTTTTCACAGAATGAAATCAATCATATTGCAAACACTAAATCAGCCATTCATAAGTTTCCACTGCACCCCTAGGTGTTGCAATGCCAATGGCACGATCTCTATGACGGTTATATATTCTTACACTTTGATTGGTCAGCAACCTGGCGAGCCCCTGCAAGCAGACGACACACCCCACAATTGTGTTGCACTTCTTGGAAACGTTGGTGTCAAGCCAAGTTTTTACCTGGTTAGAAGCCCGAGAAGATTTTGAATTAACCAACAAGAATTGTTGGCAAGAAGATGTGTTCCTTCTTCTCAGCAAGTAGTCACATTGTGACGATTCCACTTGCGGGATAAAACACTGTTTCTGCCAATTGCTACACCACAAAATGTATGACATAATTGTTCTATGAACTGAGAAAAAAATAGACAAAAGAATCATCTTTTTTAGAATAGTTTGTTTGCAGAACAGGTAGAGAAAGACATGTGAATGGACCCCATCTGATTTTGCACAATTTTTTTTACTTATTTATTTTATTATTTTGCTCATGCAAAGAGAACGAATTTCAAATCTATCAATTACATAGCGACCAGCTTTTGAAAGATTTGACTATCGCTTTAGCCTAAAATAAAACATTGGTAGAAGTGGTCTTATTGTTTGCTTCCGTGTACATACAAGGAAAATAAGGGAACACACTATGCTAAAGCGATTGTCACATATTTTAAAAGCTATCGCTTTGTAAACAATTGAAATTCGTGTCTCTTTTGTATTTATGTGAGTAAAACAAAAGTGATGAAACGAAAGTTGACTTCTTGATTAGGAAATATTTAAGTAGTTTAAAATTGAAACCAACATCAAGGAATATCTCGGAAACGGTTAACTCTACAACAAAAATGTAAATTATCTGTTTTGACAGGATCTACATTTGTTTGTGTAATAATTTTTTTTTCTGTATCTCACGATTTACGAGTTATACAAAAGTTATTTAGAATGAAGAAGTCTTCAGAAGATGTTCCCAAAAAATTCAAGATATACATTTCCTTTAAAATCTGGTGTCTTAATTAAATCATTAGAGCCACTTTTGAGAAAATAAAACTTTTTGAAAAATATTTCATGTAAAGCGTATATGTGGGTTGAATATTTTCGTGTCGCACCTTTGGAAAATACTGAACTTCTTACACACCAAGTTTGCATTTAACCGAGTTGTCGTTTTCGGCCCATGCTGCCCACAGACACACACATAGACTCCCACCCATACACTCACCAACATACATGCATATTTTCAAAAAACAGCTTTTATTGGATTCATATAGTCTCAAACTTGTATTTCTGGTGACATCTCGGTATCGAATTTTTGGTTGGAATACCATACTTTGTTTATCTATGTGCTATGTACGAAGTTAAGCTTATGCTTCTATATATAGGGTGTATATAAATGAATATCGGGGTTTTAACTCTTTATGATATTTGTTACATTCTACTTACAGTTATGAATGATATGTCAAATGAAAAAGCAACTCGAACAGTTTTACCAAGAAGCTTATAAATGTTCAATGTGACTACCCTTTGTCACACGGCACACATCAAGTCTATAGCCAAGTTCTTCCCAAACGTTGATAAGTGTGTATTCAGTAATTGTAGCAACAGCTGCTTCAATCCGGTTTCTTAATTCAGGGAGGTCAGCTGGTAACGGAGGCACGTACACACGATCCTTGATGAAGCCCCAAAGGTAAAAATCGCATGGCGTTAGGTCAGGAGAACGTGGAGGCCATGCATAGCAAGCCCTGTCATTGGGGCCCTTGCGGCCTATCCAGCGCTCGAGTACAGTGACGTTCAACCAATCGCGTACTTCGTTATGCCAGTGAGGTGGCGCACCATCCTGCTGTAAAATGAAGTTCCTTGGCTCATTTTCTTCCAACTGAGGGAAGAACCATTGCTCTAGTGTATCAAGGTAAGAAGTACCAGTTACAGTAGGTTCACCAAAAACGAAAGGCCCATAAACTTTTCGCCGGGATACGGCACAAAAAACATTCACTTTAGGGGAATCCCGTTGCATTTGTACCATCTCGTGAGGATTTTCTGAGCCCCAGATGCGCACATTATGAGTGTTAACATGTCCACTAAGGTGAAAGGTCGATTCATCACTGAAGACAACAGGATCCATAAAATCGTCATGAAACAACATTCGTTTGCGAATTTGGCACATAATCCGTGGTCTGTCGGCTTTAGATCCTGTAATAACTGTAAACGGTAAGGATGTAGCTGTAAACGTTTTCTTACAACTTTCCAAACAGTCGACACAGGAACTTGTAATTCATGACTAGCCTTCCGGACTGATTTCTCTGGGTTACGAGTGAACGACTCTCTCACTCGCTCAACAGTCTCTTCACTTACTCCTGGTCGTCCCGTGCTCTTCCCTTTACAAAGGCAGCCGGTATCTTCAAACTGATTATACCATCTACGAATGTTTTTAATCACTAGGAGGATCACAACAGAACTTACTACGGAACGCACGTTGCACAGTAACTACAGATTCGGTCTTTGCAAACTGCAAAACACAAAACGCTTTCTGTATACTAGTCGCCATCTTTGCTACTACCGCTCTCTAGCGGATTGCGGCAGAAACATTGCACGCACATGCGCACTTGTGCCAAGAAACGAAACTGAGTTGATTTTTCATTTGACATTTATAACTGTAAGTTGAATGTAATAAATATTATAAAGAGTTAAAACCTCGATATTCATTTATGTACACATGTATTTCATGCTAATCGAGAAAAAATTAGTAGAAATAGTCTTATTGCTTGCTTCCTTGTAAGTAGAATCGAAATAAGGGAATCCTTAGGTTAAAGTGATAGTGAAAACCTGGTTGCCATGTGACTTAAGTTCCTTTGTTTCTATGGACAGGAGTTGACAAATTCTTGTATGAGAAAAGTATAAGTATTTTAAAGCTGATATCAAAAACAAGGAATAACTAAAAAACTATCAATTCCACGAACAAAAACGTATATAACATAAATTATGTGTTTTAGCGTGCTCTACATTTTTGTGCGGTAAATTTTTGTCCATCTCTTACGATTTAGCAGTTATACAAAATTCCGTAAAATTCATCCAGAATAAAGTAGTTTTCAAGGGTTATTCCTAAAACATTCAAGATATACATTTTATTTGCCAGGTAAATATCTTTAATCTACGATATTTTAATCAAAATCGTTAGTACCATTTTTGAAAAATCAAAATTTTCGAAAAAGTTCCATGTAGCGGGTATTTTGGGGTGGGGGGATTTTTCTCAAAATCTTCATGTCACATCCCTGGAAGATACTAAACTTAAATACCAAGTTTGGTATTTTACCGACTTTTCGTTTTTGAGTTATCGTGTTCACAGACACACACACAAACGGACCTTTTTCTGAAAATGCTTTCTTTTTTTGGATACAGGGGACCCTAAAACATAGTGCGTGTAGGAAAGTAAAAACTAACCGAATGTCCGTATGAGCCCCTAACACAGCAATCCACGAGGGCAATGTTCTAGCAACTTAATTTGCAATTAGATAGGTTCCCAAGTCGACAGGAGGAATTGCAAATTCTCTGGGAACCCTGTGATCCGCAATTAGATGCAGTGACCAGTCCATTGCGGTCAGTACAGTGGACCACAACCACGGAGTCAGATACCATCAACAATTCAACGCCATGAATTTAAATGTCTGCTGCTTTCTCTCGAGGACACGGCTCGCGATTATCGAAACTTTGGATCGGTATGCAGACCATATTTCTGTTGCAACTTGTGCTGTAGGAAACGATTTCAGAATACTCACCTTGTGCGAGTAAGACTTTCTCCAGGAAGAAGAGGGTTTTGTTCTTCAGGGGCAGTAGAATGGATTGTAAGAAACAGCTGTCCGCCTCGGTAGATTGGGGGTAGTATATCTGCCTTTTTTTAACGTCCTTTACCCTGGTTGGTCAATCGGATGATGAATGAAATTGGTGAAATGATGCTCAAATGATCTCGGGGTCCATGGAGCTTAAAGTTACTCGGCATATCTGCTTTACATTCAAGAGGTCGGGTGTTAGAATGTCGCTTATGATGAGTTACACGGATAGGGTCTTTTCGGGGGTTTCCCTTATCCTGAGAAGACGAATGTAGCGTAACTTAAGTACCATTATCATTTGAGAATCATTTCAACGATTTCTTTCATGAAATTTTAGCAATCATATATTTCCCTTATTACATTTTAAATCGGTGCCGTGGCCGAGTGGTTAGACCGCTCGCCTCCCGTCAAGGCGGCCCGGGTTCGATCCCAAGCGTCCGCATATGGTATTTGTATAGGGCGAAGCGGCGTGCAATTTTTCCATCATCACCTTTCATCACGCTCATTCCTGGCTATGGTCAGACCTCGCGTTCCAGGTTCTCCACTCTGTGGTTTTGTGCCGTTGGCTTCCCCACAGGCTTCTGACCCCTAGACATTCCTTGTAAGTCCTAAGGGGTGTCAGTCCTAATTAAGGGGAGGGTAAGCCGACTACGAAACATTTTAAATCCTTTAATTATTAAAATTTGAGATAAGAGATTACATCAAGCAAACTTTTGATTTAATCGTCTAGGTTAAAGTTCTTTAAATTACAGAGAGAGAGAGAGAGAGAGAGAGAGAGAAGGAATAGAAATGAGATTTCTAATTTTTTGTTTACTTTCTCTAGCATATATGTACTATGTACGTAGTAGGTAGAGAAGGTATTTTATTCCACCCTAAATTCGATACTGAGATTTTAGTGAAAGTGCATTTTTGAGGAGTCCGTGTGTCCAAAATAATAATAATAATAATAATAATAATAATAACAACAACAACATATAAATGAAATAAAAGTAAGTCCATGTGTGTACGTTTGTGTGTCTGTGGACGCACAGGTAGCTCAAAAAAAGATTCGGTAAATGGCAAGCTTAGTTCAATATCTTTCAAAGATGCCACACAGAGATTTTTAGAAAAATCCCCCCTCCCTAAACTACTCTTTACATGGAACATTTATCGAAATTTTCGGCTTTCTAAAACATGGCTCTAACGATTTTGATTAAAGTTCCGTATATTAAAGAGGTTACATGACACATAAAATATATCTTTAATTTCTTGGGAAAAGCCCTAAAGGTCTCTTTATTCGAATGACTTTTGCACAGCTCCTAAACCGTAAGAGATGAACACAAATGTACCACACAAAATATAAAAGTGATACAAACATCCAGAATGAAGAGGTCCCAGAAAACTCAAGATATACATGTCATTTGCCATGTACATATCTTTAAAATATGCTATTTTACTCAAAATCTTTAAGAGTCATAAAAGGTTCAAACATTTTTCCATGTAAAGGATAATTCGGGGTGGGAGGATTTTTTTTTCAAAATCTCATGTCGCATCCTTGTAAGATAAGAAACTCAAATACCAAATTTGGTATTTTACCGACTTTTCGTTTCTGAATTTTCTGGTTCATAGACAAACAGATCTTTTTCTTAACATTGTGTTTTACTTTCTCTATACACTATGTACATAGTGTATAGAGAAGGTATTGCACTCCACCAAAAAATCGATACCGAGATTTCACCGGAAATATATGTTTTAGGGTCCCCTGTATCCAAAAAAAAAAAAAAAAAAAAAAAAAAAGCATTTTCAGAATAAGGTTCGTGAGTGTGTTTGTGATCGCGATAACTCAAAAACGAAAAGTCGGTAAAATACCAAACTTGGTATTTAGGTTTAGTATCTTCCAGGTATTTGACACGAAGATTTTGAAATAAGATCTCCACCCCAAACTACCGTTTATATGGAACATTTTTCGAAAATGTTGATTTTTTTAAAAAATGGCTATAACGATTTTGATTAAAATATCGTGTATTGAAAATATTTACCTGACAAATAAAATGTAAATCTTGAGTTTTCTGGGAATAGCCTCGGATGACTGCTTTATTCTGCATGAATTTTATGTTATTTTATGTAACTGCTAAACCGTAAGAGATGGACAAAAATTTACCACATAATAAATGTAGATCACTTGAAAATACACAATTTATGTTATATATATATATATATTTCGTGGAGTTGGTCGTTTTTGAGTTATTCCTTGTTTTATATTTCACCTTTAAAATTATACTTTTCTCATACAGGAATTTGTCAACTCCTGTCCATACAAACAAAGGAACTTCAGTCACATAGGAACTAGCTTTTGACTATCACTTATTCCCTTATTTCACTTCTACTTACAAGGAAACAAGAAATAAGACCAGTTCTGCTTATTTTGTTGATTAGCTTTAAGTAAATAGAAGCATAAACTTTTTAACAATAATTTCTTGCAGAGATGTAGAGAAAGTCATGTGAATGGAACACATCAGATCTTTTTTATCGGATATAGGGGACGCTAACTCGAGTATTTCTGGTATAGAGAAAATAATACGCTGAGGTACCGAGGCGCCCTTCTGTAATGGATATTTTATCATCACAATAAAGGGGGGGATCTAATAGGCGTTTGATATTAAGCTTTTAAAACATGGGAAGCAATTTATTAATATTTACAGCTGATACAATTACGTATTTTCACAGACAATAGGGAGGGCTGGTATTCTTGCACGTTGGGGAAGTGTTCATTGTGTGGGCGGAGTATGGTCCTGAGTGTCGAGGGAGATTTCCACCCTAGGACAGATAATAATGTGAAGCAAGGGACTCGCTGGGAAAAATATTTATCCTCCCCTTTTCCATTATGCACAGCAGCACTTTTATCTGTTCACATATCAGCCTTGTTTAGAGTGCCCTTGCTTGTTCGCTGTAGCTCCGTTTGGGCCCCAAGGCAGTTAATCCGCCCTGACAAATCATTCTGCTCATCAGTGTTACCCGCTCCACTTTATATTCCACGGATCATGCTGATAACTCGAGGCTGCGTCCTCTAGTTTGAACCCAGATGAGCTGTCTTTTCTTTCATTTGTTATTATTGTTCGTAGATATTATTGTTCTTGCGGACTTTTTGCTTTCTCTACGCGTACTATGTACATAGTGTATAGAGACGGTATGGCACACCACCCAAATATTTGATACACAGATTTCACCCCCCAAATTAGAAAAATGTCTGTATGTATGTATCAGTGTGTCCGAGTGTCTGAAAACATGTAACTCAAAAACGAAAAGTCGGTAAAATACTAAGCTTGGTATCTAAGTTAAGTATCTTCCAAAGATTTGACACGAAGATTTTGAGGAAAATCCCCCCAAACCAAACTACCCTTTACAGGAATAAATTTTCAGAATTTTAATTATCTCAAAAATAGCCCGACCGCGAATTATAGATATTTTATATGCTAAATGAAAGGTATATCCTAAATTCTCTGAGAATATCCTCCAAAGACCGCTTTATTCTGGATGACTTTTCCGAATTTTGCTATGCACATTAAAACACACAATTTAAATTTTTTTCGTAGAGTTGATCGTCTTTTAGATATTCCTTGTTTTTGGTTTCAGCTTTGAAAAACTTATACTTTTCTCATACAGGAGTTTGTCAACTCCTCTCCATACAAACAAAGGAACATCAGTCACATAGCAACCAGGTTTGACTATCACTTTAACCTATGGTACTCCCTTATTTCTCTTCTACTTATAAGGAATTAAGTAATAAGACTATTTCTGTTAATTTTTTTTTTTCGATTAGCATGAAGTAAATAGAAGCATTAGCTTTTTAAGAATAATTTGTTGCAGAGATGTAAAGAAATTCATGTGAATGAAACATATTGGATTTTTTTATTCAGGGAACATCAAAACATGTATTCGGTGAAATATCTGTATCGAATTTTTGTTTTGAATACAAATCCTACCTTACATAATATGTGCGTACATAGTACTCGGTAGAGAAACTAAAGCATTTGTTTTTTTATTCAGGCGATCTCAAAATATAACATCTCGATAGCTAAGCTGGAATTCTTATATATCCTACATTTCAACAATAGCTATTTACAGAATGACGAAACTATACCCTTTTCTACACAAGAATGGAATGCTCAATACTGCTATACAAGTCTCTCATACATCCTATAATCTCATACGCTGCTCCTGTGTGGTGTACAGGCAGCAAAACTCATGGACTTCAGGTTACACAAAATAAATATTTCCGCACCATCACCAAGGTTACATGGTTCATAAGAAATCACCAGCTCCATCAAGAATTTGGAATTCTCACCATACAAAAGTATTTCAAATTGCTCTCAAAGAAGGTCTTCATAGGACTAACCAAAGTTCCAGGAGCTATAACATTTTACACTGGACTTAGAAATCCACAGAAGAGAAGATTAAAAAGAAAACTGCCTCAAGACATCCTCTTCAGTGATTCTGAAGAGATTAATTTTGCAGTCTAATTTTTAGCTTTATTCATCCATACTCTGTTCTCAACTATTGATTATACATTGTTAATTTTATTAAACTTGTTAATTTACCCAGGATAATTTAATTGTTAGATAGATAGTTTATTTTCAGTCATTAAGTATAAAACATACATAGACTGCGTCATGAGAGAGTAAAAATTAAAAAATGGATAAGATTAATCCCATTTCAGGTCATACATTTCTGAAATGATATGAAGAAGATCTGCCTTCAGGATTGTTTTGATCCTCCTCTTAAAGTTCAACAAAGGAAGAGTCTAGATATTCTTAGGTAAGGAGTTAAAATTTTTAACTGACATGCATGAAAAACTGTTAAAGGTTTTACTATATTTACATTTGTTAATATAAATATCAGAGCATTTTCGAGTGGGATATTTATGGACAGAAGAACATATTTAGAAAAGGTTGATATTTTTTTAACATATAGGAGGAAATCCAGAACAAACATTGTAGGCAATGTCAGCATACCAAGTTGCACAAAAAGTGGTTTACAGTGAGTTCTTGCTGAAGCTCCAAATATGATACGTACAGATTTCTTCTGAAGAGTAAATAACTTACCCGTTGTTAATGTATCCTTCTGTTATCCTTCGCACATGTTAGAGGTTATGTCCTCAGTATGTTATAACCTAATTTATCACTGGCTTGTATAGCAACCTTGCTGATCGGTGAAATAATAAATTGTTATACAAATAAAAGCTCAACATCGAAGTTTTGGGTGGGAGACAATACTTCCCCTAGTTAATAAACATAGAGAAATATTAAGAAAATGTATCATCTCAAGTGCCGTGCTCCCTCAAGATAGAGCACCTTTTAGAAGAGAGTGTATGGAGCAAGTTGTATTGCGGGTTGCCTAGCAGAAGGAGGAGATATCATCACGTCACGTACGGCTGTAGATAAAATCCTACTGCATGGTGTGTCTGGAGCACCATCATTAGTTGCCCTCAATCTCAGGCCTGCTCAGATAGAATCGCATTCAGTGCAGCTAATGCATTTATGAAGACGGCCATTATACAGGTAGACACTGTCTAAGTGCGTTCCAACGACGGTCTTATCTGCTAATATGTTGCTCGTGGAACACCTGCTTTGTTAAGGCGGAGCAGATATGCGTACCCCTTCAGAGGGCAATTACTAGAAGCTGGAATGGGTTGGAAATACTTTCTTTCAGTAGAACGGAGACATGGTCCAATCCTTGTATGCTTAAAGGACGGAGTTATCTTCTTGTTCTTCATTTCACGGTATGGGCATAATTCACCAGACACAACGTAAGCGCAAGAGTTTGGACTCATATTATTTAATGTAAGTATTCAAATAGAAACACGCAAGAAACAACGCAATGCAATGCAACGCAAGAGTTTGCAAACTCCAAACAAAGAGCAGGAATTCTGCTTCTTTTCTCTATGCATTGCCTATGAATTCAATAACAAACGATCGCATTGCTAGATTTTACAGAGCCTGCTGTGCATGCATGTTCTTCTATTGGGCCGTGCAGTGCCGCGCCGTCTCTAATTTCCCTCAAGAGGTTATATGATTCTCTTTGCGAATCCGTCTTTGTTTTAATGGATTTAACTAGCATCTGTGTCTAGATTTCTTGGTTCTCATAAATCGAAGACATAGAGAGATAATTCTTAGTCCATTTATCACTTTCTGAAGTCTCTATGCTTATAGATACTATTTCCAATAATGTTAAATGAGTAATTATTGTGACGTCACTTCCGCGAGCGTCAGTTGTTAGGATGCCATTTTATAACATATTTCTTTGTAAAAGGTTGAATGAATTTTCTTATGTGGTATTGATGGTTATGTTACGTATTTAGTTGTAGCTTGTGGAGCGCTTGGAAGATATTAGCATGTAACTTGCGGATGTAAAAATCCGTGCCAACTTCTTGCGCTGCATGTACGATTGCATTGTGAATGGTAATCTCCTTGCGTCTGCGGTGACGCTACGTTACGTCTGCGCTTGCATTTCATTGTGAATGTAGAATAATACTCGTTCCGCCTCACAATTTAGGTCCGCCGACTTCTCTCCTTCCTTTGGTTGGTACTGAAGTGCAACGGTAGGCAAACTTAATCTGGTATTTTTACTTTCTCTACGCGTACTATGTACATAGTGTATAAAGAAGGCATTTCATTCCACCCAAAAATTCGATACCGAGGTTGCACCGAATCAGACGGTTTAGGGTCCCCTATATCCAAAAAAGACAGTTTTAGAAAAAGGTGTGTGAATACGATAACTCAAAAACGAAAAGTCGGTAAAATACCAAACTTTGTGCAAACGTATCTTCCAAGGATGTAACACGAAGATTTTGAGGAAAACCCCCTCACCCCAAACTACCTTTTACATGGAAAAATTTTCGACATTTTTGATTTTCTCAAAAATGGCTCTAACGATTATGATTAAAATACCGTATATTAAAGAATGTTGAAAAGTTATCTCTAATTTTCTGTAATATCCTCTGAAGTTTTGCATAACAAGTAAACCGTTAGAGATAGACTAAAATGCACTGCATAAAATATGTAGATCTCATTAAAACACACAATCTATGTCGTATACCTACAATGTTTTTGTAGAGTTCACCATTAAATATTCAGTTTTAAATACTTCAAGCTTTTCGTATAGGTAGGGAATTTGTCAACTCCCGACAGTGCAAACAAACGGATTTCATCCACATGGCAACCAGCTTTTAAAAGATTTGACTATCGTTTTAGCTTACTGTATTTCCTTATTTCTCGTATAATTACAAAAAACATTTCTGTAAACGTTTATCTCGAATAGCAGATAGAAGAATAGAAGAATAAGCTTTTTAAAAATAATTTGTTACAGGGATGTAGAGAAAGACGAATGAATGGAACATATCCAATTTTTAGGACATGTTGCATTCTTTGATATGGTTATTTTTATAATTATTGAATTTAAGTTCTGCTCTTATATCAGGCTTGTTGACGAGAGGATAGGTAAGCGATTAATGTACTTGCTCGCCCTACATTCTCTTGCCGAATGATACAGGTTGTTTTGATACAACAAGCGCAGTGGTGGCTTTGTTCCACCTGCGCCGTAGTAATGCTTTCAACGCTAGTATTAACTATTTTGTTTTATATTAAACATATTTTGCATGCAGTAATTATTACAAGCATCTGCTGCGGTTTAGGCATATTATGTAATCTTCCAAATTTATAACTTTCATTTATCTTATACTGCGTTATGATTAGCATACTAAATTGTTTCTGTTTCTCAATAAATAAAGCAGTAAACTTCCTTTGCTATTTAGCCTTAAAATATTTTAAAACTATTTGATCAACATAGTAAATCGTTTACTTTTAAACTTGATATTCTATAACTTGCACGTTTCACTCAGGGATGCGTATGACTCCAATTTCAGTTCGTTAAGCTTACGTTCTCTCTTCAACCCTAAGAGAAATAATTTAGAATGCACTTCAGATACAGTATTAATAAATATTATTTATAATAATTATTTATAATAATTATTACGTCGTATCAGATCTAATATGCACTCAATGTGTGTAATACAATGCCTTTAAGTAACAGAAAAGTAGAAATATGGCATAATTAAGTTTTTGGCATATCGTAGATTTTACCGGAAATGCATATTTTAGGACCAAAAAAAGCATTTTCAGAAAAAGGTCCGTGTGTCCGTGTGTCTGTGAACACGATAACTCAAAAACGAAAAATAGCTAAAATATCAAACTTTAAGTTTGGTATCTTCCAGGGATACGACACATAGATTTTGAAAAAAATCCCCCCACCCCAAACTACCCTTTTCATGCAACTTTTTCCGAAAATATTGATTTTCTTAAAAGGGCTCTAACGATTTTGATTAAAATATCATATATTTAAAATATTTACCTAACAAATAAAATGTATATCTTGAATTTTCTGGCAATAGCTTCTGAAGACCTGTATATTCTGGATGAATTTTGCTTAATTTGGCATAACTAGTAAACCGTAAGAGATAGACAAAAACTTCCTGAACAAAAAACTTAGGTCTTGTTAAAATACACAAGTTATGGCATATACATTTTTCTCGTGGAGCTTACCGCTTTCGACGTATTCATTGTTATTAGTTTCAGTCGTGAAGTACTTATACTTTTCTCAGACGGGCGTGTCCGTTTTTCTTTTATTCTACTCCTGGCCAAGAAAAGAAGCGATTTGTAATGAAAATCGCATAACGACAGCTTTTAAAACATTTGACTATTGGTTTAGCTTAGTGTATTCCTTTATTTTCTTCCTAGTTATTCGGAACTAAGTAATACTAGCATTGTGCTAATGAGTACCTCGATTAGCAAGGTGCATAAAGAAGAAGAAACTTATGCATGAAGTTTGTAGAACAGCTAGAGAAAGTCATGTGAATGTAACACATCAGATTTTTACATTCACCTTCTGCTCTGGCCATATGCACTTGTGAAAACGGTGATGATTCATCGACAATATAGATGATTATTAAAGTGATAATTTTAGCAAAATTTGCAGTATATTTCTTATATAGCATATGGTGAAACCTTTAATTCGCATTAAGAATTCGACGATAGATCCTAAAGAAATATGTTCTACTCACATGTCTTTCTCTAATCTCTGTAAGATGAATTAATAAGCTTATTCTTATATCTACTTCACGCTAATCTAGATAAACACTACCAGAAACGGTCTTATTAATTAGTTTCTTATAAATAGAAGGGAAATAAGGGAATACTTTAGGCTAATCAAATGTTTTAAAACTGGTTGTTATGGGATTGAAATCGGCTAGGAATTGACAAGTTCCCGTATGAGAAAAGTTCAGGTATTTTAAAACTGAAATCAATAACAAGAAAGCTCTCGAAAACGGCCAACTTCATGAAAAATAAAATGTATATGACTTAAATTGTATGTTATAAGATGATCTACATTTGTTGTGCAGTAAACGTTTCATCTATCTCTAACGATTTACAAGTAAAAGAAAATTCACAAAAATCTAGAATAAAGATGTCTTCAGAGGCTATTCCCATAGAATTCAAGATATACATTTTATTTGCCGTATAAATATCTTAAACATAAGCGATTTTAATAAAAATCCTTAGAGCCATGTTTGAGAAAATAAAAAAATTCGAAATTTTTTCCATGTAGTTGGGGGCAAGGGGATTTTCTTGAAAATTTTCGTGTCGCATCTTTGGAAGATACTGAACTTAGATATGAAGTTTGGTATGTAACAGACTTTTCATTTTTGAGCTATCCTGCCCTCAGACACACACACACACACACACACACACATTTTTCTGAAAATCTTTCTTTTTGGGTACAGGAGTTCCAAAAATACGTATTTTCGGCGAAATTTTGGAATCGAATTTTGGATGTGATAAATACCTTCTATGTACTCGATGTACATACTACGTGTAGAGAAAGTTATAAGTACTTCACAACGTTTGGTGTTTTTACTTTCTCTATACGCAGTATGTACATAGTGTATAGACAAGTTATTGCACTCCACCCAAAAATTCGATACCGAGATTTCACCGGAAATATATGTTTTAGGGTCCCCAATATCCAAAAAAAGCATTTTCACAAAAAGGTCCGTGTGTGTGTGTCCGTGTGTCCATGTGTCTGTGAACACGATAACTCAAAAACGAAAAGTCGGTAAAGTACCAAACTTGGTATTTAAGTTTAGTATCTTCCAGGGATACGACACGAAGATTTTGAGAAAAATCCCCCCACCCTAACTACCCTTTACATGGAACTTTTTTCGATCATTTTGATTTTCTCAAAAATGGCTTTAATGATTATGATTAAAATTTCGTATATTAGACATATTTGCCTGACAAATAAAATGTATATCTTGAATTTTCTAGGAATAGCCTCTGAAGAGTAGTTTATTGTGGATGAATTTTACGGAATTTTGAATAACTGCTAAACCGTAAGAGATGGACAAAAACTTACTACACAAAAAATGTAGAGCATGTTAAAGCACATAATTTATGTTATATAATTTTTTTTTTTTTTTTGCGGAGTCAGTCGTTTTTGAGGTCGTCTCCTTAGCGCGGTGGTAGCGTTGCTGCTTGCCAAGCGGGAGACCTGGGTTCGATCCCCAGTATCGGCGTGGGGATTTTTCCCCCGCTGGGAGACCTGGCCCGGGGTGCACTCAGCCTCGTAAGGTCCCTGGGGGGCCAATTGAGGAGCTACTTGATGGAGAAGTAGCGGCTCCAGGTCGTGAGGACCGCATTAACCGGCCGGGGGGACTCGAGGCGCTGACCACGTCTCACCCTCCAATACTGCACCCCCCATCCATGACGTCTGTAGTGGACCGAGATGGGGGACGCAGCGGCCGGGCGGTAGGCCAAGGTTCCCCGTGAGCTGTCGTGCCATGGAGTTAGTCGTTTTTGAGACATTCCTAATTTTTGGTTTCTGCTATGAAAAACATATTTTTCTCATACAGGAACTTGTCAACTCCGATCCATATAAACAAAGGAACTTCATTGACATGGCAACCAGCTTTTGACTATCACTTTAACCAATGGTAGTCCCTTATTTAGCTTCTACTTACAAGGAAGCAAGTAATAAGACTATTTCTGCTATTTTTTTCCGATTAGCATAAAGCAAATAGTAGTATAAGGTTTTTAGCAATAATTTGTTGCAAGGATATAGAGAAAATCATGTAAATGGTACGCATCAGATTTTTTATTATTTAGCGCTCTCGGAAGAAATTTGTTAGTTGACATTGTCCCCGAAGCTACTCTGTGAAAACGCTATTATTCTAAATTATCGGCACAACGTTATATGGTTTCCTCTTTTCTTACGTCGGTATGATTTCATTAAGAAGTTGATAGATCATGGATCTTCTAATCCGAATAGGGACATTTGAAGGCTTTCCCGGTAGTTTTCCTGTCCTCACTGGAGTTTCTATAGATTCCAAGGTAATTTAGAAACTTTTGTATGAGTTTATGTAAATACATCTTGCTTGAAAATTGTCATCATTTAAACTCGACGTTTATCATATCAAGTATGTGCCCTGAATGTACATATATAAGTGTCCCAGAATTCAGCTCTTTAACTGCTGTGGTTCTCAGCGTCCCATTCTAAATTGGGCGTGAAAGACCGCTTAATTTTGCTCAGAGGCCTCTCAATCAGGCTTGAGGTTCTGTTACGTGCCGTAAATTTCCGAAGGAAGCCATGCTAAGGATTTTTACGCCCGAAAAAATCCATCGTCCTCCGCCGGGTTTGAACCCGCGATCTTGGGTATATGAAGTCAGCATGGTAACCATTACACCACGGAGGGCGACGCAGAATTGTAGAGGAGTTCAATATAAATATACGTAACCTATAGGCTGTGGATTCTAAATTATTTGCTACAGCGTAAAATGTATTAAGGAATAACATGCCACTGATCAAACCGCTGACCACTCGCCTTTTACCTAGACGGCCCTAGTTCGATCCCAAGCATTCGCATGTCATGTGGTGGATAAAGCGGGTTTTCTCCGGGTTCTCCGGTTTCCCCCGCCATCGGAGCTCCATCATCATTCCATGCATTACCAGTGTCATCGGCTGCGGTGCCACAAGTAGAAAAGCGGGCGTTAAACAATACCAAAAAAATGATCAAACCGTCATGGGTCGCGATCCGAACACTCGATTTTCGGAGAGAGGAGATCAATGGCATTGTTTAGCTCTATGGGTATCGGGTTAAGATGTTGAGGGAGTTGAAGGTTCAAGTCTCCGTAGGCATCTTTGTCTTTATGTTGTCTCATTTGTTTTGCATTTTATAATGAGCCGTTCATATTTTGCTGCGTTACTCAATATGATTTATTCGTACTGACAAATAAAATAGGTGTAATGCACGATAAGCGTCTAGGTGCAATTGAAAACATTTCAATAACAGTTCCTGTACTTAACACCTGAAGGGGCATTTGAGACTTTAAAGCCTCCGTTTTAATCGTTTTTGCATCCTTTACTCTCGATTGCCATATTTATACAGGTTATATGTTTCACATTAGTGTGTTTTTAATCTCCGAGTTATTTTAATTGTGTTTTTGTATTCCTTTTCTTGCGGGATTTTATAGCTTCCTTTTAAAGGTGCTTTGTATTTTTGGTTTTAGCCGAGATTTCATTTTCTGAGGGCGCTAATAGCCTCTTTAAACACAAATCATCATCATCAACTGTAAGGGTACACTTCTCCGTGCCTCTAGAAAGCGTTTTTAAAATACAGAATATCACACTTCACAATTTACGAAACAATAGCATCATTGTATCCATCGAACTTTAAATTACACTTACACTTACACTTTTCTCAGACATCTTTTCCTGTCCATACAAACAAAGGAACTTCAGTCGCACAGTAACCAACTTTTGACTACCACCTTAACCTATGGTACTCCCTTATTTTACTTCTGCTTACAAGGAAGCAAGTAATGAGGCTATTATGCTAATTTTTGCTTGATTAGCATGAAGTAAATGGAAGCTTAAGCTCTTTAACAATAAGTTGTTGCAGAGATGTAGAGAAAGTCATGTGAATAGAACACATCAGATTTTTTAATGCAGGAATACATAGGAATAATAATACTTTAGATATCAACTATGTAATTTACAAGAAATGAGATATTTTAAAAATACAAGTAAATTCTTAAGAATATAATGAATATAAGATTCTTTAATGTAACATACATTCAGAATGAATTTAAAGAGACGTTTTTATCTAATGGAATTCTGAAGCAACTTCTATTTTATAATATGCGGACCTGTGAGCGTTCTTCCTCTGTTTGAATTTGAAAGGCTGATGCCTTCCTTGACGAAAAAGCACTAACTTTTCCAGGAGCGACTGTAGAAAATCCCCCATTGAGATTCCTGTGTCAGTTAGAGCATGGCATATTGGCACAGTAAAGTACGACATCCCGAAAATATGCAGAACTGAATTCCTTCACCTTGTGTCGGAAAATGTAATAAAGCCGTCGCTATGCAGGAATGCTCATTCGAAAACTTGGCGTCTTTGTTCTCAATAGATTATCAAGTTTTTATCTTACTTTACTGCTGTCGTATAAAGTCTTAGCATTTCATTTTTATTTTGTCTAGAAGCACTATGCAGGCATTGACAACGTCTGTCGAAAGAAGTTCATTAACCTTGTCGTAATAAATTACAAACCAAGATCAGAAAATGTATCATTAAAATATTCATGTATAGAATAAAAAAGATGTTTGACTAACCATGTATATATCCTGTACTTGAAATTCTGCATATTTAAACATTTAACACTATCAGGCAAGTTATTATACAATTTAATACCTAAGTACTTATAACTATTCTGAGATTTTGTTAGTCGATAATAAGGAATGTTTACATTGGACCTGTATCTAGTACTATAACTTTGAATATCCATCCTCAAAATGTCTCTATAACGAGAGGCATTTGTAAATACTAAATTATTTAAAATATAAAGATTATAAATAGTTAAAATGCCTAGCTCAAAAAATAGGGGTCTACATGGGGATATATAGGACCTTTTTTAATTATCCTAATAGTTTTCTTTTGAAGACAAAAATTTAATTTACTTTGTTAGCACCACCCCAAAGAATTAGGCCATATTTTATTACATATTCAAAAAAAAGCAAAATACATACTTCTCACGTATTCAATTGATATATAATCCTCAAATTTTGAATTAAAAAAGTAATTCCAGACAGTCTCATTAAATATGGATATACCAGGATTCAACGGGTATGGGGATTGATAATTTAAGCTGACTTAGAAAAAAAATTCATATGATCTAATTCGATGAAACTTTGAGAACAAATGCCTTGGATTTTATGTTGATAGAAAATGCAGTGCTCTTTGTTTTGTTGAGGTTCTATGTAAGATATTGAATGGTTTAGTGTATAAATAAGCACAGAACTCATTAAAATATACCCTTTAAACTGAATTAACTTTTTTTCACGGGATCAAGCATTTTCAAAATGTTCCTGTTGTATATTTAAAATATTCCAAGGAATATGCAAGTATGTATTTATTCTCTGCAATTGGGTGCTGCCCGGTGGCAGAGTTAAGTGTACAAAATCCATTTCCAATAATAATCTTACAGCTAATAATAGTAATACAAATTAATAATAGTAATATAACATACTATATATACGTGGTTCTTAAAATAACAAACTACTTATTATTATTATTATTATTATTATTATTATTATTACTTTTTTGTGGTTTAATTTCCTTTAACCTAGTTGGTCTTATCGGACAATAAATGAAATTAGTGAAATGATGCTCAAATGTTCTCGGAGTCCATGGAGCTTAAAGTTACTCGAATTGGTCTTTTCAGGATAAGGGAAACCACGGAAAAACCTTATCCGGATAACTCACCCTAAGCGAGATTCGAACTCACGACCTGTTGAATGTGAGGCAGACATGCTACCACCAGAAATTTCTATATTTCTGCACATATTTTCTGAAAATTTTGCTTTGATTATATTGCTCTTGTGTTGATAACTTTTCAGCATATAAATTATTCCAAACATTTCATTAGGAATATATATGTATATATATACATACATACACACACAGGGTGCTAATGAACTACACCGAAATAATTTGCGAGATTGTGCACGTGACTGATGATAACTAATTTGAGATCGGCAATGTAAGGTCCCCGGATAAACATAACGCAGCTACATAGCGTTAAACGTTTGGGTATCAGGTGCTGATAAGTCGGTGTTAAAGCAAAGCAGGTTGAAAAAATGGCTTAGAATGTCTTTAAAACTGCTGCCCGAGTATAGAAATATCGACTTTTAGCAGCTCCTTACTAGTGTTCTCAAGATTTAATGTCGCAAACATCTGTAAAATCTCGAAATAATCACTTGACAGTGCGACACTGAGCATTCATTAACTACGTTCTTGAGTTATGTAGCCTACTCTGGAGGCGTTTTTTCAACTGCTCTGGTGGCTTAATGCGTAACGCGGTAAGCTGCAATCCCAAAGGTCATGAGTTCGATTCCTGGAGCATAGAGTAAATGCTTTTATTTTCTTCATTCCAGACCCGAACGAGACCTGAACTCGGAAATTATCTTTCACATGAAAAACAGTATCATAACCACTACGCTAGAGAGGTACGCTGTAATATGTTCCTTCGGTTTTCGTGTTATACTCTCGAATGGTTGATAAATTAGACAATGGCGTACTGGCACTTCATAAACTTATAGCCGTTTCTTCGACATATACATATATATCTATAGAGCATAATCAAAATGTTCCATGACCTTCAAAATTGGAAAAAAAATGATTGGCACCTTTTTAATTAAAGCTTTGACCCAAAGAAAAAGAAAACTTTTGACTTAAAGCTTCAATTTAAATTATGGCAGCCTGTGAACCCAGATTTTCTCTGTCATTGTTATATTCATTAGCAGAATAAGGAATACTCAGTCTGTTGGCTTCAAGTTAGCTATACTCTAACCATCATCAAACTTGGTAGCGACGATAAGTCACGCGGATACGTGATCGTTTGTACAAGCCGAGAGATGGAGAGCTGTTTTGCTATAAAAAACCGCGCCCATTGGATACCATGACGGATCCCGTTGTACAGAAGGCACTTACCCTAAGAGCATCCAGTCTCAACATTTTGGGGAAGAGGAATGATCTACATGTGCACTCATGCTTTGTTGCCCGTTTAAATAGCTATTTAAAAGCAACATTTTTCAGATTATTTCCACATATCGCAATATAATCATGCAGTTTGTGGTGCTTATCTAACGCAAAGTTGAGTTTAATAAGTACGTGTGTCATAATAAATAGATATTTCAACGCTTTAGAATGCAACTGTGCAAGAGCTGAACTAATATATTTCACTACAAAAATGGTAATCCATTTTAACATACCTGAAGGAAACTTAAGCACAACGAATAATATATTGTTAAAAATGGAAATGGCGTGTTATTTATGCACGCTCTTCAACTACTGTGGTTCTCAGCATCCCATTCTAAACTGGGCGTGAAACACCACTTAATTTTGCTCAGAGGCCCCTCTATCACGCTTGAGATTATTTTACGTGCCGTAAATCTACGACACGGGACCAACGCCTTTACTTGCTTTCCGAAGGAAGCCATGGTAAGGATATTTGCACCCGAAAAAATCCATCGTCCTCCGCCGGGTTAGAACCTGCGACCTTGGGTACATGAAATTAGCATGGTAACCGTTACACCAGGTCGTCTCCTTAGCGCGGTGGTAGCGTTGCTGCTTACCAAGCGGGAGACCTGGGTTCGATCTCCAGTACCGGCGTGGGGATTTTTTCCCCCGCTGGGAGACCTGGCCCGGGGTGCACTCATCCTCGTAAGGTCCCTGGGGGGCCAATTGAGGAGCTACTTGATGGAGAAGTAGCGGCTCCAGGTCATGAGGACCGCATTAACCGGCCGGGGGACTCGAGACGCGGGACGCAGCGGCCGGGCGGTAGGCCAAGGTTCCCCGTGAGCTGTCGTGCCATGGAGTTAACCATTACACCAGGCAGGGCGACATAATACATTGTTGCACCTCTGTGATGGAATATTAAAACATATTAAAAAAATAAATTACATTATTATTTTCAAACAAAAGTATGATCACGATAAATGTTGTTTATCCTATTAGTTAATTGTTACCAATAAGGTTACATTTATAAGGTATTAATTACGCAGAGCTTTATTTTCGTGGCCCGGCAACCAGAAAATGTGGCTCCAGAAGACATAAACTAAAGGGGTAAACTGAAAAGAAGAAGAAACCGGTGAAAAAAAGTAATATCGCTTTTGGGATATGTATTTGTAGACGGCCGCGCCGTGGCCGAGTAGTCAGACCATTCGCCTTCCACCTAGACGGCCCGGGTGACCGCATGTGAGATTTGTGGTGGACAAAGTGCCGGATTTCTCCGGGTTCTCCGATTTCCTTCGCCATCTCATTGCACCGGGGCTCCATCTTCATGTGCCTACGGTGCCAGAGCAGTAAAAAGCCGGCCAAAAAAAATGTATTTGTAGTTTTGAAAAGATAATAAACTTGTTTCACAACATTGCATTAAAATAATATAAAGCTAATATAAGAAGAAATTGTATATTATTTCAGATGTGTTATGAATGAGTAAGTTTTGAAGACTTTTGTGATTTCGTTGACTGGAAAACATTTACGTACACACAACAAGGTTTCCAAACACTACCGGTCACTCTAAGCAAGCCTGTAGGCATGCATAGCCTGTTCTGAAGGCACTAGAACACTCAGAAAATAGGTGTATTGTAATCTACTGCAATAGTGCTCCACGAAAGTAAATCTTACATGAAACTGATTATTTCATCTGCTACAGTACAGATTTCTTATTTATTTGAAGTTATACTTTGTCATAAAACTTATGTTTACTACAGAATTGTATTCTTAATGCGGTGGTCACCAGTAGCACCACACAGTATTTAGCACAGTACAGTATTCAGTATCGCACGACTACTGCCTCTCTCCTCTCCGCTCGCTTATAAACAACATACCACCAATTTGTTAGAAGTTAACCTAAATTAATGTCCGAAACCTAGCTAAAGTGTAAAGTCACAGCATAAAGTTCGGTGACAGTTCAACATAATTTCCTTTCGTCCTGACAGTAATGTGAAGGCGCCGTGGCAGAATGGTTAGACCGCTCGCCTCCCACCTAGGCGACCCGGTTTAGATGTTGGACAAAACAGCGTCTAGGCTTGGGTTTTCCCCGCCACTCATTCCACCAATTGCTCCATCACCACCATTCTTATCATCCATTACGCTTTCATTTCCTATCATCCACTTCCTCACGCTCATGCCGACAACTCGTTCCAGGTTCTCCATTCTGTGGTTTCATGCCGCTGGCTCCCCGTCCTAGGGGGTGTCAGTCCTACATAGGGGGAGGCTAAGCTTTACGTAACCTGACATTAATGCTTGGAAATTCCTTAATTTGCTATTAAATATAGAATGCAAGGTTCTCTTCTCAGATTAATTTAATCTCTTTACCCTGGTGGTCATTTATCCGTGCTGATTGTATTAACTACAGCTTTTGTTGGTCTTAGCTTTGAAGAAGACGCACGAAAAGAACAAGGTGCAAGCAAATGAAACGCCACCAACCAAGTGAAAAAACTTGCGAAATTTATATCTTTATCTTTCTGTAACTTTATCTGCTAGTTGGAAGTCTACGAAGGAATTAATAAAACTAAAAGTTGCTTGGCATTGGATCTTTCTGGATGGGAAGGGATCCTGAACAAGGAAGCTGTCTCGATCGAAATATATTGCGCTCCGAGACGAAGTTTTGCGGCAGAAAAAAAAAAGCAGGAGGAAGTAATAAAGCGCACTTGGGTTGATAATAAGATTATTACTTTTATAATAACATTGTCAAGAAAATGGCGCATTAATCTGTACCCTATCTGTCACAGCGTGCTATTTGGAACAGATGAACAAGGATTAATTTCAGATAAAAAATCTGATGTGTACCATTCACATGACCTTCTCTATATCCCTGCAACAAATTATTCTTAAAAAGTTTATACTTCATTTTACTTTATGCTAATCAGAAAAAATTAGCAGAAATAGTCTTATTACTTGCTTCCATGTAAGTAGAAGCGAAATAAGGGACTACCATAGGTTAAAGTGATAGTCAAAAGCTGGTTGCTATGTCAATGAAGTTCCTTTGTTTATATGGATGGGAGTTGACAAGTCCCTGTCTGAGAAAGGTATAAGTTTTTCATAGCAGAAACCAAAAGTAAGGAATGTTTCTAAAACGACGAACTCCACGAAAAAATGTGTGTAACATAAATTGTGTATTTTAATGTGCTCTACATTTTTTGTGTAGTAAGTTTTTGTCTATCTCTTACAGTTTAGCAGTTATTCAAAATTTAGTAAAATTCATTCAGAATAAACTACTCTTCAGAGGCTATTCCCAGAAAATTCAAGATATATATTTTATTTGTCAGGTAAATAGATTTAATATACAAAATTTTAATCAAAATCGTTAGAGCCATTTTTGAGAAAATCAAAATTTTCGAAAAAAGTTACATGTAAAGGGTAGTTGGGGGTGGAAGGAATTTTCTCAAAATCTTCGTGTCGCATCCCTGTAAGATACTAAACTTAAATACCAAGTTTGGTATTTTACCGACTTCGTTTTTGAGTTATCGTGTTCACAGACACACAGACACACTGACACACGGACACACACACATACACACACACACACACACACACACACGGACTTTTTATGAAAATGTTTTTTTTTTATATTGGGGACCCTAAAACATATATTTCCGGTGAAATCTCGGTATCGAATTTTTGGGTGGAGTGCAATACCTTCTCTATACACCATGTACATAGTGCGTATAGAGAAAGTAAAAGATACGCTTTTTGAACGCTTACGATGCAAATAAATCTGATGTTTTACACTCACATGACTTTCTCTAGCTGCTCTACAAACTTCTTACAAAAGATTATTCTTATTTCTACACAATGCTAATCTAAATAAACACTGGCAGAATGCTCTTATTACTTAGTTCTTATAAATAAAAGGGAACTAAGGTAATGTACTAGGCTAAAGTGATTGTCAAATGTTTTAAAAGCTATCGTTATGCGATTGTCATTGCAAATCACTTCTTTACTTGGCAGGAGTAGAATAAAAGAAAAACGGACACTTCCTGTCTAAGAAAAGTAAGTACTTCACAATTGAAACCAATAACAAGGAATATCTTGGAAACGGTTACCTCCATAACAAATACGTAAAGGACATAAATTGTGTATTTTGACGTGATGTTCACTTTTGTGTAGTAAATTTTTGCATATCTCTTACGGTTTAGCACTTAAGCAAAATTCGACAATATGCATCCTGAATAAACATGTCTTCAGAGGCTATTCCTATAAAACTGAAGATATATATTTTATTTGTCATGTAAACATCTTTAATATACGATATTTTAATCAAAATCGTAGAGACATTTTTGAGAAAATCCAAATCATGTAACTTTTTTTCATGTAAAGTATAGTTGGGGTGGGGGGATTTTCTTGAAAATCTTCGTGTTGCATCCTGGGAAGATATTGAACAGACACAGACACAGATACGCATACACACAGACTCACACACACGAATTTTTTTCTAAAAAATGCTTTTTATGAATTAAGGGATCCTAAAACATGTATTTCCGGTGAATGCTCAATATGTAATTTTTGGGTGCATTACAATACCTTTTATATAATGTATGTAGAGAAAGTAAAAAAGAAGCTTATGGTAACATTTTTCTTGATTATCATGAAACATATACAGAAGTATAAGCTTTAGCTTTTGTACGAGTAATTTATTGCAGAATAAGCAGAGAAAGTCATGTGAATGGAACATGTCAGTGTTTTTAATTAAAATGCTCAACACGTGCTTCATACTCTGGTACTAAATTTCGGGAACATTCATGCATACAAATCACCGTTTGTTTTGCGTCGGCCTACCCCTTTCTTTATCACAAACTTGATAACACCGCAGCGAGAATTTAAACGTGAGTAATTTCCGAAAGTAATATTCTGGCCAGTTTGTTTCAAAATGAGATCAGCATTATCTTTTGTAGTGAGATATCTTCTATATTTTATGGTTTACCAATTATACAAACTTAATTAAGAATTCTCCGCAGACTATTTGCCGAAAAACTCAAGATTTACATTTTATTTGCATTGTTAAACTTTTATGGATTTGGCTGAAATATGGAAATAGCAGCCGTATTCTGGTTTTGAACCTCAAATGTTCGGCTTACCGTGCTGCTTCTCTAAAAGATCTGATGTGTTCCATTCACATGACTTTCTCTACATTATTGTTAAAAAAACTTATGCTGCTATTTACTTCATGCTAATCGAGAAAAAATTAGCAGAAATATTCTTATTACTTGCTTCCTTGTAAGTAGAAGCGAAATATGGGAGTGCCATAAAATAAAATAGTCAAAAGCTAGTTACTATGTGCCTGAAGTTCCTTTGTTTGTATGGACAGGAGTTGACAAATTTCTGTATGAGAAAAGTATGGTTTTCAAAGCTGAAACGAAAAACCAAGGATATCTTAAAAATGATCAACTACACGAAGAAAATGTAATTGACACAAATTGTGTGTTTTATCGTGAGCTACATTTTCTGTATAATAAGTTTTTGTCCATTTTTTACGGTTTAGCAGTTATGCACAATTCCATAAAATTCATTCAGAATAAAGTAGTCTTCAAAGGCTATTCCCAGAAAATTCAAGATATATATTTGATTTGTCAGATAAATATCTTTAATATACGATATTTTAATCAAAATCGTTAAGTCATTTTTTAAGAAAAACAAAATTTTCGAAAATTTTTCCTTGTAAAGGGTAGTTTAGTGTGGGGGGATTTTCTTGAAAATTTTTGTGTCGCATCCTTGGAAGATACTAAACTTAAATACCAAGTTTGGTATTTAACGGTCTTTTCGTTTTTGAGCTATGCTGTCCACAGTCACACACACAGAGGTATTTTTCTAAAAATGTTGTTTTTTTGCATTCAGGGGGTCTCAAAACATATATTTCCGGTGAAATCTCAGTATGGAATTTTTGGGTGCACTACAATACATTCTCTATACAATGTGTAGGGAAAGTAAAACTACAATTGGAATTTTGGTACGTACATATATGTGAAGTTTTAATCCCCCAGGGCGGCTTGCATCTTTGGCCGCCACTGTCAACGAACTACGTCTTTAAATTACATTCTGTCCAGGTAAATTATCCATAATTGTTATTCAAGTCTGTACAAGATATTAAATCTGTAGCACTAGTAGGTACTTTACATAATTGCCTTTATCACTGTGGTGTTTTAATGTTGTTCGTTTCTGTATTATAATGTCCATAGAGAGACACACACATACAGAGTAATTTTGCTAAAAAGTTTTTTTTTGTGTTCAGTTAACTTCAAAATGTGTATTTCCGAAGACATCTCGGTATCGATTTTTTGGGTGGAATACAATATTTTCTCTACTTATACATGGCAGAGAAAGTAAGAAGTGTGTTTTGGTTATTTTATTGTCATGTTTCTCCTGACAACTTGCTTCACAAACCCTTCGTTCTATCTTCCACTCCATTTTTGCCAGGGTTGAACGCCCAGAGTTAAATGCTCCTTTAATCTATTATATTTTACGTCACTTTAACTTCTTAGTCATATCACGTCGGATTTTTGTTCGGTAAGATCCTCGTTGTTGGTATGCGGCAACCTTTCAGGACACAACCCCTTAACTTTGTGCCAAGCAAGTGGCGATAGATTGCCAAATTCTAGCCTCTTTCACTATCCGCAGTCAGATGGCGGCGTATAGCCAGACATCGAGGCTTTAATCAAGGCACTTTCACCATCCGTAGTCAGATAGCGGAGTTCAGCCAGACAGTTCATGTTGTCAGGGTGCCATTTATTCTAACTGCTTAAACTATATATGGATAGATGACAGCGCAGTCGCTATTACCAACTATTTTCAGTTTTCCTATTGTTTTAAATATCCACCCGGTATTTACCTTGACCATTGAGGGAATTTAAGAAGAAATCCAATAAGATTGGTCGGACTGCGGCCATAGAAGTTGCGGTGAGTTAACTGTTGCTCTCATTTGATAACGCCAGAATTGCTGAAAACATGAGAATATACAGTAGGCGGTGTATATTCCCGAAGGCGGTGGACACCTAATTAAAACGAATTAAAGTTCTATTGCTGTTCTTGTTTGCATGGACATTCTGAGACGCTTTACTTGCTTAGCAGAAATAGGTCATTTGGTTCTTAAGGTTATTGGGAGCAGAGAAAGAGAGTCTCGTTTAATTAAAAACAAATTGATTCACACTCGAATTTCCTCTGAGATACCACTTTGGTAGAGATAACAGGATTAAACCCATCTGAATAGATCTGGTTAATGCAAAAATCTGATTTGTTTCTCCAGCTGTTTTATAAACAACCTTCTGCTCCATGCTAATCAAGATAAACATTAGCAGAATGTTGTTATTATATATTTCCTTATAAGCAGAAGGGAACTATAATGAGGCGCTAATGAAATGCTTTAAATGCTGTCGCTATGCGATTATCATTGAAATTCGCATC
Source organism: Hymenopus coronatus (assembly GCA_030762935.1). NCBI lineage: Eukaryota > Metazoa > Arthropoda > Insecta > Mantodea > Hymenopodidae > Hymenopus > Hymenopus coronatus. Next base: position 30,280,212 of record CM060897.1, read on the forward strand.
TTTGCTTGGCCAAGAGTAAAACAAAAGAAACACGGGCGAATTTCTCTCTAAGAAAGCATAAGCATTTTTAAATTGAATCCATTAACAAGGAGTTTCTCAGAAACGGTCAACTCTACAACAAAAATATACATGACATATTGTATGTTTTAACGAGAGTTACCTTTTTCTATAAAAAGCTTTTGTCTATTTCTTAGAGTTTACCAGTAATGCAAAATTCTGCAAAATGCATCCATAGAGAACAGATCTTTTACAGATAATCCCAGCAATTTCAAGGTATACATTTTGTTTGTCATGAAAATATCTTAAATGTGTGGCATTTTAATCAAAACGATTTTTGAGAATAAGATCAAAACTTTCGTAAATTTCTTCATGTAAAGGATAGTTTGGGATGGGGAATTTTCTTGAAAATCTTCGTGTCACATCCTTGGTTTTGATTTAAATTCCGTATATTTAAGATATAACTATGACAAATAAAATTGTATCTTGAATTTCCTGGGAATAGCCTCAGGAATCCTTTTCATTATAAACGAATTTTGCATAACTGGTAAACCGTAAAAACTTAATACACAGAACATTTAAATTTCGCCAATACACACTATTTGTGTATTTTAAGTTTTTGTTGTAGTTCTGTTTTCGAGGTTTTTCTTAATATTGGTTCCAATTTTAATACGTACATATTTTTGTCAAACAGGAAGTCTTTCATGTTTCTTTTGTTTTACTCCTGGCCATGCAAAGAAGCGAATTTTAACGACAATTACCCAACTACAGTTTTTAAAACATTTGACTACGGCTTTTGCATACTGCATTCCGTTACTTCCCTTCTACTTATAAAGAACTAAGTAATAAGAGCATTTCTGCTAATATTGAAAGAGTGAAGCAGAAAGAAGAACTATTTTATTTGTAAGAAGCTTGTAGAACAGGTGCAAAAAGTCATGGGAATGAAATAAATCAGAATTTTTGCAGTTTTATTGTTTGCTATAAATGTACATGCTCAGTGCTTTATTTTGTGACAGCAACTTTAGTATAAAAATGTTCCCCTTTGTCGTTTGCAGCAATTCAATACATGTTCTCTTATTGAAGCGCAGTATGAGATCAAATATTTCGTCTGTTTTACTGGTTTATTTTTCCAACACAGAAAACCTTGTGAGCGTCTTATTTTCCGCAAGTTTTCCTCCTAACCGTCCTGTCAGTTCGGAGGAAGCAATTCATTTTTCTGCAGGTGTTTCACGTTTCCTATCTTGCACGTTCCAGCAATACCTCTGTAGTTCAAACAGCTTAGAGTGGCGCAGCTTCAAAATAAATGTCAAATATCTCGCATGTAAATCTTAGTACAAGCAATGTAGTATAGTGGTTCTTTGTTGCAGCAATTTAAGTTACGAAGAAATTACTCCTAAGAAAACACACTGGAAATATAAGAAATTGACCCTAAATTATCTAATATATAAAAATCTGATATGTTACATTCACATGTCTTTCTCTACATCGTTGTAACAAATTATTGTTAAAAAGCATATTCTTGTATATACTTTATAATAATCGAGCCTTTAGCAGATAGTCTTTATTTACTTGCTTCCTTGTAAGTAGCAGGGAAGTAGGAGAATACACTGGCTAAAACGATAGTCAAATCTTTTAAAAGCTAGTTGCCATGTGGATGAAATCCATTTTTATGAGTTTAAAACTTTCCGTGTGAGAAAAGTGTAAGTATTTTACATTCGAAACAAATAACTAGGAATATTTCAGAAATTGTCAATTCCACGAAAAAAACGTATGACATAAATTGTATATTTTAACGTGATATACATTTTTTGTGAAGTAAGTTTTCGTCTATCCCTTAGGGTTTACCAGTTACGCAAAATTCAAAAAAATTCATTCAGAATAAAGAGGTATTTAGAGGCTATTTCCAGAAAGTTTAAGATGTACATTTTATTTGCCATATACATACCTTTAATATACGGTATATTAACAAAATCGTTAGAACCATTTTTGAGAAAATTAACATTTTCGAAATGTTTTCCATGTAAACGGTAGTTTGGGGTAGGGGATTTTTCACAAAATCTTTGTGTCGCATCCCTGGAAAATACTAAACTTAAATACCAAGTTTGGTATTTTTACGACGGCCTTGGTTTTCGTTTTTGAATTATCGTGTTCAGGACACGCGGACGCACGGAACTTTTTCTGAAAATACTTTTTTTGGATGCAGGGGACCCTATATCATATATTTGCAGTGAAATCTCGGTATCGAAATTTTGGGTAGAATGCAATACCTTCTCAATAAATTATGTACATAGTACGTGTAGAGAAAGTAAAAATGGTGACCGAAATAATCCAGAAAACTATAGCCCTATTACAATAATACCAGTAATTAGTAAAATTATAGGTGTTGTTTTAAGGCAATTAAGATTATTTTTATGACCCACTCTCAGCACGGTTTTATCTCTGGGAGATCAACAATTGATGCTGTTAATGATATGCTGTCAACTGTATATGAAATGCATGAAGCCAATGCTCTGTTTTATGATCTTAGTAAGGCTTTTGATAGTATATCACATAAACTGTTGCTAATGTAGTTTAATTATTGTAGTGTTCGAAAAAATGAGCTGAATATTTTTATAAATCAGATCGATCGCTACAGTTGAAATAAATAGTGATAGCTCTAATGTAGCCATGTTAAAGTTTGATCTACCTCAAGGTTCTATTTTTGGACCTTTTTTTTTTTTTTTTTTTTTTTTTTGTATTAATGATTAATGACTTACCTAGTGATATATCAACTAAATACATAAGTTATGCTAATGGTTATACTTTTTTGATTACTCATAAAGACTGTAATGAGTTGATTAACTCTATTAGTATGGTAAATGAAATTGAAAATGGTATTCAAATAATGACCTCGTACTAAATCACGACAAAACTGAGAATCTAATTTTCACGCTAAATTGTGCAGAAAATGTTTATCTTTAGAACCAGTAAAACTTTTGGAAATTTATCTTGACCAAAAGCTAACATGGCAAAATCATACAAATTATATTTGTGTACGGTAGAGTTATATATATATATTAAGGAACCTTATAAATAAGATACCCAAAAATGACTTCGCCTACTTTGAAAGTATTATTAGGTATGGTCTTATATTGTATGGTAATGTTGCTGGCCTAAAATGTGCATTATTATTACAGAAAAAAATCTGATGTGTTCCTTTCACATGACCTTCTCTACATCTCTGCATCTCTGCAACAAATTAGTTTTAAAAAGCTTATGCTTTTATTTACTTCATGCTAATCATGCAGAAATAGTCTTATTACTTGCTCCCTTGTAAGTAGAAGGGAAATATGGGAGTAGTATAGGTTAAAGCGATAGTCAAAAGCTGGTTGCTATGTAACTGAAGTTCCTTTGTTTGTATGGACAGGAGTTGACAAATTCCTGTATGAGAAAAGTTAAGTTTTTCGAACCTGAAAGCAAAAACAAGGAATATCTCAAAAACAATCAATTCCACGAAAAAAATGTGTGCAACATAAATTGTATGTTTTAATGTGCTCTACATTTTTTGTGTGGTAAGTTTTTGTCTATTTGCTACGGTTTAGCAGTTATGCAAAATTCCATAAAATTCACTCAGAATAAAGTAGTCTTCAGAGGCTATTCCCAGAAAATTCAAACTATACATTTTGTTTGTCAGGTAAATATCTTTAATATACAACATTTTAATCAAAATCGTTAGTCATTTTTTAGAAAATCAATTTTCGAAAAAGGATCCGTGTAAAGGGTAATTTGGGGTGGAGGAATTTTTCTCAAAATCTTCGTGTCGCATCCCTGGAAGATACTAAACTTAAATACCGACTTTTCATTTTTGAGTTGTGTTCACAGACACACGGAAACACGGACACACGCGGACCTTTTTCTGAAAATACTTTTTTTTTGGATACAGGGGACCCTAAAACATATATTCCCGGTGAAATCTCGGTATCGAATTTTTTGGTGGAGTGCAATACCTTCTCTATACACTATGTACATAGTACGTGTACAGAAAGTAAAAAAGCATTAAGTTTAATTACAAGAATTGCCTGATGCTTCTAGTAGGCCTTTGTTTATAAGTGAGAGAATTTTAACCGTATAGAATTTTTATGATCTTAATAAATTAATATTATTGAAGAAAAATATTACATATTATGATTTTAGAAGCAACTTTCATACTCATAATGCAAGGTGCAATTCCAATATCCATACGCCATTTCCTAGATCAAATAAAATATTCAGCTTTCATGTATTTAATGCCATTAATTTATATGCTTCCTGAGAGAGCAAGAACTTTACATTTAAAGCATTTTAAGACTTGTGTAAGTTCAAGACTAAACGAAAACCCATTGTATAATATGCAGGAATGTTTTAATACAGTCTCTAAGTTTTAGTTATACTTATTTTAATTGGAATATACCTTATTATGACTATTACCACTCTGTATTTATTTTAAGTTTTATGTAAATTGACTTAGCCACTTACATCTTGTACTTAAGGGCGCAAATAAATAATAATTATTGTTATCATTATTATTATTATGTGCACCTACATATGTGTAAATGTTTTTATAGACTTCTATATCTTTGTGTTGCTGTTGAGCAAACTTGGGCCAGATAACTTTTAACACAAGGTGAAATTAGTTATACAATGTAACTTAGAATTCGAAATCCTGCCCCATTTCACACAATTAATTATTTCATTTTATGTTTTGCTAAAACAACAGACAAGACCATCTCTAAATTTCTGAATGATAATGATAACAGCTCGAATAATAATTTGTATATTAGTGTTTTGCCTTTCTTTCGTTTTATCTGTTGGTTTTTACGTAATATTTCTGTTATCTGTTCGATGAGAATAAACATGGCTATATTGACGTTACTTAAATTACTATTATTTCTTCCCGGCTGAAATTTTCTCTGTAAACAGCCACGAGGCAGTCGGAGGCAACCTGGAGGTCACTCAATTGCATTAATGAAAAATCATCAATACAGACTGGTATTTGTGGTTTTACATACATATTAAGTAAGTTTGCATTGGTAGCACTGCTAATATAACACATTTCAGGACCCTATCCACTGCTGAGTGTCTATGTAGAAGCTACGATGTTATATGCTCTGTACATAATGTATTAATTTTAAAGGAACAAGGAAAGGATAATTTGGCACATGAAAGCAATACATTTTAATCTATTTATTTTAAAGGCTTGGTGCAAGGAAACGATAGTTACTAGTATGACGAATTTAAAATGAAACAGACAGAATTATCCACTAGTCTACAGACTACAATGTAATAATACATTTTGTAAGGTGTGAACTTTAAAGGTTTCATTTCGGTTTACCCTCCCCGTATTTAGAGCTTCCACTCCCTAGGACTTACAAGAGGGGCCAGAAGCCTGTCGGGGAGCCAAACGCATGAGTCCACAGGATGGAGAACCAGAAACGAGTGGTCGGCCCGTAGCCAAGCATAAGCGTGAGGAAATAGATGATATGAAATGCAAGCGAAATGGATGATAAGACAGATGATGATGGATCAGTTGGTGGAATGAGTGGCGGGTAAACCGGAGAAAACCCGTCCAGACGCCGCTTCGTCCACCACAATCCCACATGCTGGTGCTTGGGATCGAATCCTATGGGAGGCGAACTGTCTAACCACTCGGCCACGGCACTGCCCAATTTTAAATGTGCAAGGAAAAAAATCTGATGTGTACCATTCACATGGCTTTCTCTACATCTCTGCAACAATTTACTCTTAAAAAGCTTATACATCTATTTACTTCATGTTAATCAGGCTAAAATAGCAGAAATAGTCTTATTACTTGGTTCCTTGATGCTATGTTTGCTTTGTTCCTTACTGGTTGCTATGTCACTGAACTTCCTTTGTATGGAAGCAGTTAACAAATTACTATATGGGAAAAGTGTAAGTCTTCATAACAGAAACCAAAAACAAGGAATGACTCAAAAACGATGACTCCACGAAAAAATGTATATAACATAAATTGTGTGTTTTAACGTGCTCTACATTTTTCGTGGAGTAAGTTTTTGTCCATCTCTTACGGTTTAGCAGTTATTCAAAATTCCATAAAATTCATCCAGAATAAAGTAGTCTTCAGAGGCTATTCCCAGAAAATTCAAGATAAAGATTTTATTTGTCAGGTAAATATCTTTAATATACGAAATTTTAATCAAAATCGTTAGAGCAATTTTTAAGAAAAGCACCCTTTTCGAAAAAAGTTCCATGTAAAGGGTAGTTTGGGGTGGGGGGATTTTTTTTCAAAATCTTCGTGACGCATCCCTGGAAGCTACTAAACTTAAATACGAGTTTGGTATTTTACCCACTTTTCGTTTTGATGTTACCGTGTTCACACACACACACACACACACACACACACACGGACCTTTTTGTGAAAATGCTTTTTTTTGGATACAGGGGACCCTAAAAACATATATTTCCGTTGAAATCTCGGTATCGAATTTTTGGGTGGAGTGCAATACCTTCTCTATACACTATGTACATAGTGCGTGTAGAGGAAGTAAAAAAGTAATACTTTTGCAACTGAACCAACTTCTTCAATGTTTCAATGTTTCCGTTGGCCACTGCAACTCTTATGCTTAATATTGGTAGCTGACATTACGCGTTGACATCGTCCGCCATGACACGTTACCAAGGTAATTTCAGTGCTTATACCAAAGTAAAGTAGAAATACATATTTTGATAACAGTCAAGGACGTATGCACCAGTTTCTTCGTAGTGTCTTGAGAGTTTTAATTAACTCACTGCTTAAGTGGCTTGTATAATAATTTTGGTAACTTCTACGACGGTCCCAGAAGCAAATAAACATTTAAAATTGATATAAACCTTATTATTCATTATGGATCATATATAAGCCATGATGTTATTCTCAACACGCTGCACCCGCCCCATTAGGACAGTTGCTTAAGTAACAAAAATTACGAAAATATGCGTTTGGGAAGAAAAACACGTAGTTTTACCGCTGTCATCAAATTGCCAGCGTAGCACAGGCTGCAAAGCTCACTAGATTGGCATCTGGATTGCACGAAAATCAGTTTATTTATTCATATACTAACCTAGACCGAAAATAGTGCACGCGGGCGGTTTTGGGGAAACATACTAGCAGCACTATAGTTGTGATTCCTATAGTACAACAAAGCTACCACTGTAAACGAAGTACTTTTAGTATATTAAAATATAAGGTGCGTTGCAAAATGATAATCTGTGTATTAATAGAAAGGACAGAAAAAATCTGATGTGTACCATTCACATGACTTTCTCTACATCTCTGCAACAAATTATTCTTAAAAAGCTTATACTTCTATTTACTTCATGCTAATCAGAAAAAAATAGCAGGAATAGTCTTATTACTTGCTTCTTTGTAAGTAGAAGCGAAATAAGGGAGTACCATAGGTTAAAGTGATAGTCAAAAGTTGGTTGTTATGTGACTGAAGTTCCTTTGTTTGTATGGACACGAGTTGACAAATTCCTGTATGAGAAAAGTATATTTTTCAAGGCTGAAACCAAAAACAAGGAATATATAAAAAACGATCAGCTCCACGAAAAAAGTGTATACAATATAACTTGTGTGTTTTAATGTGCTCTACAATTTTTGTGCGGTAAGTTTTTGTCTATTTCTTATGGTTTACCAGTGTTACACAATTCCAAAGAATTCGTCCAGAATAAAGTAGTCTTCAGAGACTATTCCGAGAAAATACAAGATATACCTATTATTTATCAGGTATCTGTCTTTAATATACGATATTTTAATCAAAATTGTTTGAGCCATTTTTTAGAAAATCAAAATTTTCGAAAATTTATCCATGTGTAAGATAGTTTGGGGTGAGGGGATTTTCTAGAAAACTTTCGTGTCGCAGCCTTGGAAGATACTGAACTTAAATACCAAGTTCGGTATTTAACGGTCTTTTCGTTTTTGAGCTATGCTGCCCACAGACACACACCCCGACAGACACACACACGGACATTTTTCTAAATATGCTTTTTTTTTATTCAGAGTGTCTTAAAACATGTATTTCCGTTGAAATCTCGGTATCGAATTTTTGGGTGCATTACAATACCTTCTCTATACACTATGTACATAGTACGTATACAGAAAGTAATATATAAATGAAAACTTATACACATGACTCAGGTATTTATTAGTTATATTTTAACATTTTGTAATGCATATGCGGGTCACAAACTGCACAGCGTCCTGAACTCAGATATAAATCTACACTTACTACTTTCCTGGTGTTGAAAAATATTACAACCATCTCAGCACAATAGACAGCATAGGAGCCTTGTTTGGGCACAACCTTGAAAACATGATCACATATGCTGCCCATAAGTTTCTGGAGCGTAGACATTTCCATATTTTCCCAGGCAGCTTTTAACTCTGTGATATTATAATACAGGGTTATTCAAAAATAAAAAACAGATTTCAAATATTTATTGCTTCCAAACTACAAAAGATAGAAACATGATTCCAACGTTCATGGAGATAAAAAAGTGTACATTTTTATAATATGCATTCAGTATGAGCACCGTGTGTTACACGACATATGTAAAAACGGTGGCACATTTTTTGCCACACACGGATCAGCTGGTCTCCAGTTATCGAATTTACAGCTTCAATAATTCGATTTCGTAGATCTTCAAGAGTGCTGGCATAGGAGGGATAAAAACACGGTCTTTTACGTAACCCCATAGATAAAAATCATACGGAGTGAGATCTGGAGACTTGGAAGGCCACCGGCGATAAAGTTGATCTGCTCCTCCTCTCGCAATCCAACGTCCTGTAAACGGGTTGTTCAAGTGACGTCGGACGTGGTAAGAGAAATGAGGGGAGGCGCCACCTTGCATGAAAAAAATTCATTGGAAAACATTAATCGTTAAGTAAAATTGTCTTCTTCCACATATTCTAACATGCTAATGTACAATGCGTACCGTTTTGTTGTGGTCGTAAGAATTCAATGTAGTTTGTATGTCTTCAGGTGCAGACGATGTTTTAGAACTCGCCATACCGTTGGTTGCTTGCTCGTGATGTGGATTTCTTTGGGATCCTTTCGTTGAACTGCAACAATGGACTCTATCTTTGCTAATTGCAGCACACAAAATGATTTCTCTTGAGGTGTCGCCGCCATTTCACTACAGACATACAACAACAAACAACAGCGCCAATGCGGCCGTGATTGAAACTTCTACCTCCCGCGCTATTTCAATTGTAAACTTTTCTCTCTTCATGTACGTTGGAATCATGCTTCTATCTTTTGTAGTTTGGAAACAATAAAAGTTTGAAATGTGTTCTTTCTTTTTGAATAACACTGTACTTTGTGCCATCAGCATACACTGAGCTACATAATATGCCCCATAGGTTCTCCATGGGGTTCAGATCGGCGAATTTGCAGGTCAGTCCCTTACATGCACACCATTCTGTAGAAACCATTCTCAGGTGGAGTTTGCCATGTGAATATTAGTATTGACCTGCTGAAAAATCCAACATGGACCTCAAAGTGCTTCCCTAAAAGGGAAAAGATGAACAGATCTTGGTAGACAGTTGCTTTCATTTGACTGATTGGGAAACCTAGGTTCGTTATGCCACGATAACCAAACCCAGCCCAAACCATTAGTAAACCTCCTCCTTACTGCCGTTTGGAAAATATCTGTTCTTCTTTCCGCAAATAATGTCAATAGTAGGCTGCTCCATCTAATGGATTTTTTTCATCACTGAACACTATTGGCTTTCCAGGTTACATGCTCCTTTGCCAGGATATCTTGTCTTTTCTTATGCACATCAGTAAGCCGATGTGCCGTTTCTTTTTCTTGTACAACACGAAGTTCTTCCTGGTTACCATTCGAGATAGCGTAGACTTGTGCACGCGAATGTTTGGAGCTAATCTCCCCAGGGAGGTTCCACCTGCACTTAAGGGGATGCATCACCCAAAATCCTAAATCCAACAGTTTTCAACTAATCAGGCTGAAATTTTTAACATTTTAAATATTTCTGCAGGAGATTATGCCAGTCTAAGACTTACAGTGTTTTCTCGTGTTTTTATTTTTCAGCGTTTTCAAAACTTTAAAATGTTCCACATGATGCAGGTTTTATTCAAGCTCTCCTAAATTTTTAGGATAGGTTCTTGACAAGCAAAAAAGGATTTCTGTCATGATTTTTTAAAATTCCTAATATGTTTTATTCGGTTTCTTGCTTCAATTTGTTTACCTCTAAAACTAATTGTAGTATAATAAATTCATATGCCAATTCTGTTCTCGATACTTAAGTGCATCTTTTGAGAAATAAAAAAAAAATAATTGAAAATCTTCTCGGGCTTCTAGCCAGGTAAAAATTTGGCTTGACACCAACGTTTCGAAGAAGTGCATCTTCCTCGTCTTCTTCGAAACGTTGGTGTCAAGCCAAGTTTTTACCTGGCTAGAAGCCCGAGAAGATTTTGAATTAATACGTCGCTAGGAAAGCTTCAGTTATTATTTTAAAAAAAATAATTTTTCATCATTTTCATCGTGTGGAGTGATTTGAATTTGGCGCCAATTTTTTTAAATTTAAAAACTAATAACTCAAAAACTACTTATGATACGTGAACTAAATTTTAAAGCATGTAACTATTGTACAACGTAAATGTTTGTTAACATTTTCAGCCTGATTAGTTGAAAACGGTTGGATTTAGCATTTTGGATGATGCATCCCCTTAATTGTTTTACCACACTTCTCCCCTGCCTGGGTGCAAGTGTCAATGGCCTCTCAGATGACCTCTTCGTGCTATAATTCCTCCCAAGTGGCAAATAATTGTTCACAACATAAGGGGATCTATGATTCATTCTACATATTTCTCTAGGTGCTTATAACGAATATGTTGTAAGCGAATATTTGCCCTTTATTCTCACCTGATAACGCAGGTTAACGTCTCATTTTCCTGAACGCTTCCTGCACTACTATTGACCTCAAATACTGGTGTTAAGCTATGTTAACAGTCCTACGCCTCCTTCGGCTACTATCATCAGTGGATGAAGCGGGGAGAGGTGGGTACGAAGCATGGTTGTATTATTTTGCAACAGTCTAATGCTTTCGTGGTTAGGTCACTGTAAGGCAAAAGGGTCAAATGTTTCCGTAGTTTGTCAACTATGTTGCATACAAGCTCATTGGGTCCCACTACAGCTGAAAACCGAGATGGTGGTATAATTTTGCAACATACCTTAAATCAGGTGTTTTATTAAACCTAGAAATAGACCTGATATATTTCTAAAGCTTTGTATTACAGTGTAGAAATAAGATTTGCAGTTAAGACAGCTGTGGAATGGTAATAGACTCTTTAAATTCGTCGAAATAAATGCAAGGCTATTGAGTAGGTATAACCTAAGGGTAAATGTTATACTGATAAACCTCAAACCACGAGCAGCGCCGAATGTTTTAGCTAGAGTATAATAAAGCTGGTTTTTCTGACCAGATAAATTCGTACCAAGAGTTCACCAGCAGATTTACTATGTGGTGAATAGTACGTCTGTGAACAGCAGAACAAGTCGGTGGTTAAATACCGATCTTGATATTTAAGTTCACTATCCTAAGATACGACACAAAGGTCTTTGAGAAATTCCCCCACCCAAACTACCCAACATTTTTCGATTTTCTTTTGGTTAAACCAACTGAAATGACAATATTCCACGGCAACCAGGTGAAGCCGAGGAACGGAGAAAGTTCCACAGAGAGCAAGCATCTTTTACCCTTCCAAGCTGCACCAAAACACCATGGCACATACTTCCAACCATAAGCACCTTTACCCAAACAACAACTATATTTTCGTTGTAATTTAATCATTGTTTTCCTATCGCATCGTAACTTATAATATAATTTTAGGTACTTATATTTTAACTATTCCATTTTTTATTATAACATCTCTTGGACTTTTTATTATAGTTCCAAACAACAATTTTGTTTTAATAAGATAATTTTCTTGCACTAAGTACACTGTAATGAAGTATTGTTATTTTGACTTCAACATTAACTTTTTATTGTCATTCTGCTATTTTGTATGTGTTCTATGTTGTTAAAATGCCGATTAACTATATTGATAGGTAGCTTTTATGACACAAATTTTAAGAGTAAAGAATAATTATTGCATTCACATTTTAAAATTTCTTAACCTTACAGAGAAAATACAAATGACTTCAGGTATCGGACATTTTAAATCAGTTCAACAAAAGTAGTGTTTTCAACTATGATTGTGTTTAAATATTAAATTTGCGTATTTATTATTTCTCCTCATTATGTAGGTTAAAGAAAGCATTATATTAGCATTCTCAGTATACTGACAATCATATCATTAGACCTTTATTTTATATATGTATTTATTTCCTGTGATTGTCTTTAAAATATTAACAGTTGCTTTTCTATTTTTACAGGTGAGTAATCTCTTGCTGAAATGTAAGTGACCTATAACATTACATACATTTTAAAATGGAAGGCAATACAAGGAATATGTTCCAATGGTCTTAATATTTCATAATAAATATGTATAAAGAGTTGACTAAACTGCTTGAAATGAGATAGTATGAACAATTTTCTGCAGTTGTGCTTTCAACCATAGCTATTATTTGAAGATTTTGTAAAAAACATTTCTGAAATTAGTTCTGAGAAAGGTAACAGATTAGCTTTTAAATGGGGTAATAAATTGGTTTTGACGGAAGTAATGGATTGTTTTTGAGGGGTTATGAATATATTTTGAAGGGGTGGAATTAGGAGATTGCACGGAGCGGAACACCTTGCTCACTGTGTCATCACGACGGATCAATTGTATTGCAGTTTGTGATTGTGTTGGATCTTCTTTAGGGATGATATGGGAGTGTGTAAGTTTTCAATGCGGATTTTGTTTATAGTACAAAACAGGTTTTATATCTTTAGGTTTTTCATGTTTTATAATATAAAATGTTGCTATCAGGTATAATTTTCCGTAGTCATCTCCGTTGCGTAAAGGAATAAAATATTTCCTCTGCTTACTGTATGACTATGACCGAGGAGGCACCTAGCTCCTCGTCCCCAATGTATATTTTGTGTATACTCGCCCTGGAGGATCGGTTGAGGTGAAAGAATCCAGAACCCCGGGCCAGGTCTCCCAGTGGGGGAAAAATTCCCACGCCGGTACTGGGGATCGAGCCCAGGTCTCCCGCTTGGTAAGCAGCTGCGCTACCACCACTGCGCTAAGGAGACGACCGATGGCGTCACCTTGCTCGGTTAATTTGGATATGGAGCATATGTTAAAATATTGTACAACATTGAATCTACCTCCTTCTCCATACGAACACAAATAACAGACGCAGCACAGACCAGCAACTACCAAAAAATTGGAGATGGGCGGGACACATCATGAGGCTGGTGGACCCACAAGCTAACGATATGGGAACCGAAGAGTGGGACATCAACGAACAAGATTGCCAGACGATCTGAAGAAAACATTCGCCAACAGATGGACTACCACACGAAAGACAGGAGATGGCAGCAACAGATCGAGACGACTACGCGGAGCATTAAGTACATTAGCCAAGATAACCAGTGTTAATCAATAGAAAAAAATCTCATGTGTTCCATTCACATGACTTTCTCTACATTCCTGCAAAAATATTATTAAAAAGCCTATGCTCCTATTTACTTCATGCTGAACGAGAAAGAATTAGCAGAAATAGTCTTATTACTTGCTGCCTTATAAGTAGAAACGAAATAAGGGAGTACCATAGGTTAAAATGGTTGCTATGTGACTGAAGTTCCATTGTTTGTATGGACAGGAGTTGAAAAATTCCTGTATGAGAAAAGTGTAAGTTTTTCAAAGCTGAAACCAATAATAAAGAATATCTCAAAAACGATCAATTCCACGAAAAAAAATATGTAATATAAATTGTGTGTTTTAACGTGCACTAAATTTTTTGTGTGGTAAGTTTTTATCAATCTTTTATTGTTCAGCAGCTATGTAAAATTCTGTAAAAATGCATCCAGAATAAAGCAGTCTTCAGAGGCTATTCTCAGAAAATTCAAGATATACATTTTATTTGTAGGATAAATAACTTTAATATCCGATATTTTAATCAAACTCGTTAGAGCCATTTTTGAGAAAATCAAAATTTTCGAAAAAAATTCCATATAAAGGGTAGTTGGGAGAATACACCAAACCTAAATACCAAGTTTGGTTTTTAACAGGCTTCTCGTTTTTGAGTTATGCTGCCCACAGACACACACAGACAGGCAGACACACACACAGAGACATTTTTCTAAAAATGATTTTTTTGGATTCAGGGAGTCTCAAAACATGTATTTCCGGTGAAATCTCGGTATCGAAGTTTTGGGTGCATTACAATACCTTCTCTAAACACTATGTACACACTACGTGTAGAGAAAGTAATAAATAATGACTTGAGAGAAATGTTTAAGTGCATACAACGGACAAAAAAAGTGCTAAAGTAATTTTTAAAACAATTGCTTACTTATAATAGGGAATACCATGTTATTTAGAACAAATTACTGGAGCGGTTAAGATCAAAAGGAGGATCCTTCCTGGAATGGCTAACCAAGCCACTTCTCCAAAGAGAGAGGTGCATGTTCAGAGTGGACGCTATGGGCTAATACTACTATTACCACCCTATCATCAGTTCTAACTTTGGAACATTATCGCAAACGAACGTGCTGAAACAGAGCTTGGAATGCAAAATGATGTCGACATATTCACGTTAATGGCATTTACTTCCTTCAAAGCACGTTAAGCTAAGAAATATTTGGCGCATGGTATTTCCTTTTCCTACGCGAAGGAGGTGATGGAGCGGATCGCTGAGAAGATGCTAGAAATTCCAAACATATTTAAGATGGATGCAAGAAAAGAATCCTGGCCAGCATCCAGTTGCTATGGCAAAGTTTCCCTGCACTTGGAGAAAAGTATCATTTCTGTGTGAGACTGCATGGCATATAACGCGGCCGGAAGTTGAAACACAAACGTGACTTGCTTCCAAGTTTGCATAATGCAACAGTAACGCTCCACTGCTTTGCTTATAGTGGAATAGGGTTTAGTAGATTCTTTATTAGACCATTGCCCTGCTTTAGAGTGAGCTCGGGTCTATATTAGCCCTCGTTAAACAAGTTTTCAACATAAACTTAGCTTTTATTTGCTGTTGCAGACGATCGTTTTCTTTAGCTCAAAATTCTAATATGAATACATAATGCTTCCTTTATTATTTTATAGTTAGTATGTAGATTATTTTAGACAGTTTTGACTTTCTTTATTATACGGGGACGGAGGTAAATAAGTGTAAATAGGTGAAGGGGGGGGGGGCAAGGTCGGGTATCTAACAATAAATTATAATTGAGCATAATATATAATGTTTTAAGAAATGCATTTTATTGTACATTATTGTATTATGAATTGTGAACATTTTAAAACACGTGCTTTGTTGCCATCTTTTATCACATACGTAATATAAATTAAAAAGTTGTTGTTTGCAAAATACGTTTTTGCCCCTAGAATATTTGAATACCTTTTGGGGCCAACCTGTGCAAAGTTCATGGGCCCATCTGTTGCACTTCACACACTGAATCCAGTCGTTTTGCCTCACTATATTTCTCCTTGCAATAAGAGCACTGGCTATCCCTAGAATTTTCTTCGCTATATTTGGCTTTCTTTGCTCTTGTTGTTTCACCAAACTTAGACTGAAGCGACTTTCTGCAAATTGCTGGTGACTTAGGTTGAGTATTTGCCTTTCTTTGAAGTTCAACCTTATATAGTGACTCTGTAAGAACAGCTGTTTTCCCACGGCGTCTTCTTGACGATGAGGGAAGTCTTTTAACACAGGGAACTGGCAACACATTTTTTGGTGAAACTGCAAATGTTTGTGTGTGGTTCAGCCGATATTGCTATTTTCTCTGCAATTTTGGATGGAAGAAGAAAGACTGACTCACTATGCTGGGTATGTAGTGTAGACCCCTCAGATGTTGATGCTGATGGCTGAGGAGTGTTTCAGCTGACATGAAGTCAACACCACTAAACTTGTTAGGGCACAGGATTGCTGGGACCCGGTTATGCCCCCCGCTTCTGCCCCCACACGCCATTTTGTCCTTCTTAAGGCATACCACAATAACGACTTGCTTCCCGAATTGTAACGACATTGAAAACAATACTTAAATGTAGCAAAAGTAAAATATGTTGCTGTAGATACTTACTTACTTCTTAAACTCCGACTTAAATTTTCAGTTAAATTACTTCAAAACGCGGAAATTTCTAATCATGAAGATTACAGACACAATTATGCGACTATATTCTTCGAACTCCTGCTTCTGAGTGCTGCCGATATGAAAATGTAGTTCGGTCAAGAAGTGGTAGATGGCATCACTTTCCAGTTTGAAAAACCCATCTACCCGGTTGTACCTCACTACCCGATTTTGCTCCCCCCCCCTTACCTTACTTGTATCAGCTTTTGAGGACAATGTGATAATCCAACATTTACATTTTTCTAAAGAATTTCATGAAGAATGTTTCACAATGTTTTAGTATGACACTTTATTTATTTATTTTAAGTGTTTTAAATATCGTATCATGACTATACGATATTTAAAACTATTTAATTAATAATATTACACAAACATTTTTACTTTCTCTAGCCCCGTATGTACAATGTTCATAGTTAATAGAGAAGGTATTGTATTCCACCAAAAAATTCGATACCGAGATTTCACCGGCAACACATGTTTTAGGTCGTGTGTGTGCGTGCCTGTCTAACGAAAACCTAGTTGAATATATTCTAAGGATGCGACACGTAGATTTTCAAGAAAAAACTCCCCACCCCAACCACCCTTTACATGGAACATTTTTAGAAAATGCTGATTTTCTCAAAAACGGATCTAACGGTTTTAATTAAATACCTTATGCTTAAGATATTTTACGACAAACGAAATGTGTATCTTAAATTTTCTCACAACGGCCTCTGAAGACCTCTTCATTCTGGATCACTGTTGTATAACTGGCAAACAATAAGAAACAGACAAGAACTTAATGCACGAAAAATGTAGATTCATTAAAACAAACTAGTAATGCTATATACATTTTATGTGGAGTTAACCGTTTTCGAGATATTCTGATTATTGGTTTTCAGTTTTAAGCCACTTAAGCTTTTCACGAAAGGGAAGATATCTTTCTTATCGCTTTTCGTTTGTTTACTCCTGGCAAGCAAACATATATCATTTTAATTGTTTCACCTAGAGACCGGCTTTAATGGACTTCACTATCGCTTCAGTCTGTGCATTTTCTCATTTCCCTTCTAGTTACAAGAAAGCAGGCAATAAAATTAATTCTGCTTATGTTTATCTTGATTATTGTGGTGCTGATAACAGTGACATTTGAATAAAAGGTGTATTTACGGAACAGCTAGAGAAAGTCATCAGGTTTTTTCTTTTTCGCCTATACGGGGTGAGAGGTTAATAAGTGCAAATATTTGTATCATAGCTAGAGGATAATATGATATTTACATTTTTTCGCTACTTTCTAAGTTTATGTTCATAAGGAATGTTTTTAGTATGAGCATTATTCTCCAATGTTCGGTTATTGTTTATGTAACAGGTCACACAGTTGAACTTCCTGCTCTACCCGACAGTAGGGAAGAATATCGATCGCTCTGAAACTCCAATATACGTAGTCATACAGTTTTGTTTTCATCCATTATCTGACTAGGATTCAAGTTAATAGTATTGAACAGAATGAAACTATTAACTTTATGATTTTATTGAATAAATGCAAAACTCAAACCACCATGTAAACATTTCTACTTTCATTGTTTAAATTACAAAATTCATCATTATTGCTCTTACAATTAAAATTAAACCTCAACGATTAAAAAACCACCAAATTGGGAATTACACAACCATTTATATTCCGTCTTTAACTGCACGTCCTATCAGCGGCATTTCCCTTTAGAACATATGCGTATTTGCAATGGTGTTGTGTACTAATTTGTGTGGGAAGATGATTTAGAAATCGCCCATTATACAGTCCATCGCAGCATTGGCAGATTCCTCACTTACGATTTTATTTAAATAAATATATGCTAATTTACCATATATAAAGCCATTCAAAGGAAAGTCTGTAACTGAATTGGTCCGTCGTTTCCTCACTCTGAGTCACGTAAATGAAGTCCGCGGTGTGCCAGTCGTACTTTACGACATTTTCAATTCTCTCAAGAATGACTGACGACTTTATATTATATTTACATGATAAATAAAATTTATATCTTGAATTTTATGATAATAACCTCTGAAGAAGACCTCTTGATTCTCAATTATTTGCATATCTCGTAAACCGTAAGAGATAGACAAACATTCACTACACAAAAAAAACTGATGTCTTTCATTCACATAACTTTCTCTACATCTCTGTAATAGATTATAATTAGCCGAAACGCTTTCTTATATGTATAAGGCAATAAAATGATAGTCCAATCTTTTAAAGGCTGGTTGTCATGCAGATGAAATTCGTTTCAGGCATTGAAAAGTTAAGTATTTTAAACTGAAATAATAAGATATATCTAAAAAATCTGACGTGTTCATTACACCTGAATTTCTCTACATCTCTGCAACAAATTATTGTTAAAAAGCTTATGCTTCTATTTACTTCATAATAATCGAGAAAAAGTTAACAGAAATAGTCTTATTACTTGTTTCCTTGTAAGTAGAAACGAAGTAAGGGAGTACAATAGGTTAAAGTGATAGTCAAAGGTTGGTTGCTATGTGACTAAAGTTCCTTTGTTTTTAGGGACAGGAATTGACAAATTCCTGTATGAGAAAAGTATGTTTTTCAGAGCTAAAACCCAAAACATAGAATATCTAAAAAAATGATCAACTTCACGAAAAAATGTATATAACATAAATTGTGTGTTTTAACGTGCTCTACATTTTTTGTGTGGTAAGTTTTTGTCCATCTCTTACGGTTTAGCAATTATGCAAATTCCGTAAAATTCATCCAGAATAAAGTAGTCTACAGAGGCTATTCCCAGAAAATTCAAGATATACATTTTATTTGTCGTGTAAATATCTTTAAAATTCAGTATTTTAGTCAAAATACTGAATTTTTTAAAAAAATCAACATTTTCGAAATTTTTTCCATATAAAGTGCAGTTTGGGGTGGGGTGATTTTCCTCAAAATCTTCTTGTCGCACTCATATGCCATATACCATGTTTGGTATTTTACAAACTTTTCGTTTTTGAGTTATCATTTTCACTGGCACACTGACACATGGACACACACGGACCTTTTTATAAAAATGCTTATTTTGGAATCAGGGAGGTATCGAATTTTTGGGTGGAATGCAATACCTTCTCAATACAATTGCCCATAGTACTTGTAGAGAAAGTAAAACTTTATTTCTCATTAAAACACAGAGTTTATTTATGCTGTATACGTGCTTATGTAGAGCTAACCATTTCTGAGATATTCGGGTATGTTCGTTTTAAAATTTCCATAATTGATTTTTTTCAAATGGGAAGTCGTTATTCACTTTTTCATCGTGGTCATGGAAAAAGAAGGGAATTGCAATTGCATCACATAGTGACTAGATTTTAAAGGATTGGACTGTCGCTTTAGTATAGTGTTGTCCCTTATTTTCCTTCTACTTAGAAGGGACTATTTAATACAACAATTTCTGCTAATATATCTTGATAAGCATGAATTAGGGAGAAGAATATGCTTTTGTAAGAATACTCTGCTGTAAATTAGGTGGAGAAAGTGTTGTGACTGGAACACATCAGGCGTTTAATCAATAGGTTACTAATCATTCTGAAGAGGCCGGTTAGAGGTTATAGGAAGCTTAGAGCCACTTGTGCTAAGAGCTGCTGTCTGTCATAAACACAAATGTTGAAGCTTAACTCAGCAATAACCGCAATCATATTAGTTGCTACCGAAATTACGGTTCTGTTTAATTGCTCGAGGATGTCTCTTGATGCCCTTCGGAAGGTCCCAGATTAATCCAACTCCTAGCTTATGGAATTCACATCGTAATCACAAGTTTACACTCCGTGGAAGCGTAGTTAATCTGGGTGATTCCTGGCACTCCTACAATGTGTTCTGATTTTGTGAAATTTTAGCAGATCACGCATGGGAATGAGAAGTCAAGGAAAGAGGGAAAATCCCTCATTCAAACCATATTCCGTTGTCTAGTGGCCTTCAATAAGTCCTTAAAAAATCTGATGCGTTCCACTCACATGACTTTCTCCACATCTATTCAACAATTTATTGTTAAAAAGCTTATGCTTCTATTTACTTCATGCTAATTGAGAAAACATTAGCAGAAATACTTTATTACTTGCTTCCTTATAAAAAGAAGCGAAATAAGGGAGTATCATAGGTTAAGGAGATAGTCAAAAGCTGTTTGCTATGTGACTGAAGTTCCTTTGTATGGACAGGAGTTGACAAATTCCTGAATGAGAAAAGCATACGTTTCTCAAAGCTAAAATCAATAACAAGGAATATCTAAAAAACGATAAACTATGCGAAAAAAATGTATATTAAATATATTGTGTATTTTAACGTGCTCTATATTTTTTGTGGTAAGTTTTTGTCCATCTCTTAAGGTTTAACACTTATGCAAAATTCCGTAAAATTCATCCAGAATAAAGTAGTCTTCAGAGGCTATTCCCAGAAAATTAAAGATATACATTTTATTTGTGATAGAAATGGCTTTAATATGTGGTATTTTAATCAAAATCGTTAGTCATTTTTGAAAAAATAAAAAAATTCGTAAAAAAGTTCCATGTAAAGGGCAGTTCGGGCTGGGGGATTTTCTTGAAAATCTTCGTGTCGCATCCTTGGAAGATACCAAACCTAAATACTAAGTTTGGTTTTTAACGGACTTTTGGTTTTTGAATTATGCACAGACACACACACACACATACACATAAGACACACATACGGACTTTTTTCTAAAAATGCCTTTTTTTGGATTAAGGTTTCCCAAAACATGTATTTTAGGTGAAATCTCCGTATCGAATTTTTGGGTGCATTACAATACCTTCTCTATACACTATGTACATAGTACGTGTAGAGAAAGTAAAAAAGAAAAACAAATTATTTTTGGCAGATTTTAAATTTTTTTTCAACATAATCTCCTTTTAGCTCGATACACTTTTCCCAGTGTTTCCTCAACTGTCTTAAGCCTTCCAAAAAGTAGGATTTCGGAAGGTCTTCAAAATAGGCATCTGTTTGGGAGAAAGCCTCTTCGTTGGACGTGAATCGTTTTCAGACGAGCCACTTTTTCAAATTTGGTAATAAAAAAAAGTCACTGGGGGTCAAATCTGGTGAATACAATGGACGTTGTAGTAATTCGAGCCTTAAATACACTTTTCGTCATCGAAACTGCGCAGATGATCACCCTTGCATTGTTTTGATGGAAGAGAATTTTTTTTTGGTCAAATGATGGAATGTTTTCTTAATTTCTCCTTCCCCGGTGCAGTAACTATGCACAATATTCTCCATTTATCGTTATTCCTTTCTGCAAATCAATGTAGATGATTCCGCGTGTATCCCAAAAACCCGAGGTCATCACCTTATCTGCAGATTTCACCACCTTTGTCTTTTTCGGAGCTAGTTTGCCTTTAAAACCCCACTGTACTTTGTACTTTTGTCTCCGGAGTGTAGCAGTGTATCCATGTTTCATCCATAGCTATGTATCGATGCAGAAACTCGCCACGATTGCAACTGAAAAATGCCAAACCAGCTTCCGAGTCGATCACACGATTGTGTTTATTTTCCATTGAGAGCAAAATGCAGATATCATCTTGCCGAGACTTTTGTCAGGCCTAAGTTTTGGTGCAAAATTGAGAATACTGTACCTTGTGATATATCTATGGCCTCTACTATTTCGTGAACTTCGATCACTCAAAATCACATCCTGGATTTTGTCAATAATTTCGGAGGATGTCACTTCTACTGGATGTACGGAACTATGTTCATAATTTGTGGATGTACGGCCACGTTTTAATTCAGCTATGCAGCTGTAAATTGTCGCAAACGCAGTGCAGATGTGCCAGAACTTCACCCAACTCAGCTGATTAAGCCTTTTAAATATAAGTGTTAAATCATCGCACAAAACTCCTTTTCTTTTTCTTTCTTTCTTTCGTATTTCTAAAGAAGCACAAGATTTTTAATTCAATCACCTATGGCAACTGAACCACGTGATGGATATAGCTGAAACTTTAACTGCCATCTAGTAAAAGATGACGGTTACTAAATACAAAGTTTTTTTCGATGCCACTAGTGTCATTTCTTGGATTTTGCATGGACTTATTGAACGCCCCTAGT
Organism: Hymenopus coronatus; assembly: GCA_030762935.1. NCBI lineage: Eukaryota > Metazoa > Arthropoda > Insecta > Mantodea > Hymenopodidae > Hymenopus > Hymenopus coronatus. The sequence goes on from CM060897.1 coordinate 30,302,555, forward strand.
AGAATTCAAGAGCAGTAATAGGTTTATTATACACTGCGTCTTGACTTGAGCTGCTCTTTTTTAGTACATAAAAAATAAAATAAAATCTGTAATACAACATCCTGGCATCTTGTTCCCTATACTAGGACGTGTATTGCAAACTTTGTAATTTATTTCCCACTTTTAAATTATTGTTATACATCATTATTTTACAGATAATACTTATATACTAATAACTCAAAATTTAATTTAAAACAAAAACAAATTAATATAATCTGAAATAAAATAGATTCCAACCATAAAACAACTTGCACTAACACTAAAGCATCTATTATTAATTACTGGAATCCAGTAACACAAATAACTAGTAACCAGCTATTTACCTATAAAACTATGCTCTAGATTATTAAAATAAATGAAAAACTAATCCTATACTACTGGTATCCAACAGAATATGCACTGGTAACCAGCGCAACTAAATAACTATATTATACAATAATTTCTTTACATTGTAGTAAACTATAGTAAACTGTCTTTTACTTCCTTTGGCTAATATCTGTTTCTAATTATACCTAATCTTTTACATCATCATTACACTAAACTCACTGTATTTAACTTTTTAACACTATTTTTAACTCTTTTTGGTACACGGTACATAGTACACAGAGAAAGTATTGGAATCTAATCAAAATATCGATACGGATATTTCACTGGAAATACACCTTTTAGGTTCCCCTATATTAAAATAAATTTTGGAAACAGGTGTGTGTGTGTGTGTGTGTGTGTGTGTGTGTGTGTGTATGCACATGGTGCCCGTGTGTTTATGAACACGATAACTCAAAAACGAAAAGTTGGTATAATAACGAACTGGTATTAAAGTTAGTATCTTCCACTAAGATTTTTAGGAAAATCCTCCCCACTACAAACTATCCTTTACACGAAAAGATTTTGAAAAGTTTGATTTTCTCAAATTGGCTCTAATGATTTTGTATAAAACACCGCATATTACAAATCTTTATTTGGAAAGTAAGAAAGTATATCTTGAATTTTCTGGGAATAGCCTTGAAGCCCTCTTCATTCTGAATGACTTTTGCATCGCTGTTGTATGTGTGTGTGTGTGTTTTGTCGGAGGACATTCCAAACTGCAGCCATTGCATTATTGTACATCAGATCTTAGGAGGATAGGATGAGATGAAAAACAATTACAACAGGCAACCGAAACTGGTCGGCGGGGAATGAAAGTCCCTAACAAAGTCCAATCAATTCATCTTGATGCGGGGAGCCTTAGGAGCACGCGCATAAGGTCTGACTGAACTCTTTGGGTCTGCAGACGACTTCCAACGCCACCCATCCGCCGAGAGCAGTAATTCCAAAGCTCAGTCACCATCACGGAAGAGCGCCACCACCACAGTTCTCGATCACAATTACAACCCTGAAAAAGTCCGACTGGATGAAATGGAGATGAAGTGAAAGGAATGAAAAAAACCTCCCCAGTATTTATCTATTACCCGGGAAAACCCCCGAAAAACCCACGGGTCAGAGAGGTCGGCCGCGGGAATAGATCCCACGACTTCCCGAATGTCAGCATCACACGAAGCGTCTGAGCCACCTGGTTCGGTTGCACAACTGGTAAACTACAACAAGAAATACAGATCTCGTTAAAACATACAATTTATGTCATATACATTTTTCGTGGAGTTGATCATTTCCTAAATTCTCCTTGCTATTGGATTCCGTCTGAAAATAATTAAACTTTTCTCATACGGGTTTTTGTCAACTTCTACCCATGCAAAGAAACGAATTTCAAACACATAGCAACTAGTTACTTTCTCTATACGTACTATGTATATAGTGTATAGAGAAGGTATTGCACTCCACCGAAAAATTCGATACCGAGATTTTACCGGAAATATATGTTCCTGTATCCAAAAAAAGTATTTTCAGAAAAAGGTCCGTGTGTCTTTGAAAAAGATAACTAAAAAACGAAAAATTGGTAAAATACCAAATTTGGTATTTAAGTTTAGTATCTTCTAGGGATACAACACGAAGATTTTGAGAAAATCCCCCCACCCCCAACTACCTTTTATATGGAACATTTTTCGAAAATTTTGATTTTCTAAAAAATGGCTCTAACGATTTTAATTAAAATATCGTATATTAAAGATATTTACCTGGAAAATAAAATGTATATTTTGAATTGTCTGTGAATAGCCTCTGAAGATTACTTTATTCTGGATGAGTTTTACAGACTTTTGCATAACTGCTAAACCGTAAGAGATGGACAAAAACTTACCACAGAGTAATGTAGAACACATTAAAATACACAATTTATGTTATATACATTTTTTTCGTGGAGTTGGTCGTTTTAAGATATTCCTGTTTTGTTTCAACTTTTTAAAACTTATACACATGAATTTGTCAACTCCTGTCCATACAAGCAAAAGAACTTCAGTCACATAGGAACTAGCTTTTGACTATCACTTTAATATATGGTACTCCCTTATTTTGCTTCTACTTACAAGGATGCAAGTACGTAATAAGACTATTTCTGCTAATGTTTTCTCAATTAGCAGGAAGTAAATAGAAGCATAAGGTTTTTAACAATAATTAATTGCAGAGTTGTAGAGAAAGGCATGTGAATGGAACACATCAGACTTTTTTAAAAATATTTGTCTATCGCTTAGCCTAACACATTCTCTTATTTCCCTTCCAGTTACAGGGAAGCGAGTAATAAGATCATGTTTACTAATTTTTATCTCGAATACTATGAAGTATATAACAGAAACAACTTTTTAACAGTAAATTGTTATAGATATGGAGCGTGTGAATGGAACACATCATATTTTTATATGTTCAAAATACTAAGAAAGTGCCAATTGTAAATAAGTACCTGTAAGATCACCAAAATCCGCTTTATGCTTCTTATTACACCTAGTGGAGTTTTTTATTGAAGCGGTTTATATCTGAGTACGTGTAGAGGAAATAATAAACTTTTGTAAAAATAATTCGTGAAAGAGAGACATAAAAATAGAGGTTAGTGGGCAAAGAAAGTCATGGGAATGTATCATAGTATATTGTTTTACATAAAATTACGTGACCTTAAATAAAACTGCAAACTAATAAATCGTTTTTTTGGGTAATTAGTGTTCATCCTGGATTATTCGTGTAATATAGAGCTTGTTTCACTTAATTTTACTTTATGTAGTGCGTAAGTATAATGTACATAATAGATAGACAAGATATCGTAATTCGCCTAAGAATTCCATATAGAGATTTCACCGGAAACACATGATGAGTACCCATGAATAAAAAAGAAACATTTTTAGAAAAAGGTATTGTGTGCGCGTATGTGTGTAAGTAGGTATATGTGTGTGTAGACTACATAATCGCTTAAGTACCAAACTTCGTATTTAAGTTTAGTATCTTCCAAAGATGAGACATAAGAGATTTTCAGGATATTATCTCCACCCTAAATTACTCTTTAGAATATTTTCCAAATTTTTAAAATTTTCAAAAAATTACTCTAATAATTTTGATTAAGATAATTTTACATAGGAAATAAAATGTATATCCTGAATTTCTTGGGGATTGCCCCTGAAGTTCTCTTCATTCTGAATGACTTTTCCATAACTGATAAAACCATAAGAGGTAGACAAACAATTACTACACAAAAGTGTAGAAATCGTTAAAACACAAAAAATTTTACATACATTTTTGATAGTTAACGATTTCATAGATAATCCTTGTTACTGATTTCAGTTTTAAAATACTTATATTTTTACTTTCTCTAGCCCCATATGTACAATGTACATAGGGATAGAGAAGTATTGTATTCCACCCAAAAATTGGATACCGAGATTTCACCGGAAATACATGTTTTAGGATCCCCTGTATCCAAAAAAAGCATTTTCAGAAAAAGGTCCGTGTGTGTGTCCGTGAACACGATAGCTCAAAAAGGAAAAGTAGCTAAAATACCAAACTTGGAGTTTAAGTTTAGTATCTTCCAGGGATGCGACACGAAGATTTTGAGGAAAAAAACCACCCCAAACTACCCTTTACTTGGAACTTTTTTCGAAAATTTTGATTTTCTTAAAAATGGCTCTAACGATTTTGATTAAAATATCATATATTAAAGATATTATTTACCTAACAAATAAAATGTATATCCTGAAATTTCTGGGAATAGCTTTTGAAGACCTGTTTCATCTGGATGAATTTTGCTTAATTTGGCATAACTAGTAAACCGTAAGTGATAGACAAGAACTTGCTATACAAAAAATTTAGATCTTGTTAAAATACACAAGTTAGGTCATATACATTTTTCTCGTGGAGCTTACAGTTTTCGATGTATTCATTGTTATTAGTTTCAGTTGTGAAGTACTTATACTTTTCTCAGACGGGCGTGTCCGTTTTTCTTTTGTTCTAATCCTGGCCAAGAAAAGAAGCGATTTGTAATGACAATCGCATAATGACAGCTTTTAAAACATTTGACTGTCGGTTTAGCCTAGTGTATTCCCTTATTTTCTTCCTACTTATAAGGAACTAAGTAATACTAGCATTGTGCTAATGAGTACCTCGATTAGCAAGGTGCAGAAAGAAGAAGAATCTTATGTATGAAGTTTGTAGAACAGCTAGAGAAAGTCATGTGAGTGTAACATATCATATTTTTCTCAAATAGGAAGTTGCAATTCGTTTCATATCTCTTTTGGTTTACTCCTTGTGATGCAAAAGAACCAATTCATTTGCATCACATAGCAACTAGCTTTTAATTACATTTTAATGTTTATTACCTTATTTCCCTTCTACTCACAAGAACGTATGTAATAAGACAATTACTGCTCTATTGGCTTGAAGTAAATAGAACAGTATTTTGTAAGAATAGTTTGAGAACAGCTAGAGAAATTCATGTGACTGGAACACATCAGATATCTTATGGTAACATTACGTTAATGATGGGTAATGGATAATGAACGAAGGAATTATTTCTTAAAATGAATAGGTGGTAAGAATAATTAATTTGACCTGATTTTTATTTGCAATTACGGATCTTTTATCATGCTATAAAACGTAAATGTTTCTACTATTAAAGGAAGTCGTATTCATGCTCGGTAGAAGTAACATAATTATCTCATTTGCCGAATACAGTGAAGCTATTATCACAATAAGTGAACATTCTGCACTCATTACTTTTGCAATTTTCAGCTGAAATAAAAGCAAATGAAGCCACTGACAGACAGCTAACTGCTCCGTAGCACGCACAGTACAAACAGCTCTGTAAAACCTTTGAAGAACAGAGTATTTGTATTTCCTGTATACATCACACGGAGCAAGAGACACCCTAAACCCCCCCCAAAAAGAACTGATGTGTTATCAAACATCTTTGACTTTTCCTGCGTGTGTATTTCTTTTCCATCCACCAGGGTTAGAAATTCTCCAACATCTGTTTGATTTATTTTGGTTGTCCGTTTGTTATGTTTATTCTTATAGAGGGGTTTAAAAAGCTTATGCTTCTATATACCTCATGCTAATGGAGAAAAAATTAGCAGAAATAGTCTTATTACTTACTTCCTTGTAAGTAGAAGCGAAATAAGGGAGTACCATAGGTTAAAGTGATAGTCAAAAGCTGGTTGCTATGTGGCTGAAGTTCCTTTGTTTGTATGGACAGGAGTTGACACATTCCTGTATGAGAAAAGTATAAGTTTTTCAAAGCTGAAACCAAAAACAAGGAATATCTAAAAAACGATCAACTCCACGAAAAAAGTACATTACATAAATTGTGTGTTTTAACATGCTCTACTTTTTTGTATGGTAAGATTTTATCCATCTGTTATGGTTTAGCAGCTATGGAAAATTCCGTAAAATTCATCCAGAATAAAGTAGTCTTCAGAAGCTATTCCTAGAAAATTCATTATATATATTTTATTTGTCAGGTAAATATCTTTAATATACGATATTTTGAATAAAATCGTTAGAGCCATTTTTGAGAAAATCAAACTTTTAGACAAAAGTTCCATGTAAAGGGTAGTTAAAGGTGGAGGGGGGTAATTGAAAATCTTCGTGTCGCATCCTTGGAGGATACCAAACCTAAATACCTGGTCTGGTATTTAAGGGTATTTTCGTTTTTGAGCTATGCTGCCCACAGACACACACAGGCAATAGACAGACAGAACACACACACGGACATTTTTCTAAAAATGTTTTTTTGGATTCATATATTTCCGGTGAAATCTCGGTATCGAATTTTTAGGAGGAATACAATACCTTCTCTACACACTATGTATATAGTACATATAGAGAAAGAAAAAAAATACTAATGTGTTTTCAAACATCTTTGACTTTTCCTGCGTGTGTATTTCTTTTCCATCCATCAGGGTTAGAAGTTCTCCAACATCTGTTTGATTTATTTTGGCTGTCGTTTGTGTTCTGATTATTCTTAGAGAGGGGTTTCAATGCTGTTTAAAAATCAGATGGTTCCATTCACATTACTTTATCTACCTGTCTTACAAATAAACTATTATTACAAAAGATTATTCATTTATCTATATCATGCTAATTGAGATAAACATTACCAGAGATTTATTTTACTTCCGTCCTTGTAAGTAGAAGTGAAATGTAATATACTAGACTAAGAGATAGTTAAATCTATTAAAAGCTGCATGATATGTGAACGATTAAGGATCGGTACCCTTTGCATGATTAGGAGTAAAACAAAAGAGATATGAAACAAATGGCATCTTTCTGTTTGAGGAAAGTATAACTATAAGGAATACCTTAGAAACCATTAACTCTACAAAAAAGTATGTGACATAAATTTTGTAGTTTAAGGAGATCTGTAATTTGTGTGTAGTAAGTTTTATCTATCTTTTAAGATTTACTAGTTACACAAAAGTCATCCAGAATAAAGAGATCTTCAGAGTCTATGCCCAGAAAATTCAAAATATACTTACATTTCGTTTGTCATGACAGTATCTTGAATGTATGACATTTTAATAAAAATCGTAAGAGCCATTTTTGAGAAAATCAGAATTTTTGCAAAAATGTTTCATGTAAAGAGTAATAGGGAGAAGGAAGATTTTCTTTAAAACGTTCGTGTCTCATTCATGGAAGATACTGAACTGAAATACTAAGTTTGGTAATTAACTGGCTTTTCGTTTTTGAGCTATGCTGCCCACAGCCACACATGGAAGTTTCTCAAATGCATTTTTTGGATTCATGGGTCTCAAAATATGTATTATTACCGGTGAAATCTCTGTATCGAATTTTAGGGTGGAATACAATACCTTCTCTATCCACTATGTAAATTATACATGAGGGCTAGAGAAAGTAAAGGAGCTGTATGTAACGGATTTTGTTGTACGTATGCCGCGATGTTATAATCCCGGTCCTTTATGAAGATTATAAGAAGTGTGTTGAACTAGCGCGTGTTTTTAACGAAACTTTTCCAGCTTTTGTACCAGAGCTTATCAGATATGCTAATCACTAATAACCCTTACCTTGCAACAATCGCCAACTTCTGGCGCTGCTGAATATGCAGTGAAGCAGTCGTATGTTTGCAAACAAAATGACCTTGCTGAAGTACCAAACTATTTCGCCGAGTAGAATTTCACTCGTGCTCGTAAAAGTTAAAATGCCCCTAATTGCAACAACTTTGGGCCTCCAGCTAATTATGGTAGTGCAGCCTGTGTGTGTAATTCTAGAAGAGGAGCAATTCGCTTTTATTGCGGTACATCTTCAATTGTTTGAAGTTTTCTCTGGCTGAGAACTGTCAGGTCACTGAACTTAATATGTTCGCGTTTCCATGTTGCCCTTTTGGGATTTTTATACTGCTCACCTTAGTCATGTAAGCTTTTCACAGGTTTGTTTATACGGAAACACTAACCTCATTCTAAGTCCGGAAGTGAGGTTTTTTAGTCTGAGTACTGACGCATGATTTAATGTTAAATAAATCAAGTCAAGAGAAAATGAAACAGTACTGCCCTAAAATAATGTTATAAAATAATAAAACATATTGTTTCGCAACGTAAGCCAAAGAATTGTATGTATAAAAATGGCAGTGTGACGTCATCGCCTCACGACACGCACGAAAATAGTCTAAACTGGCGTGCTTTTACGAAAATAACATAGCCAAGGTTATGTAACGAATACAACACATTATAATGTATAGCTAAGAATTGATGTTTAGAAAAACACATTAATAATAAAACATAATTAAAGTAGTAATATGAGAGAATAATAATAATAATAATAATAATAATAATGATAATAAAAGGCGAACGAGATACTGGATGTCATAAATTGTTTATAACGGTAACAAAGCATAAGAACAGAGTTAAACAAATATTTGTTTAAGAAATGTCAGCTAATATAAGAGCATTTCCATGTAAATTATACAAATGTATTAATTTTAATTATTATGAGAATGTAAAAATGTATTGTAAATACGTATTTCACGAAATGTAGGATAAGGAAATGTGTCGTTCCCATGGTGATGGACAGATTACAATGTTATAAACATTGATCTTCAACTTTTGTATATATGTGAACATTTAAAAGCTTCCGGGACGCAGCCAGTAAGATAAGAGCCAGGAATACAGACGCCAAGAGATAATCTCGCAAACCGAGACTTCTAATTTAGCAATTTAGTGTGAAACATTGCATTGTACTGATTATCAACAAGAGATTTATTGTAAGCACAGTTTACAAAGTATATATCTGGCACAGTTTTCTAAAAAAGAGTTCAGTTTAAATAGCGTACCTTAGTTCACCACATTGTTTAAGAAATAAAAGTTTATAATTAACAGAAATCTCCTAAATTAATTTTATTTAGTATTAAATCCTACCGTCCAAGCAAGCAGGTTAAGATTCTCTTACTCACCAACTGAAGCTAGCAGACTTATAACAGATAACGTGGTTGAGCTGTGCGTAAATAAATTAATTCGCCGCCGTTAATAACAGTGCAACTGCTCCAACATCAAGTCTGGCGCAAATAGTCAATTGGAGTTTCACCAACACCAACAGTTACCAACTTCATATACAGCGGCAAATTCAAACCTGTAAAAAGGTTTTAAAATAAATACCACACCCATTCACAGCCTATACCATGACGCCCAGCAACCAGCAGCCCTGAGATCCACAACACCAGAGGACCACTTTTCAACCGCTCCAGTACCTATAAATAAATTTGCTTCTGCAGTAACGGGACTGGAATCAGTTTTGCTTTCTCTATTTAGTAATAGGTATTCGATGTTTTGAGGTCCCCTGAATTCCAAAAACGGCATTTTTAGAAGAAGGTCCGTGTGTTTGTGTGTGTCCGTGCTGAGAACACGATAATCAAAAACGAAAAGTCGGTTAAACACCAAACTTGATATTTAAGTTCAGCATCTTCCAAGGATGCGACACTAAGAGTTCCAACAAAATCCCCCCATACAAAACTACGCTTTATTTAGAAAAAACATCGAAAATATTGATTTTCTCAAAAATGACAAATGGCTTTGATTAAAAAACCGTATACATAGGATATTTACATGAAAAAAAAAGGTGATGTGTTTCATTCTCATGACGTTCTCTACGTCTCTGCAACAAATGATTGTAAAAAATCTTAGGCTTCTATTTTAATTGAGAAAACGCTAGCAGAAATACTCTTATTACTTACTCCTTGTAAGTAGAAGCGAAATAAGGGAGTACTATATGTTAAAGTGATAGTCAAAAGCTGGTTGCTATGTGACTGAAGTTCCTTTGTTTGTATGGACAGAAGTTGACAAATTCCTGTATGAGGAAAGTATAAGTTTTAAAAAGCTGAAACTTAAAACAGGAATGTGTTAAAACGACCAACTTCACGAAAAAATGTATATATCATAAATTGTGTAGTTTAATGTGCTCTACCTTTCTGTGTGGTACGTTTTTGTCCATCTCTTACGGTTTAGCAGTTATGCAAAAGTCTGTAAAATTCATCCAGAACAAAGTAGTCTTCAGAGGCTATTCTCAGAAAATTCAAGATATACATTTTATTTGTCAAGTAAATATCTTAAATGTACGAGATTTTAATCAAAATCATTAGAGAAATTTTTAAGAAAATCAAAATTTTCGAAGTATTTCCCATGTAAAGGGTAGTTTGTGGTGGCGGGATTTTCTTGAAAATCTTGGTGTCGCATCCTTGGAAGATGCCAATCTTAAATACCAAGTTTGGTCTTTTCATTTCTGAGCTGTGCTGCCAACAGACACACACACGAACATTTTTCTAGAAGTGCTTGTTTTTTGGATTCAGGGGGTACAAAACATATATTTCCCGTGAAATCTCGGTATCGAATTTTTGGGTGCAATACAATATCTTCTCTATACACTATGTACATAGTAAGTATAGAGAAAGTAATAAAATGTATATCTTCAATTTTCTGAGAATACCCTCTGAAGACCTGCTTATTCTAGATTAATTCATGATTATCATTGTCATGTATGGTTGACCGTTTTCGAGATATTTCTTATTATTGCTTTCAGTTTTCTCTTATGGTAACCTGTCAACGTTTGGCCACGCAAAGAATTCCATAGCAACCCTTTTAACCTGGTGTATTCCCTTCTACTTAAAGAAACTAAGTGATAAGACCGTTTCTGCTAATGTTTATCTCTATTAGCATGAAATAGAAGAATAAGCTTATTAACTACAGAAATATAGAGAAAGTCATGTAGAGAAGCATAAGATTTTTTAAAAAAAGGTCCGTGTGTGTCTGTGAGCACGATAACTCAAAAACCATAAGCCAGTTAAATACCAAGCTTGATATTTAAGTTCAGAATCTTCCAAGGATGCGATATGAAAATTTTCAAGATAATCTTCCACACAAAACTTCGAACATTTTGATTTTCTCAAAAATGCCTCGAACGATTTTGATTAAAGTACCATATATTAAATGCACTTATATAATAACAAAAAAATCTGATGTATTCAATTCACGTGACTTTCTGTACATCTCCGCAAAATTATTGTAAGAAGCTTGTGCTTCTATTTACTTCATATTAATCAAGAAAAAAACTAGCAGAAATAGTCTTATTATATGCTTCCTTGTAAGTAGGAGCGAAATAAGGGAGCGCCATAGATTAAAGTGATGGTCAAAAGCTGGTTGCTATGTGACTGAAGTATCTTTGTTTGTATGGACAGGAGTTGAGAAATTCCTGTATGAGAAAACAATCAACTCCACGAAAAAAATGTAAGTAACATAAATTGCGTGTTTTAAAGTGCTGTACATTTGTTGTGTGGTAAGTTTTTGTCTATCTCTTATGGTTTAGCAGTTATCTAAAATTCCGTAAAATTGACCCAGAATAAGGTAGTCTTCAGAGACAATTCCCAGAAAATTCAAAATATACATTTTATTTGTCATGTAAATATATTTAATATACGAAATTTTAATCAAAAATTTTAGAGCCATTTATGTGAAAATCAAAATTTTCGAAAACAGTTCCATGTAAAGGGTAGTTGGGGGGTGGGGAATTTTTCTCAAAATCTTCGTATCGCATTCCTGGAAGATACCAAGTTTGGTATTTTACCGACTTTTCGTTTTTGAGTTATTGTGTTCACAGACACACGGATACACGGACACACTGACACACGAACCTTTTTCTGAAAATACTTTTCTTGAATACAGGAACATATATTTCCGGTGAAATATCGGTATCGAATTTTTGGGTGGAGTGCAATAACTTCGCTTTACACTATGTACATAGTACGTGTAGAGAAAGTAAAATTATAATTCAAAGTTTCTTAAAATAACCTTTTCAGCCTCGTCATTCTAAATGTTTTTTATGACTAGTAAACCCTAAGAGATAGACAAAAGATATAACAGAAATGTGGATCTCGTCAAAGCACAGAATTTATGTCTTCTGTATATCTATATTATTTTCTCTTGCACTATGTAGCTAGAGAGAGTATTTTATTCCACCCAAAAATTTCATGTCGAGATTTCACCGGAAATATGTGCTTTAAGATTCGTTGAGCCCAAAAAGAGCTTTTTAGACAAAGATCCACGCGCGCGTCTGTGTGTGTCTTTGGACTTCAAAAACCAAAAGACCGTTAAATATCAAACTTGGTATTTATGTTTAGTATCTTCCAAGGATCCTACACGCAAATCTTGAAACAATTACCCCTTATATGCACACTTTTTTTTCTCAAAAATACCTCTAACGATTTCGATTAAAATACCGTGTATATAAGGTATTTACATGACAAATAAAATATATACATATATATCTTGAATTTTCTGGGAATTGTCTGAATTTTACATAAATGGTAAACAGTAAGAAATAAATAAAAAATTACTGCACAAAACTGTTGACACATAATTTAGTTCATACATTTTTTGTATGTTTAGTCTACCGTTTTGCTTGTTATTTGTTTCAGTCTTAAACTACTTTGACTTTTCTCCAATGGGAAATCACCTTTTCGTTTCTCTCTGTTTTTCTACAGGCCATGCAAAGCGAACCGAACTCCAATTATTTCACATAGGAGTAGCTTTTAAACGATTTCAGTATAGCTTTAACCTAGTGTATCCCCTTATTTCCCTTTTACTTACAGGGAAGCAAGAAATAAGACCAATTCTGCTAATGTTTATCTCAATTAGCATGATGTAGATAGAAGAATAATCTTTTGTAAGAATAGTTTGTATTTAGAACAGCTAGAGAAAGTTATGTGAATGGAATACATCAGTTTTTTTTTTTAAATCTAAGTATCTATAAACAAATTTGCCTCCACAGTGACTTAACTGGGATCATTCTTATTTTCTCTGCTTAGCACAAAGTACTAGATGCTTTAAAGACCACCGACTCCAAAAAAGTATTTTTAGAAAAAGGTTCGTGCCTGTGTCCGTGTGTTACGATAACTCGAAAACGGAACCGAACTTGATATTTACATTCAATATCTTTCAGGCATTCGATACAAAAAAATTTAAGAAAATCCCCCCACACAAAACTATATTTTATATAGAAAACTTTTCGAAATCTTTGATTTTCTTAGAATAGCTCTAACCTTTTGATTAAAATTCTCTATATTAAAGACACTGATATGAAAAGATCTGATGTGTACTCTGATAATAAGACCAATTCTGGCAATGTTTATCTTGATTAGCATGACGTTAAAAAAAAGAGTAATCTATAGTGAGCAATGTGTGTTTGTGGAACAGCTAGAGAAAGTCATGTGAATGAAACACATAGTTTTACTTTGAAAATAACTTTTCTCGGGCTATCAGCCAGGTGAATTCTGGAATAATTTCCAAGCTTTCAAGAGCTAACGTCGCTCTCATCTTCAGGGAATGATGTCCGGGTACGCCTTATATTTAGTAGTCCGATGGGGGGGGATCGGCCAGATGCCGCTCTGTGATTGGCCCGGGTCCGGCATGGGAGGCGTTGACTAGGAACCAATGGTCTCCGTTGCCTGGACGGACTGCTCTGATTGGCCCGTTGCCAGATGTGAGCCTGTATTAAAACTAGGGCTAGCTTTTGGCAGTTTCACAAATCTTTGCGAGTGTTTGCTGAGCACCGAACTCCAAATGCCATTCACCTATATTTTTACTTTATCTACTACGTATAGAAGCAGGGGAAGCATTATATTTCAACTAAAATTTCAGTGTCGAGACTTCCTGTAAACAGTATTTAGGTCCCATAAATAAATAAATAAATAAATAAATAAAACACTTTCAAAATTATGATGCGCCACATGACTTTCTCTACCTATTCTGTAAGAAACATTCTTATAAAAACTTATTCTTCTATATGCTTCATACGAATCAAGATAAGCATAAGCAGAAATTGCCTTACTATGTAATTGGTACCTTATAAATAAGAGGAATAAGGGAATACACTAGGAGAAACCCATCCTTTAAAAGCTGGTTGCTATGTGAAACAATAAATTCGGTTTTGTTTGCGGGGCTAGTAATAAAATAAGAGAGGTATGAAATGTAAAATGATTTCTTTAACTAGTTTGAAGCTGAAAAAACCAATAACAATTTCTCGAAAAGGCCAACTCTACAAAAAAAAAAAAAAAAAAAAAAAAAAAAATCTGATGTGTTCCATTCACATGACTTTCTCTACTTCTGTGTAACAAATTATTGTTAATAAGCTTATTCTTCTATTTACTTCATCCTAATCGAGAAATAGTCTTATTACTTACTTCCTTGTAAGTAGATGCGAAATATCGGAGTATCATAGGCTAAAGTGAAGTCAAAAGCTGGTTGCTATGGACTGAAGTTCCTTTGTTTGTATGGACACGAGTTGACAAATTCCTGTATGAGAAAAGTATGTTTTCCAAAGCTGAAAGCAATAATAAGAAATATCTCAAAACGATCAACTCCACGAAAAAATGTATATGACACAAATTGTGTGTTTTAACGTGCTCTGCAATTTTTATTTGGTAAGTTTTTGTCCATCTTTTACGGTTTAGCAGTTATGCAAAATTCCGTAAAATTCATCCAGAATAAAGTAGTCTTTAGAGGCTATTCCCAGAAAATTCAAGATATGCATTTTATTTGGCATGTAAATATCTTTAATAAAGAGATTTTAATGAAAATCGCTAGAGCCATTTTTGAGAAAATCAAAATAAATAGCAAGTGTGGTATTTAACGGTCTTTTCGTTTTTGAACTATGCTGTCCACAGACACAGACACTGACACACACGGACCGTTTTCCAAAAATACTTGTTTTGGATTCAAGGGGACCCAAAACATGTATTTCCGGTGAAATCTCGGTATGAATTTTTGGGTGGAATACAATACCTTATCTATACACTTATGTACATAGTACGTATATAGAAAGTACAAATCACCATGTGAACTAGATATGTTCTGATCAAGTAACCACTGTAACAGTGGCCCACTATACGCCGACATAGCCTGATAGAAATTGTATCTACTTGAAAACTTTTCGACATGAAGCTGTTATTAGTCATTTCACATTTCAATGTGGAAAGTTATAATAATATGACCAGAATATTATAACGACACAACGGGCTAAAATTCTAGTACTGTGTTGAATTAGTGATTAAACCCCCCAGTTTTACACAAATATAAGGCTATAAAATTTGATATGTTCCATTCACAAAATTTTTCTCTACAAAAGTTTCTTTTATCAATGTACATCATGCCAATCGAGATAAATATTATCAGAAATCCTCTTATTACTTTCTCCATTATAAGCAGAAGGGAAATAAGACGATACGCTAGGCAAAGTGATTTATTAAAAGTTTTTCGCTATGTGAACAAAGTTCGGTTCGATTTGTCAGCAGTAAAATAAAAGAGATATGAAATCAAAGGAGACCTTTCGTTATAGATAAGTTAGCAAAGAAAATCTCGGAAATGATCATCACTATAAAAATCTGCTGTGTACCATTCACATGACTTTCTACATATCCCTGCAACAAATAATTCTTAAAGAGCTTATACTTCTATTTACTTTATGCTAATCAGAAAAAAATAGCAGAAATAGTCTAATTACTCGCTTCCTTATAAATAGAAGCGAAATAAGGGACAACCGTAGGTTAAAGTGATAGTCAAAAGCTGGTTGCTATGCCAATGAAGTTCCTTTGTCTATATGGATAGGAGTTGACAAGTTCCTGTATGAGAAAAGTATACCTTTTTCATAGCAGAAACCAAAAATAAGGAATGTCACAAAAACGACGAACTCCACGAAAAAATCTATATAACATAAATTGTGTGTTTTAAAGTGCTCTACATGTTTTGTGTAGTAAATGTTTGTCCATCACTTACGGTTTAACAGTTATTCAAAATTTAGTAAAATTCATCCAGAATAAACTACTCTTCAGAGGTTATTCCCAGAAAATTCAAGATATACATTTTATTTGTCAGGTAAATATGTTTAATATACGAAATTTTAATCAAATAGTTAGAGTCATTTTTGAGAAAATCAAAATTTTCGAAAAAATTCCATGTAAAGGGTAGTTGGGGGTGGGGAGATTTTTCTCAAAATCTTCGTGTCGCATCCCTGGAAGATACTAAACTTAAATACCAAGTTTGGTATTTTACCGACTTTTCGTTTTTGAGTTATCGTGTTCACAGACACACGGACACACACACACACACACACACACACACACACACCTTTTTGTGAAAATGCTTTTTTTTGGATATTGAGGACCCTAAAACATATATTTCCGGTGAAATCTCGGTATGGAATTTTTGGTGGAGTGCAATACTTTCTCTATATGGAGAAAGTAGAAAAGTGACATAAATTGTGTTTTAACTAGATCTTTCCTTTTTTTTTTTTTTTTGTGTAGCAAGTTTCTGTCTATCTATTACTGTTTACCAGTTATAAAATGGAAATGGCGTGTTATTTATGGACGCTCTTCAGCTACTTTGGTTCTCAGCGTCCCATTCTAAATTGGGCGTGAAAGACCGCTTAATTTTGCTCAGAGGCCTCTCTATCAGGTTTGAGGTTCTTTTAAGTGCCGTAAATCTACGACACGGGACCAACGGCTATACTTCCGTTCCAAAGGAAGCCATCCTAAGGATTTTTACACCAGAAAAAATCCATCGTCCTTCGCCGGGTTTGAACTCGCGACCTTGGGCATTTGAAGTCAGCATGGTAACCATTACGCCACGGAGGGCGACTTACCAGTTATGTAAAATGCATCCAGATTTTAGAAGTCTTCAGATGTATACCTAGAAGATTTAAGATATGCTATTTATTTTTCCTATTGGAACCATTTTTGATAAAAACAAAAATTTCAAATATGTTTCTTTGTAAAGGGTAGTTTGCAGATCCTCGTGTCGCATCCTTAGAACATATTAAACTTATATACCAAGTTTACTATTTAACGAATTTTCATTTTTGAGCTGTGCGATCCACAGACAGACAGACATACCACATACACGAACCTTTTTCTAGAAATGCTTGTTCTGAAATCAGGACCTTAAGAAGATATTTCCGGTGAAACCACGGTATTGAAGTTTTGGGTGAAATGCAATAGCTTTTCTATACAGTATGCACATAGTACGTGCTCTGTTCACATGATTTCTCTAGCGACTATAAATAAACATCTTGCAAATACTCCATGCTAATCGAGATAAGCATTGGAAAAGTCAATTGTTTTAAAAGCTGTGGCTATGGGATTGTCATTGAAATTCGGCTCTTCATAGGGCCTGGATTAAAAAAAAAAAAGAAACACGGGCGTCTTTCTGTTTGAGAAAAATTTAAGTAGAAACCTAGTATAAAATTGAAACAAATAACAAGGAGTATCTCAGAAACAGTCAGCTCCACAACAACAATGTAACAATGACACAATGACAATATCTATATTTTTGTAGTAAGCTTTTGTCTATCTCTTATGGTTTACCAGTTATGCAAAAATCATTCAGAAAGAAGAGGACTTCTGAGCCTATCCCCAGAAAATTAAAGATATACATTTTACTTTCCATGTAAATATCTTAAATCAATTACGTTAAATATGTTTTTGAGAAAAACAAAATGTTCAAAAATGTTTCCAATTAAAGGGTAGTTTGCGGTGAGGAAATTTTCATGAAAATCTTCCTATGTTGCAGCCTGGGAACATAACCAAAGTTAAACACCCATTTTAATCTTTAACGGTATTTTGAGCTAATTTATCCCCCCCCCCCCTCGCACACACCATATGGAACTTTTTCTAAAGTACTTTTTTGGACTCCGGGGACCTCAAACATTTCTGGTGACATTGAATTTTTGGAGGGAATACAATATGTTTTCTATACGAGTACATTATGTACTTTCACGTGTATAGAAAGTAAAATGTCGTGTCACTCTGCACCGTCAAACCGTGCCATAGTTTCGACTCCACTTTTAGCAGATCATTTCTGGACATTACAAGACACCTGCAGGCTAGTGAACAAAGGGTTTTAAAAGAAAACACAGAAATCATTTACGCATGATTCACTTCCTCTGTGTTTCGGTCGAAGGGACAGCATGGAAAAGTTAGTCGAAGCCTTTGAAACGTTTCCTTAGGGTGTAGGGTCCATAATCAAGAGAGGCTTCCCTTGTATGTCAAGAAGCCTTAAGGAGTCTCAGATGTGCATGCGTGAACACCCTGGACTCCTTTGTATGCTCCTAATGTGCTGCAGGAGTGAGAAACTATGTACAAGGAGACTTCTATGAGAAATTATACATTTTATTACACACAGGCTCATATCTTTCTGACTCCAAGATGTTCTTCATTGTTGTCGAGAAAATGCATCCAACTTCATTTATTACGTTCTCTACACGTACTATGTAAAAAGCATTTTTACAAAAAGATCCTTGTGTGTGTGTCTGTGTGTGTATGTCTGTAGACAGCATAGTTCAGAAACGAAAATACCCTTTAATACCAAACTTGATATTTAAGTTTGGTTTCTTCCAAGGATGCGACACGAAGATTTTCAAGAAAATCCTCCCATCCCGAACTACCCTTTACGTGGAACTTTTTTCCAAAATGTTGATTTTTCTAAAAATGGCTCTAACGATTTTGATTAAAATATCGTATATTAAAGATATTTAACTGACAAATAATATGTATATCTTGAATTTTCTGTGAATAGCCTCTGAAGAATATTCTGGATGAACTTTACGGAATTTTGCGTAACTGCTAAACCGTAAGAGATGGACAAAAACTTATCACCCCAAAAATGTAGATGTAGAGCACTTTAAAACACACAGTTTATGTTACATACGTTTTTCGTGGAGTTGATCGTTTTTGAGATATTCCTTGTTTTGGTTTCAGCTTTAAAAAACATACTTTTCTCATACAGGAATTAATCAACACCTGTCCATACAAACAAAGGAACTTCAGTCACATAGCAACCGGCTTTTGACTATCTTTTTAACCCATGGTACTCCCTTATTTCGCTTCTACTTACAAGGAAGCAAGTAATAAGACCGTTTCTGCTAATTTTTTCTCGATTAGCACAAAGTAAATAGAAGCATTAGCTTTTTATCAATAATTTGTTGCAGATATGTAGAGAAAGTCAAGTGATTGAAACACATCTGATTTTGTATGATATATCGTGCACATTTATCGTTTAATAGTTATTATACGTATATTTATGTTGTTATGATAACTTTTCCTGTTAAGCCTAAATTTATCTATGTAATTTCGATTTATATTTATACTGTTTTGATATGCTTTGTTATTTTGGCAATTTAATTATATGGGAAGCTGTTATTCTCTTGAATAAAAGACATAATTATGTCACCCAGCTACCAATTAATATTACTGGGGACAAATCAGCTCCATTATTAAAGCGCCAATGGAATGGCCGAGATTAGGCAATTTCAACCAATCGCGGCCATTTGTCTGGAGCGATATTTTCGAAAAATCTTATCACAGCTGATGTTCATTTTTTTTTTTTTTAATCTTATCCGACATTCGTATGTTTAATTTCCTGTCTTGGTTATTGGTAACAAGGTGACAATTCAGGCAGCCAACGTTCACTTTTAATAACTGTCAGTTCCACAATTTTACTTTCAATTAATTCAGTTACAATGTTTATTTAAAGTTTGATCCAGTTTATAATGTATTTTGTTCAAAAAAGGTGTGAAAATAATCATTATTTGTATTTCTTGTGTATGAGATGAGTGCAATAACCTCAAATAACGTTTGTTTCCATTTCGTGTATTACTTATTCAAAGCTAAAAACAAAATTATTCATCATTTTTACTTTCTCTAAACGTACTATGTATATTTCAATTCCGAGATTTCACCGGAAATATATGTTTTAGGGTCCCCTGTATCCAAAAAAAAATGTATTTTCAGAAAAAGGTCCGTGTGTCTGTGAACACGATAACTCAAAAAGGAAAGTCGGTAAAATACCAAACTTGGTACTTCCAGAGATGCGACACGAAGCATTTGAGAAAAATCCCCCCACCCCAAACTACCCTTTACATGCCGCTGAAGACTACTTTATTCTGGGTAAATTTTACGGAATTTTGCATACCTGATAAACCGTAAGAGATGGACAAAAACTTACCACACAACAAATGTAGAGCACCTTAAAACACACAATATATGTTATATACATTTTTTTCGTGGAGTTGATTGTTTTTGAGACATTTCTTGTTTTTGGTTTCAGCTATAAAAAACTTATACTTTTCTCATACAGGACTTTGTGAACTTCAGTTACATAGCAACCAGCTTTTGACTATCACTTTAACCTATGGTATTTCGCTTCTACTAACAAGAAAGCAAGTAATAAGACTATTTCTGCTATTTTTTTCTCGATTAGATGAAGTAAATAGAATAATTTGTTGCAGAGATGTAGAGAAAGTCATGTGAATGGAACACATCAGATTTTTATTATTGCTATCGATATTCATACATTGGGTGTTCATACACGGTCGGCCACATCATAATTCAGGAGGCAGTGAAGAAGGAAAAAAAATATCGGTAAATAAACATGGTCGAATCCGTCATCTACTGTTTGAGAACTAATGCTAAGTTTTACAAGCGTAACCTGACAAAATATCCCTTTTTATGAATTATAAATTATTAATTATTTCGCTGAATTGTTACGTGTTTTCATCTCTTAGCACAATTCCTGATATACTCCAATCTAATGATCTTCATTACCTATTCTGTAACTCAATAATATTACAAATGTTTGTTCTTCTATCTACTTCACGCTAATGGAGATAGACATTAGTACCAATTATCATATTACTTGCTCCCTTGTAAGTAGAAGGGAAATAAACACTGGGCTAAAACGATAGTCAAAAGAATATTAAAAGCTGTCGCTATGCAAGTGGCTGTGAAATTCAGTTCTCTGTGCATTACCAGGAGTAAAACTAAGAAAAATCTGATGTGTTCCATTCACATGACTTTCTCTATATCTCTGTAAATTATTATTGTTAATAAGCTTATCTTTTATTTATTTCATGCTAATCGAAAAAAATTAGCAGAAATAATCTTATACGATCAACTCTACGAAAAAATGTATATAACTTAAATTGTGTGTTTTAACGTGCTCTAAATTTTTTATGTGTTAAGTTTTTGTCCATCTCTTACGGTTTAGTACTTATGCAAAATTCATCCAGAATAAAGTAGTCTTCAGAGGCTATTCCCAGAAAATTCAAAATATACATTTATTTTTCACGTAAATATCTTTAATATATGATATTTTAATCAAAATCGTTAGAGCCAGTTTTTAGAAAATCAAACTTTTCGAAAAAAGTTCCATTTAAAGGGTAGTTTGGGGTGGGGGGATTTTTCTCAAAATCTTCGTGTCGCATCCCTGGAAGATACTAAACTTAAATACCAAGTTTAGTATTTTGCCGACTTTTCGTTTTTGAGTTATCGTGTTCACAGACACACGGACACACTGACACACGGACACACACACACACACGGATCTTTTTGTGAAAATGCTTTTTTTATACTGGAGACCCTAAAACATATATTTCCGGTGAAATCTCGGTATCGAATTTTTTGATGGAGTGCAATACTTTCTCTATTCACTATGTACATAGTGCGTATTGAGAAAGTAAAAAATCTGATGTGTACCATTCACATGACTTTCTCCATATCCATGCAACAAATAATTCTTAAAAAGCTTATACTTCTATTTACTTTATGCTAATCAGAAAAAATTAGCAGAAATAGTCTTATTACTCGCTTCCTTGTAAGTAGAAGCGAAATAAGGGACAACCGTAGGTTAAAGTGATAGTGAAAAGCTGGTTGCTATGTCAATGAAGTTCCTTTGTTTATATGGATAGAAGTTGACAAGTTCCTGTATGAGAAAAGTATACCTTTTTCATAGCAGAAACCAAAAATAAGGAATGTCACAAAAACGACGAACTCCACGAAAAAAATGTATATAACATAAATTGTGTGTTTTAAAGTGCTCTACATTTTTTGTGCAGTAAGTTTCTGACCATCTCTTACGGTTTAGCAGTCATTCAAAATTTAGTAAAATTCATCCAGAATAAATTAATCTTCAGAGGCTATTCCCAGAAAATTCAAGATATACATTTCATTTGTCAGGTAAATATGTGTAATATCCGAAATTTTAATCAAAATCGTTAAAGTCATTTTTGAGAAAATCAAAATTTTCGAAAAAAGTTCCATGTAAAGGGTAGTTGGGGGTGGGGATATTTTTCTCAAAATCTTCGTGTCGCATCCCTGGAAGATACTAAACTTAAATACCAAGTTTGGTATTTTACCGACTTTTCGTTTTTGAGTTATCGTGTTCACAGACACAGGGACACACACACACACACACACACACACACACACACACACACACACACACACACACACACGGACCTTTTTGTGAAAATGCTTTTTTTGGATATTGGGGACCCTAAAACATATATTTCCGGTGAAATCTCGGTATCGAATTTTTGGTGGAGTGCAATACTTTCTCTATACACTATGTACATAGTGCGTATGGAGAAAGTAAAAAGAAATGAAAAATTCCCGTTTGAGATTTATATTGCGTTTCATTTATATTTTGTAAACGTGTTTTTGTAGTAAAATCTCGGTATCGAATTTTTGGGTGGAATGCAATACTTTCTCTATGTACTTGCTGCTAAGCCAGAGAAGCTTAATTATTAATTTCGAGATTTCTATTGGAATTGATTACAAACGGCTGCACGTGCAGCAGAAGTAAATATTTTGACTGCTTGACGGACTGATGAGTTTATACCCGTTTGTTGAAAAGCATTGACAGTCAGACTAAACATTTATCTTGAAAAGCAAGGGGCATAGAACTTGATGACTGAATACAGTTTCAGTTAAACTGATGCTTTGTGAAATTTTACTAAAAATTGTGAAGAATTCAAAAATTATGTTTTGTTACAATAAAATGATACGCAATCTCAACTAAATAAACAATATCTGGACGTTGCATTCACATGACTTTCTCTACGTGTTCTGAAAACAGCTATTCTTACAAAAGTGTATTCTTCTATTTATATCATGATAAGGCAGATAAACATTAATACAATTAAATTGGTCTTACTACTTAGGTTTTTGTACGTAGAAGGCGAATACGGGAATATTCCAGGCTAAAGCGATTGTTAAATCTTTTTAAAAGCAAATCGATATGTGAGCAACTGAAGTTCGGTTCGGTTTGGATTTCCACAAAAACAAAAGAGAGCTGAAACGAAAGGTGGCCCGGTTTGAGAAGATGCGTGGTTTAAAATTGAAACCTATAACAATGAATATCTGCAACAAAAAGTTATATGTTATAAATTGTATATTTTAACGAAGTATATTTTTTGTGAATTTTTTAGGGTTTACGAGTTATGCAAAATCCATCCAGAATGAACTTGAGTCTATTCCCAGAAAACCTAAGATATACATTTTATTTGCCATGTAAATATATTTAATCTCTATATAGTATTTTAATGAAAATATTTTGAAAATATCACAATTTTCGATTTTTTCCATATAAATGGTATTCAGAGTAGGGATTTTACTCAAAATCTTCGTCTTTGAAGATACTTAACTTATATGCCAAGTTTGGTGTTTTACAGGCTTTTCATTTTTGAGTTATCATGTTCACAAACACACAGTACAAACACACACAAACACGCGCGTAGACCTTTTTCGAAAATAAATACCCTGTTTTGGTTACAGAGGTCATAAAACTGTTGAGAAATCTTGGTATCGAATTTTTGGGTGGATTACAATACCTATACTACCTGTGCACATTTAAATAAATAAACAATTTTCGACTTTTTGCCCCATTGTACTCAAAATTTTACTCCAAGTGTCCCTTAAGGTTCTCGAAGAGATACTGTCATAAACTCTGTCCAAACTAATTCTGAAAGAAACAGTTTAAAAGCACAATATTTAGGCTAAGCTGAGGGAAGCAGTAATTATTTTCCTTCTAATATATGGATTCTCTGTTGGGTAAATTATGAATGGTGGATGTGAGTACTTCCTTGTTGCATCGTAACTGGATTCCTACTCATTGAAACCATGTGATGACGTCATAAAACTTCTTAAACTATGTGCACTTCTACACAAAATATGTAGATCTTTTTTGGTGGAGTTGGCCATTTACAAGATATTCCTTGTTATTGGTTTCAGTTCTAAAATACTTCAAACCTTTCTCATACGGGAATTTATTAACTCCTGGCCATGCAAAAAACGGATTTTAAAAGATTTTACTGTCGCTTTAGCTTAGTGCATTCCCTTATTTTTTTTTTTGAATGAAATTGGTAAAATGATGCTCAAATGATCTCGGAGTCCTTGAAGCTTAAAGTTACTCGACATTCGTCTTCTCAGGATAAGGGAAAACCCCGAAAAAACCTTATCCGAGCAACTCACCCTAAGCGAGATTCGAACTCACGACCTTTTGAATGTGAGGCAGACACGCTGCCACCGCACTATCCAGGCGGGCTTTATTTATCTTGTATTCACTGGAAAGTAAATAATAAAGATAATTTATGCTAATGTCTACCTACATTAGCATGAAGTAGAGAGAATATTACGTATTTTGCTTTCTCTATACGCACTATGTACATAGTGTATAGAGAAGGTATTGTACTCCACCCAAATAATTCGATACCGAGATTTCACCGGAAATATATGTTTTAGGGTCCCCAATATCCAAAAAAAAAAACATTTTCACAAAAAGGTCCGTGTGTGTGTGTTTGTCCGTGTGTATGTGATCACGATAACTCAAAAACGAAAAGTCGGTAAAATACTAAACTTGGTATTTAAGTTTAGTATCTTCCAGGGATGCGACACGAAGATTTTGAGAAAAGTCTCCCCATCCCCAACTACCCTTTACATGGAAATGTTTTCTAAAATTGTTATTTTCTCAAAAATGGCTCTAACGATTTTGATTAAAATTTCGTATATTAAACACATTTACCAGAGAAATAAAATGTATATTTTGAATTTTCTGGGAATAGCCGCTGAAGAGTAGTTTATTCTGGATGAATTTTACTGAATTTTGAATAACTGCTAAACCGTAAGAGATGGACAAAAACTTAACCCACAAAAAATGTAGAGCACGTTAAAGCAAACAATTTATGTTATATACATTTTTTTCGTGGAGTTAATCGTTTTTGAGATATTCCTTTTTCTTGGTTTCAGCTTTGATAAACTTATACTTTTCTCATACAGGAATTTGTCAACTGTCCATACAAACAAAGGAACATCAACCACATAGCAACCAGCTTTTGGCTTTCACTTTAACCTATGGTACTCCCTTATTTCGCTTCTACTTACAATAAAGCAAGAAATAAGACTATTTCTGCTAATTTTTTCTGATTAGCATAAAGTAAATAGGAGTATAAGCTTTTCAAGAATAATTTGCTGCAGGGATATACAGAAAGTCATGTGAATGGAAACAGCACATTTTTATACAGTGATCCATAAACACGTATTTCGTGAAATCTCAGTACCAGCAACACATTCTCTACCTATGCAGCAAATGTTGCAACAAAATGTGATTCTCAGCTTATTTTCCTAGTCAAAAGTTTCATCTCAAGATAATTGCTGAGAAAAGGATTTACATTAATTCCAAACATTCCTGCTGACATAAATATCCACCTTTTCTGGATGAAGGACCCTCGGTGGGACCTGTGTTGCAGATCGAAGTTGTGCAGGGCAACGGCCCAGAACGGCGAACTGTGCGCATTGCAGCAAATAAAATTAGCTGGTAGATGGAGCACGAAATTCCCCTAATGTTCTTGTATGTATGTACTGTCTCACTCGCTATTAAGTCTAAGGAGTTATCTCTTCCTCTTCCAAAATTCAAAAAAAAAAAAAAAAAAAAAAAACACTTATGTATACATAGCTGGCAGTTTGTAGCGCAGCCAAGCTAATAGAATTTGATGTAGGAAGAACATTTTGCTCCCGACACTAACAACGGCTTATTTGGGGTCTAATCTGAAATTCAAATTAGTCTATAGAAAAGTGACAAATTTTATGAGCTATAACTAAATGTTCATGGCTCCTGATTATACGTGCCATGGCTATGGGACCATTAAACGGCGGAGAATACCCTACAAAACGTGTAATTTACTATATCCTTTACTGAACCTGTATCCTCAAAGCTTGCAACTTGTTTGACTTATGTACAATAGTGTCAAGAGAAGGTATTGAATTCCACCCAAAAATTCGATACCGAGATTTCACCGGTAATACATGTTTTGGGTCCCCCTGAATCCAAAAAAAGAATTCTTACAAAAAGATCCGTGTGTGCGTGTGTGCGTGTGTGTCTGTGTGTCTGTAGACAGCATAGCTAAAAAACGAAAAGTCCGTTAAAAACCAAATTTGGTATTTCGGATAGTATCTTCCAAGGATGCGACACGAAGGCTTTCAAGAAAATCCCCCCAACCCCAACTACCCTTTACATGGATTTTTTTTCGTTAATTTTGATTTTCTCAAAAATGATTCTAACGATTTTGATTAGAATATCGTATATTAAAGATATTTACCTAATAAATAAAATGTTTATCTTGAATTTTCTGGGAATAGTCTCTGAAGACTACTTTATTCTGGATTAATTTCACGGAATTTTGCATAACTGATAAACCGTAAGAGATTGGCAAAAACTTAACAGACAAAAATATAGAGCACATTAAAACACACAATTTATGTTATATAAATTTTTTTCGTGGAGTTGATCGTTTTTGACATATTCCTTGTTTTTGGTTTCAGCTATGAAAAACGTACTTTTCTCATACAGGAATTTGACAACTCCTGTCCATACAAACAAAGGAACTTCAGTCACATAGCAACCAGCTTTTCATTATTAGTTTAGTCTATAGTACTCCCTTATTTCCCTTCTCCTTACAAGGAAGCAAGTAATAAGACTGTGCTAATATTTTTCTCGATTAGCATGAAGTAAATAGAAGCATAAGCTTTTTAACAATAATTTGTTGCAGAGAGGTAGAGAAAGTCATGTGAATGGAACACATCAGATTTCTCTATCTATATCATGCTAATCAAGATAAACATAAGCAGAATTAGTGTTATTACTAGCTCCTTGTAAGTAGAAGGGAGCAAATAGTAAGGCAATTTCTGTTAATTTTTGTCTCGATTTGACTGAAGCTTTTATCAACAATTTTTTTCTAAAGATATAGACAATGTCATGTGAATGGAAGAAGAGTTTTTTAACTACATTATGCTAATGGAGATAAATATTAGCAGAAATTGCTTCTTTTTAAGTATAAGGGAAATAAGGGAATGCACTAAGTTAAGGGATAGTTAAATATTTTAAAAGTTGTCGCTATGTGAAAAAATTAAAAATCGATTATCTTTTGCATTCCCGAGAATAAAACAAAGGAAATAAAACGAAAGTTGGTTTCCCGCTTGAGAAAAGTTTAAACATTTTAAAACGTAAATCAATAACAAGGAAGGTCTCTGAATGGTTAACTTTACAAAAAGTGTGAATGACATAAATTGTATGTTTTAATGAGATCTACATTTTTTGTTGGCAGTAATTTTTTGTCTATCTGTTACGGTTTACGAGTTATACAAATTTCATCCACAATGAAGAGGTTTTCAGAGGGTATTCCCAGAAACTTCAAGATGTACGTTTCGTTTGTCATGAAAATATCTCAAACATGGCATTTTAATCAAAACCGTTAAGAGCCATATTTGAGAAAAATTCTCCACGTATTTGGCGGTGGGGTAAATTTCTTGAAAAGCTTCGTGTCGCATCCTTGAAAGATGCTGAATTTAAATACCATGTTTGGTATTTCACCGATTTTTGCTTTTTGAGTTATCGTGTTCACAGACATACGGACACAAGGACCGTTTTCTAAACGTGCTTTTTTACTTTCTCTACACGTACTACATACACAGTGTATAGAGAAGGTAGATATTGCAATGCATCCAAAAATTCGATACCGAGATTTCACCGGAAATACATGTTTTAAGACTCCCTGAATCCCAAAAAAACAAACATTTTTATTATTAGAAAAATGTCAGTGTGTGTCTGTCTGTGTGTGTGTGTCTGTGGGCAGCATAGCTCAAAAATGAAAAGACCGTTAAAAACCAAACTTAGTATTTAGGTTTGGCATCTTCCAAGGATGCAACACGAAGATTTTTAAGAAAATCCCCCCACCCCCCAACTACCTTTACATGGAACTTTTTTCGAAAATTTTGATTTTCTCAAAAATGGCTCCAACGATTTTGATTAAAATATCATATATTAAAGATATTTACACGACAAATAATATGTATAGGTTGAATTTTCTGGGAATAGTCTCTGAAGACTCTGGATGAATTTTACGGAATTTTCCATAACTGCTAAGATATGGACAAAAACTTATCACACAAAAAATGTAGAGCGCCTTAAAACACACAATTTATGCAATATAATGTTTTTTCGTGGAGTTGATCGTGTTTGAGATACTCCTTGTTATTGGTTACAGACATCTGTCAACTCCTGTCCATACATGCAAACAAAGGAACTTCAGTCACATACCAACCAGCTTTTGACTATCACTTTAACCTATATAATAAGACTATTTCTACTAATGTTTTCTCGATTAGCATGAAGTGAACAGAAGCATAAGCTTTTTAACAATAAGTTGCTGCAGAGATGTAGAGAAAGTGATATGAATGGAAGACATCAGATTTTCTGGATTGAGGAGTCCTCAAAACAAATCTTGATATCGATTTTTTGAGTGAAATGCTCATCTACCTATGTACTAAGTAGAGAACATAAGAAGGAACGTCAAGATGACAAAAGTGGGAATAGGACTAAATTGCAGGTTTGTTGCTTGTTTACTTTGGCATTGGTGGTACAGGTAAAGGAGTGGATTGAAACAGCAGGAAGCAATCGCTTGTCATGCGGCGGATATAGAGTTATGGCGCTCGAGGGAGTGACGGAAATAACTGCCATCGTAATATTATGTAGCGCTGTTTCCTAAAACAAGAGTTTTTGCATTAGCGTGTTTTCTGATGCAGCATAATCTTTCTTCATGCTATTCAGTAACCCATAAATGCATTAACGTCTTCCCCCATGAGAGGAAATTTTGGCCTTGTTATAAATAAACTATTGTAGAATAATAATAATAATAATAATAATAATAATAATAATGACAACAACAATCTGATGTGTTCCACTTACATTCTTGTTATGTACTTCTTATAAGTGGAAGAAAATAAGGAGATACACGCCTAAAGCGTGGAGTCAACTGTTTTAAAAGCTAGTTGCTATGTGATGCAATTGAAATTCGGTTCTCTTTGCTTGGCCAGAAGTAAAACAAAAGAGATACAAACGAAAGGCGACGCTGATTTTTAAAAAAGAATTAAGACATTTTAAAATTGAAACCAATACCAAGGAATATCTCGGATAAGGTCAACTCTACAATCAATCCTACAATCAAAGTATATATATATATATATATATATATATATATATATATATATGACATAAGTTGTGTGTCTTATGGAGGTCTATGTTTTTTTTTCCGCAGTAAGTTTTGGTTTATTTCTTACGATTTAACAGTTACACAATCATCCAGAATGAAGTGGTCTTCAGAGGCTGTTTCCATAAAATTCAAGATTTTTTTTTTTTTTGTAGTTTAACATTCGATAATGTGGTTGGTCATGTCACACGATGAATGAATCGGTGAACTAATCCTCAAATGATTTCGGGGTCTACGAAGCTTAAAGTTACTCGACACTAGTCTTCTCAGTATAAGGGGCAAACCCCGATAAAAACTTTATCCGAGTAAATCACTCTAAGCATGATTCGAACTCGGAACCTTTGGAATGTGAGCAGAGCTATAGCCCACACTACAGAGATGGGCTATAGTATTTTAATCAAAACGTCCAATTTGACAGGTAACGAAGTGCCAAAAACTGCTATAGAGGATAGTAAGGTAATGATTCTGAGGATGATAGCTTAAATAAAAAAAAAATGGTGTTCAAATAGTTTTTGAGATAGTGTGTGTGTCATTCCGGAGGGGGTTCAACACTGTTGCCACCACGTGTGTTACACCCCAGGAGAAGAGGATGATATTAAAGTATTATCGACGGGCGGCCGAAACCGGATCTCGGAGAAAGAGCCACTATGGAGGGTCCCTAACTTAATCCAAGCTGTTCTGCATCTCGACGCGGGGAGCGCTAGCAGCCCGCCGCCCATAACTGACCGAACCCGCTTGGTCCTACAGATGCTTCCAACGCCAAGTTTCTTGAATATCTTCGTTTCGTATTATTGGAAGGTGCTGAACGTAACTCCTAATGTTGTTTTTAGCTGACTTTTCGTTCTGAGTTATCGTGTCCACACATATACACATAGACAGTCGTCGCATGGATATTTTTACTTTCTGTACACTCTGTATGTATAGTATAGTCTATAGAAAAGTATTGCACACAACTTAATGCCAAGTTTCGTACTTTCCGGTTTTGAGCTATGCTGTCCACAGAGCATGGCCGAAAGCTTGAGCAATTTTATCAACATCACCGGCTGGTAACTTGGGAAATTCTGGTCAATAAAATATTGTATAATAAAATATGCATGACAAATAAAATGCATATCTTGAATTTTCTTTGAATAACCTCTGAAGACCTCTTTATTATGGGTGAATTTTGTTGAATGTTGCATAACTGATAAACCACAAGTAATAAACAATAATTTAAAACGCAAATGCAGATCGCTGACCTTGATATTGGTTTCAGTTTAAAACAATTATCTTACTTTTCTCATACGGAAATTTGTCCACATGGCAACCTGTATTTAAAAGGTTTGACTATCGCTTTAGCCTATTGCATTCCCTTATTTCTTTTCTACTTACAAGGAAGCAAGTATTTAGTCCATTTCTGCTAACGTTTATCGCGATTAGCTTGAAGTAGATATCAGAATAGTCTTTGGTTAGAATAGTTTGTTGCAGAATAATTGTTATAGAAATGTAGAGAATACAACATTAGTTTTTCTATGAATACAGAAACGTTTATTACCGGGTATATCGCTGTATCTAATTTCTGGTTGTGATGAAATTTCCTTCTACATTTTTTTTTGTAGTCGGCTTACCCTGCCCTTATTTAGCACTGCCACGTCACTAGGACTTACAAGAGGTCAGAAGCCTGTCGGGGAGCCAACGGCCCGGAACTACAGAATGGAGAACCTGGAACGAGTGGTCGGCCCGTAGCCAGGCATAAACGTGAGGAAGTGGTTGATATGAAATGCAAGCGAAATGGATGATAGGAAAGGTGATGAGGGAGTAATTGGTGGAATGAGTGGCGGGGGAAACCGGAGGACACGGAGGAAACTGTCTCAGACAGCTTCGCCCACCACAAATTCCACGTGCAGATGGCTAGGATCGAACCCGGGCCGCCTAGATGGGAGGCTAGCGGTCTAACAACTCGGCCATGACACCGCCTATGCATGCGACTTAGAATTTTACAGCTGGTTCTAACAGTATAATATATAA
The DNA here is from genome assembly GCA_030762935.1 of Hymenopus coronatus. Lineage (NCBI taxonomy): Eukaryota > Metazoa > Arthropoda > Insecta > Mantodea > Hymenopodidae > Hymenopus > Hymenopus coronatus. The sequence continues at coordinate 30,333,878 of CM060897.1, forward strand.
TTCTTACTTTTGGATTAAGCTTAAATACCATTTATATATTTTATTTGCAGACTAACAAAGCGAGTTGTTCCACTACGTCAGTTTCCACATAGCTCTGAAGAAACAGTGGTGGAGTGTAGTGACGGTGCAAAAAGCTCCAGTGCAAACAAAAAAAATATATTTCCATCTGTAAAATGGGGTTGCACCGTGGGGAATACACACTACGTCGAGGGGGATGAACACCGGGGCTGGTGTACTAATGCCTGGCTAAAACCTGTGGAGCGTTTACTTTTTTCCCTTCCACCGGCTCACGACCGGCTATAATACAAAGTGTAAAGGATAAACAGAATATAAGAGAGCAGAGAAGAATTATATGCAAAGAGCTTCATTTGTTTTAAGCTCCTCCGGTCTCTGTTGGAATAATGATGCACGATTTTAGCACTTTTCTCTATTGTTTTCATACGTAAATCTAGCGAGAAAAATAACCCTCGCTCTTGAAAATCTTAACGGCTTATTTTGAGATAACAAGTAATGCGCGGCTCAGAGATGCCAGGCTTATCAGCGAAGATCAGCATGTAAACTTTTAATTTATATGCGGAGCTTGCTACTTCAAAAGAACAAGAATTAAGTTATTTGTTCCTTTATTTTCGAAGGAAATTTGATTTGCGTTAAATCGTCTTACTTTCTCTATCACGAACGCTGTAGGCACAAAAGGTGTTTATTACCTTCCGCCCAAGAATTCCATACAGAGATTTCAATGGAAATACATGTTTTGAGAACATCTTAAGCATTTTAGAAAAAGATCAGTGTGTATATATGTGCCCCTCTCTCACTGTCCTTTTTTTTTTCTTTTTTTTTTTGGTAGTCTTTAGCGCCCGCTTTTACTACATGTGGCACCGCAGGCGAAGATACTAGGTGTGGCCACATCTCTTTCTCTCTCTATCTGTGAACAGTATAACCCAAACATGAAAAGTCAGTTATTTACTTGGTATTTAAGTTGAATTATCCTCCTAGGATGCGATACGAACATTTTCAGAAAAATCCCCATACCAAACTACCCTTTACTTTGAACCTTTATCGAAAATTTTGATTTTCTCAAAAAAGGCTCTAACAATTTTGATTAAAATATCGTATATTAAGGATATTTACCTGACAAATAAAATGTATATCTTGAATTTTCTGGGAATAGCCCCTGAAGACTACTTTATTCTGGATAAATTTTACTGAATTTTTCATAACCACTAAACCGTAAGCGATGGACAAAAACTTAACACACAAAAAATGTAGAGCACATTAAAACACACAATTAATGACGTATACATTTTTTTACGTGGAGTTGATCGTTTCTGAGATATCCCTTGTTTTTGTTTTCAGCTTTGAAAAACTTATACTTCTCTCATAAGGAAATTTGTCAACTCCTGTTCATACAAACAAAAGAACTTCAATCCCACTTTAACCCATGGTACCGCCTTATTTTGCTTCTGCTTACAAGGAAGCAAGTAATAAGACTATTTCTGCTTATTTTTCTCGATTAGCATGAAGTAAATAGAAGCTTAAGCTTTCTAACAATAATTTGTTTCAGAGATGGAGAGAAAGTCATGTGAATGGAACACATCAGATTTTTTGTTTTGATAGTTTTACTACTTATGGCACCGCAGGCGACGACACTGGGCGCGGCCACATATCTCTCTCTCTCTCTCTCTCTGTCTGTGAACAGCATAAGCCAAACATGAAAAGTCAGTTAAATACTTGGTATTTAAGTTCAACTGTCATCCAAGGATAAGATACGAGTTATTTCAGATAAATCTCCATGCCAAACTACGTTTTACATGGAACATTTTTTTGAAATTTTCGATTTCCTAAAAAATGGCTGACGATTTTTGTTCAAATGCCGTAGGTATATTAAATATATTTACATGACAAATAAAATGTGTATCTTTAATTTTCCAGCAATAGCCTCTGAAGACCTCTTTATTCTGAACGAATTTGGCATAACTGGTAAAGTGTTAGAGATAGACAAAATCTTACAATGTGTAGATCTCATTAAAGCACACAATTTATATAATATAATTTTATTTATTTTATTTTTAACTAACTATTAGCTTTTATATGTAAAGCTTACCATTTTAAAATTATTCCTTGATATTCGTTTCAGCTTTAACATGCTTATACTTTTATCTTCCGGGAATTTATCAGCTGCTGGCCATACAAAGAAACGAATTTCAATCACTTAGCAACCAGCTTTTAAAAGAGTTGACTATCGATTTAGCCTAGTGTATTGCCGTATTTCTCTTCTATTTACAAGACAGCAAGTAATAAGACCATTTCTGCTAATTTTATTTCGACTAGCATGAAGTAGATAAAAGAATAGAATAGACTTTTTAATAATAATTTGTTACAGAGATGTAGAGAAAGTGAATGGAACACATCCGATTTTTAGTGTAAAATTGAGAATACAAAACACAGTAGCAGCATAGGTATAGTTGGAAACAGCTGGTTTATTTTATGCTGCATGTACATCTGATTTGTTTTACTTTCTCTATACGCACTATGTACATAGTGTATAGAGAAGGTATTGCACTCCACCCAAAAATTTGATACCGAGATTTCACCGGAAATATATGTTTTAGGGTCCCCAATATCCAAAAATGCATTTTCACAAAAAGGTCCGTGTGTGTGTGTGTGTCTGTCCGTGTGTCCGTGTGTCTGTGAATACGATAACTCAAAAACGAAAAGTTGGTAAAATACCAAAATTGGTATTTAAGTTTAGTATCTTCCAGGGATGCGACAGGAAGGTTTTGAGAAAAATCCCCCCACCTCCAACTACCCTTTAAATGGAACTTTTTTAAAAAATTATGACTTTCTCAAAAATGGCTCTAACGATTTTGATTAAAATGTCGTATATTAAAGGTATTTACCTGACAAATAAAACACATATCTTGAATTTTCTGGGAATAGCCTCTGAAGAGCAGTTTATTCTAGATGAATTTTACTGCATTTTGAATAACTGCTAAACCGTAAGAGATGGACAAAAACTTACTATACAAAAAATGCAGAGCACGTTAAAACACACAATTTATATTATATACATTATTTTTCGTGGGTTCGTCGTTTTTGTCACATTCCTTATTTTTGGTTTCTGCTATAAAAACTTATACTTTTCTCATATAGGAACTTGTCAACTCCTATCCATATAAACAAAGAAACTTCATTGACATAGAAACCAGCTTATGACTATCATTTTAACCTATGGTAGTCCCTTATTTCGCTTCTACTTACAAGGAAGCAAGTAATAAGACTATTTCTGCTCATTTTGTCTGATTAGCATAAAGTAAATAGAAGTATAAGCTTCTTAAGAATAGTTTGTTGCAGGGATATAGAGAAAGCCATGAGAATGGTACACATCATATTTTTTGGAGTTGAAATGGGAATTTGGTGCTCTAGTTCATGAACAGTGTACATTATGCGACATTAAATTATACACACATGCATTACTCGCAGTAGTTTAATAACAATTAAACATTTTCTGTTTCACAGAGAAGTTGTTTTCGTTTTCGGTTAATTATCTAAAGAATAATAAACCTTTATCAATCATTGAGCTAAATACAAAATCAATGCATATGGGACACATCTGTAGCCATTTGTGTTGTTGTACATCATATGCCATTAAGTTTTGAAAGCTGCAGCATTTCAATTGTTGCTGATTTCACAGCTTTTGTGCTCGTATCCGCGAGCACATAAATTATTCAGTGCGGATGAAATTGGGCTCAAAAGTATACGCTTTTGTGACGCTGTAGCAATGGACGTTAATTTTAGCCCGTTTCTTGTTAATCGTGTTTAAGCATTTAAGGCGATTAATTTAGTACAGAGATGAAATACGGGGATATTGCAACTGGCTCTTGTTTGGAGTATCGATTGATGGATCTATGTACAAATGCTGTATACAGCTGCGTGCATAAGTAAACTAAACCACATTTACTTTTCGAATAAATGTAATTTCTGCGTGTGCGCGTGTGCTAAGCAACTATGGACACCGTGTATTCGCTAATAATCCTATTGTGCTAATTTAAGTCTTGCAATGATTAGGGGAACCTGATGGAGGATATATCATACGCCCAAAAGGCAATATAAAAGTGGAATTGTACATAAAATTATAATTGTTAAAAAATCTTATGTGTTCCACTCACATGACTTTCTCTACATCTCTGCAACAAATTATAACTAGTAGAAATAGTCTTATTACTTGCTTCCTTGTTAATTGAAGCGAAATAAGGGAGTACCATAGGTTAAAGTGATAGTCAAAAGCTGGTTGCTATATGACTGAGGTTCCTTTGTTTGTATGGACAGGAGTTGATAAATTTCTGTATTAGAAAAGTATAAGTTTTTCAAAGCTGAAACCAAAAACAAGGAATATCTAAAAAAAGATCAACTCCAAGAACAAAATTTATATATCATAAATTATGTGTTTTAACGTGCTCTACATTTTTTTGCTTTAAGTTTTTGTCCATCTCTTACGGTTTAGCAGTTATGCAAAATTCAGTAAAATTCATCCAGAATAAAGTAGTCTTCAGAGGCTATTCTTAAATGTTAGAGCCATTTTTGAGAAAATCAAACTTTTCGAAAAATGTTCCATGTAAAGGGTAGTTTGGGGTGGGGGATTTTCTTGAAAATCTTTGTGTCGCATTCTTGGAAGATACCAACCTTAAATACCAAGTTTCGTTTTTGAGCTATGCTGCCCATAGTCTCACACACATACACACAGACAGACGGACAGACAGACACACACACGGACATATTTCTAAAAATGCCTTTTTTGGATTCAGGGGTTCTCAAAACATATATTTCCGGTGAAATCTCGATATTGAATTTTTGGGTACAATACAATACCTTCTCTATACACTATGTATATAGTACGTATAGAGAAAGTAAAAAGCAGTGTTAAACCAGTGCGAAGATTTAGTGGTTTCTCACCCGGAGATCCCGGGTTCGATTCCCGGATCGTGCGGGAAATTTTTCTTTAACCAGAATTATTCCCTATCCCCCATAGAGCCTGGAAGTATGAATGTGAGAGTGAATATGCGTGTGTTAAGTAGTATAAAGTTTATTAACCTAATGTTCTGAGCCTACAGTTTCACAAGTCAAAGCCCCCTGTATGACCATTCAAGTTAAAGGGGGCTATACAAATGAAACAATAAAAAGAGATAGAAATGAGTGAGATAGACGTAGTGACTTGTCCTACAGGAAGGACAGGGATTTGGAAAAATAAACGAAGTAAGAAGGAAGTTAGAATGAGAGGGAAGCATTGGGTTTCCCAAACGCATCATGTGGACGCGATGCTGGCAAAACTTGACACAATTTATTCTCATAGCATGTAAAGTGATGCTACCAAGGGACCAATCAAAGATATTGTTACATTCTATGGCGCGAAGGTTGGCGTCACCCAGTGGCAGTGTAAAAGAGAGCTGGAAGCTGTCTTGACGGCGGGCTTGCCCTTATTAGGGCGACGTATGTCCTTCGAGGTCAGCCAAACGGAAATGCCACAGGCCCTGCCGACGCTGCTGTGGCTACAGGCACAGCCTGGAGACCTGCTCTGCACCACCGCGATGCCATAATTGTAGTGCCGATTCAACCACTGCGGAGTGCACTGAGCATGACCTTCGCAGACGCCGCCGGATCTGTGCTTCTTGTGGAGGCACAGAACATTATACCGGGCAAGCTCAGTGCCCCTAATACCCGAAGAGCAGGCTTTAAGGACCACCTCAACCAGCCCGGACATCGACGCCGACACCTGCGCTGCCCTCCCAGGCAACGCAGACAGACGCACAGCCTCAACATCCCGAGCAGCCACCGCAGGACACGTCTGAGCTCCTCCTGGAACTCAACGTTATTTACACCCTCCTCCAGGAAACTTACGACGCCAACACCAGGATCGTGGAGGCAATCCAGTACCTCCATGCGGAGCTACTTAACCTGCCTTCACGCCTAACTGAACTGGAGGACCTGCTCACCAACAAGCTCGCCGACAACCATACAGAGATCACCAAATGCTACTCTGCCGTCCTTGACAACCAGGAGCTGGTAGTAAATAACGTTGCCGAGCTCATCGCCAACAGCCAGAGACAGATGCTTCAGAAACTTTGCACCAACTAATCCACAGCATTCTATATGTACACACCTTCGAGAACAGCAGCCCTCAGCAAATACCAGACGCCACCATAATGGTAGGCAACACCCCAATTAGTACGTCTGCGTCTGGGCTTCGGTCAAGACGTCATACCTCACCTAAAGTCGGTACATCCGTCCTAATAGCAGTCACCCACAAACACTCGGTTTGCTTCGGCGGTACCGGGCCTCAAGTTACCACAGCTGCCCCAATAAACAGACACACCACAGTATCAAATCCTTTCTCTCCCCTTTCCTTGTCCTTCCCAAATACCTTATTGACCTGTTTACCTTATAACCTTTATTCCTGTTCCCCTCCCCCCCAAAAAAGATTCTCGTTTACTCTTATGTACTCACTGGCTCACTTATGTGAGCATAACTGTGCATGTCCACGTGCTTTAGTGATGGGGGAACGATGTGAGATGGATAGGTTAGGCTCCTGGTAAATTTATTAAAGTGGCGGAAGGTTATTAATGGAAAAATATATTTTGTAAGGTAACAAGCTAGCCGCCCGTCAAACTTTAAATAATAAATTCAAGTATAAAGGGAAACACAGTGTTGTTAAATATTTGCCTCACCCACAAAGCACCCTGAGGTAGAATTAGTTAGGCAACATTAGGAGTGGAATTTCGTCAACCGCTGAGCAGAGGACGCCACTGAATTCCCGCTACAAACCCAAGTGCAATTAGATACATCTGAGTATATACGTTTCTGTTTGTGAAGTTTTGTGGAAAGAGAACTCAATTTTCTTGTAAAATGGAAAGTTAAAAGTACGCCAAGCAAATCTGATTATTTGGCTCGGTTGAGGAGCCACCTCTCTTTTTATTTTTCCTAGCACGTATGTGCAATGTACATAGTAGATAGAGAAGACATTGTATTCCATCAAAAAATTCAATACCGAAATTTCACTGAAAATACTTGAATTCCCCCCCCCCCAAATACCGCTTTTCATTTTTAATTTCTCTACACGAACTGTGTACATAATAGGTAGAGAAGGTGTGATATTCAACCCAAAAAGTTCGATACCGAGATTTCACTGAAAATATATGTTTTTAGCTTACCTGAATAAAAAAAAATAATTTTTAGAGAAAGGTCTTTGTGTACATGTGTGTGTGTGCGTGCGTGTGTAGGTGTGCCTGTAGGAAGGAGCATAACTAAAAAACGAAAGATCGGTTAAATGTATTGATTATTTTAATTAATATGCTTTATTTCAATGTTATATATATATCAACACGCAGATTTTCAGCCCGCCTCCATAGTGTGGTGATAGCGTGTCTGCCTCACATTCAAGCGGTCCCGAGTTAGAATCTCGGTTATGGCGAGTTTCCTGGATAAAGATTTTTCGGTGTTATTCCTTATCCTAAGACGAATTGCGCGTATCTAAGCTGAGCTCATTTGAGCCTAATTTCATCCATTTCTTTCATCGTTTGATATCACCTTCCAGGTAAATGTAAAAGAAGAGTTTCAGGAAAATTATCCCACCCCAAATTACCCTTTACATGGAAGATTATTTGAAATGTTCGATTTTTAAAAATGCCTCTAAAGATTTTATTAAAGTGATGTATATTAAAGATATTTACGTGGTAATAAAGTGTATATCCTGAATTTCTTGAGTATAACCTCTAAAGCCCTCTTCATTCTGAATGACTTTTTCATAACTGTTAACACAACTGTTACTGCACAAAAAATGTAGACACCATCCACTTTTTCTTTACAGCTAACCATTTCCGAGTTACTTACTGTTATTGGCTTCAATGTTAAACTTTTTTCAAGCGAGAAATCGGTTTCCTCTTTGTTTTATTCCTGGCAATGAAAAACAACCGAACTTCAATGTCAGTTGCATAGCCATAGTTTTTAAAATATATCACTTTAGCCTACTGTACTTCCTTATTTCCCTTGAAAGTATGAATGAATAAATGTATTTGTATGCAAGTAATACGACCAATTCATGTTTATCTCGATTAGCATGAAGTAGATAGAAGAAAAGTTTTGGTTTGTAGAATAGGTGGAGAAAGTCATGTGAACGGAAAATATCATATAAATTTCACGGACACACGCACCGACACAAAAACACGGCGCTTTTTCTGAACATTATGTTTGTATTCAGAGAACCTCCAAACGAGTATTTCGGGTGAAATTCAGCATTGAAGTTTTGGGTGTACTGCAATACTTTCCCTACTTACTAAGGTAAGCAGTAGAGAAAATATGAAAATTAGCAAATCAGTAGGCTGAATAAAATGAACAGACCCATGATTAACGATACGCTCAAACCATGGAGAATAGGTAAAGAGGATTTATTTATTTCTTTATTTACTTTTTTATTGGCCTAACGTGCTTTAACCTGGTTGGTCATATCGGATGATGAACTAAATTGGTGAAATGATGCTCAAATGGTATCGGAATCCATGAAGCTTAAAGTTACTTGACATTCGTCTTCTCAATATGAGGGAAAACACCGAAAAAATCTGGAGTCTTCCATTCACATGCCTTTCTCTACATCTTTGTAACAAATTATTGCTTATAAGCTTATTTTTCTATTTCATGCTAATTGAATAAGCATTAGCAGAAAGGGTTTTATTGCTTAATTCCTTATAAGTAGAAGGGAAATAAGGGAATACACTAGGCAAAACCGACAGTCAACTTTTTTTAAAATGTGGTTGCTATGCGATTGAAATCCGTTTCTTTTCCTGGCCAGGATTTGACAAGTTCCCATGAGAAACGTATAAGTACTTTAAAACTGAAACTAATAACAAAGAATATCTCAAAAACGGCCATCTCCACGAAACAAAATGTATATGACATAAATTATGTATTTTAACGAGATCTACATTTTTGTGTAGCAAATTTTTGTCTATCTCTTACGGTTTACTACTTATGCAAAATCCAGCAAAATTCAGCCAGAATAAATATTTTTTCAGAAGCTATTCGCAGAAAATTCAAGATATACGTTTTATTTTTATGGAAATGGCTTTACTGTGTGGTATTTTAATCAAAATCGTTAGAGACTTTCTTGAGAAATTCAAAAATTTTAAATAATTTTCCATGTAAAGGGTAGTTTGCGGAGGGAGAATTTTCTTGAAAATATTCGTATCGCATCCTTGGATGATACCAAACTTAAATAAAAAGTTTGGTATTTAAGGGTATTTTCATTTTTAGCTATGCTGTCTACAAACACACAGACACACAGGGATCTTTTACTAAAAAAAACAACAGAATTCTGATAAAGGGGGCATGTATTGTCGGTGAAATCTTCGTATCGATTTTTTGGGTGGAATACAATACTTCCTCTATATACTATGTACATAGTACGTGTAGAGAAAGTAATAAAAAAACTCGCCCTAAGCGAGATTCAAACTCGCGACCTGTTGAATGTGATGCAGACACGCTACCACCACACTACCCAGGCGGGAATAAAGAGGGTAGTGGGAGTTTAGGTACATCTGTAAATTTCCAGAATCACTTCCTTACCATAATAGTATCTAGGAATCATTTAGCAATTACAAAAGATTAGATTCAGGAATTTCCATTTATTTTATTGCCTCGTGGCCTCATATAATTGAATGGTAGTAAACTAACCGGAAAATGCATTAACGGTTACTCTGCATGATTTGTATGCAAGAATTTTGATGAACAAGGTCATGACCGATTAACCTCTGACAATAGCGTGTAATTGTGCCATCGCAGTTAGCCTTGTCATTTGAATATTGGGCGCCACAGGTCTCCAAAATGAGCAACAATTTTGTTCTGTACAGGAAGTTTAAGTTAGAGATTATTAATCAATAAAGCAACGTCTCTCGCCTCCAGAATAGCTAAGCAAGCTTATGTGACCGTGGTCAGTGCACTCGCCTCTTATCCAGGCGGCCCGTGTTCGATTCTAAGCGATCGCATGTGGGATTTGTGGTAGCAAAGCGGCGCAGGGGAATGTTTTCTTCGGGTTCGTTGGTTTCCTCCGCCATCCTATTCCAGGGGTGACTCACCTGCATTCCATATATCATACGTAGTAAAAGTGGGCGTTAAATACTAAAGAAATCTGATGTGTTTCATTCACATGACTTTCTCTACATCTCTGTAACAAATTATTGTTAAAAAGCTTATTCTTTTATTTATTTCATGCTCATCGAGAAAAATTAGCAGAAATAGTCTTATTTCTTGCTTTATTGTAAGTAGAAGCGAAATAAGGGAGTACCATAGGTTAAAGTGAAAGCCAAAAGCTGGTTGCTATGTGACTGATGTTCCTTTTTTTGTATGGACAGGAGTTGACAAATTCCTGTATGAGAAAAATATAATTTTTTATAAAGCTGAAACCAAAAACAAGGAATATCTCAAAAACGATCATCTCCACGAAAAAATTTATATAGCATAAATTGTGTGTTTTAACGTGCTCTACATTTTTTGTGTGTTAAGTTTTTGTCCATCTTTTACGGTTTAGTAGTTATGCAAAATTCATCCAGAGTAAAGTAGTCTTCAGAGGCTATTTCCAGAAAATTCAAGATATACATTTATACGATATTTTAATCAAAATCGTTAGAGCCATTTTTTAGAAAATCATAATTTTCGAAAAAAATTCCATGTAAAGGGTAGTTGGGAGTGGGTGGATTTTCTTGAAAATCTTCGTGTTGCATCCTTGGAAGATACCAAACCTAAATACCAAGTTGGGTTTTTAACGCACGTTTCCTTTTTGAGCTATGCTGCCCACAGACACACACACACACACACACACACATGCCTTTTTTTTTGGATTCAGGAGGTCTCAAAACATGTATTTCCGGTGACATCTCGGTATCGAATTTTTGGGTGCATTACAATACCTTCTCTATACACTATGTACATAGCACGTATAGAGAAAGTAGAAATAAAATTATAAAATAAAATAAATTCTCATGTGTCACACCCTTAAAACTTTCTCTAGCTATTTTACAGACAAACTTCTTACAAAAGATTATTCTTCTTTCTACACCATGCTAATCGAGATAAACATTAATAGAATTGGCCTTAATAATTGCTTCGTTGTAAGTAGAAAGGAAATAAGGGAATACACTAGGTTAAAACAGTAAGTCAAATAGTATTGATTTAATTGTTTTTCTTACACAAGCCGGTGTAGGACAGGAGTTGGATAGATAGAGTCAGACTGAAAAATGCAATTCCATAGCCGAGATGTGAACCACGGTTCTCCCGGTCTCTAGCCGGTTGCTCTTCCACTGAGTTACCACGGCAGAGAATTGAATTTCTCAACTGATTCGCATGTTTCCCAGTAAACCATAAGATGTTCTCAAATTATTTTGAGATGAGAACCCCAATGGCGACTTACAATGTTGTAAGTACCTAAGTCCCAGGATTCACAGTATAGCCAACTATTATGGTCAATTAGTATTGATTTAATTGTTTTTTCACACAATTCATGTGCAGGGCAGGAGTTGGATTGGTAGAGTCAGACAGAGACCGGGAGATCCGTGGTTCAAATCCCGGCTATGGCATTGAATTTTTCAGTCTGACTCTACCTATCCAATAAGTCAAAGGTTTTATAAGTTGTTATGCGATTGTCATTGCAAATCGCTTCTTTGCTTGGCCAGGAGTAGAAAAAAAAAAACAACAAAAAAAAAAAAACTGACACTTTACAATTGAAACCAATAACAAAGAATATCTCGGGAACGGTTGCCTCCACAAAAAATGTAAAAATTGTGTGCTTCGACAAGATCTACATTTGTTGTGCAGTAATTTTTGTCTATCTCTTACGGTATAGCAGTTAAGAAAAATTTGGCAAAATTCATCCAGAATAAAGAGGTCTTCAGAGACTATTACCAAAAAAATCAAAATAAACATTTCATTTGTCATAAAAATATCTTGAACATAAGGTATTTTAATCAAAATCGTTAGAACCATTTTTGAGAAAATCAGTATTTTCTAAAAATGTCCCATGTAAAGGGTAGTTGGGAATGGGAGAATTTGCTTGAAAATCTTCGTGACGCATTCTTGGAAGATATTTCTTTGATATTCAACGGTCTTTAAGTTTTTAGGCTATGCTGCCCACAGAAACACACACACGCACACAGACAAAAACAGACACACAAACACACATATAGGAGGTTTCAAAATATGTACCTCCGTTGAAATCCCGGTATCGAATGTTTGGGCTTCTCTATACACTTATGTACACAGTACGTGTAGAGAGAGAGAGAGAGAGAGAGAGAGAGAGAGAGAGAGAGAGAAACGTGACTATCTGTACATCTATCATTTATTACTTTCTCTAGCACTTATGTACAATGTACATAGTAGTTAGAAGGTATATCCCACTCAGAAATTTGAAACAGAGATTTCGCCGGAAATACATGTTCTGAGATTCCCAAACCCAAAATGGTCAGTATGTGTGTCTATATGTGAGGACAGCTAGCTTAAAAATGAAAAGGGCTTTACATAACAAGCTTGGTATTTAAGTTTAGTATCAAAGATATTTACGTCACAAATAAAACGTATATTTTTAATTTTTTGGAGCTGGCCTCAGAAGATTTCTTTATTCTGGTTGATTTTTGCGGTATTTTGTGTAACGATTAAACCGTAACAGATAGGCAAATACCTATTGTACAAAAAATGGAGAGCTCGTTAAACACATAATGTATGTCATGTGCATTTTTCTTGGAGTTGATTGTTTTCGAGATATTCCTTATTATTGGTTTCAATTTTAAACTACCTAACTTTTCTCAAATGAACCTAATTGTTTCACATAGCAACCAGATTTTAAAATGTTTGATTACCGCTTTAGCCTAATTTATTCCCTTATTTCCCTTCTACTTACAAGGAAACAAATAATAAGACCATTTCTCTAAAGTTTATCTTGATTAGCATGATGTAGATAGAATATTCTCTTGTAAGAAGAGTTTGTGTTTGGCACAGCTAAAGAAAGTTATGTAAATGAAACACATCAGATTTTTGGAGGTATTCAACATGAAAAAACTTTGATATTTAGTTGAATAATTAAATTCTTTTAACCTCTCTGCTACATATAGAGAAAGTAGGGAATTATTTAGTTACATCCAAAAGTTCGATACCGACATTTCACCGAAAACACGCGTTTCGAGATCAAGTTTTACTTCCTCTACACTCACTATGTACATAGTAGGTAGAGAAAGAGACAAGGTACTGAATTCCACCTAAAATTTGATGTCGAAATTTCACCGGAAGTACACATTTTGAGATTCCCGTAGTCAAAAAAGCAATATATATTTGTTTGTTTTTGAAAAAAAAAAAAAAAAAAAGAACCATGCGGTGTATGTGTGTGTTTGTGTCTGTGAACAACATAAATCAAAAACGGAAATTCGGTTAAATACTGAGCCCGCCTGGTCGGAATCGGGATGGGTGAGTCTGGGAAATAAACGATGTCTACTTTCACGTACTTTCACCTCTCTTTCATCCCTCTGCTGGTCTCTGGAGCATGAGATTTCGAACGTCGTACTTCTCAGGGCGCGGTGCACATTCCGTTCACGTAAGCTGTAAGTTTATTTTTGGGATTTGGGTTTTCCACACACAGACACTGTGAACACTTACAATTTCCAGCAATCGCTGTTTATTTTGAGCCTTATTGAGACCGGCAGTCCGTTACCAGGGCAGAGCCACACTTCTAAGATCCTCGTATGTTTCTGGGCAAAACTCCGCGAATGTAAAAATACCAGTTCCCTTTAGAAATGTTGTTACCGTAGCGTGGTGAACGTGTTTTAAAGCTGCACTAACTTTTGTAAGCGACAACTTCACTGTCTTACCTCTGCACTGTTCTGCCGAGTACTGCCCGGGACATTCATACAATGTCCAGGTATGCAGGTAAAACCCTGTTATTAACAGTCATTCACACCTGCACCTGGCGAGGCGTGAAAATTGTTGGTCTGACCATTTCCTGTCCTTTGCAGGACTCCTTATATACTGCATTTCCATCTTTTTGTTCCACAGCACACTCGCCGAAATATGAACTTTGTTTTCCCCCCTAATCATATAATCATGTGTTTCACTTAAATAATAGTATTTAATATCATTAATGTAATTATATTAATTATTATATTTGATTATTAGTTCTAGTTATTATCATGTTTTTCTGATTGATAAAAGCGGGTTCAATACTAAATTTTATATTTAAGTTCAGAATCTTTTAGCATGCTGTTCATAGACACACTCGCAGACTTTTATAGAACAATTATTTTTAATTTGGAATAAAGGGTCTCCAAACGTGTATTTCCAGTGAAATCTTCGTATAAACATTTTATGCGAAATTCCCCTTTTTTTCTATGCTTAGTAGAAAAGGCAAAACTCTGCTTTTTATATTATATGAAGTAGCCGTTATTCATTCCATGCTCACAGAAAATGTTAACACAGCTATGCAGTGGCGTAATGAACCACTTAGAATTAAAATTAGCCCTAGAATCCCTGTAGGGCAAGGGCCTCTTGGCCGGCAAGGTGGTTGTTCTGGCAATCCCGCTAGTCAGTCAGGAAAAACCCTCATTCTTTTGATGCTGTCTCTATCAGTGGTCTCTATTCTCTGCAATTCTTGGTCGCTGTCATATCGTCTGCCCATCTTATTTTCTGCCGGCCTTCGCTCCTTTGGCCGGTTCTTGGATCGCAGGCTGTCGTTTTGTGTTTCCCATCTGTTGTGGTTCATCCTCATGACGTGCCCGCCCACTTCCATTTGATGTAGGTGGCTGATGTTGCGTCTTTGCCCCTTCATACGCCCCCTAATGGATTTTTACAGGTGTCTGCCTCTATATCAGTTGAACACCTGCAATAATGATGCATAAAGCAAATGCTTTGTGTGCACCTTCCTGCAGTTCTGATGACTCCCTTGACAACAGATTTGAGAGAAGTCGCCTCTTTTGAGAACATCCATCTTTATAAACCGGAGCTGAGAAATCAGCTGCTACAGTGTCTCCGGAGAGTTCAGTTGTGTCAGAGATTTCCGAGTGCAGTCGACAGCTGAGAGTAGTTGAGAATGTTTGGGTATAAAGGCGACGAATAAAGAACTGAAACCAATTTATTGATATAGACATTTTGATATATATGACTTAAAAATTCTGTTCCACGGCGAGGATCACATGAGGGGTGTTTAATGCAGGATGGAGTACCTTGCCATGATAGTTCATTCGATAAAGGCATCGATATGAAGAAACGAAGATCCTTAGTTCGTGTTTCGGCTGTGGCATTTACATTTTGCAAGCCTGATTCAAATTTCTGTCCACACATGGCTAATGTAACAGGGCTGTCAAACACCGGGTAAAGCTGATTTACTAAACAGTGAAAATTGAGTATAATGAATATAAATGGAGATGTTATATGTATTATAAGAGAAAATACAAACTGGTTACTTAATCAAAACACGGTGCAGGGCTGGAAAAACAGACGCCTTGTCAGAATGTTTAATTAAATATAAATAACAACACTTGTACTCAAAATAATTTAGTATTCTACTTTCTCCATATATCCATGTTTAGCAAGCTTGACGTTTGTAGAAATATATTTTATTGACTTGGGATCAAATCATGAACATTTTTTCTTATCCAGTCAGAAGTTATTCGAAAATTGATAAGAAATCAAATTAAAACAGCACAAATAAAAAGTGTATGATATAAATTACAAACTATGTCCATTCCCAAAGTGTGATATCGTCCATATAGCACACTCCATCATAAAAAAATCTGTTGTGATCCTTTCACAGGACTTTCTCTACATCTCTGCAACAAATTATGATAAAAAGCTAATGCTTCTATTTACTTCATGCCAATCGAGAAAAAATTAGCAGAAATAGTCTTATTACATGCTTCCTTATAAGTAGAAGTGAAATAAGAGAGTACCATAGGTTAAAGCAATAGTCAAAAGATGGTTGCTATGTGACTGAAGTTCCTTTGTTTGTACAGACAGATGTTGACAAATTCCTGTATGAGAAAAGTATACATTTCTCAAAGCTGAAATCAAAAGCAAGGAATATTCCAAAAACGATCAACTCCACGAAAAAAAAAATGTATATAAAGTACATTGTGAGTTTTAACGTGCTCTACATTTTCTGTATGGTAAGTTTTTGTCCATCTCTTACGGTTTAGCAGTTATGCAAAATTCAGGAAAATTCATCCAGAATAGAGAGGTCTTCAGAAGCTATTCCCAGAAAATTCAACATGTACATTTTATTCGGAGTGCAAATATCTTTAATATACGTGATTTTAATCAAAATCGGTAGAGCCATTTTTAAGAAAATCAAAATTTTCGAACATTTTTCCATGTAAAGGGTAGTTTAGGGTGGGGGGGATTTTCATGAAAATCATCGTGTCACATCCTTGGCAGATACTATACCTAAATACCAAATTTGGTATTTGACGGTATAGTTTTTGAGTTATCTTATCCACAGACAGACACACACACACACACACACATAGACAGACACACACACACAAACATACACACACGGACCTTTCTCTAAAAATGCTTTTTTACTTTCTCTATATGTACTATGTACATAGTGCATAGAGAAGTGTATTGCACCCAAAAATTCGATACCAAGATTTCACCGGAAATATTTGTTTTAAGACCCCCTGAATCCAAAAAAACATTTTTACAAAAAATGTCCGTGTGTGTCTGTCTGTGTGTGGGCAGCATAACTCAAAAACGAAAAGACCGTTAAAATCCAAACTTCGTATTTAGGTTTGGTAGCTTCCAAGGATGCGACACGAAGATTTTCAAGAAAATCCCCCACCCCCAACTACCCTTTACTTGGAAACTATTTCGAAAATTTTGATTTTCTTAAAAATGGCTCTAACGGTTTTGATTAAAATCTCGTATATTTAAAATATTTACTTGACAAATAAAATGTAAACCTTGAATTTTCTGGGAATAGTCCCTGAAGACTTCTTTATTCTGGATGAAATTTACAGATTTTTTCATAACTGCTAAACCGTAAGAGATGGACCAAAACTTACCACACAGAAAATGTAGAGCACATTAAAACACACAATTTACGTTGTATACATTTTTTCGTGGAGTTGATCGTTTTTAAGATATTCCTTGTTTTTAGTTTCAGTTTTGAAAAACATACTTTTCTCATACAGGAATTTGTTAAGGAACTTCAGTCACATAGCAACCAGCTTTTGACTTTCACTTTAACCTATGGTACTCCCTCATTTCGCTTCTACTTACAAGGAAGCAAGTGATAACACTATTTCTGCTAATGTTTTCTAAATTAGCATTGAGTGAATAAAAGCCTAAGCTTTTTAGCAGTATTTTTTGTGGAGATGTAGAGAAAGTGAAGTGATTGGAACACATCAGATGTTTTTATTCAGGGGATCCTAAAACATGTATTTCCGGTTAAATCTCGGTATCGAATTTTTGGGTAGAATGCAATACTTCCTCTATACATAGTACGTGTAGAGAAAGTAACATTGATTCATCCTCAGATTAATATAATAGCAGAATTAAAACATGTATCAATAATGAAATCTGGATCATAGAACAGAACCTGATTCGAAATCTGATGCCTGCATTTCGCTAGAATTTCTCTAGCGGTTCCACACACAAACTATTCTAATAAAAATTATTTTATAAAAAATGTTCTTTTATCTGCATCAAGGTAATCCAGATAAACATTAGCAAAATTGGTCGTATTTTTTGCTTCTTTGTAATTAGAAGCGAAATAAGGGGATATACTAGGCTAAATATATAATCAAATATTTTAAAAGCTGGTCGCTGGGTGAAACAATTAAAAGTTCGCTTTCCATTATGCCGTTTGAGAAAATTTGGGTACTTTAAAATTAAAATCAATAAGAAGCAATATCTCGAAAACGGTAAACTCTACAAGAGTTATTACATAAATTGTGTGTATTAATGAGATCTACGTTTTCTGCGAAGTAAGTTTTAGTGTATCTCATACGGTTTAACCGTTATGCAAAATTCTGCAAATCTCATCCAGAATAAAGAGCTTTTCAGAGGCTATTCCCAGAAAATTCTAAATATACTTTTTATTTGTGATGTAAATATCTTTAATATACGGTATTTAAATCAAAAGTGTTAAAGTCATGTTTGAGAAAACAAAAATTTTCGCAAAAATTTCCATGTAAAGGGTTGTTTTGGGTGGAGGATTTTCTTGAAATCTTGATGTTGCATCCTTGGAAAATATTAAACAGTAATAATCATCGTTTGGTCGCATCCTTAGCGCAGCTGATTGCCAAGCGGAAGACCTGGGTTCGATTCCCGGTACCGGCGTGGGGAATTTTCTCCCGCTAGGAGACCGGGTCCAGGGTGCACTCAGCCTCGTGAGGTCCCTGGGGGATCATTGAGGAGCTTCTTGATTGAGAAGTAGCGGCTCCAGATCGAGAAGATCTCAACAACCGGCCGGGAAAGACTTGAGGCGTTGATCACGTTTCACCCCCCAGCACTGCACCCCATTCATGACACCTTCGGGCCCAGATGGGTGATGCAGCGGCCGGGCGGTAGACCAAGGTTCCTTGTGGACGCTGGCGCCATGGAGTTACGTTAATATCAAGCTTGGTGTATCAGGTTGTAATATCGTTTTTGAGTTATGCTTTTCACAGACAGATAAATAAACACATATATGAACCTTCCTCCAAAAAAGTTTTTGTTTTATTCAGGGAGTCTGAAAACGCGTTTTTCCAATAACATCTTGGTATCGAATTTTTGGGTGGAATGCAATACCACTTATAATTTTTCTACAACGTACACCTATTATGCACATGGTAGAGAAAGTATGAATTGGCGATTTGAAATAAGTTTTGTTAGCCCTACACAACGATACCGGATTTGTTCTGCATTGATGCAATTTATAGATATATCGACTGTTTGTGGAGTATGGTGCTTCCTACGGAGTTGGGCACAAATTGTGGTAAACCACTCGCCAGCATTACTACTCTGAAACAAAGGAGAGAGCTCTGAAGTGCACATTTTATTCACTCCGCTTCACACTGGCAGAAAATTAAGCGGCCACAGCGCTAGAAAACAAAGAATAGCCGCTACACGTCAACATTTCATTAATCTGTTTCCAGGCAACAATCGAGTTGACGTAACTTAGCAAAACAAAACACTGCAACGGACAAAAGACATTAATACTGTGTTTTAGTATATACTCTTTTTACTTTCTCTAGCGTGCACAATGTACATAGTAGCTATAGAAAGTATTGTATTCCACCCAAAAACTCGATACCCAAGTTTCACTGGAAATGTACGTTATGAGGCCGCCTTAAAATAATTTTTACTTTCTCTACACATACTATATACATAGTATATAGAGAAGGTATTGTATTGCACCCAAAAATTCGATTCCGAGATATATGCTTTTAGACCCCCTGAATCAAAAAAGCATTTTTATAAAAAGGTTCGCGCGTGTATGGATCTGTGGACAGCATAGCTCAAAACTAAAAGACAGCTAACTACCAAATGTGGTATTTAAGTTTATTATCTTCCAAGGTTACGACACGAAGATTTTCAAGAAACCCCCCCCCCCATCCCAAAATTTCTTTTGAATTTAAACTCTTTTAAAACTTTGATTAAAATACTGTATATTTAAGTTATTCACAACAAACATATTATTCTGGTTGATTTTTGAAGAATTTTGCTTAACGGTTAATCCTTACTCCACAAAACATGTAAGTCTTGTTAGAACACACAATTTATGCCGTATGAAGTTTTATTATAGAGTTGAACTGTTTACAAGATATTCGTTATTATTAGTCAATTTTAAAATACTTATACTATTCTCAGGCAGGAAGTTTCCGATTTTCTTTTTTTATACTCCTGGCCAAGCAAAGAAGCCAATTTCAATGACAATCGCATAACGATAGCTTTTAAAACATTTGACTGTCACTTTAGCATGGTGCATTCCTTTAGGTCCCTTCTACTTATAAATAACTAAGTAATAAATATATTCCCCTAATGCTTATCTCAATTAGCATGGTGTAGAAAGAAAAATAATCTGTTGTAAGTAGTTTGTAGAACAGTTAGAGAAAGTTCTGACAATGTTTATGGCTATCAGGATTTCACGGAATCAGTTTTCGGTACCCCTAAATAGCTGTTGCCAAATAATTCTTGTTCGAGTCCCCACAAGTAAGTTTAAATATCCCTACAGAAAGTTTCTTTCCAAATGGTGACATAGATTAACTAGGTTTTGTATTTAAGATAGGTTTTTGTAAATTATTCAGATTTATTTATGCTATGGTGCATGTTTTCGTTTATGAGAAGGGATAATTGCAATAGATTTTAATGATCACTTAATAATTCATAATTTGAATTAAAAACCTATAGATTTACGGGGGAATTTCTGTCCCTCCTCTACAGTTGTCTACACCTAGAGATGTGCTAGCACTCTACAAGGATGTGTTTAATTTACGTCTGACATGCAATAAGGTCTGATGCACACAAGTTTTTACTCCGGGACATCGCAGCGGAAGGTCAGGAATGTTGGCAGTAACTGTACCTCGACAACTTGCACTACAGCTGGTTCTGCCAGTGTTTCAGATGCTATATATCTAAATATGCTTCTTGTTTGTGGCAAAGCTGTGTTTGAAGTAGCCCTGGCGACTGGACAGAACGCAGAAGCTCTAATGATGGTGGGGGAAAATCTGATGTGTTCCATTCATATAACTTTCTCTATATCACTGCAACAAATTATTCTATTTACTTCATCTAATGGAGCAAAAATTAGCAGAAATAGTCTTATTACTTGCTTCCTTGTTAGTAGAAGCAAAATAAGGGGGTACCATACGTTAAAGTGATAGTCAAAAGCTGGTTGCTCTGCGACTGAAATTCCTTTGTTTGTATGGACACGAGTTCACAAAGTCCTGTATGAGAAAAGTATAAGTTTTTATAGCTGAAACTAAAAACAAGGAATATCTCAAAAACAATCAACTCCACGAAAAAAATTATATAACATAAATTGTGTGTTTTAATACATTTGTTGTGTGGTAAGTTTTTGTCCATCTCTTACGGTTTAGCAGTTATGCAAAATTTCATAAAATTGACCCAGAATAAAGTAGTCTTCAGAGGCTATTCCCAGAAAATTCAAAATATACTTTTATTTGTCAGGTGAATATCTTTAATATACGATATTTTAATCAAAATCGTTAGAGCTATTTTTTAGAAAATCAAAATGTTCCAAAAAAGTTCCATGTAAAGGGTAGTTGGGGGTGATGAGATTTTCTCAAGATCTTCGTGTCACATCTCTGGAAGATACTAAACTTAAATATCAAGTTTGGTATTTTAGCGACTTTTCGTTTTTGAGTTATCGTGTTCACAGACACACGGACACAATGACGGACGGACATCCTGACACACGGACACACATACTTTTTATGGATACAGGGGACCTAAAACATATATTTCCGGTGAAATCTCGATATCAAATTTTTGAGTGGAGTGCAATACCTTTTCTATATACTATGTACATAGTATGTAAAAATTACTAAGAAGCTGTAATGCGTGCATAGATTCTAACGGAGCACATTTTGAACATCTACTGTAAATGAACATATATTGTTCATTGGCCATTAACAAATGTCCTGTTTAACAAAGAGTGGTTTTGATTTAATTGTTCTACGATGCACTTGAAAGGGGTGTTTCCATAATTAACATTTGAATTATCTCCATTTTTACTTTCTCTACACGTACTATGTACATAGTGTATAGAGAAGGTATTGCACTCCACCCAAAAATTCGATACCGAGATTTCACCGGAAATGTAAGTTTTAGGGTCCCCTTTTTCTAAAAAAAAGCATTTTCGGAAAAAGGTCCGTGTGTGTCTGTGAACACGATAACTCAAAAACGAAAAGTCAGTAAAATACCAAACTTGGTATTTAAGTTTAGCATCTTCCAGGGATGAAATACGAAGATTTTAAGAAAAATCCCCCACCCCAACTACCCGTTACATGGTACTTTTTTCAACAATTTTGATTTTCTAAAAATTGGCTCAAACGATTTTGATTGAAATATCGCACATTAAAGATATTTACCTGACAAATAAAATGTATATTTTGAATTTTCTGCGAATAACCTCTGAAGCTTACTTTATTCTGAGTGAATTTTATGGAATTTTGCATAACTGCTAAACCGTAAGAGATAGACAAAAACTACCACACAAAAAATGTAGAGCATTAAAACACACAATTTATGTTGTATACATTTTTTTTTCGTGAAGTTGATCGTTTTTGAGATATTCCTTGTTTTTCTTTTCAGGTTCGAACAACTGAACTTTTCTCATACAGCAATTTGTCAACTCCTGTCCATACAAACAAAGGACATTCAGTCACATAGCAACCAGCTTATGACTATCGTTTTAACCTATACTACTCCCTTATTTCTCTTCTACTTACAAGGAAGCAAGCAATAAGACTATTACTACTAATTTTTTCTCGATTAGCATGAAGTAAATAGAAACATGAGGTTTTTAAAACTAATTTGTTGCAGAGATGTAGAGAAAGTCATGTGAATGGAACACATCAGATTTTTACTTTCTCTATACACATTACGTACAATGTGTATAGAGAAGATATTGCACTCCACCCAAAAATTCGATACCGTGATTTCACCGCAAATATATGTTTTAGGGTCCCCTTTATCTAAAAAAAAAGAGTATTTTCGGAAAAAGGTCCGTGTATGTGTGTCTGTGAATACGATAACATAAAAACGAAAAGTCGGTAAAATACTATACTTGGTATTTAAGTTTAGTATCTTCCAGGGATGCGACGCGAAGATTTTGAGAAAAATCCCCCCACCCCCAACTACCCTTTACATGGAACTTTTTTTTCGAAAATTTAGATTTTCTCAAAAATTGCTCTAACGATTTTGATTAAAATTTCGTATATTAAAGATATTTACATGAGAAATAAAATTTATATCTTGAATTTTCTGGGAATAACCTCTGAAGAGTACTTTACTCTGGATGAATGTTACGGAATTTTGAGTAACTGCTAAACCGTAAGAGATGGAGTTCATCGTTTTTGAGACATTCCATGTTTTTGGTTTCTGCTTTGAAAAACTTATACTTTTCTCATACAAGAATTTGTCAACTGCTTTCCATACAAACAAAGGAACTTCAGTGACATAGCAAACAGCTTTTAACTATCTTTTTAACCTATGGTACTCTCTTATTTCGGTTCTACTTACTAGGAAGCAAGTAATAAGACTATTTCTACTATTTCTTTTTTCTGATTAGCATGAAGTAAATGGAATTATAAGCTTTTTAAGAATAATTTGTTGCAGAGATGTAGAGAAGGTCATGTGAATGGTACACATCAGATTTTGAATCATCAGACTAAATCTTATGCGTAGCATCTTACGGAGCTTTTACTTCAGGCTTCGAGAATACGATTGGATAGCTTAAAAGAAAACTACCCCAAACCTCGCTACTGGCAGTAGCTGATAATAAACACAAAACATTTGCCTCCTAAATCGTACTATGTTGTCAGACTGTGCAGATAAAATATTCAATGATGTTAAATTATTTCCTCTACCTTTTAAGATCGATGAAATTGTTATTGGACTTTATTATTCGTCATAATCGGATCTCCCAGCACGCGAAATCTGCGCAGTCGTGCGGCTAACATCCTGTATACACATACATAATGTAAAACTTAAATGCTAAACCTATGTAAAATAATTCATATTTGTAACAGATAGAATTGGAGTACACAGGCAGTTTAAAAATCACAATCAGAAAATCAGCTTCTTAACTGATTTTGCAAAGCACAAAGAAATAGAAAATGAGAATAAAAATCTGATGTGTACCATTCACATGACTTTCTCTGTATCCCTGCAACAAATTATTCTTAAAAATCTGATACTTCTATTTACTTTATGCTAATCAGAAAAAATTAGCAGAAATAGTCTTATTACTTGCTTCCTTGTAAGTAGAAGCGAAATAAGGGACAACCATACGTTAAAGTGATAGTCAAAAGCTGGTTGCTATGTCAATGAAGTTCCTTTGTTTATATGGATAGGAGTTCACAAGTTCCTGTATGAGAAAAGTATACATTTTTCATAGCAGAAACCAAAAATAAGGAATGTCTCAAAAACGACGAACTCCAAGAAAAAAATGTACATAACATAAATTGTGTGTTTTAACGTGCTCTACATTTTTTGTGCAGTAAGTTTTTGTCCATCTCTTACGGTTTAGCAGTTATTCAAAATTCAGTAAAATTCATCCCGAATAAACTACTCTTCAGAGGCTATTCCCATAAAATTCAAGATATACATTTTATTTGTCAGGTAAATATCTTTAATATATGAAATTTTAATCAAAATCGTTAGTCATTTTTGAGAAAATCAAAATTTTCGAAAAATGTTCCATGTAAAGGGTAATTGGCGGTGGGGGTATTTTTCTCAAAATCTTCGTGTCGCATCCCTGGAAGATACTAAACTTAAATACCAAGTTTGGTATTTTACCGACTTTTAGTTTTTGAGTTATCGTGTTCACAGACACACGGACACACTGACACACGTACACACACACACACACACACACACACGGACCTTTTTGTGAAAATGGTTTTTCTGGATATTGGGGATCCTAAAACATATATTTCCGGTGAAATCTCGGTATCGATTTTTTTTGGTGGAGTGCAATACCTTCTCTATAGACCATGTACATAGTGCATATAGAGAAAGTAAAAACCAACAAGAGAGAAAATATTCATACAAATTCACCGACCTTAACTTCAAATATTAAATGGACAATCCTCCACCCTGTTTAATATTACTTGCCTACTATACCATTTTTATCTATATCGGGTTGTTCCTCGATATTGTTCTTAAAAACTTTGCAGATTCTAATCAATGTAAAAAGAAGTTGTTTGCGGAATAGATAGAGAAAGTCGTGCGAATGGAACACATCACATATTTTCTCCTGCCCATAGAAAGAAAACCTAAACTCAATGGGCCGGTCCCCTTGGCCACGCTCGATAAGGCGTCTCGCTTTGGTGCTTCGTGGGCAGAGGATCGTGGGTTCGAGTCCCGCCTAGGGCATGGGTGTTATATGTTTGTGCAGTGTGTATATGCTTGTGTAAAGGAACAGTAAAACCAGTAATCATACAGGGGGGAGGGATGTAAATAGGGGATACAGCGCCGGAGTCCTGACCGGACTCATGGCGACTCATGTAGTAGCTAAGAGTTAACTATTATTGCTTTAGCCCTATGTATATGGTTATCGTTTCTATTTTTAAGGAACTAAGTGATATAACAATTTCTGGTAATGATTATTGATTAGAATGAAGAATACTCTTTTGTAAAAATGATTTCTTTAGAACAGATAGGGAAATTTAAGTGGATGGTACATAGTGTATAGAGGAAGTATTGTATTCCACCCAAAAATTCGATACCGAGATTTCACCAGAAATACATGTTTTAGAACCCCCTGAAACCAAAAAAAGGATTTTCAGAAAAAGGTCCGTATGTATGGTGTGTGTCTGTCTGTCTGTTTGTGTGTGTGTCTGTGGACAGCATAGCTCAAAAACGAAAAGACCGTTGAATACCAATCTTGGTATTTAAGTTTCGTAACTTCCAAGGATGCGACACGAAGATTTTCAAGAAAATCCCCCCACCTCCAACTACCCTTTACGTGGAAATTTTTCGAAACTTTTGCTTTTCTTAAAAATGGCTCAAACGATTTTGATTAAAATATCATATATTAAAGATATTTACTTCACAAATAATATGTTTATCTTGGATTTTCTGGGAATAGCCTCTGAAGACTACTTTATTCTGGATGAATTTTACGAAATTTTGCATATCTAAACCGTAAAAGATGGACAAAAATCTACCACACAAAAATGTAGAACACATTAAGATACACAATTTATGTTATATATTTTTTTCGTGGAGTTTATCGTTTTTTAGGTATTCCTTGTTTTTGATTTCAGCTTTGAAAAACATATACTTTTCTCATACAGGGATGAGCCAACTCCTGTCCATGACAAACAAATAGACTTCAGCCACATAGCAACCAGCTTTTGATTATCACTTTAACCTTTGGTACTCCTTTATTTCGCTTCTACTTACAAGGAAGCAAGTAATAAGACTATTTCTGCTAATTTTTTCTCGATTAGCTTGAAATAAATAGAAGAATAAGCTTACTAACAATAATTTGTTAGTCAGAAGTAGAGAAATCATGTGAATGGAACACATCAGATTTTTTATTCTTGTCGCGCTATTCCTTGCACCTAGCATCCCAAATTGAAATATATTTTAATTCTTTCAATAAAGGATTCAACGTCGTATTTTCCATTCATCATGACTGGCGTTTGTACTGTTTGTTTACGAATAATGTAGAGCTGCTACGTCAAAAGTAATATTTCGCGGCAATTGGGCAGTACCCATAGTCCAGTTTTGCACACCGAGAGCTTGCTGGGTGTCTTAGCGCGTCTGCGCTACTTCATAGAACCTATGATCAATAAATATGGTGAATTAATCTCTCGCATGTAGTATAGTTGATATCATTGGTTGACCAAGACAGTTAGCTATCATACGTGAAGCTGTTATCTTGTTCAACCTACTCTTGAATATTGGCAACTTTTCTGGATGTTTTCCTCCATATGGGACTTCACGGGCCTGCTTCGACGTTGCGAGCCTTTCACGCTGCCCCGACTGTCGCGGAACTGCTTTACCACTCATACACAAATACTTTTTCGATACACCTGACTCAGTATGTGACATTCCTTTGGAGTTCTTCCAAGTTGGAAGCATAATTTCACATTTGTGTATTGTTACATTTCATGCACTACCTCTTAACTTCCACAACGGATATATACAAACTGCACCACTGATCAAGCACAGGCTCCGTGAACTAATAACTGCCTGGCCTCGGGTTCCACTGGGGTGACCGCCATCCGATAGGATCAAATATACCGCTAGAAAATTATTTACCATGTTTATTGATTACATCTGTATAATCCTGTGTATTTCTGGAGCAGCGGCAAATGCCCGTGTGAAACCTCGAATATGTGCATCGGGAATAATCGGAAACTTTACATGACGGATTTAATGTTGACGCATGTAGCGCAGGAAAAAGGGCTCTGTCCCTATTCCCAAAATGCTTATTGTAGTACTGAATTTCTGCACTGCAATATTCTGTACATTGTCATTCCATATGAAGTATATTGTTTTACAGGATGTCCGGAAAACGGTTTTAAAATTTACACACAGATGAGAAGTATAGCATGCAACAAAAGAAAAAATCTGATGTGTACCATTCACATGACTTATCTATATCCCTGCAACAAAGTATTCTTAAAAAGCTTATGCTTCTATTTACTTCATGCTAATCTAGAAAAATTAGCATAAATAGTCTTATTACCTGCTTCCTTGTAAGTAGAAAGGAAATAAGAGGGTAGCATAGGTTAAAGCGATAATCAAAAGCTGGTTACTATGTGACTGAAGCTCCTTTTTGTATGGACATGAGTTGACAAATTCCTGTATGAGAAAAGTTAAGATTTTCGACCCTGAAAACAAAAACAAGGAATATCTAAAAAAAACGATCAACTCCAAGAAAAAGATGTATACAACATAAATTGTGTGTTTTAAAGTGCTCTACATTTGTTGTATGGTACGTTTTTGTCCATCTCTTACGGTTTAGCAGTTATGCAAAATTCCGTAAAATTGACCCAGAATAAAGTAGTCTTCAGAGCCTATTCCCAGAAAATTCAAAATATACATTTTACTTGTCGGGTAAATATCTTTAATATACGATATTTTAATCAAAATCGTTAGAGAAATTTTGTAGAAAATCAAAATTTTCGAAAAAAGTTCAAATTTTTCTCAAAAGCTTTGATTCGCATCCCTGGAAGATACTAAACTTAAATACCAAGTTTGCTCTTCTACGTTATCATCGATGATTACCAGTCTTTGGTCTACTCTTCCCAAAACTTCTTCGATGTGATTATCATCCATTTTAATGCAGTCTTTCACTGTTCTCATGTAATCACCCACACTTTGGAAACCTCTGTTGCCAGATTGCATCACAGGCATTGAACGCGAGTTCTTGTAGTTTATGCGAACTGCATACACCGGTCTTTAAATGTCCTCTAAAGGCTTAAGGTAAGGAGAACCGAAAGGCCACGGCATTGGCCCTCCCCGATCAATCCATGGCTCATGAAAGACTGTCGCCTAACACTATGATGAAAAATCTGATGTGCACCATTCACATGACTTTCTGTACATCTCTGCAACAAATTATTGTTAAAAAGCTTATGTTTCTATTTACTTTCTGCTACTCTAGAACAAATTAGCAGAAATAGTCTTATTACTTGTTTCCTTGTAAGTAGAAGCGAAATAAGGGAGTACTATAGGTTAAAGTGATAGTCAAAAGCTGGTTGCTATGTGACTGAAGTTTCTTTGTTTATATGGACAGGAGTCCTTTGTTTACATGGACAGGAGTTAACAAATTCCTATATAGAAATGCAAGTTTTTCATAGCTGAAACCAAAAACAATGAATATCTCAAAAACGATCAACTCCACGAAAAAAATGTATGTAACATAAATTGTGTGTTTTAACGTGATCTACATTTCTTGTGCAGCAAGTTTTTATCCAAGTCTGACGGTTTAGCAGTTATGTAAAACTCCGTAAAATTGATCCAGAATAAACTAATCTTCAGAGGCTATTCCTAGAAAGTTCTAGATATACATATTATTTGTCAGGTAAATATCTTTAATATACGAAATTTTAATCAAAATCGTTAGAGCCATTTTTGAGAAAATCAAAATGTTCGAAAAAAGTTCCATGTAAAGAGTAGTTTGGGGTGGGGTGATTTTTCTCAAAATCTTCGTGTCGCATCCCTGGAATATACCAAACTTAAATATCAACTTTGGTATTATTTTACCGACTTTTCGTTTTTGAGTTGTTTCACAGACACACGGACACACACACGGACCTTTTTCTGAAAATGATTTTTTTTGGATACAGGGGACCCTAAAACATATATTTCCGGTGAAATCTCGGTATCGAATTTTTTGGTGGAGTGCAATACCTTCTCTATACACTATGTACATAGTACGTATAGAAAAAGTAAAAAGGGTCAATATGCTACATAGTAGCAAATCTCTACCTACAATGTCTTCTCATTCATTTCGTGCCAAAGCGCTCGGAGTGCAACAAATGCTCTTCGTGTATAAAATAAGACCTTAACTCAGTAGATATCAGGTGTACGACCACTGATTATAGGCATTGTTTTTCTTCTTTTGTTGCATGCTATTTCCTCTGTACCTGAGCCACGTGACTTGCGCGTTTCGCCTGGGACTGGCATTCGGGATGTGGTGGAATCAATTCCCGCGGTCAACCTCTCCGACCCATATGTTATCCGGCACTGGGTGAATACTCGGGAGATTTCTTCATTCCCCGAAATTTCTGCCCGTCCATTTCATCCAACCGGTCTCTTTCGGGGTTTCAAGAGTCTGCGAGGATGGCGGCGGCCTTCCATGGCCCGCTTTGGAAATACAGCTTTCGGCATTCAGATGGAATTGGAGTCGTCTGTTGGACACAGCGCTCCTCGCG
The DNA here is from genome assembly GCA_030762935.1 of Hymenopus coronatus. NCBI lineage: Eukaryota > Metazoa > Arthropoda > Insecta > Mantodea > Hymenopodidae > Hymenopus > Hymenopus coronatus. The sequence continues at coordinate 30,363,523 of CM060897.1, forward strand.
ACGAGATAAAGAACTACTCGGACTATGTTAGTGACTCTCTATGGTAGCTTTTTCCCCACGTTCCGGTTTTGACTACCCTGCGGCCGCAATCGCCGAAAGTGAGTAAACGGCTTGCTCTGTAAGTCATAGCTGATTGAGTCCATCTTTGTTACATCTGCGTTATTGGACACGTGTGCCATCAGCAAGTTCTTTTGACGTCGATTGTTACACCCGAGTTAGTTAGCACGTGTGGCTGCTACGTGACCGATAGGTATAAAAAGGGGAAGGAAGCCTGCCTGCCTAGAGTTTTCAGTTTCAATTGGGAATGCATAGCTAGCGAGCAGTAGTAGCTGTCATCGCAGCGAACGTCTAAAGGAAATTACACGGAAGATAGGTTTTGTTACAATACTCCCATTTTATCTTATCCTTCTTGGGTCTGACGCACAATAAGCCCATAGGGGGCTGCTGAGTGGACCCTTCCCCTTCTGGAATCTCTCCCCCTCACACACATCTCTGTAACTATTGGAACCTTTTCCCAGACACCTGATATAATGCACACTGCATAGAAACACAAATGCGCGACTACGTTCCTTGCTAACGAACACACAATTACCACGTTTCCGTAGGGAATTGAACTCGATTTGAGTACACTTACCGTATTGAATACGTGGTTTCAAATCGTATCGAAACTAAGATCTCATCCTCTTAGAAAGAGGTGTCGGAATGAAATATTTTCCATAGAAACACCTTCATATTCATTTTTTACTTTCTCTACACGTGCTATGTACATAGTGTATAGAGAAAGTATGTATTACACCCAAAATTTGATACAGAGATTCCATCGGAAATATATGCTTTGAGGACCTCTGAATTTAAAATAAAAAAGGCGTTTTAGAGAAACGTCCCTGTGTCTGTGTGTTTTTGTCTGTAAACTAGATAACTGAAACAGGAAACGTCGGTTAAATACCAAATTTAAGTTCAACATCTTCGATAGCAAGATTTTAAGGAAAATTCCCCCACCTCAAACTACCCTTTACGTGGAAAAAAATTCAAAAGGTTTTATTTTCTCAAAAATGGCTCTAACGATTTTGATTAAAAATCCATGCGTTTAATATATTTTCATGACAAATAAAATGTATAACGTAATTACTTTGGGAATAGCCCCCTAAGTACTCTTCAATCTCAGTGAGTTTTGCAAAACTGGTAAACCATAAGACAGGCAAAATCTTACTACAGAAAACACTTAGAGGCCACTAAAATATACAATTTGTGTCAAATAAACTTTCTCGTAGAGTTAACAGTTTTTAAGATTATATATTATTTATTTTAAGATTGATCTGTGTTGAAGATATTGTCTTTTCCTACGCGTCATCTGACGGATATGCTTGAAAGTTAGCGATTCTTTCTTTTTTCAATTTCTAAGGCGCCAATTTTACATATGTGAACGCGATGCTCAGTTGTTTGAATCAAGAACTCATGACTAAATTTACTGGCTTAATGCTTTTAAACAAATATTTATATTGAGAAATTTACAGTATATTCGTGAATAACATGAAAAAAAAATGTTCCTTCTTATCAGTGTAATAGTGTATAGGAATGCCCTGTAGGAAAGGCTAATGCATCTCATTCAGCTTTGACAGACTTTCAGGAAATTATACTCTTCATCATGAGACTACAACATATATTGAGGACTGCCTCCGTGGTTGAGTGATCAGAGAGCCAAATTCTCACCCGGAGGTCCCGGGTTCGATTCTCGGTGAGGGCGGGAAATTTTTCGTTAACCTAAAGTATTCCCTATCCCTCACAGAGTCTGGAAGTATGTATGTGAGAGAGAGAGTGTGTGTGTGTGTGGTAAGTTTGAGGAAAATAAAACGATTTAAACCCAACGTAAAGAACCCACAGACTCGGTGGGTTTCAAAACATGTATTTCCGGTGAAATCTCGGTATTTTCGTTTTGAATCTATGCTGCCCAAGACACACTCTCACACGCACATACACATAACATACATACATGTGGACATTTTTCCAGAAATGCTTTATTTTTGGATTCAGTGGGTCTCATAATATGTATTTCCGGTGAAATCTCGGTCTGGAATTTTTGGGTGGAATACAATACCTTCTCTATACACTATGTACATAGTACGTACAGAGAAAGTAAAAAATGTGAATGCATTTGATTTCACGGAGAATCCTATGAAACCTTCTGGTTTATTAACCATATTTAACCACTTGAGAGTTACAGCGAGGTTATATAGGAGTGGAAAAGTTGCACGTTTCGCTCCATTGTTGATTTAGACTCCATTCCGCATTTTGAACATTATAGTAAACAGCCTGTGCAGTGAAGCGCTCTCTGGAAGCGATACTTGGTGGCGTACCATATGGAACAATTAACAGGCAAGTTCTCTCAGAATGGATTTCGTTGATTCTTTGGCTGCATGTGTCTATGCACTTGGGGGGTAATAATTATCAAATAAAAGGCCAACGCAACTCGTAACGTATACTCTTTGATGTCATGCGCTACATTGTTCTGCCCGGTCCCAAAAAGTCGGTTAAATACACACTACGGGAGACTGCATAACTATATCTGTATGGGGCACACATTTTATGATGCCTGGCTTTCTGACACAGCAAAGCTGGAAAATAAGCAAAATAAAGATGCAGCCAGAGAGAGAAATTAAAGCAAAAATAATGAGCAGGAATAAAAAAGGGGTGGTTTAAAAGGCAAAAGGCATCATAAAGTCAAATATATTTGTAACTACCTAGGGGAGCTTATAGCTTTTGAGATTCATGCCTGGTTGAAAATGCGCTTTTGGAATAAAAATAATAATAAAAAAAATAATGTTGATAAAAAGTAAACAAATGCGGTCGCATGGTTAAGCTAACTATAATATTAACATTAGCATATATGAAATACGTATCTGATAAAACTACAAAGTAAGTAGAATTACATAAATTGGCACTGTAAACAAACAAAGCCAAACAAACAAACAAAAAGCCTATTCGAGGTTGAAAATACGTGCTTGGATCATTAAATTAGTTATTGAATGGATAGTTACTAAACCTGATTACTTTCTCTAGTACAATGCAAATAATGCATATATAAGGTATTGTATTCCATCCAAAAATACGATACCAAGATTTCACCAGAAATACATTTTTGAGACCCTCTGAATAAAAAAAAATTAGAAACATGTATGTGTGTGCGTGTGGCCTGTAGGCAGCATAGCTCATAAATGAAAATTCAGATAAATACCAACATTTTATATTTGAGTTCAGTATTTTCCAGGGATTCGACACGAAGATTTTCAAGAAAATCGCTCTATCCCCAACTATCCTTTCCATGGAATATTTTTAGAAAGTTCTGATTTTATCAAAAATGTTTCTAACGATTTTGATTAAAATCCGATGAGTTTAAGATATGTTATGACAAACGAAATTATCTTAAATTTTCTGAGAATAGCCTCTGCAGATCTCTTCATTCTGAATGACTTTTGTATATTTTTGTATAATTGGTAAGTTGTAAGAGATAGACAAAAGCTTACTCCAGAAAAAATGAGATCTCGTTAAAAAAAAAAACAAAAAAACAAAAAAAAAAACAAACACACAATTTATGTCATATACATTTTTTCGTACAGTTAACCATTTTCAAGATAACTCGAATTATTGGTTTCAGTTTTAAGGTACTTAAACTTTTCTCAAACAGGAAGTGTCTTTCTTTTTGTCTCTCTTTTGTTTACTCATAGCAAACTAAGAGAACTGAATTTCAGTTGCTTCACGTAGCGAACCGGCTTTTAAAAGCTTTCACTATTACTCATTTCCCTTCTACTTACAAAGAAACAACTAATAAGACAGTTTTGCTAATGATTATCATGATGTAGATAAAACAATATTCTTTGCAAGAAAAGTTTATTTGCGGAACATCTACAGAGGGTCATGTGAATGGAATACATCAGTTTTTATCGTAATTTGTTGTCTATAATATTTTATCTATATTCAGAGCATTTTAGTACATGTTGTATATTTGGTAATTTTAATACAATGTATTTATTGCCTGAGTGAAATGCTTAGAGGAAGAGTATTGTGGGCTTTAAAATTATTAAAAACATGAAAATCAACAAACATTAGGCATATTATTCAACTTCGGATGATAGTTTCATATGTGAATTTAAAGTTAAAATGAACGAAGGTGATTTTCACGGTCATCGGGAAAAAAACTAAAGGAAGTCCAAGATGCAACTATTAATATACTTTCTAAAAAGTGAAGGAAAGTTTATTTATGTAATTATACGAAATTTAAGGACTAGTGTGTGAATAATAAAGTAAACGTATATAAAGATTCTTTGTTGGCGAATTACTTTTTCTACATAGTAAATTGTACGTAGCTAGAGAGAATATTGCACTACACCCAAAAATTAGACAGAGGTTCACAAGAAATACACCTTTTAAGGTCCCCTGTGTACAAATCTTTGTTTTAGAAAACAGCCCGTGTGTGTCCGTGTGCCTGTGAACACGACAACTCAAAAACGAAAAGTCGGTAAAATACCAAACTTGATATTTAAGTTTAATATGTTCCAGAGATACGACACGAAAATTTTGAAGGAAATACCTCCATCCCAAACTACCCTTTACGCGGAAACTTTTTCGAAAATTTTGATTTTCTAAAAGAATGGCTCTAACCATTTGGATTAAAATACCGTACATGAAAATATTTACATGAAAAATAAAATGTATATTTTGAATTTTCTGAAGACGTATTTTTTTATTGTAGCTTAACGTCCTTTAACCTGGATGGTCATATCGGACGATGAATGAAATGGGTGAAATGATGCTCAAATGATATCGGGGTCCATGGAGCTTAAAGCTACTTGACATTCGTCTTCTCAGGATAAGGGAAAACCCCGAGAAAAATCTTATCCGAGTAACTCACCCTAAGCGAGATTCGAACTCACGACCTTTTGAATGTGAGGCAGACACTCTACCACCACACTGCCCAGGCGGGCCGAAGACGTCTTTATTCTGGATGAAGTTTGGTAAACCCTAAGAGATAGACAAAACTTATTACACAACAAATGTAGGTTTCATTAAAACAAACAATTTATGTTATATACATGTTTTTCGTGGAGTTGGCCATTTCCAATATATTTCTTGTTATTGGTTTCAGGTTTTAAAATACTTAAAGCATTTCTGATATGGTGATTTGTAAACTCCTGATCATGCAAAGAAGCGGATTTCCCATGTGGCAAACATCTTTTAAAAGATTTGACTATCGCTTTAGCCTGGTAACTAAGATACAGTTTGTTAATGTTTATCTCGACTAGCATGGTGTAGATGGAAGAATAAGCTTTTTAACATTAATTTATTACAGAGTTGTAGAGAAAGTCATGTGAATGGAACACAGATTTTCTATGAGAAGTCGAAAAGTATTAAAGCCTCTAGTCTTTGGTGTGAATATTCTATAGTGAGAACAACAGTATTTATTAATGGTAATGTTATTATCAAGAGAAAAACAAAAGATAATAGATGATCATCATTCAAGTGTATTTTACGTTTTGTTGAATCTGTCTTTTGTGTTTTGTTAGAATAGAAAGTATAGGTTTTGTTGCCTAGTAACTATAACAGTACAATATGCTCTCAGAGCAGCAGCAACCAGTTGTTCACCTGCATTGAAATACCTCTTTTCAAAGAAATATAAAGATGAATACACAGCATCCAAGATAAATCAGCTACCACCTCACCTGAGAGTCACCAAATATTGTGAAGAAATACATCTTAATATACCATTAACTGTATCTAAGGGAATTCACAGCTCTGCACCCTGGACCCTGTTTAATCCACAGATAGTATTGGAAATGGCCAACCACATTAAAAGTGACACCAACTCAATTCAGTTTAAATACTTATTTCATGAATTGATAAGTAAATACTCAAAGCACTGTGCAATATACACTGATGGCTCAAAAACTACAGACGGGTGTGGCTGTGCAATAGTATCTGCTGATAAAGTTTCATCCTTTAAGCTTCCAAAACACTTCTCAATGAACTCTATGCAATTAAACCTGCACTGATACAGATACATAATTCAGATAAAAACCATTTTATCATCCTTTCTGATTCTATGAGTTCTCTAAAGGCAATATATAACCCATGGACTACAGATAAATTGATTCAAGACATACAAATTCTATACCATCAATTGAAAATCCAGGGTAAGGAAATTATTTTCATATGGGTACCCTCTCACAGGGGTATAGCTGGTAATGAGGAAGCTGACAAGGAAGTCAAAACAATAGCAAAGGATCTAGTTTCTACCTCTCACATCCCTACACCTCATCGAGACCTTTCCTCAGTCATAGTCACCAAATTCAAAGCAGCATGGACACATCGTCCAGCTAACTACAGGAAATAAGGTCAATAAACAACCAGAGTGTTCTCTATAACAACTTTCATAGAAAAGATCAAGTCAAGATACTAAGATTAAGAATAGGCCATACAAAACTAACACATTCCTATTTACTGTCAAAAGAAGCACCACCACATTGTGATTTGTGTATAAGTCCTCTTACAGTTAAGTATATTATATTTCAGTGTCCAAAATACAGTCATGTCAGAAAACAGCACACAGTTTCAAAAAACTTTGCATTAACACTTACAGACACAAAAAGTTTAGTCAATGTATTAATATACCTTAAAGAAAGCAATCTATTGGATGGCGGGGCAGGAAAACAGGCGAAGTATTTGGAGAAAAATTAAGAAACGTCTCTGTGATATTGACCGACAGCAAATAATTGCGCACTGCACAGAGAAGGTGTCATTAGAAGTACAGTCTGGGCTGAAATCGGGGTGGGGTATGGAGCAATACATCAAAACAGGTACCAAACTCATTAGAGAGGGGCTCGCGTGGATTAGACTAGGAGCATGGAGGAGCACGAAAATTTCTGACGAGAATGGTATAAGAATCTGTCCCATTTGCGAGGACGAAGAGTCGTGGACTCACATCTTGGCAAGATGTAGGGGTACGGAGGAATGGCGGGAAAAATATTTGCCGCGATTTTTTACCACTGCGAATGTAGGGATAGAAGCATGTTGGACGTACTGGCAGGCACGGAAAACATGGACGGGCTAGGTAAATTTATACTTAAGGCAAGACAGCTGAGATCTGAGGAGGCTGCCAATAGAGAAGGGGGGGGGAATAAGATCAACTAAACAAAAGTGACTACAATGTTCTACATACATGTATATTATATCATACTTAGGTCACTGTTGTGCTAGGGTTGTATATATTATGTGTATGTCTTTTAAGTGTAATTATCTATTATAAGAGGGTGCATTTATGAAGGTGTACTCTGTGCTGTAAATTTAAATTGCTATATTTGAGTATCTTTGTATCTTTATTTTCGGATTCACTCTTAATTTTTATTATTGTTTAATATTGCTTTTGACTGTGTATTTCCTTTGTCTTTTTTATTTTCGTGTTTACTCTTTTAATTCTTTGTTGTGGTTGTTGTTTTAATATTGCTTGTAATGTGTGTTACAAAAGCACGTACGGTCTGTGGACCCGTGCGACTGTTGAAATTCTATGTATGATATTGCTATATTAATAAATACACTTATTCATTCATTCATATAACTGTATATAACTCTCAGAATTATAATTACTATCATGTTATACCTAATTTAATTGTCACTGTTTATTGTAATATAATTTTAATATTGTTATATTTTTATACTAAATTATTGTTTTCATAAGTCATAAGCATTAGAGGTATATTTTTATCCCTGAGTATATAATGATTTACTTATGTTCAAAATTTTCATGTCTTAGGGATGTAAAACTGTAAACAAGATTTTTAATGTGGTCCCTATAAGACCTTGTAGTTCTGCGACCTAAAATAAAGAATAAATAAATAAATAAAAAAAGCTATGCACTAAAGCATCATTGATTATTATTATAGTAGATAAAGAATATTATATCATAGAGACAGGGTGTCAGCATATTTAATCAAACAGTAATTTTCTTATTAGCATATCTTAAAAACATCCATTATGATAAAACAATAGTAGCGACTCGTGAATATACAAAATTTTACAACCAGATAGCTCTGTAAATTAGACATAGCATTAGTGCTATAATTGGGTTAGGCATAGTCCCGGGTGGGACCCCAGAAAACTCTGGGGCATCAGGTTAAGCTCTTGTGGGCCTTTGCAACTTACGTGACCCCAGGGAAGGAGGGATGAGGGGAGAGACCCGAAGGGTGGATGACGACGGGACAGTTACAGTTGGAACGCTTCCGACGCCGCCCTGGCCCTGCTCACGAGGCACTAGAGGGAGCCCTGACACAGGAAAGCGAGTCCCAACCAAGGTTCCCGACGACGACGTCAGCAATTCAGCATCCAGCTGCAACTCGCCGAACACAGCCACCTGGTCCTTCAAACCTGAAACATATGATTACGAAATAGTGGACCGAAAACTTCGCAGGGTGTAATGAACCTACCCAGCATTCTCCTGGCGACCCGGAGAACCCACCCCCCAAACTTAATTGTTACGTAGACCAGTCGCGCAGATCAAGCCCACGACCTCCGAATGTGGGCCACAAACGAAACCGCATGAGCTATCCCGTTCTTCTGCTCTTTAATACTTATGATTCTCAACAAACTGATAAAACTGTAGCCACCCCAACATCAGCAGCCAAGACACTGTGTAACTTTTCTGATCAAAGAATTAATTTTTACTTTCTTACAGAGAGAGTAGGTATGGTGTTCCACCCAAAAAGTCGAGACCGAGATTTCTTCGGAAATAAGGTCCCCTGTATCAAAAAAAAAAAAAAAAAAAAAAATTCCCGCCTGGGGCGGGGAATTTTTCTTTAGCCAGAATTATCTCCCACAGAGTCTGCAAGTATGTATTTGAGAGTGAATGTGTGTGTGTGTGTGTGTGTGTGTGTGTGTGTGTGTGTGTGTGTGAGTAAAATAACATTATTTAAACCAACGTAAAGAACCCGCATATAACGAGTTGTTTCAAGTGCAAAGGCCCCCAATATGGCCTTAGATGTTAAAGGGTGCTATATAAGTGAAACAATGAAAAAAAAAAAAGATTTTACTCTCTCTCCACAGAAATGGCCTTTTACTTGCCTAAGTAGACGGGAAATAAGGGATTACATTAGGCTAAAGCCATACTCAAATGGTTTAAAAGCTGTTGCCATGAGGTTGAAATCCGTTTCTATAGGAGTTGACAAATTCCCATATGTGAAAATCAAGTATTTTAAAACTATAATAAGCAATATCTCAAAAAGCGTCAACTGAACGAAAAAATGTGCAGTTTTGACGAAAAGTACCTTTTTATGTAGCAAGTTTTTGTTCATCTCTTACGGTTTACTAGCTATGCAAAAATCAGCAAAATGCATCCAAGAAACCGGGTCTTCAGAGACTATTCCCAGATAATTAAAGCTATAAATTTTATTTGTCATGTAAATATCTTTAATATACAGCAATTTAATAAAAATCGTTAGCGCCATTTTTGAGAAAGTAAAATTTTTCGAAAATTATTCAATGTTAAGGGTAGTTTGGGGTGGGGGATATTACCGACTGTTCGTTTTTAAGTTATCGTGTTCAAAGACACATGGAAACACGGGCACACAAGGACATTTTCTTAAAATGCTTGTTTTGAATACAGGAGATCCTAAAACGTCTATTTATTATGAAATCTCGGTATCGAATTTTTGGGCGGAATGCAATACTTTCTCTATACACTATGTACATAGTACGTGTAGAGAAAGTAACAAAAAAAAAAAACAATTTAAGGATAATTGCAAATTCTGAATGTTTATTAGTCATTCACGGAAAGCAGAAATTCTGTGGTGTCAGATACTCGTATCTGGACATGTCATGGACTAGAAATGTATACCAGCAGAAGTTTTTATTCAGCCTCTGGATGTAGAGGGATTTGAATGGAAGTGACGGAGTAAGCCGCGCATGACCTAAATCGACCTGACACGGAGACGAGCAGTGCATTTTCACTTAATTAACTCTTAAAAAAACAAAGGAACTAGGCTGACGGAAGTCTCTCGTTGATAAACAAAATTTACTAATTATAAAGTCCCTAACTGTTGGAATACTTAATAATGCCTGTGTATTTCTCTGTGAAAAGCTTATTCAACAAAAGATGGTAGAAATTAATTAGCAGGTCACAGTGAATACTTCAGGATTGACTTACTGGTGCGTGATAATATAATTTGACGACAGGGGAAGATAGCAAAAGTACGCATCTGAAAGTTAACAAAAATCTGATGTGCTACATTCAAATAACTTTCTCTACCAATGCTGGAATAAAGTATTAATACAAAGCTTCCATATACCTCACGCTTACCAAGGAAAACTTAGCATAAATTGTTTTATTACATATATTGGAGGAACAAACAAACACATTAAGATAAAGCTATACTTTAAAAGTGATGGTTTTGAAATGGTTCTCTTCGCTTCACCAGAAGGAGAAAAAAACAAAAACAAAAAAAAAAAAAAAAACCCTATAACGACTTCCTGTTTGAGAAAAGTTTAAATACGGCAAAATTGAAATTAGTAACAAGGAATGTCTCAGAAATAGTCAACTCCCCAAAAAGTTGCATACGTAATAAATTGTGCGTTTTAAGGAGATCTACATAAGACTGTTTCTGCTAATTTTGTTCTCGATTAGAATGAAGTAAATAGAAACATTAGCTTTTTAACAATATTTGTTATAGAGATGTAAGTCATGTGAATGGAAAACATCAGATTTTTACTTTCTCTATACGTACTATGTACATAGTGTATAGAGAAGGTATTGCACTCCACCAAAAAATTAGATACCGAGATTTCACCGGAAATATATGTTTTAGGGTCCCCTGTATCCAAAAAAAGTATTTTCAGAAAAAGGTCTGTGAACACGATAACTCAAAAACGAAAAGTTGGTAAAATACCAAACTTGGTATTTAAGTTTAGTATCTTCCAGGGATGCGACACGAAGATTTTGAGAAAAATCCCCCACCCCAAACTACCCTTTACATGGAATTTTTTTCGAAAATTTTGATTTTCTTAAAAATGGCTCTAAAGATTTTGATTAAAATATCATATATTAAAGATATTTACCTGGAAATAAAATGTATATCTTGACTTTTCTGGGAATAGCCTCTGAAGATTACTTTATTCTGGAAGAATTTTACGGAATTTTTCATAACTGCTAAACCTAAAACTTAGATAAAAACTTTCTACACAAGAACTGTAGAGCACGTTGAAACACACAATTTATGTTATATACATTTTTTTCGTGGAGTTGATCGTTTTTGAGAAATTCATTGCTTTTTGGTTTCAGCTATGAAAAACATACTTTTCTCATATAGGAATGTGTCAACTCCTGTCCATATTAACAAAAGAACTCAGTCACATAGCAACCAGCTTTTGATTATTACTTTAACCTATGGTACTTCCTTATTTCGCTTCTACTTACAAGGAAACAAGTAATAAGAATATTTCTGCTAATTTGATCTCGAGTAGCATGAAGTAAATAGAGGCAAAAGCTTTTTAACAATAATTTGTTGCAGAGATGTAGAGAAAGTCATGTGAATGGTACACATCAGATTTTTACTTTCTCTATACGTACTGTATACATACTTTATAGAGAAGGTATTGCATTGTACCCAAAAATTCGATACCGAGATTTCACTGGAAATATATGTTTTGAGACCACCTGAATCAAAAAAAAAAAAAAAAAAAAGTATTTTAGAAAAATTTCCGTGTGTGTTTGTCTGTCTGTGTGTATGTGTGTGTGTGTGTCTGTGGGCAGCATAGCTCAAAAACGAAAATACCAAACTTGGTATTTAAGTTCCATATCTTCCATGGATGCGACACGAAGATTTTCAAGAAAATCTCCCCAACCCCGACTACCCTTTACATGGAACTTTTTTCGAAAATTTTTATTTTCTAAAAAATGGCTCTAACGATTTTGATTAAAGTATCATACATTAAAGATATATACTTGACAAAAAAATATATATCTTGAATTTTCTGGGAATAGCCTCTGAAGACTACTTTATTCTGGATGAATGTTACGGAATTTATGTGTACCTGCTAAACCGTAGGAGATGGACAAAAACTTACCACACAAAAATTAGAGTACGTTAAAACACACAGCTTATGATATATAACATTTTCTCGTGGAGTTGATCGTTTGAGATTTTCCTTGTTATTGGTCTCAGCTTTAATAACATACTTTTCTCATGCAGGAATTTGTCAACTTGTTTCCATACACACAAAAGAACTTCAGTCACATAGCAACCAGCTTTAGACTATCACTTTAACCTATGATACTCCCTTATTTCGCTTCTACTTACAGGGAAGCAAGTAATAAGACTATTTCTGCTAATATTTTCTCACTTATCATGAAGTAAATAGAAGCATAAACTTTTTAACAAAAAATTGTTACAGAGATGTAGAGAAAGTCATGTGAATGGACCATATCAGATTTTTTTTGGATTCAGGGGGACCCAAAACATGCATTTGAGCTGAAATCTCGGCATCGAATTTTTGGGTGGAATGCAATAACTTCTCTATACACTATGGACGTATACGTGTAGAGAAAGTAAACATTTGATGGTAGCACACAGGATTCTTGTTGATATAATGTACGTTTAAATTGTAGACAGAAGAAGCACACCAAGTTGGAGGGTACCCAGATTATAGATTTTCTGATAGGACTGCAGCGAAGGAGGAAGCATATTTTACTCTTGAGTTCCCTTGAGCCCGGATACGATGAGAAGATGGTTTTAAATTTCGCTGCGTAATGGGGTGCGTAATGTGGAAAGTAATTATTTTGACCCTCCTTGGAGGGGCTTAAACGTGCAAAGAAGAAAGAAGCTGAATATCTCTATGAAGAAGGAGAACGTGGAGATATAAAGGAGTTGGGAAAGAAGAAACAAGAGAGGAAAAGAGGTTTTAGCACGAGGGAAGAAAATACGTTAATAAAGATGCGTAAAAGTAGCTCTCAGAAGATGAAATTAAAAATAACGTAAAGGTGTGGACCTAAGGAAAGCACTGTAAAAGAGAAAAATACAAAGGAAATGCAGTGAGGGCATTTTCCGTTTTGTAAGCACGTCTATATTTTTTAACCTCCATCCAATTAGAACATTACTTTTATTAGAGGTGGCTACGGAAGTATAAGGTATTAATATCTACAATTGTACTGAATAAGTACAAATATTTGTATCTGCGTTTTAAAAGGTTGTGGTGATCCAGTATTTGAGTTCTTTTGCTAAAGGTATGTTCAGAATGGATATTATTCCCTGTCTTAGACGTTCGATGATTGTTTACGCAACAGGTCATATTGTCCTCTGCCTTTTGCCCTGCCCAACTATAAGTGGTGTGTTAGGTTGGAGGCATATTGATAGCGCTGAAATTTCAATGTAACCATACGTTTTTGTTTTCATACAACATCTGTTTACAGATACACAATGTACTCATGGTTTAACCTAAAATATGGAACTTAATGAGATTATGTTTTATTGATGAAATACATAACTCAAACCAACCTGCAAGCATTTGCACTTAACTCCATGGCAGGACAGCACACGAGGAACATTGGCCGCTGCGTCCCCCTTCTCGGTCCATGACAGACGTCATGAATGTGTTGCAGTATCAGAGAGTGAGACGTGGTCAGCGCCTCGAACCCCCCCCCCCTCCCGGCCGGTTAGTGCGGTTCTCATGGCCTGAAGTCGCTACTTCTCCATTGAGTAGCTCCTCAATTGGCCCCCCAGGGACCTCACGAGGCTGAGAGCACCCCGGACCAGGTCTCCCAGCGGGGGAAAAATCCCCACGTCGGTACCGGGAATCGAAACCAAGTTTCCCGCTTGGTAAGCAGCTGCGCTACCACCGGGCTAAGGAGACGACCGCATTTACATTTTCGCTCTTCTTAATATATAAAAGTCAATTTATATATGTACATATGTATTGTAGGTAGGTAAGTAGGAGGTGGGTGGATGGGTGGGGTGAGATTGGAAAAGCTAAGTTATCGTAAAGTATGTTTTTATAGGCTTCTACATTGATTTCGACCAAAATTTTCAAAGCTAACTTTAACACAAGGTAAAAATTACTGTCTAACGCAGAATTCGAAACTACGCCCTATTTCACCAGATTTATTATTCAATTTATGTAATGCCTACAGAAGCTCGCAAGACAGTGATTGTGGTAATACTAGCTGAAACATTTCCAATATAAGACAACTTATTACATAATTAGGCTTTCACGACCTCAAAAAATGACAACGTAATAGTGAGTTTACATATTATTTGTTAATCTAACATTTGAAATTGATCATAGAGTAATAAAACAGTCAAATAATTACAACAGCTATTATGCTTAAACTTAAACAAAGAGTATATAATCACAGGTTATCAACATTTTGAACTGCATTATATTTTATAAAAATTTCCCTATTCTCTCGTATACATGTGAAACTTGTTTTTTAATAAAAAAAATCTGATGTGTTCCACTCACATCTTTCTCTACATCTCTGTAACAAATTATTGTTAATAAGCTTATTCTTTTATCTCTTCATACTAATCAAGATAAACCCTAGCAGAAATGGTCTTAGTATTACTTAGTTCCTTTTAAGTAGAAGGGAAGTAAGGAAATAAATTAGGCTAAACCAACAGTCTCATATTTTAAAGTGCTGTTGCTATGGAATTGAAATCCGTTTATTTGCATGGACAGGAGTTGACAAATTCCCATATAAGAAAAGCATAAGTATTTTAAAGCCGAAACTGATAACAAGTATCTCAAAAACGATAACCTCCGCGAAAAAATTGTATACAACGTAAATTTTGTGTTTTAACGAGCTCTACATTTTTTGTGAAGTAAGGCTTTGTCTATCTCTTACGGTTTACCAGTTATGCAAAGTTTTGCAAATTTAATCCAGAATAAACATGTCTTCAGAGGCTACTCTGGCCGCGCCGTGGCCGAGTGGTTAGACCACTCACCTCTCAGACGGCCCGGGTTCGATCCCAAGCGACAGCATGTGAAATTTGTGGTGGACAAAGCGGCGCCGGGGGGTTTTCTCCGGGTTCTACGGTTTCCCCCGCCATCGCATTCTACCGGTGCTCCATCTTCATTCATGTATCATGCCATTAGTAGTTAAAGCGGGCGTTAAACACTACCAAAAAAAAAAAATAAGAGCCTATTATCAGAAAATAGAATATATACATTTTATTTGGCATGTTAATATCTTAAATATAAGAGATTTTAATCAAAATCGTTAAAGAAATTTTTGAGAAAATCAAAATTTTCGAAATGTTTTCCATGTAGAGCATAGTTATGGGGTTCTTGAAAATCTTCGTGTCGCATCCTTGAAAGATACCTAAATTATACACCAGGTTTGGTATTTAACGGTCTTTTCGTTTTTGAGCTATGCTGTACACAGACACACACACACACACATATTTTTATAAATCCGAGATAAGAATGAGTAGGAAAGTTAGGTCAAAAAACTGATGTGTACCATTCACATGGCTTTCTCCATTCCCTGCAACAAATAATTCTTAAAAAGCTTATACTCCTATTTACTTTATGCTAATCAGAAAAAATTAGCAGAAATAGTCTTATTACTTGCTTCCTTGTAAGTAGAAACGAAATAAGGGACAACCGTAGGTTAAAGTGATAGCCAAAAGCTGCTTGCTGTGTCAATGAAGTTCCTTTGTTTATATGGATAGGAGTTGACAAGTTCCTGTATGAGAAAAGTATACGTTTTTCATAGCAGAAACCAAAAATAAGTGATGTCACAAACACGACGAACTCCGCGAAAAAAATGTATATAACATAAATTGTGTGTTTTAAAGTGCTCTACATTTTTTGTGTAGTAAGTTTTTGTCCATCTCTTACGGTTTAGCAGTCATTCAAAATTTAGTAAAATTCATCCAGAATAAACTACTCTTCAGAGGCTATTCCCAGAAAATTCAAGATATACATTTCATTTATCAGTTAAATATGTTTAATATCCGAAATTATAATCAAAATCGTTAGAGCCATTTTTGAGAAAATTAAAATTTTCGAAAAAAGTTCCATGTAAAGGGTAGTTGGGGGTGGGGGATTTGTCTCAAAATCTTCATGTCGCATCCCTGGAAGATATTAAACTTAAACCCCAAGTTTGGTATTTTACCAACTTTTCGTTTTTGAGTTATTGTGTTCACAGACACACGGACACATACACACACACGGACCTTTTTCTGAAAATGCTTTTTTTGAATATTGGGTACCCTAAAACATATATCTCCGGTGAAATCTCGGTATC
Source organism: Hymenopus coronatus (assembly GCA_030762935.1). NCBI lineage: Eukaryota > Metazoa > Arthropoda > Insecta > Mantodea > Hymenopodidae > Hymenopus > Hymenopus coronatus. Next base: position 30,379,805 of record CM060897.1, read on the forward strand.
GAATTTTTGGTGGAGTGCAATACTTTCTCTATACACTATGTGCATAGTGCGTATGGAGAAAGTAACAATGAGTCAAAAAAGTCGTGAGTCTGGAGCGAGCTTCCTTGACTTCACTGACACCGCTACAATCGACATTACCCGACACCGCTTCATGCAGATGAATATTAAACCACATCTAGTTCCTAATCGATGGAGCTAGGGCAATTAATTATTGGGAATATCTGATTGGGGTAAGGAGTGCGTAGGCTGAGACCCAATGAGTCTGGGTTGCAATAACTACTGCTTATCTCTGACACAGGAACCTGACAGCTTAGCTTCACATACCGTTTCTTTATGTCTCAACTTTTAACTAAAGATTATCGTTTCTGCTAAAAATGATAGTGAATAATATTAATTTGAAATTAAGAATAAAATCAGAGGTGGAATTCTACAGTATTCTCTTTTAGAGGGATTAAATAACAGGAAGAGATAAAATAAAACTACTTGTGGGTAAGTTTGGCTATGACTAAAACATTTTTACGCTCTGGGGCACGTATGTAAAATTCATAATATTGGTTACAGATGGTATTGTATTGCACCCAAAAATTCGATACCGAGATGTCACCGAAAGACCCCTGAATCAAATAAAAACTTTTAGAAAAAGGTCTGTATTTGCGTGTGCGTCTGTGAACAGAATAGTTCAAAAACGAAAGGGGGGTTACATTACCAAACCCGATATTTAAGTCTTTTTTTTTTTTAAACAGTACCGGAGTCTGGTCAGGACTCCGGCGCTGTATCCCCTTTTTACACCCCCCCCCCCCGTATGTTTACTGTATGTTTACTGGTTTTGCTGTTCCTCTACACAAATACATACACATTGCACAAACATATAACGCCCATGCCCAAGGCGGGACTCGAACCCACGATCCCCTGCCCACGAAGCACCAAAGCGAGACGCTTTAGCGAGCGTGGCCATGGGGACCAGCCCGCACCTGCCGTGAATCGAACCTGGTGCCTCCGGGTGAAAAGTCAGCTCGCTGACCACTCGACCACGGATGCAGAAGTTCAGAGTTTTCTAAGGGTGCGACACGAAGATATATTAAAAAAAAAATCACCTCTACCCATCAAAATGTTCGATGTTATAAAAATGGCTTTAATGATTTTGATTACAGTTCCATATAATAAAATATATATCTTGTATTTCTTGGGAATACCGCCTTAAGTCCTCTTCACTGTAAAGAACAGGTAAGCTACTACTCAGAAATGTAGATCTTGTTAAAACACACACATATATCTTCAATATTTAGTATACAGCATTTTAATCAAAATACTTACAACCACCTTTGACAAAATATCGAAAAATGTTTTATGTAAAGAGTACATTGGTTTAGGAAATTTCTTAAGAAGCATGGAGGATACTTAATTTAAAATACTAAGTTTAGCTTTTAACGTTTTCTTATGCTGTCCACAAACATACACAGATATACAAACTGGTGTTTTTCTAAAAAATGTTTGTTTTGTTTATATTTAAATTATCCCCAATCATGTATTAGTCTCCAAGTTGAATTTTTGGGTGGAATATAATAACTATGGTCGTCTCCTTAGCGCGGTGGTAGCGCAGCTGCCTACCAAAGCGGGAGACCTGGGTTCGATTCCCAGTACCGGCGTGGGGATTTTCCCCCCGCTGGGAGACCTGGACCGGGGTGCACTCAGCCTCGTGAGGTCCCTGAGGGGCCAATTGAGGAGCTACTTGATGGAGAAGTAGCGGCTCCAGGTTGTGAGGACCGCATTAACCGGTCGGGAGGGGCTCGAGGCGCTGACCACGTCTCACCCTCCAATACTGCACCCCATCCATGACGTCTGTAGTGGACCGAGATGGGGGACGCAGCGGCCGGGCGGTAGGCCAAGGTTCCCCGTGAGCCGTCGTGCCATGGAGTTATGTTATATAATAACTATCTACCATCACGAGCAGTTAGACCACTCACCTCTCACCTAGCGACCCTGGTTCGATCCCAAGCGACCGCATGTGAGAATTGTGGTGGATAAAGCGGCGCAGGGGCGGTTTCCCCCGCCATCGCCTTCCACTGGTGCTTTTTATCTGCGGTGCCACACATAGTCAGAGTGGGCGTTAAACCTTATCAAAAAAAAAACACCACCACCACCACATAATATGTGCTAGTTAAAGTACAAAGTAGGTTTAGTAATTCTGGAAACCGAATCACTGCATCATACCGAAGACTTTTAACTATGGGGAGGTTGTAATGAGTTCCCGTGGATTCACATTACTCTATTATCACATAGTTTGCTTGTTGGCATGGCCTCTCTATTGAAAGTGTACCTCATTCAACATAATGGAAAGACTGTCCCTATTCTCGACCACTTGGTTAATAAACGTTTGTACTGCATTGTTTTTCGGGAGGCATAACCACGCTCGGTTACTTTATAGGTCACCTGTGTTTTGTACGGCCGATAAGTCAAATTGCTAAGGAGAATGCAGCACGTGACCAGTGTAAAGCTTCATGTTTGTTTAATGAACGCCTAGATCTCCTATCAATAGAGGCGATTGGGGGATTTTCCCTACTCGTTAAATAATTTCTGGCTCGTTAAAGAAGAAATCCTTCCCTGCCAGGGAAGCATTTTTACTTTCTCTACGCATACTATATACATAGTGTATAGAGAATTTATTGTATTCCACACAAAAATTCGATACCGAGATTTCACCTAAGATACACGTTTTAGGGTCCCCTATGTCCAAGAAAAATATTTTTGAAAAAGGTCCGTGTGTCTGTGAACACGATAACCCAAAAACGAAACATTGGTAAAATACCAAACTTGGTATTTTTAAGTTTAGTATCTTCCAGAAATGTATATCTTGAATTTTCTGAATGAATTTTGCCGAATTTTGCGTAACTGGTAAACCGTAAGAGATAGAGAAAAACTTACTACACAAAAAATGTAGATGGCGTTAAAACCCACAATTTATATCATATACGTTTTTTTTTCGTGGAATCGACCACTTCTGAGATATTCCTTGTTATTTGTTTCAGATTTAAAATACTTAAACTTTTCTCACACGGAAGGTTGTAAACTCCTGGCACTGCATAGAAAGGGATTTCAGCGGATGGCAACCAGCTTTTAAGCTTTAACCATCACTTAAGCCTAGTGTATTCTCTTATTTCCGTACTACATACAAGGAAGCAAGTAATTAAGACTTTCTGTTAAAGTATATCTCGATTATCATAGGTAAACAAAAGAATATGCTTTTTACTTTCTCTATACATACTATGTACATAGTGTATAGAGAAGGTATTGCACTCCACCAAAAAATTCGATAGCGAGATTTCACCGGAAATATATGTTTTAGGGTCCCCTGTATCCACAAAAAGTATTTTCAGAAAAAGGTCAGTGTGTGTGTCCGTGTGCCTGTGAACACGATAACTGAAAAACGAAAAGTCGGTAAAATACCAAACTTGGTATTTAAGTTTAGTATCTTCCAGGGACGCGACACGAAGATTTTGTGAAAAATCCCCCCACCCCAAACTACCCTTTACATGGAACTTTTATCGAACATTTTGATTTTCGAAAAGATGGCTCTAACGATTTTGATTAAAATATCATATATTAAATATATTTACCTAACAAATAAAATGTATATTTTGAATTTTCTGGGAATAGCCTCTGAAGACTACTTTATTATGGATGAATTTTGCATAACTACTAAACCGTAAGAGATGGACAAAAACTTAACACACACAAAATGTAGAGCACGTTAAAACACACAATTTATGTTATATACATTTTTTTTCTGGAGTTGATCGTTTTTTAGATATTCCTTTTTCTTGGTTTCAGCTTTGAAAAACTTACTTTTCTCATACAGGAATTTGCCAACTCCTGTCCATACAAACAAAGAAACATCAGTCATATAGCAACCAGCTTTTGGCTTTCATTTTAACCTATGGTACTCCCTTATTTCGCTTCTACTTACAATAAAGCAAGAAATAAGGCTATTTCTACTAATTTTTCTCGATTAGCATGAAATAAATAAAAGATAAGCTTATTAACAATATTTTTCAGAGATATAGAGAAAGTCATGTGAATGGAACATATCAGATTTTTTACAATAATTCATTACAGCGATGTAGAGAAAGGCATGTGAATGGAACACATCAGCTTTTCATAACTAGGATTCGGCACTGGTTGCAAACGACGTTAGGTTGACAGCTATTGCACTGTATTCGTTTGCTTTTCATGTTTGTTTACAGTAGAGGAGGTAAGGAAGAGAGAGAAACACACCGGTACAGTCCCGTCAAAGTGGCTAACAATGCTGATTGAGGACTATCATTGTTTCTTATACATTTGCTATTTACACACAGTAAATGTAAGATTTTCCTTTCCTGTGTAAGCAAAGAAAACAAACCTTCCATTCATGATAAAATAAATAAATATTTTTTCTTTCCAATGGAATCACTCACGAACCATAGTTAGAACATTAACAGATATTATAAATATATATGACGTGAAAAGCGCCTCCTGTTATCATTTAAGATAGTTTTGAATTTAGAAAATCATCTCTTTACGTCATATAGTGTGTGACTTGTGCAAATCGGAAGTCTGGGACATCATCATTATTTATTCTTGTTGATCTTTGCTCACTGCCCAAATTTATTTCTCTTATATCATACATAGTTGCATATCCAAGATTTTTATGCAGAACATTTTCGATTTGTTTTCTCACTTTTGTAATAATTAAATCTGTTGATGTTATCTGTAATAATTTTTCACCTGCGTGAAGTGCTTCAGACATTTTTAAATTTGCAGACTCAAGTATTATTATTGTTTTAAATACATCTGCAAAGTTATTTTTATGTACACCATAAATTCCTTTAGTTCTTTTGTTATTAGTGATTTTGGTATGCCCATTGAAACACAAACCTTGTTGTCTAACGAATTTAATAATAATTATTTTATCATAGTAACTTGTGCAGTATGTTGCTATCACCCATTGAATACAACTGAAGGCGTTGTCAATGTAAACACAGGTAATGAAACGTTCCCCTAATTACAACCGATTTGTAAGGCAACACGACTACACCAACCCTCCCCGACGTATGCCACGTCACAAAACCTTCATTCAACATAACTGAGTTCTCGACCACATGCAACCGGCGCTGAAACGTAGTTATAGCTAATGTCCTGAGTCAAATGTAGTATTCGGAAGGCCCACGCGCACATTCTTCCCTCCCCCACGCCTCCACTTTCACTTACTTCCAGAAGCCGTCTGTTGCTGCTTTGTAGGCATGCATTAATACTGTGATCTGCCATTTTAATTATAATGAAGCGTTTTATCCAACTCTCTCGACTGTATTACATACAGTTTTGGGGCTTCAAAGAAAACTGAAGTTTCACGATTCTTAGAAAATGGGTATTCAGTGAGTGAAATCGATTTTGTCATCCTCAACTCTTTTTTAGTTTCTCTATACGTGCTATATACATAGTGTATAGAGAAGGAATTGCATTCCACAAAAAAATTCGATACCGAGATTTCACCGGAAATATATGTTTTAGGGTCCCCCTGTATCCACAAAAAGTATTTTCAGAAAAAGTCCGTGTGTCTATGGACTCAAAAACGAAAAGTCGGTAAAATACCAAACTTGGTATTCTAGTTTAGTATCTTCCAGGGATGCGGCACGAAGATTTTGAGAAAAATCCCCCCACCTCCAACTACCCTTTACATGGAACTTTTTTCGAACATTTTGATTTTCTAAAAAATGGCTCTAACGATTTTGATTAAAATATCGTATATTAAAGATATTTACCTGACAAATAAAATGTATATCTTGAATTTCCTGTGAAAAGCCTCTGAAAACTACTTTATTCTGGGTAAATTTTACGGAATTTTGCATAACTGCTAAACCGTAAGAGATGGGCAAAAACTTACCACACAAAATATGTAGAGCACCTTAAAACGCACATTTTATGTTATATACATTTTTTCGTGGAGTTGATTGATTTTAGATATTCCTTGTTTTTTGGTTTCAGCTATAAAACTTATACTTTTCTCAATGAGGACTTTGTGAACTCGTGTCCATGCAAACAAAGGAACTTCAGTCGCAGAGCAACCAGCTTTTGACTATCACTTTAACCTATGGAACCCCCTTATTTTGCTTCTACTAACAAGGAAGCAAGTAATAAGACAATTTTTGCTCCATTAGATGAAGTAAATAGAATAATTTGTTGCAGTGATATAGAGAAAGTCATGTGAATTGAACACATCAGATTGTTTTTAAATTTATTTAGATTCTGTTATGCTATACAGAATTGGAATAAAATACATTAAAACTACAAGTAACAAAGAACATTATAATTTGTGAGGTCAACCACATGAGGCTCCTTTGCCACTAAACAGTCAAGAGATGATTCAACACATTGATACAGTGAGAGTCTTTTTTCTGGGAATCACTTCCTGAAGAAAACAGCAAATCCTGTTGGAGACGACTCTTTATCCGAGGAACTGCATCAGATTTTTGTCCCAACGAGAAGTGCTCTGCTCCAGGTACTAAGTGAAGATGCTGAAAAAACGTGCGAGCCTGAGATCGAATATGTACTGAGTCCAAGTTCATGAAGTATCTGAGTGTTTATAACATACCAAGGTGCATTCACTATAAGCCTTAACAGTTTATTTTGAAATACCTGCAGACGATTAATTTTGTTCCCCAACTCTGAGCTTTCGTAATACTAGTCCTGTAGATTCTGCAACTCTAGTAACACCAAAGAACTGTTGAACTGATACTATATTGACTGTTTCCATTTCCCGACCAGACTACGGTTTACAAACATTTGCACATTAGTGCGTGTGTGTATGTGGCAAATTAATGGTGTCTTCTATATTGACATAGCAAAGGTGGCCCTTAACTTTCCTTTCGTCAAAAGTGAGCACTACATTCTTCCCAAAACCTGTAAAAGGCTTACTTGCAATTTCAAAATACCCAAGTTTAAATCTATTAAAAACTAGGAGGAACAGAAACCTGTTTAAGGCGAACTTTATTGTAACCTCGCTAGGTAGTGGATATTTCATATCTGTAACAAATTGCAAGGCTTATTAGCAGGCGTAAGTAGAGAAGGCATTATATTCCACCCAAAAATGGGTACCAATATTTCACCGGAAATATATGTTTTGAGGACCCCTGAAAAAGCATTTTTAGAAAAGATACCCGTGTGTGTATGTGTGTGTCTGTCATCAGCATTACTCAAAAACGAAAAGTCTGTTAAATATCAAACTTGGTATTTAAGTTCAGTATATTCCAAAAATGCGACATAAAGATTTTCAGAAAATTCCCCACCCCAAATTACTCTTAACATGAAATATATTTCGAAATTTTCGGTTTTCTATAAATGGCTGATTGATTAAAATGCCGAATACTAGTGATATTTATATGGTAAATAAAATGTATGTCCTGAATTTCTTGGGAGTGTCCCATGAAGTCCTCTTCATTCTGAACGACTTTTGAATAACTGAACTTTGTATAGACACACAAACAATTACTACACTAAAAATGTAGATATCGTTAAACACAGAATTTGTGCAACATATAGTGTGTTTTTTTTTCTAAAACTAATAATTTCAGAGATATTCCCTGCTATTGGTCTCGAACCGGAAGTCCTCGCACATTTCATCTCGCTTTTGTTTTACTCCTGACAATTTCTGCAAAAGCTGTATAAAGTTTCTACCATGACCGAGTTGCCGTGTAAAGTAGAGAGTTCCTCGATTAAACAGAGGGGCAAAGCAAAACACCTCTAGATATTGAATACCATTCAGCAGGTATCCGCCAAAGTTGAACAAACATAGCAGGCCTTGCTCTAAAAATCTGATGTGTTACACTCACATGACTTTCTCTAGCTGTTCTACAAACTTCTTACATAAGATTATTCTTCTTTCTGCACCTTGCTAATCGAGATAATCATAACACAATGTTCTTATTACTTAGTTCCTTATAAGTAGGAAGAAAATAAAGGAATATACTATGCTAAACCGATAGTCAAATGTTTAAAAAGCTGTCGTTATGCGATTGTCATTACAAATTGCTTCTTCTCTTGGCCAGGAGTAGAATAAAAGAAAAACGGACACTCCCGCCTGAGAAAAGCAAGTACATACTTCACAACCGAAAGTAATAACAATGAATACCTCGAAAACGGTAAGCTCCACGAAAAAAATGTAGTTGACATAACTTGTGTATTTTAACAAGACCTACATTTTTCGTATAGTAAATTTTTGTATATCTCTTACGGTTTACTAGTTAAGCCAAATTAATCAACATTCATCCAGAATAAACAGGTCTTTAGAAGCTATTCACAGAAAATTCAAGATATACATTTTATTTGTCAAGGTAAATATATCTTTAATATACAATATTTTAATCAAAATCGTTAGAGCCATTCTTAAGAAAATTAACATTTTCGAAAAAAGTTCCATGTAAAGGGTAGTTTGGGGTGGGGGAATATTTCTCAAAATCTTCGTGTCGCATCCCTGGAAGATACTAAACTTAAATACCAAGTTTGGTACTTTAGCTACTTTTCGTTTTTGAGTTATCGTGTTCACAGACAAACGGACACACACACACACACACACACACACACTGACCTTTTTCTGAAAATGCTTTTTTTTTTATACAGGGGGACCTAAAACATGTATTTCCGGTAAAATCTCGGTATCGAATTTTTGGGAAGAATACAATGTTTCTCTATCCCTATGTACATTGTACATATGGGGCTAGAAAAAGTAAAAATCTGATGTGTTCCATTCACATGACTTTCTCTATATCACTGCAACAAATTATTCTATTTACTTCATCTAATGGAGCAAAAGTTAGCAGAAATAGTCTTATTACTTGCTTCCGTGTTAGTAGAAGCGAAATAAGGGGGTACCATAGGTTAAAGTGATACTCAAAAGCTGGTTGCTCTGCGACTGAATTCCTTTGTTTGTATGGACACGAGTCCACAAAGTCCTGCATGAGAAAAGTATAAGTTTTTATAGCTGAAACCAAAAACAAGGAATATCTAAAATACAATCAACTCCACGAAAAAAAAGTATATAACATAAAATGTGCGTTTTAAGGTGCTCTACATTTGTGTGGTAAGTTTTTGTCCATCTCTTACAGTTTAGCAGTTATGCAAACTTCCGTAAAATTGACCCAGAATAAAGTAGTCTTCAGAGGCTATTCCTAGAAAATTCAAAATATACATTTTATTTGTCAGGAAAATATATTTAATATACTATATTTTAATCAAAATCGTTAGAGCCATTTTTTAGAAAATCAAAATGTTCGAAAAAAGTTCCATGTAAAGGGTAGTTGGGGGTGGGGGAGATTTTTTTTCAAAATCTTCGTGTCGCATCCTTGGAAGATACTAAACTTAAATACCAAGTTTGGTATTTTAGCGGCTTTTCGTTTTTGAGTTATCGTGTTCACAGACACGCGGACACACGGATCTTTTTCTGAAAATGCTTTTTTTTTTTTTTTTTTGATACAGGGGACCCTAAAACATATATTTCCGGTGAAAGCTCGGTATCGAATTCCTTGGTGGAGTGCAATACATTCTCAAAACACTATGTACATAGCAGGTATAGAGAAAGTAAAAAGGGAGCTTCGGTAGCAGCGACATTCGATGAATATGAACTGAACACAGAGGGCGCTTTATATTGTCACCACTTTTGAAATACGCTGTAATCACAAAAGCGTGATGTGTCATGGTCGAACGCTCCATTGGCATCCTTCCTGCTACACTTTACCCTGTATTGTGGGGCTGCACGTGCTATCAACCTTTGAAAGTGGTAGACTGGCTCTGCCGAACCTGTATTATCTGATGATGTCTAAGCATATTGTTCACCACGTGTTTTATCACGTGGACGAGGGCTGTATTTCTTTGTTAGGAATTAGTGTTTAAAAGTTGGAGTTAGGATGGCAACTATCAAATTATTCGATAGTCGCCTAACGGTTAACCAATATTCGGTTTTCATTCAGTCGATAGTCCCCCAATCACTTTTCAAATCGCTTTTATTGATTAACCAATACAGATATGATGCTAACCCCATTCCAGAGAATATAAAGTATCTACTGTTTCATTTTCTTTATTTAAAAGTTTTGGTAATTAGTCATAAATGTTACACAAAGGAATGCTACATGTCAACTATCAAACAAGAAATATAAATATGTAGTTTCTCTATTAGGGCATACAGTTTATTCTTTACATGCCCATTAATATTGGTAATATTGTCGGAAATGCCATCATTTTGTGGCAGAGTGGTGGGCGGTGGAGATTGTTGTGACCGTGCAGCTCAACTAATTGTTGAGATTAGGCAATTTCAACCAGTCGCGGTCGTCTGAGTGAAGCGATATTGTCGACAAATCTTATCGCAGCTGATGTTCATATATTGTTTAATCTCCTGTCTTGGTTATTGGTACGTAACAAGGTGACAATCCATTCAGCCAACCTTCGCTTTTAACAACTGTCAGTTCTACAATTATTGTACATGCGTGTAGACATGTTCGGCCATATCGTAATTCAGGAGGCAGTGAAGAAAGAAAGAAAAAAAAAACATTCAGTAAGTAAACATGGTCCTATTGTCATCTATCGTTTGAGAACTAATATAAGTATTACAAACATAACCTGATAAAACCTCCCTTCCTATATATTTTACATTATTGATAGTCTATTTCGCTGAATTGTCTTATCAAATATAACTCGTGTTTTCATCTCTTAGGACATTTCACTTGTATTACTTATGATTTTAAATAAAAACCAAAACGGAAATTCCAAAGTTTAACGCAATCTCTTTAATGCATTACATAAGTTAAAGTTGTAGTAATGTTTAAGCTTTCTAGCTAGTAAACAGGCACAAAAACTAGAAGCACATGCACATATGGAACTTAGAATATTAACTATGTTTACATTCAGTTCAACCCAAAATATCATTTAGCCAAATTTAAAACGAGTACGCAAATACAATATAAAAACTAATTACCACATCATGTTCTCCCCATATTGGAAGCAATAATTTTTGACTCATTCATTTTAACCTAAAATCGAACGGATTCGAAATAATACGATATTGCCGGTATAGCTTTACCTCAAATTACTGAATCAAAACCGCACATAAATCTGAATCAGGTAGATAACCTTAAAAAGGGAAATAATTTTTATGAGTATCTTTATTTAAAAATACAGAGTTCCATTTCAGAGATATGTGTGCTAGTTTGATGGAAACGCGGTATGCTTTCACAATCCGATATCCATGAAATTAATCATCGCTTTAATTACAAGAAAGTAACTGCAAGCAATTATGTGTTTTAATATTGGAAAATAATATGCCTAGAGCTTTTTCTATTTTACTCGAGGCTAGAACGCCTGGCGTGATACATTTACATCTGAATTTAAACTGGTTACTTTAGTAACTTATCTATATTATTGTTATGCATTTTGTAAAAGCAAACAGCTGTTAAATCCAAATGAAAAACTAAATAATTCCATTTTCATTTTTACTTTCTCTAGCCCCATATGTACATAGGGATATAGAAGGTATTGTAATGCACCCAAAAATTCGATACCGAGATTTCACCGGAAATATATGTTTGGGGTCCCCTGAGTCCGAAAAAAGCCTTTTTTAAAAAAGGTCCGTGTGTGTGTCTGTGGACAGCATAGCCCCAAAACAAAAAGACCGTTAAATACCAAACTTGGTATTTAGGTTTAGTATCTTCAAAGGACGCGACACGAAGATTTTCAAAAAAATTCCCCCACCACAAACTACTCTTTACATGGAAAAAACTTCGACAATTTTGATTTTCTTAAAAATGGCTCTAACGATTTTGATTAAAATCCGGTATATTAAAGCTATTTATGTCCGAAATAAAATGTATATCTCGAATTTTTCGGAATAGCCTCTGAAGACCTCTTTATTCTGGATGAATTTTGTTGAATTTTGCTTAACTGCTAAACCGTAAGAGATAGAAAAAAACGTACTGCACAAAAATTGTACCTCATGACTCAACATACAACTTTTGTCCCTTACGTTTTTGTTGTGGAGGTAACCGTTTTCGAGATATTCCTTGTTATTGGTTTCAATTGTGAAGTACTTAAACTTTTCTCACACAGGAAGTGTCTGCTTTTCTTTTGTTCTACTCCTGGCCAAGCAAAGAAGTGATTTGCAATGACAATCGCATTACGATAGCTTTTTAAACATTTGACAATCACTTTAGCATAGTGCATTCCCTTATTCCCTTCTACTTATAAGGAACTAAGTAATAACATTCGATAATATCCATCAGTAGTTTGAGTATATTATCTGTTCTACTATATGATAAGCGTGTACCACTAATGACAGCTGCAATTTTTAATCATATTATTGCTGTATCAATTAGTAGTGTAGCCAGAACAATATTAGTGTGAGTTATGTATAAGGATCCATTTTAAAGCAATCTCTATAAAATCAATTATAAATATGAACTAAACCTCCGTTTAAATATTTAACAATCCGATGTGTTAAATTTACATGCCTTTCTGTACCTATTCGGCAACAAATTATTTTCTTAAAAAAGTTTATTTCTATATCTACTTCACGTATATTGATAGAGACCTTATTTGATTACACACTTCGTTGTGGACACGTGTGAATAAAGGAATACACTAGGCTAACGTGATAGTCAAGAGATGGGTGCTATGTGATGCATTAATATTGCGTTCTCTGTGCACTAGGAGAAAAATAAACGACCTTTCATTCGAGAAATGTATTAGTATTTTAAAATTGAAACTAATAACTAGGAATATCTTGGAAAGATTAATTCCTCAAATAATAATAATAATAATAATAATAATAATAAAAAAAACCTGATGTGTTCCATTCACATGCTTTTCTCTACATCTCAACAACAAATTATTGTTAAAAAGCGAATGCTTCTATTTAATTCATGCTAATCAAGAAAAAATTAGCAGAAATAGTATTATTACTTGCTTCCTTGAAAGTAGAAGAGAAATAAGGGAGTGCCATAGGTTAAAGTGACAGTCAAAAGCTGGTTGCTATGTGACTGAAGTTGACAAATTCTTGTATGAGAAAAGTATAAGTTTTTTAAAGCTGAAACCAAAAGCAAAGAAAAAACGATGAACTCCACAAAAAATGGTATAACATAAATTGTGTGTTTTAATGTGCTCTATATTTTTGTGTGGTAAGTGTTTGTGTATCTCATACGGTTTAGCAGTTATGCAAAATTCTGTAAAATTCATCCAGAATAAAGTAGTCTTCAGAGGCTATTCCCAGAAAATTCAAGATATACATATTTGTCAGGTAAATATCTTTAATATACGATATTTTAATCAAAATCGTTATAGCCATTTTTGAGAAAATAGGGGTTGGGGGATTTTCTTGAAAATCTTCGTGTCGCATCTTTGGAAGAAACCAAACTTAAATACCAAGTTTGGAATTCAATGGTCTTTACGTTTTTGGGCTATCCTGTCCACACACACACACACACACACACACACACACACACACACAGACACACGCGCGCGCGCACGAACCTTTTAGTAAAAATTATTTTTTGGATTCAGGGGGATCTAAAACATGTATTTCCGGTGAAATCTCGGTATTGAATTTTTGGGTGGAATGCAATTCTTTATCTATACACTATGTACATAGTACGTGTAGAGAAAGTAAAAAATATGACATCAACTGTGTGCTTTAACGAAATCTGCACTGTTTATGTAATAAGATTTTCTGTATCTCTTATGTTTTGCCAGTTATACAAAAATCATCCAGAATGAAGAGGACTTCAGAGGCTATTGCCTGAAAATTTAGGAAATAGATTTCAATTGTCATGGAGTATGAAACATATTGTATTTTATTCAATATCGTTAGAGGCATTATTAAGGGAAAACATTCAAGAAATGTTCCATATAATTGAGCGATGCTCTTGAAAATTTTCGGGTCGTATCCTTGAACATGCTGAACTAAAATATGGCTCGGCGTGGCTCTTTTTCTAAACATTCCCTTTTTGGATTCAAAGGAATTTAAAGCATATATTTCCGGTGAAACCTTCACAACCATTTTTTTTGTGAAATATAACTTTCTCTACTATTTTTAGTGGGGAAACAAAAATCTGTTGTGTTCCATTCACATGATTTTCTCTAGCTGTTACACAAACAACTTTCCTTATAAAAGATTATTCTTTTATCTACGACTTGTGAATCGAGATAAACATTAGCAGAAATTGTTTCATTACTTACATTCTTGTAAGTAGAAGGGAAATAAAGGAATACGCTAGACTAAACCTATAGTAAATTCTTTTAAAATCTGGTCCTATCTGGAATTCGGTTCGCTTTGCATGGCCTATAGTAAAACAAGGGAGATGAAATGAAACGTCACTTTCTGTTTGAGAAAAGTTAAAAGTAGTTTAAAATTGAAACCAATAACAAAGAATATCTCAGAAATAGTTGACTACAAAAAAAAAACAAAAAAAAAACGCATATGACAAATTATGTGTTTTAACGAGATCTACATTTTTTGTGCAGTAAATTTTTGTCGGTTTAACCGTTATGCAAAATTCTGCAAAACTCCTCCCGAAAAAAGAGGTCTTCAGAGGCTATTTCCAGAAAATTCAAAATCTACATTTTATTTCTGATTAAATATCTTTAATATACGGTATTTCAATCAAAATCGTTAGAGTTATTTTTGAGAAAAACAACATTTTCAAAAACTTCATCATGTTGGGGGAATTTTCTTGAAAATCTTTGTGTCCATCTTTGGAAGATACTATAGATAAATACCAAGTTTGGTATTTGATAGTATTTTCGTTTTTGAGCTATGCTGTCCACACACATACAACGGACATTTTTAAGAATGCATTTTTCGATTCAGGGGATCTCAAAACAGATTACCGGCGAAATTTCTACATTGAAATTAGGGCTGCATTGCAATACTTTCTCTATCCACTAGGTATATTGTACATACTGGTTAGAGAAAGTAGAAATGAGTTAATTGATAAAATGAGCTGAATTATTGTCCATCCTATGCAATATTTATGAAAAAGGCACAATTGGAATTGAGTTTTATAGGCATTTTGGTGAAGTTCGGCTCGTATGAAGTGCCTGTGGATACAACAAATTTTTGGAGAGAGAAAAACAAACGAATAAAATATATGGATTTACGACAGAATGTGGAATGTAGAGAGAATCACCTCAAAGTTTGAATGACAAAAACCTTTGAAGGCTTTGAGCTCTCAGCATAAAAGTACGAGAAGGTTATTCGACAGTAAATCAGGAAGAAAGAAAAAAGAAGCCTGGAAGTCGAGATTAAAACTGCAGCGCGAGGTCGAGAAGGACATATCGAACTAAAGGTCAAAAGATGAAGAGCCAGAAATGCTTTACCATCCCGAAAGTTATGCCATTCGAATGCAGTTAAGAAGCACAAAGAAATAAGAAAACGCCATGCAGTAAAATTCCATATAATATTCTCTATTTTATGGACGTAAGTAACGGCTATAATTCTTCCCTGTTTTAGTACCAATAATCTAAAGGGAAGATGGCAGTTACAAAACTTTTATGAAAGAATAACACATGGGTTGTTTATAACATTGCTTTCCAGAGATAATAACCAGGTTTATATCCCAAGATAGCTCTTTAAGAGGAGTTGGAACTTTGTATTTGAGCAGGGGTTTTAAAAAAAAAATCTAATGTGGTTCATTCACATGACTTTCTCTACCTATTTGTCAACAAACTATTAATCGAGATAAAACACTACAGAAACGTTTTACTTTCTTACACTTACTATGTACATAGTGTATAGAGAAGGTATTGTAATGCACCCAAAAATTCGATACCGAGATTTCCAGGGAAATACATAGTTTCGGACCTCCTTAATAAAAAAAAACATTTTTAGAAAAAAGTCCGTGTGTATGCCTGTCTGTCTGTCTTTGTGTATGTGTGTGTGTGTGTGTGTGGGCAGCATAGCTCAAAAACGAAAAGACCGTTAAATACCAAACTTGATATTTAAGTTGAGTATCTTCCAAGGATGCGACATGAAGATTTTCAAGATTTTCCCCCACCTCCAACTACCCTTTACGTGAAATATTTTTTGACATTTTTGATTCTATCAAAAATGGCTTTAACGATTTTTATTAAAATACCTTATGTATAAGATGTTGTTATGGCAAACGAAATGTATATCTTGAATTTTCCGGTAATAACCTCTGAAGACCTCGTCATTCTGGATGAATTTTATATATGTAACTGGCAAAGCGTAAGAGATATACAAAAGCTTGCGACACAAAAAAATTAGGTCTCATTAAAACACAATCTATGTCATATACTTATGTTTTTTTGTAGAGTTAACCATTTTCGAGATATTCCGGATTATTGGTTTAAATTTTAAGCCACTTCATCTTTTCTCGAACGGGAAGACATCATTTTCTCGTTTCTCCTTTATTTGCCCCTGGCAAGTAAAGATATTGGAATTTCAGTTGTTTCACATAGCGCCCGGCTTTTAAAGGACGACGCTATCGCTTTAGCCTGTGTATTTTATTCTTTCCCTTCTACTTCCAAGCAAGCTAGTAATAAGACTAATTCCACTTACATTTATCTTGTTCAGCATGGTATAGATAACAGTTCTGAATAAAAATTGTTTACCCAACAGCATGTGAATGTTTTTTTAGTCTTCTACATACAAGGTACCAAGTAATAAGGACATTTTCTACTAATGTTTATCTCGATTATCATGAAGTAGAGAGAAGAATAAGATTTTTAACTATAACTTGTTTCAGAGATTTAGAAGAGGTCATGTAAATGAAACATATGAGATTTTTAAAATAGTTTTTTTTTTTTTTTTTTTTAATTGCTTCATTTGTATAGCCCCCTTTAACATCAATGGTCATATCGGGGGCTTTCACTTGTGAAACTGCAGGTTCAGAACATTAGGTTAAACTTTATATTACTAAACACACGCACATTCACTCTCACATTCATACTTCCAGACTCTGTGGGGGATAGGAAATAACTCCGGTTAAAGAAAAATTCCTCGCCCCAGCCGGGTGAGAAGTCAGCTCGCTGACCACTCGACCACGGAGGCAATCTAAAATAGTTTTGTTTCCCTTTAACATCTAAGGCCATATCGGGGGCTTTGCACTTGAAACAACTCGTGGCCGTAGGTTCTTTTACGTTTGGTTTAATCATTTTATTTTCCTCGCACACACGCACATTCACTCTCACATACATACTTTCAGAGTCTGTGGGGGATAGGGAATAATTCTGGCTAAAGAAAAATTGCCCGCCCCAGCCGGGAATTGAACCCGGGTCCTCCGGGTGAGAAGTCAGATCGCTGACCAAAATAGTTATTCTTATAGAGATTTCGAGAAAGTTATATGAATGAAATACATCAAGATGTTTATACATGTATGTCAGCCTCGAAAAAGAAAATAAAAAAAAATCTGATGTGTTCCATTCACATGACTTTCTCTATATCTCTGTAAAATTATTGTTAATAAGCTTATCTTTTATTTATTCCATGCTAGTCGAGAAAAATTAGCAGAAATAGCCTTATTTCTTGCTTTATTGTAAGTAGAAGCGAAATAAGGGAGTACCATAGGTTAAAGTGAAAGCCAAAAGCTGGTTGCTAAGTGACTGATGTTCCTTTGTTAGTATGGGCAGGAGTTGACAAAGTCCTGTAGAGAAAAGTAATAAGTTTTCAAAGCTGAAACCAAGAAAAGGAATATCTCAAAAACAATCAACTCCAGGAACAAAATGTATATAACATAAATTGTGTGTTTTAACGTGCTCTACATTTTTTGTGTGCTAAGTTTTTGACCATCTCTTACGGTTTCGTAGTTATGCAAAATTCATCCATAATAAAGGAGTCTTCAGAGGCTATTCCCAGAAAATTCAAAATATACATTTTATTTGTCAGGTAGATATCTTTAATATATGGTATTTTAATCAAAATCGTTAGCCATTTTCCATGTAAAGGGTAGTTTGGGGTGGGAGATTTTTCTTAAAATCTTCGTGTCATATCTCTGGAAGATACTAAACTTAAATGCTAAGTTTGGTATTTTATCGACTTTTCGTTTTTGAGTTATCGTGTTCACAGACACACGGACACACATACGGACCTTTTTCTGAAAATACTTTTTTTGGATACAGGGGACCCTAAAACATATATTTCCGGTGAAATCTCGGTATCGAATTTTTTGGTAGAGTGCAAATACATTCTCTATACACTATGTACATAGTGCGTATAGAGAAAGTAATAAAAACATCCTGTGCGTGGAAAATACCGTTGTAACAGAAGCTGTGGTAATCGCGGTTGGAAAAGCGGATATGATGACCACATTGCTATTCAAAAAAAGATATATAAACATGAAACGTTATACCTATATCCGTATCTATAATCGGATTGTGGACGGAATGTTAAAAACCAGATACATTTCGACCTTAAGCCGAATGATTTTCTGCGCTGTGATCCGGGAATACAACACACAGCTAGCTAGCGCGGTGGAAAAAGGGTCGACAGTCCCCTTCTCACACTAGCTCGACGACAAATTCTCTCATCTCGCAAATAAGCCCTTTTGCTGTTCCTTCTCTCCCTGCCATCCTATTTCACCATGCAGTGTTTTAATTACGTGAAACGAACCATCATTTCTCTGCTTGAAAGTTGACTCACAGAAGTCGCCATTACTGTCGGCTTTAATCACGTTCGAAACTAAATTTGCTTGGGTTCAAAGTTACGATCCTGTTATCTCCCGTACAACTACATGCGTCATTCATGAGGGCAAATGTATCAGGTGGCTCAACAGCACCGTATATCACGTGTGCAGATAGTGTCGGGATTTGAACCACGGGTCTGCCGTGTCATGTAGCTCAGAGGTAGAGCAGTTTTATTTATGTTTCTCAGGTCCCATTCTAAATTGGGCATGAAAGACCACTTATCGGGCTTGAGGTTTTTTACGTGCAGTAAACCTACGACACGGGACTAACGGCGGCTTTTCTTCCCTTCCGAAGGAAGCCTCGCTAAGGATTTTTTACGCCCGAAAAAAATCCGTCTTCCTCCGCCGGGCTTGAACCCACGACCTTTTTTTTTTTAATGCAGTTCCGGAGTCTGGCCGGGACTCCGGCATTGAATACCCTACTTTTATTTACCTAATTGTTTTACTTTGTTTGCAGTATGATTACTGAATGTCTGTTTTCTTCTTTTTACACACACACATATACACAAAGGCGGGACTCACGATCCCCTGCGCTACGAAGCACCAAAGCGAGGAGACGCCTTGGCTAGCGCGGCCATGGGACCGGCACCTTGAGCATATGAAGCTAGCATGGTAATCATTACACCATGGACTAGGGACCGGGAGATCCGTGGCTCAAATCCCGACTATGACATTGAATCTAGCTGGTTGCTCTACCACTGAGCTACCATGGCACAAGACATCCGTGGTTCAAATCCCGGCTGTGGCATTGAAAGTTTCAGTCTGACTCTACCTAACCAACTCCTGCCCTACACACAGCTTGTGTGAAAAAACAATTAAATCAATAATAATTGACCATATGAATCCTGGGACTTAAAGTACTTGCGACATTGTAAATTGCCATTTGAGTATGTAATCTCGAAATAATTTGAGATCACCTTCTGGTTTACCAGGAAACATGCGATTCAGTTGAGAAATTTAGTTTCGTGTTAGCTCAGTGGTAGAACAACCGGCTAGACACCGGAAGATCCGTGGTTTAAATCCTGGCTATGGTATTGTATTTTTCAGTCTGACTACCTATCCAATCTATGTCCAACACATTGCTTTTGTGAAAAATCAATTAAATCAACCCTTAGTGCGTTTAAAGACCTGCAGAGCTAAACGGGGAAAATCTAAGCAAACACCGATCAGTGGCGGGGCTAGCCTAAGTGACTGCATTCTACTCTTCTTGCGTATAAGCGGAAACGGTGAGGGAATCGCGCTCATTGACAGGAGTTCCCAGGTTTGAATTAGAGTCCCTGATTAAATACAAGAACACTGAAACAGTTCGAAAAGGCTTACATGTTTTTTTTATTTCAATTACATTTTATTTTGAGGGCTTTTAGATAAAATGTCTTTATTTCACCCATCAGTATCCGCTAATAGTGAGTTTTCGCAATAGTGTATACGCTATTCTTATTTAATGTTATTAGACCTACTGTAGGGTTATATCAAAACATTAAGGTGACGCGTGGGGCGGTAACTGGTTGCGGGTTCGTATCCCGGGCGCAGGTTATGGGTATTGGGAATGGTGTGGGTATGTGGGTGTAGCATGGAAACTCTTTCAGGGTGTGGTGAGACACACGTGCTTTATTAATTTAGTTCGACCTTTATCCGCCGTCGAACACACACGCATTCCTCTTAATTTTTTCTTATGAAACTGTACTTTATGCGACCGTGACTATTGTTATTTATTAATTTTGATGCCGAGATTTATTACGTATTCTGGTCAGTATTAAGACAACTATTCCCCTCACGACTAAAGGTAGCCTGTTCGGCTCCACTATGGACTCTACATATCACATCTTAGTTGTGCGGAGGTTCTTCGCCAAGTGCCTCACAATGTCGCCTGACCAGCGGAGATCATTGTTTGTTCTCCCGTTATGCTCCCTCGGGCAGTGCCTTCTCAACCCCTTACCCTCGGTTCAATGCACGAACGTAACGGTATCTTGTGCCACCAGCTCGTGTGTTAGAAGTCCTTCTTCCCTTCCCATTTTCACTGTACATTTACTATTTCCTGTTCTTGATATAATTTATATTATTAGCTAAGATTTATATTTCCCTTCTGAATAACTCTTTGCCCCGTGACAGGCCATGTACTGTCTCACGTAAAAAAAAAATGATATAAAGCACGGAGTGTTTCGCTGTACAGACTATTTTATCTCGATTAGCATGAAATAGATAGAATAATAAGCGTATTAAAAATAATTTTTTACAGATATGCAGCGAAAGTCATGTGAATGGAACACATCAATTTTTTACTTTCTCTATACGCACTATGTACATAGTGTATAGAGAAGGTATTGCACTCCACCCAAAAATTCGATACCGAGATTTCACCGGAAATATGTTTTAGGGTCCCCAATATCCAAAAAAATCTGATGTGTACCATTCACATGACTTTCTCCATATCCCTGCAACAAATAATTCTTAAAAAGTTTATACTTCTATTTACTTTATGCTAATCAGAAAAAAATTAGCAGAAATAGTCTTATTACTCGCATCCTTGTAAGTAGAAGCGAAATAACGGACAACCGTAGGTTAAGTGATAGTCAATAGCTTGTTGCTATGTCAATGAAGTTCCTTTGTTTATATGGATAGGAGCTGACAAGTTCCAGTATGAGAAAAGTATACGTTTTTCATAGCAGAAACCAAAAATAAAGAATGTCACACAAACGACGAACTCCACGAAAAAAATGTATATAACATAAATTGTGTGTTTTAATGTGCTCTACATTTTTTGTGTAGTAAGTTTTTGTCCATCTCTTACGGTTTAGCAGTTATTCAAAATTCAGTAAAATTCATCCAGAATAAACTACTATTCAGAGGCTATTCCCAGAAAATTCAAGATATACATTTCATTTGTCAGGTAAATATGTTTAATATCCGAAATTTTAATCAAAATCGTTAGAGCCATTTTTGAGAAAATCAAAATTTTCGAAAAAAGTTCCATGTAAAGGGTAGTTGGGGTGGGGGTATTTTTCTCAAAATCTTCGTGTCGCATCCCTGGAAGATACTAAACTTAAATACCAAGTTTGGTATTTTACCGACTTTTCATTTTTGAGTTATCGTGTTCACAGACACACGGACACACGGACACACACACACACACACGGACCTTTTTGTGAAAATGCTTTTTTTTGGATATTGGGGACCCTAAAACATATATTTCCGGTGAAATCTCGGTATCGAATTTTTGGTGGAGTGCAATACTTTCTCTATACACTGTGTACATAGTGCGTATGGAGAAAGTAAAAAGCATTTTCACAAAAAGGTCCGTGTGTGTGTATCCGTGTGTCCGTGTGTCAATGTGTCTGTGAACACGATAACTCAAAAACGAAAAGTCGGTAAACTACCAAACTTGGTATTTAAGTTTAGTATCTTCCAGGGATGCGACACGAAGATTTTGAGAAAAATCCCTCCACCCCCAACTATCATTTACATGGAACTTTTTTCGAAAATTTTAATTTTCTCAAAAATGGCTCTAACGATTTTGATTAAAATTTTGTATATCAAAGATATTTACCTGACAAATAAAATGTATATCTTGAATTTTCTGGGAATAGCCTCTGAAGAATAGTTTATTCTAGATGAATTTTACTGAATTTTGAGATGGACAAAAACTTACTACACAAAAAATGTGGAGCACATTAAAACACACAATTTATGTTATATACATTTTTTTCGTGGAGATCCTCGTTTTTGAGACATTCCTTATTTTTGGTTTCTGTTATGAAAAACTTATATTTTTCTCATACAGGAACTTGTCAACTCCTATCCATATAAACAAAGGAACTTCATTGACATAGCAACCAGCTTTTGACTATCACTTTAACCTATGGTTGTCCCTTATTTCACTTCTACTTACAAGGAAGTTAGTAATAAGACTATTTCTGCTAATTTTTTCTGATTAGCATAAAGTAAATAGAAGTATAAGCTTTTTAAGAATAATTTGTTGCAGGGATATAGAGAAAATCACGTGAATGGACACATCAGATTTTTTTAAATGTAAAAGTTGCTCGAATGAATGAGCAGATCTGTGAACACCCTCCAACCACGTAACGTCCAGAACTGAACTCCAATTTTGTTGGTTGTGGAACGTCCAGGTAGGGTTTTAAATGAATCAGGTTGTAATTGTCTTAGTAGAGCGAGAAGTTACAGTAATTTTAGTAATGGGTATACGCTGCCTCATTCCTATGGGATGCTCTCTTCAATGTCGCTTCATCTTCTCACCTCATTAGCTAATGTACTCGACGTGTGTATCTGGTCTGACAGTAAACTCACGGCGAGCGCAATCAACTCGTCAGTTGTTTAACACTCCTTTATGCAACACTAATCATCAACATTTAATTCCCACTTTTCAAACAACCGCTCCTGTTTTTATTATTCTGCCCTTCAAATAACATCCTTTATGAAGCTCGCTTTTGAAAGTGTTTCCATTTAATTAAAATTATTTTGAAATTCTTAGCAATATTTTAAAGCGATGATATGTACTTACCATATATAATACCACAGTAATTGTGTTCAGAAAATATTATAACTCACCTTTGTGAAGCCTCGTCAGAAGTTAAAAATGTTTTATGGTCGACCATACGTCTATTAACGGCACTTTTATGGAATTCATTAAAGTATACTTCTTCATTAAAGCACAGATTTCCAACAATAATATGACTCACTAGTAACAATCAATACTTTCACATCTGCGCGCGTCTCGTAACGCTACCAGACACAAACTGTTGAAAGCGCAATTATCGATTATTTGCGTGTGTTAAATCGAAGAACAACTACGTAAGTTTAGAAAGAAATTTTATGTGTTCCATTCATATGACCTGTTCTACAAAAAAAAAGAAAAAAAAATTATTACAAAAGATTATTCTTTTATCTGCATCATGCTAAACGAGATAAACATTAATTGGGCTTATTAAATAGTTGCTAATAAAAAAGGGAAATAGAATACACACGACTAAGGCGATAATCAAAACTTTTAAAAACCGGTGGATATGTGAGCAATTTGAAGTTCCGTTCACTTTGCATTTCCAGAAAAACAAACGAGTGCTGAAGCGAACCATGGTCCCGTTTCAGAGGATACGTAGATTAAAATGGAAACCAAAACACGGAATATCTTGGAAATGGTCAACTCTGCAACAAAAATGTCTATGATAAATAGTGTGTTTTAAGAGATCAATAATTTTTTGTACAGTAAGTTTTTGTCTATCTCTTAAGGCTTTCCAGTTATGCAAAAATCAGCACAATTCGCCCAGAATGAACAGATCTTCAGAAGCTATTCCCAGAGAATTCAAGATATGCTTTTTATTTTTGATATAAATAGCTTCAATATATGGTATTTAATCAAAATCATTATAGCAATTTCTGAGAAAACCAAAATTTTCAAAAAATGTTCTATGTAAAGGATAGTTTTGGGTGGGGAGAGTTTCTTGAAAATCTTCGTGTCACATCCTTGAAAGATAAAATACCGTTAAATACAAAATTTGGTAATTAACGGTATTTTAGTTTTTCAGCAATGCTGTCCACAGACTCACACGCACACAGAAACACTCACGGACGTTTTTCTACTTTTTTTATTCGGGGATTCAAAAAATATATATCCCTGTGGTTAAATTTCGGTATCGAATTTTTGAGTGGAATACCATGTCTTCTCCATACACTATGTTCATAGTACGTGTAGAGAAAGTAAAAATAAAAATGTTAGACACGAGCGACAGTGAGATACAGTTTACACCGCCGGAACGATTTTGCTTAAAACGCCGTAAATTAAATATATTTGCATGACAAACAAACATATATTTTGAATGTTCTAGGAATAACCTCTGAAGAGCTCTTCATTTTGGATGAATTTTGATAAATTTTATGTAACTGACAAACCGATGGAGATAGATAAAAGTTTACTGGATGTTGTTAAAACACACAATTTATGCCATATTCATTTTTTCGTGGAAATGACTATTTTCGAGATATTTCTTATTATTGGTTTCAGTTTTAAAATACTTGAACTTTTGTCACAGAGGAATTTGTTAACTCCTGTCAATGCATGGAAACGGATTAAGACCACATGGCAACCAGCTTTTAAAAGATTTGACTATCGCTTTAATCTAGTATATTCACTTACTTCCCTTCTACTTACAAGAAAAGAAAGTAATAAAAACTATTTATGCTAATGTTTATCTCGATTATAAAATAATAGTTTGTTGCAGAATAGGTAGAGAAATTCATATCACTCTAACGATTTTTACTTTCTCTACGCGTACTATGTACACAGTGTATAGAGAAGCTATTGTATTGCACCCAAAAATTCGATACCGAGATTTCACCGGAAATACATGTTTTCTGTCCTCCTGAATACAAAAAAAGTCTTTTTGGAAAAAGGTCCATGTATGTGTGCGTGTGTGTGTGTCTGTGGACAACATAACTCAAAAACGAAAAGACCGTTAAATACCAAATTTGGTATTTATGTATAGTATCTTCCAAGGATGCGACACGAGGATTTTCAAGAAAATCCCCCAAATTTTACATGGAAACATTGATCTTCTTAAAAATGGCTAACGATTTTGATTAAAATCACGTATATTAAAGCTATTTGCAACCCGAATAAAATAAATATCTTGAATTTTCTGGGAATCTGGATGAATTTTGCCGAATTTTGCATAACTGCTAAACCGTAAGAGATGGACAAAAACTTACCACATAGAAAATGTAGAGCACATTAAAACACACAATTTATGTTCTATACATTTTTTGGTGGATTTGATGTTTTTTTGAGGTATTGCTTGTTCTTAGTTTCCGCTTTGAAAAACTTATACTTTTCTCATACAGGAATTTGTCAACTCCTGTCCATGCAAACAAAGGAACTTCAGTCAAATAGCAACCAGGTTTTGACTATCGCTTTAACCTATGTTACTCCCTTATTTCCCTTCTACTTACAAGGAAGCAAGTAATAAGACTATTCTTGTTAATTTTTTCTCGATTAGCTTGAAGTAAATAGCAGCAGCTTTTTAACAATAATTTGTTGCAGAGATGTGTAGAAAGTCAT
This sequence comes from Hymenopus coronatus, assembly GCA_030762935.1. Taxonomy (NCBI): domain Eukaryota; kingdom Metazoa; phylum Arthropoda; class Insecta; order Mantodea; family Hymenopodidae; genus Hymenopus; species Hymenopus coronatus. Next base: position 30,405,584 of record CM060897.1, read on the forward strand.
GTGAGTGGAACACATCAGATTTTTTTTTTCCATTTCAGAAATACTTGAGTAAATGCATATATTGCCAGAGAGACAGACAGAAAAACGATGAACGCTTAATTTTGTGAAATTTATAAGACATTTTCATATCCATTTACAAAATCTTCATGCTTTCACATAAAATCGAAAGCAAACTGCTGAACTTAGCGATTGTTTCCATGTGTCCTTAAAATTACTTAATGGGATTCATTTTCTGACGCAAGGCTGGCTTGTGCATCCCTTTCAACGGAAACGGAAGTCAGAGTGTTCTTCTTTCCGCCTCCCGTGGAGGAATGCAATTTCGGAGCCCTTTTGGAGAATGATGGCGTCCTGAGGGGGAGTGCCTTATTCAATAGTAATGCCACTTGGAATCTCCTTGTTCGCCCCTCTTATTGTGAAAAGACAAAGGGAACAGCTTACAGAGGAATTTGCCAGGTAAATGTGCCTAAAACAAATGGAGGAAAAACTTTAAAAGTCACCACTTATATGTAACGCAATATTAAAACAGTTTTACGTGCCAGCTTAGTGTTAGTGGATGAAATAAAAAATATATTGTGTTACACTCACTTGACTTTCTCTAGCTGCTCTACAAAGAAACTTCATACAAAAGATTATTCTTCTTTCTACACAATTAGCAGAAAGTTCTTATTACTTAGTTCCTTATAAATAGAAAGGAATGCTCTATTTTAAAGTGATAGTAAAATGTTTTGAAAGCTTCGTTATGCGATTGGCATTGCAAATTGCTTCTTTGCTTGGCCAGTAATAGAACAAAAGAATTTCACAATTGAAACTAATAGCATGGAATACCTTGAAAACGGTAAGCTCCTCGAAAAAAATGTATATGACATAACTTATATATTTTAACAACATCTACATTTTTTGTATAGTAAGTTTTTGTCTATTTCTTACGTTCTACTAATTATGCCAAATTAAGCATAATTTATCCAGAATGAAAAGGTATTTAGAAGCTATTCCCAGAAAGTTCAAGATATACATTTTATTTGTGATAGAAGTGGCTTTAATATGTGGTATTTTAATCATAATCGTTAGAGCCATTCTTAAGAAAAACAAAATTTTCGAAAATTTTTCCATGTAAAGGGTAGTTAGGAGTAGGGGGGATTTTCTTGAAAATCTTCGTGTCGCATCCTTGGAAGATACTAAAATTAAATATCAAGTTTGGTATTCAACCGTCTTTTCGTTTTTGAGCTATGCTGTCCACAGACACACACACACACACACACACATACACACACACGGACCTGTTTCTGAAAATGCTTTTTTTGGACTTAGGGAGTCCTAAAACATTTATTTCTGGTGAAAACTCGACATTGAATACTTCATTGTACATACGGGGCTAGAGAAAGTAAAAAATGTTATGTTATATTCACACCGCTTATTCTTTACACTCTAAAACAAACTGTTCTTGCAGATGCTTAGCTTCTTGTCTACTTCATGAAGGTAAACATGAGCAAAATGGATTTACTTTCTTGTAGGTAAAAGTAAAATAAAGTATACATTAAACTAAAGCGACAGTTAAATGCTTTAAGACCTGGTCGCTATGTAATGACGTTAATCTCCGTTCTCTTTACATAACCAGGAGAAAAAGTGAATAACGATTCATATTTGCGAGAACTATAAAATTGTAAACCAATTACAAGGAATGTTTCGGACTGTGATTAAATTTAATCTGATGTGTTCCATTCACATGACTTTCTCTAGCTGTTCCGTAATTTTTTTTCAAAAGATTAATCTTTCAACTACATCATGATAATCAAGATAAACATAAATAGAATTAGTCTTGTTACTTGATTCCTTGTAAGTAGAAGGGAAATAAGGAAATGTACATTTTATTTGCCATGTAAATATCTTTAATATACGGTATTTTAATAAAAATTAGTAAGAGTCATTTTTGATAAAATCAAAATTTTAGAATTTTTTTCCATGTAAAGGGTAGTTGAGGATGAGTTTTTTTTTTTAAATCTTTTTGTCGCATCTTCGGAAAATGCTGTCTTAATTGCGAAGTTTAACCCATTTTTCGTTTTTGAGCTATGCCGCTCACAGACTCACACAGGAACATTTTTGTTAACATGTTTTTTTTTTTTTTTTTATTCCGGGGGTCTCAAAACATGCAATTCTGGTGAAACGTCGGTATCGAATAATACCCTCTCTATACACTAGTACATTGCACATGTGGAGATATTAATAAACATGCATGAGAGAACGTAGTGTTTCTAACAGAAATAAATTGACAAATTCCCATTTCATAATAGTTTTATAAAATTAAGATTGAAGCCAACAACAAAGAATATCCTGGAAATGGTTCTCTCCGCAAGAAATATTTATGATATAAATGTGTGTCTTAATGATATGTACATTGTTTGTGTAATAGGTTTTTGTCGATAATCTTTCAGTTTACCAGTTATGCAAAAGTCATCCATGCTGAAAATGTCTTCAAAGGCTATCCTCCAGAAGAGTCAGTTATACATTTTATGTATTGTATTATCATTTTAATATAGTCTTTTAAAAATCGTTACAACATTTATAAGAAAATCGAAAACTTTGAACATTTTTCCTACTAAGGGTAGTTTGGGTAATGAGCTTTTCTTGCAAATCTCCCTGTCACATCCTTTTAAGTATCTAAAGACTTTTCGTTTTTACTTTCTCTGGCACGTATGTACAATGTACATAGTTGGTAGAGAAGGTGTTGCATTCCACCCAAAAATTCAATACCGAGATTTTAGTGAAAATGAACGTTTTAGGGTCTCCTTAATAATTTTTTTAGAAAAAAAATGCGTGTACGTATGCCCGTGTGTCTATGAACACGATAACTTCAAAGTGTAAACTCGGTTAAATACCAAAATTCGCATTTAATTTCAGTAGGAAAATTTTTCAGGAAAATCCCCGAACCTAAAATATCTTTTACCTACAAATATTTCCGAAAACGTTTTCTCAAAAATAGCTGTAACGATTTTGAATAAAATACCGTATATTAACTATACATATATGTCAAATAAAATGTATATCTTCAATTTTCTGGGAGGAGCCTCTGAAGATCTGTATATTCTGGATGACTTACATAACTGGTAAACTGTAAGAAACTGAAAAAAAAAAGAAATGTACCTAGATTTCGTTAAAATAGACAATTTATATCATATACATTTCTTGTAGAGCTACATTTTTTGTTGTACGTTTTAGTTTGAAAACATACAAGACTTTTCTCTTACAAGAGGATTTCATGTTTTCTCAATAACAAACACACAGCGACAGACTTTGAAATATTGGCTGTCGTTTTAGCGTAGTGTAGTCCCCTTGCTTCCTTTCTACTTATAAGGAACTAAGCATTAATACTACTTCTGAAAATGTTTATCTGGTTTATCTTGCTGTACATAAAAGACTGTTGTAAAAGTAGTTGTTTAATAGAGAAAGCCATGTGAATGGAACATATTAGAGTTTTATTTTCTCTACATAATATATAGGTATAGAAGGTATTGCACTCCACCCAAAAATTCTAACCGAGATTTCACCTCAAATACACGTTTTAGGGTTTCCTATAGATATAAAAAATACATTTTAAGGAAATGGGCTTTGTATGTATGTGTGTGTGTGTCTTTGTCCGTATCTTTCAAGGATGGACAGGAATATTTTGAGAAACATCTTCCCGCCCCAAATTACCCTTTAAATGGAAAAAAAATCGAAAATTTTGATTTTCTAAAAAAAATGGCTCTAACAATTTTGATCAAAATACCGTACATTAAAGGTATTTACATGACAAATAAAATGTACATCTTGAATGTTCTGGAAAAAACCTCTGAAAACCCCTTTATTCTGAATGACTTTTGCTGAATTTTGCATAACTGGTAAATTGCAAGAGATTAACAAAAATGTACTACATAAAAATGTAGATCTCGTTAAAACATACAATTTATGCCTTATACATTTTTTCGTGGTATTGACCATTTCTGAGATATTCCTTGTAATTAGTTTCAGTTTTAAAATACTAAAACTTTTCTCATACGGGAACTGTCAACTCGTGGCTACCCAAAGAAACGAATCTCAACCACATGGCAACCGGATTTTAAAACATTTGTCTGTCGGTTTAGCCTAGTGTATTCCTTTATTTCCCTTCTACTTACAAAGAAGAAAGTAATAAATGCTAATGTTTATCTCGATAAGCATGTAGTAGACAGAACAATAATTTGTAACGGAGATGTAGAGAAAGTCATGTAAACAGAACACATCGGATTTTTACTTTCTCTATACGAACTATGTGCATAGTGTATAGAGAAGGTATTGCACTCCACCCAAAAATTCGATACCGAGATTTCACCGGAAATATATGTTTTAGGGTCTCCAATATCCAAAAAAGTCATTTTCACAAAAAGGTCCGTGTATATGTGTGTCCGTGTGTCTGTGAACACGATAACTCAAAAACGAAAAGTCGGTAAAATACAAAACTTGGTATTTAAGTTTAATATCTTCCAGGGATGCGACACGAACATTTTGAGAAAATGCCCCCCATCCCCAACTACCCTTTACATGGAACTTTTTTCGAAAATTTTGATTCTCTCAAAAATGGCTGTAACGATTTTGATTAAAATTTCGTATATTAAAGAAATTTACCTGAAAAATAAAATGTATATCTTGAATTTTCTGGGAATATCCACTGAGGTGTAGTTTATTCTGGATGAATTTTACTGAATTTTGAATAACTGCTAATCCGTAAGAGATGGAGAAAACCTTACTGCACAAAAATGTAGCGCACATTAAAACACATAATTTATGTTTTATATATATTTCTTTCGTGGAGTTTGTCGTTTTTGAGACATTCCTTATTTTTGGTTTCTGCTATGAAAAACTTACTTTTCTCATACAGGAACTTGTCAACTCCGATCCATATAAACAAAGGAACTTCATTGACATATCAACCAGCTTTTGACTATCACTTTAACCTATGGTACTCCCTTATTTCGCTTCTACTTACAAGGAAGCAAGTAATAGGACTATTTCTGCTAATTTTTTCTCGATTAGCAGGAAGTAAATAGAAGTATAAGCTTTTTAAGAATAATTTGTTGCAGGGATATAGAGAAAGTCATGTGAATGGTACACATCAGGTTTTTATTTATGAAGCGTGTATTTTCGATAAAATCTCGGTATCAAATATTTGGGTGGAATACAATAACTTCTCAACCTACTATGTACATTGTACATACGAACTAAAGAAGGTACAAATGTTTGTTTGTAAGTTTAAGGCAGTACATGTTCCGTTTTGTTGGCTCTAAAGCAGAATAAACTTGGGAACTAACTAGTGAAGCACCTTAGGCTGAGATTCAGATTTCTCACTTGTAGTAAACTTTGTACCATGTTTGAGACAGAAGCACCACAAAATGACCCTTTGCAGGTACGTGTAACTTACCAAAGCCCAAGTCCATTTTAATTAGGTGCACTTGTTAAACAGAAGTAGTGTCTGCTTTCTGTCCCATTTTCAGTAGAATTCCTTACAAGCATTTGCTGATCTCTAATTATTATTTTACATTGTTTTCATACATTTAAATTAAAACTTCAATTTGTTCCATTCACATGACTTTCTGCACATCCCTGCAAAAATTATTATTAAAAATCTTATGCTTTTATTTACTTCGTGCTAATCGAGAAAAAATTAGCAGAAATAGTGTTATTAACTTACTTCCTTGTAAGTAGAAGCGAAATAAGGCAGTACTATAGGTTAAAGTGGTAGTCAAAAGCAGCTTGCTATGTGACTGAATTTCCTATGTTTGTATGGACAGGAGTTGACAAATTTCTGTATGAGAAAAATATAAGTTTTTCAAAACTGAAACCAATAACAATGAATATTTAAAAAATGATCAAATCCACGAAAAAGTTAATATAACATAAATTGTATGTTTTAACGTGCTCTACATTTTTTGTGTGGTAAGTTTTTATCCATAGCTTACGGTTTAGCAATTATGCAAACTTCCGTAATATTCATCCAGAATAAAGTAGTATTCAGAAGCTATTTCCAGAAAATTCAACATATACATATTATTTTTCAGGTAAATATCTTTAATACACGATATTTTAATCAAAATCGTTAGAGCCATTTTTGAGAAAATCAAAATTTTCGAAAGAAGTTCCATGTAATAGGTATTTGGGGGTGGGGGATTAATTTGAAAATCTTCGTGTCGCATTCTTGGAAGATATCAAACCTAAATACCAAGTTTGGTTTTTAACGGACTTTTCGTTTTTGAGCTATGCTGCCCACAGACACACATACACACAAACATTTTTCTAAAATGCTTCTTTTTTTTTTGGCTTCAGTGGGTCTCAAAACATATAATTCCGGTGAAATCTCGGTATGCAATTTTTGTGTGCATTCAATACTTTCTCTATACACTATGTACATATTATATGTAGAGAAAGTAAAAATCTTCATCAATCTACTTCATGCTAATCGAGATAAACATTACCAGAAATGATCTAATTACTTGCTTCCATATAAGCAGAACCGAAATAAAGGAATAAACTAGGCTAAAGCGATAGTAAAATCCTTTAAACATTGGTGGTCATGTAGATGAAAGCCATTTCTTTGCATTTCCAAGAGTTGACAGATTCCCATATGTGAAAAGTTGTAGCATATTGCATATTAGGAACTGTAAGTTATACTTATCAGGTCAAGAAAGCATATTGGAAATACGAGACCCGCAGAGCTTAGTTTTTCCAAGAATTCGAGATCTGATAAGTAAGTTAACTGTAGGGCCTCAGTCATTATGATAAATAGACTATCTAATTTATCGCGAACTAGCTGAATTACATGAAATACAGTAGGCGTACATGCGCGTGAACTTTGGGATATATACACTTACTGAAACCTTAGTATTGATGCCAAAAGGTATCAGCGTATATAGCGTACTTTATATCTCAATGTTTTCGCTCTGATCTGCTTCCTCTAATAAATTCAAATGAATATTTAGAAACAAAAGCAAAATATTTATATCATTTCTTAGAAAAGTACGAACTTACGCCTTACAAAGGAATGTATTGCCAATTTAGCAACAGAACAACATTTCAGTTTTGGCGAGTAGAGCCAAATCCCAACTGAGAAATAGTTGCGTCTGTATTGGTAAAATTAAAGTGCCAGCAGGTGGCGCTTCCATCCTCACTTCCCGCGTGCTTATTTTCTGTGGAACTTTAAAAAACATTTTTAATTCATCGAAATTATCTATTATTATCTTGGATGTAGAATCAGGATAAAAAAAGACACAATTGTAGACATCCAGTTAATGAAGGAGATTGCAACATTGAATAGTGCTTGGAAATAAACAAAATGGCTATACTACTAGATGTAAAGGTTGCCTCTCGTGCATGTTTAATATACCATTATTAATTTATTTGCTGGCATCGACTAGTTTTGATAGCACATTTTTGTGATCATTAAAACCATTTTTACATTATTAAACACATTTTATTTAGCTATTTACTTTTTGCTTTCTCCATACGCACTATGTACATAGTGTATAGAGAAAGTATTGCACTCCACCAAAAATTCGATACGGAGATTTCACCGGAAATATATGTTTTAGGGTCCTCAATATCCAAAAAAAGCATTTTCACAAAAAGGTCCGTGTGTTTTTGTGTGTGTGTGTGTGTGTGTGTGTCCGTGTGTCTGTGAACACGATAACTCATAAACGAAAAGTCGGTAAAATACCAAACTTGGTGTTTAAGTTTAGTATCTTCCAGGGATGCGACACGAAGATTTTGAGAAAAATCCCCCCAACCCCAACTACTCTTTACATGGAACTTTTTTCGAAAATTTTGATTTTCTCAAAAATGGCTCTGACGATTTTGATTAAAATTTCGTATATTAAACATATTTACCTGAAAAATAAAATGTATATCTTGAATTTTCTATGAATAGCCTCTGAAGAGTAGTTTATTCTGGATGAATTTTACTAAATTTTGAATAACTGCTAAACCGTAAGAGATGGACAAAAATTTACTACACAATAAATGTAGAGCACATTAAAACACACAATTTATGTTATATACATTTTTTCGTGGAGTTCGTCGTTTTTGTGACATTCCTTATTTTTGGTTTCTGCTATGAAAAACGTATACTTTTCTCATACGGGAACCTGTTAGCTCCTATCCATATAGACAAAGGAACTTCATTGACATAGCAACCAGTTTTTGACTATCACTTTAACCTACGGTTGTTCCTTATTTCGCTTCTACTTACAAGGAAGCGAGTAATTAGACTATTTCTGCTATTTTTGTCTGATTAGCATAAACTAAATAGAAGTATAAGCTTTTTAAGAATTATTTGTTGCAGGGATATGGAGAAAGTCATGTGAATGGTACACATTAGATTTTTCTATACGCACTATGTACATAGTGTATAGAGAAGGTATTGCACTCCACCCAAAAATTCGATACCGATATTTCACCGGAAATATATGTTTTAGGATTCCCTTTATCTAAAAAAAGCATTTTCACAAAAAGGTCCGTGTGTGTGTGTGTGTGTGTGTGTGTGTGTGTGTGTGTGTGTGTGTGTGTCTGTGAACACAATAACTCAAAAGTCGGTAAAATACCAAACTTGGTATTTAAGTTTGGTAACTTCCAGGGATGTGACACGAAGGTTTTGAGAAAACTCCCCTCACCCCCAACTACCCTTTATATGGAACATCTTTCGAAAATTTCAATTTTCTCAAAAATGGCTCTAACGATTTTGATTAAAATTTTGTATACTAAAGATTGAAGAGTAGTTTATTCTGGATGAATTTTACTGAATTTTGAATAACTGCTAAACCGTAAGAGATGGACAAAAACTTACTACACAAAAATGTATAACACGTTAAAACACACAATTTATGCTACATACATTTTTTCGTGGAGTTCGTCGTTTTTGAGATATTCCTTATTTTTGGTTTCTGCTATGAAAAACTTATACTTTTCTCATATAGGAACTTGTCAACTCCTATACATATAAACAAAGGAACTATATTGACATAAAAACAAGCTATCATTTTAACCTATGGTAGTCCCTTATTTCGCTTCTACTTACAAGGAAGCAAGTAATAAGACTATTTCTGCTAATTTTTTCTGATTAGCATAAAGTAAATAGAAGTATAAGCTTTTTAAGAATAATTTGTAGCAGGGATATAGGGAGAGTCATGTGAATGGTACACATCAGATTTTTAAGTCCTGGTTTCACATTATATTGTATTTGTGTCGCATTACTGCATAATTAACTATAATGTGATGTAATCGTTCTGCTTTCAATCACTATTTTTAAATAAATAATTTTCGTTTTTTGTGCTTGTCGAGGAGAGCTTTCAAAATGTAAGGGATATATGATTGATTCCTTATATCCATATAAGTTAATGTAAACATTAACAATGCAAGACCAAAATAGATTTTTTAACCTGAAATAGTGCTTCGAGATGTCTTTGAATGCGGGTATTTAGAGGAAAATGTTGATTTAGGGAGGAATGTTTGACAGTTGTAGTTTTGTTTGCGACAATTGTGATTTATATTTTATAAAGCATGCAGCGTTCATAAGACGGCGGTAAATACGAGGTACGTCCAGAAAGTAAGTTCCGTTTGGTAATAAAATTAAATTGTGTACACATACCGAATAATTATTTATTGCACAAAATTCTACAACTCTTAAACTACTTTTCCACATAACTGCCGAAATTTTGCAGGCATTTGTCATAACGTGGCACAAGTTTTTGTATATCTTCTTCGTAGAAGTTTGCCGCCTGTGTCTTCAAAAAGTTGGAAACATTTTCTTTCAGCTCTTCCTTGTTGAAGTGTTGACCGCCAAGGAAGGACTTGAGATGTAAGAACAGATGAAAGTCTAATTGTAAACTTGCGGTTTTCCTGGATCTTGTCATCAATCGCGTGAACCAGTTCTTCTGTAACCAAAGATGGACGCCCACTTCGTTCTTCATCGTGCACTTCAATACGTCCTTCATTGAACTGTCGGACCCATCTTCTCACCATTGAATCACTCATCGCATTTTGTCCGTAAACTTCGCAAATTTGCCGATAAATTTCAATTGGTTTCACTTTCCTAGCATTCAGAAAACGAATCACAGATCTGATTTCACAAGCGGCGGGATTCTCTATCAACATCGAAATTGTGAACAAACACAACAAAGCATATGTGGCTGACAGCGATCTCAAAATGGCGCACGTTTCTTCTCCTTGATACAGAGCGTCTACCGCGCATGTGCGGAACTGCGATCGTAGCGCTGCAGCGGAACTGAAACGGAACTTACTTTCTGGACGTACCTCGTAGGTATTATAGCGCCATGCGAAATAAAACTAACCATGTAATTTGCCGATCTAAAGAAGAACTTTTATTAGAAAGAGGTTCCATTAATTTGTCAGAATTATATTTCGCACAGACTATATAAATAACGATGTTCCCTTAAAAAGGCGCTACATAGGGTTCGACGCACTTTCTGGCTACTCTGATATTCGACAGTAACAAGCTTTCGCCCACCTGGGTAGTGTGGTGGTAGCGTGTCTGCCTCATATTCATCAGGTCGTGAGTTCGAATCTCGCTCAGGGTGAGTTACTCGGATAAGTTTTTTTCGGGGTTTTCCCTTATCCTGAGAAGACGAATATCGAGTAACTGGAAGCTCCATGGACCCCAAGATCATTTGGGTATAATTTCACCAATTTCATTCATCGTCCGATATTACAACCAGGTTAAATAACGTTAAACAAAAAAAAAAAAGCTTTAACTAGTTCAGCTATTCTAATCGCTGTTGTTGATTAAACTTACCTTTGTATGGCAAGCACCGAACACTAAAGCGTTTTACTTCTGGTCCATTATCTAATCGGAACGCAATTACAACACATTTTCTGCAGGTGAATTTGCAACATTTGCCTGTTAGTTTACAATGACTGTCGAAGAATTGGTTTCCAAAACTGCGAAGTCGAGCAGGAAAGGAAGCATATGATAAGTTTCATTCTCATTCCTCTATGCCGAAACGCCTGATAATTAAGTGACCATTCGCGCGTTGTAACCGAAGGTAAGTATATAATACTGTGAAATACAGCACATTGATAAATAGAAAAAGTCCGTGTGTGTGCTTGTTTGTGTGTGTATGTGTGAATACGGTAACTCATAAGCGAAAAGTCGGTTAAATACCAAACCTGTTAATTAAGTTCAGCATCTTCCAAGAATGAACACGAATATTTGCAACAAATCCCCCCCTCCCAAACTATCTTTTACATGGAAATATTTTCAAAAATGTTGATTTACTCAAAAAAGGCTCTAACAATGTTATTAAAATACTGTATATTAAATTTACAAGACAAATAAGATGTATATCTTTAATTTTCCGGAGATAATTTCTGAAGGCCTCTGCATAACTGGTAATCCGTAGAAGGTGGACAAAAATTTGCAACATAAAGATGTAGGACTCATTAAAATACGAAATTTATGTAATTTATATTTTTGTGGAGTTAACCCTTTCCGAGTTGATATTATTATTGATTTCAGTTTTAAAATACTTAAAAGTTTCTAAAACGGGAAGTCCTCATCTGTTTCATATCTCTCCGTTTTACTGCTGTCTATGCATGGAGACCCACATTTCAAAGTCAGTCACGCAGCGAGAGTTTTTAAAAAGATTTGATTATCGCTTTAGGTTAGGTATTCCTGGTAAAGTTTATCTTGGTTAGTATAATGTAGGTAAAAGAATTATTTTTGCTTTTGAATAGTTTACAGAACAGATTGAGAAAGATTCGTGAATGTAACACCTCAGATATTTGATGCAACATAACGAATTGTAGATTCACGTGTTGCAGTTCAATTTCATGGCCTTTTCCTACATACATTGAGTAGATGAAATACCGGAGCGCAAAAGGGCCAAAAAAAAAGGAAGTGTTGAATAAATAATTGAAATGACTAACGAGTTTTCTGAACTAAATATAATATATAGAAGTGCAACTTAAATATTTCACTACCTTTCGAAGTACGGTATTGCAGATGTGAAAGGCAATTTGAGGATTTCATCCATTTCACTTCCTCGGTAGAGGTTTACATAATTTATTGGTAGGAAATGTGTGGGCAGAATGTAACATTTCGATTCCGCTTCGATCTTGAGTATTTTAGGTGAGTGCTTGCCGATGGGAGCTATACACATTTCGAAAAATCGTATTGAACCAAAACTGCATGATCGCCGTCGCATTAAGAATTGCAAACAGAGAGAGAGGGAGAGAGAGAAATAGCGAGAGCTATAGAAACAACAGTTGTTTAACCGGCCTTGGTAGTTTGGGGGGTAGCTAGCCTGTCCCATATTCAAGAGGTTTTGAGTTCGAATCTCGCTTAGGGTGGGTTACCCTTACTTTCTCTATACGTACTATGTACATAGTGTATAGAGAAAGTATTGTATTGCATCCAAAAATTCGATACCGAGATTTCACCGGAAACATAGGTTTTGAGACCACCTGAATAACAAAAAAACATTGTGTGTGCCTGGCTATCTCTGTGTGTGTGTGTGTGTGTGTGTGTGTCTTTCTGTGTCTGTGAGCAGCATAGCTCAAAAACCAAAAGACCGTAAAATACCAAACTTGGTATTTAAGTTTAGTATCTTCCAAGGTTGCGACACGAAGATTTTCAAGAAAATCCCCCACCCCCAACTACCCTTCACATGGAACAATTTTCGAAAATTTTGATTTTCTAAAAAATGGCTCTTAACGATTTTGATTAAAATGTCGTATATTAAAGACAAATAATATGTATATCTTGAATTTTCTGGGAATGGTCTCTGAAGAATACTTTATTCTGGATGAACTTTACGGAATTTTGTGTAACTGGTAAGAATAGAGAGATAGACAAAACTTACCACACAAAAATGTAGAGCACGTTGAAACACACAACTTAAGTTATATACCTTTTTCGTGGAGTTGATCATTTTTTAGATATTCCTTGTTTTTGGTTTCAGACTTGTCAACTCCTGTCCATACAAACAAAGGACTTCAGTCACATAGCAACCAGCTTTTGTCTATCACTTTAACTTATGCTACTCCCTTTTTCGCTTCTACTTACAAGGAAACTAGTAATAAGACTAAGTCTGCTAATGTTTTCTCGATTACTATGAAGTAAATAGAAGTATAAACTTTTTAACAATAATTTGTTGCAGAGATGTAGAGAAAGTCATGTGAATGGAACACATCAGATTTTTTTCGGAAGTTTCCCTTATCCTGAGAAGACCAATGTTGGGTATCTTTAAGCTCCATGGATTCCGAGATTATTTTTTTTTTCGTGGAGTTGATTATTTTTTAGATATTCCTTACTTTTACTTTTTTTTTAAACTAATCCTGGTTAGATTTTCTAAAATTTTCAATGTCACAGAAATCGCTTGAAAGAAGATAATAATAGATAAATGCAGTTGAGAATAATTTAGAATCCATTATCAGTCAAAGCAACACCATACTTTTACTATTCTTACATAATTGAGTCCTTCACTTAAAAACGCTGTAAGTTTGAATATTAACCAGATGCAAATTTAGATTAATATCCACCGTAACTGGTATGTTTCTTTTATTATTCCTTGCAACTTTGAATACAGTTTAGAAAACAATTTTTGTAGAGTTGACTTATTATTTTGCAATTAGTCAAATCAAAGCATACTTCCTAATGTAAATAACAATAATCATCTAAGTTGTTGTTTTTTTTTTAATTTTTGTTTTTATTGTGTTTATGTAATCGGTAAGGAAGGATTTGATGCAGAAAAATTTCAAGTGTGTATTATTTTTAGGAGCCATGGTTTGAAAGGCGGGTCTGGCGTTTCTGGATCGGTTTCCATCTCTCAGTGTAGAAAAATTCCCTTAATTTGATCAGGGTACAATCAGCGGGGTTGTCCATCGTCTGTAACCATGTAAAGGTGCCCATTAACAACCAAATAAGGGAATTGTGCAATGGGGGATTCATCTTCGGCAGATTCAGATGTAACATGTCGATTGGTAGATCATTGAGCATCATTTCACTGATTTCTTCATCGTCCCAAATATGATCAATCAGGCTAAAGGACGTTAGACTACAATTAAAAAAAAATACTAACTGTTTCCAAGGTTTTTGCAGGAAAGCTACAACCTTATTATTCTATAATCTAAAATTGTTGCCATGGGCTGTAAGTTAAGACTGTTTGTCTTCTTAAAATAGTACTACCTGATGTTTCACCCCTGTCTATGAAGGTTGTCTTCAGGTATGTTGTATTCATGTCGCTTCTTAGTCAAAAAACTAAGTACTCTATAAAATACAGCCGGGATATTTACTCTTGGCCCAGTGGGCCGAGTCGTTCTTGTTTTGTCGTTTTTCTAAAATGTTTACAATGCGATCTGTTCTATCTTTAATGTTAAGCACAAACACTTTGTTTTTATAAGTAGAAAGTCCCTTGTTTGACTATTTATTTTTCGTTTATATAGCAGTCTTTAGCGTCTAGTCATATTGGTGAGTTTGCGCTAGAAACGAGCTCTTCTATAGGTTCTTAACGTTGGGTTTTAAATCGCTTTATTTTTCTCAAACACACATGCACTCTCACATACGTAATTCCAGACTCTGTGGGGGATAGGGAATAATTTTGGTTAAGGAAAACTTCCCCGCCCTAGCCGTGAGTCGAACCTGAGACCTCCGGGTGATTGACTATTGTTCTTTCTAGGAAGTAAGGATCGGTTAAAACATCAATGGAACGAACAAATAGAATCTGTGGTGTGAAACATCATCCTCAGGAATTAAAATATCTAACCAAGACGCTGCGGCCCGCCTAGGTAGTTTGGTGGTAGCGAGTCTGCTTCACATTCAAAAGGTTGTGAGTTCGAATCTCGCTTAGGGCGAGTTGCCCGTTAAGGTTTTTTTCGGGGTTTTTCCTTATCTGAGAAGAGGAATGTCGAATAACTTTAAGCTCCATGGACGAGATTATTTGAGCATCATTTCACCAATTTCATTCATTGTCCGATATGACCAACCAGGTTAAAGGACGTTAAGCTTAAAAAAAAAAAAAAAAAAAAAGACGCTGCGGTATAGTGGGTTCTCTAGGAACATCACATTGATCGAACAGAATGTCTTAATGATTAAGGAAGAGAACGTGTTGCAGTCAAAATGAATATTATTGACGGAATCCATGACAGCGAAACTAAATGCTAAAGGCATCATACAGGTATTTGATTACGGAAATCGTAATCCCTTGCGCATTACACCATAGCGCCTGTATGCTCACATCGCGCTGACATCCGTGTCAGAGAAGTTGCTGCTAAATCACGGGGAGTAAATCTTGAGTTCACCTGTACAGTTTGGTTAGAAAAGTTGTCTCTACTTTCAAGAAAATCATACAGATATTTGATTACGGAAATGGACATCCCTTGCGTTTCACTTGAGCGCCTGTAAGCACACATCCCGCTAACATCTGTGTTAAAGAAGTTGCTGCTCTACCACGGGGTGTCTGTAAATCTTAAGTTCACCTGTACAGTTTAGTTAGAAGAGTATGTCCCTACGTTTAAGAAATACAACTGCAAGTATTTTCGATAGTTTAATTGCTATTAATGAGTTTTATTCATGTCATAATTATTTCAGGACCAAAGGTTACGTGTATAATTAATGGAATGTAATATAATATTTAAGACGAAATGTATGTAGTGAGCTAAACAAGAAGAACCGCTTAATTAGCTAAATACATGCGTTGTGCTTGGAAAAGATAAATATGAAGTTTACAGAAGAAAAGACGATATTGTAGTTATTGGCTTGAATTTTCAATTGTGAAGTTGTTCTTTTTTTTTTTTTTTTTCTCATGCTCATGCAAACAATACAGAATTTCAAAACCATCAAATAACAATATGCTCTTTAAAAATCTGACTATCGTTTTACCTCTGTATCTCAGAACAAAGGGTATAAACACGTAATTTAAAATGTATCTGCCTTAGCCAGAAGTACCTAGAATAATACCTTTTTTGTAAGTGATGTGACTACGAAATTCATGTGAAAGCATTCATCAGATTTTTAAGTCAATTTTCCCAATGGAATCTTCAAATATTTCTGAAATAATCCGTTTTTAAGTACATTCAACTTAACATATTTGAACTTACAGCAATGATTATTATTCATAATAGTAAACTGTATTGTTAGAGCGTTTTTTTCAGGAAAAAATATTTCCAAAGTGTCCTCTTCAGGAATCTTTAGGTCATATTTGCTATTACTGTTTGCAGGTGGATAAAACAATTAAAAATATACAAAAGTAAAATTATATATTTATGTATCTAACGATGTTGTAGCGTGCCCAGTGTGGGGTAAGCTTCACTCCTACACCGCGCATCCTAGGGATAATAGTTTCAGAAGTAGAGCTATTTGCTCCATAAAGATTGAACCGGGTTTACATTTGGGGTGAAAGATCAGGAGCCTTAAATAAATACGCAAGGTTGCGAAGGCACACAGGGCTTTTACTATCAAGAGATAAGGTGTGGTTAGGGGTTAGAGAACCCAAGAGTTACCCAAACTCCATTCAACTCGTCTGGTATATCGTGAATCTTGCAGTTTACACTTTTTATATAAAATTAGACCCTTTCGGTGGACGTCGGTCCGTACGTCTCACAACGTCAGCAGCTCAGATGAACAAGGCTCTTGTGACCTAGGTAGTGGAGCTTTTGTAATAAAACCTATGCTTATGCCAGCATTGCTTTAGGAGGTCACAGGTATGTTAGCATTTCGACATCTTGCCACTAATATCGATTGCTGAATTTAGTCAACACACTACCTCTTACTAAATTAAATATAATTTATTCATAATTACCCTATAGGTACCCTGCAATATATTTACAACACCCGTCTGGCTGTCCCTACTTTCTGTCTGTCTGTCTGACTGTCTCTCTCTCTCTCCCTATTTGTCTCTCTCGTTTCTCGCATATACGCACATTTAAACACACAAATGAACACTTAATAAACTGTCTTGTAATTTCCTCAAACTTTTATTTCTTACTCCATACACTATTTAAAGAAAATTATATTTATTTCCGCATGTAAATCCACCTTTTACGGACAAAAACGGGCACAATGCGCTTCTAAGTGTACATCACGCACCGATGATATCTGCTAACTGCAAACCATACTTTGTCCTTTTGGTTAAATGGGTACAGCCCGCATTAAAAGTATGCAGTTTCGAGTTGTAGAGTGTGATTTGTTTTATTTATTCACTAATTCATCGTATACCCTTAAAAAAGGTTGTATTAGGCACGTACGCTCTGTTCCTTTCCACCATATGCACCTTATGGCATTAATATTTGCAAGCAATACCTCAATGCTTAATTGCGTGCAAATCTGGACATTTTTCGAAGAATTAAACTTTTGTTCCCGTGAACAAATGATCAGCTTGCTGCCAATGTAAGAAGAAGGGAGCACAATACTAAATCAGTATAAAAAATAATTACATTCATATTCTTTTTATACCAGTTTACTTCTTGATTTATGAGCAGAGTTTATTTAAAAACAAACCAGGGTGAACTTAAAAGTAAACAAAGAAACAAAGAGTTTTGAAGTCTTATATGATCTGTGAAATATAATTAAACATCATAAACATTAGAATTTAAATACTTTCGTAATAACATAAAATGAATTCTAAAATTTTAAGAAAATTTCGTTTTTTCCACTTATCACAATTTACCTACCAATTAATTGAAGCTATAGATCGACATAGCTTCACTAAACTTTAAAACCTTCTTTTGAACCTAAAACGTTGTTTTTGTTGTTTTTTTCTTCCAATATTTTCCATACTCAACACCAGATGGCCCAACTGCCACGTATTTCGCGTGTGAGGATATTCCTTCGTGCGATAAGAGTTGCAGAACTCAACGGTGTTATTTCAATGAACAACCTTCGTTTTACCCCTCATGCTTAAGTATCGTACCGCGGAGACGGAGTGGCAGGTCACACTTATTGCAGGGGGGGGAGAGTTTAAACGAAGGAACCTCTTGTGTAGTTCTCCATTTCATGTTAACTCCCGTTGGGTTCTGCAACTCTTTTAACACACAAAGTAATATCTGCACAAACCAAATATGAGGCAGTTGGGCCAATGGTATGCTCCATACAATGAAAGTTTGAAATAGTTTACTCTGTCTAGAGGCACATGAAAGAAAATTACCATTTAATTCGTTTAAATGAATACCCCAATTTTGCATAATAAATTTTTAAGCTTTTATAAGTCAGGATTTGTAGAGAGCCAAGTATACTAATTTTTTCTGTAACAAATAGTCCGTATTGTAAAACCATTTACTGAATTGTTCCTGTGAATATTTATAAAAAATCTCGCGTAGAGTATTTTATTAGAACAATTCTAAACGCAAATTAAAGCTAGAATTTTGAAAGATAGCAAAATAGTATCATTATTGTGTGTAAGGTAGATAAAATAAAGCAGCATTTTGATTTAATAGTCCTCAAGTATTTTATAGACAATGTGTTTTGATTTAGTCCCTCTTAAATAAAACCCATATAAAAATATTTATTAGCCCAATAACTGGTATACATGTCAACAAGATATCTGCCACACTATTGCTTTTTGGAACTTCACAATAATGAGGCATGTATCGGCCCACTTTCCGATGTATTATTTGCATGGAAAAGTGTATGTAGGTATGAGAAAATGAAACCATAAAACTAACATGTTAAAATTTGTTGTTGGGCTGCTGTGATTTCTTAAACTTTGTTAATATTTTTTAGCAGAATTTATAAGTAAATAGAAAACATATAAAATGCTTGATAAGGTAGTGGTTTATTTATTCGCAATCTATACAGCTTCAGGTGCATTCAATAAAAATCTGATGTGTACCATTCACATGACTTTCTCTACATCTCTGCAATAAATTATTCTTAAAAGCTTATACTTCTATTTACTTCATGCTAATCAGTAAAACAATAGCAGAAATAGCCATATTACTTGCTTCCTTGTAAGTAGAAGTGAAATAAGGGAGTATCATACGTTAAAGTGATAATCAAAAGCTGGTTGCTATGCCACTGAATTCCTTTGTACGGACCGCAAGTGACAAATTCCTGCATGAGAAAAGTATAAGTTTTTCATAGCAGAAACCAAAAATAAGGAATGTCTCAAAAACGACGAACTCCACGAAAAAATGGATATAACATAAATTGTGTGTTTTAACGTGTTCTACATTTTTTGTGTAATAAGTTTTTGTCCATTTCTTATGGTTTAGCAGTTATTCAAAATTCAGCAAAATTCATCCAGAATAAACTACCCTTCAGAGGCTATTCCCAGAAAATTCAAGATGTACATTTTATTTGTCAGGTAAATATCTTTAATACATCTACTAAATTTTAATCAAAGCCGCTAGAGTCATTTTTGAGAAAATCAAAATTTTCGAAAAAGGTTCCATGTAAAGGGTAGTTTGCGATAGGGGGATTTTTCTCAAAATCTTCGTGTTGCATCCCTGGAAGATACTAAACTTAAATACCAAGTTTAATATTTTACCAACTTTTCGTTTTTGAGTTGTCGTGTTACAGACACACGGATACACACACACACACACACACACACACACGCACACGGACCTTTTTGTGAAAATGCTTTTTTCAGATAAAGGGGACCCTAAAACATATATTTCCGGTAAAATCTCGGTGTCGAATTTTTGGGTGCAGTGCAATACCTTCTCTATACACTATGTACATAGTGCGTATAGAGAAAGTAATAACCGAATAGCAACAGCTTAAATCGATTAAAAATGTGGATATATTAACAAAACATATGTGTTCCATTTACATGACTATTTCTGTCTATTCTGCAATCAAAATTTGTGCAAAGGATTATTCTTCTATTTACTTCATGCTAATCGAGATAAACTTTAGCCGAATGGTCTTATTACTTTGTGCCTCAACTGTTCCACTGGGCTAAACTTACAGTCACATGTTTTAAACGTTATGCGCCTATAATTGAAATTCACTTCTCTTTGATGTCCAGGAGTATAACAAAAGAAACACAGATGACTTCTGTTTGGGAAAAGTATAAGTATTTTAAAATTGAAACCAATAACAAG
This sequence comes from Hymenopus coronatus, assembly GCA_030762935.1. Lineage (NCBI taxonomy): Eukaryota > Metazoa > Arthropoda > Insecta > Mantodea > Hymenopodidae > Hymenopus > Hymenopus coronatus. The sequence goes on from CM060897.1 coordinate 30,425,645, forward strand.
AAATATCTCGGAAACGGTTAGCTCCACTACAAAAATGTATAGATTGTGTGTTTTGACATCTACATTTTTTGTGTAGTGGGATTTTGTCTATCTTATATGATTTTCCAGTTGTGAGAAACAGAGCAATGAAGAGGACTTCAGGAGCTATTACCAAGAAGTTCATCAAATACATTTTATTTGTCATGTAAACATTTTTAATAAATGGCCGCGCGTGGCCGATTGGTTAGACCACTCGCCTCTAACCAAGGCGGCCCGGGATCGATTTGTGGTGGTCAAAGCGGAACAGGGGTGGATTTTCTCCGGGTTCTCCGGTTTCCTCCGCCAGCGCATTCCACTGGTGCTCCATCTCCATTCCATGTATCATCAGTGTCAGCGCTTGCGGTGCCACGGTAGTAAAAGCGGGTGCTAATACTATAAAAAAAAGTCTGATGTGTTCCATTCACATGATTATCTCTACTCCTGTGTAACAAATTATTGTTAATAAGCTTATTCTTCTGTTGACTTCATACTAATCGAGAAAAATTAGCAGAAATAGTCTTATTACCTACTTCCTTGTAAGTAGAAGCGAAATATGGGACTATCATAGGTTAAAGTGAGGTCAAAAGCTGGTTGCTATGGACTGAAGTTCCTTTGTTTGTATGGACACGAGTTGATAAATTCCTGTACGAGAAAAGTACAACTTTTTCAAAGCTGAAACCAAAACCAAAGAATATCTCAAAAACAATCAACTCCTCGAAAAAAATGTATATAACATACATTGTGTGTTTTAATGTGCTCTACATTTTTTGTGTGGTAAGTTTTTGTTCATTTCTTACGGTTTAGCAGTTACGCATAATTCATCCAGAATAAAGTAGTCTTCAGGGGTTATTCCCAGAAAATTTAAGATATTTGTCAGGAAAATATATTTAATATACGATATTTTAATCAAAATCGTTAGAGCCGTTTTTGAGAAAATAAAAATTTCGAAAAATGTTCCAATTAAGGATAGTTGAGGATGGGGGGATTTTCTTGAAAATCTTCGTGTCACATCTTTGGAAGATACCAAACTTATATACCATGTTTGGTATTTAACGGTCTTTTCGTTTTTGAGCTATGCACACACAGACACACACACGCACACACACACGGACCTTTTTCCAAAAATGCTTATAAATGCTTTTTCCGTATATTAAATATATAATTATAAACATATATTTAATATATGGAATTGTAATCAACATCGTTGAGCTATTTTTTTATAAAATCGAAAACATCGAAAAATGTTCCATGTAAAGGGTAATTTGCAGTGGGAGGATTTTCTTGAAAATCTTCGTGCCGCATCTTTGTAAGGCGCTGAACTTAAATACCAAGTTTAACAATTAATGGGACAATCACATACAGACACGGACCTCTTTCTAATTTTTTTTTTAAATCAGTTGTTTTGAAAGTGTGTATTTCCGGTGAAATCTCGGTATTGAATTTTTGAGTGGAATACAATACCTTGTTTTTATGCTATGTATATTGTACATAGATCCTAGAGAGTGTAAAAAGTAAATAGCATGTGGCTATTTAATTTAGCTGATAATCTTAGGAATATTTGTTATTACTGTATTTTAATAAATGTTCTGCTTGTTTTATTACCCTTTACTCTTTCCTAAATGTTTAGGTACATTGTACAGTTTGTTATCTATTTAGCTATTTACGCTTTCCGCACCTGAAATTTATATTTAGATTTAGCATCAGAGCGAACAGCAATGTCGGGTTGAGAGATTACAAAAGCTCTGACATGGAACAATTGCACATAATAGATATGTTATTGTCAGTAAGCCTAGCTTGTTATGTTTCTGTGGAAACATTACAACTTTTCAGCCTGTCTGTGTGTTTAGCTATCGAATTAATTCCGCTACTTTTCCATCAGTAGAGGATTGCTGGATACGTACGATAAAATAAAAGCTATAAAGGCAGATAATATTTTGTGCCACGTTATCAGAGCGTGTTTACGTAATGGTTAAAAGGCTAAATTGTAGTCGAGACTTTGTAAATACTAGCAGCTAAGCTAATTAACTGCACATATCAGACCTGTTTTCATGTGAATGCACAGCACCGAGAAATTTCAATGAATAATAAATAAATCCGACATGCAAAGAAGGATCCGTGTTTATTCATGGCTGCATATGTTTATGTCATTAAATATCCATCAGCGTGTGTACTTCGCATGAATGATAACGGAACATTGTGGGAAGCTATAAACGCTGCTTTTAGCGGTATATTTAGTTGTGTTTGTATTAATGGATGCACGTTTTCAAGATTCGAATACAGTGTATACACAATATACAAGCTCGATCACTTAACTTGAGATTGTAGACTATCTCCAAAACTAAGCGTACAAACAACATGAAAACGCACATACAAAAGCTTGTGCCAGTATTGGAAGCGACATGCTTTTACGGACACAGCAATTATTTACTCACAGCGTTGGAAAAGGCATCATTTTGAACATTTGTTACACTAAGGTACGATGCTTATAAAATAATGCGAACAATACCCGTGCAGTGGTGATATTTTCTCCATATACCTTTCATCAACGTTTAATTGTCTACAGCAGTAAAAGAAGCATGTACAAGAAAATGGTTTCAACAAAATTTGTTTATTATTTGATAACGAATGAAAAACGAAAATAAAAAAATCTGATCTGATCCATTTACGTGACTTTCTCTACATCTCTACAACAAATTATTGTTAAAATGCTTATGTTTCTATTTACTTTATGGTAATCGAGAAAAAATTAGCAAAAATAGTCTTATTACTTACTTCCTTGTAAGCAGAGGTGAAACAAGCGAGTAGCATAGGCTAAAGTGATGGTCAAAAGCTGGTTGCTATGTGAATGAGGTTCCTTTGTTTCTATGGACAGCAGTTGACAAACACAAAATTTAAAGATGAAACCAAAAACAAGATATATCTCAAAAACGACCAACCACAAAAAAAAAAAAAAAAAAAAATGTATGTAACATAAATTCGTGTCTTTTGTGTGGTAAGTATTTCCCCATCTCTTACGGTTTAGCAGTTATGCAAAATTCCGTAAAATTCATTCAGAATAGTCTTCAGAGCCTATTCCTAGAAAATTCAAGATATACATTTTATTTCTTAGGTAAATATCTTTAATATACGTTATTTTAATCAAAATCGTTAGAGCTATTTTTCAGATAATCAAAATTTTCGAAAAATTGTCCATATAATGGGTAGTTGGGGTGGGGGCATTTTCTTGAAAATCTTCGTGTCGCATCCTTGGAAGATACTGACCTTAAATACCAAATTTGGTAATTAACGGAATTTTCGTTTTTGAGATATGCTGCCCACAGACACACACACGCACACACAGACACACACATACACACAGACAGACACACACGGACATTTTTCTAAAAATGCTTTTTTTGGATTCAGGGGATCCTAAAACTTGTATTTCCGGTAAAATATCGGTATGGAATTTTAGGGTGCATTACAATACCTTCTCTGCCCGCCTGGGGGGGGTGTGGTGGTAGCGTGTCTGCTTCACATTCACAAGATCGTTAAGGTTTTTTTTTTTTTGTTTTTTTTTTTTTTTTGTTTTTGGTTTTTCCTTATCCTGAGAAAACAAAAGTCGAGTAACTTTAGCTCCATGGAACCCGAAATCATTTGAGCATCATTTCAACAATTTCATTCATCGTTCGATATGACCAACCAGGTTAAAGGACGTTAAGCTAAAAATAAAAATAAATAAATAAAAAAAAAAGTTCTTCATAATACAGTATGTACATAGTGCGTATAGAAAAAGTGAAAATGCGGGTTCCCATTTTAAAAATGTACCTTGACCCTCAAATTTCCATCCAAACCTTCCCCAATTAAAACACAACAAATGACATTTACTTTCCTCCATTATATCAAGGAACTTTTATTCAAGATGTTTCTTTCTGCAACGCTGTGAGGTATTCTATAGTCTCAAGTTGATATGGTATATAAGATATCTGTATAATCTGTATTCTCTACACCTCTGTAACAAATAATTGTTGAAAACTATATTGTTCTATTTCATGCTAATTGACATAAGGATAAATAATATTATTACTTGCTTTCTTGCAAATAGAAGGGAAATAAGCGCATACGCTAGTCTAAACCGATAATCGAATATTTTAAAAGTCCCTTGCATTGTGATTGAAATCGATTTCTTTACCTGACTAGGAGTTGACAAATTTTCATGTGAGAAAAGTTTTAAGTATTTTAAAACTGAAACTAACAGCAGGAAATATATCGGAAATGGTTAATTCCACGAAAAAGGTATATGACATAAATTGTGTGTTTAAACGAGATCTATAACTTTTATGTATTAAGTCTTTGCCTGTTACAGTTTCCCAGTTATTCAAAATTCAGCAAATTATTCCAGAGTGAAAACCTTTTCAGAGGTTATTTCTAGAAAATCCAAAATATACATATGTTTTGTCATATAAATATCTTTAATACATGGCTTTTAATAAAAATCCTTAGAAACATTTTTAAGAAAATAAATTTTCTCAAAAAATGTTCCATGTAAAGAGTAGTGGGGGGTTGGGAGATTTTCTTGAGAATCTTCATATCACATCCTGGTATTTAACCGACTTATAGTTTTTGAGCTATGCTGCCCACAGACACACACACATACACACACGCACGTACGTGTCTAAAACTCTTTTTTACTTTCTCTTCACGTACTATGTACATAGTGTGTAGAGAAGGTATTACATTCCACCCAAAAATTCGATACCGATATTTCACTAGAATTGCATGTTTTGGGTCCCCTGAATCCAAAAAAAGCATTTTTGGAAAAAGGTCCGATGTAAGTGCGTATGTGTCTGTAGACAGCATAGCTCAAAAACGAAAATATCGTTAAATACCAATACCCCTACCCCAAACTACCCTTTACATGGAAAAATGTCGATGGCTCTAACGATTTTTATTAAAATCTCCTACATTTAAGATATTTACATGCCAAATAAAATGTTTATCTTGAATTTTCTGAGAACAGCCTCTAAAGACCTCTTTATTGTAAATGATTTTAGTGAGTTTTGCATAACTGATAAACCGTAAGAGATAGACAGAAACTTACGAAACTTACAAAAAATGTAGATCACGATAAAACACTAAGTTTATGTCATATACATTTTTTTTCGTGGAGTTGATCTTTTCGAGATATTCTTTTTTATTGGTTTCAACTTTAAAAACTTACTTTTCCCATACTGGAATTTGTCAACTCCTGTCCAAACAAACAAAGGAACTTCAGTCACATAGCAACCAGCTTCTATCACATTAACCAGTAGTACTCCCTTATTTCGATATCGAATTTTTGGGTGGAATACAATTCCTTCTCTGTCTGGTATGTGCAATGTACATATGTGCCAGAGAAAGTAAAAAGCAGTTTCGTCAGAGTATAGCTCATTATTTGAAAGCTGTACGTGTAATTTTCAGTTGAGTCTTTAGACCACTCTTCTCCCATCTAGGGGGGCCCGGGTTCGATCCCAAGCGCCCGCTTCGTGGTGGACGAAGCGGCGTCTGGGAAGGTTTTCACCTGGTCCTCTGGTTTCCCCCGCCCCTCATTCCACCAATTGCTTCATCATCATCTTTTAAATCATCAATTTTTCTTATATTTCATATCATCCACTTCCTCATATTCATGCTTGGCTACGGGCCGACCTCTCCTAACAGGTTCCCTATTCTGTGGTTTCGTGCCGTAGGCTCCCCTACAGGCTTCTGACCCTTAGTGGGGGTATTAGTCCTACAATTACGGGGAGAGTAAGCCGATTACGAAAAAAGCATGTAATTTTCGCCCTTGACTAATAAAATTATCATTTTCGTACTTGCAGTGATGGTCTCAAAAGTTTATGTAAACGCCAGGTGTCATTTATTGTTATTCCACGTGGTAAAACTGACTTTGATGTGAAACCTATTTTGTGTTTAATTTATGTGAGAGCTACAGCGAAGAAGATTATGCTATCTTCCTCTACCTCCCTTGCTACGAGTGCATTGCATTAACCCTCTCTACTTAATTTCCTTTGAGTTCTTGCTTCTAAACTCTTCTCTAATCCTTCTGTCCCTTTATCTTTCTGCCGGTGCTAAAGCTCTGAACAAAAGCTGATGTAGTAACTTTCTCTCCAAGACTTACACAGCGCTTTGTTATAAATGTACAAACCGGTTAAGATATTCAAAATCGGCGTTTATTTATTTCACTTGGTTTGTTATCATTGAGGTCTTTGTCTCCCAGCTCCAGGAGAATTCTTTGTATTTTGGGGAACTGCGATAAGAAAACACAGCGTGAAATAGTAATTTACACAGCTGCTAAATCAAATAATGCGTTTTTGTAGGACTTAAATATTTAATTGCGGTACTGCTATGACAATAGTATGTGATATGTTACTTTCTCTAACACGTACGTATGATATATATAGTAGACAGAGTAGGGATTTTATTCCACCAAAACATTCTATACCGGGTTTTGAGACCCTCTGAATCCAAAAAAGAAATAAAGACGTATTTTTATATAAAAATCTGATGTGTTCCATTCACATGACTTTCTCTACATCTCTGCAACAAATTATTGCTAAAAAGCTTATGATTCTATTTACTTCATGCTGCTAATTGAAAAAAAAAATAGCAGAAATAGCTTGCTTCCTTGTAAGTAGATCCGAAATATGGGAGTATCATAGGTTAAAAGATGGCTGCTATGTGACTGAAGCTCCTTTGTTTGTATGGACAGTAGTTGACAAATTCCTGTATGAGAAAAGTGTAAGTTTTTCAAAGTTGAAACTTAAAAAAAGGAATATCTTAAAAACGATCAACTCCACGAAAAAATGTATATAACATAAATTGTGTGTTTTAATGCGCACTATACTTTTTGTGTAGTAAGTTTTATCAGTCTCTTACGGTCTACCAGTTATGCAAAATTCAGTAAGAATCATCCAGAATAAAGAAGTCTTTTGAGGCTATTCCAAGAAAATTCAAGATATACAATTTTTTTGGCAAGTAAATATCTTAAATATAAGAGATTTTAATAAAAATCGCTTGAGCCAAGTTTAAGAAAACAAAAAATTTCAAAAAAATTTTCATGTAAAAGGTAGTTCGGAGTGGGAGGGATTTTCTTGAAAAGCTTCGTGTCGCATCCTTGGAAGATACTAAACTTAAATACCAAGTTTGGTTTTAAACCGTCTTTACGTTTTTGAGCTATACAGCCCACACACACACGGACATTTTTCTAAAAATGCTTTTTTAGATTCAGGGGGTCTCGAAACATATATTTCCGGTGAAATCTCGGTATCGAATTTTTGGGTGCAATACAATCCTTTCTCTATACACTATGTACATAGTACATATAGAGAAAGTAAAATGTCTGTGTGTATGTGTGTGTGAGTGTTTGGACAATATAATTTAAATACCAAAGTTCCGTTAAGTACCAATCTTGGTATTTAAGTTTAGTATGTCTCAAGGATACGACACGAAGATTTTCAACACAATTTCCGTATCGCAAACTACATTATATGGGAAAAGTTTCGAAGTTTTTGTTTTCTCAGATACGACTAACGATTTTGATTTAAGTACCTTGTATTAAAAGTATTTATATGACAAATAAAATGTATATCTTAAATTTCCAGGGAAAAGCCTCTGCAGTCCCCTTCATTCTGAATGACTTCTGCATATCTGATAAGCTTTTAGAGATAGACAAAACCTTACTTCACAAAAAAATGTAGATCTCTTCAAAACACACAATTTATGTCATTTGCATCTTTATTGTAGAGCTAACCGTTTCCGAGATATTCAGTTTCAGTTGGTTTCAGTTTTTAAATACACCTTTCTCAAGCAGGAAGTCGCCCGTGTTTGTTTTGTATTAATCTGGGCCAAGTAAAGAAGACAAATTTCCATGACAAACACAGCTATTTAAACCTTTGGTATTCCCATAGCTCCCTACTCCGTATAAGAAATTAAGTAATATCTCTCAATTAGCATGTGAGAGAAGAATACTCTTCTGTAAGAAGTTTTTTTTTTTTTTTTTTTTTTTTTGTAGAACAAGCAAGAGAAAATCATGAGAATGGAACGTGTCAATTTTTTTAAATTGAAATGGATTCAACATGTTTACTGCTTTAACATCAAATGTCAAATTGTGAACAATATTCTGATATATGTAGGTTTTTTTGACAATTTTATAGTCGTTTAATCGCGTAAACAAAGCGTTTCTAGATATTGATTTTAATAAAAAAAATATACGAGGTACGTCCAGAAAGTAAGTTCCGTTTGGTAATGAAATTAAATTGTGTACAGAATGACACCTTAATACCAGCCGCTTGGCGCGAAGCAAAAGTGGTATGGTACGGGATGAGACCATGAGGGCCACTGTCTAGCACATACCGATCAGCGAGTGCGTAGCTATCAGTTCCGTCGTGACGTGACCAAACAATTAAATTGTGTACAGAATGACACCTTAATACCAGCCGCTTGGCGCGAAGCAAAAGTGGTATGGTACGGGATGAGACCATGAGGGCCACTGTCTAGCAAATACCGATCAGCGAGTGCCGCAGCTATCAGTTCCGTCGTGACATGACCAAATAATTAAAGCAACTAAAATAAATAGAATAAAAATCTCCTGCATTCCATTCACATGACTTTTTCTACAAGCTATTGTTACAAAGGATTTTTCTTTTATTTCACCCCTCTAATGAGTTAAGCCTTAGCAGAAATTGTGTTATTACCCGTTTCCTTGTAAATAGAAGGGAAATAAGGGAATACTCTAGGCTGAAGCGATTGTCAAATCTTTCAAAAAGTGTCGCTATATGAAACTTTTGAAATTGTGTTCTCTTTTACATTTTCGGTAGTAAAACAAAAGAGAGATGAAAAGGAAGATGATCTCTCACTTGAGTAAATGTTAGGTAACTTAAAATTGAAACCAGTATCAAATAATATATCGACAGTTGTTAACTCTACACAAAAATGTATGTGACATAAATTGTGTGTTTTAACGAGATCTTACATTTTTTGTGTGGAAGTTTTATATATCCCTTATGGTGAACCAGTTATGCAAAACCAACCAAAATGAAAAGTTCTTCAGAGACTGTTTTAAATAAATGAAATATATACATATGATGTGTACTAAAAATATCTTAAAATTATGGCATTTTAATAAAAATTCTCAGTGCCATGAGGGAATGTTTCTGAAAATCTTTATGCGCATCCTTGGTTGATACTAAAATTTAATATCAAGTTTGGTCCAAGTTTTGTATTCAACAGATCTTTCCTTTTTACTTTCTCTGTACGTACTATGTACATAGTGTATAGAGGAAGTATTGTATTCCACCCAAAATTTTGATACCGAGATTTCACCGGAAATACATGTTTTAGGACTTCCTGAATTCAAAAAAAGAATTTTCAGAAGAAGGTCCGTGTGTATGTGTGTGTGTGTGTGTGTGTGTGTGTGTCTGTCTATCTGTGTCTGGGACAGCATAGCTAAAAAACGAAAAGATCATTAAATACTATACTTGGTATTTAGGTTTGGTATCTTCCAAGGATGCGACACGAAAATTTTCAAGAAAATCCCCCTACCCCCAACTACCCTTTATATGGAAAATTTTTCGAAAATTTTGATTTTCTAAAAAATGACTGAAACGATTTTGATTAAAATCTTGTATATTAAAGATATTTACGTACCAAATAAAATGTATATCTTGAATTTTCTGGGAATATCCTCTGGAGAGCTCTTTATTCTGGATGAATTTTGCTAAATGTTGCTTAACTGCTAACCGGTAAGAGATATACAAAAACTTACTGCACAGAAAATGTTGATCTGATCGAAACACACAATATATGTCCTTTACATTTTTGTTGTGGAGGTAACCGTTTCCGAGATATTCCATGTCTTTGTTTCAGTTGTGATTACTTATACTTTTCTCAGACAGGAAGTGTGCATTTTTCTTTTGTTCTACTCCTAGGCAAACAAAGAAGCGATTTACAATGACAATCGAAAAACGACAGATTTTAAAACATTTGACTATAGGTTTAGCCTTGTGTATTCCCTTATTTTCTTCCTACTTATAAGGAACTAAGTAGTAAGAACATTCTGCTAATGATTATCTCGATTAGCAAGGTGCAGAAAGAAGAATAATCTTATGTAAGAAGTTTGTAGAAGAGTTAGAGAAAGTCATGTGAATGTAACACATCAGATTTTTTAGTTATACTGTCCACAGACACACACACACCTCATATACATACAAACGCATACACTGACCTTTTTCTAAAATTGCTTTTTTGGGATCAGGGATGTTCGAAACATTTACTATGTATGAAATTAGGGTATCGAATTCTTTAGTGGAATACAATACTTGAAGTACTATATACATTGTACATACGAGCTAGAGAAAGAGCAAAAGGAAACTCGTGGAGCATTCCCTACTATTATTTAAATAAATTAAATATGCTATAGTCACGCCAGATCGCGATATGCACTAAGATATCCTTGCTTTCGTGGCATGTTATAACCTTCGCTGAAGGACGTTCAGCGATAAATGAGCAATAAAATTATAAGAGAAGAAACAAACAATGCCAGTACCTTGACCTATGTGTTGCGGAGGATTTTCTTATCTGCTAATTGCTTTCACTACTCAGAATCATTTCTTCATACATATGTGTATATGTGTACAAATATATATTGTATATATATTTGTACACATACACACAGAATGTATGTCATACATATTTTTGCGGTAGAGTTAACGATTTCCAAGATAAATCTTGTTACGGTTTCAATTTTAAAGTACTTAAATTTTTCTCAAACGGATAGTCATCTTTTGCTTCAATCTCTTTTGTTTTACTCCTATCCACGCAGGGAGAACCGAACTTCAGTTGCATTTCATAGCGATATCTTTTAAAAAGCTAACGCGTTGGCGTAGTGCATTCCCTTATTTCGCTTCTACTTACAAGGAAGTAAGTAATTACACAGTTTCTGCTAATGTTCTTCTCGATAAGCATTCTGTATAAATAATAAATAATTTTTTGTAAGAATAGGCAGAGAAAGTAATGTGAATGAAACACATGAGATTTTTTAAAAAACCCTATCAAGTTAATTAAGATTAATATTTATAATATAGACAGTGCCGTGGCGTAATGGTTAGTCCACTCGTTTCCATCTGGGCGATCCTAGTTCGATGCCACGCGCCCGCATGTGGGATTATTACACAAAAGTGTAGATCTAATTAAACACACTTTTTATTCATATACATTTTTTTTTTTTGTAGATTTAACCGTTTTCGAGATATCCCGGATAATTAGTATCACTTTTAAATAATTTCTCGAACGGGAAGACATATTTTTTCTTGTTTCTCGTTTGTTTACTTCTGGCAAGCAAAAAGATTGATATCTCAATTGTTTCATATAGCGACATAAAATAGAGACTATCGCTTTAGCCTGTGCACTTTCTTATTTCCCTTCTACTTATAAGGAAGACTAATTCCGCTTATGTTTATCTTGATTAGTATGATGTAGATAGATGATTAATGTTTAGAATAAAAGGTTTGTTTGCCGAACAGCTACAGTACATCATGTGAATGGAAAACATTAGATTTATTCCCTTCTACTTCCAAGGAACCAAGTAATCAAGACAATTTCTGCTAATGTTTATCTCGATTATCATGAAGTAGAAAGAAGAATAAGCTTTTTCAACAATAATTTGTTACAGAGATGTAGAGAAAGTTATTTAAATGGAACACATTAGATTTTAACTTTCTCTACACGTGCTATGTACATAGTGTATAGAGAAGGTATTCTAATGCACCCAAAAATTCGATACTGAGATTTCACCGGAAATACTTAGAGCCCCCTGAAACAAAAAAAAATTAGAAAAATGACCATGTATGTATGTGTCTGTGGTTAAAATAGAAAAGGCCGTTAAATACCAAGCTTGGTATTTAAGTTCAGTATCTTTCAAGAAAATCTTCCCTCCCTTAATTACCCTTTACATGGAGAATTTTTAAAAAATGTTGATTTTCTCAAAAATGATCTTAACAATTTTGATTAAAAGATATGTTAAAGATAATTTCTTGGTAAATAAAATGTATATGTTGAGTTTTCTGGGAATAACCTCTCAAGACCCCTTTACTCAGTTTTGAATAACCGTTAAACCGTAAAAGGTATACAGAAACTTACTACACAAAAAATGTAGATTTTGTTAAAACGTATAATCTGTGTCATACACTTTTTTATGTAGAGCCTACCGTTTTTTAGATATTTCTTGTTATTGGTTTCAATTTTAAACTACTTTAACTTTTCTCAAACAGGAAGTGACGCTTCGATTCATCTCTCTTGTTTTACTGCAGGCCATGCAAGGCGAATCAAACTTCTGTTGTTTCATGTAAGATCAGTTTTTAAAAGATTTGACTTATCACTTTAGCCTAATGTATTCCTTTATTTCCCTTCTGCGTACAAAGAAGCAAGTAATAATTTCTGTTAAGGATACTCATCTGTGGACATTTATCAGAAAGTTCAAAAATGATTTTTTGCCTAATTAAATAATGTAATGCTTGTAGTTCAATTTCCGGTTATTTTTATTACCATGCGGCGCTTTAAACCGTATCACGTGACGATTTAAAAGGATGACTGTAAGCGGGTGTGTTGCTTTAACCTTTCCATTATGGTAAAAAATTGCTAAAAATCCGAAATTTGATTTTGACCAATAACCAATATGAATAGACAATAATATGCTCTAATAACTAAAAAAATTGAGTATAGTAATATGTTTAAAAATTATGTTAAATCGCTAGTTAAACCTTAAACCCTGTTTTCTCGTGTTTTTATTTTTCAGCGTTTTCAAAACTTCAAACTGTTCCACACGATGCATTTTTCGAAACAGAAGCTTGAAATTTGTTATGCTTGCATAAAAATAGTACAAAAGAAAATCAATGAGATAATTTTTTTTCTAATATCACCAGTACTTGTGTAATTAAATAATAAACTTCATATTTCCATAGCAAAATTAAAAAATTAATAAAATGACAATTAAATTTGTTTTTTCCTAAGCCAATAGTCAGATAAAAATTCGTCTCGTCAAGTTACTAATACTGTATTTATCAGTATAACTGCAAAGTATTATATTTCTGTAACTGAAATTGCATTGTGTGGAATGATTTAATTTAATAACAATAACAATAAAATGTGTAAATATCACAGGAACTATTTTGAACAAAAGTAAAATTAGCATGTGAACTATTCTTAGCAACGCAATTGCTGTGTTAAAGTTTCAAATCAATCCAAACAAGATTGTAGATTTTAGGTTTTTCACTGATGGGTATCCTTAATGTTTATATTGATTAACATGTAGATAGAAGATAATAATAATAATAAGGAAAGTTGTTCGTGTATCAGTTAGAGAAAGTCATATGAATGTAGCACATCAGATTTTTACTTTCTCTATACGCACTATGTACATAGCGTATAGAGAAGGTATTGCACTCCACCCAAAAATTCGATACCGAGATTTCACCGGAAATATATGTTTTAGGGTCCCCAATATCCAAAAAAAGCATTTTAAAAAAAAGATCCGTTTGTGTGTGTGTGTGTGTGTGTGTGTGTGTGTGTGTGTGTGTGTCCGTGTGTCTGTGAACACGTAAACTCAAAAACGAAAAGTCGGTAAAATACCAAACTTGGTATTTAAGTTTAGTTTCTTCCAGGGATGCGACACGAAGATTTTGAGAAAAATCCCCCACCCCAACCTACCCTTTACATGGAACTTTTTTCGAAAATTTTAATTTTCTCAAAAATGGGTCTAACGATTTTGATTAAAATTTCATATATTAAAGATATTTACCTGACAAATAAAATGTATATCTAGAATTTTCTGGGAATAGCCTCTGAAGAGTAGTTTATTCTGGATGAATTTTACTGAATTTTGAATAACTGCTAAACCGTAAGAGATGGGCAAAAACTCACTCCACAAAAAATGTAGAGCACGTTTAAACACACAATTTATGTTATATACATTTTTTTCGTGAGATCGTTGTTTTTGAGACATTCCTTATTTTTGGTTTCTGCTATGAAAAACTTATACTTTTCTCATACAGGAACTTGTCAACTCCTATCCATATAAACAAAGGAACTTCAGTGACATAGCAACCAGCTTTTGACTATCATTTTAACCTATGGTAGTCCCTTATTTCGCTTCTACTTACAAGGAAGCTAGTAATAAGACTATTTCTGCTCATTTTTTTTTTTTTGATTAGCATAAAGTAAATAGAAATATAAGCTTTTTAAGAATAATTTGTTGCAGGGATATAGAGAAGGTCATGTGAATGTAACACATCAGATTTTTTTAATCACTATGTACTGCATCATAGCTGTATTTCCCTAGGGAAGAAAGAAAAAAACTAACGTTCTGAGAGTGCATGACTTCTGGAATGAGGGTGGAATGTTCGCTGCTACTGTAACATGCTACTAAACGTTTTTGTGTTCCATCCGCAGCTGTGATAAACATGTAGCACAGCTGTCATTTCAGAGGTGTTATCATAAGTTTGTTTTAATGATTCGCGCTATTGCTGCAGTACTCTACTTTAACAAACACGCAACTTTTGTAAATTCTCATTTGGCTTTTTCTCATTAAGCTGACCCCCAGTTTTAACAAAACGATGTTTTTATTAGAATAGCACCTACAGATATAGCCGGTTTTGACAATCGAGTTGTATTCACTCTTCGTAACATGTATGCTCAACTGTATTTACCAACACTTCCCATTTTATTATTTCTTCTTTTGTTGGTTCTAAGCGCTGGTGAAATTGGATTTTGTGACTATCTTGTATTTTTACTTTCTCTATACGAAATATGTACATAGTGTATATAGAACGTAATGCACTCCACCAAAAAATTCAACACCAAGATTTCACCGGAAATATATGTTTTAGGGTCCCGTGTATCCAAAAAAAGTATTTTCAGAAAAAGGTCCATGTGTCCGTGAACACGATAACTCAAAAACGAAAAGTCGGTAAAATACCAAACTTGGTATATAAGTTAAGTAGCTTCCAGCGATACGACACGAAGATTTTGAGAAAAATCCCCGCACCCCCAACTACCCTTTACATGGAACTTTTTTCGAAAAATTTTATTTTCTCAAAAATGGCTCTAACGATTTTGATTAAAATTTCGCATATTAAAGATATTTACCTGGCAAATAAAATGTATATCTTGAATTTTCTGGGAATAGCTTGAAAAGACCTGTTTATTCTGGATGAATTTTGCTTAATTTGGCATAACTAATAAACCGTAAGAGATAGACAAACACTTGCTATACAAAAAATGTAGATCTTGTTCAAATACACAAGTTATGTCATATACATTTTTCTCGTGGAGCTTACCGTTTTTGAGGTATTCATTGTTATTGGTTTCAGTTGTGAAGTACTTATACTTTTCTGAGACGTTTTGCTTTTGTTCAACTCCTGGCCAAGAAATGAAGTGATTTGTAATGTCAATCGCATAACGACAGCTTTTAAAACATTTGACTATCGATTTAGCCTAGTGTATTCCCTTATTTTCTTCCTACTTATAAGGAACTAAGTAATAAGAACATTGTGCTGAATACCTCGATTAACATGGTGCAGAAGGAAGAATAATCTTATGTAAGAAGTTTGTAGAACGGCTAGAGAAAGTCATGTTGGGTGTAACACATCAGATTTTTACTTTCTGTACTACCTATGGTAAATAGGCCAAGTATTGTATTCCACCCAAAAATCTCATGTCGAGATTTTGCTAAAATATTTTAAGGTCTCCTGGTTCCGGAAGTAGTTTTAGGGGGGAAAAACCGTGTTCGCGTGGCTGAACAGTATAGCTCAAAAATGAAAAGTTAAGTACCAAACCTAGTATTTAAATTATCCATCTTCCAAGATTGCAAACCACCTGGGTAGTATGGTGGTAGCGTGTCTGCCTCACATTCAAAAGGTCGTGAGTTCGAATCTCGCTTAGGGTGAGTTACCCGGATAAGGTTTTTCGGGGTTTTTCCTTATCCTGAGAAGACGAATGTCGAGTAACTTTAAGCTCCATGGACCCCGAGATCATTTGAGCATCATTTCATCAATTTCATTCATCATCCGTTATGACCAATCAGGTTAAAGGACGTTAAACTGCAAAAAAAAAAAAAAAAAAAAAAAAAAAAAGATTGATCCGCGAAGATTTTCAATAAAATCCCATACTCCAAACTGCTCGTTGTATGGAATTTTTCCAGAAATGTTTATGTTCTCAAAAATGGAGTAAAAGTTTTTACTTTCTCTACAAGTATAATGTACATAATGTGTATAGAGAAGGTAATGCATTCCACCGAAAATTTCGGTTCAGAGATCTCATGGGATATACGTGTTTTAGGATTCCCTGTATAAAAAAAGCATTTTTAGAAAAATCTGATGTGAACCATTCACATGACTTTCTCCAAATCCCTACATCAAATAATTCTTACAAAGCTTATACTTCTATTTACCTTATGCGAATCAGTAAAAATTAGCAGAAATAGTCTAATTACTCGCTTCCTTGTAAGTAGAAGCGAAATAAAGGACAACCGTAGGTTAAAGTGATAGTCAAAAGCTGGTTGCTATGTCAATGAAGTCCCTTTGTTTATATGGATAGGAGTTTACAAGTTCCTGTATGAGAAAAGTATACGTTTTTCATAGCAGAAACCAAAATAAGTAATGTCACAAAAACGACGAACTCCACGAAAAAAATGTATATAACATAAATTGTGTGTTTTAATGTGCTCTACATTTTTTGTGGAGTAAGTTTTTGTCCATCTCTTACGGCTTAGCAGTTACTAAAAATTCTGTAAAATTCATCCAGAATAAACTACTCTTCAGAGGCTATTCCCAGAAAATTCAAGATACACATTTTATTTGTCAGGTAAATATGTTTAATATACGAACTTTTATTCAAAATCGTTAGAGCCATTTTTGAGAAAATCAAAATTTTCGAAAACAGTTCCATTTAAAGGGTAGTTGGGGGGTGGGGGGATTTTTCTCAAAATCTTCGTGTCGCATCCTTGGAAGATACTAAACTTAAATACCAAGTTTGGTATTTTACCGACTTTTCGTTTTTGAGTTATCGTGTTCACAGACACACGGACACACACACACACGCGGACCTTTTTGTGAAAATGCGTTTTTTGGATATTGGGGGCCCTAAAACATATATTTCCGGTGAAATCTCTGTATCGTATTTTTGGTGGAGTGCAAAGTAAAAATGTCTGTGTGTGCGAGGATGTGTTTCCGTGTGTCCGGGTGTCTGTGAACAACTCAAAAACGAAAAGTCGGTAAAATACCAAACTTGGTATTTAAGTTTAGTATCTTCCAGGGATGCGACACAAAGATTTTGAGAAAAATCCCATCATTACAAACTACCCTTTCTTAAAAATGTATATCTTGAATTTACTCGGAATAGCCTGTTTGACCTCTTTGTTGTGAATGAATGTTGCTGAATTTTGCGCAAGTGATAAACCTGACTACACAAAAATGTAGATCACGTTCAAACACACAACTTATATCATATATGTTTTTTTCGTGAAATTTAAAAGTTCTGAGATTTTCCTGTTATTTATTTCAGGTATAAAATACTTAAACTTTTCTAGCCATGCATAGAAACTGATTTCACCACATGGCAACCAGCTTTTAAAAGATTTGACTATCGCTTTTGTCTAGTGTATTCACGTATTTCCCTCTACTTACAGAAAGTAAGTAATTGAGACAATTTCTGCTAAAATGTATCTAGATTATCATAAAGTAGAAAAATAATATGCTTTTTAACAATAATTTGCTACTATGATTTAGAGAAAGTGGTGTGAATGGAACACATAAGATGTTTACTTTCTGTACTAGGATAGAAAATAGAGGAAATATTTTTGCATCGAAAAATTCTTGGTCGAAATTTCACCGAAATGTATGTTTTGAGGTCTCCTGTGTCAGGAAGCAGTTTTAGAAAAAAACAAGTGTTTGCGCGCGTATGTATTCGTATGTCTGAATTTCAGAACTTGAAAATGAAAGTTTCTGAATACCAAACTCTGTATTTAAATTCTCCATCTTCCAAGAACACGACACGAAGATTTTCAATAAAATCCCCCACCCCAAACTACGCTTTGTATGAGATTTTCCCAAAAATTGTTATGTCCTCAAAATGGCTGTAAGGATTTTTACTTTCTCTATACGTACTCTGTACGTAGTGTATAGAGAAAGTATTGCATCCCACCCAAAATTTCGATTCAGAGATTTCACCGGATATACACCTTTTTGGGTCTAGTATATTCCTTTGTATTTATAAGGAAATATGTAATAAAATTTAACCAAATATACAGGAGAGGGAAATAATACTATTTTTTACAGAATAGCTTGTTAAAGAATGGGTAGAAAAACCTCATGTGAGTGTAACACATCAAAATGTTACTGTTATAATTACATGTGATGTATTATTCTTTTTAATGGAACCCTTATGCCTTTTCATGTGTGTGTAATATATATATATATATATATATATATATATATATATATATATAAATTCGAAAAATTACCCCACTCATACATTTGTGTACCCGAACATATAAAAATATATTACTACTTGTTAATTTTATGGAAATTTATTTTTAAGGAATAATAAAAAACAAAAACTACTTATTTGTTGGACTCATACGACTTCCTCTACCCACTATAATTTGGTTTCACATTTATCTTACAAATTATTCGTTATTATCTTATTTTTCTACTTGTTTTTAAATCCTACTACATCCCCTCCAGATAGTTTCAATATAATTATGGTTGTATCGTATATCCTGGATTGTAAATTTGAATTCTTGTATTGCCTAATCATAAATAAAAGTACAATTTAGCAAAAGTGTATAGCTTGAAACATTACAAAATTCAAACCTGGAACAAAAAGCATTTGTTAAAGCTACACACACGCGGAACTGTTTTTTAAAAATACTTTGTTTGGATACAATGGACTCCCAAAACGTATATTGCCAGTGAAATCTCGGTATAGAATTTCTGGGTGAAATACAATGCCTTCTGCCTCTACCAAGTACCTCGTACATTAGTGAGAAAGTAAAAATGAAAAAATTAAAAGAATTGGGAATATAAAATACTCTTTTTTAATAGTTTAACCTGGTTTGTCATACCGGACGATGAATGAAATTGGTAAAAGTATGCTCAAATTATCTCGGGATCCATGGAGCTTAAAGTTACTCGACATTCGTCTTCTCAGATTAAGGGAACCCCACGAAAAATCCTCATCCTAAGTAAGATTCAAACTCGCGACCTATCGAATGTGAGGCAGATACGCTACCCCTACACTACTCAGATGGGTTCAAAAGTCTCTAATTGTGCAAATTAAAATATTTATGTTTTCTGATTATTCACTGGATACAAGGGGTGTTCAAAAAGTCCTTAGAAAAAGATAAAAAACAAATTATTTTTTGGTAGATTTTTTATTTTTCAACATAATCTCCTTTTAGCTCAATACACTTTCCCCAGCGTTTCTCCAATTGATTTAAGCCTTCCAAAAATATGATTTCGGAAGGTACCCAAAATAGGCATCTGTTTGAAAGATGCCTTCTTCGTTAGACGTGAATCGTTTTCCACCCTGCCACTTTTTCAACTTTGGAAATTATAAAAAAGTCACTGGGGCCAAATCTGGTGAATACGGTGGATGTTTTAGTAATTCGAACGTAAATTCTATAATTTTTGCCATCGAAACTGCGCAGGTGTGCACCCTTGCATTGTGTTGATGCAAGAGAATATTTTTCTTTGCCAAATGAGGGTGTTTTTTTCATGATTTCTCCGCTCAGCTGTTGCAATAACGATGCATAATATTCTCGATTTGTCATTCTTCCTTCCTGTAAGAAATCAATGTAAATAATTCCGCGAGCATCCCAAAAAAAACCGAGGCCATCACCTTGTCTGCAGATTTCGCCACCTTTGCCTTCAGCGAAGCCGGTTCACTTTTAAAAACCCATTGTTTCGACTTTACTTTTGTCCTTGGAGTGCATTAGTGTATCCATGTCTCATCCACAGTTATGTATCGACGCAGAAATTCGCCAGGATTGTGACAGAAAAATACCAAACCAGCTTGCGAATCAATCACACGGTTGCGTTAATTCTCCATTGAGAGCAAATACAGCATCCTTATTGCCGAGACCTTTGTCAGACTAATTTTGGTGCAAAATTGAGAACATTGCTGCCTGTACCTTGTGACGTTCCTGTGACCTCTACTACTTAGCGAACTTTGATTCGCAATCACTCAAAACGATATCCTGAATTTTGTCAATAATTTCGAAGGAAGTCAATTCTATTGCACGTTCGGAACGATGTTCATCATTTGTGGATGTACAGCTACGTTTAAATTCATTTATTCCAATTCTAAATTGTTGCAGACGTACAAGCAAATGTGCCATAAGCTTCATCCAATTCGGCTTTTGTCTCTTTCGGTGTTAAGCTTTTTAAATAAAAGTGTTTAATCACCGCACGAAACTTCTTTTTTTGTCTTTCTAAATAAGCACAAGATTGTTGATTCAATCGGCTATGGCAATGATGGATGTATCTGAAACTATAACTGCAATCTAATAGGAGATGACGATTACTAAATACAAACTTTTTCGATGCTACGAGTGTAATATCTTATATTTTCTGAGGCTTATTGAATGCATATCATATATAGCTAAAATGTGTAGTTAAACCTGAAATGGAGCGTTGAGGAAAAATGCAACCATTTTATATGAAGAGACTGAATAGTTCATGGATGCTGGATGATGGATGTAATGTGACTGTTACAAATCAGACCTTTTGTGTGTTTCTCTCACAGTTCCAGCATCAGCACGTAAAAGGTGACCGAATATAAAATAATTGTGTTAGGTCAAGTTTACTAAGAAATGTAACTTTCGTCTTTAGGCAGTAAAAGTTCGGAAGGCGCTTCTTTACCACCTGTTGAGCGGAATGACGCAAGTTAGATCGTGCGTGTGTGGTTACTGCAGTGAACTCTTTCGCCATGTCAAGGGCACCAAGGCCAAGGTTTACTGCAGTATTCCTCAGGCACATTGATCCCAGTTGGTTTTCATGCTTAACGGTTTAAATATTTTATGATTTTGTGCACGATATGCTTAATTTATGTAAATAAATCTGGACAGAGATAGTGTAGAATTGACTAAGTTTATCAGTGGCGGCGGGGAAAGAAATTTCAGCTACTGCAGTTGTATCAATTCCCTGATACTCTTGCCAAAAGTAACATAAGGTTAAGGACATGTTTTCTGTATTCCATCTAAAGCTGGGTTCACAATGAGAAGTATTTGTACAGAACGTATATGAACATAGTTCTGAAAGAAATGTGTGCAGACCAAATATTTATTTTTAAAAAACGTATTGTGTTTCATTCACATGAATTCCTCTATCCTCTATCATTTATTCCTAATGGATCTGAATACAACTTAATATGTTTACTTTCTCTATTTCGTGTACAGTACACAGGTGGAGAAAGTATTGCATTCCACCAAAAATTCAATGTCGATATTTCACTGGAAATATACGTTTTAAGGGCCCTGAGTCCAGAACAAGCACTTTTAGAAAAAGGTCCGCGCGGGTGTGTGTGTATGTGTCTGTGAGCAGCACAACTCAAAAACTAAAAATCCATTAAATACCAAACTTGGTATTTAAGTTCAATATCTTCCAGAAACCCCCTCCCACTGTCAACATGGACAAATTTAAAAAAAAAATCATTTTTTCAAAATGGCTCTAACAATTTATATTAAACTGTCATATATTTAGAATATTTTTATAATAAAAGATAGGTTTATCTTGAATTTTTTGGGAACAATCTATGAAAACCTCTTCATTCTGGATGACTTTTGTATAATTGTTACCCTAAATATAGACAAAAGCTTACTGCACAAAAATATAGATTTCGTTAAAACCACAATTTGTCTTTTTGTTGAGTTGACCATTTCCGAGGTATTCTGTCATTGGTTTCAGTTTTAAGCTACCTAAACTTTCCTAAAATAGGAAGTCATCTTTCGTTTCATACCTACTTATTTTACTCCCGACCATTAACGAGAACAAATTTCCTCATTTCTTTCTACTTAACAAGGATGTAAGTAATAAGACAATTTCTGCTAATTTTTGTCTTGATTAGAGTGAAGTAGTTAGAAGAATAACAAGAGTAACAATAGTTGTAGAGAAAGTCGTGTGAATGGAACATCTAACTTTTCCCAACTATGTAACTTTAAGTGTAGTAAACCTTTACAGAATAGCTACTTACACATTTCATTATAAATGCAATGGAAATATCGAAACAAGTATTTAAGAACTGGACGTTATATGCTAGCTTTATACTTCCGATTCTTTTCAAGCAGTCGAATGAATGTCGAAAATACTTTAAAAGAATGACAAAGAATTAAACAATTCAAACCTATAACTACGGATATGTGGAATTTCTTTGAAATGAGTTGTGTATCTTAAAGATATCTGTATTATTGTGGACGGTCGGCTGGAATTGAATTCGGAACCTCATTCCACAGTCCAAACTCGATAGGTTCGCTTGGAGTGACGAAGGATGGTCATTAAGTTTAAATTATTACCTCGACAATTAAAGCTCCAACCAGGAAACTTGGTAATGATGTTTGTTCTCTGCATATTCACCCTTCAATGTGACGCTTTTTCCTAACGATGAATGACTTGCCGGAGAGTGGTTGTAGAAGTCTGCATTTTGGCTGTTCGGCAAACGTTCCTCTTCGAAAATCACCTCACCGTGATTCTGCAACTGCCTGCCCGGGGAAAGAGGAAGCAGTCTCTGGTTGCCATATCAGAAGAACATGGACGGTGAAGAAACATTTTATGCAAAGAATCAACACGTCCGATTGTGTCCTGCGCAGAATGAGCTGAGGCGTTGTCGTGTGGCAAAGGACCCCTTTGGAGAGCTTCCGGCGCCGCTTAATCTATGCAGCCTTACATAAACCTCGTCAATGGATTTCGGTAATCTGTTAGCACCACAACATGACAATTCCAAAAATCTGATGTGCTCTATTCACATAACTTTCTCTACATCTCTGTAACAATTTATTATAAAAGCGTATTCTTCTATCTATATCACCCAATTGACATAAAAAATTAGCAGAAATGGTCTTATTACTTGCTTCCTGGAAAGTAGAAGGGAAATATGGGAGTACCATAGGTTAAAGTGACAAGTCAAAATATGTTAAAAGCTGGTTGCTATGTGATTGAAATTCCTTTGTGTGTAAGACCAGAAGTTGACAACTTCCCGAATGAGAAATCTTTATATTTTAAAGGCGATACCTATAATCAGGAATTTCTCAGGAACGGTCAGCAATACAAAAAAAAAAGTAGATATGACATAAATTATGTGTTTTAACGAGATGTAAATTTTTGTGTGTAGTAACCTACTGCCTATCTCTTACAGTCTACCAGTTATGCAGAATCCGGCAAAACGATCCGCAAGAAAGAGGTCTTTAGAGGCTATTTTCAAAAACTTCAAAATAACATTTTATTTGTATGTAAACATCTTTAATATAAGAGAGTTTAATAAAAATCATTAGAGCCATTTTTTATAAAACCAACATTTTGGAAAACTTTTCTATCTAAAGGGTAGTTGAGAGTGGAGGTACCTTTCTGAAAATTTCCTTGTTGCATCCTTGGAAAATACTAAATTTAAATACAAAGTTTCACCCACTTTTCGTTTTAAGTTATCTGTTCAAAAAAACATGGACAAACACGGACTATTTTCTAAAAATGTTTTATACAGGGGATTCTAAAACGTGTATTTCCGGCGAAATCTTAGTATCGAATATATTGGCAAATGTAGTTTTATTTATGGTCGCTCTTTAACTACTGTGGTTCTCAGCGTCCCATTCTGAATTGGGCGTGAAAGACCGCTTGATTTTGCTCAGCGGCCTCTCTATCTTCTTTTGCGTGCCGTAAATCTACGACACGGGACCAACGGCTTTACTTCCCTTCCGAAGGAAGCCATGCTAAGGATTTTTACACCCGAAAAAATCCATCGTCCTCCGCCGGGTTTGAACCCGCGGCCTTGGGTATATGAAGTTAGCATGGTAACCATTACACCACGGAGGGCGACAAATATGTAGGTGGAATGCAATATCTTCTCTATACACTATGTACATAGTACGTGTAGAGAAAGTAAAATACCCTTTGCAACATCTTGCTTGCATCGCTCCTTTGTATCGAGGTCTATGTGATACATCCAATATTTATCCAAGGCCGTATAAAAATTTGATGTGATCCTTCATATTACTTTCTCTAGGCGTTCCCCAACCAAAGTTTCCTTAAAAAGATTATTCTTTCATCTATGTCATGCTAATCGAGATAAACATTAGCAAAAATGGTCATATTGCTTCTTACTTCCTTGTTACTAGAAGGGAAATAAGGGAATACATAGGCTAGAGCGATAACCAAATCTTTCAAAAGCTTTCACTATGTAAAGCAACTGAAATTCGGTTCTCTTTTGATTTCCAGTAGTAAAACAAAAGAGATAGAACGAAAGTTGACGTCCCGCTGGAGAAAAGTTCAAGTAGTTTAAAATTGAAACCAAATACAAGGAATACCTGGAAACGGTTAACTCTACAACAACAACAACAAAATGCATATCACATTAACTGTGTGTTTTAATGAGGTCTACATTTTTGTGGAGTAATTTTTTGTCTCTTGTGATTTACGAGATATTTAAAAGTCATTCAGAATGAAGATGTCTTCAGAGGTTATTCCCAGAAAATTCAAAATATACATTTCACTTACGAAAATATCTCAAAAACTAAAAGACCTTTAACTAGCAAACTTGGTATTTAAGTTTAGTATCTTCCAAGAATGCGATACAAATATTTTCAAGATAATCCCTCCCAAACTACCGCATACACAGAAAAAGTTTTGCAAATTTTATTTTTCTCAAAAATGGCTGCAACGATTTTGATTAAAATACTGTATATTAAAGATATTTGCATCACAAATAAAATTTATATCTTAAATATTATGGAAGAATTTTGCTGAATTTTGTACAACTGATAAACCGTATAAAATAGACAAAACCTTACTACAAAAAATGTAGATAAAATATACAATTTATGTCATCTACATTTTTATTATACAGTTGACCATATTCATTGTTATTGGTTTCATTTGTAAACTACCTAAGTTTTTTCAAACGAGGCTACCTTTTGTTTCATCTCTCTTTTGTTTTATTGGCAATGCAAAGTGAATGAACTTCAGTTGTTCACATTTCGACCATCTTTCAAAAGATTTGACTATCGCTTTAGCTCAGTGTTTTCGCTTATTTCCCTTCTGCTTAGAGAATAGAAAGTAATTAGACAATTTCTGCTAATGTTTATCTCGGTTGATATGGTGAAGATAAAAGAACTATCTTTTGTGAGAATAGTTTGTTTGAAGATCAGGTAGGAAAAGTTGTGTGAATAGAACACATCAGATTTTTGTGTAGTAAGTTTTTGACTATTTTGGTTTATCAGTTATATAAATGTCATTCAGATTGAAGAGATCTTCAGGGGGTATTCCTAGAAAGTTCCAGATATACATTTAGTTTATCATGAAAATATCTTAAGCATATGGTACTTTAATAGAATGTTACACACATTTTTGAGAACATCAACATTTTCGAAGAATGTTCCATGTGTAAAGAAAGGGTAGCTAGGATTGGGAGGATATTCCTGAAAATCTTTATGTCGTATTCTTGGAAGATTCTGAACTTAAGCACTAAATGTGGTACTTAACGGGCCTTTGGTTTCTGAGTTATGCTTATTCACAAACACAGGCGCGTACACTCAAGGATTTAAAAAAACACGATATTTTTAATTCAGGGGGTCTCAAAACATATTTCCGCAAAATCACGGTATCGAATTTTTGTGTAGAATACAATGCGTCTCTAGCTACTGTGTAGATTTTGCATATGTGGTAGAACAATTAAAAATCTGATGCATTACATTCACATGACTTTCTCGCTGTAGCAAATTATTGTTAAACAGCTTAGGCTGTTACAAGAAGTGAATAGAAATGCACTTTATAATAATCGAGATAAACATTAGCAGAAATAGTTTAATTACTTGCTTCTTTGTAAGTAGAAGGGAAATAAGGGAACATACCAGGCTAAATTATTAGTCAAATTCTTCAAAAGTTAGTTGCCATGTGGGTGAAATCCGTTTCTATGCATGGCCGGGAGTTTACAAATTTCCGTGTGATAAAAGTTTAAGTATTTTAAACCTGAAATAAATAACAAGGAATACCTAAAAAAAAAAAAAAAAAAAAAAAAAACGGCCAACTCCACGAAAAAAAAAAACGTGTATGACATAAATTGTGTGTGTGTTAAAGAGATCTGCATTTTTTGTGCAGTAAGTTTTTGTCTATCACTTACGGTTTACCAGTTACGCAATATTCAGCAAACTTCATCCAGAATAAAGAAGCTTATGGAGGTTATTCCAAGAAAATTCAGGATATACATTTAGTTTGTTATGTAAATTTCTTTTATATGTGATGTTTTAATCAAAATTGTTGGAGTAATTTTTGAGAAAATCGATATTTTCGCAACTTTTTTCCATGTAAAGGGTAGTTTGGGGTGGGGGGATTTTTCTCAAAATCTTCTTTTCGCGTCCTTGGAAAACACTAAACTCTAATAACAATTTGGTATTTCAGGGATTCTTTGTTTTTGAGTTATCGTATTCTCAGACACATACAAACGGACCTTTTTATGGATACAGAAGATCCTAAAACATGTATTTCGGGTCAAATCTCAGTATCGAATTTTTTTATGGAATGCAATGCTTTCTCTATTCATTATATATATGGTACGTGTAGAGAAAGTGAAAAGTATCTTTCTTGGTGATTTTCACCATTTAGTCTCCTAAGTCTCTTAGGCCTTTTTACTTTCTCTATACGCACTGTGTGCATAGTGTATAGAGAAGGTATTGCATTGCACCCAAAAATTCGATACCGAGATTTCACCGGAAATACATGTTTTGAGACCACCTAAATCCAAAAAAAAGCATTTCTAGGAAACTGTCCGCGTGTGTCTGTCTGTCTGTCTGTTTGTCTGTCTGTCTGTCTTTGTGTACGCTTGTGCGTGTGTCTGTGGGCAGCATAGCTCAAAAACGAACACCGTTAAATACCAAACTTGGTATTTAAGTTCAGTATCTTCCAAGGAGCGACACGAAGATTTTCAAGAAAATCTCCCCACCAACAACTACACTTCACATTGAAAATTTTTGGAAAATTTTGATTTTCTAAAAAATGGCTCTAACGATTTTGATTAAAATATCGTATATTAAAGATATATACCTGACAAATAATATGTATATCTTGAATTTTCTGGAAATAGCCTCTGAAGACTACTTTATTCTGGATGAATTTTACGGAATTTTGAGTAACTGGTAAATCGTAAGAGATAGACAGAAACTTAGCAAACAAAAAATGTAGAGCACATTAAAACACACAATTTATGTTATATACATTTTTTTTCTTGGAGTTGATCATTTTTTAGATATTCCTTGTTTTTGGTTTCAGCCTTGAAATACTTAATTTTCTCATACAGGAATTTCTCAATTCCTGTCCATACAAACAAAGGAACTTCAGTCACATAGGAATCAGCTTTTGACTATCGCTTTAACCTACTTTACTCCCTTTTTTCGCTTCTGCTTACAAGGAAGCAAGTAATTAGCCTATTTCTGCTATTTTTTCTCACGTAGCTTGAATTAAATAGAAGTATAAGCTTTTTAACAATAATTTGTTGCAGAGATGTAGAGAAAGTTGTGTGAATGGAACACATCATATTTTTTTCATGGCATCAGCACAAGAAAGCGAGAACTTGAGAAGCATTCCAGACTCGGAGTTTGATAAAATATGAACAGAGAGTGTTTTGACGATAAATCACTGGAAGTACACATTGGAAACATATGTATATAATATTAATAATGCGAGTATCCGAACCGCTGCTGCAGAGAAAATGAAGACAGATGAGAACATATGTGGAGTTGTCTGTTTTTGCCTCCATCGCAATGCCGCGGCGCTTACCATATGAATATTTAACGCGGGACCTTGTGGCCACTATAAAAGCCCATTTACATCTAGGAGCTCCTCCCATCTCGGGGAGATAAATTATGTAGTGTGAGACACAACACGCATCATACCGCATCAGGGCCGGGATAAGGACTCCATAAAATATAGAAAATGCCCTGCAGTGACGTTTAACAGTAATGTACAAGAATCACATAATATGGCACATACATTTGCATAGCTACTACAAGCTATGATATTCTTGTACAGGCTATGCAAATCGAGATAAATCTTTTCACATCACTAATTTACAGTGCTGGTGATTAAGGCGTTTCCTCTGGTACTGGCATTTTACTTTCTCTAGCCCCATATGTACATTTACATAGGGATAGAGAAGGTATTGTAATGTATCCAAAAAGTCGATACCGAGATTTCACCAAAAATCTGTTTTGGGGTCCCCTGAGTCCGAAAAAAAGCATTTTAAAAAAAAAGTCCGTGTGTGTGTCTGTCTGTCTGTGGACAGCATAGCCCCAAAACGAAAAGACCGTTAAATACCAAACTTGGTATTTAGGTTAAGTATTTTCCAGAGATGCGACACGAAGATTTTGAGAAAAATCCCTCCACCCCAAACTACCCTTTACATGAAAGTTGTTTTGAAAATGTTTATTTTCTCAAAAATGACTGTAACGATTTTGATGAAAATATTGTATATTTAAGCTGTTTACCTGGCAAGTAAACTGTATATCTTGAATTTTCTGGGAATAGCCTCTGAAGAGTACTTTATTCTGGATGAATTTTACGGAATTTTGCATAACTGCTAAACCGTACGAGATGGACAAAAACTTACAACACGAAAAATGTAGATCACGTTAAAATACTCAATTTTTGTTATATACTTTTTTTCGTGGAGTTCATCGTTTTTTAAACATTCCTTGTTTTTGGCTTCTGCTTTGAAAAATTGTTACTTTTCTCATACAGGAATTTGTCAACTGCTGTCCATGCAAACAAAGGAACCTCAGTCACATAGCAACCAGGTTTTGACTATCAGTTTAACCTATGGTACTGCCTTATTTCTCTTCTACTTACAAGTAATAAGACTATTTCTGCTATTTTTTTTTTTTTCTGATTGGCATGAAGTAAGTAGAAGTACAAGCTTTTTAAGAATACTTTGTTGCAGAGATGTAGAGTAAATCATGTGAATGGCACACATCAGATTTTTTTCCTCTTTTTTTCAGTTTCCTGCATTTCCTTAGTTGACCTATTAATGTTGAACGTTTTCCTTTTACAGTTACATACACAGATATATACACATTCACAAACACAGAGACACTCATGCTCAAGGCGGGACTCGAACCCATGATCCCGTGCGCCACGAAGCAACAAAGCGAGACACTTGAGCGAGCGCGGCCCCGGGGACCGGCAGTATTTGGGAGGTCGTGGGCCGACCTTTCTGACCCATGGATTTTTCGGGTTTTTCACGGGTTACTTGGCTCACTAAGAGAGGATTCTTCATTCCCCAGAAGTTCCTGTCCCTTGATTTCATCCCAACCAGTCTCTTTCAGGGCTCTAAGTGTTGACTAGGACTGCGGCTGAGGTACCATTTCGTTGAGTGGCTGCATTCTGGAAGTATAGCTCTCGGGATGGCGTTAGTGGTTATCTGCAGACTCATTTGTTCTATCCAGGACTGAACCACGAGCTCCTGGCGCTCCCCGTCGAGATGAACTGCTTGTAAATTGTTAGGGACCCTCCATGATGGCTCCCTCAGATGTCGGCCCCCTCTGAGATTACACTCATCTCATCCTTCCTCCAGGGTTCTGATGTACAATAAGCCCACGGCTGCAGTGTGGAATACCCTCCTCCATGTGTGTGCGTGCAAGATCTGGTAGCTGCTGTGTATGTACCCTGATTAGCGTTTAACCACAGAAATGAGGTGACGGTTAAGGTTTTGTATTTTGAGGTTTCGGGTGATAATGTTAAGGAGGTAGCGCTGGTTAGGCTCCTCGAACGATAGTATTTTTTTTTCAGAAGCAGCACCCTTTTTTTCTGCTCCGCTGGTGTTAAGTTTGTGAATAAAATTGTTTTTGTTTGAGAATTTTGGTTGATCACTCCCAATTGTGGGAGGGGGGAGTACTTGGTTCAGCTAATTTGCTGTTGGCTGGTTTGAAGCCGTTGTTAACGGGGATGCTAGCAAGCCATGCGGGAAACCCGATACTGCCTGTACCGGCGTTCAGTGGGTAAGTACTCCCCCAGCGGTCTGATAAGTGCGTTCTCATGTTCGCCCAATCAGGCGTAGAATTTCTGAGCCCGGCGCCTAACGACATCTTCCACATATGGGAGGGCCGAAGCTTCATGCAGTTGCCTCAAAGCGAAACGTCGACATAAAGAATATATGGACCGGAGTCCTCTATTCTGTACCCGCTGTAACCAGAGAAGCCAGGAGTCTGCTGCCATACTCCACACTTCGCAGGCGTAGAGCATCAGGGGGACTGCAAGCATCTGACAGTCCTTCGTGTTTGCTCACGTCATTGTCACCATCAACGTTTTCGCTACTTTCTGCACTATTATCCTGGATTAGAATTCTTTCTATTTGATTTTCTACTTTCTTTCTAATGATTTTCAATGTTCACAACATGTCGACATACATACCATTCTGGCCTGCCAATTTCTGCAATTCGCTGGCAACACAACTGTTCCATATCTTTTAATTTAAAAGCGTTATATTGTTTGTTTTTCTTACTTTCTTATCTTGAGAGCCCTGGAAACGGAACTCGTTGAAATATCAGTTACCTTGGCTACTCTTTCGTTCAAATTCATCAGTATTTTGAAGAACTCGGGGAACATACATTTTCTTCCTTCATCTCTGCTTCTTGTTTCATGAAGTCAAGGACATTTGCAATCATTTCTCTGCTCTGAGTAAGTAATATCTTGCCACTTAGCTTTGAAAACGAAGGAGTCATGGTTAAAAAAATAAAATAAATGAAATGAACACTATTTACTACCCACTTTGAATACAAACATGTGCGGACTGTACAAAGTTTCTCCTGTGATTTTAAGTAAGCAACGTATCATATTACAAAAACTCGATAAGCTAGGCTCGGTAGCTGGGTTGGCGGTCAGGGTCACGATTCCAGAAGTTTTTCGCCGGCAATAATTCTGGGTAGGGAATAATTCTGCTTAAAGAAAAGTTCCCCGCCCCAGCCGGAAATCGAACCCGGGACCTCCGAGTGAGAAGTGAGCTCGCTAAGCAGTCGACCACGGAGGCATCCTTCAGAGTTTTCTTACTCACCGAAAATTTGAATCTCTTCTCGTTTTCTGTAGCTGCAGACAACGCATTATACGAGTAGCAGCGCGACGGCCTGCCAGAGCAAATTACAGCTCGACACGGTTCCCGTGACCCACTAGGGATTATTTGTGTGCAAACAGCGCTGATTGAATCAGGCATCCTGTTTCATATGTTCACTTCCTCATCGAGAAGCCTGTCACTGCACAAAACTGAAAGGTATCAATTTTCTTTCAGCCCTGCACAAAATAAGGAAAATTAAATCAGTTAGGTGGCTGACATGATGAGCTTTGTAGTGACGTCAATCATTTTGTTCTGTGTTATATCCGCTTACGTTACAGTCAAATTGCATTCTTCTTTAACGCTGGAAATGAAGTCAGGAAATTAAAAGCTAAAGTATGCTTTGTGCTGAAAATGCTGTTAAAACTTGTGATCATATTACAGGAAATTAAACCTCATTCTTTGACAGCCGTTTATTGGATTTTCTGTATACCATTTAATTATCTTACGAAGAGAAACAGCATAATGCAAACCAGCGAAATATTTTAACATCTAGCACAGTGACTAAATTGTTTTGAAAGTTACGTTGCCAATCCACTCAAATGTTAATAAAATCAGATGATTTTCTAAACCTGTTCTGAAAACAAACTATTCTTACAAGAGATTCTTCTTCTATTTATTTCATGCTAATCGAAATAAACATTATCAGCAGTGCTCTAACTATTTAGTTGTTTATAAGTAGAAGAGAAATAAAGTAATGCACTAGGCTAAATTGATAGTCAAATCGTTTAAGACCTCTTGCTATGTGAATGACTTTGAAATTTCTTCTTTGCTTGGCCAGTAGCAAAACAAAATATATACGTACGACTACCTGTTTGAGAAAAGTATATTTATTTTAAAATTTAAACCAATAAGGAATATATTGGTTTTTAAGTGTGCCCCTTGTTAGTAGATTTACTGGTATGCTAAAAACTCCTGCGAGACGAAACTCCGGCACACTGGCGGCGCTGATATGATCCTGGCAATTCACAGAGTCGTAAACAAACAAAAATAAGTTTTTATCTAACTCTCGTCTTTTTATTTTTTTTTTTTTATATTGTTTCATTTATATAGCCCCCTTTAACTTGAATGGTCATATCGGGGGCTTTGACTTGTGAAACAACTCGTATTACTGTAGGTTAGAACATCAGATTAATCATTATTATATTACTAATACACACGCACATTCACTCTCACATTCATACTTCCAGACTCTGTGGGGGATAGGGAATAAACTTGGTTAAAGAAAAATTCCCCGCCCCAGCCGGGAATCGAACCCGGGACATTCGGGTAAGAAGTCAGTTCGCTGATCACTCGACCACGGAGGCAGTCTCATCCATGCTTTTAACTCCACGTATTATGCAGAATTCCAAACAAGGGAACAAGCCAGTTCTGTCGATATCATTCGGGGACTATTCGAGTGTGGAGTGAGGATTTCGTTTTCCGAAGCCTTCGCTTGCTGATTCCTGCGTTCCTCCTTCAGAACCCCTCTCTGACGGTATCATAGTGTAGGGCTACAGCTTCAAGCTCTAGAGTCCCCTCCGCAACAATCTAATTTTCCATGAAGGAAACTGGCTGGTATTGCAATTATTACTAATATTACTTATTAAGCTCTAATTTACTTTAGGCATGAGCTTCGGCGACGTCTTTGGTAACCCACAATATACGCCACTGATGAAAGCAGAGTGTCTGGTATACCATCCCATCCATCCCTTTCCAAGGAACATGCACGGCATGTGCAGCACCATGAACAGAAAAGTAATAGGTAAAAGAAAAGAGGGCGGAAGTTGGAAGTGGAGACGCTACGTCTGTAAGGAGGAATGTGTTATATTCTACCACATAGAAATTATTTTTAGCTTTGTTTGCTGTTGAAGCAGAGAAGAAGAGATGGTGCTTGTTATGTGCCTCTCAGGATGCAAGGATCTTCATTTCCCTGCGGAAGTCGATGCGGTCGTTAGCTCCTGAGGCAGGAAGCTGTTCCTAAACCGAGAAATCTCGCTTTGTTGATTCCAGGATCCTGAAATCGATTAAGCTGCATTCTCGGAAATTTTCGACGAAGTGAATGCTCTTAATGCCATAGCCGGTAGCACATGCCAATACAGGAACACCTCGGCACCTATTAATCTAATCACGTTTTCCTAGAAGCGAGAAACAAGGCGAAAAATCCCTGGAAAAGTCACAGCACTGAAATGCATCACAAAATGGATGTATCTTTGTTAAAGCTCACCTTAACTCTTTAAACGGTATGGTGGAAAATGTATTAAAATTCTCAACTTGATGCGAGAATGTTTACATCTTAACCCACAAAGTGAAAAGGAAGAATAACCAATGACTCTTTACGTCGTTTGACCTGGTAGATATATTGGGCGATGAATGTATGAAATGGGGACATGATGCTCAAATGGACCCAGCTTCTTTAGAGCTTAAATTTACCCGACATATGTCTTGTCAGGATAAGGGGAAACCCCGAAAAAAAACAAAAAAAAAACCTATCCGCGTTACTCACCCTAACGGAAATTCGAACCCGGGACCTCTTGAATGTGGTATTATAGAGACATCTGTAGAAATTGGTCAAAAAGAGACAAATACCGCAGGTTTGGTTAATTTGTTGTATAAAACAATTCAGATTTTGTACTTCCATTATATGATCTTTGCTTTAGTCTAGTAAGATCCAAAAAATCCAATGTGTTTCTCAAGCTCTTCTATAAACAACCTACATATATGTACAAAAGATTTTCTTTTGTTAACTTGTTTCATTTATATAGCCCCCTTTAACATCTAAGGCCATATCGGGGGCTTTCCACTTGAAGCAACTCGTTGTCTGTAGGTTCTTTTTACGTTGATTTACATTTAGTTTTACTCAAACACGCACACATTCACACTCACATACAAACTTGCAGACTCTGTGGGGGATAGGGAATAATTCTGGCTAAAGAAAAATTTCCCGCCCAGACGGGAATCGAAGTCAGCTCGCTGACCACTCGACCACGGAGGCAGTCACAAAAGAAGTATTCTTCTTATTCTAAATTATCTTATTCAAGATAAACATTAGCAGCAACTGTCTTATTACTTGCTTACCTGTAAGTAGAGGGGAATACACTAGTTTAAAGTGATAGTAACATCTTTTAAAAGCTGGTCGTTACGGGAAACAATTGAGGTTTGCTTCGTTTTGCTTGGTTCCATTTGAGAAAAGTTGAGTAGTTTAAAATTGAAAGCAATAACAAGTATTATCTCGAAAACGGTCAACTCTACAAGATAAATGCATATGACATAAATTATGTGTTTTATCGAGATCTACATTTTTGTGTATTAAGTTTTTGTATATCTGTGTAATGCAAAATTCTGATAAAATCATCCAGAATAGAGCGGCTATTCCTATAAAATTCAAAATATAAATTTTATTGGTAATGCATATATATTCAGTAGAGCCATATTTGAGAAAAATAACATTTTCAAAAAGTTTTCCATCTAAAGGGCTGTTTGTGGTGGGGTGATTTTCTTGACAATCTTCCTGTCGCGTCCTTGGAAGATACTAAACATAAATACCACGTTGAGGTATGCTGTCCACAGACACACAAACGAACCTTTTTACTTTCTCTTACCCCGTATGTACAATATATATAGGAATAGAGAAGTATTGCATTCCACCCAAAAATTCGATGTCGAGATTTCACCGGAAATACATGTTTTAGGACCCCCCGAATCCAAAAAAAGCATTTCCAGGAAAAGGTCCGTGTGTGTGTCCGTGTGTCCGTGTGTCTGTGAACACGATAACTCAAAAACGAAAAGTAGCTAAAATATCAAACTTGGTATTTAAGTTCAGTATCCTCCAGGGATGCGACACGACCCCAAACTACCCTTTACATGGAACTTTTTTCGAAAATTTAGATTTTATGAAAAATGGCTCTAACGATTTTGATTAAAATATCGTATATTAAAGATATTTACCTGACCATTTATAAAATGCATATCTTGAATTTTCTGGGAATAGCTTCTAAAGACCTGTTTATTCTGGATGAATTTTGCTTAATTTGGCATAACTAATAAACCGTAAGAGATAGACAAATACTTACTCTACAAAAGATGTAGGCCTTGTTAAAATACACAATTTACGTCATATACATTTTTTTCGTGGAGCTTACTGTTTTCGAGAAATTCATTTCAGGTGTGAAGTACTTATACTTTTCTCAGATGGGAGTGTCCGTCTTTCTTTTGTTCTACTCCTGGCCAAGAAAAGAAGCGATTTGTAATGACAATCGCATAACGACAGCTTTTAAAACATTTGACTATCGATTTAGCCTAGTGTATTCCCTTTTATCTTCCTACTTATAAGGAACTAAGTAATAAGAACATTGTGCTGAATACCTCGATTAACAAGGTGCCGAAAGAAGAATAATCTTATGTAAGAAGTTTGTAGAACGGTTAGAGAAAGTCATGTCAGTGTAACACATCAGATTTTTTTTTAAGTGCTTTGTTCGGAAAAATTCAAATGTTAGATATAGCCTGGATTTGAACCACGGTTAATCTGAGCTCCATCCAATTGATCTAACTACTGAGCTGCTATGGCCACATGCCGACAACATTAAATTCCCCAACTGAGTCGCGTTTTCCCGGTAAACCTCAAGGAGAATTCAAATTTTGAGATGATAATTCCCAATAGTGACTTACAATCTCCTAAGTCTTTAAGTCCTGAGCTTCATAGTATACAATTATTAGGTTAATAGTTGTTTTACACCAGCCGTATGTAGGAAAGAGGAATTGGGGATTTTAATGCCGTGCCGGCATATTGCCATGATAACTCTGTGGTTAGAGCAACAGGAAGGAAGTCAGGAAATCGGTGATCCAAATCCTAGCTATAGCATTGAGTTCCTTATTCTGGCACTATCTTTAAAAACATTTATTTATCACAAATTGTGCATTTGAGGAGATCTACAGTTTTTGTTGAGTGAGATTCTTGTCTATCTCTTACACTTAACCAGTCATGCAAAAGGACTTCAGAGATTATTTCCAGGAAATTCAGAATATATATATTTTATTTTTATTTGGCGTGTAAATGTATTTAATGTGCTGTATTTTAATACAAATCGCTGGCGTTTTGAGAAAATCAAAATTTTCGAAAAATGTTCCAGTTAAATTTAGTTTGGGGTAGTGAAATTTCTTGAAAATCTCCATGTCACATCTTTGGAAGTTGCAGAACTTAAACGTCAAGTTTGTTTTTTAACCAACCTTTTATTAATTTCTCTATACGTACTATGTACATAGGGTATAGAGAAGGTATTGCACTACACCCAAAAATTCGATACCGAGATTTTACCGGAAATATATGTCTTAGGGTCCCCTTTATCTAAAAATATCATTTTCGGAAAAAGCTCCGTGTGTATGTGTGTGTCCGTGAGTCTGTGAACACGATAACTCAAAAATAGTAGGTTAAATAATAAACTTGGTATTTAAGTTTAGTATCTTCCAGGGATACGACACGAAGATTTTGAGAAAAATCCCCCCACCCCCAACTACCCTTTACATGTAACTTTTTCGAACATTTTGATTTTCTCAAAAATGGCTCTAACGATTTTGATTAAAATTTCGTATATTAAAGATATTAACCTGACAAATAAATGTATATCTTGAATTTTCTAGGAATAGCCTCTGAAGATTAGTTTATTCTGAATGAATTTTACTGAATATTGAATAACTGCTAAACCGCAAGATATTGACAAAAACTTACTACACAAAAAATGTAGAGCACTTTAAAACACACAATTTATGTTATATATATATTTTTCGTGTAGTTTGTCGTTTTTGAGACATTCCTTATTTTTGGTTTCTGCTATGAAAAACTTATACTTTTCTCATACAGAAATTTGTCAACTCCCGTCCATACAAACAAAGGAAATTCAGTAACATAGCAACCAGCTTTTGATTATCATTTTAACCTATGGTACTCGCTTATTTCGCTTCTACTTACAATAAAACAAGTAATATAGCTATTTCTGCTAATTTTTTTCTGATCAGCATGTAGTAAATAGAAGTATAAGCTTTTTAAGAATAAATTGTTGTAGAGATGTAGAGAAAGTTATGTGAATGGTACACATCAGATTTTTTTTTAGTTACGCTTTCACGGACACCACTCACACACACATAAACACACACATACATAGATAGACCTTTTTCTTAAAATTCTTTTTTATTTTTATTTTTCTTCTTTCTATTCGATAGGCTATAAAACATATATTTCCAGTGAAATTTCGGTATCGAATTTTTAGGTGGAATGCAATACCTTCGTTATCTATATACTATGTAAAAAGTACGGAAAGTAAAAATGAAGCAAATCTACGGCCGAATTCCCTTCGCTAAAACTACTTGGTTGTAAGTTATCTTTAGTGCAATCCTGGTCTCGGTGCGGGCAAAGTTCATCATCAGCGCCTGGCATAGACCAGATAGCTGATCTCTAAGCAGAAAATAGAGCTAAATTCAGCCTTTACAATTTAAGATTTTATACATTTTCCCGTGGTATTGGTGTCCAATTGGAGAGAAAGCCAAGGATGTGTATTTTTGTTTTCGATGTATTTTCACAATAAAATTGCAGCTCATTCTGGATGTCAATATACCAATGGCTCCTTGTGAGTCAAAATTTTTTATTGATTTTTATCTAACTTGGGCCAGTTTTCAATTAAACACTTATATTGTTTCTCCTTTTCTTTCCAGGTGAGTACAAAACATCTATTTCCGGACTTCCTCTCAGGTGCTTATTTTGAGAGTTGGTAAGTTTATATTTGAATTTCCAATTCCTTTTGGTAATCACTCTCCAGATTTCAGATTGAATTATATCTAAAAGAAAACTTTTACAGAAAAACCGAATAATGTTATGTTTCTAAACTGCAAATGCTGCGCCAAAGTGGTTAATTCGAGAAGTATGTATTGGCGTTTGAAATAGGGAATTGTCAAGGACGAAATGGCTTCGACCTTGTATTCTAGCAAAAATAGATTAGTATTACGGACATAATACAGTACTATAATTAGAGATGGGGTGACGTCGGTGCACCCACTGTCCGTTCATAAATTAATGAGGTGACGTAATGTGCTTTTTTTTTTTTTATAGGTGTACCAAACTGCTGATAAGATACTTCGAAGGTGCGGCACTCGCAAATACACTCATTTGTAGAAGTGTTTGGATAGGAGAATTTATCTATTGATGGAGATGTAGAGAGAAGTTTTTCACAGTATAAACGCTATTAAGTAAAGTTTCGTAGGAACGTGACTCCAAAATTTCTCAAAATATATATTATCAATTCCATTAAATGTGACCGTGTTGAAAGGTACTAAAACAATACACATAGAATAACCACTATATCTTTTTTCTTTCTCTACTACCCATGCACAATCTACATATACAGCAAATAGAGAAGGTATTGTATATAAGTTGAATAATGGATTACAATAAATTTTATTTATAATATGGATTATTATTGAAAATATAATTTGAAGGTGGATTTAATTGTAATTTTATGTATTCAACCTCAAAATTCAATGTTGAGATTTCACTGGAAATACGTGTTTTGTTGCTCCCTGAAATAAAAGAAAACATTTTCA
Source organism: Hymenopus coronatus (assembly GCA_030762935.1). NCBI lineage: Eukaryota > Metazoa > Arthropoda > Insecta > Mantodea > Hymenopodidae > Hymenopus > Hymenopus coronatus. Next base: position 30,464,594 of record CM060897.1, read on the forward strand.
GAAAAAAGTCCGTATGTGTGTCTTTGGTCACGGGAATATTAAACTTGGTATTTAGGTACAGTATTTACCAAGGATGTGATACGAAGATTTTCTGGAAAATTCCCTCACCCCGAACATCAACATTTTACGAAAATGGCTTTGGCGATTTTGATTAAAATACCATGTGTTTAAGATACCTTCATGGTAAACGAAATTTATATCTTGAATTTTCTGGGAATAGCCTCTGAAGAACTTTTCATTCTTGATGAATTTCGTATAACTCGTAAACCAAAGAGATAGAAAAAAAGTTATTACACAAAAACTATAGATTTCTTTAATCACAAGATTTGTATCATATATTTTTGTAGAATTAACCTTTTCGATATATTCCTTGTTATTGGCTTAAATTTGAAACTACTTGAATATTTTTAAAGCAGGAAGTCAAAGAAGAATCGAATTTCAGTTGTTTCACAGTGTGATGAGCTTTTCAAGATTTTGGCTGTCGCTTTAGCCTGATGTATTCCCTTGTTTCCCTTCCACTTACAAGGAAGCAAATAATAAATCAATTCTGCTAATGTTTATATTGATTAGCATGATGTAGATTAAAGGATAATCTTGTATGTGGAATAACTAGAGAAACTCGTGTGAATGGAACGCATCAGTTTTTTAATATCTGCTTTGATCAGTTAAACGCCACATAAGCTATTTATAACAATAATGTAAGAGATAATAACAAGTAACTAACATTGAAATGGTTCTTATGACACAATTGACATAGAATGTTTTCTAAAAAATCTTATGTGTACCATTTACATGACTTTCTCTATATCCCTGCAACAAATTATTCTTAAAAAGCTTATACTTCTATTTAGTTTATGCTAATCAGAAAAAATGAGCAGAAATAGTCTTATTACTTGCTACCTTGTAAGTAGAAGCGAAATAAGGGACTACCATAAGTTAAAATGATAGTCAAAAGCTGGTTGCTATGTCAATGAAGTTCCTTTGTTTATATGGATAGGAGTTAACCAATTCCTACATGAAAAATGTATGTTTTTCATAGCAGAAATCAAAAATAAGGAATGTCACGAAAACGACGAACTCCACGAAAAAAATGTATGTAACATAAATTGTGTGTTTTAATGTTCTCTACATTTTTCGTGTGGTAGGTTTTGTCAATCTCTTACGGTTTAGCAGTTATTTTAAATTCAGTAAAATTCACCCAGAATGAACTACTCTACAGAAGCTACACCCAGAAAATTCAAGATATACATTTTATTTGTCAGGTAAATATCTTTAAGACACGAAATTTTAATCAAAATCGTTAGAGCCATTTTTGAGAAAATCAAAACTTTTTAAAAAAGTTTAATGTAAAGGGTAATTTCGGGTGTGGGGATTTTTCTCAAAATCTTCGTGTCGCATCCCTGGAAGATACTAAACTTAAATACCAAGTTTGGTATGCTACCGACTTTTCGTTTTTGAGTAATCGTGTTCACAGACACACGGACACACGGACACACACACACAAACACACACGGACCTTTTTACTTTCTCCATACGCACTATGTACATAGTGTATAGAGAAAGTATTGCACTCCACCAAAAATTCGATACCGAGATTTCACCGGAAATATATGTTTTAGGGTCCCCAATATCCAAAAAAAAAGCATTTTCACAAAAAGGTCCGTGTGTGTGTGTGTGTGTGTGTGTGTGTCCGTGTGTCTGTGAACACGATAACTCAAAAACGAAAAGTCGGTAAAATATAAACTTGGTATTTAAGTTTAGTATATTCCAGGGATGCGACACGAAGATTTTGAGAAAAATCCCCCCATTCCAAACTACCCTTTACATGAAACTTTTTTCGGAAATTTTGAGTTTCTAAAAAATGACTAACGATTTTGATTAAAATATCATATATTAAAGATATTTACCTGAAAATAAAATGTATATTTTGAATTTTCTGTGAATAGCTTCTAAAGACTACCTTATTATGAATGAATTTTGTATAACTACTAAACCGTAAGAGATGGACGAAAACTTGACACACAAAAAATGTAGAGCACGTTAAAACACACAATTTATGTTACATACCTTTTTTCCTGGAGTTGATGGTTTTTGATATATTAATTTTTCTTGTTTTCAGCTTTGAAAAACTTATACTTTTCTCATACAGGAATTTGTCAACTCCTGTCCATACAAACAAAGGAACATCAGTCACATAGCAACCAGCTTTTGGTTTTCACTTTAACTTATGGTACTCCCTTATTTCGCTTCTACTTACAATAAAGCAAGAAATAAGACTATTTCTGCTAATTTTTCTCGATTAGCATGAAATAAATAAAAGATAAGCTTATTAACAATAATTTTTACAGAGATATAGAGAAAGTCATGTGAATGGAACACATCAGATTTTTTTGGTAGTGCCTTTGGCAGGATTATGAAAATTGGTTTAAAGAATTTAAACTTTTAATTGCGAAGAAAAGGATTAATAAAGGATCTACACGTATTTTCATTTGTATATTCTTTAGTATTTTATGTAATAATTTTATAGGTTTATTCCCATAAATTTTTACTAGAGCTCCACTTTTAAACTTCAATTAAAGGATAAACAACATATGCACTATACTAATGCAGGCAACTAAGGGTTAATCTACAGTTGCGGTTAAATTGAACTAGATCGCAGAGGTGAAGTGACAGTGAAATTTGAAGTAGATCGCATTTGTGAAGCGACGGTGAAGGTTAGAATAAATGACAAAATGTTAAACACCTTTTAATTAAAGAAGTGCTTAAGCTCACTTGCTATACAAAGTAGCTTATCCTGGATTTGCTCTAATACTATTTTAAATATTTAGTTTCCAATGCAATTTATCCTACTCGTGTGTATCATTGCGGGATTCCAGAGAAATGGTCACCACCTGAATAAACCTTTTTCGCTTCCGCGTTGAAAGAGCCTCCCTCTCTCTTTTGTTATCAAAATAATTCTCTATTTCCCACACGGCTATTGCTGAAAGGATTTTGCGTCACTCTTGTGTCAGTTGGGATCTGTCAACTGTGTCAGGAGATTGTCCGCCCACGGTCTCTCTATGAGCAGTTTACACCGTTCCCGGGAAATTAAAGTACGTCAATAAAGAGCCGCATCTGTGTCACTCGTCGGGTGCCCCAATTTCGTCTGCCCATCCTCCCCAATCGTCAGCTACTCTAGAGCCTGCTTCTGGTTACACGTTCATTCCAAATCCACTTTTCAGCTTTTCATTTAAATGCATGCGGAACCATCCTAAGTATTTTATTACAAAAAGCAACATTCGCATTATTGTATTTCCTTCTCCGGATTGCAAAAGTTGCCAGTAGACAAAGAATATAATTTTACAGAAAATAATAATAATAATAACACATCGGTAACAATAACATTACATATTATGAAAATATATTCAAATAAAGAAAAAATATGATGTGTTACACTCACATGACTTTCTCTAGCTGCTCTTCAAACCTCCCACAAAAGATTATTCTTCTTTGTATACAATGCTAATCAAGATAAATGTTAGCAGAATGTTATTACTTAGTTCCTTATAAGTAGAAGGGAATAAGGGAATGCACTATGCTAAAGTGAATGTCAAATGTTTAAAAAGCTATCGTAATGCGATTGTCATTGCAAATCACTTCTTTGCTTGCCAGGAGTAGAACAAAATAAAAACAGACACTTCCTGTGTGAGAAAAATTTAAGTACTTCACAATTGAAACCAATAATATGGAATATCTCAAAAACGGTTACCTCCACAACAAAAACGAAAAGGACAAAAATTGTGTGTTTTGTCATGAGGTATATTTTTGTGTAGTACGTTTTTTTTTTTTCTATCTCTTACGGTTTAGCAGTTAAGCAAAATTCAGCAAAATTCATCCAGAATAAAGAGGTCTTCAGAGGCTATTCCCAAAAAATTCGAGACACACACTTTATTTCGGACATAAATAGCTTTAACATACGAGATTATAATCAAAATCGTATTCCATGTAAACGGTAGTTTGTGGTGGGGGGATTTTTTTTTAAAATCTTCGTGTCTTATTGAAAGGAATAGATGAGGCAACTAGTGAGAAATGGGGAAAGCAGTTCAATATACAAGAACTGTGATAGAAAATGCATGGAAAGAAGACATTTTAGAGGAAGCAGTGGCGTTGCAGACAGGCAGCGAGTAAATATGGCAACATACTAAACCTAAATACCAAGTTTGGTATTTAACGGTCTTTTTGTTTTGGGGCTGTGCTGTCCACAGACACACACACACACACACACACACCGACATACAGACACACACACGCGGACCTTTTTTTAAAAATGCTTTTTTCGGACTCAGGGGACCCCAAAACATATATTTCCAATGAAATCTCTGTATCGAATTTTTGGGTGCATTATAATACCTTGTCTATCCCTATGTACATTGTACATATGGGACTAGAGAAAGTAAAAACACAGCGAAATAACAGACAGCTGGTTGGAAAAATAACAAATATAAAAATATTTATCTTTGAAAAAATATATGGCAAAAAATCTTATGTCATGACATTCTATACATTTCTACAACGAATTATTGATAAAAACCTTATTCTTCCATATACTTCATGCTAATTAAGATAAACATTAGAATACATTGTCTTGACCTGCTTCCTTGTGTGTAGAAGGGAAATAAGTGAATACATTAGGCTAATGTGACATTCAAATTCTTTTAAAAGTTGGTTGCTATGCGATTGAAATTCGTTTGTTTGCATGACCTAGAGTTGACACTTTCCTATATGAAAAAAGTTTAAGTATTTTAAAACTGAAATCAATCGGAAACTGTTAACTCCACAAAAACTTTACAGGCATGACATAAATTGTGAGATCATTTTTGTTTTTTGTTTTTCAATAAGTTTTTGTCTGTCTCTACGTTTTACTAGTTATTTAAGGAAAATAGATCTTCATAGACCGATCCAAAAAATGCAAGATATCTTCCCTTGTCATAAAATATCTTTAAAATATGGAATTTTAATCAAAATCATTAGAGGTATTTGTCAGAAAAACAATATTTTCAACAGATTTTCCATGTAAATGAATAATATGGAAGTGTAGATTTTCTTGAAAATGTTCATGTGCCATTCTTGGAAACAACTGAACCTAAATTACTAAGCTTGGTATTTAACTGATTTTTAATTTCTTTAGCCCCACATGTTCTATGGTATTGTAATGCACCCAAAAATTCGATACCGAGATTTCATCGGAAATATATGTTTTGGGTCCCCTGAGTCCGAAAAAAAGTATTTTTTAAAAAAAAAGGTCCGTGTGTGTCTGTGGACATAGTTAAATACCATACGACACGAAGATTTTCAAAAAAATCCCCCCACCATAAACTATCCTTTACATGGAAAAAAATTTCGAAAATTTTGACTTTCTTAAAAACGGCTGTAACGATTTTCATTAAGATCCCGTATATTAAAGCTATTTATGTCCGAAATAAAATGTATATCTCGAATTTTGGGGGAATAGCCTCTGAACACCTCTTTCTTCTGGATGAATTTTGCCGAAGTTTGCTTAACTGCTAAATCGTAAGAGATAGAAAAAAACTCAGTACACAAAAAATGAACATCACGACAAAACACACAATTTTTTTCCTTTACGTTTTTGTTGTGGAGGTAACCGTTTCCGAGATTATCCTTGTTATTGGTTTCAATTGTGAAGTGCTTAAACTTTTCTCAGACAGGAACTGTCCGTTTTTCTTTTGTTCTACTCCTGGCCAAGCAAAGAAGGGATTTGCAATGACAATCGCATAACGATAGCTTTTAAAACATTTGACAATCAATTTAGCATAGCGCATTCCCTTATTCCCTTCTGCTTATAAGGAACTTAAGTAATAAGAACATTTTGCTAATGTTTATCTAGATTAGCGTTGTGTACAAAGAAGAAGAATCTTTTGTAGGAGGTTTGTAGAGCAGCTAGAGAAAGTCATGTGAGTGTAACACATCAGATTTTTCGTTTTTGATCAATGCTGACCACAGATACACACACACACATTTTTCTAAAATGTATTATTTTCTAAAACAGGTTTTAGGTGCAACACAATATTTCCTCTACTGACTATACATAGCTGATGAAGTAAAATGAAGGAATACCCCTGAAATGTATTGTATATAACAGTTGTTATTAAATTACTTTTTCATTTTAGACTTTTTTATATTGTGATTTAAAACACAAGATAGGTTACTTTATAGGAATATACAGCAGCATTTCTTGCTCAGATGCCCCAAAGCCACAAGGGACGAGGTAGAATTTGAGATTACGTGGTGCTTGCTGTTTTTATTTTATTCTGACATTGGTTCTTGGCTGTAGTCCAATAATTTAAACCATTCAGGGAGGAAATGTTCGATCCATGTTGACCTAGAAATGCTAGAGAAAATCCACCAACAAGCCTTGAGTCAACAGAGGCATTACATTGCCAAAATTTACCGTAACCACTTCGCTTCCTCGCATTTGTTGCACGTCCATCATCCAGTACAAGCGGACTGACCTAAATTCTATTTCAGCTTCAGCTGTAGCTAATGTAGTAGGGCAGATACCAGCCCTTTAAATGTGTTCAAGTGCAAAAATTCAGAAATTTAATCAGTGGATACAGAGCTACACTGAATCTGGATACAGCTGTCCATCGAGAGGGTTTTGGTCTTTAAACTACCATTCATAACAAACGGTAGAGTTCTGAACCTGGTGGGTATAATCGAGTCTGCCTTCTTAACATTTTTTTTAATATAAACAAATACAGTTCCGGAGGCTTGTCAGGACTCCGACACTGTATTCCTTTTTCTCCAGTTTCCTATATTTGCTTAGTAGACCTTATTATTCTTAACGTTTTCCTTTTTACATATAGAGACACAAACATAGACACATTTACAAACACAAAAACACCCATGCCCAAGGCGGGACTTTTTTTTTAAATCAATAAATGGTATAAAAAATACAGTTCCGGAGGTTTGTCAGACTCCGGCCTGCATTCCTTTTTTCCGGTTTCCTATATTTCCTTAGTAGACCTTATTATTCTTAACGTTTTCCTTTCACACATACGTACACAAAAATAGACACATTTACAAACACATAAACACCCATGCCCAAGGCGGGACTCGAACCCACGATCCTGTGCATCACGAAGCGCCAAAGCGAGACACTTTAGCGAGCGCGGCCACCGGGATCCGCTAACGTTAGTATGCGTGAGCGGGTTGACCCAGCATTGATGTCGCATTCTGCTCCTCTTACAATTGGGTTCAACTGGGTCTCTCGGAGCTATCAGAGTCTATCGAATCTAGTTCTGTCAAGCTAGGTAGCTGTTACTGATCGTTAATATGTGTTCAACCAAATTTATGGGTGAACAATTCGCCTTATTCACCTTCCAAAGTTTAAGCATAAGAAAATACTTAAGAAATAACCGGTTTACATAACCCTAGTTCACGAACAATATAGGAAACATCAACATTTGAAATGTGATTTCGTATTCAGGGAGAAATATTTATAACTTTCTCTATTAGTACATAGTGCAAAGGGAGAGAAGCTATTCCACACAAAATTCCATTCCGAGATTTCGCCGATATTACATTTTTGAGAATCCTGAATCCAAAATTCATTTTTAGAAAACCGTTCTGTGTATGTATGTAATGTAATATATGTATGCATGTATGTATGTAGACAGCATAACTCAAAAACGAAAAGTCGGTTAAATACCAAAGACTGGTGAAAAATTGAGTTTTATTTATGTATGCCCCCTCTTTAACTGCTGCGGTACTTAGCATCCCATTCTATATTGGGCGTGAAATTCCGTTTAATTTTGCTCGAAAGAGACCTCTTTTATGAGGCTTTAGGCTATTTTACTTTCTTAAGTAAACCTGGTTGGTCATATCGGACGACGAATGAAAAATGGTGAAATGAACTCGGGGTCCTTGGAACTTAAAGGTACTCGACATTCGTCTTGTCAGCATAAGACAAACCCCGAAATAACCTTACTCACCCTAGGCAAGATTCGAACTCTTGACCTTTTGAATGTGCTATTCTGTTTTGTGACATAACAGATGATGGAAACAGTGAACAGCGAACATCACGTGTGAGAATAAACAATGCAATAGTGTCTGTTGATATCCGAGAATCTGGCTTTTGGAGAACTCCGGTGAACATATATTTTCTTCCTTCATCTCTGCCCCTTGTTTTATGAAATTAAAGATATTTGCAATTACTTCTCTACTCTGATTATTTAATACTTTGCCTTGTAACTTTGAAAACATAGGAGCCATGGTTATTAATTTCACAAAAATAAAATAAACACTATTTACTACGCTATTTGTAAATATAATCAGATGCGGAACTCTTTCGACGCAGATAGTACATTGTTTTGCTCGCTGTGACTCTGAGTAAGCAGGTATCATTTCGCAAACTCCCAATAAGCTCGGCAGCTGGGTCCAAAAGTTTTGCGCCCGCTGTACTATCGCATCCTGATTAGGACAATGATGCCTAAGGCAAGTCGATAGAATTTTTGCTTGAATAACGATTTCAACTCGTGTCAGGTGTAAATTTAGTTTATTGAAGTATATTATACATTTTACTTTCTCTATACGTAGTATGTACATAGTTTATAGAGAAGATATTGTAATGCACCCAAAAATTCGGTACCGAGATTTCACCGGAAATACATGTTTTGAGACACCCTGAATATAAAACAAAAGCATTTTTAGAAAAATGTCCGCGTGTGTGTCAGAATGTGTGTGTGTGTGGGGGAGGGGGGCAGCATAGCTTAAAAATGAAAAGACCGTTAAATACCAAACTTGGTATTTAAATTCGGTATCTTCTAAGGATGCGACACGAAGGTTTTCAAGAAAATCCCCCGCACCCCAAACTATCCTTCACATGGAAAAATTCGAAAATTTTGATTTTCTAAAAAATTACTCACGATTTTGATTAAAATATCGTATATTAAAGATATATACCTGACAAATAATATGCATATCTTGAATTTTCTGGGAATAGCTTCTGAAGACTATTTTATTTTGGATGAATTTTACGGAATTGTGTATAACTGGTAAACCGTAAGAAATAGACAAAAACTTACCATACAAAATTGTAGAGCACATTTATGTTATATACATTTTCCGTGGAGATGATCGTGTTTTAGATATTCCTTGCTTTTTTGTTTAGCCTTGAAAAACTTATACTTTTCTCATACAGGAATGTGTCTACTCGTGTCCATACAAACAAAGGAACTTCAGTCACATAGCAACCAGCTTTTGACTATCACTTTAACCTATGGTACTCCCTTTTTTCGCTTCTACTTACAAGGAAGCAAGTAATAAGACTATTTCTGCTAATGTTTATCTCGATTAGCATAAAGTAAATAGAAGAATAAGCTTTTTAACAATAATTTGTTACAGGAATGTAGAGAAAGTCATGTGAATGAGATTTTTTAAAAAGTTTTGGGTTCTAGATAGGTAAAAGTTTGGTGAAGCAGTAGCGGAACCCCTCCAAGCCTTCTACTGGTAATTGTTGAAATAAAGGCTGGTTAAAAAGGTGAAATTTGACGATGGCGTGTGGCTGAGAAGGCTGTCCCGGCTGCTGGTCAGCTTGTCAGCCGTCAACCGCCCAACTAGAGCCCTCCAAACCACCTCCAGTGAGCGCTTTTTATCTGCCAATCAATGTTATAGGCGCATGCACGTGACATGCAACGGATGTTTATTTGTACGTCCGATCGTTCTGGAAACGGATTTTTCTCCCTTGTTCGTATACTAAGAAAATATAACAAACACCCTGCCCGCTGTGCTTTGGGGCCTTTGTTTTCTCGTTTTGATCTCTCCTCTGGTTTTGACGACGGGCATATGTATCCCTTTTCGGTATATTTTAATGTGTAATGTTGCTATTTCTATAAAAGTTTATCTGGGTTAAAATTCAGTAGATAGGAGAAAAGTTCTGATGTGTTACATTCATATGATTTTCTCTCTCTTCTACGACCAACTAGTCTTACAAACACTTATTCTTGTATTTTACTTCGTGCTAATCGAGAAATACATTAGCAAAACTGGATTTATAACATAATTTCTTGTAGATGCAAAGGAATAAGCGCTAAAACTATAGTCAAATCTTTTATGAGCTGGTCGTTATGTGATCTTTTTGAAATTCCGTTCTCTTTAGTTGACCAGGAGAGAGAGTTGGAGAGAAAAAAATAATATCGACTTCCCATTTGGGGAAAGTATAAGTACTGGAAAATTCAAAGGAATACCTAACAGATAGCTAATTACATAAAAACTGTATTTCATATAAATTGCATGTTTTAAGAAGATCTACTTGTTTTGTTTATTATGTTTTTGTGTGTCTCTTGATTTACCAATTAAGTAAAAGTCATTCGGAATTGGAGGACCTCAGAATATTCCCAGAAATTAAGTTTTACAACTTATTTGTCATAAAATGTTTTAAACATATACTAATTTAATCAAAATCATTAAAGACATCTTTGAGAAAATGTACATTTTGGAGAAAATATTACTACCTATAATTGGAGATGGGGAATTTTCTTGAAAAAATTTCGTGTTGCATCCTTAAAAGATGCAGAACTTAAAATATCAAGTTTGGTATTGAACCGACTTTTCATTTTGAGGAATGCTGTTCACACACACACACACACACACACACACACACACACATACGCGCGCGCGTCGAACTCCGTAGTTTAAGGATAACTAGATCGTGGCTTCAAACCCGGCGGAGATCGATGCATTTTTTCGGGCGTAAAAATACTTAGCATGGCTTCCTTCGGAAGGGAAGTAAATCCGTTGGTGCCGTATCATAGATTTACGGCATTTAAGATAATCTCAAGCCTCACAGCAGAGAATAGGACGCTTATAACCGCAGCAGTTAATGAGCGTATATAAATAAACCTCAATTTATTTTTACACGCATACACACACAGACCCTTTTCTAAAAATCTTATCTGCTGCATTCGCATGACTTTCTCTACCTGTTCTGCAAACAAACTATTCTTACAAAATATTATCCTACTATCTCTATCTGCTATACAAGATAAATATTAACACAATTGGTTTTATTACTTAGTTCCTTATAAGCAGAAGGGAAATAAGGGAAAATACCAGGCTAAAGCGATAGCCAAATATTTTAAAAGATGATCGGTATGTGAACAATTGAAGTTTGTTTTGCTTTGCATTTCTATAAAAACAAAAGAGAGATGAATGGTGACCCCGTTTGAGAAGACGAGTAGTTTAAAATTGAAACCAATAACAAGACATATCTCGGAAATGTCAATTCTACAACATAAATGTATATTACATAATTTGTGTGTTTTAAGGAGATTACATATTTTTGTGCAGCAAGTTTTTGTGAATCTTTTACGGTTTACCAGTTACGCAATATTTAGCAAATTCATCCAGAATAAAGAGTTCTTTAGAGACTATTCCCAAAAAATTCAAGATATACACTTTATTTGCCATGTAGATATATTTAATACACTTATTTTAATTAAAATCAAAATATTGACTTTTTTTCCATGTAAAGGGTAGTTTAGGGTGGGGAAGGATTTTTCTTAAAATCTTCGTGTCGCATCCTTGGAAGATATTAAACTTAAATACAAACTTTGGTATTTTAACTGTCTTCAGTTTTTGAGCTATGCTGTCCACAGACACACACACACACACACACACACACACACACACACACACACACACACACGTGCTCAAAACATATATTTCCGGTGAAATTTCGGTATCGAATTTTTGAGTGGATTACAATACTTCTTGTATACAGTATGTACATAGTGCGCGTAGTGAAATTAAAAATCTGATGTGTTACACTCACTTGACTTTCTCTAGCCGTTCTACAAACTTCTTACATAAGATTATTCTTCTTTCTGCACCTTGTTAATCGAGGTATTCAGCACAATGTTCTTATTACTTAATTCCTTATAAGTAGGAAGAAAATAAGGGAATACACTAGGCTAAATCGATGGTAAAACGTTTTAAAAGCTGTCGTTATGCGATTGTCATTATATACAAATCGCTTCCATTCTTGGCCAGGAGTAGAACAAAAGAAAAACGGACACTCCCGTCTGAGAAAAGTGTAAGTACTTCACAACTGAAACTAATAACAATGAATACCTTGAAAACGGTAAGCTCCACGAAAAAAATTTAAATGACGTAAATTGTGTATTTTAGTAAGGCCTATATTTTTTTCTCTATCTCTTACGGTTTATTGGTTATGCCAAATTAAGCAAACTTCATACAGAATAAACAGGTCTTTAGAAGCTATTCCCAGAAAATTCAAGATATACATTTTATTTGTCAGGTAAATATCTTTAATTTGCTATATTTTAGTCAAAATCGTTAGAGCCATTTTTAAGAAAATCAAAATTTTCGAAAAAAGTTCCATGTATAGGGTAGTTTGGGGTGGGGGGATTTTTCTCAAAATCTTCGTGTCGCATGCATGGAAGATATTAAATTAAATACTAAGTTTGGTATTTTAGCTACTTTTCGTTTTTGAGTTATCGTGTTCACGGACACACACACACGGACCTTTTTCTGGAAATGTTTTTTTTTGGATTCAGGGGGTCCTAAAACATGTATTTCCGGTGAAATCTCGACATCGAATTTTTGGGTGGGATGCAATACTTCTCTATCCCTATGTACATTGTACATACGGGGCTAGAGAAAGTAAAAATGTATTTTTTTTTTTTGCATGCATTTTTTGCAAAAATCACCGTATCGAGTTTTAGTGGAAATGCAACACTTTCCTTATTATGTGTTTAAGAGAGAAAGTATTACAATTTCGTTTGTATACCTACTAATAAACTGTAGAGGATAGAGGAAGTGATGTGAATATAATGAATCGGATTTTTTCACCGCATCCTTTATTTGGATAGAATTGAATTTGGTTGTGGAGGTGGCAAATATCTTGGTGTGCTTCTGAAGACGGATGTATCAGCTCCTGACATGGCAGTATAATTGAGGTTCTATACACTGGGGATTATTACTGGTAGACAGGGTGAGCACTGCTGCGTAATATCATTTTAATGAGAGACCCGAGAGAATGAAAATGAGGAGAGAAAGACAGACTGACGTTGACTCAGCAGTTGATGTAGAGTCCTCTTCAGCTTGCTTCCATGCGCTTTAATTTATCGGACCGGGTTGCTTTCACACAGAGAGAAATAAGGACAAAAAAATGAAACTGCAGCATCTTCATGAAAAACGTGGCTTTAAAAGCATTACCAATGATACGCTTAATTCTCTTTTCTGAAAGTCACTTATTTATTCATTAATAAAATTACTGCTCAGTGGACAATTTTAATTATTATGTTCTGTTCCTGGCAGTAAATCATGATGGATATAAAACACAGGGGTATAAAAAAACATGGAAAATAATATTTATTTATATTATAAGTTCCTTAGACTATTATTTGCGAATGGGATATTTAGTACGATCATGGGCCGCGTGGTTAGACCATTCGCCTCTCACCTAGACGGCCTAGGTTCGATCCCAAGCGACCGCATGTAAGATTTGTGGTGGACAAAGCGGCGCTGGGGCAGGTTTTCTCCGGTTTCCCCCGCCATCGCATTCCACCGGTGCTCCACCTTCATTCATGTATCATCAGTGTCACCGCCTGCGGTGCCATAAGTAGTTAAAGCGGGCGTTAAACACTACAAAAAAAAAATAGTACGATCATAATATTAACTGTCGCGGGTTAAAAAAAAAAATCCTTAGCATGGCTTCCTTCGGAAGGAAAGTAAAACCGTTGGTCCCGTGTCGTAGATTTACGGCACGTAAAAGAATCTCAAGCCTGATAGAGAGGCCTCTGAGCAAAATTAAGCGGTCTTTCACGCCCAATACGTGACGCTGAGAACCATAGCAGTTAAAGAGCGTCCATAAATAACACGACATTTACATTTTGAGAAAATAATAGTCTAATAAGCCACGTGTAAAATACAACGTTTTATCCTATCATAATATTAACTGCAATATTCTTATATTTATTAATATTAATAGAGTTGTCATAGAATTTTAGTCGTGACCTAGGTAGTGCTTTGTTCGTTGTTGCCTAACGTATAAACAACTTCAATTCTGGTTGTTTCAACTGCACCAAATAAATCAATAAATGAATGAAAATGGATATTCCCTAAGAGGTATCAGATTATGCTAAAAAAGCAAGAAACAAGAAACTCATAATTTAAAGAATGGGGAGCTGCCAAACGAGTTAAAATAGTTGAAGACTGTATTGTTTCCTAAGATACATAAAATGTATACATGAAGTCTATACGATAACAAACGATTTTTAGAACCGTTCATTAATAATTTGGTGGCTGGCTCCGTAGCTCAGTCGGTAGAGCATCTTCTTGCTGTGTGAGGGGTCCAGGATTCGATTCCCGGCAGGGGAGTTGAGATTATTTTCTAGCCCAGATTATTTCCTATCCCAGAGTCTGGAAGTATGAATGCGAATGTGAATATGTGTGTATGTGTGTGTGATCTAATGACTAAAGATAAAGCCAAATATAATCCCATTGGCGATAGGCAATATGTTCTACAGGAAAATACCGCCGATAGAACCATATAGTTAAAGGCGGGGTATAATAGAATAATAAAAAAATAATTTGGAAAACACACGTTGATATAATTATCACTTAAATATCAATATATCAAAAACAGAAAATTATAACTAGTAGGAAAAATTTGATGTGTTCCATTCACATGACTTTCTCTACATCTCTGCAACAAAAAATTGTTAAACAGCTTAAGCCTCTATTTACTTCATCCTAATTGAGAAAAAATTAGCAGAAATACCTTGCTTCCTTGTAAGTAGAAGCAAAATAGGGAGTTGCATAGGTTAAAGTGACAGTCAAAAGCTGGTTGCTATGTGACTGAAGTTCCTTTATTTGTATGGACACAAGTTGACACATTCCTGTATGAGAAAATTGTAAGTTTATCAAAGCTGAAACTAACAACAAGGAATACCATAAAAACGATCAACTCCACAAAAAATGTATATAACATACATTGTGTGTTTTAATGTGCTCTACATTTTCTGTGTGGTAAGCTTTTGTCCATCTCTTACGGTTTAGCAGTTATGCAAAATTCCGTAAAATTCATCCGGGATAAAGTAGTCTTCAGAGGCTATTCCCGGAAAATTCAAGATATGCATTTTATTTGTCGTGTAAATATATTTAATATACGACATTTTAATCAAAATCGTTAGAGCATTTTTGAGAAAATCAAAATTTTTGAAAAAAAGTATCATGTAAAGGATAGTTGGGGGTGGGGAAATTTTCTTGAAAATCTTCGAGTCGCATCCTTGGAAGATAGCAAACCTAAATGCCAAGTATGGTTTTTAACGGTCTAAATTTTTTTATTCAGGGGGTCTCAAAACATGTATTTCCGGTGAAATCGCGATATCGAATTTTTGGGTGCATTACAATACCTTCTCTATACACTATGTACATAGTACGTGTAGAGAAAGGAAATGAACACAAATTAAATAAAACAGAAAATTAAGGCGATACTGAAGAGTTTCAATACTTAAGTAGCAGAGCAATATCTGATAGAAGAAGTAAAAATCTGATGTGTTGCATTCACATGATTTTCTCTTCCTGTTCTGCAAACTATTACAACGAAACTTTATTCTTTTATCTACATCATGCTAATCGAGATAAACATAAGAGAAATTGTCTTATTACGTACTTTCTTGTCAGTAGAAGGAAAATTAAACGATGCATTATATAAAGCGATAGTTGTATCTTTTAAAAGCTATCGCTATGTGATTACATTTTATTCTCTATCCATGCCCAGAGGTAAAACAAAAGAAATATGAAACGAATGACGAGTTGGCGTTTGAGAAAAGCACAATATTTTAAAATTGGAACCAATTAACAAGGAATATCTCAGAAATGGTTAACTCCACAAAAACAAATGTATATGACAATTATATGTTTTAAGGACACCCAGATACAATTTTGATGCAGCAAAATATTGTCTATTTCTTACTTTTACTATTTATGCAAAAGTCTTTCAAAAAAAAAGAGTAATTCAGAGGCTACTCCTAAAAAAAATTAAGATAGATAGTTTATATGTCTGTAAATGTCTTTAATATATCGAATTTTAATCAAAACCTTTATAATTATCTTTAAGAAAAACTTTTTGAAGAATTTTCCATAAAAAAAGAATTTCTTGAATGCCTTGCTTGGAAGGTGGTCAAATTAAATGTTATGTTAGGCGTTTAACCTACTTTTCGTTTTTTAGCTATCGTGTTCACCAACACTCGGACTCACACTGCAGACCTGTAATCAATACAACGGAGCGTGAATCACATAGTTACCAAGTTTTTTTACTTTCTCTATGTGCACTATGTACATAGTGTATAGAGAAGGTTAATACCTACTTCACAAAACATTCGATACCGAGATTTCACCGGAAATATATTTTAGGGTCCCCTGTAACAAAAAAAACGTATTTTTAGAAAAAGGTCCGTGCTGTGTGTGTGTCCGTGTGTCTGTGAACACGATAACTCAAAAACGAAAAGGCGGTAAAACACCAAACTTGGTATTTAGGTTTAGTATCTTCCAGGGATGCGACACGAAGCTTTTGAGAAAAATCACCCCACCCCAAACTACCCTTTACATGGAACGTTTTTCGAAAATTTTGATTTTCTCAAAAATGGCTGTAACGATTTTTATTTAAAATTTCGTATATTAAAGAAATTTACCTGAAAAATAAAATGTATATCTTGAATTTTCTGGGAATATCCACTGAGGTGTAGTTTATTCTGGATGAATTTTACTGAATTTTGAATAACTGCTAAACCGTAAGAGATGGAGAAAAACTTACTGCACAAAAATGTAGCGCACATTAAAACACATAATTTATGTTTTATATATATTTCTTTCGTGGAGTTTGTCGTTTTTGAGACATTCCTTATTTTTGGTTTCTGCTATGAAAAACTTACTTTTCTCATACAGGAACTTGTCAACTCCGATCCATATAAACAAAGGAACTTCATTGACATATCAACCAGCTTTTGAATATCACTTTAACCTATGGTACTCCCTTATTTCGCTTCTACTTACAAGGAAGCAAGTAATAAAACTATTTCTGCTAATGTTTTCTCGATTAGCAGGAAATAAAGAAAAGCATAAGCTTTTTAACAATAATTTATTGCAGAGTTGTAGAGAAAGTCATCTAAATGGAACACATCAGATTTTCTGAATTTGTCTCCAAGAAGCTATGTGTGCCTCTTTGCTGTGGTACCCACTATCAGGAAATAAAATCACTGAAAAAGTAGAGCCCAAACCTACTGCACCAGGCTGCTCCAAGTCTACTCGTGTGGCGTGCCTAGCCAATATGTCACTGAGCTAAGATCAAAGATCAAAATATAAATGCAGTCTTATTTATGGCTTCATATTGTATATTGGGCGAAAAGGACCACTTAATTTTGCTCAGAAGCCTCTTTATCAGACTTGAGGTTCTTTTATGTGCCATAAGTCTATGAAAATCAGATTTACAGCTTTACTTCCCTTTCGAAGGAAGCCATGCTAACAAGTTTTACCCCGAAAAAAAGTCCATCATCTTCCGCCGAGTTTGAACCCACGACTTTGAGTATGGTGACCACTATACCACGGAGGGCGAGCCAAAGATCACACCACAATACTTTCATCGTACCGCTTCATTTCCAACACTTGCTTCAGTCGTGGCTGCAGGCAGATCCCTGTGGGCTCCGTGTTACTCAGTACTCTTTTGGTGCACATCCAAGCTGGAACAGCCTGTATTACTCAGTATCTCTCCAATACAGAAGTTCAGTTTGCATTAGGAGACATAGCTATGCCTAGTTCATAACACATTGTCGATATATAGTTTCAAATCTGATTCAATCTCTCAACCCTCTTCTGCAGTTAGCCAATGTAAAAAAGCACCCTTTAAAAGTATTTTACACCCAAACTCTATGAAAAATTAAATTCATCTAGGTGTTATATCGTACCGCTTATAACTTGAAGCAGCTCGTATTACATTCTCATTTCCAGCGAATGCCGTAATGAAACGTTTTCTGGCTGTATATATAATAACGGTCGTGGGAGGCATATGTTTACATCATCCCATATGAGTCAAATTACACACTGTGGGATTTTCAAGATACCACCTCTCTGCACCGTTCGTTTTTCTCACTTATCACAAATCTAACCCAGAGTTCAGAGTTTATTTTTACACGTGGCTCTCAGGCTTTAGTATATTTACTGTTGATCTTCTTGTCTCTAATACAATCTCTTTCATTAAATGCGAGCATATGAAGTGGCTATTCATGTGTCACTCCCGTTGTGCTTCTAAAATCTGATGTGTACCATTCACATGACTTTCTCTATATGCCTGCAACAAATTATTCTTAAAAAGCTTATACTTCTATTTACTTTATGCTAATCAGAAAAAAGTAGCAGAAATAGTCTTATTACTTGCTTCCTTGTAAGTAGAAGCGAAATAAGGCACTACCATAGATGAAAGTGATAGTCAAAAGCTGGTTGCTATGTCAATGAAGTTCCTTTGTTTATATGGATAGGAGTTGACAAGTTCCTGTATGAGAAAAGTATATGTTTTTCATAGCAGAAACCAATAGTAAGGAATGTCTCAAAAACAACAAACTCCACGAATAAAATGTATATAACATAAAATGTGTGTTTAAACGTGCTCTACATTTTTGTGTAGTAAGTTTTTGTCCATCTCTTACGGTTTTGCAGTTATTCAAATTTCAGTAAAATTCATCCAGAAAAACTACTCTTCAGAGGCTATTCCCAGAAAATTCAAGATATACATTTTATTTTTCAGGTAAATATCTTTAATATACGAAATTTTAATCAAAACCGTTAGAGCCATTTTTGAAAAAATAAAAATTTTCGAAAAAAGTTCCATGTAAAGGGGGGGGATTGTCTCAAAATCTTCGTGTCGCATCCCTGGAAGATACTAAACTTAAATACCAAGTTTGGTATTTTAGCTACTTTTCGTTTTTGAGTTATCGTGTTCACAGACACACTGACACACGGACACACACATACACACGCGGACCTTTTTGTGAAAATGCTTTTTTTGGATATTGGGGACCCTAAAACATATATTTCCAGTGAAATCTCGGTATCGAATTTTTGGGTGGAGTGCAATACTTTCTCTATACACTATGTACATAGTGCGTATAGAGAAAGTAAAAATACTCTGTGTAGTTCACCAGTGTAGCTTAAATTTTGCCTCTTCAATAGATTCTCAGAAGAGATATTAATTATATTCCTTTCAGTAAATAGGGTTTTATTTATGGACCCTCTTTACCTGCTATGCTTCTCAGCATCCCATTCTATACTGGGCGTGGAACACCGCTTAGAAGCTTGAGGTACTTTTACGTGCCATAAATCTACGACACGGGACCAAGGGCTTTACTTTCCTTCCGAAGAAAGCCATGCTAAGGAATTTTACGCCTGAAAAAAATCCATTGTCCTCCACCGGATTTGAACCCGCAACCTTGGGAATATGAATTTAGCGTAGTAACCATTAAATAACGGAGGGCAACCTTTTTTTTTTTTACCCCCTTTCATTCGCCCTAGTTAGGTTTACTTGTACTGGTGGACTGTTTCACAATTTGTATATGCTTTGGTAATTTAAACTTTGTAATTAAATTAAAGCTGAACTTTACAAACAAACTTAAATATGTGCAAGTGAAATTGTATAAATCTTACAAGTGTTTGCTTCACAAATAAATAGCAATTGCACACATTTTTACTTTCTCTAGCACGTATGTACACAAAATGTACAGCTGCTAGAGAAGGTATTGTATTCCACCCAAAAATTCGATGTCGAGATTTCACCGGAAAATATGTCTTGAGGTCCTCTGAGTCCGAAAAAAAAAACGTTTTTCGAAAAAGGTCCGTGTATGTGTGTTTGGACACCATAGCTCAAAAACGAAACGACCGGTAAATACCAAATATACCAATCTATATTTAGTATCTTTCAATGAAGCGAAATGAAGAGTTTCAAGAAAATCTCCCTACCACAAACTACCCTTTACATGAACATTTTTTTGAAAGCTTTGTTTTTATCAATAGTGGCTGTTACGATTTTGATTAAAAAGCATATTTAAATGAAAAATAAAATGTATATCTTGAATCTTCTGGGAATAGCCTCTGGGTGCTTTAATGAGACCTACATTTTTTGTGTAGTATGTTTTTGTCTATCTCTTACGTCTACGAGTTACACAAAAGTCATCCAGAATGAACAGATCTTCAGACCCATTCCCAAAAAATTCCAGATATACATTTCGTTCGTCATAACAGTATTTTAAATAATTGGTATTTTAATCAAAAGTGTTAAAACCATTTTTAAATCAATCAAATTTTTCGAAAATGTTCCATTTCAAGGATAGTTGGGAGTAGGGGGATGTTCTTGCAAGTCTTTGTATCACATCCTTGGAAGATATTGAACTAAATAACAACTTTATTTTTTATGAATGAGCTAGATATAAGGATATTTTACTTAGTACATTAGTAGGTACATTTTGCAATGCGTGGTTGGAGACACTTTGAAACGGGAATATGATAGAATGCATATAATGTTTTCATGTTTTGTAAACTGTATATCTGGACTTGTAAATTCCTCCAACTTTGCAAGTTAACAAACTTTCATGATGAAACCTCTGCAGAACTTGCTGGTGACCCGAAAACCCCACCACCCCCGAAAAAAACCGAAAAACCCCATAGGTCAGAGAGGTCGGTCCTGGGAACAAATCCACGACCTCCCAAATGTTTGTCTCAGACGAAACGTGTGGATCGGTACGTATGTTTTTTTGGAGTGTTTAACGCCCGCTTTTACTGCTCTGGCACCGCAGGCGATGACACTGATGATACATTAAGATGGAGCCCTGGTGGAATGTGATGGCGGGGGAAACTGGAGAACCCGGAGAAAATCCGCCCCTGCGCCGCTTTGTGCACCACAAATCTCACAATCGGTCGCTTGGGATCAAAGGTGAGAGGCGAGTGGTCTGACCACTCGGCCACGGCGCGGCCTGGTACTTAGTAGGGAGAGGGAAGATTGTATTCCATCCGGTGATTTCACCGGAAATATATGTTTCGAACCTTTGAATCATAACAAAAAAAATCTTGTTAGAATTTGGTATCTAACCGACTTTTCGTTTTTGGGTTATGCTATTCTCACACATACACACACACACAAAATTAAGACCTTTTTCTAAAAATCTTTTTTTTTTTTTTTTTTTTTTTTTTTTTTTGATCCAGGTGTTTCCAGGGAAATCTCGGTATCGAAGTTTTGGCCTAATTCTCTGTCTGTACACTTTAGATACGTGCTAGAGAAAGTAATAAGAACTGAAGCTTTCCTGACGACATATCATCTCTAAATTGTTTGCTTACATGTATTCAAAAACAGCTTGTTAATCAGAAGAACCTTATTTTGTAAGAGTGGTACGGATATAACGTATGCTCCCCCAGCTACCTTGCGATGACCTAGATCACTTACTCTTGAATTGTTGAACGTGAGCGGTTATGGCGCAAGTGTTGGAAGTTTCCGCCTATTGCTGTGCATGCTGCATAGCTGTTAGTTCCAATGAAGCGCAATGGAGGGGTGACAATCACCAATTGGTTGGCTTCCTCGACGTTGTTACGGCAGAACCACATCCTCTGTCTCTGCGCGCACCAACCTTCTCTGCCTCTGGGCGAATAATAACTTCTTTCGGAGTGGAGGAAACACAACATATATTGGATAATTGTTTTTACTTTCTCTATACTCACTATGTACATAACGTATAGAGAAGGTATTGCACTCCACCCAAAAATTCGATACCGAGATTTCACCGGAAATATATGTTTTAGGGTCCCCAACATCCAAAAAAAGCATTTTCACAAAAAGGTCCGTGTGTGTGTGTGTGTGTGTGTGTGTGTGTCCGTGTGTCTGTGAACACGATAACTCAATAACGAAAAGTCGGTAATATACCAAACTTGGTATTTAAGTTTAGTATGTTCCAGGGATGCGACACGAAAAATCCCCCCACCCCAAACTACCCTTTACGTGGAACGTTTTTCGAAAATTTTCTAAAAATGGCTCTAACGATTTTGATTAAAATTTCGTATATTAAACATATTTACCTGACAAATAAAATGTATATCTTGAATTTTCTGGGAATAGCCTCTGAAGAGTAGTTTATTCTGGATTAATTTTACTGAACTTTGAATAACTGCTAAACCGTAAGAGATGGGCAAAAACTTACTACACAAAAAATGTAGAGCACTTTAAAACACACAATTTATGTTATATACATTTTTTTCGTGAATTCGTCGTTTTTGAGACATTCATTATTTTTGGTTTCTGCTATGAAAAACTTATACTTTTCTCATGCAGGAGCTTGTCAACTCCTATCCATATAAACAAAGGAACGTCATTGACATAGCAACCAGCTTTTGACTATCATTTTAACCTATGGTAGTCCCTTATTTCGCTTCTACTTACAAGGAAGCAAGCAATAAGACTATTTCTGCTCATTTTTTCTGATTAGCATAAAGTAAATAGAAGTATAAGCTTTTTAAGAATAATTTGTTGCAGGGATATAGAGAAAGTCATGTGAATGGTAAGCATCATATTTTTTTCAGACAAGCCGTGTGTAGGACAGGAGTTGGATAGGTAGAGTGAGACTGAAAAATTCATAGCCGGGATTTGAACCTCAGATCTCCCGATCTCTAACTGACTGCTCTGCTACTGAGCGAGATGACAACCCCAATGGTGACTTACAATGTTGTAAATACTTAATTCCCAGGATTCATAGCATAGCCAACTGTTATGGTCAATTGGTATTGGATTGTTTTTTCACACAAGCCGTGTGTAGGACAGGAGTTGGATAGGTAGAGTGGTAGCTCAGTGGCAGAGCAACAGGCTAGAGATCGGGAGATCCGTGGTTCAAATCCCGGCTATGGCATTGAATTTTTCAGTCTGACTCTACCTATTCACCAATATATATTGTAAGAACACTCTTTTTTGCCCGCCTGTGTAGTGTGGGGGTAGCGTGTTTGCCTCATATTCAACAGGCCGCGAGTTCGAATCTTGTTCGGTGTGTTACCCGGATAAGGGTTTTTTTTTAGGATTTTCCCTTATCTTGAGAAGACAAATGTCGAGTAATTTTAAGAACATTTGAGCATCATTTCACCAATTTCATTCATTCATCGTTCGATATGCCCAACCAGGTTAAAGGAGGTTAAGCTACCCCAAGAAAGACTCTCTTTTATCTCTACAAAACATCTTCTTGATGAGATTTGAATTTCTAGTTCGCAAGTTCGCCGCTATGCGCCAAGGTAGCGAGGGAACATCTGGTCAAATGTAAATGGTGTGTTATTTATGGACGCTCTTTAACTGATGTGGTTCTCAGCGTCCCATCCTACGAAAATTTACACCCGAAAAAATCCATCGTCCTCTGCCGGGTTTGAACCCGCGATCTTGGGTATATGAAGTTAGCATGGTAGCCATTACACCACGGATGGCACTGTAGGACGAAATCACGGCTTGCGGACGCGAAACTTTGCTGAATATTGCCCAGGAATCTTCTTCTTTCAAGGTATGCGGTTCTTTTATGTGCAAATAAACATACACGGGACCATTGGCTTCACTTCCTTTTCGAAGGAAGTCATGTTAAGGATTTTTACGTCCGAAAATATCAATCAACCTCCGCCAGGTTTGAACCTGCAATCTTGGATTTTGGCGGCTAGCATGGTAACCACTACACCACGGAGAGCGACATTTTCCCCACTGATTATAAATAAAAATCTGTTCACAAAGGAGTGTCTTTCTTCAATGCTTTCGTAAATATTCTCTTTCGATGCTCGGCGGTTGCGACTACTTCTACACGCTCCGAATTTTCCGTCGAAACTGGCTCGCTGCTGTATCTGATGCATTCATAGTTGAAACTAAACTCTCTGCAGACTTCGTTCAGTTTTTTATACCTGTAGATGGCATGGCAGGAAATTTCCAGAAACAGTCTCACGTGCAAAGCGCAGCAGGTGTCACAAATTTACTCAGGTGTAACAATGCGCGGCGCGTCAAAGAACTTGCCGACCGCAAACGTATCCACTTACAAAAGTTTAACAATCACGTTTCGAGTCAAAGAATTCGCCGACACACGTATCCACTAACGTTTCTAAGTGTAACAATGGATGGCAATGAATACCTAAAGTCGGAGACATCCATAGTGATTCCTGACAGTTGTCTTACCTCGTGGCCACTGCGTCACATGGTTGCTACTTTGCAGTACAAGCGGATACTCGCGTCAACTGAAACAGCATTGATGAATGTTTGTACATCTTGCAACAAGGATGCCAATCAGCTGAGACTGCACACTGGCTGTCAGGGATCACTCTGGATCTCCCCGACTTAAAGCAAGCCGGTCACACACACGTGAGGCTATTAAGGGTCATTCACATCGAAAATCAACCGTAGACGTAACGTAGACACAGAAGCTTGCAGCCAATATATGTATAGGATCATTCATAATGGTTATATTGACATTGACGTAGACATAACCGTAGTACGTTAACATACGAGGGCCGTTTTTTTTTCAACCTCCGATAAGACAAGTTCATGGACAACAATTATTACTAAAAGTTTTGTACACTTATGGTTACTTTTCAACATAATCACAGAAAAGATTGAGACATTTACCGTACCTGTGTACAAGCTTTGCAATACCCGTTTCAAAAAATATTGCCGCCAATGATTTCAAATGAGCATTGACGTTGTTTTGAAGATCTTCAATTCAGGGAAAAGGTGAAAGTCGCTGGGTGCCAGGTCAGGACTATATGGCGGATGATCGAAAATGTCCCATTGAAATTGTTCAAGGAGCCGATGAGTTGTGCCAGCAGTGTGTGGACGAGCGTTGTCATGGATCAACACAAATCCTGAAGTTTACATTCCTCTTCGTTTGTTTTGAATGACTCTCCGCAAACGTCTTCAAAAAAACATTAAGGCTCATTTGAAATCATTGGCAGCAATATTTTTGAAACGGGTATTGCAAAGCTTGTGCACAGGTACGATAAATATCTAAATCTTTTCGGTGATTCTATTGAAAAGTAACTTTACAAAACTTTAGGTAATAAAATAACTGTTTTCTATAAACTTGTATTTATTTATAGCTTATCGGATGTTGAAAAAAACAACGACCCTCGTAGAAGCTTGCAAACCCTAAGCTTTTGCGTTAAAGTTAGCAATGAAAATCACTTCTCGATGTGTTATTAAAATGACTTTGATGATTCTGTCTCATTTCGCTTGGTAGATTATGAAAATCTCCTCCGTTATTTCTTCTTTGAATTAGGGGATTAATTCACTATCGTCTATGATGAGACAACCGTTCTTTAAAATATCAGTCACCAAGCAAATTTGCTACTCTAGTTTGCATGTGCACGAATGCTGCCATACTCTCGTCTCTGCCAGCCAGTTTAGCTTGCTATTTACTCGCAAGGCGCAGTTTACTTGTTTTAAATTCTGATCGGTTATTGTCGGTTTGTCGGTGGTAACTTAGGGATTCCAGTTTTGGATATTAAGGAATGGTCTGGAGATGTCGGTGCCCTAGCTCAGGATTTTGTTGGCATGGAACCTTTCTCAGGTGTGGTAAACACACAAGTGATTTTCTTTGAGTTTAGATTATTATCGAACTCATTTTGTTCGGCCTTTTCTGCCGTCGAACACACTCGAATTCCCCGTAAATGTTCTACTCTTAAGTTATACTTTTCTCGATCGAGTCTATTATTACCTACTTATTACTTTTCACAGTCTTTTGGTGCAGTGATTTCGTTCGTATTCTGGTCTGTATTAAATTAAACTATTTCCGTCACAACCAAAGTCTCCAAT
Organism: Hymenopus coronatus; assembly: GCA_030762935.1. NCBI lineage: Eukaryota > Metazoa > Arthropoda > Insecta > Mantodea > Hymenopodidae > Hymenopus > Hymenopus coronatus. The sequence goes on from CM060897.1 coordinate 30,490,470, forward strand.
ACGGACCCAAAAATCACATCTTAGCTCCGCCGATGTTCCACTCCAAGTGCCAAAAGTGTCACTTGATCAATGAGAGAATTGTTTCTTTTTTACTTGTTATGTGCACCCTCGGGCACTGTAACCTCAGTTAAATGTTCTTCCCTTAACGGTATTATCCTACCTGGGTCGCTTATCAGCTCGTGACAACTGTCTGTTCTTGGCTACTTAAATGTGTTTTATAATATTTCTTCCCTGGCCATTTTCAATGTACATTTGTCCCCTCTTAATATAATTCGTGTCATATTGGCCTCATTTGTCATTGAGAATGCTCATGGTGCATTTAATTCTGCGTCTATATTCTACGGTTAATTTTCAATATGTAATGTCCCTTTACTGTCGCAGGGCGCACCCACAATATTATAAATGTTTGAAAGCTGTGCAGCATATATGCACTGGAGCAGGCATCACGAAATGATTGACTTTCAGAAAAGCAAAGAGAGAGTGACAGTAGATTTGCTCAATGCTCTTGCGAAATCACTTTCTGACCAACTGCGCGGAAAGCGTGATCAGATAATTCCACCAGTGCTGTGGCTGCGTGAAACATTTTGCATTTGAAGTACGTAATCGCTTTTCATAGGTCAATGCACCTACTGTAGGTTCATTATTGGTAGAACAATTGCTCTATTATGTCTTGTGCATTAGTGTTTATATTTCAGATATGAATATAAAACTATTTTCATAGATTTTTAGGTAATTGGTAGTCGTAATATGAATAATTGCAGAAAAATAATGACAAATATATTATTACCATAATAAAATAACCAACTCTTTATCTTGTTAATACCATTGTAACTGCACTGTAACGCCAACTGCACTGGTAACGAAAAACTTTCACATTTGTAGCACTGAAAATGAACAGGGGGTGTCGCCAGTAGGTAAGGGATTAATTGATTAAAAATAAACAAAGGACCTTCCTCCCTAAAAAAGAATTTTGCCCAAAATTCAAACTTTTAAGAATGAAGGAAAACCGGCCGAGTGGTTACACCGCTCGCTTCTCACCTAGGTGGCTGGGTTCGATCCTAGGATATCGTATTGGGATTTGTGGTGGACGAAGTTACGCATGCGCGGGTTTCCTCCGGGTTCTCCAGTTTCCCCAACATTCATTCCACCAATGGTTTCACAATCACCCTTTCTGTCATCCATTTCTTTGTCATGTTTTATCATTCACTTCCTCATTTTCATACCAGGCATCGGGCTGATCATCCACCCTGACTTTTCTCTGGTCCAGAGCCTCGGCTCCTCCACAGGTGCCGGATCCCTGGGCTGGATCTATATCCTGGGAGGTGTAGGTGCTACACACGAGTAGGGTAAATGCTGAAAGAAAGAAAAACTATTTAAGATAGCTCAGATATATTGGTAATAATTTGGTATTTAACAAAATTCCAAAGAAATTCATTCATTCTCTTTGGTAACTGTTTTGTCTTCTCTTACGTAATGAGACTGCATATTTAATTTTCTGAACGCAGAATTTACTATATATAACTCCTGGCACGACACCTCACGCGGAACCTTGGCCTACCGCCCGGTCGCAGCGTCCCCCATCTCGGTCATGGATGGGGTGCAGTATTGGAGGGTGAGACGTGGTCAGTGCCTCGAGCCCCCCGTTCGGTTAATGCGGTCCTCATGACCTGGAGCCGCTACTTCTCCATCAAGTAGCTCCTCAATTTGGCCCCCTCCCCAGGGACCTTACGAGGCTGAGTGCACCCCGGGCCAGGTCTCCCAGCGGGGGAAAAATCCCCACGCCGGTACTGGGGATCGAACCCAGGTCTCCCGCTTGGTAAGCAGCTGCGCTACCACCGCGTTAATGGAGACGATCGAACGCAGAATTTACCGGAAACAAAACACTTATTCCCCCACTTTCTATAACATTCCTCCTAGGCGGGCATAAACGTAAGAGTCGATGGTTTGCGTGTTGGATTATTTTCTATTCCCGACATAATAAACTGACTAAGGACTCACTGTGCAAGGAAGGGAAGCAATCCCTTCTATCACGGGTTTACCCGAAGCGTGCACGAAGCATCTGATTGCTGCGACCCAAAATCAAGCGAGCTAGTGGTTCCTGCTATAGAGGGTCGTGAAAAGAGCAGATCAGAGGAGACAAACCTAGCAATGTGTATGTATCTGAGACCTTTAGCAGCCAGTCTAGGCTCTGAAGATGCGAGACATTTAATTTCATTTGTGTCGCCTAGCCCCTTTAACTTTCATGGACAAATCAAGGGGAGAAACTTAAGAAACTAGTTGAACCGTAGATTTTGCTTTCTCTAGCATGTATTTAAAATGCGCATAATAGGTAGAGAAGGTATTGTATTAAAAATTTATATCGCGATTTCACTATAGATAAATGATTAGAGACCCTCTGAATCCAAAAAAGACACTTTCACATGTGAATTTGTGTGCGCGTGTGTGTGTGTGTGTGTGTGTGTGGAGAGCGTAACTCCAAAATGAAAAGTCGGTTAAATACCAAATTTGGTATTAATTTCATATTTGTCGAGGATGCGACACACAGATTTTCTTCAAAAACGCCTCTAACTAATGCTTAAGATATGTTTATGACAAACGAAATGTATTTCTTGAAATTTCCGGAAATAGCCTTGAAAATCTCTTCATTCTGCATATATTTTGTATAACTGGTAAACCATATGCAAAATTATAGATTTTGTTAAAACACGTATACATTTTTTCTAGAGTTAACAGTTTTCGAGATATTCGTTATTATTGGCTTCAGTTTTAATCGACTTATGCTTTTCTAAAACCGGAAGTCCTCTTTCGTTTAATATATCTTTTGTTTTATTCCTGTCCATGAAAACAGAAGCGAATTTCAATTGTTTCACACATATTTGACCATCGATTTAACGTAGTGTATTCCATTACTTGCATACTACTTATGCGGAACAAAGTAATAAGATCATTTCTGGTAATGTGTAATCGATTAGCATGGGGTAGATAGAAGAATAAGCTTTTGTTAGAATAGTTTGTTTGCAGAACAGATATAGGAAGCTATATGTATGTAACAAATCTTAATTTTGCCTTCTAACTCTAGACTCCAGTAGCCAAAATGTAGCAGTGTTTACTTTCTCTACACGTACTATGTAAATAGTGTATTCCTCTGAAAATTCGATACCTGGATTTCACCGTAAATATATGTTTTGAGGTCCCTTAAGTCCAAAAAAGCATTTTTAGAAAAATGTCCATATGTGTGTCTGTCTGTCTGGACAGCATAGCTCAAAAACTAAAAGACCGTTAAATACCAAACTTGGTATTTAAGTCTGGAATCTTCCAAGGAAGCGACACAAAGATTTTCAAGAAATTCCCCCTACCCCAAACTGCCCGTAATATGGACATATGTTTGAAATATTGTTTTTCTCATATGGGTTATAACGATTTTGATTAAAATACTGTATATTAAAGTAGTTTACATCACAAATAAAATTCATTTTGGGGGGAATATCTTTTGAAGGTTTGTTCATTCTAAATTAATTTTTCTGAATTTTGCATACTGATACAAAAAATACTACATAAAAATGTAGGTCTCATTAAAAGACTCGATTAATGCAATATAATTTTTTTTCTAGAGCTAACCGTTTTCGAGATATTCTGGATTATTATTTTCAGTTTTAATCCACTTAAGTTTTTCTCAAACGGGAAGACACCTTTCTTCTCGTTTCTCATTTGTCTACTTATGGGAAGCAAAGAGATGGTATTTCAATTGTTTCGCATAGTACCGGCTATAAAAGGCCTAGACTACCTCTTTAGCCTGTGCATTTTCTTATTTCCCTTATAGTTACAAGGAAACAATTAATAAGACCAGCTCTACATATACTTATGTTGATTAGCATGATATCGATAAAATATATTTTCTGAAGGAGAACACAGTTTCATATACTGGTCTTTTAGTATACTATTCCTGTTTGCTCTATACCAATGTTGGCCATCCTAGAAAAGAGGAACGATAGTTCTCACCCCTTAGAAAGTGCTAAAAATCATATCAGTGCACCACAGCATACAATTTTTAGCCTTGTAATATAAAAATATGGTTTAAAACTCAGGGTATACACTTGGGAATTGCATCTCCAGTGCAATGTCATTAGTGTTTTTATTAGATACTCACGCCTGACTAGTCAGGACGGCAATGTGTGTTTATTCCCTTTGCTGCAGAAAAATACAATCACGGATTGCAGGCTCAAACGCTGGACAACACCCTCCGAGATCGTCCGCCCCTATCATATTGATCCAATACGCTTCCTCAGTGTAACGTATATCCTCCTGAAATTGTCCCCGTGGCGTTTCCAAATGCTGCACGTTTATGTGGTTCGGCAAGGAGCACAATATATAATATACATGCTCGCCTCCTCTTCATTTTAATTTTCTTTTTGAAATACTTCATACGTAAGTTATTCATTCTGAACACATATTTGATAATGTAGGCTAAAGTTACAATTGTTTATTAATTGCCATACCAACAAACACGTAATTACTTACCTTGAGTGGTCATTAATGTTTACAGTACAATTAGGAAATGATGCTTCAACTTCGCTGGTAAAAGAGAAGCAAATGCTCCTGCAATAACAATGTCGCTCGTTTCTATAAGATTTTACTGCTTGATAGTAACTATGAAAAATCTGATGTTTTCCATTCACATGACTTTCTCTATATCTCTGTAACAAATTATTGTTAAAATGTTTATGTTTCTATTTACTTCATGCAAATCGAGAAAAAAATAGCAGAAATAGTTTTTATTACTTGCTTCCTTGTAAGTAGAAGCGAAATAAGGGAGTACCATAGGTTAAAGTAATAGCCAAAAGCTGGTTGCTATGTGACTGAAGTTCCTTTGTTTGTGTGGACAGGAGTTGACAAATTCCTGTATGAGAAAAGTATGTTTTTAAAGCTGAAACTAATAACGGGGGATATCTAAAAAAACGATCAGCTCCACGAAAAAAATGTTAATGACATACATTTTGTGTTTTCTCCTGATCCACATTTTTTGTGCAGTAAGTTTTTGTCTAGCTCTTACGGTTTACCAGTTATACAAAATTCAATAAAAATCATCCAGAATAAAGAGGTCTTCAGAGGCTATTCCCAGAAAATTCAATATATACATTTTATTTGGCATGTAAATATCTTAAATATAAGAGATTTTAATCAAAATCGTTAGAGCCAAACTGCTAAACCGTATGACTTAGATAAAAACTTACTACACAGTAAAATGTAGAGCATATTTAAACACAACATTTATGTTATATACAGTTTTTTTCGTGGAGTTGATCGTTTTTTAGATATTCCTTTGTCAATTCCTGTACATACAAACAAAGGAACTTCAGTCACCTAGCAACCAGCTTTTGACTATCACTTTAACCTATGGTACTCCCTTATTTCGCTTCTACTTACAAGAAAGCAAGTAATAAGATTATTTCTGCTAATTTTTTCTCGATTATCATGAGGTAAATAGAAGCATAAGCTTTTTAATAATAATTTGTTGCAGATATGTACAGAAAGCTATGTGAATGGAACATATTTTCATTTATTATTGTTTTTTTTTTTTACAATTTTTTCAAGTATTTCAAAAAGTAATTGGTTAACCACGACCTGATAAGTATAACTTACAGCTCTCGGTATGCAATATACTATTACCTAATACATAGCATCATCGTAATTTATTAAGTGCTTAGTGTTACATCAATTGCGACCTACAGTCGCATGAATCAGGAGACCGTACATGCTTTTTAAAAACTACTTGTATTGAAAATAATACCCACCCCTATTCTATATTCACAACACCGTAAAAAAAATCTTATATGTTCTATTCACATGACTTCCTCTACATCTCTGTAACAAATCACTGTTATTAAGCTTATTCTTCTATCTACTTCATGCTAATCGAGATAAACATTAGCAGTAACAGTGCGTGCGTGCGTGCGTGCGTGCGTGTATGTGTTTGTATGTCTGGTTGGCTCGTGGTGAGCCTATGTGTTGTTGCTGGGTACCTCCCTGGTAAGGGTTTAACCACAGGAATGAAGTGAAGGTTGAGGTTTTAATGTTAGAGTTTCGAGTGTTGGTGGTAAGGAGGTAGCGCTAGTAGGCTCCTCGAGCGGTTGTATTTTTTTTTTCAGGAGCAGCACCCTTTCCTCTGCTCCGCTGGTGTTTATTTTAATTTAATTATGTTGGTGAAATTTTGATAGACCCCTCCCAAGGGGAGGGTGGAAAGTGCTTTGTTCAGCTATTACGCTGTTGGCTGGTTTAAAGCCGTTGTTACCGGGGGTGCCCACAAGCCATGCGGGAAACCCGAAACCGCCTCTTTCGGCGTTCAGTAGGTAAGTACTCCCCCGAGATCTGACAAGTGCGTTCTCATGGTCGCCCAATCTGGCGTAGAATTTTTGAGCCCGGTGCCTAATGACATCTTCCGCATAAGGGATGGCCGAAGCTTCATGTAGTAGCCTCAAAGGAAAACGTCGACATACAGAATATATGGACCGGGGTCCTCTATTCTGTACCCGCTGTAACCAGAGAAGCCAGGAGTCTGCTGCCATACCCCACACTTCGCAGACATAGAGCATCAAGGGGACTACAAGAGTCATGAAAAGGCGTAGCTTTAAGTGAACCGGCATCTGGGAGGCCAGTAAAGGGTAAAGGGAGGCTACCGCCCCCTTCGCTCTGTCCGACGTTCCCCGCACGTGTTCACCAAAAGTTAGGCACTTATCAAGAGTGACGCCAAGGTATTTGATGGAATTCCCCCACTCTATCCTCTGGCCCTGATAGGAAAAGTTAGGTATCTGGTGCAGTAACAGTCTCATTGCTTAATTCCTTATAAGTAGAAGGGAAATAAAGGTGCACACTAGGCTAAACCGACAGTCAAATGTGTTAAAGTGTGTTTGATATGGAGTTGAAATCCGTTTCTTTGTGTGGCCAGGAGTTGACAAGTTCCCGTATGAGAAAACTTTTAAGTAATTTATGACTGAAAACAATAACAAGGAATATCTCGAAAACGGTCAACTCCTCGAAAAAAAAGTATATGACATAAAATTATGTTTTAAGGGGTTCTACATATTTTGTATAGTAATTTTTGTCTCTTCCTGTCGCATTTTTGGAAGATACCAAACTTAAACAGCAACGACTTTACGTTTTTGAGTTATTGAGTTCACAGACCAAATTTTTATAAAAATGCTATTTCATACAGGGGACCCTAAAACGTGTATTTGCGATGGATTATCGGTGCTGAATCTATGGATGGAGTGCAATACCTTCTTTAGCTATGTACTATGTATTAAGTAGGGAAAGTATAAATGTTTTCATTAGGAATTCCAAAAGTTTTTGTATTTTAACTATATCTCTAATATACCTTTGGGTGAAATAAGGTTTTATGAACTTGCATATTCAATCAACCCGAAAGAGATGTCTAGAAAAGTATGGGAATAGGAAATAGAGAACCAGAAATGTCGGGAGATGGCACGAATCTACCCAGAATTCGCCTGGTGACCCGGGGAAACCCTGAAAAAAACATAGGTCAGGTAGGCCGACCACGGGGGTCGAACCCGTGACTTCCTGAATGCGAGCCACAGACGAAAGCATCTGAATCATCTCGCTCGGTATCTTGGCGAGGCGAGTGGCACCGGAATTTGCCTTTTTTTTTTTAAATACGGTACCGGAGTCTGATCGGGACTCCGGCACTGTATACCCTACTTTTATTTACCTTTTATTTTTTACCTTGTTTTTCTGTATTATTACTGGATTGCTGTTTTCTTACTTTTACAACACACACATAAACACAAACATATAACACCCATCCCCAAGGCGGGACTCGAACCCACGATCCCCAGCTCTACGCAGCACCAAAGCGGGATGCCTTGGCGAGCGCGGCCATGGGGACCGGCAATAGTAAAGTTGACAAGATTCGAACCCGCAACCCGCTGCATGGAAGTCAGTGATTCTAGCCACTACACCACGTAGCGGCTGTTGCCTTGAGAAACTGTCTGACCTAGTTTCCGGTGTATAATGAACCCCCTCCCCTAGCGAGAGGGATGTAGGTTTTGTTCAGACATCACACTGGGGACGTTAGGGACCCCTCCTGTGCCTGAGGCTGCCACCCCGGATGTTGTTGTATTCTGTGTTCTTAGGTCATTCCTTCCTCCCTGAGGTTTTTAAGGAACAATAAATATCCGTGCCGCAATCGTCCTCGGCACTAAGTCCGCCTTAATGTTGCCAACTTGTAGTGATGAAAAGTAGCTAAAAGTGAGTAAAAACACTAGAAAAAATAGTTATACTGTAGCATCTGTAACTACACCATGATGTCATACAAATCAGGTTTCACATTAATTAATTTCCTGGTCCATAAATCTTATTAAATTGTAACTTATTTTAGTCAATATCTTGGTAATATTGTAGTGATTTTAATTTAAAAATTAGATAATGGAACAGGTCAAACTGCTCTGTATTTGATGTGTGCAATACTCCTTGGTGGGTTAAAAGAGTTGCAGAAATTAATGGAGCTATTTCAAGTTAAAAAGATCAACTTTCGTTTCATCTTTCGCAATGTGTGCGACGTGCTCATCCTCTCCGCTGGTAAGTAAGACGGGGAAAGCGAAAGCCACCAGCGCCAGTTCTTCACTGACGTTTGTAACTTGAAATAGCCCCGTTGAGTGCTGCAACTCTTTAAAATTGACCCAGTCGTTACGTAAATATCTGGAAATGTCTTTAGTGGCCTTTATACACAAACCAGTGGCTAACGGTCAGTTCAACAAGGATTGAGTTTGCAATATATGGGTTAAATTGGCATCAATGGTTCGGCATGCATGTTCGGCATGCATGTCTAAGTTTACATTGTTTTTTTATTTTTTTAGCATCTCTAGCGCCTATGTACAATGCACATAGTAGGTAGACAAGTTGTTGTATTCCACCCAGAAATTCGATACCGAAATTTTATCGCAAAAGCATATTTTAGGATCCTCTGAATCAAAAAATAAATAAATAAAAAAGGGTCTGTGTGTGTGTGTGTGTGTGTGTGCGCGCGCGCGCGTGCGTGTATCTGTGGATGGCATAACTCAAAAACGAAAATTCGGTTAAATACTAAATCTTATATTTAAATTCAGTGTCTTCCAAGGATGCGACACGAAGACTTTCAGGGAAAATCCCTCTAACTACCCTTTGCATTTTTCGGAAGTTTCGATTTTCTCAAAAATGAGAAATCTAACGATTTTGACTAAAATACCATATCTTTAATATACCTGTCTTTATGAAAAAGGAATCGTATATTCTGAATGTTCTGGGAATAGCCTCTAAAGACCTATTCATTCTGGATGATTTTGATAAACTGTAAGAGATAGACAAAAACCTGCTACATGAAAAACGTAGATCTCGTTAAAACACACGATTTATGTCATATGTTGTTTTTTATTATTTTTTTTAAAGTTAACCGTTTCTAAAATATTCCGTGTTATTGGTTTCAATTTTAAACTACTTAAACTTTTCTCAAACGGGAAGTCATCTTTCTTTTCATCTTCTTTTTGTTTGACTCCTGGCAAGAAAAGAAAAAGAATTTAATTCATACGGCGACCGGCTCTCTCCTGTTCATTCCCTTATTTCCCTTCAACTTACAAGAAGTATATAAAATATTTTTCTGGTAATATTTATCTCGATTAGCAGGATATACCCATAGATAAAAGAATAATCTTTTGAAAGAAAATTTTGTTTGTAGAACAACTTGGGAAAGGTATGTAAATGGCATGTAGTGTCCAACATGCTCCTAACTCTCCATTCGTGGTGGTAAAGGATTGTGGTATATCCCTCCATTCCTCCATACCTATACATCTCGCCAAGATATGAACCCACGGCTCCCTCTCCTGTCAAATGAGCAAATTCTCACACCATTTTCGTCAGTAATTTTTATCATCCGCCATGCTCGTAGTCTAACCCGAACGTGCCCCTGTTTAATGATTTGGTACCCGTTTTGAAATACTGCTCCAAACCCCACTCCGATTTTAGCCCAGACTACCCGTGCATTGCACAATTATTTGCTGTCTGTCAGTATCACAGAGGCGGTTCTTAATCTTTCTCCAAATACTCCGTCATATTCCCCTGCCCCGCCATCCAAATGTAGCCCATCCCAATAGTTTCCAAATCTTTCTTTAATTTTGATGCCCACGTCGTATTACGTTGCATTTCTTAGCTGTCCACGGTAGCAGACTACCCTAATTAGAGATTGGCTTCCGTGAACGATTCTCATCCAATATTTAACTGCTCTGATTTTGCACTCTATTGTTTCACTGTGCACCCCAAATTCCTTAATTATGCCGTAGTTTGCCGTACCACCCCTTCTCCCAGAATTCCTTTCAAAAATTGGGCACTCACTTATTCCAGATTCCATGTTTGTTCCCACCTCCATATGTCATCGCAGATCTGTCGCTCCATATAGTTTCCAGCAAGGTTACGGATATATCTGGAATAAAGTGGCTAAGTTGGCAACACTGCCTGCCTTTCGTTGTTAAAGGAGGTCGCTAATGGAAAAGGTTTACTTATCGAAGAAAATGTGCAGAATTTTGTTACACGTAATAAATGTCAGCTCTTGTTGAACTCTCTCTGTTTCTCTCTTGTTTGTTCCGGTGTTATTGGAAGCTGATATTAAAGCAAACTTGGATTCCACGAACTCAACTTCTAAGTATCAAATATACATACAGTAAACAAGTCTGTTGCTGTGAGTTTATTAAATCGAATCCAACCCTACAGCAGAATTACAACGGCACAGCCAGGGATTTCAGTAAGTCAGCTCTCTCCAAGGCCTTCATCAATCCATAACGGGCTGTTTCATCAATCAGTGCATTCATTAACATACTTTATCGTGGAGCAGACAACCCCCTTGTTTACATTTAACCTCTCTCCAGTACATAAAACAGTATTACGATCTAACACGCCAACCCCTGTTGGAGATATATCAATGTCATGTAAAATGTATGTCACACTATCTCAGCAATGGATAAAACTAAACAGAAAAATAAACAATTGTATAGTCACATGGACTTTTGCCATTCCATTGCTAGTTTACAAGCTGTTCTTAAAAAGAATGTCCTTCAGTGCACTATTGCTGTTCTTTTTTCAAAAATACCAAGACTTTCATTTATTTTACATGAAAATCTTATTTATTCTCTCTCTACTACGTACATAGGTAGAAAAGGTTATTTTATTCAACAAGAAATTTCGATACAGATATTGCACCGGAGATTCACTATGGACCCATGAAATCAAAAATAGATTTTTTTTAGAAAACACTCCGTGTGGTCTGTGAACAACATAATTCAGAAACGAAAATTCGGATACCTGCCTAACTTTTTATTTATGTTTAGCATCTTCCAGAGATGCGAAGAAGATTTTCCAGAAACGGGAGTTAATTGTCCTAAGAGATGAAAACAGAGTTGTATTTGATAAAACAATTCAGCGAAATAGATTATTAATAATTTCTAATATATAGGAAGTGAGATTTTATCAGGTTATGATTGTAATACATTAGTTCCCAAATAGTCGATGACGCATTCGACCATGTTTATTTCCTGAATGTTTTTTTTTTCTTTCTTTCCTTATTCTCTGTACCCAATGTTCGAATATCGATAGATCTAGTCATCTCTATTCATTTTTCTGATATTGATTGCCCAATCTTGTGAAATGGCATTTATTTCTTCCGTTGGAGGTCACATAAAAGCAAAATTGCATGAACTGTTTTCATACATTAGCGCGGTTCTATCCATAAACACGGGTCTGGCTTTATTAATGCTTTGTTGTATTTCTTGTGCGGTCGCCTGACGAAAACGTTTGAAACCTTCCGCAATCACCCAACGTCACGCCTGACTGAAATGTTACCTTGTTATCAATAACCAAAACAGGAGATTCATTCTATATTTATTTTATTATATTAAAATATCATATATTAAATATATTTACCTGACAAATAAAATGTATATCTTGAATTTTCTGGGAATAGCCTCTGAAGACTACTTTATTCCAGATGAATTTTACAGAATTTTTTATAACTGTTAAACAGTAAGAGATGGAGAAAAATTTAAAACATAAAAAATGTAGAGCACTTTAAAACACACAATTTATGTTATATGCATTTTTTTTTTCGTTGAATTGATCGTTTTTGAGATATTCCTTGTTTATAGATTCAGCTTTGAAAAACATAACTCTTCTCATACAGGAATTTGTCAACTCCTGTCCATACAAACAAAGGAACTTCAGTCACATAACAACCAGCCTTTGACTATCATTTAACCTATGGTACTCCCTTAATTCGCTTCTACTTTAGAGGAAGCAAGTAATAGGACTATTTCTGCTATTTTTTTTTTTCTCGATTAGAATGAAGTAAGTAGAAGCATAATCTTTTTAACAATAATTTGTTGCAGAGATGTAGAGAAAGTGATGTGAATGGAACACATCAGATTTTTTATATTTATAGTGTTTAAAGCCCGCTTTTACTACTTTTGGCACCACAGGCGATGACACTGGTGATACATGGAATGAAGATGGAGCACCGGTGGAATGCAATGGCGGGAGAAACCTGAGAAACCGGGGAAAGCCCGCCCCTGCGCCCCCTTGTCCACCACAAATCTCACATGCCGTCGCTTGGGATCTGACCCGAGCCGTCTAGGTGAGAGGCAAGTGGTCCAACTTCTCGGCCACGACGTGGCTAAGGTAGGATTAAACAAACGACAGAAGCGACAAGATTTCAAAGAAATGAACATCAGCTGCCATAGGATGTTTTAACAATATCGGTCCAGTTAAATGACCGCGATTGGTTGAAATTACCTAATCTCGGCCATTGCATTGGAGCTTTAATAATTCTCCTAAATGCGCAAGCTATCGGAAAGTTTTTTTCTCATAAATGTTGATTCTCTCAGTAATAGGTATTAACAATTTTGAAAATCTGATGTGCACCATTCACATGAATTTCTCTTCATCTCAGCAACAAATTATTCTTAAAAAGCTTATACTTCTATTTACTTCATGTTAATCAGAAAAAATTAGCAGAAATGGTCCCATTACTTGCTTCCTTGTAGTCAAAAGCTGGTAGCTATGTCACTGAAGTTTCTTTGTTTGTATGGACAGCAGTTGACAAATTCCTGTATGAGAAAAGTATAAGCTTTTCAAAGCAGAAGCCGAAAACAAGGAATGTCTCAAAAACGATGAACTCTACGAAAAAAATATATATATATAACATAACTTGTGTGTTTCAACGTGCTCTACATGTTTTGTGTAGTAAGTTTTTGTCCATCTCTTACGGTTTAGCAGTTATTCAAAATTTAGTAAAATTCATCCAGAATAAACTACTCTTCAGAGGCTATTCCCAAAAAATTCAAGATATACATTTTATTTGCCAGGTAAATATCTTAGGTATACGAACTTTTAATCAAAATCGTTAAGAGTCCTTTTTGAGCAAATCAAAATTTTCGAAAAAAGTTCCATGTAAAAGGTAGTTGGGGATGGGGGGATTTTTCTCAAAATATTTGTGTCGCATCCCTGGAAGATGCTAAACTTAAATACCAAGTTTGGTATTTTACCGACTTTTAGTTTTTGAGTTGTCGTGTTCAAAGGCACACGGACGCACACACATATACGGACCTTTTTCCAAAAATGGTTTTTACTTTCTCTATACGTGCTATGTACATAATGTATAGAGAAGGTATTGCACTCCACCAAAAAATTCGATACCGAGATTTCACCGGAAATATATGTTTTAGGATCCCCTGTATCCAAAACAAGTATTTTCACAAAAAGGTCCGTGTGTGTGTGTGTGTGTGTGTGTGTGTGTGTGTGTGTGTGTGTCCGTGTGTAACTATCACTTTAGCATAGTGCATTCCCTTAGTTCTATTCTACTTATAAGGAACTTAGTAATAAAATGCTGCTAATGTTTATCTCGATTAGCATGGTGTTGAAAGAAGAATTAATTATCTTTCGTAGGAAGTCTGTAGAGTAGCTAGAAAAGCCATGTGAGTGTAACACATCAGCTTTTTATTTTCTGTCCTCTACTGATGCTAGCTTGCCTGCAGTATGCGGATACGGCAGCGAGGGGCATTTGCTACAATTATGAAACATTGATAAGGGAAGCAGAATGCGCCATTTCATTTTAGCACCAATTCCGTTGTGACGCGTCGTGGGGTTGCGTATAGCCAGGGCTGAAGCGGAGAAGCAAATGAATCCGGATCGTATCGCCGGGGGCAATGACATTCTATATCTTCGCCATTTCCATACCGTGTCATTGAACTCCTGTCTATAGAAGGGGAAATCCGCGAGCACCAGATAATTGGTATCTGCCTATGAAGTGCATACAAAGCAGAATACGTGGAATCAAATCTGCGTGTAACTAATTTCCCAAATATTGCAAACGAATACACGAAATCTGCTGGATGGGAACAAATCTGCTTGATTTAAATACTAATATAATATGTAATTAAAAACCTCTGTTGAATAAAAATCGGATATGTTCCATTCACAGTACTTTGTTTACAAACATATAACACTTTCCTTTATCTACATCGTGCTAATCGAGATGAACATTAGCATAAATGCTTGTAGAAGGGAAATAAGACAATACACTAGGCTAAAACGATACACAATTCTTTTGAAAACTGGTCGTTATGTGATGTATTTCAAATTATTTTCTGTTTGTATGGCTGGGGGTAAAACAAAAGGGATATGGAACGAATGGCAACTTCCCGTCTTAGTAAAACCAATAATAAAGAATCTTAACTGTATAGAAATGTATATGACATAAATTGTGTGTTTTAACAAGATCTAAATTTGTTATGTAGTACATGTTGTCTATCTCTTACCAGCAATGAAAAGGTTATTCAGAATGAAGAGGACCTCAGAGACTTTTGCAATGAAATTCAGGATATATATTATATTTGTCATGTAAATACATTTAACACATGTAATTCTAATCAAAATTGTTAGAGCGATTTTTGAGAAAATTAACATTTTGGAAACATAATTTTCTTGAAAATCTTCTTTTTACATTCTTGAAATATGCTGAAGTTCAATACCAAGTTTAGTTTTTAACGGACTTTCCCTTTATTTAATATGACGTTTACACAAACACATACACACACCTGGACTTTTTCTTTAAAATCCATTTTTGGTCACAGGAACATGATTTCCGGTGAAATATTGACATTTAGTTTTTTGGGGTGCAATACAACATCTTCTCCACTACTATGTACATTGCACGAGTATAAAATCTCATGTGTTCCATTCACTTGACTTTCTCTACATCTCTCCAACAAATTATTGTTAAAAAGCTTATGCTTCTATTTACTTCTTGCTAATTTAGAAAAATTAACAGAAATTGTCTTATTACTTGCTTCCTTGTAAGTAGAAGGCAAATAAGGGAGTAACATAGGTTAAAGTGATAGTCAAAAGCTGGTTGCTATGTAACTGAAGTTCCTTTGTTTGTATGGACAGGAGTTGACAAATTCCGTATGAGAAAAGTATAAGTTTTTCAAAGCTGAAACAAAAAACGATCAACCCCACGAAAAAAATATATGACATAAATTGTATGTTTTAATGTGCTCTACATTTTTTGTATGTTAAGTTTTTGTCCATCTCTTACGTTTCAGCAGTTATGCAAAATTCCGTAAAATTCATTCAGAATAAAGTAGTATTCAGAAGCTATTCCCAGAAAATTCAAGATATACATTTTATTTGTCAGGTAAATGTCTTTGATATTTGACATTTTAATCAAAATTGTTAGAGCCATTTTTAAGAAAATCAAAATGTTCGAAAAAAGTTCCATGTAAAGGGAAGTTGGGGGTGGAGGGACTTTCTTGAAAATCTTCGTGTCGCATCCTTGGAAGATGTCAAACTTATATACCAAGTTTGGTATTTAACGGTCTTTTCGTTTTTGAGCTATGCTGTCCACAGACACACAGACACACACGCACACGCACACACACATGGACCTTTTTGTAAAAATACTATTTTTGGATTCAGTGGGACCTAAAACTTATATTTCTGGTCTACCACTCCTGTGAAGTGATTTAGAATTCTAAGTATAAAATACCAGGCACAGTTTTAAAAGTATATTTAAAGTATAAGTATTATAAATAAAATAATAAAACACATATTAAAAGAAAAATTTGATGCGTTCCAGTTATACAAGCTTTTCTAGCTGTACCATATACAAACTATTCTAAAAAAAGATTATTCTTTTAGCTAAATCATGCTAATCGAGATACATTGGCAGAATTCGTCTTATTACTTGCTTCCCTGTGGGAATAAGGGAATAAACTAGGCTAAACCGGTAGTCAAATCTTTTAAAAGCTGGTGGTTATGTGAAACAACTGAAGTTCGGTTCGCGTGGCATGACCAGCAGTAAAACACTTCCATTTTGAGAAAAGGTAAGTAGTTTAAAATAACTCTACATAAAAAACGTATATGTCTTAAATTTTGTTTTAACGAGATCTGTACTCTTTATGTTGTAAGTCTTTGTCTATCTCCTACGGTTTACCAGTTATCAAAATTCAGCAAAATTCATCCTGAATGAACATTTCTTCTTTTGTGATAGTATTTAATTCTAGCTTTTACTACATAGATACCGCAGGCGGTAACACTGATGATACTTAGAATGAAGCTGGAACAGTGGTGGAATGCAATGGCGGGGGAAACCGGAGAACCCAAAAAAACCCGCCCCGGCTCCGTTGTGAACCACAAATCTCACATGCTGTTGCCTGGGATGGAACCCAAGACCGCCTTGGTCAGAGGCGAGTGATCTAGCCACTCGGCCTCGACGCAGCTACCAACAGATCTCAGAAGCTATTCCCAGAAAAATCAAAATGTACATTTTATTTCTAATTTATACATCTTTAATATACGATACTTTAATCAAAATTCTAAGAGTCGTTTTTAAAAAACAAAATTTTCAAAAATGTTGCCATATAAAGAGTAATTTGGAGTGGTAAGATGCTACACATAAATACCAAGTTTGGTATTTAACGGCGTTTTTGTTTTTGAGCTATGCTGTCGACAAACACACACACATACACACAATCTTTTTCTATAAACACCTTTTTTTGGACTCAGCGGACCTTAAAACATATATTTCCGATAAAATCTCGACATCGAATTTTTGGGTGGAATGCATTACTAATTTAAAACGAAAATATTGCAAATAAAATAATAAAATGTACATAAAAATAAATATTTTTCCATAACTTTTGCCATTTAATCTCCACTTAATGTATTCCATAAACATTTCCTTCTCATTCCCTTTTTGAGAGGTCATCATCATACACAGAACTATATTTCAAAACCAGCGTGCAGTTAAAACACACTGTAGAGTTTCTGAAGCGTTCTGGATTTGGGTGTGTTTACATAGGATATGGGATAAAAAGTAATACTTCGGGAATAATAAGTGATTGACAGCAGTGACACGCTACGTGCCTTGTATGTTATTGACACCAGTGTATCAAAAAACGATGGTCGGTATTGACGGGAAAAAAGAAGGAAACAAAATAACATCACTTCAAAGCACCAATCTCTTAGTTTCAATGCTAATAGCGTATTCCCATTTATTCCTAAAGCAAATAAAACTTAGTTATCTGAAATCTATTTGTATAAAGAGATGCCCAGGCTTTAGCACGTTCAAACAAATGTATATACCTGTGAGCGTAATGTTTTCAAAGGCAACATATAGGATACCCAAAGGCAAGCTTTTGTGTTCAAAGTTGTAACGAATATTATGTTATTGTGTTATTTATCGATATTAATGTTATCTGTGCTGTTTATTCGATGTTAAATTTACGTTAAAGGCCATTTTATAAATATGTAATAATTGTGCAATCTATACATTTTGTTCGCGTATCACCTCTTTACGCCGAAACATTTAACACGAACGATAAATAATTATATGACTTTAGAAGAGCCAATATATTAGCGTCCCGCGGCTTGTTTTCACAGCGCTATGATATAACATTTTCACATGATGACGAAATATTAAAACAAAAGGTCATTCTTGAACATAAATGTGTATTATTCCAGTTTGTTACCATATAACTGCAATAAATAAGAAGACATATTTCAGGTCATTATTTGTCACGATTCTGTACACTATATTTGATTTCACTGCTCCGAATTGGACTCTTCGTTAATTACGTCACACATACATGTCATTATTTCGAATTAATTATAAATTAATTATTGAATATCGAGATGATTACTTAATTATTATTAAAGAAATCACAACATTCATAAAACAAGAAAAACTAAAAAAAATCTGATGTGTTCCATTCACATGTCTTTCTCTACATATCCGCAACAAACTATTCTTAAAAAGCTTATGCTTCTATTTACTTTATGTTAATTGAGAAAAAATTAGCAGAAGTAGCCTTATTACTTGCTTCCTTGTAAGTAGAAGCGAGATAAGGGAGTACCATAGGTTAAAGTGATAGTCAAAAGCTGGTTGCTATGTGACTAAAGTTCATTTGTTTGTATGGACAGCAGTTGAGAAATTCCTATATGAGAAAAGTATTAAGTTTCTCAAAGCAGAAACCAAAAACAAGGAATATCTGAAAAACGATTAACTCAACGAAAAAAGGTGTATAACATAAATTGTGCGTTTTAACGTGCTCTACAGTTTGCTTGCAGTACATTTTTGTCCATCTCTTACGGTTTAGCAGTTATTCAAAATTCCGTAAAATTCATCCAGAATAAAGTACTCTTCAGAGGCTATTCCCAGAAAATTCAAGACATACATTTTATTTGTCGTGTAAATATCTTTAATATATGCTATTTAAATCAAAATCGTTAGAGCCATTTGTGAGAAAATCAAAATTTTCGAAAAAAGTTCCATGTAAAGGGTAGTTGGGGAATTTTTCTCAAACTCTTTGTGTCGCAACCCTGGAAGATACTAAACTTAAATACCAAGTTTGGTTTTAAACGGTGCTTTCGTTTTTGAGCTATGCTGCCCACAGACACACATACACACACAGACACACACAGACACACACCAGACACACACACGGACATGTTTCTAAAAATGCTTTTTTTTTTTTGGATTCAGGGAGTCTCAAAACATATATTTCCGGTGAAATCTCGGTATCGAATTTTTGGGTGCAATACCTTCTCTATACACTATTTACATAGTACGTATAGAGAAAGTAAAAATTACTGTCAATTTGTTCGCTGAGTTATTAAACTTATTACGTATAATAAACGCCGCAAATTTTCATCCTTGTATCTCGAGATATTAGAAGAATGTCATGCTACTATCAAATGAGAACTAGATAGTTTTCGTTTTAAATACTTTTAAATTTAATATACACGGCGACAATATACTCTCAAAGAATTTATTCATTATTGGGTCAGGGTGCTAAAGCTTTGAATGCAAATTCTCATCTATGTTCAACATAGAATAAACGACAGTAGATCAAACCATACGTCGATCCTATAAGAACTCTTATAACTTAAAAATCCCACCCTAACATCCCTTAACGTATATCCGCATTAAATCCCTTTATTATTATTATTATTATTATTATTATTATTATTATTATTATTATTATTAGTTTACGATGGTTCCACCACTTGGCATTATTTCTATACGTGGACATTTTTGTTATTTCGTCATTAGTTACTTATTGATCTGTTATATACAGCCGTAAGCTGCAAAGCGTAGTCCAACGTGGAGAGCCCTAAGCCGCAAAGCGTAACCGAGGGCTCTATGAAGCTAAAACCCCAATGATCCCAAAAAGAAGTAAAAATTTCGGCAATCTGGGCAACTTTCACAGCTGAACAACTTAATGTTTTCAACACTTTCAAGTATGGATCACCAGTAAAAGTCTTAAGACCGTTTGTGTGTGTGTGTGTGTGTGTATGTGTATGTGTGTGTGGCGGACCCATCGTATAACTTTTCCTGTAAGGTACACCTTCACCAAATTTGATATTTGTGTCACAATCCATTGCAATCTTACAGTATGTGTATTTTTTGACCTTTCTTTATTAACCAAAAAGATTAGTGGGGAAGCTAACACTTTAAATGCCACCTCTTAAAACCTAGCTTGCTATAGCACACCTTCTAGCCTGTACAGAATCAGTTATTATGTACATTTCCCGCGGTTCTTTATTATGAAATGAAGAGTACAGCTTCCAGAATTTGGAGCTGCTCTCTTGCCCAGCGTCCGCAGTCCCGCAAGCTTTCGCTGGATGAATAATTCAGTAAGAGCGACGTGGCGGCGGACACCCTGGGGAGGAATGTGTTAGTTACTTACTCTAGTAGTCTTACTCACCAGTCTATCTGTCACTGTTCCTCATTCACCGCAATGTTGTACAACCACACTGCATTCTCATTTTGGAACGCCTGAAAAGAGCATATACAAGTCATATACATATATCTTAACGTCTTTTAAGACCAGGACCTTCTCTCGTTATTCTTCAAACAAACCTCTTACAAAACATTATTATTCTTTCTACACCATGATAATCGACATAAACATTAGCAGAATTATCCTATTACTTAGTTCCTTATAAGTAGAAGAGAACTAAGGGAATACACCAGACTAAGTGACTCAAATGTTTTAAAATCTATCGTTTTTGTCATTGCAAATCGCTTCTTTGCTTGGCCAGGAGCAGAACAAAAGAGAAACGGAGATTCTTGTTTGAGAAAATTATATATAGTAACGATTGAAACCAATAACAAGAAATATTTCCGAAACGGTTTTCTCCACAACAAAAATGTAAAGGACAAATTGTATGTTTTGACGAGATTTACATTTTTGTACAGTAAATACTTACTCTTTAGCAGTTGAGCAGAATTCGACAAAACTCATCCAGAATAAAGAGGTCTTCAGATGCTATTCCCGGAAAATTCAAGATATAAAATTGAATTTTATTTTGGATGTAAGTATATTTAATATACGGCATTTTAATCCAAATCGTCAGAGCCATTTTTGCGAAAATCAACATTTTCTAAAATTTTTCCATGTAAAGGGTAGGTTTTTTTTTTTGGGAGGGGGATTTCCTTGAAAATCGCACCCTTGGAGGATACTAGACCGAAATACCTTTGTATTTAACGGTCTTCTCGTTTTTGAGCTGTGCTGTCCACAGACACGCATAGGGACCTTTTCCTAAAAATGCCTTTTTTCGGCCTCAGGGGACCCCTAAACATATATTCCCGTGAAATCACGTCATCGAATTTTTGGGGGGAATACATACCATCTCTATCCACTATGTACATTGTACATACGGGGCTATAGAAAGTAAAAAATCTTACTGCGTTCCACAATTTGTCAATGCAATGTACGCATTCAACTCTAATGCTGCATCACAAAGAACTGCAGTAAAGTATTTACTGCAGTTCTCTCTGATGCAGAATTAAGAGTTGAATGCGTATATACATACTTATTTTATGTATGATATTTAAGATTCGAACAAAAATCACATTGTTGGACAAATAGTGCGTTTTCAAAACATTTGGAAGATGTTTAAAAAAATCACCAATGTAGGACAAACAATGCGGTTTACAAAACATTTGGAAGATGTCAGGATACCACTGTTGGACAAACAATGAGGTTTATAAAACATTGGGAAGATGTCACAATACCACTGTTGGACAAACAATGAGGTTTATAAAACATTGGTAAGATGTTAGAATACCATTGTTGGACAAACAATGAGGTTTATAAAACATTGGCAAGATGTCAGAATACCACTGTTGGACAAACAATGGGGTTTATAAAACATTGGTAAGATGTTAGAATACCATTGTTGGACAAACAGTTGGGTTTACAAAACATTGGGAAGATGTCACAATACCACTGTTGGACAAACACTGAGGTTTATAAAACATTGGGAAGATGTCAGAATACCACTGTTGGACAAACAATGAGGTTTATAAAACATTGGGAAGATGTCAGAATACCACTGTTGGACAAACTATGAGGTTTATAAAACATTGGGAAGATGTCACAATACCGCTGTTGGACAAACACTGAGGTTTATAAAACATTGGGAAGATGTCAGAATACCACTGTTGGACAAACAATGAGGTTTATAAAACATTGGGAAGATGTCAGAATACCACTGTTGGACAAACTATGAGGTTTATAAAACATTGGGAAGATGTCACAATACCGCTGTTGGACAAACACTGAGGTTTATAAAACATTGGGAAGATGTCAGAATACCACTGTTGGACAAACAATGAGGTTTATAAAACATTGGGAAGATGTCAGAATACCACTGTTGGACAAACTATGAGGTTTATAAAACATTGGGAAGATGTCAGAATACCACTGTTGGACAAACTATGAGGTTTATAAAACATTGGGAAGATGTGACAATACCACTGTTGGACAAACACTGAGGTTTATAAAACATTGGGAAGATGTCACAATACCACTGTTGGACCAACAATGAGGTTTATAAAACATTGGGAAGATGTCAGAATACCACTCTTGGACAAACTATGAGGTTTATAAAACATTGGGAAGATGTCACAATACCACTGTTGGACAAACACTGAGGTTTGTAAAACATTGGAAAGATGTCAGAATACCACTGTTGGACAAACTATGAGGTTTATAAAACATTGGGAAGATGTCACAATACCACTGTTGGACAAACAATGAGGTTTATAAAGCATTGGGAAGATGTCACAATACCACTGTTGGACAAACAATGAGGCTTATAAAACATTGGGAAGATGTCACAATACCACTGTTGGACAAACAATGAGGTTTATAAAACATTGGGAAGATGTCACAATACCACTGTTGGACAAACAATGAGGTTTATATAACATTGGGAAGATGTCAGAAAATCACTGCTAGACAAACAATGAGGTTTATAAAACATTGAGAAGATGTCAGAATATCACTGTTAGACAAACAATGAGGTTTATAAAACTTTGGGAAGATGTTAGAAAATCACTGTTAGACAAACAAAGAGGTTTATAAAACATTGGGAAGATATCAGAATACCACTTTTAGACAAACAATGAGGTTTATTAAACATTGGGAAGATGTCAATTCCAATATTGGACAAACAATGAGGTTTATAAAACATTGGGAAGATGTTACGATACCACTGTTGGACAAACAATGAGGTTTATAAAACTTTGAGAAGATGTCAGAATATCACAGTTAGACAAACAATGCGGTTAATAAAGCATTGGGAAGATGTCAGAATATCGCTGTTAGACAAACAATGAGGTTTATAAAACATTGGGAAGATGTCAGAATACCACTGTTGGACAAACAGTTGGGTTCATAAAACATTGGAAAAATGTTAAAATACCAGTGTTGGAAAAACAGTTAGGTTTATAAAACATTGGGAAGATGTCAGAATACCATTGTTGGACAAACAGTTGGGTTTATAAAACATTGGGAAGATGTTAAAATACCAGTGTTGGAAAAACAGTTAGGTTTATAAAACATTGGGAAGATGTCAGAATACCATTGTTGGACAAACAGTTAGGTTTATAAAACATTGGGAAGATGTTACAATACCATTGTTGGATAAACAGTTGGGTTTATAAAACATTGGGAAGATGTTACAATACCATTGTTGGACAAACAGTTGGGTTTATTAAACATTGGGAAGATGTTACAATACCACTGTTGGACAAACAGTTGGGTTTATAAAACATTGGTAAGATGTCAGAATACCACTGTTGGACAAATAGTTGGGTTTAGAAAACATTGGGAAGATGTTAGAATACCATTGTTGGATAAACAATGGGGTTTATAAAACATTGGTAAGATGTTAGAATACCATTGTTGCACAAACAGTTGGGTTTACAAAACATTGGGAAGATGGCAGAATACCATTGTTGGACAAACAATGAGGTTTATAAAACATCGGGAAGATGTCACAATATCACTGTTGGACAAACAATGAGGTTTATAAAACATTGGGAAGTTGTCAGAATATCGCTGTTGGACAAACAATGAGGTTTATAAAACATTGGGAAGATGTCACAATACCACTGTTGGACAAACAATGAGGTTAATAAAACATTGGGAAGATGTTAGAATACCATTGTTGGACAAACAATGAGGTTTATAAAATATTTGGAAGAGGTTACAATACCATTGTTGGACAAACAGTTGGGTTTATAAAACATTGGGAAGATGTCAGAATACCACTGTTGGACAAACAGTTGGGTTTATAAAACATTGGGAAGATGTTAGAATACCACTGTTAGACAAACAGTTGGGTTTATAAAACATTGGGAAGATGTTAGAATACCACTGTTGGACAAACAGTTGGGTTTATAAAACATTTGGAAGATGTCTGAATACCACTGTTAGACAAACAGTTGGGTTTATAAAACATTGGGAAGATGTCAGAATATCACTGTTGGACAAACAGTTGGGTTTATAAAACATTTGGAAGATGTCTGAATACCACTGTTAGACAAACAGTTGGGTTTATAAAACATTGGGAAGATGTCAGAATACCACTGTTGGACAAACAGTTGGGTTTATAAAACATTGGGAAGATGTTAGAATACCACTGTTGGACAAACAGTTGGGTTTATAAAACATTGGGAGGATGTCAGAATACCATTGTTGGACAACAATGGGTTTTATAAAACATTGGGAAGATGTCAGAATACCACTGTTGGACAAACAATAGGGTTTATAAAACATTTGGAAGATGTCAGAATACCACTGTTGGACAAAAAGTTGGGTTTATAAAACATTTGGAAGATGTCTGAATACCACTGTTAGACAAACAGTTGGGTTTATAAAACATTGGGAAGATGTCAGAATATCACTGTTGGACAAACAGTTGGGTTTATAAAACATTGGGAAGATGTCAGAATATCACTGTTGGACAAACAGTTGGGTTTATAAAACATTGGGAAGATGTTAGAATACCACTGTTGGACAAACAGTTGGGTTTATAAAACATTGGGAGGATGTCAGAATACCATTGTTGGACAACAATGGGTTTTATAAAACATTGGGAAGATGTCAGAATACCACTGTTGGACAAACAATAGGGTTTATAAAACATTTGGACGATGTCAGAATACCATTGTTGGACAAAAATGGGGTTTATAAAACATTGGGAAGATGTCAGCATACCACTGTTGGACAAACAATGGGGTTTATAAAACATTCGGAATATGTCAGCATACCACTGTTGGACAAACAAAGATGTTGATAAAGCATTGGCCAATGGAGGTGTAAAAATCCTTAGCATTGCTTCCTCCGGAACAGAAGGAAAGCCATTGGTCCCGTGTCGTAAATTCACGACACGTGAAAGAATCTCAAGCCTGATATGGAGGGCCCTGAGCAAACTTAAGCGGCTTTTGACGCCCCGTACAGAATGGGACGCTTAGAAACCGAAGCAATTAAAGAGCGTCCATCAATTAAACTCATTTATAATTTTTACAAAACATTGGGAAAATTTCAAAAAATACCTCTGTTGAGTAAACAATGGGCTTCAGCACGAATCTCCTAAAAACTCCACTTTTGGGCAAAGGATGAGGTTTGTGAAACATTGAGAAGATGCCCGCCATTCAACGTGTAGCATTCTTTCTGAGACACCATACTCAACAATGCAGAGCTTAGTTTATTGACAGTTTTCTACGAGGGAGAATCTTTCAGTTGCAATGGGGCTGTTTGATTTGTTAGCTAAACTCGTTATTTATTTATCCCCACAACCAAAAGTAGGCCGCATTGAGATCTGGAAATCTCGGAGGCCACATTGTTGGGAAGTGCTTACTGGAGACACGATCACCAAAATGTGCGCTATTAATTGTTTAGCAGGGATGTGGATGTTGGATTGATGCCATCTGGTATGAAATTATATTTTCCATATCGTGATTGCTAATCGAGTTAACACGCGTAATTGAAGTCTTTGGTCAGAAAATGACCTTCATTAATTCAACAAGGTCTGTATGATTTAGAAGTTACTGCATAGTGTTGCTACACTTCAAAATGCATTATTATCCCATATTTATTCTAAGAAGACAATAATGGAATAAGACATCACAAACAGTAAATGGGGAGCGCCAGTACAGCGTGTTACAGAGCTTCGTCATTCCTAGATTGAGGAATTCATTTCTGAGAAAATCGAAAATTTCGAAAAATCTTCCATATGTAGGGTAGTTTGGGGTGGAGGATTTTGTCTGAAAAGCTTCGTGTCGCATCCTATGAAGATACCGAAGTACATTTAATTAATTTAGTAATAGTAATTTCGTTTCTGAGTTATGCTGTTCATACACATACAGATATACCCACACAGATATTTTTCAACAAAAAAATCTGATGTCTTCCATCACATGATTTTCTCTATATCTCTGCAACAAATTATTGTTAAAAATCTTATTCTGCTATTTATTTCATGCTAATGGAGAAAAAATTAGCAGAAATGGTCTTATTACGTGCTTCCTTGTAAGTAGAAGGGAAATATGGGAGTATCACAGGCTAAAACGATAGTCATATTTTTTAAAATCTTGTTACTATGTTACTATGTATGGCCATGAATTGACAAATTATCGCATGAGAAAAGTATAAATATTTTAAAACTGAAAGGAATATCTCAAAAACGATTAACTCCTCGAAAAAGTTTATGTAATCAACTCCTCGAAAATGTTTATATAATATAAATTGTGTGTTTAAACGAACTCTACAGTTTTTGTTAAGCAAGTTTTTGTCTATCTCTTCTTGCGGTTCACCAATTATGCATAATGCTGCAAAATTCATCCAGAATAAAGATGTTTTCTGAGGCTATTCCCAGAAAACTCAAGATATCATTTATTTGCCATGTAAATATCTTTAGTATACGTTATCTTAATAAAAATCGTTATAACCATTTTTGAGCGAAAATTTTTCCATCTAAAGGGTGGATTTTTTTTTTTTTTTTTTTTTTTTTATGTTGTAAATCTTCGTGCCGCTTCCTTGGAGGATACTCAACTTAAATACTAGATTTAGTATTTAACGGACTTTTCACTTTTGAGCTATTCTACACACACACACACACACACACACACACTCACACACACATTTTCCTAAGAGTGCTTTGTTTGGATCCAGGAGTCCTCAAAACATATATTTCCAGTGAAATCTGTCTATCGAATTTTTGGGTGTATATCGTACGTGGTAGAGAAAGTAACAGCTAAAGCATTCGGAAGTAAACAGTTTATTATTCGTTTTCACAGATAGTATTGCCTTTAACACTCCTTAGAAATCGTTTGCAAGTGGATCAGTTTCGGCATGCTGTTTAAGAATGCTGTTGGCAACACTGTGAGTGAAATTAACACGTCGCCGGCGGAAGTCTTAAAATTACATTTTCGTCACACTTCAAAGCCGGCACATACTCTTTGGCGACACTTGTCTTTGAAGTGGGCAATTAAGGATGCATTTATACAGCTTTTCAGCTAGTTTCCTCTTAGGGCTGTACGTGAGGACCTTCATAAAGCTCTAGCAGATACTGCTATTCCTATCAAGATGCCCGTTTCTACATTTCTTAAGGGGAGTCGAAATGTCATATATTGCCAATATTAAAGTTTGACCCATTATCTGAGCAACTATTTAACATAATGAGCTAAATTTTTCAAGGTATATTCAGCAATATCGTTACTGTTGATATATGCAAAATAGTATACTTCTGTTCATTAGAAGGAAAGGTATGATTTTTTTAACTAAGCTCTAAAGCTTTTATTGAAAAATAATGTTTTTACTTTCTCTATACGCACTATGTACATAGTGTATAGAGAAGGTATTGCACTCTACCAAAAAATTCGATACCGAGATTTCACCGGAAATATATGTTTTAGGGTCCCCAATATCCAAAAATAGCATTTTCACAAAAATATCCGTGTGTGTGTATGTGTGTGTCCGTGTGTCTATGAACATGATAACTCAAAAACGAAAAGTCGGTAAAATACCAAACTTGGTATTTAAGTTTCGTATCTTCCAGGGATGCGACACGAAGATTTTGAGAAAAATTCCCCCACCCCAAATAACCTTTAAATGGAACTTTTTTCGAAATGTTTGAAAAAAATGGCTCTAACGATTTTGATTAAAATTTCGTATATTAAAAATATTTACCTGACAAATAAAATGTATATCTTGAATTTTCTAGGAATAGCCTCTGAAGACTACTTTATTCTGGATGAATTTTTCATAACTACTAAACCGTAAGAGATGGACAAAAACTTAACCCACAAAAAATGTAAAGCACGTTAAAACACACAATTTATGTTATATACATTTTTTTCGTGGAGTTGATCGTTTTTGAGATATTTCTTTTTTCTTGGTTTCAGCTTTGAAAAACTTATACTTTTCTCATACATAAATTTGTCAACTCCTGTCCATACAAACAAAGGAACTTCAGTCAATAGCAACCAGATTTTGGCTTTCACTTTAAACTATGGTATTCCCTTATTTGGCTTCTATTTACAATAAAGCAAGAAATAAGACTATTTCTGCTAATTTTTCTCGATTAGCATGAATTAAATAAAAGATAAGCTTATTAACAATAATAATTTACAGAGATATAGAGAAAGCCATGTGAATGGAACACATCAGATTTTTATAGACAATTTTGCTTCTTCAGAAACTGCTTTCAACCATAGCATTAAACAAAATGCAATCTAACTGTCCTAACATAATTTGCAATACTTCGAAACTCCCACTGAATGAAAACTGAAATGGGATACCAATGCTGCGAATAGCTGAAGTAAAGTTTCGGATCAAAACATAAAAATATCTCTTCTCAAACACTAATATTTACAGTTATTGATGGTTTACCAAGTGAGTGTACCAGAATGCTCCAAAAAATTACTACGCAGGATTATTTCAAGAATGTTTTTAAACTATTTACAATTAGTGTACCTCTATAAAAGCTATACCAAAATGTGCGGGGAACTCGAATATTCATATGCAATTAAAATATGAAAATGGAAAAAAATTACAAAAATCCCATTTCGACTCCTCTTAAGGCCTTCTCTGCAAATTGTCAACAAGTTACTTATCTTTCAAAGATTTTGCTTAAATGCATGCATTCGTATGTCTATGTCTGCTTCTGTGAAAAAACATTTGAAGGGTAAACAAGGGGAAAACAAGACAATCGCCATTTTTACTCTCTCTAGCCCATGTGTACCTAGGTACCGTGTACATAGCAGGTGGAGATAAGGAGATTTGATACCCAGTTTTACCGGAAAAATGTTTTGAGACCCTCTGAATAAAAAAAAAAAAAGCATTTTATAATAAGGTCAGTGTGAGTGTTTGATTGTGGACAACAAAACGAAAATTATGTCGAATACCAAACTTGGTATTTAATTTTAATATCTCCAAGGATGCGAAACGCAGATTTCAAGAAACTACTCATTACGTGAAAAGTTTTCGAGAATGCTTTTTCCCCCCAAGATGACTGCAACGATTTTTTTTTTAAAATAAGGTATATTAAATGTTTACATAACAAACAAAATGTATATCTTGAACTTTCTGGTATAGCCTCTGAAGACTTCTTTATGCTGGATTAATTTTGCTGAACTTTGTGTAACTGTTAAACCGTAAGAGACAGACAAATACTAACAAAAAATCGGATGTGTTCCATTCACGTGACTTTCTCTACTTCTCTGTAACAAATTATTGTTAAAAAGCTTATTCTTCTATCTACTTTATGCTAAACGATGTAAACATTACTTGTTTCCTTGTAAGTAAAGAGGAAATAAGGGAATACACTAGGCTAAAGTGATAGCCAAATCTTGTAAAAGCTGGTTGCTTTGTGATTGACATTTCTTTGTGTACCCAGGGGAAAAAAAAAAAAAAAAAGAAATCCAACAAAGTTATGTATTTGGGTACGACAAACTCACGACTGCTATTCTTTTAACAAACCCAGTTTCATTACAGAAACGAAGCCTTGGAAGAATGTATTTTCAATATTAATACAAACCGAATTTCAATTGTATACTTAGCCACCAGCTTTTAAATTATTTCACTATCCCTTTAACCTTATTTTTCTTATACCTACAAGGCAGCAGGTAATAAGACAAATTCTGCTAATGTTTATCTTAATTAGCATCAGGTACTCGTAGATAAAAGAATGATATTTTTTAAGAATCGTTTGCTTGCAGATGAGATGAAAAAGTCATGTGAATGGAATATATCAGATTTTTACTTTCTCTATACGCACTATGTACATAGTGTATAGAGAAGGTATTGCACTCCACCAAAAAATTCGATACCGAGATTTCACCGGAAATATGTTTTAGGGTCCCCTGTATCCGAAAAAAGTATTTTCAGAAAAAGGTCCGTGCTTGTGTGTGTGTCCGTGTGTCTGTGAACACGATAACTCAAAAACAAAAAGTCGGTAAAATACCAAACTTGGTATTTAAGTTTAGTATCTTCCAGGGATGCGATTACACGAAGATTTTGAGAAAAATCCTCCCACCCCAACTACTCTTTACATGGAACTTTTTTCGAAAATTTTGATTTTCTAAAAAAATGCTCTAACGATTTTGATTAAAACTTCGTATATTAAACATATTTACCTGACAAATAAAATGTATATCTTGAATTTTCTAGGAATAGCCTCTGAAGAGTAGTTTATTCTGGGAGAATTTTACTGAATTTTGAATAACTGCTAAACCGTAAGAGATGAACAAACACTTACTACACGGAAAATGTAGAGCACGTTAAAACACACAATTTATGTTATATACATTTTTTTTTCGTGGAGTTCGTCGTTTTTGAGACATTTCTTATTTTTGGTTTCTGCTATGAACTCATACAGGAACATGTCAACTTCGATCCATATAAACATGGGAACTTCATTGACATAGCAACCAGCTTTTGACTTTCACTTTTACCTATGGTATCCCCTTATTTCGCTTCTACTTACAAGGAAGCAAGTAATAAGACTATTTCTGCTATTTTTTTTTCTGATTAGCATTAAGTAAATAGTAGTATAAGCTTTTTAAGAATAATTTGTTGCAGGGATATAGAGAAAGTCATGTGAATGGTACACATCAGATCTTTTCGTTAAAAGAAAGTTAAAAGCAGAGTAACGTTTTGCTGGATATTATTCATCAGAGAAATGTTTTTTGCAGAGCAAGGGGAGTAAAACAGAAAGGAGAGAGTGGAATAGATAATTGCAGAAAACAAGGGAAGATCGTTAACACTTGCGCAGTGAACATCCGTAATTATGAAACAAGGAAAAGCTATCAGATATAATAAGAGATTATAGACTAGCTGGCGGCACGTTTGGGTTAAATTCTTGAAATCAGAATGCTTAGCTCATTCACAAATCGCTGCACTTTCAGCTATTGGAAGTCAGCTTTTGTATTGTTTATATGTAATTAAGAAAGTGAATATTTATACTCTGCAAGTTATAGGGTGTGTTATTGAAATATCGATTATAGGCCTTTCAAAAGCCACTTCAAAGTTTATACCGATTTAAGTATTATAATATTTGAAATAGGGAAAAAAATCACTTACTGAGCAAATATGAAATTTTATAAAACATTGGGAAGAAGTTATTCGTTATCTTGTTCAACGCACACCATTATTTCTGCAACTCTATGCACAGTATTTTGCAGATGATGACTTGGTATATTACCGAGATAGTATCTTTCAGTTACTGTTAGGTGTTTAGATATGTCAGTAAAACTCGTTCTTTAAGGTAACCACGCAACCAAAAGTCGCCGGTTTCACTGGAAATCACGGCGGCCACTTTGTTGGAACTTTACGAATGTAACTCGGGCCCCCTCTGAAAATGTTAACAGTTCTAAATGTTCTCAGAACTTCAGAAAACTCCTCTTGCTTTGATAATAGCTTGAATCAGCTGTATTCTATCATTTAGTGATAGAGCCATGTTTTATTATGTACGCGTTCCTATTGCAGTATGAATAAAATTGCTACTATTTTATTCAACAAAACTGTATCCATGGTAACGGTGAACTAAAAAAACAAAAATAAATCTGAAACCAAAAACAAGAAATATCTAAAAAACGATCAACTCTTACGAAAAAAATGTATATAATTTAAATTATGTGTTTTAACGTGCTCTATATTTTTTGTGTGGTAAGTTTTTGTCCATCTTTTACTGCTTAAATTTATCCGTAAAATTTATCCAGAATAAAGTAGTTTTCAGAGGCTATTCCCAGAAAATTCAAGATATACATTTTGTTTTCCAGGTAAATATCTTTAATATACAAAACTTTAATCAAAATCGCTACCTATAGCTATTTTTGAGAAAATCAAAATTTTCGAAAAAAGTTCCATGTAAAAGATTGTTGGGAGTGGGGGATTTTCTTGAAAATCTTCGTGTTGCATCCTTAACGGTCTTTTCGTTTTTGAGTTATGCTGTCACAGACACACACACACACGACATTGCTCTTTTTTGGATTCACGGGTCCTAAAACATGTATTTCCAGTGAAATCTCGGTATCAAATTTTTGGGTGGAATGCATTACTTCCTCTATACACTATATACTTAGTACGGGTAGAGAAAGTAAAAAAGAATATCAAACCTCATTGCTTGCTCAGTATGTGGTTTATTTTGCTTTCATTCTGTCTCAAATATAATATTTATAGCGGTTTAAAATTTGAAGCAACTTTTGAAAGAACCTATATTTAAATGACCATGAATGAAGTTGATTTAACAGTTTACTCTTGAACGTCCACTGACACACAATATACAGATCAGCTTCATAACCCAGCATGGATGCAAAATAGAGTATCGGTTTGGCTATATGCTTAATCGGTAATTTAAATCCTGTTTTATTAAACCTATTAATTTTGGATAGGTGCCACCAGACTGGAAGTTAAACCACGGATCTCCCGGTTTCCGTTCGGTTGCTCTAACCAACTGAGCTACCGTGGCAACATGTCAGTACGGGCTGAATTTCCCGTAACTGACTCGCATTTTTACTTTCTCTACTTAGTATATACATAGGTAGGAAGATATTACGTTCAACCCAAAACGTCGATACTGAAATGCAATTTAGGGTCCCCTGAATCTAAAAAAGCCTTTTTACTTTCTCTAGCACATATATACACTGTACACAGTAGTTAGAGAAGGTATTGTATTGATCTAAAAAAGTCGGTAAGGAAATTTCACCGAAAGTGCATGTTTTGAGGACCCCTTAATCCAAAATACGCATTTTCAAAAAAAGTCCGTGCGAAGTTGCACATGTGTGTGAGTGTGTGTGTATGTGTCTTTGGACGGTATACTTCAAAAACGAAAAGTCGTTAAATACCAAATTTGGTTTTTAGTTTCAGAATCTTCCAATGATGCGACACAAAGGTTTTCAATAAACCCTCTACCTTAAACTACCCTTCACAAGGAATATTTTTCGAAAATGTCGATTATCTCAAAGATGGCTGTTATCGATTTTGATTAAAATGCCGTGTGTTTAGGATATTTTCTTACAAAGTAGTGCATATCTTGAGATTTATGGGAATAGCCTCTAAAGACCCCATTATTCAGGATGACTGATGCTTAACTGGTAAAGAGATAGACAAAATCTTACTACATATAAAAGACACTCTGACGCGTATCATTCAAACGACTTTCTCTACCTGTTCGTCAAACAAACTATTTCTGTATTCATTTACCTGCACCATGCTATTCGAGACAAACATTAGAGCAATCGTCTTATTTGCTTACTTCCAGGCAGAAGGAAAATAAGGAAATACACTAGGCTAAAGCTGTAAAACTGGTCGTAATGTGAAGAGTTGAAGTAAAACAAAACAGAAACGAAATGAAAGGTGACTTCCGGTTGAGAAAAGTTATGTAGTTTACAGTTACAGTTGAAACCAAAAAACGAGGTATACACACGGTCAACTCTACAAAAAAAAAAAGTATGACAAATTATGTCCTACAACGAGTTTTTACATTTTTAAGTAGTCAGTTTTGGCCTATTCCTTACGATTCACCTACAATTTAACATTCAAAAATCTGATGTGTTCCATTCACATGACTTTCTCTACATCTTTACACCAAATTATTGTTAAAAAGCTTATGCTTCTATTTACTACATGCTAATCAAGAAAAAAATAGTAGAAATAAACGTATTACCTGCTTCCTTGAAAGTAGGAGCGAAATAAGGGAGTAGCATAGGTAAAAGTGATAGTCAAAAGCTGGTTGCTATGTGACTGAAGTTCCTTTGTTTGTATGAACAGGAGTTGACAAATTCCTGTATGAGAAAAGTGTAAGTTTTTCAAACCTGAAACCGAAACAAGGAATATCTCAAAAACGATCAACTTCACGAAAAAATGTGTATAATATAAATCGTTTGTTTTAAGGTGCTCTACATTTTTTGTGTAGTAAGTTTTTGTCCATCTCTTACGGTTTAACAGTTATGAAAAATTCTGTAACATTCATCCAGAATAAAGTAGTCTTCAGGGACTATTCCCAGAAAATTCAAGATATACACTTTATTTAGCAAATAAATATCTTAAATATAAGAAATGTTAATGAAAATCATTAGAGCCATTTTTAAGAAAATAAAAAAATTCGAAATTTTTTCCATGTAAAGGGTAGTTTGGGGTGGGGGATTTTTTTGAAAATCTTCGTGTCGCATCCTTGGAAGATACCAAACTTAAATACTAAGTTTGGTTTTTAACGGTCTTTTCGTTTTTGAGCTATGCTGCCCACACACACACACACACACACACACACACACACACACACACACACACACACAGTCAGACTGACTCCGACAGACATTTTTCTAAAAATGCCTTTTTTTTGGATTAAGGGGGTCTCAAAACATATATTTCCGGTGAAATCTCGGTATCGAATTTTTGGATGCAATACAACACCTTCTCTATACACTATGTACATAGTACGCATAGAGAAAGTAAAACATGCGCCCAGAATAAAGAGGTCTTCAGAGATTACTCCCACAAAATTCAAGATGAACATTTTATCAGGTAATATCTTTAATATATGCTATTTTAACCAAAATCGTTAGAGCAATTTTTGATAAGTGCAAAAATTTCGAAAATGTTTCCTTATAAGGGTAGCTGGGGGTGTTTTTTAATCTTCGAGCTGCATCCTTGGGAGATGCTTAACATAAATATCAAGTTTGTTCTTTAGCAGACTTTTCGTTTTTGAGTTATGCTATCCACATTCGTGGAGTTGACCGTTTTTGAGATATTTCTTGTTATTGGCTTCAGTTTTAAAATACTTCTACTTTTCTCATATGGGAATTTACAACTCCTAGTCATACAAAGTCAGGTAACAACCAGCTTTAAGAAGATTTGACAGTCATTTTAGCCTATGGTACTCTTTTATTTCCTTTCTACTTACAAGGAAGCAAGTGATAAGAGTATTTCTGCTAATTTAATCTCGATCGTGCATCGAAGAATAAGTTTTTTTAACAACAATTTGTAACAGTGATGTAGAGAAAGTCATGTGAATGGAGCACATCAGATTTTTACTTTCTCTACGCGTTCTATGTGCCTACAAAACGTATAGAGGACGTATTATATTGTACTCAAAAATTCGATACCGAAATTTCACCGGAAATACACGTTTGATGACCTGCTGAATAAAAATAAAAACATTTTTGGAAAAATGTCCGTGTGTATGTGTGTGTGTGTGTGTGTGTGTCTGTGGACAGCATAGCTCAAAAACGAAAAGACCGTTAAATACGAAACTTGGTATTTAAGTTTGGTATCTTACAAAAAAATCTCTCCACCCCAAACTACCCTTTACATGGCAAAAATGTTAACGGCTCTAACGATTTTGATTAAAATCTCTTACATTTACGATATTTACAAGCCAAATGAAATGTATATCTTGAATTTTCTGGGAATATCCTCTAAAGACATGTTTATTGTGGATTAATTTTGCGGAATTTTGCATAACTGGTAAACCGTAAGAAATAGGTACAAACTTACTTAACAAAGAGCTCGTTAAAGCGCACGATTTTTTCGTGGAGTTGACCGTTTTTGAGATATTCCTTGTTATTTGTTTTAGCTTTAAAATACTTATATTTTTCTGATACGGGAATTTTTCAACTTCTATCCATACAAACAAATGAACTTCAATAATATTGCAACCAGCTTTTAAAAGACTTAGCCTAGTGTGTTCCCTTATTTCCCGTCTATTTACAAGGAAGCAATTAATAATGCCCTTTCTGCTATTCTTTTCTCGACTAGTAAAATAAATAGCAGAATAACCTTTTTAACAATAATTATTTTAGAGATGTAGAGAAAGTCATCAGATTTTGTTTCTTCCTCAGTAGTTGACACAAACTGTATTTTGCTCCGTTTAATGTTGAACCGTATGTTATTCATTCACTGGCTCTGTCGCCCTTGATAGATCACAGTCTCATAAGCGGAACTTCGAAGTACCAAAATGGGAGTACAGGAAACGTGAATTTAAGTATATAAAATAAAGCGAAGCGAATTTTAGTACCCTTTTAAGCTTTCTCTTCAGCTCTGACATCAATGGCTGTGAAAGTTAACGCACCAATTCGACCGAAACACCACATATTTGTATGAATACGGGTACACCGCTTTCCATTTCTAGTTGTCCATGTGTCTTTCTCTGAACGTCCTTTCCAGGGAATGAATGGCTCTTTGGAACGACAGGCTTACCTGGGCATTTTATTCGCTTCAATTAAGATAACATAGTTCTCTTTCTCTACCGCAGCTTCCATTCAGTATTTTAAACACCTATTTCCCACATTTTCTCCCGCTCGCTTTTCCCAACTCGGTCATCCATTCAAAGCCGAACGTTGCGGTTTCGAATCCCAGCGACTGCAGTCAAATGTGCCTGAGGTAAAGGATGGGGTGAGCCCAAGTAAAATAAACGGTGCGACTAGTGAAGCGACTTGAATAGCCGTGATCGTGCGATACGTAAGGGACTGGCCATCCATTCAAAGCCGAACGTCGGGAGTTCGAGTCCTAGCATTCAAATGTGTCTGTGGTAAAGGATGGGGAGGGCCCAAGTAAAATGCCCGGTGTGAAAATTGAAACGACTTGATACCCATGATCGTGCGATACCTAATGGACTGGCCATGCATTTAAAGCCGAACGTCGCAAGTTCTAGTCCCCGCGACTTCAGTCAAATGTGCCTGTGGTAAAGGATGGGGAGGGAATAAGTAAAATAACTGGTGATGGCACGCTTTGATGCTGATGGGGTTACACTTCAGTCCAGTTGAATGGATTTTGCTTATTATTAAAAAATCACTACAGTTTTATTGCAAAAGAATTAATAATTTTACAATATAAAACAGCTATAACCAGGCTAATTTTATTACTGGAGATTACCCTAATACGAAATTAGCAGAAATTCTACTAAAAATACTAAAACCTTTGATTAATTATCTTTGTTGCTTATATACAACACTATGCAATTAAGTGTTAATGCTGTACTGTATGGTATCCATTCACTAGCTCTGTCCTTCCTTGATAAATCACAGTTTCATAAGCGGATCCTCGCAGTACCAATGGGAGTACAGGAACCGTAAATTTAAGTATATAAAATAAAGCGAACGGAATTTTAGTACCCTTTTAAGCTTTCTCTCCAGTCCTGACATCAATGGCTTTGAAATTTAACGCACATATTCGACCCAACCACCGCACATTTGTATGAATATGGGTACGCCGCTTTCCATTTCTGGTTGTCCATGCGTCTTTCTCTGAACGTCCTTTCCAGGGAATGAATGGCTCTTTGGAACGACAGGCTTACCTGGGTATTTTATTCGCTTCAATTAAGATAACATAGTATGTTCTCTCTCTTTCCCTACCGCAGCTTCCATTCAGTATTTTAAACACCATTTCCCACATTTTTCTCCCGCTCGCTCTTCCCCTGCTCTCCTCTGCACCATTTATTTTCGATAAAAGATTCTGTAATGAACAGTACCCTCAACAAAGACCGTTTGATTTTAACTCTCCCACCAGTATCTAAATTTCCATATGGTGCATTTTATGAAGCGATCATTGGCAGATTTCCTGATAATGATAGACATTTGTTCTTTTTACTTTCTCTGTGGCGCTTTTTAGTTTGTGGCTTCAGAGGGGCGGAAAGAAAAGTTTGGATTGCCGGCTAGCTTAGGAAATGGTATGATAATCTCTAAGGGTTTGCGGGGAGGAATCTTAATGAAATTCTTTCACTTGTTCTTGAGTGCCCTTTACTGCCCCGCACTTGATATTTCAAAAGTCCCCCTACCCGTCAAAATTTCAAGAACTTCTCTCAGGGCCGAGCCTCGCCAAAAACTGTTCACAAATTAAATTAACTATTTCACCTTTCCCGTCACGCTAATCTCTCTCTTAATTCCCTTCCCACGTTAATCAACTTCTTCACATCGCGGACTCATATACTATCGCTATGCTACGAGCTATAACGCTACGCGGGTTCACTACACGGTGTTTGACGTTCAAGTACCTAAGTTTTGAATCTCCCGCAGCTAAACAAGAGTGTCCGTTTTCTAGGATGTGCCTAGGCTTTCGCTAGTTTGGTTCTTTCACCGATTTTATGGGCTGAGAATATTTTGCATTTTTGTCGCGATTTCATTGGGTCTCGCAATTTTAGACGGCTATTAAGATTTTAACACGCCTGATTACACATTCTCTGTTGGGCGGAGCGTCTGAGTTTTTCCCTTCATTACCTGCAGCTCGGAGCTTCTAGGTTTTTAAATAACAGTTTCTTTTTGTTCCTTAATGGCTCATCCTGGCTTCCCCTTGCTGGACTCACGATCTTTCGTACTTCAAAGCAATTTTATTTCTGATGCCCGTTTCCCTTTTAACATAGATTTATTTAAGTAGTTTTGATTCTGTTTTTATTCGTGATTGCATTCTATTTATTAATTTATTTCCTTAAAGTCCCTCTGTTTATTTGCGTTATTTTTCTTTCTTATTTATTTAATTTTATATTTCATTTGTTTCTTCTCATGTTTTATTATTAAGCTACTCTTATTTATCTGTCGGGTTTTATCCCTTCAGTACATAGTAATGAAATGGAAATGGGGATTTATTTATGGACTCTCTAACTACTCTGGTTCTCAGCGTCCCTTCTATGTTTGGTTGTGCAAGACCGCTTAATTTTGCTCAGAGGCTTCCTTATCAGGCTTGTGGTTCTTTTACGTGCCGTAAATCTAGGATACGGGACCAAAGGTTTTAGTTCCCTTCCGAAGGTTAGCCATGCTAAGGAATTTTTACGCCCTAAAAAAATGCATCGCCCTCCACCGGGTTTGAACCCGCGACCATGGTAACCGCTATACCACGAAGGAAGAGACGTACATAATAGGAAGACATTCTCAAACACCGAGATATCATTAGAAATACATGCTCTGAGGCACCCTAAATAAAACATCTGATTTGTTCTTTTCACAAGTCCACAAACTTGTTCCACAAACAAACTTCCCCTATAAAATATTCTTTTATTTACGTCATGCTAATCAAGATAAACGTTGCCAGAATTCAACTTACTGCTTGCTTCTTTGTAAATAGAAGGGAAATAAGGGAATTCACTAGGCTAACGCGATAGTCAAATTGTTTAACAGCTGGTCGCTATGTGAAACAATAGAAACTCGATTCTCTTTGCTTGTTAAGAGTTAACAAAAGAGAGACGAAAAGAGAGATGTCTCCCGTTTGATAAAAGTTTAATCACCTTAAAACAGGAAAAATAACTTGAAATATCTCGAAAACGGTTAACTCTTAAAAAAAAAAAAAAAAACCTGATGTGTTCTATTCACATGACTTTCTCTACATCTCTGTAACCAATTAACGTTAAAAATATTATTCTATCTGCTTCTTGCTAATCGAGATATACATTATCAGCAATTGTTCTTATTATTTGGTTCCTTGTAATTAGAAGGGAAAAAATCAAATGTGTTCCCTTCACATGATGTCCTCTAGCTGTTCGGTAAACAAACCTTTTATTCAAAACATTAAACCTACGTCATGCTAAACAAGATAAACATAAGCAAAATTAGTCTTATTACTAGCTTCCTTGTAAGTAGAAGGGAAATAAGACAATGCATAGGCTAAAGCGATAGTCTCGGCCTTTAAAACCCGGTCGCTATGTGAAACAATTGAGGTTCGGTAAACAAACGAGAAAAAGGATGTGTTCTCCTTTGAGTAAAGTTTAAATGGCTTAAAACTGGAACCAATAACTTGGACTGTCTCGAAAACGGCTAGCTCTACAATAAATATATGTATATACCATAAATTGTGTGTTTTAATGAGATATACAATTTTTGTGTAGTAAGGTTTTGTCTAACTCTTACGGTTTATCAGTTATACAAAAGTCATCCAGAATGAAGAGGTCTTTAGAGGCTATTCACAGAAAATTCAAGGTATACATCTTAAACATTTGGCAATAACAAAAATCGTTAGTCGTTTTTGAGAAAATCAAAATTTTCGAAATGTCCCATGTAAAGACTATTGGGGTGGGTTCTTAAAAACCTTAGTATCGCATCCTTGGAACGCTATTCAAGTTTGGTATTTAACCGATTTTTCGTTTTTGAGCTCTGCTATCACAGACACTCAAACACACTGACATGTTTCTAATTTTTTTTTTTCAGGACTCAAACATTGCATTTCCGGTGAAATCTCGATATCGAATTTTTGGGTGGAATACAGTAGCTTCTATACCCACTATGTATACGAATACATATGGGCAACTTTTAGTAATAATTATAAAGGTCCGTCTGTCTATGTCTGTCAGCAGCATAACTCAAATAATCCATGGATACCAAACTTGGCATTTATGTTTAGTATCTTTCAAATATGCTACACAGAGATTTTCAAGAAACCCCTCCTACACCTGCCATTTGCTTGGAAC
Source organism: Hymenopus coronatus (assembly GCA_030762935.1). Classification (NCBI taxonomy): domain Eukaryota; kingdom Metazoa; phylum Arthropoda; class Insecta; order Mantodea; family Hymenopodidae; genus Hymenopus; species Hymenopus coronatus. The sequence continues at coordinate 30,531,246 of CM060897.1, forward strand.
ATTTTCTGAAATTTATGATTTTCACAAAAATGGCTCTCAACGATTTTTATTGAAATACCATACACTAGAAATATTTACATGCCAAATAAAATGAAGCGTGTCCAAAAAGTAAGGATCGCTTTGGAAAGATGCATAAAAAATTTGTTTTCACATTTATTTGTATCCGAAGGAACATTCCTTTGCCTATTTTTCCTATAGTTGTCACCATTGTTCAAGCATTTGTCATAGTGGGGAAACAACTTTTGTGTGTCCACTTCAAAGAAAGCTGTAGCCAGTGAAGACAGTCATCGCTGAACCCCGTGATTTGTGGAAAAACATCACAGAGCATTCTTATTGTGACCCATCTGTTTTCACGAATTGCCTCATTTACCTTCAGAGACAACAGAAGGCCGCCCATTCCGTGATTCGTCATGAACATTGGAATGTCCATCATTGAATTGCTTGACCCACTTTCTCATTCCATCTGTCATTACCTTTACTCCGTAAGTTGACGAGGAATGTCAGCTCGCTTAACATTCCCTGTGTTCAGCAACCGTGTTAGGGAACACTTCACAATTCGGTGGGATCACAAAGTGTCTTAAACAGTTTTAAACAATCATTAAAAACTGTAAACCTGACACAATCCGGCTGTAATAGCGTCAGTGAACAGACCGGATGTATATGTGCGCATGCGTGAAACTGCGACATTAGCTTTGCGGTGGCGGTAGAACGAAATGGTACTTTCCGGACATGCCTCGTAAATCTTAAATTTTCTGTGCAGTCCCCTTTATTCAGAAGGAATTTTGTATAATAGTGTGTAACTGGTATACGTAAAGCGAAATCGAAAAAGGATGTACGAAACATGTAGCTATCTTCAAAATATAGAGTTTATTCCAAATACCCTTTTTGTGGCATAAGCTATTTCTGAGATATCGGTTATTAATTATTCAAAATTTTCAATACTTTTGTGACTTTTTTCAAGCCTTGCCGATTTTCTGTTGTTTCTTGCGATTGCATGGAAACATGGAGACTTTTAAGACCACTATATAATTCTACTTCTTAAACACTTGACAATCGCGATTCTCTTTGTTTCTGTAACGACGTTATCTCCATTTTAATGAAGTAGGTACAAAAATTAGCACTCGTAAGAATATTTTGTATAGGAGCTAATAAACGGTAAGAACTAGAGACTTGTTTATAATGCTAGTAATGGAAACATTCTGGTAATTATACATTTTGAATTTGATAGACTGGTAGCCTTCCTCTGTTGTTACATATTCGCTTTACGTGCTTACGAATGTGTTTAATTTGCTCTGTTTTATGAATACAGTTGCAAGTGACTTTTACCTACAACCAAACTTGAGGCTTGGTAGAAAGAAATATTTATCAAATGAGTAAAAACATCATCCTCACTTTTCATTCAGTATACAACAAAGAATAATGATTACTAGTTCTTGTTGTTCTTTTTAAGTAATCCATCAGAATTATTTTCTGAATATCTCAAACCCATACTGTTACTTTCTCTATACGTATCATGTACATAGCGTATAGAGAAGGTTTTGTATTGCACCCAAAAATTTGATACCGATATTTCACCATAAATATATGTTTTGAGACCCCCTGAATAAAAAAAAAACATTTTTAGAAAAATATTAGTGAGTGTGTCTGTCTGTGTGTCCCTGTGTGTGTCTGTGGGCAGGACAGCTCAAAATCGAAAATACCGTTAAAAACCAAACTTTGTATTTAAGTTTGGTATTTTCCAAGGATGAGACACGAAGATTTTCAAGAAAACCTCCCACCCCAAACTACCCTTTACATGGAAAAAAATCTGATTTGTACCATTCACATGACTTTCTCCGTATCCCTGCAACAAATTATTCTTAAAAAGCTTATACTTTTATTTACTTTATGCTAATCAGAAAAAAAATAGCAGAAATAGTCTTATTACTCGCTTCCTTGTAAGTAGAAGCGAAATAAGGGACAACTGTAGGTTAATGTGATAGTCAAAAGTGGTTGCTATGTCAATGAAGTTCTCTATATGGATAGGAGTTGACAAGTTCCTGTATGAGAAAAGTATACGTTTTTCATAGCAGAAACCAAAAATAAGGAATACCACAAAAACGACGAACTCCAGGAAAAAAATGTATATAACATAAATTGTGTGTTTTAATGTGCTCTACATTTTGTGTGTGGTAAGTTTTTGTCCATCTCTTACGGTTTAGAAGTTATTCAAAATTTAGTAAAATTCATCCAGAATAAACTACTCTTCAGAGGCTATTCCCAGAAAATTCAAGATATACGTTTTATTTGTCAGGTAAATAGCTTTAATATACGAAATTTAAATTAAAATCGTGAGAGCCATTTTTGATAAAATCAAAATTTTCGAAAAAGTTCCATGTAAAGGTTAGTCTCAAAATCTTCGTGTCGCATCCCTGGAAGATACTAAACTTAAATGCCAAGTTTGGTATTTTACCTACTTTTCGTTTTTGAGTTATCGTGTTCAAGGACACACACCCACACACACGGACCTTTTTCCGAAAATGCTTTTTTTAGATAAAGGGGACCCTAAAACATATATTTCCGGTGAAATGTCGGTATCGAATTTTTGGTGGAGTGCAATACTTTCTCCATACGTACTATGTACATAGTGCGTATGGAGAAAGTAAAAATTTGAACATTTTGATTTTCTTAAAAATGGCTAACGATATTCATTAAAATCTCTTATATTTAAGATGTCTGCTTACCAAATAAAATGTATATCTTGAATTTTCTGGGAATAGACTCTGAAGACCTCTTTACTCTGGATGATTTTTATTGAATTTTGCATAACTGGTAAACCGTAAGGGACAGGCAAAAAGTATACTGCACAAAAACGTAGATCACGATCAAACACACAATTTATTTCATATACATTTTTTTCATGGAGTTGGTGGATTTTGAGATATTCCTTGTTATTGGTTTGAGTTTTGAAAAACTTAATACTTTTCTCATACAGGAATTTGTCAACTCTGTCCAGACAAACAAAGGAACTTCAGTCACATAGCAACCAGCTCTTGACGTCACTTTAACCTATGGTACTCCCTTATTTCGCTTCTACTTACAAGGAAGCAAGTAATAAGACTATTTCTGCTAATTTTTTGATTAGCATGAAGTAAATAGAAGCATAAGCTTTTTAACAATAATTTGTTGTAGATATGTAGAGAAAGTCATGTGAATGGAACACATCAGCTTTTTTTTTATACTTGAAGATTTAGCTTGGTAGAAATAAATGCTCATTAACTATGGAAGTGAATGTCGCCGCTTTTCATTCAGCGCATGCTTCAAATGAAGCTAATATCCCCTAGATAAGGCTATACCCTTTTTAAAAGTAATCTATCACGATTACACTCTGGGAATTAGAAACAAGGAACCGGCCGTCACCTTTCCAGCCGACAAAACGTTACTTGCCTTCTTTGGCATGTTCTCACCGTGCGTTCATTGTTTTGCAAGCTGCTTTATCTCCGGTGTGAATGGTGAATTTAATTTCATCTACAGTCACGCATAGGTACAACAAATCCCGCAGGTTGCATTTAAACAATGCCAAACATTGTGTTTCTTGCAATCAACAATCAGCAATAGTGGTCCCCTAATTGCATAGCCTTCTCATTTCACATTTATAGTGCCAAATATTGTGCATTTTTACTTTCTCTACACGTACTATGTACAGTGTATAGAAAAACACCTAAAAATTCGATACCGATATTTCACCGGAAGTATATATTTCAGGGTCCCCTATATAAAAAAAAGCATGTCCAGAAAAAGGTCCGCGCGCGTGTGTGTGTGTGTGTGCACGATAACTCAAAAACGAAAAGTCGGTAAAATGCCAAACTTGGTATTTAAGTTTAGTATCCTCCAGGGATGTGACACGAAGATTTTGAGAAAAATTCCCACCCCAAACTACCCTTTACATAGAAGATTTTTCGAAAATTTTGATTTTCTCAAAAATGGCTTTAACGATTTTGATTAAAATATCGTATGTTAAAGATATTTACCTGACAAATAATATGTATATCTTGAATTTTCTGGGTATAGCCTCTGAAGACTACTTTATTCTGGATGAATTTTACGGAGCTTTGCATAACTGCTAAACCGTAAGAGATAGACAAAAACTTACCACACTAAAAATATAGATCACATTAAAACACAAAATTTATATTACATACTTTTTTTCGTGGAGTTTATCGTTTTTGAGATATCCCTTGTTTTTGGTTTCAGCTTTAAAAACTTATAATTTTCTCATACAGGAATTTGTCAACTCCTGTCTGTACAATGGGAGTTCAATCGCATAGCAACCAGCTTTTGACTATCGCTTTAAGCTATTATACTCTCTTATTTTTCTTCTAGTTGTATGGAAGCAAGTAATAAGACTATTTCTGCTCATTTTTTCCTGATTAGTATGAATTAAATAGAAGCTTAAGCTTTTTAACAATAATTTGTTGCAGAGATGTGGAGAAAGTCATGTGAATGGAACACATCATATTTTTAATTTGAGATGCCTGCGTTCTCAGCTATCCATAGATCGTTTTAATGATTTTCTTTGTGGTGGTCTTAACTAGGCAGTAGAAGCGTGCTTAATCGACCACTCATTCATCCAGAAATAAACGATCTTCAATGAGATTTATAAATTTCATCCAACTGTGTTTTGTTCTGGTTTACAGCCAGCCCAATATTTTAACCGAAAATGTTTTATACTATAAAACTCTTTTCACCTTCCGGAATGTACTAAAATAAAATCAAATCTGTAATACAACATTCGACATCTAGCTCACTATACCAGGACGTATATTGCAAACTTTATAATTTATTTCCCACTTTTAAATTCTTGTCATATATAATTATTTTACAGATATTACTTGTATTCAAATAACTAAAATTAATTAACACAAAGTGAAACAAATTAAACAAAATAAAGTAAGTAAAGTAAATTCCAATTATAAAACAATTTTCACTCACACTAAATCACCTATTATTAATTACTAGAATCCAGTAACACAATTAACTGGTAGCCAGTTGTTTGTCTATAAATCTATGCTGTAAATTATTAACAAAAATAATCCTATACTACTGGTATTCAGCAGAATGTGCATTGGTAACCAGCACAGTTTAATTTATATTTTCCCAATAATTATTAGACATTGTAGTGAACTATAGTTAAGTGAATCTGACTCCATATATTTATAATTCATAAAAACCTTTGGCCCTTCAATTACCTTACACAGCTATAATTAAATATACAGTTCTGTTTGCCCTTAATTAACTACTTCTTCTTCTATTATTTTTATTATTATTATTATTATCATTATTATTATCATCATCATCTTAATACAATATCTATGCATTATACGTAATTCTCTATATACTTTACACTTGTTCACTGCACATATACACTTAATTATTCATTTCTCTATTACAAGTATTTTATTGCACTTTCACTTTCCACTTATTGTCATTAGGATATCTTTCACTTTCCTTGGCTAATATATTTTAATAGTTTTAAACTTTACACCCTATGCTCATCTATATTCCTTTTACACTATTTATCACTTCACTACCACATCCTCCTCAGCTTATTCTCCCCCTGCCATATTCTGTCCATCGCCAGAATATATATAATGGTTAAAAAAGGTATTATATTCCACCAAAAAAGTTCTATGTCTAGATTTCACCAGAAATATGTTTTGGGGCACCCTGAGTCCGAAAAAAGCAAAGCAAAGCTAGTGTCGCAGTTCCACGCATGCGCACATATACCTCCGGTCTGTCCACTGTCAGTTCATGAGGTACAGATCTACAGCTTCTGAATTGTTTTCCAAGTGTCTTAATGTGGCGATGTATGGTATCTTTTGATGCACCAAGTTCTTCAGAAAGCCTACGGATACATTTTTGCGGGTTTTCTCGCAAAACTTGGCGTGTATCCTCAATATTCCATACTTTAGGTCTTCCAGAGCGTGGTAAATTTTTAGTGTTTTCGTCTCCATTGTTGAAACGCTGGAACCATCGTTGTGCCACACGCTCACTAACGACACCTTCTCCTTCCACTTCACATATTCTTCTAACTGCGGCAGCGGCTTTATAATCTTGTTTCCAGTAGTGTTTTAGAAGAACTCTTAAGTTCAAACTTTGTTATCGCCATTTTGTGATTGTTTATTAACAACTGAAGACTGATACATGCTCGCAATGTGCGCAACACTGGCCATGGCATCCAGTAAATAGTATTGCCAAACCAAAGAAACCGAGTAAATTTTCAAAACACCAAAATCGCAAACCCGACATTATTTATGAGACAACCTAATAATAAGGCCAGTTCTGATAATATTTCTCTTGACCAGCATGATGTAGATAATAGAGTAATGTTTTGCAAGAATAGTTTCCATTTTAAACAGCTAAAGAAAGTCATGTGAACGGACTACATCAGGTTTTTACCTCTTATTTTCTAAAACACGTGGACATTGATCACTTCAGATGGCTGTGAATAATTAACTGAACTGGACATTGATATACAAAATTTGAAACCTTTTTGGAATATACTCCTCTCGCTGATATTATTGATGAAATGTAGAGCGGACACTATCGCCGAACCTAAATCATTCTCAAACTGCGACGATCTACAGCAGGTATGGGCAATCGCCAAACCTCTTGCCAACACGCAACCCACAAAGTCGGAACACACATGGTGTGAAACCAACCGATAAATAGAGAAATAAGCGGACAATGTATCCGGTGGTGGTTGCTTATTATTAGTGCAGGGTTGATTTATTTTGTTGACAGTTTAGATTACAGTAAAAATAATACAAAAATATTGTGTTTTGTTTCTCTATTTCGTACGTAGTACATAGATAAAGAAGGTATTGCAATCCACCCGAAAAAATCGATACCGAAATTTCACTGAAAATACATGTTTTAGAACCCCCTGAATGCAAAAAGTACGTGTGTGTGCGTCTATGAACAGCATAACTTAAAAACGAATATTCGGATAAATACCAAACTTGATAATTACGTTCAACATCTCAAGAAATTACCCTCATCCAAACTACCATTTACATGGAAAAATGTTCCTAAATTTTGATTTCATTAAAAATGGCTCTAACGATTTTGATTAAAATACCACCTATTACAAATATTTACACGAAAATAAAATGTGTATCTTTAATTTTCTGGGAATAACCTCAGAAGATCTCTTCATTTTGGGTTACTTTTGCATAACTGGTAAACCGCAAAGGAAGACAAAAACTTACTACACAAAAGTATAACTGTGTTAAAACACATAATTTGTCCTATATAGCTTTTTTGTATAACTATGCCCATGAGGTGTGGGGCATGGCAGCAGACTCCTGGCTCCTGTGATTAAAGCGGAGGCAGAATGTAGGGCAGGTGTCCATCTATTCTGCATGCCGCTGCTTTCCAGTGAGGCTACTACACGAAGCTTCGGCTCTCCCATACGTGGAGGATATGATTAGGTACCGGGCTCAAACTTTCAATGCCAGATTGTCCCAACAGGAGAATACCCTTGTCAGATCTCCTCATGGTTTGTGGGATCCCTGGTAATGAAGCTTCAAACCAGCCAACGGCTACAAAGCTGAACTAAGACTGGTTCAGGCAAAAGTTTGTTGAAATCGCGTGCGCGCGCTAAGAGTGATCTAAGCGCGTTTCCGTGATAACGCTCTAGCAAGCAACAAGCTGTCATTTCGCAACATCATGCCGCCTCAGCGTGCACGTTATAATCGAGCAATTCACAGAAATATATGGTTTCAACAATTCCAACACTCATAGTTTTCTTTTTTGTAGAAAATGAAGGTGCATCATGGGAAATGTTATCCAAATTTATAATCAGTTTTAATGCCAATCTAAAAGAAGACACCAGCGGAGCAGCAGTGAGCAAGCTTCTCCTGAAAAAGCAACCACTGAGGCGCCTACCTATAGTGCTAGCCCCTTAACATAAGCAATATAAACCTTAACCCGTCCCTACATTTCTGTGGCTAAGCCCTTACAAGGGTAGGTACACAGCAATTCCACCTAGGCTCACCAGATCCAGCACACACAATATTCTATAGAAAGGTCAATCATTGTTGTTGATACTTATTGAACTTGGTAATAGCATTAACGTAGCATCCAATTATTATAATATTTTTATAATTATATAACTAGTGAACAATTTAGCAAGCGGAACGAGATTACTTTAAGGGCTACAAGATGGGTTTGCAATCCAACCTCAGGTACAAAATGGTGTTTAGAACAATGGTTACCAAGTCTGCTTCATTTATAACCTCTGCTGCTTTTACAAATATTTCATCAGTAACATTTATAATGCACAATAATACATTTTAATTACTTTACAAACTTGCAGTTTTACGGTAATCTCTTTTATCAAATCTTAAGAGATACTGGCCTAAACAAGTGAAAAAGATCTTATGTGTTCCATTCGAATGACTTTCTCTATATGTTCTTACACAAAATATGTTCATACAAAATAATATGATGAGAAATGGTCTTATCTATTTCCGTAAGGAGGGAAAAACATTAGCTAAAGCGATAGTAAAATATTTTAAAATTCTGTTGCTATACGGTTAAGATTAAAATTAGTTTCTCTTCGTATGGCCAGGAGTAAATCAAAAGAGATATGAAATGAATAGGGTTACCCAGGAGTAAAAAAAGAAAATATGAAAGGAATGATGTCTTCCAATTTGAGAAAAATTTGTATCTTAAAATTAATATCAATAATAGTGTAATATCTCGGAAATGGTTAATTCCACAATAATATATATATATATATATATTATGTGGAATTAACCAAAGATATATTTTATGTGGAATTAACCAAATATATATACTCGTATATATATATATATGTATATGTGTGTATATATTTTATGTGGAATTAACCATTTCCGAGATATTGCCCTTTTATTGATATCAATTTTAAGATACCAATTTTTCTCAAATTGGAAGACGTCATATATACATATATATATATATATATATATATATATATATATATATATATATATATATATATATATATATAAATTATGTGTTTAAACGAGAACTACATTTTATTGTTATCTAAGGTTTTGGATATCTTAAAGTTTTTACTATTTATACAAAAATCATCCAGAATAAAGAGGTCTTCTGAGGCAATTTCAGAAAGTTCAGGATATTCGTTTTATTTGTCATAACATGTCTTAAACTTATGACATTTTAATCAAAATCGTTAGAGCCGTTTTATGATAAAATAATACTTTGGAAAAATGTTCCATGTAAAAGGTAATTGGAAGTATTTCCCTGAATATCTAAGTGCCGCATCCTTGTAAAATGTTTAAATTAAATACCAAGTTTGGTGTTTAACAGACTTCTCGGTTTTGAGTTATGCAGCCCATAGATACACACATACACTCACTCACATACAGGACATTTTTCTAAAAATGTTTTTTTTTTTATTCAAGGGCTCTCAAAAGATATATTTCAGGTGAAATCTAAGTATCTGATTTTGGGTGGAATGCAGTACCTTGTCTACCATAAGTAGTGTACATACGTGCTAGAGAAAGTTAAAAACATTTAAATCTTGGAGTACGATATTACCAAACAGATTAAAAGACGTTAAGCGACAAAAAAATTAAACAAAACAAAAAGACAACAACAACAACAAAAATCTTGGACTTAAACAAAAGGAGAAAAATTGAAAAGCCCACGAGCAATTTAATTGCAATGCCCAGGCTTCGTTTGTCCAGTAAGTTTATGCTAGCGTAGTAGCCAACGCCAAAAGGGGAGCTGAGAAAAACATTTAAAATGGTTTAAAATGGTGGCGGCTCAACTTTGAAATTAAAGTGGACGAAAGTGTTTTACCACACTGTTCTGTTTTAGCTGTTCACTTCCTGAAGCAGTTTCTTTTGAAACCTTTTGGAGAAACCCACAAACGGTAGCTTTATGAATTTCAGCGCCAACCTTTAAATGCCCGATTGCATAAAACCTCAGCGTAATTTATACGTCTTGTAGTGTAGGAGAAAGAGGCATGTTTCTGTTGGCACCATTCTGACCCCGCTCGTATTTCTTCTATAACCCTGCCTAAGTGTGTTTTGCATTTTCTGTAATACCACAACCTCGTGCCAACAGTAAATGCCTTCAAAGGATGTGTTGTTGTTGTTGTTATTATTATTGTTATTACTTTTATTAATGTATTCTAAACAATTATTTTAAACATCTGTAGATTTTTACTTTCTCTAGCCCCATATGTACAATGTACATAGTCATAGAGAAGTATTGTATTCCACCCAAAAATTCGATACCAAGATTTCACCGGAAATACATGTTTTAGGACGCCCTGTATCCAAAAAAAAAAAAAGCATTTTGAGAAAAAGGTCCGTGTGTGTGTCTGTGTGTGTGTGTGTCCGTGTGTCCGTGTGTTTGTGAACACGATAACTCAAAAACGAAAAGTAGCTAAAATACCAAACTTGGTATTTAAGTTTAGTATCTTCCAGGGATGCGACACGAAGATTTTGAAAAAAATCCCCCCCACACCAAACTACCCTTTACATGGAACTTTTTTCGAAAAGTTTGATTTTCTTAAAAATGGCGCTAACGATTTTGATTAAAATGTCATATATTAAAGATATTTACCAAAAAATTAAAATGTATATCTTGAATATTCTGGAAATAGCTTCTGAAGACCTGTTTATTCTGGATGAATTTTGCTTAATTTGGCATAACTAGTAAACCGTAAGAGATACACAAAAACTTCCTATGCAAAAAGTTTAAGTGTTGTTAAAATACAAAAGTTATGTCATATACATTTTTCTCGTGGGGCTTACCGTTTTCGAGGTATTCATTGTTATTAGTTTCAGTTGTGAAGTACTTATACTTTTTTCACACGGGAGTGTCCGTTTTTCTTTTGTTCCACTCTGGCCAAGAAAAGAACCGATTTGTAATGACAATCGCATAACGACAGCTTTTAAAACATTTGACTATTGGTTTAGCCTAGTGTATTCCCTTATTTTCTTCCTACTTATAAGGAGATAAGTAATAAGAACATTGTGCTGAATACCTCGATTAACAAGGTGCAGAAAGAAGAATAATCTTATGTAAGAAGTTTGTATAACGGCTAGAGAAAGTCATGTGAGTGTAACACATCAGATTATTAAAGGATTTATTGCACAGCTAACTTCAATTTTAAAATTCTGACGAATCCCATTCAAATGACTTTCTATTGCTATTCTCAACAGGCGTCTTACAAATGCTCATTGTTCTCTCTATTTTGTGCTAATGAAGATAAACAGAAGATAGTAGAAATGGTCGTATTAATTACTTCCTTATAAGTAGAAAGGAAATAAGGAAATACACTAGAGTCAAATATTTTAAAAACTACCGCTATAGGATTTAAATCCGTTTCTTTGCATGACCAGGAGTTGATAAATTCCCGTATTAGAAAAGTTATAAGTATTTTCCGTGAAATCTCGGTATCAAATATTTGGGTGTACCATGTACTATACAGGAAAAATCTGATTTGTACCATTCACATGACTTTCTCTATATCCCTGCAACAAATTATTCTTAAAAAGCCTTATTCTTCTATTAACTACATGCTAATCAGTAAAACATTAGCAGCAATAGCCATATTACTTGCTTCCTTGTAAGTAGAAACGAAATAAGGGAGTACCATAGGTTAAAGTGAAAGCCAAAAGCTGGCTCCTATGTGACTGAAGTTCTTTGTTTGTATGTATGGATTGCAGTTGACAAATTCCTATATGAGAAATGTATACGTTTTTCATAGCAGAAACCAAAAATAAGGAATGTCACAAAAACGACGAACTCCACGAAAAAAATGTATATAACATAAATTGTGTGTTTTAACGTGCTCTACGTTTTTTGTGTAGTAAGTTTGTCCATCTCTTACGGTTTAGCAGTTATTCAAAATACAGTAAAATTCATCCAGAATAAACTACTCTTCAGAGGCTATTCCCAGAAAATTCAAGATATACATTCTATTTGTCAGGTAAATATCTTTAATATACGAAATTTTAATCAAAATCTTTAGAGCCATTTTTGAGAAAATAAAAAGTTTCGAAAAAAGTACCATGTAAAGGGTAGTTGGGGGTGGGAGGATTTTTCTCAAAATCTTCGTGTCTAATCCCTGGAAGATACTAAACTTAAATACCAAGTTTGGTATTTTACCTACTTTTCGTTTTTGAGTTATCGTGTTCACAGACACACGGGCACACAGACACACTCACACACACACACACACACACACACACACGGACCTTTTTGTGAAAATGCGTTTTTTTTTAGATAAAGGGGACCCTAAAACATATATTTCCGGTGAAATCTGGATATCGAATTTTTTGGTGGAGTGCAATACTTTCTCTATTCACTATGTACATAGTGCGTATAGAGAAAGTAAAAATCATTAAAATGTACATAAGATTTGTTTTAACGTATGGCTTTCTGTTGTTGCAGGTAAGTAACAGTACCTGAGAAAGAGTGCGGCGTTTAATAATGTGTAAGTACATAAATAAATAGGTAAAATTAGCGTTTCATATGCCTATACATACTGGGAAAAATATTTCAGTATTTTCATGGAAGGTGGTATGCAACAAAACAAGGAAAACAGTTGGTCTTAAACTTCATATCTGCTGGGTGTGGTCTACTACACTACGACCAATTATATGTCTTTGATCTAAACTTCACAACATGAGCTCGAGGTGGCCGCAAACCACTGCAAGTGCAACCTTCCATCCTGCGTCTGATGGAGTCACGCACATTTAGAATATATTTCTGTTGCTGGATTGGATCACAGGAATTGAACATGCTTCTCGTGGTGTGTGTACGTCAGATATGCATACATCCTGGTCTTTAAATGCCCTCACAGCCAAAAAGTTAAGGTAAAAAGTTCGGGAAGACCAAGGGATTGGCCCTCCCCGACCAATCCATCGCTCATAAAAGACTCGTATAGGATATCGACTAACGCTGTATGAAAACGGGTGAAGTGCTACAAAGTAACAGACCTTTGGTGTGCTCTCATTCGTATTGTGCTTAAGAGCTCGGAATGCAAGAAAGGTCACTGAGATAGTGCTTACTCTCTGCATGTGTTTACTTTGGGATTCGTAATAAGTCGCGTGGTCGCCTGCATTTTGTTCGAGCCAGGTCATTCAGGCACATAGGTAACTGGCAACATATTCACCAACAACAAATTCACAGATGTGGTTATGAGCTATGAGAAGACGCACCGAAATGCGCCTAGGGCTCGAAGACTGCATTCTGAATGTTTTCCGACGTGATATCTGCCTGGGAATCAACATCTTGGATAGGCTTATTTGGCTTCTAGGCTCTAGAATGGGGCTAAATATTGAGAAACGTTCTGGTAGATGTTCCATTTTAGTCAGTTCTAAATCACTATTTCAGCACAGGTGCACCACCCCATTATTCTGAGTTAATGGTAGATAGGTCCATTTGAAAACATTCGGTGGCCAGCCAGGTTATCGCCTGCAGTTTTTACTTTCTCTGTATGTACTATGTACATAGTGTATAGAGAAAGTATTATATTGCACCCAAAAATTCGATACCGAGATTTCACCGGAAATATATGCTTTGAGAACCCCTGAATCAAAAAAAAAATCATTTTTAAAAAATGTCCGTGTGTGTGTCTGTGGGCAGCATAGCTCAAAAACGAAAAGACCGTTTAAAACCAAACTTGGTATTTAAGCTAAGTATCTTCCAAGGATGCGACACGAATATTTTCAAGAAAATACCCCCCCCCCCAAACTGCCCTTTACATGGAAAAAATTTCGAAAATTTTGATTTTCTTAAAAATGGCTCTAACGATTTTGATTAAAATCTCTTATATTTAAAACATTTACTTGCAAAATAAATTGTATTTCTTGAATTTTCTGGGAATAGCCTTATAAGACTTCTTTATTCTAGATGAGTTTTACTGAATTTTGCATAACTGGTAAACCGTAAGAGATAGACAAAAAGTTACTAAACAAGAAATGTAGATCACGATAAAACACACAATTTATGTTATATACATTTTTTGTGGGGTTGATTGTTTATTAGATGTTTCTTGTTATTGGTTTCAGCTTTAAAAAGCGTATACTTTTGTCATACAGAAATTTGTCAACTCCTGTGCATGCGAACAAAGGAGCTTTAGTCGCATAGCAACCAGCTTTTGTCAGATTTTTTTTTTTCCTTATGGGAATATATCAAAGCCAGGGTGTATGAAATCCACAAGTTTTAAAAGAAAGGATTAGCCATGTCTGTGCTTTAATATCAGCAACAAAATTTAAATGTTCATGCTGATACAGAGAGGCGCTTAAATCATTGCATCTATCAAGGTGGACATACATTTAAACATGTTTATTGTGAATGGTGTATTAATAAGATGTAATTTAACTCTCTCCTAGCTTTAAAGGAACAAGATATACAAGAACATTAATTTGTTTAGCCTTGGTTATTAAATACCCGATAAAACACATGCACACGTCGTTGCCGGCTTATAGGGCATCTATGAAAATGAAAAGTAAACTAATCAGCTTGTGGGCTAAACCGTACCTATATTGGCCCACAGTCTGTAGTTTGAATCACTACACGCAATGCCAAAAACTTCGGTAAAAATATGGATTAGGGAAAAACTACTCACAAGGCAAACCTATCCTGGACAGTGACACACCAGGAAAATACGTATCCTTACGTTCATACAACACTCTTTCCACATAGGACAGTTGCATTACTTTCTAAACAAAATCACTTCGACTGCCTCCGTGGTCAAGTGGTCAGCGAACTCACTTCTCACCTGGAGGTCCTGGTTTCGATTCCCGGCTGGGGCGGAGCATTTTTCTCTAACCAGAACTATTCCCTATCCCCACAGAGTCTGGAAGTATGAATGTGCGTGTGCTTAGTAATAAAAATCTGATGTGTTCCATTCACATGACTTTCTCTATATCACTGCAACAAATTATTCTATTTACTTCTTCTAATGGAGCAAAAATTAGTAGAAATAGTCTTATTACTTGCTTCCTTGTTAGTAGAAGCGAAATAACGGAGTACCATAGGTTAAAGTGATAGTCAAAAGCTGGTTGTTCTGCGACTGAAGTTCCTTTGTTTGTATGGACACGAGTTCACAAAGTCCTGTATGAGAAAAGTATAAGTTTTTATAGCTGAAACCAAAAACAAGGAATATCTCAAAAACAATCAACTCCACGAAAAAAATTGTGTATAACATAGATTGTGTATTTTAAGGTGCTCTACATTTGTTGTGTGGTAAGTTTTTGTCCATCTCTTACGGTTTAGCAGTTATGCAAAATTCCGCAAAATTGACCCAGAATTAAGTAGTCTTCAGAGGTTATTCCTAGAAAATTCAAAATATACATTTTATTTGTCAGGTAAACATCTTTAATATACGATATTTTAATCAAAATTGTTAAGAACCATTTTTTTAGAAAATCAAAATTTTCGAAAAAAAAGCTCAATGTAAAGGGTAGTTGGGGGTGGGAGTATTTTTCTCAAAATCCTCGTGTCGCATTCCTGGAAGATAATAAACTTAAATACCAAGTTTGGTATTTTATCGACTTTTCGTTTTGGAGTTATCGTGTTCACAGACACACAGACACACGGACACACACGGACACACACGGACCTTTTTCTGAAAATGCTTTTTTTGGATACAGGGGGTCCTAAAACATATATTTCCGGTGAAAACTCGGTATTGAATTTTTGGGTGGAATACAATGCTTCTCTATCCCTATGTACATTGTACATATGGGGCTAGAGAAAGTAAAACTTGTTTAAGGTATATTATAAACTACAGTAATACGAGTTGTGTCACATGTCCAAGCCCCCGATATGACCATTGATATGAAACAAATAAATTCACTTCAGAAAAATCTTAAGATAAGGAGTCTATAAAGATCAACTCATCTGTAGAATGTACAAACAGTGTGAGGAAACTGTCTTACAAATCTTCTCTGAGTACGGGTAGAGACTTACTCAACTATAACCAGGGAAGAATGTAGACATTGAAAATAAATACCGCGGCTCGTCAGGGAATATATTTTGGGAAACAATGAAAGCATATCTTTCAATGACCTGTGTGGTGATCGGACCTGATTCTCTTACATAAATAAATCAGTACAGTTAAGGTCAGCTTCAGCGTTTGTTTATTTTCAACTCATTACACAAAACATTTATCACAGATATAAAATTTAAATAGTGTAGGAAACAAACACTAGAAGATAGTGAGAACCATTATCCCTGGTTCAAGCTCAATGAAATGACCAGTTGCAGAGGTTGGGATATCTGTTATCTCCATGATGTAGGATGTAACACTGTTTTGATCCTACCGTCTCCTCTGGGCTGCAAGGTCAAGTACCCAACTAGAAATGCTGTACGTCTGCCGTTTTGTTGACGAACTTGAACATGTTCAACTACAGCAAATATTCTTTGTTCCAATGTTTCCAAAAAATCCTCTAATAGCTTGTTACGTCAACGAGAGTGTTCTTTTTTACTTTCTCTATACGTACTATGTACATAGTGTATAGAGAAGGTATTGCACTCCACCGAAAAATTCGATAACGAGATTTCAAAGGTCCGTGTGTGTGTGTGTGTATGTGTGTGTGCCCGCGTGTCTGTGAACACGATAACTCAAAAATGAAAAGTCAGTAAAATACCAACTTGGCATTTAAGTTCAGTATCTTCCAGGGATGCGACACGAAGATTTTGAGAAAAATCCCCCTATTTCCAACTACCCTTTACATGGACTTTTTTTGAAAAGTTTGATTTTCTCAAAAATGGCTCTAACGATTGTCATTAAAATCTCTTATATTTAAGATATTTGCGTGACAAATAAAATGTATATCTTGATTTCTTTTTGGGAATACCCTCTAAAGACCTCTTTATTCTGGATGATTTTATTGAATTTTGAATAACTGGTAAACCGTAAGAGATAGACAAAAACTTACCACACACACATGTAGAACACTTTAAAACACATAATTTATGTTATATACATTTTTTTCGTAGAGTGATCGTCTTTCAGATATTCCTTGTTTCTGGCTTCAGCTTTGAAAACATACTTTTCTCACACAGGAATTTGTCAACTCATGTCACTACAAACAAAGAAACTTCCATCACATAGCAACCAGCCTTTGACTATGACTTTAACCTATAGTACTTCCTTATTTCGCTTCCATTTGCAAGGAAGCAAATAATAGACTATTTCTGCTAATTTTTCTCGATTAGATGGAGTAAATAGGATAATTTGTTGCAGAGATGTAGAGAAAGTCATGTGAATGGAATATATCAGATTTTTTCAACTTATTACATAGATCATTCATGACAGGAACAAAATTTATATGGTGTAGGAAACAATGATAAACGCTTGAAGATCGTCAGAAAAATTATCCTTGGTCCATTTCTCTATAGAACCTTACAACGGGAATATATCTACAGGCCAAACAAATTAAGAATTATAATTATAAATATAAATTTGTCACGACAATTTAAAGAAAGTTTAATGAATTATAAGTAATTTATCCCTGTAAATGTCATTTGCATTTTACGTGAGTGAATGTGAGATTGGAAATAAATGTTTATGTATTTATTCATTTCAATCGTCGCAACATAAACATGATAATATAAAAGCCTAAAATATTTAGTTAAGAATTGTAAGAATTTCATTTAAATGCTTCATAAATGATGCATTGTCCCTACTTGGAGGAAACTAAATATTTGCGGCAAGCAACAATGTTGGGAGGGAAGAATTGTTTCCGGCAAAGTTAGTAAACTGCTGAGAAAGAAATACACTAATCTAGACACAACAATTTTCCAAACGACACTTGCAGAACAGGTGCAACCTTTTAGTCTGATATGGGGGAGGTTAGATAAAACTAACAAAACTTTTTTTTTAGTTTAACGTCTTTTAATCTGGTTGGTCATATCGGACGATGAATGAAATTAGTGAAATGATGCTCAAACGATCTCGGGGTCCATGGAGCTTAAAGTTACTCGACATTCGTCTTCTCAGGATAAGGGAAAAACCCCCCAAAAACCTCATCCGGGTAACACAACCTATCCGAGATTCGAACTCACGACCTTTTGAATGTGAGGCAGGCACGCTATCACAAAAGTCCTTGTAACCAAATCTAATTTTTCCTAATATTTTATTACTTACCCCACATTATTTGGAATAATAATTCGAAAATATGCTGTGTTTTATTTGCTTTGTGCCGAAGATATTGCTGTTGCTTTGAAAGGCATCTCACACGCACCGAGACACACTCGTAGATTACATCTCATTGCAATTCTGACAAACTAATTTACTACAACTCCTTTTGGGTCATGCAGCCAAAAATGGCGCACTGTGTGACAAAGTAACATTTTGTTATCATGCCAGGCGCCGCGTTTCCAAACGATTAGTCGAAAATGAGTTTACTGTGCCAAAGATTTGAAAATGTGAGCTATTAAACGCCAGGAATCCAAGAGCTGCAGATCTGTGTAGCGATAAAACAGTCTCTCGTAAACTTGTGTAGTGGAATCTCTGCCGTTGAAGTGAAGTGTTATCGCACGTGTACCGAAAACGTGGTTTGGGGAATCTCTCATAACTTCCACTTGACGTCGTACTTCGGATCTGTTCAAGTCAATAAAAAGCGCTTCAGCGTGTTTCATCAGCACTTCAAAGATTCGCTTCAGCAGGGATTCTCGGTACATCCCAGTGACGTAACATTCCAGTTGTGTTTACCGAAATTTCTTGATTCAGAGACTAAAAGTTAAAATAATTATGTACTACCAGTTTTTTTATAAAGTTCACGACTTTCCCAATGGTGTACAAATCGTGTGGCTACCCCTAAAATTGTCATTTCATCCAAACAATTTATGAGCGGAAGTGTTAAATACATGGGCTTTACTGTCTGAGATATGCTGTTGAAAGGAAACTTTCGCTGAAGGATTGATCAACAAGAATGGTCAAGCCTGTCTAGGTAGAGTGGCGGTAGCGTGGCTGCCTCTCATTCAACAGGTCGCGAGTTCGCATCTCGCTTACGGTGAATAACACGGATAAGGTTTTTTCGAAGTTTTCCCTTATCCAAAGTCGAGTAACTTTAAGCTCCACGGACACCGAGATCATTTGAGCATTATTTCAGCAATTCCATTCATCGTCGATATGACCAAACAGGTTAAGGACGTTAAGCTACAAAAAAAAAAAAAAAAAGGTATAAAACTATGTATTGATTATTTCTCTCCTCTTCCTCCTCTCTTTTTATTTTTTATGTTAATTTTTATTTATTTTTTGCACTTAAGGTTTTTTTTTTCAAATGTAAGGTGAAAGGGAAAGAGGACGATCCAGTAGAAGGAGGGACTACGTGCAGGAAGAGGAAGAGTTAAAATATTTATTTAGATATTCGCAGAACTCGCAGCTCTGCTTTCGTTATCACAGAGATTCCTCTCCCTCCCTCTCTCTACCCAACTCTCGGTATTCCTTTCTTTTTCTACCTCTCTTTCTATCCAATCCGTCATTGTTTCCCTCCAATCGCACTTCTATCCATTCTTTCCGAGCAACTTACACGCTCTTGATGTTTTGAAAACCAGTAATAAAGTGATTTTTCTGTCGGACGGGCTGCCATTGCCAAGTTACGAATCAGATCGATCAATATTCTAATAAAGCGCATTCCATTACTATAGAATGTTATTTTGCAGCCTGTATCTAGCACACAAAACATGAATTCTCTGGCACCCTGGCATAATGAACCTCAGATTGGCCACACTGTATTCTGTACTGGAACAGCGAGTACCGATACGCCTCTGGCGTACGTAGCAGCAACTGCCAGCATTGTCAGCCTCTCTGGTGGCCGTTACGAGAATTACCGTTACAGCATAACTCAAAAACGAAAATTCGGTTAAATACCAAACTTGGTATTTAAGTGTACTATTTTTCAAGGATGCGTTGCAAAGATTTTCAAGAAAATCCTTTCGTCCCACACAATCTTTTGCCGCAGTTTTTTTATAAGGAAATATTTTGTGGAATTTTCGATTTTCAAAAATGGCTTTAACGATTTTGATTAAAATGCCGTGTATTAAAAATGTTTACAGAGTCAATTAAATGTATACCCTGAATTTCTTTAAAATAGCTCTTGAAGTCGTTTTCATTCTAAATAACTTTTGCATAACTGCCTCACCGTCAGAGAAAGACAAAAAACTTATTCCACAAAACATGTAGAATTTGTTAAAACACAAAATCTATGTAATATAAGATTTTCTAGAGCTAAAAATTTTCGAGATATCCCCTGCTATTGGTTTCAATTTTAAAAAAACTTTTCTCAAACAGGAAGTCCACATTCTTTTCGCATTCTTTCTTCTTCTTTTCTTTTACTCCTGGACATGAAAAAAAGAACCGAATTTCAATGACAATCGCATAGCGACAGCTTTTAAATGATTTTGCTGTACCAGTTTATTGCGTAATTTCCGTTCTACTAATAAGAACCATTTCTGATAATGCTTATTTTGATTATCATGAAGTAGATGCAAAATAATAATTGTTTGTAAGAATAGTTTGTTTGCAGAGCAGAGAGAGAAAGTCAAGTGAATAGAACGTGCCCTATTGAGTCTTAAAATTTTTTTTTGGATTTTCCGGTGAATTTTAGTCATCGATTGTTGGATTGGAAAGAATATTCCCATTATTAACTATACGTAGCAGAGAAAGTAAAAAAATAACATGCCTAATAAACATTTTCATTACCACAAATAACTGTACCATATTGCAATTACTTGCTAATATTAGTTTTGAAATAATACCATTTTAATTACATATTCGTTGTTTATGGGACACATTATTGATTAAGAATGTATTATTATTACTTTCTGCAGCACATATGTACAATGTATAAGTAGATAGGCTATTATACTCCACCCAAAAATTCGATACCGAGATTTTCGAAACTTTTCCTGTGTGTGTGTGTGTGTTTGTGTAAGTGACTGTGGTCGGCAAAGCTTAAAAACGAAATGCCCCAAGGTACCCTGAAATGGTAAAAAATAAAAGTGTTTGTTTAAGACACTAATACAACCTCTATTATTTCTAGTTTCAGAAGATGTATACTTTTGGGGGGTTAAGAGGATTTTAATGAATTTAAATATAATTTAAACGCTGGTCTACATTTCTTTAAAGCTATTATACAATGCCCCTTTTTAGAACATTTGCATCTTTAAATTCAGTTTTCTGGAAACAGCGTTTTTGGATACTTATGTACCATTTTCTCAGAAAGTATGAGAGCTGGAAAGCTGAAATTTTCAGCACATACATACAACACATAGCTGAACTTTCTGAACCACAATCGTGATGTTACAGTATATATTGATGATATTGAGAAAGTAACAACATTGCAATTTTCCACGTTTTTACTTTTTTTAATTTGCAAGTATATTTCTTTTTTAATTTCTACTGAAATTGTATGAAATTTAGATTCAGAGGATAGATGATTATGCTAAGAACAAGCGTGCAAAAGTGTGACTATGTATTGCAAGTAGTATCACAGAAAAAGCCACATGAATTCACGTGTTGTAAGGCTAAGTTTTATTACTTTTCAGCAGAATGAAATACTTTTATAGACTCAACCACATAAGGTATTAATGCAAACAACAGCTTGAAATAATTGTTATGATTTATAGAATAATTCAGACAAATTTCTGTAAAAAAATTGAATACTTGAAGAGAAGCGGTGGTTCAACTCACTTAAGGTGTAATTTCCGTAGACTACCTTGTCCCCTAAAGTTTAGTATCTTCCAAGGACGAGATACATAGGTTTTCAAGAAAATCCCCCACTCCTAACTACCCTTTACGTAGAACATTTTTCGAAAACTTTTATTTTCTCAAAAAAGTCTCTAACCCTCATGATTAAAATACCACATGTTTAAGATATTTTTATGCCAAACGAAATGTATATTTTGAACCTTCCGCGAATAGCATCTGAAGACCTCTTCATTCTGGGTGGCTTTAGTATAACTCATAAACCGTGAGAGATACACAAAAATGTACTACTTAAAAACGTAAAATCTCATTTTTTTACTTTCCCTAGTATATAATATGTACAACAGTAGATAGAGAAGGTATTGCATTCTACAAAAAAATTCGAAACCGATTTCACTGGAAATAAGGTTTTCAGAGCCCTGAATCCAAAAAAAGAAAAAATTAGAAAAAGGTAAGTGTATGTGTGTCTGTGCTGTATGTGTATGTGGACAGCATAACTCAATAATGAAAATTGTTAAGTGCCAAACTTGGTATTTAGGTTTAGTAGATTTGCAAGAAAATCCATCCGCCCCAAACTACACTTTATAAGGAAAGTTTTTCGAAATTTTTGATTTTATAAAAATTACTTGATTGATTTTATTACAATACCGTATATTAAAGATATTTACACAAAAATTAAAATGTATATCATGAATTTCCTGGTAATAGCGTGTAAAGGCTTGTTCATTCTGGATGAATTTTGTTGAGATTTACATAGCCGGTAAACCGTAAGAAATAGACAAAAACGTACTCCATAAAACATGTAGCTATTGTTAAAAAAAACAATTTATATCATGTACGTTTTTTGTAGAATTGACCGTTTCGGATATATCCCTTGTTATTGGCTTCAATTTTCAATTACACAGGTATCTTTTGTCAAACCGGGTCACCTTTCTTTTCATCTCTCTTTTGTTTTACTGACAATACAAGCGAGCCGAACTTCAATTGTTTACATATAGACCAGCTTTTGTAAGGTTCGACTATCACTTTAGCCTAGTGTATTCCTTTTTTTCCACTTTTACTTAGAAGGAAACTAATAATAAGGTCACGTTTGCTAATGTTTATCTCGATTAGCATAAAGTAGATACAGTAATAATATTTTGCAAGGGAAGTTTGTTTGTGGAACAGGTAGAGAAAGTCATGTGAATGGAAAACATTATAATTATTAGTTTTATGCACATTTAACCGTTTCCTAGATATTCCTTGTTATTGGTGTCAATTTTGAGCTACTTAAGAATTTTCTCAAGCGGGATACCAAACTTTCGTTTCATCCCTTTTATTTTACTCCTGGGAATGCAACAGAGAACTGAATTTCCATTGTTTCACAAAAGGATAACTATTTAAAGATTTGACTATCGGTTTGGCCCAGTCTATTCCCTTGTTTCGATTTTACTTACAAGGAAGCAAGTAATAAGAATATTTCTGGTAATGTGTATCCGATTACTATGATATAGATAAAAATAATATTTGTAAGGAAAGTTTGTTTGTGGAATTGGTAGAGAATGGAGCATATCATTTTTACTTTCTTTACACGTACTATGTGTATACTGTATAGAGAAGTATGGCATTCCATCCAAAAATTCGATACCGAGATTTCACCGGAAATAGGCGTTATGGGGTCCCTTGTACCCAAAAAAAATATTTTTTAGAAAAAGGTACATGTGTGTGTCCGTATGTATGTGAACACGATAACTCAAAAACGAAAAATACCAAGCATAGTATAGAAGTTTAGTATCTTCCAAGGATGCGACACAAATATTTTGAGGAAACTACCCCTCCCAACCACCGTTTACATGGAAACATTTTAGAAAATTTTGATTCTCTCAAAAATGGTCGTAACGATTTTGATTAAAATACCATACATTAATGATATTTATGTGGCAAATAAAATGTACATCTTGAATTTTCTGGGAGTGGCCTCTAAAGACATCTTTATTCTGAATGAATTTTGTTGTATTTTGCGTACCTGGTAAACCTAAGAGCTATACAAAAATTTACTACACAAAAAATATAGGTCACGTTACAACACACAATTTATGTCATATATGTTTTCTTCATGGAATTGGCCATTTCTGAGATATCCCTTGTTATTTGTTTTAGATTTAAGATATTTAAACTTTTCTGTCACGGATAGTTGTATGCCCTGCATAGAAACGGATTTCAACCACATGGCAATCAGTTTTTAAAAGATTTGACTATCGTTTTAGCGTAGTGTATTTTCCTTCTACATTCAAGGAATCAATTGCTAATAAATCATAAAGCAAATAGAAGAATGTGCTTTTTAACAATAATTTGTTACACGATGTAGAGAAAGTCATGTGAATGGAACACATTAGATTTCTTTATTTCAGTTTTCCTTTTGGTACTTGATTTTATTTTAATGTTTCATTAGCATATATTTTAAATACTTTGATGAAGTGAGACTTAGAAAGGAAAAAAAAATCTGATGTGTTCCATTCACATGACTACATCTCTGCAGCATGTTATTGTTAAAAAGCTTATGCTTCTATTTACTTCATGCTAATCAAGTACAAATTAGCGGAAAGTCTTATTACTTGCTTCCTTGCAAGAAGAAGAGAAATAAGGGAGTACCATAGGTTGAAGTGATAGTCAAAAGCTGGTGGCTATGTGACTGAAGTTCCTTTGTTTGAATGGACAGGAATTGACAAATTACGTATGGGAAAGTTAAGTTTTTCAAAGCTGAAACTAAAACAAAGGAATATCTCAAAAAGCGATCAACTCCACGAAAAAAATGTATACAACATAAATTGTGTGTTTTAATGTGCTCTACATTTTTTGTGTTTTAAGTTTTACCCCGTTTCTTACGGTTTAGCAGTTATGCAAAATTCCGTAAAATTCACCCAGAATAAAGTAGTCTTGAGAGGCTATTCCCAGTAAATTCAAGATATACATTTTATCTGTCAGGTAAATATCTTTAATACACGATATTTTAAGCAAAATCGTTTTTAGAAAATAAGAAATTTGGGGTGGGGATTTTTCCC
Organism: Hymenopus coronatus; assembly: GCA_030762935.1. Classification (NCBI taxonomy): domain Eukaryota; kingdom Metazoa; phylum Arthropoda; class Insecta; order Mantodea; family Hymenopodidae; genus Hymenopus; species Hymenopus coronatus. Next base: position 30,556,023 of record CM060897.1, read on the forward strand.
AAAATCTTCCTGTCGCATCCCTGGAAGATACTAAACTTAAATACCAAGTTTGGTATTTTACCGACTTTTCGTGTTTGAGTTATCGTGTTCACAGACACATGGACACACACGGACCTTTTTCTGAAAATATTATTTTTAGATATAGGAGATCCTAAAACATATATTTCCAGTGAAATCTTGGTATAGAATTTTTTGGCGGAGTGCAATACCTTCTCTGTACACTATGTAAATAGTACTGTAGAGAAAGTAACAAATAAGTCGTAATTGCATAGAAAGCACATTTGAGAGGAAGCATTCTGCCCTCCCAAAGGCAATTAAATGAGGGTCGCCCAGCGAGGAGAATATGTATGGCAGAAGCAAACTCTAATTCTGAAGTCTATACCACACACACGCACAGGCACACGCACACGCACACACATGAGCTAGGAGCACTAATTGGCGAGAGATTCGTTTGAACCTGCAGTTAAATTGCGTCATTTAATGCTGCAGCTGTTGCGGCGAACCGTTGCCCATCCTTTGAAATAAAATGACAAAGTTGCTAGATTTTAATTAAAGTAAATACGGAATTTCATCTCTAAAGTTAATGGAACTGTGTTCGACTGTCGGCCTTCTACTCCGTGACAAAAGGGAAACCGTAAACATATGCGGGAAATCACTCAACCTTGAAATTAAATGGACATACAGACAAATTCGTATCTTAAAATGCATTCTAATGTCTTCTTTTTAATGTGATTTGATCCTTATTAGAGTTCATTACACGGGGGCTAACTCCGAGTTTGCGAATTAGATTGTTACTTCTTTGTTTTATTTGCCTCGATATATAACATGAAATGTTTTGAGCGCCGTTTGGTACAGATGGAAATTGTCTTATTACTTGCTACCTGTCGATGCAGGAGGGAAATAACGGAATATGCTAGGCTAAAGCGGTAGTGAAAATTGTTTAAAAATAGCCGCTAAGTAAACAATTTAAGTTTGGTTCTCTTTGTATGGTCAGGAGAAAAACAATAGATGAAACAAAACATGTCTTCATTTTCCACTTATCCCCCTTGTGTAGGACTGTCAACCGCCTAGGACTTAAAGGCGGATGCCTAGGGGTCAGAAGCCTGTCGGGGAGCCAACGGCACGAACCACAGAATGAAGAACCTGAAAAAGTGGTTGGCCCGTATCCAGGCATGAGCGTCAGGAAGAGGATGATATGAAATGGAAGCGAATGGATGATAGGAAAGGTGATGATGGTGGAATAAGTGGCGGGGGAAACCGGAGGACCTGGAGAAAACCCACCTAAACTCTGCTTCGCCCATCACAAAGCCCACATGGAAGCGCTTGAGATCGAACCCGGGCCGCCTAGGTTGGAGGCGGGTGGTCTAACCCCTAGGTTACCGCCTAACATATGAACAGGTGCTTTTTGGCATCTCTTACGATTTACCAGTTATGCAAAATTCATCCAGAATGAAGAGGTTTTCACAGACTATTCCCCAACAAATTGCAAGATATACATTTTATTTGTCATGTAAATAGTTTTAATGTACGGCTTTTTAATCATAATCATTTGGGCCATTTTTGAGCAAAACAAAATGTTCAAAACATTTTCCATATAAAGGGTAGTTTGCTGTTGGAAGATTTTCCCGAAGATCTTCGTGTTACATATTTGGAAGATACTAACCTTAAATCCCAAGTTTGGTACTTAACCGACTTTTCGTTTTTGAGCTATGCTCTCCACACACACACACACACACACACACACACACACACACACACACACACTCACATACACACGACTTTTCGTTTTTGAGCTGTGCTCTCCACTGACACTTAAACTCTTGCACACACACATACACACACCCAAACACTGACCTTTTTCTAAAATTACTTTTTGGATTCAAGGAACCTTAAAACGTGTGTTTCCGGTGGAATTTCGTATCGAATTTTGGGTGGAATACAATACTTCTCTACCTATTAATTGTATTCCATGTATATGGTAGAGAAAGTAATAGATTAATAATAATGATAATATAACATAAAAGTGATGTAAGTGGTACAACGAACCGAACATGATTTAATGTAATATCAGGTGGTCCAACAGCGCCGTATTTCATGTGTGCAGATAACCCTTCGTGAGATAAAAGAGTTGTAGAATTCTAAGGGGTAATTGGAAGGCAATACCGGTCAGTGGCGGGTATCCCGAGTGACCTTCTTTGCACTTTCCTTGCATACGCGCTCACGATTCCTACGCCGAGAGGCAGTTTCCATTGTTTTACTACAGTCCGTGACCAAAAATGTAGTTAACTTTTCCAGCCTATATTTTTGAGAGAATGAATTCTACAGTAACTACAAATCTGTAATCTTATGTACTTAGACGGAACTAAGTAATAAGACCGTTTCTGCTAATGTTTATCTCAATTATCATAAAGTAGGCAAATAGAAGAATAAGCTTATTAACAATAATTTGTTACAGAGATGTAGTTAAATTCATGTGAATGGAACACTTCAGATTTTTAAAAGATTTTATCGTTTTGTGACTTTTAGCGAAAATGTTTACTTTTAGATCTCCTTGTACTTTCTATGTTTCATTGTTCGGCCTGTAGAGGGATCCCTCTATGACCATTGCCATATATTGTTCTATATAAAGTGTGTTTTTATTTGTGTCTGTCTGTGTATTTGTCTGTGTGTGTGTGTGTGTGTGTGTGTGTGTGTGTCTATGGGCAGCATAGCTCAAAAACGAAAAGACCGTTAAATACCAAACTTGGTATTTAAGTTTGATATAGTCCAAGGATGCGACGCGAAGATTTTCAAAATAATCCCCCACCCCAAACTACTCTTTACATGGAAAAAAATTCGAAAATTTTGATTTTCTTAAAAATTGCTTTAACGATTTTGATTAGAATGTCGTATATTAAAGCTATTTACCTGATAAATAAAATGTATATCTTGACTTTTCTGGGAATAACCTCCGAAGTCTACTTTATTCTGAATGCATAACTGCTAAACCGTAAGAGATGGACCAAAACTTAACACACAAAAAATGTAGAGCACGTTAAAACACACAATTATGTTATATACTTTTTTTTCTTGCAGTTGATCGGTTTTGAGATATTCCTTGTTTTTGGTTTCAGCTTTGAAAAACATACTTTTCTCATACAGGATTTTTTCAACTCCTGTCCAGACAACAAAGAAACTTCAGCACATAGCAACGAGCTTTTGACTATCATTTTAACCTATGGTATTCCCTTATTTTGGTTCTACTTACAAGGAAGCAAGTATGTCTGACCTAAGCCATCGTTTGGATTTTAAAGTCGCTAATGACCATGTAGTTGAGCACCCTCATCATTATCTCTATAAAACATCCTATGCACCTCATTCGTGCTTTTCCATCCTCCTCCTATTCCCCATACTTCTATCCAATATAGCATCCTTACCTCAACCACCATATAATATACGTTTCCTAACATCTTAATATTCATATTAGATGATCTATATTTACAGCTTCTGACTGCAGTTAAAACTTCTTTTCCTTTTGCTAGTGCAAATTTCTTTTGTTTTTTCCCATCTGCCACCAGCATCTAGTTTGACTCCTTAATAATTACGTTCTCTCACTACTCTACGCTGTTTAGTCTCATTCTTCCATTTTTCATATTTACTTAATTTCCTCCCTCTTTTGAACACTATATGTGCTCATATTAGTGAATTTTAATTAGTTTTGTATTCTTGCTCTACAATAAATGTGTGATTTATTGAAACTCCAATCTTAGATTTGACAACTCTTAGTCTGAATATTGTATAACTTAGACTTTGAGAATTTACATTATCTGACTTCAATATTAGCGACTTTTCTGTAGCATTTATAAGGCTCTGCCATATTTATTCGCTTCCTCTCTCTCTTGTATAATTTATGTGGCATGCCAACCACGTTTTCTAGTTTATGCACACTGAAAAGCTTACTCCTACACATAGCATTTTAAAAGTATTATGTAACGCAACCCTATTTTGGTTCAGTTACTTCGATTTAAATAGATCGATTAAAAATACATTTAGAAGCGCAGTGAACTTTCCACAGCGTCATCCTAACTCTGTTTCAGAGCTCCATGTGATGCATTATTCATAAAATGAGTTTAGCCTATAGCATGAAAACACTTTCAGGAATCTACTTGTCTCGTTTGTTTTGCTTAACGGAGCCAGTCAGAGGGCGTTATTTTATTATTTCTTTCCTTAGTTCTTAATTTCTTTTTATTTCCTTCTTGTATACTTTCTCCACTTCGTACATAGTACATAGGTAGACATGTTACTGTATTCCACCCAAAATTTTGATATCCAGATTTCACTGGAAATACGCGATATAAAAAAAACACATTTTTTAGAAGATGGTCAGTTTATGTGTGCGTTAATACGATAACTAAAAATCTGTTACAAATTATTGTTAAAACATATTTTTCTATCTATTTTATGCCAATAGAGATAACCATTAGCAGAAATGGTCTACCTTACCAACTCCTGCCCTACACACGGCTTGTGTGAAAACACAATTAACCCAATACCAATTGACCATAACAATTGGCTATACTATAAAACCTGGGACCTAAAGTACTTACAGCATTGTAAGTCGCCATTAGGGTTGTCATCTCAAAATAATTTGAGAGCACCTCGTGGTTTACTGGGAAACATGCGAGTCAGTTGAGAAACTCAATGCTATGGCGGCATGTTGTCCTGGTAGCTCAGTGGCAGAGTAGCCGGCTAGAGATCGGGAGATCTGGTTGAAATCCCGGCTATGGCGGATTTTTCAGTCTGACTCTACCTATCCAACTCCTGTCCTACACACTGCTTGTGTGAAAAAACAATTAAACCAGAAATGGTCCAACTACTTGCTTCTTTGTATAAAGAAGAGAAATAAGGGAGTACACTAGGTTAAAACGATGGTCAAAACTTTTAAAAGCTGGTGCTATGTGATTGAAAGCCAGTTATTTGCATGGTCAGGAGTTGATAAAGTTAGGTATGACTAAAGTTCATTTAGAAATCACATAACAAGGACTGTTCAACTCTACGAAAAATGTATATAACATAATTGTGTGTTTTAACGATATCTGTAATAAGTTTTTCTATATCTTACGCTTTATCAGTTATGCAAAATTCATCCAGAATGAAGAGATCTTCAGAGGCTGATCCTTGAAAATTCCATAAATACATTTTAATTGTCATATAAATGTCTTTAATATATTATATTTTAATCAAAATCGTTATAGCCAGTTTCATAAAATCAAACATTTCGACATTTTTTTCATGTAAAGGGTAGTTTTGGGTTGGAGGATTTTCCTCAAAATCTTTGTGTCGCATCTTTGGAAGATGATAAATTTAAATACTCGGTTTGGCTTTTTACGGAATTTTCGTTTTTTGGGCTATCATGCTCACAGACACATACGGACATGCGCGCACACGTCGATCCTTTTCTAAAATGCTTCTTTTGGATGCAGGTTACACTAAAACGTGTATTTTTTGTGAGTTCTTAGCATGGAATTTTTGGGTGAAGTGCAATAGCTTTTCTATGTATATTCTATGCACTAAGGAGAGAAAGTAAAAATGGAAACCGGTTTGGAATACCAAACTTGATATTTAAGTTGAGCATATTCTAAGGACGCGACACAATTTTCAAGAAAGGAAAGGTTTACAAAATGTTTGATTTTCTCAAAAAATGGTTCAAAAGGTTTGGATTTATATAGCGTATGTTTAAGCTATTTTCATCACAAATAAAATGTGTAGTTGAATTTTCTGAGTATAGCTTCTGAAGACCCCTTCCTTCTGAATGGTTTTTGCATAGCTAGTATAATGTAGGAGATAGACTGAAACTTACAACCAATAAATTTAGATCTCGTTAAAACACACAAATTATGTCATATACATTTTTGTTGTAGAGCTGACAGTTTGCGAGATATTCCTCATTATTAGTTGCACTTTTTAAACTACATAACTTAAACATGACCGACCGCCTTTCGTTTCATCTCTCTTTTGTTTAACTACTGACAATGCAAAGCGAACTGAACTTTAATTATTCACATATTGACCAACTTTTAAAATATTTTACTATCACGTTAGCCTAATCTATTTCACTTCTGCTTAGGTGGGAAAAATTAATAACAATTTCCGCTAATGTTTATTTCGATCAGCATGAAGTAGATTGAGGAATAATATTTTGAAAGAATAGTTTGTATGCAGAAGAGATAGAGAACGTCATGTGAATGGAAAGCATCAGTTATTTTATTCTATAGACAGAGTTTTATTAACTTTAAAGGGAAAATTGTAAGTAACAAAATGTAAATGTATATCTTAATCTACGCCTCGGAGTGCATGAATTTGTGAGCCACTCGACTTCACTAGCGTAGCGAAAAGACACTGAACTACGCGAAAACAAAAGAAGCTCCTCTTTACAGACGATGCTCTGCTGTTTTTCATTTCCAGCAGAGAGAAATCATCCATTCAAATCAAGACAAAACAAAGTGCTCTTACGGAATTTGCTAAGCGTTACTGCAGCCTTGCTTTAGCATCTAGAGTGACTAAAACTCGTTTCCAAGTTTTCAGCTTGCTCATGCAGAGAAATTAGTTTAGAAAGCGTACCTCCAAATTGAATGAATCAAACGAAAACATAGAGAAGAGTCGCAATTATCTCACTGCTTTATATAATTTAAAATCCTTGTTTTGTAAAAATTGTAATTTCTACTAAGTGAATAATTGCAACCAAACCAGAGATGTGAACTACAGATGACCCAGACAACTGTATTATTATGCGCTATGCTCAGGCGTAATGAAGCTTTCTTTATTTTATTTATTTGTATGTTTTGTAGTTATTTATGATACAAGTGTTAAAATGGTACTTTACATTGTGAATAGAAAGGTACGAAAGAAATAAAACCATTTAAACACGTGTGTCAAACACTATTTTTAGACAAATGTCAATATTTATGGACAAATGATTAATAATTAGATTATTTTTACGGCGGCGCCGTGATCGAATGGTTAGACCGCTCACCGCCCACCTAGGTTCGATCCCAAGTGCTCGCATGTAGGGTTTGTGGTGGACGAAGCGCGTCTGGGCAGCTTTTCTCCACTCATTCCACCAATTGTTCCATAATTCCCTTTCCTTTGCATGCATTTCATATCATCTATATACCTCCTCACGTTCATGCCTGGATACGGGCCGACCACTCGTTCCAGGTTCTCCATTCTGTGGTTTCGTGCCGTTGGATCCTCGTCAGGCTTCTGACCCCTGGGCATCCGCTTGTGAGTCCTATAGGATTGTCAGTCCTAAATACGGGGGAGGGTAAGTTAACTACGAAATAATTACGATTGTTACTTACTCTATACGTACTATGTACATAGTGTATAGATAAGGTATTGCACTCCACTAAAAAATTCGATTACGAGATTTCACTGGAAATATATGTTTTAGGGTCCCCTGTATCCCAAAAAAGCATTTTCAGAAGAGTCCGCGCGTGTGTGTGTATATGTGTGTGTGTGTGTCTGTGAACTCGATAACTCAAAAACGAAAAGTCGGTAAAACACCAAACTTGGTATTTAGGTTTAGTATTTTCCAGGGATGCGACACGAAGATTTTGAGGGGAAAAAACCACCCCCGACTACCCTTTACATGGAATTTTTTTTTCGAAAATGTTGATTTTCTCAAAAATAGCTCTAACGATTTTGATTAAAATGTCATATATTAAAGATATTTACGTGACAAATGAAATGTATATCTTGAATTTTCTGGGAATAGCCTCTGAAGACTAACTTTTCTGGATAACTTTTACGAAATTTTGCATAACTGCTAAACCGTAAGAGATGGACATAAACTTGAAACACAAAAAATGTAGAGCACGTTAAAACATACAATTTATGTTACATGCATTTTTTTCGTGGAGTTGATCGTTTTTTAGATATTCCTTGTTTTTGGTTTCAGCTTTGAAAAACATACTTTTCTCATACAGGAATTTGTCAAATCCTATCCATACAAACAAAGGAATGTGAGTCACATAGCAACCAGCTTTTGACTATCACTTTACCCTATCGTACTACCTTATTTCGTTTCTACTTATAAGGAAGCAAGTAGTAAGATTAACATGAAGTAAATGAAAGCATAAGCGTTTTGAAAATAATTGATTGCCGAGATGTAGAGAAAGGTATGTGCTTGGAACACATCATATTTTTTTTACTTACTTTGTATCTGTGATGCACAGCGCAGTTCGATTTTTTCAATTAAAAATATGCTTATTAGCTTGTATTTTGTGAATGCCTAGAGAAATTAATTATCATGTAAAATTACACAAGTATTGTAAATTTAAATTAAAGGCGTCTATTTAGTAAACAACTGCAAATACAGAAAGAAATTGCAATGCTACTAGTCATGAAATCAAAGTAGTGACAATGGCATAAACACTGCGATAAAGAACAAATTTTAATTCGTGTTGCTTATGTTAAAAATTCTACTTTTACTTCGAGCTGTCTAAAAATTAAATTATTATTGTTCGTAAAATGAAATATTAAAACACAAATTTAATTAAACAAAATATCATTAGATAAACCTAAATACTTTCAATACCTAAGTTAAAAACTAACATAAAAATCCGATGCGTTCCATTCACATTACTTTCTCTACATGTTCTGGAAACAAACTATTTTTACAAAAAATAATTCCCCGCCTCGGTAGTGGGGGTAGCGTTTGTGCCACATTCAAGAGGTTGCGAGCTCGAATCTCTTCGGGGTTTTCCCTTATCCTGAGAAGACAATTATCAAGTAACTTGAAGCTCAATGGACTCTTGAGATCATTTGAGCATCATTTCACTAATTTCATTCATCACCCGATGACTAAAACAGTTAAAGGACGTTAAGCTGCCTAATACATGTGTGTATACCACTCATAAATATTTGCAGAAATACTCTTAGTACTTAGTTCCTTATAAACAGGAGGAAACAGGGAAGACACTAGGCTAAAGCGATAGTCAAATATTTTAAAAGTGGTAGTGCAGCTACGCTGGACGACCCTCTAACACCACCTTTAAGCGAAGCTCGTATGGAACGGGGCTGAGACTTCCAAAGGCTACTGTCTGCGTATCTAAGCGAATAATTCCGTCGTTTATATGGCATAAATGTTAAAAGGACTTAGAATGGAGTACAATTAAAAAAAAACATCTGAACATCTCCGCAACTCATTATTGTTAAAAAAACTTATGCTTCTATTTACTTCATCCTAACCGAGAAAAAATTAGCAGAAATGATCTTATTACTTGCTTCCTTGTAAGTAGAAGCGAAATAAGAGAGTATCATAGGTTAAAGTGATAATCAAAAGCTAGTTGTTATGTGACTGAGGTTCCTTTGTTTGTATGGACAGGGGTTGATAAATTCCTGAATGAGAAAAGTATAAGTTTTTCAAAGCTGAAATTAATAAAAATGAATATCTTAAAAACGATCAACTCCACGAAAAAAGTGTATATTACATAAATTGTGTGTTTTAACAGGCTCTACATTTTTGCTGATAAGTTTTTGTCCATCTCTTACGGTTCAGCAATTATGCAAAATTCCGTAAAATGTATCTAGAATAAAGTAGTCTTCAGAGGCTATTCCCAAAAACTTCAAGATATACATTTAATTTGTCAGGTAAATATCTTAAATGTATGATATTATAATCAAAATCATTAGAGCCATTTTTGAGAAAATCAAAATTTTCGAAAAAAAAGTTCCATGTAAAGGGTAGTTGGGGGTGGGGCATCTTCTTGAAAATCCTCGTGTCGCATCCTTGGAAGATACCAAACCTAAATACCAAGTTTGGTTTTTAACGGGCTTTTCGTTTTTGAGCTATGCTGCCCACAGACACAAACACGGATATTTTTCTAAATTTTTTTTTTTTTTTTTTTTTTTTTGGATTCAGGGAGTCCCAAAACATATATTTCCGGTGAATTCTCAATATCGAGATTTGGGCACATTACAATACCTTCTCTATACACTATGTGCATAGTATGGATAGAGAAAGTAAAAATGTCATAGGTACTTTAAGTCCTAGGCTTCGTTTTTAACCGACTATTTAATGCTATGTCGAAAGTTGCCAGTGGTTAGAGCAACCGGTAAGAGATCCCTGATTCAAATCCCGGATATGCCATTGAATTTTTGTCTGACTCTACCTATCTAACTCCTGTCCTTACACAAGACTTGTGTGAGAAAAACAATTAAATTAACTCTAATTGAGTATAAAAGTTGGCTATACTATGAATCCTGGGACTTATGATACTTACGACAATTTAAGTCGTCAGTGGGGCATGGCATCTCAAAATAATTTGAGATCACCTTGTGGTTTACCGGGAAACATGCGAGCTAGTTGAGAAACTTAATTGCGTGCCGGCATGTTGTCATGGTAGCTCAGTGGTAGAGCAACCTGCAAGAGACCAGGAAATCCGTGGTTCATACTTGGCCATAGCATTGAATTTTTCAGTCTGTCATACACATGATTTGTGTAGAAAAAATTAATTAATTCTCATAATGTTTATTTGTGATGGGCAATTGAATATAACTGTATAATGGCTACCCTGAAGCCAGATATCGGATTTTAAAAAATGTTTGTGTATGTGTGGAGGGGGATATTGATTTATAATATAATTAGGTTCGGAATAAAATAAGTTATATGGCATCTTAATTAGTCTTCCCGAAGGGGAAGTCATCTAATGAGACGCAATTAAAAATGTTACATTATAAAGGCTTATTATTATATTTCTGAGAAAAATATTTTATTTACACGATTTCTAAAAGATTAATATGGAAAGAATTATAGAATGTTTCCTTGTTATTTGTGCTCATAAAGCGGCCATTGTGAAAATCAGTCCAGATGTGATTGTTTTGCAAACATATGGCTATAAAACTTTTGTCTTTGTTAAATGTTTTGTTAACATTCCAGAAAAAATAAAAGCCACATGCAAGGAGACAGAGTGAAATATAAGGCGGTGAAATGGAGAGAGAAAAGCAAACAAAGGGTGTTTAGTTATGGACGCTCTTTAACTACTGTGGTTCTCAGCGTCCCATTCTAAATTGGGCGTGAAAGACCGCTTAATTTTGCTCAGAGACCTCTCTATCAGGCTTGACGTTCTTTTATGTACCGTAAATCTACGACACGGGACCCTCGGGTTTACTTCGCTTCCGAAGGAAGCCATGCTAAGGATGTTTACTCCCGAAAAAATCCATCGTCCTCCGCCGGATTTGACCCCGCTACCTTGGGTATATGTAACCATTATACCACGGAGGCGAGATGGAGATGCAGAGAGGGGTGAAAGAGAAACAAAGAGAGAAGGAGGGCTTAGGGGCAAAAAGGAATCTAGTGATTTAATGCAATATCGCCAACAAATCTGTGTAGTAAGATTTGTCTCTCTATTATGACTTCTGATTTAAAATATTCTGCTTCTTTTATTAAGAAAATTGTCTGCTTCATTTCTGAGAAAATCGAAAATTCCGAAAAAATCTTCGATGTAAAAGATAGTTTAAAGTTTCTTTTAAGTCTTCTTGCCACATCTTTGGAAGATATTGTACGTAAATTCCAAATTTGGCATTTAACCGATTTTTCGTTTTTGGATTATACTGCTCAAAGACATAGACACGCGCACTTTTTTCTAAAATTGTTGTTACATTCTCTAGCACGCACGTATAAGGTACATAATAGGTAGAGAAAGTATAGTATTCCATCCAAAAATTCGATACAAAGGCTTCATCGGAAATATGTGTTTTGCGGAACTCCTGAATTAAAAAAAAAATAGAAAAAGTTTCGTGTGTATGTCTGAGACTGTATGTACCTGTAGACTGTATGTAACTACAGAATCAGAATCTTGTGTACCATTCACATGACTTTCTCTACATCTCTGCAACAAATTATTGCTAAAAACTTACTATTTACTTCAAGTTAATTAGAAAAAAAGTAGCAGAAATAGTATTATTACTTGCTTCCTTGTAAGTAGAACTGAAATAAGGGAGTACCATGGGTCAAAGTGATAGTCAAAAGCTGGTTGCTATGTCACTAAAGTTCCTTTGTTTCTAGTTGACCAATTCCTGTATGAGAAAAGTATAGGTTTTTCATAGCAGAAACCAAAATAAGGAATGTCTCAAAAACGATGAACTCCATGAAAAAATATATATATATAATATAAACGTGCTCTACGTTTTTGTGTAGTAAATTTGACACCAATATTTCACCGGAAATATGTTTTAGGGTCTCCTTTATCTAAAAAAAGCGTTTTCGGAAAAAGGTCCGTGTGCGTGCGTTCGTGTCCCCGTGTGTCTGTGAACACGATAACTTAAAAACGAAAAGTAAATAAAATACCAAACTTGGTATTTAAGTTTAATATCTTCCAGGGATGCGACACGAAGATTTTGAGAAAAATCCCCCCACCTCCAGCTACGCTTTACATGGAACTTTTTTCGAACACTTTGATTTTCTCAAAAATGACTCTAACGATATTGATTAATATATCGTATATTAAAGATATTTACCTATCAAATAAAATACATATCTTGAATTTTCTGCGAATAGCCTATGAAGACTACTTTATTCTGAATGAATTTTACGGAATTTTGCATAGTTGCTAAACCATAGAGATGGACAAAAGCTTACCCCTCAAAAAATGTAGAGCACGTTAAAACAAACAATTTATGTTATATATATGTTTTTTTTCGTGGAGTTGATCGTTTTTTAGACATTCCTTGTTTTTAGTTTCAGCCTTGAAAAACTTACTTTTCTCTAACATGAATTTGTCAACTCCTATCCATACAAACAAAGGAACTTTAGTCACATAGCAGGCAGCTTTTGACTATCACTTTAACCTATGGTACTCACCTATTTCGCTTCTACTTACAAGGAAGCAAGTAATAAGACTATTTCTGCTAATTTTTTCTCGAATAACATGAAATAAATAGAAGAATAAGCTTTTTAACAATAATTTGTTGCACAGGTGTAGAGAAAGTCATGTGAATGGAACACATAAGAGTTTTTTGATTAATGAAGTCTGAAAACCTGTACTTCCGGTGAATTCCTAGTATCGAATTTTTAGTAGAAGCGTAGTAGAGAAAGTATAAAAGAGTGGAAGAGGAGCAGGTATGATATTTACTCAACAGGCTCTCTATTTTCTGAACGAATATTGTTAACATATTCCGTAGCCATGGTGTGTTCAGGATATTTGTCACTAACCATGTCGGGGGCAATATACGCAACACGCATCACCACTGAAGTCGTGCGCAGACATACATGCCAAGCTTGATATGACTGGACACCTGTTATCTCCTGTCATTTGTTCAAGTCTCGCCAGATTACCTTCATCCCCATCGCACTCAAATTAGGTAATGAAATGGTCCTAAACCTTACTAATCTAAATCCTCACCAGTCGTCCAGCGATTCTCTGAGATTTCTACATTTACAAATGTGCTTGATTATATAACAAGGAGGGTTGTGTACATAAACAAATGCTGGTGTAATATTTACGCGTCTTTCTTTATTACTCCATCAAAAACTATGCTTACCAAAGCTTATTATTGTATTTTCTACATGCTAATCGAGATAAATTTAAGAAGAAATGTTTTAGTATATATTTGTTTGTGGGTACAAAGCTAAAGTGATATTAGAAGTATTTAAGAGTGGATGGCTATGTGATGGCTTTGAAATTCCCTTCTCTTTGAATGAGAAAATGACGTCTCATGAGAGTAAAATATAAGTATTAACATGGAATATATCGAAAATGCTTATCTCAATGATTTCATTTCAAATGTTTGTTCAAAACTCGATTACCTTTATCCCCGTCGCACTCATTAAGTAATGAATTGGGTCTAAATCTTACTTATCAAAATCCTCACCAGTCATTCAACGATAAACACCCACTTAAGATTCCTTCATTTACAAATGTGTTAGATTATATAACGAGAAGGGTTATGTACACAATGGTGGTGTTACATTCACGTGTCTTTCCTTATTAAAAACTACTCTTACAAAAGCTTAATACTCTATCGTTTTCATGGTACTGGATATAAGTATAAACAGAAATAGTTTTATCATATACATCTTTGTAGGTAAAATAAAAATGACTAAATTGAATTTCAAAGCCTATAAGAGCGGAAGGCTATGTAATGGCTTTGACATTCCGTTCTCATTGCATGACCAGTATAATGACGTCTCATATGGGAGAAACATAAGTACAGGAAAATGCAACAAATAATACGGAATATCTCGAAAATGCTAACGTATTTAACATAAATTGTGTTTTAACGAGATCTACTCCCTACTTAGTATGCAGGTAGAGAAGCTATTGTATTGCACCAAAAAATAGGTACCGAGATTTCACTGGAAATACGCATTTTTGTGTTACCTGTATAAACATATTTTTAGAAAAAGATGCTGTCTGTATGATCACTTGTCCGTGGGTCTATAAATAGCATAACTTAAAAATGAAAACCTGTTAAATACCAAGCTTGATAGTTAAGTTCTGCATCGTCCAAGAATGCGACACTACCCCACCCAGAACTAATTACAAGGAAAATATTTTGATTTTCTCAAAAATTCCTGTAACGATGTCCACTAAAATACTGTATATTAAAGTTATTCACATGACAAAATGTATATGTTGAATTTCCTGAGAATGGCTCACTTAATTCTAAATCATTTTTCATAATTGTATTCTACCCAAAATTGCCATACCGCAATTTCATCGGAATTACATATCTTGAGACCCCTGAATTCCCCCCCCCCCTCATAATTTTTTTTTAGAAAAAGGTCAATGTGTATGTGTCCATCTGTCTGTCTGACTTTAGACAGCAAAACACGAAAAGTCTGTTAAATACCAAACTTTGTATTTAAGTTTAGTATCTCTCAAGGATGTGAAAAATAGATTTTTAAGAAAATCCGTCCACCCTTATGCTCTCAAAAATGGCTCTAGTGGTTTTGACTAAAATAACGAATATTTACATGAAAAATAACATGTATGTATATCTTGAATTTCCTGAAGTCCTCTTCATTCTGAATAGCTTTTGCTTAATTGGTAAACCGTAAGAGAAACAAAAACAAACTACATAAAATATACAGATCTCATCAAAACACACAACTTATGTCCTGGATATTTTTGTTGTGGAGCTAACCGCTTCCGAGATATTCGTTGTTATTGGTTTCAATTTTAAAATATTTACACTGTTCTCAAACAGTAAGTCGTCCCTGTTTCTTTTGTATTACTCTTAGGCATGCAGACAAAAGAAAACGGAATAAGAAAACAGGAAAAACGTAATTTAAATTATTTCACATAGCGACCGGCTTTTTAAAAGATTGGCTGTCGCTTTAGCCTAGTGTATTACCTTTTTTTCCAATCTACTTAGAAGGAACTAATACAATCATTTCTGCTAATGTTTATCTCAACTTGTATGTAGATGAAATAGTAATCTATTGTGACGTTGTTTTGTAGAGAAGGTCATGTGAATGGTCATATTAGATTTTTCAGTTATGTGTTGTTCAAAGTGTTATTTCTTGGTGAAATTTCGACAATTATTCTAGGTGCAATGCAATGCCCTACTCTGCTTGCTACACGTAGTAGAAAAAGTAAAAACGAAAGATAGACTAAAAAATTCAATGCGGGAAATACGGTCCCCATCCAGTTGCTCTAACTACTGAGCTACCATGGCAAAATCTAATATGCGTTTTTTCCGGTAAACACTACAAGATCTCAAATTGCCCGCTTCGATAGTGCAGGGGTAGCGTATCTGCTTCACATTCAAGATGTCACGAGTTTTAATCTCGCTTATGGTGACTTCCAGAATAGGGTTTCTTTCGGGGGTGGCGTTTATCCTGAGAAGACGAATGTCGAGTATATATCAATATAACTAAGAGGTTAGAGAACGTTAAGCTAAAAAGTCTGATGTGTTATTCACATGACCTTCTCTACATATCTGCAACAATTTTTTTTTTTTTTTAGCTTAACGTCCTTTAACCTAGTTGGTCATATCGGATGATGAATGAAATTGGTGAAATGATGCTCAAATGATCTCGGGGTCGATGGAGCTTAAAGTTACTCGACATTTGTCTTCTCAGGATAAGAGAAGACCCCGAAAAAAACCTTATCCGGTCAACTTACCCTTAGCGAGATTCGAACTCACGACCTTTTGAAAGTGAAGCAGACACGCTACCACCACACTACCCAGGTGGGCAACAAATTATTGTTAAAAAGCTAATGCTTCTTTTTACTTCATGCTAATCGAGAAAAAATTAGCAGAAATAGTCTTATTACTTGCTTCCATGCAAGTATAAAGGAAATAAGGAAGTAGCATAGGCTAAACTATTAGTCAAAAGCTGTTTGCTATGTGACTGAAGCTCTTTTATTTCTATGGACAGAAGTTGAAAAAAAAAAAAAATACACTCCACGAAAAAAATGTATATAACATAAATTGTGTGTTTTAAGAAGCTCTAATTTTCTGTTAAATAAGTTTTGTCTATCTTTTATGGTTTGCCAGTTATATAAAAATTCTTAAAATTCATCCACAATAAAGTAGTCATCAGAGGCTATTCCCAGAAAATTCAAGATATACATTTTATTTGTCAGGTAAATATTTTTAATATACGATATTTTAATCGAAATCGTTAGAGCCATTTCTGAGAAAAGCAAAATGTTCGAAAAATTTTCCATGTAAAGAGTAGTTGGGTGTGGGGGGATTTTCTTGAAAATCTTCGTGTCGCATCCTTGAAAGATACTGAACTTAAATACCAAGTTTGGTATCTAAGGGACTTTTCGTTTTTGAGCTATGCTGTCCTCAGACACACACACACACACACACACACAGAAGTTTTCCAAAAATGCTCTTTTTGGATTCAGGGGGGCCCAAAACATGTATTTCCGGTGAAATTTTGGTATCGTATATTTGTGTGCATTACAGTAGCTTCTCTATACACTATGTGCATAGTGCGTGTAGAGAAAGTAAAAATTAATCTGACATTATTTTGAAATGACACACCCCAATGCGTCTTACGATGCACTTCATGAGTCCTGGGCTTTGTAGTTTTCAACCAACATAAGGTCAATGACATTGAACTTTTCATTAGCTTTCCAATTCCTGTCCTATACGTGGCTGTGTGGAAGAAACATTTATTTCAAGTAAAAACGAGCTAATTTTAGCTTTGTATTCCTTACTTATGAAAGACGCTTTGTGTTACGCAAAGCCAACAAAGATGCCCTCAGTAATGACTAAGAATTTACGTAGCATGACACCACGTCTGGAATAGGTGATAAATGTTTACAAACGACATGAGCCGTACACGGTGAATCTAAAATAGGAAGTCAGACATGCTCTAGTCGAAGGTCGTCTCCCTCTGAATGAGGAGATAAATGAAGGTTTCTGCCTCACGAAATTACCTCTGTCGTCGTCCCCCATTGTCTCAGGGCTGCTAACAAACGTCCGGGTGATCAAACGCTGCTTCAAGTCAACTCCCGTGTGTTGGAGAGGTTACTAATGACGAACATTCTGGGACGGCCTCTTCTCCTCACTCCCCCTTTATTACTTCCTGCATCATCTTTATTCTATCCCACGATACTTCTACTGGTGTATAGAGAAGATATTGTATTGCACCCAAAAATTCCATACCGAGATTTCACCGTAAATACATGTTTTGGGTCCCCCTGAATCCAAAAAAAGAATTTTTAAAAATCTGATGTGTACCATTCACATGACTTTCTCTACATCTGTGCAACAAATTATTCTTAAAACGCTTATACTTCTATTTACTTTATGCTAATCAGAAAAAATTAGCAGAAATAGTCTTATTACTTGCTTCCTTGTAAGTAGAAGCGAAATAAGGGAGTATCATAGGTTAAAGTGATAGTCATAAGCTGGTTGCTATTTCACTGAAGTTTTTTTGTTTGTATGCACAGCAGTTGACAAATTCCTGTACGAGAAAAGTATGTTTTTCTAAGCAGAAACCGAAAACAAGGAATGTCACAAAAATAATGAACTCCACGAAAAAAATGTGTATAACATAAATTGTGAGTTTCAACGTGATCTACATTTTTTGTGCAGTAAGTTTTTGCCCATCTCTTACGGTTTAGCAGTTATTCAAAATTCCGTAAAATTCATCCAGAATAAAGATCTCTTCAGAGGCTATTCCCAGAAAAGTCAAGATATACATTTTATTTGTCAGGTAAATAGCTTTAATATACGATATTTTAATAAAGCCATTATTTACAGCCATTTTTGAGAAAATCAAACTTCTCGAAAAAAGTTCCATGTAAACGGTGGGGGTGATTTTTCTCAAAACCTTCGTGTCGCATCCCTGGAAGATACTAAACTTTAATACCAAGTTTGATATTTTACGTACTTTTCGTTTTTGAGTTATCGTGTTCACAGACACACGGACACACACACACGGACCTTTTTCTGAAAATGCTTTTTTTAGATAAAAGTGACCCTAATACATATATTTCCGGTGAAATCTCGGTATCGAATTTTTAGGTGGAATGCAATACCTTCTCTATACACTATGTAGATAGTGCGTATAGAGAAAGTAAAAAAGGTTCAAGTGTGTGTTTCTCTCTAGACATCATGGTTAAATATCAAACTAGGCATTTAAGTTTAAGTATCTTCCAAGGATGCGCCACGAACGTTTTCAACAAAATACCCCTTCCCCAAATTACCCTTTACACGGAATATTTTTCGAACATTTTGGTTTTTTCAAAAATGGCTCTAACGATTTTGATTAAAGTGCCTTATGTTTAACATATTTTATGTATATCTTGGATTTTCTGGGAGTAGCCTATGAAAACCTCTTTCATTCTGGATGACCTTTATATAACCGTAAAGATATACAAAAACTTACTATACAAAACATGAATATCTCATTAAAACATATAATTTATGTATATACTTTTTTTTAGAGTTAACCGTTTTTGATATATTCCATATTATTGGTTTCAATTTTAAACCAATTAAAACATTTCTCAAACATGCAGAAATCTTTTTTTTTGTTTCTCGTTTGTTTACTCCTGAAAAGCAAAGAGATTGGAATTTCAATTTTTTCACAAGTGACCGGATTTTAAAGGAAGACACTATCGCTTTAGCCTGTGCATTTTCTTAATTCCCTTCTAGTTACAAAGAAGTTAAAAATAATACTAATTCTGCTTATGTTTATCTTGATTAGCATGATGTAGATAACAGACTAATGTTTTGAAGAAGAATTTTGTTTACCGAAAAGCTAGAGGACATCATGTGAATGGAACACATTAGATTTTTTCCCTTCTACTTACAAGGAACCAAGTAATCAAGACAATGTCTGCTAATGTTTATCTCGATTATCATGAAATAGATAAAAGAATAAGCTTTAGCAATAATTTGTTACAGAGATGTAGAGAAAGTCATGTGAATGTAGCATATCAGATTTTTATAAGATTTTTGGATGTGACCTTAGCCGTGTTCAACAAGAAACGCTTCTTGAGAACACTGTTTAAAATTCCTGCAGTGTAAGGAGATACTCGAGAAGAGGGGATTTCGTTAGTAAGTTCTTGACTACATTTGAACAATAGAAGAGAGAATATATTATACTCCACCCAAAAATTCGATACGTATATTTCAACAGAAATACATTGTTTGAGACACAAAAATCTTTATTGTGTTTGTGTATATATCTGTGTACAGTATAGATCAAAAATGAAAAATCGGTTAAATACCAAACTTTATGTTTGAGTGCGGCATTTTACAAGGATCCCCCTACCCTAAACTGCCTTTTACATGGAAGTATTTTCGAAAATGTTGTTTTTCTAAAACGATTATGATTACAATACTGTATATTAAAGGTATTTACATATAATCTCGGGGATAGCTCTTGAAGTGCTCGTTATTCTGATTGACATTTGCATAACTGGTAAATAGTAAGAGATAGACAAAACTTAGTGCGCAAAGATGTGCATCTCGTTAAACCACGCAATTTATGACACAGTTTTTGTTGATCTAACCATTTCCGAGATATTCCCTGATATTGGTTTCGGCTTTAAAATATTTATACTTTTCTCAAACAAAATTTTGTGATCCGTTTTTCTTTTGTTTTATTTCTGCTCATGCAAAGAGAATCAAATTTCAAAGTCAATCCCATTGATTATCGCTTTAGCTTAGTTTATAACATTATTTTCCTTATATTTACAAGAAGTTAAGTATTAAAAGTAGTTAGAGAATACTTAAAGTAGGTAGAAGAATACTCATTTTGATAGAATAGTTTTCCTTGCAGCACAGATAGAAAATGTACCATGAATGGAACACAAAAGATTTTTGTGGTAATTTAATGTCTTTTAACTTGCTAAGTCATATCAGACGATCAATGATGTCGGTGAAATGATGCTCAAAAGAATTCGGAATCCATGAAACTTAAAAGTTACTCGGCATTAACTTAATAGTTAATGTTTTTAAAAGTATTTTGATGTACTGCATTTTATTCATATTAGTGTGTGTGTGTGTGTGTGTGTGTGTGTGTGTGTATGTTTCATACACAAATTAAGATGCTGTATACTTATACATGCACGAATTTATAAATTTATTAGTTATTAGCAATGATTCAAGGTGAGTAAAGCTAGATCCAATGATAGGTTACACTTTAATACATAATTGTAAATTGTGCATTTTTGCACTGTAGTATATTTGTAAATATTTATGGTAAATTGTAACATGTATGCACTTAGGAATGTACAGAATACAATAATCATATTTTAGTTGTATATAATTACTAGTGGTAACTATTATGTCGATAATTTGAAAAATATCATCTGACATTTCATCACTATTCCATAATGAAATTATATTTGTTTATATTTTTAACAGAAAGTTTTGATACCATTGTTTATATGTGCATGCAAATAAGGAAGTACATATTCTTTTATGGAGCACATTAAGTATATTGCAGTGAGGTACAGGTCTTAAAAGCTAAATGATGTGATTATATGTCTATTATACTGTCTTTACTTTCTCTAGCCCCTTATTTAAAATGTACATAGGAATAGAGAAGTATTATATTCCACTCAAAAAGTCGATGTCGAGATTTCACCGGAAATACATGTTTTAGCACCCACTGAGTCCAAAAAAAAAAAGCATTTTCAGAAACAGGTCTGTGTGTGTGTGTGTGTGTGTGTGTGTGTGTGTGTGTGTTTGTGTGTGTGTGTGTGTGTGTGGACAGCATAGCTCAAAAACGAAAAGACTGTTAAATATCAAACTTGATATTTAAGTTTGGTATCTTCCAAGGATGCGACACGAAGATTTTTAAGAAACTCCACCCATTCCTAACTACCCTTTACATGGAAAAATTTTCGAAAATTTTGATTTTCTTAAAAATTGCTCTAACGATTTCGATTAAAATACCACATATTAAAGCCATTTCTATCACAAATAAAATGTATATCTTGACTTTTCTGGGAATAGCTTCTAAAGACCTGTTTATTCTGGATGAATTTGGCTTAATTTGGCACAACTAGTAAACCATAAGAGATAGACGAAAACTTACCATACAAAATATGTAGATCTTGTTAAAATACACAAGTTACGTCATATAGATTTTTTTTCGCGGAGCCTGCCGTTTTCGGGGTATTCCTTGTTATTAGTTTCAGTTGTGAAGTACTTATACATATTTCTGACGGGAGTGTCGTTTCCCTTTTGTTCTGCTCCTGGCCAAGCAAAGAAGCGATTTGCAATGACAATCGCATAACGACAGTTTTTAAAACATTTGAATACCACTTTAGTCTAGTGCATTCCCTTAGTTCCAGTCTACTTATAAGGAACTAAGTAATCAAATTCTGCTAATGTTTATCTCGATAAGCGTGGTATTGAAAGAAGAATTATCTTTGTAAGATGTTTGTTTGTAAAGTAGATAGAGAAAGTCATGTGGGTATAACACATCAGATTTGTCTTTTAACTTCGATTTTCCTAACAACTTCTTGTCTCTTTTATCTTCTTCATTGAGCTAATAATGCAAGAAAACTACGCATTTACCAGAGCAAGACATGCAATCTTTATTTAGAATTCTGTTCTATTCAGGCCACAGTTTTTGTCACGGAAGACTGGATGTATAAGTTATAAGCTGAGCTAAATTTAGCAACTGGTTTCCGTTTTTACTTTCTCTATACGTACTATGTACATAGTGTATAGAGAAGGTATTGCACATCCACCAAAAAATTCGATACCGAGATTTCACCGGAAATATATGTTTTAGGGTCCCCTGTATCCAAAAAAGGTATTTTCAGAAAAAGGTCCGTGTGTATGTGTGTGTGTCCAAATGTGTAAATACCAAACTTGGTATTTAAGTTTAGTATACTCCAGGGATGCGACACGAAGATGTTGAAAAAAATCCCCCCACCCGCAACTACCCTTTACGTGTAACGTTTTTTCGAAAATTTTGATTTTCTAAAAAATGGCTCTAAGGATTTTGATTAAAATTATGTATATTAAAGATATGTACCTTACAAATAAAATATATATTTTGAATTTTCTGGGAATAGCCTCTGAAGAGTAGTTTATTCTGGATAAATTTTACTGAATTTTGAATAACTGCTACACAAAAAATGTAGAGCACGTTAAAACACACAATTTATGTTATATACATTTTTTTCGTGCAGTTCGTCGTTTTTGAAACATTCCTTATTTTTGGTTTCTGCTATGAAAAACTTACACTTTTCTCATACAGGAATTTGTCAAGTCCTGTCCATACAAATAAAGAAACTTCAGTGACATAGCAACCAGCTTCTGATTATCACTTTAACCTATGGTAGTCCCTTATTTCGCTTCTACTTACAAGGAAGTAAGTAATAAGACTATTTCTGCTAGTTTATTCTGATTAGCATAAAATAAATAGAAGTATAGGCTTTTTAAGAATAATTTGCTACTAGAATATAGAGAAAGTCATGTGAATGATACGTATCAGATTTTTTAAAAAATTTTCATATAAAGGGTGATTGGAGGTGGGGGCTATGCTGAAAATCTTCGGGTCGTATCCTTGGAAGATTTTTTTTCGTAGTCGACTTACCCTCCCCCTAGTTAGGACTGACAGGTATTAAAAGCGGATGCCTAGGGGTCAGAAGCTTCGCGGGGCCAACGGCACCAAAACACAGAATAGGGAGCCTGGAACGAGTGGTTGGCCCGTAGCCAGGCATGAGCGTGAGGAAGTGGATGATTTGAAATGCAAGCGAAATTAATGTTAGGAAAGGTGGTGATTGAACAATTGGTGAAATGAGCGGCGGGGAAACCGGAGGAACCGCAGTTTCGCCCACCACAAATCCCACATGCGGGAGCTTGGGATTGAACCTGGACCGCCTAGATGTATGGCGAGCGGTCTAACCAGTCGGCCACCATCCTTGGAAGGTGCCGGACTTAAATACCAAGTTAGGTAGGTATATACAAACACATAGACGCACACAGACATACACACGGACATTCTTCTAAAACTTTTTTTTTTTTTTTTTTGATTCAGGAGAGTCTCAAAACGGGTGAAACCTCGGTATCAAATTTTGGATGGAACATAATACCTACTCTATCTACGATTTACATTCTATACATGTGCATGCCAAAGAAAATAAAATGTGCCACCCTGCACTGGTTAAAACCCGCAACCTTGGGTATTATAGGCTAGCATGGTAACCGCAACAATTCTTCAAAGCTACCAAACGTAGTAAGCATTATTGTCGAGCTGGGTGTAACAACACTTGTGGGATATTCATTTAGTTAAAGTTAGGGACTGCACATTCTGGAATCCCCATCGTATTGCTGTGCGGCAGTTATTCAGAAGTTGCAGGAAGCCCGTGGCACTTCAGAGCCTTCTATTGGCAGATTACGTATCTCAGACGAGAGAAATTTACCGAGAGACCACATCCCTGGAGTTGTAATGAACAAAGTTCCCTTTTTCGTCTGTTGTACCTGTTCGGTCGTCGAGTTAAGCAAGCGTGCACACAAACTAAGTCCCTTTGCATTTGTTCGCCTGTTGGGAAGCTCAGATCTGTTGTTAATATTACTTACAGTCACAAGTTGATAGAGAACATAGTCTGTAAAATATATATACATTACCAGCAATGTCTCTACTTTCTCTAGCATGTATGTACATACAATGTACATAGTAGGTAGAGAAAGTATTGTATTCCATCCAAAAATTCGATACCGAAATTTCACCGGAAATACATGTTTTGAGGACCCCTGAATAGTGTGCGACAGCATAACTTAAAAACGAAAACTCCGTTAAATACCAAACTTGGTATTTTAAGTTTAGTATATTCCAAGGATACGATATGAATATTTTCATATAATCCCCCCTTCTCAAACTACCATTTACATGGAACAAGTTTCAAATTTGATGCTTTAACAATTTTGATTAAAATACCGTGTATTAAAGATATTTACATGAGAAATAAAATGTATATCGACACATTTTTATTAGAGTTTAACGCCCGTTGCACCACTGCAATGACACTGAGATATATGGAACGAAGATGGAGCACCGGTGGAATGCGATAGCAGGAAACACCATAGAAACCGGAGAAAAACCACCCCTGCGCAGTTTTGTCCACCAGAAATCTCACATGCGGTCGCCTGGGATCGATCCTGGATCGCCTTGGTGATAGGCGAGTGATCTAACTACAGCGCGATCCATAAGAGACAGACAAAAGTTTATTACACAGAAAAATTTAAATGTCGTTAAACACACACAATTTATGTCCTACATTTTTCTTGCTGTCGGTTTCAGTTTTAAATACTTTTACTTTTCTCAAACCGAAGTCCTTGTTTCTTTTGTTTTACTCCTGGCCCTGTTAAGAGAACCGAATCACATAGCTACATATCTTAAAAAGATTTGACTTCGGCTTTAGCCTAGTGTGCTCCCTCATTTCCCTTCTTTTACATGGAAATAAGTAATAAAATAAATAAATATAATAATATTTTGTAATGAGATTTGTTTTTGGAGAACAGATAGAAAAAGTAATGTAAATGGAAGACATCAGACTTTTGTAAATATATTTTTTATTCAAGGTACCGTAAAACATGTATTTCTGCTGAAATCTCGGTATCGAATTTTTGGTGGAATATAATGCCTTCTCTATCTCTGTACGTACTATGTACGAAGCGGAGATTAAGTACTTAACCGAGTATTTACCATTTCCTGCTAGCATTACACAAAATCTAGTTCATGTTTTCTCTACCATGTTATACTTATCTTGTTTGTTAAATATACCGTTAGAATTCTTCTGGATTACTTTTTCATATCTATTAAACTATAAGAGATAGAAAAATCTTACTATACGAAAAATGTATATCTCGTTAAAACACACAATTTATATCCTATACATTTTTCTTGTTACTGCTTTCTTGTTTAAAATACACTTTTCCCAGACAGAAAGTCGTCGTGTTTCTTTCGTATTAGTCGTGAATTTCAATGACGATCGCAGAGCGTCAACTTTTAAAATATTAGATATTGCTTTATTGTATTCCCTTAGTTTTTTCCTACTAAGTAACTAATGCTTATCTGGATTAATGTGTAGTAGAAAGAAGAATAACCTTTTGTAAGAAGTTTGTTTGTAGAACAAGTAGAGAAAATCACGTGAATGGAACATATTAAGTTTTTATATAAAGTTGGTGAATGTACTTGCACGTGCTGCCACATGGAAACGTGACAGATACTAATTTTGCACGGACATGTGCTACCCGTCGATAACCGCACAACAGCGGAAGTCCGGAATTCTTCTGCGCATGTCTGAAACTTGCCACCACTACCCACACAGGAATTCATATCACAATAATACTGTACTGCAACTTCGTTAACGTCATGTGTCTTTGCATTCCTCATTAGTAAATACTGCCGTATTACTTTCTCTGGCACGTGTTACAACGCACAATTTTATTCCACCCAAAAATTCAGTATCGAGATTTCACCGTGAATTCTAAACAAGCATTGTTAGAAAAATGTCCGTGTGTATGAGCGTGCGCACAATAGCTCAAAAGCAAAGAGTTTGTTAAACACCATACTTGCTATTTAAGTTCAAAATCTCAAGAAACCTTCCTATCTCAAATTATCCTTTATATAATCGATTTTCTAAATATCTCTGTAGCTATTTTTATTTAAATGCAATTCCTCATCCGTTTCATATCTCTTTTAGTCTACTCCTCATATAACAAAGCCATCACATAGCGACAGCTCTTAAAAGACCTGACTATAGCTTTAACCTAGTGTATTCCCTTATTTCTCTTCTGCTTATAATTTACTGAGTAATAATATTAACATGATGTAGATAAGAGAACAATCGTTTGTAAGAATAGTTTATTTGCAATATAGATAGAGGAAGTTATGTGAAAGGAACACGTTAGATTTTTTCTGTAATGATCTATATAATACAAATCTTTTGCGTTTCATTCACATAATTTTCTCTACCTATTCTGCAACAAATTAATCTTACAAAAGGATATTCTTCTCTGTATTTCACGCTAATTGAGATAAAAGCAGAAGCTGTTTTCTTACGTAGTTAATTTTAAGTAGGAGGGAAATAAGGGAATACACTAGTCAAAAGTTTCAAAATCCGATCTCTATACAATGTAATTGAAATGTTGTTTTCTTTGCATGTCCGGAATAAAAAAGTGAATGTTGACTTCCTATTTGAGAAAATTGAGCATTCTAAAACCAATAACAAGAAATATCTCCCAAATGGTTATTTCTACAAAAATATATATGATATAAATAAATGGAGTGTCCATAATATACACCAAAACTTCTTTACCCCTAAACGGAGAGTATTAGGAGGCCCTTCCCCAGGTCTGCCTGATTTCCTGGATCTACAGATGACTTCCAGCCTCATCCCGCCGGCGAAAGCTATATTTTCAAAGCGCAGTCACCATCAGTAAGGGTGCCACAACCTCGTAGACACAACCTAGAAAGAGCCCATTTGAATGAAATGTAGATGAAATGAAGGGACAGGAAGTTCGGGGTAGTGAAGAAACCGCCTCAGCATTTGCCTAGTAACTCGGGAAAACCCCGAAAAAACTCATCAGAAAGGCCGGCCGCGAGAATCGATCCCACGACCTCCTGAATGCCAGTTTCAGACGAAACGCCTGGGCTACCTGGCTCGGTTTCGATATAGGTACGTAAGTTTCATACTGTACATCATTATTGAGGATAACCTAAGCAGTACATAACTAGAAACTCTAATTCTTATTTGAGGTTTTAAATATTCCAGGATATTAAAAGCCAAAATCCAAACAATATAAAATATAAATGTGTCAAATAAATAACGGTATAAGACAAAATAAAATCTGATGTGTTCCATTCACATGACTTTCTCTATATCTTTCTTCCTCCATGGCACGACAGCTCACGGGGAACCTTGGCCTACCGCCCGGCCGCTGCGTCCCCCATCTCGGTCCACTACAGACGTCATGGATGGGGTGCAGTATTGGAGGGTGAGACGTGGTAAGCGCCTCGAGTCCCTCCCGGCCGGTTAATGCGGTCCTCATGACCTGGAGCCGCTACTTCTCCATCAAGTAGCTCCTCAATTGGTCCCCCAGGGACCTTACGAGGCTGAGTGCACCCCGGGCCAGGTCTCCCAGCGGGGGAAAAATCCCCACGCCGGTACTGGGGATCGAACCCAGGTCTCCCGCTTGGTAAGCAGCTGCGCTACCACCGCGCTAAGGAGACGACCCTTTCTCTATATCACTGCAACAAATTATTCTATTTACTTTATCTAATGGAGCAAAAATGAGCAGAAATAGTCTTATTACTTGCTTCCTTGTTAGTAGAAGCGAAATAAGGGAGTATCATAGGTTAAAGTGATAGTCAAAAGCTGGTTCCTCTGCGACTGAAGTTCCTTTGTTTGTAATGACACGAGTTCACAAAGTCCTGTATGAGAAAAGTATAATTTTTTATAGCTGAAACCAAAAACAAAGAATATCTCAAAAACAATCAACTCCACAAAAAATTGTATGTAACATAAATTGTGTGTTTTAATATGCTCTACATGTTTGTGTGGTAAGTTTTTGTCCATCTCTTACGGTTTAGTAGTTATGCAAAATTCCGTAAAATTGACCCAGAATAAAGTAGTCTTCAGAGGCTATTCACAGAAAATTCAAAATATACATTTTATTTGTCAGGTAAATATCTTTAATATACGATATTTTAATCAAAACTGTTAGAGCCATTTTTTAGAAAATCAAAATTTTCGAAAAAAAATTCCATGTAAAGAGTAGTTGGGGGTGGGGGGGATTTTTCTCAAAATCTTCGTGTCGTATCCCTGGAAGATACTAAACTTAAATACCAAGTTTGGTATTTTACCGACTTTTCGTTTTTGAGTTATCGTGTTCACAGACGCACGGACACACACACACACACACACACGCGGACCTTTTTCGGAAAATGCTTTTTTTGGATACAGGGGGCCCTAAAACATATATTTCCGGTGAAATCTCGGTATCGAATTTTTGGGTGGAATACAATACTTCTCTATCCCTATGTACATTGTACATACGTGACTAGAGAAAGTAAAAATTACAATCTATAATCAAATATATAAACATAGTTCAGTAAAACCCCTATATTTTGACCCCCTGTATATTGGACACCAAATGAACCATATATGTCCAGGTTAGAAAGGCTTTGCTGCAACTGAAACAAAGTGTTAATAACTTAAAACTGCATATTCTTTGCGGAGTAACACCCAAGGTTGCTGGTTTAATCCCAGTGGAGGGTGATGGATTTTTTCCTGACGTAAAAGTCCTTAGCTCCCTTAGCTTTGGATGCATAGAAAAAACCGTTAGTTCCGCGTAATGTTCATTTACATTTAAAGAACCTCAAAAGTAACCTTGAAAGGGATGTTCTCTGGGCAAAATTCGTACATTTTCACGTCCGCAAGTGGTAACTTAATGTATGGTGTCTTCTATGGGCGGCGAAATCCCTAATTAGAAATTCCACCTGATCTCGAAAACATCACTAGGTCTCCCAAAATATGCTAATAAGGGGTGATGGAAAATACATAGCGTCTAATACTTGCTTGAATCATATAGTGCACGCTGAGGGACGTGAATAAAAACACACCTTGTTTGTACATGCCAACCTGGTGCAGTGTTGCCAAATTGCTGCAATTAACTAATTTTGATTCGGTGACTGTTGACTGTAGACAAACACATCAACCGAATTGTTTGCTGAAATTATGTTATAGAGAACTTCGATACATTTCAAATTACACTTACTAATAAGGCGTTAATAATATACATTCTATGTTAATAAAATCTAAGAATAATATTTGTATTAATGATGTTTGAATAGAAGCTGCCCAATTATCTTTTTCCAAACTAAATTGAATAAATATTACCTTTCAAAAAATCTGAGGTGTTCCATTCATATGACTTTATCTACCTGCTCTGAAAAAAAAGTCTTACCAAAATATGATTCTTTTGTCTAAATCATGATAATCGAAATAAACATTACCAGAAATTGTCTTATTACTTCCTTCTAAGTAGAATGGATTTAAAGGAACACAATAGGCTAAAGCGATAGGCAAAACTTTTAATATTCCTGTAAACAATTGGAGTTCGTTTCGCTTAGTACGGCCAGCAATATAAACAAAAGAGAGATTTGACGAAAGGTGTTTTCCCGTTTGAGAAAAGTTGCGTAGTTGAAAATTGAAACACTTAACAGAGAATATCTCAAAAATGGCTAACTGTATACAAAATGTATATGGTATAACTTGTGGGCTTTATTGAAATTTACATTTTCTGTGTAGTAAGTTTTTGTCTATCTCTTATAACAATCAGAGCTACAGGACAGTTTTATGAGTAAAATTGCCAGTGTGTGATTCTCGGTTGTAGTATTTCAGGTATTTTTCAACATTTAAACCGCTCCTTGCTGTGTAATTTTTAAGCTAATAGAGTAAAAGGTTTAGAACACGTTAACATTTTATAACTAAAAACCTACTATTCATTTAATATGCGGCAGATTTAGTACAGCATCAAGCTCACCCAATATGGATATGTGGATATATTTTTTGCGAAACCGAAACTCAGAATATTTTAAAGCTTCTTATTTAAAAGAATATATTTTAGAAATCTTGTTTGCTGGCTTAATAAGCAACATACATGTTTAATATTAAATAAAAATTAAGACTCTTACACAGTAAGTAGCACTTTATTAAATAATTTATATATGTCTTCAAACATAATCCAGGAAGGATTAAAGCATAGATGTACCAAATATTTCTACATTTCTTGATGTTATTGTAAGACGCAATAAAGATTCAGTACTCAGTAAACCGCTTCGGTTCTTGTTTTTTTATTTTATTTTAAGTTTCACGTCCTTTGGCCTCCTGGAATGTCATATTGGACAATGAATGAAATCGATGAAATGATGCTCAAATGAGCTCTGGGTACCTGGAGCTTCGGTTACTCTACATTCGTCATTTTATAAGGAAAACCCCCGAGAAAAAAACGGGTAATTCACCCATAAGCGAGATTGAAACTTGGGACCTCTTGAATGTAACTTTGATTTTTGAAAAGTTTACAGTTTGGTGTCTTTAATGTTTAATTTCAAAAGTAAAGTTTATAGCAATTCGCAGTGAACAGTAGAACTGTATTTTTAACAACCAACCTAAATTACGCAAACTCCGCAAAGTTTTCAAAACAATACTTTGTGCATTAATTATTCTTCCACACAGGCCTTTGAGCCGCGCCGTGGCCGAGTGGTTAGACCACTCGCCTCTCACCTAGACGGCCGGGGTTCGATCCCAAGCGACCGCATGTGAGATCTGTGGTACTCCGGTTTCCCCCGCCATCGCATTCCACCGATGCTCCATCATCATTCATGTGTCATCAGTGTCACTGCCTGCGGTACCATAAGCGGGCGTTAAATACTACACAAAAAAAAAATCACATGCCTCGTGTCGGCTAAAGCTGGAAAAATAGAATCACTCTGAAAAACAACCATAGCCGTGATGCCAACAACGTATCCTCAGCATGTCATTGTTCTAGTCAACACAGTTTCTATGACATCCGCTCTCAAATTCATTTTTGGTTAGCCGAAATAGTGGCTTACAATCTCGTAGGTACTCTCTCTCTGTTCTAGGTTTCATAGTTGGCCACTTCTGGTGAGAGCAAACCTGGCGAGCTTGATCCTATTGATGCGCAAACATTGTCAGCCCTTCCTTTCCCCCTCCACTGGCACTGCTTAGCTGTGTACATATCGAATAACAACAGACAGTGGGCAGTCAGCGACGTTTCATTGACAGGAATTATTAGTATAGAAAAATATAAACAACTCATATTTTCAACGTAACAGATGCCCCGTGAAATTAATTAGGGCTAATTACATGAGAAGCACTCTTCGTGGACATCAAAATTAAAGCCTTGGAAATCATTGGGATGGGATACATTTGGATGCCGGGGCGCGGAAACAGACGGAGCGTTTGGAGAAAGAGTAAAAACTGCCTCTGTAATATTGACAGATAGCAAGTAATTGCGCAATGCACGGAGGTTTTGTTGAAGTACAGTCTTGGCTTAAATTGGAGCGCTGTATGGAACAATGCATTAAAACAGGTGCCAAACCCATATGACAGGGGCTCGCGTGGATTGGAATATGAGCATGACGGATGATAAAAGTTACTGATGAAAATGACATGAGAATCTGCTGCCCCATTTGTGAGGAGGAAGAGTGGGTGCATATCTTCACAATATGTAGGGGTACGGAGAAATGAAAAGTTTTTACCGTGATCTTTTACCGCCTCAAAAGAGAGTTAGGGTAATGTTGGACGCTACTGGCAGGCATGGAAGACGCGGAGGGGATAGGTGAACTTCTGATTAAGGCAAGACAGCTTTACTATTATGAGGCACACTAATGCATCGGAATAGGGTTTACTGTTAATTGGGTGTAAAAATGTAAGTTGCTATATTTTAATATGTTTGACTTTTATTTTTTGGTTTCGTTATTTTTATTCAGTTATTTTTAATATTGATTATTATTTTGTGTATTACAGAAACAGGGATTGATGGAGACCTGTATGTGTATACTGGTGGTTAAATAAATACACTTATTCATTTATCCATGAGCAGCGCTCCTCTAAAGCAATAGGGGACACGGATTGTAACTTTACACTGTTGCCCAGCCGATACATACCCCAAATTGAGAGAGATTTTAGAGGTCGTTGCAATGTTTGGTTCCATATATACATGTGAGCAATTCCTTTCTAAATTGAACTATGCCAACAGTGACACCACTTCAGTTTAAATGCGTATACTCTTCTATTAATACTGCGTATACAGTTAAACCTGAAATTGATAAATTAGTATCGAGAAAAATGTGTCAGCGTTCTACTACAATATGCCCGAAGAAATGTTTGTAAAGCCTCATTTGAGGAAGGAAGACTGCAAGAAATACTTTGACACTCGGCAACATGTCAAGCTGGTTCCGCCACTGCTATACTTTGCATTGTGAGCAACAGTCTCGAAAACAACTCTAAGTGAAATGGCAAGACACCACACTTCACCTCCGTTAACCAACTCCCCAGGGCTGGGTTAGAATAACAACCGAAGATGCGTGGTTCAAATCCCGAATATGGCATTGGATTTTTCAGTCTAATACTTTGTTGTGAACCGTGTGCCTGTAAGCGATAGAATCAAAGAGTAACTTGATATTCTAAGTTCTGTGAGCGAAATATTGGTATTACAGATGTAGATAAGAAAACAAAAGTTTACAGCCTTTCAACTAAAAGACTTTACCCGCTGTACCTTGAAACATTTTGCGAGTAGTGAATTAGCATGAGTGTCTGGACGCTTTTGCAGTCCTAGCGAGAAAAATCGCGTTACGGATAAACTGAATTTGCGAACAGCGAGAACGCAATTTCTGAAGAAACGCTATTCAACCTCAAACTCTCCATTTTCAGTGGATCTCTTTTCTTCTTCCCTTACCCTAGAGGGATTTAAGTGCAGAAAATCTGCCGAAAATTTCGGCTCGAGTCGTAATATGCTTATAGATATGCATTTGCTCGACAAAGGCGGGATGAAAGTGGCTCTCGAGGTAAGGATATTTTCGTTCACGTGACACCAGCTCTTAGGCCTCTATTTATATACCAGCTTGTTGTGGGTGACAGACATAGCACTCTAATGTTATTTAAATACCGCCTTAATGACCCTTAAGGCAGCTAATTTTAGAAAGGACAGACAACCAAGTGGTGCTAATGTATGGATGCTGCAGAAATGAATATCTGCAGTAATCTAGAGCAGAATTAATTGCCACTGAAATATTTTCTGTAAACTTTTCCCCTGATTTTCCATCAGCTTGCTACGGATGTAAAGGATCCCTTGCATATTCAAATCACACGCCGCTATTTTATATTGAACAATAAGACGGAAAGTAACCAGGCTTTTCCCTGCAAATTGTGGATGATGAACTAACTTTGACTCAAGATTGTGAAGACACACAATATCTAACAAAAAAAAAGCCGATGTTGTGTTCCATTCACATGACTTTCTCCACATCTTTATAACAAATTATGGTTAATAAGTTTATTCTTCTACATACTTCATGCTAAATGAGACAAACATTAGCAGAAATGGTCTTATTACTTGCTTCCGAAGGGAAATAAGGGAATATACTAGGCAACCGACAGTCAAATGTTTTAAAATGTGGTTGCTATAGGATTGAATTCCGTTTCTTTGCATGGCCAGAAGTTGACAAGTTCCCACATGAGAATTTTTCAAGTATTTTAAAACTGAAACTAATAAAAAGGAACATCTCGGAAACGGTGAACTCAACGAGAAAAAAGTATATGACATAAATTATATGTTTTAACGAGATCTACATTTTGTGTTGTAAGTTTTTGTCTAGCTCTTACGATTTACCAGTTATGCAATATTCAGCAATATTCACTCAGAATGAACAGGTCTTTAGAAGCTATTCTCAGAAAATGCAAGATCTGCATTTATTTGTGATAGCAATGGCTTTAATTGTGGTATTTTAATAAAAATCGTTAGAGCCATTTTTGAGAAGAACAAAATTTCGAATAATTTTTCATGTAAAGGGTAGTTTGGGATTAGGGGGTTTTCTGGAAAATCTTCGTGTCACATCCTTGGAACGGAATTTTCGTTTTTGATCTATATTGTCTATAAACACACACATACGGATCTTTTTCTAAAATGCTTTATTTTGGGGGTTCAGGGGGTCCAAAAACATGTATTTCCGGTGAAATCACGGTATCGTTTTATTGAGTGTAATACAATACCTTCTGTATACGGCATTATATGGCCCGTGTAGAGAAAGTAAAAATTAATTTAATAATACAAGAAATGGGCTTAAAAGTGGGTGTGGGAAATACAAAATATATCACCACAAGGAGACATTAATTAAAATTTGATACTAGAGGAAGAATTGGTGATAACTACTCATGCACAGGAATATTTATATATTATATTTATTTGTTTATTTATTTGCGTTAAGCTAATACATAATTGAGTATGACGAGTATTCAGCTCAGGCTCTTAGCTCATCATATGCATCCACATATTACACCTACGTGCATTTTACTCCCTATAACTATCAAACATTAATAGTTAACAGAAAGTTATATTAACTCCAATGCCCCATTCACAATGAGGTGTAAACGGAAACGCAGTGTAAGCGTAAGACTTTGAACCTCTGTTATTCAATGAAAGCTTTCATTTTGACACATGCAACACGCTAAGCAATGCAATATAAGAATTGCAAACTCCAAACTTTGTCCTTGCGATGCATACATAGAGAAAGAATTCTGCATTCCTTCCTGTGCATTGCCTGCTGTTCAACAGTAGACAATGAAATATTTTGTAATACCTACTATACATACATGCTCTTATTTGGCTGTGATGCGCAATCTCTCATTTCCCGCAAGAGGTTATGGTAGTCTCCTTGCGAGTCTTTCTTTGATTTAATGGCTGTCTAGATTTCTTGGCTCTCACAAATTGTAAGGTGCAAAGAGATCATTCACAGTTCATTCAATTTGCAGCTTTATCACTTTATTCAATCTTCATGCTTGCATTATTTTCAACATTTTGGTTAAACAATCCTTGCCTCGAACGTCAGTTGTGTAATGTTTATAACCTAATTATTCATTTATAACAAATTTAGTGAGTTTTCTTACATGGTATTGATGTTTATGTCATTCAGTTTGAAACTTGCAGAGCATTGGAAGATAATATTTGCAGGTAATTTACAGATCTAAAAATAGTGCCAACTTGTAGTTTAGGATTACAACTGCATTGTAAATGATTTTCCTTCCCGTTTGCATGTCTTTGTGAATAGATATATCTTAAGTCTCTTTGTACAGATCCGTTAAAAAAAAAAATTAACGCTGTTCTCCTAAGCACTTTTCGCCCCAGAAATTCTTTTGCCTTTTCTTGGGATTCAAATACTATGTGCTCTAGAACTTCTTCTCTCCACAAATGAGACACTGCATCTGTGGAATCCTTTTCTTATCCTTCTTAATCTCCAAGTGCCAGGTCTTAACTATGCTATTCTCTCCCTTTTTCATTATTTACCGTATCCACGTATGCTTCCCTTTCCCATATTTTCTTCATT
The DNA here is from genome assembly GCA_030762935.1 of Hymenopus coronatus. NCBI lineage: Eukaryota > Metazoa > Arthropoda > Insecta > Mantodea > Hymenopodidae > Hymenopus > Hymenopus coronatus. Next base: position 30,591,580 of record CM060897.1, read on the forward strand.
GATATATAATATACCAGATATTAATTTCCATTATCCCACAAAAAATGATTTTAATTTCTATGTTTTTAATTTTATCCTTATTATTTTCCAAAATGCATTATGATCACAGAGAACTAGAAATATCTATGAGTAAGAATTAAAAAGATGGAAAGCAAGAAACATATATGAAATCAAACCCAGAACATTTGCTATATCTACCATCGCCGATGTTTGGGCTCTGAATTGTCAATTAAAAACAAAAGTAATAGCGACAGAAATGGACTATTGGAAACGAATCTGGTGGGTTATCTAGGTGAGACAAATTTAAAAACATGATAAGAGAAGAAATTAACGTTTAAAATTCAGTTTTAGATTTTATTCAGCAAAATTAACCATTTGGGCATTATAAAATAACGGCGGACGAAATATTGTATAATAGAGTAATGGAATGGACACTACTAGGAATAAAGAAAAAAATCAGGTCACCTCGTTCATCTTTCCAAGGAATTCCTGAAAGAATGATGGAATGAAATGAAATGAGATTTATTTATGGACGGTCTTTAACTGCTGCTGTTCTCAGCGTCCCATTCTATACTGGGCGTGAAAGACCGCTTAATTCTGTTCAGATACCTTTTTATCAGGCTTGAGGTTATTGCTTTGGTCGCCCTCCGTGGTGTAATGGTTACCATACTAATCCGTATACCCAAGGTCGCGGGTTCAAACCCGGCGGAGGACGATGGAGTTTTTTGGGCGTAAAAATCCTTAGCATGGCTTCCTTCGGAAGGTAATTAAAGCCGTGTGTCCACTGTCTTAGATTTACGGCACGTAAAAGATCCTCAAGCCTGATAAGAGAGGCTTCTGATCAAAATTAAGCGGTCTTTCACGCCCAGTATAGAATGAGACGCTGAGAACCACAGCAGTTAAAGAGCGTCCATAAATAAAAAACATTTGATTTTCATTTTGAGGTTCTTTTACGTGCCGTAAATATGCGATACGAGACCAACGGCTTTAGATCCCTTCCAAAGGAAGCTATGTTGAGGATTTTTACGGCTGTAAAAAGCCATCGTCCTCCGCCGGGTTTAAACCCGCGACCTTGGGAATATGAAGTAACGTGGTAACAAATTACACCACGGAAGGCGATAATGGTGGAATGCGCAATTGAGCAGGACTTAAGGAACTGAGAAGAATGGAGGATGAAGATAAGAAGTTGAAAATCTATAATCATAGGTGCCGGAAATATTCATCTACACTGTAAAACCGGAAGCGTATATTCTCATCATTTGTCAATTCGGGAGAAATTAGGAAATCTTACTACCTCAACATTCACTTTAGTTTGCATTAGTTAAAATCAACAAATTTCTGTACTTTCAACTTTAAAATTACCATTGTGTTTTTCATCAATGGACGTTCAAATAATGTTAATTATCATATACATTATGTTCTTGGAAAACATTTCTTTATTACATTCTGCTTTTAGCTCATCATAATTTTGAGTTTAAGCATTTTCCCAATTTAATGGTAAAACTGGTGAGTATTCCATGATAGCTTTCGTTTGTACATTCAATTAATATTCCAAATCTGACAGCTGGTATAAGTAATGGTGTTAGTTGAAACTACACACAAATTAGAAAATAATTATTATTTATATTACACAGTACATTTTATCCATGCAATAGACTTGATAAATGCCATTCGAAGTCACGAATTTCATTAGATATATTTGCTTTTATTTCACATCGTGAATCTATCAAAAACTTGTAATCTCTTTAAGAATTACCTTTCATAAAGTTTCTTTGGCCTTTGATATGAGCAGATTCAGATTTATGGACTGCAAAACCCTGCAGGATATTTATTACATTAATTGTCAATAGAGTTTAAATTTGAATTCAAGCTCGTAAAACGTTGTATAATTACCAGTATTGCTCCTGGACGTTCAAATAAAAATAACCAATGTTGGTTCCCTGGGGGTTTTCAATAGGTCATTGGCTTTTCTGTAGTGACCTTAATACATACCAGATGTGAGAGATTTGCAGATAAGTCTCTAGCTGCTATCACATTTGTTTCTGTTCGTCGTTGCAGATACGTATTTGAGAATATGATCCTATTTTAACTTCTTCTGCTTACTTAACCCGAGTAGAGAAACTAATGCATTTCATCTAAAAATTCGATACCGAGATTTCATCGGAAATATATCTTTTGAGGTTCCATATATCCTAAAAACAAATTTTAGCAATAGGCCCATGTGCGCCTGTATCTAACTGTGCATATTATAATTCGAAAACGAAAAATCGGTTAAATACCAAAATTAGTATTTAAGTTTAGTGACTTCCAAGATGGCGGCAACAGGTTTTCAAGAAAACTCCCCAACCCAAGCCATCCTTTAAATGAAAAATTTTTGTTATTTTTTATCTTCTCAAAAGTAGCTCAAAACGATTTTAATTAAGATATTTAAATGATAAAATAAAATATACTTCTTGAAATTGTGAGAATAGCCCATAAATTTCCTCTTATTGAATTTCTTTTGTATAAATGGCAACATGTAAGAGATAATCAAAATATTACTAAAAATAATCTGATGCATTGCATTCTATTTATTCTAAAACAAATTATTCTTACAAAAGCTTATTGTTCTGTATCTTGTTAATCGGGATGAAAATTAGTAGAACTTCTTGGTACTTATTTCCTTGCAAGTAGAAGAGAAATAATTGCTAAAGCAACTATAAAATCTTTTTAAGTTGTTCCTATGCGACAATATTAAATTTTGGTTCTCTTTGCATGGCCTGAAGTGAAACAGAAGAAAGGCGAATGACGACATCCAATTTGAGAAAATATTTGCAAAATGTATACTAATAACAAGGAATATCTCAGAGACGTTTACCTCCAAGAACCACGTATCTGACATATACTGGTGTTTTAAGGAGATCTACATGTTATGTATAGTACGATTGTAAATATCTCTTCCGGTTCATCAGTTATGCATAAGTCATCTAAAATGAAGATAACGTTATTCCCATACAAGTCAAGATAGCATTTCGTTTGTCCTAAAATACCTTAAAGATGTGGAATTCCTTAGAGCAATTTTGAGAAAAACAAAAGTTTTGAAAAATATTCCATGTAAAGGGTTGTTTCGGGGTAAAGAGACTTTATTGAAAATCCTAAAAAACTTCCTATTGCATTCTTGGAAATTGCTGAACATAATTTTCGTATTTAACGGACTTTACGTTTCTGATATATACTGTACACACACACACTCACCTTTTTCAAAATAGGTTTGTTTTGGATTCAGGGGACCTCGAAACATCTCGACATTGATTTTTGCGTACTACTTAAAGGTGGGGGATTTTTACTTTCTCTACACGCACTATGCACATGGTGAATAGAGAAGGAATTGCATTCCACCCAAAAATTTGATACCGAGATTTCACCGGAAATGCATGTTTTGGGTCCCCCTGAACCCAAAAAAAAGCATTTTCAGAAAAAGGTCCGTGTGTGTGTCTGTGGACAGCATAGCTCAAAAATGAAAAGACTGTTAAATACCAAACTTGGTATTTAAGATTGGTATCTTCCAAGGATGTGACACGAAGATTTTCAATAAAATACCCCCACCCCCAGCTACTCTTTACATGAAACTTTTTTCAATTTTTTTTATTTTCTTAAAAGTGGCTTTAATAATTTTGATTAAAATATCATATATTAAAGATATTTACCTGAAAAATATTATGCATATCTTGAATTTTCTGGGAATAGCCTCTGAAGACTACTTTATGTGGATCAATTTTACGGAATTTTGCATAACTGCTAAACCGTTAGAGCTGTACAAAAACTTACCCCACAAAAATGTAGAGCACACTAAAACACACAATTTATGTTATATACATTTTTTTCGTGCAGTTGATTGTTTTTTAGATATTCCTTGTTTTTTGGTTTCAGCTTGGAAAAACTTACTTTTCTCATACAGGAATTTGTCAACTCGTGTCCTTAACAAACAAAGGAAATTCAGTCACATAGCAACCAGCTTTTGACCATCACTTGAACCTATGGTACTCCCTTATTTCGCTTCTACTTACAAGGAAGCAAGAAATAAGACTGTTTCTGCTAATTTTTTCCCGATTAGCATGAAGTAAATAGAAAATAAGCTTTTTAACAATAGTTTGTTGCAGAGATGTAGAGAAAGTCTTGTGAATGGAACACATCAGATTTTTCTTCTTGGAAGATAATGGACTTAAATACAAGCTGTGTTTTTAACGCACTTTTCGCATTTGAGTTATGTTGTTTACAGTCACACGGATCTTTCAAAAATGCTTTTTCTGGCTTAAGGTATCCTTTGTATTTCACGTATTCAATTATTGCAATACTTCCCCTACTTATTATACATGGTAGAGAAAGTAAAATGTGTGGATTAAACTCCGGAATCAAGATTGAAATACTTTTACATCTTGGAAAATAACAAATGTTTGAATTGTGAACAAGTGCCATAAAACAAACTGCTATAGTTATTAATTTATGAATTTCCTGCTGAAATGTAGTTATGAGACCTGTGTAGTATACCGATTTTTACTATTTTTACTTAGTACATAGGTAGAAAAGGTAATTGTATTCCACCCAAAAATTCAATACCGAGATTTCACCGAAAATATACGTTTTAGGTTCCACTATATCCATAAAAAGCATTTTTAGAAAAAGGTTTGTGTATGTGTGTGTTCGTGTGTTCCGTGTGCCTGTGAAGAGATAACTCAAAAGCGAAAAGTCGGTAAATTACCAAACTTGGTATTTAGGTTAACTAGTATCTTCCAAGTGTGAGACATATGTATTAAATTATTTTATGACACTGAAATTGTTATCTTGAATCTTCTAGAAATAGCCTCTGAAGAGCTCTTTATTTTAAATCACTTTTACTTAACTGGAAAATCGTAAGAGATAGATTTCTTAGTAATCAAAAAGTGTAGATATTGTTAAAACACATAATTTATGTTATACAATTATTTCGTGGAGATGGCAGTCTTCGAAATATTTCTTGTTATTGTTTTCAGTTTTAAAATACTTATCTTTTTCTCATGTCTATTTGTCAATTTCTGGTCATCAAAAGAAACGAATTTCAATCACATGGCAACCAGCTTTTAAAATATTTGACTACAATTTACTACAGAAAGTAATTAGATCATTTATGTTAATGTTTATGTTTTAACAATCATTTGTTACAGAGATATAGTGAATGGAACATATCAGATTTTTGCTTTCATTTCAGTCTCGGTACTCGAATCAAATTAAGACACCTAATATAAGTACGTGCAGAGATATGCAAACTAATCAACCAGATAGTGATGTGATATAAAATAATGAAGGGTAATTTCAGCGTTTAAATGTATACCTCCGCCAAATAAAGTGTACATATACGTTATTAATAAATTTCATCGCACGTGTTTCAATAGATCGACGATAATTCCCAGCAAAACATCGTCAGCTGCAAGCGCATGTGTGTGTGTGTGTGTGTGTGTGTGTGTGTGAGTAATTATTGATCAGACTGCATCAATAAATGAGCACCGAATGATAAGAGAAGTGGTGGGCATTACTTCATTAGCTTGAACAAACAAAGCGAACACAACATAACAAATTCTGATGTTTCATTCACATGACCTTCACTACCTCTTCTGCAAATAAACCATTCTTACGAAGCATTATTATTTTTATATTTACATCTTGCCAATCAGATAAACATTAGCAGAATTTGTAACAAAAGCTCTTTTTTTTACTCCAACATTTTTTTATTCTTCCACAAACTGATTACAATCAGAATCTAATTGTCTTTCTTCGCTGCTTTGCTGACAATTCTGCCGTTTCGATGTTCGCTACGGCGATTACTATTGCTGACTACGAATTTCCCATCGAAAGCCACTCAACTGCTCCCTATGCATTCTCAGTTGAAACTGAATTTGTACATGGCTTCGTTCACCTTTTTATACCTGCGATCACGTGGCAGGAAATTTTCAGAAGCAATTGCAAATGCTAAACTACCCCAGGTGTTACAAACTCACTCAGGTATAATAATTCGTGACTCCGAAGTGTCTGTTTGTAGAGGTGTAACAATCACAGCTTCGATGTCGAAAGAACTTGCCGACGGCACATGTGACCACCAACACAGTTGTGAAAATGTACGCAAAAATCAAGAGAGCCGTTCACCCACGTTCGGTGATTACGGCCGCAAGGCGTAGTCACAGTATTGATACTTACTTCCTTGTAAATAAAAGGATACTATGGAATACGTTATTTTAAAAGCTGGTGCTATGCAACTATCATTGAATTTTGCTTCATTGCATGGATAGAAGTAAAACAAAAGAAACACGGACAACACCCTGTTTGAAAAAAATATTAATATTTCAAAGTTTATGGTAAGGAATATCTCGGAAATGGTTAATGTAAACATCTTTGATATATGGAATTTTAATCAAACCCTTTATAACCATTTTTGAGAAAAACTACATTTTCAAACAAAAACTCGTGTAAAGGGTAGTTTGGAATGGGTGGGGATTTTCTTGAAAAATGTTATCTCGCCTTCTTTGAAGATACTAAACCTCGTACTAAATTTGCTATTTAATGCTCTTTTCGTTTTTGAGCTATGCTGTCCGCACACACGAACCTTTTTCTAAAATGCCTTTTTTGGACTCGAGGACCTCAGAACATACACTTCCTGTGAGATCTCAACATTGAGTTTTTGGGGGAATATAATACCTTCCCTACCTACTATATAAACAATACATGTAGAGAAAGTAAAATGCGATTGTTACACAAATTGAATCTATTCTCCTCTTACTTACAAAAACTTTTTTCTGAACTTTTTACACCGACAGAGAAAATGTCTGATATCATGAAGTAAAGAAAAGGGCTTCAACGAATGAACATAATGGCTTATTACCACTCACTGACTCAATGGTGGTGTGTGATGACTTACCTCTGTAGATTATAGTCGCACTTGCCTGAGAAAGGTAATTATTAAATCAATATTCTCTTAAGTAGGTGGTTGTGCAGGTGTTTTAGCTTGACACACTCTCACGTTCCTTAATTTGTTTGTTCAAAGCACTGTGCCCTTAGTTTATTTACTTTTTTTACTTTCTCTACACGTACTGTGTATATAATGTATAGAGAAATAATTGTATTATACCAAAAAATTCGATACGGAGATTTCAGCGGAAATACATGTATTAGAAAAAGGTCCGGGTTTGTCTATGTGAGATAAAGCTCAAAAAAGAAAAGTCCGTTCTCCCAAGGATACGACACGAAGATTTTGAAGAACATCCCCCCACCCCAACTATCCTTTACATGGAAAAAATTTCGAAAATTTTGATTTTCTAAAAAATGGCTATAACGTTTTGATTAAAATCTCATATATTTAAGATATTTACACGGCAAATGAAAACTTATCTTGAATTTTCTGGTAATAGCCTCTAAAGATCTCTTTATTCTGGATTAATTGTTTTGAATTTTGCGAATGGTAAACCGTAAGAGATAGCTAAAAGCTTACTATACAAAAAATATAGATCTCCTTAAAACACACAATTTATGGCATATATTTTTCTCCCCTAGAGTTGACGTTATCGAGATATTCCTTGTTGTTGGTTTAAGTTTTAAAATCATTAAACTTTTCCCATACGGGAACTTGGTAACTCCTTGGTAACTGTTTTCAATCCCATAGTAACCACATTTTAAAACATGTGACTGTCACTTTAGTTCTAGTGTATTCCCTTGTTTCCCTTCTACTTATAAGGAACTAAGTAATAGGAACGTTTCTCCTAATATTTATCTTCATTAGCATGGGGTAAATAGAAGAGTACCCCTATTAACGATAATTTATTATAGAGATATAGAGAAAGTCATGTAAATGGATCACATCAGATTTATTATGAAGCAGCTGAACTAAAAATAAAATTAAATACATCTCATTTTTATTGAATACACAATCTAAATAAAAAACATAATTTCATCCTCCAAAATGTAATATTCATGCAATAGCTATCAATAAAGCAACATCTCCTACCACTTTTATTACATATTGAGTTTGGCTACACTCAAGAAGAAAACTAAGCGTATCCATGATCTAAACTTAAAACTATAGGCATAGGTTGTACAATGGAACTGTTTAGAATAAATCACGTAAACGTGAAAAAATCTGACGTCTTCCATTTACATTAGTTTCTACACATATTCTGTAAACATTATCTTGAATGTTATTATTACTTTATTCATTGTAAGTAGAAGCAAAATGCGCTAAGATCTAGTGAAATCTAAAATATGGTTGCTAGGTGATTGAAATCTCTTTGGTAAGGAATAAAACAAAAGAAACAGTAGTGACTAATCATAAATTTCCGTTTGAGAACGGGTTTTAAGTATTTTAAAATTGAAACCAATAATATGCAATATATCGGAAATGGATAATTCCACAAAAAATGTATATGACATAAATTGTGCCTATTAACGATGTCTACATTTTTATATAGTAAACTTTTTGTCTATCTCTTACGGTTGATCAGTTATGCAAAAGTCATAAGTTAAGTGTTCAGAGATTTGTCCTAGAAAATTCAAGATATACCTTTCATTTGTCATAAAAATATCTCAACCAAATGGTGTTTTAGATAAAAATCAATTGCGCAAATTTATAGAAAATAAAAATTTTCAAAACATGTTCTATGTAGCGTAGTCTTTGTGTCATATCCTTAGAAGTTGCTGAGCTTAAATATCAAGTTTGATATTCAGTCAACTTTTCGTTTTTCTGTTATCGTGTTCTCAAACACACACACATGGTGCTCTTTTTAATTCTTTTGACCCAGGAGACTTCAAAACAAATATTCCGTCGAATTTGTGTATGGAATTCAAAGTATTTTCTACCTACTATGTACATAGTAGACACATGTAAAGAAAGTAGCTAGATGATACATGCTGTGCTAGAACTGTTCAGAATTAATCAGGTCAACATAAAAGTAAACATGTTATTGAAGGTAAAATAAAATCTTACAAAAACCAAGCTTTCTATCACAGACCATAAATTACTGGAAAAATTATATACATAAAAAATTACATCTATGTTACATTCACATGACTTTGTCTATTTATTCTGCAACAAACTATTCTTACCGAAATTCTTCTGTGTACTCCATGCTAATCAGATAAACATTACCAAAAGCTGTTTTACTTCATCTTTCCTTGCAAGTACAACGGGAATAAGGGAATACTTTAGGCTAAAGCAATAGCCATGAATGACTTCTTCCAATTTAAGAACATTTTAAGTATTCGGAAATTAAACCAAATTCAAGGAATATCTCGAAAACAGTTAACTCCACAAAACTATGATATAAACTGTGTTTTAACGAGATCTACATTTTTGTAGAATAAGTTTTTGTCTTTTTTTACGGTTTACCAGTTATGCAAAAGACATTCAGAATGAAGAGGGCTTCAAAGGTTATTCATATATTCATATACATTTTATCATTTTAATAAAAATTATTAGAGCCATTTTTAGGAAATCAAAAGCATTTTAAAAGTCTTGCATTTATATGGCTGTTCGAGTTAGGATTTTCTTGAAAATCTTTGAGTCGCATCCTAGGAAGCCACGTAGCCGGCTTTATGCTTAATGCTATCCACAGACACAATCACACATGCACGAGCCTTTTTATAAAAAGATTTCGTCATATAATTTTCCCAATATAATTGTTTATCCTTTTCTCAATACTTCTACTTTTGTTAAATGGGAAGTCATTATTCATATTTTTGAATGCTGATCAAGCAAAGACAACGGAGATTCTATGTCATCCTAAAACGACCGTCTTTTAAAAGATTTGACTATCGCTATATTTCCTGTTTTCCTCGTGTACAAGGTAATAACCATGTTGATCAGCATGAAGCAAATAGAGCAATGAACATTTGTAATAATATCACGGCACTGTAGGTTAGAGAAAGTTGTGTTAATGTAGTACATCAGATTTTTAGTTTCGCTAGCACGTTTGCGCATAGTAGGTAGAGAAATTATTGTATTCCACCCAAAAATATATTACAGAAAATATCCGCACCCCAAACTGTCCTTTACATGGAAATCGTTTCGAAATTTTTGATTTTCTCGAAAGTGGTTCAAACGATTTTGATTAAGATACTGTATATTGAGGATATTAGCATGACAAATAAATGTGTACATGGCCTGGAAATATCCTGTTAAGTCCTCTTCATTCTGAATGATTTTTCCATAGCTGGTAAACTGTAAGAGATAGTCAAAAACTTATGCTTAAAAAAATAACACAATATTATGTTCTGTATATTTCTGTTGTGGAGCGAACCTTTTTCGGCATATTCTTTGTTATGGGTTTCAGTTTTAAAATAAATATACTTTTTTCAAACAGTTAGTCGCCCTCCACTTGCTAGCTTCATTTACTCAAGGTCGCGGTTGCAAATCCGGCGGAGGACGATGAACTTTTTCGGCCGTAAAAATCCTTAGTATGGCTTCTTTCGAAACGAAATGGAGTTCATTTATGGACGCTCTTTAACTGCAGAGGCTCTCAGCGACCCACACCATGTTGGAGTTGAAAGACCATTAATTTTGCTCAGAGGCCTCTTTCGGAAGGGAAGTAAAGCCGTTAGTCCCGTGTCATAGATTTATAGGACATAAAAGAACCTCAAGGCTGTTAAAGAAACCTCACGTACAATATAAAATGGAACGCTGAGAACCACAATAGTTGAAGAGCGTCCAATAAGAAAACTTCATTTGCATTTCTAAAACAGTAAGTCCTCCTTGTTTCTTTTGTTTTACTCCTGGTCATGCAAGGAAACAAAAGCTTTTAAAGCATCGACAGCTTTTAAAACATTTGAACTGTTGCTTTAGGCTAGTATACTTCATTATTTACCTTTTACTTATAAGGAATTATGTAATAAGACAATTCTGTTAATGTTTACCTTGATTAGCATAAAGTAGAAAGAAGAATATTTTGTAAAAGGGTTGTTTACAGAACAGGTAAAGAAAATCATGTGAAAGGAACACAGATTGTTTCCTTGTTGCCATGTTGTACCCTCTTCTATAACAGAGAAATCTTGGAGAAAACATAAGTAATGTATAATATTCTGTCGCGCTTTCTCCTCTGGCAGAGTGGTATCACCCTAACTTCTCTTAGAATGCTGTACATGATTAAATGCGCATTAATATGTAGCATAACCTGATAAATTGCAGTTTTTGTCAGGCCACAAAACACAGAAATGTGTTTCAAAAGCAAGACTAGACGGTGCCTGCTGATATCTATCTTCGTAGTGTTGGTGAAATCTCCCTGAGAAACACTGCATCTGCGTTTTGTTTCCCAGTATAGCCATGCTATTTCAGTGCTGCAAGTGCACTCATGCGCACAGACAACTTGCAAGAACATACATCAGCTTATCTCACAGGCTGTCGTAAACTCTTAGCCTTTCCCTTGCTTACCATGGACGTGAACTATTAATATTCTGGAAGAAATACTTCTATATTTAGCTGAAACTCTATCGCTGTTTACTACCAAGTAATATGTACACAGAGCACAAATAGTAATAGACATCGAATTTCTGATTGTCTGTAGGGACATTTATAGGGCGTGTCTTCTGGCCTCTCCGTCACTCTAATTGGGGAAGGAGGAGGGGTTGTAGCTTACTGTTATAGTACACGTTACCTAACCTCACTTCCAATTGAGTAAGGTGGCTATACTATTAGCGAATGAGTTGACAAACCCAGCATAGGTATGCTCTATTGGTTCGATATAGATCACGCACCTGCAAGGTGACAGTATCAGCCAATAAAAGAAAAACATGACGTAATAAAGCACCCTACAAACGGTAAGGAATGCGGTGTACGGACAAGACAGTGCCGGTTTCTTTTTGTGCCCTTTGTACATGCATAGGTTTCTTTACTCCTTTTTACTTTCTCTACACGTACTTTATACACAGAGTATAGAGAAGGTATTGTAATGCACCCAAAAATTCGATACCGAGATTTCACCGGAAATACATGTTTTGGGTCCCCCTGAATTAAAAAAAGGCATTCTTGGAAAAATGTCATGTGCGTGTTTGTGTGTCTGTGGACAGCATACTTCAAAAACGAAAAGACCGTTAAATACCAAACCCCCCACCCCAAACTACCCTTTACATGGAAAATTTTTCGAAAATTTTTATTTTTCTCAAAAATAGCTCTAACAATGTTGATTAAAATAGCTTATGTTTAAGAAATTTTATGACAAACGAAATGCATATCTTGAATTTTTATGGGAATAGCCTCTGAACACCTATTCCTTCTGGATAACTTATATTAGCTGCCAAACCGTAAAAAATATATAATAACTTGCCACACAAAACATGTAGATCATATTGAAACACACAATTTATGTCATATAATTATTATTATTATTATTTTTCGAGATATTCCGGATTATTGATTTCTATTTTATCAACTTAAACCTTGGATAGGTAGAATAAGACTGAAAAATTCAATGCCATAGCCGGAATTTGAACCACGTATCTCCCCGTCTCTAGCCGGTTGCTCTTCCCTGAGCTACCATGGCAACATGGCAGTATAGCATTGAATTTCTCAACTGACTTGCATGTTTCCCGGTAACCCACAAAGTGATCTCAAATTATTTTGAGATGACAACCTCAAAGGCAACGTACAATGTTGTAAGTACTTTAAATACCAGGATTCATAATATAGCCAACCATTATGGTCAATTGATATTATTTTTTTTTTTTACGCAAGCCGTGAAGAGCCGGGAGATCTGGGTTCAAATCCCAGCCATGGCATTAAATTTTTCACTCTGACTCCACCTAATGAACTCCTGTCCTGCACACGGTTGTGTGAAAAAAAAAACAATTAAACCAAGAACTACTTATGTTAATCTCGATTAGCAGGAAGTAGAAACTTTTGTCAGAAGTTTGTCTTCAGAGCAGGTAGAGAAAATCATGTGAATGTAATAATAGATTTTTACTTTCTCTGGAACATATGCAATACAATTTACATAGTAGCTTGAGAAGGTATTGTATATATTTCACAGGAAATATATGTTTTGAGGTCTCGTAAGACAAAAAAAAAAAAAAAAAAAAAAAAAAGGTTTTTATAAAATGTTCGTGTGTCCGTGGAAAGCATAGCTAAGACACTAAAAGCCCATTAAATAGCAAACTTGAAATTTATGTTCAGTATGTTCCAAAGATACGATATGAAGATTTTCAATAAAATCCACCCCGCACAAATTACACTTAACATGGAGAAAATTTTAAACATTTCGTTTTTCTCAAAAATGGCTCCAACAATTTTGATTAAAATGTCATATGTTAAAGATGTTTACCTCACAAATAAAATGTATATTTTGAATTTTCTGGGAATAGCCTCTGAACACCTCATTATTTGGATGGGTTTTGCAGAGTTTTGTGTAACTGTTAAACCGTAAGATATACACAAAAACTTACTACTCATAAATTAGATATCGTTAAAAAACATAATTTATGTAATACTTTTTCATGTAGATTTGGCCATTTTCGAGATATTCCTTGTTATTGGTTTCAGTTATAAACTACCAATTTCTCTCAAACGGAGTCACCCTTTATTTCATCTCTCTTGTTTTACTGCTGGCCCGGGTACGATTCCAAGCGACAGCATATGAGATTTGTGGTGGACAAAGCGGTGCAAGGGTGGTTTTCTCGGGGTTCTCAGGTTTCCCCCACTATCGCATTCCACCGGTGCTCCATCTTCATTCATGTATCACCAGTGTCATTGCCTGCGGTGACACAAGAAGTAAAAGCGGGCGTTAAACACTACCAAAAAAATATTACTGCTGGCCATGCAAAGCGAATCGAACCTCAATTATTTCACTTAGCGACCATCTTTTAAAAGATTTGACTATTGATTTAACCTAGCGTACTCCCTTATTTCCCTTCTGCTTACAAAGAAGCAAGTAATAAGAGCACATCTGCTAATGTTATCTCAATTAGCATGATGTAAATAAAAAATTAATCTTTTGTAAGAAACGTTTGTTTGCGGAACAGGTAGAGAATGTTATGTGAATGGAACAATCACATTTTAAAAATGTGTAAAAAATAAAATATAATTAATGTTAGTATTTTCTCTCCTAAAATAAAGAAACTGACTGTTAATTATTTTCTTGAAACATGTTGCCTTCGAAAAAGATCAGCTGAAGAATTAACAAACAAAAAGACATCACGTATATTCAGCATGAACCTTATCATTACAGCACAAATATTTTTCACCAAGATGTGTTCCAGAAAGAGAGCTTAGATTAAATACAAATATTTCACTTTATTTTATTTTGTGTCACACGATTCCTTATTACTTTTTCAATACGTATTTACTATGTATAAAGTGTATAGACAAGGTATTGTATTGCACCCAAATATTCCATACCGAGATTTCACCAGAAATATATTTTGGGGCCCCACGAATCTTAAAAAAGAAAAACATCAATAGAAAAATGCTCGTGTGTGGAGGGGTGTGTGTGTGTGGGTGGGTGGGTGGGTGGGTGGGTGGATGGGTGTGTCTGTGGACCGCATAGCTCAAAAATGAAATACCAAACTTGATAATTTAAGTTCGGTATCTTCCAAGGATGCTACACGAAGATTTTCAAGAAAAACCCCCACCCCCAACTACCCTTTACATGGAAAAAGTTTCGAAAATTTTAGTTTTCTCAAAAATAGCTCTAACGATTTTTATTAAAATGTTGTATACTAATGATATTTACCTGACAAATAAAATGTATATATTGCATTTTCTTGGAATAGCTTCTAAACACCTACTACTTTATTCTGGATGAATTTTACGGTATTTTGTGTAACTGGCAAACTGTAAGAGAGGAGAAAAACTTACCTAACAGAAAATGTAGAGCTCGTTAAAACGCACAATTTATGTTAGGTACATTTTTTCGTTGAGTGGATTGTTTTTGAGATATTCCTTGTTATTGGTTTCAGCTTGAAAAAACTTACTTTCTCATACGGGAATTTGTGAACTCCTGTCCAAAGAAACAAAGGAACTTCAGTTACATAGCACCTAATAGTTGACTAATACTTTACCTAGGCTTCTCCCTTATTTCCCTTCTACTTGCATGGAAGCAAGTAATAAGACTATTTCTGCTATTTTTTTTTTTTTTTTTTTTTTGATTAGCATGAAGTAAAAAGAAACATAAGTTTTTTAACAATAGTTTATTGCAGAGATGTAGAGAAAGTCATGTGAATGGAACACATCAGATATTTTTGGAACCTGGGTGTCTCAAAACAGCATTTCTGGTGTAATCTAGGTATCAAATTAGTTTTCTCATGACAAATAAAATGTATATCTTGAATTTTGTGGAATAGCTTCTCAAGACCTCTTTATTGTAACTTTACTCACAGGGGAACTTGTCAACTCCTGGCCACGCAAACAAACGGATTTCAATCCTATTTTAAAACATTTGACTGTCGGTTTAGGTAGATGTATTCCCTTATTTTGTTTCTACTTATAAGGAAGCAAGTAGCAAGACCGTTTTTGGTAACGTTTATCTCGATTAGCATGAAGTAAATAGAAGAATAAGCTTATTAGCAATAATTTGTTACAGAGATGTAGAGAAAGTCATGTGAATGTAACACATCAATTTTTTTTAATGTGTTAAAATAGCTTAAGCCTGTTATAGCGTAGCACAGCAACAGATAAATACTGTTAACATACACATGTATTTTTCCGAACTGTTTACAACTGCCTTTTCATTTACGAGCTCTGCCCGAATGGCTGTCCGCAGAACACTGTGGATTTAGGTTGAAACGTGAGTAATCTGATTTTCATTTGTCAGTCATGACGTGGGTGATGGGAGAAATTACATTTAGTTTATGATAGGATATTTCACCGAAGTCGAGAGTTTAACCTTCAACGTAACTACACTTAATTACTTTCTCTGCACGCACTAGGTACATAGTGTATAGAGAGGTTACTGTATTGCGCCCAAAATGCAAGATTTCAAATATGTTTTGAATATATATGTCTAACGATTTTGATTAAAATGCTATCTTTAAAGATATTTTAATGACAAACGAAATGTGTATCTTGAATTTTCTTGGGATAGCCTCTGAAGACCACTTCATTCTAGATGAGTTCTGTACAACTCGTAAACCTTGAAAGACAGACAAAAGCTTATTACACAAAAAAATGTAGGTCTAATTAAAACATACAATTTATCTCATATTCATTTTAGTGGGGTTTTCCGTTTCTGAAGTTTTCCTTGTCATTGGTTAATTTTTAAACTACTACTAATTTTCTCAAACGGGACATTATTTTTCGTTTTATTTCAATTGTTTTGCCCCTGCAAAAAAAAAAATCCATAAAAATTGTATAGCACAGTTTTTAAACGATGACTGTCGCTTTAGGCTAGTGTATTCCTTAATGTCCCTTCTACTTACAATGAAGCAAGTAATAATTTCTGCTAATGTTATTCTCGATTTCTCATACAGTGTGATCCAAAAACATCCGAACCGTTGCGCGGTGTTTGTCCTCTGATAACACAGAGCTGCTGTGCAATGTCACGGTGCTGACTTGTTTTTCTCTACTCTGAAAGTGCAGCATTCAGCTGACTGGGATATCGTGTGTTATTACCAGTGCGCTTTATTATTTTGTCCTGTACTTAGTCATAAAGTGTATATAGCCCATCATTTGTTTTCTACTGCATAGCGTGTATTTATTCATGGTTCGTATGTTAAAACATTTTGTGAGTAGACTCTCAACAGTATATGCAATGGCGAAATTAATACACATTTAATATTTTTCATAGACGAGGCTCAATTCCGCCTTCATGGATATATGCATACACAAAATAATCGTTTTTGGAGCTCTGAGAAACCTAATATTGTTCATGAAATACCCCTTTATGACGAAAACATTGGTGTATGGTGCGTCATTAGCGGAAAAAAGTTATAGACCCAGTTTTCTTTTTGAGTCAACAGTTGACGCCCGTCACACGTAAATATAATTTTGCCCCCCCCCTTTTACTTTCTCCATATGTTTTATGTACATATTGTATAGAGAAGGTATTGTATTGCATCCAAAAATTCAATACCGAGATTTCCCCGGAAATATATGCTTTGGGTCCCCCTGAATCCAAAAAACAAAAAAACAAAAAAAAAACTTTTTTACAAAAAGGTCCGTGTGTGTTTGTGCGTGTGTGTCTGTGTACAACATAGCTCAAAAACGAAAAAACTTGGTATTTAAATTTGGTACCTTTCAAGGATGCGACGCGAAGATTTTCAAGAAATCCCCCCCCATCAATAGGATCAATAATTTCATTTATTGCAGTTGTTATATTTATCCTCATCTTATGAGAAAGCATCATTTCTAGACGGCCCATTCTATATTCATCACAAATAAATAAATCAATTGAATGAATATATAATCTTCCTCCTGCCGAACATACCTATAATGCCCTTTACAAGGAACTTTTTCCGAAAAATGTTGATTTTCTTAAAAATGGCTCTAACGATTTTGATTAAAATGTCAAATATTAAAGATATTTACCTGACAAATAAAATGTATATATGGAATTTTCTGGTAATAGCCTCTGAACACTACTTTATTCTTGATGAATTTTACATAACTGCTAAACCGTAAGAGATGGACAAAAACTTACTACACAAAAATGTAGAGCACGTTAAAACACACAATGAATACATTTTTTTCGTGGAGTTCATCGTTTTTGAGATATTCATTGTTTTTGGTTTCATCTTTGAAAAACTGATACTTTTCTCATACAAATTCCTGTCCATACAAACAAAGGAACTTCAGTCACATAGCAACCAGCTTATGGTTTTCAGTTTAGCTTATAGTACTCCTTTATTTCCCTTCTACTTACAAGGAAGCATGTTATAAGACTATTTCTGCTATTTTTTCTCTCGATTAAAATGAAATAAATTGAAGCATAAGCTTTTTAACAATAATTTGTTGCAGAGATGTAGAGAAAGTCATGTGATTGGAACACATCAGACCTGTGGGGTAGCTTAAAGCATAAAGTGTACAAGACAATCCCATACACCCTGGAAGAATTAAAATAAAATATATCGCCCTCCGTGGTGTAATGGTTACCATGCTAACTTCATGTACCCAAGGTCGCGGGTTCAAACCCGGCGGAGAACGATGGATTTTTTCGGGTGTAAAAATTCTTAGCATGGCTTCCTTCGGAAGGGAAGTAAAGCCGTTGGTCCCGTGTCGTAACCTCGAGCCTGATAGAGAGGCGTCTGAGCAAAATTAAGCGGTCTTTCACGCCCAGTATAGAATGGGACGCTGAGAACCACAGCAGTTAAAGAGCGTCCATAAATAACACGACATTTACTTTAAAATAATATATCCGCCAGGAAATTGCCAACATTTCTCAACGTTGAACCCCGGCGAGTAATTGATAGTTTCCTAACAAGGTGCCAAAAATGTATGGACAATGCCGGTGGTCTGTTTCAGCATCTCCTTTAATAACATTGGTAAGTAAAGCCTTTAAAAGTAGTTTTAAAAATCTGATGAGAAATGCTTCCGTATAAATAGAAGGGAAATAATGGAATTCACTTCGCAAAAACGATAGTCATATCTATTAAAAGCTGGTTGCCATGTAGATGAAGCATTTCTTTGCATTGTCAGGAGTTGATAAATTCCCGTATGTGAAAAGTTCAAGTATTTTAAAACTGAAACCAATAACAAGGAATATCTCAAAAATGGATAACTCCACGAAAAAAAATGTATATGATATAAATCGTGTGTTTCAAGGAGATCTACATATTCTGTAGAGTAAGTTTTTGTCTATCCCTTATAGTTTACTAGTTACGGAAAATCCAGAAAAATTCTTCCAGAATAAAGAGGCCTTTAGGTGCTATTCCCAGAAAATTCAAGGTATATATTATATTTGTTTTGTAAATATCTTCAATATGCGGTATTTTAATTGAAATCGTTAGAGGCATTTTTGAGAAAATCAAAACGTTCGACATTTTTTCCATGTAAAGAGTAGTTTCGGCTGGGGGTATTTTCCTCAAAATCTTCGTGTGGCATTCTTGGGGGTAGTAAACTTATATACCAAGTTTGGTTTTTTGCCGACTTTTCGTTTTTGAGTTATCGTGCTCACAGACACACGTAGACGAATCTATTTCTAAGAATGCATTTTTTTTTGAAACTGGAGACCCTAAAACATCTGTCCGATGAAAGCTTGATATGGAATTTTTGAATGAAATGCAATAACTTCTGTATACACTGTGAAGATGATACGTGTAGAGAAAGTAAAAATGTTGCATGGTTTCATCCGTGCCTTTCTATGGTAGCAGCAGGAGGCAATGAGCGGCGAGGGCGCGGGAAGGCAAAACACCGCGCGGCGGTTCGGACTTTTTTGGATCACTGTATAATGAAGTAGAAAGAAGAATAAGCTTTAGTAACAATAGTTTACAGAACAATAAAGAGTGTCATATGAATGGAACATATCAGATTTTTTTGCTGATACTATAAAGGATAATTTGATAAATTCTCTCTGTATTCGCATGAAAGAAACTCGTCTTCTTCAGTCTAGTATCGCACGTTTCTTGCTTTCCCTTTTGATTGTGTTTACACGTGAAGTTTCGCGTGTTCTTTTCTGACAAGCATGGTCTGAGATCAATAGTTTATCATGCGCCTTAGTTTCCCGCTAAATAGAGGGGAATCCCTTTTGAATGTGTCTCTACGTCATTAAGTTGCTGAATTATACATATTGTTTCCGTGTTGAGAACCCCACGGCGCCGAGGCCACGTGACATCGCTTCAGCCCTTAACGTGACCCCGCGATAACTGCTCGTATTTTCCGCTTTGCATGCGTTCTTTACTGCTGAAAAGATTTAAGTCAGATTGTTTCTAGGTCACTAGCCTCGGCGTAGAATGCTGGTCACTGAACCTGAGGTGCTTCTGAAGCCTCGCTTTGTTTATTCTTTCCTTATTTCTTACTGCCGGTCTCACCTAACAAATTAGCATAAGCAATATAAACAAAGCTTCAACTTTTATCAATAGAGAAAAATTGTAGCTCGAGTTGTATTTAATAAGACTAGTTCGTGAATAAAATAACAATGATTAGCCAATAAGGACACGAAGAATAATATTCCTAAAATCCCATTTGACTTTGACGTATATTTGCACCGAAATCACTGCAACTTGATGTTACTATCATCATAAATCATGGCCTCCTTTGCTTACAGAATCTGTTAAACTGGTTCCACACACTCTTTCTGTTGTTTTTAGTACTCTGCGATTTTAAGTTTTCATTTAATACATCTATTTCAGCAATAGACCTTTTCCCAAAACATTTTGGAACTTCCGGAATTATACACGGGAATATCACTGCGCAGTAATACTATTAATATGAGACGAACATTAGTTAAGAGAAAAAAAGCATTTATCACACGTGGGTGCGATACATTTAGAAAAACAATTGCACATGGGTGTGATAAAAAACGATAAAAATGCAGAGATAATAGTTCCAATTGGTTGGACTTTTACTGGAATGACCACTTCCTACGATCACGTTTCGTGAACGAAATGGTTCTTTTTAAACAGATGGATTTTTATGCACTGAAAATATTTAAAATATGTATGCATTTATGCTGTCCTAATCTTTAAAGTATTCTCTATAATTTCGGAATATGCACTAAACAAGCAGTAAAATTGTTAACTTCAAGCTTACTTTCTCTACTCCGTACATGGTAAATAGATAGAGAAGGTATTGTACACCACCCTAAAATTCGATACTGAGATTTCACTGGAAATACACGTTTTAACATCCCCTAAATCCAAAAAGATCCTTTTTAGAAAAAGTTCCATGTGTATGTGTGTCTTGAACAGCATAACTCAAAAACGAAAAGTTGGTTAAATACCAAAATTAAATATCCAGTTCAGTATTTTCCAAGAATGCTACATATGTGTATGTGTATGTGTATTTGTTCCTGATTAATATCCTCATCCACCTCGTTGATGTCGATCAACTTACTCATAGAAGTAATACTTTCATGATTAGATAACATTATCTTCAAATTCGTTGTTGTCATCTTCATCGTCTGTCTCCAGCTCATTTAACCACATTTTTATAACATCTTCGAAGTTTGGATCAGTTAATTTTACACTACTGCTTGCTGCCATTTTTCAAATTGAAAGCTGACAACAAAATTGCACTTACCACTTAGATACGAGGTAAGTTATTACGTCAACATAAGGGTTCATTGGCTTTGTTGAGCACAACTAACAAAACACAGTCAGCGACAGTAGCAGCACATGCGGAACTAAGAATACACAACGCGTAAAGTGTGCCCAATATAAAAAATAATAAAACTGCCTAACTTAAAAAGTTGCATGGCGTAACGCGTTACCCCTTTGTCCTTTCCAGGGTTAAGATTCACTGATAAGATTTTTGGCAGTGTTTGGATGCAATGAATTGTCCTATATTTTGGGCGATAGTGTTTGATGCATTCTCCAAACAGTTTCAAGCGAATATGTTGGTGTGTCAGCACTGCTGCAGTAAACAAGGTCACGCTTCAGATACAGTTTTGCTCTGTTCTGAAAATGCAAGATTTAGTTGACAGTAATTCAGTATAGTTCAGTTATTGCGAGTAATTAATTATTTTACCCTATACTGAGCTACAAAGTATATTATGTATCAGTATATATTTTCAACTGCACAGCCTATTTATTTATGATTCGTATGTGTTAACACAGTAAACTCGTCAAGTGAAAGTACGATTTGCAGAAAGATTGGAGAGTCGTAGCACCACAGCCATCTGTGCGCACGTTGAGCCGACCTTCTTTAACATATAGCTAATTATTTACCCAGCTACATTCTGTTCAGTAATTAATACATTACCTACTAATTAAAAAACAACCAAGGCAAAGTTTTAAGAGAAAAGTATATTTTGGACAACCCTGTGGTTTATGTGTGTATGTACTACAGTTAGCTCCCGATTATTTGTGGGCGGATTACTATTTTTTCTCTAGGAAACAGCAATAAACGATCATATTAAGTGCAATTTCTATTGTTTAAATTACCATAGTACCGTTTCTTTTATTATCGGGCAGCTGTTCCGTCCAAACCGAAAACAAGCTCAATTTTCTGATATTAATCAGCGTATAACAACAAAACAAATTAAAAGAAATGTGTAAATAAGATGGCGAAGAAACGAAAAAAATGTTAGCATTAAAAAAATTAGAATTAATTGAAAGATTTGATAAGAGGGAAACTGCTGCAAAACTAAGTGCTGATTATATCGTATATTATTGTATTGAAGTATTGGAATGAAGACTGTTCGGGGCATTAAAGAAAAAAAGCAAAAAATACAAGATTTTTTAGGAACTGCGATTATAATTCTGGACCATCTGCCTGAAAAAGCATGTAAAGGTGTACTTTCGATGAACTGGAAGAGATGCTGCTCTTCTAAAATGGAATAGCCAAAAATGAGTAGAAGTTATCATTGTTTTAGGGTCGATGTGCCGAAAAGGCTAGATTTTTTCATGAAGCTCTTGGCTTAGAGAGGGATTTTCTTTTTACATACTATGTTGTACCTTGAAAGCATTACATTACGTGTTTCTCGATTATTCGTACATCTTCTCCACATTTTTCGAATAATCGGGAGTATACTGTGTATGTGTATATATCATCTGTATTTGAAGATGTATATTATGCAATGGAAATGCCAGAAATAAGCAGCAAAGCGATGTTTTACTTCTGTATTAAATCCGATCACATGCTTTCGTCTTCTTTCTAGTAAATTGAGCAATCGTCTCTTGTAAATCGCTCTCCAGGGAAGGGTAGGAGTGCATTATCCATTTTGAGAACCCAAGAAGTAGATGCTGTGTCATCTAATGACAATATTACGTGGACAATCTTAAAAGCTCTCGGAATCAAGCAAAAAGAAAAATAGAGAAAAAAAGTTGGCAGAGATGTTTAAACTGCTCTTATCGATGAATAAAGTATCTCTTCACTTCAATGACTTGCTCTAGCGATGGTCAATGACCTTTATCCCGTTACGGATTAAGGTCTTCATCGGATACAATGTATTTGCAACAAGGAACTTTCTTTATTTAGGGAGCAGTCTGTGTTTAGTGTCTGATATTGTAACAGAAAGTGGGATTGGTCAAAATTAGAATAAATGTTTCTATGATTGTCTGGAAAGAAAACTCTATGAAGATGTGGACAATTTTACTTGTGTTGAGTAATTGCACCTCAAACACTGAACTTCATTCAACAAGGTAATTCTAGTAAGCAAAAGTATGCTTGGGGGTATACATAACACAATGGATGCAACCTGCAAAAGAATGGAAATACAAGAAATTCTCAGTGAAGATCATAGAATAGAAATATATACCGGCGAAAGAAAAATTAATGGAAAAGTGACTCAGTAGCAGTAATAATATGAAAGAAATCAATAACTTATCAAGTGAAATATAAGCTCAATAACAGGTGTTCAAATAATCAAACTGAACATATGACAATACTACAAGCATTAAGGAAAATAATTGAAACATGAAACACTCTATCTATTAAACGCAAAATCGTTATTTGCACTTAGAGCAGAGTTCACTAGATATATTGAGAAAAAATAGACGAGCACGGTTACTTAATACCGCGAGATCCAATGATGTGGGCGCCCGCTGCGCAGTGTTTTTCCATTGGACGTGTGGACACATGACTCCGCACTGCTGCTGTAAACAAGGTCACGCTTCTGATGCAGCTTTGCTTTGGAAGTGCAGTATTGTGTTGACAGTAATTCAGTTATTGGGAGTTATTTATTTTATCCTTTACAAAGCCACAAAATATATTATGGATCAGTATATATTTTCAACTGCACAGCCTATTTATTTATGATTCGTACGTGTTAACACAGTCAACTCGTCAAATGAAAGTACAATTTGCAGAAAGATTATTGTACCTTAAAAGTTCCAGGCTGTGCAACAAGACATTAACTTTACTGTGATTTCACTCTCAGGGATAAATTAAAACAAAGAGTATAAGACAAATTGACTCGCCCCGGAAGAACTAACACAGAATATCCGCCGGGAAATTGCCAGTTTTTCACAATGTGAACTAGGGCGAGTTTCCTAGAGAGGTGCCAAAAATCTATGGACAACGACGGTGGCCAGTTTCAGCATCCTTTTATGAAGTTGGCAAGTAAAACCTTTAAAATTAGTTTTAAAAATGTTGTACGGCTGCATCCGCGCCATTTTAAGATAGCGGCAGACGACAACCAGCGCCGATGAGGCGGACAAGCACCACGTAGTTGGTTCCCCAGGTCATTGGCTGTCCCTGTACAAGAGATCGGACTGAAAATAAAATAACTCGTGAGTTAAGATGAGAGTACTCATTTCTAGTGGGTAAAAGCTCGTGTTGGCACGCATGGAAATGAACTGGCGGACCATTTGACCAAATAAACAACCGAAAAAAGTAAATGGCGTGTTATTTATGGACGCTCTTTAACTACTGTGGTTCTCAGCGTCCCATTCTAAATTGGGCGTGAAAGACCGCTTAATTTTGCTCAGAGGCCTCTCTATCAGGCTTGAGGTTCTTTTACGTGCCGTAAATCTACAACACGGGACCAACGGCTTTACTTCCCTTCCGAAGGAAGCCAGGCTAAGGATTTTTACACCCGAAAAAAATCCATCGTCCTCCGCCAGGTTTGAACCCGCGACCTTGGGTATATGAAGTCAGCATGGTAACCATTACACCACGGAGGGCGACTAAACAACCGAAGGGACTGATGCCACAACAGTTTACAAAAAGTTAGCAAAACTTACATTAATAACAGAGGAAAAGCGTTGAAAAGTGGCAACAAGAACAGTCAAAGTCAACTAAAGAAGCAGTTACTAAGCAGTTAGTTCATGACAGAATACTGATAAACTTAGCTTTAACAACAAACTTCACTTCCATAGTAACTCAACATAGAAAAATCTGATGTGTTCCATTCACATGACTTTCTCTATATCTCTGCCACAAATTATTGTTAAAAAGCTTATGCTTTTATTTACTTCATGCTAATCGAGAAAAAATTAGCAGAAATAGTCTTATTAATTGCTTCCTTGTGAGTAGAAGCGAAATAAGGGAATACCATAGGTTAAAGTGATAGGCAGAAGCTGGTTGCTATGCGACTGAAGTTTCTTTGTTTGTATGGACAGCAGTTGATAAATTCCTGTATGAAAACTAAACTGAAACTAAAAAAAGAAATATGTTAAAAACGACCACTCCACGAAAAAAAGTATATAACATAAAGTGTGTGTTTTAACCTGCTCTACATTTTTTGTACGACAGTTTTTGTCCATCTCTTACGGTTTAGCAATTGTGCAAAATTCCGTAAAATTCATCCAGAATAAAGTAGTCTTCAGAGGCTATTCCCAGAAAATTCAAGATATGCATTTTATTTTTCAGGTAAATATCTGTAATATATGAAATGTTAATCAAACTTGTTAGAGCCATTTTTGAGAAAATCAAAATTTTCGAAAAAAGTGCCATGTAAAGGGTAGTTTGAGGTGGAAGGATTTTTCTCAAAATCTTCGTGTCTCATCCCTGGAAGATACTTAAATACCAAGTTTGGTATTTTCCCGACTTTTTGTTTTTGAGTTATCGTGTTTACAGGCACACGGACACACACACGGACCTTTTTCTGAAAATACTTTTTTTGGATCCAGGGGATTCTAAAACATATATTTCCGGTGAAATCTCGATTTTTTTGGTGGAGTGCAAGTATGTATAGAGAAAGTAAAAATTAAAAGGTATTACCACAGATTTAATGCTACAGGTAGTCTAGAACGCCCGTATAATGGTAGAAAAGCAGACAAATGATCCCTTCTATGTATATACCCAAAGATCAGAACTTTCAAATTGGAAACTTGATGCGGCAGAAACTTGCCAATAAATTACAACGCTGTAATCAAAAAATATTTAAAGCTATTTATGCGATTTGTGAGTAATACCTATACATTTTCATCAATTGTAAGACAACAATTAAACTTAAGAAAACCAATATAAAATAAATGTAAGTTAATATTGAGTTAGATTAAAAATATTTATGTTGGATAGGTAGAGTCAGACCGAAAAGTTCAATGCCATAGCCGGGATTTGAACCACGGATCTGCCGGTATCCTATCTACACATGATTTGTGCGAAAAAATAATTAAATTAAAACTAGTTGGCTACACTATGAAACCGGCACTTAAAGTACTTACGACATTGTGAGTCGCCTTTGGGGTATCTCAACTCAAAATAATTTGAGATCACCATGTGGTTTACCAGGAAACATGCGAGTCAGTTGAGACATTTAGTGCTGGCATGTTGCCATGGTAGCTCAGTGGTAGAGCAATCGGCTAGAAACCGGCAGATCCGTCGTTCAAATCCCGGATAATACATTGAACTTTTCAGTCTGACTCTATCTATCCACTCCTGTCCTACTCGCGGAATAAAATTAAATTAAAACTAATATTTAAGTTATTGTTTGTGTTAAACAATTTATATAGTATAAATATATATTATCTATTGTGTTATTTCGTTAAAGAATGTATTATGCATACATACGTTAACTACAATATCTACATAAAGTATTTATGTATAAATATGTGTTATTTATTATGTTATCTATGATAGTCTTTCATGTCCAGCATAGAATGGGACGCTGGAAACCACAGTAATTAAAGAGCGTCCATAAATAAAACTCTATTTTCATTTTTTTTTCTCTCATGAGATAACCTTGTTTATAATTACATTGTAGTTGTGCATGCATTTGAAATTCCATGAGTACAAAAGCAAGACATGTTCTTTTTCAACGCTAGGCCTGAGAATGCACTATGGTGACGTTTTCGTTTTAGTGTCCTCAGTGTTGGGTCAGGTATTTACTGTATCAGAGGATTATGATGATTTTTAAAGTTCGTTGAGGTGTGTAGCTCATACGGAAGAGCACCGTTTACCTCCGAACTGTATTGCGCACGTTCCATGGCAATCCTGACATCAGGCATAGAAACCTGGTTTGTGTCTTCAATTATTGATTTGCCTGGCTGAAGCAGAAACTCAGATTGAACAACCGTATTGCCAAATTGGACAAATTATTGATGTATACATAATGCGCTTATGTTCCAATGCTGGAGATGATTTTACTTGGAGAATATGTTTCAGTTGGTGTATTGTATTACGACATTTAATCAATACGTCGGTTATATGCGTTATCACACGTGAGCTTAGAGCCAAACGTCAGTCCGAGTATTTAAATCTGGTCGGTATGGGAGTTGCTCTTAAATATCGTCTGGCAGGTGGTATCCTTTTTGACTTGTAGAAATTCAAGACCATTGCAACTACAATTTAATATATATATATATATATATATATATATATTA
Source organism: Hymenopus coronatus (assembly GCA_030762935.1). Classification (NCBI taxonomy): domain Eukaryota; kingdom Metazoa; phylum Arthropoda; class Insecta; order Mantodea; family Hymenopodidae; genus Hymenopus; species Hymenopus coronatus. The sequence goes on from CM060897.1 coordinate 30,618,922, forward strand.
AAGAATTTATGTATAAATCATGTAATGTTATTTATTTAATTGAGTACGGCATTGAAACAATATATAAATCTGATGAGTTCCATCCACATGAGTTTCTCTACATCTCTGTAACAAATTATTGTTCTTCTATGTACTTCATGTTAAGGATGAAAAAACGTTTTTTTTTTTTTTTTCCTAATTAAATAATGTAATGCTTGTAGCTAAATTTCCTGTTGTTTTTATATCATATGACGATTTAAATAGAGGACTGTATGTAAGTGGGTGTGGTACTTTAACAACCTTTTCACTATAGTGAAAAATTGGTAAAAATCTTTGCTTTATATAACTCCATGGCACGACAGCTCACGGAGAACCTTGGCCTACCGCCCGGCCGCTGCGTCCCCCATCTCGGTCCACTACAGACGTCATGGATGGGGTGCAGTATTGGAGGGTGAGACGTGGTCAGCGCCTCGAGTCCCCCCGGCCGGTTAATGCGGTCCTTATGACCTGGAGCCGCTACTTCTCCATCAAGTAGCTCCTCAATTGGGCCCCCAGGGACCTCACGAGGCTGAGTGCACCCCGGGCCAGGTCTCCCAGCGGGGGAAAAATCCCCACGCTGGTACTGGGTATCGAACCCAGGTCTCCCGCTTACCACCGCGCTAAGGAGACGACCCTTTGCTTTATATACTCCTCGGAATTAGGGCAAACCGTCCGTGAGAGTTAACAGATATTATTGGTTTAAAAATCTCTGCAGGAGATTATGAAATGTTAAGACATAAAAGAAACAGTGTTAAATTGTATGTTAAACCTTAAAACCTATTTTCTCGGTGTTTTTATTTTTCAGCGTTTTCAAAACTTTAAATTGTTTCCAGGATGCAGTTTTGGAAACAGAAGCTTGAAATATTTTATTCTTGGATAAAAATAGTACAAACTAAAATGGATGAGATGAGTTTTTCTAATATAACCAGTGCTTGTGTAATTAAATAATAAACTTCGTATTTCAATAGCAAAAATAAAAATTGATAAAATGACAATTAAATAAATTTTTTCTCCTAAACCAATGGACAAAAAAAAATCATCTCATCAATTTATTAATGCTGTATTTATCAGTATAGCTGCAAAGTATTATATTTCTGTAACTGAAATTGCATCGTGTGGAATGATTTATTTAAATGACAATAAAACACTATAAATATCTTAATAACTCAAGAAATATTTTCAACAAAGGTCTGAAAATTAGCATGTAGACTATTCTTAATGCTGCAATTGCTATGTTAAAGTTTCAAATCAATCCAAGAAAAATTGTAGATTTTGGGTTTTCCACAGATGTGTATCCTTAATCGAGATAAAACCAGCAAAATGGTTTTATCAGTTGCTTCCTTTTGAGTAAAAATTACCATGTGCTATATCTTTTAAAATCTGGTTGCTTTTTAATTGAAATTCCTTTGTTTGTACTTTAAAGATCCAGCAAACAAACAAAAAAACAAAAAACAAAAACAAAAAAGAAAAGGCAAGCTATTTGTTATGATGAGACCTACATTTTTTGTGTAGTAAGTTTTTGTTTATCTCTTACAGAACCAGATATGCAAAATTCATCCAGAATTAAGAGGTCTTCAGAGGCTATTTGCAGAAAATTCAATAATACATTTTATTTGTCATGTAAATATCTTTAAATATATGATATTTTAATCAACATTGTTAGAGCCATTTTTGAGAGAATCAATATTTAAAATTTTTTTCCATATATAGCGTAGTTGGTTTGGGGAATTTTGTTGAAAAATCGTCGTGTTGCATCATTGGGAGACTCTAAACTTAAACACCAAGTAGGGTATTTAACGGAATTTTCGTTTTTGAGCTATGCTGTCCACGGACACATACACTGACCTGTTTTTAAAAGTGCTTTTGTTAATTCAGGGGGGACTCAAAACATGTATTTCCGGTGAAATCTTAGAATCAAATTTATGAGTTGAATACAATAACTTCTCTATACAATATGTACGTAGTATACGTGTAGAGAAAGTAAAAATAAAATCAATAAATACAAAAGGAGTTGTAACGATTTCTGTCAATGTGTCTTTTGATAACATCTGCCTATTATGTTACCGCCGCCGCCACCGCCACCACCACTACCACCACCACCACCACTACCAGATGTGTTTCATGTGGTTACTGTGCATTCATACACATGCATCATCCCTTGTTATCAAACAGGGCCAGTAAGATAAGCACCGGTAGTGTGAAATGAGCTACCCCTATAGTCGCCTCTTCCTTTTTCCTTCCACCTGGCAGAGAAGCGGAGAGGTTACGTGTGTAACAGTGGCGGTTTTTCTTGAAGAACAAAAGATCTACTTGTTCTCCCAGTCCCGATTAAACACTCGCCATTCACTCATATTGCACACATAAGCCACCAATGCACTGAATGCGCCGGTTTCTAGGCTCTTGCGCCTTCCCTGCCAGGCCTATTATCACAAGCTATTGTGAGTACATCTTGCGGCTGTCAATTGCACAACTGGGTATATGCATTGGACAGGTGTACATTTTCGATGGGTTTTCTATTACTACTTATACACAAAACAAGATTCACAATTCAGTACAACACAATACCACTCATAATAAACACAAATAAATAGGCTGTATCTTAATTGGTATTTGTTTTCGGACATGCAAATAGGACATATTTCTTCTAGTTTTGACCAATCCCAACTCGCGTTGCAACATCACACACTTCTTTTTAAACATCTGGTAAGTGTCGTGCAGCTTAAGTTTGTAGAATGAGGTGGATGTGACAGAAAATCATCTCCCACTTCGTTAATTAACATATAGAGACCGTTAGAAACATTAGTGCAGATGTTTGTATTGGTAATAAATAACAGTATAAAGAATTACGTCACATCAATATTTGCTTCATTTCCGGACGTATAGTTTTCTTAGTATGTTTTCAGGTTAGTTAGTACCTCAAAAAGGCATGACAAACCCAATATATACCTGCTTATTTCCTTGAGACCGCGGTTCGGAAGACGTAACCTTGAGTGGGCGGGTCTCGCTATAACGGATGGTGTATCGGAACTGAGTTTAAATAATTTCCACGTATGGAGGTGTAAAAACGAGGAAGCCAAACGGAGAGTCTGTACTAGCAGGCGTTGTTCATTTTGCCACGCAGTTAAGACCATTCAAAACACACTCAAGTAGTAAAATATTTTATTCGTGTATAGAAAGAAACTGTTGGAGATAAAAAACAACATACTGGAGTGGGTACACATCAAGATACGATTTATGAAATATATGTATCTATACCCCTAACACCCTGGATGGAAGATGACCTTCTTTGCTATATCTGACCTTTCCTCGCGTATTTTGGTCTTCAGTTTGACCAGAAGGTTGGTATACTACGCTCCAGTGATGGATTTTCCACGAGAAAGGTAATCAATTAGCAGCACAGAAAACGATCGGCATGATGTTCCCGGCCGAATTCACACGCTTTGTCTTCTTTGGTAGTGGAGAATAAAATTTAGACTGCTTCTTTTTGGTTCAGATCTGTAATAATGTACCCATGTTTCACCGTTTGTTACTAATGAATGCAAACATTTTATTGGATCTCTCTGAAAGCGAGCCAAACTTTGCTCAAGGGTTTCATTCTGATTCGCTTTTGATTGCATACCTAATCTGTCCACTAATTTTACTTTCACTACGTCGTACTTAGTGCACATACTGTTTTGCACTGCATTCCACCTAAAAAATTCAACATCTACCGAGATTTCACTTATAATAATCGTTTTGAGATTCCCTAAATAAAAAATCTGATACGTTACATTCACATGACTTTCTCTACATCTCTGCAACTAATACGTCTTAAAAAGATTAAGCTTCTATTTACTTCATGCTAATCGAGAAAAAATTAGCAGAAATAGTCTTATTACTTGCTTCCTTGTAAGTAGAAGCGAAATAAGGGAGTACCGTAGGTTAAAGTAATAGTTAAAAGCTGGTTGCTATGTCACTGAAGTTCCTTTGTTTGTATAGACAGGAGTTGACAAATTCCTGTATGAGAAAAGTATAAGTTCTTCAAAGCGGAAACTAATAACAAGGAAGATCTTAAAAACGATCAACTCCACGAAAAAATGTATATAAAGTATATTGTGAACTTTTATGTGCTCTACATTTTCTGTATGATAAGTTTTTGTCCATCTCTTATGGTTTAGTAGTTCTGCATAATTTCGCAAAATTCATCCAGAATAAAGAGGTCTTCAGAAGCTTCCTAGAAAATTCAAGATATACATTTTATTCGGGGTGCAAATGGTTTTAATATATGTGATTTTAATCAAAATCGTTAGAGCTATTTTTAAGAAAATAAACATTTTCGAAAATTGTTCCATGTAAAGGGTAGTTCGTAGTGGGGGGAGTTTCTTGAAAATCTTCGTGTCGCATCCTTGGAAGATACTATACCTAAATACCAAATTTGGTATTTAACGGTCTTTTCGTTTTTGAGCTATGTTGTTCACGACACACACACACACACACATACACGGACCTTTCTCTAAAAATGATTTTTTTTTATTCAGGGGATCCTAAAACATGTATTTCCGGCGAAATCTCGGTATAGAATTTTTGGATGGAATACAATACTTCTTCTATACTCTATGTACATGGTACGTGTAGAGAAAGTAATAAAATGTGTATCTGGATTTTCTTGAAATAGCCCTTGAATACCTCGTCATTCAGAGAAACCGTAAGACATAGACATAATGTCACTACAAAAATGTAGATCTCGTCAAAACATAACATTTATGTCAAATTAATTTTTGTGGGGCTAGCCATTTCTGAAATATTTCTTGTTATTGATTTCAATTTTAAAATTCTTATTCTATTTTCATGTGAGAAGCCATTCTTATTTTAGCTCTTACAATATTTGAGTATAATTTAAACCTACCGTGTTCCCCTTACAAGAAAATATGTAAAAGAGCATTTCTATAAATAATTATCTCACTAACGTGAAGTAAATAGAAGACTAGTTAAGTTAAAGATAATTAGTTGAAGAATGATTAGAGAAAGTCACGTGAATATAAGACATTATTATTTGTTTAATGTCAAACTTTGCTCCTAAATGTGAAACACACATCTCTCTGAAATACCCAGGGCATTCATCAGTTTGGGATACTTCATTCGGCGACGCTGCAGAATCATCTTGTATTCTTTATTGATGATTTCTGTCTTCCGTCGTGTGCCTTAACGTCACGTTTGAACTTCGTAGTCGACTTGGTAACGGTTGTAAATGATGGTGCAGAGTCCCTTAGAGAGAGGGTTATATCGATATGAATTTCTGCTCCATTTCCTTACGAAGTGCAGTATAACCGCAGGATGGTCGATATTTGCTATGTTTTTGCTTTCTCTAGCCCCATATGTACAATGTACATAGGTGTAGAGAAGTATTGTATTCCACCCAAAAATTCGATACCGAGATTTCGCCGGAAATACATGTTTTAGGACCTCCTGTATCCAAAAAAGGCATTTTCAGAAAAAGGTCCGTGTGTGTGTCCGTGTGTCCGTGTGTCTGTGAACACAATAACTCAAAAACGAAAAGTAGCTAAAATACCAAACTTAGTATTTAAGTTTAGTATCTTCCAGGGATGCGACACGTAGATATTGAGAAAAATCCCCCCACCCCAAACTACCCTTTACATGGAACTTTTTTGAAAATTTTCATTTTCTTAAAAATGGCTCTAACGATTTTGATTAAAATATCATACATTAAAGATATTTACCTAACAAATAAAATGTATATCTTGAATTTTCTGGGAATAGCTTCTGAAGACCTGTTTATTCTGGATGAATTTTGCTTAATTTGGCATAACTAGTAAACCGTAAAAGATAGACAAAAACTTACTATACAAAAAATTTAGGTCTTGTTAAAATATACAAGTTATATCATAACCATTTTTCTCGTGTAGCTTACCGTTTTCGAGGTATTCATTGTTATTAGTTTCAGTTGTGAAGTACTTATACTTTTCTCACTCGGGAGTGTCCGTTTTTCTTTTGTTCTACTCCTGGCCAAGAAAAGCGTTTTTTAATGACAATCGCTTAACGACAGATTTTAAAACAATTTACAATTGATTTAGCCCAGTGTATTCCCTTATTTTTTTCCTACTTATACGGAACTAAATAATAAGAACTTTGTGTGCTAATGAGTACCACGATTAGCAAGGTGCAGAAAGAAGAACAATCTTATGTATGAAGTTTGTAGAACAGCTAGAGAAAGGCATGTTAGTGTAACACATCAGATTTTTCGTCTACACAGTGTGCGTTAACAAATTGGTAATCCTATTACGATTCCCGAGCAAATGTTTTTACTTTCTCTGGCCCCTATGTAAAATGTACATAGTGGATGCCAAGGTAACGTATACCACTCAAAAAAAAATCGATACCGAGATTCCACTGGAAATATGTTTTCAGGTACCTTGAGTACAAAAAAGGTATTTTTAGAAAAAGATCCATCTATGTCTGTGGACAGCATAGCTCAAAAACGAAGAGTTCGTTAAATATCAAACTTGGTATTTATTCAGTATATCCAAAGATACGACACGAAGGCTTCGAAGGTTTTCAAGAAAGTCACTGACCCCAATTACTGTTTATATGGAACATTTTTCGAAAATTTTGATTTTTTTAAAAATGGTTCTAATGATTTTGATTAAAATACTGTATATTAATATTATTTACATTAAAAACAAAATGTATATTTTGAATTATCTGGGAATAGCCTCTAAAGAGCTCTTAGCTCTGGTTGGGTTTTGCAGAATTTTGCATAGCAGTTAAACGTAAGAGATACACAAAAATGTAGATTTCGTTAAAACACATAATTTATGTCATATACGTTTTTTCTTTTAAATCTGACCGTTTTCGAGATATTCATTGTTACTGGTTTTAATTTTTAACTAAATGCTCTCAAACGGGACCATGCATAGCGACCCGGACTTCAATTGTTTCACATAGCGACAAGCTTTTAAAAGATTTTACTACCCTTTTAGCCAAGAGTATTCCCATATTTCCCTTCTACTTACAAAAAGCAAGTAATAGAGTAATTCTGCTAATACTTCTCTAGATTAGCATGACGTAGATAAAAGAATAATCTTTTGTAAGAAAACATTATTTATGGAACAGTTAGAGAAAGTTACGTGAATGGAACACATAGATACTTTTAACTCCTTTATAGGAGGAACACAGAGGTGCCTATTTATACCAATTTTGGTCCAAAATGTTCATTTTTTAATTTTTGGTGCAAAATAACACCATAATTTAAATTATTTATTAGCGACATTTGGTTCTCCTAGGGTGAAAAAGGTTTAGAAGCCATTTTGAAGCTTTGCACAAGTTAATAGTTCTCTATGTCAAACTTTAAAGCCATTTTTCTCAGTTTCAAATTTGTTATTTTTCCATATTCAAAATCTGCCGTCTCCTACGAAAATACAGCTAGAACTCAGAAAATGTTTTTCAACCCATTGCAGAGTGTGTGTAATAAAATGTTTGGTTGAAATTTTCATATTGGTCATGGATTACTTCTGAAAAACTAATGAGTATACTTTCTGGTGTTTTTTTTTCTTTTCAGTTTTTACTTTTACTTAGTACACAGTGCATAAGTAGAGATGATACAAAGCTTAGAAAAAGGTCCGTGTGTGAATGTGTGTGTGTGTGTGTGTGTTTGTGAACGCGATAACACAAAAAATTTAAGTTTAATATCTTCCAAGGATGGGAGTTGATCATTTCCAAGATATTCCTTGCTATTGGTTTCAGTTTTAAAGTACTTAATACTTTTCTCATATGTGAATTTGTCAGCTTCTGGCGTTGCAGATAAAACCGAATTTCAGTCACATAGCAACTAAATTTTAAAAGATTTGACTATCGTTTTAGCGTAATGTATTCTGTTATTTCCCTTTTACTTATACGGAAGAAAGCAATAAGATAAGTTCTGCCAATGTTTAACTTGATTAGCATGAAGTAGAATTAATAAGTTTTTGTAAGAATAGTTTGTTACAGAATAGACTGACAAATTAGTAAAAGAATACATCAGTCGTGAGATGCTAAAAAGCTAGAAAGGTTCAGACTTGGTGTTCATTTGCGTTCTACAAGTATTATTGTAGTGCTGTTATCTATTACTTTCAGCAGAGAAAATTAAATTCTGACGTGTTTCATTCACATGACTTTCTCTACATCTTTATAACTAATTATTGTTGAAAAGCATATTCTTCTATCAACTCCATACTAATCGAGATAAACATTAGCAGAAATTGTCTTATTACTTGCTTCCTTGTAAGTAGCAGGGAAATATGAGAATACACTGGTCTAAACTGATAGTCAACGTGGTTGCTAAGGGATTGAAATCCGTTTGTTTTTTTTTTTTTTTTTTTTTTTTTTTTGCTTGGCCAGGAGTTGACAAGTCCCCGTATGAGAAAACTTTTAAGTATTTTAAAACTGAAACCAATAATAAGGAATATCTCGAAAACTGTCAACTCCACCAAAAAAAAATGTATGACATAATTGTTGGTGTGTTTTATCCAGATCTTCGTTTTTTGTGAAGTATTTTTTTCTATCTCTTACAGTTTACCAGTTTTGTAAAATTCAATAAAAATCATCGAGAATAAAGAGGTCTTCAGAGGCTATTCCCAGAAAATTCAAGATAAACATTTTTGCCATGTAAATAACTTTAATATACGACGTTTTAATCAGCATGGTTAGAGCAATTTTTGAGAAAATCAAAATTTTCGAATTTTTTTCCATGTAAAGGGTAGTTTAGGGTGGGGGTGCTTTCTTGAAAAATTTCGTGTCGCATCTTTAAAAGATACTGTACTTAAATATCAAGTTTGGTATTTAACGAACTTTTCGTTTTTGAGTTATGCTGATCATAGACACACACACAGACACACATATACACACACATGGATATGTTTCTAAAATGCTTTATTTGGATTCGGGGGATCCTAAAACATGAATTTCCAGTGAAATCTGGGTATCGAATTTTTGGGTGCATTACAATACCTTCTCTATACACTGTACATGGTATTCGTAGAGAAATTAAAAAAACAAAAGAAGATAGAAATTGGAGCACAAAAAAGAATAATAATAACAGCGTTGGTCACGCAACCGTGAATAATTGTTTTTATGTAAATTGCCGGAATGTGGAAGAAGTTTTATAATTCACACAAATACTGAAATTTTCTCCCAGGTGGAATGCACCAAGTACATAAATAAAACATTCTCGTGGCTTCCGACGTCAAATTTATATTTGCTTCCAAAGTTATTTTTGCGCGTTCCTGTTTATCTTTGTTTGCCAGCGTTATAATCTATTGGATCAAACATACTCTCGCGTGCGTTTCTTGGCTGAACTGTTGTACTGATTCCTTAGAAGACTGGAGGATTCTGGCCTGTCTCCTACCTCATGAGTTGCTTCGAAACTACAACAAAATATTTGATGTGTAACGGTCACATAGATTTCTCTGCCCATAAGCATTTTATACAATCCTAGCTGACTTACTCGAAATTCAACTAACTCCAGTAACGCATTAATTTCGTTTATCTTCTCCGTACAATGTCAAGTGGCTCAGGTTCGTCTGGGACTTACATTCGGGAGGTCGCTTCCGAACTCTCTGACATTGGGTCACCTGGCGAACGCTGAAGAAGTTTCTTCATTCCCCCCGAAATTTTTCTCCCTTCATTTATCTCTATTTCATTCCAAGGAGTCTCTTTCAGGGGTTTAAGTATCGGCGTGACTGCATGGATGCGCCTGTCCGTGATGCTAAGCGCGCTTTGGAAATGCAGGTCTCGGTTGAAGTCTTCTGTAGGACTGTAGGAAAGTTCAGACAATCCCAGGACTCCTGGAACTCCCCGCGTTGAGATGAACTGCTTCGATTATGTTAGGGGCCCACTGTTGTGGCTCTTTCCATGTGCTCGGTTTCGGTTGTCCGTTGGATATTCTCATGTAACCCTAACCATTTGGATTCAGTCGTACAATAAGCCTATAGTGACTGCAGTGTGGAACACCCTCCAGAATGAACACGCACCTTTTTGGTTGTTTATGGCATTCTTGCACAATATCTAGAGAGCTTTCATAGTGAATTCTCACCTTTGTCCCTTATAATTGTAATATCGTACAGTAGGTACCGACTATTCCAAATAACTGATGAAAAATCTTCCAGCAATCTTGTAATAGGATGTGAAACATCATCGGAACGTCGGACTTGCATATCCTCGCCTCGATAGTCTTCCATGCTGAATAGCCTATAAATACTGTTTAGCGATGGAAGAATTCTCCGGTCGGAGTGCTTGAGTATTTTTTAAAATGATCATAGCAGGTTAAAGTTTAAGCGTCTATATCTTCTTTTAGGTCCTATAACTATATACGATGTGTGTTCAGAAATAAACTACTGGAAAAAAGGCATAAAATATTTATTTTCACAAAACATTTATTTGCACATGAAAGAGCATTCCTTAACCCATTTTTTTGACATAGTTGCCATCATAGTTCAGGCATTTGTCATAGCGGGGAATAAATGTTTGTATGACTGCTTCAAGGAAAAATTAGCGCCAATAAAGAGAGCCACTGCTGAACAACATGTTTTGTGGAAACGCATGTGAAAGCATTCTTATTCTGAACTGTATATTTTCACGAATTGTTTCATTCACCAACATTGACAATAGAAGGCGGTCAACTCCGTGCTTCGTCATGAATATCGATCGCTTATCATTGAACTGTCTAACCCACTTTCTCACAGTTACATCTGTCAATACATTTTCAACGTAAATCTGTATAAGATGACGAATTTCAGCTGGATTTACATTCCTTGCGTTCAAAAACCTATTACGGAACGCATTTCACACTCGGCGAAATCATAAATTGACTTACCTAAATATTTTGAACGGTCACTACCAACAGTAAAAAACAACACAACCTAGTTACAATAGCGTCAGTGAATAGACAATGAGCCAGAGAGAACTGCGACACTAGCGTTGTGGTGATAGTAGAAAACGAAATAGTGTTTACTTTCCGGAAACGCGTCGTAATAACAAAACCCTTAGATTAAAAGCGGAGGAAGAATTCTTCACGGAGTCACATGGAGGTCTATTGCCGCTGGGAGGAAGTAATTTCACTTAGGTTTTTTCCTGACGGTGAAAGGGATCCTTACTATCGGGTTAAGCACCATAAGTAGGTTCCCGACCCTTTTTGTTTTTCACCCCTCCTAAGTAGCACTCCCACTGAAGGATCCCGAAGGCAGGTTCTGACTAGGAGGTCCTCGCAACGACGCCAAGTAGAAACTTGTACTGAGCACAAGCCACCGCCGAACCTCAACTAGCCGAACACCGCCATCTGATTCTTCGACCCTGTAACAGATGACAAGGAAGTTAAGGGCACAGGAAATAAAGAACAGGAAAGTCATGGTACAAGATGAACCTCCGCAGTATTCGCCTGCCGACCCGGGGAAACCACAAAAAACATAAATGAAAGTTAGCGGTTGCCGGGGGTTAAACCGGAGATCTTCCAAAAGCGGACCGCAGCTGTTACCGCCTGAACAATAACACTCGGTGGTGAGGAGAAGGTTACAGAGAGCGACCAGATCCAGTTCGGCAGGCTTTAAGACAGAGGGGGTCTCGGCGTGGCATTCCGACGCCAGCGAGAACACCCGGATGGCTCCTTTCTCAAGGAGAAGTCTCATTGGGGGTTTCATCACACACCGGACGCCAAGACAAGACAGTTACTTAAAACGGGTTCCTGTGACCATGAAACAAACCAAGGAAGTAAAGGACAGGAAATAGGGAGAGCAAAATGTGCGTGTCTAACGACCTGGAAAACCCACTAAAAACCAAGGTCAATGTGGCTGGTACAGAAGAAATCGAACCCAGGGCTTCCCAATGTGAGCCACACACTTACCGTGGAGGTGTCTCCCTCGATAAGTGACGTGATACCTGAAATCATACGTTTGCTCACTTCAGAACCTGTTACTGTGAGAAATGCGTATGACCAAACTTTGTGCACATCAAAAATGCAGAAGACCTCTCGGATCCTTCCTTCCTGCCAGTGACCTATCTAGCAACATCTGTCAGCTATCTTAAAACCCAAAAATCAACGTATGTTTTTATTTACGTATGCTCTTTATGTGCATTTACACCGTTGCACAGATTTCGACCAAGCTTGACACAAATAACCTTTAACAGAAGTTGAAAATTACTGTCTAGTTTAAAATTCGAAATTCCGTTGCATTTCACAGCATTAAGGAATGCCCGCAATATCTATATCTTTCTCAATAATTATCGTACTAGCTCGACATTGCCAATATAATAAGATAAATTGCTTTTGTTTACATAAAAACAATTACAACAGTCATTATGCTAGCACAATGCAATGGTGCTATAATGGCATGGTTGAAAACTTAACAAAATGTCGAATTGCAGTATATTAAATACCACTACTTCTTCTCCATCTCATTTATCTTCACATGATGATGTATTACGTACTGATATAAAATAACACAAAATAATTCAACAAGAATCTGTGGATTTATAAATAATGACATGTCAATGTTAAGTTCCGTAAGAATATATTAATGTCACTTAACAACTTGTTTCATTTTTGTTTTTCATTTTGTTACATAGTTTACGTGTTTTAAAATATAAATATTGGTGCCCGAATCGAACTTGACTGGTGATACCAATGATAGACACCAAATGTAACCCTACTGCTTCACCACAGAAAATATATGCAATTGGATTTTCTATTCCTATCAATCATCTGCAGCTACACTTAGTCCTATTTTTTTTATGTTTTTATTGGAGTCTTCTTCATGCCCGTTACCGTAGTAACATTACATGTATTCATTACATTAATTGATCATGTTTTACATTATTTAAATATTGTTAATAGCTGAATAAATACATATTTGGATTTTGCTTAGAATAAATTATTCACAATTTAGACGACTTATAATATATTACATGATGTACACATATATTGGTGTGTTTTTTCTACTCTAAGTTAATGTCTATGGATTTAATATAATTGCTGAAAGGTCCTAGGTGTTTAGATAATAGTTCTTGATTATTGACTGGCCAGGTACCTCCATTTTGTGTTGCTTCTTTTATGAGAATGGATCTTTGATGTACTGTATTTATGCATTCGTAAATAAGATAATTGACTGTCTCGGATCGTTTATAATGTGGAATCAATATAAATATGATTTTGTTTTCCCGTGACCTGTCACTATGCCGTGAATTTTGGGTTTATTGGTGGTTTTTTTTTTTTTTTAGTCTTTCTTTAATTGAGGGAAGAAAGATTTGGTCCCTGCTCCTTTTAAGGTGTTATTCCATCTGTCTTGCCATTCCTCGATTCATGAGTCTTTTATTTCTGATTTTATGGTAGATTTGGGGATTTTGTTGTATATTATTTCTTCTCCTACTGATGCTTCCTTAGCTAATCTGTCAGCTAGTTCATTCCCCGGTATGCCACATGGGTCTTCACCCAGTTAAAATGAATTGCCCACGTACCCCGGGCACTGTGAATGTTATCAATTAATATGTTTTGTTTTCTGTTTTCCTTCAATAAAGATAATTTAATTTAGTCCTATTATCCAGGTAAATAACACAACTATTAATTCCTGAATTTCGTGTAACACATCATGCGAGCATACCTTCCGTTAAAGTAAATACAATCGGCTCCAAATCTCCAAACAATAATGATCAACATGGTGGCATCCAGTTAGAGATTGTATTTCTTTTCTCTATACGTATTACGTACATAGTGTATACAGAAGGTATTGCACTCCACCCAAAAATTCGACACCGAGATTTCGCCGCGAAATATATGTTTTAGGGTCCCCTGTATCCAAAAAAAGCATTTTCAGAAAAAGGTTCGTGTGTGTGTGTGTGTCCGTGTGTCTGTGAACACGATAGCTCAAAAACGAAAAGCCTGTAAAATACCAAAGTTGGTATTTAAGTTTGACATCTTCCAGGGGTGCGACACGAAGATTTTGAGAAAAATCCCCTCACCCCAATTCATATTGAATTTTTTTCGAAAATTTTAATTTTCTCAAAAATGGCTCTAACGATTTCGATTAAAATTTCATATATTAAAGATATCTACCACAAATAAAATGTACATCTTGAATTTTCTGGGAATAGCCTATGAAGACTACTTTATTCTGGATGAATTTTACGGAATTTTGCATAGCTGCTAAACCGTAAGAGATGGACAAAAACTTACAATACAAAAAATTTAGAGCACCTTAAAGCACATACTTTATCCTATATGTTTTTACATTGGTTTCAGCTTTAAAAACATACTTTTGTTATACAGGAATTTAACAATTCCAGTCCATACAAACAAAAGAACTTCAGTCACATAGCAATAAACTTTTGACTATCACTTTAACCAATAGTACTCCCTTATTTCGCTTCTACTTACAAGGAAGCAAGTAATAGGACTATTTTTGCTGATTTTTTCTCGATTAGTATGAAGTAAATAGAATCAATAGTTTTTTAGCAATAATTTGTTGCAGAGATATAGAGAAAGGCATGTGAATGGAACACATCAGCTTTTTTTGCATATGGTAAGCTTACTGCCCTCGCAAATATCTGTTAAGCTTGAAGGATTTCAAATACATTGTGCGTATATCTGGCAAACAACAATAATGTACCCATTCCAACATTGTCAATAATGTACCCTTTCCCTCCAACCACACATTACCAAGCAGAAATCTATTAATCATTTTAAGAACATTGTTTAATACTGTGTAATATGTCCAAAGAAACGCACACTTGTTGGACAAGTGCAACCTAAGGCCAGGAAAAGCCGGGAATATCAACTACTTTTATATATAGGGTATGAGTAAAAAGTATGGAACAATACTTGTAACTTTGTTGTTATAGTTTTGTGTTTAGAAAAGCTGTAAGATATCAACATGTTTTCATATTACTGTGATTGTGAATAGGGTGTGACTTTATTTTAGTGACAATTTTTTTCTCAGGTCTCGGAACATACAGGTAGATGCTTGTTTGAACTGTAATTTAAATTTATTAGGACTTATTACATCATATGAAATTTAAACCAAGAAAACACATTTATAACAAAATTAGTGGTGCTGTGTTGTAACACATGATGAATTCACTTCAAAAGATGCTCAAAATGCACTGCCAAACAATACCAAAGTCTGTCTTAGAAATTAGTTGTTCGCCTGATCAGCTGCATTTCTTGGTCAATTCAATTCTCTTAAGTCTTCAAGATTGCTTGGTCGGTCCTTATAAACTCTCCACTTCAAATATCCCCCCACAAGAAAAGTCTAAGGGATTCAGGTGAGGAGATCTTGGTCAATTCAATTCTCCTAAGTCTTCAAGATTGCTTGGTCGGTCCTTATAAACTCTCCACTTCAAATACCCCCCCCCCCCCCACAAGAAAAGTCTAAGGGATTCAGATGAGGAGATCTTGGTCAATTCAATTCTCCTAAGTCTTCAAGATTGCTTGGTCGGTCCTTATAAACTCTCCACTTCAAATATCCCCCCACAAGAAAAGTCTAAGGGATTCAGGTGAGGAGATCTTGGCGGTCATTGAATACATTATCACCATCTGTAATTTGTTTTGGCCTTCCAGACTTTGCCATACTTTTAACACTTCCAGTTTCATTGAATTCTTTCAAAATTTTGCTTACCGTAGAATGAGTAATCCTTCGTTCTGGATGCACTTCATTAAACAAGACACAAACCTCTTCTTGGGTCCTCCTCCTATCACCATATCCGATCATCATTAGTATTTCAATTCGTTGTCTTTCTGTAAGTTTGTCATGACTAATTACCTTCAGAAAGATTTTGAAATGAAGTAAGCATTGATGTCCTTATTAGCTTAGCTTTTGTCTGTATTTTTTCAATCCAAAGCCACATACTGAAGTATTGTTTAATTCAAAACCTACTCAATTTGAAGTAATATAAAATATAACACTTCATAGAGTTGCATCAGCGGAATTATAGGCATTGTTCTATACTTTTTAATCACCCCGTATAATTGCAATATAAGCCATTTATGCGCAAGTCCGAAAATAAATACTCGATACAAATTAATCTTAGATGCTCAGAGCCTCTCTGTGAATTGTTAGCACTGTTTTTCAAAACAACATAATGCATGCTATCATTGTTATCATTTTCTAGGACATGTTGGCTTTGTTCAGCTCCATGAAGAAACAAATTCATAATTTTAATCATACCTTTGTGCGTCATAAAAGAAAGGTGGTGTACGGGCAGTTAACTTTCCAAGCTTGTCTCCGATTCATTTGTTCCATAAAGGTCGCGGAGTTCTCATGCGCGTTGAATGTTTCATTAAAATGAAAGTGTTGCCAAAAATAGCATCGGAATAAAAGTTTAAATAGGACTTATGATCGGAGCTTCTTGTAAATAAAGCAACAGTAAAGGTGTGGGGGCGACCTTCTTTGAAGCCACAATTACATATTTTATGTCGGAAACTGACAGCAGGATGTCTTTGGTAAATAGCTTTTCTACTTTTGCCTCTATATAACAACGGTGGCGTGTAATTTTGGAATCAATGATACCGCCTGCGATGCCATAGCAGTAAGAGCGGGCGTTAAGCACTATAAAAAAAATCTGATGTGTTCCATTCACATGACTTTCTCTACATCACTGCAACAAATTATTGTTAAAAAGCTTATGCTTCTATTTACTTCATGCTAATTGAGAATAATTACCAGAAATAGTCTTATTACTTGCCTCCTTGTAAGTAGAAGCGAAATAAGGGAGTACCATAGGTTAAAGTGATAGTTAAAAGCTGGTTGTTATGTGACTGAAGTTCCTTTGTTTGTATGGACAGGAGTTCACAAATTCCTGTATGAGAAAATAACAAGGAACATCTCAAAGCTGATCTATTCTATGAAAAAAGTATATGACATAAATTGTATGTTTTATCCTGATCTACATTTTTTGTATAGTAAATTTTTGTATTTCTCTGATTGTTTACCAGTTATACAAAATTCAATAAAAAATCATCTAGAATAAAGAGGTCTTTTGAGGCTATTCCCAGAGAATTCAAGATATACATTTTATTTGGCAAGTAAATATCTTAAATATAAGATATTTTAATCAAAATCGTTAGAACTATTTCTAGGAAATCAAAATTTACGAAATTTTCTCCATGTAAAGCGTAGTTTGGGGTGGGGGGATTTTCTTGAAAATCTAGGTGTCGCATCCTTGGAAAATACCAAACTTAAATACCAAGTTTGGTTTTCGACGGTCTTTTCGTTTTTGAGCTATGCTGCCCAAGACACACACACACGAACACTTTTCTAAAAATGTTTTCTTTTTTTATTCAGGGAGACCCAAAACATGTATTTCCGTTGAAATCTCGCTATAGAATTGTTGGATGCAATATAATACCATCTCTATACACTATGTACATATGCGTGTAGAGAAAGTAAAAAGAACTGAGAATTGTAGAGCTGCATAAAGAGTACTGAAATCCATAGCCCCCCCCCAGCTTTATTTCTTGGACAAATATCTAAAAAGTTCGCCTGGGTAGTATGGTGGTAGCGTGTCTCTCTCATATTCAAAAGGTCGCTAGTTCGAATCTCGCTTAGGGTGAGTTACCCGGATAAGGTTTTTTTCGAGGTTTTCCCTTGTCCTGAGAAGACGATTGTCGAACAACTTTAAGCTCCATGAACCCGAGATCATTTGAGCATCATTTCACCATCATCGTCCGATATGACCAACTAGGTTAAAGGACATTAAGTCAGACAAAAAAAGAATCTAATGTAAATGGATACTTTCATTAGTTATCAGTATTACGCTGGTCCTACAGCTGCTCGAAACTGACATTTGAAGATAATCAGGAAACACAGTTATTGTTATATAAGGTTGAAAATACTGTTGGAAGTTTGGAGAAATTACTGGGGGGGGGTGTGCAAACCTGTGCACCCCCTTGAAAAGTCGCCCCAGTCGCTTCTACTGTTTTATTTTCTTTATTTAACACTTTTGGCAATCAGTCACAAACATGACACTAAAGAATGCTACATCCCAACTACCTAGCAATAAATATAAGTTTGCAGTTGATCAGCTTGTTCTAAACTTATGTCGGTAACACTGCCAGAGAAGTCGCCATTTTGTCACGGATGCACTAGTTATCCTGAGGTGGGAGATGGTACTATTTTTTTTTAATTTATTCATTTTATGTCACTTTAACTTACAAAGTAGTCATATCGCGACATGTTTTAATGGTACCATTTACAAACAATTGACATTGGTAAATACAATTTCATGAATAATATTACATTTCATTATACATATTTGTTAGTTTTAAGTATTTAAGTAGTATTTTGCTGTGTGATGCATTGTTGAGAGCTTCTTGGATGTCTGGTAGATTGCATTTTACTCGCTGCTATTGATATTGAGGACACTCTGAGAGTAAGTGGCGTACAGTGATGGTAGTGTGACAAATGTTGCATTTAGGTTGGGCTGTTCTGTTCAGTAGATGGGAATGGGTTAACTTGGTGTGTCCGACACGTAACCTGGTGATGATAGCCTGGTCTTTCCATCTCAGTTTCTGCAGTGGATATAATGTTCTGGAGTTCTGTTTAATTTCGTGTAGTTTGCTAGGAGGTGATTGTGCCCATGTTGTTTGCCAGAGGTTGTATAATCTTCTGGATGCATATTTTGCAACATCTTTGTGAGGTAAAGGTGTCTCTTCATGTATTGGGAGTCTTGAGGCTTCCTTTGCTGCAGAGTCTGCCTGCTCATTACCTAAAATGCTCTGATGTGAGGGTATCCACATTATGGCTATTTTCCTTCCTTGTTTCATTAGAAGTGTAGATAATTTTTTAATTTCTTGGACTAATGTATTTGTAGAGAAGAGATCTTGTAGAGCCTGTATACTGGATTTAGAAGCAGTGTGGATTAGGTAAGCTTCAGTTCTGTTTGTCTCGAATAAGTACAGTAATGCTTTCTTGCTGGCATACAGCTCACAACTAAATATAGAGTAAAAATGTGGTAATGTGTACAGCATATGTGATGAGGATAAACCACAACCGTTTTCAGTCTGCGATCCATCGGTATATATGTGAATATAATTTGGGTATTGCTGCCATTGTTCTTTCAGTAGTTGTTTGTTTATCAGTTGTTTTTAATTATCACTTTTAACAAGGTAGGATGGTATTATTGTTCTTGTAAATAAAGACCAAAACGTTAATTCCAAACCTTAACATAACCTCTCTTTTGCATAACAGAAGATAAAGTTATAATAATGTTGTTGATATATGTTTTCTAGCTAGTTAACAGCCACAAAAACCATTGCAACTCTCCTTCTGTTCGTGTATTAAAATTTAAAATCGAGATGCACATGCCCACGTGGAACTTAGAATGCTAGCTATGCCTTATATTCAATTCAACCCAACTATCATTTAGTGAAATACAGAATGAGAATAACTACTCATTTAAAGTCTCCCCACATTGCGTGAGAATAATATTGGCATATTCATTTTAATATCAAATCAAATGGATACGAAATAATAATACGATATAACCTATGTAACATAATCTCAAATTACTGAACTATAATTACACACAATTCTGAAACTGGTAGATAACCTTAAAATGTAAGTATATTCCTTTATTATTTTATTTAAAAATCGGATGTGTTCCTTCCACATGACTTTTCTAGCTGTTCCACAATCAATTTTTTCTTTCAAAATATTGATCGTTTATCTACATCATGCTAATCGAGATAAATATATGCAGAATTAGTCTTATTACTTGCTTCTTTGTAAGTAGAAGGGAAATAAGGGAATACACTTGGCTAAAGCGACAGATAAGTCCTTTAAAAGCTATGTGAAACAATTGAAATTCCGTTTTCTTTGCAGGCCAGGAGTAAACAAAAGAGAGATGAAAATAAATGAGTCTTTCATTTGAGAAAAGTTTAAGTAGCTTAAAGCTGAAACCAGTAACTCGGAGTATCTCGGAAACGGTTAACCCTACCAAAAAAAAAAAGTATGTAATATAATTGTATGTTTTAATAAGGTCTGCAGTTTTTGTGTGGTAAGTTTTTGTCTAAATCTTACGGTTTACCAGTTATACAAAAGTTATTTAAAGGCATCCAGAATGAAGAGTTATTTAGAGGCTATTCCCAGAAAATTCAAGATGTACACTTTGTTTGTCATTAAAATATCTGATCTGAGGTATTCTAATCAAAATCATTACAGCAACTTTTTAAAAAGCGCATGCGAACATGTTTCTAATTTTTTTTTATTTGGGGGGTCTCAAAACGTGTATTTTCGGCGAAATCTCGGTACCAAATTTTTTTACCTTCTCTGTACATTATGCGGGCTAGAGATAGTGAAAATACAGAGTTCCATTTCAGAGTAGTATGTATCAGTCTGACTGAGAAATTGTATACTTTCACAATCTGATATTCATGGAATTAATTATCACTTTAATTACCAGAGTGCAGCCAATTACGTGTTTTAATATTGCAAAATAAAGTGCACTCAAGTATTTTTATTATTATTCGAGGGCTAGAATGAATGAAAACTGATTACTTTAGTAATTTATCTATGATACTACTTCACGCAATTTGTTAAAATCAAGAGTTTTTAAATCCGAATGAAAATCCGATTTATTCGATAGTCATAACACATTTCGATAGTGCCCATTACTAACTTAAATGAACTTGCAGCAGCTGGGATAATGCACAACACCACTCTAATGTTGTATTCCCGTTTTCAGTGCTTTATTTAAAAGTTGCGCCATAAATTTAGAAACATATACGTACATTTTGTGCAGCAAACAAACGGAAATGTTTAGCACTTGGCTTACTGCTTTTAAACCGAGAGTCGCTTTAAAGCATACTTATGACCACATCATATTGCGTAAGATAATGGCTTGGCTTGGGAGTAAGAGCTGTGGCTTTCAGGGTTAAACTAAAAAGAGCTTAAGTGATTTTCTCTTTTCCCGTCATGTTGGCAACATCGATCTGGCGCTCTGCCTGACTGCTTGCTGGGTTCCCGCAGGAAGGGGAGACTGTTGATGACGTAGGAACGCAATATTCTCCAATTGGAAAACATCTGCCTAGCGGCCCTGACCTTGTCCTCCCTTGCTTGCGGTATGCAATGACTTTAGGCTTCTATACCGACATCGTAACACCAAATTTAACGTGTTCCATTCACATGGCTTTCTCTACAAACTATTGTTACCTATATCGTGGTAATCGAGATAAACATTAGCAGAAATGTTTGTATGAGTTCCTTACAAGTAGAAGTGCAGTAAGGTAATACACTAAGCTAAATCGATATTCAAATATTTTAAAAAGCCGGTCGATATGTGAAAAAAAAATTTACAATCACTTCGCAATACACAGTCAGGAGTAAAACATCAAGAGATGAAACGAAAGATGTCCTCTCGTTTGAAAAACGTTTAAGTAGCTTTAAATTGAAACAAATAACAAGGAATATCTCGGAGGTTACCATATTAGCCTCTAAAACCCAAAATTGCAGGTTCAAATCTGACGGAGAGTGATGATTTTTTTCCGACGTAAAACTCCTGGGTGGTCCCGTGTAATGTTTATGTGCCCGTAAGAACCCCATACATTGAAAGAAGAAGGTTTATGGGCAAAATGTTTCGCCATTTCGCGTCCGAAAATCACGATTTCGTCCTAGAGTGTCATCTGTGGGTGATGACTGATGCATCGTCACTATGGCGTATAGTGGGGAAATCATGAACTAGAAATTCAAAACCGATCATAGAAACATCGTAACAATGCCCTTTATTCCACTTAGGAAATACAGGAATAACAGCACACAACCATTGATAAATGTTCGATTGGATTCAGATCGGATAATCTGGAGGGCCAAACCAGGGTTATAAATTCACTGGATTGCTCGTCAAACCACCAGAGTGGTGACATGTCGTATTGTCCTGTTGAAACATGGCAACTCCATTAGGGAAAGGGATGCAGATGGTTTGAAAGAATGCCCACCTAACGTCTAACTGTGATTGATCCCTGCAGCTAGAAAATCGGACCTGATTGCGATCATGAGAAGGCAGTCTAGACTGTAACTGTCACTTGCTCCCTGGACACAGCTTTGTTGACAGGCAGAATCCTTAGTCACTCCCTCACGGGTCCATCTACTGGATACAACTGAAACCGGGATTCATTGGACCATACCACAAGCCAAGGTGGTTCCGGTTCCCCCCCGCATCGCATTCTTAATTGCAAATATCGTCAGTATCATCGCCCGCGGTGTCTCTGAGTAAAAGCAGGCGTTAACACTATCAAAAAATTACCACACGCCACTACTGTTCCATGATCCACTGCTGATGTGCGCTGACAATGCATGTCATAGAGCTCTGTGTCGAGGTGTCAACAAAGGGACAGGAATTGGTCGTCGGCTGTTGAAACCTACGGTGAAAATGGGTTCCTGACTGCGAACATTCAACTGGGCGGTAGCCTTTCAAACGCCCCCCATATGGTTCTGCTAAGGAGGCGACGTGATGTCCGTTTGTTAATCACCTGTGATCTTCGCCTGTGAAAACAATCTCTCTACATTGTCATCCCATGTTCAAAGTCGGTTAACTCGCGATATGTTACCACAATCACTACACACGTGTCTGTAACAGGCTGCTCAGGTATCGCTTCCTCACCCCCCCAATACGCCGCAACTCTCGGGAGTCATACACAGCACATTTTCCAATGAGACTACCCTCCCGAGTCTTTTGGCCCTCAGCGTACTTCCAGAAAAGTCGAGGAAAGTTTATTTATGTAGTTGTTATTATCTGATGTGTTACACTCTCTGAAGCGATATATCATACCGACCAAAAAGAAATAGTTAAATAATAATAATTAAGTAATAATTCATGAAAACTATAAGTCAAATTAATATAAATCGGTAATTTTTGGAATGGAAGCAATGCAAACATGCCGTTAGCAAGCCAGTGCAACGCTGAATATCTGTTTTAAGTCTGAGCTATATTGAGGAATAAATAGCGACATAATTTAAGATCTGTTTCTGGTAAAGCTGTACAGATAGGCAACATTTTGTTTTCTCGGAGGTGTAACTCTCTGACATCTGGGTGAGCGACAGAACGGCGCCGCTTCATTCCCTCACGTTTAAGGTCTGTTGGAGAAGGCTTCCTAACGCTACCAATGAGAAAGATAATATTTAAATTTAAACAAAAATGTCCGCCAATCATTTTCCAGTATCAGTTTTTCTAACTGATGAGATTAGCCTGGGTTATAGCTAATATAAATAAAATTCTCGTCCAAGTTCGGGCACTAGCTCGTCATAACATGCACTCCTAATCAATGGTGTACCGTTAAGAATGTTTTACTCTACTATAGTAAAATCAGGCGCGAATTAGGTCTAACTTCAAATAGGCCAAATATTAAGGAATTGCAAGATTCGTCGACTGTAAAGTCAAACTAAAACCGATTTTAAATTAATCATCGCTGAGAACCAGTCAATTTTGTATTATTTAATTTTCACGTTACAACATCCACAAGTTCCCATGTACATACAGATATCTAGCCGGAGGACGAGATACCAGCGACGAGATTCGACCCTGAGATCACCTAATCCTGAATCTCCAACGACCTTCAATTCGACAAAGTATCAAGAACCAAAAAGAGGTGCTCACCACTAACCATCCGCCACTTACGTGTCACCTCAACTCACATGACTTTCTCTAACTGTTCTACAAACAGGCTTTTTACAAAAGATTATTATTCTTCCTACAGCATGCTAATTGAGATAACCATTAGCAGAATGTATTTATAACTTAGTTCCTTATAAACATAAGGGAACTAAAGGAATGTGCTATGCTAAAGCGATATTAAAATGTTTAAAAAGCTATCGTTATGCGATTGTCATTCAAACACTTCTTTGCTTGGCCAGGAGTAGAACAAAAGAAAAACAGACACTTCCTGACGTATTTTAAAATTATAAGCAATAACAAGGAATGCCTTGGAAAGGATACACTCTACAATAAAAATGCATGTGACATGTATTATGTATTTTAACGAGATTTACACTTTTTATGAAGGAAGTTTTTGTCTATCTCTTACGGTTCAACCGTTATGCAAAATTCTGCAAAAAATCAACTGGAATGAAGTGCTCTTCAGTAGCTATTCTTAGGAATTTCAAAATGTACATTTTATTTGTGTTATAAATAACTTTAATATACGCTATTTTAATGAAAATCGTTAGAGCCATTTTGAGAAAAAGAAAATTTTCAAACAATTTTCCATGTAAAGAAGGGGGTTGAGGGGGGGATTTTCTTCAAAATCTTCGTGTCGCATCCTTGGAAGGTCACAAACAAAATACCAAATTTTGTATTCAACGGTATTTTAGCTTTTTTAACTATGCTGTCCATAGACACACACGGACCTTTTTCTAAAATGCTTTTTTGGATTCAGGGGGTCTCAAAACATATTTCAAGCGAAATGTCGGTATCGCTTTTTGGGTGGAATACAATATGTCTCAATGGAATATGTACTTAGTGCTCTAGAGAAAGTAAAAATACGGTATAGAGATTATCATTTATCTAAGTGTATTATGCGTTTTGTTGAGCATGCTGTTTGTTTTGATAGCGTGTTTTTGTTTTGCTAGAATATAATAGTTGTCTAGTAACTACGAGCTATATTATAGTAGATAAAACTGCAGAGAAATCAGAAGCTCCTCATATATGCAACATATTTACAAAATATTAAAAATAATTTCTAGCAAAGGGTGAAACGGAATGAGAGTAGCAGGAATGTAATATAAATGTCTGCAAAATAAGAAAGGATATAACGTACATATAACAATCGGGGAAATTGCCCACGCAACAATCTATTACAGCGAAGTTAAGGAAGCAAAATATGAGAAAAATGTTTGAGCAACTCTTCCGTGACAAGATGGCAGGATATTAAAACCAATAATGTGAAACTGGGATGTGGGAGAGCGTAATATGAGAGACTATGCCTTAAAGACAAATGTGGAAAAAGCAGAAACACACTTGCTCCTTGGAGAATCTACCAAGCAACAAAACAAGAACGGTTTCCCGGCTCGATAATGTGGGGCAAGCCTGTCTGCCTTACATTCAAAAGGTCATGAGTTCGAATCTCGCTTAGGGCGATGAGTTACTCGTATAAAGGTTTTTTCGGGCTCTTCCCTTTCCAGAGAAGACGAATGTAGAGTAACTTATAATCTACGGACTCCCAAGAACATTTGAGCATCATTCACAGGTTTCATTTGTCGTCAGATATGACCAACTAGGTTAAAGGACGTTAAGCTAGCATAAAAAATCTGATGTGTACCATTCACATGACTTTCTCCATATCCCTGCAACAAATTATTCTTAAAAAGCTTATACTTCTATTTACTTTATGCTAATCAGACAAAAATAGCAGAAATAGTATAATTACTCGCTTCCTTGTAAGTAGAAGCGAAATAAGGGACAACTGTAGGTTAAACTGATAGTCAAAAGCTGATTGCTATGTCAATGAAGTTCCTTTGTCTATATGGATAGAGTTGACAAGTTCCTGTATGAGAAAAATATACGTTTTTCATAGCAGAAACCAAAAATAAGGAATGTCACAAAAACGACGAACTCCACGAAAAAAAATGTATATAACATAATTTGTGTGTTTTAATGTGCTCTACATTTTTTGTGTAGTAAGTTTTTGTCCATCTCTTACGGTTTAGCAGTTATTCAAAATTTAGTAAAATTCATCCAGAATAAACTAAACTTCAGAGGCTATTCCCAGAAAATTCAAGATATACATTTTATTTTTCAGGCAAATATGTTTAATATACGAAATTTTAATCAAAATCGTTAGAGCCAGTTTTGAGAAAATCGAAATTTTCGAAAAAAGTTCCATGTAAAGGATAGTTGGGGGTGGGGGGATTTTTCTCAAAATCTTCGTGTCGCATCCCTGCAAGATACTAAACTTAAATACCAAGTTTGGTATTTTACCTACTTTTCGTTTTTGAGTTATCGTGTTCACAGACACACGGACACACACACACACACACACACACACACACGCGGACCTTTTTGTGAAAATGCTTTTTTTTTGGATATTGGGGACCCTAAAACATATATTTCCGGTGAAATCTCGGTATCGAATTTTTGGGTGGAGTGCAATACTTTCTCTATACACTATGTACAGAGTGCGTATGGAGAAAGTAAAAATGGGTCTAACGATTTGATTAATATACCGTATTAAAGATATTTAGATGAGAAATAAAATGTATACCTTGAATTTTGTGGAAATAATCTCTAAAGACTTCTTCATTCTGGATAACTTTATTATAACTGGTAAACCGTTAGAAATCATCAAAACACAAAATGTAGAAACTTACAATTTATCCCATACACTTTTTTATTCCTTGTATTGGTTTCAATTTTAAATTATTTAAAACTTTCCTCAAACAGGAAGCTGTCTTTCATATAATCTCTCATTTTATTTTGCTTCTGACCACACAAAGAACCGAATTTCAATTGTTTCACACATCGACAGCTTTTAAAAGATTTGACTATCGATTTAGTCTAGTGTACTACATAGATTCGCTCATTTAGTTCCTCAAGGAGCAGCAGGGGCTTTAATATATATTTTATAGTACGTATTAAAAGGAAAGTTATATAAACTCCTCAAATATCCTTATTTCCTTTCTACGTATAAAGAAGCAAGTAATAAGATCAATTCTGGTAATGTTTATCTTGAATTAGAATGATGTTTATAAAAGAATAATTTTTTGTAAGAATAGTTTGTAGGACAGGTAGAGGAAGTCATGTGAATGGAACAGAGTTGATTTTTCACCTCTTCAAGATCTTCTGCCTTTAGAGCCGTTAAAATATTCCATGAGGTTGACGGATGCTCAAAATATTCGAATGAACTTAAATCATTGTTTCCATACTAAGCAGTTTTTTCCATTTCTTTTTACTTTCTCCATACGCACTATGTACATAGTGTGAATGGTACATTCACATGACTTTCTCTACATCTCTGTCACAAAGTATTGTTATAAAGCTTATGCTTCTATTTATTTCGAGAAAAAATTAGCAGAAATAGTCTTATTACTTGCTTCCTTGTAAGTAGAAGCAAAATAAGGGGGTGCCATAGGTTAAAGTAGTAATCAAAAGCTGGTTGCTATGTGCCTGAAGTTTCTTTGTTTGTATGGACAGGAGTTGACAAATTCCTGTATGAGAAAAGTATGTTTTTTAAAGGTAAAACCAAAAACAAGGAATATCACAAAAACGGCCAACTCCACTAAAAAAATGTAGGTATATAACATAAACTGTGTATTTTAACGTCCTCTACATTTTGTGTGTGTTAAGTTTTTGTCCATCTCTTGCCGTTTAGCAGTTATGCAGAATTTCGTAAAATTCATCCAGTGGCTATCCCCAGAAAATTCAAGATATACATTCTATTTGTTAGGTAAATATCTTTAATATACGGTATTTTGATCAAAATCGTTTGAGCCATTTTAAGAAAATCAAAATTTTCGAAAAACGTTCCATGTAAAGGGTAGTTTGGGGTGGGGGGATTTTTCTCAAAATCTTCGTGTCGCATCTCTGGAAGATACTAAACTTAAATACTAAGTTTGGTATTTTACCGACTTTTCGTTTTTGAGTTATGGTGTTCACAGACACACGGACACACACACACATGGACCTTTTTCTGAAAATGCTTTTTTTTTTTTTGTTACAGGGGACCCTAAAACATATATTTCCGGTGAAATCTCGGTATCGAAGTTTTGAGTGGAGTGCAATACCTTCTCTATACACTATGTATATAGTGCGATTAGAGAAAGTAAAAAGAAACAAAAATTCAAAAGTTTTTCCCTGTAAAGAGCAGTTTGGAATAGGGGATTTTCTTGTGAATTATGTTGACAAAGACAGGCCGCGCAAATCTTTTTCTAAAATACTTCTTTCGTCTCAGGAGATCTCAAAACACGTATTTCCCTTTAAATCTCAGTGGCGAATTTTTTGGGTGGAATACAATACCTTCTCTACCTCTTACATAGTTCATCTAGAGAAAGTAATAACCAATAAATCCACAAGTTATCAAAAGTTACGGTGCAACAACGCCACTGTTCTTTACTATCCAGCTAACGCGATATAGCTATACAATTTTTAGAAGTGAAAAACATATTTTAAGAGACGTAAAACAATAGAATATTGCTAAGTGCTTTGTTCACCCGTCGCTTTAGTGCTTTTCTCTGTAGAAGTATTGGCAGTAAGAGCAAAACTACAGACTATGTTCAATTGTTCCCAGTCGTAACTTAGCTACTACCGTTCTCAGGGCGTGCTGTGGGACCTTAGAGGCATAACAAGTTTTATTTGAAGAAGCCAGACGTAAAAACGTGACAGTCGGCCTCACGTGACCTCGTGAGTGGAGGGCTTCAGCAAGAAACACCCTGGTAATGGTTCAAGGCGGGTCTTATTTATAGTAAACACAAAGCTGAAAAGCGTTTCTGGATGCCAGCAATGACCTTACGACTAGAACTCCTTCAGTCTTGTATCCCCCTCCTTCCACCCCGTCTGGCGATCACTAGACGCTTTTTACTTGCTCTACGGAGGCATAGATGACAATGTACGTTCTAGGTAGAGAAGGTATTGTATTCCACCCAAAAATTTGTAGTATACTATTTGTATTAATCATAACAATTGGACTTTACCATGATTGAAAACTAGGATCTCTAGAATGACCTTCCTAATAATATTCTTAGGGTTGCAGTTAAACATAACGTTTGATTTTCACTCAAAAGTATTGAATTATCAATCTTCCGTATTAAGTAAGAAGAAAATTAATTGTAATCAGTTTTCGTCAAAATTTCACCGGAAAATATATTTTCAACTCCACTGAAACCAACAAAAAAAGAGCATTAAAAATGTGAGTGTGTGTGCGTGTGTGTACGTGTGTGTGTGTGTGTGTGTGTGTGTGTGTGTGTGTGTGTGTGTGTACGCGCGGGTGTAAGTAAGTCTGTGGACGGTATAGCTCAAAAACGCAAACACCGTAAAATACCAAGTATCTTCCAGGGATACCCCGGAAGATTTTCAAGAAAATCTGACCCCCTAAACTAACCTTTTCATTGGAAAATGTTCGAAAATAGTGTTTTCCTCAAAATATCTATAACGGTTTTGATTAAAATACCTTATATTAATGATATTTACAAGAAAAACAAAATGTATATCTTGAATTTTCTGGAAATAGCCTCTGAAGACCTCTTCATATTGGACGAATTTTATATAACTGCTAAACCGCAAGGGATAAACAAACATATACTCCACAAAAAATGAAGATCTCGTTAAAACACATAATTTATATCATATGCATTTCTTTTGAGATAACCATTTCCGAGATATTCCATGTTATTTGTGTTGTCACCTTTAAAGTATTTAAACGGGAAGTCATCTTTTGTTTCATTTCTTTTGTTTTACTCCTGGCTATACAACGAGAACCGAGCTTCATTTGTGCGCATATCAGCCAGCTTTTTAAAGATTGGATATCACCTTAGCCTAGTGCAATCACTTATTTCCCTTCTACTTAGAAAGATGCAAGTAATAAGACAATTTCAAGACAGCGCCGGAGTCAGACTATTTTAAGGAGCAGATGCTCTGGATCACAGACAAACCAGGATGTGTGATCAGCCCTATGTCTGGTATGAAGATGTTGAAGTGGATGATATGAAATTATGATTGAATTTTTAAAATTGTTTTATTATTTGTATTATTTTTGCTTGTTTATTTATGGGCGATCTTTAACTCCTGCGGTTCTCAGCGTTCAATTTTATATTGGTCGTGAAAGACAGCTTAATTTTGCTCAGAGGCCTCTCTTTTTTAGATTTAACTTCCCTTCCGAAGGAAGCTACGCCCGGAAAAAATCCACCGCCTTTCGCTGGGTTTGAACTCACAACCTTGGGAACCAGAGGCTAACATGTTACCCCCAGATCAAGGGGGACGACAATATGAAAAGACGTTGAAGTGGATGGCAGGAAAGATGATTATGGGGCAGTTGGTGGAATGAAAGGTGGGGAAAACTGGAGAACCTGAAGAAAACCCGCCAAGACGCCGCTGCGTCTACCACAAATCCCATGGTGGTTCCTTCGGATGGAACCCTTCCCATTTAGGTAAGAGGCCAGCGGTCTAACCACTCGGCCACAGCGTGATTCGAACCGCTTTGTAGAAAACTTAGCTATGTTAGTGCAGCATTGGCTTGAAGTCCTGAAAACTCATGTCGTTTTGCATGGAATGCATAGTGGAGCATCACGGACCCCAGGGGTTCCGCGGCACATGGTTTATGAGGCATGTGCGACGCTCATCCTCTATTTCCAGAGGAGGGCTAATGTGACATAAGCGACCTGTGTGTGGGGGCAACAACCTGCAATAAAACAAATGACGGACATTACTGGAGATGAAAGTCACGTCTGGGGCACAGTTGGTTTAGATGCCCGAAACCATCCGTAGAGCGAAACTAATGGTTCCTCTTCCAGGAAGACTAGGGGTTTGTGTGCGGCATATTAACAGCCCCAACATTCACAAATATGTCCACAGTCGAGGAAATAACAAGAAAATATAGTTTACTCTCGAATAAAAGTAAATACCTTCACTCTAAATCTGAAACCTTCAGAAATAGCTAAAACGCGGAGTAAAGGAGTATAAAATTTAACCATAGAGGTGAGCTTACCGAGTTAGGAATAACGTGCGACTCGCATTCAGGAGGTTCCGGTTTCGATCCCCAGCGACTGACCACCATAGGTTTATCATAGTTTCCCCCGGATTTGCAGGCGAATTGTGGTGTTGTTTCTCATCTACCGTACATTAAAGAAGATAAAATGCATATCTTGAATTTTTGGGGGGAATTCTCTGAAGACGTCTTTATTGTGCATACATTTTGTTGAATTTTGTATAGCTGTAAACTATTAGAGATAACAAAAACTTACTATACAAAAACATAGATCTCGTTAAAACACACATTTTATGCCGTATATATTTTTCATAGAGTTGGCCGTTTCAGAGGGATATTCCTTGCTACAAAATACTTAAACTTTTTATACGGGAACTTGTAAACTTCTGACCATGAAAACAAACGGATTTCAGTTACATAGCAACCACTTTTTAAAATATTTGACTATCACTGTAGTCTATGTTCTCCTTTATTTCCCTTCTAATTATAAGGAAGCAAATAACAAGACCATTTATGCTAATGTTTATCTCAATTATCATGAACTAGATAGAAGAAGCTTTTTAATAACAATTTATTTCAGAGATGAATAGAAATCCATGTGAACGGAACACATCAGAATTTGTTTTCTTTAAATAACTCTATGGAAATCACGTTGTTTGGACGAAAGACCAAAAAGTACTTAAAAGTTGCATTAATGATGGTGGAATTCAGTAACCTTACGACTCAGGAATATGGCTAGATGGAGCTCACATTGAAATACATAAAGGCCCTAACTGGAGGTAAAAAGGAATGAGTTAAACTTCTTTAATAAAATGTATATTCTTAGCTTCCAGAGAAGGCCGCGTCATCTGGCGAATACACATCCAGATACGGATCGTGGAAGCTTACCCATCCACTTTACATTAATAAGATTTGTTTTTCAATAATTAAGCTGTATTTATTCTAAAGATTTAGCTTTATCTTGATGGTGATATACACTCTGTGATCGCCACAGTACTAGAATGGATATAATAAGTTCTCTTCCACTCTACTTCCCGTTTGACATATCTGGAGTTTAAATAAATCTAATGTGTTCCATTTACAATACTTTCTCTACATCTCTGTAACAAATTATTTTTAAAAAGGTTATTACTTTCTCTATACTTACCATTTATATAGTGTATAGAGAAGGCCTTGTATTGCACCCAAAAATTTGATACTGAGATTTCATCGGAAATATATGTTTTGAGAACCCCTGAAACAAAAAAAAACATTTTTAGAAAAATGTCCACGTGTGTCTGTGGGTAGCATAGCTCAAAACAAAAAACAAACTCGGTATTTAGGTTCGGTATCTTCCAAGGATGTGACACGAAGATTTTCAAAAAAATCCCGCACCCCAAACTACATTTTAAATGGAAAAAATTTCGAAAATTTTGATTTTCTCAAAAATGGCGCTAACGATTTTCATTAAAATGGCTAATATTTAAAATATTGTCATGACTAATAAAATGTATATCTTGAACTCTTTGGGAATAGCCTCTGAAGACTACTTTATTCTGTATGAATTTTACGGAATTTTGCATAACTGCTAAACCGTAAGAGCACGTTAAAACACACAATTTATATTATATACATTTTTTTTCGTGGAGTTTATTGATTTTAGCTTTGAAAAACATAATTTTCTCATGCAGGAATTTGTCAACTCCTGCACATACAAACAAAGGAACTTCAGTCATATAGCAACCAGCTTTTGACTATCACTTTAACCTATGGTACTCCCTTATTTCGCTTCTACTTACAAGGAAGCTAGTAATAAGACTATTTCTGCTAATTTTTTCTCGATTAGCATGAAGTAAATAGTAGCATAAGCTTTCTAACAATAATCTGTTGCAAATATGTAGAGAAAGTCATGTGAATGGAACACATATTTTTTTCTATGTACTTAACACTAATCGAGATAAACATTAAATTGTTTTATACTTGCTTCTTTATAAGTAGACAGGGAATTAGGGAATACATTAGGCTAAGGCGATATTCTAAGCCTTTAAAAGCTGGTTGCCATATGGTCAAAATCCGTTTCTTTGTATAGCCAGTAGTTTACAAATTCCCATATGAGAAGTATTTTAAAATTGAAACTAATGAGCAAGGAGTACCTCGGAAGTGGTGAACTCCGCGAAAAAAAATGTATATGACATAAATTGTTTCTTTTAACGAAATCCACATTTTTGTAAGTTTCTTACGGTTTACCAGTTATACAAAACTCAACCAGAATGAAGAATTCTTCAGAGGCTGTTCCCAAAAAATTCAAGATATACATTTTATTTGTTATGTAAACATCTTTAATTTAAGGTACTTTAATCAAAATTGTGGGAGCCATTTTTGAGAAAATCAAACTTTTCAAAATTGTTTCTATATAACCGGTAGTTTGAGGGGGAGAAATTTTACTCAAATTCTTCGAATAGCATCCTTGGAAGATACCAAACTTAAATACCACGTTTGGTATTATACAGACTTTTCCTTTTTGAGTTATCGTGTTCATATGATTGGTTTCTATCCTTAATTTTATTAAATACCTTAGTAGGAGAGGACCAGGAAGTTAAAATAATGTTATTGATATTTAATTTTATTGTTTGATATATAATTCAAAATTTATTGTTTGTTTTGGCTTTAATATTTAAAATAAATGTTGATTTTTTTTGTTGAGGAGGCTTAAGGTATGCTCATTAAGATACACGGACACACACACACACACACACACACACACACACATACACAAGGACTTTTTCCAGAAAATGCTTTTTTAAGATTCAGGAGAGCCTAAAACGTTTATATCCGATGAAATCTCGGTATCGAAATTTTGGGTGGAATGCTATATCTTTTCTACTGTGTACTAAGCAGAGAAAATAAAATTAGCTGTAGCAGAAAATATGTTGAGTTTTGAAACGCGTTGTACAAACTAAATAGTGTTCATACTATGCTACTGTTTTTTTTTTTGGGGGGGGAGGGGGTTAAGCTTAACTTCCTTTAACCTGGTTGGTCATATCGGACGATAAATGAAATTGGTGAAATGATCTCGGGGTCCGTGGAGCTTAAAGTTACTCGACATTCGTCCTCTCAGGATAATGGGAAACCCCCCCAAAAAAACCTTATTCGGGTAACTCACCCTAATGGAGATTCGAACTCACGACCTTTTTCATGTGAAGCAGACAGGCTACCACCACACTTCCCAGGCGGGCAGTGTACTACTGTTATCATCTGTGTCATCCGCATGTCCCCGCAAAGCCAACGCACAATGCATTTAGCGCGTATACTAGACTTCGAAAATTGTGGATTTGGTATGTTTTGCAAACAATTTTCACAAACACAACAGATGCTCCTGAATAAGCCCGCTTATCATAGCGTGCCTTGTTGTGATTGGTCGGACAGATGCTCTTTTTCCTGAGAAAAGGCGATTTGAAATTGATATATTTGCAACAAAGCATGTTGTTGAATGTATCTCCTTGCGAGGGATTTGTAAAGGGATAGGCTTACGTACGGTCGGAGACAAATCGAATGGTGGTGAATAGCATCTGGCGCGAGAGGGAGTGTACTTTGATGTCTGCCGGGCAATAAAGGCCAGCGATATCGAACCTGCAGTGTTTCACATGCTCTTCCATTCACAGCACAATTCGTGATTTTACCGCCATCATGTTTGTGGCAATAAAACCCAAAAGGACGATGCCTTTCAGAAGCACCAATGCATGAGGTTATGTGATCGACCTTCACCCTGCACGGCAGATATGGAGAACTCACTGCACTTAGAGTCTGAAACAGAATTATCTGACATGTTCCGCATGATGAATTTCATTATTTGTGATAGCAGCTGTTGTCACCGGAGAACGAAAAGTATTTAGCACACAGATTCATTGCTTTGTATTAATAATAATATTATAATAATACCAATACTTTCCGACTGTTTTGCGTGGTCTGTAGGTTTAAATATCTTCGCTTTTTAAAATATTTTGACTTAATGTTTCGTCCCTGTCTGAGACGGACATCTTCAGAGGTTGTATTCATGTCGCATCTCTATCAAGAACTAAATACATTGTAAAATAGAGTCGCTATATAAGATATCCTTAGCCCGGTAGATATTGATAGCAATTGTCACGGGAGATCGGAATGCATTTAGCTCACAAATTCATTGCTGTGCATTAATAATAATAATACTTCGGGGTTGTTTTGCGTAGGTTTAAATATCTTCACTTGTTAAAATATTTCGACCTGACGTTTCGTCCCTATCTATGGCGGACATCTTCAGAGGTTGAATTCACGTCACTTCTCTGTCAAGAATTAAATGCATTGTAAAATAGAGTCGCTATATAATATAGCCTTAGCCTGATAGATATTGATTGATATGTTACGGAATAACGGAAAGCACTTAGCTCACAGATTCATTGCTCTACATTAATAGTAGTAATAGTAGTAATAATAATAATAATAATAATAATAATAATTATACTTTGGGCTGTTTTGCGTGACCTGTAGGTTTAAGTATCTTCACTTGTTAAAAATTTCGACCTGACGTTTAGTGCCTGTCTATGGTTGACATCTTCAGAGGTTGTATTCACGTCGCATCTCTGCCAAGAACTAAATACATTGTAAAATAGAGTCGCTATATAAGATATCCTTAGCCCGGTCGATATGGATAGCTATTGTAAAGGGAGAACGGAAAGCATTTAGCACACAGATTTCATTGCTGTACATTAATATTAGTAATAATAATAATAATAATAATAATAATAATAATAATAATAATAATACTTCCGAGCTGTTTTCCGTGGTCTGTAGCTTTAAATATATTCACTTGTTAAAATATTTTGACCTGGCGTTTCGCTCCCGTCTATGTGGACATCTTCACGTCACTTTTTTGTCAAGAACTAAATTCATTGTAAAATAGAGTCGCTGTATAATATATAGGTACTATTAGCCCGCTAGATATTGATAGCCATTGTCACGGAAGAACGGAAAGCAGTTAGCACACAGATTCATTGCTGTACATTAATAATAGGTGGTGCTATGGCCGAGTGATGAGATTGCTCACCTCCCATCTAGGCGGCCCGGGTTCGATCCCAAGGGCCCGCATGTAGGATTTGTGGTAGATGAAGCGGTGTCTGGGCGGGTTTTCTCCGGGTTCTCTGTTTCCCTAACACTCATTGCAACAATTGCTCCTTCATCGCCTTTCCTATCATCCACTTTCCTCACGCTCATGCCTGGCTACGGGCCGACCACTCGTTCTAGGTTCTTCATTCGTTGGCTCCCCGCGATAGACTTCGGGCCCCTAGGCATCCGTTGTAAGCACTAGGGGGTGTCAGTCCTACAAATGCGGGGGAAGGTAAGCCACCACGAAGCATTGATGATGATGATAATAATATTAATAATAATAATAATAATAATAATAATAATAATAATTCTGGGCTGTTTTGCGAGGTCTGTAGGTTTCAATGTCTTCACTTGTTAAAATATTTCGACCTGACGTTTCGTCCCTGTCTTTGACGGACATCTTCAGAGGTTGTATTCGCGTCGCTTCTCTACATACAGTGTAAAATAGAGTCACTATATAATAACTCTTAGCCCGTTGGGCGGTGTCAAAGGAACGGGTTATGTTGCTGTTTATTTTCCTCATGGAAGTTTTGGAGTTGTGAAAGTATGAAAATCCAGGTTTGGTTTAGTTTGAATCCTTCGTCTTTATTAAAATTGTATAC
This sequence comes from Hymenopus coronatus, assembly GCA_030762935.1. Lineage (NCBI taxonomy): Eukaryota > Metazoa > Arthropoda > Insecta > Mantodea > Hymenopodidae > Hymenopus > Hymenopus coronatus. The sequence goes on from CM060897.1 coordinate 30,655,303, forward strand.
GGCATGTTTCATTCACATGACTTTCTCTACACACTATAGTTACAAAAGATTATTCTTGTATGCACATCATGCTAATCGAAATAAACATCATAAATGGCCATATTACTTGCTTTCTTGTAAGCAGAAGGAAAATAAGGGAATACATTAGACTAAAGCGATAGTGAAATATTTAAAAGCTGATCTCTATGTGAAACAATTGAAAATCGGTTCTCTCTGACTACTGCTTGACTACTTTAAAATTAAAGCCAGTAAAATGGAATATCTTGGAAATAGATGATTTCACACAAAAAATGTACGAAATAATTGTGTATTTGGGATCTACATGTTTTGTGTTGCAATTTTTGGCTCTCTCTCTTACTGTTTGCCAACGATGCAAAAGTCATCCAGGATAAAGAGGTCTTCGAACCTATTCCCAGAAATTTCAAGCTATGCCTACATTTTATTTGTGATGTAAATAGATTTAATAAATGGTATTTTAATCAAAAGTTAGATCTATTTTTGAGAAAAATAGCGTTTTAAACAATTCATCCTTGTAAATATTAGTTTGGGGTGGATGGATTTCATATCCTTGGAAAACCAAGGTTGTTATTTAACGGTCTTTTTGTTTTTGAGTTAAGCTGTCTACTGACACACACACACACACATACACAACACATGGACCTTTTTCTAAAAATGCTTTTTATACCTTCTCTAGGTACTATGTATATTTATGTATTACATACGTGCTTGAGAAAGTAAAATTGGCTCCTTGTGCATCCCTTTATACTTTCAGTAAGTATTTTAGTGAATATGTTGAATTTTACGTAATATTTTGTTAATATTTTGCTAATGTGTCAAAGCCATTTACTATTTGTAACAAAGGCTGAATAAATTGAATATTGAATATCCTATTGGATGTAGGTCTGTAAATTTGTTGTTTCCGTGTTACTTGGTCAGTATGGTGTTCAAACTTCCGGTAGAGTCTAATTTGTACCTTTCGTAGTATTGGTTTTAAAGGTCAGTATGTCGATTCTTCTTGTACTACCGTTTGAGAAGACACCATAAACCTCTTGTCACACGTTGTAGTTTTTATTATGCAGTTCTTTGACCATTACACTTCTGATTTTATGATGAAGTTAGTTACGCAGAACGTCACCATGAAATGAAATGGAGTTTTATATATGGGTGCTCTTTAATTATTGTGAATCTCAGCGTCCCATTCTGTACTGGGCGTCAAATACCGAGTAATTTTGCTCCGGCTTGAGGAGCTTTTACGTGCCGTAAATCTACGACGCGGAACCAACGACTCTACTTCCCTTTCGAAGGAAGCCATGCTAAAGGTTTTTACTCCAGAGAAAATCCATCGTCCTCCGCCGGTTTTGAACCCGCGACCATTACGTCACCATGCGGACAGGTTCCCAGGACAGCCGGTCTCCATGGCCAAGCTCGCTAAGGCGTCTCGCTTCTTTTTATTTTTTTTTTTTTTTTAAAGTACCGGAGTCTGGTCAGGACTCCGGCGCTGTATCCCCTATTTACATCCCTCCCCCCTGTATGATCACTGGTTTTACTGTTCCTTTACACAAACATATACACATTGCACAAACATATAACACCCATGGCCAAGGCGGGACTCGAACCCACGATCCCCTGCCCACGAAGCACCAAAGAGAGACGCCTTAGCGAGCGTGGCCATGGGGACCGGCTTTGGTGCTTCATGGGCAGGGGTTCGTGGGTTCGAGTCCCGCCTTGGGCATGAGTGTTATATGTTTGTGCAATATGTATATGTTTGTGTAAAGAAACAGTACAATAAAACCAGTAATCATACTGTAAGCATACAAGGGGAATGTAAATAGGGGATACAGCAACGGAGTCCTGACCAGACTCCGGTACTGTTTATTAAAAAAAAAAGACATTGACAGGGAAGGGTTTCTTTCTCTCTGCACCATCTGGGACAGCGGTTACCGTCTTGAGGTCTTTCCGGCACGGATCTGACTACGGACACGTTCGTGATCATATTAATTTCCTCACACCACTCGCTGCTGGTTTCTCATCCATCTGTTGGCAGGTGTATTTTCTTTATATAGTTGGACCTCATCCCTTTTTGACCCAACTGTCCATTTTGCGTGAGCGGATATTCCTTTGTGTGATAAAAAACTTGCAGAAGTCAGCGGGGCTATTTCATCTGAAAACCCACTATTGAAGAATTGGCGAGACTGGCCTTCTCGTGCTCCGTTTTGTTTATTTGAGCGGGTCGTGCTCATTGCAACGTTGGGTTCTGCAATTGTTTTAACGCACGTCAGATTACGGGGCAGCTGGGCCGAATGGTAGAACTCAAGTTCGCTATTTCCAGCCGGATTTTTCTGGAATCAGGAAGTCCATTTCGTTGTTTGATCGCGTTGGGCTCTTTGATATATTGAGGATATTCAGACATTTGTTTGTTTCTGTAGTTAAATTGACTAACGCCAGGATATGGTCATTATAAGTCTGAATTACAGAACTGAGAAGATGGCTCCACGGTAACGCGTAAGGCTCGCATTCGGGAGGTCGTAGATTCCATTCTCGCGGCCGATCTTCCTGACCCATTGTTTTCTTTGGGGTCACCAGGCAAATACTTTCATCACCTGAATTTTCCGTCCCTCCATTTCATTGCATTTCATCTTTCAAACCGGTGTTTCCAAGTATAAGTGTCGACGGTTGCTCTTCGGCCGAAATGATATTTCGCTTTGTAACTGCTGTTCTCTCCGCTAGGGTGGCATGGTGGTTATCTGTCCCCGCGCGGTAGGAGCCACTGTCGAACCCCGTGTGGGCTGGCGATTGCCCTGTGAAATCCAGCGGAGGGATGAAGAACTATCAGCATCGCAAAGGGCCCTCTCGACCACGCACTTGTTCGGCACACCTGAAGTCCCCCTTCATCTCGCGCTTCCGCCCAGGAGTCTCACAGAATAGCTCAGTGTGGAATCCCCTCTGCATACTGATACAATTCAACCCGTCCAGTCCAGGGTATTACAGAAATTTATTTAAAGTTGGCGTCCTGGTCGATTGTTTCATTTATCTGTTTGTACTGAGCATCCATACAAAGAGTATGGCTATCATTAGCCCAGGCCCTTATCTTACCATATTCGAAACCCAGGTTTTCCTTTGTAGCTAGTATATTTTTTGTTTTCCTGCTAACACTATTAGTACTAATACCACTCATAATAACACTAATAATAGTGATAAATAATATAATAATAGGTTACATACCTGTACCAAAAATATTAATAAATAATGATTAACCGGTTGGTCAGACTGCTCGCTTCTCACATAAACGGCCCGGGTTGCATCCCAAGGGACCGCTTGTGAGACTTGTGATGGACGAAGAGACACCTAGACGAGTTTTCTCCGGGTTCTACGTTTCCCTCACCATTTATTCCACCAGTAGCTCCATAATCATGTTTCCTTTCATCCATTCATCCACATTTTATATCATCCAGTTCCTCGTTTTCATACCTGGATATTCTGATCCAAAGCTTTGTTCCTCCACAGGGGTCTCACTCTAGTAATTGATGAACCATTTTGGCAGAAGTACGCTGGCTTGGAACTCCTTTATAAGTTCTACATAGAAGGAGGGTAAATAGAGAAATAATACATTTATTTAAGCTAACACTTTAATAATACAACAGCCAAAAACACCATTTGCATTTGCTACATTTTTTTTTTTCCATTTTTACTACGTATAATAAGTAGGGAAGTATTATATTCTACACAAAAATTTGATATTTCATCCCAAATACGTTTTTTTATGTCTAGTGAATTCAAAAAATAGAAAATGTTGTCTGTTTGTGTGTGTGTGTTTGAACAGCATAACTCAAAAACGAAAACTCAGTTAAATGTTGGTCCTGATTTTAAGTATGCATCTTACAAGAATGCGACAAATCTATTAAAATCTGGTCACCATATGAAGGCTCTGAAATTGCGTTCTCTTTGCTTGACTAGGAGAAAGAAGAGCAAATAGTAACTTTCCCTTTGTAAATTTTAAACAAAAAAATGAATATATTTAACAAGAACTTCATATTTCTGTAGTAAAATGTGCATATCTTACAGTTTACAGGTTATACAAAAGTCGTTCAAAATAAAGAGAACTTTGGAGGCTATTCACAGAAAATTCAAGATATACATTTCATCTGCCATAAAATATCTTAAACACATGGCATTTAAACACAAATGTTTGAGACATGTTTTATAAAATTAAAACTTCGAAAAGGTTTCCATTTAAAGGCTAGCTTTGAGTAGGGGTGAGATTTCCTTGAAAATCTTTATGTCACGTCTTTTGAAAATACTGAACTTAAATATTAATTTTTATATTTAAGGCACTTTTAATGTTTGAATTATACTGTTCCAATTCACACACATACACATGGACGATTTTCTAAAAAGGTTGTTTTTATATTCTCTGTATTACGAGTTTATAGTACAAAGCATTTAATACATAGATAAGGTATTGTATTCCACCCAAAAATTCGATAACGAGATTTCACCGGAAATACATTTTCGAGGACCCCTGAATCCAAAAAAGCATTTTTAGAAAAAGGTCCGTGTGTGTATTTGCATTTGTGTGTGTATGTGTATGTGTGTGTCTCTGTGTTTTTGGACAGCATAACTCATAAAGAAAAATCCGGTTAAATACCAGGCATAAGAGTAAATCAAATTGATTCGTTAGAAAAGATCCAGAAAAGGGCTATAAAATTCGTAAAAAGGGGTAAATATTTTGGGCCTCCAAACGCTGAGGAAATAAAATGGGAGCCGTTGAAAGTTAGGCGTGAGAAACAGAGGTTGTGCGCTTTATTTAAAGCTTACGCTGGCTTAAACGCATGGGAGGACGTTACTGACAAACTGGAAAACCCAACTTACTATGCACGAAACGATCATCCGTTCAAAATTAAGGGTAGAAGATACAGAACTGACGTGGGAAAGTTCTCCTTTGTAAATAGAACCATAAAACACTGGAATGAATTGCCTGGAGCAGCCTTTCGGGGTTGTCCCCTGTCTCTGAAGAAATTTAGGAAAAATCTTGATTTTAATGTTGCATAATTTTTGTAAATATTCCTTAAATGAAATGCTTGTGATTTCATATTGTAGTAAATAGAAATGTTAAATTGGTTGGTGATTCTAATTATGAAATTAATCTGAATTGAGAGAAAAATTAATGTTTTCATATTTGTGTAAATAACTATTATATCTAGCTTACAAAGCCATAAACTGGCAGCTGTGATTTATTGTTTATATATCTTGTATACATATATAACTCTGCCACCGGGTGATACCCACTTGCAGAGAAATAAATACATACATACATAAATGGCTCTAACGATTTTAATTTGAAGTATCATATGTTTAAGATATTTTCATTACAAACGAAATGTATATCTTGAATTTTTGGGAATAGGCACTGAGCACCTGCTCATTCTGATGATTTTTGTGTAATCGGTCAACCGTAAGAGATACAAAAGAACTTACAACACAGAAAGGTATAACTTGTTATAAAACACAATTTATGTTATATAGGCTTTTTGTAGAGTTTACCGTTTCAGATATATTTTAATAATGTTTCAACTTTAAACTATTTAAATGTTTTTCAAACGGGATTTTATCTGTTGTTACATATTCTTTTGTTTTACCTCTGGTCGTGGAAACAGAATTGAATTTCAATGACAAAGGCATAGTAATCATCTTTTAAAAGATGTTATTGTCGCTTTAGCCTAGTGCATTACTATATTTTCCTTCTACTTATAAGGAATTAATAAGAAGACCATTTCTGCAATGTTTGTCTTGATTAACATGATGCCGATAAAGAGTTCCTTTGTAAGAGTTGTCGGTTTTTAAAACAGATAGAGAAAGTTATGTGAATGGAAAACATCAGAATTTTTTTTATTCAGAGAAGCTATTGAATTTTTGAATGAAATGAAATATCTTGAAATATTTTGGACGAAATGAAATGTTATTGTATTGTGCGTAATAGATAAATTAAAAATCCGATGTGTTCCATGCAGCTGACTTTCTTTACATTTCTGTATTTTATTTAAAAGTCTTTTCTTCTATCTACTTCATGCTAATCAAGATAAAAGTAGCAGAATGGTTCTTATTACATGTTTTGTAAGTAGAAGGGAAATAAGGGAATAAACATACTATTTTAAAGTCTAGTCAAATCTTTTCAAATCTGGTGATGAAATTGTATTGTATGTCTGGCCAGGAGTTGACAAATTCCCATATTAGAAAAGTATGAGTATTTTAAATCTGAAACCAATAACAAGGAATATCTCGGAAACGATCAGCTCCACAAAAACGTATACAACTAAAATGATGTGCTTCAGGACATACATTTTATTTGCCATGTAAATATCTTTAATGCGCTGTATTTTTACCTAAATCCTTATAGGCAATTTTAAGAAAATCAAAATCTTTCGAAAAATGTTCTACGTAAAGGATTGTTTGGAGTGGCGGAATTTTTTGAAAATCTTTGTGTCGTCCTTGGGAGATACTGAGCTTAAATACCAAGTTTGGTATTTACTGAACTTTTCTTTTTTGAGCTATGCTGTACACAAAACACACACACACGCAGACTCATACAGACACATACTGAACTTTTTTCTAAAAAAGCTTCATTTGGATTCAGGGGTTCTCGAAATATTTCCGGTGAAATCTTGGTATCGAATTTTTGGGTGGAATAGAATAGCTTCTCTATCTATTATGTTCGCTGAACATATGCGCTAAAGAAAGTAAAAATGTATTTTCTGAAATAGTTGATTGTAAGTTAATCATTCTGAACACATATTTAGTAATGTAAACTACATTTACATTATTCATTTATTAATTGCCATGCCAACAAGCACTGTAAGTATTTACAGTAAGAGTTTGAGTGGTTATTAATACTTTCAGTACAATTAGGAAATGACGTAACACTCAAGACATGTGCTACTTCAAGTAAAGAATCCATTGCAAAATTCATTAACAAAAGAGTGTATAAAAATGCTTTGTGCATATAATTTAAATGTAACCTTTCATTTGTTAACTTCGTGACTTTGTTACTTTCTCTGCACATACTATGTACATAGTGTATAGAGAAGGTACTGTAGTGCACCCAAAACTTCGATACCGAGATTTGACCGGAAATACATGTTTTGGGTCCCCCTTAATCCAAAAAAAGCATTTCTGAAAAAAGGTCCATGTGTGTTTGTATGTGTGTGTCTGTGTGTGTGTCTGTGGACAGCATAGCTAAAAACGAAAATACCGTTAAATACCAAACTTGGTATTTAAGTTTAGTATCTTGCAACGATGTGACACGAAGATTTTCAAGAAAATTCACCCACCCCAACTACCCTTTACATGGAACTTTACTGGAAAATTTTAATTTTCTCAAAAATGGCTCTAGCAATTTTGATTAAAATACACCATATTAAAGATATTTACCTGGCAAATAATAGATATATCTTGAATTTTCAGGGAATAGCCTCTGAAGACTACTTTATTCTGAATGAATGTTACGGAATTTTGCATAACTGCAAGAGATAGACAAAAACTTACCACACAAAAATTATAGAACACATTAAAACACACAATTTATGCTATATACATTTTGTTCGTGAAGTTGGTCGTTTTTGAGATATTCCTTGTTTTTAGGTTTTAGCTTTAAAGAAGTACACTTTTCACATACAAGAATTTGTCAACTCATGTCCATACAAACAAAGGAACTTCAAGTTACATAGCAACCACCCTTTGACTCTATGGTACTCCCTTATTTCGCTCATACTTACAAGAAAGCAAGTAATAAGACTATTTCTGCTAATTGTTTCTCGATTAGCATGAAGTAAATGGAAGCATAAGCTTTTTAACAGTAATGTGTTGCAGAATTTTTTTTTTTTTTGGCAGTGTTTAACGCCCGCTTTAGCTACTTATGGCAGGCGGTGACACTGATGATACATGAATGATGATGGAGCATCGGTGGAATGAGATGGCGGGGGAAACCAGAGTACCCGAGAAAACTCGCCCCAGCGCCGCTTTGTCTACCACAAATCTCAGATGCGGTCGCTTGGGATCGAACCCAGGCCGTCTAGGTGAGAGGCGAGTGGTCTAACCACTCGGCCACGGGTTGCAGAGATGTAGAGAAAGTCATGTGAATGGAACACATCAGATTTTTTTCTTAATGTTCAATAAAATATTGAGAAGCAAGTATTTCAAAAAGGAATTGGCTAAGTTACTTAACAGTTCTCAAATACTTGAAAAAACTCGGCCCTATGACCTCGTATTCCTAATATGCATGCCCAACCTGATAAGTGTAACTTCTTACAGTTCTTAGTATGCAATATACAATTTGAATTCAGGGGACTTAAAAACATATATTTCCTCAGCATCAAATATTTGGATGAAATTAAATACCTTCTCTGCCAGTTATGCACTTTGTACGTAGTAGAAAAAGTAACATTTTGCACATAAAGGAAGGAATATAAGAGAAATAAAGCTGTAGGTAATTGGGGTACAGTTTATTTCGTTTCTTAGTCTATGTGGTTACTTGTATACACGTGGCACGATGTTTGCGACAAGTCAGTAACAAAATGGATTGGAATACAGACGGCGATGGCGGCGGCAGAGAAGCAATGCAAGTGTGCTAAAGGCCTGTCTGCCGTCTCTGTCTCTCCTGCAGGGAGATCGCCTGCGTGTGGCCTCCCTGATTCAGTCTGTGTCGCAGCCAGCACCGGGACGGACGTCGCGACGCGTGCAGGCAGCCCAGCTCCTGGGAGCCTGCCCCCAAGTGTTTGTGATATCAGTGTGTGCTATTGTGCGTGTGTCCGCAACCAGGTTCCTCAGTGTCTCTGCACAAGAGGTTGCTAGCAAGTAAATTCCCTTCCAAAATATATCAGGCATCCTTACGATGGAGCAGCTAAGGTTTTATACACCCTTGTGTATTGAAAGTTCATGCTTCAGCCTGCGGCTTAAATATTGATAAACAAACTAAGAGAATGCAATACTGCTGTAACAAAGTATTGTTAAAAAGAATATTCATCTATCTACTATATTCTAATTAAGATAAACATTAGCAGAAATAATCGTGTAAGTAGAAAAAAATAAGGAATACACCAAGCAAATGATAGTTAAATCTTTCAAAAGCTTGTTGCTGTGTGGTTGAAATCCGTTTCTATGCATGGCTAGGAGTTTACAAATTCCCGTGCGAGAAAAGTGTAAATATTTTAAATTTGAAACAAATAATAATAATTATCTCAGAAATGCTCCATTCCATGACATAATTGTGTGATTTAACGAGATCTACATTTTTATATATTTAGTTTTTGTCTATCTCTTACAGTTTACCAGTTATGCAAAATTCAGCAAAATTCATGCAGAATAAAGAGATCATTAGAGACTATTCCCGGAAATTTAAAGGATACATTTTATTTGTGATGTAAATATTCTTAATGCACGGTAATTTAATCAAAATCGTTATAGTCATTTTTCAGAAAATCAAAATGTTTGAAAATGCTTCCATGTAAAGGGTAGTTTGGTGTAGTGGGGGTGGGATTTTCCTCAAAATCTTCGTGTGGCATTCTTGGAAGATGCTAAACTTTAATACGAAATTTGGTGATTAGCCGACTTTTCGTTTTTGAGTTATCGTATTCACAGATACACGGACACATACACACACGCACACACACACACACTCACACACCTGGGCCTTCTTCTATTTTTTTTTATACAGGGGACTCTATAACATCTATTTCAGGTGAGATCTCGGTATCGAATTTTTGAGTGCAATACAATACCTCCTCTATACACTAATTTACATAGTACATGTAGAGCAAGTAGAAATATACTTTCTCAAATATTTTATTTCCAGTGTGAAATTAAATGACACTAATTTTCCAGTGTTAAAATAGCAGACAGTGTAAATAAGTATCTATGTTATTATATAGGGCATTCATTTCACAATTTCTCGCTGTAAATAACCATTTATTTTAGTTTAATTTGATTGGCAATAAATATAATAGTAACAACAATAATATACAATAGTTTGGTATACATAAAATAGCTTTGAACATTTGTTGTTTCGATATGACGATTTAACGATAGAGCACAGCCTGGATTTATACTTAATTTTCCCATTAAATACATATAAATTTGTGAAGGCAAAAACAAAAATAATAATAATAATATAGTGCTTGTAAACTTGGTAGTACGGGTTTTAAATAGATCAGCTCAGAAGTTAAATTACAAAATTATTACAAAAACACACACAGAGGCAGAAAGAAAATCAAAATTCATCCATCTTAAAAAGGTCTATTTACAGGGCGTTTTAGTCTAGATTTGAGTAGACAGTTTTTAATTGTTTGGTATCTCGGAAGTTTGATATGTGCTGCTTCTACATTTATAGTATATTTACCACAGAATTGTTTGGTGTTACATCACTGTACACTTAAATTTGGCTTCTAATATTATTTGTGTGCATATCACGAAGTTGGAGTTATGTAAAAACAGTATGATGCAACAGACATACGCTGATATCACTGAAAGAATGTCATTTTTACTTTCTCTACACGTATTATGTACATAGTGACCTTTAGATAACATAAATGCCGGGAATACTCATAACACACATTTTTACTTTCTCTATACATACTGTATAGTGTATAGAGAAGGTATTGCACTCCACCCAAAAATTTGATACCGAGATTTCACCGGAAATATATGTTTTAGGGTCCCCTGTACACAAAGAAAGCATTTTCAAAAAAGGTCCGTGTGTGTCTGTCCGTGTGTCTGTGAACACAAAAACGAAAAGTCGGAAAGACGGTAAAATACCAAACTTGGCATTTCGTATCTTCCAGGGATAGGTACCAAACTTAAATACCAAGTTTGGTATTTAACGGTCTTTTCGTTTTTCAGCTATGCTGTCCACAGGCACACAAACACACACACACACGCGCGCACGCACATACACACGGACCTTTTTCCAAAAATGCTTTTTTTGGATTCAGGGGGACCCAAAACATTTACTTCCGGTGAAATCTCGGTATCGACTTTTGGGTGCATTACAACACCTTCTCTATACACTATATACATAGTACGTGTAGAGAATGTAATTCGATATGGATATTTCACCGGAAATACATTTTTTCAGACCTCCTGAATCCAAAAAAAAGCATTTTTAGAAAAATGTCCGTGTGTGTGTCTGTGTATGTCTGTGGGCAGCATAGCTCAAAAACGAAAAGTGCGTTAAAAACCAAACTTGGTATTTAGGTTTGGTATCTTCCAAGGATGCGAGACGAATATTTTCAAGAAAACCCCCCACTCTCAACTACCCTTTACATGGAAATTTTTTTCGAAAATTTTGATCTTATAAAATATGGCTCTAACGATTTTGATTAAAATATATCATATTAAAGATATTTACCTGACAAATAAAATGTATATCCTGAATTTTCTGGGAATAGCCTCTGAAGACTACTTTATTCTGGATGAATTTTGCATAACTACTAAACCGTAAGAGATGGATAAAAACTTAACACACAAAAAATATAGAGCACGTTAAAACACACAATTTATGTTATGTGCATTTTTTTGTGGAGTTAACGGTTTTTGAGATGTTCCTTGTTCTTGGTTTCAGCTTTGAAAAACTTATACTTTTCTCATACAGGAATTTGTCAACTCCTGTCCATACAAACAAAGGAACTTCAGTCACATAGCAACCAGATTTTGGCTTTCACTTTAACCTATGGTACTCCCTTATTTCGCTTCTACTTACAATAGAGCAAGAAATAAGACTATTTCTGCTATTTTTTATCGATTAGCGTGAAATAAGTAAAAGATACGGTTATTAACAATAATTTGTTACAGAAATATAGAGAAAGTCATGTGAATGGAAAACATCAGATTTTTTTTCTGCGTTGGAGAATTTTTTCCTCGAGTGTGGTCAGCAAAAGTTAATTCCTACTGTTGGAAAATCTGTAACGTTAATAGCTATATTCGGAAGTAACCCTTACAGAACCTCTCTGTTGATGATTGCTTTCAAAACACTGGGATTAATGCGATGTTATTTCTGGTATTGTGAGCTAGCTACAGTTGTGTATCTTTTGAATTCTCTTTATATGAGTGTTAATTGAGTAAATCTTTTCACTATAATTACAGTAACTGCAAGGAGTGCGTTGTATTTATAGGCCACGTAAAGTTATTAGTGCCCGTTGACTGAGTAGCACAAACTATTTCTTATGAAGTAGATTAGCCTTAATTTTATTATCATTTATTTTTTTGATTAGAAGATATTCTTTATTGGATTTTTTTTATTATCAAATGGGTATTTGGTTTTTCTTTTTATGTTTACCTTTATGTAATGTGTGATTTGTTTCTTGTCTTTCTGAGGCAGGCACATTCACATGCTTGTGACTCATATACCTATCTGGAAAACTAGATTTTTACTTTCTCTACACGTACTATGTACATAGTGTATAGAGAAGGTATTGTAACGCACCAAAAAATTAGATACAGATTTGTCACAGGAAATATATGTTTTGGGTCCCCCTGAATCCAAAAAAAGCATTTCTGGAAAAAGGTCCATGTGTGTGTGTGTGTGTGTGACAGAGAGACAGAGAGTGTGTCTGTGGCCAGCATAGCTCAAAAACGAAAATGTTGTATTTAACTTTGGTATCTATCAAGGATACGACACGAAGATTTACAAGAAAATTCCCCCACCCCCAACTACCCTTTACATGGAGCTTTTTTCGAAAAGTTTTATTTTCCCAAAAATGGCTCTAACGATTACGACTAAAATCTCTTATATTTAATATGTTTATATGCTAAATAAAATGTATATCTTGAATTTTCTGGGAATAGCCTCTGAAGACTACTTTATTCTGATTAAATTTTACAGAATTTTGCATAACTGCTAGGCCGAAAGAGGTGGACCAAAACTTACCACACAAAAAATGTAAATTACATTAATACACACAGTTTATTTTTTTCTTGGTGTTGATCGTTTTTGAGATATTCCTTGTTATTGGTTTCAGTTTTGAAAAGCTTATACTTTTCTCATACAGGAATTTGTCAACTCCTGTTCATTCAAAGGAATTTCAGTCACATAGCAACCAGCTTTTAACCTATGGTACTCCCTTATTTCGCTTCTACTTACAAGGAAACAAGTAATAAGACTATTTCTGCTAATTTTTTCTCGATTAGAATGAAGTAAATAGAAGAATAAGCTTACTAACAATAATTTGTTACAGAGATGTAGAGAGAGTCATGTGAATGGAACACATCAGATTTTTCGAATTAGTTTATTCAGAGCACCCTAAAGTGTGTTCTTCCACTGAAATCTCGGTATCGAATATTTGGGGTCAATGCAGTACCTTCAGTCTCATGTGCAAAGTAGAGAGAGTAAAATAGTATGTAGTTGTTGCAAAAATGGCTCTTAAGCATAACTAAATTCCAGTGATTATTGACAGCTACGGATATACATGGAAATGCATCTCTTACTTCAGAATAATACGCCCACTATCATCCCGGGAATCGATTCTGCGTCCCCCGGAATGGAAGATACTTGTCCATACAAACTGCATTACATCAGCTCCCTAGGGCTCTTTATTCTGCAATAAATCGAAACCGGTTCCACTGGCTGCGAATCAATTCCTCCATAGCGACCACTGGCTTTGGGGGAATGAATACAGCATAGCATGCTTTATAACTATATTAAAACTATATGTTTCATAACTATATTAAGAGAGTTTATTATTAACAATATTTAGTTTATTTTATGAAAAAGTACATAATTTAATAAAAAATCCAGTTATTACTTTCTCCATACTCACTATGTACATAGTGTATAGAGAAAGTATTGCACTCCACCAAAAATTCGATACCAAGATTTCATCTGAAATATATGTTTTAGGGTCCCCAATATCCAAAAAAAGCATTTTCACAAAAAGGTCCGTGTGTGAGTGTGTGTCCGTGTGTCTGTGAACACGATAACTCAAGAACGAAAAGTCGGTAAAATACCAAACTTGGTATAAGTTTAGTATCTTCCAGGGATGCGACACGAAGATTTTGAGAAAAATCCCCACACCCCCAACTACCCTTTACATGGAAGTTTTTTCGAAAATTTTGATTTTCTCAAAAATGGCTCTAACGATTTTGATTAAAATTTCGGATATTAAACATATTTACCTGACAAATGAAATGTATATCTTGAATTTTCTGGGAATAGCCTCTGAAGAGTAGTTTATTCTGGATGAATTTTACTACATTTTGAATCACTGCTAAACCGTAAGAGATGGACAAAAACTTACTACACAAAAAATGTAGAGCACTTTAAAACACACAATTTATGTTTTATACATTTTTTCGTGGAGTTCGTCGTTTTTGTGACATTCCTTATTTTTGGTTTCTGCTATGAAAAACGTATACTTTTCTCATACAGGAACTTACTTGTCAACTCCTATCCATATAAACAAAGGCACTTCATTGACCTAGCAACCAGCGTTTGACTATCACTTTAACCTACGGTTGTCCCTTATTTCGCTCCTACTTACAAGGAAGCGAGTAATAAGACTATTTCTGCTATTTTTTTCTGATTAGCATAAAGTAAATAGAAGTATAAGCTTTTTAAGAATTATTTGTTGTAGGGATATGGAGAAAGTCATGTGAATGGTACACATCAAATTTTTTTTCTCTTTCATATAATATTCCTAATCACACTGTGGATATATTATGGTTGCGAATGAATAATAATATTAAATAAATACACACAAATAAATATTACGAGTATAAGACATGTTGCATATCTGCCTAACATTTAAGAGGTCGCGAGCTCGAATCTCGCTTAGGGTGAGTAAGGGAATACACGAGGCTAAAGCGATAGTCAAATATTTAAAGCTAGTTGCTTTGTAATTGAAATTCGGTTCGCTCTGCATGGGCAGGGGCAAAATAAAATAAAAAAGGAACGACAAATTTGTGTTTGAGAAAACTTTCAAGTATTTTTAAATTGAAAAACTCTTATGCGTTACACTCACATGACTTTCTCCAGTTACTCTACAAACATCTTACGAAAGATAATTCTTTTTTCAACACCATCCTAATCGAGATAAACATTAGCAGAATTTTATTATTCAGTTCCTTGTATGTAAAATGGAACTAAGGGAGTGCACAAGGCTAATGTGATAGTCAAATTTTAAAACCTGTCGTTATGCGATTGTCATTGAAAATCGCTTCTTTGCTTGGCCAGGAGTAGAGCAATAGAAAAACGGACACTTTCATCTGAGAAAAGTATAAGAATTTCACAATTGAAACTAATAATAAGGAATACCTTGAAAACGGTAAGCTCCACGAAAAAAATGAATATCACATAACTTGTATATTTTAACAAGATCTACATTTTTTGTAATGTAAGTTTTTGTCTATCTCTTACGGTTTATTAACTATATCAAATTAAGCAAAACTCATCAAGAATAAAAAGGTCTTTTGAACATATTCCCAGAAAATTCAAGATAAACATTTTATTTGTAATAGATATGCCTTTAATATGTGATATTTAATCAAAATCGTTAGAACCATTTTTAAGAAAAACAAAATTTTTGAAAAGTTTTCCATGTAAAGGATAATTAGAGGTGGGGGAATTTTCTTGAAAATCTTCTTGTCGCATCCTTGGAAGATACCAAACTTAAATACCAAGTTTGGTATCTAACCGTCTTTTCGTTTTTTGAGCTATGCTGTCCACACACACACACGCGCGCGCGCGCGGACCTGTTTCTGAAAATGCTATTTTTGGATTGAGGGGGTCCTAAAACATGTATCTACGGTGAAATCTCAACATCGAATTTTTGGGTGCAATAAAATACTTCTCTGTCTCTATGTATATTATACATACAGGGCTAGAGAAAGAACTAGTTACAGGAACTGGTTAACTCAACAAAAGAATGATACAGGACCTAAATTCTGTAATTTAATGAGATATCGTTTTCTATGTAGCAGGACTTTTGTCTCTCTCGCGGTTTATCAGTAATGCAAAAAATATCCATAATGAGCAGGTCTTCAGAGGCTATTCCAGAAAAGTCTAGATGTATCTAAATTGTATTTATCGTGTAAATATCTTTAATGTATAATCTATAATGTTTTAAGCAAACTCATTTTAATCAAAATCCTTTTTCTTGAGGAAATTAACATTTTCGAAAAATGCTCCAAGTAAAGGTTAGTAGTGGGTGGTGCGATTTTCTATAAATACCAAGTTTGGTATTTAACCGACTTTTCGTTTTTGAGCTATGCTGCCCTTACACACAGACACACGAACATGTTTCTAAAAAGGCTATTTTTGGATACAGGCAATCCCTAATCATGTATTTGCGGTGAAATCTCGGTATCTAATTTTTAGGTAGAAGCAATTTCTTCTCAATCCACTATGTACATTGTACATATATCTAGAGAAACTAACAAGTAAGGTCTGTAAAATATCAAACTTGTTATTTAATTTCAGTATCTTCCAAGGTTGCGATACGGATCCTTTGCATGGAAACATTTCAATAATTTTAATTTGCTCAAAATTGGCTCTAACAATTTTGATTAAAATATTGTATATTAAAGATATTTACATGACAAATAAAATATATCTTGAGGTTTATAGGAATAGCCTCTGAATACTGGATGAGTTACGCATAACCGGTAAACTGTAAGAGATAGACAAAAACTGACTGCTTAGAATATGTAGCTAAAACAACAGTTTATGCCAATGGTGTTGACCATTTTCGAGATATTCCTTGTTATTGGTTTCAGTTTTAAAATACATAAAACGTTTTTGATGCGGGTATTTGTCAACTCATGGTAGTGCAAAGAAATGGGTTTCAATCACATAGCAACCAGCTTTTAAAAGATTTGACTATCGCTTTAGATTACTCTTCTACTTACAAGGAAGCAAGTAATAAGACTATTTCTGCTAATGGTTGTCTCGATTAATATGACATAGCAGAATAATGTTTACTTTCTCTACATGTACTATGTATATAGAGTATAGCTAAGGTATTTTATTGCAGCCAATAATTCGATACTGAGATCTCACCGAAAATATGTTTTGAGATCCCCTGAATTAAAAAAAAATTTAGAAAAATGTCCGAATGTGTGTTTGTGTGTGTGTTTAGGAAGCATAGTTCAAAAATGAAATGTCCGTTAAATACCAAACTTGGTAGGCATTTAAATTCAGTATCTTTCAAGGATGCGACACGAAGATTTTCAAGAAAATCCCCCACCTCTAACTACCCTTTACATGACAAATTTTTCGTAAATGTTGATTATCTCAAAAATTGCTCTAACAATTTAGATTAAAATATCGTATATTGAAGATATTTAGATGACAAATAAAATGTATATCTTGAATTTTCTGAAAATAGCCTCTAAGACATCTTTATTCTGAATGAATTTGGCAGAAGTTAACACAAGTAGTAAACCGTAAGAGATAGGCAAAAAGTTACCTAACAAAAAATGTAGAGCTCAATAAAACACACAATTTATGTTATATTTTTTCTTGGAGTTCGCTGTTTTCTTTTTTTTTATATATATATTCTTTGTTATTGGTTTCAGTTTTAAATACTTATATTTTTCTCATACGGGAATTTGTCAACTCCTCGGCATCAATCACTTAGCAACCAGCTTTTAAAATATTTTACTATCGTTTTAGCCTATGGTACTCTTTAATTTCCCTTCTACTTACAAGGAAGCAAGTAATAAGGCCGTTTCTGCTAATTTTTTCTCGACTAGCATGAAGTAAATAGAAGAAAATGCTTTTTAATAATAATTTGTTACAGAGATATATAGAAACTAATATGAATAAAACACATACAATTTTTCCCTTATATCTGTTGCTTCGAGTTTAATGAAGAATCATAGGTAAATATATATTAAAGTAAAGCGTGCATGCCGGAAGTAAACTCTCAACCTTCAGCTGTTCTGTGTTACGACTTATGGATAGTGCATTGTCCTTTCTCGTCGCATCAGAACTTCAATTGTTCTGTAAACGCCCACACTATCGACCTCGGAAATGACTTGCTGTATATCTTGAGAAGGCACCACCCGTTGAACAGTGTTTTTAATATGTATAGTGCCTTTGTGTTTCGTGGCTGCATCAATTAATATGTAAGAGAGTCACTTCCTGCTGGGCTGTCCATTCACAGAGGGCCTCGTTGTTGCCTCCTGAGTCCATAAGAACACACATCATTTAGCAGGCCTTAGAAGGCGGAAGATTACTTCACCGACACTGCAACACATTTTAAATTAATTCTGCCGTAAAACCGCTGCGGCATGCTGGTATTTTTACTTTCTCTACACGTACTATATACATAGTGTATAGAGAAGTTATTGCACTCCACCAAAATATTCAATACCGAGATTTCACCGCAAATATATGTTTTAGGGTCCGCTTTATCCAAAAAAAAAAAAAAATCTGATGTGTTACACTTACATGACTTTCTCTAGCTGCTCTACAAAACTCCTACAAAATATTGTGCTTCTTTGTACACAATGCTAATCAAGATAAATGTAGTTCCTTATAAGTAGAAGAAAATAAGGGAATGCACTATGCTCAAGTGATTGTCAAATGTTTTAAAAGCTATCGTAATGCGATTGTCATTGCAAATCACTTCTTTGCTTGGCCAGGAGTAGAACAAAAGAAAAACAGACACTTCCTGTGTGAGAAAAGTTTAAGTACTTCACAATTGAAACAATAACAAGGAATATCTCGAAAACGGTTACCTCCACAACAAAAACGTAAAGGACAAAAATTGTGTGTTTTGTCAAGAGGTACATTTTTTGTGCAGTACGTTTTTTTTTCTATCTCTTACGGTTTAGCAGTTAAGCAAAATTCAACAACATTCGTCCAGAATAAAGAGGTCTTAAGAGGCTATTCCCAAAAAATTCGAGATATACATTTTATTTCGAACATAAATAGCTTTAATATACAGGATTTTAATCAAAATAGTTAGAGCCAATTTTAAGAAAATCAACATTTTCGAAATTTTTTCCTGTAAAGGGTAGTTTGTGGTGGGGGGATTTTTTTGAAAATATTCGCGTCGCATCCTTTGAAGATACTAAACCTAAATACCAAGTTTGGTATTTAACGTTATTTTTTGGGGGGGCTATGCTGTCCAAAGTCACAGACAAACACACACGGACCTTTTTTTTAAAAATGCTTTTTTCGGACTCAGGGGACCCCATAACCTATATTTCTGGTAAAATCTCGGTATCGAATTTTTGGGTGCATTACAATACCTTCTCTATCCCTATGTACATTGTAGATATGGGGCTAGAGAAAGTAAAAAGTGTTTTCAGAAAAAAGGTCCGTGTGTGTCCGTGCGTCAGTGTGTCTGTGAACACGATAACTCAAAAACAAAAAGTTGGTAAAATAACAAACTTAGTATTTAAGTTTAGTATCTTCCAGGGTTGCGACACGAAGATTTTGAGAAAAATTCCCCCACGCCAAAGTACCCTTTAAATGGAATTTTTTTCGAAAATTTTGATTTTCTCAAAAATGGCTGTAACAATTTCGATTAAAATATCGTATATTAAAGATACTTGCCTGACAAATAAAGTGTATATTTTGAATTTTCTGGGAATAGTCTCTGAAGACTACTTTATTCTGGGTCAATTTTAAGGAAATTTGCATAACTGCTAAACCGTAAGAGACGGACAAATACTTACCACACAACAAATGTAGAGCACCTAAAAACACATAATTTATATTATATACATTTTTTTCTTGGAGTTGATTGTTTTTACATATTCCTTGTTTTTGGTTTCAGCTATGAAAAACATACTTTTCTCACACAGGAATTGAAATCCTGTCCATACAAATAAAGGAACTTTAGTCACATAGCAACCAGCTTTTGACTATCACTTTAACCTATGGTTCTCCCTTATTTCGCTTCTACTTTCAAGGAAGCAAGTAATAAGACTATTTCTGCTAGTTTTTTTTTCTCGATTCCTATGAAGTAAATCGAAGCATAAGTTTTTTAACAATACTTTTTTTCAGAGATATAGAGAAAGTCATGTGAATGGAACATATCAGGTTTATTAACGTCCTTTAACCCGGTTGGTGAAATGATGCCCAAATAATCCCGAAGTCCACGGAGCTTAAAGTTACTGGACTTTCGTCTTCTCAGGATAAGGAAAAACACCAAAAAAGCGAGATTCGAACTCGCGACCTGTTGAATGTGAGGCAGACACACACTACCTAGGCGGGCTCATTTTGGTGTTCTTAAGAACGGGAATTTAAAACTCATGTTACATTAGTATTTTATGCTCTAAAATTCTGATGTGTTCCATTCATACGACTTTCTGTACACACTAAAAAAAATATTATTACTTTATCTATAACGTAATCGAGATAAACATTATCAGAAATTGTTTAATATGTTCCTTCTAAGCTAAAGGTAAATAAGGTATCTACTACACTGGACTAAAGCGATTGTAAAATCTCATACAAATTCGATCGCAAGGCTAAACAACTGAAATTCGGTTTTCACTTTGTACGGACAGGAGTAAAACAAAAGAGAGACGAAGCGAAAGATGATATCCCGTTTGAGAAAAGTGTAAGTAGCTTAAAATTAAGCCAATAACAAGAAGTAAGTTTGTAAGTTTTTATCTTCCTCTTACGATTTACCAATTATCCAAAATACAACCAGAATCAAGAGTTCTTCCAGCGAGAAAATTCAAGATATACATTTTATTTGACATATAAATATCCTTAATATACGGCAATATGATTAAAATAGTTACAGTAATTTTTTAGAAAAACAAAATTTTCAAAAAAAAATCATTTAAAGGTAGTTTGGGCTGAGGTCTTCAGGTGAAAGTCTTCGTATCACACGCCTGGTAAACACTAAACTTAAATACCAAGTTTGATATTGAACGGTCTTTACTGTGCGCGCTCGCAGACACACACACACACTGAGTCTTTTATAATTTTTATTATTCAAGGGTCTGCAAAACATGTATTTCGGGTGACATTGATGTATCGAAATTTTGGATGGAGTACAATACTTTCTCTATACACTGTGTACATAGTACGTGCAGAGGAAGTAAAACTTGCATTTAAAATATGGTGAAACTCGCTAAGACGCTCTAGCAATGTTTCCAACCTTAAGGGAAGGATTTGCCTCCACGCATTGTTCACGGATCTATGACGCATTCATGTGCTCTAGGACTCTCTAAACACCAGGTGTAATTGTCCGCCATTATGGTTCAAACCGCTGCGATTGCCATAACAGGCCCTTGATACACTATTACTTTCTCTATCAGTTATGTACAATGCACATAGAAGACAGAGAAGATATGGTATACCACCCAAACATTGGATTTCACCGAAAATATATGTTTTGGGAAACTCTGAGTCACACCCCAAAAAGAATTTGTAAAAAAGTTCCTTGTGTGTCTGTGGATAGCATGACTCCAAAATGAAAAGTCGATTAAATTCCAAATTTTGTATTTAAATTAAATATCATTTGGTATTGAACGATTTTTCGTTTTGAGCTATCATGTTCACGGACACATACGGGCTTTTTTGCAAAAATACTCTTTGGACTCAGGGGAGCTCAAAACATATATTTCCAATGAAATTTCGATGTCGAATTTTTGGGTGGAGTACAATACTTTATCTATTATGTGAATAGTACATGTAGAGATAGTAATAAGCTTTTGTAAGAATAGTTCAAATAGCCACTAATAAACTACATAAAGTAGAAAAACCCATGTGAGAGTAACACGTCATATTTTTTATAACTGAGTTATTAGATATGATGTTAGTCCGAAAGAAATGCTTTTGCAATATTTTGGGTTTAATGGCCCTTATAGATCGTGAAGCTGGAAGCTTATTGTAAAAATTCTATATCAAGCTCTGCATATTTATTTACGTGAGGTGCGAGAAAAATCACAGCCTTTTGTGTACGGTACAATGGACATGACCTCATTCGTTTGAATCGATCGTAGTATCAATTATTCCATATTGTCACTCAATTGTGTCCATTAACTCAAGCTTGATGTCCAGTATTTAAATAGTTAATATTCTCAAAATAAAATAATATATTTTATTCTGTTTGCTTCTCCGGAATACAAAAGTTGACCGTAGACAAAGAATAGCAATTAAAACAAAATTACATTAACAGTAACAAATAAAAATAAATTTACACCTTAGGAAAAAATTCTGATGTGTACCATTCACATGACTTTCTCTATATCCCTGCAACAAATTATTCTTAAAAAGCTTATACTTCAATTAACTTCGTGCTAATCAGTAAAACATTAGCAGCAATAGCCATATTACTTGCTTCCTTGTAAGTAGAAACGAAATACGGGAGTACCATAGGTTAAAGTGATAATCAAAATCTGGTTGCTATATCACTGAAGTTCTTTGTTTGTATGGACAGCAGTTGACTAATTCCTGTATGAGTAATGTATAAGTTTTTCATAGCAGAAACCAAGAATAAGGAATGTCACAAAAACGACGAACTCCACGAAAAAATGTATATAACATAAATTGTGTGTTTTAACGTGCTCTACATTTTTTGTGTGGTAAGTTTTTGTCCATCTCTTACGGTTTAGCAGTTATTCAAAATTCCGTAAAATTCATCCAGAATAAACTACTCTTCAGAGGCTATTCCCAGAAAATACAAGATATACATTTTATTTGTTAGGTAAATATCTTTAATATACGAAATTTTAATCAAAATCGTTAGAGCCATTTTTGAGAAAATCCAAATTTTGGAAAAAAGTTCCATGTAAAGGGTAGTTGAGGGTGGAGGGATTTTTCTCAAAATTTTCGTGTCGCATCCCTGGAAGATATTAAACTTAAATACCAAGTTTGGTAATTTACAGACGTTTCGTTTTTGAGTTATCGTGTTCACGGACACACACACACACGGACCTTTTTCCGAAAAAGCTTTTTTTTAGATAAAGGGGACCCTAAAACATATATTTCCGGTGAAATATCGGTATCAAATTTTTTTGGTGGAGTGCAATACCTTCTCTATACACTATGTACATAGTGCCTATAGAGAAAGTAAAAATAGCATGCAGTTACACAGCAAAATAACAACTATTTAAATGGTAAAATAATAAAAAGTGAACACATGTATACATATAAAGGAATACATATAAAGGAATAACATAACATGTTTCTGTTAATAAGCATCGCATAAATTATTTTTTAAAATTTTTAACGTGACTGAAGACCAACTTCTTTGGAAAGTTGATTTTTCATTTGGAAGTTCTCCAGGAAGTTTATTGTTTTCCCCTGAATGGTCCTCTGGCTCCAACCATAATGCCCATAGTATATTGCGAGGTGATTTGCAGAATGTTGTTTAGCTTTTTACTTTCTCTAGCACGTATGTACATAGTGACTAGAGAAGTTAGTATATTCCACCAAAAAATTGATATCAAGATTTTACCAGAAATATATGATTTAAGGTCCCCTGCATAGCTCACAAACGTAAAGATCATTAAGTACTAAACTTGGTATTTTTATTTATTTCTTCCAAGGATGCGACAAGAAGATGTTCAAGAAAACCCCCCCCACAACAAACTACATGGCAAATGTTTTGAAAATTTTGGTTTTCTCAAAGATGGCTCTAACGATTCTGATTAAAATGCCGTATATTAAACGTCTTTACCTTGCAAATAAAATGTATATATTGAATTTCCAGGGAATAGCATCTGAAGACCTCTTTATTCTGGATGAGTTTTTCATAATTTTGCATAAAGTTTAAACCATAAGAGATAGACAAATCTTACTACACAAAAAATGTAGTTGTTAAAACATACACGGTTTTGTTGTAGAGTTGTTCATTTTCGAGATATTCCTTGTTATTGGTTTCGATTTTAAACTCCCTAACTTTTCTCACATGCAACAATGCTAAGCGAACCGAACCTCAACTGTGTCACGTAGTGAGATTTGAATAACGAATTAGTTAATGCACTTACTTATTTCCCTTCCACTTACAAGAAAGCAAGACTATAAGACTATTTCTGTTAATGCTTACCTCGATTAGCAAGAAGTAGATAAAAGAATAATCTTTTATAATGATAGTTTGTATGCATAACATCTAGAGAAGGTTATGTGAATGAATAACACCAGAATTTATTATTCACGACCCAATAATATAATATTTACGTGTCTTTGAAGTTCTGTCAAAATATCAACACAACCTTTGACCGTGACGTATTTTAGAACAGTATCTAAGGGTGTAAATGCGCGGTTTGCAGACAGTAGATCCCTGACCCTTAGAGCAGCAAACCTCGCGTGTAACCTTCTTTATTATCTTATCATCTTTATGTCTGGTCATCTATCAGTGCGGAATCGCTTGTTACAGATACCTTTGACCTCAGAAGAGAGAGAAAGTACAAAGTTTACATTTTAACGAAGCTTCTTCATCTTTTAACAGTTCTCATTTGATTCTTCACGTTTATCTCTACAGGTGTTATGTACATAGTGTATAGAGAAGGTATTGCATTGCACCCAAAAATTCGATACCGAGATTTCACCGGAAATATATGGTTTTAGACCCTCTGAACCCAAAAAAAAAAACATTTTTAGAAAAATGTCCATGTGTGTGTGTGATAGTATAGCTCAAAAACGAAAAGTCATTAAATACAAAACTAGGTATTTAAGTTCAATATTTTCCAAGGATGCAACACGAAGATTTCCAAAAAAAATCCTCCCACCCTCAACTAACCTTTACATGGGAAAATTTTCGAAAATTTTGATTTTCTCAAAAATGGCGCTAAAGATTTTGATTAAAATAATGTATATTAAAGATATATGCCTGTCAAATAAAATTTGTATCTTGAATTTTCTGGGTATAGCCTCTGAAGACCTCTTTATTCTGAATGAATTTTGTTGAATTTTGCATAACCGGTAAATCGTAAGAAATAGACAAAAACTTTCTTAAGAAAAATGTAAATGTCGTTAAAATACATGATTTATGTTCTATACTTTTTTCCGTGGAGTTCACCGTTTTAGAGATATTCCTTGTTATTGGTTTGTCTTAAAATACCTTTCTCATACGGGAATTTGTCAACTCCTGGCCACACAAAGAAACGCTTTTCAATTCCATAGCAACCGTATTTTAAAAATTTGACTGCCGGTTTAGCCTATTGTATTCCCTTATTTCCCTTCTACTTATAAGGAACCAAATAATAAGACCGTTTCTACTAATGTTTATCTCGTTTAGCATGAAGTAGATAGAATAATAAGCTTGTTAACAATAATTTGTTACAGAGATTTGAAAAAATGAAGTGAATTGAACACATCAGATTTCTGTGTAAGCATATTCTCAGGTTGTTTCTCGATTGCATCCATGTGTTGAGTTTCAAATCCCCTGTTTTGTGTTTCTCTAACAGGATCGTTGAAGTCTTCAATTGGATTATAGTAAATCTGTCTTGTTACAACAAACAAACCAGAAGAGGATTTCTAAAAAATGTGTAAATATGTTCATGTTGACTTAACCAAGCATTGCTTTTTATTACTTTCTATGCCATTCATATAGTGGCAGAGAACATATCACACTCCATCTAAAACTTGGATAAATTTCGATACCGAATTTCATTCAAAATAAATGCTTTGAGACCCCTGAATAACAAAAAAAAAAAAAAAAAAAAATGTTATGTATTCCATTCATTTGAATTTCTATATCTCCTCTGCAAACCAACTATTTTTAAAAAAAAAATTGTTATTTTATCTAGGTAAACATTATGTTAATCAAGAAATGTTAGTTCCTTATAACTAGAAGCGAAATAAGGGAATACACTAGACTAAAGCGATAATCAAAAGTTCTAAAAGCTAATCACTATGTGTTAACTTTGAAATTAGGTTCTTTTTGCGTAGCCAGGAGTAAAACGAAAGAGAGATGAAAGGATGATGACTTCCCGTTTGAAAATTTTTTTAAGTATTTTAAAATTGAAACTATAACAAGGAATATCTAAAATGGTTAACTCCAGAAAAAATATATTTGAAATAAATTGTTGTAACAAGTACTACATTATCTCTTACGGTTTACCAATACAAAATGTATTCAGACTTCAGAGGCTGTTCCCGTAAAATTAAAGATAAATATTTTATCTTTATATAAACATCTTTAATGTATACGGTATTTTAATCAAAATCGTTAGGAGCCATTTTTGCTAAAATCAATAATCTTAAAACATGTTCCATGTACAGGGTAGTTTTGAGCGGGGGATTTTCTTGGAGATCTTCGTGTCACATACTTATAATTTTGGTATTTAACCGACTTTTGTTGTTTGAGTTATGTTCACGGAAACACACTAGGTACATACGGACCGATTTCTAAAAATCTGATGTGTTACACTCACATGACTTTCTCTAGCTACTCTGCAAAAAAGTTCTTACAAAAGATTATTCTTCTTTCTACACCATGCTAATCGAGGATAAACATTAGCAGAATGTTCTTATTACTTACTCTCTTATAAGTAGGAAGAAAATAAGGGAATACACTTGTCTAAACCGACAGTCAAATGTTTTAAAAGCTGTCTTAATGAGAATGTCACTCAAGTCTCTCCTTTGGTTGGCCAGGAGTAGAGCAAAAGAAAAACGGACAAAAGTATAAGTATTTTACAACTGAAACTAATAACAAAGAATATCTCGAAAACGGTATACTCCACGAAAAAAAATGTATATGGTATAAATTGTGTATTTTAACGAGATCTGCATTTTTGTTCAATAATTTTTTGTCTATCTCTTACGGTTATACATTTTATTTGTGATGGAAATGGATTTAATATGTAGTATTTTAATCAAAATCGTTAGAGCCATCGTTAAGAAAAACAAAATTTTCAAAAATTGTTCCATGTAAAGGGTAGCTAGGGGTGGGGGGATTTTCTTGAAAATCTTCATGTCGCATCTTTGGTATTTAATGGTCTTTTCGTTTTTGAGCTATGCTGTCCGCAGACATAGACACACACAACAGACAGACAAACAGGCACATACACCGAATTTTCCTGAAAATGCTTCTTTTTTTTTTTGATTCAGGGGGTCCTAAAACATGTACTTCCGGTGAAATTCGGTATCGAATTTTGGGTGGAATACAATAATTTCTCTATCCACTATGTGCATTGTACATACGGGGCTAGAGAAAGAAAAAAATACTTATGGATTTAAGGGATCTTGAAACGTTTATACTGTGAAACCTTGGTATGGAATTTTTGGGTGATGTGTAGTACGTTCTTTACTTATATTTTAACTAATAATCGTGAAAATTATATAAATCTTTCTCAGTCCTAAAGTAGTACCCTAACAGATAAATTGAAGTTTTAGCGCTGCATTGCAGAGTTTCATATTGGTTTGGTCCAGATTGATCTTCTTTGAATTGTCTTCTCTTTGCTTTTGTAGAATCTAGACAGAGTAATCCATCATCACCGATTTATTCCATCTGTCTGATTTCACTCTGCAGCTTTATGGAATGTTTGTTTTGCTAGATGATGCAACTGCAAGGAATAGACGTTTGCATTCATTTAAAGCGTGGGATTATGAATACAACACGACGTTTCAAAGAAATGGTATATCATTAAACAGTGCTTTAAGAGCGCTATTAGATTAAATAAAAAATCTGATGTGTTCCATTCAAATGACTTTCTCTACATCTCTGCAACAAATCATTGTTAAAAGCTTATGCTTCTATTTACTTCATGCTAATCGAGAACAAATTAGCAGAAATAGTCTTATTACTTGCTTCATTGTAATTAGAAGCGAAATAAGGCAGTACCATAGGTTAAAGTGATAGTCAAAAGCTGGTTTCTATGTGACTGAAGTTCTTTGTTTATATTGATAGCGGTTGACAAATTCCTGTATAAAGAAGGTATAAGTTTTTCAAAGCTGAAACTAAAAATAAGGAGTATCTTAAAAACGAACAGCTCCTCGAAAAAAAGTATATAACATAAATTGTGTGTTTTAATGTGCCCTACATTTTCTGTGTGGTAGTTTTTGTCCAGCTCTTACAGTTTAGCAGTTATGCAAAATTCCGTAAAAAACATCCAGAATAAAGTAGTCTTCAGAGGCTATTCCCAGAAAATTCAAGATATACCTTTTACTTGTCAGGTAAATATCTTTAATACTCGAAATTTTAATCAAAATCGTTAGAGCCATTTTTGAGAGTATCAAAAATTTAAAGTTTCAGGTAAAGAGTAGTTGGAAATGGGGGGATTTTCCTCAAAATCTTCGTGTCGCATTCCTGGAAGATACTAAACTTAAATACAAAGCTTGGTATTTTACCGACTTTTCATTTTTGAATTGTGTTCACATACACTCGGACACACACACACACATACAGACCTTTTTCCGAAAATGCTTTTTCGGATACAGGGGACCGTAATACACATATTTCCGGTGAAATCTCCGTATCGAATTTTTACATTTTACCTATATGGTACGTATAGAGAGAGAGCAAAAATCACATGATTTTCTCTTCCTGTTCCGCAAACTATTATTACAAGAGATTATTCATGTATCTTGTTCATATTGTGCGAAATAAACATGTCACTTAGTTTCTTGTAAGTAGAAGAGAAATAAGGACATATACTAGACTACGCCATTGTAAAATCTTTTAAAAGCTGTCACTATGCGATAAGTTTGAAGAAACGAATGATGAGTTACCGTTTGGGAAAAGAATGCGTATTTTTATTTTCTCTATAGGCACTATGTACATAGTGTATAGAGAATGTATTGTCCTCCACCAAAAAATTCGATACCGAGATTTCACCGGAAATATATGTTTTAGTGTCCCCTTTATCTAAAAAAAAGCATTTTCGGAAAAAGGTCCGTGTGTGTGTCCGTGTGTCTGTGAACATGATAACTCAAAAACGAAAAGTAGGTAAAATACCAAACTTGGTATTTAAGTTAAGTATCTTCCAGGGATGCGACACGAAGATTTTGAGAAAAACCCCACCACCCTAAACTACCCTTTATATGGAACTTTTTTTCGAAAATTTTGATTTTATAAAAAATGGCTCTAACGATTTTGATTAAAATATCGTATATTAAAGGTATTTACATGACAAATAAAATGTATGTCTTGAATTTTCTGGGAATAGCCTCTTAAGAGTAGTTTATTCTGGATGAATTTTACTAAATTTTGAATAACTGCTAAACTGTAAGAGATGGACAAAAACTTATTACACAAAAAGGTAGAGCACGTTAAAACACACAATTTATGTTATATACATTTTTTTCGTGGAGTTCGTTGTTTTTGAGACATTCCTTATTTTTGGTTTTTGCTATGAAAAACATACATTTCTCATACAGGAATTTGTCATCAGCTCTCCATACAAACAAAGGAACTTCAGTGACATAGCAACCAGCTTTTGACTATCACTTTAACCCATGGTTCTCCCTTATTTCACCTCTACTTACAAGGAAGCAAGTAATATGGCTATTTCTGCTAATGTTTTACTGATTAGCATGAAGTTAATAGAAGTATAAGTTTTTTAAGAATTATTTTTGCAGGGATATAGAGAAAGTCATGTGAATGGTACACACCAGATTTTTACTTTCTCTATAAGCACTATGTACAAAGTGTATAGAGAAGGTATTGCACTCCACCAAAAAATTCGATGCCGAGATTTCACCGGAAATATGTTTTAGAGTCCCCTGTATCCAAAAAAGTATTTTCAGAAAAAGGTCCATGTGTGTGTGTGTGTCCGTGTGTCCGTGTGTCAGTGTGTCCGTGTGTCAGTGTGTCCGTGTGTCTGTGAACACGATAACTCAAAAATGGTATTTAAGTTTAGTATCTTCCAGGGTTGCGACACGAAGATTTTGAGAAAAATTCCCCCATCCCAAACTACGCTTTTCATGGAACTTTTATCGAAAATTTTGATTTTCAAAAAAATGGCTCTAACGATTTTTATTAAAATATCGTATATTGAAGATATTTACCTGACAAATAAAATGTATATTTTGAATTTTCTGGGAATAGCCTCTGAAGACTACTTTATTCTGGGTCAATTTTACGGAATTTTGCATAACTACTAAACGGTTTAGAGGATCCCCTCCTTGAACTTCATTTTTGACAGGCGTTTTACGCATGTATAACATTCTTGGGAATTCACTTATGGATAAAGACAGGAATGAAAATTCTGATATGCATGTTTGTCCTCAAACTTTTGACAGTCTCTGTTTACCTCGTTTTACAAATACTAGTTACAGATAAATAAGTTAGCAAAACAAGGGTCTTTGGTACCTAAATTTTAGTGCAAATAACTATCCCCAGCCTGAACTGCAGCCAACTATGAGTGTAAGCTATTTGTGTATTCTAATGTCATCCAGAGTTCGCATCTCTTTTCTCCTCGAGTAGCTCTTCTGTTTTCAACTTTCCGTTTTCCTTCCTTCTTTCCTCTTCCTTCTATGTGCTGAGTACTGCTTTTCTCATTCTGAAATAACGCAGAGGTTATGACCTAGCCTTCTCTGCTTAGTCAGTTTTCTTCGCATTGGTTTATAGTGTAAGATTACTTGACGTTGCATTAAAACAAGTAATTTTCCTCTACATTTGCTGTATGAATTCTCTTATAGCCTCATCTCTTGTTTTCTTTCTTTTGTTTAATTTTTACTTTCTCTACACGTACAATGTACATAGCGTATAGAGAAGATATTGTATTGCACCCAAAAATTCGATACCTGAAATACATTTTTGGAAAAAGGTCCGTGTGTGTCTTTGGCCAGCGAAAAGACCGTTAAATACTAAATTTGGTATTTAAGTTTATCTTTTAAGGATGTGACACGAAGATTTTAAGAAAATTCCCCCACCCCAAACTACCCTTTACATGGGAAAAAATTCGCAAATGTTGAGTTTCTCAAAAATGGCTCTAACGATTTGGATTAAACTCTCTAATATTTAAGATATTTACATGACAAATAAAATTTATATCTTCAATTTTCTGGGAATAGTCTCTGAAGACATGTTTATTCCGGATGAATTTTGCGGAATTTTGCGTAACTGGTAAACCGTAAGAGATACACAAAAGCTTACTGCACAGAAAATGTAGATCACAATAAAATACACAATTTATGTTATATGCATTTTTTTGTATAGTTGATTGTTTTCTACTTACAAGGCAGCAAGTAATATGACCATTTCTACTATTTTTTTCTCGGTTAGCACGAAGTAAATAGAAGCATAAGCCTTTTAATAACAATTTGTTGCAGAGATGTGGAGAAAGTCATGTGAATGGAACACATCAGATTTTTATACAGGGGAAGCATTGTATTCCACCCAAAAATTTGAGTCGGTCTGGGTTGCTCAATTGCTTAGGCTCTGACCTTCTGAACTCAAGGTCGCGGGTTCAAACTGTGTATAATGTTGTGTAACTGGTAAACCGTAAGAGATCAACAAAAACTTATCACCCAAAAAATATGGATCTCGTTAAAACACACAATTCATTTCATGTATATTTTTGTAGAGCTAACCGTTTTCGAGATATTTCATGTTATTGGGTTCAGTTTTAAACTATTTAAACTTTTCTCAATCGTGAAGTCAATCTTCTTTTCGTCTCTCTTTTGTTTACTCTTAGCACGCAAAGAGAACCGAGTTTCAACTGTTTCACATAGCGACCGGCTTTTAAAGGACCAGACTATCGCTTTAGCCTCTGCATTTTCTTATTTCCCTTCTACTTACCAGGAAACTATAAATAAGGCTAATTCTGCTAATGTTTATCTTGATTATCATTATGCAGATAAAAGAATAATCTTATGAATAAAAGGTTTGTTTGTCCAACAGGTACAGGACATCACCAGATTTTTCCCTTCTACTTACAAGGAACTAAATAATAAGGACAATTTCTGCTAACTTCTATCTTGATTAGCAGGATGTAGATAGAAGAATAAGCTTTTTAACAATTTTTGTAGCAGGGATGTAGAGAAAGTCATGCGAATGTAAAACAGCAGATTGTTTGATAGTATTTAACCCCGCTTTTACTAAAAATGGCACCTCAGGCAATAAACAGACACACACAGACACTTTTCTAAAAATGTTTTTTTGGAATTCAAGGGATCCGAAAACATGTATTTCCGGTGAAATCTCGGTATCGAATTTTTGGTTGCAATATAATACCTTCTCTCTACACTATATAAATAGTACGTGTAGATAAAGTAATAATTACTAGATATACTTGGTATAAACACAGTTTCAGTTATTTTTCATATTATTCTGCTTTAAAAGATGGTGAAGACATAATTCCGAGTTCCAGTGTCAGCTACGAGCGCTCTCGGTTGACAGTATGCAATCTATCACATGCAGGCTGTCGCTGTGATACTGTCACATAGTAAAAGTGCCTAAAATAGTTTGTCTAACGCTTTTTGTGGTTAACCTTTGCAATAAAATGCTTTACTATAATGGATTACGTCAGAGTATTCTCTAACGTATACGCTAGATGATTAATGAATACATATTTTTGTTTGGGTTTATCTTGAAATACTTGTGGCTTTGAGATCTCTACACTTCTTAATGGAACTCAAACACCAAAGGCTGAAGTATTTCTTCAATATAATATGTACAGTCACATAAATGTTTCTATCCTCTCTGATTTACTTTCTTATAATTCTAAAAATTATTCCTAATACAGGCTTGCTTTTCTACGTCTTTTTAATTGCAATAAATGTTCACAAACAAACTCCACACTGAAATGGAACGACATATCCGTTGGTTTGGTATATTATATAACCAAATATAAAATAAGTTTAGATTTTATGAGGTAAAAAATGTCAATAAATTCGGCGCAAATATTCATGTACGTAATTGTAAGCCCATATAAATATAGCAGTCTTTAAAAGGTATAAGGTTCTTAGGTATATTAAATTACACAACTCAAGATGTAAACGTTACATCCCACAGGTTAATAGAATGAATGCGGAGATAGTTTCTGTAATAGAGTCTCGAAGCTTTTCTGAAATAAATATTCTTTTAGAAAGATTTTGTAAAAAGCAATGAACGAAAACTGCAGAAGCTGCAAGCAGGAATGAGGAAGATATAGGTACAAAGTTGACATTTGTGCTTAACCAAAACTCTGATGCATTCCATTCACATGACCTTCTCTAGTTGTTCCACAAACAAACTTTCCTTAAAAAATAGTATTCTTTTGTCTACTTCTTGCTAATCGAGATAACCATTAGCATAAGTTGTCGTATTACTTGCTTCCTTGTAAGTAGAAGGGAAATAAGAGAATACACTAGGCTAAAGAGTAGTCAAATCTTTTAAAAATTATCGTTATGTAAAACAATTGAAATTCGGTTCTCTTTTGTACTCCCGGGAGTAAAACAAAAGAGATGAAACCAAAGTTGACTTCCCGCTTGAGAAAAGTTTAAGTACCCAGTTTAAAATTGAAATCAACAACGAGGAATATCTCGAAAACGGTTGACTCTACAAAAAAAAATGTATGACATAAATTGTGTGTTTTAATAATATCTGCATGTTTTGTGTAGTGAGTACGAGTTATACAATCATCATCCAGAATAAAGAGGTCTTCAGAAGCTATTCTCAGAAAATTCAAGATGGAAATTCCGTTTATCATGAAAATATCTTAAACATAAAGTCGCTTTTGAGAATATCAACATTTTTTAAAAATGTTCCATATAAAGGTTATTCGGGATGGAGAGATTTTCTTGAAAAGCTTTGTGTCGCATCCTTGGAAGATAGTGAACTTCAATACCAAGTTCGGTATTTAATTGACTTTTCATTTTTGAGATATACTGCCCACACCGTCATACACAGACATCATGAATTCACACACACAGACACACACACACGGACATTTCTCTAACAGTGTTTTTATTCTGGGGGTCTCAAAACGTGTATTTTCGGTGTCGAAATTTTAGGAGGAATATAATGCTTTCTCTATCTACTATAAACATTTGCATACATGTTACAGAAAGTAAAAATACACTAATACATAAAGGTTTGGGATATATAGGTCAAACACACTTTATACCAAGACTCAGATAATACTAATGGCAAATTTGGGCGATTACACGTAGTTCTAGAAAATGCCTTCTAATAACGACGAACCTTATTTTAGTTCTATAAATAATAGGAATATTTTGTAGATTAAAGCATTTAATGTAATTTCTTTGTCCCTCTTTTCCTTTCCTGGGATTTTGTTTATTGTGGTTCCAATGGGCGCCATCTCTTTTAAGCGCAACATGGGCGGACGTCACGCAATGGTTTACCTTGGTACTAACGTCGCCAAGTTTCTTAATTTGTGTATGCAGTTGAAATCGTCACGACATCTTAACCATAACCTTCCAAACAATTATAGAAGGCTCAGTCAGTATATCATACGTGACCTTGGCCTTGGCATTTGTCACCCCTGCTGATCTGAACAAGTGAATATCGGTGCCAGAGAACAGTTAATCCCCCTGCCAGACTTCTAACTACCGGTTGCGATGAATCTGTTCTATAATTACACTGTTCATGATTGTCACAGGAAGAACTGCTAATAGCAATTGAACGCCGACAACTAATACTTCCTGGGTAAAGAATTCCGTTGAAACTACTACTGAAACATTAATGCATCTTCCTCTCAAAAATAAAGAAAGATATGTAAATAAGTCAATAGTAGTATGGTTATATACGGCACACTCGCGTGCATAAAAAGCAAAACATTTTACTTTCTCTAGCACGTACGTACAATTGTATTCCACCCAAAAATCCAATACCGAGAAGATTTCACCGGAAATCATGTTTTAGGGTTGGATATGTAGAGTCAGACTGAAAAATTCAATGCCATAGCTGGGATTTGAACCACGGATCTCCCGGTCTCTAGCCGGTTATTTTTTCTGTGAGTTACCATGGCAACATGCCGGCATAGCATTGAATTTCTCAACTGAATCACATGTTTCCCGATAAACCACGAGGTGCTCTCAAATTATTTTGAAATGACAACTCCAATGGCGACTTAAAATGTTGTAAGTGCTTAAGACCCAGGATTCGTAGTATAGCCAGCTGTTATGGTCAAGTTGTATTGGTTGAATTGTTTTTTTAACACAAGCCGTGTGTAGGACAGGAGTTGAATAGGTAGAGTCAGATATGTTTTAGGGTCCTTTGAATAATAATAATAATAATAATAATAAAAAGCATTTTAGAGAAAAGTCAGTGTGTTGTGTCTGTATGTGTGTGTGTGTGTGTGTGTGTGTGTGTGTGTGGATAACTCAGAAACGAAATGCCAGTTAATACCAAAATTGGTATCTAAGGTATCTGACACAAAGATTTTCAGGAAAACCCCCCCACACACACATACACATAACTAAACTTTACATGGAACATTTTTCGAAAATTTTAATTTTTCAAGAATAGCCCTAACGATTTTGATTAAAATACCATATGCTTAATATATTTTATGACAAGCACATTTTATATCTTACATTTTCTGGGCATCGCCTCTGAAGACCTCTCCATTCTCGATGTATTGTATAAATTTTGTATAACTGATAAACCTTAAGAAAGAATAAACCTTAAGAAAGACAAATACTTACCACACAAAAATGTAGATCTAGTTCACCTTTGTTGTTTTTTGTTTGTTTTTTTCTTCTTTTTTTTAGATTACACCATTTTTGAGATATTCCGTGTTATTAGTTTCAGTTTTAAGCTACTTAAACTTTCTCAAACGAAGAGCCACCTTTCTTTTCGTCTTCCTTCGTTACCCTTCTGCTTACAAAGAATCAAGTGATAAGACCAATTTTGCTAAAGTTTGTCTCGATTAGCATTGCGTAGACAAAAGATTAATCTTTTGTAAGAAACGTTGTTTGCGGAATAGCTAAGGAAAGTCATGAGAGTGGAACACGCCAGATTTGTGTAGATTGTAATAGTGATTTTCTCTGCCTAAGATTTCGTTTCAGGAAAACGTTGCCTACTCCCACCTAGTATCGCCTCTCTAGGCGTCTGGCCTCGAAACAGGGATATAAGAACCAACCAATGAACGATGTTATAATCGTTGTGAAGTGCAGCATGGGTCGCACACCGTTTCTCTGTAACCGTTTCGCTACGATTGGTATACAAGGAAAGTCTAAACCAATTGAAACATTATTCGGTATTCTAGAGGAAGGGGTAAAGGCTTATTTGCGATTAAACTGGACAGCAGATACGACACTCACATATATGAAACCGTTCATCAACGATATGGAGACGAATGTTAAAGTTATTGTCCGCATCGAACGGAAATAACCAACCGATATTAAGAAAACGGTAGAGTAGCATGAAAATACATGGTGTGAGATTTGACGAAAAATTATGAAACATTTAAAAGTTATATTCTAACAATATAAAATGATATGAATTCTAAGATTTAAGAAAATAGGTATATCGTTTTACCCACTTAGGGAACTCTAACTACCAAGTAACTGAAGCTATAGATGGGTAGGCGCATCCTTGTTAACAGACACTGCCAACTTTAAGCCTTTTTTTTTTCTTGCAAACCTTTTTCCAACACTTTTTCATACTCAAAATACCCCATAAGCTGGAATTTTTCATTAATTTGTTTCACCAGTTTTATACTGTCTCTCTAAAGCTCATTAAATAAAATGGCACTATTACTTGCTTCAAAGTAATGCTCCAAGTTTGATAAATTAATGAATTTTGACAAATCAAAAGTTTTGAAGACTAAGAAAAGCTATAATTTTTCTAAATCAGTTATTGTTAATATAAAAATATGATGTGATCGATCTATTCGTAAATTCATTTAATGCAAAACTGGACTTTTTAATTGAACAAGTTTTTTTTAAAACCTAATGTGTTCCATTCACTTGACTTTCTATACATTTCGGAACAAATTATTATTAAAGAGCTTATTCTGCTATCTAGTTCATTCTAATTCAGATAAAAAGTAGCATAAATGGTGTTATTACTTGCTTCCTTGTAAGCAAAAGGAAAATAAGGAAAAACACTAGGCTAAAGTAATAGTCAAGTATTTTAAAAGCTGGTTGCCAAGTGGTTGAAATCCATTTCTTTGTATGGCTAGTTTACAAATTCCCATATTAGAAAAGATTAAGTATTATAAAAGTGAAACAATTAACAAGGAATATCTCGGAAATTGTCATCTCTACAAAAAAATGTATATGACGTAAATGGTGTGTTTTAACCAGATCTACATTTTTGTGTAGTAAGTTCTTGTCTATCTTTTACGCTTTAGCAGTTATGCAACATTCATCCAGAATGAAGAGGTCTTCAGAAACTATTCCCAGAAAATTCAGAATATACATTTCGTTTTTCATGAAAATGTCTTACACATATGGTATTTGAATCAAAATTGTTAGAGCCGTTGTTAAGAAAATAAAAATATTCGAAAAACGTTCCATATAAAGTTCCTTGTAAAGTGGAATACCAAGTTTGGTTTTTAACTTTTCCTATTTTAGTTATACTGTCCACATACGCACACCTTTTTCTGATTTTATTTTCAGGGGACCCTGAAACATGTATTTACATACGTGGTAGAGAAGGTAAAAACTATTATTCAAATAACCATGCAAACTTAGAATTTTGATATACGGAGAATTATCACTGTTATTATGTGCAATGTATAAATTTATAAACTATCAATAACCTATCTTACATTCAGTAGATTACCCAAATTTCAGAGATGCCTCATCTTAAGTTGTAACGTTCTTCGGCTGCTCGGTTATATTTTATTCGAATTAAAGTAAATAACCAATCTGGGGTAAAGTTATACTCGGAATAAAGGTGGTCACATTTGTACAGCGTGGGGCGAGATTTTATCATACCAAAATAAAAATTTATTCTAATCGAGAAAAAAAATAGCACAAATAGTCTTATTATTTGCTTCCTTGTAAGTAGAGGCGAAATAAGGAAGTACCTTAGGTTAAAGTGATAGCCAAAAGCTGGTTGCTATGGGACTGAAGTTCCTTTGTTTGTATGGACACGAGTTGACAAATACCTACCTGAATGAGAAAAGTATATTTTTAAAGCTGAAACGAAAAACAAGAAATATCTCAAAAACGAACAAGAAATATGTACGAAAAAAGTATATAACATAAATTGTGTGTTTTAATGTGCTCTACAGTTTTGTGTGGTACGTTTTTGTCTGTCTCTTATGGTTTAGCAGCTATGTAAAATTCCGTAAAATTCATACAAAGTAAAGTATTCTTCAGAAGCTATTCCCAGAAAATTTTGGGTGCCTTACAATACCTTCTCTATACACTATGTACATAATACGAGTAGAGAAAGTAAAAATAAAAGACAGCGGAATGTTTATCTGAAATAATGTGAAGTACGGGGCTATTTTTTCCCACCTCCGATGGAGCACAACAGAAACACAAATATGAATCACAAAATGATTTTATTACCTGAAGTCACGCACAATTACAATTACTTCTCCACATAGTCACCATGAAGATTAAGACACTTGTGTCGGTAAATGAGCTTTAATTTCCTCTTTATACACTGTTGCCGCCAGTGTATGCTTATACGTCTTTACAGCATTTTGATGCCCTTCATTGGTGCGAAAGTGCTTTCCTCCTAGACCTTGTTTCAGCTGCCGAAAAACATGGAAGTTGTTGTGGTACAATGAATAAAAAGAAAGCATGGAGAAAGAAAAGGATCTAACTATACAAGTATACCGAGAAATAAATTCAACAATTACAACTAACTAAATCGAACAACAATGATGATGATGAGCAATAATAATAAATATCAAAAATGCATTTTCACTAAAAAGTATTATATAAGTATATATAACGTTTAAAAATTCACTATAGATGATTATTTATATTCGGCATTTATCCGCATCTGCCGCTTCTGATCCGGGCATCAACACTTCGGATCTTTCATCTCATTCCTTCCTTCTAGAGGTTGCTTACGGCACAATAGGTTTCTAAGTCGCTCACCAGGCTGTTCCAGCGTGGGTGTGCGAAAAAAGAGCAGCGAGTTACTCATGGCACACATGCTGCAATATGCGATACTGCTGGGAATTGAGGGCCAGCTATCGTTCCAGCTGAATAAACCATTGGGATTAACTGACAGGCTTTCTATGGCCTTCACCCACTGACTTATTGGCTCTCATCTTCTCTCTCCAGCCAGGCCCGAAGTTTGTGACTCAGTACGCGTGAGTATTCTAACTCAGACGAGTTGAGTTGAAGCAACCTACCTTAAATCTTTCTCTGCCCCTTGCGAGAAAAAATAGAGAAAACGAGTTGCACAGAAAATGTCTAACAGGGATGCTGGACTCATTTGGCAAGCATCAATATAAAACATATTATACAAGTGTTTATTTTCAGTCTGTTGAGGTTCACTTTGATTACTCTCGTGGGTTACTGACCTAGGAGAAGATTCTCGAGAACATTTCACTCATCCATCACTGATAGTGCATCCTGGCACTTCATTCGACGGGTCAAGCATCTTGGTTCTTCTAAAGGCCTCTCCAACGAACAGAAAAGCATCTCTGTTTACCGATCGGAGAATGATCGATTTTTGTTCCTGTCTCGTCGACGCTTGGCTTCATTGTTTCCCTTAGTCAGCTTTCTCAAACGCTGGCAGCTTTAATTCAGAAGAATCCTGAGGGATTAAACTCGCATTGGTATCGCTCTGTATTCCATTGCTCTTTGCTTTAGGAAAGAACATCTCCGCTGAGAAAAAGTTCCTTCCAATGCTGGCAATCCTGGATGTACTTCTCAAAGGAATACATTTTTACTTTCTCTACACGTACTATATATAGTGTATAGAGGAGGTAGTGTAGTGCACCCAAAAATTCGATTCCAAGATTTCCCGGAAATATATGCTTTGAGACCCCCTCAATTAAAAAAAAAATATTTTTAGAAAAACGTCCGTGTATGGGGGGCAGCATAGCTGAAAAACTAAAAGTCCCTTAAATGCCAGCTATCTGGTACTCAGTTCAGTATCTTCCAAGGATGCAACACGAAGATTTTCAAGAAAATGCCCCCACTCCCAACTACCCTTTGCATGGAAAAAAAATCGAACATTTTGATTTTCTCAAAAATAGCTTAAACGATTTTGATTAAAATATCGTATATTAAAGATATTTACATGACAAGTAAAATGTATAACTTCAACTTTCTGGAAATAACCTCTGAAGACATGTTTATTCTGGATGAATTTTCCATATTTAGTAAACCGTAAGAGGTAGACAAAACGTATTTAACAAAATCTGTTGAGCTCATTAAAACACACAATTTATGCTATATACATCTTTTTTCGTGGAGTTGACCGTTTTTGAGATATTTCTTTTTATTGATTTCAGTTTCAAAATACATTTCTCATACGGTAATTTGTCAACTCCTAGTCATGCAAAGAAACGGATTTCAATCACATGGCAACCAGCTTTTAAAAGAGTTGTCTATCACTTTAGCCTAGTTTATTCCTTTATTTCCCTTCTACATACAAGGAAGCGAGTAATAAGTGCATTTCTGCTTATGTTTATCTCGATTAACATGAAGTAGATAGTAGAATAAGCTTATTAACAACAATAATTTGTTGTAGAAATGTAGAGAAAGTCATGGGAATGGAACACATCAGATTCTTTTAGCGGCTTTGGCTTTCCTTAACCAAATATAAAATTAATTTGTTTGTATCCCAATTTTAAATCATTGAGCTGGTTAAATGACAAACTTTAAAGCCGTCTTTCTCATTTTTACTCTCTAAGACTACATACATAATAGATCGACAAGGTATTGCATTTCACCCAAAAATTTGATGTCGATATTTCACCAGAAATATGTGCCTTGAAATCCCATAAGTACAAACATATATTTATAGAAAAAAGGTTTACGAATGGGTGTGTGCCTATGAGCGCGATAACTCAAAAACGAAAAGTCCGTTTAATATAAAACTTGATAATGAAGTTCAGCATTTTACAAGGATGCGACATGAAGATTTTCCAGAAAATTTCTTCACCCCAAACTACCTTTACATGGAAACATTTTCTAAAATTTTGAACTTCTCAAAAATGGCTCAAAAGATTTGGTTTAACATGACGTATATTTAAGATTTTTACATGATAAAATGTATAAGTTCAATTTTCTGAGAATAGTTTCTGTAAACTTCTTCATTCTGTATAACTATGAACCATAAAAGGAAAAAAACTTACTATATAAAAATGTAGATCTATTAAAACACGCAGTTTCTCATATATATTTTTATAGAGTTAACACTTTCCGAGATATTTCTTGATATTGATTTCAATTTTAAACTGCTTAAACGTTTCTCAAACGAGAAATCATCTTTCGTTTCATATCTCATTAGTTTTACTCCTGGCCAAGCAAAGAAGCGGAATATCAATTGTTTCACATAGAGACCATTTTAAAACATTGAGCTACAAGATTAATACAATATTCCTTTATTTCTCTTATACTTACAAGGATACAAGTGATAACACCATTTCTGCTAATGCTTCTCCGGATTAGCATGATATAGATATAATAATGCATTTTTTTTAAAGAAAAGTTTGTTTGCAGAACAGATAGAGAAAGCTATGTGAATTGTATACATCAGTTGTTTGCTATTTTCCCATATACAAAATCTATCTGATCGCACAAAACTACAACTAATATTCCCCCCAAAGCACTGCAGAATTTAGATGGCAATAATTGCCTCATCAAAGCCATAATTAACGATGGTTGGTGAAACCGACCACAACAATATACGGTAACGCGTTTCCTGTAAATTAACACAGGAGACAGCCAGTCATTTATCTACAATGCAAAATATAAATTTCGTAATGCGTATTAATTCAGGTCTAAAAATAATAATTATGTACAGTCTAGTAAACAACTCATTTTGCTGAATCCCTCAAAAGGGAAAGTAAAATGTATCCTTAAATAAATCTGTAATTACCAAAATAAGGATATTTTCAGTGTTTCCCTAATCCTGAAAATATGCATGTTGGGTAAATAAGCTCTCTAGATTTCGGCCCATTTAATCATCATTTAACCCACTTCATTCATCATCCAATATGATCTAACCGATTAAAGGACACTAAATTAAAAAAAAAATATTCTGATGTGTTCCATTCACATGATTTTCTCTACATCTCTGCTATAAATTATTGTTAAAAAGCTTATTCTTATATTTACTTTATGCTAATCGAGATAAACATTCCTTATAAGTAGGACGGAAATAAGGGAGTACCATGGGCTAAATCGATAGTTAAATGTTTTAAAAGCTGATTGCTATGTAATTGAAGTACCTTTATTTGCATTGACAGAAGTTGACAAATTTCCGTGTGAAATGTAAATGGCGTGTTATTTATGGACGCTCTTTAACTGCTGTGGTTCTCAGCGTCCCATTCTAAATTGGGCGTGAAAGACCGCTTAATTTTGCTCAGAGGCCTGTCTATCAGGCTTGAGGTTCTTTTATGTGCCGTAAATCTACGACACGGGACCCACGGCTTTACTTCCCTTCCGAAGGAAGCCATGCTAAGGATTTTTACACCCGAAAAAAATCCATCGCCCTCCGCCGGGTTTGAACCCGCGACCTTGGGTATATGAAGTTAGCATGGTAACCATTGCACCACGGAGAGCGACTATTTCCGTATGAGAAAACTATAATTATTCTAAAGGTAAAACTAATAACAAGGAATATCTCAAAAACGGCCAACTAAACGAAAAAAATGTGTAACATAGATTGTGTTTTAATGAGCTCTACATTTTTGTGTGGTAAGTTTTTCTCTATCTCTTACGGTTTACCAGTTATGCAAAATTTCACCAAGTTCACTCAGAATAAACATATCTTCAGAGGATATTCCCAGATAATTGATTTTTTTTTTTTTTTGTAGTGTTTAACGCCCGCTTTAACTACTAATGGCACCGCAGGCGGTGACACTGATGATACATGAATGACGATGGAGCACCGGTGGAATGCGATGGCGGGGGAAACCGGAGTACCCCGGAGAAAACCCGCCCCAGCGCCGTTTTGTCCACCACAAATCTCACATGCGGTCGCTTGGGATCGAACCCCGGCCGTCTAGGTGAGAGTCGAGTGGTCTAACCACTCGGCCACGGCGCGGCCCCAGATAATTGATGATATACATTTTATTTGTCATATAAATACTTAAATAAGACATTTTAATCAAAATTGTTAGAACCATTTTTGAGAAAATCAAAATTTTCGATAAATGTTCCATGTAAGGGGTATAGTTGGGGTTGGAGAATTTTCTCGAAAATCTTCGTGCCGCATCCTTGGAAGATACCAAAGACATTTTTATTCAGGGGTTCTCAAAACATGTATTTCCGATTAAATATCGGTTTAAATGTTTTATGTTATACAATACCTTCTCTATACACTATGTACATAGTACGTGTAGAGAAAGTAAAAATGATTGATGTGTTCCATTCACGCGACTTCTCTATCTGTTCTGTAAACAAACTATTCTTATAAAAGAATATTCTTTTATCTACCTCATGCTAAACAAGATAAACATTACTAGTAATAGTCTTATTATTTATTTCCTTATCAGTAGAAAGAGAATAAGAGAATACGCTATGCTGAAGTGACAGTCAAATCTTTAAAAACCTGCCGCTATATTTTTGTCATTGGTTGTATCTCTTTTCATGGCCAGGAAAAAAACAAAAGAGATATGAAACGGACGAGGACTTGCCGTTTGAGAAACAAGTATTTTAAAAGTGAAAACAATAATAGGAAATATCGCTGCACAAAATATTTATATGACATAAATTGTGTTTTAACGATGTCTGCATTTTTTGTGTGGTACATTTTTGTTTATCTCTTACGGTTTACCAGTTATGCAAAAGTCATTCAAAATTAAGAGTACTTCAGAGACTATTCCAAAGAAATTCAGAATATATATTTTATTTATTATGCAAACATCTTTAATATACGGCATTTGACTCAAAATCGTTAGAGCTATTTTATAGAAAATCGAAAATTTCGAAAAGCGTTCCATGTAAAGGGTAGTATGGAGTGGAAAGTTTTTCTGAAAATGTTCACGTTGTATCCTTAGAAGACACTGAACTTAAAGACCAAGTTTGGTATTCAACGGACTTTTCGTTTTTGAGTTTTGCTGTCCACCATTATACACAGACAGACAGAGACGCACACATTGACCTTTTTCTAGAAGTGCCTTTTTTTTCTTTCTTTCTTCTGTTTTAATTTATTATTCTCAAAGCATGTATTTCCGGTATTTCCGGTGATATCTCGGTATCGAATTTTTGGGTGGAATACAATACAATAACTATTTTTATTAAAATCTCTTATATTTTGAAATATTTACATGAGAAATAAAATGTATATCTTGAATTTTCTGGGAATAGCCTCTGAAGACCTCTTTATTCTGGATGAATTTTGCTGAATTTTGTATAAATGGTAAACCGTAAGATATAGACAAAAACTTATACACAAAAAATATATATCTCCTTAAAACACACTATAAATGTCATATACCCTTTTTTCGTGGAGCTGACCGTTTTCGAGACATTCCTTTTTATTGGTTTAAGTTTTAAAATACTTTCTTAAAACTTTTCTAATAGGGGAACTTGTCAACTCCTGGCCACAGATTTCAGTACCGTAGCAACCACATTTTAAAACATTTGACTGCAGGTTTAACCTAGTGTAATCCCGTATTTCTCTTCTACGTATAACGAACTAAGAATTAAGACCGTTTATTATCTAGATTAGTATGAAATAGATAGAAGAATAAGCTTATAATTTGTTACAGAAATGTATAGAAAGTAAAAAAGAAAAATTAAGGTAACGCAGAGACGCATACGGTACGGTAATACTGGCTTCTGATGTATACTGCATTAATGTGCCTAATGCGCATTTCTGCCTTCAAACATAGCCGGCTCAATGTTCA
This sequence comes from Hymenopus coronatus, assembly GCA_030762935.1. Classification (NCBI taxonomy): domain Eukaryota; kingdom Metazoa; phylum Arthropoda; class Insecta; order Mantodea; family Hymenopodidae; genus Hymenopus; species Hymenopus coronatus. Next base: position 30,700,096 of record CM060897.1, read on the forward strand.
ATTTACTGATCATTTCACATTCTGTTAGTATGTGCCGTTTGTGAGAACTGTGATTCGCAGTCCTGTACAAGTTATTTTGAAAAATAAACAAAGCAGCGAACATGATTGTCCGAGTAGAAAACAACTCGGCAGATTGAAAGCTCTTCATTGTAGACATGTACTTGTAAATTGGAATTGGTTTCTTGCTAGTATTGCTGTTTGTGACATTTATGTCTAACGAAACCGATCCAATCACGTGTTACATGTAGTCCAGCTAGGTTCTGTGAACACACAACCGCTTTGTTTACCTTTAACTTTCATTTATATAATATGTGCTAGCTGTTCGGTTGCTCCCTCTTTCCCTCACTTTGCCTTTCTACCACTTCTCTCCCTCTCCTCTTGTTTTAAAGAGCACAAGGACTGAGTTTTAGGGGTCAAATAGCAAAATAGTTGATTTTTATTTTCTCTACGCCGAATATATAGTGTGTAAAGAGGGTATTGTATCGCACCCAAAATTCGATACCGAGATATACATGTTTTGGACCCCCTGAATCCAAGAAAAGCATTTTTAGAAAAATGTCCATCTGTATCTGTCTGTCAGTGTCTGTGTGTGGGGGGGGGCAGCATGGTCAAAAACTAAAAGCCCGTTAACCACCAACCTTGATATTTAAGTCCAGAATCAAGGATGCGACGCGAATATATTCAAGAAAATCCCCCCACCCCCAACTAAATTTACATGGAACAATTTTCGAAAATGTTTATTTTCTCAAAAATGGCTGTAACGATTTTGATTAAAATATATTAAAGATATTTATATGACATATAAAATGTATATCTTGAATTTTCTGCGAATAGCCTTTGTAGACCTCTTTATTCTGGATGAATTTTTCTGAACTTTGCATAACTGGTAAACTTCTACACAAAAAATGTAGATCTCCTTAAAACACACAGTTAGTCATATATACTTTTTTTCATGGAGTTGACCATTTTCAAGATATTTCTTGTTATTGGTTTTATTTTGAACTTGTCAACTCCTGGCCACGCAAAGAAACGGATTTCAATCCCATAGCAACCACATTTTAAAACACTTGACTGTCGATTTAATCTAATGTATTACCTTATTTCCCTTATACTTATAAGAAAGTAAGTAATAAGACCATTTCTGCTGATGTTCATCTCGATTATCATGAAGTAAATAGGAGAATAGGTCGTCTCCTTAGCGCGGTGGTAGCGCAGCTGCTTACCAAGTGGGAGACCTGGGTTCGATGCCCAGTACCGGCGTGGGGATTTTTCCCCCGCTGGGAGACCTGGCCCGGGGTGCACTCAGCCTCGTAAGGTCCCTGGGGGCCAATTGAGGAGCTACTTGATGGAGAAGTAGCGGCTCCAGGTCATGAGAACCGCATTAACCGGCCTTAGGGCTCGAGGCGTTGACCACGTCTCACCCTCCAATTCTGCACCCCATCCATGACGTCTGTAATGGATCGAGATGGGGAACGCAGCGGCCGGGTGGTAGGCCAAGGTTCCCCGAGAGCTGTCGTGCCATGGAGTTATTAAATAGGAGAATAAGCTTTTTAACATTAGGTGTTACCGAAATGTAGAGAGAGTCGTGTGAATGGAACATATCGGATATTTTATTTAAATTATAATTGAGCATTGGCTCATTTAAATTTCAATATTTGATCTTGAATGTACTGATAAGAGTATCTTATCAAAGAAGTGACTTAACTTTTTTGTAGAAAATGTGTATGAAATAAACTTGGTATCATTATTCCTGCTCGCTGTTTCTCTTACCAGAGCTGCTCCATCACAACCCGATGCTCCGACATGAGGTCTTGTATAACCCCAAGATTTTCATTACAGGCTAAATGAAGATCGGTAGGCGTGATGGTTGCGCCAAACAAAGGATTCTGGAAAGCCGCTCTCCAAGCTAATTAAATACGTTTTCTGAGTCAAGGCTGGAGAGGTTGGGGACACTTACAAACATTTTCCTTCCCCGAGGAAGCCAGATGACGCAGGGACACAATGTGACCCAATTCCTTTAGCCGACTTACTAGGCCTATAAAAACTTTTATGTTGTGTTCGAAAAGACAGGGCAATGTAGCTTTGTGAGGACGAGTTGTAAAAACTTCAGGACCTGTGAGACACGTGTGCAATTAGGAGCTACTGCTTTTGTGGACAATTCGTGGACTTCTCTGTGAAACCATGAAGTTCGATTCCATATATCCGACCACTAAGGACAAGCCTAAAACCATCTGTGGCAGCAATCACATGTGCTGGTAGGTTTTCATTCTTCCAGGTCTATATTGTAGTAAAACATTTAATTATGTACTGTAGATTTAGTTTTAAAAACTAATATTTAATATATAATATGATTTAACATTTAAAGAATATTTTACATTGCCTTCATACATTTTGAAAGTACCGGATTGATAATAAGAAAAGAAGTGATTATTTAAAGTCGTAAGCATAGGCCAGAGTTTCTGTTTTTAAAGATAATTAAGAAAGTTGATAATTGAAAAAAACAGTTTGTATGCATTTGACATAGTTTTCAAATGATGTATATGTTTATGTTAGAGAAGTTTTGAAAATCTTTCATGCTTTCAAAAATAATATGAGTTTCTCGGTAAATGAGAACTATCTATTTTTATTTGGTTTCATTTACTGGTGCCGTAAGTTCAATTTATTAGAGGAAATACGGCACAAAATTTTGAAGTGTTGTCTTAGTGCTCAACGCCAAAATGCATTAAAGTTATGAAAAACGAATACAAACAATTCCTCAATGAAAATTACCCAAATTTAAAAGATAATTACTCCTATTATCTGAAAAGACACGATGATCTAGCTAGTTTAATTCAGTAGTTTCGTTTTGTTTTTAGCTTATCGCTCTTTGAAATTGGTGAAATGATGCTCGGGATCCTTGGAGCTTAAAGTTACTCGATATTCGTCTTCTCAGGTAAAAAAAAAAAATCCTTATCCGGGTAACTCACCCTAAGCGAGAATCAAACTCGCGACCTGTTGAATATGAGGCAGACTCCTACCCGCACACTACCCAAGAGGCCAAATTTCCTTATGTTAACTATTTTGATGCAATTATTGATTTTTTTTTCTAAAAAAGAACATATTTTAGTGCCTGCACAGATGTTAAAAGATAATTTTAAGGATTTCAAGTGCTGCGAAATTGTAAAGATACAGGCAAGCTCGCTCACCTTGTTTGTTTTATTCCGAATTAATTCGCTGAAAGCCAAAAGATATAAAGTGGTCACTTTGGAAGAATAGTAATTGCACTTGCAGAACACTTGGATCCCAGTGCTAGAGATACAATAGAAAACAAACTAAAATTGTTTAAACTGAACTCCATCATGGAAAATAAAGATGATATAACAGCAATAAAAACGTTTTATTATTTGAACCTTAAAGGCTAGTTACTAAATCAAGTTCGGTGATTTAAATATACAATGGCAGCATTTGACCAATAAATGAATTTAAAACCAATATTAATTCTTATTTGTATTTTTGCTACCAAGAATTTTGTTACAGTATTAAACAATTTGTGATTACAATAAAAAAGTGAGAGGTTTTTCACTACGTATAGGTAACTTAGTTGTAAGGAACAGGACAACTATGAAAAACAATGTCACGACTTGCTTTATGTTGCAGCTTTGTGATTTTTGAACTTGATTTTTTTCAAATATAGATTTCTAATAAAAGGTTTATATTTAGAAATAAAATATCGTAGCATTAATTTTACTTTAGTAATCTGTTCATTTTAATTTAAGTTATTCCTTACTCATTAATTCTGCATAAAACTTAGCAAAATTAATGCGTATTTATGGTAAAATATTCAATACAAAACATGACTAATTAAAACTATGAATGCGAATTTTTAAAAAGAATATCAAAACAATATATTGCATATGGTCATAACAGACTTTAATATGTACTCTTGTTCATAAAAAATTGCCCATTCTCTTGCTTTTACCTTCGTTAGGTTTCACCTTCAGATAACCAAGCTTTGACACTTCTCAGCCGGGATCAGTTCTCTATGTGGCTGGCCTAAAAACCAAACAGGGACATAAGAACTAACCAATGAACGATGGATAAGAAAACTTTAAAACAAGATATGTAAAACAACTGAAATGGTCTGAGGGTAACATGCTAGCATCTAGTTCCCAAGGGCGCGGGTTCACACCCGACGGAGGTCAATGGATTTTTTTGAGCATAAAAGCACTTAGCATGGCTTCCTTCGGAAGGAAGTAAAGCTATGGGTCCCGTTTCGAGATTTATGGCATGTAAAATAACCTCAAGCCTGATAAAGAAACCTCTGAGCAAAATTATGCGGTCTTTCTCGACTAGCATAAAATGGGACGCTTCAGTTTTAAAATAATTAGTTCTAACTGTAGTTAATTTCCTGTAGCTCCTAAGGGGAGCAAAGGGCATCATTACGATATTTCCGTGATCGGATTTGAATATCTAGTTCGTGAGTTTACCGCTATGCGCCATGGTGATGAGGGATCGGCTCGTTGTTCACAGATGGCACTCTAGGTCGAAATGACGATACTTGCGGGCGCGAAATGGCGGGAATTTCCCCATGAACCTTCGTCTTTCAAGCTATGGTGGTTCTTTTAGGTGAAAATAAACATTATACTGAACCATTGGCTTTACTTCTCTTCCGAAAGAAGCCATGCTAAGGATTTTTGCTTCCGAAAAAAATCCATCATCCTCCGCCAGTTTTGAACCTGCAATCTTGGGATTTAGAGGCTAGCTTGGTAACCACTACACCACGATCGACGACACAGATCTAACAGTGCTACCTGTTTATGCTCGCATCCAATATAATATGTCCATTCCCTACTCTTTGATTGTCCATTACAGGAAAGAAAACGACGCAAATTGTTTAACACCTAGATTCATGTCTAACACTATTATAGAAGGTGGGGCGAGTTTTGGCCAGTACCTACATAAACAACTACGCTTCATTATAGGCCACATTTTATGCTCGTCAGTGTACTAGCATAAGTATCCAAAGTTTTGTCCAAATTGGTGAAATAGTGATAATTGGTATATAAAGATTTCAAAAATATGAATATGTGATTTTTTTTAAATGTATGTAGTTCTATATTTTTCGCCAAGTCATGTAGCCCAAGTTCACAAATCTTCACCCTGGCTGGCATTTTTATTTAAAACTGTTTAAAATAAATTAAAGGTAGTTTTTAAATATTTCGAGAGTACTATATGGTTTAAAATAAGGCGTATGCGATTTTTAGAAGTTGTTATGTAATCCATTTTTTACCCCAACGTCTTTTGACAATATGGATAAGGGGCTTAAAATATCGTTGTGATAGTTTGTAGTTATGAGATAGCCTTTCGCTCTTCGTGATGTAGTGGTTACCATACTAGTCTCTATTACCCGAACTTACGGGTTCAAACCCGGCGGAAGTTGACTGATTTTTACTTTCTCTATACTCACTATGTACATAGAGAATGTTTTGCACTCCACCAAAAAATTCGATACCGAGATTTCACCGGAAATATATGTTTTAGGTTCCCCTGTAAACAAAAAAAGTATTTTCGAAAAAGGTCCGTGTGTCCGTGTGTTCGCTGTGTTAGTGTGTTCGTGTGTCTGTGAACACGATAACTCAAAAACGAAAAGTCGGTAAAATACCAAACTTGGTATTTAAGTTTAGTATCTTCCAGGGATGCGACACGAAGATTTTGAGAAAAATCCCCCACCCCAAACTACCCTTTACGTGGAACTTTTTTCGAAAATTTTGATTTTCTAAAAATGGCTCTAATGATTTTGATTAAAATATCGTATATTAAAGTTATTTACCTGACAAATAAAATGTATATTTTGAATGTTATGAAAATAGCCTCTGAAGACTACTTTATTCTGGATGAACTTTTCATAACTACTAAACCGTAAGATATGGACAAAAACTTAACCCACAAAAAATGTAGAGTACGTTAAAACACACAATTTATGTTATATACCTTTAGCCTAGTGCATTTTCTTATTTCCCGTCTACTTACAAGAAAGCAAGTAGTAAGACCATTTCTAGTTATGTTTATCTCGACTAGCATGATATAGATAAAAGCATAATCTTTTGTAAGGAAAGTTTGTGTGTGAAACAGCTAGAGAAAGTCGTGTGAATGGGACACATAAGATTTCTTATATTAATAACAGAGTTATTATATATGACGTTATACTTACATTGTTTTTCCAATTAATGGTGATTTTAGGATAAAGATGTTAAATAACGGCAAAAACAGTTTTATCTAAAATTGTCTCTTTTTTAGTATTAATATTTTTGACAGTTCAAGTAATATATAATTAACTTGATTAGTATATTGTAGATAAAATAATAACCTTTTGTAAGAATACGTTGTTTGAAGAACAGGTAGAGAACTTCATGTGAATGTATCCCATCAGACAATTTTTTGGTCTTGATCATGTAGGCATCTAGGTCATATCGGCGTCATATGAGAAAACTTTTCAGTTATTTAAAAAGTGAAAAATACCATAACTCATGCAAAAATAATAACTTTTACATAAAACTTGTATTAAAACATGTTCTTCTCTGGAAGTTAGCTCTTCTGACGAAAAAAAAAATGATGTGCTCCATTCACATGACTTTCTCTACCTCTAACATATTATTGTTAATAAGCTTATTCTTCTATCTACTTCATGCTAATCGAGATAAATATTAGCAGAAACGGTTGTATTATTTAGTTCCTTATAGGTAGAAGAGAAATAAGGGGATACACTAGGTTAAACCGGCAGTCAAATGCTTTCAATTATGGTTGCTATGGTATAGAAATCCGATTCTTTGTGTGGTCAGGTGTTGACAAGCTCCCGTATGAGCAAAGTATTAAGTATTGTAAAACTGAAATCAATCGCAAGGAATGTCTTAAAAACGGCCAACTCCAGGATAAAAATACATATAACATAAATTGCGTGTTTTAACGATCTCTACATTTTTTGTGTGGTAAGTTTTTTTCTATCTCTCACGGTTTACCAGTTATGCAAAATGCCGCAAAATTTATTCAGAATAAAGATGTCTTCAGAGGCTATTCTCAGAAAATTCAAGATATACATTTTATTTTTCATGTCAGTGTCTTTAATGTACGATATTTTAATAAAAATCGCTAGAGCCATTTTTGAGAAAATCAAGATTTTCGAAAAAATTTCCATGTAAAGGGTAGTTGAGAGTGGGGCGATTTTCTTGAAAATCTTCATGTCGCACCCTTGGAAGATATTGAACTTAAATACCAAGTTTGGTATTTAATGGACTTTTCGTTTTTGAGCTATGCTGCCCACAGGTGCGCACATACACACACGGACCTCTTTCTAGAAATGCTTTTTTTGGATTTCCGGTGAAATCTCGTATCGAATTTTTGGATGCAATACAATAACTTCTTTACACACTATGTGCATAGTACGTGTAGAGAAAGTAATAAGATCGCTGGACAATGTAGTTTAAGATAAGAGTTACACAAGTGTCTTTAAACTTTTGGTAGGCACTATAAGCTACTTTATGGTCTACATTCAAGAATTCTTTAAAAGTCAATGAACAGATTTTCAATTTGTGCAGCGCATTCGGCATGTGATATTAAACGTTCCCTCGGTACCTAACCAATTTTGAAATTGGACTATATTTCTTGCCAGCTTCTCTGCATGTGTGGGGGAGAGGTAGAAGGCAAGGGCGACGCTCAAAGCAATAATGCAGGGTACTCGCATCGCATCTCTGAGCCTTTCATTTCAGTTCTTTAAAATCGATATACTAGCCTTTGTTTCATGGAGATGTTTTCATACTGGCGCCATCTCTTGACCTAGCTGAAAAAGAAGAAAGGAATAAAAGAAGAGAACACAAAAAAGCCGCTGAAGAGCAAAAGGCGGAAGAAGGAGAAAAAGAGAGAGATAAGAAAGATTACGTTTTAGAAGACTTGTGAGGGATGCTACCAGATGTTGATAAGTTGCAGAAAACAACCCGAAACAAGCGCGTATAACATGAAAGGAAACATTTCGGGTCAGGGCCTTTGAAGTTGGAAGGCTCTCTTGCTCGTATCCCGTTTCATTTTCGAGCCCTATTCATGAAGGGCCCCATTAAAAACGAAGAAACACATTCTTGCCAAAGCTTCCAACTCTCATCAAACTTTTGGCTTTTATAAAACATCCTTCATTTGTAACGGCCCTTTCAATGTACTGAAGGTATATAGTCCCATTTGTATTCGTAGCTTAAACCACCGTAGATGTTTGTCGACAGTAACTTCATGCTTTTTACTTCCTCTACACGTACTATGTACATAATGTATAGAGAATGTACTGTATTGCACCCAAAAATTTATACCGGGATTTCACTGGAAATACATGTTTTAGGATCCCTTGAATCCACAAAAAGCATTTTTAGAAAAAGGTCAGTTTGTGTATCCGTGTGTCAGTGAACACGATAACTCAAAAACGAAAAGTCGGTAAAATGCCAAACTTGCTATTCAGGTTAAGTATCTTCCAAGACACGAAGATGTTGAGAAAAATTCCCCCACTCCAAACTACTCTTTACATGGAAAAAATTTCGAAAATCTTGATTTTCTCAAAAATGGCTCTAACGATTTTGATTAAAATATAGTACATCAAAGATATATACGTGAAAAATAAAATGTATATCTTGAATTTTCTGGGAATAGCTTCGGAAGGCCTGTTCATTCTGGTTGGATTTTGCTGAATTTTGTGTAACCATAAGAGATAGAGAAAAACACAGAATTTACCTCATTTATATGTCTATCGCGGAATTGACCGTTCGAGATATTCCTTGTTATTGGTTTCAGTTTTAAAATACTTAAAACTTTTCTCGTACAGGAACTTGTCAATTCCTGGTCACGCAAAGAAACCGATTTCAATCCTATAGCAACCACATTTAAAAAATTTGACTGTCAGATTAGCTAGTGTATTTTCCTTATTTTCCTCCTACTTACAAGGAAGCAAGTAATAAGATCGTTTCTGCTAATGTGTATCTCGATTAGCATGAAGTCGATAGAAGAATATGCTTTTTAACAATAATTTGTTAAGAGATGTAGAGAAAGTCATGGAGCACATCATACTTTTAGATTTTAAAACGTGCATGTCCGTTCTATTGTCTATGATAAATTCAATTGACTAGCGTGCTGGCTTCTTCTCCCAAAAGTGTAGGTATTATAGACTCCTGTATTAAGAATACGTTTTGGTAGATTTTTATTTAAATGTAGATTACGTTATTATTTTCGTTTTCGTAGTCAGCTTACCCTCCCCATATTCAGGACTGACACCTCCCCCTAGGACTTACAAGTAGATACCTAGGGATTGGGGAGCCAACGGTACGAAACCACAGAATGGAGCACTTGGAAAGGGTGGTCGGCTCGTAGCCAGGCATGAGCGTAAAGAAGTGGATGATATGAAATGCAAGTGAAATGGATGATGGGTAAGGTGATGATGGAGCAATTGGTGAAGACCCGGAGAAGACACGCGCAGACGCCGTTTCGTCCACCAAGCGGGCGCTTGGGATCGAACCCGGGCCGCCTAGGTGGGATCCGAGTTGTCTAACCACTCAGCCACGGCGCAGCCGGTAGTTATTATTTTAATTTGTTTAAATATTATTGAATATTTTTTCAGATTCTATATGGTTTATACCTTTAAGTGGGCATTTAAAGTGGACATATTACTTTCTCTATTACTTATAGTAGAATATTATAAAGGAGTGGGATACCTTATGTCTACAACACCATTATGATCGATTGTAGTTATACCCCCGGGAGGCAGGGATGAGGTGAAGAAGCCGTATGATGTCCTTGGCTCGCAGACAGAAACCCGTCACAGTATCGAGCAGAAGTCTCTAACGCTTTCAGAGAGCAATCCTAAGAGCACAACCCGTACAACTGAGATCCCTCAGTCAGGCATACATGGATAGACATTTTTCATAGCATAATCAACTGTGCCATCTGCCCAGCACCGCCGACACTGTAGCACCTGAAAGCACGCCTGAAATATCAAAGGGAAACGAAGTGAGAAAATCCTGGTAGAATATACCATCTCGGCATTCACCTTGGTGACTAGGGGAAAACTACGAAAAATCCTGGTCATAGCGGGTGGTCGCCTGGAATCGAACCCTGACTTCCCGAATGTAAGCGGAGTCACTTCGATTAGTATTACCTTTAGTAAGTGAAGGAAGTGTTACACTCCATCCAAAAATTCTGTACCGAGATTTTGCCGAAAATACAGGTTTTAAGACTCCGTGAATGATAATGAGGGAATGAATGGGTAAATAAATAAATAAAAGCACTTTTACTTTCTCTACTTAGTAAATAGTATTGGGTAGATAAGCTATTGCGTTCGACCCAAAAATTCTTTACCGAGATTTCACTGCAAGTATAAGATTTAGTGTCCTTTGTATCCATCAAACATTTAGAAAAGGGTCCGGGTGTGTGTAATGAAAAAAATAACTCAAAATTTATTAAGTGATTTCTACGAAGCTTTATTTTACCTACTCTTAGCCATCTTGTGTTATATAAGCAACTTTCTGTCACAAAATATCGTTACAGAGGACAATAAATAAGCTTCCATTACTTCTTTATTTGTCTTTTCAAGGCCAAACAAATTAGCATCACATTCTCTGGAACAAAAATCAGCAATAAATGTGTGCATATTTAAAAATGGCTATGTATTTGGTCTTATTTATGCAAATGGTTTCATGTGGCGCGACAACCGTGACGCGTTTTAAAAATAAATTGAGTTTAATATTTACGTATATATTCGCAGCGCAACAGATCAGTGTCGCTCAAACTCAAAAACATGTCGCATGGTCTTTCAGTTCGGGAGGTATTCGCGACAGTTACACGAAGACTTATAAAAGGAGTTCAGTTTGGGATATCGACTCCGGAAATTACTATGATCGTAACAAGAAGAAGCAATTTTCAATACAGAGCTCTGTTCACTAACCCTTGCCGTTTTTGGTATCTACAATTGAAGGGCTTATTTCCAAAGTGGCGTATCTCCAATTTTAAAGGATTTGGAGCTAAGTATGCTAGAGCATTAAGAGTACCTTCTATGAAGGTGTAAAGTGTATTAAATGTTCAAAACGATGTAAATGCCAGCGTCAGGAGCCTTTGAAGGTTTGTGTTATTTCCAATGTAACGCATCTCCCAGCTGTGTTTATTTCCAAAACGTCTCATTTCCTCATAGCCAATAGGAATGCTTCAAGTTACTTATAAAAAAAACTAGGTATCATTGATGATCATCCTCAATATCATTTTATAAGCAGGTGTCAGTGATGCTTAGGCCTACACTATTATTTCTAGTGATAGTAAAATGATTGACATTGACTGTTATATTAATTTTGTTTGTTTTTAAGGTTTATAAAGTTGAATAATTTAAGTACACAAAGTCAGGTTACAATTAATTCTTAGCTAGTAATATTATTTCCACTTCGAAAAAGAAGTTTGGTATTGGCTATCTTTATAGTGTATGAAGTTTAAATATTTAATCAATTGTCTCATCTGGTATGGTATTAAACTAACATTTTGAAGGATTTTGGTTTACCAGTTACATGTTATGGTATTTGAAGGCTGATAACTATAACACTTTTATCTTATTTTCAATAATACATATCAACTTCTTCATTTATTGCAGTGGACATCTGTATAAAGCTTTCGTTTACTGCCAAAATTACTTAACTGCCTGTCATGCGACCCCAGTTCCACCATTTATGAGACTCTGTGATTTTTTTTCCACATATATAGATACATTTACAAGTATTACTGAATTCCACATGCCAAAAATTAGGCCTCTACTTTAATACGACAAGGAATTATATGAAATTTGTCTTTTGTGAAAAATGTGATTTCATGGAGAAAAGTCACTTTGGAAACAAACCCTTCAATTCAAAGTCGTTTTTATGTGTTTCTTTCTTTCTTTTTATAGCAAAGAGTTTATAACAATAGTACAATACGCAGAATCAAATGAAATGCGGTTACAGGCTGGTAGAACTGATATCCCAACAATACACAGCCCGAATACGATATTCGCGTCCCAAGCATAAATAGACCGCTAAAAGTTCTGCCGCGTCGCAACACTAAACCTCTCACTTAAGATCGATGAGGTTTTAACAATAACAAAACACATTTCCAAGTTTAACGATGAATTAGCCATCCTTGCTGTGAAAGTACAGCATTCTGGTAATAGTCAGCACCATTATGTGGAGAAAAAAGAAAATCTCTGACTACATTCACATGACTTTCACCGAGCCAGGTTGCTAGGGCGTTTCGTCTATGACTGGCTTTCGGGATGTCGAGGGATCGGTTCCTCGCGGCCGACCCATGGGTTTTTCAAGGTTTTCTCGGGTCACTAGGCGGGGAGGTCACTTTATCCCCCCGACCTTCCTGTCCCATCATTTCATCCCAACCGGTCTCTCCCAGTCAACTTCGCAACTACGTTCGCAACACAACGCTGCGTTCTGATTTAGGTCTTTCAGAGGTTCATAGATAAAGCACATAACAGACACTACAGAAGGAAACTCATATGCACAGCTCAACAGATGAAAAAGTAGAAGAAACATCCAAAGGGAAAACCCCAGCACTATTAACACTAATATAGCTCTACGACAAAAAACAACAAGATCAACAGGACGAGCTTGAAGGGCATCTTCGAGCACTCGTCAACTAAATAACACGCATATGAATAAAAAAGAATGTAAGACATCGCTAAACCGCAAACTAAAAATCCATGAAAACATTAAAGGCCGATAAAACAGAAAATAACCTCTAACAATCAAAAAATCACAAGTCTCCTTGGGAAGCAAGAGTAAAAGAGCTAGGGGAGAGATGAATGGGAATTACTCCAAGAATATATAACACCTAGAATGACAATGCTCCTACAATCAACAAATTAAACACAACAGATCTCTCCGAAACACAACATTAAAAACCAAACTAGGCTGAAGTGGGAATCTCCATAAACAGCCCTGACACGAAGGTGCCTAGAGGTTGCACTTTCTTTCTTTCTTTCTTTCCTCTTTCGTGAGAAATTACATGGGAAATTATTCCGAATCCTGTAGGAATTAAAATGTAGACTTCAGGATGTCCAAAAACTCAAAATAAGTGTTGATAGAGAATTGGATCTCCACCTCCTGCCACATCTACATTAATTATTCCCTTTTATATTTAAACAGACGGAGTACAGCATGCTGGGCCTTGATTCTAAACAGCCAAAACTGGCCAAGTTTGGGTTCATACTTAATGGAAGTACGTGTAAATTTTGTATAGATATACTTGGTATATAGATTATCTATATGTGTGAATGCGTGGGTGTGTGTATCTGTGATACCAGAGTGTTCTTTCTTTTGTTGGTTTGTTATTCTCTTGTTGTAGCGCATGTGTATGTGTGCGAGTATATACGTAAAATAGGGGTCGTCTATATTTTATATTAAAGTGACCATGTACAGTCACCCGACCCATGTGACTGTGTGGCGCAATAATAATGTATTATAATGTGCTTAATAAATATGTCTACTACTACATTTCTCCTGCTCCTACCGCCGAAGACTTTGGCACAGTAATCTATTAAACTAATTCAAATATGTAATAACCTTTGTTTCATATTATTTTGTATAATCCTTTTTAGCAAGACTGTACAGTACTAAATAGTGCAATGAAGTTAAGAATGTGTTTTTAAAAACGTCTCTGTGGTGTTTTAAATGAATTTACTGATTCCTGCAAAGTGCATTTTATAACATGTTTCATAAGTTTTAATACTTTTTTCAGTTTAATATTTTAGAGATATTTTTAAAGTACAAACATGTTCGTAATACACAATCAAAGTTTTATGGAACGCTAGAAAACTTATCTATAACTTCATCATCAGACTATGAATATCACGGTGTATTAACAGCAGGGCAAGTACATAAGAATTATAAATAAAAATAACTTATTATAAAATTTATAACAAATAACAGAATCGTGATTCATTTGTGCTTCTCAAATCTAGTTTAATTGACTTTTTGTGGGTATAGTTCTCTAAATATCACGGTGAATTGACAGCAGGGTAAATTTATTTATCCCTGATTAATTTGTGCTTCTCAAATATGGTTTAATTGTTTTGTGGGTATAAGTACTAAGTAAAGGGGCTTGGAGGGCATTAAAAGGAATAATTCTTATAGGAAGTCATAATTATCCAATATCAATAGCAGGGGCAAGACTTCTGTGATAAAATGTTCAGAAAAATGATACGACGAAAAACACTTCTGAAACAATTCTCTGAATATCATGGTGGATTGACAGGAGGGCAAGTCTGTTTATTCGTGATTCGTTTGTACTTCTCAAATATCGTTTAATTGGCTTTTTGTGGGTATAGTTCTCTGAATGTCACGTGAATTGATAGCCGGGTAAATCTATTTATTCGCGTTTCATTTATGCTCCTCAAATTTATTTCAGTCTACTTTTTGTGGGTATAGTTCTCTGAATATCACGTGAATTGACAGCGTTTCATTTATGCTCCTCAAATATGGTTTAATTGACTTTTTGTGGATATAGTTCTCTGAATATCACGTGAATTTACAGCAGGGTAAGTCCATTTTTACTTTCTCTATACGTACAATGTACATAGTGTATAGAGAAGGTATTGCACTCCATCCAAAAATTCGATACCGAGATTTCACCGGAAATATATGTTTCAAAGTCCCCTTTATCCAAAAAAAAGCATTTTCAGAAAAAGGTCTGTGTGTGTCTGTGAACACGATAGCTCAAAAACGAAAAGTCGGTAAAATACTAAAGTTGGTATTTAAGTTTATTATCTTCCAGGGATGCAACACGAAAATTTTGAGAAAAATACCCCACCCCAAACTACCCTTTACATGGAACTTTTTTCGAAAATTTTGATTTTTTCAAAAATGGCTCTAAAGATTGATTAAAATTTCGTATATTAAAGATATTTACCTGACAAATGAAATGTATATCTTGAATTTTCTGGGAATAGCCCCTAAAGACCTCTTTATTCTCGACTATTTTTTTTTTTAATTTTGTATAATTGGTAAACCGTAAGAGCTCGACAAAAACTTAACAGACAAAATATGTAGATCAGATAAAACACACAACTTATGTCATTTACATTTTTTTCGTGGAGCTGACCGTTTTTTAGATATTCCTGTTTTTTTGGTTTCAGCTTTGAAAAACATACTTTTCTCATATAAGAATTTGTCAACTCCTGTCCGTACAAACAAAGGAACTTCAGTCATATAGCAACCAGCTTTTGGCTTTCACTTTAACCTATGGTACTCCCTTATTTCTCTTCTACTTGCAAGGAAGCAAGTAATAAAACTATTTCTGCTAATTTTTCCTCGATAAGCTTGAAGTAAATAGAAACATGTTTTTAACAATAATTTGTGCCTCTCAATTATGTTTTAATTGGGTTTATGGATATAGTGTTCCGAATATCACGGTGAATTGACAGCAGGGTACGTTCCTTTATTCGTGATTCGTTTGTGCTTCTCAAATATGTTTTAACCGGCTCTTTTTAGGTTTAGTTGTCTCATCAGAAATTGTGAAAACTGACAAAATGTCAACTAAAGGCACTGTCTTTAAAGTTTCTATCAGATTTGCTTGAGAATAAAAATCTTTCTTCTGAAGAAACGGTACCTCTTAAATTAGATTTAGATAAAATGTTTCCGATTGCCTTTGTTTATTAAATCACTTTCACTGATGTTGTGTCAGGAAATAAATATCAGGGGGAAGATAACCTGCGTCTGTAAGAAATTATTTTGCAAGAGATGGTTATATTATAAAGTTGTCTACACCTTGGAGAAGCTGTTCATAGCATATAATAAATTCTTTTTCTTTTTACATGGTTGTCAACATTTATCCTTTTAATACTCTTAAATTCTTTTCTAAACTCCCAAGCGACATTTTTCCTTTTTTCTTGAAGATTTACAGCATAAAATAAATCCGCTTCGGTTGTGTCCCTTCTCATCCGCTCTAAATGGGTAAACAGCTTAGCATCAGCGTGTCTTATTTATCTGTATTAGAGCGCATTCATATCTTCGCATATTTATAGTGTATTGTGGATCCCTTTGTGAGAGGATCTTACCTGGTGGCTTGGATTTGTATTTTCTTTTTCTCTACCCGCTACAATATTTTAGGAAACATTTTCATACAGATTTTCACCAGTATTAGGTAGATACGTATTTTGTTTTGAGCCACCGATGAAACCAAACAATAACAATTGACTATCTCTTCAGTCGAGCTGTCAGCACTTTGGTTTCTCATCCCAAAGGCCCAAGGTCTATAGTGGGGTACCTCTATTTAACTACAATCATCCTCTTTACCTGAAAGAGTCCGAAAGTATAAACGTGAAAGACAATAACAATGCATTTATTAGTCAAATATTAATAAAACCAACAATTAAGGAAATCGAGTTTAGCCAGCAATCACCATCCCTTGATTCTGAAGTCAAAGTCACGATATGACCACAGAAATGATTATAAATGAAACAATATGGTTTGCATGTTGGATTCCAGATCCAAAAGTCCCGGGTTCTGTTCCCGGTGTGGGAATTTTTTCTTTCGCCATTATTATTATTATTATTATTATTATTATTATTATTATTATTATTACTATTATCGTGCTACTCAAAAGGTTAACATGGGCTTTATCTTTGTTAATAATTATTCTGAGAAGTCGCCGACGCTTTGCATAGCACTAATGAGCGCGTCACTTCAGCCTATAGAAATCACAAATGACAGAAAGATGTGTATTAAAACACAAGGTCTTATCACAGCATTTGAAGCCGATATGTTAACCTTTTCAGTAGCACGGTTATACCATCCTCCTTAGTGTCTAGCAGTATCAATTAGTTTACGTTTGTGTGAATCTAATATAAATATACTAATACCCAGATGTCTAAAGGATCCTTGATGACCAAGATCAAACAGAATTAAACATATATAAACATCGTAAATGTACACAGAGCGTTACATTTTAGGTACGTTCTCAAGAAGGTTTCCTAAACATCGTACATATTAAGCAGGTTTTCTACTTTTAATTGTTTATCGTTTTAAACAAATTGTAGTCGTGAGTATCTACTCACCAATTTGTTAAGATTATTTTCTCCTCGTTTTACAAAATATCATTACAACTATATAATCATACAAAGTGCAGTTTTAAGTTTACAAGCTTACCTATATGAGTGTGATTTTACCGTTTCACTATTTTGTGAATCTGAGGGATTCGCCTAGGTTTTATTTTCTTTTATTGGTTGACTTTGTACGTTTAATTGGTGAATATGGTTTAAAAAACTGCAAGACTTGATAACAGAGCGCATGAACTCGGAGAGGACGAAGAATGCCCAACTAATAATTTTCAATGGGGAGATTAGATCCCTTAAATATTTCCAAGAAACCATAATTTTAATAAACAGTAATTTTATTGGTAGCTTTAACGCTCACTCTTACCACTGTGGTACCGCAGACGATGACACTGGTGATATTTGGAATGAAGATGGAGCACCGGTGGAATGAAATGGCGGGGGAAACCGGAGAATCCGGAGAAAGCCCTGCACCGCTTTGACGACCACAAATCTCACATGCGCTCACTTGGGATCGAGCCCAGGCCGTCTAGGTGAGAGGCGGATGGTCTAACCACTCGGCCACGACGCTGCCAATAAATAGTAAGATAAATAATTATCCTTATTTAGTTTAATTAAGTAAGAAGCAAACTACTTGTAATCAATTCCAACTGATACTCCGTATTTGACTTACGAAGTTATCTCTTCGTGCAAGAAAAGAGTTGCAGAACTAAACGGCGCTATTTCAAGATAAACCGGCTAGTGCGACCTTCGTTTTAACTTAAAACAGTCCCGTTGAGTTCTGCAACTCTTTTAACACACGAAGGGATATATGCTCACATCAAATTCAGGGCAGTTAGGCCACCTGGCATGTAGGAGAACTGTATTAACAATGAAGATTTTCTAACATTTATTTATTATGTTATGCTTCTGAGAAAATCTTCTCAGGATATTTTGTTTGTTTTCCACATCCAAATTCACTTAAAAATGTAATATTGTATATTTTGTTTAAAAACATTTTTAAAATAAATGTTACTACGCATGATTAATCATCAGTGTAAGAGCACTTTGCCACAAAATGTTATTGCAGTTGACTGGAAGATTTTCAGAAAATGTCCAATAAGCATTTTTTGCAATAATTATCTTAATTTGCTGGGAGAGAAAACGTTTCATACTTTCAGAATTAGTACAGATCTGTATTTAAGACATTGATGCCAAGTTTTGTTGCATAATTTTAAAAGTTTTAGAAGTTATAGCTAATTAATTATTTGTAACCGTGCATTCTCACATACGTCCTTCCCTAAAGTAAACAAGTGTTATGGAATAACAAGCCTAAAAGTTTAATAAATAGGAATTTTTCATCATGAGCTTCGGAAATTCGTTTATCAAAGCCTATTAGCCTTTATGAACTTTGATCAAAATTGTGAAAAATTAAGAAAATATATGCTTTTTTAATAAAATAATATAATTCTAAAATATATCCCTTTTCCCACTTGGCGCACTTAACTATCAATTAACTAAAGCTATTCATGCGTGGCGCATGCTTATAAGTAGGTACACCCAATTTAAACTTCGTTTTCCTGCAAACTTTATTCCAACACTTTTCCAGACTCATTATTGATTTTTTACTAATTTATATCAATCAATAAATGTTTACTAATTTACTGCCTCTCAAAAGTACATGCAAGAAAATGTTCATATGCTTTTTTTGAAAGGATGCTCCAACTTTCAGAAACAAATTAATGACTTTAAAATAAAGAGTTTCGGAGAGTACGAATAGTGATAACGTTTCTACGCTAAGTAAAACTAATATAAAAATATAATATGATAGATTTATTTGGAAGTTCATTTATTGTAAAACTTGAATTTTTAATGTGAATAATTTTTAAATCACGTCCATTGCTATTAGAACAATGTATTTAAACAATTAAACAGTATTATTTAAATATTCATGTAAACTAGAATTTTGATATAGGTATAGTGAAAACAGCACTTAGGTATTATTGTATATAATAACTGGTAGTCTTTCGATGTGACCAACCAGGTTAAAGGACGTTAAACTAAAAAAAAAAAAATGGTATATATTTCAATACTAAGGGTTTTCAAATTTCACAGATGTATTACCTCAAAGTTTAGTGTACAGTAATTTCACGTTATAGGCCATTATTGAATCCACTTTTTTCTGTTGTTTGCAGGCCAAGTGAAGGGGCAGGTGTAATCGGCCCCGAGGAGAACAGTGCAGGGAACCGGCTGAGGTGTCCGGCACCGATTTCCAGGCTCCGAGTCGAGAAGATCGAAGGCGGCCTAATGGTAGCCGGCGTAGTAGTGGCCGCCAACTGCCAGGTGGCGTTACCTGCCTTTGGCTTCCTCTTCATGTTGGTCGGGGCCGTGTTGACGGCGGCCTCGTATCGCGGTCCCGGCCAAGACGAAGGTCCAGATCACTACGCCGCCCGTGTCGCCTTCACCGGCAATTCCAGAGTCCTAGGTCCCGCCTGCATTGTGGTGGGGGCCGTAATGCTCGCTGCAGGCATCGGGCTATGTCTGCTGACGAGGCGTGCCAGGAGAAGGGAGAGGCGAGTTGGGTTTCACTGCCCGCTCCACGGGGACTTCTATCCGCTCAGTCCAGTCACGGGGTCCCGGTCGCTAAGTAAGTACTCAGCTTGTCTCAACCGTAAAAGATAGCATGGAGTATATGATATATACATCTGTCGCTCTCTAAAGCATACGTGTTGCCATTAGCCTAATCCTTTTCTATCCTCGCGCTGTCACCAAGTTTATAATAATAATAATAATAATAATAATAATAATAATAATAATAATAATAATATAGTGTAAATATTCATGTGTTAAAATTAAGCTTTGAACACAATAGCCTTTTTTTCTCTTATCAGGTAACATCATTTTAGATCCTTTTGAGCTTCTATGAGTCCAAATTTCTAAAGAAAACATATTTATTTTGTTTTTTTTTTTCAGTAAAGGTTCAATATTTGTTGCTTCCATGGCTATCACGCAGTAATTAATATACTGAAGGTCAGATCTCAAGCTAGAGTAAACTAGAATTCTGATGCGTGTCTAATTTAAATTATCTTTAATAAGATGAGCATTATGATTTTTACTTTCTCCATACGCACTATGTACATAGTGTATAGAGAAAGTATTGCACTCCACCCAAAAATTCGATACCGAGATTTCACCGGAAATATATGTTTTAGGGTCCCCAATATCCAAAAAAAGCATTTTCACAAAAAGGTCCGTGTGTGTGTGTGTGTCCGTGTGTCCGTGTGTCTGTGAACACTATAACTCAAAAGCGAAAAGTAGGTAAAATATCAAACTTGGTATTTAAGTTTAGTATCTTCCAGGGATGCGACACGAAGATTTTGAGAAAAATCCCCCCACCTCCAACTACCCTTTACATGGAACTTTTTTCGAAAATTTTGATTTTCTCAAAAATGGCTCTAACGATTTTGATTAAAATTTCGTATATTAAACATATTTACCTGACAAATAAAATGTATATCCTGAATTTTCTGGGAATAGCCTCTGAAGAGTAGTTTATTCTGGATGAATTTTACTAAATTTTAAATAATTGCTAAACCGTAAAAGATGGACAAAAACTTACTACACAAAAAATGTAGAGCACATTAAAACACACAATTTATGTTATATACATTTTTTTCGTGGAGTTCGTCGTTTTTGTGACATTCCTTATTTTTGGTTTCTGCTATGAAAAATTATACTTTTCTCATACAGGAACTTGTCAACTCCTATCCATATAGACAAAGGAACTTCATTGACATAGCAACCAGCTTTCGACTATCACTTTAACCTACGGTTGTCCGTTATTTCGCTTCTACTTACAAGGAAGTGAGTAATTAGACTATTTCTACTATTTTTTCTGATTAGCATAAAGTAAATAGAAGTATAAGCTTTTTAAGAATAATTTGTTGGAGAGATATGGAGAAAGTCATGTGAATGGTACACATCAATTTTTTTTAAATCAGAGATTTAGGGAAAACGTTATACCTATGGAGTAGAAAAGTCAGACAATGAGAAACTTCTTTGTTATTGGGTTTACAACAGCAGCCAAACGAGTGCAGGTATTGATAAGGTTTGGAGAAAAATGTTAAAATAAGCCGGAATCCTGAAACTTCTAGGGTTCATTGTCTATAACAATAAATAGCATCTATCCATTCAGTTCATAGTCGTCAGGTTGCAAGCAGATAGCATGCTACGTTAAAAGTTAACACAGTGTTTATAGTTTGTGTAACACTGTGAAGTGTTAATGAAGGCCATTTATTTTGTGTTTTACGTAACTATTTACAGCTGTGGAAGGAGACGCTTAAAAGGTTTGTATGCTAAGAAGAAATTTAATATAATTATGGATGTGATAGATTATTCAAGTAAAATGAGTGTTAGTAAAGGAATAAATGAAACCGCTAAAGCTATAGAAACAGTAGTATATGGGATAAAAAAGAAACGAATGAAAAATCCACAAAAAAAAAACGCCAGTAAATAGAAAGAAAAAAGTAAGGGAAACAAAAACACGCTAGTTTAAAGAAAATACCTTATTACAACGGAATAGCACACCACATAGTGCGGCACATCGTTCATTCTTTGCTGCTTTTATACGTTTCACTTGTCTGAATGTAGGTTTCTCAAGAATAAACAATGATGATGCCCTAAAAATTAAAAATGTTATTAGTTTGCTCTACGTTTGATATTTTCTGTCTATAAAAACGTTTTTAGAAGTGCTAAAACTACGAGGCGTGTCCGGAAACTATAATTTCGTTCTACGGCCTCCGCAGCGCTATAGTGTCGCAGTTCCACGCATACGCATTCGTCTCTCTGTATAATTTTCTGTCCACTAACGCCATTACAGTTGGATCGTGTGGTATTTACAGATGTTAGAGTTCCTTCAAAATGTTAAAGACAATTTCTAAGTACTCCGACTGTGAAGTGCGTTCCACAAAACGATTTGTGAATGCAAGGAATATTAAGCCAGCTGAAATGCATCGTCAACTTGTAGAGATTTACGGTGAAAATGTAAATGACAGAAGGAATGGGTTAGCCAATTCAATGATGAGCGACCCAATGTTCTTGATGAAGGACGGAGTGGGCGGCCTTCTGTTGTCACTGATGGTTTGGTTGAAAAACAAACAAAAAAAGCCAAGCGACAGGACAGTGCTTTGGCATTTCATACCCTGCACATTGATGAGGGAGATGATTTCTTTAGCAAGATAGTGACCGGTGCTGGAACTTGGGTTTGTCATGTCACTCCAGAATCAAAACAACAGTCTTGGAGTGAATGCGCACAGGATCCCCCAAACGACAAAAATTCAAAAAACGTTGTCAGCACGATAAATCATGTGCACTGTGTTCTGGGACAGACAGGTTGAGATGCACTTTAGTTGTTATAGAACATGCACGGAGTTTCACTAACCGCTTATGGGATACATCCATCCGCTCAGTTAACTGCTTTGTTAAGCTCGGTTTTATGAGTAAACCCTCAGAATCCTATGATCTTACAGCAAGTATTTGATTTCATTGTCTAGTTCACTAGGGCTTCTATTCACACAGCCAAGTCGCAGTTTGTTTGCTAGCTTCTTCAGTTCGCAAGAGCGGTCACGACAAAAGTTCAAGCTGTTGCACAAGTAAATGTTGATCTTGCAACGTTCGTGCTTCGTTATCTACTTGGCCTACATTACAATCGTAATATATAAAAGTCATTTTACTTTCTCTACACGTACTATGTACATAGTGTATAGCACTACACCCAAAAATTTGATACCGAAATTTCACCGGAAATATATGTTTTAGGGTCCCCTGTATAAAAAAAAAAAAAAAAAAAAAAAAAAGCATTTTCAGAAAAAGGCCCATGTGTGTGTGTGTGTGTGTGTGTGTGTGTGTGTGTGTGTGTGTGTCCGTGTCTGTGAACACGATAACTCAAAAACGAAAAGTTGGTAAAATACCAAACTTGGTATTTAAGTTCAGTGTCTTCCAGGGATGCGACACGAAGATCTTGAGAAAAATCCCCCCACACCAAACTACCCTTCACATGGAACTTTTTTTGAAAATGTTGATTTTTCTCAAAAATGGCTAACGATTTTGATTGAAATATCGTATATTGAAGCTACGTAAGTGACGAATAAAATGTATATCTTGAATTTTCTGGGAATAGCCTCTGAGGACTACTTTATTCTGGATGAATTTTACGGAATTATGCATAACTGCTAAACCGTAAGAGATGGAAAAAAAAAACTTGCAACTCAAAAAATGTAGAGTACGTTAAAACACATAGTGTTTGTTATATATGTTTTTCGTGGAGTTGATCGTTTTTTTAGATATTCCTTGTTTTTAGTTTCACCTTTAAAAAACCTACTTTTCTCATATAGGATTTTGTCAACTCCTGTCCACACAAACAAACGAACTTCAGTTACGTACCAACTAGATTTGACTATCACTTTAACCTATGGTACTCCCTTATTTCGCAAGGAAGCAAGTAATAAGACTATTTCTGCTATTTTATCTCGAAGTAAAGAGAAACATAAGCTTTTTAACAATAATTTGTTGCAGATATGTAGAGAAAGTCATGTAAATGGAACACATCAGATTCTTTTTTATCTCAGAGGTTCCTACACCGTTGCACTTATTTCGACAAAACTTGGCACAGATTATCTTTGATACAAGGTAAAAATTACTGGTTTTATTAACAGGTGCATAATAAGTTATTACATTAAATAAAATTAACAAGATTTCAGAAAAAATTAAAACAATATTTAGATTATTATTTGAGGAATAAAAGTTATTAATTTGTTAATAATTTTAAGATGACATATTAATGTTATACAGTAAATAACTTTTTTTTTTTTTTTTTTTTTTTTTTTTTTTTTTTTTTTTTTGTAGTTTAACGTCCTTTAATCTGGTTTGGTCATATCGGACGATGAATGAAATTGATGATATGATGCTCAAATGATCTCGGGGTCCTTGGAGCTTAAAGTTACTCGACATTCGTCTTCTCAGGATAAGGGAAAACCCCGAAAAACTCACCCGGGTAACTCACCCTAAGCGAGATTCGAACTCACGACCATTTGAACGTGAGGCACACATGCTACCACCACGCTACCCAGGCGGGCAACTTTTTGTTATCAGAAGTATTAATTTCTATGTTATTACAATAGCTTAGAATCCGAAATTCCGCCCCGGTTTACACGATTAAATATTTAATTTTATATTATGCCTACATAAGCTCGCAAGGCCCGCCTGGGTAGTGTGGTTGTAGCGTGTCTGCCTCACATTCAACAGGTCGCGAGTTCGAATCTCACTTAGGGTGAGTTACGAGGGTAAGATTTTTTCGGGGTTATCCCTTAACCTGAAAAGACGAATGTCAAGGAACTTAAGCTCCATGGACCAGAGATCATTTAAGCATAATTTCACCAATTTCATTCCTCGTCCGATATGACAAACCAGGTTAAAGGACTTTAAGCCATAGAAAAAAAAAACTCGCAAGAACATCTATATCTTATCAACGATTATCCTAACATCTCGAACATTTTCAACATAAGAAAAATAATTACTTAAGCCTTTGTGGCCTCAGAAAATAACATATACAATGATCCTCTCTGATATTTCTCGGATTATTAACACAGCCAAATAAAAAGTTTAATAATTAGGGGATTTAAGATATAATAAAGGAAATATAAAATAGTTATTTTAAAAAGATATTTTGTATTGATTTGGTTTTAACTTTACTTAAGTGCCATAACAAAATTATGATTCATATATGCATTTAAATCAAATAAAATTTGTGTTTTTGTAAACTTAATTGATAAAATTGTAATAACAGCAGCAATACTATATCATGTTATGCGTGCGCAAAAAGGCGCTACAATCGCTTGGTTGAAAAAGTAAGAGAATGTCTAACTGTACTGTATAAGACTATAATAACGGTATCGGCCCAGACTAAATATTACGTGTTCTGCTCCTCCTTTGTACGTTAAATTTAGCCTTTGTTTTGTTTTGTCTTTGACGTCTTTACTTAGAAGCTTTATGTAGGTTGATTACTAAGAATAAAAATCATCACTAGTTCCCAAGTGACACGATTTTTATAAATAATAATGAGACGGTTCGAATATGTCAACGTGTAAGTCACTCGGCTACATTCACGAGAAATCATTAGCTGGTGGATACTCAATGTTTTGCATAGTATTCGTGTCTTTTTCTTTTCCTTTTTTTCCTTTCTTTAGATACGTCTCTCTTTCCTTATTTATTTCTTTCTCTATAGTGTCCTGAGATTTTTAACTAATACCTCTTTTAAGGTGAAGTATCTCACATTATGAAGATATCCTGTTGAAATTTATACCAGTTATTATGTACAATTGCCTTGATATTTTACATGTATAAAAATTCTTGCTTTCCTGATTATTTAAATATGTTTCATTGCCTTAATTAATTTTTCTAATAAAAATGAGCTACCTATTACATTTTTAAAGATATTAATAGAGTAAATTCAACTTCTACAGTAAATGAGTTTACAAACAGATCTGTTGTATCATAATTTTTATATTTACCCTAATTATTGTAGAAAATATTGTTTTTTATTCCCCAAAACTCTTGATTTTTTTCAAAATGTAATAATTTATTTCTCAAAATTGCACCATAATTTTGAAAAATTATATGATTATTTTAATGTATATTTGAGAGGTTGTATAACATTTCTCAAACAAATTAGTAAAACATTTGGAGATTTTTGGGTATGGAACAGTGTTTGAAAAACCTTTCGAAAAACCAAGGTTTAAAGTTCACAGTGTCTATTAATGAGCATACGCCTGTCTATTTAAAGCGTCAGTTAATTGATAGTTAATGTGCAACATGTGGGGAAAACTATATTATGTTTTCTTTAAGTTTAGAATTAATCATGTAATTTTATTGTGACAAAAGTTATGTTTTATTTTTTCACAATTGTATTTGAATTTCACAGATGTAGCGCCGTAAGTGTCTTCTGTAATAGGTTTTAAATGTCTCTCAAGAAACGCAAGGCTATTGGGCAAATATAATCTAAAGCTAAAACTTGCAGGGATAAAACGTCAAACCACAGGCAACACCGGGTGTTTCAGATAGTTTGGAAATAAAATTAAGCAATGCAGGATCAAGGAAAAGAAGTTAACACTTGACGTCGTTTCATTTTACCGATTTATGTAATAACAATGCTGAATGCTGTCATGAACTGCTATTTTTAATCCTCTATATATGCAAACAAGCATAAAAGAGTCCAGTGTTTTTAATCTCTCTACTTTTCTCTACCTCTACATAGTAGGTACAAAACTTGTTACCGAGACTTCACTGAAAATACATTTTAAAGTTCCCTGAATTAAAAAAAAAAAATAGAAAAAATTCGCGCGTGTGTATGTGTGTGTCTGTGTCTGTGAACAGCATAAACCAAAAGCTAAAGTCGGTTAAATACCAAACTTAATGTTTAAGTTCAACATATTTCAAGGAGGCAACAACGGAAATGTTCAAGAAAGTCTCTACACCCAAAACTACCCTTTACATGGAACCTTTTTCCAACATTTTAATTTTCTCAAAAATCGCTTTAACAATTTTGATTAAAATATCATATGTTTTAAGATATTTATGCCAAATGAAATGTATATTTTGAATTGTCTTGGAATAACCTCTCATTATGGATTAAGTTTGCATAACTGATAAACGAACCGTAAGAGATAGACAAAATTTTGCTGCGAAAAATATGTAGAACCCATTGAAACACAAATTTATGTTAAATACTTTTTGGGGATGAGTTAACCATTTCTGAGATATTCCTTGTTATTGGTTGCGCCCTCTCCAGTCCCCCACTAGCTGGTTTTAACTTGAAATAGCTCCGTTGAGTTCTGCAACTCTTTTAACGTAAAAACGGATATCTGAACACACCAAATATGTGACAGTTGGGACATCTGGTATTTTTAAAATATTTTAATAAGTATTGTTTATACAAAGATATATACAAATCGTATATTTTGAAATGAAATATATATATATATATATATATATATATATATATCGAATATTAGAAAGCCTATCAGAGTGTGTGTGTGTGTGTGTGTGTGAGCCTAGAGAGAAGGGGATGGGAGAGTTATCAGCAAGATAAGGATTAGGATTATCGCAGTTGGGGCCTCCAGTCACTAGGGCAGCCATCGTAGAATGCCCTTTGCGACTTTAGTAACTCCTGAAAGGGAGGAATGAAAGGAGAGATCCGAAGGATGACTGACGCAAACATGGGCGAAGATTCTAACGTTTCCAGACCGAACGCATCCGCCGACGCCGGAACCCTGCCCACAAGCCACGAGTCTCTGGGAGTTTCCAGAGGTTGCTCGCCCGAAAGCACCCACGCGGGCCCTGACAGAGTGGTCCCGCAACGGCGCCAAGGAAGAAACCTTTACAGAACGTACCACCATCGCCTAGTCGCAACCCGCCAAACACCGCCGTCTGATCCTTCAACTCTGTAACAGTTGACAAGGAAGTGATGGGCTCAGGAAATTATGGGCAAAAATAATAACATAAAATCTGTACCGTGGCACTTAAGTTTTTATACCAGGGCTAATATCCAGATCTTACTGTTTATTTCAATGTTTATTTATAATTTTGTACAATTACTCTAAGATAATGAACTACAACTATGGGTACTTACCAAAATTAACTTACAACTAAAATAATAATAATAATGTTTACAATTCAAAAACAATTATTTAACATATAAAAACTAAACACAGCACTCGGACAGCACTAATGCTATTTTAATATTTTTATAATTCTTAAAATTACTATAACTACCCCTACTTATTTATAATTTTTCCATCTATTAATATATTTTATTTACAATAATTTTATCTTACACCTTATATAATTTATTTTTACTTTTATATATTTTTAAAATATTTTATTTTATTTTTATTATCAATTATAGTATATGTTTATTTTATAATTAAATCCATTTATTTATATATATATATATATATATATATATTATTCACTTTTTAAGTTTCCTATAGTTGTTATTGTTTACTTCTTTATTAATTCATCTAAAGTTTTTATTATTTATTTGTATATTTATTTTATTTTATAATTAAATCCATTTATTTATATATATATATATATATATATATTATTCACTTTTTTAGTTTCCTATAGTTGTTATTATTTACTTCTTTATTAATTCCTCTTTAGTTTTTATTATTTATTTAAATGTATCTATCTATATATTTAGGTATTTATATACACAAATATACTTCTTCTTTTTATTTATTTTTAATTTATTTATTTCTTATCTCTTCCTCTAAATCCATAAGTAACTATACCTATTTTATTCCCTATCTACCAAAAGAGAAAATATGGTCAGTCGTGGTAAAAGATGGCCCATCTCAAAATCATCCTGCCAAGCCAGGGAGACCAAACCCATGGGTCAGTGTGGGCGGTGGCCGGGAATCGAACCCGGGATCTCCCAAATGCGTTACGGCCTTTCCATCCCGCTCGGACCAGGAAGATTCAAGTATCGCAACTGTTTCATACTTGGACTAATCAACTTAAAACAAACTATTTTGCCAATCATATGGCCGTGCAGAGTAAGGAGGAAAAACTCTCAAAATTTGCAGCGACAGCCTCTCGAAAGCGTGGTTATATCTTCCCTACAGAATATATAAGAGCACCGTAATCCTAAAAACTGAATTTTATTCACCCTTGCTGTGTTGTTCTCCCTGTACTTCACAGGTTTATTTTTCTTCAGTTTATGTTGGATAAGCGAGAACCTAAACAAAAGACATGCAGCACCAGACAGACTCTTGCTACCCTCGTCTGGCATTTTGAGTTCGGTCTCTGCTAACGAGCAAGACGTATTCAAGCACCTTGCTACCCTTGTTAACACGAGCTCTGCATCTACACGGCAGTTTCACTCTTAAACACAACACAGCTGAAAAATTAATCACCATATCTATCACAAGCGTTCTTACATTCGCTGACATTAGCAGTAACGATGTTTAGAATAACTCAACACTCCAAAAGACTCCTTCCTGTTAACATAAACTCAGCATAGCAACCAACAGAATACCTAGAATATGAAGTATGTATGTGTATGTGTGAACATTACTGAGGGGGTTCCGCACTGATCTTAGAGGTTAGAGCATATTAACGTCGGGAGACAAAAAGTAGACAAAACTTTCTCTACATCTCTGCAACAAATTAGTTTTAAAAAGCTAATGCTTTTATTTACTTAATGCTAATCGAGAAAAAATTAGCATAAATAGTCTTATTACTTGCTTCCTTGTAAGTAGAAGCGAAATAAGGGAGTACCATAGGTTAAAGTGATAGTCCAAAGTTGGTTGCTATATGACTGAAGAGTTACAAATTCCCGTATGAGAAAAGTTTTTCAAAGCTGAAACCGAAAACAAGGGTTGTCTCAAAAACGATCAACTCCACGAAAAAAAGTATATAACATAAATTGTGTGTTTTAATGCGCTCTACACTTTTTGTGGGGTACGTTTTTGTCCATCTCTTACGGTTTAGTAGTTATACAAAATTCCGTAAAATGCATCCAGAATAAAGTAATTTTTAGAGGGGCTATTCCCAGAAAATTCAATATATATTTAATATACGATACTTTCATCAAAATCGTTAGAGCCATTTATAGTCTGTAATTTTCAATATCTGACAATTAATCTGTCAACAACACATAATGCAACAATTTGTACTTCACAATTAACAGTTTTAAATAAATGCTATTAAATCCTTGATTGCAATAAAGACTAATGAATAACTTATTTATGTTACTTTAAACCGACTGAAAGGTCGTCTTGGGAGCGTTGCTGCTTGCCAAGCGGGAGACCTGGGTTCGATTCTCAGTACCGGCGTGGGGATTTTTCTCCCGCTGGGAGATCTGGACCGGGGTGCACTCAGCCTCGTGAGGTTCCTGGGGGGCTAATTGAGGAGCTACTTGATCAAGAAGTAGCGGCTCCAGGTCGTGAAGACTGCATTAACTGGTCGGCTTGATCTAAGCGCTAACCACATCTCATCCCCCAATACTACATTCCATCTATGACGTCTGAATGGATTGAGATGGGGGGACGCAGCGGTCGGGCGGTGGGCCAAGGCTCTTAGTGAGCTGTGCCAAGGAGTCAAACCGACTGACATCTTTATTATTGCATTATTATTTATAATACAAATGTTCAAATGCATGTCTGTCTTCTTGAATGCATTGATTTAAGCATGGACACGTCTTAATATTTCTGCAGGAACTGAAGCGCAAGAATGCGTATTCTTTCTTTTAACACATCTGGATTTTCCGGTTCCGTTTCGTTTCAGTTTGACGAGGCAACCCTTCTTGCACTAACGTATGCGGGAAACATAAAACTACAGAGGACGGCCTGCATGGGCCACCTTTATAAATATAAAAATAAATATAGGAAAATTTATTTCTTTCAGTTTCAAAACTATGTTTTCATTGCACCATTCATTACAAAACGTATTATAACATCGTAGCTTCTAGACGCTCAGTATTGGGTAAAGTCAGGTTCAGTTCTTAAATGCGTTATATTAGATGATGTAACCAACTTAAATTGTTACGAGTTGCACAGTTGTTATTTTGTGCGTGCATACCTGCTGCGTATGTGTGTTTTCCCATCTAGTTCACATCGTGTTGTAATTAAACATCACAGACAAATAATATTTTCAGCAAAAAGCATAAAACGGTGTTTGATTGTTGTCTTTCGAAAGTTTGGACAAAGCTCAATAAGTGAGTAACCTTGTTATGACTTATTACTTTCTCTATGCGTACTATTTACATAGTCTATAGAGAAGGTATTGCATTGCATTCCACCCAAAAATTCGATTCCGAGATTTCACCGGAAATATATGCTTTGAGACCCCCTGAATCCAAAAAAAGAATTTTTAGAAACATGTCCGTGTGTGTGTCTGTCTGTGTGTATGTGTGTGTGTGTTTGTGTGTGCGTCTGTGAAAGCGAAAAGACCGTTAAAAACCAAACTTGGTATTTAGGTATGGTATCTTCAAGGATGCGACACGAAGATTTTCAAGAAAATTCCCCCACGCCCACCTACCCTTTACATGGAACTTTTTTCGAAAATTGTTATTTTCTCAAAAATGGCTCTAACGATTTTGATTAAAATGTCATATATTAAAGATATTTACACGAAAAATAAAATTTATATCTTGAATCTTCTGGGAATAACCTCTAAAGACTCCTTTATTCTGAATGAATTTTACGGAATTTTGCATAACTGCTGAACCATAAGAGATGGACGAAAACTTGTAATATAAAAAATGTAGAGCACGTTAAAACACACAATTTATGTTATATAATTTTTTTCTTGGAATTGGTCGTTTTTTGAGATATTCCTTGTTCTTAGTTTCAGCTTTGAAAAACATACATTTCTCATACAAGAATTTGTCTACTCCTGTCCATACAAACAAAGAAACTCCAGTTACATAGCAACCAGCTTTTGTCTATCTTTAACCTATGGTACTCCCTATTTCGCTTCTACTAACAAGGAAGCAAGTAATAAGACTATTTCTGCTAATTTTTTCTTGATTAGATGAAGTAAATAGAATAATTTGTTGCAGAGATGTAGAGAAAGTTATGTGATTGGAACACTTAAGATTTTCTTTTTTTCTTCTTTCTTTTTTACAAGTTTGTAAACTCCTACCAATTAAATAGTAGCTTATATTGCTATAGGCTCATAGTAAGACAATATTTCTACACGTTCTATGGATTTTAAATTGGTTTTATATTTACATTTATATTGTGTATATGCTCTCAATCCCTTTAAACACTTCGTAAGGTACGGAAGGAAATCAATTAAATGCAAATTACCGTCCTAGCTACTACGAACTCAATACCTGTGGGATAAAGAAGAAGCCGATACTCTGACCACTCGACCGCAGAGGCAGTCTATTCTGTCTCTCACTACTCTCCGTGCAATGTATTAAATCGAAACTGAGAAACGTTAGTCGTGCTTCAAAAGGAGGTTACTGGGGTAAAAGTACATGCAATATTCATTTGTTTACACACAAGTTCTTAGAGCTATTTAGCCTTCTTGTTTTTCGGAAAACTTTTTACACTAATTAATTTCTCAGAAAAATACAGGGTTACTACAAAAGAAATAGACAACTTCAACTGCCTGTAAAACAAAAACTATTAGAGATAGCAACCTAATTATTTTGGGTATGTTGAGAAACTCTCAAAGTTTCGTTTGTTACTATTGGTAACGCTATAGTGTTTTGTTTGTTGTTACAGAAGCTGAAATGGCGGAAAATTCTGTGGAAAAGGCATATTGCTTGTTGGAATTTGCTAGAACGCAATCAGCAACTGTTGTCCAACGACATTTTAGAACACGTTACCACAAAACGCCACCGACTAGAAAATTCGAGACAACGGGATGTTTGTGCAAAGGGAAGAGCTCGGGAAGACCGAGAGTTTCGGAAGAAAATGTTGAACGTGTTCGTTCTGCCTACATAAGAAACCCACAGAAATCGACATCTAGGGCAAGCATGCAATTACAAATTCCACAGCAAACTGTATGGAAAATCTTGCGGAAGCGTCTGCACATGATGCCTTACAAATTACAGATGTTGCAGTTTCTGAGTGAAGAAGATAAGGTCATACGGCGTGACTTTTGCATCGACATGTTGCGACATGATGAAGACGATGCTGGTTTTTGTGAGCGCATCATTTCATTTTTGTGGTAATGTGCTCTAAAATGTCGTTGGACAACAGTTGCTGATTGCGTTCTAGCAAATTCCAACACGCAATATGCCTTTTCCACAGGATTTTCCGCCATTTCAGCTTCTGCAACAACAAACAAAACACTACAGCGTTACCAATAGTAACAAACGAAAGTTTGAGAGTTTCTCAACATACCTCCAAAATAATTAGGTTGCTATCTCTAATAGTTTTTGTTTTACAGGCAGTTGAAGTTGTCTATTTCTCTTGTAGTAACCCTGTATTGTTTCTCCTTCAATAAAGAGTGATATCTCAGGTATCATTTATGAAACGTCTCCTTTTAATCCAACGGCTGGTCTTTTAGAAGTAAATCGAGCAGAAAAAATCTGAAGTGCTCCATCCACATGACTTTTTCTACATCCCTGTAACCAATTATTGTTAATAAGCTTATTCTTCCATCTATTTAATGCTAAAACATTAGCAGAAACGGTCTTATTACTTAGTTCCTTTATAAGTAGAAGGGAAATAAGGGAATACACTAGGCTAAACCGATAGTCAAATGTTTTAAAATAAGATTGCTATGGTGTTGAAATCTGTTTCTTTGCGTGGCCAAGCGTTGACAAATTCCCGTATGAGAAAAATTTCGGTATTTTAAAACTAAAATCAATAACAATGAATATCTCGAAAACGGCCAACTCCACGAAACAAAATGTATATGATATAAATTGTGTGTTTTATCGTGTATAGTAGGTTTTTGTCTATCTTTTACGGTTTACCACTTAGGCAAAACCAATAAAAATCACCCACAATAAAGAGGTCTTTATAGGCGTTTCCCAGAAAATTCAATATATACATTTTATTTGGTATATAAATATCTTAAATATAAGAGATTAGAATCAAAATTGTTAGAGCCATTTTTGAGAAAATCAAAATTTTCGAAATAAAGGGCAGTTTGGGGCGGAGGTATTTTCATGAAAATCTTCGTGTCTCACCCTTCGGAGATACCAAACTTAAATACCAAGTGGTATTTAGGAGTCTTTTCATTTTTGAGCTATGCTGTCCACATACAGACCTTTTTCTAAAAATTCTTTTTTTGGATTCCGGGGGACCCAAAACATGTATTTCCGGTGAAATCTCGGTATTGAATTTTTGGGTGCAGTACAATACCTTCTCGATTCACTATGTACATAGTATGTGTAGAGAAAGTAAAAATTCCTAAAATAGATATAAATGCATTTTACCTATTTATTTACGAAACAAGCTCTGTTGCTATTCAGTTGTTTGTATTCAATGTGGACTCTAATCTTAAAGAGCATAATATATTTTCATTTTGATTATGCAAGACTCTTTATTGTGAGTTTTTGTTATGGTTTTTAAATAAAATCGTCTACAACTTGAGGAACGTGGAATTTTTATACCCATAGAATTTTCACCACTTGTTACGTTCCTGATGAAAGTTTTCCACTCATATAAAAATCCCGCTTCAGTCACAAGTTGCGTAAATAATTATTTATGAGTATATATCTAACCTGACAGGTCTGAAGGAATGTTGAGTTCAGCTGTGTTTCCTTTTGCCGAGAATAAAGCTGCAGTAAACTGTATTATCGAATTTTTGTTTCACCGTCAAAATGCAACACACATTCAAACATCTATCACTGAAATAAAAATCAGATGTGTTCCATTTACATGACTTTCTCTACATCTCTGCAACAAATTATTGCTAAAAAGCTTAAGCTTCTATTTACTTGATACTCATTGAGAAAAAACTAGCAGAAATACCTTGCTTTCTTGTAAATAGAAGCACAATAAGGCAATACCATAGGTTAAAGTGACAGTTAAAAAGCTGGTTGCTATGTGACTGAAGTTCATTTGTTTGTATGGACACGAGTTGAAAAATTCCTGTACGAGAATAGTATAAGTTTTTCAAAGCTGAAAATAAAAACAAGGAATATCTTAAAAACGACCAACTCCACAAAAAAATGTATATAGCACAAATTTTGTGTTTTAATGTGCTCTGCATTTTCTATGTGGTAAGTCTTTGTCCATCTCTTATGGTTTAGCAGTTATGCAAAATTTCGTAAAATTCATCCAGAATAAAATAATCTTAAAGAGGCTATTCCCAAAAAATTCAAAATATACCTTTTCTTTGTCATGTAAACATCTTTGATATTTAATCAAAATTGTTAGACCTAAATTTTTCCATATAAAGAATAGTTTGGGGTGGGAGGAGTTGCCTCAAAATCTTCGTGTCGAATCCTTGGATACCAAGTTTAATATTTTACTGACTTTTCGTTTTTGAGTTATCGTGTTCCAGACATATGGACACACACATGAACGGACCTTTTTCTATTTTTTTTAATACAGGGAATCCTAAAACGTGTATTTACAGTATGGAATTTTAGTGGAGTGCAATGCCTAAGGAACTAAGTAATAAATTCTGCTAATGTTTATCTGGATTAGCATGAAGCAGAAAGAATAATTATATTTTATAAAAAGTTTGTTTGAGAAGAGGTAGAGAAAATCATGTGAATTAAACACATCAGAATTTTTTATTTATTCTTTAATTTTATTTGTTTATTTGTTTTTACGACTTCTTTCCAAGATGTGATATTTTCTACTCGGCGCCTGCAAGGATTTTGTCATAACAGCTTTGCAGACCTGCAGGAGAAGTTGTCTAACAAGAAAGGGGCATCGTCTTCATTTAAACGCACAGACCAAGCTTTCTTACTCGTGTGTTAAACTATTTTAATATTTCTTTCCTTGCGTTTATATAAATGCAGAATTAATTCAAATCAGTATTATAATTTGTTATTGTTTAACATCTTGGTTCATAATGTGACGATTACTGTAGGTTTGTTTGCTCACCGATATGAAGCTAAATCATCAGTGACGTAAGACATTGTTTTCAGAAGCCTTGAGTGTCAGGTTTTCTTCCATGTTTCTTCTTTGTACATCGTAAACATTTAGTTTCAGTTTAATGATGCAACTAATATTAATACCAATGGAATAATTGGAGAGACTAATATTTTAGAACTGGATTAATGGAAGGGGAGTTGTGTTTGTAATATCAAATTTCTTTGTAATGTCGCTGAATGTTGCTATCACCTCGTATATAAGTACGATTTTTATAAAACTTGGCGTGCCTGGATGTTATAATCTGGAAACATGGTATACTAGAACTTTGAAAGGCTTCAGCTTCATTTATTTTAAAGCTCTATTGTCAACGGTCCTAAAGGGCACACAATAGGTAGTAGAGGTATCGACTGGATGATCGTCGGCCATGCGTCTATGTGCGTGAAGTCGGCAACTGGTTTGATAGGCTAAATCCACAAGAGCTTATGATATATAATATACGTGTTTAAAATAGATTACATAATTATACTTTTGTTTGTCTTTTTACTTTCTCTATACGTGCCATGTACATAGTGTATAGAGAAGGTATTGTAATGCACCCAAAAATTCGATACCGAGATTTCGCCGGAAATACATGTTTTGAGACCTCCTGAATCCAAAAAAAAAAAGCATTTTTAGCAAAATGTCCGTGTGTGTGTGTCTGTCTGTCTGCGTGTATGTGCGTGTGTCTGTGGGCAGTATAGCTCAAAAACGAAAAGTCCGTTAAAAACCAAACTTGATATTTAGGTTTGGTATCTTCCAAGAAGGCGACACGAATATTTTCAAGAAAATCCCCCCACTCCCAACTACCTTTTACATGGAACTTTTTTCTAAAATTTTGATTTTATAAAAAATGGCTCTAACGATTTTGATTAAAATATCGTATATTAAAGATATTTACCTGACAAATAAAATGTATATCTTGAAGACTACTTTATTCTGGATGAATTTTGCATAACTACTAAACCGTAAGAGATGGACAAATACTTAATACACAAAAAGTGTAGAGCACGTTAAAACACACAATTTATGTTATATACATTTTTTCGTGGAGTTGTTGGTTTCAGCTTTGAAAAACTTATACTTTTCTCATACAGGAATTTGCCAACTCGTGTGCACACAATCACATAGCAACCAGGTTTTGGTTTTCACTTTAACCTATGGTACTCCCTTATTTCGCTTCTGCTTACAATAAAGCAAGAAATAAGACTATTTCTGCTAACTTTTCTCGATTAGCATGAAATAAATAAAAGAATAAGCTTATTAACAATAATTTGTTACAGAGATATAGAGAAAGTCATATGAATGGAACACATCAGATTTTTATAATAAAGGAATACATATTAAACTAATAAAAAAAAACTAAGAGCTTTATCTTTCAGTGTGCTTTTCCATTAAGACGCTCTTTTACTTTCTACGAGTAAACTTTCTGTCTGTACCTTAAAAACTGAAGTTGTAACTATCTTAAAGAAAAGCTTACATTGTTGGTGGCATCCCTTCTTATGCTAAATTAGTTAAATCTGTGGCACGTTAGCCCTCATGGGTTTGGCCTATCAAACTGGCTGCCGTCCTCACGCACACAGATGCATGGAAGATGATTATCCAGTCGATATGGGGAGGTAATGTAGTCAGCATCATGCTTCTCCCAGCTGAAAAGTGTTATGATACGCGCTTAGTTTTTGACCTTGCTGCAGAACATGACTATTGCTATCCGGTGATGGTGTATACCGTCATGCTGTCCGTTAATGACCCATTAGGTGCGTTTGTGCTCTTTTAAGGCCAAGGAGTCGTACTCCCATGTAAGGATTATTTAACTTTCTCGATAAATCGTCAGTATTTTATGATTTTGACCCTAATTTGTAATATAGTAGCGAAGAATGATGCATAAACGTCATGAGAGCTAGCCAAATAATCTGAACAGCATATTGTATTGCTGTTTATTCGAAGCAGCTTCATTAATATGGATTTCAATGAAATCAATACACTGAGATTATCTAATTAGCCATTAATTCAAAACGATTTCATTTTCAGCTAATTAATATTATCATTTCATTACATTTCATCCCCAATTAAGTGCTCTCGACATTATATACACACAACAGAATCCAAGGCATGGTTCTAAATGGTTCACTGTTGAATTAACAGTGTTGCTCTAAGAGAATTATCCCAGTAATGCGAGGGGCGTTCAATAAGCATTAGAAAAAGATAGAAAAACAAATTATTTTGATAGACTTTTTAATGTTTCAATATAATCTCATTTTAGTTCAGCACATTTTCCCAGCGTATCCCCAACTGTTTTAAACCTTCCAGAAAGTAGGATTTGGGAAGATTCTCAAAGTAGGCATCTGTTTGGGAGATGACATCGTTAGACGAGCCACTTTTTCAAGTTTGGAAATAAAAAAAGTCACTGGAGGCTAAATCTGGTGAATATAGTGGATGCAGTAGTAATTAGAACCTTAATTCTACAGTTTTCGCCATCTAAACTTACATTGTCCTGATGGAAGAGAATCTTTATCTTTGCCAGATGAGGGCGCTTTTTTTTTCTTTTCTTTTCTTTCTTTTCTTGATTTCTCCGTTCAACTAGTGCAATAACAATGCATAATACTCTCCATTTATCGTTCTTCCTTTCAGTAGGTAATCGATGTAGATGATTCCGCATGCATCCCAAGACACCGAGGCCATCACCTTGTCTGTATATTTCATCACCTTTGCCTTCTTTAAAAATTCGCTGTTTTGGCTGTACTCTTGTCTCTGGAGTGTAGTCGAAAAGTCGGGAAATACAAAACCTTGCTATTTAAGTTTGGTACCTTCTCACATCAGACCAAGGTTTTGAGGAAAATCTCCTCATCCCCAAACTAACATTTACAAGGAAAAAAGTGCGAACATTTTGATTTTATCAAAAATAGGTCTAACGATTTTGATTAAAATGCCGTAAAATAAAGATATTTACTTAGTAAACAAAATAAATGTATATCTTAAATTTTCTAGGAATAGCCTCTGAAGATTTCTTCATTCTGAACGAATTTTGTATAACTGGTAAACAGTAAGATATAGACAAACCTTACTGTACAAAAAATGTAGATCTCGTTAAAACTCACAATTTACGCCATATACATTTTTTCGTGGAGGTAACCATTTCCGAGGTATTCCTTGTTATTGATTTCAGCTTTAACATACTTTAAACTTTTCTCATATGGAAATTTGTCAATTCCGGCCATGCAAAGACACGACTTTCAATCACATAGCAACAACTTTTAAAACATTTGACTATCACTTAGCCTAGTGTACTCCCTTATTTCCCTTATTTATAAGGAAGTAATTATTACGACTATATCTGCTATTTTTTTGTTTATTTTGATTAGCGTGAAGAAGAGCTTGAGTAAGAATAATCTATTACAGAATAGCTAGAGAAAGTCGTGTGAACGGAACATCAGTTTTTTTACACATTATTACATTGCTTATCAGCGGAAACGGTGAGCGGGTCGCGCTCATCGTGAGGGGTAAGCGAAGGTCGCTCACGTCAGTTCCTCACTGACCGGATTTAACTTGAAATAGTCCCGTTGAGTTTTGCAACTGTTTTAATGCACAAACGAATATCTACACACGACAAGTAGAGGGCAGTTGGGCCAACTAGTATAAGTTTTGAAAGTTTACAAACTGAAACGAAAAGAATTTCAAAGAATGCAAATTTATAAGTATTACAGCATTTTTAAAGCTACAGGATTAATAATAGCATTCAATAATTATTTTTAAATATACACTTTTTGGAGTTTATAACGTTTTAAAAATGTGTATATATTCATATTATAATTGGTAAACGACTATAATTCTGAACAGAACTATTTCATTTCTTATTGTTCTTAATTAATAGTTAACGTTTTAAGCTGGTAGGTCAATTCAAACGATTAATGAATGATGAAATGGGTATTCAAATGATCCGGATCTATAGAGCTTCGTCATCTACGAATAAGAGAAGCCCCGAAAAAAATCTTGTCCGAGTAACTCGCCCTAAGCGATATTCGAACTCGGGGCTTTGGAATATTAAGCAGACATGCTATCACCACATCACAGAGGCGAGATCATTTGTTCTCGTTTCTTTTTAAGTTTAGTGTATCTCCAAAAGATGTGCCCTGTTGTTCGAACTTCCTGTTGCATGCACTTTTACTGCTCTTAACAACCTCAAATTTTGCTAAGCTTGAAGCTAAATAAGTATAATCGTTCTTAATTTGTTAATTATTAAAATAAATTGCCTTTATATGTAATGTTTATTATCAAACCATGATTTTGCAATTGATTTATAGAACTGTCACTGAAATAAAAATCACTTTTATTATTTTGCCAAGTTATCCAGTTTTTTCTGAATTTATTTCCGTAAGGTATCACTGTATTTATGAGAATATGAAAGTGTTGAGCATTACTTTATCTTTAATGGCAAAAAGTTTAGCATTATGATCTAAAATGTCAGTTCGATTGATGTTTTTGTGAGAAGGATACCAGCCAGACATATTTAATATATGCATTAAAATGTTTTGCTTCGATAAGCAGATTTATTATTTCAGGAATTACGAGTGGTATTGTCTGTGATCCGCATTCGGGAGGTTACGGGTTCGATTCCCAGCTATCGTTCACTCTAATCGTGAGTTTGTTGCGGTTTCCGCGGTCGGTAAGCAAATTCTAGGGTGGTTCATCTTCTACCACAACTTTACTATCTACCATTCTTGTAGATATCCATCCTTCATTGTCACCTGCTTTAGGACTGAAGGACCAGGCGACGGCGTTCGGTGGGTTGCACCTGGGCGGTGGCTTTGCACTGTGTAAACGTTTCTTCCTGGCGTCTTTAGGGGGGGGGTGCCCTTTCGGGAGACCCGTGGCTC
Organism: Hymenopus coronatus; assembly: GCA_030762935.1. NCBI lineage: Eukaryota > Metazoa > Arthropoda > Insecta > Mantodea > Hymenopodidae > Hymenopus > Hymenopus coronatus. Next base: position 30,740,640 of record CM060897.1, read on the forward strand.
GGAGCTTGTAGGTGGCGGCGGATGTGTTCACTCTGGAAACGTTAATGATTACATGCTTGCGCCTATCAGGTCGCCTTTAGCTTTCTCCCCTCATCCCTCGCAAAGGGCCACAATAGCCTTCGTGTCCCTTCCGATAGTCCTAATCCTAATTTCAGGAATGAAATACGCTTATTGCTGTGGCATTGCTTTGAATCTAATTTTGATATCTGTGAAAATTATAGCGTTTTGTGTTTTTACTGTAACTAAAACTCGTTTGGCTTTAGCTTAATTTGAGAAAACGCCATTTGGTTGTAGTTATATCATTACTATACATGTCAGAAAATAGATGGCAGTAGCTGCTCAAGCGATCTAGCAATTTCCCCTCCTATTGTATTTCGCTCCATGGTTGCTATACTACCATGTCATTTTACTGCCTTCCTTTTCTCCCTCTTGCTGTCATAGTTAGCTAATGAATTATTAGTTATGAAACGTGTTTAAAGATGTAGTGAGGTCAGCTGCGGTCTTTGACACGATGTGTATGAAATAGGGGCAGTTTACTTCCTAGAGAGGGCGCCTGTACGTCGTTCCGGGGCATTATGGGAACTCGGCCAGATGCCTTTTGTTGTTACTACACATAAACATGCCTTGTGGTCACTTCACGTGTCCTCTCTGTCGCCTGCTCTCTGAATTATTGTTCACATGTGCTATAGTGTACACCGCCCCGTCCACAGTAAGCAACGGTAAATAAATGATAACGACACAAAACTTCATTTATAAACCTACAATAACTTACTTTATTACTCAACGTAACCTCTATTCTGTTTTCAAAACCCAGTGGAGGGCGATGGCTTTTTTCGGACGTAAAAATCCTTTCTTCGGAAGGGAAGTAAAGCTGTTGGTCCCTTGTCGTAGATTTATGACACGAAAAAGAACCTCAAACCTTATAAAGAGGCACCTAGAAAAATTAAGCGTCTTTCACGTCCAATATAGAATGGGATGCTGAGAATTGCAATAGTTACAGAGCGTCCATAAATAAAAAAATCTGATGGGTTTCACTTACATACTTCTTAGCGGAACCAATAATAGTTGGAAATCTTTTTACAATTATGTAAGGAGACGCAGGGGAAATAAGCTTGGCATACCAGAACTCGAGGAAAATGGAATTGCCATATTGAACGATAAGGAAAAAGCGAACGCATTAAATTCGCATCTTGTGTCTGTTTTTAATAAAGCGGATTATAATTATAAGCTGGAAATTGAGGATAGTGGAAAATCCGCTTTTCAAATAATGGCATCCAAATTGCGCAGAAGGATCAGAATGTTGCAAAATCGAAAGTCGAGGGGGCCTGATAATATACCGACCGAAATACTAAAAATTGGAGGGGAATCCATGATTCCGTACCTAATGATTTTATTTAATATGTCAATAAATACCTGTGCCTTACCGGAAGACTGGAAAACCGCGATTGTAGTTCCAATTCATTAAGGGGGAAATAAAACAGAATTAAATAATTATCGACCAGTCAGCCTAACTTCAGTAGTGTGCAAATTGATGGAACATTTAATTGTGGAATATATACGGGAGGAATTAGGAAAAATACAAGTGGTTCAATAAAGCGCAACATGGGTTTAGACCTGGATACTCGTGTGAAAGCCAGATAACGTCATTATTTCAAGATTTAGCCGAGGAGGTGGATGCAGGGGGAAGAACAGAGGCAGTGGTGATAGATTTTGCCAAAGCTTTTGATGTTGTATCATATAATTTACTTATCCAAAAGCTAACTGCTACAGGAATTGATAAACGCGTAGCTCTAGGTTAAAACATTTTTGGAAGGAAGACCGCAAAGGGTAAAAGTAGGCAAGGAGCTATCTGAGAGGGGTATGGTAAGCTCGGGCGTACCCCAAGGCTCAGTACTGGGGCCGTTACTTTTTCTTATTTTTGTAAATGACATAAATGTTAATATAAAATGCCAGATAAGATTGTTTGCAGACGATTGCATTATTTACAATAAAATTAGAAATGTTGAAGATGAGACTGCTCTTCAGGGTGATTTAAATGAAATGAGTGATTGGGCTGCTGCAAATAAAATGAAAATTAACGGCAAAAGTAAGTCAATTGCGTTTAATAGATCTAGGGAAAAAATTCTGCAAAACTATCACATGGGTGGGGAAAAAAGTCCACAGGTGGACAGCTGCAAATACTTGGGAGTTTACTTGGCGAGTAACGCTGAATGGGACGAGCAGGTAAATTCTGTATCTAAGAAAGCGTGGAAAACACTGCACTTCCTAATGAAGATTTTAAAAAAGGGGAGTGCAAAGTCCAGGGAAATCGCGTACAAGTCCTTAGTGCGGCCGGTCATGGAATTTGGAGTAACTTGTTGGGGCCCGTATAGAGTAAATCAAATTGATTCGTTAGAAAAGATCCAGAGAAGGGCTATAAAATTCATAAAAAGGGGTAAATATTTTGGACCTACAAACGCTGAGGAGATAAAATGGGAGCCGTTGAAAGTTAGGCGTGAGAAACAGAGGTTGTGCGCTTTATTTAAAGCTTACGCTGACTTAAACGCATGGGAGGACGTTACTGACAAACTGGAAAACCCAACTTACTATGCACGAAACGATCATCCTTTCAAAATTAAGGGTAGAAGATACAAAACTGACGTGGGAAGGTTCTCCTTTGTTAATAGAACCATAAAAGACTGGAATGAATTGCCTGGAGCAGCCTTTCGGGGTTGTCCCCTGTCTCTGAAGAAATTTAGGAGAAATCTTAATATTAATGTTGGACAATTTTTGTAAATATTCCTTAAATGAAATGCTTGTGATTTTATATTGTTGTAAATACAAATGTTAAATTGGTTGGTGATTCTAATTGTGAAATTAATTAATTTGAATTGAGAGAAAAATTAATGTTTTCATATTTGTTGTAAATAACTATTATATCTAGCTTACAAAGCCATAAACTGGCAGCTGTGATTTATTGTTTATATATCTTGTATACATATATAACTCTGCCACCGGGTGATACCCACTTGCAGAGAAATAAATACATACATAACTTTCTCTAGCTGTTCTACAAGCTTCTTACAAAGATTCTCCTTCTTTCTCGCCATGCTAATCAAGATAAACATTAACAGAATATTCTTACTATTTAGTTCCTTATAAGTAGAAGGGAACTAAAGGAATGCACAATGCTAAAGCGATAGTCAAATGTTTTAAAACTTCGATTTGCGACTGTCATTGCAATTCGCTTCTTTGCTTACCCAGGAGTAGAACAAAAGAAAAACGGACTCTTCCTGTCTGAGAAAAAGTATAGGTATTTCAAATTTGAAAACAATAATAAGGAATGTCTAGAAACGATTACCTCCACAAGAAAAATGTAAAGAGATCTACATTTTTATGTAGTAAGTTTTTGTCTATCTCTTACAATTTACCAATTATGCAAAATTGGGCAAAGTTCACCCACAATGAAGAGGTATTCAGAGGCTATTCCCCGAAAATTCAGGATATGCATTTTATTTGTGATGTAAATAGTTTTAATATGCGACATTTTAATTAAAATCGTAAGCCATTTTTGAGAAAATCAAAATTTTCAAAAATTTTTCCATGTAAAGGATTGTTTGGGGTAGGGGATTTTCTTGAAAATCTTCGTTTCGCATCCTTGGAAGATACCAAACGGTATTTAACGGTCGTTTAGTTTCTGAGCTATGGTGTCCATAGACACATACCGAACCTTTTTCTAAAATGGTTGTTTTGGACTCAGAGGACCTCAAAACACATTTCCTTTGAAATCTCGACATCGAATTTGGGTGCATTACAATCCTTCTGTATACACTATGTACATAGTATGTGTATAGAAAGTAAAAATGAACAGTCCGTTAAATACCAAACTTGGTGTTTAATTTCAGTATCTACCAAGGATGCGATGCAGGTCCTTTCTACTTATAAGGAACTAAGCAATAAGAACATTCTGCTAATGCTTATCCAATTAGCGGTGTAGAAGGAACAACAATACTTTTTAAGAAATTTGTTTGTAGAACCGCTAGAAAAAGTCATGTAAGCGTAACACATGTTTTTAGAAAAGATCCATGTGTGTGTGTGTATCCATGTGTCCGTGAACACGATAACTTAAAAACGAAAAATTAGTAGAATGTCATACTTGGTAGGTATTTAAGTTTAGTATCTTCCAAGGATGTTACACAAAGTTTTTGAGAAAAATCCCTTCACCCTAAACTAACCTTCACGTGTAAAAATTTTGGATTTTTTTTTATTTTTTAAAAATGACTCTAACGACTTTGATTAAAATGTGAAAATGAAGAATAAAATGCATATTTTGAATTTTCTGGGAATAGGCTGTGAAGAGCTCTCCATTCTGGATGAATTTTGCTGAATGTTGCCTAATTGGTAAACCGTAAGAGGTAGACATAAAGACTTGCTACTCAAAATTGTAGATATTGTTAAAACACACAATCTGTATCATAGTGAATTTGACCATGTATTAGGTATTTCTTGTTATTGGTTTCAGTTATAATTACTTAAAACTTTTCTGATAGGGGAATTTGTCAACTTCTGGTAATGCAAAGAAACGGATTTATCCACATGGCAACCGGCTTTTAACAGATTTGATTAAGGTTTTAGCCTTGTGAACTCTCTTATTCCCCTTCTACTTATAAAAATCAAGTAAAAAGACCATTTCTGCTAATGTTTATCTCGATTAGCATGAATAGATAGAAGAACAAGCGTTTTAACAATAATCTGTTACAGAGATGTAGAGAAAGTCTTGTGAATAGAACACTTCAAATTTATTTCTTTGCGTTTCGTTTTTACAATGAATTTCAACAATCACTATAATTAAGCGTTACTTCTTGTTCAAGGATGAGCGTTTATTTGTGATTTTCTTTAATCTTATCAGATTCAAGATACGCCATTTGCCTATACGATTAAAGGGTTTTCTGGCCTGAACACATGGAATTTCAGCTTCGCTCAATAATTTGGCTGTATGCCATCTTCGACAAAGATCGCAGCTCTGTAAACTGCCTCTGGTTGCTATGGAAACAAAGAGCAAGGCAAATCTCAAGTGGAGTTGGGAAACAGGCCGTTTCAGATCTAAATTGCTCGTCACATGGATCTTTCGCCTACCTTCTCTACTGCCACCCGATAAAATGCAGTCTAGGGAACTGTTCTGCAGCAAGCGTTTCTGTATTATTCTGTACTTCATTTACTTATTATAAACTTGCAGACATTACTTGTATATAATTTCTTAGGAAGAAAATAAAAGACGAAAAACACCATTTTTTTTAAAAATTTTCTTTAAGGAAATATCAATGTCCAACATGGAATACTTTGAATACGGCTAAGGCTAGGAAAAATTAACAAAAAGTATTGTTTTATTGAGGTATATATTTTTGTTTATTTTCTCTGTCAAGTTCTAAGTACATACATAGTAGGTAGAGAAATTATTTTATTCTACAAAAAAAATCGATACGAAATTACACTGGAAATACGTGTTTTGAATACCCTTAATTCAAAAGAGCATATTTAGTAAAAGGTCCATATGTGTGTATGTATGTGTGTGTATGTGTGCGCGCGTGTTAGCGTGTGTGTGTGTTTTTTTTCAAGGATTCAACAAAAAGATTTTCAGAAAAATCTTACCACCTCAAACTAACCTTTACTTGGAATATTTATCGAAAATCTCGATTTTTCAAAATTGGTTCTAATGATTTGCCGTATATTAAAGATATTTACATGATAAATAAATTGCATATCCTGAATTTCTTGTAAATACCCTCTTAAGCCCTCTTTATTCTCAATGAATTTTGTATAACTGCTAAACTGTAAGATGCAGACAAATAAATGTATACTTTATTAAAAAACACAATTTATGTCATGATTTTTTTAATTTCAAAGCTAAGTATTTCCGAGATATCCCTTATTATGTGTTGGTTTTAAAATGTCCAATACTTTCCATTTTTCAAATGGTAAACCGTTATTCACTTTTTTATTCTGCTCATGCAAACAGAAGGAAGTTTCAATTGCATCTTATAGCGACTGGCTTTTAAAAGATTTGACTATCGCCTTGAAGGAACTAAGTAATAAAACCATTTTTGTTATTGTTTTTCTCAAGTAGAATTAAGTAGAGAGACAGGTCGCCCCCCGTGGTATAATACCCACCATACTAAAAATCAATAGCATGGCTTCCTTCGGAACGGAAGCAAAGCCTGATAGAGACCTCTGAGCAAAATTAAGCTGTCTTTCACGCCTAGTATAGAATGAGACGCTGAGAACCACAGCCGTTAATGAGCGTCCATAAATAAAACTCCATTTCATGTTTTTAGTAGAGAGAAGAATACCCTTTTGTAAGAATAATTTGTTAAAGAATAGGTACAGAAAGTTATATCAATGCTGCGCATCAGATTTTCAATGTATGGCTACATCTTCTGTCTTTAAACTTCTGTATCCTCTCATAGGTTCTCAGGAACGTTTATCTCCTTCACGTTCTTGCACTCCAACAAACCAGTCTTCTTGGGTCTGCCCCTTTTCTTTCTGCCTGGAGGCTTCCATTTGAAGATGTTGGATAATCTCGCCTCTCCCATGACCATACCATAAAATTTGTTTCTATTTTTTTATTTTCTCTACACGTATGTGCTATGTACATAGTGTATAGAGAAGCTATTGTATTCCACCCAAAAATTCGATACCGAGATTTCACCGGAAATACATGTTTTGGGTCCCCCTGAATCCAAAAAAAGCATTTCTGCGTGTGAGTGTCTGTGGACAGCATAGCTCAAAAACGCAAAGACCGTTAAATACCAAACGTGATATTTAAGTTTGGTGTCTTCCAAAGATGCGACACAATGATTTAAAAGAAAACTGCCCGACCTTCAACTACTCTTTACATGGAACATTTTTTTAATATTTTGATTTTTTAAAAAATTTTGCATATTTTCATGACAAACAAAATGTATATCTTGAATTGTCTGGGAACAGCCTTTGAAGACCTCTTCATTTTAGGTGACTTCTAAAACTTTTGTATAACCAGTAAACCATATGAGATAGACAAAAACTTGCAAAACAATGTAGATCTCGTTAAAACACACAATTTATGTATATACATATTCTTGTAGATTTAACCATTTTCAAGATATCCTGAGTTATTTGGTCAGTTTTAAGCTACTTAAACTTTTCTCAAATGGAAGTCCTTTGTTTTCGCCTCTCTTTTATTTACTCCAAGCAAGCAAAGAAAACCAAATGTTAATTATTTCACATACCGACCGGCTTTTAAAAGATTTGACTACCACTTTAGCCTTGCATTCCTAATTTATATTCTGCTTACAAAGAAGAAAGCAATAAGACAATTCTGTTAATGTTTATCTCGATTATCATGATGTAGTTAAAAGAATAATCTTTTGCAAGAAAAGTATGAGGAACAGCTGAAAAAGGCATGTGAATGAAACATACGAGATTTTTATTTTTTCTGGCATCTACCTATAGTATACAGGAGGAAGTATTCTATTCCAACTAAATATTTGATATTAACATTTTTCTGGAATCATTGTGTTTTGACACACTGAACCCCCCCCCAAATTTTAGATGTGCATGTGAGTGTGTTTGTATGTGAACAGTATAACTCAGATACAAAAAGATAAATAAATACCAAACAAAGATGCAATTTTCAAGAAAATTTCCTCATTCGAAATGTCCTTTAAATGAAAAAAAAAGTGATATTTTAATTTTTTTATAAATAGTTATAATAATTTTGAATTAAAATACTATGTTTAAGATATTTATAAAATAAATAACAAGTTCCTTATGCATCTTAAATTTTCTGAGAATAGTAATTTAAATACTCTTTGTTTGGTATTTAACCGTCTTTTCGTTTTTGAGCTATGCTGCACGCGTTTACACACACACGAGCACACCCACGACCACCTCCATCACTACCACCACCACCAAATGGACATGTTTCTGAAAATGCTTTTTTGGAAAAAGATTCGTGTGTGTATGTGTGTGTGTGCGTGCGTGCATGTGTGGACAGCATAGCTCAAAAATGAAAAATACCAAACTTGGCATTTAAGTTCGGTATCTTCCAAGGATGTACACAAAAATTTTCAAGAAAATCCTCCCACCCTCAACTATCCTTTACATGGAAAAATTTTTGAAAATTGTGTTTTTCTCAAAAATGGCTCTAACGATTTTGATTAAAATGTTGTATACTAATGATATTTACCTGACAAATAAAATGTATATATTGAATTTTCTTGGAATAGCTTCGAAATACCTACTACTTTATTCTGGATGAATTTTACGGTATTTTGTGTAACTGGCAAACTGTAAGAGAGGAGAAAAACTTACCTAACAGAAAATGTAGAGCTCGTTAAAACACACAATTTATGTTATGTACATTTTTTTCGTTGAGTGGATCATTTTTGAGATATTCCTTGTTATTGGTTTCAGCTTTAAAAAACTTACTTTCTCATACGGGAATTTGTGAACTCCTGTCCAAAGAAACAAAGGAACTTCAGTTACATAGCACCTAATAGTTGACTAATACTTTACCTATGCTTCTCCCTTATTTCCCTTCTACTTGCATGGAAGCAAGTAATAAGACTATTTCTGCTATTTTTTTTTTTTTTTATTAGCATGAAGTAAAAAGAAACATAAGCTTTTTAACAATAGTTTATTGCAGAGATGTAGAGAAAGTCATGTGAATGGAACACATCAGATATTTTTGGAACCTGGGTGTCTCAAAACAGCATTTCTGGTGTAATCTAGGTATCAAATTTTTAGGTAGAATACAATACCTTCTCTATCCATTATGTACACTGTACATACGAGGTGTGATGAGAAAGTTTCCGGAATGACCTCACAACAATGCTGACGCTGAGATTTCTTTAATTCCTACCCAGACTTTACATGCAGCGTTCCTTCCCGATAAAAATGAGAGGTCACGTGACTTCCTGTGTCTGAGGTGAACACATGTTTTGAATGTGCTGCGATTTTCCCGCGTAGCAAAAATGTCACATTACGAAGAATAATGAACGAACATCAAATTTTGTTTTAAACTCGGTAAAACTGCAATCGAATCCTAAGAAATGTTAAGAGCAGCTTATGAGGAGGAAGATAGTAAAACTCAAGCATTTGAGAGTTTTCGAGATTTAAAAGTGGTGTGGCATCAGTTAAAGATGCGGATCGTTCGGGGCGCACCTGTTCCAGCAAAACTGATGAAAATATCGACCAGGTGAGAGAAATGGTCTTAAATAATAGGCGCATTACAATAAGAGAACTTCCTGACTCATTAGGACTCTCCTTTGGAAGTGTTCAAAGCATTTTGAAAGACAATTTGGACATAAGAAAAACTACCGCCAAGTTCGTGCCCTGCCTGCTTTCAAATGACCAAAATGGAAGCCGTGTGATCGATCGCCTGCACAGATCTTAATTGACCAAAAACCATGAAAAAAATGACCCACAGTTTATGGAGAAAACTATTACTGGTGATAAAACATGGATTTATGGATACGATCCAGAAACGAAGCAACAATCTTCACAATGGAAGAGTCCTTCATCTCCTCGCCCGAAAAAGGCCAGGCAAGTTCGACCCAAAGTTAAGTCAGTGATGATGATTGTGTTTTTTGACATTAAAGGCATTGCACATAAGGAATTTGTGCCACAAGGTCAAACAGTGAATCAAGTGTTCTACAAACAAGTGCTGCAAAGATTAAGGGAGAATGTGCGACGCAAACGGCCGGAGAAATGGAGGAGTGGTGACTGGTTCCTGCATCATGACAATGCGCCCGCGCACAAAGTCCTTTTTGTTCTCCAATTTTTGGATAAAAATAAGATGACTACTTCAGGGTAACAGTTCAGATCAGACAAAACAAACTGTTGTGTAGTATTTATGACATCATTCCGGAAACTTTTTGATCACACCTCGTATGTGCTAGAGAAAGTAAAAATATACTAAAGTAGCGCTGTTTCTTACCAAGAAACATGATTCTGTAAATATGTGACTTACTTGTTATTAACTTTAGTTTTAACAATGTGGTAACTGTATATGCAGGTAAGCCAGTGTCACAGTGGGCATTATGCTGGCGAAGAGGTGGTAATGCTAAACCAGGCACCTTTGGAGGCCCACCTCAGTGTCCACACAGCACATTATCAAGCACCCGTAGCTCTGTTAGCAGTACGCCTGCTTCACCATGCCCCACACCTCTGCCCTTTCTCGTCACGTCTGGTTCAGTCAGGTAAGTAACTAAGGAGGCAGGGAATATTATTTCATTGGTATTTAACCAACTTTTTGATCATAACTATACAACTGTTTCATTAACATTAACTATTTTAATGCTCCAAACGATATTAATATTGATTTTGTCCCATTAAGTTAAGCATGCCATTAGACTTTAAAATGTATTTTTCTGAATTCTTATTTTGATGTCTTTTTATCACTCTTCAAAACACTCACTGGACCTCAGCTTATAATTAATTAGCTTGAAATTTTCAGGAGAGCTCTAAGGATTTAAGAATTTTAAAATGAATATGCATATGTTAAAATTATTAAACAGTTCAACTGAAATTAAATATTTTCCATAACTTATACTGAATAGTTTAAAAATTTAATAACATGTGTACAAATTTATTTTTCTCTTAAATTAATGAAAATTAAGCAATACATGGACAACAATTTCTTTAAGTTTGTATATTTAGACCAATTTAAACATTTAGTAAAGATATAAATGTAGATTTCTAGGAAAATTTCATATTAGATAAAAAAAAATTAATGGCAAATAAAACAATTCTGTGGCGTTTGGTCAGAACATGATAACTCCAAAATTGATCTTTATATGCTAAGATAGTAGTGATATAAAAGAAACAATCCTCTACCCTCCAGCTTCACCAAAAGATAGAGCATTTTTTTTTTATATCACTACTATCTTAGCATATAAAGATCAATTTTGGAGTTATCATAGTCTGACCAAACACCAAAGAATTATTATCTTATTAATGGTTTGGATATAGCTCAATAAAACTTTATGTGCCTGTGCCTTTTTTATGTTTTGAGCATATTGTAAAAAATTAAAGCAGTGATATGAAAACTGTGTTTACTTTTTGGATTTTCGTGGATAATCTTAAATCTGTACTGATGAACTTAGTGTTTTTGAACTGGATAATTCACTTATTTGCCCCCACTGAAGTTTTGACAGTCATTCCCAAAATATATTTTCTGGATATATGGGCCTACAGTGATCTTTCCTGTATGGACAATATTCTTCTTCTGGACTTCCATACAATGACTTTATTGTTTGATTTGAACTGCTGTTGATTATCAAGCAATGCTATGATTCATACAATTATTGCTCTATGCTTGCTCTGCATTAAACTTATTGAAGAAAGCTCAAATAGCTACACTTTGATATTTATCATTGTTTAATGTAAATTATATTATATGACTATAGTGATTTATTATTGTTTCAGTAGTAGTGGAATGGTGCCATCAGTTGGGGCAAATCTCTCTCCTGACCAAACATTTGGATCCATCCGCTCATTATCGGTGTCCCGGGAAGTAGCCAGTTTTCCATTGTCCCGGACACCAACTCCACCTCCTTCAGCAGAAAGGTAGCAAAGGCTTTGTTGTTATGCAATAAGCTGTTTAATAACATTTTGTGTGCATTCCTTACTTAACGCTAACTCTTAAATTTTCTGTCTGAACCCGTAATTGCATGATGTTACATGTATGCAACAAAGATGATTAATTAAAGTTTTTAGTATTTTCAATGAACTTTGTTTCTAATTTCATATTACGCTAACCTTCAATAATAAAATTAGGCTAGTTATAACTATCTTATATTGTAGAAAATGTAGTGTTGTAACTATAGTGTTTCTTCTTAAATAAAGAAGATCAAAATCCATGCAACTGCAGTTATGTTTAACCCCCATCAGCATCCAAGCATGCTATCACACCAGTTATTTAACTTGGGCCCTCCCCATCCTTTACCCCAGGCATATTTGACTACAGTCACTGGAACTTGAATTTGTGATGTTCAGCTTTGGATAGATGCCAGTCCACTTTTTATCACTCTAATGATCACAGCTATTCAAGTCACTTCAGCTGGATGCTGGTAAAAGGGATATAAATACTGGTTTGCAAATTAGAGGAAGAACAGCACATGTAACAAAATAATTTATGCAATTAAGGGTTAAATGTCTATGTAGATATAACACATGTTTAATTTACATTCATGCTTAACTTTGGATAACATTCAATATAAACCCTTTTAACATAGTGGGTGTGTATAATTCAGGACTGAATATATTAATTTTATATAAAATAAAGAAAACACACCTTCAGGCTCATTTCAAGTGTCACACAAATGCTATATGAAGGGGAGAGTGCATGGGCATAGCGTAGGTTCACTCACAATGAAAGCAGTTTTGGAATATTGTAATTATAACTTCTCATGATTATATACATTTCTCTGAACTATATACATTTAGTATTAAAAATAGCTGAACTCTTTTAATAAATTCTGTAATGTTTTGGAGGAGCTATTTGTTCACAAAATGCATCAATAAACTTAAGAATATTGTGTTTACAGTCCATAAAATCTTCAAAGTAATATAAATATTTTCCAAGAAGCTGGGCCAAAAACAAGACAAACTTAGCAGTGATACCTAGTAAAATTTAGCCTTTTTTAATCTCCCATTAAAAATTATCAAGCCACTTACTTGGAAAGTTTAAATGGTCCTACCTTTAATGCCATACTTGGCTTTAGAAAGTATAACTTGTGGAATTATGCTCAGCTAAGATAGAAATTTGAACAAAGCTTTATGTTTTAAACATGAAACTTAATGATCAACTTAGCAGAATTTTCTGCACACGTACGCTTGAGAAAAATATGAAGCAAGAAGGCAGCTTCTTGGCTGCATAGTCTTTGAGTCATATGCAGTTGATGTAGAGCAGACGATACCAGTTCTGTGTAAGTAACAATTTTGATGAAGCCTTGTGAAAACAACTCATTGGTGCATTATTATTAACTGAGCTTCAAAGTGTATCACTACCAATTCATCATCGTCATTATTATTGGCACTATTATATTATTAATATTATTATTGTTGTTGTTACAAGGAGCATACTGAAAGTCATGAGCAACACTGTTTTATAATCTTAATATTTATTTTTAAGCCAAACCAAATACATCATCATAATCTACAGACTTTCTTTCACTTTTCGACATAGTCCCCATTGTTTTGCACACATTTTTCCCATTGTTGTATAAGTTTGAAAATGCCCTTGTGATAGAACTCTGTTCCAGCTGCCCGCAGACCCTGACACACTACTTTCCAAATATCCTCCAGCGTCTCGTAGCATTGGCCACGCATCTGCTCCTTCACAGAACCGAAAAGATGGTAGTCGGAGGGTGCCAAGTCGGGACTGTAGGGAGGGGAAGAGTTTCCCACCCTAATGCCCTGATCTTCTCCATAGTGGCATGGGCAGTATGTGGACGTGCATTATCTTGTTGAAGGATGATCCTCTTTCCAGGGCGTTTATCACGCAAAGCCCGACGGAGCTTCAGAAGTGTCTTGATGTAGCAGGCAGAATTTATGGTTTGTCCAGGTTTAAGAAAGTCAACCAGAATGCAACCTTGTGCATCCCAAAAGACACTTCCCGTAACTTTTCCTACAGACTGCACTGTCTTCGCTTTCTTCTTCGATGGTGAGTTCAAGTGGTGCCATTCCATACTCTGACGTTTCGTTTCTGGCTCATAGTGATGGAACCAGCTCTCATCTCCAGTCACAATACACGTCAAAAATTCATCATCTTCATTATGAAATCTCTGAAGAAGGTTTTGTGCAATGGTTCTTATCTGAAGTTTGTGGTCTTCAGTCAATAAACGGGGGACCCAACGGGCACAGACCTTTCGATAACCCAAGCTGTGGATCATTTCTTGCACTGCACTATGTCCTATTCCAAGTCGCGCAGCAATTTCATTCACAGTGAAACGGCTATCTCCTGTAATGAGCTCATCAACTCTTTCCTTGTTGCATTCTGTAGAGGCAGTTTGAGGACGCCCGCTACGAGGCGCATTTTGCAGACTCGTGTTTCCATCTTTGAAATGTTTCACCCATCTTCTAACACTGCTGGCACCCATGCAGACCCCTCCATACGCACGTTGAAGTCTGAGATGAATTTCAGGGGCAGATTTTCCTTCTTTCACAAGGAATTCAATGACAGCACGCTGTCGAAACAAAACATCAATGTCGGCCATTTTTCAAACACTGTCTGTGGTCACGTGATAGAAGCTAATGATGTCACAATATGTCAACCTGTGGCTTAAAGTCTGTAGATTACGATCCTGCAATTCGTTTCGTTACATTGTTGAAATTTAAATTTTTACAATGGGTTGCTCGTGACTTTCAGTATGCCCCTCGTATTATTATTATTATTATTTCCAGTGTACCTTTTAAATAGACACTAAAGTCCAACAAAATGAATGCATTTGTTGGCAAGTGCCATTTATTAAAAGCCAAGTTCATAAAAAAGAGAGATTAATTAATTTACCTTAAGTTGAAACACCACCATCCTCTACACAAGTGTTTAATAATTTTTGTTTATTTATTTATGTATTTATGCTATATACAACTTTCTCACTCATATTCATGTTTTACAATAATTCCTTAATTCTAGTTTTTCATCTCATGTACAATTTGTTCATATCCATGTTTTTTGTCACTATAAAGTATTATCCTGACTTCTTACTCTATGAAACATTTCAGCTATAGCCATATTTCTCTCTAACCATATTCTTTTTTCCAAATTTCAGTTCCTTTGCATTTAAATATTATGTAATCTCTATGGACAAGAAATTGAAATTGATGTGTTCCAGATCTTCATTTCCACAACATATAGGACATTGATTTTGTGGAATACTCTTCCTTAGGGCCTTTTAGCTTCCGTACTACTATTCTTACCCATGCAGTACCTTTTCACTCCTATTTGTTTAATAATTACAGAACAGTTATAATGAATGAGAGAATGTTTTATTTATAGCTCCAACACTGTACAAACAACATAGCATACCAGATGGCCACAAAGCTCAGATGGTAGAGCACCTGCCTGCTGAGCAAGGGGTCCTGGATTCAATTTCCAGCTCGGAGATGGGAATTTTTCTCTTGCAAGATTAGTTCCATATCTTTCCCAGAGTCTGGAAGCATGAATGAGAGCGTGACTGTGTGTGTTATCTAATGAATATATATATATATATATATATATATATATATAAAAAGGTTAAAAAATATAGAAATGCAATGACAACACCACTTGTTACACCACTGCCAACAGGCAATATGTTCCGAAGGTGAATACTGCCAATATGATTGTGCAGGTGGAGTATGAATGAAAAAAAAAACCAATTGTTTCTTCCACACCAGTCGTGTGCAGGACAGAAGTTGGAGAGGTAGAGTCAGACTGAAAAATTTAATGCATGAATCCCAGCTATGACATTCAATTTTCTGTCTTAATCTACTTCTCCACTTCTGTCCTACGCACGACTGGTCTGGAAGAAATAATTAATTCTTATTAATTGACCTAATGGTTGGTTAACTATAAAGCCCAGGACTTATGTACTTAAAGGTTTGTACGTTGCCATTGAGGTATAACATCTCAAAATAATTTGAGATTTTGTGATTTACCGGGAAAAATGCTAGGTTGGAGAATTTAGTATTGTGCCAATATGTTGCCAGGGTAGCTCAGTGGTTATAGCAACTGGATGGAAACCATGAGATCTGTGATTCAAATCCCAGCTATGGCATTGAATTTTTCAGTCTGACTCTACCTCTCCTAAAATATATATCTCATGCCATTGTTTGAAAGACATTAGCACTACTATTCCAAGGCTCTCCCATACTTTATCTATGTGGGTTATGTATGGTAAAGAATCCCTACATTGTCATTATCACAGCTATAAATATCTTCTTGAAAGTACTTCTCTTTTGCTTCACTTTTGTGGGGGATCTTTTCCTGGAATGACCCAGATGAATGACTTATCATTTAGTTTCTGAATTGTACTCTTGAATCCAACTTTATTCACCTTTTACAATGTTAAATATGTTTTTGGATTTTTCTCCATTGAATTTTTCAGTCATTTCTGGGCACCATTGCACACATGCATGTTTCTCTTCATTTGAGAGTCTTCAGTGACTGCACAGCTTCCTGATGTCAAGTGTTTCTTTCAGGATTGTTTTCACTGCTGCCGATCCAATATTTAGGGCTTCTTGAATCTGACCATATGTGCAACAATGACCTTTCCAGATTCTGCTTTCCCTGTATTTTCATCCATTGTTGCTGTAGCCAGCTTCCTGCTTAGTCTTCATCTTCAGGAAAATTCCTTCCTCCTCTAAACTCTGCATACCATTAACAAATAGTGTATTGTGAAGGGAAAAGATCCTCTAAAGCATGATGAGGTTTTTCAATGGATTCTCTCTCCTCTAAACTACTTATAAGTCATAGAAAATCATAACATGGAAATGCTTTCATTTGAGATCCATCCTAGCATAAGTTGGAGCAGCACTTGCTCTACATAAGGATGTGGTGCTAATGATGCACATTGTTGGAGTGCTCCCAGACTTGTGCAAGTTGCTATCTGAAGTTAGGAAAAGCTGCTTTGGCTTAGCATTGTTTTCCCTTCTCAAAATTTTGTGAGTGACCCGTGTATCTGTATGTTTTTCCTGCCCACAATTTATTCTTACTATTTTATACATATTTAAATAGCCTTTATTTTCAAAGCTAGCCCAAATTTTTTGCTTCTCTATACCTTCCACTATCTATCTTACTTATTACCAAAACCTACTGACATTGCTTTCCCCTGTCATCAAAACACTCTCCATTTAGTCTCCTCTAACAACTTTCCTATCTCCGTGTATCAGCTCTCTTTTCCATTTCATCTCTTTGATACCTCAGACATGTTTATTATAACATAATATAATTTTTTGCAGTTCTAAGTTATTACATATGCTAGACTGCACCCTAAATTTAGCCCTAGCCACTTTTCAGAGGAGCAGCTGTTTTAAGTAACAATGAATATTACAATATTTTATTCTTCTACTTATAATGCAAATTATTGTTCTTTTCCTTTTTACAGCCCTTTTTCATTTGTTTTTTATCTTCTTCATATACTGCCCTATGTTCTTATAATTTTTGTCTAAAATCTGATTTATATTAGTTGTGGCATTATTCACTCTAGACAATATGCTTTCTTGTATCTAAATCTCTGTTTTCGTATTTGAATAAAATGTGTTGTATATCTTTCTTTCCCATCACCTTGCAGATAGTCATTTTTTTTTCTTTTAGCTGCCATACTCCTATTCTTGACTATGCTATCCCCCTCCTTATTGGTATTGTCTATATACCTCTCTCTTTCCCATTTGTTATTCAATGTAACAAAATACTAATGACTAAACAAATTTTGTACCTCAATGTCTTCAAATCTTCTTCTGCTAACCTTCCAGAAGCCTTTGTTGTTTTGTTTCTCTTTTTCTCCAAATATTCCCCAATCCATTATTTTCTAAGTTATTTCTTAATTAATTTATCTAACCCATGCTTTGTAAACTTGTTTCTTGTTTTTTTTTTATTATAGGATGGGACTGTTGTATAACTAACCACTATGGGGAAATGTTAAACAGAAAGCTGCAGGGAATACTTTCACGAGTTGAATATTTTGACTCTATCATGCTTATACAAATATAAAAAAATTATTACTTCATCTCAAGAATAATGAAGCTAATTACATCACCAATCCAGATGTTCATTCACACAATACTGTAACAAGAATTTCTTATTAAACAAAACTATTTGAAACATCCTTCAAATATAACAGCATAAAACTATATAATCAATTATCTGAATATTTAAAGAACATTACTTCGGCAAGTAAATTTAAAGTAGAAATATTCAAATTTTAAAACAAAACCAGTTCTATTCTGTGAATGAATATCTAGAATGCTGTACAAGCAAAACATAAATTAATATTTCTTTTCCTATATTTTATGAGACCACAACCTAAAGACAGACAATGATCTCAAAGCTACTTAAATATGATGTTGACTAAACCTATAAAAATTGTATTGCTTAGGATAAACATATCCAGATTATACAGGGTGTAACAAAAAGTTGTGTCAAAAATTTGGAAAAACATTTCTTGCAGATAGAGGATAAAAAAATGTTCATGAACATAGGTCCAAAAATTGTTTATTTCCTTTTCAGTTCACTTTGTCTACAGCTGAACCCCATATAAATACACTCAATGATGGAATCATGGGGAAACAGAAAATCTGGGTTCTGGGTCTTCATCAGTTACAAGTAGTAAGTTTGAAGGTTCTATTTTTCCTCAGACAACAATCATTTGATTGAAACGTTCTCCTCTCTGGACAATGTCTGGCAATTTTTGTAGGTGCAAACGCTGAGCATAACTTGCATTACCTTAAGCTAATCCATACATTAAATGAGCATCCACCAATTCCGCATTTGAGTACATGTCTCTATACCTGAAACACACAGTAATCGCAGAACCAACACATAGTACACTACTGTATTATCTTCACCTAATCCGTACATTAAATAAATGAGAATCTACCAAATTCAAATGAAAATGTTACTGCACCTGAAACTCACAGAACAGACACTCTTGTGTTCGGCGCTACGACAAGCAATGAGCAGAGCATGGTGCCTAACAAGCGGACTATGTACTGTACTTTAGCACAATGACAACAATGGTGAAATACATCACCTCTACCCAATTTAAGCAGATGTAAAAGTGATAAGCAATGGTTCTGCTATGGAGTTATGGAAACAGGACAGCTATGTATTACACATCTCACTGTGTAAGCAGAGTAGTAGAAAAAGAGCTCTACCATGGAAATAAACAATTTCCGGACCTATGTTCATATAACATTTTTTTATCTTCTATATGCAAGAAATGTTTTCCCAAAGTGTTAACCTATCTTTTTGTTAGACCCGGTATGCGAATTATCTTTTTATTTATATTCCTTGACAATGCGTATATCTCTTGTAAGATCAAAGATAGTAAATAAATAATGGTGAGTATTATATACTCCTCTGTTTTATATATATTGAAAGGTACACAGGGGTAACAGTTATTATTATTATTACAGGGTACAATCAGTTGGAAGATTGAATGCCATACTGGCAAGGTGTCACAGTAGCTCAATGGTTAAAGCTATCACACGGGGAGAGGGAGAACTATGTTCAAATCCTGGCTGTGGCACCGAATTTTTCAACTGGTTCTAATAATATAATAATGGTGAGTACATTTGTTTATTTTCTTCCAGAGCAATGAGTCCAACACTCCAACCTCTGGAAGAGACAGTGGTGTCAATGGCGGGCATGAAAACTGATCTCCCTCCTGTGGTGATACCTCTTTCTCCATCTCCAAGACTAACTCCTCCTCACGCAGAAACGACAATGGTGATGCCAGTAACAGTAGCAACCTCAACAGGCACTCCTATCATGGAGGTCCAAGAGGTAATCAAAGCAACAGCTGTGGTCGTTGCTAAAGGACCAAGGAAATCTGTTTCTATCATTCTTCCAGATGAAGAAAAAGGATGATTGCTCACAAATAATATTTGGAACTATGATCCCTCAGCAACATTGCAACTTATGAATGAAGAAATACCAAACAGCAGGAGCTGAAAGTGAAGTTACATGTATACGTTTCTTGATAAAGAATAATACTTGTATTACTTACTTAAATTTTATGCAAATGGCAGTGTAACATTACCATGACTTTTGGTTCTTCACTTTCATTCATAGTCATAGAATATTACTAGCATTTTTTTTTTGTCCTTTATGTTTAAGTTGTGACTGAAACGCATGAAGCATTTCATGATATTTTGCATTGCATCAAGCAAGTGATATACATTTTTGTGATCTTTTGTATTATTCTAGTGCTAAGAGTACCTAGAGGGATGTAAATCATAAATACTAGCTCACCCTCATTTACATACTATAAAGCTAAACATAAGAACACTGTTTCAATAAGCTTGGTCTTATCACTTACTGTCTTGCACTGGGAATTCATTGCTGCAAATAATGTTCAGGTTACAGTAGTGACATTGCATTGCCCCTATTATTATACAAATGTAAAAAGGAAAAAAAAAAAAAAAAAAAGAAAAGAAAACTCTTCTTGCTACAAAACACATTGTTATTTTGTAGCTTTATTCATTCTAGTATTAATACCACAGTACATCTCCCTTTAATCCAATTAACAAGCATATTGGAATCTTATACTCCTCAGTTCCTATTTATGTGGGTATTGCCACATGCACCATCATAATAATATTCATGTGCCATTTAGATTAGATTTTGCAATGTCAAATAGAAATTTCACAATGGATTCCCAATGTTAGCACATTTTCTAGGTATGATCAAAGAAATGATCGTGAATGGAATTGATAGTGGAAAAGTACATGTATTTCATGCAATTCATTTGATAGATTAAGAAGGTACAGCCTCAATTAATGGCAAGTGTTTTTAAACTTGTGGAATAATGGCTATTTGTACACCTTTGCAAATATAAATTAATTAATTCCTTCAAGAAGAAAAACACAGAAAAGTAAAAATATGAATTTTGTGCAACTTGCATACATTTTGTTAAAATTCAGTTTGTTGCTGCCTAGTGCAGATGGGACAGTTTTAAAGCTTATGGAATTAAGTAGTTGTAGTAGTAATAGTAATAATAATAATAGCGAAGAAGAATGACATATTATATAGGGAGAGTCAATGAACTGGGAACCGGCTGTGCTGTGCTGTTCCTGTTCACATGATTGGCGCTCGCCATCTGCCAATATCACAGAATGGTGCATATGTAACATAACATTTTAAAAACCACTTTTAAAGATTTTTCTTACCAACTTTAAAAAAAGGAGATGCTGAAACCATTGTTGTTGATACATTCTTGGCACCTCTTTAGGAAATTATCCATCACTTGCCATAGTTCACATTGAGAAATGCTGGCAATTTCCTAGCATGTGGGTTTGTCATGCATATCTATGTTTTAATTTACCCCAGAGATAGAAATGACAAATAAATTATTAATAAATAATATATGCTGACCAGTAGAAAACATGTACTGTGACAGTATATACTTTGTGACAAAATAATAAATAACTCATAATAACTGAACTACACCATATTACTGGCAACTCAATACTGCACTTTCAGAGCAGAGCAAAACTGCATTAGAAGTGTGACATTTACAGTAGCAGTGCAGACCCAGTGGAAAACACCACACAGCCAGCGCCCACTTCATTGGCTCTTCCAATATTAATAATGCTTTTTTATAAAGCAAATACATAAGTTGATGGTTCATTTTTTGGAAAATTATCTTAAAGGTAACAAAATATTAACTTGGATTTGCAAGTTTAAGCCACATTGTCACAAGATTACATGATTGTTTTCACTTCCAAGTTAACAAATGGTCTTAAAAACCATTTTAAATGCCTTTTGTGAAATCAAGTAATTGTTATGCTGTGGTAACAGAAAATGTAGATTAAAAAAATGCATAGAGATATTTTCCTACTCATTTTGGATGTTTGCAAGTAAATATAAATGTTAAAATAAAATTGCACAGCTCATTCACTCAAGATGGCTTACAACGCATAACAACTTATTTTAATAACAACTGTCTAAAGTGAAAACTAACATGTTTATGGCAATGGGTGTTCAAAAAATACAATTATCTAAATTATATACAAAAAATTTAGTTTATTGAATGTCTCCCTAGGCAGATCTATAACAGCTGTGGAACTGCAGCATTCCCACTTTAACAGACAATTAAAAACAATATTTTGTTTCTAATTAGTGAATTGATTTTTATACCACTGCATCAACTTAATACTCAAATGCAATGATTAGAACACATCACTGTCACAAAGTTCACCATTTTATAATTTTATTGATACATTCCATGATTTTCTTACACTGTTGAAACTGAAACTATATCCTCTTAATCCAAACATTCTCTGTTCAAATTAATAGTAATCTTGAAACTGAATGGTATCTGGTTGTCTTCAGGAGCTGCAGCAGTAGACAGAAACAGATATGGGGATGATAGCAAATAAGAGGAGAGTTAAGGCAGTAAATTACAGTTTGAAATAGCCGTTATGCTTGAGAGTGGATCAGAAATGAAAGGGAAGTCTTTCTTGCCCATCACAGTGACCCTTAGTGATTGTAATGCCACATCAAAGGTTTTTCTTTATGCTCTTACTGGCGGATGTTTGTTTCATCAAATACAAAATGTCAAGTTAATATAGGGTCTTTAATATATTATGCAATTTTTAAAAATTCAGTAACTAAGCTAAGAATGCATCAAAATAAAAATGTTATGTTTTTTTTTTTTCATCTACATACACTCCCATTTAAGTGTGGAAAATTATATCTCGCATATGTCCACTTCCACTTCTAGGCAGACAGTTAACTGATCTATGAACTTTGTGATGCTCTTTCAGAGATATCTCTATTGATGTTAAGGTTGACAGTTGAATTTCTTCCTGAAATTGGAGAACTGTAAGTCTGTTCACGTAGACCTTGGACTTCACATAATCCCATAAAAAGAAGTCACTTGGAGTAAGTCACAAGATCTTGGAGGCCATTCAAGTTGCCATGAAGTGAGATTGCAGACTGAGGGAATTCTTCATGGAGTAGGGTTATTGTCTCATGGGATGTGTGACTGTTGATGCTGGGAGCACTGTTGCGTCTGAAGATCTCATAAAACCTGTGAACAGTCTCTACATAGCACTCACCTGTTATGTAATGGGTTTTCACATTGGTAACATGTTCCTCCTTTGTGAATTGCTCCCTGTCAACTAAGATCCTAAAATGCACAAATAACATTTAATCAAATAATCAGAATGACAGTTGATATTAAAAATAATTAATACAGTGCTGTAAACTTTAAAACAAAATTGTATCACTCAATTTAAAAGTTGCATAATGTATGAAAGACTATATTATTTTCTGCTGCCTTGACACCATATTTCCATTAGAAAATAGTTTTAGTCTTTATATGACAAGAAGATAGCTCTCTAATTTTATAGCATTTCTACAAAATTAATGTCAGTCACTTACTATATCTATGTGTTTCTTTGGCATGGCAGCTTAGGCAACTTGGTGCAAGCATGAGTATCTGACCGTTGCAGAGAACATTGAAGTGAAGCTTAATGGTCATCCATTAGTCAGTCAAACCTAACTCAAACTTTATCCAGACAAAGTCGAGCATATGTGAGCAGGTTTAACAGGGAATTTAAAACAACCACTTCTGGGTGTGTGGATGTGAACAAAAGAAAATATTCTCTGTTTCATTTCACTCTTCAATGCCAGCTACACTTTTGTCAGCTGCATCTGCTGGCCTTCTGATCCTAAGGTCACAGGTTCAAACCTGGCCCAGACCGATGGTTTTTAAGTGAGTTTAAAAGTGACAGGACTACATCAATATATTTATCTGATGTAAAATAACTTCCAATATACTAGCAATGACAATGCTGATATGATCCTGGCAATTGATAGCATTGTAACCAACAAAATAAGTATTTGTATAGTTATCATTGTCTTAAAGTAAGTAGGAATTTCAAACAGCAAAATCTATCACAACACTCCCAGTTCATAAGTTTATGGACCACCCATATCTGAAAATACACTTGCAAAAATCTTTAAATATTGAGACTAAAGATATGCTTAAATCTGAAGACAACCATTTAAACATGTTAATAGTATAGAGAAATAAAAGATATATTTTGATTTAAAAAGTACTAGCCAAAACAGGAACACAAAGTTTACTTTATATTTTGGCAGATAAGACAACCTTCAGATAAAGATGAGGTATAAATTTTCAACAAAGATCTACAGATTTACCCTATGTCTATCCTGTAAGATGATCGAAAACTATCAATGGCCTGTAAAATTAGTATAGAACAGGATCATCTGGATAATAATACGCACACTGATTTGGGTAATGACCTTGAATATTTACAAAAGCGTTATATTGGCTATTCAATTTTGCGAACATACCCTCTCTGTACTACTAAACAATTGGTGTGGTTGCACACATCATAAAGCAAAAGCCTCCTTCAGCATTGTTACGGGTTTGCCTGCAGAAGCATGCGGCAAATAACAAACTCATATGTACCACTAACAAGTAGGTTGTGTCGTGTGTTCAAACAGCTTGTACTGTAAGTGTAAAGTGTAAGTTGTAAAGTTGGGGCTAATGATGGAACCAACAAAAAGAAGGAAATATGAAACAAAATTCAAGTTAAAAGTCATAAAACAGGCTTAAGAATCAAACAACCATGCTGCAGCAAGGGCTTACAATATAACAGAGAAGATAGTAAGAAATTGGCAAAAGAATGAAGATGTTATTAAAAAAGTGCCAATGAGGAGAGGAACAGCAATCTATGTTTTATATCTGTTGTATAAGACGACCCCATTTTTGGGTGCCTCTTTTTATGCTTCAAGTATCATCTTATCTGCCAAAATATACAGTAACTGAAGAACATCTGTAAATATCCCCTCTAGCTTGACTAGCTTTGAACAGCTGAATCAGGCCAATGAATTCTTGGATACCTAATGCCATGAACAAGCTTAAACTTCAGTATTGTTTAATGCATTACAAGATTCTGAATTTTCTGTTTTATAAGTAAATAAGTGTACTCTGAATGGCTGTCTGTACATTAGTGTTTTGTATAATATGCAAACTTACGGAGACAGGGTGGAACCAAAGTTAACAAACTGGATCAGAGCAGACAAAGTCTTCTATATTGAAAAGAAAAATAATTGAATAAAAGGGGTTCTTCCTTCTACCTTTGACTGCCTAGTAAAGCAAAGTGTAATTACATAATGTAAAACATAATTTTGGCAGTCAAGTTTCAATATTTCTTTCTGATCCACCACTGTGCATGTTTAATTTTGACACAACATTGCTTCAGAATAAGAAATTGTTTAAAGAATGTGACATTTGAAATCTCCGTGGTTATATAGATGTGAAAACTTCCACCATTAAAACCCTTAGATACCCTTGTTGTAAAGCAAACATCTTTACTGTAAGAGAACATTGTGAAAATTACTCAGTGTTTAAAACTGCTGAGGTATATTTCTCAAAGATGTGGTGATTTTGGAGTTTTATGAAAATGGTATGGAAAGTATTTAGTTTTCATAAGCTACGTGATAAAAGAGTTGTACAGCTTGCATGATTGATAATGACAAAGATGTGAAGCAGGTAACAAGTTTTATATTAATGGTGCAATACTGTATCTTAATATATAGTCTCTTAATTGCTATATATGTACTCTGATGTTTGCTTTGTTAAATAATGTTATGTGGTGTCTATAGCAAACTTTAATGGTGTGAAGTGAAAAGAGCTGAATATGAGGTGATTTTATGAGTTGTACACCAATTTGTTAGCAAGAAAATGTGTGTATTGTGCATGTTGCATTATTGATTACTGCTATGAGTGAATGGGAAAACATTTTGTAACATGGTTGTTGCATTACTGTCTGATATATACCACAATAAAATGATAAGCTTTAAGGATATTTCATACATTTTTCATTCATTTTCTGTGATTAGCTTTAAGCAGAGTTCAAAAAGAAAGGGCATTAAGCAGAAAACTAGAGCAGATGTTATTACAGTTTCACCTATCAGTACATGTATGTGAGTGGTTTAATAAGTCTAGTAAAAAAGCAAGAAAAATGTTTTGTTTCATAAACAACTTGTTTTACTTTTCAATGTGCCTCCTTTGAGGAATATGCACTTGAACTAGCAATCCTCCAGCTTTTTTATCATGTCAGAAAAATAGGTTCTGTCAAACTCTGCAAAATACTTGTTGCCTGTGAATATCAGTTCCTCATTTCTTCCCACCAAGCCAAAGTTTCAAGTTAGGGAACATGAAGAAACCACTTGGGGCTAAATCCAGGGAATAGGGGGGATGAGATACTAATTCAAAGCCCAATTCATGCACTTTTTCCATTGTTATTACTGATGTGTGGGATGGTGCATTACCCTGGTGAAAGAACACATTTTGCATGCCAATCTTGGTCATTTTTCAGTCAACGCAGGTTTTAGACAATCCAACAATGAAGCATGATAGGATCCAGTTATGGTTCTGCCTTTTTCCAAGTAATCTATGAGGATTATTCCTTGGAAATCCCCCCAAAAAAAAACAGTGGCCATTATCTTACCACTGACAAAATGGTCTTTGCCTTCTTTGGTGCACCAGCCTTTGTCCATTGTTTTGACTGCCATTTTGACGTGTGATGGATGCAGATTTCATCAAGTCACAAATCAGCACAAAAGGTCTTACAGATTGCCATTAAACATTGCCAGAAATTGTGATGAAATGTTGCTCCAGTTGCGCTTTTGGTGAACTGAGCAATTGTGGCACCCACCTCACACATACCTTCTTCATAGCCAATTCTCCATGTAGGATAGTATGCACTCATTCAGTTGAGTTATCTATGACTCGTGCAATCTCACAAAATTTTATTCAGCAATCTTACATTAACATATCATAGATTTTGTCAATAGTTTCCTGTGTGGTGACATCAATTGGAAGACCGAAGCACTCTTTTATCTTCAATTCTTATCTGACCACATTTAAATTCATTAATCCAAAAGTAAAAGGTGTTCAGTGACAATGCAAAATCTGTATGAATTTCATCCAATTCTGTTTTGATTGTGTGGCAGTCCAACTCTTCAAATGAAAATGTTCATTAACACCTTAAAATTAGGTTTTTCCCATTTTCAATTGCAGTCAACACATTAGCCAATTAGGATGGCTGTTAACAAAGAACTTTATGTTGTACATTGTTGAAATTGTTATACAATCCTTTGAATTACAACCATGTAGCCACAACAAAATGTTCTCCATTCTTTCATGGAAGTTAACTACACCTATCAAACCACCCTCATACATTGGTAAAATCAGAGGCTGTACTGCTACCAAGCTCTGGAATAGCTTTTTTTTTTTCCCTGTTTTTTTTATGCTTTTTATTATTGGAATGGATAACTTATTTTGTGTCTATTAGGCAAATCGCTAGACTGGTTATACTAACACATAACTGAAACTGCTTTGGCTAGCGTCGAAATTCATCAGTTATGCTTCACATGGCGAGAGAAAACCTGAGGGCTTCGTTTTAGTGACTTCCCCCTTCATGTCTCATCCTGCAAATATACCCATTATACCATGTAGGTGGGTCATGCTACTCCCACCTGAGAAGACAGGCTAAATTACATTGCGAACAGAATTTAATTTTAGAGCAAGGAGCCCATATTATGCTGTAACAAAAGGCGAGAATGCAAGCAGCCAACAGATTAGGATTCAGTTATTTGTTATTTATAAAGGTAATAAAAATTCTTTCTTGACAAATTTGCCAAGCTTTGCAACTAGCCTAAGTAGCCCATGGAATATGTCCCTGGCTAAAATAAAATTTCAGTTTTTTTTCAATTATATGAATCTATCTCAGTGAGTTTATTAATGCCCATCATATGTAAAAAGTAAACAAAATATCATCGCTGGAACAAAGAATGGACACCTACATATATAAAATATTTCCTGTGTTTATTATGTCCATAAGTATCCAATAAAAAGTAACCTATGTACTCAAATGTTAAAATACTTCTTAGTGCCACTTTAACATTCAACTGGATATAATAAGTACCACAGCAACTGCATGAAGAGTTCACCATTTATGGCAGGTTTTCTTGTTTTGTTTCTTACATTCATTTGTTACATTTATTTTATTCATTTAATTAAAAGTTTTTACAGTATATATTATTACTTGAAAAAAACATAAAGTGTACCTGTCTTTTCCAGGTCATACACGGTAAACCATTCTAAGTAAATACAGATCATCTGTATGTATGCTTATTGTTGAAATTCATTAAAAAATCACTAAAAATATTGCTCCAAAAAATGATTGGCAATACTATCAGACCTTAATTTATTTGATTAATCCTTTGGCCAAGATGGTCTTAGAAAAAATTCAGTTTTTCTTAGTTCAAACCTCAATGAGTCATCAAGTTTAAATAATAAATTTGTATCACCATATAGATAAATTAGGGAACTGCAGTTATTTAAACTATGTTTTAAGTTGTTGAAATTCTTTTCTTTTTGTAGTGTTTAATGCCTGCTTTTACTACTTGCGCCACTGTAGGTGATAGCAGATGATACATGGAATGAAGATGAAGCATGGTGGAATGCGATGGCAGGGGAAATCGGAGAAAACCCTCCACGACACTGCTTTGTCCAACACAAATCTCACCTGCAGTTGCTTGGGATCAAACCCGGGCCATCTAGGTGAGAGATGAATGATCTAACCATTCGGCCGTGGCACAGCCATTGAAATTGATTAGGAAACCAAAAATTACAGTAGCTGGAAAAGCACTGCTAGTTTTAAGAGGTAGGGTCTAACATTAGCGCTGCAGTTGGAAAATCAAATGAGAGTGAGCAAAAGTCATTGCTATGTTGTTAGTATTACTGATGCTAGCATAACTGATGATCATTCTTGATTGTATCTTCTCCCCATGTTAAGCTTAAGACTCCAGTTTACAGTTATTATGTTTTAATTTTGGTGTTTACTGTTATTCTCTCTGTATTAGTTATTTATTACTAGTTTTTTTCTTTTATTTATTACTATTCATGCTCTAGTGAATGTACATATATCAAGTGACACAATGTAATAAACTTTGGCAACATCATCCTATAAGTTTGACCTAATCTCAGACCTCAATTTTCAAAAATAATACAATAATGCCCAACATCAAAAAGATTATTCCATGAACTCAAGTTTTTTCAGTCTTGGAATTCAACTTAATGCACCATTTTGTCCAGTCAGGGTGATTTTATGTGAAATTCATTAAACCCATTCATTGTGATGTAAATTAGGGGTAGATAGCAAGAGTTTGGCGTGGGAAAGTTGTTGGGATATTCCCCTCCCCAAAAACCAAATTGAAACTTGTTTGTTTGTAGATATTCAAATAAGAAATTTTTCACAGTAAAGCGTAATTCAATAATTATTAATTAATGAATCACACTCTAACTTCAGTTTAAGGTTTCTTACCTAGAAACATGTTTTTGCCGGCCATTGCCAGCATCTTCAGCTAACGACTGTCTGGTTTGGTGAGTTGTGCATCATCTTGAGTTCCTCTATTGTCAGAAAAATGAACTTTAAGTTCAGATTGTCATCTGTGTTGACATCCCAATTTATCAGACACTTTTCAAATTTTTTAATAAATATCTCACATTTTTTTAGTAACTTTTGATTTTATATCATGCCCATCTTTCCAAAAAAGATAAGCTACTGCCGAGTTCTCTATTTCCATAAAATGCCTATACCAAATGAAGTCAGTCTTCAGTATGTCTACATTTTTACAAATTGTCTAGTCAGAGTAGTGCATTCCTACTATGCTGTATTTGGTATCTATGTTTTCTGTTTCTCCTATTATTCTACTGAGAAATGACAGTTTCTGATCATGTGGCACAAAACAGCTCTTATTAACCATATTACAGGTTTTGTTTTCTATTATACATCATTGTACCATCCTGCACTAAAAGTGTTTAAAATATAAAAAGTAAGGAAAAATTTCTAAGCAATACTAATAATGCTTATATTTCAGTAAGAGAATGTAGAAGCACATTAAAAACAAAGGAAAGAATGGTATAAGTGCAATATCGAGTTCTATTGTTTGTTACATTAATTAAAAAATTACTCTCCAATGGGTTTTCTAGGCCAAACTAAAATGGATTACAATACTAACAGGATATATTTCAAAATACATCTTTATATAC
The DNA here is from genome assembly GCA_030762935.1 of Hymenopus coronatus. NCBI lineage: Eukaryota > Metazoa > Arthropoda > Insecta > Mantodea > Hymenopodidae > Hymenopus > Hymenopus coronatus. The sequence goes on from CM060897.1 coordinate 30,770,462, forward strand.
AGTGTGTTGTTCATTTTGCACCACTCAGAGGATACGTGTAGCTTAAAAGATACTACGGATGCAAACAAGGACAACAATCTACACACAAAAGGGCAAAAGGGGGAAATTGAGATGATCAGAAATCCTGCACATTGGAACAACACACATATTTCAAACTACAATGCTATACCAATTGTAGTAAATTATAAACCAGTGATTGATATAGACAAGTCATCTCTGGTTAATAATCATGATTCATTTCTATTTCTAAATTCTAAATGAAGTATAGAAATTTTTATTGATTAGGGTATATCTTTATATGCATGTAAAAGCTATTATAAAAAAATAGGCTAACCTTATACATTTGAGTTAGAAAAATAGAGGGTTAAGATTGCATATAGGTAATCTGGAGGAAATGTTTTAATTTTCTTAAAACCTTTCGCTTACTTTATTTTTTCACACTGAACTCTGCTGTGCATATTGTTTACAGACCATGAAGTGTACTCCTAAAGAACATTTTTTGTAGTAGACAGCGCTCTGATAACTAATGTTTTATTAACATGTTTTGTATTTATTTGCAACCTGGCTCATTTTACAATTCAAAAGTATGCACTCAGTGACAAATGATATACATAAAAGTAAGGTTTGCATAAGAATGTCTGTCTTAATGTATAATATAACATTTGAATGTCTGATAACTCCAGTTAAAAGAAACCAAACTAATGTACATGTTCTTTTAGTACTGTATAACTTGCATAAACAAGCTACTGTACCCAAATGTTTTGAGTGTTATGCAGCTATGCTTCAATATTACAATAATATGGACAAACTCATGTAAGCATTTAATGCAACAACTGTGTTTTAAGTGCAAAAGAGGTTAGTTTTTCCTGATAACTGTTAGGTGCTAGGCAGAGATGTTAACAAAATGAAAACTTCTTTTATTGGGTACCTAACTTTATCTCACTGATTTGTCAAACTTTCAAGACTGAAATTTAAATTCTTCCGTTTACAATTTTAAATGCCTATCACCTGGATTTCACCCACAATTTTATAAGTTTTACCACATTTAACTGTATAGGCAAAATGAAAATACTTTTAATTTTTTAAAGACTGAACATGTGAACAAAGCAATAGTAGTTTTATTACACCAGAGAGGTTAGAATGCCAAAAATTATTTTGAAAACACTGATAAATACAATATGGGTAAATGACACATGTTTAAATCCATATACTACAGCAGGTTATAAAATGAAACATTAAACCAACCAAAAAACATCTTTATAGCAACTATTTTTGATTTTGTTACTCTGAAGGTTATGAGGAATATTTTCAATGAATACAAGCTTCTTAGAACTAGACTCTATAAACATTTCTCCTCTTAATAATATGTAAAAGTTGAAACTAATAATGATTAAATAACTATATAGATAAAATAAGAACTAAAGCTTTCCTGGCGACGTGTTAATTCATAATCTTCTCGGGCTTCTAGCCAGGTAAAAACTGAGACTGGTATTTATAAGAGCTGGGATGAAGCTAATATCTGATTGGTTCGCGAGATATTATGGCCTGGTATTTAAGATGACTGAGACATGGGCACGGACTTCGTAGAAAACTATTTATAGCAGTTATTCGGCTAATGTTTTGTATTTGAGCACGCACCTGCTAGAAAATAAGTCTTGGAAGACTGCAGGTACAGGGTTAGGTGTTAAGGCTCTTTATCATCGGTGTCCATGCTGAACTTAATTGTAGGCCAGAATCGCGATTTAGATTATTTGTGTCAGATGAGATGGCTAAAGCTTCTTTTACTCTCCTTTCCCAGTAGTTCGAACACTTTGCCACTATCTTGGTGTTAGTAAAGTTAGCTCTGTGGCTCTGTTCTATACAGTGTTCAGCCAGTCCAGATTTTTCGGGTTGCATAAGCCTTATTGATCTTTGGTGTTCAGAAACGCGTGTGGCAATAGTGCGTCCTGTTTGGCCAATGTACGCTGCGCTACATTCGCAAGGAATGTGGTAGACACCAGGTACTCTGAGAGCTAGATTATCTTTAACTGGCCTGACCAAATTTTTGATTTTAGGTGGTGGCTTATGGATGGTTTTGACATTATATTTGTAGAGTAGTCTACTAATCTTTCCCGAAAAATTGCCGGTAAACGGTATATAGGCTATGGCGGCTGGCTTGTCTTTTTGTTGAGTGTTCTTGCTGGGGTTTCTTTTTCGTCCGGCTCTTTTCAGCGCTGATGTGATGTCCTTTTACCTGGCTAGAAGCCCGAGAAGATTATGAATTAACTATATAGATATTATAAATTACTTACATACACTTTGTGACATCACGTCACTCTACTTTTTAAAATATGAATTCAGCTCCAACCTTTTAGGAAACCTTCAGATGACCTAATATTTCTTATGTACATGAGGCATTGCTTCTCAAATAAACGATAATACTGTTAATCTTACAAAGAGTATTTTAATTTTATTTTAAGGAAGTTATATGGGGTCTTTAGATTTATTCATCCTTTACTGCCAGCCGTTTGTCTGCACATGACATCAATATTAGATAGTGAGTTTATCACGCAGTGCCTCTTGTAGAGGACTAGTAAACAATGAGTAGAAGGAGTAGATGTCAACAGTTTAGAAGTCACCTTAGTGAAATGGGACTTGTATTGTACCTTTCTAATGTTTATATATGGAACATTCGCTAGTATCTCATAAACTTGTTATTGCAGCATTTGTGCTGATAGGTAACATATTCTTTGAGTTCAGAAGTAGCACTCAGCCATGCAAATTCTGTGATCAGTGGTCACTTCCATCTCACTTGTAAAGAATGCACAAAATGTTCTAGTGAAAAACAGTGCTGCATCACAAAGTATATCAACCTTTTTTACAAAGTTGGCAGTGCATGCAGTCCAAGGTTCAATTCTGCCCCTCCCCTTTGAGACAAGGGGCTCGCTGAACTATTAATAATGTCATGCATTTAAACCCACTGGCACAAAAGGCTGAATAAATCTGAAGACCCAGTGTAAATAATATGCAAAGTTTAAAACAAGCAATTAGTAAAATAAACAATTTAACATAACTTTGATTTTGAACACAGTGAAATCTTTTGTTACAGACTTCCATCTAGATAATGAAACAATAATAAATGTTTCACTAATACTCACATGACCTGCATGATAACTGAATGGAATAGCAGAGTAAACAGAAAAATATTATAAAATATAATGGGGGGGGGTTAAGTAAAGGGATCCATTTTTTTTTTTTAACAGTTTGTATAAAATCAAATAATAAATATGAATTAATCTTGAGGGATATATTAAAAACAATTGAGAACAACTTTTATTTATGCTAAATTGCCAGTCACATGTCTCATTCATTTGTTAATGAAACATTATCTGATCATTTATATTTCCATTTTCAAAAGTTTCCTTCAAAAGGCCAGTGTGCCCAGCTATTGGTACCCAATAAAATTTGAATTACTGCAGTATTTATTTGGTATTATTTTCAACAATCAAGAATAATATAAAAGTATTCAGCCAATCAAGAATAGTTGAAATAATATATTAAAATTTCAGATTCATTGTTAAGTTTGTTTTTAAAATTGATAGTTTGTAATTTTGTAAAATTTGGTGACATTTTTAATATCCAAGTTTAAAACTAAATTTAGAAGAATATATTGGTGTTGTCTCTGGAGTTATTTGGATGACATGAAATGACATAATAATGCAAGTGCTTGTATACAGGCTATTTAGTAAATGGCGCTGAATGAACCTAATACATACTGTTTGCAATGTTAATATCATGTGCTAAAGATCAGTAATTGAAGATATCACAAGGGATTAAATAATGGGGGCATAAAGGGTTAAATATGGAGCATTGTTTGTATTTTAGTCAGTCAAATAGTTTAGACATGACAGAGTATAAATGACATCAAGAGATAATTATAATGAATAAATCATCTTCAGTGTAGTAACATTACATACATACCTCCCAGTTGATTTCTAACAAAAATGCAAAATAGTTTGCTTTAGCTGCTGCATCAATAATTTAAATATAAAATTAAACTTAATATAGTAGTAATCATAAGCATTATTTACACTTTAGAAATGCAAACAGTAGCTATGTTACTACTCCCATTTGGCGCCATTTATTAACATTCTGTATATTTTCTCAGCAGAGGCTACTTATAAGGTCAGTGAACTGCTTTATTCATCTTGCCTGTTAAACCTAGTTGAAATGCTGTATCAGAAGATTACAAATCTCTGCATACACCAGCAAAACTTCTATAATTGTTTTCTATGCTTCAGAAGCCATCAGCTATCAGGAAACTGAATCACCAGCATTATGGCCTATTATGTAATTTGAGCTGTAAGGGAGAAATTGTGATTTTGTAACAGTATATAATGCTTAACTGATTAAGTTAATAAAAGACATTCACCACAGTAAACATCTGAAGTTATTATATATTAATGTTTCATTCTCTGCCACTTACCTAAAGCAAGTTGAGGAGTATTGTACTGTACGAAATTCTATATTTAATCAGAATTACATATGTTTAAAAACCCTAAATCTAATATAATTTTTAGAAAAAATTCTAATGTGTTCCATTCATATGACTTTCTCTACAAGCTATTGGTTCAAAATGCTATCTGCATCAAGCTAACTGAGAAAAACTTAACGGTTGTGGGTTTCATCTGGCTTTCTGGTTTCACCCACCGATTGCTCCATCATCACTTTTCTAAAATCCATTTTGCCTGCGCTTCATATCATTATTTATCACTCTCATATTTAGCTGTGGACCAATTCCCCATTCTGGATTCTTCATTCTCTGATTCAGTGTTTGCCTGCTTCTCAACAGACTTCTAACCATAAGTGTTTATGTTTAAGCCCTGAGGGTGTGCAAATCCTACATACAAGGAGGGTAAACTAAATAAATATGTAGGCAAGAATTCCAAAGATACAACACAAAGATTTCCAAGAAAACCCCTCATCCATAACTACCCTTTATATTTTCTCAAAAATAACTAACAATGTCATTAAAATGTCATGTCATGTATTTTAGAAATTTATGTGACAAATAAAATGTAAATCTCAAATTCTCTTGGAATTGCCTATTAAGTCCTCTTCATTTGTAAGAAAGTTTGTATAATTTTTTTTAGTTGGAAAACCTTAAGAAATATACAAAAGCATACTGTGCAAAAAAATGTAGAACCCTTTAAAATATACATCTTTCAAATAACCTCTTTTGTGGTTTCAGCCATTTCTGAAACATCTACTATTGTTGGTTTGAATTTTTCATACTTTTATGATGTTGTTTTGCTACTCAATTGTTTATTGCAATGTCAAGAAAAGAGTAGGTATGGAAGTTCAGGGCTCTTTTAGACATCTGACTATCAATTTAGTTTCTTCTATCCATCTTCTACCTACAAGAAAATATTAATATGTTTCTTTTAGCAAGACTATATCTCAATTAACATGAATTAAATAGAAATACAAGTTTTGGTAAGAATTTACATAAAAATAAATGACAATGAGTAGAAAAAGTCATGTGAATGTGACATATCAAGACATAGCTCACAACAAATAAAACATCACAAAACTATGAAAATAAAATGTTGTTGCATATTTTAATTCATTAAGGAATTGAATCATTTTTTAACTTAATGTATTTGTTTACCATTAATTGATAAAATAAGTTTTACTATAGTTTTTGAATACTGTGAAGGAAATTTAAGGGTTGAAGTATAATTAGACATTGGTTGTTCAGTCAAATGCTACCCATATGATCCTTGACCTTTGGAGGTTACCTCATACCACCAAATGATGATGGACCCAATTCTAAGTGGAAGCACCCAGCAGGCAGCTTCCATTACCTCTGAAGATAGAAGTGGAATGAGAGGACATCCAGCTTTTACTATGGTCTTTGAACCACATTGGGCCTTGGGGATACTCCATGAACTAGACAGAGGTGAATTGGATATGGTCACACCTTAGTGCCAGAATCGAACCAGCAAATCGCTATCTGTGCATGAGTAGCTTGCTGCAGTAGATAATTACCTGCTCCTGGCCATTCTGGCCTCCAATGCCAGTGTCACTGACATCAGTGTCCACAATAGAGTCGCCACAGATTATGTCCAGCTTCAGTGTTAAAGAGCTCGCTCTGTGGCACATGTGTCCACTCATGCAGGTGTGTCGCCCTCCGTGATGTAATGATTACCATGCTAACCAAGGTCATGGGTTCAAACCCAGTGGACGACAATGGATTTTTTTGGGCATAAAAATCCTTAGCATGACTTCCTTTGGAAGGGAAGAAAAACTGTTGGTCCCATGCTGTAGATTTATGCCACATAAAAGAACCTCAAGCCTGATAGAGAGTCCTCTGAGCAAAATTAAGTGGTCTTTCACACCCAGTATAGAATGGGATGTTGAGAACCAAGCAGTTAAAGAGCATCCAAAAAGTATTTGTTCATGATTCACACATCTATACACAATCTGCGAGTGGCCCGCAATTTAACACCCTGCACTTTTTAATTTGGGGGCAGGGAGGGTTAAAAGAAAATTTTAAAAAATAAATACACACACTTAAGAGGAAATTAAAAATAATTAGTCAAGAAATTGCTACCTTTTCTCAAAATGAACTGCAGCGTGTGATGCCAATTTCCTAAGCAGGTGCCAGAAATACTTGAACAATGAAGAAAGGCATTTCCAACATGTCCTGGCTTGATATATGTGAGTACTTTTTACTTTTTGTTTGTTAGGAGTAACTTATGCGACAACCTATAGTATATTTATTGTGGATATGCTGTCACCTGCTGAGCAATCAGCACTGCCAGTAGCACTATCAGATTATGGACAAGTTGATGCAACTGCAGCCGCTCACAACAGCAACATAGACCAGATTATGATGATACTTATGCATAAGTTGTCTTACAAAAGAAAGGATAGTTTTGTGATGTTTGTTACATACATTATTAACTACAGCATTCTAAGGCAAGAACAAATTAATGTGGGAATTGAATTGCAGTTGAGCATATGGATAGTCTGAAATATGAGGTTCTGGGTGCCTATACCTTACCTATTTCTGCCAAAGCAAGATTAACACAGGCACTGCACAGTATTAAGAAATGCAGTCTAACATTACTGCCCTCCGATGACCTTGATATCTATCACAGTAAGCTATTATCTGGTCATTAATGTTAGATTGTATTGATAGTGCAAAGGAAAAAATGTTTGGTCATTTGTGCATGCTTTCTAGTGAGCAAACTGCATATCTATTTGGCCCCTAAGGCAATTATGTCATACCAGTCACGCATGTGTAAAAGCTACTTAAAACGTGCACAACTCATGATGTGCTACTGACATGATGCCACATTTCATTGAGGTGAAAGCTAAAGCATGGTTAGATTTAAATGCAGTGTATTTTAAATTATCTCATATATGTTACATTTAACAGCATTCAAAGAAAAAAATATAGGGTGTTCATGTGCTCTTGTGTTCTTATATAGCAGCTGCAACTGCATTGTAATACATGAGGAACTTAATTTGATACATAACCTAAGAGTCACAGAAAGTAACATACACAGTACCTATCTCAAAGGTCACTAAGATATGTGCTGCAAAATGAATGAGAGTACAATATCTGTGCAAAAACCAATGTTATAGGTCAAGTCTTTTCCCTTCCATTTACATAACTTAGCTTATTTTCTCAGTGCTCACATTTCAGTTCAAAATATTTATTGCTATCATAATATACAGTAAGTATGCAAAGAGCCTGATGGAACAGTGTAGTAGCAGCCTCAGTGACAGTTATTCAAGTGAAGTTAGTGAAACTCCACTTCATTCCTTTTAGCTTGGTTTCAGTTTCACTCAGTTTAGTTGTATTAAGTATGAATAAAGCTGTTTAATTTTTTCTGTGCTCAAGTATCCAATCAGTCAGGAACATAATATGATGTTATTTGTGAGTGAAGAAGGAAGACATGGGAGCTACTGCTACTTACCTTGTGGAGAGGAACAGAAGGAATGTAGAGGATGGTAAGCCTCTGCTGGTTTGCAGGTATTTTTACTTTCTCTAGTATGCATGTACAATAGCTAGAGGAGGTATTCTATTCCACCCAAAAATTTGATGTCAAGATTTCACTGGAAACATATGTTTGAGGCCCCCTGAGTCCAAAAAAAAACATTTTTAGAAAAAGTTCTATGTGTGTGTGTGCAACACAGCTCAAAAATGAAAAATTAGTTAAATTCTAAACTTGGTGCTTAAATTCAGTATCTTCCAAGGATGTAACATGAAGATTTTCAAGAAAATCCCCCCACCCCCAACTACCCTTAGATAAGAGCTTCACCTATAGTTTAGGCCATCAGTCACTACTGAGTAGTCTCATATTTCTAACGATTAAGTTTTATATGGTTAACATAACTCCATGGCACGACAGCTCACAAGGAACTTTGGTCTACCACCTGGCCGTTGCGTCCCCCATCTCAGTCCATGACAGATGTGATGGATGGGGTGCAGTATTGAAGGGTGAGACATGTCAGTACCTCGACCCCCCCCTCCCAGCTGGTTAATGTGGTCCTTATGATCTGCAGCCGCTACTTCTCCATCAAGTAGCTCCTCAATTGGCCCCCTCAGGGACCTCACAAGATCACTTGAAAAATGTTACAATTTATTTGAATTGTTGTTGTCCCTAAGTTGTCTGTAGTATCCAATTTATTAATTTTCTATCATTACATCACTAGCTCATTAGATAAAGTTTGAATGAGACATGGCTGTGTGCTTTAGTGAGTATTCACAATAGTAAAGTGTTCCTAAAATCACATTGTAACAGTAGCAGCTCATGAGTATACATTCTGGGCATACCTAAAAATTTGAGAGTTGGAAATACTTAGAAATATGAATATCTTCTCCATTATAAAAGGCTTCACTAACACATTGCTTTTTATTTAATTAGTATTCTTTTGCTTTTCATTTGTTACCATTAATTTATCATTGACATTTTAACACATATATGTTAATAATTATAACAATTTTACACCCTTGTTATATTATATACATCAATCACACCTACAGTTTCCTTTTAACGTCATGTAACACCTCATTATGGATTTCTTGTCAATTTTTTCTCTCCCTGGTTGATACTATTCAGTCTCCAGATGCCTACAATCCTCAATTTCCTACCTTCCACTCCTTCTCTGCTTCCCTTTCAACACTACTCTACATTGGCATCTTCTTCTACACCTCTCTCTGCCCCCCCATACCATCTTCTAACACACTCTAATCTACATTTATATATAGCATAAGGTTTTTATTCTCCTCTACTCAATGTTATCCTCCTCCATTCATTCATAATTATTGTAACAAATATCTTTATTCACTCAAAATAGTTACAAATAAAGTCTTTAGTTTACTGCTGCAAATAACTCATTCAACGCAGAAACAGTTGACAGTTTGCATGCCACTGTGTACTCACATTCCAGTCACTCATTACTCACTACATCTGGCTTGTAATTCTTCCTTCTTTTTATAATTAAAATGAGGTCCCAGAACTTTCTGCAAGCTGTGGAAACCAAAGCATCTGGAAGTTTCTGGTCCCCATTCCAAGGCTTTCGATTACCAGTGCATTGCTTCCATATTTACCAAGTCCTCCAGTCCGGCCAATTCACACTGCTCCCTCCTCAGGGTTGGTCTTCCCGACCAGCACAATCATGTCAAGCTAGACGATCCTAAGGTACTACCAGCTTCTTCCCTCAGGTGCAGTCGACCCTTTCCATCATACAGCACAGTCCTGCCCATGGTTGTTGGAACCTGGGCCCATGCCCCTTGGTCTGGGTTCGCGATACAATCACACCTAAACTACCTGCTGGGTATCTTCCTTGTTGGCTTGTCAATTGTAACAGGTCTCGCACCCTGGGTGTCCTGAATCGGATGGTTCATGAGGTCCTTCAATAGTGAATCTACCAGACAATTCCTCGTGGCCACCGCGTCTCTTAGCACGTCCACACCATCCTTCAGGGCCACCCTGCAGACTCCAGGATGCCTGTCGGAAATTTGGAGCACCACTTCCTCTTGGCCGAATCGTAGGACTCTCCTACCGATGTCGACTGTTGCATTGTGCCTCCTGAGAGCACCCAGTCCCAATATCACCTATTCAGCCACCCTCGCAATGAATACCCACAGACTTATGGCGCTTTGTCCCAGGGTCAACTCCAGCAAGACCTTCTCCACTGACCTTCGCCTGATGCTGTCAATATCTTATCGGGACCTAATCGATTATCTTGTCGGTAGGTCCTCTGCCATATCTGGTCGGATTATGGTCATGTCTGTACTGGTGTCCACTAGTATCCAGCATAGCTTCCCTCTATCCAGGCTTCCACGATGAGGTTGTCTTTCATCCCTGTGTCTGAAGCACACGCGTCAAGAGGAGATGGCGATGGTGACTCAGGTGTGCCCTCGCCACATCGGGTCCTATTCGAGTCAGCCACATCCTCAGCACATACCACAAGAAGTTCGTCGTCATCGTCCTTGGCTTGATCCCCTTTCTACGCAGCACTGAGCACCCCTGATCTCGATTACCTCGGCCGCGGCTGCTCCCGCCACGTGCTTTCCTGTCTATGTGCAGGCGCCCTCGTTCGTCGTCTTGGAAGCTGCCTACTCTTTCATCGACGTAGGCAGCTTCCTGGGACATATAGTTAGGCGTGCAGATGTTGTATCACGTCCTGACACCTTCGAAGAGCATCTTTTCCACCATGACGTTCAGTTCCTTGGCGCCACTGTCGACTTTTCCCTCCAGGGCATTAAAGCGTTTCCCGAGGTCTTCCAGGGCATCAATACGTTCTTCGACCTGCTCCAGGGTGTTAACACGTTGGTCAAGTTCTTCGTCTTCCCACTGAGCTCTTCCATGTTTTTCTACACGCCGGTTAGTCGTTCGTCGATTTTAGTCATTAATTTGGTTTTCATGTTCTCCATCGCGCAATTCAGAGTCGTTATTTCATTTCTTATCTTCTCCACTGCGATTTCCGTTCTGGTTTCCAGTTTCTGATCCATTCTCCCTATTCCGGATTTCATCTCCGTTCCAATTTTCATTTCCTTCGTGGACAAAGCGGCGCCGGGTTCTCCGGTTTCCACCGGTGCTCCATCTTCATTCATGTATCATCAGTGTCACCGCCTGCGGTGCCATAACACTACCAAAAAAAAAAATTGATTCACTCGACAGTTGACGGCTTGCACGCCACTGCGCGATAACACTCCAGTCACACGGCTCACTACAACTCTACATCATTTTGTAGCTAAACTGAAGTCACAGAATTTGCTGGAAGCTTGTGGAAGCCGAAGCATCTAGAAGTTTCTGGTCTCGCGTTCCAAAGCTTTCGATTACCGGCGCGTAACTTCCGCCGACTCACATACCAAGGCGTACGTGAGAACGGCTGCAGTTAGCACTGTCATATAACTCCATGGCTCGACAGCTCACGGGGAACCTTGGCCTACCGCCCGGCCGCTGCGTCCCCCATCTCGGTCCACTACAGACGTCATGGATGGGGGGCAGTATTGGAGGGTGAGACGTGGTCAGCGCCTCGAGCCCCTCCCGGCCGGTTAATGCGGTCCTCATGACCTGGAGCCGCTACTTCTCAATCAAGTAGCTCCTCAATTGGCCCCCCAGGGATCTTACGAGGCTGAGTGCACCCCGGTCCAGGTCTCCCAGCGGGGGAAAAATCCCCACGCCGGTACTGGGGATCGAACCCAGGTCTCCCGCTTGGTAAGCAGCTGCGCTACCACCGCGCTAAGGAGACGACCAGCACTGTCATATTATCTTAATAATAAGATAAAGTAATATCCCCTTATGTTTCTCAAGTTTTCATTTTCAATTACTGCTTTCTCTTCTTCTTCTTCTTCTAATTCCTCCTCACCATTTGCTTCCTCTTCGTCTAGTGTTGTGCAGTATAGCTATCCATCAGTGTACCAATTATTAATTTATGGATAAATGAATTCTTTCGGATCATCTTAATTCTTCGTTACGTATTGTGTAATTTGTTCAATGCTCTCTTCCCACGCTATTTTACTAAATCATGTTCACTAATTTGCCTAAATAGTATACAAAGCTTTATTTCTGAATATATTCACTATTTGATGCCCAATTAATTAAGTTTATGCTTCAGTTACTTGTTCTCCACGTCGCGACAAGATATTCAAACAAGACATGCACGGATGTGTCTTATTTGTTAAAAACAGTAGACATATCGTTTGGTGATTTGTTGATGTTTTTCTAATATGTTCGATTCCCGACTATGGCTGTTCCTGCAGAATTTGAACCCTGCTAGCAACCCTAAAGCTTAATTAACGGGCGAACATTTCCTTCATTTTCGCTTGCATCAATTATTATTAGTGCCCCAGATTTTTTGATAAATTTTTGGCGCCCATAAAATATAGCTGTCTCTATAAATGACGTATTTGTCTGTTCTCTAACAGTTGACTTTTGTGGGTATCAAGACTTTCTATGCTGGAAGGTTTGTTATTATACACAGATTAGAAACCCGTTTGCCGCTGTACTACAGCGCTTATTATATTGAGTTTGTTCATGAGAACGGAAACAGCAAATTCCTTTGTCAGTCCTTACAATTTGTGTAAGAATTCGACACCAATTTTCCTAGCCTTTGATTTTACCAACCTTCCTCGCTGGAAGAAAACAAAACAATGCGTTAAAGACTATAAATCATTATAGCGCAACTACAGAATGGCGCCCAACAAACTGGCCCCGGCTCTGAGTACTAGACAGCTCATTGTCGCCCGGCAATTATCATCGATCGTTACGAGGATGTTGCTATTACGTTTTCCACTATGAGTACGAAAGTCATTAAGATTTGGTTAATACGTGCAAAGTAAATATACTGGCGAGATGTATGCTCTTCAAGAAAGAATCGCAATATCGAAGACGTACGTGATAACCGGTTCATTTAAGGAAGCGCGGGAGATTTTTGCAAAGAACATTCTTGGCGTTTCCATACCAACAAAGAGCAACATACAGGATTTGGTGACAAAGTGGTGTACCACAGGGTCAGTTTCTAACGCAAAATAGAATTGAGCCTCGTCCATTCGTACACCTGCTGTGGTCGCGAATATTTCGAGTTCGAATGATCCAACTTCCAAAGAAGTTGATACGTAAATTTTCGCAACAATTGAATGTTTCACGTAATCTTGTCAGCCTATTTTACACCATATAGTGACGAAGCCCTACTAAATGACGTATTCAAGAACTGACGGAGGAAGTTAAGGGAAAAGGTGTAAATTACTGTAGGCGGTTATGTCAAACAATTGAGAGAATGTTAGATCCGTTGCTGTTTCATGAGTGATGAAGTCTGGTACCATCTGACAGTAAATATGAACTAGAACAATCCTTATGCGATTAATAGGAACCTCTTCTCAGTGAAAAAATCGCAGTGTGGTATGTCGTGACAGCAAGCCGATTGTGGGTCCCTTATGTATTTAAATAGCAATAAACACTGATATATATATATATATATATATATATATATATATATATATATATATATATATATATATAGTGAATCTTTGAGCAATTTTACGCACAGTTGATCCCCATGAACGTAGGTATGCTGTTTTTCAACAGGACGGCGCGACGTATCACACTTCTTGCGATTCATTCTCACGAATTCATGAAAGATTCACAGAAAAAGGGGTCATCAGTAAAGGATTGTGACCGTTGTGTTCGCCAGAACTAACCACTTGTGAATTTTGTCTGTGGGGCAGTTTAAAGGGAAAAGTGTTCACAAATAATAATAAAACGTTTGAAGGACAATATTAGTACTTGCATTTTGAGAATTAATGCGGTAGAGTGTATATAACATGTTAGGGCGCGCGCAAAAGTGTATTGAAGCACAAGATCATTTTCAGCACCTTATATAATGTAGAAGACAAGGTCGGTTCAGAAAATTAGACCTTTACACTTACTTATTTGTTATAATTTTTTTATTATTTAATTATTATATGTTTATTTGTTATATCTGCTTGAGGCGGGCAACAATTTGAGCGTAATTGGCGTGCGAGCAGCCTGTGCTCGGGGTGGGTTTATCGTGCACACTCTGTAGAAAGTAGAAATACAGAATATTAGCATTGTTGCTGAAAAGTGTAGTGTAACCATGACGAGTGGCATAGGAATAGAAGGGGGGGGCACATCTGGGCTAAATTCTCATTCCATTTACCACGACTATTGTTCTCTATTTCTTCAAATGCTAATGATTTAAACCATGAAAAAACAACCCATCCCTGGCGTTTAAAACAAACGTTTTTTGATTGATACAGACAATAACTTGTACAAGAAATATTTCGGAAATGGTCAATTCTACGAAAAAATGTATATGACAAATTGTTTATTTCAACGATATCTACATTTTTTGTGTAGTAAGTTTTTGTCTACTTTTTACGGTTTACAGTTACACAAAATTCAGCAAAATCAATCAGAATAAAGAGGTCTTTAGAGTCTATTCCCAAAAAATCCAAAATATTTTTTTTATGACATTTAAATATCTTTAATAGACAGCATTTTAATCAGAATCGTAGAGACATTTTTAAGAAAATAAAAATGTTTGTAATTTTTTTCAATGTAAAGGATAATTTGGGGTGGGGGTATTTTACCGACTCTTCGTTTTTGAGTTATCGTGTGCTCAGACACACGGACCTTTTTCTAAAATGCTTTTTTATTTTCTCTAAACGTACTATACACATAATGTATAGAGAAAGCATTGTATTGCACCCAAAAATTCGATATCGAGTTTTCACCGGAAATACGTGCTTTGAGACCCCTTGAAAAAAAATGTTTAAAAATGTCCGTGTGTGTGTGTGTGTGTGTGTGTGTGTGTGTGTGCAGCATAGCTCAAAAACGAAAAGGCCGTTAAATACCAAACTTGGTTTTTAAGTTTAATATCTTCCAAGGATGCGATAGGAAGATTTTTCAAGAAAATTCCCCCACCCACAACTACCCTTTATATGGAAAATTTTTGGAAAATATTTACTCTACCAAAAATGGCTGTAACGATTTTGATTAAAATACCATATGCTTAAGATATTTTTATGGCAAACGAAATGTATATCTTGAATTTTCCGGGAATAGTCTCTGAAGACCTCATCATTCTGGATGACTTTTGTGTAACTGGCAAACCGTAAGAGATAGACAAAAAATTGCTACTCAAAACACGTAGATCTCATTAAAACACGAATTTATATTATACAGGTAATTTTTTTTTTTTTTTTTTTTTTTTTTTTTTTTTTTTTTTTTTTTTTTTTTTTTTTTTTTTTAGAGTTAATCGTTTTCGAGATATTCCGGATTATTAGTTTCAATTTTAGCCACTAACTTTTTTCAAACGGGAAGACATCTTTCTTCTCATTCCGCGTTTGTTTATTCCTAAAAAGCAAGAGATTGGAATTGCAATTGTTTCACATAGCAATCAGCTTTTAAAGGACAAGACTATCATTTTACCCTGTGCATTTTCTTATTTCCCTTCTACTTACAAGGAGATAGTAATAACATTAATTCTGCTTATGATTACCTAGATTAGCATGAAGTAGATAACAGATTAATATTTTGAATAAAAGGTTTGTTTGCGGAACAGCTAGAGGACATCATATGAACGTAACACATTAGATTTTTTCCTTCTACTTACAAGGGACCAAGTAATAAGGACAATTTCTGCTAATGCTTATTTCGATTAGCATGATATAGATGGAAGAATAAGCTTTTTAACAATATTGTTAAAGAGATATAGAGAAAGGCATGTGAATGGAACACATTTTTATACAAGGGACCCTAAAACGTGCATTTCCGTGAAATCTCGGTACCTATCGAATTTTTTGATGGAATACAATACCTTCTCTGTGCACTACGTACTATATACTATGTATATAGTAAATGTAGAGAAAGTAAAAAAGGGAATTTGTTTATTGTTAGGCAGCTACTGATGTGGAGAGTTAATAAAGCATTGATCTGGTCGACAACTATCATGGACCTGTAGGGTAGGAAAGCATTGAGATGTTTGGTCTGTGACAGGTTGCTATGGTTTTCATAACAATTACAAGCCCGCCTCTTTCGTGTGGAGTGGTGTATCTGCCTCTCATTCAAGAGATCCCGAGTTCGAATCTCGGTTAGGACGAGTTACTTGATTAAAGGATGTCTTTGGACAGCAGGTGCATCTGACATCTTTGGTGGACGAAGCGGCGTCTGGACGGGCTTTCTCCAGCCATTCATCCCACCAGTAATTCCATAATCATCTTTCTGTCTCCATTTCCTATCATCCACTTTCCCACTTTCATACCAGGCATCGGGCTGATCAAGCGTCCTGGCTGCTCTATGATCCAGAGCCTTTGCTCCTCAACAGGCTTCTAGCCCCAGGCAGTGGCTTATAAGCCCTATATGGAGAAAGTTAGATAAGATAAGATTTTTATTCACCAAAAGAGTTACAGGAATTCAAAGTCTTCGTCAAGTAATAAATTACAAATTACATTTCTGTAATACAACTTACAACTAGTATGTACAATTTAAAGAAACTTAAACGAGATATTAATTATTTACACAATGGTTAATAAAGTTTAGGAAAATGTAGTAGTCGTGAATTCATTTTTACTGTAGAACATGTGGGTTAAGATATGGTTTTTAACTTTATGTTTGAGTTGTTTCTGATTTAAGAGTTTCCAGTTACCCGGTGGCTTGTTATAAAGAGATAGTCCTTGATGTAGTGTACTCTGCTGACAGGTTTTACTACTTTGATGATTGAAATGCAAGTTTTGCGATCCCTGGTATTATAGGAATGGTAGTCAGAATTCCTGCTAAAATATGATATATTCTTATGGATGAAAATAACAGTCTCCAAAATGTAAACACAAGTTAGTGGTAGAATACGGAATTCTCTGAACACTAGTTTTGTTGATGAATTTATGGGGTCACGTTTCATGATTTTTACGATGCGCTTTTGTAGTATGAATAGGTCTTTTGTTTTAGTTGAGGATTCCCAGAAGATAATACCATACGAAAGTACAGAATGCACACATCCAAAATAAACTGCTTTTAGGACTTCAGGAGAGGACTCACGACTAAGGATTCTCATTGCATAGCTTAGTTTACTGAGCTTTGTAATTACAATATTTATGTGAGTCTTCCAGCATCAATCCATACCCCTAGAAACTTAGTGATGTCTGTTTACTTAATTTTTGATTGTCCGATGGTAATGTTTACATTTGCTTGTTGGTTTACTTGAGAACTGAAGTGCATGCATACAGTTTTGTCAGGTTAAACAGAGAACAAAAAATGCACCCTACTTGGTAAAATTATTTATTTACAAGGCTGACAAGAATGACTTCTTTCGCCGAATCACCAAATATGCAACATGCTTTACATCGCCTAACGAAACTTGGAATATAAATTTACAACTACTACTAGAGAGCTAGAGGTACTGAAGAGTTGAAAATATGCAATGGCGAATCCCGCCGCTCTTCTCCAGAAATAAACTCGCAATTAGTATTAGTTAAGACTAGAATTCCATATTATGGTCTGTTCTGTATTTCTCAAGGAAGTATTTCTAAAGAATCAAATTGAAAATCAGATTCAAAATGGCCATCAGCTGTAATAATTTGTTTTCGATTATTTTTAGCGACTCTGATTAGAAGAAAGTCGTTGGATTGGACTGGTCAACATCAAATTCCTGACTTCTGATTGTAAGACATCTTAAAATACCTACAGAAAGAAGAAATCTAACAACACGTTTTATTATATTTACCAGAAATAGTAGATAGTCCAAGAAGGTTGTTTTTCATACCAAATAAGCAGGATATAGGAAAAGCATGGAATTAAAACAGTCTTTGCGGAGTTAGGAAAAGATTTGTAGGTACTTTTAGCAGTCATACAAATATTGTTGACTTTTTTGTTTATCTTTTACTGAAAATGGCAGCTCCTCAAAATGTTATATTGGTGTATATTCAAAGTTCGTTTACTGAAGGTGTCAAATGTTAGAATTACAAGTAAGACAACCAGGGTTTTGTGTTCCTAGGAATAGCCTGATGTTTACATTTCCTTTTAAAGAAATCTAATGCATGCGAATTAAATAACCAGTGGTAGAAAACAATGCGAGTTAGTTGCCATTGTCAAAGAAATGGCAACCATTGCTGTTCTCCCCCTTCCACCTTGTCATACACGCGATTCATAAAAATCAATGACCGTTATGGTGAACTAGAGCATTTGTAAGTGTTGGTACAATAAAACAGGGACGGGACCTGCTGAAGTGTTCTTATTTTGGAACTCAGCTGAATATAGTTTGGAAGTCTAAGGACAATCGTTGCAAATTATTATTCCGCCGTATGCTGATGAAACTGCACATAGGAGATGTAGACTCATGATTTGGAAACCCGCTGCTCTGTGATAATATTGTTCCCGTTTTTCATCTGAATTTAAAGTGTATTATGAAATATTTAATTCTTAACCTGTTAAAGTTTTTAACATCATTAATCATTTACTCTATTTCATAAGAATCTATAGACAACTGTGTAATGAAACGATGCGCACAGTGTTAACTCGTATCATTGCGCTGCCTTTGATGCCCCCCCCCAAAAAAAAAAAAACAAAATAAAATGGCATTAATGTTAAAAAATCTGCTTTCAGTTAAGACTTTAACTAATTATTTTAACATTAAACGCATCAAAGTTGACTGGGTTTTTATTATTTAGGAACTATTTTCTCTCAAAGAAGTACGTACGGATAATGATATTTTTCTTTGATTATACACAGTTTTGCTAACGATCTTTGCTGGTGGAGATATTGCGCTATCTAGTGGCAATGCTACAACACTACTTACTTTTCCGTGTGGCACGAATGGCCATGGTAGTTTGTATAGATGGTTTTGCAATAAAGAACGCCTTCAGTAGCGTAAACCTATGCCGGAAGTTTCCGCCATCTATTGACTACATTGGAAACCACTTTGACTTTAAGGGAATGAAATTTCTTTTCTAGGGTAATTTTGTAGTCAATGATAATCTTTTGGGCTGTATATTTTATATGTTACTAAGAATACCGGTAATTTTCATTATATTTTCTTTTGTGATGCCACCAAACAGTTAAATGAGGTTGTCAGTAGGTAAGTTTTTTTATTCAGCATTAAGTTGTAAGGTTTTTCTATGAGATATAAACAAGAGAAATGGAAAAAATGACGCGTCAAAAAGTAGTAGTGAAGCTCATAGGTAACCCATCAATTACGTGAAAAACAGGTTGTGTGTTGTTTACACTTGGAAATTGTGCACCAAAAATGGAAGCTGTCTACCAAATTTGTATATATTGTTAATTATAATAAGCGCTAAATTAACTAAGAGAGGCAATAAGGTGACCGAAGTGCAGTGATGGTTAATACGTGAGTGTTATACGACAGCCTGCAGGGCCTAAATGTTTACTGTTGCAGTATTTAGTTAGAATACCAGTATGGATGATGGTCACAACAATTCTGCATGTATGAAAGAAAGCTCTCCAGGAGATGAATTGGAGGATGAAATGGAAACTGAGGAAGGGTCAGGGGGTGAGGAAGAGGAAGAAGAAGTTATTGCTGATCCTGGATCTTCCCCTAGCCCCGAGCAGCCACCTTTAGAGGTTAACATCGGCCAAGGAACATGCGACCAAACTAGTTCTTCGTTTACTTCACCTTCAGGTTAGTAGTTGAGGTTTCAGGGTTTGAAAGAGTTGGTGGTTAGGCCTGAGATTACATTGCATATTTTCTAATTGTATAACAGAGATAATTTTATCTCGAAATGCCCAAGTGTGAAATCTTGAAGTATTTTCAAAAACCAAAGTATTGCTTTTAAAGTTCAGAATATACTGCTTAAGAAGTAAATAAAAAAGACGCTAGTTCTTGAAAGACGTATCAATACTAGAGAGTAGAACAAATTTATGTTATAAGCAGCAACACTGCTCAACATTATGATAATATATTAATTACCTACAGATACTGAAACCACGTCGAACCTAATTAAATCCTCCTGACATAATTGACAGTCTTCTGAGATTCACATATGAATATCTCTTCACATGCTTAGATTACTGTATTTAAAACCCTTAAAAGCAGATCAGGTATTTTAAAAGAGGAGTGGCAGACATTCTGCTTTACTAGGTACCCATTTCGGTAATATTGCATAACCGCTCTAATAATTTAATTTTGGCGTCTGCTAAGCAGAGTGCCAACATCGGAATACTGTATCCGCTGGGTGCCGCTACTGTCTTGCTTTAACAGCATCAAATGTACGTACGGTGTCTGCAGTGGGAAACGAAAATTAAATGTGCGGATTTTGGCGAAAACACAGAAGGTAATTTAAAATCAAGCATATGTAAACTATACAAAGAATATCCCCAAATTGATATATGTGTAATTTGGCAAGAAATATAGAAACTTAGATTTGTTTCGCTTTAATAAACTGTTTCGCGCTGAGGTCCCTGGTTCGATTCCCGATTATAAGGGCATTTTTTTCTTAAACCACAGTTACTCCATTTCCCCATTAGTGTTTTTTTCTATTTATTTATTTGTTTGTTTTTAACATCCCTTTTACTACAAGTGGCACCTCAAGTGATGACAATGATTATATATGTAATGAAGATGGAGCACCGCTGGAATGCGATGGCAGGGGAAACCTGAGAAAACCGCTTTGCCCACCAATACTCCCACATGCATTCAGTTGTGATTGAGCCCAGGCTGCCTAAGTGAGAGGCGAATGGTCTAACCACTTGGCCACGGTGTGGAAGTATTATATAGTGAATAAGTGAATTTTATTAAAACTATCACTCCAGATTAATCATTTATTTTGAAATATATCTAAAATGGTTGATGATAACATTAATAATGATAACAAACAATATTATATTCATTGATCACCATCATGTGAGAGTGAATGTGCATGCATTTGAAAATGGAAGGCATTAAAACACCTATAGACACTATTTTATTTATATACATATGTTTACTTTTATTTCTTTTGAAACTATTCCTATGAAAGATTATTTTTCTCCTGCATGTTAATAAACTAAACCTTTACAGAAATAACTTTATACTTTTTGTTGTTGCAGTAGGCTCGTGGTTAAAATGACTAATGGTGATCAATGGATTTTTTTATTATTATTATTATTATTGTTATTATTATTATTATTATTATCATCATCATTATCACTGTTATCATCATTAATGGTATAAAATACATTTCAAAACTAATGGTTGATTTGGAATAATAGTTTTAATAATATTCTAATTTGCAGTTTTCAGTAAAAATGTTTTAAGACTTCTTGTGGATACTCAGTACTAGATTTCCACGGTTTCATCAAGGAAAATAATATGTAGGAATAGCTTAATATAAAGTCATAAAACTTGTTGAAATGCCAATTATTCATCGCTCCCTTTTGTTATGGGTACATGTTTACAGGACAAAGATTGTAAGGCTATTCTGTCTGAATTCCAAATCTTTCACAGCTTAGTCCCAAGGAATTCTTGCTCGAAATTAAACTCATAATTTTTCATATGCTTTCGAGCCTAACCAAACCATAACTCATGAAACATGTGTTGCAGGCATACTAGTCTTCACTTACTGCTATAACATTAAAAAAATAAGATTAGTAAGGAGCTATGATACTTTTTCTTTCTGCTGTAGCTTAACGTCCTTTAAGATGGTTGGTCATTACGGATGATGAATGAAATTGGTGTAATGATACTCAAATGATCTTGGGATCCATGGAGCTTAAAGTTACTCAACATTCATCTGTTCAGGATAAGGGAAGTCTCTGAAAAAAAACCTTATCCAGGTAACTCACCCTAAACTCATGGCTGTTGAATGTGAGGTAGACATGCTACCATCACACTACCCAGGTGGATGAGCTGTAAATTGTTCGCACCTTTGCAGATTCTGAACCAACATCCAACTTTTGTATTTATAGCATTTTTACTTTCTGTACACTTTATCTGGAATATTTTTATTCAACTTTTTGTAACCGTTTAAAATTAGGCACCATAAATGGTGGTTACATCATCTAAGAAAAAAAAAGGTATGGACAGGAAAGAAAATGGAATGATCCCCTAGGCCTTGAATACTCTAATACCAATTGGGGTCAAAGAAAACAAGAGTTGAGTCAAGCAAGACTGGATAGGAAAGGTAAAAGAGGGGATCTGATATGTGGAAAGGAAGAAATATCAGTCCAGGTCAATAACTCACCAAGCTGACCATGCCCTTTAGTTCATCACATAATTTTGTTTAGATCGGTTCCTTTAAGTCTTCAAATTATAGAAGCAATTAAAGGGTCTCCTTTCTATTATAACAACATTGATATGTGATTACTAATAGCTGCACCGCATGAAGGTGAGGGATTTGGCATTAGGCTTTTGTCCAGGTCAGTTCCTTTAAGCCTTCAATTAATTATTAAAGGAATTAAAGGGTCTCCTCCCTGTTACTAACAAAAGTCTCTCAAAGTTTCCTTAATCAAGGCAAAGAAGTCAAACATAGATTAAAACTCCCTTACAGAAAAGAAAACATATTAACCTGTTAGAACTATTTGATGTGGAACATTATCTACACTTACGAGGGGCATACTGAAAGTCATGAGCAACACTGTTTTACAATCTTAATATTTATTTTTAAGCCAAACCAAATGCATCATCATAATCTACAGACTTTCTTTCACTTTTCAACATAGTCTCCATTGTTTTGCACACATTTTTCCCATCATTCTACAATTTGAAAATGCCCTTGTGATAGAACTCCGTTACAGCTGCCCGCAGACCCTGATGCACTGCTTTCCAAATATCCTCCAGCATCTTGTAGCATTGGCCATGCATCTGCTCCTTCACAGAACCGAAAAGATGGTAGTCGGAGGGTGCCAAGTCGGGACTGTAGGGAGGATGTGGAAGAGTTTCCCACCCTAATGCCCTGATCTTCTCCATAGTGGCACGGGCAGTATGCGGACGCGCATTATCCTGTTGAAGGATGATCCTCTTTCCAGGGCGTTTATCACGCAAAGCCCGACGGAGCTTCAGAAGTGTCTTGATGTAGCGGGCAGAATTTATGGTTTGTCCAGGTTCAAGAAAGTCAACCAGAATGCAACCTTGTGCATCCCAAAAGACACTTCCCATAACTTTTCCTACAGACTGCACTGTCTTTGCTTTCTTCTTCGATGGTGAGTTCAAGTGGTGCCACTCCATACTCTGACGTTTTGTTTCTGGCTCATAGTGATGGAACCAGCTCTCATCTCCAGTCACAATACACGTCAAAAATTCATCACCTTCATTATGAAATCTCTGAAGAAGGTTTTGTGCTTTTATGTCATAACATCTGATGTAACGCCTAATAACTTAAATATTGCAGAATGCTGCAAAATCATAAAACAACTAATGAATTTAAATAAAATATTAATACTTCAATGGATACCAAGAATACAAGGTAATGAAACAGCTGACTTTCTAGCCAAGAAAGGTAGTAAAATTACATCAAATTCATCTGATCCACTAAGTTATGACTCTATCAAAAGAATCATATCAACACATAATGACAAAATTAAAGAAGATAATGTATTATAAACAAAAGGAAAACCATGGGAAAATTTATGTAATAACACGACCAGAATCACTACATTACCAAGAAAATCCTCTGTAGCAACTTTTAGACTCCTCCTAACAGGCCATGACTGTCTCAATAAACATTTATTTAGGATTGGTATAGTGAGATCTCCTCTGTGTCCTTTCTGTACACTAAAAGAAGATATGGATGGAAACCATCTACTGCACTGCCCAACCTTTAGTCAACATGATAATATGACATCAAAATACTGGAATGCAAGAGAGCGAATGGCTTCACTGCCGACTGCTCAACATTAGATACCAACCAGCCAACTTTCTTTACATGTGCAATGTACATAGTGTATAGAGAAGGTATTGTATTCCGCCCAAAAATTCAATACCAAAATTTCACCAGAAATACATGTTTTGAGACTCCGTGAATCCAAAAAGTATTTTTATGCCCATGTGTGTGTGTATGTGTGTCTAGGCAGCATAGCTCAAAAAGGAAAAGTCTGGCAAATACCAATCTTGGTATTTAGATTCACTATCTTCCAAGCATGCAACACAAAGATTTTCAAGAAAATTTCCCCATCCCCAACTTTACATGGACAAATTTTTAAAACTTTTGATTTTCTCAAAATTTGCTGTAATGACTTTGATTAAAATATCACAGATATATTAAAGATATTTACATGACAAATGAATATCTTAAATTTTCTGATGATAGCCTCCGAAGACTTTTTTATTCTGGATGAATTTTGCTGGATGTTTCATAACTGGTAAACCATACTGCAATTAAAATGTATAGATCTCATAATTTATCTCTCTTTGTAGAGCTGATTGTTTCTCAGATTTTCCTTATTAGTATTAGTTTCAGCTTTGAACTACTTATACTTTTTTCATCTGTCAACTCCTGGCCATACAAAGGAATTTCAATCATATAGCAACCAGCTTTTAAAAGATTTATCACTTAGGCATATACTCCTTTATTTCCCTTCAGCTTACAAAGAAGCAGTAATAAGATAATTCTGGCAATGTTTGCCTTGATTAGCATTATGTAGATAAAAGAATAATCTTTTGTAAGGAAAGTTTGTTTGTGGAACAGCTAGAGAATCATGCGAATGGAACATGTGAAATACTTTTTTATTGGTAGCCTCAAAACATGTATTTTGGTGACATTTTGACCTCTTGCTGTGAAAAGTAAGGTATGGAGAACCAAAAGTAAAAATCATAACTTCAGCAATGTCTGTTAGGTTTAAACTTGTGTCATGAAGAAATGAGGAATGCAATAAATAAAATTATTTTACATTATGTAATTATATGATCTCCACTTTTTCCTGTACCTACAAATTTTACTATCTCATTTCATCTTTCCACAAGTTCAGCACACCAAATACACTAATGGAATAGGTATTTGACATTTTAATTACTTGTTCCCAAAAATTGAAATGTTTCAGTCACATAGCATGAGTTTACCAAAGTACAAAAAACTTTTTAGTTTTATCATATAATCTGCGCATGTGTGTGTCTTATGCTTATAGCTGTAAATATTCATGCTTTTCACATTTACATTTTACAAGGTATCCTGTGTGTACATATCGTGTGTTTAATTTATTTTGTTTAGTATTCTTACATTTAACAGATTTCCCTACTTAAAATGCACTATGCTTATTTATTACCTTCCCTTCTATGTCCTTGGAGTAAGTAGAGGAAGTATTGTATTCCATCCAAAAGTTTGATGTACAGATAACACAGAACCCTGATGATGTGGAAAATATAGAAGTCTTTTTTTAAAAACAAACATGTGCACATGCCTGTGAATAGCATATTTCAAAAATGTTTTGTAATATATCCCTCGATACTTATCATGTGTTCAAAGTTTATTTTGTTTAGTTTAGTATTTAAAATTTGAAAAGTTTCCCAACACAAAACACACTTTATTAATGTTCGCTACACTGAAACATATTGATTGCTTTCTCTGCTTTGTCCTTGGCATAAGTTGAGGAAGTAATGTATTCCATCCTAAAATTTTATGTCTTAGAGATTTTAGAATCCCTCAACTGGGGTGGAAAAAAAGGCTTGTTTTGAAAATGGACCACAGGCATCTGCATATACTTGTGAACAGCATTCTCTAAAAAAGAAAAATCTGATGTGTTCCATTCACATGACTTTCTTTACATCTCTGTAATAAATGATTGTTAAAATGCTTAATCTGATATCTATTTCATGCTAATCAAGATAAAATTAGCAGAAATGGTCTTTGTACTTGTATGTAGAAGGGAAATAGGGAATACAGTAGACTAAAGCGATAGTTTAAATCTTGAAAATCTGGTTGCCATGTGATTGATGTTTGTATGGCAAATTGCCATATGAGAAAAGAATAAGTATTTTAAAGCTATTAACAATACTAACAAGCAAAATCTCAGAAACAAATAAAGGGAAAAAAAGTATACAAGATGAATGATGTATTTTAGCAAGATCTACATTTTCTGTGCAGTAATTTTTGTCTATCTCTTACGATTTACCAGTTATGCAGAATTCAGTAAAATTCATCCTAAAGAAGCTATACATTTTATTTGGCATGTAAATATCTTAAATGTTCCACTTCCATGTGAAGAATAATTGGGATTGAGGGAATTTTTTTGAAAATCTTCATGTCACATCAAGCTATGCTGCACCCCCCCCCCCAATGCATACACAGAGACTCTTTTGGGTTCAGGGGGTCTCAAAACATATATTTCTGGTGAAATCTCTGTACCTCCTCTACCCACCATGTACATAGTACATGTAGAGAAAGTAAAAATACTATAGTTGATATATTGGTTTGGAATCTGCCAAAGATGGGAACAATTTACAGCTCCATACTAATCTCATTCTTTTAATGTTATAGCAGTATGTGAAGATAGTATGCCTGCAGTGTATGTTTCAGGAGTTAAGGTTTGGTTAGGCTCGAAAGCATGTGCAAAATTATGAGTTAAGTTCTTCCAAGCCCCGTGATGTTCCTCAGGGTTAGGCTAAGAAAAGAAAAAGAAAAAGAAAAAAAAAAAATAAAAATAAATAAATAAATTGGAATTCAGACACAATAGGCTTACAATCCTAGGCCTGGTTCACTTTCTGTAAATATGCACACACAACAAAAGCGAGCAAAGAAGTAGAGCCAGTTTGATGACTTTATATCATCCTGCTTCTAGATATTATTTTCCTTGATCAAGCTGTGGAGAGCTAGCACTGAGTATCCATAAGTATTCTTACAATTGAAGGGGTCAGTGCCACAGTGGTCTAACCCATCTTTTTAAAAAAATGGAGAATAACTCAGTTAAACTCACCTGGTTTCTTTAAGAATAACGCAAACTTCATTTTAATTGAACTGATTGTTTACTGACACTTCTCCAGATTATTATACAACAACACATTGAGTACTGTTAATATAATGTTGAGATATACCTAATAATTTTTACTAGTGTGGTGCAAATCTTTTTCTGGGTTAGACCACTGTTTTGCTGACCCCCTCAATTTCTTTTATTGAAAACTGCCATTTAGAATGTTATTAAGACTATCTTTCCAAATTAATCATTTATTTTTAAATTTAAATTGAACCATTAATGATGATGATAACAGTAATAATGATAACTATAACTATAACAACAATAATAATAGCTGCAGTAGTAATAATAATAATAATAATAATAACAATATACATTGATCACCAGCATTGTTAGTCATTTTAACCATGAGCCTACCGCCACTACAAAAAGTGTAATGCAGTTTTTTATGTAAAGGTTTATTTTAATTAGAATGAAGTAGATAGAAAAATAATCTTTCATAGAAATAGTTTATATAAACTCTCTAGGTTTTTTTAATGCCTTCTATTTTCAAACTTATCTAAATAAACAACATCAAAAAAGAGACCAAAAGGGTATTATGTTGATAATGAAATGAAATCATTGCGAAATAAGTGAAGATTTGTTGCAACTATTATTTTTATTTTAACATCATTTAAATCTCTCAAATAAGTTGAAATTTTGAACAGCAAATATATTAAACAAATGGAATTGACTATCAAAACTACTTCGACTTGACAACAATTTTTTCAAGAAAATCCACCCACTCTAAATTACCCTTTACATGGAAAAGTTTTCAAAAATTTTGTTTTTCTCACAAAATGGCTCTAACAATTTTGATCAAAATGCTGTATATTTAAGATGTTTACATGACAAATAAAATATATATCTTGCATTTTCTGCCAATAGCTTCTAAAAACCTCATTATTCTGGATGAATTTTGCATAACTGTAAGCCATAAGAGATATTCAAAAAGTTACTACATGAAAAATGTAGAACTTGTTAAGGAATTCATGACCCTTTAATTGCAAGATCTTCACTTATTGTTATACATCTTTATCAAACTATGTCAACTAATTGTAAGTATTTGAGGACAAAAAGTGGAAAAAAAATGTTTTAATGGTAGGATAAAAAATGTGTACACGCGCGCGTGCACACACACACACACACCCACACACACACACACACACACACACACACAGTTTCTTTTATTAATAAAAATTCTAACTTGTTAATAAATTTTTATAAAAAGGTTTTCTTTGGTTGAAGTTAAAATTTTTTTTTTGTTTCAGTAAGTGTGATTTTTACTTTCTCTAGCCTTTCTCTAGCCTGCATGTACTATGTACATAGTGGATAGACAAGGTATGTGATGTGAGATTTCACCAGAAATATATGTTTTTGGGTCCCCTGAGTCTGAGAAAAGTATTTTTAGAAAATACTGTCTGTATTTTTTGTGTGTGTGTGTGTGTCTGTCTGTGGACAGCATAGCTGAAAAATGAAAAGACTATTAAATACCAAACTCGGTATTTAGGTTTGGTATCTTTCAAGGATGCGACATGTAGATTCTCAAAAAAATCCCCCCACCGCAAACCACCCTTTACATGGAAACATTTTCAAAATTCTTAATTTTCTCAAAATGACTAACAGTTTTCATTAAAATCCCGAATATTAAAGATATTTACATCCCAAATAAAACATATATCTGAAATTTTCTGGGAATAACCTCTAAAGACCTCTTTATTATTCAGGATGAATTTTTGCGAATTTTGCTTAACTGCTAAACCGTAAGAGATAGACAAAAACTTACTGTACAAAAAATGCAGATCTTGTCATAACACACAATTTATGTCCTTTATTTTTTTATTGTGGAGGTAACCTTTTCCGAGATATTCCTTCTTATTGGTTTCAGTTTTAAATTACTTATATTTTTCTCAGACAGGAAGTATCCGTATTTCTTTTGTTCTACTCCTGGCTAAGCAAAGGATTTGCAATGACAATCGCATAACGAATTTAGCATAGCTCATTCCTTTAGTTCCCTTCTACTTACAAGGAACCAAGTAATAAGAACACTCTGCTAAAGTTTATCTTGATTAGCATTGTGTAGAAAGAAGAATAATCTTTTGTAAGAAGTTTGTTTGTAGAGCAGCTAGAGAAAGTCATGAGTATAAGACATCAGATTTTTTATATGTTTTTATTTATTATACAAATATTTGTTTGCTTGGTTTTTTTTGTTTTGTTTTGTTTTGTTTGTTTTTTTTTTTTTTTTCAGAATGCAGAGTATTTATTTTTGTAATTAGATATAAGATGCTATGTGATCGATCTATTATTTCTCTTAAATTAAACAAAAATGCTTCCAGTTAGAAAAATGCCAATAATGCACAATTAAAACAAGAGATATATATGTTTGTAAAGCAGAAAGAACAATTAACTAGATAATACCAGAATTTAAAAACCTAAAATGTTAATGAAAACATTCATTTAAAAGGGTCATGAATACATTAAAACACATATTTATTTTACATACTTTTTACTTTACCAAGATTTCACCAGAAATATCTGTTTTGAGATCCCCTGAATAAAAAAAGCACTTTTAGGAAAATGTCTGTGTATATGTATGTATGTGTGTGTCTGTGGGCAGCATAGCTCAACAATGAAAAGACCATTAAATACCAAACTTGGTATTTAAGTTTGGTATCATCTAAGGATGTGACATGAAGATTTTCAAAAAAATCCCCCCACCCCAAACTACCCTTTACATGGAAAAGATTTCGAAAATTTAGATTTCCTTAAAAATGGCTCTAACGATTTTGATTAAAATATTGTATATTAAAGATATTTACCTGACAAATAAAATGTATATCTTGAATTTTCTGGCAATAGCCTCTCAAGACTACTTTATTCTGGATGAATTTTACAGAATTTTGCATAACTGCTAAACCTCAAGAGATGGACACACCATTTATACTAATTAAATTTTTTTCATGAAGTTGATTGTTTTTGAGGTATTCCTTGTTTTTGGTTTCAGATTTGAAAAAAAATACTTTTCTCATACAGGAATTTGTCAACTCCTGTCCATACAAACAAAGGAACTTCAGTCACAGCAACCAGTTTGTTACTATCACTTTAACCTATGGTACTCCCTTATTTCGCTCCTACTAACAAGGAAGCAAGTAATAAGACTATATCTACTAATTTTTTCTTGATTAGATGAAGTAAATAGAATAATTTGTTGCAGAGATGTAGAGAAGGTCATGTGAAAGGAACATATCAGATTATTATATATATATATATTTTTTTTTTGTAGAATTCCCTGTAGCTGAGATATTCATTGTTATTGGTTACAGTTATAAGCTATGCAACTTTTCTCAAATGCACCTTTTGCTACATCTCTCTTTGTTTTACTGCTGGCTATGCAAAGCAAACCAAACTTAATTGCTTACATAGTAACCCGTTTTTAAAAGTTTTGATTATCACTTTAGCCTAGCGTATCCCCTTGTTACCTTTCTGCTTAGAAGGAAGCCAGTACAAAGAGAATTTCTGCTAAGATTTATTTCGGTTAGCATGGTATAGATAACAGAATCTTTTGTAAAGCAGGTAGAGAAAGTCATGTGATTGGAACACACAACTTTTTTGCTTTCTTTTCTTTGACCATTATTGCATGCGTTTACTTGCTAAGTGGCAAGACACCTGTAGGAGAGCTATATAAAAAGGGTCTCTTACACACAAGTTCACATTTCCAACAGTTGGCAGTTACATGAGCACACTTCAGGTACATCATTCACTCCTGCAACAATTCAAGCAAGGTAGAGGCTTGGTCTGTCAATCATTTGTGTGCATATGCTTTTCTCAAATGGGAAGTTATTACTTTTTACTTTCTCTACACGTACTCTGTACATAGTGTTTAGAGGAAGTATTGTATTCCACCCAAAAATTCGATACTGAGATTTCACCAGAAGTACATGTTTTAGGATGCCCTGAATCCAAAAAAAAAAAAAAAATCAGAAAAAAAGTCCTTTTGTGGGTCTGTAGACAGCATAGCTCAAAAATGAATAGACCATTAAATACCAAACTTGGTATTTAAGTTTGGTATCTTCCAAGGATGGGACAAAGATTTTCAAGAAAATCGCCCCAAAATGGCTCTAACGATTTTGATTAAAATCTGTTTGTTATATTTAAGACATTTACATGCCAAATAAAGTGTATATATTGAATTTTCTGGGAATAGCCTCTAAACACCTCTTTATTCTGGTTGATGGTTTTTATTGAATTTTGCATAACTGGTAAACCGTAAAAGATACACAAAAAGTGTGGATCATAATAAAACACACAAATTATGTCATATACACTTTTTTCATGGAGTTGGCCATTTTCGAAATATTCTTTGTTATTGATTTCAGTTTTAAAATACTTTTCTCATACGTGAACTTGTCAATGCTTGGCCATGCAAAGAAAAAGATTTCAATCCCATAGCAACCACATTTTAAAACATTTGACTGTCAGTTTAGCCTAGTGTATTCCCTTATTTCCCTTCTACTTATAAAGGAACCGTTTCTGCTAATATTTTATATTAAATAGAAGAATAAGCTTATTAACAATAATTTGTTACAGAGATGTAAAGAAAGTCATGTGAATGGAGCACATCAGATTTTTTAATTTTGGATTTGTTATAATCGTGCAAAGAGAATGGAGTTTCAAAACCATTTACCATTGCTTAAGACTGTTGTATTTCCACTGTACTTACAAGCTAACATATAATAAAACCATTTTGTGTGGTGTTTATCTCTGTTAACATGAGATAATTAGAGCATAAATATTTGTAAGAATATTAAATATGTTGAAGAATGGATAGAGTAATGTGAATTCAACATATATATTTTTTGTATCTCTCCATATGCCTTTGAATTTGTGTGGTTGAATTCTAAATCATGCATATATAGGATCGTTAAATTATAAGGTAACACCTGTCGTGGCCTCTCTTCACTGCGTGAGAGATCCAAGAGTCACTGGAAATTGGCTCTGGCAAAGGCGCATTAATTATCTTGACTAGAAGTGTTGATCTTTTGCTCACATATGGGCAGCACAATTTGCAAAAATATTCTCGCTCACTCATCAAAGTTTAGCAACAGGAATTCTTGTGATTTCTCGCTTAATGTTATCAGTAATTTTCTGTGGATTACACTGGAATTTCTGCTGCTGAGTTTAGGTGAGTGAGCGAGAACATCTTTAACTTGTTATGCTGCCTGTTTGGAAGCAGATGGTCGAAATTTTCAGCATTTATTTAAGGTAAGGACTCCAGTGCGCCTTTGCCAGCACCACTTTCCTGGCAACTCTTGGATATCATGTAGTGGAGAGAGGCCTTGAGAGGGATTACCTTATAATTTAATTACCCTATAATATATTATATGTTAGGACAATGAGCTATGACAAACTCAGAACATTTATGACCTTCGTACTGATTTTAGGTGATGTGGTTTTTAAAACATTGTCTCATGAATAAAAGTTTGTGCTTCGAATCCTACCACTAACATCCCTAAGTACCGAAATATTTTACAGATTTTTCTTCTTTCTTGTAAATGACAAATGGCCTAAACTTAAAGATACTCTAAAAGTATTGTTAATGGAACTAATGTTGTTGTTTTTTTTTTTTTTTTTGTCTTCCTCAAATTTCCTGCCATGACATTATTTAATTCTCTGTATTACCTTTGTCACCATCTGTAATGTCGTACATTGATTGGGCTTTAAACACATTTCAAAAAGAAAACAATGATATAAACTTGTATGCATTACAATTTTACAAGTGTCCCTTACATGTGATATTAAAATAATCTGGTGTATTACATTCACAAGAGTTTCCCTATCCACTTTTCTCTCTTCTGGAAATTGTTCTCATAAAAGCTTTTTTTTGTCAATGTAATGTTCATCAAGTTGTGTGTGAGAAAGAGAGAGAATATATATGAATTTGAAAGTATCCTGTGAATTGTTGCCCATGGTTTACCAGTTGAAAATTCATTGAAATTCAAGAGAACTTCACAAGCTATTCACAGAAAATTTAAGACATTCACTTCATTGGAAATAAAAGTAAGGAATAGTTTGTGTTGCAAACAGTAGTTTAGGTTGAGAAGGTTTCCTGAAAATGAACATAATGTGCCTAGTTTGATACTTATTCAAGATTCTTTTTTAAAATATGCTTTTCACTCATAAATACAAATATTTTTTTGTTCAAGAGACCTCTAAACATGTATTTAGAGTGAAATCTCAATAGTTGGGTAGAGTACATTTCCTATACTTATATCTAGGTGCAAGGGAAGGTAAAAGTGGCTTTTGAGTCCACTAGTGTCCCACACTTATTTTTTCACCTCATAAAGCTGTCCCCAGGGTTGAATGTAGTATGTTTTTTCAAATTGAATAGAGAACAAAGGGTATTAATGCTGTTGCAATTTTATTATTTTAGGATCATCATCCATATTGAATCAAATGCAAGATGAACCAAGCATAAGTCATCATAAAAGGTCACATTTAAGTGGGAAGCCTCTTAGTATTCGTAGAGGTCCAGGAAGGCCAAGAAAGGACAAACCTCCTTCAAGGTCATCCAGAAGAGGTATTGGTCTGAAGCTTAAAAGGTGGAAAAGGTAAGAATATGCTTTTGCAAGTAGCTTTTGTTGTGCCTGAAAAATGAAAAGCTAGTAGCCCAGGAGGGGAGGAAGAGAGGGGGAGAGATGTCATGACAGGGAAAATGTTCTCAATCTATATTTGGGATTGAACCTCAAGCCACAGGTATCACAGGACAATGAAGATGATTCTAATATAAAATCCCCAACTCTTACATTCACAAAAACCTTGTTTTTCCTGAATGGGTGGGACCAGATGTAATTCGGATATAAAAAAATCTGGGTAATCCAGAAACGTTCTATTGATAGAAAAAATCTAATATGTACTAAAATATAGTACAAACTTTTTGTTTTGGTGCTTAATCTATATTTACTGTGGTGTACTCATACTTATCAGTGAATTAATATGCAAGTTTGTTTTGTTTCAAACGTATTATGTGTTTTAGAGCAGCACAATCGTACAGACATTTCATTAACATCAGTTTGAATGAAGTTGTTTCCGGCTGACATTCTAGGTAAATCATTAGTTTTTCCAGCTGTGCCATTGCATCCATATAAGGCATAATTTCTTCCCTCACATACACTCAAAATATGGAACAAAAGAACAATACTGGTAGAGTTTAACTCTGTAAGGGTAGATCCACACCAATTGTGGTAATGGTAGCTAGAAGTATGTGGTCAGTGATCTCTCTACTACCTAACATTACCTATGCATTCTTATGGTGTTTGAAATAATCATGGTTACTTCAGAACAACACTAAGCAGAATATTGAACAATTGTTCAACAGAAATTGTTAGAAGGGAATTATTCAATAAACTACTGAATTAAATAACATGAATCAACTAATGAAGACCATAAGAAATGCTTAACTCAAAATGCATTTTATAGTATAGAAGAATTTAAATATGGAAAAGCAATGTAAAACTTTTGTGCATAATGTAAATAGGTTATACTGACATGTTATTTAAAAGTCCTTAAAAAAATGAAAATTAATTGCATACAAACTTTATACAGCACATTTTCATGTTAAAAAGGGGGGAAAAAAAATGAACCCAGATAAACCAGAGATCAATATTGAGCGCCAGATAAATGAGGTTCTTGTGTATCACCAGTACAGAATGGTGCATTGTGACTTTAGTAGCTGAAAGAATCCAATATAAATGTGATTGCTGCATCCATCTTCCTTTAATTTGCAACCTTGGGATCTAGAAGCTAGTATGGTAATACCTACAAGGTCATTTAAGTACTGTAACTTTCTCAGTTTCAATTGCTGCAAAACAATATTTATTTCTCGTCACTTCAACGCTTGTACACTGCACTATTGATAGTTTCTGTCTCTCTAATCCAACTGCACTCTCCAGAGTCTCTGTCACAACATACGTGATCCTGGCTGCTTTCCGTCTACAATATGCAACAAGGAAATTTTCAGAGCAGGCAGGAATGGCACATAGTGTTGTGTGTTTGTGGTTTTTTTTTTTTTTTTTTTTTTTTTTTTTTTTTTTTTTTTTTTTTTTTTTTTTTTTTGAGCCATTATTGTACATGTTCATTGGCTAAGGTGACAGACACCTGTAACGATCTAGGTGATTGTGCAGATGTTCATCTTTCGAACATTACTGTAGGCTATGTAGTATGCATGCATGTTTTCTTGGGCCCTCGGCTCCTTAGTCTTCATTCAGTTGGTTTAACTGATTTCAAAAGAAGAGCAACGCAACCACATTGAGACAAAGTGCACTATACAACCTGACATATAATAGCTACATTACTAAGGTTTTTAGATCCCCGAGTTCTTGCACATACATGTACACTATGTTTTGTTTAATAATTCAGCTAGTCTGTAGTAAATTAAATAACCTATTCACTGGGCCTCAAAGGAAGAAACTTACTTTGGTTAACGATACTGCAGAAAGATGGGCTCTTGCTTCCTCATAAAACCAGCACACAAGAAAAAGTGTGCATTAGTTTCACTCCTCCCACATGTTGTCCATACCTGCAGCACTCCAGGGAACAAGAGGCACAACCCGAAAATACATTTAGGTACAAAGTCACTATATATTACTCTGGTGTAAGAAGTGGGCAAGTTCAGAGTTTTGTGGGCCAGGGAAGGAGGAAGATTCTTCCAGTTAAAAAGCAGTAGTTGCATATTAACTATAGAAAAACACAATTTTATAAGTAGAGAGCAGGAACTTAGGCACTGTAAAGTAATGTTTTATGTGCTTAAAATAGGTTCCAAAAATGATCTGCCACAATGATTTGTCAGTCTGTTTGAACATTTAACCATAAAATAAATACAGAAGTTAAATTATTAACACACTTTAATGGACCCATCAGTTTTAATGGTTTGGGAGAAAATGTGTGTGTGTGTATGGTTTTTTTTTTTTTTTTTTTTTTTTTTTTTTAGCTTAACGTCCTTTAACCTACTTGGTCATGTTGAACGATGTATGAAATCTGTGAAATGTTGCTCAAGTGATCTTGAGGTCCATGGAGCTCAAAGTTACTCAACGTTTGTCTTCTAGAATAAGGGAAAACCTTCAAAAAAACCTTTTCTGGGTAACTCGCCCTAAGCAATATTCGAGTTTCCAACCTCTTGAATGTGAGGTAGGCTTAGTATTTATTTTAAAGAACAGAAATCACAGAATGAATTTTTATGTACCACCAATTGATTCTGCCACCAAATTTGTTTTAATTCCAGTTGTTGGCAAAACTGTTGTAAGCAATCCACCACCTAGTGGCAGTAACTATAGCAACTTAAAGAAACAAGAAAAAAGTTGAACTGGAGTTGTAATCAAATTGTGGATTGCAAAACTACTACTCTTGATTTGAGTTTATTAAAAAAGATAATGAAGTTGGTGCAAATTATTAATTAATATTAATTAACCTGAGCAGTTAAGAATGTTTAACATGTATGAAAGTTATCACTTGTTTCAATAAATTGACAATACATTGTTGATGCATTAGAGTAATCTTGGAATTTTCTTTCACTGTGAATTTGAAATGGATTGCATGTGTTTTTTGATTTTAAGATTGATGTTATTTTCTGATCATCTCACTTCAATCATTCAGAAGTATAAACTTATAAAGGTTGTTTGTTTGCAGCACTGTATATGTACGGGGATCAACAAAACTGTCACAGTTGCAGCATTTAAAAGAAGATCAAAACTGTGAGAGTACGGCTACCTCAGGTGGTTCTGGTGGAATTATCGACGAGATAGAAGGTCTGCCAGATTCTCCCAGCCCAGGTCAACCACCAGAAGAAACTGCTGGCTCTTCCACCAGTGCAATAGACAACATTGAACCTGCACAAGGGGATTCTATACCAGGATCAAACAAGCCAGATAAAATTCCTTCATCTGAGGAACCTCCATACTTTCAGGAGCAATGGTAAGAAATACAAATCTTATAAATAAGTTCATATGTTATTTTGATCTTCATTGCCATTGCAGTTTGATAATGTATTTAAACCAAATAAGTGCCTGTTATTGCAATCAAATTCTTTTAAGCAGAAGATTGTGCTGTTGCATTAGCAGATTCATATTTTTATGAGCTTGAGGGTTTCTAGTAACAAAAAACTTCAAAAAATTATGTTTAGCAGAATGGCACAAAACAGAATTTAGGGATATTCATTTTTCACTTTGTGATTTATCTCACAGATGCAGTATCTTGAGGTTATTTCATTTTATCTTGATTTTTTTCATTTTTTTTTCTACCAAATTGAGGTCAAACCATTATATGTTACCTCTTTGTTGAATGTTAAATTAGTAGATCTGCTTTCAAGGGCACGGCAAGTAACAGTCAGACACAAGTCTTCCACTGAACAATGGCTGCCTTTGAAATTTACACAATTGCATTAAGCTGATAAACCAGTAGTGCAGCCAGGGTTTGCTTGCCATTGAATCAACCCTCAGTTAATATGTTTGTGTGTAATATAAACTCTCATTCATCAAATACTAATATTTCATATTAGAATATGAATAGTCTAGAATTAGATTACTTTTAAGTAAAAATAATATCACTAAATTTCATAATTAAGTTCAATTCACTGTAATATGTAGTAAATACTAGCTGACCCAGCGAACTTTGTTCTGCCTTAGAGGCAATAAATGTGCAGATTTTGGATCTTATTAAGTTCATTTTTTTATTAGGGTAATAAATATAAATAAAAAAAATCAAGTATTTTAATGATTCTTTATTGGCCATTTATTTTGGTGCATGGGTTGCACTCTTCAGTGAAGCACCTTGTGATAGACCACATTTATTGTTTTATTATCAGGTGCAAGAACAAATAATGCAGATGGTCTTCCGACCCGTGAACATGCCACATATAAATTGACCATGGGAAAAACATGGATTTTCTAGATTCAGACCACAAACTTTCAGATAGGCCTTATGATTTGTTAATGGTCATGGCGAATGCAAGACGGATCGGAAATTGAAGTCATTTAAACTCATACGGCAAATCGGTTGGTATCATCAGGATCCTCGTAATGAGAAGTTCCTCACCTTCGAATTTTCCTATCGTCGCGTAAATCACATTGTTCATCAATTTACTTACCACCGAACACGTTCCATTGCCAGTTTTGGTTGGTTTATGTTTCGAAGCATGATTACTACGGAGCCAACCTTTAGTTGTAAATTGTGCTGTGGTAAGCCAGGCACATCCAAGGAGTTTAAAAATTCAATTGGATAGTTGGTGGCCTCATCTTCATTTGCTACACAGTCAGTAGAATTGAACTAGTATGCAAGCAGTAATCAGTGCTGCAATCATATCGAAACTCTGCTTGATTCAAATCGGTACTTGATAAATTTCTTCTTGTGCATCGAAAATTATCTAGTTGTTGATGTCTGAGGTTTGCTCGACGATTTCGCATTGCCAACCGGGCCGTTTCACGGGCTGCCTCGCTTTGCTCTTGTGATTGAGAAGCACGAAGCCAAGCCATACTAACGTGGTGCTCCTCACGTGCAATTTCTTGTTCTTCTTCAGTCCTTTCATTCGCAATGTTTTGAATCCTAGTTGCATTACAGCTTTGTCGGGAAAGATTTGATCGGCTTGATTGCGGCATTAATAATAATATCAGCACAATAAGCTAATAGAAACTTGAAACAAACACATCAACCGGTCAACTTCAAAATTTCTAATTGTCAAATTTTCAACCATACTTAACCATAGATAACATTACGTTTAGCTGTCAGTTGCATTTTGTTATACCATTTTTAACAAATGAATGGCTAGACTGATGTTTTGACTGATATATTTTTCATTTTTCTGTCTGTTGCGTTTTGTTATACCTACCACATTTTATGTCATGTCCCAAGGAAATGGGATAAAAAATATCCTTTTTTTTTTTTTTGTTAGTGTTTAATGCCCAATTTAACTACTTATGGCACCACAGGTGGTGACACTGATGATACATGAATGATATGGAGCACTGGTAGAATGAGATGGTGGGGGAAACCAGAGTACCCAGAGAAAACCTGCCCCAGCGCCGTTTTGTCCACCACAAATCTCACATGTGGTTGCTTGGGACCGAACCCAGGCCGTCTAGGTGAGAGGCGAGTGGTCTAACCACTCAGCCATGGCATGGCCTAAAAAAAAAGTATCCTATGTCCGTCTCCTGGCTCTAAGCTACCTCCCCACCGATTTTCAGCCAAATCGGTTCAGCCGTTCTTGAGTTATAAATAGTGTAACTAACACGACTTTCTTTTATATATATAGATAACAAAGCATTCCATCAACAATTTTGATAAGATTTCTCCCTAAAGTAGTAAATTGTAACAAAGTACTATAAAATAACTTAACAATGAATAGGTTTTATATAAATATAGCTCATCATATGCAATACATGCCATGCACACATATTTTCTTGGGCACTAATTTTACAGAAAAGCGAGGACAGTCTCTTTCTGCAAGTTGTCAACTAAAGTTTCTTTCTTTGAAACCCTCAGTCATTATGGTGAATAGATTATCTAATTTACTGCTAATTTAATTATTAAACAAAATAATGCACAGGCATGAACTTGGAGATTTACAGACAGAGTGAAACCTTAGCATTGAGGCCAATAAATGTTAGAATAATTTGTCTCTCAATGTTGTTTCTCTGTTTTGCTCCCAAAATTGTGTGAAACCTACCGAAGGAAAACTAGGGAATCAAGCGCACAAGAAAAGGTGCACTCATAGTACCATAAATAACATTTTCAGCCAATAAGCAAACATGTTGACAGAAACTAAACACAAGCCGCCTCACTTCTTGATGTGTACTACTCATTACCATTGCTCCGACATTACAAATTCAACACTTGCCAGCCACTTCTTACACAGTTGTCCCCAGACTTGTCACCATCTAAAATTGCACTTTAAACACCAACATATTTTTCATTATCACTATTTTTACTTTCTCTATATGTACTATACATATAGTGTATAGAGAAGGTATTGTAATGCACCTAAACATTTGATACTGAGATTTCACCTAAAATACATGTTTTGAGACCTACTCATTCCAAAAAAAACATTTTTAGAAATATGTCCATGTGTGAGTGTGTGTTGGTGGGCACCATAGTGCAAAAACAAAAAGTTGCTTAAATACCAAACTTGGTATTTAAGTTCAGTAACTTCTGAGGATGCCATATAAAGATTTTAAAAAAAAATCCCCGCACGCCAATCTCCCGTTACATGGGACATTTTTCAAAAATTTTAATTTTCTCAAAAATGGCTCTAATGATTTTGATTAAAGTACCTTATGT
The DNA here is from genome assembly GCA_030762935.1 of Hymenopus coronatus. Classification (NCBI taxonomy): domain Eukaryota; kingdom Metazoa; phylum Arthropoda; class Insecta; order Mantodea; family Hymenopodidae; genus Hymenopus; species Hymenopus coronatus. Next base: position 30,810,685 of record CM060897.1, read on the forward strand.
TTAAGATATTTTAATGACAAGCAAAATGTATATCTTGAATTTTCTGGGAATAGCCTCTGAAGACCTCTTCATTCTGGGTGACTTTTCTAGAGCTGACATAGCATAGGCAATAGACAATAAATTACTGCACAAAAAATGTAGATGTCATTAAAACACACAATTATGTTATATACATTTTTTCAAAATATTTCAGATTATTGGTATTAATTTTAAGGCACTTTTCTCGAATGGAAAGACATCTTTCTTCTCGCTTCTCGTTTGTTTACTCCTGGCAATAAAAAAGAATGAAACTTCAATTGTTTCACATAGTGACTGATTTTTAAAGAACATTGACTATCGCTTTTAGCCTGAGTAATAAGACATTTCCACTAATGTTTATCTTTATTAGCATGCTGTAGATAACAGATTAATCTTTTGCATAAAATCTTTGTTTGTGGAAGAACAGCTAGAAAAAGTCATGGGAATGGCATGCATCAGATTTTTTCACTCACAATGTCACTGAAAATATGCCATTGAGCATCATTATACATTATTCATTTTTATGCATCATGTTGTTGCCACTTTCTCCCACTATACACACACCGGTACATTTCTGTTCTCTGGGTCATGATGTGGTTGAGTGGTTCGACCATGCACCTCTCACTGAGATGGCCTGGGTTCAATCCCAGGGAACTGCATGTGGGATTTGTGGTGGACAAAACAGTGAATGGGGCGAGTTCTTTTTCCCGTGTTCTCCAGTTTTCCCTGCAATCACTGGTGCTCCATCTTTATTCCATGTATCATTATCAGTGTCACCACCTGCAGTGCCATGTGTAGTAAAAATGGACATTAAACACTCTTAAAAAAATTTAGTTCTCCACTTTCCTCCTCTCTACAACTCTTTACAAGAACTACTGTACAAATTCAAGTTCAGTAGATTTGTAACAAATGTGTTTTATTGGGTATATTATCTAAATAGAAAGTATTATTATCGTCATTGTAGTTGAACTGTTGTCACTTTCTCCCCCACACACATACCAATACATTTCCCCTATCCCTTTTCCCTCCCACACATATAAATTTCCATGCAAATATGAATTAGATAAAAATATACATATATTAATCAGATTAGTGTCTCTTAATTTATTAAGAGCTTTAAATATTATTAAAAATACAATTATTATGACTTTTTATATAGATGACATGCCTAAATCCAAAATTTAATTCTGAAAAAAAAGAATACTTATATTCGCATAAATGTAGTAATTTGAAAGTCCAATTAATGTTTGCTGAACTGTTATATAATTTTATTCACATTTCTTTTCAGTTTCACCAACTGCTGCTGTAAACTTATAATAAAATGGTATGTTTTGTGTAATTGTAGGCCAGGAAAGGTCTGTGCTCTCTGCAATTTGGGGGAACGGAGTCAGTTAGGACAGGGTGATCTTATGCGACTCAGCTGTCCCGAAGGATTTTGTCCACATAAACAGCCTTCATCTGCTGGGGATGGAATGGAAATGATGAGTCCATCCTCAGAAACATTTGCAGGAGATACAATAGACAGAGAGAGTATAGGGAGTGGTGGAGGAGACAAGAGTCCTAGAGCAGGCGGATATGGGGCTGTCACTGTCAGAAGGCAAAAGAGCATGGCAAAGTCACGGTAAGTGCTAAAAATTGTGTCATTCTATGATTCTAACCCAAATAGAGGATTCCACAGTTAAAGCATGAATGCATCAATGATTGAAATTGAAATTATAAATTGGTGAAAAATTCTGGTCAAAAGCCTTGGAATCAGCTTTGCCTATCCTAACTTCCACTTTTTTCAACCATGTCATGCTTGCCACATGTGTATGTGTGTGTGTGGTGTGTGTTTTTTCTTGTGGTTGTATGAAGTGTTAAAAATGAAAGCAAATAAGCAGCTAAAAAGTATATATAACAAATATGGAATTCAAACTTAAGTCTGCATTTATTTCATCAGAGATGGATTTAGTTTGTGAAAATGAACCTGTTGGTTCGGCATGTACTGTACGAAAAATAATATAATCTCAATGATTTGTTATCGAACTTAAGAGAATAATTTTCTTCTGTCACAAACCAGTTTCTCTCTCTCTTTTATGTAATGATATTGTAAATTATAATTGAGAATGTAAAGAATGTTTCCAACATAGTAATTTAAATTACAACTGACGGTAGAAAACTATTGTCCTTCGTGATTTTCAAAAGGAAATTGGCAATATGTTATTGGCTAAAAGTGCTAATATTGATAGTTCAACCAAAAAATAAATTGTGTACATATAATAATTCTAAAAGAAATGGGTGAAAAGAAAGTAACAGGTATACAATAATCATACTCAATGAGTCTGCCTCCTAGAACATTAAAAACTCTACTTATTTGATGTAAAACTTAAAAGCATTTCCAGAAACCTTACATCTTCATCCTCTGCCTTGCTGATGACTGGTTACTATCGTTCTGTTCATGGCCCTTCAGTTCATTACAGTGACAAACCCATATTCTAACCGTGATGACACCCAATGTTGCTTCACTATACCCCTTTGTGAGCCTTTCATGAATGTGAATGGGCGTTTCACCTCCCGCATTCAAGAATTCAATGACAAAATGCTGTCTAATACAAACATCAATGTCAGCCATTTTACAACACGAAGCAGTTGTAAAATGTTGTTGCCACTGGTTGATGTATGAAGTTGCTATTGCAGTGGAGTGGAGAAGAAGGTTTGAGGAATTCACCAAATTCAAATTGTTCACATAACTTACTTAGCTTAGGAGGCATTACTTATTGACTGACCCTCGTAATAGGTGGTAATATTCTCCATTATATTCTTGTGGTTTTAATGGTACATTGTTCAGTCTGGATGAGACTTTTGAAAGCTGTCTGGTGATGCAGTGTTTATATAATTATCTGTGTTTTGTTATTTATAAATCCCAAATTTTAAGTTTTCCTTATCTGTAATAATAAATTAAGGAATTTAGGAATGGTAAGTAGTTATCTATTTCTATTGTGAATTTTATATACTGAGCCTGCAGTTAAGTAACTTAGTGAATCTTCTAAAAGTTTTTTGGAACAATTGCAAAGATGTCATTGACTTAGCTATACCACAGTTTGAAGATATATAGAAATGCTCTAGCTATGAAGATGCAAAAACAAATCCGCTACTGCCATTCTCTGTGATTCTAAACAACATACAACTACTATAAATAATTTTCCAGACATCAGTTGACCCAAAGTTGGGACTTGGGCTCTGTTTTTATGGCATAAATCAGTATTTGTATAGAATATTATACCATTTAACAGTAAATTCATTCTGATATTTTTATTATTAGCATCGGATTACTTTCCTGCATGCATTGCTACTTTGTCACATAAGTCCTTTGTGGCATGGATCAACTAAGAGTGAATACATAATAGTTTTGTATATGATTTTAACAAATTATGCATTTATGAAACACCAGTGTAAGTGGAACTTTTACATATGTTTCAGAAATCCTTCACTTACAAATAATGCAGAACCACCAGATGAGCTGAGCTTAGTTGGCTATGTTGAAGAACCTGACGTCTCTGTTATTTTTGAGAACTCGGGTAATCAGCGTTTTTAATTCTTCTCTTTTGGGAAAACACATAAGTCTCTTAACATTCATATTCAATATAAGTATGAGCCTAGGATGAAGATGAAAGCAACATTCTCCAAAACAGGTTTCAGTAAATGTTTGTGTTGAAAGTGAAGCTAAAGAACTTAAAAGTTTTAATTTGAGATTGGAAATTTGTATTTGTTTCCTAAGCAAAAAAAAAAAAGAAAAAAAAAAAAAAATAATAATAATAATAATAATAATAATAATTCAGAATAGAGTATTGCTATTGCTCTTATAGACTTTTAATTCAGAACAGAGTATTGCTATTGTTCTTATTGACTTTTAATTATTTTACTGGTATGAACACTTTTCTTTTCAATCCTATGTCGATTATGATTGTATGTTTATATATATAGGTCACTTTTATGCACACCACTCATGTGCACTCTGGTCATCTGGTGTAACAAGGACAGAAGATCTAGTGATGGAGAATGTGGGTCCTGCTGTACTACAGGGTTCAAAACGGCGATGTTCTTATTGCAACCATTTTGGTGCCACAATCACGTGCATTGTCAGTAATTGCACACGAATTCTCCATTTCCCTTGTGCTGCAGCATCAGGTGCTTTCCAGGACAGTAAGACAGTGTCAATGGTTTGCAGTCAGCATTTGGATCAAGTACCCTTGCTGTGTGAGTATAATGCAGAATATGCATACAGTTGAGCATGTTAAAAAGCAATCATGAAATGCCACAAATAAGTTCCTTTTAAATTCTGCGAATGCAAGTAGTTCATCTAAATGTTGTAAACTGAATTTCCGACTGCAGCTGAGAATGACTAGTTCGACTGGATGCATATAATTTGTGTACCATGCACTCGATTTTCTCATGGTCAAGATAGAAGACAAAAAGCCCTGCATATTTCTTACATTAATTTCTGGCAGTTTTCATTTAGGAGGATCAATTGGTACAAAGCTGTGCATGCTCCCGCCTTTCTTCTCTTGCAACATTCAACCTTCTCTGCATGGATTTAAAATTTTACAGGTGTAGCAGAGGCAAAGCTGGGAGGAAGTAGTAAAGATTACTGTGAAGGTTGTGACATTTACAGCAGGTTTGAGCCGTTTATTTCACACCTTACCCTAAACTCAAGGTTGTGGGTTGGAACCCAGCCCAGACTGATGGTTTTTAAGTGTGCTTAAAAGCGACAGCCTTATGTCAGCAGATTTACTGGCATGTTAAAGAACTTCTGTGGGACAAAATTCTGGCACATTGGTGGTGCTAATATGATCCTGGCAATTGTCTGTGTCATTAACAAATAACATTTTTCATGCCTTAAAGTAGCTGTTAACGGACTGAGGATTATAAGTATTCTCATTGGAAAAAATATTTCTTTCCAAGACAAATAAAAATAGATGATTTCATTGCATGTTTCACAGCAGATATACAGGGTATGTTTCCATTCTTCCCTCTTCCTTCCATCCATTACATGAATTTTTGTGCAAATTGTATAATTTAAAACTTTTTACCAGTGTATTACATTAAGTATGTTGTTTAAATAGAAAATCTTATCCTTCATTGTCTTTACATCTGTATTGCCATTGCCACCATCACTTATTGCACACAAAGTGGTACATTTCTGTACTCCCCTGTTCTGCCCATTACAAAAATTCCTGTGCAAATTCGAGTTAGCTAAAACTGTTTACAATGTGTTATGTTAGGTTTATTGCTTAAATAGAAAATCTTATCCATCATCAAGATTTTGGTAATAACAGCCTGGTAACAAGAACTTCTTCTTCTTCTTTGCACATTAAGGCTTCATTTGTTTTAACTGACCAATGCAATGTGGGTTAGCCAACATAATTCAAAAGAATTGTAACTAAAGTTGAGCTGTAGCAGCTATTTCATATTGCGGCCACCTAGAATCTTTACAACGACGAGACTTAATATACACAATATGTATCTAATAAGCTGCGCCCAGTTACAAGAGCAAGAAAGTTAAAACTTGGCCAAGTCATCATTCCCTGAGTTGTGAACTCTCTTATTGAAATACATGTATTTCTACTTTGTCATTATTGTTCTGGTTTCCATTCTCAGTTGTTGAGAACCAGCCTTAACTTCTCTACTTCTCTACTTACCTGAAATAAATAAGTAAATATTTTAAAAAAAAATGATATAAAATTCAGGTTTCAAAAAGGAATGATATGAGTGTAATTGAAGGTGCAATGTCTATTTATTTAATTTCAAATATGGCATATAGTTACTACAAGTGGAAGTTTCAGTTAAAATATAATCGCGGCATATAATTATTTTGTTACTCTTAACCTCATGAGAATATTTTCACCCCAATCAAATAAATGTGTCAATAATTACATTTGGCAAAACTGATAATCATCATCATCATCATACTCGTTTCGTTTGATTCCAAAGAGTTGGAAACAATTTTGTAACCAGATGGCTAAGAAACAATCACCCTTTTATCACGTAAACTTCACATCTGTTTGGGATGAATTCTGCTGCTCTACTGTCATTGCTACTCATTCTCCATTGCATTTTTACTTTCTCTTCACATATTATGTTCATAGTGTATAGAGAAGGTATTGCATTCCACCCAAAAATTTGATACCAAGATTTCACTGGAATTATATGTTTTGGGTCCCCCTGAATTTTCAGAAAAAGGTCTGTGTGTGTCTGTGTATCTATGGACAGCATAGCTCAAAAACAAAAATACTGTTAAATACCAAACTTGGTATTTAAGTTTGTATCTTCCAAGGATGCAACACAAAGATTTTCAAAAAAGTCCCCGCATCCCCAACTACCCTTTACGTGAAAAAAATTTTGAAAATTTTAATTTTCTCAAAAATGACTCTAGTGATTTTGATTAAAATCTCTTATATTTAAGATATTTACATGACAAATGAAATGTATATTATCAATTTTCTAGGAATAGCCTCTGAAGACATGTTTGTTCTGAATTAAATTTGCGGAATTTTGCATAACTGGTAAACCATAAGAGATAGACAAGAACTTACCACACAAAAAATGTAGAGCATGTAAAACACACAATTTATGTTACATACATTTTTTTCGTGGAGATATTCCTTGTTATTGGTTTCAGCTTAAAACTTATACTTTTCTCATACAGGAATATTAACTTGTGTCCATACAGACAAAGGAATTTCAGTCACATAGCAACCAGCTTTTGACTATGACTTAAACCTATGGTACTCCCTTATTTCGCTTCTACTTACAAGGAAGCAAGTAATAAGGTCATTTCTATTAATTTTTTCTTGATTAGTATGAAATAAATAAAGCATTAGCTTTTCAACAGTAATTTTTTGCAGAGATGTAACGAAAGCCTTGTAAATGGAACACATCAGATTTTTGTTATATAGCTGCCATGACAATCTCTTTACTGAATCATTGTAATTTGATCAATTTATATTATTCAGTGTTTTAAATTGCATTTTAAATAATTAAGCAAGGTCTTTATTTTTTTATAATGTTAAATTCCAAAATCATACTCGAGAAAAGTAGCTTGCTTTTGAGTTCAACTTGTATTTAGAAAAATACTGTAATTGTGTTTATTACTTTGTCTATATGTATTATGTACATAGAGTATAGAGAAGGTATTGTAATGCACCCAAAAATTCGATAACGAAATTTCACCAGAAATACATGTTTTGAGACTGCCTGAATCCAAAAATTTTTAGAAAAATGTCTGTGTGTGTGTGGGTGGGTGGGTGTGTGTGTGTGTGGCTCAAAAACAAAAAGTCTGTTAAAAACCGAACTTGGTATTTAGGTTTGGTATTTTCCAAGGATGTGACGTGAAGATTTTCAAGAAAATTCCCCACCCGAAAGTACCCATTACATAGAACTTTTTTTAAAAATTTTGATTTTCTCAAAAATGGCTAACAATTTTAATTAAAATATTTATCGGGTATTAAAAATATTTACCTGACAAATAAAATGTATATCTTGAATTTTCTGGGAATAGCCTCTGAAGACTACTTTATTCTGAATGAATTTTACGGAATTTTGCATAACTGCTAAACTGTAAGAGATAAACTTACCACACAAAAAATGTAGAGCACGTTAAAATACACAATTTATGTAATATACATTTTTTTCATGGAGTTGATCGTTTTATAGATATTCCTTGTTATTGTTTGAAATACTTATACTTTTCTCATACAGGAATTTGTCAACTCGTGTCCATACAAATAAAGGAACTTCAGTCACATAGTAACCAGAGTTTGATTATCACTTTAACATATCGTACTCCTATATTTCGCTTCTACTTCCACAGAAGCAAGTAATATGACTATTCTTGCTAATTTTTTCTCGACTAGCATGGAGTAAATAGAATCATAAGCTTTCTAACAATAATTTGTTGCAGAGATGTAGAGAAAGTCATGTGAATGGAACACATCAGATTATTTTTTGTCTTTACAGTAAGCGGAGAAGTGACCTGCATGTCATGTTTTGCACTTGGTGATGTATCAAACCTGATGATGTGTACCAGTTGTGGACACCATTATCATGGTAGCTGCATTGGGCTTGCTCTCCTGCCAGGTAAGTTCTAAGGCTCTTGTAATGGCTGTCCAGAAATAGGGAGGAAAATGTATTGCAGTTTTACTGTTTGCACTAAACATATAAAAATACAATTCTGTTTACAGGTGTTCGAGCTGGGTGGCAATGTCAGGACTGTAGAGTGTGTCAGATTTGTAGGCAACCTGAGGAAGATTCCAAGGTCATGTTGTGTGAACGTTGTGATAAGGCATACCATCCACAATGCTTGCGTCCAGTAGTTACCACAATACCCAAATTTGGGTGGAAATGTAAAGTAAGTAAGATAAAGATAAACCAAATTGCATATTTTTGTTTGTGGCTTGTGGAAACATTTTGTTAAAATGGAAGTAAAGGTTAATGTGTAGTGCAGGGTCTCTGGGGTTTCATATGTGAAAGTGCTTCTAATTAGTTAAAAAGATTCTGGTCAGGATTAGCAAGTTTCACAGTGAACGCAACATTAACAGTATGACTTAAAAGGAATTTAAGTCCACAATCACAATCTGGAAGAATTTTTGCAATTGGTTCTCCAATTGTTTGCTTAATGTGATCCATTTGTAAAATTTGGCCAAAAATTGTGAAAAGTTAAAATAAATGATTTTGCATAATAAAATGATATGAATTCTAAAGTTTAAGAAAATATATGTTTTTCACATTTGGCACACTTTAACTACCAATTAACTGTAGCTATAGATGGGTACTCCCAACTTTAAACCTTATTTTTAACAAACTTTTCCAACACTTTTCTATACTCAAAATGTTCCACTAATGTGCACTAATTTGTTTCAAAATTTTTATACTGCCTCTCAAAACCTTATTAAAGTGGTTCAAAACCAAGAGTTAATATTACTTTTTCAAAAAAATGCTTCAATTTTGATAAATTATTTAAATCAAGAGTTTTGGAGAGTACAAAAAATAATATACTTTCTACACCAGTTAAGACTAATTGCATGCTCAATATTTTATACTTTAGCATTTTATGGTCAAGATAAGAATAAATTGTTAAAGCAACCTTAAAAAATAAAAACAACTTCTCTTGGGGATAATTGCATCTTTTATTTACAGTGTTGTCGAGTGTGTAGTGATTGCGGGTCCAGAACTCCTGGTGCAGGGTTATCCTCACGGTGGCATGCACATTATACAGTGTGTGACTCTTGTTATCAGCAGCGTAACAAAGGCTTCTCCTGTCCGTTGTGCCGGAGGGCCTATCGTGCAGCTGCATACAGGGAAATGGTTCAGTGCCATTTATGTCGCAAGTGAGTATTTTGCAATTCATATTGGTAATAGAAAAATTGTGAAATTTTTATCTGTACTTTTCATTTAAAAATTCTCATGTGATTCTGTATATCCATTATAAATTCTCAGATGTCCATATAATTGTATTATACATTCATATGAGTGGTATATCTACTTTGGGTAATTAACAATATTTATTAAAAATGTTTCAAATTGGGAATGTGGGTTAAAGTTACATGCAAGTTGTAAAACAAAATTGTTTTTATTACAAATAGATTTTTGTAACTACATAAAAGATTTTAAGGAAAAAAGTAAATAAATAAAACAAAACAGGAAGAATATCACAATTTTAAAATGTATCGAGGATGTTTAACTGGGTAAAGAAGTTGTTGAATAGATTGTAGGTTTCTATAGTACATTTCTGTGGGTTTCCATCTACATAAAACTCATTATAAACAGCTACTTTGCAAACTTTTCATTAAAAATTCAAGATACAGATTTTTATTCATCTCACGGATACTTGAAACATGTATTTTTATTATTTTTGAGTGGTACTGTTCTGTCTTCTGTTTTTCTATCTTCCCCTCTCCACATCCCATAAGGGTTATATTTTAATGAAACTTTTATTTCTATTTACTATGTTTACTGCAATACTTAGTACCATATATACCAAAATAGTAGAAAAGCCAATTTTTAAGGAGTAAAGACTTAAGATGCGTAGAGACACCTATCATTGAAAAATGTTCATCAGTTTTTTTAAGAGTATTTGACTATAAATTTTGCTAGTTTTAACATAATGAATTATTTAATTATTTTTAAATATTAATTTCTCAAGAGTAAATAGTTCTTTATATTCTAGATTTTACGAATCTCTGATAATGGATAACATTAGGAGTCAGTCATACTGTCTTGTCACACAAAATCCATAAAGCCCTTACTGTAACTTCAGCAAAATTTTTGTAATCAAATTATATAAATAACTTAGCTGGGAGTAATATCATGTTGGACTGATGCCATGGTAGCTTGGATATTAAGAGCAACTGAATGGAGATTTGAGATCTGTAGTTCAAATCTTTACTTCAAATACTAATAACATTGTATGCCATTGGGGTATATCATTTCAAAATAGTTTGAGACCTCCTTGTGTTTACTGGTAAAAAATGCATCAATTGAAGGGTTATATGTCATCAGCATGTTGCCATGGTAGCTTAGTTGGTAAGAGCAGCTGGATAGAACCTGGGAGTTCCGTGATTCAAATTCTGGCTATCCCTTATCTCTGTATACCTCTCCAACCGGTCAGTCAGTAACGCCATCCATGTGATAAGTCTGGCACATAGCTAAGTCACAAGAGAAAACTTGTTTGCAGACCAAATTACCAGAAACTATACTCAGGATTGTGTTAAAATGTAAAAATTGGCATTTTAACGGAAAAACTTAAAATTTATTTATTAATTTAATATATCACATTTTAAAATTATGCCTACTCATAGTGATTAACTTAACTCCATGGCACGACAGCTCACGGGGAACCTTGGCCTACCGCCCGGCCGCTGCGTCCCCCATCTCGGTCCACTACAGACGTCATGGATGGGGTGCAGTATTGGAGGGTGAGACGTGGTCAGCGCCTCGAGTCCCTCCCGGCCGGTTAATGCGGTCCTCATGACCTGGAGCCGCTACTTCTCCATCAAGTAGCTCCTCAATTGGCCCCCCAGGGACCTTACGAGGCTGAGTGCACCCCGGGCCAGGTCTCCCAGCGGGGGAAAAATCCCCACGCCGGTACTGGGGATCGAACCCAGGTCTCCCGCTTGGTAAGCAGCAACGCTACCACCGTGCTAAGGAGACGACCACTCATAGTGATTCCCACTTTAAAATTTGGAATTTTTAGGCACTATTTACATGCTTCAAGTATCAACTGTCGAACTTACTACTAGTGATACTTATGTCATCTATGATACAGATAAAACATTGCTTGTAAAATGGTGCTTCTATTTAAAATTCTAATGAAACATAACAATATTTCCAGGATTAAATCATATCCATGTTAACTTGATGTTATTTTGTGGAAACGTTCAAATTTATGTTATTTGCTTAAATAGACCAAATTTGAGTAAAAATGTGAATTCTCAAATGCCAAAAATATAGATGCCTGTTGAATAAAAACCTAATACAGTAGAACAATTAATTGGTTTTTCTGCTGTTAAAAAAATAGCAGAAAAGGCTAAAATGGCCTGTCTGCAGGGAAAAGATGAATATCATAGGCTCAGTGTATCTTTTATACAGTTGTTTGCATAGTGTGTTACTGTATGCAATTAATTAGTTATGATGAAAAGAAACAAATGGTTTGATATTTTAATTCATCTAGATTTTATGCAAAAGTCAAAATCCATTAATTACAAGAATAGCATTGTAATAATAACAATAACAACCAGAACAAGAAGACGAACAACAAGAATAAGAAGAAGAACAAGAAGGAGAATGAAGAAGAAAAACAACAGTAACAATAACAATAATAAAAAAAAATTATTGCTATTCAACTTGTGCAGCAATAGACGTCAAATTACAATACAGTATATTTAGTTTCAAGAAATTCATTAATAGTATAAACAGGATTATTCACTAGCAGCTTATATAATCTACCTTTAAAGATATTTATTGGTAATTCTTTTTGACCCAACCCCAACTTGTTGTACATCTTTAATCCCAGAACTACATGAGAGTTATATGACTTGGTTAATCTTTGATAAGGTATTTCTATACAAGTGCGACTCCTAGTATTATAGTTGTGCACATCTCCCCAACTGCTAATGTTGAAACATTATTTCTAACATACAATAATACATGAAATATGTTTAGGTTAACTACTGTCAAACACACAGTCTAATAAATAATGGTTTACAATGATCTAATTACCTGAATCAGTGCCTAACAAGTTTTTTATGTAACAATAAAATGTCATGTACATGTGCACTATTTCCCCATAGCAAAATTCCATAAGATATAATACTTTAAAAAAATGTAAAATATGCTGATCTTGCATAGTCATCTGAAATATGGTTTTTTAAATTCCTGATCAAATAAATAACTCTAGAAAGCCTTGTTGATGTATTTTTATATGTGGTTCCCAAGACAGTTTAATATCAACAAGAACCTAAACATTTAACAGTCCCTATTTCATGGTGATTTGGTATACTTCTGAAACCAAAATACATTTCCTGAGTTTTACTTTCATTTAGTAAAAAATCAGTTGCAAAGAATAAACAGTAAATAACAACCATAACCTTCAAAACTTTTATGTTGATTCTCATATTTTCAGGTTTGTTCATGGTACATGTGATCCTGATGCTGACCTTGCAACTTATAATCACAAAAGGGAGCTTAACCCTGATTATGAGTACATCTGTCCAAACTGTAAATCACTTACTCAACCAGGACGACAGATGCTTCTCAAGAGAAAAGATAGTAAGTTTGCTGTACATTGAAAACCCAATGCTTAGTATGAGTTAAATTGCTGTGTACATTTAGCATAAGTAAAACAAATGATTGTGCATTGTACTAGATGAGTTGGAAATGTGGATAAACTGGTGGTGATCAGACTGGCATGCTTAAAAGAAGGGCAAGAGGGGTTTTATAATTGGTTTTAATGGGTGGTATAGTATGCAAAATGACATAATTAGTTGGTGGGAAAAAGCAATAGTAAATTTTCAAAAGGGGCTGTTGAATAGCTGAATGAAAGAATATATTTCCACTTAATAATATAATTACTTTCTATGACACTATTTTAGAATCACTTGACCATACAAAGAAAATACAAACACTAAATACTAATGACTCCTCCTAAGTTGCTGTGTAATCATGTGGCCCGAGTAGTTTCAACCTTGCAGTTATTCAATTATCAGGCTAACTTGCATATAGAAATGGCTTCAATCTCAATTCAGATTAAATTATATTTAATGGTGTGGTTCACTATTTTTGTTTATTTTCTTCAACCATTTTCTTTTAACCTTACCTAGAAAATCCCCAAACTCTAAAGATTTCATGCTTTGCTCTTGTATTCACCAATTTCCCCCCCCCCCTTAACTTGTTTGGTAAATTAGCCCACTTCAAAATCCTAAATTTTGCTCTCATTTCTTTCTTCACATTCCAAAATCACATTATAATAGTTGTCTTGCTTTCCACATGTTGGGATTCTTCTCTATTTAAACCTCCATGTTTATTTGAGTTTCACTACCTCTGTTTGGGCCCATGTCACTTGTCATCTTTATCTATTTATATCTCTCTTTCTCATATTTTCTTTAACTCCCTGTATACCCCCAGTGATTTTGTTGCTGAAACTACCCAATATCTCCTGTATTTCTGTCAATAATTCTTTGTTTAACTTCTTTCCAAAAGTATCTTCTTGCTCTATCATGACACAGTATATCCAAGCAATTTTTTCATGGTCTTGTTAATTCTATTAACCTAAATATTTGTTCCCTTCATTTTATCTTGTGTCAATAGACAATGTTTCAATGTGCTATTCTCTTCTAAGTTCTTAATCCCAAACCAATCTTTCAGAGTAATTGTCATAATTTTTCCTTTACTCCCTATTCTGCATAGTTCAATTTGTTCATCCCCACTTGGTGAAGTTATTGGTAGTCCCAAAATGTTCATGCAGAAATTCCTGTGAATCAAATCTACATTTAACATTCCTCATCAATGCCCCATATCTCTACCCTAAATATTAATTCAGCCTCTACTACTACTGTAAATATTTTCTCCAACCACTTTATATGCATTTCTGGACATGCATTAATAGTTTTCAAAGCTAACCTTCCTTTTGCTAGAACCTTTATTTTTTTTTAAAAAAACAATTGCCTCCCTCCAACCTCCATTCTTACTAAGCACACATTGTCAAATTTATTAACCATCTCAAATTCTGTCTCTTTTCAATACCATTTTTACTTTCTCTATACACACTATGTACATAGTGTATAGAGAAGGTATTGCACTCCACTTAAAAATTTGATACCAAGATTTCCCTGGAAATATATGTTTTAGGGTCCCCTGTAACCAAAAGAAGCATTTTCAGAAAAAGGTCCGTGTATCCATGAACACGATAACTCAAAAACGAAAAGTTGGTAAAATACCAAACTTGGTATTTAAGTTTAGTATCTTCCAGGAATGCAACACGAAGATTTTCAGAAAAATCCCCCCCCCAAACTACCCTTTACATGGAACTCTTTTCGAAAATTTTGATTTTCTTAAAAATGGCTCTTAAAGATTTTGGTTAAAATACTGTACATTAAAGTTATTTACCTAACAAATAGAATGTATATCTTGAATTTTCTGGGAATAGCCTCTGAAGACTACTTTATTCTGGATGAATTTTATGGAATTCTGCATAACTGCTAAATGGTAAGAGATGGACAAAAACTTAAAACATACAAAATGTAGAGGACGTTAAAACACACAGTTTGTTATATACATTTTTTCATGGAGTTGGTCATTTTTGTGATATTCCTTGTTTTTGGTTTTACCTTTAAAAAACATACTTTTCTCATATAGGAATTTGTCCACTCCTGTCCATACAAACAAAGGAGCTTCAGTCACATAGCAACCAGCTTTTGACTACCACTTTAACCTATGGTACTCCCATATTTCCCTTCTAATTACAAGGAAGCAAGTAATAAGTCTATTTCTGCTAATTTTTTCTTGATTAGCATGAAGTAAATAGAGGCACAAGCTTTTTAACAATAATTTGTTGCAGAGATGTAGAGAAAGTCATGTGAATGGAACACATCAGATTTTTCATTGTTATGTAGCTTGTTTCCATTCTTAACACTTTGAAGCCCAAGCCCGAGTATAGCTCAAGCCATCAAAATGTTTATGAGACCCATTTCTAATGCTTACAAAATAGTTAAAAACCAATTGGAATTAACACTGTGAAGCATTGTAATAATTTATAAAATAATGCAGATTGAGTCGACCAGACCCTCTATGGCTTCACATACCTAAAACTTATCCCGACATGTTTCACCTTCCGTTGTCGACACCTTGATGATGCCTTCAACGGAAGGTGAAATGTGTTGGGATAAGTTTTAGGTATGTGAAGCCATAGTGTGTCTGGTCGACTCAATCTGTATCATTTTATAAACTATTTCTAATGCTTCTAATTCAACTCCATGACGGTAGCTCGGTCTTGGGCTATGCGGCAAAGAATATACATCAGTTATCATTTCGTTGTCTGATTTGTGCTGCCATCTGTCCTTGCTTTAGCCAATTATTAGGAATTTTAGGAGATTTAGTAATATTGGCTGCTCTCAGGTAATCTCGCCATTTTCTTTGAAGGTGGTGATCTGTTTGCTACGTTTGTGGTCTTAAATATTAAAATGCTTTATTTTCCTCAATTTCTGTGTACTGAAGCTGAAATTCAGGATACAAATGAAGCTGTGGAAAATTCTGATTCCGAGGGAGAGTTTTTCAAACTTTCTATAAATGGAGTGTAAGTAGCTTTACGCAGTTTTTTTTTTCAAACTCATTTTTGATACTTGTTGTAAATTTAAAATAAAATATTAATAGGGAAGTTATGGCTATTTTCCTACTTGTTGAGAAATCCTTGAATGCCATACTTTTAGATTGTCTCAATATTTTTCGGCAGATTTAATTGATGTACTGTAAATAATAACTCAAAGTAGGCTTAAAAACCATGGGTTTCTTGGCACTTCAACTACCGAATGGCTTCAATGTGTTAAATACCATGATTCTTTATTTAAAAAATGTACTCTTCAACAGTCACAGTACAATTAAATAACTCAGAAGTTTGAGACAAGTGAAGTTTTAAACAATGTGATGCTGAAAATGAGTCGGAATAGTAACACTCACCTCACTTATATGTAATTGTTCAAAACATATGTTTCAAGGGCAATTGCCCTCTTCTTCAGTTGAAGTCCGACTGATGGCTGCTATTTGTGCTCTGTGGTCTATTACGGTGGAGCCATCTGGTGTTCAACTTCTACTGAGAACACCAGATGGCTCCACCGTAATAGACCACAGAGCACAAATAGCAGCCATCAGTCGGACTTCAACTGAAGAAGAGGGCAATTGCCCTTGAAACATATGTTTTGAACAATTACATATAAGTGAGGTGAGTGTTACTATTCCGACTCATTTTCAACATCACAGTCACAGTACAGTTACAAAAATGGGTGTGCTTATTCAGTTATATAATTTTGCAATTGGACAGAAAAATATTGTTTCAAAAATTACAAAGAAGTATTAATTAAAAGGCCTTTCTTCTTTCATTTCGCTACATATTTCCCTTACCTTTTCTCAATAATAGTGAAATCTTCTTAATGTAGTTGCTTTTAATGAAATCCTGTCTTTAATGAACAGTATTAAAACTTAGCAATCAACACCTGCACTCAACAGTAAATGCACAACTTGAAAAAGATGAAATGCAAAACATGGTGATTAACAGTGAAACTAAACATTTTGTTAACATAATAATCACATGGATTCAGATATTAAGTGTCAGGTTTTATGGTAACAATGTATGCTTTGTGAATGACATGCAAGAATAAAAAAAAAAAAAAAAAAAAAAAAAAAAATCAGGCATCTTTACATTCACATGACTTTTTTTACCCTCTATTGTTATAGTAACTACTCAAACTGTTTATATGAAAGCTTATTTTCATTTCAATCAAAATAACCTTTTATAAAAATACCTACAATATACATTTTGTTACATATACAAATAGAATGGCAATAGTCAAATGTTTAAGAACTGGATGCTCTAGGATGGCCTTAAAATTCTATTCTTTTTCCATGCCTACACAAGAAACAACTGAAAATCAATAAGACTTTAAAATCATGACTAAAGTATTGAACAATTTAAACCATTAATAAGGGTATCTTAGAAATGGCTGGAATAAATTGTGCATTTTAAAGCTCTCTACATTTTTGTGTGGTACATTTTTTCTGTCACTATACCTACAACATTTTACAAAATTCCTTGTGAATGAAATAGTCTTCACAGGCTATTCCTAAAAACTCAAAATACACATTTTATTTTTGTGAATATCTTTAATATTACTATTTGAATAATAGTATTTGAGACTTTTTTGAGATAATTTCACCAACAATTACAAAATAAGAAATTATTTTCAGAGCAACCATTTTATCAGTTGAACTGAGGTTTCCTCTCACAAAGCTCACAAAAACACTCAGTTTTCTTGATTTTATTTCTGTAGTATTTTTAGTTATATTTCAGATGGTGGGTATTGCATGGATCTTATTAACAGCTCTGTTATAGATTCCTTCATTTCCTCGCCTAGTAAATAGTGTAAATGGAGTAACCACAGGCCAATTATCTACATGTTGAGCTGAACTTAGTTGGGTTTGCAACATAGTGTGCTCAACATGTTTTCCAGTGCAGGTGGAAAACACTTTTTAGTCAAGGCACGTTAAATTAACATATTTTGCAAGACTTATTGACAAATGGAGAGACACATTAACTGCCAACATGTTGAATCAGCATGTTTTGTTGATTGTTGAGGCAGTGGAGACTCGCTTAAGATGATATTTTATGTATATAAAAACTCAAACATTTAAATGATAAAACCTAGTGTGAGGGATTGTTCTGCTTCAGGAAAATAAATGTGCATGTGGATTGTGTGTCAGCCAAAATAACAAATATATGTACGAGGGCCGTTCAGAAAGTAACCTCCGGTTGATTGCAAGAAATTCACCAAGTTAAATAAAAATATTTTAATATATACATCTTACAACTACATCTTTGCACTATTTTTCTACATAGTTTCCATAACGATTGAGGCACTTATCGTATCTGTTCACAAGCTTTGAAATTCCTTCTGCATAAAAATCACCCGCTTGTGCCTGGAGCCAGCCTGTGACCGCATCTTTGAGCTCTTCGTCGTCATCAAACCGCTGGGACCCGAGCCATTTCTTCATATGCATGAAGAGGTGATAATCGCTTGGCGCCAGATCTGGGCTGTAAGGTGGATGGTTGACAACGTCCCACTTGAAGGACTCAAGAAGGGCTGTTGTTCTGCGAGCAGAGTGAGGACGGGCATTATCGTGCAAAAAAACGATACCGGAAGTCAGCATACCACGGCGTTTGTTCTGTATAGCCCGTCGTAATTGTTTTAGTGTTTCACAGTACACGTCTTGATTAATGGTCGTCCCACGTTCCATGAATTCAACCAACAACACCCCTTTTGCATCCCAAAACACCGTTGCCATCAATTTTCGGGCAGAAAAATCTTGCCGGGCTTTTATTGGTTTGGTAGGCAAATTTGAATGTGCCCACATCTTTGATTGTTCTTTTGCCTCAGTGTTCACGTACTTAATCCAGGTTTCGTCCCCGGTCACGATTCTGTTTAACAATGGTTCATCTTCGGCCTCATAACGTGACAGAAAGTCTAATGCAGAGGCCATTCGTTGAGTTTTGTGGTGGTCGGTAAGAATTTTGGGCACCCATCGTGCACAGAACTTACGGTAACCAAATCTTGCTGTCACTATCTCGTACAAGAGAGTCTTAGAAATCTGTGGAAAATCAGTAGACAACTCCGACATTGTGAAACGTCGGTTTTCACGAACTTTTGCATTAACTGTCTGAACGAGTTCGTCCGTGACCAATGATAGTCTACCACTCCTCTCTTCATCATGAACGTTTTCTCGTCCACTTTTAAATAAACGTACCCATTCACGGACCACTCCTTCACTCATAACTCTTGGTCCGTACACGGCACAAAGCTCACGATGAATAGCTGCTGCAGAATATCCTTTGGCTGTAAAAAACCTTATAACAGCACGCACTTCACATTTGGCGGGGTTTTCTATTGCAGTACACATTTCAAACGGCCACAAACACTAAACTAGCGCAGGTACGACTTTCACTCGACCACGGCTTGATGCCGACTGACCTGCTGAGTGCGTGAATGCACAGATGGCGTCGCTACTCCCCCCACTACCCGCACTGTGACCGATCGGAGGTTACTTTCTGAACAGCCCTCGTATTTTGTGAACAGGGCCAACAAATATTGGCAGGAAAAATCCAGTACTACTGGAGCTACAGTGAAATACTTATTGAATTCATGTTAAAATATCACTTGTGTTTCAGGTACAGAAGATGCAGGTATGGAATCTAGTCTTACAGGATCACAAGAATCTCTGTACATGGGCGATGATGGAAGTATGGATGCAGATGGCTCATCAGATAAGGCATATATCAATCATGTTTGTATATTGTAACTAATCTTAAATGCTAATGTTTTTTACTTTAAATGAAAATTCCATATATTTTAATATATGTAATGTAATTCTGTACAAAACATTCTCTGATCTATTTGGTTAATAGTGTTAAAGAATTGACATTATTTGTTTTCTCTGTTGCAGTATTCTGATGATGGATGTATGAGAGCTGTTGGCTTAGGTAAAGGCAAGCCCTTTTGTGCCAGCAAAATTGCAAAGAAAAAATTAGGTTTAAGCACAATAGGGGGAAGACCAAAAGGTGTGGGTAAAGGCGGATTATGTGGAATGGGCAAGGTGGTTGGAAACTTTCAGAAAAGGCAAAAGGTTACAGAATTTGGTCGAAAGCGTGGTCCCAAAGCAAAAATGAGAGGCATCTTTGGAGTCCCCGGATTGGGACTACAGGTAGGTTTAAACTTTATTGTAGGTACATTCTAAATTATCAGTATTTCCTCAGAACCTCTTGTCGTATTTTGATAGATTAGGGTGCAAAGATCTTAATTGATTAAACATATAGTAAGTAGGGTAGTGATATCTGTTCCCAACTTGCTTTTGATATGCCTTTGGTTAAAGAACTCACCTTTGCTGGTCTTATCTGGAGTTTTCTGCAAACTGCACAACCAGAGCAGTTGGAACCTCAGCTCATTGTATAAAAAGAGAGCAGGATAAAAGCATAACCATGAAAGCAGCAAAACAATGAATACATAATCTTCATAAATTACTTGCAAAAATTAAAGCAAAACTATAAGCAAGCATTATATTTCATATATCAAATAAAAAGAAGTATTTTAGACAGCGGAGCACCATAATTACATTTAAATTTAATTATATTTCATATTTATTTTACATTTACAGTATAAAATAACCCCATTTTTACACTCTTGGGAAGGTATTGTATTCCACTAAACATTTGTTACAAAGATTTCACCAGAAATAAATGTTTTGAGACCTCCAGAGTTAAAAAAGAGAGAGCATTTTTAGAAAAAAAAAATCTGTTACTGTATCTATCTTTGAAACAGTGTAACTGAAAAACAAACAGTCAGTTAAAATCAAACTTGATAAGTTTGAC
This sequence comes from Hymenopus coronatus, assembly GCA_030762935.1. Lineage (NCBI taxonomy): Eukaryota > Metazoa > Arthropoda > Insecta > Mantodea > Hymenopodidae > Hymenopus > Hymenopus coronatus. The sequence goes on from CM060897.1 coordinate 30,831,365, forward strand.
ATCTTTCAAGGACGATTTTCAGGAAAATCCCCCAATCCCAAAATATCCCTTATATGGAAAACATTTTCAAAATTGTTTATCTTTTCAAAAATGGCTGTAACAAGATTTATTAAGTCATAAAATAACTTAAAAATTAAGTGTATATCTTGAGCCTTTGAAGTTTGCTTCATTCTGAATGATTTTTGCACAACTGTACTGTAATAGATAAACAAAATTGACTACAAAAAATGTAGATCTCATTAAAGCACACAACTAATATTGGAGATTTTATTTATTTGGTGGAGTTAACCATTTCTGAGATATTCCTTGTCACATTTAAAATTTCCAGGACTCAATACTGTTCTCAATGACCCACTTTTAAAAGAGGTACTTATTGCTATACGAGCAAGAAAATTTATAATAAAACTATTTCCTCTAATGTATATCTCATTGACAAGAAATAGATAGAAGAATGAACTTTGGTTAAAATAGTTGTTGCATAATAGATAGAGAAAATCATGCTAATGTATCACATAAGATTTTTTTATATGTTCTTTGCAAGAAGTTTTTAACTTCATTTGATTCTTCGCTGCTTTTCTGTTGAATTTAAACTGCAATATAGATTTAAATTACATTTATGAGTCGAGTTGAACACACTTCACTTACTGTTTTTCTAAACAGGGAATGTTTCAATCTATTTATAGTTTATCTGTTTATTCAATCTATAGTTTACCAGATAAACTGCAATAAAGTATACATTGCAAAAACCAAAATAAATACTACATAAAAAACAAACAATCAGACAAGTCAGCAGTTTCAGCACAGTTTTGGAGTTCCAACCATAAAATAAAAGAAAACACAGCTAATAATGCATGTGAATCACTCCATAGACCTATATGTTTGTGAAAAAATATTTATCAAAAAGAATCTGTACCGAGTTATGAATTTTGAAATACCACCACCAGACTTATTTGACAAGTTCATTATGCCGTCTACAAGCATGGATATGGAAATGTAAATGGCGTGTTATTTATGGACGCTCTTTAACTACTGAGGTTCACAGCGTCCCATTTTAAATTGGGCATGAAATACCACTTAATTTTGCTCAAGAGGCCTCTCTATCAGGCTTGAGGTTCTTTTACATGCCGTAAATCTACGACACGGGACCCACAGCTTTACTTCCCTTCCGAAGGAAGCCATGCTAAGGATTTTTACACCCAAAAAAATCCATCATCCGCCGCTGGGTTTGAACCCGCAACCTTGAGATATGAAGTCAGCATGGTAACCATTACACCATGGATATGGAGAAGACACTACCCACGCCAGTCAAGAAACTACAGCTGAAGATAAAAGCAACATCTTTTGAAACATGTGCTATTTAAAAGAATAATAAGTGAAGCAATAAGTGTTTACACCTCGACTCATAAATTTAATTCAGTGGTGCTTCACTGTCTCTAAGCTTCTACATTATTACTTTACAGGTGTAGACTTATATTGTCTTCAGTACCTTGATAAAGGGCATTACTTCCATCTTATCTAACACACCAACATAACTCACAGTTATTGTAGTTACAATTTACATTTTCTTTAAACACCTTTCATTGTCTATAAATATGTCCTGTTCATTGTACATAGCAAAAGGAATGGCTCAATCCTTATAATGAATTAGGCACCATTCACAGTAAAAAGTGCGGTGCAACATGAGGCAAGACTCTGCAACCCTGTTATTTAATGGAAGCATTCGCATATATTGTTTTGAGTATTTAATTGTGCAAATCATGCATGTCTTGGGCTGTCCTTTGAGCTTGGCAGTTGCGTTCTTCATTGGACACCCCTCTACATGCTTCACATTGTATGCCATTCTTCCCTTTGTGTTTGTTGTCTCGTAAATTCGCTTTATTCTGCATTCTACTTCTCATTATTTTGTTCCTGTTTCATCTATTTTTGATCAATATTACTCTTTTTCTTCCTACCCTAGCCTTATTTAAATCTTCCTTTGACTTTCACTTTTCACTTATTTTCTTTCTTCACCTTATTCATGCTGGACTTGCCTTAGTTAACCCCACATTTACTCTTTTTTTTGCTCTTCCTTTCACCCTCCCTAATCTCCAAACTGTGCTTATCTTTTGCTCTATCTGGTCACATATCCTGTTCTGCCTAATTTTGCACTGCTGTTCTTGTTCTCATGTATTACACCATCTTCTTCCTTATTTGTGCACTCCTCCCTACTTACTGTATGTAATAGAGAAATTAATAAAAAAGAGTTACTAATAAATGGTACAAAAAGTCATGGATGAAGTAGAAAATATAACAACATAATTAGCATTCTTTTTCAATGCCTCTTCAGAGACCTCAGGCGGATTCTTCAACCACCAAAACAGAAGAAGAGCCAGGAGTGGAGAACAGGCTTGTTCTGTGTTCAGCCAAGGACAAATTTGTGTTGACTCAGGATATTTGTGTGATGTGTGGAGCGATTGGCATGGACCAAGAGGGGTGCCTTATTGCATGCGCGCAATGTGGCCAGTGCTATCATCCATATTGTGTAAATGTCAAGGTTAGTAAATCTTCAATTATTATTATAATTATAAAAATTACTCGGTTGGTTGACAGGGTAAAAATCATGGATCACTTAGAGGATTGAATGTCATGTTGACACAGTAATGCTGCATTCACAATGAAATGCAAGCACAGACGCAATGTAAGCATTGGAGTTTGGACTCCTATTATTTAATGTAAGCATTCACATAGAAGCGCAATGCAATGCATTGTGCAAGAGCTTGCAAACTTCAAACTTTATCCTTGCATTGCATCTTTTCTCTATGCATTACCTATGAAATCAACAACAGACGACCGCACTATAAAAGATTTTACAGGACCTGCTGTACATACATGCTTTTCTATGTGGCCGTGCCGCACAATCTCTAATCTCCCTCAAGAGGTTATGACAATCTCCTTGCAAATCCTTCTTTGATTTAAATGGATGTAACTATCATCTGTATATAGATTTATTACTTCTCATAAATCTAAGACACAAAGAGATAATTCTTAGTTCATTAAATGTGTAGCTTTATCACTTAATACAGTCTCTATGCTTGTACTATTTTCGGTAATACTGCACAACGGCTCTATTAATTCTGCCGTCTGCAAAACGGGAACTACCATATAATATCCTATTCAATAATTTTGAATGAGCAATTATTGTGACGTCACTGCCGTGTGCATCAGTTGTTAATATGTAATGTATTTATTTTGTAAAAGATTGAATGAATTTTCTTATGTGGTATTGTTGGTTATGTTATTCAGTTTGTAACTTGCAGAGAGCTTGGAAGATATTTGCTTGTAACTTGCAGATCTAGAAACCTGTGACAGCTTCTTGCGTTGTGCTTACGATTGCATTGTGAATGATCTTCCCTCGCGCTTGCGCTTATGCTACATTACGTCTGCACTTGCATTTCATTGTGAATGTAGCATAACTCATTGGTTAGAGCAACTGTACAGAGAGCTGGAGAACTGGGTTCAAATCCTGGTTGAGACATTGAATTTTTTAGCTGATTCTAATAGTAAACAGTATGCCTTTTTATTTTTTAGTTGATGTGTGTGCAAATGTAAAAAGTGCATTTTTTACGTAATGTATGATTATAAAACTGCATACCTCTAATTTGACTGTTTACAGATAATGATTAACTCATGAAATGTATGATAAATGAAACACAATAAAACAAGGAGGCAAATTGTTATTTAGTATGAAATGTGATATTCTCTTGTAAAATTACAAAATGCAGACAGCTGTTATGGAATTTACTGAAATATTGCATACATTTGCTCCAACTTATTTCTTTCCTTTCTTTCTTTCTTTTTTTCTTTCCTTTTTTTTTTATGAATGTTAACATTTGTGTATGGACAACCATAGACTGCATATTTCTTTCTTTAATATACTGCATTAATACAAGGAAGTAGTTCCACTCTTTCAGGATTCGTGGCCATCTGTTGCTGTTGCACTTGAACTGTTGGTGTCATCACCAAGATTGATAAGTTATTCAGTTAACAAATGCCCACCAGTCCTTCCAAATCCCACTTTGTTTGATCTTCCCAAACAATGTGTTGTACACATTTTCTGCATTTTTGGTTGTCACTTGTTGAAAAAACTATTTGCACAGGTGTCACATGCACTTGGGTAGTTTAAGTTTTGCACACTTTATGCTGCTTACAGAAACAGCAGCAAATTATACTGTTAAACTGAGAATATTGTTTAATGCAAGACTAGGGCACTTTTCACAAAACTTATTATATACAATAGGAATAATCATTTTCTTGTCGCTTTTTAGGGGCTTCTTTGCTTGTTTCACTGCACTGGTATTACACATATCTGCCATTGCTTGCTGACTGGAAGCAGTCATTATGTTACTTGAAGTGCAGAATGAATGCACATTGTTAAGAAAAAGATTAATGATTAAACATCAGTAAATGTTGTTATATAATCATCCACACTGTAGTATTTAGACATTACGTAGTTTAATATAATAATAATAATAATGATAATAATAATAATAATAGTAATAATTGTGTACTTCTCTCAGCACTTTAAAATTGTGATGGAGAAAAGCGATAAAACATTTAGCTGTTGCTTTTGTTTACAACTGGTGAAGTAAAGATGGATGAAGAATAGTTATCCATCATGATCATAGCTGTCCCCGTTTTACGGTGCCACAACAAAATGCATAATGAACAGATTTAAAATTTGATTGCACTACTAGTGACCTCTGGTGATAATGAGCAAGTGGGTGCAAACATTCAATCAATAATGGATGACGAGTTGTAAAATTGATGCTCTCACATAAATTGTTTATCTTTTTTGCATTGTATGACTATGGGATATCAGTTTCCCATTTTTTATCACAGGATATTTTAGGAAGTGATGTTCTTTGCTTTAATATGGGGTACGTCCAGAAAGTAAGTTCCGTTTCAATTTATCTCCACTGCAGCGCTGCGATCACAGTTCCGCACATGCGCGGTAGACGCTCTGTTTCAAGGAGAAGAAACGTGTGCCATTTTGAGATCGCTGTCAGCCACATACGCTTTGTTGTGCCTGTTTACAATGTCGGTGTTGATTGAAAATCCTGCTGCTTGTGAAATCAGATCTGTGATTCGTTTTCTGAATGCTAGGAAAATGAAACCAATTGAAATTTATTGGAAATTTGCGAAGTTTACGTACAAAATGCGATAAGTGATTCAATGGTGAGAAGATGAATCTGACGGTTCAATGAAGGATGTAGTGAAGTGCACGATGAAGAACGAAGTGGGCGTCCATCTTTGGTTACAGAAGAACTGGTTCACACGATTGATGAAAAGATCCAGGAAAATCGCATGTTTACAATTAGTGCTCTTGCTATGGAATTTCCCCAAAGCTCACGATCACTAATTCATGAAATTGTTACCGAAAAACTGAAATTTTGTAAACTTTACTCATGTTGGGTATCAAAGATTCTTACTGAGCAATAGGCGGCAAACTTCTATGAAGAAGGTATACAAAAACTTGTGCCACACTATGAAACAAATGCCTGCAAAATTTCGGCAGTTATGTGGAAAAGTAGTTTAAGAGTTGTAGAATTTTGTGCAATAAATAATTATTCTGTATCTGTACACAATTTAATTTTATTACCAAACGGAACTTGCTTTCTGGACGTACCTCGTATCTGTTTTCTTATGGTATCAGGAAAAATTTAACAAATGTGACAAAAAGAAGCAGTATTATCAGGTCTTCAAGAATTGTTATAAAATAGTGTCTCCATTTTTTTACATGTTATTTTGTACATTTATTCCACTGAACATTTTACAGTTTCAAATTTTGTATAACTGCAAAATTATTTTGCTTGTTGGACAAAGGAATAAATTATGGATTTTAAATTTTAGGACGTTGCAAGTATGCATTAATAATAAATTTGAATATAAAGTTTGACAAATCTGTTTATAATTTTTGCATTATCGATTTTTTTTAGTTCCAATTTTTTTTTTTTTTTTTTTTTTACATCTCTAGGTGACAAAAGTAATACTCCAGAAAGGCTGGAGATGTCTAGATTGCACTGTGTGTGAAGGTTGTGGTCAGAGGAATGATGAGGGAAGACTCATTCTTTGTGATGACTGTGACATTTCATATCACATATACTGTATGGACCCACCGTTGGACTATGTTCCACATGGCAATTGGAAGTGCAAATGGTGAGTTAAAACTTTACATTTTTAGATAACAATACCCAAAATTAAAACGTAGTGCACATGAGTGAGGTCCAGATTTCTAGTATTAAAGAGAATTGCAAAATTTTCAACTGACACATCTAATGTTACCAAAATCATATTTGTAGCAGATGAACTTCTTGTTCTAATGTTTTTTATTTTAAAAATGTAGTTTAAAACTTGAAAAGTGAGCAAAATGCTGTAGTGGTGTTCACACTTTCAAGGAACTCACTTCAGGTGAACTAGTTCATATTCAGTGTCAGGCATGTAAGTTGGATCTAGTTGCTAAACCAATATCAAACCATCTTACCTGTCTAAAATGTATTGTATGGTTAAGGCAGCCTTTAAGAATGCTATACCCCCACTGCTGAATCCTTGCACTTGAGAGTTTGAGTATTTTCGCGTAAGGTTGGCTATGCTGCTTTTGTGGCATAGCCAGAGTAACTAGTAAACAATAACAGCTGATTATAAATGTCTTTTGTGTGTAAAGATGAATATAAACAGTGTACTTAGTAAATGAATGCCATTGAATAATGAAACTAATTCGTTATTTTGATGTTAATTTAAAATAACAGTGATATGTAACATATGTAGCATACGTTACGTATTAATGGCAATATAGAACAAATTAATGCAAAATAGCTTGTTACAACAAGAGAAAGGTATAACAAAGTGATTTTCACTGGTTTAGAATTTTAATGGCTCAATCCCATCTAAGTCTCCGTGGTCATCATTCTCGGAAGCATTATCATCAACATCGTCGTCACCAAGACATGTCATTAGTGGTTCACATTCATTGATGATTCCATCTAATTCCTGTGCTTTTTGTATTATTTTGTGCAAATGATTCACTTTCTTCTTCCATGAAGCCACGACCACCCTTGACACATCTTTCGCAAAAGTCTGTCCACCTCTACAATTGTGTAAGTCTTGTTATGTTCCCTCAAGAACAAACAAACACCAACAATAATAATAAATATAAATAACAATAAATAATACGTAGCTTGCACAGAACCGTTCAATGCACGTGTTAGGAGTTCACAAACTGAGCACATGTTTGCAAATAGCCAAATATTGCAAAAATAGCCAAATATTGCAATGGTGCAGCATCTAGATTCATTTCCATTGTCTGACCTATCGACCGGAATACTGCTTTTTGATTGATTCAGAAAGTCAAACAGGTAAAGCTTTTCATCTGTTTTTAGCTGATGTACCAACTTGACTCCCAACTGTCAAGTGCAAGGATTCAGCGGCAGGGTTATAGGAAGAGGAAGCACCAATATATTAACATTTCTGAAACATAAACATGCTAGTGTTAAATAAGCAAGGATGTTTATGATTTCTATGTTAACTTAGTGAGGTACTTGATAAAATATTCTGTGTGTTTGGGAATACTTCAACCTCTTAGAATGCTGCAAGTAGCTGATTAACTGTAATCTGATAGGCAGCTACTTTAAACAACTTTCAAATAATACAGAAATTGCATGTGTTTGAGGCTGCTTTTGTGTAACACCATTTCTGAAATTACTTAATTTTTGGGGGTATCAATATGCCATATTACACCAGCTTGAGCCCAGAGTGACTGCTTTGCTTGAACTACAGCTTATAAAATCACGGTGTTAGGCGAGGAAACATCCTTATACACTGTGAAGGATGAAACCAAGCAGAGGAAAGAAACTGGAGTGATGAAATTAGTCAAATGCAGCATCAAAATGCTGGAGAACCTGTGGAGAGAAGATTGTGTAGGAAGAAATCTTTTGCTCAACTGCCCAGCTGTTTCATTTACTGAAAATAAGGTAGCACTAGCATCAATGAGATCATGTAACACTTGAATCAGATTCCGGTTCTGAAGTTCCTCCCTAAAGATGCATTTCTAAAAGAATACCTAGAATTACGGCATTAGGCAAAGTTACTTGGGGTGAAGCAAGATGTGGTACCTGTATTAATGAAGAGGCTGATGGAGGAACATCCTGATTTTTCAAACTGCTGCTTGAGGACAATGAGATTTATAACTATAAATATAGGCAGTGAGAGGAGCTTTTCAGCATATACAAAGTTATTGTCAGCCAAGTGAACAAATTTATGCACAAAAAATAAAGAAACAATGCTGTGTTCATACAGTAGTGACACTTTTAGATAAATTTTCTTATACTACCACTCATTTCTATGGTCTGTTTTCTTAATAGTGCATAATATAATTTTAATTATGTTCATTTCATTAATTTCTTTTTCTGCTACAAAGTTAATTGAAATTATGATTATTTAAATGGGAAAGCAATACTTATCCCACTGTGTTCTCATTTCTTGATTTTTGTTTCACCACTTTGAGTGTTACTTTATTGACTTTGGTGTTGTTACATTAGTTGCTTGGGAATCAAAACATTTTGCCTATGTATTCTGTTTATATGAGGGTCACTCCAAAAGTTTTGAGAGTGGCTGCACTAAAATATTAAAAATTTAGATCCAATATAATTTTAATACTCCTCTCTCCTACATATTATTGAAAGGTACACTGATATATAATAGTTAATTAGAACCATTTGAAAAATTCAATGGCACAGCCAGAAATTGAACACAGTTCTCTCGCTCTCCATGCAGTTGCTCTGACCACTGAGCTACTGTGACAATCTGCTGGTATGGCATTCAATCTTCCAACTGATTATGTGTGTTTTACCCTGTGCAACCAACCAGTATGTCTCACTTCAGAGAACCACCAGAATGGCGAGTTACCATCGTAAGTACTTAGTGTCCAGGTAACATTTACTATGTTCCTGCCAACATATAAGCTATTCTATTACTCCTTTACGATTATAATAGAATAGCTTGTATGTTCCTGCCAACATATAAGCTATTCTATTACTCCTTTACGATTATAATAGAAAAGCTTATATGTTCCTGCCAACATATAAGCTATTCTATTACTCCTTTACGATTATAATAGAATAGCTTATATGTTGGTAGGTACATAGTAATTATTACCCGGATACTAAGTAAAGATGGTAACACGCCATTCTGGTGGTTCTCTGAAGTGAGACATACTGGTTGGTTGAACCGGGTAAAACACACATAATTAGTTGGAAGATTGAATGCCATACTGGCGGATTGTCACAGTAGCTCAATGGTCAGAGCAACCACACGGAGAGTGGGAGAACCGTGTTCAATTCCCAGCTGTGGCATTGAATTTTTCAACTGGTTCTAATTAACTAATTTAGATCTAATCATTGCATTTTTTTTTTCAAAATTTTCTCCATTGCATTCTATACACGTTGCATTCTTTCTTTCAAACCATTTTTTGAACTGAACGCTGTTCTTCTTTGGAGAGAGTGCAAATACATTCTTTGTAAGCAGCCACTGCAGCTTTAGTTGACTCAAATTGTTGACGTCAAATTTTTTCTTTCATTTTGGGAAATAGAAGAAAATTGCATGGGACCAAATCTAGACTATAGGAAGGTTGGGATTAATTTCTTATTCCTGCAGAAATTTGGGTTGTTTCTTGTGTAGTGTGGGCAGAAGCATTGCTATGCAGACCAGTCTAAGGATGCTTTTTTCTCAGGTCTTTGAACACTGTACCATCTAACAGTAACAATCTTTTGTCCCTCAAATGGAATTGTCACAATGTGACCATCTGCTGAGGAGGAACAGATTATCTTCTTGCCAATACTTCTTGTTTTTTTCACTTTTGTTGGGGCATCCTCTCCTAGGAAGACCCTGACCAATGACTATTCTTTAGTTTCTGGATCATATTGGTAAATCCAGCTTTTGTCACCTGTTACAATGTTAAATTTGGTTTTGGTTCTTCCTCCATTGAATTTTTGAATAATTTCCTGGCACCATTGCATACATGCTGCTATATATAGACAATGCATTGCTAACGATGCACATTGTTGCATGTGTTGCTTTCTGAACTTCCATCTGAAGTTAGGAAAAGCTGCTTTGGCTTACCACAACTCATTGTTTTCCATCCTCAAAAATTTGCTCATATATGTATTCACCTCTAGTATTCATAGTTCTGCATACTTCTTAAATGAGAAGAAAATATTCCCTAAAACTATGAATATATTAGATAGTTAAAGATAAAGTTGTTTTTATTGTATTAATTAGAAGTTAAAAGGTTTCATAAATTTTTTAATGTCCTCTAAATTTATAATTATGTTTACAGGTGTGCAACGTGTTTGTCATGTGGTACCAATGACCCAGGGTTTAACTGCAGTTGGCAGAAGAGCTTTACTGAATGTGGACCATGTGCCTCCCATTCTACTTGTCCTGCATGTTCAGAGACTTACAGTGATGGAGAACTTATCATCCAATGTGTTCAGTGTGAAAGGTTTGTTACTGTATAAAGCATGTTATAATTAGCCAGTTTCTGAAAATAACAGTTGAAACTCTCCTGAAAACGTATGTATTTTTATGAGATGTGCCATCTGATAGCAGGAGTTTTCAAAAGTTTTGCATACTTTACTAATTAAAGCCATCAAGGTTTGTGCATATAGTGGCAGAATATGAAATGTTGCAGTCTTTTTCTTGTAAATAATCTAAGTCCTTATTTTAGAAACCATGAAATGCAGTGTGTTTACATTCTAAATCGATTGCATAAAAATTTCAATAAGCTTAGAAAAAGTTTTATTATCATAACTCCTACCACTAACACCAGGATCACCAACCTTAGCAACTAATTTAAAGGGATTCATTTCACTGTGTTTTTCAAATTAAATCTGCATTTAAGATTCAGCCTATTTTGAAATGACTGTTTAGGATTTTGCTTTAAGTAGCAAAGCATTTAAGTGAGACGTTTTGTAGAATTTTACAATATTAGTATATTAATAGTTTTGACACATTTTTTTCAAGGTTTATGCTCTAAAAGTCAAGTTCAATCCCTTTGAAGCTTTGAAGATCAATTATAATTAATAAACTTTTTCAGGTGGCTACATTGTGCATGTGATCAGATACGTACGGAAGTAGAAGCAGAAAGGTGTTCTGAGGAAGGATACAATTGTGTGCTTTGTCGCCCCAGAGATGTGCCTCCACCACATTTACTACCTCTGCCACCACCTCCGAAACCCCCTACTCCTACTAAAAGCCCAGGTATGCACTTAAGTGTTTAACTAGTTTAGACAATAGCTCTGTTGTAACAAATTGTTTTATATACAGTTAATTTCAAAATTATTTTGTTAATTCTATTTGTTACTAAAATTATCCAGATTTGTTTTAAAAACAGTTACTATAAGAATACAGTGATAACATAGGAAGTTTTATTTAATGTTTGAAGGAATTTAGTAACAGTGACACCTGAATTTTAATTTATAATTTTGAATACTGGAAGTGGTACACTGTGAAGCTAGCAATTAGTTTTTAATTGGTAGTCGAATATACACACATGTGCTTCACAAAAACTTACTTTTACGCAGAACTAGTTTCGCATGCGTGTTACATGCATTGTCTACTGCTTTCGACTATCGGATACAACACGAGGATCCTTGATGTATGACTGTCTTCCCTCTGGTGTTGGATTGATGAACTTCATTAGCGGGTTCTCTTCAAAGGGACGATCAAAATTCATGAGGTGCGCTTCATGTTTTTTCATGTATATTTTCTCTCATGCGTCGAGTTCTACTGTCCGTTGTACATTTTTTAAAAGATGGATGTCTTGTTTAATTTCATGTTGGTTGTTCCAAAAATGAGCCGATACTGCAGATTTTTCAGTTTCCCTATTTTTGATATTTCTAATATGTTCTTTAAGACGGGTACCTATGTTTCTTTTTGTTCTGCCAATGTATACTTGGTTACACTCATTGCAATTTATTCTATAGATGCCTGGTTTTTTGTCAATTGGGTCTTTTTTTGTTCTTTGGGATGGAATCAAATTTTTTACACTGAACCTGTTGTAAAGTGCCAGTGTTATATTATGTTCTTTAAATATTTTTTGGAATTTCTTAGTTGCCCAAGGGTGGTAAGTGAATCTCCTGTAGTTATCATCATCTTTAATTCGTTTGAGGGTGGATATTTCTGTGATCTTATTTTGTTGTTTAATTTTCTTGAGTTTTTTGAATACTAAATCCTTGTTGAAACCATTTATTTTAGCTGTTTTTACTATGTGGTTTAGTTCTAGAAAAAACATAGTAAAAACAGCTGAAATAAATGGTTTCAACAAGGATTTAGTATTCAAAAAACTCAAGAAAATTAAACAACAAAATAAGGTCACAGAAATATCCACCCTCAAACGAATTAAAGATGATGATAACTACAGGAGATTCACTTACCACCCTTGGGCAACTAAGAAATTCCAAAAAATATTTAAAGAACATAATATAACACTGGCACTTTACAACAGGTTCAGTGTAAAAAATTTGATTCCATCCCATATAACAAAAAAAGACCCAATTGACAAAAAACCAGGCATCTATAGAATAAATTGCAATGAGTGTAACCAAGTATACATTGGCAGAACAAAAAGAAACATAGGTACCCGTCTTAAAGAACATATTAGAAATATCAAAAATAGGGAAACTGAAAAATCTGCAGTATCGGCTCATTTTTGGAACAACCAACATGAAATTAAACAAGACATCCATCTTTTAAAAAATGTACAACGGACAGTAGAACTCGACGCATGGGAGAAAATATACATGAAAAAACATGAAGCGCACCTCATGAATTTTGATCGTCCCTTTGAAGAGAACCCGCTAATGAAGTTCATCAATCCAACACCAGAGGGAAGACAGTCATACATCAAGGATCCTCGTGTTGTATCCGATAGTCGAAAGCAGTAGACAATGCATGTAACACGCATGCGAAACTAGTTCTGCGTAAAAGTAAGTTTTTGTGAAGCACATGTGTGTATATTCGACTACCAATTAAAAACTAAAAAACCTGAATTTTACCTTTATTTTGGAGTGCAATGTAACACTAAGACATAAACCCCAGTTGAATGAAAATTGAGCATACTCATAGCATAAACTTTAAAAAATCGGATGTGTTCTATTCGTATTCCAACATCACAACATATAGAATATCCCAATTTTATTAAGTTATGTGGGTGCATAACTCAAAAACAAAAAGTCTGTTAAATACCAAAATTTGTATTTAAAATTTAGTATCTTCCAAGGATACCAACATGTAGATTTTTAGGAAAATTCCACATCCCAAACTACTCTTTACGTGGAGGATTTTCTGAAATATTCAATTTTCTTGGAAATGACCCAACAATTTTGATTAAAATACCTTATAATGTATAATAAATATAAATAAAGTGTATATCTGGATTTCTCTGGAATACCTCTTAAAGTCCTCTTATTCTGGATGTACATAATTGGCGAACTGCAGGAAATAGACAAAAACTTACTACAGAAAAAATGTAGATCTCGTCAAACACACAATTTATGTCCTATACATTTATTTTTATGGAGATGTTCCTTGTTATTGGTTTCAATTTTAAAATACTTATACCTCTCAAACAGACGTCATCCATTTTTGTTTTACTCCTGGTCACATAAAAAGGATTTTCAATGAGAATTGCACAGTGACAACCTTTAAAATATTTGACTATCACTTTAACATAGTGTATTCCCTCAGTTCCCTAATACATGTAAAGAAAAGTAATAAAACTATTCTGCTATTACTTTTGTCAATTATCATGAAGTAGGTAGATAAACAATCTTTTGTAAGAAGTTAGCAGAACAGGTAGGAAAAGCCATGTGAATGGAACACATAAGATTTGTTTTTTAATGTGTTGGCTATGATTGTTCCTCATACAGAATAATTATTTTTGTATGATTTTATTGATCATCGCAGATCAAATTATGTGGTTTGCTTCACCCAAAATTGCTGTCTCAGTGGCTATAGCACTGTTTGGTTTTGTGGGACCACACAATTTAATTATTAGCTACTTAGATATGGTATATAATGAGAACTGTTTTTTGTGTGAGTAGTGTATTACTGAGTTCTTAACCCAATGATGGCCATGTAAGCATTGCACCCTGGGTTTTAAGCAATTGAAAATCATAAAATAAAACAAAAAGTGTGCAATAAACATATATGCATGTTCATATTAGCATCTGCACTGTGAAAGAGATAAAGACTTTGTTTTTACATTTTCCGTGAAGTCTTTAATGTTAATTCTTAGCTAATTACACTGAATTAACATTACTTCTGAATTCTAGCAGTTTGCCTGGCAGGTGTCCTGCATGTTGCATATGGGTATATTGTCATGACAGCCAGGATTAAACTTAAAGCAGCCAAGTACATTTTCTCCACATCCTTTGCCAAAGGTCAAATATATTAATGCCACAGCACACATGGCCACATGACAAAGTTTATTTGTTTTAACAGTATTTTATCATAGTACTGTGGTGTTTAAATATACACTTGGTTAACTGCAAACTATACAAATGTGTACAGTCGTAATTTTCCAGTACAAAATGTGCAAATATATTACGGTGAATGACTACTTCATCACATGGCACTACAGTCCTTAAAGTTTGACCTTGGCCTCCCTAATGATATACCACCTTTCGACTCAATCCTGTGCCTTCCTTCTCCATGTTCTCACACCTATTGCTCTCAGATTGTCTTCCACATAATCAATTCATCTTCATTTTGGGTATCCAATTCTCCTCTTAGTATCTAACCTTGTGTCGAATGTAACATAGGAATCCTTGTGACTGCAATTCTTATCAAATGGCCCAGGCATTGTAACATTCTGATTTTTTTTATCTTCAACTATATCCATATCTTTATATTCTGCTTTTTCATTACTTGATCTAATATGCCAGGTTCATTGATCACATATCAGTCCGCTGAAATGTTTGGAATAGTGTTAAAAAAACTGGTTTGTGGCATATTTTGAAATTGTAGGAGAAAATAAATGTTACAACTTAGGTCTATTAGATGTAATAAAATACTACATACAAACATTTAAATCATTATGTGGCAGCAATTATAAAGGTAATAAAATAGAATGGAATATCCAAAAGTTTATGGGCATGCTGTGAACCATATCTTTTTAAATTGTGAAGTGGAGAAATGTTTACTGTGTAGAATGTTATATCAAATCAAATTTTATCTCTTTGTAGTTATTTTTTGCTGGGTAACTTATGGAAAGCTTGATTTTTAGAAACTACTGAGTTGAAATTGTAACACAGCAAACATCGCAAAAGATAAAATTTTACCTGGACAGGTTTCCTGTGTTACGAGCCCAACTCGGTAATTTCTAATTCAAATATGGATCACAGTTACTAACTTCTGCAAACCAGTTACACCAGTTTTATCTTTGTATGCTTCTTCTCTTCTGCTCCGCTGAGAAACCAACACCACTACATGTTTTGCACGTGGTGCAGCAGAAGCACACATGGCAGGAATGCAATTGTTAGAATTCCAAAGTAACGTTAATTTAAGTATAGGAAATCTGGATTGACTGCATGAAAACAGTATCTTTAATCTAGTTCGATGATTGTTCCTCATACAGATTAATGATTTGTATGATTTTTATAATCATCGTAGACAAAATTATGTGGTTTGCTTCACCCAGAATTGCTGTCTAAACGACTATAGCACTGTTTGGTTTTGTGGAACCATACACTTAAATTGTAATCCACACAGATTATGGGATGAATTTTAGTCACTTAGCATTTAATGCTTTTGAAAATTTCGACTTTCAAGTATGCGATTAAAGGTTATTCAGAAGATAAATACTGAAAGTATATTAAGAATATAATTTAATTTATAGGATAAGAAAAGGTCCAAAAGTGCTTAGGCTGACTGAGAACAGAGCTCCTATCTTGCATCCAGAGCATTTCTCGTGTGAATAATTACTGTATTTATTTGAATACAAGACAACCTCAAATGCAAGACGACCCCCTTTTTTCAGAACTTAATTTTGGAATTTAACATATCAGCTGCATAAAAAGAAGGCATGACAACTTAATTCTTAAATAAAATTTAAAGTTTTGCCTTATATTTTGAACAAACCAAGGGACACTTAAGCTGATCAAGTTCCCCAATATTTTTTTTTTCTGTTTTTAACTTGTGCAGGAGTTCATGTGTTGGGTAGGAAAGTGGGAAAGAGGAGAGAACAAATGATGTACTAATATGTGTGAGATCAAAGAAGGTAATAGTGGCAATGGCAGCACAACTGAAACAATAATTGATGAGATTTTCTATTTAGAAACATACCTAATAAAACACTCCATTGTAAACAGTTTTACGAAATTAATAATTCAAATTTGCATGAAAATTAACATTTTGAATGGCTGAGAGATGGAGAGGGGAGTACAGAAATATAAGGTATGTGTTTAATGGTAGAACATGACTGTGGCTGTGCAGCAACCTAATTTGAATTTGTGCAGAAGTTCACATTGTCAGCAGAAGAGAGACAGAGAAGGGAGTATGAAATGTATCGGTATGTCTACTCAGTGACGGTGGCAGCTTAGCATAATGACGATTTCTATAGAGACAAAAAACTTAATATGACACATCGTAAAACATTAGAATTTCTGCGTAAGTTCACGTTTTGAGCGGGGGAGAGATGGAGATGTATGGAATGTGCACAAAGGTAGAAGCATGACAGCAACATAGCTGAAATGACAATCATGGATGCGATTTTCTATTAAGACAACAAACTTAACATATAAAACATTTTATCAAATCAAATTTGATCATAAATTCATGTTGACGATGGCCCAAAGGGGAAAATGAAATGTTACAGGTATATGTATGTCTGGCTGATGGGGGCAATGGAAACGTACAGCTAACCTTTGTCTGCTTGACCGTTGGCTCCCAATACAACATTACATACAATAATAGTTGTGAAAGAAAGGCCTCCAATTTTATTTTGGTTTTGGTGAGAAATATTTTTTCAACAGTCAATTTGTGGCGCTAAATGAAATTTACAATATGTGATCTTGGTGGCAATCTTTACAATTTACCCCAGGCTTTGCCACTGCCATATTTGCGAAGTTTGAAACTTAATTTTTCCCCCACATGGTATCCGGAAAATATGTATTGCAAATGCAAGACGACCCCCAGTTCTGAACATTAATATTTTGGAAAAAAAACATGGTCTAAAACATGGTCTTGTAGTCAGGTAAATACAATATTTTGCATGACTTGATTACTTATATGATAAAATATGATTGCTCTTAACCTATGCTGTTGGATCCATTATAGAATTACTTGGTTTTATGTGGTCTAACAGTTCAATTGTGGTTTCTGCTGACTAGCAAAAATCCATTTCACTTAGTGTAGCCGCATGAAAAAGTTCATCCCATTTGATAATCATTCCTCATAGAACAACAATTTTGTATGATTATATTGATCATCATAGATCAAATTATGTATGTGGTTAGCTTCACCCAGAATGGATTTTTGAACAATTGTAGCTGCCCACCCAAAATTGCTGTTTGAACAATTGTAGCCCTGTTTGGTTTTGTGGGACCATACAATATAATTATGGTAAATGCAGATTATAGGCTGGTTTACAATTTATTAATGTTGCTTACCTCTTGAATCTTAATCTCAAATTTATGCTTTTGTATGCGCTTTAATCTTCTTCTGAAGCAAAATAATTCATAAATTGTGTTAAGAATATTATTTAGTTAAAGGATAATGAAAATTTTAAAAGAGCTTGGATACAAGCACAGTTTTTTAATCTTGTGTTCTGATCTCAAATAGAATAATTGCTTTGTATGATTTTATTGATGATATAATAAAATTTGTTTGATAGGCTTCATTATTGCAGTTTGAATGATTATAGAACTTATAATTATGACATGCTGATTAGAGCAGAAATCCTGTTCTTTTATAGAATGAAATTAGTTATAAGTATGCTATCACCTGCATGAAAATAATTTTGTAATGTTATTCGATGATCGTTCCTCATACAAACTAATCTTTTGTATGATTTTATTGAACATCGTAGATAAAATTGTGGTTTGCTTCACCCAGAATTGCTGTCTGAATAACTAGAGCACTGTTTGGTTTTGTGGGACCACACATTATAACTGTAGTACTGTAGATTGAGTTGTATTGCAATTTTGAAGGTCATTTAGCTTTTAATGTCTTTTTGCAAATGTATGTGATCTGTTATATTATTCTTCTGAGGCCTAGCATTACAAAATAGTAATTTATGCAACAAATAGATAATCTTGATGAATTATGGCATTTGTGAATCTTATTGCAAGGATGACATTGAGTTTGACAGTTTTTATGAGTGTCATATTAAGATTATTCATGAGGGATAATTCATACATTTTATGCAGCCTTACCATAATTGTAGGAAATAAATCATGAAGTAATTCAGCACCCATAGCTGATATTTATATGTTTGTAAATAGATGTTAAATTCTCTCCTTGCAGTTAATTTGTTATTACTTGGCATGTTGAACTGAAAAGCAAAACAGTCACTTGCATGCATTCTCTTCCTGGAAGATAATTGAGCAGACTTTACGGACTGCAGTATAATGTATTATCAGAACAGTATCTTTGTTTCTAAGAGGAAAGAATATCACAAAATGGTTTCATTTTCTCTGTATAAGTCACATGCTGTATTATTTCATTCCTGTAATTGGAACTTGTGCCTTATTGAGCCAATCATACATGATGTTGAATACATGATTTCTCTGTAGCTAAAGCTGGGTCTACACTACTCAATATTTGACGTGAACATGTTGAATTTAACATTATAACATGTTAAGTCAGTTTGGAAAGTAGTTCAACAAACCAGTTGACTAAACATGTTAATTAAACATGTTGCAGTGTTGCTGTTGAGCCCAAAACTATTTTCTTGGTCTGTTGGAAAACTCATCTTGAATGATGCTTACAGTAGTTTGGGAACAATCGTGTGTTCAGCTTTCACCACCTGCTTACTAATCGTCATTTTAGTTAATTTTTGTTAGATTAGATTAATTTAAGATTTTGCTTTGGAAATGCAGACATATTCTGAACCTTAAATATGCTGGGATGACTGCTCTCAAATTGTTTATGCGGATTGAAGGTCTACCTTACTCAAAATAAAGGTGAAGTCACTTTCACTGTCAAGAAATTTTAATCTCAATTTTAAGTTAGTTCAAAATGTTTTCACACCTATGCCAATTATCCAGATATAGCCTCATCTACTTTCTGCATTTCTTTTTCATAACATAACAATCAGAGTTGGCAATAGCCAAATCTTCATCAATGGGATCTTTTTGCTTTTAGATGAGATTTGCTAACAAGTCAACCAGTGTGGATGGAATGTTAAAAGTGTGAGTTACAACATGTTGAAGACAGTTGTATACATTTTACATATTGAACAAACATTTTGTTGATTGTTGAAAGGTTACTTGTTGGTTGTTCAAGTTCAATGTGTATATTTGGACCAGCGTTAAAATTGCATAAATTATATTAAGTAAGCAATTTAATCATAGGGTAATGAAAATAAGATTTCCCTAACCTTGAGCAGTGATCATTTTTCATATTTATGAATTACTTTGTGACATTGTCCGTATAAAATTTTCTGATTTGCTTTACTATTCCAATCTGAGTGATAATAGAACTGTTTTATTTTGTGGTATCTAACAGTTTAACAGACTGTGGTAAAGTCCTATTCTTTTATAGCTCAAAAATAGTTATAAATATGCCATCACATGTATGAGAATAATTTTTAATGCTATTCGATGATCGTTCCTCATGCAAAATAATCTTTTGTTTGATTTTATTGATCATCGTAGACAAAATTATGTGGTTGGCTTCACCCAGAATTGCTGTCTGAAAAACTGTAGCACTGTTTGGTTTTGTGGGACCACACAATACAACTGTAGTGTATGCAGATTGAGTTGCATTGCAGTCTTTAAATAACATTTTTAATGCTTTGCAAATTTGTATTTTTGTGTGTGATATTTGCTCTTCAAGTCAAATAAGGCATAAATAGTGTTAAATATACAATTTATTGTATTTATCTATACAAAACAATCTCCCCTCCAAATATTAATGTTGAGAACTGGGGGGATCGTCTTGCATTTGTGATACATGTTTTCAAGCAGGGAAAAAAGCAAGTTTCAAATTTTGCAGATGCAGAAGTGATGAAGCTTGGGGAAAGTGGTAAATATTACTGCCAAGGACATGATGTATATGGTGTAGGTTTTGTGCATTTTATTTCATGCCGTAAAGTTAGCTGTTAATGGGCTAAGTATTGTAAGTATTCTCATTGGAAAAAAGATTTCTCTTCGAGACTAAAATGAAAATAGAGGATTTCTTCTCACATAGGTAGTTGCACATAATATATTGGGAACCAATGGTCAAACAAAAAGAGAGGTTTATTATTAATTTCACAGCAGACATGCCAGGTACGTTTTCTTTCTCCCCTCTCCCATCTACCATTACTTGGATTTTTGTGAAAATTTGATACGTAAAACGTTTTACAATGATGTGTTATATTAAGTACGCTGTCTTAATACAAAATTTTATCCATCTTCATCTTGCAGTGCACTGCTGTTACCACTATCACTTATCACACACAAAGCAGTACATTTCTGTTTTCCCCTATCTCACCTATTACAAGAATTCCTGCACAAATTTAAATTAATTAAAATTGTTTACAACAATGTGTTATGTTGGGTATTTTGTCTAAATAGAAAATCTTATCCATCATTATAGTTTAAACTCTGCTGCTATTTGTCACCTAGTGCATACCTATACATTGTTGTCCCTCCCCCCCCCTCTCCTGCTCATTACATAAATTTCTGCATAATTTCACAAAAAAAATAAGAAGACTTAAGCAGTTTAAGTGTTGTAAAATCATTTATCCTGTGTTGTAGGTTTACAGCACGTAAAAGAACTTCAAGACTGATAAAGAGATCTCTGAGCAAAATTAAGTGGTATTTCACGCCCAATATAGAATGGGACACTGAGAACCACAGCAGTTAAAGAACGTCCATAAACAATACTCAATATGATTTCAGTTTTATCCTAAGTGTGCTTTAGTTTGATCAGGATATATGTTCAAAAAACATGTTTCAAAATTTAGTTACCGTGTGTTCTTTTTATACAGATGATTGCTAAATCTGTGTCCCTATTTTAATCAAAATATATATTCAAAATAAATGTTTCAAAATTAAGGTATCATGATCTTTCTATATAGATGGTATACTGAATTCCAAAATAGCTCTAAAAATGGATCTCCTTGCATTTGAGATTGTCTTGTATTCAGACAAATATGGTAATTTATAGAGTTAGAGAAGTTCTGGAAGTGCTTGACCACATGTAAACAAGACTTCCCTAATCTTGTACATTACTCATTTCACATATGGAATAATTACTATGTGTGATTTAATAGATCATATTATAAAATGTTCTGATTAGCTTCACTATTGTATAGTGATTATAGAATTGTTTAGTTTATGGACTTAACAGCTTAATTATGACCTACGCAAACTATAGCGCCTGAAAATACTTTCTTAATCCCATGCGATGATTGTTCCTCATACAGAATAATACTTTTGTATGATTTTATTAATCATCGTAGACAAAATTATGTGGTTTGCTTCACCCAGAATTGCTGTCTGAAAGACTATAGCACTGTTTGGTTTTGTGGGACCATACAGTACAACCTTAATATTTGCAGATTATGAGTTACATTGAAGTTTATTAGCTTGTTTGCCAATGTGTGGTTTTGTATGTGCTATAACTGTTCTTCTGAAGCAAAAAAATGTATAAACTATACTAAGAATATCATTTAAGTGGGGAAGCCAAGGTAAGAAACATTCTGAAAGTGCTGCACTGCATGGAAACAGTTCCCTAACCTTGTAGACTATTATTTTCTCAAATGGGATAATTAGATTTTGTTGAGCATTAACATTTTTTAATGTGCTCCACAATTATTCTTTGAGTGATTATGGTTGATTAATATGTAATGTTGGCAGTTGGCAATGAAGCCATTTCCTCACTTGGATTCCAGTTTTTTTATGTAAATTGGTGTGTTGATTGAAAACTGGATGGTGGAGTAAGTGGTTTCTCTCCATATCTTTAAGTTCTTCCAGTCTTGTATAGATGTTCGTTGAGGTAGTCATGGTGTGTTAGTAGTCTAAGAACTGCTACAGAGGATTTTTTGATAGTCTAATAATTCTAGTTGTGTTACCTAGCTTTTCCCATCCCTTTTGTTAATGATACATTTTCTTTAATTTTTGTATTATGTAGATATTATTCTTTTGAAGGAGTGTTAAGACAGTAGGCCAGATGATTTTTATGCATTACTACCTTTCTTAGCCAGAAAATCAGCTGTTTGATTACTTGATTTCCACAGTGATGTCCATTGAGGCTATAAGTTATCAGCTGCGTGAAAGTAGTGTCTTAATCTCTTTCGATGATTGTTCCTCATACAGAATAATACTTTTGTATGATTTTATTGATCATCGTAAATAAAACTGTGGTTTGCTTCACCTGAAATTGCTGTCTGAATGACTATAGCACTGTTTGGTTTTGTGGGACCACACAATTTAATTATATATTTTCAGTTGTGATATGTGTACTGAATTGCTATGGTCTTATATGTTTAACAGCAAATACATTGTTGAAAATGTTTGCTTTTGCACATACTGCATATGTTTTTTTAAAGCCAAATTTTTATATGTTTATTTTCCTAATGTCTGCTTAATGAGCACGGATACTACTTAAATTCATAAATAAAATGTTTATGATTAAGGAGTTTATGTAAACTACTGTGTTAAAATACAATTAAATACTTGTATTTCTGTTTATAGAGGTGCCAAAGCTCAGCTCACAAGCACAGTTTTATATGGATGGTGTTTGTTTGTCGGAATTGGGAATGCACCAGATAAAATCACTTACCTTAGAACAGCAACAACAGTCACGAAAGAAACGCATCACAAAGAAAATACCTACAAAAGCTGATAAAGAGGCGGGCATTCTAGCAACAATTGAATCAGTTGTGGCTGGAGGAAGTTTAGGTGAGTAGTTATGTTTGACTTATAGCATCTGTGTTACTCTTTGCTTCACTATATACATAATACTGCTGAAGTTTATGTTGAGTAATTTAAGGTATCAAATATGAAAAGAACTTACTCACTTCTGTGATGTGAGGGTAATGTGTCTGCCTCATACTTGGAAGGTCCAGAGTTTGAATCTTGGTTAGGGTGCTCAAATAAGGTAGTTTTCCAGATTTTCCCTTATTCTAAAAAGAACAATGTCAAATAACTAAGCTCTTTAGACTGATAGGAGTATCATTTCATTCACTTCATTCTCATCCATTATGATCTACCTGGGTTAGTATGTTAAACTATTATTTTAAAAAAATTTGCTTGTCCACCATAATAAAACACTGATACTATAGAGTGCCCATAAAGTAAGAACCCATTTTCATGTTGCTGATCTGCTACAACAAACTATTTAGATAGATTAGTAGCTAGGGTTGGCCTAATGCTGTTCAACATGTCCATCTTCATTATCAACACACTGTCCCTATTGCCTTGTAGTTGTATGAAACTTATGCTGCAACATTTGAGAGGCTATTAGCAAGCATGCCTCGCTTATCTGTCATTTTAGTTCATTCAAATGTGGCACCCTGGTAACATACATTTGGCTCTGGAAACTCCATATGAAATAGTCAAGGAGAGTGAGATCGGTGGAGCAAGGAGCTCATATGTGATCTGCAGCTCTTTTTATCCACCTGTTAGGAAAGGTCTGGTTCAGGTAGTCCCGCACAATGTATGCATAGTGGGGTGATGCTCCATCTTGATGATAAATCACATAGTCAAGGAGACTACCCTGTTGCAACTGTGACTCCAGGAACAACTGCAGCATGTCCAGGTAAGTTGTCCTGGAAACTGCCCATTTGGGAACATAAATGGGCCATTAATTCTTCCTTCATGAGACCACGCCACACATTGACTTGGATAAATCCTGTTGCCACTCTGTGACTTCATGTGGTTGCCTCTGTCTAGATCCAGCAGTTGTGACTATTGGTGAGGCCACAAACAAGTAAGGTGGCTCATCACTGAACAGAACTTATGCTCAGGTTCTCCTCATCTACAGAGTGCAACAGAACATGACAATAGCTGCCTCTGCTGCATAGTCTTCATCCTCTAGCTTGTGAAGCACTTGGATATGATACAACTTCTTTTTAAGGATGTAGTGAAGCATTTTCCACATGGTGGATTTTGACAAGTTTAGCTCACGACTCAACTGACAGAAGAATACCCTTGTACAGACTGTAAGCTGGTCAGTAGTCGTCCAGGGAGCCTCTCCTCAGCTACATAACATGTATGCCATGGGACCAGACTTGCCATTCACCTTGGAAGGTTCATTACCATGTTCCAGGCTGAGATTTATGCCATCTTAACCTGTGTCATGCATATTTTAAACATGCCAGGCAGATGAGAGCAGACATCTATATCTGCTCAGATACAGGCTGCTTTGAAAGCCCTTATGGTGGTTAAAATGACATCCAGATTGGTATGGGAATGCCAAAGGATGTTGGATAAACTTTGTGCTTGCAGACAGGTTACTCTTGTCTGGGTTCCTGGGCCTAGGCATCAGAGATAATTAGATAGCGGACCGGCTGGCTAAGCAGGGAGCGAGTTTTACATTTGTAGGACCCAAGCCCTTTTACAGCATGTCCCCTAGAAGTGTAAAGTAACCCAGCTCATGGCAAGAGCTCATCTTGAGAGCTGGGAAAAACAAACTACTGCCAGACAAGCTCACAACCATTTCAGAGCCATGCAGTAAGCCAAGTAAGGTTCTTTTGAAACTAACTGGAGATAGGCCTAGAAATGTTGTTGGCTATCTCACTGGACACAACACTTTGAGGCAACATTTAAACTAATGAGGGCTCCCCTAATAAGGAAATGTGGAATGGGCTTTGAGACCTCTCAGCATATTCTATATGAATGCAAGGCATTTGCTTTTCTCAGGTATGTAACCCTGGACTCCTTTTTAGGATAGTTCAGCACAACAGCTCCATTAATTCTCCATCTGATAAATGGAGACTACTTAGTAGTATCTATAGTAGGAATGATGTGCGGATTGTGGTTAAAACAGTAAAAGTAATTTAAAATCGGCTAATAAATAGAAGGTTGCGATTCAGATTCAGTAACGACCGTGAATTCGATTCTGGTCAAATTAAACATATATCGGTTCAAGCATTCTGCCGTCTGCTAAACGGAAACTACATCAGGGTATCTATAGTAGGAAATAAAAGTGAAATGTGTAGATTGTGATGAAAACTCTGAAAGTAATTTAAAATCGGTTAATAAATAAAAAGTCTGCAATTCAGATCCAGTAAAGATCGTGAATTCAATATGTGCCAAATTACACATAAATCAGGGTAATTCTGCACCTTCTATTTATTAACCAATTTTAAATTACTTATGTTTTCATCACAATCCGCACATTTCACTTTTATTTCCTACTAAGATACCCCAATGCAGTTTCCGTTTTGCAAACAGCAGAATTAATAGAGCCGTTGTGCAGAATTACCCTTTTTGGAGCCCTGAGGATGTAAGAAGGGCAGATATCAGGACGTGGTATGATTTATTGGGACTTGAGTGAAGCTCAGCTTAAAGAGGCACAAAGGGCTCGTAGAGCCTACATGAGATGCCTCGAGAGAGGCCACTCAGGTGACATCATCAAACATCCAAAAGCTAATATGTCTTTTCCAAAAAAAATGTCTTTCTTGCCATGGTTGGCTTTAAAAGTACTGCAACATACAGTAGGAAACAAACGCTGCTGATTCTCATTAGGGGTACTACTGTAACTTTTTTCTAAGAATGAACAACTTAGGTAAGGTGTAGGAAAACAACATTTGCATATACAACTATTATGATTTGTAAAATCGGAATTGTTGAGAAGTTTTTTAAACTTCAGTACTTGAAACAAAAATGCCTTAACTAGCAGTACCGTATGCAGTGATGTTAAAAGTGTATTAAATAAATAAAGTTTTGTAATAAGTATTGACGATTGTTCCTCATGCAAATTGCTTTTTTATCTGTGTGATTTTACGACCGTCATAAATTATGAGGTTTGCTTCACCCAGAATTGCTGCCAGATTTGGCTGTAGCACTGTCTGGTTTTGTGGAACCTTACACATTATTCCTATTAGTTTATCTTTTAGTTTGGAAAATATAGTATTTTAAGTATCAGTCAGAATGGCATAAATGTAATCCTTGTAGATCAGGCATAACCAAGTGGTTGTTCTGTGACTAAAGCAGGAGAGTATTTTGTACATTGTTCACTTTAAATCATGTTCAGTGCAGTGGCAGTAAACAATATTTTTTGTTTAAGAAAATTGATTAATATACCTATTGTCAGTTCATGATAGAATAATTGCTCTATTATAATGTTTGTTACATCAGTATTTACAGTTCTGATGTAAACATATACATATTGTCATGCATAAATAATTGCAAAAAGCATGACTAATTATAGAATTGACATAGTAAAACACACTATTTAACTTGGTGAATGTCAATGCAATCTACCAGTATGAGAATTAATATGTAACGAATATTGGTTGCACTACAATGCAATTATAATGGTATTGGCCAAGTTACAGAGCTTGTTTTATTATGTTAAAACAATAATTATTGTCATGTTTTTTGTAATTGTTTATGTTAGAACTGTCAAACCTATGAAAATTGACTCACTAATTAATCTTAATGATTAGAACATATCGCTGTCACAAGGTCCACCATAGTAAATTGTAATTTTAAGTTATATATACTATACCTCTTATATGAAGTGCAATGATTTTTCTCGAGTAACATGACATTTTTCCCCAGCCAAACTTAGATGCATCATCTATGATATATTATTTGATAATATAGGGTCATTAAATTATATATTATCAAATAATACTTCAAGTGACTCTTGCGTCCCTCTCCACTGTGTGAGAGAACCGAGGAACATATAGTTAACTGAACATATGCTAAAGCTAGACTGTAATGTGTAATATGAAATCTGACTCAACTTATGTTCACTTTAGAAAAAGTAATAAAATTATTGGTAGCTTTTAATGTTTCTACTTGAACTTGAATACAATAAGTTTAATTACTATTCAAATACCAAAACTAAACTGGAAAGTCTTAGACAAAGTGACTCAAATTAAAAAACTTTCTTTCTGATGAACCTATTACTCGATGCATATAATTAAAATAATGCTGAAGCTAGACTGTAATATTTTATGTGAAATCTGATTCTATTTATGCTCACTGTTTGAGAAAGTAATTTCTAATGGCTTTAATGTTTTTGGCTCAACTTGAGCACAATTAATTTGATTACTTTACTAATACCAAAGTTAAACAGGGCAGCTTTAGGCAAAAGTAATTCAAGTTATACTCATCTTTAAATAAGGCTGCATGAAATCATACTCCATGTATATAATTAACTGAATGAATGCAACCTGTGAAATCTGGATGGATTTATGTTCACTGATTATTTAATTTCTGGTAGCTTTAAACCGAGATGTTAATATGTAGAAACCAAGTGTTTTTTTTTTTTTTTTTGTTTCTTTTAATGGAAGAAAATTAATGCCATATCGAGAAATTGAATATGTGGGAAAGGAAAAATAATTAGCTTGTTATTCTGTGAATATCAGAATATGAATTTAATATGTATTTTAAGTATAATTTCATTTGTGATCAGAATCAATTATTTAAAACAATTCAACAATGATATTTACATTACTATGTGCAAGAAGGAGGAAGTTGTTCCTTCTAGTGTACTGCATCCCCAAGCGATGTGAATACCCATATTTAAATATTCATTAAGCTTATGTAATGGATATTATGTGTTCAAAAGTAAATCATTTATAGATTAAAGGAAGTCTGCACTATATACTTATAAAATGTTTAATAAGGAGAAAAATGTAGAATAAGCTTTGAGCCTATATAAGAGCAGACCAGATGCTCAACTTTGCCATTCCTCATTTGTCAGTCTTCATGTGATCATTATTGCTCGGCGCAAGGGTAGCTCCGATGCATTAGGCAGGAACTCGTGCTGTTACCACGCTAGTGGAATGTAATCATATTTTATCAGTGCCATCATACAGTGTTAATAATTGTATTTAATGGTATTGAAGAATATATAAACACATCATACCAGCGAAACAGTGTTTATCATTTATAAGTATATTATTATCTGTAATGTATTCTCTCCCTCGCGACCAGAATCTTGAGATAGTTACAATACTAATAACAGTGAGTTATTCTAAAAAGGAATCTCAATTAGTTCACTGATGAAGCTAGACCGAGGCAAATCACAGTTTATCACTAAGCAAAGATTTAATGAATCCTGTGCTATACATAGTGATGCCACATTGCAAAAAGAACTATGAAGTGTGATTATTGTATTAAAAAAACTCAGCTCTCTGCTGGACTTGAGTAAAATGCATCTGCCTACTACATGAACACCAAACTTAACCTGGAAAGCTTTAGACAGTGATAATTCTTTTTAACATAGTTTGGACAAACAGAGAAATCACAAATTGATCAACAAGCAAGCCCCATTAATCCAGGCAGTTCACCCCAGAAAGCCTTGAACACCAGTACTACTTATTAAAATAACAGTTCGAAATGAGCACAGAAAGTCGATTATCAGGTGATTATTATTCATTTACTTTATCAAGTAGGTACCCTTTTCATTTAAATTTTAGCACAAATTTAGCAAAGCAGTTTATTGAGAGCAGTTTCTGCCTCGAATCTCTCAGACCACAGCCAATTGCAAAGCCTTCAGCTCCTAACCAGAAAGGAGACAAAAGAGAGACAGCAAGTGTAAAACAAGATGTCAGCATTCTACAAGCATATAGGTTTTAATCTTCTTGTAGAATCTTTCTTGTCCAACACCGCAACCAAAACTTCAAATTTATTCACAGTTACATCTATAAATTTACTTGCAGGTGGTGCAGAGTGTGGAAACTTTTCAACAAATTCCTTGTACACATGGTAAGCTGATTTATTTTTAAAGTAAGCTTTGCAACAAAGCAATAATTGTTCTTCCATAGATATGTGACCACCATGTTTACTGCAGCAACAGAGGCATCTGACTTACTGACATGATGCACAATAGCAGTAAGACATGGCATTTTTGAGTGAGAATTGACTCTCTGAAGTCCCAGTAGATGGCAAGAGAAGAACAAAGGGATTGATAGAGTACTGACTGATGCATGAGGTGTCCTGCGTTCAAGAATGTAAATGAACTTCAAAGATAATAACCCAAAGATACAAAGAGTAAAATGAGTGACACCATTGTCATAAGCAGTTGTTACAATGGAAAAATTGCTGCTATGGCCTAGATCAACGGTTCCCAACCGGTGTGCCCTGGCACCCTAGGGTGCTGTGTGATTAGCTAAGGGGTGCCGCGAGATATTGAGATTAACAAAAAAAAAAAAAAAAAAAAAATACCTTCTACTTAAGCCTTAAGTCTTGTAAGGTCTTGAAATAAAATAAGTCATATCAATTACTCTCATGCTCGGCAGATGGTGATAGTGGTCGATTCATTTCAATAATTCAGTTATACTAGTATCCCACAGATGGCATTACAGCTATACCCTGCCGAACATTCCCGAGACTACTCGCTTCCTCACGAACATTCCCGAGACTTCGACATGAATATATAAAAGTGTATGCCGCTTGGCGCTTTCAGTTGTCTTCCTCGCGTTGATTCACAGTGTTTAGCTATGGATAAGTTCATTGTTAAACGTAAACGCCAGGACAGTGAAAGTGAACAGTCGGCTGCTACTGCTTGCTTTAAGAAGCCAAATCTTACAGTTTCTCCCGGACCGTCGAATTCACCACATAAAGAAGACAAACGAAAGAAAAGAACATAACAGGACAGTTACTTAGCGTATGGATTTAAGTGGAATAACAACGAGGAAACCCTATCCCTGTGTGTTTAGTTTGTGGCGAAACACTTAGCAACGAGGCCATGGTACCTAGCAAACTGAAGCGGCATCTTACAACAAAGCATCCTAGTGTGTTACAGAAAATTGTAATGTAAGGGGAGAAGAAAACAGCTGTGCGAATGGTAAAGAGAATGACCATAGGTGATACTGCTCTTGAAGCCTCATTTAAAGTAGCAGAACTGATAGCTAAAAAAAAAGAAACCTCATACTCTTGGAGAGGAAATCATTGGCCCTGCATGTCAAGTTATAGTTTCAACAATACTTGGTGAAGGAGCAGCTAATCAAATTTCGAAAGTTCCTCTGTCCAACAACACAATCAGCCGCAGGATATCTGAAATATCATGCAATATCAACGAACAAGTCACGGAGAAAATAAAAACTTATAGAACATTTGCTTTGCAAGTAGAAGAGAGTCTCGATATTGGTGACAAACCGCAACTCCTTGGTTTTATCAGATATATTGATGAAAAAAATATTAGTGAACAGTTTCTGTTCTGTAGACCGCTGGAGACTACAACCACAGGCCATGATATTTTCGTTTCTATTAATTCCTATCTCAATGACCATGATCTTTTATGGAAAGACTGTTGTGGTATATGTACAGATGGTGCACCATCTATGTCTGGGAAAATTAAAGGTTTTACTGCCAGAGCTCTCAATGAAAATCCATCCATTATTATAACTCACTGTTTTCTGCATAGAGAGGCATTAGTCGTGAAAGCGTGTAATGAAGATTTTGCTGAAGTGTTTAACCAAGTTGTGAAAATGGTGAACTATATGAAGTCTCGACCTTTAAAGTGCAGAATTTTTTAACAGTTATGTCGCGCAACGGATGCAGCTCATACCTCTTTGTTACTTCACACAGAAGTAAGGTGGTTGTCGCGGGGTCGTGTATTGAACCGGTTTCTCGAACTTAAAGAGCAGCTAAAAACTTTTTTTAAGGATGAAAATCAAGACACATTTCATGAGCTCTTACTAAGTGATTCTTGGTGTTTTGAACTGTCGTATCTGGCAGATATTTTTCATAAGCTGAATAAACTGAATGTTTCGATGCAGGGTCGACATGAAACAATAATCTCCTCAACCAATAAAATGAAAGGTTTTAAAAGAAAACTTAGTTCTTGGAAGTCTGCAGTTCAAAAAGGAGATTTGTCGAACTTTCCATCTCTTCTTAATGTGGCAGGAGATAAAGATCTGGGTAAACTGAAAGACTGCATTTGTGATCACTTATCAAGATTGCAAGATGCAATAGATGCGTACTTTCCAACTATTTCCACTACGAATCTCGACTGGGTTGTCTCACCATTTGATTTCGTAGATAGTGCAGAGGAAATAGATTTCACTGCTTGCGAACGAGATGAATTTATTGATCTTTGCGCTGATTCCACACTCAAAGGTAAATTCACCAAGAGTGAGGCGTCGGTGGCTAGTTTTTGGCTTAACGGAGAGAGGAGTACCCTAACCTAATGAAGAAAGCAATTAATGCACTTTTGCCCTTTTCAACATCCTATCTATGCGAGCAAGCCTTCTCTGCTATGGTGACAATAAAATGCAAAGCAAGAAATAGACTGAATAACCTTGAGGATGATTTGCGTGTTTCACTGTCAACTGTAAGACCCGACATCACATATCTGTGCTCTAAGCATCAATCACAAGTTTCACATTAATCATTAATCAAACAAAATTTATTGATGTATTTTTACTCAGTGATTGTAGTAAAGTTTACTGTATTATGTTGTGGAGTACGTTATTATTATATAATATTTCAATAAATTAACATATTAAGCTTAATTTTCTTTTAATTCATGGAAGGGTGCCCCTGGTGTTTAATGTTATTCCCAAGGGTGCCGTGAACTTCAAAAGGTTGGGAAGCACTGGCCTAGATGATAGGTGGGGAAAAAACAAAAAAGCGGAGATATAGGTCATAAGAGGGTTACCATATAATATGACTCGCAAGTCTTTTTCTTTCTGTGGGCATGTGAGTAACAAAATTCACTTTTGATCTAAATAATTGTGTTTTGGCTTATGTGATGCAACAGAGTTCAATTGCTTAATTTGAGAGCATTTCTGATCAAATTATCTGACAAATATTACAATAAGTCCTTAGAAAATCCAAGAAATTACACTTGTAGCACTGAAAAAACTTTGTATTTAGTAAGCGTCATCTCTTACTAGATGGCAATTAAAGTTTCAGCTATATCGATCACATGGTTTTGTTGCCATAGGTGAATGAACCAACAATTTTGTGCTTATTTAGAAAGTTGGACAAAAACGAGTTTTGTGCGGTAATTAAACACTTCTATTTAAAAGCCTTAACACCAAAAGAGATAAAAGCTAATTTGGATGAAGTTCATAGCACATCTGCTCCTGTGATTGCAACAATTTACAATTGGATAAATGAATTTAAACATGGTCGTACATCCACAAATGATGAACATTATTCCAGATGTCAGTAGAAGTAACTTCCTCCAAAATGATTGACAAAATCCAGCATATGGTTTTGAGTGATCGACATATCAAAGTTTGCGAAATAGTAGAGGTCACAGGCATATCACAAGCACAGTGTTCTCAATTTTGCACCAAAAATTAGGGCCTGAGTAAGGTCTTGGTAAGTTGGGTGCCACATTTGCTCTCCATGGATAATAAATGCAATCGTGTGATTGAATTGAAAGCTGGTTTGGCACTTTTCATTTTATTTGGGACAAAAATAATTTAAGCTCATAGTATTTTAATCAAAATCAATATATTCATGTTGAAAAAATAAAATATAAAGAAATCCTGACAAGTTTCTGTGTCAATGCTTAACTGTGGATGAAACATGGCTACAGTACTACACTCCAGAGATTAAAGTACAGTCGAAACAGTGAGATTTTAAAGGCGAACCAGCTCCGAAGAAGGCAAAAGTGGTGAAATTTTTAAACAAGATGATGCCTTGGTTTTTTGGGATGCACGCGGAATCATCTACATTGATTACTTGCAGAAAGGAAGAATGATAAATGGAGAGTATTATGCTTGTTACTACATTGGTTGAACAGAGAAATCAAGAAAAAATGCCCTCATCTGATTAAGAAAAAGATTCTCTTCCATCAAGACAATGTAAGGATGCACACCTATGCAGTTTCAATGGCAAAAATTTTAGAATTAAGTTTCAGATTACAATTCACCAGATTTGGCCCCCAGTGGCTTTTTTTAATTTCCAAACTTGAAAAAGTGGCTTGGTGGAAAACTATTCACATCTAATGAACAAGCCATCTTCCAAACAGATGCCTATTTTGAGGGTCTTCCAAAATCCTACATTTTGGAAGGCTTAAAACAGTTGGAGAAATGCTGGGAAAAGTGTATTTAGCTAAAAGGAGATTATGTTGAATAATAAAAATAAATCTAGCAAAAACAATTTGTTTTTCTATCATTTTCTAAAGACTTATTGAACGCCCTTCATATTAGGGGTTTTTATCTTATCATATATACCCATACATTGTTAGTTAATTGTTTCTTACACACTGCCATGTGTAGGACAGGAGTTGGATAGGTAGAGTCAGACTGTTGGCATGTTGCCAAGATAGCCTAATAGTTGGTTAAACTATAAAACCTGGGACTAGTAATGGTGATCTGAACCGGCTGCACAGTGTTTTGCCTGTTCATACCCTTGCATCTGCATTATCATAGAAAGGCGTGGATGAAATCATGCAACATTTTTAAAAACACTTTTAAAGGCTTTTCTTACTAATGTTATTAAAGGAGCTGAAACTGGCACTGCTGTTGTCCCTACATTTTTAGCACCTTTGTAGGAACCTATCCATTACTCGCCATAGTTTTCGTTGAGAAATACTGGAAATTTCCTGGCGGATATTTTGTTTTAATTCTTCCAGGGTGTGGGGTTTGTCTTTTACTCTTTATGCTTTAAGTTATCCCAGAGATAGAAATCGCAGGGGGTTAGGTCAGGGGACCGAGAGAGCCACAAATCTCTACTAATAATTCTGTCCTGAAACACACTTTAAATTGTTCTCATTGAAAGATTGGCTGTATGAGCTGTTGCAGTCTTGTTGAATAAGGGCAAAATCACACTTCCTCTCTGTTAATTCTCTAAAAAAAAAAGGTATTCACGTATGTACAGATGTCAACTGTTGACTCGAAAAAAAATTGGGCCTACAACTCTTTCTCCACTAATGGCGCACCATACACCAATTTTTTCATCATGAAGGGGTATTTTATGAACAATATTAGGCTTCTCAGAGCTCCAATAACAATTATTTTATGTACGCATATATCCATGAAGGTGGAACCAAGCCTCGTCCATGAAAAATATTAAATGTGGGTCAATTTTGCCATTGTATACACTATTAAGAGTCCACTCACAAAATGTGTTAACACATACGGATCATAAATAAATACACACTGTACAATAGAAATCAAATGCTGAGCCATAATACAGTTTATGACTAAATACAGGACAAAATATTAAAGCACACTAGTAATAATAATTCAACCAAACAATATTATTGTCAGCTCAATACAGCACTTTTAGTGCTGAGAAAAACAAGTCAGCACCGTGACCTTGTGTACAACAGCTATGTTTTATCACGTTTCCGTGTGCACAGTGGAAAAACACAGCAGTGGTTTGGATGGTTTAGGGTTGCATGGCACTTAAAATATTATGTCGCCATTGGATGTGTCAGCTCAAAATAATTTGAGATCCCCTTGTGGAGTGCCAGGAAGATCTTGAGTCAGTTGGGAAATTTAATGCTATAACCTCAGTGGTTACAGCAACTAGATGGAGACCAGGAGAACCATGTCAAAATCCTGGCTATGGCATTGAAATTTTTGGTCTGACTGTACTTTTCCATACTCATACATTCTTCAAGTTTAGCATATCTTTTGCTCTCTAGTTGTCCAAATTGCTGCAGATCTCTCAGTTTTTTTGCATGTTTTATAGGTTTAAGAGTAGAAATTGTAGCTGTTGTTGTACAGGGTGATTTATATAGAGCCGACACATTTCTTTCATTAATTGTTTCAAAACGTGTTATGCTAACAACAACTTATTAAACCTAAATTGTGGAGGAATTTTGGGAGATTATTTACCTCTATAGCAAATTTGAAAATTTTCTCCATCCTACATAAGGCACAGCTCAACACATCATTCCATGTTACTGGCCACTCGGAGGACTAGCTTGAATCTCCTTTGTGATGTTGTGCTTCAGATCATCTAATGTCTGGTGACGTGTGGCATAAACCCTGTCTTTTAAGTAACCCCATAGAAATAAGTCCAGTGATGTCAAATCTGAGATCTTAGAGGCCACAGGTTCCTGGAAATTATCCGGTCATCAAAGAAATGTGCAATTAGGTTCATGGATTCATTTGATGTAGTGCCATCTTGTTGAAAATGTCCTTGACTCAGCTGTACATCATACTGCATTTTCTCGTTGACTACAAGAACAAAATGTCGAAACAGCTGCCAACAATGCAATTAGGAATAAAACATAAACATCTGCACATCTAGTGACAAGGAATCGAAACTCTAGAACATTCTGCTTAATTTGGTGCTAAAATTGGGTCATTGAAGGAATTTCCAACGAAATAATTAAAGAAAGAAATGTGTTAGTTCTACATAAATCACTCTGTAGAAGCTTTTTAATGTAGAGTAAAGCCTTTGCTCTCATTAAATGTGGATTAGGATCTACTTATTTAAAGCCATTTTGATATTTTTACAGATAGTTCCCTTGAACATGATCCTCTTTCTAAAATGGATCTGGAAGATGGCAAAGAAGAGGTGAAACTGGAACCTACTGAAGTATACAAAGAAGGAATGGTAGTGCAACCAAGAGAAGATGGAAGACCACCTGAGCCTCCTGAAGGGTTTACAATTCATACTACTGAAAGTGGACTAATGGTTCTTAGGAGAAAAAGGCAGAGGAACTTGCAAAAACTAGGTAATTATATGTTCATGCTGATATTAAGCTTTTGTCATTAAGTTTCCTCAAAGAAAGACGAGAATCAAATAAGGAAGTCACATTACACTCTTTAGTTCCTTAAACCTTAATTTTTACTTATACAACACCTACTTATAATAAACAAAGAATGTATGGCACTAGAGATTTTACCAAAAACCTAAGTTTTGACATCCCTTGAATTTAAAAAAGATTAGAAAAAGTATATCCATGTGTCAATGGGCACCATAACTTAAAAACAAAAAGTTTGAGTTTTGACATTTTCTAAGGCTGCAAGATGAAGATTTTAAAAAGAATCCCTCCACCTTAAACTACTATATCTTTTATTTGGCTCTTGGGTTGAAATATATATTTAAGAGATTTACATGACTAATAAAATTATGTAAATTTATAAAATATTTGAATCACACTTTTCAACTTGCTATCCAGTTTCACTTACTGCTATTCTCACTACATGTTGTCAATCTGTGTGGCTGAGTTGCTTAGGATCACTTTCTGATCACAAGGTTGTGAGTTCAAACCCAGCCCAGACCTTGTTTTTTAAGTGTGCTTAAAAGTGACAGCCTCATGCCAGATTTACCAGCATGTAAAAGAACTCCTGCTTGACAAAATTCTGGCAATTCACAGCATTGCTAACAATTTATTTATTTATTCAGTAAATATTTCCAAGGTCATTGATCCCATCTGGATTTAATCAGTGTTGATTACTTTTAATTAGCATAGATATGCAAGTCTTAAATTTTCTACAAATAGCTTATTAGCCCATTTCATTCTGAATTAATTTTGTATGATTTGTAACTGAGTAAACTAGAGAGAAACTTACTATGCAAAAAAACATAGTTTGTTTAACTGGTTAATCATAAGACAGAAACCTATGTAGTTTTGTAGTTAACGTCCTTTAACCTGGTTTGGTCATATCGGACGATGAATGCAATTGATGATATGATGCTCAAATGATCTTGGGGTCCATGGAGCTTAAAGTTACTCGACATTCGTCTTCTCAGGATAAGGGAAAACCCCGAAAAAAACCTTACCCGAGTAACTCGCCCTAAGCAAGATTCGAACTCTCGTGAGGCAGACATGCTACCACCACGCTACCCAGGCGGGTGCATAAATAGTGTTTTAGAAGTCTTTAAAGGCATTAGCCATTTTTAAGATGTTCATTTAATACTTTGTCATTTTTTTTGAAACACTATCACTATTAAATTGCTTCTCATGTTGTCTTGTAAAGAGCATGACATTTCAATGCCCTCTTTTAGGATTTGCTTGCTCATTTAGTTTACAAATACAGTAAAATGTGTAATGAAACTATTTTTGAAAATGCTTATCTGCAGTAACAAGCAATAGATAGCAAAATAAGCTTTTGCAGGAATAATTTTTAGAAGTTACATATATACATATTATAGGTAATGGCTAGAGAAAGTCATGTGATTATAAATCACATTTTTTGAAGTGCTGTCACCATTCAATTATTTCTGAATTGTATGTAATTTCAAAATCAGCATATAGCAACCTGTTTTTTTAAAGATTTGATTAATACTCAGCCTTCTGGTGGGTTTAATTAAGTCAACAGAGATGTAAACTCCCTAAGACTATGGAAAGTAAATGCTATATTTTTCTGCTGTTACTGTACAACTTGTTTTAAAGTTCACATGGGAACATTTGGAAATTTGAATCAGATTTGATAATTTTAATATTAGATATGAGAGTACTTTTGGAGTTTTTGTGTTGTGGTTTGTTGCATATTAACTTGTATACTTGGTTCAGCCCAAGATTAGCTTCAGAATAGGAATGCAATTACAGTAAAGACTTAAATATTACTTCCAAATCAGTCAAAGCTAATAACTGGTATGCATTGTTTGTTCATTTTCTCATCTTTAGGAATTGGAGGGTTTAATGCACGGTTGCGCAATACTCGTAACAAAGAAAAGGATGAAGAAGGGGGTAGCGAAAGTACCCCTGCAGCAGCAACACCTACATCAGCATGTCCTCCTGCCCTTCCAGATGGTGGCTTGACACCAGAGGATAAGCCACGTCGGAAACCTCAGCGTAGAAAGCCAAAGAATAAACTTATGGAAAGTTATCCATCGTATCTTCAGGTACATTCTAATCAACTTATATTAATTTATACACTTAAACAGCACTTTTAGAGAATTTGTTACTGCAGGGTCTCTTAGCTCAGTGGGTCCCATCTATGTAAGCATGAAATAATTTGAGAAGCCTTTGTACATACAGTTGAAATTTTACATATTTACGTATTGGAAAAAAGTTAAAATAGTAGTAATAATGATGATGATGATAATCATCATGCTCATTGTACCAAGCTCTTTACAGATTTTATATGAACTGCAGCTAATCCAGATTTGGCATGCTTCAAAGTTGCAGTCAATAAAAAATAGTTATAGTTTTTCATATAGCATTTAGATAAGCTAGTAACAGTAATGCAAAATTTAAATTTGGGAGAAAGTTTGAGTCAGAAGAGAAACACTTGGATCACTCACGTTTTTTTGTTGTCTGACCTATTTTGAGAACTATTTGCAGTCATCTTCGGTGACTAACTGGCTACTGTTGTGTGTTGGTTGTCTGTCAACATCCAGTGATGGAGTGATGTACTTGCTTAACTCATTCAGTAATGGCAATTCAAAATTCATTAGTGGGGTTTATATTTCATGGTTAAAATTTTTTTCCAAGTGTCCAACTTTGCTGTATATTGTAGGCTTTAAGCAAAGTTGAATGCTTGGCAAAAGATTTAATCATGAAATATAAACACTGCTAATGAACTTTGAATTGCCATTATGGAATGAGTTAGGCAAGTACATCACTTCATCACTAGATATTGAAACAAACAACCAACACACAACACATGGCAGCAACAGGAACCAGTCAGTCTCTGAAGATGAGAGCAAATAGTTCTTAAAACCAGTCAGACAACAAAAAATGTAAGTGATACTTCACTGTTATCAACATAACATGCTAATGCTGGGTGGTGTAGGAAAATAGGAAATTTTGATCATTGGTGTTGTCCACATTGTCATGCAGGCGGGTTTCCAGAACCAAAGTGTAGTTGTTGTAAACATGTTGCCACTTAGTAATCATGCAGCATTGGAGTGGTGCAGAATGTGCTGTCACTGTGAGAGCATATAACACACAAGGTGTTAATGTGACTGCTGTGCAAAGGTTATTTCTATGGCATTACCAGCTCAGACATCATGGATCTGTTCCATCTGCTCATGCGATTCACACGTAGGTGCGTAATTTTGAGGAAACAGATTTAGCCTTGAAAAAGAGGCCTCTAGGTGGTGTTCGAACAATACGCACACCTAAGAACATTGCAGCTGTTCAAGTTTCCAACGAGAGGAGTCCTTGCCACTCTGTTCGTCAATAGCATCTGCACTAGGGATTGGACAAAAAAGCATGCAAAAAATACTGCACAAATTTAAGTTCCAACCTTGCAAGTTCCAGATTGTGCAGCAATTACATCCATAAGACTCTATGACATGTAAGGAGTTTTGCAAATGGGTGCTGGCTAAAATCATCGAGGACGCCCATTTCTTACCAATGCATGGATGTCAGAAGAGGCCCACTTCCACCTTACGGTGTACATAAACATAATTTTCGTTACTGGGTACAGGCCAATCCTCGTGAGTATCACAAACATCCATTACTAGCGCCAAGGTTACAGTATGGTGTGCGGTTTCATGTCATGGCCTCACTTTTCTGAAAGTGAGGATGGAATGGCAAAAACATTAACATCTACTCAGCATGTTGATATGCTTGAAACATTCTTTACTGCGAAACTGCATGCTCTGAACATCAAAAACATGTGGTTTCAGGACAGAGCCACATCACATACTACTCAACAATCGATGGAAAGCATTCGCCAGTTGTTAGGAAGGCACATTATTTCTCATAATGGCAACATTCCATGGACTCCGAGGTCACTTGATCTCAGAGTTAGCAACTTCATGTGGGGACATCTTAAAATTAAAGTGTATTGCTCATGTCCTGTAACTATTCAAGAACTTAAACAGCAGATTGAAGATGAAATCACTGCCATTCCCTGAGAATGCTACAGCGAGCATTCCAGAGTTTTCAGAACAGGTTATTAGAATGTCAATGCAAAAAATGCAGGACATCTTTCCAATGTGTCCGATTAAAGTAAAGTGACATGTTGTAATGAAAACATAAATGGCATACTGTATATATGAACTTTCGTCAATAAATGTGTTGTTTCCTATATTCAATCATGCAGATTACGTTATTTAATAATTTCCCATTTCCCTGCGCCACCCTGTATTACCCAGATACTAAGTACTTATGAAGATAAGTCACCGTCAAGGTTGGATAGTTGGTATCTAATGTTGAGCAGTTGGCGGTGAAGCCATTCGCTCTCTTGTATTTCAGTATTTTGATGTCATATTATCATGTCGATTCAAGGTTGGGCAGCACAGTAGATGATTTCCATCCATATGTTCTTTAAGTGTACAGAAAGGACACAGAGGAGATTTCATTATACCAATCCTGAATAAATGTTTATTGAGACAGTCATGGCCTGTTAGGAGTCTAAAAGTTGCTACAGAGGATTTTCTTGGTAATGTAGTGATTCTGGTCGTGTCCTTACATACATTTTTCCATGGTTTTCCTTTTGTTTGTAATACATTATCTTCTTTAATTTTGTTATTGTGTGTTGATATAATGATTCTTTTGATAGAGTGATAACTTATTGGATCAGATGAATTTGATGTAATTTTACTACCTTTCTTGGCTAGAAAGTCAGCTGTTTCATTACCCTGTATTCCGCAATGTGCTGGTATCCATTGAAGTATTAATCTTTTATTTAAATTCATTAGTTGTTTTATGATTTTGCGGCATTCTGCAATATTTAAGTTATTAGGTGTTACATCAGATGTTATGGATATAATAGCTGTTTTAAAGTCAGATAATAGTACAGCTTTTTCAAATTTATTTATATGGTATAGTAGGTTTTGTAAGCTCTAAAGTATTGCCCAAATCTCTCCATCAAAATTAGTAGTATTTAAACTTAACCTTTTGAAGAAAGAGAAGAGAGGGCATATTGCACCTGCGCCAGTACCACTGTTATTTGGTAAGCTAGAACTGTCCGTATAAACATGTAGCCATTCATTGGTAGGGTATTTTAAATTTATTATTTCTAGTGTCATTTGTTTCAGAACACATGGAGAGATTTCAGATTTTGTAAATTCTGCAGCTAAGTGTAGATAGTGTTCAATATCAAATAGTTCTAACGGGTTAATATTTTTTTGTAGGTTTTCTTTTAAGTAAGACAGTTCTCTGAAATCTGTTGGAAGATTAAATGTAGCTCAGTGGTTAGAGCAACCACATGGAGA
This sequence comes from Hymenopus coronatus, assembly GCA_030762935.1. Lineage (NCBI taxonomy): Eukaryota > Metazoa > Arthropoda > Insecta > Mantodea > Hymenopodidae > Hymenopus > Hymenopus coronatus. Next base: position 30,872,767 of record CM060897.1, read on the forward strand.
ACATGAAGAACCATGTTCAAATTCTGGTTGTGGCATTGAGTTTTCTGACTTGTTCTAATTATATATAAACACGTATTATATTCCACTTTGATACAGGAAATGAGTGAAACTGAAAGGTAATATTAATATAGTCACACTAATGTCATACTTGCATTTAAAAATGCACTTCGTTAACAAAAGCATGTCTGAAAATTTATATCTTTCAGTTTCCAGATTAAATTTAAGTCACTGGGTCTTAATTATGGCATAAAATTCATTCATCTGAAGTTTAGTTTGCCAACTTGTTTTACGGTATTTTACAACTCTTATGATACTTAATTGCAACTGCTTTAAAGTTTAAATCGTTATCATATGAGTAAACAGTGTGCTTTAAAACTTTGCCTCATTGTTTTAATTTATTCTGAGTTCTAAAACATAATGTTTTGGTAAAATAGGAAGCTTTTTTTGGTCGAGATCTTTTGGACACAACAAAAGAAAAGGAGCTAGGAAGCAGCAGTGACTCTGATGAAGAACGAGCATCCCCTCTACAAGTGAGTGAAGATAAAACAATACAGCTCTCTCAGGTACGTAGATTAGATCATTACATCTCCATTCATATAAGTTAAGAAACAAATGGTTCATGCAGTAAATTTTCATGAGAGGATAATGAGAGCAGATAGGACATACAATATTCTAGAGTAAATGCTCAAGTTACAATTCCGATATTATTTGTCAACACCACCACCAATAAATAATAACGATGACAATAGTTAAAAGTATCCCAGATTGAATTGCTCTGTTCTTGTTTTCAAATATCCAGGTACTAAGTAGCCTCCAAAGTAATTTTTGATGCCCTTCTTTTCCAGCATATTGAAATCAGGCTTTTAGTGAACCTTAGCTGATAATGCAAGGTGCTTTTGGCACAAATTCTAATTTAGAAGCCTAATTTGATTTCAAAATGACCTTGCATGCACAGATCCAAATGGAAGAAATTTCTTAACCAGTTGTTTTATTTATTTGGACTATTAGTGTTTAGTTATACAAATGCTACTTGACAGCATATTGATTTGCTCAGATGTCTTCTAAATAGAACCTTGGTGTTTTCTTTAGGTATATTTTGGAAATCTTATTTTTTAAACTTTCCTCTGACATACTAAAGCATAACATTATTTTGGTTATCAAGAAACAAAGATTACTAATACCACATATCAGAATCAAATTTCGATTTGCACTAGACAAATAGCTAGTGTTCATAAGTGACATTTTATTTCAATATTCGGATACTAATATCAATAGGGTTGCATTTATACAAGGCCCTTTTTTTTGTACAAAGTTCATGTCTATACCCCCGCCGCTGAGTCCTTGCACTTGACAGTTCAGGTGGTTTTGCGTAAGGTTGGCTATGTTGCATTTGCGGCGTTGACAGAGTAATTAGTAAACAACAACAGCTGATTAGAAATGTCTCTATCGTGTGTAAAATTATTTTCACCAGTTTAGAATTTTAATGGCTAATTCCATCCAAGTCTCCGTCATCATTCTAGAAAGGATCATCGTCATTGTCATCATCTACATCTTCGTCACTAAGACATATCATTAGTGGTTTACATTCACTGATGATTCCATTTAATTCCTGTGCTTTTCGTATTATTTTGTGAATACGATTCAATTTCTTCTTCCATGTTGCCGCGTCCACTCTCACCACACCTACCTGCAAAAATCTATCCACTTCTATAATTGTGAAAGTCTTGTTCTGTTCCCTCACACCAAAACACTATCAACAAATATAAATAACAACGAATAATATGTATCTTGTTCAGAACAGCTCAATGCACGTGTTAGGAATTAACAAACTGAGCATGTGGTTGGAAATAGCCAGATATTGCAATGGTGCGGCATCTAGATGCATTTACATTGTCTGACCAACCGACCAAAATGCTTCTTTGTGATTGGTTCAGAAAGTCAAACGGGTAAAGCTTTTCATCTGTTTTCTGTGGATATACCAACTTAACTCCTAACTGTCAAGTGCAAGGATTCAGCGGTGGGGGTATATGTGTGTATTTTTGCATGCATGTGCAAAAGTGAAAAGTCAAGCTGGTAAAATGCTAAACTTGGTATTTAAGTTTAGTATCTTCAAGGATGTAACACAAAGATTTTGAGGAATATTCCCCAACCCCAAACTACTCTTTACATGTAAAAAATTTTGAAAATTTTTTATTATTTCAAAAATGGCTTTCATGGTTTTGATTAAAATATCACATATTAAAGATATTTACATGACAAAATGTATATCTTAAATTTTCTGAGAATAACCTCGGAAGACCTCTTTATCCGAGATGAACTTTGCACAACTGGTAAACTGTAAGAGATAGAGAAAAGCTTACTACACAAAAAATGTAGACCTCATTAAAACATACAATTTATGTCAATTTTTTTTTTTTTTCCTGGAGTTGACCATTCTCAAGATATTCCTTGGTATTGGTTTCAGTTTTAAAATACTTGAAAGTTTTCTCATACAGGAATTTGTCAACTCCTTGCCATGCTAAGAAACAAATTTCAATCACATAGCTACAGCTTTTAAAACATGGGACTATTGCTTTAGCCTAGTGATTTCCCTTATCTCCCTTCTAATTATAAGGAAGTAATTAATACAACCATTTCTGCAAATGTTTTTCTTGATTAGCACAAAGTAGATAGAAGGACTAGCTTTTGTAAATATAATCTGTTGCAGAATAGCTAGAGGGAATTGTGAATGGAACCATCAGGTTTTTATAAGTAACATGTTTCATTTTTAGGGTCCTTTTATGATCAGTTCATTTTTTTAAACAGATTTTGGTTTTATGCGTAAAAGCAAAGAACTTTTGCATGAAACATGCTATTTATAAACCAACCATTATTTTATGAAACATTTAACAAGTTTTAAAGAATTATTAGCACACATACACATGGATATTGAAAAATTTAGATTTCGTTTGTTGGAATACAGCAAAACACAAACACAGTTTAGGCAGTTTCCTTTATTTTTCATCATTCATGATAGCTTATTAAGATTACTGTTGCTGGATAAGAATAGTTGCAGTACACTGGAATTAAAAAAAAAAAAATATCTGTTGATTGAAACAATTGTGGATATTTTAAAATTCATTACCCGATCATTATTCTTTATAATAAAAATGTTTTCTGTTAAGTCATTCATCTATAGATCCATTAAATTCATTTAATAATTTAACTACAGGGTTTATTTCATTATTAAATGATAAAAATTATCTATCATAGCTGATTTATGAATTTTTGTGTGTTTAATATTTCTAAAATGTCTGGTATCAAAACTATGTTTAGTTTTCTCAATGTAGATTTGATCACCATTTATGCAGCTAAGTGCCAATTTGTTTAATGTTTCATTTCTGCACAGAGGTATATTTGTTGGTTCCATTCTATTATTATACACCAAATGTGGTTATGTCATTGTTTTCATCATGCATTATACAGAAACTTCCTCTAGTAATTTAATACCAAAGATGAAGTGGATTTTTTAAGAAATATAATCATGGATACTAACATTGCTGTACTTCAAACAATGGTTTTGTTTGTGATTCAGGATGAGCTTAAGGTTATGGAAAAAGTAAAGGCTAAACAAGAAAAGGAATCTGACAAAGAAGAGAAAAAAGTGGAAGGTAGTGAATCTGGAAGTGTGTCACTTAAGTCACCAATAAAAGTAAGTAAATATATCACAATTTTAGGAGTTTGTTTATGAATTTGGTGGGATTTAGGTACATGTGTCAATTTTCCATTTTGCTCTTGAATGTTTTTCTGCAGGAGGAAGATGATGGAAGTGATACAGAAGCACTGAAGGATATACTGCCTGGTGACCTGCTTGATACAGATCTAGTCAACACAATAATGAATGAGGATGATGATATTACAAAAAGTGAAGATAATCTTGATGATATTGGCGGTGAGTTTTTCTTATTTTAAAAATCTGAATTTTTTTATGTGAACAAATGCATTTTATGGACATAAGTTAGTTACCTTGAAAATAACTCTTAATTTTAAAATGAATTTAATGCTTAGACACCAACCAGGATCTGCTGTAGATGGACAAGACCATTAAACCCTTCAGTGATATGGACATGATATGATTGTTAAATAACCCATTTTACCAATGAATAACATCAGATAACTTCATTAAATAATACAAACCTCAATGTCAGGATTTATGACCATGCAATCTAAGGTATGGTAGGAGTGACTAACCTATCAAACCAAGGATTGTGAGATCAAATCAAGTAAAAATGTATGTTCTCATTCAAAGAGAAACAGTTGAAAAGGATGTGGAGGGCCCAGCTAAAGCAATCACTGTGATGGTGTAGTTGGATGCTGACAAGTTTTGGTTAAACAATGCAGATACATGCATTTTACTAAAAATGCATTCACATCATTATGCAGCATTATAAGATCAGATAATACTGCAGCTATCAAGAGTCCGAAAGGCCGTGGGTTCTGAGTCTGTGTGGGAGATCATACTGGTATGGTTGGAGGTTCAAGCTCCAAAGTATGCAAATATTTTTTTTTTGTCTTTTTACTTTCTCTACTCATACTATGTACAAGGTGCATAGTATTGCACTCCACCCAAAACTTTAATACTGAGATTTCACTAGAAATATATGTGTCCCCTGTATCCAAAAAAAGCATTTTCAGAAAAAGTTCCATGTGTTTGTGAACACGATAACTCAAAAATGAAAGGTCGGTAAAATACCAAACTTGGTATTTGAGTTTAATATCTTGCAGGGATGCAACACGAAGATTTTGAGAAAAATCCCCCCACCCCAAATTACCTTTACATGGAAGAAATTTAAAAAATTTTGATTTTCTCAAAAATGGCTCTTAACGATTTTGATTAACACATTGAAGCCCAGGCGTTTCTTTAGTTGGATGGCCAAGAAATGCAGGGTTTTTACACCTACTTTGTGTAATTATTTACAGCACATCAATCAAATCTGCCAAAAGGTATTGGTTGAATCTAAAAGTATGGAATTCAAGGATTTCTCAACAAGTAAGAAAATAGTCATAACTTCCGTATTAATATTTTATTTTAAATTTACAAGTATCAAATATGAGTTTGAAAAAATCTGCTTACACTCCATTTATTGAAAGTTCGAAAAACTCTCCCTCAGAATCAGAATTTTCCTGAGCTTCATTTGTATCTTGAATTTCCACTTCAGTTTACAGAAATCGAGGAAAATGCAGCATTTTAACATATAAGAACACAAAATGTAACAAACAGATCACCACCTTCAAGGAAAAAGGGCTGACTACCAGAGAGCAGCCAATATTACCAACTCTCCTAAATTTCATAATAGTTGACTAAAGCAAGGACAGATGGTAGCACAAATCAGACAACTAAACGATAACTGATGCATTTTCTTTGCCGCATAGCCCAAGACCGGGTTAAGGTCGTGGAATTGCATTAAAAGCATTAGAAATACCTGCCTGAGCATACCTGAGCTGTGCTCAGTCATAGACCACATAGGCATTTCGCACGGCCTGAGCTATACTTGAGCTTGGGCTTCAATGTGTTAAAATATTGTATATTAAAGATATTTACCTGACAAATAAAATGTATATCTTGAATTTTCTCGGAATAGCCTCTGAAGACTACTTTATTCTGGATGAATTTTACGGAATTTTGCATAACTGCTAAACCATAAGAGATGGACAAAAACTGTAGAGCACATTAAAACACACAATTTATGTTATACACATTTTTTCATGGAGTTAATTGTTTTTGAGATATTCCTTGTTTTTGGTTTCAGCTTTAAAAAACTTATACTTTTCTCATTCAGGAATTCAAATCCTGTCCATACAAACCAAGGAACTTCAGTCACATAACAACCAGTTTTTGACTGTCGCTTTAACCTATAGTCCCTTATTTTGCTTCTACAAACAAGGAGCAAGTAATAAGTCTATTCCTGCTAGTTTTTCTTGATTAGTATGAAGTAAATAGAAGCATAAGCTTTTTAACAATAATTTGTTGCAGAGATGTAGAGAAAGTCATGTGAATGAAACATAGCAGATTTTTTATATCACATTGGGTATCCTTGAATGGGTTAAAATTTATCTCTCTGGTGGTATTTATTTCCACATTAGATATTTTTTCTGAGTTGGAATTTATAACTTTAAAAGTATCACTAAAACGTAATTTTGCCTCGGCATAATTGGAGGTTTAAAATTACTCTCAGTTGTTTAATAACACTGATTTAAAACATTAATAATTGAATTTAAATCTTATATTCAGTATAATACAGAAGTTAGTAACCGTGATGTGTATTTCAATTAGCAATTGTTCTTAGTTAGAATTAGTAACACAAGATCATCACCAAAAAGTAATTTTACTGGACATGTTTTGAGGCATGTGTACCTCATCTTCAGCATCTCCCAACTGATGAGACATTTTTCTCATTGGTTTTGAAGTGGCAGATTTTTCTACAGTTTGTATTTTAGATGATGAAAGTTCACTGGTGCAGGTTTTGAAGTTTCTTTTTGGTTTGTCTATGTATATTTTATTGCAATCTTTGCAATTGGTTTTGTTTATCCCAGATTTAATTGATTTGAGATTCATAGTTTCTAAATTATTAAAATTTCACTGTTACTAACTTCAATTTGAAATCAGAGGATTAAAAACAAGCCATTGCTCACACTGTCATTGCCCTTATTTTTTGTAACAAAGCCTTATACTATTTGTATATATAATATTTCTTAAATTTAAAATCATTAAAACTTGCACACAGTGAAAAAGCACATAAATGATAGAAAGTTAATCAACATTAAATACTAGTACCTGCTTACCAAATGGTGAGCATTTTGAACACCTTAATAAATAATTAGAATTTCACTTGTTACAGTAGTTGTGTAAATTGTGGGGAAAATATTGTTATACAAGCCAAAATTAAACCTGTTCCCAAGGCAACCAAACCTTCTATGAAACAAATGAAACTATTCCATGCAATTAAATGAGATCTGCTTTCATAAAAATAAATAAAAAATATGTTTCTATTTAAAATTGTTGATAATATGCACATGTAAATAATAATTCAAAAATTTAAATATTTTGTGTGTCCAAGTTTTTTTTTTTTTTTTTTAAAAAATAATTTTAGTTTATTTGCATTATTCCTTACTTACGAAACTTATGCACCTTGTATAAGGTACAGAGCTCTGGAATACTGTATATAAGTAATTTTGTTGTTTATTGAAGTTTTTTCACATGGTCCTGTTTCGCAGATGCAGCATTGGCTGATGATTCTTTAAATGATTCACTATCTATGCCTGAAGGCTCTGCAGATGCATCGGGGACAAATCATAAAGATGAGCTTGCTGACATTCTTAGTCCAAATTTTAATATTGAATCCATGGTTAGCCAAACAGGTAAAGTTTTCTAACATATTTACTGGTTAACAAAAGGAAGTATATAATAAAAATAAAACTGAATTTAAAATTACATATATGCCATTTAATGATGGGTTATTTTTCTATGTATGATTTGCCCTTAACTGAAAGAAACACGTCCTGAAGTCCAGGAAGGATATGAGTGTCATTTAATAAAAATACAACTTTGATGTGCAGTTCATAATTTGCAACTAACACTGAAACAAGTGATAAATTGGTAAAGCATTGTGATTCAACAAGCAGCTGAAGATGCAATCACTCACAAAACATGTGCAGCATCATTGAGGTACTTGAAGTAGTAAGAATTTAAGTTGGCTGGAATATTCATGGTATTTTTCCATGATTATGCGTCCATAAAATTTTCAAATGAATAGATTGTTAAAAAAATGGGAAAAGCATTTATCATATAGCTATTCATGTTGTTTCTTCATGATATTCATAATATAATTAGTTCTTTTCTTTTTCAGGTTTACCAAACATGGATAGCAAGGATGTAGAGGAGATTTTTAAGGGAGTTCTTACAGATGAATCACAGGAATCTCAAGAGTCTGTGTTTCCAATGGGAGCAGTGGGGACTACAGGTACCAGTTCTACTGTTCATACACCAGCAGTAGCGCAAGGGACTGGAATAGTTTCACCATCACATGCTTCACATCCAGGTACTAATTTGTCAGCTGTTTTGTGTCATGCAAAACAGGCTCTGTGTTTGGTTCATGTTTTTTGAGTGTGGCCACTATCAAAGATTGCTTCTTAGAGCGGAGGCAAGCTCTAAATCTCGTTAAAACACAATTTGTATCAAATATATATATGTATATATGTATATATATATATATATATATATATATATATATATATTTTTCAAACTGGGTCACCTTAAGTTTCTTCTCTCTCTTGTTTTTCTGGAAATGTAAAGTAAACCAAACTCTTTCATTTATCAATCGGTTTTTAAAAGATTTGACTATTGCTTTAGCCTGGTGTATTCTCTTATTTCTCTTCTACTTATAAGGAAATAAGTAGTAAGATCAATTGTGTGAATGTTTATCTTGTTTAGCATGATGTAGATTTAAGAATAATCTTTTGTAAGAATAGTTTGTTTGCAGAATAGGTAGAGAAAGTCAAATGAATACAACATAGATTTTTATTTATGAATCAGCTTTGTAATTTGGCATAAGAAATGTTTGCGTTTTGTATTTTTTTTTAATCAGTTGCAACAGGTCAGGAGTCGCCACTGGATGAAACACTCCATGACTAGAGTGAAAGGCAGCTGCATTTATTGCATATGATTTAAATTAAATATTGATGTATTCAAATGGAAATATACATTCATTGAAGTTTTAATAATAATCTAATGATTACATATTATAAGAGAAATTAAACCAATAATGTTTTACAACTGCTTGCATGTTTCTGTATATTGTTGATTAGAACAAATATCTTTAGAAAGTAAAATTCTGATTCTAGAACCAAAAGAAATAAAATAAATTATAAATGATGCAGATAAATGCTATAAAATAATTCAAAGCGGTAAAAATAATGGGTCCCCTGCTGCCAAAGATGCCCTTGATCTCATTGGTGCCTAATAAGAAATTGACCCAAAAAGTCTGATGTGTTGCATTCACATGCTTCCTCTAGATGTTCCATATTCAAACTATTTTTATAAAAGTTTATGCTTTTATCTACATCATGCTAATCGAGATAAACATTAGCAGAGTGAGTCTTATTATTTGCTTCCTTGCAAGTATACGCCCGCCACTGAATCCTTGCACTTGACAGTTCGGGTGGTTTCATGTAAGGTTGGCTATGCTGCTTTTGCGGAGTTGCCAAAGTAACTAGTTAACAGCAGCTGATTACAAAGTCTTGATTGTGTGTAAAGATGAATATAAACAGTGTACATAGTAAATGAATGCTGATGTATAATGAAACTAATTGTTATTATTGATGTTAATAGAAAATAACAGTGATACTATAACATATTTAGCATAAATTACATACTTACAACAATATAGAATAAATTAGTGCAAAATCGCTTGTTACAATAAGAGAAAGGTATAACAAAGTGATTTTTCACTCACTAGTATAGAATTTTAATGGCTCAATTCCATCCAAGTGTCGGTCATCATTCTCGGATCATCATCATCATTGTCGTCTTCACCAAGACATATCATTAATGGTTACATTCACTGGTGATTTCATCTCATTCCTGTGCTTTTTGTATTATTTTGTGCACATGATTCACTTTCTTCTTTCATGAAGCCGCATCCACCCTTGCCACACCTTCCCGCAAAAGTCTATTCACCTCTGTAATTGTGAAAGTCTTTATTTTCCCTCACGTAAGTCTTAATATCGCTCCATACTAGTTCAATGGGATTAAAATGACAGTGATACAGCGGTAATCTAATCACTTCATGGCCAAGATCCCTGGCTACTTCATCTGCAACATATGTTGGTATGACTAGCTTATTTTCTTTCACCAGGGAATAACTGCAGCAGCTTGGTCATGCTCATGTCTGCAGCAAAACCCCTTTTGTTCAGCCACTCTACTATAACCTCTTTTCTATCGGAGGTAGTAGTAGCCTTATCCAGTTTACTGAATGATATGGCACATTGTCCATCACTATAATTGTCGGACGTTCCAGCTGCTCCAGCAGTTTCCTGAACCACTCCAGGAAGTGAGTATGACCCATATCTGTGATAATCGCCGGTTTTCTTCAATTTGAAGACCAGGAGGCCATCTTCAATAAACTCATCCAAAGAACTGGCATGAGCCTCAATAAACTGGGCTCCTTTCCTTGTTGGCTGATGGCCGCTACTATTGGAGAGCTGTCTGTCCAGCATTTTGTCATGACTTCTCCGGCATTGACCAACATCTCATCCAAAGAAAATGAAATGTTGTTTTATTTATGGATGCTCTTTAACTGCTGTGGTTCTTAGCGTACCATCTATACTGGGCGTGAAAGACCGCTTAATTTTGCTCAGAGGCCTCTTTTCCAGGCTTGAGGTTCTTTTACGTGCCATAAATCTATGACATGGGACCAACAGCTTTACTTCCCTTCCGAAGGATGCCATGCTAAGGATTTTTACGCCTGAAAAAAATCCATCGTCCTCCGCCGGGTTTGAACCTGCGACCTTGGGTATATGAAGTTAGCATGGTAACCACTACACCATGGAGGGCGATAACACATCTCATCCAGCCATACTATTTTGTCAAGATCTTTGTCCAATATTTTGTGTAAAAACACGCATCATGCGACAACAATGTGAGTCTTTTCCAACAAACACTTTACGTCCATTAAGTCTTTAATATCAAAAGCCCATTTCTTTCAAGACTGCTTTCAGCGATGTCCTACCTCCAGTGAAAAGCTCTGTTCCTTTGAGAGAAATAAGGAGCTCTGGTATGATTGGATACTCCTCTCTACTATAATAAGCATATATGTGTCCAATTGGAAAGTATCAAGATTTGTGACCAGGCGAGGCTGCTTTTTTTCTTTCCTGGCATTGACAGAAATACCTGCTGCATTCCAAATGTTTCAGGAATTTTGTCTTCCTGCTCTTGAAGTTTCACCCCCTTGCATATTATAGTTTTCATACTTAGTCAAAGAGCTGCTGCAGTTTGCTCCACAGATTTATCAGCAGGAATAGAGGGATGCCCATTAACTTTCACATACTCCTGCTCACTTTCAAAGAATTTCCTGACCCTTCTTAATAGCTCCAATGCCTGGCTATTAAGTGACATACCTTTACGCAAAGGATTGTCACTTCACAAATTACTTGGTGATTGGCGTCGCTTTGGACGCATTATCGCACCTCAAATCTTGTATGGTATGTAGGTAATGAAATATAGATAAATATATCTATATGTAAAGAAAACAAACAAACACCAGTGACTCTATCAACAATAACAACAAATATAAATAACAACAAATAATACGTAGCTTGAACAGAACAACTCAACTCACGTGTTAGTTCACTTGGTTGGAAATAGCTAGATATTGCAATGCTGTGATATCTAGAGCCATTTCCATTGTCCTACCAACCAACCGGAATGCTGCTTTGTGATTGGTTCAGAAAGTCAAATGGGTAAAGCTCTTTCATTTGTTTTTTTATGGGTGTACTAGCTTAACTCCCAAATGTCAAGTGTAAGGTTTCAGTGGTGTAGGTATAGAAGAGAAATAAGGGAATACATTAGGCTAAAGCGATAGTCAAATCTTTTAAAAGCTGGTTGCTATGTGAAACAATTCAGGTTTGGTTCTCTTTGCATGGTCCCATTTGTGAAAAGTCAGGTGGCTTAAAAATGAAACCAATATCAAGGAACATCTCGAAAACAGTCAACTCTACAAGAAAAACTTATATGACATAAATTATGTGTTTTGCTGAGATCCAAATGTTTTGTGCAATAAGTTTTCGTCTACCTCTTTAACGGTTTAACTGTTATGCAAAATTCTGCAAATCTTATCCAGAAAAAATGAGATTTTCAGAGGCTATTACCGAAAACTTCAAAATATATATTTTATTTGTGATATAAATATCTTTAATATATGTTATTTTAATCAAAATCATTACAGCCATTTTTGAGGAAGACAACATTTTCAAAAATTTGGCAATGTAAAGAGTAGTTTGTGGTGGAATTTTCCTGGAAGATGCTAAACATAAATTCCAAGTTTGGTATTATTCAGTCTTTTTGTTTTTGAGCTATGCTGTCCAAGACACACTCAAAGACCTTTCTTTAAAAATGTTTTTTTCAGACTCGGGACTCTCAACATAAAATTTTTGGGTGGAATATAATACTTTCTCTAGCTACTAAGTACATTGTATGTACATATGACTAGAAAAAGTAAAAAGAATCCTTCAACTCCATTGGCAGAATATGCAAATCATAAAACAATAAATGCATTATTTTCTTCTTTTTCTGAAGCACTTGTAATGTGTGGGGAAAATGAACCAAGCAGAGAGATTGTTAAATGAAGCAACTGGTTACTAAAGGAAGATGCTGTTATAGATAATTAGTAGTGTATGTATATAGTGGAGCACCATTGTAATGGAATCATTTAACAAATATTGAGTCAAATCTTAAAACACTCATATAAATGTAGATTTTTAAAATGTTTTAAAATTTCAACATTTTTTTAACAATTTTAAGAATGTGTTATTTGCAAACTTTCATTTGTGTGACTGAGGAAAGCACGTAATTTGTATAAGCTATTTCTTACATTAAAATTTCTTTCTGAACAGTGTTACAACCTGGAATGGGACTAGCAAGATCTCAAGTTCCTGGTCCATTGCCACCAGTGCAATCTAATCTTTCTTCACCTATTAGTTTTCCTCCACCATCACCATATCATTCAGAATACAGCAAGTAAGTATTAAGTATGTAATTTATAATACAAGAAGTTTTATGGAAACTATGTTCTAGTAATTTTAAAACATGATCCTGTTATATTCTTAGAACCTTACTTTTAATTTGATTCAACAGTTTTAAGGTCCATTTCTTTGGTGTGGGCATAGCATGTATGCCTCACATTCAAGATGTCCTGAGTTTGAATCTTGCTTAGAGTGAGTTACACAGATAAGGTTTTTGTTCCTTGTCTGAAAAAACAAATGTTGAGTTACTCTTTAAGTTCATTTGAGCTCAGTACAACCAATTCATTCATTGTTTAATGCGACCTCTCAGATTAAAAGATGTTAAACTACAGGGGGTCAGGAACAAAAATGTTGTGGTAACCTGATAATAAATGTGAATATTAATTGAGGATGTCCTCAAAAGCAACAAGGCTCCCCATGAATCAAAACAAACTTTAAAAGCAATTCACACTTTCTATTCTGATGGCCAGCATATTTATCTGAATATAAGACAATCTCAAATGGAAAATGACCTTCATTTTGCAGAACTTAATTTTAGAATTAGCATATCATCTAAATTAAAAGAAAGTACCTTCATTTTTAAATGAAATTTAAAGTTTTGCCACATATTTTGGACAAACCAAGGTACACTTAGGTTGATAAGTCTTTTTTTCTCTATTTATTGGAAATGCACATGGTGAGTGGGAGAGGAGAGAATGGAAATAATGTACTGGTATATGTGTGATCAGAGGTAGTAGCAATGGCAATAGCAGCAGCAGTGAAACTGTAGCATTGGATAAGGTTTTCTATTCAGACAACAAACCTAATATAACACACCATTGTAAAAACTGTTAACTAAATTAATAATTTGAATTTGCATGAAAATTCACGTTTGAGATGGAGAGGAGAGTATGGAAATGTATCTTTATGTGAGCAGTGGAAGAATGTGACAACAGCAATTAATGATGGATTTGATTTTCTATTTAGATAACATACTGAATATAACGCATTGTAATGAAATATACCTAATTCAAATTTGGGAACACGAGAGACAGAGATGGGAAAATGGTAATGCATCAGAATGTCTGTGCATGGCAGCAGCTTTACTGTAATGACAATGAATTGTAATTTCTATTTAGACAACTTACTAAATATAACATTGTGATAATAGGTTTTACCTAGTTCATATTTGCACAAATTCTCGTTGTGGGCAGCAGAAAGTGGCATAGGGGTGAATGGAACATTTGGCAGATAAACCTTTCTTTTTGTGTTTGATCACATTGGCCCAAAATATAACATTATGCGCAACCACAAATGGGAAAGGGAGACTTCTGTTTTTTAATCTTTGACAGAAATCTTTTTTCTAATGAGAGTGCTTATAATTAATGCTCATTAACAGCTAACTGTTCATTTTATTTGTCATGTAAATATCTTTAATATAGAAAGTATTTTAGTAAAAATTGTTAAGAATCATTTTTGAGAAAATCAAAATTTTCAAAATTTTTGTGTTGCATCCTTGGAAGATACATACCAAGTTTGGTATTTTACCGACTTTTCATTTTTGAGTTATCATGTTCACAGATACACATACACACAAACCTTTTTCTAAAAATTCTTTTTTTATACAGTGGATCCTAAACATGTATTTCTGGTAAAATCTTAGTATGAAATTTTTGGGTGGAGTGCAATACCTTCTCTACCTACATACCATGTACTTGTAGGGAAAGTAAAAAGTATTTTCAAAGATAATAGATGTCCAAATTAGTTGCAAGCTGTTAGGCTAAATTGTGAACTTCTAAATGTGAAACCCCTCAGGGCTTAAATGTTTGTAGAAGTTCAACATATGTCAATGAAGGTACCAAAGAATTGCTTAGCATCAATAATAATCAGCACAATGCAACTAAAATTGATGGGTATAAAAATCCAGACATGCTCCCTCTCCAAACCTTCCAACAAATTTTGGTATTATCAGAGCTGCAATTACTGTGAAAAACTGCTTCTTTATATATTTTTATCTATTTATTTATTTTTTTGTTAAAAATACTGTCTTTAACATGTGTATTTCATTTGTTTTGCAGTAGTCCCCAGTTCAGTCCAGCATTTTCAGAACCACCTAGTCCATGGCTTTCTCAGGCAGATCTGGATGGAGATGGAAATGCGTTATCAGGAGGCTCAGTCAATCAACGAAGCACGTTGAAAATGGAGGCAGATGAAGCTTTAGGAAGTAATGCTACTATATCATCAGTACTATATGCCAACTTGAACCACCCAGAGTGGAAGAAAGAATTCCCAGGTAAGAAAATGCCATAATTTAATATTTCATTCTTTACTAATACTAAGAAACTTATTTAGTGCCATAGAATTATCTTAGACTCATGAACCGTCGGACCACTTTTGTTTGAACTTATTTTAAGAACAGTTTTACACAGAAGCAAATACAGTAAAGCATCATTTATACTTTTCATATTATATTTTTTATTTGTTGAGGCCCCGGAAGAATTACTATAGTTACCATATAATTTTCATTTATACGTTAGGCAATTTTTGCATTTATGTGATCAAATATGAAATCCTTAGAAGAATGAAGCATTCTTTATACATTTATGGCTGGTTTTATAGTTTAAGCAAAAGCTGGCATTTTTAATAAACAACTGAATGCCACTAAAGCTTGTCTTTTACTATAGTTTACGCTTTGTGAGTTATACAATCAGGTAAATACTTTGGTGTTCAATAAATTCAATGGAATTGAGAAGTTGATGGTGCTTGTGCATTGATTGCGCATGAATTCCCATCTTTTATGATAATACTGCTCCTGAAATATGCTTTTGTAGGTTATCCAGCAACTTATACTTAAAATGGTGAAAAACTCACCAAACCAAGGTAAAGAATGCAACATGAAGAGTGAATTAGAATGGTGTGAAACAATTTTGACAGCTCTGCATACTGTCGATTTTGAGGTAGTAAAAAATGTCAAGAAGAGCATTGCTTCTGATGAAAGAGCTTTGTTATTGACATAAATCATTATTTATAGATGTGGTGGTACAAGTAAAAAAGTATGAAGTATAGATTTCAAATCAAGTATTGCTCACCGATTTGTTCGTTTGTTTAATTGTATCAAAATTTCTTAAACCATCATTGCTGACTATTTACTTAATCAAAATCTTGCATAAAATTCTCAGTTATTTCTAATGTTATGTTTCTCTATTTGGGTTGCTAAAAGTCTTGTAACTACAACATACCTAACTTAATACCTGGAAACTGGTTGCATGTGATGGTTTGTCATTGATTCTCAGAAGTCAACAGGCACCTTATTATATTGTTTATTTCCATAACAAATACCCAGTGCTTTTTCACACTGTTCCAATGAGCATATAAAGAAAATGTTAAAAAAAACAACCACAAATATACAAGTAAAAGTTTTGTGTTCAATGGAAATTGCTTCTTCTTATCATGATACTCATACTTTTTCTGACATAACATCCTATTTAATTTTCTGAAACAATGAAGGATATTTTATTTTAAATATTATATGTTTTTGATCTATGTGGTTTGTTTAATGGTATTATAGTTTTTCATTTCTGTGTTTTTGCATCAAACAGTGCATATCTATGGTTGCCACAGCCAAGTTTGTGCACATTTCACTTTTCTTTTCCTATATAGACAGCATGTGCCTGTATGTTGACAATGCCATTACATAATGGCTGGCATCCAGCGAAGACACCCTTCTGATATTGATAGTGTAGTTAGTGATATGCATGGTCTCCATAATTAATAGTTAATGCATAGAAACTAGTATTTTTTGGGTTTCTTATACAGTGCATTATTATTTTTTCTGATACAAGATCTGTATAATTTTGTTTCTTCTCCACCCACCCTCATTTCCATATCTGTGTGTGTGGGTGAGGATGTGTTTTTGTCTGTTTTTATTTGTTTTTTTGCAGTTTCTTGTAAAATTATAATAAAATCTAACATTTCACTTTTATAGGGAATTGTATGACTTCAAAAACATCTGAAAGTTCTGAACGTTTATGATATAAAATTCTGCAGTTGCTTTTTAATGGTAATTGAAGTAATGCTGTATAATCACGTTTATCCGAATACAAGATGACCCGCTTTTTTTTCAGAGCTTAATTTTGGAATTTAGCATATCATCTTCATAAAGAGAGCATCTGATTTTTAGTGCCAATCACGATCTAATCATGATCTGAAAATTCTGCGAAAAGTGCCAATCACGACCTAATTGTGTAGCCGTTTTCATACGTTTTTAACTCTTTCCAGCGAGAAAGTTTGTGTATTTTCTACGTCATAGCCATAGAAAAGGTTTTCTGGAGTGTTTCCAGGCCTTATCTTCACTCCAAAGCGTTAAATTAGCTCCAAATTTAATTTCTCTTGCCAGTGTTTGTTTATGGATTGAAACATGGTGTCATCTAGCCGAAGGTTACAAACCGAAGAGAAAATAAGAGCTTCAGTTCGGGATGTATTAGAAGAAAGCTAGTGATTTTAATTTTCAGACCTTGTTGAATGAGTTTCTGACATTGATGTAAGAGAGGAAGATATATATTCTAGCTTCAGCGATGAAAACGCATCCGATAGCAATGAACCTCGTACGCATGCAAATAATCAGTGTACTTATCAAAAAGGATTTACAGAGGTGTAACCAGACAACATATACATTGTGAACCAACTATTCACTACGCAACAACACAAGTGTCGAATGGTACAGCAATCTACATTACATTTGTATTATATTGCTATATGCTGTTTTCATTAATAGAGGCACAATGCTTATGTGTGTGTGTTTTTGGTGACTTTTTTTCTCAGTTTCAGGTTAAGAGAATTCATTTTTTGTATTTTAAAAATAAAACACCAGACCAAAACAGAATGTTGTTTTAGTAAAGCAATATCCATACTTTCATTTAATTAGCCTGAACTTTCTGTGTAGTGAGGTTTTGCATGCCTAATTATTGATATTTTGGGATTTTTAATTTTATTTTCAAAATTTTCTTTTGTTTTCAATTTTTTAAAAATATTCAAGAGATTTTCCATAGATATAATGCATATTATACAGTAGACAAAAGTGTTTACTAAAACTGAAAAAATGATTCAGCTCTTTGTCATTTGGTACTCATTTTATTACTAATAATTTAAAACCCTGCATTCTCCTCTTAAACTGCTTGGCACTTTTCAGATAGTATTTTGCTATTCAGGCTGGCACTAAAAGGGTTAATTTTGAAACTTGTAGTTTGAAGCTATATTTGACCAAACTAAGGGACACTTAAATTAAGTTTTTATTATTTTTTTTTTTTCCCCCTTGCTTTTGAAATGGTATGGAAATTCATGTAATGGGTGGGTGTGTGAGAGAGGAGGGATGAACATATTTTGGTGCATATATTGTAGGTGATGGCAACAGCAGCGAAGTTTCAACAATGATGATGAATAAGATTTTCTATTTAAACAATATACCTAACATAACATAACACAGTTTTACCTTATTTGAATTTGCATGGGGATTTTTGTAACAGGAGAGGGGAGAACGGAAATGTACCACTTTGGTTGTGATAGGTGACTGTGGTAGCAGCAGCCATTCTATGATGAAAGACTTTGTATTTAGACAACATTTAATAGAGAATCATAGTTCATGAGATAAAATTACATTTATTTGAATACAAGACATTTTTTCCAAAATATTGTCTTGTTAAGATTTCAATATATTAATAATTCAAATAGCACCTATGTATCAAACCAAATATCTTAATAAATTTGATAACGTGTTGGTTCAATACCGCTGTATTAATTCCTCTCCAGCACAATTTTATCTGAGCACAGCACAACCGCTTCCGATAGAATCCTTGAGTGAAGAAATATATTGTTATATTTAAAAACCAGATCCAAAGAGCACTTTAGAAACCTAAAACTAAAACAAGAAGATAAATCAGCCGTAGCATTTCACTTCTGGAAAGAAAACCACAATCTGGATCCAAATCCAAAATTGTTAAAAACCATGTCAGGCCACAATGAACTCACAACCTGGAAAAACATCCTCATATGGAAAACAAAGATCATCTAATAAAATTTGAAATCCTGCCAGTAGACAGCTTAGTTAAAAAGTTCATCATTTCGCCACTAGAGAAGAGAACACAAGCAAACGCAACCAGCAATGACAGTTGGACCCGTGAGGTTGAAAATGGAAGCATAGGCTTTCGAAACTAGTCCTTCATAATAAAAATGTAAGTGACGTAGTATTAAAAATACCAACTCAACAAATTAATACCACATATAAAATATATTGTTATTTCACAGAGTAACCATTTTGTTATATGTTGTCCTCCATGGAGGAGTAGCAAAACATACAATTACTCAGTAGCATAGAGTTTGCATATTAATGAAAGCTTAGTTATTTGAATAAAGCATAACCTAAATTCAATGTAGTTTTCCTAACTGTGCTATCACAGAAGCAATTCACAAAAACATACAATTAATAACAGCAAGACACACTTAATTGTAATTGCATAAGTTAATAAATATAGTGTACAACAATATGCAAATTATTTTCATCATAAATATAACACATTAGTAACCATTTAAGAACTGTAGATTCATATCATGTTTCAATCTTAATGTTTATGTATGTTAACAGTTTGGGCTGATCGTTGTAAGCAAATATTAAAAAAGTGGCGAGCTTTGCCCACTGATCGTAAAGCTCCATTTCTTCAGCAGGCAAGAGATAATCGCACAGCTCTTAGAATGAAAAAGGCACAGCAGGTCAGTTCTGGATTAAAACATTGAAGCAGTGTTATTTATTTTAATATAAAAACATATTTAAGAAGCTATAACTAGAGTACTTTTTTCTGTTCCAGTTATCAGCTTATTTACCAGTCTTTGCTTTGATTTACAACTATAGAGCTTCACAAATTATGTAGTAAGCTTATTATGAGTCAGAAGTGTTGATTAGTTAATGCTTCACAGAATTGAATCAATCTCTCCTGTAGAATGTTTTAATTTAAGAAAACCAATTGCTCTAAAGGGTAACTAAGCTGATATATAATAGTCATGTGTGTTAGCTTCTGTTTTCTTAGATGCTGATTTTCTCACAAGGGGCATTCCATATCATATCTGTTATATAATTAAAACATTTTGAAAACTAAAAATTTAAGTAAATAATCTATTTACATATTTATTGCTTTCAGAAGAGAATTTTAGAACTATAAGGATCACTACTTATATACACCTGAGTCTCATATTAGGCATAATTTCGTTATTTATTTATCTTAAGAATATAATCTATTTTTAAAGCGTGAAACAGTTTCTAATCATCATCACTGCAATGTAAAAAGCTGGGTTGATTTCCTGTTACTTTTTTGCTGTCTTGGATAGAACTAAGTCATAATCCCATTGCAGATAACAGAATATTCTAATCTTATAAACTGAGAAGTTTCTAACATAAACTCATAGGATAATTTTAATTGAGTTCCTAAACCCAAGTTGTTCCTTTATTTCTTCTGAGTTGTTTTATTTACTTTGCGCCCCACCCCCTGCGTTTTCCTTTCTTTCTTCTCGTTTTCAGTTTCCATGTTATTTCTATGCCATAAGAAACTGTTTATAGTTATGGACATTGTTTCTTCAAACCCAGACTATTAAGCAGCAATTTGGGCAAAATTCAAACTAATGTACATGGCTTAAAAGTGGACAAGTGCAAAATTCCAATATCTGATCCATAATTTTTTTGTGATGTGATACTTCATTACATTCTTACAATAAATGTCTGGTCACAATCAAGCATCATGCAATTAGAAAAGATTCTTGAATAAAAATATTGCTTTGATATGTTGCTGAACATAGGAGTTGTAAATTTTACATCAAAAGAAGCATTTAACAGTAAAGCATGAAAATATTGAGTAATTTTTAGTATTTTATGTATGCTTGTTAACATTTTTACATGTTTTGAAAGTCATTGCTAGGGCTCAGGTTTTATATGATTTAAATTAAGAAATATGTACATAAATATGTAATCAAAATTGGTGAATTATTTTTATTCTTACTATCCTTATTTCCTTATGAATACAATGGGAATTGGGGAATATAGTATTCTTAGTGATAGTCAAATCTTTTAATTGCTGATCCCTATGTGATGGCTTTGAAATCTGTTCTCATTGCATGACCAGGGTGGGGGGGGGGAGAAGAAATCAATGATAACTTCCTATTTGAAAGAAGTTTATGTATTTGAAAATTCCAACTAATAATAAGTAATATATTGGTAATGGTTAACTTCACAAAAAAATATATTTGACTTTAATTGTACAGTATCCACATTTTTGTGCATTTATCCCCCGCTATTTACCAGTTATAGAAAAGTCATTAGAAGACTTCAGAGGCTTCCTACAAAATTTAAGATATATGTGACATTTTCAGAAAATATCTTAAATATATGGTATTTTAATCAATATCATTAGAGCTTTTTTTGAAACAATGAAAATCTTCACATCACATTTTTGGAAAATGCTGGACCAAATTTAGTATTAAATCAATTTTTTATTTTTTCTTCATGGATGCATCTGCTTTTCTTCTATTTAAAAAAAATCAATTTAGGAAGTCTCAAAACTTGTACTTCCAGTGAAATCCTGGTAACAACTCCCTGGATAGGTATGTAGTAGAGAAAGTAAAAATAAAAATCTTGATTTATTTATTTTCAATACTTAATTTAAAGAATCCAAAAATGAGTTAGAGAGAAGCAGAATATTTTAATTCAATACAAATTATTTCATAGAGATTTGTAAGTGATTTGATATGGAATGCCTTATACTAGAATTAAATGCTCTTAGTTTAGGCTAGTGTGTCAGTGCTTAGTAGAGTGTGCACCTTCCCCATAAGTATACTATCAGGCCATTTAGGCTCATCACATTTGTCTTTGGGTCATAGGTTACTATGTGTGCATTACTCAAGGTGGAAAAAGGGTGTGTCATTCAGTGTTTGTTCATGTGTCTAAAAGCCTGTTTGATATGAAATGGGTTTAAAGCTTGGTTATTTTTTTTTTTCTCTTCTGAACACATTTAGAAGTGGAGTTTAAAATTTCCTATAAGGTAACAAATTATTTCAACCTTTTTTTTTTTAGTATATAGATAACAGCTCCCAGATTACACTGTTGATGCTAAGATTTGAAATTTTAATTATCTGTTGTGATTAAAAATGAGAGCTACATTAATGCTGATGGAACAAAAATAAGACAGAAATTCCAACAGGAAACAAAAAAAAATAATGTATATGTATGCCTCTTTTTTCTTATCTTTATGAATGCTTAAAGAAATTTACGTAGCCTGATGCACTTAATTGTAAGAGCTACCCTATTTAAGAAGTCTTGCTCTAGGTACATTTTATAATGTACCAATCTGCTACTAATTGGAAAGTGTAATGAAATAATATAATTATAATTATGATAATAATATAGTAATACAAGTAATAATACACTAAATTAAAAATGAGACTTCATACAACAAAACTCAAATTAAACTAAAAAATGAGATGAACTAGATAGTTTTAAGCTTTGTTATTTAAGTATTCACGTAGAACATGTTTCACATAATGTTTCTAGCTGAAGATGCAGGAAGCATCCTATGAAACATGTTGTGGGTAAAACTGTAAATGAGGAAGTTTAATAATGTTAAGTTTGACTCATTTATAGTTTAATAATAATAATGTAAAATTATTGTAATTTTAAATATTTAATTAGCGATTTCAAATTTTAAGAAAAGAACTCTTCATCTTTTGGTTAAGTAAAGAAGCATATATAACATAATGTAAAGGTATATTATTAGAAGGCTAAAGGCCTTTAAAGCCGCCCTCCATGCTGTAGTGGTTATCATGGTAGCCTGTGAAAGCCAAGATTGCAGGTCCAAACCTGGCAGAGGGCAATGAATTTTTTTGGACTCAAAAATCTTTAGCTAGGCTTCCTTGGGAAGGAAAGTAAAACCAGTAGTCTTGTGAAATATTTATTTGAATATAAAAGGACCCCATACCTTGAAAGAAGGAGGTTATCAGCCATTTTGCATCCACAATTCATGATTTTGTCATACAGTGCCATCTATTGGCAATGAGCTGATCCCTTGTCACCATGGTGCATAGTAGCGAACTCACGAATTAGAAATTTAAATCGATCATGGAAACATCTGTTTCGCTTAGGAGATGCAGGAAGTACTACTACCAAAGGCCATTAAAGACATCCCTGTTTACTATTAGTTTGCTATTTTTTCCAAGTCATAACATAAGTCGTATCTATTTATCACTCAAGGTTATTTCAATGGTAAACATTCTTGTCAACTTTTATGGCTGGCCTGTAAAAATTATGGGAATGGAACTTTTTATGACTTTTGGCAGCGAATGTCTTTTTTAGGATATTTTTGAGTTGATTACAGATATTCCAGATTTTCACCGCAGAGCATGACAAAATGTTAATTTCTTTTGGTTTATATTGAATCAGCAGTAAATGTCCACTAAGTTGAATAAAGTAATGGACTGATACAGCTGATTTCAGAGCTCCCACACACATTAACATTCCTGTCAGAATAGTGTGTCAAAAAATGATCTATCCATCCTTACTTCATCGGCTTCAACTAAACAGAGTGTATTCTTCCATGAACCCATGTGCATTGACTGTGTTCATCTGCTCTACAGTTGTTAAATTTCATACCTACTTTCTCTGATTAACGCTAAGAAATGTATAATAAATAAAACAAGTAGGTGAGTTTTTTTTTTTAGTATAAACTATGGTATTCTAATATAAAATTACAAAATGCACACATGCTGTTATGAATGTTGCTGATGTTTTGCAAGTGTTCATCACTCCATCCACTTTTTATGAATTTAGCTTTCACATATAGAAAAACCATATGCTACATTTCTTTATAATACTGTCGTGATACAATGACTTACCCTGTAAAGCTAATCTGAATATAATAGTCCCTAGAAGCACCCCTCAAACACTCAAGTGACTGCATTTCATTGGAGCCACATTTGAAGTCAGAAAGACCATTGCACAAACATCTGAATCTTCATCACACTTTTTAGACTTCAAACATAAAGTTAGGGAAAATGAAAGATGCAACTATGCTCTTTCTGCTACCATTGCATTATCAAAGAGTCAGCAACAATGCTTTCCCCAGGAGTGGCTAATATTCCATGCCTTAATATTTATCTAGTGATTCTCCTAAAAGAGCAATGACCCTGAGACCAGTTACAGGTATGTTCAGTACAGTTAGAATTGTGTAAAAATTGTACTTCTTCAGTAGTGAACTGATTCCCAGTTCTCTATGCACAGTGTATTCACTTTCTTAAGAGTCCTGCAATGAAGTCTTGTAAATTCCAAGTTGCCCATTACTTTCTTCTTTAAGTGTGGAAATTTTGCTAGAAAAGAATTGAAGATAAGAACTAACTATTTGTGAATTTCTTACCATTCTTTGTAAATCATGAGTTGTAAAGAATTTCTGACCTAATATTCTTTGTTAAAAGTGCATATAATTTTAATAGAGGTTGTTTTCTAAACAGTACTTGTAGCACAAATAAACTATACAGTTCATTAATAATATGTATTTCCACTAGATACCTCTTAGTAGTTCCCAATTCTCAGAGAACACTTGAGAGAACAAAACAATTCCTCTTGCATATGGAAGTTCATTCTTATTTTTATGAAAAATACTACTGATTCTAAGTCCTTTGTGTTAAATTCATTTTTTTTAGTCTTACCTACATATTTATTCAAATACAACTCACATTTTTCAGAATTTAATTTTGGAATTATCATATATCATATATAAAAAGAGGACAACTTAATTTTTAAATTAAATTTAAAGCTTTGTCTTATATTTTGAACAAACTAAGCGATACTTAAAGCAGATTAAGTCTTTTTTTCTTCTTCTTTTTTTTCACTTAATTTGAATTTGTACAGAAATTCATGTGGAGGGTAGGAGAGAGGGAGAGGGGAAATGAAAATTATGCACTGGTATGTGTGCAATGCAATCAGTGGTGAAGGCAGCATCAGTGCAACTAACAATGATGATAGATAAGATTTTCTATTTAGATAACAGACTTAATAAAACTCTATTGTAAAAAATGTTGCCTAAATTAATCATTCAAATTTGTGCAGAAATCCACATTTTGAGCAGGAGAGAGACGGAAAGGGAACTGGTTTGTGTGTGTGAGAGAACGTGACAACAACGGCAGCAGTAGCATAAATAAAAGGCACAACATTTTGGTGGTAATCTTTACCATTTCCCTTAGGGTTTGCTACTGCCATAACCGTGAAGTGCTATCTTGTATTAGTACAAAGTTTCTAGGTGAAATAAGTATTGGTTTAGCTGCCTTGGATGCTGGAAATATGAAACTGACTTTTATTTATGGACGTTCTTTAATTACTATGGTTCTTAGCACCCCATTCTATATTGGGCAGGAAAGGCCAGAAATTTTTGTTTAGAGGTTTCTATCAGGCTGAGGTTCCTTTACATGCCATAAATTTATGTCACAGGACCGCTGCCTTTAATTCCCTTCTAAAGGAAACCATGCAAAGGATTTTGATGCCCAAAAAGTCTATTACCCTCTGCTATAACCTCGAGCAGAGGAAAAATGTTTTTACACCTTGTCATAAGGTGGAAAAAAGTTATTGGAGAGGTTCTAAAGGGGTAGTAGGACTAATTTGATGCCGATAATTTTGAGAATGAGAGGTTACTGTAATTGTTTGATTTCTGAAAATAATAAAGAATCATGTAGAGATTAGACAATAAATGCAAAATACAATTATTATTCAGTAGTTTTAATATGAATGCTTAATTGGAAAAAATCAGAGCAGTGCATTTTGTGTCATGTAAATATCCTTAAAGGAAATTTTAAACTCCACATAAGGTAATAGATCTGGCTTATGGCTGTTGATACTCCCCCTGTACTACTTTGTGTGTATGTGGGAAATATCCCACCCCCTGGTGTGTACCGACAGATCCCCAAGGAAATCACAAAGCCCTCAGTTGGCAACACCAGCCCACAGTCGACACCTTCGACAAGTGGGGGCAGTGGTGTCATCAGTGCCACTCCACAGCTAGCCAAGAAAACACCACCAGGAGGGGGAACAGGAAGTGCCATGGTGACTACCGTGCCTTTGGTCCAACAGAAGGCTGTCAGCGACGCTGTCTCTCCTTCTGGAAGTATAGTAGAGGTGTGTGGCGGTCCTCAGCCAACCCAGCAGCAACAACAACAGCAACAGCATCTTCAACTAACTTCCTCCTCTGCTTCTTCCAATGGCTTGATTCAGCTTCATTCCTCTCCAGAAACTCCACCATCTCTTTCTACAACATCTCCTATAAATCCTCATTCTTCTCAACATCCATCCCCTAACCATGTTCAAGCAGCCCAATCGACTCCTATCCCATTATCTATGCAGCAGCATCACGAGCAACCAGTTTCGCATCCAACGTTAACACCTCTCCATCATAACATTCAACATCAGTCCCTGAACCCTCATATTGTTCAACAGCCTACAAATCCTCATCCTGTGCAACAGATGCAGCAGTCCACAAATCCACACAGCATTCCTCATCATCAGTATACCATCCACCATCAAGTTCAACAGCCATATCATCCTGGAAAACCTCCACCACTTTCACAGCATTCTGGAAGCTCTCCTGTGATAAATACCATTGTTTCACCTCCTAGACCACTCTCTGGTCCACCCTCCAACATGATTCCTTCTCCTAATGTTGTGGTTGGTGGTAGAGAGATAGCTGCTACTAACATGGGAAGCATATTGAACTCTGCAATGGGGGGTGATGGTTCCGCTGGTCAACATCTTACAACGCCACCTCACCATCCACTACTCTTAGCATCCAGTCGACCTTCTGCAATGAGTCTTTTACCAACACATGCACAGCCTCAACAATCACAACAGCCTTCTCAAACACAACCACCCCCTCCTCCACCACCACCGCCACCGCCGCCTCCACCACCACCGCCACCACCACCTCCTTTGTCAACTCCAAACCTTTTAAACAGCAGTACTGTGAACCCAGTGACTGATCAGCAGATACGAGTGCTGACACCATCTGAAATAATGCGCACACTCCCATCCTTAGGTCAAGAAACGTACGACTTACCCTCATCTGTGCCCACGGTGAGCCAGCTCAAAATGATTTGCTTATCTGTTTCTTTTTCATTTCGTGAATGGTCAGAATTGTTGTTAGAGATTTTTTTTCTTCTTTAATTGATGTCAGCTGTTGTGCATTTCATTTTTACATATTTTGTGGTCATTTTCAGTACAAGCGCATCTTTTGTTTTGAAAAGAGAGGAAAAGAAGCTAGATGATGTAATAATTTCTAATTTTCATGTTGTTGAACTTCTTTTTCTAATTTTATGACTTCTGTTTGAATTTTTTTCTTTTTTTAATATTTGGAGATAGAGGAAGAGGAAGCAAACATTGTAGTGTTAGTAGAAATGTTTCTAATTTAACTCTTGAGATTATTTTACAAAAATAGCACTTTTGTGAAAATATGTAAGGTGCAGTTTTTTTGTAGCGTAGGTAGTTCTATTTTTGAACTATATAAAACTTTCTCTTTTAAATTTTAAGCAGAGCACAAACCTTTGATGATCTGTTATTTTAGTTATTTAATTGCAACATAAAATATTTTAAAATAAAACAAGATTTTCTGAACAACATTCCATTTCACACAATTATATAGCATAGCAGAAGCAGAAATTTCAGGAGGAACTTGCAGAACACTTTTCCCCAAGAACTTTCCTTATATTGTGGCATTAGGTATACAGAAATTTGATAGATCAGAATAATAATGAAACCTTTTCAGGAATGATTTAGAAGACCTGTAGGAATAGTTTTTGATGGTCATTAGATATCGCTGGTCTGGTTTTAACTTTCCTGGGCAGTAGAAACATTAAAATCTCTTGATTAGTCACTGAGAATCCATGTATTTAGTTCATCAAAGTTGTATTACTGCACCAGCAGACATGCAGTTGTTTATATACGTATCTCAAGCAAGAGCATTTCTGTGCAATGACTTTAAAGTCAGTTTAGGAGCGAGAGAGTGCCTTAAAAAAATGCATCGTACTTTTAGGGATCTTTGCCTTTCATAGTCCTTGTTTATCTATGGTTTGCAGAGTTTAGAAAAGGAAGGGAGTCCCTCAAATACGAAGACTAAGTAGGACAGCCAGCTTCAGCAATAATGGAGTTAAAATAGAGTGCTTGTTGGGGAAGATGATCGTTGCATGTATCAAATTCAAGAAGTCCTGAATATTGGATCAGTAGCAGTGAGGGTAATCCTTGAACAAAATCTTCATGCCAGGGGACTGCAGTCGCTGGATCCCCCCCATCTCACAAATGAGCAGAAACAGACACATGTGGAATGGTGGTAGTAAATAATAGAAACATTTGAAGATCAAAAACATATTTAACATTGTAACAAGTGGCGAAAGGTGGATATACCAATATCATCTGGAAACCAAGTAACAGTCATCAGTCTGGGTCTTCCCAGGAGAGGATCTCCCAGCAAACATGAGGCAAGCAAGAAATGTTGGCAAGAAAAAAATCTGCTCTTTCTTCTCAGCTAGTGGCCATATTGTGACAATTCTGCTTGAGGTGCAAAAGACTGTCACTCCACATGGTTTACCACAAGTCTTTAATGAACTGAGAACAAAGCATCCTAAGACTGGTCTGCATGAAATTTTGTTGTACCATAACAGTGACTATCCACACTGCACGAGAAACAACTCAAATTTCCGCAACAGTTGGTAATTAAATACTTGTCCCGTTCTTCGTACAGTCCACAAATGGACTGTGTCTTTTTTTTCCTCCCAAAATAAAAGAAACAATTTGAGGTCAATGGTTTGAATTACCTGAAACTGCACTAGTTGGTTATGAAGACTATATTTGCACTCTCTCCAAAGTACAGTGTTTGGCATTTGAAAATTTATTTGAAAGGATGACACATATGAAATGCAATGTAGAATACTTTTAAAAGATGCAATGATCAGATCTAATTTTTTAAAATTTTGCCATGCTTATTCTCAAAACTTTATGCAGAAATAAGTGATTTTTATCTTATAAATGTAAAGGTGTATATCTAGTCCTAACATAAATACTGACATCAACATTTCCTCTTATCCCTCTTGACTGATGCAACTGCACAGCGGTTGGGCAATTTTATCTTGTGTCAACATCCTTCCTTGAAATGTTTACCCATTCAATGTGCAGTGTAGCTCTTTTGTTTCATCATGTAATTATCTGTGAAAGAGAATCATATATATCTGTCAGCATTACACAAGTGCAAGAAGGATCCAAGGGCCATTTTCAACTTGTTAAAACTGCTTTGGAGTCTCGCTCAGATTTGTTTACTGAACCATTAAAAGATTAATGTGTCTTTCTAATGTTGATGACAACACTAAGATCAGACCGGCCATGCTCAGTTCAAACCCTGAGTGTCATCAAGAAGGTTTGGGAATGTATCAGAATTAATCCAGTTTGGAAACAAAAAATAATGGTACAGCAGTTTCAAATGTTACAAATGAGTGTCTCTGGGCTAATAAATCACGATCTAGGACTTACTGCTGATGCATAGGACATCTGCTCAACACTGGTCTGAAGATTACATCATGTAACCCCCTTAGATTACATGCCAAAATCAACATTATGGAATCCTTTTATTCAGACAAAAAAATTTTCACAACTGAGGGTAAATTCCACAAGCAGAATGAGAGTGTATTTCAGAGCCATGAATAATCTCATACTAAGGGGATACTGAGGTGCAATTTTGCAAAAAAGGGAATAAGAACCAATGCAAATGTGTATGTAGAGGAAGTCCTGGAGAGAGCTGTGAAACCTGTTAACCAGACAATGTTCAGCAGTGAAAACTGGATCTTCCAACAGGACAGCTCACAAAGCTAGGAAGTGTCGCAGTGGCTTAAGGACAACATCCCAGAGTGCATTAGTCACATGGATTGGCCATCATCCAGTACAGACTTGAATCTTCAGGATTACAAACTGTGGGACATTCTATAGACCATGACCAGCTTTTCAAGACGGTAATCTTGAAACCTAAAAAATCCCTGCGGCGATGCAGATTTAAACATGAATGTCAGATGTGCTGCTATAGATGACTGGCCATGGCATTTAAAGGCGTGTATGAAGACTAAAAGTGGACATTTTGAGTGTTAAGTGTTTGTCAGAATCTGTTCTATTAAAAGCTATCTCGTAACTAAAAAATGTTCTCATTTAGCCCTGTAATTATTCCTTGAAGTTGTGACAGAACTGTGATAAGACTAGGTAGAAAAAAGAAGTTATTTATATTTTCAGTCATGTTCAAATAAATACAAATACCTGTTGGCACATATGTCAGCAACAAGACTCCAAACACACTTCCTCCAACATAAGGTCAAGAATTAAATATGTTAAATTGCACCTGCATTTTCATTGTTTCCAAATGAAATTGTGAAATAGATCTTAAAGAATGGATGGGAAAATTCAAATGTTGAATAATATGCATACTATAACTAACAAAACCTTAAAAATTTGAATGGGACATATGCACCCCATTATATTGAAAGGGTCAAGGGAGACCATATGAACTCAAGTTTTGTGGGAAATTCAATCAGTTCCACAGAAATATGGCCGTTTGTTGAGGTGACTGCTAAGCAAAAGTGACCATTTAGGCAGATTTCCTAAAAATCTTCATTATGTAATCTTAAAACCACCTATTTTTTTATTTTCATTCACACAAAAAATATACTGCAATTACAATGTAATACACCTTTATGTAGGCAGTAGATAAGTACATTTCATTTAAATGTAAAGTTCATTAGCATTCAGAAAATGCCTAAATTTTTAAACATGAACTTTGTAGCAATGCTGCTGAAGAGATAAGCGTGTCCATTAAAAAAATATGAGACTTAACATGAACGACTGTCTTACAGTTCCTTTATTATATTTTAAATCCTGTAAATATTAAAAATTGTTTAGTTTTTACTTTAATTTTATCGATGTATTAACGCTTTTAAGTTAAACTAATATGTAAGAAAAATGTGAATTAAAATGCCAGAGTCACTCCAAGAAAAACTGCTATATATAGCAGGGTAATATTCTGTAAGGCTAGCTGTGAAACCTGGTAAATTTGTGAAAAAAAGAATTCCTACTGAGCTTATAAATAACAAAGAATTTATTCTTAATCTGTTGAATGTTTACATGCTAGCCTCTTTTATGACATAAATGGGCTCCAAATTTGATTTTGCTCCCAATGTAATGTAGCCTGTCTTCTCAGGCGGGAGTAGCATGACTGTCTGATGCGTTATAGTGGGTATTTGTGGTACGAGATGTGAAGGGGAAGTACTGCACAAGTTTTCTCTCTTGTCTAGCATAGTCAACAAGTCTCGAGGACAGTCAAAGCATTTCCTGATACGTATTAGTGTATAGCTAGTCTATTGATTATATTACTAAAGAGTTTGTAATTTGCCTAATGCACAAAAAATCAAAAGTTATTCACTTCAGAAATGGAAGTTGTTATTTTTCACTATACTTTTTAATTTAAAAATCTAGTTAATGTGGGGTTATTATTATTATTATTTTTTTTTTCTCTCTTTTTTAAACGTCCTTTAACCTGGTTTGGTCATATCGGACGATGAATGCAATTGATGATATGATGCTCAAATGATCTCGGGGTCCATGGAGCTTAAAGTTACTCGACATTCATCTTTTCAGGATAAGGGAAAACCCCAAAAAAAACCTTACCCGGGTAACTCACCCTAAGCGAGATTCGAACTCACGACCTTTTGAACATGAGGCAGACATGCTATCACCACGCTACCCAGGCAGGCTTATTATTATTATTATTATTATTATTATTATTATTATTATTATTATTATTATTATTATGATAAGAAAGTAAAAAGAATGAATGGGAATGATGGTCCCTTCCAGGTCATTCCTGAAAGCTGTTTAGTGGTATTTTGACCACCTCTCGGTTTATACATCTTTGTATTCACCATGTAGTTTGAATCTTTTACCTACTTTTTAAATTTGAGATCATAAATCGTACATAATTTGCATGAAACTCCACCCCTTTTATGCCCATTATTCTTCATTTTTAGGATGTTTGTTTCTCACTTGTCTCAGTTTCTTTCAAATGACAAACTTGCTTGTTTAATTTTCTGTCCTTTTAGTCTCTGAAATGAAGTGTAAAATAGTTGTATGGCACATATATTTGGAAAGATACGTTTCTTCTTTTGATCATTTGTCATTTGTTTTAATATTAGAACATTAGCATGCACTGCAGAAATTTGAGAATTATATTTTGTTCATTCGATCATCAGATTTATTTTATGAGCGGTGGCAACAGTAAAAAGGAAGCATGTGTGCATCACACTTACTCTCTGCTAACCCTGAGCACCTTCCCAAATACATTGTACCTTATTAAAAATGCAAGGATTGAAACATAATACAGGTTGAAGTTGTTGGTTAGAAGGTGGGCACAACTTTTGCTAAATTATTTTGCAATCACTGTGTTCTGAACTAGTGATACAGTGAGCTGCAGCATTTTAGGATCAAATCTTTTTCATTAATTATCTCATTAGTTTTCAGTTTCTTAAAAAATAGTGAATCAGTTTGGTGATAACCCTTTTCTCTACAGTTCATCTTTGTTTCCTTTAAAGAAAGTACACTCTTATAATTTGCAGCTTTTTTTCTTTCTCTCTTTCTTTCGTTTATATTCTAACTGTAAGGATAGCAATTTTTAGGAGGATAAAATATGACAGTTTGCTTGGAACGTGCTCAAATGCAAAGAATGTCTCATTTGCAAATCATTTTGATTTTTGCATCATATGGCATATTGTTTTAAGTCTTGTTCCTTTTCAGTAATCCTGCCCACTCCTAATCCATCACAATCAAAGTGGATGTTGACCATTGCTCTGTACAGTAGCTATTAATTTATGCTGTTGTTACGGTGTTGGTATTTTGTTTTTATGTGCTGTGCTCCAATTTTTATGTAAATTAATACACTGGAATGCTTTCTTTGTGCATGCTTGAGCTCATTTTATATTTTTATAAAATGTGTGTTTTTTGTTGCATTTTATTTGTTTAGACATATGTTTAATTGAAATGTTATCCCTTTTTTCTTTTCTTTCTTTTGGTCTAAAATTAGCATTTTAATAATCTAATGTAGTTGTAATATTTTGAGAATAATTTGGTTTGTAAATTTTTATTTAACTTGCTTATAGCAAACTTATGTCATTTTACAATATTATTTTTAATACAAAGTGGGCATGGGGTAATTATTGTATGTTTCCACTAGTTCATTTGGCATTTAAAGAGGGTGCTGTGGACTTCCTAAGATTGTTGCTTTGCTATAATCATAAAATTATTCAGAAAAACATAATGCTAAGTATTAATGTTAATAGGTAATATGTATAAATCATTTGAGAGAATTCAGATCATGAAGCAAAGCATGTAAAGTGTGAAAATATTAAGAAAAGATCCACCTAAAAAGCTGTTTTACACTTGCAGCATTAAATACTATCATTGTTTGCTTTAAGTTACTAGGTAATTTTGTAATTTAATTTTCTATAACTTTCCACCATCATAGGGCCTACTGAGTGACTAAGAAAAGCATTTTTTGTTTGTGTTTATAATTTAGTTGTAATTCATTAATAATATCCATCAGCTTTAGAGTGTGCATATTCATATTTGATGTTTTGCCATATTTGCTTAGCTGCTGGACCGAACAGCAAATAACTCTCTTTTTTCTTTTCTTTTTCCTTCTTTTTACCTTTCTTTCTTTGTTGATCATTAGATCAACAAAGATGAGAATTTTAAATAATGTAAAACCAGTGATTACTGCAGTGTATTGCTCATTAATATGGTACATATATTTTTGGTATGGTACTTATAGTATTCTCAGGGTATTGCCATCTTTTAAAATGTTACTTCTATGAAAAGTTTTATGTATACATTCTTGTTTCTGCAAGAACATAATTTCACAACCTGCATCAAATGTTATGTAGTGCAATAATATTGCATTTTGTGGATAGTTGGTAAAAATGTATTTAGTTTGGAAACTTTTCATGTGTGCTTTCTTTTTCTCAGTTTTACTATTAATTTAAAACTGTGCCATGCTGGGATTGATTTAATGCTTCTTGCCACATTTATCTTATTCTTTGAATCAGCTTAAAATACATGTATATAGCTTCAGGTTTGATTCACTTCATTTAAAATCATAGGCCATTCTATTAGTTAATCTATGTTTAGGAAAACTTTTAGATCCTGGTCCATACTTATGACTGGTTAAACACAATTTTTATTACATATTGCAAACATGACTATAGATTATGTTCCACTCTCTTTCCAATCTTTGGACATAAAGGTTTTGCACAACATATTTGGGTGATGAAACATATTTCTGATGAAATGTAGTTTTTTCAGTGTCTTTAGGTCGCAGAAATATGATTTGTTCTTCAAAGATTGATAGACAGAAAATAAAAGCTATGAAATAGAACACCAGCTATGCTTTTGCAGATTGTCCTCTCTTTAAAAGCTGTTTGTCCAGAGATTGTTATTTACACTCACAAATTTTCTACAGATATTCTCATTTTATGGATGATCTGGAATTTAAATGAGCATGTCAAATCTTATGAGAACTTTCACACAGAACATTTACAGAAGTGCTAAAGATATTAGCAAGGATCAGGATTTTACGATTTCTGCTTTTGTAACTCAAGCTACATATTTATTTGTACAACTAAATACAAAGCATTATATATTTTCATAAACCATTATATGCAAAGAACATACAAGCTTAATTTTCTCAAAATACAATTTTTCATCCCTTGGATTCATATTACCAATATAGCCCCCTGCCCTTCTACTGACCTTACAATTAAGCACCCTAAAGCCCCATTGCCATGCTGCTGTTTCTCCTTCAGCCTTTTGTGTTACCCATAACTCAGTGTTAGTATGCATGATGATTAAGCTCTCATTTTCTCTGATGTATTGTGCACACAAGCAGGATTTTTGTATGAAAATTAATACATTTGAATTAATCTTTTCTTTAGAGTGTTATTATTACTGTTTCACAAAGTTTGTGTCTGCTCAAGATCATCATTGTTAACTTTTTACCTCGTGGAGAATTCTGCTATAATCTCGGTTTTGGTTTTCTTTTGGTGAAAAGTCGTGAACAGTTGGAAGTTTTAATATTGAAATAGTGTGTACTGAAAATTTGTTGGCATCATGGGTGGAATTACTTCTTTTTTTTTTAAACTTTAAGTCATACATAATGGAACATCAAAACAGTCAGTTAATGAGGGTTAACTCACCAGCTGTAATGCTTGGGCTAAGATATCATTTTTAGGAGGGAATATCTGTTACCAAGTGGTCCAGGATCTAATTGCTATGCTTTTACAACTATATGCTATTAAATATGTTTTCTGGCATGACTAAATATTGCTCACAGTCCTCCTACCAGCAGAACAAGATTGAAAAGAATCTAAAACCCTAAGCTCCTCACTGCCAGGATAGATTTTATTTTAATCAAGTCTAATTAAAAACTACATTCAAATTATGTGTGCTATCCTGCTTTTATTAAATGATTCAAGTTTTGTTTTAGAAGAAGATACTTCAAGAACATTATTGTTATTTTTAACCACATCCATTCAGCTAAGGAAATATGTAATTCATATTTTTTAAAATTTGTTTAATTTTTTTCTTTGATGTACTTATATAGAGGGAAGGATACTTCTCAAATTTGTCTCTTAACATCTGCAGCATCTGGCACAACTAATTACTTAAATCTACCTAACTAAAAAATCACCTTATAAAAATTACAATTTATTCTAATGAATAAAAATGTTCCTAAAAAGATGAAAGTGATTATGACACTAAAACCATTCATTCTCATTAGCATAGCTGGTAAATGGCTTATTAGTCAGTATAAAGCAGAATGTAAATTTGCATTCTTCTTGCACATCTTAGAACCAAATCCCCAGAGATATGCTTTTGTGGTAGAAGGACTGTATAGATGGTTGTTGCAAGGCTAAATTATTTGCAGAATAATTACATTTAAATGGTTAAAATAATTTTGTCAGAGTTATTCATATAAAACAGAAGTGTACATAAATTAGCAGTTTAAATGATAATTGATAGTAATTTGTCTAAAGCATATTATAATTGTACAAATAATTTTTACTTGAAAAATGTGAAAAATGTTGGTTAACTCAGAACATATCCAAATTTACAGTAAAAATAAACCCTATGGTTATGCAGTAAATACTATGGTTCTGCACTTATTAAAAGTGGTGAACTACTCAATAATTAATATTGAATCTGTTGTTTACCCCTTTACATATTATATTCCAAAATTAGAGATAAATTCTTATAATATTTAAATGCTTTATATTCTGTTGCAAGATTTTGATAAGTATGATGAAAAATTATCTTGTCAGGATCAGGATAAAATACTGCAGCAACAGAAAACAAGCCGTGAAGCTGAACAGGAACGACAATGGAAGCAGCTTCAGGCTTTGAGACAACAACAAGCTCAGCAACAGCAACAAAACATTCAAGATCAACGAGTTCAAGGTATATTTTAAGTTTATATTTATTGGAAAGATTATAGAAAAATTTGTGTAATAATAGAATTTGAAGCACGATCTTCAGTCCTTTTTCCTGGTGCTCTTATCATTTGTATATCCTTGGCCAGCACCTAAACAGTACCTTTTGCTGATTTTGTATGTCCTGACATTTCAGATTATCTCAAATGAAACACTTTCGTTTTAAGAATTTACCATATGTGATTTTTTTCTGTCCTCTTTCCAAAGATGTAAAACATTTCCTGTAATATATGCACATGTTATTTAAATGTTCTTTCTTGTTTTCATAAACAATAAATAAAATGGTAGCTATATGATTTTGGGGATTTGAAGAAATTAGACCAGAGGTAAATTTCCTATTGGCAGTTGCAGTCAAAGCAGAAGCTGGGTTCAGTCAGTTTTGTTGCTGTAGCAGAATTGTTTTGCCCTGTCATATCAAATTTCAGATCAATGGATTTCAGCAGCATATTTATTAATAGACTTTACCATTAAATGCAACCTGAGCCAACAGATCACCCTCCATGTTGTAATGGTTACCATGCTAACTTCATATACCCAAGGTCGCAGGTTCAAACCCGGCAGAGGACGATGGATTTTTTTGGGCGTAAAAATCCTTAGCATGGCTTCCTTCGGAAGGGGAATAAAGCTGTGGGTCCTGTGTCGTAGATTTACGGCACGCAAAAGAACCTCAAGCCTGAAAGAGAGGCCTCTGAGCAAAATCAAGCGATCTTTCACCCCCCAATATAGAATGGGACGCTGAGAACCAAAGCAGTTAAAAAGCGTCCATAAATAACAGCTCATTTCATTTTTTGAGCCAACAGGAATCCCTAGAAAATTAGCACAATTTAGTTGAACAAATTAAAATTGAAGAGCATAAGAATGTCCAGCAATGTCAGTAGCTAATGAAAATACAGTTTGAGTTGAAACAACTTCCAGGAAGTTGGGAGTATCCAAACATTCATTTGCTATAGTTGTCTGAAATTCTGCACAAATATTTTGTGTAAGGAAGCTTGTTTGTTGTTGGTACACTTCCCTCACAGAATAACAAAATAAAGAGAGGAATGGTGCCAGGAAATATTTAATTGGTTGACAGTGGTTTACTTGTGATATCAGTCATATTCAAAACTGAATTAATGTGGCAACAGAGAATGAGTCTTCCCAAATGACAGCTCATCCCAGTAAAGTTTTAGTGTTACATAAGGGCTGATCTGAATATGGTTGCTAGGTTTTTCTTAGTAAATAAACATATTGCAACCAACCATTCCATTCTGGAAACAAAAAACTTTCAGTGACATCTGTTATATCACAGTTTACCTGAGCGACACAAGATTTGAGGTCATTAAGGCATGCATGTTTTGAGTGGGACAGTTCAAGTACAACTAGAACTGTTTTTACTCAAGTGGTTTTTTTTTTTCTTTCTTTTTTTTTTTTTTTTTCTTTTTTTTTTTTTCCTTCCAGATTTTTCTCTATCCTCATGTTGGGAAGATAACCCTAAATTTAGATCTGATATATTTGCTTTCCAAATTTCCTTTCTCAATTGTCATATTTTATGCATCACAGAGTCATAAGCCTGTGGCATGATTAAACGGGTAGCATCTTCAGAACAGAGATAATAAGGGTACTGTTGCATCTTCATTTTAGTATCTTTGCACATACTGCTTTGTAAACAATGGAATTTCTTCGAGTCTAGTGCCACTAGTTAATTACCCATTTTAGGGTCCAGCTATTTATTTTACTGTTTCCAAGTGTCAAGGAGAAGTTCAAGAGCTGTAGGTTCCAGAATTCAAAAGTTGTCTTGTCCTTTGAACAAGAGATTTGTGTGTCTCTAAAAAGAAAGGCACGACTGTTTCCAAGATCGGCTCCAGCTGATGAGGAAGATTACTTTGAAAACAAATTAAAAAGTTGAGCAATACTTAGTAGAATCCTGAAAATTTAGTGACCTTTGTACTTCCTCCCAGCACAGACAGGTAAGCAACAACCTACTGCTTAAGTATCTTGAAAATTAAATAATGACCCTTGAATATCTTGGAAGGGTCTCTGTGGCATCATTGTGCCAGCAGCTACATAATGGATATGTATAATATGGGGATGTTAGAAAGCTTTTTTTTTTTACACCCTCCCTTCATCATATACAGATTCGTGCAGATCCTATTTTTTTCTACTGATCCTAATTGCTGATGGATGTCTAGTTGGAACTGTGTTTCAGTTTTTGTTTTTGATTCACATAAAATTTGATGACCTCTCTTTCCAGCAATGGCTCGTGTACAACGTCAGATAAGTGTAGATGGCACACCATTTTCATCTGAGCAAGCTGTGCACCCATTGACAACTCAATTGCAAGTTTCAACAGTACAGGTACTTAGCTGTCATTGTTTATCGTAATGCAGTTGTTTAACTCATTGTTACTCTTTAAAAAGTGCTGAAACTTCTGCAGATGCAGGTCAGAGTATTACAAGAAAAATTCTGGATTTCATGTTTATGTGGTTTATTTGCAAAGGTTTAGCATGAGAACTATTTTTTTCATCATGTCAAGTAACATTAAACAGGTACATTAACATTGGAAATCTGCTCAGTATCAAAATCATTAGAAAGATTTTTTCACTAATTAATTAAAATATATAAATTTTCCCAATAATTTGTCCTTTATCACTATTGAGAGAAAATTAACTCTTCTCTTTTCACCAAGTACTTCATCTTTCAAACAAGAGTGCTCTCTCCATTTAGCAAACAGTACTTTAATGGTCACAGAGGATATCCTAGGTGTTCCATTGTAAACAAAAGTTCAATATTGTAATAGTAAATAAAAGTTTGAAAAAATCTGATGTGTTCCATTCACATAACTTTCTCTACTTATTCTTACAAAAGCTTATTCTTCTCTCTAGTTCATACTAATCGATATAAATGTTAGCAGAAACTGTTGTATAATATAGTTCCTTCTAAGTAGAAGGGAAATAGGGAACACACCAGGTTAAAGCAGTAGTCAAATCTTTTAAAAGGTAGTCACTATATGAGGCAATTTAAATTCCCTTCTGTTTGCAAGACCAGAATGAGAAAAGTAAATAACGACTTCCTATCTGAGAAAAATCATAAGTATATGAAATTACAAAACCAAAACAAGGCATATCTTGGAAATGGTTAGCTCTACCAAGAAAAAAAAAAAACAAAAACTGTATATGACATAAATTATATGCTTTAACGAGATCTACATTTTTTTGTGAGGTAAGTTTTTGTCTATCTTTTACAGTTTACCAGTTGTACAAAAGTCATTCAGAATGAAGAGGACTTAAGAGGCTATTCCCAGAAAAGTCAGGA
The DNA here is from genome assembly GCA_030762935.1 of Hymenopus coronatus. NCBI lineage: Eukaryota > Metazoa > Arthropoda > Insecta > Mantodea > Hymenopodidae > Hymenopus > Hymenopus coronatus. Next base: position 30,912,442 of record CM060897.1, read on the forward strand.
TATATGTATATTATCTTTCATGTAGGGTATTTTAATCAAAATTGTTAAGACCATTTTTGAGAAAATAAACAATTTGGAAAAATCTTCCATGTAAAAGGTAGTTTAGGGTGGGGCCGATTTTCTTGAAATTCTTTATGTCGCATCCTTGGAAGGTACTGAACTTAAATATCAAGTTTCGTATTTAACCAACTTTAGTTTTTGAGTAATACAGCTCTCTCTCTCTCTCTCTCTCTCTCTCTCTCTCTCTCTCTCTCTCTCTCTCTCTCTTTCTCTCACACACACACAGACTTTTTCTAAAAATGCTTCATCTTTATAATTCAAGGGTGTATTTTTGGTGAAATCTTGGTATCAAATTTTTGGTGGAATGCAATACTTTCTCTACCTGTATATTATGTACGAAGTAGAGAAAGTAAAAAGGAATGTTAATGTTACACAAAATTAGTCAGAAGTTTAACACCATCCAGTTAACATGTTGCATAGTAAACTGAGTATAATAAAGCAATCCTGAGACACCACTGCCACTCAGTATGATATTGCTCACTTCTGAAGAATCCTACTAGGTTGAATTGCTAATTGGCCACAAAAACCTGCTTGGGCTTTGATAACTTTATTTGGTTCCTGATTCAAGAACCAAAATGATTAATCACGCTTCATTGTGCTTTAAGATAGAGTCTGCAGTGTAAAACCAAAAGGAAGTTGATTCCATCTTTGGAAACCTAATTAAGCATTCATTTCAAATAAAGTAAAAGAATCTTCCACTATAAGAATTTTCAGCACTCCATAAAGCATTATGAAACATCATTGGTATTTCTATTTGTTCCTAAATTGCTGCCATTAAAGAATACTAGTTGTTTGATGCTTGAAGTAAAAGTAATACTACAAAACCTATAGATTTGAAGCACTTTTTGTACTTGCAGGATCCCAACTCAGGAGCTCCCCTAACTGCTTCCCCTTCTCCTGGCTCAAGAACACAATTCCCAGGTCCTCCTGTTAAAGTAACACGTGTCCTTACTCCTCAGAGCCCCAGTAGTGGTAGTGGTGCTGCTGGTGGAGGGTCATTTCCGCATCCCAACCTCCCACCTCCCCTGCCACCTTTATCTACCCCTGGACGTCAGGAGATTATTAGTCCTTCACGTCCAAACACGCTAACCATCCCTCGTGCTGCTCCAACAGCAGTTGTGCGACCTTCTGCAAATGAGCAGTTTACAGGAACAAATCGCATATCTTTCCAGTCAGGATCTCAACAGCAACCACCCTCCCCTTTCTCACCTCAGCATCCTCCTTCTCCACATGAACAATTTCCACAGTCTCCATCAGTATCTTCTGGCTCTCAGTCTGATCCTTTCCAGAGACCTCCTTCAGGTTCGCCCACTTCTGATCCCTATCAGTCTCCTGCTACACCTAGGCCCCAGTTTATCTCAGGTGGACATCAGTCACCAACCATAGTGCAAAGGGGACCTATGTATCAAGCCACACCTCGTTCCAGTGCTGACCCATATGCTCAGCAGCCAGCTACTCCTAGACCTCAGCTGAGTGCCACTGCCACAAGACCTACTCCACAGGTAAACAGCAAGGAGAGACTGGAATATATTTTGGAGGAAAGATTTATGCCTAATGCTGAGTTTGGGGTGAATTGTTTTCTTATAGCCTTTTACTATAAAGCAGTTTAAACCTCTTTTTTGAACAGCAAGCTGGTAAATAATAATAACTACAATAACAATAATAATAAATTTCCCATGTTTCAAACACAATACGTTTCTAAGCTCTCTAAGGGGCCTTTTTTAAATTGGTCTAAAAATCATATATTTAAATAATTAATTCTTAAAGGATGTGTTTGTCATCCTTCCTGGTCTAGAAATAAAATGCTAACCTCTAGTTCCTAAGGTTGCAAGTTCAAACCCAGCGGAGGACAATGGACTTTTTCAGGCATAAAAATCCTTAGCATGGCTTCCTCCATAAGGGAAGTAAAGCAGATGGTCCCGTGTTATAGATTATGGCACATAAAAGAACCTCAAGTCTAATAAAGAGGCCTCTGAGAAAAACTAAGAGATCTTTCACTCTCAAAATAGGATAGAATGTTAAGAATGGAAGCAGTTAAAGAGCATCCATAAATAAAACTCAATTTCAAAGGATGTGTCATGGCAGTCCAAGATTTGCTATTGTGCTGCAAAATTGTGAAGCTATAAAGCTAAAATTGTGAGGTGTCATCCTCCATGGTATAGGGGTAACATGTAGTCTCTGGTTCCCAAGTCGGGAGTTCAAATCCTGCAGAGGGCAATGGATTTTTCAGGCAATGGCTTCCTTCATAAGGAAAGTAAAGCTGTTGGTCCCGTGTTGTAGATTGTGCCACATAAATGAACATCAAGCCTGATTAAAGAGGTCTCTGTGGCAAAATTAAAAGGTCTTTGATGCCCAATATAGAATGGAATGCTAAGTCCCACAGCAGTTAAAGAGCATCCATAAATAGAACTCAGTTTCAAAGAATGTGTCGTAGTAGTGCAAGATTTGCTACTGTGCTGCAAAATTGTGAAGCTATATATTTTGGTAGAGCATGCACATTATATATAACTCCTTTAAATTGTGCTTTCTGTACAATTAATATTTACTGTCCAGAATAAAAGGACTTCAGTAATAAACAAGAAATTTCAGAGTTTTATTTTTTAAAAAGTTGAAATGAGAAGTTTTTTATAGCCTTATGCTGATGATGTTAAAATGTGATGTTCTCCAAATTAACATAAAATTGCAGAAACTTACACCAATCTATTCAACAATGTTACTACGCTGGCTGGTTTTGAAACAGTAATTACCTTTAAAGCTACAATTACCTGTGTGCTAAACCTATTGTTAAGGTCAAAGGCCATTTGGTTAATTCAGTGTTGGTAACTCTAGTTACTCCAGTAATTACCTCTCTGTAGGGTTTTACTGAAATGCTTAACAAAATAGCCCAGATCAGGCATAATGTTACTTTTATATTCAAAATTAATAAAATATATAATACATTTTTCATACAGTTACAGTTTGCAACCAACAAAAAGCTTTTAACATTTATTTTCCATAATTATGGAAAATTTTGTCAGTTAATTCTCTTGATCTACTGCAGATAACAACATAGAACAATTTAATGTTGTGCCAGCATTTTGACAAGGCAGCTCACTTTATTAGAGCAACTGGATGAAACCCGATGTGGTTCAAAACCCGGGTATGACAATGAATTTTTCCCTTATGCTATCTCTAAAATTTTGTCCTACATACAGCTTGTGTGAAAGAACAATTAATCGTTGTGGGACAACACATTTTATTTTTGCCATGTTGAACCCAGTATATGCTATCTGCATTACACACTTTAAAGTAATCCATTAACAGTTTTTTGAGATGCAGTTACTCATAGATCTATAAGAGATTCCCTTATGAAACATACACAGTGTTGTCAATATAAATGAACCTCAATGATTGTATGTGTACTTTATGTTAAAATAAATTCTTTTTCTAAGAGCAATTTCTGGTCAGGGACTGAAAGTATGAACGTTTTGTCCATTATGCTTACTGACCTGCTGTTGTAATTACGGCTTGTTCCCTTTTCAAGTTATGCAAAATTGTTATGCTTAAAAAGATTTATTTTGAATCAGATATATTTAAGTAAGTTTTAAACTATTTTAATTTTTCATAATTAAACTAGGGAAGGAACTTACCTTTCTTTCATAAATTTCATACAACTTATTTGTTTTCTTCTGTAAACTGATGTAAATATCATTTCTTTGAAATGTTTCTTTTAAACATCTGAAAGATCAAAATGTACACAAGATAAATTAAAGGCAGCATTATGAAGCACAATGTGTGAAAACATTTTTAAAAAATGGCTTAGATAAAGGTAAAAAACTTCTAAATCACAATGTACACTTAGAGAAAAGTGAAAAAAATTACAAAGAGAAAACTGGGATTATTCTGTTACTAGTGCTCAAAATTAAGTTTCAGTAATGAAATACAGAATGGTTATTGGAGTCTGTGATTAGGTTGTTAAATAGAATAGGTTTTTGAATCAAGAGAGTACAATGTTAAAAGTTTAAGGACAGACTTACATCATTGAATTTTCATTCCTGTCCTTAAACATTTATGTGAAATCTCTGACATGTTATGCCTATCAAATACTTGTCAGAAATAAAGTTTTCTGCTGTAAACTAGAACTCTTCATGCTTAAAACTGTGGATAATATAGTAATTTTTCTGTTAAACTGTATAAAACTCGATAAAAATTATAAAAAAAAAAATAATTCTTGAATGGATGCATTTGAATCTATGAGCTTTATTATGGAGGTAGATTTATCTGAAATGGTTCTTGGGGTGTCACGTTTTAATAAAAAATGTTATGAAGATTCTTGCATCACATTGAAGGACAAATATTTTGTCATTTTCTAACGGAAATAGTCATTTTTAAAATTCTCCTGCATTTGAAGTTTTCGAGAAATGGATACTTTGCTCAAATATGTTTAAGTACAGGGATGAATATTCTGATGTACGTCTTTACACTTTTGACAGACACTGTAATATAATAAAGTAAGTCCAATAAAATGGATAGAATTGGAAATGAAGCAGAAAGATTTACTAAAAGAAAACTGGGGGACTAAAAATATTTGTATGGATTATTCACACATGTTAGTTATAAATTCTTGTGAAGCATTTTATAAATTTTAAATGTTTATCGAAAGAATTTAAAATAAGTACATAAAAATATAATCTAATATTGTTGCCTTAGTTTTGTTTTTGCCTTGATGCAAATAACATAAAAATATAATCTAATACTTTGCCTTCCTTTTGTTTTTGCCTTAATGCAGATTAAGAGCTAGAAACTGTTTTAAATTGTAATTCTAATCTGAGCACATTGCAGGAAATTGCCAAACAACTTTTTATCATAATAGTCTTGTTTGAAAATAATAAAGGAAACTCTGCAGTTATAGATTCAAACAATAAAACTAATGAGTATAATTTTGATACTGAAAATGTAATTTAAAAATAATTCACCCCTGTTTATTTTTTTTTTTAAAAAACTCTGCATTAGGTTATTGTTAGAAAAATAAAGGACTTGAGCTTACTGCACAAAGCCTAACCAGTTTATAGGTGATTATGTACCAAATATAAGCATAAATAGTGCTTAGTAAACATGTACATAGGTAGCAATTGTAAAGTGACTGTCCTCCACATTATCTGACACCTGTGTGAGGTCGGTCTGGGCCACATCCTTTCCTTATCCTCAAGCTTCATCCTGCATGTTGGAAGCACATACTTCTATGCACTGCTAAAGATCTGACAACCTCACAAGCTTATGAAATACATGCAGTACACTAAGCTAAACCAGGATTTATGTGTGATTAAATTATGTTTTAGAATTGTGTAATTAAGTTGTGTTTTGCTACTGATGTACAATTCTAATATTTACTATTTCATTTTTAAACAGCATATTTACTTTCTCTTCATGTACTATGATCTACACAGTAGGTAGGGAAGGTATTGTATACTACCCAAAAATTTGATGCCGTGATTTCACCAGAAATATGTGTTTTGAAGCCCCCTGAGTTAAAAATAGCATTTTTAGAAAAAGGTCTATCTGTGGGTATGTATGGATGTGTGCTTGTGCACATGCATATGTATGTGTGCGTGTGTGTGTCATAACTCAAAAATGTAAAGTCAGTTAAACACCAAACTTGGTATTTAAGTTCAGCATCTTCCAAGGGTGTGACAAGATTTTCAGGAAAATTCCCCCTCCCTCAATTTTTTGAAAATGTTGATTTTTCTCAAAAATGGCTCTAATGTTTGTGATTAAAATACTACATGTTTAAGGTATTTTCATGACAAACAAAATGTATATCTTTAATTTTCTGGGAATAGCCTCTGAAGATCTTTAATTCTAGGTTACTTGTATATCTAGTAAACTATATGAGATAGACAAAAACCTATAGATCTCGTTAAAACACAACTTATGTCATGTACATTTTTTTTTTTAAGTTAACTGTATCTGACTTGTTCAATTTTAAAGTACTTAAACTTTTTTGAAACATGAAGTCCTCTTTCATTTCATCTCTCTTTTGATTTGCTCCTGGCCATGCAAAGAGAACCAAATTTCAATTATTTCACATTGCAACCAGCTTTTAAGAGATTTGACTATAGCTTCAGCATAGTGCATTGCTTATTTCCCTTCTACTGACTAGGAAGCAAGTAATAAGACTATTTCTGCTAATGTTTATCTTGATTATCATGATGTAGAAGAGTAATCTATTATAAGAATGAAATGAAATGAAAATTGTTCAACTTAACCATAAATATCATGAAATAGTCTGTTACATGTTAATTAATATTTTTCAAATGTTGTATAAAAGTTCTTTTGTCTTTCTTTTAATTGAATTGTTTGAAAATCACACATGTGGTAAGTTATTATTAAGTGCATTTTGTAATACAAGAGTAGACATGCAATCATCTCATAAAAAGCTTTGAGAAGAGGTGGATAACTGGGAGCATGCTGCTTCAAAATGTTAATGTTCCGTTAAGCAGTCCTATTCATTTAAATGCATAATAAAAATTAACTTTAAATGAGAATCCCAGTCAAAGGAAACAATGAAGCTTACACAACAAATAAAGCCCACTAATTTCACATAACAGGACAAGGATTTATTGGGGGAGGGGGAGAGTACAATTTTGTTAACTGATCATGGTATTGCAGTATACTAGTTACAGTGATGTGAATTCATATTTACAGTAGATTATAAGAGCTGGAATGGAAATATATGTGTACATATATTATTATTTTATATATTTATTTATTTATTTTTTTGCTTGACCAGTTTAAAGAATTATTTGCTATTATCTTTGGAAGAGAGCAGCTGGTTTCTGGTGTTGTTGTCTGTTATGTGGTGTTGTGCTGAAATGATGTACAGGGTCACCACTTTAAGCGGCCGTGCTTTTAATCGCACCTGAGTTGTAGTCCTGCACCACTTCCTTTCTTACTCTTTTTCCCTGTGTGTATTGATAGAGAGGCCTCTGAGCAAAATTAAGCGGTCTTTCACGCCCAATTTAGGACGCTGAGAACCACAGCAGTTAAAGAGCGTCCATAAATAGTACACCATTTACATTTTTTTTCTGAAATTAAAGTAATTTCTCTTCTGATATTGTCTTTCAGTTCTTCCAATGTATGTGGGCTGTTCCTTTGCACTTTATTTTTTAAGCTATCCATAAATAAAAGTCGCATACTGTAAGGTCTGGGGAGCATGGTAGCCATAGTCCTTTATTGATGACTATCTTAAAAAATTTCCTCAATTAATTTCAACAAGAGATCAACTGTATGTGCTGCTGTAGAGTCTCGTTGAAACTATGCCTGTGTGTATTCAGTCACACAGTATTCCAGGAATGGTTTGATTATTGTATCCCTATACCTCTGTCCATTAACTGTATCCTCAAAGAATATAGGCCTTATAATCAGTATGCACTCACAGCATACCAAACACCAATTCTCTGGTCATACAATGGCATTTCGTCTACAATATCAGGTTTTTCTGCATTCCAATATCTGTTGTTTTGTGTCAGTACATGGCCATTAAATAAAACCATGCTTCGTCTGTGAAAAAAATTAACTTTAGGTCCATAGAGCCATCAATAACTTTACCCATTACCCAATTGCAGAAATGTACTCTACTCACAGTATCATATGGTTGAAGTTCCTGAACTACGGTTATGTAAGGTTTTAATTTCAAAAGTTGAGTGGCTTTCCAAGTCGAGAATTGTAAAACTCCCATTTCCTGTGATAACCTACTCAGAAATTTTCATGGGCTATGTTCTAACTTTTTTCCTCTGTTAGCGCATGTGGAGAAAAGCGGGAACCAGGACCAATTAGAAGCACTGTGCACAGCTACCACCTGCTGGCCATGAGTTAAAAATAAGTCACTGTAGCAGTAAAGTCTCAATGTCTTCATATTTAGCACTACAAAGTATTTTAGATTGTTTCCGGAACCTGATGCAGCAGTATTAATGATTTTTGCTCGAATCTTAATGAACATAGATAAAGCAGATTTGGGAATTCCAAAGTGCTCTGCAACTGTTGTTTTCTTTGTACCATGATCCACTTCATCCAGAACCTTGAACTTTACCTGTACGTTTAGAGCTGTCTCTTTCCTCTTTGCCATGTTTTGCATGCTAAAACTATTCTCTCGTTGATGCTATGACTCAATGTTGACTCGGAGAACACCAGGCATCACATGTTTCTAAATGTTAATGTACACATTTCTGAATTTAAATGTTTAGATGTATCATACTCGCTGATTGTTGAGATGATATCATGGCTACAGTCCCTACAATACATTAGAAATGAGTCAACAAAGGTTAGTTAGCTTTGTAGTAACATTTCTTGCATTCATTTTGGAAGAAAAATAAACAATTAAAATATGCACTGTAACATGTTACAGTAAAATTTAATTATGCTATAGACTGAAAAAGTGTTTGTATTTCCCTTAACCGAAATTCTTGGGCCAATATTTTTGTTCATGTTAACCGAGTGTTTGTCTTAGGCAAGTTTGAGCTAGCGAAGTTATACTAATTCCTATTGCTCATGTGTACTAATGCAAATAAGATAGTTACAATGCAGAAATTACTAATTAACTTACCATTTTGTAGATTTCTCCTTTAGCATGATCTATTTAGCAAGCATTCATTAATGATTCGTTTTGCATGTCAAGTGTTTTCACTTTCTTTACCACATACAGTGAACATAGTAGATAGAGAAGGTATTGTAATTCACCCAAAAATTTGACACTAATATTTCACCAGAAATACACGAATCCAAAGAAACACATTTTTAGAAAAAAGTCCATGTCCAAACAGCATAAACTCAAAAACATAATGTTAGTTAAGTATTAAACCTGGTATTTAAGTTCAGTGCCTTCCAAGAATGTGAGACGAAGACTTTCATGAATATCCCCCTATCCGAAACTACACTTTACATGGAAGATTTTTCAAAAATGTTTATTTTCTCAAAAATGGCTCTTAACAGTTTTGATTAAAACTGCATATATTTAAGATATTACATGATAAAAATAAATTTATACTTTGAATATTTTGGAAACCTTCGAAGCCCTCAACGTTCTTAATGCATAGCTGGTAAACCATAACAGTAGACAAACTCTTACAACACAAAAAATATATTAGGCACATAATTTATGTCAAATACTTCCCCCCCACCCATTTTTTCAACCATTCGTGAGATACTCCTTGTTTTTATTTAAATTTCACCATACATAACTTTTTCTCAGATGAAAAATAATCATATGTTTTCTTTTTTTAAATCCTGCTGGTGCAAATAGAACAGAATTACAAGGCCATCACGGGGTCCAACTCTTAAAAGATTTGACTATCACTTAAGGCTAATATTTCCCCTTGAACCTACCAGAAAATATGTAATAAAACTGTTTCAACTAATGTTTATCTTGATTATCATAAAGTAGAGAGAAGAATAAGCTTTTGTAAGAATAGTTTGTTGCAGAATAGGTAAAGAAAGGCATGTGAATGTAATAAATCAGATTTTTAAAAGAATATTATAGTACTTTGTATATTTATATATATAAAACTATTTACATTTCACTACTAATTCAGCGCCATTTCTTCACAAGCATACCACTAAGACTTTTACATTCCTGCTGATAAAACCTTTAATTAACAATTATTTTAAAGAAGAACCATTTTTATTATATGCCACACTTCTTAACCTATAAAGCATTAGTTTATCAAACAGCAAAGGATTTTCTTTTTCTAGGTAATGAGCAAATTATCTGATCAAGGACTGACAGGTATGCTTTTCTGGGATGACAATATATAATCAGATTCATACTAACCATTTTTCATCATAATTTCATTAGTGCCAACCATATGATATGGCTGTGTCCAGTCAGTTGCAAACTATTCAATATTTTTACTGTCTACATTTTTGCAACCAGGTGCAACTTTTAATACAGAAGCTGATCCTTAACATATTCCGATCAAGGCTGATTGGAGGGATAATAATAAAGTACTGTAAAAGTGAAAGCTTGCTTGGTGAGATCTATTGTACAAATTTAACAAAAAGCAATCCACCTTAACACTTCAAGATGCATAGAAATAGCAAAAAACAATCCACCAAAATATTTCAAGATACATAGAAATCACGTTGGAATGCAAACTCTGACAAACTGGTGATGGAATTACAAAAAGTCTTAAAGTAGTTGTGATCTCCAAATCAGTTATTCTGCCCATGGATAATTGAGAGTCTATTATAGTTTAAATGTTATGTAGCAAATTTCAATAAATTCAAGGCATTATAACTTCAACAGCTTTAATTATAGATTTGTTGTCTCATATTACTTACTTGAAGATCTAATGATAACACACCTACATATATATTATGCAGCAAATTTCATGTTGGCATTCAAAGTTCTGCCAAACAGCAAATGATAGCTTCCACAGGTTATTTATATATATATCTCACATGTACCAAATGTACGCTCAAACTTGCCGGTCCCCATGGCCATGCTCGCTAAGGCATCTCGCTTTGGTGCTTCATGGGCAGGGGATTGTGGGTTCAAGTCCCACCTTGGGCATGGGTGTTAAATGTTTGTGCAATGTGTATATGTTTGTGTAAAGGAACAGTAAAACCAGTAATCATACAGGAGGGGGGGGGAATGCAAATAGGGGATACTCCGGTACTGTTTTAAAAAAAACTTGGGTTCCAGCTGTAACTGGTCCATGAATTGAATGTCATATTGTGAATGATGCAATACCAAATAGTTAAATAAATATCTGTGCTACTAAATGAAATAATTCAGAAGTTTGAGGCAAGTGAAGCAATTCAAGTATGATCCCATGAGTTGGGATAGTAACACTCACCACTTAGTAAAATGGAAATTACAAAACATACGTTTCAAAGGCGTTCAGCCTCTTCTTCAGATGGCTTGGAGTTGTGCTATGTGGTCTGTTATGGTGGAGACATCTGGTGTTCTCAACAGGAGTTTGTACTCATATGGCGGTATTTTAAAATTCATGAGCCCGTCTTTGTGTTATGCGGTGAAAATATTCTCCCAAACTGTAAGTGCTGTCAGGTTGTTTACAGGCAACTGTCATTTTATATTTCATGGTGTGATGTCCAAAAATGATGTGCCATTGCCAATTTATCTGTCTGGTTTTGTTTGATGTGTCTGAAATGTTCTTTTAACTTTGTTCTCTGGTTTGAGATCAGACAGCTACAAAATTGATTGTAAGAACTGCAAATTACTTTGCAGTGGTCAAAAAAACAAAGACTGGAAACAAGGTTAAAACAACAAAGATTATGATTATAAAGGACATAATTGTTTTAAAATTGTTCTAAACAACAAACACCTTTTATCATTAGATCACCTTTGTGCTATTGATCACTTGAGAGCTTTCTTCTGTGAAGCATGTAAGCTTTGTACCAAATAGCAAATGAGTTCATTGCAGTGTACTAATTCATATGTTCACTTTCATTATGATTGTTAAAATGAAGTATTTGATTCGTTAATAGAACCCTTAGTTTTATGGTGTTTGAGAATACCTACAAAATAATTTTTGTTTGTTGTTTCTAAGGTTGGTCCCTAAAACCTGCCCTATGTCATTATTTTGGTTAGGTATATACATTTATTTGCTTTTTTAACAACAGGTGCTGTCACTCTTCTGTAAAGAAACCTAATCTATTCAGATAACACACTAATGTAACTAACTGTAGTGCATAACTACTTTGTTCAGCAAATGATGTGTAAATTGTTCCATCTTTTATGCTGCATTGACATGAGTGTACTGATACTATGTTCATTTGTACATTTATGTGGAGAGTGTTGAAGTTCATTACAGAACTGAAGAAAAGATTTGTGTCTTTTTGACGTACATGCAAATATTCCAATTGGTGAATTAATCAAAATTGTTCAATCCAAACCAATTTTCCTTATTTATTGTGTATCTATGAATGCTTAGATAAACAGATATTAACTTTGTACTGGTTTTATTACTTTCTCTACATAATTCATTGTACATAAGGTGGAGAAGGTATTTAATTCTACCCAAAAATTTTATGCTGAGATTTCACCAGATATGCACATATTAGTTTCCCATTTTTAGAAAAAGGTCTGTATGTGTATGTGCATGTGTGTCGATAACTGAAAACCATAAAGCTGTTGAATACCAAACTTCATATTTATGTTCAGTATCTTCCAAGGATACGACTCAAAGATTTTCAGGAAAATCCCCCCTCCCACCCCACTATCCTTTACATGTAACATTTTTAAAAATGTTTGATTTTCTCAAAAATGGCTTCAATGATTTTTTATTAAAATATAACATGTTCAAGATATTTTTATGACAAATATAATGTATATCTTGATTTTCAGGGAACTTTGTTCTTGATGACTTTTGTATAACTGGTAAACCATAAAAGGTAGACTAAAGTCTACAACACAAAAAATGTAGATCTTGTTAAAACACACAATTTATGTCATATACCGTCTTTCTGTTGAACTGTTTCCAAGATATTCTGTTTATTGGTTTCAATTTTAAGCTACTTAAACTTTTCTCAAACAGGAAGGTATTTTGCGTTTTGTCTCATTTGTTTTACTCCTGGCAAGGAAATAGAACCAAATTTCTATTGTTTCATATAGCAACTGCTTTTAAAATAATTTGCCCACCACACCATTTGGCATTCCCCTTTTTCTCTTCTACTAACAAAGAAGCAAATATTAAGACCAATTCTGCTAATATTTATCTCTATTACCATGATGTAGATAAAAGAATAATCTTTTGTTTTTTTAAAAAAAAAAGTTTATTTGCGGAACAGCAAGAAAAAGTCATGTGAATGGAATCCATCAGATTTTTACAGGTATAGAATATATTGCATACCGCCCAAATATTTGATGGAATTTCATCAGTAATATGTTGTTTTGAGGCCTCCTAAATAAAAGAAGAGGAATTTTGGAAAAAGATCCTTTTACATATGTATGTAAATTACATAATTATAAAATGAAATGCTCGATATTTAAGTTTAGCATTTATCAAAGATGCAACATAGTGATTTTCACCCTACTATATGTAGAAGATTTAATCCCCCCCCCCTCAAAAGTGGCTCTTAACGATTTTGATTAAAATATTATTTATTTAAGATATTTGCAAGACAAATGCAAATCATGAATTTTCTGTGCATAGTGTCTGAAGCGCTGTTCATAGAAGTAATTTTGTGTAACTGGTAAAACATACATAAGATCTTCCCACATTAAAAATGTACATCTTTTTAAAACGCACAATTTTTTTCAAATAATTTTTTGGTGACACCAATCATTTTGGAGATGTCCATTATTATTGGTTTGAACTTTCAGTATTTTGTCTTGTTTTTAAAGTGCTGTTGCTATTCAGTTATTCCTTGCAATGTCATAAAAAAATATTTAATTACTAGGCTACCATATTGCAACTCAGTTTTTATGTATCTGATGCATCCATCTTACTTTCTGTTGAGTATGAAATAAAACTACTTCTGCAAGCATTTATCTCAATTAATATGAGGCTTAAATAAGAATAATAATTAGAAGTTAGATAAAAATAAATGTCGGCTAGTAGAGGAAGTCATGTGAATGTAACACATCAGATTTTTCTGCGAATCTGAAACTGGGCTCTGTGCTCATAAACTTTTTTACATACTGATATCTCTTTCTGCTTTAATGAGTGAAACATAAGGTGCATGTTGTTTGTACTATTTAAATGACTATGTGCGCATCTTTTCTTGAGCACTAGTTTTATGGGAGAGCAAGGACCAGGGGAACGAGAAAACTTGCCTGCCAATCTTCATGCAGTGTTGGTTACTTTGAGATGCTTAGTCATTATGGTGAATAGGTTATAAAAAATGCCCTATGTTTAAGATATTTTTATGACAAACAAAAGGTATATTTGAATTTTCTGGGAATAGCCTCTCAAGACCTCTTCATTCTGGATGACTTATATTACTCGTAAACCAAAAGAGAAGACAAAAATTTGCTACACAAAAAATGTAGATCTCATTAAAACACACATTTTGTCATATGCATTTTTTTTTAATAGAGTTAACTACTTCCAGAATATTCCTTTTTATTGGTTTAGTTTTAAACGGCTTAGTTTTTCTCAAGGAGGAAGTCAACTTTCATCTCATCTCTCTTGTTTTACCAAGCTTGGATTTAACTGACTTTTCAAATTTGAGCTATGCTATCCACAGACACATTCACACTGACAGATAGACATGGGACATGTTTCTAAAAACAAAAAGAAAATTTGGACTCAGGGGGCCTCAAAACATGTAGTTTTGATGAAATCTCAGTATTGAAATTTTGGTTGGAATACAATATCTCTACTACTGCTATACATGTGGGCTAGAGAAAGTAAAAATGGATGATCATATTAGAGGCATTATTTAAGGGGGTTGGGAAAGAGCAAATGGCCCCCTAAATTATGTTAAATAATTAGCTTATGGTTATCATTGCCAGAACAAAGATTATGACATCTGTACTTTATTACATATATGTCACATTTAAGAAATAAAGGAAGAGTTTCTTTTAGGTGAAATATGTTACTAAAATTCATATGAAAATTTGGGATAGATAGTCCGCAACTAGTTAAAGGAAATTGTTGAGGAGAACCCAAAAAAATTTAATTTTTGAGGTATATCTTATGGAATGAATTCACATTTTAAGTCCTGCATTTCATCCACATGTTTTAAAATTAACCCAAACACAGCAACATAATTTGCTTTATTTTTAAAATTGATGCCATTAAAGACCATCTTGCACTTCTGCAGTATATATAAATCCAGGCACTCAATTATTCCTTAACTTTCACACTTCATTCTGTAAACACCAAACAGAATATAACTTCTAAATCAAGTACTAGAAATAGTTTCATTTCATAAGTTGGAAGTAGCCAAAACTGGCTAGTGTCACAACTTTCACACTGTTGCTGAGTGTTGGCAAGCTGAGAACAGTTTGAAGTTGTGTTAGTCATGTACTTGCCCTATTTAGTGCTTAATCACATTCTGATGGGACTGTGGAGTTTGCAGGATGGCAGATGAGAATGAGGTTGAGATGTGATAGGAGGTAGCAAGATTTGCTCCTCAGCGGTTGCCAGTCATGATGCAGTAGCTCTTGTGCATTGCTGAAGTAGGACCATTTCAAAATGTTGTGTTATTTATTGTTTAAAATTAAGTCCAAAGCAACTCTTGGAAGGATTGTATAGGAGTCCAGCCTTAGCTGCTGGTGGAATTGCTCCAGTGTTACTGGATGTGTCGTCCTCATGCCATGCAGGGAATCCAGTGACACCTGAAGCATCATATTCTGGGGGTGTAATCCTCAAGAGACCAAACAAGGGGTCTCCAATGGAATGGCAAGCTGTCATGGAATTTTGCAGCCAGTGCCTATTCTTATATGAAAGACCTGCAGCTTTATGCAGGAGTCTCATAGGGAGGGAGGAAGCTAAAGAATAGATCATCCAAAGATCTCTTTTCTGTTGGAATCTGCAGCAATGCCTCAAATCTTCTTGCAGGCGTGAATTAGAATGGAGACTGAGAGCTCACAAAATATGCAATTTCAGGTAAATCAGCACTGTAGACCGTAACATGGGATGCAAAGAGGCTCCAGTGTCCCAAAATAAAAAATCCCTGACATGCTCCTCAAAAGTTAAGTCCTTATCGAGCTTCACTCCTAAGTAGGCTGATGGTGTTTGTCCATTCAATCCTTCTGAGGTACATGATTGTGGGGTAGTTTGCAGGAAAGCAGCACTTGGTGAAGAGAATGTGTGGCTTTTCGCTGGGTTTAATTGGCAATGCTTGCACCACTCTGGAGGAGGCAGAGCTCTGTCTGAATTGGGTTGAAATAAATGATAATTGCAAAACTTGCTCATGAAACCCTGTGTTGTCATGTAAATTAATCTTAAGGATGGTGTACTAAGGTTGCCCAGTGAATCATCCATAATAATTCAAATTCCACTAATAGAATATGGCTTCATGTCATGCTAAAATAGGGGAAAAAAACACAAACAAACAAACAAACAAAAAAAACACTGGGTCTGGCTCTTTCATTGCAAGCAGAGTCATAGGGCCCATCTTGCTCACACTTTCTGAAATCCTAAGTGCAGAAAGAAATGAGTGTGCATTCCTAACCTCATATTGATCTTTAAATCTATTTGAAGCACACTTTGGCATTATCTTCCACAAAGTCACAAATGGTTCAAATGTCCTGAGTGATGCATGTTAATGAATGATGGGCAGGGCTTTCATCTTCTACTGCGTCACAACCACTGAAGAATTTCTGTTCTGATTAAATGCTTGCTTCTTGCCAAGGCTCTTGAAACTGTACCTAAGTCTGGACAAAATTTTGGCTGATTTGACTCTCTCTCCCCCCCCCCCCCCCCCACAATCCTGACAGCTACAATTATAGCTCCATCCCTTTTGCGATTCTTCACTAATTCTAAGAACAAAACCTCAGTTTAAATTGGAATGTTACTGCAGCGTTTTAGGTTTTATGCTTTTTGTAATATTATTTTGAATTTTCAAAACATAATTAATTTTCATATTCATATAATTATATTTTAATTGTTTTTTAACCATATTTTTAACATACGAGGGCAATCCAGAAAGAAACTGCCATTTGTGCATAGCGCAGGAAGTGGTGGGGATAGCGCCATTTTCTACACATCAGTGTGCACAATGGTCAGTATGCTTCTAGCTGTCTAAGGAAGAGCATTGTACTGTTGCGCGTTTGAGAGATATAACTTTAAGACATGAACGCCGCAATAGAAAATCCTGCCAAGTGTGAGGTACGCTGTGTTATAAGATTTCTTTTGGCAAAACATCACTCAGCAGCCGAAATTCATCGTGAATTGTGTGCAGTATATGGTCCTAACATTATGTTGTCCGTCAATGGGTACGATTTTTTAAAAATGGAAGAACTAACAATCATGAAGAATACAGGAGTGGTAGGCCTTCTTGTCAATGATGACCTGGTGGTCAAAGTGGATGGAAAAGTTCGTGAGAACCGTCAGTTCACAATAACGGAACTTTCCGTTCATTTTCCCAAAATTTTTCGGAGTCTTTTGCACGAGATAGTGACCAAACTCCTAGGCTATCGCAAGTTTTGTGCTCGTTGGGTACCAAAACTGCTGACTGACGACCACAAAACCAAAAGAATGAGTTCTGCCATTGACTTTCTCTCTTGGTATGCCACTGAAGGAGAAGTATTTTTGAACAAAATTGTTACTGGCGATGAAACTTGGGTGGCCTACATGAATGTTGAGACAAAACGGCAGTCAATGTAATGGGACATGCCGCTTCTCCAAGCAAGCCAAAGAAAGCCTGTCAAACTTTGTCTGCGAGGAAAGTCATGGCTACAGTTTTTTAGGATGCTAAGGGCATCTTACTCGTTGAATTTATGTTACGTGTTACGATTGTCAATTCTGAAGCCTACTGTGAAACGTTGAAAAGACTAAGAAGGGCAATCCAAAACAAGCGTCGTGGTCTTCTGTCATCTGGTGCTGTGTTTCTGCACGACAACGCTCGCCCGCACATAGCTCGAAGAACAAATGAACTTTTGGCCAGTTTCAAATGGGACTTTTTTGACTATCCCCTCTACTTAGCTCCCAGTGATTTTCATCTGTTCCCATACATGAAACAGTGGCTTGCATCTCAACGCTTCGGCTATGACGAAGAGCTTCAACACGCCATGACGGGTTGGCTAGGCTCACAGGTGGCAGAGTTTTATGCAGAGGGTATTTCAAAGACTGTTAAAAGGTATGACAAGTGCTTGAATTTGTTCGGAGAATATGTAGAAAAATAGAAAAAATGTTGTATTTTTCATATATAATAATAAAATTTTTATATCTCAGCTGGTTTAATTTTTATTTCCAAATGGAGGTTATTTTCTGGACTGCCCTCGTAAATGTGATATAGATTTGTTATAACTCTGAAATTTTGATTATAAGGTGTAACAGAATTTTCAACCCCTACTCCCCCACAAAAGAAAAAGAACCGAAAGAATAGGTTTGGAAATTTCCATATATAGTTCCTTAACATTGAAGGAAACAGGAGTCTAAGATCAATACAAAAAAAAAAAAGAAATGAATGATGTGGCACTATTTATATGTCGTTTTATTTAAAGTTTATTACTATATTTCAGAATGGTTGCAGCATCAGCATGTTTGTTATGTTGCTTAGAGTAACCTTATAGTTGGATAGGTAGAGTCAACCTTATAGTTGGATAGGTAGAGTCATATTAAAAATTCAATGCCATAGCCAGGATTTGAACCACGGATTTCTCCGTCTCTAGCTGGTTGCTCTACCACTGAACTACCATGGCAACATATCAGCATGACATTAAAGTCTTCAACTTAATTGCATTTTTTTCGGTAAACCACAAGGTGACTCAAATTATTTTGAGATGACATACTCCAGTGGCGACTTACAGTGTCATAAGTAATTTTAAGTCCTAGGCTTCATAGTTTAGCCAACTATTATTTTTAAGTGACTATAGTATTCTAGAGTGCAAAATCTATGATGTTTAAATTAGCAGCAGAGAAGAGGTTCACCATTGAACAACATGTTAACAGGAAAAATACAAACAAGGGCTAGAAGACAAGGGAAAAGAAAAGCGTAACAGATGCTACTAAAACAGTGCAATACAAATTCAGAGAATTCAGTTTTATGAAGATCTGTGTGAAACATTTGTTTCAGCAAACATACTGTTCAGTAAGTTGAACAATGATACTTTCCGCAATTTATAGAAAAATATGCTGGAAAATCTGTACCAGAAAGAACTACCTCAAACGATGTATATGGATGAAATCAGAACGAAACTGAAACAAACAAATGAGTGTCAATAGACGAGACTTCAGACTGACTCTGTGGGTTGCTATGGTATGAATGTAACTGTAGGTATTTTGAATGAAGAAGGCAGAGGTCATATCTTTCTCGTAAGTTGTGACATTTTGGAGAAAGAGAATTATTCCACTCTGAGTAAATTGTTTGACAAAACCATGAATTCTCTCTGGCATAATGGTGTCCAGTGAATTCTGTACTGCTATACATCACTGTTGCAGCACCCTATATGATTAAAGCAATGAACTTGCTTAAGGCACTCTATTAAAAAATGGTGCATGTAACCTGTTTAACACATGCGTGTCACAGAGTTGCTGAAGAAATAAGAGGCGACTTCCCAAACATTGACAGACTAATTAGAAATGAGAAGAAAGTGTTTTTGAAGTCTCCTTGTCATGTGAAGATATTCCAAGAAGAAGCCCCTGGAACCCCTCTTCATCTGTTCCAGTTTAGAAGTCTGCAATTATTATGAAAATATTGACGCTGAGAAAAAAGCAGCCAGTTCTTTTGACAGTGACAGTGCAGCAGTTAAAATTTCACAAGAATTGATCTCAAATATCAAAATCGAAGGTAAACTGGCCTGCATAAAATCAAATTTTAGATTTTTGTCAGGTGTCATTACATCCCTGGAACAATGTGGTTGTCCATTGTCAACAAAATAGATTTGGTTAAATTAACTGAATATAAACTATCTAGTGTAGAAGGTGAAATTTGTGAGCTTGTGTTTAAGAAAATGAAAAGTGTTTTCAAGAAAAATAGTGGTTTTCATACTCTATGTAAGATTAGTGATCTACTGGCAGGGAAGAAATATTCATTTGATGGTGTGGAAAAAGAACTAAGCCTTATGATTTGTGTTGTTTTAAGTATGCTCCTGAGTCTTCAGCTGATGTAGAAATGAGTTTTTCTATGTACAAGGCTCTTTTGGTAGATAACCATCAATCTTTCACATTTGAAAATCTGTGGAAGCTGTTTATAAGTTATTGTAATGCAACATTGAAGAAAATTAAATGAATGAAAGGATAAAAAGAAGTAGCATTGATCATTTTAATGCTTACTTTTTTGGTAATTCTTTTTTTAGGTCATTTGTAATGAATTTTAAGCTCATAAAGTCATCTTTTTATGCTCATTCTTCAAGTATTTTTAGGTAATTAAAATCTGGGCCCTGATGATGATGATGATGATGATGATACAGTAAAATACTACATTTTCTTGTGCTTACTCTGCTTATGTGTACATAGCATATAATAATTATAAATAATAAAGTAATCCCACCTGGGTAGTATGGTAGTAGCATATCTGCCTCACAATCACTAAGTTGTGAGTTTGAATCTCGCTTAGGGTGAGTTACCCAGATAAGTTTTTTTTGGGGGGGTTTTCCCTTATCCTGAGAAGATGAATGCTGAGTAGCTTTAAGATCCATGTGCCCCAAGATCATTTGAGTATCATCTCACCAATTTCATTCATCATCTGATATGAGTTAAAGGAGTTAAGCTACAAAAAAAATTATAGTAATAATATAATGAAATGCTGCATACTCTCAGGTTTACGGTTTATTGTTGCAACACTTTCATGTTTTACTTTATTCTATTTAGTATAGTGTATTATTGTTATTATTATTATTATTATTATTATTATTATTATTATTATTATTATTATTATTATTATTATTATTATTATTATGCCACATACCATTGTGCTTGTGTTATGACACTTTTATGTTCTGATTTAGTCTGCCTATCCATAAATGCTGCCTATTATTATTATTATTATTATTATTATTATTATTATTATTATTATTATTATTATTATTATAAAGTAAAACACTATGTGCTATTGCATTTTGTTTCCTTATGATGCTTTTGCATTTTTATTTACCCTGCTTATGCATTTAGGTAGTGCGCAATTTTTATTAATAATAATACAGTAAAACATTATGTGCTATTGTTTGCATTATGTTTCCTTATGGTGCTTTTGTATTTTTATGCTTATGCATTTAGGTAATGCATAATGTTTAATAATAATACAATGAACGAGCACATGCTCTCATGCATGGTTTTTGTTATGGCACCTTAAGTTTTGATTTAACCCTACATGGGTCTAGTCTCTAATGTTAAATTAAAGCTACAAAACTAGCCATTGGTAGATACTGATAAGTCAAATAAATACTTATTAATATTTGTCAATCTGATCTCTCAAAAATAAAGACATTGTAACTGAAATGGAAAACCGTTAATATTTTCAGTCTGTTGATCTTGTATATCATCACAGACTCTAGTACACAGTCGCCCTCTGTGGTGTAATGGTTACCATGCTAACTTCATATACTCAAGACCGCGGGTTCAAACCTGGTGGAGGACCATGGATTTTTTTTTTTGGGTGTAAAAATCCTTAGCATGGCTTCCTTCGGAAGGGAGGTAAAACCGTTGGGCCTGTGTCATAGATTTACGGCACGTAAAAGAACCTCAAGCCTGATAGAGAGGCCTCTTAGCAAAATTAAGCGGTCTTTCACACCCAATTTGGAATGAGACGCTGAGAACCATAGTAGTTAAAGAGTGTCCATAAATAACATGCCATTTCCATTATAGACTCTAGTACAAGCCTGGGAACTTCTTCTCAGTGAGTGTGATTCCCCCACCATTTCTCTGATATGCAAGAGGTGCAGAACAAAGGTCTCTCGTGCTATTTGTTAATCTGCCATTGAAGGGTGTTAGCTTTACATTGGTCAATTGAGTTCTGCAACTCTTAATGCATGAAGGATTATTATCTATGCATGTGTAATGCAGCACTGTTGGGCTACCTGGTACAGTAAGTAGAGGAAGAATTGCATTCCATCCAAAAATGTAGCTGTCATTTTTTGAGTTCCTCTGAATGAATAAATAAATATAAAAGTATTTTTAGAAAACAAGGTCCATGAGTATGTATATGTGAATGAGAGAGAGGGGGTGGGCATGTGTGTGCTTGCGTGTGCATATATGTGTGTGTGATTATGCTTGCATATATGTGATTTTGTGTGTGCATACATGTGTGAAGACATGAAAATTCGCACACCTCCAGCTTCCTTTACACCAGAAATGTTTGTTTTTTTTATTTAAAAAAAAAAAGCATTAATGGTTTAGATTAAAGTACTATATGTTTATTTTCATGAGAAAAAAATATATATCTTCAAATTTTGTAGGAGTAACTTTGAAGTCATTCTGAATGTCTTGTATAATAGTTACATGGTAACAATAGATAATAATTACTACATAAAAATGTAAATCTCTTTAATTTATCTCAAATTAAATTTTTTGTGGCATTAACTATTTCCAGGATATCCTTTGTTATTGGTTGGAGTTTTCAAACACTTAATACCTCCAGCAAGTGGAGAGTTGATGTGTTGTGTGTGTGTGTGTTTTTTTATTTATTTATTTATTTATTTATATATATATGTGTATATATATATATGTATATTTTATTTTGGTCCATGCAAAGAAGCATGACATTTTATGGCATTACTAGCTTCTGTATTCTTATTATACATACCTAAAACAAAATGTGTAAAGGTTTATCTGTATTAACGATAAGTAGATGCAAGAGCAAGCTTATGTAAGAATAGTCTGTAGAAGAGTGAGTAGAGGTAGTCTTATGAATGCAGCACATAATGTTTATGCTCTTCAACACCTGCTTACAGTATAGAAAACTTAGCATTCCACCAAAACATTTGATATCAAGATTTCATCCTAAACTCATGTTTTGAGTTTGCCTGAATAAAACAAAAAACATTTTTACTTTCTCTACAAGCACTATGTACAAATGGTGTAGAGAAAGTATTGTATTCCACCCAAAAATTTGATACAGAGATTTCACCGGAAATACATGTTTTTGGATCCCCCTGAATCCATAAAAAGCATTTTTGGAAAAAGGTGTATGTGTGTGCGTGTACAGCATAGCTAAAAAACGAAAAGACCGCTAAAGTTTTAAGTTCTTTTAAGTTTGTTATTTTCTCAAAAATGGCTCTAACGATTTTAATTACATTTTTTATATTTAAATGCCAAATAAAATGTATATCTTGAATTATCTGGGAATAGCTTCTGAAGACTACTTTATTCTGAATACATTTTACAGAATTTTGCATAACTGCTAAACCATAAGAGATGAACAAAAACTTACCACTCAAAAAATGTAGAGCACTTTAAAACACACAATATATGTTATATACTTTTTTTCGTGGAGTTGATTGTTTTTGAGGTATTCCTTGCTTTTGGTTTCAGCTTTGAAAAACTTATACTTTTCTCACACAGGAATTTGTCAACTGTCCATGCAAACAAAGAAACTTCAGTCACATAGCAACAGCTTTGGCAATCACTTTAACCTACGGTATTCCCTTGTTTCGCTTCTATTTACAAGGAATAAGACTATTTCTGTTATTTTTCTTGATTAGCATGAAGTATATAGAAGCATAAACTTTTTAACAATAATTTGTTGCAGAGATGTAGAGAAAGTCATGTGAATGGAACACATCAGATTTTTTAGAAAAGTGGGCTTGCTAGTATCTGCCTGTGTGTGTATGTGGTTAGTAAGTCTATGTGTGCATTGCACATGTGTGAAGAGAGCAAGAGAGAGCATATCAAGAATTCTAACGTATTTAATGTTTACAGGTGGTGTATTCATCTGGTAGGTCACAACAACAACAGCAGCAGAAACAACAGGATCCTTATGCAGCACCACCTCCAACACCTCGTGCACCACAGATTGATCCTTATGCTCAGCCACCTCAGACCCCACGATCCCAAGATGCATATGCTGCGCAGCCACCAACTCCACGGCAGCTACCACAACAAGCAGAACCCTATGTCCAGCAGCCTGCTACCCCACGACCAAGGAATGAAGGAGAGATATTTGGGCAGCAGCAGTCAACACAGCAACCATCTCAAGGGCCAGAGGTGACAAGGCAGCTGCGAGATCTCCTGCAAAGACAACAGTTTAAAAAAATTGAACAAGATCAGGGACCACCAAGATTATGGACACCACAATCAGGTAATAAAAAGCCTCCCATCAAAATGCAGACATTTATTCTTTAATTTTGTTTGTTGTCTGCTTCTAATAAAATTTTCTCATTTTTAGATCCTTTAGTTCTTGTTGATTGTTATATTCATTTTATTGCTCAATTTTTTAAAATGATAGGTGCTTCCATCACTATATGAGGATCACTCTTAAAAGTTTTGAAAATGGATACAATAAAATATTAAAAATGAAAATGTTATCATTATATCTTTTCAAAATATTTTCCATTGCAGTCTATACACTATCTCATCCTTTCAAACTATTTTTCTATTGAACACCATTCTTGTTTGAAGAGAATGCAAATATGTTCTTTGTAATCAGCTACTGTGGCTTCAGGTGACTTAAATCATTGACCTAAAATTGTTTCATAATTTTGGGGAATAGAAAAAAGTTGCATGAGGCCAGATCTGGACTGCAGGGAGGTTGGCACAAATATTTCACTCCTGCAGAAATTGGGTTGTTTCTTGTGCAGTATGGGCAGAGAGCATTGTCATGGTGCAACCAAACTTCATGCACACAGACTTAGGACACTTTTCCTTCTGTTCATGAATACTTGTGGGAGACATTTTGTGGTGTACCATCTGACAGTTATGGTATTTTGTCCTTCAAGTAAAATTGACATAATGTGGCACTTGCTCAGAAGAAGGAACAGATCATCTTCTTGTCAACACTTCTTGTTTGCTTCACTTTTGTTGGGAGTTCTCCTGGGAAGACCTAGACTGCTGACTCATTTATTTTCTGGATTGTACTGGTAAATCAGTTTTTCTTACTTGATGCAATGTTAATTAAGCTTTTGGATCTTCCTCCATTGAATTCTTAAATCATTTTTTGGCACCATTACTCACATATTTGTTTCTGCTCATTTGTAAGGTGATGGGGGATCCAGCAACCGTAGAGCTTCCTGATGTCAAGCTTTTCTTTCAGATAGTGTTTCACTCCAGATGATTCAATATTTGGAGCTTCTTGAATCTCATCATATGTGCAGCAATGATCTTCTTGCAACGACACTCTGCTTTCACCATATTTTCATCCATTGTTCTGTAACCGGCTGTTCTGTTCAGTCTTCATCTTCAAAGCAGTCCCTTGCTCTTCTAAACTCTGCGTACCATCGATTAATAGTGGATTGAAAAGGGCAAAGATTCTCAAATGCCTAATGTAGTCTTTCAAGGCATTTTCTGTCCCCTAAACCGACTTTAAAGTCATAGAAAATCATACAAGGGTGATTTCAAAAGTTTTGCACATGGAGCATGTGCGACCGTTAGCGTGGCATGATCAAGTTGAAACTTGCACAGTTGTGAGTCAGGCTTTCATCTTGACAACTGTTTATGTTTGGCTGCATTGTGGGTAATTCAGTTCTAAGAGTGCAAGTGGAAACAGAGTCAGGTCAGATTACACGTAGTGACCAGCAATCTTGCATCAAAATTAAATCTTTACATGGAAAGAACCCAACTGAAATTCATAACCCTTTGAGAGAGGTGTGTGGAGATAATGTAGCTGATCATAGCACAGTATTACGGTTGTCTGCTCAAAGGTTGGATAAGCACTGAGGTCAACCCAAGAAGTGGAAGGCCATCAACTGTAACAGACTACTCATCTGAGGTTATTGTTAATGACATTTTGTGAGAGGATCGACAAAAAAAATGTTCTCAATTTAAAGATGAGAAAAGTTGCCGCCAGATGGGTTCCTCATCATCTGAGTGACGAGTAGAAAGCATGTTGCCAAAGAATCGCAGAAGAATTGCTTCAACGTTACCAAACCGAAGGAGAAGAGTTCTTGAAAAGGATTGTTGAACTTGATGAAACCTGGATACAAGATTTTGAGCCAGAATTAAGTCACAGTTGCCTCAATGAAAACATCCAAATTCTCCACGTCCAAAAAAATGACATCAACAATCGAAGATGAAACTGAGGATGATCTTTGTATATAACCTCTGCAAAATGGAACCTCATAAGATACTGTGGCTGTCACAAACAAGATGATTGTCATTGAAGTGTGGTTTCACATATGCTAGAACAGTGAGATGCATTGAGGCTATTTTTTTCAAAGTGGGAGGAAGAAAGACTGTGCAGCTAAGCAGTTATTAAGGTCACTCAGCGATAGCTTTATATGGTTTGTATTTCACTTATCTTGAATGAATTTTATCAAAATTTGTACCACTGAATCAGAGTGAAAAATTGGTTATATGCTCATTACATGAAAGAGTGTCTAGAACATACAAAGTAATTTTGCTCTGCTATATAACACTGATCAGTAAATAAGACCGATCTTGCAACCATCAAAATTTGTGTCACACACTCAAATGTATTTAGGTGTCTGTGTAATTGATTTCAGAACTAAACCTGAAAACAATTCTCAAATATCCAAAGTAATGGACTTTTACTATAGGGCATGGCAGTTTCTTAAATGTCTTGTTGTGAACTTAAAAAGTGGAATGATTTCAACAATACTGTATTACAAAATCTGAGATGGTTAAAACCCCATATAGATTTGTCACAAAGCAACAAAGTCTGCCAACCTTGTTCCACTTTTAAGAGCGCTAGAGAGAATTGCCCCAAAGAAACATGAAGATTTGCAAACAATAATCAGTGTAGAGCACTACCTCATATGGTTTTTCCTGAAAATCTAAACTCCAAGAAAGTGGACAAGTTTTAGGCATTCATAAAGGAAAGTAAGGACTCGATGAGAACCAAGAATTCTTGGAATTTGGGAACACAATGCTCAATATGTAAGTTCTACCCCATTCTTGTGCCAACTTTGGGCGAGTTTTCTTGAAGGTGAATTTAATAAAGATGCGTCAGAGAAAAAACTACACTCAAGAACAGTCAGTTCTGTGATGATATCCGCCCAGTGTGTTACTAACTACATGGAATTTGAACTTACTGAGGAAATGGGTGCCTCAATGAACAAATCAAAACTATGGTTGGTTGGTATCTAATGTTGAGCAGATGGCAGTGAAGCCATTTGGTCTCTTGCATTCCAGTATTTTGATGTCATATTATCATGTCGACTCAAGGTTGGGCAGAGCAGTAGATGGTTTCCATCCATATCTTCTTTAAGTGTACAGAAAGGACACAGAGGAGATTTCACTATACCAATCCTGAATAAATGTTTATTGAGACAGTCATGGCCTGTTAGGAGTCTAAAAGTTACTACAGAGGATTTTCTTGGTAATGTAGTGATTCTGGTAGGTGTTATTACATAAATTTTCCCATGGTTTTCCTTTTGTTTGTAATACATTATCTTCTTTAATTTTGTTATTATATATTGATATAATGATTCTTTTGATAGAGTCATAACTTATTGGATCAGATGAATTTGATGTAATTTTACTACCTTTCTTGGCTAGAAAGTCAGCTGTTTCATTACCCTGTATTCCAAAATGTGCTGGTATCCATTAAAGTATTACTCTTTTATTTAAATTCATTAGTTGTTTTATGATTTTGCGGCATTCTGTAATATTTAAGTTATTAGGTGTTACATCAGATGTTATGGATATAATAGCTGCTTTAAAGTCAGATAATAGTACAACTTTTTCAAATTTATTTATATGGTATAGTAGGTTTTGTAAGCTCTGTAATATTGCTGAAATCTCTCCATCAAAATTTGTAGTATTTAAACTTAATCTTTTGAAGAAAAGAGAAGAAAGGGCATGTTGCACCTGTGTCAGTATTACTGTTATTTGGTAAATTAGAACCGTCAGTATAAACATGTAGCCATTCATTGGTAGGTTATCTTAAACTTATTATTTCTAGTGTCATTTGTTTCAGAACACATGGAGAGATTTCAGGTTTTGTAAGTTCTTCAGCTAAGTGTAGATAGTGTTCAATATCAAATAGTTCTAACGGGTTAATATTTGTTTGTATGTGTTCTTTTAAGTAAGAAAGTTTTAATCTATGTTTGACTTCTTTGACTTTATTAATGAAACTTTGTTGAGTTTTTAGGTTTACTTATGGTTTTCTTTTTTCCCAGTCATTAAAAGGTAGTCTGATTAATTTTTCATATTGTAAGATGGCTGCTTGTTCAATGTCAAGTTCCAGTCTTGGATTATTTGTTAAAATTTGTAAAGTAAGAACTGGGGTGATTTAACAGCTCCAGTTACTAGGCGAAGAATTTGATTTTGTAGAATATTAAGTTTTTCTATATTTGCAGTTATTAGTATCTCTTCACAATATTTAAATGTTGGTTTAATATATATCTTGTAAAAAGTGTTTAAAGTTTGTGTAGTGCTTCCCCATTTCTTGCCTGTCAGTCTTTTTAATAGTGGTAATTTTTTCCTTGTTCTTTTTATTATATTATCAATGTTTTTTCCATGTTAATTTTGTATAAAAAATAATGCATAAATATTTGGCTCCATGTGTTTCTGTGAGAGTTTCTCCATTTAGTTGAAGGGAAATATTTATTGGTTTCTTCCGTAGTGTAAATAGTTGATAATTTGTTTTCTGTGTATTAATTTTCATTAAGTTGTTAGATGTCCAATTCTGTAATGTCGTCAAGGATTGTTTTGCTATATTTATTAATTGTTGATTTTGATTTTTTGGTTTAGAATTCCATATGACTACATCATCTGCAAACATTGAGACTTTTGATTCTCTTTTTTGTAATTGATATGGAAGATTATTGATATAAATATTAAAGAGTGTTGTACTAAGGATACTGCCTTGAGGTACGCCATGGTGTGTCTGTTGATATTTTGATAATTTATCATTATATTTGGTAACAATAAAGCATTGAATAATGAATTCACTGATCCAATGTAACATTTTGCCTTGGATTCCTAGAATTTTAAGTTTATCAAGTAGTTTGTATCTCCAAATACAATCATATGCTCCTTGAAAATCAATAAATATTGCTAGAGTGTCTTCCTTTTTATTTAATGCAATTTTAATGTCTTGGCTAAGATTTAAAATACCTTCATTTGTTGAATGGTGTTTTCTAAATCCTGCTTGTTTAGTTGAAATCAACCAATTTTTTTTTTCTATAAACCAATTTAAACAATTGGAAATAATTTTTTCCATGATTTTTGCTAATACACTGGTAAATGCTATTGGACGATAACTTGAAAAATTTTCTGCTGGTTTGTTTGATTTCAAAATAGCTATTATTATAGATTTCTTCCATTCATCTGGCACTTTTGTATTCCATGACAAATTATAGAGATTTAGGAGTCTTAATTTTGCTTTTTTTTCCCAGATGAATTCTGTATGTATATTATCAGGTCCTGGAGATTTTTTTCAATTTTAAGTTATTAATTACAATGTTCAATTCTTTAATAATGAATTCCTGATTAAATATATTATCTTTAAGTTTAGTTGTTGCTTTTATGTATTTTTTAATGTTTTTCTTTATAAGTTTTTGTTCTTTTTTGGTATTTGCAGATAATTTATAGGTATTAGCGTAGTATTTATTAAATTTATAGGCTATTTCATTGTCATCTGTAATTATTTAATTATTATAAATTAAAAGTATTTTTTTATTGTCTTTCTTGTTTTGAATATTATGTATGAATCTGTATGCTTTTTCTGCATCTTTTCTATAGTCCATGTTGTGTAGAAAATTATTAAAATGTTCTTTTTTGATGTTGGTAATTAAGCACTTAATTTTCTCCAATTTTGTACTTCTTTCGGATCTTTAGATTTTTCTGCTGTGATTCTAGCCTGGTCTCTTTCTTTTTTCATTTTTTCTAGTTGTGAGTTCCAAAAAGGTTTGTAGTTTTTAGTAAATCCTCTTGGTATGTATTCTTTTGCTGTTTTCAAAATTGTATCACATACATCTTTGTTTAGTTTATCTGATTTTATTGATTCGTTTACTGGTTTTTCAAATTTGGTTTCTAATTCATTTGTAAAATCTTTCCAGTTTGCTTTTTTAAAGTTCCATCTAGGTTTATGGCTTATAGGAGTTAAATTTTTCTTTTTAAGTTGAATAGTGGCAATTATAGTTCTGTGTCCTGAGCCTGGATCTTCGAAGATTTGTTTGGAAGTTGACGAGTATAAATCTGAGGATACTAAAAGTAAGTCAGGGTTGGTACCAGCACCAGAATAGTGGATAAAGGTTGGTGGATCTTTTTTGTGGTAAATAACGCCTATAGTTGTTGAATTTAGTAGGTGTTCTATGATCTTTCCAGAATTGTCTGGTTTGTCATATCCCCAAAGTCTTGAATGGGCATTGAAATCTCCAATTATGATTGTATTTGAATTTACTGTGATATTTTCAAGATTTGGGGTATTGTTTGAGGGATTATAAACAGAATAAATTTTGAAGTGATATTTATTTTTCCATATATCTAGTTTAATTATTTCTATTTTATCTGTATTGTTCATCTCTTTAATAATTTTAAAAGATGAAGTAAGGTTTTTTTCGAACTCCAACTAGAATGTCGCTGCTTATTTGTTGTCCCTTAGGAAGTAGGTACATACATACTAGAATTTTGAAATTGATAATATTTTAGTTGTTCTAGTGTTAAATTTGCTTCTTGAATTGTAAATGTATCAATATTATGATCATATATAATTTTACATAGTTCATGTTTCTTTGCTTGTGATATAATTCCTGTATTCCATTGTAAAATTTTTAATTTTTCATTCATATTTTGTTGTTTACCTTGGAAAGAGGTCTCTGCCCGGAGATCCGAATGGGGGACTGTTTTACTTCTGGAATGTTTCTTTTTCCAATGGGACATCACTTTATCTGGAATGTTTTTATTCAACTTTTTGTAACCGTTTAAAATTAGGCACCATAAATGGTGGTTACATCACCTAAGAAAAGAAAGGTATAGACAAGAAAGAAAATGAAATGATCCCTTAGGCCTCGAATACTCTAATACCACTAGGGTCGAAGAAAACAAGAGTTGAGTCAAGCAAGACTGGATAGGAAAGGTAAAAGAGGGGATCTGATATGTGAAAAGGAAGAAATATCAGTCCAGGTCAATAACTCACCAAGCTGACCAGTGCTTATTGGTGAGCAGCCCTTCCCTTTAGTTCATCACATAATTTTGTTTAGATCCATTCTTTTAAGTCTTCAAATTATAGAAGCAATTAAAGGGTCTCCTTTCTATTTTAACAAAATTGATATGTGATTACTAACAGCTGCACCGCGTGAAGGTGAGGGATCGGACTTCAGGCTTTTGTCCAGGTCGGTTCCTTTAAGCCTTCAATTAATTATTATAGGAATTAAAGGGTCTCCTCCCTGTTAGTATTAAAAGTCTTTCTGCAGCCAAAACTATATGGATTCACCAACAAGGAGGTAGATGACCAGGACAATGAAGCAGAGGTTGTAGTTTGATTTTCAAAAACTAGGGTGAGAAGAATTGCATGTGTTTAGTACTATTTAGATTGCCAGTCTGATTTATATAAAGTAGGGCAAATTACTGACAGAAAAAAATGTCATTATTTTTATAGATCTGTTGTTTTCTGGTTATTTCTATCAGTAACATTTACATTACCTACTTTAACAAATATGATAATTTTGGGGAAAATACAATAATTTTAAGGTCTGTTCATGATAATTTTGCTTTTCAAGAATTGCTGGTCTGCTTACCTGCCTGAACATTTTGGGAGTGATCATACTGAAGATATGGATGATCTCTCTCTTCAGTTGTTCAACAGAATCCATCCATTTCCTTCCAAGGTTTTATTTTAAGTAGTATTACACCCAGTTGTTGCATGTTATATGTTTGGGCCCTTTTGGAGAGCAAATGAGAGGACCACCTTGCCCAATCCACAGATGAAAGCTGTATTTAATCATTCCCTATTGGAGTCGAGAAATGTCCTGGGGCTCCATCTTGATGAAGAACAAACTGTTAATATTGACTGTCAAATTCTGGAACCAGCCATTGAGACAATATTTTGAGGCACAAGTCACATGTTTCAAAGAAATATGCATAGCGATAATTTCACTGATAACTCGGTCCATATCTCAGATGATTCCGAGTTTTGGGTTATGTTTGGCCCACAGAGATGCACTGTTCATCATTGGTCATCAGGGTATTATGAAGAAAGAACCACTAAGGGGAAAAGCAGATAATAAATTTTCACATGCAGCATGTTGAATTTCTCTCACCTTTTCAATTATAGTGGGTTTATATACATGATAACCTTCATTTTTCATTTAACAACACCATGAGGTTCTTGAGAGCTGTATTTCCATCAACGCATGTTTTACCAGTTTGTTCTTTTTTCACAAATTCCCACACTTTGAAACGTTCCTCTGCCACTGCTTAGAACATAAACATAGCCTTTAAAATCAACAATCACCTAATAAACCCATGCACCATAAAAAAATTTGGCTTGCAACTAAATAATACTCTACCTTAACTCTATTGGAAAAGAGACAAATTAATGCCACAAACAGTACATGAAGAGAGAAAATACCTCTTTCAGACTAGAACATTCTTTATGTAGTTCTCACTTTCAGAAAAGGTAAAGCAATATAAACATCCAGTTGCAACTTCTGGCCATAATGTATGGGGAGTCATAGATGAGGTGCAGAGGATTGGGTTACCAAATGCAATGGTTAGGCAGGTAGCACAAACAGAGTTGGGTAGAGTGGCTAGTAAGGGAAAGATAATGGAAAGGCACTTAAATTTTGGAATAGAATCTTGAACTTAGAAGAAAAAAATTCATTATAACAGTGTTTTGAATATCAAAAGAAAAATTTAAAGAACAATGAATGGGTAAATAGACTTAGAAATAACTTGGAAAATAGTGGGTAAGGGGAGATATGAGAAGAAGAGAAAACAATGTGAATAGTTTCTGAAAATTGACAAGAAAGAGATTTGAGGATATAGAAATATAAAATATATTTTGAAAGAAATCTTTAGTCTTCTGTATATTGATGAAAGATTCTTGGGGAAGGGAAAAATGCATATACATGACAAACAAAGAAGAGCAAAAAGGCACTATATAGGTGGCAAAAGATCTAAGGAAGAGTATCCCACAAAACCAATGTCTTACATGTGGTGGAACACAATATATAAATGCAAAGGAACTGAAATTTAGAGAAATTATTTTTTTTTAATTTTATTTATTTATTAATCTGACTTGTAAATGAGTTTGCCTAGTGACACAAAATAAAATATATATTTAGGGATTTTTAAAAAAAAAGTGTTATAAGTGAGTATTACAAAAAATATTTTACCATACATTATAATAGTTATGTAAATATACATCAATAAGGAATGGTTTAGATTAAAAATATGGCTGTAACCGAAATGCTCCATACTTTTGGCTCACGCTGTATGACAATTCCCTTAAAATAAACTTGGGAAATTTCATTACTGTGGAGGTAAAGTGTTCCAATGTTGGTTTATTAGTATTTTTATTTTTTAAATAAAGAGTTAACATCTGCTTTCAGGGAATTTTGAAACAGCCTCTGACTGTGATGGTTATATATGGAATATGCAACAGGTTCCCATTGTACTTACCAATTTAGAATCTCACAGCTTTAGATATGTGTAACCAATTTACATATGTATTTTGTTTTAATAGATGCACCCCAGCAGAGTAGTCAGGATAGTGCTGTGCCCTCCTCAGTTGCACAAGCCCCGCAGCAACAGCAGCAACCTCCTGGAACTGCACCTCCGCCATTGGTGACACAACAGCAAAATCAACAAGGTGCTATTCAACAGACCAATGTAACTTTTGAACCAGGAACTGCATCAGTTCAGCAACAACAACCTCCAACGTCCCCACATACAAATTCTGATGGAACTTTTCGTCAGCCATTGCCTCCAGCTCTGGTCAGACCTCGTCTTCCCTCCCAGGGTAGTGTTGTTATCAGAGGACCAGCTGCAGTCAGGCATCCTTTACAGGGAATAGATCCACGTTTGCAGGTATAGTATGCCAACATACTTCAGTGGTTTTAGAAATCAAGTTTGTACTGTTAAAACAATTTGCTAAGAAAAAAAATAACTTAATTGCTGCATATAAAATCCTTAATATATAATACTAACCCTTGGATAACGTATATGTGCACTAGTAAAATAAGCATTTATTTTCTGTCATAGAATGTACAGCTCTGTAAAATAATATGCTAACAAACAAATCACTTTTTTGCTTCATGTAAAATTCTTAATATCTATATAATACTAGTAAATGGAGCTGTCGATTGCTAAAAAAAAAAATTATCGGTTAACCAAGTATCTTTAATCAATTGGTTGGTATTTATTCAAACACAAGATGACCTCAAATTCACGATGACTCCCTTTTTTTAGAACTTAATTTTGGAACTTAGCATATACATCTTTATAAAGAAGACATGATGACTTAATTTTTAAACACATATTTTGATCAAACTAAGGGACATTTAAGGTGATTAAGTCTCCCCCCCCCCTGAGAATGCATGGAAATTCACAATGGGCAGGGGGAGAGCAAAAATGTGTGGGTATGTAGGTGACAGCAGTGGAGCTTCAATGGAAGTGATGGATAAGATTTTCCATTTAGACAATATATCTAACATAAAAATGTAAATGGCTTGTTATTTAAGGACACTCTTTAACTACTGTGGTTCTCAGCGTCCCATTCTAAATTGGGTGTGAAAGACCACTTAATTTTGCTCAGAGGCCTCTCTATCATACTGGAATAAACCGTTTCAATTCTGGTTATTTAAATTGCACCAAATAAATCAATAAATGAATGAAAATGGATATTCCCGAAGAAGTTTTAAATTATGCTAAAAATGCTGTACTTAGTTTGTTACCAGGCAAGTCGAGGCACTTATATGACAAGGAATTTTCATTATTTAAAGAATGGGTAGCTGCCAAAGGAGTTGAAATAATTTGCAATGAAATAAAGTACTTACTCATTTTTGTTGTTTTCTGGGATACATGAAATGTGTACATAAAGTCCATAGGATAGGATAAAAGTTTATTTATATCTATAGAATGTACACCTGTGTAATGCAATTGGGGGGCCATGTTTAGTAATCTAAGAGCAAAAGCTGGGATGAGTTTCTTAGAGTTTTTCTCCAGTTTTGCCTGATATAAAATAGTAAGCATCAGGAAATCCTCAACTCTCAAGATTCTGGGCTAATTGAATCGGTTATTGTGGAGAGGGCTTTATTCCAAAATTGCCAAAAATAGTTTTCACTACAGAAAAGCTTCTGTAATGATTTGCACATGTCTCATTATTGAAGGGTATTATTCCAGCCATTAAATGGTGTCAGTAATTCATAGTTCACTTTAGAAGTAATTTATGCTTTACATACTTCTTTTATTCCTGTTTTTATTGATTTCTGAAAAAGGATGATTTTGGAAAAAAGTCCTTTGTAAAATGACTGATTCTGTTATTACTGTCCTGTATTGTTTCTCAAAATCTTTAAGGGTTCTATAAGGATTGATAAACTATTGGAGTTAAAAAAATAAACATAATAGATTAAAAAAAATGTTAGTCTTGATATAAAAAAATCTTTTTTCCTTCTAGACTGTAGATCCTCGTATGAGATTGTTACTACAACAGAGAGGTGCTCAAGGAATACCAGCAAATCTTGTGCAGCGGCTTGCTGGCCCAAGAAATACGCTAGACCCATATGACCATCTGGTTCAACGTCCACCACAGTTGGCTTTTGCTCAAGGTATACTTTATCTATCTAACTTGTACAGCAATAATTGTAAAGTGCATGTTATGATATTAAGTCTGTAACAATGAAGCAAACTTGATATGCCAATCTTTTTTTTTTCTTATCTTTGGGGGGAGGGGGGATGCAGCAATACATTTAATTTCCTTAAGCATATTTACCCATACTCTGCTTCAGGTTGGGAAAATACAGTAATCCCCATTAATGTATTAAACATTCAAAGTGACATTAAATGGAAAGAATTTTGTAACATAAAACATCGCTTGGTAATTATTTATTCGGACTGGTTTCGGGAACACCTGTTCGCATTTTCAACCCTTAATTCTGACTGAATCTGACTTCGTTGGTGTCAATGATGAGTGTGGAGGTACATCACTTTTGGAGGCATCTGGTCTGGACCTATGAACTTACAAAGGTGGTAGCATGGCTCTTTTTCTTTATGACATAGACCTCCCTGACATTGAATTCTTCGTGTTCATAAGCTGGTTTCCCAAAACCGGTCTCAGTAATTACCAAATGGTGTTTTTTTTTTTTGTATTACAAAAACTGACTCAAATTCTTTGCATTTATTGTTAATTACAGCACTGTCTAAAGCTTCTTTGCATTTTTGCAAATTTTCAAAAATATTCAAAATGAATCTGTCTCTAGCTTCACTTCTATACCTCTGTTTGATTCATTTGGGTTAAAGGGCATGCTAGAACTACGAAATGAACATGCAGATCATCTTGCCAAACCAGTTGCTAATTCAAACTTGGAATATTTTTATGCTCTCTGTCCATCATCAAATACTAAAGAAGTTTTAAGAAAAGATCTTGTACAAAATTGGAATATTGTGTGGTTAAATGGTAGTAATGGCTCTTTGTGTAATTATTTTTTTCCAACAATGTTTGACTGATTAAAGGCAAATAAATAGAACCAAGTTTTGTATTAACACAATTTATGCCACAGTAAATTTGGACATTATATGGTACAATTAACAATAAGAATTGCGAGGGTATCACTCAGGCTATATCATATCTTTTATATGATGTCCAGGTTTTGAATCCCAAAGATGTAAATTTACTACTACATTAGATTATTGTCAAAATAGATTTCAACAGCCCTTGGCAAACGTTTTATTTATACTTTTTAAGATACTTTGAGTTCTTTGATAATTAATTAATCAGTCAATTTATTTATATTTACAATATTTTTATATGTAATTCTAGCAATTACATAATGTGAATGAATGTATATTATTGTGCTGCAACCTAGCATACTAGAAGGTAAAGCAGGATTCATAATGCTTGGAGATCAATAATAATGTTTCAAAAACTTACTGCAGCAGATGTTGGAGACTGTTGGTCTCCATCAGCAACTTAAACTGAGTTTTCCCAAAAGAGAAGAATTCTGAATTAATATGGTCGTGCTGCTAATTATGCCACATTTTCAGGCTGCAGGGCCCCATTTTTACTTTTTCTGGCACATATGTACAATGTACAAAGTAGTTAGAGAAGATATTGTATTCCATACAAAAATTAGAATCCAAGATTTCACCGAAAATACATGATGGGTTCTCTGGAAAAAAAAAAATATATATATATATATATATATATATATATATATATATATATATATATATATATAAAAAGATCTCTGTATGTGCATGTGTGTCACCCCCCTCCCCCTTAACATAACAGTGCAGGAATTTTTACAATTCCCTGTCACATAAAATACATGTAACGTTAATTAATACATCATATTACTCTATATAAGAATTTTTCGATCTTTCTTAGTAAGTAATATTTAATATGAATTAGGCTTGTGTTTTGTTTGTAGTATTACAAAATAATATATTATTTATAATGCTAGTATAAATGTATATTAATTTACGTGTTATTTCACTTTGTACATATCAACATTGATGTCTGTTGCTGTAAAGTTTAATGACAATAAAATAATTATTTATTCAGGAAAACATGAGTACAACTTTCAGCACATTTGATTGCAGCAATCCTAGCAGAAGAGTTCTTTGTACTTTGCTCCAGTAAGGAATTTCTTTCACTGTCATTGAAGTGTTCAGAAAGAAAATAAGGCAAAGTACAGCCATAATGCAATTAGCTAAAAGTCATTTAATTAGTTTTGTCAGAAGAAAGTTAATGCATGTTAATTGTATTTCTTAGTGCAGGAGGAAAGAGCAACAGTTTAACATTGGAATATGTTTAAACATGTAGCTTTGGTTTTTCAGATGGATCTGGAGGACAGGGAGTTCTTGCTCCCAATGCAACAGTTCTTGCTCAGCGTCTCACAAGGCAAGTTGAGGGAAGCCATCCTCCTCAGCTAGGTGTACCTGTTAGGTTAGCAAGAATTGCACAACAAGCTGGACACCAATTGGATCCAAATATTCAACAGAGAGTGCAAGGTACGCATGTTTCTCAACTGGACATTCAACCAGTAGACTGAAGAATAAATATTTTATAAATTTGAATGTAAGACAATGTTGTTGTTTTTGTTTTTTCAAAATGTTAGTCATGAGAACTGGGGGGATCATCTTGCATTTTATATGTTTTCTGAATAACATGTGGGGAAAAAAGCAAGTTTCAAATTTGATAGGTGCAGAGATGGCATAGGGAAAATGGTAAAGATAATTATCAAGGTCATGCATGCATGCTTTTCATTTCCTGCCACAAAGTTAACTGTTAACAGACATAGATTGTAAACACTCTCATTGGAAAAGAAATTATTCTGTAAGAGTAATATAAACATAGAGGATTTCCTTTCACATTGGTGGTTGCATGATGTGCATAATGCAGCTCTCGGGATCCCACTACCCACTACTCATTCGAGCTGGTGGGAACTACTTGTTACTTACTGTTGTTGCTTGGACATCAAGTGAGCAATAGAAGATTGTATGGGCTATAGGAGTCAGGCATAGACAGTGTTGGTCAGTAAGTTGCTTACTTATCTGCATTAATAAAAGTACAAGAACATACGAAGTACCGGTGTATATTTTATTAATTGTGATAAGAATTGTATAACACATAAATAATTATTAGAACATAAGTAAACTGTACTTTCAAACAAAACCACTTTCGCCAATCATTAGCATTGATTTTTCTGGATTTTTTAATCCTTTTCTTCCTGACTGACTGATCAATTTTAGGCATCATTGATCATGTAGGATACAACCTGAGGACACTTGTAAATTCTCGTCTGAAAGCTGGCTTCTATAATGGGACTTTGTTAATTTCAGAAGGGAAAATAACTGCTCGCACATATATGTGGCCCCAAACATATATAACTTCTGGCTGTAAGCCTATATAAATGGGGAAATATTTTTTTTATAAATGTAAAAAGAAGCTAGTAACAGTGAAGAATAACACAAATATTAATATAAAAATAATAGTTGCAACAAATCTTCACTTATCTTTTGGAATCCTTGCCTTAAGGAATGCTTCAAAACAAATAAACTTATAAATGTAAAAAGAAGCTAGTAACAGTGAAGAATAACACAAATATTAATATAAAAATAATAGGCAAGGATTCCAAAAGATAAGTGAAGATTTGTTGCAACTATTATTTTTATATTAATATTTGGGGAAATATTTGTTTGGAAATTTATATAAGAAACCCACTAATATTCATTTTATTTTGAAATTTATCTTTCAATTCTATGTCATGTTGTAAATCAATAATTTCCATTTAGTATTCAGCACACAGTGTTATAATCAACAGAAAATGGAGTAGCAAATATATGCAACTCGGTTTCAAGTTGTTCCATACCTTGGAATCTAGATTCAAATTCCTTCTGCATTTGGGCAAATGTTTCAAATGTTGGTTGGTTTGCACTTTGATCTACCTAAGTTAACTTTAACTTTGGAAAGCGTGTAGTGACCTCCCATAAAGGTAATTTGTATTTGAATGCAGTAATTTTTCCAGAGAGATTGGTGATGAGTTGATCCTTTACTTGTATATAAATATTTAGTTTTCATTTAAATGTGCAGTAACATATGTCAGGAATGCTAAGGCACAGACACACTCTTCATTTTCAAATTCACAAACTGGTTCTGTTTGATATTCATAAACAATCTAATTTCATCGCTCAATTCAGAGAATCTCTCTGGTACTTTAGCACGGCAGATCTATCATACTTGACAGTGATATGGTATGTCTCCATATTTGCTGCCTAAGTCTTCTAGAAATTCTTTGAATTGACAATGTTTCAGTCCTCTTGACCTTATAATGTTTGTAGTTTTAACAACCATCTCCATTACATTATAAAGAGTGACATTTTTGGCACAAAGTTCTGTTGATGTAAAATGCAATGAGTAGCAATTATTTCATTAGTTGCATTTGACTCTTTCATTTTATCTTTAATATGTGCTACAAGACCACTCTGCGGTCCAACCATTGCAGGAGCACCTGTTGCTACAGAACTCTATTTACTTCACGGTAAACCCATCTTTTGCATAGTTTCGTCCACACACAGTTGAAGATGTCCAATTCTGTGTATCTTTCATTGGAACTACATCTAGCACTTCCTCTGTGATTTTAAGGTCCTTATCTACTCCTTTTATATAGATAGCTAACTGGGCAGTGTCAAAAATATCAGTGATCTCGTTGACTGCCAAAGAGTATGAAATAAAGCCTTTTAAGATACTCACAAGCAGATTTCTGACATTTTCAGACATTTTCTGGATGTGTCTTCTAACTGTGGTTGATAACAAACTGAGGCTTCAAACTCTGGAACCTGATTAGGACAAAGCTCTTTGGCTGCCACAATTAAGCAATCTTTAATGAACATTCCATCCACAAATGGTTTACATTTTCTCACTGTGTGAAAGACAGTCTTGTAGCTGAAGCATTTGGCCGATTCACTAACGTGATGGACTTGACATTGTATCAGAAGACACGACCTTTAATTGGATAACTGGTTTGTTCTTCTCCCTCATATTGACCATATTCATTTGCGTTACATGTGGTATAATAACGGTGTAGGTTAAAATTTCTTCTACTATTTAGTACGTTCCCACAAGCTAAGCATGTTGGTATCCCTCCATATTCTACAAAAGGAAATGACTTTTTCCATAGAGATAAAATGTTAGGGGTTGATTCTGTGTATTCCCTAGTCAACCAAAATCCTGAACATCCAGCCACCACTCCCAGCACTCCAAAAGGCCAACTTACCTCAAGGCAACACAACTGCACATTATTTATAACTTAGCTACCGATTACATGCTCAGAACCAGTGCACAACCCAGTTGACGACTCCTGGCATTATGTATCGAGAGCTAGTGGTCAAACAGAAAATGAGGTTGTAGCCGCATAATTCCCTCCTCCCTCCACACACATATAGGATATGTTCCTGTTTTCCCCTCTTCCTTCCAGCCATTATGTAAATTTTTGTGCAAATAAGTATGTTGACCAAATATAAAATATCCATCATCGTGGTGTATTGCCATTACCACAGTCACCTTCTACCCCATGCAAAGCAGTACATTTCTGTTTTCCCCTCTCTCAACCATTACATGAATTCCTGTGCAAATTCAAAATATATAAAACAGTTAAAGTGATGAGTTATGTTAGGTTCTAAATAGAAAATATTATCCTTCATAGTTATTGAAGCTCTGTTGCTATTTCCATTGTCACCTCCTATGCAGATGCATTTCCATTCTCCCCCCCCCCCCCCCCCAGCATGTATGCAGTAGGAGAACATGACAGTGGTGATAGTGGCAGCAGTGTAGCTGTAATGCCAATGATGGATACTGTTTTCTATTTAGAGAACATCCAAATATTTCAAAACTTGCAAATATGCATAGAAGCTTGTGACAGTGATGTGATTAAATAAAAAATAAAAGAATTTGAGTCGGTTTTTGTAACACAAACATCACTTATTTTTACTTACTGGGACCGGTTTTGGGTAACACTTGTTCCCATTTTCAACCCTTAATTCTGACTCAGTGGATTGAAAATGGGAACAAGTGTTACCTGAAACAGGTCCCAGTAAGTAAAAATAAGTGATGTTTGTGTTACAAAAACCAACTCAAATTCTTTTATTTTTTATCCAAATATTTGTTGAATTTTTAAATTTGGGAATTGTGTCCTGGAGAGAGTCAGAGAACAGAAATGTACCCATATGACTGCGCTGGGTGGTGATGGTGGCAGCAGCTTAGCTGTAACGATGATAGATATAATTGTCTCTTAAGACAACATACTTAATATATCATTATAAAAAGTTTTAGCTAGTTCGAATTTGTGAACTGTAGAGGGGTGAACCTTATAGAGTTATAGTATGTGCAGAGGGAGGAGGGAAACATGCAGCTATATCTCTTCTCTTTCTGCTTGTCCTTTGGTTCCAAATTCAACATTATGTACAAACATCGATGTGAAAAGTATTCTATTCCTATTTTAATCTTAGAGAAAATGAGAATGCTTATAGGCCCATTAACAGCTAACTTTCAGCGCGAAAGGAAACATAGAATCTGCTGCTCATGTCAGACCTTGGCTGTAATCTTATCATTTCCCCCAGGTAAACTGCTGTACCCGCAAAGTTTGAAACTTATTTTTCTCGCATAATGTTTGGAAGACATATATTGCAAATGCAAGATGACCCCCAGTTTTGAAAATTAATATTTGGAGGGGAAAAAAATCTTGTATTCAGTTAAATAAAGTAGTTACCTTTTTAGGTTATCTATCTGTTTCAGAATTATGTGTGGTTATGGTTAAGTAATTTGAGGTTAAAATGAGTATGCCAAATATTTTGCCCTTGTAATATATGGAGAACTTGATTTAGTAATTAGTTCTCCAATTATAGTGAAATTTGCAACAGCCCAATTAGTACATGAAGTACTTAAAAGAGCCAAGAAATTAAAAGGAACAGACATTTTTATTAATAAAGATTTATCACCTAAGAAGAGAGCTCTGCAAAGAAATTTGGTACAAAAAATGAAAGAAGCAAGAGCCCAGGGAAGAAGAGCTTATATTAGAAATTTCCAATTGTGGATTGACGGAGAAAAGACATCGCATCTGGACAAGAAGGAGCTAAGAGAACCCCAATCAGGCACAGAGGAAATTACTCAGCAAATGTCAACGCCAACTTTAGGAAGCACAACAGGAAGATCAAAGTCCAAACAAAAAGGAATGGATGTGGGTGAAGACAGTGAAAGTGTGTGTTGGAACCGAAATCTGCCTGTCAGCATGGATATGAGGACGGCATATGCAGATAGGACGTCATCCAACTTGCCTACGAGAGAAATAACAGCTGACGAAGAAATGACGTCAACAGAGGAAGCAACAGGAGGAGGAGCCACCAGAGTGACGTCACCTAGGAAAATAGTGTCACCGAGAAGAGGGGAAGTAATAGCCGCACGTAATTTGGCTGCGAAGGGAAAGAAGGCGTGGCAACAGAGTAGCGGGGAAAATACAGAAGGGGAAGAAGACAACATCATATCATCTGAACATGGCAGCGTGCTAGTTTTAGATAGAAATAAAACTATTTCTTCCCGAGAAGGGATACAATTAAGGAGTAAAAGAACTCTAGAAACATTTAGATTTAGATTAGGCTCACAATAGGGAAGGGAGAATATAAGGAGGCTTGGATTCTGGAATTGTGAGGGAGTTAAAAACAAAATATATGCGGGGAGTTTAAATCAATTATTGACAAAACTTGATTATCTCGCGGTAGCTGAAACATGGCTAAAAGAGGACCAGGTTTACGTAAAGGATTTTGATTTTGTAGGGATAAAAGGAGATAAGGTAGCAAGAAAGGGGAGGGCATCTGGAGGCATAGGCTTTTTTGTAAAGAAAACGTTAAGTAAAGGAGTTAAAGAAACTTGGTCAAGGAGAAAAGAAATACTATGGATTGTATTAGAGGAGAAACAAATAGTTGAAAATGTTATATGTATAGGCATAGTATACAATCCTCCTCTTCCTTCGCGCTTTCATAATCCGGACCTCCTTAAACACCTAGAGATAGAAATAGAACATTTAAAGGAGAGATATGGTAATTCTGAGATTATATTAATGGGAGACTTTAATATTAGGATTGGCGAAAATGATGTTATTGGAGGGAATAGGTGGATGAGCAATGATACATTAGAGAAACCTGAGAAAATTAGATACAGCAAAGATAAGATAGTTGACAAAGGCTATATGAAATTTATAGAATTCTGTGAATTGAATGCCTTTGATATTTTGAATGGGAAATATGGAGAAGATGTGAATGGAGAATATACGTATGTTAGTAATAATG
Source organism: Hymenopus coronatus (assembly GCA_030762935.1). Classification (NCBI taxonomy): domain Eukaryota; kingdom Metazoa; phylum Arthropoda; class Insecta; order Mantodea; family Hymenopodidae; genus Hymenopus; species Hymenopus coronatus. Next base: position 30,956,175 of record CM060897.1, read on the forward strand.
GTCAAAGTGTGATTGATTATGTATTATGGCCAATTAATATGGGGTATATTTTAAGTAATTTTAAGATACTAAATTTAAGTTCCAACAGTGGGCATTTTCCATTGATAGTAGACATAAAAACATGCACAGAGCAAATAGTCTATAATTTAAGGGAGGAAAAGTGCAACATAGAAGAATACAGTAGATACAAATGGAAGGAAGAGTATTGCAATAAATTTAGGCAGACACTAAACTCTAATTATGGCCAGATATGTCAGTGTGGAATAAGTTTTATGATAAAGGAACAAGAAATTGAAAGTGCTATGGATATCTTAAATATCATTATGCTAAGGGCTGGGGAGGAAATGAAAATGAGAAAGAAGGTTTACAAAAGAGATGAGGGCTGGTTTGATGAAGAATGTAGAGTAACTAAAAGACAAGTCAAACAGCTGCTCATAAAGTGGAGGGAATTAGGAAACATAGAATTAAAGAAAGAGTATATGCAAGGGAGGGATTTATATAATTTATTACTGGAACAAAAGAAAACAAGCTGGATGAAAAAATATGAAAGTAATTTGATACGAATTCTAAATGAAAATAATGCAAATGAGATATGGAAGGTTATGAAATCAATGTATAATAAATATGTAACAAAACCAAGTATAAAACCAGGAGAATGGATGGAATATTTTAAAAATTTGTATGGGGAAAAAAAGAGTAAAAATGAGATAGGAAATTGGGAAATAGGTAATAACTATGTAGATATACTCGATGATATAATAAGAAGTGAAGAAATAATCCAACAGGTGAAAATAATGAAAAGAAATAAAGCAACGGGAATAGATGGAATCCCTCCAGAGTTCCTTAAGGAATGGTGCACTGAAATAAACAGAGTTAAGGTTTTAGTAGACTTATTTAACACAATTAAGGTGAAGGGGTATATACCAGATAAGTGGAGGAAAGCAATCATACATCCAATATACAAAGGCAAGGGTAGTGTTGACAAACCAAACAACTATAGAGGCATTGCATTATTATCAAATGTAGGAAAAATTTTTTACTGGTATTATGGCAAGCAGGATACAAACATGGGTTGAAGAATATGATATCCTCTCGGAACTTCAGATGGGCTTTAGAAAAGGGAGGAGGACAGTTGATAACTTATTTATTATAAAAACACTGGTAGATAAATACTTGAAAGACAAAAGAGGAAAGTTATATATGGCTTTTGTGGATTTAGAGAAAGCATACGATAGGATAGAGCTTCAATTGCTGTGGCATAAGTTGTTGACTAAAGGAGTGAGTAAACAAATGGTGGACACCCTTAGAGCATTATATAAGGAAAATATTTTTTGTATAAGAGTGGAGGAAGGGGTTGTAACAAGAGAAATCCAACAAGAGAAAGGCCTTAGACAGGGATGTAAGTTAAGTCCAGTCCTATTCAATTTATATATAGATGATGTATTAACAGAAATTGGGAGAAATAATAACTCGATGCCAGTAATTAATAATATTCAGATTCCAGGATTACTGTTTGCAGATGATCTAGTTATAGGTGCAATTACAGTGAATGGCTTGAAACAATCCTTGCAAACATTAAATAATTACTGTAAAGAGTGGAGTTTAAAAGTGAACCAGGACAAGACGCAGATTGTAGTGTTCAAAAAAGGGGGAAAATTGAGCAAATATGAAAAATGGAAGAATGAGAATGAAAAGGAGTACAGGGTAGTGAGAGAATGTATTTATCTAGGAGTTAAAATTGATAGTGGTGGCAATTGGGAAAAGCAAAAGAAATTTGCATTGGCAAAAGGAAAAGGAGCTTTATCAGCTATTAGAAGTTGCAAATACAAAGCACCTAATATAAATATTAGATGGTTAGAAAAAGTGTACAATGTGGTGGTTGAGGCAAAAATGCTATATGGGATAGAAGTATGGGGATTAGAAGGAGGATGGGAAGGCATAGATGAGGTGCATAGGAAATTTTGCAAAGAAATACTGGGGTTACCAAATGCAACTGTTAGGCAGGTAGCACAAATAGAGCTGGGTAGAGTGGCAAGTAAGGGAAAGATTATGGAAAGGGCATTGAAATTTTGGCATAGGATATTGAAATTGGAAGAAAGGAATTTGTTAAAACAGTGTTTAGTATATCAAGAGAAAAGTTTAAAGAACAAGGGATGGGTAGACTGTCTTCGAAATAACCTGGAAAGTAGTGGGTTAGGGGAAATGTGGAGAAGAAGAGAAAATAATGTGAATAACTTCTGGAAGTTGGCAAGGAAAAGATTTGAGGATATAGAAATACAAAAAATATTTAGTGAAATAACTGAAAAGAGATCTTTAGTGTTCTATATACCAATGAAAGTCTCATGGGGAAGGGAAAAGTACATTGATGTGACAAATAAAGAGGAGCGAGAAGGTATTGCATGGCTGAAAGCAGGAGTATGGAGATTAAAAGGTCTAAGGAAAGGTATTCCACAAAATCAATGTCCTATATGTGGCGGAAATGAAGATATAGAACACATTTTATTTAAATGTAAAGGAACGGAAATTTGGAGAAAAAAGTATATTAATAAGAAATGGTTTAAAATAGATAGAAATGTAGTAGTAGTTGAAACGCTTCAAAAAGATAGTAAGAAGATTGGACAATTCTTATGCAAAGTGAAAAATAAATGGATATGGACAGTAAATAGACAAAATGGTGTAATAAACTAGAATTAATAAACTATTGTAAAATATGAGTATGACCGGTAAAGAGCCAGGGCTGAACACCGATCATATTCACCTGTATAATGCTTAGCATAAATAAATAAAAATAAAAAAAAAAATAAAATTAGTTCTCATTCTGTATTTTTGGTACTCAGTCATAAATTTAGCTAAATTAGATTTTGGGCTGAATGAATGTAAGGCATATCTAACATTCTAAGCTTCATGTGGACATGTGGTTTTCGATTTTAATGTACAAACAATGGGGAGCTTCAATAGTTTTTGTGACTTTTAACTAATAGGCAATACAAAGCAGCAATATTACTACAACTTAATCTTCTGTTATGTAAAAAGAGGTTGTAATAGGGTCTGGAATGAACATTTTGGTCTTTAAATTAAATAAACTCAGAAGTTTGAGACAAGTGAAGTAGTTCAAGTATAACATTTGCCCTCTTCCTCAGTTGAGGTCCAGTGAAGAAGAGGGCAAATGCCCTTGAAACATTGTTTTGAAAAAGTGTTATTTAAGTGAGGTGAATGTTACTATTCCGACTCATTTTCAAATGTTATATTTTGGTCTTTGTTTACAAATATAACCTCTCACCTGAGGGTGATTGCTCCATTCACCACAAAATGGCAACCTCTCTGTCAGTGTTAACCATATTAATGCTCATGTTTAGAACAAACTGAATGTCTGTAGACTAACTGCATGCTTGTATTTCTTTCTTGATCATAGGTATGTAGCATTCTTTGGTGTAACGTTTATGACTGGTTGCCAAAAGTGTTAAATAAAGAAAATAAAACAGAAGCTTTATAATACTCTCTGGAATGAGATTGGTATTATAGCTGCCGTGGTTCATCAATGAAGGGAACTTGAAAAGTGATTGGAGACTAACGACTGCCAAGCAGCCAATAGTAAAGTAACATTTTAAAACCGAATATTTGGGTAACAGTCAAATAACCAACACTTTGGTGTTTATCAAATAATTCAATACTTTTCGTTCGATAGTGCCCATCACTACTGTACATAATATTTTGTTGTAATGCAACAAAACTCAATGCACTAATTCATTATTTGAATTATAAGTTACTGTATTTATTCTTCCAGCAGTAATCATGTAGAGAAATTAAATTCTCAATAAATGTTCAATATTAATTTAAAAATGTTTATATGTGTCTCAGTTGGCGCGGCTGCAGCACTACAAAATCAAATGACAATTGCATCTGCTGGTGTGCCTTCAGTGGTTAGCATAGCTTCTCAACAAGGTCTTCAGCAGCGTGCTGTCAACTCTCCTACATCTGTGCAGCAAGTTGCAACAACTGCAGCAGATACACAAGAAATACCAGAGAGTGTGACAGCTGAGCTTGAAAAATTAGAACAAGAGGGTGGAGCAATGGCAGAAGTCGAAGGCGTAGGAGCTATTCTTGCTGATCTTGGTGATGATAAGGAATTACTTGGTAAGGTGAAACAGTTGAAGTATTTAGATAAAAAACAAAAGAGGTTTATCAACATTGGGAGTTTAGGGTTAACCAAACATGTTTTCTGTTGTTATCCAAGAAACGTGCCCAAAATGTTGCATAAACTCATTTCATGAAAGAAGACTTTACAATTAATTGTGTTTTATTTTCTTCCTTCCCTTTTAATCTATTTTATTTTATGTCGCTTATCTTTTAGACCATATCACAATTGATCAGTCTAGTTACAACAAACTAAGGTGTATACATAATAGTCCCATTCACAGTGAGATGTAAGTGCAGATGCAGTGTAAATGCAAGACTTTGCACTCATGTTATTCAATGTAAGCATTCACATAGACACATGCTACGTAATGCTATGCAAGATTTTGCAAACTTCCAATTTTAGCCTTGCATTGCAAGGATAAGAATTCTGTAATCCGTTCTCTATGCATTGCCTGCTGATCAACAGCAGACAATTGTAATGCGAGATTTGACAGCATCTGCTTTACATACATGCTCTTCTATTTGGCCATGCTGCACCATTTCTAATTTTCCTCAAGAGGTTATGGCAGTCTCCTTGCAAATCCCCCTTTGATATTTTAGATGTACCTACTATCTGCATCTAGATTTCTTGGCTCTCATAAATCGTAAGGCACAAAGAGATAATTTACATTTCATTAACTGTGCAGCTTTATCACTTTCTACAGCCTAAATACTTAAATCATTTTCAATATTTTTGGTAAACTATTGTGTCACTGCTGCAAGTGTCAATTGTGTGCAAGTAATTTTTATAACTTATTTACTCATTAATAAAAGATTTAGTGAATTTGCTCACATGATATTGGTGGCTATGTTATCCAATTTGAAACTTGTGCAGCACATGTAATTTACAGTTCTAGAAATCTGTGCCAACTTCTTGCATTACGCTTATGGCTGCATTGTAAATTATCTTCCCTAGAGCTTGCGCTTATGCTGCATTACTTCTGCGCATGTATCTCATTGTGTGTGACTTCATTGAGTTTTATAAATCTAATACATTTTATCATTAATTAACCAAATTAAGAATGGGAATCCAAACAACAAAATTAAAAAATTAAACTAAAACTCATGCTATTAATATAATAATTAATAATTGTAACAAATCTTCACTTATCTTTTGGAATCCAAGGACTAGTTTCGCAATAAATTGGTCTATTGCATCGTCAGCACTAGTTTCTTTTTGGTCTCAGTTTCTTTTTAATCTTGTTTATTTAAATTGTTATGGTTACTGCTACTAGGTGGATTGTGTACTAAAGCATTGCTAACTACTGGAATCAAAACAAATTTGGTGAGAGAGTTCAATTGATGGTATATCAAAATTCATTGCATGATTTTTATACTTTTATATAAATATTTTCTCCCAAACCATTAAATCTATGGGTCCGTTTAAGTGTTTTAATAATTTAACATCTGGATTTAGTTCATGATTAAATTTCCAAAAAGCTGCCACAGCTGATTAATCAATTTGTTTGTATTATTCCTAAAGTGCTCTTTTACTCTGGTTTGTAAATGACGTTTAGTCTTACCAATATAAACAAGGTCACAATTTAATTGCCAGATTTAATAAATGCCAGATTTTTTATTTTTTGAAATTTCATCCTGTTTAGAAAAGTCTAACAAAATTTTATACTGTATTTATTTTGAAGAACCAATAGTATACCATGCTCTTTTAAAATATTTGTGAATTTTTTATTTGCCCAAGGGTAATAAGTAAATTTTTTAAAAATGTAATTATCTTTTATTTTCTTAAGCATAGAAATCTCTTGAATTGCTCTTTGTTATTTAAACTTCTCAATTGTTTTTATTTATAAAATCAGTATTAAAACCATTAAAGCAGTGTTGACAATGTGTTTATATTCTTTATAGAATTCATCTTTATTAATGGGTAAATTAATTTGACCTATAAATTGAACTATTAAAAACAGCAAATTTATGTGAAACATTGTTAAAGCCATTATTTGTTATATAATTATCAGTGTGAGTTTGTTTTCTGCATATTTCAAAATTCAATTTATCGTCCTTTTTTTATTATTTTTAAATCCAGGAAAGGGAGATAGCCATCACTTTCAGTTTCTAATGTGAATTTTATAGCCTTATCTTGTAAATTTAAAAGTTTTAAAGCATCATTTATATGTTTATCAGGAACAATAGCAACTATATCATCTACATATCTATACCAAGTTTTAAAAATTAGAGGGAATGCTTTAGTGACCTGTATTTCAAAATAGCTCATGAAAAGATCAGCAAGAAAAGGTAAAAGTGGACTACCATTGCTAAACCAGAAGTTTGTTGATAGAATTTGTCATTAAATCTAAAAAAATGTTATCCAAAGATTAGTAAGGTTAACAAAATCATTTATTAAATCTTCATTCAATTCTATAGTACTTATCCATTTTTTTTTAAAATTGTCAAAAGTTTTTCTCTAGGAATGCTTGGAAACAAAGCAGTTACTTTGAAAGAAACAAGTTTATCGTTAGCAGACAATGTAGTATTGCTGATCCTTTCTACTGGCTCAAAAGAATTTTTAATACTTAAACTCTAAATTGTTCAAAATTACTGAATTTTATATTTAACCATTTAGCTAGATTGTAAGTAGTGAATTTATGCAATTTATAATAGGTCTCATATTATTTCCAGGTTTATGAATTTTGGGAAGAGCATATATTATGGGTAAAATTGGATTACTGACTTTTATAATTTGATTTTCTTTATTTGTAATAATTTTAATTTCATGAAGGGTTTTATTAAAAATTTAAATGCATGATTTTAAAGGGTTATTTTCAATGCTTTTGTAATCTTCACTTTGAAGTAAGTATAATATTGGTTCCTCAAAATAAATACAGTATAAAAAATTTGTTAGGCTTTTCTAAAAAGGATGAAATTTCAAAAAATAGAAAAATCTAGCATTTATCAATTAAATTGTTTAAATTGTGCCTTGTTTATATTGGTAAGACTAAACGTCATTTAGAAACCACTTTAGGAATATTAAGTACAAAAAAATTGATAAATCAGCTGTGGCAGGTCATTTTTGGAAATTTAATCATAAAATAAATCCAGATGTTAAATTATTAAAACACTTAATTTAATGGTTTGGGAGAAAATGTTTATATTAAAGTATAAAAATCGTGCAATGAATTTTGATATACTACCAATTGACTTTCTCACCAAATTTGTTTTGATTCCAGTAGTTAGCAATGCCTTAGTACACAATCCACCTAGTAGCAGTAACCATAATAATTTAAATAAACAAAATCAAAAAGAAACTGAGACCAAAAAGAAACTAATGCTGACGATGCAATAGACCAATTTGCTGCGAAACTGGTCCTTGGATTCGAAAAGATAAGTGAAGATTTGTTACAATTATTAATTATTATATTAATATTTGTGTTACTTCACTATTACTAGCTTCTTTTTACATTCATTAAAACTCATGAGTCGAACTTTACACTCTTAGCTTCGTTAATTAAATATTTACCTAGAACACCTTATAAAATATATTATAGATAAATGTTTAATTAACAAAGTTTAAGAGTGTAAAGTTAGCTCATTTTTTAGTTTACATTTGTCATATTTAGTATACGCATTATTGAACACCCAATCAGAGAAATTAACTCTACTTGCTTATAGTTCATTTATAGAGTTAATTTTAAGTTAAGTTGCATTCCAAGCAAAGGTTTGCAAACTTCCTGATTTCTTTGAACTTTGTTCTAACTTTTCTCCAATGTCATTGAATTTTCCTCTATAATAACATAGGATTTACTTTGGGTTTCTTATTAAGAATAGACCCCATTTACCTAAATTTAATCACAAAACTAAGAAGTTATATGAGATGCATGTACAACTGAAAATGTTGTAAATATTCATCTCATGTCCATACAAGATTTTTTTTGTATGGGAATTACACATGAAGATTCTCTGTGCTAAAGAATGCAGACTTTTTGGCATTAAGGACACAGGGTAGTTTTAAGTCAGTTTTTGACTGTTGTTTGAGTACCGACTTTGACTTTAAGTTTCTCAAAAATTACTTGATGTAATGAAATGAGACTTTGGCACTTAATACAGCAATCTTTTCCAAATATTAGCCATGTAAATCTATGGATGTAGGTTAAAATTTAATGTTATGGTGCACTCAGTTTTGATATAAAAATCAGTCTTATTCGTATATTTGCATTAATTTCTAAAAATGATATGTAAAATATCCACAATAAACTTTTTGGTTAATAACAAAAGTATTGGAAATCATACAGAAAAAATAGTCAAAATAAACTGATACAGAAAATCAAACCTGAGAAAAAAGTTTATCTCAAAATTCACTTTCCTTTGTATTTGGCTGAAACTGTTGCAGTAATTATCTGAATACAAAACGACCCTGAATGCAAGACAACCCCCATTTTTCAGAACTTAATTTTGGAATTTAGCTTATCTACATGAAAATAAATATAAATATTAAAATGAAATTTAAACATTAGCCAAGTATTTTGAACAAACTAAGGGACAGTTAAGCTGATTAAGTCCCTTATTGTTTTTACTTAATTTGAATTAGCGCAGAAATTCACATTTGGAGTTGAAGACAGAGAGGAGAATACAGACATGTACAGTATGGGTGCAATGGTAGAACATGATGGCAGCAGTGGTGATAACACAACTATAATGATAATGATGAATATGATTTTTTTTAAAAAGACAACACATTTAATGTAACACATTGTTAATATTTTTACCTAATTTGAACTTGCACAGAATTTCACATTCTGGGCATGAAAGATGGAGAAGGGAAAACGAAAATGTGTGCAATGGTAGAACATGACAGCAGCGACAGTGTAGCTTTAATGAGATGATGGATATGATTTTCTGATGAGACAACATACTTAATATAACACATTGTAAATTTTTTTTATCCAATTTGAATTTGCAAGAAATACTCATTGTGAGTTGGAGAGAAATGGAGCAGGAAGAATGGAAATGTAGTGGTATGTCTGTGCTCAATGGTGATGGCAGAGCTTAGCCCTAACATTAATTGTGGATATGATTTTCAATTAAGACAACATACCAATATAATATATGGTAAAACATTTTACCTAATTTGAAATTGTGGGTAAATTCATGTTTTGAGTGGGAGAGATGCATACAGAGATGTGCGGAAAGTGTGCATTGGTAGAACATGACATCATCATGGCAGCAGTAGTGTTGTAACAACAATTATGAATGTTATTTTCTATTAAGACAACATACTTAATATAATATATTGTAAAAGTTTTACATAATTCAAATTTGTGCGTAACTCCACATTGCGGACAGCACAGAAAGGCAGAGTGTAAAACAGAAATATACCAGTATATGTGCAGCAGGCGGAGGAGAAATGTGCAGCTAATCTTTCTCTTTCTGCGTGACTGTTGGCTTCCAATACAACATTATGTGCAACCACTGATGTGAAAGGAATTCCTCTAATTTTATTGTAGTCTTTGAGAGTAATCTTTTTACTTTCTCTACACGTACTGTGTACATAGTGTATAGAGAAGATATTGCACTCCACCCAAAAATTTGATACCAAGATTTCACCGGAAATATACAGTTTAGGGTCCCCTGTATCCAAAAAAAAAAGTATTTTCAGAAAAAGGTCCATGTGTATGTGAACACAATAACTCAAAAACGAAAAGTCTGTAAAATGCCAAATTTGGTATTTAAGTTTACTATACAGGGATGCGACATGAAGATTTTGAGAAAAAATCCCCCCACCCCAAACTACCCTTTACATGGAAAAAATTTAGAAAATTTGATTTTCTCAAAAATGGCTCGTAACGATTTTAATTAAAATATGGTATATTAAAAATATTTACCTCAAAAATAAAATGTGTATCTTGAATTTTCTGGGAATAGCCTCTGAAGACTACTTTATTCTGGATGAATTTTACGGAATTTTGTATAACTGCCAAACCGTAAGAGATAGACAAAAACTTACATAACAGAAACTGTAGAGCTCATTAAAACATACAATTTATGTTATTACATTTTTTCATGGAGTGGATCGCTTTTGAGATATTCCCCGTTATTGGTGTCAGCTTTAAAAAACTTATACTTTTCTCATACAGGAATTTGTAACTCCTGTCCATACAAACAAAGGAACTTCATCACATAGCAATCAGATTTTGACTAATACTTTAGCTTATGATACTCCCTTATTTCCCTTCTACTTACATGCAAGCAAGTGATAAGACTATTTGTGCTAATTTTTTTCTCGATTAACATGAAGTAAAAAGAAGAATAACTTTTTTAACAATAATTTGTTTCAGAGATGTAGAGAAAGTTATGTGAATGGAACACATCAGATTTTTTCCTGTGAGAATGCTCATAGGCGCATTAAAAGCTAATTTTAGGGTTAAAAATGAAATGCACAAAATCTTCTGCATACATTGCAACTGGCAGTAATGTATACCTTAACCCCACTTCGCCACTGCCATACCCGCAAAGTTTGGAACTTGCTGCTCCCTGCACTGTATTCAGAAAACATATAATGTGAATGCAAGATGACCCCCAGTTCTGAATATTAATATTTTGGAAAAAAGCATTTTCTTGTATTTGGCTAAATATGGTTAATTGATAGGTAATGCATTGGATCTGGATAAGATTTTTAAAGTGTTATAATCGTTTGAAAACTAGAGAACCTAGGGGTGACATAAGGCTAAATATTTTGCAGAACTATTTGATTCCCACTTCAGTATGCATACAAAATTTGGTCTAAAAAAGGAAGATGTTCATTTCTTTGTTATTTGAGACTTAATTTCTTTTACTGTTTTTCAGAAATGGGAAATGATTTCAACATCTTGGAATATGCTGATCCAGAGTTGGACAACGTAACTGGAGGGGAAAAAACTAACATTCTTGATGAAAATTTAGATTTAGAAGAGGAGGAAAATAAACAGGAGGAACATAAAGGAGTTAAAAGAGAGCTGCCATTGACAAAGAAAAGGTAAAACTTGTTTATACAAGTATGTTTGCTGCACTGTAGCGTTAGCAAAGCATTAAAATGTGGAAATACAATGTTGAATTGATTTAACTATTGCACGTGTAATCTTCTATAATCACCAGTTTTGACCCTTTATGTTACCAGGGCATTCTTACATTCAAACTGTGCTCTGCATGTTTTGCAATCCAATCTTTAATTTAGCTTATAAATAAGAGCATACTAAAAACAGCTTATTATGCATATTTTCATTCATTGATGACTTATGAAATAATATTTTGGGGAAATTCAGTAAATGCAAAAAATGGTAATAAGAATAATGGCAGGGGCAAGATGATGAATTCACTGCAAGCCACTTTTCAAAATATTTGGAAATTTACTATTAGCCTATGAATATATTCTAGTCATATAGTTATTTGTAATAAATAACCCAGAAAAGTTTAAAAAAAATGCAGATTCATAACATGACTGCCTAAGGCAGGACTTACATAGCCCAACAAATAATTTGCAATCATTCCAAAATGGGGTTTACTACAAAGGAACAGTTCTATTTAATTAATTTCTCTCTTTTATAAAAGAATTGCAAATGAACAAAAACAAGCTTAGTTCAGAATTAAAAAAGATACCTTATTACTCACACTTTCCGTACAGAGGAGGGTTTTATTCACTCAAAAAATACTGGTAATAATGTAACAGTATAAATATAATAAACATGAATATTCTAAGAATGTATGCATACAAGTAGGTTTTTGGAAACACATGTAATTGTAAATTATGCAAAACTGACACCTCTGAAAATTCATTGTCAGAGTTATTATTTGTAAATAAATGTATTAATAAGTATGAATAAATATATTTCTTGACTGATCTACATCCTAGAGTTTGGGCATAGAATCTAATCTCATTATAGGATCTACAGATTGCAATATGCTTTGGAGAGTCTAAGAGAGGTAACAATACAGCTATCTCATTATTCTGTGCCTAAATAGGCCTTCCTAAAAACAACCTCCCTTTAGTAGGTGGTCAAGTAATGATTGACACCCAGAGGGTAGCCTAAGGGGGTGGGGGTTATGGGTGTGTCTATGTGTATGTGCAAAACACTCATGCTCCTAATTTCTTTTTTTCCCTACTTCTTTGCATGGTAGAGTTCTACTTTTTAATTAATGTACTCTTCATTCATGCAGTATTTGTAGTGGATATTTCAAAGTATTCCCCAAGACCTGACCTGTGTCTAATGCATTTATTGCACATGGAATATAAAATTATTTCTTTATAATATAATCCCTAATGTAGGTAATACGTGTTGCTAATAAAATCTGAACATTAGCACACCAGTTGTCATACTGAGATATTTAACAATTTATGTAAGCTTTAAATAGCTTTGATTTTCTTATACCTCCATATTTTTCAGTTTTTAAAATGTATTACATAGTCATTTTTAACCAATAAATGGTATCATTTCACCAGTGTAAGAGGATTTTAATTCTCAATTTATCTCAAGTCTCTTGTTCCATGGCAGAAATGAGCTTCATTAATACTCCATTATTCTTACACAGTATGCTTTTGCTTTATTATACTTCTTGCCTTTCTTGTTTTCAGTAAACCATTCAAGTTGTTATAATATCTAACCTTAAAGGGCAGGGAAGTGTGTGCATATATTATGGCCAGAACTATATCTGGCAAAGTAATGTCAAACTTTCATTTTGATTTCATCAAGATATAGGCAGGTAAGTGTTGTTTTAATGCATAGACCAGTGCTTCTCCACAAGAAGTTTTGTCAAAGCTGTAAATATAAATAAATGCCTGTCAAGAAAATGCAACAAAATACATAATTGCAACAATTCTTGGAGCAATATTACATATGTAATATACAAAGTTGTAGGCTATGTGCATTGGTTAAGGCTTGCCTTTCATTCAGTTTGCAGCTGTGCTAATGGGCAAGCAAGAGTCCAGGTTTTTAAAAGTTAGGGCTGAATTAAGTTGAGCATCTCGTACAAGATATGTATTAAACACTTCAATATCTTGGATTTTCGAAATCCAAACCTCACTAGCTAAGAGTAACACTGTTTTATCAGAACTTTTCTAACTGGAATGGATTAAGTATAACACATAATCTATTGTAATTCTTACTGTAATTCATATATGTGCCATTTTTATTTATGTAAAATATTTAAATTTAGAAATCTGAAAGGTTAATACACATGAATATAAACTGGTAACTAAAGGAAATGCTTGGTTGAGTTAGCCCTCAATTTTATTAGTAATAATAATGATATCAATAGTAATACTTTTTATGCTGTTACCACTAGCACAAAGGATTAGCGAACATCAGCCTTTGGTTCAAAATCAGCTTTTCTCCAAAATACACCTTGGCAGCTCATGATATTTATTTTCAGCACAAAACAATTGTATTAGAATTAGATTTTATTCGGCAGCACCACAAAACATGTGAGTGATTAAACATTGAGCTTCAAATCATATATTATAATTGTTGCAGTTCATTTTGTTCCCACCAAAGTAGGCCTAAACGGAAGGTAATACAAACACTTTTACTGTGTGATCTGTAAAGTTTAACACAATTCTGACTTGAAATGTTAGAGTTTGCATCCTTGTTTGTGATCAACATTGAAAAGAAAATGCATAAATTGGCATATTTATTCTGCTTTTAATGGAAATCATGACTTGTGTAACAGCATCATTTTCGTTGAGTTTATCAGCTGGTCTGTGTAATCCAGACAGCTGCGTTAGATGGTAGCATTGTTGCTTGTCTCCATGTTAAATTGTCAGTTTCCGGTAAGGGTATGAATGGTGTTGTAATCCGAAAGGCAAGGTGACAGTCCAGATCTGCCCCCCATGAGACTTTTTTCTGTTCCCCAAAACAAAAGAAAAAATTTGGAGGTCAACTATTTGAGTCATGTGAGGCTGCAGTAGCTGCTTACAAGGAATTACTTCTGTTCAAAGAATAATGGTGTTTAGCCTTTTTACTTTCTCTAAACGTACAATGTACATAGTGTATAGAGAAGGTATTGTATTGCACCCAAAAATTTCATACCAAGATTTTGCCAGAAATACATGTTTTTGGTCCCCCTGAATAGAAAAAAAGCATTTCTGGAAAAAGGTCTGTGTGTATATGTGTGTCTGTGGACAGCATAGCTCAAAAACGAAATGACCGCTCAATACCAAACTTGCATACTCGTTTGGTATCTTGCAAGGATGCAACGCAAAGATTTTCAAGAAAATCCGCCCACTCCAAGCTACCCTTTACATGGAACGTTTTTCGAAAATTTTGATTTTCTCAAATATGGCTCTAACGATTTTGATTAAAATATTGTATATTAAAGATATTTACCTTACAAATAATGTGTATATCTTGATTTTCTAGGAATAGCCTCTGAAGACTACTTTATTCTGGATGAACTTTATGAAATTTTGTATATAACTGCTAAACCACAAGAGATAGACAAAAACTTCCCTCACAAAAAATGTGGAGCACATTAAAACACACAATTTATGTTATATAACTTTTTTTTCGCGGAGTTGATCGTTTTTGAGATATTCCTTGTTATTGGTTTCAGCTTTGAAAAACTTGTGCTTTTCTCATACAGGAATTTGTCAACTTGTGTCCATACAAACAAAGCAACTTCATCACATAGCAACCTGCTTTTGACTATGGTACTCCCTTATTTCACTTCTACTTGCAAGGGAGCAAGTAATAAGACTATTGCTGCTAATTTTTTCTCGATTAGTATGAAGTAAATAGAAGCATTAGCTTTTTAACAATAATTTGTTGCAGAGATGTAGAGAAAGTCATGTGGAACACATCAGATTTTTAAATTTGAAAGGGTAAGAGAATATAAGAATGGAGAATATTTTGAATAGCTTGCATCCATATTTTTAATTTTTTTTTGTTTTTAATCTCAAAACTTTTGGAGTGTTCCTCATATCAAAAGTAAATATATGAATGCACTGGGTGTCTAAGATCTCATTTAACTTATATACAGTGCAGTAAAAAAATCAGTAAACACGAATACAGTTTCTTCACAAAGGAAAAACATTCCACTGACAACTATGACTGTCATAAATCAATCTACACACCATAGAATAGGGAAACTCATTCATTTTCCTTGAAGACCCTAGTAACCATGACTTTACAAAAGTAATAATTACATCTCAATCTCATTTGGAGAAAAGGGACCTAAGGAATAGTCCTGAATGTAAAACCATTTCTGAAAATAGGCAATTTATGCAGTGATCTGAATGAAAATGTTCTCTTAGTGGCCATTTAATTCATATCATTTTCTGAGATTTTTATGGCTGCTGGTCACAGAGTGACTTGGAAGCTTAAAGAAGAGGATTTTAACCCAGGGAAAATCAATTGGTTTTGCAGAAAAATGGCCATTTATTCATGTGACTGCTAAATGAAAATGACAATTTAGACAGATTTGAATGTACTTAAATATCAAGGCACTCTATTACTAAATAATTGTATATCCTATCGGGTATTTCTGAAATAATATATTTTCGGCAACCTCATAAGTCAGGACTTTATTCTTGGGAAACTGGAATTATTTATATAGTTCATCCTTATGAAGAGAGAAAAAACTAAAATTGTTAGTCTTTGTTCAAAGGTTCTATAAGCTTTAATATATAATATTCCTTTTAGAGTCCACATATTTTACTGTTGTATTTTCACTGTTTAGTGAAGAATCCAAGCCTGAGAAACCTGTGGATGCAGCAAGTGAGGAGGTTTCATCTACTGGTACACCTTTGAAAGAGGAGCCTGGTACACCTGTTGCCACCACTGGCTCTGGAGAGGGAGAAAACACTACTGTTGCTGCTTCCCCAGTAGCTGTCGCATCTACACCAACTCCAATGCCAACAGTGGTCCAGTCACAACCCCCAGAGCTACAGCAAATACAACAGCAACCTCAACAAACAGCTGTTCCTGCTCTTGCACAACAGGTACCTTTATTTTTAAAATTGGGAAAAAAATTAGTAAAATATAGAGAATACATTGCACTGAAAACACCAAAATAAAAGTGAAACAGCTGCTAGTTACTGGACTGGCTTGAATACGAAGGTGGATCCAGATCAACAGAGGGGGAGGTCATCCCCTCTACCTTATAAGATAATCAACTTTTGATAACATACTAACCTCTCATTATGCTGGAATGCACAAGAATGAATGGCTTCATTGCTAACTGCCAGACATTAGATACCAACCAACTTTAGCGTAAACTAGGAACTATTTTCAAACCAAATGACAGCAAGAAATACTTTAGAAAACCAAGCTTAATTTAAAACTGATTGTTGATTTTAAACCAGTTAATACCAAGCTTAAATCATTTTGGAGGAGAAGGCTTTAAGGAGGTTAAGGAAATACCTAAGCCAATTCATTTTAATTTGAACTCCACTGTCACTGATGGCAGACATGCAACAGGGAGGAGGTTGGGTTGTGATAAACTATAATATGTTAGATAGATAGAGCTAGACTGAAAAATTCAATGCCATAGCCAAGATTTGAATCATGGATTTCCTGGTCTCTAGCCGGTTGCTCTAATCACTGAGCTACCATAGCAACATGCTGACACATCATTAAATTCCTCAACTGATTTGCATGTTTCCCAGTAAACCACAAGGTGATCTCAAATTATTAATGCCATGTGAGCATGTTGTCATGGTGGCTCAGTGGTTAGGATAACTGGCTAGAGACTGAGAGATCTGTCGTTCAAATCCCAGCTATGTTGAATTTTTCAGTCTGATTTCACCTATCCAAATCGTGCTCTACATGCGGCTGTGTGGAAAAAACAATTAACTATAATGGTAATCAAACATTGTAATTCCAATGAAGGATGCAGAGGCTATTTTTACTTTCTCTAGCCCCGTATATACAATGCACATAGTGGATATAGAGGGTATTGTATTCCACCCAAAATTTTGATGTTGAGAATTCACTGGAAATGGGTCCTACCAATAGATGAAACTAGGGATCCCCTGAGTCCAAAAAAAGCATTTTTAGATAAAGTTCTGTGTGTGGGTGCGTGCAGCATACCTAAAAAAAGTAATAACTGTTAAAAACCAAATTTGGTATTTAGGTTTTGTATCTTCCAAGGATGCGACACAAACGTTTTCAAGAAAATCCCCCCATCCCAAACTACCCTTTACAAGGAAAAATTTTGAAAATGTTTATTTTCTTCAAAATGGCTCTAATGATTCTGATTAAAATACTTTATGTTTAAGATATTTTTATTACAATTGAAATGTATATTTTGAATTTTCTGGGAATAGCCTCTGAAGACATCTTCACTGCATGACTTTTGCATAACTGGCAAACATAAGAGACAGACAAAGAATGTAGTTCTGATTAAAATACACAGTTAATGTTATATACATTTTTTTATAGAGTTAACCATCTTCTAGATATTCCAGATTATTGATGTCAATTTTAAGGCATTTAAACTTTTCTTGAATGGGAAGACATCTTTCTTCTGATTTCCTGTTTGTTTACTCCTGGCAAGAAAAGAGAATGAAATTTCAATTGTTTCACACAGTGATCGACTTTTAAAGGACTTGACTATCACTTTAGCATGTGCATTCCCTTATTTCCCTTCTGCTACTAAGGAAACAAGTAATAAGACTAATTCTGCTCTTGTTTATCTAGATTAGCATGAGTAAGTAAAAGATTTTTTGTGGAGCTAGAGAAAGTCATGTGCGTGGAACTCATCAGATTTTTTAATTTATTATCAGTTAGTACAGCTTTATTCCACAGGTTTCTTTGCACAGAATTCTCTATAAAGTAAATATTCTGTTGTTTATAAAGCACATTTGTCATTAGGCCACAATTGGGAGACAAGTGGTTCCTGGAAGATTAATATCACCAGATGGATCTGCAGTAAGCTTCCAAAATGCTTTTCCTCAAGGTGCTTCAGGTGTAAATGTGTCTGCAGGAACACTACAGCGGTTACCCCAAGGCCATCTACAAGGTCAGTATTATTTTCACCCATTTGTGGTAGAGTACCTCAGATTGTAAAATATATATATAGTAGAAAAAAGGTTTAAGTAAATCCAATTGTTTTCTACTTAAAGAAGTGAAATGTTAGAAATAAAGGAATACAACTTATAAATCTCTGTTTAAATTTATTGGATTTACAGTCCAGCAGCGAGTTCAGATGAGGATTGCTCCAGGCATGGTTGCAGGAGGAGTACGTGAAGGTCCTACAAGAGTTGTTTCTGTAGTTCCAGGAGGCCAGGTGATTCAGCATTCGGGGGTGGGGGTTGGTATGGCTTCTGGCAGAATAGGCCTAGCCCCTCCCCCACCTCCTCCTCCTTATCCTGGTCCACCGCCACCCTATCCTGGTCCTTGTCAACAGGTGAGTCTCCACAAGACACTGTTCCTCCTGTTGATATTTCATCAAAAGAAAGAAAAAGATAAAGCTTTTGTCAATGGTAGATGTTTATAAGCTGAAAATGGATTAATGCTTAGAATACATACATGAGTTTCTTTATAATGACAAATGGGGAATATGAATGAACAAAAGTAAGTTTTTTTTTTTTTTTTAACTGAATAATCTGTATTATATCACAGGCTTCAAGAGGTGGCTGTTTAAAATAGTAAAAATTAAAGTAAAAAGAAATGTGTTTTAATATTTAATAGCTGGGAAACAATAATGCATATACAGAAACTGGGCATTGGCATTCAATAAAGGCTTTGGCTACAGTAGAAGGATTATCAGCTACAGTGAAAGCTGCAAGACCTGCATGCCTGGAAAATTTTATTTTACTCTGGTATCTGTGAACCAACTTTCTGGTAATATTTGTGTTTTTTATTTCAGGCATTCAGTAAAGAAGTCCTTATGTGCACTGACATGGCTGCCAGATTACTTTTATAACTATTAATTTCTGTTTTTTGCTTTAAAAAAAAAAGATTTTAAGTCCTGAGCATAAAACTATGCTCATATAGTATTGTGAGTAAAGCGAGGAGCTGCAATAGGCAGCATTCTAGGCCTCATGAGCTAACTTTCTGGCTAGGATGTGTGTGTTGCTGGCCACATCATCCCCCCTCTCTGATATTGGTTGGTTGATTACCCACATCTGCCATTCATAAGTGAGTTTAACACTAACCCAGGCCTTTTGCAGGCTGTAGTGCCACAGCTTTATTTATATATTTATAATAGTCACAAAATGGGATAAAAATTCAAAATAAAGGACAAGCGGCTGGATCAAATTGCTAAAAGAGGTGATTTTGAGATCATCTTGTAAAAAGAAAGTTACACCAATTTTTTAGTTGTTAAATACTAAGTGGCAGTCCTTTACTGAAATTCAGTAACAGCTAATTTACTTTTCCTTCTTTTTGCTCTGCCTTAGCCTTAACTTTTGCTTCATAATTACACGTTTATTTCACCTAAAGCAAGGACATTTTTTTTTTTTTTTTTTTTTTCCTAAATTTTACAATGAGCATTACTGCTCGAACTCTTTGCAGTATCATTTTATTATTTGCATCTAACATAGTTGCTGCATATACTTGAAATAATAAAAAAATTGTAATTAACAGCTGCCTTCTGGGAGGCTATGAATTTTCTGCTGCCCTCTGCTTCTATCATAGCCAAAGCCTTAGGGTGTCACTTGTAGCTTTATCTAGTTATTATAGGATTTGCGAGGAAAATATGCCCTTGAAGTTTGTATCATTTTTAAGAAACAATAAAATAATTTATTTTAAACATAATTGTTTCAAAACAATTGCACTGCCATTGTGAATATAGTATTTCAAGCCTATAGCAGTGTAATATAAAGCAAGAGCGTAATTTTCAGAGATCTAATGAAAAAAAATTTACATCTTTGATTTTTTAAGTTTTGTGATCTAATATGGAGGAACATCTACCACAGACTACTCCATTTTATTAATGCTAATTGGCAATATGTACAAGTCTACCAACATATGACACAGTCATCTACTTCCTGTACTTATGTACCTACACATATGTTTACACATTCACAGTTTCAATGGTGGATCTTATGTGGGTTTCTTGGCATGTTAGTTGTTTCTTATGTTTGTTACAGCATCTTAATGCTCTGTACCAGCTTTTATATTTCAGTTTTCTCATGTTAAATTGTTTCTTTAACTTTTCCTTTCTATAGTTGTAATATTTGTACAAATAACCTATACTTCAAGCCTTATGTTATTCTGTGTAACTTTTGTGCTTTCATTCTGGACTGTATATGATTTAAACATTTTCAAAAAGGAAAAGGTTTTGGGTTTTTGAAAGCTGTTTGTTTCACTGTCACATTTCTCAGAATACTAATTTCATGAACATTTAATATCTAATGCTTACAGGTCTGTGTTTTGTTTTTGTTTGCTCTAAGAATAAAGAGTAATTTTATTCTAAATTCTTGGCTATTGTTGTTGCACTTATGTGAACTTGTTGGCATTGTTTGTAGCTTTGAATTTTGATGTTGAAATAGACCAGCCAGTGAATGCTGTATTCATTACCCCTCCTTAAATTATTTAAAACAGAAGAAGAAACTGTTGAGGCTTTTAAGAAGCATATTAAAAAAATAATAAAATATAGTTGATAATTTTGTTGTATATTTTATTCAGTCTTATACATCTTTAAGTGCTGCAAATAAATGGATATGGACAGTAAATAGACAAAATGGTGTAATAAACTAGAATTAATAAACTATTGTAAAATATGAGTATGACCGGTAAAGAGCCAGGGCTGAACACCGATCATATTCACCTGTATAATGCTTAGCATAAATAAATAAATAAAAAAAAAAAAAAAAAAAAATAAGTGCTGCAGCTATATAACTGCAAAGTATCATCCCTTCTTTCTCATGTCACTGTATAATAAACTAAAATAAGGCAAACATTTACCCAAAATTAATAAACATCACTCGAGCAATTTCAAAAGAATAACAAAATATTGTAATTGATATGTTAAAAGCAAAAAAGCAGCCATTAGCATTCTCATTCATACGCATTTTATGTTTAAAATGAAATGCTAAAACATAATTTGTATTAGAATTTATACACATCTCTCGAGACATCATGTTTAAAATAATACTCTCCATCCCAAACTTGAATAAGCATTTTAATTCTTACCTGTTCTATTTAAAGAATACATTATTTATCATCTTTATTGAAATTGTAATATGCACATGCCTCCAATGCTTATTGTTTTTTAATCAATGACCTAGAAATTTTTGGTGAACAGAAAGAGAGAAGGTACAAAAAGGAAAAATTCAGCTATTACCAATTCTTGAATGTTGCAAGGGCAAAATTTATATTTACTGGCTGTGTCAAAAGTTGGAAGTAGATGCAGGTTGTTGATTTTTTCCAGATTTGTGGTGGTTGGATGTTTTTCTACTTAAATATAAATTTCAATTAATAAAAATTATGTTGATGTAGTAGACTAATAATGATTAATCTTTGCTAACAATTTTGTATGAGTTTTTTGTGCATGTTAATGTTATGTGGTGCTCAAAATAAGGATGTTTAGCAATAATTTCTCCTCTCAAATCTACAATGTGAATATTGCAGAATAATTTGGTATACCTTTAAGTTGAAGCTATATATAGCTGTTGTACAGTTGGGATAAAGTTTTTCAAATGTTTTGGTGACTAGACTTCTCTGTTTTCATAAAGCCAAGATTAGGAAGCAAAACTATAATACAGAACCTATTTCATTACACTGTCCTACAGTGAACTCTTTAAAGATGCAATTATATGATACATTGTTATCTACTACATTGGGAAAAAATGTGTATATTTGTCTTAGTTTTATGCCAATTATGTATTATTATTTTTGAATTTATAAAATAATTTAAGTTTATTTGTATTAGCATAGAATCTGTAAGAAGTGCAATGTCTTCCTCAAATATCACAATTGATATGCTGAAAGATTATTGAAGATCCTTAGAAATTTGTTTTGTCTACACTATTATTGTATAATTTCAAAGTAGTCTCCTTAAACATTTAAACTTTTTTTGCATTCTCTTACACCATATAGAAAATGTCTTATTTTAAGTGATTTTCTTTTTGGAGACTACTTATGTAGGCTTCAGTGGTTTTGTTCATTATTAACTACTGCCTACAAATTGACAACTTTTGGGTTCTTTCTTGGGGATTTAGGAGGAACAGAAAGTTTATTACTAATTCAAGAATTCAAATCTCCAACCACTAGCTTTCCATGTTAGTACTTTTCTGTTGCACGGCTATCTTTCACAAAATACATGTACAGTATTTGTATATATTTTCTCCAACAAGCTTTCAAGGTGACTTCAATTCAGCATCATAAATTTAAAGACCTTTGCAATTTCTGTATTACTGTTTATTATAAAGATTGTAGCAATTGTTCTTATTGACACTGTGGTAAACTGAAGATAAACAATGAATAAAGTCTGGGTATATTTTTGAGTATTGTAGTGATCTTGTTTCTGAAACACAAGGGTTATGAATCATTATTTCAAATGTGTTATTCATGAAACCAATCTTGGATTTGAAAATCTAAAAAAAAAAAAAAAGGAATAGAAAAAAAATTAATTTTGTGCTTAATAACTTGCACACTCTTCTTCCATGGTACTACTGGGAAAAAATAGTTTTGTCTATTTTATATTTATGCAAACATTCATTTTGCATTTTATTTATGTTTTGCTGGACCTCTTCCTTTCGGGATGATTTTCACTAATGCTGTTGGTTTATTTCTTTTTGCGGAACTACATAAGCCATTATATACATCATATAGTATATAATGTTTACCAAGTTACAAAGGAACACGCAGCTATCATCATTCATATCATGCGTGATGTATAAGTACAAAAGTAAGAGTTGATAATAAATTGTCACCATTTCAAGGTATACCTATAAATTAAACAATATTTTTAAAGTTATAATGTGTAATTTTTGCTCAGAATTACACATAATGGAATTTGCTTGTTATGGGGATCTTGGATATAGAACTTTTCGTTTAACTGACTTATTTTGGGCACCACTACTTCAGAACTCATTCCAAGGAAATCCCTCAGCAGCAGCAAATGTAAAGAAAGAAAATAACAAAAGAAAAGGAAGAAAAGGGACTAATGGAGGCCAAACCACTTTTGAACATATGAAAACAAACCTCCAATAAATTATGTTTACGTAGTTTTGCAAAACAGAAATGTAATCAACAAAAATGCTTAGGCTATTCAAATTAGCTATGTATTCTATAAACATACTGGATATCAAATTCTGAAGGAAAGCGGTTCCCAAATGTTTTACCCAGGATAATGTCAGCCATGGTCAAATGATGTCATCTAGATCATGAGACTAATGAAGTATCACATATTTGACCTTACTCCTACACTGCCAAAAAACTGCCAGTTGCTATCTTCTCCAGTGTTTGACTTCACATCTTCCACTTTGTAAGCAAAAAGTGCTGGTCCAATATTCCATTCTGAAACATTGTATCATCATTGTATATACAATATAATTGGAAGCAATACATTTCTCAAATAAGTATTATTAAGCACAGAAAGATTTTAAGTCCATCCCAAGGCCTTTTACATTGGTGATGAGACAATTGTAAATAGAGTACTGTTAGATACTTCTTAAAACAAACAATTTTGATAGGAAATGTTCTTATGAATTTATGCGCTTTCAAAGAGAAAAGCATATTTATTGAATTTCATTTCATTTTCAACTAAGCACATCCATAACTGTTTCCAAATGGATGTTGGTGAACATCTGAGCTTTTATTCTGCTTACAAAAACTGCAGGAGGATGAAAATGAAACCATGCCTTCTGAATGAAGCAAACTATTGGAATACACTAAAGATGTGCCTATCCTGCAGTCCACCTTTAGGAACATTGTCCTTAGAATCCTATGTTCAAAAAATATAGCATCAGTAAGAATATAGTTTTACTCAATAAGGCAGAAATCACATGAAAGTGTATAAAGAGCATTATAATACAATTAATTGATAATGTGAATTGTATTTAATTTATCAAATAACATTAGGCATTTACCTGTTGCAATTTCATATCTGGTGCTGCCATCCTTTTTGTGCAATTTTAATCTCTGTCCTTTTGGTCCATCATCTCAAGTTTGTTTAGGTATTGCGTTTTCCAACATAGGATAGAGATGATTAACCCATTCTTCATTGCTCTAATAGTGGTTTAAATGCCATAGCACACTCTAGTAACTTTTACCATTGTAACTGAAAAATTGTCACATCTGCTATTTCCAAAGCAATACAATGGTTAGTTGTCAGCATAAGTATACAGATTCAAATTTGTCGGTAAACACCTTGATTTTTCTTTAGTTCCTGAGTTGCATAAGAGGTGCTTATTATTTTTATTTGATATCATCGCAGATAATTTTATCATCATAATCATAAAAAGATCCGCCTACTTGATTAATGCCTGGAAGAATATATGTCCAAATTTTGTCTTGAATTTTATTTTCATAAAAAAGTTGAATGAGCTTTTACATAGAGAAAAATGTAAAGAGATTGCCTTGTAGGATAGCATCTTAAGTATTCATTTTATTCATTTTCAACCTGATATGCAAACTTGCAAGAAATGGTAAATTTTATTTGTCACATTTTTGGTAACTTTATGTGTTAATTTAATCAAAACCAATAATGGAAGTAACTGAACCTCTGTATATGAAGGTCATGAAAAATATATCAGGTCTCTTTTGAATGCTTTGACTGGCAGTCCTTTGCTCCCAGAGCACCTCGTATAAATACATTCAAGCAGTAGAAGTGGATGAGCTAGCATTTCTGCCTTAGATGATGTGAAGCAATTTGAATATCAGAATAAGTTATAATTATGCATTTGTATAAGCTTGATACCCATTGAATACTAAATTTCTGCAGCCAAATATTGGTAACTAGACAATGTTTGCAAATGCATCAAATGTATGGAGTTTAGTTGTATAAACTTATAATTCCACAGGTAATCATTATATGGATTTATATCTACAGAACCACATACATAGATAGGTCAATCTTTTTATTTGCCAAGATAATACAAGTTGTATAGCAACATAGAAATAATACATTAAAATTACATATGTGCTGCTTAAAACATTAAAATATTGTGCTGTCATAAAATGCTTTTAGGATTGGATAACAATGTTGATTTTATAGTTTTCTTAAAAATGAAAGATCTTTTCATTGTTTGGTAAAATAATAAACAAGTTTATGGACAGAGTTTCAAAACTATTTTAACCTTAGAAAACTTATTTTTATCTACCTAAATGTTGGAGCAGTTTCTAGTACCATACTTGTGTACAGATGTGCATAATGAATAATTTCTAATATTTCTCTTCATAAACAATAAACAGTCCAAAATAAACATTGATGTCAAGTTAAACTATTAAATTTAATAAATAACAGTTTGTAATTAGTTCCTTGTGGAACTCCATGCATACTTTTATATTCGTTCCTAAATTAATAATTTATTTGCTGAAGAATGGTTGCAGCACAATAGAGTGCCATACATAAGATGACTATGTACCTTGCATAGTTAACATTTAATAAGGATTCCAGCAGAAGATAACTACTTTAAAATTCTTAAGGAAACTAAGCCTCTGATTTGTGAAATGTAATACAGTTGAAACTTGCTTATACGTTATTCACTTCAACATTTTTCGCACATATACGCTAAAATTTTAAAGACCAGTCATTCTCCATTTAAATGTTGCTCAATTATACATTTTCTTGGTAGTGCGTCACTTTTTCTTATCCCCATACACAAAATCTACCCATTTAAAAAACCTATGGTGATATGCTTGCTGTGTATAGCCTTGGAATTGCCTGGTTTGCAGGTTTTATTGATGCTTATCGTTTCATTGTTGTCATATCGTTCCAACAATTTATTAACATTGGTTCCACCAGTCACTTCTCTGCTTTAAGTCGAGTAATGCTAGTGTGCTGTTTTCATTGTTTATCCTTTCGTTGTCGTCATATTGTTCCAACAGTCACATATCTATTTTATGTGGAGTTTCGAGTTGCAAACAAGAGAAGAAACAGGTATGAATATCAACCAGCAATGATGAAAACAAGAAAATCCTTAACTCTTGGTGAAAATTTAAAAATTCTGGATGAAGTTCATACCAGAAGAGAAAATCAGTTACACGTTTTTTCATTTATACAATGTTTTAGTAGTCTCCCTTGAAAAATAATGTTTCTTTTCATAAGTTTCACAAATTAGTATATTTCTTTACTTATCACTACACTGAGTTGCTGTGAACCCTGGGGTCCAACAGACTCACACCCACAGAATGCACATTCTAATTACAATAACTTTATTATGTCATCAAAACTATGCCATAATTTTTATACTGATTTGCTATAAGTACAGTTGCATTATTTGGATAAAGTAGGTATACTATGCAAATAAAACTGAAATGCTGGCTTCAATTGCTTTCTTGGGCTTCTTTTCATCACTGTCCCTATCTCTAATCTTTCCTTGGTTACAGTTGTTGGCTATCAGTATTTTCTGTCTGTCTAATATGGACCCAGATATTTCTAATAACAACCTATAAGTTGTGAATTTGTTAGGAACAGTGACAGGGAATTTCGGTAAACTCAAGCTAGCCTTCTACTCATGACTGAGCAAAACTTACCCAGTAAACACAAGCTACCATGATAACTGCATTGAGTCAACACAATCAACAGACAGCTTCATATAATGTTATCCCCATTATACAACATGTAAATAATATGACACTGAACTGCAAATGCCACATCACTCCATACGAGTAGCATTCAAGAAGATATCTACCTGAACATGAAAATTAAATCTGATGATGAACTTAGCTAATTATTTTGTATTGTAGTCCCCCTTGACTGCCAATACACTTCACTTCACTTCACTTCCAGTGATTAAATTTCCTAAAAAAATTAAACATCTTGGTTGTCAAAATACCTGTTACAGATTCTGTAACTGTGTTGTCATTGGGAAATTGTCGACCATACAGAACTTTTTTAAGGTTTTTGAACAGAAAGTCACTGGGAACCAGGTCTGGACTGTAGGGTAGATGGTTAAGTTCAACACAGCCACACTCCTGGATAGCAGCTTGCAATATATGCGACTTGTGTACAGGTGCATTGTCATGAAGCAGCAAACAGCATTTCTGGTTGATATTCTTGCATAAGATCATCATTGTGGAAGCACAGGTGTTTCCAGTAATGGTTGTCTTCTGTGGCATGAATTCCAAAATAACACCTTCTGAGTCCCAAAAAACTGTTGCCATGATCTTTCCAGCTGATTGTTGCATACAAAATTTCTTGGGAATAGGAAACCCTTGAGTTTCCATTGCATGGACTCTTTGTTTACCTCTGGATTATGATGATGGGCCCATGCTTCAACCCCTATAACAACTCTTGAGAAGTTTTCTACATTTGCTCTAAGCATGTCTAAATTCTCTTACAAAATTGCTGACTATGCTTTCTGATCTGATGTCAACATTCATGGCACTCATTGGGAACTGAACTTTAACATCATCAAGATTGTATGGATGATGTTGAAGATTTTGCTAGCTGAAATGCCCAGCTCATGAGCTATAATACTGATCCCAATATAACAGTCTTTCAAAATCATGTGGCACGTTTCCTTTGAAGATGCTTTCACTGGCCGACATGAACATGGACCATCATCTGCCCCATTTAAATTGCTCTGGACCAAAATTTTTCTTGGTAGTAGGATGGTGTAGGATCACAGTATAGAGCATTCATCCTTTCATGGTTTCTTTTGACCTCTTCACCTCCTTTGAGAGGAATTTGCACATGGAATGAAGCTTCAAATCCCTTGTGTCCATTGTAGATTCACATGCCACTGAATTTGCCATTCTCTCACTGCCAGCATTCACCTCAGACTGATTTGTAACAGGATCTGTGATATCAAAACATGTCTGAACCTGCATATCCAAGGTGATGCCTGGAGTAAATAACTTATTGAATACCCTGCACATTAAGTGAACTAGACTGCCCAAGAGCTAGGTCATTTAACCTGATACCTGCTATGGGTCAGACCCAGCAGCCATCCGTCATTACTTATCCATTTATTAATTACTTACTTTTTCCACAAGGTTGTTAATAGTTAATTTGAAAACAACTTCCCTTATTTGTGGGCTGCCACAAAGAACAAAGTAAAATAAAATATTAAAATAAAATTACTGAATGAAATTACATTATTTCATAATGTATTTGAACATGAATGGGTTAATAATAATAATAATAATAATAATAATAATATCAAAAATGTAATAATTATTATGTAAATGATTTTTTAAAATACATAGGGATCCACATAGTGCAAAGATCGCTACATCTTGAATCTTGTTAACTGGTAGACCAAACACTTCTCAAGATGTTACACAAAAGGCAGGGATTATACCACATGCATCAAACATTAGTCCAATGACTTCAGTCTCTTACAGGTGGTATTTTTGTTTCTAGTATTAAACGGTAGACTTGTAAACTTCTAGTTTTTCCCTGTTGTCTTTCAGATTGGCCAGTATGGTGTTCAAACTAGATGTAGGATCTATTATGAAGCCTTTTATAGCATTTTTGAGGGCTACTTTATTGACTCTTTTTGTTCTACCATTTGAGGTAATACATGCACGAAGAAGTTTTTCTTACCCAGTTCTTCAGCAATTAAATTTCATATTTTGTGTTGACATCAGTTATTAGAACATCACTACATGGACAGGATCCCAAGATGTGAGCAAGAGTTTCTTTCTCTCTGTGACAGAGGTTGGATCTAATGCAGACATGTTCATGGTCATTTTAATTGCCTCACACTATTCACTGCAGGACAGGCCATATTGGTTTCTCAAACAAAAGCTTAGGTTGAAAATTAAAGTTTAGAGTTCCAAAATTCAGAAGTAGAGCACCTCAAACAATCTCATTTCAGAAATAATTTTTTATTGCCTAAAGTGTAATGGCCAAAATTATCAGTTATGTTTCTGTGGATAATTTTTTAAATATGCAATTCATTATGATCATAGTGCACAAGAGTATTAGGCTTAGCCTTGTAAATTAAGTAGTATTGTCAGGAAATATGAAACAAAATGGGAAGATTTTTACAAAATTTTAAAAGTGCTTAATGGGATCATTATTAACAAGATATTTTTAATAAAAATCACTGATGTGTTGACTTTAGCTTAGTTGTTTACCTAGTTCTGTCTCATTCTGTCTTCAATTAAGTAATCCCTTTCTCTGCATTTTGCTGTTTCTTAGTATCCCTCCAGCCCCTTCATATAAAAACATCTTCATTTCCATCTTATTTCCTTAAAGAATTATGATGGAACTTACTGAGCATTTCTTAATTCCATTGGTAGTGCACACACATTATTATATATCATCTTGGCATATTTCAAGCCATATTTGTGAAATGACTGCCATTATGCACTAAATTCATAAAAATGGTTCTCCTGAATTCTCAGTTTATGTAAGTATAGTATATATGAAATGAAACATTTATGGCATCAAATCTTGCAATGCTAAATTAAATTTTGTCAGAATATTAACAAGGAATAGCTTAATGCTTTTACATCTTTTGTTAAGATGTATCCTTAGGAAATTATTTAGGGAAAATAACATTCTATTTCTTGTTAAAGATCTGAAGTAAAATATATGTATTCTGAAATACATCTTGTTACAAAAAGAATTCATTAAAAACTTGTTAAACAAGAGTAGGAAATGTAAATGTAATTTTAACCTGGAGTTTGGAATGTTGAATTTATTTCATGATTTGCTGCTGTTGACCTTGGGATAGAGTTAGGAATGACAGAGAATGGCATCTTGGCTGCTGCTAACATTTTGACTTAAATATAACCCATAACTTTCTGCCCCTTCCTCTGCTGCTGCTGCTACTCTGTAGATGCCACCATCAGGGCTTCGTGGTATAGGAGTGGGTTTGCCCCTGGGGCCCCCACGACCGCCCCCCATTACAATGATGCCGCAGATGGTGGCTGCTGTACCAGGGGGCATGATGCACCCTCCTGGTGGTGGCGGAATGGGCCCTGTCCCAGGGCCACCTCATCTTCAGCGCAGACCCTTGTTGCTGCAGGTGAGGCCATAGCACATGAGGGCCTTGGTGACATTCCAGAAAGCTAAATAACATTTTTATCTACTTGACAGGCCTACTCTATAAAGAGATTTATATTGAGATTAAGGCTAAGACTTTCTTGAAAAATGCCTAAATTTATCCCAAAAGCATATGTTTAGGATATCATTCTAGTTAATTATACAGTTACAAGAATAAAGTATTGAATATGCTTTATCATCTCAGCTTTTTGTACAACATTTCCTATAGTATTCTATTATATAGAAGTATTTTATAATGCCTTTTAAATTTATCAGTAAAAATAAAGGCTTTTGGGTCACATAAATTAATGTTAACATTTTGGCCATTCATGATTCCTACAAATTCATTCTGTTTGAATAGCTATGAATAAAACTGTATCATCTTACTGCCTTTATAAGGTTAAAGAATCTTTTAAGATGAAACCATTTGCTGTTTTTTCAACTTTCTTTCCATTATGCTAGCATTTTGCATGGGCTGCAGTTAATGTGTGTTTTTATGCTACTAGCTCTTGATGGATTGAAATTTGGTCATGATATGTTCTACGTAAATAGTCGCACACAAAATGGTAAAACTAATGTTTATTATAAGGAAAATCTTTAATGCTCCAAGTATAAAAAGTAATTTACAGTATTTTTTTACATTTTTATTACATACCTATGGTAGCTCTTTCATAGATTTTATTTTTTTAGAGAAAAGGCATTCATATTTTTCTCATAATATGGAAAAGCTTTCCATGAAAATGACTAATGTCACATAAAACATGTTAATCTTAAGTCACCATTTAAACAAAGCAACACTAATACATTTTGTTTGTAAAGTCTCAATAAATGCAGTTTTTATGCAAGTGTTAAAATCTCAAACAGAATGTCACATATCTCTTTGAAGTTTGCATAACTATTTTAAGATTTTAAGTTGGTTCATAATTATAAGTGAATTTATACAAAGGAAAAGAGGAAAATTCTTGACAATCCCATTTATCTACGATCATATAGTGAGGTATTTAGATGTTTATTGAATCGTAATATAGTGCTGCTGCTTTTAAAATCATATGCAAATTTTATTTTGGCTCTGTTATGCTTAATGATGTTTAAAGCTCTTAACACTTTAAGAAACAAGTACTGGCTGTTTCTCCAAAATGCTTTTGTGTCCTAAACTAGTTGTTAGTGAATGTGTAATTCCATGTTACTTCATAAATGTGTATTGAAGGCTTCAAAATTATTGTAGATAGGCATGCTTTAAGATTTTACTTCATTTTTAAAAGAAATCTAATTGTTTATATTTTTACTCAGTTAACCCAATTATGACAATTTCCACTTTGCTTTCAAGTTATAAAGGAAACATGTTATCTTATTTGATTCATAGTTATACTTAGAACAGGCTCATAAGAAGCCATATATGTTCTAAAGCCTAAGTTAGATCCATTATATTTTTCTCTTATTGATGAAAGATGTTTATTAATGTCAGCAATTTACTCTGTTGTGTATATCTTTCTTATTTATTGATTGATTTATTTGGAAATACATAAAACAAAAATGCTGTAACATGAAGATTATTTCTGTTTATATTTCTATAATTTCTGTAAATTCCCTCAAGAAAGATTGAGGTTTGCTATTACAGTTATTGATACTGTATAAGAAGCCAAAGAAGAATAAATAAAATGTTTTAACATATACACATACATGCTTTACTTACATTGTCTTGGATTTTTAAATTCAATGCAAATGTTGCATTTGTGTATAAATGTTAAAATAGGCTACAAATTTCAGATGCTTCAAAAGTATTTATTACTTCATTCATAAATAAAATACTGTTAACAGTTCAGCAGTGGATGTTATGGTTTGCTAAATTTTAAAATGCACATTAGCTTAGCATTTTAGTTGCAAGTTTCATGTTTGGAGGGCTGAAAATGACAAGATGGTAATACCATAGTATCATATACTTCAAGAAATCATTGAGATGTCATTTATTGATGACCATAGTCTATTCTTGAAACCAAAGGAAGTTTACTGCTAATATGACAGCAAGTCCAAGAAAGGGTCTCAGACAACAGTATACAAAAATGGCTATCTCAAACATAATTTCCCATCAGAGCTTTTTAGAAAAATGGTGTAAAATGGTGCTGCTACATGTTTGGTCATTAGGATGTTTACAGTGTATTCATTGTGTGTAAGACTACAGAAGAAGAAAAAAACTTCTTAAACCATTGAATAGTTTTTGATGAAGTAACTTTCCTTGGCAGTAGATGGATAAATACCCATTGTACCATGATGTAGGAGACAAACAGTCAGGTATCTGCTATGAATTGGAAAAAGCAAGTCATAAATTTAGGCATGGTTTGTAGTAGGTTGTTAAAAACTTTTGTCTTTGTGGGGGAGTTAGGTTGTTTGAGGCCACATTTAAACTTATGGTACAAAAAGTTACATGAAATAAATTGTGCCTTTTAAAGAGAACACCTTTTATGGATGCTCTTTAACTACAGTGGTTTTCAGTATCCCATACTATATTGGGCATGAAAGACCACTTAATTTTGCTCAGAGGCCTCTTTATCAAGCTTGAGGTTCTTTTACGTGCCATAAATGTACAACACAAGACCAACAGCTTTACTTCCCTTTCAAAGGAAGCTATGTTAAGGATTTTTATGCCCAAAAAAATAAATCGTCCTCCACTGGGCTTGAACCCGCGATATTGAGTATATGAGGCTAATTTTCTTGTATGGTATGTTTTTGTCTGTCACTTAACCAAATTTGTTCCAAATGAAGAGGACTTCAAGGCTATTCACAGAAAATTCAAAATATAGATTGTATTTGAATTGCAAGTATTTTCAGCATATAGTATTTTAATCAAAATTCTTAGAGCCATTTTAAAAATAATTAACAATTTTGAAAAACTTTTGTACTTTAGGGTGAATGGATTTTCTTTAAAGTCTTCTGAGTTATATCTTTGAAGAATACTCACTTTTTGATTTTGATTCTCTCTCTCTCTCTCTCTCTCTCTCTCTCTCTCTCTCTCTCTCTCTCTCAAACACGCACAAACATACACACACCACATGGACCTTTTTTATATTTAGGGAATATGAAACCATGTATTTCTGGTGCTATCTGTATACTAAATGTTTGGAGGAAATATAATGCTTCCCCTACTTTTGTGTATGTAATAGAGAAAATAAAAAGTAAGTTTTCCTTATTGTTTTAGGATTACAATTAAAAAACAGAATCGGTAAGTGATAGAGCAGCAGCTAATCTGCATTCTTTATCATCTACTAATCCCCTAAGTTTGTATAAATTAACATTATGCTCGAAGTTAGGAGATTGAATTTGTTACTTATTGAATATTTAATTAATTTTTTTTAAATTATATTTTATTTTGCATCGCTTTAACAACCCGGTCATGTCACATTGGAGCTGTTAGGTGAGATACCTTGTTGACGGTAAATGGAAGTAGCATTTTAAGGTCTCATCACCAAACCATATTGCCTTCGCTTCATGCTAAGCAAATGATGTTAAGAGGATCATTCAGTCTAGCTGGTGTACCATCCATAGTCAAATGGCAAAGTGCAGCTGGCCTTTTAAGGTCTCATCTCACACATACTTGATCACATAGCTCTGTGACAAGCAAATGAGATTAAGGGCACTGACCAGCCTAATGCTTACACTATCTGCGGATAGATGGCAGTGCTATTCTCAATTACCATCTATTTTCAGAGTTTTGCTAATGGTTTAGACTGAAGGTGGAACTTTGGATCATGGTTTTAAATACCCAATCTTGGCGATTGAGGGAAGTAATGAAAAATCCCCAGCCAGATTGGTTGTTACTTGGGATTTGAACACAGGAACTCTTGAATGTGAGCCACAGACATTACCACCTGGGCCATAATGCTTAGTTAAAAAATGTTTGTGTTGCATTCATATGACTATACTCACTCTTCTACAAACTATCCTTACAAAAGCTTATTGTTCTATTACTTTTTCCTAATAAGTTAAATTTTCATTACACATTTATACATTGTATTGTATGTAGGTATAAAAAGAATTTGTTGGTTAAAGCAATAGTCAGATTTTTATAAAGCAGTTAGAAAAGAGAGATCAACTCTATAG
Source organism: Hymenopus coronatus (assembly GCA_030762935.1). NCBI lineage: Eukaryota > Metazoa > Arthropoda > Insecta > Mantodea > Hymenopodidae > Hymenopus > Hymenopus coronatus. The sequence continues at coordinate 30,990,480 of CM060897.1, forward strand.
ATGGGGTATAAACCAAACCAAATTAAATTAAAATAATCATTTTCGATTCATTCTTCAACCTTGGTTACAGCAGGAATTTATTTTAAAAAAAGAAAAAAAAAAAAAAAAAAAAAAAAAAAGAAAGAGAGAGAGATAGCTATTTCTGATTTGAAAAAAAGTATACTTTTTTTTTTTGAAAATTTAAACCAATAACAAAGAATATCTAGAAGGGTTAGTACCATAAACATGATGACATAAATTTTTGGGGTTTAACAAAATTTGCAATTTTTTTTACACACACACATGCACACGCACACAATAATTTGGTTTTTGCATTAAGTGCATTATAAGTCTATGTTTAAACTATTTCATTCAAACTTAAATATATTCTATTTTACTTGTTTACATATTAGCCCTTTTAATGAAAATACACAAAAGAAATTTCTTAGAAATTAAATATTATAACTGAAGATGCCTTCAAGGAGGACAAGACATAAGTCCTAAAGGAAAAAAAGGTTTGTGAATTATGGATGTGTAAGCCAACTCAATCTAAGTAATGAATTATATTGCTTCACAGTGTAAAAATTCCAGTAAATATTTTGTCAAGACTAGCAAGATTAATATCATTTGACAGTAATTTCACATTGGTATTAAAGACAATGGTCCTGTTCTTCTCTGTAACAGATCTGAGCTTACCCTTCAAACATTAATTTCCCAGCCATCTGCAGGGAAAAGGGCATTGCCAAACTTATCTGCATTTCATAACGTTTTTCTACAAATCTTTGAAAGATAATTGCAATAATAATAATAATAATAATAATAATAATAATAATAGAGTACTTGAGGTCCATGTGCTTCAAAGTATTTTTTTTTTTGATTGAGCTAATAACTGGTTAATCTATGAAGCCTGGGACCGCAAGTATTTAGGGCATTGTAATTCACCATTTACAGTTGTTGCTGGTTAATCACATACTTTTGATTAACAATTCCTAACTTACATTATGTTCTCCTGATAATTGGATAATTATTCTGTTTTCTTATGTACAGGTATTCATGTCATTATAAGAACTATGAGGTATACACAAAGCTGGTGATACACATTCTAGATTATTTGTAGCTTAATATCCTTTAACCTGGTTGGTCACATCAGGTAAGGAAAGAAATTGGTGAAATGATGCTCATATGATCTCAGGATTCATGGAGCTTAAAATTACTTGATAAGGGAGAACTTTGAAAAAAGACCTTATCAGGGTAACTCGCCCTAAGCAAGATTTGAACTCGCTACCTCTTGAATGTGAGGCAGATATGTTACCCATTCTAGATCTTGTGCTCATATTGCCCTATTTTGCAGCTTGAAAGTATATCAATAGGAACTAGTAATCAACATTAATTTTACTGTGTAGATCTTCCAACAAAGGCTAAACAGGTTGAAAAAATTGCACAAATTGAATGTTTACAAATGATTAATGCCTGACTTTTAATATAAATTAGAAAACTTTTAGCATAAACATGGGTACTAACAGAAAACTGTAGGCAAATAGGTACTAATGTATAAGCAAAATGTATATGGACAAAATCAAAATATCTATTGGAAAGAACTAATTGGCAGAAAACATCAGTGAATAACTTTTACTCAGTATACTTTGAACAGTATAGGTGTAGTGGAGCTAGTATAATATTCAAAAACATTGGAAAGAGAATCCAAGAAAGCTAATTTTGTTATATCTCATTGTGAATTTTTACCGGTTGTAAAAAGTTTTAAATTGATGTTTATATATATGTAGAAAACAGTACACCTAGTTAACCAAATATCAGGTTCTAAAAGCAATCTAAATGGCAAATATATGCATATTTCTTTAAAGGAAAAGTAATATTCCTTGTAAATTTAATTTATTTGTTCATTCATGTTTTTTTCATTATTTGTGTACCTAAGTGATATAAAGCATTAAGTCATATGGGAGCTTAATATATCACAGAATGCATCACACTTTTGTGTCCTGCATCTCTAAATTGGCAGAGTCCAAAGTTATAGAACATTGTGCTCTTCACAGACAAAATGTTGCTTTCCAAAGGACAGTGCATTAATGCAAGTTATTTGCAGTTTCAACTGATTCTACTAATTAGGGTGGGTTATGTATGTTTCTATTTCACTTATGTGAGCAACATACAAGCTCTGCATCACTCTGTGTGGCTCTGTTGATTAGGGGCTGCCCTATTGATCCTAAGGTTACCAGTTCAAACCTTAACCCAACCAATGCTTTTTTTTTTCTTTTGTACTTAAAAGTTAAAGCATCATGTTATTTGTTGGCGTGTAAAAGGACTTCTGGCACACCATTTCCAATATGATCCTGGCAAATAACAGCATCGTTAATAAACAAAATAATGTGAATTTAATTTTGAACTCTTCTGATTAATATTGTACGTGAAAATATTGTTGCCCCAGATCATTGTGATATCTCTGTATCAGAGTACTTCATTTCATCCTTTAATTTATACATTACAGTAATAAAAACATATAAAGATTGCATAAAGTTTAACATTTGCATTGCTTAGAAATCTAACATGCCATATTTTTATTGTAAACAAAACCCTCTTATTCCCAAACAACAAACTTATCTTTATTTCTTCCACAAACTAATTACAATCAAATTCTGCTCACAAATAATTGTCGTTTTTCAATGGTTTCATAATAATTCTGCCACATAGTTCCTTTCGATGTTTGTGGTAGCTACTACAAAGCACTACAAATTTCCCGTTGAAACTCACTCAGTTGCTCCAAGCTTTGCATTTCCAGTTGAAACTGAATGCTGGGCAGGGCTTCGTTGCCCTTTTTATACCTCTTGGTCACGTGGCTGGAAACTTCTAGAAGCAGTCGCACATGCCAACCACTGCAGGTGTCACAAACTCGCTCAGGTGTAACAACAGACATGTTCACTTACACAAGTTTAGCCACAGCTTCGACATCAAAAGAATCTGGCATCTCCACATGTGTCCACTTATGCATTTGTAACAATGTATACCAACAGTCAGCTATGAATTACAAAGCAAGCTGTTCTCACACAGCCACATAGCATAGTCACATTTACATTTTTATGCTCCACAGTATAAAAAGCTTGCTCTCTTAGGTAACTTTTTACTTTCTCTAGCATGTAAGTACAATATACATATTAGAGAAGTTATTGTATTCCACTGAAAAATTTGATAACAGATTTCACTGCAAATACATGTTTTAGGGTCCTCTGAATTAAAAAAAAAAAGTATTTTTAGAAAAAGGTCTGTGTGAGGGTGGGTGCGTGGTTGTGGATGTGTGTGTTAAACATAGTCTGTTAAATACCAAATTTCAGTATCTTAAAAGGATGTGACAAAGATTTTCAGGAAAGTCCCCCCACCCACAACTACCCTTTACATGGTACATTTGTTAAACAATTTATGTTCTAAAACATGCTCCAACAATTTTATTTAAAATACCATATGTTTAAGATATTTTAATGATAAATGAAATGTACCTATATCCTAAATTTTCTGGGAATAGCCTCTGAAGGCCTCTTCATTCTGGATGACTTTCGTATAAGTGGTAAACCAATAAGAGATAGAAAAAACTTACTACACAAAAAATGTATAACTCATTAAAACACACAATTTAAGTTAAATACATATTTGTGGTAGAGTTATCCATTTCAGAGACATTACATGTTAATGGTTTCAATTTTAAGCTACTTAAACTTTTCTCAAATGGGGTCACATTTCTTTTCGTCTCTCTTTTGTTTGCTTCTGGCAAGCAAAGAGAACAGAATGTCAATTATTTCTTATAGAAACTGGTTTTTAAAGACTTTGGATCACTTTAGCCTAGTGCATTCCCTTATTTTCCTTCTACTTGCAAGGAAGCAAGTAATAAGACCAATTGTGCTAATGTTTATCTTGATTAGAATGTTATAGATAAAGTAATAATCTTTTGTAAGAAAACTTTGTTAGTGGAACAGCTAGAGAAAGTCACATGATGGAACAGATCAGATTTTTATAACCTTAATGTTGCACTGCTTTATTTTTTAATGTAGCCTATTATACATATATTCCCCAATATTTTCTATTGCTGTTATTAAAATTTCTCCTAAAGGTGGTCCTAAAATAATTTTTTTTTTGCTTCTCATATCATATGAATATGTACCTTAGTGATAGTTGGTGAGTGAAAGCTTCGTTTGAAATAACTGTAAACTAACCACACATTAAAACTTGTAAAGAAGTGTGTGACTGGGATGTGACATGTGTAACATATTCAAGGTCCATTGAATCCCCAAAAAATGCATTTTAGAAAACAGTGTGAGAAAGAGAGCAACAAAACTCCAAAACAGTATTCATCATTTTCCAAGTTATGGTATGAAGATTGCCTCATCAAGAAAATTGCCCCACCCAAAACTATTCTCATGGAAAAATATCTTTACTTTAAATTTTCTCAAAAATGGCTCTAATAGTTTGATTTAAATATCACATGTTTAAAATATATACAAAGCAAAAGAATGTTTATCTTGAGTTTGCAGTGAATAGTGTTTAAAGACCTCTACATTCTCAAGGACTTTTGCATAATTTTTAATAACTGGTTATTCTAATGAGCTAGAAAAAAAACCAAAGACTCAATACTTACAATAAATTCTGTAATAAAAAGTTCCACTTGTGTGTGCATGCATATAATACAAAAACAAACAAAAAATGTTAATACATAAGTACCAAACTTTATACTTACTTTCAGTATCTTCCAAGGATGTGACATGAAAATTCTCAAGAAATTACCCCACCAAACTATGCTTTACATGAAAGATTTTTTAAATATTTTGATTTTTTTAAAAAATGGCTGCAATAGTTTTGATAAAAATATCAGATGTTTTAGATTATTTTCATGGTATTCAAATGTATATTATGAATTTTCATTAAATACCCTCAGATCCTCTTCATTTTGAATGACCTGTGTATAATTAGCAAACCATATGAGATGAATAAGATCTGAGTAGACAAAAAATTTAGAACTCAGTAAAAGCACCAATTTATGTTAAGTACATTTTTTGTGGGGTTTACCATTTCTGAGATATCCCTTGTTATTGGTTTGAATTTGCAAATGCTTATACATTCCTTAGGTGGAAAAATCTCCTCCACCCCTCCTCATGCTCATGCAATGATAAGAAATTTCACAGCCATCACATAGCGATCTGCTCTTAAAAGATTTGATTCTCACTTAGCTTACTGCACTCCCTTAATCGCCTTATACCTACCAGGTAATATGAAATTAAACCATTTCTTCATAAATATAAAGTAGATAGAATAAGCTTTTATAAGTATGTGTAACACATCAGAATTTTTATAAATGTGTAATCTCTATAATTAGTAACAGTTGCTGCATATGTTTTATTTTCTCTACATAGTATGTGGTACATAGGCAGAGAAGGTATAGCGCTCCATCCAAAAATTTGATACAAGATTTCACATAAAATACACGTTTTAGGGTCCCTATATCCAAAAAAGTCAGTTTGTTGTGTGTGTAAGAGAGACAGATACAACTCAAAAACAAAAATTTGGTTAAATACCAAACTTGGTATTCCAAGGATGCGACACAAACATTTTTTAGGAAATTCCTCCTACCCTGACATGGAGAAAATTAACACAGAAATGAAAGCAGGAATGGAGAAGATTGGACATGAAGAAATCCAGCATGGGGAAGATAGAAGGAATGAAATTTGGAATGGAGAATATGATAACTGAGATGGAATTCAGAATGGAGAAAATCGAGAACCAAGTTAGTAGCTGTAAATTGTGCAATGGAGAAGATTAAGACTGAGATAACGAACAAAATCGATGAACAACGGGCAGGCATGAAAAAGGGGTGGAAGAGCTTGGTGGAATGTTAGAAGACCTAACCAATGTCTTAATGCACTGGAAGGAAAAGCCAACATCAATGCTAAGAAACTGAATGCTCTCGTGCAAAAGATGCTTGACGGAAGGCTGAAAGACTTTAAGGTCAGGATGATAGGATGTAAAACATCTGCACATGTCAAGCCACCCAAGCTCAACGGAACAGTTCACCACCATCACCACCTTTGGTTACCAGAAGAGGAAGCCACACAGCTGATAGCATGCCTCCAGGAACAGGCAGCAGAAGTACTGAATGCGATTCCGATGTCAGTGAAATCGAAGAGATCTGGCAGGCCCTCGAGAAACGCTTCAGGAACCATCGTCTGGCATCAGAAGATTAGAAAGGAAGGAGCCACTGCATCAAGGTTGAGGAGAAAGAGGATGCTGCAGCTGTCCGTATCATTTCAGCAGTGCCTGGAGCTGGATTGAATAGTGCAGGTCTGAGCCGCTGGCATGTGCTGACTTGGGGCCACTACTGAGAGAAGTGGAGGAAGAGATTAGCCTGAGCTGGGAGGCATCACACCCAGGAGTAGTATGTACAAGTCCTACTTGGTCCAGTGGGTCTCATTGAAAAGCAAGGAAAGAGTACTGTTCAGAATATGGGAGTCATTTGATGGGAAGGCCCTGGAGATAGATGTTGATCCTCCCTCGGAGTAAGGTCACAGAAGTCCCTGAGACATTTGGAACCCAACCAAAACGTCAACAAGATCCAATGATGGTACTATTGGCCGAGACTAAGGCAGACATTGAGAGGCGGTGGTGCCAATGTTATGTGTGTGTGTGTGTGTGGCAAGTTGCAAAGACCAGGACCAGGGTGAATTACAGCAATATAATGTAGGAGCACTTTTCGAATGCATAGACATTGATGTAACTGGGCCATTCCCTATGTCAGAGTACAATAAGTTCCTGTTGCCATGGATTACTTCATCAAGTGGCTTGAGGTGTCTGCTATCACTAATCAGGAGGCCAAGACCATCGAGAACTGCTCATAGAAGAACTGTTTTGTCGCTATGGGGTTCTGTTGGAGATACGCGACATGAGAGTACTAACTTTGAGTCCAACCTGATGAGAGAAATACTGGGATGACTTGAAGGGCACAAGACATGAACAACACCTCTCCATCCACAATTAGATGGCATGGTTGAGCACTACATGAAGACTCTAGAAGAACACTTGAAGAAGGTTGTAACCAATCACCAGAGACACTGGGATGTGAGAGTGCCACTTTTCTTGCTCGCCTATTGCTCTTCAACTCACAATATCACCAGTTTGTTCTTTGGCAAGTAGCTGCATCTACCATGCAATGTAATGCTTTGGAGTCCTGGGACAGAACAGTCAGCAGTCGATGACATGGAAAATCTTAGACTGGATTCATGATATGCATGATGGCATGTCAACACATCCAGATAGCAAGCGACCAGATGAAGACCTATTAGGACCGGAAGGTCAACAACGGAGGTTTCCAAAAGGGTGATTTGTCCTTATGGTGAAGAGGATAAATGATGTTGTGTACTGCATCCAGTGGCTGCCCTGAGGGAAGGGGCTTATGGTACACTTAGATCTTTTAGCCTATAATAATAGTGCTGGTCAGGATGAACTAGAAGGAGCAGTGTGACTGCCTTGTGGCCGTTATCACCGCACATGTTGCCATGTATTGTCACACCTGCATGAATGGAAACATGTGCCATATGTGAGTCCTTTAACATCAAAGCTGCAATTGTTGCACCCACTGTGATTTGCAAGTGTAACTGCTTCTGGAAGTTACTTGCCGCATCATCAACAGGTATAAAGAGTTGAGAATGAGTCCCAAAGAGAAGTTAGTTACAACTGGGAATGTACAGCATGTAGCAGATGAGTCAGATTTTCAACAGGAAGTTTTGAGCATACAGTCGTAGCCATATCAAGCATCGAGAAAAAATCTACAGCAGAGCTATAGTGAAAGCATTGAATAAAGACAATTATTAGAAAACAGATTATTATTTGTAATCAGTGGAAGAAGTAAAGCATTGTTTGTGTGAGTAATAAAGCTGTTAGAGTATTAACCTCTTAGTGTCCCAAAATCAAATAAGAGCAGTTGTGTGTATATTTTTGTGCTGTGAATTTCAAAACATTAGATTTGAGAGTCATATATTTTATTCTGCAGAGTGTGTCAGTAATGACTAAAACAACAAGAATATTCAATAGATAAAACTTGGGTTTTATTTTGAGTGAGGGTTTCTAAGAGGTTTTAGGGGTAGTATCATACATAATCTCTACTAAATGAGGTTTTATTTTTTATTTTATTTATTTATTTTTTCTTAATTTGACCACCAATACACAGCAGACAGAGATAGAAAATAAATATTAGAGTGCATTGCAGAATGTGTCAAACATGATACCACCAGCCATCGTTGCTTTGACTTGTTCAATGGCACGAAAGAAAATACAAAACCTGAGGTATATATAATACCTAAGGACACTAGAGATTAAGAATTTCACAAGAATTGTTTGCAGAATCTATATAAAAATAAACAATAGTGGATAGAGAAGTTTAGGTGAATATCTGTTTATATTTTTTTTGTTTGATCAGTCCATAGTTAATATATCTGAGAACATTATTGTGATGATATTGGCTTCAACAAGAGGTTTTATTCCTGTATACAGTGAACTTAATTTCAGATACATTTATTTGTAATTGTATCGAATAAACATATATATGTAGCCTCCACTTTAAAATGTTACCATTTTGGATGGTTTTCAAATATTTCTGATTTTTAGCAACTCAGCATAGTTTGTGATGGTCATGCTTAGGAATTCTTAAGCAGTTTACTTCAATCAATATTCAAACCATTATCACTAGAAAGAATGTAGACAATGGGTGCCTTAGGTGTCACTGATGTGAAGTTAAAAAACTGGTATGGGTGCTGTTTGTAAACACTGTGCGTGGGATGGGAGTTGGCAGGTTACCTGTGATGTCACCACATATGGTCTAGTAACCACTCATTTCCCTTTCTTGACTTTAATGCTTAGAAATTCCTATGCCTGGTGATGATGGACATCACAGTTGGGTTTCTGAAATTGTGTGTTGTCAACATTTCTCAAATTAGCAAGGAATTAAATTGAATGCAAATATGAAACTCTGGAACAAAATTCTGACTGTGGTAGCCAGAGTCTGTTTGGACCAGGCCATATCCAATACTTGCATCGCTCAGATATTTAACATGCTTTAACTTTTACCATTAAAATGGAAAAGAAAGAAATGGTTGTATATTATGTTCTTTATAGTTAGCCAAAATTTGAAACATTCTCATTTATCAAGGACTAATTTTGTATTGTGGAATACAGTTCCAGTACAGTCGCAGAAAATTAGAGACAAATGGCAACATTAGGCTTAAGTCATTTGATTAACTTCACATTTCAAGTTGCAAAACAGGTTTTTCAGTTTTATTTATCTGTTTTAGGTACTGGTTTATCTAAAATTACTTGCTTTTTCTTAATTTGCAAAGAATAATTCTGAAGTCTAAAGCAACAATTGCAAAATATATCTTCATATTGTCACTAAAGAAACAGTACCAAGTATCTCACATTTTAATGACTTTTATTTGTTGTTGCATTTATAACCTTGTAATGATTGCAAGCAGAATTCACAATAATAAATATATTCAATATTGTATTTAAAACAGTGAAATGCCATTTAAAGCACAGCCTCATAACTCAATTCCCTTCTTTTGCAAGCATTGATAACAGCAAAGAGCATATTTGCATTTATTCCACCTTAAATGGCAGTTAAATGTCATGCAAGTATAACATTACTATTTAATGTCATCAATAATGAAATGTACTGCTGCTATCAGTAATACTAAGAAATATTCACTTTTAATTTGAACCAACTTTAAAAATCAACTTATGTCAATGTGATTATAATGGGAATATAAATTTCAAGTACTACATAACATTTAGCAATCTTTATAGTGGAAGTACTACACTGATGTGCAAAATCTAAGCATGAAAGTAACATTTGCCACTTTAATGGTACTACCAAGTAATATAGCTTGATGAAACTTGAATCATACATAGAATTACTGCAGCATGCCATAGTAGGCAACTAAATAAAATATGCAAGGAGACAAACAGAAAATTCATAGAAAATAAGCTACACCAAAGTCACGGCGTCACATGATGGCCCTCTTAGATTTACAAAAATAGAGAGACAGGGTGCTGAAAAGAGTGCATGATCACCACAGACAAGTGTAATTTATGCTCGGCACTACGTTCCCATGCTGGCCACAAGGTTGGTAAGGAATTCTTGTGATAGGACATTCTATTCATGTTGACAACTGCTGGATGGTCGTTGGTGTATGCAGACTAGCTGCAGTGCATCTCCCCAAAGCATCCCGCATGTATTCAATGGGATTTAAATCAGGGGAATGGGCAGGTAAGCCCATTCCCCAAATATCTTCTTGTTCCAAGAGATCATCCAATTGCACTGTTTGATGCAGTCGTGCATTGTTATCCATAAAAATAAAGTCAGGGCTGACTGCACCCCAGAAAAGACATATATGGGGAAGGAGTACAGTATCACAACAACATTGACCAGTGAGCATACTGTGTTCAAAGATTTGGAGGTAGGTACACTCATGCAACATTATGCCTCCCCATATCATAATAATCGATCCACTAAGACGATCATATTCAAGGATGTTTCTGGGTGCATTGCATGTTCCCACCTCTCACCAGATGAGGGTATGTCAAGACTGAACCTGCTCTCATTTGAGAAGAGCATGCAACCTATTCCTCATTGGTCCAATTCTGGTGTCTTTGGGACTGTCACAAACAGTGCTGCTGTCAATGGAACACAACATATTAGCCATTGGGCAAGGAGATTACCTCTATGCAGTCGCCGTGCCACTGTCATGAGATTGCATGCTAGCAGTCCTATTAAATGTGGTTGCAATTGCACCTGCTATTTGTCATGGATCTTGTGATCTGCTGCTGTAGTTGACCGTGGTCGACCACTATCTCTCCTTGGGACAGCAGTGCCTGTGGCCAAGCCCCCCCCCCCTCCTCATGCACCTGAAACAATGTTGTGAGCAATACCAAACTCATCCTTTCAGTTCCTGATAATTTCTTCCCTTGTGAAGTATCCCATTGTTGTCTATGGGCCATAGTGTAAAGAAGAATACCATCACAGTGCACTGTAACAGCTTGCTGATTGCCTTACACTGGTTTGTCCTGCTCCTTCAACTGCCCGAGCTGCAGGACCCATTCTTTTGATGCTATAGTCTCACTACACCCACTCCATGTGACATCCAGCTTTCTATGGACGTGTGAATGACCTCTAGCAACATGCTCCCTTACTTTCATTCATTTCCACCAAGTAGTTCATATGTTATATTAGATTATCCATCTTGTCCTTAGGTTTTGCACATCAGTGTACCTAATGTGTTAATAACTTTAAGGTAGATGCTCAGTTTGATTGAACTGAAAGTGTTATAATTAATAGCAATGAGAAAATAATATTATATATGCCTATATTACAATGTTTAGTATTATAAGATGCTATAGTCTCCCTTACAGGAGCAGCCATTGTTACTGGAAGAATTATTGGAGCAAGAAAAGAGAGAACAGGAAAAGCAGCAACAGCAGCCACAGCAGTCAGTAGTTGCTCAGCCATCCCAGCAAACTGCTTCTTCTGCCTCTCCACCACTACTGAGTGATGTGGAATTTGAGCGGCTGAGGGCTGATGTATTAGGATCCAGCACACCTTCTGGTGGGTCTCCAGGACTAGGTTCACCACCTCAAGCAATTGCAGGTCAGTCTTTAGTGTCATATCTTTAACCTTACAGAATTAGTTTAGGACATAATAGCTTTTAAACATTCCTCTTTATTTATTTATAAACAGGTTTACAATGGGAAAAAACATCTTCCTGTATCCAAAGTTCAAGCTTTTATCCTCTTTCTCTACTCTTCTCTACCCTCCCAATGAAATTCCTCTGGACCTAATTCCCTCATTCCTCTTTCAATATTCTTCATCCATTGAAGTCTAGGTTGACCATGTCTTGCTCTTCCAGGGATTCCATTCTAAAACTTGTTTTGGTAATCTTATCTCTTGCATTTCATAGACATGCCTGTACCATTCTAGCTCTTTATATCTTATAAAATCTGAAAATAAATTTTGAACTTTCATGGTTTGCCTTATCACTTTGTTAGAGATTTTTTCTAATTTAGAGTTTAGTGGATCTGAAACAATCCATTTCAGTAGATAATAATTTTAATTTTAATTCCTATTCAGTGTCCAAGTTCTGCTCCATAAGTTAATATACTTTAATTATTGATTTATATATCTGTAATTTGGTTACTAAAGTTATATTTTTATCCCATAACACTCCATTCAGCATGGCTATTGCTACTCTGCCTTTTTAAATTCTAAATTTAATGTCCTCTTCTTGACTACTGTTTGAATTTTTCTTCACTCCTAAGTACATACTCTCTTTACTTCTTTTGATGCATCCCATGCCATCTTCTAAAACTAGTGTTTTTCATCTTCAACTGACAAATAAATTGTTTTGTTTAAATTAATTTTTAATCCAGATTCCTCTAAAATGAAAATAATTACATTTCTATGGGGAATTGAAATCGATTTGAGTCCAATTCCTTCTGAATATGATCTGCATTTCAAATGTTAAGCTACATTCTTAATGAGATATAAGTGAAGATGTAACGTAGCTTAAGTGCATGTACAAAGGAAGGTCATTCACAATGCAGTCATAAGCTTAACACAAGAAGTTGGTATGGGTTTCTGATCTGTAAATTACATGTGGATATCTTCCAAGTGCTCCACAAGTTTGAATTTGAATAACAATAACTACCAATATAATTTATGAAAACTCCAAAAATCTTTTATAAGTAAATAAACAGGTTATAAAAATGAAATACGCAATTGATACTTGTAGTACTGATGTCACAATAATTGTTTGAGCAAAATGTTGAAAATAATGCAAGCATGGACGCTGCAGAAAGTGGTAACTTTGCACTTTTTATGAAATGTGAATTTCTGTACTTGACAACAAACAAGCGATGTTCTTTCACTATGTGTTCACAACTGCCGTTTAGGGTCTGCATGGTGTATGAGTATCAGGATATTGATCTTCGAGAGGACATGCCCATATATTGAGCAGTATTTTTAAAAAGTGCAATTGTAAATCATTTCTGAAAACCCCTTATATATTTGCTCAGAGGGACAGTGTGAAATTATTAATGTTAATGTAATAAGCCTCTGATTCTGTTACAATTTAATATAACTTCTTATGTAGCTTTCATGCTAAAATGTGTGATTTTTCTGTGCAAGGACCAGGTTTATTGCCCACTCCTAATCTGGTACCAGTGGGCTCACCTCTGAGGCCACCCTATCCTCGACCTGCTCCTCAAACGCAGACCAAACTTATAGAATGGCAAGCAGGTACCTCTGCAGGTATGGAGCCCAAATTAGGTCCAAGTGGTATCATAGTAAGACAGCAGCCAGGACCTGGAGTGCAAGGAGATGGAACAGGTAAGAATTTATTTTTCGTCCTTTAACCCCTGTTTTATAACCTTATCAGAACATTCCAGAATCTGGTTTAGTTTGTAGCTCAAAAAATAAAGCTCTCTGAGTGCAATTGAAAATTTTATCATTTTGTTGATTTGTTATGTTTGGTGTAAAAATGCACGATACTTAGAAGTACATTTTTGCAAAGTTTGGTTCTCCTAGGGCATGCTTTGGATTTAAAGCATTGTGCTGGACAAATGACTATGTCAAACTTTAAAGATGTTTTTCTTAGGTTCAACTTTATTTGTTATTTTCTCATATTCAAAATCTATCTTTTCCCTGAACAATGCAGCTAGAAGTTTGAAAATTTTTCCCAAAGCACTGTAGAATGTGTGGAATAGAATGTTAGGTTGGATTTTTTATATTGTCATACATTAGTTTTAACATTAACAGCAAAAGACCATGATTGCACTTCTGATTATAAAGCTATCCCATTGATTATGCTCTTTTTGTAAATTTGCTGGACATTCAGTAATACTGCATGATTTTATCCCATATTAGCACCGTTTAGGGTAAAAAATGAATAAAAATATATACATGTAACTTGCGAAATGTTTTTCATTTGAAAATCATAATGAGAAAATAGCAGACTACTCAGCGGTCAAGGGCCTTTACTTAGAATAGCCTTATGATCAACATTATACAGCGTATAACAGTACCTTTTCTTGAAAGGAATTTATACACTCAAAAGGCTCTCTGTCAAATGTGTTTTATCCTTTTAGTCTTTCTTTGAATTCTGTGCAGTGTACAGCGAGTTATAGTACAAAATGGCATGGCATAAATGTAATAATTAGCGGTATTCACATACAATCAACTATCAAAGTTTTTTGTTATATTTTATCTTGTTCTTCATTTTATGCTGTGCTCCATCTTAATATTCAGAAATAACATTTATTGTACTGTATTTCCTATTAAATTGTGTCAAAATTGTTTTTTCATATCAAATAAATTATATCCCGTGTGTAACATAATCGCTTTTATTATACATTTAGGCCACAGTCCCTTGAAGAGCATAATTACAGGGCTTTATTGTTGTTTAATCATACACTATTTTATGCAGTTTTTTACACATTGTGACATAAAACAATTTTTTAAAAGGAAAACTATCCACTATAGGAAAATGGTAACTAGATAATGTCTTACAAAGACATTTAGGAATGTAATTTTTAAAAATGGTGCATGCAACTCAATATCTGTTGGAGAAGATAGATTTTGATTTTAGCTAATTAAATTGAATAAACTAATCAGAATGAAAAGGCATACTTAAATGAAATTTGGTATGAATATTTTTTTTGATGCCAGCAATGTCTATAAAAAATTAAAATCTGTTTTTAAACAGTGTCGTCAATTGGTTGCTCTTGAGTAAAGCAAAGAGGGCAAACTTGCCCAATTCTCCATGAATCGCCTACTCTGCATTGCATGACCAACTGCTTGGAAAACATGAACAGATAATTCCTTCACTGATATCGCAGTATGCAATATTTTGCATTTGGAATATGTACTCCACTTTTCATAGCTCAATACATCTATTGTAGGTTCATGATTGCTCTATTATGTCTCTTAAATTAGTATTTATACTTCGGATATGAACATATACAAATTTTCATAGGTTTGAGGGTAATTGGTAGTCATAGCATAAATTGTTGCAAAATATGACAATTATTAAAGCATTAACATAATAAAACAAGCTCCTTTACTTAGATAAAACCATTGTAATCACATTGTATCACCAACAGTACGAGAATTAATTTTGTAACAAATGAACTCAACACTAATAGCAGTGAATATGAAAAGTCCTTGTGGTAATTAATTGGTATTGAACACAATTTGAAAGAAACATTCTTCTCTTTAGTAACTGTCTTACCCATTTGCATGTGTTGCACAATGATGCTGCAAAGTGAATTTTCTGAATGAAGAACTTTGCCACAAACTAAATACTTATTGTTCCACTTCCTACAAGGGTCACACTGAAAGTTCTTATTAGCAGTTAAACTATTGCAGTGACAGGGATGGGAATGCTTTCATTTGTAAGATGGATATTTTAAAGTTATAATCATGCTTTATGGCGTAACAATGTGACTGGTGCTTTGCAAGAATGCAAAAGGAAACGCACTCATTGTTATGTAGATGGCAAACACAATGGAGTTATCATGATGTGATTTGTGTGCCATGATTTATTATAACTTCAAGAAGAAGCTAATAGCAGAGCAGTGTCACCAATCTTGTGTGGAAGTTTTTCAGGTCTCTGCATCATCCAGAGCCACCATTGGAAACTGGTTTTGGGAATTCCAAAGAATTCCAAAGAATTCCAAAGAATTCCCTGGAATACAAGCCTCTGCACAGGTCATCCTCACATAGCAATAACATCAGAAGCAATTGCAACTGTGCGTAAGTTATTAAAGCAGGGATCAACTGCAATGAATGCCATCTTACGGGAACATCTTCAAGTCACCAAGCGTTGTTCTCATAGGGTATTGCATAGATAACACAGGACTAGAAAGCAGCTTGCATGGAATGGTGGAATAATTCAACAATGGGAGAAGCAAGGACACCTACAACATTGTCACAGGAGAAGAATAATGGATGTACCACTTTGATCCTAAAACAAAGCGTTAATCAACAGTATAATTATGATTCACCAACAAAGGTGCAAAGTGGTGGAAAGAAGACTCAAAAACTGGTCATTTAGCATCAGTCACCTTGGATTCCCAAAAAACAGTTACTGCTGAGTGGTATGTGAATGTATGTCTGCCATCCATCATTGCAGCATGCAAAACCAAACATCCAAGATTAAAGAATGCTCACCTGTTGCTTCAAGTGACCATGCTTCTGCTCACACAGCAGCCAGAACACTGGATTTCTTAGCCGATCAAAACAGAGTGCTTCCTAACCTCCTTATTCTCCAGATTTGGCTTCTTATGACTTTTCTCTTCTTCCCAAAAAAAAAGAAAAGCTCCATGGTCACCATTTCTCGTCACATGAAGAGCCATTGTGGCTTACACTCCTAAAAGAAGCTTTGCCAGTGGTTTGAATGGATGCAGAAATGTATTCATCATAATGGAGAATACTTTGAAAAGTTATCTCAATTGTAAGTTGTGTCTGCTGCTAAAAACTTTCAGAGTGAACTCTGTATAAATAAGAAAGATTCCTCCTTGGTAGGCATAGAGATAGGAATTGATGGCTTGCATTCCTTTCTGTTTCTAACGTTATAAGCTGATGCCTATACATGGAAGAGAGACAATCCCTGTGGTCACATGCAAGCACAGAGCAAGGCTATTTGCTCTGGCATAAAATAAAGTGAGTTGGTGATGCCTGCTTTAGAAAATCTTTTATCACTTAAGTATCTTGTTAACAATTGTCAATGTATTGCAATCAAAATGGTGTTATGATTGAATCTGGTCAGAATATGCAAATGCATATAAATGCACAGCATAAAAGAGTAATATACACAATGTACTGTTAACAGTAACACAATTTATAATTTGATTTATACACAATTACAGAATACAAAATCATTAAGTAATCCACTAAAAGGAGTTAAAATATTACGGACAACTTGCTAAAGACAATACTATTTTGTATCACAGAATTATTTACATAGGTATATTTTAATACTATAGAAAGATTTACTAATCAAAAAGTATATTAAAAGTTGTTTAAATTGTTCACCTTGTTGCTAATAAAAATTAGAAGAAAATTATGTTGGTACATGATAGTGTGTTATCATTAGTCTTTAGCTCTCATTGGACTCTTAAAATTATAGGTTTTATAATTTGTAAAAATAATCAAAGTATATGTCACTTTTATAATATTTGAAAGTTGCTATCTTAAAAGAATTTTGAGTTTCTCATATTGGTTAGATGCCATCTTGAATTAAAGTAAATTCAAATTCCCTTCATTATCAGATAATTGGGAGTTGTTGTCAGGCAATTATTTACTTTAGCATCCAGTGACTGAAGTTCTTACAAACCTCTTTTAATATGTGCTAAGTTATATTCTTAAGACCTTTTGAGGTGTCTTTTTTTTAAGGGAGGGGGCAAAAGCTTAGTTAGGCCTTAATAAAATGTTTGAAAAGACTAACACTACTTTGTGCATGTGTCATGGCATGTATCTCAACATCATATGCATACATGGAAGATGTTCACAATACAATGGATTTGAACTGGCCTGAGATTTATTTTTCTGAAATCCAATATAGTTTTCCATTAAGATAGTATAGTTTCCTCTGTGTTCTATCTTGGTCAGTTTTGCTTGTTCACTAAGCATTGCTCTTGCATATTTGTTCTTGCCTTTCTTGATTAAGGCATTTTTTACCAATAAATGATTACTATTGACAAATGTACTCTTTTATTTTATTAAATCTATTTTATTTTATGTTGCTTTAACTTCTTGGTGATGGATTTGTGCACTAAGGTACCTCTTTGACAGTATGTGGTTGACGATGGCCTCATCCCATACCATACCACTTTGCTTTGTGCCAAGCAAATGGTCATAGTGCCACAGTCTAGCTGCTTTCACCATCCATAATCAGATGACAAAGTTCAGCCAACCCTGGAGAGCACATCGAGAGCTCCGCAATAAGCAGATGACAATAGGGTGCCATTCAGTGTAGCTACTTTAACTGCATTAAGATAAATGGCAGCACAGTTACTGTTGCCATCTATTTTCAGTTTTTCTATTGTTTTAGACTGAAGGTTGGAATCTTGGGCTGTGGTATTATATATTCAATCTGGTATTTACCTTGGCAATTGAGGGAAACCACAAAAAATTCCAATCTGATGGTCGGCCCATGGGATTTGAATCCAGGACCTGCTAAGTTAGGTCCTCAGATGTAACCTATTGGTGAATGTCCTCTTGTTCACAATTCTAAAAAGTAACCAGTTCTTCAGATTGTTATACTTTAATTAAAGACACTCATATTTTGCTTTCATTATGTGAAATGTTAATGAAATTCACTTCACTTGAAATGATAAGCTTGAAAGGAACAATTTACTGTCAGTGTTGGTCCCCTTTTCAAATGCATGAGCGCTTTGATTTGTTTTACAAATAATTATACATATTTAAATTAGTATTTCCACATATAAAGTTACATAAACTTTTTTATGATTACTTAAAAATCTATGTACTTTGCACCAAAAGAAAAGTTTGTTTCATGAAGGGGTTGAATAGCAAAGATGAATTTAAATAACCCAATTTTAAACTTATGATTGCATATGGCAAAGGCTGAGATCATACATAAGCAATCATTGAATTTGTTTTTATGCCTCCAGATGGTACCAAAGTGCCTTTAAGAGGTCAAAGGTAAGCTGTAAATATCACAATAAAAATGTAGCAGAAGGGATCAGGGATTAGTAAGTGTTGAATAGAAGGAAATATGGATGAAGTTATAAGAAAATGCAAGGAGCAAGCACTTTAGACCCCACCCCTTTCTTTTCCTTTCAAAACAAAACTTTTGCTCCAAAAATGACACCCCAAAACATCAGGTATTATTTAGTACATGTTAAGCTTGGTGAATACTGGAGAGCAAGAGAGCGAATGTTTTCATTGCTAACATTAGGTACCCCCTACCAGCATATTATGCTTGGTTTAAAATCAGTTATTATTTTCTAAAGTAAATAATTATTTTATTATTCAATACATAAAACTGTGTGATAAAAAAATAATATGGCTAGCCTTTTTTCAAGACACATACCTTTAATGCTTGTTCTCTTTCAGGTGGGCGTGTGCCACTATTCAATGCTCCAATTTTACCAGCCCCACCTCTTCCTCCAGAAAATGTTGTTACTGAGCAAGATAGACAGACACAATTGCGATATGAGCAATGGCTTAATAATCAGAGTCATATAATTTCCTCGCAGCTAAAATATTATGAGACTGAGGTTCAAAAACTGCGAAAAATACGTAAGGTAAGGCACTTTCCTCCTTATTCACACAAATAACAAAGTAAAAATAACATGACTGTTGAGTAACTTTGTAACAATAAAGCACTGACCTATGTGACTCTGTTGCAATTTCTCTTTGTTTAGTCTCTGAACAGTAAGCAGCGTCAGTTGCGTAAAAATGGAAATGAATTGGCAGAACCAGATGCTCTAGAACTCCAGAGGGTGTCCGGTGAGCAGGCTATCCTTCAGAAGCAGCTGGATACTAGTCGAAAACAAAGCCGACAGCATTCAGTGTTGGTCCAGGTAGGTTGCTCTTTATATTGCTAAGTTATATATGTACATTAGGCTGTGTTTAAAAAAAGGTAATTAAAAATATCTTCTTTCTACATGAAAGTTTTCTCTTAAAATAGATTACTATTTTTTATTGTAATTAGTTTTTGAGTGCATATTTTTATTTGGAGGTTTAATGCTTTTAAACTGTAATAACTTGTTTAACATTCTGCTGTTCTATCAAGATAACTCGTAATCAATTAAGTTTTATGATTTACAAACATTTCTTGCTCTGCACCTCATTGGATAAATTCACTGTGCTACTCTAAAGCTACAGATCTTGATGGTGTTCAAAAGTATAAAACTTTTGTTTTCTCTTCCTTTCCTGTAAGTTGAGAAAGTAAAGGTGAATCTCAGAGGCAGAAGTTATAAAAGTTATTAATGTAATCTGCATTTTTATTACTTTTTATAGATATTTGATATTCATAGTGTCAACATTAGCCCATTTAGTTATACTGAATCAACTGACATGAAATAGCACTTTAAGACACAGACTCTTGAATAGGAAGTTCAAATTCTGCTAGGACCATCCTTTCTGACTGAGGTTTACTATAGGATTTTCTCAGTCCTCACACTGTATTTATCCAAATACAAGATGATCCCCATTTTTCAAAACTTAATTTTGGAATTAGCATATCATCTATATAAAGAGCAGACATAACTTTTAAATGAAATTTAATATTTTATCATTTATTTTGAACAAACTAAGAGACATTTAGGCTGATTAAGTCCCCCCTGCCCTTTTATTTACTTAATTTGAATTTACACGGAAATTCACGTTTTGAGCAGATGTTGGGATAGGGGAGTACTGAAATGCATGGTATGTGAGCAATGGTAGAACATGGTGATGGCAGCAGCAACCTAATTGTGATAAATGATGAATATGATTTTATATTTAGACAGTATATTTAATTTAACATATTGTAAATTATTTTACATAATTTGTGTTGGAATAGACATTGTGATCAGGAGAGAGATGGAGAATAGGTACAGAATATGTGTGATGGTAGAACGTGATGGTGGTAGCATAACTGTAACAATGATTATAGAAGCTATTTTCTATTAAGACAAGATTCTTAATATGATATATTGTAAAATGTTTTATCTAATCTGAATTTGTACATAAATTTGCATTGTGGGCAGCACAGAGAGAAAAACAGAAATGCATTAGTATATGTGTGGCGGGAGAACGAGAAACGCACTGCTAATCTCTCTCTCTTCTTGATGTTGGCTCCCAGTACAACATTACATGCAACCTCCAATGTGAAAGGAAGTCTTCTAATTTTATTTTAGTTTCAAGGAGTAATCTTTTTTCTAATGAGAATGCTCATATGCCCCTAAACAGCTAATTTTTGGTGTGAAACAAAACACACAAAATCAGCTGCATACTGGGCAGTAATTTATACCATTTCCCCCAGGATTTGCCACTGCCGTTCCAAGATTTTTTCCAACATGATATTCGGAAAACATATGCTGCGAGCGAGTGCAAGACTACCCCAGTTCTGAACATTAATATTTTGAAAAGAAAAAAAATGTCAACTTTTATTTGGATAAATACTGTAGCTGCCAAATGTTGGAGGAGGCACCTTAAACTTAGATATGTGTCACCACCTGTGCTACTGTAGGAAGTAAGAGCAGGGATTAAATACAATTTACAATAAATAAACAAAGAGCAAAATACTTCCATTAGTTAGTGCTCAATAAAAATAGACAAATTGGTATATGTTTCTTCTCAAACATATAAATGCTGAATTTATTAATGAGTCAATTTTTTAATATCACTGTCACAGAGTCTACTATATATTGTACTTTAATTAAACATAATTTTGATTTATAAAGGAAATAACCTAAATATACAAAGGTTGTTTCTTTAGATTTGGCAACTATTTATTTTCTGGATACATAGTATACATACAAGGTTGTAAGTTGTAAGCTTTTCAAGCCTTCAATGCTATCACATCCCAGTGATGTGATAGCCGTCAAATGCCATCGGCACTGCCTAATCTCTGGGTGGTACATGGAGACCTACAAGCTGAACTCAGAATGTTGTTCACTGTACTGAATTTCTTCCCATGGAGTGGTACCTTCAGCTTAGGAATGAGGTCGAAGTCGCAGAGACTTATATCCGGAGAGTATGGAGGCCCAACCCCAGCAATAGAACAAATCAGAAATGACTGCTCTACATGCACCCTTGCATTGTTATACAGAATGGTGGGTAGATTACTATCTATAAAATGTAATCGGGTTCTTCTTAATGCAGCGTGCAGATTATTTCACAGAAACCAATAGTACTCTGCATTGACAGTCTGCCTTGAGGGAACAACATGCTTTTAAGATAACACCGTCTCAATCAAAGTCTAGGATTAACATCGTTTTCACATTGGTAGCAGTCTGCCAAACTGTTGTTGCCATTCAGATGATTGACATTACATTTCACCTAGGTCTCATTAATGGTGATGATACGTCATATGAAGGACTCTTCTTCCCTCTTATAGTGCTTCAAGTATATAAGAGCAGCTTCATATTGCAGAAATTTCTGCATCTCCAATAACTCGTGTGAAACCCATCGTGAAGCAATTTTTGCAAGAAGGAGGTGTGAGGGGAAAGGCGAGTCCATATGCCTGGATGGAGGGAAGGCACCTAAAATACGTGTGCAATAAACAGAATTGCCAACCGTGTGTTACTTGAATTCAAAACTAAAGAAACAACCCTTGTAGAAACTTAAAATCACAATGATAGAACTTCTAAATAGAATAACAGAACATATAGTGTTAACCAGGCAGTTACTTACAACTCATCTGTAAAAGCAATTGATTTCCTAGCTACTGCAGGGTCCTATGTAATTTAGATATTTGTTACCATTTGATTGTATTATCTCTATTAGTGCATACTTGTTACACCTACTTTTATATTGAAACCCCAATTCATATAGGAATGGATTCAAATTGGCCCTTTAACCTGAAAAAATTAAATTAAATGTGGGTGGAATGAAAAGGCTCACACTCTGCTTTACCAGTTTTTTCCCCGCTTTTTTAAAAAATGTTTGATGTTCTTAGAGATCCTCCCATTTGTTACCTTTACATCCTATGCACTATAGTATTTCTGAACACCCAGCAACCTTATCTGCTTATTTTACTGCTTTATAAATACACATTTTAAATAAATGATTACAAAATAATGTAACATTCATTTTTACTTTCTCCAGCATGTACATAGTGAAGAAGATATTGTATTCTACCCAAAAATTTAATACTGAACAATTTCACCACAAATACATGTTTGGAGATCCCTTTATTTTAAAAGAAGCCTTTTTAGAAACATTCGTCTGTGTGTGCTTGCAGAATTCAAAAATGAAAAGTAGGTTAAATACCAAACTTATATTTAAGTTCAGTATGTTTCAAGGATGCGACATGAAGATTTTAAAGAAAATTCTCCCACCCTCAACTGCCCTTTACATGGAACATTTTTCAAAAGTTTTGATTTTCTCAAAATTGGCTCTAACTATTTTTATTAAAATATGTTTAAGATATTTTCATAACAAACAGAATGCATATCTTGAATTTGTCATGGAATAGCCTCTGAATATCTATTCATTCTGGATGACTTTTGTATAATTTTTATAAAGTAAACCATAGTGATAGACTAAAGTTTACTACACAAAAAATGTAAATGTCGCTAAAACACACAATTTATGTCAGACTCCTTTTTTATAGTGTTAACCATTATAATATTCACACAATATTCCGAGTTTTTGGTTTCAGTTTTAAGCTACTTTAACTTTTCGCAAATGGGAAATTATCTTTCTGTTTGTCTCTCATTTGTCTACTTCTAGTAAGCAAAATGAAACAAATATCAATTGCTTCACATAGTGACTGGCTTTTATAAGATGACTGTTGCTTTAGGCTGTGTATTCCTTATTTTACTTCTACTTACAAGAAAGCAAGTAATAAAATCATTCTGATAATCTTTATCTGCTTTAGTATGATGTAGATAAAAGAATAATATCTTGTAATAGAAGTTTGTTTGTAGAACAGCTAGAGAAAATCATGTGAATGGAACACATCAAATGTTTAATTTGTGTTTCTTCTTAGTTTATTAGCGTTTCATTTCTTTTTTGCTTCTCCATCCATGACTATGTTAAAATAAAATGTTAAACAATAACCTGCATAACATTTTACAATTGTCTTCTCAATGTGGTCAGTCAGTCTGTAGGTATCTAATGTTGAGCACTTGGCAGTGAAGCCATTCGCTCTCTTGCATTCCAGTATTTTGATGTTATATTATCATGTTGACTAAAGGTTGGGCAGCGGAATAGATGGTTTCCATCCATATCTTCTTTAAGTGTACAGAAAGAACAGAGGAGATCTCACTATACCAATGAATGTTTATTGAGACAGTCATGGCCTGTTAGGAGTCTAAAAGTTGCTACAGAGGATTTTCTTGGTAATGTAGTGATTCTGGTCGTGTTATTACATAAATTTTCCCATGGTTTTCCTTTTGTTTGTTATACATTATCTTCTTTAATTTTTTTATTATAATATATTGATATAATGATTCTTTTGATAGAGTGATAACTTATTGGATCAGATGAATTTGATGTAGTTTTACTGCCTTGTTTGACTAAAAACTCAGCTGTTTCATTACTGTGTATTCTGCGATGTTCTTGTATCCATTGAAATATTAATCTTTTATTTAAATGCATTAGTTTTTTTATGATTTTGCTGCATTCTGCAATATTTAAGTTATTAGGTGTTGCATCAGTTGTTATGGATATAATAGCTGCTTTAGAGTCGGATTATAATAATACAACTTTTTCAAATTTATTTATATGATATAGTAGATGTTGTAAGCTCTGAAGTGTTGTCAAAATCTCTCCATCAAAATTTGTGGTATTTAAACTTAATCTTTTGTAGAAAGAGAAGAGAGGGCATATTTCACCTGCGCCAGTACCAGTGTTATTTAGTAAGCTGGAACCATCAGTATAAACATGTAGCCATTCATTGGTAGGGTATCTTAAATTTATTATTTCTAGTGTCATTTGTTTCAGATTTTGTAAATTCTTCAGCTAAGTGTAGATAGTGTCCAATATCAAATAGCTCTGACGGGTTAGTATTTGTTTGTATGTTTTCTTTTAAGTAAGGAAGTTTTAATCTATGCTTGATTTCTTTGACTTTAGTAAGGAAACTTTCTTGAGTTTTTCGGTTTACTTCACAATGTTTCATATGCTAATCATTTACACATTCTTACAAACTGATATTAAACTTTACTGCATTCTGCCTGGTGCCTGATACCTGTTAGCTTAATAGATGGATGTTTTGTTTGTCATACATAATAAATTTACTAACTTTCAGGATTCCAGTTTCTTTTAAAAGCTGTCTGCAACTGTCTTCAGCATTTTCTCTTGCTTGGTCTTGTTGTGAACCAGTTACAAAAAAGTTTCTTGATGTCTAACTTTTCTACCACATACATACTGAATTTTCCTAAAATGTATAATTTAAAAAATTATAACTCTCATCTTATTTAAGATAGAGAATTCAAACTAGCAGGCGTTAGCTCTAGATTTCTATAGCTAAGAAAAAAATATGGCTGTATTCTATCCATTATTAGTAAGTTCATAATAAATGGAAATAGCAAATATCAGACTTTTGCTGAAAAATGTTTTATTTACAATTTCGGATCCATAAAACTCTATAATGCCTTAAAAAGTGATATAATGTGATAGAAAAAAATATTCTGCTTAGGATGTGTTCAATGCTGAAAATTATAACAATTAGATAATAAAACTGTGTTAGTAACTTAGCAATAGCATGAGGTTAGAAAAGGATGAAACTAATGACATCTGTGAATTAGATACAGAGATATCCCATTTACTTCCATACTGCCTTTTAAGGTTGAGACAAGCTAGTAATAAACACAGCCAAATATTATAGATGTAGAAAATCGGTAAAAATGTTATGCCAGCCATAACTCACATTTGAATACTGCTAATTTTTCCTGCAGTGTGATTCAATGCAGTATTGAATCTTGTTAAAACCTATACTGGAATTTTAAACCATTAGGGCAGTAGAAACCCTGTTTAAGGAAGGTAATATCATCAGCATTCAGGCAGAAGTCATTAAATCCAAAATCTTATTTTGAGATACATGAATTTAAACTTTAGAGTAACCATTTTTTAAGTTGGCTTTATCTCAAAATAAGATTTTGGACTTAGTGATTTCTGACTGAAAGCCAATGTAATTTTGAATAAAAGTAATGTTTTGAACAGTAAAATGCAGCTCATGTCACTATGAGTGTCTGTCATAAATATTAATATAACTGGAACACTAAACATCATTTAAATTACTTACTGGGACCAGTTTCGGATATGCATATTGTTCCTGAAACAGGCTGCAGTAAGTAATTTTTAAATGATGTTTAACGTTACAAAATGTGAATTCAAACTCTTACCATCAAATATTAATCACATCACTCTCAAAAACTTTGCAAATTTGTATACATGGAACTGTTTCAAAATAATTTCAGTTTAAAGTTTGATATTATTACATTTTTTTCTCTCATAATTGCATCAGAGAGCCAATATAATCAAACAACCTCAAGCAAAACAAAAAACATAATTCAGAAAGATAAAAATTGCCATGAAATGGTCATACCTGTGAAATATCACTTCAATATTACATTACCTTCTAAATAGTGAGGTGTTATTATAATTTGTGTCTCAATGATTTATGCCCTGCACCATTGAAGAAATGTTTTAAAATTAGATGTACTTTCTAAGAACAAAAATTGCTGTATTGCATTTCCTCATTGTGCAGATGAAATGGTTGAGATTTCTGGTAGAGGTGACAGCTTTTCCCTTCAAATTATAGGCATTTACACACATGTGTGGTGTAATATGAAACTTTCTGTTTGGATGCAGAGTTGCACAACACTCATCATTTAAGTAATGAATTTGGAAAGTTACACACATAAGCCATTTTCTCAAAAATGTTTGAGTCGCATCCTTGGAACTTATGAAATTTAAATACCAAATTTGGTACTTAACATATCTTTGTTTTTAGCTATGCTGTCTACAGACACACAAGAGACCTTTTTCTAATTTGTTTTTTACTCAGGTGACCTCAAAACATATTTCCAGTGAAATCTCAGTATTACATTTTTGGGTGGAGTACAATACCTTCTCTATACACTACATAGTAAGTGTAGAGAAACTAAAAAGTGATTTTTCCTCAACTTCCTGGCCCTATTCATAACATACCCAGTGGCAATATACTGTTTTTAAGAATTAATTGTTCTTCCACAGATGATGTACTTAGACTAAGTTGGAAAGATAGAATCAGATTGTAAAATAGGAGATACTTTATGACGTGATGCAAGGAAGGGATCAATTTTTCTAAGTCTAAAGTTCTACTTGCACAAATAATATTTGAATAGATTAACAGCCGAACATTTTTTAAATTTCTGACCATGCTTTTGGGGTTTTATTGCTTTATAGATATGCGGATCAAGTTGAGCAGAGTTCATTGTAGTTCACCCATTCATTGAGAAGTAGTCCTTAGTGATACTTTTACATGTTACAACAGATTTAGACATGTTTTAGAAATGGCTTGTCTGATTAATAAGACAGATCTGTCAGGTTAGCTCAATAATACAGAGGCCTGTCTTCAACTATTATTTAATGAGGGTCTGCTGAAAACAAGAATGTTTTGTTCTGCATGTAATACTATCCTGCATTCCATTAAAAGATGGGACCACACTCCTGAGTGTTGCTGCAGGTAGAATAATGTTAAAACATAACCCTATTCTTATGACTTTTGGTATGAATAATTATCTAAAAATTAACTATATTTATTATTCTGTTTAAAACTGGACATGGAAAAGTCACACAGTCTGTGTGAAAAGGTTTGAGCGAGCAGGGCTATTGCCCAGGCATTTTCTTTTCATTTACTGCTTTGTTTGCAAGCAGTCAATAGAGTGTTCGGTTTGGGACCAATGTGTGAAATAGTATTTTACTAATTCATTACTACATGAAGTAAATAATAATAATAATAATAGCCCACCTCCATAGTGTGGGGGTAGGATGTCTGCCTCACATTCTAGAGGTCCCGAGCTTGAATCTCGGTTAAGGTGATTTAAATGGATAAGATTTTTTCAGGGTTTTTCCATTATCCTGAGAAGACAAATATTGTGTTTACTTTAAATCCCATGTACTACAAATTTATTTGAGTGTCATTTCACTGATTTCATTCATTGTCTGATATGACCTTCTAGGATAAATGAAGTTAAATTTCTTAATAATAATAATAATAATAATAAAAACTACTCTCTGGTAGTGTCTATGCAGGAGCATTATTCGATGGGAATATTTGATGTCTTTGTGAATATTTGTTACATAGTAACATTTAAAGTCGTTCAGCAGATCCTTTCCAGGAACTTGTGAGTGATTAGCTTTAGGCTAGGCTTAGATAATATAGTGCACATTGCTAGTCGTTATTTAGAGACAGTGTACATATGGTTATACAGTTAGTGTAATTTATTGACAAAAAGTACTTCGGCAGCATTGCAGTGATACAAGATGGATAATTTGATGTACTCAGTTCTTCAGTATGGCTTCATGAGCAGAAAATAAAGGGCTATAAACCTTAAGTTATGTTTAAAAATGCTCTCTGGCATGAATTCACAGTTAAAAGTGATTTTAAATACACATTAGATAAATACATCTAAAGCCATACTTCGAAAAAATATTCCCTCCATATTGGACTTCAAAAGAAATTGTGTGTAAAACATGTTTGAAAGAAGAGCTAAAAAATTTAATGCAAAGACAAAACTTAAACCACAGATCATGGATTTCTGTGTTATTACTCTTAACAAATGATCTACTGTAGCAGCATGCAGATACAACATAAAATTCCCCAACTGATTTACATTTTCCCATTAAAGCACAAGTGTGTTCTAATTTTCGTTTTGGAATAGTTTACCCCAATGGTAACTTAAAATCTTTAAGCACTAAGTCCTGGGCTTTTTAGCTAACTACTGTTAAGTCAATCATTTTGGAAGAACAATAATTACCCTGAAATGAGCCTATTACTTAAAAGCAAGAAGGGGAAGATTGTTTTTTACATTTTGCAAAAGAGAGGAGAGGAGAGGAAACTTAGATTGAAAGGAATTTAGATACCTAGTATTTGCAGTATTATTTAGAGTTTATATTATTTCATTCTGATAAATTTAGTTATTCCTAGTATACATAATTTACATTTTAGTTTTTGAGAGAAAATCTATTGTAGAATTGATTTAATAAAAATGTTGATAAATTTGAGAACTCTTATGTAAGTATGCCCTTTTCTGGCATTAATTACACCTCTTATGACATTTGTTTTGAAGAATATATCTAGCTTTCTTTTTCTGTTGGATATTCATCTAAAGAAAAATAAAGCAGCAATATAAAGAAACTATTAAACAGAAATGAATAGAATAGAATGGTTTGATTTCAGAAAAAATAAATTTCATAAATATATAGCAGTAGCATTCTAATGGTTGTAATGGTATTTCCCTCTTAATGTCCAAAAAGTCACAAGAGGCTGAGGGAAAGATTTAAAATCTAATTAATGTTTTCATTCTTCTAGCTTTACCTGATGAAGATTAAAGATGAAGGGCAAGTACTAACATAATATGTTCCTCTCTGATCCTCAAATTTATTTTACTTTCCTTAATACTCTTCTTTCCTGTGTCTAGTGACTTTTTGGACAGTTTCTTACTATTTAAATATCCTCAAGTGATTGTTTATTGATGTCTAATCTTCTTTGTGTATTTTTTTTTTTCATCTCATCGTTGTGCAGTGTTTACTTCAGATCCTCTTTGTGGTGTTATGCCATTTGTGTTGCATTGAATGTTTTATATAATATACCAATTGATGGTTCCTAAGTCTATAACTATATGTTGTCTTGAATAGGCTTGTAATTCAACTATGTTTAGTATAACATAACATGTTATTTATTATTGCAATTATTTTTATAAAAAGTAATCAAGCTGAAGTAGTATGTTGCTTGATTATTTTTTTTTAATTGTATATCCAATTCATTGTAAGTTTTGAAGTCTATATTGGTAAAACCAGTGTTTAATTTGTAAAACTCACTTTTTTATTTAAATTACCTCCAGTAAGAGCGATAATTTGTATGTCATATGTCCAGTTGCAGGAAAGCTAATCAAATTACCTACATCTGTTAATCTCTGATCAATTTGACTTTTCGATGGATTGCACAAGTATTAATCACCAATTACTGAGTATATCAACTGATTGCCAAAATGCATTTGGTAATGATATCCTTTGTTTGTTTGTTAAAAGCTTCTTGAACAGAAGACCTATTGATTGCAAGTTTGAAATACATGAAAATGAATCTCTAAAAGTTCTCAGCATTCTTTTGTATGAGTTACACTTTTAATCTCACAACAAACAATTGATCACCTAAAATAACAGGTGGTGCATAAAACCTCTGTGTGATTAGCAGCTGGTTCATTATAGAAAGTGGTAAGTTCCAATTTGTCTAGTCAAACTTTCTTTCATTCTTGAAACTAAAAATACACAAGAATCCTTACTTAACGTAAATATTAAAATTTTACATCACTATACAAAAAGAACAATTATTGTTTCTCTCTGAGTTACCATTTTAAATAAAAATATTTTGTGTTATTCAAAGATTTTTTGGGGGTTTAGACACCAATGCAACCAAAAGCAATAGGTTAGTTTTTTTATTCTATTTTTATATGCTGTTAAATTAAACTTCTCTCTCTATAAAATTATATTTAAGACAAAGAAAGTAATTTTAAGTTAGTTTATCTTTATGTATTTTCTACTTCTAAAAATCTAAAATAAAGACACTCATAAAATAATTTTATAATGTAATATTTTGTACCTTATCACATATTTTATGCAAAAAAGTGTATATTGCAGACAAAATGTTTATACTATAACATTGAGGAAGACAAGAATCTGAGAATAGAATTATGATAAATATTACTTGAACAAGCCATGCATTAGCAAAAGTTAATATAATTATAGATTAGTTTTTGGCATTTCTTCCCTAAATACTCTATTGATTGGCAATCAAACCACTTATCCGGCAAAAATCTGCCAATCAAATCTAATCAGAGAATAGACTCCACACACTGATTGACCTTTCTGTAACAAAAGTTTTATTGATCACCAATTAAAGCCACCTTAATTGCTGATCAATTTTGATTTTCTCTCCTGCAACCAAGCCTTATTTTTAGTTAATAGCTTTGTTCATTTATAGGTTCATACATTATCACAAACAAAGTAAAATGAATAAATAATAATAAGGTGCTTCTAGAATATATGAGATCATAAGTCTTCGTCATTAATTGCCAAGTTCAGAGATTTCTGAGTGTGACCCTCATTGGCAGTCAATGGAACGTTAGGCATTTGCAAAGTAGCTTCTTAAAGCAAATGTTATCGCTTTAAAGAATTAATAGAAATGTCAGCCCCTTGACCAACTTCTAGCACATGTAAGAAAATAATGTGTTTATGTGTTGTAATGGCATATCCCATTATGTTCACATAAATATTTGTTGAACAAGTTGTTGTAGGAAAGAACTGTAATCTCGGACAGAAAAATAGATTTCTTTGTATATCGCAAAAATATCGGTAGTATGTTGAAGTAAAGTTCTTTTTTGCTCTTTAGTTAAAGTCAAACACATCATTGCATGTTTTTTAAAAGAAATAACATAAGATAAAACTTACAACTGAATGTATAACACTAAGTAGTATATAAGCTAAAGCTTATATATGAGTCATGGCTCTCATGTGGATTTAAATTTAGATTGCACCAATAAATTTCATGTTATGAAGCCTAAAATATTGTTCATATATCTGTGTTGAGCCTAGGAAGTGGTATTCTTTAGTTAATACTGTTTATTGTACCAGGCACAATTTCAGCATACATGGCAGAAAGAATCAGTTTTACCAAGTCTTCAAGGATTCTTATAAAATGGGATGATTAATTTTTGTATTATTCATTAGAACTTCCTCTATAAGGAGGCTGCCATAAAGACAAAAGTACATAACTTACACACAAATCATATTTTTAAGATAAACGTTTATCATTACATAGTAAATATATATTAAATATGAATATATATTATAATATGTGAAATCCTTTGACATTTTGTTAGCGGTGAATAGTTTCAAAGGATGGCTATGGAACCCCAAATTGCTATAATGGCACTATTAAATAGCCATGCCTTTTCAAGTCCTACACCACACCACAATTTAACAACATGTTAAGGAATTGTACTCCAGGCACCAATCAATAGGCTATGAATTGAAATGTCCTCCAGTTTGTTCTTGTCTTTGTAGAATGTCATGGTTGGCATATAAATAGATTTTGTTGCCCTCTGTCGACTGCATCAGGCTGCCCACTATTGGATTTAAAATTTACTGTAGGATTTAGTATGATACCATGTTTACTTGTTGGTATGAAGGTGATGATATTTGTATGCCTATTGCTCCCATTTTTCGCAACATCAAACATATCATAATAAATAGCAAACAAATGATTTTTGGAAGTTGGCGGTCATGTGATGTATAGAGTGAAAACAATTTTGGAGCACTTCACCATATGGGCAAGCATCCAGGACATGGGCAAGAGTTTCATGCTCTGTGACGACAAGATGGGAAATGTGTTACAAGGTATTGGCATGAGGAATACTCGTATTTCATGAAAAGACATAAATGAGAGATTTGAGGATAAAGGTTCTTTCACTTCCTATAAAACAGTTAATACTCAAGAGGGAGAAGTATGAGGACATGTGCAATCAATCTGAAAGAATAGGTGTTGCATGGATGTGTATAAGAGTATTATTTTTAAAATGAATAGGAAATAATTGTAGGGTAGATACACTATGTGTGGAAAATTGGGTAGTATTTTCCATTATCTAATAGAATGTCAAAAGGCTAAAAGATGGAGAGATGAGAGTTGGAGCAAAAAATAAATAATTTAAACAAAGAAATAGTAGCAATTAAAATGTTGGTGAACCCAAGGGAGAAACAACTAAAATGGTGGGCAAGATTTTAGGAAATATAAGAGATTAGTAAACAAGGGGTCTGAGAAAGGAGCAGCAGATTGGTTACAAAGTGAGGAAATGGTATACCCTATAAAATTAGGAAGGGCATAGATGCATTAGATTTTAATGTATGTTATATTTGTAGTGTTAAATGAATGAAAGATAGAAATAAATCTATTCTAAAGTTACAGGGCATGGCTGCATAGCATAGAAATCCTTAGCTATGAAGAAAATGACAAAATGCGTGTTTATGACAAAGAAAATGTTTACAAAAGATTTAAGTGATGTAGCATTATGTACCTGCTTCATTTTATTAGAAATATGACTATACAATCCATAACAAGAAGACCCAAATCATATCTCATATCTGCAATGGGCTATATAACCCCTCTTATTAAAAACTTACACACATTTTCTTTATTTAGAGAGTCCATTCTTCTTAATGATAGGTATTTTAAAGAAAGCAAATGTGTAGTATAAATGCAAACTTTTTGCTCATAAGCTGAAAAGTACTTAAAATAAATTGTTCAGTTTATCAGAATTAAACAATTTTTTTTTCTTCTAATTTTAATAACATTAAAAATATCATGAATGGGATGGCTTAGGTTTAGTCTCTTATTGTTTAGTTATTTATTATCAGAATGTAAAGTCTTATAATGCTGGAATACTAACTGCTTTCTATTATGTATCAGTAATTGCAGAGGGAAAAAAGATAGTGCTACTGAATATTAAAAAGCTAAGAATACAACCAGCTGCACTCTAGTGAGATGATTGCATTCAGTAATGTATTGTAAATGGTTCTACTGCTACCACTTATTTCTCATTAAAAGTTTGGCTTATACAATTTCTGTGAAGCTAATGCTGATGATGATCAGCTAAACCAATTATTGTAATGAAAATTGGAAGTGACACTAGATTTAAATTTTAACTCAGGCCAAAAGGATTTGCCTCCTATTTGAATTATATTTTGAGATTGACAATTATGACGTGCTTAATTTAAGTTCTTGTGATGTTAAAATTCTTAACATGGTTTTCTTTGGAAGGCCAGTAAAGCCAGTGGTCTTGTGTCATAGATTTATGACATATAAAAGAACCTCAATCCTGACTTTGAGCAAAAATTAAGTAGTTTTTCACCCTCAATCTAGAATGAGCCGTTAAAGAGCATTCTTAAATGAAACTCAGTTTTTAATTTTCCGCTGTCACTTATTTTATCTTTAAGAAATAATACTTAACATACTGATTCTGTACCTTTCAGATGTAAATGAAGATGTAAGTTATTCCACGATTTGTTAAAATGCTAGCAAAAAAACAAAGAATGAAGGAAATTGATTCTTTGGTCTGACAATTAGTATGCTAGACTTTAAGTCTAGAAGTCTTGGATTTGAGATCTGGGCAGGAGAGGACATTTTAATCATTCTCAATCCCTCCTTTTGTTGAAACAAAAATCCAATTTAGGGTTCCTCTGCAGTTGAGTAGTGTAGTGTTCTGGTTCTCACTAGCTGGGAGTGAGTATTTTTTAACTAGAATCATTTCTTATCCTCCACAGATACTGGAAGTATGAATGTGTGTGAATGTTGAATGTGTTTAATATTTAAAAACTGATAAAATCAACCTAAAGAGAACATGCATTTCAGGGAGCAATAACACAAAATTTGTTTCTCAAGTCAGAGCCCCCAATATGACCAAAGAAGTTAAAGTGGGCTACATAAATGAAGCAATAAAAACTAATAAAAATATAAATAAAAAAAGAAAAAGAAAGATAAAGGAATGAACCGCAATATTATTGAAAAAATTTGTAGTTATGACATGTTAAAGTATAAGAATTTTTATTTCATTAATTGATATTATTATAGGCTGATTCATTAAACATGATTTTAAAGTAAGGTTATACTATCTCTTTCTGCAGGAATACCAGACCAAGCAGCAGCAAAAGCAACGATCCCAGCAAGGAGGGGGACCAGTCGGACCACCAGGCTTGCTAATGGGACCATCAGGAATCTCATCTAATGCCCCCCAACAGCAGTCTGTCGTGATTCACTCTCCTTTAGGTCCTCCTGCATCATCACCTGTCCATCATCCCTCAACCCCTCAGTCTCCCATGATGAGCCCATCACCTTCACCAATGATGCAGCAGCACACATCACCCTTGCACAGTCCAGGTCCCTTACTTTCTCATAGTCCAGGTCCAGGTTCTGTAACATCTATGCTGCAACATAGTCCAGGAAATCCAGCTGCAACTGGTAGCAGTGGCATGTCACCTCACAGTTTGCAGCCATCACCAAGGATGGGCACTCCTCACTCTCAGGTATATCACCGTTTCATGAACCTTTTAGAAACACACCTGATAAGTCTTGTGTTTGAAGAACCTTTTGTCTTGTTACTTGCTCTACACATACTGAGTACATAGTAGGTAGAGGAGGTATGTATTCCACCCAAAAATTTGATGTCGTGATTTTACCAGAAATATGTTTTGAGCTCCCCTGAGTCCAAAAAAAAAGCATTTTTAGAAAAAGGTCTGTGCATATGTATGCGTGCATGCATGATGTGAGAGAGAGAACACAATAACCCAAAAATGAAAAGTTGGTTTACATACCAAACTTGGTTTAAGTATAGTATCTTACA
This sequence comes from Hymenopus coronatus, assembly GCA_030762935.1. Classification (NCBI taxonomy): domain Eukaryota; kingdom Metazoa; phylum Arthropoda; class Insecta; order Mantodea; family Hymenopodidae; genus Hymenopus; species Hymenopus coronatus. The sequence continues at coordinate 31,025,832 of CM060897.1, forward strand.
AGAACGTGACACTAAGATTTTCAGGAAAATCCCCTCACCACAAACTACCCTTTACATGGAAACATTTTCAAAAATGTTGATTTCCTCAAAAATGGCTCAACAATTTTGATTAAATACTGCACATTAAGGATATTTACATGAAAAACAAGATTTATATCTTGAATTTTCAGGTAATAGCCACTCTGGATGACTTTTACATAACTGTCAAACCATAAGAGCTAGACAAAAACTTACTACACAGAAAATGTAGATCTCATTAAAACATATAATTTATGTCACATACAAATTGTCTTTTATATTGTTAGTCACTCTCTTATTTTCACCAGAAATCTTACATTAGTTCATGCAGTTAACTTGTTGAACATATCTCTTCCCCAAAAAATGCCAGGAGCATTTTCAAAATGTCATGTTTTATTATTTTTCTTTGGCAAGAAATTGTGCAACAGAAACTGTACTTCTTGCTCAATCACTGTGCTCTGATAAGAGATATGAGTTGTTGTATGGGACTAGAAGAATATACCTTCCACTTTACTTCAAGGTCATAAGCAGTTTAGTCACTTAGAAGCTATAGAAAGACTGTCATAATTAATAATAATTATTTTTTTATGAATGCATAAATATATCAATAGCTATTGTTTTGGAAGACTGTCATCTGAAGAAGGAACAACTATACCTTGTTTTTAAAACAGGTTAAGATTGCTTCAGGGTTCACACTTAACTGGAATGTCAGGGAAAATAAGGGAAACTTTTCAAATATGTTGAAAAGTCAGGGAAATAGCTAGTTTCCAGAAAAAAAAAAAATTCACTTGAATTCTTCTTACTATGCTTTTGTAAAATGGAGAAATACACTGATGCAGATTTCTTTGAGGTGTTGATTGTTTTAGAGGAGGTCCAAAGCTACAGGGTAACTCCACGAGTACAATAATGAACCATTAACTCCAGGTCAAAGCCATAAGGGACACTGATTGTGTTTAATTGTGCTGATATCAGCTGGATTGGAATACTAGTTTATATTGATATATTTAGTATTTATTTAAAATATTAGTTTTAATACTGCATCATTTTAGTACAATGCCAAAAGTAAAGAAGATTTTGTTATATATAGGAATCTACCTATTGCTAGTAGATGTATAAACACCACAACAAATTTTCTGAAAACATTGAAAAGATGTCATACAGTGCTATCAAAAATGTGAAGGCTGCTCATAGAAGTTATACGAGGGGCATACTGAAAGTCATGAGCACTGTTTTACAATCTTAATATTTGTTTTTAAGCCAAACCAAATACATCATCATAATCTGCAGACTTTCTTTCACTTTACGGCATAGTCTCCATTGTTTTGCACACATTTTTCCCATCGTTCTACAAGTTTGAAAATGCCCTTGTGATAGAACTCCGTTCCAGCTGCCCATAGACCAGGAATATCCTGCTTTCCGAATATCCTCCAGCGTCTCGTAGCATTGGCCACGCATCTGCTCCTTCACAGTAGTCGGAGGGTGCCAAGTCGGGACTGTAGGGAGGATGTGGAAGAGTTCCCCACCCTAATGCCCCGATCTTCTCCATAGTGGCACGGGCAGTATGCGGACGCGCATTATCCTGTTGAAGGATGATCCTCTTTCCAGGGCGTTTATCACGCAAAGCCCGACGGAGCTTCAGAAGTGTCTTGATGTAGCGGGCAGAATTTATGGTTTGTCCAGGTTCAAGAAAGTCAACCAAAATGCAACCTTGTGCATCCCAAAAGACACTTCCCATAACTTTTCCTACAGACTGCACTGTCTTCGCTTTCTTCTTCGATGGTGAGTTCAAGTGGTGCCATTCCATACTCTGATGTTTCATTTCTGGCTCATAGTGATGGAACCAGCTCTCATCTCCAGTCACAATACACGTCAAAAATGTATCACCTTCATTATGAAATCTCTGAAGAAGGTTTTGTGCAATGGTTCTTCTCTGAAGTTTGTGGTCTTCAGTCAATAAACGGGGGACCCAATGGGCACAGACCTTTCGATAACCCAAGCTGTGGATCATTTCTTGCACCGCACTATGTCCTATTCCAAGTTGCGCAGCAATTTCATTCACAGTGAAATGCCTATCTCCTATAATGAGCTCATCAACTCTTTCCTTGTTGGGTTCTGTAGAGGCAGTTCGAGGACGCCCGCTACGAGGCGCATTTTGCAGACTCGTGTTTCCATCTTTGAAATGTTTCACCCATCTTCTAACACTGCTGGCACCCATGCAGACACCTCCATATGCACGTTGAAGTCTGAGATGAATTTCAGGAGCAGATTTTCCTTCTTTCACAAGGAATTCAATGACAGCACGCTGTCAAAACGAAACATCAATGTCAGCCATTTTTCAAACACCGTCTGTGATTACGTGATAGAAGCTAATGACGTCACAATATGTCAACATGTGGCTTAAAGTCTGTAGATTACGATCCTGCAATTCGTTTCTTTACATTGTTGAAGTTTAAATTTTTACAATGGGTTGCTCGTGACTTTCAGTATGCCCCTTGTACCTTACACAGATGTGTGTGTGTGTATATATGCTCGCCTCTCACCCAGATGGCCAGGGTTTGATTCCAAACAACTGTATGTGAGATTTGTGGTGAACAAAGTGGCACAGAGGCAGGTTACCTCTGGGTTCTCTGGATTCACCTGCCATCACATTCCACCAGTGCTCCATCTTCATTCCGTGTATCTTTAGTGACATTGCCTGCAGTGCCATAGTAGTAAAAGCGTATGTTAAACACTAAAAAAAAAAAATAATAATAATAACAGGTGAAAAAATGCCTTAATATTTGTTTAATCACTAAAATATGAATGCCTAATCAACTAAATCATAATAAAAACAGGTCAATGGAAAAATGCATACTTAATTCTGAGCAATTTGAATATTTAACAAGCAAAATGAAGCATTTAATGCTTTAAAGAGATTGAGAAAGAAATAACATGTTGAAGGTAGTATATTGCAGCCAAAAAGAGTATATTCACAAACTGTAGGAAAAAGACAACTACAGAGTCTTGATAATTCAAGCTATGACACAAGCTGCCTTGGCTTAAACATAAATGAAGGCAAATCTTATTAAACTGATTTTCTGCAGAGTTACTGTGGTTTAATAAATTGTAACATGTACAAAATGTATAATATTGTGAAGCTACTTACACTGAAGATACAATAAAATTTATTAATGTGGTTAACCTGTACACACACACTTCATGTACTTTTATGTAGAAGAACAATTGTTTCATGAGCCTTTGCCTACATCAGCAACTGTTGAATCACATTCACTCGTGTTAATCTTTTAAACTGTTTTTGTATGTTTCTGAAAGCAGCTCAAACCAGAATCCACTTTTTTATTGAGAGAGTAATTTTCAGATTGAAAAGCACATTCATTGTAGGAAAATCATTTAATGTGATTTATTTTTTTATTTATTTATTTATATTAAGCTATATACAGGTGAATATGACCGGTGTTGAGCCCTGGCTCTTTACCGGTCATACTCATATTTTATAATAGTTTAATAATTCTAGTTTATTACACTATTTTGTTTATTTACTGTCCATACCTGTTTATTTTTCACTTTGGAAATCACTTAATAAAGAGAATACATTTAAATTATTTGTTCCTTTAGAAAGTATGTTTTGACTTTACTTTTTCAATCACTAGATCAGAATAATATTGGTTTTTGCAGAGTGAGGAAAGCCCTTTCAGCCCAGGAACTCCTCAAGAGCTGCTACGTTCACTGCCTTCACCACAACAGGTGTGTCCTCCTCCAGCTGCAGGACGATTAACATCTCCTCAGGGTCACACAGCTGTGCGCATGACCTCTCCTCAGCACAGAATGGGTGTGCCTACACAGCAAGGTCGCCTTGTCACTAGTCCTGTCTCGTATACTCAACAGCAGTTTTCTGGAGGGGAACAGATGAGGTATATTAATTTGCATTCCATCTAAAATTGTTTTTGTGGCAGTTTTTATTAAAAAAAATTTCTATATTGTATTCTAAGACATTGTTAAAGAAAAGGCATGTAAAGTTCAAAGGTATCATTAAGAATTCTTTGTTTCAGCACCTTTTGTTAGCTGCCGATACCACGAGTGTTTTCATCTTGTCGATAATTAATGACCAGAGGGAAACAATGGGAATGAATTATCCCAAGAGATGAAAAGACAAGTTGTATTTGATGAGACAATTCAGCTAAATAGACTATTAATAATTTATAATACATACGAAGGGAGATTTTATCAGGTTATGATAGTAATACTTTCATTTGGTCTAGGGGTACAGTTATTAAAACTGAAGGTTGGCTGCCTGGATTGTCATCTTAGACAGGAGATAACCAAGACAGGAGATTAAACATACAAAAGTCAGGTGTGACAAGATATCAAAGAAATGAACATCAGCTACCGATAAGATTTTTCGACAATATCACTCCAGTCAGATGATTGCGAATGGTTGAAATTGCCTAATCTCGGCCATTCCATTGGCATTTTAATAGTTCAGCTGAATTGTCTTTTTAATGTAATTTAAAAGATAGCAGAAGTCATAGTTAGCCAATGTATACAAATCAAATATTTGTATAATTTCCTTTTTTATTTCTTTCTCTACCACCTAGGAATAGTAAAAAGAGACAGAGCATGAGATGTGTTATAAATAAATATTTCCCCCCCACCCCCGTAGTAATATGCAATAATATAGTGTACAGTCATTCATCTAACAGTAGTAGGTTTAACAGATATGAAATCAACAGAAAATAAACAGGAACTGATTATTGTTAATTTAATTGTTTTTTTTGTTTTTTTTCACACAAGCCCTGTGTAGGACAGGAATCAGAAAGAGTCAGACTGGAAAATTCAATGCCATAGCTGGGTTTTGAACTGATTATGTTGATTTATTATCAAAACAATTTTGAATTCAATTGCAATAAAAAGAAAATTCTGATAAGATACATTTACACAAGTTTCTATCAGCATACTATGATGATGATGATGATGATGACGACGAGTATTCAACCTAAAGGTTGGTCGATGACCGGGACGGAATTGTACGAGAGACCACAACCTCACCATAGCATTTAGGTGGTATTTGCCATTTTCCTTCCATGAGATGGTGATGAAGAAAGGACACACACCCAGTCCTCCCAGCATGTGAGAAAATTCCTGTGTTGGTACTGAGATTCAAACCAAAGTCTCGTGTACCAGAGGCAGGTGTGGTACTATTGCATTGATGGGATGGACCATCATACTATACATAGTATAAAAAGTTATACTTCCTTTGTATTTGCCATTTTCCTTCCATGGGATGGTGATGAAGAAAGGACATATACCCAGTCCTCTCAGCAGGTGAGAAAATTCCTGCATTGGTACTGGGATTCGAACCAAAGTCCCCTGTACCAGAGGCAAGTGTGCTACTACTGTGCTGATGGGATGGACCATCATACTATACATAACATAAAAAGTTATACTTCTTTGTGGCTACTCAAGAATGATTTTAATAAGGAATTGTTTCAAACTAAGCAAGAGGGTTTCAACATTCAGAAATAACATTCTAAAGGTTTATCTGTGGTAACAAGATGTTGCAATGGAAAGAAAAGAGGAGGGAAAACACAAGGATTTATAACTTTTGTGCAAGACCTTAAGGTAATTGAAAAGGTATAAATTTGTAACATGGAATATTTAAAAAATGGCTAATATCTGGGGAAAAATGTATGTTTAACATGTAACTAATTTTTTTTGTTTTTCATACACATATCTTTTGCTAAAAATGTTTATTTTTGATGATAGTGTATTTTTGTATGGTGTATAATACTTTGTCTTACCTATTAAAGATAGGTGCTAGAGAAGGTAACAAATGAAGCTTCAGACTTTCCAATTATGGAGGATATATATTTATGTGCTACTCATAGATTTAATATTTCTAAAACATTACTTTAGAGCAGTACATAAGAATAATGGAGCCAGCCATTAATATCACTGTTACCTGTTCTTTTATTCTCAAATCTCTATCTAAAGCATTTTATTTCCAAAGTAGATATTAGAATTCTGTGTTAAGTAAACCTGCATAGATTACATTGCCATTATTTATACTTTATATCAAAGCCTATTAGGCATAGAATTTGTGCATTTCTTATAATGTAAAATCATTACCTAAAACTTGTTTTTATAAGCTTACCTGGCATGTAAACATTTTCTTCTTGCTGATTGGCTGAGATTATTCCCACTGTAAATGTATCTTATATGGCACCTGTAGAGAACAGATGACAAATGAAAACATAAAAAAAAAAAAAAAAAAAAAAAAAAAAAAAAAAAAAAACATGCATGACTCCTGCAAATAAAGTATAAGAAACATGCAAAAAATGTATAAAGAATATATTTAACTGACAATTACAGAGTATTCAGTAATGGAGTAACCTCTTCCATATCTGAATCTGCGAAGTCAATTTTGCAGTCAGATAAACTTTTGGTAAGGTTAATGACAACACTCTCAATAATATCATTCATATTGCCATTCAGCTCTCATCTTTTGTTTTCCTCCTTAACTATATGCATAGATGTTCCTTTCCAATTGTTATTGTTAATCTGCAACAATCTGTACTACGTTATTAAAAGTGCACCCTAACTTCTGGCGGTTTGGATGTGGTGTTACTTCTTACCATGAAGGCCTTAATTTGACTCATGAGTTCAATAGGATTTAAAAACCACTGATATGGAGGAAGTCTAAGGACCTCATGGACAACAGATTTTGCTGATTCATCAACGGCATATTTATTAGTCACCCATGTATTTTTGCACAATTGGAGCAAATAGTGCAATTTCTAATCAACAAGTGATCTGTCAACAATTTAACTTTTTGTATTTAGCCACTTTGCACTATGTACATAGTGTATAGAGAAGGTATTGTATTGCACTCAAAAATTTGATACCAAGATTTAACCGGAAATACATGTTTTGGATCCCCCTGAACCCAAAAAAAGCATTTTTAGAAAGATGTCCGTGTGTGTCTGTCTGTCTCTGTCTGTGTGTCTGTGGGCAGCATAGCTCAAAAACAAAAAGACCGTGAAATACCAAACTTTGTATTTAAGTTTGGTATCTTCCAAGGATGTGACACGAAGATTTTCGAGAAAATCCCTCCACCCCCTACTGAGTTTCTCAAAAATGGCTCTTTAACGATTTTGATTAAAATATTGTATGTTAAAGATATTTACCTGACAAATAAAATGTATATCTTGAATTTTCTGGGAATAGCCTCTGAAGATTATTCTGGATGAATTTTACGGAATTTTGCATAACTGCCAAACCGTAAGAGATAGACAAAAACTTACCACACAAAAAATGTAGAGCTCTTTAAAACACACAATTTATGTTATATACATTTTTTCGTGGAGTTAATTGTTTTTTTAGATATTCCTTGTTTTTGGTTTCAGCTTTGAAAAACTTATACTTTTCTCATACAGGAATTTGTCAACTCCTATCCATACAAACAAAGAAACTTCAGTCATATAGCAACCAGCTTCTGACTATCACTTTAACCTATCGTACTCCATTATTTCACTTCTACTTACAAGAAAGGAAATAATAAGACTGTTTCTGTTAATTTTTTCTCAGTTAGCATGAAGTAAATAGAAGCATAAGCTTTCCAACAATAATTTGTTGCAGAGATGTAGAGAAAGTCATGTGAATGGAGCACATCAGATTTTTTCCAAGAACTATTTGGTTTCCTTTCTACAAAACACTATGGTACAGACCATTGTCCATCACAAAACTACTATTGAAATACATAACAAATGCACAGCATTTTTCACAAACTCATCAGTCATCACACTTGCCTAGCATGGGTTTTCCTCTTCTTGCCTGGAGTTAACTTGCCCGTCATTTTTATTCCTCTTTGAGATTTTCCAACACTGCTAATGCTAACACGTGTAAACTCCTATGCAAGCTACTCTGTTGTCTTACTGAAACAGAAGACTTTCTTTCTGAGAGTACATTAATGTACTATTATTTGTTTCTCACCACTATGTAAGGGTTTTCCCTTATAATGTTTGACTTCAGAAGATCCTGCAGGTTCTGCCATTATGCATGATTTACAGTTGATGTACTCATGCAATAAGAAACACACACACTTTTCACTACCTGTGAATAATGTGACTGTTAATAAACTAAAGCTCTACTCAGTTTGGTCAATGAATACGTGGGATAATGACGCACGTGCTGCTGTTACAAACACCCCAGTATATACAAGAGAGGTAACCTCCCTCATATATTACGGTAATAATCTAAAACTGTGTCATTGCTTCCATACACAAATTTTGTGCATGGTGCTTAAAAGAAAACCAATTTGACTGAAGTACTTTGAATGTGCAGAATAAATCATTATTTTAAGTATAGAAGTATATGATACATGGAGCTTATTAGTTGTGGTACCCAGTTACAAGTCCACCAGTCAATAAGAGAGGATCATGAGGATGTCATACTGTTGACATACAGTGTAAGAAAAAAACCAGATAATAGTTGAGTAAAACATTGCTTTTGTAACATGTCTTGTAATTTAAAATAATGTATGTGAAACTCTGATGAAGCTCTGTATTACACACGTTTTGATCATCCCACAGACATTGAGAACAGTAAAACATTATTATCAAACCCTGGATTTTTAGGTTATAAAAAGTTAATATTAAGTTCTATCCATCTCTATATCAGGATTTTATAGGATTTTTATAGATCCATTTTAGGAATTAATAGACGTTTTGGAATATTCATATATTTGTATAAATCACTTTGCATTACATTATATGTAAAATACTGTAACTTTAAACTGTAAAAAGTTTATTTAACTGTATGCTTTACAGCATACTGATATTGAAGTTGCAGAATATCACAGTGAGAACTTTTTCTGCAGGTACCTCTACATTAAATGAAAATAAGAAAATTATTCACTTTAAATTCCCACCACCAAATTAAATAATTGTGGATATATGATGGAGTTTAAAAAGAAAATACTTTGAGCTGCACTGCAACATTATTTAATAAAAATTCCAGAACTAAGAATTACCGAAATGCGAAAAATACAAGTCATGATTCCTTTTTCTGACATGCATTACAGGAAATAACCTTTCTATTTGTGGAAAGTTTTTTTTGATAAGAATCCACTTTGGAACAGAGGACTTCTTAATGATTTGCTTTTGGACATGTTGAAATAGTATGCTAACATTACTGGAGTGAGAAATATGGATATTTTGCCACTGGGTTTTAAAATGCTTGCTAATTGTTGGAACTCCCAATATTGAAAGATGCAAAAAATATATACTACTTAATAGCATTATTAAACACTTGCCCTAAAATAAGAACTGAACTTGCCCTAAGTTTCAACCTGTTGTTGCAGCATGTAGATGTCATAAGTTTCAACATTTTCCTTATTAAAACTGTCTTCTTTTGCTTTAAAAATATGTTTACATAAATGTACTCAACTTGCTTAAATAATCAAATTAGGTATTTTTAGGTCCTATTGCAAAAAATAGGCCTTATTGGGCCATTGGCTCTATAAAAATTTAAATGTATTACTCGTTGATGCCCTAAACACTAAACTAAACTGAAATTTGGAGAGTAAGAAGTAAGTCAGGAATAAAATGGGTTAGAATCGAAGCATATGGAGTTTGTTGATTATATGTAACAAAGTTCTGGCTAATGAATTGCTAAGTGAATTTATAAGCCAAAGCTTGTATTATAATACATTTCTTAACTAATATATCCCTCCTCCAAAAGGAGCCATGCATTAATAAAAAATCAGAAAAAAGAAAAACCTTTTTCTGTTTGCTTCCATAGTATTAAATAGTTTCATGTTGCCTATAGAGGTTGTTATTACTTCTTCCGTAGTTGTTACTCTTCATAAATCCATATCAGAAATGCCACTGCTCCTGATTCAATATCGTTTAAAGCTTAGCCCAATCACTATAAATGAATCAATTTTTCTGTTTACAGTAAGATTTTTTAAACAGGCATACAAATCCCTTCATACAATGCAGTAGATATTCTGAAATTGTCCTGATAAAGGAAATCTTTTCTTGGGATTAATTTGGGCAAGTAGATCATGTACCACTCATAGATGACAAAATTGCTAGCAACAGGAATATGTCCTGTAAACATTTCCCATTCTCTTCATCCAAGCACATAAATAGGGTTGCCAATCAGAATAAAAGATTAGACGTATATAAGGGGACTGCATACACATGGTAGTAAATAAAGTCTACACAAGCAGATAAACTTCCCTGAATCTCCTTCCTTCTTATGGTGAAATTTATCTGTGCTAGTGGTGGCAGCGGCAGTGGTAGTAGTATTAAATTAAATTGAGTTTTATTTTGGTTGCTCCCTCAGTGTCCCATTCTATATTTGAGTGTGAAAGGCCTCTTAATTTTGCTCAGAGGCCTCTTTATCAGACTTGAAGTTCTTTTGCATGCCATAAATCTATGACTTCTTACTTCCCTTCCGAAGGAAGCCATTCTAAGGATTTTACACCTGAAAAAAGGATCTCCCTCACCAGGCTTGAGCCTGCGACCTTGTGAATCAGAGGCTCCAGTTTTACCCCTAGAACACATAAGACAATGGTGGTGGTGGCAGTGGCAGCAGCCCTATAGGAAGATTAGCAATATGAAGACCCTAAAATATTTATTTTTCTGGAGTCTATAAAATAGAAAAGAAAATATAAAATAGTCTCTAAAATAGAAATAGTTACAAAGTTCATATATTGCAATCTATTGGCAATGATGATCATGTTATGTCTCATCATTGCATTGTTAAGAATTTCAATGTTTTTTTTCCCCAGCACAGAAGTGTTTTGCTCATTCTCTGGCTGTGCTAATGCCGTTGGTGGCATATACATACTTTTGAGTAAAGCATATGCCTCATTTGAGCTAATTTGTTACAGTATAAAGAATTCAATCATTGTGTTTACAGATGTATAGCAGTTCTAAAATCCTGCTGCTTGCTATTATATCTCATTGCATCTCGGTAGGAGAAACTAGTAGGCAATCAATGAAGTACCACATAGAAGGAAGAAGAAATAGAATGAAAAAAATTTATGATTTTTTCTCTCATACCACTAGATTCATACCTTTAACAAGCCTGTCACTTCTGTTATGTAGCAAAATACCTCTGTCATATAAGTATGGCGTCTTTAAATAGCTATTGAATGTCTGACTTTGCTATCTGAGGGCTAAGTGGGAATCTATTCTTCCAGGAAGACAAACTTTGTCAACTTAACCCTCTGGAGAGATCATTACAGCATTCAGTACACCTAATTTCTTTCATCATCTCTGCAGGCCTGAGTATTACAATAGATATTTAAAAACCCTTAACAAAAACCTTAGATCATAGTGGAAATGGTATAAGACCATTAAGAAAGTATTTATTGTTGTTACAGAATCCACAGCATGCCACCAAGGTTTGTGCGCTCTCCAGCAAACACAGATCCATCTCTTCAAAGACCTCGTGGATTGGCTGGCCAGAGTCAGGTGCAGACAGTGTACCAACAGCAAGCATCACAGGCAGTGAGAACCAGTGTTATGTACAGTTCAGCTTCTTCTTCACCGCTTGGCAGTCCACAAGCGATAATGTCTCATCAACAGCAGCAGTTTGCCCAGCAGAATGCTGGTTCAACACAGCAGTCTCCTGTCCCATCACCACAACATAGTCAGCAGAGTTCTGGCCAAACCCAACAAGTGCAGCAAAATGTGATCCAAATTCAGCCACCAAGTAGTCAAGCTGGGACCATGATAGTAAGACAAGTACAGCTGAATCAACAGCAGCAACAACAGCAGCAGCAACAGCAGCAGCAAATGCAGCAGTTGGTACAGAGACAACAGCTTCAGCAGCAGTTGCAACAGCAGCAGCAGCAGCAGCTCTTACAACAACAACAACAGCAGCAGCAACAGGGAAATAGCCAAGTGCAAGAACAGGATGCAAATTTATTGCTGGCTCGACAGCAGCAGTTGGCTCAGAGACAAATGCAGCAGAGACAACAAATGCTACAGCAAGGAATATTACAGCAACAATTAGCACAACAGCGACAGCAGCTTTTACAGCAGCAGCAGCAGCAGCAGCAGCAGCAACAACAACAACAACAACAACAACAACAGCAGCAGCATATAGCCCATCAGCAATCTCAGCAATTGCAACAGCAGATGCAGAATCAAACTCCAAGTTCCCCAATGACTCCTTGTAGTCCATTATTGCAGCAATCTGTTGCACAGAATCAACATCCATCTTCACCAATGTCCTCCTCCAGTCCATCAATTCATCAGCAGCAATTAAATCAGAATTCCAGTATGCCCCCTAGCTCCCCAATGCCTCCTAGAAGTCCAATGATTCAGCCTGGACAGAGCCAGACACCGAATTCTCCAATGCCACCACAAAGCCCGATGCATTCACAAGCTACGCAGAATCAGCCACCATCTTCCCCGATGCCTCCATGCAGTCCTATGTTGCAACAGCAGTATCATCAACAACAATTAAGTCAGGGACAACCTCCAAGCTCACCAGCATCACGTAGCCCAATGGTTTCTGGCCTTCAGCATCCAAGTGGTTCACCATTGACCATGAGACATCCCTCCAGCAGTGCAGGCAGCATGAGCAACAGTCCTGTATTGCCTGAGAGACCACAAAGTGTAGAAAATCCACCAACACCCCGCACACCTCATACTCCTCATACTCCATACACTCCACAAAATAACCAGGCATCAGGATCTAATGACTCAAATCATACTCTTCAGCAGCAGCAAGCGGAACAGAATGATGGACAAGGCAGAGGAGGAGCTCATGAAGGGCCTGCTGTAGCCATGGGAGGTGGTGGTGGTAATCCAAACAATCCTGTTAATCCTCTTCCTATTCCAGCATTGTTTGGAAGATTTGGTTACTTTAAATTAGGTTTGAGGGGAGGTTCTCCCATGTGGTCCATTGGAGCTGGTTTTGGAAGAGGAGGAAAGCAAGGCAACTCCAAATCGAATGATTCCGGAAATAGCAGTAGCAGTAGGCAAACAAAAGAGGAAGCTACAAGTAGCAAGGGACTTCAGAAACAATCTGAAAACAAAGTGCTGCAGCAGTCAAGTTCCTCCTCTGTTGAATCAAGAAATGCTACCACTTCACGAATGACAGTGCCAGAGAAAACAGTTGGTATTGTTTCTAAAGTTACCTCATTAGTGTGTGTGGATTATAATGACTTTGATGATGAAAATTCCCATACCCCACCAGAAACTCCCCCACAGGATTCTGTTCAGGTGTCTACAAGTTCATCAGCAGATAAAAAAAATGCTGGCTCTAGAAATTCAGGCAAAACAAAGCCAGAAATAGAAACATCAGAAACTGAAACCAAGGATGTTGTAGAAGATAAATGTGGGGAGGATATTGAGGTTGCTGTGGTTTCACAAGAAGACATTTTGAATTCTGATGCTGTCGTTTCCTCAGAGCTTTCTGAGCATTTGGAAACAGAATGTGATAATGTCATGGTATTTGAGCATCTCTCTGAAACTGATTTGGCACGAGTTTCCAGTTCGCTTGACACAGACATAATAGAAGAGTGTATAGTTACTTCATCAGACATTGCCATGGACATATCAGTCTTGGACAGCTGCACAAAGGATGATGACACAGATGTGCTTCATCTAGTTGGTGAGGAAGATGAGGAAAAGGTTGAAATAGGAGAAATAATGGAATCTGATGCAGATGATGGACTAGGGAGCATTGGCATTGTTGATACGAGTGCAGATATGGATATGGATGTTATGAACATACTTGAAACTAGAGGAAGAGGGGTGTTAGATAGAGACCCAGTTCTGGATATGCCAGAGGGCTGTCGGGAAATTCATTCAATGAATGATAGATTGAGGATGGGCATGGTTCGAAGTCTTGGCCCAATTACTTCACAAGAGAAAATTATAGCAATAACAGATACCCCTGAATCACCAGACCAGGAAGAAATGAATGTTGACCCATCTCCAGAGCCATATTTACCAACACCAGACACTATTAAGGATGAAGAAGATGATATGATGACATTAATCCATGATGATTCTGATATAATGGCCATGGATGAATCTAGTAGAACACCAGTGGCTGAAGTAGAAAGTGCAGCAGAAATGTACGAAACTCTTCCTGAGAGTACAACAGTTGAAAGTGCTACATCAAATTGCGAGAATACTCAAACAAAAAGCATAGTTACAACCAGCAAGATTTCTGGATCAGAATCCAATAGTAACAATATTGGTACTCCAGAAACTTTAGTGAGCATAGCATCATCAACATCGACAAATGCAGTTTCAAGTGAAGAAACAGGAAAAATAACATTGCCATTCAATTTACCAAAAGCAACTCAGTTACCACCATCAAGTGTTCATCAAGCAAACATAGGGATACCAGGGGTCACTCGAGCTGTTGCAACATATCCTTCATTTCCCCAAACAGCAAGTTACAGCAGATCTCAGCAGCCAACTCTTTCAGCACTTCTGAATGAACCACATCATACCACAACTAATGTAATGTCTGCTACACTAAGTTCTGTCATTGCCTCAGCAGTTAGCATTCCTGTAACAAGGCAAGTGACAAATGTTGTTCCTTCTACATTATCAGTTTATTCTGCAGTGGCAACAACAGGCATTGCTTCAACTGGTATTTCTGGCATTACAGGAAGTACTATTAATAACATTTCTCAGTCTAATAGATCAACTCCAGTTTTTTCTGACCCTGAAAAGAGTGGTTCAAAAGTTACAAATATTTCTGAAGGTGCATCAGTTGGAGACAAGACAAAGGTGACAAATGTGACATCAGCATTGGTTACTCCCCTCGTTAGCTGTGTGATGGCAACAGCTGTCACCCCATCCACAAGGTCTGTAGAAGGTAGCACAGCAGAAAACCTAGCTGTTTTAAGCACATCAACAACAGGTGCTGGAAATGTTGCCATTACAAGAGGTCAGTTACACCCACAAACAATATCAATAATTAAATCATCTATGTCTGCAGTTCAAGGACATAGATCGCAAGGGATTATAGGAACTTCAGCAGTGACCGCAGTACCAATGTGCATTATTAGATCTCAAGGCAGTACAGGAAGTGGAATTGCAACGACTATGTCCATTATAAATACTGCAATTGCTTCAACAGCTTTGCCTGTTATACGACCGCAGTTGACATCAGTTTCTGTTGCAAATCTTGTGGCAGATGCAGTAAATGCAGCACGTTTGCCATATCCTCCTGCTTCTGTAGCACAACAGATGGCATTTACAACCTCTGGAGTGGTGCCACTAAGCACTCTAACACCAACAACTGCAGCAGGAGTGAGTGTGATAGCAAGTGTGCCAAAGTTGCCACTGGCTTCAACATCTTCACAAGGTGTTAATGCTACTGTTGCAGCATTGGTTGCGCCACCTAGAATGTCTCTTGTGCCTCCTTTAAGCATAAATTCTGAAACTGTGGTAACTTCTGCTGTACAAGCAGCTGCTATTGCATCAAAACTATCAAGTGAAAAAACATTGGCATCAGCTGATTCAGGAGAGTTGGCCTCTGCTAGCAGTACTGAAACAAAAATCACCAAACAGTCTACATTTAAAGAAGATATGCGAATTAAAGAAAGTCCATCCCCCCTACATTTGATCCAGAAAGATGCAAAAACTGATGGTCCATTCTCAGTGGATGAGACATCATTGAGAACTCCTATTTTTAGCAGGCCAAGTGTATTGGAATCAGTAAATCGAGTTGCACAGTCTGAAATTGGCGTAGAAGATGATGTATCAAATGTGAAAGTCATTCAAAGTGCTGTTGAAAAGGAAGATGAAATACTAATGAAAACAATGCAGCAAATATTTCAAGAAACAAGGCCAAGTGTATTGGCAACAGTGGAGAAGGTTGGAAGTCAAAAGGAATCTGGTACTATTAGCCAGTGGAAAACTGGATCAGCCTTCACCTTGCAGGCTCCACAGGTCATCAGATCAGTTATTGTAAATGAAGATCTGACAGACACAGAAAAACAAAAGGCGATAGTAAAAAGCTGCACCACAGATGAGTCTAGAACACTATCCCCTTTCAGGGAGTTGTCACTTGTAACATCTCAAAGTTTGCAATCCTCTCAGTCAAGGATAACAGAGGGTCTTGAAACCAGTGATGGGGTTGTAACAAAACTGCAAATCAAAGACCTACAGGTGAAAAAGGAACCCTCTGCAGAGCAAACTTCTTTTGCTGTGGACTCCCATCTGTTAAATATTCAAGAGGCATCGTCCAGTAATTCAGCTGTGGAGTTGTCAGCAGCTCAAGACCTTCCAGTGATCTCGGAAAGTATTTCACAGAACATGGTTGCATCAAATGCAAACACTCAAGCTCGCACTCTTCAAGAAGTGACTCAGGCTAGAAGATTAGCTGCAATGGAAGGAAGATCTTTGCCACAGTCTGTTTTAATAACTGGTCAATCAATGCTTGAAAGCAGATTAACAGCATCTACTATTGGCATTCCACAGCGTACAGTAATGCACATAAGTCACAGCTTGGCACAACAGATGCTTGGAACTGCAGAAGTAACATCTGCTTCCATTGTTGTGACATCACGCATAACTCCCAGTTCATCTCCTTTATCTCAGAGCCCACTTACTGTAAGACAATATGTTCAGCAGGCAGGGGCTCGATCATCTCCTGTAATAACTTCTGGAGCTCCCAAACAGTCTCCAGTAATTAGGAATCTTTCAACCCCTTCACCAGCTCATTCACCTCAATCTATTAGATCTCCATCCACCTTACCTTTGCAGGCACAGGGCAGTGCAAACATAGTTGTGTCATCGCCATCATCAAGTACAGCAAGTGGTGTTATTTTGGCAGCTCAAGGTCAGCATTTGCTTTCTGAAGTAGATATTCCAACATCAGGAAAAAGCCAGAGTTCAAATATAAACTCCTTGGAGCAAACTTTGGTTCAAATTCGAACATCTGCACAACAAATTGCAAATTCCTTGGTACACCAGGCCTCTTCACAGAGTCTAGTATATTCATCACAACCTCACTCATCATCTCATTATGTTCTAACGTCAAATAACAGGGCAGTTTCTTCTGTAACCTCAAGTCAAGTAATAAAAACTGAAAGGAATGAGACAGATGTATCTTCTTCTAGTGCAGTAAGGGTAACAGAATCAAAAGAATCTGCAGCACCTCCTGCTGCTACTGGTTATCCTTATGCAAGTTCAGCACCACCCATAATTCAATCTTCTGAGAACATGGCATCGCAAGCTGGACAGCCACCTAGAAGAATGAGCACCGGAGAAATCAAACCTGAGGAACAGCAAAGATCATGTCAATTTGAGGACATATTGGCCACCATAAAAACAGAGGCCGAGTCAGACTGCTTTATGCAACAGCCGCAGACAAGCATAGCTTTGCCAACACATCTCTCAAATATAACTTCTACAGTTCCAAAGTTATCTCCAACAGAGACTTCAGCATGTATTTCTCAAGGTCAGTCCAGTGGTCTAATTCCAAAATCTGAGTCTCAATCAATCACTACCAGTTGTAAGTTTTCTGCTCAGCAGACATCACTGCCTCATAGAATGGAAGAATCTCAAAATGTGCTTTTAAAGCAGCTGCTTCAAAACACTGGCTGTGCTCAGTCACAACAACAATCACAATCTAGTCCTTCAGTGTCGACCATAACCACTCATCATACAGCACCAACCTTACCAGTAGTTCCATCGCTCGAAGCTCAGTTGGCAAGACCAGTTCCACCTACACCATCAGCTCTCTTACCGCCATTGCTCTCAAATGACAATGGTCAGACTCAGTCACAACCACTGAGAACACCTCCAGTCTCAAGGCCTTCACAGCCATTGTCCAAGGAACCCCCATTTGCTTCTAGACCACAGATGCAACAAACAACAGCTTCAATTGTTACAACTACTTCAGTTCCCCAGCATCTAAATAATGAGAGGCGGCCTGGTCCACCCAACCGAACACCAAGCAGGGATGAGTTACTGTCACCCCCAACACCAACAACACCTCGCTCATATGGAAGTGGTGCTGATTCCAGTATGCATACGCCATCACCTCTTACCTCTCCTCAGATAGTGGTCAAAAAGGAAGTCATGCCACCACAGCCAAGTCCAGTACATACCATGCATATTACTGAGGTGAAGAAAGAGATCATCACCGATGAAATACCAGGTGGAATGGATAGGAAAGACTGTCAACCTAAACTGGAACCTTCTAGAGATGATCTTAGTGAACTGGGAATAGAAGGCATAGTTGAGAAGTTGACTCCAGAACAAGCATTAGGTAATTAAAATTTTGTGATTTTAACTCTTTCACTGCTAACCACCAATATATTAATTGCAATAATTTTCACAACTTACAACCATATTATATGAGCTAGACCACAACTATCTTTAGTGGTTGTCAGACTGTTTGTTTCTTTAAGGTATTCGTGACCCTTTAATTACAAAATCTCAATTATTGAGCAACCTTTATCAAACTTGTACTGATTCAGAAGGGAACAAATACTAAGTGTACTAACTGTTCTGTGGACAAAAATGGCAGTGCAAACAATATGTGTGGGTGTGGGTGTGCGCGCGTGCATGCAATTACTGATTTTCTTTTATTTGGTTGGAGACATTCTTAAATATATGTAGTGTGCATTTTAAAGTTTAAAAAATTCTTTTTCATTCAGCAAAGGTAGTTTTTTTTTTTTCAATATGTTTGTATTTATTAAACAAATTTGTATGTGTTTTACTATTTTCCAAGATTATTTTTGCTCCAAAACATAAGAGTATTAATTTCCTGTAGTTAGATATAAGATATAGCCATTTAAAATGCTATGTGATGTGTCAATTATATTTTGAAACTAAAAAGTTCCATAAAAATCAATAAATGAAAAAGAGACACAAACTTTTGGACTCCGATTGAAGTCTTTACTGTAAATACTTGCTCTCAGTCACAAAAATGCAAATAATGATCAATTAAATATGTACAGTAGAAAGAACAAGGAATCAAAAAATACAAAACTGAAAAGCCCAAAATTTTGACCAAAATGGTCATTTAAAGGGTCACAAATACCTTAAGAG
Source organism: Hymenopus coronatus (assembly GCA_030762935.1). Taxonomy (NCBI): domain Eukaryota; kingdom Metazoa; phylum Arthropoda; class Insecta; order Mantodea; family Hymenopodidae; genus Hymenopus; species Hymenopus coronatus. Next base: position 31,044,899 of record CM060897.1, read on the forward strand.
GATGTTTGTGCACTGAGAGGTATTATCTGCCCTTTGAATTACTTGTATTTACCAATAATAGTGTTTTGTTTCCATCAGTGAATGCTGTTTATGCACCCATTTATTCATTAATCAGCTATACTATGGCAGCTAGAAGCATGCATATTTTGGTTACAGCCTTACCTGCCTAATTACAGTCTAGGTATTCTTCACCAAAGCATTCAGCTTGTATTGTGAGCATATATTCTGCCATTCTCCTTGGTTTGTGTCTGTAGTTCAATTCCCAGGTAGGGATTAGTGATTTTAATGTATTCCATTCCAGACCTTCTCCTCTGGTTAGCACATTTAAGATATTCCTAAGACCCAACATGAGTGAAAGTTAATATTAAAGGCTGTAGGTCACATCATCCTTCACCATCATCATTGTCATCTTACAGTCAGGGACAATGGACAACTCATTTCGTTGTAAAACTTGATATTGAGATTTCACCAAAAATACACATTCTGAGGTCGTGTAAAACAAAAACAGCATTAAACAAATTAAATAAAGTATTGTTCACAAGGAAGCAGTTATGTAAAAAAATGAAATGAGCAAAAATAAATTCTTAAAGTTTTATATATAAAATAATAATAATAATAAGTATTTTAGACAGTGGAGGGCCATTTTATTGACTTGATAAAATTGAGTAAAAGCGTAAAAAAAATTGATTCGATACAAAAAGGGTACAGGGCAGCACAACTACTGGGCCGGATATGACCAACTGTTGTAGTGTGTCAGTCAGCCACAAAACTGAAGATAGGATAAAGGTTCTCTGGAACTAGTCTTCTCGAACGAAAAGGAAGTGGAGCTTAAGTGTATTAAGGTGATTCAATTTTATCAAAACTCAATCTTCAAGTTTCATTAGTAAGCACATGATTCACTGAATGGAGAAAACATCTGCTACATAATAACCTTAATTAGTGAAGTATTTCATTAATATAACATTTTTTTCAGAAATTCCCTAACCAAAATTGCTGTTTATGATGAAAATGTTAAATGTTTGTTTAAAATATTTGTTGTTTTATGTCTAAATTGCTCAGAAGTGGAACTTGCAAGAGTCTATGCATGCCTCGTGTTTTTTTGTCTACAAGAGCTCCTCATGTAAATTGAACTTGAAAGAATTCATATTTGTGCATATTGCAAGTTAAAAAGTGTTAGATTAAGGGAAGGTTAATAGAACTACTACTTTTCAAGGTATTGTTATAAGGTAGAGACAGCCAAATGCTGCACAATGTGTAAAGGCACATAATTGCAACACTATATTATATGTATGCTAAGTTGGTAGCCTGTGAAATCCACTTCATTTGAAAGGAATTTTCTATAATCTTGTATAACTGGTTCAGGTTAATCAATAGACAAAAGTATACTTCACAACAAAATGTAGATCTCTTCAAAACATACAAGTTATTCCAAATACCTGTTTTTGTGACAAAAGTCATTTCTATGAAATCCATTATTACTTATTTGATTTGTTCAATACGTTGCCATTCATTTAAAGTCCTGTCCATTTTCGGTTGTTACTCACGATTGCATGAAACAAGTATGTAACTTAAGGCCAGCAAATAGTGTCCAATTCTTAAACATTTGACTGCCCCTGTTCTCTTTCTATTTATAACAAAATGTGTAATAAATTTCTGCAAAAGCTTATCTTGATTAAAATGAAGAGGACAGAAACATAAAATGTTCATGAGAGTAATATATATAGTCACTAATAAATGAAAGGTAATGTAAATGTAACATTTGATTTTTGTCATTCTTTTCTGCATCATTTAAGTTTAATAAATCTGATGGCATTATTTACAGATATTAAAAAACAAAAAAGACGCATCTATCAACAGAAACGACGACAGAGTCAAGGAAAAGAAGGAACATCAGGAGGGGGAACACCAAAGAAGCGCCAGCGGAAGGTCAGTGTGAGTGTTTTCTTTTGTGTTTTGTTTATTTTTACGTTTGTTTTTCTTTTCATTGAGAAACGATTTAGTGTTTGTGATGAACAATGTAATACAGAATAATTTAGTATATATTAGTATTAGTACTAACTAATGTTACGTGTGTTTCTCTAGCCATTCACCAGACAGTACACAAATCCATAAGAATTACAAAATCTCATCTTTCAACTGTCCTGTTCACTGAACACTTCCAGTTGTTTTTTTACATTCTATAAACATTTTCCAACTCTCCTCAATTCCAACTGGTCTTTAAAAAATGTTCCTCATTGTCAACTCTTTATTTCTTTTTAGCCATTTCCCACAAATGAATTGTTTTCTCCAGTGGTCTGTGTGTGCATGTTCTAATAATATATGGATCTCATCTTCCCTGGCATTACATATATTGGACATCTTGCCTTCAACATATTCTTACCTTATTACTCAATTTTTATATTCTCAAACAAAATCAAGCAAATCCTTCTCTTTCATTCTTTTCACAAATCTTAAGATGAATTGAATTTATTTCCTTTTAATACAATTAATTCTATGTTATTATTTTATAATCACTTCACCGTACAAAGAAATAATAATAATAATAATAATTGAAGTACTAAGATATTACATGTATAGGACCGGCCAGTAGACTTACCAGATTTTTAAAATGACAATAAGGGAGCTTGTCGCTCCTGACTTTGAATGCCAGAGGCAGTACTGTAAATATTGACCTGCAAAAAATATGTATATTTACATCTATTAAGCATATTTTTGAACTCTGTTAAAATTTCAAATAAACATCCTGGGTGATTTTGTCCTGTAATATTAAAACAATGCCTTTACACTAAGCTTATTATGTCCATAAGAAAATTGCCTCTAATATACAATTAGTCATCATGTATGTTGATGAACTATCATACTTCATACTTGCCACTTTTTATTACATCAGTCAAAAGAGGTTACATTATGCTTAAGGAGTTCATAAAAACTTTGGCAAGCCATACTACATAAGGTCTGTGCTGAAAGTTCTTAGCGGCTCTTAAACCGGAAGTCTAGTGACAATGGTATTCTTTTAGTTTGAGAGAGTGATGTTTTTTACCTTGGAGGGTGAACGTGACTGTGTCTCACTACAGGCTTTCTCACAGTGCTGTGAACAGTCAGTGAAGATCTCGGCATTGCTTTGTCAAACACAGTGCAAGATGGATCTTTTGCACCATGATTTTTGCACAGTGATATATTATGACTACAAAAAGCAGTTAAATGCAGAAAAATACTACTTTTCTCTAGTACATGTGTTTGGTGAGCCTTCCCCTTCTAGGCCACTGTTGGAAATTGACTTCGTAAATTTTCAAGGGGTCATAAGTCTCTTGAAGATAAACCTCATTCTGGTCGCCCAACAACAGCACTGACCCAAGAAAACATTAATGCTGTGAAGAAAATAATTGAAGATGATCCTCATATCACATTTTGTGACATTGAAGGGACCCTAAATATTGGATTGACTGCAGCAACAGACCATCATTCTTGATTATTTAAGCCTCACAAAGAGATGTACCCTTTGGGTACCACATTCTCTGACAGAACACCAAAAGGATGCAAGAGTGGATTGGTGTCATTTTATGCTTGAGAAATTTGAGAAAGGACAGTTCCAAGACACAATATTACCACAGGCGAAGGTCTATCTTTAGGACCCCGAAGCGAAGAGGCAGTCTTCAGTATGGTACTTTCCAGGTGAGCAACCACTCACAAAACCACCATCATGGTAATGCCTCAGCAAAGACGACTGCCAGAGCAATATACTTCTTGGAGAAGGAAAAGGTGTGAATCTTGCTGTACCCATCCTCTTCACCTGACCTGGCCCCCCATGAAGTTTTCCTGTTGTGGGCAGCATTTTTCATCCAATGAAGAGGTCATTGCTGCATATAAAGTGCTGTAAGTGACATCCTTTGAGTGCTCAAAGAAATATTTTGAAAAGCTGTAATAGTTGTATTCTAAATGTCTTTCTGACATTTGGAAAAGCTTTTGGCATAACCCTTGTAATTCATTCTTATTTTAATTTCACACTTTATCAAATTTAAACAACATTATTCACTCCTTTCAGTATTCATTTCTTTGTTTCCAATTGAAAGTCTTCTTTTTATAATCATACAAACGAAAAACACCCAGTAAATTTGACATTAACATACTGAAATAAATGATATCACTGAAAAATGTTAATTTCTTCACAGATTTTGGGCTTTTCAACAACTTTAAACTATCTCGAAATATACAAAATCCCCTATACTTTTCGGTGCCAATGCATTCTTAACTAAAGTTTCTATTTATCATGGCTTGACCATGTGATCCTGCAACTATGTGGTTACCAATACCAGTGTACTGAATGAACATGTACACTTTTCAAATTACAATATTTGAACAGAATAAGATAGGGATATTTTACTTCCCATATGGCAGTATTATGGACATGATTTTTTCTTCTCAAATATAGGGCTTTGGCAAGTCTGCTACCCATTGAAATTGCCCATGGCCAGTATTAAATGGGTAAACCATCTTCTGTTACAAACCACATAACTGTGCTAGTTCTTATTTGTATAATATAAATAATTATTGTTCCTTTCATCCTTTAGTGGTCAGTTTCCATTTATTTTTCTAAATCTTTTTGCATTTCCCTTTAAAATTTGATTTATGTCAATTAATTCTTAACCATAAACTTCCTTTTCTCCTAATCTCAGTTTCCTTGCATTCAAATATTATTTTCTCCCAACAATGGACATTCACAGGCAGTTAGCCATTTTATTGACCATCTAGTCTCCACTCTCCCACTTGTAGGCATGCTATCCCTCCTTTCTTTTTTGTCAGTGTTGTCTTTATACCCTCTTTTTCCAACCATTTTCTTTTCAGTTACAATTTTTATAACTTATTACCTCTATATCTTCTTCTTGTGCCTTTCCAAAAACTTTTATTATTTATTTTTCTTTTTATCCAAGTATTCCTCATACCAATTATTTTCTGTTATTTCTTAGTTGCTTATTCAGTCCAAATTTTCTAAACTTGTTTCTGGGTTATATGTACAAACTGGGATGATTACTGCTTTAGCTTCAGTCACTATAACCAGAACTTACTGGGACATGTTTTGGAGAGCATTGTCTCCATTCTCAACCTGGGTTCACTACCATGTTTCCTCCTGTGACCTGTGCCCTCCGTGGTGTTATGGTTACCATGCTAACTTCATATACCCAAGGTTGCGGGTTCAAACCCGGCGGAGGACGATGGCTTTTTCGGGTGTAAAAACCCTTAGCATGGCTTCCTTTGGAAGGGAAGTAAAGCTGTGGGTCCCGTGTCATAGATTTACCTCAAGCCTGATAGAGAGGCCTCTGAGCAAAATTAAGTGGTCTTTCACACCCAATTTAGAATGGGATCTGAGAACCACAGCCGTTAAAGAGCGTCCATAAATAACACGCCATTTCTCCTGTGACCAATGGATGGCATTTTCCTTGCTGAACGTACTACCTTGAGATCATTTTCACCTGGGATTTCGAAATTTAATAGGTTGTGCTTATTTTTATAAAAGTGTAATTTTTCCCAAATGGAGAGAGAGTTCTAATGATATTTTGTTCCTGGGTATTTTAAGCATTTATCATAAACTAAATTCAGAATCTTACACTACCATTTCAAATTTCTCCCCATAATCAATCCTTTCATTGCTACTCTTCCCATTTCAATTTGAGCAACTTAATTAGCTGCTGCTAATGGTAACCCCTGCACTTCCAACAAAGCAGTAAATAGTGCATTATTTTAATAAATACTTTTGAAATTATCACAATTTTATTTTCTATATGTTATTTATTTATCCTGTATGGTAAAATCTACCCAAGATTTTCTTGGACTTCAAGTTAGGTGATGGTTTATAAAAACATCAGAATCCTATACAAAATTTCTGCATTTTGTTGAACCAAATCAATTCAACATTCTTTCTTTGCTGTGAATTTCTCATTGAATAAATTAGTCCTGCTGGTATGGCATTATGCTAACCCGTAAAATTCTATTTTAGATACCAAACTTACCTCTTGTATTATTCTCTTTTACTGTTTGTCCATTTCCATTATAACTAGTTTGAATTCTGTGAAATTTATTGCTCATTAAGAATTTGCAAATGAGTTGTTAAAAGGTTCTTATGTTGTAAATTTTCCTTAAATATTTTAATATTCTGTTTTAGAGTCATTATGAAATCTGTGAACACTGTAAAAACTCTTGCACTCAAATTACAGATGACATTTGTTACTTAGTTAAAGCTTTATTCAAGAATTATATTTAGTATTAAAGTTTCAGGCACTTTGAATTTAGTTTAATGAAAATAAAGTTTTCAAATGCTAAAGCTAAAATATTTTACTAATTTTATAGGGTTCAAAAGTTGAAGAAGATTATGACAGTTATATAGAAAATTTAATGGCACAACTGCGGCAGCTTCCTCCAATGAATGTCTTAGAACCAGCCCTATCAAGGAATTATGCTGTCTGCTCCATCTTTGGATCTGGTGAACTGTCAAAGATTGGAACAAGGGACTATAGTACTCTAACTGGAGATCTAAAAGGAACTTTTGGGCAAGGACAGTTACCACATGTCTCAGATTACTATAATACTCAACCATTCGGTGACCTTCCACCTTTGCCACCACAGCCACCTGTCTCCACACAGAGAGGCTTCTATAATCAAGAGTTTGCGGCACTTAAACTTGAAAATGATGGTAAGTATAATTTTTAAAAACCTTCACTCAAGATAGACTTTCCAAATGTATAAGGTTTATGGGACACCAACTATGCAATAAATTTCAAGATAGGGTAGGAGAAGAATACCACTTAAACATTTAATAGCACAGTACTGCTAACAAAAAAAAGTAAAAATAGGAGTAAACAATACATTAAACTCTGCTTGGGGAGCACTTATTTCAAATATACATGTTTCCTTTGTAACATAGACACACAGAAAAAAAAATCTGATGTGTTCCATTCACATGACTATCTGTTCTGCAGACATACTATTCTTACAAAAGATTATTCTTTTATCTACATCATGCTAATCGAGATAAACATTAGCAAAAATAGTATTATTACTTGCATCCCTATAAATAGAAGGGAAATGAAGGGAATGCTCTAGAATAAAGCGAGTCAAATCTTTTAAAAGCTGTCATTATGTGACTTAGCTTGAAATTCACTTCTCTTCCCATGACCTGGATTAAAACAAAAGGAATATGAAACGGATGAGCACTCTGAGAAAAGTTTTAAGTATTTTAACATTGAAACCAATAACAGGGAATATCACGAAAATTGTTACTTTAAAAAAAAATGTATGACACAAAATGTGTGGTTTAACAAGATCTACATTTTTGTCTATCTCTTAACGGTTTACCAGCTATGCAAAAGTCATTCAGAATAAAGAGAACCTCACAAACTATTCTTGGAAAATTCAACATGTATATTTTATTTATCATGTTATTATCTTTAATGTACAGTAATTTAATCAAAATCATTAGAGTCATTTTTGAGAAATTCATCTCCAAAATTTTTTCTATATTAAAGGTAGATCAGGATGGGGAGATTTTCCTGAAAATCGTTGTATCACATCCTTGGAAGATACTCAACTTAAGTATCAAATTTGGTAATTAACAGATTCTTTGTTTTTGAATTATGACGTTCATGGACACATACAGGCCTTTTTCTATTTTTTTTTTAAATAGTAATATTAAGAAACCCTAAAACATGTATTTCCAGTAAAATCACAGTATCAAATTTTGGGTGGAATACATCTTCTCTACCTATGTACTATGTACTAAATAAAGAAAATGAAAATAGAAATATAGTGAAGTAGAAACAGCAGTATTGTGAATAACAAATAATTCTCTATGTCTAACTTCCATTCTCATTTCTCATTTTTAATATAAACCCATACAAAATAAAATTAAATCAGTATATTAGACGTATATGAAACAATCTGCCAGAATTGTCCTCCTGACAGGCTTTTTTTTCCTGGGTTTCCTTCATCCTCCTAACTGGCATATGGGGTAGAGGTCCCTAACCAGACTTAGGTCTGGAATGTCACTTTCCCAATTATCATTTCATGTGTCACCAGTGTCACTATCTGTGATGTGTGCTGCCTCCTTTTCTCCAGGTGGTGCATAATCTCACTAAATCATACCAACTTTAAGAAGGAGGAAGTAGCTTTGAGCACAAGTAAGGCAAATGGCGAAGCAGTCCAGTGTTGTTAAAAGGAATGGAAGTTACCCAAAAGTGTAGTTTCCAAACTTGAAGTGAAGTGAAACAAATGTGAATGCAACACATCAGATTTCTTGTGCTTCTTTCACTATTATATATTACATTTGGAATCATATGTTTATTACTGACAAATACATGAACAATTAATTGGTGTTTAGAGGAATTTAATAACAGGATGTTAAAATTATACACATGTATCTGTGGAGTCAGCACTTAATCACTTCCATTTTCATTTAGGATAGTCTAATTTCAGGAGCCAATGCTTCCATTAGATCCTGATGTTGGAAATGGAACCAGTGACTTCCAAAACTAATCCCTCATAAATAAAAAGTGAAAGTGATATAGTGTTAAAAACCGATTTCACAGAAATACTCATTTAAATTAAACAATGTTGATATAAAGTAGTCAAAGCTACTTCCAGAATTTAGGTATGATAGCATATTTTACAAAAACATGAAATAATAAAATGCTGTTTTTTATTTTGTAAAGCCATGATCAGTTATGTTTTTGTATTATCATATAATAATTGTTTTCTTTAACAGATGAGAAGAAGGCTGAAGGTCTAGTTGGAAATCGTGAGCGAGATAATGACACACCTGACACTATTGTCAGTTCGTCATCTCCAGAGTGTGTAATTCCTGACATACCCGTGAAATTCCCAGGTAAAAATATTCCAAACTCATTGATTTATAAATTGTACAACAAATACTTTAGGAACATTTAAATATAGACATTAGAATTTTAAGTTTTTTTGGAGGGGGGGGGGGGTCCAACTGCTTTCAGCTCTGGAAATTTTACAATAACCCTCCCATAATAATTACAATTTTAATAGTTGTTTTACATTCAGTTATTGTGCTCTCTTATCCTTGTTTCATTTCATGAATAATGTAATATGGGTAGAAGAATATATAGTGAATTCTATAATATATAAGAAATGTTTGCAAGTTTGTAATAGGTCGAAAAAGTTATGTGTCAGTATCTCAAGATTTTTAATGTTTATCAAGCCTACAATGTATAACTTTTATATGTTGCTGGTACAGAAATTGTGGTTACCATAAAGCATGCAGTCATCAGATTTGTACTAATCTAACCTGCAGTGCAAGTATGGTTATGTAAAATACTGCTTAAAATGTGTAATGTTCTCACAAACTTGAAAACTGGTAAATCATGGTGTAAATATTAAATTATTGAAATAAGTGCTTAAATCCATGAGGTGAAATACCTGTTACAATTGTCGCCCTCTGTAGTGTAATGGTTACCATTCTGACTTCATATACCAAAGGTTGCAGGTTCAAACCCAGAGGAGGACTATGGATTATTTTGGGCGTAAAAATCCTTAACATGGCTTCCTTCGGAAGGGAAGTAAAGCCATTGGTCCCGAGTTGTAGATTTATGGCACGTAAAAGAACTTCAAGCCTGATAGAGAGGCCTCTGAGCAAAAGTCTTTCATGCCAAATTTAGAATGGGATACTGAGAACCACAGCAGTTAAAGAGCATCTATAAATAACACACCATTTCCTGTTACAATGGAATATTAAATCATATTTCAAGAATTGATTGCCAAGCTGATGGTTGAACCCTGGATTTTCAGATTGCTGAACCAATACTCCACCATTAAATCATATGTGGATATTCCTTCAGGAATCATGCTGACCTTCGGTTATCTGAATTAAAAGTCACAGGTCCATGGTTTAATTCATGTCTGTGGCATTGAGTTATTGAAAGCAGAGGCGTCCTCTTAGTTGGTGTGGAAGGACAATTTGTACATATAAATAAAACTGTTGTATTTTTTGTAATATTCTCATTGTTACATTTCTTTCTGTAAGTGATTACAAATTAAGTTTTTTGTTCATGTGTGTGTATGTGTATATATATATATCCATTGCTATTGTTTGAATTGTAGGTCTAAGACTAATAGAAGAGGATGATTCAGAAAAGGAGGAGGAGATAGCACGCTGGATGAGGCGTACGTCACCCAGCATCCCATTGATTTCTCCTATACCAATACGCCTTCGCCCTGGAGTTCCAGCAACCAAGGAGTCCAATGAGGTGGTAAGATTAGTAACTAGCTGATGTTTGCTTAAATACATTGATACAGTGGACTTCTTTACAGATCTCCAAAGGAAGCTTTTGTTTATATAAAACTTATAAATATTATATGGTAATTGCAAGGAGTTTGATATATGTATTGAGAAGCTTTGGTAAATTGAAGCTAGTTTGAAAGCAGTATAGTAAAACTTTTTTTAAATGTTTTTAGGGCCTTGGAGGGGAATTATGTGTAAAAGAATGTGTAAGTGAAGATAAGGTTAGGTAAGGAAAAGGGGGTAGCTGGAGAAGAAACAAAATTATACAAACCTTGTATCAAAGAAAATAGTATAATGCACTGCATGATAAGTCAAAAAATTTCTGGACTCTGTACAATCATTATTTATGATGACTGTGCATAGTGCTAAATAACTATTAACATCAGAACTGTGGTTACACTAGATGCCAAACACTTTGTAACAATATCGTTAATGTTAAACAGGGGCATGTTCTCTACATGGGAAAATAAAATTGAAATGTGCATAAGCATTGCTATGGTGCGTACAAATATGCATGGATTGTGTATGAAAACACAGAAATGAGAAGCAATAACACCATAAAACAAAATGCATAAATGAAACACAGATAATATTTGAAACAAGACAATTCAGAAAACACACAAGGATCATGATAAGAAGCAGTTTCCTAAACACACTGTCTATGAAGCTTGTATACATGTGTATTTGTGGAGTCTTTTTTAAAAAATAACACATCTCTTAACTTAGAACAATTTATGACATATGAGAGAGTAGTTTCGGGATCTGTTGCTTTCATTTTCCATCTCAAGGATAACTGCATCATACACTCCTCTGAAATATGATACAACATATACGCATTTGTGGCATCATTAAAATCCATGAAAACATTTAGTGAACAACATGCCAAATGGTTGAAAGAGCAGCACAAAGTAAACGAATAATTCCGGGCCCTGCTGTTGTTATTGTGCAGCTGTAAAGACTGCAAGAGAATGGAAGGTTTGCTAAACATGAATAAACAGTAATCTATCATGATCATTTACTTTACTTTCATTGATTGTAGTGATATGCTCATTGGCACTGCATGAAAAAGCAGTGTTAAAAGAGTAAACAAGCCAGTACCATGTCTGTTGCTTTCCAAGAATCAAATGTAACCAGGCAGAAAGTAGTACAGTCTGTTTTAAAGCTTTTAACTACAAGATTTTTAGTGGCCATGATAGGGGCAATGCAGAATGCGTCCAAACCATTATCATATGGAATGACTGAATTTTACATGGCATTTTGATTAAGTAAATATTTGCAATGATGGTACAAGAAATGATTGATAAAACTGACTGATAAGCAAAAATCAATTTGAAATCTTTACTTAATATTTTTATTGAATACTTGGTTGTACTCATACCATCACATAATGCTTTATTTTTTAATCCAAAGCACTTTCATCAGAAACAATGCTTGTCTTGACATTTTTCCAGTATCTTAAAACCTACAGTACGCAGAGCTGTCTAAATTGTCCCATACCATCCTAATCTACTTTTTGTGTCACAAGCTTTTCCCACATTTTGTTGATTCTTTCTGTCATTTTAAGTACATGTTGCTGGATAACCTACAAAAGTGCATTTTAGGAGCAGTGTCAGTCAGAAATTATGGGATTTCATACCCAATTCATGAATAAGCATTATCATCTTTTCAGTTCCATGTAATTGTTCAGCTCACAATCAGTGAATACAATTATGATTACCTGATTATTAAATTTGCAAAGCATAAACCATAGCTTAAGCATGGCTTTAGCAGTGTTGTTTATTAAAAGCTTCTGCTTGCACTTAAACTGTGAAACCAGCTCTAAGTGTGTAAACGATGCATGCCTTCTATTGCCTGATATTTGGTTGTATAAGCAAAAAACATAAATGAAATAAAATTGTGGGGTTACTATAGGTATTCTGCTGGGACCTCGGGGGGGGGGGGGGGGACTGTATAAATGTGAAATGTATAAACAATGTTTGCAAGATTTCAATGTTTTACTTTATTATTTTTCTTCTTTTTCTCAGCAAGTTTAAATGAGCATTTCAAAATGCTTATAGAACACTTTTGTATATTCTTTACACATTTGTGTGAAAATCTATGATATTCTGATGTTAAAACATATATTTATGCAGGATCCTTACAGGATGGTAAAAATAATAATGATTTGCTTTAAATATTAGTTTTCTTAAATATTACAGTTGGATGTGGAAACAATTTCCAGGAAAAAAAAATTGCATGTGAATCCTGCTTACTTGTCCCTCTTTACATCTTGGCTCCCTTCTCTTCATCTCCCCATTTTCTCTGGTAATTATTGTAACACAGCTGATAACAGGGAATCATTCCCCTAGTTTTTTTTTATGTTCTTTTTTACCACCACTACTATTATCATTATTGTTGTTATCATTATCATTATTATTAACCTTAAACAGTTATTCTAATAGCTTTCTGTAATCTTCAGTACACCTGAATGCTAGTTATGAAAAGTAATGCTGAATTTTCCTTTGAAGAAGACTTTACCCATTGTTTCCTCTTAGAATATTCTGTGGTGTCATAAGTTGTACCAAAATTCCACAGTGCAAACATTAAGATTCTTTTTATTCATTCAGTTTGTCAAGTTTTACAACGATAAGCATTTGAGGAAAAATTTTGTGCAAGAAGCTTCTACAGACATAATTTCTTTCAGAAGCATAGCCAGAAAAATATTAACAGGGGAGCTTATGTATAGGGATCCATTTTTAAACAATTTTATGAAATCAAATAACAAATATGAATTCATTCCGAGTTGAAATGTTTTAAAATATTAATTTTATATTCATTAAGGCACAACTGGAATTAAAGTTAGGATTTGCTGTTACTTTATAAAAACTTTTTAGCAACAGTGGGGATCCTTCCAAATCCAAACACCCTAGCTATGCCTTTGAATTCTGTCAATCAAATGAAAATAATAAAGTATCATTTTTCAATAGCTTTTATTGTTTAGGCTAAGAAAAATATTCAAATCCAGAAGCTTACTAATACTTTATTAACTTGAATAGGGGCAGAATTGTAATAGCTATAGAAGTGATAGATGAAAATTATATTAGTAACAAAATGAGTTCAGAAGAATAGTTATATTTCTTACTTAATGGCAGCAAAGCAGACTCATATACATTTATGAAATGACAATTCTATATAGTTCTGTACAGCAATTAGTACATCTCTTGATTCTTCTTTTTTCTAGGATAAAGAGAATGTTGGGGTTTCTCGAGATCATCTACAGATTAAATCTAGGTTTGGCATGTCTCCACCAGCGCCTCTTAGAGACTCTGGAAATGTCACAGTAACTCTTACATTAACTTCTGCAGCAGCTGAGGACATTGTAGGAGTTCTCCGTAATCTTGCAAATATTCTCAGCATACCAGCTCCTACTGGATATCAAATAGTTGAAAGAACAAGTACACCTCCAAGCCAGAAGTTAGGATTATATCGAACTAAAGGGAAGGATGGTAAAGAAGGAGGTAGGTAACAAGTGTACAGTATGTCTGTAATATTATATTTTAAAAATATGTTTTTCATTTTCTGCTTTCTTTGTTTTGTTGATTAATTTTTTACTTTGAAGGTTCCTGTTTAATTTTTTTGGCATCTATTAAGCAAAAGGCTTAACTCAAAAGCTCTGGCATTTGTATTTCTCCTTTATATGAGTGGTAGTAGAGAAAGTAATACATTCTACCCAAAAATGTTATATAAAGACTTCACTGGACATACACAAATTAAGAAGAAAGATAAGTGGGGTTAGAGGGGCGGAAGAAATCTAAAACGATCTATCTTGTGCGAAAAGTTAGTTAAATTTGAATCTTGATACTTAGATTCAGCATCTTCCAAGGGCAAAAGATGTGGCAAATAATTTTGAATCCTGGTGTACTTTTCTTTTATGAACCCATGAACAAATACTGATACCAAGCCAAGTTGGAAAACAGTTTTACCCTTTAGCTCTTGGTAGTAGATCTTATGCTAAAACAGTGATTCAGGGCAGAATGAAGCCCACTCACACACTGCAAACACTGTACTCAATTGCACAAGATGTTTGGTCTTCCTGTTATGTTCCATTGTTTTCCTAAAAGGAATAAGGACTGCAGGATGTATTGCTTCAGCCCAGACTTAATCCATCAGACTTCTTTATGTGGAGATTCCTAGGAGACCAGAAAACATATTATAAGAAACCAAAGCCCACATCATGAAATTGTGCTATATATACTATCAAAATTTGAGGTGACAAATGAAGTGCTTTGTTGATGATTGAAGAAGATGGTCATACTAAAATGTTATTCATTAGAGACAGCATTTTAAACTACAGTGAGTAATTCTGCACCATTACTGTATTACTTTAATACAAATAAATGTGTGTTTTGTGCAAAATGTCCTCCATGATGTTTTGGGTACCATGCTAGTCTCTAGTACCCAAGGTCACAGGTTCAATCCTGGATGAGAGTGATGGAGTTTTTTCAGATATAAAAATCCTTAACATGGCTTCCTTTACAAGGAGGTAAAGCCATTGTTCCTGCATAATGTTTATTTTCAAGTAAAAGAACCCCATACCTTGAAAGAGATAGTCTCTGTTAAAACTTACTCCAGTTCAAGTCCATAAAGTCATGATTTCATCCTGTGGTGTCATCAATGAGCGACGAACTGATCCCTCATCACCATTTGTAGATTGGTAGAATTGCAAACTAGAAATTCTGTTGATCTAAGAAAACACCATTAGGTGTCCCAAATATATCAGCATGGTGTGATGAAACTTGAACTTGAATGTGCAAAATAAATGGTATGACATTTCTTTTGACACCCTATTATTGCTATTATGAAATATTTGATTCTTTCCCCACCCCATTTACCTGTAATTATGAAAAAACATAATGTGCAAGTAAAGGTCACTATTTTTCTGAAGAAATGCATTTTAGTATCAACTGCAAAGTAATTATTTGTCCTAGTAAAATAATTGTGGGTAACATAACCAACTTTCTTCTTCATAAAACTGATGATTTAAAATGAACGGCAGCTAATTTGAATATAGGAAATCAGGTGATGTAGTGACAGCATAATTGTTTTACTTAGTTAAATTCTGAGAGTCACATGACAGTTATGACTATATGAATGGAATGTGTGCTATCAGCCTTGCATGAGTAACACTGTGGCCATTTTGTTTTGTAGTTTTTGCTCCTGGACACTACTACTCTGTAATAACTTCTTATATTTTACATCATGTAAACTATTTTAGGTATTTCGTAAATGCATGCTCATGAAAAACTCAGCTAGTTAATTTCAGTGGCTGACAGTTGAATATAAAATTGGAAATTACTATTACAGCACCTATTGACATCCAGAGCATCCTTAATGGGGCAGCAAAGTTCTGCAAACATTGTGATGTTGTGATACTTAACAATTTGATCCGTAAGAAGGCTTCTGAACTGCCATTTTTAGCAAAGGAGGATTTAGTAGAAAATGGAGATGATCTATATTTCTGCAGTTCAACTTGCTACATGCAATTTGCTCTTATGCATCGCTCCCCGAGTATTACGGAAGATAAGGTAAGCCACATTTTAATTAATAAGAGTGCATTAATGCATATCTTATATAAATGTGAGGTATTGATGGTGCAGTTTTATGATAAATATATAAGGACAAATTATTTCAGAGATTGATAAAATAATTAAAGTATTCCAATAGATATAGATATTAGCATATGAAATAGTAAAAGACCCTGTGTCAAACCATTGTGACCTATCATCTAGTTAACACATAAGGAAGCAATAAATGACATGTGGCTTCATTATTTTAGATCTCAGAAACAAGACTAGCCAAGATGATTAATTTTAACATGATTTTCATGAACTGAATTAACAGCTGTTAACCATTATAATATTTTGGTGTGTATTCACTATTCTAGTTTTTTCAAAAATATTATTATACTTAATAAGGAGTAAAAACATAGATTACATTCAAACTTCACTCTTCAAATAAAGTAACTTACTTTGGACATGTTTCGATGGCTGCTGCCACCATTATCAATGGAGATTCAGTTGAAAATAGTGGCAACAGCTGCTGAAACATGTCCAAAGTAAGTTACTTTATTTCAAGAGTGAAGTTTGAGTGTAATCTATGTTTTTACTCTTAATTGAATAGCTACTTCACTGTACATTCTCATTAATGTTTCTACTTGCTTATTACGTTGAGAAAAATTAAAAGGAAATTTGCTTTAAGGCTGTATAAAACCCAACTTGTAACACCACTTCCCTTTCAAAGAAGGCCTATTATTACCATATTATTTATGCAAAAACAAGACTAACTCAAATGCATGATGGGCCCCTTTTTTCAGATTTTAATTTTGGAATTAGCATATCAGCTATATAAGAAGACATAACTTAATTGAAAGTAATTCTAAATTTTCTCAGATACTTAAGGATAAGTATCTAAGGGATGCTTAGCCTTTTTGTTACCTAATTTGAATATGCAAAGAAATTCTTGTAAGGGTGGGAGAGGAAGAAATGGGAACTGAAATGTGTTGGTATGTGGTGGTAGGAGATAATGATGATGATGGTGGTAAAAACATAATGGATAAGATTTTATTTTCGGACAACATACTTATTGCAATACATTGTTGTAAAAAGTTTTACCTAATTTGAATTTGCACAGAAAATCACATAACAGGAGGGGGGTATGAAAATGTTTTGGTATGTGTGCACTGGAAGGAGAGGAAAATGGACACCTAAACTTTTTTTCTGTTTGACTATTGGCTCCCAATACAGTATTAGGTGAAATCACTGATATGAAAGGAAATCCTTTATTTTTATTTTAGTCTTAAAAAGAAATATTTTTTCCCAATGAGAATTCTTATAATTAGGGCTAGGATAGTTATGTAATAACAACTTATTTTTATTTGGTTAAAACATATGAATAATGTTAAATGTGCTCGAAACAATATTTCCTGAGTCCGAAAATGTCAATTTTACTGTATGTGTTTTTGCATATTTTCGATTTTTCACAGGAAAATGTTTAAAAAATGTAATTGATTATGTATTTTAAAACAAATTAATAAAATAAAAGAAAATAAAGCCTGAGACAATAAATGGTGAGGAGTAAGTATCGCATTTTCAAAGAGTTTCCAAGTGTTAACGAGGCAAGTATTATATCAAAGAACTGCTGATATAAACTTATTCAGTGGGACAATAATACAGATACAGTTTGGTTTTGTTTGTGCTAGAGTGATTGCGTTAACCTCCAGTGTTCTCTGGTAATAGCAGATGAAATGCCACCAGTGAAATTGAGTTTATCTACTCAACTAAATATATTTGTATGTGAAAACGAAGGTGTCCTTACTACAAATGGACTAGCTTTATTTTGTATTGTGTGTGAAAGGTGTATAAGTGCAGACACTCATTTCCAAGTAATGCAACATTTAAAAATAGCAAAACATTTTAAAAATGTTTCACTAAAAAAAAGTGTTAGACAGTCAATTCTAAATGTCAATACAGCACCCCAAATGAAGCAACTTGTTCAACTTAAGGTCCCCAGTTGTCAACCTTTAATAAGGACTTATGTGAAGCTTTTGCTTGTGCTGACATTCCTCTCTATAAATTAGAACATCCTAAATTATGTGCATTCTTAGAAACGTATATAAAACAGGCTATAATACATGAGTCTACTCTTTGCAAACAATATGTTCCATTACTTTATGGAAAAGCAATAAAAGAAATTCGTGATTCTATTAAAGATAATCTGATCTGGATTTGCATGGATGAAACTCCAGATGTGTGTAAACGATCTATATGTAATGTAATTCTCAGTATCCTCTGTGAAAATGGACTGTCAAGGCTTATCTTCTAACAGTGGAAGAAATAGTAATGACAAATCATTCAACAATTGCGAAAATATTCAATAATGCATTTTGCTATTATGGCCAGAGGGAATTATGTATGAAAATGTAGTTTTGTTTTTATCTGGGGCATATATGGTTAAGGCTGGAGGGGGGTTAAAACTTTTTTATAGTAGACTGATTCATGTAACATGCTTGGCGCATGCAATGCATCGCCTGAGTGAAACTGTATGCTTAAATTTTCCTACTGTTAACAGTTTAATATCAAGCGTAAAAAAATGTTTTCCTTAAATCTCCAAGTAAACAGCTGGCTGCAGGAATTCCACTTCCTCCTGAATCGATCATTACGAGATGGGGGAACTGGTTACAAGCTGCCATATATTATTGTAACAATTTTGACATTATCAAGAACTAAATGAAAATGAAGCAGAAATCATTGTTGAAGCGAAGGGTGCTATATGTAGGGATGAGATAAAGGAGGAATTAATTTATTACAGCACTCAAACGAAATGATGTACCACTTGTCATAAACTTAACTTTAATAGAAAGTCTTTCCCTAAAGCTAAAATCTGTGCCAGGTCAAGTTGCAAAAAGGTAGTTGAAAATTTGAATATGTACTATAAAAAAATCTAGGGCACCATACATCCATACATTACAACATATTGCAAATATCATTTCTGGTGAAACGAAGAGCAAATTGTTGGACATTGAAGAAACATTATCACTGGAAGACATTTAAAATTTAAATATGCACATATAATTTCTGTTGTTGCCGAATGTTGTTTTTCTCAGTAAAAATCAATTCTCAGAAGCAACAGAGAATTGTTCCTGTTTTCATACCTTAATGTAGTTAGTTGTACAATGCAATAGGAAAAATTAAGTTCACTTCAGCAGCAGCTGTTCCAGTCCAAAATTCACTGAGTTTTACATTAATTTACTATTTTGGTGGATTATAATGTTAACTTGTATTTTCCAATATAACAAATATTAAATGAACTCACCATGTAGATTTTTAAAAATTATTATTTCACCATATTTGTGAAATTTTGGATAGCACATCTTTTCTAGTTTGTTAATGCATTTTACACTGTTTTAAACCTCATAATTACTGAAAGTCATGAGCAACACTATTTTACAATCTTAATATTTATTTTTAAGCCAAACCAAATACATCATCATAATCTACAGACTTTCTTTCACTTTTCGACATAGTCTCCATTGTTTTGCACACATTTTTCCCATCGTTCTACAAGTTTGAAAATGCCCTTGTGATAGAACTCCGTTCCAGCTGCCCACAGACCAGGAATATCCTGCTTTCCGAATATCCTCCAGCGTCTCGTAGGGTTGACCACGCATCTGCTCCTTCACAGAACCGAAAAGATGGTAGTCTGAGGGTGCCAAGTCGGGACTGTAGGGAGGATGTGGAAGAGTTTCCCACCCTAATGCCCTGCTCTTCTCCATAGTGGCACGGGCAGTATGCGGACGCGCATTATCCTGTTGAAGGATGATCCTCTTTCCAGGGCGTTTATCACGCAAAGCCCGACGGAGCTTCAGAAGTGTCTTGATGTAGCGGGCAGAATTTATGGTTTGTCCAGGTTCAAGAAAGTCAACCAGAATGCAACCTTGTGCATCCCAAAAGACACTTCCCATAACTTTTCCTACAGACTGCACTGTCTTCGCTTTCTTCTTCGATGGTGAGTTCAAGAGGTGCCATTCCATACTCTGACGTTTCGTTTCTGGCTCATAGTGATGGAACCAGCTCTCATCTCCAGTCACAATACACGTCAAAAATGTATCACCTTCATTATGAAATCTCTGAAGAAAGTTTTGTGCAATGGTTCTTCTCTGAAGTTTGTGGTCTTCAGTCAATAAACGGGGGACCCAACGGGCACAGACCTTTCGATAACCCAAGCTGTGGATCATTTCTTGCACTGCACTATTTCATTCACAGTGAAACGCCTATCTCCTGTAATGAGCTCATCAACTCTTTCCTTGTTGGGTTCTGTAGAGGCAGTTCGAGGACGCCCGCTACGAGGCGCATTTTGCAGACTCGTGTTTCCATCTTTGAAATGTTTCACCCATCTTCTAACACTGCTGGCACCCATGCAGACACATCCATACGCACGTTGAAGTCTGAGATGAATTTCAGGAGCAGATTTTCCTTCTTTCACAAGGAATTCAATGACAGCACGCTGTCGAAACGAAACATCAATGTCAGCCATTTTTCAAACACCGTCTGTGGTCACGTGATAGAAGCTAATGACGTCACAATATGTCAGCATGTGGCTTAAAGTCTGTAGATTACGATCCTGCAATTCGTTTTGTTACATTGTTGAAATTTAAATTTTTACAATGGGTTGCTCGTGACTTTCAGTATGCCCCTCATACATACATATTTTTACATTTTTTAATGCATAACTATCCAAGCCCTACTTATAATTCATCTAGGTCTGCTTAACAGCTTACTTTATGACACAAAATGAACACCAAAGTCTATTGCATGTGTAACTACTGAGGTAGTAATCTTTACCATTTCTCCCATGCTACTGCCTTATGCATGAAGTTTGAAACTTACATTTTCCCACATGCTACTTGAAAAACATAGATCACAAATGCTAGACAATCTCCAATTTTCAATACAGTGAAATCCTGATAATTTAATCTAATTTGCAAAGAGAGGGTGTCAGCTTACTGAAATGTCTAGTTTTACTGAATAAGAGGTCCTCAGATAGATTATTACATGAGATCCTTGTCAATGAGGGAGAATGTGGTAGTTATATTTATGCAAAAACAACAAACTCACCAAATTAATGTCAAATAAATTTTAAAATAATCCGAAAACACCATACCAAATACGTAAACCAATCAGGAAAACACATATAATGTATATGTATGAATAAGAACGCCAATATGTACACTAATTAAAATGTACATTTACTGTTCATACTGTATAGTGGATTATAGGAATCATTACCATCAAGTTTAAAGGGGTGGAAGTTATCTAGTTGTACAGAATGTAGAGCTACTGAGAGCTGATTTATTCTCCTGTAATAATATTTTATAAAAAAAAAAATTGTCTTGTATTTAGATAAATATTCTGTATAAGGGAATTCATAGCTTTACGTATAGAAACAATGAATTAAGCTAATATACAATGCAGTCATATACCAAATACTCTAAAATCTATATATGTATTGGAGCAGATCAAGGATTTTTTAATGCAAGGAGCTAACACATTTTGAAACATAATGTTACCGAGGAACAAAATGCAACTAGTAATAGAATATTTTAACTTTCTAGATTTTCATACATCATATAAGTAATCATGGATCGTTCTTTGGATGCAAAAATTAATTTAAATTTTTAGAAAAACTTATTATAGATTTATTAAACATGCTGCATGCCTTTTATATAATATCTAAGAAGTCAAATTCACTCGGTTTTAATGTAGATTTATGCTTAATTGCAAAGCAAATTTGTTTTATTCTGTTTGTTTGTTTGTTTTTTTTTTTTTTTTTCTTTTTCTTCCTTAGGGAAACAGATATTGACTATACAGTCCACCGTTAATATAAATTCACTCACTGAACCTGAATAGATGCTCATCTGCTTTAAGTAAATAGAATAGAAATAAAAGTCTGGTTTTGATTTCACCAAAACAAAGCAACTCTATTGTTTAGAATATTTATTATATATCTCTCAGCTCCTCCTTGGTTCTGTGTATAATGTCAGTTTTTTCCAATTTATAAGAGCATATTTACAAAATCCGTTCATAGAATCACAAGGTAATAAAGATTGGTAATGTTTCTATAACTGTGTCCCACTTGTGTTTGGTGCTCACTCTGGTATATATCACACTAAGCCATAAATATAGTGAATGTCAGAGAAACAGCAAACCAAAGAACATACCATATTCATCCAAATACAAGACAATGCTTTTTTGTGTTTTCCAAATACATACTGGGAAAAAGTAAGTTTCAAACTTAGTGGGTACAGTGAAGTTTGGGGGAAACTGCATAGATTACAGCCAAGGTCGCAATGTGTGTGGCAGATTTTGTGCATCTCATTTTGCCCCAAAAATTAGCTGTTAACATGCCTATGAGCATTCTCATTGGAATCTCACTCTCCGAGACTAAAATAAAATTAAAGGTCTTCTAAGTATGTCGTCTAAATGGAAAATAGATTCATAATCATCATTACTCTCCTGCAACTGTCGCCGTGTACATTATACAATTGCTCTCATTCCATACATTTCTGTACTCCCCTCTCCTCTCCCACTCAAAATGCAAATTTAGTTAAAACGTTTTACGATATATTAAGAATGTTGTATTAATTGAAAATCATATCCATAATCTTCATTATAGCTAAGCTGCCACTGTAACCACTGAACACAGACATACCAGTAAAATTTTCTTTTTCCCTTCTCCGTCTCTTCCACTTGTGTGAATTTCTGCGAAAATTCAAATTAGGTAAAAAAAAAAAAAAAATGTAAAAATACTACAATTAATATACCACCATCCCCATTGTTGACACCAACGAAGAAAGATTTAGTCGGAATTAAGGGTTGAAAATGAGAACAAGTGTTACCCGAAACTGGTCCCCAGTAAGTAAAAATAAGTGATGTTTGTGTTACAAAAACCGACTCAAATTCTTTTATTTTTTATTGAATGAAAAAAAAATCTACTATATGTTGTAGTAAGTATGTTGTCTAAATAGAAAATCGAATCCTTCATCATTGTTATAGCTACGCTGCCGCCACTGCTGCTGTCATGTTCTGTCATCGCACACATACCATACATTCCATCTCTCCTACTCACAATGTAAATTTCTGCACAAATTTAAATAAGGTAAAAACACTAAATGTTATCTAAATACAAAATCATATCCATCATCATCATTACAGTTAGGCTGCTGCCACCTCCACTGTCATGTACCATTACACCCATGCTGTGCATTTGTATACTCCACTCTCCGTTAACCACTAAAAATATGAATTTCCGCATAAATTCATATTCAGTAAAATATAAAAAAATGAAAACAATAAAAAATAAGGAACTTAATCAGTTTGTGTCCATTAGTTTGTTCAAAATATATGGCAAACCTTTAAGCTTCATTTAAACATTCTTCTTTTTATATATAGATGATATGCTAAATTCCAAAATTAAGTTCTGAAAAATGGGGTCTTCTTGTATTCAGGTAAATACAGTAATTAATACCATAGTGGAAGTAACAATTTAAATACAAGTTCACTTATATCACAATAGGACCTATTAAATAACAAGGAGCTATTCAATAAGAGCATTTTAAGTTATATCTATCCACTGACAATGTGAGTAAGACTGAATTTAGTCAAACCCTAATTATCCTGGTTAAAGTAAATTTGACTGCTCTGTAAACTAGTAACAGTGTAACAGGCTGCTTATTAGGTTCAATCTACTCGTTTCAAAAGTAGCTTGATTAATAGAGATTAGAATGTCATACTACTCCTAGGGCCTCATTAGCAGCCATGATGAAATATTGTCTTGAACACTTCTAGGATATGAATTGAAATAGTCAACATGAATTATCATTAAGCCATGATAATTTTTTTTAAAATTATGTGGTTCATCTATAAAGAAATCCCTTATAAGATGATATATAAATTTTACAAATATTACAACACCATTCTTATAGCTTTTAGACACCCATTGTCAGCTGTTGACCATTCTCTTATTAAGCTTGCATATATTTAAACTGACAAAGAAATTTACTTTTTGCATTTCAGATGTGCTGTGCAGTAGAATTGCTTGTTTCCATATGTATTAAAAAGTATGATTTACAATTTCAAAACATTCTTATGTGTTTGGTGTTGATAATTAGGATGTCATGCATCAAAAATTGAGTGTGTTTATCCAGTCTACTGTTTTTTAAAACATTATGTATTCCATTAGTTCCATTAACACATCCATCTTAATATTTGCTCATTATGTCATTCCTCTTCAGATTCAAGACTGGTTCACAATAAATGAGAATAGAAATCAGAACAGGAATGAAAAAGTTAAACTACATTGTGAGTGTTCACAATTAAGAAAGCTTTCACAGGTTGCAGGAACAGGACTTGATCAAATTTTAACTTTCTTATTCCCCGAACAGTGTATTAGTTTCATGTTGTACGTATTAGATTCTTTATTGTAGTAGAAATTATTCAGGGTAGCTATGACATGAAGCAGGCTCTAAGCTGTCCAAACACAAGCTGGTAAATGAAACTAGAAGAGTCCAGATTCATTGAGCATTGGTTCTGCTAACAAAAGCTTGTTTTTGGCTCGCCTGGGTAGTGTGGTGGTAGCATGTCTGCCTCACATTCAACAGGTTGTGAGTTTGAATCTCGCATAGGGTGAGTTACTTGGATAAGGTGTTTTTTTTTTTCCGGGGTTTTCCCTTATCCTGAGAAGACAAATGCCAGGTAACTTTAACTCCATGGATCCCAAGATCATTTAGCATCTTTTCACCAATTTCATTCATCGTCTGATATGACCAACCAGGTTAAAGGATGCTAAGCTACAAAAAAAAAAAAAAAATGTTTAAATGCAACTCAGAAATGGCTACTGTCTCAAAAAATATCAAAAACTATACAGAACAGACATTAATTGAGAACAATTAAAAGCAACACATAACTTAATTTTTTTTTTACATACAAACCCTTAGCATTGACATCCTTCAGAAGACAAGTAAAGCAGTTGATCGTGAGTAATGTTCTATTTGTATGTAAAAGTACTCCATGCCTGAAAGAGAAGGTTACTGGGCAAAATTCTGTCATTTTCACTTCCACAAAATTATGTTGCCATCAACATGTGACGAATTGATCCCTTGTCACCACGTGTGCATAGTGGCAAAATCTTAACTAGAAATTCCATTCCATCAAGAAAACAAATATGCTAACATGGCGTGATAGAACATGAAATTGAACGAAACAGTATTAAGGACTCTTGGTAGAGAGAGAGAGTAGCAATTTCCATGCTGAATCTCAATTAAATATAATATATTAAGGTTTCTTGAATATTATACAAGCTATCATAATTAAAATTTTATCATTTATAAAACAACTTCTGATTCAGAAACCACAATCAAATCATAATTTAGGTAAATAATTGCTAACTTGTTGATAATTCAATGAACAAGAAAATTTACAACATTTTGCACACATTTTCTTCTCTAGCCACACCTTTCTAAAAAAGAAAAGTATAATGGAGAGAGCTTTGTGTTTTTTTATATATATGCAACATGTATTGCTCTAAATAACCGAGAATTTAATTGTTTAGGAGAAAAATGCAGCTAAAGAAGAAAATATACAATTTTACAAATTTTCTTGTTTATTAAAACATCAATAAAAGTTAGCAATTATTTTCCTATTTTATGATTTTATAATGGTTTCTGAATTAGAAGTTGTTTTATAAGGGTGAAATTTTCAAGAGACCTTAATATATATTTCTTTGAGGTTCAGCATGGAAATCACTACTCTCTCTTTCTATCAAGTCCTTAATAAAGGAATTGTGCTTAATACAGTTAGAGGAATTGGAAATAGTAATGGTATTCTATTTAGAAAATGTTACCCTATGGAGTTTTGAAATTAGATAATGGACATTATATTGGTTGCATTGGAAGCAGGTGAAAAAATATTGTTGATCAGTTAACCAGTACGCAAAATTGCCTTTCCACTTTGCTATAAATTTGCATTCTCAGTCTCATTCTTCGAGTACTGCAAATCAAATATTGTATTTTACTTCCCATTTCCATTCTGGTTTCCATTCTTATATAATTGTGAACCAGACTTCATGCTGCATAAGCTAACTTTTATTGAATAACTTGTCCATTATTAGTTGTGCTAAAATGTTTTGCTTAAGACCATAAATGCTAAGTTTTGGTGTAATTACAAAAATATTGAAAAGCTTTGATAAAATTGATCATAAAAGAGACCTTTAAGAAAGCAGTGTTATTATGCTGCAAACAGCCTCCACCTATGGTTTTGAAAAGAAGATAACAAAAGCAACTAAAACACAGGTTCATAACTTTGTACAATTGTATTGCTATTAAATTTTTTAAAGCAAGAAATGTTTAACCACTTGTTAATCCCATCCTGTAATTTGCCTGGGTTTAAGTATTCAATAATACAGTGAAAAGTTAATTGATGTTAAAATGCTCCTATTAAACAGTTAGCAAATTATTGGATCCATATTTCAAGAACCTGTTGTCCCCATTTTGTGGCTGCTGGTTGACTAACTGGTGGTTTTCTGATCTTTTTCCCTGGGTAACTATAGCATCTTCTGGTGAATGTAGAGATTAAACTATTGTCTGATGGAATTTCAAAGTTCACATATTTATGTTTGAAATGCTTTATTTCCCATAAATCCAGTTCTATATGGTAACCAACAGTGTCAACCCTAGGCATATAAACATGCTGTGTTTAACAATATAACATACAGATTGATAAAAACACTGTTAAGCAAGCAGAAAAGAATACAGATACATATTAAATACTGCTAAACATAACGGATTAAAAATGGAACTAGTTTGAGAAGAAAATTACAAGTTTCAAAATGCACATACCACCCCTGGATATTTCACAGATACGAAAAGATCTTTAATGAATTCAACATAGTCCTAGCAACATAAAATAAATACAGCATAAAAGCATGCTGAAATCAGAAAACAGATAAAATCCCATCAGAAAAGTAATTGGGTATGTATAAAATACATCATTTAGATTTCAACAAAACATACATCGGAAAAATTAAGAGAAACATAAACACAAGACTAAAAGAATACTTTTGGAAGTATCAGTTAAATATCAGCCGTAGTCAATCACTTCTGGGATGAAATCAAACTGCTAACATCAACACATAACCATATTTAACTGAATTTATAGGAAAGATCATATATAAAAAATTCCAAGCATTAAATCATGAACTTTGAAATTCCATTTAATCTCTAAACTCACCAGACGATGCTACAGTTACCCAGGAAAGAAGAAGATGATCAGAAAAGCAATTAATCAATCAGCAGCCAAAAATGTCCTGTCGATAATTTGATAAGTGGAGCAGTAGGAGTATTTGACATTGATTCATTTTCCATAATTTTATTATGTGCTTCCCTCTGTGAAAGTTCTAATGACATTAAGTTCAGTAATATTCCTGCTTGGAGATGTAAAAACAGTAAGAAAGAAAAAAGGGTGATTTATGCTGGACATTTCTATGCTTATCACATTCCCATTATGAAAAGCAGAGACATTTTTTAGGATTATATGTTAATTTTCTCAACGATTTTCATGATGTTTTTCCTGGAGTTTTTCATTTCAAATCCAAAAGAAAATTAGAACCATGAACCCTGAATTGAAAACTGTATCTGTTGGTAAATATAGAAACTATATTAATTTGGTGTTTAATTATATTTCATTAAACTCTCATGCTAGTTTATAAATATGCAATTAAGGGTTGTGTTTGATATTCTAAAACCTTAGGTTTTGGAACATAATTGATGAAAAAATGAAGTATACTTATTAGTCCAATCCTGCATATTTAATTATAAAAATGTGTATATTGGGAAATCAATTACCAGAAGGAAATAAAAATGGTTTTTGTTTAACATGTAATCTAAACTATCTAAACAACAGAGAACAAGTCTAAAGAGAAAACATATAAACATAAGTTTATGAATATCAAACAATAATGAGCCATTGAAACTAATTCAGAAGCAAGTAATTGTCTAAAAATTGAAGTAATCAAGACACTCATAAATATTTTTAAACTAGCCTTTAAGGATAAACAGCCAATACTGACCACTGAAATGGATGGCAAAACTGAGAAGCAAAGCCAGTATACTGCATGTTTTACCATTATGGCATACAGGGATTGGTGATGGTTTGATAGATTTTACTTCAAAAGAATATGATTGAATGCTTATGTACTGAACGTGAAAGATATTACGCCCAAAGCTGTTTTCTGGATGTGCCACTGTCATATACAAAATGTTGGTGTAGGCAGCAGCAATCGTGGATCATCTGTGCCAAACTCAACCACCTGTGTCACAGCAAAAGAAAACGTCTCAAACTTCAGACATCTCTGAAGAGAAACCAAAGGAAGACGACAAAGTGAAGGTGAAAGAAGAAGAGAAGATGGAAGTAGATGAGGAGGATCAGAATGTGGTGCAAGAAAGTAAGAGCGAAGAAGCAGGGGATGCTCAGGCTGTTCCTGTGAGTATCTTTAAATTTGCATCGATGGCATGGAATGAAACCTGTAGAGAAAGCTGCAGTTGATACCTGCTAAATGACTCAACCACAAACCTCTCTCAGCATTGCTACAGTTACTATACTTACCCAGATAATAGCAGATGATGTAGTGTGCATTAAAAATAATCTGCAATTTACCCATTATTTCATACATCTTTTGTTTCTTCCTTTGCTATCTAATCGCATAAAATACACTGTAAAACTTCTGTATATAGATGTGGTGTATGATTTAATGCTTTTCTTTGTGCATATGTGAATCAGTTTTTCTTTAACATGCTAGTTAATCTAGAAAAGAAAAGGTAGTAGAGTAGAGGTAGTCATTGTGCATGTGCACTGCTCTATAACCTCAGATATACTAAAGAACTGGTTTGGGTTACAAATAACTGGAAACACAAATTAACAAAGCAACAACCAAGTAGCTAATGGAAATGGAAATCGTAGTAATCTAATGATATCTCTAACATAGAAATTATCAATCTTTATTAATTATTAAAAATGTTCAGCTAGGCAACAACATCATAATACATCACTCAGAGACAATATACATGCAGAAACATTGTTAATACATATCTTTAGCATTGTTACCGTATGTAGAAATATCATTAAAAGGAAACATTCCTTGATTTTGGCATGCTGTGTGGAAGATGCATAATACATTTAATTATTTCAGGATTCAGAAATTGCTTGTGTGTATTTTTAAATTAATAATAGAAGATTATACTAATTTAAAATTAATGAATTAGAAATAACATAGTGCATTTTTATGCTTTTCTTGGACATGTTTCAAGGACCTTACCTTTGTCATCAGATTCAGCCAGGCTAATGCCTCATTTTATTGCTAAGGCCTTTCTTATTTTTATTAATAACATCTTCTTCCCAAAGAGTGTCAAAAGTTCATCATTCAGTGTGTTTATCTCTTTAAGTTTCAGCTCTACATAAATTTCATGGTTTTCAACCCAAAAATGTCTGGGTACTGCCAATGCATGCAGCTAGTCAGTGAATTAGTTTTTATAAGCACCCCTAGTTGTTTATAAGCACTCAAAATGCTATAACAATATGCAAAAACATTTCCCCAGTTTTGTTTGTCTATTATTATATTATTGTTGTTGTCATCATCACCATTATTATTATTATTATTATTATTATTATTATTATTATTATTATTAGACTAAATGTTTTATGACAACAAAGAAATCTTGGAAAGCTTAAAAACAATAGTTTTGTATAGCTCTGTAAGTTAACCTATACTTATTGTTACATACGTCAGGCACAATATATTATAGAGATACCATTTAAATGCCTGGCTTTCTTCTGAAAACCTTTCTAAATGTGAACTTTTGAATATTTTGTTGTTTTATTTGTATTTTAATATTCAATAGTTTACTTTTCAAAAACTTAAGTTACTTTCTGGCATATATTTCAAGACTGTAAGAGTAAAATGTATTGGCATCAGCCCTAACATATATATTAGGCTTAGATGCAAAGTATTGCCTAAAGCTATATCTCCCTCTAAAGCCTACTAGCATCTTGTCGATTGTGACATTTTCTCCCAATGAGTAGCGTTTCTGGCAGTTGCCCATGAACGTAAAGATATTTTTCACTGCTGCAAGTTTCCTTCTTTCTTTGTGAGAAGATCTGTCAGCAAAGAAGAAACTTGAAGTGCTTCAGATTCGTTACCAATCTAAACATCTCTACTCCATCTCCATCTGTACCCCATAGCTCTTCTAAAGATAGTTCTGCCAAATATAGAAGATGTATGAATGCTTCCATCTCATTTGTTGTCAAATTACCATATCTTTCACAGCTGATTTTGTTTTGTACAAACCAATGTACTGATTGGTGTACATGATGATTATTTCTAGTATGTCGTTCGTGATAAAACAAGTCCAACTATCTGTAGGTGTGCTTTTCTAACTAGACCCCTAACACCAGGCAGATGAGTAAGCAAATTCTGTAATCTAATTTTTCTCTGTTGCAATGGTCTCATTTGATGACCCTATCTTTACCAGCAATGTTAGGAGAAATATCTGCTGTGTCTATGTCTTCATCCGTGTCATTTTGAGACGAACAAGAATCCTCACCACAAACTTCTGTCGTAGGTTCACAATCTGCGTTGCTTTCAGCATCAAAATATGTTCATCAATATCTTCATTAAGGAGGAAACCCATTATAAACAGACAGCACAGTTCGGCACAGCACGACATGGCACAGTTCAATTTCATTTCTAATAAAGCGATGCAAGAAAACCCATTACGAGAGCCCAGCTCGGTTCACCACAGCACAGGAATGGAAAAAGAAGAATACCTCCAAGGGAATTAAAACCGGTGAGTGCAGTCACTCGTGTAGTTTGGTAATGTATTGCTATACGTTGTGTATTCAGTGCAAGAACATGCACAGAGAAGAGATGGATAGGTTGAGTCAGATGTTTATAGAAATTGTGATAGATATTCTTTTCTCTATAATGCATCTGATCCAGCTTACCACGACAACAGGAAAAAGGATAATGCATGGAAACAAATTTCTGAAAAGTTTCCAAAATAGACAGGTAATTTATATGTATATAAAATCATTAAGTTAAAGCAATTCACATTTAATCACATTTTGAATGAATTATTTTCCTTAAAGACCTTCACTATTGCACTGTCAAAGCTGTTTAAATCAAGTGAAACTTTGAAAGAAAAACTTACTCTTGCCAGTGTGTTAAGCATTTAAAAATATATAAAATTGACAAAGAAAATAATGAAACTTATGTGTTTGCAAGACATCATTTTCCAGGGTCATCAGGTTTCAGCAATGCACTAATTGCAGTTAATAACAACACAATTTTTAAAGCAAATATTCACATGTAACCTGCCTGTTAAATATCCAACAATGAACTTATATTGCCTAATTACAAACATGAGTTCTGTGTCTAATTCCCATGATCCCATCCATATTCCCTCCTCTTCTGAAAGATATCTTGAACCCTTGTGTTGCTCCTGATTTTCTTCCTCTGCACAATCTGCTGCAATAAACAGTTCTTCTGACAAGACTTGCGATCTATTTGCTGCCGCACCATACTGTGTTGAGCCATGCTGTCCGTTTATAATGGGATGATGGCTGTTCCATTCTTGCGCCAAACCGTACCACACCATGCTGTGCATTTGTAATGGTATTCCTCTTTTATCATCCAAGAGTATTGTTTGGGCTTTCTGTAAATTTGAAAACTTCATGTATCCTTAACGTTATATGTGCAAAAATGTGGTCGATAGAACGAAAGACCACAAAAACAATGAGGTACATGAGCAGGCGCAGTGCATCTCACAGATACCTTTGTTTGATAATGAAACAAACAAAAACACTCTGCTGGCCAATAATGAACCAGCAAGTATTCCAATTGTTTTAGGAAGCTATAATGAGTTACAACATCTTCACATAAACGGGTATGTCTGTTATGTAATGCAGGAAAGTTATCTCTCAGATATATTGTGCCTAACAGAGGGTTAAATTGGAGAAGTTTGTCATTGTAGACAGGATAGATAGTTTTCTATGGGTTCTTCTACAGAAGTACTTTGAACATAATAGTACTACAAATATGATTTCATATTATACACTAAGAACCATAACTATTTACATAACCCTTAAGGTTCATTACAATTTGGCAGTATTGTGTACACTCTCCCAATGTAAGTGCAACAAATAGCACATGAAGTACATATTTTCATTAAATATTCATTTATTTACAGACATTTGACAACTGATTTTAAGATTATGTTACATAGCAGAGTGAAATAATATGTCAGAGAGAGTATATAGCATAAGAATACATGTTTTCAATAAACACTCATCTATCTTCAGACAACGGTCAACTAATTTTAAGATTCTGTTATTACATTTATGCAGTATTGGAAATACTAAGTCAATCATTTAATTGAGTAAAATCACCTATTTACCAACATGGGTGGACTATCTTTAAAATACATAGTTTGTGCATGTATTCTGTTATAGAATTATAACATGAAATATTACTGTTACATAATCTACTTAGATAATTAAGTTTTTAGGTTACAGACATAACAATTACGAGAAAAGATTACAGACCATGACAATTTATAAAAATGAATAGTACAGGCACTTGTGTTACAGTTTAGCAGATGGATTTCTAGAACATGATTATTTTTGCACCACCTAATGGAACTCTGATGTTACAAGTGTACCAATAATCACAGTTCCTGCATAACATTAATGTATAAGAGCTGGCCAGAACTTACCATGCTAATAATTCATGAACCTGGAATATAAAGCATAAAGAATAGCCTGTATACAATAGAAGAACCGAAAGGCTATACTGCAAGAGAAATTGGATACTACCATAGTACATGCAGTGCATTTATTAAGAAATGTCAGAAGTACGATATAACTTGCAACATCAAAAGTAAAAATTACTGTAATGGTAAATATAGAAGTCTTGCTCTAGTGACTGCCACTTCAGTTTAAGGATACTGTGTGGACTCTGCTCTCTTGGCACAACTCAAAAATCATGGGACTAAAATATCAATCACAATTTTGTTATAATTTATTCTTATTGACCACCTATCTAATTTCAGTTCATTCATAATGGACATCAATCAACTTTTCTGTAAATTCTTTATTCATCACCTCTCCAATTTCAGTTTAATCACAATGAATAAAGAACACATTTTATTTTCTCTACATAATATATGGTACATACATAGAGAAGGTAATGCATTCCACACAAAAATTTGATACCAAAATTTCACAGGAAATACAATCAAAAGAGGCATTTTTAGTAAAAGAGTCATCTCTATGTGAACACAATAACTCAAAAATGAAAAGCCTGTGAAATACCAAAGTTAGTATTTAAGTTTAATATCTTCCAACAATGTGACACAGAGATTTTGAGGAAAAATCCCCTCTCCCCCCCCACCTCAAACATCCCTTTACATGATAACCTTTTGAAAATTTAGATTTTCACAAAAATATTTCTAATGATTTTGATTAACATACTGTATATTAAAGATAAATACATGGGAAACAAAATGTATATCTTGAATTTTTTAGGAATAGCTTCCGAAGACCTCTTTATTCTGGATGACTTTTGCATTACTGGTAAACTGTAAGAAAGAGACAAAAAGTAAATACAGAAAAAATGTTGATCTTGTTAAAACACAATTTATGTCATATACATTATCTTCATGGAGTTGACCATTTCCAAGACATTCCTTGTTATTGGTTTCAATTTGAAAATACTTACTTTTCTCACACAGGAATTTGTTAACTCCTGGCCATGCAAAGAAACAAACTTCAATTGCATAGCAACAGTATTTAAAGCATTTAAGCATTGCTTTGGCCTAGTGAGCTCCCTTATTTCCCTTCTACTTATAAGGAAGTAATTAATACAACTATTTCAGCTATCGTCTGTTTATCTTGATTAGCTAGAAGTAGAGAGAAGGATCAGCTTTTATAAGAATAATCTGTTGCAGAATAGCTAGAGAAAATCATGTGAATGGAGCACACAGATTTTTTTACTTTCTGTACACACATTCCCATAAGGTATAGAGAAGGTATTGTATTCCATCCAAAAATTTGATATTTAGAGTTCACTGGAAATACATTTTGAGAACCCATGTATATAAAAAAAAAAAAAAAAAAAAAAAAAAAAAAAAAAAAAAAAAAAAAAAAAAAGGATTATTAGAAAAACGTGTGTGCGTGCGTGCGCGCACATGCATGTTTTTTTGTAAAACAGGTAGATTAAGTCATCTGAGTGTATATACATCAGATTTTTAAGAATGCACACCAATGCTTTTTTTGGATTCAGGGAGTCCCAAAGTATGTATTTCTGGTGAAATGTTGGTATCAATACTCTCTCAATATGTATATAGTACATGTAGAGAAAGTAAAAATGGCATATGCAAAAACATAATAGTACACAATGTAAGTTTTAATGAGCTCTGCAATTTTCCTCTAGTAAGTTCTTTCTCCCTCTTATTTTTTTAATGTCTCCACTGTGTATAGCAAGTAGGGAAAGTATTGTATTCCACCCAAAAATTCTATGTTGAAATTTTACCACAAATATATATTTTGAAATATGGTTGGTATCTAATGTTGTGTAGTTAACAGTGAAGCCATTTGCTCTCTTGCATTCCAGTATTTTGATGTTATGTTATCATATTTAACTTTTTGTAATTGTTTGAAACTAGGCACCATAAATGGTGGTTACATCACTTAATTTTGAAATATATATCCTGCCTTTAAAAAAAGATGTCATTGTTAGAAAAAGTTCCATATGTACTTTGTGCACACCTTTTCTTGGGCATTCTGGCCCCTTTTCACGTAACTTTGGAAGCAGAGGAGCATAACAGCATTAAGACATCAGGCATGTTATATATCCTGATACATAATGGCTTCAATGCTAATGTTTCATTCTGTCTGTAAATCCCAGATTTCACACACATGCACAGTTTTGTTTGACACATCAGTTATTTCACGGTATTCACCATAACAGCTGAGGGGCTCAAAGAAAGATACTTACTCTCTTCATCTCCCCATAAAACTAGCACCCAAAAAAAGGTGCAAGGCTAGCATGTGTATGTAAACTGCATAACTCAAAAATGAAAACTTTTAAATACCTAATTTGACATTTGAGTTCATCTTCCAAGGAAGCAACGTTCAAAGATATCCTCCCACCCTAATCTACCCCTTACATGAAATGTTTTAATCATTTTGATCAAAATATCATATGTAGGGCCATTATATTATATGGTAACCCATTCTCTCCTTCACTATTCCCGCGCCATCTGCTATGACTTCGGATTATGAATTACTATTTGAAAATGCAGTGTCATCATTTCTGTGTTGCTGAGTCAGGCGCAGTCAATCATTGCCAGCTAGGTGCTTTCATCACTGCAGTAAACATAGTAAGTCATTTAACTGTGGAAGAAAACACATGTTTATTTGTAAAGTTTACTTTAAAAATGAATCTGCTAGCCATGTATGCAGGGAGTTTGCTGAAAAGTTTACAAACTCTGTACCACCTGCAAGAAAAACTATACATATTGTTGCCAATAAATTTGAAGCTTTGGGTTCAGTGTTGGAGAAGAGACATTCATGGAGATGGTCTGTGTTAACAGAAAATAAACTGAAGGAATTTGATGTCACTTTGAAGCATTTGCCTCAAAAGTCGCTGAACAAATTAGCGCAGTAAACAGGTGTATCTCCATCTTCTGCTAGAAATGCTACACATCTGTTGAAACTAAAACCTTATTGTTACACACAAGTGCAAGCATTAAAAGTAAATGACCTGGCAAATGTGTAAATTATTACAATTGGTGTTTCCAATCTGTAGGAAGAGGTTTCATTGACCCACAGTTTTGTTTTTCTCTGACGAATCTTGGTTTCACGTAAATGAATGTGTGAATACCCACAACAGTCGATACTGGGCTTCAGAAAACTCTGCATTATTGGATGAAACACCTCATATGATCAGAAGATGGGAGTTGTGAGCAATAAGTGCTAGAAGAATAATAGGCCCCACTTTTTTTTAAATGCAGAGCGATATCAGAGGCTAATTCTCAAACCATTTTTCAATTGCTTGACAGAAGAAGAGAAATCAATTGATTGGTTTCAGCAAGATTCTGCAACACACAGCTGCCGAATTGTTCAATACAGTAAGAAAGGTGTTGGATGACAGAATTCTCAGTGTTGATTTGTGGCCCCCTCATTCTCCTGACCTAACGAGTTGTGATTTTTATCTATGGGGTTCTTTAAAAGACAAAGTATATCGTTCCAATCCTCGCACACCAGAGGAACTTAGAGATAATATTGTGCAAGAAATCACAACCATTCATGTTGCTGAGCTCCAGTGAGTGAGTGAGTGAGTGACAACATTTTTATGAGATAAGATGTTTGTTTGAGAACAGAAAGTCAATATTTCCAGCATCTATTATAAGGACTTTAGTCCACCTCTGCCCACATAGTTTTCCCGGTAGCTCCCAGCTCTCTCGCGCACTGTTAGAGAGCATGCAAGTAGGTTACTACATAAAATAATGACCCTGTATTAAAGATATTTATATTAAAAATAAAATGAATATCTTGAATTTACAGGGAATAATTTTTGAAATCCTCTTCACTCAGAAGGAAATCTATACAATCTTTTGTAAGCGGTAAACATTAAGTGATACACAAGAAAGTGTTACACTAAAAATGTATAGATCTTCAAAACATGCAGCTTATTTCAAATAACCTTTTGTGGCACAGGCATCTATTATTTATAGTTTGAAATGTTCAATATTTGTCATTCTTTTAAAGCCCTGTTGATTTTCAGTTGTTTTTGTGACATCATGGAAAGAATATGGAATTTTATGGCCAGTATACAGTGTTTAATTCTAAAACATTTTACTCCCGCTATTGCATTTGTATTTATAAAGAAATGTGCAGCTATTTCTGGAAAGGCTATCTCAATGAAAATAAAGAAGATAGGAAAATAAACTTTCATAAGAATAGGGAATAGAGTATGCACTTCATCAAATCCTCTGGACCAAAA
The DNA here is from genome assembly GCA_030762935.1 of Hymenopus coronatus. Lineage (NCBI taxonomy): Eukaryota > Metazoa > Arthropoda > Insecta > Mantodea > Hymenopodidae > Hymenopus > Hymenopus coronatus. Next base: position 31,081,842 of record CM060897.1, read on the forward strand.
GTGTAATAAAAAATAAAATATTTATTGTTACCAAAATAAAAAAATGCAATCATTAATTCCAAATCTTTCTTGAGCAGTGCAATAGCAAGTTTGGACTTTGCCATATTATTAGGAAGTTCAATGACTCAATGGTAGGAACTGCTTGATAGATCCTTTGAGAAGAAAGGAAAACCAGTGCATGAATTAAGTGGAGTTTCAATTTGGTATTTTTAGTACATTTGAACATGCTGTACATATCCCTGCAAGAAAATAACAAAACCACTGAATTGTATGACAGCATAAAATTGTTTATAATGAAGTTGGTATTATGAGGAATACAGTTGAGTGTAAAAAAGCTGATTTACTTCTCAAAGCTCTCAACAGTCCAAGTTTTGCAAGTTGCAGATGTGCAAAAGTATTTTCAAATAATACAGGAAATGAACCAAGAATTAAGTAAAAGCTCTAGTGACGTGGCATAATTAGTCATATTTCAAACTTTTGCTGAGCCATATACTACAGAAATCAACAGTATTCCATTTAATCTGAACTAATTAATTTACAATGCAGTCATGAACTGAAAAATAAATTCTAAAATAGGGGAAATTTGATTGTGCATGTTTGGATATTCACAATCTCCATGTGTATATATGCAAACAATTGATTTTCCTTATGAAAATAAAAAAATTCTTTGCAGAAGCAGCTGACTGATCAGAACTTAAAATGTGAACTTATGCTGGTAGTTTTCAATTTCTTTAAATACCAATTAATAAACAATAAAGATATGACATTTGTTATAAATGTTAAAGTGTTATACACATTACATTAGTGTTCAAGAAGTCATGAACAAATTATACAAAATGTTTTACAGACATTTAAGCATTTATTCCAATATTTCAGCTAGAAGTTGTGAAATAATGTTTATAGTTTCAGCGTAAAGGTTTTACAAATGCAAGCCACTAAATTAACATACCAAGCAAGAAAAATTCTTGTTCCCAAAAATTGCAGGTTGGTAACAGAACCATTATTAGAATTTCAAAATCAGTAGCTTACATTTTATCCCAAATTAACTTGCTGAAAGCCAAATGTAAAATCTTAGGGAGTGGTCACTTAGGAAGCAGAGTAAATGCTGTTGCAAAATACACAGATTCCAATGTTAGACATACAATAAGACAATTTAATGATATGCTGTTTGGTGACTCTATCATGGCAAAAGAAACTGATCATATAACAATAAAAGCTTCAGATCGTTTGTTTGAGCCTTTAATATTAGTTGCTAAATCAGGTATCCATGAACTAAATAATATAATGGCAGTATTCAACCAAGTGCATTTAAAAGTAGTTGTATTAATTCTGATTTGCTGCTTTGTTACAAAGAACATTCGCCATTCTGGAACAGATAAGCCATGGAAGTAATGGTAACAAATTCGGCTTAGTAATAGCACTCTTGGTATTGAAAGCAAAAGGAGAATCTTACTACATTTACTGCAAAAAATTCCTTCAATACCTTTATGTAGCAAATTCAAATGTTAACAGCGAGAGATGTTTCTGTAAATTAACTTAGTTGTAACAGACAGGTCAACTAAGAAAAAACAAAAATGATACAACTTGTATGTTGTAGTTTTGTTATGTCTGATTTGATTCTGTTCATGATATTAATTTGGAATAAAAGGTTTTGAATGTGGAAATAAGGAGTTTTACAAGGGTCATTTGATAAATTCTTGGAATGAAGCCCAAAATTACAACTGATCTGATTCAAACTATTTTTATTTTTCAATGCAGTTTCTCTGTACTCTGATGCACTTGGTCCATTGAATATCCAAATCCCAAAAATGAGATTCCTCCAGGGCTGCAAAATATTTGTCATCTTTGGCTATCATTTCTTCGTTTGAATAGAATTTCCATCCACTAGAAAATTTTGAGCTTAGGGAAGAGTTGGAAGTCAGACGGAGCCCTATCAGGTGAATAAGGCAGATTGGGCAACCATTCATACCTTAGCTTGTTCATTTTTGCCATGGTAAAGACTGATGCAAGATGACTTATCTATAGCTATTTTTGGCGTACCTTTGCTGTAGTTAGTCCAAAAGGTTGGCATAACATTCTCCTGTAATTGTTTGACCATAAGGAAGATAATCTATCAGCAGAATCCATTTTGCATCCCAGAAAAATGATGCCATGGCCTTTTGACCTTTTCAGCCGGCTGTATTGCCTTTGCTTTCTTTGGAGGTGGATAATAGCATGCTTCCACTGTTTTGATTGTATGTAGTAATGATACTGGTATGTAGTAATGATACTATACTTCATCAACCAGCATGAAAAATCTTGTGGGCTTTTCTGAAAACAGGCCAAACATTGCTCTGAAATTTGCACTCCGATGCATTCTTGATTTATGTTAACAGTTGCAGCACCTATAAGGAAGATAATTTTTTCATACCCAATTCCTTAGTCAAAATGTTATATGCCCTTTCACATGATATTGCTACAGCTCTAGCAATTTCTTGTACTTTCAGTTGGCGATCCTCCAAGACTATTTTGTGGACTTTTGTAACCATTTCTGGAGTGACCGAACATTATACAGATCAACTGTATACTCCCCCAACCAAATTTAAATTTGTTGGTCCACTTAACAACAGTTGAATATAAAGAAGCAGAGTCTCCCAATATGTTCAAGTCAGCATGAATTTCATTTGCTTTCATACCTTTCTTTACAAAGTACTTTATCACTGCTTGAATCTCGGTTTTTTCCATCTTAAAAATGTCTTACATGGTAACAACAATAATAAGTTGTCTGCAACACAGCTCTTCACCCAGAGCACTGAAACAACAATGCACTTAAAAAGGATGGTTAATTATTGCATCAGAACTGCATTGAGCTTGCAATGACCATTATTGGCGATTCCGAGAACTTATCAACTAACCTTCCTTTAGTCACCGTCAATTTTCATTTCAGTCATGTAATTGTCCCCAAAAATGAGCACAAAATTAATGTAGAATATTCAACCTAAAGTTTTGCCTTTGCTTACATCAAAAATCAATGTTTAAGAGTTACTAATAATATATTCCTTTCACTAAATAGATGTGTAGTTTTCTCCCTTTTCTATGAGGGTGTATAGCCTTGGAAGTTTTTAAAAAATACACTATTCAGATGAACTAGAAGTCCAATTATAAGCTCAACAGATTTTGTTATAGTTTGTATTTCATCAGTGTACTCCAATATGTATTATTTATTCCATATATATTATGCTTATTATTTCTTCATTAGTAACATCTCCTAAGTATATTGAATTTCTAGGTAGTTATTGCTGTAAAATAAATATCCAAGCATGTAGCCAATTGAGTTGCATTAGTAATATTTTAATTGTTACAGTCTAGTTCTATATTGCCCTGTGAATGACAGATTTTGTTTAATTTTGCCATCAAGCTTTAGTCTTATTGTTAGAACACATTATAATTACCATTCTTATTCTGTATGGCTTATCTATTGCTTTATTTTAATACATGTTTATAATTGTTAATGTAATTGTCAAATCCCAGTATTATTCTATAGCTCATACTGAATTTATGCAATAAGTTTTCGCACTCACACAATTTTCGTATGCCTGAGGTTAGCAGCTTTCATTTCTTATTTCTTGCCTGTTTTGAACAATGTTGAAGGAAAGCAATATTGATGCTGAACATAAGAATATTTACTAACAATAAATTTCTTATTTTTATCACCTAAGTTACACATATCAAGCCAATTTTCTGCGCTAGTTGATTTGTGTATATGGTATTGTCAGTATTGAAAATTTTGTTTTGTATTAGTTTTAGATAGAACTTCAGGGGAGTATTAGCTCCAATCTGGAATATTTATACCTCATGTTCTCTAAATCCTGTATTATTGACTGTATTAACCTGTATTATTACAATTTGCATTTTGTTCTAAATGTAAATGTATTTACCATGCAATGTGTATTTTAACCATTTCCAGGAGGTGCTGAGGATACTCTTGCCTTTTGGTTCTTAGACTAGTATTAAATTTATTCATTTCTTAAAAAATAAATCCATAAATTGTGCAGTTAAATTAAAAGGAAGGTTTCAACTTTACAAACAAAATTTAGATTCATGAAAACAAGGATGATCTATAAAGTCACTCTGTAGAATGAATCCATCCCTCTGTCTCAAGAATGAGTCTGAGACATGTCCTGCTGCATCTATGCAAGTCCTTGTGTGAAACTTGTCATAAAATCTGTTAAAGTTTAATATTTTTGCAGAAAATTAATATGTATTTATAATTTACACAAAAAAATTGCATATAAGGCTTATTTAAATCAATCCAGAGTATAGCAATATCTATTCACTTGTTTACTAGCACAATAAAATGCAAACATATTTACTGTTTCCTTCCTTCTTAAGGTGCAGGTTAAAGAGATGGAAAATTCCTCACAGCTAAAGGAGGAAGAGGAAGAAGAGGAAGAAAAAATGGATTCAAAAGAATCATTGGCCCCATTATTATTGAGTACCATCACCACGCCTCCATCGCCTTCAGAAAAGAAAAGAAGTCGTCCATCAGGAGAAGAAATCGTGCCTTCTGTAGGTAGCAGTCAGAGCTGTCAACCACCACCAGCGAAGGTATGGAAGGGCCTCAGATACAAGTACTGGTCACTTGGAGGCATTCAACCAGCTGTAAAATATAAGAAGCCAAACGATAAGGAAATAACAGAGGTAAAATGCATTTTTAAGAATTATGCTCAGCTGATTGTTTATCAAAATATACACTTTTGTAAGATGTAATAAAATAAAAGTATAATTACAAGCAAAGTTTGAACAGGAAAGTGTAGTTCCTGAACTGTCAGAAAAATATAGTAGTAATGAAACATCAGTGATTTTTCATTTCCAGAAAAATAATGAAATTTTCCATGATATTTTAACATAAAACTTTGATAAACTATAATTTGGGATAACATGGGAAACTAAAGATGGCTTTGGACCTTCCCTAGCTCTTGCTCCAATCCCTCTTTAAGGCCTAAAGATAGGATCTTAGAAAATAAGTGCCATTACCAGGATTTGAACCACTGATCATCTGCTTTCTCTACTAATCAATGCAACATACCAGTGTGACGTGATCAGATAAACTGACTCAGCATAATTTTAAGAACTGACTGTGTGTAAAAGAAAATCTGAAGAAATAGCATGTTATGTTAGGAGTCTTCAATCCTTGGATTGGTTTGCAGCGACTCTCCATTCAGATCTCTCTGCTTTCCGTTTGAGTTCTTCATATTTACTGCATTTCATATCTTCCATAATTTGTTTTATATATTGTGATCTTGCTCTTCCTTTGCCACTTCTTCCTTCTATCATACCTTCTATTATAATATTCAGTGTGCTCTGATTGTCTTAATAAATGGCCTATTAATTTTGTTCTTCTTCTTTTAATTTGGTTCCAAATTCGTTTTTCTGCTTCTGCTCTTTTATATACTTCTTCATTTTTAATTTTGTCACTCCATTTAATTTTTAGCATTTTCCTATAGCACCATGTTTCAAATGCTTCTATTCTCTTTCTTTCTGCTTTTAAAATTGTCCAAGTTTCACATCCATATAACATAATACTCCATACATATGTTTGTAATAAATTCTTCGTGGTTTCAAGGCTAATATTGTTTGCAGTAAATAGCTGGTACTTTTTATTAAAAGCAAGTTTTGCGTGTTGTATTCTACTGGTTATTTCTGTTTTGCTCCTTCCATCAGCTGTTATTTTGCTTCCTAGATATTGAAATATTTCGGTTTCTTCTAATAGTTGTCCATTTACTTTAAGTTTTGTGTTACTATTCCCTTTCTTCCTGCAAGTCATAATTTTTGTTTTTGATTTATTAATGTTTAAGTTGTAGTTGTTCCTTAATGTATTTTCTAATTTGTTTAAGAATGTTTCTAAATCTTTCTTGTTCTCCATTAATATTGCAATATCATCTACAAAGCGGAGCATATTGATTTTTATCCTCTGTATCTTTATTCCAGTGTCTATTTCTTCCGTGATTTCATTTAGTGCACTCTGTATGTATGCATTAAACAGTATTGGGGATAGTGCACATCCTTGTCTCACTCCTTTTCTTATATGGACTATTTCTTGATTTCTCCCACAGTTTATAATTGCTTTTTCATCTTTATAGATTCCATATAATCCTAAAATCTCTAAATTTAATTCCCAGGTTTCTAAGCACTCCAAACATTTTGATCCAATCCACATTATCAAATGCTTTCACTATATCTATGAAAGCAATATATGTTCTTTTATTCTTTCTTAGCCTTTTTTCCAGTATTAGTCTCATTGCTAATATTGCTTCTCCTGTGCCTTTGTTCTTCCTAAATCCAAATTGATCATCTGTTATGTATGTATCTATTTTCTTATAAAGATTTAAATGAAGATCAACTTTTTACAGAGGGTTTTTCATTTCTTTTAAAACAGCACTTGTTTTCATTTGTAATACATAAATTGGTCATGAAAAGCTGTAAATGCGCAGAATAGCTCTGTGGTATAGTGTGATTTCAAAGAAATTGTTTCCCTTTTAAAAGATGTCAGCTAAATATTTGAAATTTCAATTTGTTTCTGCTGCTCAAATAAGCTGTGCTATATTTTATCTATTTAATGGTAGTACTTTAATTCAAGAGTAGTACATAGGAGAATCAAAATCTTAGAGATATATATCCTATAATTAAACATATACAAATTGCTGTAAAAATCAAAACCATCAAGTATCAAGTTTTACCTCCATATTATTGTAAATCAATTAAATTATCATAAAACTTTATTACATATTATTTTATAACGCAGTACTGAATATTAGTTTTTACTTATAATGGGTAAAAAAAAGACGAGTTGTATTCAATACAGCTGTTAACTTTCAACAGTTAAAATGTGTTATTCAACATGTTAAACTATACTATTCAACATGAGTAACTGCATGTTATCATTTGGTTGACTTGTTAGGACAACAAAATCTCTTAAAAAGGAAAATTGACTCCAATGATGATTTTTCTGTTTATATTTTTGTCTGTGCTTGGTATGTAATAAAAAGAGGAAAAGATAGAGAATGTGGTTAAGGTCCTATCTGGTTAATCGGCACATGAGTGAAAATGTTTTGAATAAACTTTACATTGAGCACTGCTTTGGCTTCAAGCATTTATTGAAAATTGCTTTGTGTAAACTCAAAAACAAAAAGTAGGTTAATTACCAAAGTTGGGATTTAATTTCATTATCTTCCAAGGATGATACACAAAGATCTGCAGGAAAATCCCCCCCCCCACCATTACGTATATGAAATAAAGTATGCAATATGCATGTTCTGCATCTGTCATTAATTTATCTTATAGCCACCTAACATCAAACTGGTGCACAGATACTCCCAAGAGTTATTTTGTCATAAGCTCATACTTTTCATATTAATGACAGCAAAATTGGGTAAAGCATTTTTATATACTTAAGATATGCTATTGGATATTGTAATTGTAATTTATTAGCAGCCTATAGACTCTTTTCGAATATCGGGCATTGTCAGCTTACATTAAACAAAATTAGCATTAAATCAACTTAGTCTACATAAATTATAAAAATACATTAATATATACAGGATGTTTGGTTTAACAAAGTATTAATATAGTCTACATAAATTATTTTAAAAATTCATTGATATCATACACAGGATTGTTCAGTAAATATGTCTTGAGACATTGTTTAAATTTAACAGCATTTTCATTTTTTACATATGCAGGGAGTCGATTATACATGTGTAATCCTATTATGTAGGGATCTTTATTTACAGATTTTACATTGTAGCTGGTATAATGTAAGTCAAGTTTGCATCTAGTATCATGGTTATGTATTTCACTATTTAGTTTTGGTTTTTTCTGGTTAATTAAGTTACTTTGTATATGTATAGAGATACTACAGTAAACATCTTTTCTCTTTTAAAAACTTCCCTGCATGATTCTCGACACCCTATTTTAAACATAGTTCTGGTACATTTCTTTTGTAGCACTAGAACCCTTTGCATATGCATTTTATTACAACCCCCCCATAATTCAATACCATATTGGATATGTGAATAAATTAACCCATTGTATATAAGTTTTAGAACCTCAACATTACAAGTTTTTGCAAATTCCCTCATTAAATACAAACCTTTACTTTTTTACAAAGGTCATCGATATGATTAGTCCAGGACATGAGTTTATCTACTTGCATTCCTAAAAATTTGTGGGAATCAGATTCCTGTATTGCAACATTTCCAAAGTTAATATGAAATAATATATCTTTTTTCTTCTTGCTAAACTCAAATTTAATTATATTTGTCTTGTCAGGGTTATTAGTGAGGTTGAGAGATTTAAAAAATGTGTTTATTCTTAGCGATTCATTGGTGGCTAATGATTTCAAGTCAAGATCATTGTTTGCTGTACATATAATAGTGGTGTCATCTGCATAGCTTATAATTTTACATTTAGGTGTCGAATACATATCATTTAAATATAAAATAAAGAATAATGGTCCAAGTACTGAGCCTTGGGGTACACCGTATTTAACTATTTCAGCACTTGATTTAAATTTTGTTCTTTTTTTTCCTTGTTTGAAACTTATTTCTGTGTATTGTACACGACCTTTTAGATACGACGAAATTAATCTATTGGTAACCCCTCTAATACCGTACTTTTCTAAGATTAATAGTAATGTATCGTGTTGGACACAGTCAAACGCCTTAGATAGATCAAAAAATATGCCTACAGTTTTCTTTTTTTCATTTAGATTACTTAAGATGTTGTGAGTAAAGTCTATTAGGACCGTGGTGGTTGATCTTTTAGCCCGAAAGCCATGCTGAAAATCATTTAAAATATCATATTTTTCAAAGAAATTCATAATTCTCTTCAATAGTATTTTTTCAAACAACTTAGCTATTACCGAGGTAAGGGTTATAGGTCTATAGTTTTGCCTGTTACTTTTGTCTCCCTTTTTATGTATCGGAATCACAGAACTAATTTTTAAACAATCTGGGAAAATTCCTAGGTTTAGTGATGTATTTATTAGATGAACCAAGGGGGTGCTCAAAACATGTTTACATCTTTTTAACAATTTAGAGCTAATTCCATCCCATCCAGTGGAATTTTTATTTTTAAATCCATTAATTAATCTTATAACTTCATCTGCCGTAGTATCATACAGATAAAGTGAATTTCCTATACCCTTATTAATTTTAAAACCTGCAACATCAGGTGTATTTTGATTGCTAGCAACATTTATAAAGTAATCATTAAAACGATTGCATATCTGAAGTGGATTATTTTCTATGCAGTTATTAATGAGTAGATTAATATTTTCTTGCTTTAACTTTTCTTCCCTCATGCTATTAATCATTGACCATGCTGTTTTTGAATAGTTACTAGTATCAGAAAGCTTTCTTATCACCTTTTGTGATTTATTGTTTATCAATTCATCCTCATATGCTTTTTTAAATTGTTTGTATTTGATATTGTAGTGCTCGAGTTTTGTTGATTTAGCAAGTAGATATAAATCCTTTATTTTTTCCCTCAACCTCAAAGCCTCTCTTGAAATCCTTACTTTATGTTTTTTTAAAGGTTCCCATATTTTGTTTACTATAGGGCAGCATAGCTCAATATAGAGGTTTAGAATTTCATAAAATGTATTCCATTTTTATTTGTATTTTTAATGCTATACAAATCTTGCCATGTTTCATTAGCCAAACAAGTATGTAGTTTTAAAATATTAGCCTCAGTAAATTCTCTAAGGGTTATAATTTCAGTTAGGTCAGGGTTTTAAAATGTACAGTTATTTATATCTAAAAATTGAACATGATGATCAGATAGGTGATTGACCATATTCCCAGCAACACATTGGCTTTCTTTTATATTGGTAACAACATAATCAATTACAGAATTTGAATTTATAGTTTCCCTAGTAGCATCTAGCTTAACACTTTTTAAATTAAATGAATAGAACATATCCTGCAACTTTAGAAAATCCCCATTCATATGATCAGCATATATATTCAAGTCACCCATTATTATTATTATTATTATTATTATTATTATTATTATTATTATTATTCTACAGTCATGCTTTAAACAATACCCTAATACTCTATACATACATTCAATAAATTCATTTACTTTAGCATGTGGAGATCTATAAATAGCAAGAATTTTAACCTCTTCATTATTCAGTTTGGTTTGGGCCCCTACTATCTCACATACCATTTCAATATTAAAATCTCGTATTTTTACTAATGGAGTAACATTGTGTATATTTTTTGCCAGTAATGCCACTCCACCACCCTTATGTTCTTTTCTACTAAATATATCAATAATAGAATAGTTATCAATTTTACATACAAATTCTTGGGGTTTTTTGGACCATGCTCTGAGATCGCAATTATGTCAGCATCTACTTCATTAATGAAACTAGCAAATGATTCCTTTTTATTAGATAAGTACTGTATATTCTGATGTATACACCTAATTGAGATTTTAGGTTGTGGATGTGCAATTGTTTCCCTATTTACAATTACACCATTAGCTTTAGTTGACATGTTTACTGACACATTGTGCAATTTATCACCCTCTGTACTCGATACTAGTTTCCTAATTTCATGCATACCTTGATTACATTATTTATCATTTGACTTAATAGAAATGACCCTTTTCTATTTAAGTGAAATCCATCCCTCCCAAGGCAATTTTCATCTAAGAACTTGTTAGTATCAACAAATGTTGCTTTCAGTGTATCACAAGCCCAGCGTATTCCCTCATTTATGGCTTTCAAGAAGCCATATCTAACATCCCTTCTTAAGGCTATACTATTTACAACAATTTTTGCCTTAGGGTGACACTTCATTGCACTTCTTATTGCATTGTAGACCTCAGCCATTACCTCTTCTGAGGTACTAGCTGGTTTTATGTCATTTGTACCGGCATGGATCACCACTGTTTTAACCTCACTTTTCGACACATTTTCGTCCATTAAGTTTGGTAGGTATTCAGCTCTCATTCCCCTATAAACGTTCACTTTTACATTAGGATTATTTATCACTACATGTTTTATTATCGAATCACCATACACTATCACTTTTTCACTCATTTCTTCTTTCTCCTTCTTCTTCCATCGAGATGTCATGTTTTCTTGTACTTCTTTCTTCTCCAATTTATTTCGTTCGTGTACTAGCAAAGTTTGTCTGGGGTTTGTCCACTTGAAAGGGTTTTTTCTTGCGTCTTTCCTTCTGCATGGACCACTGCAGTATTCATCACTAACGTCTTTATTTTCAAAATAAATATGAGATGGTCAAGTGTACTGGAGAATTTGATGATGTATTAGTATATTGCCATGGTAGCTCTGTTGGTGAGAGCAACTACATGAAGAACAGAAGATCTGTGGTTCACATCTTGGTTTTGGGATTGAATTTTTGTTGATTCTACCTTTCCAAATCTGTGTTTGTTATCCATTAAGAACATTAGATATAGCTTTTTCCGAATAAATAATACAAGTGTTTTCCTTTTACCCCTTGTACCCCTCTTATTAATTATGTTTAAGAAGAACTGTTGAAAGAGGTGCTGGTACAAGATGAACAGTTTAACCCCCTTTATCAGGAAGAGGTGGAACACCCAAAACATTAACTCTCTTTTAACCTTACAGATGTTGTTTCGTATGGGTATTACTATGGCACCAGCAAAACCACCGGAAGACACACGGAAATGCATGTTTTGCCACCAAATTGGGGATGGAGTTTCAGATGGACCAGCCAGGTAAATGTGACAAACCCTCTTAGGCGAAGCTAAGGTTTTCTTCATCTTCATCATAGACTTTCTAAATCGGGTAATAGCAATGAAGTTCTAGTAATAAAAGTTTACAATAAGCTATCAACAAGACATACAACTACCGTTGACAGTGTTCAAACAGAAATTGAGTAATTTGCTTGTGGCAACACATTATTTATTCTCTTCAATATTACCTTGATTGTAAAAATATGATATAGTGGTCTTGTTTTAACACAAAATGTGAATCTTGCCAAGATTATATTATAAATTACATTTATCATTTGTTGTTAATGTCTTAACTATAATTTCTGTATGTAACAGTAACAGTATATGTGCTTTTGACTCTCAAGAACCTTAAAAATTATTGAAAAGTAACTGAATAGCAGTATGCAGAAGAGTATTAAGGTTCCTTTTTGCATCAATAAAGACTATACAGAGTTTGTAAGGAGCCACTTTTATGTAACTGGTTTCATTTTTAATAGTGAGAAACAGGGCAACCGTAAGACAACTAAGTGAGAAAAAAAAAGAATCTTTGTACAATTATTATTAAAAAATATAATTTTTTTGTTTTGGTTTGTTGGTTCTTATGCTTAACTATTTGATGTATGTTTTTTGTTGTCAAAATTTGTTATTTTATTTGCATTTTACCTCAAATAGGAGCTGAAATATGCCATCATTATTACAATTTCTTTTAAATTTGAGCTGCTAATGCAGGCTAGGCATAAATGCAAAATTACAGTGACAAAAATGTTACAAAATGAGTAATAAAAAATAATAATGATATAAATATACAAATTACAAAAAATATTTGACAGATGAAAAGATCAAAATCAGTTTAGTTTGGCTGGTGGTTGGGTTGATGGGATCACTTTTTTTGTTTTGGTTTAAAATGAACTTCTAGTGAAGGATATATACCATATTAAACATAAGTAAATTGCCACCATTATGGACGTAAACTAGATTAAATGGCACTATTCAGTACAATTATTATTATTATTATTATTATTATTATTATTATAGTGGTGGTAGCAGCAGCTGCAACAACTGTGGTGGCGATTTCATCCAGTTTATCAATACATTTTAATTTGGATATGCCATGTTTTATGTAAATACAAAATACCAATTAGAAAATGGGCATCCTTTTGAGACACACTTTTAGTTATACTACACCTATAATAATCCCTACTACTTGTTATGTTGTGTTATCTGTAGCATTGTTCACTTGCTACTAACATAATAATTATGTTTAATGAGTACAGACTATTTGCATGTAAACACAATAACAGTATCCACCAAGTTAAGATATTGCTTAATGCCCCAAATAATACACACACTCTTTTCCCTCCTAGAACAATCCACATCAAAGTCAGGATTTGAAGTATGTATTAAATCACGGATGTCCACTTCTAGGTTATGGACCCTAGTCAAAAGTGCATTTTTCGTATTTTCACTCCAAATATTGAATTGCTTTTGCAGACTGCTGAACTTTGATGTGGACAAATGGGTGCATCTGAATTGTGCATTGTGGTCAGATGATGTTTATGAGACAGTGAACGGAGCATTAATGAATCTAGAAAATTCATTACAACAGAGTCTTGTGCTTAACTGTGTGGTATGCCATCGAACAGGTGCTACCATACGTTGCTTCAAGCTCAGATGCTCCAATGTGTACCATTTGGGCTGTGCTGTGAAAGATGGTTGTGTATTCTACAAGAACAAGGTAAGCATAAACCTTGTGTGTCATTTAACATTAGCCATTACCTGATTTATATATCCCAGAATTAAATACATTTCAGGATTATGTTGAGTGCAGTAATCTAATTCTGTTCATTGAGTTTGCTGATAGCGTTTCTCTTTTAAGGTTTGAAATGAACAACATTGTAATATCTTGCCTAGAAACCTGTTTTTTGTGCTTTTATTGCATTACAGCCAAATCTCAACCAAACTATCATTTTCCCACATTCATTGTTCAATTTATGCAGAACCGTTCAGTTTACATTGCAATTTACCATATTTATCCAAATACAAGACAACACCCATTTTTCAGAACTTAATTTTGGAATTTAGCATATCATCTTCATAGACATGTTTAAAAGACATAAGCATATAAAAAGAAGAATTTTTGAATGAAATTTAAAAGTTTGCCATACATTTTGAACAAACTAATGGACGCTTAAGCTGAGTAAGTCTCTTATTTATTTATTTATTTATTTATTTACTTTTTGTACATAATTTGGATTAGTGCCAAAATTTGCCTTTTGAGCAGTTGCCTGAGAGGGGAGTGTGGAAATGTATGGTATGGGTGCAATGGTACCACATGGCAGCGGTAGTGGCATAACTGTACGACAATGATGGATATGATATTGCAATTAGATAACACGTAAAGGTTTTTTACATAATTTTAATTTGCGCAGAAATTTACGTTGCGGGCAGAGAGACTGAAAAGGGAGAACAAAATATATGATATATGCGATGATAGACTGTAGCAGTGGCAGTAGTGTAACTGTAATGATGAAGATGGATATAATATTTTATTTAGATAACCATTGTAAATGTTTATACCTAATTTGAATTTATGCAGAAATTCACATTGCAAACAGGAGAGGTGAAGTACAGTATGTGCGATGATAAAACATGATGACAACGGCAGCATAGCTGTAACTGTGATTATTTATGGATGCTATTTTCTGTTATGACAACATACTTAATGTAATAAATCGTAAAACATTTTACCTAGTTTGAATTTGCACGTAATTATATTTTAGTCTCGGAGAGTAATCTTTTTCCCACTGAGAATGCTCATAGGCCTTTAACAGCTAATTTTTTGCGCTAAATGAAATACTCAAAATCTGCCGCATACATTGCAACCTTCTTGGTAATATATACCATTTCCCCCCAGGCTCCGCCACTGCCATACCTGATAAGTTTGAAACTTACTTTTTCCCCGTGTGGTGTATGGAAAATATATATCGTGGATGCAAGACGACCCTCAATTCTGAACATTAATATTTTGGAAAAAAACATTGCCTTGTATTTGGATAAATAAGGTTTGTAAATAAGGCCCATATTCATCATTCCTGGAGAAATTGTTTTCCTACATTATTCATTAACAAATTCCACTCCCAAATAAATTTTATTCTTGAATGATTGTTTTTGAGCTGGAATAATTCACACATAATTGATACTTTTGGAGGATTGGTTGGAGTGAGAAAATAAGTTATGGTTGTAGATGATGGACATGGATAGATGCCAGTAACAGTTGTATGCCATTGGCTATTGAAGTTGTGAGACACATCCATAATATTACTTTACTTTCTCTATCACATTTGTCATCCTCCTTGGTCTAGCTCTGGTTCCCAAGGTCATGGCTAAACCTGGCAGAGGGTGATGTTTTTTTTTCTTTTTCTATTTCTTTTTAAATCCCTAGCATGGCTTCCTTCATAAGTAAAGCTGTTGGCTCTATGTTGTAGATTTACAGCACGTAAAAGAACCTGAAGCCTGATAAAGATGCATCTGAGCAAAATTAAGTAGTCTTTCATGCTCAATGGGATGTTAAGAACCACAGCAGTTAAAGGGCATCCATAAATAAAACTCAATTTAATTTCTACCACATTTAATGTACTTAGTGGGTAGAAAAAATATTATATTCCACCCCAAAAATGTCAAGATTTCACTGGAAATACACATTTGAGATCCCCTGAATTAAAAAATTGTTTTAGAAAAAGGTATTTGTGTGCAGGTGTATATGTGCAAAAAATTGCTTAAGGGGGTAATGGGTAAAATTTATGTTTTCCATAATTTTGATACTAGATGCTTCAGGTTTGGTATACACATCAGGAGTATAAAAATATGTTGTTCTGATGATTATCATATCTCTAATGCTAATAGTTTTTGAGTTAATAAAAATGTTGGTTTAAAATATATGCATTTTTTACTTTCTCTATACGCACTATGTACATAGTGTATAGAGAAGGTAGTGCACTCCACCAAAAAATTTGATACTGAGATTTCACCGGAAATATATGTTTTAGGGTCCCCTGTATCCCAAAAAAGTATTTTCAGAAAAAGATCTCTGGTGTGTGTCTGTCCGTATGTCTGTGAACACTATAACTCAAAAACGAAAAGTCGGTAGAATACCAAGCTTGGTATTTAAGTTTAGTATCTTCCAGGGATGCGACACGAAGATTTTGAGAAAAATCCCCCCACCCCAAACTACCCTTTACATGGAACTTTTTTCGAAAATTTTGATTTTTTAAAAAATGGCTCTTAACGATTTTGATTAAAATTCGTATATTAAAGATATTTACCTGACAAATAAAACGTATATTTTGAATTTTCTGGGAATAGCCTCTGAAGACTACTTTATTCTGATTGAATTTTCCGGAATTTTGTATAACTGCTAAACCGCAAGAGATAGACAAAAACTTACCACACAAAAAATGTAGAGCACATTAAAACACACAATTTATGTTGAATACATTTTTTTCTTGGAGTTGATCATTTTTGAGATATTCCTTGTCTTTGTTTTCAGGGCCGAAAATTTTAACTTTTCTCATACAAGAATTTGTCAACTCATGTCCATATAAACAAAGGAACTTGAGTCACATAGTAACCAGCTTTTGACTATCGCTTTAGCCTATGCTACTCCTTTATTTCCTTTCTACTTACAAGGAAGAAAGTAATAAGACTATTTCTGCTAATTTTTCTAGATTAGCATGAAGTAAATAGAAGCATAAGCTTTTTAAGAATAATTTGTTGCAGGGATATAGAGAAAGTCATGTGAATGGCACACATCAGATTTTTAAAATTTATCTTATACAGTTTTTTAATAAAATCAGTAAAAAAAAAAAAAAATAAATAACAAAAAATGGCAATACAATAGAACAGATATAAAAGCTTCAGATTTTTTATAACTTTTATTTCAAAAAGTAATGCTGTAATAAAAAACTCTGTACTTAGTTTTGTCAAAAATTGTTATGTGAAGGTGCAGAAATGTTGAAAACATTGTAGACAAGACAAATTATGCTTTAAGTTTGCATGCATTTTGTACAGAAAATTAGGCCTGCAGCCTTCTTTAGGAGTGTCCAGTTTTATAGTTGGTTCCTTCCCTTCCACTGATAGCTTTCAGGATTTAACTGCAAACTGTGATGGTAAAATAATTGTGTGCTTTTGAACAGAGAAAGTAAATAGCATCCAAACCAAAAAGATAGTATTCCTTGTTCTGTTATGGAAAAAAAATAGATATTATTGCTTCTTATGCTGCCCTCTACCAATGATTTGCTGTTATAGCATACAGACAAGGCTGACTCTATGAACAAAGTGGAAATTTGAATTAGCACAAAAAAATCTTATGAAAATCTGCAAAATTAAGTAATTTTATATGTCAGTACCTTCCACACCCAGCATGGGACATTTAATAATTTAGTCCTTTAGAGATGACATAATTAAGCCAACTTGCAAATGTCATAGGGCTTTGAAACCTTGTGTACATGTACTTTAATGTGTAGTGTTTTTCCATGCAAGAAAACCCAAAAAGCCTATTTTTACCAAACATGACTGAAATTTCACCTGTCTCTCCACCCATTAAATACCACACTTGTTAAGTTCATCATCTCTAAAAGATGTAGCATGAAAATTGTCAAGAAAATCCCTGCACCTCAAATCACCTTTTTCTTGGTACATTTTTCAAAAATTCTGATTTTCTCAGAAATCAGATTGTATCAGGAGTGTAAAGATTTTGATTACATACTACATATTTAAAATATTTTCATTGCAAATAAAATTCTGTCTTGAATTTTCTGGTTCTTTCTCCTGGTCAAACAAAGAGAACTGAATTTCAGTTGGTTTTTTGGGCTTTTCCCTTATTTTGAGAAGATAAATGTTGAGTAACTTTAAATGTCATGGACTTACACCAAGGTTAAAGGACATTAAATTCCTCTCCCCCCCAAAAAAAAAGAAAAAGAAAATCCATCTTGTAGTGAGGAGCTCTTAAAAGATTTAGCTGTTGATTAAACCTGGTGTATTCTCCAAGATATAATCAAGAAATAATTAAAGTAAAAATTATAATATTTTGGGGAATAAATTGAATTGCAATTCATTTTGGGAAGAAAGAAAAACAAAAAAAAGGCCTAGATATGAAGTAATTTTTGTTAACTATTTAATGGCATTAAAGAAAACTATGGTTGTTTTTCCAGACCACATATTGTGTGGCGCATGTGCCAAAGACTGAAAAGGACAATGAACTGACAACTTTGGCTGTGTTCAGGAGAGTTTATGTAAATAGGGATGAGAACAGACAAGTAGCCACAGTGATGCATCAGGACCACAATAACCTATTGAGAGTGGGAGGTTTGATCTTCCTGAGCGTAGGTCAATTGCTTCCGCATCAGTTGCAGAACTTCCACACTCCCAACTACATCTACCCAATTGGCTACAAGATAGTAAGTAGAAATACAGAAAGAGAAAATGTAAAGCATTGTTAGCATCCTAGAGAAAATATTTTTTATTTTAAAATTTTGCAAATATGCAAAGAAGCTTGTGACAGTGATGTGATTAATATTAAATGAAAAGAATGTGAGTCTGTGTGTGTAACACAAAACATTACTTAGTAATATTATTGGCACTGTTTGAGGAACACTTGTTCACGTTTTCAATCCCTAATGTTTTGTCTGTCTGTATCTGATATTAAATGAGAAGAATTTGACTCGGTTTTTGTAACAAAAAACATAACTTTTCCGTTAATACTTTTTATATGCATTTGTGAGCATGCATGATATCAACTTATCAATGTTGGTAATTCTTTTTGCCATTGCAAAAAGCCAGAATGGTGACCACTCAACTACAGAGGCAGTCTGTTTCATATTGTAATATCATTCCTATAAGTGATAGACTATGACTGTTTTGTTTGTTTCAATTTGATATCTCTGAAGTACTCTTTTAGTCTGGTGCTTATGTTTCTCTTGGGGTTTTTATTTTAATGTATGTTTTATTGCATTATAAACATCTTTAATTACACCTGCTTCCTTTCTGATGGGATTCTATCTATATGTTCTTATGTTGTATTTATTTTGTAGGCCTAGGACTATGTCAAATTCTTTAAAATCTTTTGGAATTTGTGAAATATCCATTAAATTTAGGTTTATGCACATTGCATATTAATGAATATTTATTTTGCAGTCCTAGAACAAAGTTGAATTCTTTAAAACCTTTTGAAATTTGTGGAATGTCCAATTTAGTATGTGAACTTATTAAACTTAGGTTTACCACATTGCAAGTTAGGGAGTAATTTCTTTAATCAGTATTATGTCTTTTCAATATAATTTTTATTTTATTTGGGGGAGGGGGTTAAGGTTTTGCATTGGACATGAATATGGAAATAATTTATTCATGCTTAAATTTCCTAAAATTAAATAAATATTTCAACCATATCAGCATTCATAGTAAACTATAGTATTAAAACTGAAATCTGTTTTTGCATTTTGTAGGTGCGATTTTACTGGAGTATGAGAGTTCCCAATAAGCGATGTCGTTATGTATGCTCAATACATGATGTTGCTGGGCGACCAGAATTCCGAGTATTAGTTCAAGAACCTAGCCAAGATGACTTGGAGTTACGAGATAGCTCTCCACGAGCAGTTTGGGCTCGCATTTTGGAACCTCTTGCAACTCTGAGAAAGGAAATGAATGGCATTCAAGTATTTCCACGATATATATCTGGTGAAGACCTCTTCGGACTTACTGAGCCTGCCGTTGTGCGAGTGCTTGAGAGTCTTCCAGGTAAATATCACTATCTTATTGATAAATTGCATAAAATAATTATTTCTTCATAGAATTTTTATAGTTTAAACATTATATAGAAGTTTAAGAAATTGGTCGTGTCTATACATGCGTAGACTAAAGATTGAAAATTGAACCAGGCTTGCAAAGATAAATACCTGATTCATAGAATTTTTCAAGTCTGATTCAACTTTCCATTTGTAACTACACTGTAATTAAACTATTATTGCAGCTAACAGGCCCTTAAGAGAGTATCTGACAATTGACAGGATATATAATGCATTAGATGTTGTGCATTCAGTTCTTTATACACTATCAAGTTTGTATATGCTAGTCATTAAAAATAGAGATACATAATACAAACACTTTTACTTTGGCTATCAATGTCCTTTCTGTACACTTAAAGAAGATATGGATGGAAACCACATACTGGAATGCAAAAGAGTGAATAGCTTCACTGTCAACTGCTCAACATTAGATACCAACCAATTTTGGCTAACAGTTTTTGTGCACTTTTAAGTTTTCTATCCATAATATTTTTCATTATCAGTGATGACTGTAAAATTTAGCACTAACTTTGTAGAGTTCTTACTACTTTGATTTTTATGTGTGTTTAACCAGTGATAATCATTTGTGTTTCTTCTGTTATATGCTTAGAATTTTTTAAAGTACATGTAAATTACTTTCTATCAGTAACAGACTACAAGGTGATAGTCTGAAAAGTACTTTTTTTTATCAGAGATATTTGAACTAACATTCCTCTTTAAAGTGGCTTTTAAAAATGTTAACCTTGATTTTCCATTGATTGATTCCAGTAAAAGCATTGGTTGAAAAGAATTTATTGGTAAAAGAACACTAATGACTTATTATTCCTTTGATGGAGTAATGGGTCTTTTCTTGCAAACTTGTACTCTATAACAAATGCATAACTCATTTAATACAAGGGTTGATTTTTTATTGGAGCTATTGTTGGTCTGAACCAAATTTCCCTTCGCAAAATCCTTTCATTTTGTACAATTATAGAATAGAATATTTATTGTTATATAATGTTTACACTGTGAGCCTAAGCTTGTAAACTGGTGACTTGTCAAAAAATATATTTAAGTAACTTAAATTCTAATATGTACACCTATAAAGATACTATTTTAAAAATATATTGAAACATTGATTTGTATGGTAATATATGTATATTAGCCTAGTGGCTCCAACATTGTGTCATCCATAAATTTTTGTATAGAATAATATATTTTATTTACTAATATTTCTTAACTCTTTTTGTGAATAAATTTAAGGTTTTTATATCTTTGATTTGTTGTGGCAGTTTATTATATACTTTTATACCCATATAGTAGGGTTTTTTTCATAGAGTGTTAGTCTATGCATGGGGAATTTTATGTTAGATTCTTTCCGAGTACTGTGGTGATGTCAGGTTTTTTTTGTTTTTTTTTTATGCCATTGTTAGCAAAAGAGTTTCAAATTGTAAAAGATGCTTTGTATTTTAAAACATTGCAAGCAATTTAGAAATAAACAAAAATTAGAAATGCCCTTGGAAAAGTCCAACTAAAATATCCAATGCCATTACCAGTATTTGAACTGTCAGACTCTACTTTTCCAAGACAGCTTGTGTGCAAGAAACAATTAATAATCAGAAACACACTTGTTTCATTCATACATTGCTTAAACAGTACTGTGACTTTGCACCAAATTAACAAACCTGTGCCTTGCCATCCTGAATTGCTGCTTGCTTTCCATTGTTCATAGCTAATTCTTGCTGGCAGCTTCCTTTCCATTTTGGATCTGTTGTCACACCTGAGTGAAAAGGTCACGCCTGTGTGTAATGTACATTTGCCAGTAATAACTTCTACCTCTGGAAATTTCTTGCCATGTCATCCACAGGTATATAAGCTGAGTATCGAGGCCCACACAGTTTAGTTTTGAAGAGAAAGCTTCAAAAGTACACTTCAATTAGAGAGACAGTTGAAGCAGTCAAACATTGAACAAAGATAAAATTAATTCAAAATCTTCTCGGGCTTCTAGCCAGGTAAAAACTTGGCTTGACACCAACGTTTCGAAGAAGTGCATCTTCCTCGTCTTCAGGGTGAACTGATGGTTTGAGCTTGCGGAGACTGGTATTTATAAGAGCTGGGATGAAGCTAACATCTGATTGGTTTGCGAGATATTGTGGCCTGGTATTTAAGATGACTGAGACATGGGCACGGACTTCGTAGAAAACTATTTATAGCAGTTATTCGGCTAATGTTTTGTGTTTGAGCATGCACAAAACATTAGCCGAATAACTGCTATAAATAGTTTTCTACGAAGTTCGTGCCCATGTCTCAGTCATCTTAAATACCAGGCCACAATATCTCGCAAACCAATCAGATGTTAGCTTCATCCCAGCTCTTATAAATACCAGTCTCCGCAAGCTCAAACCATCAGTTCACCCTGAAGACGAGGAAGATGCACTTCTTCGAAACGTTGGTGTCAAGCCAAGTTTTTACCTGGCTAGAAGCCCGAGAAGATTTTGAATTAACACGTCGCCAGGAAAGCTTTAGTTCTTATTTTAAAGATAAAATTGTACTGCAGCATTGCAATAAAAACTTCTATTTGTAATCAGTTTTGTAGTAATAAAGATATTTTGTCACAATGTGTATTTACGTGGAACATGGATAGAAAACTTTGCATTATTTTTCAAATTAAAACCTTTTTTTGTAATAAATGTTCTTGAATCTAAATAGAATCTAAAGATTATAATATGTGTATTTTAGCTATGATATCTCAATCTGGATATTATTAAAAAGCTTTGAGATTCTCATTCTATCAACAACAACAACAAACAAACAAACAAAATCTTATAATCACATATTGGTCTCCATTTCAAGTGGGGAAATCGTGTTATAGAAATTCTTGAACTTATAATATTTTTACAGATGACTTCACGGGATAGCAATGAAGTTAAATTGGAATCAGAGTTGAGATTTCTCAGATTCCAATTTAACTCAGTTGCTATCCCGTGAAGTCATCTGTAATAACCAACACCGAGAAAGCTTCAAATCTTTAATCTTAATATTTTATTTGGTCAGGGCCACAAGTGGTAACCACAAGTGAATTTAGCACTGTAATAATAAATAAAATAAAAAAAATTAAAAATATATTGTTGGATATAAAATAGAGTTTTAAATGCATACAACATACATAATTTTACTTAAGCACATAGATTGAGTACCATAATATTAATGTATTTAAGAACAAGTGTACGCATGCTCAGTTTTTCTTTAATTTGCTTCTAGGTATAGAAACGTTAACAGACTATCGGTTTAAATATGGTCGTAATCCATTGCTGGAGTTGCCTCTAGCTGTGAATCCAACAGGCTGTGCTCGCACGGAACCCAAGTTGAGAAATCAGTTTTTGTGGAAACGTCCTCATACCCAGCGAACTGGTTCCTCATCCCGACCAATATTTGTTCCCACTGCGACAGTAGCTGGAGAAGCAGCATGTCCATACTCAAAGCAGTTTGTTCACTCCAAGAGCTCACAGTACAAGAAAATGAAGCAAGAATGGAGGAACAATGTATACCTTGCCAGGTATCTAATCTTATCAATATTGAGCTGATATTGAAATTTAAATTGTTAACTACATTTTGATATGTGCATGGTAAAGGAGAGATTGACTGGGTGTGAAAGAAGAGGGTTGTATATAGAACAACAATGAGTGTAGAGTGATTAGAGAGAATATATTGTGCATTGATTGAGTTTAAGAGCGGAAATTTGGGGAATTGAGGAATGGTAGGAAGATTGGATAACATTTTGCAATTTAATTTTAGGAGTCGCACAATATACAGTTAATGCAGGAGTAATGGCAGAATTAGGGAGGGTTAGCATTAGAGGACAGATAATGTAAAGAGTATTCAAGTGCTCATTTCTCATACATCAATTGCCAGAGACTGATATCCTGAAAGTGTGTTTAAGGTTTCAAGGGAATAAGGTGGAAAGTAATTTATGGTTGGATAATATTAAGAGGTAATTGATCAAGAATAATTTAGGAGATATGTTGTCCAGAATTTATAATCCTAATTGTTTTTGCATTTATTTTTCTTTTTTCCAAGGTGTACAGTACATCATATGTTCTATGTATTGTTAAGAAATTTATAAAGCTTTTCATAAAAAGATCTCCACTCTGTACATAACTATATTGCATTTATGACAAACAACTAGATGATCCCATAATCTCTATAGGAACACTCTATAATCCACCCATTACTTCACAATTGAACTCTGAACTGTCTTCAACATTTAGAAAGAAGCGGGTATGGGAAAAGAAGACTTGGAACATATAGTTTGATTATAAGAAAACTGAAAATTGGAGAAATGAACTCATTAAGCTTCAAGAAAGTATTCATTTAAAGTTAAAGTTAAAAAGAAATAGAAATGGAGAGTGAAGAGAGATGAAATAAATTTATGCAAATAATAGTTTACTTAATATTGTATTTGATGTGGATGTTTACTGAATGAGTGGCCAGGGTCAATTTCAGTAGGCAGCCCTATATACTGTAAATGTCTTAGTGTTAAATAAATAATATCATAGCATATTGTATTTAAACAGCTGTTTAGTTTTTAGATGCAGTAACTGAAGTAGGATAAAATCTCAGATTTCATTTGACAAATTGTTGCTGTATTTTATTTATTAGATCCAAGATCCAAGGATTGGGGTTGTATGCAGCTAGAGATTTGGAACGCCATACCATGGTTATCGAGTATATCGGGGAGGTGATACGCACGGAGCTCTCTGAATTACGAGAAAAGTTATATGAATCTCGGGTATGCAATGTTTTCTATTTATATATGAATTTACTTACTTTTTCAGGTGATTTTAAGCATGAGTATAAAACACTCATTGTTTAACTATATTAAATGTCTTAATGCCATTGTATGAAGTCTGTGTAAGTTACCAATGGTAATTTTGTTCAGTAGGACCCACTAATAAAAAATGATGCTATTAATACTTACTTTATAGATCATAAAATAATTATTATTAACAAAAAAGTTAATCTAAACCACTGCTGCCATTATTTGATGTCAGATCAATTAAAAACAAAACAATACTTTGTAACAATAATATTTTAATTCATATAGTTACTTCAAATTCCTCTGCAAGAAAATTTCTGTCGGTTACATTTGTAATTTCAGAATGGCATGCGCATGCAGCTGTTCATCTTTGATTTCACCTACTATTTGTAAAGCCATTATCTTTCATTCTTTCTTATTAATGGTCTTCATTTGACTCTTCTCTTTTGAAAAATACAAAAAACTGTTTTGAAATAAGAAAGGTAATCAAAACTAATGTATTTACATTTTTTGAAGCTGAAAATGGGACACTTCTCAGCTGATCTTTTTCTTTCTTTTTTTTTAATTAGATTTAGGCTTGTAAGTTAATACAATGAGAAAACAAAACACCTGTTTACATACTGTTTATTGTTTTCTTTATCTTATTTGTTTGTTTGGTATGGTTTGTTCATATGGAAGCCTCCCTAATGGAGGAAGCTGAAAGTCCAGCCCTGCCAAATAAAATAATATATACAATTATCAGGTTACTCAAGATATAACATTCTCAGACTGGCTTACAGAGAATTCAACTCCCTCCCAAAGTTCAACAGAAGAAGTGTATCAAATTTGCTTGATTGATCAACCAGTTCAAAGATATAATCATCTTATCCTAAGACAAACTAATTTCCTTTGATGCCACCTCCTTATTCCCCAGTATACCCATAGAAAAACTTGAAAAATATCTGAAAACCTGGTAACAAAATATTGATATACTGTCAGAAGAAGCAGAAAACTATGTGCAGTTAACCACTATCTGAAGTAAACAGAACTTCTTTACCTTTAGCAACAAATATCATCAGCAGACGACAGGTATAGTGATGGATAAATCCATTATCATCACTTCTAGCGACCTATTATGAGCAACTATAAAACACATAAGGTGAATGCAAAGTTCTCATAAACACTTCACTCTCAATTTTAAAGCTGTTATTGAGTTTTTTTTGTTTTCCCCCATTGTATCTTAATGTATTGTCTCACATTACTCACTTTTTAAGCAAGTTACTTCAATCCTCGTGTAATTAAAAAATTAAATAATTAATTTCAAATTTTTATCTTTAACCTATCATTGCTAGTCAAAATGTCACTTTAGATATTGCTATCTCAGTTTTCTCCTGTGTTCTAGTAATATTATGTAATATACAGAAAGCAAAAAATAATTTAAGACACAAAAAACAAGCCCAGCACAAAATAATCAGTGTCACATGCTATTCTACTTATGGCTTGTTGCAATTGCTGACATGACAAACTCATAAATAAAATTAAAGGGGAAAAATGCAACTAATACATAGTTTAAATATCATAGATTACCTAGAAGTATGCTTTGACAGCATCTGTTGCATGAATTGTAAATTTTTAATGTAAACAGCAACCTCCATGGATCTGATTGGTTCTTGAAATTTAGGTGTGCAAATTGTGTCGGCTCTCATTATTTATACAAAAACATAAATTTCTTTGCATTATGATTATTTAAATATATAAAAATTAGCATTTAAATTGATGATGTTCTTAGTTTTTCTGAGTTTATGAAAGATGTATACTCTTTGATACTCTTGACTCTGTAAGAGACTCTTAGCTGAGCACGTTTTTGCCTTCAAACTTCTCTAAAGGCTAAAAGAAATTGTCCAAAAATGGCTTCTAATAGTTTTGGAACACCACAATAACTGTATCACCTGTTTATAAGAAGTAGATCTTGTTGCATATTAAAGAATCTATTTACAATGCTTTGAACATTAACCATAAAAGAAAATGCATTCTCTACACATGTTCTGAGAAATGTCAGTATTTTTGTAATATTTTAAATTCAAATTTTCTATATTGTTAAATTATGGTTTTACATATTCTTACAGAATCGTGGTATATACATGTTTCGTTTGGATGAAGAACGTGTCGTAGATGCAACTCTGTCAGGAGGTTTGGCAAGATATATCAATCATTCTTGTAACCCAAACTGTGTGGCTGAGATCGTAGAAGTAGAGAGAGATCTAAGGATCATTATCTTTGCAAAAAGGCGCATTTCTCGTGGAGAAGAGGTAAGTACTTGAGTAGTCAGTGCAGGTGTACATTTAAAAGGGTATGTTTTAAGCTCAGAATGTTAGTTCCAGTAAAAAATGCATGAATCAGAGGTTATGGTGTAACTAAGCCCTGGGCTAGGTCATTTTTCTTTTTCACTTGACAAATTATGTATCCATTTTTTTTTTCATGAAAATTATCCTTAACAATGTAAATAATTTCAATGAATTTTAATACATATAACTAATAATAACAACAACAGGATGAAGAAGAATATAACGATTATAATTATCCATCAAACCATGTAAAGGTTTTTAAAAAAAAAACAAAATGAAAAATAGTCACCTGATGAAAAGCTCCTGATTTTATGTATATTAGGCAAATTAAAAATTCCTTTCTTCAGTAATAAAAATCATTAGGCTGGCTATACCATATCCCCACTTACATGCCCATTATGCTATCAGTTAGCGATACTACTCCCGCCTGAGAAGACGTATACATTGTGAACAGTTACTGATGGATAAATAAACAAAGCAGGCACCAACAAGATATATATTTACAATTAGTATCTAATTACAGATTTTTGTCTGAATCATGTGAACACATGCTGGTGAACAAAACATAAATTAAAGTCTTTGAAATGTTTGAGTCAATCTATGAACTTACATGGTTAGAAGCCCAAGAACACTTAGTGAATATGTCATCAGGAAAGCTTCAGCTCTTACTTTAAAACATAAATTTATGGGACATATATTTTGAATTAATCATTATAATTGTTAAGTATTCATCAAACACCAGGACTTGCTCAATTTAACTGTCAGTCAGTTAATCCAGTGGTAGCAAATAGTAGTCATCTTGTGGGTCCATGGAAAACATTTTAGCAGATTAAAATGCTCAACAAGTATTATGATCAGAGTCTGACAAAATTTCAAGAGCAAAATTAAATTGACAAGGCAAGTCTGACTTACCACTTAATCCCCAAATAACTCCATCAGTTCAGATATATTCCCAGTAGAACACTGACAGAACTAGAGGTGCTCAAAATAAGAGGCAGCCAAATTCCAAACCATTTCCCCAGAGAAGCACCAAAGACATAGAAATATGCCCACAGACAATTAAAACTACCCGCACACTATAAATAAAAATGTGTAATTTTGTGCTTGAAAACTTGATGTATGCCATTTACATGACTTTATCTGTTCTGCAAACAAACAATGCTTACAAATGATTATTCTTTTATATACAGAATGCTAATCAAGATAAACATTATTAGTTCCTTATAAGTAGGAGGAAAATAGGGGGTTATAATAGGCTGAAGTGTTAAAAGCAGTCACTATGCAATTGTCTTTGAAGTTCGGTTCTCTTTCCATGACCAGGAGTAAAACAAAAGAGAAATGAAACAGACAAGGACTTCCCATTTGAGAAAAGTTTCAATATTTTAACATTGAACCAATAACATAATATCTTGGAAATAGCTTTACAAAAAAACTCGATGACCCTATTTGTTTTTTTAATAAGATTTAACTTTTTTGTGTGGTAAGTTTTTGTCTATCTCTTATGATTTACCAGTTATGTAAAGGTCATTCAGAATGAAGAGGATTTAGGGGCCATTCCCAAGAAATTCAAGGTGCAATGTTATTTACCATCTAAATATGTTTAATATACAGCATTTAAACCAAAATCGTTAGAGCCATTTTTTAAAAAATCAAAACTTTTGACAAATGTTCCATATAAAGAGTAGTTTGGGGTTGAGGGTTTTCTTTGTGTCATATGCTGAACTTAAATACCAAGTTTGGTGTTTAACAGACTTTCTATTTTTTTATTTATGTTCACAGACACACACATACCTTTTTGTAAAAATGCTGCTGCTTCTTCTTTCTATCAGAGGTATTCAAAACATGTATTTTTGGTGAAATCCAGATATCAAATATTTGGGTGGAATATAATACCTTCTGTACCTATGTACAATGTACATACATGCTAGTGAAAGTAATAAGAATGGCACAGAAAGGTCAAGATTACTTCACTCTAGAAATGATGATTCCAACAATTGTAAATAAAATGATGTCTGATTTTTGTTGCAGTTGGCATATGACTACAAATTTGACATTGAGGATGACCAACACAAAATCCCATGCAACTGCGGTGCACCTAATTGTCGGAAATGGATGAATTGAGCATTAAAATAAGTCAAGGTACAAAACTCACTTCCCTTTAGTACATTCCTGTATTAACTAAGTCAGCTGTTTCCACCACTAAATGAAACCATATCCTTGGTTTCAGATTTTGTATATTATTTTTGCATTACAAAAACTTAATGTTACTGGAAATAAAAGTGATAAAAGTATAACTGTTAAGCCTTAAGAATGATTTCCAAGTAGTATAATTTTTATACTGATTATTGTTATGTAAAATTGACATCAAAAGATGCAAGTAAGCACATACCATGTATAGCACGTTAGTTGTATCTATAATATTAAGGGAATCATAACACCCCAAAAGATTGTTAAACTTAAAGGACACTAAGTAGATTGTAAAAAAAAAAAAAAAAAAAACAAATCTAGCTGTATGATTTAGTTCATCTGAAGGATAAGCTAAAAGTTATTTTATTATTAATGTAATTTTATTCTATAGAAAATAACTTTATATGGAAGTATACAATGACAATTTTTTTTTTCTTTCTCTTGGAATGAATGTGGTCGTTTATCAAGATGTTTTGATGGAAGTCTGTAGAACTTATCTGAGGGACCCTGACAGGTAGGACTATAAATACAAGCATGTCTCGTACCTCACTGGTTTCAAACTCACTTTCTCTTAATGCTTGGATGTGTCTCTTCCCTCAATTTCTTCTTAAATCAGATTTGTAGTCTACCTCTAGATGCCACAAAAAATTGGACTGCTAAAACATAAAAAAAAAAACTTCAATCAGCATTAATGGTTATGTAGGTATGTGTCTATCTGGTGAGTCATGGCTACCAACTCAAGCCTCATTACTGTAGCAAAGACAAATTGTGAAGTAGGGGTGATAAGGTTAGTACACTTTGCAATCTTCCAGAAGAACCTGTGATAAGGTCCATAATGGTATGAGGTTGGTTAATTGGATTCTGGTTTAAAACTGAAAAATAACTTAATCAGATCATTGAAGTCGTTGAAGATAATATTTATATAAGAACCATGAAATGTTATAAAGTAGTGGCTAAACTACAGCTATAAGAATGGCACTCCAGCTATGAACAGATTAGACAAGATATTAAATGTGCAGAAATAAGGATATTAAAAAGTGCTTCAAATATATACTGTATTTATCTGAATACAAGCCAATGATTTTTTCCAAAATACTAGTTTAGAACTCTTGCATTTGCATTATATGCTTTCTGAATACCATGCGGAGGGAAAAGTAAGGCAATGCAAAGCCTGGGGCAGTGTAGGTTACTGCCAAGGTTGCAATGTATGTGGCAGATTTTGTGTGTTTCATTTCGCGCCAAAAATTAGCTGTTAATGGTCCTATGACCATTTTCATTGTAAAAAAATTACGCTCTATGACTAAAGTAAAATTAGAGGACTTCCTGGCACATTGTGGTTACCTGTAATGTTGTATTGGAAGCCAATATAGCTGTGCATTTCCTCTCCTCGTGCTGCACATAACCGGCACATTTCCAGTTTCTCCTCTGCCTCTCTCTGCTGCCTGCAATAGGAATTTGTGCAACATTTTACAATATGTTATTCTAAGTATATTGTCTTAATAGAAAACAGCATCTATAATTGTTATTAGAGCTATGCTCCCACGTCCGATGCTGTCATCACATTCTACAATTGCACACATTCCATAAATCTCCATACTCCCCTCTTCATCTCTCCCGCTTAAAACCTGAATTTATGTGCAAATTTGAATTATGATATATTATATTAAGTATGTTGTCTTAATTGAAAATCCTATCCATAATCATTGTTACAGCTAAGCTGCTGTTGTTACCTGCAAATACAGACATAGTGGTACATTTCGTTCTCCCTGTCGCCCTCCGTGGTGTAATGGTTACCATGCTAACTTCATATACCCAAGGTCGCGGGTCAAACCCGGCGGAGGACGATGGATTTTTTAGCATGGCTTCCTTCGGAAGGGAAGTAAAGCTGTGGGTCCCGTGTTGTAGATTTACGGCACGTAAAAGAACCTCAAGCCTGATAAGAGAGGCCTCTGAGCAAAATTAAGCCCAATATAGAATGGGACGCTGAGAACCAAAACAGTTAAAGAGCGTCCATAAATAACAGGCCATTTCATTTTCTGTTCTCCCTTTTCTGCCTCTCTCCTGCTTTCAATGTGAATTTCTGCACAAATTCAAATTAGGTAAACAAAATGTACAATGTGTTGTAGTAAGTATGGTGTCTAAATAGAAAATAACATCCATCATCGTCGTTGCAGCTATTCTTCTATCATTTGCATACATACTGTACATTTCAATTTTCCATTCTCCTTTCTCCATCTCTCCCACTCAGAATGTGAATTTCTGCGCAAATTCAAATTAGGAAAAAACATTTATGATGTATTAAATTAAGTATGTTGTCTAAATACAAAATCATATCCATCCAGCTTTAAGTGTCCAGTGGTTTGTTCAAAATGTGTGACAAACCTTTAAATTTAATTAAAAAATTAAGTTATCATATCTCCTTTTTATATATATGTATATATGATATGCTAAATTCCAAAATTAAGTTATGAAAAATAGGGGTCATCTTGTATTTGGATAAATATGGTATTTTAACAGAAAATATTATACATGTTTGAGGAGTGACTAAAGCATATTCAATGTACCCTGTGTGTGGTATGAGTTACCTTTAGTAGTTACAGGATAGAGCTATCTCAGCATGCAAAGAGGAATGCAGAGACCTTGGGTTAAGGTGCAGGAGGGTGAGCATATGGGGAAAGATCAGGATGCTATAAATAAGTATACCAAGGGATGCGAGGAGACACAACACGTTTATTACCACTGATAGGAGTAAATAACAACACATAGTTGAGGAAATGTGGCAGAAACCCAATAGATTACCCTAATTCCATAGAATTCACCATGTACATTCAGCTCTGCTGGAAGTTACACTTTGAAAATAACACTTAGCAGCTTTACTCAATGTCAATCAAGAGTGCATCTTTAGCTCAGATGTAAGGGCCCATAGTGACTTCTCAGGGTTTTTGTAACTAAAATCATGCTTACATGAAATGGAAGACCACTGATTTCGAAGGTCCTGCTGAAATACCAAACTCAAGTATAAAGAAATATTGGCAGACCTCCTCAGAGATGTATAAACTATTTCTCTCAAGCTGGGACAGACCAAAGAGCCTAATATCAGTTGTAGATGAAGTTGACAAATTACAGGATATTTTAGAGAGAAATACAGTAACTCAGAAAACTGATGTGAGAGGATTATTTGTTTTCTTCTTCTTAATAGTGCCTCCATTAACTAAATGTTTTGGCCCTGTTTTCAAGCTTCTTCCATTCTGTACAATCCCTAATCGGTCCAGTCCAATTTCTTAACTGCATGTTCTTCACATCTCTGTTAATATCGTTGTATCATCTGTTTTTAGGTTAGGTTTTAGAGGATTCCATTTCTCTTAACAGTTCTCTCATCTGGCATTCAATACAAAAGTTTGAATCATCTTAATCTCTGTCCTATTATAAAATGTATGATTGGTTTTTTTTTTTATTTTATTGTGCAATTCTTCATTTCTAAGGGTTGCCATTGTCTATAATTGGTCTATATATTCTTGAAATCTTTCTTTCAAATACTAAAACTTTTGCCTTGCAACTCTTTAAGCACCTAGGTTTTATAACCATAGTGTGAGAGGATTACTCTTTGAAAACCAAAAAGATTTTAAAAAGTATACTTAGAATGGTTTAAAGAGCCTTGATATTCCAATATTGAAAAATATACTCTTTTGCAAGATGTAGGAATTTTTTTTTTTTTTTAGCTTAATGTCCTTTAACCTGGTTGGTCATATCGGATAATGTATGGTGAAATGATCTCGGGGTCCAGCTTAAAGTTACTCTACATTCGTCTTCTCAGGATAAGGGAAAACTCCAAAAGAAACCTTATCCGGCAACTCACCCTAAGTGAGATTCGAACTCATGACCGTTTGAATATGAAGCAGCAGACACGCTACCACCACACTACCCAGGTGGGCTCGCTTTATAAATTTTTATTGTTTCCTTTGATATCAGACTTTTAATCTTGCCATTCTTAAGTTGTAGATCTTTGCAGGTGCAACTTAATGATTGAATGAGCATTGCAACTGTATTATCATTTATAAACTGCACTAATAACAAAAAAATACATTTGAAATTGGCTATAAGATTTCTATGAAAACAAATTTAATTACACTGTAGAGATGCTTTTGAAAGTAAAACCTTGGAAAAATGAGTCATAATTTTAATGCATATCAATATTTTGGTTGCACCTAGATTTCCACTCAGAGTTGGAATTTGTAGCCTGAAACAAATTATATTCTGGCACCTGATACATATACTTTTTTCAGGCTAAGTGTTTGGAATATATATCAGTGCCCTTCAGTTGGGTTTTTCTACGAATGTAGAGTGACGCAATAAGTTCAGACATTTGTTCAGGGATGTTTCTTTGATATACTAGTTGATCAATTCTCACCATAATTGTATATTATCTGTCCCAAATAAGAATAATCCCTCTGTCAGCACATGGGAGGGAAAGATAGTGAGATAAAACAGTGATTGGTGGAGCAAAATTCATACGTTTTATTTACTATCGCACATTAACCATCTCTAAAAATCTCTCACTATAAATAGTTTTCTTGCTGCTGAACATGAGTTAGTTTAGGGGAGAGATTCATTTCCCTGTATCCTGCGCACACACCTCAGAGGTGTTCTAGGTTCATGAATTCTGAACAAAATATTTACAAGAGACACAAAATAGAAGACAGGCACAATTATACACCATCAACGTATTTTTGTTAAATAACAGCAGCATAGCTCTGTGTTATAAAGAAACATTGTGTAATTGTATTCCTATACCATACAGCCATTCTCTGAACAAAGTTGGTCTCAAGGTGAATACTGTTTCAATATTGTATGGAGTCGCTTCAGATGTTTAAGACACTTTATCTTATATAACCCACAATTCCAGAGGATCTGTGTATAATTTAAAAGCAGTCACATACATATTATGGAGCAGGTGTGCCAATTCTTCAGAATAAAACCTAACCTTAGCAAATCTTAAAGGAAGAAGTGTTCCTGCCAAGTGTTTCTCAATTTGTTGGGAAAAAATTAGCACTGCTACAATATATTGCAAAAGTTAATTTGCACATGTGTAGCACCAAACACGTAGCAGTTAAATATGTTCCACCTTCTTGTTTAGAAGGAGTACCTAATGCCCTGGCATGTTCTTGGATGATCTCCATTTGTCTTGCTTCCAAATATAATGTTGGTGTTGAATTTAATGCTGAGCACTTATACAGAAGTTCCATATCCATATTTGTGTTTAAAAACAAAACCTGGCAAATGCACATCCTTCGGATATAGTGACTAGTGGCATCTGGTTTAAGTATCATAGATCTTGCATTTTAAAACTGTGTTGAGTTTTTAATATTGCATTATATTGGTTGACTGCAAGCAGTGAAAATATACCACTCTTCAGTGACAAAAAAAAAAATCCAAAAGGTATATAATAATCATAACCCAGTGCATAATATTCTTTAATAAAAAGATAAATATCAATTAAAGAAATGGATGGAAAGTAAAATCAAAAATGAATGTTTGATTGTTTTTGCTTTTACATTTCCAATTGGAAACTTTTTAAAGGAGAATATTTTGAATGTTAAAAAGATCATACTGATATTAATCTATACATAAATACTTCAGTGCACCTTTAATTTTGAGCAAGTGCTTTTGAAACCATTGTGAGTTTATAAAGCAGTTATGTAGGTTTTGTAATGTACACTCTGTGAAAATTATATTCTGTTATTTTTCAGCTTTAAAATATTTTGAATCTTTTTATTGTATTGCAATGTAAGGTACATAAAAGTCATTCTGACAGGGTCCTTAAAATGAAATGAATGTGTTGTGATCAGAATTGTCATATTTGTATATTATGTATGTGATATATTTGTGTAGTCTTTTTACAGACACCTTCTAAAGTTTGGATTAATACCTTTAGCATGGTTGTTTTATGCCTCTGGGGTGCCTGGTTTTGTATACTCAATGACATGTTAAAGCAAAGTACAATAGTAGCTGGAGGGTTGTGTATATAAGTAAATATCCAAAGTGCTCGTTCATTATGTAAAATATTTAAGCAGAGAATTTCCAAGGTTCACAAAAAAAAGTGTACATTGTATTTAATACAGTAGTATAAATAAAGAATAAATGCTGTATTCTCGTATTATCAGAGCACTTTCTATTACTTTTAACAATATCATAAGACATTGTTAAGTATTGCTAGAAAGGATACCATGCAAGCAATATGCTTTGAGTTTCGCAAACAACTCTTCTTTGCTGAATGATTATTCTTGATGTTGCTTATATTGTTTTTTATTTTGTTAAACTGTCGTAATGGTTAAATAATTGTTAATGACACTGCCAGATATGTTAAAACATGGTTTATAAAACATAACTTCGATGTATCCTACAAAGTATTTGGTTCTTACGCAATTTCAAACACTTCATTTTTTGTGTATCTATATTCGTAAGTGAAATCATTTATCTTATCTAGCTCAAAGCATAAACCGTCATTGTTCTCACATTTTCTTTGTTCCTTATAGTGCACTTAATATAGTGTTCATAATTTAACATATCCAAGTTTTTAACTGATTTAACAAGTGTGTAATGGCTTAAGTAACATTAGAATCAGATTCCAGCAAATTTGTGCTGCATTTATAGTTGAGTATGTCTGTTGTTCTGTGCTAACATTATGTATCACCACTTTATGTACTATTTTAAGTCTTCCTTTTTCTGTGAAACTTACTTGGACGGGGTTGGAAAAGAAATCTGTAATCTTCACTCTTGCTGCACGTTTTATTATTTTGCTGTATTTAATTTTGTAGTAGTTCAGAGGACAACATGCTTTATAAGCTAATTTGCCAAAGTTGTTACAGTTGTTAAATGCTTGTTTTGGAAGTGTATATGTGATCACATGGTATATATTAGAATTTAAGAACTGTACTGAGGCTGGTGCAATAGGTGAGAGCTCAGTGTTTTCACAGTTTGTGATATAGTGTTTTCCAATACTTGCCTTTATAGTGTAAAGTGGACTGACATGGGAGTACTTTTATAAATGCGGAATATATCAGGTGGCATCTGGTTTATGTAAAACAAAGGAAAAATTATCCATACTTGGTCATTAATTTGTTTGTGTTTGAGAGTAGCGTACTGTAAATTATGGCAGTGTTTGAACTTAAATAAGCAGTGTATGTGTGTGTATGCGTGTTTTATATAGAAGGCATGAATGTTGCAAAAACCCATGTGTAAATCTTTGTTTCAGGAGAAAAATGCAAGAGCGTTTTGATAGTGTTTGGGTACACCATTTTTCTGAAGAGTCCACGTATTTTTTTTTTTTTTTTTGATTTTGGTGTAAATTCAGCTTCGATCTTTTGTTCACTAAATAATTTTATTGTTTTAGGAGGTAGCGATATTCCTTTGAAATGTTTGTTATCTAATGTTTATGTGAATTAAGAATAAGCGAGTGTTGTATAATAGAACACAGTCAGTATTTTCGTAGCTCCCTCATTGTACGAACTGCGTGCACTGTTATATAAGTCATGTAGCGAGCGAAATCAGCATGAAATACAAATTACCAAGGAATTTTATAATTCTGATCTCCATTATTTACAATACAATGCCTTGTACTGTTTGAACATTGGAACCAAAGGGTAAATTTAACTCTAGCACATATAATTAATTGCATTTGCGCACCTTAAAAGTGTTGGAACATATTTATTTTCTAATTACATCACTTATTTCTCTATTCCCACCATTCAATCATTTTTGTTTTAACAGGACAATCAAATAATAACAGACCAGACTTTTATCATAACATTGCACCATCAAAGAGTACATAGTGATTAGAGTGGAGTTTTCTGTAATGCATAAAAAAATTGCCATTTATAGTGTATAAAACAATTATATGTCGAAAAAAGAAAGAAAGAAAAAAAAAAGAAAAAATGGGAAGAAAAAAATACCAAGCCTTTCAAGAAATTACAGTGTGATTAATTTTCCAGATTCCCTCATATCCATTCCTTGTTAATTTTCTATACACATCAGAAATGATATACCAGGTGTAAGGCAACTTATTACATTCCTTCCAATAAGTACTTAATAAAAGTATCACAAAACAAAAAGTATAATAAAATGTTATTCGTTGATCAGCTGTTCTTAAAAAAAAAGTTTTTGTCCCACAGATGATTTATTCAGCAAGAAAGTATAAAAAAAATCTGATGTGTTCCATTCACATGACTTTCTCTATATCTCTGTAACAAATTATTGTTAATAAACTTATCTTTTATTTATTTCATGCTAATCGAGAAAAATTAGCAGAAATAGTCTTATTTCTTGCTTTATTGTAAGTGGAAGCAAAATAAGGGAGTACCATAGGTTAAAGGGAAAGCCAAAAGCTGGTTGCTGTGTCTGAAGTTCTTTTGTTTGTATGGACAGGAGTTGACAAATTCCTGTATGAAAAAAATGTCTTTCAAAGCTGAAACCAAGAAAAAGGAATATCTCAAAAACGATCAACTCCACGAAAAAAATGTATATCACATAAATTGTGTGTTTTTAAGTGATCTACATTTTTTGTGTGTTAAGCTTTTGTCCATTTCTTACGGTTTAGTAGTTATGCAAAATGCATCCAGAATAAAGTAGTCTTTAGAGGCTATTCCCAGAAAATTCAAAATATACATTTTATTTGTCAGGTAAATATTTTTAATATATGATATTTTAATCAAAATCATTAGAGCCATTTTTTAGAAAATGAAAATTTTCGAAAAAAGTTCCATGTAAAGGGTAGTTTGGGGGGGGGGGATTTTTCTCAAAATCTTCGTGTCGCATCCCTGGAAGATACTAAACTTAAATACCAAGTTTGGTATTTTACCAACTTTTCGTTTTGAGTTACCGTGTTCATGGACACACACACACACACACACATGGATCTTTTTCTGAAAATACATTTTTTTGATACAGGAGACCCTAAAACATATATTTCCGGTGAAATCTCGGTATCGGAATTTTTTGGTGGAGTGCAATACATTCTCTATACACTATGTACATAGTGCGTATAGAGAAAGTAATAATAGCTTTTTTACTTCTGAGATGAGTAGGGTAACCCATTTCAGGGGCAACTATGTGACATCACATCAGCTTTTGAAATAATTACTTAAAATATATTTTAAACTTCTTTTTGCAGACACTATCTGTCAAAATCCACATTACTGCAAACATGTTGAACCAGCTTTCAGATGTAGACATAACATAGCACTGTGAACCTCATTTGGGAGGTTCTGGGTTCAAATCCCTTAATTGCCAAAGTAAATATCGGATTGGATATTTAATACCACCTAGACAACTTTATTTTCAATAAATAGTGATTGTGCTGTCATGTGCATGTTGCAGACCTAAGGGTATGGTATAAGGAAATGAGTCCTTAAAAGGCCAGCTACTCTTTGTCATCTGACTACGGATGGAAGAGCAGCCAAACATTGCTCTGGCAGTATGGTACAGGGATAGGAACCTTGAAGGGTACTGTCCACCACAGACAGACTGCCATGAGATACCTTACTCTACAGATACATTGCAATATGACCAAGTTGTTTAAGCAACTTAAAATAGAATTTAAAACAAAATTGCACGCCCCATTCTCCTTTACCTGAAGGATGACTAGTTTATTTTCCACACTTACCTTAATCCAAACCATTTTGATGAGGATATATTTTGACAAAATAACA
The DNA here is from genome assembly GCA_030762935.1 of Hymenopus coronatus. Classification (NCBI taxonomy): domain Eukaryota; kingdom Metazoa; phylum Arthropoda; class Insecta; order Mantodea; family Hymenopodidae; genus Hymenopus; species Hymenopus coronatus. Next base: position 31,120,447 of record CM060897.1, read on the forward strand.
AGCACAACTGAAGCTATTGGCATATGCCAATTGTAACATTGTAAAATGGAAGGAATTCCTTCATTATCCAATAAGGATTCAATTTTGATATTGAACAAGCTGATAAAAATATCCATAGATTGTGAGTGTAAGTTACAACATGCATCCTTAGAAGATTCAAATACTGGTAACAAATATGAAATGTTTGATTGTTTATATTCATTAAACAGCATGCTGTTCTAAAAATGAAACCTGTTTAGGTGCTGGCCCCCAACTGGTTTTAAAGTGGAACTGGCACCTCCATTACCATGATAAGCAACTCCTGCAACATTGCCATTTTGATCATCTTAAAACACCCAAAATATCTCTGCAAGAAATGCACCTTATAAAATGTTTTCCAAATCATGAATTATGTTGTTGCTTTATTAATGTAATAAGCTCTCTTCTACTTGGTATTTATGATTAGTAGATAATAGAAAAGCTACAATTGAACAAATAAGGAAACCCAGCATGCCCGTGAAAAATTACTATATCTACTATTTTGTTCTGTGGACCGGTAAATTTACAATTTATCTTTAAGTCTAATAATTCTGGCATAATAATAACCTAGGTGACATAGTTCAGCTTTACCTTTATTTGAGATCACAATTTTGCTCTTGTGCATTGGAAGAGCAAAAAAAGCTTAAATATATTTTTGGATTAGTGATGTAATGTTACAACTTCCCAATTACTCATATTTAAAAGCTCCTTTATCTTCAAAATTTATATTTTTAGATCTCTACGACTGGCATAATCAACTCAAAAATGTATCCTAGGTTTCACTGCAACCAAGCGGTTAGACCACTTGCGTCTCACCAGGGTGGCCTGGGTTCAATACCAGGGGTCCACAAATTGCTCCATAATCATCTTTCTTGTCATCCATTTCACCATAATTTTATATTGATATGCCCTAAATGTAATTTGTATAATTTTGTTTCCCAAAGACCTACAGTACATTTTTTACAAAACTTGACTGCCATAAGTAAGGCCTGTGTGACCGCTGTATTTTCCTGCACGCACATCCTACATCTGTTCTGTCACACGTGCATCAGTCTTCTGTTCTAGTCCAGTTCACATGTGAATAACATTAGGAATGGTTAGAAGTCTTTTGCTTGAAGTGCTTTCAAAATGCAGTATGCAGAACTACAAAAAAGGGTTTATGTACCATACCTGTGTGCTTACATCATCTTGTAGGGAAATTGTAAGACAAGTTGAGACTAAATTTTCTGGCATGTGGCTTGCAATAGACTGTTCGTTTACTTGTAGATAAATTCAGGGAGACAGGATCATTTTATGATACACTAATGAAGATTCAGCCATGAATAGGGTAGCTGGTGTCCAGAAAACAAGCCCCATCTGATTAACAGGTCAGAAATATTTATAACTTCATACAATTTTCTGTCTATATGCTATCCGCTATGTATTTACATAGTTCCTGTATTTATTTTATATACTCATAGTCCTCCTTTCTGTAATGTTTAATAAATTGTTACTGTTATAATCTATTTTAGATATGGTTATGTGTAATTAAATTAGGGAAAACTCTAGGGCTAAGCCTAGGGGTACAGTCTGGAATGGAAAATTGTCAATGGGGGTAGGCAGAGAGAGAAAAAAGGTTGAATACCACTGAAATACATTAACTCTCCCGACATATGCCCAGCCTATATTGGTATACAGTAAACTACATTACCTATCCCAACATATTAGCATACAGTAAACTACATTTCCTACCCCAACATACACCTAGTCTACATTAGCATACAGTAAACTACAGTTCCTACCCCAATATACACCTAGTCTATATTAGCATACAGTAAACTATATTTCCTAGCCCAACATACACCCACCCTACATTAAACAACAGCACCTGGCCATATCATTAGATGCATCTTGATTTTCAGTATAATACAAAAATAGGAGGCAAACGTCCAACTTCCCATTCGAGAAAGATATTATTAGAAGATGAGAATGAATAGATCAGAAAATATTTAAAACGTGCAAATGCAGTGCATTAATGAAATTACATTTTTTTTATTGTGTAGTAAGAATAATGCATATATCTTTTGCTTTACAGTTGTGCTAAAGTTATTTGAAGATACTGAACTTAAATATTACGTTGGGTACTTAACTACTTTTCATTTTTTAGTAATGCTGTTGAGTCCACATCTACATTGTTTGCATAAGTGATTTTGTCCATCTCCTACTGTTCATTCAGAATGAATAGGACTCCACTGCATCTTTGAAGAACTCTAAACTTGCATCATACCATTTTCTCTCTCTCATGCACACATAAAAATGAGTTCTTTTTTTTTTTTTTTTTTTTTTTTTTTTTTTTTTTTTTTTTTTTTTTTTAAGATGCTCTTTAACTGCTGAGGTTCATTAATGTCCCATAAATCTATGACATGGGACCAATGGCTTTATTTCCCTTTGGAAGAAAGCTATGCTAAGAATTTCTTGCGTAAGCTTTGGCGGTTAGTGTCCATGGTATCTTGGTCTTCCGGGAAGGCTGCGTCTTGGCTTGAAACGTTGGCAACATTTCAAGCCAAGATGCGGCCTTCCCGGAAGACCAAGATACTATGCTAAGGATTTTTGTACTAAGAAAAGAAATCTGTCATCCCTGCCCGAGAATGTCTAGAGTGTGTTTGTCGCCAGGAAAGCTCCCTGCAAGGTTTGAATCTGTGACCTTGGGAACCACAGGCTAGCATGCTACCTCTCCAACCATAGAGGACAACTCCCACATGCACACTTCTGTTATTTAGGAAGTCTCAAGGCATATATTTCTGGTGAAATCTCAATTAGGAAGTTTTGGTAGAGTGCAATACTTTTACTATTTGTAAGTAGTAAAGAAATTAAACACTGATACAAGACAAAGGAATCACATTCAAGAGTTTGCAAATTTGATCTCACTTAGGGTGAGTTACTTGGTTAAGGTTTTCTGGGAGGTTATTCCCAATTCTGAGAAGATCAATGTCAAGTTACTATACTCGAGAGAGACCATTTGAGCATCATTTCACCAATTTCATTCATCATTTGATATGACCAACCAGGTTAAAGGATAAGCCCAGAAAACAAGGGATTCCTAAATGAGCAAAAACTGTACTGTTTGAAAGAAAATGTAGACCAGCTTTCAAAACATTTTTGAGAAGCAAAGAAACCCATGGTGAACCTTATAACAATGCTGAAAAGATCCTGAGCTGTTGTCCATGTGAGTTGGATCAGTGATCTGCACCAGTTACCAGAAGAGACATGAACAAAGTGATGCACGATTGTTCACATACATACAGAGTAGAATCCTCACATAAATCAAAACCGAATTATAACTAAAGAATATTCTATAAAATTGACCCTAGATTTAACTTTCATGAAATTAAACTTCATGATAATACCTTATAAAATCTTGGAATTATTTTGATGTTTTAAATAAATACACAGGATGGTGCAAAACATAAATACAAACATCTACTTTCAGTATATCAATTGGTAAGTAACACGTTCTTAATATCAAGGAAATTAAGGAATCCCATTTTTTTATTTGAAATAAGTATATATTGTAACAAAATCTTTTTATTTCAAATTCTGATAATGAAACATCTATTGCCATTCTCGTTGCTACGATGCTTATTTACATGCTTGAGCTGTCTCTCTAATCCAGGTGGACTCTCCAAAGTTGCTCTTGGAATTGAACAGCCATAACTCCTGTTATATACCAAGAAATTTCCAGAAGCAGCAATCATTATTGCATGTGCTCAATACATCCATGTGTGACATGAGCTTTGATGTAATGCTCCTACTCGCTCAGATGTTAAATCTACTCACACCTGCGACAATGCAGTGGAGCTATGTAAAGTTGCATGTGGCAAAATCTAAGCAGGAGCATAGTCACATATATTAGGTTTATTAAATCATGAGATGAATGTTTAACATGGATAAGCATAGGAATATTTAAATTAGCAACAAATTATTCTTACAAAAGCTTATTCTTCTACCTACTTTATGTTAATCAAGAAAAAACTTTAACAGAAATAGCTTTATTATTTATTTCTTTCTAAGCACATGATAAATAAGGGAATACAATAAGCTAAAGCAATATCAAATAATACCAATAGAAAGGAATATCTCAAAAATAGTTAACTCCACAAAAAAAGTATTGGACATGAATTGTCTGTACAGATTTTGTCTATATCTTATGGTTTACCAGTTATGCAAAAGACATTTGGAATGAAAAGGGATTCTAAGTATATTCCCAGAAAATTCAATACATTTATGGATAAATATCTTTTAATATTTTAATCAAAACTGTTGGAACCATTTTTGAGAAAATCTCTGTAAAGGTTAATTTGGGGAGACAGAATTTTCGTAAAAATCTTTGTTGTATATTTGTGGATAGTGAACCCTGTATGGTATTTAACCCAATCTTTATTTTTTTAAGTTATGCTGTTCACAGGCTTGCAGACCATTTTCTAAAACTATTTTTTTGATTCCGTTAATTACTGAAATCTCAATATTTAATTTTGGGTGGAAAGCAAAATGTGCTGACAAAAATGTCATACTTATATTTAAATCCGCCATCTACAAAGGAATACGGAATACAACACAAAAAATTTTCCCCCACTCTGAATCAGCATTTACATGGAACTTTTTTTTTTTTTTCCAAAAACTATTTTATAAAGTCACACCAAATGGTTGTGAAGTTTATACCAATAAAAAAAGTATATAATATATTTTCTGTGAGTAGGCTGTAAAGTTCCACTTCATTGTGATCATATTTTATATAACTGTTGCCATTAGAGTGCTTACATGGTTTCATATTTAACTGTCATGCTGATTTCCAGCTCTGCCATGATGGTCTTAAGTTTGTCCTATTCAAGCATTTAGCTTGGTCTCATGTGATAGTTTTGATTTTTAATTGTAGCTTAACGTCCTTTAACCTGCTTGGTCATATCGGAAGATGGATAAACTTGGTGAAATGATGCTCAAATGATCTCAGGGTCCATGAAGCCTAAAGTTACTTGACATTCGTCTTTTCAGGACAAGGGAAAACCCCCCAAAAAAACCTTATCTGGGCAACTCACCCTAAGCGAGATTTGAACTTGCGACCTGTTGAATATGAGGCAGACACACTACACACCACACACCCAGGTGGGCAAGTGATAAAGAGTTATATGCACAACAAAGTTTAGAGTCTATGACAAAAGCTGTAGGTCCTCTGATTCTATTTTCATTCCCATTATCACTATACTGTCAGAAAAAATGGAAACTGGAGCCTGCAGTTAATGTTGCATTGCTTCATGGAGTCCAAAAATATGTCAGCTGTAGCATACCATTTTTGGACTCAAAATCATAATTTTCACAGAGAACCCACGTTATTAAAATCAGTGCAGACTTCAATTGGATTAACAGTTTAAGAAAATCTATTAATTCTAAAAAACAAAAAACTCATACATTTTTATATACCAAACAGTTTCATCTCAAAATTCATCTACCCAGAAGAGACACCTCTGCAGGCCACTACCACAAGCTCATCAGTAAATCTCCACTGAAGATGGTGGCAATATCCAACTAGTGAAATTTGATTGTGGTGCTGTGCATTTATTCTTAATTGACTAGTTATTTCACTGTGAATTCTCAGTGATGTTTTAAATGTGTAGAAACGTGTTTAATAACCTACAAGTTTTAATTTCTCCATACAAAAGTACAAAAACTATTGCAGATTAAACACAACAAAAGAATAATTGTAATGTACATCCTTATGATTTGAGAAATAATGATCAAAGAAGCACAATGGGAAGAAATCTATGAAAAATATTAAACAAATGAAAAATGTGAATGTTTTGCTAAAATCTTAGAAAAATGCTTAAACACAGCAATACCTATATGCCAAATAAATTGTGGTGTGCAGAAAAGTAAAAACTGGTCAACCAAAGGTATAAACATCTCAAAAAAAATGTATGCAATTCCTAAACAGCTTAAAACATCCAAAACTAGACGATAAATCATACACATATATAGAAAATTACAAACAAATGTTCAATAAAGTAATATTTGAAGCAAAGAAGCAGCATAACAAAATACTGATACAAAAATAAAATTAAAGTAGCATGGAATATAATAAAATCATCACATAAAGAAAAGAAACAAAAATGGGTATAAAGCATATGTATTGAAGTAAACAATAGATTAATAGAAAACCCAATAAACATAACAGAAAAATTTAATGATTATTACATCAATATTGTAAAAACTTTAGGCCTCAGCCAAGGTCAAAACCAGCAAACAACTGAAAATAGTATATGTAACTCAATGGTGTTACGAGAAATAACAAATGAAGAAGTTATTAAACAGATAAACACATTAAAATGTAAACGATCTTTTGAGTTAGATGGACTTACAAATTAAATGGTTAAGCACTGTAGTCGCCCTCCGTGGTGTAATGGTTACCATGCTGACTTCATATACCCAAGGTCGCGGGTTCAAACCCGGCGGAGGACGATGGATTTTTTCGGGCGTAAAAATCCTTAGCATGGCTTCCTTCGGAAGGGAAGTAAAGCCGTGGGTCCCGTGTCGTAGATTTACGGCATGTAAAAGAACCTCAAGCCTGATAAGAGAGGCCTCTGAGCAAAATTAAGCGATCTTTCACGCCCAATTTAGAATGGGACGCTGAGAACCAAAGCAGTTAAAGAGCGTCCATAAATAACAGGCCATTTCATTTTGTTAAGCACTGTAAATGAGATAATGACGCATATAATTAATCAATCTTTTATAACAGGTACATTTCCCAATGCACTAAAAAAAGTAATAGTAAGACCAATATACAAGAAAAAAAATTCAAAGCATGCAATGGAAAATTATAGACCCATATCATTATGTTCAACATTTTCCAAAATAATAGAGGGATTGTTTTTAACTCAACTACAGAGTTTCTGCAGCAAGTATAAAATAATATCAGAGTACCAATTCGGTTTTCAAAAAAAGAAATCAACAATACAAGCTATCTGTAAAGGAAATGACATCCTCATAATCGTAATCGCAATCTTTCTTGATCTTACTAAAACATTTGACTGTGTAGATATACATAAATTAATAACTAAAATAGAAAATTATGGCATTCGGGGTCTACCATTAAAATGGCTAAAATCTTATCTACAAAATAGAGAACAATGTGTGGAAATTATATATAATTCAAATGGTAACCTAAATAAAATCAGATCATCTTTTAATAAAGTGACTCATGGTGTTCCACAAGGATCGAAACTAGGGGCATATCTATCCCTTATACATATAAATTGCTTATTCAAAATAATAAAAGAAGCAGGTGAAATAGCCATTGGATATGCTGATGAAACCACAATTATAGTAAGGGGAAATACAGAAATTGAAGTACAAGATAAATATACTACTTGAAAAAATTAGGGAAGAGCTAGGAAACCTAGGGATGGTAATAAATACAAATAAAACAGAATGGATGCAAATCAGCTTAAAAAAGAAAATCCCACCCAATATTCAATTAATCCTAGACAATAAACAAATACAACAAGTAACAGAAACTAACTTCTTAGGATTAATAATAGATAATAGATTAAACTGGCAAAAACATATTGAAAAAATAGCAAAAAAAAAAAAATAAATACAGGACTATACATCTTAAAACAAGCAGCGCAACAAATGGATAGAGATAGCTTAATACAAATATACATTCTCATTTGAGCTATGGGGTTGTATTATGGGGTAATGCACAGAAAAAAACAATGCAAAGAATGTTAAGACTACAGAAGCATGCCATTCGAATAATATGTAAACTAAAGAAGACGGATACTTGTAAAAATTCCTATAAAAAAACTAAATATATTAACATTTCCGGCACTGTACATATATGAATGCATTAAATACTCAATAAAAAAATCATAGCAATCAAAGTAGAAACATGCACATCCACAACGCCTTTGAGAAGCTGCCTCTTGTTGAATAATGAACCACATGCCCGCTATTGTTTGAAGTTGAGATGATGAAGTTTCTAGACAATAAACATGACACAAGAACGAAACAAAATTATTTCATTAACAGACTAAGAGGAACGTTAAGTAACAAAAGTATAGAAAGTAAAACCAAAGATTTGTACAATCATTTGCTTAAACAAATAAAACAGATAACTGAAGAAAACTGTAAACTTAAAGCAATTAAAAAGTATCTCAAAGAAAATGTATTTTACTCCATAGAGGAGTATAAAATGTTAAATTAAATAAGTTATGCTGTATGATGGTACCCCCTGTATTTTTTTTATAAAGTGTATATACTCATGTTATTATTTATACTATATGTTTAGTTTTGTAAGCAATCTGACGATCCTTGTAAATTATATATTACAAATGGAGATAATAAAGAAATAGAAATGTTTACTTCAGAACACCACTAAGGGAAACACTGAATAATTGATCAATAGAAATTGTAAGAAGGGAATTATTCAAGAAATTATCAGATTAAACAAACCAGGAACAGAAATTATGAGAACCATAAAAAAATACTTAACATAAAATGCTTTTATAGTAAGAAGAATTTAAATATGGAAAAGCTATGTAAAACATTTGTATACAATGTACATATAAATAACAAGTCCTTAAAATCTACGCAAAAGAATGAAAATAAATTGAAGTTGAAAATGAAGTCGAAATCAGACCCTGCTGAGTGGCCAAAACATTATAAGTAATGATTAAGGTTCACACTTCCAGCACTTAAGTTATACATTAATAACACATTGGTCTTTATAAGCTTTTACTTAATAGGTCATATTTTATTACAAGCATTTTTATTTTTATTTCCTTACACTTCACTTTCAGAAGTTATATTTTATTTTGTCAACCTGAAGTACTGTAACATGTTAAAAACTAAATGGGTTTACATTTTAAATAATAAGGCCTTTCTATGGACTCAATTTCCATTAATTTATTATTAATAAAGTATGTATATAGGAACATTATAACTGTAGTACAAAAATATGTTATTTACAGATCATTTTGTGTTATGCATGTGGATTAATTATTTCAAAATTCTTCAGCTCCATAAGCAAGCACCATTAATGTATTAAATAATTTTAAAAATATAAAACTATCTGTAAAAGATATTGCATAAAGACATTAAAGTTCCTGTGTAATAATAAATACAAAAAGTATCTATGTACATGTTTTGCATATGTGTATGTATCTCTAATAATTAAAAGAAAATAATTTATAACTAAAGTTTGTAAGTTAAAAGCCATTTGACTACCGTTACAAACAATTTTTATGTGGCACTTAGGGTAGCTAACTCTTCCATATTTCCTGAGAAATTCTGTTTCAAACTTCATTATCATCCAATCCCAGGTATTGATTTTGTAGCACTTAATCAATATTTCTAATAGTTCTAATTTTTTAAAATTATTTTTTCTGTTGATAACAGGATTGTTATTAAGCTCTCTGCTGCCATTTACACTTGCTGCTTTTGTTTTTCCCTTTTTCAATATTTGGAGCGTGAAGGTAGCAATTGGTTTGTTCATTAGTTTCTATGCAATAGTAGACATTAATTAAATATGTGTGATGGTCACTGGCAATACCAAATAAGAAAACTACTATTTTTTTTTTGCACTAACTGGAATGAGACATTCGTGCGTTGCACAAGCAAAAGGAAATTGTCACACAATATTTTGCTCAATTTACAAAAATGAATTTAGTACTGCACATAGCACAATATAGGTTGTCTTCAGCATACAAAAATGTTTTGCTGTTTATTTGGATTTTATTTCATATATTCTACCTATCATTGGACTTAAACGCAACAGTTTAGATTACATTTTGTATTTTAACTTATTGAAGTAAGTAAAGGGCCATCTTCCAAAATATCAAGCTATTATTCATCTCAAAATGAAGTTAGTGAAGCTGTTTCAGCAGAATTAGTATTCATATATTATCACATGAAACATAATTTAAGTTGTAACAATTTAGACTGTAATTTAAAACTTGACAATCACTGATTTATGAGTTGCAAAAAATGCATTGTAGGTGCAAAAAAGCTGAGTGTGTAGTAAAAGATCTTTTTGTACCAAAAAGTGCAAAAGGTCAAAATAAGAAAAGCATATCTTCTCATTTATAACAGAAGTAACTAATCACAAAAAAGAAAGATAAAAAAAGGTCCCAATTATTTTAAGATATTTTGATCCTTGCATTGGAGTTTAAAATAAACTTTATGATGTAGCTAAACAAATTAATGAAGCAATATACATAGTTTTTTTAGCATGTTTTAAAATCTAATGGCTTAAACATCACAAACAGCAGTTGCAAGTAGATAATGTTAATGTAAACTTCGGCAAGTGCAATACAGTCATAAAACTGTTGAAATATGATAATGTAAAGATTCTAAAGGTTAATGTTGTATTCAGTTGTATGATGCAGTGAAAGTACCTTTTGAAATTTTAAATGTTGATATAGAAAAAGTAGGCTTTTAAATTGTATGGTCATTTCCCCATGTGTGCAAAAAGAAAGGATTTGAATTGTTATGTACAAAATGGTGCAAAATTTTCAGAAATATCCCTATGTTATGGCTTTCATCAACAGTAACCATTGATAGAAGAAATCTCAGATCCCTTGAGTTATTTCAAAAGCATCAATAATTATTTTAAAGCATTGTAAACATATTTCAACTGATCTGATGATTCAGATAAGCATTTTTTGCTAGAAATTTACCCCCCCCCCAACTTATATTGGTAAAGTGATTTTACAACACACTAAGTTGGTAAAGAAGTAAAGTCTTCAATAAAAAACTCAGGGAATGATTGATACATTTAGCAATAAATTAACATGTCCCACAACCATAAGTTTAATTCTGTGGCATCATTTGCCCTTCCTAGTTACAAGAAATTATTAGGCTATTGGCTATTATTACTTTACCAAAAGAAAAATTATGACTTTAAATACAAATATTTATATTAATATAGAAATAATAGTTGCAACAAATCTTCACTTATCTTTTGGAATCCTTGCTTTGGACTAGTTTCACAATCAATTTATTGCATTATCAACATTGTCCAAAGCAGGGATTCCAAAAGATAAGTGAAGATTTGTTGCAGCTATTATTTCTATATTAATATAAATATTTGTATTAAAAGTCATAATTTTTCTTTTGGTAAAGTAATAATAGCCAATGTTGATAATTCAATAAATTGATTGCGAAACTAGTCCAAAGCAAGGATTCCAAAAGATACGTGAAGATTTGTTGCAACTATTATTTCTATATTAATATTTGTGTTTTTACTTCACTGTTACTAGCTTCTTTTTACATTTACAAATATTTATATTTAAGAAATAAAAGATCAATTTCTTATATGTTAAATGTGCTCCTAAAATTTATATGAAAATTCAGGAAAATGCTACAATCTTGGTCCCCCACAACTGAAATGACGCTCCTGATCTAACTGAAGAAAACTACAGAATTTTACTTGCACTTGGCTACATATTTAAACCTACACTTCAGATTCAAAGCAAACTTGTCAATATAGTCTTAAATCAAAGCTTCAGTTGAAATGTCATAAGCCTATTCAGATGTAGATGTAAATGAAGATGCATAAAGTTGTACAAGAAGATGTTATCTCTCAGGTAGAAAATGCATCACAAAAATGGATGAAGATTTTTCAGTATTATGAAAAAAAGAAATTTATGTGTAAATAAACCGTTTAAGGCAGTTGGCTTTGTACGTACTGTCAGGGTCAAATGCAGAAACAGAATTTTTTCTTTAATGAACAGTAAAGAGAATTCAGACTAGAACAAGAGTAGCATGACCTCTTAAAAGCAGAGGTTCAAGTGACTATAAATTTTATTTATTCATGTAAAAGTTTACTTTTGCAAAAGCAGATGAAACACTAAAAGAGGCATTTGTCTGTTGATAAGTGCAAACAGTGATGTTAAAATAGCAGAATATAATGCAATTTATTTACAATAATAAACCTATCATGTAATAATGTTTGGTATAACATGTTTATGCAGAATTTGTCACAGCACATATCCACCTATCCCTCTCTTCAGTTCTCAAAAGTGGCAACCCTAGTGGCACTATTATTAGGTCTATAGAATGTTATTTCTCACATTACTCCCAAATTTAATGATTTAAACAATTGACAGAGAATGTACAGAAATATTTTAACTCTTTATCTGCTTAAGTTGTAATTGAAAGCTTTTAAAGCCATTGTATGCAACTGTTTCTGGCTTTTAGACAGAATAAACTTACTTAGTAATAACACTACCTTAAATTAGATATCTTTCTTCAAAATATGTCATTAGCTGGTGCTCTGGTCACTCAGTGACTTTTTCAGTGCATCTTCAACTACAGTTAATCTCTCCTCCATCAGATGCATTGTATTTTTTATAGTTTCTACCTGGCTGCAAAGATTTTCTAGCGTACCAAGAATCTGTTCGTTAGCATCATCTAAAACACTGTTTTTCCTTAGTGTCATGGGACGTGTGCTGACTCCTGAGTATGATGTGTGTTTTGTGCTGTCACTTCTTTGACTTGCAGTGTACACCAGCTTCCTTGATTGTTGTCTGTCTGGGATTTTATATTCCTCAGGATTACTATTCTCATCTCTTTCATCAAGGTCAACATATGTTGGAGATTCCACAGTTGTCACCTAAAAGTATTGGTTTTACATCAGTAATAAATAAATAATAATAAAAATAAACTACAACATATGCAGGACATATTGCAAAAAACTAAATGAAATATTAAAAACTGTAACAGTAATATTATCTAAACTTAAGACACTGAAAGGCAATGTCCATCTTTGAGCCTTTCAGAAATTTGTTAAGATGGCCCTTGTTAATAGTCACTATTTAAAAAAATATACTAGCAACCAATACAAATCATAGAACTACAGTTGAGGAACTTCAAGTATTTATGAAATTGTATGTGATGATTGGGGGAAGGGAGTGCATGGAAATGAGATACAGGAACTTAAACAAAAGATTTAAAAATCTGATGGGTTCCATTCACATGACTTTCTCTACATCTCTGCAACAAATTATTGTTAGAAAGCTTATGCTTCTATTTACTTCATCCTAATCGAGAAAAATTAGCTGAAATAGTCTTATTACTTGCTTCCTTGAAAGCAGAAGTGAAATAAGGGAGTACCACAAGTTAAAGCAATAGTCAAAAGCTGGTTGCTATGTGATTTAAGTTCCTTTGTTTGTACAGACAGGAGTTGGCAAATTCTTGTATGAGAAAAGTATAAGTTTTTTAACACTGAAACAAAAAACAATGAATGTCTAAAAAACGTATATAACATAAATTGTGTTTTTTAAGGTGCTCTACGTTTTTTGTGTAGTAAGTTTTTATCTAACTCTTACGTTTTAGCAGTTATACAAAATTCCGTAAATTTCATCCAGAATATAGTAGTATTCAGAGGCTATTCCCAGAAAATTCAAGATATAAATTTTATTTGTCAGGTAAGTATCTTTAATATACAATATTTTAATCAAAATCGTTAGAGCCATTTTTAAGAAAATCAAAAATTTCGAAAAAAATTCCATGTAAAGGGTCATTTAGATTGTTCTCAAAGTCTTCGTGTCACATCCCTGGAAGATACTAAACTTTAATACCAAGTGTGGTATTTTACAGACTTTTCGTTTTTGAGTTATCATGTTAACACACACACACACACACACACACACACACACATGCACACACGGACCTTTTTTCTGAAAATTCGTTTTTTGGTTATAGGGTATCCTAAAACATATATTTCCGGTGAAATCTTGGTATCGAATTTTTGAGTGGAGTGCAATACCTTCTCTATACACTTTAACATAGTATATGTAGAGAAAATAAAAAGATGGATTCAGGCTGAAAAATTCAATGACATAGTCAGTTTTTGAACCATAACTCTCCTTATCTCTAACCAGTTGCTCTAACCATGCCGACACTACACTAAATTTCCCAACTGACTCAAGATATTTCTAATAAACCATAAGGAGATTTCAAATTAATATTGAGATGATTAATTTTGAGATAGTACAAAATTCAATTAATTTTGTACCATTAACATATCTCCAATGTGACTTGCAATGTTGTAAGTTCTTAAGTTCTGAGCTTCATAGTAAAACCAACAATTAGGTACTTACAACTGAATTAAGTTTTGATAAAACTGTGTTACCTCCTTTACACTTTTAACTCCACTTCTGATTCGTTTGGGAAGACCAGGACCTGAAGATAGAGAAGAAGAACCCTGGAACTGCTCTTCCCAAACAAATCAGAAGCGGAGTTAAAAGTATAAAAAGCTGACTCAATTTTATCAACTCAATACAACAATGCTCCTTAATACTTACCATTTTATTAAATTACAACTTTTTAAAAAAGGAATTCTACATTACTACAAATTCTATGTGATTGGCTCAAAAATGCAGAATTGATGATAATTAGATGGAAATTTTAGAGCAAATGCTTATTCTTTTCTTCAATATATGATTATCTCACCTTTTACATTTACACATTTCATGAATATTAAGATATTTTTAAAAGTGTTTGATGTGCCTAAAAATGCCTATTATCAGCTGCCTGGTCTTTTTTCCAGTTTAAACTATTTTTCCTGTGATATATTCATTCACATTTGTTTTCTTTGTGTTATTTTGCACTAATATTAGAACTACAATTAAATTATAAAAGTATACTATGAATTCTTAAAAGAGTTTGTACCATTAACACAATAACAAAGGCAATACCTCTAAAGACCAACTATCCACTACAAGATTTACAGTAGCCATTTTAGTTAGATTTCAGTATACAAATTAATACTTTGTGACAAGCACCATAACTTTGCTTGGCTAAATTAAAGTGTGCGTTATTGACCATGAAGCCAACTATGGCAATAATGGTTAATCTTGATCTGTAATTGTGGGTATCTTTGTCAATGGTGAAATGTATTGCTTTGTTTTTAGTATTGCATATTAAATCATGTTAAGATCCTTAATTTACTATTTTAGTGGTTTTTTTTCTTCCTGTTTCCAATTTTATAAAGTCTAACTGCAACAGTTAAGAAACCCACCTGGGTAGTGTGGGGGTAACATGTCTGCTTAACATTCAACAGGTTGAGAGTTTGAATCTTGCTTAGGGTGAGTTATTCAGATAAGGTGTTTTTCAGGGTTTTCCTTTATCCTGAGAGGACAAATGTCGAGTAACTTTAAGCTCTATGGACCCCACAATCATTTGAGCATTATTTCATTCATCGTTCGATGTGACAACTAAGTTAAAAAATGTTAAGTTACAGAACAAAAGAGTTAAGGAGCCCATTTTAAGCACCTAAAATATTTCTTTTTAGTGCCTAAACTTCAGCTCTCTACTGATATTTTATTTTTGTAAACGGATTTGCAAAATACTGACAAATAGAAATAACCACCAACTGAAGTAAACAAAAAGGAAACAGATTGATAAAAACCCTGTGATATCTATGTTTTTAGATAAGTCAATGTACTAAATTATTTTCTTAACAGCCTTTAACCTGGTAGGTCATATCGGATGATGAATGAAATTGGTGAAATTATGCTCAAATGAAATCAGGGTCCATTGCAAGTTACTTGACATTCATATTTTCAGGATAAGGGACCCCCCTAAAAAAACCCTAACGAAATTTGAACTCAGGGACCTCTTGAATGTGAGGCAGACATGCTACCCCCACACTAAAGAGGTGGGCAAATGTACTCAAGTTGTAAAACGTGTTAGCATATTTATTTCTGGAAATAAGTCTCATCAGCCTGTCTGGCTAAAAATATTGCGGGAGAGGGTGTTTCCTGAGATTTTCGAAAGTTAAATGTGGTAAAAAATTTGTCCTTATTGTGAGAGAGAGAAGAAAAAGAGAGAGACATGGTTTATGACTCACAAGAGGCCATTATTACATTAATGTTACAAATGAGCTGGGATTCTTTTTTTTAGTAAAATTAGATCCAAAATATACATAAGGTGTCTGGCTTTCTCTCCCAAAGGCTCAGTTTGATAACAAAAAATCTGATATATTTCACTCACATGGCTTTCTCTAACTGTTCTATAAACAGACTTTTTACAAAATATCATTCTTCTTTCTGCACCATGCTAATCAAGATAAGCATTAGCAGAATATTCTTATTACTTCCGTTTCTTCTAAGAAGAAATGCACTATACTAAAGCAAGTCAAATGTTTAAAAAGCTATCATTATGCAATTGTCATTGAAATTGGCCTCTTTACTTGGCCAGGAGTAGAACAAAAGAAAAATGGATACTTCCAGTACAAGTATTTTAAAATTGAAACTAATAACAAGGAATTTCTTAGAAACTGTCAACTCTACAACAAAAATGCATTTGACAAATTGTGTGTTTTAATGAGTTTTACATTTTTTGTGTAGTAAGTTTTTATCCATCCCTTATGGTTTGACAATTATGCAAAATTCTGCAAAAAATCAACCAGAATAAAGTGTTCTTAAGAGGCTATTCCCAGAAAATTCAAAATATGCATTTTATATGTGTTGTGAATAACTTTACTCAGTTGAACCAGATTTATATGTAACCCAGTTGTAAGTGCTTCGCATTTATATGTAAATTTTTGTAGGTCCCAGCAAAATGTAATTTCGAAATCTGTTAACAGATCCTTATTTATATGTAATTTACTGTTATACATATTAAATTCCAGTGAAATACAACTGAGTTTTATGTAATTATAATGAGCATATGGCATACACTATCTTAAAAGAAACTCGAGGGTATTTTCCTTATCTCTGTTGTCAAAGACGCAAGCTGAGCGAGCAGCTTTCGGCCTTGGAAACAAAAGACAATAATATGTTGCGCGACAATGCAGCAACAAACGAGAAGTAAACATAAAAATATTCAGTATCTTGTGTTTATTGTTAAACAGCGGTTTGTCTTTCAGTTCTCTGTTGCTTTTAATCAGTCATGGAGAACAGAAAAAGGAAATGTCATATGCTAGATCAGAAAGTGAAATTCATACGAGAGGTGGAGCTTAATCCACACAAAACCAAAATTACTACCTCTACCGGAAGGTGCAAAAGACTCATATACTCATGTTTCAACACCGAAATAGTAGGTCTAGAAATGAACTCAATGTAATGATAAATAATGAAATAATTGAGCAATTGGAAAGTACCAAGTTTTTGGGAATAATTTTGAATGAAAATATGACATTTAAGTTGCATATTGACCATATTTGCAAGAAAATTAGCACCTATTTATATCTACTAAGAAATTTATCAAAATATCTCAATTCTGATTACTTGAAAATGGTGTATTATGGTCTAATTCATCCACATCTGCAATACGGAATAGAGGTCTGGGGTAACTCAAGCATCACAAATGTAAATAGAGTATTGGTATTACAGAAGAGATGCATAAGATGTATATTTAATACTCAAACTAGAGAATCGTGTAGAGATAGTTTTGTAAAAGCTGAAATTCTCACAGTTATATCATTGTATGTGTTTAAAGTCATCATGTTTGTAGTAAATAAAAATGTTGTACAAATAAAAGATAGTCACAAATATAATACTAGAAATCTAAATAATTATTATAGAAGTAATGTTAACAAAAAGGCCACAGAGAAGGACCCCCTCACAATGGGTAAAATTTTGTACAATAAGCTACCAAAAGAATTGAAAGGCAAAAGTGGAAATGCATTTCAAAAAGAGTTAAAAACATTTCTAATAAAAAAATGTCTATATCGAATAGATGAATTGTAAATATGTAATTATAGGTTTATGTTTATATTTCTCTCTTGACGAGACTTGAAACTTGTAAAAGTCTATGAGCTAATAAAGATTATTATTATTTAAAGCAGGATAACGTTCAAAATAGTGTTTTCTTCATATGCATCTTTATTGTTTGTAAAATTTTGCATGTGTAGGCCCACTGTATTGCTCTTTTTTTATATATATATATATATGTATGATGCCTTATCAAAGTCTCAGTTGTAAGTAATTCTGAGTTACAAATAGTCCTTCTTCATTCCCTTGATATATTCATAAATTAGGTTCAACTGTATACAGTATTTTAATCAAAATCATTAGAAATTTTCAAAACTTTTTCCATGTCAAGGATAGTTAAGGTGGGGGGGGGCATTTTATTGAAAATCATGTTGCATACTTGGAAGATAAACTAAAATACCAAGTTTGGTATTTAGAGGTCTTTTAGTTTTTGAGCTATGCTGTCTACAGGCACATACATGGACCTTTTTCTAAAAATGCTTTTTTTGGGTGCAATACAATAGCTTCTCCATAAAAATTATTTTCAAATTAAAATGATTAATTCCTTTCATATATCTGTGTTTAATAATTATTAAATGAAACATAAATGTGCAATGGTTATCTTTTCAGTGTTTTTCTTGAATACACCCGTAATTGGGAAAATAATGAAATGTAATTATGGGCAATTTCACAACATGTAACTTGTACATTATCTTTAGTGCCATCTTACACACGGATTCCTTTATGTCGGTGCAGGCATAGTTCATTATCAGTGCCTCACATACTACAAAGGAGCTGATCACTGAGCGGCAGACAGACCTAAAGTCACCCATTACAACTTAAAACTTTATTTTTTACACTGGAGGGAGCCTATGGGAAAGGAAGCCAATACACATGTGTTTTTGTTTTCAATGTATTTTCAGTATAAGAAATTGCAGCTCAATCTGTGACATTAATGTGCCACAACATAACCCACAATTTTGTCATAAAGTGTGCCTTTCTGAGAGGCGCAGAATTCAAAATATATCCAAAGTAATAATTTGAAATTTCTGAAGGCTTTGAGCTAAGAATTGTAGGCTCCAAACTCCTCCATCATATAATATCAATGACGTTAGCCATAACTTTGCTTCAATAAGTCAACACATGATCATTGCAAGTAATCGCAATATGCAGATAAGCATGATCCCTACATTTAAAACATCAAACTTGAAGGTTACAGTATGAGTGCATTTTAATTCAAGTAATCTACAAAAGGAAAACATGTTTCTTCCTGAATAACAAAAAATTTTGTTTTATTTCTTATAGCTTCAAAAATGTAAACCATATCCAAATATTTAGGATTAACCATGATCAGTAACATTACCTGAATGTCAGGCTGCTTCAAATCAGATACAATTGATCTGGCGTCAACATTATGCACATCAAGAGTGTTCAGTTCTCTTGGTTTCTCCTGTAGCAGCTTCCTCTGTGTTTGTGGCTGAAATGTGCGTAGTAGGTTTTCTTCATCAAAATTTGTTTTCCAAACCAGAATCTTCAAAAATATGGAAAATAGCAATTAGATACAGCAATGAACTTCAGTAAATATGCAAAAACATATCTTAGTCATGTTAATTTAGACTGCTAAGCAATGTATTGGCTAATACAAGGGTCACTATGAAAGTTTTGAGTTGCACAAAACTACCTAGATAAAATCAATCTGACTGTTGGAATGTTTCAAAGTATTCACCACCACACCTTGTGCACTTTTATCATTTTTATTATAATTGTAACACTCCTTCCTCCTACATATTATTCAAAGGTACAATGATATACAATTGGTTGGTTAGGACCAGTTGAAAAATTCAATGCCTCAGCTGGGAATTGTTATAATGGTAAGTCGCCATTCTGGTGGTTCTCTGAAGTGAGACATACTGGTTCGTTAAACCAGGTAAAAACACGCATGATCAGTTGGAAAATTGAATGCTATACTGGCAGATTGTCACAGTAGCTCAATGGTTAGAGCAACCACACAGAGAGCTGGAGAACCGTGTTCAATTCCCGGCTGTGGCATTGAATTTTTCAACTGTTCCTAACCAACTAATTGTATATCACTGTCTCAGGATTATTTTCGTGGACCATTAAAGGTCCCTGAGTATTAAAAAACCAAACACAGGGATAAATTACAGCATTATTAAGTTGAATCCTAACTTGAACACTTTCTGGAAAATATCCAATTGCAAAATCCATAAAGTTTCTTCTTATTTTCAGCAATTAAGAAATTATCACCTACCTGGAGGACAGAATGGGACGCTGAGAACCACAGTAGTTAAAGAGCGTCCATAAATAAAACGCTATTTCATTTTATTAATATAAAAATAATAGTTGCAAATTTGTTGCAACTATTATTTTTATATTAAAATTTGTGTTATTCTTCACTGTTACTAGCTTCTTTTTACATTTATAAGCTATTTCATTTTACCTACCTGGTGATCAGCTCCACCAGAAGCAAAGTAATCCCCTTTCTTTGAAAATGCTACAGTTGTAATAGGCCCATCATGACCCTGTAGAGTATAAATTGGACGTCCTTCTAACAAATCCATTACCTTAAACAAGAAAAGAATGGAAGATGAATTAAGGGAAGGACAGAAAAAAAAAATTATATATACAATAATCTCATAAGTTTCTTTGTACAGTATAATTACATAGCCATTCTGTAAATTATTTATAAGAGTTTATTTTTCTTGAGAAATACTATAATATTAATTTGTTTTGTGCAAAAGGGTGAAGCAAGAGACAAATGTTTAAAGAGAAGACCAATATAAGCCATTATTAATATTATTATTACATTAACACCCTGAAACAGCTTAAAAAACCCAATACCACAGTCAGGATCTAAACACGGTTCTCCTGCCCTCAATGCAGTTGCTTAATCATTGAGCTACTGTGGCAACATGCTGGTATGACACTCAATCCTCCAACTGATTCATATTTTTACTTGGTCAACCAACCGATATGTTACCAAACAAACTGGATACTTAAATTGTTTACAAAAGTTTCCTATAATAAGGTTTTAGCCCTCTCTCAATTTACATTACATAAAATTGAATTAGATTAAATAGAACCTTATAGGCAAAACTTTAAAACGCATGTTTTATTTGTCATGCCACATCGAGTTTATTGCTTCAATCAACTTCAGAGAGAAAGTTCTGAGAAATTAAACACTTTTCCATGTAAAGCACTGTTTGGGTTGGAAACATTTTCTTGAACAATTTTGGTATAATCTGTCTGATCCAGATAAGAACTCAAAAAGCATGTTTTAAGGCTGCTGAATAAAGAAAACCATTTTTAGAAGAGTGTGTCTGTGAGTGTGTGTGAGAGAGAGAGAGAGAGAGAGAGAGAGAGAGAGAGAGAGAGAGAGAGAGAGAGAGAGGAGAGAGAGGTGGGGGAATAGCACAACTCATAAAGAAACTGGATAAATACAAAGTTTGGTATTTAAGAATCCAGTAAGTTGCACAGATGCCACACAAAGGTTTTCAAAAAGATATTTCCCTCCCAACTACACTTCACATGCAATTAATTTTTCAAACAAATGGCTCTAACGATTTTATTTAATATGTACTGCATATTTAGGATGTAAATATGACAAAATAGAAGTCAAAATTTAAGCACTAAAGAAAATCAATGTTATTAAAACAATGTTTTCTACTCCATTAATGAATTTATGGAATATTTTAATTAAGGTTTTCCTTATGATTATACACATAGGTAAATCCTTTCATCTTACATATATATTACACACATATTACATTATACTTGTAATATTGTTTTTTAATTTAATGTTTGAACAGACATACTTTGATGCAAGTACTTTGTGCCTAGGACAATATTGATAATGAAGGTATTTCTGCAAATTATTTGGAGAAACTATATTAAAATAAATGATAGCAATGAAAATGGGTTCAAGGGTCCAAAAGGCTATAAAACATGCATTTTCAGCAAAATGATTCTATATTACTTTTATTTTATGTACCTATGTGGAAGAGAAAGTAATATTCACCTTTTACAATGCTTATATGATTTTCTTTTTATCTTTCTTATTTTATGCATTAAACAGAAAAGAGGTTAATGGGGACACATGTGGAAATGTAGCCTCATACAAGTTTTTACATAACTTCACTTCTGTTTGAAATATTCTTAACAAATTTTGCACACTATTAGAGGGATGCCTGTAAAATATGTCCAGAAAATTTAAAAACAAATGACTAATATATATAATTTATAAATATTAAAATGTGTAAAATACATAATCAAATTAAGGTATATCCTCCATGAGAACTACTGAAGCAATTCTTTTCAGATATATTTAGACATTACATACAGATAAATAAGGAAAGCTGTGAAACAGAACTTTTCAAAAGATCTAGTTATTTCTCTATAAAGATTTTACTGTTTTGATAATTTTAGGAGCTTTCTGTAGTCCATTCGTTTATCAAAAATAACTGTGCAGTTTCAGTACAATAGCTTAATACTGTGGCAGTGCCATATGCAACTGCTCTCAAGTTTGTTTTGGTATGCGGCAGTGGGGCTGGAATGTGGTAAACATGCAAGTGATGTGCTGATAACTGGAAGCCTTGGAATGCGACACATCAGCCAGCATATCATCCAGAAGCTTGACTTCCACAATTTTCTAGAAAGTTCTGTGACATCATTTCTAGCTATAAATAGAAAGGAAGAAATGCAAGCCAATGAATGTGTAGTGAGCTGTGAGTGACTGGAGTGTTAGCATGTAGAGGCATACAAGCCGTCAACCATCTACATGTCAAGTGAATTAAACAGTTTATTTTTAACCAAATTTTGAGTCAAAAAGACATTTGTTACAATACTTTTGGAGAAACATATATTTTACATAACAAAATTTTAGGTTTAGTTTTTGTAAATTGAAAAAGATAATTGAGAGCATCATGTACCTGGGAAAATTTGTTTAATGCTGACCATAACATACTCCTATTCATTGACTGCATCCTTTGTATCACATTTTGTTGACATTCAAGATGGTGTTCAATCATTGTTTATATGTTGTTCTAACAGATTTATATATACTCTCAAGTGTTCTTGGGCTTCTAGCCAGGTAAGTAGATGGATTAATGCCAATATTTCAAAAATATGCATCATCTTCGCCTTCAAGGAAAAGACAAAGATGATGCATATCTTCGAAACGTTGGAGCCAATTCATTAACTTACCTGGCTAGAAGCCTGAGGCTACTTAAGAGTTAATACGTCATCAGGAAAGCTTCAGCTCTTACCCTGATTTATATTTTGTTCAAACAGATTTATTATGAGTAAAATATGGATTAGAGTTGTATTTTTGTTCTGGAATGTTAACTCCTGAATGGCAAAGTTATGTATTTTGTTGTACATTATTTTCTGTAATTGTAACATCTGATTTTATCGCATCAAAATGTTGATTATATTATTATATGCTAACAGGGTTTATTTACTTTCTGAAAGCAGTAGTAGATTTTTAATTCAAGTATAATTGGTAATTACAGACTCAGGTAACTCTCATGGACTGATTTTTCTCTGGCCCTCAGATATACCGGGAGAACTAATGAACTGAGTGCCAGTATACATTATTTTTCCTGTGGGCATGCAGACACATGATTCCGCTTTGCTGCTTTAAACAAGGTCATACTTCTGATATAGTTTTGCTGGAAATACATACCTATTGCGTTGACAATGAGATGGCGTAGTTCAGTTATTCCAGATTATTTATTATTTTGTCTCGCATTTTATGGCTCACTATACGTTTTCTACTGCACAGCATATATTTATTTAGGATTAGAGATTTCTGGCTGTAAAAGATCCTGACCATACAAGAAACCATAAACAGTGATTTCTATCTCTGGTGTAAATTAAAACAAAGTGTACGAGACAAACCCACACCCAGAGAAGAATTAAAACAAAATATCCGCCAAGAAATTGGTAGCATTTCTCAATGTGAATTACAGCAAGTGATGAATAGTTTCCTAAAAAGGAGTTCAAAATGTATGGACAATGACGGTGGCCAGATTCAGCATCTCCTTTTATAAAGTTGGTAAGTAGAGTATTTAAAAGTAGTTTTAAAAATGCTGTAGTTGCGTCCCCCACCATTCGACAGACAGTGAGCGCCAATGACGCATACAGGAAAAATCTGATGTGTTCCATTCACATGACTTTCTCTACATCTCCACAACAAATTGTTAAAAAGCTTATTCTTCTATTTACTTCATGCTAATCAAGAAAAAATCAGCCGAAATAGTCTTATTACTTGCTTCCTTGTAAGTCGAAGCGAAATAAGGGAATACCATAGATTAAAGTGACAGTCAAAAGCTGGTTGCTATGTAACTGAAGTTCCTTTGTATGGACACGAGTTGACAAATTCCTGTATGAAAAAAGTATGTTTTTCAAAGCTGAAACGAAAAACCATGAATATCTTAAAAATGATCATTCCACGAAAAAAATGTATATGACATAAATTGAGTGTTTTATCGTAAGCTACATTTTCTGTGTGGTAAGTTTTTGTCCATCTCTTACGGTTTAGCAGTTATGCAAAATTCTGTAAAATTCATCCCGAATAAAGTAGTCTTCAGAGGCTATTCCCAAAAATTCAAGATTTACATTTTATTTGTCAGGTAAATATCTTTAGTATATGATATTTTAATCAAAATCACTAAGAGCCATTTTTAAGAAAATCAAAATTTTTGAAATTTTTTGTATGTAAAGGGTAGTTTGGGATGGGGGGATTTTCTTGAAAATCTTCATGTCGCATTCTTGGAAGGTACCAAACTTAAATACCAAGTTTGGGCTTTAACAGTCTTCTGGTTTTTGAGCTATGCTGTCCACAGACACAGACACACACACACACACACACACAGACCTTTTTATAAAAATGTTTTTGGACTCAGGGGGTCCTAAAACATGTATTTCCGGTGAAATCTCAGTGTTAAATTTTTGGGTGGAATATAATACTTCCTCTATACACTATATACATAGTAAACATAGAGAAAGTAAAAATGCAACACAACTGGCTCCCCGTTTATTAGTTCTTCCTGTACACACAGGCTAAAAACCATAAGTCATTTGGTACAAGTCAAGCCATTAAAACACCTCTATTTCATGGCCGGAAATGTATTGTTGGTAGATCGTGGCTATACCTGCTGGGTGCTTCTATCTTGCCTGTAGTTTAGGACAGGAAGGGCCCAGGTTTGGCATGCCTGAGTTATGATGGAGCAGATAGAAGCACCCAGTATGATACCCATTTTGAACATTCTGGAAACACGCTTTTTTAAAATACTTTATTATAAACAGTGGTTTTGGCATTATTTAAAAGTTACTATTTTAGTGGAATAAACAACAGTATAAACTTGCATAATAAGCCACATAGGCAGTGCTTGTTTGAAAAGTAGGCATGGCATAGAGCTCTGCTACAGTATTTAATTTTTTAAACAAACTTAAGAGCTGGGTAAATAAACAAATATCCTTGGAACAAGTGTACAAATGTTAGTCTATGAAATATGAAAGTATTAGAAGAGTGTTCCTCCCCCAAATTTACACCCTCTCACCCCTTAATGCATAACAGAGTCTGAATTTCCTTTATATATTGCTATTGCAATTTCAGTACCTTACACTTCGAACTTTACATGATGCAACATGATGTGGCAACGAAGTCATATAAGACTTTGATTTAACATACTATGGAAATATCCTTACTTGCCATTTTCCTGAAATTGAAGCTTGAAAATCCTTGTCATGTGGAAAAGCATAATCACTTTGTAAAGATTGGTGCAACAAAATTATAAGCTTGCACATTATGCAGTCCAATGAAGGGGAATCCATTATTGTATCAATATTATACACACAGATGGACTGACGTATCATGGTGGTGTATAACAGCACACTACATTCAGTCTGTACAAAGTGTTAATTATGGCCCTTTTGCCTTAAAACAGACCTGTTCCTTTTCATTTTATAGAAAATAGTTGGCAAGCATGAAACATTTAATTTTCCTTACCTTCATAGTGGAGTCAGTAGAGGCACTGATAAGGTAATTGCCTTGTGGATGAAATGCAATCTTATTTACTGGACCCTGATGGCTGGAATAATGCTGAAGTAATTTGAACATGCGAATGTCATAGATTTTTACCACATTGTTCCCCATAGCTGCTCCAATACATGTTCCACTTGGATGAAATTCCACATTTACTGCACTTGCTATGGAAAGATAATAAAACCATATACTAGTAGTAACTAACTCTTTCTAAATAGGTTATTAATGTAGCACAGGTTCAAGAAAATTCTTGAGATTGGGACTATTTCACAATCTGCTGACAACCAGATAAAGCTATGTATTGCATTAAGTGCTCTACAATCCCCGGATATTACTGCTCAGAAGGTAACTTTACCAATAAGTTTTCAGCTAGTTGAAGTAGCTGATACATCCATTATCCAACAAATAACAGGTTTTTATATTCAAGACTGACACAATTGTTATCACTATCATCTGTTCACCGCCAGCTGAAAGTAAAATATTCCTTCATATTCAATACTGAAATCCGACTCCTGCACACTATTTCTTTAGTTAATGCAAACACTGCACGTACACACAGGAACAACACTAATATTGCCACTGCTTTTTCATTCAGATACACAGAATTTAACCTGCACCTCTTATTGTTAAATAATTGTTTTCATTGTATTATAATTATTATGTACATAGGTAAATCCTTTCACTTTGTATATGCATACAGGGTGTATGAAAAGTTTTGCACAGTAAATCTGATTTGTGTTTTTTGGCTGTTGGAATGCATGGAGATCATTCTGTTGTGTAATCAAGAAGATTATTCACACTATGGTGATAGTAAGGAGATGCTGTGATTTGCACTACAGATTTCTAAGCTTCTAAATAGACTATAATACTACCAAATTCATTTAGTTTTAACATCTTAATACTTTCTCTATACATGCTATGTACATAGTGTATAGAGAAGGTATTCGATACCAAGATTTCACCAGAAATATATGTTTTAGGGTCCTCTGTATAAAAAAAAAGTATTTTCAAAAAAAGGTCCATGTGTGTGTGTGTGTGTGTGTCTGTCTGTGAACATGATAACTCAAAAATGAAAAGTCGGTAAAATACCAAACTTGGTATTTAAGTTTAGTATCTTCCAGGGATGCGACACGAAGATTTTGAGAAAAATCCCCCACCCCCAACTACCCCTTTACATGGAACTTTTTTCGAAAATTCTGATTTTCTAAAAAATGGCTAACAATTTTGATTAAAATATTGTATATTAAAGATATTTACCTGACAAATAAAATGTATATTTTGAATTTTCTGGGAATAGACTGAAGACTACTTTACTCTAGGTCAATTTTACGGATAACTGCTGAACCGTAAGAGATGGACAAAAACTTACCACACAACAAATGTAGAGCACCTTAAAACACACAATTTATGTTATATATATATATATATATATATATATATATTTTTTTTTTTTTTTTCGTGGAGTTGATTGTTTTTAAGATATTCCTTGTTTTTGCTTTCAGCTATAAAAACATACTTTTCTCATACAGGACTTTGTGAACTTGTGTCCATACAAACAAAGGAACTTCAGTCGCAGAGCAACCAGCTTTTGACTATCACTTTAACCTATGGTACCCCCTTATTTCGCTTCTACTAACAAGGAAGCAAGTGATAAGACCATTTCTGCTAATTTTTGCTCCATTTAATGAAGTAAATAGAATAATTTGTTGCAGTGATATAGAGAAAGTTATGTGAATGGAACACCTCAGATTTGTTTAAAATGAAGTTATGCTGTTCACAGACACACAGGGATTTCTCTTAAGAATGTTTTTTTTCAACTTGTCATATCCCACAGTATATGTTTCTGGTGAAAGTTTATTAAATGTTTAGATGAAATGCAATATTTATTCTACCAAGCATTAGTAGGTGCTAGAGAGTAACCAGGTTCTGTCGCAGCATATTATTTGCTTCAATACTAGGTAATGTTATATGCTACAGGGTTAATAGCATGCCTATTTAGAAGTTCTAGACTGCATTGGTCTTTAAAATGAAAACTCAAAAGAGAACAGTTTGAAAGCCAAAGAAAAAAATTCTGTGAAAAACAATGTCTAGCCATTTTAAACAGCATCACTGGAATCTATGAAAAGCAGAAACCATAATTTTAGTTTTATGTCATGCTTTACCTTTTAGTTCTTGGAAGGTGTGCACACATGCACTGGTTTTTGGGTCAAACATACGAATGGTTTTATCATCGGAGCATGTTGCAATAGCATCTCCACCAGGAGAAAATCTTGCACAACGCACCCAGTTAGTGTGACCTGTCAGTGATGAAAGAAATCTCTTTTTTGCCACAGCCCATAACTTGACAGTCTTGTCATCTGAAGCTGTAATAAGATGCTTTCCATCAGGTGAAAAATGGACAGAGCGCACAGCACTTGAATGTGCTCGAAATTCACCAGTTTCTCCCTGTAAACTTGGCACCCATAATCTGATATTTCTATCTTTTGATGCAGATGCTATTAAATCACCAGATGGTGAAAAGCAGACATCCATTACACCATCTTTGTGGGCCTGGAATCTGCAAAATATGAGAAATATAAAGCGTTCAAGAAGCTAACATAATTACATAAAGGTAAAATGACAATCCATGTGCATAAGTCCTTGGATAAATTTAGGAAAAAATCTCAATGTAATAAATGTTGGATTATATATTTTAAACAAACATACTGTTGTAAATACTACTGATAAATTGATTGGCGATATTGATTAAATAGTTCATTAATGAATGAAAATTGTAAAATAGCTAATGTATTTAAAATAGTCTGTAGTTAACTATTATATCTAGTTGCACAAAGCCATTAACTAGTAGCTGTAATAATTTGTTTTGAAACTGTTGTTAATATAATTTCTATTAATTGTTTAATCATTTTTATTAATAGTTTATAAACTTGATGTAATTAGATTTGTAGTTTGACTGTTTTATTCATGTACTTATTTATTGTTAATTGCATTATTTTTGTGACCTTTAACCCTGCCACCGGGTAATACACACTTGCAGTAGAATAAATACATACATAAATTTTCTTCAAAATTTGCCCAAACACGTTTTACAGGGTTCTCCATTTAAAATGTCCTTAATTCTATACCAATTCACCTAATTTAAAAAGAGTTAAAGTTCTTCAAATGTTTTACTATCTAGTTTATTGTAGGTACAAAGGGAATACATGAGGCTGAACCAATTGTCAAACCTTTATATGCTGGTGTTGAAATTCCATATTCTTTCCATATTGTAAAAAGCTGAATGGTGATAATTGGGTATTGGATAATGATGTGCATTTAATTTTTTAACAAACAAAACATGATTTTATTTACATGGCCATGAAGTAGTTTGAATGTTAATGCAAATATGAAAGATGTAATACGACACAAGGACATAACTTCCAACATTTTATATGACAAAGCAGTTATTTCCCATAACTCTTAAGTGGAGCATTATGATGTTTCCATGATCAGATTTGAATTTCTAGTTTGTGAGTTCACCCCTATAAGCCATGGAAATGAAATGAAATGGCACGTTATTTAAGGACGCTCTTTAACTACTGTGGTTCTCAGCAGTATATTTAATACTGGGCATTAAAGACCGCTTAATTTTCCTAAGAGGCCTTTCTATCAGGCTTGAGGTTCTTTAACGTGCTGTAAAACGACACAGGACCCACAGCTTTACTTCATTTCCAAAGGAAGCCAAGCTAAGGATTTTTACGCCCAAAAAAGCCATTGTCTTCTGCCAGGTTTGAACCCGCAACCTTGGGTATATGAAGTTAGCATGGTAACCATTATACCACGGAGGGCAACTATGTGCCATGGTGATGGAAGGATCAGCTCGTCACCCACAGCTGGCAATGAGGGATGAAATCACAATTTCTGATCGCAAAATACTGGTACCTTCTTTCAAAGTAAGGGGTTCTTTTACATGCAAATAAATATCACACAGGACCACCAGCTTTACTTCCCTTCTGAAGAAACCCATGGTAAGGATTTTTGCGACCAAAACATCCGTCACCCTCCACAAGGTTTTATATGACAAAAGCATGAAGCTATTGTAGTTATAATTTGTACTGGAAACCTATGGCCTTGAATTTATGTGGTTATGAATATCTGACCATGCTTCCCAGTGTCAAAAAAAAATACCTCTTTGGGCAACCATGCCTCTAAATGAAGGCTCGATAGTATCAATCTATGCTTTTTACTTTCTCTTAGTGTTTATATATAATGTACATAATAGGAAGAGAGAGAGAGAAAAAATTGTAAAAAAATGACACATTATTTATGGATGCTCTTTAATTACTGTGGTTCTCAGTGTCCCATTCTAAACTGGGTGTGAAATACAGCTTAATTTGGATCAGAGGCCTCTCTATCAGACTTGAGGTTCTTTTATGTGCTCTATAACATGGAACCAACAGCTTTACTTACCTTCTAATGGAAGCCATGCTAAGGATTTTTACACGCAAAAAAATCCATCGTCCTCCACCGGGTTTGAACCCGCAACCTTGGGTATATGAAGTTAGCATGGTAACCATTACATCACGGAGGACAACGATAGAGAGATGTAGAGAGAGTATGTATGTGTCCATTATAACTCAGAAACAAAAATGTTGGTTAAACATTCAAACTTGGTATTTAAGTTTGGTATCTTCTATGGATGCTACATGAAGATTTTTAGGAAAATCCCCCAACCCCAAACTACCCTTTGTATGTATATTTTTCAAAATGTGTTATTTTCTAAAAAATATAATAAGAACTCTGATTAATATGCTATATATTAATGTATATCTTGAATTTCTTGGAAATAGCCCCTGAAATTCTCTTCATTCAGAATGACTTTTGCATAGCTGGTAAACCATGAAAGATAGACAAAATTTACTGCACTATTGCTTTAGCCCAATGTATATCTTTATTCCCCTTCTACTTACAAGAAATCAAGTAATGAGTCCATCTCTGCTAATGTTTATCTCAATTAGTTTGATATAAATAACATAATAGCCTTTTGTAAATATAGTTTGTTTGCAAAGCAGATAGGTCATGTGAACGGAACACATCAGATTTTCTTTTAAAAAACATTCTACATCTTTTTACTCAGAAATGATCACTCACATTCACACAGTATTAGTTGTAATGTATATTAATAAATGTAAATAGCATTAATATTTTCCATTTTACAGCAAGTTTTAAACTTTGCTAAATCTGGCCCAAACTAATATTGCATGTGAAGGGATAATGAACTACCAATAATTCTCGACCTACCTGAAAGCTCTTATGGTCTGTCTGAAATTCCAAACCATTATGCTACAATCAAGACTGCTTGAGGCAAGTTGTTTCATGTCTGGATTGAAGGCTAGGGCTGTTACTCTATCCCTATGACCTTTAAAATGTCGCTCCAAGGTAGGATCATAGTCTGACATATTGCTGAATGTTGTAAGCTGCAAAAGTTGAAATTGCTTATTTAAGTAAGCTGGACAGAAGGTAGAATTGTAATATTTTGTAAGGAAAAAGAAAACTCTCTTCTACCTTTAAAGAAAAGAAACGGAAAAATTTAAAATCCATATTATCATTAATAGCCTAAGCACACCTACATTATTAATTTTTCTACATGTGCTATTACATAGTGTATAGAGAAGGTATTGTAATGCACCCAAAAATTCAATACCAAGATTTCAACGGAAATACATGTTTTGGGTCCCCCTGAATCCAAAAAAAGCATTTTCAGAAAAAGATCCTTGCATGTATGTGTGTGGACAGCATAGCTCAAAAAGGAAAAGACTGTTGAATACCAAACTTGGTATTTAAATTTGGTATCTTCAAAGGATGTGACACGAAGCTTTTCAAGAAAATCCCCCCACCCCCAAATACCCTTTACATAGAACTTTTTTCGAAAATTTTGATTTTCTTAAAAATGGCTCTAAAGATTTTGATTAAAATACAGTATATTAAAGATATTTACCTTACAAATAAAATGTATATCTTGAATTTTCTGGGAATAGCCTCTGAAGACTACTTTATTCTGGATGAATTTTACGGAATTTTGCATAACTGCTAAACCATAAGAGATGGACAAAAACTTACCAGAGAATAAAATGTAGATCACGTTAAAACACAATTTATGTAATGTACATTTTTTCATGGAGTTGATACTTTTTTAGATATTCCTTGTTTTTCGTTTCAGCTTTGAAAAACTTAACCTTCTCTCATACAGGAATTTGTTCATGTGTGAAAGTCTAATATTCTTGTAAACCAGTAACAGAAACCAGCTATCAGACCATAACTTAAAATGGATTCTTTGTTTGAGTGTGAGAGCAAAGTGCCTAAATGTTGAAAAACTATTCAAGGACAAAAGAATTAAAATATCTCAATGAAATACTATAGCTCTGGTTACATCAACCATGTATGCATTGTAAAAGCAGTGGCCCATTTTCTCAGAGACAAAGGAATAATTTGTTTACATATTGACATCAGGATGTAATCATCATTTCTAAGACATAATAGAGAATGTTATTCTGTAAACAGTTTTCAATACTCTGTATATGCAATTTTGTTATACAATACGTAGTAGTATTTTGTTTCTTGTGCAATCAAATCCAGTTTTGTTTACAGCTATTACGTATCAAATTAATAATAGCAAAAACCCTCCTTTGTCTTTATATCCTGTAGCTATCACAATTTGTTTAAGATTCATTACTCATGATCTGTAATAGAGAATGTGTTGCTTAGACAGATTGGTGCCGCTACTGCTGCCCCATCGTCAGCCGCACTGAGTAAACAGCTTCTGTCCTTGTTTCCAGGTAAACTTGCTGTGCATGATTACATCACAGAGCAAATTAAGTCATGTGACTGCTGTGAATCAATAGTGATGATAAAGGTCTATTTTGAAAATTGATGGACCTGTATGAATTATAACCTCTACCACACATCTTGCCTTTAAACAGTTACTTAGGGTTGCTTTCAGGCAATGATATTTAAACAAGAAGTAATTTGTGACAGTTCACTCATAGCTCAAATGAGGGAACAGCATTGTCAGGTTGTATTAGGACTAATAAGCAATATGAAAGCACATCCTACACTGTATAATATGGCAATATGCTATTTCTCAAAGTTCAACTTGTAGGTAAAGAGAAAAAAAGGGTGGTAGAAGCTTACTGCCTAGAGCCACTGCAGCTGGAAACTGCCATGGAAACCACACGAAAACCCTGTTACTTCTTGTTTTAAATAAACTGGTCTCACATGCCCATTGTTAGCAAAATGTAACAAATGTGGAAATGCATTTCCTCCTTTTCTTGCTTTATTCAAGCACTTCATTTTCAGCACAATTACGCCCCTGTATGTTAGATACCTCATTACCTTGGACATATTTTCTTGGAATCGGATAAACTCCTATGTTTTGCATGTCCAATATACTTTGAACCCTGGAAGCTTGACACCCTCTAGTTTTATCTTGGACAATTCTTTGTGTTTCTGTTATGAACGTACATATCAGAGTTATATTGCACTCAACCTTTTGTGTTTTATAAGGATAATTTGTTCAGTTAAATAAGAAATTTTTTTTGCAACTATTAACCTGTTTCTACAGTCCTAGAATTCTTCATTTTGTCCTTTTATAGCATATTATGGTTAAATTTGAGTGAGGCCCATTAACGTAATTGTGCCCTTTTAACGATTAGCACAGTTTTTTTTTTTTTCTAATTTGTGATACTTGTAACCACTTTGTTCTATTGTGTGGTTAAAATTGACATTCAGCGAGGGGTTTATAGCTGAACACAAGAATGAAGAAATATGTTCAGATGAACAGGATGTGATTTCTGTTCCTGAAAATTCCACCCACTCATCAAGCTCTTGAGTGCATTAAGGACTTGGAGAACTATGCATATACTCATAGTCAGCCACAAATGATTGACTTTCTTTTAACTTGAAGAAATACTGAGAACAGTGGCCATTGTCAAAATTTAAAAATACCAAGCAATACGTATCTTTTAACACACTTTTTCATGATGCAATGACAACTGGCAACATACATACTTAATACATATGTAATATATTACATGATGTGTGATTCAACATGTAAAAACTGTAACAAGTTGTTTTTGTGGTATTTTTTATTTGATACATACAACTGCATGGCATTATGTAGCCTACACTCATTTCTTTACCACTAAGTTAAAAATTAATTTACCCACTCTTCTTTGGAAAAGCTTTTCTTCAACCATGGGTGTCCAGATTAGAAAAGTTTACTGTACCTGCATACATCAGGGAAGAATACACTACACCTGAAAGTGACTACTTGCAAACAAATTGGAAATGCAAGTCTAAGAAGATCTATATGTAACTATGTACACAATATGAATCTAACCTCACACTAATGTATAACAATGGTATAAGGATTTAGTGGTAACCACTATTTAAGCTCAAACTGGTTCACTTTTTGTGGCAATAGGGTAAGTTAAGCCTTAAAACCATAGTGAAGACCTTCATCCCTAGCATGGTTAAATGTTTACACTTTTGGAGGTCTTTAATATACTTTAGATTAAAATAAATGTTATCTACACAATATGCCTGTTCATGCAAGGATCATGGTTATGCTCAGCATTTCAAAACAATTGTTTTAGTAGAGGTTCACTGAATAAATATATGAAATATAAATGCCGTACATTAAGTAGAGTAATTCGCATTACGTGTACTGTAGACTCTTAGTTTCTTAATTTGCATAAAGGTTATGTTATAACGTTAGTAAGCACGTCTTCTTCAAATTCCCATTCTCTTTCTCAGATGTGGTTGTTTAAGGTAATTAATGAAATACGTACTTGGTGCTTTACCACTGGAAAACTAAAGATTACAACAAATGTAGACAGAAACTAAAATTCCAACAATCGGATTAGTTCTACACATGACCATACTGCAGCAAATCCTATGACTTTACCTCCTTGTCTATTATTGATAACAAATAGCGCGTAATAATATTTCACTCAAAAACATGACAACCATAACACTACGAACAAGATATATAACTCTTACACCCTTTTCTATAATTGAGTTTTAACAACCATTTTCACTCACCTATTATTCAAATAACCGCCTCTAACGGATTTGTCTTGTATTTGAAACGTCAAGAAAACAATTGCTCTTCGAACAGCATTGCCAAGCTAACAACTCATCAATCCATTCCAAAGTTTCCCTTTGATCATTAAGATGTATGTGTACTGAAGGTTTTGTTACATATATTGCCTCTAGAGAGAGATTGTTCTTTCATGTTTTACTAGCATATCTTCGTTTTTAATTTATAACATTCTAATATGAATGTAAAGTATATTATGCTGTGTATTTTGGCAAACTCAGACCTTTGAAAAAATATTTCTCCCTCTTTAATAGTATTGTACACTTTTTACTTTCTCTGCCGTTCTATGCAGATAGTATATAGAGAATGTATTGTATTCCGCCTGAAGATAGGATATCAAGATTTCACCGGAAATATATGTTTTGAGGCCCCCTGAGACCAAAGTATTTTAGAAAAAGAGCCGTGTGTGAACTAAAATATCGTTAAATACCAAACTTGGTATTTAAATTTTTCAAGAAAATCCCTCCAACCCAACTACCCTTTACATGGATAATGTTTTGAAAAGTTTGCTTGTCTCACTTACGATTTTGATTAAAACACAAAATGTTTGCATCACAAATTAAAATGTATATGTTGAATTTTCTGGAAATAGCTACCGAAGACTTACTCGTTCTGGATAAATGTTGCATAGACAAATGCTTACTACACAAAAATTGCAGATCTCGTTAAAATATACATTTATGTGATTTAAACATTTGTTGTAAAGGTGACAATTTCTAAGATATTCTTTGTTATTGGTTTCAAGTTTAAACTATGCAACTTTTCTCAAACGGGGAAGTCAGGGCGATGTAATATTACGTGGTGTAATGGTTATCATGCTAATTTCATATACCCAAAGTCGCAGCTCCCTGATTGGAGCCAAGTTATCTTCTTACTTCTTTTACACTCGTTTGGCTTTCTTGTCGAATCTTACTGCTTGCAGAAGAGTATGGAACCTTCTCTTACTCATGGATGCAATGAAAAAATCTGGCACAATCCCATCTGTGACCCACACTTCGTCTGTGTTTAATGCTGTGATTTCGACACTCCAGCAAGATAAAGCACTCCAAAGGAGGCTGACAGTTCTTCAAAACATGCATTAGGAGCATCCCACATAGTGCGTGAATTAGCTAGCCTGTGCCATTATTTCTAATTCTTAATGTGTGAATTCCACAATGCGAACAATTACATTATCTGGTAAGAATAATTCCCAACAATACAGAACTGCGTTTTCATTCTCTGCAGCACGTTTTACCCCGGGAAGCTGTGTGGTAATATTGTGACGAGCAATTTTTGCTGGAGAGGCTTTGTTCTTGAACCACTTTTATCCATCTCCCTCATACGAGTACATTTCGCGATTTCCTGGCTTGAAAGAGCTGTTTTGTCAGAATTATATACTATATAATATTCATAGAAATACTATTGCATTCATTTTAAACCCCAAAACAAATTTTACTTGCATCTATAGCCGACTGACTTGGTCCGCCATTTGGATTTAGTATTAACATCTGTATATGTTCACCTTAGCAATTCATTCAAACAATTCTAATTGCATTTCTAAGTGCAGTGTAAGTGAAGTTGGTGGTATTATGCTTGGTGTATTAGTAACTTGTGTTTTTGTTTGTGGAGAATAAGAGTGAGTGATTGCGATTTGTCAGGTGTGGAGCGTGCCATAGGATTTTGAAACAAGGTGCCAGGGGGGGGGGGTTAAAGAGTGTAAATTGTGATTTCAGACTGTGCTAATTCTAATAGTGAAAGTGTACATAAGGATTGATTTCGTGAAGTGTGTAGATATAAGACTTCAGTCAAGCTATGAAAGCCCATACTAGCCTACGTAAGGAATTGGAACTTTAATCGTGGGGGACCTGGAAGTAGCTTCGCCAGGAATCTCAATTTCGCAATTGAAATGGACATGGACCACACTGCTAAGGCCAGTAGTCTGGATAAAAAAAAAAAAAAATATCACGAAGTGAGAAATTCATACCGCACCACGCGAGGTCTCGAGCCATTAGAACCGCAACGTTATAAAATCAAAAGAACGCGCCAGGTCGAACTCGCAACCAGAAAATAAATAGGAATCAGCAAGAATGTCTCGTATCCTTTCTGTTCTCCAAGCCCTGAGAAACAGACGAGTCTCGTGACCTTTCAGCCGTCGGCATGAACACACCGCAGCGTCCAGAACAGAGGGAGAGAAAGCCCAAAGGGAGGAAACGACCGAGGACCCACCTGAGCAGATACGTGGTGACAGACGAGGAGTACCGGTCGCAAATTGCAGTTCAATCTGTAATGCCAATGCAACAATGACCTCTTTTGAATGCTGCTCTTCTGAATCTGAGCATATTTTTTGCTTGTATCTTCAACTGTATAACTACAAGAACTATAATTTGATTTTTCCTGTATTACAAGGATTATCTTCAAGAGAATAGGGATATTTAACAGGAAGCTTTAACAAATAGATACCACTATTTTAACAGTATTCAAGAACAAAGGCAAACTTGTGGATATATTGCAAGAAGCTTTAGCAAAGGCAAGTCACTCTTTTTAAAGGCGTTCAAGAACAAAGACAATTGCATGTGCGTTCAGCCCAACTTTTTTCAATGCTATTACATGTTTACATGTGTATGCAAAATTTTTAGTATTAGAACAGATTCCTTAACCTTTTTCTATGTACTAATATCCTTATTTGTTATAAATTATATAGCATATTACTGAACAACAAAGAACCATCAGGCCTGTGAAAACTTAAAAATCTGGACTAGCTGAACATTATGTTGATAAAGACCAGGGGCTAATTTTACTAACACCAAGAAGTTTCAAAGAGTTTTCGTTTCGAGCTCCTGGGAAAGAAAGGTAAAAGAAGCCCAAGGCATCTCATTTGAAACCAACATTCTCAACTGTGACTCAGGTCTGCAACTAAATTAGACATTGACAATGGTCAAAAGCCTTAACATCTAGTATTCAACCTGTCATCCTACAAGAATTTAGAAAATTTCAGTGTTTCTACAGCAGGTTATGCTGAATTAAAAAAAAAAATCAGGTATATATAAATACCATAAATATTTTTTTTTTATTTATTATACATTTATTTCAATTTCAATTTAGTATAGTATCAAAACACACAAGATCAATGTCAGAGTCATACAAAGGAATACAAGAATGGTAAATACACATCACACACATAATCATTGCTGCTAATGGTTTCTAAGAGGTCCATTCCCATACCTCAGTAACATTGTATCTCGTGGCCACGAGACTTCTTGGGAGAACGACTACGCAGCATGGATCCAACACTGAAAGCAGCCTTCGAAGTCGGGCTCAGCCTAGGCTTCTCCCAGCACCGAGCCTCCCCCAGGGGCCTACTATGGTAGGTACGGGTTAGGCGCACCCGGGGTCCTGAGCCAACCTTGACTCCCTCAGTGGGCAACCTCTGAGTGGTGAGAGTCACTAGGTCAAATGCCCACCCACGTGTAGGCCGTACGTGGAGACCCGTGTCGGTGGAAAGGAATATACTGGTTGGTTGAGGGTTGCGTATCTGAGCCTGGACCTTCTGTCTTTTCAGTGACTAGGGAGGGTACGCAACTTAATACACCACTTTGGTTTCTGCTTCACCTAAACGGGAGGCTAGGGACTAGCCCACCCCTAGTCAATCGGCCAGGACTAGGTATTATACCGTACTCCTTGGTGAGTGGGGCGGCGAGCCTGCTATATCCCCTGTGTAGCCCTGTCATCCCAGTGAGATGACCCCTTGTTGGACTCCGTGGTGGGTGGGGAGCACCGGGGGATGAAAATAAAAATTAACTTTCATGGCAAAATAAAAAAAAATCCATTAATTATGGTACTGAGTTCGGAAAAGAAGTAGCCGAGTGTTGTGGTCCTCGCTACTTGATTGTCAATAGAACAGAGGAAGGAAGAAAGTTCTCTAGCATAAGCCCTTTTGTTATTTAAAAGGGTCTTGATAACATTGCTGGTCCTGTAAAATCTTGTATAAGAGCTCGTAATGGTACGCTCCTGGTAGAAGCAGAATCAGCATCCCAGGCTGCAAAAATACTAAAGGCCAAAATGTTAGCTAGCTATCCAGTAAAGGCCGATTTACACAAAAGCTTGAATTCCTCAAGCGGTGTGGTAAACTCCCGCGCACTGGACGGTTTGACCTGTGAGGAAATTCAAGAAAATCTTGCTCCTCAAGGCGTAACATCTGTGTATCGGGTTCAAAGAAAAGTAAATGGAGAATACGTGCCTACCCGTACCCTGTTTATTACCTTTGATCGGGTAGATCTCCCACAAAGGATAATGGCAGGGTATGAATCCATTGAGGTAAGACCGTATATACCGAACCCGCTCAGATGCTATAAATGTCAGCGCTTTGGCCACACCAGTGAATTCTGCAATGGCGAGTCTACCTGTGTGAACTGTGGCAAAATCTCGCATGACGGAGAATGCACGTCAGCTCCAACGTGTGTTAACTGTAACGGTGAACATCCATCAAGTTCCCGTAGTTGTCCCCGTTTTGCAGAGGAAAAGACGGTCCAGGAGATACGGGTCAAAGAGAAGGTGTCCTTCTTGGAAGCCCGGAAACTCTAGCGAATCCGCCAACCCTCTATCCCGAAGTATGGTACCTATAGCTCAGTTGTAGCTAAATCGGTACAAAGTCGGGAAATCGCAACTCAAACCTGCGATATAAACGGGGTCACGATTGCAGAAAAGATTCTCACAGCCAGCTCACTTCCTAGGCCTTCGACTTCAACATCTAAGTCAGTAGTAACATCTGAAACTGTAAAAAGCACTAAAATTAAATCGCCGCCAAAGCAATCGACCTCGACCAACAAGTCTGGCAAGCTAATAATATATAAAGAACCAGAAAGAAAGTTCAAGAACACCTACGAGAGAACTGACTTCCTCAAACAAAGTGTAAAGCCTATTCCCAAAGCAACAAAGGGAAACAAGAATCTACGGAGGTCCTCTTCTGAGGATTCGACTGGGAAGGACTCAGGTCGGCGACTATCATCTTCGCCGGTCTCTATTTCCAATTGGAAAGGGGTCCTCCCAAGAGGAGGAGATGGCGGAAGGTGATACTGCCCTCACTGCCAGAAGGACAGTGACAAAGAGGCAGGACCATCCTGCAGTAGAAGATGTCTTCCCGACTCCTAAAAAGAATAAACTCTACCGACCTCCGCAGCCTTCAAAATAGAAACCACTACAATGTACAACTTATCCCACTATAAAGAACATGGCTATCTACAATGGAACTTACGTGGAATAAGAACACACCGACCTGAGCTTGAACTGCTGCTTAACCAGAACGATCCTTTGGTCGTATGTTTGCAAGAGACTAAGCTCCGTCCACAAGACAGCTTCAAAATCAAACGGTACACCCCTGTAAGGTGTGATCTATCATCGGAAGAGGGTGTACCTGCGCACGGAGGCACTATGATGCTCATCAGAGATAATATATTCGCGCAATCTGTATCATTACAGTCCGACATCCAGTCAGTAGCTGTAAGGGTTAAACTGTCACATACCAGATTCACCATTTGTAATACATACCTTCCTCCGAGTGACGACCTCTCGCTCACCGATTTAGGGGATCTAGTTTCTCAATTACCAACACCGTTTCTATTGGTAGGTGATGTAAATGCCCACCATCCACTTTGGGGCTCACCTCGGGCTTGTGCGAGAGGTAAGTTAATTGCTGATTTCTTGAATAATTCTAACCTAATTCTCCTGAACACCGGAGAACCTACATTTCTTTCTGATGCTTTCAACAGTTTTTCACACTTGGATCTAGCAGTTTGTTCACCACCATTAGCATCTTCCTTTCAGTGGAATATCATCTCTGATCTACATTCTAGTAACCACTTTCCATGTCTTATCAGTCTCTTGCCACAAGATACATGTTCCACACGTTTACCTAGATGGCGCATAGATCAAGCCAACTGGAACCTTTACTCCCGGCTGGCTGTCTTTTATTAAAACGAGCACGACTCTGTGAATGTTCTAGTGGAGCACCTCACAAAAAATATTCTTGATGCTGCCGAGCAGTCTATTCCACGTTCGACGACCCAAACCAGTTGTCGATTTCCGGTACCTTGGTGGACTGATGAATGCCGGAATGCCATTCGTGCTCGCAGGCGTGCTCTCAGGACTTTCCAACGTCGCCCAACACTGGATAACCTGATTGAGTATAAAAAGATGCGTGCCAAATCTAGGCAGGTTGTTAAGGATAGCAAAAAGACATCATGGAGCAAGTTTGTAGCATCATTCAATCGACATACGCCTTCCTCTATCGTATGGGATAAGTTAAGGCGCGTGGACGGAAAAATGACTCATACGCCAATCGCCGGTCTTAAAACAGCTGTAGGAGATGCGATAAGTTTGACGTGGCCAACACTTTTGGCAGTGCTTTCGCTCAAGTGTCTAGCTCAGAGAATTATTCGCCTGATTTTCTTCCCGTTAAGGCTCAGGTGGAATCGCAAGGTTTCAAATTTCGTTCTAAAAATCTTGAAGATTACAATCCACTCTTCACCATGAGGGAGCTAGACCATGCACTATCATCCTCGCGAAACTCTGCACCAGGTCCTGATGGAATACACGTCCAAATGTTGCAACATCTCTCTCCTGAAGGTAAGGCCTTCCTACGCGAGGTCTATAATCGTGTTTGGGTTGACGCCACTTTTCCAGATAAGTGGCGAGAGGCCACCATCGTTCCTATTTTGAAAGCTGGAAAGGACCGTTTTCTTCCATCCAGCTACAGTCCAATTTCCCTCATCAGTTGCGTTTGCAAGGTGATGGAACGCATGATCAATGGACGGTTGATATGGTGGCTGGAAACTCATAACCTACTGACCAACACCCAGTGCGGTTTTTGACGACGTCGTTCAGCAGCTGACCATCTTGTCTCGATTTCGACGCATATAATGAATGGATTCATGAAGAACTGTCAAACCGTAGGGGTGTTCGTTGACCTCGAAAAGGCTTATGATACGTGTTGGCGGGCAGGAATAATACGTTCCCTATACAACTGGAACATACGTGGTCGCCTTCCGTTATTCATTCAGGAGTTTATGAGGGACCGCGTTTTCCGAGTAAAGGTCAGCTCGGTTTTATCAAATATTTTTGTTCAAGAGAACGGAGTGCCACAGGGATCGGTACTAAGCGTCATGCTGTTTGCTATAGCAATTAATTCTATCTCAAAATGTATTCTCCCAGGAGTATCGTCCTGCTTATTCGTAGACGACTTTGCCATCTATTGTACTTCTCAGCGCACACCTTTTTTGGAACGCCGTCTGCAGCGGTGTTTAGACAACCTCTCAGATTGGAGCTCTAAAAATGGCTTTCGCTTCTCTGCTGAGAAATCACTCTGCGTGAACTTCTGGCGCCGCAGAAGGCGATTACCACCTTCGCTGCGGTTTGGCACAGTTTTACTACCATTCGCGGATGAGACGAGATTCCTTGGGTTGATATTCGATAGAAAACTGTGTTGGTTACCACATATAGCACAGCTGCAAGCGCGCTGTAACAGTTTTCTGAATATTCTACGGATACTAAGTGGCAAATCTTGGGGAGCGGATCGGACAGTCTTGCTGCGACTTTATCGCTCACTGATCCGAGCCAAGTTAGATTTTGGAAGCATAGTTTATTCTTCGGCAAGACCACCTGTGCTTAGAAGATTAGACGCTGTCCACAATCAGGGTATATGTCTGGCTGTTGGAGCTTTTCCAACCAGTCCAGTAACCAGCCTTTATGCTGAATCGGCGGAACCCCTTCTGCAGTGTAGACGAGATATTTTATTAACAAATTATGGCTGTGGGCTAAAGTGCATGCCTTCGCATCCATCGTTCACTCCTTTTTTTTAACACCGAGCTGGACGAAAGTTATAGAAATATCTCAACTAGTCCACGGCCCCCAGGTGTTCGCTTCCGAATGCTTCTTCATAAGCACGATATCCTAATGCCTAGAATGTTTCCCAAGGGAGAAAGGGTGCACCCACCTTGGTTACTTACAACATCCCACGTAAACCTCGGGATGACGGCATACCGAAAGTCTACAATGCCTTCTTCTAGCATCCGTAGATGTTTTTTAGAATTTTTGTCAAACTACAATGACCGAACTTGTATATATACTGACGGAAGTAAGTGTACCGTTGGTGTTGGGTGCGCCTTTGTTTATGATGCCGAACAATATATATTCGGTTTTCATAGTGGCACATCTATTTATAATGCGGAGCTATACGCAATATATCGAGCCATTCTGCACGTTGGCCGTCGAAATTTAAGTGACTGCCTTATATTGAGTGATTCCCTGAGTGCACTTCAGAGCCTTGGTGATCTCTACAACTATCATCCTATCGTGCAGCGTATCCAGGATGCCCTCCACGTTTTATATACTTCCGGGGTTAATTTGGAGTGTGCATGGATTCCTAGTCACATTGGCTTGCCGGGGAATGAACTGGCAGATTTTGCAGCAAAGACGGCTACCACCGAGCCCAGTACAAAAATTTCTTATTGAGCTTTATCTTTGGCTTTTGCCATGATTTGTTTAATAAGGGCGCTGATGACCTTGTAGTTGAGCGCCCAAAACACTAACAAAAAAACAAAACAAAACAAAACAAAAAAAAAAGCACCGAGCCTGCAGCAGAGCCGAGTTGGAAGCCCAGTCAGAAGAGACGATTCGCCGGAACCGCGACAAGCGGTTGGAGCGGTACTACAATCCCGCCTCGTTGCTCAATGGAAGCACAACCGGCCCCTCCCGCAATGCCGACTGCTAGGCAACCAACCCCACTGGAGCAGGTGCCTCCTCCGCCGACGCCGCACCGGATCCCAACCGGGAACCAGCCTGGCCTTCATCACGACCGGAGCTGGACAACCCAGCAACGTAAACACCACAGTGGTTATCAGTGGGGTTCCTCGGGACCTTCCAGTCCGCTTTGTGCTGGATGCCGCACACCGCGTTTGGCCCTCTACTTAGCGGGCCAATCGCATATCTTCTTCTCGCTGGTCCGTCTGCACCTGGGGTCCGCGTCAGAAGTTGAAGCTGCCTTGACATCACGTCTGCCCTTGTTAGGGCAGCACCTGCGTGTCGAGGCCAGCATAAGTGAACGCCCGGTCCCTTGCCAACGCTGCTGCGCCTACGGACACCGTATGGAGGAGTGCCTCGTCGCACGTAGGTACCATTACTGCGTGGCAAGTTCGCTCACCACCGCTTGCCTCAACCATGATCTTCGCCGCCGATACTGCGCCACCTGCTCCGGGAACACACACTTCACTGGGCAAGCCAAGTGCTCCCTGTACCCCTGGAGCAGGCTAACACCTCAGCAGAACCATCACCAACCAGCACCACAGAGCTCTCCACCTACTGCATGACCAGACAACTTCTTGCTGCTGGATTTACTGACCAGCATT
Organism: Hymenopus coronatus; assembly: GCA_030762935.1. Lineage (NCBI taxonomy): Eukaryota > Metazoa > Arthropoda > Insecta > Mantodea > Hymenopodidae > Hymenopus > Hymenopus coronatus. The sequence goes on from CM060897.1 coordinate 31,164,778, forward strand.
GCTTCCATTCAGGAGGCAACACAAGAACTGGGCCTTCGCCTCGAGGAGTTTCGGCGGGAAACCAAAGAGCACCTCGAGACATTGGAGGCAAGGATACCATACCAGACAGCAGTCAAAGATGACGGGGCTCTTGCGTCTGTCCAGCACAAGCTGGCACATATTGAGAGTCGTCTCGCAGATCCGGCTGCACAAGACTGCAGCAACGACCGTTCCATGCAGCTAGGGTCTTTAGAGGCTTCGGTTGTGGGTATCTGAGAGCTGCAGCAAGAAGCTCACAATACCATCTCCCAGCATCTTCAACAACTACATCAAGGCCACCAGAACTTCATGGAGCAACATGCACCGTTGCCTCCACCACCGACCACCAATAGAACGAGGAAACACCACAGATAGAGAGTGGCAGCTCTTCCTGCACTCCCAATCCCACTAAATTTTAACCAACACAACCTATAACTTCCTCTCAAATTCCTCACCTACACTTCACTCAGGGGCTGGCTGGGCTTTGGTCAAGCTAGAAGAACCCTCTCCCCCTGACACAGCAGGTCAGGTCACCTTTACCTTAGACAATATGGGTGCAACAGCAGTACTGCAGTATCCTCACCATTCAATTCTGGTGGAGGGGTTTTTTAGTCAGTATGCCCATTCTGGGAGACCACAACACTCCAGAGAGAAAGAGAGAGAGAGAGTGTATGCAGAAACCTGAACTTCCAATTTCATCAGTATATCCTTCATGATGAAGATGGACAACTTTAAAACATCAGTATCAAACAAGCTCAAGAAAATTTAGAATTAAAATGGAATAAGTTCCAATTTCTAAGTGTTTTCAAGCTATATTACTTACAATTAAGAGAGAAACTGGATTGGGGTGGTATAATGGGATACAAAGAGATGGAATAAATTTCACTCAAGATTTGAAATACGTCAGATTCTTATTACAAATAAATATTTTCTTAAAATATAAACTTAACAAAACTTACTGTGAACTTTGGATATGAAGTGTTATGTATGAAGTTCATTTTTTAAGCAATTTGTATAACATCAAATAATATATGTGAATTAATTCTGATCCAAAATGTTTGAAATATTTATATTCATAGAGCAGCAGCAGCAGCAACTGGAATTAATTTTGTTATTACTTACATTTTATTGAGCAAGGCAGGAGTTCCAACCCTCCCTCCCCCACCCTTGGCTATGCCTATGTCAACAGAAGCCTCAGTTCCAAATATGCAGCTTTCAAGACAAAGATGTACAGTTTTACTAAGTTTTGCTTCCCATACCACATGGGTTTAAAATGGAGAAGTTACTTGCATCTTTCTTTGTTAGAATCTGTTTGCCATTTCACCAGGCTACAGATAAGCAGATTTTGATGATTGCTAATTTTGTCAGTCCAATCCTATATATATGCTATTAAAACCTAATCAAAGTATTCTTTTTGTCTCTTACCAACTTGATCTTATCCTTTGATAATCGAGATAAACATTAGCAGATTTTGTCTTAATTACTTGCTTCCTTGTAAATAGAAAGTAAATGAGGGAATACACCAGGCTAAAATGATAATCAAATCATTTAAAAGCTGGTTGCCATGTAGTTGAAATCCATTTCTATGCATGGCCAGGAATATACACATTTTCCTTTGAGTATTTTAAATCTGAAGCAAATAACAAGGATTATCTCAGAAACGGTCAACTCCATGAAAAAAACATATATGACAAAATTGTGTATTTTAACGAGATCTACATTTTTTGTGTAGTAAGTTTTTGTCTATCTCTTACAGTCTATCAGTTATACAAAATGCATCCAGAATAAAGAGGTGTTCAGAGGCTATTCCCAGAAATTTCAAGATATGCATTTTATTTGCTATGTAAATATATTTAATATACAGTATTTTAATCAAAATCATTAGAGCTATTTTTGAGAAAATCAACATTTTTGAACATTTTCCTATGTAAAGGGTAGTTTGGGGTGTGGGATTTTTCTCAAAATTTGTGTGTTGCATCCCTGTAAAATACTAAATCTAAATACCAAGTTTGGTATTTGTTTTTAAGTTATCATGTCCACAGACACACACACACACACATGGACATTTTTCTAAACATTTTTTTTTCAGATACAGGTGACCCTAAAACATGTATTTCCGGTGAAATCTTGGTATTGAATTTTTGAGTGGAATGCAATATATTCTCTATACACTATGTGCATAGTACATGTAGAGAAAGTAAAAAGCATAACTTTTTTTTTTCAATATTTTGGATAATTTTTTAATGTTTCCTTCAGTACCAGTATTAGTTTCAACTCCATGTCTATGTTTCTACTCTCCTCCAGGATATCAGTGCAGCCTTTCTCATGCCTATAATCTTATTTCCCTGCCAACAAACTTCCCTCCTATGTCATTCATACTGCTCTTCAATACCAGTACTAATCTCATATTCATAATTGCATTTCTACTCTACTCCTGAATACCAGTGCAACTTTTCTGAGTAGCATAGCTAAAAAATATTGGGGGGGGATTACGTAAAGTAAATCATTTTTATACAGTTGTGTAAAATCAAATGATAAATATGAATCAATCCTAAGTTGAAATATTAAAAGAAAAAGATTTGATATTCATAAATGAAATGCAACAATTGGAATTACAAGTAGATTTTACTATTACTTGTTACATGTTATTTTTTAATCAAGAGGGGTTCCAATACCCAAATCACCCCTTCCCTCCTCAGCTTGCCTCTGACCTTTCTTCATGCCTAGAGTCTTATCATCCATGCCAATAAAATTTCCTTCCACATTGTAACAAAAACTCTCTTTTTACTCAAACAACAAAATAACTAAAATAAGAACTAAAGCTTTCCTGGCGACGTGTTAATTCAAAATCTTCTCGGGCTTCTAGCCAGGTAAAAACTTGGCTTGACACCAACGTTTCGAAGAAGTGCATCTTCCTCGTCTTCAGGGTGAACTGATGGTTTGAGCTTGCGGAGACTGGTATTTATAAGAGCTGGGATGAAGCTAACATCTGATTGGTTCGCGAGATATTATGGCCTGGTATTTAAGATGACTGAGATATGGGCACGGACTTCGTAGAAAACTATTTATAGCAGTTATTCGGCTAATGTTTTGTGTTTGAGCACGCACCTGCTAGAAAATAAGTCTTGGAAGACTGCAGGTACAGGATTAGGTGTTAAGGCTCTTTATCATCGGTGTCCATGCTGAACTTAATTGTAGGCCAGAATCGCGATTTAGATTATTTGTTTCAGATGAGATGGCTAAAGCTTCTTTTACTCTCCTTTCCCAGTAGTTCGAGCACTTTGCCACTATCTTGGTGTTAGTAAAGTTAGCTCTGTGGCTCTGTTCTATACAGTGTTCAGCCAGTCCAGATTTTTCGGGTTGCATAAGCCTTATTGCCACACGCGTTTCTGAACACCAAAGATCAATAAGGCTTATGCAACCCGAAAAATCTGGACTGGCTGAACACTGTATAGAACAGAGCCACAGAGCTAACTTTACTAACACCAAGATAGTGGCAAAGTGCTCGAACTACTGGGAAAGGAGAGTAAAAGAAGCTTTAGCCATCTCATCTGAAACAAATAATCTAAATCGCGATTCTGGCCTACAATTAAGTTCAGCATGGACACCGATGATAAAGAGCCTTAACACCTAATCCTGTACCTGCAGTCTTCCAAGACTTATTTTCTAGCAGGTGCGTGCTCAAACACAAAACATTAGCCGAATAACTGCTATAAATAGTTTTCTACGAAGTCCGTGCCCATATCTCAGTCATCTTAAATACCAGGCCATAATATCTCGCGAACCAATCAGATGTTAGCTTCATCCCAGCTCTTATAAATACCAGTCTCCGCAAGCTCAAACCATCAGTTCACCCTGAAGACGAGGAAGATGCACTTCTTCGAAACGTTGGTGTCAAGCCAAGTTTTTACCTGGCTAGAAGCCCGAGAAGATTTTGAATTAACAAAATAACTGATTACAAATAAAAATCTGATCATAAATGATTGTTTTTCTTCAATGCTTTTACAACAATTCTGTGGCTCAACTACTACTGCACCCTCTAAATTTCATGTTGAAACTCACTCAACTAGTGCTTGCGACAGTTTCCAGTTGAAAACTGACTCTCTGCAGGATTCATTCTCTCCTTTTATACCTGTTGATCATAGGGCAGGAAATTTCCAGAAGCAGTCTGATGTGCAAACCACCACAGGTGTCACAATGTGTGGCTTTGACATCAAAGAACTTGCAGACAGCACACATATTCATTCACACAAGCATATAAATTGCAGCTTCGACTTGCCAACACACATGTGTCCACTAATGCATGTGCAACAATGGATGGCAACAATCTGCTGTGACTTCCGAAGCAAGCCGTTCACATGTGTGACAATAACGGCAGAACATAGTCACAATATCATTCTTCATTATGGATAGTTGTTCTTTGATTGTTTCTTCAGTGTCAGGATTAATCCTGTTTCCATCACTGTGGTTCTACTGACTCCTGAATACCAGTACATGCCAATCTTCATTTTGAATATTTATTCAATTGCCCCTTCAGTGCTAGGATTAACTCATATCAATCATTGTGTTTCTAATCCATTCCAAGTTACTATGGTTACAAAATACAGATGATAACAATCCCAATCACTAGTATCTTTATACCCATTGTTTCTTTTAGCTTTCTCTAGCACTCATGTACAATGTACATAGTAGGTAGAGAAGGTATTGTGTTCCACCCAAAAACTTGATACCAAAGTTTCACCGGAAATACATTTTTGAAAAACCTTGAACCCAAAAAGTGCAGTTTTAGAAAAAGGATCATATATTATGTGTGTGTACCTATGGACAGCATAACTCAACAACAAAAGTTGGTTAAATATCAAATTTGGTATTTACGTTCAGTACCTTCCAATAATGCAACATGAAAGTTTTCAGGAAAATCCCCCCACAAACTATCTTTTTCATGGACCATTTTTTGAAATTTTTTATTTTTTCTAAAATGGCTCTAATGATTTTGACTAAAATGCTGTTTATTAAAATTATTACATTGAATTTCTTGGGAGTAGCCTCTGAAGTTCTCTTCCTTCTGAATGAATTATGCACAACTGGTATGCCATAAAAGATACACAAAAACTAACTACACAAAAAATGTAGATCTAAAATACAGATATGTCATATACAGCTTTTTGGTAGAGTACAAGCCTTCTGAGTGTTATTGGTTTCAATTTTAAAATTTTTAAACTTTTTTCTAATGGAAAGTCCGCACCCATTTCATAACACTTTTGTTTTATTCCTGATCAAAGAAAGAGAACAAAATTTTAATGTCAATGGTATAGCGACAGCTTTTAAATATAAGATTATCACTTTAGCTTAGTGTACTCCCTTCTACTTACAAGCAAGTAATAAGCCCATTTCTGATAATGTTTATCTCTGTTAGCATGATATATGTAAGAGAATAATTTTTGTTAGGCTGGTTTGTTTGCAGAATAGACAGAGAAAGTAATGTGAAGAAACACAAAATACTGTAATTGCTTCTTCGTTAGCTTTACAAGAGCCTCATTTGGTTTTTAGCTGGCTTGTGCAAGTGACAATAAGGAGTTGTTACGTATTCAGGGCAATGATACACTGAACTAGTGGTGCTTATGCTGAAGTATAAAAAAAACAAAACTATTCACTGGCTAAAAATAGTTCACTGTTCTAATAAAACTGCAAAATTTGTGTTTTTCAATAAAAGCTACATTAATCAAATATATATTCCCATTAAGTATGATAAATACAAACAATACAAATCCTCTATTCATGACTCAATTTATGAGCTTTCAATGTTGATGATTGGGTAAAGTTCTTCTTACAAATTTCACATGTATAAAGTCTTTTATCCTCATGGATTAATTTATGCTTTTTTAAGTATGATGCTAGAGTAAAGCTCTTTTTACAAATTTCACACGTGTGGGATCTTTTTCCCTCGTGAATTAATTTATGCTGTTTCAGAGCAAATGCTTTAGTAAAGCTCTTCTTGCAAATTTCACAGATGTGTGGTCTTTTGCCCTCATGGGTTAATTTATGCTGTTTCATGTTTGATGCTAGAGTAAAGCTCCTGTGACAAATTTCACAAGTGTGTGGTCTTTTGCCCTCATGGATTAATTTATGTTCTTTCACTTTTGATGACTGAGTAAAACTCTTGTTACAAATGTCACAAGAATATGGCCTCTTGCCTTCATGGATTAATATATGCTTTTTCAAGGTTGCTATTTGAGTAAAGCTCTTATTACAAGTTTTACATGTGTGTGGTTTTCTTCCCTCATGAATTAATTTATGCTGTCTCAGAGTAGAAGCTAGGGTAAAGGTCTTCTTGCAAATTTCACAGCTGTGTGGTCTTTTCCCCTTATGGATTAATTGATGCTCTTTCAATGTGTATGCTCGAGTAAAGCTTGTATTACAAATTTCACATTTGTGCAGACTTATACACTCATTAATTAATTTATTGTAATTTATATTTGATACCTGAGTTTGCCTTAAGGCATAGATTTCACAGTTGATTTCTTTTTCATTCTTCTGATTTGTTACATGGTTTTGTAAACCTGAAGGAATCCTGCAACTCTTCTCACAAATTTCACTCATGTATGAGGTTATACAATCTGGAATCAAACTGCAGACTCTCACATTTGAATCCAATGCAGTATCTGTTTCAGGTTCTTCAGCCATCTGTTGATGGCTGGACATTATAAAATGGGTTGCCTTGGTGATATCAGTATCACTGATTGTCCAGTCATTTGTCTTTGCGTTTTCACAGAAGGGACTCTTACTGTTTCTGCACAATGATTCTGAATGCAACCTGAAACAGTACATAATATATCAGTATTCATGCACCTGAATAAATAAGAAAGACTTATTTCTGGAAATATTTATTGTTACATTTAACAACTCAGATCTGCAGAGATAAATGGAATGGATGTTCAAAACAGCTTGAAGTCCATTTGGCTTATGGGTATAATGGAAAATACTGAAGAGAAATCTTGTCCAGCAGACACTAATCCCATATGACATTTCCATAATTATATATTTTGGATTACAAGGAAGCAGCAAATGAAGAATTTAAAAGAAACAGATATTAGGGTTAAAAGTTAGTTATTACAACTGTTTAAACTTCCAGCGTATTTTTAGTGACTCATCCAAGTTAAATAAAATGTTTTCTCTAGCACTTCTTATGAAGCTATGTTCTTTTAACATTATGTTTTATTTTACCCTTAAAATAACATTAAGAGCTCATTATTACTTAGAAAATTGAATGAATTTTAATCTTAAATAAAACAGGCAATTGTGGTGTATCAGTTATATACACAAGAACAAATTCTAATTACTTAAGATTTATACACTTTTGAGCAGTAATGAAACACAGCATAGTTGGATTGAAAGTGCAATAAAAAATATTGCATAATGGCAAAATGTTACTTAGGAGTAAACATAAATTGATCTCCAGATTGAATTACTAAAAGAAACCCCTCCCCTTCATCCTTAATAAATACATAATCATACTGTACAGTTAGCTTAAAAGACGTATTAAGTACTTGAAAATTCATCTTTTAGATGCCCTTTAAACTATAAGGCATGCCTGGAAAGTAAATACCATTTTGTGCAACCGCAGCGCTAGTGTCACAGTTCCCTGCATGTGCGCTCATCTCTCAGTTCATTGCTGTCCACTTATGCCAATACAGCTGGATAGTGGTATGTTTATAGTTGTTAGTCATCGTTTAAAATTTTTAAGACAATTTTTGATCCCACTGAAGTGCATTCATTCCATGATGGGATTTTTAATGCAAGGAATTTAAGCCAGCTGAAATTCATTGTCAACTTGTAAAGATTTACATGAAAAACTATTGAGAGATGGAATGGTGAGAAAGTGGGTTAGTAATTCAATGATGGTCGATCCAATGTTCATGATAAGCATGAATGGGCAGCCTTCTGTTGTCACTAATGGTTGGTTGAACAAGTGAATGAGTCAATTAGTAAAAACAGACGGTTCACAATAAGAATGTTTTGCGATTTGTTTCAACAAAACATGGTAGTGGTTGTCTTTACTGGTGGCAGCTTTTTTTTGAAGAGGGCATACCAAAGGAGATTCCCCACTATGACAAATACCTGAACAATAGTGGCAACTGTGCTAAAAATAGATTAGGGAATGCTCTTTCATGTACAAATAAAAGTTGTGAAAATATTTTGCTATTTTTTCCAAACCTTTACTTACTTTCTGGACATGCTTCATACTATACCTGTTAGTGTCCCATTCTATATTGGGCATGAAAGACCAGAAATCATGCCTCAGAGGCCTCTAGCAAGCTTGAGGTTCTTTAACTGCAGTAACTCTAAACATGGGACCACCAGCTTTATTTCCCTTCAAAGGAAGCCATTCTAAAGATTTTATACCCAAACAATCCAAGTCCCCTGTCAAGTTTAAACTTGTGACCTTGGGAACTAGAGGCTAGCATGGTACTCTGAGACCATTAACGATGACTAGCAAGTACTTGAATTCAATTCTTACTTTCTGTGCCAAGTGGTAGTACTTAGTAGGCATGGGCATATTCTGTGGCCCAGTTAGTCTAGCGAAGTCCAGGAAATTTGTGAAGAAAGAATTTCTATTATATTTATAAGTAACAAACTTATTCCTAATCTGTTGATTGTTTGCATTTTAGCCTATCGTTACATCATGAAATGGGCTGCTTACAATTAAGCTTGATTCTTTTCGCAATATATAACAGCCTGTCTTCTTTGGCAGTACTATGACTGACCAACATGATATCACATATTAGCGGGAAGAGAAAAAAAGGGGTAAGTCACTACTCAGGTCCTCTCTCTTGCCATGCAAAGCCTAGCCAATGAGTCTTGAAATCAGCTGAAGAAAACTGATATATGCAGCATAGCCAGTACAGAGTTTTTTTATTACTGAAGACAGGGATTCTTAGTTTGCCTTAAGGGCAGAAAATCAGAAGTTATCCATTTCAAAAATATATGCAGGTGATTATTTTTAATTTTTTTCAATTTAAAGGTCTAGTTAATGGGTAATTAAATTGTTATATTCTTCTTCATCCTATTATTATTATTATTATTATTATTATTAATAATAATAATATTAGCTGTATGTTTTAAATTTCACTGAGCAAAGAGCTTTCCAAAGACAATGGATTTGTCAACATTCTGAGGAGATCACATATCTAAAATATCTTTCAGAGAACATTCTGTTTACCTAAAAATAAACAGTAAATGTTGTGGTTACAAAAATAATACTAAATAATTGATGGCCATTTTACCTTTCTCATAGTTTATCTGCAGTAGATGGAAAGAGTATGAATTTTATCCCAACATTGGATACCTCAATTTCACTAGAAATGTTCATTTTGAGGTTCCTGAATCCACGTCTCCCCCCCCCCCAAATGTTTATAAAAATTATGTTTTAGAGATATGCCATTGCTGGTAGTTTATATTTACTAACGTCCTGGAAAACATAATTTATGCTGTTAATTTTTCATATATTTAGGTGAGAAAATCACCACAGACTGAATGAACTATTATGTACACAAGCTTTCATTATACATCTCACAACACATTTCATACATTTTATTTATGTTCAGTGATTCAGGAAGATAAGTTTTAGAAGTTTTCTTAATAGCATAAAGGCTTAATTGACCTTAGATTTAATATGAACACTGACCTATTATGTACAACTGTAGATAATTTGTGTGTATGTTATTGTTTTCTCCTGCCATCTGTAGGTGTTAATGCATAACATTTCAAGGATCGCTGAATTGTTTGCAGTCTAATTTTTGCTATTCCATGGATAAGAAAGCTTTCTAACATTCAGTAACACTTCCATCTTCAGCAATTTGCCTTACTCTGTAAGAGCAGCATTGTGCCACTGAGTCTCATCTTCATTCTTTCTGCACTCCAATCATTCAATGCATTAAAGTAATGTAGGTATTATAATTTTAATGCTGGGAGCTTCCAGCATTTCGAAACATTTGTTCTTACAGTTACATTCTTCACTGGTTTCAAAACTCTGGGTTCTTAACATTTTAGCAGTGTCACTAACACTTTTCCTCTTTTTGAACTGGTTCAGTTGCTCATGTAAGGCTAACATGATTTCATTATTAGGTTCAATTATTGCATATGAACCTTTTTATAGCCAGTCAACAATAAATTATTAATTAGAACTGCTGCACTCAAACAAATGAGAAGAAAAATAAGCATCAGATTAATAAAAGGCACGCTTTTTTCATGGTACATAATAAAAATACCCCTTTTTTCCCTGTCCAAGAAACATTTAATCAGTTTTTGCTCTGTAACTAAGAACCTTCTTCCCCATTAGTAATAATAGGATGAAAGCTCTTTAAGTGTAGTATTTAACTGAATGAAAATCTCAATAATTATTGAAAATGGACCCCCCCCCCCCCCTTTTTCTCCTGGAACCTCCCTATGTGTTGTATAGCTAGTCTAGTTTTTTATTTTACTTTTTGTGGCACATATGTGCATACAATTTACATAGTAGCTAGAGATGATATTGGAACCCACACAAAATTTGATGTTGACATTTCACTGGAAATATGTTTTGAGGTCCCCTGAGTCTGAAAAAAACATTTATAGAAACAGCTCTGTGTGTGTGTCTGTCTGTGGACAGCATAGCTCAAAAATGAAAAGACTGTTAATTAGGTACCAAACTTGGTATTTATGTTTAGTATGTTCCAAGGGTGTGACACAAAGATTTTCAAGAAAGTCCCCCCACCACAAACTATGTTTCACATAGAAACATTTTTTAATGTTTTTTTTTTTCTCAAATAAAATGTATATTTTGAATTTTCTGGAAATAGCCTCTGAAGACCTCTTTATTCTGGATGAGTTTTGCAGAATTTTGCGTAATGGTTAAACGTAAGAGATAGACAAAAACCTTACTATGATATGTATATAATTTATGCCATACATATTTTCTTGTAGAGTTGGTTGTTTTTGAGATATTTCTTGTTATTGGTTTCATTTTTAAACCATTTAACTTTTCTCAAATGGGACCATGCAAAGTGAACCAAGCGTCAATTGTTTCATATAGCTACCAGTTTTTAAAAGATTTGATATTGCTTTACCTAATGTATTCATTTATTCTTCTACTTACAAGGAAGCAAGTAATAAGATCAATTCTGCTAACATTTATCTCGATTAGCGTGATGTAGATAAAGGATAATCTTTTGCAAGAATAGTTTGTATATGGAAGAACTAGAGAAAATTATGTGAATGGAACACATCAGATTTTTTCTTTTTTTATTGCTTAACTCCTTTAATCTGGTTGGTCATATTAGACCATGAATAAAATTGGTGAAATGTTGCTCAAATGATCTCAAGGTCCATGGAACTATAAGTTACTTAACATTGTCTTCTCAGGAAAAAATCCTTATTCGTGTAAATTACCCTAAGCGAGATTCGAAATCACAACCTGTTGATGTGAGACAGATACACTACCCAGATAGGCAGTTAGTGATTTTTATTACTGAAGATAGTAATTCTTAATTTGCCAACGGAGACAAAATCATAAGTTGTCCATTTAAAAAAGGTAGATGGAGGTGATTATTTTTCATTGTTTTTTATTTAATTATTTAAGGGTCTATGTAATGGGTAATTACAATTGTTATATTGTTCTTTGTCCTATTATTATTATTATTATTATTATTATTATTATTTTGTAATTTTGTTATTATTGATAATAGCACATATATTAAATGTTATTGAAATTATTTATATTGTTAAGGATAACTTTCATAAATCCTGAACAAAAATGCATATATAAAAAAAATTCTTTGATTAGGGAGTTAATAAAACATAGTGTGCTCTTTCAAGTAGACCAAGATGTTGCCATAGTGATGCTTACTGTTGGTATGTAAGCATTATTGTTATCATGGTGAGTTTTACATTAACCAATTCATGTACTTTGATGGGTTAGCCCATCATTGCTTAACTTACAAGTTTTGTAAATTATGGTATTTCCATCATCAGCGTTTGCAACAATTTTATGAATGCTGCATTACTCATCAGACTGATTACATCATCTGTTATGACCCTACAAGTCTCCAAGAGATGTCTCTGACTGATAAAAGCTGTCATGGTTATTTTTATTGAACTTATATCAGTAAAAGAAAGCTCTGAGTGAATCATTTCTCCTAGAATCCCACCAAACTTCCACCATTCCTTGAGCGGCAGAGCAGTAATAAAAGCTTTTGCAATTTTATTTTAGGCTAGTGATGTGTGTTCAGATGATATGTTTACTGGTGATTCATCAGAATTTTATGATAGTGGAAAGAGGAAAATAAGAGTGCCTATGTACTGGCTTTACCAGACAGTGTTAATGTTTGCTGTCATAATAACTTACAAATTTGTGAGGGATATGATATATAATGTTCCATTTCAAGTATAATGCTCATCTGTATGAAATCAATTCAACAGCTAGGCATCTTGGTGAAAATCCCAAAGATGCTTATGTTGTTAGTGAATATTTGACAGAGTAACTTTTGCTAAAAAAAATATATTTTTGGGCACAAAATGTTCAATAAAAATGGTATGTCAATGGGTTAAGAGATCTTCCTGATATGCATTTCATTTATGGAAAAGGAGATGGTAATGGAAGAAATGCTTCAAGGCAAACATTGCAAATACTATGGTTCTTCACAATCTTTAGTGCAGCAATGTTTACACAAGCAATGTCTGTAGCCATTTCATAGTCATAAGGTCCATGCACTTAGTCCAGATGATAATCATTATCATAAAAACTGAAAGAAACTATTCACTGAAAAACCTGATCAAATCTGGTGCTAAAATGCTGTTTTGGACTAAAAATAATTCAAATGTACACCATTCTAAAAAATTGTAAAATTGTGTTTTTGATGTAAAAATTGAATAAATAGTACAAATATTCCCATTACCATAAATACAAACAATAAAGATCCCCTATTCATGATAAAGCTCTTGTTACAAAAATCACAAATGTGCTATATTTTGTCTGTGAGTCAATCTAGGCTGTTTCAGTGCTGGTGATTGGGTAAAACTCTTCTTACAAATTTCATAGGTAAGAGGTATTCTCTTCTCATGAATTAATTTATTCTCTTTCAGAGTTGATGCCAAAGTAAAACTCATGTTATAAATATCACAAGCATGTGGTCTTTTACTCTCATGGATTAATTTAGGCTTTTTCATGTTTGATGCTGAAGTAAAGCTCTTCTGACAAATATCACAAGTATGTTGTCTTTTGTCTTCGTGTATTACTTTATGCTCCTTCAACTTTGAAGGCAGAGTAAAACTCTTGTTGCAAACTTCACAAGAATGTGGCCTTTTTTTCTATTTCATGTGTGTATGGTCTTTTCGCCTCATGAATTAATTTATGCCATTGCAGAGTATATGTTTGTGTAAAGCACATCTTGCAAATTTCACAGATGATCTTTTGTCTTCATGGATTAATTTATGCTCTTCCAGGATGGATGCTTGAGTAAAGCTTGCATTACAAATTTCACAAGTGACAGTTCTCTTACAGTCATTAATTTATGGCAATTTATACTTGATGCATGAGTATAGCTTAACTCATAGGTTTCACAATTGAAATGTTCTCTCGAGCTTGTTACATGTTTTTGAAAACCTGAAAGAATTCTAAAACACTTCCTACAAATTTCACTTTTCAAGCTGGAGACTTTCACATCTGAATCCAACGAATAATCTGTTTCAGGTTGTTCTGGCATCTGTTGGTTGGATGTCAACAAATAGGTTGCTTTGATATCACAACCACTAATTTCCTGGCTGGTTTCCTTTGAATGTTTACAGAACAGAGTCTTATTGTTTCTGCATAATGGTTCTGAATGCAACCTGAAACAGTACAGTATATAATAGTGTTCATGCATCTGAATAAAATAACAATACTTATTTATGGAAATATTTATTGTTCCTTTTAACAGCCAAGGTTTGTGGAGACAAATGAATGAAATGGATGCTGAAAACAATGAGGTTCATTTGTCTTGTAAGGATAATGAAAAATCCTTATACAGTAGAAAAAAAAAAAAAAAAAAAAACGGTTTGTTTTACTCAAACAAACAACTATTTATTTCTTCCAACTGATCAGAATCAAAATCTGTTTATAATTAAAAATCTTTATTTGGTGCTTTTTTAACAATCCTCCTGTAGTTTTCTTTTGATGCTCACTGCAACGGCAGCTACAACTGCATGTTCTGAACTTCCCGTCGAAACTGACCGCCTCTGGGACTTCTCCTCTACTTTTTATACCTCTCAATGATGTGGCAAGAAACTTTCAGAAATAGTGCTTGTAATTGCATGTGCAAACCACTGCAGGTGTCACAAACAAACTCACGCACAGGTGCAACAATCAGAGCTTCAATGTAAAGTAGTTGCCAACTCTACATGTGTAACCATCCATTAGCTAATGGAAAGGAAGCCACATATGCACAAATCCTTTGCCTTCCTCTAGGTTTGAACCTGTGACCTTGGAATCAAGAGGCTAGTATGGAATCACTAGACCATGGAGGATGATTATGAATTACTTAAATACAAAAAAAAATTTAAATGTGTAACTGATTACAATCCCAAAGAATTTTCCAAGGTCAAAATGTTCATATGTTATATTTTATAGCTAAAAGCATCAATGTTAAAAAATATGACAAATGTATGAATGAAATGCACTTGTAGAACATATATTTTCTTAACTAATTTCTATGTGGTACGATGAGAGAAATAAAATTGAGATTGTGAAAGCATTAAAAATTGTGGACTCATTTTAATTCATTACCATAGAAAGAGTTTTTGGTATATCAAAACAAACCAAAATGCTTGAAGAAATCCACAAATCTGGTAATCTATTTTGATTGTGATAGAGAAAACAGAGATAGAGAAGAATCTCTGAAGATTGTAAGAATAGCAATTAGGTAAAGTGTATAATTTCTTGTTTACTAAATTTCAGGATTTGAGGTGTGTTACATTTAAAATTTTGATTTTCTTTTTTACAGTCAATTTCGCTAATTATTGTATTCTTATTTACTGTCAATTTCATTAATTATATTAACTCTTCATTTATGAACATGGCAGAGTTAAATTTTTCATAAGGTGTAAAGAAAATCACAAACTGTAATAATTTTCCTTTCATTTATAGCTCTACTCCATTATTGATCACTCTTATAAATATAGTTATTACATTTAATTTTATTTGCCTGCACTTAAAAAGGTATAATAGACATATTTATACACAGTAAAAATATTAACATTTAAAAACAATACTTCAGCAAATGTCAGCCATATTTATTATGGGAAACATAATTATCTAACCCACTTGTCTCTTTTCTTTTTGAACTGACCTGTTTTTTTAATGAGAATTTGTAAAATATTCTGTATTTTAATGAATATCTTATGGGGGAGGGGAAACCCACACTACGATAGGCACACAGACCTAAGTTTTCTTTATTTTGGGTGTATCAAAACATATATTTCTGGTGTAATCTCATTAATGAAACACAATGATTCCTATGTATAAAAAAAAAAAATAATAATAAAAAAAAAAACTTTTATCTGCGACATTGCCTTGCTCATATTATCATTTGAATAGTACTTGTGGTATTAAAACACATCAATGAATCCAATATCTCCAAATTACAACTGTTTAAAATGTTCTTCCTTTGATACTACTTACAACTTTATTTTTGGTAGTTAATGTCCTTAACCTGGTAGTCATATCCGACGATGAATAAAATCAGTGAAATGATCCTCAAATCAGCTCAGTACCCTAGAGCTTAAAATTACTCAACATTCATCTACTCAGGATAAAGGAAAACCCTGACAAGAAATCTTATCTGGGTAGCTCCTGTAATGAGATTCTAACCTGGGACCTTTTGAATGTGAGGCAGACATGCTAACCCCACACCACAGAGGTGGGCTCAATTTTTTATAGCTGAAAGAAAAGATACATGAAGGTTCACTATTCAGCACAGAGATTAAATAACTTAAACAGCAATTAATGTAATCCACTATGTCATGAACCCAAAGTTGAGTATATCATTGAAACAGTCTTTGTCTGCACATTTTGCTGTCAATTGCCAGGATCTTATCAGTATCATCAGAATGTTAAATTTCATCCTGCAGAGCTCTTTTGCATACCAGTGCATCTACTGACATGAGAGGCATCTCTTGAGGTCTTGCATGTAGGCTCCTATAAAAGTCCTGTGTGACTAATAGATTGGACTTCAATAATTTGAATAAATTGGGCCTCTCCCTTGCTCTCTGCGTGAATGCCTTGCACTCACATAAAATGTGCTGGGAGGTTTTAAAATCCATCCCACATTTCCTAAACAGTAAGCCCTATTATACATAAGTGTCTTCTCAGAGTGTGGTGCCCAGTGAGAGAGCCAACAACCAAGCCTAATATTGTAATATTAATATGTAAACAATTACTTAACCATTCTGACCAAGGATTCTTCCCCCACCAAAGGGTACTAATAGGCTATGCAGCATAATAACTCATGTAATTTCATCATAGAGCAGAAATGCATGCTATTTTGGTTGGCATATCAATAGACTGATTGTGCTGTCTTCTGCAGTAGTTCTCATGTTCGCCTTGGTATACGAGTCATCACAGTTGGAGACCTGGAATGTGTAACATCACAGGAAGTGTGGTGCTCTGGTAGCTAGAGCCTTCGGAACGCAAGACATCTCCTAATTCTTCCATAACCTTCTGTTTTTACAAGCTTCCAGAATGTAATGGGAGAATTATGAGACGTCTCACGTGTCAGTGCTGTCTTCTGCAGTGGTTCTCATGTTCGACTTGCTAAGTGAGTCATCGCAGTTGGAGACCTTGGAATGCGTAGTGATGGTAACCAGAGACTTCAGAGTGCAAGACATCTCCCAATCCTTCCAGACTCTTGTTTTCACAAGCTTCCAGAAAGTTCTGTGGCATCATTTTCTAGCTATATAAGGAGGAAGAATTGCAAGCTGGTGTAAAGTGAATTATGCTGAGTTGTGAGTGACTGAAAGTTAACACACAGTGGCATGTGGGCCATGGATGGAGAGGGCCATCAACTGTCTACACGTCAAAGTGTTAAGTGAATTATTTGCAGTAGTAAATTAAAGAATCTATTTGTAACCACTTTCTAAGTCAATAAAGACATTTGATACAATGTTCTTATTGCAATTAAAGGCTAATTATAAATTTGCTATCACTACAACATAATGACATAACACATCGCGCACAATCCCATTTTAATTGATTTTAACCTAGCTTAAGTTCAAATACTAAAAAGTGGCCATGTAAAGATGACGTAGTACTGCTATTGCTAAGAAACAGAGAGTCATGTTAGAAAACAAAGCAATATTAAAACTGAGGGCTTCCCGCTATTTGCTGATCAACAGAACTTGCCAGGATATAGAAGATTGGGAAAAACAATTTCACTTAAATATTGAAATTTACACAAAAAATATAAAATATTTGAACAAAATGATAGTCTAAAGTATTAACAGATGCCTAAATTTTACACCATTGAAACAAACTTTGAAATCAAATCAGTAGTTTCCAACTTAAGAGCTAAGAAAACTTTTGTCAATGACTTTTACACACCCACAAACACAACCACACACACACACACACAGAGTGTTAGGGAAATGAGTGTGCAGATTTTGTATGCTGGGAAATCCAAACATGACAAATAATAAAGTCTAATAACAATTTCATCTATCTTGAAAGGTAAGAGATAATTGAACATTATTGAATACACTATCTGCACAGTGTGGCAATAGAGTTCATATTCAACCAGAATGATATTTCTTATTTGCTTATGCCATTCTACGATCAATTCCTAATAAATTAGGAGGTGTAATTGCTTTAGTTATATGAGCTTAAGAGCCGAACGTTTTGGTTTGTGCTTGAAATCCAGTTTGTCATATACCTGTGTGTTTAGTATCAACTAGAATTGGGGTGGTTTTCTTTCAAGTTGTATTCATGGGACCTGAACTAAAAGTTGCATAAGAAGCTATGCATAAGATTCAGTCTGATGATCAAGACAGAGCATATTCAAATGTGAATTATTGAAATACCTCATTTAGGTATATCATGGAATAACTAAACTTAAAGCCACATCATTGCTAAATAGGAAATGTATTAATGGTCAATATCGGTAACATCAACAACATGACCACGTTCATTTAGATTAGGTCTTCAAAATGTGCTCTGTTAAGATCTAAGCAGACATTGCATCTTCTTAGCAAATTTTGCCCAACTTTTATTAGAGTTTCTGCATTCAGCCCCATCTCTAAGGTTGCTTCAAACACACGCCTACGAAGATCATCAATGATAGCTATGACAGTTGTCTTCAAGTGTCACCAGAAATAATAGTATAAAGAATTGAGTTTTGTCATGAGCAAGAAACATATCTAGATATTCTTGATTTATAAAAGATGCCATAGTTCTGAATGCATTTAACACATCTGAAGCACTGACAGAAGCAGCTGCTGTGCAAGGTGTTAAGGCACAATATTACTGTAAACATGTACCTCATTATGGGTAATTCATTTATTAGTTTCATTTGGAACATAACTTTTAAAGGTAATGTAAAATTATGTTATAAAACTTATTTTAAGTTTATTTTTTTAAAGTTGTGTTAAAACAATTAAGAGTTGAAAATCACCAGATGTAAAGCCCTTGACACATATACATCCTAAGACAAAAAAAAAATTACTTTCAAATGACTTTCTCTATCTGCGTTGGAAACAAACTTCTTACAAAACATTAATTCATTTTGGATAGGTAGAGTCAGACTGAAAAATTCAATGCCATAGCCGGGATTAGAACTACGGATCTCCCGGTCTCTAACCGGTTGCCCTTCCACTGAGCTACCATGGGAACATGCCGGCATAGCATTGAATTTTTCAACTGACTCACATGTTTCCCAGTAAACATTTTGGGTCTTAAATACTTACAACATTGTAAGTCGCCATTGGGGTTGTCATCACAAAATAATTTGAGAGCACCTTGTGGTTTACCGGAAAACATGTGAGTCAGTTGACAAATTCAATATTATGCCAGCATGTTTCCATGGTAGCTCAGTGGAAGAGCAATCAGGCTAGAGACCGGGGAATCCGTGGTTCAAATCCTGGCTATGGCATTGAATTTTTCAGTCTGACTCTACCTATCCAACTTCTGTCCTACACATGGCTTCTGTGAAAAAAAAAAAAAAAAAAAAAAACAATTAATGAATTATTTTATTTACTTCATACTAATTGAAATTCTTTGCTGCACCTTTCTCTGTTGCAGTTGATACTATTTCTACCACACTGCAACCAGAAGTGATTGATTTGCAGAATGACATTAGAACTCAAAGACAAGTTCCAGAAGAGAAAGAATCTGAGTGATTTCTACAACAATATTCCTCGATCACGCTTTCCAGACTTTACCAATTTCACATATCTTAAGATGTTCACATCTACATATTTATGTGAGCATTTGCCTTCTCTGATGAAGACTTGTAAACCACATAACAGAAACCAACTATCAGATCATAACTTAAAATGTATTTTTAATTTCTGTGAGAGTCACAGCATAGTGCCTAATGTTGAAAAACTATTGCAGGACAAAAAAAAAATCAAAGTATTTCAGCAAAGCAGTATGGGCTAACAGTATATGTATACTTGTTTACATCAACAGTGTGTGCATTGTAAAAGCAGTAACCCATTTACACAAGGACAAAGGAATGGTTTGTTTCAATGCCGACATCAGGATTCAATATTCATTTCTAAGATGTAATTCAGATTGTTATTCTTAAAATAGTTTTCAATGCTCTGTATGTACAAATTTGTTACACGATAAGTAGTAGTATTTTGTTTCTTGTATGCTGAAGTCTATTTCTGTTTACAATTATTTTAAATCAAATTAATAATATTGAACATCCTGTAGCTATCACCAAATAAAAATGGCATGTTATTTATGGACTCTATTTAACTACTGTGGTTCTCAGCGTCCTAATCTAAAATGGGTGTGAAAGACCACTTAATTTTGCTCAGGGGCCTCTCTTCTATCAGGCTTGAGGATTTTTTTACGTGCCGTAAATCTACAACACAGGACCAACGGCTTTACTTCCCTTCCGAAGGAAGCCATGTTAAGGATTTTTACACCTGATAAAATCCAACGTCCTCCGCCAGGTTTGAACCCACGACCTTGGGTATATGAAGTTAGCATGTTAACCATTACACCACGGAGGGCAACTATATCACCAAATAGTTTAACATTCATAACATAATCTGTAATAGAGAGTGTGTCACTTACACATATGGGTCCAGACACTGTATGTACTCAAAATGTCCAGTTTTAATAAATAGAGCCTTAATTAATTACTTTTTTACTTGTTTTAAGCACCTAAAATTTCAATTTTAATACCTAAAAATCTGATGTTCTGTTATAATTACTATTCCTAATGTTGTTTTGTTTCTTTAGTACACCCATGAAATATTTTACTTGTGTAAAAGTATCTATTGAAATTATTATACTGGTAATGTGGTTACATTAACACCTATCAAGGGTAAATAAATAAATAAACAATTTTTCACCCTATGAAGGGTAAACAAATTAATAATAATTTTATTGTCATTGAGCATTACAGCAATTGACAATCTCAAAGAATTAAAGGAATTACATTAAGGAATGATACAAATCCAATTACAAATAAAAACAAAATTATGTACATATACGCACACAAATAAGATCAATTGATATTTATGAACACAATATTATGGGTATTTGCATATCCATTGTTCCAACAAACAGGCCAATACATGTGGCATTGAACTTTTCAGCAGTAAACACATTGAAATGTTTCAGCTTTCTTCAATACCATGGAATTTTACGCTCTAAATTTTTGAATAATTGTTCAGTTTACTTCTTCAATGCCAGGATCAATTCTACATGCATACTTGTGTTTCTGCCTATATCCTGAACACCAGTGGAACTTTCTTCATATCTACAATCTTAATTCCCATGTCTGAAATTTCCTTTCCTTGTCATTTTTCATTTTGAATACATTTTTTCCATTGCCTTTTCAATGCAAAGATTAATCCCAAATCCATCACTGTGATTTAATCCCATTCCTAGTTACCATTATAACCTTTAAAGTCTTAAAAACAATGAAGAGAAACAATAATAAAAAAATATAAATATTTTTTTTTTTATAAATCATATATGATTAATTAATTGGTGTACAAATGCTTGCAAAGTTACTGACCCTCTAAAGGCAGTAATTATAATATCTTTTATTTTATTCCTCTTCAGTCCAACAAACATATTCCAGGACTCAAGGAAGAACTTGGTGATCATACCATGAACATCACCATTAAACCTATTACTTCCATTTCTTTGAGTTCATATTTATCCACGAAAAATGTTATTGTGGGATCATATATATTTTTCTTCTCTACATTTTCTCCAGATTGGTCTTTATGCATCTTGAACCTTGCAATTGGACCAATTATACATTCCCTTTTACTGTTAACAGGTATTGCTATCATATCAATCCTTCTAATGCTGCCAGTTGAAGCGAGACCATGAACTTTCTCATGTACTTGGTATTTGAATGACCTTAGTTCTTGTATGATTATTGATTGGATCATGCTGGGAGCTCAAAGTAGTTCTCCATAAGGACAAGAATCCACAGCAGGAGTTTCAGTATCTCTGCAGCATCGCCAACAGAGGCAATGTCTTGGGTTCTGCCAAGGAGGCACATCATTTTACGCCTTTTCTCTCATTTATTGGAGATATGTGCACTCTCATACCCAAAAGTTAGCTTGTGGATATTCTTGGTAAAGAGAGTCACTAAGGCCTTTTTGGCTAAGATGAGACCACAACTCTATTTATCTTTACTGTTTTTCTGGTGCGCATTATAGAGTTCTGTCTGTAGATTCTTTATTCCTTGTGTGGATTTAAGTAAATGTTTAACATATTCAAAACTCTTAGCTTGAAGATTTCCAGCTGTTAGAACATATGAATTGGATGTTTGGAAAAGGATTTTGGATAAGTAAATGTGGTGCAGAAAAGTTTCCCATTCTACTCTGAAAAGTTTTAGCCCTTGGTATTTTTTATGCAGAAGACCCATTATCATAAAAGGAAAGGTATCTACTTATGGATTAATTTATGTCTTTTCATAGCCGATGGATGCTTAAAGCTCTTGTTACAAATATCACATATGTGTTGCCTTTTGCCTTCATGAGTTAATTTATGCAGTTTCAAAGTTGATGATTGGGTAAAGCTCTTTTTACAAATTTCACATGTATACGGTTTTTTACCCTCATGGATTAATTTATGCTTTTTCAGAGTTTTTACCAGTCTAAAAGCTCTATTACAAACATCACAAGTGTGTGGCTTTTTACCCTCATGGATTAATTTATGATCTTTCAGGGTTGAAGTCAGAGTAAAACTCTTATTACAAACATCACAAGTGTGTGGTTTTTTACCCTCATGAATTAATTTATGCAGTTTCAAAGATGATGACTGGGTAAAACTCTTTTTACAAATTTCACATGTATGAGGTCTTTTATTCTGATGGATTAATTTATGCGTTGACAGAGTTGATGACATAGTAAAACTCTTGTTACAAACAGCACAAGTGTATGGTTTTTTGCCCTCATGGGTGAATTTGTGTCCTTTCAGGGATGATTTCTGAGTAAAAGTCTTGTTACAAATGTCGCACGAATGTGGTCTTTTGCCCCCATGAGTTAATTTATGTAGTGTCAATGTGGATGACTGAGTAAAGCTCTTCTTACAAATTTCACATGTATAGGGTCTTTCACCCTCATGAATTAATTTATGCTTTTTCAGGTTTGATGCCCGAATAAAACCCTTGTTACAAATAGCACAATGGTGCGGTCTTTTGCCCTCATGGATTAATTTATGCATTTTCAAATTTGACGCTTGAGTAAAGCTCTTCTTACAAATTTCACAGCAATGTGGTTTTTTACCCTCATGGATTAATTTATGGTCTTTCAGTGTGTGTGCTCGAGTAAAGCTTGTATTACAAATATCACATGTGTGCAGTCTTTTACAATTGTTAATTAATTTATGGTCACTTATACTTAATGTATGGGTATATCTTGACTTGTGGATTTCACAGTTGAATTGCTTTTCATCCTTATGGCTTGTTACATGCTTTTGTAAATCTAAAAGATTTACTGGTGTTATGCAGTTTGGAATCAGGCTGTAGGCTCTCACACCTGATCCCGATGTATAATCTGTTTCAGGTTGTTCAGGTTGTTGTTGACTGGCAGCCAAGAAATGGGTTGCCTTAGTTATATCAGGACCATTGATTTTGCAGTAATTTGTCCTTGAATTTTTACAGAAGAGATGCTTACTGTTTCTGCACAATGATTCTAAATGCAACCTGAAACAGTACAGAATATATCAGTATTCATGCACTTGCATATAACAGCAAGACTTATTTTTGTAAAAAATTGTCACTTTTAACAACTTAGGTCTGCAGAGACATGTGAATCAAATGGATGCTCAAAACATAAAGTCCATTTTTTTCTTATGAGGATACAGGATTATTCGGGAAGAGAAAACTTATCCAGCAGGCAGCCTATCCTATCCACCAAGATTCCAAACTTGCATCTTTTGGATTACAAGGCAGTCACACATGCCCCACTCCACAACACAAGGCAGAAGAGCAACTGAAGAATTTAAAAGGAATAGATACCAACATTACAAGCTTATTAGTTACAACTGTTTAAACTTCCAGTGTATTTTTACTGACTAATCAATGTAAGTTGAATAAAATATTTTAGCTAACTCTGCTTATAAAACTAAGTTCTTTTAACATTATGTTTTGTTTCCTCTTTAGGACGTATCTTAGATAATTTTACTGTATTTAGGAAACATAAACATGTTTAATTTCAAATAAAACAGGCAATTGTAATGAACAACAGATACTAATGACTTAAAGTTAGTGTATTTTCGATCACCAGTGTACAGCAAGGTAGGTTCCTTGGATTAAAAGTTCAATCCAAAAACATTATGTGGTGCAAAAAATATAAATTATTCTTACAAAATATTATTCTTTTATCTTGATGCTAATGAAGTATGTAATACAATTAAAATGTGTCTTTTTGCATGACCAGAAGTAAAACAAAAGAGATATGAGAGGAATGCCACTTCATTTCAGAAAACTAAGTATTTTAAAATTGAAACCAATAACAGGGAAAATCTCAGTAATGGTTAACTCTACAAAGAAACTGTATATGACATGAACTATGTATTTTAACAAGATGTATATTTTTTGTGTAATAAGTTTCTGCCTATCACTTACAATTCACCAGTTATACAAAAGTCATCCAGGATGAAGAGATCTTCATAGGCTATTTCTAGAAAATTCAAGATATACAATTTCATTTGCCATGAAAACATCTTAAACATATAGTATTTTAATAATTTGTTAGAGCCATTTTAGAGAAAATTAAAAGGTTCAAAAAATGTTCCATGTAAAAGGTAGTTTGGGGTTAAGGGTTTTTCTTGAATATCTTTGTGTTGCATCCTTGGAAAACGCTGAACTTAAGTATCAAGTTAGGTATTTAACTAACTTGTTGTTATGCTGTTCAGGGTGCACTCACACAAATGGACTTTTATATTTTCTAATTCTTTGTTGAACTCAAGGGGTCTCCAAACATGTATTTTTGAATTCTTGGTATCAAATTTTTGGGTGGAATATAATACCTTCTCTAATTTCTATGTATTTCACACATATGTGGTGTTAGGGCACACCATGGCTGAGTGGTTAGACCACTCGCCTCTCACCTGGACAGCTTAGTTTTGATCCCAAGCATGTAAGATTTGTGATTGACAAAGTGCACAGGGGCAGGTTTTCTCCAGGTGCCCCGGTTTCCCCTGCCATCACATTCCATTGGTGCTTCATCTTCAATCCATGTATCACCAGTGTCATCATCTGCGGTGCCACAAGTAGTAAAAATGGATGTTACACACTATTAAAAAAAAACATACGTGGTGAGAAAGTAATAATTATGAGTAGACATAAAATGATCCCTAGATTGAGTTACTAATAAAAGAAAAATCAATATTGGGGCTAA
Organism: Hymenopus coronatus; assembly: GCA_030762935.1. Taxonomy (NCBI): domain Eukaryota; kingdom Metazoa; phylum Arthropoda; class Insecta; order Mantodea; family Hymenopodidae; genus Hymenopus; species Hymenopus coronatus. The sequence continues at coordinate 31,189,903 of CM060897.1, forward strand.
GAAAGGTTTTAGCTCTTACCTCTCACCTTCAGTAAATCCCAGAGTATCACCTATTAAATCACAGTCCAATTCTACACTTAACTTAAATTCACATTGACAATGTATTAAAAACCCGATATGTTTGGCCAGCGAATTAAAGTGAACTAATGAAAATATATAGCAGGTATGAGCAAACCTTGAACCATTTGATATTCAACCTGCAAAATCAGCTTACATCATATAATTTGTGATGAATCAACAGATGGGAAAACAAACAGACAATGAGCACAGCAGTGATTGATTCTTAGGTAAGCAGTGTGGATTTCTTGTATACAGTTGTATTACTTTCTCTAACATGTGTGTATAATGCACATAGAAAACTTTCTGTATTTCACTCAAAAGCTTGACACTGAGGTTTCACCAGTAATACATGTTTTGAAGACCCCAGAATAAAAATAAAGCATTTCTAGAAAAAGGTCAGCACTTGTGTGGGTGTGTGAGGTTGGGGGGGTGGGTCGAGTGGAAGCAAGCATGCTTTCTGTTGGTTATTGGTTACTCTCTAAATAAACTGGTCAATATGGGTGATTAAATAACATAATTTTTGTGTAGTTTGCTTTTAGTAATTTCTAGCATTTTCAGCTAAGTATAGGATCGAAGTGACTCTTGCTCTAGATTATGCAAGTATGGGTAAATAATTGTGCGACAGTAATTGGACCAATCCTCCATCATGTGGGAAGAGCATTTCAATTCATTTGTTATTACTACTGTGTTTTCACACCCTCTACATGCCATTTTTTATCAGAAAAGTATTCTGTAGTTGTTATGTTTTTAAGAATCAAATCAAGAAGTTGAAAGAAAATGGCAACACATACTTACTGGAAAAGCAGACTCACGGATTTTATGTAAAAAATAGGTCAGCAATATAGTTGTGTATGCATAAAAATTACAAAATGAAGTTTGTTGTTTACATTTTGCAACAACTTTTGTATATAAAAAAGTCTTTTAATTAGGATGGATGGATGAGCCACAGCAACTCATAGTGATCATATCTACTAAATGTTACATGTTCCATGTTCATTACTCATGTTAGTACTCTCAAAATTTTCAACCTGGACGTCCTGCAAAAGCTTTGGCAAATTTTTTTGGGACGTGAAAAATCTGAGGCTCTCCACTCATTGGGCTGTGATTTCAACTCCAGTTCAAAGTCTCTAATCCATGTTTCATTAATAGCAATAATTTGACATAAGAATGCTTGACCTTCATGGTCCAATCGTTGGTTGAGCAAAGTTGCAATGTCTAAGTGTTTCAGTTTCTCTTCAGCAGTCCAACAATGTGGGACTCATCTCGCAGAAAGTTTTCTTCAAACCGTTTATCAGATTACGGAATATTGATTTTGGGGAAATTCCCATGGTTTCAGAGAGTTTCTTACAAGCTGCACCGCAATCTGTTTCATGAGCACCTGCCACAAATTTTAAGGTCTTCTATTATTATCGCCACCACGAAAATGATTAACTCAAACTGTACTATGGTCCATTGTAAATTCACCATAAACTTCACTTAACACACTGCGAATTTCTTTCGGGGTTTTGTCACGTAAAATTTTGATCTTAATGTGCAAGCTCAGGTTTTCAACAGCCACAGCCAAAGTCTCTCTCGCCAATTTTATTTTAGAGTATTCAGTGAAAAATCTGATGTGTTCCATTAACATGACTTTCTCTACATCTCTGCAACAAATTATTGTTAAAAAGCTTTTTTGCTATCTACATCATGCTGAGATAAACATTAGTAGAAACAGTCCTTTTTACTTGGTTTCTTGTAAGTAGAAGGGAAAAAATCTAACGTGTTCCATTCACATGATGTCCTCTAGCTGTTTGGCAAACAAACCTTTTATTCAAAGCATTAATATGTTATCTACATCATGCTAATCAAGATAAACATAAGGAGAATTAGTCTTAGAACTAGCTTCCTTGTAAGTATAAGGGAAATAAGAAAATGCACAGACTAAAGCAATAGTCTTATCCTTTAAAAGCCAGTCGCTATGTGAAACAATTGAAATTCCAATCTCTCTCTCCCTCTCTCCCTCTCCCTCTCTCTCTCTTTTTTTTTAAAGAGATCTACATTTTTTGTGTAATAAGTTTTAGTATTTGTCTAACGGTTTGCCAATTATACAAAAGTAATCCAGAATGAAGAGGTCTTCAGAGCCTATTCCAGAAAATTCAAGATATACATTTGGTTTGTCATATAAATATCTTAAACATAAGGGATTTGAATCAAAATCATTAGACATTTTTGGGAAAATCAAAATTTTCGAAAAATGTTCCATGTAAAGGATAGTTTGAGGTGGGGGGATTTTCTTGAAAATCTTTGTCGCATCCTAGAAAGATACTGAACTTAAATGCAAGTTTTGTATTTAACCGACTTTTAATTTTTGGGCTATGTTGCTGACAGGCGCGTGCATGCGCACACACACATGGACCTTTTTCTAAAAATGCTTTTTTCTGGACTCAGGGGGTCTCAAAACACATATTTCCGTTGAAATCTCAGTATCAAATTTTTGGGTGCAATACAATACCTTCTCTAAACACTATGTACATAGTATGTGTAGAGAAAGTAAAAAAACAGAAACACATATTTCTTCCTCAAGCTTCCAACTTTATTTATTTTATTTATTTATGCTAAGCTTTATACAGGTGAATATGACCGGTGTTCAGCCCTGGCTCTTTACCGGTCATACTCATATTTTACAATAGTTTATTAATTCTAGTTTATTACACCATTTTGTCTATTTACTGTCCATATCCATTTATTTTTCACTTTGCATAAGAATTGTCCAATCTTCTTACTATCTTTTTGAAACATTTCAACTGCTACTACATTTCTATCTATTTTAAACCATTTCTTATTAATATACTCTTTTCTCCAAATTTCAGTCCCTTTACATTTAAATAAAATGTGTTCCATATCTTCATTTCCGCCACATATAGGACATTGATTTTGTGGAATACCTTTCCTTAAACTTAATCTCCATACTCCTGCTTTCAGCCATGCAATACCTTCTCGCTCCTCTTTATTTGTCACATCAATGTACTTTTCCCTTCCCCATGAGACTTTCATTGGTATATAGAAAACTAAAGATCTCTTTTCAGTTATTTCACTAAATATTTTTTGTATTTCTATATCCTCAAATCTTTTCCTTGCCAACTTCCAGAAGTTATTCACATTATTTTCTCTTCTTCTCCACATTTCCCCTAACCCACTACTTTCCAGGTTATTTCGAAGACAGTCTACCCATCCCTTGTTCTTTAAACTTTTCTCTTGATATACTAAACACTGTTTTAACAAATTCCTTTCTACCAATTTCAATATTCTATGCCAAAATTTCAATGCCCTTTCCATAATCTTTCCCTTACTTGCCACTCTACCCAGCTCTATTTGTGCTACCTGCCTAACAGTTGCATTTGGTAACCCCAGTATTTCTTTGCAAAATTTCCTGTGCACCTCATCTATGCCTTCCCATCCTCCTTCTAATCCCCATACTTCTATCCCATATAGCATTTTTGCCTCAACCACCATATTGTACACTTTTTCTAACCATCTAATATTTATATTAGGTGCTTTGTATTTGCAACTTCTAATAGCTGATAAAGCTCCTTTTCCTTTTGCCAATGCAAATTTCTTTTGCTTTTCCCAATTGCCACCACTATCAATTTTGACTCCTAGATAAATACATTCTCTCACTACCCTGTACTCCTTTTCATTCTCATTCTTCCATTTTTCATATTTGCTCAATTTTCCCCCTTTTTTGAACACTACAATCTGCGTCTTGTCCTGGTTCACTTTTAAACTCCACTCTTTACAGTAATTATTTAATGTTTGCAAGGATTGTTTCAAGCCATTCACTGTAATTGCACCTATAACTAGATCATCTGCAAACAGTAATCCTGGAATCTGAATATTATTAATTACTGGCATCGAGTTATTATTTCTCCCAATTTCTGTTAATACATCATCTATATATAAATTGAATAGGACTGGACTTAACTTACATCCCTGTCTAAGGCCTTTCTCTTGTTGGATTTCTCTTGTTACAACCCCTTCCTCCACTCTTATACAAAAAGTATGACATCCTATCTGCATATGCCGTTCTCATATCCATGCTGACAGGTGGATTTTGGTTCAAACACACACTTTCCCCGTCTTCACCCACATCCACTCCTTTTTGCTTGGACTTTGATCTTCCTGTTGTACTTCCTGAAGTTGGCGTTGACATCTGCTGAGTAATTTCCTCTGTGCCTGATTGGGAATCTCTTAGCTCCTTCTTGTCCAGATGCGATGTCTTTTCCGTCAATCCACAATTGGAAATTTCTAATATAAGCTCTTCTTCCCTGGGCTCTTGCTTCTTTCATTTTTTGTACCAAATTTCTTTGCAGAGCTCTCTTCTTAGGTGATAAATCTTTATTAATAAAAATGTCTGTTCCTTTTAATTTCTTGGCTCTTTTAAGCACTTCATGTACTAATTGGGCTTTTGCAAATTTCACTATAATTGCTCTCTTGCCAAGTTGTCTTCCAACTCTATAAGCTTCAATAATTTCCCATCTATACAATTCCAAATTCAGCTTTTCCTTCGTTATTTCTAATATTACTTCTGCTGGCCATTTATACCTTCTTTCCTTAACTCCTATGAACACTAGATTAAATCTTCTCTCCCTTTCTTCCAATCTTTCCATTCTTTCCTTAACCATTTCAACTTCCCTTCTTGCTTCCTGCACCTCAACTCTAACATCTTCTTTGATATCTGTTGCCATCTTTTCCAATTGTTTACCTATTCGTTGTTCCATGCCTTCTATTTTGTTCATTTTCTCAGTCAGGTTTTCCAGCATTGTTACTAGATCTGCAGGGCCGGGATTTACCTCAATTCCTCCAATCACTAACAACAAAGTTATAACACTTGCTAAAACCAATATGTTTGTCATCTTCTCTCCAAAACTGTGTTTACTATTCACCAATTTTACTTTTCTAAAATGTCCAATTCTTGCTCTATACACTGTAATGTACACTCCCATCGTGACTTAGATCCTTCTTCCTTCACTGCAGGAGCACCTCTCAAAACACAACCTTCCTCTATCACTGCTGGCTTAGCACTGTCAGCTTCCAACTACATCTGATGTAATTTTCATTGTCGTCGCATCATCCAATCCACAGTAATACCAACCTGTGCATTATTTATGAAATGTACCTTGTACATTTTCATATTTGCTTGCAAAATGGGTTTTATCTAATTTGAGACAGTTGCTACATTTCAAAATGTACAATATAAAAAATTCTCTTGAACTGGGAAAAAAGTAAAATGATACACATTTCAAAAACTCATATAACAGTATCATTTAATGTGCAAGTTTTCTATCCCAGTGTAACTGCAAATAAAAAAATGTCCATTTAAAAACAAAAAAAAGTTAAAACACCCAGTTGGAAGAGGAAATAACAAAAGGAGTTACCTTTAACTCATTCCCTCTTCATTATCTTCCCTGTAATCTTATATATTTCTTGTTTCCTTTACCTTCCTAATCTATTTCTCTTACCCTGCTCAGAAATTTCCTTGCAATCCTATTTCTAGCTTATTCTTTTCCTGTTAACATGTTTATTATTACTATTTTTGTGCTCATTTTGTACCATTTTTACCTTCTCTAGCACATGTACAAAAAGTGCCTAGTAGATAGAGGAGGCATTTTATTCTACCCAAATTTACATAGTAAGACATTACCAAAAAATACATGCTTTGAGACCCACTGAATCCCCCCCCCCCCCCGCAAAAAGTATTTTTAGAAAAAATATTTTGTGCGTGTCAAAAACATAAAGTCCTTCATGCACCAAACTTAGTATTTAAAGATTTTGAAGAAACTCTCCCCACTCCCAACTATCCTTTGCATGGAACATTAGTTGAACATTTTGATTTTCTCAAGAATTGCTTTAACAATTTGATAAAAAAAAGCCATTTTTTTTAAAGATATTTTCATGACAAACAAAATGTGTGTTTTGAATTTTCTGAGAATATATTCTGGAGACCTCTTCATTATGGATGTCTTTTGTGTAGCTGGTAAACCATAAGAGATGGATAAAAACATATTACACAAACAATATATATCTCGTTAAAACACACTATTTGACAGATACATTTTTTGTTTACTTTCTCTACGCATACTATGTACATAGTGTATAGAGAAGGTATTGTAATGCACCCAAAAATTCGATACTGAGATTTCACCAGAAATATATGTTTTGAGACCCCCTGAATGCAAAAAAAGCATTTTTAGAAAAATGTCTATGTGTGTGTTTGTGTGTATGTGTGTGCGGGCAGCGTAGCTCAAAAACGAAAAGACCAATAAATATCAATCTTGGTATTTAAGTTTGGTATCTTCCAAGGATGTGACACGAAGATTTTCAAGAAAATCCCCCCACCCTAAGCTAACCTTTACATGGAATAGTTTTTGAAAATTTTGTTTTTCTTAAAAACGGCTCCAATGATTTTGATTAAAATACCACATATTAAAGCCATTTCTATCACAAATAAAATGTATATGTTAAATTTTCTGGGAATAGCTCTAAAGACTACTTTACTCTGAATGAATTTTATGCAATTTTGCATAACTGCTAAACCGTAAGAGATGGACAAAAACTTACCACACAAAAACTGTAGAGCATCTTGATACAGAATTTATTTTATATACATTTTTTTCCTGGAGTTGATCGTTATTGAGATATTCCTTATTTTTAGTTTCAGCTTTGAAAAACTTATACTTTTCTCATACAGGAATTTGTCAACTCCTGTCCATATAAACAAAGGAACTTCAGTCACATAGTAACCAGCTTTGACTAACATTTTACGCTATGGTACTCTCTTATTTCAGTTCTACTTACAAGGAAGCAAGCAATAAGACTATTTCTACTAATTTTTTCTCAATTAGCATGAAGTAAATAGAAGCATAAGCTTTTTAACAATAATTTGTTGCAGAGGCATAGAGAAAATCATGTGAATGGAATACATCAGATTTTTTTTTTGGTGCAAATTTAATCATTTCCAAAATATTCCTTATTTTTTGGTTTCAATTTTAAACTACTTAAACTTTTATCAAATGGGAAGTCATCCTTTGTTTCACATGGCATGCAAAGACAACCAAATTTCAGTTGTTTTACATAGCAATAGCTTTTAAAAGCTTCGCATAACACTAGCCTAGTATATTCCCTTCTGCTTACAAGGTAGCAAGTAATAACACAGTTTTTGCTAACATAAAGTAGATAAATGAATAATCTACTGTAAAATTAGTTTGTTTGCTGAACAGGTAGAGAAAATTATATGAATGGATATGTTCAAAGCATGGCACAGATGTGTGGATGATGTGTTTGCATTTGTTAGAAATCTGATATGTTCTATTCACATGACTTTCTCTATCTGTTCTGCAAACAAACTATTCTTACCAAAGATTTGTTTATCTATTTCATGCTAATTTAAATAAATATTAGCAGAACTTCTCTTACTACTTGTTCCTTATAAGCAGAAGGAAAATAAGGGAATGCACCAAGCTAAAGCAATAGTCAAATCTTTTTAAAAGCCATTCGATGTGTAAACAATTGAAGTTCGGTTCACTTTGCATTTCTGAAAAGCAAGAGAGAGATGAAACGAAAGGTTGATAATATTTGACAAGACGTATGGTTTAAAATTGAATATCTTGGACACTGTCAAATCTGCAACATAAATGTATATGACACAAATTGTGTTTTAATGAAATCTACATTTTTTGTACTGTAAGTTTTTTATATCTTTTATGCTTTACCAGTTATGCAAAATTCACCAAAATTTATCCAGAATGAACAGGTTTCAGAAGCTATTCCCAAAAAATTCAGAATTTCTGATGTAAATAGCTTCAATATATGGTATTTTAATCAAAATCATGAAGAGCCATGTTTGGGAAAAACAAAATTTTCAAACATGTTTCCATGTAGAGGGTAGTTTGAGGTGGTGAAAATCTTTGTGATGCACCCTTTGAAGATACCAAAGTTAAATGGTCTTTCAGTTTTTGAGTTATGCTGCATATGCACACACAGACCTTTTTCTAAAAAAAAATTTTTTTTTTTACTCAGGGGACAGTAAAATTCAATGTTCACAATATGAAAAAATGTACATAGGTCAGACCAAAAGAAACATCGACACATACACGAAAGAATAGAGAAGACTCAAAAAATAAACAGCTGGTTAAATTGGCTGTGTCTGCATATTTTTGGCAAGAAAAACATTAAATTAACTGGGATGTAACTTAATAAAAATCAGCTAGAAACGTAGCAGAATTACTTTTCCTTTACCTATTAGTGTATCAATTACCAGTATGTTATCAATTGCCCCTCTACCGTTCTAAAACGAACATGTAATGGTGAACGTCTGTCATTTATTTCTACTCACTATATTTTTTCTTTAAAAAAGGCTTTTTTCCCACATTGCACAAAGCTACATACTTCTGTTATTACTTGGATTTAACTAAATTGCAACTATAATTGCTCTTTTCTAGTTCTTTGGCACTCTCCCTTTGACCTATATTAAGCTCAGCAACTTCATTAAACACACCTACCTTACTTGAGTCTCACACCAAACTTTAAAAAATTCTGTGGGTAACCCTGATTTCCTTCTTTTGAATTTCTCAACCTGCTTCAAGACTTCCTGTGCCTCAAATGGCTTATTAATTCCATCCTCCAAACATATACAAGTGAGCAAAATCTCTTTAAGAGAGGTTAGTGATAGGAATGTCCCTTCATTATCTTCTAATGATAAAATATATCACTGTCACTACCAACTTTATCCTTTATAATATCACCAACTGAAATACCTGGTCTCATCAATTTTTTTTTGGTAGTGTTTAATGCTCACTTTTACTACTTATGGCATCGCAGGTGATGACACTCGTGATACATGGAATGAAGATGGAGCATCGGTGGAATGGATGGAATCTATGGTGGGGGAAAATGGAGAAAACCTGCCCGTGCCACTTTGTCCACCACAAATCTCACATGCAGTTGCTTGGGATCACACCCAGGCCATCTAGGTGAGAGGCGAGTGGTCTAACCACCAACCATGGCGCAGTCCATAGGTCTTGTCCATGGTTTAACAATTTATCCTTACCAAACCTTGTCCAATAGCTGTGTGTTTCTTTGGATGCATTTAGAAGTTATTAAGCAACACACTCAAATAGTTAATAAAAACTCAGAACACTACTAAGAAAGAAAAGTGAGAAACAAATATGCAAAAGCATGGTTGAACAAACATAAATATCACAATGATGATTTCTTGTGATGCAGCTCTGACTCATGTTGCCTCATTTGTAGTGTTTCATCAATATTTCCTGAGAAAATTTCATTTAGAAAGAATACCAGTTTTAGTAATGTCAACATATCCTTGTTTATTCTCAATGACCAACATACATAAAACTACTAAGAAAATGCAAGAAAGAAAAAAAAACCAACAAAATGCACATATAAAAGACAAGAGGAATTAGAGGTACATACTTTATCTGATTTGATACTATTGCTGTTATCCATGGCCATTATTTTTATGTCATCTGGTTTATTTTTTTGCTTATAAAATATCACAAACTTCCCATACAGAAATAAACCTACTGGTTATAAAAACTGAGAAACTACAAATTGTGATAAGTGAGTGTCCGAACAACGGAGTATGATCAAAGAATGTGTGCATATTAACATCTACTTAATTACTTTATGTTAGTAATGCCAAGGACCACAGACATTTTGTTATCAATGCAACTATATTAAATCCTCTTGTGTTATTTTATTTCAATATACAATAATCATATAATGATAAATATAATGACAATGAATATTTTGTCTGGTTTGATATTATTAGAGTCTAATATAACACAGTTCGAAATTTTTTAAATTTTTAAACCATGTAATTATATCGCCTTTGCAATAGTGCAAACATAATAGTTGTTTGTAATTATCTGTTTTATTACTCCATGATCAATGTCAGATAGTAAACTTGCCATTACTTTGTGGGGGCCATATTTTTCTTATATTGGCATGTTGGAGCTATTACGACTCATATATATTTGGTCTTACAAGTTTTTGTAGGCACTACATGAAATTAAATAATTAATCCTGTGAAATGGAACAGAATTTAGAATTCTAAGCTAGCCAGTAATTTTCACCTTGTATCAAAGCTTATCAGTGCCAAAATCAATTTGGTCAAAATTTGTGCAAAAAGTAGAAACCTATAAAGAGATACATACATACCACATTTCGTCCTCCATGGTGTAATAGTTACCATGCTAACTTCATATACCCAAGGTTGCTGGTTCAAACCTGGCGGAGGAAAATGGATTTTTTCAGGCATAAAAATCCTTACTATGGCCTCCTTCGGAAGGGAAGTAAAGCCTTGGGACCCATGTGGTAGATTTACGGCACACAAAAGAACCTCAAGCCTGATAGAGAGGCCTCTGAGCAAAATTAAGCAAGTCTTTTACACCCAGTATAGAATGGGACGCTGAGAACCACAGTAGTTAAAGAGCTCCATAAATAAAATTCCATTTCATTTCATTTACATACATACACTGACTTTTATATATTAAGATTGTGGGAAAATTTAGATTTGTTGACATTAGTAACTCATATAGAAGCCAGCTACAAATACATAGGTTATATGATTATCACCCATAATGTCCATAAACAATGAACCAAGAATAAAAAATAAAAGAATTTGAGTCAGTTTTTTGTAACACAAACATCACTTATTTTTACTTACTGGGGACCGGTTTCAGGTAACAGTTGTTCCCATTTACTAAATCTTTCTTCGTTGGCGACGATGGGGGTGGTGGTGTATTACTTGTGGAGGCCTCTGTTGCTGGATCTATGAACTTCCAGAGGTTGCTGTAAGGTGGCAAATCGAAATTCATGATATGGCTCTTTTTCTTCATGATGTAGATCTTCTCCCAGACATCTAATTCTGTGGGTTTATAAGCTGGTTTTAATAGTTTTATATTTGGTGTGATTTCGTGTCCTGATGACCAAAAATGATAGGCAACTGCTGATTTTTCTATTTGTTTGTATTTTAGGTTTCTCATGTGTTCCTTTAATCTGGTCTCCAAACTTCTCTTTGTCCTTCCGATATACACCAGATTACAGTCTGAGCATTTAATTTCATAAATTCCCGGTTTTTTGCCTGTAGGGATAGGATCTTTTAAATTTCTGCACAGCAGTTTCTGAATGCTGTAGTTGTTTTTTGGAGCTAAGGTGATGTTATATTTCCTGAATATTTTCTGAAGTTTGTTGCGTGCCCAAGGATGATAGGTGAATTTTCTGAATTGAGGTTGGTCACTGGGGTTCTGTAGGGTGGTTGTATGTGATATGCGATTTCGTTTTTTGTATTTATGCATTCGCTTGTCTACTGTGCTTTTTTGGAAACCGTTGTTGGTAGCTGTTTGGAGTATCTGTTGGTATTCTTTTTGGTATTCATTCTTCTCCATGGGAATGTGTACTAGTCTATATGTTAAATTGTTCAGGACTGCATATTTGTGTGTTGTAGGGTTGTAGCTATCAAACTTTATGTGGTTATCTGTATTGGTGGAATGGAATAGAAACTGCTGTGCAGAAATTTAAAAGATCCTATCCTTACAGGCAAAAAACCGGGAATTTATGAAATTAAATGCTCAGACTGTAATCTGGTGTATATCGGAAGGACAAAGAGAAGTTTGGAGACCAGATTAAAGGAACACATGAGAAACCTAAAATACAAACAAATAGAAAAATCAGCAGTTGCCTATCATTTTTGGACATCAGGACACGAAATCACATCAAATATAAAACTATTAAAACCAGCTTATAAACCCACAGAATTGGATGTCTGGGAGAAGATCTACATCATGAAGAAAAAGAGCCATATCATGAATTTCGATTTGCCACCTTACAGCAACCTCTGGAAGTTCATAGATCCAGCAACAGAGGCCTCCACAAGTAATACACCACCACCCCCATCGTCGCCAACGAAGAAAGATTTAGTCGGAATTAAGGGTTGAAAATGGGAACAACTGTTACCCGAAACCGGTCCCCAGTAAGTAAAAATAAGTGATGTTTGTGTTACAAAAAACCGACTCAAATTCTTTTATTTTTTATTATTTATTATTTAATCACATCACTGTCACAAGCTTCTATGCATATTTGCAAGTTTTGAATGAACCAAGATCTGCAAATAGTTGTATTTTATTCAGTTAAAGTGCTTTAGAAGCTTATATATATATATTCATTTGACTTAGAGTTTAGTTGTAAAAATTATGATTTCTCTTGATGTCATTAAGAAGAAATGTTATTTGTAACGTTATCATAAACTCTAGTGAAATCTAAAAATTATCTATTTTGGAACACTTTTAGAAACATTTAATTATAAGCTAAGCACATGTATCTGAAATTTAGGAATTTACAAAAATATGAACAAATTTTAAGTTTGATTGAAACAAGTACAAAATTCAGGACTGTTGGTGCAGCCCTCCAAAAATGCAAGAACTTAGGCAAGTCATTGCAGGTTTAAATTGAAATTCTATATAATATATTGTGACACAATGAGAGGTCAGCTCCAAGGAGTTCAAGAAATAAACAAAGATAGGTAGCACTCTCAGCCACTATAAACATTGGAAGCAATACTGCCAAATAACCAGAATCTTCTGGAAGTTACCCCCTTCTATCTATCTCTAGAAAGTTGTGTTACTCTAATCAGTGGCTGTATAGCAAGTAAGTCAGTGAGTAAATAGAATTAATTAATGAGTGAATTATTGAATGCATTTCTGGTGTGATGATGTTCTGGCAAGTTGAACAACTGCCGTGATGTGTAGCGAGTACTGCTACTGCAGGAGATATTGGAGAAGTCTTGTGTTCGACTCACCAGTGAATGAACCATCTGGTAAAAGAGGCTGCATTGTACTTTATTATGCAGCTACGTTACGAAGAAAGTAAAGCAACAATAAGAACTAAGTGAAGTCATAATGAAAATTTGAACTATACCACATTACCGAAGTGATAGTGAAAAGCTAGAGAACTGCCAAATAAGTCACAATATACTATTATAGTTACATACACAAATTGAATAGTTTGTGTTTTTTAAAAATAAAGAGGTACATGTAAAATATTTATTGAAATTAGTGAAAAATTAAGGGCAATTTATGTGAGAGCCACCTACAAAGGTACAGCTTTTAGGCTATCATCCATGTCCGTAACAATGAACCAAACTTCTGCAAATAATTTTATTTTATTCAATTAAAATTTTTTAAAAGATTACATTCACTTATTGAAATTGTGAATATTTTCATTAGATTTGGAATTTAGTTGTAAAAATTATAATTTCTTTTATCGTCATTATGACAAAATGTTGAGCTTTAGATATATATCCAATATAATATATACTGCACATGCTCTTTCTGGGTTGGCACTTTGATAATACTATTATTACAAATTTATATGTATGTGGTTATTTTGTTCTCATGAGTAGAGACTATAAAAGGTAACTTTTTATTTTTTCCTTAAAGAGTAGTTATCTTTTACCTTATCAGAACTTAATCAGTATTGGATAGGTAGAGTCAGACTTAAAAATTCGATGCCATAGCCGAAATTTGAACCACGAATCTCCCAGTCTCTAGCCAGTTTGCTCTACAGATTTAGTGTCGTGGCAGCATGTTGCCACAGTAACTCTGTGGGTAAAGCAACTAGATAAAGACCAGGAGATCTTTGGTTCATTTCCCAGCTATGGCATTGAATTTTTCAGTCTGACTTTAGTTATCCAACTCCTGTTCTACACACAGCTTGTGTGGGAAAGAAAAAAAAGAAAGAAAGAAAAAAAAAATTAACAATTGGTATTGTTCAGAAAACTAACAATACCTATGATTATTACAAAAATAATTTCAAATTACTTTTATAATAATTTACTTTCTCAAATTACTTTCATAATAATTTAAAAGTTTCACTGTATAAATCACTTAAAATACACAACTTGTGATAATACCTATAATCTTCAAAGCAATACAATAAAACAGTAAATAAGTTTGAAGTCATAAATATATTCTATTATATATTAAGAGCTAGTTTGGAATGGGATGGTATAATGGGAACTAGTGATGGGGATGGAACAAATTTCACTCATGGTTTAAAATGTGTCAGATTCTCCCTGTTTATTTATTTACATATTTACAGCTGTTTTTATACAAATGAAATAGATTGGCTTTCAATGTTTAAAAAATGTAACATTCTGGCTAAATTAATAACTTTGAAGTTTGTTCTTTGTTGATAATTAACCAAATTACTTCTAAGCTTACATTCACACATTTCAGTCATATTATCTCAACACAATTTACAGTGAATTTTGGATATGCAAATGTTATTGTAGTCAAGGCTCTCTACATGTCAGCTAAACTAACAGCAGCCACTCTTTCAAATTAACGTTTGATGTCATTTATGTCTTACTTTGATGGGATCTGAAGAGTTTGTCTTTTCATAAGCCTGCAGATAAAAAGATTTCACTGAAAGATTTCACTGACTGTTATTTTCATGAGCTGAGGTGGTCTTGGAGTAATTTCTATATACACACTATACAAACCAATGCTGCCCACCTGGGTAGTGTGGGGGTAGCATTTCTGCCTCCTATTCAAGAGGTCGCAATCTCTTTTAGGGTGAGTTACCTGGATAAGGTCCCCCCCCAGGGTTTTCTCTTATACTAAGAAGACAAATGTCAAGGTAACTTTAAGCTCCATGGACCCCAATATCATTTGAGCATCATTTTATGATTTCATTCATTGAAAGATATGACCGACCAGGTTAAATGATACTAAACTACCAAGAGAGAAAGAAAAAAATGCTAATGAGCTGCATAAACTTTTATGTTGTTCAACTAAACACAATTTTGTAACCAACATGCTTCCCACACATCCTCATGCAAGTGACTGATGTTGGTGCCCTCTTTAGATTCTTGAGGTGGTGTTATTAGATATTGAATAAATCCAAGAGTGTTATTATCTTCTGTGGGAACTTCAAAATTCATTAGTGCTATTTATACTTAAGTAAGTCTTTAGGTAACTATGTAATTTACATTGAGATTCCATTCCAAAAGAAATCGATGTGCTTCATTCATATGACTTTCTCTAGTTGTTTCACAAACAAACTTTCCTTACAAAAGATTATTCTCTTATCTACGTCATCATTCTCATCAAGATAAAGATTAGCAAAAATGGACTTATTACTTGCTTCCTTGTAAGTAGAAGGGAAATAAGAATACATCCGGCTAAAGCAACAATCAAATATTTTAAAAGCACATCTATGTGAAACAATTGCAATGTCATTCTCTTTTGCATTCCCGGGAGTAAAACAAGTGAGATGAAATGAAAATTGACTTCCCACTTGAGAGGGGTTAAGTAGTTCAAAATTGAAGCCAATATCAAGTAACATCTCACAAACAGTTAACTCAACAAAAATAAGAAAGCTAAAAAAAGAAAAAGTATATGACAAATTGTGTGTTTTAATGAGATCTACATTTTATGTGTAGCAGGTTTTTGACTATTTCTTATGGTTTACGAGTTATACAAAAGTCATCCAAAATGAAGAAGACTTTAGAGGCTATTCTTAGAAAATTCAAGATATACTTTTCGCTTGTCATGAAAATATCTTAAAAATAAACACTTTAATCAAAATTGTATGAGCTATTTTTGAGAAAATCAACTTTTTTAAAAAATAATCCAAGTAAAGGGTAGTTGGGAGAGGGGGTATTTTCTTGAAAACCTGTATTGGAAGATACTGAACTTAAATACCATGCTTGGTATTTAACTTTTGTATTGAGTTATGCATCATACCCACACACAAACAAGAGCGGCGTTCCCCCTTAAAAAGGTAACTACATAAAATTGCCAACACATAATAAAGCCAAAATCAACTCCTTACAAAAAGATATATGGAGGATGCTACCCAGTTTATTGGAATGTTCATTACTCTAAGCTTGTTTCCACAGAGACCTGACTAATCTTTGTTCCTGGCCCAGCACGGAAGTATCACTCTGCAGACAACCATATACTCTTCTGTTGCATGAGTAAAGCTATTGCAAATTCACATGTGTGGTGCCTTTTACTGAGTAAATGTATGCTGTTACAAGCTGGGTAAAATTCATTTTACAAATTTCATTTATGAGGTCTTTTACCTTCATGGACTAATTTGTGCCATTTCAGGGTTGATGCATGAGTATAGCTCTTGTTACAAACACCACAAATATATGGTCTTTTACCCTCATGGATTATTTTATGCTTTTTCAAGTTAGATGCAAGAGTAAAGCTCTTGTTACAAACTTCACAAATGTGAGGTCTTATGCCTTTATGAATTAGTATATGTTCTTTCAGGATTGATGCCACAGTAAAACTCTTGTTACAAACAGTACAAGTGTGTGGTGTTTTGCCCTCATGCATTAATTTATGCAGTTTCATCTGTCTTGTTTGAATAAAGCTTATATTACAAATTTCACATGTGCATGGTGTATTACCCTGATGAATTAATTTATGCCGTATCAGTGTTGATGTTTGAGTAAAGCTCTTCTTGCAAATTTCACATATGTGTGGTCTTTTTCCCTCATGGATTAAATTATGTTTTTTTAGGGAGGATGCTCGAGTAAAGCTCTGCTGACAAATTTCACAGATGTAAGGTCTTAGGCCCTCATGGACTACTTTGTGCTCTTTCAAGTTAGCTGCCCGAGTAAAGTTTGTATTACAAATTTCACATGTGTGCAGTCTTTTACAATGATTATTTAATTTATGACTGTTTATATTTGATGACTGATTATTGCTTAAGCTATGATTTTCGCACTTAGATTCTTTTTCATCCTTCTGGCTTATAACCTGCTTTTTTAAACCTGAAGGAGTTCTACTCTTCCCATAAATTTCACTACTATCTGGTGCTCTGTAATTCTGAATCAAGCTGCAAGCTTTCACATTCAAATCCAATGTACAATTTATTTCAGGTAGCTCAGGAATCAGTTGTTGGTTGTAGGCCAAAAAGTGGGTTGCTGCAGTGATATCAGAATCTAGGCTTTCCCAGCTGTTTTCCCTTGAATTTTTACAGAAGGTAGTCTTACTGTTTCTGCACAATGATTCTGAATGCAACCTGAAACAGTACAGGATATATTAGTAATCATGGTCCTGAAGAAGGAAAACATAACTTATTTTCTTGAAATATTTAATGCCACTTTTAACAACTTAGATCTGCTGAGATACTGAATGAAATGAATGCTCAAAAGATCCCATTGTCTATTTGTCTTATCAGGATAAGCCAAAATCCGAGGAGGGGAGGGGAGATCTTATCCAGCAGGCAGTTCATCTCATTTCAGGATTCTAAACTTGCACCTCTTGGAATTACAAGGTAGTCACATTAACACCTCCTAAAACATTACAGAGGTGGAATAAGGGAGAAGAATTACTGAAGCATTTAAAGGGAGCAGATATTAGCATTACAAGCTTAGTTGTTCCAACTGTTTTAAACTTTCTGTAAAAAGGGGGAGTATGAACAAAGAAATGAAGTCTGAAATGGAGAAAATAGTAGAGGAGAAAATGGAATCTGCAATGGAGAAGATGATAGAGATATTGAGCAAATTTGACGAATTATTAGTTGGCATGAAGAAAGGCATGGAAGAGCTTGGTGGAAGGATGAAGGAACTAGACCAACTCATTAGTCCCAGGGCATCAAGGAATGGTTTAACACCATGGAAAATGTCATAAATGATTTAATGTCCTGTAGGGAAGAGTGGGCAGCAGTGCCAAGGAACTGAAAAAAATATCAATGGAAGGCTAAAGAATTTGAAGGCCAAGAGGAGAGGATGTGAAACAACATCTGCATCAAGTCACCCAAATATGATGGAACATCAACCTTTAAAGTCCTATGGCAATATTTTGTTGCTGTCACCACCTGCAACCAATGGTCAGCAGAGGAAGTTGCACAGCTGATAGCCAGCCTTCAGAGATGTGTAGCAGAAGTACTGAATGTG
This sequence comes from Hymenopus coronatus, assembly GCA_030762935.1. Classification (NCBI taxonomy): domain Eukaryota; kingdom Metazoa; phylum Arthropoda; class Insecta; order Mantodea; family Hymenopodidae; genus Hymenopus; species Hymenopus coronatus. Next base: position 31,207,937 of record CM060897.1, read on the forward strand.
ATTCCAACATCAGCTGGTGTCCGGAGAGAACTGGGAAGCCCTCAAGTAAGTTTCAGGAACCACTGCTTGGCTGCAGCATACCTTAGTCAGCTCAAGTCGAAGCTGCAACAGCCAGAAGAGATGATGCAGCAATTCCACCTGGCAAATGAGCAGTTAGTGAACAAAGTTCTGGTGAATCTCCCGTTAGTTATGTGTCTCTGGAAGTTGCCTATTTTTTTGTTGATTGAGTATGAGACACTAAGATACGACAGCAGCTGATGCTTGGAGACAATAAGACAATCCAAGAGGCATAAACAGCAGCTTTGAGGGTAGAGGCAGCCAAGACAATAGCTGTGCCCTACTCCAAGAAGAGGAGTATTCACTATGACTGTGAGAAATAATCCAGATATGATGAGGATGACCCTAGGTGAAGGTGAAGGTTGAGGGTAGCAAACCAAGTTAGTGAAGGAATGTCCACATAAAGCCTAAAAATAGGAGGGAAATATTGAGGACTGATATGATGAAGGGCACATTGGGGCCTACTTAAACAAGGGTGGATAGGAGAAAAGCTGTGCAGAATGCAAGTCATCATAGGTGCAGCCATGGCTACAATCAGATCTGATGTGGCAAAGGGCTTACTGAGAGGAAAACGCAGTCATTCGTATCAATTAGAGACAGAGTTGGGTGTCGACCTGCCTGAGGAGAAGACCCTGCCGCAGTTGACACTGGGATGGAGCACTGTGAGCCTCTGGATGTACATTGCAAGGGTGGCTGAGGAGGTATACTGGGACTGGATGCCCTCAGGAGCCACGATGGGTCAGTTGATGTCAGCAAGAGGTTACTGTGACATGTAAAGATAAGGTGTACCTCCAGATCCCCATGAACATATGGGGATCTGCAAGGTGATCCTGAGGGACATTGAAATTATACCTACAAGAAGCAAGGTGGTGTTGAAAGTACACCTGGAGAAGCAATGGTTAAGGAATCTTGCTTGGACTGGAACATATTAATGAATAATTTATGTGCTGCCTGAGCTTTGTTGCCTTGCGGCAGAAAGTGATAGTGAGGCTGCTGAATCCAATGGACACCGACCAGAACATCCAGCCTTGATGGAGTTACAGAAGTGCAAGCCAGCCATGAGTATATCACTGTGAGACATATCCCAAGAGCCAGCACTGTCGCAGGATCTGGGGCCCTCTCTGAAACATATGCTGAAGAGAGCAGCCAACCATCTAACTGCTTCATAACTAGAGAGTATCCCGCTTCTACTGAGATGATACCAGTCTGCCTTCAGCCAAGGGAATGGTGATTATGGCCTCACTGACTTCCATAACATTAACACAGGAGATTTCTGCCCTAACAAACAACCACCAACATGTGTTCCTCTGGCGAAACAAGTAGAGATATGGGACATGCTGGAGAACATGAGATCTAGGGGAATCACTGAAAGGTCTTGACAGCCCTTGGAAGGATGCTGAATGCTGTTATCAGAAAGGAGTTTACCCAGGATTGACGACACCTTGGACCTCACTGGTGCCCAGTGATTCTTGACTTTGGATTTGAAATTGGGATAATGGCAAAGAGACAAAGACAAGACCACATTCTCAACAAGCACTGGCAAATTATGGTTATGCTCTTTGGCCTCTGAAATGTACCAGCCAGCTTCCAGTGCCTCATGGAATCAGTGATAAGAGCAATGTCTGATCTATCTGGACACGTCATTGTCATGGGCAACAACTTAAAAAACCATCTCAAGAGCCGGACAAGGAATATTACAGAAGCTGTATAAAGATCTAACTTGAAACTGAATGCGAAGAAGTACCAAACGCTTCTGCAAGGAGGGGAAACACTTTGGTACATAATCTCACCATCTGGAGTAACCACAGACATAGAGAAGGCATGGGAAATGAGAGATTGGTCCTGCCTGAAAGACAAACAAGAGCTGCAAAGTTTCCTGGGTTAATGCAACTACTATCATTGGTTCGTCACAAGTTTCTCCAATATCACAAAACTCCTCACTTGTCAGATGAAGAGCCCTGGCCTAACATGTGGTCTATTACAACAAGATGCACTCCAAGGCAGAAAAGAACTACTGGCCAGAGATCTTGGCAGTAGTAAAAGCGCTGGAGCACTTTCACAAGTACCTGTATGATCAGTCATTCTACCTAAAGACTGACCACTCTGGCCCCTTGGATCCAGAGACTCTTAGAGTATAACGTTTCAACTCTCTGCAGGTAGAAGACAAAATTGGATCCAAGATTTCTGTAAAGTGGGGGGAGGAGGTGCACAAGTAGTTTGGGGGTTCTCCCAAGACAATTTTTACTTTCTCTACCAAGTAAATAGTTAGAGAAGGTATTGTATTTCACCCAAAAATTTGATATTGATATTTCACGAGAAATAAACATTTTAGAATCCCCTGTATAAAAAACACTTTCAGAAAAAAGAGAGAGTGTGTGTGTGAATGTGTGTGAGTGTGTTCTGTGGGTGTGTATGTTGTGTGTGTGGTGTGTGTGTGTGTGGGTGTGGTGTGTGTGTGTGTGGTATGTGTCTGGTGTGTGTGTGTGTGGTATGTGTGGTGTGGTGTGGTATGGTGTGTGTGTGCGGTGTGTGTGGTGTGGTGTGGTGTGTGTGTGTGTGTGGTGTGTGTGTGTGTGTGGTGTATGTGTGTGGTATGGGTGTGGTGTGGTGTGGTGTGTGTGTGTGGGGTGTGTGTGTGGTGTGGTATGTGTGTATGGGGTGTGTGTGTGGTGTGGTATGTGTGGTGTGTGTGTGTGTTGTGTGGTGTGGTGTGGTGTGTGTGTGTAGTATGTGAGTGGTGTATGTGTGTGGTGTGGTGTGGTGTGTGTGTGTGGTGTGTGTGGTATGTGTGTGGTGTGTGGTGTGTGTGTGTGTGTGGTGTGGTGTATGTGTGTGTGTGTGTGGTATGTGCGTGGTGTGTGTGGTATGTGCGTAGTGTGTGTGGTATGTGTGGTGTGTGTGTGTGTGGTGTGTGTGTATGTGTGTGGTATGTGTGTGTGTGTGTGTGGTGTGTGTGTGTGGTGAGTGTGTGTGTGTGTGGTGTGTGTGTGTGGTGTGTGTGTGTGGTATGTGTGTGTGTGTGGTGTGGTGTCTGTGTGGTGTGGTGTGTTGTGTGTGTGCATGTGTGTGCGCGCATCACAAAAATGAGGATAATCCTTGCCCCCCCACCTCAAACTACCCTTTACATTCAAAATTTTAGAAAATTTTAATTTTCTCAAAAATGGCTAAAACAATTTTGATCAAAAGATGTATACATAAAATGCATATCTTAAATTTTCTGGGAATAGTCTCTTAAAACCTCTTCATTTTAAATGACTTATGCATAACTGATAAACTGTAAGAGATAGTCAAAAACTTACTATACAAAAAATATAGAACTCATTAAAACACACAATTTTTGCCATATACATTTTTTTCATGGAGTTGACCATTTCTGAGATATTCTTGTTATTGGTTTCAATTTTAGAATACTTTTCTCATATAGAAATTTGTAAACTCCTGGCCATGCAAAGAAACACATTTCAACCACATGGCAAACAGCTTTCAAAAGATTTGACTATCGCTTTAGCCTAGTGTATCCTCTTATTTCTCTTCTGCTTGCAAAGAATCCAGTAATAAGACCAATTCTACTAATGTGTATCTTGATTAGCATGATGTTCTTGAAAGAATAATTTTTTGTAAGAAAAGCTTATTTGCGGAACAGCTAGAGAAATAATGTGAATGGAATAGATAAGATTTTTACTTTATATGTACTATGTACATAGAGTATAGAGATGGTATTGTATTGTATTCTGTATTTAATACAGATTTTTTCATCAGAAATACACGTTTTGGGTCCCCCTGAATCCAAAAAAACATTCCTGGAAAAAGGTCTGGGTGTATGTGTGTGAGTGTGCGTGCGTGGGGGGGGGGGGGCAGCATAGCTCAAAAAGACAGTTAAACACCAAACTTGGTATCTAAGTATGGTGTCTTCCAAGAATGCGACACAAAGATTTTAAAAAAAAATCCCCCCACCCCCAGCTTACTTTACATGGAAATTTTTTCAAAAAAGGCTCTAACTATTTTGATTAAAATACTGTATATTAAAGATATTTATCTGAGAAATAAAATGTATATCTTGAATTTTCTGGGAATAGCCTCTAAAGACTATTTTATTCTGGATGAATTTTACAGAATTTTTTATCACTGCTAAACCATAAGAGATGGACAAAAACTTACCACACAAAAATGCACATTGAAACACACAATTTATTTTATATACATTTTTTTTGTGGAGTTGATTGTTTTTTTTATATTCCTTGTTTTTTGTTTCAGCTTTGAAAAACTTATGCTTTTCTCATACTCCTGTCCATACAAAGGAACTTCAGTCACATAGCAACCAGCTTTTGACTATCAGTTTAACCTATATTATTCCCTTATTTTGCTTCTGCTTACAAGGAAGCAAGTATTAGGACTATTTCTGCTAATTCTTTCTCATTTAGCATGAAGTAAATAGAAGATAAGGTTCTAGCAATAGTTTGTTGCAGAGATGTAGAGTTTTGCTTACTGTGCTCTAAATCAGATCAATATAAATGTTGACTTCAGTATAAATAGAAACAAATAAATAACTCTTCTGTGTATTGTAATAGTCCTCCACAAAAAAAGATGTTGGTATCCTCCTCCTCTTCAAGAAATTTCTTACATTAGGTTCATACGATAAACAATACTTTAAAGCACTCGTCACAACCAGTCTTGCAATATTAATGTGCAACTTTCATTAGAATTTGGAACATTAATGAAAATGATATCATCTGTAATAGAAAGAGATTCTTTTATAACATTTTAAAGTTTCTGTTTCAGTAAAGTTCTTATATATGTTATAATTATGACCAATTGCTTTTTTATTTATTCATTTATCCTACTTTAGGGCTCATATTCTGGTAAATATACTATAAACTCTAACAAATTTCATGTATATGCTATTTTCCTGCATGAGAATTGATGCTAAGAAAGCCTCATATAAAAAAGCTGTTGAATCATATTCATCTGACTTTTTCTACCCTCTATCATTTGTTTATAGGTATAGAAACTACTCTTAAGAAAGTTCATTTTTCTATATACAGGGTGGTTATAATTAAATTTTCTTTACTGACAAGGCCTCCATGAAAAATAATTGATCATAGGAAGGTGAAACTTTGTGGAAACATTTATAAGGACATGTGGTAAAGATCCTGCGATTACAATTGATTTTTTCGATGCTTCTGATCAGGACTAATTCAAACTTATAATTTATTTTACCAAATTGTTTAAATGGATCCCTATACACAACCCTCCCTCCTCTTAATATTTTTTTGGCTATGTTACTGAAAAGAACTCCTGCTAGACTAAATTTCTGCACACTGGCAGTGGTGATATGATCCTGGCAATTGACAACATCCTAAATAACCAAAATATTTTTAAAATTTTGTATAAACTCTTACTTCAAATTTCCATATATAAAGTATTTTGCTCTCGTGAGACCTTTAAAAGATGACACTTTTTATTTTTTTTGGTTTTTTCTAAAGAGAGATCATTTTACAGGATCAGAACTTAATAGTATTAAACTGGTGTTTTTTTTTGGAAAATAATTCCCAAAGCAGTACACTAAAATGGTAAAAAAGTTTCAATTCCTAAAAGTTTGCAAACCATTCTTTACACTTGAGGGATAAACTGGAATGGGAAGGTATAATGGGATCCAGTAATAGAGAGGGAACAAATTCATTCATGATTTAAAATGTGTCAAGACTCTTCTGTATTTATTGTTTGCAGTTGTTCTAATACAAATGAGAAATTCTGGCTTTAAATTTTAAAATATTACCACTGTGGCTAAATTACAACCGTGAAAGTTTGTTCTTTGATTACATCTATACATATAAAAGAAAGTCGTGTTAGTTACACTATTTATAACTCAAGAACGGCTGAACCAATTTGGCTGAAAATCGGTGGGGAGGTAGCTTAGAACCAGGAGACGGACATAGGATACTTTTTATCCCGTTTCCGTGGGATGTGACATAAAACGTGATATAACAAAGCGCAACAGACAGAAAAACGCTTTGTTGTCTATGGTGTTTGTTTTGAGTTTCTATTAGCTTATTATGCCAATATTATCATTAACAATGCTGCGACCAAGACAGTCAAATCTTTCCCAACAAAGGATTCGAAACATTGCGAATGAAATTGCACGTGAAGAGCAACTATCCAATTAAATGTTTAAACTCCTTGGATGTGCCTGGCTTACCACCGCACAATTTACGACTAAAGGTTGGCTCTGTAGTAATCATGCTTTGAAACATAAACCAACCAAAACTGTGCAATGGAAAACGTTTGGTGGTAAGTAAATTGATGAACAATGTGATTTACGTGACAATACTCAAAGGAAAATTCGAAGGTGAGGAAGTTCTCATTCCGAGGATCCCGATGATCCCAACCGATTTGCCGTTTGAGTTTAAACGACTTCAATTTCCAAACCATTTTGCATTCGCCATGACCATTAACAAATCACAAAACCAATCCTTGAAAATTTGTGGTCTGAATCTAGAAAATCCATGCTTTTCCCATGGTCAATTATATGTGGCATGTTCACAGGTCAGAAGACCATCTGCGTTATTTGTTCTTGCACCTGATAATAAAACAAGAAATGTCGTCTATCACAAGGTGCTTCACTGAAGAGTGCAATCCATGCACCGAAATACATGGCCCATAAAGAATAATTAAAATACTTGATTTTTTGTATTTATATTTATTATCCTAATAAAAAATTTAACTTAATAAAATCCAAAATCTGCTCACTTATTGCTTCTAAGGTGGAAGAAAGTTCGCCGGGTCAGCTAGTATCTGATAAAATCTCTTCTAAGACTACATTCACATATGACAGCCATATTACTTTAAAATGCAGTGAACTTTGGATATGTAGCTATTTTGCAGTCAAGGCTCTCAGCATATTAACTAAACTAATAGAGCCACTATTTCAAATGCAACTTCAAAATGATCTATAAAATTTGCAAGAAAGAGTTTGAGATGTACAGTATTACTACGTTTTCCCACGATACCTTTTGTATCTTACTTTGATGGGAACTGAATCATTTAATGAGTTTGCCTTTGCATAAGTTTGCAAATGCTGAGGTTTTGCTGACTGCTACCTTCGTCAACATTAACGCTTAAATGACCTTGAATGCAATCTCTATATACTATACATACATCTTTTCTTAGGTACTCAGCTCCCAGGTCTTCATTCGGTAGATTTTGCACAATTTCAGAAGCTGAGCAGAGTGACAACACTGAGACATGAAGTACACTATACACTCTGACATCTAGTGGCTTCAATGCTAAAGTTTCATTTGTCTATAGATCCCAAAGTTCAAGCACATACATGTGCGCTGTGTGTTTTGTTTAATAATTCAGCTAGTTTGAGGTAAATTAGATAACCTATTCACCATGATCACTGAGGGCCTCAAAGAAAGAAACTTTCTTTAGTTGACACACTGAAGAAAGAGTAAGGTCTGCTTCCCCCCGGCCCTCGCTTACCTGTAATACTAGTGGTCAAGAAAAAGGTGTGTACAACTACACATATGATACATACCTAATTGACTTTCTAATTAACTTACGAGTTAAATAAACATTTAAATTATTTCTCTAAACCCAGTACTATGCATGCAAAATGTTTCGTAGACATTTTCGTGCAAGTAACTACTGCTGATACTCAATAGGAACTTCAAAATTCATTAGTACCATTTCACAAGTCTTTAGGTTACTTTATATTTTACAAGTTGGACATTGTGTTTCACACTGTAATTCAAAAATATACTGTTAATGCTAATTTTTAATGTGTTTGCATTTGATACACATCCCTTTATTGTCTTTCCTAAACAGATCCAACCACAACTATTGTATATATCAAAATGTTTAAATAGTTTATATTTTTAAACTGGTTGCATTTAAATTTTGTTAATACCAAGTTTGTTTTATGAGTCTAGAATTGGTTAGATATCTAATGCTCTTCCATCTATTCAATATGTCCATGACACTTTTACAAGGTATAAAAACATTCACTAAGTTTTGCAAAGCTTTTCTTCTACTCATCTTTTTCATTTTGGATTATTGTTTTAGAAATGTCTCTTTTAATGCCAGCATTCATTGTAAATCCATCTCTGTTTGTACCCCAGTCTTGAATATCATTGGAACCTTTCTTCATGCCTATAATCTTATTTCCCATGTCAATGAATTTCCTTTCTATATCATTCTTTAGTGTAGATAATTGTCCAACTTCCTCTTCAAGCCAGGATTAATCCATATCAACATTATGTTTCTATCCCACTACTGGATATCATGTAACCATTAGTTTTCTTTTGGATGGAAACAATTCCAGAACATACTTTTATGACACACTGTTTGTTTCTATTCTTTTCTTCTGTGCCATGTTTCATTTCTTTGTCACTCACAAAAATTCACTTAAAACGATACTTCTGTGAAAATCCAGAACTCTATAGCTTTTTTTCTGGTTACTTAGACTTTTTTACCACATAACTCACAACTCGTAAAATATATATATATATAGTGCACACAAAATTATGGCGAACTATATCAAAACATTGTTAAGGTATTCACTTTTAATTCATAATTAATCATTTTTTTATTTGATAGTATGAAATACTCCTTGGATCATACGGTTTATAATATATTTCCAAATTTTTAATTTTAGTTTAATATGTATACTTAAAATAATAAATATTTAAGTTTAAATGGAACAATTAAGATAAATTGGGGAAAACCAATATATATAATAGACAAGAAAGGGAGGGATTAACATGGTTAGAACAGGGCCAATGTTTTCTAGGGTTAAGAGGGCAATAACTAGGAATATGCGCTATTTGTGATGAAAAGAATAATAAAATCCATTACTTAGTAGAATGCAAAGAGTTAGAGAAATGAAGTCTGAGATTTGTAGTGGGACAAAAAGTGCAAGGAAATAATAGCTATGAAAATACTAACAAGAAATAAAGGGAACTGGTCAAGGAAAGTAAAAAGAGAAAGGGGAGTGGAGGAGGGAGGGTGAGACAATGACAAAAAGAAGAATCACAGTAAGGAAAAGGCAAGGGAAAAGGGGCTAACCAAAAGCCAAAAGGCCAGGGTGTCAGGCATATGCCTAAAAGAAATGTGGATAGGACTCAATTTTCACCATAATGTTAGTAGATTTAGAAGGAACATTGATGTATATAACATTTTGTATGAAATTCAGTACATATAAATGTTTATCATCATTATTATTATTATTATTATTATTATTATTATTATTACTTAAGGAAAATGTTGTACAGGCATTTTTTAATTTTAATTGAAGAAAAACATTCAATAACATATATATATGTTATTGAATTTTCCAACTTTTGCAATTTGAATTCTGGAAAATATCTGAACTAATTCAACAATTTTTAAATCCATAATTCCTGAAGGTCTCCTGAAAATTTTAAGCTAATATGATACAAACTGTGGTCTAATGAACATTTGGAAGAAAAGAAAGGAAAAAGGAGAGGAAATCGTGAAAAAGAAGTTTGAAGCTCAACACTGTGATTTATGCAAATCAGGCTGGAAGTGTGCCATTGAGCAGTGTAGTACTTACACCTTGCAGGAGTCTGCCTGCAGCATGCAATAAAGCTTGACACTGGGGTAATCTTTTGTCACAGCTGAATGAACCGTTGTACAATGAGCTGTATATTCCTTTTCCTCCTAAATTTATAACCTTCTGACAAAAAAGACATTGCAGGAAAAGGTCCTTTTTGGTAAACATAAACTGTTCTTCCAATGAATTATTCAGTGGGCTTCCCTAGCTTGACATAGTGGCATATGTTATGGGAAATGCTGCAACCTCAAGTGCAAGAACTAGTACAGTGACCATCAACTAGTGCAATATTTGTTATCATGTTCCCTCTTCAGCAGAACAAGCACTGTTGTTGCATACACACAAGTATTCAGATTCAGCTGAGCAGAGTTGGAACAAACTGACCTAATAGTCATTTGTGGCTTTAGTATAATGTCCATTTTTCATATAAAAACTATATGAACCATGCAAAAATTCCAATTTTCATACAAATAAAGAGTAATGATCTCTTATTTATGGATTTAAAATAACTTTGCTTGAATTATGGATAAAAGTTTATTATTTTTATTTTTTTATTTTAATGTCCTTTAACCTGGTGGGTTATATCAGGCAATGAATGAAATCAGTGAAATGTCTTCTCAAAATAAGGAAACACCTTATCCAAACAGAGATTCATACACATTACCACTTGAAACACAGCTCGTATGCATCACAGTTGGGATGCCTTTTTCCCCTCATCAGTTAATATATGATGATTCAACGTTGACAAATGGGAAAAGCTCTTCTTACAAATTTCACATGTACGAGATCTTTTACCCCCATGGATTAATTTATGTTCTTTAAGGGTTGATTGCAGAATAAAATTCTTGTTACAAACATCACAAGTGTATGATTTTTGGCCCACATGAGTTAATTTATGCTGTTTCAAAGTTGATGACTGGGTAAAATTCTTCTTACAAATTTCACATGTATGAGGCTTTTTACCCTCATGGATTAATTTATGATCTTTCAGGGTTGATGCCAGCGTAAAACTCTTGTTACAAATATCACATATATGTGGTCTTATGCCATCATGGATTAATTTATGTTTTTTCATGTTTGATAATAAAGTAAATCTCTTATTACAAATATCACATGTGTGTGGTCTTTTGCCCTCGTGAATTAATTTATGTTGTTTCATGGTTGATGCTTGTGTAAAGCTCTTCTTGCAAATTTCACAGATATGTGGCCTTTTGCCCTCATGGATTAATTGATGTTGTTTCAGTGTGGATGATCGAGTAAAGCTTCTCATACAAATTTCACATGTATGCAGTCTTTTACGCTCACAAATTAATTTACGACTCTTTATATCTGATGCTTGAGTTTGACTTAAGAAATAGATTTTACTCTTGAGTTGTTTTTCATCCTTATGAATTATAACATGCTTATTGAAATATGAAAGAGTTCTAAAACTCATCCCACAAATTTCACACTTGTATGGTGTTTTGCAATTATGAATCAAGCTGCAGCCTTTCACGCTTGAATCCAATGTACTATTTGTTTCAGGTTGTTCAGATGGTTGCTGTTGGTTGGAGGTCAACAAATGGGTTACCTTGGTGATATCAGAATCAAGGTTTTCCCAGCTGTTTTCTCTTGATTTTTTACAGAACAGACTCTTACTGTTTCCGCACAATGATTCTGAATGCAACCTGAAACAGTACAGGATGTATCAGTATTCATGCACCTGAAGAAGACAGCAATACTTAATTTTGGAAATGTTTATTGGTCACTTATAACAACTTGTCTGCAGAGATAAGTGAATGAAGTGGATGCTCAAAAGAGCCTGTGGTCCATGTGTCAAAGAATAAGAAATAGTGTGGGGAAAAAAATCTTATCTAACAGGCAAGATTCCCAACTTGTAACTTTTGAATTACAAGGTAGTCACACCAAATCCCTCCCCTCCCTGGCATCATGGAGATGGATATAAGAAAGAAGAGTTGCTAGAGAATTTAAAGAGAATAGCTCACATTATAAGCTTAGTTGTCACTGAATTGTATTGTATTTATTTTCATCCATAGAAACACGATACATGTTATAGGACACGTCAATTTAAGACATAAGAAAAAACAAAATTATATCAAGATACATACAAGATTAAAATACAGATATATAAGATTTACCAAATTTTAAATATAAAAGGAAATTATATACAGAATTGAGTCATAAAGACAATTTTTACAGATTGTACAATTTACATCAGTTCGTGATGTATAAATTCATGTACACTATAAAAGCTATCCATTAAGAATTTAAATAAAACTCGTTTGAATTTTAGCTGGGATTCAATGTTCTTTATATATTGGGGTAGTTTGTTGTATAAATGTAGACCAGCATATGTGAAGCTATTTTCATACAGTTTGGTTCTATGCGAATTTACAAATAAATTTTTCTTTTGTCTGGTGTTATGAGTATGAACTTCATCATTTGTTTTGAAGGGTTTTAAGTTTTCTTTTGTATAGTTTAGGGTTTCATAAACAAATATGCATGGTAAAGGTAAAATTTAAAATTTTTTAAAATATGGTTTACAACTAGTTTTATTTGCGACATTAGCCATAATTCTTATCACTTTCTTTTGCATCCTGAAGACAGTAATACTGTTTTTAGAATTTCCCCAAAAGATAATACCATATACTAGTAGACTATGAAAGTATGCAAAATAAACTACTCTAAGAATATGCAGACTGGACATAAATCTGAGCTTACTAAGAAGCATATCTTACTAACTCTTTTAGTCAGGCTGTCTATAAGCATTTCCCAACTTAAATTATCATTTAATAACAAACCTAAGAATTTATTAGATTTTACATACTTAATTTCCTCTTGGCTCAGTTTAATTTTTGGACATATAACATTTTATTAAGTTTATTATGGAAGCTTAGAGCTTGTTTTTACTGGCGAATCTAAGTTGGATAAAATGTTTTCTCTAGTTATGCTGCATGAAGATTTAATTCTTTCAATATTATCGTAACACAAACTCTCTTTTTTTCTCCAACAACTCTATTTATCCCACAATCAGAATCAGCTCACAAATAACTGTCTTCCATAACAATTCTACCACAAAGTTTCTTTTCGACATTTGCTGTAGCAATGATATAGCTTGCTACAAAACTCCCATCCAACTACTGAACTGTTGTATGCAATGCATTTCCAGTGAAAACTGAACTCTGGGCAGAGCTTCATTGCCCTTTTTATACCTGTTGGTCACATCACTGGAAACTTCTAGAAGCAGTTGCACATGCAAAATCACTGCAGCTGTAACAAACTCACTCAGGCTTAAAAATGAGTGGCTTTGACGTCAAAGAACTTTCCAACAGAGCAAGTGTCCACTCACACAAGTGTAACAATCACAGCTGCAACATTAAAACAACTAGCTGAGGCACAGGTGTCCACTAACACATATGCAACAATGTGTGCCAATGACTTACGAAACAAGCTCTACACACATGTTCAAAGATTACGGCTGCAAGGTGTAGTCATTATGTTTTATTTTCGCCTTGAGGTGCAAAATTGAACCTTGAACTACATGCATTGGGAATTTGTAAATATGTTGATGTACTGGGCAGCGTAGAAATGTTCTTCACCATGACATTTTGTACATTCTTTAGTTTTTATGCTTCCTTAATTTATTTTGTGTAGGTCAGGTTTCATTTACTACTGTAAAGAGTATTAATAAGCATTTATTGTAATGGGGAAGTTGTGCCATTAAAGTCCTCTGCATTATAATCCTCCAATTATTTAACTTACCCATCGGCATAAATGCTGTGATTGCAAGTTTACAAGTTGCAAGCCAATGTTCCAAGTGCAATTATTGAAAAGGTACAATGTAAGTTCCATTTCACTAAGGTGACCTCGAAACTGTTATCATCCACCCCTTCTACTCATTTGCTAGTCCTCTGCAAGAACCAATGCATGGTAAACTCGCTGAAAGTAGGCATAAAAGGATTTCCAGATTGGGTTACATATAAAAGAGGGGATAAATAAAGGCTTCAGCCTCTCACCCTCTCCTTCAACCATAAATACTGGTCTATGATGTTACTTTCTCTACTGCTTACCTAAAGGAAAAATATGAAGTATTACATTCCAGCCAAAAGTCTGATCCTGAGATTTCATTGGAAATACACTTTATAAATAGGCCCCTGTGTATGTTTGTGTGAACATTATAATTAAAAAACAAAACTCGGGTTAAATACCAGACTTGTCATTTTAAGTTCAGGAATTTACAAGTATGAAATATAATAAAAAAATTGAACAATATCATCAACTGCAAACTACACAGAACATTTTTTAAAAATTTGATTTTCTCAAAAATGCCTTTAACAGCTTTAGTCAAAAAACACAGCCTTTGAAGTCCTCTTCTCCCTGACTGTTACAGCTGTTACAAACCAAAAGGGAGAAAAAAAAATCTTACTAAATAAATGGATCTCATATAATCACAAATTCATATTATAATGAATCTTTTCCGGGATATCCTTATGTATTTGAATTTTTAAATACTTTTAACTTTCTCAACTGTGATGTCATATATAACTTTTCTCATGGTCATACAGAGAGCATAGAATTTCAAAGCCATCATACAACAAAAAGTTCCTTAAAAATCTGACTATTGCTTTACCTATTGTGTACAACAAAATTTGTAAATGTTGATCATCAGTTTATCTCGATTAACATGAAATAGAATAATAAGGTTTTGTAAGGTTAGTTGGTAGAGTAATGAGTAAGGAAAGTCAGTAAAATTTAAGTTCTTTTTCTTATTTCGAGTGATATGAAGATTTTCAAGAACATTTACTTTACTGCTTTAAATTATTTGAATATATTGAAGCACCATTCACTATTGCAGATTCAGTCTTCAGTTCAACCTTCATAGCAACAGGATTTACTCTCAAACAACCCCTAACATGAAGATTTATTTTCTCAAAATTGGCTCTATTAATTTTGATTAAGCTACTATCTAAATATATTTACATGACAAAATTCATGTGTACCTAGAGTTTTCAGGGAATAGCCTTCATTCAGAAGCTATTTTGTATAACCTTGCATTAATTGATTAGCATTAAGGGATTGATAAAAATGTAATACACAAAAAATGTAAATCTTTAAAAAGCAATTCATTTCAAAAATATTTCCAACAATTAAATTTGAATCTCTTTCTAACCACATTATGTTAACAAATTCTCACTTCACTGTATTGTTTCTTTACACTGAAAAATTACATAAATTTCATTCTCATTTTCCCCCAGATAGGGCATGTACCCGGGATGACTACTCCTTACTGCCTTTTAACTTCCATATCCCCAGCCAAAACCAGGCTATCTATCCCTTCCCTTTCATTCCTATTGCAAACTATTTTTCTTTATCTGGGTCAACTTAAGTCAGAGAACTTTCCTCCCTCATCTGAGAAAACAATGCCTGTCTTTTTTTTTTTTTTTTTTTTTGGTAGTGTTTAACGCCCGTTTAACTACTTATGGCACCGCAGGCGGTGACACTGATGATACATGAATGAAGATGGAGCACCAGTGGAATGCGATGGCGGGGGAAACCGGAGAACCCGGAGAAAACCCACCCCAGCGCCGCTTTGTCCACCACAAATCTCACATGCGGTCGCTTGGGATTGAACCCGGGCCGTCTAGGTGAGAGGCGAGCGGTCTAACCACTCGGCCACGGCGCGGCCAGCAATGCCTGTCTGTCCATATTCTCTAGTCTTCCTTCTCCAACTTAACCTCCTCTTTGTAGGACTTAAGCGCCAATGCCTGTATTAGTAGCCTGTCGAGGAGCAAGCAAACTTTGGATCACAGCATATCCAGGTTGGATGATCACCCCAATGCCTGGTATGGCAGTGATGAAGAAGGAACTGTAATATAGTGATAAAAGGAATGGTATGAACATTTAAAATATAATTATCCAACCTAGCATTTGCATATAAATTAAAAAAAAAAAAAAAAAGTGAAAAACACCTTCAGTCAGGTTGATTGGCCCCAGGATTTGAACCAGAACCTCCCAAATTCAAGTTACAAACGTTACTGCAGTGTCACCTCACCAATACAAATATAAATAATAAGTAAGTCTTTTATATTAATTCTTTTTACACACAACAGATGTTGGGTAAAGGTGGAAAGGTGAAATCAGACTGAAAAATTCAACCTCATAGCTAAAATTTGAACCAAGATCTTCTGCATTCTGTATAGTTGCTCTAACCATTTGAGCTACCATTGCAACATGCTGGCACAGCATTAATTTCCACAATTGGATCACATTTTTTCCAGTAAACCACAAAGAAATTTCAAATTTATTTAATAATAACCTAGCCATAAGTACCTTAAGTCCAGGACTTCATAGTTTAATTAACTGTTAGCTCATCAAGCTTGTATAGAACAAGGTTGGAAAGGTAGAATCAGACTGAAAACTTAGCTGCCATAGTCAATATTTGAACCAAGATTCAATTGTATCTGAGCATATCCAAGGTCTCTCTTCAGATATTCTTGTTCAGCACTTAACAAATGTTACAGCCATAACACTTTGAATTTTCTAGTCAGCAAATGCAAAATATTCCAAATGCATTCTCATGAGATCTTGGCAATGTCAGCAAGGTCACATAGGTCTTGATTCATCTATCATTTAATGTGGCATGGTCAATTTTTGCAATGTTTTCTTCAGTCACAATAGTAACTGTGTATCCTGGATGTTCATAAAAAAATCTGATGTGTTCCATTCACATGACTTTCTCTATGTCTCTGTAACAAATTATTGTTAATAAGCTTATCTTTTATTTATTTCATGTTAATCGAGGAAAATTAGCAGAAATAGTCTTATTCCTTACTTTATTATAAATTCAAGTGAAATAAGGGAGTACCATAGGTTAAAGTGAAAGCCAAAAGCTGGTTGCTATGTGACTGATGTTCCTTTGTTTTTGTGAACAGGAGTTGACAAATTCCTATATGAGAAAAGTTTAAGTTTTTCAAAGCTGAAACCAACAAAAAGGAATATCTCTAAAACGATCAACTCCACGAAAAAAATGTATATAACATAAATTGTGTGTTTTAACGTGCTCTACATTTTTTGTGTGTTAAGTTTTTGTCCATCTCTTACGGTCTAGTAGTTATACAAAATTTATCCACAATAAAGTAGTCTTCAGAGGCTATTCCCAGAAAATTCAAAATATACATTTTATTTGTCAGGTAAATATCTTTAATATATGATATTTTAATCAAAATCGTTAGAGCCATTTTTTAGAAAATCAACATTTTCGAAAAAAGTTCCATGTAAAGGGTAGTTTGGGATGGGGGGATTTTTCTCAAAATCTTCGTGTCACATCCCTGGAAGATACTAAACTTAAATACCAAGTTTGGTATTTTACCAACTTTTCGTTTTTAAGTTATCGTGTTCACAGACACACGGACACTCACACACACAATGCTTTTGTGAAAATGCTTTTTTTGGATATTGGGGACCCTAAAACATATATTTCCGGTAAAATCTCGGTATCGAATTTTTGGGTGGAGTGCAATACTTTCTCTATACACTATGTACATAGTGCGTATGGAGAAAGTAAAAATTGATGAATGGCCAAATTTGAACTCCACAGCCCATTCATCACAGAAAATTATAGTGTAGAATATTTTTAATACAAAGTATTAATCCTGTAAGACATTTAATTTTATCCATTTTTGAAAGATACAACTTGTTTTTCAATATTTAACATATAGCACTATTTCAACGTATGAAATTGAAAACACGGCCATCTAAATGATCATATTGAGAACTATTCTTGTTATCTGATACTGACAGCAACAGCCTCTGTGAAATTTGAAGCACCTTTGAAGAATGTATTGCTATATTTTAGCTCTGAATTTCCACTCACTGCATGGTCACAAAAACAAACCAAAGATGAATCAACACTTTTTGATTTTTTAAAAAATTGCTCTAACAATTTTGTTTTAAAATACCATTTGTTTAAGATATTTTTATGACAAACAAAATGTGTATCCTGAATTTTCCAGGAATAACCTCTGAAGATCTCTTCATTCAGTATAACAGGTAAACCATAAAAGAGAGAGAAAAACAATTCCTACATAGGTTGGTAAGGGAAAGCATAGAAATTTACAAACACACTTTAAACTGAGACAATGGCAACACTATCTGGCAGACCCTAATTAGGAACACGGAGATTGGCAGACCACCAACCAATAAGTGCGAGAGGGTCCGACTCTCACCCCCATCCACCAGAGTTTAAATAGCATTTAACCATATGGTCAGGACAGTTCACCTGGCAACTATCGTGGAGAGAGGACAAGCCCTGATGAAGCCCCACATAGTGAGGCAAAACATCAGCAATAAATTCAACCAAGATGCAGCCTTCCCAAAAGACCTAGACACAACAAAAACTTAATACATAAAAGCTACAGTATTTGGAAATTCACAACAATAAAATGAATATCAAGGAAATGTTTGATACAAAAAAAAATTGACAAATGCTATGCTTTTGAAATATTTACATTTTTTGTGTATTAAGCTTTTACTACCTCTACAGTTTATTAGTAATATACAAGTACAAAAAACTGATTCACAATGAGGCTTTCCCACATTCTAAATTGTTCATTTAAAGTCCATCACAGAAATATAAAAATTTATCAGATTTTATGTTTTCCTCAATCTTGCATAGGAATCTTTGTGCTTCATGTTACTTAACACCTCGAATATATACAAGATAGGCAATCACAACACAGTTGATAGAGCACCATCAGCAGCTGAGCACAAGATTCTACTTCTGTTTGAATTTTTGTTTCCATAAGCATGTGCTGGTTACCATTATAGAAAGCAGGTGATAAGGAAAGCAGTGGCTTTGATAGATGTGGACTTCTCAAGATGCTTCCAAGGTCCTCCTCTGTGGTTTAGGGGTTACATGTTAGCCTCTGGCTCCCAAGTTTGAGGGTTTAAACCGGGAGAAAGGCATGGATTTTTTTGGGGGTAATACCCTTAGCATGGCTTCCTTTTGAACGGAAGTAAAACCATTAGTTCCATGTTATAGATTTATAACATGTAAATGTACCCCAAGCCAAATAAGGATGCCTCTGAACAAAATTAAGTGGTCTTTCAAGCCTAATATACAGAATCAGACACTAAGAAACTGCTTAAACATAGGTGGATTTTCTAACCCAGAGAATGCAATGATGATGTTTTTGTTCTTACAGATCAAGAGAACACAAATGGGAATCCAAACAACCTATGGTGTGGAATTTGATTACTAAGTGAACATTTGTGAAGTGCAAAGCATTCACCAAATGCTTAATGCTAATTAGTCATGGAAGAAGATGACAAAGTAGACCTAGGTATGTGTTATGAGGTAAATGTAGAGAATATTAAATTCAAGGTCTGCAAAATAAAATTACATGTTTACAAAAGTTTAATGTTAGTGATGAAATGCTTACTATGTGCCAAAAATGGAAAATGAACTGTACAGACTAACAAGACAAGAGCACACAAAACAAAAAGATTTATTGGAATGGCTTAAAAAGTGAGGATGAACACAGTGAACATCCTAACATTGGAACAGACTATTACATATTTAATGTATCCACTTGAACTCTAGCATAAGGTCAGAATAAATTATGTAATTTTATCATTTTTAAATGTGACAAAAGCTTCTCTGAATAAAACTTGGTTACTTATTAAAAAAATAATGTTAATGGCTATTACATTATTGCTGCATCCTTTTCAGTTTCTTTCATTATTTTTCCTTTATGCACTAGGAATGTTTGCTGTACATAAAACTACATATGTTCACTAAGTAAGCTTTGATTCAGTTTCTTTATTAACTGAAAATGGATCTGTGTATAAGTTTTTTTTTTTTTTTTCCATCAGTGCATTAATTGAAATTTGAGGACATAAATACATTATAGGTTCATGATTAGAAAGAAGTGGTTATTAAAAGTAATGGTCATCATTTTTGTTGTAGCATTCACCTTAGAATTTTCTGTATGCAATCACATTACTTTTCCTTGATTTTACGCAGTTTTAAGTGTCCCCTGTGAAAGTGTAAAATTGGGGTTTTACTGTAACAAGTTTGATATTTATTCAACATTTAACTTCTGAGATATGCTGCTGCTGCTTCTCTCTCATCAGATCTTGTTCTAATAAGACGTTTATAATTACGATACCTCAAAACATATAATTCCAGTGAAACTTCATTATTGTATTATACTTGATGCGTGATTATAGCATATACAGATGAAAGAAATCAAGCCTAAAACCATCTGCTTCAACGTTAAGTATTTTTTGATTAATGGTAAATAGTCCTGTATTACAATTAAAAATTAAAAAGCTAATTTACATCTTGACTCCATAGAAAATATTATAATTTTTACAATGTTAATAACTTTTAGTAGAATAAAGAAATTATGGTAATATAAATTACTATGAGGGAGACTGGTTTGAAGAGGTTTTAAAACAATTTTTATTTAATATCACCTATTTATTAGTTTGTATACACAGCTGAAAATTTATACATAGAAATTACAGAAAAATAAATAATCAAAATAGGCAGAAAATTCAGCATAGTTTGTATGGATAGCGTCCGAAAAGTATAGCTAGCAGCTGCAAGTATGATATTAAATAAATAAATATTACATATATACTATTATACCTATGAAAAATACACAGTTTGAAGAACACGTGTTTGAAAAATTTGAATATTCATTTGAATTAGTGCAAAAGTAAAGGTAATTCATATAAAATCTGTTTACAAAGGTATTATGTGCAAACCTTTACTTGGATGCTCGGATTCCAAGGGTCCATTTGGTAGGTTTTGTGCAATTTTGGAAGCAGAGCAGAGGAACAGCATTGAGACATGAAGTACACTATATAACCAGATATCTAATTGCATCAATGCTAAGTTTCATTCTGCATGTAGATCCCAGAGTTCATGCACATGCATGTGCAGGTTTTGTTTAATACTTATGCAGTTCACAATAAATTAAATAACTCTTAATGACTGAGAGTCCTAAAGAGAGAAACTTTTCTTTGGTTGACAACATTGTGGAAACACAGGTAAGTAAAAAAGCTCTTCTTCCCCTCAGTCCACAATTCCCCGTAAAACTAGCATCAAAAGGTGCATGCATAATATGACTTTTAGGATTATTGCAATGGTTTAATAATGAACCAAATTGCTGCAAATAATTGTATTTCATCCACTTAAAGTAGTTTTGTTCTCCTCAAAAATGGCTCATCACATAATTTGTCATATGTTTTTTTTTGTGTAGAGCTGACTATTTCTGAGATCTTCCTTGTTATTGGTTTCAATTTTAAATTACTTAAACTGTTCTCAAACAGGAAGTGACATTTTATTTCATCTCTATTTTACTGCAGGCCAAGCAAATCGAAGCGAACTTCAACTGTTTCACACATGACAAGCTTTTAAAAGTTTTGACGCGCTTTAATCTAGTGCATTCCCTTATTTCCCTTCTACTTGCAAGGAAGCTAGTAATAAAACAATTTCTACTAACGGTTACCTTGATTAGCATATCGTAGATAAAAGAACAATCTTTTGTAAGGAAAGTTGTTTGTGTAACAGCTAGTGAAAGTCATATGAATGGAACACATCAGATTTTTTAACACTACTACCTGGAATACTGTACATGTACACATATACAGTATTCCACATCTATGTGGTCAGTTGCAATCATGGAGTCCTTCAGGGTTGACATGATGCAGTACCTCTTGTTAAAAATTTCAGATGCGAGTATTTCTATATCAAGCCTGATAGACTTCTGACCTTGGTTTTTCATTTTTTTTTTTTGTACACATTTCAAAGGCAAATTAAAGATACCCTTAAATTTGTGTTTTAGCCAAATTTCATTATTTTGAGTTTTTGTGATAAAATTCTGGAAAGAACAAGTACGTGTGCATGCACACACTAATGCATATAAATGCTTGCTTCCTATGATATATTTGTGTATGAAGCTGAGACAAATACACTGATATCTTCCCAAGAAATGCATAATATGATATCCCTCTCATTGTATTATTTTTAAGATGCTTATTATATTGCTTCATTTATACTATCCAGAGGAATAAAGTATAATTTTTTTCAGATTTTCATTAAACTGTTGTTCAGACGATAGCAATAGATCTCGTGCAAATGACAGAACTACCTATTTTATTTTTGGTTTCTGCAGATAGTTTTGGATTAATTAAAATGTAGACACAACACAGCCAAAACATTATCAGTGTTTTCATCCTAATAATGTAAATAACCACGACTGAGGTACAAAAAAGAACAATTAAGACTTGTTACTTCAACAATACTAAACAAATTAATATAAAACATACCCAGGTATCATGATCCTAGAGAGGGTGTCAAATGTTGAAAAAAAATGTCATTATATCAAATTTTGAATAAAGGGGTGTCCAGGTCAAAAGTGGCATTTAATTTCCAGTTATTCTGGTGATCAGGATTTATCTGAGATAGATAAAAGTTCAGCCACTCAGAAAGCGAACATTCAGAATTTTCAGAAATAGACATAGAAAAGGTTAATGAAAGCTTAGGATCAATGGCCAAAACGCCAATTAATAAGTAACACTGTCACAAAAAATCTGATGTGTTCCATTCACAGACTTTCACTAGCTATTCCACAAACTTTTCTTACAAAAGATTATTTTTTTTACCTACATCATGCTAATCAAGATAAACATTAGCAGAATTGGTCTTATTACTTGCTTCTTGTAAGTAGAAGGGAAATAAGGGAACTATGCTAAAGCGAGTCATATCTTTTAAAAGTCAGCCGCTATATAAAGCAACTGATATTTAGTTCTCTTTACTTGCTAGGAATAAACAAAAGAGAGATGGAAAGAAAGATATCTTCACATTTGTGAAACATTTTAAGTAGCTTGAAACTAAAACCAACAACACAGAATATCTCAGTAACTATTAACTCTACAACGAAAATGTGTATAACATAAATTGTGTGTTTTAATAAGCTCTACATTTTTTGTGTGGTAAGTTTTTGTCCATATCTCACGGCTTACCACTTATACAAAAGTCATGCAGAATGAAGAGGTCTTCAGAGGCTATTCACAAAAAGTTCAAGATAAACATTTTGCTTCCCATAAAATATATATTAAGTATATGGTATTTTAATCAAAATCGTTAGCCATTTTTGAGAAAATCAAAATGCAAAGTGTAGTTGGGGGAGGGGGGATTTTTTTCCTGAAAATCTGTGTGTCAAATCCTTGGATGATACTGAACTTAAATACCAAATGTGTTATTTAACCAGCTTTTTGTTTTTAAACCCCATACACCCATGCAGGCGCACGCCAACACACACTGACATGTTTCTAAAAATGCTTTTCTTAGATTCACAGGGTTCTCAAAACACATATTTCTGGTGAAATCTTGTATCAAATTTTATGATGGAATACAATACCCTCTCTATCCTCTGTGTACATTGTACACATGTGCTAGAGCAAAAGATATACCCAGCACTGATATGATACTTCAGAAAATAAGTCACTCTTGTAGAAATGAAAAAAATAAACAAAATCTAGCCCCAAGGAGCAGAGTGAATGCAGCAGTATAATTAATAAACATGGGTATTTCTGGAATCTTATCGACACGAATGTACAAATTCAGATATTAACCATCTTTTAAGGATTGTCCAATATGTCCGATGATTAGGGGCAGAGAAAATTACACATAGGGATGTGTGCACAAATATGTAAGTTTTGATACTGAATATCAGCAAAACTAATCATATTTTTTAAAAATATAAATGGCAAAATGTTTTTTGATTTCTACAGTTTGACGCAGAATGACTCATATGGGCTGACTCATGAGTTTTTTACTTTCTCTAGCCCCGTATTTACAATGTACATAGGGATATAGAAGTATTGCATTCCACCCAAAAATTCGATGTCGAGATTTCACCGGAAATACATGTTTTAGGACCCCTGAATAAAAAAAAAGCATTTCCAGAAAAAGGTCCGCGCGCGTGTGTGTGTTTGTGTCCGTGTGTCTGTGAACACGATAACTCAAAAACGAAAAGTAGCTAAAATACCAAACTTAGTATTTAAGTTCAGTATCTTCCAGGGATGCGACACAAAGATTTTGAGAAAAATCCCCTCACCCCAAACTACCCTTTACATGGAACTTTTTTCGAAAATTTTGATTTTCTTAAAAATGGCTCTAACGATTTTGATTAAAATATTGTATATTAAAGATATTTACCTGACAAATAAAATGTATATCTTGAATTTTCTGGGAATAGCTTCTAAAGACCTGTTTATTCTGGATGAATTTTGCTTAATTTGGCATAACTAATAAACCGTAAGAGATAGACAAAAACTTACTATACAAAAAATGTAGGCCTTGTTAAAATACACAATTTACGTCATATACATTTTTACTGTGGAGCTTACCGTTTTTGAGGTATTCATTGTTATTAGTTTCAGTTGTGGAGTACTTATACTTTTCCCAGACGGGAGTGTCCGTTTTTCTTTTGTTCTACTCCTGGCCAGGAATAGAACCGATTTGTAATAACAATCGCATAACGACAGCTTTTAAAACATTTGACTATTGATTTAGCCTAGTGTATTCCCTTATTTTCTTCCTACTTATAAGGAACTAAGTAATAAGAACATTGTGCTGAATACCTCGATTAACAAGGTGCAGAAAGAAGAATAATCTTATGTAAGAAGTTTGTAGAACGGCTAGAGAAAGTCATGTGAGGTAAAACATCAGATTTTTTTTGTTGTTTCAATGCTGACAATTGAATAGAGCTCTTTTTACAAATTTCACATGTATGAGATTTTTTGCCTTCATGGATTAATTGGTACCATTTCAGGATTGATGCCAGTTTAAAACTCTTGTTACACATTTCACAGAAGTGCCCCCTTTTGCCATCATGGATTAATTCTCAAGGTTGCTGTATGAGTAAAGCTCTTATTACAAATTTTACATGTATATGGTCTTTTACCCTCGTGAATTAATTTATGCTCTTTACGGGTTGAAATCAAAGTAAAGCTCTTTTTACAAATTTCACAAGTGGGTGGTCTTTTGCCCTCATGAATTAATTTATGTTCTTGCAGAGTGAAACTTATATTACAAACTTCACATGTTTGCACTCTTTTATGCTCAATTAATTTATGATCATTTACACTTGATGCATGATTATAGCTTATTTCGCAGTTCTCACAGTTAAGTTGTTTTTCATCCTTCTGGCTTAGAACATGATTTTTTAAATCAGAAACTTTTTCAAAATTCTTCCCACAAACTTCACTGAAATACCTAAATGTCGTTTTGTAATTTGGAATTAAGCTGCAGAGTTTCATATCTGACTCCAATGTAAAATGTGTTTCAGGTTGTTCAGGCATCTGTTGATTCGAAGTCAACAAATGGGTTGGTTGCTAGGCTCACCAATTTCCCAGCTGTTTTCCCAATGTTTACAGAAGGGACTCTTACTGTTTCTGCACAATGATTCTGAATGCAACCAGAAACAGTACAGGATATATCAGTATTTATGAACGTGAATAAGAAAGTAAGACTTATTTTTGGAAATGTTTGTCACTTTTATCAACTCAGGTCTGCAGAGAGAAGGGAATGAAATGGTGAAATTACTGTTTTAGTTTGAAGACCATTTGTCAAATGAGAACAAGGCATAATCTTAGGAAAAAAATCTCATCCAGCAGGCAGCTCACAAAATCCCTCCTCCCCCCACCCTCACATCACAGAGATGGATATAAAGTAGAAGAGCAACTAAAGAATTTAAAGAGAAGAAATATTAGCATTACAAACTTAGTTGTTATAACTGTTTAAACTACTACTTCAACAACTTTGTAGAGTGTAGTTTTACTGACTAATCCAGTTGAACAAAATGTTTTTTCTAGCTCTACTGAATGAAGGAGTTTATTTCAGCAGTATGCTTCGAAAGTAGTTCATTTAAAGTTTATTCTGCATCACCAGACGACCTGGAAAAACCTGCTCAGATGCCATTTCATCCACGACAAATCTCATATACATCCCCTAGGACTGAACTCGGGCTGCCTAGGTGAGAGGCAAGCAACTAACCACTTGGCCATGCCCTGAGCATTGCAATAATATTTGAAAAATCATCACGGCTCTTTAAGTATTTTCTTTGAACATGTCACATTTGTTATCAAAGAGTACTTACATGATTCTGTCTGTAGGTAGAATAAACTTTAAGGGATTTCTTTCAGCATAATGCTGAAATAACTTGTCTTCATACAGAGGAGGCAAAGTTGTACACGTAATTCATTAGCCCATGCCTTTAGATAATTTTAGATCATCACTCTTTACAACTACATCATCCTGTGAGGTCTGTACAAACCAAACTTAAAAGACTAATGATGGCTGGATATGAAACAAAACTAGATCTGTAAATGTCACAAATGTTTGGGTTCTAATGATCACTTAAGAACACTGCCCTGTAAATGGTAAACTCCTGGCATAACAGTCCTAATGGTTCAAGGTCTACTGCATGTCTGCTACATTCCCTGCCTCTATTCACAAAGGATATCACTTCCACAGTACTACAGATACAGCATATTATCTTGTATTTTTCTGGTATATTAACAGTGTCAAAACAGAGAGGTTACTTTTTCACCAGCATTCCACTAATTTTGTTGGTTTGAAATACTTTAGCTGAGTAGGTCATATGAAATGGATGAATAGATGTTCAAATGAGAGCCCTGCTTCATGGAGCTAGGTTAACCAATCCTCAATATCTGAGGATAAGAGAAAATAACTGCCCCTCCAAAATAATCCTATTCAAACTCAAGATCTCTGGAATATGAAGAAAACATGCACTCTCCACAGTGGTGATTACGCAATGTCATCACTTAGTGACCAGCAGATTCAACTGCCAAGTAATAAATACTGTTAAGCAGCCTCTGAATGTAGATATTTTCAACAATTTATTTGCTAAACTCAGTTTAAAATGGTAACCAATGATTACTTTTCCAGTTAGGTGCTAGTAGGCTTCATCCTGTTAGGCCTCCTGCATAGATGTTTCTAAAAATGAAACTTACCATAATTTTGACCTTTTATACCACAATTTTTACTTTTCATACTTTAGAATAAGTTCTTCACATTGTAAAAATCATATATTAAAATATTTTCTATGGTGTTAACATGTAACTTGGATTGTTATATATTTACTGTTAAAGGGCCAAATACCACTAATCAATCACAAACATCCAACAGTGAAAACACAACTGGCAGGCTTATCACTTTCATTCGTATTATTATGTGCTAAAGTAAACAATTATTTGTTTGATAACTTTGTAGTTGTATTTGTGAGAATTGTATTTCCATACTTTAAAATGGAAGCAGTTGTCAGCCACACGACCACTTTAAAGACCCAAATAACAGGATAATAAAAGAAGACATGTAATGAAGTCATCTTAAATTAGCAGAGATTACTCAGTGACGACACATAATGCCACATTTGTTACACAAACTGTGGAACAGTATATAAAAGTATCAATTTGAATTTTTTTCATATTCTTTCATGAATTGAACATAAACTTAAACTGACTAATCACTCATAAAGGCAGTGTCCACCCAACATTTTATTTCAATGACATTGAAATTCCCTCCCGTTTGCATGGCCACAAGTAAAAAAAATGGAGATGCTTTCCATTTGAGAAAAGTATAGTTATTAGAAAATTTAACTAATGACAAGGAAAATCTTGGAAATTGTTAACTCCACAAACAAAAATATGTCTGACATGCATTGTGTGCTTTAACAAGATCTAGTTTTTATGCAGCAAGATTTTGTCTATCTGTTACAGTTTACCAGTAACAAAAAGACATCCAGAATGGAAAGGATTTCAGAAAATAGTCTCAGAAAATTCAAGACATATATTTCATTTATCATGAAAATATCTTAAACACATAGGATTTTAATTATAATCATTAAAGCAATTTTTGAGAAAATAAAAATGTTACTATGTAAAAGTAAATTTGAGGTGGAGATTTTCTAAATCTTCGTGCTGCAACCTTGGAAGATATTGAACTTAATAAGTTTGGCCCACAAGCATACACATACATGCATGCACACAGAAGTTTTTTAAATGTGTTTTTTAGCATTCAGGAGACCCCCTAAATGTGTATTTCCAGTGAAATTACAGTATCAAAGTTTTGGGTGGAATGCAACACCTTTTCTACTATTTGCATGGTAAAGAAAATAAATATTACAACTGTTGGTGCAGAAATATTGTTAACAACAACTAATACAGGTATATACTTACTGATTGAAAGGCATTCCTTATTTAAGTTATTTAACATATGAATAACATTTAATTATTCATTGCATTAAAATTAAGTAGTTTAATAGTAACTTATCATACATTAAATTTATTATTTTCCCTTGAATAGCTAACACACTATAACACTGATAAACATGGTCTCACAGTGTTTCAACCTCTGTACAGCACCACCTTCATGACAACTCATTATAGCTGGCACATGGAGTGAACAGAACTGGTTAGAAAAAAAAATCTGATGTGTTCCATTCACATGACTTTCTCTACATCTCTGCAACAAAGTATTGTTAAAAAGCTTATGCTTCTTTTTTATGCCATGCTAATCAAGAAAAAGTTAGCAGAAATAGTCTTATTACTTGCTTCCATGCAAGTAAAAGTGAAATAAGGGAGTTCCTTAGGCTAAAGCATTAGTCAAAAGCTGGTTGCTATGTGAATGAAGTACCTTTGTTTGTATGGATAGGAGTTGACAAATTCCTGTATGAGAAAGGTTTAAGTTTTTTAAAGCTGAAACCAATAACAATGAATATCTCAAAAATGATCCACTCCACGAAACAATGTATATAACATAAATTGTGTGTTTTAACAAGCTCTACATTTTCGGTTAAGTAAGTTTTTGTCTATCTCTTATGGTTTGCCAGTTATGTAAAATTCTGTAAAATAAAGTAATCTTCAGGGGCTATTCCCACAAAATTCAAGATATACATTTTATTTGTCAGGTAAATGTCTTTAACATACAATATTTTAATCAAAATCATCAGCCATTTTTGAGAAAATCACAATTTTCGAAAAATGTATCATGTAAAGGGTACTTGGGGGTGGGGGGAAATTGCTTGAAAATCTTTGTGTCGCATCCTTGGAAGATACTGAACATAAATGCCAAGTTTGTTATTTAACAGACTTTTGGTTTTTGAGCTAAGCTGCTTACAGACAGACACAAACATACACAGACTGACAAACAGACAGTCACATATATGGACATTTTTCTAAAAATGTTTTTTTGGATTCAGGTGGTCTCAAAA
Source organism: Hymenopus coronatus (assembly GCA_030762935.1). Taxonomy (NCBI): domain Eukaryota; kingdom Metazoa; phylum Arthropoda; class Insecta; order Mantodea; family Hymenopodidae; genus Hymenopus; species Hymenopus coronatus. Next base: position 31,236,878 of record CM060897.1, read on the forward strand.
CATATATTTCCGGTGAAATCTTGGTATCTAATTTTTGGGTGCATTACAATACCTTCTCTATAAACTATGTACATAGTACATGTAGAAAAAGTAAAAATTCTGGTAGGTTACATTCACATGCCTTTCTCTACCCATTCAGTATCAAACTATTCTTTAAAGTCTTATGACATTCACATAGCTTTCTCTATCCATTCTTCAGCAAACTGTATTTTAAAAAGCTTATTCTTCTATCTAGCTCACATTAATACAGCTAATCATCTGCAGAAATTAATTACAGATTTCCTAGTATATACAATGGGGTTATGCAAAAACAGTATGTTTAAGCAATAATCACTATGTGAGGACTTTGAAATTTTGTTAACTTTGCATGACCAGCAGAAAGAAAAGAGAATAATAAATTTCCATTTGAGAAAAGTATAGGTATGAAAAAATGAAATCAATTACCTGAAATATGTTAAAAAATGCATTTGACATTGTATGATATGACAATATCTTATTTTTTGTGTGTTAAGTTTTTTGTCCATCTCTTATGGTTTACCAGTTAAGCAAAAGACATCCAGAATGAGAAGAACTTGAGACTATCCCCAGAGAATTCAAGATATATGTTTCATTTGTGATAAAAATGTCTTTCCATTTAAAGGATAGTTGGAGGTGAAGGCATTTTCTCAAAAATTGTTGTGTCATATCCTTAGGAGATGTAGAACTAAAATTTGGTATTCAATGGATTTTTTTGTTCTTTAGTTATACTGTATATATATATATACACTTTTTCTGAAAATGTCTTTTTGGGATTCAGATGACCTTAAAACATATTCCTGAAGAAAAATTGACATTACATTTTTGGGTAGACTGCAATACTTCCCCTACTATATGCAGTTGAGAAAGTAAAAAAACGCTTATTCGTTTATCTACTTCATACTAATCCAGATAAACATACTACATTTAAAAAATTGGGTGCTTTAATGAGGTCTATAATTATTGCGCAGCAAGATTTTGTCATTCACACTGAAGAGGACTTCAAGAGGCTATTTCCAGAAAATTTAAGATATGCATTTTGCTAAAAAATGTCTGGAGACATATGTATAAAATGTAGAATTTACCTTTTGCTTTACCTAAAGCTTGAAGGAATAGCACATTCTTTATTACGAATGCATAAGCAGCAAGATGTTTATACTTCCTTGCCATAGTTTTACCTTTTGATATGAATCTATTTTCCTCTTACCAGTCACTTTCACTTCTGTTCGGCAATTTTCAATATGGCTATTCTTAATTAAAACCTAAAGTGTCAGGTTATAGACGGTAGCTAATTCAAATAATTGAATATCTACTATCAACATAACCTGTGTATGTAAAATTAAAATTGAGCGTTATTTATGGGTGCTTTTTTAACTGGTATGGTTTTCAACATCCTATTCTATATTAGGCTTGAAAGACAACTTAAATTTTGAAACCTTTAGTCAGGCTTGAGGTTCTTTTGCATGCCAGCTTTATTTCCCTTCTGAAGGAAGCCATGTTAGGGATTTTTATGTTCAATTAAAGCTATTCTACTAGCTGAATCCTGATGAGCATGCACTCCAGTGCTCCTACTGCAATAGGGAAGTATTATTTTTGATGCCAGTTGGTCTTAGTTTTGATTTTGGGCATACAGCTACTCAGTGAAGTGATAAGCAAAGAAATGCATACTAATGTGAAACTTATTATTACTACATGTAGTTGGAAAAGTAACAATGCAGTGCAGGGCAGGTAATTCTATATGTAGAAATGAAGGCTATGTGTTTCATTGCAGAATTCTTTTAAAGCATTTAGCCTCAGTTCTCAACTACTCAGCTACAACTTCAATTTCCAGTTCTTTATCTGGTTTCAACCAAATTTGAAATGGATCAACAAATTTTGTTTATAAAATTTAAATTCCAAATGTGCAGTGCTTTACCTAAAAACTCAAACATATAGGAAGTCATCCAATTACTCTTAATTTTGTACCAGTTTCAATCATATTTGAAAAATTTTATGTACAAATCTTGTTTACAAAATATCAACAGTGTTACATGCGAAGATTTGCATAAAAATTTCAAATTTTTAAGAGGCAGTCCCTTTAAACTATCTGTAGTCTTATACCAACTTTAAATTAAATTGAAATGTAAACTTTTTCTCAACTCCTTTAAATAAAAATCTCACCTTGCTGCAATTGGCAAACTGTTTCACGTATACAAGACAGGCAGATAAAGCAGCAATTAACAGCAAATTTGAGAAAATACTCCAGCTATTAAAACAACTTTTTTTTTCAGCAATAAAGGAGTAAAATTGAGATAGATGACTTTTGTTAAAGACAGTCTTCCTGAAACAATATTTTCAATAAAACTTAAGCAAAAACGTGTTCTACTCATATACCCATTCTGCAATAAATTACTCTTACAAAAGCTTATCTTTCTCTTTACTTTGTTTTAATTGAATTAAGCATTAATAGAAATGATTGTATTCCTTATTTTCTTCTAAGTAGAGGGGAAATATGGGAATACATTAGGCTAATGCAATAGTCATATTTTTAAAAGCTGGTCGCTATGTGAAGTAATTGAAATTCTCTTCTATTTGCATGATCAGGATGAAAAAAGTGAATGACATTCCATTTGAGATAAATATTGGAAATTTTAAAACCAATAACGAGGAATAAAGGAATATCTTGAAAATGGTTAGCTCTACAAAAACAATGTATATCACATAAATTGTGTATTTTAACAAGAACAACATTTGCTGTATATGTTTTTGTTTATCTCTTACAATTAACCAGTTATGCAAAAATCATTCAGAATAAAGAGGACTTCAGAGGCTATTCCTAACAAATTCAAGACATAAATCTTATTTGTCATGTAAATAACTTTAATATATGATATTTTAATCAAAGTACCTAGTTAGAGCAATTGTGAGAAAATCAAAATGTTTGATGTAAAGGGTAGATTGGGTTGGGGGATTTTCCAGAAAATATTTGTGTTGCATCCTTGGAAGATACTAATCTTGAATATCAAATTTGATTTATTCAGGGGTACTCAAAAAATGCATTTCTAGTGAAAACTAGATATGAAATTTATGGGTGGAATATACTTTACCTACTGTATATGTATGCACTAGTACTTGGTAGAGAAAGTAATAAAAAGTTCCTAAACATAACAGACACATTCTTCATTTATAATACTACAGTGACTCTCAAAAGCACATAAAACATACCATAAAGAAGCTATGATTTACAGGACACAAAACATCATAACACACCCAATTATTGGGTTACTGAAAAAAAAAAAAAAAAAAAAAAAAAAGCCATATACACAGCTTAAATTTGATTGGGTAAAATTTTGAAGCCCAATGATAACAAATTACCAACAGGAACATGTGATAGCACACAAAAGCTTTCACACTCAGCTCAATGTTATGGAAGCACCATAATGTTTAAGTGCAGTAGGTAGGCAAAAACAAAGAGAGATAATTAAAATAATTCTTACGTTTGAATACTTATTCTAATGCTGCCATATCTCTTCAGTAAAATTCACAAGAATTGACCACCTTCATAAGCCAAAAAGATGTATCACATAATTTAATTATTTTTCAATGCGGTAGACTTTCTGAATTATTCAAGTTGTACCTAATTATGAATTAATTGTTCAGCAATATATGGGAAAAAGATCATTAGAAACATATACAAATAAAAAACACAAGGGAAAGAGAAATGTATGTGTATAGAACAACGGAAGAGTATTGCTTGGGTACGAGTGAGTGTATGGAGACTAAAGGGCATGAGAAAAGGACTCGAACAATATGTGGGAAAAGGAAAATATGGAGCATATAGTTTTTGACTGTATAAATGGTAAATGGCTGAAAATGGACAAAAAGATAAACTTGATCAAACTTTTTAATAAGGATAGCAAACCTTAAACAGGAGTTTGAGAAGCCAATGGAATAGTCATGGTGGGGACGATGACCATCAATTCCTATCATGGTCTCCACTCTTTCCTGGCTAACCCCACACAATTCTTTTGTATGGGGTTTATATTAAAGATTCACTGTTTAAGCCTTCCCTGCCAACAACCTACCAAAACTGAAAACTTGCATCAACAGTGCTTTTGAATAAATTGATAGGGACATATGTGTCAAGTTGGGAAGAACTTGATTACCAACTTAATATCTGGAGAATCAGTGGGGGACACGTGGATTTTTTTTAACATATCTAAAAAAATTTGTGACAACATGCCAAATGATATAGCTACAGAATTCTGTGAAATTGCTTCAATCATTTATTTTGCAGTAAATGCAAGACATACCAATTGGCTAGCAGTGAGCAATGATTATGATCTCTTATTCATACCCTAAGGTGAAAATCTAACATTGTTGTAACCAGGCATAAAAAATTCTAGATTTTAAATTCAGGAAGGAAGTTGAACTATTGAAGTGTTACTTAACTATAGACAGGGGCACTGTAGGTAACAAACCCCATACCTAGTGCAGTCTTTTGGTATTTGCAAAAACCCCTCAGAAAAGTTTTTATTTGGATTTACAGTTGGCATTGTTTTGTATTCTTTATTGATAATGATTTTAATGTTATTAGCTTCAAGTAAATTGTTAGGAACTCCTATGCCTGGTCATTACTCACATTACTCATGCACAGTCAGCAAAAGTCATTGGTAGACTAAAAATAACAATGCTGCTCTTTTCTGTAAACATACATATTATTCCAAACATGTACTCCAGAATATAATCTGAATAGATTTACCTTTCATTTGAGATATTCTGAATCAGCAATGGAATCATTTGTGTTTCAAACTTCAGTACTAATGCATCAGTACCACCAGCTTGGACGAAATGGTTGTTAGTCCATCTGATTGGCCCACACAAAACCGTAGAAATTAGCAGATGTTTGGCATTCTATTCCTCTTGAATGCAGGTTTGATATTTCCTGTATTCTTGTCTCACAGTTACTTTAATTTGGTAATATTTACTTGGACTTGTATATGAAGAATGTCTTCTGAATTTTTTAGATTAGATGTAACTTAGGGGTAACGTATTAGTTGTTTCTTAGTCATCACCAAAATGCTTCTTTTTTTTTAGTTGAAAATTGGTGACTAATTATACATTATAGTAACTTGCCTGCTTAAGTTTTAAATTTCTTAGGTGTTCCTTCCACTTACTTAGGCAAATATACAAATCTGCAGTAGCTCATAATTTTTGGTCAACAGATTCCAACATAAATAAGAAATACAGTCTTTAAAATATACCAAAACACAAACAGAACTTAGTGTATTGGAAAAATTCATGCTGTCAAAATGCACTCACAGTATGAATTTTGAAATTGCACCATTGAACAACATAATGAAGTTCACTAGATAGCTAGATGGTAGTACAGATGTTACTAAAGTAGGATTTTTCCTTCCAAATGTCAGTGCACATATAACTGACAATGGAGATGAACACCGTAAAAACATGTAACAAATTACTACTAACAGCAATGCTTAATAAAAACTGCCCCACATGTCTGAATAACCACTCACAATTCCAGTATAGCAATATCATAAGAGGAGAGACTAAAGCTGTTTAAGTTCAGCTCTGTACCAACTTTTCTGAGTACCAAGTTTATCAAACGTTGCTTCGAAGGTCAAACGAAATAGATTCTGAGAAATGGCAGTTACAGTAATGATGACATTCCTATTTCTAATATTATTGGTTATTTTTTAACGAGAAGTGCCACACTTGAGTTACGGTGCTATAGCTAACAATCAGGTTTTAGGTGTCTGTTATCAACTGTTTTGTTGAATGTAAAGTGACATTAAACAAAAGCTAAGAAATAAATTAGCTAATGAAAGATACAAATTAGATAAAAGCAGTGGTTATGATAAGATGCATTCATACTGGGTAAATTTCATGTGGTATTACGTACTTGCAAATAAATGTGAGCACTGTTAACAGGATGTGTAGTGGTATGAACTGATGCTGGATTCTGCCAGCAAGTTGCAAGCATGTAGTGAGTACCAGTTGGTCCAGCACCATGATAGAGTGAATGTTGCTCCTCGTGGCACATATTGGAGACTAAACAATGCCACCAGTAAATTACAAGGAAAAGTCTTGCAAAGCCAAACATGAGAAAGGATTGCTAATGTGTATCAATTTATGATGAGTCATTCAAGTCTGCACAGAAATATAGCAGCAGCCACCATTGTGTCATTTAGTTTGGTCCATAAAATTAAACCTGAATTAGAACATATTCAGTTAAGCAAATGTGGGTCTTTCTCAACACTTCGTAAACAAAACATCTTCTTACAAAAAATTATTCATTTATCTGCATCATTTATCCAATCAAGGTGAATGTTAACAGAAATGGTCTTATTTTCCTTGTAAGTAGAAGGGAAATAAGGGAATACACTAGGCTAAAGCAACAGTCAAATCTTTTAAAACTTATCGTTATGTTAAGACAATTTAAATTTGGTTATCATAATGTGGCTAGCAGTAAAACAAAAGAGGTATGAAACAAAAGATGACTTCCTGTTTGAGAAAAGTTTAAGCCGTTTAAAACTGAAACCAATAACAAGGAATATCATGGAAACAGTTAACTCTCCAATAAAAATGTACATGTCATAAACTGTGTGTTGTAACGAGCTCTATATTTTTTGTGAAGTAAGTTTTTATTGAACTCTCATATAGTTTACCAGTTATGCAAAAGTCATCCAGAATGAAGAGGTCTTCAGAGCTAATCCTAGAAAATTCAATATATTCATTTTGTCATGAAAATATTTTTCATGACAGTTTTCCAAAAATGCCTTTTTCTTGGATATTTGGATTCAGGGAGTCTCAGAACCTGTATTTCTGGTGAAATCTTGGTATCAAATTTTTGGGTGGAATATAATTTTCTCTATCTACATATGTACTAGAGAAAACAATTGTAGAGTATATTACGGTTTTGACATAAATGCACGCATATGTTGGATATTTTAGTGTCCTCAAAACAATACCTATTAACAAATAATATGAGTGTGTGTGTTGTATCATCCCAGTTCTGCTGTGCATACTGCATTGCTATCGTTTCATGTCTCCCCTCTTTCTGTACTGTGCAACTTAAGTCGCCCGCCATGGTGTAATGGTTACCATGCTAACTTCATATACCCAAGGTCACAGGTTCAAACCCGGTGGAGGTCAATGGATTTTTTGGGGCATAAAAAATCATTAGAATGGCTTCCTTCAGAAGGGAAGTAAAACTGTTGGTCTCATGTTGTAGATTTACGGCACATTAAAGAATCTCAAGCCTGATTATGAGGCTTCTGGACAAAATTAAGCGGTCTTCCATGGTATAGAATGGGTCGCTGAGAACCACAGCAGTTAAAGAATGTCCATAAATAAAAACTCCATATATTTTGTGCAGCTTGAGTGCTCTCACAATTAGTTACAATCTTCAGAAATGTTCTCATAAGAAACCATCGTTGTTCTTTAATAAAGAAGGAATCCTTTTAATAGCTTTGAATCATGCAAATGCTCCAAGTTATTTTTCTTATTTCCTTTTGTAATAATTGGTTAAGCTTAAAAGCAGCATTATTGAGAAAAAGATGTTAAGGTTATTCATAAAAAGTTTTTTAATGAGCAGCTTCAATTTTCTCTTATCACGAGAAAGTAATTTTGCTGCAAAACTTTAAACTTATGTTTATCAACACACAATTTGTCTTCCTCTGAATAAAAATTAATAAAATTCCTATTGTTTTATACTCCTTAGCTCTTTTTAAGTAATGCTTTTTGAGTTCCACTTCCTGTACTAGAGTGCAAAACGTGTTCCTGAAAACATGCAAATGGATGCAGATTTAATTAATTTTGAACACAAATGCAATAAAGCCAAGAGGTTTTTAGTATCAGAGCGCATGCAAGTTAGTACTGGGTCATTTCATGTGAAAACAGCAAATATACCACATATTGAAGATTTTTTCATATCTCTAAGATTCTATGGAAATATTTTTCTGAATGCTTTAAAAGAATATCAAGCAAGATGGCTCTCATTCAATAAGTATGTGGTTCAAATCCTGCTTAGATTATCATCTCCGACTGAAGTTTTTTCCAGCTTTTCCTAAGTCCTCATAACTTTCTAATACTGAAGGAAGAGAGGACCCTAAACTTAGGCCTGGAATGTTTCTTTCTCAAATATCATTACATTTTATGTCTCATCAGTGTCCATCATCTTTAGTAGTAGTAACAGTAGTAGTAGTAGTAGTAGTGGAGCTTTAGGGCCCACAACTACATCGGTTATTAGTGCCCAAAATAGGTGAGGGGATAATAAAAGAAAAGCTAAGGACTAGGTCCACACACTAAAAGCACAATAAAATGTGGCTAAAACATTGTCAGCTACTACGGAAAGTGAAAATAAAAAGTGGTAAAAGGGTCCGCACACTAAAATCTAAAAACTCAATAAAATGTGGCTAAAACAGTGTCAGCTACTGTGGAACGTAAAAATAAAAGCGATAAAAGCCACCAAGAGAACCAATGCCACTAAGTACGCAGACAAATACAGGACACAAAGCATAAAACATTGAAATCATACACAGTGGCTCATACCGACTAAACGCATAAAATCTAAAGCGTGTTCCACAGAAATGAGTTCATCCGCGAAATGGCAGCTGGTAATCTGAAGGGCAAACGTATGGGAGATAAAAACTGACACTCGATTAAAACATGCCTCAGCCAGCAGCTCCTCACAATGTGCACAAAACGGTGCAGGGTCCGAAGACAATAAATGAGTGACTAAAACAACAGTGTGGACGTAGTCTAGTTAAAATGGCCTCTTCGCGTCGGCACACGCGAGAGGATGTGCGCCATCAGACAGGGTGGGACTTCACCTCCCGAAGTTTGTTGCCCTGTAGCTCGGCCCAGGCAGCACTCCAACTGAAATGGATTAAACGACATAAAAAGGTGCGTAAGTCTGCAGAGGTCACAGAAGCGTTAAAACACCTGGGGGTTGAAACGGCAGCCTCGTTGCCGCGTAGGCCGACGTGGCCAGGAACCCACACAAAAGTAACGCGGAAGCCAGAATCGGCGAGCGAATGGAGACAATCCTGGACATGCTGCACGAGGGGTTGGGGACTGTACAGCAACCTAAGGCTCTGCAGAACACTCAAAGAATCAGAGCACACAACCCACTCAGGAGCACCTTGCCGCTGAATATATAAAAGCGCCTGGAAAACACTAAAAAGCTGAGATGTAAAAATCGAGCACTGCGGTAAAAGTCGAAATTTAAAACTCTTGGTCATGAATAAAAACACATCCTACTCCCCTAGCGTCCTTGGAGCCATCTGTGTAAATAAAATTGTATGTAGCAAACTGCGCTTTGAGGGTTAAAAAGGCGGAATGAAGAACAGAATCGGGCGTCGTCGACTTCGGCGTGGACAGCAACCCTACATCAATGCGGGGCTGAGGGTGGAGCCACGGAGGAAATTGAGTCTCCCCTCTGGGATATACGGCTGGCAAAGTGATGTCCAAACGTCGAAGGAGCAGCCGAAAGCGCACACCAGGTGGAAGGAGGGCCAGGGAATTACTGGAGTATCGGCGGTCCAAAGAGTCGTTAAAAAACAAGGTAAAAGACGGATGTCTGGGTAAACTAAGGAGACTGCAGGCATAACAACTACAAAGGAGAGCATCGCGTCAATAAGACAGCGGAGGTTCCACGGATACCACTGTGATGTGTAGTATTGAGACGAGCTAAAATTCACGGGCGGGCCGAAGAATACACAACGCAACCAAAGTATATTTTTGACCGGACCAGAGACCGGTAAAGGCGTAGAAGGGTAGTCCGATCAGCCCCCCAGGATGTGCTACTTAAAACGCGTAAAGATTAAGAGAACGGTCACATTTTTCCTTTAAGTACGATATATGGGAAGACTAAATGAGTTTCCTGTCAAAAATCATCAAACCTAAAAATTTCGTCTCCTCGGCGAAAGGAAGAACGTCAGGACCAAGACGCAGAGAAGGAGAAGTATATGCCTTCCGTCTCCAGAAATTAACGCAGACAGTTTTCTCGGCGGAGAACTTCAAGCCGTTTTCTATACTCCAAAGGAACAGGCTGTCAAGACAAAGTTGGAGGCGGCGTTCTATAAGGCAAGTCTGCCGAGAACTAATGTAAATGGCGAAATCGTCCACAAACAATGAAGAGGAAACGTCAGATGGATAGCACTCTACAACAGAATTGATGGCAATAGCAAACAATGTGACACTAAGCACCGAACCCTGCGGTACCCCATTCTCCTGAGTAAAAACACCGGATAAAATCGAGCCAACCCGAAACCTAAAAACTCTCATCAATCACAAACTCCCTGTTAAATAGGGGCAGATGACCACGCATTCCCCAATTGTGAAGGGTACGAAGTATACCGTACCTCCAGCAGGTATCATACGATTTTTCCAGGTCAAAAAATACCGCAACCGTCGGACTGTTTCGTAAAGCCATCCATGATAGACGTGGACAGGGACACAAGTAGTCGACTGTGCAACGGTAACGACAGAAGCCACATTGGACGCTGGACAGCAGAACGCGGGATTCAAGCAACCATCGTAATCGCCCGTTAATTATGCGTTCCATCACCTTGCAGACGTAACTAGTGAGGGAGATCAGACGATAGCTGGAAGGGAGATGGGGATCCTTACCAGATTTTAAAATGGGAGCGATGGTGGCCGCGCGCCAGACTGTAGGAAACACTCCATCGCACCAAATGCGGTTGAAGAGCCCCAAGAGAAAGAATGTACCGGCAGGGCAGAGATGCTGGAGTATGGCGATATGAATTTCATCTGGCCCCGGAGCAGAAAGTCTAGAGGACCATACAGAGGTTTCGAGCTCATGTATAGTAAAAATCGAGTTATAGCACTCATTATTAAAAGAGTGAAAGGTGAAAGCCTGAGACTCCACCTCGGCCTTAGTAGTACGAAAAGCTGGGTCATAGTATCCGGAGCTTGAGACAGACATGAACGTACTACCAAGGGTGTCAGCAACAACTACCGGATCCACGACGGTGGCAGATCCCACGTGAAGTCCCGGTATGGAAGAGTTAGCCTGCTTACCGGCAACACGTCGTAGCTTCTCCCACACAACGGATGAAGGCATGGACCGATTAAAGGTACCAACAAACGAAGTCCAGGAAGCCTGTTTGCTATCCTGAATAATGCGACGGGCCCTTGCGCGAGCTTGTTTGAAGCGGATCAAGTTATCCAATGTAGGGTGATGGTGAAACACCCTAAGATCCCTCCTGCGCGCACGAACAGCCTCGCGGCACTTGGCATTCCACCAAGGAACCGGCAAGCGTCTGGGATGGGTAGACGACAAAAGGATAGACAATTCGGCGGCAGAGAGAACGTCAGAATTAAAGTGGTCCACCATATTGTCGACAATGGCGAACTCGTTGTCGCTAAAAACAGTTTTCTGTGGAAAAAACGGGCACAATTCGCTCTCGCTAGTTGCCAAGTTACTGCTCGCGGGGAAGAAATGCGGTGTGAGAGCAAAGTCAAAACACACGGCAATGATCGCTGGAATGGGTATTAGATACAACGTTCCACTGCAACCGAGGAGCAAACTGCGCTGAACAAACAGAAAAGTCCAGATGGGAGAACGTGGCAGAAGAATCAGAAAGGAAAGTTGGTTCACCGGTGTTCAAAATAGTAAGCCGAAATTGGTCAAAAAGGTCAACAAGGAGCGGCCCCGTTCACATGCCCTAGGGGAACCCCAAAGTGGATGATGGGCATTGAAATCCCTCAACAAAAGCAAAGGTGCCGGGAGCTGAGATAGATGATTGGCCTTGTAGCTGAAGGAGGAAAGTAAACGTTACAGACTGAAAAGGTGAAACCAGGAAGAACAAGATGGACAAAAACAGCTTGCAAGGCAGTGGTAAGCGGTAGTGGCTTACAATAGACATCATCGCACGTGAGGAGCATAACACCCCCATGAGCAGGAGAGCCCTCCGGGGTAAGATCGAAACGAACCGGGCCGTAATGGTGAACAACAAATGGATCGTGAGGGCGAAGCTTCGTCATACGACCGTAGCAACAGCTGCAGTTCAACTCTATGGGAGCGAACACCGCGAGTATTCCACGTCAGCAACGCCATGGTAAAAAGAAAGACGCTAGAAACGTGGGATAGGCGAGGTGGAAGAAAGCAAACTCTCTAAAAAAAAAAAAAAAAAAAAAAAAAAAGGTGATGGCCAGTTAACAAACACTGCTAGGTGGCCTGTTAAGTTTCACAGATTTCTGGCCTAGAAAAGGACGGCCTGTGTCCCCATCGGAATCCTCAGATGGACGGGGTCCGGAAGATGCTCTGCGACGGTAGATCGCGAAGGTTTTTTCGCCGCCTTGTGCTTCTTACGAGACCGCTCAGGAGAGGCTGCGACAGGTGATGGACAAGGTGAGGATTGGCGTACAGATGTCGTCGGAGGCTCAGCTGAAGCGGAAGATGTCGAAGGCCGCGGTTTGGGTCGTTCAGGCAGGGTGGTAGAGCTCAGGGACAGGCCCGTTTGTGTGGACGCGTCAGCAACTGGAGCAGTTTGAAGGACAAACAGTGCGGCGAAATGCGGAGGCGTACCCTAAGAAAGTCGCAGACTGAATCTGCTGATAGCAGCGCCGGGCCTCAGGAAAAGTTAGGCGTTCCTTAATTCGCAACTCCTGAATGACTTTTTCCTCCAAAAATCGGGGACATTGCCGTGGACTAGAGGTGTGATTTCCGCGGCAGTGTACGCAGCAAGGGTATCGGGAACAGACAACATCACCGTGTGCAGGCTGGCCGCACCGTTCACATGTTGCATCAAACGTGCACCGAGTTTGTGTATGACCGAACCGCTGGCACCGAAAACAGCGCATTGGGTTCGGTACATACGGCCGCACAGATACGCGTTCATACCCACAATACAAGGTCTCGGGTATTGTGGTACCCTTGAAAGCTAGAAATACTGTTTGCAGAGCTACTGACTGTACATCACGTTTGCCAAGCAGACGGTACGCTTGGCACACATCTTGGTCAGATAATTTGGTGACAATATCTGCCTCGGAAAGACCATCCAAACAAGAGGTAGGCGCCAAGCCTCTACAGGTGTTCAAAGACTTGTGGGGGGCCACCTTTATGGGGTAAGAACCCAACAAGCTGGCCTTCAGGAGTTTCTTTGACTGGTCTTCCGTCTTTGTTTCAACCAGCAACGTAACGTCTCGCGATCTGGTAGCACTGGTCACTTTATCGCAGATCCTGTCAATCGCGCGTTGTTTGTAAAACGGACTGATATCTTTCAATGTTTTCGTTTCGCAGGCCAAGGTCACAACTAAAAAGAGGTCAAATGAAATTGGTTTGCGCGGAGAGAGCATGTTGAAAAGACCCCCTTCCGGGACTGTCGGCGGCAGCCTGCCATCCGGAGGTAGAGAAAAAAAAAACACAAAAAACTTTCCGACCTGTGCCGCCTGGTAGACCCCTACCAGATCGATCTCAAAGAGTACGTCAGTAGGAGTTACACTCCAGCTACTATTGCTGGTCCATACGGGTAAGCCCTTCACCATGTACAACCCGGCTTTAAGCCCCTTCCATGGGTATAACCACCTGTGGCTCCTCACTTTAGGCCATGCTGCATAATGATGCAGACATGGATTCAGGGGACTTGTGGTTGATTACACCAGGTTTCCGTTAGCGGTAACACGTCCGGTCCATGATTTTAACCCAATGAACAGCGTTCGTCGGGAGATTAAAATGAACTGGGCCCCCAAGGAAGCTACGTGGGTGTACATAACAATATGGATGGGCTCCGCACCTAAAGCTTACATATAGGGGCAGTAGGAAGGGTCCACTCAACCTTCACGCCTGAGACCCCGAAGAGCACACAAGTTGGAAGCCGCGCTAGAACCGTGGGACAGGAACCACGGAGATAGAAGAAAGATCCCTGTTGGTGAGGCAGGAGTTAATAAATCTAAAGCCTTAAAACTAAATATATAAGGAATAAGCCTAGAAGAGGAAGATGAGATGAATAGACATGCGCACACAATGACAAGTGCGCACACACATACACTGACACGAATACAAAACGTGGCACAGTTAGTGGCGATGGGGATGATGAGATGGCAGGAGTGGCTCGGGAACCCCCGGGTGCGCCAAACCACCATAGTAGGCCCCTGGAGGGCACCCACAAAAACAGACAAAAACAAATACGCACAGACACTCGTGCACACAAACACAAACCATGGCTCAGTTTGTGGCGATGGGAGATGATGAAATGGCTCGGGAACCCCCGGGTGCGCCAAACCCGTACCTACCGCAATAGGCCCCTGGGGGGATCATCTTTGGTGCCATATATAGTAAGAATGAGTGTTAGATACTGCTAATCCCACTATCCCACAAAAACTAAAAGCAACTATACAAAACAGATTTAAAAATCACAATGTAATCAAACACTGGTAGGATGAAATTATTAGACATCAGTCACCATTTTCCTTTTAGCCATGTGTGGTATTAATATCATTGTAATCCTAAGTGAAAAGACACAGGGCTGTAAAAATTGGCTTATATGTACCACTTGAGCTAAGGAAAATAAAGTTACATTAAACACAAGGTTCTTGTTCTTACAAGGGCAATAGAATGCTCAGCCACAATGATATATCATATATGATAACTAACCTGAGAGGAAGTGATACACAGTGAAGCGAAATGATAACTTTAGAAATTAACATTGAGTTGAACTTAACACTTTTAAAACTTCACTTGTTTTTACTTACATAGCAGTACATATGTAAGTAAAAACAAGCCATGTGTGGTGCAGGATATAGAGATTGTTAAAATTATAGTCGCTTCAATGTTAGAGGCTGAAAATACATATTCCACAGTTCAAAGTGACCCTCCTAAATATGTACAGTCAGAAATATGGGCAATTTTCTTTGAAGCAGCATACTGTTGGAACCTTTTCTAAGTTTTTTCAATAGGCATTTTAAGGATTTAGATCAGCACTAGCACTACTGACCACATTCAAACTGTGAGCTTAATAGAAAACTGCAGGAGTTCAACCAACAACAAAGCAAATCTTTTGTTTTTAGTTATTGCATCTAGACTTTATCCAAGTAGCATTATTTTTTCATGTAGATATGTTATTAGTCATAAATATAGCTTTATATATTTTTATGTATGCTTTATACATAACATACTTTTTTAGATTCAACACTAATCAGGTGCATCAAGTTTCTCAGTATGAAATTGTTGCTTTCTTTATTTATACATGTGTTGATAACAGTATTAATTTGTATTAGGTGCAATATAAATTCTCTATTTTTTAAAGGCTTGAATTGTAAAAAAATATTTTGTTTACAATCCCATTTGGGATATGTTAAGATTTGACATTTAGTTTTCAAATATCTTCCATAGTTTAGGTGTACTTAACTTTAGGCTTCTCCTGGAAAATGTTGATTTTGGGACATACAGTTTAAGCAATATTGTTCATATATTTTAGTAATAATTAAACAGCAATTTCTATCCAGGTTATTTATGTTATGTACAATATGCTTTTTTTTTTTTGTTGGCAGAATTAAGCAGTAAGTACTTAGTTTGCTTACATGTATCATATGAAATAATATTCAAATGTTTATTGGAATAAATTCAAAACTCATAATAAAGTATTCCTCCATGATCGCAATAATGAGTTCTTGTAAAGGAAAAAGAAACATCAAAAGCTTTCAAACTACTTCTATGTGATTACAAAATGTATTCATACAGCAACTAATATTTTAAATCATTTGACATAAATTGTATACCTACTTTTAATTAGCACTATACTTTTAGATTTTGTCTCCTGTTATGATTTCCATTATACACAATTAAAATAAAGGATATTTCAAAGATTCGAAGAAAGGATTCCAAAAGATAAGTGAAGATTGGTTGCAACTATTATTTTTATATTAATATAATAATATATGTTCTATTATGTCTGTATATCAAAGTATAATTTTTTTTTATTGTTCCTTTATACCGCACCTTTAAACTGCATTGGTCATATCAGTGGTCTTTACCTGTGGAACAAATTGCCAATCAGCAATGATAGTGACTCAAACAGTATATTGGATTTTTGCTTTTTCTTTGAGCTTTATACATTAAATCACATTCACATTTCTAGACTATGGGAGGATAGGGAATAAAATTGGTTATACAAAAATTCCCAAACCCCCCCCCCCCCCTCATGGTGTGAATTGAACCTGAGAACCTTCACACAGCAGGCAGGTGCTCTACTGACTAAGCTACAGGGTCAGCCCATACAATATATTTTAATAAAAATCAGAATTTTGGAACAAATAAAAAAGAACTAAAATATTTCCATGTGACTAGTAGTTTGGGAAGAGGGGTTTACCTTAAATTCTCCAGATCAACATTCATGGAAGATGCTGGAATTAAATATTTTTGGTATTTAACAAATTTTTTCCTGATTTATACCAAAAAGATCTGCTCAGTCTATTTCTTCACAATGTTCAGTTCACCTGTTACATCATCAATCATCAAGTTGGGGAAATTTTTTCAAAATTGACTTAAGCTTAGGTGAAATTTCAATAACAAGTGTAGCTTATTGCCTGACACATTTGCTGTTTTGGCATGGAATGACCATATTTATTTTATGAGTCTTACCTAGAAACATCTTCTGTAGCCTTCTCATCTGTTTGTGTGGCAGCCTCCTGTAACAAAATAAACTTTGTTATGACATGTGCATATGTAAAAGTTCTTTTGGGTATGTTAAAGTATATTTAATATAATATAATTTACCATCACCCAAAGAATTTGGATGCTGTGTGGATACTAGCTGCCACTATGAATTAACATTTGCTTCATAGTCAGTTAATGTGTTAATGGAATATGGTTATAATTGGTTATAAAGAAAATGCTTCAGACAGTTAATAATACCATGATTATGATTTACCTTATGCTAAGGAAAGTTTCCATTAGTTGCTGAGAGAAAGGGGAACTTTGTTTGTGAAAAGAAACATCATGAACATTGTAATTGACATACATAGGCTATTAAGATAGTGCGAGTAGTATTGAAGGCTGGAATCTTTTAAACAGACCAGCAGTAAAGACCAGCTATGCAATAATTTGCAGCACGACCACCTCTCTGACAATGTTGTTGACATGTCATAAACATAAGGTCAAATTGCTGGGAATATGTAAGGTTCAGTTTCTCACTTCAATCAAAGAGTTATAAAAGTATTTGCTCAAGCAAATGATCTAAGGATGTACTTCATCTATAAAGTGTCTTTTAGTATTCACTTTTTAGTCTGATGACATCTGTGGTTTAGGGGTAACATGCTAGTCTCTGGTTCCCAAGGTAACAAGTTCAAATCGGCTGATCTTTTTAGGCATAAAAATCCCTTCCTTCAGAAGGGTAGAAAAGCCATTGGTGCCATGTCGTAGATTTAAAACATGTAAAAAAAGCTCAAGCCTGATAAAGAGACCTCTGAGCAATATTAAGCAATCTTTCACACCCAAAATAGAATGAGACACTTAGAAACATAGCAGTTAAAGAGCATCCGTAAATAAAAATTTAATTTTAATCAATCTTAAAATTGTGCTCCACCAGATAATTTGGCCATGAGCCACCACTGTGCATCACATCAAATTTTTATTTTTAATCAGGTGTTAATAACATTCAATAACTCTTACTATGAACTGTAAAATATACTTGAGGATGAATGACAAAGCATACAATAAGTATAAGCAATGTTCTTGTTTTCATCCTTAAAGTTTCTGGCCTTTTTGGTACATGTAGCCACACTCATCACTTGATACTGAAGAAACCTAGGGTTAAAAGAGAGGTTAAGGTTTAATTTGCTATATTAGGACTTATATGCTCAATCAGGCATATACTTAAGGGCTACAGAGCTGTAGCCTGTCATAGATATGTTGTAAATAGTGAATTATGGTAGGCACAACATTTAATGGTGGGTGGCAGGAGGAGCTGGTCAACAAATCATCCAATTAAAGTAGCATGCACACCAAGTTAAGTTAAGTACTACAATAATACACTGTAAATTGTTTTCATTTCATCTTATTACTGCATGAAACTTCACCCCTCCCTTTAACATATGGTAACATCATGCTTCCCTGACTGGTCAGCTACCAGCCGCCATAATACTGCTTAATATATTATGGCTTCCATCAAAACAGGCAGTCAACATCACTTGCTAACGCCTTAAACCAAGTAACCCACTTTGGTCGGAGCTCAGATATCATATGGGAGAATGTATTGACTGTGCATGTGCCACAGCCATCTGCTTCTCTCTTATACACGAAGATAGCGAACGTCAAAACAAGGGCTGTCAAATGCACAGCCCATCTACAACAATGCAATACAGCAAAGACTCACTCTGTGGTCTGGTGGTTAGCATACCTAATCAAGAGGGCATGGGTTTAATTCCTGGCAGGAGGAGAGGAAGGTCGGTTGAAATCAAGCAGAATTTGTGACATTCATGTGACATTCTCAGTGCTCACCATGGTTGTTCTTGAATAAAGCACTCAGTTTAAATGATGGATGAGAAATACTACAACAGTTAGGTGCTAGTTTTATTGGACGACAAAGAAATGCGACCAATGGGTATAGTGCATAGTACTGCTATGTCGTTCATCAAATTGTAATCTTGGATTGTTAACTGCAGTTTACATGAGCTAAATTGTTTTGCACTGCATGTGTGAATGCTGAACTACAGTGAGTCTAAAGCTAATCATGGAAAGAGAACAATTTATTTGAATAAAGAAGTGTTAACATATTTTTTTTAAAGGCAGCATTTAAGCACAAACGTACTTAATTTTTCATACAGTCATTGCGTGTTTACATGCACTATGGGCATTGTCAATTAAAAATCTAAAACATTAAAAACTATAGGACCTTGAAAATCCGAAGAATAAAGTTGATTATTCATGAGTCAGGAAATTTATTAGCAGTTACCTCACCCCTCTGCTCTTCTCAGCAAGTACCCAGTGTATGAGTATGAGCACCAATCAGATTTAGATGAAGCTATACCAGCACACTCCAGACAAAATCTTCATTCAGTTTGGTGCACCCGTATCTATCTGGGTGCAGCATTCAGGATATTCTTAAACAAGAGCCAGTGCTCTTTGTAACCCATCTGAGTGAAGGATCGAATAAGATTCAAAATATCTCAAAAACATCCATTGTACACAGCAAGAATCAAATACATCAACATTTTGCATTCAGTACTCCCATTGCTAATCCAAACAGCTCAATTCTTGAGTAATTGCTCTGTTAAATGCAATTCATTCCTTAACAATGAAATCATGATGAACTTACAACTACTTAACAATATTAAACTTGTGTACATAGTTAAAATGAAAAGATGCTATATCATGGTGTATGAAATAATCACTGCTATACTTAACAACCAGCTAGATGTGTTTTATTTTCATATTTCTAAGAAAGATAAGCATATGATAAATTTGAGAAAAACAAACACTACTGTAAGGAGAAAAAAAAAAAAAAAAACGATGTACACGATGCTAATCGAGATAAATATTAGCAGAATGTTCTTATTACTTAGTTCCTTATAAGTAGAAGGGAATAAGGGAATGAACTATGCTAAAGTGATTGTCAAATGTTTTAAAAGCTACCGTTATGCGATTGTCATTGCAAATCACTTCTTTGCTTGGCCAGGAGTAGAACAAAAGAAAAATAGACACTTCCTGTCTGAGAAAAGTTTAAGTACTCCACGATTGAAACCAATAACAAGGAATATCTCGGAAACAGTTACCTCCACAGCAAAAACGTAAAGGACATAAATTGTGTGTTTTGTCGTGATACATTTTTTGTGTAGTGAGTTTTTTCTATCTTTTACAGTTTAGCAGTTAAGCAAAATTCATCCAGAATAAATAGGTCTTCTGAGGCTATTCCCAAAAAAATTGAAATATACATTTTATTTCGGACATATATAGCTTTAATATATTGGATTTTAATCAAAATCATTAGTCATTTTTAAGGAAATCAAAATTTTCGAAATTTTTTCCATGTAAAGGGTATCTTGTGGTGGGGGGATTCTTTTTTAAAATCTTTGTGTCGCATCCTTGGAAGATACTAAACCTAAATACCAAGGTTGGTATTTAATGGTCTTTTCGTTTTGGGGCTATGCTGTCCACAGACAGACAGAAACACACACACACAGACCTTTTTTTAAAAATGCTTTTTTTGGACTCAGGGGACCCCAAAACATATATTTACAGTGAAATCTCTGTATCAAATTTTTGGGTGCATTACAATACCTTCTCTATCCCTATATACATTGTACATATGGGGCTAGAGAAAGTAAAAATTATACAAAGAGGTCCTATAATGATAGACTTTTCAAACCTACCTCTATGAGATTCTGATTATGGGTATCTGCAAAATGCAGCTCCACTTCATTTTTAACTTCTGTTGGTGTACTTTCATTATAACAATGTTCCTCTTTGATTTCTATGTTGTTATGCCATTCATTGCACTCTGTTTTAACATTATCTGTAAACTCAGTTGCAATGTGAGATACAAAAACTGTTTCACTATGGAAGTCAGCATCCTCCTCACATTCAGACTTAATTTGTGTTAATGTCTCACTTGCCCATATAGGTTCCTCTTTTATTTCTAATTTGATAACCATTTGCTGGTTATCACTGTTTATGATATTATCACCATACTCCATTGGAATGCCTGCAGAGAATTACAAATCATTAGTAATATGTATACGTACCATGAGACACAGCTAAAACCCCAGTGTAATGAAATACAGGGTTACTACAAAAGAACTAGACAACTTCAACTGCCTGTAAAACAAAAACTATTAGAGATAGCAACCTAATTATTTTGGAGGTATGTTGAGAAACTCTCAAAGTTTCGTTTGTTACTATTGGTAACGCTGTAGTGGTTTGTTTGTTGTTGCAGAAGCTGAAATGGCAGAAAATCCTGTAGAAAAGGCATATTGCATGTTGGAATTTGCTAGAACGCAATCAGCAACTGTTGTCCAACGACATTTTAGAACACGTTACCACAAAACGCCACCGACTAGACAGTCAATCTACAACTGGTATAGAAAATTCGAGACAACTGGATGTTTGTGCAAAGGGAAGAGCTCGGGAAGACCAAGAGTTTCGGAAGAAAACGTTGAATGTGTTCGTTCTGCCTACATAAGAAACCCACAGAAATCGACATCTAGGACAAGCATGCAATTACAAATTCAACAGCAAACTGTATGGAAAATCTTGCGGAAGCGACTGCACATGATGCCTTACAGATTACAGATGTTGCAGTTTCTGAGTGAAGAAGATAAGGTCATACGGCATGACTTCTGCATCGACATGTTGCGACATGATGAAGATGATGCTGGTTCTTGTGAGCGCATCATTTCATTTTTGTGGTAACGTGTTCTAAAATGTCGTTGGACAACAGTTGCTGATGGCGTTCTAGCAAATTCCAACACGCAATATGCCTTTTCCCAGGATTTTCCACCATTTCAGCTTCTGCAACAGCAAACAAAACACTACAGCGTTACCAATAGTAACAAACGAAACTTTGAGAGTTTCTCAACATACCTCCAAAATAATTAGGTTGCTATCTCTAATAGTTTTTTGTTTTACAGGCAGTTGAAGTTGTCTATTTCTTTTGTAGTAACCCTGTACTTAATATTCCACAAAATAGATTACTTTAAGATCTAAACAAAGATCTAGAGAAAAAAAAATGATTTCATCATATACACATTTCATTGCAGCAGAAAAGGTTAGAGGACATTCTCAAGTTTAACGTGCTATTTAAAATGTATTTCAATAAATTTGTTGAAAAAAGGATTTAACACTGAGTAGAGAAAGAATAAAATGATACAAGAGGCATAAACATAATTTTACTTTTATTTCTGTGGTATGGAGGAATTACAAAATTTATTCCACTACAAAGAAGCATCCATATAATGATATAGAGTACCTACATTATTAAAATTTCCTTACTGCTTCTGTGATTGAAGTTTCAAACATTCTTTGATACCTATAGTTGCAAGTCAAAACAGTTTGCTGACATTCCCTCCAGATGTGCTTCCCATTTACAACCGCAGGTGCCTAACAAATACTGCCCTAGTTACATGTTGAGAGTCCTAAGTCTCAAAACATAGGCTAAAGGATGATTTTTTAGAATTAGAGAAGTGAAATAGTTTGTAGCCAAAGACCACAAGTTCCAAGACAAGGACAGGACATAGCCAAAGATCTGCGCATCTAAACCCCAATGATCCTTGGTGGTTTTCGCTACCACTTTCACTGTTTTCATACACATTCTGTGGAACAATAGGTATCAAAGAAACAAAGTTATATGAACCACAATATAATAAAGAAACACGGAAAGGGCTTTAAACATTACAAATAAGGTCATGTTCATTTAATATATAGGGAATTTTGCCGAGATATAAATACACAAATACCTACATTCATATTAATTTATAAAATAACTTCCATGGCCCAAATACAACCATATAAAATGGCAACATACAGAACATAAATATCTGAATTAATAGTAGACATTAATTCAATACCTGTAGTTCCATGGCACGGGACTATTGTTCGCAGGTTAGGACTCTCAAAACCTAGGTATGACAGTATTTCTTAGTCTATGGTTGTGAACAACAAGTAATAGCTAGAAAACATATCTGCAGGGAACATTAGGAAACTTTTTAACTTGTAACTATAGATATTGAAGAATATCCACAGTGGTGATTATGGTTTCAACTAATACTAACGGATAAAGATCCAAATATAATGGGATTACGGAACAATCTGCTTATTTAAAAACCAAAGGTGACAAAACAGTCTGAAATTGCACAGAATATACTTAGTAAATGAAACATTGTAAAACGTAGATAAGCTTTAACACTGTATTCTGCACTATGTATATTGTTGCTTTCAATTTTTTTTTTTTTTTTTTTTTTTTGGGGGGCCATGTGCCAGTGATGGACAAGCTGACATGAATATACAGGAAGCAATAAATGTCTTACTGGTACATAGATTCCAACAAATCACCACTGCCTAGTTTTTATACTGATGATCATATGGCATGTATCTATACTACTTTGTTTTGACTGATTTTTTAAAAATTGGTGAAATAATTATTGCTCATATTTTAATTGCTATTTGCAAACTATATCTGACAATGTCATAAACTATGAGGTCTTAAAAGTATATAGGAGGGGGGGGGGGACTGTTCACATTAAAAGACACATATAACAGCACTTAATGTGTTAATGTATATTGGTGTATTGTAATGCGTAAGGTATTCTTGCTGCAATTCTTTATTTGACTCTCAAAAGGAGGTTGGGTTTAACATTAAACAAAGTTGGTAAAAAGATCACAAAAAACATATACCTGTTATAATTTGCAAATTACCCTAATGTCATTCAGGAAAGCCTATTTTGTTAATCGGCTAAAAAAACAATTGAAAAGTGCCCATAAAAGAACTGTTAAACTAAATTAAAATTTGTACATAGATTTGTAATACTTGTGTATAGAATATGTATGTATATTTCTAAAATATCTTGTATTTTACATGTACTAGTTTTTGACAATGCTTTGAGCTGGTAATACAATTTAATGAGAATAAAGAAGTTAACTGAATTATTTCTGTATCACTGTAAAGTAACTTACTATTAAGTGTTTACATAAACGATCTGCAGCCACTGTAGGCTGCTAGATTCTCCGAATAACTTAAAAGAAATGCTTCCCATTAATCAAGTACTGAATAACCACTTCAATTTGCGGAACTGGTAATACTTCGCTTCACTTAGTGTTTATTTTTCGCGATTTAAAAATTTGGCAACATTATTTATTATCTGTTCCGCCTAAGACAATCAAACGCATTGACTTTTCAATACTACTACCAACTTAAATAGGAACTTCCGGTGCCGAGTCAAGGTTCCGCAAAAAATTGGTTCCAAAGATGACATTTCGAGCGCTGCACACCAAAATTATCTTGTACTGCTGTCAATAGACGTTTCTTTCTACCAGAGTTCACCGGAAGTATAAAATGTTTTAGTGGTACCAATTGTCATTAATATAGATACATTTTAGTGTGGGCTAAATAAAGGAAAATTCCGAAATAAAATTATAAAGATAGGACTTAGCATCAATTAATTCCGTTTATTCACAAATTGCATAACAGGACTGTGAAACAATAGCCCATATTGGCAGTCTGCTTCCTAGTATAATGTTGGCCATCTTGATGACATGTTTTGAATTTGAAAAAAAATTTAACGTGGCCGTATAAAATACCCTGTGCTGCCAGCCGCGAGAGGGGAGGTTAGGGGAAGCTAGGGTCGTGTGTGACGTGTGTTTGATACACACGTCTCGTTCAAGGAGTCTCCTAGTTCTTCACTTGTGCTTGTGTGTGTTATTGCTTTAATTTTTGTGTTCGTGTTGACTTTTGAGGTAAAGTGTTTCAGACATACTTTGGCCTCCCAGGAGGAGTTAGACCCCCGTGAGAGGGTCCTTGCATCAGAGATGCAGGATCTCATAGTGATACATTCTCATTCCCCATCGAGCGACGGTATGGAGACCGATATTGTAACCAATGCCGATACTTTGGTATCGACATCAACTACTTCCACTCTGCAATCTGATAATGTAGCGACTCAACAGTCCAATGGGACCGGAGTTGGTGACCAGGCCATGCCTACTGGCGTGTCGCCTCCACCCCCTCTCAGATACATTTCCTCGGATCTTGGTCCCTACTTTGTCATTATACGTAGTGATAGCAGGAATATCCAGGATTTTCATCCCCTCAAAATTGGGCGCTGGCTGTTTCAGCACGCGGAGGGTGTTACTCATAGCCATAAATGCGGATTTAATCAATTAGAAGTCCATTTCTCCTCACATATTTATAATAATAAATTTTTGGACTCTGATTTTGATACATCACATGATACGCATTCTTCCATTCCCTATTATAATCTTTTTGTTACGGGGGTGGTGCGAGGCATTGATCTAGACATCACGTCAGAGGAATTGAGTACCCATTTGCGTGCTACGGGGCAGTTAAATGTGTATAATGTACACCGCTTCAATCGCCGCATTCAGGAAAATGGGGTTAATACATATGTACCCACATGTACCCTAAAGATAACATTCCGGGCACAGAGACTGCCTTCACATATATATCTATACTTTCAAAGATTTCCTGTGAACACGTACACCGAAAGGGGTAAGGGTATGTACAAATTGCGGCAAATTCCACCATAGGGCAAAATTTTGCCGAAACACAAAACAATGTCTGAAATGCGGACAGGATCATTTGGATACGCAGCTGACCTGTTTATCAGACCGGCTACACTGTATTAATTGTAAACAGGCCCATGCCGCAGACCAGTTAGATAAATGTCCCGCCTACAAGCTGGAATCTCAGATTGCGACTAAAATAGCCGAACTACCAGTATCGCGCTACGAAGCTAGAGAAATGGTACTAGGTCGCACGTCCTATGTGGGAGTGATGCGCATATACACCGACCGCCAGGTTGCTGGTCGCGGGGGGGGGGGGGAGGCTTTCCCTGTTGTCTCAGGTCCCTCAGTCGGGACACGGGGGACTTCACCCCCGATGTCACGAGTTTCTTATATGACTCCTCCTGTGTCGAACAAGCGTAAATGCATGGAAATGAAAATGGCCTGTTATTTATGGACGCTCTTTAACTGCTTTGGTTCTCAGCGTCCCATTCTATATTGGGCGTGAAAGACCGCTTAATTTTGCTCAGAGGATCTCTATCAGGCTTGAGGTTCTTTTCCGTGCCGTAAATCTACGACACGGGACCCACAGCTTTACTTCCCTTCCGAAGGAAGCCATGCTAAGGATTTTTACGCCCGAAAAAATCCATCGTCCTCCGCCGGGTTTGAACCCGCGACCTTGGGTATATGAAGTTAGCATGGTAACCATTACACCACGGAGGGCGACGTAAATGCATGGAGACGCAGTCACCTATACCCAATGATTGGGTTTTAGTCCGCTGGGCTCCACATGGCCGATGGCCTTCGGCCCCTAAGGGACCCAACAGCGACACTACACCAGATATGATGACGGGGAAAGACCATCCTTCAGGGGTGCCTGTTGCTATCACTCATAGACCTGCCGCGCTGGCGGAGGTTTGTGCCACACCTATGAGCCCACAAAGGCCCTTTACGTCCCGGGATAAGGATTTCCGGGATCTCCGCATCCTGTTCAATAAACTTGAGGAGGCTCCAGATTCACTCTTACACACTCTGTTTTCGCTAAAAACTCGATTGCATGTCTAAGATAGTACAGATTTAACGACATGCACGTTCTTCGGCTCCTTTACTGGAATGCACGTAGTATCCACCGTAAAATCCCAGATTTACTTTGCCTTTTACCACGGGTCAGACCACATGTTATTATCACTACCGAAACTTGGTTGCATTTGCATCATTCTTTAAATATTCTTGGATACCCGAGGTATCGCAATGATCGTGCTACCCCGGGTGGGGGGCGTGGCTATTGGTGTAGCTACTAATCTCTCCGTCCATAGTTGGGATACAGATATTCGCTGTCCCCCACATCTAGAAGCTGTCCGGGTGGTCCTGGGTGATCTTACAATTTTAGGGGTGTGCACGACGGGTCGACGCTTCACTGTACCGGAATGGGAGACATACCTGACTCCTCAGTCCCATCACCAGATCATATGCGGGGATTTCAATATCACTAACTTCCACCAGATATCATCATTGCAACGTCATCGACACCCCTTGCTACAGATCGCGACGACTTCCCAATGGACTCTGCTGAATTCCCACATGACGACTCGCCTAGGTGCTCCGGGACAGACGGACACATCTCCTGACTTGTTTTTCGCTACCCCGGTCATCGCACCCATACGGACACGCTGGGGAGTGACCGCTTTCCTTTTGTTATTCAATATACAGCTACCCGACACCGGGGTCCAGCCCTCTTCAGGCGCTGCCGGCGGGGGGCGGTGAATCCAGAACATTTTCGGCGTTCTATGCGGAACATTACGGACGATATCCCTGACTCCGCCGTTACTTACAACCTGCTGGAGTCTGCGTTATACGAGTACCGCGATACTTTTCATCCTCTAGTTGAAACCTCTTTGCCTAAAGTACAGAAATCGCCCTGGTGGACAGCGGAATGTTCTCGTCTGGTCGCAGAAAAACGTTTGGCATACACCAGATATCGTCATCTTCGTACCGCGGAGCCATACTTTTTGGCTAAACGCACCGAGGCCCGAACTCGTAGACAAATTAGACGCATTAAACGAGCTGCCCGGGCGAACTACTGCAATTCCATTACATCGTCCACCCCGGTACCTCAACTATGGAGTCAACTTGCTTGGTACAAACCTTCCCATCTCTCCCGACGGCTATCGCCTTTAGAGGGGATTCCGGCCCTCCAAGCACAATTTCTTAGAATGATTACTCCGGATTACGTATCGGCGGATTCGCAGGTTGCTGTGTCGGTTATAGATCACGAGGACCCGTTACTACTGCCTATCACAACATCGGAAACGCGTTTAGCATTACAAAATAAATCTGATAAGTCTGCCCCGGGGGCAGACGGGCTCACCTATACTTTTCTGAAGCTAATACCGGAATCTTGGTACACACTTTTGGCACGGGTTTTTACTCTGGTGTTACACTCTGGCTCGGTCCCATCGTCCTGGCAGGAAGTCATTATTCTTCCTATTTTAAAACCGGGTCGCTCTGGTCATTCCCCGAGATAGCCTACCGTCCGATCTGTCTACTTCAAACCATACGTACACTTTTTGAGAAAATTCTACAGGATCGTCTCAGCTTCTTCCTTGAGCGCTATCACTTATGGCCGCGCACACAATATGACTTTCGTAAGAGCTACGGCACTACTTTCCCTCTATATACTTTCCTCACCTATGTCCACATCGCGTTCGGTACCGGCAAACACGTCCTAGCGCTCTTTGTTGACGTTTCCTCTGCGTACGACCATGTTTCCCTTCCTCTGTTACTGCAACGTTTACGGGCCATCGGACTTCCTCCTCCGATTTGTCGCGTCATCGCCGCGTTATATGTTAACCGACGCTGTACGCTATCTCCCCGCCTCTCACACACCCACGCACGTTTCACCTCCCAAGGGCTCATTCAGGGTTCCGCCCATTCCTTTAATTTATACACTATATGTGGGCGATACTGTTTCGGAGGTGCCCGTTTCTTTATGGGTTCTCCAATATGCAGATGACATCATATTATACCACGTGATTTCGCCGCGTTCCCACGCGATGTTGCGCATGTTTGAACCCGATTGTCAACGCGTCCTTGACTTCCTCGCTACCCCGGGTCTATCCATTAACCTCACAAAAACCCGCTTTCTTAAGTTTCAGCGTACGATGCGCCCCCCGAGGGTCTCCCTCCACCTCAATAATCTCGACCTGCATGCGGTCACAACTACTAAATTCCTCGGTGTGTTGCTCATGCGCCCCCGAGGGTCTCCCTCCACCTCAATAATCTCGACTTGCATGCGGTCACAACTACTAAATTCCTCGGTGTGTTGCTCCAACAAGACCTCCGTTTTACCGCACATTACAAAGCTCTTCTCTCGACGTTGCAATCTTTGTTTAAGGCGATGGCGGTGCGACATTGGGGCACCGCCCCCTTGGTCTTGCTCCGCCTTTTCCCCCCGTTGATCTTTTCTCGCATAGAGTACGGACTTCTTTTGGCACCTTTGCCTACGAAGGACCTCCAGGCGATATTTTCGTCCTTTTTTTTTTTTATCAGCTTTACAATATCATTTTTAATATCCCTGGCCGTCCCGCCTTAATCCTCACCCAACGTTATTTTCCTACTTACGACGCTCCGCATCGTCAGTTTACTCTTGGCTGTCGCCTGACTGCGATTTATTAACATCTTCGCGTAACATTCTCTTACCTAAAGTGACCCAGCTGTTAGCAATTCTCCGTGATTCTCATCCGATTGACGCGGAAATCCCGCTACCGCTGGTCCGGTGTCTGGCATCGTTCCTTTCCTATGATCACATTTACCGGACACCGGTCCGCCCGGTATATCTACTAGATTGGCCGTGGAATTCCCCCCCCCTCAATAACCATTGACACTACATCTTTTCAGGGCTCACTCACTGACCCTGACAGGACCTGGTGGGAATTTATATCACCCTACCTTGCAACCACCCCGTCCGTTTCGTTGCGGATACTTTTTACAGATGGCTCCAAAACGCCGGATGGAGTCAGTTCGGGTATTTACAGCTGGACCATGCGAACCCATCGCACTTGGAGATTACACTCGTGTACATCTATATATTCTGCTGAAGCTATTGCCATATATCAGGCCCTTGTGATGCTCCAGTCCTCACCTCCATATCGGGACCTTATTTTTACAGATTGTCTTAGCCTCCTTCTAGCCCTTACCCGTCCCTTTCAGAGGATCCGTCGACAAATTTATGAAATTCTTATACTGAACCTCATTCACCGCGTTCCACAGAGCTCACGTTCGTTTGGATACCTAGCCATGTCGGCATCAAGGGTAATGATATTGTAGATGCCGCAGCTAAGACGGCGACTTTGACTGCGGATATTACACCCGATCTTTTAACACCTCCGTGTGACATTTCCTCGGACTTGTTACGGTTAGACCGGGAAGCTTCCGGACGCCGATCGGAACTTCCCTCTAAACAATTGGTACCCTTCCTATCACATACTCCGCGTTTACCGAAAATCGCTTTTTCCTATTATTTTCGCGCTTTATTACATGTGGCTCTGACCCCGGCTTACTTATATCTAATCCGCTTATGTGATTCTGACAGGTGTGCCTGCGGGCAATTAGCTGACATTAACCACTTTTTTTTTTTTTTTTTTTTTTGCGTGTCCTTTACATGCTGCAGCATCACAACAGTTTCTTTCTCAGTTATTAAAATTATTTCCAACTGGCCCGTTTCAGCTCCCCTCGCTTCTGGTTCCTTTCTCTCCGCCCATTTGTAAGGCTTTATTTCGTTTTATTACATGTACACGCATGAAATTTTTAATCCTCTCCATCTTCACTCCCGGTCATCATATTTGTTTCATCATTTCATTTCCACTTCTTATTAGAGACGCTGTAGCTATCCGCTCTGGCTGGCAGTCACGTCTATAAACAAGCCTCAACAACAACTATAAAATACACAAAGACTTCTGAAAGAAAATATTGCCTTTTGAGGTTGTCCTGCTACAGGGAGGATTAAGTAAATTAAATTGTTTCGTTTCCCGAATTATACTGAAAGGTAAGAAGCTTACAGAACAACACAGGAATAAAGAATCAGTTATTACCTAACCTGAAAAATGCTGTTGCTTGGTTGTAATAACTTTGTGAAACGACACTTTAATAACTGTTTCATATTCTCACGCAGAAAAATAATTCACTACAAAATTAACTATTGTGTACACTATACATATAATTCATAATGAAACAATATCAGATTTGAAGCAATATTTTTCTCTTAACCATAACCACTAACTTTGCCCCCTTTTTCCACTCGTTATATAACTTAAACTAACCACATACTGCATTGCAGACTCTTATGACTAATTTATTGTTTACCTCAGCCATCTTGTAATTAAATGTGAGTTGGCATTTTAGTACAAGCTTGTATAAATTTACATTCAATGCACAGTATTATTTACAATACTTTTCTTGCATTAAACAATCTAAATCATATTATGAAATGCTGATGAATGATATATAAGCATACATTTGCACAGTTTTCTGTCATTTGTTTCAGGGTAGCCTAAATGCATTTGACAAAAATAATGTGTTTAAACAGTCTTTTGTCAATGATGCTATCAATTGCCAGGATACCAGTACTACCTGTGTGCCAGAATTTCATCATGAGAAGTTCTTTTACATGCAGTAAATTTATAATATGAGGCTGCTTTTAAACACACTTAAAAACCATCAGTCTGGGCTGTTTTAATTTGGCTGCACACATTTTGGGTATCAATCTATAAACCTCAATGGTTCAGAAAGACTACTTTGTGTTGTTTGCTTTGCTTCAGCATGTGTTATCTACATTGGAAAAACATTAATATAGAATAAATGAGGTGAATTGTTAAGGTATGATCACTTAATTTGTTTCCTTAATTTCTTTTGGCAAATAACATTAATGAAACCAAGGGAAAAATGCATTCTATACTATTGGTGTATAGAAACGTTAAGTATGGTGGAAATGTTGGTAAACTCACTTGAATTAATTATTTTTAATTTTTTTCATTTCAATAGCATTGCTTTGTTTCTAATGAAGTATAAGAATCAGTAAATAAATTTAGCTGTATCATGTCATAGGCACCATGTCTGCCCAATAATAATCTTGTAATCTAATTAATACCTTAGGGTGAGTTACTTGGTTATGAATTTTTACAACTTTTTTCCTTTATCATGCAGTGACACATGTTTGTAATAATGTGGCAAGCTAATTAATACTTTTGGGCGAGTTGTTTGGATGTGAATTTTTGTTTATAATAATGTGGCAAACTAATTAATACCATGGGGCAAGTTGCTCGGATATGAATTTTTATGTTTGTAGTAATATGGCAAACTAATTAATACTTTTGGGCGAGTTGCTCGGATATCAATGTTTATGTTTGTAATAATGTGACAAACTAATTAATACTTTTGGGCGAGTTGTTTGGATATGAATTTTTATGTTTGTAATAATGTGGCAAACTAATTAATACTTTTGGGCGAGTTGTTTGGATATGAATTTTTATGTTTGTAATAATGTGGCAAACTAATTAATACCATGGGGCGAGTTGCTCGGATATGAATTTTTATGATTGTAATAATGTGGCAAACTAATTAATACTTTTGAGCGAGTTGCTCGGATATGAATTTTTATGTTTGTAATAATGTGGCAAACTAATTAATACTTTTGGGCGAGTTGCTCGGATATGAATTTTTATGTTTGTAATAATGTGGCAAACTAATTAATACTTTTGGGCGAGTTGCTCGGATATGAATTTTTATGATTGTAATAATGTGGCAAACTAATTAATACTTTTGGGCGAGTTGCTCGGATATGAATTTTTGTGTTTGTAATAATGTGGCAAGCTAATTAATACCTTTGGGCGAGTTGCTAGTATATGAGTGTTTATGTTTGTAATAAAGTGGCAAGCTAATTATTATTTTTGGGCAAGTTGCTTGGAAATGAGTGTTTATGTTTGTAATAATGTGGCAAGCTAATTATTACTTTTGAGCGAGTTGCTAGGATCTGAGTTTTTGTGTTTGTAATGATGTGGCCAGCTAATTATTATTTTTGGCTGAGTTGCTTGGATATGAGTTTTTATGTTTGCAATAATGTGGCAAGCAAATTATTACTTTATAGTGAGTTGCTTGGATATGAGTTTTTATGTTTGTAATAATGTGGTAAACTAATTATTACTTTTGGGCGAGTAGCTTGGAAATGAATTGTTGCAAGGTTTGCTTTATCAGTCAGTGACAAATGCTTTGTAACAATCTGGTTAGCTAAATAGTACCTTGAGGTGAGTTGCTTGGAAATGATTTGTTACAAAATTTGCTTTATCATGTAGTGACACATGTTTTGTAACTTTTTTTTATTTATTTATTTTTTTTTTTTACCTTCATCATGTCTAAATACCTCTGTAGCGATGATAAAGAATGTCACAGCCTTCGATTTATTCTCATAAAAATATTGCTGAAAATACATAAACTCCATTTCTACCTGTTTTGTGCTTTTAACATTGTGCAACATATATGGCACAAATAGGAATGCATGAATAAGGAACTTCAAAAATATTATGTGGTTTTTGGAACTGAAAAGGGAAAACTTATACATGTGTTAGTAAACTCACATAATAGTTAATAATATTAGATATATTAGATTTGCGTATCC
Source organism: Hymenopus coronatus (assembly GCA_030762935.1). Lineage (NCBI taxonomy): Eukaryota > Metazoa > Arthropoda > Insecta > Mantodea > Hymenopodidae > Hymenopus > Hymenopus coronatus. The sequence goes on from CM060897.1 coordinate 31,269,763, forward strand.
TTGTATTATTTTTATTATTATTATGTGTATTGTTACTTTCATTTTAAATATTACAGTGTCAGCAGCAGGTACGACCTAAAAGTCGAGTGTGACATCTTCCTTCTTAATATATACACAAATATAAACTTGATTCTTGTCATTTTTAAAAACAAAAGTTCAGGATGCATAGAATTTTTAGCCATCTTCAAAATAGCCAAACAAAATGCAAAATTTGCACTAACTAGGTCAAACTTGTGCATCAATGACATAAATATAACAATTCTGAAATAAACTGCTTTAAAGAATCCTTTGGTATATCTATGAATATATCACAATAAAATTAGTAATTGTCCTATGCAGAATGTCTGTGCGATATAAGTTTGTAAACACTGCACAATTTTAAGTAATTGTTTATAAATATGAAACAAGGAATTGTTGCTTTTACTTTACAGCTATTATAGATACAAATTAATGGGTAGTATGGATTATCCTGATATATGGTGGACTTTGAGACAGTGATGTGTTTTAACAAATTAAAATTTAGTTGAGTCGATTTTGTAACACTACATCACTTACTTTTTAATTTCGGAAAACATGGCTTCTGAAACATGTTTTCCGAAATTAAAAAGTAAGTGATGTAGTGTTACAAAATCGACTCAACTAAATTTTAATTTGGGTAGTATGGAATTAAACATTTTCATAATCAAGGAGTTTCTACTCCATTTTTGCCATGGTATTATGAGCAGAAATTGTTCGTTGATTAATTAATTTAACACAATCTTTTATATTATTCTGAGATGAAACTGCACAAATTATACACACAGCTATTGTTGCTTATGGCTTCCGAACATAATAATAACATAATTGAAAATAAATTATTACAATGGTGTCAGCTCAGTGCTTCAATAGCCAAGGCTTTTGTGACTCATTGTTATTACCTTAATGTTCAACTCCTGTATTATTGTGTGGAATGGGCATTTTTCTGTTTTACTTGCAATTGCATTCATCCAATTCATATAAAGACAATATATATGAAGGGAAGATATGGGCACTGATATTTTAGTGTGGTTTGTTTGTACTCCTTTTCATTGTTTGCCATTCCTATTGAATAATAATAATCTTCAGTTTTGTAATGTTACAAACTATAAGAGTCATATCAGCTTTATTTTATGCCAGAATTTGTTCCACAGGAGTTATGTGCATTGAAATGAAACTGTTGCAGTTGAAAATTCTTAAATGCAATTGCAAATCCCTCACTCTTGGCATAAATGAAATGTGCAGTATTCTCACTTTGAGAGTGTAATCGTTCCCTGAGTTGCTTATATGGCACACACTCTGTTGAGTCCTGCAGCCTGAGAAATATATGCTAAGCAAAGAGCTGAAGCAGCATATAGTGCATTGCTTAAACTGTTACCAATATAAATTGGGATATGTACTCAAAAAGATGCTTCACTTGACAGACAGAGTACCAAGCATATGGAAATTTGTCATACAAACAGATATTTTGGAGTTTTAAATTTTGTTTCTAAAACAACGTGTTTTCTTTGTCAGTGTTGGTTACCATGCAAAATATTTGGACTCAGAAACTGAAGAGTTTAGTATTCCTTGTGTTGTAAAGACAAGTAGATTTTAAAGAAATGGCGCATTTTACTACTTTCTTATTTTCATTGTGCAGTATATGTTATTTTAATTGTAATAATTTGCTTTTTCTGTATTTGTGAAAGATGCATATTTTAACCAAAGTTGTTACAAGAATGCACAAATAGTATGATTGATAAAAGTTATGCCACTAGTTGCTGACATTGTCTCATGTACAAATGTTAAAGGTGCTGCTAAAATGTTAATACTACAGGAGAGAGTTTCAAATTTGAAGTCCCTCTCTGAGGAACTTCTGTAATCTTATGCAAAAAATGTATGTGTATGTTGAAATGCAGCTGCTGCTATTCAAAACTTAATTAATTAACATAACACCTTTGTTTTCTTTGTGAAACAGGTAGTGCTGTTTTTTTTTGTACATAGTTGTTATTTTATCTTCATTTAGAAATTTTTATGTGTGCATATATGCTGTTTTATACACTAGTTTTTAATGGAATTTTTCAATATTATTGTTAACTTGCTATGTACAAAAAAATTGCATTACATTTAACCTTGTTGGCATCCCTTCCAGTTTTCCTCCACTTACAGAATGCATTGATTCAATGTGAAATTATAATTGATATACTCATATATATCAAACAGGATTTTAATTCTACTCAATGAAAGGATGAAACATGTATTTCTGCACAATCCCAATTTCATATCAATACTGTGCTTCTCATCTGATTATATAAAAAAAAATCTAATTTGTTGTATACAGCAGAAAAAAGTTCAGTTAAACGTGGATTTCTTCTTGCTGATCATTTTCTTTTCAGGAATTAGCTGCCGAACTTCTTTCTAAGTCATATCTCGGGCACCATGAATAATTTACCGCACTTTTCAATTTCTCACACACAAATGTTAAATCAGCTATGTGGAAATGTTGGGTAACAATTCATTGGTGCGTGAGATGGGACTTCGAAAGAACTTTGGTAGATAATTCCTGCGTTGAATACCCGAGGGAAGGGAGGGTACAGAATCGCACGCTCGATCGATATAGAAGTTGGTTATGTTATCGACGCTATGTTAGTTGTAACAACACCCGTACGAAAGGTTTTAAAAAGCACCCTATTCCACCTCTTACCCCCACCACATAGTCTACAATCTAGTAATCTATACTACTACCAATCTTTTGTACAGGTGAAGCTCTACAGAACCCCAAACTGGCAGCTCTGAGAGTGTTCAATTTATCAACTCATTGCTTATGCATTTTATTACAAACTGATAAATATTGCATTAGAAAAGGAAATAATACACCATTTTCGCCGCCGGTGACGCCACAGAATACAAAACTTACCGAAAGCATGACTAATAGAATGAACCGCATGGATTTACTCCATGGGGACACTTAAGTTCTTTAGTTTTCTTAAATGATTTTCAGAAGGAAGAGGCAACAAATTGTGGCGCAGACAATGCCTATAACCTTTTGGGGACTTTACGTAATAAACTCTCTAAAGTAGTCATTGCTGTACCTCACACCATCGGAAGATTTTGCTTCATAGTTTTTCAGCATGGAAATAATAATTTTCTACTTCCTACTAAGAAATTGGTTATCTTTATATTGAAACAGTTCAGCGCTGTTAATCTGCTTTTCTAACAAATTAATTTTAGCTTTAACTAAGGATAAACTGCATTTAGTTCGAATTAAATTTCTATTTGCATTCTTTAATTGTCTTTTGAGAGACAATATTCTCCTTTCGTCATCATTTAAAATATTTTTGTAAATTTGAGTAGGACTAGACTGGCCTCGACAAGCTGCAGCTGAAGCTTGCCCTTCCCGGTTATCCTCAGTTGTTTCTTCCCTTCGTAGTAACATTATGTTGCTGCATCCTGGATGGTTTCCAGATTTTCAGCTTATTTGCGAGATATTTGGGTAAATTTAGGAATATGTGAGGTACTGCCCCTTGCTTTAATTTCCATCTCACTCGAGGGATTTCATCATTTTCTCCTGCTACAATGAAACGGTCTGATTTCACAATAAGATCATCTGAAAAATGCACATCACAAATTGTGCTTTTTATTGACAACTGCCTGTCTGTACTGCTCTAGCCCATTTTGCAAACAAGTCTTTTTCCTTAGGCGGGGTAAAAAACCTCTTGCCTTCTTTTCTGCCATACCCCGAACTGCAACCGGGAACGAAACAGTAGGGCATCTCTTGGCCTATTAATTACTGCAGCATGAGTACTACATTTAGTTTGTATCACCCACCACACAGATTTACAGTTTAGTTTGTATTATAGGTTAAATGGTATGCAGATGTACAGTTTAGTCTGCACCACATGCTAAACAATGCACATATGCACAGTTTAGTTTGTGTCACACGCTAAATAATACTCAGATCACAGTTTAGTTCCACAGGTTAAATAAACACAAACGTACAGTTTAATCTGTGCCGCAACCTGAAAAATACAAGACGCGTAGCCAGTAGTCGAAATCAAAACTGTAACAGCAAAATAATCCCGCCAACAAACCATGAGCATGCAGCATTTGCGGACACATGTTGGCATTAGACGCTCGTAGCGCCATCACTTCGGCGGTCCCATCAACTACAATGTTAAGAGAAAAGAGTGTTGACAATATAATATATAGTTTGTTCTATTATAGTTCATTCTATTCGTCATGCCGAAGGTGAAATAGATAACTAACAAGGAAACTGTGTGGTCGAAATGAAGCCGAAACATCCCTTCCTACTCCTCTTGAAACCGGAAGAAGCGCTCAACTACTCCATAAACTCATAACAGACAACACTGAAGGTTTGATGATTGCTTTCAAATATTAATTGTTCGTGATATTTTACAGCAAAAGTGTAGTGTCTCCCAAGGAAGTGACACGAAGATTTTCTAAAAAAATCCTCCCACTCCAACTACCCTCTACATGGAAAGAAAATCGAAAATTTTGATTTTCTCAAAAATGGTTCTAACGATTTTGATTAAAATGCTGTATATTAAAGATATTTACGAGACAAATAATTTTTTTAATAATATTTTCAGTTTCCTGGGAACAGACTCCGAACTCTTCATCCTGAATGACTTTTGCATAACTGATAAACCATAAGAGATAGACAAAAACGTTTTATACAATAATTGTAATGTCAAAATACAAAATTTATGTCATATACATTTTTGTTGTAGGGGTAACCGTTTCCGAGATATTCGTTGTTATTGGTTTCGGTTTTAAAATACTTATTCTTTCCTCAAACAGGAAGTCGCGCATGTCTCTTTGGTTTTACTCCAGGCCATGCAAAGAAGCGAATATCAATGACAATCACATAACGACAGAGTTTAAGCATTTAACTATCACTTTAGCCTAGTGTATTTCCTTTCAGCTTATAAGGAACTAAGTAATATGACCCTTCTGCCAATGCTTATCTTAATTAGCATGGCAAAGAAAGAATTACCCCATGTAAGATGTTTGTTCATAGAATGGGTAGAGAAATTCATGTGAATGGACCACATCTGATTCCACCCCGTGCCATTCCACCACAATATCTTATATGGGTAATATTGTATGCGTATAATTGAACTTATGGAAAATAAATATGTTGCTTGGGTTGTATAGCAAACACAAATAAAGCTTTTGTTGTTGTTATTATTATTATTATTATTATTATTATTATTATTATTACTATCAGCATCATCACCCAGACAAGAAATAAACAAAGGAAATTTGCGTAAACAATATAAATAGTATCACGCTAATATATCTAAGCCATGGGTGCATAAACAGCGCACTTTGAACGTGAATGCTCGGTAGGAGCGGGCGAGCCACAATGACAGCTCGTAGAGCGCTGACTGTGTGTTAGAGAAGAAATGGAGAAGAATGACGAACGGCAGTTTTAGAGCACCTGTCTGGTGGACTGTGTGATCGACAAAAATGTCCTGTGTAACGCCTCTCTGCAGTAAGCGGTTCACATAGTTTCAAGTCTTCCTCCGTCCATTAATGCAAGTGAGAGTTGTTATTTAAATAACCGTTACACGAATACAACAAAAACAACAGTACCAAATTTAAAAAAAATAGCATACATCTTTGGGAACCAAACTCAGCACCTTACTGAATGCCTGAAGCGTAAAATGCTATGAACTGACTGAGCTATAACCATTGAAATGAAACTGTGTTTTATTTATGGCCGCTCTTCAACTACTGTGCTTCTCGTCCCATTCTATGCTGGGTGTGAAAGACCACTCATTTTGTTCCGAGTCCTATTTATCAGGTTTGAGGTTCTCTTAGGTGTAAATACACGACACGGGACCAATCGATTTACTTTCCTTCCCAAAGAAGTCACATTAAAAATTTTTCGCCCGATAACGAATACTCTCCAGAGTATTGGGAAACAGAGAATATCATATTACCACCATGACCACAGAGGTCGACAAACTGTAATTACAATCGAATGATCTGACATTCAACTGCATTTGTGTCATGTTTCTTCATTTTGAAACTGATCGATAACTCGAGCATTGGCGGAAGAAATTCAGCGTACTTCGGTTACCGCTTCGACCGGCTATACTAAGTGCGCTTAATGTATATATTGTGACATTGCCGTCCGTGTGCGGCCGCTCTCACGTTCGCTTTGGGATGCGGCGGCGGGAATGGAATATGGTAAACTCGGAAGTGACACACCGGTAACTGGAAGTCTTCGAATGTGAGAACAGAAGCTTCCAGAAGCTTCGGATTCCACAAACTTACAGAAAGTTCTGTGACGTAATTTGTCACAAAAGGAAGGAAGAATTACAAGCTAATGGAGTGTGCGATAAGTTGTGCTGTGAGTAAGACTTAGACTGGAATGTTAGCGCGCAGTGATGTGAGAAAGCCATCAACTGTTTACGCGTCGAGGTGTCAATTGAATTGTTTGCAGCAGTGAATTAAAGACTCTTTGTAATGAAGTTTTGAGTCAATAAAGACACGTGTTACACTGTTGTCAGGATTGGCTTATGAAGCCAAGATGAAAGAGATGCTTCAAACTTTGTTGGAGAAGATGGACAATATGGTAAGTAAAATAACGACCGCGAATTTCTCGATAGAGAAGGCGCAGATGGAAATGAAGACCGAATTATCGGGTGTAAAAGAATGAAAAACGAAATGGAAACAGCAGTGAAGATGGAATCTGGCATGGAGAAGATGAGAAATAAAATGTATACGATGAAAAAGGAACTTTCTACCAAAATCGATCAACATCTGGCTGGCGTGAAGGGCGTGGAAGAACTTGGGTAAAATGTCGAAGAGCTTGATGGAACGATGAAAGACTATGACCAACGCTTTAATGCCCTAGAAGGAAGAGCCGAGGGTAGCATCCAGGAACTGAAAGCCATGATGAAACGAATGCTCAACAGGAGGTTTAAGGATTTGAAGCGTGAGACGATAGGACGCGAAACATCTCCACGCGTTAAGCTATCTAAGTATGACGGGACGTCAATCTTCCAAGTCTTCCGCCGAACAGTGCGCCGCCGTCGCCACCGTCGCCACTCACAACTGATGGTAAGCAGAAGAGGGCGCCACAGAGCCGATAGCAAGCTTCCAGGATCGGACGGAATAAATACTGAATGCGATCCCGGCGTTGGCGCAGTATGAGAAGATCTGGCAAAACCTCGGGAACAGCTTCGGGAGACAACACTGGCTGCAGCCTGCCACAGTCAGCTTAAGGTGGGGCTGCAGCAGCCAGATGAGACGATGCAGGAGTTTGCCCTTGCCATCGAACAGCTTGTGAACAAAGCCCTACTGAACCTACCACCTACCTACGTGAACTAGGACGGGGTGCGTGACGCCCGAGATATGATGCTCGGTGAATATAAGCCGATCGCCAAGGCGATAATGGCAGCACTTAGAATGGAGACGGCCAAGAATACAGCTGCGCCCACCTCAAGGACAAAAGATATTCGCAATGACAAGGAGAGAGAAGTAACAAGAAGAGACGACCTTCAATGGTGGAGGATCATCCACTAGATGAGCGGGCAGGAAACCGGCGCGGCGGACACGTCGAGCCCGTTCTTCACCACCCCTTCGAGTGATGTTATGTGCCTTGGGCAGTAGAGCGATCGACAGCCTCATTGCAGACAGCTGGATACAAGGGAAGCTATTCCGAATACTCGTACATACAGGCGTAGCCGTGACTATAATCAGACCAGACGTGGAGAAGGTCTTGCCGACACGAACGCCCAGTCGGCCCTACCAACTAGTGGCGGCGTCGGGTAAGCAAACGCGTTCCCTTGCGAAGCAAGCAGAGGTAGGGACATGTTGGACATGAAAACTAGGGGAATCATTGAAGAATCCGACAGCCCCTAGTGCTCCCTTGTAGTCTTGGTGAAGAAGAACGGCGAGCTACGCTTCTGCGTGGGTTACAGGAAGCTGAATGCGGTCACTAAATAAATAAAGACTGTTTCCCCTTACCACGGATTGACGACATCCTGGACACATATGCTGGTGCCCAGTTGTTCTCGACTTTGGGCTTGAAATCGGGATGACAAGTGGCCCTAGATCCCGGAGACAAGGAGAAAACCACATTCTCGGCTGGCCAAGGGCTTTGACAATTTACGATTATGCCATTTGGCCATTGCAATGCGCCAGCCACCTTCCAGCGACTCATGGAATGAGTGATGAGGGGGTTAACCTGTAACGCCTGCCTGTTCTATTAATTGGAAAACATTATCGTCGTGGGCAGTAACTTCGAAGAACATCTGGAAAACCTGACCAAGATACTACAAAGGCTGCAGGCAGCTAACTTGAAGCTGAACACAAAGAAGTTCTAACACTTCTGCAAAAAGGTGAACTACTTGGGGCACATAGTCTCGCTATCTAGGGTGGCCACGGACCCGGAAAAGTCTCCGGCAATGAGAGACTGGCCTAGCCCGAAAGACGAGAATTGAATGGAGTTTTATTTATGGACGCTATTTAACTCCTGTGGTTCTCAGCATCCCGTTCTATACTGGGCGTGAAAGATCGCTTAATTTTCCTCAGAGGCCTCTCTGTTAGGCTTGAGGTTCTTTTACGTGCCGTAAATCTACGACACGGGACCAACGGCTTTACTTCCCTTCCGAAGAAAGCCATGCTAAGGATTTTTACGCCCGAAGAAATCCATCGTCCTCCGCCGGGTTTGAACCCGCGACCTTGGGCATATGAAGTTAGCATGGTAACCATTACACCATGGAGGGCGGCTGAGAGACAAGAGCAGCGAAGTGACTAAGCCTATACAGCTATTACCGCCGGTTCGTCAGAGGTATCTACAACATTGTGAAACTTCTCACTTGTCTGACGTAAGCACGCCGGCCTTTCATGTGGTTATAAGAGGCTGAGAGCAGTTCCAGGTGCTAAAGTCAGCACTCCGGAGTGCTCCTATTTTAGGATTTCCACATCTGCTGGAAACCGATGTTAGACATAGGCATTAATGGCGTTCTATCACAGCTCCATGATGGTTAGGAACAGGTAATTGACTACTACTGCAAGATACTCTCCAGAGCAGAAAATAATTATTGTGTTACCCGGCGAGAGCTTCTGGCAGTACTAAAGGCACTGGAGCACTTCCACAAGCACCTGTATGGTGCTACCCTCATCTTGACATTGAGCTTCAAGAGCCTGGAGGACCAGACAGCCCACTGAGCCTAGAGGCTGCAAGAGTAAATCTTTACAAAAAAATAAATAAATAAAAAGGGAAGGAAGGAGCCACTGCAAAGTGAATCCTCCTGTCCAGAGGAGTGTGGCCACTGCACTGTTTGAAGAAAAGGAGCATGCCACAGCTGTTGGTGTTATTTCAGCGGTGCCTGTAGCTGGATGGGATAGCACAGGGCTGAGGAAGGAACAGCTGGCAGACCCGACTTTGTGCCACTCCTGGAAGAACTGGAGGTAGAAAGACTAAACTGAGCTGGGAAAATGTTGCACCAAGGAGTAGTGAGTAGAAGTCCTATTGGGCTCATTGGGACTAACTTTCAGAGTATGGGAATCAGCTGATGGGAAGACCCAGAGAAAGAGCAGCTGATGCTCCCTTGAAGGTCGTGAAAGTGTGGAGAAAGTGCATGTGCGGACTTGGGAGGGCATTTGGGACATCGAACTCATAGCCATTGCCACAGATAGTCCATTTCCTTTGTCAGACAGGGGCAATAAATATCTTTGGTTGCCATAGATTACTTCACCAAATGGCAGGAGGCCAAGACCATCCATCACATCTGCCTTGTAGAAGAACTGTTTTGTCACTATGGAGTACCAATGGAGCTACACAGTGCTCAGGGCAACAAATTTTGAGTTCAGCCTCAGCACTGGAACGACTCAGAGTGCGCAAGATGTGCAAAACACCTCTTCATACAAAATCAGATGGCATGGTTGAGCAGTACATCAAGAGTCTAGAAGTACATTTAATAAAGGTTGTGGCCAATCACCTGAGAGCCTGGGATGTCAATGTACCACTTTTCTTGCTGTCAAGCCGCTTTTCATCCTACAGCACCACCAAGTTGACACAGGCCAGTTTGGTCTTTGGGAGAGAGCTGTGTCCAGCATGCAACCTGACGTTCAGATGTCCTCCTAAGTCAGAACAGCAGTTGACTATGTGGAGCATCTCATAGACTGACTTCATGACTTGCATGAGATGGCCTGTCAAAACATTCAGGTAGCGAACGATCAGCTGTTATGACTAGTAGGCCAACAGCCAAAATTTCCAGCAAGTGATCTAATGAGGCTATATCACCTTTTCTAGACCAAAAGACGCTACCCCAAGCTTCAACAACCATGGCAAGGATAAATGATGTCCTCTACTGCATCTACAGGCTACCCCAAGGGAAGAAGCTGGTTAGATCACCTAGCCTACACCTGAGGAGGGAATGGTGTAATAGTGCTGTTAATGTACGACCACCCTCACATTTTCTTTGGTGTATGGCAGTGGGAATTGAATGTGGTAAATATGGAAGCAGCACACTGGTAATCAAAGCCATGGAATGCAAGAACAGAAACTTCAGCTTCTACAAAGTTTGATGTCATTTTAGCTATAAAAGGAAGGAAGAATTGCAAATCACTGGAGTGTCTAGTGAATTGTGTCATTGTGAGTCAGACTTCGACAGGAGTGCTAGCACGCAGTGACATGAGAAAGCCATCAACTGTGTGAATTGCTTGCAGCAGTGAATTAAGGACTTCATTTGTAACCACATTTTGAATCAATAGACATGTGTTACGATATGTACCATGATCACACTAACAAACACTATTAAGATATTATGGATTTGGGCAACATGAAGTAAAATAAGGAAGTAGAATGAAATATTGGTTTTCAAGGTTTCAATATAAGGAATAGAAATCATGCAAAAACTGTTCCTCAGTAAGCTGTTGTAAAGCATCTCCAGCTTGTATTACCAAATATAACATAGCAAGCTTAGCCCATAGAAATGAACAAAAGGGAACACTAGTGCTCCCAGTTCAGCGCTCTGGAGTTTTTGATAAGCTAGAGAACATAAAAATGTTTTCAGTTTTGCTTTCTTTTAAGCCAGGAAAGTACTGGAGTGTTTTACTTCCTGAACTATAGCTGGCAAAGTAATGACATTTTGTTCTTTCTTTGTGTAGTCAATTTATATTTTATATTAAATAATATACTGCTAAAAACATTTCTTTCTTCTTTACTTTCTTTTTTACAAAGAACTGTCTTCATTTTATCTCATAGGGTACCATAGACCTCTGAATTCAAAACACACTATTAGATGGAGTGCAGAAAATGAAACAGAGATGAAATCTAGAATTGTGGAAATAGAATTGAAGAAGGTAAAGGAAGAATGAAGAACAATATCAAACTATTCTTTAATAAAGTAGATCCAAGTAAATTTGAGGTGCTTGACATCTTTGATCCCAGAATAGATATTGTAATAATATGAAAGCTCTTGTGTTTAAAAATTTTTAAAGATTTTCTGGTCTGCAGGGCCTGAATACCCAGGACTTAGTTTCAGTTTTTTGCGAGCAAGTTGAAATACATCCCTTTGCAAGCAGATGTCATGGAGTGCTATTGATATGATGGAAGCCCGTTGAGTGGTGAATCTATCACAGCCTATGTTTGCAGCAAAGTGTCTTAAAATAATATGGAGGCTTTCCTCCAACAATGTTCTGAGTGACAGGAGAACAAACTTGAAAGAGGAAAATTAGGCTACAATGGCTAATTTTTACTTGAAAGTTAAATAACCTAAGACCCACGTTAATTTTTTGTTGTTAATTTCAATATTCAAGTATGTAGATCAATGCTATATTTTGATACAGTATATTATTTTTTATGTTTGTTTGTAGGTGTGCTAGGTTATTAGTTTTAATTCTTTGTTTTATGTACTACATTGTGCAAATCACTGATATAAACATGTGTTGCTATGGATCAACATGAAAATGCTGTTGGTTAACTGACTTCTGTGTATTTATGTGTACGTATGTTACATTTTGCTGAAATAGGTCAACAATGCTTGTCTTCAAATTTATTCTTTAAATCAACAATTATTTAATTAAATGCTTTAGCTACACCAGCATTAACCTATGTTAGGATGCTAAAAAGACTCCATGCAGAATAAAAGCTTGTGAAGTAAGGTTCATGCAAAAAACAGCGGGATACACCTGAGAGGATTGAAAAAGGAACACTGGTGTCTTAGATAAATTGAAAATTATGTCAGTATTAGAATATATTAAACAATACCAACTAAACTGGAAACATCATCTTGAAAGAATGAATTCTGATCAGCTGTTTATAGCTTCATACCAACAGGACAAAAATCTTTGGGTTATTCTGTGAAACACTGGATTTTCAATAGGACTGTAAACTTTAACAGGCCCACCATTCTAGTACTTGGAAGGACGATGATGATGCATTAAAACTTTGGCAAATAATGTCCATTTCTGACAAAAAAATATATATGCCATTTGCATGTCTCTACCTATCAGATGGTATTAACTCCTGTACAGTGGTTATTCAATTTCTGAATTTTCTTTGGGTTTTATTCATAAATATATGACCACATTCACTGTCACTCATACTTCCAGACTTTGGAGGATAAGGAATAATCTTGGCTAGAGAAGAATTCCAAATTCGCAGCTGGAATTAAACTCAGGACTCCTCTCATAGCAGGCTCTACCGACCCAGCTACAGGGCCACCACAGCTAAGTTGTATTAACTTTTATGCATTAATTAAATGCCCCTTTGTGTATGATACCCTTGTGAACTGACACATCTTCTATGTTGCTTCTTTAGTAAACCTCTCTAACAAATTCCAAATTCTGTCTTTCAGGGATTAATCTGAGTAAAGCTCAGACACAATTCTACCTATGTGTGGTCTTTGAACTTCATGGCTTAGCATGTGAGATTTCAGATGTGATACTCAAATAAAGCTCTTGTTGCAAATTGCACATTCATGTGGTCTTCTGTCCCCATGGACTAGTTTATGCTGTTTTATGTTGATCCTTGAGTAAAACTCTTGTTACGAATTCCGCATGTGTGTGGCCTTTTACCCTCATGAATTAATTTATGCTCTTTCAGTGCTGATGCATGAGTGAAGCTCTTGTTGCAAATTTCACATGAGTGTGGTTTTTTGCCTTCATGGATTAATTTGTGCTCTTTCAGTGTTGATCCTTTAGTAAAGTTCTTGTTACAAATTTCACATGTGTGCAGTTTTTGCCTTCATGACTAATTAATTTATGCTATTTTAGTGATGATGCTTGAGTGAAGCTTTTCTTACATATTTCACACATGTACAGCCTTTTGCCCTCATGAATTAATTTATGCTTTTTCACATTTGATGCTAGAGTGAAACTCTTGTTACAGATTTCACATTTGTGTGGCTTTTTGCCCTCGTGGATTACTTTGTGTTTTTTTAGTGTTGATATATGAGTTACATATTTCACATGAATGTGGTTTAATACCCTCATGAATTAATTTATGCTGTTTCAGAGTTGAAGCTTGAGTAAAGCTCTTATTACAAATCTCACATGTGCGTGGTCTTCTGCCTTCATGTATTAATTTAGGTTCTTTCAGTGTTGATGCCTGAGTAAACCATTTGTTACAAATTATACATGTATGCTGTTTTATACCTTCATGAGCAATTAATATACCCATGCTGTTTCAGAGTTGATGCTAGAGTAAAACTCTTGTTGCAAATTTCACATTTCTGTGGTTTTTCATCCTCGTGGATTACTTTATGCTTTTTTAGAGTTGAGGAATGGGTGAAATTCATGTTACATATTTCACATGTGTATGGTCTTTGGTCCTCATGAATTAATTTATGCTGTTTCAAGGTTGATGCTTGAGTAAAGCTCTTCCTGTAAATTTCATTTGCATATGGTCTTTTGCCTTCATGGATTAATGTATGTTATTTCAGTGTTGAAGCTTGAGTAAAGCTCTTATTACAAATGTTGCATTCAAACTTCTTGACCTCATTTACACTATCTTCATTTATGCCCAATAAACATTTAACATTTTTCTCACAAATTTCGCTCTTGTAATGTATTTTACTGTCCTGAATCAAAATGCGATTTTCTGCATCTGAATCCAAAATATAATTTTTTATAGGATCTTCTAGCATCTGTGTTTGGCTGGAGTTAAGTAATTTGGATCTCTTAGTGCAATCAGGATCAGTTTTATTGCTGTTTCTGCATGCAACCTGAAATGTTACAATACATATCAGCAATCATGTACTTACCAACAATAGTAGTGCTACATGATTAGTTGTCACCACTGTATATTTTCTACACTTTCTGATGCTCTTCTAGCTAAAGTTAATTAATTTTTTTTTTTTTTAGCTTTTTTTGATGTCAGAAAATTATCTAATGATCTTCAGCAGTAATTTTCTTTCACTTTTTAGCTGTATATACGTGTTTTGGGTTCCCCTGAATCCAAAAAAAGTATTTTTGGAAAAAGGTCCATCCATGTGTGTATGTGTGTGTGTGTGGATAGCATAGCTCAAAAATGAAAAGACCGTTTAAATATCAAGCTTGGTATCTTCCAAGGATGCGACACGAAGATTTTCAAGAAAATCCTCCCACCCCCAACTACCCTTTACATGGAGCTTTTTTGAAAATTTTGATTTTCTCAAAAATGGCTGTAACGATTTTGATTAAAATATTGTATTTTAAAGATATTTACCTCACAAATAATATGTATATGTTGAATTTTCTGGGAATAGCCTCTGAAGACTACTTTATTCTGGATGAATTTTGCATAACTGCTAAACCATAAGAAATGGACAAAAACTTACCACACAAAAAATGCAGAGCACATTAAAACACACAATTTTGTTATGTACATTTTTTTCGAGGAGTTGATCATTTTTGAGATATTCCTTGTTTTTGGTTTCCTTTGAAAAACTTATACTTTTCTCATACAGGAATTTGTCAACTTATGTCCATACAAGCAAAGGAACTTCAGTCATCTAGTAACCAGCTTTTGACTTCACTTTAACCTATGATACTCCCATATTTTGCTTCTACTTACAAGAAAGCAAGTAATAAGACTATTTCTGCTAAATTTTTCTTGATAAACATGAAGTCAATAGAAGAATCTTCTAAACAATAATTTGTTACACAGAAGAAGAGAAAGTCATGTGAATGGAACATATCAGATTTTTTAAAATTACAATTTAGCTCTAGGCATTGGGTGTTTATATAATTTATTATCAGAAAAATTAAGCATAAGCAAAACAAGTGTAAATGGATAGCTATCACTACAAAAGTACACTGATAGAAATTCCACACAATTTTAGACACCTTAAAATAATATATTGTAATCTAAGTTTCATCTTACATAGCTAAGTTGTAAGCAAAGAGCACTTAAAAATTGTAAAAACAGAATGGGGTATCATATGTGGAAGCACAAACTTTCAAAATTACGTTGACAAAAACAAAATTCCTACTAGGTAGTCTTTATGGTTCATATCAATAGAAATTACATATATAGAGAATTAGTTTAACTGAATAATTCATGATTTCTAAGAACAGCAAAATATTCATTTATAGCTGTAATAGATGCTGAAACCACACCTGTAAATATCTGGTTTGTGGTGGTGTTTCCTGAAAGCTATCTTGGATGGTATAGTGGTTTTGCCTAAAGACTTTTCGTAGATGCTGGATTTCTTCTGGAAGGTTATGTTTATCACAGACTTATCACTCAGTGTATAAGGGTAGAAAGTACTCTGCGTTTCTGTGTGAGGTAGTGGCAGCTTGAATTGTAACCAAGCGCCATGGCAAAGAAAACAGAAACCTTAGCTACAGCCATTATTCCATTCGTGGGTGCAATGTCCCACAAAATAGCAAGAATACTGTCTAAATGCAGCATCAGAACAGTTTTTAAGTCCCCTTCCAAAATCAAACAACATCTGGGCCTCCGCATTGTTGGTATTTACAAAATCATATGTGAATGTGAAAAAATTTACATCGACCAGACAGGGAGGACTGTGGGAGAGCGCATCAAAGAACACCAATTCTGTATCAGGTTGGGCTACCCAGAAAAATCTGCGGTGACACAACATACTTACGATATTACCCATAAGATCAATTTCTCATCCACCAAAATAATAGAAAAATCTACCGGATATTATAACAGACTGATAAAAGAAGCAATATACATAAAAGCAAACAAAAATAATTTTGACAAAGACGAATGTCAGCAAATAATCAAAACATGGCTACCTATAATTCATAATCACTGGCCCCCATCCTCTTCAACTCCCATTGGCTAGTAACCACCAACGATAAGAGCATGAGGTGGTCCTTCAGCCTTCCCCTCCAGGTATAAATGCCACCGCCAGAGCAACTTCTCTCCAGTTCTCTGATGATGGCGATGGAGTACATCTTTGAGAGCTTGTAAATTAATCCAACACTTATCTGGCTGACGTCCCGTGAAGAAATCATTAATAAGATCTATAATTTTTGTGTAGTAACTTTAGTCAATCTCTTACGATTTACCAGTTATGCAAAAGCCATCCAAAATGAAGATGCCTTCAGAGGCTATTCCCAGAAAATTATACATTTTATTGGTTATGTAAATATCTTTAACAGAAGGTATCTTAATAAAAATCGTTAGCTATTTTTTGAGTAAATCAAAAATTTTAACACATTTTTCATGTAAAGGGTAGTTTTGGGTGGGGGAATTTTTCTCAAAATCTTTGCATTGCATCCTTAGAAGATACTTAACTTAAACAACAAGTGTGGTACTTTACAGACTTTACATTTTTGAATTATTGTGTTCACAAACACATGGACACACACACAGAATTTTTTCTAAAAATTTTTTTTTATGAGTTTCATGAATTCCTAGTGAATTATTGACATTGAATTTTTGGGAGGAATACAATACCTTCTCTGAAAAATGACCTGTTATTTATGGACGCTCTTTAACTGCTTTGGTTCTCAGCATCCCATTCAATACTGGGCGTGAAAGATCGCTTAATTTTGCTCAGAGGCCTCTCTTATCAGGCTTGAGGTTCTTTTACGTGCCGTAAATCTACGACACGGGACCCACAGCTTTACTTCCCTTCCGAAGGAAGCCATGCTAAGGATTTTTATGCCCAAAAAAATCCATTGTCCTCCGCCGGGTTTGAACCTGCAACCTTGGGTATATGGTAACCACAACACGGAGGGCAACAAATATACCTTCTCTACCTATGTACTTAACATAGTACTTTAGATAAAGTAAAAATTGGATAGGCGTACTCAGTATTGAATGACACAAAAAGCAAAAGATGGTAAGGTTAGTCAGTGTCAGTTCAACATTAAAGTTTACATGATTGTAGTTGGGTGTGTGGTTGTAGCATTAGAAATGCATTATTTTGTTTCCATGCTTACTTTTTGGAAATATATGTGGGCCAAAACTGGAGTTACTAAACTTGGCATTTAAGTCAATCATAAGAAAACATAAGAGTAAAAAATCTGATTTGTTACATTCACATGACTTTCTGTAGCTATTCCACAAATTCTTCTCATACAAAAGATTATTCTTGTATCTACATCATGCTACTTGGGATAAATATTACTAGAGTTGGTCTTATTATTTGCTTCTTTGTAAATAGAAGGGAATGCACAAGCTAAAGCAATAGCCAAATATTTTAAAAAGCTGGTTGCAATGTGAAACAATTGAAATTTGGTTCTCTATGCTTGCTAGGAATAAACAAAAGAGAGACAAAAAGAAAGATGTCTTCCTATTCTGAGAAAAGTTTGAGTAGGTTAAAACTGAAATCAGTAACTCAGAATATCTTGAAAATGGTTAACTCTACAAGAAAAATTATATGACAAACTGTGTATTTTAACAAGATCTACATTTTTTTCTATAGTACATTTTTGTCTATCTCTTACGGCATACCAGTTATACAAATGTCATCCAGAATGAAGAGGTCTTCAGAGGCTATTTCCATTAAATTCAAGATATACATTTGTCATGAAAATATTTTAAAAATATGGCATTTTTTTTAAAATTGTTAGCCTTTTTTTGAGATAGTTAAAATTTTTGAAAAAAGTTCCATGTACAGAGTAGTTCAGGGCGGGGGGATTTTTTTTAAAATATTTGTGTTGCATCCTTGAAAGATATTGAACTTATATACCAGCACACGCACGCACGCACGCACGCACGCACGCACGCACGCACGCACCCACACACACACACACACACACACACACACACACACAGTTTTTAAAAAGGTCTTTTTTTATTCAGGGGGTCTCAAATCATGTATTCCTTGAAATTTTGGGTGGAATACAATACCTTCTCTGTACATTATACATATCTACTAAAAAAAAAGTAAAAAAAGATATATTGATAATGTGAGTCATACACCTTAGGGAGAAGAAACAAAATTTCAACTTCGAGGACAGGTTTACCTGAAGTGAGACAATGGATGGGATTTGTCCTTGTATGGCTATTTCGGGGTTTACAGTTCTTTGACCTGCTGCCTTTGATGGTGTTGCAGTAACCAGTTTTGTGTGTGTCTCTGTCTCTCTCTCTCTCTCTCACACACACACACACACACATACTCTTTTCTAAAAATGCTTTTTTGGATTCGGGAGGTCTCAAAACATATATTTCTGGTGAAATCTCGGTAACAAATTTTTGGGTGCAATATACACTTCTCTATACACTATTTACTTAGTACATATAGAGAAACTTAAAAGTAGTAAGCATTTTCTTTCTAGCACTCCTTGCTCTCTTGACCTTGATGGGTGGTTAGGCATCTTGCTTCTGGATCAAATTGATATATCCATGTTTCATCACCCCTAACAGTGCCTGAAACAGTTTTATCTGAGACTTTCCACAGTTAAATATTTGCAGCATTTCTTGGCACCATTCTACCCTATGGAGCTTCTGTGCTTCAGATAAATTTTATACAAAAGTATTCATGAAAAATGGTTGAAACCCTCAACAAAATAATTGATAATGTCAGCTTAATGTCTGTTTGCATTAGTTTTTGACCTTCCTTTAATCTCTGTTTCCACAGTGGTGGGGTATTTCTCAATCACTGTTTTTGGTGGACTGCCACTTTGCTCTTCAATTCTCCAAACCAGTGGAACACACTGGCACACGGCAGAGAATAGTCCCCAAAAGCTCACTCAGTGACTGCATTTCATTTAAGCCATTTGAACACATACAAGATCATTGCACCAAATTTCTCTCTCTGAATCTCTACTAAATTGAACGGTCACACTTTCCAGACTTCAAACATAAAATGCTGGAAAATGAATTTTGCAACAATGCTCTACCTGCTACCAATACATTACCAATGAGTCAGCTATTTCGACACAGCAGCAAAGCATTCCCCAAAAGTGGCCAATACTCCTTGTTTCACTGCCTATCTAGTGAACCTCATATTTTATTGGAAATTATGAACAAAACTTTACTTTCTCTAATTTTATACACAGTATGCATTCCACCCAAAAATTAAATACCAAGATTTCACTGGGAATGCACATTTTAGGATTATAAATGCACATTTGGTTTTAAAAAAATAAAAATTTGGATAAAGGTCTGTATGTGTGTGTCCGTAAACATAACTAAGAAATGAAAAGTTGGTTAGCTACCAAACTTAAATATCTTCCAAAGCTTTAAAAAATGTTGATTTCCTCAAATGGCTGTAACAATTTTGATTAAAGTACCCATATTAAAGATGTTTAAACAATAAATAAAATGTGCATCTTGAATTTTATGGGAATGGCCTCTGCAGAAATCTTCATTTTGGATGACTTTTGCATTACTGGTAAACTGTAAGATAGAAAAAAACTTGCCACAAAAAATGTAGATCTCATTGAAACACTCAATATATGTTATATATATATTTCTTTAAAACTTTTCTCAAACAAGAATTTCTAATTCCTGTTTCTTTTGTTTTGCTCCTGGCCATGCAAATAGAAATGAATAGTCATCATTTAGCAAACAGCTTTTAAAAGATTTCAATTATTTTAGCCATTCCCTTCTACTTGGAAAAAACTAAGTAGCAAGACCATCTCTGCTAATATTTACCTTGAAAAAGTCATACGAATGGAACTACAAGATTTTTTGTACCTAAAGAAATGTCAAAATTAAATGTTAGAGAAATTTATATATAGTGTTATAAAACTAAGATTACTTATCTTTACTAGTATAATCACTTTCAGATCACTTATACAGGTAAAAAATGTGGAAATACAATAAATTCTGAGAATCATGAAAATACTCAACAAATACATTTAAGAAGTAAAAAACTGTATAAATATTTAATAAAACTTTCTATTCAGTTGAGGAACTTATAATTAACTGAATATTTTGTTGTTTATAACGTCCAGAAGTATACATAATTGTAATTCAATGCTAACAATGTCTAATATATTGTTGTAATTTCTACAGACAATAAATGAATTGAACTGAACATTTAAGTTGTATGTGGGTGGCAGTAGCATGGGTGATGCTGCAGTGGTTGTTATATTCACGACTTTTTCATCCTCTGAAACACACTCCTGGTATTCTGCTTCTTTCTTGGTGAAAACAGTGAAAGTAGTTCATGATGTTACATTTGTGTTATATGTTTTATTTCAATACAAATTTATCATCAAATCAGAGGACATGTTCACATTTTACTCTTGTATTTTTAATTTCACAATTACAGAAATGATTGGAATCTCAAGGGATTTTCTTGAAGAAAAGGATTTTTTTTTTTTTTGATATAAGTGTTTTTGCATCTTTTTTTTATTAATTTATTTAAATCCTATAATCAAGAATCTTAAATGTTTAAATATTTGCATACATAGAACTATAAAAATAATGTGCATTAAAGATGCATATGTAATGTTTCAAGTGAATTATTTCATCTTAAATGTATTGCTTTTCTAGGCAATAATCTTTAACATTATACTGACTCTTCATGTCCAAAATGCATTACACAAAACAAAATATTTTAGTTTCAGTAATAAGGCACTTATGAAACACAATTTCAAACAATATCTGCAATGTAAAATTAATACACACACATGTAAAAAGGCTGTATTTTAAAACCTGTGTATTGTTAAATCCTCTTTGGGTACAATTAAATAAAAGTTACTTTGGTGCGAGCCTGATTGATATGCCATACATTACATTCTTCATATTCATCAATACATTCTTCTATTTGTTCAGGGTTAAGACCATGAGTTCCCCCCAGATAATCTGCTAATTCAGAAATCTTCAGAATTTTTCTATTACCAGCAAATTGTATTATTATCGCATACAATTTATCCAACGTACTTTGGAGCCTGTAAAGCAAAGCATAATTAGTTTAAGTAAGCATAAAATTAAAATGTGCAGAAAATATAAGATATAAAGCAATTGGTGATTAATGATAATAAAATACATAGAAATTAACTATGTCTGCTAAATTAAAGAATAATTTTTATAAATCACAAGAGTATAACAAGTATAAACCATTTTCATAATTCATAGCAGTTTTACAAAATGTTCATATTACTGCTCACTACTATTTCATTCCTGCTATATGTTATGCTTCTAAGCTATAGGTCAAAGCAGATTTGGCAGCTAATACTAAGGTACAAAAATTCATTAAATCTCATTTAACATAAGAAAAAAACTTATCTTTTCTTCCCCCCCCCCCCACTATCACAAATTCCAATATACATTTTTTTTCATTCCAATTTTAACTAAAGACTTTTGCTAAACAAGGTGCAATAAAAGGACCATAAAAATTTGCACATATAAACTAAAAATATTTATTATACTTCAATGATGAACTTACCTTGAGGGCTCCTTGTCTGAGTATTTGAGAGACTGCTTTGACTTTTGTGTCAATCTAATTGCCTCCTTTACATCTTCTATCACAACTGTTTCTGATAACCGCAGTCTTGCCTGCCAAAGTAAGCAAAATTGAACATAAAATTTCAGGAGGAATTCCTTTAATCATCCAATCCTTCTACCATCCTCACTTTTAACTGCTAATATGAGAAAATGAATTTTGTTTCACTCAAATGAAAAACTTAATAGAGCACCTGTCTGCTGAGCAAGGGCTCCCGGGTTAATTCCCAGCTGAGGGGGTAGGAACTTTTCTTTATCCTCCCCAGAGTCTGGAAGTATGAATATGAATGTATATGATGAAGAAACCCCAAAGAAAAATAAAAAAAATCTAATGACAACTGTTTATAACTTAATGTTCCAAAGGTATGATGACCACTGCAGTTTAAAAACAGGTTATTAATGGAATAAGTGAATAAATAAAAACATGAAAGTACTAATTCAGCTCTTTCTGTAGCAATATCAACTGTTGGAAGTTTAGCTTACATAAGCAATTACTTAGAAAAATAATTTGACACATTTTCTTGATCCCCAAAACTTTTCTGCAGTTTTAACAAAGCTCACAAAGTATATAATTAGCATTGGCTGCCTGCTACTTCTATGTAAAGTTTAACTTACTCTTGCTTTTCAATGTATGAGGGTGTTATTATGATCTGCAACCCCTATAATTGTGATTTGTGTGTGGCATACTCTTAAGTTTTTCATTTCCTTTATTTTAGCACTATTGAGTCTTTACATTTAATCACTCCTGGATTCCGTTCGGATTTTAAGTGCACAAGGAAACATATTTACTAAAGAGTGTAATGCATTCATCTACTTCAAACTTACTGTCAACCAGCAGAACTTCTACATAAAAGAATGTTTTGCCACAGTAAAAACAAAATACTGTACAGGGCAGAGGTATGGAAAGTAGACAGGACTTGGAGAGAGGTTAACATAGTCAAATGATCCTTTTGCAAATTTTGTAGATTTACCAATTTTAGCAAATGGAGCTGCACAGCTGATACATGCTCCACCAGTATCAAAATTATCACAAGAGCTGTGAAATATTTATATAAAATTTCAAATTTGGAAGATAGTATGATTACTAACAAATTAGGAAACTGAAAACAAACAGAGCATTTGGAATTGGCACAATTACAGGTGAATTTTGGAAAATATGGAACAGAGATTGAAACAGAGTAAATATTAGACAGACCAATCAATGTTATATCCCAGGAGAGAAAGATTAATGATGACAGTTGCACCCATATATAAGATAAAAGGAGATGTTAATAACCCAATGAATTATAAAGGGGTTAGTCTCTACAAGAGTGTTGGCAGACAGGTTACATAAATGGGCAGAAACGAAAAATAGTTTGTCAGAATTTTAAGCAGGATTTACGAAAGGCAAGAGGACTTTAAATAACATATTTATAATAAGAACAGTAGTAGATAAATATTTGAGTAACAAAAAGGATAGATAATGCGTCTTTTATGACCTGGAGAAAGGTTTCTCTAGGTAATCAACAGGGAGAAACTATGGACTAAATTAACCCTAAAAGGAATGAGTAATAAATTTATAGGAGTAATTCAGAGACTTTATGAAGAAAATGAGTTCTGTATATAACTCGAGCAGAATAGGATTACAGAATGTTTATAATACAATGGGCCTGAGACAAGCATGTAACTAAGTCCTATTTTATTTTGATGATATTGTTAAAGAAATTGAAAACAGAAAACTTACACTGTCAAGTAATCAATAATTGGATTCCAGGTCTTCTCTTTAGGGATGATTTAGTAGAAGGTATAATATCAATCAGAGGACTACCAAGGGTAGGAACACTCAAATTTCTTGAATAAAATGCTGCTAAATTCTGGAGTAATAAAAGTAAAACTTCCTGGTGATAGGGTAAAATTCTTGGGTGGGAATCGAAAATTTTGGATACAGTAGTAAGACATATAGAAATTAAATTGCAGGCAATATTTTTCAGATATTTTAATGTTATTGCAAAATGATAGTTACCTGCAAAAATATGAATCAACACACAATCAATTTATTCAATAATTGAATATGAAATAGCTAATGGCAAACATATTGGATCTTAATTTACTCCTCCAACTCTTACATTCATAACTTGTAAACTAACAATAGCTCCACGTTTGTCATTCTGAAATTGGTTCTAGGTCCATCAATACACAAGAAAAGTTAGAAAAAACCTTTCACAGTTGACATTAAATACTGCAACCCAGTGACCTTAATGCACCATCAAGTAAAATTTGATGATCTTCATGCTCGGTCTGAAGAGCATCTTGATATCTCCATATTGTTCTTCAGAATAACCTGAAGAGTGGTTGCAAAGAGCTTCACTGAATGCAGCAGTAGTATTTGAACTGAGAAGAAGAGGAAAGTGATTGAAAGATGACAGTGGAAATGTTGGAGGATACAAACATTATTAAGGAATGTTTGTTTATTAAAGAAAGGGCTGGCTGGAAGTTTAGTTGGTATGCAAATATGGGAAAAATTGTGGAAGAAACAGGAATGGGAAATGTTTGGGATGGGAACATGGGCATAAGAAAAGATCTCTGGAGAGAAGTGAAAACACGTATTGAGGATATTTAGAAAGAAAGAAAAAAAAATATTTGTTTAGTAGCTTAAGAGAAAAACATTCACTAGAACTATAGATCTAAAAACAAATTGGGGTAGAGAGAAATAGTTGGACTTATGAAATAAAATGAGGGGAAGGATAGGCTTAGGGAAGAACAGGTGTGTCAAAAATAGGGGCTATGACATTAATATATGCCCAATGGGTATGGAAAGTGAGGAAGCACTGCATTGAAAGAAAACATGTATGAAGAAGTGCACTGAGATTGGATTAATGGGATAGAGGAATTAACAACAAGAATGCTTACCAAAACAAAAGAGAATTTATTAGCACGTTGAAAATAATTAGGAAAGGTGTGAGGAATGGTATAGAATTGTGAGGCAATACAAGAAGGAGGAAATCAGTAGAGGAGACAATGGGATTATCTAGTATTAGTTAAACAGGATTCTTATACACCAATAACCAGGGTGTTGGTGTACAAAGGTCCATAGGAATAAACAACTCTCAAGGATAGAAACTTAGCTAAATGTGTTTAATGGAAAAAAAAAAAGAAGAAGAAGAAGAAGAAGAAGGAATAAAGCACATTAGTATGAAATATAACAAATGTTTGTGTTGTGATTAATGATCAATTAATTATAATCAAACATTATCATACAATGTTTCTATATATAAGTGAAAAATTGTGGTTCTCAGTGTCCCATTCTTTATCAGGCTTGAGGTTCTTTTCATTCCACAAACCTATGACACAGGACCAATGGCTTTATTTCCCTTGCAATGGAAATCATTCTAAGAGGTTTTACGCCCAAAAAAAATCCATTGCTCCCTGCCAGGTTTGAACCTGTGATCTTGGGTACAAGAGGCCGGCATTGTACCCACTACTCCATGGAGGACGACAGGGCATTACAAATACAGCACATATGGAACAGATAGGGATGGGAGATGCATGGATAAATACAGAATATCACAGCAGAGGCTTTTGAAAAGAAGTAGAAGTACGACTAAAAGGTATGGGCAGCACAAGAAGGAAAAGCTCCTTCACGATATGCAGAGAAATCAAAACAATTTGCAGGAGGGAAAAGTACATAGCGATATGCAATAAACTAGGGTAAGAAGAAACTAAGAAATGCTTCAAAACAAATAAACTTATAAATGTAAAAAGAAGCTAGTAACAGTGAAGTAATAACACAAATGTTAATATAAAAATAATAGTTGCAACAAATCTTCACTTATCTTTTGGAATCCTTACAAAGCAATTAATATTAGCGTAAGAAGAATTTACACGGGCTAGAAGAGGAATTAGAGACTTAAAGACTGATTCACAATAACTCAATAACAGTAACCAAGAACAGGAAGCCATTCAGGATACAGTTTGGTTCACAATGACCTGGTAACGAAAACTAAGTGCTTTTATTCTCTTTTTCCTGACCATATTTTTTATTTCTCCAATTCAGCCAACATGATTTAAAAGAATTGTGATTAAAATGAGTTCAAGTGGCTGCTTCATGTCACAGATACATTAATCTCCACACTGAAGAGTCCAATAATGCACAATATGCCGTACCTGGTAATGAGAACGAGAAAAATAAAACTTGACCAAGACTTGCTTCCCATTAATTGTGAACACTTCCAAAGAGTCTAATAATGCACAATATGCCGTACCTGGTAATGACAACGAGAAAAATAAAACTTGACCAAGACTTGCTTCCCATTAATTGTGAACACTTCCAATGAAATACATCTCAACATTCTGTTCTTGTTCTGGTTACTGCTACCATTTGTTGTAAACCAGCCTTTCAGAATAAGGCACAATGAAGATAAAGAAAAATGTACAGTATTATGAAGTGAACACAGATTGTCATTGTGTATTATATTGTTACCAAACAAAGATATGGAGAGAACACATTTGGCAACAAATATGGAAAAACTTGGATGGGGAAATAATTAGGATAATTTTGATTGTAAAAGGGGGAAAAATATAAAATCTATTTGGGCAGTGTCAGAGAGAAATGGTTAAGAATGGCTAAGAAGATGGCACTAAAGGAATAGTGCAGCAAGTAGACAGAGAGTCATCAATACACAGATAACTAGAACTTGTCTGTATTGAGACCATGTATAACTAGTACAGGCTAGCAACCAAAATATGTAGATGAAAATGTGAGTAATTCAATGATTTAACCTTGAATGTTAAGAAATAATTATTTATTCACTACAAAAGAAATATTATGATTTTTAATAAGCTCTCTATGGAAACTTACCAAAGCTGTAGAGAGACGCAGTATTGCTAAGAGATTTCTGGCAGATGTGAATGTCATGTCGCTGTTATTTCGAGCTTCTTTCCTCATTTGCACATAGGAATCTGAAATTACATATTAACATCAAAACTATGCTTTAGCCTATAGGTAAAGTATATTAATTTACTAATCAATAAAAGGAACAGCCATAGGAAAATATGCATAACAGCAATGATGTTTACATCATTCACAATGTCAAAGAAGAGCACAATGTTGAAGTACACTGACTACAAATGCAAGCTGTAATCATGTCATAATGAAGGCATAATGTTCATCACCAGGCGCAAGATGTCAGAGTTTTGTAACAAAGATAAGGAAGAAGGGAATTCCAAAATCAGCAGCTACAATGGTAAAAATAACATACTTATATTATTGGTTAATGCTGCCTGCACACTATGGTACTGTTTTGGAATTAGCACTTAGTACATGTTTCTTCTCTTTCAAGAAATGTTAGAAACCTAATAGATTATGTAAAAACAATGTTTTAAGAATACATTATTATTATATTATTATTAGATATTATATTTATTAGCAGACTAATGAGCAAGTGCATCATTAAATCTTAAATGAGGAAGAAGTTTATTTAGGCTATTTTTACTTTCTCTCACATACTATGTACACAGTGTATGGAGAAGGTATTATATTCCACCCAAAATTTGATACCGAGATTTCACCAGAAATACAAGTTTTAGGGTCCATGTGTATATGTGTGAACACGAAACTTAAGAACGAAAATACCAAAGTTGGTATTTAAGTAAAATATCTTCCAGGAATGAGACAAAAACATTTTGAGGAAAATTCCCGCTCCTCAAATTACCTGTTAAATGTTAAAAATTTCTAAAATTTTTATTTTCTCAAAAATGGCTCTTAACAATTTTCATTAAAATACCATATATTAAACATATTGGCAGCGCAGACAAAACGTATATTTTGAATTTTCTGGGAATAGCCTCTGAAGACATCTATATTTTGGATGAGTTTTGCAGAATTTTGCATAATGGTTAAACCATAAGAGATAGAAGAAACTTATTACACAAAAGATGTACACATAATTTATGTAATATATGTTTTTCTTTTAGAATTGAACTTTAAGTAATTTTTTTCTCAATGGTTTTGATTTTAAACTACCTAACTTTTCTCAAATGGGACCTTGCAAAGTGAACCAAATCCCAACTATTTCACGTAGTTTCATGTTATAAAGGATTTGACTATCACAATAGCCCAGTGCATTCTCTTACTTTCCTTCTGCTTACAAGGAAGCAATTAATGAGACCAATTCTGCTTATGTTTATCTCAAATAGCATGATGTAGACAAAAGAATATCCGTGGTTCAAATCCCAGCTATGGCATTGAATTTTTCAGTCTGACTTCACCCATCCAATTCCTGTCCTACACAGGACTTGTGTGAAAAAACAATTAAATCTAAAAGAATAATCTTTTGTAAGAATGGTTTGAATTTGCAACAGCTAGGGAAAGTTATGTGAATGGAACACATCAAATTTGTATGCAATGTAACAAGTATTGTATGATGATTAATGATAAGTTTTAATTACTCCAGTACTTACCTACAATAGAATCAGAAAGTTGTTCTGGTATGATAGGCTGCTTCTGCCTGCATACAGCAATGTAACGTCGCATTACTTGCATGTCAAGCGCCTCTATTTTGGATGGAGGCTGCTTGCAGTGCCGATGAACATACGTGATATGTGTAGCAAGTTTGAGATCATTCTCCTTGTTTGGTCTGTCTTGTATGAGCCATAGCAAATCAAATCGAGATAGCAATGCTGCTGGAAGCTGAATGTTTTGCTCTACTGTGCGACGAGGATTATAACGACCAAATGCTGGATTGGCAGCAGCCAGTATGCTCACTCTTGCATTCAGACTTGTCATAATTCCTGCCTAAATGAAAAGAAACATTTCATTTTAAAAACTTACATGAGACAAATGCTACCTGATGCTCACAGTTAAATACAAAATGAGAGAATAACTATCACTCTATTTTCGTAAGTTGGGTCTGACAGCGGCCAACTCCAAACTAAGCACTATGCTGCCAACGTGAACAACATGTGTTCACCTGACATGTGCAGGCAACAGGAAGTGATAATTAATGAAACACTCCACAAAAAGACATCAATTAAGAATAATTATAATTAGATTTATGCAAAAAGTAATTATTCAACTAAAATTTATTGAAGAAATACTCCAGAGCTAAATGAAAGAAATGAAGAAAGAAACTTAGGCATTCTTGCATGTGCTTTGAAGTGTAGGGCAAAGTTTACATTAAGGTACGAGAAAATGGCCACATGTTATCATAATTACACCTCACCATTGGGTTTTCATCTTAACCACAAATTAAATAATAAGGTAAACAAGTTAATGTGAGAGGAATATAAAGAAACCAAATCAATTAGGCATACACTTTTGCTGATTGATGCACTGCAATCGGAAAAACAAGTGAGCACTTCACTCATTTTTCTCATTGTAGTGCTTCTGTCAGACTAACTTAGGAAAATAGAGCTTAACAAAATGAAGTATTATTTTATTTGCTAAGTTTTTGGAAGAGATTATATAAAACTTTTTAAAATACTGAAATATGTGTGGATAGATGTCACTTTCCTTTCAATTATTAAGCATTCATACAGAACATGTTACAAAGACATTCATTTCCATTGTAAACTATATGGCCATTGTATCTGGAAAGGAATCCCCTACTTAAGCGTAGGTTATACCACCATCTGGCTGTCTAGTGAAGAACTTCGTTGTTTCAACTGGCAGAATTTCAGTGCATTTTTTCTTACATTGTGTGAGTTCTGCTGCTGTTTTATAAGATTGTATTTCCTCAACATGGTATTTTCCCCTTCTGAAGCCAATCAAACACCCGCAGACAAAAATAAACATCTTTGAAATTCATCCGGGGAAAAAAAAACTAAGTGTCCAAAATGGAGTGCTATTGCAGATTATTTAATTTGTTTTAAATTTTTTAGGTTTTCCTTTAATTTGGTTTGTAGGTTTCTATGTATATTTCATGGCAGTCTTCACAATCAATCTTATACTGGGTGATCAGGGTAGGGGAACAGGTTTCACAACGCTTAACTGGCAGTGAAGGGTGAACTTCAGTATGATTTGAACTTTTGCAAAAATGGCATGTATTTGTTACTTATCAATACAACATATAGTAAGTAAAATGGCTTTATTTGAGTATTGCTATTCTGTTCCATACAGAATTTACAATTTTTATCTCTGAGGGTGGAGGGGAGGATTATAGGAGAAAAGATTTGCCTGCCATTTGTCAGAGAGAACTGCAAATGCTAGAAGTATGTATGTATTTATCGGATTCTGCCTGGTGGCAGAGTTAAATGTACAAAATTCACATACAATAATAATCTTGAAGTTAATAATAGTAATACAAATTAAAAATACCACACACAGTTTTTGAAATATCTAACTACTTATTAAAAATATAGCAATACTAATGTCAATAAACATACTATTAAGCCTCAACATTAATAGTTACAGAACAGTTTTGGGGATCATTAATTACTTCACAAAATTTACTTTAATTATCTAACATTTATTCGCTATAAATTACCACAAAACTTCTTTAAGGTAAGAGGCAGCCCTGAAAGGCTGCTACAGCCAATTCATTTCATTCTTCAATGGTCCTATTAACAAAAGAAAATTTTCCTTGAGTGCTTGAACAATGTAGGGAGGCTCTTTCAACATCTCCAGGCTTGATATATTCAAGTACTTTTTTTTTAAGCGTTTTTAAGTTTTTTCTTTGGTAGAAATAACTTACGCGATAAACTGTAATATATTTACTGCAGATGTGCTTGAACCCATTCAGTGCATATAGCAAGTAGCACAGCCAGCCAGCTTAAGGAGCTGGGAAACCTGTTCCTGTCTATACTGGTTGCTTAGTTTTGGGTATAGTGTCCTTTAGCAGATGAAATAAGGCTCGAGCTAGCTACTTATGAATATGCTGATATTCCCTGTTGTACTCATATACTTGAAGTGGTAAGTTTAACCAAGGTGTGGAATATTGTATGTTGGTCTGATTTAGGATTGTGATCACTTTTATGTGGTTGTCCTCACGGGTGGGCTTTCTGTGTATTCCAAATTCATTATTTAAATGGGGTTTCATAATTCTGAGACTAAAAAGTCAGTCATTCGTCTTTTTCTATTTCCAAAAGGAATTTTATAATTTTGTCTTGCAAATTTAGCAGTTTAAGGCCATCATCTAATTGTTTATTTGTTATGATGGTAAGATTTATACATGTTATTAAAAGGATTTTGTTAGATGAATTTCTAGAGTGCTCATATATAAGTTTGCTACTAGTGCTGACAATAGGTTTCTTGAGATTTTCTGAAAAAAATTAAGATTGATTAAGAAATAGTTTTGCTTGATGCTGAGTTTATCAGCTTTACCAGCTCTTCTAATTTTTTAATAGTTTTGTCTAATCATTTTTTTTTAAATCTTTTTAGCAATTTTGTATTTGGCCAGTAGAAATGTATGTGATGAATGAAGCAACATCAAAAGAGATAAGATTTCTTCTGGTAATATCTGAGTATCCAGGAATTTTTTTGCTTATTCTGAGGAATCATTTATGCTCTAAAACTTTAAAAAGGGATGAATTTGTTCACTACCCATCTGGCCATTTTGTATGTTGCTGCCTAAATGTTGTTTTAATTAGTCTATTTCTATTGATGTGCTTGTATATTTTTATTAGGCAATATATCTGTGACAAAGTGAGGTTATTTGGTTTCAGCAACCACTTTGATAATACCCTGAAAAACATACTTCATACTCTGCTGAAGCACACTGAGAAATTAGAAATTTACTAGATTGATTATGAAGATTATCACGAAATATAAACACAGGAAAATCCAAGAAAAGCCAATAAATCAGACTAAAGGAACACATAGGAACTAAAGTAAATACAGAAACCTGCAGTAACTCACCATTTTTGGTCAACAAAACACATAATTAAACAGGAATTAAAGCTCTTAAAGCATGCACACCAGTATAACTTAGTACGGGAGACCATCCACACATTACTAAAAATGTACAATCTGGTGCATGGAAATGTACAAATATGAGGAACAGCTATTTAGCTTGGTAGGTGAATGGCGCCACTCCTCTGCCGTACCCCCAGTTCAAACCCATCAGCTATAGCAGGACGTGATTGGCAACATGCACTTGGCCTTTGTTTTGCAGTGGCAGAGGCAAACCAGAGGCCCGGACAGTTTTAGATGCATTGAAACATATAATTCAGAATGTGCTTTATCTTAATTTCATTATATTATCACTGCTTTTGATGAAAGGAACAAAACCCATTGGCAACCCTTTTCGAATAATGAAAAATGGTAATATTTGCATATTTTTCAGGGGATGAAAGATGAAGTAAATTTATCTGTTTTATTATATGTGTATTAACTTATAGTCCACATTACACTCATTTATTTAGAATCTTGCCATTTTATTACAAAATAAGTTACTGTAAATTAAAGTTCAATAAACACAAAATATACTTTGCATACAAAAACATTCTTAAAGCATTTTTTGTTAAGTAGACAAACATATGGGAGAAAACACAAAGACAATTATGGAAATAAAGTAAGATAATGTTCTAATAATCAATGATCCTCTGTTCCTTATGACAGCATCCATTTTTCCAGGTGGTGGTGTTGAGAATCATTCCACTTGGGTTAAATTGTTTCATTATCCCTTCCCTTGTACAGATGCAATCAAGTTGGAACAAGCATAAATTCTTTGAGCTTTCAGAGTTAGAGGGAAATACTTAAGAATATTGATAAAGCAGCCTGTCATGTCCTTTCACAAAAACTAGATATTATATAAAATTATTCCCTACCTTTGCAATGGAAATGGTCTGCTGCTCCATCACTTCGTGAATGGCTGTTCTATCTGAATCAGCCATTTTATCAAATTCATCAATGCAACATATTCCTTGATCAGCCAAAACCAAGGCACCACCTTCCAACATCATTTCACCAGTAAGGGGGTCCTTCATAACTGCTGCTGTGAGACCTACGCCTGAAGATCCCCTACCTGTTGTATATTGACTGCGGATTGCTAGTCGATCAATGTAGGACAGTAATTGTGATTTGGCAACACCAGGGTCTCCCATCAGGCAGATGTTGATGTTTCCTGAAATCAAATACAAAATAAGCAATTGGGAAGTGAAAATGGAAGCACATACCTCAGAAACATGTCTTCCATATAAAGAATAGTAAGAGCTGTAATGTTACAAAACTCAACTCGCTAATTAAATTCAAACATTTTATGTATTTAATTAAATCTGTTTCCTTGCAGAAAAACTAAAGAGGCAATAAAAATAAATGGGAAAGAAAAATAAAGTTAAATGTAAAACAATCCAATAAACCATTATTGCTTACTCAATAACTAGTGCTCAAAAATATTATATAGTACACTCATATCTGAACTGGTAAGTCATTATGGGAGAACCGTTCAGTTACTGTGAAGGATGAAAATATCTCAAGTTTACATAAGAACAATCTGGATACACTGGCAACAATTCAGTTGCTTTCCCTAACCTGGTTGCACTCTATCGACTCTGTGCAATTTGCACTCTATCGACTCTGTGCAATTTATTTCTTTGCCATCATACCAAATGAAAGCTTTCCTCATGGCTAAATAATGCAATGATTTCTCTGACAAATTCAGTAAACATTCTTAACATATATATATTATAAGCATATTCTGCCTAACAGATAATTTCGGTACCAACAATGGATAACAGCTACACCATGGCATATTCAAAAAAATATACTAATTTGAGACATCAAGCCCATTTCTCATTACATGTATATGATATAATAATGAGGCAAAGAATTCTTAATATTTTATCCATAATCAGATGCTATTTTTGCAAATAAGAGCCCTTCTTCACACAGAATATCCAGAAAAATGAGAATTTAATGGCCACGTCAGCATGTTGTCATTGTATTTCAGTGATTAGAGAAACTGAACAGAGACTAAGAGTTCTGTGGTTCAAAATTGCCTATGCCATTGAATTTTCCAGTCTGATTACCATTCCAAAATAGTATTTTGTTGCAGTGTCAGAAGAATTTTAAGTCCTGATCAGATTCTTGATAAATGTACAACCATTATGAGATATGACAACACTTTTTATATAATTTTGCACTGCTTTTTATCATCTTTCAAATATTTTTAAAAATTGAAATTTGTATTAATTTTCTAACTTTTATATAGCATTTTAAATCAACTTTCAAATATTTTTAACAATATTGAAATTTGTGTCAATTTTCTAGCATTTATACAGCATTTTAAAGTGTTAAAATTTAATCAATTCAATTTTATATTAATAAGACAATCACTATAACGCTGCTGCTAGTTATACTAACATACTTTAATGCCATTTAAGTCATTATTGGAGCTACCCTGTGAAGCAGATCATTAAAAAAAAAATTAACTATCAGTCAATAAAGTATTACCTCTTATTTTCATTCCTCGAGGACGTCGATCAACTCCACCCACCAGCAAGAGAAGCAAAGCCTTCTTCACATCTTCATGGCCATATATCTCTGGTGCTAGCGAACTTGATAGAAGATCATAGAAGTCATTAGTTGCAAACTCCCTTATCTCTTCAATGGTTAAGTCACCTTCTTGAAGTTCCTCATCTATTTCTGTTTTGTTCACTTTTACAACTCTCTAAGTTAGGAAAGAAAAAGTTAATGGCAGCTTTATTGTTATGTTGATAATGCTCCTATATTTACATTACCATATACTGTTTTTTAAATGGTAGTTTGTTAAATATTACAACATGTTTACAATTATGTAACTTCTGAAATAACTAATGACAGTAATAAAACTTACATGGGCATCTAAGAAGGTTTCAGAAAGAAGTCCTTGTGTGAGCTGTCGAAATCCTGTGCGTAGAAGTGGTAAAAAGACTCCTGTAACTGCTACATGGTCCCCTGGTAAGGCCCGACGAGTTGTCTCTCCACGACAGAATATGGTAAGGCTGCGAGGAATATTACCTACTGGTACTGAATCACTCTGCAACACAGATAATACATTAAAAACCAATTACCAACACAAACAAAACTTGTTCTTTGGTGTATCTGAAGTCTTAGTTAATTCAAATGAAAACATGATTGTATATTAATTTCTATACTTTATTTACTTAGTCAATTCCATAAATATATATGATATTTTGAAATGTAATGCTTGGCAATATTTGAGATATTATGTGAACTGTCTCAAACTTTATTTTATTGCATTGATCTTGTACATGCTCATACTTTTAAAATTATTACCTATCCACTTTTAATTCATTTATGTATAATAATACTCTTAATTTGTAATATATACCATATATTTAAATTGTGTGAAATTGTTTAACTTTTGTAATATAATACTTAGCCTGTACTGACTATGTTTGAAGCTTTGTAACAAAGTCTATGGACAATAAATAACATTATTATTATTATTATTTTATTGAGAAGAGTAAACCATATTTTGGAATTGTGAAATAAAAGCACTCTTTTTAAAACTTTAACAAGGTGCAACATTCCTGTACTGCTGCTGCCACCACCACCACCACCACCACCACCAGCATTGACCATCCTAACCCACTTCTCCTTGAAATAATGCCATCATGTTTATCCTAGGGGAATCCTTCAGGACTTGCAGGGAATTTATTTGGTGTGAATCCAACTCGCCCTTAAAGTGTCTTCCTAAGAAATCTCTCCTGCCCCTCCTCCCATAAAAAAACCATAATTTCACAGATTAGAAATTTCTCCTGTTCCAACCTCATGCTTCTTTACATCTTCTCATTGTCTTCTGATGATTCTTCCAGTAGGTTTAGTATTTTGGTAACCTGCTTTTGTGTTTATTTCTCATCTTTTACGATAAGACATTAATGGAAAACTATTTCTTTTTATATCCTGATGTCAATAATTGATCACTGTCCTCCCCTGGCAGAATTCTTGCTTTCATTTCTGATAGGAGGTGCATGGGAATCTACTTCAGGCTTGCACAACCACAGGCCACTACAAGGATATCAATATCAAACAGCCATGACACGTTTCTCCTGTTCTACCACGGTATAGTGACCATATTACCCTGGGCAGAGTTTTCTGGATATGGCTTTGCATTAGAGTAATTTCTTCATAATATTATTCTTGTATGTATTCTTATAGCACTTGTAGACTTAATGTATCAATCTCTCTTGAAACTCAAAGCCCAAGCAAGGTTGGAATAATTATTGATATTGACGATTTTTGTGACAGTGATGCATACTATATATAAGCATTATTTGAGTCATTTGTAACACTTTTACATAACCTATATTTTATAATTAAGGACATGTTTCAGAAGCTCTGTTGCTTCCATGTTAATAATTGAAGCAACAGAGCTTCCAAAACATGTCCTTAATTATAAAATGTAAGTGATGTAAAAGTGTTACAACTGATACAAAGAAATCAGAATAGCCAATCCTTAGATGGAGTAACTGAACACAGAGGTGCTTATGGAACTGCTCCTATTCTTCATTACTATTAAGACTGGCTCAGAATTCTCTGGATTACATCACAGTACTGTTGGCATATTTGGAATGCTGCCTTAGCCTCCTCTGTACACTGGTCAAATGGTAATTCTCTTTTAGGAAGGTGAATTGGTTTGCAACATTAGAGCAGCTGCTCATAATAAATGCAAATTTCTCTCTATCCTTCATGAGTAGCCAGTCATTCTTTAACCATGCATACCTTCATCAAACCCAAAGCTACTTCTAATGCAAAACTACATGGCCTTGTCTTCCCTGCAGATGAAATGGCACTTCTTGGCATTTGGTTCCATGTTGACCACCTATTCTACAAATGATCTTCACAGGCATTAGTCTGGCAACTATCAATGATTCTTTAATCTCTGGAAGGCAGCTGGTGTGTTACAAAGAATGAAGGTCATGACCATGATGTAGGTTGATTTTTCCTTGCAAACCTATTGATACTTGGCAGGAATCTGATTTCAGATCTTAAGTTAGAAAAATTTCAAGCTTTTCATGCCAAATATAGAATGGGATGCCAAGGACCATAATCATTAAAAAGCATCCAAAGAAGAAGAAAGCAGTCATTCTGGTGATCCCATTAATCTTTTATTAATCCAAGTGGAAAAGAAATCTTCATTCACTTTTTCACCTCGACTACAGATTAAAATGAAGGGCTTTTGTACTTTTTGAGGATTTCTCTAAATCTTGTCCAACACATTCATTTGCTTTGCCATGGCTCTATAGTAGTGTCACTGCATCTCCACTTAGCTGCAGGATCTTTCTGCTAATATCAGTACCTGGATTCTAGTCCCAATGTCAAACCCTCAATCATCTGTGTGAAAAATACTCAAAATTCTATTGATGCACCTGCCTAAAGTCAATTCTAGCTTCCTTGAAGACAAACTCTTTGTCAGGTCAGTTCCAATGTCCACAAGTATGCAGCACCAAATCATCAGCAATGACTGTAATTTGTCTGCCTACTCAAGACAAAGTCACTAGGTCTGGATGGAGAGGGTGCCCTGTTTGTCATGGCAGCCCTTTCGCATTCCTGTTTGACATTCAATGAGACATGAAGTGTCTCAACATATGTCCTAGTTCATGACACCCCAATGCAACACCTCAGTGTCAGTTTCAGTGCATTATCTTGAAAAATCTTTCTTATCCTTGGAAAATGCTGAACCTTAATATCAAGTTTGGTATTTAACTACATTTCATTGTTGAGTTACGCTAGTTCTTTCTCCTTCCAACAAACACAAGGCCTTGTTCTTTTTATAAAAATACTTATTTTGGATTCAGGGAGAAAAACAAAACTAGCTTGTCCATAAAAATATGATTTTTAAACTATACAATTTGAAATTTACATAATACTATGGCTGCATGCTAAGAGTATTTATGTTTTTAATCTGCTGAATACAACATTTATGTTGTAACATACTGAGGTACTCACACTACTAAATGTAAGATCAGAATTAAAATAATGAAATGATAGTATTGAAGAATTTGATTTCAGTTTTGTCACAACAAAGTCCAATTCAAGTTCTATCCTACATGATAGAATGGTTTCAAATTCTTATGTATTATTTGATACATTTTACTCACATGTTCCTGTATCTTAAGCTCCTGAAATTTGGTGAACTTAGAACCACGCGTCTGTAAGTAAAGGCGGCCACCTGATTTGTTGACACGACAATCTTCACTTGGACACATGATCAGTGGCATGAAGCTCAAAGAGTTAACCTGCAAAAATATTTTTTTCCATAGAAGATCACCATGCATAATCAAGGTACCTAATTTAATAAGTTCATCAGTGCCTCCTGATCTTCTAAGCACTATAATTTGACTATGTTGTGGTGCCCTTATGCTCAGCCTCAAATAACATTGTAGAAAAATATTGGGCTGTAAAATGGACGATGACTTAATAGTTAATTTGCATTTGAAACCAAAATTTAAAAGAAAGACAGATTAAAAAATTTTGGAGTGTCCAATAGATCATTCCAACAATTGTAAAAAAAAAATCTTGCATCAATGTTAACCATCTTCTGAAGAAATATCAAACAATGTAACACTGATATAGGTACCACTGCTTGCTGCAATGTAAAAAGTGCTTGCAGCTAACAAACATTATGAGGTAATTAATTCATGAATGACATGTATGACAATAGCAGAAATTCAGACATAGCAAATGTCAATAAGTCTTGAAGCCAGATAATAAACACACTTTGCTTACAATTGAAATAAACACATGTTTTAGAAGTAGTCTGATTAGGAAGTAAAGATCTTTGGTTAGTTATGTGGAGCAGAGCTGCCTGATAATTCATGATTTGAACTTTTCCTGGTTACAGCATGAAGAGCAGTCCTTTCTTTTTTAGGAAGGAGACACAAGTTGAGGTTTAATAATTAATTGAATGCTCCTCTGTATTTTTTGTAATCGCTTTTTGCTGATGCTAATAGGCTATAGATTTTGCTTCCTTTCTGTTTTCATTCCCTTCACTCCTTGATTGGTAGCTGTACATATTTCTGTCAGTTTACATTTTACTAACTGGGTGTCTTGATGTTGCATACATAGCTTTTTAAACTCAAATGGCAAATTAACTAATTTATCTTTCTCCTATACTTTATGCAATTTAAAGAATTTTTAAGGTGAATCTTACCCTAAAAATTGTAATTTTCTTTAGTCTGGCTATTTCTAATAACTTATTAGATGAAAAACTCCCTGATATATTCACAGAAAATATCTCAAACACTGACTCTCAGTAGAAACCATCATCAATTGGGATAGTCAAGTTTTCTATAGATAACCACTATATTATATAATCACATTTTAAACCTCTATTTTGGTTCCATTATTTAATAAACATAAACATTAAACCTTGAAATATACAATAGAGGTAAAACGGGTGAATACAACAATTTCTCATAAGCATTCAAGTTAACCACTTTGAATAGGACAAAGTCTGTGGGGAAAAAGCCTTGATTATAAAATACAAAGAAAAATTGCAAAATTTTCTTTTTTAGGGGATTATTAAAATAGATTTGCATTGGCATACATATCATAGTTATATTCTCTTTGTTTTGCTGTGTCTTATATATTGTTTGCAATATTGTTTTAATATCTGCAGCATTTGTGCTATTTTACCCTCTAGTGTCCAAGGCTTTGGATTTTTTTTAACACTTATTGAATGAGTCAAAGTAATGATAGCTGATGGTATTATGTTTGATACATTCTGCAAGCTATTTTTTATAATTTATTTTATTTGTCTGGGTGTATTGA
The DNA here is from genome assembly GCA_030762935.1 of Hymenopus coronatus. NCBI lineage: Eukaryota > Metazoa > Arthropoda > Insecta > Mantodea > Hymenopodidae > Hymenopus > Hymenopus coronatus. The sequence continues at coordinate 31,309,299 of CM060897.1, forward strand.
TGGTTGAATTAAAAAAATAAAAGTTTATATAGACACCAGTTATGGTGTATCATACTACCCCTAAAACCCTAAACAGTCAATTTGTGTCAAATCATGAGTTTAATCACCTATAAAATATGTGTTCCATTCACATACATTTCTGCAACAAATTATTGTTAAAAAGCTTATTCTTCCATGTACTTCATGCTAATGAATTTTTTTTTTTTTTTTTTTGCAAAAATGGTCTCATTACCTGCTTTCTTGTAAGTAGAAGGGAAAAAAGGGAGTACTATATGCTAAAGTAATTGTCAAATGCTTTTAAAAGCTAGTTTCTATGTGATTGAAGTTCCTTTGTCTGTATGACCAGGAAATGACAAACTCCCATACAAGAAAAGTTTAAGTATTTTCAAACTGAAAGCAGTTGCAAGAAATATCTCAAAAACGATCATATCCAGGAATACAATGTATATAACATAAATTATGTGTTTTAATGAGCTCTATGTGTTATGTAATGGTTTTGTCTACCTCTTCAGTTTACCAGTTACACAAAATAATTCCACAAAATTCTTCCAAAATGAAGTTGACTTCAGAGGCTATTCCCAGAAAATTCAAAATACATATTTTATTTGTCGTGTCAAAATCTTTAATGTATGACATTTTAACAAATTTGTTACAGCCATTTTTGAGAAAATCAAAATTTTCGAAAATGTTTCCATTTAAAGGGTAGTTGGGGTTGGGGGGATTTTCTTGAAAATCTTCATATCACATCCTTGGAAGATACTGAACTTAAATACCAAGTTTGATATTTAATGGACTTATTGTTTTTGAGCCCCACACCCACACATTTTTCTAAAAATGTGTTGTTTTTTTTATTCAAGGGATCTCAAAACATATATTTCTGGTGAAATACAATACTTTCTCTATACACTATGTACATAGAGAGAAAGTAAAAATTGTAGCAAAACAAATTGTGATGGTAGATGATACCTTTTTGTGAGTTTAAACTCCCTGAAACAGATGGCTAGCTTTTATTCATATTGCTACAAACACACAACTTCCTTTATTGTGTGTTAGTGGTCACTTTGCAGGCTGCCATAATTCCCCCGCAGTTACGTTTTCTTGCAACTACAGAGGTGAGAAATTTCGTTGTGATTGAGACTTGTGCGAGTGTGTTGACAGCTGGCAAGGCTCGTCAGGTTTTTACCAATTATAGTACAAGAATGCATTACTATTAGAGGCATGATGTCATTAGTGATGCAACACCTACAGGTTGAGTGGAAATATACTCACATATTGTCTTGCATGTACTGTTCTGATTATTTGATTTTATTCTGTGAAAAGTTTGGTTGTGTTATACACAGTGATTCTGTAACGATTCATATTTATAATCGTTACTTTTAAATCTTGCAGACATTGCTCTTGTTCTCATCCTAGAACTACCAAGATGTGATAAATGAGTTTAGGTTACTTTATCAAAATAAGAAAACTTTTACATTTAGTTAAGCACAGAACCTAATGTTGCAAGGAATAGATGAGGTAACTAGTGAGAAATGGGGAAAATAGTTCAACATACAAGAGGTGAGATACAAAATGCATGGAAAGAAGGCATTTTAGAGGAAGCAGTGATGTGCGATTATAAAATTAATGCAAACAATTCCTGTGAAGATAGTGAAAGTGAATGTGATGAAATTATCAGTGAAGAGGAACTTGAAGATGAAGAATGGAAGTGCAGCTGCTGCAGATGGACAGTGAGTAAATATGGCAACAGCATACTGAAACAGCCACATGTCAACAGGATTGTCAATCACAAGGTAATTTTTCATCAATTGTAGGTGCAGCTTGTTTCCATGACAACATATCACATTAAGTTTATGCTTCAGTTTTATATTATTTTACTAATGCTTAATTTTCATTATAAATGGCCTCTTAAACATACAATGTCACCTATGACTCTCAAGTATGCCATTGGGCAAAATTATTTTGATGGAATAAATAGAAAAATTAAACAACACACATTTCAAATATTTTATATCACAGAATAACTAGATTAATTCAATAGAAACTAGACTCCAGGCTTGTAGGCCATGGTCGAGTCGATGCGGTCCCATCTGACGTTTCGCCCATAATATGACTCCTAGTTATAACCAGCTAGGAGTCATATTCTCTGAAGATGCCCAACGGAGCTATGGGTGAAACATCAGACAGGACTGCATTGACTCGACCACAGCCTACAAGCCTGGAATCTACTTTCTGTTGGATTAACACCGGCCGTGAAAGCCTAAATGCATAAACTAAGTTAATCACAAAATGTAAACAGATTAGGCAACTTGCCTTTTCTTTTTATACAATACAATTGCCTTAGAACTACTGTATTGTTTAAATAAATTACATAGTAAACCAAGCAACATATTGTTATGATTTCTGATCTCATACTATGTTTAACTTCTATAAAAGATGAAGTTTTAAACCCTGCATTTGATCAAAATATTCCATTTGTTGATGCCTGAGCTAAGATGTGCCAACATATTTATTTCATTCTGGAATTTTCTTCCAGGATTGCCATTTTTCAGATTTGGGGAAGTACCTCGATTTTCATTTTATGAATTAAACTGAAATTTGTAGAATATAGGAATCTGAATTTGAATAAAACATGCACAAATCAAAATACTGTAACTTGACTATTATTCATTGAGCTAACTAAAGTAGGTAGCTCTAAAATTGGAATCTCAAAATGTGAGGTACAACCAACTTACTTTATCACAATCTACAAAAATGGTAATAGCTATTTATATTATAAGTGGCAGAAATAGATTATTGTGAGTGGAATGTTTAGTACATGAGTGCATAAGTGTGTAAGCCATGTGTGATATCCTATCCTAATATTAACTGAAATATTCTTATATATATTAATATTATTAGAGTCATCATTACGAGGAATTGAATTATAGTTATTAAAATGTTGTTTGTTTGTTGCTGTGTAACACCGCCGGAATAAAGAGTTTTAATTTTGGTTGTTTAAACTGCACCAAAGAAATCAATAAATGAATGAAAATTGATATTCCCAAAGCAGTTTTAGATTATGCTAAAAAAGCTGTACTTATGTCAAGAAATTTTCATTATTTCATGAATGGGGAGCTGCCAAAGGAGTTAAAATAATTTCCAATGAAATAAAGTACTTACTTAATTTCACAGTGAAATAAAGACTCATTTTTGTTGTTTCCTAGGATACATGATACGTATACGTGGACTATAGAATAGAATAAAAAATGTTTTATCTAATTCCATAATCTGTTTTAACTTACAAGCTGATAAGTCTCTGCACCACACTGGTCACAGGTATATGTGGCGACCACCATCATGGGCTTCACTTCTGTGCAACGTGTAACAATACCTCTTACTGTCACAAGTTTACCTACATGCTCAGCTTTAACGTTGCGGATAGCTACTGGCTTATTCTGAGTCATATCCTTGTAAAACAATTCACTGTAACAGAACAACCATGTCAAATTACAATGGTGGCAATATGTGTTGCTTGAATCCTATATTGTAACATCATTTATACAGATAAGTACTATCAGTTCAATGTACGCTACTTGTTCATTATGCAATATGCTTAACTTTTCTATACACCAAACAATAACATTCTGAAAGCTTTTTTTTTCATCTGAAAATAGTTTACCTCTATAACACTTTGCCTGATTATGTCTGTAAAGCTTTACAAAGTTGCATTTTTCTATCAATCTGACATTGCTCAAATTCCACACTGAACATTGCATGTTCCAAACAAATAATTGCTGTTATTATTACTTTCTCTACACATACTATATAATATATAGAGAAGGTATTGCATTACACCTAAAATTTGATACTGAGATTTCACTGGACATACACGTTTTAGGGTCCCCCGCATTCAAAAGAAAAAAAAAAAAAACTTTTTTTTTAGAAAACGGTCTAAGTGTGTGTGCCAGCACACACGCATGCATGCATGTACACGATAACTTAAAAATGAAAAGTCGGTAAAATACCAAACTGGTATTTGAGTTTAGTATCTTCCAGGGATTCAACATGAAGATTTTGATTTTCTCAAAAATGACTAATGATTTTGATTAAAATATAATATAGTCAATATATTTTACATGACAAATAAAATGTATATGTTGAATTTTCTGGGAATAACCTTTGAAGACCTCTTTATTCTGGATTAGCAATATTAATCACATTGAATACAGGATTTTTTAAGTGCCAGAAAGCTGGGCAGGAGAAAATAAACTAATGTGTTGGATTTATTTAACAAATGAAGGTTAGTTGCTTTGCTGTCTAGAATCAGCCTACATTCATATCTAATGACAAATATATAAATCTGATATCCACTTTCATTTTGTTTTTGCAGATTAAGTGCAAATGGCTGAACATGAAGTTCTGTATTTTGTTCATTGTAATCTTTAAATTCTTTTCTTAGTATTACATGTGTACATAATGATTTAACATTTCTGAAAATAATGTTTTGCTATTAAAATACTTAAAAACACAGTTTGCATATTTTTCCTGCAATTGAATGATCAACCTTATGCTAACCCCCTTTTAAGGAAAAAAATGTAATTCCCCTGAAATTTGTTAAATAGAGGTTTTACTGTAAGTATGTCAAAGTTTATCAGACAAAGCATATACATGTATATAACCTGTTTTCACCCAGCATTTTATTACATTTTTTCAAAATCAAATTAAAGTCAGATACAATCACTTATGTTTATGCAGTATTAGTTATCTACATGAATAAATGTAAATAATGCTCAATTTAGAGAGCAAGCTGAAACTAATTCTGCAAGGGAAGGGTTGAGTTATGACCTTTGCTTCATTTCAATATAACTGCAGCTAAGTGCAGTCTGAAAGGTCATGCTCATTAAACTAAAGAGTCATGAGTTACACATTCTCTTGCTTGTGTTTGGATGGTTTTCACTATGTGTAATTTAACCCCTTATAAGCTAGTGTTGCATAGTTGACACCATGTGTTTTATTTATTCATTCTAAGCTGTATACAGTGTTTAGCCCTGACTCTTTGCCAGTCATACTCATATTTTACAATAGCTTCTTAATTCTAGTTTATTACACCATTTTTGTCTCTATTTATTGTCCATGCCCATTTATTTTTCACTTTATATAAGAATTATCCAAAATTCTTACTGTCTCTTTGAAGCATTTCAACTATTGCTACACTTCTATTTTAAACCATTTCTTATTAATATACTCTTTTCTCCAAACTTCAGCCCCTATGCATTTAAGTAATATATATTTCATACTTTCATTTCTGCAACATATAGGACATTGATTTCGAGAAATACCCTTTCTTAAACCTTTTAACCACCATACTCTGCTTTAACCCATGCAATACTTTCTCGCTCCTCTTTGTCACATCTATATACTTTCCCTTCCCCATGAGTCTTTCATTGGTATACAAAAAAATAAAGATCTCTTTTCAGTTATCTTACTAAATATTTATTGTATTGCTTTATCCTCAAGTCTTTTTCTTGTTAACTTCCAGAAATTATTCACATTACTTTCTCTTCTCCACATTTCCCCTAACCTACTACTTTCCAAGTTATTTCTGAGACAGTGTACCCATCCCTTGTTCTTTAAACTTTCTCTTCATATACTAAATACTGTTTTAACAAATTCCTTTCTTCCATATTTAATATTCTATACCAAAATTTCAATGCTCTTTCCATAATCTTTCCCTTACTTGCCACTCTACCCAGCTCTATTTGTGCTACCTGCCGAACGGTTGCATTTGGTAACATAAGCATTTCTTTGCAAAATTTCCTATGCATCTCATCTATGACTCTTGTGTTTTATTAAGGTTTTAGATTTTAAAATGGCTTATTACTTTCTCTAGCCCCATATGTATAATGTACACAGGGATAGAGAAGGTATTGTAATGCACCCAAAAATTTGATACCGAGATTTCACCGGAAATATATGTTTTGGGGTCCCCTGAATCCAAAAAGAGCATTTTTAAAAAAAGGTTTGTGTGTGTGTATGTGTGTCTGTGGACAGCATAGCCCCAACACAAAAAGACTGTTAAATACCAGACTTGATATTTAGGTTTAGTATCTTCCAAGGATGTGACACGAAGATTTTAAAAAAAATCCCACCACAAACTAACCTTTACATAGAAAAAATTTCAAAAATTTTGATTTTCTTAAAAATGGCTCTAATAATTTTGATTAAAATTCTGTATATTAAAGCTATTTACGTCCGAAATAAAATGTACATCTCGAATTTTTTGGGAATAGCCTCTGAAGACCTCTTTATTCTGGATGAATTTTGCTGAATTTTCCTTAACTGCTAAACCATAAGAGATAGAAAAAAAAGAAATGTACCTCATGACAAAACACACATTTTTGTCCCTTACGTTTTTGTTGTGGAGGTAACCGTTTTCGAGATATTCCTTGTTATTGGTTTCAATTGTGAAGTACTTAAACTTTTCTCACACAGGAAGTGTCTGTTCTTCTTTTGATCTACTCCTGGCCAAGCAAAGAAGTGATTTGCAATGACAATCGCTTTTAAAACATTTGACAATCACTTTAGCATAGTGCATTCCCTTATTCCCTTCTACTTTAAGGAACTAAGTAATAATTGTGCTAACATTTATCTTGATTAGCATCGTGTACAAAGAAGAATAATCTTTTGCAGGAGTTTTGTACAGCAGCTAGAGAAAGTCACGTGAGTGTAACACATCAGATTTTAATTTTTTTTTTAATTTTATATTATACTAAATTTCAACCACATAAAATACAAATATTAACAGCTGTTTTGTATTTTAAAATTATTTAATTTTTTCAATAAATTTACAGTGTTTTCTTTTTAAGTAAAGAAGCAAAATCCATGCAACCACAGCCAAAAGTAACTTTGTCAGGCAACAGGCACATTTGACTACTGCTGCTGGGATTCGGACTCACCAATGTTTACCTTTGAATGGATAGCCAGTCAATTACCTCTTGTCTAATGCTCATTTAAATTTGAACAGCTTTTGCTGTGATGCCTTTAGAATGGATAAGAAAATTGGTTTAAGAATTAGGGGAAGAGTGGCATACGTAGTAAAATAATTAAGGCAATAAAGGGTTAAAGCCAAGACTTTTTGCATCATTCATATGGTAAATGCAATCAACACTAAGATTTTATGTACAATTCGCATAGTAAAAGCTTTTTATGGAGGTCTAGAAAGTCATTTTAACAGAATTTCTAGGTTTAACTGCTGCATATAATAATTATGTATGAAAATTTGTGAATAAAATGTTAATCTGTGCAATGATTTTCAATAAAATGTAGATGCTAAAATAATGTGTGGCTACTGAAGAGAATCTAGACAAAGAAAAGAAACCCTCTTATGAGATCTGAAAGGAAATATTAAGTAAGATCAAGTTGATTCAGTAATGAATGCTGGAAATGTGTGGATATAGTAAGATAGCATCCCCCATATCTCCTGACATATACTATATGCTAATTTAAGTAGTTATAACTGCCAGAATTGCAGAGCTTAAATCAGTTGCATCTGATTTGCCAGGAGTTACAACTTTGATTGTTGAGCTACTAGTTAGACTGAAGCAACCAACTCCAACAACATCCAATTACCATGGAATTATTGCCTATCACTACTTTAACATTTATCAGTTTTGTTAATAAATATGCTCATTTATGAAAATATCACATTCCCTTAAAGAAAACCTAAATTTTATTGCCTTTTATTAGAGGCAGTAATTGAGCACTTACATCTGCTTTAAGAAACACACTTTTGTATTACTCTGTGCAACTCGTGCGCAGTATATGCCATCAATACGCGTTAAATGCTCAGCTTCGTTAAACTGATTGGTTTCTATTTAAAAATTATAGTGGATATGTAGAACAATACAATGAAATCATTACAAGCATTCATTAACATATTTTAAAAGTAATAATATACAGAAAAAAATTAGATATATTTTCTCTCTTATACTGAGTGTTGTGGTCAGGGCCAATAAGAGCATTTACTCCAGCCACATGCTTGCAGCTGTCTTTCACTTTTGTTTACTGAAGCGTGATTCTAATTCTGGGAGGAGCATAATGCTTTATTACTCTTAACATGTTCAAACTTACAATCGCCTCATTAATTCTGGTGGGTACTTATTTTGAGGATCCCTATGTTCTCCAGGCTGGCGAAGGCGTTGTTCCATCAACAAACGATGTTCAATGTACACATCTAAGGAATCTTTTGCAGGTACCTGAAATAAATGTATTATCAGTGTCTTAATACATGCACTAAAATTGTTCAATTAGAGACAAATTTTCTCTTTAAAAATATTGCAAAAATATGATTAAATTATTCAGTACACTGCTGCACAATGTGCATTTAGGTGCCTTAAAAATACTTTGTATTTCTGGATATATTTGCTTTAATGTTTCCAAAATTGAATAAAATTTTCCCTATCAGCTCTAGTTTTTGAGATGCAGCATAAATGGCTTAATCACTTTCTAGTCAGGTGATCTATCAAAATTCTTACTTTAAGTGCTTCCATATATTATTTATGAGAGAGAGAGAGGGAGAGAGAGGGAGAGAGAGGGAGAGAGAGAGAGAGAGCGGGGGGAGGTGTGTGTGTGTGTGCTTAGCTTAAAGAATAAAATATTGGATAAATATCTAGTCCATCTTTCTGGATGCAAGGCAAAGATTCAACAAAACTCCTACCAACCTAATAATCCTTTATATGGAAAGAGTTTAAAATTTGTTTTATTTATCATGGTTCACATGATCTAAAAACTTTGCTGCGTCATAGTTAACACTTTTTCTGAAGTATCCCCCCACCCTAAACAAATTTACGAGTTTTACAGTTTCTTGGCATCCACATACTATTTAGTATTTGATCTTACTGGAAATCTGTTATATTTAGTAAACATATACACATTAACTTTAAGGTTCTCATGCAGCAGTACGCAAAGTACCATTACCCTTGGAGCATTTCTAAAACTATAAAGTAGGAGAATATTACAATCTGATTTTACCTCCCACCCTTTTTTTTCCATTTATATAGCCCCCTTTAACATCTAAGGTCATATCGGGGGCTTTGCACTTGAAACAACTCTTTTTCTGTAGGTTCTCTTACCTCTCTTTGTTTGTAATCTGGTAGCATTTCTTGCACCACTTCTGAAGCTAAATTAATGTATCTTCTGGTGTTTGTCAAAATTGATTGGGCCAAATCAGAATCAAATTCATTAACATCATCTAACTCAATGATCATTGCAACCTGCAAGGAAATGTCAAATCATTTATAGACAACCAAAGCTATACTTACTACTAAGCGCACAGAAGATATGAAAACTTCTACGTCCATGTTATTGATGATTTTTCTGCTAAGAATAGGGGAATTAAACTGGTCTACAAGAAAATTTAGGTGAGTTGATTATCAGTTTCATGAAAGTCAAGTTGTTGAAATTAGTAAAAATAATATACCTCTGATTATTCTGATTATGATATTTGATCTAGTAGAAATATTAGTTAATGATCAAATTAATGAACGTTTCAAATTAAAAAAGTAATTGCTGTTAAAAAATTGTAATCAGAAATGTAGTGAAAATCATTACAATATATTTTTGTCATTGCTTCCCCCATCTAAAATAGCACTGAGCACCACTGTTTATGACTGATGCTGCTTTCCAAGTCATTTTTGTATAGTTTTTATTACATTCCTTATTACAGCACAATATATATATATATATATATATATTATTTATCAAAGATCACAATTTGCTCTGTAGCTATTGAAAAAATTATAAGTTTCATGAAATATCACAATGGTTTCCCCACATTACATATAAACTGCTCTGATGTACTACTTTACTATGCATTTAGATACAGTCCCCTGAAGACTGTATTACTAGGTTTGTACTGCACTAATAATTCTAACTGAATCCGTAAGTGCTTACCTCCTCTCTGTGGGCCAAGCTAACCAACTGCTCAATATATGTGAAACTCTTCTTTCCTTTCGCATCAACAGCTGTAAATTCTGTCAGGAATTGCTTCAACTTTTCTACAGAATCAGAAAAGAAAAAAGAAAAGAAAAAAAAAAAGTAGATTATTTTTATATCCCTCATATATTTGCAGTGCTAATACTAGGTGCAGCACAAGTCAATTAACTGCTGCTCATTTTCTGTCCATTGGCAAGTTCTGTGTATTATAGGAAGATTTTGAGGTTAGCAAATGTTTTAGAGAAGACCAGTTTGTGAGATTAAACAGTAACTGGCAGATTTATTGAAAAAAACAAAATGACATACATGTGACATGTTGTAAAGAGTATAGCAGAAGATAGCATCTTTGGCATATTCAATAATATGATTTGAATGTGGAGGTGTTTCCATGCGGCAAAATTTGAAAAAAGTTTCCTTTAACTATAGAACAGATTTATGAATTTTTCTAAGGATATGATGCACTTTGGTTAATTTTGAACCATAGTTCTATTTGGATTATGTTTTGCAAGTTCTTGGTTGAGTAATTAATGTGTAAAACATTTACTAATTTCTATGACTTAGCACATTTTCATATCTTACAAAGTACACCCATGGCTCTCAGTGATTCGGAAAGTATGATCTCTGATTAATTGTATGAGCCAATGTTGTGACCAATGACATTCAAGGATTTGATCATGTGATAGATCATTCAATATTTTGAGTTGGTTAACAACTGTGAATTCGAAAAGAAAACAGTAATGGCCATGATGTATTGCACATCTGAAAGTGAATGTGAACTGAATTATTTTCAGTGTACTGAGTTTTCAAAATTGTTGTGTTATTTAACATGGATATATAAAAATGGGTAATTGGCCGAGTTTGTGTTCAAGTACAAATTTGAACCTAAGAAAACCTGTGGATTTTTTAAGTAGCTAATGTGTTGTATCAGCCAAAATATTAAGGCATCTAAAGATGAAAAAAAACCATGTATGTTCTAAGTGTTTTTGAAAAACGTGTATGAGGCAAGTGGAAGCTGTCAGACCGCAGCAAGCTGAAGCAAACAACAGAGTCCTCTGGATTCTAGATTTTGTCAAGGTCAAGTTAAGTTTAGTGTGTGTAAATAAAACGTAAAGATAGTTCTAAAGGTACTGAAAAAGCAAAGTAAATTAGGGGTTTCTGTAAATAAAAAGAATAAAAAAAGTCTTAAAACCATTCTGTAGCCAAAATAAACTAGAGGAAACTACGACTGAAGACATTTAGTGACTAGGATGGCTGTGCATGGTTTCCATCACAAGATTCCACCAACCAGATCCAGATCGTGTGTGCAAGTGCTGTGGGGAGTGCTGTGAAAGATATCATGTTATTACATGCAAACAGAGAGGAGTATCTCTGACAAAGTTCTGTACCGGTCAATCCTAAAACTCTTTACACATTGTGAGCATATTCTATTTCATTCAAAATAAACTTTTACCCAAGGCTACTTTTTAGAAGATTGTATAAAAGATTCAATGTGATCCAAGTCCATGTTTCCTTGCAGTATGCAATGCAGAAAATGCACTCAAATCTATTTCAGTTGCCTCTGGAAAATTAGTGGTTGCCAAATGAGACAAGGAATTAATTATTTGCTTTCATTACATTAACATTCAGTAAACAATTCTAGAAACATTAAACCTTAATTCACCTCCTATTAAAACTGCATGTATTATTGATATAGTTATTCACATAATTTCATATGGATATTTGCAGTCCTTTGCTACCCAGTTTATTTTCCTGTGCAGCACTTTCTGAAACCAAAGAACAGGCAGCATACGCTATGTTACTAGAATGGTAAGAACGTGTGTGTTTGCGCGTAACAGTAGTGTATCACTGATTTGAGCCAATTGCCGAATTGTTCTTTGATCATGGTTGAATTTGGGAAACGTGCGTTTCTTTATTTTAGGCTTAATTAGCCGAATTTGTAATGGTTTATATAATAACTAGCTTGCCATTGAGCTTATTCTTAGATTTATTATATGTGAATGATTAACTACGGCATTGTAAGCAGTACTTAATGTGTTCTACTTCCCCGAGCTTGGCTTTTGGTAGGTTCTACAAAACAAACGTCGATATGTATCATTTTTGTCATAACCTGCGTCATCATACATACCCTTATCGGAAACGTAATCCTTCCCTGCCATTTCTTACTTCTGAATCACAAGCCTTTCTTATATTGAAGTTAAATTCTAGAATTCTAGTTTTTGTTTAAGGCTTGACGTTGACATACACTTATCACTCCCAAAGCGTCGAAAGATTTGGCGCGTCTTTTTACAGACAATCAAGCTTTCAACTTTACAAATGCAAAACTTAATGTGTAATTATAGTGTTTGCGTAGAAATAGTATTCCATGACAATAATGCTGAGGTTAAATAAAGTTCATAACAATATGCTTATATTTTATCGAACAAAATTATAAACATTCGTTGTATTCATTCATTATTCTAGTGTGACACTCACTTAATGTTGCCTACACTGATAAGTGCAAATTCACTGTTCATAGTTAATGGTTTTGACACAAGAGGAGGCAATAATCGTGAGCAACACTTTTGAACAACTTATTGTATATTCAATAAAATACATTATATTCCAGCAAAAGTGAAATAAATAAAAGTTATTTATTCTCTTAGCCGGGAATGAGAAAAAACTAAGACTTACTCCCTTTTCTAACTCCCTGTTTTATGAAATTATCAGCTAATTGCGACAGTTTAATTAATGAGTTTTAAATATCCGCCATCATTCTGGAAATATAACAGCGTGCTGCGGTGTATTTCGAATTTGCTAGAAATTTGGAAAACTCAAATCAACTAAATGCATTTCTGCATGCTGTGAACAGAAAAAGAGCTTAAAAATGGTAAGGATGTATGGCTTTAGTTATAAACATTGTAATCGGAAAGTTTCAACAGAATTCAGAATTTCTGCTTATTGGTTATGTTTTCTGTGTTGCTTTAATTTCAAAGAACATTTTAATACGTAGTTACTGATTATTTGTTTCATAAAACGTTAGTTTTTCTATTAGAGTTTCATGATTAACACAGTCATATGTCTTTGCAAGGGGCAAAAGCCACAAAATATAAGCATTTTCTTTTTAACCTTTTAAGCACTATTTTTCTCAAAAATCTTTGAGAAAGTAGATAGAAGTGATGCACATCTGTAGTTTTACGGATTATGTTTGTCACTTATAAACAAATGATTTGACAGTGGCATATCTAAGTCTTTTTGGAAAATTTCCAGTTAAGTGCCATAGCAGGTTACTTATGAGCAAGGCACAGGCTTTCAATATCTTCTAAGATGTTTCATCATACCCTGCTGAGCTATTTGATTTTAATGCCTGGATTATTTTAGTATCTCTGCTGGTGTAGTACATTTAGGCTTAGATTCCGGAAATTCATTTGGTAGTTTGCTTTCAAATATTTGAAAGCATCTTCTTTACCCGCTTTATTAATGTTAAGTTTTGTTGTAACATTTAAGTAGAAATTATTAAACATGTTGGCTATCACTTTGGGATTAATTTCCACATTACCTATTTTCAGAGTGGTGTTATATGTATGGAGGTTTACTTTATTGTCTGATTTGTCCATAGCCTTTTTGTAATGCATATCTTTAGATTATCAAATTACCTTTTTGAGGATTTTGCAGTAGTTTTTACATTGTGGTCAATAAGGTTAGCATCACTGCTGATCCTAATTATACAATAGATGTCTTAATATTTATTGTGATCCATTCCAGTGGTCAAGTTTGCAAATGGCAATATTTGCATTGGAAACATGATTCAAAATGGACATTGACAGTTCAGAAAAAGTTATTAAATGCATCATTTACATCAGTTGTGGAGCATAATCATTGTTGTAGTGACAGGGAGAAAGTAGCAAGGTTCACACTATTTATATTTTTGAAACTTATACACGTATTCTTCAGTTCTGGTTTAACTACTATGTTGTTTATATGCATGATCTGCATTAAGCTAATCTTGCTTATTTCCTTAAGCATCTCTTCTTTAAAGATGCATGCCATTACTTATTATTTCCAATATATGCTACACTATAGTTGAATATGTATTAAAAATGCCATTCATGGTGTAAAATACAAATATTACCATTATCTGCTGGGTAGGCGAATAAGTTTAGAATTTTTCTATTATATGATTTGTTACTCCTAGCTTCTTCTTTCTCCTCTCCCTCCTTTCTTTCCCCTTTTCCCAAAGCTGCAACACTTCGCTACGGTTCCAATTATGACTAGCCCTGTACTTTCGCAGGTGCTTATAGTGGAACTCCTGAAAATCACATTACTCCTTGTAATGTTCTACAAAATCAAACTCTTCGCCTAGTAACTGGAGCTGTTAAAACTACTCCAGTACTTGCTCTCCAAATTTTTAACAAATAATCCAAGATTTGAACTTGACATTGAATAAGCAGCCATCTTACAATATGAAAAATTAGTAACCCCCCCTTTTTTTTTAAAGAAAAGTGAAATTTAACCCATTAGAACTATTTGATATTGAACATTATGCACGCTTAGCTGAAGAATTTACAAAATCTGAAACCTCTTCGTGTGTTCTGAAACAAATGACAGTAGAAATAATAAATTTAAGATACCCTACCAATAAATGGCTATGTGTTTATACTGATGGTTCCAGCTTACAAATAACAGTGGTACTGGTGCGGATGCAATATGCCCTCTCTTCTCTTTCTACAAAAGATTAAGTTTAACTACCAAATATTTTGATGGAAAGATTTCGGCAATACTTCAGAGCTTAAAAAACCTACTATATCGTGTAAATAAATTTGAAAAAGTTGTATTATTATCTGGCTCAAAAGAAGTTATAATATCCATAACATCTGATCTTGTTTTGTAATTTATTATGACAAGGTTATTGTACTGCTTTTAACAGACTATGTCAATGCCTGTATAGTGCTTTTAGACAAATAAAAAATGAAATGAAATGATGTAACATCTAAATATTGCAGAATGCCGCAAAATCATAAAACAACTAATGAATTTAAAGAAAAGATTAATGCTTCAACGGATACTACCACATTACAGAATACAGGGCAATGAAACAGCTGACTTTCTAGCCGAGAAAGGTAGTAAAATTATATCAAATTCATCTGATCCAATAAGTTATCACTCAATAAAAAGAATCATTATATCAACATATAAAAAATTAAAGAAGATAATGTATTACAAACAAAAGGAAAACCATGGGGAAATTTATGTAATAACTCAACCAGAATCACTGCAATACCAAGAGAATCCTCTGTAGCAAGTTTTAGACTCCTAACAGGTCATGACTGTATCAATAAACATTTATTCAGGATTGGTATAGTGAGATCTCTGTGTCCTTTCTGTACACTTGAAGAAGATATGGATGGAAACCACCTACTCTGCTTCCCAACCTTTAGTTAACATGATAATATGACATCAAAATACTGGAATGCAAAAGAGCAAATGGCTTTACTACCAATTGCTCAACATTAGATACCAACCAAAACACATTACTCCTTATAATCCTTCTCCTTCTTGTCTTCTTTCCTTTGTTTTTAAAAAAAAAAATGTATTTATGTGCTTGCCATTTACTACTGAGTAATTTGATTTGTAATTTCCTGGGTTCTATCAGTGCAAATCAGATAATTAAATAAGTTTTCTTTTGTGAAAAAATATAATTCTGAAAGGCATGTGAAGGTCTACTAAATATTCCATGCCTTTTTTCTCTTTCTTTTTTTGATTCACTATTTTAATACAAAATGCAAAGCTGCATAAATACAAGTTTAAGCATTTTTATTTATTCATAATTAGCTGGCCTCTGAAATTTTGGCCAGGTTAAGACAAGTCACTAAAATATACAGTGTAAAATCATCCAATGGCAAAACTGAGAAAACAAAAGCTAGTATTTCATCCCTTGTAACATTAAATTCACCTTTGTTATCCAATAAAATTAAATAGATCAAGTGTGATCCAGATTTAACTGTCAATTAGTGCAGCTGGTTTGTGGAAACCTATAGTAAGCACCCTCACTGTCATTGGAGTGCTAACCAGCATCATATCTCGTCCGCACGTTTACAACACAACAATTGAAGTTGCAGTGTGTTTAGTCACATATAAAACTAGCAGTCACAAGGACCATTTGTTTTTTCATTCTTGAGATTCAGAGCAAACAGAGTTCTGGGACTGTTTTCTTCTTCTCACTGGAACCCGTTTGTTGAAACTCAGGTTACACTGCAGCCTAAAAGGCTTTATGCTAAACCTGTTGTTAGTTTATCTTCTGATTCCAGGAAGAAGAGTTCTGGGACATTGATCATGTCATTTGGCAAATAGCTTTACCAATCATACCTACATACATTTTCTTTTTCCCCTTACTGAAACACTATCAACAAACATTCCAATCAGAAATACCATGAAAGCAGTTTTTCATCCACCATCATAGTTGTATAATGTTCCATGCCTTAAAATGTGTACAAGAAAGATACTTAACCATGCAGAATGGGTATTAAAAGTATATAGAGAAAAAAGACAAATTGTATGCAGTATTTAAGAAATGAGTGAAATTGAGCAAACGTAGGAAATGGAAAAAAAGTAAAGTGGGACTGCATTTACTTAGGAATTAAAATAGATGCAGGAGGTATGGGTGAAGCAACAATACAAAGAATATGGCTATACACCAGCCCAGGCTGTTATCTTTCCATATTCATACCCAGATTTCGTTAATATTGAATAATTTAAATAAATAATAATAATAAGAATAATAAAAGTGATAGTGGTAAATACAATAGATAAATAAAGAGCATAATGTGTAAGACAGTGAAGTTCAACAGTTGTGTTTCAGTCGCATCTCTTTTTATGGGCCATGCCATTTTTTTGACTTTAGTTAAGTACTCGTCTACCTTTGTACTATCTTTGTTAACAGTTTAACTGATGCTATCTTTCTGTCTAAATTATTTTTATTGGGATAGTGATTTGCTGGTGATCTTTTTTCACCCTTTTCAGTTTTCATACACCCACTAGTACCCAAGCAATGCTCTCCATAATATCCAGATATATTTCTCTTTCCCATAAACTTTTTTATTGTGATATATGCAATTCTAATCATCTTTTTTCCAATTTTCCAATTGATGACAGGCCTATTATCTTCAAGTCTACATTGTGGATTCTATGTTGGAGACTGATGCCAAGAGTCTTTTTCTCCATTTTTATTTGTCTAGTTAAGTATTATATTTGAGCTCCATGTAATAGGATATGTAGAATGTAACTGTTCATGTATTTTTTTAATTTAATGCTGTATGCCTTGTTTGTGAAAATAAATGTCAAATCACAGAATTTGGACTATGCTGCTGAAATATGACTTTGGACCTCCTTGCAAAATGACATTATTTTGATGATAGCATTTACATACTATAGTTCTTTATTATATATTTAGCATTCCCTAAATATTTCAAATATGATTTCATAGAGCACAGGTGACAAATAACATATAACTTGGAACTAAAATCTGCTCAGAAGGGAAAAAAAAAATAGATTCTTCTGGATGTGGTCTATAGAGCATTTGATTTTGGTGTTTTGTTGCTGCCTTAAGTGTGCATCCATGGTTCAACTTAGGGATAATAAATTAGTTTGCCACACTGTGGCACATAGAAATACACTCTGTAATCAGTCTCTGGTTCCATCACTAGGCATGCATAGTGCCAGGTGTTTAGCCCACCACCCTTAGCTAGTGCCATGAGAAAGAAGCAGGACACTGCAAGTATGAAATGGCTGATAATTTTGCTCAGGACTTTCTTTTTAAAGGTATTTGTTTCTTTTATGTTCAAATAAATATAACATGGGACCAATGGCTTTACTTTCCTTCCAAAGGAAGCCATGCTAAGGATATGTACATCCTGATAATATCATTACCCTCCCCCAGGTTTGAACGTACATCATTGGAAACCAGCTGCTAACATGGTAACAACTAGATCATGAAGGATGACTATGAATAATAAAAATGATAAAGTGTATGCAAAAATTCTGCATATACCTGACAAATTAGAATGAGATGTTCAGCATATAATAGTGTTTCATATTTTAACTGCAGTTTTGTTGAGTGTGCAGATATTGTGCTTGCTTGAAGCGGATGTTTCAAATATCTTATATAACTAAAAGTAAACTAAATATTCTTTATAACTCCCCAGGACAGCCCTCCAGCGCATGCACATTGTAATTTGTAAATTAAACAAAAATTAAAAATCCACACAAAATAATACATTTTAACATTCTTATTGTAAGCTAGATATGCTGTGGTAATAATACAGCTAGCATATATAGGGCCATCAGATTAAGTGGCCATACTTTTAATAGCACCTGGTTTGTGGATGTGCAACACTTCCCTCCCAACACTTTTTCTCTGCAAACAAATAGTTGAATTTGCATTGAAACAAATAGTATGAATAGATGAGGACAACTAGAACTATTATTGTTTCACAAATTACAATGCTGAATGTCCCTTACATGGCCTACATTTTCAAAGATGTTGGTAATTTCGCCTTGTGCTCGAAGACAGGCATTGCAGTGTCTTAACAGATGATTAATAACATGTTGCAATTCTTCTTGGGATATGTTGGTTATTTCTTCCCATATAATTACTTTGTAGGTGTTGTAATGTTTGGGGATTAGATTTATACACTTTTGTGTTTCAAATTGCCCTACAAGTAAACATTGCAAGGTGTGCGGTCTGGGAATTGATGAGCGGGCCAAATTCCTATGCTGATCACTTGATCTTTTATTTGACCAGCAAATAGCTTAGAACTGTTCCAAAAAGGATGCTACTATTCTGCAATAAAAATTTTAAAGAAATATTTAAAAAGATTCCTATATTTTATTAGAAGTAATGAGTTGGACTTGTTAACACTACATCAGTTAACTATATTTCTTACTTGAACATGTTTCGGAAACGATTTGTTTGCATCGTCAGCATTTATCTAACTGTATTGATCCGTGGTTTGTTGAGGTAGGTAGAATGTCTGTGGTGGCATCTTGTGGTTGTGAAATGAACTTCCATAGTAAATAAAATTTAACTTATGTAATTTGTTTTTTACGATGAGTGTCTTCTCATGTGTCAAGTTCAGCTGCATATCTGGCTGGTTTTATCAGTTATATTTGGTGTGATTTCATGATGGGCTATTGCAGAGTTTTCTGGTTTTTTTTTGTATTTCAACAAGACACTCGTCATAAAAAACAAATTACATTCGTTAAACTTTGATTTATCACCAGGAAATTCACTATGAGAGTTCATATCACAACCACAAATAGTTTACCTACCTCAACAGACCACGGACCAAGCCAGTTGGATAAATGCTGATGAAGGAAACAAACCATTTCCAAAACATATTCAAGTAAGAAATACAGTTAAGTGATGTAGTGTTAACAAGTCCAACTCATTAGTTCTAATGATAAACAGCTCACTGTTATTAACCTTCTACTTCATAATATTATAATGAATATTCAGATTCCTATATGCTCAATCGCCATATACTGTAGAGGAATTTCTTAATATGCTCTGTAGGTGTGGCACACCACATGTATTGATGATTTTGCATTATTGTTGATCATATATTAATGCACATCATATAGTTCACTCTTTAAATAGTGATGGTTTGAAATTTTAATATTGCATAATAGGTTTTTTTAAAAAAAAAATTATTATGCATATCTTAATTGTATGACATGCTTAATGTGCTTGAGCATTGCTCAAGGTGGGACCAAACAACAAACAAACAAATTCTGTCACCAAAGACATCAGTAATTGTATCCAAAGAAGGGATATCAATCTTTTCCTCCGTTAAAATGTGTGTGTTCCAGTCTAACACTGATCTTGTATTTTAAATTTCTTTCTATTTTATGAACTGTACTTCTGTTAGGGAATCGATATCAAGAAAGTATTCTCAAAATGCTCTACAACACAGAGATTTGTGTTTTATAAAATTGCAACAAATGAAAACTCTTTGTTTTGTAGTATATTGGACCATGACTATACTAACACACAGCTAAAAACCATCAAAGAGCATTTTCTACTGTGTTAATTTATTATATACAGGTTGTTAAATCAGAAGGTGATGCCATATGTGGTGCAACTGCAGAAGCTACAATCTCAAAAGGCAAGTGGCACGCTCCCAAGACCCATGTGCTGATTAAAGCGTGGCCACTTAATCTGATGGCACCATATTTGTAGGCACAATAAAAGTATTACCAAGGAGAAGGAAGCATTCTATTTTATTTTCTTGTTTTTTTTCCTTCGCAAGCTCATCACTACATCCCAGATTTGTATATCAAATTGAGAATGTGTAGTAAAATATTTTGTTGTTATTTTCCATAATTGGAACAGGGATGCTTAGAATAGAACAACAAATAGAAGTCTTACCTTTTGACAGTAGTTTTATCTCCATTGTTTTGGGCAACTGCTATATTCTAAATTTTTCCTTTTCCAGGCCTCTGGAGTAATTGTTGCAGGCTTAGGGCTTGCAGCTGTTGGATTTGCTGGACGGTATGTATTGAGAGCTATGCCAGCAATGACACAGAAAATGGGTGAAGCTATGAAGTCATTGCCTAAAATAGATCCAGCAGTAAGTATGACATTGCAACCTGGCTTCTAAAGTGTCGAAATTCAAACAGTCAATTTTGTGTTTCCTGTATTTTCTTGTAGATTTAGTGTCTATTGTTTAGTACAAAACTGTAGTAACTCAATTCACTATTTGGGATATTTTATCATCCATATTTTAAGGCCCTGAAAATAAATTTGTATTTTATAAAAGCATAATGAAACTAAGAATACTTGTATCTGAAAATCGGGCATTTTTGAGTTACAACCCCTTAGAAACAAGGACACGACATCCCAGAAAAATATTCAAGTTAGAAAACAGTAAAATTGCTTTAAAAATACAAATTGACATCATTTCATAGATTTATATAAAAAACTTAGAACATTTATAGGTTACTTTATAGTGTTTAAAAAGTTAACACATATCTTATTTTTGACCCCTTACATGCAAGTCAAAAGCATTTCACTGAAGTGGAAGAAATGTTGCATATTTATACTTTAAGATCCATAAAAATTTTAGGTTAAATAGTAACCGCTTTAAAAGTTTGTCATTTTTGCAGGCTTTATATACCGGAGAAAATCAAAGTTTACTTTAAAATTTTCCTTTTCAACCTCTTACGTATGTGTGTGTCTGTCTGTCTCTCTCTCTCTCTCTCTTCTCATCCTGCAGATTGGTAACCAGGCGACCATGCATTTTACTGATATGCGAAATACTGGTACTGACACTGCATTCACCAGCCTGCTGATTAAGGCTAAGGTGGTGCTCATTGTTAGCATGCTCCAGTAGCATGCTAACATGCTGGAAAGTCATGGTGAAGATCAGAAGTTCAAATGAAGCCTACAAATAAATAGTTTTTTTTTTTTGTTTTGTTTTATGTTTCAAGTATTTCTAGCAAATCGCGGCTTCTTCCAAATGCACTAGAAAGAGGATTGGCTTATAAATACAAAGTTCTAGTCATTTGTGCTCACTGTGGAAGAATGTTTTTGAATAGAATTGCATTTATTTATGATGTTCATTAAAGCAAGTAACAATTTGTGTTTTAATGAAATTCTTATAATTAAACTAATTAAGTGAAACCACACTTCCATGCCAAACTATCACTTCTCATTAAATTTACTCTTCAAGTGGCAGTATTTGAACCTGTGATCTTCACTACTGAAGACCAATGCGCGCAATGTCCTGCTAGAGAGCAAGTCATTTCGACCGTAATTGTTACATTACAATGCAGTGGACTGTATGGCATAACCTGTAAAGTGCTGGGACTGCATAATTCACAATCCGAATGGCTCTCCCAGTATGTATAATCTTGCTTATATATCTTTACCACTTGCAGAAAAAAGATGGAAATCTAGACAATGATTTCTTATAGAAAAATATGGAACCTACACCATGTAATTATTCAGCTTGCATTGCTTAGATTGGCGTTGCATAATAAGAAGAATAAATCATCAATAGTGACATATTATCATATGACAACTCATTGTATGATACATATAGTGAAACTATAGTAATGATGCAGTAAATACAGTTTTTACCACATCAAATTCTAATGATAGTTATGTCTGAAAGAGCAAGTTGAACATGAAAGATCAAAATAAAATACTATATTAGCTTGCTTTTCAACTTTTGTGTTTTGGCCATAAAATGGAGACTTTTTATGGCATTGTTGGTAAGTTCAAAGTGCTACAGATTTTCCACAATGGATAAGTCAAAAAAATAAATGTATTACATTATATTGTAACTTAAGATTACAATGGAATGTACTATTTGGTATATAGTGTTATTTTAGGTCAAAGCTTATTCTTTATCACGAACGTAGCAAAACAAAAATCCAAACCGTGACGTCAATTTTCTCATGCAAAATATTTATCTTATTTGCATTCTAGGGATGTGGGATTTTGGTTTTCCATTTTTTGTTTTTGTTTATACTTCAACAGAATTCTCATTTACTTTACATATAATATTTGTACATTTACTGCACTGAACATTTTACACAACATTTTGTACCATCACAAATTATTACATTTGCTGGACAAGAGAAAGTAGGTTTCAGTTTCAGAAAGTTGGCAAGTATGCAATTAGCAGCCAGATGATGAACTGCACTACACAAATGTTGAAGTTGGCAATCATACCCTCCATATTATATTACAACCACATTAATATAACATCATAATTAAGAGGGCATTTAAATAAATACCCATGTTATAAATAAAGACACCACTTTTTTCAAACATAAATTATTTATTTATTAACATATGTGCATATCACCCGATGTTCCTGACTTTTTTTAACCCCTCCAAGTAACAGGAATTATCAAGCTCAGCAAAAGTATGCCTCTGTCTTGACAGTTGACCTCATTTAATCTAAATTTGGTTCCCATGAGTCATTTCTTCATGTTTGGAAACAAGAAGAAATTACGGAGAGCCAGGTCGGGCAAATGTTGGGAGTGTGACAGCAATTCATGGCATGGCAACTCCAAATGAATATGATAGTGTGATGTCTGGTGAACCTTCACTTTCTTCTTCACCAAATGCAGCTGTGTCTCTAACTTCTTATCTAATTTGGTACTGTCCAGTAATCCTATTTCCTTTTTTCTAAGAAGTCAATGACTATGATATCCTTCTCATCTCAAAAATCTTTGCAATCACTTTTCTGGATGATGGGACTATCTTTGCCTTCTTTAGAGTAGACATTGGAGGCAGCCCATTGTTTTTATTGTTGCTTGGTTCCTGTACAGGTTGCACGGACCGCATTAACAGCTGGCCAGGAGGGACTCTGTGCTGCACTAATCACTTCCTATCTTCCAGTACTGCACCCCACTCACGATACCTGTGATAGGCATAGTGAGGGATGCAGTGGTCAGGCAGTAGGCCTTGGCCCAATTACGGGCTGTTGTACCACAGAGTTAAATTTCCAGAGCTAATGATGAATCCAGGTCTCATTGATGGTGACAATTCATTGCAAAACAATCCTTCAGATTCCATTTAAATAGCTCCAAACTCAGCTTCAAAGTTGAAAGCTGAACCTGCTTGTTGTCTATTATGGACAATCACAGCAACCATTGCAGTGACAAATTTTTTATTTCCAGCTTATCATGCAAAATATGAGTGTTTTGGTTGACACGTCAATTGCTTCTACCACTTCACAAACTATCATTTAATGATCAGCAAGAATCATATCATGGACTTTTTCAATGGCTTCTTGGGTAACCACAACTGCCAGGAATCCTGGGCCCTGCTCATTAAAATGCATGCCCAACCATGTATAAAGTTGTTGAACCAATATTTAACTGTTGTCATAGATGTGAAAAGTCTCCATTAGCAGCATCCAATTTTACTTTTATCTCCTCACGAGTTATCTCATCCAAAAATAAAGAATGAATTACTGAATAATACTGCACTTATATTGAGTTTTGATAAAATTGAGTCACCTTCGTACACTTTTAACTCCACTTCTCATTTGTTCTCGGTTCTTAAGTTCTGTGGTTGACTGATGCTGCAACAGTTGGGTGTGTTCAGCTTCTTGTTGTGCTGCCTTCTACCCTTATTGTCAGTAGAATGATATCATCACCGGCGGGAAGTTCAAAATTCGAGTATCTTGTTTCTTGGTGATGAAGATGTATTTCCAAATTTGCAGCTCCAAAGGTATTTTTTGCATTT
Source organism: Hymenopus coronatus (assembly GCA_030762935.1). Taxonomy (NCBI): domain Eukaryota; kingdom Metazoa; phylum Arthropoda; class Insecta; order Mantodea; family Hymenopodidae; genus Hymenopus; species Hymenopus coronatus. The sequence goes on from CM060897.1 coordinate 31,333,510, forward strand.
TATCACTCTATTTCTTCCTTTATACTATGTATGATTCTTAGAACAATATACAAAAAAGCAACACGTGTTAACAATTACATAAAATGGAACCAGTTTAACATATTACAACACCAATTTGCTATATTTCGTAGTCTGGTTCACAGACTAATCAATGTTCCATTGAATAAAACAAGAGTACGAGACGTAATATACAACCATATATACATCAGGTTGCCATATTGAACAATTCCAATACAAAATTTATTGACAAATTGATTTACAGACACAAAAGAGGTAAAATATTACATAAAATTACTATTCTAGTAAAATTGGAAAAATCAACAGTTAAATTTTGCAAATTTATTTTTGTTCAACATTTTTCCTGGAAATTTGAAGAAAAAAATTTATAGAGTTAAACATAATACTAGCTCCAGATATAAGATCCAGAAGTTGTTAAATTACCATTTGAAAAATGCCACACCAAAAACTCAATCAGGGATTTATAAACGAATTGCCAAGACTGCCATAAAGTTTATATCAGGAAGACAAAGAGAAATTTGGAAACTAGGAGAAAGAACACTTGAGGCACGTTAGATACATAGCCAAGTCTGCAGTGTATATCACTTTTAGTCTGAGAATCATGGTATAAAAGAAGACATAGATTTGATAAAATATGCAGAGAAACCTTTGGAACTGCAAATTTGGAAAACATCTTTATCACCAAGAAAGAAGATGCTCATGAATTTTGAACTTCCCACAGCAGATGATGTCATCCTACTGACAAGAAGGGTAGAGGGCAGCACAACACAGAGTTGGACACAACCAACTGTTGCAGCATCAGTCAATCATAGAATTGAAGATAGAGTAGAGGTACCCTGAAACCATCTTCCTGAATGAATAGGAAGTGAAGTTAAAATTGTAAAAAGGTGACTCAATTTTATCAAAAATCAGTATAATGGCACTCCACTTTCTAAAATACTTCTTATTATTTTATATAATACTGCACTTTTTCCTTTTTGTCAATCTGTAATAAATATTAGGGCATAGTGGTAACAGAAGCCAGCCCTAAGATGGCGGTGAGTGGCATCATGACTCGGCACATGGCTCAAAATTTACGAAAATTCCAAAGTAACTCAGTGAATAAAGTGAAAAAGAATGACAGTGAACTACCTAATACTGACGTGTATACGCGTGGAAATGAAGGCAGCTTTAAAACTACTACAGAAGACGAAGAAAGGAAAGAAATACAATCGGTAACCGGCAGGACGCGCGAGGCGGAAATGATAGCGTCCCTTCATATGATAATTGAAATGCTCAACAAAGATTTGAAATGTGCTCAGTCAGAAATTCAAACATTAAGGGCAGAAAATGAGGACCTAAAGGCTAAGCTAAGGACACGAGATGAGGATGCAAGTTTCGTGAACGTAGTGGAAAGTAAATCTGGCAAGAAGAGGCACTCGGTATCCACACCACGTGCACAAGACAGTAATCCGTCTGATCCAACTCACCTCAACAGATTTGAACCACTTCAATACGAAGTAAATGAGATCGTGTCTAACCACAAAGATTTCAGTGCTGCAGGAAAACATAAAAAAGTAATGGTGATCGGTGACTCCATGCTGAAGTTCTCCGGAAATCTGTGCCGAGAAAGAGGTTATGCTGTGCATTGCATGCCAGGAATAAAACTAAACGAGCTTAAACACAGTATAGAGAAACTAGACATGAAGGATAGCAAGCCAAAAGTGGTAGTGATTCATGCTGGGACGAATGATATCAGCCGAGGGACCATGGCCGAGGATATTATGGGTGATACAATGGACCTGGCGGACACCATTAAAAAGGCGGCACCAGATGTGAAAATTGTGATAAGTGGAGTGCTAAGAAGACAGGACGTGAGTGAAAGAAAGATTGTAAGAATAAACAGTGAACTTAATTGGCTCTGCAATGTGAGAAAGTGGTTAATGGTGGACGGAAATTTTTGGCTCCACAATAACGATTTTGGGAGGGATGGGGTGCATCTCAACCGTAGAGGATCTCACAAATTTGGCAGGTTGATGTGCGAGGTAATCCAATCACAACTAGAGGGAAACTAGTAGAAGGGTGGGTGGATGATAAAGAAAATTGTGAAGCTAAATCAGAATCAAAGGTTTGTGGTAGTAGAAAGGAATCAATATCCAACAAATTATGTGTATTTCATCAAAACTTACAAAGTATAACAAATAAAATAACACAACTAGAAGTACTATTAAACACGGACCTGCTGGATGTAGAGGTCATATGCATAACTGAACATTGGTTAAATTTAGAGCAGTTATCAGCAATTAACTTCACACAATACAAGCTAGTAGACTCGTTCTGTAGGAAAACATACAAACATGGGGGGTCGTGTATATATGTTAGATCAGACATAAAAACTAAAAATATAGATCTATTTGAGGACATCAAGGAAGATAAGAACTTTGAGTTATCTTTAACTGAGATAAGTAATCTAAAGGCAATTATCATATGCATTTATAGGGCACCAAACTCCAAATTAGACGTTTTTTTAACTAAATTGGAAGCTGTTCTTTCTCGCCTAACTAGAAAGTATAAGATAATTATAGTTTGTGGAGATTGGAACATTGATTTTTTGGAGGAATGTAATACGGTAAATAAAATAAAAGATTTGTTCACAGTATATAACTTGGTCAACACTGTAGAGGTACCAACTAGGGTAACAGAACATAAAAAATCACTGTTGGATGTAATGATCACTAACAAATCTGAACCCCATAAACAATCATTCGTTGAGGATTTGGCCCTATCTGATCACTATGGTCAATTATTAGTAGTTGATGTACAAGTACCTAGGCAAACTGAGAACACAGGAACTTGTATGAAAAGAACCTTCAGCCCAGAAAGCATAGACATGTTTAAACTTTTGCTAAAAAGGGAAAAATGGGACAAGGTTTATCAAGAAAATGATACCAATGTAAAATTCAATACCTTTTTAAATATATTCCTGTACTGGTTTAACATTGCTTTCCCACAAAAACGTTTAAAAATAAAACATCGAAACCTAAAGGGATGGATTACAAAAGGAATAAAAATTTCGAGTCATAGGTTAAAATTTTTGTGCAGACAATTAAAACAGGGTAATGTAAATAATAACTTTAGGGAGTATATAAAGAAATATAAAAGCATATACAGGAAAGTAATTCTTGAAGCCAAAAGACAAGAAAATGAAAGAATCATACAAAATGCGAATAATAAATCCAAAGCGCTATGGGAAATAATAAACCAAGAAATGGGGAAATATAGTTCAAAACATTCTGTAACAGAATTAATTAATGAAGGAAACAAACTTACAAGTCCCCAACAAATAGCAGAATGTTTCAATACGTACTTCTCCGAAATAGCAGAAAACCTTATTACCTTAAACCAAGCCCAACAGAGCCAAAGTAAATCCGTAAAAAAGATAAAAAACTATAGTGAATCTATCTTTATACATCCTATCACAGAAACTGAATTACATAAAATAGTCTGTGAAATGAAAGGTAAATATTCCTTTGGAATAGATGAGGTCCCAGAGTGTGTCATTAAACAGTGTATAGAATATTTAAAAGCCCCTTTGGTTAATATATATAACTCTTCACTTGACTCAGGGAGCTTCCCCGATAATCTTAAAACGGCAAAAATTATCCCCATACACAAGAAAGGAGAAAAGACAAAAAAAGAAAATTACAGACCAATAAGTATATTGTCATCATTCTCGAAAATTTTTGAAAAATTAGTATATAATAGATTAATATCTTTCTTAAAGAAATATAACATCCTTTCGGAAGCACAGTATGGCTTTAGAGAAAATAGGTCCACAGAAACAGCCATAGCTAAATTACTGGATAAAATCCAGCGTGCAGTGGACAAAAAGATACCAATGGTGGGAATATTTTTAGATCTTACAAAAGCATATGATGTCTTAGACCACAAAATTTTAATAACTAAGCTATATAAATATGGAATTAGAGGAAGCATGAATGCATGGGTTGAATCCTATCTTACCAATAGGAAGCAAGTAGTAGATCTACAACACAGTATACAATCGGGAACAAGTAATTATCGATCTACCACAAAAGAAACTACACGAGGTGTTCCCCAAGGTTCAGTACTAGGGCCTCTTTTGTTCCTAATATACATAAATGATTTACCGAGCAACATTGAGCATGCTGATGTAGTCCTTTTTGCAGATGACACTAATATTCTTGTTGAAGGAGACAATGAAACTATACTCCAAAATAAAGTAAACACCATAATGACTAACCTCAGCAACTGGTTTAAGGCAAATGAACTAATTATAAACAAAGAAAAAACTATTGCAATGGCTTTTCGCGCATGGCAGTGTAAAAACATCGTCAAACCTCAAATTTCCTTTGATGGAAATAATGTTGACTACAAAGGAGAAACAAAATTCTTGGGTATATACGTGAATGAAAACCTTAGATGGGATAGCCACACTCATCAATTAGCTACTAAACTTGGCTCCATATGCTATATGCTCAAATGTCTAAAAGATTCACTAAATTTAGTAGGACTGAAAAATGTATATTTTGTGCAGTTTCATAGCAGATTAAAATATGGTATTAAATTTTGGGGAGAAAAATGTGAGAGAATATTTATAATCCAGAAGAGAGCTGTAAGAATATTAAGTGGAATAGACAACAGTACATCCTGTAGACCATACTTTAGTAAACATAAAATTTTACCATTAGCATGTACATTTATAGCAGAAGTTGTAAAACATATTAAGAAAAATCAAAGTGAATTATGCACAAATACAGATATCCATCCTCATGACACAAGAATAAAAAATAACCTTCATGTTCAGATATGCAGAACAAACATTCTAAAAAATAATGTCACAAATTTAGGAATTAAACTATATAATAAACTACCAGCAAACATTAAAAAAATAGCAAACATGAAACAATTTAATAAAGAAGTAAAATCCTTTCTACTACAACATACCTTTTATTCAGTAAGTGAATATATGACAATTCAATTGTAATTAATATACATTATAAACCTTGTATAAGTACTGTGCAAATTGTATATAATTATTGTTCTATTGACGAAGCCCATATCATGTATCATGATCTAAATGGTGAATAAAATTATTATTATTATTATCAACTTGGCTTAGCAACATCATCTACTTTGAAATACTGGTACTTATTGAACTGCGCTCATTAAGCCATCTCAGAAAATGCATTAAGTAGAGTTATTAAGCAATGAATGGGTTAATATTTCATGTCTGTTTTCAAAGCTTTTGCAATATGTACATACTTTGATGATTGCTCAAATTCAGAAGAAATAACATTAAATGTATTGTCTTTTTTTCAGTCATTTGCAAATAGCAAATACTACAAGGGAGGATTTGAACCTCGAATGACAAGAAGAGAAGCTAGTTTGATTTTAGGAGTGTCCCCAACAGCTAGCAAAGCTAAAATTAAGGTAATTTACATTACTTTGTAAACATTTAAAATGTAATTTTTGTTTATTTAGTTTGCTAAATATTAAATATATTGCTTTTTTTCATATTACTCTTCATATTCCAGTCTCATCTTTACTTAGAATTGTGTAGTTATAGTAACCAGTATTTTTATATTATACTTAAAAACGTTCCTTCTTGCAGGAAGCCCATAAAAGAATCATGTCCTTAAATCATCCAGATAGAGGAGGTTCACCACTGATAGCTGCTAAAATCAATGAGGCAAAGGATTTACTTGAAAGTGGAAAGCACTGATATTAAGACATTGTTAATAATATTTCTCAGCATTGTTGTATAGTTTTTATTATGGAAGAAGTATTTTTACTAATTCTGTTGTATATAGGAATATTTCAATAAATAGGATTTTGCCATCGTTAAACTTTGGATTCTGAATTTAATTTCCAGCCTTCATTCCATGGGGATCTTTCTCATTTTTATGGTTCCATAGGGTTTCCAGGTTTTTGCTTTCCATTGTAGCTAGTTACAGAACCAAAATATTATACAGTAGTCAAAATATTGCCAACCTTGTTGATTCTTCTTAATGCTTATTATCTTACTACAAGGACCGGCACCACTAATGTAAATAATACCACATATTCTAATCATAGTATTCCCAAAATTTCCTCCACTATACAAGTTTCCACTCTAAAACAGTTGGCTAATGGTATATATCTGTATACTGTACTTTGATTTTTCTAATCATCAAAATAACATTTTATTGTTCCATTTATACCCTTTCCATTTATTTGCCTTTAGCTGCAATGGTCATATTGGCACAGTTTATCTTTGGAGCATATTGCCCATTGGCAGTGGTGTTAAATCTTATGCAGCTGCATTGAGTTTTCTTCTCCCCCCCTCCTCTCTCTCTCACACACACACACACACATACATTTATAGTGTACCAGAGAGAGGGGGATAGGGAATAATCTTGGTTAGAGAAAAATTCCCAAATCCTTGTAGAAATTGAACTCTGGAGCTTTCGCACAGCAGGCAGGTGCTCCAATGTCTAAGCTAAAGGCACAGAAGAGAAAACTAAGGGGCCAGGAAAATAACAATTTTGATTTGAATTAAATAATAATAATATTTTACAGGGAATTAATATGAATATTTAAAATGTCCAATCAATTAATCAAATCTAAAATATTATTACAAATTGTTATTAATTTTACTTTGATTTATGTTTTGCAATTTGATTAAGTAATGCCATAAAGTATGAAATGTTAAGTTGATTTGTATTGGGCAGTTAAGCAGTAACATGAACCTTCAAAGATAAAAGTATCACAATTGCATGCAATAAGATAAACATTGTCATTATTAACTAGGTACTTCCTTATTCTGAAGAAACTTTTTTTTTTAAAGTAACAACTCACCAAAGTTACAATGTTCTGCAGAAACGCTTATTCAGATATTAAATTTGATAATTCATTAGTGTATGTATTTTACTTTGAAAAGTAGGACAATAGTCATATAATCGCTGATTGTTTTACTAGCCAAATTAATCACCAGTCACCAAAATTTTTATATGGCTACTTTCAAAGAAAAAGGATAGCCAAGAATGCAAAAAATTACCAAACCTGGGAACCCTGGGTTCCTAGACATTGTTGACAGCATATTCCTAGTTAATACTATCTTTCAGACCAAAACCCTACCTAACTTACACAGTGTAAACTCCCTTATCCAAGGCTCTCTTTTCGTCAAGGAATTGATTGCATTAACAGAAGGATTTGTAAGTGAGCACACCAGACCAGAATAGTACTACTTATTATGAATTGAAGGCAGTATTCAATCTGCAGCACACATGCATCTCGCTTCAGTAGTATTGGAGACATTTATAACCACTAAGAATCTTGTAAAATACAAGTGATGCGAAAGTTAGTTCCCATTAATTTTTTTGTCATTAATGTTAAAGGTTGATAAGAATATAAAATTAATTATAGGACATCATTGGCATCATGGTATGCATATTCATTTGTTTGTCAGCTTTTGTGATTGTTCTTAATGTGTTGTGTAACATTATTTGCAACATAAATTTGCTAATGAACAATGCATGTGTATGATTCAATTATGGTGGAAGTGCAACAAAGTAACTACCAGAATTTCTGTAATTGAACACAATTGGGGGATCTGAAGAACATGTTCTTTTTTTTTTTTTGCACTGCCAAGAAATTAAGATGATGTAGAATGTCCATTCAAAGTGCATTTTATACCATCAATGATAAACCTTTATTGTCTTAGAGATGTATGGCATAGCTTGAAATGTATGAAGAATTTGAACAAAAATGAATGTGCTTATGTGTTGCCAACAAATTAAATCAAATCTAAACCTGTAAATGTCTTGCTCATTATGTGTTTATTTAGTGCTACATAAGGAGAAACTAACTTTTGCACCACTTTGTTAAACAGAATATTCTTAAAGCAATGTAATAAATTATATTATGTATGAATACATTCAGAAATAATAATTTTTAACAAATTGCTACAAGAAATAAAAACATTAGAGTTCAGATGCTACTTAAATCAAAATATGTTTTGATATACCATACTGAGGCAGGCAGATGTTATTTTAGCTGTCGTCTCTTATCTAATTTTCAACAAATTGTTACAAGAAATAAGAAAACATTACAATTCAGGTGCTACTTAAATAAAAATTTGCTCTGATATAGCATATCTTTTATTTTGATCTTAATCACCATATTTGGAGGCAGATGTTATTTTAGCTGTCTTTTTAGTCTTCTGCCATATTACAATAGAAATGGTGTCTCTTATCTTGCATGAATAATTTATCTGTAAAAAGAAATACTTTGCTTTTGCTGCATAAAGTTGCCACTCTCAGACATCTGCTTAGCTTTACCAAAGCAAAGTGACAAATTAATATGGGAATGCCAGTTTCAATCATTTTGCGTACTGTGCATGCACCTTTTCTTGGCCACTGATTTTACAGGGAAGCAAGGGCAGGGGAGAAGAGCAGAGCAGAGGCCACCCACTGTCTTTCCATGGTGTAGTCACACAAAGAAAGCTTTCTTTGAGCCATTATGGCAAATAGGTTATATAATTTACCACAAACTAGTTGAATTATTAAATGAATCACAGCGCACATGCGTGCGCATGAATTCTGGGATGCGCATGAATTCTGGGATCTACAGACAGAATGAAGCTACTTATGTCGGGTTGTATAGGGTACTTCGTCTCAATGTGGTCCTTGCTATTCTTCCAAAATCGTGTGAAATTTACCAAATTAAGACAGAGTTCACCAGAAATACATGTTTTGAAGTTCCCTGAACCCAAAGAGATCATTTTTAGGAAAAGGTCTATAAGTCAAAAACCAAAGTTTTGTTGAACACCAAACTTGGTACTTAAGTATCTTCCAAGGATGTGACACAAAGTTTTTCAAGAAAATTCTCCAATGCCAAACTAACCATTATAGAAGGTTTATCAACATTTTTTATCTTCTAAAAAGTGGTTCTAATGATTTTGATTAAAATGCTATATATTAAAGATGTTTACATGGGAAATAAAATCTATATCCTGATTTCTTTGGGGATAGACCCTGAATTCCTCTTTATTCTGGATGACTTTTGCATAACTGGTAAACTATGTCTATCTCTGATGGTTTACCAGTTATGCAAAATTCATCCAGAATAAACAGATCTTCGGAGGCTCTTCCCAGAAAATTTAATTTAATTTAATTATTTGTCATGTAAGTATAATATACAGTATTTTTATCAAAATCAATGGAATCATTTTTAAGAAAATCAAAATGTTCAAAACTTTTTCCAGATAAGGGTAGTTTTGGGTGGGGGAATTTTGCTCAACATTTTTGTGTCTCATCCTGGGAAGATACTAAACTTTCATACCAAATTTGGTAGTTTATTGGCTTTTCGTTTTTGAGTTATTGTGATCACAGACACGTATGCACACATAGACCTTTTACTAATTGTTTTTTATACAGAGGGCCCTAAAATGTTTATATCTGGTTAAATATTGGTATCAAATTTTTGGGTGCATTACAATAGCTTCTCTACATACCATGTACATAGTATGTGTAGAGAAAGTAAAAATCATGTTACACCCACACACCGAGTGAAGTCTACAGAATCGGTATTGACAAATCTAAGGTGTTCCATTCACATGACTTTGTCTACATCTCTGTAACAAATTACTGTTAAAAAGCTTATCATTCTAGCTACTTCTTGATATTATTACTTGGTTCCTTATAAGCAGAAGAGAAAACAATCTAATGTGTTCCATTCACATAATGTCCTCTAGCTGTTCGCAAACAAATCTTTTATTTACATTGAAGCATAAACATAAGCAGAATCAGAGTTATTACTAGCTTCCTTGGGAAATAAGAAAATGCACATGCTAACGGAATAGTCTCGTCCTTTAAAAGCTGGTCGCTTTGTGAAACAATTGAAATTCCAATCTCTTTACTTGCAAGGAATAAACAAATGAGAAATGAGAAGAAAAATGTCTTTCCGTTTGATAACAGTTTAAAGTGGCTAAAATTGAGACCAATAATCTGGAATATCTCGAAAATGTTAACTCTTAAAAAAAATTATGTGACATAAATTGTGTTTTAATGAGATCTACATTTTTTGCGTAGTGGGTTTTTGTATATCTTAGTTTGCCAGTTATACAAAAGTCATCCAGAATGAAGAGGTCTTCAGAGGCTATTCCCAGAAAATTCAAAATATACATTTCATTTGTCATAAAAATGCCCTAAACATAAGGTATTTTAATCAAAATGTTAGAGCCATTTTTGAGAAAATAAAAATTTTTGAATTTTTTTGGCATTTAAGGGTCTTTTTGTTTTTGAGCTATGCTGTCCACACCCATGCACACCCACCCACACACGTGGACCTTTTTATAAAAATGCTTTTATTGGATTCAGGGGTATTTCCGGTGAAATCTTTGTATCAAATTTTTGGGTGCATTACAATACCTTCTCTATACACTATATACATAGTACGTGTAGAGAAAGTAAAAAACAATATACAAGTTTCCCATCTGTCAGATGCTATAACATCTAAAAATGATGAGCAGAGCTATCTGCACATAGTTATGTAGCTTCAGCATCAGCCACATCATAGAAAATTGCAGTGTACTCATCAAAATTAGTTGTACAGTTAAACACTAATAAGAAGATACTCAGTGAACAAGCTATTGCCTTTACAGTTTTTATAAACTGAGTATTGTATATTGTTGGTTTCGATCCATATCTAAGAACTTTTAGTAGGAATCATACTGATTTTGGTGTACTATTAAGACATAAAAACATTATCTCAGATACTGTTTATTGCATATTCAGAAAGAAATGAATGAAAACAGCAAGAATTATAAAAGCATTACAATATGACATATACATAACATCTTAGTAAAATATTTATTTACACTGTAATTTATAGGGAGAAAATATTAAACAGTGTTACTTAGATCAAAATCAGCTACTACTAAAATATGTAAAAATAAACAGTGCCTACTTTTGTTATAATGGCTGCATAAGCATTTATCATATAGGTAATCCTAATTGTTATGTTATGGAGAAGTATGACCAAGTATTTATATATACACACAAATAGATGATACATTATCCAATCACAGTAAAGTTAGTAAAAAAGTATACATTTATGCAATATTGAGTTAGTGTAAGCCCAGGCAGTGTTACTTTGGAATAACAATACCTGCTGCTAGGCTCTGAGAGCATACAAGGTTTCTGGAACAACAATGAGGTATGCTTCATTTGTTTTAAAAGTATATAAAAGTTCTGATACCTTTTCCTTCCCATATTCTGAACTCTGATTGTATTATGACAAAATGTAACCAACTTCTAAGATATTACACTTGATGTTGAAGATTTTTAACAAAAATTATAAAATAAACATATCGGCACATACATCAATGCTGTTCTATTTATCTTTTATTAAGTTTGTCAATAACTATCAAAGAAGAAGAATTAATAAAAAGGCTGCAGAAGTAGCTGCACATTTTAAAGAGGAATCAGTCTGGCATACAATAACAAACATTTTTAAAAAGCTATTAAAATCTCAGCTTTCAACTGTAGTGTCTCATAGAAAGCAATCTTATTTTTTCACATATGTAACAAGTTGTTAAGACAATAACTAGACAATTGTTTGAAAAGGGAACATGTAGAATGAGAGAAAAATTAGAAATTGCACTTTACTTGGCAAAGCTTTAACAGAAACAAAAAAAAAAAAAAATAATTGAATTATTCTTTAGGAATTTCTTTAGATATATGTAATTGTATTTGTTAAAAAGTGAACACTAAAATTGTTTTTATTATACAATAATACAATCATTAACTTTTGGAAAGTGTACTAATAGCAGACATATCCCAATATATTAATCAACTGGATCTCAGGTTATTAGCATACAGCAGATGCAAATTAATGGCAAGGAGGCATATTATATTTATACGTTAATTTGGAGTATTTAACTTGAAAAACATTATTGGAAGAAGGCTACAAATGCCTTTTTGTGCATTTACTGAACAAAAGAGGAGTTTTGGAGTAAGCAAGGAGACCATTGCTGTGAATTTGATCATGGCAATTGCTCAATATGTATATCACTAATTAAGCTATAGTGTGGCAAGTACCCCATTATGAGCACTGATTAATAGTCCTATATGATAATTGCATGTGTTGATTTGCTGCTCAGTCATAGGCAGCTAGTAAGGGCTACATATTTGCTGGAATGTAGTGAATGCTGGAAATTTCAATAAAATCCAACAATAGGAGGAGAAAAAACAGGAATAATTCTGCTTTACCTTTTAACTTTCCCTACCATGTATAGTACGAGGGGAAGTATTGTTATTCAATGTTGAGATTTCAACGAAAATGTTTTTTGAATCCCCATGAATCCACTTTTTTCTTTATAAAAAGTCTATTAAATACCACACTAAGTACCTATTTAAATTCAGCATCTTTCAAAGTTATGACAGGATTTGCAACAGAAACCCTTATCCCAAATTACTGTATATATGTAAATTATTTTCTCAAAACTGGCTAATGATTTTGATTTAAATAACACATGTTTAATGAAATTTAAATTTTGAATTTTCTGGTAATGGCCTCTCAGGTCCTCTTCATACTAAATGCTTTTTATATAACTGGTAACTGTAAGAGTTAGACAAAATCTTGTAGTACAAAAAATGTAGATCTTGTTAAAACACAATTTATGAAAAAATATTTATGGAATCAACCATTTCTGAGATATTCCATGTTAGTGGTTTCAATTTTAACACACTTATACTATTCTTAAATGGGAAGATATCCGTTTATCTTTTGCATGATCAAGCGCACAGAATAGAATTTCAAAGCTTTCACATAAAGGCTCTTAAAAGATTTGACTATTGTTTTGGTCTAGTTCATTTCCTTATTTCCATTGTAATTACAAAGAAATATGCAATAAAACCATTCCTATTAATTTGTATCACATTAGTATGAAGTAGATAGAAGAATAAGCTTTTGTAAGAATGGCTTATTGCAGAATAGATAGGAAGTCATGTAAATGTAACACATGTTATTCCATATTTCTTCTATCCTTAAGGTGAATATAGGTAGCTTTAGCTTCACAAGATGAATTTTATATTCATTTCATAGTTTCAATCATCTGTAATGAGTTCTCCTGTTGCAACATTAAACTTTCGAAAGATGTAGATCTATTTCTAATGTAATAAATGGAAATCCACTTTTCATGTTTCCCCAATTGTATTTTGTTTAAAAATGTATGATATTGGTGATGAACACTATATATGTAAACATCAGTTACCTACATAAATATCTGAGATAGTGCAGAAATATTTGGATAGATCACAAAAGAATTCCCAGCTTAAAGTTTACAGCTATAACCAAAGACAAATGGGAGCATTAATTTAAGCAGATTGACCAATAAGAAGTCAGGGAAGCTATAAAAAGTCTCTGGCTAGTTTTAGAATGAAGAAGCTAACTCAAATGATATTTTCATCTCATTAAAAAAATCAAAACGAATAATTTCAATGAAATAGAAATGAAATTCATATCTATCTACCTACTTTAATATGAATATAAGGCACACCAAAAGTTTAAAACAATATGTAAGCATAGTGCTTACTGTGTTGATTCTCCAAAATGAATATATGCTATTATCCTGCTGATATGTTTAATTTATTAACACAACATAATAAAATAATAAATAAATTCTCTAAGTTATAGTGTTAACCAGCAAAAGTTCAAAAACCAATTTGATATCATGTTTTTTGTTCATTATTTTTAATATAATATTAAAAAATGCTTGAAGAGTTTTAAATAAGTCTGTATCAGTTTTCTTATGAAACACTCAATAATATGTCTGATGTTGCACAATTTATACAGATGAGGTATACTGCCTGAGGCACAGACAACTGAATGGTGATATAACAGGCCTTTATGACATAAGTCTAAATTTTTAGGTTACATAAATCTCATTTTTGGTTTCCTCTTTTCTTTTAAAATACGTTTTGCTTCGTGGATCAGTATAGGCTCCAATAACTTTCCTTTTTTTTTTCTCAATGTATTTGAGGTTTATGAAACATTTTTTCACATAAGCTACATTGTTAAAGATACTTGTCAAATACAAGAAGAATTCATTTTACTATTTCCTTTGTAGGTAATTTTTTTTGGCATTACAGTAGAAACTGCACACGCAGCCAAATTTACTGGCATAAATATTTTCCGGTTATCACGTAACCCATTGTATGAACAAAAAATTCTTTCAATGGATGTCACTGGAGTTCATGATTTATATATGCTAATGCAGTAGGTTCTATGGGTAATTTTTTTGTATACTTTATCCCTGTAATTGTAAATTTATGACTTTCATGTATTCAAAACTGTGACTGAAGTGAAGAATTTTCTATAGTTTCAATGAATATGCAACTCCCACTGGTCCAGGGATTTCTTTTCTGGAAACATTGCCAATGATATTCAGAGCATCATTGGGTGGCAGAATTGCACTTTCCAACTAGCGAGTAGCTTCTGGCATCTTAATATAAGCAAGATAGGTGACAAGAGTGGGACTCTCAAGCAATTTCTTGGTCCTGGCAATGTAGGAAGCTCCTGTTTCATCCTAAGTCATTAACAGCATTTTTTATGCCTTTTAAATGCTCAGCATAGTAAATGACAGTGATTAAACATCAGCTCAGGTAGAAGATAGGTTGCCAGTAATTTCTCTTTGAACAACTGTATATGTTTTTGTGGTAGTCCACTGAAAAATTGAATGTCATGGCCAGGATATGAAGATGGATCTGCACTTTCTATGTGGTTGCTCTCAACGATTAAACCTAGCATGAATACATACTGGTTTGACACTAAATTCCCCAATTAACTCAAGTTTTTCCCCAGGAAGAATGCTAAGTATCTCATTTCTGAGATAATCTCAATGGCATTTACAATTAATAAGTACATTATTTCCAGAGAACAGAAATAGTTTAACCAATTATAAGGTAATTGTTTATTTATATATATATATATATATATATATATATATATATATATATATTTTTCTGATGAAGTTTTTATTGTTTTTATGACAAAGTCAGCTGAAAAATTGATGTGCTGCATTTTGTAAACTGAACTAACTTTGTCATGTAAGGTTTTAAAAGTCGAATAAAACAATTGCTTGAATGGATGAATGATAAATGAGTATAAAATAAAAAAAATCTGATGTGTTCCATTCACACGACTTTACCGGTTCTGCAAACTATTCTTACAAAAGATTATTCATTTATCTACATCATGCTTATCGAGACAAGCATTAGCAGTAATTGACTTATTTTTAGCTTCCTTCTAAGCAGAAGGAAAATAAGGGAATATATTAGGCTAAGTGAATAGTCAAATCTTCTAAAAGCTAGTTGTTATGTGAACAATTGAAATAAAGCAAAAGAGTGATGAAACGAAAGGTGGCTTCCCATTTGAGAAAAGCTACAAAGTTTATAATTGAAACCAATAATAAGGAATATCTCAAAAAGATCAACTAAAAAAAATGTATTTGACATAAAGTATGTGTTTTAATGTATAGTAAGTTTCTGTCACCTCATAGAGTTTACCAGTTATGGAAAATTCTGCAAAATTCATCCAGAATGAAGAGGCTATTTCCAGAAAATTCAAGATATACACTTTATTTGTGATATAAATATCTTTAATATACAATATTTTAATCAAAATAGTTAGAGACATTTATCAGAAAAACAAAATTTTCAAAATTTTTTCCATGTAAAGGGTAGTTTGGGGCGAGGGAATTTATTGAAAATTTGAAAATCTTTATGATGCATTCTTGGAAGATCCTAAACTTATATACCAAATTTGGTTTTTAATGGATGGTCTTTTTGTTCTCCCCCCCCCCCACATATACACACACAAAACCTTTTTCTAAAAATGCTTTTTCTGGACTCAGGGCAATTCAAAACATATCTTTCCAGTGAAATCTTGACATTAAACTTTTGGATAGAAAACAATATATTCTATATCTACTATGTGCATAGTACATGTAGACAAAGTAAAAAGAATCCTTCATAAATTGTATATACCAAAGAGCTTCACTTCACTTCTCACAGAAAATTAAAGTGTTTTATCATCTACAACAGCATAAACATAAGCCACTAATTGGTTTGTATCTTAAGCTGATTAATCACTTGCTGAAACTCCTTCCTAATTTGATTCAAACTGGAAAAATGGCAGTGTTAGATAGTGCTCAACAAAAATAGAAATGGAAGTGAAAGTATAACAAACTACTTCTGCAAGAATATTGTTTATGAAATAGGCTTATTTTAAT
The DNA here is from genome assembly GCA_030762935.1 of Hymenopus coronatus. Classification (NCBI taxonomy): domain Eukaryota; kingdom Metazoa; phylum Arthropoda; class Insecta; order Mantodea; family Hymenopodidae; genus Hymenopus; species Hymenopus coronatus. Next base: position 31,349,822 of record CM060897.1, read on the forward strand.
ATTTTTGTTGTATTACTGAGTATAATCAGCTGTTTGTACATTATAATGTGAACATTTTTGGAGTAGGCATTATAAAAAACCTCAGCTATGTTCTAATCTGTAATTATGAAATGTTAATAAAAAATGTATAAAAACTATAAGCTGATTATTTATATTAAAGAACCCCTAAGCTTTGGAAGACAGGTGAGTGATAAATAACGTTTAAACTCTGTAAATTCAATCATTATTTGATACTACTTCAGCAGCCTTCCTTACAATAACACATTAAACATTACATTTTTCAATGGTTAACAAAAATTGTCACTCCATTATCTTTGCAATTTACACATGGTAATTTTGTACTCTTACTTTTAATTGTATACCAAAATTACAGTGGTGGTGACAATAAAATACAGGCAAGTGCTGAATCAGATGTTACTATATTCCAAAGTTAAATTTTTGACAGGAAGTAACTACTTACAAAGTTAGAAATCTATGCTTTTATTGCTGCTTTTCATCACTTAGTTTTCTGCATAATTTCACTTAGGTTCTATAAAAGATTGTAACTATCTTAGTAATAATATAATGATAACATACTTATTCCACAATTAGTATGTATTTTATTTAACTTGAACTATAAGAGTATATATTTGTTGCACAAAGGAAAAGTTATGCATAAAGCATCTCAAATATCAATGTAAATAAATTCAAGTTTGATAAATATATAGATGTAATTTTTTGCAGATATGTAGTTAGAATATGCCCCTGCACTAGGTATGCCTAAAAAGATCCAGGTATACATATGGATGTAACCTAGCTTTCTGTTATTTACAAGCAAATAGAGCAAAGCCATAAAAAATATATGTTGTTATTATTTACATATAAGCACAGGTACCGAAATATCTGCAAAAATGACCATAAAACATCACAAAACCATTTCAGTCATGAAATCCTCAAAGTCCAGAAATGTTTTAGTTTCTTTCTGAAGTTTAATTAATACATACAACAATACACAATGTAGTTAATATTCCAAAGCAATTTATGTTAATGAAGTTGGGCCTGAAGGGAGTATATTAAAAATAGTGTGCACCTAATATTTTCATATTTTAAAACAGTTTTTAAAAGCAGCGTTCTTTCTTTTCTTTGCTAACATTCAATGCAATATAAGCAGGCATAAGGGATAATACATTTTACTATTATTTTTTACAGGTATTTATTTTCTGTGGCAAAGTTGCATATCTCAAAGGGAGGTGTTATCCTCAGTGCTCTAGAGGTAATATGATAGCCTCTGGTTCCCAAGGTTACAGGTTCAAACCTGGTGGTGGGTGATGAATTTTTTTTTAGGTGTAAAAATCCTTAGAATGGCTTCCTTCAGAAAGAAAGTAAAGCTGGTGGTACCATATACTAGATTTATGGCACATAAAAGAACCTAAGCCTGATAAAGAGGGTTGCCATAAAACTGGGACAATGGTAGAAGATTAACTTATTTTGAGTTGTATCTTATTGATGATGGTACAGTCAATACAATGCATGGCAGTATATAATGATGCTATTTGAGAAGTTGAGAACTAAGAGATGTGGCAATAAAGAAACTGAACTGATTGTTGTGCGCATTTCTGGCTTCGTCAGTGACAAAGAGAAGAGTGGGGGATTGGCTTTGGGGCTCTCCCTGACACGCATACTAAATTTCATGCTGATGTGGCAGTTAGTTTGGCTGTAAACTTTAGAAATAGGTCACTTGTCTGAGCTCCGTCGGAATTAAAGTAGAACAACATATTAACATCAAATTGCTCACAACACTTACGATTTGTTGAAACAAGTTTATGGTGATCAGTGTCTATCTTGTGCACAAGTTTTCGAGTAGGTTAAGAGGATCAAGGATGGTAGGGAAGATATTGAAGAGGATGTGAAATCAGGCCGCTCTTCCACTTCGAAAACTAAAGAGAATGTGGAGAAAATTGGTAGAACTGTTTAAGCCTGATCATTCAAGCTATTTCAGAACTTGGCTGTATGAATAACAAAACTGTTAGACAGATTGTGCATCATGATCTGGGCTTGACAAAGCTTTGTGCTAAAGTGGTGCTAAGAATCCTCACAAACAAGCAAAAGTAACATCAAGTGGACTGCTGTGCTGACAATTACTTGAGATGAAACATGGATATTCCAATATGATCCAGGGGCTAAGTGACAATCCATGCATTGGTAGGGCCTTCAATCCCCTAGGAAGAAAACGTGCATGAACAAACCAAAATTCAAATTAATAATGATTGTTTTTTGTGATATCCATGGGGTTACCTATATTGATTGGGTGCCTGAACATCAGATGATCAATCAAGTTTATTATAGAACTGCTCTGAAGACCCTCCGTGAACATATGAGATGAAAGACCAGATCTGAGGAAGAACAGCTCTTGGATTCATCAGGATAACTCGCCGGCCTGTAATGCGATGTCTATGAAGAGGTTTTAGGCGAAAAACTTCATTCCAGAGATGGATCATCCACCATATTTGCCTAATCTAGTATCACACAATTTTTTTTTTCCCCAAAAGTGAAGTCTGCGCTTAAAGGAACCAAGTTTGAGTCTGTGGATGCAGTGAAGGAAAAAGGGACAAGACTCTTCAACAGCATAACAAAAAAGACTTCCAACAAATGAAAATTTGCATGGAGCAGTGCAGGGATTGGGGAGGGGACTACATTGAAGTGGGAACATTTAAGTTGCGTAAGCTTTTTCAATAGAGTAATGGCATGAGTCTGGCTTCTTTATTGCCACACCTCGCACAATCACATTTTTGGAATGCTTATGTGCCTTGATTTTCTTTAATTTAATAAGAATTTCACATATTTTAAGTTTATGGGCATTAGGTTTTCTCATACCAAAACATACTTTTCAGAACATTTTACAGGTTACTTCCAATTGGTGCTTTTGTTGTTTGCTATGGAACCAGAATGACGTATTTACTCCATCCCACAGTTTTCAAAGCCGACCAGCACATGGTCAACAAATGTCACTCACCAACCAAGGATGCACAAACTTGTGCAATAGCTTGCCAATATTAATAAAAATTTTAAACCAAAGCAACTGTATTTAAGTTTCCAGTCAAATAGTAACATGTCAGTAAGGTGAAAATTTCAAATGCAGTTCTAGTGGAAATAGAATACCGTAAAATGTTTACATCCTATAAATACAGAAAACTTTTTCCAAACCTCAAAACCAGAACAATCCTGATTTTCCTGAACATATGGCAATCCTATTCTGAGCAAAATGAAGCAGTCTTTCATGCCCAATATAGAATGGGACACTGAGAACTACAGCAGTTAAAAAAACATCCATAAATAAAATTCAATTTAATTTTTCAAGGGAGGCGGAGGGTATTTTGATGCCTTTTTCTACTTCATATAAAATTTGTATTTAAAAGATTTAAAGGTTGACAAGAAAAAAGAGAGAAGAAAGCAAGAAACTAAGAAGGCATTCATATAGCACTTAGCAGAAATTTAAATATATCAACATTTATAAAGATAATTAATGCACTTGTTAAAGCATACTCTGCAAAGTGTCAGAAGAATAATGTTAATATTACTTTTAAATTCATAAAATAGTCAATTACATGTTATACAAAGAATAAGTCAGAGGCTTAGAAACTTCAGTTACTTAGAATATATTGAGCTAGTTCTGGAGCATTTGCTTACATCCTCAGTTAAAGACAATTTCAAGTAAACTCTATGCAAAATTAGCATTTTTCTCATTCTGTAATTATCAGTTATTCACACTTCACTGTTCTTAACTCTCCTTGGTTAAGTAATCAACTGCAATAGGATTTAGCTTCCTACACAGAAACACACACAATTTCTAACACGATCAGATGACAAACCTCTACTAAAAAAAAATCGAAACAATAGGTGTTCAGAATTGTGTCTGCATATAGTTAATATTTCAGTGCATATAGTTAATATTTCAGTAACACATAACTTTTTGTTATCAGAGACTATAGTAAAAATTTACCATGAAGTAGAAGAATGGAATTTCATTTCTATACATACTGAACTTGTTTTATGCACAAAGAATTGCACAGTGCATTAATAAGAATTAGGTATAGAGTAAAATTAAAATCAAACTACTGAAAATAACTTATTAGCTAATATTGCTTCTGTTATTAAGAAATTACAGAGTATTTTAAAACAAATATATTTTTTACTGAAAAATATCCTCTTGTTTTAAAGCAAACAGTGCTGGTGTTCAGCTTGAGGCAAAACACATTTTGCGACTCTTAGCCAGCCGACGTGCTGCTGGTTATGTATACTGAGTGGGTGTTAGCACATAAGGTTTGTAGCACTATTTCCAACAAAGAAACAAAAAGTAAACACTTAAAAATAAAATTAATCATATACAGTATACTCCTGATCATTCATGTCTCCCCCCCCCTGCAAAAAAAAATTGTAATTGTTTTTCTTTAGGAAAAAGCAATAAAGCATGACAATAAGGGCCATTTTCATTGTTTAAACAATCACCGCATGACAGCAGAATAGCATTTCCATTGTTATTGGCCTACCTGTTCTATGTAAATTAGAAACAAGCTCAGTTTTTCTAATGTAAAACAGCATGTAAGTGCCAATGAAGTAAATTAAAAGAAATTTGCAAAAGTGATGGTAAAGAAATGAAAAAAAAACCTGTGTTTACATTAAAACAAAAATTAGAATTGAATGATTTGAGAAGGGAGAAACTTGCAAAATGAAGGGCTGATTATAAGATTGGAACACAGACTGTTCAGGACATTAAAAAGAATAAGTAGAAAATACAGGATTTTATCAGGAACTGTGATTCTAATTCTGAGGAATCTGCTCAAAAAAGCATGAAGAGATCTACATTCAATGACTTTAGATGCTGCTCTTTCACAATAGTTCAACCAAAAAACGAGCAGAAGGTGTCATTGTTTCAGGCACAATGTGTGCCAAAAAGGCTAAATTTTTTCATGATCGCTAGGGTTACAGGGAGAATTTAATGCTTCATCTGGTTGGCTAACCAGATTCAAACAATGTCACAGAATTTGCAAATTTACTGCAAGAAAAGTTTTAAGTGCTGTGCAAAAAATGTCAACTCCTCTCAAAAGCAGACCATCACGGAATATTTTAAGAAATAAACAGGCCTATAATACCTATGCACAGAAGTATACTAAACTTTGGAACAAAGAATACATGTTGAAAAAAATCTTTTAAACATTATCCTATTTACATATGTATGTTGTACCTTAAAAGCATTAAGTTACAGCTTCTCCCCCACATTAGCCCGGATAATGGAGAGTATACTATATTAATAATACTAGTAGAAAGTAGAAGTGCCTCCCTTCATTGTTGGAACAGTTCGGCATCTGCTTAGGAATTTCATCATTAGATGCTGCAGTTCCTTCTCAGAGATGGCAGCAATTTCTTGAAAATGTTATTTTAAGTTTCTTTGAAGTGTGTGGATATTTTAATATATTTACAAGAGTTCAATTCACACTGAAGTCTCATGTTTCAGTTCTGGGTGGCTAAGAACCATGAAACCTGTTCTGCTCTATGCTGGTCACTCAATATAATACTGTTTATGTAATTTCACTCACAGAACACAAGATGACCTTACAAATTTGGTGTTAAGATCATGAATTTTTGGGGGGTTTAATTTGAGCACCTTCATATTTCCCAACAAAAAATATTCTTTGCTGACCAACTGTATAACATTTGTATTAATATATGGAAACTGACAGAAAACTATTTGTAGATAATGATTATTTTTTTAAATTTTCAAAGAATGGATTTTTTCATATTAGTTAAATACAACATTTTGTTTAATAAACTGTAATTCTATTTCAATATTACAATGAATTTTGAACTTGTGAATATAGAAAATTGCAAATGAAATGGACAACTATATCAGCAACTACAATTAACAATTATATTTCTTGGGGTAAGTAGTAATTCAGTGCTGAAAAATGAATATTTCTGGAACACTAACATAAAACTCAACAATCTAAACTTAAAAGCAAATGAAAATACTAGATTTCCATTTATGCAGATATCGTTAAACTGAAATCTTACTCAAATATGTATATCCATTGACTTTTCCATACAAAATGAAAGTACACTTTCTGTAAAACTGATACCTCTTCATAGCTGATGCTACATGATGATCATTCTCTACCAAAAATCAATCCTTCTGAGGTGGAGAGTAATAAGTTTACATGCCTACAAACCTGGGTTTTAAATATTGCTGTGCTGAATAAAAGAATAAAGATATCTTTAATACAAAATTCCAATGAGAATCAGTATTAATCAATTGCGAAATGTTATTCCATCCTAACAACAGTTTGTTAGAGAAATCAGAAATATATAGCGATAACACACAGCCCTCAAGAAAACTCAGCAGAAAGAAAATCACACTAAAGTATGAGATCAGTTTGAAAAGAAATATTCCAGAAGTAAAAAAATAATTTTGAGAACTCTTTTTCATGTGACTGGCATTCAAGGATTTAGGTAATAAATTGCTTATACATAATTATCAATATAGTTGTTTAGGATAAACAGGTATGACTATCTCCGTTACTTAAACAAAAATTCAAGAAATTATGTTAAAAATTCTGTTGAATGACTCATGTTATTTGAGATGGAAATACACATATTTAGATTTTTTATAGGAGCTGATATTTGCCAGCAGTACTTGCAATGATATAATACTTAATTTAAAAAAAGCCGAATTGTTATAATTTTTTTTTTTTTTTTTTGTAGTTGGCTCCCCATATTTAGGACTGACACTCCCCTAGGACTTACAAGGGGATGCCTACAGGTCAGAAGCCAGTTGGGAGCCAACAGCACAAAACCAAGAATAGGGAAACTGGATCAAGTGGTTGACCTGTAGCCAGGTATGAGCTTGAGAAAGTGGATGATAGGAAAGGTGATGATGAAGCAATGGTGGAATGAGTGGCAGGGGAAACCAGAGGGCCTGGAGAAAACCTTCCCAGATGCCGTTTAACCCACCACAAATCCAACCCAGGCTGTTTGAGTGGGAGGTGAACAGTCTAAGCATTTGGTCACAGCACCAAAATTGTTGTAACATGTTCAAAAAATTATCTTATAAAGGAATCTGAACAGTAAAACATATACATGGATTTTATATTCAATTTTAATAACAAAAAACTTAGGGTCAATATAAGGAACAACTCTTGATAAATCCAGTATATTTGGCAGAGCAAAGGAGTTTATTAGTAGTACTGCAAAATGACCATCTAGAAGTGTGCAGGCAGCAGTATGTTACAACCTTTTTACTCCCCTTTAGATGAAGACTTGCAAAGTACAATTTCATTACATCTGTTTATAGACCAGCTTCTGTAAGCATGTCTTAAAGTGCAGCTTTTGAAATTGCTTTGGAGTCTTTTAAAACCTGCATGTCAGCAGTTACTAATAACACAGGCACATCTTCTAATTAAGTCTACTGAATCCCTTGTTGCTCATATATCATAGATTTTTTTTTTTTCTTTTTCTGATTATTACTTGCTAATAACAAAAAACCAGAGAGATACAGTTTTTTTCTTCTTTTTTTCTTTTCTGCTCTTGTTGGTGAGGTCATAAGGGAGATTCTCAAGCCAATTGGAATGTCTAGTTGTATAACTACATTGTGGGTTCATTCTGCAGTGAATCCACAAAAGCCTTTAGAATAGCCTTAGATAGCAGATACATTTTAAGAGGTATGGGTATTTAGTGTTTAAAAATTGCAGAAGTCACCAGAAAGGATGATTTAAATGTGCCCACCTGTCATATCACTATCCTACTTTCAGAAGTTGTGTTTGCTTCAGTACAAAGGTACTTCTGTTCACTCATGAGAACTGATGCTATGGTTGTTTTGTTTTCTTGCAGTACATACTTCTGCTTGTTCATGAGAACCGATGCCCGAATTTTGCTTTCTTGCAGTGTATTTTTCTGTTCAATCATGATAATTGGTACTGCATTTTAGGTTTCTAAAAGGGATAGTCTGGCAGGAAACAGTGTTGGTGTTCTCCATGAAATTAACTTTTCAAGTCTTCCATGAGAGCGAAAGCTTAAGATAAACATTCTGAGAAAGCTGCTTTCACTTTTAAACATTTCCCACAACTCATCTTGTAAAGGAAAATTGTTCTGACTAAGAATGGGACCTCAATATAAACACCTCAATATTCTTGATACTTGATGGAATTGAAATATTAAGCCTAATGCTTTGAAATAAACCTTTGATACTTTTAAAATTTGCATTACTAAAAGCTGTAGCATTTAACTTTATGCTAGAAGAATGAAAGGAGTCAAGACACATGTATACAAAGAATTGCTGGACTATAGTTCTTGATAAACCTTGACTGCATTTCCTGTGGGTGAATTACTGTAAATTGTAGGCACTTTGTCTCTATATGAAAACATGCAAAACAGTGGGAAGGAGTAGCTGTATTCCTGTGACATGCACTGTTAACTGAGTTGTATATGAAGCTGATTTAACTAACACACTAGATCACCTTTCAGCAAGTTTGGCTTTGAGACTCACTCTCAGCCATTACAAATCTATGAATCCAGGAGAAACAAATCAGAACTTCTGAAATGTGAGAGCACAGTGCATTGCAACATTTGTTATAGTCTTGACTAACAATAGAGGACATATTATAACCTATGGCATTATCAAGATAAAAAAGTTGCTGCCAATTGGAGAATATCAAATAGGAGCAATTTTGGAATTAATATACAATACAAAATTGATTACTTTTTTTTTCTTTTGTAATCGGCTTACCCTCCCCACATTTAGAACTGACACCATCCTAGGACTTATAAGTGGATAGGGGTCAGAGGCCTGTCGGGGAACCAACAGCATGAACCACAAATTGAAAAACCTGGTACGAGTGGTTGGCCTGTAGCCAGGTATGAATGTGAGAAAGTGGATGATATGAAATGCAAGGAAAATGGATGACAGGAAAGGTGACGATGGAGCACTTGGTGGAATGAGTGGTGAGGGAAACTGGAGGACCCGGAGAAAACCTGTCCAGATGCTGCTTCGTCCACCACAAATCCCACATGCAGGCGCTTGGGATCGAACCCAAGCCACCTCAATGGGAGGCAAGTGGTCTAACAACTTCGCCAAGGTGCCACCTACATATATTTATACATAATTCAGTGAACAAGCTATCACCATTATATTTTTGTAAAGTGAGTATCAGTGTCGAGTATTCATAAAAGTGGCATTGTCCTATCACTAGTTCTGACAGAATTCAAGCCCCAAGTTAATTAACAAAACAATTGGATCTATAGTTATGCTGTAAATAGAGATTGTACTTGACTGTTAACTATGTCGCCCTCTGTGGAGCAGTCCAGTCCAGTGTGATTGGCAGGCTGAGGGCAGCCCGAGGTGTGTTAGACGTGTCCCTGTTCTCAGAGAGAACTTAACCACGTTCTGACGGGATTGTGGGTTTTGTAGGATGGCGGGTGTGTATTGGGGTTGTGGAGTGACAGGAGGAGGCGAATATTGCTCCTCGACGGTTGCCTTGATGGTGCAACGGCCCTTGTGCACCGCTGGTGTGTTTTTATCAAAATGTTTCTTGAGATTAAATTTTGAATCCAAGCAACTCTTGAAGGATAATAAGGAGCTTAGCCGTAGCAGCTGTTGGTGGTGCTCCTTCGTTACCGGGGATGCCCGCAAGCCATGCGGGGAAGCCGGTATCGCCTGAAGCGGCGGTTTGTGGGATCGTAATCCCCAAGAGACCTAACGAGGGCGCTCCGATGGAATGGTAAACCTTCGTTGAATTTTGTTGCCCGACGCCTAATCTCATCCTCCAGGTATGGTAGACCAGAGGCTTCATGCAGGAGTCTCGTTGGAAAGCCTCGAGGCACAGAATAGATAGCCCGGAGACACCTATTCTGTACCCGCTGAAGCAACAGCAGACTGGAGTCTGCCGCCATGCCCCAGATCTCACAGGCGTAGATTAATAAGGGGATAATGAGAGCCCTCAAAAGGCGCAACTTAAGGGGAACCATCATCGAGGACCTCAGCATCGGGTACAGTGAGGCCGCAGCCCCATTGCCCCGGCACCACAGCCCCCGGACGTGCTCCCTAAAAGTGACGCCCCTGTCAAGCTTCACCCCCAAGTAGGTGATGGTGTTGGTCCATTGTATCCTTCGTCTGAGGTACGTGAATGTGGGGAAGTTTGCGGGAAAGCGGCGCTTGGTGAAGAGAATAGCGTGGCTTTTCTCCGGATTTATGGACAATCGCCAACGCTCGCACCACTCTTGGATGAGGCAGAGGTGTCTCTGGATAGGGTTGAAGGCTCTGCGTGGGTGTTTGTTTGTACAGTATAACAGCACGTGGAGCAGTGGTTACATGCTAGCCTCTATACCTAAGGTTGCAGGTTCAAATGTGGTGGAAGGTGATGGATTTTTTTGGACGTAAAAATTGTTAGTATGGCTTCTTTCAGAAGGGAATTAAAGTCATTGGTGCCATATAATATTTATTTGCACGTAATGAACTCCATACGCTGAAAGAATGGGTCCCTGAGCTAAATTTGCCATGTTTCATGTCTGCAAGTCATAATTTCATTTTGTGGTGCCATCTATGGATAATCAGTTGTTCCCTCGTCACCAAGTGACATAGTGGGAAACTTGCAAAATAGAAATTCCCTGATCAAGAAACCACTGTAAAAGTGGCCTAATATATGTTATGTTAACATATGCTCAGTTTTTCTTTAAAGTACAATAGAAGAAGATCAGCACTGACAATTCAATGCTCTCCATTGAAACAATGTATGATTATGCAATGTGTTGATTTCAACAACAGACTGATCAGTACCTTGACAACAAAACAGAGTGAAAGGTCTGCTAAAAACATTCAACAATACCATCTACTTATACATTACTGCTTTAGGTGAATGTTTATTTCATAATTATGGTTTGATTTATTGTTATACACTCTCAAAATCAATTCATATCTTTGATTGTGCAAAACATGGATTCCCAGATGAAAATGTTGAAAATTAAAATATGAACCCTCATTACTAACTCCCTATATATTGCAACTACTATATATTACTTTCTCTAGGATTTACATTAAATGCATTGTAGATTGAGAAGGTATTGTATTCCACCCAACATTTTGATACTCCTATGTCATCAGAAATGCATATTTTGAGGTTCCCTGGATCCATAAAAGGCATTTTTGGAAAAAAAGTGTATTTTTTTTTCCCCCTTTACACAGAAAAATTTTAAAAAATCGCTCTAATGATTTTGATTAAAGTATGTAATTAGAGATATTTATACAACAAATAAAATGTTAAATCCCCTGGGAATAGCCTCTGAAGTCCTCTTCATCCTGAATAACTTTTGCATAACAGGTAAACTGTAAGAGAGAGACACAAAACCTTCCTACACAAAGAATGTAGATCTTGTCAAAACACATAATTTATGTCCTTTACATTTTTTATGTATAGTTAACCATTTCTTTGTTACTGGTTTCAATTTTAAAGTACTTATACTTTTCTCAAAGGAAGTCATCTATCTTTTTTTTGCAAACAAGCAAATTTCAATGACAATTCATAGCACGAGGTTTTAAAATATTTGACTATCGCTTTGGCCTAGCATATTCCCTTAGTTCCCTTATAAGAAGCTAAGTAATAAAGCCATTCTACTAATGTTTATCTTGATTAGCATGACGTAGAAAGAAGAATAATCTTTTGTAAGAAGTTTGTTTGCAGTGCAGTTAGAGAAAGTCATGTGAATGGAACAAATCAGATTGTTTTTCTTAATCCACCTGTCAAATGTTTTACGCATTTACTGCACTATACCATATTGAATGAGCTTTCACAGTTGGTTCTTTGTGCTCCTTGTCATCAACTAAAATATTTAAAAATTATCTCACTTGTTGGATGTATTCTTTTCCATTCCTAATGAGTCAGTTGTATGTAATCTAGGATCTACATGAGCAACTGAGAACACATTAAACATTCTCTGCAACATCCAATTTAATGCCACACCTCAGCAAAGACCATGGAATTACATCATTTAAAAGCATGATGCCAGATAATACAGTTATAAGATACATATTTTTAATGATATTATATGTCAAATACGCAATAAATATATAACTCATGGAAAAATGATTATTCATGATAATGTTTGAACTTTTGTGTCACTTCCTCTCTGGAAGAAGCTGACAAGAGTCCTATTTTACAAATTTACAATTTAAAAATAACAAGGAAAAGGTTGTTACAAATATTTGTAAACTCTGTTGCATAATAAAAATTGGCTAACTTTTAAAATATGAGGAACTTTACAAAACCAGATAAACAATTTATAAAGTAAATATCATGAACATTCTCTCATACTTCCATTTTGAAATATCACCAATCACACATTACAAAAACGTCTAAATACCTGTTTTTTTAAGTCTCCATAATTCAAGCACATTTGATAAGTATTTTGTACTTCTTTAATCTGACAGATATGATATAAACATATTTGATTATATTAAAGGATTCAAATGTTGATAGCATGCAATCATATGCAGGTGACCTGTGATTTGATAGGTACTTTGCTAAATGTGCTTCTAAGTTGGGCCAAGCTGAACACAGGACTTTCATCTACACCAAACACAGGATTTTCAATTTCAACATGACACCATTTAACGTCGATAACTTGAATAAAATTGCTCTTTTTAGAGAAAATTATGGGAAAATGAATTAATAACCACATTGACATGTCTAGTATTGCATGAGACTGTTCCCACTCACTACAAAACACAGATTTTGAGGTTAAGGCTCCACTTTTTCCCTGTTCCATGGTGAATGTGATGTCCAATATTCTGGAATAGCAATTGGTAAAGGACTCTTCCAAAACCTGATTCTATTCATAAACAGATGTGAAGTCACTATGAATTCTGAATATTTTACTTTCTCTATTCAGTGTGTAGTACATAGAGAAGGTATTGCATTCAACCCAAAAATTAGATACCAAGATTTCACTGGAAATACATGTTTTAGGGTCTCTGTATCCAAAATATTGTATTTTTAAAGAAGGTGCTGCCACAATGCAGACGTTATTACAACAATTTGCAAACAGACAGCAAACAGACAGATACCACTGTATTAAACTGTGGACTGTGCCCGATTCTGGCACATTATTGGGATGGAAGCTACATCTAGACTTTAGATCAACTACGCTTCAAGGTGATATTATTGGCACAATATATATAATACATTCCGGAAGAGACCTGCACGAATACAATAACTCAAAAACAAAAAGAGTCAGTTAGTTACCAAAATTGATATTTTCAAAAATTTGCCAAAAAAAATTACCACACCCCAAATTATCCTTTACAAGGAAAAAATTTCGAAAATTTTGTTTTACTCAAAAATGGCTCTTAACAATTCTGATTAAAATACTGTATACAGACGATAATTAAATGATAAATAAAATGTGTATTCTGAATTTTTTGGGAATAGGCTCTGAAGCCCTCTTCATTCTGGAAGACTTTTGCTTAAATAGTAAATTATAAGAGATAGACCAATTACAACACAATAAATGTAGATCCCATTAAAACACATGTTTTGTCATATGTATAATATAACCAATTACAACACAATAAATGTAGATCCCATTAAAACACATGTTTTGTCATATGTATAATATATACATTTTTAACTATTTCCAAAATATTCCCTATCATTGGTTTTAATTTTAAGATACTTAAATTGTTCTCAAATGAAAGTCTTCATACTTTTCATTTCTCCTTTGTTTTACACCTGGCCATAGAGAGAATCAAATTTAAAAATCAGTCACATATGACAGCTTTTAAAATATTTCAATATCACTTTAGCCTAGACTGTCTTCTTATTTCCCTCGCAAGGAAGCACATATAAAACAATTTATACTAATGTTTATCTTAATTAGTATGTGTAGATAAAAGAACAATATTTTGTAAGAATAGTTTGCAGAAAGTCATGTAATTGAAAATATCAATTGTAATTTTCAATTAAATTTGTTTTGTAGTTGAATGTCCTTTAGTCTGATAGGTCATACTGGACGATGAATAAAATTGGTGAAATGATGTTCAAATGAGCCCAAGATCCATGGAGCTCAAAGTTACCCAACATTCGTCTTCTCAGGATAAGCAAAAACCAAAATGTTTGTCTTTTAATTGCCTTGCATGAACCCCATAATTTTTTGAATCACTAGAATTTCTGCTAATATTTTTTTAAATAATTTTAAGGTATATTTTACTGTGCACTTATTAAAAAAGTGTACACCTTTTATTCTGTTTTCTTTTTAGGTTAAAATGTTGATAAATATAGCTTCCCTCACAACCCTTCACCATTTATAGATTAACTGCCAACTAGAAGTACAGTTTACAAATATGAGAAATTATTATTTGATTGAGAAACAAAACACATGCTTTCAAAAAACTTAATTTGTAGATATTTAAGCTTGTTTGTAAAATTCCACATCACAAACATGTGAAACAAATTTTTACAAATTAAAAACAATATATACAAGGATTGTAAACATTGAAAAACAGCCCATGGTTTCTCTTAGCTTTTTAGCATGGTAAAAACAACTTGCAATTCAGGGTTATGCATGTTGTTTATTATGTTAGTGATTGAGCAAACAAAGGTTTTTGCCACACATACACAACTATTCATACACTTCTGCAATAAGCTTGATATCACAAAATATGTTTAACAGTAATTAAATTACAATAAGACCACAATAATGCAGAAAAATCACAAGTATTTCTATGATTTGGAAAACAATTTATCATTCATTTACAATGGTTGCTTATAGATATTTACAATTAGATTCAAAAACAGATGTGATTTATTTTTATATCACAAATTTGCACCAGGATTCTTTACTTATGAAACCACAAAGTTGTTCCTTCAAAACATCTTATCATTTTCTCCTTGCCCTTTCATGAATACATTTAATTAGCATTGAACTGAAAAAATGTACAACAAAACATTTATAATGCTAATATTTTAAAAGATATTGAACAAAAAATACTCACACCACTTTAAAATTGCTGAATACTAAGGAGTGTAAATCTATTGTCACTTTTGAGATCCTAATCCTAAAATAGATCAGTGTTTGGCCACATTCTCTTTATGTTCTTTATAGCTGCCTTTTAATGAGCCATTCCATTTATCTATATGCTTGCTATTGTCTGAAACCAAAATCTTATTAAATTAAGCAAATGTTTCATTTTCACATATTTCAACATTTTACATGTAATATTTCTTGATAAAGAATGTAAAATACATAACTAAAACCAAAATATATAACTTATCTTAAATAGATTTAAGGTGTGTTTAATAAATGGAATGCATTTTAATATATTTACATAGAACAGATCTTCTACAATATTTATTATAACAAAAAAAATTATTTTACATAAAAACATCTAAGACCTAAACTAGCCTCTGTTTGTGGCATTCTTATATCTACAGAAATCCTGCTACATTTTCAATTACAGCTAATTGCATGAATTTCATGCCTTCAAAACAAGATTCAAACATAATTTCTTTAAGTTTTCATTCAAAATATTAAAAAGCAGTATGAGTTTTTCATAGTGATTTGTTCATAATATGAAGTTGCAAACTTCTTAAATAAATAAAAGATACATTCATTTAATGAATAAATTTAAAAAAACTGAGTTGTTCATAATTTATATAATGTGTTGACTTCCAAACCATGAGGTTGCTCTTAAGCTAATGTAATTTGAGGTGAATTATAATTTGTCTAAATGCAGATCTTAAACACACTGTCTTACACACATTAGTTGCCAAATCAATCTTCTTGCTGACTTTGACACTTTGACAAATTTCTATTAATTTTTTCCCATAAGTCTTTGTTTGATAAAAGCATATATAACATAAATGCTTACAAAAATATTATGAAATGCAAATAACCAATATATTTTACAATACAATGCACTGTGTTTCTTAAAAATTATTGGCTTTTAAAATAACATAACTTATTCATTTCAAATTTGTTTCTTTCCAAACAATGAATTTCTAAAATTTGTGAGTCTGCTAAGATGTCTACATTATTACACTAGAATCTTGTTTGACTTATTGTTATTCAAATCCATTATTTCATTTTTAATGACAGTTTAAAAGTTGGCAGTTTGATAAGATGCCTGCATTTTGTTATTTTTGTCTTTTGTTTCACTTACCATAATTCATTTTTAGTTACATATGATCAAAATGCTACACATATTATCTCATGCTCTCCAGTGAAAAATTACAACCAGAATCCAGAATTGCCACACAAGGAGATCTCAAAGGGAACATTAGAATGTACATTTTTTGAAGAGACATTAAACTGACCATAGTCAAAAGACTGTAAACACCATCACTTGATTGATTGGGAATGGCAAGGATAGCTTATTCTATCTAACCAATACACTGGATGGCATTAAAGCCCATTTACAGCAGTTTTCTTATATTATGTCTTTCCAGGTATTCATATTCTACCTGTTAAAGAGTGGCAATGGTAGCTAACTATAGCCATATAGAATTAATGTTGACAAGGATCTACAAGAGCTGGATTACTAAATAAGTTTATTACTAACTTGATTGTCTTTCAGTGAAGGCTGTATAACGTTTAGTAAAGTTGGCATTTTGCCCTTCATACTGAGGGTTTCTTCTGGACACTGACAAATGACTGCAGCATGCATTCATTTTTACATTGTGTTGCATAGTCCTTCCTGTAACTGCTCTGATTGTCTGGTAATTTGCCCATTCCTTTAAATTTTCCATAGCCATTAAGAGGTTTGCTGCCATCTCTATTTAGTGAACTTTTATGTTTAAAAAAGTCTATTCTTTGTTGCACTAATCTGTGTGAGCTGTAGTCACATACAGCTAAAAGCTTAACATTGTTGTCAATGGTATGATATGATGGCCTGTTTGGTATACACGTTCAGCCAAGGCATATTTTTCATGCTGCCTGTGCTGTAGGAATTTAATGTGTTTGTTGCGTTGGGTTGGCCTGAAGAACAATGTGTATGAGCAGCTCTAAATATGAAGAGCAAAATGTTGGTTCTACCAAATGTGATGCAACTTTCATCTGAAGAAGCTATTATGGAATATGGGTGTGGGAGCCTACAATTTTATTTAACAAACCTCTATGGGGAGGATTATTATCAAGAACACAAAGGTTCACCAAGGTACGAAAGAAGAAACTACTACTGCTTTGTCAGTTGGCCTTTCTAAAGTGCTCTATAGATTACAACTTCATGCCTAGTTTCGTCAAGGTCAAACATAGCAAAAATTCTCTGGTGGCAAATAGTTTAACAAAGTTCTCTACTAGTCTTTTACATGAAAGGATTGCCATGGGGCATAAGCTCCATTTTACAGAAACTGAACTTTATAAGCTACACTTAATGCTTTCATCATTTTTAGTTCCTAGCTACCTCTTTGGCATTTAATTTTTCTTAACAATCATACCAAGTCGCAGAAACAAGTTCCAAGTTCTATAAGATCCAACGTCCACAAAAAATATCTCAAGTTTAGCTACAGGTTTAAAATTTATGCTTACACCATACAAATTTCCATGGGAAGAAATTATTTCTGGTGTTGAGTCAGCAACAAGTTTTCTCCCTGAAATAGAACCAAATGAAATATGAAACTCTACCTATAGGATCCCTAGAAATGCAAAGCCATTGAAGCCCAATTGACTCAAGAACGTAGGGCACTTCATGATATTGCCTTTAATCTTAAAATTATCTTGCTGGCAGATAAGGGAAATGTCAGTTATTATGACAAAACTGAATATCATGAATAAATGCAAGTTCTTTTACTCAATTCCATATATGAAAATATCAACATGAACCACATCCATTGAGAATATTACAAAAAGTATGATGCTCAACTACAACAAAAGATAAGTAACACCACTGTTTACACATACCTCATGAACTCCCATAATAGGCCTGACAAAAATCATAAGACGGTTCATTGTTAAGACCTATAGTCAGTTCTTTTATTTCCCATGCTTCAGCTAAATTTGTAGCCAGAAAACTGTAACAACTATTGTGAAAACATTCTCATATGTAAGAGATTCAGTGTGCCTAGTAGAAATTGGCAGCCAGTCATCACATTCTTCTCAATTTTGATACTGAATCACTGTTCACTAATTTCCTGGTTTAACTGTGACGTCGTTGAGTTACCCTGTAGCTTCAAACCTCCCCATTATTAGTTTTACATCGTGATATTTGTCCCTAATTTCTACAATTGCTTCCCCCCAGTCTGCAAAAAAATGTCATGGTCAGCATACTGGGACATAACTGGCTGGCAATATACAGTTATAACAATACTAATATTAACTGTACTACAGTATATACACGTTGCTCCCTTGAGCTGAATATGTATTTCCCTAATAGTTTGTTTATAATTGCTCTTAAAGAATGTAGCAACTCTGCCTGGATATCTCCCTCTTCTACCTCGCACTTCTGAGCCATTATATACCACCTCAAATTTACTTATGTTACTGTTTCATTATTTTTTAGCCAAGTCTCAGCTAACCCGATTATGTCAAAGTTACTTATAAACCTTTGAAATTCTTCACTCACCAATTTTCCTCTCAAACCCTCCACATTCCAAAACCCCACTGACAGCTGGGTAACCTCCCACTATTTGTCTGTTGACTTCTTACCTCCCTCTCGTATGCTGGAATTCACTAGCCTTTGGGATCTGCAAGGTAGTTCCATAGCATTTCTCCCCTTCCGCACCTGGCTGGCCTGCCCGCTGTTACCTGCATGGGGTGGCTTAGATCTGCTGAACTTCCCTGGTCTGTGAATCTGCTGTTCATTTCCCACATCCACCTGCTCCTCCACTTGTTCTTGGGTGGGGCCATTTCCCATTGCTAGCTGTGATGTTGAATTCTTCCAGCTCACACCTCGACTACACTTTGCCATTAATAATAAGTTTATCAAATTGAAGGACAGCATGGCAACCCTGCCTCCTTGCTTCAATCAAGTGGTGCTTAAGAAAGCTTCTTTCTTGCCTCACTCTCGAAATGAAGTCCTCAGTAATGTAAATCCCTGATCCCTCGAGATATTTACTGTTTCTCAATATCTCACACTTAAGTTTATAATTTGTCAACTTACACATGATGGGCCGATCTCTGCCTCCACATCTCCCAATCCTGTGTGCTCGCTCAATAGATTGGTGACAGCTCAATCCCAAGCTGAGCCACCACTCGCCCAATTAGCACTTCGGTGCCTTCCCAAGTCTCCCTGTCTTCCTCGTACACTCCAATCACCACAATGTAGTTTCTTCTACTCTAGTTCTCTAAGTAATCCACCTTTTCCTCTATTAAACTGAGCTTGTCCATTGCACCACTTACTCTTGCATTCACACTTAACACCTCCTCCTTCCCACAGCACCTGCTGAAACCTTCCTTCATTTCTTCTGCCAGGTTCCGAATCATTTTCTTTACTTCCTCCATTCCTTCTGACTTCCTCTTTTTTTTTCACATCCCTGACCACACGCTGCTGAAACACGTCCATTTTCCACCACGTCTCGAGACAAACTCCAAGTTATGGGTATCAGGAAGACTGGACACATATTTTGGCAGATTACATGCATATGGAGGATATTAGGAAAAAATTACTGCCGGAAGTATTTTTAGCTTCAAACAGACGAAGGACAGCATTCTGGGATTTGATTCTAAACAACCAAAACTGACCAAGCCTGGGCACATACTTAATGGAAATTCGTGCACTAAGATATAAAATGTCTGTGTAAATATTGTATAGATTTATTTGGTGTTTGAGTAATCTATATGTATGAATACGGAGTGTAGTTGTGAGTGCAAGTGTGTGTGTGTGATAGTGGAGTGCTCTTTCTTTTGTTGTTCTATGGTTCTATTGTCCTAATGCGCGAGTAATGTATGTGTGTATGTGTTTGTGTATGTAATTCTATTGTTGATAAGATATATAAAATAGATATGTAGCTAATATTCTAAATTCAAGTATTTTTAGACAGCATGTATGGTAACCCGACCCATGTGACTGTGTGAGGCAAATATTGTATTACTGTAATGAATAGTTAATCAAACATGGCTCAGCAATGGGTTTGGCACTGTAACTGGTAGTGGTAAGTGTTTTACTTTTGGAAGATTTTGAAAACACAATTATTGAAACATACTCCTTAAAAGCAGTCTTGTGATTATGCTATGTTGACAACATTTTCGTCATTTGGCTGTATGTAAGAATACTATCACCGATTTTCTGTAACATTAGAATAATCTTCATAAAAACATAAAGTTTACGACTGAATTAGAAAAGAACAGCAAACTTGCCTTTTTTTGATTCTTATTGATCAGGATGAAACTAAGAATGAGTTAGATTGCTTTGTGTAAGATATATTCCAGCCATGTGACACCATCAACTATCAGCTAAATGGGCAATGGCAAATACATTATATCAATAAGCTGGCCAAATAAGTGACACGGAATATTAAGAAAGAAATTAAGCACTTATTCTGTATGTAGGTGGAGAAACAATCATGATATAAAAAACATTACACTGTCATAAAATAATTACATGAGATATAACAGTTAAAAAGTTGCAATCTTATAACCTGGTTAATGACAGAGCTTCACCTCTCCCCAACTCAGATGTATGCAAAGTTAAAAATGATTGTGCCGAGTCATACATCAATATTAAACCAGTATAACAAATGCATCACATTTCTAAAACATAGGCAGCCTAAAAAATCAGCCTTGAGTGAGCATATATATACTATGTGCACACGTTTTCTTGGGCCCTTGGCTCCCTAGTCTTTATTTGGTAGGTTTTGCTCAATTTCAGAAGCAGAGCAACAACATTGAAACATGAAGTATGCTCTACACCCTGATAACTAGTGGCTTCAGTATCAGGTTTCACTCTGTCTGTATATGCCAGAGTTCGTGCACATGCATGTGCTTTAATAATTCAGCTAGTTTGTGGTAAATTAGATAATCTATTCACCATAGTGACTAAGGGCCTTATAGAAAGAAACTTTCTTTAGTTGACAACACTGCATAAAGACCAGCAGGCAACCTCTCTATTCTTCCCCCTGGCCCTTGCTTCCTCATAAAACTAGTATTCAAGAAAAGGTGTGCACATATCAACTTTGATAACAATATGAGATTTTAGCTGAATCACACAGATTAGTGTGAGAAAGTGTAGAAATTTTTAAACCTAAAGATTCGTTAAATAGTAACGCTGGAAAGCCTCTTAATGGGGCTTGGAAAATGTATATATATTTTTTTTAGTAGTGTTTAACGCCCACTTTAACTACTTGTGGCACCGCAGGCAAAGTAAAACATTCACAAAACATAAACAAATTGGCAAGTTATCAGCCATTCACATACTACCAGGAAGGACTACTGGATTAAGTATAAACATGAGTGCAAGTAGCAGTCTGCTGACAGTCCCCAGAAGAAGCCCACAATATGAAGAGCGTAACATTGGTTTTACAAAATGTAATGTAGCCTTCACCAGAAGCCAACTAAATTATTATGGACAATGCTGTAAGCTTATTACTGTACATGCTTCCAGATTTAACTATACCACAACTCGCCATCCTAAATATCATATGATTCACAACAAATGAGGCCTGGATCCATCTGCTCATATGTGTTAAGTCCCAGAATTTGGGCCTCAAGTAGTTTCAAACATAGATTAAAACTTCCTTATTTAAAAGAAAACATACAAACAAATATTAACCTGTTAAAACTATTTGATATTGAACAATATCTACATTTAGCTGAAGAATTTACAAAATCTGAAATCTTTTTGTGTGTTCTGAAACAAATGACACTAGAAATAATAAATTTAAGATAGCTTACCAATGAATGGCTACATGTTTATACTGACGGTTCTAGCTTACCAAATAACAGTGGTACCGGTGCAGGTGCAATATGCCCTCTCTTCTCTTTCTACAAAAGATTAAGTTTAAATACTACAAATTTTGATGGAGGGATTTCGGCAATACTTCAGAGCTTACAAAACCTACTATATCATATAAATAAATCTGAAAAAGTTGTACTATTATCTGTCTCTAAAGCAGCTATTATATCTATAACATCTGATGTAGCACCCAATAACTTAAATATTGCAGAATGCCACAAAATTATAAAACAACTAATGAATTTAAATAAAAAATTAATACTTTAATGGATATTGCGGAATACAGGTTAATGAAACAGCTGACTTTCTAGCCAAGAAAGGTAGTAAAAATACATCAAATTCATCAGAAGCAATAGGTTATCACTCTATCAACATATAATAACAAAATTAAAGAAGATAATGTATTACAAACAAAAGGAAAACCATGGGAAAATTTATGTAATAACACGACCAGAATCACTACATTACCAAGAAAATCCTCTGTAGCAACTTTTAGACTCCTAACAGGCCATGACTGTCTAAATAAACATTTATTCACGATTGGTATAGTGAGATCTCCTCTGTGTCCTTTCTATACACTTAAAGAAGATATGGATTGAAACCATCTACTGCGCTGCCCAATCTTGAGTAGACATGATAATATGATATCATAATACTGGAATGCAAGAGAGCAAATGGCTTTACTGCCAACTGCTCAACATTAGATACCAACTAACCAACCAGTTTCCAAACTATTCATGAAATCCCTGTACTTAAAGGAAGACTAAATTTGGTGTGCACTTCTGTTCTGGCAAATAGTGGAAACAGTTTTTTTCCTAGTTGAGCAGCTGAGCAGATGCTGCTGAATTGGTTATTAGTAGCTTCCAACTCATCAAACGAATCTCTCAGACCCATCACAAGCTACTTTGCCACAAAGTATGTTCTAAAAATTTGTGCCAATCCAGGTCATTGACCAAATACAGGGTTACTACAAAAGAAATAGACTTCAACTGCCTGTAAAACAAAAACTATTAGAGATAACAACCTAATTATTTTGGAGGTATGTTGACAAACTCTCAAAGTTTCGTTGTTACTATTGGTAACGCTGTAATGTTTTGTTTGTTGTTGCAGAAGCTGAAATGGCGGAAAATCCTGTGGAAAAGGCATATTGCATGTTGGAATTTGATAGAACGCAATCAGCAACTGTTGTCCAACGACATTTTAGAACACGTTACCACAAAAATGAAACGATGCGCTCACAAAAACCAGCATCGTCTTCATCATGTCGCAACATGTCGATGCAAAAGTCACGCCGTATGACCTTATCTTCTTCACTCAAAAACTGCAACATCTGTAATTTGTAAGGCATTATTTGCAGTCGCTTCCGCAAGATTTTCCATACAGTTTGCTGTGGAATTTGTAATTGCATGTTTGCCCTAGATGTCGATTTCTGTGGGCTTCTTATGTAGGCAGAACGAACACGTTCAACGTTTTCTTCCAAAACTCTTGGTCTTCCCGAGCTCTTCCCTTTGCACAAACATCCCGTTGTCTCGAATTTTCTATACCAGTCGTAGATTGACTGTCTAGTCGGTGGCGTTTTGTGGTAACGTGTTCTAAAATGTCGTTGGACAACAGTTGCTGATTGCGTTCTAGCAAATTCCAACACGCAATATGCCTTTTCCACAGGATTTCCCGCCATTTCAGCTTCTGCAACAACAAACAAACCACTACAGCATTACCAATAGTAACAAACGAAATTTTGAGAGTTTCTCAACATACCTCCAAAATAATTAGGTTGCTATCTCTAATAGTTTTTGTTTTACAGGCAGTTGAAGTTGTCTATTTCTTTTGTATTAACCCTGTATTATGGATTATTTCTTATGAGGTTATTTTAAAGACAAAGTCCACAATGAAAAACTGATAATCTGAAGAACATCATCATTGAAATTATGTACTGATTTCTGGGTGTTGATTACAACTGAGATAGCCAGTCACCCACAGCCGAAAATGAGATGATAGGTCCTTGAAACATGTTCTGCCAGTATTTTGGTATGTGGAGCAATTTAAGCACTAAACATCAATTAATTGTTCCATAATTTAATATACCCACAGTTGATTAAAATGGGTTACACGGTAAAGTATAGGAGTGGACATTTCTTGAAAAAGAAACAGTATTTCTCACGTTCAAGTATACATCATAAAGTTACTGCTATAAAGGCATGTGCACAAATAAATTTGCCATCATTTTTCTATGTAACTTTTGGTTATAGCGTCACATATTTTGCTACTTAAAATAATAACAATACTATAAAGAATGGCTATGAAACTTGAGTTCACACATCTGTTCAGTAGGGTCCTTAGATGGAATATTTGCCTAATAGCTGTAGAGATGGTGAAGATACTTGAAAGCCCAATACAAAAGAAGCCAAGAATAGTGGGAATCAAAACAGGATCTAATAAACACTATTCAGGTGCTCTACTGGCTGTAACATGAGATTGGTGTATAAGCAGATTTTTGGTCCATAAAATCGTCATAAAAGTCATTCCACTAGCTTTTCCACCTGTATTAAAATACAGTTGAATTAACTTATAACACTCTGGCTATAGTCTATATATGACATTCATACTATCATATTTCCATGGTGGATTTTTTATTTAGCTTCCTTCCTGCAGCAGCTGTAGGTTGCCACAGACAAAGAGTACCATACAAATTCTTTTCAAGCAATGAAACTTAAATAGTAATAATACAGAACATGTGTAAAAAATAAAAATATATATAAAAATATATAAAACAAAATGAAATAAAACTAAAAATTATACTGAAAGACTAGAAAACAAAAGCATAAAAAAACACATTAATAAAACAAAGTTAACAAATTCGACAGTTATGATACATAGATGTGATTCCTGAAAATATGAACAGATCCTCTCTGGCCGCAATTCCAATTTAATATATAATGTCTTTCTCTAGGTTAAATTGTAACCTTTACACATGAGTTATATAATCAGGACAATCTTTATCACTAATCTTATCGGTGAGTGTATAGATTTGAAACAAAGAGGTCTTGGACACAGCATTCTCGAACAGTACAAACACTTCACAACTGCTCATTTACAAATTCATCTTCATTACAGATACAATATGTAACACAGCATTATTTAGAGAACATTTTGAAAAGTTCACTCCTATTTTTCAGCCATGCAGCCACACTTTTGTCATGTATGTATCAGCATTATCTTTCATGATTGGCGAACCAAACTGGTGGTAAACAACAGAATACAGTTTGGTTATAAAAGCTCTATCATGTAGTACTTGTATACTTACACAGATAATTTATTACTGAACAGATCTTTCCAATTTTACACTGTTTAAAAACAATACTGACCTACACATCTAGAGATTGCATAAATCATTTTGTTTTTGGAGGAACAGTTGTTTTGTTCTTTTACTTTTTTTTTAAGCTTAATGTCCTTTAACCTGGCTAGTCATATTAGACAATGAATGAAATCAGTGAAATGATGCTCAAATGATCTCAGGATCCACGGAGCTTAAAGTTACTTGACATTCATCTTCTTAGGACAAGGGAAAATGTTGATAAAATAATCTTACTTGGGTAACTCTCCCTAAGGCAGATTCAAACTTGCGACCTCTTGAATGTGAGGCAGACATGCTACTTCCACACTATTGAGGTGGGCTAGGTACGATTTCTCATAGCTCTCTAGTTGTGCAACAATAGACTGCTCAGCGGAACAGTGGCCTGGGCCAAACACCAGCATGCAGTCCAATAAATACATTGACTTAGTGCTTCAATAAATATTATTATTATTTCTTTTATTATTTATGTAGCATCCTTATTATTTCTTCAGCTGCACAAATCATCTTGTTATTGGAGGAGTGATTTGTTATAGTTCTCTAGTTGGTAACAACCTTGATATTTCTTCAGCGGCACAAATCTTTTTGATTTTGAAGGAATGATTTTTCACAGTTCTCTAGCTTGTAACATCCTTGTTATTTCTTTAGCATTACAGATACCCTTATTAGTCCCTTTACACCAAGAAACTGAAAGGAAAAATGTCAATTTTAACATGGACAACTCATACTTATGGTGAAAGCTTTACAATTATGGCATAACGCAAGTTTATAATCAAAATATCTTGCAACAGGCAAAAAAGCTTGTGGATTAACTTTGACAGTGCTTTTATAGACCAAAAAGGTCGCTTACACTGATTTAAAAAAAATGCAACCATCCAATTAAGGTATTTTGCTTCTGTGCATGCAGTATTAAGTACATCTATATTACGGATTTCTAAAACAAATAACATATATGCAAATCTCAAGTTAATTGTATTTTAACAATAATACACAGCTGTATATGCTTGTCATATCAATTTATCACACTGTCTGCAAACAATGGGAATCTTTAAAGATGAACCCATTGAGTAGAGTATGCAATAAGGAGGAGGAATCATAATCTTTGAATGTGACGCCTTAACCAATAAGAGACAAGAACTCCTAGACTCCCTCCACCCACAAAAAAAAAAAAAAAAAAAAAAAAAAAAAAAAAAAAAAAAAAAAAAAAAAAAAACAAACAAACAAACAAACAAACAAACAAACAAACACACTTTCTTTACTCCCCTCATATGTAGGACTTAGACCGCCAGGACTTGCTAGCCAGTGCCTGAGGTCAGAAGACTGTTAAGGAGCACACAGACTCTGGATCAGAGAGAACCAAGGATGGGTGATCAGCCTGATGTCTAGTATGAAAGCAAGGAAGTGGATGATATAAAATAATGGTGATATGGATGACAGGAAAGTTGATTAAGGAACAATTGGTGGAATAAATAGTAGAGAAAACCCATCCAGGCACTGCTTTATTCACCACAAATCCCACACGTGGTCCCTTGAGATCGAACCCAGGCTGCCTAGGTGAGAAGAGAGCAATCTAAGCACTAAGCCATGGTACCACTATTCAAAAGAAAAACTTAATAAAAAAATTACAGGAACTTCTCAAAGGATCCATAAGAAAAATGAAAGTAGGAGAAATGCAATGAGCTAAAAAGCTTCAGTGTTAGAGTATAACAAACCCAACTACATCATAATCAAATCAAATATTAGCAGTGGTTAACAATAATATATTCACAAAATTATTGGACAATTCCACATAGTAGGATGCAATCTGAGTAAGAAAATCCTGAGCAATTACAGGTCAACTGCTCAGGAATTTTATCAAATCAATAAATGCATTTTCTTGCAATCACAGTCACACCTTCATGTGTATATTGTACATCCTTCAAGCAGATACTTTAATCCAATTAGAGAGCTACACATTATATTTAATTTCAAACCATAGTCTTCTGGAAATTGCATCTCATCATGTAAGCTGTTCACAAATTATTCAAACAGTATTTTCTAAGCTGCCATTTCTCTTACAACAAAAATTAATAACTTTAAATATTCTGAAATACAAAGCTAATGAGCAAAAAGTTTATGTAGTACTTCTAGATCTTGTGGGTGATGCATTTTCAGAGTAATTGTACATTTGTATTACATTGGCATTAATACTTTTTATAGTTCACTTTACTGTGCCTTTCTTTCAAGTCCGGCACAATTTAATATATTTTTTTACAGTTTAGTAAATCTTTTCTATTATTTATCAGTATGCCTTTTATTAGCAATATCATACTAATCCAGAGCTACCAATGTTAACTAATGTGATTAAACTAAAACCTCTTAGTTGTAAATTGACATTCACTAAATTCATAATTTGTCTGCTTTGTTTCTATTCTTCACACATTGTTAAAAAGAAATATTATTAGAAATACTGAAAAAATAATATCAATTTCTGGTGTACTGCCATCTTCAAAACTTCTTTGCTGCGTGGTTCTGAAGATCTAGATGAAAAATTAACTACCTTTATATCTTTGAGGTAATTAACGGACGGGAATATTTCTCCTGTAGTTTAAACAAGAACAATTTTAAATTACTTTGTTAGGAACTCAAAGAAAGATTAGTAAAATTCATAGTGATTTCTCTTCCTTTCATATTGTCTCTTAAATATTCAGCTGCACATTTCTTGCGTAATCTCTGTAAAATTTGTACAAAATCAAATTGAATACAATTATAATCTGACATCTCTCCTAATCTAAACAGTTTAGAAGTTAAATATTGTGCCTTAGCTGCAGTTTTTTTATTTTGCAATTATAAACATTGACTTCCTTTGAAAATGGGAATTCTTTGTAGCATTACTCTTATTTTCCACATTTATTACTACTATCAGTTTTAACTGAAAAAGCTTATGAACAGTGAAGCAGTATCCATTTATCATGTTTAAGTTGTTTGGTCAATAGGTGTATGTGTGTACATTACTGTACATCAACAGACCAACCAGCCAATTACACATGAGAGGTACTGTAATCTAACTTGATATTATGAATGTTTTCATCAGTATAAATGTTTATCAATCTGGCTTCTCAACTTAGAACCTCAGATTTGACTCTCAGGTGGACCTGGGAAATGTTTCTTAAATTAGAATCTTTTTCTGCACTGCCCAGAGTCTGAAAGTGTACATATGAGAGTGAACACGATTATGTTTCAAGTTAGAAATGATTAAAAATCAGCACTAAAGAACCTACTATCAATAAGTTGTTTTTTAAGTCACAGCCCTGATATGACCTTAAAGTTAAAGGAGATATACAAATGAAACAAAACACAAAATTTGACATTACATTCACATGATTTTCCCTATCCTCTATTGTTTAGTACTGGGTATACAAATTATCCTTACAAAACTTATTTTGCACTTAACTCCATTTTGATCAAGAAAAACCCTTAAAAAAACATCTATATTACACTTTTCATTACAGATACAAAGAGAACAGTGATACTTTATGCTGACCTTAAAATTCCATATTCAACTCATGCAATAATAAGAAAACAAATGAAAATCAAAAGGACTTTAAAAATGATAAGTATTGAACAATTTAAACCATACTAATAGATATCACAGAAATAACTTATACCACAAAAAGTTATTTATAACACATTGTGTGTTTAGAGATTTACATTTTTTTTTCAGTACCCTTTGTCTATTGTTTAATGTTTACTAATTATAACAGTTTATGTAAAACTCTTGATTAAGGAGCACTTAACAAGCTTTTCCAGAAAATTAAAAATATACACACTTTGTCCTGTAAATATGTTTAATATATACACAGTATTTTAATCATTCTTTTACTTAATTATTAGATAAATAATATATTATTGTTAACTTTGAAAATAAGGAATAAAAAAATGTTCCATATAAAGAGTGGTTTGGAGTTGGGGGATTTTCTTCAAAATCTATCCAGCTTTTAATGTTTGAGCTATGCTGTTCACAGACACACAATGGAACTTTTTCTAAAAATGTGTTGCTATTTTTTCTGGGGGGGGGGGGTTAAGAGATCTCAAAAATCTATAAAATCTCAATTTTTGGATGGAAAACAATACCTTCTCTACCTACTATGTGCCTGATAAATAAAGTAAAACATCAGGTTGTGATGGAATCAAACACACGAAGCAAAACTCATACGATAGTAAGCTAGGCAGCCAACTTAAATGCTGCATTCACCAGTTATTTTAACAGAATATGTTTCATGAGCATTCACTCGCATGCAGCTCATGAAATATGTTCTATTAACCTGGTACTTAAATCTGTAAAGTGTTTGTCCTGACTTATCCACACTAATAAACTGTTGGTTGAAAATGAGCAAATTATCTGAATTTTATTTTCTGAACCATTTTTCAACAGTTTTTTCCAGAAAAATAATCAGCTCCTTAAAGTTGATACTATTAACAACGATAGATCAGTATTAAAACATGGAAGCATTTTTGCATAATTGTAAGTTATGCAATTTATCAAATTTAAAGAGGCATCTTAATCTCCAAATTTACTTTACACATTATATATTGAACATACAATGTGGGAAAAAGCAGTGCTTCTTGCTGTTGTCCCAAATTGTTATTTTCTCTATGATGTATAGTAAGTAGTGGAAGCGTAGTATTTCACCCAAATATTTTATGCTGAGATTTCACCTGAAATGTATATTTTGAAGCTCCTGAATCCAAAAAAAGCATTTTTACAAGAGGTCCATATATGTCTAAGAAGAGTATAACTCAAAAATGATAAGTGGGTAAATACAAACATTTATATTTAAGTTCAGCAATCTTCTAAGGATGTGGCATGAATTTTTTTATGAAAATTCCCATCCCTCCAAATACCCTTTACATGGAAGATTTTTTGAAAAGTTTGATTTTCTCTAAAATGGCTCTAACAATTTTAATTAAAATATAATATGTTTATGATATTTTTATGGCAATTGAAATGTATATTTTGATTTTCTGAGTATAGTCCCTGAAGTCCTCTCCAGTCTGGATTAGTTTTGGATAATGATAAACCATAAACAATAGACAAAACCTTACTGCATAAAAAGTTTAGATCTCATTAAAGCATACAATTGCATTTTTATGGAGTTAAGCAATTTCAAGATATTACTTCTTATTGATTTAAATCTTCCAATATGTATACTTTTCTCAAATGGAAAGTTGTTATTCATTTATCTCTTCTGATCAATGCCATCGCTTATTAAACTTTAGTAAGAGTAGTTAATTGCAGAATATGTAGAGAAAGCCATGTGAATGTAATGCATATTAATTTTTTTCTAGTAGTGCTTGATGTATATCTTTATCGCATATGCACCAAAGATCTTAGTCACTGATGATGCATGAAACAAAATGGTAATTGGAAAAGGAAATAATGAGGACTGAAGGAAATACTGCTGACTGAAATCTGATGTTGTGGCATCTGATTATGAATGTATAATCTGTCTATATATAGTTTTGTAGCTTCACATTGGGCACATTAGGTACACTATAGAAAGAAAAATGCAGCCAAGAATATAATTAAGGAGATAAACTAATAAATTACTGATATATGACTTTAGGAGGGTAAAGACTGCCAGTTACCAAACCAACTCTGGAAATTCTTAACATTGCCAAGAAGTGTCATAATTTTGGACAATTCCACAAGTCGTACTACCCAGACATCTGCTCAGGATGGTTATAAACAGTACCCTAAACTTGTTAAACATATTTCTTATTAAGTGATGTTTCGTCTTTTTATGGCTCACTAGTAATAAGTTGGTAACACATTACTATTTATAAGCTTCTACATAATTATTAAATAAATTATTATATTATTGTTAGCTTTAAAATAAAGGGATACAAAATCTGTATTCCTATTAAAATTGAAAAAAAAAAAAAAATTATAAATTGGAGAGTGCAAAAGGTAAACAATTGCAGATTTAACATGTAATACAAAACCACTTATAAGCACTAATAACAATAAGAAGATAATTTAGTATAACAAATTATGCTTTTACACTTTTTTATAAAATGAATATTAGTGCTCACAATCAGTATTAGTATTGATATAGAGTATAGAGAAATAATGATACTGTTGCGTCCATAACTAATCATACTAAAAGATATGACAAAACCCTGATTTTGAGATAATGCAATAAAAAAAAGGAAGTCTATTGCTTATTTACAAATGTCCAATATAGAGTGGTGCAAATAATTTCATATTTAGAAGAGAACAATGTGTATAACACATATGCGTATCTCATTTTTATTATTATATCATTTTGTCCTCTTACTGTTAGTATTGTCATAAATTAAGCACAACTTTCTGGGTTTAATGTGTTTTGAATGGCCCAAGCTATGTTTACATACATCACT
Organism: Hymenopus coronatus; assembly: GCA_030762935.1. Classification (NCBI taxonomy): domain Eukaryota; kingdom Metazoa; phylum Arthropoda; class Insecta; order Mantodea; family Hymenopodidae; genus Hymenopus; species Hymenopus coronatus. The sequence continues at coordinate 31,381,477 of CM060897.1, forward strand.
CCACATATAGTTGGGCAGGGCAAGGAGTGTCAATCATGTGACCTGTTACATAAACAACCAAAAGTCTGAGATAGTGGATAATAGACATCCTAAAAACATCATGAAATTTTCCTCATGAATATACTTCAGAAAATAATGATTAAAAATTGCTAATCCTGGATTATCACATTGTCCTCAAACGCTGATACAAATTTATAAATGTAAAAAGAAGCTAGTAACAGTGAAGTAATAAAAATATTAATATAATAATTAATAATTGTAACAAATCATCACTTATCTTTTGGAATCCAAGAACTAGTTTTGCAATAAATTGGTCTATTGCAAAACTAGTTCTTGGATTCCAAAAGATAAGTGAAGATTTGTTACAATTATTAATTATTATGTTACTAGCTGATACAAATATTTGCACTTATTCACCTCCCACTCTAACATAATCAACCCCCAATGAGAAAATCATAATGCAAGGAAAAGTTTTAATTAAAATATTTGAGAACCTTTTTTGGATGGAACTCTTTATGCATAACTCTCTCTCCAATTATTAATTTTCTCATATATAAATAAAAGTATAAGAAAAATATATAGATTGTATCCAATATATGCATTATTGAGATTTCTCCAACTTACTTTTGATATTAAGCTGAAGCTGATAACTGCTATAGTTAATAAAGCTGCACCCAAACCCCATAGCAAACTATGTCAGTTTTTTTATAAAAATTGTGCATTTAATGAGGTAAAAAGCCATTCATTAATCCCCTTGCCATTCATCACGGCATAAAATATAGTAACAAATGGCTCAAAGGATGGGTTTAAAAACAAACAGCAGCTAAGGCAGCTATACCTATCAATACATTAACACAAAACATCACCATTTTTGAGAAATAACAAATTGTCATTGTCATTTGTTATTTCCATTCAATATCTTGAGTAACTTGCTTTAATATTAAAATTATTTCCAATCTTCCACAATAGCACTGAAATCTGAATGAGTCATGAAGCCTGGATGGCTTTCCTTCAATCCTGCTTTCTTCAAAGCAAATTCCTGACTAGATTCAATTCTTGTTCTTATTGTAGACTTATTACCGATCGTTTTGTTCAGCTTTTCTTTGCTGAGCATGCTTTGCTCTCAGCTTCATAATTAAGTTCCTGGGTAAGGAACCAGGTACCTTAAATATGCTCTGAAACAATAATTGCAGAAAGATTATTCAGAGTGGCCTCCATATTCTTTTGCACTATTCACATTACACAATGACTTACACAAATAATTTGAAAAAGTGTAAGAAAAAAATATAATAATAACTAGCACTCTTCCTCACAAATGTGAAGATCGGCTTTTAAATTTCAAATAAAACTTTTATTTTATGATCCTTATATTTCTTAAACATGAAATCCAGATACAAGATATGTGGCAAAATCCCATGGAGTATTCTTTAAATCATTCATATTTTGTTGTTTACCTTGTTCTTTACCATGACTGTCTCAATAAACATTTATTCAGGATTGGTACAGTGAGATCTCCTCTGTATCCTTTCTGTACACTTAAAGAAGATATGGATGGAAACCATCTACTGCTCTGCCCAACCTTGAGTCGACATGATAATATGACATCAAAATATTAGAATGCAACAGAGCGAATGGCTTCACTGCCAACTGCTCAACATTGGATACCAACCAACCATTCTTTAAATCAATTTTGGTTGAATCATTAACTGTTTTCATAAATATAATTAAAATTACTCTTTTTTGTTGCCTCTTTGTGGAATGTTTCATTTATTATCATGCCCTGATGTATGCACATGTCAAGCGAACACATGTTGCCTTGGCAACATTCAAACTTTGGTTGCTAATCTCTCAGACCCCAACTTACAAAAATAGAGAAGTAGGCAGGCTAAACAACAATATCAGTTTGCTTTGACTGTTTCTCGAGACTCATTGGCTAGACTTTGCACAGCAAGAGAGAACACCTAAGAGTTTTGTTGTAGTAACTTCTTCCTTCTCATCTCTTCCACTTATATGCCCATTACATATCAGACAGTCTTGTTACTCCCACCTGAGAAGATAGGCAACAATACATTGTAAACAGAATCAAGTTTTATTGCAAGGAGCCCATTTAATACTGTAACAATAGGAGAATGCAAATGCCCACAGATTAGGAATAAATTCTTTGCTATTTAGAAATTTAATATAAATTCTTTCCTCTTCCACTATATTCTTACCTGCATAAAATCATGGCACTGCATGACTAGAGAATCTTTTGTTATTCCTTTGAAACATTCAGCAAGGGAACCAAAGTCACTGCATTGAAGCAAAGAGTTCTGATTTCTTTTTATCAAAGTAAGACAAACACGGAATATGATTTTTGAGCCTTCATAAAATAAGCAGTCCCATATTCTTAACACAGTCTGTGAACAAATATGAAAGAACATCATTATACAAACATATTATTGCTCAAAAGTAAAAGGTAAAACAAAAATGTAATCATTAATTGGGATATTATTATATGCCTTTTTATTGCAGTGTCTAAAGAAAATAATGACTGCACATTGTTATCCATTTCTAAACAACTAGGGAAATCTACAAGGTTTTTCTGGAATTCAAAAACATGTATTACAAGAATTATTATCTGAACACTTTAAGTCACAAAGTTGTACAAATGTGGTATTAACACACAATAAATTGAAATTTATTTACTCTGCTATGTTTGGCATTATGGTTATTCTGCAAGAGTGTGTGAATATTAAAACAAAATGGATTTAGCAAAAAACTTTCAACTATTAGGCCTGTGAAGGTTATTATAATCATACAGAAAATTTTACAGTATTTCACAGGATGGCCCAAAGATCTTCTTCCTCTTGGTATGTAATTATAAATAATTAAACAGTTCTGTCGCTCTCTGTGATGAGTTGAATGACCAGATAAAAAGCATGAATCAGTTGAAGGATTGACTTGCCATACTGGCATGTCACAGTAGCTGAATGGTTAAGCAATTGCATGGAGAGTGGGAGAACCATGTTCAAATCCCAGCTATGGCATTGAATTTTTCAGCTGGTTCTAACATAAAAAAGTATAACCGTGGTAACATAAATGTAGCAAAATCATCAATAATAAAATTGCCCAGCAATGACAGTGATTATATTAATATAACCCGGATATTAAATACTTATGAATGCAATGTCTCTAAAGGGAGACAGAGTTAGTTGACCGGATAAAAATATGAATCATTTGAGGATTAAACTTCACATCAGAGCATGTGTTACAGTAGAGCAATCACACGGAGTGGGAGAACCGTGCTCAAACTGCCAGCTGTGGCAGTGACTTTTTCAGCTGGTTCTAACAGTAAAAAAGCTGGTATGTCACTAAATTCAGGTTTTTACCCAGTTAACCACCCGATATGCCTCACTAGCAATAATTATTGATTTATATGTTGATTTAATCTCTGAAAGAACAAAAAGAAACACCCGGCAAGGCCTGTTTTGTATGTTTTCTAAACATTCACTTTTTAACCTATTTTTTTGTTTAAACATACTTATATATACTTCTAATATTTCAGAGCCATTAGCTGAAAAAGCATTCATAATAGAAGTTACATTGGGACCGTGGTAGATTTGGCATCTTCTTGCTTTTCGTCTCCCCTGAAACAGCTTTAGGGGTCTATATGGTAAAATTTAACTGTCATATGTTACAAAGCACTCTAGGTACCCAAATCTGCAAACTTCTGAAATTCAAAATTTTCAAAGATATGCGGATAAAACCTACCCTCAAAGTTAATCTGAGTACCTAAAATGACGATAGATAGTTTTACTTGATGATAAAATGTCTAAGTTGCTTCCTTCAGCACATTCTAAGTGCATAGGTGGGAATTATAGTATCTTAGTTTCTATCTTTCATTGTTAAAAATGTTCTTGCATAGTAAAGGGGATAGACACATCTATGAGAGGTTACTAAAAAACAAAGCTGGCATATGCTGCATGTCGGAGTGCTCAACATTCTAACTTGAGTCACTGTTTTGATCTTCTGCTAATATTGTTAGCCATTGGCATATAATATATTTCAGGTTGTTATTATATTAAAATTGAAAATAGATAATTGCAATGAGTTTGGTCATCATCTTCCTTCGCTACCATAATTGTTAATAGTCTATAACCAATAACCTCGATGCATCCTAAATGTTAAATATAGCACTAAATCATGCTGTAGACATAAATTATTCATATAATAGAAGAATATTGTTAAACATTGAAAATTACTGTGCTGTAATAGTATGAACACGACTTATTATGTTCAAATATACATACATGGTTATGTGTATGTATATTTCCTTATCTAAATCTAAAACTTAATTTCATGGTTTTCTTCCTCTAAAAATAAAACCCCACACAAAGAAACATGCTAACTCCAGAAATTGCAAAACAAATTTAAATTTCTAGGTAACTGCAAAGGTGAGGTTTAATAATTAATAATAATTAAATAGCCTAATAATGATGATTAAGCAATTAAATTCTTTTGTAGTTAACCTAAATGCATAATGTAATTAAAACTAATATAAAATATATAGTACTATAATAATATAATTAATATTATAATCAGTACATCAATTGGTGATCAAATAGTTGGAAAGCAAAGTTTGTACATCTGCAAATAATTAACTACAGTGCCAACATAACAGATAGAATATAATTAACCTTGCCAATGCATGTAACAGGCACATATTTGCAGGGGAGTTGCCAGCTATAAATGGAACCTAACAATCGAAATATCACCAGATCCTACTGAGTTATCCCATTAATGGTGGAAAAATGTCAAAGTTGTACTTTAAAAACCATGCGTAAGCAGTGTCCCCTATAATTACAAGTTCCAAAAAATCTTGATTTAAAACAAAATGGCTTACCTCAATAGGAAGAACTTCTGCAAAAAGACAAATGAACCATTTGGTAGTTATTACAGCCCATGGTAGTCCTACAGCAGCTACATGCCTATGCACTTCTGGAATTTTTATCCTGAAAAGTAGTGAATAAATATTTGGCTAACATCCATCATATATTTTGAGTGCAATGTTAATATCAATTTTTGGTGGAATGCAATACTTCCTCTACCTATTATAACTAGGTGCTCAAAATGTAATAATGTTATTGTTCTACTCCCAATGATTTCTGAGAGAAACTGAATTAAAAACTCACCAATACAGCTTCAATAAGTCTGCCTGACTATGACTTCAATCTACATATTTCTATATTTCTACATAGCTAAGAATTTAAATTATCGAAAAACTGCATCCATTTAAATACCTGACTAGTTCTTCTAATACAGCAATATCTGTAATGACTCCATCCATACTGCTTGTGTAATAATCTGGAAGAATTCGTTCCACCAATATCTTCAACAACCAGAAAGCTGTATCTTCACTTTTAGTAACCAGCAACAATAATCCAGCAATGTAATTCAAACCCTTTAAAAATAATAATAAACATTGCTAGTAAATGCAAAACAATTAATTTGTATTATGAACCTTTAGTTTGTCTCTATGTACATTTAAATAAACATATACTTATTAAAAAAAAAAGGATAAGGTGGCTTAACATGCTCTTACTACTTCATTTACTCAAAAATTTCGAGGACATATCTGCAACATCAGGTATTATCAACTGAGCTGATAGCAGATAATGATATATATATATATATATATATATATATATATATATATATATATATATATATATATAAAAGGATAACGTGGAATAAAAATTTATCCTTCCTACATAAAGCTTGTTATACCATTGATATATATATATATATATATATATATATATAAAAAAAGACTGTGTTAAACATACTAGTTATTTCCAAAAGTTTCTCTTTTATTCCAAAATTACTTTTTACTACATTAATTCTGCAGGGTAGGAGAATACAGGATGGGAGGTGAATAATTTGCTATTTTGCACAGACAATACGTTTAACACATAAGTGTATCCCATTTTGTCCACTAATAGCATTGTCATTAATGAAGCACAAATTTCAGGGTCTAATGTGTTTTGAACAGCACTGTGCCATGCTTCTGCAGTGTTGTTCACATACATCTGCCAATGGGCAGCTCCTGTGCTTAATACCTCTCGCACACTCTGACTTGCATTCACGTGGCTCACAGTGAGGGAACAAGGGTCTGATTTAGTTGTAAACTTTCCTTTGCACAATGAATGGCTTTACATACGCAGAATAGCAGATATTTATTTAATTTATACCATGACTGGGGAATTTGCCAATGCTATGAGGGACTGTATCATTGGCAATTTCTAAATTGCCATCTTCCCAAAAGACGAACATTAACTAACTGCATGTATCAAAGGATCAATGACACAAGTTCTCGAAACCTGATTTGAAGGTTTTTTTAATTGTTGAGGTTTCATTTTAATTTTTCACCTTTGTAAGAGCAACAACAGTGATTTTTGTTTAAAGAATGGAAGAACAATGCTTCCATGTAGGTTTGAATTATGTATTCATTCAGTAAAACCAAACTGAAATAAAGTATAATTATGTCATTGTGTTCAATATTTTTAAGTTCAACCATGAATATATTGTGAATCCTGATCAGATAATGTTGTATGCACACAAAAACGTATGATTACATAAGTTGAAGTTTAACACATTGAAGCCCAGGTATTTCTTTAGTTGAAGAGCTAAGAAACCCAGGTTTTTACATTTATTTTGAATTATTATTTTCAGTAAATCAATGAAATCTGCTAAAATGCCTTGGTACAATCTAAAAGCATGGTTTTTAAGGATTTCTTAACAAATAAGAAAATATTCATAAAATCTATATTAATATTTCATGTTAAATTTACAACATTTATCAAATATGAATTTGAAAAAATCTGCATGAAACAGCTTACGCTCCATTTATTGAAAACTTGAAAATCTCTCCCTCAGAATCAGAATTTTAGCTTCAGTTTTCAGAAATTCAGGAAAATGCTGATTTTTAACATTTAAGAACACTAAACACAACAAACACATCACCACCTGCAATGTAAGTGGTGCAAGTGACCAAAGAGCAGCTACTAACTCTCCTAAATTTCTTAATAGTTGACTAAAATGATGGCAGATGGCAGCACAAATCAGACAACTAAACAATAAGTGATACATAACCTTTGCCATATAGCCCAAGACCGAGCTGCATTAAAAGTGTTAGAAATACCTGCCCAAGCTATGCAGGGATAGGGAATAATTGCCATCCTAAAAACATTGTGAAGTTTTCCTTATGAATGTAACTTTAGAAAATAGCTGAAAAAATCTAGAATATTGGATCATCATATCATCCTCAAACACTGATACAAATATTTGCACTTATTCACCCCCTACCCTATATATATAAACAAGTTTATAAACTTAAATATGTATGATATTTTTCTTGCTTTGTCTTCCACGTGGAGGTATGCTCAGAAATGTTAAGACCCCATCAAGTATGCTCAATGATTACCAAAGCACTCAAACTCCAAGAATGCCAGGTTTACTTGGAAGTCCATGGTATTGCAGAGAATGGAACAAATAGAAGACTTAACAATGTAGGCATTCAACCTGGTTCATGTACAGAAACCACTATATATTCTACCATCTGATGGAAAACTCATAAAGACCAGCATACCATTTACAAGTCAACAATTACCAAACTTCTCCAATATTGGGTATATATTCTACTTCAGTTGATCTTGAGATACTAATTAGAACCAGGGACACTCCCATGATCTTTTGTATCATTTTGCAGAAAATATAAATTAAACAAATCATTTATCAAAGCAGTGACCTTCAGTATTATTAGGTCACTAACTGCACTGAAAAATCATTTGTTTGTTATGCAATTTAATTTCTTTTTATATACAAATGGGTTTGCTTTAGATAAGGACCATTTCCACATTATAGTTATTTGTGGATAACTACTTTGTTAAGTTATTTGTATTATTTACAATTTCAACTATGTGCTTATCCTTTTGTCTGTTTAGTTGCTTTGTTTATGACAGCCTCCAATTGGAGGAGGCTGAATTTCTTATTTCTATCCAAATAGTTTTGGAAACCAGCTCTTGAAATTTTTGAAAGCAATAAACACTTTATTAATGGAAAAATAATTAAAAACATTAAAATGAATAATTCATGAAGAGGATTTGAAAGTATTATAAAGGCAGTAGATGCAGAAGTTACAGCCATAGAAAATATGAATAGTATTGCTGCACAAGGAGAAAAAAGAAGAAAATATCATCATGCTTGACATTTATTTTACAACAAATCAATTAATGAGAACAGAACAAAGAGAGCAAATTATATAAGCTTTAGAATAAAAAAAATATTAACTAGAAAGTGAACAAAAACAACAGCTGGCTAGAATGAAGAATAACAGAGCTGACTTCTCACTTGGGGGACCTGGGTTCAATTCCTAGCTGGAGCGGGAAATTCTTCTTCAACCAGAATTGTTCCCTATCCCCCACAGAGTCTGGAAGTATAAAGGTAAGAGTGAATGAGCGTGTGTTTAATGATATAAAAATGATTAAACTAATGTTCTAAACCTACCATAATATAGATGTTTCACAAGTCGAGGCCCCTGATATGACCATAGAAGTTAAAGGGGGCTATACAAATGAAAGAATAAAAAAAAAAAAAGAATAATATAGGGCAAGCTAGGTTAGTTTAAGAAGAACTAGTCTGGCATTAGAGCAAAGTGGGCAACTAGATAGACTAATAACAAAGAAAGAACTAATTTCTGTAGTAAGAACAGAAGTTGAAAATGTAAGTAGAGAGTTAAAGGAAGAACAACACATTGTATAACACACAGAACAGATAATATGGACATTAATAGGTCTCCAATGTGACATTTGTAGACTTCAGCCCTTCACCCTTCCCTGCAGAACCAAAAGAAGCATTTCATCAGACATGAGCACATTATGCGATATTTACAAGTCAGTTTCACTATTTTTCTGTGTAAAATTAATTGGTTGCTTTTCTTAAGCGCTATTAAGTCTATTAAAAGTAACAAGCTTTATTGGTTTTCAAATAATTATTATTTTGAATATGATCCACAAACCTGACAGTAACCAACTTCCTTGTTGTCATGGGCATATGCTACCAGCACATTATAAAGCTGCTGTTGATGATTTTCAGCTGCACTGAAAAAAATATTGTCAGGAAATGTCCTTGGCAAATCAGTCTTCACAATATCAATTATATCTTGATTTAATGGACTTGACAACAATCTGGGATACAAATCGGATCCCAATTCCTCACGCAATGCCTCAGCACCACTTACAGTAAGCCAGACCTGTAAAAATAATTATAAAAATTCAATATTAAAACTGTATTGTTTAAAGTACCTTTAGCTATAAAACACCAAGTACATTTACATGATATATGGAGACACAGTATATGAAAGGTTACTATGGTACTACTTTAACATTTTTTCACTATTACGGGATAACTCACAATCTGGTGATATTCTGGTTGTTAAATTCCATTCATAGTTGGTAATTCCCCAACAAATACCTGCTGTTACATGCATTGGAAAGAATAGTTTGTTGTAACTGATATGTTGGCATCCTTCTTTATTTGCAGGTGTACAAACTTTGCATTTTGACCATTTCATCACCAACTGAGGCACTGGTTATATATGTACATTATTATACTACATATACCTATAAATAATTATATTAGATTTAGTTATATTAATCAGGCTAATTATACAGGTATACAGCATTTAATTCCTTAATCATTATTATCAAGTTTATTTATTAGGCTATTAGGTTGCTGAGTGCATGCGTGTGGACAGCATAGCTCAAAAAAGGCCGTTGAATGCCAAACTTAGTATTTATGTTTAATATCTTTCAGGGATGCAACACAAAGATTTTCAAGAAAACCCTCATATATAAACTACCCTTTATAAGGAAAATTTGTTGAAAATTTTGTTTTTCTCAAAAATGGCTCTAACGACTTTGATTAAAATACTGTACATTAAAGATATTTACATCACAAATAAATGTATATCTTTAATTTTCCGATAATAGCCTCTAAAGAGCTTTTTATTCTGGATGAGTTTTGCAGAATTTTTCACAATGGTTAAACTGTAAGAGATAAATAAAAACATAATACACAAAGTAGATCTTGATAAAATACATAATTTATAACATATACTTTTTTTTGTAGAGCTGACCATTTTTGATATATTTTTGTTATTAGTTTCAGTTTTAAACTACCTAACCTTTCTCAAATGGGACCATGCAAAGAGAACCAAACCTCAATTGTTTCACATAGCGACCAGCTTTTAACAGATTTGACTATTGTTTTAGCATAATGCATTCCCTTATTTCCCTTCTACTTACAATGAAGCAAGTAATAAGACCAATTCTGAATGTTTATCTCAATTAACATGATGTAGATAAGAGTATAAGTATAAGTTTATTTCATCCAGTAAGACTTACATTAAGTATAGGACACGTCAAAAATTATATGTACAAATAGTTAATAATAATGGAATACAAAATACATTATTGAATAAATATATAATTATAGATCATAGATGAATTACAAAAATTGATCAATTTAATATAACAAATTTCTTGTAGTGAGAGCCGGATTGAGTTTTCTTTTTAACTGCTGGTGGGACATCTTTCTTCCAGTTCGTTCATTCAGCCTAGCAGTTCTCAGACATGTAACAGGGCATATAAAAGCAATGTACTAGTTTATGAGTCAATAAATGATATAGGTTACTCAGTTTACATCATTTCAAAACTTATCTCTGCCATGACTTAAATTCATCAATTGAATAGAACTGATTATTAAGTAGGAATTTATGGATTTCATTTTGAATTGTGTTATAGAACCTTTGTTTTTCAAATATATAGGAAGATGATTATACAGTTTAATTCCAATATCTTTAAATGACTTCTCAAATAGACTGGTTTTATAAAAGCTCATGTGCAGATTATTACTTTTTCTAGCCCCATATGTACAACGTACATAGGGATAGAGAAGTATTGCATTCCACCCAAAAATTTGATACCGAGATTTCACCGGAAATTCATGTTTTAGGACCTCCTATATCCAAAAAAAGCATTTTGAGAAAAAGACTCATGTATGTGTGTGTGTGTGTGTGTGTCTGTGAACACGATAACTCAAAAACGAAAAGTAGCTAAGATACCAAACTTGGTATTTAAGTTTAGTATCTTCCAGGGATGCGACACGAAGAGTTTGAGAAAAATCCCCCCACCCCAAACTACCCTTTACATGGAACTTTTTTCGAAAATTTTGATTTTCTTAAAAATGGCTCTAACAATTTTGATTAAAATATCATACATTAAAGATATTTACCTAACAAATAAAATGTATATCTTGAATTTTCTGGTAATAGCTTCTGAAGACCTGTTTATTCTGAATGAATTTTTCTTAATTTGACATAACTAATAAATCGTAAAAGATAGACAAAAACTTACTATACAAAAAATTTAGGTCTTGTTAAAATACACAAGTTATGTCATATACATATTTCTCATGGAGCTTACCGTTTTCAAGATATTCATTGTTATTGGTTTCAGTTGTGAAGTACTTATACTTTTCTCAGATGGGAGTGTATGTTTTTCTTTTGTTCAACTCTTGGCCAAGAAAAGAAGCGAGCTGTAATGTCAATCGCATAACGACAGCTTTTAAATCATTTGACTATTGGTTTAGCCTAGTGTATTCCCTTATTTTCTTCCTACTTATACAGAACTAAATAATAAGAACATTGTGCTAATGAGTACCATGATTAGCAAGGTGCAGAAAGAAGAAGAATCTTATGTATGAAGTTTGTAGAACAGCTAGAGAAAGTCATGTGAGTGTAACACATAAGATTTTTTTTAGTTCTAGTATTATATGTATGTACCTCAGCATTGGTTGATAAACATGTTATACTTTCCTTAACATGAACCAGCAGTTCTTTTATGTATAAACATGGTAATGATAGAATGTTTAATTTAAAGTGCTCACGACAGCTTTCAGTTCTTGATATCCCCATGATTATTCTAATGGCCTTTTTTTGCATAAGAAGAATAGTTTGTATTTGGAACAGCTAGAGAAATTTATGTGAATGGAACAAATTAGATTTTTAGTTGAAGAAAATCTGCTAGAACAAAACTAAGAAATTTGCTTGGTTTAGGTAAGTGTACTGATATATTAAAGTGTAACATATAGGTCAGTCTTCATACTATCACAGTAAAGTAATTTGCAATGTTTAGCAATATTTGCACTTATAAATTATATCTATTGCATGGTTTGGTACAATAACATTTAAGATGCATCCACGTTATTGGTTATATAGGTAGTCAATGAGTGTGGCAGAGAAGAAATTATTTATTTTGGATTTTAATATAATAATAACCTGTAGTATGTATGACAAACATAATACTAGCTGAGGACCAAAATAATGCCTCTTTTGTAAATAGGTTATCTGATGATTTCTCTGGTTATATATCTTATGACTCAAGTTAGAACATTACGGTCCTGACATGCTGCACCAGCCAACCATCTTTATATTTTAGGAACTGCATCCTCTATACTATAAAGAGAAAACATTATCTCTCTCTTTCTTTCACTCAGAGTAAAAGAGGCGGAGGGGGAGAATACGGGTCATGTGTGCCACCTTTTAAAACTAAAGTATTCAGAGTGTAACATTACCTTTACATTTTATAACTTAATCAATGTTATTTAAAATGGTTTTATTGATTTGAATTAAAAACTCTGAAGTTTCACTCACATGACTTTCTCTATTTGTTCTGCATTCAAACTTCTTACAAACAAGTATTCTTCTATGTACTTCCTGCTCAACGAAATAAACATTACCAGAAATGGCCATATTACTTATTTCCTTGACAGCAGAGGGGAAACTAAGCTAAAACAACAGACCAATGTTTTAAAAGTTTCGCTACCTATGCAATCAACATTCAAAATCAATTCTCTTTGCAAGGGGTCAGGAGTAAAACAACAGAAACACTGATAATAATTTCCTGTTTGAGAAAAGTATAAGTATTTTAAAATTGAAAACAGCAATAAGGAATATTTCAGAAATGTCCGCAGCAAAAATTTATAGGACAAGACCTATATCTTTGTATAGTAAGTTTTGTCTAACTCTTATGGTTATCCAGAAAGTTATGCAAAAGTTATCCAGAATGAAGAGCCTTTCCTCATGAAATTTCAGATATAAATTTTATTTATCATATAAATATCTGTAGTAGTTAATTTCTTGTATCTCCTAAATGGAGCATAGGGCATCGTTACAATGTTTTCATGATCAGGTTTAGATTTCTAGTTTTTGAGTTCACCACTATACGCTATGGTGATGAAGGATTAGCTTGTCACCAACATATGGCACTGTAGGACAAAATCACAACTTGCGGATGTGAAATGCTGGAATTTTTCCCAGGAACCTTCTTCTTTTAAGGTATGGGGTTTTCTATGTATAAATAAACATTACACAGGACACCACCTTTACTTCCCTTCCGAAGAAAACTATGCTATGGATTTTTTCACCTGAAATAATCCATCACCCTTTCCTGGAGAAGGAATTATGTGCTTCACAATTATTTTGTACTTGTACCCTTTGTTTCCTGTTATTAAAGCGGGACATAAACTGCCATTGGTTATTTATTATCATATGGACTTCTTATAATTTGGCAACATGCATGTCATGATTTACACCAACAAAAGTCTCTGGTTGGGCACAGATTCCTCCTACATGCATCCTTATTTTGGTGCTAATATTTTGACAGGGAATCTGTAGTATTGTCAGTGGAATACACTTACCTTAAAACTGTGTCTTACCCTATGAAAAGCTTTAATGAAAGGATGCAAATAAATTATTGCTGAAACACTGCATCATCGGATAATGTATAAATCTAAGAAAAGCAGAAGACCTGTTTTCATTTGTATCTGCTTTTAAACAGCAGAGATCAGGCTATAACTCTCTCTGGTCATCATTTTCTTCATAAATTGCTTATAACTCTTTTGTAGAAACATACTCATTCTTGCTTTTATAATTTATTTATTCCATTTTCACTAGTGATTATAGCAATGAAGGTCTATGAAGTTTAGCATTCCACAACTTCTAAAGAAAAATACCATTTCAAAAAATATTTTTCTTGGTAATCAAGCATGCGTATTGTTGCATCTTAATATATGGATTGAGAGTACCAGAAATGTATCTTTCAAATAACATTCCAAATAGCTTAACAGTATTTTCTTCCTTAGGAACTAGTTTAACCTGATATGGAACATAAAAGCATATCCCATATGGGACTTCAATTCTTTTTACTCTATCGTTCTTAGTGTAAAAATAACTGGTAATTATAGAGAACTTGGGCCCCTCTAGAAATTAAACAAATTGTGGTTTGACTGTAATTTTGGTTTATACTTGTTACGTTTTCACCAATTTTTTTTATCAGAAAAGCTCCATAATTAAGTTAAATGCTAATTTATTACGTACGCGTAGCAATCCTTTTTGTGAATATTTATGAAGTATGCTGCCTAGAAGGAGTAGAATATAAATAAAGAAGTCTTGTAGTACTTTTGCAATGTAAATATATAATACTACACACTAAAGTGCCTAAAACCTGAGTTTCATTGTCGGCGGCAGGCGAACAGTGTTGTGGAATGCAACACCGGCATATATCGCTAGACGCTGTGCTGATGTATGACAAGTATGTTTTACACAAATACAGCTGTTCAGTGTGAATTTTATTATGCAGAACTTCGGCCACTCTAAAATCGAATGAAATTAAGTGTGATTGATTGACTTTGTATTTATGATGACAATTTCAAAGTCTGTGGATTTCAAATTTAGCGCGAGGTTAGGTTCCAATCCGTTTAGGTTAGTGTGTGTATATAAATTTATGTTTCTAATTTTATATTGTGGTAGTACCTCATTATCGATATTTCCAACTCCTAACAGCGCAATGGATACAACATTAGTTTTGTAAACCATCTCCCCACCCATAATCCCCCTCTAACCACACCGGTCCCGTTAGAGTGCAAAACTGGTATAAGTCGCAGCGGAGAGAGTTAGTGGCCCAACTTGTAAATAATTACCAAATACGTCTTAAGTTAGGATGTCTTACCTGTCCTCGATGCTCTCCTGGAATACCTTTCCTAACATAACGCTTAACTGTTAAACTTCTTTTTAAAGATTTCCCTTCTCCTATTAGCTCCGCCCACTTTTTCGCTCTCTTGGCAAGTACGATCAAATACTGGGACATGAAATCTTCATAGGTTTCGTAATCAAAATCATCAGGACGTTCGAATCCATATTCATCAACTTTGCTGAAAAAAGAAGGATTACTAGCCTTTAAATTGGAATTCCTTATATAAAAAACCTAAAGTTCTATAGGTTATGATCCTTAGGAGACAGCCATTCCGTAATTGCAGAATTTCGAAACAATCTACCTATACCATTGATCTTAAAATACCTGAAGCAAGACTTTGCCATATTTTCACTGCCTCATTACCGCAGAACAGCAAAACTGCCTCATTACTATATTTCAGCTGTTTACTATTATGTTTATGTTTACCACCACAATTTCAGAAAAACGTTAACGCTAAATGTTACCAACTAAACGGAAAATGCACCAAGCCCCAATTAATTCAGTTCTTCAAATTGGCAATAATTTTAAAGGCGGAAATTTTGATGAAGTTAAAATACGAACTGAAGCTTTCCTGGGGAATATTTTAAGTGCTGAAAGTGCTCTCGGGCTTCCAGCAGGCGTTGAAGGATTTAGACTCCGACGTTTCAAAGACTTTAATCCTCTTCGTCTTCAGGAAAACTCAAATTATATCCTTCACCTGGCTAGAAATCCGAGAGCAATTTCAAGTTCGTTGAAGTTATCTATGGCGGGCGAACTGGGCGTCATGTCTATTCTGAAGTTTGCAGTCCAGAGGGAAGCCTCCCCTTCCGCAAGCATAAAGACATACTATAGGCTGTGAGGTTGGAGAATAAGCTCAAATCAAGTTTAAAACCCTGGACACAATATTAGTAGAATAAATAAGTAAACTGATTTACGTGTGGTAAATAAAAATTAAATATGTTGCCTGCTTCCCAAACCTGATACGCCTTTAAGTTTACGGGCTTACTTTACTTTGCTGGATTTGCTGATCTGAGAGGGCTAGGGGGAGTATTATACGGGTGCTTGTGCTATTCCGTATTTGCGTGGCTACTGTGTTTGCTATTTTACGTGGTTTGAGTTTACAAAATTGAAAATGTCATAACTAAGAAGAGATTGAATGATGGCTTTTCTCCACAACAAAACTCGCAATGAAATATTTTCGACTTCAGTATAAGAACCTAGAGAGCTAAAGTTATAACCCTGCCATCGCCATCATCCTCTAAATAGAATTGGTGGGCAAAAACGCAGAAAGATAGACCTTATCATTAAAGTAACAATGTACATTGAGAGCAAATTGTTCTTTTTTTCCGCTCTTTTCATGGGTGCTCTTTCTTTCTTTCTTTCTTTCTTTTTTTTTTTTTTTTTTTGTTTTTTTGTTTTTGCATTAGTCACGTGGTTTTTAATGTATGTAAAATACTAGGAGTTTTTATTTTTACTGCGCATCATTTATTTATTTTATTGAATTCTCTCTACTTAATAATTAAGACATAAATTGACTGTAAATGAATGCTTTAATAGTAATGTATGTTTAGAGGTTCAAAATGTAATATTATTAGTCACAAATATAGCGTTATTTATTTTTCCACTTTTAGGGTATGTTCCTCCAAATTATTTCTACCTCAAAGTCTAAATTTTCAAAGCTACGCTCATAACATTGTTATGAAAACCAAGGACACCACGCTTTGCACAATATACTTCATCTGATATCCTGTAGCGAAGTACGTAATGTTATTTCTGCAAATATATATCCGATTAAGATGAAGTAAGTATAAAAATAAGTTAAGGCACATAAGAATAGTTCGTGTACCTACTATGTCATGCAAAACACGCTCCATGTTCGGTTACACGATACTTAAAATCACAGGTAAATGATGCTTTCGGAAATCAAGCTCGCGCGGACTGCCACGCATATTTTGTTTTCTACTGTGCTTTATTGATCCCATGTACAGAAAATAAACACAAATTATTAGGCTGTCGTCATATACTAATAAATTATATATTTCACTACAGTAAAAAAAGGCCTCCTCGCTTAGTATCATATCCATAGGTAAGATTTTCTGTTAGAAATTATTTTAAAAATTCGCATTAATAATTTTATTTAGTGGTTTTTTATGTTGAATATTTTTCAGTTAATTCATATTAAATTCGTGTTAATTTTCGGGTAGAATTAATGAGCAATGACAGGACTGACATGAAAATTGGCAGATAACTAAAGAAACATTAATGTTAAAATCCCGTATTCTTAAATTCAAAATCTTATATTTCAAATCATGGATAGAATCAAATTATCAGACATCACCAAACTACAACACACAAGTTTTTTTTTTTTTTTTTTTTTTAAATACAGTACCGGAGTCTGATCAGGACTCCGGCACTGCATACCCTACTTTTTTTATTTACCTTTTTCTTTTTCTTTTTTACTTTGTTTTGCCGTATTATTACTGTTTATTACTGTTTTCTTACTTTTACAACACACACATATACACAAACATATAACACCCATGCCCAAGGCGGGACTCAAACCCACGATCCCAAGTTGAGCAATTTTCGTTTTTCACGTCTGTCTGAAATAAGTTGTGTTTATCTATGGATACTCTTTAACGGCTGCGGTTCTCAGAATTCCATTCTATAGCGGACGTGAGAAACCACTTAATTTTGCCTTTTTACCAGGCTTAGGGGTTCTTTGTCGTGAATCTATACACAGGACCAACGGCTTTACTTCCCTTCCGAAGGAAATCATGCTAAGGATTTTTACGCCTGGAAAAACAGGGAGGGGGGACTGTTGTGTTCCATTCACATGACTTTCTCTACATCTCTGCAACAAATTAGTTATAAAAAGCTTATGCTTCTATTTACTTCGTGCTAATCGAGAAAAATTAGGAGAAATAGTCTTATTACTTGCTTCCTTATAAGTAAAAGCGAAATAAGGGAGTACCATAGGTTAAAGTGATAGTAAAAAGCTGGTTGCTGTGTGACTGAAGTTCTTTTGTTTGTATGGACAGGACTTGACAAATTCCTGAATGAGAAAGGTATAAGTTTTTCAAAGCTGAAATCAATAACAATGAATATCTCAAAAACCATCAACTCCACGAAAAAAATTGTATGACATAAATTGTGTGTTTTAACGTGCTCTACATTTTGTGCGGTAAGTTTTTGTCCATCTCTTACGGTTTAGCAGTTATGCAAAATTCTGTAAAATTCATCCAGAATAAAGTAGTCTTGAGAGGCTATTCCCAGAAAAATTGAAGATATACATTTTATTTGTCAGGTAAATATCTTTAATATACGATATTTTAATCAAAATCGTTAAAGCCATTTTTGATAAAATCAAAATTTTCGAAAAAAGTTCCATGTAAAAGTTAGTTGGGGGTGGGGATTTTCTTGAAAATTTTGTTTCGCATCCTTGGAAGATACTAAACCTAAATACCAAGTTTGGTTTTAACGGATGTTTCGTTTTTGAGCTATGCTGCCCACACACACACACACACACACACACACACACATACACAGAAACACAGAAACATTTTTCTAAAAATGCTTTTTTTTTGGATTCAGGGAGTCCCAAAACATATATTCCCGGTGAAATCTCGATATCGAATTTTTGGATACATTACAACACCTCTATACACTATGTACATAGTACATGTAGAGAAAGTAAAAATCTACCACCCTCTGCCGGGTTTGAACCCGCAACCCACGACTTTGAGAACCGGGTTACAACTAAGTTACACATAGATTCAAATCTCTTTCGCCTCAGCAATGATATCGGTAGCCAAAGATATTGAAGGAACTTTTCACATCAAAAAATGTGCTAATATTCATCTTTTGCTTTCAGTGCTAACGGTGATGTTACTACATCTAATTTGTAACTGTTGCCATGGTGGTTGGTTTAGCTGTTTATCAGTGGTGCAAAGTTCTTTGTAACACAGAAGCAAAGTGGAATTAATAGAACTGGTTTTGAATGGATTTGGTTTGTTAAATGGAGCCATTATATTATTAAATCACCGACACTTTATTTAATAACTAGCCTTGAAAGCCCAAACAATGATCTAAAGCTTTTATTGTTATTATATCATCAATTTCTTTTGCCATAATGAAGACCGATAAAGACCAAGTCATACAGCAGCAAACTTTAATTCTAGTCTTCTACTGTACCTCTAACATTGAGATCCATGGGTTCTGCAAATGCACTTAGTCTGCTTCCAACTTTCTAATATTTCACATTTGGCTCTCAGCGAGTTGATTAGGGATAAAACAAAAACAAAACTCGCGCAAAATGTAGTATTGATATCCATACAGTATTGTCTTAACACTTAACAAAAATGTGTTGATTTGTTTAATGTTAGAATATATTTTATCTTGCTTAGTACCTAATGTTAGTATCTTATAAGTATTGTAATTGCTTTCTTATTTTCGTTTACATTTTAAACATTGTTTCACATTTTCTAGCTTCATGGCAGGAGGACGTAAATGCTAAATTAAAATTCCATGTTTGTAACTTGAAATAAATACACTATAAAAAAAAAAAACACGAGTATATATTTTTTATTTATCGCTAAAACCCCCAGATGTTTTATGAAAAATTAAAAAAAATCGAAAAAATAAGCCCAAACATATTTTCTAAATTACATGAAATGCATACACAAAACATTTATTTTATTCAACAGCTTTATCAATTATCGTTAAAAGTAAACACTATTGTCTACGATCACATCCAAAGGGAAATAGCTAGAGTAGAGACGCTAGCTCTATATGGGAACGAATTACAATGAGTTTAGTACGAATTAACACAAAAATGCTATCTTGTTTTGGGTTAAATCTATCCGTTATCCACTGTTTTATCCCACCAAATCCTTGATCTTTACTACATTTTGTAAAGAAGACTTTACTCAGCTCTGGATGTACTATATCGCCTGGGACGTTGGTAATTCAAGCAAGATCACCTATGCCAATCAGAAAATATCACTTCGAACACGCCTCTTCGAATGAACTCGGATATTTTAGATTACACCTCACCTCACCCGTATTGATGGTTGCATATACAGCCAGGCTTCCGTTCCCTGTCTTGATATGCCATCTCAAGTTCAAACATTTACACCCCTAATACAGCCCCTAAGTTTGGCCGGTCCGTCGTCCTTTGTGGTGTAATGGTTACCATGCTAACTTCATATACCCAAGGTCGCGGATTCACACCCGGCGGAGGATGATGGATTTTTTCAGGCGTAAAAATCCTTAGCATGGCTTCTTTCGGAAGAGAAGTAAAGCCGTTGGTCCCGTGTCGTAGATTTATGACACATAAAAGAACCTCAAGCCTGATAGAGAGGCCTCTGAGCAAAATTAAGCGATCTTTCACCATCGCGAACTTTTATTCGTGAACACCACTTTATAAAATAGCGAAAAATACTGCAATTACTGGATCATGACTACCTCCGAGGTCGAGTGGTCAGCGAGTTGATATCTCACCCGACGATCCTGGGTTCGATTCCCGGCTGGGGTAGAGAATTCTTACTTAACCACAGTTACTCTCTATCCCTACAGAGTCTGAAAGTATGAATGTGCGTGTGTTAAATGATATAAAATGATTAGTCTAATGTAAGTAGCCTACAGTGAAAGTAGAAGATTTCACACGTTAAAAAAAAAAAAACCGATAGGACCATAGCAGTTAAAGGGGACTATACAAGTGAAACAAAATATCTACATATACACACTTGTACTTTATCAGCCCTCGCGCACTATGAGTGTGTGTGTGTGTGTGTGTATGTGTGTGTAATGTTGGATATAATTGCATTCTTCCGTTGTTTCAGAATATTTCATAATTTTCTGTGTATTAAATATTTATGCAGCGGTCCTATAATGGTAGTTATTAGGATACGAGTGAGAGGTAAGTTTCGACGCGAGCGAAGTGAAAATAAATATTTTGGTTGGAAGTAGAGCTAGCACGCATGCCCTGGGTTATTGATTTCCTCGTCTCTGAGATGCCAATGTCATGACTGACTTTGCTTTCTTACGTAACTTTATGAGCTTAGATTAGGGAAATAGTTATAGATTCTTACAATTCTCATATATACTTAAATATTCTTGGAGGTTATTGTACACATAAGATGTTTCTGTAATTTTATGCAGATTAGGCAGGCAGTGAACAGCCATTGGTAGGGTAGCGCGCAAGCGTGAAAAATCTGAATCGAAATGGTCTTCATTTCGATATAGATTTTTAACTGTAAATGGACACATATCAATGCATGAGTATATTTTAATTTTAAAACTAATATTAAACACATGGATGACAAAATAATAAAGTCCTTTCTATGGAGGGAGGAACCCTATGGAGACTTACAGTAAACTTGCGAGAGCTCTTTTAAAGTATGCAGGAAAATTAAACGATAAATGATACATGTTTTAGAGAGATATCCTGGCATTAAAACGATATTTCTGTGGTTAAAACTACTGTTTCATGAAGAACATTTCCTAGAGGCAGTAATACTTTCAAGTTTTGACCAATAACGTCCGTAGACTCGAAATATCCATCTCAGCACACGATCTTCTGTTAAACGAGAAACTTTATAAACGAACACTAGAGAATTTGTAGCAAATGGTCACTGTATACTGCAAATCAAATTACAACGACCGCAATGATATATAAGAAAAAATATACATTGTAAGTAGATACCTACCAAAAACAATCTGATGTGCTCCATTCATATAACTTTCTCTGCAGCTCTGTAACAAATTATTATTGTTAATAAGCTTATTTTTCTATCTACTTCATGCTAATCGAGATAAACATTAGCAGAAACGTTTTATTATTTAGTTCCTTATAGGTAGAAGGGAAATAAGGAGATACACAAGGCTGAACCGACAGTCAAATGTTTTAAAATGTTACTATGGTATAGAAAGCCGTTTCTTTGCATAACCAGGGGTTGACAAGTTCCCATCTAAACTGAAATCGATAACAAGGAATATCCCGAGAACGGTTAACTCCAGAAACAAAAGGTGCACGCATAAATTGTGTGTTTTAACGAGCTCTACATTTTTAGAGTAAGTTTTTATTTATCTCTTACGGTTTACCTACTAGTTATGCAAAATTCCGTAAAAATTCATCCAGAATAAAGATGTCTTCAGAGGCCATTCCCAGGATATTCAAGATATACATTTCATGTAAATATCTTTAATATAAGAAATTTTAATCAAAATGGTTAGAGCTATTTTTGAAAAAAAAAAATCGAAATTTTTTCCATGTAAAGAATAGTTGGGGTTGGGGGCATTTTCTTGAAAATCTTCGAGTCGCATTCTTGGAAGACACTGAACTTAATTATCAAGTTTGGTATTTAGCAGATTTTTCGCTTTTTAGCTATGCTGCCCCCCCTCCATACACACATACACATGGATATTTTTCTAAAAATTATATTTTTGGACGCCGGGGAACTCAAAGCATATATTTTGGTGAAATCTCGGTATCGAATTTTTGGGTGGAATACAATACCTTCTCTATACACTACCTATGTACATAGTACTTGTAGAGAAAGTAATATAGAAGTTTGAATTAACAATGTTTTTGATAGATATATTTTTATGGAATTATAGAGCACACCTTATCGGTTTTAACATCATAAATGCATGCATATGTTAGATGTTTTAAATACAAATTTGATGTCTAGTCATATTTCGTTTCAACACGTTACAGAACTTGTGGGCCGTTCAAGATGAGGGTAATACTGTATAAGATAGCTGAGGTGACAATCCCACTGTGCCTATTGCTCGACTCCGTCAGATAAACATTCCCTAGTCAAGGTACCGTTGTTATAGCAACGATTTGTTTTGAAAACCACGAAATCCAATATCTGCGGACGTTACTGAAAGAAGTGGAACTGAAGAATGCGTAACAAGCGTTCTCATATTCTTGTGACACCGACGACATTTGCAAGAAACTGAAATGAATAACGTGCATAACCACGAGATAGTTGTGATGAGATCCCACAGGTGAAAAACTATCTATCTTAACTCCCTTAACTGCTACACCTACAAACATGAATAATCCCCTTCGCCTTGTTGTTGCGTCAAGCAGAGCTCCGCATCTTCAAGCCGTTCTTGAGACTGTACGAAAAAACGTGATAGTTGTACAATATAAATATGACACCTATACACTGGATGACATTTTGGGTAAGTCAATTTAATTTGAAAAGTGCTAGAATATCCCCTTTAGCACGGCTTACTTTAAGAACATTCACTAAAAATCTGATGTGTTACATTTCACATGACTTTTTCTTCTTACTCTGCAACAAACTATTCTTGCAATTCATGCTGACACACACATACGCACGCTCGCGCGGGTATAGGAAGAAACACACACGGAGCTTTATATAAAAATGTTATTCAGGGGATCTCAAAAAGTGTGTTTCCGGTAAAATCTCAGTATCAAATTGGGGGAGATGCTTTTATCACAAATTTAGTAACTACATATACCTACCTAACAAAAGATGGACATTTTTTTATTTATTCTCTCAAAAGTCTAAGTATTTGAACAGTAAATGGGCATATAAATAAAATACATACACACACACACACACACATATATATATATATATATATATATATATATATATATATATATATATAATGTATCTCTCATTCACTCTCACTCTCTCTCCAGAAAATTATTTTTAAAATACGCTGATAATAATAATAATAATAATAATAATAATAATAATAATAATAATAACTATAATAATAAGAACAATAACAATAATAAATCTTACATTTTCTGGCGGTTTTCAAGGATTGCTTTTTCGTTGTATTAGTTTTATTTGTTTACTTTCTCTACCATGTACTGCGTACATACTAGAGAAGGTATTGCATTCCACACAAAAATAGATATAGAGATTTCACCGGAAATAAATGTTTTGAGGACCTCTGAATATAAAAAAGCAGTTTTAGAAAAGGTCCATCTATGTCTATGTGCATATGTGTGTAGGTGTGTGTGGGGGGGGGCAGCATACTAAAAAATGAAACGTCCATTAAATACCAAACTTGGCATTTATTTTAATATCTTTCAAAGATGCGAGATGATATTCAGAAAAAGCCACACCCTAAACCACTATTTACATGGAAGATCTTTCGAAATTTTTTATTTTTTCAAGAAGGGCTCTAATGAGTTTGATTAAAGTACCTTATCTTGTCGTCGGCCAGGCCTATCTTAACTACAATCTGGAAGCCCCGGGAATAGGCGAGACATTCCCAGGAAGAAAGGGGACACTAGCAGTCCGCGTAGCGTCAAGGAGAAATCTTTCCACAGCGCATACCAGCCGCCGTCGTTGGTCCTACAGCTCAAAACAAATGAGTAACGTAGTTGGGAGGTGAGCTGGTCCGGCATGCTTAAACGGCGTTTTTGTTAAAAAATTACATTACAATTTGTTATATCCGGCTTTTTGTTTTCTATTTATGTCAATGACAAAGGCACACAGACAGACAACGGGGAGAAAAGTAGGCACAGAAATACAACACGCTTGTGTAAAAATGCTTTCTTTGTAAATTAGATTTAGTTTTTATTTGCAGCCGCTCTTTAAATTACTGTGGTTCTCAACGTCCCATTCTATTTTGGGCGTGAAAGAGTACTTAATTTTCTCAGAGGCCTCTTGCCGGGCTTGGAATTCTTTGACGTCCCGTAAATCTACTACGCTGGGCCGCCGGCTTTACTTCCCTTCCGAAGGAAATCATGCTGAGTTTTTACGCCCGAAAAAATCCATCGTCCTCCGCCGGTTTTGAGCCCGAGAACCAGAAATTGAGGGGAGGGGAATGGAGGGTCCACGTAATCATATGATTGAATATCTTTGTCTACTGTGGAATCACTATCAATCACACCCTCGATACTGATTTCCATCCCGTTGTCTTAAATTATTATTCTATAAATTATTTCTTCTTAGACCACCTTGCTGCCAATTTTCGTCAATTTTTATTACTGTCGTCGGGACATTGTTTTTTTCCCCTAGGAGTCCCAAAATATGCTCTTTCCTCTTCGTGTTGACGCCCTCTCTTTATTTTTTGATGAGCAGAAACAGTGCAAGGGCTGGCCTTGTAACTCAGTCAGTGCAGCACCTGTCTGCTCTGCGATGGGTCCTGGTTTCGCTTCCCAGCTGGTGTGGGAATTTTTCTTTAGAGAAGATTATTCCCTATCCTCACCAGGGACTGCAGAGTCTGAAAGTGTGAATATGTGCATGTAGATTTAAAAAATAATAACCCAAAGATTAATACAAATGGTAAACAAAGGAGCACCATTGTTCCAAAAACAAAACTATGATATGACTTATAACAACAGTATTTAATAGGAGGAGGGGGGACTGTGAGATGCTAGTAGAGCACCAGTCCTTATGCTTGACCTATTTCTTCATATATTCATTTACATTAGTAATCATCTCACGATTTTGGCTCTGAAGCTGCTTTTAATTTTAAAATTAAAGGAGAAATTATCACAAAGTTGATACATGTAAAATTACTCTAAACATCCTTACAAATATACTTCAGAGTCTGTACTCATGAGCAGGCAGTTCTCACTATGTATTGCATCAAGTCCTGAGTTTGCTGAATACAGTAGGAGAAGGATGGATCCAGGTTCACTGACTGTTTTCTGTCAGTCATTGTTAAAGATCCATTGCTTGAGCTATAACTGCAGTCCATTATTGAACTCCTTCACTGTACAACTGACCTAAGCTGACCTAAGCCACCCTGCAAATAGGTTCCTAAAAAAGCGGAGCATTTTGAAAAAGGAAATTACTCAAAACTGCTGAAAGAATCTTCGGAGCTGTAATTACCAAAACTTTGGGAAAGTTGTACACAATGGCTAATTGGCTTTCTTATGCAGCTAATTGTTATGCTGTTGTTCTGAGGGACCAGTTGCTAGCCGACCCAGTTGAATACTGGCTGGTATCCGCTCTCTGCTGGCCCATAGGTGCTTTGCCCATAGGTGCCTGGATAATTATGCTATTATATGGTTTTTTTTTTTACTAATGTTGAGATACTATATTTATAATATGTTGGAGTTTCATGTCAATAAGAACCTAAAAATGTACATATCACATATTTTATTCTTTAGTACATATACATATTTATTAAAATTACCATGCTTAGTTACAATTTTATTCACTTTAAAACACACTTTTATGTGCTAGAAGCATGAGACAATAAAAAATGTTTTGTTGAATCTTACTGTCTGTTTGCATGTGTGCTGTCACGTGATAGTCACTTCATCACTACCATTTCAACAAAATCATCATCAGTATCAATTAGCCGGTATGTGAGATTGAACAGTAACTTTGTCTCAAGTCACCAGTCTTGTTCTGTAGTGTCACCTCAACATTTAACTTCCTTGCTCTGTGTGAAGTTAAAGCACGACACAGAAGAATTTGACAGCTTTTAATTGATGGAAAGGTGCCTTTTTGCCAGGTTTGTGAGAAGAACATGCCTTGTTCTCAACGTTTTCAAGTCTTGCAACACTTATCCACATCACGTCATCAGGTTCGTGCTTTGAAGACCATGTCTTAAATGTTACTCACTGAACCCCAAGCTCAGAAATATCCAGAACCTGAGAAATCTCAGTTTACAAGTGAACTGTGCAATGTTATGGTTTACGCTGATATCTCTATCTGAAAATTGGTGATGGTCCCATTAGGGTCTCAATTAACGAGACAACTGATGTTCATGGAAGATGGATAGTGGGCATGTTGAAAGATATTTAAGCTGCATTTTTAACTTGTGAGGTGTTACCAAAATGCAGCCATTAAAATATTGACAGTTTATTTAATGATGCAATGGGACTTTTTTGGCCTGATAGGGTGAAACACAATGATGTGCTCCTAGTGAAGGATGCAGTGCCATACATGCTGCTACAGCTTTGCAAGTTTTATATCCTAAAATATTTTGCCTCAATATCTTACACGTGCATTCCATCACACAGCAGAACTGATTCAATCTAAATTTCCTAATGTTGACACACTAATTTTGAACACAAAGAAAGTATTTTTTAAGGCTTACAACAGAGTAGATAAATTCAAACGACTGTTTCCTGAGCTCTCACTCCCTCCTCAGTCAATTTTAACAAGATGGGGAAGTTGGATTGATGCTGTAGACTATTAAGCGAAAAATATGATTCTGTGAAACAAGTTCTCCAGTATTCTGATTTCCAAGATGCAGTTTCTGTAGAAACAGCAAAGCAGTCGTTCAGTGATGTGAAGGTTAAAAATGATATTGCTACAACCAGTATCATTTTTCACATTTATCCGTTACCATTTAATCTATGGAGGTATCTTCCATGAAACTCTTAGGCTGTTGTTCGTTCTGTAGTCACATCTCTGGAAAGTATGCAAGGGTCAGACTTGGAAATTGAATATACTCCAGAAGATTTAGGGAAGTTTAAATATGTACCCATTACCTCTACATAGTCAACTTATGTAATAACAGGAGAAGTTTTATGTTTGAAAATTTGAAATATGTGTTGTGCAAATTAATAGCAACATGGAATTTCAATTATATTCACATCTCCAGACTTATATGTGAATCTTATTCTAGTATTGAGTCCATTGTATGATATGTTTTAAAACATATGATTTTCAAGTTTTCAAATTAAAAAAAATATTTAAAAAACAACATAGAAATTTTGGTATTATGAAGGTACATATTTTTTTGGTATTTGACTGATTTTATTATGTATTTCAAGATTTGTTTAAAAAAAAAAACCACACACACACACACACACATGCACACACACAGAGGCCGCACCATGGCAGAGTCAAACCACTCACTTCTCACTTAGATGGCCTGGGTTCGATCCCAAGCGACCACTTGTGAAATTTGTGGCAGAAAAGCAGCACAAGGGTGGGTTTTCTCCATGTGCTCTGATTTTCCTTGTCATCACATTCCACTGGTGCTCCATCCTTATTCATGTATCATCAGTGTCACCACCTGCAGTGTCATAGCAATAAAAGCGGGTGTTAAACACTATAAAAACACACACACACACATGACCGTGCAGTGGCCGAGTGGTTAGACCACTCACCTCTCACCTAGATGGCTGGTTCAATCCCAAGCAACTGCATGTGAGATTTGTGTTGGACAAAGCGGCACAGGGTTTTCTCCGGGTTCTCCAGTTTCCCCCACCATCGCATTCCACCTGTGCTCCATCTTCATTCCATGTATCACCAGTGTCATTGCCTGCAGTGCCATAGATAGTAAAAGCGGGTGTTAAACACTATCAAAACACACACACGCACACGCACGCACACATGCACGCATGCACACACACACACTTATTGATTTTCAGTACAAACTATTCGGGCCCTATTCATAATAAACCAGTAAATGCTGTGTATAGTATCTCAAAACCTATATCCCTCTAGCATACAGAACTACTGCTGCTGCTGCCAATTTTGATTATCCTGCAACTTGTGTGCTTTTGTTACTCTAAGATTTTGATGACTGTTCACAGTGGAAGTTGACAACACCCTTCATGAAATGAGAGTGGAAACAATTGCATTCTTGATGCATTGTTCAGAAACTGAACTCTTCATCTGTTTTACAGGAGGGAAGGTAATGTACTTCTTACCTACCTATTCTTTAAGAGCATGCTACAGTTAAATAATGATTTGTGAAACTATAAGAATAAAAATCATACACTATTAACTTTAAGATGTAGTTTTTAAACTGTATATGAACACTAGTTTCTTCAAAGATATTCTTTATGTACAAAGAAAAACTGTTCAATAAGTGTACTGTGTATGAATATATTTAATAATATAACTAATTTGTGATTATGTATGTACAACTCATTCTCAATATCACTTAGTAAAAGTTGTAAAAATATAAAAAATATACAATTATATAGTAATGTTTATCTCATATTCAAGAAGTCTTGAATTTGAATCTTGGGTTAGATGCTCAGTTAAGGCCCTTTTCCCAGGATTTCATCATACCCTGAGAAGACAAGTGTTGGATAACTTCAAGTTCAATGGACCTCAGACTCATTTGTTCCATTTTATTCATTTATCGTGCAACACCACCTTGCTTGTACTACTACATACAACTGAATGGGATGGCTCAGGCAGTAACATCTGTGATCCGCATTTGGGAGGTCCTGGATTTTTCACAGTTTACCCTGGGGGTGGTTCATATTCTACAAGAGCTTTCCTTTCCCTCATTTCCTGTATCCACCACTTTCTTGTCATGTGTTGCAGGACTGAAGGACCAGCTGATGGAGCTTGGCAGGTTGAGACAAGGAAGTGACTTGTGCTCTATAAAGGTTTCTTCCTGGCTTTATAGCGGCGGGAGTGGGCAGTCAGGATCTGCTTCTGGGATCCTTTGGGGGGGAGCTCCTTCGTAGTGCCACCAGGGGTTTCAAAGGCTTGAGGGTTGTGCATGGCAATGTCGGGTGTATTCTATCTGGAAACCTTAGGTACCCCATTCATGCTTGCATCTATGTCTGGTCACCCTTCAGATCTCTTTTCTGATCCCTTCCTCCCAGGGTTCATGGTAGAAACAAAAAGGGCCGGGAGCCTACTCGCAATACTTTGTCCTAGTTACAGGGGTCCTTATGTCATCAGTATCTTTAAATTTATCCTTTACAACTAAATATTACTTTTATATAAGCATAACTGCTCTATACTATTTATATTTATTTTACACACATAGTTTCTAAATCACAACTAAGCATATTTGTTTCACTGGTGATTGTTAAAGTTTTCTTTAATTGTACTAATTTTACTATTAGATAATAAACTTTAAGAACCCATTCCTTTTATTTAGATCCATTGCACAGACTAATTTTATACAACATTTAAACAGGGATTAAAAATTTACCTTCTCAAGAGATAAAATAATTTCCTGCATTCAAAGATAACTGTTCATTAGAAGGATTACACATATGTACATGCAGATATAAATAACTAATCTATGGTTAAGAATTACTCAATATTTATAAAAAAAAATAGATTTTAATTCTATAAAATTTGAGGTTACCTAATAATATGTTGTCTAAATTTGTTAGTGTATAAATGATGTGAAAACAGACAACAATAATCCAATGTTCCTGTTGATCAGACTCAATTTTGAACTTTGAAGCATAATTGTCATAAACCCCTAGAAATGAAATGTTTACTTTTAGAAGTATTTGTTTTATAAATATAATTTGAAAGTCACAGATGTTACAGTTTTAGTGATGATAAACTTGCTCAACATATTCTTTAATGTATTATCTTTACTCACAGATCATTCATCCATTCATTCATTAGATTTACTGCACAGAATCATTTTAGAAAAGTTTTAAACTGTGAAAACATATTAATCGCCTTGAAAAATAAAAATAATTCTGAAAGTGCACAGACATGCTATTGAATATAAGGATGCAGCTAAAAATGTAACAAACCTTCAATTAGGAATCATTTGATTGTATAATGTTATGGAAAAATACATTAGATAATAAATGTTCCATAATCAGTATCAATACAACTATATTTTTAACTCCAGAAATATCTACAAGTATGAAGTTTATGATTCTATCACACTTGTTTTTATACAAGAATACAAATGTTTGTTGTTCTATTGATAATAAATTTCTTAATGTACTCTTGAATTACACAGATTTTGCTTGCAGGCAATAACTTTAGAAAGGTTCAAACACAGAATATTGCTTGTGCAAATAAATGTAGTGAAAACTATGTAAACCATTCCTCTTTTTATATTCAGAGTCAACAGTAATGATATTTTGAACTTTTATAATTATTGTTTTCAAATGCATGGAGCTTCGTTTCATAAAATTAGTTCTCTTGCTTCCCAAGAAAGTTGTTAATATCTGTAAAATTCCTTAAGTTACATGTGCCACCTGGATGGTGCTAAATGAACAACAACAAAGCATTATGTTTCTCAAAGAAATACATTCCAGAGATGGAAAGGTTTCCCATTGGATCTCTGGGCAGGGGTCAGTTTGGGAAAAAAAAGAATGATATTTTGAACTTTAAATATTTAATATACTTATAAAATAGCTACATATACAACTTTTCATTTTGTATATAGCTTCTTGCAAATATAATTAATGTTTTATTTAACTGTATACACTTAATTTGTAAATGAAAAGAGATTTGTTTCTGGATACTCTGTAACTACTATGGTTCTTAGCATCCCATTTTATATTGGGCATTAAAGACCAGAAATGTTGCTCAGAGCCCTCTGTATCATTGAAGTTCTTTTATATACCATAAATCTATGACACAAGACCAATAGCTTTACCTCCCTTATAAAGGAAGCTTGATGCTTAGGATTTTTATGCTTGAAAAATCCATTGTCCTCTGCCAGGTTTGAGCCCATGTCCTTGGGAACTGGAGACTAGCATGGCACTCTTAGACCACAAGAGATGACTCTTCATGTGTAGAGAATACATTTCCAATTTTTAAAACTTTGATCCATACCACAAATTGAGTTAGATAAGAATAAGTTCATTGAATTGCTTTTTGATCACAATCAGAGAATCTTTGGCAGAATGCCTTTTTAAATGTGTCAAATCTATCTCCAATTTGATTGTGACTTTGTATGAATTTCACATTTGCAATTAAAATGCCACAGTTTTATGTTGTCTTTTTCTACCTTTTTAAATATAAATGCCTAGTATATAAAATAAATGCTTTTTGTTGCCTTTATTTAATTATTTATTAATTTCTTATTAAAAATTGCCTATAGGTATATTTTAATTTATTTCTATAACCATTACAATGAAAGTGACTTAAACGAATACATATTATTGTTTATCAGTCAGTTTATTATTATTCTCTTTGCAACAAAGAGTGCTGCCATACAAAAAAAAAGTATAAATAAGAAAGCACTTAATTACTGTTTGTTTTTATTTAAAAAGGTAACAATGATGTGCAGGTTCTAATTTTATTTTTCTTTCAGTTTTCATTGTGGCATTGTTGTAGCTAGCAGCAAGATGCTGAGATTTAATATTGCTTTACGCAGTAAAGTGCAAAGTTACGTTAATACTTTTGGATCTGATGCATTTTGTACTGACTGTAAATTACTCTCATGCAAAATATGTGAGCATTCAGTGAACTATGATAAAAATATTTCATATCAGTACAATCAAATACAAAAATGCACTTTCCAAGGTGACTGGAAAGAAGATATCTTTGCTTCCAACAGTAACTGCAACATCGAGTTGAAAATCCCAATTTGCCTTTGATTTATGTAAAGATTTTCTTAGGGCTAGAATCCCTTTGTGGAAGTTGCAGAGCTCTACATTAACACAGTTTTTGGAGAATTATACAAAGGAATCTGAGCCTAGCGAGTCAAGTTTGCAAAAATGTCAGGTACTTTAGCAAATGCTTTAATGATGCATCATTAAAGATAAAATGAAAAATAAGATCTGGATTTCTATCTGATCCCCTTGCGTGTGTCATTGTTGGGCCATTAGATCCTTCAAAAGATGAATCAATGAAATCATTCCTGCTTACAACAGAGAGTCTGGAGAAAGTTAAAAATTCAATTATCATTCAGTTATTCATCAATTTATTAAAATTACTGAGGGCTGAAAAAATTGAATATGACAAGATGTTACTACTTATTATCAATGACAGTGCACCATATATGAGAAAGACTGGAACATTAAAAGTGCTATTTCCAAACATGCTTCATGTGACCTGCATAGCACATGGCTTTCACAAGATGTCAGAAGAGATGCACTGCTGGTTTCTGGATGTTGTTAAATTGATTTCCAGTATTAAGAAGATATTTGTGAAAGCCCCATCAAGAATTCTGACATTTAAGTCCTCTGCCCCCCCTCCCCCTCAATCTATCACAATGAAATGGGGGACATGGATCTGACCACACTTGATTACGCTTCAAATTTCCTAAGTATAACTGAGGTGAAGGCTCTGAAGGATGAGGCATCTTTAATTTTCAATTCGTTGGAAGTAAAAAATGGTGTAACTTCATTGTGGCCAAGTTTGGTTTCCTGCCACAAGTGATCTGCAAGCTACAAGAAAGACGGCAGCCTTTGGCGAAATCAATGAAAATTGTGGATGATGCAGTGCAAAGCCTGGACGGGTTCAATAGTTAGAGAAAAGTGTAAAAGAGTGCTTTCAAAAATTGTGATATTGATAAACTTGGAAGCATTTCAAAAATTCTACAAGGTGACAATTCTATTGCAGCTGAAATGGATCCTACAATGATGCTATGTTTAAGATTTGCTCCAATAACCTCTGCCGCTGTTGAGAGGTCATTTTCTCATATGGCAAATGCAGACTCAATATGACCCCAGAGAACTTAAAAAAAACACTTGGTTGTCCTGTGCAATGAATAACATATTGCAATACATAGGTCTTTTAAAAACATTTTCAATTTTGTGTCAAGTACAACACTAGCATTTTGTTTAAAACTTTAAAGTTCTTTAAAATATGATGATTGAGTTATTAAAAAGTGTAATCTATTAAATAAATAGATATAGTATAAGGTTTTTCTAATTGCCTTTTATTGTCTATTTTAGCTATTTATAATGCCTTTTTGCCTGCCTATTTTAATGATTTATAATGCCTAAACTTTCAGTCTCTGCTCATAATTATATTATCAGTATTTTATTATCTAGTGTAGTAATTCTCATTAAAGAATGAAAATGTATTAATATTCTAAAAATTAATTATACAATTTTGGTATGTTATAAACAAAAAGAGAATAAGGACTACTCTTACTTTTGCTATGATTAAGTTTAAGGCTTTAAAATGTTTGCTCATAGTTTATTTGTAAGTTATATTATCTCTACAGATCAGTTTTAAATGTTGCTTTAAATGATATCACTCTTTCTTTTGTACATAACAGCATGTATGATGTTTACTAAATTATGTATCTAAAAGTTCTATACTACCTTAGCTAATAGTAGGTTTTGTTTCTTTCTTGTGAAACTATAGGTGCTCAGTTTGGAAACTGCAAGTTCAGATGTGAGCATTAGGGAGTTTCTGTCCCGTTTAATACAACAGTTTATGAAATTTAGTGCTCCTAATTGTCGTCTTGATTTTCTTAATACTTGTACAGCTCTACATGTAAATGGAGAACTAATAACCCATCAACTAGAAATGCTATTGAACGTAAGTACCTATTAAAGGATGTATCCTTAATTTTATGTTCATATGAATATTCACCCGCTTATTTCATACAAATTGCTTAATTATTATACAATGACATAGAATGTGTGTGTGTGTGTGTATATATATATATATATATATATATATATATATATATATATATATATATACATACATATATATGTCCCGTGCAAATTAATTGGATCAGAACAATAACACAACACTTTTCATGCTTTTATGAATTTAATCAAAATAAAAATATAAATGGCGTGTTATTTATGGACACTCTTTAACTGCTATGGTTCTCAGCATCCCATTCTAAAGAAGGTGTGAAAGACCACTTAATTTGGCTCAGAGGCCTCTCTATCAGGCTTGAGGTTCTTTTACGTGCCGTAAATCTATGACACGGGACCATCAGCTTTACTTCCCTTCCGAAGGAAGCCATACTAAGGATTTTTACACCCGAAAAAATCCATCGTCCTCCACCAGGTTTGAACCTGCAACCTTGGGTATATGAAGTTAGCATGGTAACCATTACACCACGGAGGGCGACAGAATTTAATCATAAATTACTACCAGTTTACATTTCTTAATACCTACTTAATATGCCGTCCTTTCTTTTTTATAAATTCCATTATTCAATTACTTATTGACAAGATTGGAACACATATTTTTGAGTCATCATCATGAAACCAACATTTGAATTGAAGCTAATATCAAATGTTTTGTTTGTGGAACAATAAAATTTTGCAAGTCTCTTTTTAGAAATAGTCCACAAATTTTCTATGGGTTTAAGTCAAGTGAATTCCCTGGCCATTTAAGCACATAAACATGAGAATTTCTTATATATATATATATATATATATATATATATATATGTATAATCTGCTCTGGTGGATTAATGAGTAACGCGGTAAGCTGTTATCCCAAAAGTTATGAGTTCGATTCCTGTCATAGAGAAAATATTTTGATGTCAAACTACAGAAACATTTTAAAAAACCATTCAAAATTCCTCTTCACCTAATTAAATTAAAGCAAGAAATGAAGAAACTGTCCCAAATACAGAAATATACAAGGATGGCATTTTATAAAGAAAAATA
Source organism: Hymenopus coronatus (assembly GCA_030762935.1). Taxonomy (NCBI): domain Eukaryota; kingdom Metazoa; phylum Arthropoda; class Insecta; order Mantodea; family Hymenopodidae; genus Hymenopus; species Hymenopus coronatus. The sequence goes on from CM060897.1 coordinate 31,416,832, forward strand.
AAAAAATACCAAAAAGCAATATCTTGACAATCTTAATATCTTATGGGCACAATCATATAAACAGAGAATAAATAAAACTAGAAATATACAAAAAGCAGCATGGGGATACATTAATGAAAGTAGACTGAATATAGTAACCCAAAAAACTATTAACCTTAAAAAAGACGGGGAAATAATTAGTGACCCATTACTAGTTAGCAAACTTTTTAATGATTTTTTTGTAAATGTAGGAATGAACTCTCCATCAGGCAGGGGCAGCATAAATCCTGATACTGTCTGTAACACAAGCTCATCACTAATCTTAAAACCAACTTCTGAAAGTGAGATAATATCAGCCTTAACAAGCAAAGCATCCCACTGGTGGGGTGAAATAAGCCCCATAATCTTAAAACACTGTAAACATGTCATTGCAAAGCCCATTTCACACCTTATCAATAATTCTATAGAGAAGGGTGAATTTCCCCAGTGTCTTAAAACCAGTATAGTGCAGCCCGTGCATAAAAAATAGATGAACAAGATATAAATGATTATAGGCCTATTACATTAACTTCAGAAATAGCAAAAATATTTGAAAAGGTAATCTTAAACAGACTCTTGTCCTTTCTAAAGAAAAATAACATTATTCAAGGGTTCCAACATGGCTTCCAAAAAGGTCTATCAACAATTACTGCAATTGCAGATTTGCACACCAAGCATCTATGAAATTAGAGAATAACGAAAAGGTTGGTGCCTTATTTTTTGATTTATCAAAAGCATTTGATTGTGTAGATCATGATATCCTCATTAAAAAATTAGATAATTGTGGTATAAGGGGAATATCCAAGAACTTAATAACTTCTTATTTAAAAGGCAGAATACAATACACATAAATTCTTTACCAAAATTACTATAGCTCAACCTGTAAGACAGTAAAGGTTCCCCAGGACAGTATATTAGGACCATTACTGTTTATCGTCTACATAAATGACTTACCAATTACACATGGGGCTAAGATAATATCCTATGCAGATGATACAACAGTCATCTGTTCTGCTGGCGATAATAATAAATGAATCCAGGACATAAGCTATCAGGGAGAACAGCTGACAAATTATTTTGACACAAATAATCTCAAGTGCAACATGGAAAAAACCACATCAATGCAAATTAGCCTAACTAACAAGACTCACTTCAAAATAAATGTACAGATAAAAATTGTAATATAAATGATGTAAGTTCACATAAATTTCTGGGGCTATATATGGACAATAATATGACATGGAGTAATCATATTGACTATGTAAAAAAATTAGCAAATCAATATATCTAATTAGACATTTCAAGCCAATTGGTGACACCAACCTCCTAAAAATGGTCTACTTTGGGGTTATATACCCATATCTCTCATATGGAATTTAAATATGGGAATGTTGTCCAAGGGTTCATCTTGACAGAGCATTCGTCCTACAGAAAAGGTGCATTAGGATAATTTTTAACTTAAAAAATACTGATTAATGTGTAGATATTTTCAAACAAAATAAAATGTTCACATTGTATTCACTATATGTATATAAAGTTATTCTTTTTGCTATAAATAAGCTAAATTTTAAGATTTCTGATGTTCACGACTACAATACCAGACACAACAATGACTATTTCAGAGAACATACTTCTAAAAAATCAAGTGATAAAGATATTTTTGTGATGGGTCAAATTTTATTTAATAGATTGCCAGCAGCAACTAAGTCACTAAATGGTACTAAACAGTTTCAAAACAAGCTAAAGTACTTCTTAATTGATAAATGTTGTATAAAGTTGATAATCTGTAAATATCTCTTAGTTGTTGTGTGTGTATATATTTATATGTTTAATTTTATATACTGTATATCCTATGATTATATATTGTACTCCTTTGACAATGTCAGAAGCTTGTTAAAGTGCATTGACAGCTATTAAAGAATTGAATAGAATTGAATTGAATATATATTATGTATGTGTACTACATGTTGTAATCTGATGTATGAACATCTATATAACAAGTGTAAAATTCATACGTGTGCATCTTAGTATAACTGAAATGCACAGACTATATAAAAGTACTACTTGTAGCATCTACCTGCACATTTTTGGTGCAGATACCATAAAAGGTATTTTCATTTGCAGGGGTACTATTAGCAGGTTGACTTTTGCAAACCTCCATAATACATTGGCATAGCTCACATACTCTGAGTCAAAAAGTAATATGTACTGCTCTAGACATATTAATTATGTTTATTACAAATGCAGTTAAGAGACATTCTTATCCTTCATGTTCAACCTCTGTGTACAAAACTATATCACTCATCAAATTAATTTAAAAATGTGTGTGTTGGAGTTATAGCAATAACCATAAGTGATCTTATAATTTTAAAAACTACTAATTGATATTTTCACTTCTTAGACAAAACTGCATCACTTGAGCAATCTGGATGTAAGTTTGGATAGATACTTATGCTTTAGGTCCTAGAAAATTGCAGGTTACACACAATGTTCAAAATGTATCCTCTTTCTTTTTTTGAGCACTTTTTCTTTTTTGCATACAATTTTCAATGTGTGCCTTACATGGATAGAAATGTGTACTCTTATGCTGTAGGATATCGCATATCTTACAATTTGAAAAAAATATTTTCCCCATATTTTCAACCTAATCTTTGCCATTTAACCTATATGGACAAAACATGTACGTTAATGATAAATGACCTGCCAAAATCACAGGTTACCTTATAACTTCCAAAAACTACTCAACTATGATATAGTATCTTAACCCTTCAATGCATTGCTTTGCACATTATTTTTTTTAATACTTGATGTGATTTTTTTGTTACATTCATATTTTATAGACCTTTAACTATAAAATAAAAATATTTGAGGCTTTTTATATTACAAATATATTTATTTATTTCTTTTTAGAACAAAAAGCAAAATCCATCAAAAAACAATAAAATGTAATCCTATTCATCACCTTGAATGTCACCACACCGATTATTTTACATGGGCCATCCCCATCCTTTACACAGGCACATTTTCTGGGATTCAAACATACATCTTCAGCTTTGAATGGATGGCCAGTCTATTACATGTGATATTATGATCATAGCTGTTCCAATTACTTATGTCAAGGTAACTGCAAAAGAGATATAAAAACTAGTTTAGAAATGACAGTATGAGTGGCTCATAAAACAAAACAATTTGCATAATGAAGGATTAATTGTTTTAAGAACTCAATTTTGGAGAGCTGTTTAGAATGGTTAACTGGATCAAAATCTATGCTTGGACTATAGGACTTGGGGAAACTTGGTCTTTCTACTTTAAGTGTGTTATTCATACTTAGATGTTCCAACCCCCGTTATTTGACCAATTTAAATAGACAAATCATGTAATTTATGGTTTAGGTCTCAGAGAAATTAATGGGTTACTCAGGACTTTTAAAAGGTTCTTCTTGTCCTCAATTGCAATGCCTTACAGAAAGCATCCATGCAATTTATGGTACAATATCTTGAAATGTTATCAGATGATAAAACCAATAAAACATTATAACAGCTAATAAAGAATCAATACATTATTTTCTCTTTTTTCTAATGCAACTGTTTGTTTAGCAGATTTAATGATTTGATAACTTCTTATAAGAGAAAACTAGTACTTATAGGAAATATGTGTAAAACATAAGCAGATTTGGCTGAAAAATACTCTACATTAGCTGATTTATAATTCATATATTATTATTTGTTTACTCCTTATGTTTGTTAAGGTGCCAATAGGAATGTCTAAAGATTTATTTGGTGCTGGAATATCATCAACAAGGTTTCACATGAGTCAGAATTCTTCTACAAGTATAGGTGAATTATACTTTGACGTAAAGCTTCTGCAAGATAAGCTACAAATTGAAAGCAGTGATGCAGGAGAACGAAGACTTGAAGGCTATGAAAAGATGAGAACTGTGGGAAAAGGTACAAGTATATTAGGATCTTAATAATTTAATGAATTATGTGTTGAAACATAAGAAGCATAATTTCAATCAAATGCTCTAACCTCAGACAAACTTAAGTATGGGTATGTGTTTGGAAAGTAAGTACCATTTCATTCTATCACCACACAATGCTAGTGATGAAGTCCCACACACATGCACTCATCATCTGGTTCATTGTCTGTCCACTGATGCCATTACAGCTGGATCGTGTTGTGTTTGCAGTTGCTAGTGATTATTCAAAATGTTTAAGACAATTTCTGATCCCAACAACTGTGAAGTGCAAATAAAAGTTTTTGAACACAAGGAATTTTAAGCCAGTTGAAACTCATTGCAACCTTGTAGAGATTCAAGCTGACAGATGTAATGACAGATGGAATGGTATGAAAGTGGGTTAGGCAATTCAATGATGGAGATCCAGTGTTCATGATGAAGCTCAGAATGGGCGGCCTTCTGCTGTCATGATAGTTTGGTTGAACAAGTGAATGAGGCAATTCTTGAAAACAGACAGTTCACAATAAGAATGTTTTGTGATGTTTCCACAAAATACAGTGTACAACAGTGGCTTTCTTCATTGGTGGGCAGTTTTCTTTGAAGACACCAAACAAAAGTTGATTCTCTGCTATGACAAATGCCTGAACAATAGTGGCAACTATGTCAAAAAATAGGTTCAAGGAGTGCTCTTTCATGTACAAATAAGTGTTGTTGTGAAAACAAATATTTAATGCCTTTTTTTCCAAACCAGTACTTACTTTCTGGACATGCTCATATATTGTTATCAAGGTTAGCAGAACTAGGTAAGTTTAAAATGCAACATTGCTATAGGAATATATTTTTATATCACAATTAAGTGTATGTATGAATGTAGTCAGTCAACCTTGACAAAAGGTACTACTGGGTTTTGTATAGTATTCAAGTCAAGATTAAAATGTGCTTTAGATAAGGATGAGGCAAATACATTATCATAACTTTATATACATTAATACATTTTGGGATCAGAGTGCTGCAAAGCACATCAAAAGGTTTCTTTGCATTACAAAAAAAAAAATCTGATGTGTTCTATTCACATGACTTTCTCTACATCACTGTTACACATTATAAGAAGTATATTCTTCTATCCACTATGTGATAATTGAGATAAACATTAGGAGAAATTGTCTTAATTACTTGCTTCTGTGTAAGTAGAAAGGAAATAAAGGAATACACTAGGCCAAAGCGATAGCCAAATCTTTTAACAGCTGGTTGCCATGTGGTTGAAATTCATTTCTATGCATGGAGTTTACAACTTTCCGTTTGAGAAAATTTTAAGTATTTTAAATCTGAAACAAATAACTGAAATATCTCAGAAATGGTCAATTCCACAAAAACAATGCATATGACATAAATTATGTGTTTTAATGAGATCTAAATTTTTATATAGTAAGTTTTTGTCTTACTATTTACCAGTTATGTAACCTTCAGCAAAATTTACACACAATAAAGTGGTCTTTAGAGGCTATTCCCAGAAAATTCAAGATATACATTTTATTTGCTATGTAAATATCTTTAATGTATGGTATTTTAATCAAAATTGCTAAGGCCATTTTTGAGAAAATCAAACTTTTTGAAATTTTTCCCATGTAAAGGGTAGTTTGGGATGGGAGATTTTTCTCAAAATGTTCTTGTCGCATCCCTGGAAGATACTTCAATATCAAGTATGGTATTTTATAGACTTTTTGTTTTTGAGTTATCATGTTCACAGACACAAGGATAAATGGACACATACACAGACCTTTTTCTAAAAATACTTGTTTGGATACAGGGAACACTAAAACATGTATTTCCAGTGAAATCTTGGTATCAAATTTTTGGGTAGAATGCAATACCTTCTCTATAAACTATGTATGTACATAGTATGTGTAGAAAAAGTAATTAATACAGGCTAAAGCACAGGAATCTTGTAAAGATAATTTTAGAAAATGTACATTCTTTCATTGTAATTTTTATACATTTTCTCAAGATAATAACATGTTTGGGTTATTTCTTTAATGCAGTGGTAGTTTAGTTGCTTACTAGCAGGAAACCAGGGTTCAATTCCCATTACCAGAATTTTTTACCACTGGGAGATCTAGCATGGGGTGCACTCAACCATATTAGGTCCCTGAGTGGCCCACTGAGGAGCTAATTGAATGAAAAGTAGCGGCTCCAGGTTAAGGAGGTTGCATCTACTGGCAAGGAAGGATCTAAGGTGCTGACTATGTCCCACCCTCCACTACTGTAGAGGGAGAGGATATAATGGCCAGACGGCTGGCCTTGGTAATGGGCTTTTGTGGTACAGTTAGGAATAATGTGTTTAAAACATAATGGAGATCCTTATAGAATCAATAATGAAATTCATGACTGCTTTACAGGAGCTAACACAAATTTCCACATAAAACATTTAGATTTCAGCTATTTAAAGCGAAACCTGTTACAGTGTTCACATTAAGAGAATTGCTTAAGCATAAATGATGTCCAGAAGAAAAATTTAAATGAATAACAAAAAAATGGAATATCAACTCCTAATTTGAGCAACACAAAATAAAAAATGTAAAATTATTATGTTCAAAGCATACTTCTAGAACTTGAAACAATGAAAGCACTTTTCAATTGCATAAACAGTAAAATGTAATATTCATTCAGGATCAATTTTTTAGCCATTCAGTCCAGGAATAATATAGAAAATCAAAGGGTAAAACTCTTATAATAATCTGTAGCATTTTCAATGTGAATAGGAAAACAAAATTATAGATTCCACATACATATTAGTAATACATAAAGTCATTATCTTTCAGGAGCATTTGGTACAGCAGTGTTGTATCACAAAACAGCTGGTGACACTCTAGTTGTTATAAAAGAAATAAACATGATAGATCTAACTGTATCTGAACGACAGATGGCACTGAATGAAGTACAAGTTCTATCTCGTCTTGATCATCCAAATATAATCAGGTAAGCTGTATATGTCTTATGAAAGAATCATCACTAATTTACTAATCAATTACTCTATTTTGTAATTAAGAGGTTACTTAGTTTTTATGTAACAATTTATCTGAAGTAAATAGTTTATCATACCTAAAAGAATAAAAATTATTTGTGAAATTATATAATTAAAGTTATTTTCTGATATTGTTTTTCAAACAAAAGAATTATAAAACTAACATATACTAATTTTATTAAAAAAATAATCTAAGATTTATAAAGTATATTAAATCATTGATACATCTGCCTAATATAACATTATGTTTATAGTTATTTAGGGAGTTTTGAGCGAGATGGTGTGCTTATGATTGAAATGGAGTATGCAGATGGAGGAACTTTAGCACAAATGCTGTCCCAACGAGACCAACGGTTGGATGAGCGAGAGATACTGATGCTATTCAGACAAATTGTGGCTGCTATCCGTTATATGCATGAAAACAACATACTCCACAGGTAAACCTATGAGTTTAGTCTGATAACTGGATTTTTCAGGCAAGATTCCCTTCCAAATACAAAAAAAACTTATCTCACTGCAATCATCAACCTTCTAATCTATGAAGAAAGAAAATGGCATTGGATCACAGTTTGTTTTACCATCACGCATAAATGGATCAATGAATGCACTGACAAAGTTTCGTCCATATAATTTAAAATCTAAAATATCTCAATATAGTATTCTCTTGTAGTAAATTGAATTAAATCATAAGGTGTAAAGTAAGCCAGAGTTATAAGGGAATTCATAAAGTGACCTCAGTAGAAGGCAGATTCAGATGCCTATGAAACCCTGAACTTCCCCTCTTAACTTTGTCTGCTTAGAAAAAGGTTACATACATTTTAAATTCTCTCCTTTTACTTTCTCTACACATACTATGTGCACAGTGCACAGAGAAGATATTGTATTGCACCCAAAAATTTGATACCAAGATTTCACCTAAAATACACATTTTGGGACTCCCTGAATCCATAAAAACATTTTTACCAAAAAATGTCCATGTGTGTGTGTGTGTGTGTGTGTGTGTGTGTGTGTGTGCGTGCATGCGTGCATGCATGCATGTGTATGTGTGTGTGTGTGTGTGTGTGTGTGTGTGTGTGCAGCAAAGCTCAAAAATGAAAAGTCTGTTAAATACCAAAAAGTTCAGTATCTTCTACGGATACAACACAAAGATATTCAAAATAATCCCCCACCCCCAACTGCCCTTTACATGGAAAACATTTCAAAATTTTGATTTTCTCAAAAATGGTTGTAATGCTTTTGATTAAAATCTCATATTTAAGATATTTACATGACAAGTAAAATGTATATCTTGAATATTTTGGGAATAATCTCTGAAGACTTCTTTACTTGGATGAATTTTTCTGAATTTTGCATAAATGGCAAATCGTAAGAGATAGAGAAAAACTTGCTACACAAAAAATGTAGATCTCCTTAAAACACACAATTTATGTCACATAGGTACATTGTTTTTGTGGAGTTGACCATTTTCGAGATATTCCTTGTTATTGGTTTCAGTTTTAAAATACTTAAAACTTTTCTCATACAGGAACTTGTCAACTTCTGGCCATGCAAAGAAATGGATATCAACCACATAATTTATTAAAATTACCACTTAAGCTACAGGTAGTGATAGAATCAAACTGTAATACAATTAATATAATATGGCAAAGGAGGTAAACACATTCTATATTGCTATAATGAATAGCAGTGATGTGGCAGCTGAATTATATAAGATAAGATGTTTTTTGTCATAAAATGCTTACATTTAGGCTTGAGTACAAGCCCCTTAAACACGTGACCTGTCAGATTAGAAATAATCAAATTAATTTTAAAAAAGTACATTAAAACAAAAAATTAAACTAAGACTTATAATACAAATTCACAAAGATTATTTACAAAAACTAGTATAAGAGAGAATAAAACATTGATAATGTTTTCTTGATACATATTACTATTTACACAAACAAAATGTAGTTATTACTTATTTGGCTACTGAGTAATAGGCTTAATTTCATAGAAGTTTCCTCAATTGGTTATTAAATGTTTTTGGGTCCTTTATAGTCTTGATTTGGCTTGGCAGTTTAATGTAACCTTTTATTCTTACATAAAGTGGATTTCTTTCATATAATGTTAACCATGCATGGACGCTTTTAAATTACTTTTGGTTCTGGTTCTGAAGCAATGTTGATATTATAACTTGTACAATTTATCAAAATTTGCATGAATGTATTTATTTAATTCATTTAGGTACTGTGACAGCATAGTGTGAATGTTTTATGGCTTTTTAAAGAATAGTGACCTGAAGGTCCTTATTACTTACAGCTCATTTGATCTTATTACTTATACTTATGTAATATGTGTAAATTTTCTTGTGGTTTTAAAGAGATTTGAAGACAGCAAATGTGTTCCTCAATAAAGACAACACAATCAAAGTTGGAGATTTTGGAATTTCAAAAATGATGACAACACGAGGTCAAGCTCAAACTGTTTTAGGAACTCCATATTATATCAGTCCAGAGATGGTAAGTAGGTTATTGGAAATAAGATTCAGTGATGCCTAATTAATAATCTGTACTAACTACTAATATTATAGAGATACAGATAGAGGGGGAGGGAGGGAGAGAGAGCACTGTCACAATATATTATATGTACACTGAAGCCATATTAAAACCTCTAATTCTACAGACATGTGTAATGTCTCTTTGGTAGCCAAATCTTTAAACAATATTTATGTAAGAAAGTTTTGCTGCATTTATCCTACATGTTGTAACCAGTTCATTACCAATGTACCTGCATATGCTAAACAATTATGTAAAGAGAGAAAATTGTGTCTATATAATATAATTTTTTTTTTTTTGTGGGTAGATTAACGTCCTTTAACCTGGTTGGTCATATTGGATGATGAATGAAATTGTGAAATGATACTCAAATGATCTCGGGGTCCATGGAGCTTAAAGTTGCTCGACATTCATCTTCTCAGGATAAGGGAAAACCCCCAAAAAACCTTACTTGGGTAACTCACCCTAAGTGACATTCGAACTCACAACCTGTTGAATGTAAGGTAGACATGCTACCACCACACTACCCAGGCAGGCAATATAAAGTATTGTTCAACAGATATATAATTGAAGTTATATAGTTGTATAATTAAACTACAGAGAAGATTAATTCTTCAAGGTTTATATTTACATACCAGCTTCAAAATTTGGAGGGGGGGAGGTATGGAATCTTCATATGCCTCTTTTTTTTGTCTTTATTTCATTGAATATTCATGGCATGGGGTTATGTGCTTCCCTGATGTGAAAGCTGTTGTGCCTTTAAATTCTTAAATAACTAGACCAAACAGAAGTTATAAAAGTTAACATCTTTATGAGTTAAAATAAGAACTGAGTTTATCTTTATGAGTTTTCTAAAATTGATTCTACCAAGTAAGGTTATAGAGTTTTGCAGTTGGTTCATCAAATCATTAAAATGCTTCTTTCAGGCTAAATGTGAACCTGATGTTTGTATGACTGTGGTATCTATCTTAAGAGACACTCAGCTGCTACAATCTTCACCACAGTTGGAGATGACATTGATGTTCATAAGTCTTTACTCTTTCAACAAGACATCCCTGCCAGAGCAAGTTTTTTTTAATTCTTTCACCATTAAGGATACCTTCTGGGAATATTGGCGATGGGAAGTTAAGAATTCGAAAAATACATCTGCCAATATTTCTCTTTGAGTCCCATGAATGTAATGAAAATTATTATTAATTATTACCCATATTATAGGACATTACACAATTTCAGTTCTAAGAGGAATAAGTGTAAATAACTTCTGAGTCATTTTACATAAATTTTTAGAGAATGGGGCTATTAATGAATTGAATTAAAAACTCATTCAACATTTATTAAGTCATCCCTGAAGCAGAGTATACAGAATTTCCTATACTGGTTATATAGAGAAGCAAGCCAAGAATAACTTTAGTAAAGAATTCCAAAACAGAATCCTTCATTTGTGCATGTCAATATGACAATAACCAGATGATCATTTTGTAAGGTTACCCATGTATATTTAGGGGTTGCTAGTTGTCTATAGGAAGATGTTTAAGGTATTATGATATCTAATAGGTTGTGGCATTTGAAGTTGAGATGGCTGTTCAATATGCAAACAGAAAAAGTTTTGTGTGTTTAATTTTGAATTGTTTGAATGTTTAGTTTTTTGTGTTTCTGCCTCAGATGTAGTATTTCTAGGTTTTTAAATGTGTTAAATGTGATTTATTTATACTCATTTTGTAATTTAACATGCTTTAACCTGCTAGGTCATATTGGATAATTAGTGAAATGCGTGAAATGATGCTCAAATGAGCCAAGGGTCTATAGAGCTTAGTGTTACTTGACATTCGTCTTCTCAGTATAAGGGAAAGCCCTAGAAAAACCTTGTCTGGATAACTCACCCTAACCAAAGTTCAAACTTTGAGACATCTTGAATGTGAGGCAGACAAGCTACCACTATGCTATGGAGGCAGGCATGATTTCTTGTCTTTCCATTTTGTTTGGTGTTGAATAATCTTCCGCTATAGACTATGCAGAAATTGGAATAGTGTTGGTATTTGAGTTTTTATTCTTCTGTTTGGTTTTATTTGTCTGTTTATTTGTGTTTAAGGTGGTTTTTTTTTTTTGTATGTTTATTTTTTTTTATTTATTTTTTTTTTTTTGTAGGTACACTATTTGCACTTAGTTTCTTAAATGAAGTGCCAGTTGCACAGATAACTCAATTATGTATTTATTATTTTGCTTTCTAATGCTTGCTGAACCTGATTCCAGTGTGAAGGAAAACAGTATGACCAAAAATCTGATATCTGGGCATTAGGATGTATACTTTATGAAATGGCATGCCTGCAGAAGACATTTGAAGGTTCAAACTTGCCAGCGTTAGTGAACAAGATTATGAGGGTGAGTCTGGTGACTAAAATTGATTTTTAATAATTATTTTTCATCAACCTTATTATAAGTGTTTTTTTTTTTTTCCATAATATTATTTCCAATCATCTTTCTTCTATAGTTATTAAATGCACCTAATAACATTATTTTGAAAAGGAGTTTTACAGTCACATATACGATTGAGGAATGCAACTTTCAGAACATTAAACAAATTTTATAATGGGTGGGGTGTAAAGATAAATTATAAGAATTCAATAATAAAGGTTTTCAAAGGGAAGAAAAACTAAGAAGAGATGAAAGATTATATATAAATGGACAGCAGATAGAGATAGTAAAAGAAATTGAATATTTGTGTGTAAGATTTTCAAGTAAGGAATCTGGGAGGCACAGGCTATAGTAGCCCTAGTGAAAGGAAATTTACCCATTAAGGCATTCTGAATGTGTTACACCAAGTCTATATATTATCAATAAAACATTAGAAAGACTGCATGAAGCAGTAGGGGCAGCAAAGATGATGTATGCCCTAGAAATTTGAGGAAAGCTGAAAGGGTGGCCAAAAATTGACATATGTTCTGTAGAGAGGTTTTGGGCTTGTCAAAACTTTCGCCTAGAGGAGTAATTTTGGCTGAACTAGGAAGAGTAGAGAGGAAGGGTGTAATAGTTAAGAGAATTTGAGAGAAATACCAGTATAGATGTCTGAAATTAAAAGATAATAATGCTCTAAAAATTACAGTTAACGGACATCCAATATTTTATGCTGATAACACCTCAATCATTTTAAGTGGTTCAAATATTGAAAATTTAAAAGAAAATCTCAACCAAAACATTAAGCAATTGGAAATGTGGTTCATCCACAATGGTTTGAAATTAAATAAAAGTAAAACGGAAATAATAACATTCAAAACCTCAGTTGAAAATATAATCAAATATCATCCTCAGATACAAAAGAGGCAAAACTTCTGGGAGTACTTATAGATGAGTGTTTAAAATGGACTAGCCAACTAAATTGTGTAGAAAACAAGTTGAACACTGCCTGTTTCAACATGGCCTTTTATCACAAATTACGAACCTGCAAATAAGAAAAATTATATATTATAGTTACTTCCACTCAATACTTTTATATGGAATAACTATTTGGGGAAATGCAATAGAATGTGAAAGAATTTTTTGAATCCAAAGGAAAATAATATATATAATGACCTACTCAAATTACAGAATTTCTTGCAGACCACTCTGAAAAACTTTAAAAATCTTGACCCAACCATGTTTATATATGTATACTAGCTATATATATATATATATATATGTGTCCACAATAATTATGATAGTCTGCTAAACAATCAACACAAACATTATTACAACACAAGAGGTAAAAGGAACATGAAATACCCCATACATAGGCTTGTTGTTTCTAATATACAAAAATGATATAGTGAGCAACATTGAGCATGCTGATGTAGTTCTTTTTCAGATGACACTAATATTCTTGTTAAAGGAGACAGTGAAACTATACTCCAAAATAAAGTAAACACCATAATGACTAACCTCAGCAACTGGTTTAAAACAAATGAAATAATTATAAACAAAGAAAGAACTATTCCAATGGCTTTTCGTACATGGCAGTGTAAAAGCAGCATCAAACCTCAAATTTCCTTTGATGGAAATAATATTGACTATAAAGGAGAAACAAAATTCTTGGGTATATACATGAATGAAAACCTTAAATGGGATAGTCACACTCATCAATTAGCTACCAAACTTGGCTCCATATGTTATATGCTCAAATGTCTAAAAGGTTGACTAAATTTAGTAGGACTGAAAAATGTATATTTTGCTCAGTTTCATAGTCAATTGAAATATGGTATTAAATTTTGGGGAGAAAAATGTGAGAGAATATTTACAATCCAGAAGAGAGCTATAAGAATATTAAGTGGAATAGACAACAGCACATCTTGTAGACCGTACTTTAGGTAACATAACATTTTATCATTAGCATGTACATTTACAGCAGAAATTGTAAAACATATTAAGAAAAATCAAGGTGAATTATGCACAAATACAGATATCCATCTTCATAACAAAGAATAAAAAATTACCTTCATGTTCAGATATGCAGAACAAACATTCTAAAAAATACTCTTACACATTTAGGAATTAAACTATATAATAAACTACCAGCAAACATTAAAAAAATAGCAATTTAATAAAGAAGCCAAATTCTTTCTACTACAGCATACCTTTTATTCAGTAAGTAAATATGTGATAATTCAATTGTAAGTAATAAACATTATACACCTTGTATAATTATTGTTCTGTTGACGAAGCCCCATATCATGTAATATGATCTAAATGGTGAATAAAATTATTATTATTATTATTATTATTATTATTATTATTATTATTATTATTAAATATCAAAGGGGTCTAATGGGGAAAAGGAGCTGATTCGGGAAGGTGAAGAAATTGGTGGTACAAGATGGGGGCAGAATTTGATGAGCAATGAGGTAAAACTAATTCCAATGGATTCTGGAAGGAGGAGAGGAAGCAAGTTGAGAATATAGAGAAACACCAGATATGGGCTAGTTTTGAGGATAAATTCTCATTGGAGTTATACAGAATAATTAAAATAAATTGAGATAGGGAGAAATATTAGATAATAATAATAATAACAAAGTGGAAAGGATGGGTTTTACTTGGATGCAAACAGGTATACCATTTTTCGAAGGATTAAGGTCAAGAAGGATGGACAGAAGATGCAATATATCTAGGAAATGAGAGTATATTTACCACTTGAATGCAAAATTGTTAAAAGGAGGAGGGAATAGTATTTGGAATGAGAAACGGAATAACTTCCTAAAACATATAAAAGTAATTAGAATGTTAGCAGATGATAGAGGAGAAGAAATTAAAAGGGGGGAATTATTAGGGTAAGGAGCTCAAAGAAGGATCAAGAATTGAGAAGAAAGAAGGAGGCAGTTATTATAATGATAGTTATTAGTTGTAGTAGTTCTACACCATACATACAACTAGTGTATTAAAATGTGAGGAGCCTAATTTACAAAGTGTTAGACTCTTAAGTCGTACTATTTATCTAAGCTGTTATTTACGTAATTTTTATGGTAAAATAAGTCTTGGGTTCATTTGGTTTTAATATAACATTTGGTTTAATATACAATTTTGTAAATTTGTTTGGTTAGAATACTCTATCAAAACAACTTTCTGCTTACTATTTCCAAACAGATTTTACTCTGACATTCTTTCAACACTGCAACAAGTAGAATCAAGCTGAACTGAATAATATCATGTGTTGTGAAAAATCTTGATGCTCACAAACTGTGCTATCATTAATGTGAATTAGTTGCTTCTTTACACCAGCTGTGCGTAGGACAGAAGTTGGTGAGGTAGATCAGACTGAAAAATTCAATGTCATTTGGAATTTGAACCATTGATCTAGTTTCCATCTAGTTGCTCTGATCACTGAGCTACCACGGCAACATACTGGCATGACGCTAAATTCTCCAACTAACTCATATTTTTCCCTTAAGTACTTACAGAGTTTGTAAGTTGCCATGAGGTATGACATCTCAAAATAATTTGAGATCTCCTTGGGTTTACTGGAAAAAACAGGAATCACAAACTCACATGTACCTCTAACAAGTTTCATAATAAGTTGTGTCGTGTGTTCAAATAATTCTTACTATAAATATAGTCAGTGTAAAATTTGTAAAGAGTGGGCCTAACCATGAAACTGATGAAAAGAAAGAAATATGAACCATGCTTCAACTTAGTAACAAAACAGGCTAAAGAACTGAGGAAGGGTTGAGTAATTTCTTCTGTAGGCAAAAACATAACAATGCTAAGGGAGACTTTTGCTTTATGTGTGCAATTACTTACACTATAATTACTCATATGCTTTTGTGATTGTGCAACAATTGCAGTATTGCCAGATGCAAGAAAGTAAGATTTGTTAATTTGAAAAATTACAAATAGGACATAATTCTCTATACAGCATTATTACCCAGATGACAATCACTGCTCTAGACAAATTAATTCATAGGCCATTGATAGATTGGAGTTTGTCTAAATCTATAAAATTTTCATGAAATGAATACCTTGTCATCTTATCTGCGGAAATATATGGAATGTTTGCAGAATTGATCTCATTATACATTTTATTATAGATACAAAAGGGGTACAATAATCAAATGATTATAATGATTTGATTATAGATAATCAAATATTTAAACAGTGATTGCTTATTGCAGGCTTTAAAATTCCTTGCCCTAACCATGACATCATAGGAAGCTGAAGAATAATATCTTTAAAAACTGCATTACTATTTAAACCAATAGTAATGAATATCCTCGATAGCTATTGCTGCAAAAGCTTTTATTTGACATAAATTGTACTATAAAGTTCCACAGTTTTTGATAGTATAGTTCTCCTGTTTTCAACAGTTATAGAAAATTAATTTAGAATGAGAAGGATTTCACAGCCTATCCCCAGAAAATTCAAGATAATAAATTTTATTGTTCCTTAAAACATCTTAAATATACTTTTCATTGACAAAATGAAAAATAATTAACATTTTTTATGCATGTATAATTTGGGGCATGAAAAATTACTTGACAATCATTTTGTCTATTCTTGGAGGATGCTGGGCTTAAATAACAATGTTAGCTAAAACTTATCTGTATATCTGTCTCTCACATTATACATATGACTCTTTTTCTTAATTAGAGATTAATAAACCAACAAAGATTCTAGAATAAGGTGGTTCATGTTTCAGGGACATTTTCAACCTGTGCCAGCAGGATATTCACCAGGTTTTCGTCAGTTAATTCATGACCTGCTGCAGAAGGAACCACAGTTCCGGCCCACAGCAGCCGAAATTCTGGACTCCAGGATTCCCAAGTTACTGGATTCACTTGCGAGGGAAAATGGGGGAGATTGGTTTCTTGATCAACAGGGAAATTTGCCTGTAGCCTCTCAAAATTCTAACAACAAGTTAGTTGCTTTATATGTATGTTAAAGTGGAATAAACAAAAATTCTAACCACATTATTAGCTCCTGAAATATCCTTCTGTTTAGGTGTATTAATATATTTTGGTTATTCTGCTGCTCTGCTGCTGAATAAAAGGAATTCCAAACTCCAAAGGTCTGTTTAAATTCATGTTATTTAAATTATACTAGTATAATATATAATGTAAAGAAAATTACTTGAGTGTAATTTTAAGTTATAAAGTGACACTAAAGCAAGTTTAAGGGATGAAATTAGGGAAAATATACAGAATACTGAAATGAGATCAAAGGTCACAGAATTATGTGAGCTAACTGCAATTGTTGCCCTCTGTGGTGTAATGGTTACCATGCGGGTTCAAACCCAGTGGAGGACGATGGATTTTTTTCGGGTGTAAAAATCCTTAGCATGGCTTCCTTTGGAAGGGAAGTAAAGCCATTGGTCCCGTATCATACATTTATGTCACGTAAAAGAACCTCAAGCCTGATAGAGAGGCCTCTGAGCAAAATTAAGCGGTCTTTCACGCCCAATTTAAAATGGGACGCTGAGAACCCCAGTAGTTAAAGAGCATCCATAAATAACACGCCATTTCCATTTTCTAACTACTATTACTTTCTCTACACGTACTATGTACATAGTGTATAGAGAAGGTATTGTATTCCACCCAAAAATTTGATACCGAGATTTCACCGGAAAAACATGTTTTGGTTCCCCCTGAATCCAAATAAAGCATTTTTGGAAAAAGGTCCATGTGTGTGTGTGTGCATGTGTGCATGCGTGTGTGTGTGTGTGTGTGTGTGTGTGTGTGTGTGTGTGTGTGTGTGTGTGTCTGTGGATAGCATAACTCAAAAACGAAAAGACCATTAAATACCAAACTTGGTATTTTAACTATCACTTTAACCTACGGTTGTCCCTTATTTCGCTTCTACTTACAAGGATGCGAGAAATAAGACTTTTTCTGCCAATTTTTTTATCTGATTAGCATAAAGTAAATAGAATTATAAGCTTTTTAAGAATTATTTGTTGCAGGGATATGGAGAAAGTCATGTGAATGGTACACATCAGATTTTTCTATATCAAATCATATCAAGATCTCTTACAGCTCACTCATAACATTTTCTGTTGCCAATGCACACATATCCCTTATAAGTTTATTGTTCATATAAAATCCTCACATGTTTCACAGCTTTCTCTACCCATGACAAATTCACTTATATCTATTATACATTATATTATTCATTTAACATGTTATACTTCTATCTGCATTCTATGAAGCTAGGCAAGACAGTACCCTCTTGAGATGGAGAGAAAAACAGAGTCTCAGACTTTCAAGTTTGTCATCTGACAAAATTCAGGAAGTGTAAATGCAAAATTATGTCATATAAAAATGTAATTTAATGACCCCTAAAGCAATGATTTTATATATCCCTTGTAATTTCCATGATAACAAAATTAATAAACAATTCAATCTGTATGAAAGGGACTTCTCAGGGTATTCACTAAAAATTCAAAATACACATTTAATTTGTGACATTAATATCTTAACTATTATTTTTTTTAATCAAAATGAGCAAATTTTGAGAAATTTAAAAATACTGAAAATTTCTTTGTAAAGTCAAATTTAAAGTAAAGAATTTTGTATGCTGTTATCACACACACACACGCACGTATGCACGCACATGCACACACATGCACATGCACGCACACACACACAGACAGACAGACACACACACAGACACACAGACACACTCACTCACTCACGCATGCACGCGCACACACTCACGCACACACACTCACTCACTCACGCATGCACACACACATGCATGAAATGTTTGCTAAAATGTATTTCAGTTTAGGGTTCTCAAAATGTGTATTTCTGGCAAATATGAGTATGACTTATTCATTGTTTTTAACTTTTTCATACAATTACATGCCTTCATAGGAAGTGGCATCTGGGCGGGTTTTCTCCAGGTGGTTCCAGTTTTCCCCACCACTCATTCCACCAATTGCTCCATCATCATCTTTCCAATCATAATTTTACTTATATTTCATGTCATCCACTTCCTCATGTTCATGCTTGGCTATGGGCCAACCTCTCATAACAGGCTCTCCATTCTGTGGTTGGCTCCCCGACAGGCTTCTGACCCCTAGGCATTGGCTTGTAAGTCCTAGGGGAGTGTCAGTCCTACAAATATGGGGAGGGTAAGCCAATTGCAAAACAAATCAGTTAATTCAACAAATACAGTACCTACATAAAGTACTAAACAATAATACAAGTTATGCATAAAATTTATAATATAAAACAAGCAAGTGATATTTACTAATATAAACTATAATTATAGCCAAACCCACATACTTCCCATAAGTTATGCTTACTTAACATCATGAGGATATAAACAGAGATTTGAAAAATATGAAGATAAAAACTGGACTCAACTGATTAGGGATCATACAGAATGGAAGAAAATTATAGAGAAGGCCAAAAATTGAGTTAATGGACTTGTAGTGCCTATTAAGAAGAAGAGTACTTTAACATCAGATACAAATATGTATTAAACTTAACAAAAATATAGGCAAATAGCTTTGCAGTGATATCTAACACAATATACTCAGTAATTCTGACATTGAATAAAAACAGTATACTAATATGAATATCAAGCTAAATATAAATAATTTTTGATCTTAAATGTTTTTAATAGCTGTAGGTAATTTTTATTTTCTCTACAGTACATAGCAGATAAGTATTGCATTACACCCAACACTTCGATACCACATTTCACTGCAAATACACAATAAAAAACAGTTTTAGAAAAAGGTGTGTGCATTTGTGACTGCTTTTCCTAGCAGAATCAGCTACCATTGGTCATTGCTATAAGGTTAATACTTTGGCTGTTAGCCTCGATGTGTCAGCTAAGAGGGAAATAACCTTCTCTGACTGACAGAAATTTGTAATGCAAATCTTAGCCGACCTAAGGAATTCACATAGGGCCATCATCATCATCAGCATCATCATCATCATCATTGTCGTCGTCATCGTCATCATCATCATCATCATCATCATCACCATCATTGTTAGTTACTAATATTGTTATTATTATTGTTGTTCTTGTTATTCTTGTTATTATTATTGTTATTATTACTATTATTTTAATAATAACAAGAACAAGACCAAGAATATGACCATGACCATGAGCAAGAGCAAAGAGCAAGAACAAGAACACAGTAGTTCTGATATAACTTTCACAGTATGAGATGTAAATAGGGGCTCTTCTCAAATGAATTGCATTTTTCAATAAGCATGGCTTAACCATCAGTATGATCCTGTCTCTTATTACCATTCTGAAAATCTGGCAATTGTGAATATAATGTATAAA
Source organism: Hymenopus coronatus (assembly GCA_030762935.1). Taxonomy (NCBI): domain Eukaryota; kingdom Metazoa; phylum Arthropoda; class Insecta; order Mantodea; family Hymenopodidae; genus Hymenopus; species Hymenopus coronatus. The sequence continues at coordinate 31,437,128 of CM060897.1, forward strand.
AGAAGCTTATAAGTTTGTAATGGGTAGAGAAAGTCATTTGAGTGTTGTATCTAATATTTTTTATGTGTTTCTTTTGTGTTAGGTCTGTGCTTTATGAGCTGAAAACATATGAGAGTGCATTTGCTCTTAGACCAATTCAGCTGCCGCCTCGGAGTAAAATTAAGGAAGTTTCTGTTAGCAACACTCATGTGATTGCACTCACAACAGGTAAATGTTTTCTCAAATGTGCTAGATGTAATGAATACGTATACAAGCAAATACTTTGATTGGTTTCATTGCATAAGATCCTTTTAATTACTTTCTCTACATGTACTATGTACATAATGTATACAAGAAGTATTGTATTCCACCCAAAAGTTTAATATCGTGATTTCACTGGAAATATGTTTTGAGGTCTCCTGAGCCCAAAAATTTGTTTTTAGAAAAAGGTCTGTGTGTGCGTGTGTGTGTATGTGGTGTAACTCTGGACAGCATAGCTCAAAAACTAAAAGACCATTTAATACCAATCTTGGTATTTAAGTCTGGTAATGTGTGCAACACGAAGAATTTCAAGAAAATCCCCTCACCCAAAACTACGCTTTATATGGAAAATTTTTCCAAAATTTTGTTTTTCTCAAAAATGACTATAATGATTTTGATTAAAGTACCATATATTAAAGCTATTTACATCTTGAATTTTCTGAGATATTCCTTGTTGTTGGTTTGTTTTTAAACTATGCAGCTTCTCAAATGGGGCTCCATTCATTTCATCTCCCTTTCTTTTTCTGGAAATGCAATTCAATTGTTCACATATCAATGGGCTTTTAGAATATTTGATTATCTCTTTAGTCTGATATATTCCCTTATTTCACTTCTGATTATAAGACCAATTGTGTTAATATTTATCTCATATAGCATCATGTAGATAGAAGAATAATATTTTGTAAGAATAGTCTGTTTCCCGAATAGGTAGAGAAATTCATATGAATGCTATATATAAGATTTTGTTTACAAACATTTTGAAACTTGTTAAATACTAACTATTCAGAAACAATGATGCAAGTGCCTATATCATTTTTACCTTATACATTTTATGCACATGCATTTTGTTTGAGTGGCTCAATGGCTTATAGATGCAATACTCTCAACACTAGCCTAAAACAAAATAAGTCTGAACTTCAAGCACAGCAATTATTTTTGACCTTGTAGGAAATTCATTAGACAGTGTTCCATGCAATGACAATATTTACATATTTTGTATTTGCTGGTAGCAGAAGGATTAATAAAACTCACAAAAAAACTCTAGCTTACAGTCCCCTTAAATGAAATGTATATATTTCAACAAATATTTTAAGACAATCATAGTTGTAATGGGCTTTTTTAGTTTATGTATTTTTACTTTCTCTGCAGTTTATCTGCAGTAAGTAAACACTTCTATCAAGAGTTCTCTGCAAATAAATTTTTGAGATCCCTTAAACCAAAACAAGGTCTGTCATTATGTGTCTGTCTTTCTCTAAATTTGTGAGTGTTCATGAACCATATTACTCAAAAACAAAAAGTAAAGATAAATGCTAAATTTTGTACTTAATTCCCACATCTTTCAAGAATTGACATGAATATTTTCATGAAATGTCCCCCACCCCACTATACCTTATATGAAAAATTTGTCATTAATTTTTATATTCCCAAGAACAATTCTAATATTTTTATTAAAATATCATATGTTTGAAATACTGGCATGAAAATTAAAATATATAGGTAGTTGAAAAATCATGTGATTTTTCTATTCAGATTTTTCTATTCCAGAACTTGTGGTATACACATGGGGAGAAGGGAAGAGAGGGCAACTGGGACATGGTGATGTAGAGACGTGGCGTCAACATCCTGAGAGTGTAGAATCTCTTCGAGGGAAGAGCATTAACAGGTGAACAGCCTCCAACACATTTAACAACTTATTCAATCTAAACATTTATTTTCTCATCAGAAAGTTACAACCCATATCTAGCAAGGAAACACTCTTTTAAAGTATCTAGTTTAAAAATTTAGGTAATTTAGTTTTAATTACTAAAGGAGAACTTACAAACAGCGATGCATAATAATTGTTATTATTAATTTGTAAATCCCTTTTGGTCTTTTAGTCATTTAGGAGAAATGAAAATAGCATCTGTCTTGAAGCTTATGTTCATTGGAAAGAACAGACATATTTACGGACTGATGTGGTTCTCAGCGACCCATTCTATAATGGGCATGAAAAGCCACTTTGCTTTACTCAGAGGCCTCTTTATCGATTCATTTAAGTACCATAAATCTATGACATGGGACCACCCTGAAGAAAGCATGCTATGGATTTTTACGCCTGAAAAATTCCATTATCCTCAGCCTGATTTGAACCTGCAACCTCAGGAACCAGAGGCTAGCATGTTACCTCTACACCACAGAGGACAACATATATACTATGCTCACACCTTTTCATGGGTACCAGATATCTGGGGAAGCAAGGACTGAGGGAAAGAAGAGAGAGGTCACCTGCCTATCTTTCTGCAATTTTGTCAACTAAAGAAGTTTCTTTCCTTGAGAACCTCAGCCATTATGGGGAACACATTATCTAATACTACTATACTACATATATGTCATCCTTTATTGTGTTAGTTTGTCTTTTTCATATGTTAACTTGACGAATCATCAGTTTACTGGGCTTTAGCCCAACCTATGTAAATGTATGTGACAAATAAATTATTATTATTATTATTATTATTATTATTATTAATGATAATAACAATACTAACAATAATGATAATAATTATAATAATAACAACAACAACAATAATAATAATAATAATAATAATAATAATAATAATAATAATAATAATAATAATAATAATAATGGTAACAATAATGATAAGTATAAGGATAATAATAATAATGATAATGATGATGATGATGATGATGATGATAATAATAATAATTTACCACAAACTAGCTGAATTATTAAATAAAACACAGTGCACATGCACATGCATGAACTCTGGAATCTAGATAGAATGAGACCTTAGCATTGAAGCCATTAGATGTTTGGGTATATAATGACTTCATGTCTCAATGTTGACTCTTAGCTCTGCTTCTGAAATTGTGTGTGAAATCTACCAAATGGAGACATGGGAGTCAAGTACTCAAGAAAAGGTGTGCACATAATACAGATGTTCTCTCTTTATTATACTTGCTTTACTTTCTGAAGTGTTCTTTAGATGGTTATCAAGTTGCTAGTTTTTTCTTTCTATTCACAGTTATACATGAGAATAATGGTTTTCATGTCTCCTATACAGTAACTACTAGCGCTTTAATAAAAAAAAATACAAAACTGTATTCATAGCTATTCTGGTTCAACAACAGTTACAAATTCTTTACTTTCTAGATATGAAAAATTAATTTGTTTTACAGAATTGGAGCAGGGGATGGTTACAGTGTGTTTGTCAGTGATTCAGGAATGGTAATGACATGTGGAGATGGAACATTTGGATGTCTGGGACATGGAGACTGGAATAATGCAGTCAGACCACGTCTAGTAGGTATGTCCTTTTTACCTCCACTGGTTTATACCTGTGGTATGCAGAAATACTATATTCCACTCATTCTAGAGCAAGATTTACCTACAGGTATATATTTTATGTCTCTCTGAATCAAAAAAGTGTTTTTATTTTCTTTTGCATATATATCTAATAAGTAAGGGAAATACTACTGTATTCCAGCCAAAAATTTAATATTGAGATTTCAGTGGAAATATATGTTATGAAAACCCTGATCCCTAAAAAGCATGTTTAGAAAAAAATATGCATGTCTTGTGTATATGCATGCATGTGTGCATGTGAATATGTGTGAACAGCATAACTCAAAAGCAAAAAGTCAGTTTAGCCTGGACATTCCCTTATTTTCCACCACCTACATAAATAATTAGACCATTTCTGTTAATGTTTATCTTGATTAGCAAAGTAGTAATTATAATTGCATTTATTGTCAATAGACTAAGCACACAGATTCTGACATTGCCAAAGTTACATATACAATATTTATAGTATACAAATATTTATACTTAAATATTTACAAGTATATTGCTATTCTACAGCCAATTCATCTAAACTATGCAGAGCCTTACTTGTTAAATACAACTTAAGTTTACATTTAAATGTATGAGCTCCACTAAGTTGCTTTATGAATATGTAATTTACTGTACAGAAACAAACCCATTACACTAGGATCCTTGTAGCAAATACTGAGTCTAAAACCTTGCATAAAAGTCCTTGTTATGTCTTGTATTATAGTGATGAACATTGCTGTTTCTTAGATTTTCTTTCTGCAGTGCATAGATGATTACTTTATATACATATAATGAAAATACTGTTAAGATCTTCTTTTTACTTTCTCTATATGTACTATGTACATAATGTATAGAGAAGGTATTGCACTCCACCAAAAATTTGATACCGAGATTTCACCAGAAATATATGTTTTAGGGTCCCCTGTACCCAAAAAAAAAGTATTTTCAGAAAAAGGTCCGTGTGTGTGTGTCCATGTGTCCGTGTGTCCATGTGTCAGTGTGTCCGTGTGTCCATGTGTCTGTGAACACAATAACTCAAAAACGAAAAGTCGCTAAAATACCAAACTTGGTATTTAAGTTTGGTAACTTCCAGGGATGTGATACGAAGATTTTGAAAAAAATCCCCCCACCCCAAACTACCCTTTACATGGAACTTTTTTCGAATATTTTGATTTTCTCAAAAATGGCTCCAACGATTTTGATTAAAATATTGTAAATTAAAGATATTTACCTGACAAATAAAATGTATATTTTGAATTTTCTGAGAATAGCCTCTAAAGACTACTTTATTCTGGGTCAATTTTACGGAATTTTGCATAACGGCTAAACTGTAAGAGATGGACAAAAACTTACCATACAACAAATGTAGAGCACTTTAATACACACAATTTATGTTATATACATTTTTTTGTGGAGTTTGATTATTTTTTAGATATTCCTTGTTTTTAGTTTCAGCTGTAAAAACATACTTTTCTCATATTGGACTTTGTGAACTCTGTCCATACAAACAAAGGAACTTCAGTCACGTAGCAACTAGCTTTTGACTGTCAATTTAACTTATGGTACTTCCTTATTTCGCTTCTACTTACAAGGAAGCAAGTAATAAGACTATTTCTGCTATTTTTTTTTCGATTAGCATGAAGCAAATATAAGCATAAGATTTTTAACGATAATTTGTTGCAGAGATATAGAGAAAGTCATGTGAATGGAACACATCAGATTTTTAAAAAAAGGTCTGTGTGTGTGTGTGTGTGTGTGTCTGTGGACAGCATAGCCTCAAAACGAAAAGACCGTTAAATACCAAACTTGATATTTAGGTTTAGTATCTTCCAAGGATGTGACACAAAGATTTTAAAAAAAAATTTCCCTACTAAAAACTACCCTTTACATGTAAAAAATTTCGTAAATTTTGATTTTCTTAAAAATGGCTCTAACGATTTTGATTAAAATCCCATATATTAAAGCTATTTATGTCCAAAATAAAATGTATATCTCGAATTTTTGGGGAATAGCCTCTGAAGACCTCTTTATTCTGGATGCATTTTGCTTAACTGCTAAACTGTAAGAGATAGAAAAAAAACTCACTGCAGAAAAAATGTACATCACGACAAAACACACAATTTATGTCCTTTACGTTTTTGCTGTGGAGGTAATCGTTTCTGAGATATTCCTTGTTATTAGTTTCAATTTGGAAGTACTTAACTTTTCTCAGACAGGAAGTGTCCGCTTTTCTTTTGTTCTACTTCTGGCCAAGTAAAGAAGTGATTTGCGATGACAATCGCATAACGATAGCTTTTAAAACATTTGACAATCACTTTAGCATAGTGCATTCCCTTATTCCCTTCTACTTATTAGTAGGTAGGAACTAAGTAGGTAATAAGAACATTCTGCTAATATTTATCTCGATTAGCATTGTCTACAAAGAAGAATAATCTTTTGTAGGAGGTTTGTAGAGCAGATAGAGAAAGTCATGTGAGTGTAACACATCAAATTTTTTTTAAATACATGCCTGCATTAATTTCTAGGTTTTAAGTGGTATACATTGTTCTTATTGCTTTCTTTTGTAAAGACTCTTTCCATGTAGGTTCTTACAGCACATCCCCAGATTTCAAGCAAACTTAGATAGAAGAAGGAGTTATTGTAAGAATAGTTTGTTGAAAAATAGGTATAGAAAGTCAATTGAAAGGAACACATCAGCTTTTACTTATACACAAGATGCAACCTATAATGATTATTTACAGTTCAATAAGCATTTTTCCTTTTTAATCATTTCAGAAAAGTTGTTGAGTGTGGATGTAGCAGTTGTTGGCTGTGGACCACATCATGTAGCTGTTTTAAGTGGTGAGGGAGAGTTATACGCATGGGGCAGAGGTGATGGTGGTCGTCTTGGTCTGGGCCATGAAGAGGATTGGTTAGTATTCTATCACTTCTTTTCTCCTCACACTGAAAGTATGGTCGACATAATTTTTCCAATCATCAAACATTTTCCTTCAGTATTATACTTGTCTTTCAAAATTCTCTACTCTGACTTATTTAGTTATTCATTTATAGAAGCAGAACCCACATTCTGCATTATTGCATTAAATGCAAAGATTCTCCCCTCTACCTCTACACATACTATGTACTATATAGTGTAAAGAAAAGGTATTGTATTCTACCCAAAAATTTGGTGTCTGTTTGTCAGTATGTCCATATGTCTGTAAACACAATAACTCAAAATCGAAGAGTCCATAAAATACCAAACTTGGTATTTAAGTTTAGTATCTTCCAAGGATATGGCACAAAGATTTTGAGGAAAATCCCCCCATCCCAAACTACCCTTTAAATGCAAAAATTGTCGAGCATTTTGATTTTCTCAAAAATGGCTCTAATGATTTTGATCACAATACTGTATACCTATTAAAGATATTTACATAACAAATAAAATGTATATCCTGAATTTTCTGGGAATTGTCTGAGAAGATCTCTTTATTTTGGAAGAATCTTACTGGATTTTGCATAACTAGTAAACCATAAGACAGACAAAAAGTTACTACACAAAAAATATAGATCTCAAAATACACAATTTATGTGATATATGTTTTTTTTCGTGGAGTTCATTCTTAAGATATTCCTTGTCATTGGTTTCAGTTTTAAAATACTTCAATGTTTTCACATATGATAATTTGTCAACTCCTGTCAATGAAAGAAACAGACTTCATCCACATGGCATCCAGCTTTTAGAAGATTTGACTATCACTTTAGCCTAGTGTATCCCATTATTTCCCTTCTACTTACACGAAGGCATTTCTGCTAATATTTAATCTCGATTAGCATGAAGTAGCTTTTTAACAATAATTTGTTACAGAGTTATAGAGCAGATCAGATTTTTCTCCTTTTTTCCCTATCTTTTTTTCCCATCCCATTTTTTCCATTTTACTTATTCTCTCCCCCTTCATCTTTCTCATTTCTTCTTTCTCCTCTCTGTGTAACATACATACCATGGGGAATTTTGAAAATTGATAATAAAACTCCTATTCTCACTCATAATAATATTAAATAGGTTGACCAAATGTCCGTTTTGCTGGGACAGTCCCGGTTTTCACATACATGTCCTGTTTCCCAAGAAAATATTTCAGGACACAGAACTGTCCCAGTTTTTAATTAAGAAACAAAATGTGTGCAGTAATATTTTTCATTTAATTATTTGTGAAAAACCTAGAACATATTCAAAATATATATTTTCACATTATAAAAGAGCATCACTTAAACCATTTCTCCTAACTGGACTGCAGTCATGTGGAAATAAAAATGAGAGTGATATGATGAACGTTAGCAGTGCTTATTGTTTGCATGCCTGTCCTAAGAAAAGTGAAAGGTGAGCACATTGTTGGTAGATTTCACTTACTCAGAGACCAAATTTTCAATTCTTAAGAAAATAACATAAATGGTAAAGTTGAGTGCACAGTATGCAGATTGGTGTTTTGATCACCTCCAAAACAATAATTCTTACTGAGAAATGAAAGCCGGTGGATGGTCAACTGTGCAGACAAATTGCTTGTCAGTGAATGTGAAAATCAATCTTAGAAACAGACTGGTGTCTGATGAAAAAATGCTCAAGCAGAAGTGTTAATTTAATGAAACATTGAAGAAAGAATATGCCTATTATCTATATCAAAATAACATGATAAATGATAAAGTTAAACATAAGTATAGTAATGAAGTTAAGTATAAACACAAGTGTCCAAGTTGTCTTCTCTTTAAAATCTGGTCAGCCTAGCATTCAAACATGCATTAATAGCAATTTAATAATAAGGATTAAAAGTGAGATATTTTATGAATGAGTTGAAATGTTAAGCTGAGGCCAGAATTGCAAAACAATTTTGCATATTACTTTTAATTCTTATGCAATACTTTATTACATATATGTTGAATTTTATTATATTTACTAATATCAATTTATACATATAATGTTGAAGTTGGTACATGCAGTACGTTTATTGCAGGACCCTTTATGCAGGAAAAGTTGAATGTGCCAACTTTAAAATTTAAGATTATAAAATTATTTTCAAAAAAATGAGGAGGATTTGTTTATATATTTCAACAGCTTTGTTCTCTTAGTCATTTGTAAAATCACTAATTTAGTTTGAATTAAGTTTGACATAGATTTTTTTATATAGGTAATGGTGAAAATGATAGGTATCTGTTTAGAACAAAGAATAATTTAAATAATAATTTTATATTTGTTCAGCTGTTCTCCAACAAAAATTACAATTCCTGGAGACTACATACCTCGCTTGGTACGTTGTGGGGGTGATGGTACAGCAATCATTACAACAGAAGGATTCATAATGGCTTGTGGAAGAAACTCCTTCAATAAATTAGGTTTGAATGATAAACACAGAGGGCTGTTATCTATGAGCTTCAAGGTATGTAGTATTTTAATATACCAGTTTAATAAAAGTTAGTTTGTAATAACTACAAAGTTACAGCAATCACTAGTTTGCAGTAAACTAACATCCTTGCAAATGACATTTTTGCATAAAGTTCTCCTAGTAGTAGGAGGAGTAATGGTCATGGGAGCCTCAACCTGCAATTTGATAAGGATAGATTTGTTATAATTTGTGTTAGATATGAAAAATCAGTCCAAAAATTAAAACTAAAGCATGATTAATCCTTTTGCATTATGGCCAACTGTATTCACATGAGGTTATTGCAGCATATGAATGGCTTAAAATTTATGACATGGTATCCTATTTTAGGACAATTATGAGGGATGATCAGAAACTAAGGTTATAAGGCCCATATTCTTGGTATTCGTCTTTCGCAACAAACTTAGTAGTGTGTGGCAATTCTAATACATGTGGTTGGTAACTGCGCAGAGTTTCAATCAAGTGCCATTTACAGCGCTACTGTAAGGCGAACAAAAATGGCAACTTGTTTAGAAAACTGGTCTTGCGAAGAAATCTACTCAGTTATTCAATTTCTGTGGGTGGAACATGTAACCATGGCTAACAATCACCAACAGCTCCTAGAGGTTTACGAAGAGACTGTTATGTCCCACCAGCATGTTGCAGAATGGTGTTGAAAGTTTGTGGCCAGTAGAGAGAACATCACCAATGAGAATTGCAATGGCCGACGCAGTATGGCATCCACAGATTTGAACGCAGCTTGCATGGAGGAGCTGATTGAGAACAACAGAAGGATCGTGTTACGACGTGGTGGGAATATCTTTTGGAAGCATTCATCACATTGTTCACAATATTCTGCAGTACCAGAAAGTTTGTTCCAACTAACACAAGGAGAAGCACATGGCAGCAAATCTGCAATTTTTACAGTATTCCACTATGATAGTTCCAAGAAAGGCATGAGTGCTGCATATGAATCCATTGGCAATCTTTAAAAGCATATGTTTGTATTTTGTCACACATCACACAGTCCTTTGAATCCTATTATTTGTATGAGAGATACATATCCTCTGCAGAAAGTGCCAATAAATAAGAAACAAATTAAAGAAATTTAGAAGATTCTGCATTATGTTCCATGTGAAGACCAAGATTATTTAATGGCCAACAAAACAAATAGACTAAAGAAAAGTAAATAGACATTAGAAAATTATAAACATTAACATTTTTATGTAATGTGGAAAAATTAACATACATGTTATGCAAAGTATGCAACTACTAGAATTTAATTTTATTAAATCCCTTTAATGATTGGGTGATTATTTACAAAGGGACCAAAGTCTGAGATTTTTATAAACCGTGTTAACACTGAAAAGAAAAGAATAAAAAACAATGAGCTTTCAAGGTAATGAAGGACTAAAGTGCCATCATATGATATATATTTCTTTATGCTGTGAGGCTATAAAAGGAAACTGTGAAGCTTTTTTTTTTATTTTATCTTCTTACAAATTTATAGTTTTATGATTTAAACCCTTTCATAAACAAGTGATTCATTCTAAAGTTGAAAGTATGCCACTTGAACATTACTTCAGTGAGATTGTTTTACAATTTTAAGTGTATAAGAAATTAGTTTTTGTTTTTATTATACAAGAGCAACTGGAGCAACTGCAGTTAAATGAAACCCTATCAATAGCAAAAATTGCTATACAATATTGTTTTACTTCTTTATTTTTTTTATTTTATTTCATTTGAACAAGGTCCCAAGGAGCCCTTGGGGACAGTCATTGTTTACAAGTGTGGCAGTGCCATAATAATTACAATTTACATCTAAGACAAGTTGTCAACAAAAATAATTTAAAACAAGAATAAGTTGAATACAATCTATCATACTACGCAACAAGATACACAATTTCACAACTAATTACAGTATAGCATGTTTATTAATAAACAATGTGCTTTAATTTATTTGAGAACTATAATACTGATAGAACTGTATTTCTGGATAGTACAAATTGGTCAATTCCTAAAAGTAAATAGTATAACAAACAAACTGCACATGCATATATCATTCCTTAGGCAATGTATACTAATGGTTTGGCTTTTGCACAAAACATGATAGTACAGGGTTATTACAAAAGAAATAGACAACTTCAACTGCCTGTAAAACAAAAACTATTAGAGATAGCAACCTAATTATTTTGGAGGTATGTTGAGAAACTCTCAAAGTTTTGTTTGTTACTATTGGTAACGCTGTAGTGTTTTGTTTGTTGTTGCAGAAGCTGAAATGGCGGAAAATCCTGTGGAAAAGGTATATTGCGTGTTGGAATTTGCTAGAACGCAATCAGCAACTGTTGTCCAACGACATTTTAGAACACGTTACCACAAAAATGAAATGATGCGCTCACAAAAACCAGCATCGTCTTCATCATGTCGCAACATGTCGATGCAAAAGTCACGCCGTATGACCTTATCTTCTTCACTCAGAAACTGCAACATCTGTAATCTGTAAGGCATCATGTGCAGTCGCTTCCGCAAGATTTTCCATACAGTTTGCTGTGGAATTTGTAATTGCATGCTTGCCCTAGATGTCGATTTCTGTGGGCTTCTTATGTAGGCAGAACGAACACGTTCAACGTTTTCTTCCGAAACTCTTGGTCTTCCCGAGCTCTTCCCTTTGCACAAACATCCCGTTGCCTCGAATTTTTACCAGTCGTAGATTGAATGTCTAGTCAGTGGCGTGTTCTAAAATGTCGTTGGACAACAGTTGCTGATTGCGTTCTAGCAAATTCCAACACGCAATATGCCTTTTCCACAGGATTTTCCGCCATTTCAGCTTCTGCAACAACAAACAAAACACTACAGTGTTACCAATAGTAACAAACAAAACTTTGAGAGTTTCTCAACATACCTCCAAAATAATTAGGTTGCTATCTCTAATAGTTTTTGTTTTACAGGCAGTTGAAGTTATCTATTTCTTTTGTAGTAACCCTGTATTTAAGTGTATCTTGATATTCCAGCAGTAAATGCCTTATTACCTACCTCTTAAAAAATGTGAATTTATTAATTTGTTTAATTGGTATGGGAAATTCATTATAAGCTTTGGTCATTATGTAAATAATGCTCCTCAATCCATATTTAGTGGTAACCATTTGTTTCACCACTATATTGTTAGAACCCCTGGTAGCCTTTTTATTTTTTTCCACAGGCTCATCTGACTGCAGTCACTGGAATTTCAACTTGCAAACTTCCAGTGTCCATTACTTCTTTCCTGCCTTACTTCCCTCTGAAAAACATTATGAGTGAGATGAAGTATAAGTGATAAAACTATTTGGGTCCTAATGGCTTAAATATGTGTGAATGCATTAAAATAACATTTCCGTCAACTGCATTGATATATACAATTTTAAAAAAATGATATTTCAGAGAGATTATGCTATTAACTTAGAAAAAAAACAAAACTGAACCACTAGAACTAACTTACAAATTTGCTGTTGGAACTTAATTATTATTTATTTGCATATAAAAGTATCAGCAGAAATCTGCAAATTCCTTTATTAATGATAATATATGCTACATTTATCTATATATGCAACCACTATATTTGGGTTATGCCATGTTTGTAAGGATTGTAGTATGAACTTTGAATAAACTGCACTTTTTCCTGTTTACTCTCTAATTCAGGCATTTTTATTTTCAGGGAGACATGGAGAAAGCACTTATTTTAACACGAGTTAAAGCAATAGGCTCAAGAGTTGCAGATGTTTCCCTTGGTCTAACCCATACAGCTGTGTTAACAGAGAGTGGTCATGTTCTTACATTTGGCCGCAATGAGGAAGGACAATTAGGAAGAGGCCACCTCAAGCCAACATCTTCCAGTCCTTCCATTGTGAAGTTCATGGCTGATAAAGTAGCCACTGTAAGTCTGGCAAACCCCTGCAAAATCTCTATCCTTTGATATGGAAGCTATTAGACTCTTTCAACCATCTTAAAGATACTCTTACCTTATCTGTTTGTATGTTTTAAAATGTATGTTTTATAAATTACAGAATTCATTATTCTAATACAAACATAACTCTGTATTTCAGTATTCTACTAAAACATAATTCTATAGTAAGATAATACAATTATTTTTCAAATATATTTAAGTAATAGCATGTACCATTATGGTGTAATAATGCATAGTTTACCTCACTTTTAACAATATATGTACAACAAAGACAAATGTTAAGTGAACAATGGTAACTATATAGTACATTATAAATTAATCATTTTTACTATTTATAAACCTTGCAACTTTTATTGGACATACTACAATTGAGTTAAGTAGTTCCTTTGTTATTCCTGATTAGAAGTGTCACTTAACTAAATGTATTTATGGTAACACTCTTCAACTACTGTCTGTAATAATTTTCTTAGCATTTCTATTGTTTCATCATTCAGAATAGAGAACTCTGTAGGTTTAACAAGTTTTATGATAGTTCAAGGATGGCTGTGAACTAATTTTTCATTAGTTGAAGGCCAAGTTTTGCTTTTTAACATTAGTTCCGTAATCATCTGTTTTATTTTTTTCTGCAGTTTTCTGCATTAATGGTATATTCAGATGATACATGTTCTGTTCTTCTTCCCAGCAAATTTGGTAATGCATGATCTAAATTTTGTATATCCTATTAAAAATACTCAAAGCTCTGGAAATGCAGGTAATTTTAAATGAAGTCTGCTGTTTTTTATAGGAAGAATGTGTTTGTGCTCCTGAATTTGCTCATGGCTGTTCCCAATCTCCAAGTCCTATTTTCTTCTTTCTTTTACTTCTGACTTCTCTATGTGCTTTCTTATACACTACTTCACCATGTTTGATATCAGCTTCTTTAGCAAGCCAATCCAATAGGCCCTTGCCTGCAATCCCTATGTGATCCTTATCCATCTAAAAAAATCTTTCCATTGTGTATCGTCAGTGAAAGTATTTTATCTCTATCAATCTATTGTATTTGAATTTGTTCTTTAATAGATCTAGGGTTATCTTGCTGCCAGTGTATACCACCAATTTCTTTACATGATTTCCTAAAGCTTCATATTCTTCTAACTTATCAAGAAATTTTAGAACAGTGATTTGTTCAGCCTCATTATTTGTAGAGGTACTGTGAAATTTGAATTAAGTTGGTGAATTAATGCCTATATATGATTCTTACTACTCCTTCATTGTCTCCAGTTTTGCTGTTGTCTGTGTATAACCTTCAGTTGTATGTGTACAGTATCATTCTACTTCATCACAACTATTTCTGAAATCTCCAATATCTCGGTTTCAGTGGTACACCATGCTTCAGATTATGAATATTTGCTGCAAATTTCCTTTCTTTTTGGATGCCTCTTACTCCAGCAGCAAGGCATCATATGATACGGTAGATTGGCTTTAGCAATTCTGACGTTTTTGATGTTTACCCTTCTTCTTATGACCTCTATCTACACAGGGACTCTATACATCAATATAGGACTATAGCTCCTTAAATTGTTTTTAGTGCCTAATATCCTAAATCCCACTGTAGCTTGCCTATTCACTGCATGGATTTTTTCTTTGTTTTAATAGTAAATTTGAACATTGTCCAAATATGCAGATAAATGCTTTGGAAGTATTTTCAGCTTACGACTTTAGTAAAAGTTGAAAATGTATCATCATACTAATTTACATGTTTCCCCAATAGAAGGCTAGCATATTCAACCAAATATTCAGGATAATACAAAAACCATACATTTCATATTTGTGAGATTGAAACTTTCAGTCACAAGCAAACCTGAAGAATGCTTGGTCACTTCTTTGACATAATTCTTATATATTGAAAATAAAGTTCAAGTACTTTAAGCGTTTCTACTATTATATGCTACAAATCTGTTAAAATAAAACAGCTAATTATATTTTTAAAGTTTTCCATTTTCATGACCTTTTTCTGTTGGTTTTACTCTGGAATTTCCTTCCATTTCATGCAAATTCTTGTGCACTTACATATCAAAAGGTGCATCATAATTTTGAAAAGCTGTGTGTCAAACGGCGCCATTCACTCACTGTCCTTTGTGGTTACAGCACTACTACATCTACTACTGTTGGAACTAAAAAATGTAAGACATCTGTAAAGAATGCTGCAAGAAGTGCAGCAGGTGCCTAATTAAAACTATTTATGCCCCTAAAGTTCATTAATATTATATAAAACATGCATGACTTTAAAAAAATAATTTTGCTTGATTTTTGAACTCCAGAGACTCAGATGATTTATCATATCTAGACTAATTTGTTGTATACTTAACTAGTATAGATGGTTAAATGATTCTTGCGTGCAAATCCATTTTAATAAAATCAGTTATCTGCTTCTTCTGAAATTTTTTGAAATCACTGTTTCAATTTACATCATAATTTCAAAATCAGTATTATATTTTCAGATGGTGCAATGTGGTCCAACCTATACTGTAGTAGGTACCATTGAAAATGCTATTTACTTTTGGGGAACTCGTTATGGCAACTTCATGTTTCAGGTATTTATAATATATCTATTCTTAACAAGTTTACTTTAAATAATGATTATAAGTAGCAAATGTTTACATGCACAATGTAACATCAACTAATAAATTGCAGTATGGAACATGGCTAAAGAATACTGTATTGGGTTTTTTATTAGTGTACATTAAGGCTATGCAGTGACATTTGGTAAAAGGATTGCAAAATTTACATCTTTCCTTTTTATTTTTCAATTATCTTAAATGTTTATGTTATATAATTATTTTCTGGCAGCCTTTAGAGCCCTATATGGGGGGAAGACACAGTTTTTAACTGTCAAAAATCTTCTGTATGGCTCAACGATTTTGGTACACACACTTTCCCTCCAGTGGTTCTCTCCACAGTTTCTCTTGGTTGTTATATCACGCACTGGTATAGAGTTGCCAATATGGTATATGACTAAGCAATACTTCTGGGTGTTGGCACATATCAATAACAAACACTGTTGGTCCACTATTGAAGGCCCTAAGTCGCAAAGCATAGCTTAAGGATGTTTTTTTATGAGTAGAGCAGGCCATGACTGTGAGTGATAACAGGACATAGTCCAGGATCTGTAAAGATAAAACTGAATGAACCAGGAATAACTGAGGGATCTGTGAACCAAATGAGGGAAATCACCTCGCCAATATAATAAATTTCAATCACTATTTTAGGTTGGCAATGCCCCTGTGAATGCACATTACCAACAATATGATATGTTTTCTTTGGTTTACACCATCACTTTTGCTAAATCCTAAATAGGGTGGCTGGTTGGGTTACAAGATACCAAAGTGTCAAAAACTGCTCCTACATCAAATAACACAGGTAATCTTAATTGAGCAATTCATTCTAAATTAAATATTTTGTGTAATTAATGTTGGTAAAAATTGGAAGATTCAATGGCATCTGTAAAAACATTATTCACGTTAATTAAAATTAACCAATATCTGCACAGTCCAACTATCTTTTTAAGTTTAAAATAAAATGTTAGGTCAGATACAATAAACATTTGATATGTACTAGCATATCAAAACTGATGAATCATACATAAAAAAATTCTATAACATATTCCATTCACATAACTTTCTCTGCCTGTTCTATTCATACAAAAGAATCTTTTATCTGCATCATTAACAATTAACAGAAATCATCTTTCCACTTGTTTCCTTGTAAGCAGAAGGGCAATAAGCAATATATTAAGCTAAGTGATGGTCAAATCTTTTAAAAGCTGGTCGCTGTAAGAAACAATTAAAATTTCGTTCTCTTTGTATAACTAAGAGTAAAACAAAAGAAATATGAAATGAAACAGGACTTTCCATTTGAAAAACAAGTTTAAGCAGTTTAAAATTGAAACTAATAATAAGTAATATCTTGAAAACAGTTAACTCTACAAAACATTTTATAAGACATAAATTGTGTTTTAACAAGATCTAAATTTTTTGTGCAGTAAGTTATTTTTTTTTTTTAAATATAGTTTACCAGCTATACAAAATTCATCCAGAATGAAGAGGTCTTCATAATTTCAAGATATAAATTTAATTATCATATAAATATCTTAACATATGTATTTTAATCAAAATTGTTAGAGCCATTTTTGACAAAATCAAAACTTTTGAAAAATGCTCTTCATAAATGGTAGTTGGGAGTGAGGAATTTTCCTGAGAATCTTTGTGTCGCAGCCTTGGATGATGTTGAACTGGTATTTAATGGGCTATTTGCTTTTGTGTTATGCTGATCACACATATCCATATACATGCTTGAGCATACACACATACACACTCAGACCTTTTTATAAAAGTGCTATTTTTGGATTCAGGGGTTCTCAAAACATATTTCTGGTGAGATCTTGGTATAAAATTCCATACCTTTTCTACCTACTTTGCACATTGTACATATGTGGTCAACAACATACATTGTACATATGTGGTCAACAAAATAATAAATATGATTTAAACCTACAAACGAGTTGTTTCAAGTGCAAAGCCCCCAATATGACAGCTGTTCAAGGGGGCTATATAAATGGGGAAAAAAAAAAAAAAAAAAAGAATGAATATCTCAAAAAAAATTTGACATGACTCATATAATATTATATGCTCTGGATTATTTTCTGCATATATTAATCAAAAATAAATTTTACATTTTAAGCTTTTTACAGGTGTATTGACTCAAAGATGTTATTTGTTTTATGATTTGAATACAATATCTAATTTTCTAAAAAAACGTGTACCTATGTTGTATATTCATCTTTATGCCATTTGTTATTCCTAAGCATTTTAATGTAAGTTATCTTTATAATAATTTATACTGCACTTTATAATTAGGAGTCATCTGGGCATCCTCTACTGAATACTGAAATTTCTGCTGCTGGACTATCAAATTCTATATCTATGAACAAATTTCAAGATCAGCAACTTTATGGCTCTCACGTAAGTATGTTATTCACTTTGCTGTTTTTTAATGTATTAAAATAATTCCAAATCAAAATAATACAATTAAAAATCATGTTATTCAAATCATCAAGACACCCAACTATTGCATGGGACCAATGGGATCTTTTAAACAGTAGTACTGCTTTTGGAAACTCCCAGATTTAAATTTTCGTAGCATCACAACTTTTCTTGTAATTTTTTTCCTGTCATCTTGCAGGATCAAAAGGTTAAGCATTGTCGGTGGAGGTGTGTCGCAAAGAAGGTGGCTGTGCTTTGAGGAAAGAAACTGGTACTTCTCTGACATAACCTTCTGCCCAAATCTGCCTACAAGGATAAGCAGGGGTACATTGAAAGGGCAGCAAGGAATATTCAATCTGTAATTGTTAGGAACCCTACTTAGTTGCACTTACTGCCATTACATATGGCTCCCTTTGTATACTCTCTTAGCAGGCAGAATAGGTCCAGCCTTTCCAAAACGGTTGAAACCTTCCATGTTAAATCCATAACTATGACATAGACTAAAGGCACGGATATTGCCATTACCAAAGAACAAATTTAAGGGCAGTATTTATAATTAATTTCTAATAAGCACTAATGTAATAAATCTAAATTTACTGTGTGAGGGTGTTTTATGCTGTTAATAATAATAATAATAATAATAATAATAATAATAATAATTGTAATAGTAATAATAATAATAGTAATAATAATAATAATACTGCCACTGCCACTGCTGCAGCCACTGCCAACTACACCACCGCCACCGCTCCTGCCCCTGCCAGCAGCAGGAATAACAATAATAAAGATAATAATGATGATGATGATTATGATGATGACAGTGATGATGACAATGACGATGATGATGATAATAATATGTGTAGCCTAAGTTATGTTTCATTCAGAACAAGGAGTATTATTCCTATTACTGTTTCTTTTCATAACTAGAATACAAATAAATTAAAATATTTTGGAATTTGCATAAAAGATAAGTCTGAGGTGAGTGCTTTACCGTTAATCTTATAAAATACACCACAAAGCCAACTAATAATTCTTTTTTTGATGCATATAAAACTCTTAATTTTCTCATGTTTAAAAAAGTGAAATAGACCGTTTTAATGCACATGCCTCCAATTATATAATTAAAGTGCTTTAAAATATATTTATAATTTAATAGGTCTATCATTCACCTATACAAAACCTTCCTAACACACTGCCCAAGGATTATCTGCATAATGAAGGGGGGGCTCCCCCTCCCCACCTTTTACGTTCCATTATTTACATTACTTTCTCAATGTATACCAATTCTGTCTTTTTTTCTGCTTTAAGACCTAGATTTCTTACTTTTCCCAAATATTTTCCCACCACTTTATTCCTGTTTATCCTCAAATGTCATTTTTAGTACTATAATTTCTTTTTATAACTCCTATTTTAAGGTTTTTGTGCATATACTAGGGTCGGCTAATAAATCCTGACCTCTCAATGAAAACAGCATTTAATAAAAAATTGTTTTTGCTTTATTTCTCAAGATAATCTCCAGAAAGGCTGATGCATTTGTCATATCAGTGTTCTAATTTAATTAAACCATCTCTCTAGTGCGATTTATCAAGGTCCTCAAAATAGCTGTTTAGCGCATCAATAACCTCCTCGTTGCTGTGAAATCTTTGTCCTCCAAGACATTTTTTGAAATTTGGAAACAGAGGTAGTCACTGGGTGCTAGATCTGGCAAATAGGGTGGAAGTTCAAGCAATTGGAACTTTAATTCACACATTTTTCCCATTACAATGACTGAATGATGGGCCGGAGCATTGTCTTGATGAAAGAATATATTTTTTTTTTTTTTTTTTTTTTTTTTTTTTTTTTTTTTTTTCATAATGGTCACCAGTGATACTTTTACCCTTTTCCAAGTAATCAATAAAAATAATTCCCTGTGCATCCCAGAAAACACTCGCCATAACCTTGTTAGCTGACAAAATTGACTTTGCCTTCTTTGGAGTCGGTTCACCTAGCGCAATCCACTGTTTTGACTATGATTTACTTTCTGGAGTATAGTGATATATCCATGTTTCATCCATGGTAATAAGCTGTCTCAAAAATTCACTGGGATTTTTATGGTAGAGCTCCACATTCTTAACAGAAACAGTTTTTCTTTGCAACTTTTGATCGGGTGTCAACAAACGCAGCAACTATCTTGCACAGACCTAGTGAAAGCCCAAAACATTACTTAAAATATTACCTGCACATTCTTTTGATATGTTTACAGCCTCTGCTATGTCAAACAACTTTTATCTGCAGTCTTCCAATACTAAACAATGAATTTTTTCAATGATTTCTGGAGTCGTCAATTCTACAGGGCATCCAGAGTGAGGCTCATCACTAGTGCTCATACATCCCATTTTAAACTCTGCAACTCACCTTTTAATCATTGAATATGATGTACTGTTTATTTCCTCCTTAATTTGTTAAGCCTTTCAAATAGAAGTATTTAATCACTGCTTTTTTTTCCAAATTCTCCATTTTTGTAAAAACTCTAAAATTGTCTTGTTTAAAATGCTGTCATTCGAAAACTAAACAAGCTATTGACCTGCAACTATGGATACCAGCTAGTCTAAAGTTAAACTATACACTGCTACTGTCTAACTGGCCTAGTAGCGCCATATCTGTGTGAGGCCTAAAAAAAAACAAAAAAGCTTCACTTTACTGAAAAAGACTGATTTAGGGTTGTATAGATGTTTAAAGTAACAAGCAAGCATTTTTGTCTTATATGTGGATTTCAAGACCACATAACAAATATTTTACTTCTTGAATTAATTTTTGATAAATGCAGAATTATGTTATGATTGTCAATTTCTTTAATTAGGCTGATGAACAATGGATTTGGTCTGTTTCAGACTGGATCACAGTACACCAGTATCCTGAATGTTTCCTCTTTATATACTAGCAATCAAATGGCTGAAACTTTACTGGAACCTCAAGAAATCCTTGCGTAAGTTATAGTCACAAAGAAATGCATTCATTTTATACACTACCTGATGCAAAAATATGGAAACTGGCTCAATATAATCATTACAGTATTCACTTTATCACTAAGTTCTATTTGCTGACATGTAAATTTAGCTGATGTGAGTATAAAGCTTCTTTTACAAGGTGTGGCAATAAAGTAAGTGGAGTGATTTTTTTGCTTAAGTCCCTGCGACATTGGCAACAATGACTGGCAAGCAAGTGTAATCTGTTTCCCCTTCTATTCATGTTTTAACCCATGCTGATATGGAATCAACAGAATAGCTATAGCAGCCATGCTAAGAATCTTCTGCACCTGAATTCCATTAAAAGATTATGAATACTAGTCAAGCAGTGAGTGAGTGTGAAATTCTCGTAAAACTTGGAAAATCCGTTACAGAAACTTTTAATTTGCTAAGCAAAGTTTATTGTGATCAATGTTTATCCCGCATTCAAATTTCTGACTGGTTCAAAAATTAAAAGGAGCAAGAGAAGTGACTGAAAATGATCCATGGCCCGGGAGCATCAAGAACAAATGAAAATGTTGCAAAAGTTTGTGAAATTTTTAGGAAAAATCATTGCTTGAGCATTCAAGACATTGGTGAATAACCAACCTTGACCAGGGAACAGACTGATTTTGTATAATAACAATGGTATGAAAAAAGTTTGTTCAAAGGTTGTTCCATAACTTCTCACACTTGAGCAAAACATGAGAATGAACATTTGTTTAAACCACACTCAAAACATTGAAAACTACCCCAGTTTCCTTGAGAATGTGATCACATGTGACGATGTGATGAAACTTGTATATTTAAATAAGGCTCTGAAAGCACAAAATATGCCCTGGAAGAGTCCCTCTTTCCCAAGAAAGAAGAAAGCACACATGAGCAAATCCAAATTCAATGCTCTAGTTTTTTTTTTTGTCTTTGGGGAACCATTCTTCTTAACTTGATGCCACAAAGTCAAAAAGTAAAATCAGTCCTACTCAAAGGTGTTTTAGAAACCTTCCTTGAGCAGGTCAGACAGAAAAGACCTTAAATCTGGAAGAATCACACCAGATCCTGCATCAAGACAATGTCCTGGCCCACAACCTACTCAGTCAAGCAATATCTGATAAAGAAAGATCCCTGTGCTGGAGGATCCACCATACTCACCAGACCTGGCCACCTGTGACTTTTTTGTTCCCCAAACTTAAGTCTACATTGAAAGGAACAGTTCAAGTCTCTAGAAGCAGTGAAAGCAAAAGTGCCAAAGCTGATAAAAGTTTGAGAGAACTAGACCTATACCATTGCTTCCAATAGTAGAGAATACATGGACCGGTGTTAGGACAGGGAAAGGGACCAGTTTGAAGGGGATGATAGTTCCAATATGTAATTAATTTCAATATAGATGTTATAGCTCCAGTCTGGATACTTTATAGCCACATCTCAAATATTGAAATTGAAGCATTTCTAGATACTTTATTAAAACATATTTTTATTTTTATAAATGTTCTCTATCACATCAGAAAATTAGGAATTACCTCCTGTATATTTCCTGTGAAATCCGAATATTTAATTTTTGGGTGAATACAATGGTACATTATATTGGTAATGCTCCTCCTATATATATGATACACTGGGCAATGGGTTTTCTATTAACAGAACCAGCTGAAAAATTCAATGCCAAAGCCAGGATTTGAACACTGTTCTCCCGCTCTCTGTCTCCAAAGGGTGACATAGTGGTTGGTCGACTGGGTAAAAAACATGAATCAGTTGGAAGATTGAATATTGTGGTTAAAACATGGAAAGCGGGAGAACTGTGTTCAAATCCTGGCTGGCATTGAATTTTTCTGTTGGTTCTAATAAAAAACACACACACAAAAAAACGCAAAAAAAAACATTACCCCATTACATCATATTCAACCTTCTCATTATAGGAGGATTACCAATATAATAGAATAGCTTGATAGTTGGCAATAACTACATTAATATTACCCAGATACTAAATACTTATGAATGTAAGTTGCCATTAAGGTATTCTCCAAAGGGAGACATACCGGTTGGATGACTGGGTAAAAAAATTAATCAGTTGGAGGATTGAATGTAATACCAGCAAGTTGACACATTAGTTCAATGGTTAGAGAGCGGGAGAACCGTGTTGAAATCCTGGCTGTGGCATTGAATTTTCCAGCTGGTTCTAATAATAATGGTACATACTTTTACTTACCATAGGTATGCAATACAGAAAAAAAATGGAGGTGGGGCCTATTTCAAATAACTGTTGTAGCCAATATTTTATTTTTCAGTCTCTATGCAAGCCCCACACAGATAGAGAAAGGCGAGACAGTCAGTTTGGCTAGACTATATACCCTGAAATACAGCATTCTGGTACTAGTGGACACTACAGTACCCCTGGCTCGTCTGCAGCCACTACCAGTACAGTCTGAACAGAATAATGCCACTGGGGAAGAAGATTCTTCTTGCGCTAGTGATGACAGCACTGCAGAGGAAGGTCAAGAATCAGCACAAGGGACTGACTATGATAGTTTGGGACCTGTAAGTATCAACACTATATGTTTTCATAAGCAGTGGAATTTATAGTTCACCACTATGCACACATGATGATGATGAAAATTGAGTGTCTCTTTTGAGGTCTCGCATGTAGGCTCCTAGAGCCCTTTGTGCTTCATAAACTGGGCTTCAGTCAAGTCCAATGGTCCCAACAAATTGGACTGAACCCTGATGTCTGCCCCTCTTATATCCCCAGGTTCCATAAAGAAGCAATCCAGAGTTACACAACTGTGAAAAGCAAATGCCTTACGTTCCCATAAATTGTGCTGGGAACTTTTCAAGCCCATCCTACATTTCTTACACATGGAATTCAATAAGCCCCATTATGCATAATTGTCTTTTCAGAGTGTTATGTCCAGTGAGATAGCCAATAACCACTCTAAGCCTATTCTACTTAGGTTAAAAGAGAATCACTTACTTTGGAATCACCCAAGAATAAAGTCATGGGCCTGTCTGTCGACATTTTGCTTCTCTAAATCTCAAAATGAGCCCTTGCTGTGAGCTGGGTTGTCTCATGCTTCATACCTTACACTTAGGTCCTACAAATGTGAGATCTATTCCACGCTTAGCCAACCTGTCCAGCATCTAATGCCTGCATACTCTGAACCCAGACATGGGTAACCTGTATGTGGACACAAAGCCTATCCAAAATCCTTTAACACTCCCACACAAATCTGGATGTTGTTTTAACCACTGTAAGGCTTTCAAAGCTGCCCAACTATCGAACAAACATGAATGTCTACTTGTCTGCCAGACATGCTTAAAATATGCATGACACAGGCTAAGATGGCATATATCTCAGCCTAGAACACAGTAGCAAACCACCAGCAGACTGTGGGGATGGTCCGCACTGCTCTGGTTATTATCATACATGCCAATCTCTGTAGTGAATTACTGATTGCACATAAATGGCACTTGCATATCTGAAACAATTTTTTTTATGGTGTTTAACGCCCATTTTTATTCCTTCGGCACCACATGCAATGACACTGATACATGGAATAAAGATGGAACACTGGTGGAATGTGGCAGCACTGTGGCTACACCACTCACCTAGACAGCCCGAGTTTGATCCCAAGCAACTGCATGTGGGATCTGTGGTGGAAAAAGCAGCACAGGGAGGTCTCCAGTTTTCTGTTTCCCCCATCATCGCATTCCACCAGTGCTACATCTTCATCCCAGGTATCATCAGTGTCATATCACCTGCAATTCCATTTTTTAGAAAAAGTGGGTGTTAAATATTCTAAAAGAAACATGAGAAAACCTGCCCCTTTGCTACTTTGTCCACCACAAATCCCACCTGCTGCCTGAGTGAGAGGTGAATGGTCAAACCACTAGACCAGATGTAAAAATCTGATGTGTACCATTCATATGACTTTCTCCATATCCCTGCAACAAATAATTCTTAAAAAGCTTATACTTCTATTTACTTTATGCTAATCAGAAAAAATTAGCAGAAATAGTCTTATTACTCGCTTCCTTGTAAGTAGAAGCGAAATAAGGGACAACTGTAGGTTAAAGTGATAGTCAAAAGCTGGTTGCTATGTCAATGAAGTTCCTTTGTTTATATGGATAGGAGTTGACAAGTTCCTGTATGAGAAAAGTATACGTTTTTCATAGCAGAAACCAAAAATAAGGAATGTCACAAAAACGACGAACTCCACGAAAAAAATGTATATAACATAAATTGTGTATTTTAAAGTGCTCTACATTTTTTGTGTAGTAAATTTTTGTCCATCCCTTACGGTTTAGCAGTCATTCAAAATTTAGTAAAATTCATCCAGAATAAACTACTCTTCAGAGGTTATTCCCAGAAAATTCAAGATATACATTTCATTTGTCAGGTAAATGTGTTTAATATCCGAAATTTTAATCAAAATCGTTAGAGCCATTTTTGAGAAAATAAAAATTTTCAAAAAAAGTTCCATGTAAAGGGTAGTTCGGGGTGGGGGGATTTTTCTCAAAATCTTTGTGTCGCATCCCTGGAAGATACTAAACTTAAATACCAAGTTTGGTATTTTACTGACTTTTCGTTTTTGAGTTATCGTGTTCACAGACACACGGGGACACACACACACACACACACACACGGACCTTTTTGTGAAAATGCTTTTTTTGGATATTGGGGACCCTAAAACATATATTTCCGGTGAAATCTCGGTATTGAATTTTTGGTGGAGTGCAATACTTTCTTTATACACTATGTACATAGTGCGTATGGAGAAAGTAAAAATGCAGAAAGTTTGCCCAGGAACCTTCTCTTTCAAGGTTTTGGGTTATTTTGAGTGCAAATAAACTTATACAGGACCAATGGCTTTACTTCCTTTCTGAAAAAATAACATGCTTAGAATTTTTACATCTGAAAAAAATTCACCACCCATTTTTAATAGGATTGATGCCCACTTTTACTACTGATGGCACTGCAGGTGGCCATCATCCTTGAACCTGCACCCTTGGGTATTTTAGGCTAGCATGGAGGGTGACAAACACTGTTTTACTTATACACTATATCTTATGAGAAAACAGGTAATGATTACAAAACAGTTATACTGGAACCACTCTAAGAAACACATTTTTAATTACTCTGTGCATGTTCACAGGATGTGTGCTTGTTATGCAATAGATGCTGTTTCACTATACTTATTATCTTTATCCTTTTAGAACAATTTACATTGTTATTCAGACATGTCAGTGGTATGAATATTCCACTAACTTTATACATGTGTACAGTAGTACTGTAGCTAAATAATAAGACAATAAACAATTTTCAATTATCCATCATTAAGTTATTATAAAAAAAAAAAACACGCACCCACCCACACACACAGGATCTTTTTCCAAAAATGCTTTTTTTGGATTCAGGGGGACCCAAAACATGTATTTCCGGTAAGATCTCGGTATCAAATTTTTGGGTACATTACTCTCTATACACTATGTACATAATAGGTGTAGAGAAAGTAAAAATATACGGAACATGTACAATGCAATTAAGTTTTTTGGCGTGCAAATGGAACTGTGGACAGAACAGTTACAAGAGGGGCAGTTATATCACTTTCCCTCTGCAATCCCTTCTAATTACAAATGAAAAAAAAGAACTCAAATAGCCCGCCTGTGTAGTGTGGTGGTAGCCTGTCTGCCTCACATTCCACATTCAACAGGCTGTGGGTTCGAATCTCGCTTAGGGTGAGTTACCCAGATAAGGTTATTTTTCTGCATTTTCCCTTATCCTGAGAAGACAAATGTCAAGTAACTTTAAATATCATGGAACCCGAGATCATTTGAGCATCATTTCATCAATTTCATTCGTCATCCAATATGACCAACCAAGTTAAAGGATGTTAAGTTAAAAAAATGATGGGATATGATTCTTCACTTTTTTGTAAACCTGTCAAACCTACAAGGGTAAGTCTTGATTTGCAGGTACAATTAACGTCTGTGAAAAATTTAAACATTTGTGCCACAATAAACAAATTCCTGTTTCACTGACAAGTAGGCCACAAAATGTAAGGTTATTCAATCTGATTCCTTGTATGACAGAACCAGTTGTCACATGATCCAGTACAAACTAGCATTAGGTTATCATGTTATATAGTAACCTATTCCGATACAAATAAATTAGCCTGTTGAGAAGTAAACAATTACATCATGTTTTATTCATGATTTTAAAATTAATTTTTAAATTATAGGTTCCAGAATGGATTAGAGCAGAGCTGGCACAATCAGAAGCAGTCTGGACAGGATTTGGTGGTTCTCAAAATCACAGGTAATAATATAACATTGAATTTTAATAGAATGTAATCCTTTTATTGTTCATTTTTTATCATTGCAGTATACAGAAAATAAATCACAACACAAGTTTGGTTAGGAATATTTCTAAACTTTGGAAGACTAACAATAAAGTTTATCACAGTGCTGCTTTCAGTTTAAAATATTACTAAATTTTAGCAGACTAATAATAACATTTACAGCATTAATTTAATTACAAATATGAGGAGTTATGACATGGATTTAAAATGCTTTAAAATTAGTATAAAGAATTGGATATAAAAAACTACAATAAAGCAGGAAAGGAATCACAGAAACAACAATCATTAGAACTTAAAAGCTGCATTAACAAAACCATCATGTAAGCAAGTTTGAAGTTAAAATACCCTAAAGCCATAGCAAACACAAAAGTAAAATGTACTTTTCAACATCACAACACATGTTACACAAACACGGTAATATTTAAAATCTGTAAAACAGAGACTGTGATTCATTTCATATTCTGTAAATTTAAAAAATGTATGTACGATACACAGCCTCTAGACTCGAAGTAACAGTTCAACAACAAATATTATAATGGCAACTGCTTTTTCTGTTGTTTCTTCTTTACCATTAGTTTAGCTTTTAAAACTTCCCTATTCTTCGGATCTTCCTCCTTAATGGCATATACCTCCTAGAAAGTTTTAAAGAGAATGTTAATCCATGAGTAGCTCAATTCGTGAGAAATTTTAGTAGCTGGGTAAATATTCTGACACAGGCAAATCTATCCCAAAGTTAATTTGAAGTTCCTTTCAAAGTTAATTGTTTACATTTGTCTCTAATGAATTTTCATATACAGGCTTTAATTAAAAGAATTATGAGAGTATTTTAAAATGTGTGCTTGTTAAAACTAATCCAAATGGTGAAAGATAACTACAGCCCCTTTTAATAAAAGAAGCAAGTAACAGTGAAGCAACAAAAATATTAATATAACAATTAATGATTTATAACAAAACTTCAGTTAGCTTTATAAATAAACATAATTTAAGGACCAATTTTGCAATTGCATCCTCAGTTTTTTCCTTCTTGTTTATTTATGTTGTTACAGTTACTGACAATATATCATTTACTATGATATTGGCATCTATTGGAAATAAATTTGGTGACAGAATCAATTGATGGTATCTCAAAATTCATTGTGCAATCTTTGTTCTTCAAAATAAATACCTTCTCTGAAACCATTAAACCTATAGTGTTTTAATAATTTAACTTCTGGGTTTAAATTTTCAAAATTTATCTGCCACAGCTAATTAATCAATTTGTTTGTATATAATAATACTCCTAAACTCTGGTTTTCAAATGATGTTTGGTCTTACCAATGTAAACTCAGTCACAATTTAAACAGTTTGATTGATAAATGTCAGATTTGTTAACTTAACTACTAATCCCTAAATTGAATTTACTCATAAAGGTAAGTGAAGTTTTGTTACAAATTATGTTATATTGTTATGTTACAGCCCCTTTGTCCCACACTACATTTTAATTGATAAAACCAACTGTTTCTCAGAACATTCCCATTCATATAACTTTAAAGTACGGCAACCATAACTTTAAATTTCTCTTTTAAAATTCGATATTTCCATCTTGCAAACAAAAAGTTCCTGAAGAACAAATTTTTTCTTTAATGTCTAGTGTGCTCATCTCAGAAACTATTCAATATAAAATTCAAAGTTTAACCACTTAAAGTAAACATATTTATATACTTGTTAAAGTTGAGGCATGTATCAGTGGTTCATAGTTTAATCTATATAAAAAAAGAAAGTTATGAAGAAAAAGAAAAAAAAAAAAAAAAAAAAAAAGATTAAAAAGAAATTACATAGACCTGAAAAAAATTCCATAACAAAAATGTGTTAATCAAATTCTACCAAACTGCTTTAACAGCTAACAAAGGTAGTTTCTAACAGCAGTATAAATTTGATTACCCTATCTTCAGTAATTCAGTAGATGAGCACACCAGAAAATCACAAATTTAACATTGGTAAGATAGGGAGTAGATATTCAGATAGTGCAAAGTAAGAACAGCATGATATAGTAAATGCTTTTTTTTGTTATAATTTAATTGAAAAACAAATAAGAAATTATGATAAGATAATTCTGTACTTTCTATCAGAAATGAGCAACGGATATAATTTAAATTAATAAAACTTACGTGGCGAACACCTCTGGCTATTGTCCCACTTCTGATGGAGTAATTTTAGTACTTGCTGGCATGTGCTTGGTTAGAGGAAGGGGAAGGTGCTTGTAACTTATTAAACTGTCCAAAACTCCTATCAACACATTGGTAGACATCTCCAGAACTCCCTTTCCTCTGGCTATATAACCCATGGTAGGTATATAAAGAAGACTGGCCACTAGCTCTGGGTTCATTTCAGTTGTATTGTTATTGTTTCTTCAATGAGTTCTTACATCTTTTAGCAAGAAGCAAATTGTCTATTTGCAAAGAGAAAGTCAGTCCAGAGTTCCACACATAAATATGCAACCAGAACAACATGGAGGTTGAGTTACATCCCTGTGACTGAAGTGCTATATGCAAGAAAAACCAAATCATGACTAGAGAAAGATGGGACTGTCACATTTTGAACATTTTTGATATGTAAAAATTTAACCTCTAGAGTATTTTTAGGTTCTTTCATTAAATCATAATAATTTATAAAGATAGTCCTTGTCATGCCAGTCTCTTGGTTTCAGAAATTTATTTCTGTATGGATTTTGTGTGCCATCCATTTTTTACAGATCATATAAGTTGAAATATTATTTTCTTTGATCTTGTTTATGGGAAATAAATAGAACCAGTCTTATGATGAAAGGGTATGCACAAAGGGAGTGTGTATGCAAAACACAAACATGACTGGAGCAGTAGAACAATGAATAAAATAAAAGAAGAAAGGAAGTAGCATAATATGCTTATTTAAAACATATATTTTTCCAAGTTTTTGAACAAACAAAAGACAACGCATAAAAAGAAATTTATTTTAAGATTATGCAATACCACTGATGAAACTTGGAAGTTCCCACCGAAGATAATCCATAGGTTCATTAATTCAGCAGAGAGATCCCAAAAATCCATGTGAAACAATTCTTCTGGCAATCAGAAGTAGATAAGAATGTACATTACATTAATGTAACAATAATTTATAATATGAAAATATTCAGATTGCTGAAGCCTCTAATACAAAATTCCTAGGTCTTATGATTGATTGTAACATGAATTGGAAACATCATATTGATTATATCTTACCCAAACTGAGCTCTGCATGTTTTGCAATTCGATCTTTAATTCAGCTTATAAATAAGAGCATATTAAAAACAGCTTATTATGTATGTTTTCATTCATTGATGACCTATGGAATAATATTTTGGAGAAATTCAGTAAATGCTAAAAAAGTATTCATTATGCAAAAAAAAGGTAATAAGAATAATGGCAGGGGAAAGATGATCAACACACTGCAAGCCACTCTTCAAAATGTTTGGAATTTTACCATTAGTCTGTGAATATATTCTAGCCATATTGTCAATTGTAATAAATAACCCAGAAAAGTTTACAAAAATACAGATATTCATAACAAAGAGACCAGACATAGGCAGAACTTACATAGACCAACAAATAATTTGCAGTTATTCCAAAAAGGGGTTTACTACAAAGGAATAGTTTTGTTTACTTCACTTCCCTCTTCTATAAAAGAATTGCAAATGAACAAAAAAAAGTTTAGATCAGAATTAAAAAGATACCTTATTACTCACACCTTCTATACAGAGGAGGATTTCATTTAATCAAAAAATATGGTAATAATGTAACATTGTAAATATAATAAACATGAATATTCTAAGAATGCAAGTGTACGGGTAGACTTTTGGAAACAGACATGTAATTGAAAATTATGCAAAACTGACACCTGTGATAATTCACTGTCAGAGTTATTATTTGTGAATAAATGTATTAATAAGTATGAATAAATGTAATTGTTGATATGATCTACATCCCAGAGTTTGGGTTTTGAGTCTTAGCACATAATAGGATCTCTACAGATTGCAATTTGAGTGAGAAGAGGTGGGGGTGGGGGTGGGGGCGGGCGTGTGGGCGGGTGTGCGTGTGCGTGTGCGTATGTGTGTGTGTTCAATATTTAAATACTAGTTTTGCAATTCACATTAGATTACAAATTCAGTTTACTGATCATCCTTGGGCAAATAAAAATTTAATAAACATTTTTAAAGAACATGGTATAATATTGATTCCTCAAAATAAATACAACATAAAAAAAAATTGTTAGGCTTTTCCAAAAAGACAAAATCTCAAAAAATAAAACATCTGATATTTATCAATTAAAGTGTTTAAATTGTGACCATGTTTACATTGGTAAGACCAATGCCATTTAGAAACCATAGTGCTTTAGAAATATTAAATACAAATAGATTGATATATCAGCTATACAGATCAGTTTTGGACATTTAACCATGAAATAAATCAAGAAGTTAGATTATTAAAACACTTAAATGGACACATAGGTTTAATGGTTTGGGAGAAAATATTTATTTTGAAGAACAAAGATTGTACAATGCATTTTGACATACTGATAATTGATTGTCACCAAATTTGTTTTAGTATAGTAGATGGCAATAATCTATCACCTAGTCGCTCTCCGTGGTGTATTGGTTACCATGTTAACTTCATATACCCAAGGTTGCGGGTTCAAACCCGGCGGAGGATGATGGATTTTTTCGGGTGTAAAAATCCTTAGCATGGCTTCCTTCGGTAGGGAAGTAAAGCCGTTGGTCCCATGTTGTAGATTTACGGCACTTAAAAGAACCTCAAGCCTGATAGGCCTCTGAGCAAAATTAAGCGGTCTTTCATGCCCAATTTAGAATGGGATGCTGAGAACCACAGTAGTTAAAGAGCATCCGTAAATAACACACCATTGTTTTACCTAGCAGCAGTAACCGTAATGACATAAATAAACAAGAAAGAAGCTGAAGATGCAGTCAAAGTGGATCTGAAAGTAGTCCTTAAATATTGAATTTATTCATGAAGATAAGTGAAGTTTTGTTACAAAATATTAGTTGTTATATAAATTGTTACTTGTTGGAGTAAGTCAGACTGAAAAATTCAATGCCATAGCCAGGATTTGCATAGTATAGCCAACTATTATAGTCAATTAGTATTAATGTTTGTGTTACTTCACTGTTACTAACTTCAGTTTTTACATATTGTGTGTACAAAACATATCCTATTATAAATAATGGGTTTAATCAAGTCTTTAGTTAATTTGAATATAGCTTTTAAAAACTTGTTCTAGGCAAATGAAGAAATTCATTGTTAGTTTACAAACCTCGTGACCAGACCAGTAACTCTTCTTTGGTGGTGTTTTCATTAAATCTTCTAAATAATCATCCTCAAGCTAAAACAAAACAAAAAGGAACATCCATAAATTTACTCTTTTATTAAGGGCAAAGCATACAAAAGTGGTTTATTTTAAAATTTTATGGTTGCACCTCATACTTGAACTATAAGTTTGAATAAAAGATCAAATACAACTCAGCAGTCAAGTTCCTCTTAAGATGTAAATCTGATGAGTCACATGTGAGAAATTTGGATTATTCCTTGGACAAACTCTTTTAGCTCAAGCACATCAAAATAGGAATCAAGATTTTAATTCTATCTGTAACATACATCACTTATTTACACAATTCTTTTATAAATCTATTTTTACTTCCTTTAACATCTACTTACAGTAGGTAAGAGAAAATACTATTTGCTCCTTCACTGGATTTATGGGGAAGTGAGGACTGGGGGCAAAGAAGGGGGGGGGGGGGGAGCTTGCCTGCCTGTCTTTCCAAAGTGTTGTCAACCAAAGTAAGTTTCCTTCTTTTAGGCCCTCAGTCATTATGGTGATTAATGTACCATGAACTAGCTGATTATTAAACAAAACAGTGCATGTGAATGAACTTGGGGATCTACAGACAGAATTAAACCTTAGCACTGCAGTTTCTATTATTTGTTCATTGTAAGCTGAAAGTAAAGTATTCCTCCACATTCAGCATTGAGATCCACCTCCCTCATGCTATGAATTTAGTTTCCACAAGCCCTCCATGTGCACTCAGATACAATAATAATATTGCTGTTGCTTCCTCATTCAGATCAACAGAATTCAGCCTCTCTGTTTGTTGTTAAACAACTATTGCATTATTGTTATTGAAATGCAATCACAGTTTTGCTCGTAATATATATTATAAGAAATACTATGTTTAATATAAATTGGTGTTTTACAGTTTCACCCAAACTCGAACTTCCATGGTGCACATTAATATGGCAGAAAGGCAAAAAGCTGATATGTCATGATTATGTTTCTCAATTGTTTACTATAAACATGTAGGGAAATCACAACATTTATCAAAGGGGCAATTATGTTGTGGAAGAATAATGCAGTGCTAAAACAACCAGAAAATGAAGTTCGTTTTGCCATGTGCTTCTGTTTATACTTATTTTCAGATTATGCTGAACAAAGTCTAGATATCAGTATAACATATCTCAATGTTGTTGCTATGCTCTGCTCCCAAAATTGTGTGAAGACTAACAAATAAAGACTAAGGAGCCAAGCACCCAAGAAATGGTGCGCCTATAACAATGAATTCCACCTAAAAATTTAATATTGAGATACCAATGGAAATACAGGATTTAAGAACCCAAAAAAACTCTTTGATTTAGAAAACTATAAGTGACACAGAGAGAAAGAGAATACCATAACTCAAAAACAAAACGTTGGAAAAATACCAAACTTGACATTTAAGCTATTACTGTAAATAAAAGAATCACTTTTTATATGAAAAGTATAAAGTGAGGGCCACTCTGAAAGTTTTGAGAATAAGCAACAAGCAATTGTGGTAAACCACCACAATTCTTCCAGCTTTAGATTGAAGTTCAGAAAGTCACATGTACAAGCATGCTCCAACAATGTGCATAATCAGCACAGCTGTATAAGTGTGTGCAGGTATTGCTATGTCACACACTAGAATGGATATCCAGCGAGAGCATTTCTGCACCAAGATTTTCAAGACATAAAATTTGGTTTAAGAGAGAGAATGCCTTGAAAGACTGCATCATGCACATTTGGAGGAACTTTCCCCTTTACAATCTCCCATTTATCAATGGTTTGCAGAGTTTAGAAGAGGAAGAGATTCCCTTGAATATGAAAATTTTGCAGGACGGCCAGCTTCAACAACAATGACAACAACTGAAAATGAGCTGAAAGTAGAGCACATGTTGTGGGAAGACGATCATTGCACATACCATCAGATTCAGGAAGCCCTGAAAATTGGATTAGCAGCAGTGAGGACAATCCTTAAAGAGAATCTTCACATCAACTCGTTAGATCCTCCACCTCCTCACAAATGAGCAGAACGTTGCTGAGGAGGGGACTAAAGCTTGATTTTACCAATGTGATCACAAAACCAAATGACAGTCATCAGTCTGGGTCTTCCCAAGAGAGGATCACCCTACAATAGTGAGGCAAGCAATGATCTGTTCTTTCTTCTCAGCTAGTGGTCATATTGTAACAATCCTGCCTGAGGGACAAAAGACTGCCATTGTCAGATGGTACACCATAAAATATCTGCCACATATCTTCAATGAAGTGACAGCAAAGCGTCCTAAGACTGGCCTGCGTGGAATTTTGTTGCACCATAACAATGCCTCTGACCACAATGTGCGAGAAACAACTCAATTTTGTTGGGAGTCATATGTTTGTCCCATCTTCCCTATAGTCTACCTCTGGTCCCATATGACTTTTTTCTATTCCCCAAAATAAAATAAACAATTTTAGGTCAATGATTTGGATAATCTGAAACTGCAGTAGTTACTTATGAAGAATGTATTTGCACTCTCTCCAAAGAAGAGTGGCATTAGGCATTTGAAAAATGGTTTGAAAGGATGAGACATTGTATATAATGCAATAGAGAATACTTTAAAAAGATACAATGATCAGATTTAAATTTTTAAATGTTATCGCATCCATTCTCAAAACTTACAGAATGACCCTCATATATTATATAGTATTATGTGAAACGGTAATGGGTGGAGAAAGTCACACAACAATGACATTGGATTTTTAAATGTAATTAAACTTACCATATTTATCCAAATACAAGACAATCTCAAATGCGAGATGACTCCCATTTTTTAGAATTTAATTTTGGAATTTAGCATATTATCTTCATATATAAAAAGAAGATATAACTAATTTTTAAATGAAATTTAATGGTTTCCCATATATTTTAAACAAAATAATGGATACTTAAGCTGATTAAGGCTCCACTTTTTTCTTTTTCTTTCTTTTACTTAATTTAAATTTGTGCAGAAATTCGCAATTAAGATGGTTGATGGAGAGAGGACAACGGAAATGTAAGTATAGATGCAATGGTACAGCATGATGGTGGTAGTGGAGGCAGCATAACTATATCAATGATGATGGATATGATTTTCAATTAAGATAACATACATAATATAATGCATTGTAAAATGTTCTATGTAATTTGAGTTTGCATGTAAATTTATGTTTTGAGTGGGAGATTGGGAGGGGAGTTGGAGATGCATGGAATGTGTGCGACGATAAAACGTGGTGGTTGTACATAGCTTTGTACATAGCTGTAATGTTGATTATAGATACTATTTTCTATTAAGACAACATACATAAAATATATCATAAAACATTTTACCTAATTCAAATTTTTGCGTAAATTCAATTGTGGTGCACAGAGAGGTAGAGGGAAAACCGAAATATACCAGTATATGTATCATGGAAGGTGAGGAAATATGCTTTCCACTTGACTGTTGGCTTCCAATACAACATAACATGCAGCCACTGATGTGAAAGGAAGTCCTCATTTTATTTCAGTCTCGGAGAGTAATCCTTTCTGCAATAATGCTCATAGCCTATTAACAGTTAATTTTTTAAGCGAAATGAAATGCAAAAAATCTGCCGCATACGTTGCAACTTTGGTAGTAACCTATACCATTTCACCCAGGCTTTGCCACTGCCGTAATTTTTAAGCTTACTTTTTCCCTGCATGGTATTTGGAAAACATATATCGTGAATGCAAGGCAACCCCTCCAGTTCTGAACACTAATATTTTGGAAAGAAGCACTGTCTTATATTCAGATAAATATGGTATGTGTATATGAAGATATTTTTGTTTATAAATAGAAAGTAAATGTGTAATACTAACCTTTGTATGAACTCTCTTTTCAGGAGATGATTCACTGGATGAACTCTGAATTCCATTTTCAGTTACATTCATTGCTGTTTCCTGCAACCTACAAAGAGTGAAAAATATTTTAGTTTGTTGCATTGCTCTGTCCTGCAATGCTCATGAATAAAATATTAACTTACTTGCTCCTAGCACATTCATATTTATTCACTGTTTTGAAATACAAATTTTGTATATTTTCAGTGAAAATTGTTACTGGTTGTGTTATAACTTTATCAGAAAAGCTTGTTTCTGAAGAAAAGCCTTCCTCAAACACTTGTCCCACGAATTGGGGTGTTTCGTTGGATTCTGAAACAAATCAATAGGTTTTATGAAATCTTTAGCAACACATTAAGGCTTTGTGCATGTTTCATCAAGTGTGAATAAGCTGGTCCCTATGCAAAACCAAAATAATTACATATGTTCAGTTTGAGTTTGATTTTCTGAATTAAACCTGAGCATTCTTTATCTAATGGAGCATTGAAATACCTCAGAGATTTTCCCAAATGTTAGAGCAAATGTTCAAATATTTTAAGAAAATATACATTTGCAAAAACAAAACCAAATATTCAACTTTGAAATTGCCCCACATCATCTTTTTAACATGTTTTAAGGACACTTGTTCTCAATGTATGCTCTATGTCAAATAAACAATACTTCCATTAATCATTTTGAAAGTTTCAGTATTTCTCATTTTCCTCTGTTATCAGATGTGCTGTCAAGGAAATCTATGGTGTTTGTATCTGTGAAAGTGTATAATTAGTTTCAGAATTATAACTTGTAATATTACATCAAAAAGCAATTTGATAATGGAATAACCCAGGATTTATTCATTGTTCATACCAGCTCATTCAATTTCAATTAAGTTTTTATTCCACTGAAATTTTAACATCTTTGGTGTGCAATTTCAACTATTTTATAAAGACCTATGTGACACAAAAGACAAACTTACCAAAGCAGACACCATGGACTTTAACAAACCAATATAATATCTTTTGTATAGTATTTGAATAAGCTAGTAACAGTGATGTGAAATTCAAATTTAACCTTCTTGCTAGTGAAACTTTTTAAATGGTTGAAACTCAAAAACTGCTCTCCATTGATATAGTCGAGTGTGATAAGCTATGTCAAGAATGCTACCATCCATCTAATTGATGCAGGTTTGGGAGACTGTAAATCTGTTTTTGAAATACCTTATGGGAAGTCCTTTATAACACTGAAAACAGGAAACCTTCTTTTAAACAGTATACTTCAAGGGCATTCAAATGTGTCTTTTGTTCTTTGAAGGTCTGTATTTCCAATCCTTGGCAATTTGTTTAACTTTGCCCAATACAGTTCTGTGTTTACTGTGTAAAAGCGAACATGGCAAGTTCTTCTAGGAATGTTTTTCTGCCAGCAAAGGTTGATAATAATTGACACATTATAACATTAGGATGATGCAAATAATGTGACAGTAACTTGGCTGATTTTATACATAATACATCTCCATGGTCACTACATTCAAACATAATGCTGTTAAATGTGTGAATATATTACTGGTAAGAAACTATAGATTTTGATTTAATTTTACAGTAATTGAATAAGTTTTTAGTGGTTTCTGAAGAGAGGAGAGATGGCAATTCCTCATATATTGTGTAAAATGCTTTATTGGTAATGAAATGTTTATCGTTTTTAAGGATATCTAGTTTTTTAATAAACAAATTTAATTCGGGGAATATTGATTATTTTTTATTTAATTATTAAAATATAAAATATTTATAATTTTAGAGGGGAATAACTTTTTAAAAAATAGAATTATAATAAGATTTATTAAATTACTGCCAAAAAAGCAGGAATGACAGTGTACTTTGTATTGTGTACTATACATTATATGCCAAGGCAAAGAAAAAATTGTGTGCAGTGTATGAAAATTTTGAAAAAGGACTACACCCTAAGTGCATTAATTTGCATACATGCTCTAAGTAAAGAGGAAATTATTGATTTGTAACCAAGTAATGTCATATTATAACTGTCTTTTTATAATTTTTATGCACTGCTTCTTTTCACTGCTTGAAATGTTTAACTTATAATTACATTTATTTTTTAATTACTGGTTTACTTTTAATTTTCTGATGGCTATAAGTGACTAATTACTTTTGTGTACATGTGTAAAGTGAGAGTAGCAAGATCCTTGGTACAGTGTTGAAACTAGTGCGGGAAAACCATTGTCGTAACTGAAGTGCTTATGCATACTTTAGTGAACATAACATAGTTTTAAAAGTATGTTTGTACTTATTTTGTTTGCAATTGAATATAGTTTTATAGTGCTAAATGTTTTTCCTATTATTCTGATAGAACAGTCTGATATTTCATCTCAAATTAATATACAAAAGTTATTATTCCTTGCTGCTGTGACTGAATATGCACTGAATATTAATTTACTACCTGGTAATTGTTCTAAACAGTAGATTATTGAACAGAAAATAATATGGCAAAATCTAGTTCTTAAATAATTATTCTACCTTTAAAATTACATTAGTTATGATTTGTTTTCTAACAACTAGTATTTCAAGATGTAGAAGCCCATCATTTTTCACCTCTGCTGCCATATTTAAACTTGGTATTTAAAAGCCAGGCAAGCACTGTCGATCTGATTGATGCACGGCAGCAAGAGGGTTAAGAGAAAATTTTAGTTGGAATAGAAACATATGCATCGCTTACAAATTAGTTTAACTACAAGCCAAAACATGGAAATTGTTGACTGAAATAATAGTGAATAGATTATATTACTATTTCAATACAGAGATTAATGGAACCACAGACGAAATCAAAAGATACCAAAAACTAGAAGGAAGAAAGAAAGGAGGAAAGAAAGAAAGGAGGAAAGAAAGAAAGAAAAAAACAATTCTGTGTTCCTTTCAAATGGCTTTCTTCTACTCTTCTTTCCACTTTATGCAAATCAAGATAAACATTACATAATGATTTTATTACTTAGTTCCTTATAAGTAGAGGGAACTAAGGAAATACACTAAGCTGAGTTAGTCAAACCTTTTAAAAGCCATCCATTATGCAATGGTCATTTAAATTTGCTTCTCTTTGCATGGACAGGAATGAAACAAAAGAAACACGGACAACTTCCAATTTGAGAAAAGCAAGCATTTTAAAACTGAAAACAATAACAAAAAATATTTTGCAAACGGTTAGCTCCACAACAAAAATGATCAGACATAAATTGTTTGCTTTGATGAGATCTACATTTTTTATGCAGTAAGATTTTGTCCATCTCATCAGTTTATCAGTTATGCGAAAGTCATTTAGAATGAAAGGCTACAGAAGCTATTTACTGGAAATTCAAAATATACATTTTATTTGTCATGTAAACATCTTTAATATACAGTATTTTTCTCAAAATTATTAAGAGCCATTTTTGAATAAATTAAAATTTTCAAAAAATTTTCCATGTAAAGTGGGGAGATTTTCTTGAAAATCTTCATGTTGCATCCTTAGAAAATACTTAACTTAAATACGAAGTTTGATATTTTTCATTTTTAAGTCCCACATATATGCACATAGACCTTTTTCTAAAAATGCTTTTTAAATTTCATGGGGGCTCAATATATATTTTTGGTGAAATCTTTATATATAATTCTTAAGTGGCAT
Organism: Hymenopus coronatus; assembly: GCA_030762935.1. NCBI lineage: Eukaryota > Metazoa > Arthropoda > Insecta > Mantodea > Hymenopodidae > Hymenopus > Hymenopus coronatus. Next base: position 31,477,261 of record CM060897.1, read on the forward strand.
ATAATAACTTCTCTATTACTATGTACATTGTACATACATGGTGGAGAAAGTAAAAAGGAAAACCACAAAGTCACTCCAAATTTCATAAGAAGAATGATAAAATAAAAATTTTAATTATAAAATACAACACTGCTTAGTGAGTTTTGAACTCCTGTGGAAATACATCACTCCACCACTAGATGTCAACACAAACAACCACCACAAGACACTAACATCATGAGCCAGTTAGTTTCTTCTGAGGATGAGAGGAGAAAGTTCTTGAAACAGGCCAGGCACACAAAAATGCAAGTGATATATGTATGCATTTCAATTCCAATTATATTTTAAACTTACAGAGCTACGTTTCTAACATTTGAGCATTTCAGATACATGTGCAAAACCTTCTCTGATAAATATATCTTTGAGGTAGATTTGATCAGACAAAACAACCACTTTTCAAAATTTGGCACTTGATTTTGCCTCACATTTTAGATCATTTTCATTCATTTTATATATTTATGTTTAGTATCTATTTGAACTGCTGCTAAATATGCTTTTACAATGGAAACTTCATCATACAACTCTATGTTTAAATTAGAGGTCAATAATATTATTGAAGCACACAATTCTATACTAATCCTTGTTTTTTTTATAAGCTTACCTGGCACGTAAACACACCTAAATGTATCCACTCGTGTTCCCTTCTTGTTGATTGGCTGAGACTGTTTCCATTGTATACGGGGCGTTTCCAAAATACGGGGCATAATTTCAGGTATGTATTTCCCGCATGTAGACAATCAAATTAGTTCATTATAACATGTGTCCGGAAATGCTTCATTTCCGAGTTATGGCCTTCACAACATTGAAATTCACTGGAACGTTTTTCTTTCTGCAGGTTGTTGTCATTACAGAAGATGTTCAAAATGTCCACCTCCTGCTTGAATACAGACCTCACATCGATGTCTCATTGACCTGCGAACACGATCCCAAACTCCAGGAGTATTGCGTATGTCCTCACAACTTGCCACAATTCGATTCTGAAGGGATTCTAAATCTGGCACCGGAGATGAATAAACCAATGATTTTAAATGGCCCCACAAGTAGAAATCGAAAGGGTTCAGATCAGGTGAGCGTGGAGGCCAAGCAATTGGGCCACGTCTACCTATCCATCGATCAGGAAACCTTCGATCCAAGTACCGGCGAGCCGTAAGACTGAAGTGTGCAGGAGCGCCATCATGCAAGAAGTGAATGTGTTGATGATTGATCAGTGGATTGTCTTCGAAAACGTCAGGTATGGTGTTTTCCAGGAAGTTTGTGTACGCCTGCCCCGTAAGTCTGTTTACAAGTACATGGGGTCCAACTAATCAATCACCAATGATACCGGCCCACATGATGAGGGAGAACCGCACCTGGTGATGAGATACAACACTTGCACGTGGGTTTTCATGCGACCATACATGCTGATTGTGGAAATTTGTTATGCCATCTCTTGTGAACTGTGCTTCATCTGTAAATAATACGACGGCAGAAAAGTTCGGATTTACACCACACTGCTGCAAGAACCACTGACAGAACCTAACTCGTGCAGGGTAATCTGCTGGTGACAGGGCCTGTACACGTTGCAAATGATAAGGATACAATTGATACTCGTTCAACAGTCTCCAGACAGTCGTATGAGGAACATTGACTTGCAACGCTAACCGTCGTGTGCTGATAGAAGGAGTCCTGTCCACAGCCTCCAGAATCTCCTCCTGCACTTCTGGAGTTGTAGATCTTGGTCGTCCCCTGTCCAAACCAGGAGAGGTGAATGTTCCATACTCGCACAGACGGGAATGGAGACGTACAAATGTCTTCCGATCTGGACATTGTCGCTGTGGGTACCTCTCCTGGTACAAACGACGAGCCAGCGCAGCATTGCCGTCCGCCTTACCATACATGAAGTGTATCTCTGCCAGCTCTTGATTTGAATACATGTCGCACAGTCTTAACGCCTAAAGAACACTGAATGTAACCTTCCTCAGAATGAACTATCAGAGCGCCCTCCTAATATCTCCTTTGACGGCAAAGACCTGCGGAAAGAAAAACGTTCCAGTGAATTCCAATGTTGTGAAGGCCATAACTCGGAAATGAAGCATTTCTGGACACATGTTATAATGAACTATTTTGATTGTCTTCATGTGGGAAATACATACCTGAAATTATGCCCCGTATTTTTGAAACACCCTGTATATGGCTTACATAGCATGTGGAGTGAACAGATAACATAACTTGAACAGACACCTAAAAGGCATGTGTGACGCATGCAAATTAAGTGTCTGAAACATGCAACAAATGTATAAGGAATCTATATATACATATATATAAAAATAAATTGCCAAAATGTATGTATGTGCATCATTTCCGAACGACTGCACAAATTGAACAACTCTTTTTTTGTTGGTTTGCTACTGTCACAATAAGGTTTGTGGAAAAGAAAATGTTTAAAAATAGTACGGGAAAGTTTTTTAAGTCTATACTGTATGAATAATAACAATACAGACGGAATGTATTTCGGTTAATAGCTGCCAGATGGCTGTGGTACCATGGTTATTTGTTGCTAAATGGCCGTAGTACTGATAAATTATTTTCCGGATTCAATGCTAAAGGAATGCACCTGGTTAGGGAGTCAATGAAGCAAGATAACTGTGAAAATCAAATATATTTCTTATGTACTATCGTTTCCTTGGTCACATTGTTTAAATAAAGAAATAAAAAATAAGTTTATTTTTGTTGTAACTCTTTAAAATGAACAAGTTATAAACTATGCACATAACCAATAATCCTTCTTGAGGGAACCTGGATAGTAAACCATTTTAGGTTATCTTCGTATTGCAGATAATGGTTATTTGAGGTTATGTGCTATATGAGCTAGCTAAAGGTGATTTCATCAGAACATGAAGATACCCCCGTCACACTGCAATTGCAGTGCTCATAATATATTTGATCAAGTAATATTTTGGGTTAAATGGATAAATTTAATATACAAAGGTTAGTGAAGATACAGTAATTATGCATGTGCTGCTGTTATAAACATTCCAGTATAAAAATACTGACAAAGCTCTCTTGTATCTTAGAATAATAATCTAAATGCATCTTTGCTTGAAAGAAAAGTAATTTGACTGAAATACTTGGAACACAGAAAATAAATTATTATTTTAACTAGGGAACTAGTTTCTATGCAGTGTGCAGTTATAAGTCCAGCAGACAATAAGAAAAACTACATGTCATGCAGGGTAACGTAAATAAAAATATACTTTAGTACATAATGTGCCATGTTTATGCCAGTTCATTGGGGCTACAGTGCACAGTAGCATTATCAGCATTTGATGTAACTACATTAGCCAAGTTCAAAACTTTTGGCTGCACTAGTGCAACTGAAGGAAAATAAAAGCTCAATGCAAACATCAAATGAATCTGTCCTTGTTGAACTTTAGTTGCTCAGTATTGGGTGCACATCCCAGAGGTTTTCTCTGTTTTTTGAAAGTAACTTGGAAATATTTGTAGTAAACCAATTCAACCTATTTTTTTTTAATTTATTTATTTAAGGTCATTTTATAACAACAAAGATCATCAGTGACCACTATTCAACCTATTTGTATGACATCCATTTTGATAATGAACTGTGAAGTTATAAATGCAATGCCAATTACAGAAGGGTGTGCGCTTGTGTTAAGCATACTACACATTTGATAATGGGTATAGAATGCAAATTTAATGCTTGCATTTCTGCACTCAAAAAATGATGCATTTTAATGCAACAAACAAACAAATTACGAAACCTTGCAGAACTGAAACAGATAAAGGAATCACGTCAATTTTAACATTTTTTGGAGACTAGCTTCATGCACCGAAGGTCGTGGGTTCAAACCTGGCGAAGGACAATGGATTTTTTCGGGCATAAAAATTCTTAGCATGGCTTCCTTCGGCAGGGAAGTAAAGCGGTTGGTCCTATTTCGTAGATTTATGGCATGTAAAAGAACATGAAGCCTGATTAAGAAGCCTTTAAGCAAAATTAATTGGTCTTTCATGCCCAATATAGACCAGGACACTGAGAACCACAGCAGTTAAAGATTGTCCATTTCCTTCATCATCTTCCAAGGATGCAACACAAAGATTTCCAAGAAAATCTCCCACTCCAAACTACCCTTTACATGGAAAAAGTTTCAAAAATTTTGATTTGCTCAAAAATGGCTCTAACAATTTTGATTAAAATGCTGTATATTAAAGATAAATATACTTGGCAAAAAAATTGTAGCCTCTAAAACCCTCTTTATTCGAATGACATTTGCATAACTAGTAAACCATAAAATATAGACAAAAACTTATTGCACAATAAATGTAAGTCTCGTTAAAACACAATTTATGTCATATACTTTTGTTTGTTTGGTTGTTTGATTTAACCATTTCTGAACATTCCTTATTACTGGTTTCAACTTTAAAATACATAAAGTTTTCTTATATGGGAATTTATCAGCTACTGGCCAACAAAAGAACCAAACTTCATCCACATAGCAACCAGGTTTTAAAAGATTTATCCTAGTATAATCCCTTATTGCTCTTCTCTAAAACCAACTAAATAATAAGATGATTTCTGCTAATATTTACCTTAATTAACACAAAGTAGACAGAAGAATAAGCTTTTTAAGAATAATTTGTTACAGAGAGGTAGAGAAAGTCATGTGAATGAAACACAACATTTTTTTTAAAATGAAAATCTTTTGTTATGATGAATTCTAGTGTGGCTATCAACAGTTTTAATAATTTCATTTCCAATATAGTGACTGTCCAAAAATGGTATGCATTTGCTTATTTGTTAATTTGTTTAAATTTTATGTTTCTTTTAATCTGATATTCCTTTAAGTTCCTTTTGGTCATTTTCACAATCAGGACATAAGGGAAGTTTAGTTGTTCACAACTCATTATTATTTTAAAAATAAATTAAATTGAAATAAAAGATGATACATTCGCTCATTTAAAAAGAAAGCTTCAGCAAATACTTACTGCGTATCAACTCAGCCCCCAGCATTTTATATTCTGAAATCTCTGCATCTTTTTTCTTTATTATTTCAAATAAACTTATTTTCTGTTTCTGAAGCTGGTGGACCATCAGCAACAATGGCAATGTTAGTTCTTGATGAAGCTGCAACAACAAAATATATAGTTATATTTCAATACATACATTTATTTTGTAATTCATCATGTCTTTGAGGTAGCACTACTATGTAGCATCTATTAATGTCACTTTGCCATTTCACCTGTCAGTAATTCACATTAAATTACTTACCAACTACTAGTTCAGAATTGAGAAGTAGAAGAAAGTTTGTGCATACATTTAAAATTTGGTTAAAATTCATAGAAAATTAAGCGGCTAAATAACACAATGGAAATATAAGATAAAGGAAATTATGTTGAAAATTGGTTTTGGGAATATATGGAAAGCTATGGAATCACTTCAAAATGGGTTCTGGAAAGAAATTAGGTTAAAAATGGAAGATATTGAAAGGCAAGAAATAATAGCATGTTTCAAGTCAAAAAGCTCATTGGTAATGTATAAAGAGATGAAAGAGGTTTGGAACAGGGAAAACTACATTGATATATGTGATAAAGTAGCAAGAGAAGGCTTTGCATGGGCTAGAACACCCATGGTAAAATCGAAGGGTTTTAGAAGAGACAGTGATTTGGAGAATTGCCCCTTATGTCACCTGAAGGATAAAGAATGGCATATAGTATTAGAGTGTGAAGAAACTAGAATGGTTAGGGAGAGGAAAGGTAAAAAGTAGTGGAAAGTTACCAAAAGAAATTCAAGTGATAAATGAATGTAAAAAATCTAGGAGAAAGTTAACCAAAATTAAACTTTTTGGGTGGTGTAGTAAGAGCCAAATGGTTGTGAAAAATTAGTAAACAGGATGAAGAACAAAATTAAATAATAATAGGTCTATGTATTAGACTGAAAATAGGACCCAATAGCTTGACAACCTCAGGGTTTGAATCTGTGGGGCCCTTACAAATCACTGTAGTGATTAAGTGAGTAAAGATGATGATGCTTATTATTATTATTATTATTATTATCTTTACTACTTATATAATTATAACCACATTTTAGATGCAGATCCTGTAATTTTCAATTTTTAGAAAATCCTTGTAGGTACACATTTGTAATTTCACATACAAGAGTTTGAACAAAATTTATCACCACATTGTGGCTGAAACCATATAAAATTAAGGATAGCCGAGATAAAGGACCTTCAATTCAAGGTTGCGGTTGAATATTTCCAAACTGATGCTGAAGGCTTTGAATCTTTACTAGCTAAAACAATTGACTACAAACCATCAGAATGAAATAAATACATTCTTTTACTTTCTCTACCACATTCCTCATAGTTAGAAAAGGTATTGATTGCATTTGGCCCAACATTTGGTATCAAGATTTTATCAGAAATGTATGTTTCTGTTCAAGTTCAAATCTTCCAAAAATGCTATATTAAGAAAATCCTCCCAACCTTAACTACCCTTTACTTGGAAGATTTTTCAACATTTTTGATTTTCTCAAAAATGGCTCTTAATGATTTTGATTAAAATACTTGATTAGGATATTTACATGAAAAATAAAATGTTGTTCCATGCAGGAATATGGCCTTGAGAAGGATAAATGAATCTCCTGATTCAAAACCTGCCTATGGCACTGAATTTTCCAGTCTGACTCTATCTCTCTGAAACAAGACTACTAAACAGCATGAGATGAACGATCAGCAAGGAAGTAAGAATGTTTGAAGGCTGTTAAAATGATAGAAGAATGCTCTTAATCGCCATTAGATTCTGCATGATGACAAACAGGTTTGTCCTAAAAATTATAAATAAAAGAAAAAGAAGATCTTGAAGTTTTTGGGAATAGCCTATGAGGCCCCTTTATTTGGAAGGAATTTTGTATAACTGGTAAACAGAGATAGAGAAAATATAGATCTCTTTAAAAGACACGTTGCATTTCAAATACCTTTATTTGTGGCATTAGCCATTTTCAGTTCTCTTTTTAAAGCATGATTGTTATTCAGTTGCTTCCTGCAATGTCATGGAAAGAATGTGAAATTTCTAGAGCCTGTTTTCAACATCTGACTATCAATTCAGTTTCCTCTATTCTCCTCGATCCTTCAACAGAATGTGTAATTTAACTATTTATTTTGATTAACTGAAGTAGGTAGAAAAATAAGTTTTATAAGAACAATTTGTAGCAGCTGTACAAAAATAAATTATACGTGTAGAAAGTCATGTGAATGTAACATTAGATCTTTTTTTACTAAGTTTTTATTAATATTTGAGCAGAATACAACCATAATGGGCTCCAAGGCAGTAGCTGAAATTCTGTTAACAAGCCTCGAATTTGAAACAATTGCTGTGTGTGCTGCAATGTTTTGGGTTTTTTCTTGTTACTAGCACATCTGAGTTCAATTCCATATATTATTAAAAATATAATTATCTTATTATGCCTTAAATGGGTTAAACATACTTTTAATTATCTGCAAGTTGACTAAAGGACATTACTACACTTTTTATTTTTAATGTATTATCATGAATTGAGACTCAAGACATCATAAGTCTATCAGTACAGCCTGAAATGCTCTGTGTTTCTGACACCCCTTAGTATTTTTACACTTTTAAAACAATACAAAAGCTGCCATTAATAATAAATAAAACCTGGGAAAGTATAACAGATTTACAAAATACCCTAATTACATCATCTACTTGTGAAAACTACCCATTACAACAGGTTTGTATAATGTAAACAGCAATCTGATACAGGTAATGAAAACTACATTATAAAGTGTTGTCTTGGTAATTTTAATGATGAGAAAATAATTGACTGTGTCATATACAAATATTAACAATTTCTAAGTGAATATCATGGATGTAGTTTGAAATGGATTCAAATTATTTCAGTAGTGTAGCCAGAAAAATATTACAGGGGGGGGTGTATATGTTTAGGGACCCTTATTTAAAGTATTTGTACAATGTCAAATAATAAATATGAATTAATCCAGAGTTGAAATATTTTTTAAAAATCACTTTATATTAATAGATTAAGATTAGATTTTGCTATTACTTTATATATTTTATTAGCAAATGGAAGTTTACAACCCTTAAACAACTCCCCCTCGCTATACCTCTGAATTACTGTGGAAACTGCTAAACCACACTTTTCTTTTTTGATCTGCCTATAATATATAAAGGAAATCCTACATTCCACCCAAAAATTATAATTATTTTGCCAGAAATACGCAATTTGAGATTTGAATAAATAATAATAATAGTAGTAGTAATAATAATAAAAATAATAGAGAATGTTTTCAAAAAGTCTTTTGTGTGTGTGTGGTATTAATACTGAAAAATGAAATGTCGGATAAATACAATGCAAATATTTTTCAATTAAATCCTCCCCACCCTAAAGCATCCTTTACATACAACATGTTTTTATTGCTTTTATATTTTCAAAAAGGGCTTTTTCAATTGATATGTAAATACCATACCAAAATAGTTGTTGAAATCAAACACAGTGAAACAATTCATTAAAAATGCTTACTAGAAAAATATTAAAATAACTTATGCACTCCTAATAACTTCACTTAATTATAGGCAGCTGACCATTTGAACTTGTGCTCATTTGAGAAATGCTGATTTCATTTGAGAAAACAAAAAAAAATAATGAACATTTTCTATGCAGATGGTAGTTTGGGATGGGGGAATATTCTTTAAAAAATTTTTGTTGCAGCCTTGGAGTGATAAACACATTCAGTTTGCTTTACACACATATTCTTATTCTATTCTATTTTAAAATGACATTTTTATTTTTATTTTATTCAGGGACCCTTAAATATATATTTCAAGTTAAATCTCAATATCAAATTTTTGGGTAGAAAACAATACCTCTCTTACTCTATAGTTAAGTGATATAGAGAGTAAACATTTCCATTTTAGGCATATGTATCTATACAGGTCATTTCTATGTTGATACTATGAATCTGTAAATTTTCCTCCTAGAACAGAATGGAATAGCAAGAAAAATCCTAATATCTTTACCCAATGTGAATAATTTTTAATTTTTTTATTTTCAGAACATATTAAGAATATTTACTTACTACTTCTGGAGAGGCAAGATTCAAATAAAACTTGAAGGTAAAACTTATGCCACACATCTTTGAATTCATTTCCAGCACACGCATATTGTCGGCTTTATGAATCTTCATGTTTTCTTCATCTTGAAGCAGTGATAAAACCCATTGAACTAGATTCTCTTCATCACCTTCCATTAAGGGGTTTAAATACTGGAGAAAGAAAAAAAAAAAGCTTAAGCTAGCTTAATTATGACAACATATTTCATTATTTATTATAATGGTAATGCTCCTCTCTTGTGTTTATATTGTCTATGTTGGTGATACATAGTAAATATTATCCGGATACTAAGTACTTATGATGGTAAGTTGCCATTAAAGTAGTTCTCTGAAGGGAGATATCCTGGTTGGTTGAACTGCGTAAAACATATGTAATCAGCTGGAAGATTGAATGGCATACTGGCAAGTTGTCAGAGAAGCTCAATGGTTAGAGCAACTGCATGGAGAGCGGGAGAACTGTGTTCAAATCCTGGCTGTGGCATTGAATTTTTCCACTGCTTCCAATAATAAATATTTCATCATTGCTTACGATAGTTTAAGAATGCATTTAAAGCAGAAATTATTGATTTATTTTTGTCCACAGGATCCCACATTGAGTAATGCTTGTTCATCCAAGATATATCAGACAAGAGCAGACAAAACTCCTCAGAGAGCAATGATTGGAGGTATAGGATATATCAAATAGCAGATAAAACTATCACTAAACCAATTTTCTCAAATTGTATTTGTAATCCAGCACGGTTACAATGGTGTCTCTCATTGTGTAAAATCCACAAATATGTAGGGATAATAAACCACAATCTTTTTACAGTGAGCACTCTTAAGCGCAACAATTTACATATATAATCCCATCTGCAGGACTGATACCCCCTAGGACTTACAAGCAGATATCTAAAGGTCAGAAGCCTGTCAGAGAGTCAATGGCATGTAACCACAGAATGAAGACCCTAGAACGAGAGGTCAGCCTGTAGCCAGGCATGAGTGTGAGGAAGTGGGTGATATGAAATGCAGCAACCAGCTAGACACCGGGAGATCAAATCCTGGCTATGGCATTGAATTTTTAAGTCTGACATTATCTATCCGGCTACTGTCTTACACATGGCTTGTGCGGAAAAAAGCAATTAATCAACACTAATTGCCCTAATGGTTGGTTAAACTATGAAGCCCAGGACTTAAAAGTACTTACAACATTGTAAGTCACCAATGGATATTTCATTTAAAAAATAATTGAGAATACTTTGTGGTTCTGGGAAACATGCAAGTCAGTTGAAGATTTTAATGCTGTGTCAGCTAGTTACCATGATATCTCAGTGATTAGAGCAACGGCTAGAGTCCATGAGATCCACGATTCAAATCCAAGCAAATCATTGAATTTTTCTATCTATCCAGCTCCTGTCCTACATATGGTTTATGTGGAAAAGCAATCAATTACTTTGCGTACCTTACAGTTGATTTTTCAATATAGATAGAGATCTTTAATTAGAGGATCATTGCTTAAATATATGAATTCTTTGACATATATTGTGACAACACTGTCTGTATATATAACCTCTCTCAAGTTCGCTCTGGTATGTGGTTATGGAGCTGGAATGTGAGACATCGTAGTTGGATGCATAAACAAAAAGAACGATGTAACATTAATTGGAATCTTTGGGAACTTGACTCTCAATTCTTTGTGGCTTTCAGAAGTTTCCAGGAAGTTCTGTGACATTATATTTTAGCTATAAAAAGAGAAAGGATTGTGGTGGTGTTATATATTTTGTGAATTGTACTGAGTTGTGAGTGACTGGAGTGTTAGCACAGTGGTGCAAGGGCCATGGATGGTATGCAGCTATAAACTATCTGTCGCCCTCCATGGTGTAATGGTTACCATGCTGACTTCATATACCCAAGGTCTGCGACTACAAACCCAGCGGAGGACGATGGCTTTTTTTGGGTGTAAAAATTCTTAGCATGGCTTCCTTCAGAAGGGAAGTAAAGCCGTTGGTCCTGTGTCATAGATTTACGGCATGTAAAAGAACCTCAAGCCTGATAGAGAGGCCTCTGAGCAAAATTAAGTGATCTTTCACGCCCAATTTAGAATGGGACGCTGAGAACCACAGCAGTTAAAGAGCATCCATAAATAACACACCATTTATATATATATATATATATATATATATATATATAGCTATACGTTAAGTGAACTATTTGTAACAGTGAATATATGACTGCATGTTTAACTAATTGTTGAGTCAATAAAGACATTTGTTATAATATTTTCTTCAAAATTATACAAAAAAGCATGGGTTTGTATCCTGCTCCAAATTGTAATCTAATGTCAACTCAAGCTAAATGTTTCATGTAAAAGTTTGAAGTGTTGAATTATGTTTGTTCATGTTTCCAGGAAATTTATAAGTGTTATATTTATTGTTCCAAGTAGATAAGAAGTATGAGACATTTTGAGTTTCAAACCTTTATTGTATGAATAATAATGAATAAAGCATTGCTTTGCCATTTAATGCATAACTTACATTTTAATAAATGATAATTTCTAGCTTTTCAAAACAGAATCGCATTACACCATTGTTTTGATAAAGGGTATCCTAGTGCCACATTGCCCTTCCTCCTAGAATGTGACCCGTATTTGTCCATAACTTACATAGAGCATAATCATTACATTTGAAAAAACTGTACTTCTCTGGACTGTTTTAATAAGTATTGGAGCAAGCATTTATAATGATACTAATCATTACTGTTCCTATGATTCACACTCTGATTTTTGAAAACAAATGACATAATCAGTTTAAAGATAAATAAAATAAATATAAAAATCTAAACTGTTCCATTTGCATACCTTTTTTACCTGTTCTGCAAACTATTCTTACTAAAGATTATTGTCTTATTTACATAATGCAAATTGAGATAAACAGCAGAAACTGTCTTATTATTTGCTTCCTTGTAAGCAGAAGGGAAATATGTAATATACACTAGGCTAAAGTGACTGGTAGATCTTTTAAAAGCTGGTCACTAGGTCAACAATTGAAGTTCGGTTCTCTTTACATGACTAGGAGTAAAACAAGAGAGATTAAATGAAAGATGTCTTAGCATTTGGGAAAACTTTAAGTAAAAAATAAAAGAATTTGAGTCGGTTTTTGTAACACAAACATCATTTATTTTTACTTACTGGGGACCAGTTTTGGGTAACAGTTGTTCCCATTTAATTAAAGGTTGAAAATGGGAACAACTGTTACCCGAAACCGGTCCCCAGTAAGTAAAAGTAAGTGATGTTTGTGTTACAAAAACCGACTCAAATTCTTTTATTTTTTATTTAATCACATCACTGTCACAAGCTTCTATGCATATTTGCAAGTTTTGAAACTTTAAGTAGTTAGAACTGAAACCAGTATAGAGGAATGTCTTGGAAACAGTTAATTCTACACAAAAAAATTGTATATGACATAAATTGTGTGTTTTAATGAGATCTATATTTTGTCTGTAGTAGCTTTTTGTCTATCTCTTATGGTTTAACAGTAATTCAAAATTCATCCAGAATGAACAAGTCTTCAGAGGCTATTTCCAGAAAATTCAAGATTTACAATTTATTTGTTATGTAAATATCTTTAATATACAGTATCTTAACCAAAATTGTTATAGCCATTTTTGAGAAAAGTGAAATTTTCAAAAAAATTTCAATGTTAGGCTAGTTTGAGTTGGGGAGATCTTCTTGAAAATCTTAATGTCACATCCTTGGAAGGTAATAAACTTAAATGCCAAATTTAGTATTTAACAATCTTTTCGTTTTTGAGCTACAAATGCATACACATGGATCTTTTTCTAAAAATTAGTTTTTGGATTCAGTGGACCTAGAACTTGCACTTCTTGTGAAATCACAATATCAAATTTTTGGGTGGAATACAATACTTTCTCCACCTAAGTGCATAGTACGTGAAGAGAAGGTAAAAATAGTTAAACAAGAGTACAACAAGTGAGCCTACTACTATTAAAATTCAACTTTCCACATGTCAAATAAATTGTTGTGCAGCAGTAGAAAAAAAGAATTATTTTTTCACCAATTTTGAAGCAAATAAAGACATTTGTTAGAGCATATTTAAAGAGTTAAAAATTGAACAACTGCGGAGCATATCAGGTTTCAATTATAGAATCATATGAGAGCTGTTGAAATGAAAGTAATGCTAAAAGCTCTGAAAGCTTCTATTAACATAGCCAGCATAACCTAGCATTATAGCCAACATTCATTCTAAAGGTGTTGCTATCCAAACTAATACCTTCGCTTTCTCCACTTCTACCACTGAGGAACAGAGATTTAAATCTATACTAGCATAACTGGCTACATATTACCTAGAGTACACCACACAATGATCACTGTAGTGTCATGCATAATTTTTGTTTGTTCAGCTCCAACACGAGTAATGATGCACAAAAACGAAAAGTCTGATAAATATCAAACTTGCTATTTAAGTATAGTATCTCCCAAGGTTGGGACAGCATTTTCAAGAAAATTCCCCCCCCCCCAAACTACACTACATAGAAAAATTTCTGGAACTTTTGATTTTCTCAAAAATGGCTGTAACGATTTTGATTACAATACTGTATAATAAAGATATTTAATGGCAAATGAAATGCACATCTTGTATTTCTTGGGAATAGCTTCTGTAAACTATGAGAAGTAGACAAAAACTTACTACATAAAAAATTTATATCTTCTCAAAAAACCAATTTATCCATTAGATTCTTGTTGCAGAGCTGTTTCCAAGACACTCCTTATTATTGGTTTCAATTTTAAAAAAAAACATATACTTTTCTCACTGTGTCTTTTGTTCTACTCCTGGCCATGCAAAGAAGCAAATTTCAATGACTGTTGCATAATGGCAGCTTTTAATACATTTTACTATTGCTTTAGAATAGTATATTTCCTTAGTTCCCTTCTACTTATAAGGGACTATGTAATATGATCATCCTGCTAATGCTTATCTCAATTAGGATGGAGTAGAAAGAAGAAGAATCTGTAAGAAGTTTGTAGAATAGGTAGAGAAAGTCAGGTGAATGGAACACATCAGATTTTTTTTTAAAATATAAAAGCAGCAATTTAGACCAATTTACTTCCTATCATCCATTATGTAAGAGAAATAAAAATTTGTGAACTATGCCATAGTGATTTAATCAACAGTTAGCAATAACCAATAGTTGGCAAACTAAATTTTAATCCAAAATTATAATACATAAAAGCCCTAAGAGGCTTTCTTAATTCTGGTAGGCAGTATTTTAACAATTTTGCAATCTCATCCCACTCATGAGAGGTTTCCCTTTTTAATGAGATGATAATGTTTTCTATTTCTCTGGGAGTTGTGGAGTCCATCTCAAATTTGCAATTGATTTTGGGATATGGCTTTTTCAAAATTTTCAGGCAGTTGAATTTGGATCATATCGTTTTGCTTTTTATTGTATTAACAAAATAGTTATTAATGGCAGTAGCAATGCTACAGTAATTACTGGCCTCTCCATTTATGTGAGCAATAAGTTAATTCTTCACTTTCAATTTTTATTACATTCCACATTATTTTAATTTTATTTTTGAATTCATCAATGATCACCGAGTATTACTTTTATATCTTTTTGCTTCATTAATTACTCCTTTAAGTATCTTACATTATGTTTTGTAGTATGCTTTAATGTTAGGATTATTGTGTGATATTAAAACAAATTTCTTTTATTTCCACGGGACTTTGTTATATCCAAATAAATCCAAGCTTTGACCTTCGTGATCCATGATGCAGTTATTGTTTTCCTAGGGAATGATAATGGCAGTTTTAAGGAACTTATCAAATTTGTTATGTATTTATTTATTTAAATATCGCGTAGACTAAGCCCATTTTGGGTTTTTTAATACTAGCATAAATTTATTAATGTACTCATCATGGTATTATATTCTGGGGCAATTTGGTGGAAAGTAAGCAAGTATTTATATTACAAAAGAGAGCCAAAAGAACCATGTATGACATCAATAATACAACTCCATGAAAGGGTTTGCTTCAAAGGCTGAACATTTTGACATTTCCTTGTGAATACATTCTCATGCTTATGTGTTTCCATATAAAAAAATCAAGAATACTTTGCAGAAAATATAAACATAACAAATTGATTTACACAAACCAAGTGCTAGCTTGACTTGCTACCAAAAATGAATATTTTAAGTATAATTACTTAAACTTACTATCTTCAGGACAAATAGAAATATACAAGTATGCTCTTAAAAGCTATCTATGCAGCAAGGCCTATAAATATACGCTGGATGTGTGATAAACTAAAGTGTGTATTTGTGGATGTAGATAGGCAAATAGGAATGGACTGTATAGGGAGAGACGGCCTGCACCTAAGCAGAAAAGGAACGGAAAATCTACAGAGAATAATGAAGAATATCATCTACAAGTGTACAGTTACAATCAACTGGCTCATAGAACAGGGAAACTAACTGCAATGGAGGGTACAGAAAACTTGTCCAATCTAACTGAAGAAAACACAACTAAAGGTAAGGCAAATGATTGTACAAACTTCACCACACAAAATCTGTTAGGTCAAAAAGTATGGATAAAAAGAAGTATTCAAAGTATTACCAATAAAAGGGCACTTATCGAGCAAAACATTCTAAATATGCAACCCAGTATTATAATATTTACAGAGCATGGTCTGAAAATAGAGGAATTAAATGTAAATAATTATGAAAACTACTCATTGGGGGATAGTTACTGCAGAAATAACCAAAAAAGTGGGGGGGGTGGTAATTTACGTTAAACAGGAAATTAAATACAAAGAAATAGATTGCAAAACATTCTGTGAAGAAAAGTGCAGCGAATTTGCAGCAATCGAAATAAAGCAAAAATGTAAAAACCTCATAGTAATAGGGATCTACAGTCCTCCTAATGCAAATAAAGTAATTTTTATAAAGAGATTAGAAGAATGTCTCAACAGTGTAAGTAAAAATAGGGACACCATAGAAATAGGAGATTTCAATATAGATATTCTAGTAGAAAACAAAAAGAAAAGGCTATTATTAGAAATGCTAGTAAGAAATAATGTCACACTGGCAGAGACAGAACCAACAAGAGTAACTAAGTATTCAGCAACATGTGTGGACCTCATGTTCTCAAACCTAAATAGGGAATGTTATGAAATTAAAATAATAAAAAATGGAATAATGGCCAACAAATTGTAAGTAAAACATTAGGTAACTTAAAACCCAAAGCTAACAAACTAAAGAGGCCAAAAGAATAGTAAACAAAAACACACTAGAAGTATTATGATACTACATCAAAGAAGCAGAATGGGAAGAGATCTATGAAAAATATGAAATAAATGAAAAATTTGAATGTTTTACTAAAATCTTAGAAAAATGCTTAAATGCAGCAATACCTATATGCAAAATAAATTGTGGTATGCAGAAAAGTAAAAACTGGTCAACCAAAAGTATAAACTTTTCAAAAAAATGCATACAATTCCTAAACAGCTTAAAACATCCAAAACTAGATGATAAATCGCACACATATATAGAAAACTACAACAAATGCTCGATAAAGTAATAATTGAAGCAAAGAAGCAACACAACAAAATACTGATACAAAATGCAGAAAATAAAATTAAAGTAGCATGGAATATAATAAAAGCATCACATAAAGAAAAGAAACAAAAATGGGTAGAAACCATATGTATTGAAGTGAACAATAGAGTAATAGAAAACCCAATAAACATAACAGAAACATTTAATGATTATTACATCAATATTGTAAAAACTTTAGGACTCAGCCGAGGCCAAAACCAGCAAACAACTGAAAATAGTATATGTAACTCAATGGTGTTACGAGAAATAACAAATGAAGATGTTATTAAACAGATAAACACATTGAAATGTAAACAATCTTTTGGGTTGGATGTACTTACAAATGAAATGGTTAAGCACTGTAAATTTGAAATGGCAGAGATAATGACACATATAATTAATCAATCTTTTATAACAGGTACATTTCCCAATGCACTAAAAAAAGTATTAGTAAGACCAATATACAAGAAAAAAAATTTAAAGCATGCAATGGAAAATTATAGATCCATATCATTATGTTCAACATTTTCCAAAATAATAGAGGGATTGTTTTTAATTCAACTACAGAGTTTCTGCAGCAAGTACAAAACAATATCAGAATACCAATTCGGTTTTCAAAAAAAGAAGTCAACAATACAAGCTATCTGTAAAGGAAATGACAACCTCATAGATGCAATAGACAGGAAAGAATATGTAATCGCAATCTTTCTTGATCTTACTAAAGCATTTGACTGCGTAGATATACATAAATTAATAACTAAAATAGAAAATAATGGCATTAAAATGGCTAAAATCTTATCTACAAAATAAAGAACAATATGTGGAAATTATATACAATTCAAATGGTAATCTAAATAAAATCAGATCATCTTTTAACAAAGTGACTCATGGGTTCCACAAGGATCGAAACTAGGGCCATATATATTCCTTACATATATAAATTGCTTAATAGTTCAGTATGCTGACGATACAAATATATTAATTGAAAGCAATAATAATGACGAACTGCAAATCTCAACAAGTAAAATGTTAAGTGATATCACTAAATGGCTCACGAATAACAATCTAATAGCTAACTTAGAAAAGACACATGTAATCCATTTTCATTTTTACCAAAGTAAATGTGCTGTACAAACACAAATATTATGCGATAACAAACAAATTAAATTCTCTGACACTACAAAATTTCTTGGCCTTTGGATACAAAGTAACTTAAAATGGGACACACATATCAGTCAACTGAATAAAAAAATGAGCACAGTTTGCTATAATTTCAGAAAACTAGTACACAGTATCAATGTGGAAACACTCAGAAGTATGTATTTTGCATGCACCTACTCCATACTAAAATATGGTATAATACTATGGGGCAACTCACCACATTGCAACTCACTATTCATTATACAAAAACGGATTCTGAGAATAGTGGCAGGAGCTAAACCAAGATCTACATGCAAACCATTATTCAAAACATTTCAAATCTTACCTCTCCCATGTATTTTCATCTTTGAAATTTTAAAATTTACGAAATTAAATTTAATGGACAAAAATGGCGATTATGCTTTCAATGACACAGTTCATAGCCATAACACCAGACAGAAAATGGATATTCACGTACAGAGGAGTAACACGAGCACTCATCAAAATAGTGTAATAAACCTAGGAATACCTTTTTTAAATAAATTGTCCTTAGCTAATAAAACCACTTGCAAATTTACGGTATATAAAAAGGAAGCTTTGACATACTTGCTTCATCACTGTTTTTATTCTGTTAATGAATTCATGGAAATCCCTCAGTAATATATTTCTTAGACACAAAAAATATATACAAACATTATAGTATTGCTTATTGTAAATAATTATATGCTTTTAGAAATGACTTATCCTTTCCAGATGTTTCACTCAAATAACTGTAATTAATCAAAAATTGTAAATAACAACTTGACTTCTCTTATATCATAGTACCTGTGTACAATGCATGATTTACAAGATGAATAAATTGATTGTCGGTCTGTCTGTCTGTCCAAAATAATAAAAGAAGTAGGTGAAATAGTCATTGCATATGCTGATGATACCACAATTATAGTATGGAGAAATACAGAACTTGAAGTACAAGATAAATCAAATATACTACTTGAAAAAATTAGGGAAGAGTTAGGAAACCTAGGGATGGTAATAAATACAAATAAAACAGAATGGATGCAAATCAGCTTAAAAAAGAAAAACCCACCCAATATGTAATTAGTTCTAGACAATAAGCAAATACAAGTAACAGAAACAAACTTTTTAGGATTAATAATAGATAACAGGTTAAACTGGAAAAAACACATTGAAAAAATAGCAAAAAAATTAAATACGGGACTATACATCTTAAAACAATCACCGCAACAAATGGATAGAGATAGTTTAATACAAATATACTATACATTCTCATTTGAGCTATGGGGTTGCATTATGTGGTAATGCACAGAAAAAAAAACAATGCAAAGAATATTAAAAGACTACAGAAACATGCCATTCGAATAATATGTAAACTAAAGAAGATGGATACTTGTAAATTTTCCTATAAAAAACTAAATATATTAACATTTCCGGCACTGTGTATATATATATATATATATATATATATATATATATATATATATATATATATATATATGAATGCATTAAATACTCAATAAAAAATCATAGCAATCAAAGTAAAAACATGCACATACACAAACATGACACAAGAGCGAAACAAAATTATTTCATAAACAGACTGAGAGGAACGTTAAGTAACAAAAGTATAGAAAGTAAAACCAAAGATTTGTACTATCATTTTTCTAAACAAATAAAAAAGATAACTAAGAAAACTGTAAACTTAAAGCAATTAAAAAGTATCTCTGAAAAAATGTATTTTACTCTATAGAGGAGTATAAAATGTTAAATTAAATAAGTTATGCTGTATAATGGTATCGCCTATATTTTTTTTGTAAAGTGTATATACTCATAATAAAATAAACGAAAAGAATAACATACTGTTAAACCTGTAGAAAAAAAATACAAAAAATATATAAATATATTTAAATTTCTTAAAGAAACTACTTCCAAAATTATATCCTTAGAATAATATCATGTTAATATTTATAATATATGTTTAGTTTTGTATTCAATCTGACAATCCTTGTAAATTATGGATTACAAATGAAGATAATAAAGAAATAGAAAATAGAAATATTACTCAATACTAGAGTTTATGAATGATCAGTAAAATATACCCATAAGGGAAATGTAATGTGTCACTGTATTGCTTCTCATGTATTGCATTCTCCATAAACATTTGTATATTACTCATTAAGTATGGTAATCAGAATTGTATATTGTAGCTGAAATTAGGAGGAAAAAATAAAAATAAAATGCAGTAGTTGAATATTTAGTGGTGGTCTTTATGTTGCATGAATTTTTAATATTTGTTTTCTTATAGTATGTCCCTGAGCCAGTTCGATTGTGTGACATAAATACCTAATACTAATAATAACTAGGTATTTATGTTTTAATTTTACTTTTCCTGTTATCAATCTATTGTTTACAATGGCACTAACAATATCTAGCACTGTGATCTAACATGCCATTTATAATGGGAGGTATGGTATAATTTTTAATCTTTTCTCTATCAAAATTACTTCCATACATGATCCAAGTTTAGTACTTTTATTATTTTACATTAGAGATGCTTTGTAATTACGAACTGGTCTGTTATAAATTTTTAGGACCCTCTGCCCATAGCCTTATGCTGCAAAGTATAGCAGAGGGATCTGTGAAGCCAAAACTCCAGTCATCCCAAGAAAAAGTCAAAACCTCGGGGATCTAGCAGATTTCAAATCTGAATATGTTAAATGTTTTTAACACTTTAAAATTTGGATCACCTGTGGAAGTTTTACCAAAATATCTACAGCTATTCTAGTATTCATGTGAATTCTGGTGAGAAAGCGAAGCAACATATGAAAGAGAGAATTGAGGTTACTACATTTCACTGTCATTAGATGTGTACATTAAAATCTCCACAGACTATTATTTTAGCATGGTCAATATAAATGCAAGAGATGGTTCCTTCTAATCTATTTATAAATCCTTGTAAGTTCCTTTTGGAAGCCCTATATATTGCTGAAGTGATGTGTGAATTCCTATTAAATTCTATTTTTACTGAACATTCAAATTCTTTTTCCTTAAAAAGATGAAACAACTGGTGAACTTTATTGTCTTTTTAGCAAATTTACCCTTCCAGTTCAATTTGAATTAATACTATGAAATAAGGCAATGAAATATGGTCTTATATTCTGGGCCAATTTGGCTGACAGTAAGCAAGTAATTATATTACAAAAGAGAGCCATCAGAACTATGTATGGCATCAACATTACAGTTCCTTGTAAGGATCTGTATCAAAGGCTGAACATTTTGACACTTGTGAATACATTTACATACTCATGTGTTTCCTCATCAAATATCAAGAATACTTTGCAAAAAATGTAAATCTACATAATATAAATACTACACAAAGAATGGATTTAAACAAACTAATTGTTACAAAAAACTCTGATGTGTTACACTCACACGACTTTCTCTAGCTGTTCTACAAACTTCTTACATAAGATTATTCTTCTTTCAGCACAATGCTAATCGAGATAATCATTAGCAGAATGTTCTTATTACTTAGTTCCTTATAAGTAGGAAGAAAATAAGGGAATACACTACTTAAACCGATAACCTAATATTTTAAAAGCTGTCATTATGCGATTGTCATTGCAAATCACATCTTTGCTTGGCCAGGAGTAGAACAAAAGAAAAATGGACACTTCCTGTCTGAAAAAAGTAAAACACTTAACAATTGAAACCATTAACAAGTAATATCTTGGAAATGGTACCTCCATAACAAAAATATAAAGGATATAAATTGTGTGTTTTGACAAGATCTACATTTTTTGTGCAGTAAATTTTTGTCTATCTCTTACAGTTTAGCAGTTAAGCAAAATTTGACAAAATTCATCCAGAATAAAGAGGTCTTCAGAAGCTATTCCCAGAAAATTCAAGATATACGTTTTATTTGTCATGTAAATATCTTTAATATATGGATTTTAATAAAAAATGTTAGACCCATTTTTTAGAAATTCAAAATTTTCGAAAAATTTTCCATAAAAAAGGTAGTTTGTGGTGGGGGGATTTTCTTGAAAATCTTTGTGTTGCATCCTTGGAAGATACTTAACCTAAATACCAAGTTTGGTGTTTAAAGGTCTTTTCGTTTTTTAGCTATGCTGTCCACAGACACACACATTTCTAAAAATGCTTTTTTAGGACCTAGGGGATCCCAAAACATATATTTCTGGTGAAATCTCGAATTGAATTTTTGTGTGGAATACAATACCTTCTCTATCCACTATGTACATTGTACATGTGGGCTAGAGAAAGTAAAAAGAGCATACTATGTGTCAGAATATTCAATGCCTTTCCAAATTACTTAAAATTATCTTCTTTGGGAAAAATGCTCTTAAAACTATCTATGCAGTAAGGCCCACAAAAAAGTTAATGATGATCATTAAAATTTTTCTGCCATTAGGGAAATTTAATGTGTCATTGCACTGGTTTTAATGTATTGCACTTATTGTTAATTAGAATTTCTTAAATTATCTTGTACTTGTCTGGTGTTTTGGCCAGTAGGATTGCATGCCTTTTCATCCTATTAGTTGTGATCTTACATAATATTAACAGCACTGTTTACTGTTTTTTTCTGGAATATAGATGAGTAATTGTATAATATTGTAGTATCATGTACATGATTTTGGTAAAAAAATACATGCATTCTTAGTGGTTAAATATTCAGTGGTGGTGGTCATAATGGTTATGAGACATGAATTGATAAAGTTGGTTTCTTGTATGACATGTTTAATGTCCCTGAGCTTTGCTCAATAATGGGACCAAACGAACAAAACAAAAACTGGAACATACTACACAGTGTGCAACTGCAAAAGTTCACATGGTAGGACTTGGACTACTGGGTCCCGCACGATTTCTAAGTTCTTTTACATGCGCACGGCCGAGCCAGCCGTCTATGTTGTGGTTTGAGGAGTGGGGAGGAGGTAGAAGTGGGGGAAAAGGAATAACCCCTACATGCACAATGCATGGGATTTTAATCAAAGTCGGCCCAGCCGTTGTTAGAAAATGTAACATTTCTAAAAATTACGTACATTTTATTTGCCACATAAACATATTTAATGCACAGGATTTTAATCAAAATCGGTCCAGCCGTTTTTAGAAAAAAGTATCAATGGGAAGGGTAGTATGAGGTGAGGATATTTCTAAAAATCGTCGTGTATCTTTGGAAATAAAATTAAGTTAAACTGAGCTTTATTAATGGACACTGTTTAATTGCTGTGGTTCTCAGCGTCCCATTCTATAGGAACAATCAATGTGTTCTATTCACATGACTTTCTCTGTCTGTTGTGCAAACTATTCTTACAACATATTATTATTTTATCCACATCGTGTTAAACAAGATTAGCATTAGCAGAAGTGGTCTTATTACTTGCAATTAGAAGGGAAGCGCTATATGAAACAATTGGCATTGTGTTCTATTTACATGACGAGCAAAACAAGAGAGATGAGGCCTGCATGGGTGGTGTGGTGGAAGCGTGTCTGCCTCACATCAACAGGTCACGAGTTCAAATCTCGCTTAGGCTTAAGTTACCCGGATAAAGGTTTTTTTTTTTCCCTGGGTTTTCCCTTATCCCGAGAAGAAGATGAATATCGAGTAATTTTAAGCTCCATGGACCCCAAGATCATTTGAGCTCATTTCACCAAGTTCATTCATCGTCCGGTATGACCAATCAGTTTAAAAGACGTGTTAACCCAATAAGAAAAAAAGAAAAGGAGATGAAATGAAAGACCTAGTTTTCATTCCAGGAAAGTTTTATGAAGTTTAAAACTGAAACCAAAAAGAAGGAATATTTCGGAACGGCTAACTATACTAAAAACTGTATGACAAATTGTTTGCTGCTAGTAGAACTACCAGACCCAATTCCTCTCTGTGAGACGACCATCTCTTCCTGCAAGAAAATTTTAAAGTCCTGGCGCATGCATACTACCAGACCCGATTCCTCTCTGTGAGACGACCATCTCTTCCTGCAAGAAAATTTTTAAGTCCTGGCGCATGCGTACTACCAGACCCAATTCCTGTGAGACGACCATCTCTTCCTGCAAGAAAATTTTAAAGTCCTGGCGCATGCGTACTACCAGACCCGATTCCTCTCTGTGAGACGACCATCTCTTCTTGCAAGAAAATTTTAAAGTCCTGGCGCATGCGTACTACCAGACCCAATATGTTTATTTGGTCACATAATAATAAGTACACCGTGAAATACCAACACGTATGTTTTTATTAAACGTTTATCTGTATTCTTAATAATTTTTATGCTATGTGACAGTCAGAATTAGGATTGTATCATATGCTTTTCTGGACTCTTAATTATAACACCGTGTAACATCCATGTGTACTTTTTAATATGCTTATCCTTGCGCTTAATAATTAATTAACCACAAAATAGTAGTTTCAGCCACAAGTCTCTCGCTCTGGGTAACTCAGTTGGTTAGGCACTGGCCTTCTGATCTCGTAGGACGCGGGCTCAAACCCGGCTCATTTTTTATGTTATGTACAATGTAGAGAAATATTGTATTGTATTCCATCCAAAAATTCCATGTCGAGATTTCACCAGAAATACATGTTTTGGGTCGACCTGAATCCAAAAAAAGCATTTTTGATAAAAGGTCCGTGTGCGCGCGCATGTGTGTGTGTCTGTGGACAGCATAGCTCAGAAACGAAAAAGTCCGGTAAATACCAAACTTCATATTTAAGTTCAGTAAATTCCAAGAAAATCCCCCCTCCCCCAACTACCCTTTACATGGAACAATTTTGGCAAATTTTGATTTTCTCCCAAATGGCTCTAACGATTTTGATTAAGAGAAGCGAATTTCAAAGCAATCATATTCCGATCTTCGCTTAAAACTATGGTTTTGGTCTAGTGTATTCTGTCATTTCCTTTCCAACTATGAGGAAATATGAAATAACATTTGAGCTGATATTTATGAGCAGGAAGTTTTTGCAAACATAACTTGTTGCAGAATATGTAGAAAGAGTCATGTGAATGTAACACATCAGATTGTTATTGTACTGTATTCCACCGTAAAATTCGATACCAAGATTTCAACTGAAATGCACACTTTAAAAGTTCATGAGTCCCAAATCAGCATTGTTAGTAAGAGGTGTGTGTGTGGGTAGGTTAGGTGGGTGGGTGTGTGTGTCTGTCTGTCTGTCCAGAGGTTTGTCTCGATTAAAATGAAGCAGATAGAAAAATAATCCTTCAAACGATTTGTTGGTATCGCCACTGATAAGCGATAATTTTACACAGAAAGCCAAATGGCTGTACCATATCAACTTCTGTTTTGTGTTCCATTCACATGACTTTCTCTACATTTCTGCAGAAATAGTCTTATTACTTGCTTCCTTGTGAGTAGAGGCGAAATAAGGGAGTACCACAGGTTAAAGTGGTAGTCAAAAGCTGTTTGTTATGTGACTGAAGTTCCATTGTTTATATGGACAGGAGTTGACAAATTCCTGTACGAGAAAAGTAAGTTTTTCAAAGCTGAAACCAAAAAACAAAAAAACGGCTGGACCGATTTTGATTAAAATCCCGTGCATTAAATATGTTTATGTGGCAAATAAAATGTACGTAATTTTTAGAAATGTTACATTTTCTAACAACGGCTGGGCCGACTTTGATTAAAATCCCGTGCATTGCGCGTGTAGGGGTTATTCCTTTTCCCCCACTTCTACCTCCTCCCCACTCCTCAAACCACAACATAGACGGCTGGCTCGGCCGTGCGCATGTAAAAGAACTTAGAAATCGTGCGGGACCCAGTAGTCCAAGTCCTACCCTCCTCTATTTTATTTTAACTCTTTTATGTTTTGATGATATAATCCAAAGGAATTCTTTTTATATTGAAGGAGAGGCATCATATATGTTAACCTGTATGAGCCCCTTCCTAAAAAATTGAGATTTGGAACCTACAATGAGAGTTGTGGTTGAATATAAAACATTACCTTGCATCTGTCATAAAGTTTGTTCCTTCCCAAATCTTCAGTCCAAATATTAATGCAGTCACTAACACAAATCCGATAACCCTCATCATTAGTACCTCTTTTGATCATATAACTTTCACCTCCCAATGACACTGGCGACCATATATTTAAATACTTTTTACACACAATTTCATCCATTTTTCAATTACTGGAGTACTGAGTTCTGACTGCTAATAGCTAACCCTAACTACGCGTACTCTCTTGTCTTGTCCTAACATGCACCGAGAATTCCCCAAGTGTCATTTCTTTGATATCAAGTTGCTTTCGTTGGCTTATTTAATGACGCTCAATCCGGAGCTATGTAAATATTTTATTTTTATAAAACAACAGACAAGCGTTAACATTGCAACTGCAACCAACTGCAAGGGGCGTGTGCTTCCTTGGTGGACGACAGACAAATGTTATTGGTATGCCTTCTTCCTTGGAGGAAGAAGACATACTGGCAATTGATAGTGGAATTGTAGTGGCTTTTATTTTTACAGGTAGGAAATTAAATAAAACTTAATGGTAATAAAAATGTATTAAACAGATACAAGTTTCATTTTTTCCCTGTTGTGTAATTTGGCTTGGAATATTGAACAGGTAGATGTAATAAGTTGCGGTAAAGCAGTCCATTTTGACTACGGAAGTTGGTGGTTAGCAGATGTACTACTCATATTTTTTATTTTAAGTTTCTAGTCTTATATATGGCGTATTCAATGGTGAAAAAGAGAATTGTTATAAATAGAAATGATACACGACTTTTGAATTAATGAAATATTTTTTCTGTAATATTTTTTTAAATGTTATGCAAAATAAAAAAGGGTGTTTAAAATATTTGAAGTGCAAGTACAGCACGGAGTTCATGTTTATGTCATATAGTGTTGAATAACGAGTTTCAGTTATGTCTCATTATTATTTAGCATCAGGTACAATGGACCCAAACCGTGAATCAGGACTGGGTAGCGACTCCGATAACATGGCAGAATTAGCAGCATTATTAACGACGGAAATCCCAGAAGGCAGAAGTAGTCTTGCCGACAGCCACACTAATTTAGAAAGAGTGGCCGAGTATTGCGAAGGAAACTATTTCCAGGTAATGAAAATGTATAGCATATATAAGGGCTACTCTAAATGAATTATTATGCTATCAGGAACTCTCGGCTCTTATTTTACATAAGCAATTGGAGAATCTTTGATACCAATAGCTGCAAACAGAAACAATTCTTAAGCTGCAAAGCGTTGTCGAGGGATGTTTTTAAGAAATAGGGGAGAGAATCTGTTTGTGGCCAGCGGAATGACGACAGGGAGGGGTCTGTGCGACTAAACCCCTAAGATCCCTGATGGTTTTCACTATCTATTATGAATGAAATAGAAAATTGACATAATGTGTAAAGATTTTAGGATTGACCAGTACAGAACTTTGTCAGAGATTCCCTCTGATATCTTTCACAGCACTCCCCACAGCGTTTGTGCACACAATCTGGATCAGGTTGATGGAATCTTGTAAGTTTGCAAATCATGTGATGGAAACCATGTAGAACCATCCTATCTATTATTCATTATTATGTTGACACTTCCATTTACACATGGATGATAGCACCAACATGGTGTGCTTTGTTGATGTTTGTGCATAACTTATTTTCATTAGAAAAAAAACTTCCGAAAAGGGTGGGTGAGTTATGTAAAGTGTTCACATCACTCTTAAACTGGTAAATATATGCAAAATTGCTTACTATCACTGTGTTTTAATACACTTTCTATGCAGCTATAGGTATTGAAGAAACACTAGGTAGTTAAACTCATATGGAAGCAAGTTTTAGAAATGTCAACTTCTGTATTTCAGTCCGAAAATAAGAGAGCTGCATTGGAAGAAACCAAGAATTACACTACCCAGTCACTTGCAAGTGTAGCGTACCAAATTAATACGCTAGCATACAATTTTCTACAGTTATTGGATCTTCAAACTTCACAGCTTGCAGAAATGGAGAGCCAAATGAATCATATTGCTCAGGTACTAAAACCCTATCACATACTTGACCCTAGTTTGTCATTATCGTTGTTAGTTCATCGAAATTTGTATATATTTATGAAAGCTCGTGATGATATTTCATATAACAAATTTACCTCAAGCCATTCTGCAAATGTGCAAGAGGGTGTAAGTGAAATAATTATATAATGGTAATACAGTTATGTCAGAGATGGCAAAATACAAAAGTCGTGTGACTATAGAGAATACTAAACGCACACTCCTAAGAAAGGCAGAGAAGTAATATGTAGCTGTGCAGGGGATAGCGGAACAGTAGCTGACCAGATAAAACAAGCTTTAGCTTCGATTGTACTTTTGAAAGAAATAAATGGAAATGATATTAAAATTTGTTTTATCAGTTTTTGTTGCATTAAATTGTCATATGAAGATTATGTTGCAAAATCTTGAAGTAAGGCATTTTTACTTCAATAGCCTTTCAAAATTTGGTTTTACATCATAAGAAACCTTTTCAGCATGACTATTATCTGCCAGTCATATTCTTTTAAGGGTCTTCAGAGTTTTCATTTTTGAAAACAATTGTTCGCAAACATAAGTTGACCCAAGCATGATATGATTTCAGCTGCAAATTCCTAAGATGTGGGCATGTAGAGGGATCAATATTTTTAAAAATATCTGAGCCAACAGAATTGTTGTGCTTAATTTTTAAAAATGTGTCACATTGAAGATCTGCAAGTTCATATGCAAATCATGTCTTATATTTGTTATGTCAATTGTGAAGGGCATGGAAAGCACTCATGTTTCATCTGTTTCAGATTTTCAAATCGTTTTGTCTTCAAACTCACTACATAATATCACCAGTGTATCACAACATTTTGCTAGGTTTTAGTCAGAAATTGTGAACAGTGATTTCCTAGAAACAAAATGATAAAATTCTTTATCTCTAAGTTGTACTTTCCAAACATTAAACATCTTGACTAAACAGGTGACCTTATTGTATGTATAAACAATTTATTTGATCTTGCAGTCAACATTTCAAGGAATTGAGATGCTCATACATGTCAGTGAAAAAATGCCAATCCCAATTATTCTCTTATAATTCCGAAATATTGATAAAATAAAATTACGTTAGACATTAGGCATGATAATTAGGGCATACAAGTTAACAAATAAACTATAAAAACGGTAATATAAATTCAACAAACCTGTTCTGTCATAAATTCAGCAATGACATTGCATAGATCAAAAACTCTCCATAGCATTTGACCCCTACTGAGCAATAATGTGGTACATCTCCTATTCCTTACCTAAATCTTGAAGATTTCGAAACTGGTGATGTTTAAGAGCTGAAGACTTAACTTTATTGATAGTATGAACAACCACATCCATTACATGCTTAAATTAACAACTTTGTCACATAAAACCTCTAGATGAATAATACAGTGGATAAATTTTACATTCATTTATCTTTAACATATTCTTCACAATGTGTGTTTAGTCTACCTTTCAATTCTCCCAGTTATTGAAGGGGTCCCATCTGTTGTTATGGATACTAATTTATTCCAGTCTAATCCCTTTTCTTGATTGTACTTTCCAATGTCGGGAAAATATCATTTCCAGATGTATTGTCCCTGAATGTCACTATATCCAGAAAATCATGTGTAACTAAATCTTTGGTCATTCCTTTAATAAATATCACTATTGAGTTTTTTGTTTGCATTGATACTTTCATCAAGTGCTAAAGAATACTTGATGAAAGTATCAAGTTGATTTTTTGTTTCATATTCAATTTGTTTTGCAATGCTCTCTATTCTGCTCTTAATTGTATTGTGAGACAACTGAAGTGACTAAAAATTATGCTTTATTCAGGACATACCCATTACTTTTACAAATAACTTGCACACAACTTTACAAATTGTCCATCTGAAAAAAAGGTTTCACAGATTGGCCTATTCCCCAACATGGTAACTAGCAAGAAGTTATTTCTGTAGAAAGACGTGGGCTATCTTGATTATTTTCTTTGTTAGCACTTGCTTCTTTTGAATTGTGTAATCTCCTTTCTCCTTCTAATCCAAAAGAAAGATATCGGGGATACTTTACAACATGTAATGCGAGGAGATGAACAATTTTTCTAGGTCTGAAGGTTCACCAATGTGCATGCGTAAGCAGACAGAATAATAATTATAATCAATAATAACACATAGCTGACATTTGATGCTCACATATGTGACTATTTGTATCAGTGACACCAAAAATTGTTCAGCAGATCCTTTCCAGCAACTTGTGGAAAATGTAGTGATTAGGTTTAAATATGCTTATTTAACATAGAGTACATAGTCATTGTAATTTAGAAACAGTTTTTTTCTGGTAGTGTTTAACACTCGCTTTAACCACTACTGCAGGTGGTGACACTGATGATACATGAATGATGATGGAGCACCGGTGG
Organism: Hymenopus coronatus; assembly: GCA_030762935.1. Taxonomy (NCBI): domain Eukaryota; kingdom Metazoa; phylum Arthropoda; class Insecta; order Mantodea; family Hymenopodidae; genus Hymenopus; species Hymenopus coronatus. Next base: position 31,507,615 of record CM060897.1, read on the forward strand.
AATGCGATGGTGGGGGAAACTGGAGCACCCGGAGAAAACTCGCCCCAGCACTGCTTTGTCCACCACAAATCTCACATGCGGTCGCTTGGGATCGAACCCTGGCCATCTAGGTGAGAGGCGCGGCCACTTAGAGACAGTGTAATATAGTTATACAGTTAGTGTAATTTATTGAGGAAAAAGACTGTTGGCAGCATTGCATTAATGATACAAGATAGATAATTTGCCTGCATTATAAAAATCTAAAGCTGTATTTCCAAAAATATTCCGCTCATATTAGACAAATAAAGATTGTGTGATACATGTTTGAAAGAAGAGCCAAGATATCAAATTCCATTAATAATAACATATTTAATAATTTTAATTTCACGGTTAATGGCTTATAAACAAAAAACAATGTTTCTAATGACTGTGTTGTCTATTTTATTTCAATTATCAAAGCTGAATTAATATGCCAGCTCACCTGTAAGCGAGTGATGAGTTTTGTGCATAAAGAATAGTGATGTTCCATATTATCTAGCAAAATACCCTTCTAAGTTTCTGAACATATTCAGTATCTAGCATTCTCGCCTTCATTGCAGACAAAATAATTCACTTCCCAATGAGGTTGAAGCATGTTTCACTGGTTTCTTGAGTTTCGAGTGCGACATAAGAAACAAAGCACAGACCTTGATGGATGTTGCTTTATTAATGGCTATTGCATGAATAATAAATTTTGGAAGATGAAATTATGTTTTTTATTTGGATTGTTTATTTAATAAGAATGAGATGTATTTAATTTCATTTTTAGTATATTTTTATACTCATAGATTCCATTTTTTAAGAGAATTAAAAAAAAAATGGAATCTATAAATTTATACGAAAATTTAGAAAATAGATTAACACTAAACCTATTACCTAATAATTTTTTACTAAAAATATATAATCAACCTACATACAGTAAGGCACAAGATAGTACAGTGTTGTTCTGTTCAGTGATTGGCATTTGTGGTGGGAAGGGTGTATGATGTAATGGCTCCGCTGGACTGGTTTCATGGATTCAAGTCGTGACTACATATTTTGCCATCTCTGAGTTGTGTATTTTGTATTGAAGTGCTTCTGAATTGTTTCTAAATGGATTACTTTATTTTAGTTTCTTTTATATTAGTTTTCCTGTGACATCTCAGGTATGTTGGCACTAAGAATTCTATATGTCCTGTAAAAGTAGAAATCGGTAAATTTGCTACTGAAAGGCTACTGTTATTTAATTCATGCTAAGCTGATAATTTGTGTAATCTGGGTTTCAGACTGTTATGATCCATAAAGAAAAGGTTGCTCGACGAGAAATTGGCGTGCTAACTGCAAACAAAACAACAACGCGTCAGTATAAGATAATTGCTCCTGCTAATCCAGAAAAGCCCATCAAATATGTGCGGAAGCCTATTGACTATACAGGTGAGCAAGTCTTATTATGAAATAATTAAGCACTTGTGAGAAAACTGTTGTGTGTCAATGGTTCAATACATTCTTCCAGTTGCAGTTTCTTTATAGTTACAACTATTTCAACTCCTACAGCATATAAACCAATTATAGAACCACTAATTTTGAAGGAATTTTATAAATGCAAACTCGGCAACATGTGTGTATCTAGGTTCAGTTTTTTCTTAACTCTGCAATTTTACATATTCTTTTCAAAATCTGGTCAACAGAGATGCACTCCTTATACCAGCAAAATTCTGAAGTCTTTAGCACTTGTGTCATTATGGCATATAGTCTTTATTTGACTCCATATTTTAGTTCATGTCCTCATTCGAACAATTATCATGAAATCTTGCAAATATGCAAAGAAGCTTGTAACAGTGAAGTGATTAAAATTAAATCAAAAGCATTTGAGTCAGGTTTTGTAACTCAAGCAATGTTTTAATAGCAGGGAATTAAGGGTTGAAAATGGGAACAACTGTTACCCGAAACCGGTCCCTAGTAAGTAAAAATAAGTGATGTTTGTGTTACAAAAAACTGACTCAAATTCTTTTATTTTTTATTTAGTGTCTTAATAATTACTTACTGGGACTGGTTTTGGGAACACTTGTTGAAATGTTGTTAAGGGTTGAAAATGGGAACAAATGTTCCCAAAACTGGTCCCAGTAAGTAATTACTAAGTGATGTTTGTGTCGCAAAAACCAACTCAAATTCTTTTGATTTAATTCTCATGAACTTGATTAGGCTAAGAGTGTTTAGGTTAGTGAATGTGAGTAAACTGCATTCAAATAACTGATGCACAGAGATGAATTCCTTACATGTGCATTAAGAAACAGTACAAAGGATCTGAAAATATGATATTAAGCTTGAGTCGGCAGCTTCTGTGTATACACAGCAGTAACAAAATAGAGTACTTTATTTAACCTCACAATGCTTTTTAGTCTGGTTGGTCATTTTGGGCGATTGAAATCAGTGAAGTGATCTCGAGATCTATGGCACTTAAAGTTACTCAACTTCTCAAAATTATCTGGGGAACTCATCCTAACCTAGATTTGAATTTGGGACTTATTGATTGTGAGGTGGACATGCTATCTCCACACTATCAAGGCAGGCAGCAATGGTTTTGGTGTCTAAAACGGATAGTGGTTTGGTTTCATTACACCCTTTAATCTGGTTGGTCATTTCGGAAGATTGAAATCAGTGAAGTGATCTCAGGATCTATGGAACTTAAAGTTACTCAACTTCTCAGTATAAGGGAAAACCCCCCAAAAGTATCCGGGAAACTGACCCAAACCGAGATTTGAACTTGGGACTTATTGAATGTGAGGGAGACATGCTACCTCCACACTACCAAGGCAGGCAGCAATGGTTTTGGTGACTAAAAACAGATGGTGGTTTTGTTGCATGTTTTCTAAGTGTTCATACCTCCTCCTAAAGCAACTATTATATACCTTTCTGTTCTTAGGTGTGCATTTTTAAACATTTTCACTTGGGATTAAATGTAAAACTGTTGCCCATATTGTCTATTTTGGTATTCCTATTAAGTAGTTCTTCTGTAAACATAATTATCCCTCTCCTTTATGCTTTTATGTTTATTTCCTCAAATACTTACTTATAGTATATAGAAATAATATTTAATTCTACTAAAGTTCAATATCAATATTTTGCTGGAAATGCACATTTTGAGGTCCACTGCAAATCTAGGGAGAGATAAAGATAGATATTCAAATAAGTACCAAACCTGACAATCAGCATGTTCAAGGAATGACATTTCCAAGAAAATCCTCTCATCTCAAACTACTCATTATATATGAGATTTTCCCTAAAATTTATTATTATTTTTATTACAGTTTCATGTCTTTAAGATACATGAATTACTAATAAAACATGCGTCTTGAATTTTCCAATATTTAATCATACATATTTTGCAGGGCTTTGTCACCATTCTTGTGTTTCTTATAATGTCGTGCAAAGGGTATAGAATTTCAGTTAGCATAAAGTGACTCACTTTTTAAACACATGTCTATTGCTTAAGCGTGCCATAACCCTCTTGTACCTGCAACAAAATATGAAATGAAACAATTGTTACAAACATTTAAAGCAATTAACATGAAGTGGACAGAAAAATAAACTTTTGTAAGAATGATTTAAAGAAGCTATACAAAAGCAAATGACAGTAGAGAAAGTTGTTTGAATGTCTACCTAATACATCAATTTCTTTTATTTTTTTTTTTTTTTGTGTCTATCTTCACCATGTACAATGTACATAGCTACCTATGTATTGCTATGAGGGTATTGCATTACACCCAAAAATTTGAAGCAGAGAATTCATATTTAAGTTCAGTATCTTCCAAGGAGAGGACACCAAGATTTACCCCACACTTTACAGCAAGCCAGTTAGTGCCATTCCTCTTTTCTCATCCCTTAACTTTGTCCCTTGCATGTGTCCTAGCTTGATGGCAATGCAGTGCTGACAGAATAGGAATTACTTAGAAGATAGGCAAACTGAACTCTGCAATAAGAGGATAGGTTAAACTGTTCCCCCTCCTGCAGCATCCCTGCTTTACGTGAAATATTTAAAACTTTTTTTATTTTCTGAAAAATGGCTCTTAACGATTTTGATTAAAATGCCAAATATTAAAGATATTTATAGGACAAATAAAATGTATATCTTGAATTTTATGGGAATGATCTCTTAAGCTCTTTTCATTTTGGATGACTTGCTAACTGGTAAACCATAAGAGAGACAAAATCTTACTGTACAAAAATGGAGATCTTGTTGAAACACAATTTGTCAAATACCTACATCTATTTCTGTAGAGTTAACCATTTATGAGATATTATTTGTTTTGGTTGAATTTCCCAATATTTTACTTTTCTCAAATGGGAAGGCATCATTAATTTTTCTTTTTCATCCTGATGATGCAAATAGAACAAAATTTCAGGGCTGTCACATAGTGACCAGCTTTTAAGAAATTTGACTATCACTTAGCTTCCCTTATTCCCCTAGAACCTGTAAGAAAACATGTAATGAAACCATTTCTGCTAATGTTTATCTTGATTAGCATGAAGTAGATAGAAGAAAAGCTTTTATAATAATAGTTTGTTGCCGTATAGGTAGAGAAAATCATATGAATGTTATCAGATTTTTTAATACTGTTAAATGCCTGTACTTAGAGCCTACGACATCACAGTAGGCAAAGATGATAAATAAATTGAAATACCTGAAGAGGGAAGAAAAATACTGTGATGGAAATGTTTCAACCTTTATTTAAGATGCACTTCCTGGCAGTTGCCCTCTTTGAGGGATGGGCAGTATTTGGACAAAGGCTTGCAGTAATGATGTTGACCATTGTGTTGGCATGTGGATGTTGTGTAGTTTATGCTATTTTTTAACATCTTAAAATGGCATATAATTACACTTTTATGTTTAGAAGGAAATTAAGATAGCATCAAACACAAATGTGCTTATAATGTAGTTAATGTAATTTTAAAGTTTGTTATGTCTAACTGTGAATAATTGTAAAGGTTAGGTAAATATATGTTTGGATTTGTATTAGTAGTAATCATTTGATACATAATGGGTTCCTCACTACTTAAACATTTTTTACTACAGCTGGTCACATCTGAAGGAAACCCATAAATATACACATTGATTGGTTGAAAATGTTTCAGCTTTGGATGATGTTGGACATGGTGTGAGGACATCTACTGGAGGTACGCCTCGCACTAAACAGCGAGGCTCCAGCCAAGGCAGCATACAGTCTCTGGGTTCTGTGTCAACTGCAGGAGGGGCTATGGTAGGGCCTGCTCCCACGACAAAGCCACCTACGCCACCTCAGGCTGTGCGCACTGGTGGCAGTCTTAGCAAGGGATCTAGAGAATACCGTACCCCGCCCGCCGTTGCCCCGCCACAGGTATGATCAGTGTAATGTTTACTGATTAGAATCCAGTAATATTTTCAGCTCACTTGTTGAATAGAATACAATACACTATCATGCATCTCATAAAACAAGAAAATATTGAAATACTGCAAATACAACCTGGTTCGTTGATGTGAGCACCTACCGTGACGACATATGGTACACCTGCAAGACGATCTCAAATGCAAGACAAGCCTCATTTCTCAGAACTTAGTTTTGGAATTTAATATATCATCTATGTAAACCCAAACTTAATTTTTAAATGACATATAAAGTTTTGCCATACATTTTCATCTATTAATCTTTTTTTCTCTTTCTTTTTTTTTTTATTTAATTTGGATTAGTGTGGAAATTCACATGTGGGTAGGAGAAAGGGAGAGGGTGAACAAAAGTTATTTGCTGGTATGTGTGCAATCAGAGGAGATGGCAGCGGCAGTGCAATGGCAGCGGCAGTGCAATTTAACAATGCTAATGAAGAAAGATTTTCTATTACCTAATATAATACACTGTAAACATTTTTACCCAAATTCACGTAGAAATCCATGTTTTGTGCAGGAGAGAGACAGAGATGGGGGTACGGAAATGTACCAGAATGTGTGCAGTGGGAGCATGTGACAATGGTGGCAAGGCAGTGTATCTGTAACAACAATGGATACGATTTTCTATTTAGACAACATATCGAGCATAACGCATCATTGTAAAAAAATACCTAATTCTAATTTGCACAGAAATTCACATCATGGGAGGGAGAGAGACGGAAGAATGGAAAGGTACCACTATGTCTGCACACAACAGTGACTGTGGCAGTTTACTGCTTAGCTGTAACAATGAATATCGTTTCTATTTAGACAATATAACACATTGTTAACAAGTTTTACTGTGGTTTTACCTAATTTGAATTTGCGCATAAATTCATATTGTGGGCAATAGAAACAGAGGGGTGAACGGAAATGTACCAGGTATGTGTTGGTGGGAGGAGAGCAATGCGCACCTGAACTTCTCTCTTTGCATTTGACCATTGGCTTCCAATCAACATTATACACAACCTCCAATGTGAAAAAAAGAACTCCATTTTTATTTTAGTCTTGGAGATAATTTTTTTTCTAGTACAAATGCTTATAGGCTCATTAATTACAAACATTTTCAGTGCAAAATGACCTTGGAGGTAATTTTTACCATTTCTGTAGGATTCACCACTGCCATCCCTGCAAAGTTTGAAACATACCTTTTGCTGCATGCTATTCGGGAAAATATATCGCAAATGCAAGATGATCCCTAGTTCTGAACATTAATATTTTGGAAAAAGCATTGTCTTATATTCGGATAAATATTATATGCAATTGCTGACTTTTCTTTTTTGGAACTTTTACAGTGAAACAAAGACATTAAAAGTTTTGGCAAGTCCTGCTATCATATTGTATTTATCTGAATAAAAGATTTTTTTCTCACAATATTTATGTTGAGAACTGGGATCGTCTTGCTTTTGCAATACAGTTTTAGGAGTAATATTCGGAAAAAAGAAAGTTACAAACTTGGCAGTTACAGCATCGACGAAGCATGGGGAAAATGGTAAAGAATACCCCAAGGTTATTAATGTATGCAGCAGATTTTGTGTGTTTTATTTTGTGCCATAGTTAGCTGTTAGCACATCTAGATGGATTGTAAGCACTCTCATTGGAAACACTCCGAAATTAAACTCAAAATACATAGGTTGATTTTTTATTTTCTCTATACATATATGTACATAGTGTATAGAGAAGGTATTGTATTCCACCCAAAAATTCAATACCAAGATTTCATCGGAAATACATGTTTTGGGTCCCCCTGAATCCAAAAAAAACATTTCTGGAAAAAGGTGTGTGTGTGTGTGTGTCTTTGGACAGCATAGCTCAAAAACGAAAAGACCGCTAAATACGAAACTTGGGTACGACACAAAGATTTTCAAGAAAATCCCCCCCACCCCCAACTATCCTTTACATGGAACTTTCTTGAAAATTTTGATTTTCTCAAAAACGGCTCTAATGATTTTGATTAAAATATCATATATTAAAGATATTTACCTGACAAATAAAATGTATATCTTGAATTTTCTGGGATAAGCCTCTAAAGACTACTTTTTTCTGAATGAATTTTACGGAATTTTGCATAACTGCTAAACTGTAAGAGATGGACAAAAGCTTACCACACAAAACATGTAGAGCACATTAAAACACACACTTTATTTTATGTATATTTTTTTCGTGAAGTTGATCCTTTTTGAGATGTTCCTTTTTTTTTTTTTTTTTTTTTTTTTTTTTTTTTTTTTTTTTTTTTTTTTTTTTTTTTTTTTTTTTTTTTTTTTTTTTTTTTTTTTTTTTTTTTTGTCAACTCCTGTCCATAGAAAGAAAGGAACTGCAGCCACATAGCAACCAGCTGTTGACTATCACTTTAACCTATTGTATTCTCTTATTTCGCTTCTACTTACAAGGAAGCAAGTAATGAGACTATTTCTGCTAATTTTTTCTCAATTAGCCTAAAGTAAATAGAAGCATAAGCTTTATAACAATAATTTGTTTCAGAGCTGTAGAGAAAGTCATGTGAATGGAACACATCAGATTTTTTTAATATTGACAACTATTTTATATTTATTTACTTAGCATACATACAAGGTTTTAAGGTTTACAGGCCTTCGATTTAATCACCACCATTGTGTATGTTGCATTTCCAGGGATGTGGAAGCTGTTGGCATTGTCTAATCTCTAGATGTTGTGAAGGGAGTGGTCAGTCGGTTGTGTGCAGAACATTATGAACTGTGCATAAGTGGATCCAAGAATTAGGTTCTTTCATTTCAGGGATGAGATCATAGTCACATGGAGAATAATGGCCATGGTAAAGCATTTCTCAGCCCCAGCGATTCAACAAATTAATCACAGCTCCTGCTACACGTGCCTTTACATTGCCATGCAGAATGATGAGTGGGTTATTTAGGAAGTGTTTCATTTTCTTGCAATCCTTCATAACACTGTCTTGCATTGCTACTTATACTGCATTCAATTTTCAACCAGCTGCTGTTATCTTCAAAATCATTGTAGTGCATTCCATGAGAGCTTGTTCAAATTGCATTGTTGTTGTCGCTACACATGGTATGCAGGGTAAGTATCTAACTTACTTCTGGTATAAATTACATTCTCTGGCTCCATTTCATGGCATTGTTGCCACTATTAAAAAATCAACATATGTAGACGATTTTCTTTCATATCTGTAGTTGAGCTAATGTTTTGGGAGCCAGTGGTCAAATAGAGAAAGGTATAATTAATTGTTTTTCCACACCAGCAGTGTGTAGGACAGGAGCTGGATAGGTAGAGTCAGATTCATTTAATTTCTCAATCTGATTCTACTTATCTGAAAAGCGCTTCCCTCCTCCCATCAAACATATACTGATACATTTTGTTCTCCCCTTTTCCACCCATTTTGTGAATTTCTGCAGAAACTCAAATTAGTAAAATGTGTTACAACAATGTGTTATAATACAGTTTGTTTGTTATAAAACTTGGCCACCAGGAAACTGCCCATGTGACCTTAATTGCATTTTCCTGCAAATGCATCCTACATCTGTTCTGTCATCACTTGTGCGTCAGCCTTACTTTTGTTTTAGTCCAGTTCACATGTGAATAGCATTAGGAATGCTTAGAAGTATTTATTTTGCTTGAAGTGCTTTCAAAATGCAGTGTTGTATACAGTACCACAAAGATGTTTATGTATGGTACGTATGTGCTTGTGTGTTCTGAGTAGAAAGGCCTTTCATTTGCTTGTAAATAAATTCAGGGAGAGGGATCAATATCTGATAGAAAAAGAAAGGTAAACAGGTGTGTGTTTATGGAGCAGAAATTAGACGAAATTGGAGAAAGATTAGAGTGGTTACTTTGTAAATCTTCTACAGATATTTTACAGAAGAAACTGACATTTCGAAAGCTTCTGTATGGAAAGCAACAAAACTTTTAAAACTCAAACCATACAAGGTTACTGTTGTCCATGAATTTCCAACATCTCCTGTGATAAGGTGTGTTTTGTGTTTATTTTGATTATTGTTGGTGTAATTTGTGATTTTATTTGACTGGGTGACGGGCTGTACAACTGCCAGCCAAGTCTACAGTACGTGGCCGTGAGATAGACCATGTGCCTGACAGCCAAATGTATTGTAGGTGTGTTATCTAAATAAAATCTTGGTATGAAAAACTTATCATCAGCATTGCAACTGCACTGCCATTGCCGTTGCCACCTTCTCACAATGCTAACTTACCAATACATTTCCATGCTCTCCTCTTTTTCCTGTCATGATGTGAATTTCTGTGTCAATTTGAATTTGGATAAAAAAAAATAATTAGTTGAAGTGTCCCTTAGTTTGTTCAAAAAGTATGTGCAACACTTTGTTTAAAAATGTATTGAATCTATGCTGAAATCTAAAATTAAGTTCTGAAAAAAGGGGTCTCTTGCTTTTGAGATTATCTTATATTTGGATAATACATTAGTACCACAAATTGTTCATAATTTAATTGAGATTGATAAATTCAAAACCAGTAATTTTAATTTGACATTCTTCAACCTGTTGTCATCACTGCTAAGATGTGAACTTTCTTTAGCAATTCACTAGCCTTGAATAAATTCATTTCTCTTTATAAATCTTCATAATACCAAAAGTCATGTCATATAACCTTATAACAAGCTCTCTCCCTCACCTATTCAGAGCCTATTCTATATCCCAAATCCTGAAGTTTCCTCTTATTCCTGAGGACTATACCCCATCATCTCTTATCCTTTCTTTGAAAATCTGTTAATAGCTGGTTGCTGTTTCAGATATACAAAGGTGGCAATATTTTGCAGGTGCCCAGCCACTATGCGCCCAACTACCCGCTGGGGCACCCGCGGCGGGTTGCAGGCGGTGAGCGGGGTGCAGGTTACAGCACTTTGCCCATGCCCCCTTCTGCAGTCCACATGCACTCCCACACGCTGCCCCATCATCCTTCGCCTCCCATGTCTCCGCCTCAAGTTGGAATGGTTCATCCAATCCCACATAATATCCAACAGCAGCAGCAGCAATCTCATCCTCAGACGCCACCGCCACCACCCCCACCAACATCATATACCAGTGAACATCATTCCAGCATGCCACGTAAGTATTTAATTTCATTTGTTAGTAGGATTCATTGTGAATGAAGTGAAATTGATGTATTTAATCATTGAGGTGGACTTCTGTAACAATGATGTGGAGTTTGAGTTGATTCTTTATAACACATCACTTGCTTGTAGTTTATGGAAAACTTGTGTCAGGAGCTGATCCCTCACATCATCAATTCCAGGTCAATTTTGGTGTTCCTTCTTATAATCATTCTGCCTCTGGTGGTAGTTGGATCGATTTTTGCATTAGGTTCTTTTGAAATTAATTTCTGTTTTAGTAATTCTTTCACACTAGTGTGTATATAAAGTTGGTGAGTCAAATCACATTTGAATAATTCAATTCCATGGCCAGGCTTGGGCCCAGAAATTACAAGCACTTGGAAGTGAATTAAATGGATGGAATTATACAGGGTACTTCAAAAATGGCATACAATACTAATGAACTAAAATTAACTCGTCATTTAAAAACTACTTGACACATCAGGTTTAGATTTTGAGTAGAATATTTGACTAAAAAAAATTTGGCCATTATTCATAGGATGTGAAATTATAGACATTTTTAAAATGGTAACCTATTCTTTAGTTATTTTTCTGAAACTTAGTTGCTTTCTTTGGTTACATACAAAATTTCATTTGTTTCATACAGAAGATTTGGTTGAAATGAGAGCAACTTAATTTTTGTCCTGTACTGTCAAATTTTGTGTGAGGGAAACTTGTGTTTGTGATAACAGTCTAAAATAAAATGTTTTTAACAGAAGCTGAAAGGATTGAAATTCCGATGATTATAGACGTTGATGAAAGAAGAAATATGCAAACTTTTCAATGAAACTCATCCAATTTGGCAACCTATTTCACAGGCAACCGTGAGTAAAATAGAAGTCAGACATGTCAGAGGTTTCAAGAGGTCAGAAAGACTTAAACTATTAAATTGATGTGTCCAAGAATGTTTTAAACAATGGTTTAATTTTAGTTTTATTGATATTATGTGTATTAAGAAATATCCTGAATATAAAATGTAAAGGATTATAAGAGCAGCTAACAGAAGCAAGGAGAACTGCATTAGTGGAGCTTTATTATTTATTTGATCCTGTCATACACTCATATGAATATCTTTAACAACCTATGTATTTTATAGGAGTGACTGTCCACTTGATATGAAAAAAAGTCTTCAGTCTTCTTAAAAGATGTGGTTTTGGACTTATTTGCAATGCTAAAACTGAAGGAAGGTAAAACTCAGTAGTTCACATAAGTAGTAATGATTTTGTAGTTTTGCTAATTGTTGTTGGCTGCGTATTACAAAGAATGTTAAAAAATCTTGCTACTGCTAGTGCTGGGTTATCTTATAGAGCAAATAATGTACTGCAGTAGGTGCAATATTAGCAGTTGTTGAAATGCTTCATCTAGAGTTGGAAACTATTCCAAAATAAATTTGTGGATGTGTTGTATAAAACAACAAATCTACTTTGAACTTTGTGATTCTTGTAACATTATTTGGGATGATTGATGTTAGGAGGAATTTAGTGACAGTGACGGTCAAATTATATGTTTTATTAATTTGTTGAGTTGGTTTTTTAACACTATGTCACTTACATTGTTATTACGAGGGACTAGTTTCGAAAGCCTATGCTTTCATTTTCAACCTCACGGGTCCAACTGGCATTGCTGGCTGCATTTGCTTGTACAATGGCAGTGTTAAAAATTCCTGGATTCAAACACAGAATCTCAGTTATAAGGATTCTATAGAATGTTGTGACTGGCAGCCTGCTGCTCCTATGGCCCTATGGCTGCTCCTAATCTGTCCATGCAGTTGCAGTGAATGGGCTGTTATTTCTCCCCTAGATGATGGTAACAATGCAAAACAATATGAATATGTTTTACTTAACATTTGTTATACAGGTGTTTACAGTAATGTTCTCTGGTTATAAACAGATGTAGCATCACTCTCAGATGTTAGATATACGTGAAATTAGTGTCATTAGAAAGAGAAACTCAAAACAGTTCAATGCCTATCTCAAAGACACTAAATGTGTGTTCCACTTGTCATACTGCAGACATCAAGGCGATATTTTTACTCAGGTCACATGAGCTCTGACATATCTACAAAGATGGATTCGATGGTGGCAATAATAAAAAGTCAAGTTCTTGCGGATTTCAATAAAGTTGTAGTGAATGGATAATATTTGACATCTTAAAAAGAAGTCATAGATGGTTAAGTCAAGGTCCTCAGAGACCAGCTGCAGAAGACCCTATCTTGGTTTTTAGTTTCCCCAATCCATCTTCCTGTAGGTCATTGCTTCAGAGCATCAAGTACGGCAAGATGCCATAACGCTCATGTGCTATGGAATTCACACCAAGTTGAAAATTGAACCTTCAGACCATTTAAAACAATTTACCTCTATCCAATAAGCAGTGCAAACAGCATCTTTTTATCTTTCTTCTTGTGCTGCCATCTGTTTCTGTTAAAAATTAACAATTGCATATCTCCTGAAACTGTCTCTCTTCCTATTGACACCAATTTTGTGTAAATGCAACAATTGATAGGGAAATATTTCTGTGAACATTATGTATAATGTGTATGTATGTGCCTGGTCATTATTGAACACTTATGCAGCCAAAATATTAGAAAATGTAGGCCAATACAGTCTTCTAATTTGTCAAGTGAATGGAAGATTTGTTGCACTAATTTTATCTTTAAACATTCTCCTCGGATAATAATCAGAGATATAGATCTGGGGAGCAAACAGGTCAGTTAATTAATCTCACTCAAACATCTAATGTGAGTTAGTGATTTTCTTGCTGCATGTCAGCCGTTATCTTTTAATCGGTTTGAGCTGCTGATATGTTTAAATTTTTTTAATAAGCTATAAATGAAGATTTATTAGGAACGGTTCGTCCAAATGTGATTCATCAAACAAAGCTTAACACAGTAAACACATGCTGTTGTGTAGTATACACCGTGCTAACTACACATAGCTTCACATGATATTATGTTAATGCTACACTGAACTGCAAATGCCATGAACTAAGCAACCTCAGAGGAAGGTTATCAACCCAGTACCTGCTAAATGCCAGATCTAGTGGCCTCCAGTTGCATTGTATAAAGCACCCAGTATTTTGAATTAAATGTCCATCAATAAAGTACAAAGCAGTGCAATGTAGATTATAACTATGAAACCACAGCAACCTTACTGTAACATAACCATACAAATGCTATACAATTGCAGAATGGATTTAGGCAAATGGCTCATATTATATAATTAGAAACTGTACCTTATCTTTATAAATAATTTATAAAATTCTTGCAATTTATTACAACAGCAGAGAGCTTTAAATTGCTTTCTTTTTCAGCATAGTCCCCTGGGTTTTTAATTCACTTCCTGATATCAGCCCCCCCCCCCCCCCACAAAAAAAAGAACAGCTAATTTGCAGTGCACACCAACTTTCTCTATATATTATGTTATTCATATAAACAGTGATTCTTCTATTACATAATTGATAAATATAATACAACTGAGCCTGTACAGTTTCATAACTGTATGTGTTAATTTTTTCTGTTAATTTGTTAGTATTTTCTGTACCTACTATGTACAGTTTTCTTGGTCCACAAGGTATCACATTCCACCCAAAAATTCAATATTGAAATTTCACTAGGAATACATGTTTTTAGTACACCTGAATAAAAAAAAAAAATTATAGAAATATCCATGTGTGTGTCTGTGAACAGCATAACTCAAAAATGAAAAGTTGATTAAGTACCAAACTTGCTATATAAGTTTAGTATCTTCCAAGGGTGTGACATGATTTTCAGGAAAACCCCTGCCCCATACAAGTCTTTATATGGAACGTTTTTCAAAATATTTGGTTTTCTTAAAAATGGCTAACAATTTTTGTATTAAAATGCCATAGATTAAAAATATTTACTTGCCAAATAAAATGTATATCTTAAACTTTCTGGGAATAGCCTCTGAAGCTCTCTGTTTCGGAGGACTTTTGCTTAAGTGTTAAACTGTAAGAGAGAGATAAAAACTTACTGCATAAAAATTGTAGATCTAGTTAAAGCACGTGATTTACATCAAATGCAATATTTTTGTGGAGTTAATAATTTCTGAGATATTGGCTTTTATTGGCTTCAATTTTACAATGCTTAACTTTGGCAAATGGAAGTGATTCATTTTTCATTCTCCTGGTCAGGCAAAGAGCATTACAAAACTATCACATAGCAATTAACTTTTAAAAGATTTGACTTGTTTTAGTGTGTGTATTGTATTTCCTTATTCCTTCTTGGCCGCACCGAGGCCGAGTGGTTAGACCACTAGCCTCTCACTTAGACGGCCAGGGTTCGATCCCAAGCGACCACATGTGAGATTTGTGGTGGACAAAGCGGTGCTGGGGCGGGTTTTCTCCGGGTACTCCGGTTTCCCCTGCCATCGCATTCCACCGGTATTCCATTATTCATGTATCATCAGTGTCACCGCCTGCGGTGCCATAAGTAGTTAAAGTGGGCGTTAAACATTACTAAAAAAAAAATTATTCCTTGTAAAGGAAATGATTACATAATAAAACCATTTATCTAGTGTTAATATAAGTGTGATAAGTATGAAATAAATAGAAGCTTTGTAAGAATAGTTTGTTGCAGCTTAGGCAGAGAAAGTCATGTGAATATAACACATTACAGATTTTTAATATTAGTGCACTGTGACAAAAGTTTATAAGCTTAATGTTTTAGTGTTTTATTTTTACATTTGATAGTATAAACATTTAAGAAGTCAACATAATTTTTTACTTTTAGAGAAAGCATTTTATGTCATCCAAAACTTCAATATTGTGATTTCACTAATTATTCACATTTTGTGACCTCTGAATCAAAATAAAGCATTTTTGTTTTAGGAAAAACCGTGAGAGAGAAATGTCTTATAATATTTTCTCAAAATGGCCTTTAATTTTATATTTGAATTACATATGCTATAAGATATTTGCATGATGAATAATATGTATGTCTTGAATTTTTCTGCGAATAAACAAGAACATTTAAACAAGAAGGAACTTATGTCAGCTCACTCATAACAGGGCAGTAGATGAATAGTGATACTGTTGTATTAGAAAACTAGTAACCAGTATGATAGTACTTGTTGCAATGTGGTATGCAAAGTTCAGTTTGTGGGTAAAGGAAAGTGATGGCTCTTCACTGACTAGAGCAACAATGGAGGAGAGGTTGTCATGGAAACCATGGGAAATATTCCCATCCAATAAATGTCACATGTGCAGAGTAAATTTATCTTTACAGCTTGTAGTTTGTTAGTTATACGGAATTCAGTCAGAATAACAGGTTCTCATACATTTTTTGAGAATTCAAGATGTATATGTAATTTTTTATGTCATATCATACATATGTTTTAACCAAAATGTTAGGAAAATAATCCTCTTTTAAAAAAAAAAAAAAAAAAAAGGAGAGAGAATAGAGAAATAACATTTTTATGCAAAAGTTAGTTTGTGATGCTTGGAATTTCATGAAAAACTTTGTTTATATTATTGAGACATTTTAATTGCTATTTTAGAATTCGGGAATCATGAAATATAGAGGATGGGAGGTGAATAAGTGCAAATATTTTTATCAGTGTTGGAAGATGATGTGAAGATCCAGTATTAGCAGTTTTTGCACTGTTTTCTAAAGCTATGTTCATGAGAAAAATTTCACAATGCTTTTGGGATTGCTATTATTCCGTATCTCAACGTTCACTGATTATCTACGTACAGCTCATATGATTGACTATAGTTGGTGTGACATGAGGGAAGAATATTGATTGCTCTGAAACTTCAACCTATGTAACCATATTTTTTTGTTTTATACAACATTATCTGATTAGGATTCACAACATATTCAGGATTCAACTTAAATATATTGAACACAATGACATTATTATATTTTATTTAAATTTGAATTTTTTGGACAAATACGTAACTCAAACCAACATGTAAGCACTTTTGTTCTTTAAATTACAGGCTCACCCTCATTGCTCTTATAAAGGTGAAGAATTAAAATTAAACCTCAGCAGTCAAAAACCTTTCAAATAGGGAATTAGAAAACTTGTGTCAAAGATCATTTAATTCACTGCAGTTAATGTTTTTCTTTTGGGAAGATGACAATTTAAAAATCACAGATGATACAGTCCCTTGGAGCATTGGCAGATTCCCCAGTTGCTGCATAAATTAAATGAATATAATTCATCGTATGTAAAGCCATTGTGTAAAGGAAAGTTTGTGACTGAATTTCCTTGTTCCCTCACTGTAAGTCACATAAATGCAGATTGGTGGTGTGCAGCAGAGAAGTTGGCCATTGTGAGACATAATGCAGGGTCATTTAAAACACATTAGACCTTGAAATTTGTGCTTCATTTATGACAATGCTATTAGTAAGTGGACAAAATGTTATGCACTTCTGTATTATAGTACTGTTCTCTACTGAATATCATTATTTATACTTGTTCACCTCCCATCCTGTATATTTCTGTTGAAAATAGGCACTGAACTCTTGCATTGAATGTTACACTTCTTCTATCAAGTGCAGATAATCTGTAATTAAAGCAAAAGTTAATGTGATTGCAAGTTCTGTGCTGTTGTAATAAATAAATATTGTTCATGTGTACTTATTGACTTGCATTCTTGTTTGGTCGCATGTGGTTCATCTTCAATTCTAGTTCTCTCTGGTATTAATATATGAATGCAAGGAAGATATGCTCCCTTTAAGGTACACAAATATTGGTGGAACAAAACTTCTGACATTAGCGTTCTTTTTTTTTTTTTTTTTTTTTTTTCAGGCCCCCTTAAACTTCATCAGGGGTTTTGACTTGGGTAACAACCAATTGTATTATTGTTTGGAGCTGTAAGTTTTTTTATAAGGTTTATGTAATTTAACCTGTTCGATCATATCGGAAGATGAATGAAATCGGTGAACTTATCCATTGGGCCCATGGAGCTTAAGATTATTCAGCATTTGTCTTCTCAGGATAAGGGAAAAACCCTGGAAAAAACCTTATCCGGTAACTCACCTTAAGCGAGATTTGAACTTGCAACCTCTTGAATGTGAGGCAGAAATGCTACCCCCGCACTACTGAGGTGGATGTTTGATTTTTTCTTAATGTTGATTTGTCAGTATTTTACAAATAAGCTTGCTCACATGTTGTCACTGGGGAATAGAGAATTATTCTGGTTAAAGAAAAATTCCCTGCCCTAGCCAGGATTCAAACCTGGGACCTCTGAGTTGAGAAACCAGAACACTGAACAATTGACTGCAAAGGCAGTCATTATATAATTATTATCTTGTTCAACTCAGTTGCCAAGCAACTTTGTCCCATGCCTAAAAGTTCAACATACGATGTTATTAAAAGATAAAATGGAGCATACCCTTTATATACTGTAGATGCTGAAATAATATATTATAAAATTTGAGAGAGGAAAACAATAATACTGTGTTGTTTGCAGCACCTCCATCCCCGTTGGCCGTGGCAATGACTGGTGGTGATGTGGTGGATCATAGTAGTGTTGTGATGCACCATTCACACCATTCCCATACACTGCCGCATCACTCTGTGCTTCACCACCACCATCAGCACCGGCCTGGCAACGTTTCCCCACCTCTTCCACCACCACCTCCTCCAGAGGATGAGCACGCAGCATTTGGACGTCCTCATACAGGAAGAATGATGCCCATTGTACCTGACGAAGATGATCTTCCTGGTTGGGTGCCCAAGAACTACATAGAGAAAGGTTTGTTTCTCTGTGATTATTAGGTAGTGAGAAAATCAACCAATACTTCATTATGTAGCAAATAAACTGTTAGGTTATATTTCGTGCAGATTTCACTGTTTAACTTTCTACTCATTTTACTTTTATGCAAGCAATGTTCTAACTTTTATAAGTTTTGCCGTATGTACTGATGCTTTTAGGAAACATTGACTTCTTGAAACATAATGAAAGTTATTTTTCATTTAAAAGTCCTAGCATATAATCAACCAATTTATTGAACCAAGAGTTGATGCGCAGTTTTGACTTTAATGCTAGGGAATTTCCGTGAAAATCTACATACCTCTTGATATGACTTGGCTTCCACATGTGTGCTGATCACAGAAATTCAGTTCTAATCAGAGCTTTTTGGTCATTTCAGAAGGAGGAATCTTCACTGATTTCTTACTGAAATTTTAATGTACAAAATGTTAATTTAGTGGAAAGGTAAAGTTTATTTTGTAAAACAAACCCATGTTAAAAACAGATTAAACTGCTTGTTTATAAGGAGATATATGCAGCAACATAACCCTCAGGTCCTTGTATCAGCCCCTGTGCTGTACCAAAACTTATTCTGAACTCTGAGTATGGTCTGTATATGGGGATGTGGCTGCATTTATTGGGACATTTGGACTTGATTAAAGCCTAGTTTATGAAGCTCAAAGGAGTCAAGGAGCCTAAGGTCACTCGTTTACATCATAATCATGATGGTCTGTATAGGTTAACCAATCAGTTGGAGGACTGAATGTCATAGAGGCATGTCGTCACCGTGGCTCAATGGTTAGAGCAACCCCTCGGAAAGCAGGCAAATCGCTCTCAAATACTGAATTTTTCAGCTGGTTGTGTAGACATAGTAACAGCATTACTAATACAATAACAACATTGACCAATAATAATTGGCATAACTATGTTATTTTTATCCATTGCTAAGTATGCACTTGTGAACATAAGTCACCATTAAGGTACTATGTTCTACCTGGTTGGTACTGGGTAAAAAACACATCAGTTGGAGGATTGAATGTCATTACTGCATGCTGTCGGGATTGAAGCAACCTATGGAGAGTGGGAAAACTATGTGGCATCAAATTTTTTAACTAGTTCTAACAGAAATAATTTGTTCAAAGCCTATTAACACATCTTACAATCAATGCCAATGTCACAATTATCAATATTAAAATAAACATAGGTCACAGGGATAGGGCAGAAAATCTTGATACTTGCATCCATGCAGCTTTTGATTACTGTTCATTGAGTGAAAATTATCATTATATACTGACAGCTGACTGAATGTTCCTTTCTAATAAGCTAACTATCCTTCCTCTCCAACCAACACACCATACACATCTACGACTTTGGTCGACTTAATTGTGACTAATAAACACGACAGTACTCTGACTTATGGACAACTTCCAGCAGATGGAATATCAAAGCATGACATTATATACATTGCCTACTCACTCAAGTGCCCCAAAAATGTAAGCAGATTAGCTGCCTATAGAGACCTAAAACACATTGACGAAGACGCTCTAAAAAAATATGAAGTACAGATACCGTGGCATACAATTTGGACGTTAAAAAATGTAAACGACAAAGTTAAATTATTAAATGACTTCATTAAAAAATTATATGATAAATTTTCCCCTATAAAATCCAGAGTTGTGAAGAGAAAAGCAGCTCCTTGAATGACTGACTCTATACGTAATTTGATGACAGAAAAAGACAAAGCTTGTCAAAATTACGGAAAAGAGAAAGCAATTGACAATTTTGAGCAGTACAAACAAATACGTAACCAGACAACTCAGGCAATCAGAAACAGTAAGGGACAACATATGTATGACGCAGTAAAGGCTTCTGCTAACACTTCCGGACTTTGGAATGCTCTAAACAAAATGGGAATAGGTAAAACAACTGATCAGATAGACAACATCCAGGTACCTTTAGACTTGCTTAATGGTTACTTTACCACCATCCCATTAAACAAAGATGACACTATCAACGAACTGAAACAATAAAACCCTCCCTCCTGCAATGAAAAATTCCACTTCAACTGTATTAATGATCTAACATAAAGAAAGCTTTACTGAGAATTACTACTAAAGCCAAAGGATATGACAACATTAACATCACTATGATACAACTCATTCTTGACATAATACTGCCTACTGTAACTCATATATTTAATGCATCAATGATAACCTTTATATTTCCCTCCTTAGGGAAACAAACCCTCATTTTCCCTCTCCCCAAAATCAAAATTCCGAATTCCCTGAGTGATTATTGGCCTATTAGTATCCTTCCTGTCATGTCCAAAGCGCATGAATGGATAATTCACAGACTACCTCAACAAAAACAACCTCTTAAACGAATACCTGTCCGGCTTCAGACAGGGACACAATACAAATGCTGCATTACTGAAGGTTACTGAGGACATACGTGAAGCAGCAGACAATTGACCTTACTAACACAATTCTAAAGCTTTTGATGTACTAGATATTGGTGTGTAAGCGTGAATATTTAAATATGTCAAATAGCATTACAACATGGTTCAAATCTTATTTATCTGAGCGCCAGCAAACAGTTATAGGTATAATTAAATCAAACCGATCTCATTGGAAGGAAACGAACGTTGGTGTACCACAAGGTTCTGTGCTTGGGCCCTTGTTTGCTATTTACATAAATGACATTACAGAAAGTATAAGACATAAACACCATCTTTTCACTGACGACTTGCAACTGTACTTACACATGGTCTGTAGTGATTTAGACAACTCAATTAAGACTATAAATGAAGACTTAAATTCAGTATCGATTTGGTCATTAAAACATGGACTACAGCTGAACTCAGGAAAGTCACAGGCAATCATTATAGGACACGAGCGGTTGTTGAGAACTCTAAATTTGTATAATATATATATATAATGTATTATTTAATGTGATGTGATGTATATCACATTAAATAATTCTGAAATACCATTTCGTAATACAGTAAAGAAGCTTGGAGTTTATATGGATCAAAATTTAAACTGGAAAATGCAAATTACACAAGTATGTAAAAAATATTCTCAATAGTCTATCCTTTAAAACATATAAATGACTTTTTACCAACTTCAAGTAAGAAAATATTAATACAAACACTTGTAATGCCCCATTTTGACTATTGTGACTCTCTTTTTACTAACCTAACTGAAAATATGACTCTAAGACTTCGAGGGCTGGGAATATGTGTGTACGCTTTGTATGCAGTCTCCGTGAATTTGATCATGTTATACCATCACTCAAAACATGGCTCCAGCATAGGGATGGAAGAAAATTACATTCTTTATCATTTCTCTATCAACTTCTTCATTCTCGCATTCTAAACTATTGAAATGTTCGCTTCAAATATCTTTCTGACTGTCATAATTGAGAAACTTGCTCAAAACACTCTTTCCTTCTTGCTATACCTGCTCATCATAGAACCTTCTATTCATCATTTACAATAGATTTAGCTTGTCTTTGGAATTCCTACCTGAAGACGTAAGGGACTGCCGGAACATTATACTGTTCAAGCAGAAAATTAGGGCATACATTTGTAATCAAACCTAATCTGCTGCTTTATTAATATGATAAATACATCACTACTTTCATTTATTGTTATTAATATTGTATGTTTTGGTAAGTAATGTGCATTTCAATTGTAAATATCATAATAAGTGTTTCGACCTACATGAATATTTCATTTAATATAATTTTGTTTACAATTTTTTTCTTTCTTTTCATTTCATATATTTGTTGCACCTTTTTATATATGTTTTTATTAAGTTGTATTAAATTGTATTTTTGTTCTTTATTCTTTTATTCATTGTATCATTGCTGTGTTGAATTTAATGTATTGCCTGGTAGAGTGGAAGAGAAGGCTTTAGGGCCTTAACTCCAACCAGGATAAATAATTAAATAAATAAAAATAAATGTGATTACCCTGTCTCTCTCTCTCTCTCTCTCTCTCACACACACACACACACATTCATGCACAAATCTTCTTCACAAATGTATTTTCAATGAAATCTCAATCAAATATTAACTAAACTGAAAAATAGCTCTAATAACTTTGAATTTTGTTTTTGCAGTTGTGGCAATCTATGATTACTATGCAGATAAAGAAGATGAACTAAGCTTCCAGGAGAGCTCAGTGATATATGTGCTGAAGAAAAATGATGATGGTTGGTGGGAAGGTGTAATGGATGGTATTACAGGATTATTCCCAGGAAACTATGTGGAACCATGTGTTTGAAGAAAATGCCTGCCACTAAACTAATAATATCATAACATTAGTATAGTGGTTGCAGTAAGAAAGGTAATGACACTAAAATGATGCGGTGGTCATGCCACAAACAGCAGAGATAGAATAAGTTATATTACTTGCTTCTCTAACAGTATAGGAAACAGAAGGCAAGCTTATCATTCTTTATAATGACATTTAAAATGTTGGCAAATATTCTGCTCAATGAGGGGCATTGTAAAAGTAGGCTACATTTTACTGAGCTCTAAAGATCCTATAAGTTACAGAGTGTAAATGCGTTCTGAAAACTAAAGAATCAATGAAATCAGATACATTTCATTTGTTTCTGTTCAATTTTTAATCTACAAAAATTTTACATTCCTGTATTTGATTCTCACTTCTAAGGTTAATTTGCTAATATAAGATTCTTTTATATATGCCATTCTAAAGTGTAAGTTACATAACATCTATAGAAGAAAGAGGCCAAATGCTCCACTAACTTAAGGAATTTAATATTTGAATATGTTAACAACAGAAGACAAGCGCAAAATAAATGCCAAGCAAGTCAGCAAAATATAGCAATGGAGATAATTGGTAGGAACGGTAACAACAAGAGAAAATTGCAAACAGCTGCCTTGAGATTACGAAGCAGTGGAAATAATCCATTGCCCATGGAACAAAGAAGTCAATATATAGATGTAAATACATAAGAAAGGATGTAGTGGATCTAAAAATAAGTCTGTTGCCATATAAAAGAGTATGTAATAACATTACAATCAAAAAAAAAATTCAGATGTAACAGAGTAACTATAGGCCCAGTTGTACAGTTCCAAAATAGCAGTCTCCAACTATGATCGTTCAAGTGTTTTTATAACCAGTTTCTAAAATAACAATATGCAAAATGCATTGTTACAAGTATGTATATGATGAGAGACCTTGGAACCATTCCTGATTCCAAGTTCTAATAAAGAGCGTGCTCAGTAGAAATCTTCTGGCAATCAGATTTAGTGATACTTGCCCTATGTGTATGAAATTACCCAAAATGTGGTTTAGGAACATTCAACATAGTTGCAACTGATACAAGGTGGTTACTAAGTTGATGATGGAAGTAAATTCTTTGGCTTGAATATCATGATTATAATAAGTATATTGGTCCATTCTTGTTAACAGCAATTACAAATTTGCATATGCATGGTGGAAGAGAGATGAGCACTGTCTTTTGAAAATCGAGTAAAGGCACATAATATGAAAGAATCTGAGCCAGGAAATGACGGTGTACCAAGAGTATATTGCTGATGTAATTATGCAAAAATACTTGTGGACAGTCTCAACTGTTTCTTTGAAACTGAACAACTGAAACTGTCAGTGAAAAATAACACATTTTCCCCATGTTTATAATTAACAATGGAATAACTTCCAAAATCTTAAGTTATAATTAATCGCCATATCTGTCATAATTTATTTCATTTTTACAGCTAGTTAGGCTTTCAGAGCTTATAGAATATATGGTTAATATGCAAATAGAAACTAATGAAAATTTGAGATATAAATCTGTTTTCAAACAACAGCAACAAACATTTTACACAGAATGACAGTTAATATGGGTTTTAAAAATGCTAGACAAATTCAAAGTTGCTGTATGTTTTTGAAGTAATCCACATAAATTTTGACCCAATATGTGTGCGGATATTTAAGGACACATTGGAAATGGTCTTTTTCACTGTCTACAGAACTGCCTCTGCCTTGTTCACAAGACCCATTTTTGAATGAAAATGCTCCCCATAATCTGATTTTGAGGCAAACAAAAAAAAAAATGTTGAGATAAAAATGATAAAAATGCAAAATGTTTGGAGAATGGGGCCAAATGTTAATGGTAAAGAGAATGTTAAGAACCTACTTGCAGAGCCTTTAGAGAGGCCACTCAGGTATTATAATAATCATCATTATCATCACCACCACCACCATCATCAAAATGAATGGCTGTGCTTACACACTTCCCGCTGAGGCAGGAACATTTTCTTTAATTAGAATCATTTCCTATCTTCCACAGAGAGTTGATGAATAAATGGAGTATGTAAAAAAAAGAAAATCATTGTTAGCATATTAACATCAAGTGATCATATCAAAGCGTTAGTGTTGACTATAATAATTAAAGATAGCTTAGGAAATGAAATGATTAAAAAAAGAAAATTGTGAAATAATGAGATATACTGTCATGATCAAGGTGACCACTATATGGAAGCAGCTGAGGGTGTTTCGTTTCATTTGCTTGGCCAGTATGCTCAAAGCTGAAAAGTAATGTTATTTAGGATCTGCTGTATATGGGAGGTGGATATTTGAAACAGCCCTCCTCAAACTCATTTATTGTGACAGATTATTGCCATATGCCAGCTACAATATTTTGTATGCCTCATCCTATATTCTTACACATTCAAAAATGGTGTACTATGCGCAAACTTTTTCTTGGGCACTCAGTTCCCTAGTCATCATTCAGTAGGGTTTGGGGTATTTCTGAAGCAGAGCATTGCAACAATATTGAGACATGAAATACTGATATATATATTTGCTTTAATGCTAGGGTTTAATTCTGTCTGTAGATCGCTGAGTTCATACACATGCAGATGCATTTTGTTTTGTTTAATAATTCAGCCAGCTTGCAGTAAATTAGGTAACCTGTTCACCATATGACTGAGGGCCTCAATGAAAGAAACTTTCTTTTGTGAAACATTGTGGAAAGGCAGTAGATGAGCTCTCCCTTCTTCCTCCAACCCTCGCTTACCTGTAAAACTAGTGCATAAGAAAATGCGTGCACATAGTACCTAATGCATGCAGTAACTCCATACTATGCTCCTATTTTGCTGTCATCTGTGGTAAAATGCATGCATAGTTACAATTTTTTTCACCTCTACAATGATATCAGTTATTATAAAAATTGAATGTGTTAGATTTGCATGACTTTCTGGATAAAATATCTGATGTGTATGATTTTCTACTTTTGTACAAACTATTCTTACAAAGGCTTCTATTTAATTCACGTTAATTGAGATAAACATTTGCAAAAATTGTGTTAATATATATTTCTTGAAGGAACAAAGGGAATAGAAAAATACAGTAGACTTTAAGCGACAGTCAAACTTTTAAGGGTGGATTGCTATGTGATGCTTTGAAATTCAAACTTATGTAAGACAAAACATTTATTCCCATTATGTTCCAATTTCTGAGAAGAAATACCTGCATTTAAAACAACTATATTCAAAAAGCATTATTCCTGAGATGTGCCATGAAGAATTTAGGAGTCTGTTAAGAGAACTTGTTGAAGACAAACTACTAGAGACCCGTGTAGAAGATGAGGTAATTTCTAATAATAGAGCAGCTGTATTTTAAATAAACATTTAATAAGGTTCTCTTAAAATATGTTCCTATAAAATATTGTTATTATTTCCGATGACCTATTTATGGAAATGTATCTAAAAATGTTTAAACTCTCTGGCTCCAGGAACTATCCATTAGATTATTTAAAATTCTAGATGTTTTATTGTAAGTAACAATGATTGAAAAGAATAATTCCTCATAGCTCACAATATTATTGTAAGCAACATTTCTGGCATTAAATTACATTGTTTGACTATTGTCCATGAGAGAATATATTCTCATATTGTGTCCTATTGTTAAACAATATTTATGTTGGGCTACAGAAAAGTATTGAAATATAACTTCTATAAATGAATACATAACATTTTTTATGTCTCCTGTAAATTTTATAAAATGGTGCTTAAGACACTCTGGCCTTCTAGGGAAGATATATATGTTCCTCTTGGCTTGAATTTTCCAAAAGTTTTTGAAGTTCCAAGTCATTCTTTTATTTCTCATATGTCATACAAAGAGCTTGGAATATCAAAGCCAGCATATACTGATGACATCTTAAATACTAATTTATTATTGCTTCCACACACCCCCCATTTGCTTATAACAAAATATGAAGAAATCCATTTTTGTAAGCATGTATCTTATCGTAAAGTAGATATAAAAATAAGCTTTTATAAGTCCAGTTTGTAGATAGATGTGAAAATAGAAGAAGGTTAGTGAATGTGAGTGCAGTTGCTTCACAAAGGAAATATGACAATGATTGTCATAAATCCATCTCCATACCCAAGAAAAGGGAAACTTTTATCCTTGTCCTTAGAAATCAATAGCAACCCTGATTTTAAGTAGTACAGTACTCCACAAGGCATCTCAGTTGCTAAAGTTCCAAATTCTAGAGAACATAGCTCTAGAAACAGATGATATTAAGAGGTTGTAACTCTGCAGAAAGGACTGAGGAGGAAGGGCTGGATTGCAAAACAATTATGAGACTTCCTAAAAAGGTGGTGGCCAGAGGGCACTTGCATTAACTACACAGATATTAAGTGGAAATGGATAGAGTTTTTTCCTGTTTAAATCGAGTGCGGGTAAAGGGGAATGTTGTCTTGTATTTGTATGGGAAAAATGTAGTAAACTGAGTGATTTGCCAACATACTATAAAATGAAAGGAAGACTGCAAAACATGGCTGTGTTGAAAACCCTTCAAAAGAAAAATTTAGCACTTCTGGAAACATTGTAGCCACCTGCATTTAGTGAAATACCACTTTGTTCACAAATTGAGTGATCATAAAAGCCTGACAGGAACCAACTAATGTATTTTGTAATTGAAAATCTGCTGCAAACACATAAGGTAAAATTTAAGGAGTAAATTAACTCGTCAGCATTTAGGCAGAAAGCACTATGTTCAAAAACTTTTGAATAGTCATTAAAAATAGAAAAAAAAAAAATGGTTTACAGATTTTTTAGTAACTGTGCAAGAGAAAGTACAAAGTGGAGTTTACCAGACTGTAGAGCATTGATTGAAGAATGTTGCTGTAGTATTATCTCAAAAATTGAAATTTTGGACTAGGCGACTTCTGTCTAAATGTCAACTGTGTTTATCAGTACAAGGTAACAATAGTTTCTCAAACAGCTGATGTTAATTTTGCCTAGTCTCGATAAATCAGCTAGTCATTCATGATTTTCATTATATGAATGGCTTTCACTGCCTTTAAAGATTTATTATAGCTTGATATGGATTTTTAGGTGTTATGTTTATAAGGTTTTTGTTTTTGTATTTTGTTTCATTTAGGGAAGTTAACTAATTATTTGTAATTATAGAATTATGACTATTATTATTATTATTATTATTATTATTATTATTATTTATTTTTTTGTTTCTCTGTAATATAGTGCATTAGAATTTTGTGTAAAACACCGAACAGTTGTTCACACTCTGGTTCCTGTTCCCAGTTTTGGGGATTAGTCCTAATTATCAAATTCTGATCATATTCCTGTGCTATGTTGTATTTTCTTCCTGGTCCTGTTTTTTCCTCACAGCTTTGGGTTGTTACATTTGTCCATTCTTTAAATTTCTTGGACCTCAAACTTAGTCTTATTTCTGCATCTCTCCAACAGATGGCTAAACACTTATAATAACGAACATTTACTTGCAGATCATCTTATGTTAATTTGTATGTAGAAAAACCGTGGCCCAAAAGTATTGGAGCGCTAATGGTTTCATTGTCAGATGGGAGGCATTAAAAAACAACACCACTTTCAGATCATACACATAAACATTGAAATCAAGCTAAAGCTATGCAATAGCTATTATTTTGCCTGTTACATTCCCAGAAGTTCTTTATTCTAGAAAGTTCTAGCATCTCAAAGATTCCCAGCTCTTATTCTAAAGGCTTTGAATTTTGCTCCTTTATCTTCTGATGGCTTTTTGCATTAGTGATACCTAAATTGGGAGCTGCTGTTTATAATAGCTACATTTCTGGCATAGAGCAAAGATTGGCACATGCTAAACAGATTTTTTAACCTGTTCTGGCCAAGCGTAAGCTAAGTAATCAGCTTAGAAATAGTTAAAACTTCTACATTCTGTCTAATGAGTATTTATAATTCTTTAAATATTACTTACATCTTTCTTTGCAAGGTGTTTAATATTGATTTTTTTTATTGAAAAATCAATGTCAGGGCAGAACTCAAAACCACTGCTCTGTGAAACACTGTCCTATTCAATAAATAATTTAAGCTTGTATAAATTTGACTCTTTTATTAATTTGTTTAAATGTGTTGTTTCTTTTATGGTCTTTCAGGCTAACATTCAGTTAATCTGAGTCATTGTTATATAATATCTATTACAATAATCACATTTAATTTCATAAATGCCAGAATTCAAATCATAGTGTGGTGGCATTAAATAAGAATTGTATTTAATAAATTTCTCAAAAGTGAATTTATCTGATACTTTAGCTTTTGAAAATTGTTTCCAAGTTATTTCTGCAATGATTCAGGAAAGTAACAAGAAAATCTTGGTGTTATGCTTAAATATATATCCTCATGAATATACTTCACTGTTATTTTGGAATGCTTATTTGGAACCTACTGGAACGGTTATTATTATTATTATTATTATTATTATTATTATTATTATTATTATTATTATTATTAAAAAAATTCCAGCTCAAATTTAAATTCAACTTTCTCGTTAGATTCAGGCTTGCCAATAAAATTTGAAGGTTCTAGGGATCTCAGATATTTGTAAATAAAGGTGTCCTTTAACATTGCAAATACTTTTAATTTCCGCACTTTATAGTTAACCACTATTAGGTTGATTATGTTTGATAATCGTGAACATATATGGCCTGTTGATTTCAAACTATTACTATGTCATATATGAACATTCCTAGAACTTTTTAGGTGGCCTTATATTAATCTAGGTTTTAAGTTGGAGATCAGTTTCATAATAATATATGTGCTGAGAGATGAAAGATGAATACTTGAAACTTCCACCATATCTCTTTAAAGTATTATTTTGTCAGTAAAATAAAACTTAATTTTAATGTGATAGTCTTCCTGATGCAAAATTGTTGAATAAAATAAGCTTTTATTTTTGTTATGCCCTGAGGAATTGAATGCTTGTAAATAATTAGTACCCTTATAACTTTTTTCTTGGTACTAGAATATGGAGGCTCTTTCTCAGAAGAAAGCAAACAAAATGCTGAAGTATTGTTTTTTAATAATAAATAAACAAATGGATTGCAGAAACAATATTTAAAGCTAAACAATATGTAAATATGGCAGCATTGTAAGACAGCAATGCAACAAAGAACAATCATGGAAGTTACACAGTGCATGAAGAGTGACATTCATAATATCAATTTTACAAAAAACTATAGTTTCTGTGATTTGCATAAATGTTTTTAGTTGATTATTAAACATAAATAATTGCAGAGTAGCTTTGAATTTGCCAAATAGTCCTGTTCTAATGTGGTAGGTTGTGTAAGAATTGTTGAAAGTTTTTTTTTTTTTTTTTTTTCTTAAGTTGCTTACAGTGTATACTCTTTATAACATTGTAATCCTTGATAGTATTAAAATATAGACTTTTCTTTGGTTGCAATGTATACTAAATGTTTAGCCATAATTTTTGTAGAAGAGTATCCTCATAAACAAACATTAGGCTACATTTGAAGCTGTTTGCAATAAAATAAAATTTGTTTGGAAGAAAGACATGAAAGATATTCCATATATTTATTTTTTGCTTGCTGATGTTTCAGTTTAAAAAGTGATTGGCTGGAAAGTGATTAAGTGTACCTCATATAGAACTTAAGACAACATTTTAAAACATTTAAAATCGACTCAACTAAATTTTAATTGTTAAAACACATCACTGTCTCAAAGTCCACCATATATCAGGATTTTAAAACATACTTTTATTTTCCAGAGAATATATCCACAAGAATTGTGTGTGTGATTAGTGCACAGGAATTGACAATGAAGGCATTCTCCTTCTAACTTCCCAGTATTTGGCAGCAATGGTAGGATACATGTTCAAAGCTTGGCATGATTCTAGATGTTCCATATTCATAATTTCTTCTTTGGTATGTAGTAGACAGTTTGATGAGGTTGAAAGGCCAATCCTCTAAAGATGGTTATTCAGACTATCATGTCTAGTTATCAGACGAAAGTTGGTTTCCATGGTAATTTTGGAATTAAATTAGAATTTGTAGCCACTTTGAAATTTATTTATATAATTTGCATCTATTTTTCTTTTTACAATGCATTTGATTCAAATGAAATTTTATCATAGTTTTTTGTTTAAATTGGGGTCCTTTCCTTTCTTTGCCAAAAAATCTGCTTTTTCAATACCATCCACTGCACAATGAGATGGAATCCATCGTAATACAACTTTATTCTCCAGTTTATTAATGTGTTGAATCATCTTTATTACTAGTAATGTGCAAATTGTAATTGTTTTGTTATAGACACCAGATTTTTACATTTTAGCAATTACATCATCTATTCACAATCCCCAATATAAATGGAGGGCTGCACATGTCTTTGAGTAACCAGTTCATCGAACCTAGCTAGAAGAATATTTGTTCAATAGCCTTCTTCACAGTTACCAATTGTGAGACATTAGATGCCGTGATGAGCCAGCATTATATTAATTTTGTAAGAAACGAAGATAGGAAGATAGGAAGTGATCCCTTAGGCCTAGAACACTCTAATACCATCAGGGTTGAAAATAGCAATAGTTCAGTCAAAGGAGACTGGATTGGAAAGTGTAAAGAGAGAATCTGGTAAGGAATAAGAAAGATGCCAGATTCGGTCATTTACTCATCAAGCTGACCAGTGCTGATTGATGAGTAGCCCTTCCCTTTAGTTCATCATATAAATATACATTCACTTACTTTTCCTATATAAGCGAATATGTATGTACAAGAATTGTAGAATCAGGCTTTTTATATGGTTTTATCTTTTAAAATTTAAACATCCAAATACAATGTGCAAATTATGCAAATACTTTAAAATACTTCTTATATGCAATTTTTGTTTAGCTCCTACATTTGCTGTATACTTTCTTTGAAAATGGATATAGAGGTCTAAAGAATCAATTTTTGTTAACAGGTATAATTTTGGGCCCAGGGTTTTAATAACTAAATATATTATAGATTTTTAAAAAATTAAAGCAATACTTTTATTTTTTTCCAGGAAAAGTTTTAATGTTAATATGTTGATTGATAACTAGATTTAGTATATAATATTCAGAATTTAAACATTTAACATTTTCAAATGTCACATGGTTCATTTTTTGAAATATAGTTTCTTGCAAAGTTAAGTACAAGGGACCATGAAAATGAATTTTGTGTTATAATTGTATTTTGCAAATCTACAATAATATTTTCAACTACATAAGTTGAAATTTGTAGAAGTTTCCATACTGAACAACAGAAATCCTTATTGAACTGAAACATTTGATTTAATAGTATGTAAAGCATGAAAAAATTGGTTTCTGCAATCCACCCAAAAGCTTGTATAGTAATAAATGAATATCAAGAATTTGAAACACTTTCAAATTCCTGAACATAACTTTAAAAGGAAAATTTGCTGTGTAAATATTAAGAATTATATGTAAATGTATGATTATTTAGCCAAAATGTAAATACATATTTTAGAAAGTAGTTTGTGAGAGTGATTCTGCTTGAAAAGTGAGATACCAGTGAAGAGTACATGAAGCATTTACATTGCTATAATGTTTTCATAAAATACTTGTTTTTATATACATGTTTTATATAGAAAAAGCTATTGTGAATCTGTCTGAATGCTTAAATGTAAATATGCAAAAAGAAACAAAGGGCACCGTATATATAAGCTGATATAATCTTGTTTTTTGCACATTTAGGGAATGGAATGAAATGGCCTTAATTTATTATGTTTGTTGTATTGCATTGTAAAACAATATTATGGATTTGATTTAAGATGCATATACCAAATTATGTTATCTCTTGCTTCAGTTAATTCAGAACTTTGTTTTCAAAAGAAAAGGCTGTGTTAATGTGAAGCATTATAGTAATAAATATAAAGAACACAATTTTTGGTTCTTTTGTACCTGCAATCTGCTCAAGGTTTTGCATACTTTTGATATACTCCTCCCCTTTTTCTTCTTCCTGCTCCCCTCTTCAAACATCCACAATTTGCTTTAATTTAACTTAAAACTTTTATTATTTAAGCAGAACCATTTTTAAGATATTCATTGCTGGCTGCATATAGACTTGCCAGATTTTTATAATGACATAAGGGACATTTGCTCCACCCCCCTCTCCCCACTGATTTTGCAGGCTAGGGGTGGCATTGTAAATATTGACTTGCAAAAAAATGCTTATTTGTGGTCTTTGTTAGAATTTTAATGGAATGCACAGAGTGATTTTGCCCTGAAATAAACTTTTACAGTAAATTTACTAATTATTTCATAAGTAAATTGCCTCTAATATATAAATATTCATTTGCAATAGCTAATGAACTTGCCTAACATATTTCATGCTTGCAATTTATCATTTCATTGGTGGAAAATAGCTTGCATTATTCTTAATATGGTCATAAACGCCCTGAAAGCTACATTATAACTCAGCATAATTTTAATTTTACACTTTTATCAAATTAAAGAACATTTCACTTTTCTTTATATGGAAATTTGTAAACAGTGTTATCATTTTTGGCGAGTCAATGAATTACACTAAAGAACACTTTACTCATAAGTGCTATTAATCAACTCGTCAAAAAAAAT
This sequence comes from Hymenopus coronatus, assembly GCA_030762935.1. Taxonomy (NCBI): domain Eukaryota; kingdom Metazoa; phylum Arthropoda; class Insecta; order Mantodea; family Hymenopodidae; genus Hymenopus; species Hymenopus coronatus. The sequence continues at coordinate 31,540,817 of CM060897.1, forward strand.
TAAGATCATTTACTCCTTGCAGTGTTCAAGCTTTGATTTGAAATTTAAAATACTCTCTCTCTCTCTCAGTCATATGAACCAGAAACACTCAGATATGACATTAATGTACTCAATTTCACTGATAATATTACCATTTCTTTACCAATTTTGGACTATTCAATGACCTTAAACTACCTTGAAATGAACAAAATTCTTCATAAAACAAATTCCCTAATGCTCTCCAATTCCAACACCTCAATTGAAGCTTCTACCACCAGTAACTACTATAGGGTCGTTAAATCAAAAGGTAACTCCTGTTGAGGCCTTTCTCCACTGCATGAGGGATCCAAGAGTCACTGGGAAAGTGGTTGGCAAAGGTGCACTAAAATATGTATCTTAAAAAAATTACAGAAATGTTGACCTTCTGCTTACATATTGACAGCAGAATTTTCGAAAATAGTCTTGTTCACCCAAGATAGCAGGAATCCTTGTGATTTCTTGCCTGATGCTATCACTAAGTTTCTGTAGATTACCAGGGAGATCTGTTGCTGAGTTTAGGTGAATGAACCAGAACATCTTTAACTTGTTATACTGCCTGTTTGGGAGCAGATGATCTATATTTTCAACATTTACTTAGGTAAAGACTTCAGTGCAACTTGCCAGCACCACTTTCCCAGCGACTCTTGGATCTCACGTGCAGTGGAGACAGACAGCAAGAGGGGTTACTATATAATTTAAATTATCGTATATATGCAGCTCAGGGATATGAGAATGTGACTATGTGGTTGCTAATACCAATTTACCAAATGAAAAGTGCACTTTTCAAAATACAATTTTTAAATAGATGGGACACTGAGGACCAGGATTGTTATATCCCTTATGTCAGTAACATGGAACATTATTTTTCTCTCTCAAATATGGGAATGTCTTGTAAGCCTAAGTGCAAATGTTACTGAGGAGTACAGTTAGTGTTTTAAGTATAGACATACTGGTTAACCTTTTCAAGATTAAGAGTTCAATTTTATATTTGAGAGTTTGAACAAAATTTGTTGACATTTTGAATGTGAAATCAGTGCACAGTTTTGGTTAGTTTATACAATTTACAATTACTTAGCTGAGAATTTCCTAATTGAGGTTCAGCCAAGGTTTTCTGAATTAACTAAAGTTTAGCTAAAAGACATACTGCAATAAATTATATACGTAATTGACAAATTCCTACAGGATGAAGTAAATGCCCTGTTTGATTTAATTTGTATTGTCATTGAATATGACCATGATGCACTCCATTCCAGTAGCTGGAAGGGGTAAAATATTTATATACCCACTTCTTGTCAGTATCATCATTGTGTGAAATGTTATGTGCTTATGGTAGAAGGGTTAAACATATTTATAGACTTCTACAACTTGGTCAAGGGAAATACATATGCTTTTTATTTTAAATTTAACCATAATTAGAATTTTTAAAAACACGTGAGCTCCGGCAGCTTGCACTGAGAAATGGCACGGCTTACTGGGTACCCTTGAGATATATTCACAATTAAAAAAATGTGTACCATTCACATGACTTTCTCCATATCCCTGCAACAAATAATTCTTAAAAAGCTTATAATTCTATTTACTTTATGCTAATCAGAAAAAAATAGCAGAAATAGTCTTAATTACTTGCTTCCTTGTAAGTAGAAGCGAAATAAAGGACATCCGTAGGTTAAAGTGATAGTCAAAAGCTGGTTGCTATGTCAATGAATTCCTTTGTTTATATGGATAGGAGTTGACAAGTTGAGAAAAGTATGTTTTTCATAGCAGAAACCAAAAATAAGGAATGTCTAAAAAACGACGAACTCCACGAAAAAAATGTATATAACATAAATTGTGTGTTTTAATGTACTCTACATTTTTTGTATAATAGGTTTTTGTCCATCTCTTACAGTTTAGCAGTTATTCAAAATTTAGTAAAATTCATCCAGAATAAACTACTCTTCAGAGGGTATTCCCAGAAAATTCAAGATAAACATTTTATTTGTCAGGTAAATATGTATAATGTACGAAATTTTAATTTTAATCAAAAGAGCCATTTTTGAGAAAATCAAAATTTTTGAAAAAAGTTCCATGTAAAGGGTAGTTGGGGGTGGGGGGATTTTTCTCAAAATCTTCGTTTTGCATCCCTGGAAGATACTAAACTTAAGTACCAAGTTTGGTATTTTACCGACTTTTTGTTTTTGAGTTATCATGTTCACAGACACACACACACACACACACACACACACACACACACACACACACACACACACACACACACACACACACACACAGACCTTTTTGTGAAAATGCTTTTTTTGGATATTGGGGACCCTAAAACATATATTTCCGGTGAAATCTCGGTATCGAATTTTTGGTGGAGTGCAATACTTTCTCTATACACTATGTACATAGTGCGTATGGAGAAAGTAAAAATGAGACTTCCTCATTTTGTAATTCCGAGCAACTTTTGAGCCTCTTCAGCGCTGAAAACGAACTTTCTACTGGAAATGTACTCTAAAGAATGGTATACAGAATAATACGATCTTAAATTATTAACAAACAGTCTGTGTTCGGTTATTGTTCACCAAATTTTTCATATGTGCTTACCAATACCGATATTTTACGTTACGCTATTATTGTTATCCCCTCTCCGAAGCTAGCTTTGGTAGGACATGAAATACACCCATTGCTTCAGAGGAGCACGTACAAGTCTCTGGCTGCGCAGTTGAAGCTGTAGGGAGATTGCTTAAGTTGGCTCACAATGTTTTCGTTATATCTACATGTTTGGGAGAGCGTTACGATAGTATTAATAACTATGTGATTATAATTACATCATTAAGAAATATAGAATAAACTACTCTTCAGAGGCTATTCCCAGAAAATTCAAGATATACATTTCATTTGTCAGTTAAATATGTTTAATATCCAAAATTTTAATCAAAATCGTTAGAGCCATTTTTGAAAAAATCAAAATTTTCGAAAAAAGTTCCATGTAAAGGGTACTTCGGGGTGGGGGGATTTTTCTCAAAATCTTAGTGTTGCATCCCTGGAATACACTAAACTTAAATACCAAGTTTGGTATTTTACCGACTTTTCGTTTTTGAGTTATCGTGTTCACACACACACACACACACACACACACACACACACACACACACACACACACACGGACCTTTTTGTGAAAATGCTTTTTTTTGGATATTGGGGACCCTAAAACATATATTTCCGGTGAAATCTCGGTATCAAATTTTTGGTGGAGTGCAATACTTTCTCTATACACTATGTACATAGTGCGTATGGAGAAAGTAAAAACAATACAAATGCAAAGTACTATTTAAAGTAAATAAAACCTTAGGAGTTATATACTTTTACAGAACATCATCACACACCATAATGGTAAACCACCTTACTTGTAGGTTGGCTTGGAAAACGTAAACTGGTTGAAGAGAATTTTTTGGTGCTCAAAATTTATATTATATTTTGATAAAAATGGGATGTAAGTAGTAATATGACATTATAATAGTTATGCTAGTATCATTTATATCAGACTGGTCCACTCATCTGAGCCAAGTTCATGCATGAGCTTGACCACAAAACTTGGAGTAGAGCTGGTGGGGGAGCATGATAGCCCATACGTCACTGGGCAAAGGTCATGTTTGTGTCCTGTCACTTCAATTCCAACACTTGATTCAGCCATAAAGATAGCTTGCACACAGTCCTGCACTCTATTGATAACTGCGGTAGACTGCTGTGAGTTGCAAGTTCCTCAATGTTCTTTTGATGTCCACCTAAGTTAGAACAACATGATTAGATGGGAGAACAAGTGAAGATGTTAAAATAATGTTAACAAAAACTAAGTGGGATTTCATTAATGTAATTTGTTTGAAATGGATACAAATTATTAATTTTATATGGAAAGTCTACTAAAAACTAAAATTTTTGGGATTCCTTTCGAAAATATTCAATGAGATGCAAATTGCTAATGCAAAACAGTCTTTGTGCAAATTGTTTATTATTGTCCTAAAACTTTATTTGAATGTATAACTTCAATATAAAGCCATTATGTAGGCACTGATTTAATTGAATTAGTGTACTAGAAAAAATACTGTTTTGCATACCTTATACTAATTGTTTAATAAATATAAATCTATTTTGAAAGTCTATAAATCTGAAGCTCTCGATTATATAAGTTATAAATTGAGAAACTTTTTTTTTTGCTTAATGTATGAAAATTATGTTGGCTACAGATGGCATTGTTTTGTCAACTTCTTAATAGCTAAGTTTAATAGATTATAATTTTATTTCTTTCTTAAATGGTTTGACATTGTATCAAATGAGAGGTATAGTTGGGGGAATTAGGTGTTGGAACCCTTACTAAAACGTGAAAGAAGTAATAGCAAAGTGCATTTTAATTCAAATTATTGCACCCTATTTATGAATATGGTCAATGTTTTAATTGTTTCAACTCCTAATTAATTCATATTTATTCATTTAGTTTTATACAAATTGTTAAAAAGAAATGTATTGCTTTACATAACTTAACCCCTTATAATTTTCTGGCTATGCTATTGCGTTAAATGTATTTCAGTTTGAACGCTCTTCCTCTAAAATTTGGTTGTGCGCGGTAAACCAAATTATCAGTGTACTCCTGCCATCTATCGAGCTTTCTTAGGACTGAATGAAATGCCGCTGGCTGGCTGTATGCCGTTCACTGACCGAAGGTCGTTACGATTGTCGATTCCAGCGCTCGCTCCCACAGTGTTTGCCGGAGAGCCGGGTTATTCGTACACATACGTTCCAGTGTGCTGGAGAAACCGAGTGAGGCAGGCGGGGAGCGTGTGTGAATGCGTGTGCCGTGTTGTAACAGCTGACAGCCAAAAGAACGAAAATTGTTTATGATTGTACTCGATGCTTGGCGGTAGTGACAGTGCTGTGGTTGGTGTAAGTGGAGGAGGTGCTTACTATTCTCGTAATGACGTGATGAGATAGTGTTGTTGTCATTGTTGCGTGACACCATGTTGGTGCCTGGAATCTTGGCGGTGTTGATGGTTGTTCACCTAGCCCACGGATCTCCGATTCTACCAACGCTGCCGCCACCTCCCATCGGCAAAGGTAAGCGATCAGCTGCTGGAAAACACAACAATGCCATAATTTTTTTTTAATTTCCCTATCGCTATCTTAATTTGTTTTTGTCGGTGTTCTGTAAATTTTATCCAAAATTACAAATAAACATTTGTAAATGTGCCAATTAATCTGTTAATGATTTTAAAAAATGTATAATACTGTTAATATTTATATCGTCGACGCCACCAGAACTTGCAGAAATGTGATTTTCTTAACAAATATTTTATTAGCAGCAGCAGAAAAAAAAAAAGCATTGACAGCAACATTTTAAAAGAAGAGATTTTGTTTTTTATTATTACAAATATTTGAAAAGGAATATTTGGCATCAGAAAAATCGCTTAAAGCAGCATTCTCAACTTTATTTTGCTATTTAAAGAAATTATTTACATTACAATAACTCTTTTTTTATGTTGAATCGGTCTTTGTGAAATTACGCGATTTTCCTTTCAGTATGTTCTTGGTATAATCATGAATATACCATGCATCAGAGATTATTGTTTTAAGTTGAATATTTACGTAAAATACATTCTTTAGTTATCAAAATCATGCAGTTCTAGAACTGAAAAGTCACCGCCCTTGTATTATTCACCCTCAAAACCCCCTCCTTTTTAATAAGAAAAATCTAGACAATCCCACGATCAGCTGAAGAAACAGTAAGAAAGGCTCATCTTGTACAGTTGGCTGTCCCGGCTCAAATTACGTTCGTGCTTCAAGGAAGTGAAAGGAAAATGACCTTCTAATCACGAAGGTAAGAAGCCTTACTTGGGCCTCTTGCTATTGGTTGCGAAACCCAACATTTGTAATCCAAAGATTTGATTTCAACAACAAATATTCTGTTGTTGAGATATCTTTTGAAATAAAAAAAAAAGTTAAAAGGCCTGCCTGGGTAGTGTGGCGGTGGTGTGTCTGCCTCACATTCAAAAGGTCGTGAGTTCGAATCTTGCTTAGGGTGAGTTACCCGGATAAGGTTTTTTCGGGGTTTTCCCTTATTCCGAGAAGACAAATGTCGAGTAACTTTAAGCTCCATGGGCCCCGAGATCATTTGAGCACCATTTCACCAATGTCATTCATCGTCCGATATGACCAACCATGTTAAAGGACGTTAAACTAAAAAAAAAAAAGTAAAGAAACAAATGAGTTCCTCCTCCCTCTACAGTTATTGTTTTATCATTTACATAATGCATAAATTTCCAGAAAATGGTCGTATTTAAATAACTGGTGATGGGCGTAGAGGTTAGATTTGACATCTATGCAACTGTACCTTTTATTAATATCTATTCCATAGTAAAAATTTAATGAAAAAAGCCTCATGTTTCAAGAAAGGCAAATACCTTAAAGCTCATATTTTCTTCTAACGTGAACCGCTCCACAGTAGATGCACTTTCTTCTTCTTCTTCTTCTTCTTCTTCTTCTTCTTCTTCTTCTAGTTTTTTTTTTGTTTTTTGTTGTATAACTAGCGTCCGTTGATTGGTCATATCGGACGATGAATGAAATCAGTGAAATAACGCTCAAATGATTTGGGGTCCATGCAGCTTAAAGTTGCTGTACATTCGCCATCCTAGGATAAGACAAAACCCAGAAAAAACCCTTATCGTGTAACCCACCCTAAGAGAGGCTCGAACTTGCGAACTCTTGAAATGCCAGACACTTTACACCCACACTACCGAGGCACCTTTCACGCCTCGATTTAGACTTTAGAGTGATTGTTTTGTGTCACTGTTCAGTCATACTGTTCAATTGCACACTGCTTAGTCACTACACATATGTAACTGTGACGTGTTTTACGGTTTATTATTTTAATTAAAATTTAGTTTCTTTTAAAATATCCTGTTTTAACTTGTATAGGTCTTAAGCGTTTCTATTAGTTCATTTTTGTTTGATATTGAGGGAAAATATTCATTTAAATTTAAGTTTAACAGTGTATTTTCCTTTGGAGCTGTTACACTGCATTAATATTCTGCTCATTTAAATATCTTAATTTAGCTACTTAATTTAGTAAATTTTAACGGCATCAAATCTTAAAAACATATATGTATGTGAATACACAAACTCCTAACATAATAACCAAAATGAGTCAAGACCTACCGCACGGATATTAGGCCTGACCAGAAAGGGCTTGGGAACGATTCGGTGTAAGTCGGATCGACTCTGTGGTGTCATACTATTGTATCCGAGTACATAACCGGTTATGTATTTGACGGCAGGTTTGAAAACATATGGAGTATCGGATAAAACATTGGCCATTACGCTGATTGTTAAGATTGCCTTTGATTGTGAGTAGCAACAACCTCGAATTTTCAAACTCTACTCGTGAGTTCTTTTTATCTATCAATTTTTGTAATCTCTATTATGATATATTATCGAAAGAGCCAGATAGAATATATTCTCTCGAAATTAGTTTATGGCTTTAGTTAATTATAATACCATTCATGTAGAATATCATTATGATACCTCGGAAATTGTTAGTTCAAAAAAAAAGGGGGGGGGGGAAGGCATTTGGCATAATTTGTGTGCTTTAACGAGAACTACGTATTTTGCAGTAAGATTTGTCTGTCTCTTACGGTTTGCCAGTTATGCAATAGTAATTTAGAAAGAAGGGGACTAGAGAATATTAAAAAAAAAATAATATTTACATTTATTTGTCAAAATATCTTAAACATACCTATTGTTATCAAAATCGTTAGAGCCATTTTTAGAAAATCAAAATTTCCTAAAAATATATCATGTAAAGGTTAGTTTGGAGTGGAGGATTTTCTTGAAGATCTTGTGTCGTGTCCTTGGAAGTTGCTGAACTTAAGTTTAGTATTTAACAGATTCTTGTTTTTGAGTTATGCTGTTCATGACACACACTGGTATTTTTTAAAACTTTTTTTTTATTCAGGGACATCAAAACATATATTTCCGTTGAAATCTCGACATAGAATTTTGGGTGGAATACAATATTTCCTCTAATCCCTCTACATATTTTAAAGCAATACAACTTATTTTAATGGCATGGAGTGGGTTCTTTTCATTAGTTTACAAAACACCCCTCGAGGGCTGAATTGGTTTGTTTGGTGAGGAGTGAATTGGTTTGGAATAAAATAGTAAATATTAATCCTTGAGTGGCTTGACTGTTACTACTTTCTAGTAAACTGATGGCTTCATGTAATAGTAATTCTGGAAGTTAATAAAACATTAATATTGAGCAATTTTTGTCCATATTTAACAATAAATATCAAATAAAACACAACAAATTACGCGCAGTTTAGAGATTGAATCTTGTGAAATTCTTAAACTCAAAAAAAAAAAAAAAAAAAAAAGACTTTAACGGTTGATTTGTTTTTGCTTACTATTAATTGCAATATGCCACTAAAGCAAAGGTTTGCATAAATAAACACTTTTCAAGAAGAGTAAAGGCATGATTAATTTCGCACATGGCGTCACATAAGAGGGGTGTATATTTTCTTAGCTGTACCTGAGTTGTAAAGAGTTTTCTATGTGTGTTTCACAGAAAACGCCCGAATAGACATCTAGAAACCCCTGTTCTTTGCTAACGGAAATTATTCTAAAGGTGATAAATCATAAATTGTACAAATGACGAAAATCGTGTTCTACCCAAAAATTTGATGCTGAGATTTCACCAAAAATATGTTTTGAAATCCCTGAGCCACAAAAAAGCATTTTTATAAAAAGGTCCGTGTGTTTGCCTGTCTCTCTGTGGAACAGCCTAGCTAAAACGAAAAGACCGTTAAGACCAAACTTGCTATTTTGGTTAAGCATCTTCCAAGGCTGCGATACGAAGTTTTCAAGAAAATCCTTTACCCCGAACCAGCTATTTGCGTCAAATAATGCATATCTCGAGTTTTCTGGGAATAGCCTCTGAAGACCTCTTCATTCTTGATGAATTTTGCTAAAGTTTGCGTAACTAATAGACAAAAACTACTACACAAAAATACTAGATCTCGTTAAAACACAATTTATGTCCCGCTTTTTTCTGGTAGAGTTGATCGTTTTCGAGATATTCCTTGTTATTGGTTTCAATTTTAAACTGCGCTTTTCTCAAACAGGAAGCCACCTTTTGTTTCGTCTCTCTTGTTTTACTGCTGGCCGTGCAAAGCGAGCCGAATTTCTATTACTTTTCATAGCAACCCGCTTTTAAAAGATTTGACTTTTGCTTTAGCCTAGTATATCCCCTTATTTCCCCTCTACTTACAAAGAAGCAAGTTATGAGACCAATGCTGTTAATGTTTATCTCGATTAACATGATATAGATAAAAGAATCATATTTTCAAAATATAGTTTATAGGTGGAACAGCTGGAGAAAGTCATGTGGATAGAACTCATCAGATTTTTTTTTATTTACAATGTGCATTAAATTCCGTTTTGTAGTTGGCTTACCCTCCCCCTAGTTAGAACTGACACCCCCCTAGGACTTACAAGCGAATACCTAGGGGCCAGAAGCCTGTCGGGGAGCCAACGGCACGAAACCACAGAATGGAGAACCTGAAACGAATGGTCGGCCCGTAGCTGGGCATGAACGTGATGATATGAAATGCAAGCGAAATGGGTGATTGGAAAGGTGAAGATAGAGCAATTGGTGGAATGAGTGGTGGGGAAAACCGGATGATCCGGAGAAAACCCGCTCAGATGCCGCTTCGTCCCAGCGGGCGCTTGGAATCGAGTTCGGGCCGTCTAGATGGGAGGCGAGCTGTCAAACCTCTCGGCCACGGCGGCAACGTATTTAATTTCACACAATGAAACATATAGAAAAACTTATACCCATATTAATTGCAAGCACGGTTTAGAACAGATTGTTTCAGCTTGACTGCACATCAAGAGTAGGAATATTTCACTCAAAGGGTATACCTGCAGTATGCAACACGCCTCATCATCGAGGGCAGCCTATCATTACGGCTGAATCAAGTATTGGAATGCAAGCGCAAGCATTATGACTTTCGACAGTAAGGTATTGGCTATCACCTTTTCTAGTTGGGCCCCGAGGTTTGTGGTTGAGTAGCACGGTTAGTCAGACGAGTAGAGTTGGAACATTCTGGTTTAGAAAGTACGTTCATATTTTCCTTGTCTCTAGTTCTTAGTCATGTACATATTTTAAACTTCGCTAGAGCCAATTTAGAATATTGAGAGTGACGAAACATTCTGCATGTAAGGGGTAGTTTGGAATGGGGGAATGTTCTTGAAAATCATCAGATCGCATTTTTTGAAGTAGCCGAACTTAAATACCCAGTTTGGTTTTATGCCACATTTCAAAAATAAATTCTGAGGTTCAGCGCATTACTGACGAACTTTCGATGGTTTTACTTTCTCTACCAAATATTATGCGTTTGCATAGTTATAGATAAGGTATTGTATTCCACCAAAATCGATACCGAGAATTCACCAGAAATATATGTCTTAGGACCCCTGAACCAAAAGAAGTATTTTTAGAAAAAGGTCACGCGCGCGTGAGTGTATGAACACGATAAGACAAAATCGAAGCATTTGGTATTTTAGTTTAGTATGCTCCAACGATACGACACAAAGATTTTCAGATAAAATCCCCACCCCAAACTACTCTTTATGTGAAAGATTTTTAGAATACTTTGATTTTCTCAAAAATGGCTCTAACGATTTTGATTAAAATATGTTTATTAAATATATTTAAACGACAAATAACATCTTGGGAATATCATATGAAGTATTTTTCATTCTGAATTACTTTTGCATAAGAGATACACAAAACCTTACTGCACAAAAATGTAGATCTCGCTAAAACTCACAATTTATCCTTATTTTTTCGTGGAGCCAACCATTTCCGAGATATTCCTGATTATAAAATTTAATACTTAGTCCTTTCTCAAATGAAAAGACGTTATTCACTTTTTTCATCCTGGTCACACAAAGAAAAATATTTTCAATTGCAGCATGCAGCGACCGGATTTTAAAAATGTTTACTATCGCTTTAGCTTGGTGTATTCTCATATTTCCCTTCTACTTAGAAGGAACAAAGTAATAAAAAACCATTTCTGTTCATGTTTATCTCGATTAGCATGATGTACCTACATAGAAGAATAAACTTTTATAAGAATAATTTGTTGCAGAACAGTAGAAAAAGTCATGTGAATGGAACACATCAGATTTTTTTCTTGGAATGCAATAGATTCTCTAGCTACTATGGGTACGTTGTAGAAAAAGTAAAATGTCAGAAACGCAGACATGAACTGCAGAAATAATAATTTAAGACCGCAAACAGCGGGGGTGCAAAATTTCCACTCGCTAGTATGTTTTGCAAGTTGAAGACAGAACGGTTTTGGACCTGCAGTTGGAGAGGAATTTGGATTCTCCAGGGAATGAAGTAACACATGCTCAAATTCACAAGGTATGTTATCTTAGGGTTTATGGCTGCTAGGCAGATCAACAAACAGTGTTTTACTTGACGGACTGCAGCACCTGTGAAAACGTCAAATGTGCACATGGTTATGTAAAACGGGGACAAGAGAAACATCGCATGGATACCAAACATTAGCATATTATTCTATTCTGATGCACCTTCAGCTATCCACATTAACAACTTAAATACAAACTAAGAAACACTATATTTTAAATTAAGAGAGTGGTGATTATCAAATCTTTGGGCCTGGACCCTTGGTGCATACGAGTATCCAAAATGACACAGAACCAAGATAAAAATTCCATCTCTGTATAGGTAAATTTTTATTTCAGCTCCAAAGAGAACTTCAAACTGGAAAAATCTGATGTGTTCTATTCACGTGACTTTCTCTACATCTTTGCTACAAATTATTGTTAAAAAGCTTATTCTTCTATTTACTTAATCCTAATCAAGAAAAAATTATCAGATATAGCCTCGTTACTTGCTTCCTTGTAAGTAGAAGGAAAATATGGGAGTACCATAGGTTAAAGTGATAGTCAAAAGCCGGTTGCTATGTGACTGAAGTTCCTTTATTCGTGTAAACAGCAGAAAAAATTCCCGTATGAGAAAAGTATGTTTTTAAGTTAAAACCAATAACAAGGAATATCTAAAAAACGATCAACTCCAGGAAAAAAATCTATATGACATAAAATGTGTGTTTTATCGTGATCTACATTTTTTGTGCAATAAGTTTTTGTCCATCTCTTACGGTTTAACATTTATGCAAAATTCAATAAAATCATCTAGAATAAGGTAGTGTCTAGAGACTATTCCCATAAAATTAAAAATATACATTTTATTTTGCATGTAAATATCTTAAATGTAAGCGATTTTAATCACAATTGGTTTTGAGAAAATCAAAATTTTCGAAAAAGTTCCATGTAAAGTATCCTTTGGGGTGGGGGGATTTGCTTGAAAATCTTCGTGTCGTATCCTTGGAAGATACCAATCTTAAATACCAAGTTTGGTATTTAACGGTCTTTTCCTTTTTGAGCTATGCTGCCCACAGACACACATGGACATTTTTCTAAATTTACGGTGAAATCTACAATCTGGGTGCAATACAATACCTTCTCTATGCACTATGTACATGGTACATGTAGAGAAAGTAAAAAATCTTATTCTTCTATTTTGTGCTAATCGATTAGCAGACATTGTCTTGTTACTTGCTTCCTTGTAAGTAGAAGGGAAATAAGGCAGTCCCCTATGATAAAACGATAGTCAAGTCTTTTAAAACTGGTTGCCATGTGATTGAAGTCCGTTTCTTTGCATAACCAAGAGTTGACAAATTCCTCTATGAGAAAAGTTTAAAAGTATTTCAAAACCAATAACAAGAAATATTTAAAAAATAGTCAACTCCACGAATAGATTGTAAATGAATTAAATTGTGTGTTTTAACGAGATCTACATTTTTTGTGAAATACGTTTTTGTCTATCTCTTACAGTTTACTAGTTATACAAAATTCAGCAAAATTCATTCTGAATAAAGAAGTCTTGAGAGACTATTACCAGAAAATTCAAGATATTCATTTTATTCGTCATGTAAATATGTCGGTATTTGAATCAAACTCGTTAGAGCCATTTCTGAGGAAATCATTTTCGAAATTTTTTCCATGTGAAGGGCAGTTTGGGGTGGGGGATTTTTCTCAAAATCTTAATGTCGCATCCCTGGAAGATACTAACCTTAAATACCAAGTTTGGTATTTTATCGCCTTTTCGTTTTTGAGTTATCCTGTTCACAGACACACGCACACACGGACCCCGCTATACTATATACTGCTGGTGATAGTCAAATCTTTAAAAACCGGCATCTTAACGATGCCAATATCACATCAACCACGCCGGTGTGCCGAAATTTGGTCCTGAAGTTCTTTTATATCCCTGTAAATATACTGTTATAGGGCTGCCACTTTTAAGCACCTGTATAAACCATCAGTCCGCGGTGGATTTGAACCCACGACCTTGGGAACAGAATTGCTATGCTGGCTTTGGAATGCCATACTTTTTGCTTACAACACGAGAAATAAAATAATGGAAACCAAGCACTATAAACATGAAGTTTTGCAAAATTCAGAACATTAAAAACAAATATCTCGCATATCGAACAATGACTTTGTATTTGACTTAAATTGTTTCATGAAATCTACATTTTGATGTCGTAGGTTTTTGTTTATATCCATATGGTTATGCAGAATTACACAAAATGCATTCAGCATGAACAGGATATCACAGACTTTTCGCATAATATTTAAAATGTAAGTACATGTTACAAGCATCTTAAACATTTGACATTTTATTCAGTTATTAGACCCAATTTCAAGAAAGCAAAAAATTATATTCGGAAATTGGAAATATTTTTATTATAAGTGTGATTACTTGAAAACCTTCCTTTCAATTCCTGGATGATTGAATTAATATCTCGTTTGTAATTCACCCTAATTTTCAATGCAACTCGCGCGCGCGATACTTTTCCTAAATATGCCTTTTTGGAGAAGCTGTGACCTCACATGTGTAGTTTCTGTGAAATCTCCATATTGAGTTTTAGGGTGACATAGCATCCTCTAAGGATTCACTAAAGAAATAATTGATATACATCTTTTTGATCTTCAGTTGTTTACACACACGTGGTCGCACCATGGCGCTGATTCGATTTGAGGTGAACAAAGCAGCGCGGGGGTGGGCCTTCTCCGGGTTCTCCGGCTTCCCCCGGCATCGCATTCCACCGGTGCCCTATCTTCATTCCATGTACCATCAGTGTCAGCGCCTGCGGTGACATGATAGTAAAAGCGGGGGTTAAACACTCTTAAAAACACTCACGCTCTTATAAGTGAATGATGAACCTTTTATGCAAATCTAGAAGTTTTACTTTCCTTACCACATACCTACAACAGGTAGAAGAAGTATTCTAATCCAGCCAAAAATTCAGTACAAAGTTTTCTTGGAATATAGGCTCTAGGTTCGCTGAAGCAAGAAATAAAAACGTATACGTGTGTGAGTAAATGTTAGTTTATTATATTAGATACATATCAAAATCATATTTGATTCAAGACACTGGTTAAGCATGCGGCGAAGTTTTTCAAGAAAATTTCCGCATCCCAAACTAACCTTTATTTGGAATTTTTTTCGTTCTTTTATTTTGTCAAAAATGTCTAATGTTTTTGGTTTAAGATGTCATAATTAAGTTTAAGACAATAATTGAATGCACATATATCTTGAATTTTCTGCGAATAGCATGTCACTTTCTCATCATTCAGAATGGATTTTATGTAATTTTGTATAACTGGTAAACCACAAGAGAGACACAAATTAATTGCCCGAAAAATATAGAGCTCGTTGAAATATACTAGTATGTAAATTTTTTATAGCATTAGCCATTTTTTAAATACTCATTGTTACATCGTTTAGTTTTCCCAGGTTGCGGCATCTTAACGCGATTCTTGTTTTCCCACAGGCATTCATTAGTAACAAATCTGACAGAATATACCAAGCGCAGTCTTTCCCCCTCCTCCATATTGAATATATAACCAGGTCCAGATTGCTGATTTTGAAATAGTAAATATTTATTGTGGTTAAAACAGAACTTGCAAAGAATATATGGATGTATATGATCTATATAGATATATATGCAGAGAAAGTCGTGTTTACCTCTAAATAATTTATTTTATATGTATAGCCAACATTTAACCCAAGAATTTGTTTTAATTATTGTATTTGGTGCCTTTGTTTTATTTTTCAGCTGGACTATTATAAAACTAAGAACATTTAGCTTATCCCTGCTTGCTTCCGTAGTGCATGTACGTGAAACAGCAAACTTTGTAATGTTTTTACATTTTGTATTCACAAGGGAACGCAGGAAATGGATTTTCAGGAGGTATGTTTGTCAATTAGAAAGAGGAATAAAGGGAGAGTAGAGTATATAACGTTCCTGAAAGGTAAAACGTACTCAAGAAAATGATTGCAAGGGTGGCACCCCTGCACCAACAAATCATCGTTAGATTACGTACAGGAAAGGGAGGCAGGAGCCCTTATAAACCAACCCTGAGCTCTTTCAACATGATTTGGTCTGTGGTTTCTTTGTGGCGCTGATCGAAACAGTTGAATAATGGTTCTTCGATTATTGACATTTTTCACATGCAATTCACGTAAGCAATGTAGTAACAGCATTGGCTTAATCAGCTACGTGCTTAATTTTAATAACCCTTGTCTAGGAAAGTAGAAAAAGAAGTAAACATATTTTTATTTTATAATATTGAGTTGAAGTTCATGATTATTAAGATGAACGTCAATACACAATAGTTTATACAACGGGATTAAATCAAGAATGCGTGTGGGAGAGAAGTGTTAGAAAAATCAAGTTTGGAATAGTTTAGGTGGGATCAAACCAAGAATCCCTTTCGGGAGGCCTGAGGTCAATTACTGGGTCCGGCCACTTGACCATGGGTTTTTCTTGGTTTTCTCTGATTGGCAAGGTCAATGCTGGGGTGGTTTCTTGTCTACTATGAATTTCCTTTACCTCATTTCTTATCCTTTCGGTTCCCCTTTTATATTTCAGGTGAGTTTAGGCGCTATGTAATGTCGGACAGAGTGCGCAGATGTTTGCTTGTTGTAAAGTTCTTGGCACAGTCAGATGGAAGCCTTCTTTGAGCCACCTCAGGAGGATTGATTTCTGCCCGTTTCGCCAGAGTAGCCGGCTCATGTGACTGGACCATTAGCTTGGAATCGTTGGAGATCTCCGCCCGTCTTTGTTGGCCGGTCTACTTGTGGCCTATGCCCTCTTGCTTCACTTCTCCGCTCCTCTTGGAAGTGGTAAGCACATAAGATCCGCATTGAGCCGAGGTGCGAGATCTCCCCTCTATTCCCTGGTCATAATTATAGTTGGCAACAAATATCTGATTTCTAAATATGGTAAGCGTTTATTGATTTTCAAAACAATATAAGTGAATCCTCAATAATTAACTTAATTACCTATAAATCATATAAACATTCATATTATTGCATATATTCCTATATATGGGCATTGAAGTACACTTTTTACAACAAAAATCCATTAAGTCAGGAAAAATAGAGCGGCTTCATTGCTTTGCTACAACATTTATTTAGCTATTTGAAAAATGTCCCACTTTGCTTTCTCTATCTCGTATGTACGATATACATAACGAATAGAGAAGGTATAGTATTCCACCCAAAAACTCGAAACTTCACCGGAAATACATGTTTTGAGATTACCTGAATAAAAAAAAAATAGAAAATGTCCGTGCGTGTGTCCGTTTGTGTGTGCGTGTGTGTGTCTGTGAGTAGCATAGCTAAAAAAACGAGAAGTCGGTTAAATATAAACTTTGGTATATAAGTTCAGTATCTTCCAAGGATGCGACACGAAGATTTTCAAGTAAATCCCCTCATCCAAACTACTCTTTACACGAAACATTTATCGAAAATGTTGATTTTCCCAAAAATGGCTTAAATGATTTTGATTAAAATAGCATATATTAAAGATGTTCCACGACAAATAAAATGTATATTTTGAGTTTTCTGGGTAAGTAGCCTCTGCAGAGCTCTTTATTCTGGACTGGGTTTTTCAGGATTTTGTTTAACGGTTAAATCGTAAAAGAGACAGCAAACTTACTACACAAAACATGTAGATCTGGTTAAAATATATAATTTATGTCATACACGTTTTGACCGTTTTCGAGATATTCATTGTTATTGGTTTCAATTTTAAACTAATTAGCTTTTATCAAACGTGGCCATGCAAATCGAACAGTTGTTCCGCATAACGACCAGCTTTAAAAAGATTTAAGTATCGCTTTAACTTAATGTATTCTATACCCTTCCACTTACAAGAAAGCAAGCACCAAGACAATTTCCAGTAATGTTCATCAAGATTAGCATGACGTAGATCAAAGAATAATCTTTTGTAAGAAAAGCTGTTTGTGGAACAGATAGATAAAGTTTTGTGAATGGAAAACACATCAGATTTCCTCTTTCATTTTTACTTTCTCTGCCGCTTATCTAGGTAGAGTAAGTATGACAATCCACTCAACATTTCTGTATTCAGACTCTACTGGAATAACTATGAGATTTACGTGAAAATAGACTTTAGAAAAAAGCCTGCGTGTATAACTTTGGACAAGATAAAAAAAAGTTTCATAAATATAAAATTTCATGCCGGGAGAAGGTTTTCAAGATAAACCCTTCACTCGAAATTAACCTTTACATTACAATATTCCGTTATTTATTTTATTTCTACAAACATGGACTTTATTTTTAAAAACATGTTTTATTTTTTAAATATTTATATGAATGTTGAAATGTATGTGAATATTTGTAAAAATCCTCGTTATTTTAAATGTATGCTGCATACTGTAAAATCGGTTTAGAGATATAACAGAACCTTACTACTCATACATGAAAAATGATGTTAAATGCAAAATGAATAAGGAAATAATACGCTGTTTTTTTATTTAGAACCAGAATACAAATTAATTAAACCCAAGGCATAGACCAACCGCTCTTAATTTTTTTTACAGATTTCTAATATCAACAGTTGCTGTGTAGTATAATGGTTTGCGAGACTGCCTCTGAATTATTCCCTATCCCCCAAAGCGTCTGGAAGTATATATGTGAGAGTGAAAGGGTGTGTGTTTGAAGAAGTTAAAACCATTGAAACCCAACGTACCCAACCTTTCAGATAATGAGCTGTTTCCAATACAGAAAGCCCCGATATGATCTTAGATGTTAAAGGGGGCTATATAAATGAAACAATAAAAAAAAAAAAAAATGGTTTGCACTCTCACTTGAAACAAATGTTATTTTACTAATCCTCAAATGAGTCAAACGAACAAAGTATAGCATATTAATATAAAGAAGTTTTTTGTTTTGTTTTTTGTTTGTATTGTTAATAGTGTAAGCTATGGTTTAAGTATTTTTAAAACATCTAGTTTCATCGTTTATAGTTATCTAAGATCGACATGCTCCCATGTCTTTGACTTGGCACTCATTTAGATATCTAGATATCTACACAGATTAAAACTCAAAAGCTACCCTTAGAAATAAACAAGCTCATGGTAAATATTATAGATTTGCAAAACACTTTATCATATGACGTAATGCTAAAACCCCACAATGTAGGTAGGCTTGCAAAATGCAGTCTACATATTGATGTCTGTAATGAAACGAGGTTATATATGTTATGCTAGCACTATATAAATGACGAAAGAATAGATAGAGGTGGTAATATTAACAATTTTGAGGATCATTTTAAACTACGATCAAATTAACACTTAGGAAATATGCCGAGTATTTGAGATGATATAGAGAAAACTTCATAGCAATTTATTGATTGAAGAAGAAAGAAAATCCACAATAGATAGCTGCCATTATATATGGAGACCATAAAGGTTCAGCCTACTTATGAATCTATTTAGACATTTTTAGTAATTAAAATATTACACAATACATATTAATATATTATCTAATATTAATTGTTAATAATATTAAATTACCAAATATTACATTGTTCAATAATATTAAAAATATTAATTTTTAAATGTTATAAATTCCTCGTATTCCCATGTTAAAACCTTGTTCACTTTCTCTAGCACGTATGTACAATGCACATAATGGATAGAGAAAGTATTATAATACACCCAAAAATTCGATATTGAGATTTCACCGGAAATGCATGCATACAGAATTTTTAGAAAAAGGCCGGTTGTGTGTGCATGCCTGTCTGTGGACAGCATAACTCAAAAACGAAAAGTCGGTTAAATACAAAACTTCGTATTTAAGTTTAGTATCTTCCAAGGATGCGACACAAAGATTTTCAGGAAAATTCCCCAATCCCAACTACCCTTTATATGACATTTTCAAAAATGTTGATTTTCTCAAAAATGGTTCTAACGATTTTGATCAAAATATATCCTTGATATATTTTTATGGCAAACAAAATATACAAAATTCATTCAGAATAAAGAGGTCTTCAGAGGCTATTCAAGATATACATTTAATTTGTCGTGTAAATATGTTTAATATATGGTATTTTGATCAAAGAAATCGAGAGGGTTCAGATCAGGTGAGCGTGGAGGCCAAACAATTGGGCCACCTCTACCTATCCATCGATCAGGAAACCTTCGATCCAAGTACCGGCGAGCCGTAAGACTGAAGTGTGCAGGAGCGCCATCATGCAAGAAGTGAATGTGTTGATGATTGATCAGTGGAGTGTCTTCGAAAGCGTCAGGTATGGTGTTTTCCAGGAAGTTTGTGTACGCCTGCCCCGTAGGTCTGTTTACAAGTACATGGGGTCCAACTAATCGATCACCAATGATACCGGCCCACATGTTGAGGGAGAACCACACCTGGTGATGAGATACAACAGTTGCCCGTGGGTTTTCATGCGACCATACATGCTGATTGTGGAAATTTGTCATGCCATCTCTTGTGAACTGTGCTTCATCTGTAAATAATACGACGGCAGAAAAGTTCGGATTTACACCACACTGCTGCAAGAACCACTGACAGAACCTAACTCGTGCAGAGTAATCTGCTGGTGATAGGGCCTGCACACGTTTCAAATGATAAGGATACAATTGATACTCGTTCAACAGTCTCCAGACAGTCGTATGAGGAACATTGACTTGCAACGCTAACCGTCGTGTGCTGATAGAAGGAGTCCTGTCCACAGCCTCCAGAATCTCCTCCTGCACTTCTGGAGTTGTAGATCTGGTCGTCCCCTTCCCAAATCAGGAGAGGTGAATGTTCCATACTCGTACAGACGGGAATGGAGACGTACAAATGTCTTCCGATCTGGACATTGTCGCTGTGTGTACCTCTCCTGGTACAAACGACGAGCCAGCGCAGCATTGCCGTCCGCCTTACCGTACATGAAGTGTATCTCTGCCAGCTCTTGATTTGAATACATGTCGCACAGTCTTAACGCCTAAAGAACACTGAATGTAACCTTCCTCAGAATGAACTATCAGAGCGCCCTCCTAATGTCTCCTTTGACGGCAAAGACCTGCGGAAAGAAAAAAGTTCCAGTGAATTCCAATGTTGTGAAGGCCATAACTCGGAAATGAAGCATTTCCGGACACATGTTATAATGAACTATTTTGATTGTCTTCATGTGGGAAATACATACCTGAAATTATGCCCCGTATTTTTGAAACATCCTGTATACCTATTATCGGTGATTGACATTCTGCTGACACGTGGCCGCCTCGGTGCGCTGTTGTCCTATTTACTCCTGTCCGTCTGCAGCGACAAACGCTCCACTGCTTCCTCTAAAATGCCTTCTTCTCTCCATGCATACCCCTCTCCCCCATTTCTCACTAGTTACCTCATCTATTCCTTTCCACATTGGGTCCTGTATTTCACTAAACGGAAACGGCTAAGGCAACCTCAATTTACTTATCACGGATGTAAGACATTTTTAGATTACAGTGTCACTCGTGATATTTCTAGGACGAGAACAGGGTCAATGTCCGCGATATATAAAAGGTAGTAACAATTATAAATGAAAATACTTACGATCACTATGTATAACACAACCGAATTTTTCACAGAATGAAATCAAACAATCAGATTGCAAACAATTGATCAGTCATGTATGAGAACGCGCGCGTAAATTTCCACTGATCCACGTAGGTGTTGCAACGCCGATGACGTCACGTCTCGGGCGGTTATGTATTCTTACACTATGATTGGTCAGTAACCTGACGAGCCCCTGCCAGCAGACGACACAGCCCACAAGTGTCAGTCACAAGGAAGTTTCTCACCGATAATAGTTTGGTATTTACCGACTTTTCGTTTTTGAGTTGTTTTCACAGACACACGGACACGCACAGATCTTTTTCTGATTTTTTTTATACAGGGTACCCTAAAACCTGTATTTCTGGTGAAATCTCGGTATCGAAGTTTTTGATGGAATACAATACCTTCTCTATATACTATGTAGGTAAATAGTACGTGTAGAAAAAGTAATAAGATTGGATAAAGCAATGATCCCATTATTGTATAAAATGAAAAAAGAGAAAATCCTTACTGTGGATATGACGAAATTGGTAACATGTATTAATTGGATGTAAATTTAATAAGCACAAAGATGAGTTAATAAATTCACAGTGTGTATAAAGATCACTAATTCACACTACAATATCACTAATTTTATAGTGTTAATTTAATTGTTTTTTCACTCAAGCACAGTGAAGAGCAGGAGTTGGATAGACAGAGTCAGACTGAAAAATACAATGCCATAGCCGGGATTTGAACTATCTCCCGGTCTCTAGCAGGTTGCTCTACCACTGAGTTATCATGGTAACTTACCGGCACGATATTAAATTCCGTGTCAGTTGAGAACTTAATGCCGTGCTGGCATGTTGCTATCTCCACAAAAAAAAAAAATAATTAAAAAAAATTAAAAAAAATGCAGATCTATTTAAACACACAATTAATGCCAAATACATTTTTTCGTGGAATTGATCATTTCCGAGATATTCGTTGTTATTAATTTCAGTTTTAAAATTATTTTAAACTTTTCTCATAAGGGAATCTGTCAACTGCTAGTCATGCAAAGGAATGGATTTCAAGCTTTAAAAGATTTGACTATCACTTAAACCTAGAGCACTCCGTTATTTCCCTTTTTCTTACAAGGAAGCGAGTAATAACAATATTTCTGTTAATGTCTATCTCGATTAGCAGGAAGTAGATAGAAGAATGAACAATTTGTTAGCGAGATGTTGGGAAAGTTGTGTGAATGGAACACATCAGATTTTTCATGTTAAGAGTAGTTTGGGGTGGAGCCATTTCGTAAACATCTATGAAAGATTCTGGACTTAATTACGAAATTTTCTATTTCGACTTTTCACCGTGATTTTGTGTAAAAGTATCAGCTTTAACTTCCCGGTATTGGGGGGAGGGCACACAGACATATTAGAAAAAGAAGAGAAAAAAAAAAGGCCGGGAACATTTGAAGTGAAGCTGACTAACACACACCAAGCTCGGATTTTGTCTGTACACGTGGAGTTTTTATTTGACTGAGAGGAAATATTAATGCACGAGCATTTGTTTATTCATCCGTTTTAAAACAGAACAAATAACGAACGAACGCAGGCCATGTTTTATGTTTTCCTGCATGTGAACGTAAGCTCATTAGCTCTCGTGGTTAAGCCTGTATTGAGATTTACGAGTATTTCCGCTATTCCAACTACGTCATATATGCGCTTCCCCAATATTTCCAACTTATCAACATTTTATTTTGAGTTACTTTAAGTAAAATCACAAATTGCATTTTAAGTTTAAATGAATGCAGTAGCTATTAGCTAAGATATCGGTGCATTATAAATACTATTATCCTATAGTGTCAGATGATCTTGGGTGTTCATTGCTATAGTAGGTATAATATTGTTTCATTTGTATAATCCTTCATTTCTATGATGATATGGATATTCGTTGAACTTTTTTCTTTTTATTCTATTTATTTCATGTCGATTAAATCATTTGGACTTATCCCGACAGATCTGTTAGATAAGATACCGGGTTGATCGGTATATGGTAGACAGCCTTCAAGGTCTCATTCCCATACCATAGTCCACCACTTTATGCTTCGGGCCAGATAGGATGACGTGTAGTCTAGCTGCGTTTACCGATGTGTGAAAGGTACAGCGACATCTGTGAACAGATGGCGGTGTATCTAGTATTCTAGATCTCATCCCTTTGGGTGCCGTCCAGTCTAGGTACTTTTAACATCTATGGATAGCCGCGAATTAATTAGAGAATTTAGTGCCGCGCTGGCTCGTTCCCCTTGGTAGGTCAGTGATTAAAGCAACTGGACGGAAACCAGGAAAACCGTGATTCAAATGGCATTGATTTCTTCGGTGTGACTGTACCTCTCCATCTTCTGTCCTACACACAACTGGTGTGGGACAAAAAATTAATTCACAACATATCAATAGATCGCTATTAGCGAAAAACGCTCGCATGTAATTAAACCGATTAACATGACGTAGATAAAAAAATCTGATATGTTCCACTCACGTAACTTTCTCTAGCTGTTCCATAATTATGTATATATAGTTTTTTTGTTTTGTTTTTTGTTTTGTTTTGTAGAGTTAACCTTGCCTCTCCTTTTCATTCTTAATATACCTTGTCATTCGTTTCAATTTTTAACTATTTAAACTTTTCTCAAACGGAAATCATCATTCGTTTCATGCCTCCTTTGTTTTACTCCTAGCTATGCAAAGAGAACCGATATTCAATTGTTTCATATAGCGATAGCTTTTAAAATATTTGACTATCGTTTCCCCTTATTTTTCTTCTGCTTACAAGGAAGCTCGTTATAACAACATTTCTGCTAATTTTTATTTAGATTCGCATGATGAAGATAAATTAATAATCAATCTTTTATAATTGCGCGCCTCGGTAGTATAGAAGTAGCGTGTCGTCTTCACATTCAAGAGGTCACAGGTTTGAATTTCGCTTAGGATGAGTTACCCGGATAAGATATTTTGCGGAGTTTTCTCTTATTCTGAGAAGAAGAATGTTCAGTAACTTTAAACTCCATGGATCCCGAGATCATTTGAGCATCATTTCACCAATTTCATTTGTCGTTCGACATGACCAATCAGCCTAAAGGTCATGAAGCTGGAAAAAAAATCTGATGTGTTTCATTCACATAACTTTTTCTACAGCTCTGTAACAAATTATTGTTAAAATGCTTATTCTTCTGCCTACGCCATGCTAATCGAGATAAACATTAGCAGAAATGCTCTCTTGTGAAATAATGGAATACACGGCTAAAACGATAGTCATATCTTTTAAAAGCTGGTTACCATGTGGACGAAATCTGTTTCTTTGCATTGCCAGGAGTTGGCAAATTCCCGTATGTGAAACGTTTTAAGTATTTTAAAATTGAAACCAATAACAAGGAATATCTAAAAAAACGGCCAACTTCACGAGAAAAAAAAACCAAACCAAACAAAAAATTATGTAACATAAATTACGTTTTAACGAGCTCAACATCTTTTGTACGCTAAGGTATTGTTCATTTCTTACGATTTATCAGTTATGCAAGATTCCGCAAAATTCATTCAGAATAAAGATGTCTTCGCAGGCTATTCCCAAAAAGTCAAATATACATTTTATTTGGCATGTAAATATCTTTAATATGCGATATTTTAATCAAAATCGTTAAAGCCATTTTTGAGAAAGTGAAACATTTCGAAATTATTCCCACGTAAAGGGTAGTTGTGGGTGGGGGAATTTTCTTGAAAATTTTCGTTTCGCATCCTTGGAAGATAATGAACTTAAATACCAAGTTTAATATTGCCGTGGCCACACTCGCTAAGTGCCTAGCTTTGGTGCTTCGTGGCGCAGGGGATGGTGGTTTCGAGTCCCGCCTTGGGCACGGGTGTTTTTAAATGTGTGTATGTGTAAGTAAAAATAAAACAGTAAACAAGGTCAATAAAGGACATATAGGGCACTAGAAAAAAAAAAAGGAAAACCTAGGAGGGGGGGCTTTTCGTTTTTGAGCTATACTGCCCACAGACACACTCACACGGATAATTAGCTAAAAATGCTTTTGTTTTGGATTAAAAGGGGTCTCAAAACATGTATTTCCGGTGAAATCTCGGTATCGAATTTTTGGGTGCAATGCAATACCTTCTCTATGCATTATGTACATAGTACTGCAGAGAATGGAATGGAACACATCATTTGTTGAATAATTTTCCCTCCATTAGACCCAATACGGCCGCGATAACTGCAGAGCAAATGTTTATCGCGCGGTAACTCACTTTACAATATCGCGTAGCAAGTCTGGGGGAATCGAAGCTCCACGTGGGAAATGTTGAGGTATGTGAATATCGTTGACGAAACCTCATTGTGACTGCGGTACTACACACAGAGTGCGGTAAAACAACTTGAGACAGCTTTGTGATTGGTCGTGACATCATTATCATCTGGGGACTGTAGAAAACAAGCTATTAGCATCACTGAAATGATGATGATAATGATGATGGGAGTAATCAGTCTGAAAATGTCCACCTCCATTAATTATCAACCTCGTTAGTCTGCCGGGAGAATTTCATACGGGCACGAAATGCAGTTTAGTCGGTTCATTAAATAATTATCGTGTACAAAAATGTTTTGTTTAGATAATTAGCATGCAAACTGATGCGAGCACGTAAATATAATTAACTCATACTATGTCAGCTAGTTACATCGGCTGGGTCCTCTTAACGGTGATAGCTTCTGTACTGTCATCGATACTTACATTATTCAAAAGGTTTACTAGTTTTACGTTCTCTTCCACGTATGATGTACGTAGCAGGTAGAAAAGATATTGAATTCCACAAAAAATTCAATGTCGAGATTTCACCGGAAACACATGCTTTAAGGACCCCAGAATTTAAAAAAAAAATCTGTGTTGCATTCATATGACTTTCTCTCTCTGCTCTACAAACAATCGTTACAAAAGATTATTCTTTTAAGTAAATATGCTAATGGAGATAAACATTACCCGAAGTGATCTTAATGTTTGTTTCCTTCTAAGCAGAAGGGAAATAAGGGATTGCACTATGCTAAAGCGATAGTCAGGTGTTTTAAAATCTGGTTGTCATGTGAACAATTGAAGTTCGGTTCGCTTTGCATAGCCAAAGATAAAATAAAAGAGAGGTGAAACTTAAATTGACTTCCCGTTACGTAGTTTCAAATTGAAACCAATAACAAGTAATTTATCGGAAACGGTTAACTCTATTAAAATAATATATATAACTGTTTTAACGAGAACAAAATTTGCGTACTGAGTTTTTATCTATTTCTTACGATTTGCCAGTTGTGCTAAAGACATCCAGAATGAAGAGATATTCAGAGGCTATTCCCAGAACATTCAAGATATACACTTTATTTGTGATGTAAATATCTTTAAATACGATATTTTAATCAACATTTTTGAGAAAAAACAACATTTTTCCATGTAAAGGGTAGTTTGGGGTGGGGGATCTTCTTGAAAATCTTCGTGTTCCATCCTTGGAAGATACTAAACATAAATACCAAGTAAGGTTTTAACGGTCTTTTCATTTTTGAGCTATGCTGTCCACACACACACACACACACACACACACCCACACACATGCACGTATACAAACGGCACATTTTCTAAAAATGCTTTTTCTGCACTTATGCGACATCAAAACGTATGTTTTCTGTGAATTCTCGATATCGAGCTTTTGGATGGAATGGAATACCTTCTCTATCTACTATGTATACATAATACATGTAGAGATAATATAAAATACAAAAAAAAAACAAACAAACCACATTTTTGGAAAAAGTACCGCGCGCGCGCACGCGGTACTTTTGGCACTATTCTATATCAAACTATTTTTACAAAAGTATCTATCTACAAAACCTGTCTACTTCATGTTAAACGAAACAACGTTAGAAGAATTGGTTTTATTACTCGCTTTCTTGTAAGTAGAAAGGAAATAAGGGAATACACAAATCTAAATCGATAGTCAAATCTTTTAAAAAGTTGTCGCTATGTGATTGAAATTCGGTTCATTTTGTATAGCCAAGAGTAAAACGAAAGAAAAACGAATGGCAAAATCCGTTTGAGAAAAATGTGTTTTATTAAAAATGTATATATACATATACATACATATTGCATGACAAATAAAATGTCTGTCTTGAGAATGGTGGGGGGGGGGGTAGGCACGGTCTTCTTAGTTTAACCAACTCTTAGGTCAGCCAATGGCATTAATAATTGTTGTAGCACACAATCCGTGTGTAGGACTAGGCTAAAAGGTATAATCAGACTGAAAAAGTTGGTTGGAACAACCGAACGGAAACCAGAAGATCGTACTTCAAATCCCGGCTAGGGGATCGCACTTTTTCAGTTTGATTTTACATTTCCATCCATGTCCCACACATGGCTTGTGTGAAATATCAATTAATACTTTTCTTGTAACAGCTTTATTTATGCAAACATCTAAGCAAATGATCTGTTAATAAAAATTGTAACCATTTTTGAGAAAATAAATATTAACAAACATGTTTGTATATAAATGGTAGGTTATTGAGCTTACCGAGCTTAAATGTCAAATTAAATAGGCAGGTATCTGACTTCTCAGAGGTTCTTCTTTGAGGTACTACGCTGTCCGCAAATGCTCCAATCACGCTGTGTCTATTTCAAAGATTCTCAAAATATGTAATTCCTTGAAATTTTGATATCGACGTTTTGAGCTGAATCCAATACTTCCTCTACCTTCCTCAGAAATACAGCAGAAAAAGCATGTCGATTACAGCTTAGTGCAAACTGGTTGTCAACAAACGTTTTCATTGCAATGGACACATTTTGGATGGATGCCTTTAAAATGATGCATCTATGAAATTTGAGTAACAATTGTGAAAAATTAATGTTATAATACAATATATGAATTCTAAACTTTGAGAAAATATATATTTTTTCCCTACTTGGGAATTAACTATAGATAAGTAGGCCGGGTTTATTATTATTTTCTCATCTTGCCTCTCAAAAGCACAAAAAAGAAAATTGTCATATACTTTTTCGAAATATTACTTCAATTTTAAGAACTAAATCTATTACATTCTGAAAAATCAAGATTTTGGAGTTCGAAAAGTTATTATATTTCTACACTAATTAGAGCTAATAAAAAGAACATAAAATGACTAGTCTATTTGTAAACTCATTTGCTATAATCGGCTTCTTTTATGTGAATATTTTTAAAAATGCATCACGTGATTTATTCATTAGAACAATGAACAATGAATTTAGACAGTAAAATTTATTATTTATATAACCATGCAAGCTAACATTTTAATACATGGCAAAAATTTCACAATCATTGTGTATTTCAATAAGATAACTTAGATACTATAGATTTTCCAAATGTCATATATGTGCCACCGTAAAATCGTGGTTAACGAGGTAGTCTGCGAATAAGAGTTACGTAGTAGTGATAGTCTTAAACATTGCTAGCTTTACGATATAACGGTATCTTGTCTCCGAATTTATCGAGCAATTTAATTGTTTATTAGGGACTGTACTTTTACTTAATTGGGCCATGACTGGACTACTCGAATCAGCTGATTTCAGTTCGCGCCTTAGCTATCTGTCTCTTTAAAGTGTAATGACGTATTTGATTTATAGAAAGGAGCTCGGTGAAGCAGGCCAGTTTCAGCGCATATTCGACATATTGTATTTACCCTCACGTAACATGTCGTAAATCGAGAGGCAGGTATGAGTTTCTGAAACATTCCCTTCAGAGCTGGACCTGAAGGGAAGTTTTCTCTCTCTGTCGAGAAACACAAGAGCAGCAGTTGAAGGAAGTTGCAGCTTCATGGTGAATGTGCGGAATGCTGTGACATGTGAACGTGACGTGGGTACATTTCATCTGGAGGTAGGTGTTTGTGGTCACGCCTCTACTTCCAGGAGATCCCTGGGCGTTTGACATAGTCACTTCACCAAAATGGTAATTTTCACTATACGAAAAGCTCTAGAAAAATATCTGGTCATTTTTCTAACCACAGGGATTCTAAACATTTGTTACAAATGTAACTGGCCTTTCTCTAACAATTTCTGTTTATTTCTGTTCTTGTTGAGGGATATAAACGTTGAAGGAAATCATTTCAGTTCTACATTTCGTTGCACGTTCAAGAGAGGTGCAGGAGGCTGAAGCGATACGTGGGTCGCTATATGTTGGCTTTAATTTTTACTTTCTCTACACGTACTATATTATGTACATAGAGAAGGTATTGTATTCCACCCAAAATAGATGTCTAGAGTTCATTGGGAATATATGTTTTGAGGACCTCTGAGTCCAAAAAAACGTTTTTAGAAAAAGGTTCTTTTGTGTGTATGTGAACACGATAACTCAAAAACGAAAGTCGTTTAAATTCCAAACTTGATATTTAAGTTCGGCTTCTTCCAAAGCTGCGACACGAAGATTTTCAAGAAACTCCCCTGTACCCAAACTACCCTTTATGTGGTAAAGATTTCGACAATTTTTATTTTCTCAAAAATGGTTCTGACGCTGTTGGTTAAAATACCGTATATTAAAGATATGACAAATAAAATGTATATCTTGAATTTTCTGAAGTCCTCTTCATTCTGAATGACTTTTGCGTAAGTGGTAAACCGTAAGGGAGGAACAAAAAGCTACTACCAAACATTGTGAATCTCGTTAAGATTAGATTAGAAAGCATTCTGTGGGTTCGTTTAGGCCAGGAAGCCACTGAACATAGAACTTGTCAAGGGATATACATGTATATATATATATTTATACACTACGAAAAAATAGAAGAAAAAAAGAAAACAATGTATAAAGCTCTAGTGCTAAAAGCACGGGTAACAATAGAATGGACATATAATCACACTATTTGCTTTTGAGGTCTGTACGCCACTGCACTATATTTAATGTGCTCTATAAAAGCATATGTGTAATTTTTTTTTTACATGCACATAAAAACAAAGAGTATCAAAAATTAGTGTTAAAATGTATAAAATAAATATTTCATTATATGTAGACACAGTTTATGGCACAGGTAAATATTTTTTTCGGTTAACCATTTCCGGGATATTACTTATTATGGTTTAAATTTTGAAATACTTCAGCTTTTCTTATACGGGAATTTGTCAACTCCTGGCATGCAAATAGAACCGAATTTTCATCATACAGTAACCAGCTTTTAAAAGATTTGACTATCGCTTAACTTGGTTAGCATGAACTAGATAGTAGAATAAACTCTTTAAGAATAATTTGTTGCAGAAAGATAGAGGAAGTCATGTGAATTTAATACATCAGATTTTTTTTTATCTAAAGCAAAACCCTAGGTGTCCATAAGAATTGCCCTAGGCATTACAAGTCATTTAAGTGTAATCTTTAAATTAATTTTCAAACACAAAAATTCCAACTGTTTAGCGCAAAATACGCAAAAAGTATATAAAAATGCCAGAGGCCCAACTAGATGAGACACACAGAAATACAGTGTAATTTTAAAAAGTGCACCTAGTGAACCTAGAGATAAAACATCAGGGTATAATTTTAATCATTTTGCCACAAGGGACTTTTTACTTTTAAGCGACAAAAACAAACAGATTTATCCATAATGATGCTATAGCATCTTTGCATTATAATGCACAGAAAGCTAGCATTATTAGTTTAGATATACAACATTTCAGTATCGTTAAGCACACGGCCAGAGACCTATTGTACCGTACCCACCTCCGGGAGGAAAGGAGGAGATGAAAGATCCGAAAGATTCGGGCTAACTAGCAGCGGATATTGCGGAGTCCCTAAAATTCACAGACACTCTCCAGCGTACCCCCTGACGAAGAGGTCCAAACTTCGTGGTACCGGAGGAGGAAGAAGAAGAAGAAGAAGAAGAAAGAAGTTACATAAAGCTTATCCATCGCGTTCCACACACCGCCAAACTACCCAGTCAAGCTCCGTACTGCAAAAGGTGATGGAAAATGAAATGATGGGCAATGAGGGTCCTGAAAATTTCGTGGTAGTAGAGAAACCACCCAACGCTTGCCTGGCGAACAGAGGGAAAACCACGAAAAACCCAAGTCAAGTGGACGATCGAGGGCACCGAAACTCTCGACCTCTAGAATGTGGGCTACAGACGAAATCGCTGAGACATTCCGCTAGGTTGTAACTTCCTTACTCTTTGCAGGACATCATGAGAAGGAACGTGAGCAACTGCTTCAAAAACTCGTATATGTTGCATTACTTTCTATACTCACTGTTCTATAAACTATTCTTATAACATGTTATCTTCTACCTACTTCATGATAATCGAAATTAATGCTTGCAGAACTGCAGTTTTACGCATTTTGTTGTAAGTGAAGCGAGAGGATCAAATCTTAAAAAGAAGAAATGAATA
Source organism: Hymenopus coronatus (assembly GCA_030762935.1). Classification (NCBI taxonomy): domain Eukaryota; kingdom Metazoa; phylum Arthropoda; class Insecta; order Mantodea; family Hymenopodidae; genus Hymenopus; species Hymenopus coronatus. Next base: position 31,572,249 of record CM060897.1, read on the forward strand.
GCGACTTGGCTCATAAAACCAGGTATATAAATTATTCAAGCAAATAACAAATAATGTCTCGTAAATGATTAACACCACAAAACATTTATTTGGTATAACTTATGTGCTTTAACAAAATGTACATCTTTTGTGTGGCGAGTTTTGGACTATATTTTATGTTTTATGAGTTATACAAAATTATGCAACATTAATTTAGAATAGTGAGGCTTTACAAAGCATTCATAAAACATTCAAAACATACACCATTATTTGATGTATAGATTTCGTAAAAATATAACATAATTTAAAATCGTTAAGTCATTTTTGTAAAAAATATTTTAGAATGGTGAGAATTGTTTTACAAGTATTCATGTCGCATCATTGAAAGACGCCTAACTTATACCTATACTAAGTTTGGTATTTATCCGAGTTTTCATTTCTATCTAAGTTGTTTACGACACACTCGTATCTTTCTCTAAAATGCCTTTTCTTATATTCAAGAGCCTGAAAAAGTGTATCTTAAGTGAGATTTCGATAAGGGACTTTTAGGGTATACAGTTCCATACTATAGGTAGATATGTGGTAGGGAAAATAAAAATCAGGTACTCGAATTTCAATAACTATTACAAATTCTTATAATATAACTTACACAAATTCACACCCATCCACAAGCAGACTCACAGTCATTGACATATTTAAATTGGGGGATAAATGAAACAGTGAAGTTGTAAAACCTGAAACATTAGCGAGGAAGTTCAGCAAAACTATTGATAAACAATTATCCATTTTGACATGCTTTTTCTCCGTCGGATAAAAACTCATTTTCACTATTCAGATTTGCTGGAACACGGATCGAACCGACAACTCCCGAATTCAGACTAATGATGTTCCCTTAAATCATTTTATTTTTTTAGAGGAATGTTTATATTACAACAATGAACTGTACATTCAATATAGTGACCAGCAAAAATGTTCGTCTCTTAAAAAAAAATTAAAAACATTAACAACAATAATAAAATAATTACAATGATGCACAACCATGAATTATATCTGTATATGGGGAAAATAACAAATATTATTAGGAAAATGAGGATTTCTTTTCATGGTCAATTGTCAGGAATGAGGCCAGAAATATTGTCCACTCTAATCTTTGCCTACTTTCTGAATACGAAAACAAAAGGAGTCTGGTTCACCGTGGTGGAAAAGGATATGCAAGAATTGAGGATACTACTTGATGACTTCTTGAAGCGTGACCATTTAAAAAGAAACTTGAAGGTCTGCTGTGTCTTAGGCAAAAATTAACATGAAGACAGGCAAAATGGGGATCGAAGACCGAAGGACGCTCACCGAAGCATATGTGCGTGCACGTGTGTATATATACGAGATACGTCCAGAAAGTAAGTTCCGTTTTAATTTATCTCCGCTGCAGCGCTGCGATCGCAGTTCCGCACATGCGCGGTAGACGCTCTGTATCAAGGAGAAGAAACGTGCGCCATTTTGAGATCGCTGTCAGCCACATACGCTTTGTTGTGCTTGTTTACAATGTCGGTGTTGATTGAAAATCCCGCCGTTTGTGAAATCAGATCTGTGATTCGTTTTCTGAATGCTAGGAAAGTGAAACCAATTGAAATTTATCGGCAAATTTGCGAAGTTTACGGACAAAATGCGATGAGTGATTCAATAGTGAGAAGATGGGTCCGACAGTTCAATGAAGGACGTAGTGAAGTGCACGACAACGCACGACCACACACTACAAATGTGACGAAAAACCTCCTACAGGGATTTGGCTGGGACGTGTTTGACCATCCTCCGTACAGCCCTGACCTCGCTCCTAGCGACTTTCATCTGTTCTTACATCTCAAGTCTTTCCTTGGCGGTCAACACTTCAACAATGACGAAGAGCTGAAAGAAAATGCTTCCAACTTTTTTAAGACACAGGTGGCAAATTTCTATGAATAAGGTATACAAGAACTTGTGCCACGCTATGACAAATGCCTGAAAATTTTCGGCAGTTATGTGGAAAAGTAGTTTAAGAGTTGTAGAATTTTGTGCAATAAATAATTATTCTGTATCTGTACACAATTTAATTTTACTACCAAACGGAACTTACTTTCTGGACGTACCTCGTATCTTACGGTTTACTAGTTGTGCAAATATATTCATGATGAAGAGGACTTTACAGGTTATTCCCAGAAAATTAAAGATATATTTCAATTTGTTCATGAAAATATCCTAGAAATATTGGCATTTTAATTAAAAAAAATGTGAGAACCATTTTTGAGAAAATCATGAGTTTCGAAAAATTTCCGTGTAAAAGGGTAATTTGGGGTGGAGGAATTTTCTTGAAAATCTTCATGTCTCGTCCTTGTATTTAATCGACTTTTTGTTTTTGAGTTACGTTGTCCACAGCTACAGTGGCACATATAGTGCTTTTTGTTTATTGTGTATATAGGGACCTCATAACGTTTATTTTAAGTGAAACATCTATCGAATTTTTTTTGGAATGCAATACCTTTCTACAAGGCATGTCAGGCTGTTCCAGCTCCAAAGAGCTGCGAGTTATTGATTCACTGGGGTATACCTGCAGTATACACTAGGCTTCATCATTGAGGGCAGTCTATCGCGGCTGAATCAAATGTATGCACGCGAAAGCATTGTGCAATGACCTTCGCCCAGTTACATATTGAATATCACCTTCCCTTCTAGCCGTGCTCCGAGGTTTGTGATTGAGTACGCACGAGTATTCAGACCCAGACGTGGAGTTGAAACAGCCAATGTGAGTGGCCGAAAATGTACGCCGACTTTTACACTTTATCCGTAAATGTGCGGGAGTTTTTTACGACTTTATAGCAAAGTATTTGTTTTTATGACTTTATGGGTAGATTAAAATTCTTACGATTTTCACAAGGGACATAACAAAACAATATGTTCCATTGCATTAAATTGTAACTTAAATTACAAAGTAACTGTACACTGCGCTAATTGGTAGGCAGTGCATTGATAGGGCAGAGCTTGTGTGTGTGCACACGCGCGTGTGTGTCTTCCGTTCGCCACGGTCATGGAGTTTCTTCACTGCGCCGTAACAAAATGCACAGCAGGCGAATTACATTTTTGATTACACCATAAATGACCTTCAGAAACCAGCTGTAAATAGACATGAACGTTCAATAATGGACGACACCAACTCCCCATCAGGGAATGCAAATTATTTATCTTATTTGCATTCCCTGGCTGCGAGATATAAGTTCCCCATTTTTGTGGCAGCTTGTTACGCAACGTAAAATGTGTATTACAAATATATGTAAAAGTGGTGTTTTTGCTTTCACACATCTTTGTCCGTCGCAATCCACTGTCTTTCTATATTGTATGTAGAGTTTAGATGAGGAAGGAATCCCCTCGAAGATGAAGACCGCTCAGTACGACCAGCTTTTGCAACAACGGATGAAAATGTGGTGAAAGCAGAGCACTTGTTGTGGGAAGACGATCGTTGCATATACATATTATCACATTTAAGAAGTCTTGGAAGCAGTGAAGGCAATCCTTAAAGAAAATCTTCTCGACAGGAAACTCTGCAGTCGCTGAGTCCCCCACCACTTCACAAATGAGCAGAAACAGGTACATCTGCAATGGTTTTAGGAGAGAGGGGGGGGCATCCAAAACATATTTAACATCGTAACAGGTGGTGAAAACTGAATATACCAATATTTTCCGGAAACCAAGCGACAGTCAAGTCTGGGACTTCCCAGGAGAGGATCCCCCAATAAAAAATCTGATGTGCTCTATTCACATGACTTTCTTTACATCTCTGTAACAAATTATTGTTAAAAAGCTTTTTCTCCTATCTACTTCATGCTAATCGAGATAAACATTAGCAGAAACGGTCTTATTATTTAGTTCCTTTATAAGTAGAAGGGAAATACGCGAACACACTAGGCTGAACCGACATTCAAATGTTTTAAAATGCGGTTGCTATGGGATTGAAATCCGTTTCTTTGCGTGGCCAAGCGTTGACAGTTCCCGTTTGAACTGAAACCAATGACAAGGAATATTTAAAAAACGGCCAACTCCACGAAAACAATGTATATAATCTAAATTGTGTGTTTTATCGTGATCTATATTTCTTGTGCAGTAAGTTTTTGTCTATCTCTTTTGGTTTGCCAGTTATGCAAAATTCAATAGAAATCATCCAGAAAAAAAAGGTCTTTAGAGGCTATTCCCAGAAAATTCAAGATATACATTTTATTAGGCATGTAAATATCTTAAATATAAGAGATGTTGATCAACATCGTTTGACCCATTTTTGAGAATATCAACATTTTCGACTTTTTTTCCATTTAAAGGGAAGTTTGGGGTGGGAGGATTCTGATGAGCTATGCTGTCCATACACACACACGTACCTTTTTCCAACATTTTTTTTTATTCAGGGGGACCCAAAACATGTATTTCCGCTGAAATCTCGGTATCAAATTTTTGGGTGCAATACATGTCCTCTCTATACACTATGTACATAGTAGGGGTAGAGAAAATAAAAAGAGGGAGCAAGAAGCGTTGGCAAGAAAATGATCTTTCTTCTCAGCTAGTGACCATGTTCTAACATTTCCGCTTGCGGTACAAATAACTGTCATTGCCAGATGGTACTTCACAAAATATCTAACATATGTCTTGAATGTACTGAGAACAAAGCGTCCTAAGATTGGTCTGCCTGGAATTTTGTTACAATGCCTCTGCCCCAGTGTTTGAGGAGCAACTTAATTTCTGCACAAGTCAGTTGTCAAACACTTCTCTCATCCTCACTATAATCCAGATATGGCTGCATGTTACTTTTTGCTAGTCTTCAAAATAAAAGAAAACATTCAACGATTTGAATCACCTAAAACTGCTGTAGTTGCTTACGAAAAATGCACTTGCTCTCCAAAAAAGATTGGCGCTCAGCGTTTGAGAAATTGTTTGAAAGGATGAGACGTTATATAGAATGCAATGGAGAACACTAAAAAAAAAAAAAAAAAATCTGATGTGTTCCATTCACATGACTTTCTCTACATCTCTGTAGCAAACTATTGTTAAAAAGATTATGCTTCTATTTACTTCATGCTAATCGAGAAAAAATTAGCAGAAATAGTCTTATTACTCGCTTCCTTGTAAGTAGAAGCGAATTAGGGGAGTACCATAGGTTAAGGTGATAGTCAAATGTTGGTTACTGTATGACTCAAGTTTCTTTATTTGTATGGACAGGAGTTGACAAATTCCTGTATGAGAAAAGTATACGTTTTTCATAGCTGAAACCGAAGACAGTGAATATCTAAAAAACGATCCACTCCACGAAAAAAAATGTATATAACATAAAAGGTGTGCTTTAACGTGCTCTACTTTTTTTGTGTGGTAAGTTTTTGTTTATCTCTTACGGTTTAGCAATTATGCGAAATTCCGCAAAATTCATCCAGAATAAAGTAGTCTCCAGAGGTTGTTCCCAGAAAATTCAAGATATACATTTTATTTGTCAGGTAAATATCCTTACTATGATATTTTAATCAAAATTGTTAGAGCCATTAAAATTTTTCGAAAAAAGTTCCATGTAAAGGGTAGTTGGGGGTGGGGGGATTTTCTTGACAATCTTCGTGTCGCATCACACACAGACACACACACGCACGGACCTAACTCTAAAAATACTATGTTTTTGTAATTCAGGGGGACCCAAAACATGCATTTCCAGTGAAATCTCGGTATCGAATTTTTGGGTGGAATGCAGTACCTTCTCTATACACTATGTACATAATACGTGTAGAGAAAGTAAACATTTATCGCGTTCATTCTCAAAACTTTCAGAGTGACCCTCGTATTCTGGTATCAATGTGATTTTTTATGACAGAAAGAAGCAGTACAATCTGGTATTTTTTTTAAGTATTCCCATAAAACGGAATTCTCATTTATTTTACTTAGTGTTTGTGCATATACTGCACTGAATAATTTGTGCATTTTAAATTGCATGCCAATTATTAGGTTTTGCTGTACCAGGGAAAATTTTAGAGGTTTCGATTTCAGAAAGTTGGTAAAGGCAAGTTACGATATAGCAGGGAAACAATTCTGAAGTGTTCCATTCATATGACTATCTATTCTGTTACAAATTATTTTTATAAAAGCTTATTGTTTTACCAACTTCATGCTAATCAAGATACACATTAGCAGAAATCGTATTATTCCTAGCTCTTTAAAAGTAGAAAGGAAATGAGAATACACTAGGCTTCAGTGACAGTCAAATCTTTCAAAATTTGGTTGCTATGGGATTGAAATTCGGTTCTCTTTGCATAGTCAGCAGTAAAAACAAAAGGAAAAGAAACGACAAATTCCCGTTTGAGAAAATTAAATTTAAATAAGTTAAAATTAAAACCAGTAACAGTAATATCACCAAAGTATATGGGATAAACTGTGCGGTTTAATGAGATCATTTTTTGCGTAGTAAGTTTTTGTCTATATCCTACGGTTTATTATGCAAAAGCCATTTAGAATTAAAAGTTCTTCAGCGGATATTCCCAGAAATTTCAAGATATTAATTTTATTTGACATGTAAATATCTTTAATATACGGCATTTAAACAAAATCTTTAGAGCCATTTTTGAGAAAATCAAAATTTTGGATTTTTTTCCATATAAAGTATAGTTTGGGATGAGGTGATTTTCTTGAAAATATTCGTGCTGTATCCTTGGAAGATGCTGAACTAAATATCAAGCTTGGTATTTAATAGACTTTTCGTTTTGAATCATGCCTGTTTTTATTCAGGACTGCTCAAAACATATATTTCCTGTGAAGTCTGAGTATCAGATTTTTGGGTGAAAAACAAGACCTTTTCTACTTACTACGTGCATTGCAACTGCGTACTAGAGAACGTAAAAATGTATTACATACCTAATGAGAAAGTGTAATTAACTCTTTAAACGTTTCACTGGTAAGAAAATGAACAATTTTCTACACAGTTGCGAAAGTGTTTAGAGCTTATGTCTCTTCTTAATACTTTCGGCGAAAAATGAAATAATTTTAGTCTATGTCTCTACGGACGTGTAAGTTGGAAGTGACTTTGCTCTGTGGTTCCAGTCCATCTCGGGAACAAAGTTGGCAAAATGAGTTAAAAGGAATGTGGAAACTTGTACGTACTCCCATGGGACTTGAAACATTATGCAGACTTAGCAGTGAAAGCTTCCAAACTTTGAAGTTTGATTTTAGCTCTTCTGTGGTTCTGCAGATCAAGCGCTCCAAACTTTCTTATCCATCGTCCACTCTAATCCTGTAGCGTTGCGTGTGAAATATTTTCTGCTAAGAAGCTTGGGTTAAGCTGTTCTACATCACAACATCCTTCTCGGTCGAAGGACCTGTGTTAGGTAAGTACTCTTAAAGGCGTAGATTGTAGATCCAGTGGGGATACCCAGAAAGTAAGGAAAGGTACAGCACGAAGAAAAATCCGATGTGTTCCATTCCCATGACTTTCTGTTATCTGTTGTGCAGACAATCTATTCTTACAAAAATTATTCTTTTACTGTCTGTCCAGGATCATAACAAGCTTTTTTCCAAGAAGTATGCCTTTGCTTACCCATCCTACTCCACTCCCCCGGTATAAAGCCACTAGGGAGTCCAATAGAGTCACCCATTTTGTAGGTTTCTGAGGCAGGTTTAAGAAAAGGCCAGGTCGGAAGCGGTGGCTACCCTAAATTTAAAGTGTCGAAGACCATGGGATGGGGAAACGATATTAAGAATTTGGAAAAAATATTATGTCTACATCGTGGTAAATAATAGAAATAGACATTAACAGAAATGGTCTTATTACTTGCTTCTTTATAAGCAGAAGGAAAATAAAGAAGTATACGGCTAAAGTGATAGTCAAATCTCAAATCTTTTAAGAGCTATCGCTATGCCATTCATATTCAAATTAGTTTCTGCATTTTTTTTTAATACTGTGGCATCGCAGACGATGACTGGCTAAACATGGAATGAAAATAGAGCACCGGTGGAATGTAGTGGCGGGGAAAACTGGAGAACCCGGAGAAAACCCGCTCCTACGCCGCTTTGTCCACCACAAATCCCACATGCGGTCGCTTGGATCGAACTCAGACCGCCTAGGTGAGAGGCAAGTGGTCTAGCCATTCGGTCAGGGCGTCGGTTCTCTTTCCATGACCAGGAATATATAAGTAATATATATATATATATATACACACACACACACACACACACACACACACACATACATACTCACACACACACCTATTCCGTATCAAACTATCTACTTCATGCTAATCAAGATAAACTTTAGCAGAAACGGTCTACTAGTCTCTTATAACTAGGCTAAAGCTATAGTCAAATCCTTTAAATGCTGGCTGCTATATAAAAAAATTAAATGCGGTTCTCTTTGCATGACCAGGAGTAAAACAAAAGATATATGAAACGAACGGCGACTTCCCTTCTGAGAAACTTTTAAATATCTTTAAAATTGAAGCTAATAAAAAGGAATAATGCGGAAATGGTTAACTTCACAAAAATGTATATGACATAAATTGGTTTTAATGAGACCTACAGTGTTTGTGTAGTGTTTCTCTATCTCTTACGGTTTGCCAGCTATACACAAGTCATCCAGAATGAAGAGATTTTGCCAGAAAATTCATGATATAAATTTTATTTGTCGTGTTAATATTTTTATATATTAATATGTTTTATATACGGCCTTTTAATCAAAATCGTTAGAGCATTTTTGAGAAAATTAGAGTGTTCTAGATTTTTTCCATGTAAAAAATAGATTGGGATGGAGGATTTTTCTGAAAATCTTAGTGTCGTATGCAAGTAACTAAGCTTAAATACCAAGTTTTGTATTTAACAGACTTTTCGTTTTTGAGTTATGCTGTCCACAGACAGAAGTGTAAACAAAAGAAAGAAGTCTTCCGATTTGAGAAAAGTTTAAGCAGCTTAAACCTGAAACCAGTAACCGGAATATCTCGAAGACTGTTATGTTAACTCTACCCAAAAAAGCATATTACATTAAACAATGTGTACCTTAACCATATTTACATTTTCTGTATAGTAAGTTTTTATTTATATCTTATGGTTTACAGTTATACAACGGTTGTACAAAAGTCATCCAGAATGAAGCGGTCTTCAGATAATATTTCTAGAATATTCAAGATATGCGTTTCGTTTGTCATAAAAATATCTTAAACATGTTTAAGCATTTTAATCAAAATCGTTAGAGCCTTTTTAAGAAAATCAAAATGTTCGAAAAATGTCCCTTGTAAAGGGTAGTTGATGGTGGGGGGGGGTTCTGGAATATTTTCCTGTCGCGGCCTTGGAAGATACTGAACTTAAATACCAAGTTTGCTATTTAACCGACTTTTTGTTTTTGGGCTATGCTGCCCATAGACACACACACACACGTGCGCACGGACATTGAAAAATATTTCTTTTAGGATCCAGGGGATTTCAAAACGTGTATTTCGGGTGAAATCTCGTTATCTAATTTTTGGGTGGAATACAATTGGCAGATACCTTATCTATGCACCATGTACATTGTACATACGTAATAGAGAAAGTAGGTAATGCATTCAAATAGTTAGAGGGGATTTTGGTATTTGCAATATCACAGTTTTACCCCCTCTCTAAAGAAGTCCCTCATGCCTGCGTTGCTTTCAGTTAATCATCATTACTTGCAAACTGTGATGAGCACATGTTAAATAGGCCCGCATTAAGGCTACGGGCGGTGTGCTCTGAAACACGAAATATCTGGCACCACACCCTTACCCTGATGCGGCGGCAAAAATAACTCCAGGTATCGACCCAGAAGAAGTTATTATAATTTATAGCTTGTTACATTTCTCACCACAATTTTCATCTGCTGAAATGGATGGCTTCGCACTCCATAACCTTTAATAAAACAGATTTTTGGATAGTTTGATTCATTGCTTCCGCAAAGAAATCGACTTCCAATGCTTTGATATACTTAATTGCAGCAGTAATGCTGAAATGTTCAAAGTTTGACAGCTATGAATTTACAGGAAAAAATGTACCTGTCTGATATTTTCCAATTAGTTAAAAGGCTCTCTTACCGTTTTTAAGCTCATTTCCGTGCGAATGACCTACATACGTTGGCAAAATAAATTTAGTTCATGAATTATTAAGAACTTCCTAACTGGAAGACTATGGTCCAGGTTTGAAATTACTAGTCCGCGATGTTTCTGTCAACTCTTCGGATGCCATCGTCAGAGGAAAAAGTTGTGGGCAGCTTAATGACAGCCAACGAGGCAGCAAGGTGGAAGGTAGCTTGTGATTGGTGAGGCTGACGTGGTGTGTCGTTACTGGTTGAAACGTGATTGAGCTTTAGCTTTTCGTCTTTTACGTATATTGTTTGTAGTTTGTGTATCTCATTCACTTCTCTATGAAGTCTTACACAAGTCTTACAATTTTACATTTTATGGTTGAAATGGAACCCAATACAGTCTCATTTCTCACAACCATGACCCATTTTCAGCCTGGGTCTGAACTGTAAACTGTAAAGCAGATTTGATCCCAAATAATGCCTCGACCTAACTGCCAGGCTCCTGGCAGCACCGCGGCCATGGCAGATACTCTCTACTTATTCATTCCGTTCCTGCTCATCGAGCAGCAGCATCTATGCCTTGTGCACGCCAATGTTGGCTGCTCAGGCGGAACCCCACTCACATCCGGAACTTACTTTCCTGTCCACTCTAAAAAGAATCCTGATTTTCTCTCGCTCCATTCAATTTCAGTCTTCTACCTTGTCCGATGGTCGATAAAATGTCTGTAGAGTTTTATTTTCTGAGTAAGAATGTTTGCGGGACGAGCTGAAAGTCGAGTGTATCAGTCCTACCAACAAAATAAAACCACTTTTTACATGCGTTGTATACGTTTTAGACAGTGTGGAATATTACATTATAAATTATCCTTCTATGTTAGCATGTAAATAGCAGAGCACATTCAGACATGTGCAGTGGTGAGCTCTAATTTGCTGCTGTTGATGTTTGGTCTTCGTTGTATTATCTTCACAGTGTCAGTGCTGACAACATGCCCACTTACGTAACCATGCATTCTATAACATATAGATGGCTATGGCAAGAGTAAATCAATAGAATAAGTTTAACAATTTTAAATATAAATATTTATTATTAACTTTGTTAGATACCACAGTTATTGTTATATTAAATAGATAATTATTTTATAACGAAATAACGGGGAGATAGAGAAGTAATTGCGATAAATAATTTCATATGTATATTAAAATGAACGAATATGTTAAGTTACAAAATTTGTTACGGTGTAAGGATACAGGTAAGTTACATTGGAGGAATTGAATAAAATAAATTTACTGCTGCGGTTATTAGCGTCCCGTTCTATATTGGGTGTGAAAGATCGTTTAATTTTTCTCAAAGGCCACTTTATCAGGATTGAGGTTCTTTTACGTGCAGTAAATTTAGACTTTACTTCCTTTCTAAAGGAAGCCATGCTAACCGTATAGTTGTTAAACGAGGCACAGTAACATAAGCTCGGTACTCTACTAAGGAAACAAAATTTACCTGCTACGCAAAGTTCTTAATGCTCTGGAAGTTATCAAATTTAATAGACGTAGTGATAATGACTGGTGCTTACATTTAGGAACAGCTGATTAACCATCTTAAAATAACCGGTGTCTTGTTCCATACACAACAGTTATTAACCTCCATTAAATATTCTCAGCAAAGTTTACTGGTATTGTTCAATCCCAAACGTGCATGCACTGAGAAAAAGAACTCGCAATCCTACACTGGCAATCTTGCCAAGGGAGCCTAGGTTCGATCCCAGGCGACCGCATATGAAATTTTGGGGACAAAGTGGCGCAGGGTTTCTCCGGTTTCTCCCACCATTGCAATCCGCCGGTGCTCCACCTTCATTCTGTATTATTCATCGCCTGCGGTGCCATAGAAGTAAAAGGGGCGTTAAACACTATAAAAATGTCCACTGGAACAGAAAAAGAAACTAATGGGGTTCTACAGACATGACTTTCTCTACCTGTTCTGCAAACAATTCGTACAAAAGATTATTCATTTGTCTACATCGTGCTAATCGAGATTCAGATTAACAAAATTAGTGTTATTATTTGCTTCCTTGTAAGAAGAAATAAGGGAGTACACTAGGGTAAAGCGATAGTCAAATATTTTAAAAGCTGTTATGTAAAACAATTTAAATTTGGTTCTTTCTGCGTGGCTAGGTAAGCCAAAAGATGTATGAAACGAAAGATGAGTTACCGTTTGAGAAAAGTTTAGGTAGTTTAAAATTGAAACAAGGAATATCTTGGCAACAGTTAACTCTACTATGTATGACATAAATTGTGTGTTTTAACGAGATCTAATTTACTGTGTTGTAAGTTTTTGTCTATCTTACCGTTTACCAGTTACACAAAAGTCATCAAACATGAAGAGGTATGCTGAGGTTATTCATACATTTTGTAATGAAAATATCTTAAATATATAGCATTTTAATCAATATCGTTAGAGACATATTTCAGAAAATCAAAATTTTCGAAAAATGTTGTCGCCCTCCGTGGTGCAATGGTTACCAAAGTCGCGGGTTCAAACCCAGCGGAGGACAATGGATTTTGTCGGGCGTAAAAATCCTTAGCATGGCTTCCTTCAGAAGGGAAGTAAAGCCGTTGGTCCCGTGTCGTAAAAGAACCTCAAGCCTGATAAAACAGGCCTCTGAGCAAAATTAAGCGGTCTTTCACGCCTAGTAGAGAATGGGACGCTGAGAATCACAGCAGCTAAAGAGCGTCCGTAAGTAAAACTCCATTTCCATTTGGAAAAATGTGCCAATTAATGCGTGGTTGGGGGGAGGTTTCTTGAAAATGTGTGTCGTGTCCTTGAAAGATACTGAACTTAAATACCAAGTTTAGTATTTAACTGACATAGTTTTTGAGCTATGCTGTCCATACCCACACGGACATTTTTCTAAAAATGCATTCAGAGGATCTCAAAACACATATTTCCGGTGAAATATCGGTATGGAATTTTTGAGTTGAATACAATACCTTCTCTATCTACTGTGTACATTGCACATACGTGGTAGAGTAAAAATAGTTGTAATTGTTACAGTTTGTAATATTAATAATACCTTGGGAAGAGCAAGTAGCGTTGGTATTGAAAACACCATTAGAACTTTATTGTATCGACTCTTTTAATAACAATTCCAACGTAATATCTGCTGCTTACAAAATTTCTGCTGAATCCATTTTTGAGTCATTCAAATAATCCGCCATTACATTTATCGATAGAAGGCCGCCACTTAATATACACATAATTTCCATCGCAAGCAATAAGGGCGGAAATAATTGAGTGTTAAATATATTATATTTCACCAAACCTCGTTAGACTTTCCTTAACGATGTGTTAACAAACGCGTATTTTAATTTTAACGCTATCGTTACAGATTTGATGTTCCGTCGACCTTCATTTCATTAAAATTTACATACGCTTATTAACATGGCACTTTCAGCTTTTCATCTTGCCTACTGAATTTTTCATAACTCCATGGCTTAGAAATCACGGATATGAATGGACACATTTTTCATGGTCGACATTGCGTTGTTTGGCATAATTATGATCATACTCGTTCAATCATATTACTACTGTTCAGCTGTAGGCGCAACATTAAATTTTAAATAATCAACGTCGCCCTCCATGGTGTAATGCTTACTTCATATAACCCAAGGTCGTGGGTTCAAACCCGGCGGAGGAAGATGGCTTTTTTCGGGCGTAAAAATCCTTAGCATGGCTTCCTTCGGAAGGGAAATAAATTCGTGGGTCCCGTGTCGTAGATTTACGGCACGTAAAAGAACCTCGAGCCTGATAAAGAGGCTTATAAGCAAAATTAAGCGGTCTTTCACACCCAGTTTAGAATAGGACGCTGAAAACGACAGTGGTTAAAGAGCGTCCATAAATAACACACTTTTTTTTTTTTTTTTTTTTAAATACTCAACATTTATTTGTGGTTACGTTGTGCTTTGTCAGTGATTTATATCAGCCAACACAATATTAACCGACATTTCCGTGTGCAGCCAATGGCAGTAACATTGATTGTTAGAACATGAATAAACAAAAAACTTAACATGCAACTTGATTGTTTATTAATCTTGGCTGGCTGAAATACCACCACTAATTGGTACATAAGTGCACTCTATGAACCCTTCAGATGACTCCAGAGTATTGTGAAATATTATAGAAATTTTGAATTTCGCTTTGAATTCTTTCGCCGGTTAGAAATTTCACAAATTGTGTTTTAAAGATGTAAGTACATCTGAAACTTTTTTAACATACTTGGAGACTATAGCTTTTTATAAAACCATTAATAAATATCACCAATAACTATTGGATAATAGTATCCATTACGTAAAAACACAATGCCACAACAAATGCTAATTTGATGTGGGCATAATTTCTATTTTAACTTTTTTTTTTTTTTTTTTTTTGTAGTTTAACGTCCTTTAACCTGGTTTGGTCATATCGGACGATGAATGCAATTGATGATATGATGCTCAAATGATCTCGGGGTCCATGGAGCTTAAAGTTACTCGACATTCGTCTTCTCAGGATAAGGGAAAACCCCGAAAAAAACCTTACCCGGGTAACTCACCCTAAGCGAGATTCGAACTCACGACCTTTTGAACGTGAGGCAGACATACTACCACCACGCTACCCAGGCGGGCTATTTTAACTTCTCCTCCAGTCACTGTAATAACTAACCTACTGCCCGTTTCGTTAAACGATATCTCTCATGAAAATTTTTCTTTTGGCTCTTCAAAATTACGATTTAGAGGTCTGCAATTACCTGTCATGGGCTCACTATTTGCGAGATGTTCTAAACACATGCATTCAGCATCGAGTGCTTTTGCCATGTTGAACACAAATAACGTGGCGTTTTCAATTTTAAGACGCGATTTTTTTTTTTTTTTTTTGCATATAAATTGACGACGGATGTACCGACGGTATTACCACAATACTTAATGTAATGCAACAACAGAATCGTTAAGGAAATTAATGATGCGTTAATACAATTTGCTAAATTTGTTTCAAAATGTTAAGGAAACATTTAAAAACTACAAATAAAATAATTTTGGAAGTTAATTTTTAAAATGTCGATATTTATGAGTATATTAATTAATTTATTCATTGCAATCCTAACATCACCCAAAAAGGTGTTATAATGTTACTCATAATATTATCTTCTGCCAAACTAAAAGAGTACCTAACAGAAATGTTTTCAACATTTTCTATAATAAGAACTGAAGCTTTCCTGGCGACGTGTTAATTCAAAATCTTCTCGGGCTTCTAGCCAGCTAGAAGCCCGAGAAGATTTTGAATTTTCTATAATGTTCGTTTGTTTTAAAATAAACTTTAGAATTAATTCATAAAATCCTTATCGTGTGGAGCCTTTCTTCTTTATGGTTAAATACTTATTTAAACAATTGGTAACTTCAAAACTAGTGAAGACATTGCAATACATTTTAGTATGCCCACTAATGATGGGCACTATCGAATGAAAACTAACGAATTATTCAATAGTCGTCTAATTTCGGTTATTCGATTGTTACTCAAATATTCGGTTTAAAAATGCTACTATACCATTGGTTCTTGGTAGTCGACAGTCCCTAATCACTTTTCAAGTCGCTTTTCTTTGATGGACCAATGCGGTTATAATGCCAACCATATTTCAGAAAGTAGTATGATGCTTCTACTGTTTTACTTTCTTTATTTAAGACCTTTGGCAACCAGCCATAAACAGTACACTAAACAATGCTAACCAACTACCAAGTAAGAAATGTAAGTATGCAGTTCGGTCGATAGGCATATAATATTTTGTTCTAAACATGTGTTTTAGTATTGGCAACAATGCTGGAGAAGTCGTCATTTCGTGGCGATCATCCTGAGGTGGGATGTGGCATTGTATTTGTAAATACAAATCGAAACGATAATTTCAAACCTTAACGAAACCTCTTTTTGCATAATAGAAGATAACGTTGTAATATTGCTGCTTCATGTTTCCCAGCTTATTGATAGCCACAAAACTATTGCATCTCTCCACCAGTTTGTACATTAAAATTTAGAAGCACTTGACCACATGAAGCCCAGAATGTTAGATATGCGTTACATTCAATACAGCCCAAAATGTCATTCAACCAAATTTAGGTCCGGGTACCGCAAATAATAGAAACTAATTACTAAATCAAGGTTTCCCCACATTGCGAGGGAATGATATTTAGCATATTCATTTTAACCTCAAATCAAATGGATACAAAACCTGTATAACATAACCTCAAAATTACTGAACCATAACCGCACTTAATTCTGAAACAGGTAGATAACCAATAAAGTCTAATTTTCCTTTATTTATCTTTATATAAAGAGGCAGAGTTGCATAATTATCAAAGTTATTGTGCTGCTGTGATTGAGCATTGGTATGCTTTCATAATCCAATATTCACGGAATTAACTGTCGCTTTAATTACTGGAGTAACTGCTACCAATTAAGTGTGGTAATATTTCAAAAGTATGTGCACTAAAGTCATTATTATTATTATTATTATTATTATTATTATTATTATTATTATTATTATTCGAGGGCTAGAACGAATGAAAACTGATTACTTTAGTAACTCATTTACTTCACACATTTTGCGAAAATAACAGTTTGTAAATCCGAATGAAAAACCGATTTATTCGATAGTCATTTCTCACTATCGTAACACATTCGATTGTTGAAAACTTTTGATGGTGCCCATCGTTAATGCAGATGCTCCTTACATGTGCCTATAAAGTATGGTATGCATTTGACGAAATGAAATAAATACGAAAATAAGCATTTCATCTATGTGTACCTTTAAAAGCTCTACTTTCAGTGCCAGGTGTCTAAAATGTGCATTTTCATCCATGAAACACTGGTAGGTCGACTGCCTCCGTGGTCGAGTGGTCAGCGAGCTGACTTCTCACCCGGAGGTCACGGGTTCGATTCCCGTCTGGGGCGGGACATTTTTCTTTAACCGGAATTATTCCCTATCCCCCATGGAGTCTGGAAGTATGAATGTGCGTGTGTTTAGTAATATAAAGTTTAACCTAATGTTCTAGCCTACAGTTTCACAAGTGAAAGCCCCCGATATGACCATTGATGTTAAAGGGGGCTATACAAATGAAGCAATACTGGTAGGTCATTTAAAAGTCTGAAACAAATGAGAAATAGTTCAGCGTCGATTTGTTTTCACTTACTCTGGCGCTGCAAACTGCATTTAGCGATTATCATCACACAGTCATGTTTTTGTTTCATTTCCTTCTTTTTCACACTTGCGCACAGCTGTTGTCTGTTTTTAGTTTCGCATGCTAATGTAATTATCGTACTGACCTTCGTTTCCGGACAGTTTAAGTGCAAATCATCGCCATAATGAACATGATGTATAAACCTCACGTAACTATAACAACTACCAACACATGGACAGGTAATAATTTAGTTAACTTTCGTTATACCATTCTGCAATTTGCCACACTGTGATAATTATCTCGTTCAGTGGCCATTTGCCCCCAAATTGTTAATTAATGAACTTCCAGCTGACGGACGTTGTCGAAATGTTAGTTACTCTGCATGCACACAAAACAGTTAATAATGTGTTATTACCGAGAAATAAACAAATAATTTAACCATTATTTCGGAACTGTTCCTAGAATGGAGCTCTCAAAAATAGACAATGGTACAGATCCAAAATAATCGCATACCAAATTTGGTATTTAAACTTAGCATCTTTCAAAAAGTGAGCCAGGAAGATTTTCAATAACTGCCCCCCTCCAACTTAAACTACTCTTCATACGGTAAAAGTTTAGTAGCTTTTTGTTTTCTCAAAAATAACTCTAACGGTTTAGATTTAAAGAGGAAATGTGTTTAAGATGTTTACATGACTAATAAACCTTTATATTGACTTTTCTGTGTAACTACTAAACCATAAGAGACAAGAAAAGCTTCTGATGTGTTTCATTCATATTACTTTCTCTGCCTATTCATACAAAAGTTTATTGTTCTATCTGCTTCATGCTAATTGAAGTAAATATTAGTAAAATGGGCTTACTACTTATTTCCTTATAGGTACAGCGGAAATAATGGAATACACAGGCCAAAGTGATAGTCTCATCGTTTAGAAGCTAGTCTTTATGTGATGACTTTGAAAATCAATTTTCTTTGTTTGGCCAGGAGCAGTAAAAACAAAAGAAAAGGAATGGTGAATTCCCGTTTAATAAAAGTATAAGTATTGAAACATTTCAACCAATAACGAGAAGTATTTTAGTAATGGTTAACTAAAACAAAAATGCATTTGAGATAAAGAATGTGTTGCATTTTTTTATGAAGTAAGTTTTGTCTGTCTCTTACGATTTACCAGTTGTGCGAAAGGCTTCCGGGACGAATATAATTTCAGAGGCTATTTGCAGTATTTCAAGATATTAATTTAATTTCTCATAAAATATCATGTGTATAACTATCCTATACACATGATATTTTAATCAAAATCATTAGAAACATTTTTGAGAAAATAAACATTTTCGAAAAAAAAAACTCCACATAAAGAGTAATTTAAACTTTTCTTGTAAATCTTCCGGTCGCATCTTTGGAAAATGCTGAACTCAAATACCATGTTTTCGTTTTTGAATTACGCTGTTCACAGATACATGGACACGGTGAATTTCAAGGAACCTAAAACATGTATTCCATGAACTAATTATGTGGGCTGCCTAATCTGAAAATTATGTAATTTTCACCAGTACATCAATGCATTCATAAAAGAGTATCAGAGATGTCACATCATACATCGGACTAGTTAAAATATAGGCTATAAGACATATTCGTTCGGTGTCATTTCAAAATTGGCTGAATTGTATGTGGTTATAGTTAATGTAGGATGTGACAGACGCTTCGTCTTGATATTTGGTAGCCCATATGTTTACTCTCTCTACACGTACTAGTACATAGTGTATAGAGAAGATATTGTATTCCACCCAAAAATTGGTAAATATTAAATTTGGTATTTAAATTAACTAATCATCCAAGGATGCGATGCGAAGAATTTCAAGAAAATCTTTCCACCCCAAACTACCTTTTATATGGATTTGTTTTCTCAAAAATGGTTTTTAACAATTTTGATTAAAATGCCGTATATTAGAGATATTTACAATTACAATAAAATGCATATCTTGAATTTTCTGTGAATATCCTCTAAAGACCTCCTCCTTCTGCATGAATTTTGCATAACTGAAAAACCGTGGGAAACAGAGAAAATCTTACTACACAAAAATGCATATATCGTTAAAACACAGAATTCATGCCGTATATATATTAGAAGTAACCTTTTCTGAGATATTTAAATTTAATAATTTCAATTTTAAGCTACTCAAAACTTTTCTCAGAAGGGAATCATCATTCGTTTTATTTCTAGTTTTACTCCTGGCCATGCAAAGCGAAAGCCGATTTCTATTCTTTCAGCCCTATTTCCCTTCTACTTAGAAAGAACCAATACGACAACTTCTGCTAACGTTTTTCTCGATGTAGGTAAAGGAATACTCTGTTGAAACAATAGTTTGTATGGAAATTCATGTGAATGAAACATCAAATTATTCAATATTAGCATCGATTTGATACAATTTTATTTTGGAGACTTCAATTTGTAACTATAGCCGATAAAACGACGAAAGTAGATACCAGTCGGTGGACTAAATCACAGGTTTAGCCCTGGTGTTGTACACTGTAATGTGGAATCTGTCAGATGAAAGGGCATATAATCCATTCTGTGGCCTAAAAAATCAAATAAGTGCGAGCGAGCGAGGATTATCGTTATGGCCGCCATATCTTTGTCTCTGTTTGGCAATCCATGGAAATAATTGGTTTTCGGTGGAAGTGTTTGTGGCATCTGTGGTCTTTTCCAATACCACAGCGGCTAAATGAGTCAGTCGCTCTCTAATAGCCCATTTGCCCCATCTATGTTCGCTTTTGGTATCTAACGATGCGATTTTCCTTACCGAGAACGGAAACGTTACAGTATCTAACCAGTAAAATCTGTTTGGTCTCGTGTTCAACCGCATAAGAGTCAGGATCTGATACTGGGCACACAACTTTGTCATTCCTTTTCGGTCTCCAATAATTCTTCATAATACATACATAATTATTTATTGTTGCAGTGTTGAAAGTGCAGTTTTAGTATGCGAGTGCAGATGTTTGCGGAACAAGATTAAAAACCGAGTGTAGCAATTCTACGAGCAAAATAAAATTACTTTTAACTTATGTTGTCGTATACTGTTTTATGGCAGCTTCGAATATGATACAGTATCGAGCTAAAATATGTTTGGAAATAGAATGCGCAATGGTGAATTCCAGTGTGTTGTTTGGTCTTCGTTGTTGTTTGACCTTCATAGTACGTGCTATGATCTGTGATATATAGAAGGCTGTGACAAAATAAATCAGTAGAATACATGTGTAACAACACGTTTATTATTAAATACGCGTTTTATTTAAGAATATTATGTTTCCTTTGATGTACTTGTGATGTTGGCCATGCAGTGGTTACAATTTTTGATCTTAATTGCTTCTGCAGAGTGCAATTGCATTGGTGTAATATCATTCATAGCACTTTTTACTTTATCTACACCAACTATTTAAGTATATAGAAGGCAGAGAAGGTATAGCATTCCACCCAAAAATTCTATGTCACCTGAAATATGCTTTAAGACCTCCTGAGACCAATTATAGCATTTTTAGAAAAACGTTCGAGGGTATGTGTATGTTTGGACAGCCTAATTCAAAAACGAAAGGGCGGTTAAATATCAAATTTGGTATTTAAGTTTAGTATCTTCCAAGTATGTGACACAAAAATTTTCAGGAAAATCTCCCATCCTTTACATAGATTTCTTAAAATTTTAGATTATCTCAAAAATGGCTCTTAACGGTTTTGATTAAAATAACATATATTAAATATATTTGCATGGCAAATAAAATATATATCTTCATCTTGTTGGGAATAGCCTCTGAATTCCTCTGCATTCTGGGTGAGTTTTGTGTAACTGGTAAACCGTAAGAGATAGTCAAAAAACTTACTGTACAAAAAATGTTGGTCTCGTCAAATCACACAATTTATATCCTAAACATTTTTTATGGAGATAATCGTTTCCGAGATATTCCTTGTTATTGATTTAAATTTTAAAAAGGAGTGATTTTCTCAAACAGAGGTCGTCTATGTCTCTTTTGTTTTACCCCTGGCCATCAATTGCATAGCGATAGCTTTTAGAAGATTGGACATCATTAGACTAGTGTATTCCCTAACATGAGTATATTATAAGGAACTGAAGAATAAGACCGTTCTGCTAATGCTTATCTCGATTAGCATGATGAAGATGATAGAAGGTTATTTTTTGTAAGAAAAGTTTATGCAGAATTGGTAGAGAAATTCATAGGATGGAACACATAAGATTTTTGGAACTGGGAACAGTTGAACTAATTTGACGAATCCGTGTCCGATTCACTCAAATAATAGTTAGCCTCATTACTGATACAAAATTTCGCTTTATGTTCTTACAAACCAGCTCTTTTTTGCTCAACTCTGGTAGAAAATAATTGCTTTTATTCCAATACTTTCACAACAATTCTACAGTATAATTTTCTATCGCCGTTTCGCAACTGTATCGTGGCTTCGACGCAACTTTTGCACTCTGCGAACTCAGTAGAAAACTGTCTGACTGGGCCAAGCCCCTTATTTTATACCTGTCGATCACGTGGCAAGGGACTTCCAGAAGGACTTCTGACTTCCAGAAGGAGTATGTATTGTTGCACCTGCAAACCACCACAGGTGTCACAAACTCGCACAGGTGCGACAATCGGAGCTTTAAAGTAAAGTGCTTGTCAACGGAACACGTGTTCGCTCACACAGGTGTGACAACTCTTAGCTAATAAAAGGAAGTCGCTGGTGCACGGAAACAATCAGCTATGGCTTTCGAAGCAAGCCGCTCACATGTGTGGCAATTACGGCAATGTATGGCTATTTTTTTTTTTTTTTTTTCAAGTTTTACTTTTAATGCCAGGAAATTATTTGATCCATTTAAATTTAATTTAAAATTTAATGGCCCCACCCGCAAAAAAAAAAAAAAAAAAAAAAAAAAAAAAAAAAAAGTTTTCTGCTTGAAAATGTTACAATCGTATCATTATAAACACGCTGTTATCAAAATCGCGCTCAATTGCTCCTTTTGACTTTCTCTACCCGTACTATGCACATGGTGTATAGAGAAGGTATTGTACTCCACCAAAAAAATCGATACCAAGATTTCATCGGAAATATATGTTTTAGGGTCTCCCGTATCCAAAAAAAAAGTATTTTCAGAAAAGTGTCAGTGTGTCTGTGAACACGATAATTCAAAAACGAAAAGTCGGTAAAATACCAAACTTCGTATTTAAGTTTAGTATCTTCCAGGGATGCGACAGGAAGATTTTGATAAAAATCCCCCCACCCCAAACTACCCTTTACATAGAACCTTTTTCGAAAATTTTGATTTTCTAAAAAATGGCTCTAACGCTTTTGATTAAAATATCGTATATTAAAGCTATTTATATGACAAATAAAATATATATTTTGAGTTTTCTTGGAATAACCTCTGAAGACTACTTTATTCTGAGTGAATTTTACGGAATTTTCCATAACTACTAAACCGTAAGAGGTAGATAAAAACTTACCACACAAAAATGTAGAGCACGTTAAAACACACAATTTATGTTATACACATTTTTTTCGTGGAGTTGATTGGTTTTTAGATATTCCTTATTTTTTGTTTCAGCTTTAAGAAACTTATACTTTTCTCATACAAGAGTTTCACAACACCTGTCCATACAAATAAAGGAACTTCAGTGACATAGCAACCAACTTTAGACTATCACTTTAACCTATGCCTCTCCCTTATTTCTCTTCTACTTACAAGGAAGCAAATAATAAGACTATTTCTGCTAATTTTTACTCGATTAGCATGAAGTAAATAGTCGCACAAGGTTTTTAACAATAATTTGTTACAGAGAAGTAGAGAAAGTCATGTGAATGGAACACATCAGATTTTTAGTCATAGATGTGGTAATGGGTTCTTAGTAACTAGGACGTATTAAATCGATTATACGTGTACATTTATCGTAGGTATTTAGAATCGACTCCATTGTAATTCCCTCTTAACCCGCAAAATGTTTCTTTTTACTTCCTCTAGGACGAATGTACATAGTAGGTAGAGAAGGAACTGAATTCCACCCAAAACTTCGATACTCATGTTTCACCGGAAATACATATTTCAGAAAAACCCCTTACTTTACACTACATTTACAATGAACATTTTTCGAAATGTATGATTTCCTAAAAAATAGTTCTGACGATCTTTATTAAAATGCTGCATGTTAAAGCTGTTTACAGACATGTAGAATATATATTCCGAATTTCTTGGAAATAGTTCTCTTCATTCTGAATGCCTTTTGCACAACTGTTAAACGTAAGGGATACTCAAAAGCTTACTGTACAAAAAAATGTAGATCTTGTCAAAACACACAATGTATATCATATACATTTTTTCTGGAGTTAACCATTTCCAAGACATTCATTATTATTCGTTTCAATTTTAAAATGCTTACTGACGGGAATTTTACATTCCTATTTCTTTTGTTTTACACCTGTCCATGCAAGTAGAAGCGAACTTCAATCTTATAGCGACCAACTTTTAAAAGATTTTATTATTGCTTTAACGAATTCCTTTACTTTTAAGGAACTAAGTAATAAGACGATTTCTGCTGGTATTTATCTTAATCAGCATGAAGTAGATTGAAGAATAAGCTTTTGTAAGAACTATTTGTTACAGAATAGGTTGAGAAAGTCATATAATGTAACACATCAGATTTCTTTTAGTCATCTACAGTTCCCTATACTTAAAGACGCTTAGTGTTAATTTGGGGTTTTAATATTAGCATTGTTTCATTTACTACAAAAGCAGAGAATTGTAAATGCAAGAAACAAAAGACGCATGGTTAAGTAAAAGTGGTCCGAACCCTGTGCTGTTAAATGACCAATAAACTAGGTATGAAGTTTACACGAGAATGGTGTAGAGGCTATCAAATGACTCTCTGTCCTCCATCTAGACAATCTTCTCAACTTTTATGTCTTTTGTGTCGCCAGAAAATAATTGCTAGACTCGGAAATTACATGGAAATACCACTTACTCTCCATAAAGATCCTTAAACCACAGGAGTCACGTCCGACGAAGAATGAATAAAAGAAGTATATATCAGAACGGTGTCTGGTGCGTAGTCAAGTAACACTATTATATTTTTGGGCGAATGTTTTTTTCAAGCACTTACCATCCATCATGACATGCGGAAGTCAATTTTCTCGCATTCGTTGCAGTCAATGTACATCTTTTGCTGTTTTTGCGACCTATAAGCGCTGCTTTTAATTTCTTTCTTACTTTCTCTCTTTCCTATTTTCTTTTTATTTTCTAGAACACGTATGTACAATGTACATAACAGATAGAGAAGGTATTGTATTCCACCCAAAAATTGAGTACCGATATTTTATCGGAAATACGTGTTTTAAGACCCCCTGAGTAAAAGAAAATTTTTTTAGAAAAACATTTGTGTGTGTGGCTTTGGACAGCATAACCAAAAACGAAAAGTCGTTTGAATATCAAATTTATATTTAAGATCAGTATCTTCAAAGGATGTGACATGCATATTTTTAAGGAAAATCTCCCTTCCCAATCGCTCTTTACATGGAATATTTTTCGAAAATTTTCTCAAAAATTACTCTTAACGATTTTTACTAAAATACCGTATATTAAAGATGTTTATATGACAAATAAGATGTACATCTTGAAGTTTTGGGAATAGCCTCTGAAGTCCTCTTATTTTGAATGGCTTTTGCAAAACTAGTAAACCATAACAGATAGACAAACATTTATTACACAAAAATGTTGGTCTCGTCAAAATGCATAATTTATTCGTTTACATTTTTGTTGTGGAGCTAGTTAACCGTTTCTGAGATATTCCATGTCGTTCGTTTCAGATTTAAAAAATTTTTTACTATATTAAAAATGGGAATTAGTCATCCCCTGGCAGTGCAAAGAAACGAATTTCAATCACATAGTAACCAGCTGTTAAAAGATTTGACTATCGCTTTAGCCTAGTGCATTCGCTTATTTTCCTCCTACTTACAAAGGAAGCAAATAATAATATCAGTTTTGCTAATGTTTATCTCGATGAAGTAATAGAAGAATAACTCTTTAACAATAGTTTGTTACAGAGATATAGAGGAAGTCAAGTGAATGGAACACATCAGGTTTTTTCTTATAGAAGTGGAATATTATCAAGTTATACTGACAAATTACCGTATGTGAAAAGTTCAAGTATTTTGAAACTGAAACCAATAACAACGGTCAACGCTACTAAAAGAAATGTATATTTCATAAATTGTGTGTTTCAACGAGATTTACATAATTTATGGAGTAAGGTTTTATTTATGCTTATGATTTACTAGTTATGAAAAATCCAACAAAATTCATCCAGATAAAGAGATCAGAAAATTGAAGATATACATTATATTTGTCATGTAAATGTCTGTAATATAGGGCATTTTAATCAAAATCGTTAGACCATTTTTGAGAAAACCACAATTCTAAGTTTTGTCCATGTAAAGGGTAATTTTGGGTGGAGGTATTTTCCTCAAAATCTTGGTATCGAATTCTTGGAATTTACCAATCTTAAATACCAGGTTTGGTATATTACCGACTTTTCGTTTTTGAGTTATCGTGTTCACAGACATACGCCTACATCCACGGATCTTTTTCTAAAAATGCTTTTTTATATACAGGGGACTCTAAAACGTGTACTTCCGGTGAAATGTCGTCATCAAGTTTTTGGGTAGAATGCAATACCTTCTCTATACACTACGTACAGTACGTATAGAGAAAGTAAACGTTAACTAAGTATTCATTTGAAAGTACCGACTTCAATACCCCCACGATTAGTGTGGCACTGAAAAGCACAAATTAATTTCAAGTACTACATGCCCAAAGTTCTCGATATACCAATCTTGTGTTACTATGGCACTGGAAAACACAGCCCTAATTTAATTTCGGATACAATATGCGGAAAAGATCTCTTATTGTGGCACAGAAAAACAAAAATTATGTTAAATGCTACGTGCACAATAGTTACCGGTAATTATGTTGCACTCCTGTTATCACACTGAACAAATGAAACACTTAGAGGCGGGCTTACAGCTGAATCTTCCAGTTTACCGTTAAAAGCGCTTGAAAGCGGAGGAACTGGGTACTACTTTACATGAGGTAACAAGTGCGAACTTCATTTCGGCTATTTCTTTAGCATTATCAATGATTCTTGCACTTTTTCTTCACGGAGAACAAGAGGATTGTTGGTAAGACCTTCAAATATGGACTGCACACTAAAACAACTTTTAATTTTTATTCTTATCTGGGAAATTACGCAACAGCTAATGAGATCATGATCATTTAAAATGTTTAATATTCATCAGTCTCCTTAGCAGTCTTCTCTAGCGCGCATGTACAATGCACATAGTAAGTAGACAGAAAGGTAGATATTGTATTCCGCCCAAAAATTCGATGTCGAGATTTCGCCGGAAATATGTTTTGAGGTCCCGTGAGTCTGAAAAAACATTTTTAGAAAAAGGTCCGAGTGTGTATGTGTGTAAAGTATAGCTAAAAACTAAAAGTTAAAATACCATACTTGGTATTGAATTTGAGCATCTTCCATGGATGCGACACGAAGATTTAAAAAAAGTCCCTTCACCCCAAACTACCCTTTACGTGAACAATTTTTTGAAAATGTTGTTTTTCTCATAAATGACTGTATATTAAATACAGTTATATCACTAAATGTATATCTGGAATTTCATGGGAATAGCTTCTGAGGACCTGTTATTTCTGGATGAATTTTGCTGATTTTTTGCGAAACTGGCAAACTGTAAGAAATAGACAAAAACTCATTACACAGAAAAGGTAATCTCGTTATAGCACACTGTTGTAGAGTTGACCGTTTCTGAAATATTCCGTTATTGGTTTAGATTTTTAAACTGCTTGAATTTTTTTCAAACGGTAGGTTATCCTTCTTTCGTCATCTTCTGTTATCTCCTGGCAAGCAAGAGAACGGAATTTCAATTGTTTCACAGAGCGACCGGCTTTTAAAGAAATTGGTTCTTGCTTTAGCCTAGCGTATTCCATTATTTCCCTTCTGCTTACAAATAATCAAGTAATAAGAGCAATCGTGCTAATGGTTATCTCCATTAACATGATATAGTAGATAAAAGAATAATCTTTTATAAAAGATGTATGTTTGTGGGAACAACTGGAGAAAGTCATGTCAATGGGACACATCAGATTTGTATATAAATGTATCCTATTTGTTTAAATTACTGAATTAGGCATTTTAAGGTTCTATCACGAAAAATAATTCTTATTAGGTCCTAACGTAAAATTAGGTTGATTTAGACTCTATAATAATTGAGTTATATTACTAACTGGTGTCTAAAACATTAAAATAAGGTGAAATTTGGAGAGTAAGGGAGAAGAAACAGTAAGCAAAAGAGAGAAAAAGAAAAACAATTGGATGTGTTACACTCACATAAACTTCTCTACCTATTTTGCAAAAATCTATTTTCACAAAAGCTTAATCTTCCGTCTATTTCATACAAATCGAGATAAATAGTGGCAGAAATGGTTTTATTATATATTTCCTTGTAGGTACCAGGAGAGTAAGGAAACGCATTAAACTAAGGCGATAATCAATTCTTCTAAAAGTTGGTCGTTATATGATCATATTGAAATTAGGTTCTCTTTGCATGGCAGAAGTACAAAAGTGACGACTTCCCATTTGAGAAAAGTATAAGTAGTATATACTAGGAATATCTCGCAAATGGGTAATTCCACCAAGAAAAAAAAATGTCAAGAATTATGAGTTTTAACGAGATCTACTTTTTTGTGTAGTAAGTTTTTGACTGTGTTGTATGGTTTACTAATTATGCAATATTCATCCAGAATGAAGAGGTCTTCAGATACTATTCTCAGAAAATTCAAGTTATATATTTCATTTGGAATGAAAATATTGTAAAGATATAGCAATTTAATTAAAATCGTTAGAGCCACGTTTTTTTAAAAATCACAATGTTTTGAAAATCTTCGGAAAAGCTGAACTTATATACCAAGTTTGGTATTTAACAGAATTTTCGTTTTTGAGTTATTATAATCACAAACAGACAGGGACACACGTACACAAACACAGAACCTTTTTCTAAAACTGAATTTTGTTCTGGATTCAGGGGGTCTCAAAATATATATTGCTGGTAAATCTCGGTAACGAATTTTGCGGTGGAATACAAAATCCTCTCTACTTACTATCTACAGTTATACGTACCGATAGAGAAAGTAATAGTTTTTGTAAGAATAGTTTGAAGAAGAGTGAGTAGAGAAAGCCGTTTTTAGTTTGCGTCATACCTCCTCTTTGGGAAATACAATTAAGATGCCGGATAGCTTATGAATTATTTCAAAAGCGATAACTTATAAGAACATTCTCTGTGTTAATTTTGTATTCGCAATTAAATTAAATTAAAAAAAAACTGAAATTAAAATAATCCCTTAAGTTCGAACGACGCAAGATGGTAATACCTCAGGAACAAGTAGGCGGGCGGTAGTTTCTCTGCAAGGCCGAGCACAAACCTGTACTGTTACGTAAACCTGTTTATAAAATGAAACAAACGAGTTGTGGGCAGCACGGTCTGTTAAGGATATGCAGAAGAAAACGTGAATTGCGGATCCGCGATGCAATGGCAGCTCCTGGTACTGAATGCAATCAAGTGGAGAATCAAATACCGTTCACTTAGAAACTTTTCATAACAATTTGATATGTTCCATTCACATGACTTTCTCTGAATGTTCTCAAATAAACTATTCTTATAAACGCTTATTCTTCTATCTACTTTATGCAAACCAAGATAAACATTAGCAGAAATTCTCTTATTATTTAGTTCGTTATAACTACAAGGTAAATAAGGAAAGTACACTAGGCTTACGAATTGTGAAATCCGTTAAAATCTGTCACTATGTGAAATAATCGAAATTCGGTTCGCTATGTAAAGGTCAACCGGAAAACAAGAGAGAGCTGAAACGAAATATGACTTCCCGTTTGAGAAAAGTTTTAGTTTAAAATATAAACCAATAACTAGGAATAACTTGGAAACGGTTAACTACAGAAATTATATATGGCATAAATTACGATCTTTAATGAGATCTATATTTTTTGTGTAGTAAGGTTTTGTCTATCTCTTTGGGTTTACGGGCAATAAAAAACATCTAGAATGAAGAGGTCTTCAGAGGCTATTACCAAAGTAGTTTAATCAAAATCCTTAGAGCCATTTTTGAGATAATCGAAAATAAAAATAAAAAAACCCAAAAAAAAAAAACTGTGGTTTACAATGAAGGGAATTTTTTCTGAATTTTCAATTTGTTCCCTGGAAGATACTTGAATACAAATTTTTCGTTTTTGAGTTATGCTTTCCACAGACAGATATGCACACACACAGACTACAACGCTGACCTTTTTCTAAAAGGCTGTGTCATTCAGGGTCCCTCAAAACATGTATTTCGGCGAAATCTCGGTAGCGAATTTTCGGGTGGAATACTATATCTTTTCTGTCTTCAATATAAATTGTACATATGCGCTAGAAAAAGTAAAAAGTAATTTTAAGTGTAAACTAAAAACCAAAAACATGACTTAATAACACAAGTAAAATTAGACTTACAGCAAATAATGAATTCTGAGTAACCATTCTACATGGGACATTTCGAAAAATGTTCCATGTAAAGGTTAGCCAGAATAGATTGTGAACCTAAATACCAAGTTTTTGAGTTATGCTATTCACAGATACCCGCGGATCTTTTTCTAAAAGTGATCATTTTGGATTCATGGGTCCTTAAAACATTTAATTCCGGCAATTTATGATGTAATTTATGGGTGGATTTCAACACATTCTCTATGTGAAACAGAAAATAAAAATCATTACATATTCGAAAGACGTTCATGTGTGTAATCAATACGTACATTTAAAAATCTATGAGTAGGATAAGGTGTTGTATCTACTGTTGAACCACGAGATGAAGGCGCTCGAGGTATCAGTTAAGATAGGAGACTTGCTGTTCACTTAGTGACTTATTTAATACGAAATGAATGCATGTGGTATGTAAGTAGCCCATGCTGCCACATCTAAGAGCTGCGATAAGTATATTTACGCTTTTCAGCTTCTCAATTCTAGCAAGCGAGCCAACTGACAACGATGTTTAAGTTTTTCTGTGTTTGCGAACAGGGCAGAAAATGTTTTTGAAGCACATTCCTCATGTTTGCCTTCTTCTCGTAGTCAGACAGTTCAACATCCTCATCACAAACTGCTCTTTACCTACATGGAAAATGTTTGGTTAGTCAAAAATAATAGACTATTCGCAGAAAATTCAGTTATGGCTATACTATTTCGCATTTATATTTATATAGAACGGCTATTATTATTATTATTATTATTATTATTATTATTATTTTACTTTAACAAATGGCAGTTAAGTCAAAATCATTAGAACCATTTTTGACCAAATCAAAACTTCACTCACAGAGACCTTTTTCTTAAAACGGTTGTTTTTCTCAGTGGAACACAAAACGTGTATTTTCGGTGAACTCTCTATATCAAGTTTCTGAATTGAATCAGTCTCACTCTACTTACCATAGGTAGTGGTAAATGAAGTAAAAGGTATCGCAAACTATAAGTATCTCTGTTATATATAATACACTCACGCTTTGTAACTGTACAGGGTACACGGTATATTTTAAAAGGGCGAAGAAGTTCGAAAAAAACAAAGATTTTACAATACTCTGTGTTTATATGCGTTCCATCTTTATCCTTAGGTGATTGTATATTTCTCATGGCTTTCTAATTACGAGGTACGTCCAGAAAGTAAGTTCCCTTTCAATTTATCTCCGCTGCAGCGCTGCGATCGCAGTTCCGCACATGCGCGGTAGACGCTCTGTATCAAGGAGAAGAAACGTGCGCCATTTTGAGATCCCTGTCAGCCACATACGCTTTGTTGACCTTGTTTACAATGTCGGTGTTGATTGAAAATCCCGCCGCTTGTGAAATCAGATCTGTGATTCGTTTTCTGAATGCTAGGAAAACGAAAACAATTGAAATTTATCGGCAAATTTGCGAAGTTTACGGACAAAATGCGATGAGTGATTCAATGGTGAGAAGATGGGTCCGACAGTTCAATGAAGGACGTAGTGAAGTGAAGGATGAAGAACGAAGTGGACGTCCATCTTTGGTTACAGAAGAACTGGTTCACGCGATTGATGACAAGATCCAGGTAAACCGCAAATTTACAATTAGTGCTCTCGCTATGGAATTTCCCCAAAGCTCACGATCACTAATTCATGAAATTGTTACCGAAAAACTGAAATTTCGTAAACTTTGCTCACGTTTGGTACCAAAGATTCTTACTGAGCAACACAAAACAAAACGGATGGGTAATGCACTTCAGTTTTTAACCCGTTATGATGAAGACGGCGAAAAATTTCTGACACAGATAAGTCACAGGAGATGAGACTTGGTTTCTTACGACACCCCTGAAAGTAAGCGGCAATCAATGGAATGGAGGCACACTTCATCCCCAGCAAAGGTTAAGCCGAAACAAATCTTGACACCTCGAAAAATGATGTTTACAGTGTTCTGGGACTGGAAAGGCATCTTACTCATTGATTTCTTACCGCGTGGTCAAACAATCAAAGCAGATGTTTATTGCGAGACACTTAGGAAATTGCGCCGCACAATACAGAATAAGTGCCGAGGATTGCTGTCAAAAGGTGTTGTTTTTCTTCACAACGCACGACCACACACTGCAAATGTGACGAAAAACCTCCTACAGGGATTTGGCTGGGACGTGTTTGACCATCCTCCGTACAGCCCACCTCGCTCCTAGCGACTTTCATCTGTTCTTACATCTCAAGTCTTTCCTTGGCGGTCAACATTTCAACAATGACGAAGAGCTGAAAGATAATGTTTCCAATTTTTTGAAGACACAGGCGGCAAACTTCTATGAAGAAGGTATACAAAAACTTGTGCCACGCTATGACAAATGCCTTCAAAATTTCGGCAGTTATGTGGAAAAGTAGTTTAAGAGTTGTAGATTTTTGTGCAATAAATAATTATTCTGTATCTGTACACAATTTAATTTTATTACCAAACGGAACTTACTTTCTGGACGTACCTCGTATACAACATTGTATCAAATAAAGGCAGCAAGCTATTTGAAGAAAATTCCAGATGTACACGTATTTAACATGCATATATCATTAACGTATAGTATTTTATTCAAATTCTTTGTTGATATTTTTTGAGCAGATAAAAAAAAAAAGAAAAAAAAAAGAAACGGATCAAAAAGATTAAATTTTGTCGTATACTTTGAAGATGCTGGCATAAATACTAAGATAGGATGGTATATAAGTACGGAGGTACTCGGCACCCGGTGTTCCATGAGGGGACACTCCGAGAGTTATGGTGAGGTTAGAAAGACACCGGGTGCCCAGAACCTGGAGCAACGACACAGTAATGATAGGGTTCCTACAGTTACCAGATTGAAATGCCCCGACAGTCCGACAGGCATTCCATAGACCCCAGCGACCAGTCGAATTCCGGGGTACAGCAAAAGTTACACAGATCATCTTTTTCCCCACCACGCCGCAGAGACACCATCGCCGACATTTTCAACACTGAGAGAAACCAACAGGGCGAAGGATAAATTAAATTATAATGTACAGTAAGTGAAGGGACAGGAATTTCGGCTTGCGACCCGGCGAAACTCTCGTAAAACCCAGATCAGAGTTGGCGGTCATCAGAAATCGAACCTGGGACCTCCCGAATACGATTCGCACACGAAATCGCGGCGCTACCTCGGTCGGATCTTTTAATACTATGTTTAGTATCCAACTGAATTTTCGTTATAGAATTATAATGTCGCGCCTGCACACAATCCAAAGTGTTTTCGTTTTTAATTGAGGGGACTGCAAAGATAGGATAGAATATGCTCGGAGGGGACTCTGTACCGAACCTGTTATTGTACGAGGATAGTCCAGAAAGTTCCAGACTTTTGACCTATCGTGGCGATGAGTAAGGCTAGAGCCGCCATCTTGGTATCATAACGTTCCTACATTCAGTGCGCATCCATCTGTGGTAGCATGATGACCGTGCCTTCCTTACTTTGGCCTCTGCAAGTTGTCAAAATGTACGCTGCAATAGAAAAGCCCGCCTCTTGTGAAGTGCGGTCTGTGATTAGGTTTTTGCTGGCTATAAACAATAAACCAATTGAAATTTATCGTCAACTTTGTGATGTAGGAGAATGTAAATGGCGTGTTATTTATGGACGCTCTTTAACTGCTGTGGTTCTTAGCGTCCTATTCTAAATTGGGCGTGAAAGACCGCTTAATTTTGCTCAGGCTTGAGGTTCTTTTACGTGCCGTAAATCTACGACACGGGACCAACGGCTTTACTTCCCTTCCGAAGGAAGCCATGCTTAGGATTTTTTCACCCGAAACAATCCATCGTCCTCCGCCAGGTTTGAACCCGCGACCTTGGGTAAATGAAATCAGCATGGTAACCATTACACCACGGAGGGCGACTTTGAGATGTAGTGGCAGGGAATAATGAGTGAAAGCCGAGTCAGGCATTGTTTACGACGAGAACCGCAGAGGTACACCTAGCCTTGTGACTGGCAATGAAAATGAATGACAAAATTCGTGAAAATGGTCGTTCACGATTACGGAACTTTCGGAATATTTTCCCCAAATTTCACGGAGTTTGGTGCATTTCATTAGTGGCGGGATTTTCTATTGCAGCGCATATTTTGACAACTCGCAGAGGGCAAAGTCATCACGCTACCACAGATGGATGCGCACTGAATGTAGGAACGTTATGACACCAAGATGGCGGCTCTAGCCTTACTCATCGCCACGATAGGTCAAAACGTCTGGGACTTTCTGGACTGCCCTCGTATGTAGGCCCCATGGGGCGCCCCCGAGAGGGAAAGGTGAGGTGAGAGGATACACCGGTACCAGGGTATAATTGTTAAGATAACTAGAAATAAAATACTTGTAATTATTCAAATAGCGAGGGCGCAGCAATGACAGCGTCCCTAAAAATACCAGATGGAAGCACCCCGACAGCCGGACAGGCAGATCGGTGTCCCCGCCTTTCATAGGGTCCAACGCCGCCGGCAGGAGCAGTCCTCATCCCGGCATCCAGCCGAAATCGGGGGACGGAGATATTCACTTTGAACATCCTTTTTCCCTACCACGTCGCACCGAGCACCATTCCCGACACTTTCGATCCTGAAAGAAACCAACACGACGAAGGACCAATGAAATGACAATGGAAATAACATGGAGGGACAGGAAATTTGGGGGTGAAAGAAACCACACCAGTATTCGCCTTGCAACCGCGAAAACCCCGAAAAACCCAATCGTTAGAGTTGGCGGTCGCAGGGAATTGAACCTGGGACCTCCCGAATACGCGTCTCACACGATATCGTGACACCATATAGGTCGGTACTTGAATACTAAGTTCGGTATCCATCCGAGTTGTGTTTTATATTCTTTTAATCTAACTTCCTTTTACCAGATGGGTCATATCCATCGATGTATGAAATCGATTAAATGATGCTCAAATAAGCCCGGGGTCCAAGATGCTTTAGGATAAGGGAAAACCCTGGAAAGCACCTTACTCGCGTAACTCACCCTAACCGAGATTCGAACTCGGGACTCTTGAATGTGAGACAGATATACTATCAGCACACTACAGAGGTGGAATTTTTAGGACTATGATGTGCGTACACGCATATTCACCTTGCATTCGCTTCAAAGTACTTTCTATTTAATTTAGGGGACCTCAAAACAAGTATATAAGGTGACATCTTCACATCAAATTTTTTCTAGAATGCAATAGCTCCTCTACCTCAATAAGCGGCAGAGAAAAAAATGGCACGAGTGATGAATATGGAATACTGAGAGCAAATGTTAATTTGGCATTAAATAGGTATTATGGTAAATCGATTTGGACGACGTTATAAAGAATTAATTGGAATGCGTGTGTCGAACTGGGTCATTTCATAAAGCGGTCAGATTATCAGCTTTGCACTCCAACGCCGTTCATTAAATCTGGGTCTTGGGAAGAGCGGGCAGACTGATTTAATTGATAAGTAACCAGGACAACGTAAATCTCTTTCGGCTAGCATAAATTTCGGCGTTTTATATCCCATTTTATAACAGTGTGGCCAAGTCTCTTTTATCCTTCTGAAAATCTCGTGAAATTGAGACAAAAGTTGATAAAAAATCTGATATACCTTCTATCACCTATGAGTGTGTCTATAAATTATTGTAATGAAAGTTTCAATTTCTTATCTACTCCATTAACCTTGCGACTGCCTCCGTGGTTGAGTGGTCAGCGAGCTGACTTCGATTCCCGGCTAGGGCGGGGAATTTTTCTTTAACCGGAATTATTCCCTATCCCCCATAGGGTCTGGAAGTATGAATGTGAGAGTTGATGTGCGTGTGTTTAGTGATTTAACGTTTACTACAGCTTCACAAGTCAAAGCCCCCTATATGACCACGTGGGCTATACAAATGAAACAATAAAAAAAATAGCCTTGCGAGGAATAGGCGCATTACGCATTTCGAAGGAAATAATGACAATCACAT
This sequence comes from Hymenopus coronatus, assembly GCA_030762935.1. Lineage (NCBI taxonomy): Eukaryota > Metazoa > Arthropoda > Insecta > Mantodea > Hymenopodidae > Hymenopus > Hymenopus coronatus. The sequence goes on from CM060897.1 coordinate 31,608,092, forward strand.
GCTATAGAACTAGGCGCTTTACTCTGGGCTTAAAATATACTGCTTTCATCCAATCGCTAGAAACAACTACAACTCGACAGAACGTTTTTGCTTTCTCTACACTTACTAAATATTGAAAGTATTGTATACAATCCAAAAATTCCCTACCGAGATTTCAGCGAAAATACAAGCTTTGAGACAAATAAATTTATTTTTAAAAAATAGTCCACGTGTGTCTGTGGGCAGCATAGCTCAAAACCGAAATGTCCATTAAATACCAAACTCGGTGTTCAAGTTCAGCATCTTCTAAGGATGCGACACGAAGGTTTTCAAGAAAATCTCCCCACCGTTAACTACCCTAAACATGGAACAATTTTCCAAAATGTTGATGTTCTCAAAAACGCTTTTGATTAAAATATTTGTTAAATATTAAAGATATTTGTATGAGAAATAAAATGTGTATCTTGAATTTTCTGGGATGGCCCCTGAAGGACTTTTCATTCTGGATGACTTTTGCATAACTGGTAAAATGTAAGAGATAGAAAATAACTTACTACACAAAAAAATGTAGATCTCATTAAAACACACAATTTATGTCTTATACATTTTTTTGTGGACCGTTATTGGTTTCAGTTTTAAAATAGTTAAACTTTCCTCATACAGGAATTTGTCAATTCCTGACCATGCAAAGAAACGAATTTCAATACCATAGCAAACAGCTTTTAAAAGATTTGACTATTGCTTTAGCCTAGTGTATTCTCTTACTTCCGTTCTACTTAAAAGGAAGCAGTAATAAGATCGTGTGTACTGATGTTTATCTCGACTACCAGTAGATAAGTAGATAAAACAACAAGCTTTTTAACAATAATTTGTTACAGATATATAGAGTCCTTCTCACAGACTCCGCATCGGCTACACAGCATTATCTGATAAACATTAGAAAATGCCCATATATATATATATATATATATATATATATATATATATATATATATATATGTGTGTGTGTGTGTGTGTCCAGCATAACACAAAAACGAAAATTCCGTTAAATACTAAAGTTGGTATTTAAGTTTATTATCTTCCAACGATGGGACACGAAGATTTTTAATAAAATTCGCACACTCCAAGTTTCCTTTACACGGAACTTTTTTCGAAATTTTCGACTTTCTATAAATGACTCTAACAATTTTAATTATATTAAAGATATTTACATGATAAATAAAATATATATCGTGAGTTTCTTGGATTTAGCCGCCGGAGACCTTTTCATTCTGAGTGACTTTTGTATAGGAGATAAGTGTATTGCACAAAAAATGTACAGTTAAAACACACAATTTATGCATTTTTTGTACAGCTAACCATTTAAAAGACATTTCTTCTTATAGGTTTTAATTTTAAAATATTCCAACATTTCTCAAAAAGGAAGCTTTCATCCATTTCATACCTCTTTTGTTTAACTCCTGGACAAGGAAATTAAAACCGAATTTCAATGAAAATCTCACTGTGACAGCTTTTAAAAGATTTGACTGTCGAATTAGCCAAGTGTTTTCCCTTATTTAACTTCTGCTTATGAGGAACTATGTAATAGGACCATTTCAGGTAATGTCTATCTTGTTTAATTATATAGATAAAAGAATTGTTACGATAAGAATATTTTTTCGCAGAACAAATAGAGAAAGTCCGATTTTTATTCAAATCTCCTCAAAACCTCTTGAAGCCTCTTTTGGAATTTTTTGGGCCAGCATGAATATCTTCTTCCTTAGGTAAATGGCAGGGGAATATATCTTTGATGTTGATTTTTACTTTCTCTACACGTACTATGTACATAGGTATAGAGAAGGTATTTTACTTTCTCTACATGTAATATGTACAAGTGCATAGAGGAAGCATTGTATTCCGCCCAAAAATTCGATACCGGGAACGCTTTTGATTTCACCGGAAGAAAATGTTTTAGGATCCCCTGAATACACAAAAAAAGCATTTTTACAAAAAGGTCCGTGTGTATGTGTGTCTGTTCGTCTGTCTGTGTGTGTGTCTGTGGACAGCATAGCTCAAAAACCAATAGACCGTTGAATACCAAACTTGGTATTTAATTTTCGTATCTTCCAAGGATGCGACACGAAGATTTTCAAAAAAATCCCCCACCCCCAACTACCCTTTACATGGAACTTTTCTTGAAATTTTTTGTTTTCTTAAAATGGTGCTAACGATTTTGATTAAAATATCGTATATTAAATATACTTACTTGACAAATAAAATGTATATCTTGAATTTTCTAGGAATAGCCACTGAAGACTACTTTATTCTGGATGAATTTTACGGAATTTTGTATAACTGCTAAACCGTAAGAGATGGACAAAAACTTACCACCCAAAATATGTAGAGCACGTTAAAACACACACTTTATGTTATATACATATTTTTTCGTGGAGGTGGTTATTTTTAAGGTATTCGTTGTTTTTGGTTTCAGGTTTGAAAAACGTGTACTTTTTTCATACAGGAATTTGTTAACTCCTATCCATACAAAGGAACTTCAATCACATAGGAACCAGCTTTTGACTATGAGTTTAACCTATGGTTTCCTTTATTTTGCTTCTACTTACAAGGTAGCAATAATACAACTATTTCTGCTATTTTTTTTTCTTGCTTAACATGAAGTAAATAGAAGCATAATCTTTGTTACACAGACGTAGAGAAAATCATGTGAATAGAACACATCAGATTTGTTTCATAATTTTGTGTAACAACGAAATCTTAAAAGTTAGAAAAGGCTCACTTTAATGTGCGACAATGCGCGATCAATGTGCAACAAATGAATTATTTTGTTGCGCTAGCCGTTCCCGAATATATCTTTGATGGGACATTTGTTAAGGTTGTCAATCGCTGAGGTATCTAGAATAGCCAGCGAGTGTGTGCCAACACAATTAACCTTGTCGGGTAACGCCTACGTATTGGTTTCGAATCCAGCTCGCGAACTTTCACTTTTAACTGGTTTCTCTATTGCTTTGTGTTCAGCATGCTGAAAACAGCTGTCATAACAGTTCTGAAAGGTTACCTTTGATCGTTCTTTCATAATCGCCATAGTGAGTCTGGGCAAAACAAAAGAAAGGTAGAAAGGAATGTAAAGATTGATTGCTTTTGTTGTCTCCTCTGACCATGCATGGTAGGTAGAGGAGGTATTGTGTTCCTTCCAAAAAATGTATATCGAAATAATATACGTTCCATTCAGATCGTTTTCTCTACACTCTGCAACAAATTATTATTATTATTATTATTATTATTATTATTATTATTATTTTAATTGTTTCATTTATATAGCCTCCTTTAACATCTAAGGTCATATCGGGGACTTTGCATTAGAAACACTCGTTGTCTGAAGGTTCTTTTACGTTTGGATTATCTCATTTTATTTTCCTCAAACACACACACATTCACTCTCACATACATACTTCCAGACTCTGTGGGGGATAGGGAATACTTTTGGCTAAAGAAAAATTCCCTGCCCCAGCCGGGAATAGAACCCGACACCTCCGGGTGAAAAGTCGGCTCACTGACCATTCGGCCACTGAGGCAGTAAAAACAATTATTGTTAAACTTGTGCTACTTCATACTAATCGAGATAAACAATAGCAGAAATGGTCTTATTATTTGTTTCCTCGTAAGCAAAAGGGAAATAAAGGAATACACTAGGCTATAGCAATAGTCGCCCTCAGTGGTGTAGTGGTTACCATGCTACTAGCCTCATATAGCAAAGGTCGCGGGTTCAAACCCGGCGGAGGATTTTTTCGGCAGTAAAAATGCTTAGCATGGCTTCCTTCGGAAGAGAAGTAAAGTCGTTGGTCCCGTGTCGTAGATTTACAGCACGTAAACGAACACCAAGCCTGATAAAGATGCCTCTGAGCAAACTTAAGCGATCTTTCACGCCCAACATAGAATGGGACGCTGAGAAACGCAGTAGTTACAGAGCGTCCATAACAAAACCCCTTACCTTTCTATAGCGATAGTCAAATCTTTTAAAGGCTGGTTTCTATGTGATTGAAATTCGTTTCTTGGCATGGCCAGAAATTGACAAAGTTCCGTATTAAGCATTTTAAAACTGAAATCAAAAAGCAAGGAGTATCTCAGAAATGGTGAACTCCACGAAAAAAAAAAAAAAAAAAAGGTATATGACAAACTATGTGTTTTAGCAAGATACACAGTTTTTGTATAGTATCGTTTTCCTATCTCTTACTGTTTACCAGTTATGCAAAAGTCATTCAGAATAAAGAGGTCTTCAGAGGTTATTACTAGAAAATTCAAGATATACATTTTATCGGTTATGTAAATATCTGTAATATACGGTATTTTAATAACAATCGTTAGAGCCGTTTCTGAAAAAGCAACATTTTCGAAATTTTTACATATAAAGGGTAGTTTGGGGTAGGGGATTTTTCTCAAAATCTTCGTGTCACTTTTTTTGGAAGATAATAAACCTATATACTAAGTTTGGTATTTTACCGATTTTTGAGTTATCGTGTTCACAGCACACGAACTTGCTGACACACACACACGAATCTTTTTCCAAAAAATCCTTTTTGAACAGGAGAGCCTAAAACGTGTATTTGCGTGGAAATCTCTACATTGAATTTTATGTGAAATACAAAAATTTCTCTACCTGCTGTTAACATAATACGCGTAGAGAAAGTAAAAAGAAAATTTTTATTTTCTAAAAAATGGCTCTAATGATTTTGATTAAAATATCGTATATTAAAGATATTTACATGACAAATAAAATGTATATTTTGAATTTTCTAGGAATAGCCTCTTAAGACTACTTTATTCTTGGTCAATTTTACGGAATTTTGCATAACTGCTAAACCGTAAGAGATGAATAAAAACTTACCACACAACAAATGTAGAGCACCTTAAAACACACAATTTATGTTATATACATTTTCTTCGTGGAGTTGATTGTTTTTGAGACATTCCTGGTTTTTTTTTTTTCAGATATAAAGACTTATACTTTTCTCATACAGGACTTTGTGAACTCGTGTCCATACAAACTTCAGTCGCAGAGCAACCAGCTTTTGACTACCACTTTAACCTATGGTACCCCCTTATTTCGCTTCTACTAACAAGGAAGCAAGTAATTAGACTATTTCTGCTAATTAGATGAAGTAAATAGAATAATTTGTTGCAGTGATATAGAGAAAGTCATGTGAATGGAACACATCAGATTTTTAGTCTTAGTTTTCCTGCACATATCCCAGTGTTTTAGATTGCATTATTGAGTTGTCTTTCCCTCTATCATTATCATTAATTTTCTCTTTTTGCGTTCATATGGAGCTCAATTACTTCTGTCATAAAGGCTTGCAGTTCTGCTGCATTTGCCGCGAGAACTATGTCATCTGTGAAGCGTAGCTAGATATTTTCGTACATGTTTATTCCGTATTTGGCTTTGATATTTTTGAAAATCTCTTCCAGTAAGCAAATAAAGAATTTGGGTGAAATTTTATCGTCCTGCTGTATCCTTCTTTATAGCTTGAATCTCTTCCCTTATCTGTCCATCTGGATTCTAGCGGTGGCAAGCGTATCTTGGCGAGGATTCTAATCCATGTTTTCTAAGGGCTTTTGAAAGCAGTAGTGCTTTGGAAAAGCGGCTGCAATCGTGAATAATTTCGAGAACTTTTTAACTGGCTCTCAAGTTAATAACTTTGAATTTATGCAAGATTTCGTTTCTTGAGCTATGCTGTTCACACTCACGCGTGTGCAACTTCCTTTTTCGAAAATGTTGATTTTACTTTTTCTACACGTACTATGTGTAGAGAGAAGGTTTGCATTCCACCCAAAAATTCGATACCGAGATTTCACCGGAAATACATGTTTTGGGTCCCCCTGAATCCAAAAAAGTATTTTTACAAAAAGGTCCGTGTGTATGTGCCTGCGTGTGTGTATGTCTGTGGACAGCATAACTCAAAAACGAAAAAACCGTTGAATACAAAACTTGGTATTTAAGTTTGGTTTCTTCCAAGGATGCGACACGAAGATTTTCAAGAAAATCCCCCCACCCCCACCTACCCTTTACATGGAATTTTTTTCTCGAAACTTTTGATGTTATAAAAAATGGCTCTGACGATTTTGATTAAAATATCGTATATTAAATATATTTACCTGACAAATAGTATGTCTTATCTTGAATTTTCTGGGAATAGCCTTTGAAGACTACTTTATTCTGGATGAATTTTATGGAATTTTGCATAACTGCTAAACCGTATCAGATTCACAAAAACTTACTACACAAAAATGTAGAGTACATTAAAACACACAATTTATGTTATATAATTTTTTTTTTCGTAGATTTGGTCGTTTTTGAGATATTCCTTGTTTTTGGTTTCAGCTTGAAAAACATACTTTTCTCATACGGGAATGTGTCAACTCCTGTCCATACAAACAAAGGAACTTCAGTCACATAGCAACAAGCTTTTGACTATCACTTTAACCTATGCTACTCCCTTATTTCGCTTCTGCTAGAAGGAAGCAAGTAATAAGACTGTTTCTGCTATTTTTTTCTCGATTAGCATGAAGTAAATAGAAGCGTTAGCTTTTTAACAATAATTTATTGCAGAGATGTAGAGAAAATCATGTGAATGGAACATATCAGATTTTTTAATTCTCAACTGAACTTCGTCTCGTGTTTTAAAACTTATTTCTGATTATACAAAGAGGCTTCTTTCGCAATATAGGTCTGTTGGTTTATTTGGAACGCTGAATAAGTGAGTTTTGTTCGATTCTTGACCATTGTTCTTTTATTTATGGTAATACAATTGTTCAAATAGTTATTAAAAGCTGTAAGGATAGAAATATTTGAGTGCGGTATTTTCCGCAATACTGACACACGGGTAGATTTTCAGTAGCACCCGTTTTCGGCATCCTCTTGCAAGATCCTTTAGGCCGCAGAACCTTTGAAAAGTCATTCACCCTTTCTAAATTAGGCCTTTCTTTCCTGGTTTCGGCGGTTTTGTTATCTCTGGGGACTTCATTCATGTCGTTATTCCGTCATGCATATTTTACTTCAAGTTTTGAACCAAGCTGTATTTCCCAATTCATTATTTATCACCCTTCTATTTTAGGAGCGTTCGTTACTGCAGCGTACCTTAGCGTCATTATGTCCGCTTGTTCATGCGCAGAGCCGCGCCATGGACGAATGGGTAGACCATTCGTCTCTCACCTAGGCGGCTGAGTTTGATCCCATGCGACCATATATGAGATTTGTGGTGGACAAAGCGGCGCAGGGGCGGGTTTTGTCCGGATTCTCTGGTTTACCCCGCCATCGCATTTCACCGGTGCTCCATGTTCATTTCATGTATCAGTGTCCCCGTCTGCTGTGCCAATTCAGTAAAACTTTTTACTTTCTCTTTACTATGTACCTATATAGTGTATAGAGAAGGTATTGTAATTCATCCAACAATTCGATACCGAGATTTAATCGCAAATACATGTTTTGGGTCCCCCTGAAACCAAAAAAAAAACAAAACAACAAAACATATTTAGCAAAAGATCCGTGTGTGTCTGTGGACAGCATAGCTCAAAAACGAAAAGACCGTTAAATACCAAACTTGCTTCTAAGAGCGAGGCATGAAGATTTTCATTTTGACTTTCTTGAAAATGGCTCTTACGATTTTGCTTAAAATACCTTATGTTTACTATATTTTTGTGACAAATGAAATGTATATTTTGAATTTTCTGGGAATTTTATGAAGGCCTCTTCATTCTGGATGACTTTTATATAACTGGCAAACCGTAAAAGATATACAAAAACTTACTCATAAAAAATGTAGATCTCATTAAAACACACAATTTGTGTCATATACATGTTATTTGTAGAGTTAACTGTTTTCGAGATATTTCGGATTATGGGTTTCAATTTAACCACTTAAATTCTTCTCAAACGGGAATACATCTTTCTTCTCGTTTCTCGTTTGTTTATTCCTGGCAAGCAAAGAGATTGGAATTTAAAATGTTTCACATAGCGATCGGAGTTTTTAGAACGAGACTATCGCTTTAACCCGTGTATTTTCTTATTTCCCTTCTACTTACAAGGAATCTAGCAATAAGACTAATTCTGCTTATGTTTATCTCTATTAGCATGATGTTAACACATTAATGTTTTGAATAAAATGTTTGTTTACCGAACAGCTCTAGCAGACTTCATGTGAATGGAACAGATTAGATTTTTACTTTGTTTACACGTACTATGTTCATAGTGTATATGTCTTGCATTCCACCCAAAAATTCGATACCGAGATTTCACCGGAAATATACGTTTTAGGGTCTCCTGTATCCAAAACAAGCATTTTTGGAAAAAGGTTCGTGCGTGTGTGTCCACGTGTGTCAGTGTGACCGTGTGTCTATGAATACAACTCAAAAACGAGCAGTCGGTAAAAGACCAAACTTGATATTTAGGTTTAGTATCCTCCAGGGGTGCGACTCGATGGTTTTGAGGAAAATCCCCCAACCGCAAACTACCCTTTACATGGACAAATTTTCGAAAATTTTGATTATCTCAAAAATGACTCTAGCGATTTTGATTAAAATACTGGCTGTGAACACGATAACTCAAAAACGAAAAGTTGGTAAAACACCAAACTTGGTATTTAGATTTAGTATCTTCCAGGGATGCAACACATGATTTTGAGAAAAAACCCCCAACCCCAAACTACCCTTTACATGGAACAAATTTTCGAAATCTTGAATTTTCTGGGGATACCCTGTAAAGACCTCTTTATTCTGTATGCATTTTTCTGGAAATTGCACAACTAGTGAACCGTAAGAGATAGACAAAACTTACTACACAGAAAATGTAGATCTCGTTAAAACACAACATTTATGTCATACATATTTCTTTGACCATTTTTGAGATATTCCTTGTTATTGGTTTAAGTTTTGAAATACTTAAAACTTTTCACATATGGGACTTTGTGGTAATGCAATGCAAAGAAATAGGTTTCATCCACATAGCAACCAGGTTTTATAAGAAACGACTATCGTTTTAGCTTAATGTATTCCCTTATTTCCCTTCTACTCACAAGAAAACAAGTAATAAGACCATTTCTGCTAATTTTTATCTCAGTTAGCATGATGTAGAGAAAGTCATATGAATGAAACACATAAGGTGTTTTGTCCTAAATTTCATAACCTTTTCCTTGTGGCAAGCTACTTTCTTTCTCTGTGATCAACTCGGTCATTTTTCAGTCTCAGCGTCCCTTAATAAGCGTTTATGTTGGTACCGGAAGAATTTCAGCGTGTATGCCATAAAAAAGTAGTACTACCACGTCTTCAAGGATTTTTATTAAACGGAGTCCATCCTCTGTTCTCTCTCTGAAGGCTCCAAACTCTTTGCGTGATACCGTCAAAACACTAAATAGCGGTGGTACTTTCGGAAATGGCCTATACCATAAAACGGAATTCTCATTTATTTTACATGTAATAACATTTTTACTTTCTCTACCATGTACATGCAATGTAAATAATAGGCAGACAAATTATTGTATTCCATCCAAAATTTTGACACCGTTATTTCATCCGAAATAGATTTTTTGAGGCTTCCTGAACGAGTAAAAATATTTTTAGAAAAAGGCTCGTGTGTGTCTGTGAACAGCACAGCTCAAAAACGAAAAATCGGTTAAATACCAAACTTAATATTTAAGTTCAGCACTTTCCAAGGATGCATCACAAAGATTTTCAAGAAAATCCCCCACTCCAAACCACCCTTAAGTTTAATATGTGATTTTATTTTTGGGTAAGAGTTTCCATGATTTTCTAGTTATGGTTTCAATTTTAAAATATACATTAGGTATATACAAAAGGCTGTCAATGCATCCCATAATGACTAGCTCTTGACAGATTTGACTATTGCTTTAACCTAGTGTATTCCCTTATTCCCGCGTATCTACAAGGAGTTATGCAATACAATTATTTATGCAAATGTTTATGTAGAATCACGTGAAGAGTATAGAAAATATGATTTATACCTTCTCTATACGTATTGTGTACATAGTGTATAGAGAAGGTATTGTATTGCACCCAAAAATTTGATACTGAGATTTCACCGGAAATATATGTTTTGAGACCCCCTTGAATCCAAAAAAAGCATTTTTAGTAAAATGTCTGTGTGTGTCTGTATGTGTGTGTGTGTGTGCAGCATAGCTCAAAAACCTGAAATACCTTAAAAACCAAACTTGGTATTTACGTTTGGTATCTTCTAAGGATGCGACACGAAGATTTTCAAAAAAATTCCCCTACCCCAAACTACCCTTTATATGGAAAAAATTGAAAATTTTGGTTTTCCTAAAAATGGCTCTAATGATTTTGGTTAAAATCTCTTATATTTAAGATATTTACTTGCCAAATAAAACGTATATCTTAAATTTTCTGGGAATAGCCTCAAAAGGCCTCTTTATTCTGGATGATTTTTATTGTATTTTGCATAATTGGTAAACCGTAAGAGATAGACAAAAACTTACTACACAAAAAATGTAGATCACACAATTTATGTCCTATATATTTTCATCGAGTTGATCGGTTTTGAGATATTCCTTGCTATTGGTTTCAACTTAAAAAAGCAACCAGCTTTTGACTATCGCTTTAACCTATGGTACTCCCTTATTTCGCTTCTATTTACAACGAAGCAAGTAATAAGACTATTTCTGCTAATTTTTCTGAAGTAAATAGAAGCATAAGTTTTTTAACAATAATTTGTTGCAGAGATGTAGAGAAATTCATGTGAATGGAACATATCAGATTTTAAGACTACTTTGTTGCAGAATAGGCAGAGAAAGTCATGTGAATGTAAAGCATCAGAATTTTTTGCTATACTCATTAGATATTTTACGCATTTTTATTCAAAATTTAATGCATCTGGAGCAGATAGAGTATAAAGAAATATAAAGTTGAAGAAAATCGAAAAGTTTTCCCTGTCTTATAGATCCTGGGACGAAGTTTATAGCAGGTTTCAGCTCCTTTTGAAGGATATCCCATGTTGCATTCTGTAATTGCAATACCTTCACGCATTTTTGGGCTTATGGAAGCCATAAACAAACCTTTTTAATGTTTGGCTAGTTTGAAACATATCATTCGATCAGCTGTCACTGATTGAATGAGTGAGAGAGTGAGTCATTCTTGCACTGTCATGGATGACTGCTAGCATAAAACGAAGTAAGATAAAGCAACAATGTGATTAGCTCGTAAGAGAAGTTAAGCTTCGCTGGTATGGAATGTGAAAGCTGAATGGGGTTTAAACATCTGACTATTTTTTTTTTTTTTTTTTTTTTTTTTTTTTTTTTTTTTAATGGTTTAACGTTCTTTTCACCTGGTTGGTAAAATCGGACGATGAATGAAATTGGTGAAATTATGCTCAAATGATCTCGGGATCCATGGAGCTTAAACTTACTCGACATTCGTCTTCTCAGGATAAGGGAAAACCCCCCCAAAAAACCTTATCCTGGTAACTCACTCAACTGAGGCAGACACGCTACCACCACACTTCCCAGGCGGGCTACCCTACTATTGATTCATTTTTGTCTATCGTCCTTGTACCTACAACAAAATGTGAATTTAACTGTTTCTGCAAAAGTTGGTCTCGATTAACATAAAGTAGATATAAATAAACTTTCATTAGAATAGCTAATAAAAACTATACACAATCAAAGGATAGTAGATAGAGAAAGTCATGTAAATGTAACATAGCTTTTCTTATCTGTGCAGAAGTTTGGTGAAGAGAAATTTCGTGGAAATTCGTTCTCTAGCTTCCTGGAAATATACTGCAGTTAAAAATCCGAGTTTATTTATTTGTATTGAGTTAAAAAAAACACACACACACATACACGAACTATTAGATGTATACGTGCAAACATTTATATTGGTAGTTGAGGATAGTGTAATGAATAAGATTGCTTCACTATTTGCTTTATTTGCAAACCAATAATTTTACTTATTAATAGTATGCTTTCAGGTTGGTTTAGTATCTTCAAGTAGTGGCACACATAAGCCAAACGTGTTTATTTTCTATGAGGATGCGAGGCGGAAGGCATAACGCAGATTGGAAGACCTAGTAGTAAGGGGTGTTGTACCGGTTCTGAGTTCGAATGCTTTCTGCAAGGCCAATAACTCCGCCCTCTCTAGGCCAGCAAGTCAAGTGTTGAGGTGTGAATACGTGAAAGCAAAACGGATAGTCTATACTGACAGGCGTGATTCATTTCGCGGGATAGGTACAACCATGCAAAATAAATAAACACTACGTAATAAATTATGCGATTGGTACGAAGAGAAAAGAAATCTCAGGTGTTCCATTCACATGACCTTCTCTACCTATTCTATAACGCACTATTTTAACAAAATCTTATTCATCTATTCCATGCTAAGCGAGATAAACGTTAGCAGCAATCGTCATATTACTTAGTTCCTTATACGAGTAAGTAGGAAGATAATAAGGGAACACACTAGGCTAAACATATAGTCAAATATTTTAGTAGCTGGTTGCTCTATGATTGAAATTCGGTTCTCTTTGTATGACCAGGACTTAAGCAAAAGAGAAAGGAATATAAAATCCCTGTTTGAGAAAAGTTTAAATATTTTGAAATTGAAACCAATAATAAGGAATATCTCGGAAAAGGTTAATTCAACACAAAAATATATGCCATAAATTTTTTCTTTTATCGAGATTTAAGCTTTTTCATAATACGTTTTTGTTTATCAGTTATACAACTTTATTATCCAGGATGAACAGGTCTTTAGAGGCTGTGCCAAGAAAATTCAAGATATACGTAATATTATTCATGTAAATATCTTTAGTGTTCGGTATTTTAATCAAAACCGTTATAGCTATTTTCGACAAAACTAGTTTTGAACATTTTTCCATGTAAAGGATAATTGGGTGGAGGGATTTTCTTGAAAATTTTCGTGTCGAATATTTGGAAGACGCTGAACTTAAATACCAAATTTGGTATGCTACAGACTTTTCTTTTTTGAGTTATTCTGTCCACAAGCACACACATACTTTTTTTTTCTTTTTAAAAATGCTTTTTTTCGGATTTAGAGTTCCTCGAAACATGCATTTCCGGTGAAGTTTCGCTATAGAATTATTGAGTGGATAACCATAACCTGTTTATCTATTATGTTTATTGTACATACATGCTAGAGAAAGTATTAACCAACTCTCTGAAGTGTATTCATATATATCATATATAAGGTACCATTTTGATAAATGGAGTGAGAGAGGGAGAGTAAAAAAAGTAATTTTTTACAGCCACACTAATGTTGGCACTATATTCTGAGAAGTTTTTGTTTTGTAGTTCCACAGTAAATTAATTTTGTCCCTTTGTTTAGCAGTTAGGGCTATATACCACGTTTTGTGTCTATTTTGGCACTTAAAGTTTGTGATTTCCATATATGTACTCAAAAGTAGGATTCAACTAGCGTATAATATTATACAGTGGCTCTTGAATAGCGGTAACTTAGTGCATGAAATAAAGCTTGCCGTGACTAAAGCGACAGAAGTAGTAATAACTGGAATTTTGTACACTTTTCCTCCCTGCTGTGTTCCCTTCTCAATTAGAAAATTACAGCTTAGCCCGGCCCTCTGGAACAAACTCGCGCAACTGAATCGTGTTCTCCCTTTCCGTTTCCGGTGGCCGATCAGAACGTGCTCCCGCTCCGAGTTAATTACTCCAATTAAATTCTGCTAAGTTGGTAGCGCCGATAAACTTTTGAGAACACGTTCAACATCTTACGCCAGTCAGTGATTTAAAAATATCCCTTCATCCGCTCTGAATCGGATTCATTAGTAGCAGTTCGCGATCTCAGGAGAGAAATTTATTATTAGTGTTTGTTATCTCGGTGACATCAATTAGTAAATCTAGACTTTATCACAGCTTCTTGTTTGCCTGATTAAGAAATGAAGTAGACGCGCAAATTAATGCGCTCTTATTTATGTAGTCTATCCCCGCTTTTCTAGCATCACTTAAATACACTGGAAAGTGAGTATAACTGTGCAATCGAGCGAGATGGTTCTGCGGTTCGATTCCCGTCAACCGGCCCACGCTGATTTTGGATTTTTCATGAGATTTCCTGGTCGGTAAGCGAACTTATCATGAAAAATCTGATGTGCTCTATTCACATGACTTTCTCTACATCTCTGTAACAAACTATTGTTAGTAAGCTTATTCTTCTGTCTATTTCATGCTAAAACATTAGCAGGAACGGCCTTATCACCTAGTTCTCAAAAGCAGAAGAGAAATAAGGGAATACACTAGGCTAAACCGACAGTCAACTATTTTAAAATGTGGTTGCTATGGGATTGAAATCCGTTTTTTTTTGCGTGGCCAAACGTTGACAAGTTACCGTATGAGCTGACATTGGATTTATCATAAGATTCCCTGGTCGTAGGCGAACCTATCATGTTAAAATCTGATGTGCTCCATTCACATGGCCTTCTCTACATCTCTGTAACCATTATTGTAAATGAGCTTATTACTTAGTTCCTAATAAGTAGAAGGGAAATAAGGGAATACACTAGGTTAAACCAAGTTTTTTAAAACTGAAATCATTAACAAGGAATATCTCGAAAACGGCCAACTTCAGGAAATATATATATGCAAAATTCAATAAACATCATCCAGAATGAAGAGGGCTTCAGAGTCTATTCCCAGAAAATCCAGGATATACATTTCGTTTATCACAAAATTATCTTAAACATACGGTATTTTAATCAAAATTGTTTGAGCCATTTTTAAGAAAATCAAAATATTAAAAAAATGTTCCAATGAAAGGGTAATTGGGGGTGGGGAGATTTTCTTGAAAATCTTCGTGTCGCATCCTTGGAAGATATCAAACTTAAAAACCAAGTTTGGTATTTAACGGTCTTTTCCTTTTTGAGCTATGCCGCCCACAGACGCATACACGGGTATTTTTCTAAAAATGTTTTTTTTATTCAGGGGTCTCAAAACAAGTATTTTCGATATCGAAATTTTGGGTCCAATTTTCTATACACTATATATATAGCACGTATAGAGAAAGTAAAATGTAGAGCTTTTAAATTAACGCATTTTTCATTAAGGTCCCGCCGTGGCCGAGTGGATAGATCACTTGCCTCTCATCAATGGAAGTACAAAATGAAACGTGAAAAAATCTATTTAGAGTTGCATTATAAACAGCAAGTCCACCTCAAACTCATTGGACTCAATGAATACCGAAATGGCGGCCCGGGTTCGATCCCAAGCGCGCATGTGGGATTTTTGATAGACAAAGCGAGTTCTCAGGCTTCCCCCGCCATTGTATTCCACCTGTGCTCCATCTTCACCACTTATCACTGTTATCGCCTCCGTTTCCATATGAAGTAAAAGCGGGTCATCATTTTATATTAAATTAATTGTTTTAGCACTAGGCATTTTCAAATATTGTTGGTTTGTTTTTAATTTTTCAGTATTTTAAGCAATACAGTTTCCTGTGAGCTTTTTTGCGATCATATAAAGCATTAGTAATTCAAGGTAGACCTGAGGCAGACATGCAACCTCAAGGCAGAAAGTTCAAAATATGCAGTTAATTTATTATGAAAATATCTTAAACAATATATGGCATTTTAATCGTTAGAGCTATTTTTGAAAAAAAAAAAAAAAACTAAAACTTTTCAAAACATTTTCAAAGGGTAATTTCGTTGGGGCATTTTCTTGAAAATCTTCGTGTCACATCCTTCATTTTTTGTATGTGAGTAGTGCTGTTCTCAGACACATGTGTACACATACATGAAACTTTTTCTAAAAGGGTGGATTTTGTTAAAGGAGTGTCAAAAAATGCATTTTTGATGAAATTCATGTATAGATTTTTTTGGAACGTTTAAGGTCCTTTAACCTTAAGCTCCTTCATATCGGATAATGAAATAGATGAAATGATGCTCAAATGAGTCCGGGGTTCATAGCCCTTAAAGTTACTCGATATTCGTTTTTTCAGTATAAGGAAAAAACGCTGAAAAAACTTTTCCGAGTAACTCCCCATAACCGAGATTGGAACTCCGGACTTCTTGAATGTGAGTCAGACACTTTACCCCCACACTACAAGTCGCCCTCTGTGGTGTAATGGTTCCCATGCTAACTTCATATACCCAAGGTCGCGGGTTCAAACCTGGCGAGGGACGATGGATTTTTCCGGTGTAAAAATCCTTAGCATGCCTTCCTTCGGAAGGGAAGTATAGCCGTGGGTCCCGTGTCGAAGATTTACGGCACGTAAAAGAACCTCAAGCCTGATAGAGAGGTCTCTGAGCAAAATTAAGCGATCTTTCACGCCCAGTATAGAATGGGACTCTGAGAACCACAGCAGTTAAAGAGCGTTCATAAATAACAAGCCATTTACTTCCCCCCACACTACAAAAATGAGCCTTCGTATTTGTGGGTGGAATGCAATACTTCCTTTATTTACTATAGGTAAGTATAGTGGAGAAAATAATAAACAAATGTAGACAGGGAAAAGCCATGTAAATGTAGACTACAGATTTTTTGAGGGTAGTGGAGGGGGAGGGGAGAGGACATATTATGCAGGCCTGTAATTAATATGAACATATGCTACAAACATGATACGAGCTCTGTTGAAAGCTGGAGTAAAGGGAAGTTATGTAGGTCAAATTGAAACGACACAGTCATCTAGAATGTTAACAAGCCGCAGGTTCGGTTATCGTGACCTGCTCTATCCCACTGTGGTTCAGATAACACTCATAATAATTTCCTATCCGAGTATTGAAACCCATCAGTGATGCTGAAACAAAAACACATCGGCAAGCGCTGGAATCGTTTCATCAAGTGGAATCTATGATGGAAGTGAGAGAGGGATGAAAAAAATTCTCAATTTCCCGGACGGTAGATTCCACGGGTGATCACGGCCGAAGGGGATGAGGTAAATTCAGCGTAGTCATCATTAAAAAAAAAAAAAAAAAAAAAAAAAAAAGGAAAGGAAAGGCAAAGCTCTGCCGGGAATTCAACTGTCTGTCTTTCGTGTTCCGCATTCCTAAGTCGACGGGAAAAGGCGAGGAGAGTATTTGGGTGGACCTACAAGGTCAGCATGCTCCCGAACCCTTTCTACCCCATTTTATACTTTGTTGAACTTCGCTAGAACCGTAGTTTTCGTTCGGATTCCGCACAAGTTTCAGTGGCGGCTGGCGGCTAAGGAATATTATTTTTAATAGTAGTATATCCACAGTCTCGTGATTACCATGGTAGCCTGCATAGCCAAGGCTGCGTGTTCCAGTCCGGTAGAGGGTAATGGATTTTTTTTTTCGGATGTAAGATCCCTTAGCATGGTTTCCTTCGGAATGGAAGTAAAACTTTTGGTCCCATGTAATCTTTATTTGCACGAAAAGAACTCCATACCTTGACAGAAAAGGTCCCTTGGCTGAATTCGATATTTTTAGGTCCGCAAGTGTGATTTCATCCCATAGTGTTCATTTAAGAGCGATTAGTTGATCACTCATGCGTACATAGTGGCGAAATCACGAACTAAACATTTCCTGATCGAAAAACCACACCAACATGGTGTGATGTAACTTGAATTGAAAAAAAAAAATCTGATGTGTTCCATACGCATACTTTTTCTAAATCTCTGTAACAAATTATTGTTAATAAGCTCAATTTTTTATTTATTTCATGCTAATCGAGAAAAATTAGCAGAAATAGTCTTTATTTCTTGCTTTATTGTAAGTAGAAGCAATAAGGGAGTACCATAGGTTAAAGTGAAGGCCAAAAGCTGGTTGCTATGTGACTGAAGTTCGTTTGTTTGTATGGGCACGAGTTGGCAAATTCCTGTATGAGAAAAGTATAAGTTTTTCAAAGCTGAAACTAAAAACAAGGAATATCTCAAAAATGATCAACTCCACGAAAAAAATGTATGTAACATAAATTGTGTATTTTAACGTGCTCTACATTTTTTGTGTGAAGTTTTTGTCCATCTCTTCCGGTTTAGTAGTTATGCAAAATTCATCCAGAATAAAGTAGTCTTCAGAGGCTATTCCCAGAAAATTCAACATATACACTTTATTTGTCAGGTAAATATCTTTAATATACGATATTTTAATCAAATTCGTTAGAGCCATTTTTTAGAAAATCAAGATTTTCGAAAAAAAGTTCCATGTAAAGGATAGTTGGGAGTAGGGGGGTTCTTGAAAATCTTCGTGTCGCATCCTTGGGAAATACCAAACATAAATACCAAATTTGATTTTTAATGGACTTTTCGTTTTTGAGCTATGCTGCCCACAGACACACACACATACACACACAGAGACACACACACGGGCATTTTTCTAAAAATGCTTTTTTTTTGGATTCAGGAGGTCTCAAAACATGTATTTCTGGTGAAATCTTGGTATCGAATTTTTGGGTGCATTACAATACCTTCTCTATACACTATGTACATAGTGCGTATAGAGAAAGTAAAAAATGACTTAACTCTCGCAAGACTAATATTATCCATTACCAAGTCTCGATGAATTCTTATGTAGGTCTTTTATAACTAAGGAATAATGCAAATAAAACTTTACATAACACAAACATTTTCAGTAATAATTTCACAGATAGCATCAACAAAAATGTGACAACACATTTTTTTCATTTTGTACTTCTTCTACACGTACTATGTACATAAAGTATAGAAAAGGTATTGTATTCCACCCAAAAATTTGATGTCGAGATTTAACCGAAAATGTTTTGAGGTCCCTGAATCTAAAAAAAAACACTTTTAGAAAAAAGGTCCATGTGTGTGTATCTGTGGACAGCATAACTTAAAAACCAAGAGAACATTAAATACCAAACTCGGTAGTTATCTTTAGTATCTTCTAAAGATGTGACGCGACATATTTTTGAAAATTTTGTTTTTCCAAAAAATGGCTTTAACGATTTTGATTAAAATGCCGTATATTAAATATTTACATCACAAATAAAATGTATATTTTGAATTTTGTAGAAATAGTCTCTGAATACCTCTTTATTTTGGATGAATTTAGCAGATTTTTGCAAAATCTCAGACGGTAAGAGATTGACAAAAACGTACTCACAAAAATGTAGATCTTGTTAAAACACGCAATTTATGTCATATATACGTTTTTTGTTGTTTTTTTTTAATTGTGGAGAGTCCATTTTCGAGATATTCCTTGTTGTTGATTTCAATTTTAAGCTACGTAGCTTTTCTAAAGCGGCCATACAAGCTAACCAACTTCAATTGTTTCACATAGCTAGCACCTTTTAAAATATTTGACTATCGCTTTAGCGTAGTGCATTCGCCTCTTTCCCTTCTATTCACAAGGAAACAAATAATAAGGCCCATTCTGGTATAGTTTTTCTGATTAGCATGATGTAGATAAAAGAATAATCTGTTTTAAGAATACTTTATATGTGAAATAGCTAGAGAAAGTCATGAGACTAGAACACATAACATTTTGTAAATATTTTTTTCTTGAAAGATACTTAAATTATTTAGTGGCATATGGACTATTTCATTTGTTTTGTTGCTATGAGAACAGTTTAATATTGGCTTGTTTAACAGGTTTCTTAACAATTTATGAGAGATTTGTGGTGGACAAAACGGCGCTGGGGCGGGTTTTCTCCGGGTACTCCGGTTTCCCCCGCCATCGCATTCCACCGGTGCTCCATCATCATTCATGTATCATCAGTGTCACCGCCTGCGGTGCCATTAGTAGTTAAAGCGGGCGTTAAACACTACCAAAAAAAAATAAAAAATTAACAATTTATATAAGTCTGTAACAAATGAAATTCTAATTGTTAGAAAATGTGCTCAAAATACTTTCCATTTACAATCTGGCAGTGGCTACGTTAAAGCGTGAATTCTTGTGAAACATTTTCAATCACTGTTGGTGATATATGTCTGTATTTTTCCTGATTCTCATTTTTACGTTTTGCGTATTATGAGGTATTGTAACAAAGACTTTACATTTCAAATACCCCGATAAAGAGTAACCAATTCGAGCGAGGTCTGTTCCCACAGCAACTAAACAAGACAAGTGATATTATTTAGTTGCATAAATAATTTTATTTCTCTAATTTCATTTGTGTGGCTGCTATGGGCACAGCTAAATTATTTTCTTATTTAACGTTTTATTATAAAATTAAATTAAAATGATTTAATAAGGTTTTCAAAATGCTTCTCATTTACAATATAGCAGTGACAAGTTGAGGTTTCAACTCCTGTCGAAAATTTTCAATCATTACTGGTGGTTGCATTCTTTAATGATCCTTAACAGGCTTTTGTAGCAAATAACGTAACTCCATGGTACGTCAGTCCACAAGAGACCATGGCCTACATCCCCTATCCCGGCTCGAAGGCGTCATGAATGGGATACAGTGCTGGAGGGTGAGACGTGATCAGCGCCTCGAGTTCCTCCCGGCCGGTTGATGCGGTCTTCTCGATCTGGAGCCGCTACTTCTCAATCAAGTAGCTCCTCAGTTGACCCCCCAGGAACCTCACGAAGTTGAATGCACCCCGGACCAGGTCTCCTGCTTGGCAAGCAGCCTTAGTAGCAAACATCTTCCCAAAAGTAATCAAGTGGTGAGATATCTCTTCCCATAGCTGCAAAACTTCTGTGTGAGACAACGGAAATTGTGCATGAAACTAAATAAGATAACTATCATAAACAAAAATCTGATGTGTTTCATTCACATTACTGTTGTCTTCAAACTACCGTTAGATTATTCTTATATTTGCATCGTAGTAATCGAGATGAACATTAGCAGAAATGGATAGATAGCATCAGACTGTAAAATTCAATGCCATAACCGGGATTGGAACCACGGATCTCGCAGTCTCTAGCAGGTTGCTCTACCACTGAGCTACCATGGCAAAATGCAAGTACGGCATTAAACTTCTCAACTGACTCGCATGTTTGCCGGTACACAACAAGGTGATCTCAAAGTAAGTACTTCAAGACCCAGCAATTAATATGGACGATTGTGACAGT
The DNA here is from genome assembly GCA_030762935.1 of Hymenopus coronatus. Taxonomy (NCBI): domain Eukaryota; kingdom Metazoa; phylum Arthropoda; class Insecta; order Mantodea; family Hymenopodidae; genus Hymenopus; species Hymenopus coronatus. Next base: position 31,629,054 of record CM060897.1, read on the forward strand.
GTAATTGTTTTCTCACAGAAACTGTGCGTGCAAGGTAGGGTCAGACTGAAAAATTCAATGCCAAATTTGAATCACGGATCTCGGTCTCTAGCCGGTTGCTCTTCCACTGAACACCTTAATGCCGTACAGCTCTGAATTGCTTAATATGTTTTATACGTATGCTCATTGTGTGTATATGCGTGTGTGTGTGTGTGTGTGTGTGTGTGTGTGTGTGTGTGTGTAGTGCGCCCATGTGTTTTATGGTTTACTGGTTATACAAGATTATAAATTTGGAATAAAGAAGTCTTAAAGGCTACTCCAGAATATTTTAAATGTGAATGCTACAAATCTTATTAATCCTGTAAATATCTAAACCAAAATCGTTAAACTCATTTTTGAGTAAATCAAAAGCAACGAAAAATGTTCCATGGAATATGTATTTTCAGTGAAACCTCGACAAGGCGTTTTTGGATAAAATTAGGTATAGTTCCTTTACATTCCATATGATATAATTATATATTATGATATAAAAAGAAAGGAAAAAAGTAACAATAAAAAAGAGAAAGAAACAGTAAGAAAAAAACTGAATTATTTCTATTTTTACTTTCTCTATACGGACTATGTACATAGTGTATAGAGAAGCTATTGCACTCCACCCAAAAATTCGATACCGAGATTTCAACGGAAATATATGTTTTAGGGTCCCCAATATCCAAAAAAAAAAGCATTTTCACAAAAAGGTTCGTGTGTCTGTGAACACGATAACTCAAAAACGAAAAGTCGGTAAATACCAAACTTGGTATTTAAGTTTACTATCTTCCAGGGATGCGACACGAAGATTTTGAGAAAAATCCCCCCACTCAAACTACCCTTTACATGGAACTTTTTTCGAAAATGTTGATTTTCTTAAAAATGGCTCTAACGATTTTGATTAAAATTTCGTATATTAAAGATATATACGTGACAAATGAAATGTATATCTTGAATTTTCTGGGAATAGCCTCTGAAGACTACTTTATTCTGGTTGAATTTTACAGAATTTTGAATAACTGCTAAACCGTAAGAGATGGACAAAAACTTCCTACACAAAAAATGTAGAGCACGTTAAAACACACAATTTATGTTATATACCTTTTTTTCGTGGAGTCATCGTTTTTTAGTCATTCCATGTTTTTGGTTTCTGCTATGAAGACTTATGCTTTTCTCATATAGGAATTTGTCAACTGCTTCCATACAAAGGAACTTCAGTGACATAGCAATCAGCAAGGAACAAAGCAAACATAGCAACAAGGAACCAAGTAATAAGACTATTTCTGCTGTTTTAGTCTGATTAGCATGAAGTAAATAGATGTATAAGCTTTTTAAGAGTAATTTGTTGCAGAGATGTAGAGAAAGTCATGTGAATGGTACACATCAGATTTTTACTAATTGCAGACATATTTAGTGATTTTCAGTTCGTCACAGGAGTAGAAGGCTATTTTTATATAGTTGCTTTTTTTGAAAAAAGAACATGACGTTTCTTGATCAGGTTTTTCTTTACGTCAATTTTTCTGTCTTTTATTTTGTCAGTCATGGCCTCCTCAAGGGAGTGGATTCAACAAAGGCGTTGGAAATGTGGGTGCAGTAATCATATAAGGCAAGGAGGAAAAGGGCCTTAGCATTGTGAATTATCAGGGGACCTGAAATTTCTATTGGTCTCTGCGCTTCTATAGAATTCTCTTAGCTTAGATGTCCTTCATCCATTTCTTACAGGACCGTCTCTTGTTTTCTTTTCAACTTTAAAAAGAGAGAAAATCGTCCCGTGTTACTTTTATCAGTTACTATTGAAACAAGAAAATTGGTTTTCGCAGAAAAAAAAAATCCTATGAAGAGGAAATAATTATGAAGGAAGTTAAATTAATTTTGGGACAATGCTTGCAGCCTAGGTATTAGAGGAGATTACTTCTGCTCGAGGAAGTTCTTTTTTGTCGTGAGCATTATAGAAACACCAGTAAATTTATTAGGGCAGTATTAACTTTGTGTTGTCGCATCAATGTCTAGGTTATATGGCGACGTTTACCGTTTCTTGCTTTCTCTACACGTACTATGTACATAGTGTGTAGAGGAAGTATTATATGCTACCTAAAACTTCGATACCCAGATTTCACCAGAAATACCTACATGTTTTAGAACCCCCTGAATAAAAAAAACAAACAAAAAAAACATTTTCAGAGAAAGGTCCGTGTGTGTGTGTGTGTGTGTGTGTGTGTGTGTGTGTGTGTGTCTGTCTATTTGTGGACAGCATAGCTCAAAAACGAAAAGACCGTTAAATACCAAACTTGGTATTTAGGATATCTTCCAAGGATGCGCCACGAAGATTTTCAAGAAAATCCCCCACCCTCAACTACCCTTTACGTGGAAAATTTTTCGAACATTTTGATTTTCTAAAAAATACCTCTAACGATTTTGATTAAAATCCCGTATATTAAAGATATTTACATGCCAAATAAAATGTATATTTTGAATTTTCTAGAAATAGCCTCTGAATACCTCTTTATTCTGGATGAAATTTTCCGAATTTTGCTTAACTGCTAAACAGTAAGAGATGGACAAAAGCTTACCGCACAAAAAAATATAGAGCACGTTAAAACACACAATTTATGGTATATTCATATTTTTCGTGGAGTTGATCGTTGTTTACATTTTCCTTGTTTTTTTTCAGCTTTAAAAAAACTTGTAATTATCTCATTGGAGAATTTGTCAATTCCTGTCCATACAAAGGAACTTCTGTCACATAGCAACCAGCTTTTGACTATCACTTTAGCCTATTGTACTCCCTTATTTCGCTTCTGCTTGTAGGAAAGCAAGTAATAAGAATAGTTCTGCTAATTTTTTTCTCGATTAGCATGAAGTAAATAGAAGCATAAACTTTTTAACAATAATTTGTTGCAGAGATGTAGAAAAAGTCATGTGAATGAAACATATCAGATTTTTCCTTGTGATGCAGCGTGTGGTATACAAATGGTCTTACTTCCTGGTCACTTTCCTGTGCAAATCACCTGTTTGGTAGCCGCTGTAAACCCAAACCACCCTAAAATTTTTCAAAAAATTCCATCACCCCAAACTACCCAATAAATGAAAACATTTTCGTCACGTGTTTGTGTCGTAAATCATTAACGATTACGTATAAACGGGAAACCATAAGATAAACAAAACTTTACCACTCGTTAAAACAGAAATTTATTTGTGACCTTAAGAATTTCCAAGATAATCGTTGTTATCGGTTTGAATGTTCTAATACCTTGATAATTTTTACTTTCTCTAACATGTATGTACTACTTACATAGTATATAGAGAAGATATTTTATCCCACCTAAAAAATCAATATCAAGCTTTTACGGAAGCACATGAGTCCAATAAAAGCATTTTTATAAAAATGTCCGTATGTGAATGTATGTGTAAGTATTCGTGAGCAGCATTGCTAAAAAAGTCCGATAAATACCAAACTTGGTATTTAAGTTCAGTATCTTTCAAGTTCGCGACAGATTTTCCTCCACCCTAACTACCCTTAACATGGAACTACTCTTTCAAGATTTGGCAAACACCTCATGCCCCATTTTTTCTCGTGTACCTACAACGAAATGTTAAGTGAAACTATTTCCACAAATATTATCTCAATTATCATGAAACTAGTGTTAACATGAGCTCTACTTATTCTGTACCATATTAATCTTACAAAAGCGTATTCTTCTATCTCTTCATGCTAATCATATCTATAAACATTAGCAAATAATAATTAGTCTTATTACTTAGCTCTTATAAGCAAAAGGATAATAAGAGAATACACTAGTCTAAAGCGATAGTAAACTATTTTAAAAGTTGTTTGGTTTGTGATTGCCAGGATTAACACAAAAGAAACAGGAACGACAAATCCCCGTTTAAGAAAAGTTTAAGTATTTTAAAATTGAGACCAATAACAGGAAATATCTCGGGAATGGTTTAATCCACATATACTGTATACTATATTGCGCATAAATTACGCATATGTGACAAATTGAGTGATTTAATGAGATCTACATTTTGTATGTAATACGTTTTTGTCTCTGTCTTACGGTTTACTATTTGTGCAAAGGCCAAAGAGTTCTTTAGAGGCTATTCCTAGAAAATTTAAGATATACTTTTTATTTTTCACATAAATAGCCTTAATCAAAATTGTTACCGACTACCTCCGTGGTCGAGCGGTCAACGAGCTGATTTCTCACCTGGAGATCCCGGGTTCAATTCCCGGCTGGGGCGGGGAATTTTTCTTTAGCGAGAATTATTCACCATCCCCCACAGAGTCTGGAAGTATGCATGTGAGAGTGAATGAGTTTGAGGAAAATACGATTAAAACCCAATGCAGACAAGTTGTTTCAAGTGCAAAGCCCCCCGATATGACCTTAGAAGTTAAAGGGGGCTAAATAAATGAAAAAAAAAAAAAAAAAAAAAGAAAAAACATGTTAGAGCCAGTTTTGAGAAAATCGAACATTTTGAAATCTTTCATATAAAGATGTTGGAGCGGGAGTTTGTTTTATTATGCTCATATATTTAGAAGATTTTCGTTTTGGATTTATGATGTTCACTCACAAACGGAGTTTTCTAAAAATTATTTTTTTTGGAATCAGGGAGTTTCAGTACGTATATTTCTGGTGAAATCTCAGTATCGAAGTTTTGGATGGAACTAAAATTTCCCCTGCCCACCATATGCAGTAGAGAAAGTAAAAATGAGTGTTTTCTTTAGGTCTACATATAGACACAACATAGTTTGTCGTATCAACCTCTTATATCCTCTTTCACTGTTATGCGTGTTAAAACCACGAATGCCAATGATGGTTATTACGAAATAGAATAAAAGATTTTGTATACTAGTTCATGGAATAAATATGATAGTGGAAGGAGAAAGCATAAATGCGCATATCTTGTAAGTAATGTTTTCGTTGATGCGTTAAAACACAGCTACGGCGAGCTTACGTGGAATCCGCTTGGCTTAGTAAAGAAAGGGTAAAGAAAGGGATTTAAGTTGGTTTTTTTCTTTTAGATTTGACGTCATTTCTGGTGGTCAGTGTAGCGGCAAAGTTTTATCCGCACTGTCGACGTGTCGCTTTCGGGGGGGATTTTCCAGTCCCAAGTAAGAAAGCATGTTTACGTCCTCAAGGCAGTGGCGGTGTTTGCTAGTGAGCATTTCTAGGTTCCGAGTGACCCGGAAACCTCGTTAAACTTTAAATATAGGATGATGTAATGTGAGATTTTGGTAAAAAAAAATTAAAATCATGAACATCTAGATTTTTACATATTGAATGAATGAATAAGTGTATTTATTGACATAGGAATATCATACATAGAATTTCAACAATCGCATGGGTCCACAGACCGTACGTGCTTTTGTAATACACATTACAAGCAATATTAAAACAACAACAACAAAGAATTAAAAGAGTAAACACGAAAATAAAAAGACAAAGGTAATACACAGTCAAAAGCAAAATTAAACAACAATAAAGAATTAAGAGTGAACCCGAAAATAAAAATACAAAGTTATTCAAATATAACAATTTAAATTTACAGCACAGAGTACATCTTCATAAATGCACCCTCTTATAATAGATAATTACACTTAAAAGACATATACACATAATATACACACCATATATATAAAACCATAGCACAACAGTGACCTAAGTATGACATAATATATATATGTATGTAGAACATTGTGGTCACTTTTGTTTAGTCGATCTATTCCTCCCCCCCCCCCCTTCTCTATTGGCAGCCTCCTCAGATCTTAGCTGTCTTGCCATTTACCTAGCCCGTCCATGTTTTCCGTGCCTGCCAGCAGCATCCAACATACTTCTAGCCCTACATTCGCAGTGGTAAAAAATCGCGGCAAATATTTTTACATAATAGGTACCTACTACAATACGTCCGTTACATAATGTGAAATATAGTTTTTATTAATTTAGTTTTTGGGTGTTACGTCGCTTTTATTTTCCCTTATATGTATCTAAGAAGGAAAAATATTGTATTGACCCAAAAATTCGAACTTCGATTTTTCACCTGAAATATTTGTTTTGATATTCAAACCTAGAATTTAAAAGAATGTATTTTTAGAAAAAGGTACGTGTATGTGTGTGAGTAAAATAATATTTTCTTTGTTAACGACACTGTCTGTTGATAGGGCCATTACAGCGCGGTCAGTGTGGCGGAATTTCGTCTCGCAGGAGTTGTTTAACGTGCCAGTAAATATACTGACATGGGACTGTCGCTTTTAAACCATCGGTTTGGGTCGGGTTTCAACCCGCGACCTTGGGCTCAGTAAGCCACCGCCTAACCAACTGAACCATCCGCGCGCGTGTCTTTTGGGATGAAGCCATAAGAGATATACAAAAACTTACTACACAAAAATGTAGATCTCATTAAAACACACACTTTATGTCCTATACAATTGTTTGTAGAGTTAACCGTTTTCGAGATGTTCCGGATTATTGGTATCAATTTTAGCCACTTAAACTTCTCAAACCGGAAGAGATCTTTCTCGTTTGTTTACTCCTTGGAAGCAAAGAGATTGGAATTTCAATTGCTTCGTAGAGGGACCGGCTTCTAAAAGACAAGGCTATCGCTTTAGCCTGTGTATTTTCTTATTACCCATCTACTTACAAGGGAGCTAGCAATAAGACTAATTGATTAGCTGATCTGGCTAAAAGAGTAATCTTTTGAATATAAGGTTTGTTTGCCGAACAGCTAGAGGAGATCATGTGAATGGAACACATTAGAGTTTTCCCTTCAAATTACAAGTGACCAAGTAATAAGGACAATTTCTGCTAATGTTTATCTCGATTAGCATGATGTAGATGGAAGAATAAGCTTTTCAACAATAATTTGTTACAGAGATGAAGATAAAGTCATCAGCTTTTTTTCGGGACATTATAATTTTAGGGATGCAGTTTCAGTTCTTACTAACGACTCTATGTTTTGCCTGCACAGACACATTGTATCCTGTGCTAATTTCTCCTTAACATTACATCCGAAATTTCGTCCAGTTTAGCCTGTTAAAAGTTTAGACATACTGCTTTTCGGAACAGTTTCATTCTGTTTCAGAGAATTTGGAATTAGTAATTAAATCTCACACAGAATCACAATGAAGACATACCGAGTGTGCAAAATGTTCAAGAAATTTACGTTTTATATTTTTTGAAATCTAATCACCATTAAGGAGTATGTCTTTAACTAAAAGGCTCTCTTTTCAACGGTTAACATTTTGACTTCACTTCATAAGTATAACCAGGCAGTATTGTCTTGAAGTAAACAGTTCTTACAGTATTATTCAAACTAAATAATGCTCCTCCTCCATAGTTCCGTTCCCAACCTAACTACAGCCACAAGCGTCCGAGTGTGCTGCGGAGACTGTTTTGAGAGACCTTTATTTACTTGACGAGTAAAATGTATATCTTGAAATGCATGAGAATAACGCAACTCAGTTTTACCAAGAAGCTGTTCAATGGACTACCCTTTGTCACATGGCACACATCAAGTCTATAGCCGAGTTCTTCCCAAACGTTGATAAGTGTGTATTCAGTAATTATAGCAACAGCTGCTTCAATCCGGTTTCTTAATTCAGGGAGGTCAGCTGGTAGCGGAAGCACGTACACACATCCTTGATGAAGCCCCAAAGGTAAAAATCGCATGGCGTTAGGTCAGGAGAACGTGGAGGCCATGCATAGCAAGCCCTGTTATTGGGACCCTTGCGGCCTATCCAGCGCTCGGGTACAGTGACGTTAAACCAATCACGTACTTCGTTATGCCAGTGAGGTGGCGCACCATTCTGCTGGAAAATGAAGCTCTCTGGCTTATTTTCTTCCAACTGAGGGAAGAGCCATTGCTCTAGTGTATCAAGGTAAGAAGTGCCAGTTACAGTTACGAAAGCCCCATAAACTTTTCGCCGGGATACGGCACAAAACCATTCACTTTAGGGGAATCTCGTTGCATTTGTACCATCTCGTGAGGATTTTCTGAGCCCCAGATGTAGATTTGGTTAGAATACACAATTTATGTAAAATAAATTTTTGCTGTGGAGTTAACCTTCTCGAGATATTCCTTGTTATTGATTTCAATTTTAAAATAACCACTTATACTATAGGCAATTTACTCTCCTTAAATACAACTACTTAGACTATTTTGAAATGGGAGGTCTGTATTCCTTATTGCTTTTCCCTGTTCAGGTAAAGAGAATGGAATTTCAAAGCAATCATATAGGGACCAGCTTTTAAAACAGTCGACTCGCCTAAAGCCTATAATCCCGTATTATCATTGTGTCTACATGGAAGTTTGTAATAAAAGCATTTCTGCAAATATTTTACCTCTATTAACGTTAAGTAAATACAAGAATAAGAGTTTAAAGTTATTGTAGAATAAGTAGAGAGAATGTAACACATCAGATCTTTCAATTACACGAATACATGGATTGTGTTGCAATTATAGGTATTAGTTTGTAGGGAGTGGATAAAGAGGATGGAACTTCTGATAAGGATGTGGAGGTTCAGTTTTAATCCTGAATTATTACTGTCAGGAAATTTAATTTAATAAAGCAGTAATCCAAGAAGTTTTATTGTCACGAAGTGCTGTTTACTGTCACGTAATGAAATGATGAACAAGCAGTGAGAAACGTAAGCGCCCTACTGGTCCTTTACATTAATTAATGGCGGCTACACACGAACGTTAACACATGCAACACAAATTATAGGAACGCGTTCCAGAAATTCACAGCTTGCTTTGTTCTTCACCATTCCTAAAGAACAAAAAAGTGTAGTAGTGATTTACGCTTTATCACTTCATCGACCCGCTACAAAATATACCTAATTATATAGCTACTTTAGAGGACCTCTGGATTAAAAAAAAATATGTGTTCCATTCGCATGACTTTCTCTACATCTCTGTAACAAATTATTATTAAAAAGCTTATTACTTTCTCTACGCGTGCTATGTACATAGTGTATAGAGAAGGTACTGTATTGCACCCAAGAATTCGATACCGAGATTTCACCGGAAATATATGTTTTTAGACCCCCAGAGTTAATATCCGCCGGTGTGTGTCTGTCAATGTGTGTGTGTGTGTGTGTGTCTGTGGGCAGCATAGCTAAAAAGCGAAAAGTTCGTTAAATACCAATCTTGGTGTTTAAGTTTAGTATATTCCAAGCATGCAACACGAAGCGCTTTAGAAAAATTCCCCCTACCCCAAACTACCTTTTACATGGAAAATATTTAGAAAATTTTGATTTTTTCAAAACTGATTTTGTTAAAGTAACCCTATATTAAATATACTTACATAAAAAATAAAGTGTATATCTTGAACATTCTGGGAATAGCTCCTGAAGACCTCTTTATTCTGGATGAATTTTCCTGGATTTTGTATAACTAGTAAATGTAAGAGATAGACAAAAACTTATTACACAAAAATGTAGACCTCGTTAAAACACACAATTTATGGTATACATTATTACTTTCTCTACTCGTACTATGCACATGGTGTATAGAGAAGGTATTGCATTGCACCCAAAACTTAGATAACGAGATTTCACCGGAAATAGATGTTTTGGGTCTCCCTGAAACCAAAAAAGCATTTTTGGAAAAAGGTCCGTGTGTGTATGTGTGCGTGTGTGTGTCTGTGGACAGCATAGCTCAAAAACGAAAATACCGTTGAATACCAAACTTGGTATTTAAGTTTGGTATCTTCCAAGGATGCGACACGAAGATTTTCAAGGAAATCCCCCCATCCCCAACTACCCTTTACATGGAACTATTTAATTTTCTTAAAAATGACTCTAACCATTTTGTTTAAAATATCGTTCCAAGGTCCGTGTGTATGTGTGCGTGTGTGTGTCTGTGGACAGCATAGCTCAAAAACGAAAAGACCGTTGAATACCAAACTTGGTATTTAAGTTTGGTATCTTCAAGGAAGCGACACGAAGATTTTCAAGGAAATCCCCCCATCCCCAACTACCCTTTACATGGAACTATTTAATTTTCTTAAAAATGGCTCTAACCATTTTGTTTAAAATATCGTATATTAAAGACAGTTACCTAACAAATAAAATGCATATCTTGAATTTTCTGGGAATAGCATCTGAAGCCTACTTTATTCTGGATGAATTTCACGGAATTTTGCATAACTGCTAAACCGTAAGAGATGGGCAGAAACTTAACACACAAAAAATGTAGAGCACATTAAAAAACACAATTTATGTTATATACATTGTTTTCGTGGAGTTGATCGTTTTTTACATATTTCTTGTTTTTTGTTTTTTTTTTTTTTTTGTTTCAGCTATGAAAAACATACTTTTCTCATACAGAAATTTGTCAACTCCTGTCCATACAAACAAAGGAACTTCAATTACATAGCAACCAGCTTTTGGTTATTAGTTTAGCCTGTAGTACTCCCTTATTTCCCTTATGCTTACTAAGAAGCAAGTAAGAAGACTATTTGTACTAATTTTTACTTTCTCTTGCCCCGTATGTACAATGTACATAGGCATAGAGATGTATTGTATTCCACCCAAAAATTCGATGTCGAGATTTCACCGGAAATACATGTTTTAGGACCCCCTGAATCCAAAAAAAGCATTTCCAGAAAAAGGTCCGTGTGTGTGTGTGTGTGTCCGTGTGTCTGGAACACGATAACTCAAAAACGAAAAGTAGCTAAAATACCAAACTTGGTATTTAAGTTCAGTATCTTCCAGGGATGCGACACGAAGGTTTTGAGAAAAATCTCCCCACCGCAAACTACCCTTTACATGGAACTTTTTTCGAAATTTTTGATTTTCTTAAAAATGGCTCTAACAATTTTGATTAAAATATCGTACATTAAATATATTTACCTGACAAATAAAATGTATATATTGAATTTTCTGGGAATAGCTTCTAAAGACTGTTTATTCTGGATGAATTTTGCTTAATTTGGTATAACTAATAAACCGTAAGAGATAGACAAAAACTTACTATACAAAAATGTGGGCCTTGTTAAAATACACGATTTACGTCATAGACATTTTTTCGTGGAGCTTACCGTTTTCGAGGTATTCATTGTTATTAGTTTCAATTGTGAAGTACTTATACTTTTCTCAGACGGGAGTGTCCGTTTTTCTTTTGTTCTACTCCTGGCCAAGAAAAGAAGGGATTTGTAATGACAATCGCATAACTACAGCTTTTAAAACATTTGACTATCGATTTAGCCTAGTGTATTTCCTTATTTTCTTCCTACTTATAAGGAACTAAGTAATAAGAACATTGTGCTGAATACCTCGATTAACAAGGTGCAGAAAGAAGAATAATCTTATGTAATAAGTTTGTAGAACGGCTAGAGAAAGTCATGTGAGTGTAACACATCAGATTTTTACTTTCTCTATACACGGGAAATATATGTTTTAGGGTCCCCAATATCCAAAACATATATTTCCGGTGAAATCTCGGTATCGAATTTTTTGGTGGAGTGCAATACTTTCTCTATACACTATGTACATAGTGCGTATGGAGAAAGTAAAAAAGCATTTTCACAAAAAGATCCGTGTGTCTGTGTGTCCGTGTGTCAGTGTGTCCGTGTGGCTGTGAACACGATAACTCAAAAACGAAAAGTCGGTAAAAGACCAAACTTGATATTTAAGTTTATTATGTTCCAGGGATGCGACACGAAGATTTTGAGAAAAATCCCCCCACCCCTAACTACCCTTTACATGGAACTTTTTTTCGAAAATTTTGATTTTCTCAAAAATGGCTCTAACGATTTTGATTAAAATTTTGTATGTTAAAGATATTTACGTGGCAAATAAAATGTATATCTTGAATTTTCTGGGAAGAGCCTCTGAAGAGTAGTTTATTCTGGATGAATTTTACTAAATTTTAAATAACTGCTAAACCGTAAGAGATGGACAAAAACTTACCATACAAAAAATGTAGAGACGTTAAAACACACAATTTATGTTATATACATTTTTGTCGTGGAGTTCGTCGTTTTTGTGACATTCCTTATTTTTGGTTTCTGCTATGAAAAACTTATACATTTCTCATACAGGAATTTGTCAACTGCTGTCCATACAAACAAAGGAACTTCAGTGACATAGCAACCAGCTTTTGATTATCACTTTAACCTATGGTACTCCCTTATTTCATTACTTAGAAGGAAGCAAGTAATATGGCTATTTCTGCTAATGTTTTACTGATTAGCATGAAGTTAATAGAAGTATAAGCTTTTTAAGAATAATTTGGTGCAGGGATATAGAGAAAGTCATGTGAATGGTACACATCAGATTTTTATCTCTAGGGGAAGAGAAATTGTACAAAATAAATCCACACTCTTTAGAAGAAACTTAAAAATCACACTAGTCAAGAAATTTCTGTCTTTTCTCAGAAACTGCAGCATGTAATGGCCAATTTCCTAAGCAAGGGCCAGAAATGATTGAACAACGAAGATGTCCTGGCTTATTTTTTAAGTGTTTACTTTTTGTTTCTTTATTAGAAATAATGTGCCCGACAAACAGTAATATACATATTGAGTGCTGACATGTTGTCACCCGCTCAGTGTGTGTAGCAAGCAGCATTGCTGATCGGTTAAGAAGCGCGAAACTGTTCTGCTCTATGCCGATCACCCACTGATCAGTCTGACATCTTATTCAATGAATCTCATATAAGGGTAATGAATTTGTCAGATTTAACATTGACGAGATTGGGCTTTTAATCTTCCTTTAATTGATTCAAAAGTATGGAAGCTGTATGGAATATGGCAAGTGTAACCTTTTCAAACTGAATATGTTTCTGACGGCAAGATGCTCTTACTTGCTCTAAGAATTTCTGTGGAGTAATATGGCTCGCCAATAACTGCACAACATAACCGTTGGAATAGTTAAAAGATAACAGATACCCGAAAACTAAGAAATAAAGGAAATTGAGATAAGGAGAAATCGAGAGTCGCACTTAGAAAGTGTATAGGGAGATAACCAAATCCCTGGAGCAGTTATAAACACCAGCTCCAAGTTTAAGGAAACTCCGTGAGATAAAGATGCGACCTGCGTCTGATTCCAAATGAGCTGCTAAGGCAAAGGACTGGAGTTCGTACCTTGCTAAGGTTCAAGATATTACTGGAAGCTTCGCTCTGTCGGTTTGTCTATATGCACATACCACCAACTGCTGAATTTAGAAATATGTATATAGGATATGTATGCAATTTTGAGAAATTATATTTGTAAATGAACATTTAAGTAAAAACTTTATATAGTTACTTTCTCCACCAAGCTATATGTACATTCATAGTAGGTAGAGAAGTTTTGTATTTCACCCGTAAACTTGATACCGGGATTTCACCGGAAATACATGTTTTGAAGACCCATGAATTAAAAAAGGCATTCCTCGTGTCTCTTTGTGTGTATCTGTGAGCACCATAGCTCAAAAAGGAAATGTCCCATAAATACCAAACTTAATATTTATGTTTAGTATCTTACAAGAGTGCGACACGAAGAATTTTTAAGAAAATTCTCCCATTCCAAACTACCCTTCACATGGAAGGTTTTTAGAAATTTTCGATTTTCTCATAAATTGCTCTACCTATTTTGAGTAAAATACCGTGTATTTAAGACATTTATATGGCAAATAAAAATAGCCTCTGAAGTCCTCTTCATTCTGAATGACTTTTGCATAATTGAAAACCCTAAGAGACAAAAATGTACTACACAAAAAACCTAGAGCTCTTAAAAACACACAATGTATACAGTTTTTGTAGAGATAACCATTTCGGAGATATTCTTTGTTATTGGTTTCGATCTTAAATTACTCATACATTTCTCAGACAGGCAATCATCCTTAGTTTTATATCTCTTTTGTTTTACTCGCGGTCTGTAAAGAGTAATTTCAATTGTATTACATAGCCACAACTTTAAAATATTTTATTAGGTATCCTTTTAGAGTAGCGTATTTCTTTATTTCCCTTCTACTTAGAAAAAACCAAATAATTGAACAATTTCTGCTGAAGTTTATCTCGATTAGCACGAAGTAGAGAGAAGAATAAACTTTTGTAGGAATAATTTGTTGCAGATCAGATAGAGAAAAGCATGTGTATCGAACACATCAGAATTGTTTTCAGTTGGGTTTATTGATAAAGGCGTCATTGGCCTATTAGTAATTTTAGGTTTAATATACCTTCTCTACAGCGCATCTAAGACGTATAAGAAATCTAACCTTCATCCAACTATTTTACAACCAGAATTAGAAGTCGCAGAATCCAAAAACGTGTATTAAATATTCGAAGCTTTACGTTTATATCTCTTAAATCTGTCTACTGCATTTATTACTTTCTCTACACTGCATAATAAAAAATCTGATGTGTACCATTCACATGACTTTCTCTATATCCCTGCAACAAACTATGCTTAAAAAGCTTATACTTCTATTTACTTTATGCTATTCAGAAAAAATGAGCAGAAATAGTCTTATTACTTGCTTCCTTGTAAGTAGAAGCGAAATAAGGGACTACCATAGGTTAAAATGATAGTCAAAAGCTGGTTGCTATGTCAATGAAGTTCCTTTGTTTATATGGATAGCAGTTGACATGTTCCTATATGAGAAAAGCATAAACCATAGCAGAAACCAAAAATAAGGAATGTCTCAAAAACGACGAACTCACGAAAAAACTGTATATAACACAGATTGTGTGTTTTAAGGTGCTCTACATTTTTTGTGTAGTAAGTTTTTGTTCATCTGTTACGGTTTAGCAGTTATTCAAAATTCAGTAAAATTCATTCAGAATAAACTACTCTTCAGAGCCTATTCCCAGAAAATTAAAGATATACATTTTATTTGTCAGGTAAATATCTTTAATATACGAAATTTTAATCAAAATCGTTACAGCCATTTTTGAGAAAATCAAAAAATTTTGAAAAAAGTTTCATGTAAAGGGTAGTTGGGGGTGGGGGTATTTTTCTCAAAATCTTCGTGGCGCATCCCTGGAAGATACTAAACTTAAATGCCAAGTTTGGTATTTTACCGACTTTTCGTTTTTGAGTTATCGTGTTCACAGACACAAGGACACAGACACACTGACACACGGACCTTTTTGTGAAAATGTTTTTTTTTTGGATATTGGGGACCCTAAAACATATATTTCCGGTGAAATCTCGGTATCGACTTTTTTGGGTGGAGTGCAATACCGTCTCTATACACTATGTACATAGTGCGTATAGAGAAAGTAAAAATCTGATGTGCTCAATTCACATGACTTTCTCTAGTTCTCTGTAACAAATTATGGTTAATAAGGTTATTCTTCTATCTACATCACGCTAATCCAGATAACCATTAGCAGAAACGCTTTTATTACTTAGT
The DNA here is from genome assembly GCA_030762935.1 of Hymenopus coronatus. Taxonomy (NCBI): domain Eukaryota; kingdom Metazoa; phylum Arthropoda; class Insecta; order Mantodea; family Hymenopodidae; genus Hymenopus; species Hymenopus coronatus. The sequence continues at coordinate 31,644,405 of CM060897.1, forward strand.
TCCTTATAGGTAGAAGGGAAATAGGGGATACACTAGGCTAAACTGACAGTCAAATGCTTCAAAATGTGGTTGCTATGTTGCAGAAATCCGATTCTGTGCGCGGTAGGTGTTGCTAAGCTCCGAATGAGAAAAGTATTAAATATTTTAAAACTGAAATCTATAACAAGGAATACCTTAAAAACGGTTAACTCTAGAAAAAATGCATATACCATATATTATGTATTTTAACGATCCCTACATTTTTCTGCAGTAAGTTTTTGAGTATCTCTTAAGGTTTACCATTTATGCAAATTCCGCAAATAGAGAATAAAAATGTCTCCAGAGGCTATTCCCAGGAAATTATAGCTATACATTTTATTTGTCAGATAAATATCTTTAATATACGATATTTTAATCAAAACCGTTGAAGCCATTTTTGAGAAAATCAAAATTTTAGAAAGTTTTTCAATGTAGAGGGTAGTTGGGGTGGGGAAATTTTCTTGAAAATCTTCGTGTCGCATCCTTGGAAGATGCTCAACTTAAATACCAAGTTACACAGACATGTTTTTAGAAATGCGTAACTACAGAAAGTAAAAATATAATTTATCTGTTACCATATGAATTATCGTTTGTTTTGTATATTTTAGTAACATGCATATACTGGGTTTATTGATAGTAGTAAATTAAAATTATTTAATCCATAAATTTTTCATTTCTGAAAACTGTACTCTTTATTTATTTATTGTAGCTTAACGTCCTTTAACCTGGTTAGTCATATCGGACGATGAATGAAATTGGCTCAAATGAAGTCGGAGTCCTTGGAGCTTTAAGTTACTCGACATTCACCTTCTCGGGATAAGGGAAAACACCGAAAAAAACATTATCCGAGCAAATCACCATACACGAGATTCGAACTCACGACCCGTTGAATGTGAGGCAGACATGCTACCGCCACACCACCCAGGCGGGCACATGCACTCTTTATCATATAGAAAACGTCAAGTTTTAATGACCAATGGATTCTCTGCACTCTGAGGATACAGGAGAACGTCCTCATGAATAAATATTTCATCCTTTACCATACACGTATTAATTTACACTTATACTGACCATTTTCAAAGTGTCGGTCTGGGTAGCTCCGTTGACCATCCCCCGTGGTCTATGAGTAACATGTTAGCCTCTGGTTTCCGAGGTGGCCAGTTCAAACCCGGCGGAGGGCGATGGATTTTTTCGGACGTAAAATCCTTAGCCTTGCTTCCTTCAGAGGGGAAGTAAAGTCGGTGGTACCGTGTCATAGAGTTACGTTTATTTTATCTTCATCTATTGTTACATCTTAGTTCAATCTGTATCTATTCCTACATCTTCCGGTACACTTACTCTGTTACGACATATCTGGCACGTAAAAGAACCTCAAGCCCGATAAAGAGGTAACTGAAAAAAATTAAGCGGTCTTTAACGCTCAGTGGAGAATGGGACGCTGAGAACCCCAGCAGTGCGTCCATAAATGAATTTTGATTTTGGCTCAGTTGTTAGGTCCCAAGTTCGCAGAGTCAAACCCGGTCCCGACAAATGGCTTTTAAGTGTGCTTAAAAATGAAGCCCCATGCATGTAAAAATAACTCCTGCGGGACGAAATTCCAGCACATCGGCGGCACTGATATGATAATGGTCATTGAAGCGTCGTTAAAATATAAAATCTTTTTTTCATTTTGGGGGGGGGGAAGTTCTTAATTTCAGTTTATTTATATTCATTATCTCCAAGGCAACCGGCATTGGTGCCACTATGTTCCCCTTCTGCAATGTTAACTCTCTATAATTTATATGTTTAATCAAAATAATTACTCTGATTTATTTTACTAATGAATAAAATATTGTACACCCCACGAGATTTAAATACATGTAAATATTCAAAAAATTATCACCGTCTAAAACCCTCAGAGCGTTAAATTGTTCACTCAATATTAAAATAGTTTAATCCCCTGTTTAATAGTTTAACTTATGATTATTCCTTTATCTCTAAGCAATTATACTCATTTTGCTTACATTTAAGTATAAGTATGGCATTATATAACTCTATAATTTCTGTATTAATGCTGGTATTTTTGTTTTTCATTTCAGGTAATGGAAGTTTCTCAAGTTTTGTTCTTATTAGTCTTTGAAGAAAAATGACGTGAGTACATTGTATTATAAATATATTCTTTAAATTAAGTTTCAGCGAATTTCCTATGTTTTTGCTCCGAAATATATGTTACATTCACAAGAATTTCTATAGCCATTCTTCAGTAACATTCCTACAAAAGCTCATTCTACTATCTACCTCATGCTGATGAGACATATACTCGCAAAAAAGGTTTTATTAATATTTCCTTATAGATTGTAAGGGAATAAGGTAGACTTAAGGGGAGTCGAAGTTTGGTATTTAATGGTCTTTTCGTTTTTGAGCTATGCTGTCCACAGATACACACACAGACACACGCACGCACACACACGAACCTTTTTGTAAAAATGTTTTGTTTTTTTTTAGATTCAGGGGGACCCAAAACAAGTATTTCCGGTGAAATCTCGATATTGAATTTTTGGGTGGAATGCAATACCTTCTCTATACATTATGGGCATAGTACGTGTAGAGAAAGTAAAAATAACTAATCCATATACATAAAAAGCTTTTCATTAAAATAGTCTATTTAGGTGCACGTTTGTGGTAAGAATTTTAGCCCTTTGTGTCAATTAGTTTTCGAGATAATAGGGCATATTTATAGACAATTTTACTTCTTCAGAAATTGCTTTCAAACATAACATTAAAAAGAAATGTAACCTAACTTTCCAACCACAACTTTTCAGTACCTTGAAACTCACACATGAAGGTAATATGAGCGGGATGTCAAATCTACCAATAGTAAAGTAAAACTTTCCGATCAAATAAAAAAAAAATAAAAAAAAAAAAATCTTCTGCAACACTAGTATTTACAAAGTTATTGGTGTTTTATCAAGAGAGTGCAACAGAATGTTGTTATTGGTGCTACTATGCAGGATTATTTTCAACAGTATTTTTAAACTATTTGCCTCTATAAAAGATATACCAAATGTGCGGCCGATTCGAAATATTTATATGCAATTAAAACTTGAAAATGAAAAAAAAATTTGAAAATCCCATTTCGATTCTACTTAAGCGACAGTCAAATCTTTTAAGAACGGTCGCTATGTGAAAGCAATTCGGTAAGCAGGTGCCAGATGTGCTTGAAGAATAAAGGAAGGGAATTCCAACATCTCCTTGGTTGATATATGTGAGTAATTTACTTTTATTACTGCCTCAACACGTACTATATACATAGTGTAGAGAGAAGATATTTTACTCCACCCAAAAATTCGATACCGAGATATGTTTTGAGGTCCGCTGAACCGTGAAAAAGCATTTTGGAAAAGATCTGCGTCTGTGGAGTGCATAGCTCAAGAACGAAAACATCGTTAAATACCAAACTTGGCATTTAACTTTAGTATCTCCCAAGGATACGATACAAAAAATTTCAAGAAAATCCTTCCCCCTAAAACTACGCTCTTTTTAGAAAATGTTTTTCTCAAAAATGTCTCTAACGATTTTGATTAAAATACCGTATATTATACATATTTATATCACAAATAAACTGTATATCTCGAAACGGTCAGTTCTACCAAAAAATGTATATGACATGTTATGTGCTTTAACAGATCTACACTTTTATGAGGTAAGTTTTTGTCTATGTCTTACGTTATGCAAAATTCATCCAGAATAAAGAGGACATCAGAGCCTATTCCCAGAAAATCCAAGATAAACATTTTATTTCTGATGCAAATATCTTTAATAAAAAACGTTAGAGCCATTTTAAGAAAATTAAAATTTTCGATAGTTTTTCATATAAAGAGTAGTTTGGGGTGGGGGGATTTTCTTGAAAATCTTCATATCGCATCCTTGGGAAATGCTACATTTAAATACCATGTTTGGTATTAAATAAACTCTTCGTTTTTGAGCTATACTATCCAGTAACACACAGACACACACATTGACCTTTTTCTAATTTTTTTTTTTATTCTGGGGTCCGAAAACATGTATTTCCGGTGGAATATCGGAATCGAATTTTTGGGTGGAATACAAAACCTTCTCTTTACACTATTTACATAGTACGTGTAGAGAAAATAATACGATTTCGTAACAGAAGTTTGTAGAAGAGATATTAAAATAAGCCATGAGGAGTTTTGACTCATGGGAAAGTAACACATCAGATTATTTAGAGAAGTGTAGTCAGAGATTATATCTCGCCTACAGTCCGTGAAGTCGTCCTTCACCATCTGCATCATTTAATTATTCCAGCCATGTGAGTAAAACGAGCCGCCTCGTCTTCAGGCTCCGGATATCAAGATATGCTGTGCTCTTTTGCCTGTGTTTATTTGGTAGGGCCGTGACGCGCTCCAAATTATTGCCGTTTCTGCTTCCCCTCTCTCTCCGCGCTTCCCTTACTCCAGAGAAAATAATAATATTCTGTCGACATCTCTTTTTTACCTTTCTAAAATCCAAATCGTAATAATGAACACATCTGATGAGTGTGGAAATGTTGCGATTTTGAGAGAAGTTTTTATAATGGAGTTTTGTCAGTTTAAATTTGATTTTAAGTTCACCCATTTGTTCGCTCTTTGCCTTTATTTTGAACCCTTAGAATACGAAGCATTTGTTTGCAAACGCGCAGTAAGAGAAAATCTGGGATAGAACTCTTTTGCATTTGGACTATAATGGCGCTTTTTCCTTCTGTCAATCCGTACACATGAAACAGATTGACAATTTTTGAAAAAAAAAAAAAAAAAAAAGTTCGACACAGTTCATCTTTGGCTGTAACTGCTATAAAATTAAAGGCACTTTAGAAGCAGAGTGTCCTACAAATGTTCAATACTTAGGCGTTCCATTCGATTTTACGCAGTTGAGATGTTATAAACAAAATCTTTAGGCCCTATCCGAAATAAATACCGCACGCACTTGCTATAGGCAAAAGAAAGGGAATTTACCACGGTGAACACACTAATTTATTGGTTTCTAACAGAAATGTACATCATGAGGATGGATATATAAAATTATCTTATATATATATTATTTTTATCTAGAATGATTTAATGGAACGGGGTAATGCAAAGGTACGATTCATATAGTGGAATGTAAAATAATTAGAGCTCGGTTTTGGGTTCCGAAGCGCACACAGTTATGAACACACAGAGCAATCAGCGGTATAAAGAGAGGGTTTGTAGCGTACACGTTCAGATATAATCTGCTCCAAAAGTAGCTCATTACATGTGTTGACCTTATGCGCATCGTAACAATAAATCAATTATTTCATAATATAATATAAGCTTGACACAAAAAATTCAGGATAGTAATGTTCAGAGCTTAAAAAAAAAAAAACAATTTACATAAATCAACCAAACTCAGTAACAGTTCATTGCAGTGCATTACAAAATGCATCTTTAATGTAGCGAAAGAAAAGGCTCTCCTCTTGTCACTCAAAATGACTGAATCATCCACAAGTTTGTTTAGTGTCGAATGCCTGTCCTTTCGTATTTTCGACATTTCTCAATCTGCGCTCTCTTTCAGCGTTCACTGGTCTATCTACTAGCAGGAAATGAACGAAGCCAGGCAGTGAGCAATGCAACACGTTTCGAAACGGCTGTAAAGAGCACGCCTATTCCTTCTCGTCATAGTAATGCTCTATGTGCACCAAACTTCAATTCGGCAATTTCGTGACTCCGGATCGAGTTCTAATAATATTTGTGTAACCGAGCGGTCAGTGGGCTGACCAGTCTGGTCAAGGCAAATGTCGAATTGTTTATTTAAGGGGATGCATCTGTAAAATTTGACCAAAAATTGTGAAAAATTAAACAAACTATTTTGTTATATAAAAAAATGATATGAATTCCAAACTTAGAGAAAATATAACTTGGCAAACTTTGACTACCAATAAACAGACACTATGGATGTTTATCAATATGTCCTCCCAACTTCGGTCCCCATGGCCGCGCTCGCTAAAGTGCCTAGCTTTAATGCTTCGTGGCACAGGGCATCGTGGGTTTGAGTCCCGCCTTTGGCATGGATGTGTGGGTGTTAGAAGCAAACGGTAAGCAAATAGAAACGTGCCTGAACGAGTTTTCTCCGATTTCTCCGCCACTCATTTTACTTGTTGATCTACAATCATCTTTTCTGTCACCATTTCATATCATCCACTTCCTCACTTTCATTCCAGGCAACGGACTGATCATCCATCCTGTTCTCTCTGATCCAGTGCTTCTTCTCCTTAACAGGCATCGACCCCAGGCCTAGAAGTCTTGGGGAGGTGTAATTCCTAGATACGAGGAAGGTAAACAGAGAGAGAGAAATAAGAAATATAATTTGTAGAAGTATATAAAAAATTGGGATGTTTCCATTCACATGACTTTCTCTAGCTGTTCCACAAAAGATTATTCCTTTATCAACATCATGCTTATTGCGACAAGAATTACTAGAATTGATCTTATTACTTGCTTCTTTGAAAGTGGAAGGGAAGTAAGGAAATGCCTTAGGCTAAAGGGATAGTCAAATCTTTTAAAAGCCGATGGCTATGTGAAACAATTGAAGTTTGGTTCCCTTTCCTTGCTAGGAGTAAACAAATACGAGACTTCATTACTCGGATTATCTCGAAATACATATATATTGTAATGTTTTAACTAGATCTACATTTTTTTGTGTTTCGGTTTGCCACTTATGGAGTCACTTTTGAGAAATTCAGAGTTTTCGAAAATTTCTCCTTGTAAAGGGTAATTGTGAGTGGGGGATTTCGTTGAAAAACTTCGTTTCGTATCTTTTTTTTTTTTTTTTTGGGTAGTGTTTAACGCCCGCTTTAACTGCTTATGGCACCGCAGGCGGTGACACTGATGATACATGAATGAAGATGGAGCACCCGGAGAAAATCCGCCGCAGCGCCGCTTTGTTCACCACAAATCTCACATGCCGTCCCCGGCCGTCTAGGTGAGAGGCGAGTGGTCTAACCACTCGGCCACGGCGCGGCCCATTTCGTATCTTCGGAAGATACTGAACTTAAATATCAAGTTTGGTATTTAATGGATTTTTCGTTTTTGAGCTACAGATTTAGAATATATAATTAATAAGTAATCATAAGTAGTAAATGGTAAGCGACTTGTTAATATTAATATTAGTGGGTTTAATTTTATTTATTTCTGTAATGGTTGGGGTAGCATTTTTTATTTCGGCACTTTATTGGAACGGAAAGTATTAGGATATATTTATCTTCGTACGCCCACCGACACACTCGCAACACACACACGCGCGCGCGTGCGGATATGTTTCTAAAATTGCCTTCTATTTGATTTCAGGGGTCTCCGGTGAAATTTCGGTATCGAATTTTTTGGTGGAATAAAATACCTTCTCTATCCACTATGTACATTCTACAAACGAAAGAAGGCAAATAATGAAAAGAAAGTAAACTATGGTGAGTAGGGAAATTCATATGAATATAACTCATCTTATATTTGATTAGTAAAATAGCTTAGGAATTCTGAGTTAAAATATTTCGTTTTAATATTAAAGTTCCTAATTTAATAACAATTATCAGTAATAAATAAATGGAGCCTGTGTTAGAATTTTCTACACACACATGTGAGAAGTACGTGGAAGCTTATGATTACACAGAGATAACTCTGGGTTCTTTCTTTGCACTCTTATGTCAAGGATTTGGCCTTGCGTTGCTGAAAATTTGACTGCGTAACGCTTACGTTCGCACAAGAGCATCTTGAAGGCTGCGATGATGTCACCATATTCCCAGGCGAAGATTGTTTCCACCGATATTCTGAGTTGAGGAACTTCCTGTAGTTTGTATAGCTCGTAATATCCCAAACACCTGGAGGAATTCATATTAATACATATAATAAAATTCTAACCAAATTGTTCTAATTTTTATTTCCTCTACTACGTACCTAACCAAAAATCCGATGCCGCGATTTCACCGAAAGTAAACGTTTTCGGGACCCCTGATTCCCCCTCCCCAAATTAGAAAACGCGTGTATCAGTCTGTCTCTCTGAATGTCTGTGAACTGCATAACTGAAAAATGAAAATTAGACAAATACCAAGCTTATTATTTGAATTCAGACTTCCCAAGATGCGCGACGAAAATTTTGTAGAAATGTCACTCTCCAACTATCCTTTTAATGAAATATTGGTCAAGTTTTTTATTTTCTCAAACAATCTTTAATTTTTTTTATTCAAAATGTCATATATTAAAGATATTTTCATGACAAAATGTATTGCTTGACATTTCTGGGAATTGCCTTCTATCTGGATGAATTTTGCGTAAGTGCTATATCGTAAGATAGACATTTTACTAAACAAGCATTGTAGCACTCAATTATGTTAAACCTTTTGTTTGTTTGTTTGTAGAGTTGACCATTTCCGAGTTATTTCTTGTTAATAGTATACATTTTCCAATATTTATACTGTTCTCAAGTGGAAAGTCGATATGCACTCTTTCATTTTGGCTATACAAAGATAACGGAATTTTAGTGCATCCTATATCGACCAGATCTTAAAAGATAGATGTTCTTGAATGTATTCGTGTCGCATCCTTGGAAGATACTGAACTTAAATACCAAGTTTGGTAATTAACGGACCTTTCGCTTTTGAGCTGCCCACAGACACACACGCGCACGCGCATAGACGCATGTGGACATTTTTTTTTTCAAAACATTTATTTCCAATGAAATTTCGATATCGAATTTTTCGCTGGAATACAATACCTTCTCTATATGCTATGTTCTAGTACATGTAGAGAAAGTAACAAGTGCACTACGATGAAACGTTGTCAATATAGAATTTAATTAAAGTAGTGCGTAGCGTCGTACGGCTGTGATTGGCCGTCTGCTTCGCATACTCTAATTGGGTAATGTGACATTTATTGAGTTTTAATATCAGAATAATTTTATTTACAGTTTTATTACATACACTCACATATTGTGGCAGTGCCGTCTTATGCTGTGGTTCGCCTTGGTATGTGAGCCATCCAGTTAGAGACCTTGGAAAGTGTGACGCGGTCTGGTTTCTTCCAGAATCTTTGGTTTTCACAAGCTTCCAGAAAGTTTTCTGACTCATTTTATGGCTATGTGCTGAGCCGTGAGTAACTGAAGGCTAACACGAACTATGGCGCGCGAACCAAGGTTGTAGAAGTCCATCATTTGTGTACACGTCTAAGCATTGAGTGAATTATTTGCAGGAGTGAATTAAAGACTTTATTTGTAACCCGGTTTTAAGACAATAAACACATTTGTTACGGTGTACGGTATTGTTGTGTTTATGCAATTATAATTTATTTTGGAAAATGCCTACGAATGTTTTAGCTTTCCAAAAACCACACTGGAAAAACGTATAAAGATCTCTGCTGTTGAATAACCCTGTTTTTGTACCTCCATCCACCACGGGTTCAGTAGCACCCAAAGGTACAAGAGAAAGAAGACTGAAGCTCACCCGTCTCTGTGGTGTGCGGTGTTTTTAATGAGCTCTTTTGCTTTTGTTTGTGTGTGTATGGGGGTTGAGGGAATTTGCGACATAGCCCAGGTCGGCAACTTTTGTTCTTCTAAACCTCTAATTATATGACAGAAATACGCATTATATGCTCCAGAGAACCTCTAGTGAAAAAAGTGTATGGTAAATGTACACAGTGTACATCGTATGCATGAAACACCCTGCCAATCAATGCATGTAAGGAGTTGATATTTTATACAGAAAAATCTGATGTGTTTCATTCACATGATTTTCTCTACATCTCTGCAGCAAATTATTGTTAAAAAGCTTATGCTTATGTTTATTTCATGCTAATCCAGAACAAATTAGCAGAAATAGCCTTATTGCTTGCTTCCTTGTAAGTAGAAGCGAAATAAGGGAGTACCATAGGTTAAAGTGAAAGTCAAAAGCTGGTTGCTATGTGACTGAAGTTCCTTTGTTTGTATGGATAAGAGTTGACAAATTCCTGTAGGAGAAAAGTATGCTTTTAAAGCTGAGACCAATAACAAGGAATATCTCAAAAACGATTAACTCCTCAAAAAAAAAAAAAAAAAAAAAAAAATGTATATAACATAAATTGTGTGTTTTAATGTGCTCTACATTTTTTGTGTGGTAAGTTTTTGTCCATTTCTTACGGTTTAGCAGTTATGCAAAATTCCTACAGAATAAATAGTCTTCAGAGGCTACTCCAGAAAATTCAAGATGTACATATTATTTGTCAGGTAAATATACAACATTTTAATCAAAATCGTTAGAGCCATTTTTGAGAAAATAAAAATTTTCGAAAAAAGTTCCATGTAAGGGGTAGTTGGGGGTGAGGGGATTTTCTTGAAAATCTTCGTGTCGCATTCTTGGAAGATATCAAACTTAAATACCAAGTTTGATATTTAACAGTGTTTTCGTTTTTAAGCTATGCTGTCCACAGACACACATACACACACAGACACACACCGACTTTTTTTTTCAAAAATGCTATTTTTTTGATTCAGGGGGACACAAAACATGTATTTCCGGTGAAATCTCGGTATAGAATTTTTGGGTGCAATACAATACCTTCTCTATACACTATGTACATAGTACGTGTAGAGAAAGTAAAAAAGTGTATGGTAAATGTACCTAGTGTACATCGTATGCATGAAACATCCTGCCAATCAATGCATGTAAGGAGTTGATATTTTATACACAAACGCTGAAATCGCTAAGAATGGTTTAGATGGAAGAGACCCTCCCATAAATTACCAATTCCTAACGAATTTGATTAAAATATCGCATACTAAAGGTATTTACATGGCAACTAAAATGTATATCTTGAACTTTTTGGATATATAATCTAAATTCCTCTTTACTCTGGATTACTTTTGCTTAACTCGTAAACAGAGAGAGAGAGAGAGAGAGAGGGGGGGGAGACGCAGCTAACGATACAAAAAATGTGATTTTTTTAACACACAATTTATGCCAAATACATTTTTTCTTAGACATTACTTGGTTTCCATTTTTAATGCTTTTTTTTCAAATGGGAAGTAGTCATTCGTATTTATTTTCTTTTAATCCAGGGCATGCAAAGTAAATGAAGCTTTATCACCTAGCGACCAGCTCTTCAAAGATTTGACTATCGCTTCAGCCTAGTGTATCCTCTTTTCTTTGTACCTAACAGCAAACACTTGGGGGTAGAGAATGCTTTTTATTTACATTTGTATAACCAGAGTAACGTCCATCCAGCCCTTATTACCTCTTCTCTCTATGATTGGGTTGAAACAAATTTCAAGAAACAAATATGAAACAATGAGCCATGTTTACACACAATGTGAAACGGAGGACGTTAATAAATAACCTCTTTAAATGAGTTCAACTCTGAGATTATGTATTCATTGTCTCCTAATTCCCTCCACTTTTATAACTGTTTGACTTGTCTTTTAGTTACTCTACATTCTTCATCAAATCAGCCCTCATCTCTTTTGTATACCTTCTTTCTCATTTTCATTTTCTTCCCAGCCCTTATAATGATACGAGGTATGTCCAGAAAGTAAGTTCCGTTTCAATTTATCGCCGCTGCAACGCTGAGATCGCAGTTCCGCACATGGGCGTTAGACGCTCTGTATCAAGGAAAAAAAACGTGCGCCATTTTAAGATCGCTGTCAGCCACATACGCTTTGTTGTGCTTAGTTTACAATGTTGGTGTTGATTGAAAAACCCGCCGCTTGTGAAATCAGATCTGTGATGCGTTTTCTGAATGCTAGGAAAGTGAAACCAATTGAAATTATCAGCAAATTTGCGAAGTTTACGGACAAAATGCGATGATTGATTCAATGGTGAGAAGATGGGTCCGACAGTTCAATGAAGGACGTAGTGAAGTGCACGATGAAGAACGAAGTGGGCGTCCATCTTTGGTTACAGAAGAACTGGCTCACGCGATTGAGGACAAGATCCAGGAAAACCGCAAGTTTACAATTAGTGCTCTCGCTATGGAATTTCCCCAAAGCTCACGATCACTAATTCATGAAATTGTTACCGAAAAACTGAAATTTCGTAATCTTTGCTCACGTTGGGTACCAAAGATTCTTACTGAGCAACACAAAACAAAACGGATGGATAGTGCACTTCAGTTTTTAACCCGTTATGATGAAGACGGCGAAGAATTTCTGACACAGATAGTCACAGGAGATGAGACTTTGGTTTCTTACGACACCCCTGAAAGTAAGCGGCAATCAATGGAATGGAGGCACACTTCATCCCCAGCAAAGGTTAAGCCGAAACAAATCTTGACACCTCGAAAAATGATGTGCACAGTGTTCTGGGACTGGAAAGGCATCTTACTCGTTGATCTCTTACCGCGTGGTCAAACAATCAAAGCAGATGTTTATTGCGAGACACTTAGGAAATTGCGCCGCGCAATACAGAATAAGCGCCGAGGATTGCTGTCAAAAGGTGTTTTTCTTCACGACAACACACGACCACACACTGCAAATGTGACGAAAAACCTCCTACAGGGATTTGGCTGGGATGTGTTCGACCATCCTCCGTACAGCCATCCTAGCGACTTTCATCTGTTCTTACATCTCAAGTCTTTCCTTGGCGGTCAACACTTCAACAATGACGAAGAGCTGAAAGAAAATGTTTCCAACTTTTTGAAGACACAGGCGGCAAACTTCTATGAAGAAGGTATACAAAAACTTGTGCCTCGCTATGATAAATGCCTTCAAAATTTCGGCAGTTATGTGGAAAAGTAGTTTAAGAGTTGTAGAATTTTGTGCAATAAATAATTAATAATATTGTATCTGTACACAATTTAATTTTATTACCACGGAACTTACTTTCTGGACGTACCTCGTATTTAAAATATTAATAGCACTTTCAATTTCTTGTTCTTTTATCATAAAACTTATTCCACACTGACATATCTGGCCATAATTAGAATTTAGTGCCTGCCTAAATGTATTGCAATACTCTTCTTTCCATTTGTATCTACTGTATTCTTCTATGTTACACTTACCTTCCCTTAAATTATAAACCATTTGCTCTGTGTGTATTTTTATGTCTACTATCAATGGAAAATGTGCACTGTTAGAACTTAAATTAAGTATCTTAAAATTACTTAAAATATACCCCATATTAATTTGCCACAATACATAATCAATCACACTTTGCACATTATTAGTAACAAACGTATATTCTCCATTCACTATGATTACTCTCTTATCAACTTACCTTCCAACTCGATAAGCTTCAATAATTTCCCATCTATACAATTCCAAAGCCAGTTTTTCCATCATTATTTCTAATATTTCTTCTGCTGGCCATTTATCCCTTCACTGAATTAAATCTTCTCTCCCTTTCCTCCATTCTTTCCTTAACCATTTCAACTTCCTTTCTTGTTTCCTGCACCTCAACTCTATCATCTTCTTTCATATCTATTGCCATCTTTTCCAATTATTTACATATTCGTTGCTCCATGCCTTCTATTTTGTTCATTTTTGCAGTTAGATTTTCCAGCATTGTTATTGTACCTGCAGGGCCGGAGTTTACCTCAGTTCCTCCAATCACTAACAAGAAAGTTATAACTTACAAAATTGTTTTTACAGTTCACCAATTTTACTTTTCTAAACCGTACTATTCTTACTCTATACACTGTAATGTCCACTCCCATCGTGACTTAGATCCTTCTTCCTTCACCACAGGAGCACCTCACACAACACAACCTTCCTCTGTCACTGCTGGCATAGCACTCCATTTATATAATTCAATTTATGAAATAATTTATATGCTCCAAAGTATTCATACAATTTGAACGAAGTTTGGAATTCATATTACCATAATAACAATGTAATCATAGTAAACCTTTCAGAAAAATCTGATGTGTACCATTCACATGACTTTTCCATATCCCTGCAACAAATAATTCTTAAAAAGCTTATACTTCTATTTACTTTATGCTAATCAGAAAAAAATTAGCAGAAATAGTCTTATTACTCGCACCCTTGTAAGTAAGAAGTGAAATAAGGGACAACCGTAGGTTAAAGTGATTGTCAAAAGCTGGTTGCTATGTCAATGAAGTTCCTTTGTTTATATGGATAGGAGTTGAAAGTTCCTGTATGAGAAAAGTATACGTTTTTCATAGCAGAAACCAAAAATAAGGAATGTCACAAAAACGACGAACTCCACAAAAAAAATGTATATAACATAAATTGTGTGTTTTAATGTGCTCTACATTTTTTGTGAAGTAAGTTCTTGTCCATCTCTTACGGTTTAGCAGTTACTCAAAATTTAGTAAAATTCATCCAGAATAAACTACTCTTCAGAGGCTATTCCCAGAAAATTCAAGATATACATTTCATTTGTCAGGTAAATATGTTTAATATCCGAAATTTTAATCAAAATCGTTAGAGCCATTTTTGAGAAAATCAAAATTTTCGAAAAAAGTTCCATGTAAAGGTAGTTGGGGGTGGGGGGATTTTTCTCAAAATCTTCGTGTCGCATCCCTGGAAGATACTAAACTTAAATACCAAGTTTGGTATTTTACCGATTTTTCGTTTTTGAGTTATCGTGTTCACAGACACACGGACACACACACACACACACACACACACACACACACACACACACACACACACGTACCTTTTTGTGAAAATGCTTTTTTTGGATATTGGGGACCCTAAAACATATATTTCCGGTGAAATCTCGGTATCGAATTTTTGGTGGAGTGCAATACTTTCTCTATACACTATGCACATAGTGCGTATGGAGAAAGTAAAAATCAATACAGAAATATATAAGTTTGAAATTTCACTCCCAGTGTCTCTTAATTGGATCATTTTTAAAATTATGTGTATTTAACTTTAATTTCGATCAGATTAATGCCCGCCACGGAACGGAACGAAGAATCACGACTTGGATGCGAAAGAACTCGACAGTCAAATTTCTTGTTACGGTTATGCCTAAATTCTCGTGAACGTATTTGACTGTTGTTTTGGTACAGTTACTGCCCCAAGGAGTATTCTTTCCATTGAGCATGCATCTGCGCCATCAGTGCGGCTGCGCTATACACTACCAATCTAGAAGCACACTTAAAAGATGAGAAGGTAACAGAATGAAGGGGAAACGATGGAATGGAAATCGCGGAAAATGAGAAACCACTCCAGCATTCGACTACCTACCCCGGAAACCACGAAAACCAAAGGATCAGAGTTGGTGGTCGTCGGGGATCGAACCAAAGACTTCCCGAATGTGAATTGCACACGTTACCATGGCGTTACCTCGCTTGATTATACTAAGATAAGTAGAAAAGTAAAAATCTTTTCGGGGGGGGGAGGTGTTTCAGAGCGCCTTAAAGCATTAATATCCGGTGAAATTTCTGTGCGTGCTGTAAGTTCGTAGTAAAGAAAATAAAAATAGCTTATGAAATTAATGTATAATGCTATACAATGATTACATTATAAACTTATTTAATAATGTAGATGCTATTGGCTGAAAAGAACCAGACTGCGGTAATAATCAATTGATACATGTAGATTGTAAAGACATGTTTCATGGAAATAGGAATTCTGTGCCCTGCTCGTCCCTAAGGAGAGGAGCATAGATTCCAGGAAAAGATGTTCGGTTGTGAACGTAAATTAGATTCGGCAGTCCTGTGTATAGCTCCCCAGGGGTCGATGAATGGGGCCCGTGTTTTGTATTCCAGCGACACATTTTCTTTTCATCGCACTGCTCCCATTCATTGCCAGCTTCTCATTTTGTAATGGCCTCTTTCTTAGGACGAACCTGACAAGATGTGTGTCAGTTTTGTTAATTCTCCACTCTCTTATCACAAGATATTCCTTTCCCAGTTCGTGTTCTTATTTTATCTGCTGTTATAAATAAGAAGCTTTTGAATATCAAAAGACTCTTGAATACATCTCCTCCGATGTAATCTCAACTCAAGTTGTAAAAAATCTGATGTGTTCCATTCACATGACTTTCTCTACATTGTAACAAATTATTGTTAAAAAGCATGTTCTTCTATCTACTTTACGATAATCGAGATAAATATTAGCAGAAATTGGCTTAATTACTTGCTTCATCGTAAGCAGAAAGAAAATAAGGGAATACTCTAGGCTAAAACGATAGTCAAATCTTTAAAAGCCGGTTGCCATGTGGCTGAAATCCGTTTCTATGCGAGGCCAGGAGTTTACAACTTTCCGTGTAAAAAATAAGTATTTTAAAGCTGAAACAAATGACAAGGAAATATCTCAGATTGATGTAAATTGTGTGTTTTAACTTGACCTACACTTTTTGTGTAGTAAGTTTTTGTCTATCTCTTATGGTTTACCAGTTACGCAAAATACATTCAGAATAAAGAGGTCTTTAGAAGCTATTCCCAGAAAATTAATATACATTTTATTTACCATATATATATACAGTATTTTAATCAAAATCGTTACAGCCATTTTTGAGACAGTCAACATTTTAGAAATTTTTTCCATGTAAAGGGTAGTTTAGGATGGCGGGATTTTTCTCAAAATCTTCGTATCTCACCCCTGGAAGATGCTAAACTTAAATACTAAGTTTGGTATTTTACCGAATTTTCGTTTTTGAGTTATCGCGTTCACAGACACACGGACACACACACACACACGGACCTTTTTCTGAAAACACTTTTTGGATAAAGGGGACCCTAAAACGTCTATTTCCAGTGAAATCAAAATTTTCGGTGGAATGTAATACCTTCTCTATACACTGTTACATAGACGTGTAGAGAAAGTAAAAAGTTCCCATATACATGCATGCATACACACACACATACATCCATTCATAATTTTATAGTATGTATCTGAAATATCACAAATTCGATTTTGCTACTTTTGCCCTCAGTATTTGCAACTTTATTATCTGCAAACATGTGTGATTGAATTTTTCATCTATTGACTGTTAAAGGAAATTAAAATTCCGAACTAAAGTGTTATTGATGTTTACGTCATGGCCTACGGGATCTCACATGCATTGCTATAAATAAAAAATCTGATGTGTTACACTCACATGGCTTTCTCTAGCTGCTCTACAGACTTCTGACAAAAGATTATTATTCTTTCTACACAATGATAATTGAGATAAACATTAGCAGAATGTTCTTATTACTTATTCCTTATAAGAGGAAGGGAAATAAGGGAATACCTATGCAAAACCGACTGTCAAATGTTTAAAATGCGGTTGCTATGTGATCCGTTTCGTTGCGAGCCCAGGAGTTGACAAGTTCCCGTATGAGAAAAGTTTAAGTATTTTAAAATTGAAACCAATAAAAGGGAATATCTCGAAAACGGTAAATTGCACGAAAAAATATATATGACATAAATTATGTGCTTTAAGTATATCTACATTTTTTGTGCAGCAAGCTTTTATCTAACCTTTGCGGTTTGCCAGTTATGCAAAACTCATCCAGAATAAAGAGGTCTTTAGAGCCTATTCCCGGAAAATTCAAGACATACATTTCTTTTGTGATGTAAATATCTTAAATATAAAACATTTTAATCAAAATCGGTTGATCCATTTTTGAGAAAACCAAAATTTTCGATTTTTTTATGTAAAGGGTAGTGGGGTTGGGTGATTTTCTTGAAACTCTTTGTGTCGCATCCTTGGAAGACACTTGATATTTAACGGACTTTTCGTTTTTGAGCTATGCTGTCCATACACACACACATACACACAGACATTTTACTAAAATACGTTTTTTTGGATTCAGAGGGTCCCAAAACATGTACTTCCAATGAAATCTCGGTATCGAATTTTTGGGTACAATACAATACCTTCTCTATGCACTATGTATATACATAGTACGTGTAGAGAAAAGCAATAAGATGGTGTATTCCATTCATATGACTTTCTCTCGCTGTTCCACAAACAAACTTTCCTTAAAAATGTTCTTTTATCTGGGTCATGCTAATCAAGATAAACATTGCCAGAATATTTCTGCTAATGTTTTTCTCGATTTGTATGATGTAGATTGAAGAAAAATCTTATTTACAAACATTTTTTACAGAGATGCAAAGTCGTGTGAATGAAACACATCAGATTTTGTTATTCGGAGGACTTTAAAACATAAATTTCTGGTGAAATTTTGGTATCGGATTTTTGGGTGGGATATAGTGCATTCTCTCTCCACTATGTACATTGTATACGTGTTAGAGAAAGTAAAAACAGCTATTTTCGAGTTTTTGGCCGATTTTAGTCAGAATTTCACTCACTTCACTTATGCTGCAAATCAACAGTTTTCATAACTGGATACTTGCGGAGTAGGAGAATACAAACATGTTTAGTCCATTAATCCAGAT
The DNA here is from genome assembly GCA_030762935.1 of Hymenopus coronatus. Classification (NCBI taxonomy): domain Eukaryota; kingdom Metazoa; phylum Arthropoda; class Insecta; order Mantodea; family Hymenopodidae; genus Hymenopus; species Hymenopus coronatus. The sequence continues at coordinate 31,662,741 of CM060897.1, forward strand.
CCACTCCGGCACCATTACCAAATTATGTAGCCGCGCATGTATGAACTGCATGCTGGCCTACGGTCGCGTGAATGTGTTAGCCATAAGCCGCTTAAAATAAGCTACGTTAAGCTGGGCTTATTGCGGGCCCAAAACCCAAGTGACGCTAATGGCCTCGGAGCCTAATGACAGCACCAAATGGCCGAGCCACGTAAATAAAAATTAGATCACGAAGCTAATTGTTTCGGCGAGGTTTTTCTGTGAAAGTGGTCGTAGCAACGCACTAACAGAAATAGGGCTCCGGGCAAAGCCATGATCCCCTTGTACATTACTTGCACTTCTGCAAAAACTACAAGGATCAGTGCATCCAAAGCCTGCTTTTCATTTAAATCTATTTCAAGGGTTTATTTTTACTTCCCTACAACCTGCGTATAGTATTCTACTAAAAATTCTGTATCAAGATTTCCCGGAAATATGTATTATTATTATTATTATTATTATTATTATTATTATTATTATTATTTAGTTTAACGCCATTTAACATGGCTGGTCATATCGGGCGATGAATGAAATTGGTGAAATTGTGCTCATAAGATCTCGGGGTCCATGGAGCTTAAAGTTACTCGACATTCGTCTCATCTCAGGATAAGGAAAAACCTCGAAAGAAACCTTATCCGGGTAAGCGAGATTCGAACTCATGACCTTCTGAATGTAAGCCAGAGACGCTACCACCACACTACCCAGTCGGGCCTTAATATGTAGAAGTTTATCTCAGTTAACCAAAAGAGACAGGAGAATAATCTTTAGTAAGAATAAGTGGAGCGCCTCCGGTCGAGTGGTCAGCGAGCTGACTTCTCTCCCGCAGGTCCCGGGTTCAATCCCCGGTTGGAGTGGGGAAGTTAAACCTAACGTAAAGAACCTAGAGATAACGAGTTCTTTCTAATGCAAAGTCCCCGATATGACCTTAAAAAAAGAAGAATAAGAATGCAGAATGTCATTTGAATGCGGTACATCAGAATTTTTGTTGATATTGGGCGTTACATATGAAAAATTCAGAAAAGCAATTTGTAAATTTGTTATATGTGATGGTTGTATCTCTAAGATATTCTAAGTCTTTCAATGATTCTATATAAGATATTTCTTGGCCTTCTATTTCAATATACGAGTAGTGAAATTATTTTGTAACAGCATTTAGTTGGTGAAATAGGTTTCTTACATTATGGTGATTAATGACAAACCGCGTTTGTAAAAGTTAACTGTTCGTACACATTTTTCAGAGCTGTATCACTTAAAGAATTACATACCGGAACAGTGATGTGAGATGAACCGCAAAAAGCTCCTTAACGGAAGAAAAATATTGCACACGTCATTCGTTTTACATGGAGATAAACTTTGCATGGACGGATTCCTCCCTGCGCGTTTTCCAACCTCCTACGAGTATTTTATTATTTTTCTATTTGCTAACTGTACGCTGCTCTCTCACGAAGACTGTTTATTTCAAGTGCTGCTTCTCAAACTTCTTTTCATACAGAATTCCTGCCGTCATTCAGATGAATCAACAAATGTGAGTTCTGTACTCGATTATTCATCGTTTACTGCACGAATTTAAGATGGAGTACATCGAATTACGTGCCTGTTCTATCAGCATTCTAAAGTTGATTATAAAACCCTCTTAGCAGGATGAATATCTACATTTACAATTGCACTCTTTAGGTAATGCATCTTTGAACTTTATAAAATCCACTGCAAGTAAGACATTGAAATTTATACAGTAAGTTTAAGAGCAATAATAGTGACATTTTTGCCATGTATAAAACATTCTAACTTGCATAATTATTTACTTAGTGATTTTATTGTTCTAATAAAAATCTGATGTGTTACATTTACATGACTTTCTCTACATCTCTGCAACAAATTATTCTTAAAAATCTTATGCTTCTATTTACTTCATGCTAATCAGTAAACAATTAGCAGAAATAGTCATATTACTTGCTTCCTTGTACGTAGAAGCGAAATAAGGGAGTAGCATAGGTTAAAGTGATAGTTAAAAGCTGGTTGTTATGTGACTGAAGTTCCTCTGTTTGTATGGACACGAGTTCACAAAGTCCTGTATGAGAAAAGTATAAGTTTTTTATAGCTGAAACCAAAAAAACAAGGAATATCTCAAAAACAATCAACTCCACGAAAAAATATGTATAACATAAATTGTGTGTTTTAAAGTGCTCTACATTTGTTGTGTGGTAAGTTTTTTCTTACGGTTTAGCAGTTATGCAAGATTCCATAAAATTGACCTAGAATAAAGTAGTTTTTATAAGCTATTCCCAGAATATTCAAAATAAACATTTTATTTGTCACGTAAATATCTTTAATATACGATGTTTTAATCAAAATCGTTAGAGCCATTTTTTAGAAATTCAAAATGTTCGACAAAAGTTCCACGTAAAGGGTAGTTTGGGGAGGGGGAATTTATCTCAAAATCTTCCTGTCGCATCCCTGGAAGACATTAAACTTAAATACCAAGTTTGGTATTTTACCGACTTTTCGTTTTTGAGCTATCGTGTTCACAGACACATGGACATACGGACACACACGGACCTTTTTCTGAAAATACTTTTTTTTTTTGTATACACGGGACCCTAAAACATATATTTCCGTTTAAATCTCGGTATCAATTTTTTGGTGGAGTGCAATACCCTCTCTATACACTATGTACATAGTAAAAATAGAGAAAGTAAAGATGAGCCACGTGATGCATTTTAAACTTATTCACATTTAAAATTTTACAGTAAATGAGTTTACAAATACACGTATTATATCATAGTTTATATTAACTCTAATACTGTAGAATATTTATTATATTCCATACTCTTCAGAACTCTTGAGTTTTCAAAACTTAATAATTGATTTCTCAAAACTGGAGCGTTATTTCGAAAAAGTAATATAACCAGTTTAGTTTATGCATTTTTGAAGGGCAGTATAAACATTTTGAAACAAATTTAGTAAACATTTGCATCACGTGAATCATTTTGAATGTGCAAAAGTATTGGGAAAAAGTTTGCGAGAAAACAAGGTTTAAACTTGGCGTGCTTATTGATAAGCATACGTGTGCTCAGTTACAGCTTCAGTTAAGTGGAAGTTAAAGTGGGTCACGTGAGAAAATATATATATATATATATTATTATTATTATTATTATTATTATTATTAACGTTTAGAATTCACATTTGAGTATGAAAATGCAGCACCACTATTAAAGCGCCAATGGAATGGTCGAGATTAGGCAATTTCAACCAATCGCGTTCATCTGACTGGAGCGATATTGTCCTAAAATCTAATCGCAGCTGATGCTCATTTCTTTATAATCTTGTCGCACCTGACCCCGTATGTTTAATCTCCTGTCTTGGTTATTGGTAACAAGGTGACAATTCAGGCAGACAGCGTTCACTTTTAATAACTGTCAGTTCCACAATTATACTTTCAATTAATTCAGTTACAATGTTTATTTAAAGTTTTATCCAGTTCATAATGTATTTAGTTCAAAAAACGTGTGAACATAATCATCATTTGTATTTATTATGTATGAAATGAGTGCAATAACCTCAAATAAAATGTGATTTGTTTCCATTTCATGTATTACTTATTAAAAGCTGAAATAAAAGAATTGTTGCCTATTTCTATTGTTGCTATCGATATTCGTACATTGGGTGTAGACACGGTTGGCCATATCATAATCCAGGAGGCAGTGAAGAAAGAAAAAAAACATTCGGTAAATAAACATGGTCGAATTTGTAAATAACAATTTGAAAACTAATGTATTACAATCATAACCTGATAACATCTCCCTACGTATATGTTATAGATTATTAATAGTCTATTTCGCTGAATTGTCTTATCAAATACAGCTTGTGTTTTCAACTCTTAGGACAATTCACTACCGTCGATGTGCTCCAGCCGAAAACATGAAAACACTCTTGGTATTACTTATGATAATATATCTTCCAGAAGTAGTATTTATTGTCGTAGTGCAAACCACCGCAGATGTCACAAACTCACACACAGGTGCGACAAGCGGAGCTTCAATGTAAAGTGCTCCTAAGTGTTCACTTACACAGATATAGCAATGCATTAGATAATAAAAGGAATCCGTCGGTGCACGGCAACAATGCATTAGGCCTTTCGACACAAGTCGCACACTTGCGGTGATTACGGACGGCAAGGCGTAGTCTCAATACTAATCGAGATAAACGTTTGCAGAAATGGATTCCTGACACATCTCAATGAAGATATAATAGGCATGTAGGAGATTGAAGCAATATAAAATGTTTAAAAGCCTGATTGGTAAATGCTGGAGATAAAATTTCATGCCGTCTAAATCACAAGAAATAAATTTCACTTCAAAAAATCTAAAAGTCTCGGAATACTCGAACTATAAACAATATCTCGCAAACGTTAATTCCACAATTTCTAAATGAATGTATGTATAGTTGGTAAAACATTTTGGGTCTTTTAGCGACTTAAACAAGTTGTACTTTTCTCCAAAACATGATGGCCCTCAAACGGTACCGCTTCCCTCTGCCACTGTGAAATTCCATTAGCAAACAAAGGACGAGCCTATACTAGGGGTGAAAGGCAACAGTAAAATCTCTGATTTCTGGAGATCGAAGACAAGTTGAGATTCGCTCCCCAGTTAAGGGACCAGTAAGTGAAAGACTTGGCAACTGCGAGGGGTGGTATATAACCACAAACTACCTAACCCAAACTTCAAAGTCACGCCGAGGGTAATCAGGTTCTGAAAAATACTGTAATACATACTATATTAGGGAAAACTTACACTATTATGTTAGGGATTCATTAAGTATAGCATTGGGAGAAGTGATTACATCATAATATACAGTACACAATAAATAACATTTTATTTTTACATTCTCTACACGTACTACGTACATACTGTATAGAGAAGGTATTGCATTCCACCCAAAAATTTGTTACCGAGATTTCATCGGAAACACATGTTTTGGGTCCCCCTGAATCCAAAAAAAGCATTTTTACAAAAAGATCCTGGTTTGTGTGTAGGTGTGTGTATGTGTGTGGGTGTGTGTATGTGTGTGTGTGTGTCTAGGGACACCATAGATCAAAAACGAAAAGACCGTTGAATGCCAAACCTGGTATTTAAGTTTGGTTTCTTCCAAGGATGCGACACGAAGATTTTCAAGAAAATCCCCCCATCCTTTACATGGAACTTTTTTCAAAAATTTTGCTTTTCTCAAAAATGGCTCTAATAATTTTAATTAAAATATCGTATATTAAAGATATATACCTGACAAACAATATGTATATCTTGAATTTTCTGGGAATAGCCTCTGAAGACTACTTTATTCTAGATGACTGTTACGGACTTTTGCATAACTGCTAAACCGTATGAGATACACAAAAACTTACCACAAAAAATATAGAGCACATTAAAACACACAATTTATGTTAAATACTTTTTTTCGTAGAGTTAATCGTTTTTTAGATATTCCTTGTTAGCTTTAAAAAACTTGTACTTTTCTCATATAGTAATTTGTCAACTCATATGTATACAACTAAAAAAAACTTCAATCACATAGCAACCAGCTTTTGACTAGCACTTTAATCTATGGTACTCCATTATTTTGTTTCTACTTAATTGGGAGTAAGTAATAAGACTGTTTCTGCTAATTTTTTCCCGATTAGCATGAAGTAAATTGAAGTATTAGCTTTTTAACAATAATTTGTTTCAGAGATGTAGAGAAAGTCATGTGAATGGAACACTTCAGATTTTTATTTTCTCTACACGTGCTATGTACATAGTGTATAGAGAAGGTATTGTATCGCACCCAAAATTCGATACCGAGATTTCATCGGAAATACATGTTTTGGGTCCCCTGAATAAAAAAAAGTGTTTTTAGAAAAAGGTCCGTGTGTGCGTGTGTGTCTGTGTCTGTGGACAGCATAGCTCAAAACGAAAAGACTGTTAAATACCAAACTTGGTATTTAAGTTTGGTATCTTCCAAGAATGCGACACGAAGATTTTCAAGACAATCCCCCACCCCCAACTACGCTGTACATGGAACTTTTTTCGAAAATTTTGATTTTCTTAAAAATGGTTCTAAAGATTTTGATTAATATGTCAAATATTAAAGAAATTTACCTAACAAATAAGATGTATATCTTGAATTTTCTGGGTATAGCCTCTGAAGACTACTTTATTCTGGATGAAATTTACCGAATGTTGCATAACTGCTAAATCGTAGGAGATGGACAAAAACTTAACACACAAAAAATGTAGAGCACATTAAAACACACAATTTATGTCATGTTATTAATATTTTTTCGTGGAGTTGAACGTTTTTGAGATATTCCTTGTTTTTGGTTTCAGATTTGAAAAACTTGTACTTTTCTCATACAGTATTTTGTCAACTCGTGTCCATACAAATAAAGGAACTTCAGTCACCTAGTAACCAGCTTTTGATTTCACTTTAACGTATGATATTCCCATATTTCGCTGCTACTTACAAGGAAGCAAGTAATAAGACTATGTCTGCTAATTTTTTCTCGATTAGCATGAAGTAAATAGAAGAAAAAGCTTATTAACAATAATTTGTTACACAGAAGTAGAGAAAGCCATGTGAATGGAACACATCAGCTTTTTTATTGTGTATTGTTTTGAAAAAAAAATATATTTTTCATATAATAAGTGTTCTTCGCTGACTCAATTTTAACATATTTTTAACTTTCCTATTTATCCTTTTTGAAGAAAAGTATTAAAATCTGCCATAAAGTGTGAAAAATATCTCTCATATTCATATTCAACGAAATGGATTGAAAATTGAATGATGTATATTAAAATTCCCAAATATTTTATAACTTATGTTTGTCAGAAACAATGTTTTTCGATGGTAAATAATCATCAAACACAATCACGCTCGCATGCGAGTGGTTGTTCTTGTCATTATTTATTTATTTTGACAGAGCTAAGGCCATTTGGCATTCTCTTCAGCGCAACCAATTAGAATGATAGTAGTAATGATAGTGGTAGTGGTTTCTGTATCTTCTAAATGGAGGAAAGGGTATCGTTTCTATGTTTCCATTATCGGATTTGAATTTATAGTTCATGAATTCGCCACAATGCGCCATGGTGACGAGGGAACAACTCTTCGTCCACAATTTCACTGCAAGACAAAATCAGGACTTGTGGAAGCGAAATGGCTACAACTTTTGCCTAGAAACCTTCTTCTTTCAAGGTATGAGGTTCTTTCACTTGCAAATAAACATTACGGAACCACCGACTTTTTAAGTCCGAATTACAATGGCAATGCAGTTAAAATATATCCAAGCCTACATACAATAAGAATAACACAGATATACGAAATAACAGTAACACTATTAATTAATTGCAAATACATAGAAAAAAGTGAAGCTAATGAACATAGAATAGAAATAACATACACATATATTAAAACAGCGATAACAATCAGTTGAAAATAAGCAGAAACTAAGTGATACTAATAAACCCGCAATAGAAATAACCGAAATGTTAGAAAAACAATAGATAATAACTACTTGAAAATATAAAGAAGCTAAGAAATAATATCATACAAATATATGTATAAAACTATATACACAATGAAAATGAGGAAATCATTTAAATTAACAATTGTTATTAACTAAAACTTGCAATCTATGAGAAAAGTAGGTATATCAATTTCGACACCTCTCTCATCCTATGGTAATGAATTCCAGAGCGTAGCAATACTCACAGTGAAAGATGATGAGAATAGAGTTCAGTGAACTGGTATTGAAAATATGTGACGATTTTCGAAGCGTGGGCGAAGATTGTGAGATGAAGATAAGCTTTTAACCTTTTGTTGCATGTCGGTAGCTATAAGTTCCCCTTGTTTTAAGCGTAACTATACAAATAGGGTTGTAGTCTAGGATTAATTTCATGTTATACTAACCTTCAAACATAAACACCAAGTAGTCAAGATTGTTTTATATTGTAAAATATATACAAATTTGGCCCTAAAATTGCAGTATTTTTTTAAATAAATAAAAAAGTAAAACCATATAAATACAGTCAAATGTAACCCCATTAGCTTCCAAACATCACACCGATTATTTTACTTGGACTCTCCCCGTCATTTACCACAATCTCTAGGATTTGAACTTGCAACATTTGGCTTTGAATGGATGGCCAGTCCATTACCTATCACTGGCCATTTGAACCACTTTTTTGGTAGCGCCTTTGGCAGGATTATGAAAACTGGTTTAAAAGAATTTAAACTTTTAATTGCGAAGAAAAAGATTAATAAAGGATCTCCACATATTTTCATTTCTACTATTACTTTTTCTATACGCACTATGTACGTAGTGTATAGAGAAGGTATTGCACTCCACCCAAAAATTCGATACCGAGATTTCACCGGAAATGTATGTTTTAGGGTCTCCTATATCCAAAAAAAGCATTTTCAGAAAAAGGTCCGTGTGTCCGTGTGTCTGTGAACACGGTAGCTCAAAAACGAAAAGTCGGTAAAATACCAAAGTTGGTGGGATGCAACACAAAGATTTTGAGAAAAATACCCCCACCCCAAACTACCCTTTACATGGAACTTTTTTCGAAAATTTTGATTTTCTCAAAAATGGCTCTAATGATTTTGATTAAAATATCGTAGATATATTAAAGATATTTACTTGACAAATAAAATGTATATCTTGAATTCTCTGGGAATGGCCTCTGAAGACTACTTTATTCTGAGTGAATTTTACGGAATTTTGCATAACTGCTAAACCGTAAGAGATAAACAAAAACTTACTACACAAAAATTGTAGAGAACCTTAAAACACACAATTTATGTTATATACTTTTATTTTCGTGGAGTTGACCGTTTTTGAGATATTCCTTGTTTTTGTTTTCAGGTTCCAAAAACTAAACTTTTTTCATACAGGAATTTGTCAACTTGTGTCCATACAAACAAAGGAACTTAAGTCACATAGCAACCAACTTTTGACTACCACTTTAACCAATAGTACTCCCTTATTTCTCTTCTACTTACATGGAAGCAAGTAATAGGACTATTTCTGCTCATTTTTTCTCGATTAGTATGAAGTAAATAGTAGCATAAGCTTTTTAACAATAACTTGTTGCAGAGATATAGAGAAAGTCATGTGAATGGAACACGTCAGATTTTTTTATACTATTTTATATAATACTTTTATAGGTTTATTTCTATGTATTTTTACTAGAACTCCAGTTTTAAACTTGACGTAAAGGAACAACGGCATATGTAGTGTACTAATGCGGGCAACTAAGGGTTAAAGCGATGAGTAAGATATGTATGGAAATAATGTGAATTATTATTATTATTATTATTATTATTATTGTTATTATTATTATTATTATTATTATTATCATCATCATCGCTATATTTTATCTATATGAACATGTATTGACCCAACAGAATGAAACGAAACAGGTCACTGCCCATGTATGACATATCTGTTTTGACGGCAGACAGCAGCACGTGTCATTAAGTTCTCATCGCTATGGAGATGATATTGCTGTGCTGAGACGACTTGACCCACTTACCTGGTACCAAACATTACCTGCAGAAAGTGGTTACCGAATTGTTCTTGTGTTTCAGCGTGGGTAGAGGATAACGGTTCCTTGTTTATCGTCATCGTGAGATGGGGCCAACCTCCTTGACGGGTAACACTGACCCTACCAACTCTGTAATATAGTTCCATCTTCCATGCAAAGCAGCTTGACTCCATAAAGTATTAATCTCCACTTAAAAATATTAATACACACGATTTTGCCTAGCCACTATTACTTTTTCTGCTTAATACATACTGGATACATAGAGCAGATATTATACACTGCACACAAAAGTTCGATACAGAGATTTCTATGGAAATACACGTTTTGGGATGACTTGTATAAAAAATAATATTTAGAAAAAGGTCCATGTGTGTATGTGTGTGTCCGTGAAATCGATAACTCAAAAAGGAAAAATCGGTAAACTACCAAAATTCGTATTTAAGTTTAGTATCTTCAAAGGATGCGACACGAAGATTTTGAGAAAAATCCCCCTTAATCCAAACTACTTTTTATATGGAAAGATTTCGAAAATACCGAATTTTTCAAAAATGGCTGTAACGATTTTGACTAAAATACCGTATATTAAAAATATTTACATGACAAATAAAATGTAATCCTGAATTTACTAGGAATAGCCAGTGAAGACCTCTTTATTCTGGATGAATTTACCCGTTAAATCGTAAGAGAGAGACAAAAACTCACTACACAAAACACACTTTATGTCATATACATTTATTTTTCGTGGAGTTGACCATTGTTGTGATATTCTCAGTTTTAGAATACTTAACCTTTTCTCATAAGGGATTTTGCCAACTCCTGGTCATGCAAAGAAACAGATTCCATCACATAGCACCTATCGCTTTAACCTATGCTACTCCCTTATTTCCTTTCTACTTACAAGGAAGCAAGTAATAAGACTATTTCTGCTAATCGATTAGCATGAAGTAGATGGAAGAACCCTAAGACATAAATAAAAACTTATTACACAAAAATGTAGATCTCGTTAAAACACATAATTTATGTCATGTTTTATGTTTTTTCTTGTAGAGTTGACCGTTTTTGACATATTCAGTGTTATTGGTTTCAGTTTTAAACTAATTAACTTTCTCAAAGGGGACCAAACCTTAATTGTTTCATATAGCGACCAGTTTTAAAACGATTTGACTATTGCTTTATACTAATGTATTCCCTTATTGCCTTTCTACTAACAAGGAAGCAAATAATAAGACCAGTTCTGCTAATGTATGAATGGAACACATCAGATTTTTGTACGGATGGTTTGTAGAAGCTATATAAGCTACATTCAAAAAGTTCCCGGAATGTATAAATAACACAGAAACAAGTTACTATAGGCAATTTACACATTTCCTTCAAAATAGTTCCTTTCCGCCATGACACACTTCTGCCACCGCGTGTAAAAAAACTGGAAACACTCCTGGAAGCCATTTTCAGATACATGTTTTAGTGCCCTTGTCGTATGTACAGTAATTTCTTCAGGGTTTGAAAATCTTGACTGAAACGTTTATGCCATTCGTACACCTGAATTTTCTTCATCGCTGCTTCACCATAAGATTTTCCCCTCATTCTCAATGTCTCTGAGGGAGATTTGTGTAACAAAACATAAAACCTTTGTTCGAACTTGCTCCGTTGCCGACATTATGAATACAATAAACTAACATGCATTCACAACAAAAATAGTTGCCAAGCAAAGAAAACATCATTATTAGCATTTAAATTAAAATGAAGTGTCGTCATAGTCGTTACTAACACCTAAAAATAACATATCCTTTACTTTCTTATACATTAAAGAGAAAATAAACAAATTAATACAATTCAATATAAATAAAGTTATTTTAAATACATAGTCCTCTCGTACTAAGATATTTAATACAATTAAATATAAAAATAAAGTGAAACTTTATTTTGAAATTGAGATTTAATTTATTTTCAGATTTTGATCCTTGATCAAATATTATAAATGTATCAATTGTATGGGCTTATATTACTTACAACTTCAATATGACTTGTTCCTTTACGAAGAGCACCTTTATGAAACTTAATTGGGCAGTTTTTGAATATAGGGTTATAAAAATAAACGAGAGTAGCTAGAAAGGCACGCGAATTCAACTCATTAAATTTTTAAATCAGTTACGATGTGGTGTACTTGTTTGCTGTAATTGCATAGTTGGTTAGCCGACCAATTAAGCACTGGCTTCATGTATGTGATACAAGGACTGGGATCCCTTCTGTGTTACAGATGCATGTATGTTAGACCGCCGTTAATCAAGCAGTCAGGTATACAGAGGGGCTAATGCATCACAGCAAGTGATATATTATTGAGAGACGGATTCTCGTTACTGAAGTGGTCATCGCCGACACTCGCGATTCATCTGCTACGTATCTGCTTTCTGTACGCTGTGAAAAGTGTTGTGGAATGCCAGTATTATCTCTACGTGTGCTTATAACCAGTTTATGGAGGCGGTTCGACCCCCAATGAATGAGGTGAAGGAGCCGCAGGAGACTATGAGCTGCAGGACAGACCAGTACAGTCGGAAAAGAGCGCAGTTCCGTAACAATTCCAGGTTTTACCACCTAGTGACAGAGGGGGAGGGATGCTCAGAGACTCTCCTGTAGTGGAACCGGGAAAAACTCGACCCAGCAGTGGAGACTCGCGTGGCTGTCATCTGGCAGGGCGAAGAGGAAGTTGAATGCGAACGTATCTGCCCCATCTGTCCGACACCGACCGTCACTCAGACCTGGAGTCAAACTGAAACGTGAAAGAAGGAAACACAATACGAAGAAATTAGGGAGAAAGGAAATCCATGGAAGAACACCTTTAGAAATAACCAAGGAAAACCACGAAAAACCCTGCTTAGAGTGGGAGGCTACCGGAAATCGAACCCGGGCCTCCCAAATGCTTATCTCATGCTTTAAAGGATAAGTTACTAAAATGCAACTTTGACATTTTTCCACCATTATGGAATAGCTCAATAGAACCTGGTGACATTCCCATTGTTAAATTAGATTGAATTTTATTTGTGGGCCCTCTTTAATTGTTCTGGTTCTCCGCTTCCGATTCTATATTGGGCTTGAAAAACCGCTTAATTTTGCTCAGAGGTCCCTTTATCAGTCTTGAGGTTTTTTTACGTGCCGTAGATCTATTTATTTGTGATGGGTATAGGACTGATCGATTAGAAATTATACTTTCTCATAAAATGAGAATAAATATAAGAAAAAAAATCTGTTGTGTTCCATTCACATGGCTTTCTCTAGTTGTCCCACAAACAAACCTTTTATTCAAAAGTTAATCTTTTAGTCTTCCCGTTTGAGAAAAGTTTAAGTGCCTTAAATTGATACAATAATCCGGAATATCTTGAAAACGGCTAACTCTGTAAAAATGTTATATGCTATTGATTCTATGTTTTAATGAGATTTACATTTTTTGCGTAGTAATTTTCTTTCTATCTCTTATGGTTTGCTGGTTGTACAAAAGTCATCCTGAATGAAGAGATCTTCATAGGCTATTCCCAGAGAATTTAAGATATACATTTCATATGTCATAATCCATCTGAAACATAAAGTATTTTAATCAGAATCATTAGAGCCATTTTTGAGAAAATCAAGATTTTCGAAAAATGTTCCATGTAAAGGTTAGTTGGTGGTGGGCGTGATTTTCTTTAAAAAAAAACATGTAAAAGCATGTGCGTTCGCGCGCGTGTGTCTGTGAACACGATAACTCAAAACCGAAAAGTCGGTAAAACACCAACCTTTGTATTTAAGTTTGGTGCCTTCCAAGGATGCGACACAACGATTTTCAAGAAAATATCCCCCACCCACAACTACCCTTTTCATGGAACATTCTTCGAAAAATTTGATTTTCTCAAAAATGGCCCTAACGATTTTGATTAAAATATCGTATATTAAAGATATTTTCCTGATATATAAAATGCATATCTTGAATTTTATGGAAATAGCCTCTGAAGACTATTTTATTCTGGATGAATTTTATGGAATTTTGATAACTGCTAAATTGCAAAAGATCGACAAAAACTTACCACACACAAATGTAGAGCACGTTAAAACACACAATTTATGTTATATACATTTTTTTCGTGGAGTGGATAGTTTTTTAGATATTCCTTGTTATTATTTTCAACGTTAAAAAACGTCTACCTTTCTCATACGGGAATTTGTCAACTTCTGTCCAAACAAACAAAGGTACTTCAATCACATGGCAACTAACTTTTAAAGGATTTGACTATCGATTTAGACTATTGTACTCCCTAATTTCGCTTCTACTTCCAAGGAAACAGATAAAAAAACCTTTTCTGCCAATTTTTTCTCTATTAGCATGAAGTAAATAGAAAATAAGCTTTTTAACAATAATTTGTTACAGAGATGTAGAGAAAGTCATGTGGGTGGAACACATCTTTGCGTTCCGACCAATTAATCACCAACTGGCGCACTGATTATAATGTTAATTATGTTACTATACTATTTAATTTCATTATATTTAATATGCTAATTATACGAGCATTTAATTACTTAATCATTATTATTAGGTTAGGATATTAAACTAATAGGTTGACTAAAATGTATTTCACATAAATTGTATGCTTTAACGAGGTTTTCATTCAGAACGAGGACGACTTCAGAGGCTAATCCTAAAAAATTAAAGATATACAGTTTATTTTAAAGATATTTTAGATGAATATATAGTATAATAGAAAACGTTAATCATTTTGAGAAAAAAATTGAAACATTTTCTATGTAAATGGTAGTTAGAGGTGGGGGATTTCTTGAACACCTTTGTGTCACATCCTTGAAAGTTATTGAAGTTTGATATTTTCGTTTTGAGCTTTGCTGTTCATAGAACACATACACAACCCCCCCCACACACACACACACACTCACATACACACAACGCATGCACGGATATTTTACTGAAATGCTTTTTTGCGGGTTTAGAGAGCCTTAAAACATACATTTATCGTGAAATATCAACATTGAAGTTTTTCATGCAATACATTTCCACTATTTTCTCGTCCTTAGTCATCAATGCTTGGATTGTTTTGCAGCAAATACCTGCCCTGACCTTTCTGCCTTCCATTTTACGTTCTTTGGCACGTATGTACAATCTGCATAGTGGATAGAGAATATTCTACCCAACATTTGATACCCAGATCAAATCGGAAACACAGTATTGAGGAACCTCTGTCCAAAAAGGCATTTTTAGAAAAAGGTCCGTATATAAGTTTGTCGGTGTGTGTCTGTATCTTATGTTCAGCATAACTCAAAAACGAAAAGTCTGCTAAATATCTAAATACATTTAGGTTTAGTATCTCCCAAGGATGCGTCAAGAAAATCCCCTTACTTCAAGCTACTCTTACGTGGAAACATTTTCGTAAATCTGATTTTCTCAAAATGGCTCTAACGATTTTGATTAAAGCTACTTACATTAAAATAAAATGCATATCTTGAACTTCCTGGCAATTGCCTCTGAAGTCCTCTTCATTCTGAAAGACTTTTGCATAACTGGTAAACAGTAAGAGGTATATAAACACGTATTACAAAAGAAATATAGATCTTTCAAAACACAACATTTATGTTCTTTACATTTTTGCTGTAGAGCTTACTGTTTCGAGATACTCCTTGTTATTGGCTCCAATTTTAAAACGCTTAAACTTTTTCAAACAGGAAGTCGTTCATGTTTGTTTGTTTTGTTTTACTACTGACCATGCAAATAATCGAATTTCAATGACAATCACATAGCGACAGATTTTAAAACTTTTGACTATCGCTTCAGCATAGCGTATTCCCTTAATTCCCTTATAATGAACTAAATAATAAAACCATTCTGCTAATGCTTATCGCGGTTGGCATGGGGCAGAAAGAAAAATAATATTTTGCATGGATTTTGTTTGTAGAACAATGGAGAAAGTCATCTGAATGGGACACATTAGATTTTTAATTCTCCACAGGTTCTACAGTTGATGCTATTCTTAATTTGTTTCACGTACTGTAATCTTGCTTTTCCCTTGCCTTCAATTGTACCTTCTATTATACTTTGGTGTCTTAATAAATTTTATTCTTTTTTTTCTTATTTGGACCCAAACTTCTGTCTTGGCTTTTGCTCTTTCATAAATTTCTTAATTTTCTCACTGCAACTAATTTCACAATTTCCCTGTAGCACCATGTTTCGAAAGCTTCTATTCTTCTTCTTTCTGATTTCAATACTGACCAAGCTTCACATCCATATAACATAATGCTCCATAGAAATGTGTTTAACAAATTGTTGCTAATTTCTAAGATAATATTTGGATAGAAATAATTTATTATTGTACTGAAAAAAATTGCAAGGCATGTTCTGTGAATAATAACTTGTTGCCCTATCTACTATGCGTAGAGAAAATAGAAATTATGTGTGCTCCATTGTTATGACTTTATCTACCTATTCTTTAACAAACTATACTAACATAAGTTATTCTTCTACTTCATGCTAATCAAGATAAACATTTGTAAAACTGCCATAGTCGTTTCTTATAAGCAGAAAGGAAATAAGGGACTAAATTACGCTAAAGCGATAGTCAAATCCTTTAAAATATGTTCCTATATGATTGAAATTCGGTTCTGTTTTCATAGACAGGAGTAAAACAAAAGAAACTGGAGAAACATTTAGGTATTTCCCGTTTGAGAAACGTTTAGGTATTTTAAAATTGAATCGAATAGCAAGGAATATCTCGGAAATGGTGTTAACTCAAAAAAAAAAAAAAAAGTTTACGACATATTGGAATTTAACGAGATCTATCTTTTTGTGTAGTAAGTTTTTGTCTATACGGTTTACTAGCTATGCAAGAGTCATTCTTGCATAGGACTTTAAGAGGGTATTCCAAACAAATTGAAGATATTGTTACAATCCTGACGGTAACAATCATATATGACTTTCGAAGCAATCCGCTCACACACGTGCGTCGATTACTGCCGTAAGGAGTAGTCTTTTAACTTAATGCCCTTTAACCTGTTTGATTATATCGACGATGAATAAAACCGATGAAATGATATTTAACTGATTTCGGGCTCCATAGAGCTTAGAAATATTCTACGTTCGTCTTCTCAGGATAAAGGAAACCCCCGAAAAAAACAACAAAAAATCTTTATGGGTACCTCGCCCAAGCGAGATTCGAATCCGTGACTTCTTGAATGTGAGGTAGAAACGCTGGCTCCACACTACCGAGGCGGGCAATATGCACTTTTTTTTGTGATGTAAATATCTTTAATATGCGGCACTTTAATCAAAATCGTTAAAGGCATTTTTGATAAAATAAAAAATGTTCGAACATTTTTCAATGTAAAATGTAGTTTGGGGTACTGGATTTTACTAAAAATATTTGTGTTGGAAGATACTTAACTTAGATACTAAGTTTGGTATTGAACAGACTTTTTGTTTCTGAGCTATGCTGTCCACAAACACACACGGATCTTTTCCTAATCTTTTTTATTCGGGGGTCGTCAAAACATGTATTTCCGGTGAAATTTTGGTGTGGAATTTTAAATCTACCTTCTCTATCTACTATGTACGTACTTAGTACTGGTAGAGAAGTAAAAATATGTTTGCCTGCAGTGGCAAAATATATAAGAATAAAAGAGGAAGTTGCAGTTAATAACATTGCACAAAAAAACTAAAGATATTACTTCGAAGTAATTTTCGCCCTCTCCTTATGAACGTGCATACGCAAGGTGTAGAGGACACAGCCGGCTGGTATTGGAGCTGGTTTCCCAGTTAATTTTGTTTCCCCGTCTGTGGTAGCTACTTCCGCGTTGCCGTGATATTAATGTTGTGTGCACCTACAGGGTGAACAAAGGCCCCCCTACGAGACAATTGCTGCCTTAGCGGAAATGTCTGTGTGGCGGCTTTGCATTGTTTTATCCAGAATTTGCCCCCGCTTTTTCAAGTCACTCTTAATTACTGTTTGTGTGCCCGAGGTAAGCCACGTGCAATCTTCTCCTTGTCAGCCTCCACATGGATCACAGGCGCAAGTACAGAATGCGAAAACATCGCTCGCTTGGCTTTGTGCGAGAGGCTCAAGTCACCATCAGCTGCTAATGAAACAGTGCAGCTGTATTTTCTCTAACACTTGGGTCGCTGGGAGTGAAATTTTGACTACCACTGATCAAAAATCGAAATTTCCTTTTTACTTTCTCTACACGTACTATGTACATAGTGTACAGAGAAGATATTGTATTGCACCCAAAGATTCGATACCGAGATTTCACCGGAAATAGACGTTTTATGGTCCCCTGTATCCAAAAAAAAGTTTTTCAGAAAAAGGTCCGTGTGTGTTTGTGTCCGTGGGTCTGTGAACACGATAACTGAAAAACGTCGGTAAAATACTAAACTTGATATTTATTTTCCAGGGATGCGACACGTAGATTTTGAGAAAATCCTCCCACCCCAAACTACCTTTTACATGGAAAAAAATTCGAAAATTTTTATATTTTCAAAAATGGTTCAAACGATTTTGATTAAAATACCGTATACTGAAGATATTTATATGACAAATAAAATGTATATCTTGAATTTTCTGGGAATAGCCTCTAAAGACCTCTTTATTCTGAATGGATGTTGCTAATTTTGGTAACTGATAAACTGTAAGAGATAGACAAAATCTTACAACCCAAAAATATTTAGATCATGTTAAAACACACAATTTATATCATACACATTTTTTTTCGTGGAATTTGCCATTTCTGAGATATTCCTTGTTATTTGTTTCACATTTAAAATACTTAACACTTTTGTCACACGGAAAGCTGTAAACTCTTGGTCCTGCATAGAAACGGATTTCAACCACATGGCAACCAGCATTTAAAAGATTTGACTATCGCTTTAGTCCTAGCGTATTCCCTTATTTTCCTTCTACTTATAAGGAAACAAGTAATTAAAACAATATCTGCTAATGTTTATCTCGATTATCATAAAGTAGATAGAAAAATATACTTTTTAACAATAATTTGTTAGAGTTATATAGAGAAGGTTACGTGTATGGCGCACATCAGATTTTTATAACCATTGTGACCTTTGGGCATCTATAAAGAATCAACATTTAGCTGTTCTGTCCTTGTTTCGGGCACTAGAGCCATTTAAATATGTACAATACACTTATTTCTTAGCATAATATTTCACAAAACAGCGTTTTCCTCAAAACCATATTTTCACTCTTTCAAAATATCCCACTTGTCTCAATTTTTAAGTACAACTAAAAAACTCCCAAAATATCCAGGAGTATCTATTATAATATTTCAGACGACATTATCCTAACTATAGTACCAATTAAAAAAAAAATCTGCTCTAGCTGTTCTACAAACAAATGTTCCTTACGAAACACTACTCTATTGTCTACCTCATGCTAATCAAGATAAACTTTAGCAGAATTGGTCTCATTACTTGCTTCTTTGTACGTAGAAAGGAAATAGGGGAATGCACTAGGCTAAAGCATAGTCAATATAATATATGATAGATAATAATAGTTATCTATTATATATGTATATATTTGTGTGTGAGTGTTTTTACATATCTAATCTTTGTTTGTTTTTATCTTACCAGTTATACAAACCTTATACAGAAGTTATCCAGAGTGAAGAGGTCTTTGGATGCATTTCGCAGAAAATTCAGAATATACATTTAGTTTGTCAAAAATGTCTCAAATTTATCGTAATTTTAATCAAAGAAAACTGAATTTCAATTGCATCACATAGCGACCAACCTTTAAACAATTGACTGTCGCTTTAGCCTAGTGTATTTCCTTATTTTCCTCCTACTTACAAGGAAGTAATAAGCCATTTTTTCTACTGTTTATTTCGATTAGCATAAAATAGAAGAATAATATGTTGTAAGAAACAGAATAGATAGAGAAAATCATGTGAACGGAGCACATCAGTTTCCTTTTTAATGACCGTCGGTAGGTTTATGTGTGTACATCCATGAAGGTAGGGTTCAGCCTGACAATGATTTTCCAGAAATTAACAACGGCAGCACTTCACCGCTCGTTATAATCACTAATTACAAGCCGTGATTCAACACTCCCCTAACAAGGTATCAGCGAGTATGTTGCACTTATTAACGGAAAATAAACGGACTTAATTCCATCGCATTTAAAGTAGTATTCTGCGGAACTATCTGCGTTTATACAATTTGTGATAACTATCGAGGCATAATGAAGTATGCTAGTTTTAAAACTGAATTCGCAGCGTTTCACAATAAGAGGGAATGGAAAATAATATTGTCAAATCACATTATGTGTTGTTTTACTGGGTTTTGACCGCTGGATTGCTTGAAATAATTGCACTTTGGCAGCTAGTTGAAATAAACATTTTACGCCTTTAATGCCTAGCGAAGGTGTGTGTGTTTATTTTATTATTTTCTCTGTATGTACTATGTACACAGTGTATAGAGAAGGTATTGTATTGCACCCAAAAATTCGATACCGAGATTTCACCGGAAATATATGTTTTGTGACCCCCTGAATAAAAAAAAACATTTTTAGAAAAATGTCCGTGTGTGCCTGTCTGTTTGCCTCTGTCTCTGTGTGTGCGTGTGTGTATCTGTGGGCAGCATAGCTCAAAAATGAAAATACCGTTAAAAACCAAACTTGGTATTTAAGTTTGGTATCTTCCAAGGATGCGACACGAAGATTTTCAAGAAAATCTTAAAAATGGCTCTAACGATTTTGATTA
Source organism: Hymenopus coronatus (assembly GCA_030762935.1). Classification (NCBI taxonomy): domain Eukaryota; kingdom Metazoa; phylum Arthropoda; class Insecta; order Mantodea; family Hymenopodidae; genus Hymenopus; species Hymenopus coronatus. Next base: position 31,683,071 of record CM060897.1, read on the forward strand.
AAATCTCGTAAACTTAAGATATTTACTTGTCAAATAAAATGTATATCTTGAGTTTTCTGGGAATAGCCACTAAAGACTACTTTATTCTGGACGAATTTTACGGATTTTTGCATAACTGCTAAATCGTAAGAGATGGATAAAAAATTACCACACAGAAAATGTAGAGTACATTGAAACACATAATTTATGTTATATACATTTTTTTCGTGGAGTTGATCGTTTTTAAGACAGCCCCCTTTTTTTTTTTTTTCAGCTATGAAAAACTGATACCTTTCTCATACAGGAATATGTCAATTCGTGTCCATACAAACAAAGGGACTTCAGTCACATAGCAACCAGCTTTTGACTATTACTTTAACCTATGCTACTTCCTTATTTCGCTTCTGCTTACTAGGAAACAAGTAATAAGACTATTTCTGCTAATTGTTTTTCTGGAATAGCATGAAGTAAATAGAAGTAAGAGCTTTTTATCAATAATTTGTTACAGAGATGTAGAGATAGTCATGTGAATGGAACACATCAGATTTTGTTTTTTATTTCATTGTTACTGCAACGTCAGTATCGGCAGCCTTTTATCTTTCAAACATATTGCCTATTTGCAGTCGTGTTAACTCGTATGGAGCTGTCCTTTGATTTTTTGATTATTTTACTCTCTCTACAAGTACTATGTACACAGTGTATTGAGAAGGCATGTTATTCCACCCAAAATTAGATACTGAGTTTTCACTAAAAATATATATTTTGAGGCCCCCTGAGTCCATAAAACATTTTTAGAGAAACGTCCGCGCGCTTGTGTGTATGTTTGTGTGTGTCTATGGTCAGTATAGCTCAAAAACTTAAAGAAAGTAAAATACCAGTCTTGTTAGTATTTAAGTTTGGTATCGCTCCCACCCCAAACTACCCTTTACACGGAAAAGATTTTGAAAATTTTGTTTTTCTCAAAAATGCCTATAACGATTTTCATTAAAGTACCGCACACTAAAGCTGTTTAGATCACAAATAAAATGTATTTCCTGAATTTTATGGGAATAACTTCTGAAGACCTGTTCGTTTATATTTCATTAAAATACTACATTTATCTGTAATCCATTTTTAAATAGATATCCTTTTCGGAGATATTCCTTTTTTATTGGTTTACATTGTAAAATAATGTTGTTACTCTGAAATGGAAAACCGTTAGTTGTTTCTACCTCTCTTGTTCAGTAAAGAGAATAAAATTTCAAAACCATCACTGGAGATCTACCCTTAAAAGTTGTTGATATCGCTTAAGCCTGTTGTATTCCCCTGTTTACAGAGTATTTAAATTGTTTCTGTAAATGTTTTTCTTTTTTTGCATTAACATTGATTACACAGATAAACAGACTTTCGTAAGAATTGTTTTGAGTGGGTATAGAAAGATATTTGAATACAAGAATGTAATCTATTGTTTCTCCAAACAAAATCTACTTTAAATACAGTTTTTACTTTCTCTACACGTACTATGCACATAGTGTATAGAAAAGGTATTGCATTCCACCCAAAAATTCGATACCGAGATTTCACCGGAAATACAATTTTTAGGGTCCCCTGTATAAAAAAAAGTTTTTGGAAAAAGGTCCGTGTGTGTGTATCTGTGAACAAGATAACTCAAAAACGAAAAGTCGGCAAAATACCAAACTTGATATTTACACGAAGATTTTCAGAAAAATCCCCCACCCCAAACTATCCTTTACATGGAAAGAAAATTGAAAATTTTGATTTTCTCAAAAATGGCTCTAACGATTTTGATTAAAATGCTGTACATTAAAGATATTTATATGGAAAATGAAATGTATATCTTGACTTTTTTGGAAATAGCCTCTATAGCCCTATTTATTCTGAATACATTTTGCTGAATTGTGCATAACTGGTAAACCGTAAGAGATAGACGAAAACTTACTGCACAAAAAATAACGTTAAAACACACAATTTATGTCATAAATGTTTTTTTCGTGGAATTGACCATTTCTGACATATTCCTTGTTATATTTTTCGGGTTTAAAATACTTAAACTTTTCACACGGAAAGTTGTAAACTCCTGGCCCTACATAGAAACGGATTTCAACCACATGGCAACCAGCTTTTAAGAGATTTGACATTCGTCTTAGTGCTTATTCGTCTTACTTACAAGGAAGCAAGTAAATAAGACAATTTCTGCTAATGTTTATCTCGATTATCATAAAGTTAATAGAAGAATATGCTTTTTATCAATTTGTTACAGCAATGTAGAGAAAGTCATGTGAATGGAACATTCAGGTGTTTAGCTAAACTGTAGATCATTCTCAGTTCCCTTAAGGATTACATTTGGAAAAGATAACGGCACTGTTTTCCTCACACAAATACTCCTCTGCTTTAAGAGTAGAAAATAACGTGTACCTTTTCGCTGTTATTTACTTAACGTATTTTACACTTGCGGAAATCCGTCGCCTTGAAAGTGAGAAGTCTTCAGTAAATGTTTACTGACACGCAGCGCTGCCATGCGTGAATTGGACGTAACTTGACGTGACAAGAAGAAAACAGGTCCTAGAGTAACATATATATATCTATCTACCTTTAAAAGAAAAGAAGGATGGGATTCGTGCTGTTAGATTTAATAATAGAGATCTGAGCTTTCTGTATTAGGGTTTTATGCTTGCAAATAAGCTCAGTGAAGCTATTGCACTAAAACTGTTTTATTTGCCTCTCTGTACCACCTGCTTGAAGAACTTACTGACAGATGAATTTATTTGCATTATCGCCTTCCTGTACCATCTTTTTGACGATCTTGCTGATAGATGGCTTTAATTGCACATATGCTTTCCTGTACCATCAGCTTGAGCTGGGTGATAAATAATCTTAGTTGTATAGCGTATTCCGTTTCCATCATCTTATCATTATCATTATAAATGACATCAGTTACGCAGTCGGCTTCCTGTACCAAATACGACGATAACTGCATTTTTATAGACTTCATTAAATACACCTCTTCATTCAAGTGTAAAGTTTCCACTGGCTACAAGATCCACATGTAGAATTAAAGCATCTCGTACGCTACCAGGCACCAACTGTTGAAAGCGCATCTGTCGATTGCTCTTCTATGTTCAATCGAAGAACAAGTAGCGCGAGTTTAGGAAAATAAAAATGGCGGATACTAGTGACAGTGAGATACAATTTACACCCCCGGAAATTTCAGCAAAGGCACACGATGTCATTAATAACTTACTGCCACAACAATCAAGTAACATATGGTCGCTCCGCTCGTTTTATAAACATACATTGAAACTCTCGTTGCAACATATGCTATTATATCTATTTGGTTTGCCCTGTCAATAAATTAAACCTATGAAGTCCTCTTCATTCGGAATGAATCTTATTTAATCTTGTAGATAAAACTGGTAAATCTTAAGCGATAGATGAAAATGCACAACACAAAACTCACATTTATTTCATATAACTTTTTTGTGACAATAGACATCATAGATATCCGTTATTAATGATTCTATTTGCTCAATTCTTTGTTATTGTTTTAAAGACCCATCGACATTCACTTGTTTCTCGCGATTGCATGAAAGAGTATGTGCGCATATAATATCCCGTGACTGTCAGTATTTCATTTGCATGTACGTATAACGAATCGTGTAATTATAGGTATTTCTGCAAAGCTTTATCTTGATTTAAGTGACATGTATTGAAAAATAACTTACTTAAGAATACTTTTTATATATTCTAATAAATATCCAATTTAGAGAAAGTCTTGTGATATATGACACCCTCTGAATTTCCTCCTCCAAACGAAAGCATTTTTAGAAAAAGGTCCGTTTGTGTATGTAGACAGTATAGCTCGAAAACGAAAAGTCGGTTGAATACCAAACTTGGTATTTAAGTTTAGTCTCTTTCAAGGATGCGAAACGAAGATTTTCAGAAAAATCTCCCCATCATAACACATTCTCTACAGGAAACATTTCGAAATTTATGACTTTCTAAAAATGGAACTAACGATTTTAATAAGTGGGCCGTATATTAAGGATATTTACATTGTAATAGAAATTTGCATCCTGAAATTCATAGGAATGACCCCTAATGCCTTCTTCATTCTGGATGATTTTTGCCTACTAGTAAATATTGAGAGATAGACAAAAACTTACTACACAAAAATGTACATCTCGATAAAACACACAATTTATGTCATATTCAGGTTTTTTGTTATTGGTTTCATTTTAAAATACTTTAACATTCCTCAAATAGTACGATTATATCTCTTTTGTTTTACTCCTGGACATGGAAAGAGAACCATAGCGAGCATTTCAAAGGATATGACTTTCTCTGTAGCATTATTTCCCTTCTACTTATAAGGAACTAAGTAATAAGACTTTCCGACAGTGTTTATGTTGATTAGCACGATGTACAAAAAAAGCTTAGTCTTTTGTAAGAAAAGTTTGTGTGCAGAGTAGATAGAGAAAGCCATGTGAATGGAACACATCAGATTTTTTTATTACTTTCTCTACACGGACTATGTGCATAGTGTATATAGCCCAAAAAATCGATACCGAGATATAACCGAAAATAAACGTTTTAGGATCCCGTGTATCCAAAAAAAAACTTTAGAGAAAGGTACGTGTGTGTCCGTGGGTCAGTGTGTTCGTGGGTCAAAAACGAAAAGTCGGTAAAATACCAAACTTGGTATTTAAATTGAGCATCTTCCAGAGATGCGTTGCTAAGATTTTGAGAAAACTCCCCCACCCCAAACTACTTTTTACATGGAAAAAATTTTGAAAATTTTGATTTTCTCAAAAATGGCCCTACGATTTTAATTAAAATACGGTATATTAAATATATTTATATGGCAATTAAACTGTATTTCTTGAATTTTCTAGGAATAGCCTCTCAAGACCTCTTTACTCTGGGTGAATTTTGCTGAATTTTGCGCAACTGGTAAACCGTAGGAGATAGACAAAAACCTTCTACACAAAAAATGTAGATCACATTGAAACACACAATTTATGTCGAAAACGTTTTTTTTTTCGTGGAATTAACCATTTCTGAGATATTTCTTGTTATTTGTTTCAGATTTCAAGCATATGTGAACCTGCTTTTAAAATATTTGACTATCGTTTTAGGCTAGTTTATTTCCTTGTTTTCCTTCTACTCACAAGGAAGCAAATAATTAAGACAATTTCTGCTAATATTTATCTCGATTATAACAAAATAGAAGAAAATGATTTTTACAATAATTTGTTACAGCGATGTAGAAAAAGTCATGTGAATGGAACACATTTTATTTGAGTCTTACAAATGATTTGTCCACGCGAGTTGGCATTTCTATACTATTGGGTTATATTAAGATTTCAGAGGCTTGTTATGTCTGTCCTTGAACAAAATTTCAAACACTTCCATGATATAGAAATACGTTTCTGTGCCTCAGATCGATCTCACAAACGCAGGCATACCAATCTTACATAATTCATTGCGCGGTACCAGGTAAATATTGATGAGAAACAAACGGCTTTGCTTCACGATATATCCAATCACCTCTTGTCTCTTAGCCCTTGATATATGTCGCTTTATTAATTATTCTCGTGATATTTTACGGCGCATGCGCTCCAGAGGCCAATTTACCGATTATGTATGAACCATTGGGAATAGAAATAGCTTTCGAAGTTATGAAACATAAATGTGAAATGCTTTGAACTCAAAAGTCCGACAGCATTTGCTTTGCTCGACGGAAGCGTTTGGTTAAACCGTTGATTTAATGCACAGTTCTCTTTGCCAACTTTTGGTATGAGGAAGGATCGCTTATACCTCCATTTTCACACACACACACACACACACACACACACGCACACACACATACATTAAATGGTTGTCTTACCTTTAACGACGTTATGCACCAACTATCGTTTATTGTAACGTTCCCAATGAAAGGAGTCTTAGATGTATTCAAGGGAGTGGAAATGGGATTTTTATTTGTACTTTCTCTATATGTACTATGTACAAAGTATAGAGAAGGCATTGCACTCCACCCAAAAATTCGATACTGAGATTTCACCCGAAATATATGTTTTAGGGTCCCCTGTATCCAAAAAAAACATTTTCAGAAAAAGGTCCGTGTGTCTGTGAACACGATAACTCAAAAACGAAAAATCGGTAAAGTACCAAACTTGGTATTTAAGTTTAGTATCTTCCAGGGATACGGCACGAATATATTGAGAAGAATCCCCCCACCCCAAACTACCCTTTACATGGAACTTTTTTCGAAAATTTTCATTTTCACAAAAATAGCTCTTAACGATTTTGAATAAAATATCATACATTAAAGATATTTACCTGACAAACAAAATGTATGTTTTGAATTTTCTGGGAATAGCCTCTGAAGACTACTTTATTCTCGATGAATTTTGCATAACTACTAAACCGTAAGAGATGGACAAAATTTTAACACACAAAAAATGTAGAGCACGTTAAAACACATAATTTATGTTATATACATTTTTTTTCGTGGAGTTGATCGTTATTCCTTGTTTTTGGTTTCAGCTTTGAGAAACTCATACTTTTCTCATACAGGAATTTGCCAACTCCTGTCCACACAAACAAACGAACTTCAGTCACATAGCAACCAGCTTTTGGCTCTCACTTTAACCTATGGTACTCCCTTATTTCGCTTCTGCTTACAATAAAGCAAGGAATAAGACTATTTCTGGTAATTTTTCTCGATGAGCATGAAATAAATAAAATAATAAGCTTATTAACAATAATTTGTAACAGGATATAGAGAAAGTCATATGAATAGAACACATCAGATTTTTTTTCCATTTTCATGTTTAAATTTATGCGAATATATTGAATCCCTCGCTCATTTTGGTATAGCTTCATAGAGGTGCGCTAATTGTAAATAGTTTAAACATTTTATTGAAAATAATCTTGGGTAGTAGTTTTTTAGAACATTTTGGTACGCTCAGTTGGTAAAACGTCAATAACTTTGTAAATGCTACTGTTAGAGAAGATTTTTTTCTTTCTTTTAATTTTGATCAGAAAACTTTACTCTAGTTATTCGCAACATTGGCATCCCGCTCATAATTCCTTCATTGAAAGTTTTGAAGTATTGTGCCGTCGTGTTTGGAAATTTAAGTTACATTTTTTACTTTCTCTATACGTACTATGTACATAGTGTATAGAGAAGGTATTGCACTCCACCAAAAAATTCGATACCGAGATTTCACTGGAAATATATGTTTTAGGGTCCCCTGTATCCAAAAAAAGTATTTTCAGAAAAAGGTCCGTGAGTGTGTCAGTGTGTCTGTGAACTCGATAACTGAAAAACGAAAAATCGGAAAAATACCAAACTTGGTATTTAAGTTTAGTATCTTCCAGGGATGCGACACGAAGATTTGAGAAAAATCCCCCCATCACAAACTACCCTTTATATGGAACTTTTTTCGAAAATTTTGATTTTCTCAAAAATGCCTGTAACGAGTTTGATTAAAATTTCGTGTGTTAAAGATATTTATTTACCTGTAAAATAAAATGTATATCTTGAATTTTCTGGGAATAGTCTCTGAAGACTACTTTATTCCGGATGAATTTTACGGAATTTTGCATAACTGCTAAACCGTAAGAGATGGACAAAAACTTGTCATACAAAAAATGTAGAGCACGTTAAAACACACAATTTATGTTATATACTTTTTTCGTAGAGTTGATTGTTTTTAACATAGCTCCTTTTTTTTTTTTTTTTTTTTTTTAGTTTCAGCTTTGAAAATCATACAGGAATTTGTCAACTGCTGTCCATACAAACAAAGGAACTTCAGTCGCATAGCAACCAACTTCTGCCTATCACTTTAACCTATGCTACTCCCTTATTTCGCTTCTAATTAAAAGGAGGCAAGTGATGAGACTATTTCTGCTAATTTTTTCTCGATTAGCATGAAGTAAATAAAAGCATAAGCTTTTTAACAATAATTTGGTGCAGAGATATAGAGAAAGTCATGTGAATGGAACACATCAGATTTTTTTTAAAATGTTATGTTTGAAACCAATTTCTGAAGAAGTAGAATTGTCTATACAAATGCCCCATTAACTCAGAAACTAATTTGACAGTATAGACACATTTGCACCTAAAGAGGCTTTACTTTAACGAAAAAAATTGTATTATATGGATTAGTTATTTTTTATACAATTTAAAAATAATTATTTTCAATTACATTTTAAGAGCTGTATTTAAAAAATCACGTCTTTCCTTCTAATCAATCTCTATTTTTCATCAATCAACAGTAAAGCTAATATTAGATATGAGTGTTTAGTTAGACGAAGATTATTAATTAATAAAGGCATATTAATGAGCAAATATATGTTTAGTATTATTAATACATCCAAAAAGTATAAAACTTCCAAAAAATAATATAAAATAAAACATTATTAACATTAAATGTTTTATAGTTTAAAACTTTATTGCTGAATATACCATGAAAAGTTTAGCTCATTATCTTAAATAGCTGCCTACATAATGGGTCAAACTTTAATATTGGCAAGATAGGACGTTTCGACTCCACTTCAGCCTTCTGTTTGTTGTTCGCTTTGCCTATTAACCAAGGAGCTATTCTATCAGCACTTTGTCGCCATAAAGTCTGATCACTCCCATCACACGAAGTTGAGTGGATAAAGGAAGACAAGAAGCGCATGGGTTCACGAGTTTGAGTTCCGCCTTGGTGTGTTTCTGTTTTTGTGTTCTATGTAAGTTATTATTCTCTCTCTCCTAATGGCTAATTAGGTTCTGTCTGAAGGCTTATATGTGCATGCGAAAAAAAAAAAATGACAAGGTTCAATGATTCCTGAATAATGTATTTCATCCACAAACTATTTTTACGAATATTATTATGTTCTCCTGCAAGTATGTATACAATGCACATTGTAGATAGAAAAGGTATTGTATTCCACCCAAAAATTCAATACCGATATTCATCGAAAATAGATATTTCAAGGACCCATGAATTCAAGAAAAGCATCGTTAGAAAAAGCTGCGCGCGCGTGTGTATGTGGACAGCATAGCTCAAAAACGAAAATCCCGTTTAATGCCAATTGTGTTATTTAAGTGTTTTCCAGGATACGTCACGAAGATTTTCCAGAAAATATACCATCCGCAACCACCATTTACATGGAGCATTTTTGGAAAATTTTTATTTTCTCAGAGATGGCTCTAACAAGTTTAATTAAAATACTATATGTTTAAGATATCTTCATTCTGGGTGATTTTTGCATAACTGGTAAAGCGTAAGATAGACAGAAACTTATTACACAAAGAAGTTATATCTCGTTAAAGCAATTTACGTAAAATACTTTTTTTGTCGAGTTAAGCATTTCCAAAATTTCATTTTTATTTATTTTAATTTTAAAATACCTAAAATATTTCTCAAACGAGAGTCGTCATTCGTTTCTTATCTCCTTTGTTTTTGTCCTAGCTATACAAAGAGAACCAAATTTCATTTGTATCGCATAGCGAGATCTTTTAAAAGAGTTGACTATTGCCTTACAAGAAAACAAGTAATAAGACAATTTTTTCTAATGATTATCTCAATTAGTATGATGTAAATAAAACAATATTTTATAAGAATGGTTTATTTGTTAAGCAGTTAGAGTCATGCGAATGGAACTTAATTTTGATACAAAATAAATAGAGAAAGTCATGTTTTCATGTATATATATATATATAAAATTACCACAAGAGTGTGATATTTCACACCACTTAAGTATATTAATTTGTAAATGTGGTTTCTATGACATCGGGTTGTTAACTTAAAACGTTGGAAAAGTGTATGAAATGTCTGGGATTGAGTAACGAAACTCCAGACAAAGTTTTGCTTCAGGCCGAGAAGCAAGTTTGAGAAGCGAGATAAGTCTCATTATACTGGAAGATACAATTGAAATGTTGAATTCTGAGAGCGAGGAAACAGAGGCAGAAGAAGATACCTGGGGCAATGTGCTCAAGAAGAAAGGTAAAGAGTGTGAAAAGAAAGCTATTATTTTGTAAAATTCTGCACCTGGCAATAGAAACAGACTGGTCTCGTGCTCAATTAATTTTGAATAAACTATTCAGTTGTTGCATGAGGAAGATAATCCTGTTCTATACCCAGGGGTGTACTGTAGGGTCGGTATGGTAATGTATATGTCCCTACAGGGACCTGTGTGCAAATTATAGCTCTGGGAAAAGTTCCAAGGTTAACGACCTGGTTTGGATTTCCGATTTCGATTAATCACACCAAAGATTGTTAATTATTTACTAATTAAACTTAAGTATCATAATAAACCGTAGTTTTTAAAATAAAGTGTACAATTTATGAAGTAGGTTAATTCAACTATATAACAGGCACGCTAAAAAGAACATTAAAAAATAAAGCCAAAAAAACTTCATAGTTAAGTTGTACAAAACCATGGCAAACTCTGATATACGGATCAAAAACATGCACATTAACAAAAAGACACACATTAATAAACATACATTAACAAGAATACAGACATCAGAAATGAAATTCGTAAGAGTAATACATTAAAATGGATAAAAAGTGCAATCAAGATATCAGGGAAGAATTAAAAGTAGAAGAAATACATAATATAACTGCAAACAATAGACAACAATGGGAAAAACATGTTCAAAGGATGAATAATACGAATAATACAACAAATTACAAACCTAAAGGTAAAAGAAACCTAGGAAGATCGAAGAAAAGATGGGCAGACCAATTTGGAGCCGGAACAGATTGAGAAATCCAAAACCGTGAAGCAGAAGAAGAAAAGTCAGTTCTTAATTTCATTCAATATTGTGTCTCTATAAAAATTGACCAACAATGTCAACATCATAACTTTTTTGTACATAGGATTTGTTTTACCTTTTGAGAAAAGACCAGTAGAGTACTAAAATTCATGTGTATGTTGTGTGTGTGTGTGTGTGTGTGTGTGTTCAAACTGAAAACAACATGAAAAATTAAAATTTACCTTTCAACAGCTGTTTTCGACACAGCAAAATATCTATTAATTAATAAATAGCTTATAAATAAATCATTTACAGCAACATATAAGAGTGATTTTTCTTTGCGCACATCTAGAGATTTACCTTTTACAGGCTGCTTTAAATTATACAGCCTGTGTTGAAATTGTGTTCTCTTTTTGTGATCAGGAGCAAGAAAAACGAAAAACGGCATCCCATTTGAGGAAAGTGCATTTTAAAATTCAAACCAATAACAAGGAATAATTTGGATATGGTTAATTTCACAAAAAAGTATGTGAATAAATTGTGTTTTAAGAAGATATACATTATTTGTATATTAGGTTTTTGTTTATCCCTTAGGTTTACCAATTATGAAAAAGTCATCCAGAATGACGACGACTTAAATTGTACTTAGAAATTTCATTATGTATGTTTTGTTTGCCTTGAAAATGTCGTAATCATTTGTTATTTTAATCAAAATCGTTTGAGTCATTTTGGAGAAAAACAACATTTCGAGACTGCCTCCGTGATCGAGTGGTCAGCAAGCTGACTTCTCATCCGGAGGTCCCGGGGGGAATTTTTTTTTAACCAGAATTATTCCTTATCCCCCCACAGAGTCTGGAGATACGCACGTGAGAGTGAGACTGAGTGTGAACATATGAGCTTATTTCACAAGTCAAAGCCCCGAAATGACCATAGATGCTAAAGATGTTACAAATGAAACAAGCAAACAAACAAAAACTCCAACATTGTCCATGTAAAGTGTAGTTTGGGATTGGTATTTTCTTGAAAATCTTTGTGTCTTGGAAGATATTGAACTTAAATATCAACTTTTTGAGCAATGCTGTCCACACACACACTCACACATATACACATACACACAGAGGGAAATTTTTCTAAAATGCTTTTTTTTGCATTCAGGTAATCTCAAATCATGTTGTTGCGGTGAAATTTCAGTACCGAAATTTTTGATGCAGTACAAAACTTCTTTATCTACTATGCACATACGTGTTAGAGAAAGTAATAATTAGGTATGTATTGAGACATTTGATGTAGAATACTATATATCAGGTGTTTATAAGTAAACATACTACAATTATGTGCTGTATTTCAGATAGAATGACATACCATGATTGGACCTCATTGAGACATCGTTTTATTTGTTTTTTGAAATACTGGATATGTAAGTTAATCATTGTAAACACATATTTGGTAATGTAAGCTAAATTTACAATTCATTTATTAATTGCCATGCCTACAAGCAGTGTAAGTACTTATAGTTTAGGAGGTCATTAATACTTACAGTACAATTAGGAAATTACGTAAATGATGTGCTACTTCAAGTAAAGAATCTATCGCAAAAATTCATTAACAAAAGAGTGTATAAGAAGGCTTTGTCCATATAACTTAGATGTAGCCTTTCATTTGTGCACATCTATACGTACTATGCACATAGTGTAAAGAGAAGGTATTGCAGTCCACCCAAAAATTCGATACCGAGATTTTACGGGAAATATATGTTTTAGGTTACCTTATAACCAAAAAAAGCATTTTCAGAAAAAGGTCCGCGTGTGTCCATGTGTTCGTGTGTCTGTGAACACGATAACTCAAAAACGAAAAGTCGGTAAAATACCAAACTTGGTATTTAAGTTAAGTATCTTCCAGAGATGCGACACGAAAATTTTGAGAAAAATCCCCCCACCCCAATCTACCCTTTACATGGCACTTTTTTCGAAATGTTTGATTTTCTTAAAAATGGCTCTAATGATTTTGATTAAAATATTCGCATATTAAGGAAATTTACCTGACAAATAAAATGTATATCTTGAATTTTCTGGGGATAGCCTCTGAAGAGTAGTTTATTCTGGTTGCATTTTACGGAATTGTCTATAACTGGTAAACCGTAAGAAATAGACAAAAACTTACCCCATAAAAATTGTAGAGCACATTAAAACACAAAATTTATGTTATATACTTTTTTCGTGGAGTTGATACTTTTTTTTAGATATTCCTTGTTTTTGGTTTCAGCTTTGAAAACAATTATACTTTTCTTATATACAAAATTGTCAACTGCATGCAAACAAAGGAACCTCAGTCACATGGCAACCAGCTTTTGACTATCACTTTAACCTGTGCTACTCCCTTTTTTCGCTTCTACTTACAAAGAAGCAAGTAATAAGACTATTTCTGCTAATTATTTTCTCGATTTGCTTTTAGTAAATAGAAGAATAAGCTTTTTAACAATAATTTGTTGCAGAGATGTAGAGAAAGTCATGTGAATGGAACACTCAATTTTTTTCTTAATGTTCTATAAAATATTGAAAAGTAATTATAATTTATTATTGTTTTTTTTACAGTTTTTACAAGTATTTCAAAAAGTAATTGACTAATCACGAGCTGTAAGTTACTTATCAGATCTCCAATGGTTGGGGATAACTTGGCCCTGCAGGCCTCGTATTCCCAATATGCATTCTTGACCTTGATAACTATAGTTTACAGTTCTTAGTACGCAATATACCTATAGCATATGAAGAAGGCCTTGTTAAACCCAGTTATTCCTTGCTCTTCATGTTATTAGACAGAAGCTGTAGTACAAGAGACAATCAGAAACCTTAAAGATAACGATTATCCACGTAACAAACAATGTTAAAGCATGTCTGAAGCCTTTTGTGCTGGATAATGCGGAACTGCTGCAGACCGTTGTGTAACGTTTTGCACAACAGCTGTGCCAAACCAAGATTCTATAGGTCATTCAGGAATCCCAACTACTGCAGACTTCGCGAGCAAATATTCCGCTGTGGCCTAAATAAACTAGGAATGTTTGTTATTGCTAGTTGTATGCCCTTGCAGTTCTGTATGGTATCCCCGCTGTCGCTAAGTACTCTAACGGGGAGATTAAATGGTAACTAACATTGCCGTGGTAGGAACGGCGGACAACCACGCGATAGACGCCACCATAACCAGTGCACTAGGGAACAGACAGACAAGTTGATGTGGCTTTCCTGTTAGAAGAAAGTTTGGAAATTCTGTTTTACTTTCTGTACACGCACTATGTACATAGTTTATATAGTATTGTATTGCACCCAAAAATTCGATACCGAGATTTCACCGGAAATACATGTTTTGGGTCCCCTGAATAAAAAAAAGAATTTTAGAAAAATGTCCGTGTGGGTGTCTATGGCAGCATAACTCAAAAACAAAAGGAATCTTCCAAGGATACAACACGAAGACTTTCAAGAAAATCTCCCCATCCCCAACTACTTGGAACATTTTTTTCTAAAATTTTATTTTCTCAAAAATGGATGGGACAATTCTGATTAAAATATTGTATATTAAAGATATTTACATGACAAATAAAATACATATCTTGAATGTTCTGGGATTAGCCTCTGAAGACATGAATTTTGCGGAATTTTGTATTACTGGTAAACCGTGAGAGTCAGACAAAAACTTATTTAACAAAAAATCTGATGTGTTCCATTCATATGACTTACTCTACATCTCTACAACAAACTGTTAGAAAGCTTATGCTTCTATTTACTTCATGCTAATCGAGAAAAAATAGCAGAAATAGTCTTAGTACTTGCTTCCCTGTTAGTGGAATCGAAATAAGGGAGTACCATCGGTTAAGGTGATGGTCAAAAGCTGGTTGCTATGTGACTGAAGTTCCTTTGTTTGCATGGACCGTTTTAGAAATAGTCCTTGTTATTGGTTTCAGTTTTAAAATACTTAAGCTTTTCCCATACAGGAAGTTGTCAACTGCTGGCCACACAAAGAAACGGATTTCAGTCCCATACCGACCAAATTTTACAATATGGGATTGTCGTTTTAGCCTAGTGTATTTCCTTGTTTCCGTTCTACTTATAAGGAACTAAGTAAAATACCGTTTCTGCTAGAACGGTCGAGTAGAATGAAGTAGATAGAAGAATAAGCTTATTAACAATAATTTGTTACAGAGATGTAGAGAAAGTCATGTGAATGGAAAACATCAGGTTTTTTTTAAACAGCCGGCACTAAAAGTACAGCTTTTAACAGGAGTCATTCATACAACAATTTAAATTTGATAACTAGCTCTCTAATTTTGAAGACCTTTAAATTGTCTGAAAATACCTATAACATTCATGGTGTGTTCCATTCTTATGACTTTCTTTCGCTGTCCTGCAAACAAATTCTTCTTACAAAAGTCTTTTATCTACATCATACTAGTCGAGATAAACATGAGCAGAAATTTCCTTATTACTTGCTTCCTTGTTGGTAGAGGGGAAATAAAGGTATACACAAGGCTAAAGCGATTTTTCGCTTTCTGAAGCAATTGTTCTCTTTGCTTAGCCAGGGGTAAGACAAAACAGTTATGAAACGAAAAATGACTTCCCGCTTCAGAGAAGTTTAAGCAGTTAAAAACTGAAACCAATAACGAGGAATATCTCGGAAACAGTTAACTTCACAAAAATAAATAAGATACAAAATAAAAAGTGATAATATATATATATATATATATATATATATATGTAAATGGCAAAGATATATATTGCAATTATCATGAAAGTGGTCGTCTCCTTAGCGCGGTGGTAGCGCAGCTGCCTACCAAGCGGGAGACCTGGGTTCGATCCCCAGTACTGGCGTGGGGATTTTTCCCCCGCTGGGAGACCTGGACCGGGGTGCACTCAGCCTCGTGAGGTCCCTGGGGGGCCAATTGAGGAGCTACTTGATGGAGAAGTAGCAGCTCCAGGTCGTGAGGACCGCATTAGCCGGCCGGGAGGGGCTCGAGGCGCTGACCACGTCTCACCCTCCAATACTGCACCCCATCCATGACGTCTGTAGTGGACCGAGATGGGGGACGCAGCGGCCGGGCGGTAGGCCAAGGTTCCCCGTGAGCTGTCGTGCCATGGAGTTGTAGTTATTATCATGAAAGTAACTTAAACGTATGGTGTTTTAATAAAAATCGTTAGAGGCATTTTTGAGAAAGTCAAAATTTTCGAAATATGCGTCATGTAGAGAGCAGTTGGGGGTGGGGATTTCCTGAAGATCTTCGTTTCTCATTCTTGTAAGATGCTGAACTTAAATACCAAGTTTGATATTTAACCGACTTTTCGTTTTTGAGTTACGCTGTCCATTTATTCATGAGACCCTAAAACATTATTTTCTGTAAAATCTCGGTATCAAATTCTTGGGTAGAATACAGACATGCCCTACCAACTATGTCCATTCACGTACGTGCTAAAGAAAGTATCTAAGACTTAACTTTTAATACATCTATTATAAATAACCAGTAATTAGATTTTATTATGAAGCCGTAACAGTTGAATTGATAAATCTATCACACGCTCAGTTCTAAAGCTTCGAATGACTGCTCATTCACACCACTTCAGTATGTATATTGCTTAATACCTATTTGTTTCAATACTGTGTAATCCTAAGTGAAATAATATTTTGACACTGCAGCTATGACCGCTTATCGGGAAGTTAGCATTGGGTAGCTAGAGAGAGAATCTGAGAAGAGTAGACACGGTGTCGCTCTCATCTGTGGAAAATTCCAGAGGCTACATAAGCCAGAGAATTGGATGAGTACGCTGTCTCAAGTGTGATTCTACAAGTGAGCTTGTAATGTAAAGTGAGTGCTGATACTGCGAGAGATTAGAGATGTCTTGTGTTCGATTCCGTAGTGAGTTAATCATCCGAAGAAGAAACTGCTTCACATGTATTTCATTACGCGGCTAGGTCAGGAGGAAAAGTGATGTGACAGGGAAAATCGAATTTGATCACACACTGTGATGACACTGGACAAAATCACAATTTTTAATTATTCGTCTACACTTGTACACTTTACATGCATCTTCAACGATTTGACAATGTTACATTCTTCAAATACTTCATTGGTTACAGATTAGGGATCAAAGAAAATTGCATTCTTTATCACTTCTCCATCACAAAATCCCTCATTCTTGCATCCCAAACTATCTATATGTACGTTTTGGACTGTCATAATAGAGAAATCTCTCACGAAACTCTTTAATTCTTGCTGTACCTGCCTATCATACACCTTCTTTCATGGTCATTCAGCATATCATTAGCTCGTCTTTGGAATTCTCTGCCAGAAGAATAAGGGACTGCCGAAATGCTATACATTTCAAGAGGAACATTAGGGGATACTTAATTCAAAATCTTCTCGGGCTTCTAGCCAGGTAAAAACTTGGCTTGACACCAACGTTTCGAAGAAGTACATCTTCCTCGTCTTCAGGGTGAACTGATGGTTTGAGCTTGCGGAGACTGGTATTTATAAGAGCTGGGATGAGCTTCATCCTTCAGTTCTTATTAGGGGATACATTTATAGCGAAACCTAATTTTTGTTGTTAAAATGATAACTGCCTCACAGCATTGATTTATCAGTACTATTATTTTATGTGATAGTAACTAATATATCAACTTTAAATCTCTACACGTACCAGGCAATGTTAAGTAGAGAATTAGGTATTATATTTCCCCCAAAAATTCTATGTCAAGATTTCACCGGAAATATATATATATATATATATATATATATATATATATATATATATATGTCCTTGAATAAAACAAGCATTTTTACTTTCTCTATACTCACTATGTACATAGTGTATAGAGAATTTATTGCGCTCCACCAAAACATTCGATACCGAGATTTCACCGGAAATATATGTTTTAGGGTCTCCTGTAGCCAAAAAGCATTTTCACAAAAAGGTCCGTGTATGTGTGTGTGTGTGTGTGTGTGTGTGTGTGTCCGTGTGTCTGTGAACACGATAACTGAAGAACGAAAAGTCGGTAACATACCAAACTTGGTATTTATGTTAAGTATCTTCCAGGGATGCGACACGAAGATTTTGAGAAAAATCCCCCCACCCCCAACTACCCTTTACATGGAACCTTTTTCGAAAATTTTGATTTTCTCAAAAATTACTAACGATTTTGATTAAAATTTCGTATATTAAAGATATTTATCTGACAAATGAAATGTATATCTTGAATTTTCTGGGAATAGCCTCTGAAGACTACTTTATTCTGGATGAATTTTTCATAACTACTAAACCGTAAGAGATGGACAAAAACTTAACCCAGAAAAAATGTAGAGCACCTTAAAACACACAATTTATGTTATATACATTTTTTTCGTGGAGTTGATCGTTTTTCAGGTATTCCTTTTTCTTGGTTTCAGCTTTGAAAAACTTATACATTCTCATACAGGAATTTTTCAACTCCTGTCCATACAAACAAAGGAACATCAGTCACATAGCAACCAGCTTTTCGCTTCTACTTACAAGGACGCAAGTAATAAAACTATTTCTGCTAATTGTTTCTGATTAGCATAAAGTAAATAGAAGTATAAGCTTTTTAAGAATAGTTTGTTGCAGGGATATAGAGAAAGTCATGTGAATGGTACACATCAGATTTTTTAGTAAAAGGACCTTGTATATGTATGAGTGTGTGTGAACAACATAACTTAAAACGAAAAGTCCGTTAAAATACCAAACTAGGTATTTTAAGTTCAACTCTTTTCAACGATGTGACGCGAAGATTTTCAATAAAATCCCCTGCCCCAAACTACCCCTTACATGTAATATTTTATAGATAATAGATTCTTTTCTCAAATGGCTCTAATGATTTAGGTTAAAATATCATATGTTCAAGATATTTTATAAAAAATAATGTATCTTGAATTTTCTGTGAATAGACTATGAAGTCCTGTTCATTGAAGGGCACTTTTGCATAACCGGTAAACCGTAAGAGATAGACAAAATCTTACTCACAAAAATGTAAATCCCTTTAAAACACACAATTTATATCATATACATTTTTTGCGGCGTTAACCCTTTCTGAGATATTTCTTCTTATTGGTTTCAATTTTAAGCTTTTCTAAACGGGAAATTATCTTTCGTTTCATATCTCTTTTGTTTCGCTCCTGGCCTTGGGAAGAGACTCGAATTTGAATGACAAATACACAGCGTTTGACAAACACAGACGTTTTAAAAGATTTGACTATCGCTTTAGTCTAGTGTTTTCCCTTATGTATCTTCTACTTATAAGGAACTAAGTAACAAGACCATTTTGGTAACGTTTATCTTGATTAGCATTATGTAGTTAAAAGAATAATCTTTTGGTATGTGAATGGAACTTTTTTCTTTTATTTTTAATATGCTTTTGGACCTATGTGTATTTGTTCTTATTAGGTTGTATTGAATTCTATTTTTTTTTTTCACTTTAGCACTATGTTGTGTTGCGTTATATTGTATACATTCCCTGGTAGAGTGGAAGAGGTCATACGGTCTTGTCTCTAACCAGGATAAATAAATAGACACCTTATTTTATAGATTATTCTCTGTTATTATGTTACTTTATATTTTCGAAACTGGCCCAAGTGCGTTGTAATTGACATGTGCAAATATTCCTCGGTGTCCTAAGAGTTGCGGAATTCAACGGGGTTATTTCAAGTTGAAACCCCCCAGTGGAGAGCTTGTAAAGATTAGAAAGGTGGTTTTGGGTGCTAGCGGGCTAAGTGGGTATTTTCGACAAATTGTGACTCTAAATGGAGACTAACTTGGTAAGCAATATAACTTGTGCGACAGTTTCTCTTTATTAACTAGGCTAAGTGTACCTACAATGCTGACGCTCTGTGCGTCACTGTTTACTTCACTAGACTATAAATTCATATAGATTTTTACTTACAGAAATGACAAAGCTGGCCTGAATGTCTCGGGTCAATTTTGTGAGCTGCCATCTTATTCTAAGAAGAACGCATAGACATATTCACATCTGAAATTTAATTTTTGTCCGTAAAATTGTCTCTGAGTGGTTAAAATGAACAGAGGGTAAAGTTGGGACTGGAAGAATGCGTGTATATTATCATGTACAAAAACAGGGACGAATAACAAAAGAACCTTATTTATGCAAGACTTCTGTTCCTTTGTATTAAGTTGGCAACAACCTCCAACTCTAAAAGGAGTAATACTTCTTTTGTTTTTGTTCTTGTAAAATAAAAACAGGGAAGGCAGCTTATGGAATGCATACAAATAAGTATCTAAATGTATGCAGACAAAAGGGATGCAAAAATTAGGGTAGAAGCTGTCTTAACACAAGCTTCCCCCTAAAGAGGGGAATGTCTTTCTCTTCGCAGTTATAAATCTTCCCCACGTTATTTTATTCAGTAAACTGAAAACCCAACAAAAAGAATATATGAAGCTTTTAAGCAAATTTCTGTTGAGTAAAAAAATAATTAATTTTTTAAAACTTAATTGTGTTGCATATACTCCGTCTTTTTGTATCACTGCTGCAAATGGTAGCCAGAGAGAGAGAGAGAGAGAGAGAGAGAGAGAGAGAGAGAGAGACAGATAGAACATGATTTCTGCCCACCAACAGGTTTACTTTATCTGCACGTACTATGCATATAGCAGATAGAGAAAGCTTTGTATGCTATCGAACATTTGATGTCACGAATACTGTTTTGAGGTCCCCTGAATAAAAACATTTTTAGAAAAAGGTCCGCATGTGTATTAAAATGATTTGTTTATTAACGACGCTGTCAATTGCAAGAATCATATTGGCGCGCCGATGTGCCGGAATTTTGTCCCGCAGGAGTTGTTTAACATGGCAGTGAATCTACTGACATGGGACGTCGCTTTTAAGCATACTTAAACATCATCGGTCTAATCCGGGCTTAAACCTGCAACCTTGAGATCAGAAGACCACGCGTAACCAATTGAATTACTCAGACCAATGTGTGTGTGTGTGTGTGTGCGCGCGCGCGCGTAGCTAACAAACAAAAGACCGTTAAATACCAAATTTCATATTTAAGTTTTAGTATTTTCTAAGGATGCGACACAAAGATTTTGCAAAAAATCCCCCCAGCCCCAAACTACCCTTTACATGACTTTTTTTTCAAACATTTTGTATTGTTCAAAAATGACTCTAATGATCTGGATTGAAATGCCGCATGTTAAAGACATTTACTTGACAAATAAAATGCTACTTGAATTTTCTGGGAATATTCTCTGAAAATTTCTTCATTCCGGAGAAATTTGCATAAATGGTAGAACGTAAGAGACAGACATAAACGTATTGCAAAAAATGTAGATTTCATTAAAACACAAAATGAATGTCACATATATGTATGTAACATAATGTAACAATAACTCGGAATACTCCGAGTTATTGGTTTTAGTTTTAAGCTACTTAAACTTTTTTTCTAACAGAATACCTTCTTTCTTTTCGTTTCTCTTTTGTTTACTCCTAGCAAGCAAAGAGAACCTAATTTCAATTTTTTCAGATAGCGAACTCCTTTTAAAATAGCTGATTATCACTATTATCACTATTTCTGCTAATGTTTATCTCGATTAGCATGGTGGATATAAAATAATAGTCTCTTGCAAGAAAAGTTTGTTTGCGGAACAGCTAGAGAAAGTCATGTGAATGGAACACAGAATTTGAATCACATTGTTCATTCCTCTCTACTGGTAACCAACCAGTCTCTGTCCTTTTTTATGTTTTTATTTTACGTAGCTTTAACTTCTTAATTATTATTATTATTATTATTATTATTATTATTATTATTATTATTATTATTATTATTATTATTATTATTATTATTATTACCACAACGAGTCTGTTCGGTAAGACACCTCGTTAGCAGTGTGTGGTGAACAATAGCCCAGGGCCGGCAAGATAAGCACCCGCAGTGTGAAATGCTCTAACCTTACAAACGCCCCATCCTTTTTTCGTTCCACCTGGCAGAGAAGCGGAGAGGTTATATGTGCAACAGTGGCGGTTGTTCTTGAAGAACAAAAAATACTTATTCTCTTAGTCAAACTTTCGCTTCACTCATATTGCACATGTAAGCCATCACTGCACTGAATGAACCGGTTTCTTTGGCTCTACGTGACTGTTGAAAGAGAATATTGGGAACGAAAAGGTGCACTTTCCTTGCTAGACCTGCAATAGCCTTTCAAAACTCATATCCGTACCATACCACTTTCGCTTCGTGCCAAGCAGATGATGATAGAGTGCTATAGTCCAGCTGCTTTCATATCTGCTTGGTGTCAAGAATGATCTCAGTCATCTAGGCCTCTAGTCTAGCTGATTCCACCATCTGTAGTTTGATGATGGCGTACAGCCAGCCATCTAGGCCACATCTCCATATAGAATACTACTTTGCTCCACGACAAGCAGATGGGGTTAGGGTTCCATTCAGTTTAACTACTATCTAAGGATAGATGGCAGCGCAGTCGTTATTATCATCTATTTTCAGTTTTACTATTATTTTAGACTGAAGGTGCTATATTGGGAAGTGATATTAAATATCCAAACCGGTATTTACTTTGGTGGCTAAGGGAAAGCACGAAAAAACACCAGCCAGATTGGTTTGCCCACGGCATTTGAACCAAGGTCACAGACGTTACTGTTTAAGCTAGCGTCTTGTACGCAGCCTAAGACACATAAGTGTAAGTAAATGGTAAATGTAGGTATGTACGTGTGCATGCTCGTGCGTGCGCCAACTCGCGGCCTGGGTGTGGTCTGCGGGCCGATATTTTGCATCGCTGCACCCTTGTTAAAGGAAGGAACCGGCTATTTAATTTAAATTGTTTCTGTGAAAAACTGCCGTTATTCACTTAAACCAAAATAATAGTACAGCAGTGAGCGTGAACAAGACCAATATTACCAACAATAAACATGCATTTCCTTCTACGTTATAACATGACGTTTATTGCTTTTCAGTGCTCTCCGGACTACTTTCTCTATCAAATTTATAGCAACCTACGGCTTTTATGGATATTGGCAATGTTTTCGTATTATTTATCAAATTCCTACAATTCCCAATTTTTCAGTGCCTTCTATCATTTATTTCTTATAGTTTTTATCCCTCAAATATTACGTGTTCTTTATTTTGTTTTTCGTTGTCTTTCATTTTGATCACTACTGTTTCTTTTCTTTCGACTAATATTTATGAACATTTTCGTTTTGTCTCTCTTTCGTACATCCTCCAGTCATTCATTTCGTATATTTTAGTATGTTTCTTCCTTTTCCATATTAATATCTTGGAGTTTTCCACTTTTCTTTTCTTCTACGTATTAGATAATGGATATTCTGCTTTCTATTATTTATTATATACATTCAAATGTGATCCTTTTTCTTTGTTAATGTTGTGTTTGCTTTTACCTTCTCTAACAATGCACAATACATCTACTTATTAGGTAGAGAAGGTAGTTGTATTCTATTGTAATTTTTGTCTCTCCCCTACGGTTTGCCATTTATGCAAGTCATCCTGAATGAAGCGGTTTCGAAGTGGCGCTTGAATGCAAAACATACGTATTTTGCTTTAACCACGAGTATCTTGCACATATATAATAATAATTTTGTAATTATCGTAATAGTAAACTCTCAGCAACTTACTGTGAACATTAACAAGAACTTGCTGTTAAATGTACAATGTTTCACTTAGCATTACGAGTTAAAGACAGTAAAATAAATTTGTTGTTTTCTCACTGCAGAAGGGATTTATTTTGTTTAACTGTATCCACAGTCCTTCGGTGGAATTCTGATAGTATTCTTGCCACTATAATGTTTAAAATTTAAATTGCTTGTACAAAATTTATTTGCGAATGTGGTTCTCAGCTTATTTCCTTAGTAATTTCCTTTCATTCATTGTCTGTTATGACGAAATTGTATGCTGAAAGAATAAACAAATAACTAAAGATAAAGGTATAGTCCAAGTTTGTAAGACAAGAAACCCCTTAATGTTACCTAACCGCCCTACGGCATCTTAATATTTTTATGAAAACATTGCTAGACCACGCACCTCGGGCTTCCCAACCTACTGAGTAAGAGTTTAACTTGAGGAAACTTAAATGATGTGACAAATATTTTAAAAAACCGTTAATGACCTGAATAGTTATTTGACCTTTTTGTTGAGGTATGTTTTGTCTTCTGCTGATGGTACTTCCGATAGCGTGGGTCATTTAGCTGTTAATTTCCTGTACCTCCTAAGTAAAGCAAAGGGCAACGTTACGATGTTTCCTTGATCGGATTTGAATTTCTAGTTCGTGAGTTCACGGCTATGCGCTATGGTGACGAGGGATCAGCTCGCCGCCCACAGATGGCACTGTAGAACGAAATCACGATTTGCGGACGCGAAATGGCGGAATTTTGCTCAGAAACCTTCTTCTTTCAAGGCACAGGGTTCTTTACTTCGGATTTTATACCTGCAACCTTAGGTTTTAGAGTCCAGCATGGTATTATTACACCACGGTAATCACAATGGTGTGGGTCAGGCATGCAACTTTGTTCCTGGATAACTGTCTAACCCACGCCGAGCATGAGGTTTTTGTTGACATATCTTTTTTGGCGTTGAAACCAATATTATATATCACATAGGGTCTGAACATAATGTCCACATTTTAGTTCAATCGCATTTTGAAATGCCTGTATAGAAGTTTGATATTTGTCCGACTGTTCGATTTTACTCACGAATTTTTTCTACACTGTTTTTTCTTTCTCTTTTTCAAGGGACATCAAAATCTCTATGGTGGCACTTCGATGTCAAATTTATAGGTGAAATACAATACTTCCCTTATCTAAAATAGGCCAGTGACAGAACAAATAAATCGTAATTCATCTGATATGCAATAAAACAATTGTTTAGAAATAGGCTGGAGTATTTCATCTATCGACATTAAGGTTGGAGGGCACTTTAATCAGGAAGGCGGCTGTTGCATAAACATTTGGAGGGTTATTCGACCGAGTGCTACCAACTTTGGTATATACTGGAGGGAAGGAATAGTGATTACATGCCCAGAGGGGTGAGGGGTGCTCAGTTACTTACGGTTACACGCATATAAATACAAAAATAGGGATGTAAAAACTTTCCCATTTGTGATTATATCTGTCAGTCATTCTTCAGCCTGGGGAAATCTTACTCTCCCTAAATGGCAGCATTTCAGTGTTTATAGCCCTTTTATTACTTTGCTTTTAGATTAAAAGGGGGAGATTAACATTTCTATCTCACCAATATTTAACCGGATAGCTTAATGATGCATTTTCCCCCAGAACTTATTGCCTGATTTTTTTTTCCTTGTCAATGCATATTCTTCATGAAAGGGTATTATAAAATAAAATGTAATGTTCCATTCACATGAGCTTTCCTGCAATTTCCACAACCTATTCTTAGAAAAGCATATTTTTTGTCTAGTTCATGTTAATTGAGGTAAGCAGAAATAGTTTCTTTACACATTTCCTGGCAGACTCAACTGGACACAAGATACTGAAATGATAGCCAACATTTTTAGGGAAGGTATTGCACCCACCCAAAATTTGATATCGAGATTTCATCGGAAATACATATTTTAAGCCCCCTGAATCCAAATAAAGCATAGTTTCTGAGGACATCTTTATTCGGGATGAATTATGCTGAATTTTGCATAAATCGTAAGAGATTGACAAAAAAAAAAAAATCCACAAAAATATAGATCTCGTTAAAACACAGTTTACGCCATACATGTACATGTTTTTCGAGAACTTGGCCATTTATGAGATATTCCTTGTTATTGGTTTCAGTTTTAAAATACTTAGAACTTTTCTCATACAGAAATTAGTATTCCCTTATTTCCCTTGCGCTTACAAAGAAGGAAATAATATTGTTTGTGCTAATATTTATTTCGATTGTAAGCAATCAGATAGAATAATACGATTTTCAATCTCGTATTTTGTTAGAGAGAAGTGGAGAAAGTCATGTGAATGGACACATAATATTTTTAAGTTATGTATAATTGAACATTGTGTTTAACGTTATGTTAGATAGCGAATGGAGGGTGTCTCGGCTTCACATTATTGCTTCGAACATGTCTCTAAAAAGTTGCTGGACCACAGTTCATGATATACCTCAATTTCATTTTTCTTTCTCTATACGCACTATGTATAGAGAAGTTATTGCACTCCACCCAAAAATTCGATACCGATATTTCACCGGAAATATATGTTTTAGGGTCCCCTTTATTTAAAAAAAGCATTTTCGGAAAAAGGTCCGTGTGTATGTGTGTGTCCGTGTGTCCCTGTGTCCGTGTGTATGTGAACACGATAAAAAACAAACATTTTTCGAAAATTTTGATTTTTTTAAAGATGGCTCTAACGATTTTGATTAAAATATCATATATTAAAGATATTTACCTGACAAATAAAATATATATTTTTAATTTTCTGGGAATAGCCTCTGAAGACTACTTTATTATGGATGAATTTTGCATAACTACTAAACCATAAGAGATGGACAAAAACTTAACACACTCAAAATGTAGAGCACGTTAAAACACACAATTTATGTTATATACATTTTTTTCCTGGAGTTGATCGTTTTTGAGATATTCCTTTTTCTTGGTTTCAGCTTTGAAAAACATACTTTTCCCATACAGGAATTTGTCAGCATCTGTCCATACAAACAAAGGAACTTCAGTCACATAGCAACCAGCTTTTGGCTTTCACTTTAACCTATGGTGCTCCCTTATTTCGCTTCTACTTACAACAAAGTAAGAAATAAGACTATTTCTGCTAATTTTTCTCGATTAGCATGAAATAAATAAAAGATAAGCTTACTAACAATAATTTTTACAGAGATATAGAGAAAGTCGTGTGAATGGAACACATCAGATTTTTTTTGTTTAACGTTCCTTAGGCTACTGCCTCTGAATACACATGCAAAAAATGGGGAAGGAGTACAAATAGGTATTCATGTAACATGTTAACTGAGTTTGAATGAAACTGATTCAGTTGACGCATTACATCACTTTTCTGCTATAGCCTAGCTCCATGACTCACCCTCTGTCATTACATTTACACACTTCGGTAGCAAAAATCTGTCGAAATAGTTCAGAACATAATACATGAGATAATACAGAGCATGGAGACAATTTTTCTAGACTTGACTAGCAATAGGGGATACACCAACCATTGGTTATACGCGTTTAGATACAGAAAACTAATATTAGGAACAGAATTCAGAGGCAAGGTGTCGCCTTTACAGTATTTTATAAAGTGAGTATCGAGTATCGGTGCTCAAAGATCAGTGAGTATCTAGTATGTTAAACAAATAGTATTTTAGTCATAATCATTAGAGCTATTTTTAAGAAAATTAACATTTTCGATGTTCTCAAATACCGTTTTTATTTTTGAGTTGTGCTGCTCACACAGAGAGAGAGGGAGGGAGAGAGAGAGAGAGAGAGTGCATAAGCTGCCTTTTTACATTCAGGGACCTCAAAAGATATATTTCCGATTCAATTTTTGTTGGAATCAATATCTTCTTTATTTTATTACTGTCCTCAATTGAGGGCTGCCATGTAGACAAAGTATAACTACACGATTAACATTTTTAAAAATAATTTACAATGCTAAAAATAAATCATATAACTAAGTACAAGTAACATATAACATTAGAAATGATAGACTTCAAATCTAATACAAATAGCGTCAAGAAAAAAATTCGGTTACAGTTTTTATTTGTAATAATAATAATAAAGCGACATAAATCTGAAATACATGTTTTAGTTTAGACTAACATGCCAAACCACCACTAAGCAATTACAATGCTTAAGGATTCAAATTATTTCCTTTTTCAAAGCTGCATTAAGGAAATGCAGCCGCAATATTCAAACAGGAAAATAAAATATCGCCTGTCACTTCTAGACATGTGACTAATGTATTATAAACAATTCAGAAGAAACGAAGATACTCTGCGATGTCAAATTTAAACGAGAATTCCATTTGGACGTTACACCACCTAACTCCCCTACCCATTTAATTTCCCATTGACATGGGAGACACATATGTTTCTCGTATCAGCAGTTCCTATTTTTGATGGTTCTACACAACATAATGTCAAGAACTGACAGCATTAAATTAAAATTTCGGAAATTAACACATTCGTACATAACTGGCGAAGCACTGCATTATCTGTCACCGTACCGTTGTCCATAAATGTATTGGATATATCATTTCTAAGGGGTTTAATTAGATGCGTTTACTGATAACGTGTTTTAAACCTCAGAGGTTATTGCTTTTTGGCAGCGTGAAGTTAAGCTTTGTCCAGGATTTGAGGGCAATATCACAAACACAGATTGTACTTTTAATTCATGTTGGTTTATTTAAAGCTGTTTATTTCTATCTTATATCTTATATTTCATAAAAAATCTGATGTGTTGCATGCATATGATTTTACATCCCACTCATCTATAAACTATTCTTAAATTAGCATATTGTTCTATACACTTCTTGTTAAGAGTAGCCATAACTGAAAATTGGTAAAATATTTTCAGAAAATTATAAAAAAAATGGTTTTAGTGATTTTTTAGTTTAAATTAAATATCTTTTTATTAAAAGCTATTAAGAATATGTGGACGGAATTACAAACACACTAAAGTTGTGACAGACCAGCATGTAACAAAATGTTAATACCATTTAGATAACAAATTTCGAACCAAAATTTAGTAACCTTAATTCAGAGCTTAATAAAAATATTTTAAAATTTTAAAAATTGTTTACATAGAAACATTTTTGAAAATTTTATTTTTCTAAAAAATAGCTATAACCTTTTGATTAATATACCGCATATTAAATATATTACATCATAAATAAAATGTATACCTTGAATTTTCTGAGAATAGCCTCTGAAGACCTCTTCATTCTGGATAAATTTTGCATAACTGGTAAACCTTAAAAAACTTACCACGCAAAAATGTAGATCTGGTTAAAACACAATTTATACCATATAGATACATTATTTTACCGTTTCAGGTATATTTGTTGTTATGGGTTTCGTAATTTTTATCAAACAGGAAGCCACCTTTCGTTTTATATCTTTTGTTTTACTGGTGGCTATGCAAGGCGAGCCGAACTTCTATTATTCAAATAGCGACCAGCTTTTAAAATATTTCACTGTCGCTTTAATCTTGTGTATTCCCTTATTTTCCTTCTGCTTAGAAGAAATCAAGCAATAACACAATTTCTGCTATTCTTATCTCGAATAGTGTGATTTATATAAGAGAATATTTTTTTGTAGGAATAGTTTGTTTACAGGACAGGTAGAGAAAGTAATGTGAATGGAACACGTCAGATTCCTTTCCTTTATGTAGCTGTACATTACAATATATAAGGTGTATCATTTAGAAGTAACACAATATGGAGGTACCTGGCCAGTCAATAATCAGGAACTAATCTCCAAACACCTACGAACTTTCGGCAATATGTTAAATCCGTAATCATTTAGACTAGAAAAAACACACCAATATATGTGATTAATAAATTGTACATGATGTAATATATTACAAGTCGGCTAAACTATGACTAATTGTATTCTAAAGAAAATCCGAATGTGTATCTATTCAGCTATTGAATGAATATTGAAATAATGTAAAAAATGATCAATTAATGTAATGAATATATGTAACGTTACTATGGTAATGGGCATGTAGAAGAATCCAATAAATAATAATAATAACAAAAATAATGTGCTCCATACACATGACTTTCTCTACATCTCTGTGACAAATTATTGTTAATAAGCTAATTCTACTATATATTTAATGGTAAAACATTAACAGAAACGGTCTTATTATTTAGTTCTTTATTAGTAGGAGGGAAATGAGGGAATACACTAGACTAAACCGACAGTCAAATGTTTTAAAATTTCATTGCTATGGAATTGAAATGCATTTCTTTGCGTGATCAAGCATTGACAAGTTCCCGTATGAGAAAAGTTTAAGTATTTTAAAACTTAAATCAATAACAAAGAATATCTCGAAACTCCACGAAAAAAGTGTATGTGATATACAATTTATGTCATTTCAAATCCGGCGTAGGTTGATGGACTTTGTTCGGACGTACAAAATGGCTTCTTTCAGAAGGGAAGTAAAGCCGTTGGTCCCGAGTAAGAGATTTAAGGCATTACACATAAATTGTCTGATGTCATATACACTTTTTTCATGGAGTTGGCCGTTTTCGAGATATTCCTCGTTATTGATTTCATTTCATCTACATTTTTTGTGACTCTTACTGTTTACCAGTTATGTAAAATTCAATAGAAATTACCAGAATAAAGAGGTCTTTAGAGGCTTTCCCTAGAAATTTAAAATATGCATTTTATTTGAAAGATATTTTAATCAAAATTGTAGTCATTTTTGAGAAAATCAAAATTTTCAGTTTTTTTCCATGTAAAGGGTAGTTTGGGGTCCTAAAACATGTATTTCCGGTGAAATCTTGGTATCGAATTTTTGGGTGGAGTACAATAAATACTTCCTCTATACAGTATGTACACAGTACGTGTAGAGAAAGTAAAAAAAAAAGTATGTAATTTGTGAATCTGTAATGACTGCAGAGAGTTGTTTAAAATTTTAAACAAGTAAGGTCATACAGCATGCTTTCTATTATTTTTTGTCTGTTTTTAAAACAGTAAAGACCTCTCATTACGTAGTAGCATTGTGGAAGATGCATAAACAGGTGAAAGAGAGAGCGAGTCAGATTTTTCTTTGTGAAGAGGCGCTTTTTCTGCACAGCGTTAAATGAATCTTATCTCCCACTCTCCCAACTTCATCTGTGTGTGTTTCTTTTTGCGTCTTCCAACCTGAATACCCCCATCATGTTGCAAGTATAACGTGCACGAGTGACTTAAAAGGATCTTTGAGGGCGCCCACTGACTGCCTTTCCTTATACATACACCTGCGAAATTAGCATCGAGAACCGGAATCAAGAAAGTGAGTGAGCGAATTTGAGAAGCTCCGGTAGGTCTTGATGTGATTAGCTAAACATAAAAGGCAGTTTCTACTCAAGTTCTGTGTGCTTCCTTTACGAGTTTTTGCTTCTAAAAATCTGATGTGTTCCATTCATGTGACTTTCTCTACACCGCTGTAACAAAGCATATTCTTCTATCCACTTTAACATAGTCAAGATAAACATTAGCAGAAATTGACTTAATTACTTATAAGTTGAAGGAAAATAAGGGAATACACTAGGCTAAAACCATAGTCAAATTTCTTAAAGACTGGTTGTCATGTGTCTATTCAGGAGTTTACAGCTTTCCGTGTGAGAAACGTTTAAATATTTTAAATCTGAAGCAAATAACAAGGAATATCTCAGAAATTGTCAATTCAAGAGGGAATTGAGTCCCACTGTGAACAACCTGAAGAAGTGGACACAGAAAAAAAAAGCAATTTATGAATCTACCATTCCCTTTTTCAAAGACAAATATGATCTTAAAAACATATCAGTTACCGGATTAATGATAGGAGCCAGAGGGACAATCCCCAAAAAAGTACACCAATTTTGGAAAGATTATGGTCTGGATAAACGCCTACTGCATACAATAGCGATCATGGCAATCAGAGGATCTATTCTCATCCTCAGAAATCATTTGTATTCGTTTTAATACTGGTGCTATAACGATTCATTAAGTATTGTTCTGTAATTTTGAACTTAAGTGTTTTTTGAGAAGATTGTATGTGCTATTTGTATTAGATTTGAAGTTTATCATTTCTAATTTTATATGTTATTTGTACTTAGTTATACGATTTATTTTTAGCATTGTTAATTTATTTTTAAAAATGTTTAATTGTATAGATATACTTTGTCTACATGGCAGCCCTCAATTGAGGAAAGTAATACAATAAAAATAAATGACAAATGCGTGTTTTAACGTGATCTACATCTTTGTGTAGTAAGTTTTGTCTATCTATTACGGTTTACCAGTTACGTAAAATTCAGTAAAATTCATTCAGTATAAAGAGGTACTTAGAGGCTATTCCCAGAAAATTCAAGCAGTACATTTTATTTGTCCAGTGAATATCTTTAATATACAGTATTTTAATCAAAATTGTTGGTCTTTTTTGAGAAAATTAAATTTTTTTTCCATGTAAAGAGTAGTTTTGGTGGAGATTTTTCTCAAAATCTTCGTGTCGCATCCCTGAAAGATACTAAACTTAAATAGCAAGTTTGGTATTTTACCAACTTTTCATTTTTGAGCTATCGTGTTCACAGACTCACGCACACACGGACACACACACACACACACACACACACACACATGGATTCTTTTCTAAAAATACTTTTTTTGAATGCAGGGGACTTAAAACGTCTATTTCCGCTAAACTCTCAGTGTTGAATTTTTGGGTGGAATGCATCATTACCTTTTCTATATACTGTGTGCACAGTATGTGTAGAAAAAGTAAAAATCTGATGTGCTCCATTACAAAAGATTATTCTTTTTTCTACTTCATGCTAATCGAGATGGAATTAGGACTATAATCCTATTCGTAATTCTTATAAGCAGAAGGGAACTAAAGGAGTACACCAAGCTAAAGCGATAGTCAAACGTTAAAATCTGTCGTTATGGATTGCCATAACTCATAAGTAATACCACGTGTGTTTTCATATGGTTTTCATCTTGTCGATAATTCACGACCGGAGCTAAGCAACGGGAGTCAATTGTCCTAAGAGATGAAACCACGAGTTGCATTTGATAAGGCAATTCATCGAAATAGACTATTAATAATTTATAATACATAGGAAGGGAGATTTTATCAGGTTATGATTGTAATATTTACATTAATTCTCAAATGGTAGATGACGTATAGAACCATGTTTATTTATCGAATGTGTTGTTTTTCTTTCTTCCTTCACTGAATTATGATATGGCCGTCCGTGTCTGCGCTCAATGCACGAATATCGATAGCAACAATAGAAATAGGGAACAATTATTTTATTTGAGTTTATTGCGCTCATTTTATGCATAAAAATACAAATAATGATTATTTTCACTCCTTTTTGAACTAAATACATTATGAATTTGATAAAACTTTAAATAAGCATGGTAATTGAATTAATTGTAAGTACAATTGTGGAACTGACATTTACTAAAAGTGAAGGTTGGCTGCCTGGGTTGTCACCTAGTTACCAATAACCAAGACAGGAGATTAAACATACGAACGTCAGGTGCGACAAGATTTCAAAGAAATGGACATCAGCATGCATCCATCTTGAAGATTTTTTTATACCTTAACTCAATGTCCCTGTAGGTTAATCTTGGGTCTTCCCTAATCATTGTTTCCACAGCGGTGATGTTTTTGTAAGTCACAATTGTTGCTGGTCTGCCACTTTTCTCTCCATCTTTAAGAGATTGTCGCCCCCCTTTTAAATTCTGCAAACCATCGGAATACAGTGGCATGTGATGGTAAATAGTCCCCAAAAGCCTCCCTCAAATGCTCAAGTGACTGCGTTTCATGTAAGTCATATTTGAAGTGCACGAAAATGCTCCCTCTGAATCTCCATTACACTTTAAATAAGCTCACAATTTTCAGACTTCAAACATAAACTGAGCAAAAATGAATTGTGCAACAATGGTTCTATCTGTTACCATTGCATTACCAATGAATCAGCTATTTTGATAAAACAACAATGTTTTCCCCAGGGTTGGCCAAACTTCCGTGTCTCAATACACATCTACTCGCGACATTGCAGATTCTAGTTCAGTTTTAAATTTGAACTCTGCCATGGGTCGATTGATCAACGTGGCTGCGCATGCGCAAGCAGACAGAACGAACAGTAGACTGTGAATTTCGCATTGTAAAGAAGGGCCGATTTTCAGAAACTCCATTTTTACCCCTTATATATTAAACGTATTATCTCAGCGTGTAATGCCGATATTGAATTTTTGGGTCGAATTAAAATGCTTCCTCTGCCTTAGTTACATAAGTGGCAAGAAAGTAAAAATAGAAACGTAGGTTTATGCGATTTCTCTTGGAATACCGCAAACTGACTACAAAATGTAGCATAAACAGAAGAAACCCAGTAATCAGAGCACGGAAAAATAAAACGCTTTCTGTTGTTTCCTGTGGCCCTGTTTATTCTCTTATGTAATTAGAGCACTTCTCAAGCTAAGGTTGTAACTCACTCTAGTGGCCAACTGGGTAATTGCTCATTACTCTGCTGGATTTTGCACATAAGACATAATGTAAAGTCTTCCTCTGGTGGGCTCAGAAATGTGTGTATGTGTGCGTGCGCGCGTAGTATTAAGTCCAGGTACACTATCACGAAATTCCTTTTATCTCTAACTACCTTTTACATGGAAAATGTTTGGTTATTTTTGATTTTGTCAGAATAGCACTTAAATACTTTCTCTCCCTAGTTGAGTAGAAAAATAAAATATGGAGTTTGTAGTTTAAGGTTCAATCAGCACAATTATTTATACATTCATTCTATTTATCATAAATCATACAGGTTACATCTTATAACCCTTCAAAAGTATGTCAAATAGCAGCGGTTTACCGTACCTCTTAAGAATTTTTAATTGATATATAAAAAATTTAAGATACTTTCATGAGAATAAAATATGTATCTTGAATCTTTTGGGATATTTTACGAAATCCGCTTCATCCAGAAGACATTTTGTGAACTCTTGCATAAATGGTATAAGCGGTAGACAAAAACGAGCCACACAAAATGTAGATGTGTTTAACACATAGATTTTATTCCAAATAATCATGTTTGTGACATAAGCCGCTTCTAATATATCTGATATTAGTTGTTCGAATTTGTTTAACACATTTATTTATATTCGCTAAAACATTTTAGGCATTATAGTGACCTTTACTCTAGTAATACACAATAAATACATGCTATGTAGTTCTCATTTATGTGTAGGATACATTAAGAATAATATTGGGAGAAGTGTACATTTATTAATAATCAAATAAAAGTAATAAATTACTTACCAATATATAATACAATATGCAGTAATAAAGTGGTTAAGTGACAGAAGGGGCATATAACTATACGACGCGATAAAATCAATGAATGGTTTAACTTATAAGAATAACTTACAATATATTTATATTCCAATGTCACTGAAGATCAACTTGAAATAAACTGATGGGTTTTAAATTACTTTATGGGATTCCTGTTTGAGGCCGATGTGAATATTTGTGAGTAATATTTGAATTGTTATGTTATTTTTATTTTTTTAGTTTTTATTAATTAAGATAACTGCTGTACAACATATAGTTGTGCACTTTTATGGAAAAAAAAAAAACAGAACAAAATTAATACAATGTGTTTTTCAATTATCACAATGTTCAATATTTCGATTACTTTAATGTCCTGTCGATTTGCACTTGTTATATGGGTTTACATGGAAAGAGTATGGAATTTTAAGGATAGCATATAGCGTCCGGTTCTTAAAAATTTGACTATTTGCTATTCTCTTTATATCTATAATGAAATTTGCAAATATTTATCTCTATTAAATAAAGTTGATAGAAAAATAAACTATTGTAAGAATAGTTTTTATACCGTTAATAAATGATGGAGTGTAGAGAAACTTATGTGAAGGTAACACATTTAATATTTTTCTTTATTTTTCAAAGAATATCCAAAGCAAGTATGGCTTATTACATTGGTTTCAATGAAAAGAGCAATTCTGTATCTGTTTAGAAATATTTTCGTTTACTACGTTACATAACTCATCCAGAAGATACATCATTGATTCATTGTGTCAACTTCAATAGGACCCCCAACCCCAAGAAGATCGTTCTTGTAGTTTTTCAGCAACTTCCGCTTGCTACACACACTTAGAAACACGGTATAAGGTTTCAATGCTGTCATTTATCTTCGAGCACTGTTCAAAGGACAAAAGAGTAGAAAAATCGACCTGTCTGCATTCCTTTCTTCTCGAAAAATAAGTTTCTTTCTCACTTGGTTTCGTCAATAAAGAAAATGAGCGCTCGGCACTTCGTTCCAGAAAAAAAGGAACTAATTTAGCGAGTATGTTACAAATTGTCCTGTCTTCTGTTGAGTTTCGGTTCATTGGAAACGCTGAACAGAACCTAACAACATGTGGTTTCCATTTCCTTTGACGCTAAAAATAAAATAAAAGAGTGGCGAATAGATATTCCTCTCTGTAACTGTGAGCTTTAATATGAAAACTGTGTAATTGCAAATTTGAACAGTAAAGTAGTGCATTCGATAGAGACATAAAACAAGGTTTGCTACAAATCACGAGAGTTTCCCTTGTGTATCAATTTTTCTACCGCTTACTTAAGATAGAAAGGGTGCGCACATAACTCAGAAAAGAAAAGAAGCATAAATATTACATTCATACTTACCTAAGGGAAGTTATCAGTGCTTTCGAAAAAAAAAATGTCACAATGCAAGTTAAGAGAGGAAAGATGAATAATAATATATGGAAGCCCGCCTGGGTAGTGTGGTCGTAGCGTGTCTGCTTCACGTTCAACAGGTCGTGAGTTCGAATATAGCTTAGGGTGAGTTACCTAGATAAGGTTTTTTTTCTCGGGGTTTTCCCTTATACTGAAAAGATGAGGGTCAAGTAACTTTAAACTCCATAGACTCCGAAATCATTTGAGCATCATTCCTCGTCCGATATGACCAACCAGGTTAAAGGGCTTTATATATAAATAAATAATATTCGGATTAATATTATTTGCAGTTCTGTTCAGTGTTGAATATCTGTTGTTGCTTAGATACTCTACTACACGCAAATGCATGCACCTATACATTGCCACTCTGAATCGCTGCACGCGCGTAAAATCAACACAGCCCACCTGGGTAGTGTGGTGGTAGCGTGTCTGCCTCACATTCAATAGGTCGCGAGTTCGAATCTCGCTTAGGGTGAGTTACCCGGGTAAGTTTTTTTTTTTCTCGAGGTTTTCCCTTATCCTGAGAAGACGAATGTCGAGTAACTTTAAGCTTCATGTACCCCGAGATCATTTGAGCATGATTTTGCCAATTTCATTCATCGTCCGATATGACCAAGCAGGTTAAAGGCAGTTAAGCTTAAAAAAAAAAAAAATAAAAAAAAAAATAACACGACGCGAGATGTCGGTTTACATCAAAGCGAGACATTTTCACAGCTCTGTGCGTAATACACGTGCAATAATAAGCTATACTGGAAATATCTTTCACGTCATCGGCAACTATTTAAGCGGAACAATTTTCCTACCAGAGCCCAAGGATAGAGTTAGAGACTTCCATCAGATACCTTGGCAAGAACCTAGCTTTTCGTGAACACGTGCAGGCTAAGGAGGCGGTGGCTGCATTATATCCTGTTCTGGCTTAAGGAAATGTCATTACAAGACGCTAATAATTCCCTTGATGCTCTATGCCTGTGAGGTGTGGCAGCAGGCTCCTGCCTTCTCAGGTTACAACGGATGCAGAATAGGGCACTCTGATCCATCTACTCTGCCGTCGTTTCCCAGTGAGACTACTGCATGAACTTTCGCACTTCTGTACGTGGAGCACATGATTAGGCGCCGGGCTCAAAATGTATACACTAGATTAGCCGAACATAAACGCCCTTGTCAAATCTATGGGGGAATACTTACCCGTAGAACGCCACTATAGGTGGTGCTACTGGTTTCCACACATGACTGGGGGCATCCCTGGTAATGAAGGTATTAAACCAGCCAACAGCCAAAAAAACTGGAGGTGATCTTCAAAGTTATACCCTATTCTTGGCTAGTACGCCGGCGGTGTAGCGGGAAGGATTGAAGAGAATGAAAAGCTCTTTAGATGCTATTTCCAGAAAATTATATATATACATACATATATATATACACCTACATTGTGTTATGTAAATATGTTTAATACACAACATTTTAATCAATATCATTAGAACCATTTTTGAGAAAATCAAAATTTTCTAAAGGGTAAAGGGTAGTTTGGGGTGGGGAATTTTTTTCTTCAAATCTTCGTGTCGCATCTT
Organism: Hymenopus coronatus; assembly: GCA_030762935.1. NCBI lineage: Eukaryota > Metazoa > Arthropoda > Insecta > Mantodea > Hymenopodidae > Hymenopus > Hymenopus coronatus. The sequence continues at coordinate 31,720,813 of CM060897.1, forward strand.
TGGAAGATATTAAACTTAAATACCAACTTTGGCATTTTACCGATTTTTTCGTTTTTAATTTATCATGTTCACAGACATACGGGCACTTGGTCCTTTTTCTAAAAATGTTTTTTATACACAGGATACTCTAAAAAACGCGTTTTTACGGTGAAATCTCGGTATCGACTTTTTGGTTGGAATACAATACTTTCTCTACCTATGCACTAAGTAAAAGTGGCACATGATTCTGTTAATAGAAATAGAAGTAGAAGAAATTCTAATTAATGTCCAATAAATGCGGTGCAGCCTTCTAAATCTTCTTCAGCAACACATTTGTTATTCTAACCTCCATGACACAATAAAACGGTCAGAGGCCAGAACTGTTCACAAGCAGAGTTGCTGATGTTCGTCATAGTGAATGAATGAATAAGTGTATTTATTGTAATACCCGCCGCATACATATCTTGATCTTCATCAATCGCACGAGTCCACAGACCGTATGCTATTGCAATAAACAAAATAGTAAGCAATATTAGAAAACAAAAAATCTGATGTATTCCATTCACATGACATTCTCTATATCTCTGGTCCAAATTGTAGTTAAAAAGCATATGATTGTATTTACTTCATGCTAATTAGCAGAAATAGTCTTATTACTTGCTTCATTGTAAGTAGAAGCGAAATGAGGTAGTTCCATAGGTTAAAATGACAGCCAAAAGCTGGTTGCTATGTAACTAAAGTTTCTTTGTTTATATGGACAGGAGTTGAGAAATTCCTGTATGAGAAAAGTATTAGTTTTTCAAAGCTAAAACGAAAAACCAGGAATATTTTAAAAATGATCAACTCCACGAAAAAAATGTAAATGGCAAAAATTGTGTGTCTTATGGTGAGCTACATTTTCTGTGCAGTAAGTTTTCCCCCATCTCTTGCGGTTTAGCAGTTATGCAAAATTCCGTAAAATTCATCCAGATTAAAGTAGTCTTCAGGGGCTATTCCCAGGAAATTCAAGATATACATTTTATTTGTCAGGTAAGTATCTTTAGTATACGATATTTTAATCAAAATCGTCGGAGCCATTTTTAAGAAAATCAAAATTTTCAAAATTTTTTCCATGTAAAGGGTAGTTTGGGGTGGGGGGATTTTCTTGAAAATTTTCGTGTCGCATCCTTGGAAGATACCAAGCTGAAATACCAAGTTTGGGCTTTAACGGTGTGTTCGTTTTTGAGCTATGCTGCCCACAGACACACACATAGACAGACAGACACACAGACAGACAGGTACCCACGGACATTTTTCTAAAAATGCTTTGTTTATATTCAGGAGTCTCAAAACATGTATTTCCGGTGAAATCTGGTATCGAATTTTTGGGTGCAATGCAATACCTTTTCTAACTTCTATGTGCATAGTTCGTATAGAGAAAGTAAAAATGAAAACAGTTAACACGAAAATAAAAGCACAAAGATATTCAAATACAGCATCTTAAATTTACAACACAGAATAAATGTACCCTATTATAGTAAAGAAATATATACAAACCGGCGGCGCTGATATGACCCTGCCAATTGAAGAATCGTTAACAAATAATAATTATAAACTAAAATAAATAAATAAAATTGGTATGGAATGTTAGGCCTATAGTAAGTTAAAATTAGTTGTTAGATCTTAGGAGTAGGCCAGAAATATTGTTTCCTTAATACTACATCTCATGGTCTACACCTCAATTCTAGAGGTAAAAGGCAGCTTTCGCAGCTAATTGTCGACAGAATTATAGGTAGAATTCCTGTTAAGATACCTGATAGGGCTTTTTTAGGTTAAAGGAAATCCCCCAAAATAGTCATGAAAGAACTCTAAAGTCAATTGAAATAAATAAAAGTTCACCAACAAAGAATTTTAGGAATGTAGAAAATATCAGTAATTCTATTAAGATAAATAATAACAGTAGCTCATTGTGTATATTTCACCAAAATATTAGGGGTTTAAGAAACAAAGTTGATGAACTTTCTCTTAGTCTTGCTTCTGAAAAATTACAGCCTCACGTTTTATGCTTATCTGAACATCACTTAACAGAACAGGAATTTTTGCCAATTTCACTGCATGGGGACTCTGTAGGAGCAGCATATTCAAGGAAAAAATTTAAAAAAAGGAGGGGTTTGCATATTTGTAAGACACGATGTACCCTATAAAGTCATTAATCTAAACAAGTTTTGCTTTGAGCTAGACATAGAGATGTGCGCAGTTCAGCTAAACATAAATCAAGTAAATTTTGCAATAATAGCTCTATATCGGTCCCCACTAGGTAACTATGAGTTATTCAAAAAACAGTTAGATGATTCCTTAAAGTTTATATTGAAACCGAAACTAGAAATGATAATTTGTGGTGACATAAATATTGATTATCTTATACCTAGTTTCCGAAAGGACCAACTTAATTCTATATTTTTTGCATACATGTCACACACAGTACAGAATTAAAACTTCAATAACCTTACCATTTGCAAATGGCCTTTCAGATCATGAGGCACAAATACTTCTCATTAAAGAGATAAACTTAAAGTTAAAACCAATCTATAAATATTGTAGAACACGAAAAGTAGATGAAAGCTCCCTCACATTGTTTAAGTATGCCCTTCAACAAGAATCATGGACTGAAATCTATAAAATAAATGGAGTAAATGACAAGTTCAGTCATATCCTACAACATTTCAACTCTCATTTTGTAGCATGCTTTCCAGTCAAATATTGTAAAATATATAATCAGAAGGAAAATAACACCTGGATTACAACAGTCATTAAAACTTCTTGCAAACATAAGCGAAAATTATACCAAGAATTGAAACATAATAAGACCCCACACATAGAACGTCACTACAAAAAGTACTGTAAAATTCTAAAAGAAACAATAAAAGGTGCTAAAATATTGCATTATAATAAAGATATATCCAATTCTGATAATAAAATAAAAACTATCTGGAATATAATAAAAAGGGAAAAAGGTAAGAGCTCTCAAGAAAGCCCCTCAATTGCACTGAATTCCGGTAATCAAAAAATTGATGATCCTCAAAAAGTCGCAGATATTTTCAACAATTTCTTTTTGAATGTAACAGACAAATTAAAAATAAACTATGGATGTAAAGAATCAGCAATACATTTTATGAAAAACTTCTTTTGTAAACAAAGTCCCTGAATTTAAAGTAAAAATGACTACACCATTTGAAATAAAAAATATAATAAATTTATTTAAGACCAAAAATTCCTCTGGATATGATGAAATATCAAGTAAAATCCTGAAAGCATGTTCTGACCTAATATGCATTCCCCTTAGCTTTTTATGTAACGAATCACTAAAGAGTGGAATATTTCCTGACAGAATGAAGTACTCTATTGTCAAACCACTTTTTAAAAAAGGAAAACAAGATAATATATTAAATTATAGACCCATATCTCTCTTGTCTGTTTTCTCAAAAGTATTTGAGAAAGTAATGTTCAATAGGCTCTATAATTACTTGGAAAAGAACAACTTATTTGCCAAAGAACAGTTTGGCTTTAGAAAAGGAGTAGCGGCAGATAATGCAACCTACAAGCTCACACATAAAGTGTTAACAGCGTTAAATGAAAAGGAACATGTCGGTGGAATCTTTTGTGACCTAGCGAAGGCTTTTGACTGTGTGAATCATGAGATTCTGATAGCTAAACTAAATTTCTATGGAATAAAGAATAACATATTAGATTGGTTCATTTCATACCTAGAGAAGAGAAAACTAAGGGTCGAAATTAATAACTCCAATGGGTATCAAAATAGTGCCTCAGAATGGAAATCAGTAAAACATGGTGTTCCCCAGGGAGCAATCTTAGGGCCTCTTTTGTTCTTGGTTTACATAAATGACCTCCCATTATACATTAACAGTTTTGCAAGTATTTATTTATTCGCAGATGACACTAGTGTTCTAGTAACAAGTAAAGATTTCAATGAATGTGTAGTTAAATTAAACTATGATCTAAATTGTATGTCAAATTGGTTAAAAGCAAACAAACTCTCAGTAAACCTTGAAAAAACAAAAACAATTAAATTTATAACTACTCTCTCACCACAAACGCACATAGAAATAGGAATTAATGATACATTGTTAGAACAGCTAAATGAAGTCAAATTTCTTGGCCTTCAGGTAGATAAGCATTTGGACTGGAAGTCGCATATTAGCTACATCACTTAGCTCAGCATGTTAAGCTCTCCGTGCACTGGTTTAATTTCTCTCAATCGATACACTTAAGTTGGTGTATTTTGCCTACTTTAACTCCATCATCGAGTATGGAATACTATTCTGGGGTAATTCAGTAGATAGTAAATGCATATTCCGGATACAGAAGAAAGCTATACGAATAATCTGTAATGCTTATAGCAGACAGTCATGCAAAGAACTATTTCAAAAATTGGGCATCCTCACCTTACCTTGTGTTTATATACTATCCATTTTAAAATTCTATGCAGTTAATCGACATGGTTTTATAACAAACATGGAAATTCATAACATTAATACTAGACAAAAGGGATTGATTCATCGTCCCAATGCCAATCTTCGTTGCTTTCAGAAAGGTGTATATTATGAAACAATCAAGATATTTAATGCTCTCCCCAGTAATCTCAAAGAAAATGTTGGGAATTTCAGGGCTTTTAAGGCCTCTCTTAAGGAGTACCTTTGCAATAAATCATTTTACTCTGTAGATGAATATTTAAGTGACAAATCTGTCTGACAATACCGTTAATAATCATTGTATTTATAAATATTACAATGTATTGCATTTTGTGTATATTAGTGTGTGTGTGTTTTATATTAAAATTAAACTGATTTATACTTTGACTTGCACGAATGTGTCAAATGAATTTTTTTTAGTATTTAGCAATGACACAAGGTCTGTAAAGCCTGATCTTTTGATATTTTACACTCTAGTACATAATTGTAAATCTTTGCATTGGAAATTCTATAACATATTTGTAAATATGTATTGTAATTTGTTGACATTTTTGAAGAGTACATAATACAATAATCATGTTTTAGTTTATATAATTACTACTAGTAAATATTATATCGATAATTTGAAAAATATCATCTGACATAACATTAGTTTTACATATAATGAAATTATATTTATTTATACATTTTAACACTATATTTTGATACTCTTTGTTTTTATGTGCATGCAAAAAAAAAAAAAGTATTCTGTTGTTTTTGTAATCTATGCTTTTAGCACTAGAGTTTATATTTTTTTTTTTCATAGTATATAGTATATAAACATATGTATACATGTGGCTTCTCTGGTTACAGCGGGTGCAGAATAGAGGACTCCAGTCCATATATTCTGTATGTCGACGTTTCCCTTTGAGGCTACTACATGAAGCTTCGGCCCTCCCATATGTGGAAGATGTTATTAGGCGCCGGGCTCAAAAATTCTACGCCAGATTGGGCGAACATGAGAACGCTCTTGTCAGATCACTGGGGGAGTACTTACCCTCTGAACGCCGAAAAAGGCGGTTCCGGGTTCCCCGCATGGCTTGTGGACACCCCCGGTAACAACGGCTTTAAACCAGCCAACAGCGTAATAGCTGAACAAAGCACTCCCCATCCCATAGGGATAGGTCTATCAAAATTCACCACCATATTTAAATAAATAAATAAACACCAGCGGAGCAGAGGAAAGGATGCTGCTCCTGAAAATGCAACCGCTCGAGGAGCCTACCAGCGCTACCTCCTTAACACCAACACTCGAAACCTCAAACAAAACCTTAACCATCACCTCATTCCTGTGGTTAAACCCTTACCAGGGTAGGTACACAGCAACAACACCCAGGCTCACCACGAGCCTACCAGACACGCACGCACGCACGCACGCACGCATGCATATGCCTTGACAAGGTCTATGTTCAGTGGCTTTCTGGCCTAAACGAACCTACAGAATGCTTTCTAATCTAATCTAATCTAATCTAATTCACCGAGTTCCTTCTTAGCCAGATTAGAATACTTGTATGCTGATTCCTTATTAAAATTGCCACTGCCAGTATCTCATCGGTAGCTTTTGTAGCATTAATTAGTCTCAGTAGATATTTCATCAATTTTATCAATTTTGTTCGATATTAATGAGCTTTGTTTATTAAATATAGAGTCCCTAGATACCTTTCCTAATAACAATGAAACTCTAGAACAGAGTTAATTTATCATTTTTCCGTAAATAATTTCAGTTACAAACTAGTGCACCATAAATTGATGAGGCTACCACGGGAATTATTAAATCGTCATGCCCTCGGGAATTCTAATGCCGTCCGTCTCGGGTCATAATCATTTCTGTAATAACCCTAGTGCGTAAGTAATTACGTAGTTCGGAAAGTGATGAAAATGTGATTTTTCTAAAAGCATTGTTACATATATTTTCAGAGTCTAAAATCGTACAATCGTTATACGTTCAGCACATTTTATGTGTAGGTTTTATAGATGTGTGATCGGGAGAAACAAAAGAAAGTAGCACTGACATGTCAGCAAATAGAATTGTAAGTACAGAAACCGAATATTGAAATTAAGTGGTTGAAAAACAAAAAATGATGTGTTGCATACACATGACTTTCATTAGATCTTTGCAACAAATTATTGTTAAAAACCTTATGTTTCTTTTTACTTCATGCTAATCGAGAAAAACATTAGCAGAAATAGTCTTACTACTTCTTTCTTGTAAATAGAAGCGAAATATGGGCGTACTATAGGTTAAAGTGATAGTCAAAAACAAGTTGCTATGTGACTGAAGTTCATTTGTTTCTTTGGACGGGAGTTGACAAATTCCTGTATGAGAAAAGTATAAGTTTTTCAAAGCAGAAACCATAAACAAGCAATATCTCAAAAACATTCAACTGTACAAAAAAAAAAAAAAAAAAAAAAAATGCATATGACATAAATTGTGTGTTTTATGGTGATCTATATTTTTTGTGCAATAAGTTTTTGTCTATCTCTTACGATTTACCAGTTATGCAAAATTCAATAAAAATCATCCAGAATAAAAAGGTCTTTAGAGGCTATTCCCAGATATTCAAGATATACAGTTTATTTGGCATGTAAATATCTTAAATATAAGAGATTTTATTCAAAATCTTTTGAGAAAATGAAACATTTCGAAAATTTTTCCACGTAAAGGGTAGTTTGGGGTAGGGATATTTTCTTGAAAATCTTCGTGACGCATCCATGGAAGATACCAAACTAGAGTACTAAGTTGGGTATTTAACGGTCTTTTCGTTTTCGAACTATGGTGTCTACAGACACACACACACAAGCGCGCGCGTGGACCTATTTGCAATAATGCTTTTTTGGATTCAAGGGGACCTAAAACATTTATTTCCGGTGAAATCTCGGTATCGAATTTTTGGTGGAATACAATACATTCTCTATACACTATGCGTGTAGAGAAAGTAAACATAATATGATGGAGGAACCCATTGATATGGACCATAAGATGTGGGAAGTATTGGACTTACCAAGTGCATTGGTGAAAGAAGCAGCGCTGATGGAAGTGGAGACTTTTATTATAGTGTTTAACGCCCGTTTTTACTACCATGGCACTGATGATACATGGAACGATGATGTAGCACCGGTGGAATGCGATGGCGGGGGAAACAGGAGAAAATCCGCCCTTGCACCGCTTTGTCCACCACAAATCCCATATTCGGCCACTTGGGATCGAACTCAGGGTTACTTAGTGAAAGGCGAGTGGTCTAACCACTCAACCACATCGCGGCTCAGAAGGTGAAGCTGGGAAGAGGGCCGAGGAAGGGTATGGGTATAGAAAGAACACTGAAATGTTGGTTTATAATCCTGAAGTTAGATAAGAATACTTAAAGGTAGTCTTTGAATGCCAGACGCAGTGTCTCTGGATGGATTGGTAGTAAGCGAATGGGATGGAGGAATACTGGAGGAGAGGAGAAAACTCGTACATTTTGAAAAATAATAAGAAAGAGATTTGAAGACGTGGAAATCCAAAAAAATTTTGGTGGGATAATGGGAAAAATCTGATGTGTGCCATTCACATGACTTTCTCTATATCCCTGCAACAAATTATTCTTAAAAAGCTTATATGTCTATTTACTTAATGCTAATCAGAAAAAAATAGCAGAAATAGTCTTATTACTCGCTTCCTTGTAAGTAGAAGCGAAATAAGGGACAACCGTAGGTTAAAGTGGGAGTCAAAAGCTGGTTGGTATGTCAATGAAGTTCCTTTGTTCATATGGATAGAAGTTGACAAGTTCCTGTATGAGAAAAGTATACGTTTTTCATAGCGGAAACCAAAAATAAGGAATGTCACAAAAACGACGAACTCCACGAAAAAAATGTATATAACATAAATTGTGTGTTTTAAAGTGCTACACATTTTTTGTGTAGTAAGTTTTTGTCCATTTCTTACGGTTTAGCAGTCATTCAACATTTAGTAAAATTCATCCAGAATAAACTACTCTTCAGAGGCTATTCCCAGAAAATTCAAGATATACATTTCATTTGTCAGGTAAATATGTTTAATATCCGAAATTTTAATCCAAATCGTTAGAGCCATTTTTGAGAAAATAAAAATTGTTGCAAAAAGTTCCATGTAAAGGGTAGTTGGGGGTGGGGGGATTTTTCTCAAAATCTTCGTGTCGCATCCCTGGAAGATAGTAAACTTAAATACCAAGTTTGGTATTTTACCGACTTTTCGTTTTTGAGTTATCGTGTTCGCAGACACACGGACACATGGACACAGCCACACACACACACACACACACACACACACGGAACTTTTTGTGAAAATGCTTTTTTTGGATATTGGGGACCCTAAAACATATATTTCCGGTGAAATCTCGGTATCGAATTTTTGGTGGAGTGCAATACTTTCTCTATACACTATGTACATGGTGCGTATGGAGAAAGTAAAAAGGTCTCTGGTATATTATATTCCTATCAATGAAGAAAACATGGGAAAGGGAGACATACTTTGATAAGGTAAATAGTGCACAAAGGGAGGGATAAGAAAAGGCATCCCACAGAGCCAGTGTCCGTTTGTGGGAAGGAGATCTAGAGCACGGAGAATTTGAATGACAAAGAACAGATTTTTGGAGGACAGAATCCCTTCAGCAGAAGTGGGGCAAGGTGGATAGGAGATCAGCGTGAACGGTGGTTTTTAGATAGGTCGGTAGCAGCTTAGGTCAGTTTTTATGCAAAGTTAAGAAAAATGGAACTGGCCTGTGCAAAGGGAATTAGAGTTAATATAGATAATTTGTTGTTAGGTATTAATGTTTTGATACTTTAGGGAACTAAAATGTGTATGGATGTAATTTTATGAATGGGGCTTGAGGAGCTAAAAGTCTGGGCGGTATGCCCGTTATACTCAAGTATGTATTAGACTAACACAAATAAATAAATACATCTTAGAAACATAAACATTTGGGACATAAGGGGCATTTTATGTTAATATATTTTATTGAATATGCAACACTAAACATATAGTATTGGATTTAATTGTTTTTCTCACAAGCTGTGTGTAGGACAGGAGTAGGATAGGTAGAGTCAGACAGAAAAATTCAACTCCTTAGCAGGATTTGAACCACGGATCTCCCGATGTCTAGCCGGTTGCTCTGCCACTGAGACATGATCATAATAGTTGATTATACTATAAATCCTAGGACTTAAAGTACTTACAGCATTGTAAGTCGCCATTAGGGTTGTCATCTCAAAATAATTTGAGATCACGTTGTAGTTTACCGGGAAACGTGAGTCAGTTGAGAAATTCGGTGCTATGCCGGCATGTGGCCATGGTGGTTCAGTGGCAGAGCGCCCGGCTAGAGCTGGGGAGATCCGTGGTTCAAAACCCGGCTATGGCGTTGAACTTTTCTGTGACTCTGTCTATCCAACTAAATGTATAACTTCCTCCAAAACATGATGGCCTTCAAACGGGACCGCTCCCTCCATCTACTAGGCAATAACCATGAGCAAACCTGAGGCGACCGTGTACTAGGGGCGAGAGGCAACGTAGTAAAAACCTCTGTTTCCTGGAGACTCTGTAGATTCTACTTGCAAGTCGAGAATCGCGCCTCAGTTAAGGGACCTGTAAGTTGAAGACTTGGCAACAGCGAGGGTTGGTTTCCAGCCGCACACTTCCTAATTCCAAATTTTAAAATCACGCCTCCTTTGGAGGAGGAGTGGGGCATGCATCCAAATCACGCCAAATTTGATAGGTACCTTATGTTTGATTATAGTCAATGAAAATATTTTATAAATTGAAAAACAATAGCATTGACTAAGTAGGGTTAATATATTAGTTACTGATAACAGTTAATTAGAATTCCCACCTTTTTTACAAAGAATTCTAGATACACGATTTATTTGCCATGTTAGTACCTCAGACCACGACATTTTAACTAAAATTATTTGCAGTCGTTTTAAGGAAATAAAAAAAAATAAATAAATAAATACCCCCAAATGAATTGGAGGAATGTTCTGCATACATTGGTCAAATGTCGGAATTAAATACCACATTTTTTATTCGATTTCAGTATTTGTTCTACCCTAGGTGACATCATCACTTGTTTGTTTCCATGGATACCGACATCACACACCGTATTTTGTGTACACCTGCAATAAAACAAATGCACTCGATTGAGCGCGGCACGCGAGCTGAATCGGTAACCGTCGACCATACTGAAACAAATGACGCTGCACTAAAACGACCACAGGATTTGTGTTTCCAGTACAAAGAAATTAATCACATAACAACGCGCCGTTTCGGTTATTCATTCAAATACTGTCTACATATTTCACTGGCGCATGCGCATAACTCAATCTGCGGGCAGTAATGTGAATTCCTGGAATATTCATGACGAATGAGGTTCGGTTCGATTGAAATTTACATTGGTTACGTTGGTGGGAGATTAGATTAATTCCAGTTCTATATTCCACATATAGGTTTCATAAATGTAAGGTATCTACAGAACAAGTGACTGCTTGCAGAATCGAATGTTCCAGGAAGCAAAGCAGAAGAAAAAACTCTATGGTGTTATAGTCACCTGATTTTCTCTACCCACTATAATTCACTTTGTTATCTATTTTGCAAATTATTGGCAAATGTTTCAATATGGGTTTTAATGTAACGTTACTGATGAGCTCTGGTATGAATTTGGACTTGATATTTTAGAACGAAAGTTACCTGGTCTCTTACCAGTTTATGTACGGATCTGTGTTTGCCCATTGCAGTCAATTGTTTAGCACGGATTGTCGGTCATAATGTATTCACCTTCTGTTGCGTATAAATAATGATGGACTGACGGGATCAGAAGTTAGTTTGGAACGCCTGAACTTGACAGTCAATTTTCCTCGAGCTACTGCCACTCAGCTTTCGTTAAGGCACACGCTTAAACTATCAGGGTTGTTGTTGATACACTTATTATTTAAAAATAGAATGCCTGAATGGCCAAAACTACAAAAATAATCTTATCAAATTTCTATATTTTAAAATACTTTTTACTCTTTTCTCAGCCAGTCTTTTGTATATCTGTTATGGTCTCATAGTCATACAAAATTCGGAGAAATACGAGGGTCGGCTGATAAGTCCCGGACCTCACACAAATAAGCGCCACTAGGCCAATTAGACGGTACCATCGTATAGTTCATTCTAGACTAGCTTGTATCTATAGTTACAGGCCACTACCTTGTTTAGTTTCGAATGACATTTTAAACAAGACAACTGGAGAATTTGGAAAAACGAGCAGTGATTAAATACTTCTATTTGAAAGGCTTAACACCTAAAAAAATCAAGGAGAAAATGGACAGTACATTGAAAGACTCTTCCCCTTCATATTCAATGATTAAAAGATGGGTTGCAGAGTTTAAAATGGGACGTACGAGCACTAGTGATGAGCCTCGCTCTGGACGCCCTGTAGAAGTGACAACTCCAGAGATCATTGAAAAAAATCATCGTTTAGTATTGGAAGACCGCAGATTAAAGTTGTTCGAGATAGCAGAAGCTATAGGCATATCAAAAGAACGTGCAGGTATTTTCAGTAATGTTTTGGGCTTTCACAAGGTCTGTGCCGCGTTTGTTGACACCTGATCAAAAGTTGCAAAGAAGAACTGTTTCTGTTAAGAATGTGGAGCCCTACCGTAAAAATCCCAATGAATTTTTGAGACGGCTTATTAGCATGGATGAAACTTGGATACATCACTACACTCCAGAAAGTAAATCACAGTCAAAATAACGGATTGCGTCAGGTGAACCAACTCCAAAAAGGCAAGGTCAATTTTGTCAGCTATAAAGGTTATGGTGTGTGTTTTCTGGGATGCACAGGAATTATTTTTATTGATTACTTAGAAAAGTGTAAAAATATCACTGGGGACTACTACGCAAGCTTACTACAACGTTTGAGTGATGAAGTGAAAAAAAAAAAATCTTGTTTCATTACGACAATGCTCCAGCCCTTCGTTTCCAGCAATGGGGAAAATGTTCGAATTAAAGTTGGAATTGCTTGAACATCCACCCTATTCGCTAGATCTAGCACCCAGTGACTACCTCCTGTTCCCAAACTTCAAAACATTTCTTGAAGGATGAGGAGGTCATTGATGCGAAAAACAGCTATTTCGATAAATCACACTACAGAGGTGGTTTAATTAAATTAGAACACCGATATGACCCTAGTAAAGGAGAATTCAGAGGCAATTCACAAAGAATTCCAAACCGACGTGGGTAGGTGGTGTCTTTAAGACATGGACTATGAACGGGAGGTTGAAATCCGTGCTTCCTCTCAAGGTTTTTTCCAAATTTTCCTCAGTTATCATAATGGACAAATGTTCCTTAACTTAGGCTGGAACGTTGCTTGTCACTCACCATTTCATTTTATGTATCTTTATCGTCACCACATGTGGTGCTGTAAGAAGTAATATCGGGCGTTAAACACTATTCAGATTACAGAAAATATAGTATAAACAAAGACCTCTCAAATGAAACCTAGATAAAACTAAGAACACTGTGTGGGCTAAAACTTCGCACAGAATGGCTTGGTATTTGTTGTAGCAAAACAAAAGACGGTCATCCTGCGTGAAGTGTCTGCTGAGTAGAGAATAACGGTGCGATTCAAATAACGTGTTTCGGCAAGTGAAATGTTTGTTCGAATACAACTCATTTATTTAAGTGGTGTGGTGAGCTTTGAAATGGGCGGGAATGTATGGCGGACCACCGCGTGTCTGCATTAACGCAGGAAAACATTGCAGCTGTGGATTATATGGTGAAGGATTATCATCGTTTAACCATGCATCAAGAGATATCAGCCTAGCATCGGGTCCATACACAGCATGTTGCGCCGTGATCTGGAATACCGGAAATTGTGCTCCGAATGCATACCCTGAGACCTTATCGCCAGGTGAGTATAGGATATACGAGGTACGTGCAGAAAGTAAGTTCCGTTTCAATTTATCTCGTAGATGCTCTGTATCAAGGAGAAGAAACGTGCGCCATTTTGAGATCACTGTCAGCACGCTTTGTTGTGCTTGTTTACAATGTCGGTGTTGATTGAAAATCCCGCCGCTTGTGAAATCAGATCGGTGATTCGTTTTCTGAATGCTAGGAAAGTGAAACCAATTGAAATTTATCGGCAAATTTGCGAAGTTTACGGACAAAATGCGATGAGTGATCCAATGGTGAGAAGATGGGTCCGACAGTTCAATGAAGGACGTAGTGAAGTGCACGATGAAGAACGAAGTGGGCGTCCATCTTTGGTTACAGAAGATTTGGTTCACGCGATTGATGACACGATCCAGGAAAACAGCAAGTTTACAATTAGTGCTCTCGCTATGGAATTTCCCCAAAGCTCACGATCACTAATTCATGAAATTGTTACCGAAAAACTGAAATTTCGTAAACTTTGCACACGTTGGGTACCAATGATTCTTACTGAGCAATAGGCGGCAAACTTCTATGAAGAAGGTATACAAAAACTTGTGCCACGCTATGACAAATGCCTGCAAAATTTCGGCAGTTATGTGGAAAAGTAGTTTAAGAGTTGTAGAATGTTGTGCAATAAATGCTTTTTCTGTATCTGTACACAATTTAATTTTATTACTAAACGGAACTTACTTTCTGGACGTACCTCGCATCTACAATTTCTCTGCCGATACCAGAGGGACGGACAGATAATGTTGAGGAGCTTGAGACGGGCAAGCAACATCGGCAAGGAATATCGGTGATATTATTTAGAGGCGGAAACAAAGGGAGTGCATCAGGATTGGAGATATACTACGTCACTTGCGGTGTCGTCCTCCGTGGTGTAGGGGCAGCATGCTAGTCTCATGGGTGCAAATCCGGCGGAGGGATTTTTTCAGAGGAAAGTAAATCGCTTGACCCGTGTAATGTTTATGTGCATGCAAAAGAATCCCATGCCTTGAAAGAAAAGGGCCCATTGCTAAATTCGACATGTTTCACGTGCGCAAGTCGTGATTTTGTCCTATGGGCGGTGAGTTGATCCCTCGCCACTATGTGTACATAGTGGCGAACTCGGAAACTAGAAATTCTCGCATCCCGTGTCCCAAATATATCGACACGTATGTTGGAATTTTAATGAACAAATGAATATAACAATTCGCAGAACAAAGCATACTATGTTATAAAGCTAGTGTTTGTTTTTGGAGTGTTAATAAACGTTAAAAAAAAAATCTGTGCAGGTTAACTATATAATGTGCGAAACTGTTAGTGCTCACAAACAAACAATGAAATCGGTTGACGCACACAAATACACAATAGTAAAGAAACCTTCATGTAATTTACTAAACGATAGCCCATGGAAAGTTTTAAATAGCAACGTGACAAACATCCAATTTTACATTGTTTTAAAATATGCCAATTTGGTTTTTTGAAGTCTCGCTTTATAGCTTCATATTTTAAAACATTTCTGAAATTCCACATGGCTCTTTCTCAAGTAGGAGAAAAATCTGTGTTCCATTCACATGACTTTCTCTACACCTCTGTTACAAATTATTATTAAAAGCTTTTTATTCTATATCTGTTTCATACTAATCGAGATAGCATTAGCAGAAATATTCTTATTACTTGCTTTCTTGTAAGCAGAAGGGAGATAAGGGAGTACCATCTAAAACGATAGTAAAATATTTTAAAAGCTGGTTGCTATGTGATTGAACTTGCTTTGTTTGTATGACTAAGTGTTGTCAAATTCCCGTATGAGAAAGGTAGAAGTATTTTAAAGCAGAAACCAATAATAAGGAATATCTTAGAAGCGGCCAGCTCTAAAGTGTATGTCATAAGCTGTGTGTTTTAACGAGATCTATATTTTTGTGTAGTAAGTTTTTGTCTACCTGTTAGATTTACCAATTATGTAAAATTCAGCAAAATTCACCCAGAATAAAGATATCTTCAGAGACTATTCCCAGAAAAGTCATGATATACATTGTATTTATCGTGTAAATATCTTGAATATACAATATTTTAATCAAAATCGTTAGAGAAATTTTTGAGAAAATCAAAAATTACAAAAATTGTTCCGTGTAAAGAGAAGTAGGGTTGGGGGATTTTCTTGAAAATCCGTATATCGCATTCTTGGGAGATCTAAACTTAAATACCAAGTTTGGTATTTAACGGACTTTTCGTTTTTGAGCTATGCTATCCACAGTCACACACAACACACACACACACACACACACGCGCGCGCGCGCACGTACTATACGCACTATTTACATAGTACAAAAAGTCGATACTGAGATTTCACCGGAATTACATGTCTTGGGTCCCCTTGTCTCAAAAAAAAAAAAATTGGAAAAAGGTCCGTGAGTATGAGTGCGTCTGGACAGCATAGCTCAAAAACGAAAAGACTGTTTAATATCAACATGGTATTTAAGTTTGGTTTCCTCCAAGGATGCGACACGAAGATTTTCAAGAAAAATGCCCCCACTCCCAACTACCCTTTACATGGAACTTTTTTCGAAAATTTTTATTTTCTCAAAAATGGCTCTAACGATATTGGTTAAATATCGTATGTTAAAGATATTTCCCTGATAAATAAAACGTATATAATGAATTTTCTGGGAATAGCCTCTGAAGACTACTTTATTCTGGATGAGTTTTACGGAATTTTGCATAAATGCTCAACCGTAAGAGATGGACAAAACCTTACCCACAAAAAATGTAGAGCACATTTAAACATACAATTTATGTTATATACAATTTTTCCGTGGAGTTGATCGTTTCTGAGATATTCCTTGTTTGTGGTTTCAACTTTGAAAAACTTATACTTTTCTCTTACAGGAATTTGTCAAATCCTGCCCATACAAAGGAACTTCAGTCACATAGCAACCAGCTATTGACTATCACTTTAAGCTATGGTACTCCCTTATTTCGCTTCTGCTTACAAGGAAGCAAGTAATACGACTATTTCTGCAAATTTTTTCTCGATTAGCATGAAGTAAATAGAAGCATAAGCTTTTTAACAATAATTTGTTGCAGAGATGTAGAGAAAGTTATATGAATGGAACACATCAGATATTTTTAGATTCTGGGGGTCTCAAAAGATGTATTTTCGGTGTAATCTCGGTATCGAATTTTTGGGTGCAATACAATATCTCCTCTATTCACTATGTATAGTGCGTATAGAGAAAGTAAAAAGTGTGCCTAAGTATCTAGTTTCAGAGCAGTTATCGGCTAACGCTTTAAAAATGTTATTTTGGCATCATATAAAAATCAGTATTACATTGCAAAGGCATGTATCAGAAAAAACACAACTTGTGTAACTATTGCAGCCAGAGATTGATTTGCCAGTGTTAAGATAATGAAAAGATTGTAAAGGTTACCTTGCTATTAAAGTCATAATTATAACATTGCGTTTATTTTAATTAAAGGCATGCCAAATCTTCACACAGCTATGCTGGAACAGGTATAGAAGAACTAAATTGTGAAGTCAGTAGTCAAAAACATTTCATTGTTGCGGCCTTGTTCCTAGGAGGTGTTGGAATCAACGAATCAGTGAATGTCCGCCCAATCGCCGCCAACTAATATGCTCGTGGTGAGCTTAGATGTTATTGCTGTATACTTGTCATTGTTAGGGCTTTAACCACGGGCATGTTTTGGTTAAATGTAGGTTTGGTGTTGTGAATTTAAAGTTGAGAGTGTTAAGGAGGCACGTTATTGTTTAGTTTCTCAACGGTTGTGGCCGCGCCATGGCCCAGTGGTTAGACCACTCGCCTCTCACCAAGGCGGCCCGGGATAAATCTCAAGCGACTGCATGTGGAACTTTTGGTGGACAAAGCGGTGCAGGGGCGTGTTTTCTCCGGGATCTCCACCATTGCATTGCCCCGGTGCTCCATCTTCATCCAGTGTCATCGCCTGCCGTGTCATATGTGGTAAAAGCGGACGTTTAACACTATCAAGGGCCGCGCCGTGGTAGCGTGGTTATACCACTCGGCTCTCACCTAGGCGGCTCGGTTTCGAACCCAAGCGACAGTATATAGGTGGACAAAGCGGCGCAGGGGTGTGTTTTCTCTCGGTTTTCCCCGCCATCACATTCCACCAGTGCTCCATCTTCATCTTATGTATCAGTGTCATCGCCTGTGTTGCTGTAATAGTAAAAGCAGGCGTTAAACACTATAAAAAATGCTGTCAAAGAAAATCAACGGTTGCTTTTTCAGGAGCAGCATTCTTGTCTCTGCTCCGATGTCAATGCAAAGAATGTACATGAATGGGGGGGATTTTTATGCAATTTTGGGTGCAATATAATAGTTTTTTACTTAATAAAAGTAAGAAGTAGAAATGTTGCTAGTAATAATAATAATAATAATAATAATAATAATAATAATAATAATAATAATAATAATAATAATAAACATCTATATCCTTTCTAAACAAAATATTTTGACTAAATTTTGCGAATAATACCCTGATACCCTCATATGAGTACATGTTCCTGTTTCACGTGTACTTTTTCTTTTGTGTGACCTGCTAGGAAATCTTATACCTTTTTCTTGCTTCTATATTCCTATCACGTTTTTCGTTATTCTACTGTTTTACTTGAGGCATTGAGAACGTATGCAGCTGTTATCATATGGATTTCATATCGTATTTCTTTGTAGTCCATAAAAATAATTTGTGATATATATAGCCTGTTTTAGCATGTTATGTGTACCATGTTGCTAATTATCTATGTTATTACATGTACCTACCGGGACTGTTATTCCTTTGGTATATCTTTCTAGGAAACACATCACATTACGTTTCATATTCACCTAGATTATAATATTTGAACAATCTTTCCTTACACATGTGTTTAGTTTACAGACTTGTAAAATGCAAGACATGGAATGAGTCAGGTATATTTCTGGTGTGTTCCATTCACATGGCTTCCTCTACATCTCTATAACAAATCATTGTTCAAAAGCTTATAAATTTGAATTTATTGCTAAAAGGTCGTGGTGACAAGATGTCAAACAGACACGGTCAAAACTTAATTAATATCATACATTTAAGGAGGATGTATAAAACTCTTAATTCATAAAAAGGGTTATTGGTTAACCAATCCTTGATCCTTTTCTTGAAAACATCAATATTTAAAACATGCATCTTATGTGACATTTGTTGAAGAAACAGACACAGACACAGAAACAAGAAACAGACACAGATTTATTTCTTGTGGAATAATGATGGAAATCATTGTTGTTAATTAAATTATTATAGTTACATTTAACATCCATTAAACATTAAAATATATACAAATTTAAGAACGTCTCAGAAGTAAACAGAGGACGGCAGTGAGCATCATAGTTTGCTCTGATAGTATGCGTATAGTATTTTTACTTTCTCTAGCCCCATATGTACAGTGTACATAGGGATAGAGAAGGTATTGTAATGCACCCAAAAATTCGATGTCGAGATTTCACCGGAAATATATGTTTTGGCGTCCCCTGAGTCCAAAAAAAGCATTTTTACTTTCTATATACGTACTATGTACATAGTGTATAGAGGAAGTATTGTATTCCACCCAAAAATTCGATACTGAGATTTCAGCGGAAATACATGTTTTAGGACCCCCTGAATCCAAAAAAAAAAGCATTTTCAGAAAAAGGTCCGTGTGTTTGTCTATCTGTGTGTGTGCGTGTGTGTGTCTGTGGACATCATAGCTTAAAAACGAAAAGACCGTTAAATACTAAACTTGGTATTTGGGTTTGGTATCTTCCAAGGATGTGACACGAAGATTTTCAAGAAAATCCCCACCCCCAACTACCCTTTACATGGAAAAATTTTCGAAAATTTTGATTTTCTAAAAAATGGCTCTAACGATTTTGATTAAAATCCCGTATATTAAAGATATTTACATACCAAATAAACTGTATATATTGAATTTCCTGGGAATAACCCCTGAAGATCCCTTTATTCTGGATGACTTTTGCTAAATTTTGCTTAAATGCTAAACGGTAAGAGATAGACAAAAACTTACTACACATAAAATGTAGATCTGATCAAAACACACCATTTATGTCCTTTACATTTTTGTTGTGGCTGTAACCGTTTCCGAGATATTCCTTGTTTTTGGTTTCACTTGTGAGCACTTATACTTTTCTGGGACAGAAAGTGTCCGTTGTTCTTTTGATCTACTCCTAGACAAACAAAGAATCGATTTGCAATGACAATCGAATAACATTTGACTATCGGTTTAACATAGTATATTCCCTTATTTTCTTCCTACTTATAAGAAACTAAGTAATAAGAACATTCTGCTAATGATTATATCATTAGCGACGTGCAGAAAGAAGAATATTCTTATGTGAGAAGTTTGTAGAAGAGCTAGAGAAAGTCATGTGAGTGTAACACATCAGATTTTTAAAAAAGGTCTGTGTGTGTGCGCGCGCGCGTGTGTGTGTGTGTGTGTGTGTGTGTGGACAGCATAGCCTCAAAACGAAAAGACCGTTATATACCAAACTTGGTGTTTAGGTTTAGTATCTTCCAAGGATGCGACACGAACATTTTCAAAAAGATCACTCCATCACAAACTACCCCTTACATGGAAAACATTTCGAAAATTTTGATTTTCTTAAAAATGACTAACTATTTTAATTAAAATCCCGTATATTAAAACTATTTATATCCGAAATAAAATGTACATCTCGAGTTTTTTGGGAATATCCTCTGAAGATTCTGGATGAATTTTTTTCCGAATTTTGCTTAGCTGCTAAACCGTAAGAGATAGAAAAAAAATCACTACACAAAAAGTGTACATCACGTCAAAACACAATTTATGTCCTTTTCGTTTTTGTTGTGGACGTAACCGTTTCCGAGATATTCCTTGTTTCAATTTTCTCAGACAGTAAGTGTCCGTTTTTCATTTGTTCTACTCCTGGCCAAGCAAAGAAGCGATTTGCAATGACAGTCGCATAACGATGACTTTTAAAACGTTTGACTATTACTTTTGCCCAGTGTATTACCTTAGTTTTCTTTTACCTATAAGAACTAAGTAATAAGAGCATTCAGTTAGTGTTTATTTCGATTAGCATTCTATAGAAAGAAAAATAATAGCTTGTAGGAAGTTTGTAGAGCAGCTAGTGAAAGTCATATGAGTGTAACACATTATATATATTTTTTTTTGTTTGTAAAAGTTGTACCTTATTTATATTAGACGATTTCCCCATAGGTGAATATAACTAATAATGCTATTATTGAAAAAAGCATAATAAGATGCTTTGAGAAAATCCTTCGGTACACAATATTTTAAACTTCTCATTAGGGCTTAAACTCTCATTTCATGATAATTTATGATCAATAAAAATTCCTTAAAGTTTGACAGATAGCCGGATATTTTCAACAACTTCGTTTTTTAAGGAAAATAATATACGTTGAGTTTCATTAGAATTAAGGAAGAAACCATTAGCCTCAAACCAAGCACAGGCTTTATTAAAATGTATATTCATATTAATTTGTTTTGAAATAAGATTCTATCTACTTCATATTAATCGAGATAAGCATTAGTAGAAATGCTTTCATGTAAGTACAAGGAAATACGGGATACCCCAGGCTAAAACGATAGTAACATCTTCTAAAAGCTGGTTGTCATGTGGATGAAATTCGTTTCTTTGCACTGCCGGGGGTTGAAAAATTCCCGTATTTTAAAACTGAAACCAATAACAAGGAACATCTCCACGAAAAAAATGTATATGACATAAATTGTGCGTTTTAATGAAATCTACATTTTTTGTGTAGTAAGCTTTTGTCCATCTCTTACGGTTTAGTAGTTATGCAAAATCTAGCAAAATTATTCCACAATAAAGAGGTATTCGCAGACTATTCCCAAGATATTCAAGATTTACATTTTATTTGTCATATAAATATCTTTAATATTCGGTTAGTTAATCAAAATCACTAAAGCCATTTTTGTGAAAATTAACATTTCATGTAAAGGGTGGTTTGGGGTGGGGGAGTTTCCTCAAAATCTTCGTGTCACATCCTTGTAAGATACTATACTTAAATATCAAGTTTGATATTTTACGAACTCTTCGGTTTTGAGTTATTGTGTTCACAGACACACGGACACACATACACACGGACATTTTTCTAATTTTTTTAGATATAGGGACTCTAAAACGTGTATTGCCGGTGAAATCTCGTTATCGAATTTTTGGATGAAATGCAATACGTTTTAGGGTTCCCTGTATCAAAAAAAAAAAAGTATTTTTAGCAAAAGGTCCGCCCTTGCGCATGTGTGTATCCGTGTGTTCGTCTGTCTGTCAACACGATAACTCAAAAACGAAAAGTCCGTAAAATACCACACTTGGTATTTGAGCTTAGCATCTTTTAAGGATACGACAGGAAGATTTTAGGAAAATGCTCCCACCCCAAACTACATTTACAATGAAACAATTTCGAAAATTGGATTTTCTCAAAATTAGCTCTAATGATTTTGATTAAAATACAGCACAAATAA
The DNA here is from genome assembly GCA_030762935.1 of Hymenopus coronatus. NCBI lineage: Eukaryota > Metazoa > Arthropoda > Insecta > Mantodea > Hymenopodidae > Hymenopus > Hymenopus coronatus. The sequence continues at coordinate 31,742,750 of CM060897.1, forward strand.
AATATATGTTGAATTTCCTGGAAATAGCCTCTGAAGACATTTATTATGGGTGAATTTTGCGTATTTAGTAAACCGTAAAAGATAGACTTACTGCACAGAAAATGAAGATCTCTTTAAAACACACATTTTATGTCATATGCGTTTTTCTTGGAGTTGACCATTTTTGAGATATTTCTTGTTATTGGTTTCAGTTTTAAAGTATGAGAATTTGTGAACTCCTGGTCATTCAAGGAAGCCACATGGTAATCAGCTTTTAAAAGATTTTACAATCGCCTAGTGTGTTGCCTTATTTCCTTTCTGCTTACAAGAAAGCAAGTAATAAGGCAATGTTTGCTAATGTTTATCTCGATTAGCATGAAGTAAATAGGAAAATAAGCTTTTTAACATTAATATGTTACCGAAAATTAGATTAACAGCAATGTGTTACAGAGATGTAGAGAAAGTCATGTGAATGGACACATCAGATGCTTGTCATTCTTAAGATGTTTAGATTTGTTTTATCCTGCTAAAGTTTGTTATAATACGCCGGTTTTAACGAGGGTGAAAACAGGATCAGAGGAAGGATAATTCTATTTGTATGTATCTATGTCTGCTCACGAAGTTACGTGAGTTCACCAGAGCTGTCGAAACCGCTAATGATGCAGTTAGGCGTCGAACACCTAGCTCTGGGAATTGACCTCTTCCTCTACGGTTAGGTTCAGACAATCTGAGGGCACACAATGATGCAATTGTTTCGCTCACAGAATTGTTCAGCTAAGTACACAAGGGCCGGCTTGTGGAAAATTAATGGTTTGGATACGAGTCTTCCCTCCGCTTAACCCAAATCTATGGTTTATACATTACGTTCGCAAACTTCCCTTAGCTACGATACAAGTTGTGTACTGGCGCAAACTTCGGGAGTAACTTCTCGTGCTTAGATTGTTTTCGGGAGCATATAGTCGGAATGCTATGAAAACAGGTGACATTCGCACGACGATGTTGTTTTAATCCATCAATAGCTCTTTCAAAAGTAAGCTGTCATGCAAATAAAACTAAAATTTACTCATTTTTGGCCTGCCTCGGCAGTGTTGGGGTAGCGTGTCTGCTTTACATTCAACAGGTCACGAGTTTGAATCTCCCTTAGGCTGCGTTACTCCTGAGAAGACGAATATCGAGTAACTATAAGCTCCATGAACCCTGAGATCATTTGAGCATCATTTCACCAATTCATTCATCGTCCAATATGGCCAACTTGGTTAAAGGACGTTAGGAAAAGAAAAAATCTTATGTGCTCCATTCATATGACGTTCTCTATATCACTGCAACAAATTATTTTATTTACTTCATCTAATGGAGTAAAAATTAGCAGAAATAGTCTTATTACTTGCTTCCTTGTTAGTAGAAGTACCATAGGTTAAAGTGATAGTCAAAAGTTGGTTGTTCTGCGACTGATGTTCCTTTGTTTGTATGGACACGAGTTCACAAAGTCATGTATGAGAAAAGTATAAGTTTTTATAGCAGAAACCAAAAATAAGGAATATCTCAAAAACGATCAACACCACGAAAAAAATGTAAATAACATAAATTGTGTGTTTTAAGGTGCTCTACATTTGTTGTGTAGTAAGTTTTTGTCCATCTCTTACGGTTTAGCAGTTATTCAAAATTCCGTAAAATTGACCGAGAATAAAGTAGTTTTCAGAGGCTATTCCCAGAAAATTCAAAATATACATTTTATTTGCCAGGTAAATATCTTTAATAAACGAAATTTTAATCAAAATCGTTAGAGCCATTTTTGAGAAAATCAAAATTGTCGCAAAAAGTTCCATGTAAAGGGTAGTTGGGGGTGGGGGGATTTTTCTCAAAATCTTCGTGTCGCATCCCTGGAAGATAGTAAACTTAAATTCCAAATTTGGTATTTTACCGACTTTTCGTTTTTGAGTTATCGTGTTCACAGACACACGGACACGGACACACAAACACACACACACACGGACCTTTTTCCGAAGATGCTTTTTTAGATAAAGGGGACCCTAAAACATATATTTCCGGTGAAATATCGGTATCGAATTTTTTGGTGGAGTGCAATACCTTCTGTATACACTATGTACATAGTGCGTATAGAGAAAGGAAAAATACACCCATCTTTAAAAAAGTGTTCGGACGTATGACATTTATCTGATATTTGAAAGTAAAATTTTACAAAATATAAACAGCAATCAGTAGCATTCTATTCACATAACTTTCTCTAACTGTTCCAAATACATACTCTTCTTGCAAAGAATTATTCTTTTATCTACATCATGCTAATCAAGATAAATATTATCATAACTGGTTTTATTACTTCCTTACTTTTAAGTAGAAGGAGAAAAAGGGTCTACATTTCTTAAAGCGTCATTACATTTCTTATGTATTTTATCGAGATCTATATTTTTGTGTGGCAAGTTTTTTTCTGTCTCTTACGGTTTATTAGTTATACAAAATTTAGCAAAATTCACCCAAAATAAAGAGGTCTTCAGAGGCTATTCCCAGAAATTTCAAGATATTCACATGTTATTTGTGATGTAAATATTTTCAATATACGATATTTTGATCTAAATAAAATTAAAAAAAATTGAATTTTTTCCCATGTAAAGGTTAGTTGGAGCTGGGAGGATTTTCTTAAAAATCTCCGAGCCGCATCTTCGGAAGATACTAAACTTTAAATACCTAGTTTGGGACTTTTTTCAAAAAACACTTGCTTCGGACTCAGGGGACCTCTAAACAGATATTCCAGGTGGAATTTCGACATTGAAAGTTTTGTGTGAAATACAATACCTTCTCTCTCTATCTCTCTCTCCACTATGTACATTGTAGGTACGAGCTACAGAAAGTAAACATATTGGGCATTATTCTACAGTGAGTGGCGTCGTCGAAAAAGTTTTAAATCACACAGATTATTCTATTTTTAATTTTTATGTTATGTGATTTAGTTACATGAACAATTTCATTTGTTACATACAAAAAGGTTGTTGCTATGGCAACAGTTTAATTGTTGGCTTGATTAATAATTTTCTCCACAATCACTATTGGTGGTTTACGTCTCTCTGCATTCTTTCTTGATCTTCATTTGAACTCTTTTAGACCTCGTAAAAAAGACAGAATAGACTGCCTCTGTAGTCAAAGGGGTTGCATTCTGACTTTTCAGCCCAGCGTTCCCAGGGTCGATTCACAGCTGAGACGGAGAATTTTTCTTTAACTAGATTTACTGTTGTATTTTTACTTTCTCTACACGTACTATGTACATAGTGTAAAGAGAAGGTATTACATTCCACCCAAATTGATCCTGAGATTAATATATATGTTTTGAGGCCTCCTGAGACCAAAAAATAACATTTTTAGAAAAAGATCCTTTAGTGTGTGTATGTGTGTGTGTCGACAACATAGGTATAAAACTAAAACACCGTCAAATACCAAACTTTGTGTTTAAGTTTATTATCTTTCAAGGCTGGGACACGAAGATTTGGAGGAAAATCCCCCACTCCAAACTACCATTTACATGGAAAAAAATCGAAAATGTTGATTTTCTCAGAAATGTCTCTAACGATTTTGATTAAAAGATCGTATATTAAAGATATTTACATCAAAGATATAATGTATATTTTGAATTTTCCGGGAATAGTCTTTGAAGAGCTTTTCATTCTGAATGAATTTTGCTAAATTTTGCATAACTGATAAACCGTAACAGATATATCTCATTAAAACACACAATTTGTCATAAACATTTTTCTCGTGGAATTCACCAATATCGATATATTTCTTGTACTTGTTTTCTAATACGGAAATTGTCAACTCCTGGCCATGCAAAGAAATGGATTTCAATCACATGGCAACCGCCTTTTAAAAGATTTGACTATTGATTTAGCCTAGTATACTTTCTTATTTCCTTATACTTACAAGGAAGCAGGTAAATAGACCTATTGTGCTAATGTTTATCTCGATTAGCTTGAAGAAGATAGAAGAATAAGCGTTACAACAATAATTTGTTACAGAGATATAGACAATGGACACTTCAGATTTTTTTTTTTTTATTTTAGTTATAGATTTTTCACATTCTCTAGCCCCGTATGTACAATGTACATAGGGATAGAGAAGTTTTGTATTTCACCCAGAAATTCGATACCGAGATTTCACCGGAAATACATGTTTTAGGACCCCCTATATTCAAAAAAAGCATTTTCAGAAAAAGGTCCGTGTGTATGTCCGTGTGTCTGTGAACATGATAACTCAAAAACGAAAAGTAGCTAAAATACCAAACTTGGTATTTAAGTTTAGTATCTTCCAGGGATGCGACACGGAGATTTTGAGAAAAATCCCCCACCCCAAACTACCCTTTACATTGAACTCTTTTCGAAAATTTTGATTTTCTTAAAAATGACTTAACGATTTTGATTAAAATAACGTATATTAAAGATATTTACCTGACAAATAAAATGTGTATCTTGAATTTTCTGGGAATAGCTTCTAAAGACCTGTTTATTCGGGATGAATTTTGCTTAATTTGGCATAACTAGTAAACCGTAAGAGATAGACAAAAACTTACTATACAAAATATGTAGGTCTTATTAAAACATACAAGCTATGTCATATACATTTTTTTCGTGGAGCTTACCATTTTCGTGGTATTCATTGTTACTAGTTTCAGTTGTGAAGTACTTATACTTTTCTCAGACGGGAGTGTCCGTTTTTCTTTTGTTCTACTCCTGGCCAAGAAAAGAAGCGATTTGTAATGACAATCGCATAACGACAGCTAGTAAAACATTTGACTATCGGTTTAGCCTAGTGTATTCCCTTATTTTCTTTCTACTTATAAGGAACTAAGTAATAAGAACATTGTGCTAATGAGTACCTGGATTAGCAAGGTGCAGAAAGAAGAATACTCTTATGTAAGAAGTTTGTAGAACAGCTAGAGAAAGTCATGTGAGTGTAACACATATTTTTTTATATGCGTTGTCTAGTTGGTAATATCAAAATTGAGCAAGCTGAAGCTTTCTTTTCTTTATAATGTTTTAATTGAATCATTAGATTGATAGCTGCTTTAGGAGAGAACATGATGACACTTGGTGCTGGTGACATTGGGGAAAATGGATATAAATATACTAAAATGGATGACAGATATCATCATTGCAAATTGAAATGTATAGTGAAGAGGGGAAAATGTTTATTTCTGAAGACGTTCTAATGAATGCTGTGAGTGTAGGGCACTTATTGGGCCCAAACATATCTGGTTTTCTATATGATAAACTGGCGAAATAGCTTTGGTTGGACGAACTCAAAGCATCTCTCTCCAGGATATATGAATGAAAATTGCAGCAAATCTATAGTGCAGGTAATGTGATTACTTGATTAGCTTTATCTGTTGTATCAACAGTAAAAAGCAAACAACCAATTTCATTAATGCAACAAAGTTTTTGCCACAATGGTGTTCCCTGATGAGTAGGTGTCTACTCATTGAAATGCCCATGGTGCATACGATAATATGCCGCAATAGTTTGATATTCAATCTACACTAAGATAACCCTAAATGTATACGAAAGTAAAGGATATTTTATTTCTAAGTGTTGGTAACGTCCATGACGACAATTTATTTCAATTTTCATACTAATAATGGTTGTTGTCTTTGCTTGGCAACTGGTTTTTGTTGGCAATGGATCACGTTTGAACATAAGAGTTTTGTTTTTCTAAACAAATCTTTCTCAAGGAAGATTGAGAATGATGGAAAAAGCTTATGGTGAAGCAACAATGAAGAAATGAATGAATGGCAGAAACATTTCAAGATTTTCAAACGCTAAAGAAATTCCTATACAGGTATTTATTTGAAAATGCCTTCCAGGAATGTTTCCAGTCTCTTTACACGTGGACAATTTTGAAGGAAATGTTATGTTTACACATTCTGGAAATTTTGTAAATGTAGTATGTATAAAGAGAAGTTGTGGACGAAAATTTTCAGGTATAAACTCCCAAACCACTCGTTCGATTTCAAAGTTTATTTCAATAATGCAAAATGTAGGCATCTGTTGACCTTCTTAGCCTATTAATTTATTCAAATATCTTATGTTTTGTATGTAAATTATCATATTAAAGTGGAATTATTGTTCCAGGTCTTCTAGATCCCGCCAATTCCTGTTGATAAGCAAATAACTGGAAACTTCCAGTTTACTTTCCCTATCGACATTATATATGTAGAAAATAGGTAGAAACATTATTTTATTCCGCCCAAAATTCGATAGGTACCGAGATTTCACCGCAAATCATGTTTTGAGGTCTCCTGAATTAAAAAAAGAAGCATTTTTAGAAAAAAGACCAATGTGTGTGTATGTATGTGTGTCTCTGGACAGGATAACTCAAAAACAAAATTCGGTTGAACACCAAACTTAGAATTTAAGTTTAGCATCTTCCAAAGGTGCTACATGAAAATTGTCAGGAAAATCCCCACACCCCAAACTTCTCTTTACATGAAAGATTGTTAAAAAATGTCGATTTTCTCAAAACTGCCTGTAATGATTTTGATTAAAATACCATATGTTACAGATATTTATATGAAAAATGAAAAGTAATCTTGAATTTCTTGTGAATAGCCTGTTTATTTTTATGACTTTTGCATAACTAGAAAGCCAAAAAACGTAGATCTCATTACAACACACAATTTATGTCATATTGTACACTTTTTTGTGGAGCTAACCCTTTCCGAGATATTCCTTGTTATTGATTTCAGTTTTAAAATACTTTAGATTTTCTCATACGGGAGTTTGTTAGCTCCTGGCCATACAAAGAAACGAATTTTAATGTTAGTATAACACCTTTATTTGGCTATATTTGTTTTCTGACATGACCTACTAGTTCTTAGCAGTAAAGAAAATAATAAATTTTACTATGAGATTTTATGGAGTTATGCTGTACTATGCGCTCATCTGCTCAAGTCATTTTATTTTAAAATTTAAAATATAGACTTCTATTTCCGACAAATGGATTACGTGTTAAAACATAATAAGATTTATTTGTGAAATTGCTAATGGGATTTCATGTGGACCACGGATACTTACTTAAATACTGTGATTCCAGCAGAGCATATTTTAGTTACGGTGTTTATGGTTAACCTAGTTCCATGCGTCTTCCAGACTATTTGCATAACTTATGTGTGTTTAAAAATTCAACAGTTAAAGTCTTGAATTAGGATGTGAAATTGTTGGTGTTTGTAACTAAATTTAGCTATAACCGGTAAAGGACTCCTACTAATCACTTGTTTATCGTGGTAACGTAACCGATTTTACTTAAACACCTGATGTGTTCCATTCACATGACTTTATCTACCCATTCTGTAAGAAACTATTCTTAATTTATTATTCTTATCTACTTCATGCTACTCGAGATAAACATTTGCAGAGATTATCGTATTACTTTATTCCTGAAAAATAGAAAAAAAAATATGGGAATATAGTAGGCTAAAGCGATACTCAAACTTTTTGAAAGCTAGTTGTAATTTGTAAAATTAAAATTCCCATTTGAGAATTTTTACTTTCTCTATACGCACTATAGTGTACATAGTGTATAGAGAAGGAATTGCACTCCACCAACAAATACGATATCGAGATTTCACCGGAAATGTATGTTTTAGGGTCCCCAATATCCAAAAAAAGAATTTTCACAAAAAGGTCCGTGTGTGTGTGTGTGTCCGTGTGTCCATGTGTCTGTGAACACGATAACTCAAAAACGAAAAGTCGGTAAAATACCAAACTTGGTATTTAAGTTTAGTATCTTCCAGGGATGCGACACGAAGATTTTGAGAAAAATCCCCCCACCCCAACTACCCTTTACGTGGAACTTTTTTCGAAAATTTTGATTTTCTCAAAAATGGCTCTAACGATTTTGATTAAAATTTCGTATATTAAAGATATTTACGTGACAAATAAAATGTATTTCTTGAATTTTCTGGGAATAGCCTCTGAAGAGTAGTTTATTCTGGATGGATTTTACTGAATTTTGAATAACTGCTAAACCGTAAGACAAAAACTTACTGCCCAAAAAATGTAGAGCACGTTAAAACACACAATTTATGTTATATACATTTTTTTCGTGAGTTCGTCGTTTTTGAGACATTCCTTATTTTTGGTTTCTGCTATGAAAAACTTATACTTTTCTCATATAGGAACCTATTTTAGGTTAAAATGATAGTCTTCTACTTACAAGGAAGCAAGTAATAAAACTATTTGTGCTAATTTTTTTCTGATTAGATAAAGTAAATAGAAGTATAAGCTTTTTAAGAATAATTTGTTGCAGGGATATAGAGAAGGTCATGTGAATGGTACACATCAGATTTTTTAAATTGAAACCAATAAGAAGTCCTCTTCATTCTGAATGGTATAACCGGTAAACTGTAAGAGATAGACAAGAAGTTATTACATCACAAATGCAGACCTCGTTAAAATATACAATTTATGTCATATACCGTTTTAGTAAGAGTTCGAGATTTTGCTGGAAATTTGGTTTTAATTCTAAAGTAATTTTCTCAGGAGGAAGTCATTCGTTTCATATCTCTCTCTCTCTTTTTTTTTTTTTTTTTTTTTTTTACTTTTGGTCATGGAGTTAACCAAATTTAAATGTCAATTGCAGAGCAACAGCTTTTAAAAGATTTGACTTGCGTTAGCCTAGTGTATTCCCCTGTTTCCCTTCTGCTTATAAGAAAGCAAGTAAAGGATCGTTTCTGTTAAGGGTTATCTCGATTAGCTTGATGTATGTAAAAGAATAATGTTTTGTAAAAATATTTTTTATGAAACAGGTTGAGAAAGTTATGTGAGAGGAACACATATTTAATTTGCATCACATGCCGCGGTTACTCGCCATGTGGTCGTGAAAGCATGACTATTTCATTGTGGATGGCGGAAGGCTACATTATAGCGGTGCAATAGCCGCTTGCGTTTTGTTTTGGTGCGAACCAACTTAAGGCTGAATAGATAATAATTATGTGCCAAGGCTGTAGCTTCTGTCAATGAGTCTGTTCCATTCAGGAAGTCCCGGTTTCAGTTCCTTTTGGACCGGCCACCTTGAACTGGCGCTTTTTCGTGTTTTTCCACATTACTAGACAATTGTTCATGTCCCGCATTTCTTCCCATTTCCTTTCATTCTTGCAGAACGGTAGTGTTAGTATGGGGCTTAAACCTTCGCCTGGGACCTTCTGCTTGAACCTGTTCGTGAGGGAAGGTGGGAGACCTTCGAAGGGGCGGCTTGTAATGTTCAATCTAAAAATGTTAGGGATCCCGCTGCGATTTACCTGCCACCGGACGTGGACGCCCTTCATACACTCTCTCCCATTCTTAAGCGCAACATACGTATGTTTGAACGCAATGCTGAAATCTCTCCTTTATTCCTAGCACTCTTGTTTATTATGCCCACGCAAGCTTAAACAATCCTAAGGGATACCATATCAGCAATTTTGCATCCTACTTCTCATAAGCAATAATAAAGGAATCGCTATATTAAATCAGCTGTATCAGTATATTATATATATTTTATAATTATTTTATGTGTGTATGTGTGTGTGTGTGTGTGTGTTTGTGTCCCCGCGTGTCTGTGAACACGATAACTAAAAATGAAAAGCCGGTAAAATATCAAACTTGGTATGTAAGTTTAGTATCTTACACCTCAAACATGGGAAAAAAATTCAAAACTTTTATTTTCTCAAAAATGGCTCTATCGATTTTGCTTGAAATACCGCATATTAAAGATATTTACGTGGAAAATAAAATGTATCTATATCTCGAACTTTGTGGGAATATCCTCTAAAGAACTATTTGTTTTAGATGAATTTTGCAAACTGGTAAACTGTAAGAATTAGACAAAAAAAAAATTCGTGGAGTTGACCATCTTCGGGACATTCCTTGTTACTGGTTTCAGTTTCAAAACACTTAAACTTTTCTCATACGGGAATTTGTAAGCTCTTGGCCATGCACAGAAAGGAATTTCAACGACATGGCAACCCGCTTTTAAAATATTTGACAATCGCTTTAGCCTAGTGTACTCCCTTATTTCCCTTCTATTTACAAGGAAGCAAGTAATAAGACCATTTCTGCTAATGTTTAAATCGATTAGTATGAAGTAGATAGAAGAATAAGCTTTTTAAGAATAATTTGTTACAGAGATGTAGACAACGTCATGCGAATGGAATACACGAGATTTTTTTTTTTTTAGAAAACATCTTAAACATATGAAATTTTAATCAAAATTGTTAGAGTCATTTCTAAGAAAATAAAACATTTTGAGAAACGTTCCGTGTAAAGAGTAGTTTCGGTTGGGGTAATTTTTTTTTAAATTTTTTCTTGTCGTAGTCTGCAAAATGCTGTGTCATATTTGTTTGGTATTTAACTAGTTTCTTGTTTTAGAGACACATACATGAACCTCTTTCTAAAAATGTTTATTTTTTCAGTTCAGGAGGACTCAAAACATACATTGCGTTTGAGATCCTGACTCAAAATTTTAAGTGAAATTCAATATTTCCCCTGTTAAATGCGAGTAGCGGATAAAGTAAAAATAATCTGATGACTCTTAACATGACTTTCTCTACCTGTTCCATAAACAGACTTTCCTTACAACAATTTGTTTCATGTACATCATACTAATCAAGATAAACATTGCCAAAATTGGTCTTATTACTGGCTTCTTTATAACTAGAAGGAAAATAAAGGAATATGTATTCTAAAACGATATTCAGATGTTTTAACAGCCGGTCGCTAAGTAAAACATGCTTGCTAGAAATAAACAAAAGAGAAACGAAAAGAAAGCCGCATCTCGTTTGAGAAAAGTGTAAATACCTTAAAACTGAGATCAATAACTCGGAATATCTGGAAAATGGCTAACTCTACAAAAAGCAGTATACATCATAATATGTGTGTTTTAATTAGATCTACATTTTTGTGTAGTAAGTTATTGCGTATTTCTTGCCGTTTACTAATTTTATAACATTTACATAAAAGTAATCCAGTATGAAGACTTCAGAGGCTGTTCCCAGAAAATTCAAGATACACATTTCGTTTGTCATGAAAATATCTTAAATATACGACATTTTAATAAAAATCATTACAGCCATTTTTTTTCCAGGAAAGTGTGGCTTGGAAGACATTAAACTTAAATACCAAATTTTGTATTTAACGGGTTTTTTTTTTTTTTTGAGCTATGCTGCACACACACACACACACACACACACACATACACACACACGCGCGCAGACATTTTGTAGAACGTTTTTTATTCAGGAGGGCTCAAAACATGTATTTTTGGGGAAATCTCTTTATCGAATTTTTGGGTGGAATACAATACTTTCTCTATGTACTATGTTAATTGTACATTCGGACAAGAGAAAGTAACATGAAACTTTTAGAATGGAGATTGTTGAATTGAAGTATAGATACACCCGGCTGTAACTGATTACAAAATCAGGATCTATGTAACAACTTCATACTCTCCGTGACGGAAAAGTCGTTTTGAATTTCTGATTTACGACATCACAGGGGAACTGAAATTAAATGTCGTAAGCACAAAGGCTTCCGCTGCTGTTTCTACGTCGCATATTGAAGAGGTCTGTACCTGCATGCAAATGGGCGTAAATTCCATTTGTGACTTTTTATCGGTCCAGAATATGGGACTGACGCGGCATAGGACCGTCATCTCAAGCTGCGTCCTCCTATTTCAGGACATATAGCGCAATAAATTACATTTTCAGCACATCTTCTTGCCCTTCTGGAAGTTATGCTGTGTGATTTATAGGCATTCTTGCAACATTCGCTTGAAAAATTTGGGACAGCGGACGCCATCTGATGATCTCATAGCATTGGATTCGTAGTCGATATATGACTTTCTTGCGCGTTAATTTTACATATATCTACGGTGATTCCAGAGCTTATCCTTCTCCGCTTTAAAGCCTCCATCAATCAAAATAACGGAGAGAAAATTCTACCACTTTCCAATAGTATAAAGTAGAGCAAATATGTATTTTATTCTTCCAAAAATTTCATATCATATTCCATTCACATGACTTTCTCTATCTGTTCTGAAACAAGCTATTCTTAGAATAGCTTATCCTACATCATACTAATCTAGATAAACGTTAACTGAAATTGTCTTCCTTCTAAGCAGGAGGTAAATAAGGGAGTACACTGTGCTAAAGTAATACATCTCTTAAAAGTTGATCCCTACATGAACGATTGTTCGGTTCTCTTTGCATTGCTATAAAGCAAAACAGAGATGAAACGAAACGGGGCCCTGTTTGAGAAAAGTGTTTAAAATTGAAACCAATAACAGGAATATCTCGGAAGGGGCCAAATCTAAACAAAAATTTTCACTTTAACGAGATCTACATTTTCCGTGTAGTAAGTTTTTGACTATTTCTTACGGTTTACCAGTTGTGCAAAATTCAGCAAAATGTATCCAGAATGAACAGGTTTTAAGAAGCTATTCTCTGAAAATTCAACTGATACGATTTAATTGTGATGGAAATATCTTTAATATACGGTATTTTAAACGAAATTGTTACTGCTATTTTTGAGAAAAACAAAATTTGCAAACATTTTCCATTAAAAAGGTAGTTTTGTGTGAACGATTTTCTTGAGAATCTTTGTGTCGCATTCTTGGAAGATACTAAACTTAAATACTAAACGGTCCTTTAATTTTTGAGCTATGCTGTCCGAAAACACATATTCACAATCGGACCTTTTTCCAATTTTTTTTTCAATCAGGGGGTCTCAAAAAACATATTTCTGGCGAAATCTCGGTATCGAATTTTTAGGTCAAATACAGTACCTTCTCTATCTACTATGTGCATGTACATATATGCTAGAGAAAGTAAACAAAAGACTTATGTGTTACATTCAGATGACTTACATTGCTCATTGTTCTAATAAAAGTTGTATCTTTATCTTTTAAATAGAAATAAACCTTCTTTATTCTATAAATATAGGTAAAAGAAGAACGCATTAAAGCGAAACTCAAATCTTTTCAAGGTTGGGCGCTATGTGATAGCTTTAACATTCTAATCTCTTTGCATAAACCGTGAGAGAGAGAGAGAGAGAGAGAGAGAGAGAGGGGGGGGAGAGAGAATAACGATTTGCAGTTTAGAAGTAAACTTATTCGAAAATCTGAACTAATGAAAATTGTGTGTTTTAGTGAGAACTGCAGTTCTTGAGCGGTACGATATTTTTCTATCTCTTCGATTTACGCAGTTAAGTAAAAGTCATTTACAACAAAGAGGATTTCAAGACTATTCCAGAATGTACATCTTATATCTCATGTAAATATCCAAAAACAATCAACTCCACGAAAAAGATTGTGTGTTTTATCGTGATTTACATTTTTTGTATAGCAAGTTTTTGGCTATCGCTTATGGTTTACCAGTTATACAAAATTCCGCAAAGTTCATCCAGAATAAAGAGGCTATTCCCGGAAAAGTCAAGATATACATTTTATTTGTAATGTAAGCATCTTAAGTATAACGAATTTTAATCAAAATCGTTAGACACTTTTGAGAAAGTCAACATTCTCGAATTTTTTTTCATGTAAAGGATAGTTGGGCGAGGGGGTAGTTTCTTCGTGTCAAATCCTTGGATGATAACTATAACTCCATGGCACGACGACAGCTCACAAGGAACCTTGGCCTACCGCCCGGCCGCTGCATCCCCCATCTCGGCCCATGACAGACGTTATGGATGGGGTGCAGTATTGGAGGGTGAGACGTGGTCAGCGCCTCGAATCCCTCCCGGCCGGTTAATGCGGTCCTCGTGACCTGTTCCTTGGATGATACTGAACTTAAATGCCAAGATTGGTATTTAACGGACTTTTAGTTTTTGAGCTATGCTGTCCACAGGCACACGCACAGGATACACGCACGCGCGCACACTCACACATGGATTTTTTTTTCCAAAATTCTGTTTTTGGATTCAGGGGGACCCAAAACATGCATTTCTGGTGAAATATCGGTATCGAATTTTGTGGGCGGAGTACAATACCTTCTCTATACACAATGTACATAATACTTGTAGAGAAAGTAAAAAAAAAAAAAAAAACACGCATGGAATGTATAGGTTGCAAAACAGGTGTGTAAGTTAGGTTGGTTGCAACGAATGCAGGAATGTTAATTAAATTTCGATATCCCAAAGTAATATATAATGAAATAGATGCCAGTTTATAGCTTATATAGTGGTTTCAATTTGCGCTATCAGAGATTTTTAACGCTGTAAAAATAAATAATAGAATTTTTACATTCTCGACCACGTATGTGCAATGTACATAATAGGTAGAGAAGATACCATTTTCCACCCAAAATTCGATACTGAGATAAATGCTTTGAGACCCTCTGAATACAAATAAAGCATTTAAAAAAAAAAGTCCGTGAGTGTGTCTGTCTCTCAGAAATTGGTATTGAGTTTCTTTATGGACGCGCTTAAAACTGCTGCGGTTCTCAGCGTCCCATTCCACCGTTTAATTTTGCTCAGAGGCCTTATTATCAGGCTTGGTGTTTTAACGTACAGTAAATGCAGACACGGGACGGCTTCTGAAGGAAGCCATGCTAATTTTTGTTGCTAGTATGTTACTTCTAGACCATTGAGGACGAATCTCTCTCTTTCTAACAAAAGGTGCATCAAATACCAAACTTGGTGTTTAAGTTCAACATCTTTCAAGGATGCAACACGAAGATTTTCAGAAAAATCCCTCCACCCTAGCTATCTTTTACATGGAACATTTTAGAAAAATTTAGTTTAGATATTTTCATCACAAATAATATGTAGGTATATCTTAAATTTCTTGGGAATATTCATAAAGCTCATTCTAATGACTTTGCATACCTGGTAAACCGTAAGATAGACAAAAACTTATTACACAAAAATATATGTATATTTCGTTTAAACACACAGTTTATGTCATTTAATTTTTTTTTTTTTTTTTTTTTGTAGAGCTAACAATTGCCGAAATATTTTTATTTGTTTAAATTTTAAAGCACTTAATAGTTTTCTCAAACGGGAAGTCCTTATCCGTTTCATATCTCTTTTGTTTTACTCCTGGCCATAGAAAGCGTACCGAATTTCAATGACAGTCGCATACCGACAGCTTTTAAAATATTTTATTTTCGTTTTAGTCTAGTGTATTCCCTTTTTTACCTCTTACTTATAAGGAATTAAGTAATAAGAGCATTTTTCGTAATGTTTATTTGGATTAGCATGGTGTAGATGAAAGAATAATCGTCTAAAAGAGTCTTTGTTTGCAGAACAGATAGAGAAAGCTATGGGATTGGAACACATGAGAGTTTTTATTAAATATACATTTGATCCATATAATAAATTATAAAAGCGTGTCTATTTTGAATAGGGTCTTAGCCTTTTTTAACCTCAAACAGAGCAGCTGCAGTCTAAGAGACGAATTAAATGGTAGCCTTGTCTTGGTAAAGATTTAATGTAATTCTTAATTAAAACACTTTTACAGTCTTGTAGAAATGTTAATGAAGCACGAGGCTTGGAGAGCACAGTGTTAGTTATTCTTGTGGATGCCGAGTTTGAGAGAAAGGTTCCTATCCCAACTTTGAATGGCAGCAAGAAAAAGGAAAGAAACAAATCCTTCTAGCGATGCTTCTCTTTTTTTTTTTACGTCTTCCCCAAGTTTAAGAGAATCACAGATCCGGGTACCCTCTGGTGCCAAAAAGACAAACTTCTCCTCTTAGTTCTATTCAAGTCAAGTCAGTCAACGCTGCTAATTTTCTATTTTCGTGGAAGGAAATTAAATGAGGAATTCCTGAATATTGAAATAACAATACGTAGTTTTGTGCACGACAGAAAATACAAAGGATCTGTTAGATGAGGGATTTCTGGAATATTGTAATAACAAACGGGATGGCTCAAACTGTAACGTCTGTGGCCCACATTCAAGAGGTCGTGGGTTCAAATCCCAAGGGCCAACCAATCGGGCTAGAGTTTTTTTCGTGGTTTCCTCAGTCGCCTAGTTGGATATTTTATGGCAGGACCCAAAGTTTCACTTAAACAAAAGCAAAACTGAAAACAGATGGTAATAGCGATTGCGCTGCCATCTATCCATATTTAGTGTAAGTTGTAATTTGGTCGGCACCCCTAACAACATCTAGCTGTGGCGTAGCTAACTGGTAAGAACCTTACACACACACACACACACACACACACACACACACACACACACACACACACACACACACACACACACACACACACACACACACACACACACACACACACACACACACACACACACACACACACACACACACACACACACACACACACACACACACACACACACACACACACACACACACACACACACACACACACACACACACACACACACACACACACACACACACACACACACACACACACACACACACACACACACACACACACACACACACACACACACACACACACACACACACACACACACACACACACACACACACACACACACACACACACACACACACACACACACACACACACACACACACACACACACACACACACACACACACACACACACACACACACACACACACACACACACACACACACACACACACACACACACACACACACACACACACACACACACACACACACACACACACACACACACACACACACACACACACACACACACACACACACACACACACACACACACACACACACACACACACACACACACACACACACACACACACACACACACACACACACACACACACACACACACACACACACACACACACACACACACACACACACACACACACACACACACACACACACACACACACACACACACACACACACACACACACACACACACACACACACACACACACACACACACACACACACACACACACACACACACACACACACACACACACACACACACACACACACACACACACACACACACACACACACACACACACACACACACACACACACACACACACACACACACACACACACACACACACACACACACACACACACACACACACACACACACACACACACACACACACACACACACACACACACACACACACACACACACACACACACACACACACACACACACACACACACACACACACACACACACACACACACACACACACACACACACACACACACACACACACACACACACACACACACACACACACACACACACACACACACACACACACACACACACACACACACACACACACACACACACACACACACACACACACACACACACACACACACACACACACACACACACACACACACACACACACACACACACACACACACACACACACACACACACACACACACACACACACACACACACACACACACACACACACACACACACACACACACACACACACACACACACACACACACACACACACACACACACACACACACACACACACACACACCACACACCACACACCACACACCACACACACACACACATAATCTAACGATTTTGAATAAAATGCCATATATTTAAGATATTTTCGTGATAAATGAAATGCATAGATTTGAGTTTTTTAGGGAACAGACTCAGAAGTCCTTTTCACTCTGGATGAGTTTTGCATAACTGGTAAACCGTAAGAGATAAACAAAATCTTACTGTATACAAAAAATATAGATCTCGTTAAACTACACCATTTATGTCAAGCACACCTTTTGTGCAGTTAAGTATTTCTCTGATATTCTTTGTTATCTGTTTAAATTGTCGAGTGCTGTTTTATGCCGTTCTCCAATGGGAAGTCGTCATTCGATTTTATTTTACATCTGGGGAATGCAATGAGATCTGAATTTCAACGAAGTCACATAGCGACCAGCTTTTAAAATGTTTGATTCCTTTAGTGTAGTACATTCCCTTATTTCCCCTATATCTATATATATATCTATATCTATCTATCTATAAGCAATAAGACGATATCTGCTTTATGTCGTTTAGTATGAAGCAGACCGAAGAGTATGCTTTTGTAAGAATAGTCTGTAGTACAATAAATAGAGAAAGCCATGTGAATGCAATACTTCAGAATGTTATCTATCTACGTCATGTTAATTGAATTGTGCCTTTGCTGAAATGGTTGCATCACACATTTCTTTATTAGCGGAGGAGACTGAAGCTGATTAAATGTTTAAAAATCGGATCGGTACAAACTGATTTTGAAATTCCACACTCTTTGTATGGTAACGCAGACACAAAGGAATGGCCACTTATCACTTCAAAAAATAAAATGTTGGAAAGTTCCTTACAAGAGGTGAGAGAATCTTGAAAATGGCATAAATTCTATATTTTAACGATATCTACCTTTTTGTATGGTTAGGTCATGCCTCTATTAAGGTTCACCATTTTACAAAATTATACAGAATTATTTAGAACATAGAGGACTTACCAATCGCAAAAATCTGAGACATACATTTTATTAGCCATGCAGTTTGTGAAACATTTGGTATTTTAATAAAACATTTAAGAGTCATTTTTTGAGAACATATAACATAAAACATCTGATGTGTTGCATTCACATTTCTACTTCGTGCTAATCGAAGAATGGTCTTATTAATTAGTTCCTTATAAGTAGAAGGGAAATAAGGGAGTACACTGTGCTAAAGCGATAGTCAAATATTTTAAAAGCTGTCGCGACTGTCATTGAAATGCGCTAAAATAAAAGAAACACAGAAGACTTCCTGTTCTAGAAAAGTATAAGTAGTTTAAAATTGAAACCAATAAAAAGGAATATTTCGGAAATGTTTAGCTCCACAACAAAAATTTAAAGGACATAAATTGCGTTTTTTGACGAGATCTATATTTTTTGTGTAGTAAGTTTTTGTATATCTCTTGCGGTTTACCTGCCATCCAGATTGAAGAGGTTTTCATGGGCTATTCTCAGAAAATTCAAGATATACATTTTATTTGTCATGTAAATGCCCTATAATACGGACGTTTAAACAAAATCGTTAGTGTTATTTTTTAAAAAATAAAAAAATTAAAAAATGTTTCCATGTAATGGGTAGTTTGGGTTAGGAGGATTTGGTAGTTTGGGTTAGGGGGATTTTCTTGAAAATCTTCGTGATTTTTGGAGACACTAAACTTAAATACCTGCCAAGTTTGGCATTTAACGGATTTTTCGTTTTCGAGTATGCTGTCCACGCACACACACACACACACACACACACACACACACACACACACAAACTCACACGCACACTGACCTTGTTCTTAAAATGTGTTGTTGTTTTTTATTCAGGTGGTCTCAAAACATGTATTTCCGTGAAATCTTGGTATCTAATTGGTTTCAGTTTTAAACTACTTTAACTTTTCTCAAACAGGAAGATACATTTCGATTCATCTCTCTTGTTTTACTGCAGGCCATGCAAAGCGAATCGAACTTCTGTTGTTTCATATAAGACCAGCTTTTAAAAGATATGACTATCGATTTAGCCTAAGTGTATTCTCTTATGTCCCTTCTACTTACAAGGAAGCAAGTAATACGGCAATTTCTGCTAATGTTTACTTTGATTAGCACGTAGGAGATAAAAGAATAATCTTTTGTAAGGAAAGTTGTTTGTGTAGCAGCTAGAGAAAGTCATGTAAATGGAACACAACAAATTTTTTAGGTTGGAAGGCAATACCTTCTCTACCTCTTATGTACATTGTACATACGTGCTAGAGAAAGTAAATTACTTCTACTGATAACTTCAACCACTTATGTACAAATTACCATTTGGACAAGTGAGAAAAACGTTGACACACTTAAGGTACACCTGAAAATATTATTGTAGACTTCTGAGGACTTCAAAAATCCACCTGAACCAATTGTCATGTTTTTCTTATAGAATGTATCCGTGCAGTGCTGGGTACCAAAGACAAATGCACGTTAGTGAAATGGCCCGAGGCTCAAGGAAAGCTACGATTTTTGCACAGAAGAACCGAACAGGTACAAAGAACTAAGTGAAGAAGTTTGGTAACAGAGTTGAGAGGAAGTTTCATTTGTAGACGTGAAGCTTCTCGTAAGCCAGTTGTAATTACATTGGGAACCTGAGAGAGAGAGAATATTATTCGTGCAAGTCAAGGAAGGTATATAGTTAATTTTCTCAGATACGTTAGTAAGCTAGAGATTCAATTTCTGACGCAATCAGGTTCCTGACGCTAATGTCTTCTCAAAAGATCGTATGCCTATGCCTTGAGAAAGACGAATGGAGACATCTGCCACTCTACACCCACCATTTATCGAAAAACTTATTCTTTGTCTAGAGAAAGTTAAGCAAAGTTTCCTACCAACTTAACAGGTTCGTTTGAAAGGCTGCTGGGTAATTAGTCTGGTGAACAAAACTAATTTTTAAGGCATTTGCATTAATTATCAAAAAGTTTCTGCTGAAGCTCGCAATGCCAGAATTCACTCATACCGTTCTCTTGTTCTTTGTGATGTGTTTTGTATTGACTGAACTGGTTTTCGTCCTGATTTTGTTCACCAAGCAGCAAGGTTTGCTGTGTCATATTCTTATTACTTTCTCTAGCACGTATGTACATACAATGTACATATTAGCTAGAGAACGTATTGCATTCTCAAAATTCAATATCCAAATCTCACCGAAAAAATATTTTTAGGTCCTCTGAGTGCAAAAAAGTATTTTTAGAAAAACGTCCGTGTGTGTGGACAGCATAGCTGAAAAACCAAAAGACCGTTAAATACCCAACTTGGCTTTTATGTTTAGTTTCTTCCAAGGATGCGACATGAAGATTTTCAAGAAAATTCCCACACTCCAAACTACTCTTTACATGGATATTTTTTTGAAAATTTCAATTTTCTCAAAAATGCCTCTAACGATTTTGATTAAATATATTTACATGATGAAATTTCTAGGAATAGCCTATGAAGACCTCTTTACTCTAGATTAATTAACTGAATTTGGATAAGTAGTTAACCGTAAGAGAAAGCCAAAAAGTCACTTCACAAAAAAAAAAAAAAATATATATATATATATATATATATATATATATATATATATATACATACATACCTCCTTAAGACACACAAGGTGTATGTAATATACGTTTTTCTTCTAGAGTTGACCGTTTTCGATATATTCCTTGTTATTAGTTTCAGTTTTAAACTACGCTAACTCTTCTCGACTGAAATCCACCTTTCATTTCGCCTCTCTTCTTTTACTGCCGGGCATGCAAAGCGAACCGAATTTCTATTGTTTTACATAGCGAACAGCTTTTAAAAGATTGACTATCATTTTAGTATACTCCCTTATTTCCCCTACAAGGAACCAATTCTGCTAATGTTCATCTCGGTTAGCATGATGTAAATAAAACATAATCTTTTACTAGAATGGTATGTCTGTGAAACAGCTAGAGAAAGTCATGTAAATGGAACACTTCACATTTTTGTTCGTTTGGATTTGCAATGTTCGTTCTTTGAAGTTAGACGAAGGGATCTGATGAACCTTTCTTAATATCAAGTAGAGTATTGATTGAATGTAGGCTTTTAGAATTTAATACATGATTAGCTTTTGCAAAATTTAATTCAATCTTAGATTGTAAAGATCTATATTCAAGCTAAGTGTGCGAAATTTAAAAATATAAACTGCTCAAATGTCCATCACGTGAGGCATTTCACGTGAAATACGATTTCTAATTTTTAAATTTTTATGTTTGACAGTTAAGTAAATAGTCATGAAAATTAATTGTTTGTAACTGTGCTGAAAAATGTGTAAACATTAACAATTTCAGCACCGAGTACCCTTAATGGCACACAACTATAAGTCGTAACTGAAGTCATCTGAGCAACATTGTATTTTGAATTTTTATTTAACAATCTTATGTCTTTGGGGTTTGCCAAAATACATAGAAATCTTATGACTGAAATAATCGCATAAAACAAAACGGTGTTCGAATACAAACCTAACAAACACCAATATTAAGATAAGAGTACAAATTCTGATAACAAATATAATCAAATCTAGTTAAAGGTACTGTATAATTAAACCACGCGTTTCCCATAAAGGTGGTCTCTCAAAATGGCTACAGAATATTTTATTATATTTGTGACAATTGGTACTCTATTGTTTTTTTAATTTATATGTTCCCCGCTATGAATCAAAGTGAATTGAATAGTTCCTGTGAGCCAAAGCAAAGTCCGCTGACTATATTTCTTATGAATTTGGTATTTTTCTAAAAAATAAATAAATAAAATGTTTGCTCATATTATGTATTCTTCTTTTCTGGATCAACTTCTTTAGGCTGTGTGGTTGTCTGTTCAAACCTAATTGTTAGGTCTATAATTTCTTTCTGTTGATGCAGATGAAGTCCATATTCTTATTGCTGTTCAACGATACAATGCACTTCTTCAAACACTTGCAACTCCTTAGAGTGGAGACCATTTGCCAACAAAGTTCTTGCAATGTCATATGTTTTGATGCAGAGTAGTTGTCCCTGAGGACAGTTCCCTAGCACGAGCGGAAGGGCTTCGAACTCGTCACAGTGACTGCAATAGCTAGTGCTTGAAGAATATCCTAGGATCGACCGAATTGTTGGTGTCATGGCATTCATTTTGATCACATTGTAAGGATCCATTTATTAGCTAATGGCACACTGAACAGATGGCTCAGGCGTTTCGTCTGTTACTGGCATTCGGGAGGTTGGGTTTTTCCGCGGTTTCCCTGGGGTAGTTTTGGCGAAAATTGGGGTCTGTATATCTTCCACGGTTCCTTTCTCTTCATTTCATTTCCCCTCTTCATCTTTAGGGTCGGCGCAGGTGTGTCTTGCCAGGCAGATGGAACCGTTACTTGCTTCGAGTGAAACTCTCTTCCCCCTAGTTATTCCGGCTGAGGCTAGGTGCCGTTGTAGAGGCTTCCCGGCGCCTATATAGCGTCCGTGGCGCGCCAGAGACTTCCGTGCGTCTCTGCACTCCATCGTTTCCTGTATCTGGTCTGTGTTTTCTCCACCTCTCATTTCTTCCACCGGGGGTGGTAGGCCTCAATAGATCAGTACTTGGTAGCAATTGCCTGCTCTAATCTCTGGCTGATGTCACTTGGGAAAGTGCAATTTCTTCGTGGGGGTAGGAGCACCTCTGTGTAAAGTCTCTCTCAGATGTTGCCGAAGTTGTCTGCTGTTTGTTTATTCCATAGAGTTGCCTATTCCGAGTTCTTGAAGACGAGTTTGAATGTTGTAATCTTGAACATTAACGGGAGATTGGTTTACTGCTTCTAGAGCTTGGCTTACGTTGGATTGTTGTAGAAATGCTTCCCAAGACGTACTGAAAGAGAGTCCTTTAAATTTGTTGCAAGTGTAAAGTAACTGAAGTTTGCAGTATTGACTAAATATAATAATAATGATCATAATCATAACTTGACAATAATTGTTAGGATCGTAGTAACAGTGATAAATAACGAAATAATGCGGAGACTCAAACATAGAACCAACTATGAAATGGAATAAATTTTGAATGCGTACCGTCTTTCTGAATCTGATCTGTTGCGTTCCGTCACCACTGCAGACTAATATTCCAAGCTATTCTTCGGAAGCAACTAAATATTTAAAACCGAAGTAACGACCCTACGCGGGGCAATAACGTAATATTAACGCACAGAGGGCGCAGGCCTTGATTACTCCTGCAGTGGCGTATTTCATGCTATACAAGTCACTTAGCTGGCAATATTTTCACTACCAAAGGCAAGAAAATGCAAACATTGCTAATGACCTGATCGATATGACAGACATCGATACTATTCAGCTTTTCCTGGTGGTGCAACTACAAACAATATGGTAAACATACACATAGCGTTAAGTTTCTGATGCCTTTTAAGGTGGAAGGCAAGAAAATCCCCCCACCCCCAACTATCCTTTATATGGAATTTTTTTCTCGAAAATTTTTATTTTCTCAAAAATGGCTCTAACCATTTTGACTAAAATACCGTATAATAAAGATATTTATATAGCAAATAAAATGTATATGTTGAATTTTCTGGAAATAGTCTCCGAAGAGATATTTATTATGAGCGAATTTTGTTGAATTTTGCGTAACTGGTAAACCGTAAGATATAGACAAAAACTTACCACACAAAAAACTTAGAGCACGTTAAAACACACAATTTATTTTATATACATTTTTTTGGACTTGATTATTTTTGAGACATTCTTTGTTTTTTGTTTCAGCTTTAAAAACTTATACTTTTCTCATACAGGACTTTGTCAACTGCTGTCCTTACAAACAAAGGAACTTCAGCCACATAGCAGCCAGCTTTTGACTATCACTGTAACCTATGGCACTCTCTTATTTCGCTTCTACTTACAAGGAAGCAAGTAACAAAACTATTTTTGCTAATTTTTTCTCGATTAGCATGAAGTAAATAGAAGCATAAGCTTTTTAACAATAATTTGTTGCAGAGATGTAGAGAAAGTCATGTGAATGGAACACATCACATTTTTTCGTGAATATTATGTGAATTACTTTTTATGTGATTGAATATTGTATAGAAAACACTTATTAGTAAAAATATAGAGCCCATTAAAATAAACAATTTGTTTCAAGCAAATGCTTTTTTGCAGTTGTTTAATTTGAAATAATTCCTAGGAAAATTAATTCACGGGTTTCGTTGTAAGGATGGAAGAATAACTTCTTTGCGAATAGTATAATAAATAACAGATCAATGTGAATTTGCCATGAGTGTGGATGTTGTGTGAATATACTACACCATCTTTTTTTATTCGGAACAGCTGAAAACATGTATTTCCGGTTTTTTATGGAATGCAATACAATCTGCACCTACCAGAGGAAATAAACATTGCCGCATATTCGGGAAACATTAGGTGGTGATAATAATAATAATAATAATACCACAAGCATCACATTAGCTTTGTGACAATATGTTAAACCAAACACGGTGCGTGTTACAGTTGAGAGGAAAACCGGTAGAGGTCCTGGCATGTGCTGTTTCCGGTAGTGCTTAGAGGAAATTTGGGCAAATTGCGTATAAATCAACATGGCTCCGCACCGCACTAAACCCGTTACTGCGTTATCTGTGGTTTGGTGCGAGTTCAACTTGTGAAAACTTGGTAAATACGTTCTTAAACCTGGCAAATTCTGGTTAATGCCAGGTTACATTTGTACGGCGTGCGTATCCATTCGCTTCCTTCCTCTGTTGGAAAACATGTAAATTTAAATAAACAATCGTAACTTTTAGAAATACAGGATGAACCGTTTGGGATTGCGTAATAGTTATTTATGACACAAGTGTTAAAATTCGAATTTTATTAGGTTGGTAGTGACCAACAGAAACGCGTTTTTTCGGTGCATCGGCAGTGATCAAAGTTAAACGAGGTACTTGATTATGGTCAACTTTGACTGCGGGTGAAATGAATTTTTTGTAGTTTAACGTCCTTTAACCTGGTTTGGTCATATCGGACGATGAATGCAATTGATGATATGATGCTCAAATGATCTCGGGGTCCATGGAGCTTAAAGTTACTCGACATTCGTCTTCTCAGTATAAGGGAAAACCCCGAAAAAAACCTTACCCGAGTAACTCACCCTAAGCGAGATTCGAACTCACCAACGTGAGCAAACATGCTACCACCACGCTACCGAGGCGGGCTAAATGGTGTTTTATTTGTGGATGTTCTTTAACTGTTGTGGTTCTCAGTGTCCCAGGCTGGGCGTGAAAGACCGCTTAATTTTGCACAGAGGCCTCTTTATCAGGCTTGAGGTTCTTTTACGTGCCGTTAATCTACGATACGGGACCGACGGCGTTACTTTCCTTCCAAAGGAAGCCATGTAAGGATTTTTACGCCCGAAAAAATCCATCATCCTCCACCCTTGGGTATATGAAGTTAGCATGGTAAGCATTACTCCAAGGAGGGCGAATTTTAACCGCGGGTCAGTGTTGGCAGATTGGGCGAAAAGTCGCCGTTTGGGCTACTAAAATTCGTTTTTTACGACAAAATTTCGATGAAGACGATTTGCGAAATTTTGAGCTTCTAAAATATTTCTGCAAAATATAACTTTTATTATTCCTGTTTTTAACTTTATGCGCCGTTTGGTGGGGAAGAAAGCTCTAAATAAAATTACTCAAGTAAAATACTAAATCCTCTCTGACGCTTCTTATGCCAAACAAAGGAACTTCAGTCCTATAGCAACCAGCTTTTGACTATCACTTTAACCTATGGCACTCCCTTATTTCGCTTCTACTTACAAGAAAGCAAGTAATGAGACTATTTCTGCTAATTTTTTCTCGATTATCATGAAGTAAATAGAAGATTTTTTCATAGTTTTCCTGAATCTGTATCAGCGCAGCTCACACTAGTATTCCAATATAAGAATCTTTTGAAAATATTCCAAGCGTACGAGTGTCTGTGTTTGTGTGTGTGTGAGTGTGTGTGTGTGTGAGTGTGTGTGTGTGTGTGTGAGTGTGTGTGTGTGTGTGTGAGTGTGTGTTTGTGTGTGTGTGAGTGTGTGTGTGTGTGTGTGAGTGTGTGTGGAGTGTAATTGTAAAAGTAAATTGCATATTTTAATACAAATTTGGGCGACTTCAACTGAAACTTTGCTATTTTTTTTAATGATTCTGGCGAAATTTTGTGAAATACTTCTGGCAACACTGTCGCGGGTGCTGAACAATTCCGATGGTAGTAGTCAACTTGCCAAATGCTTCCCCGTTTCTATTTTCTTGAAGGCATTAATGACGAGATAATTCACCTGGATTATTTAAATCGGAACTAGCATCAAAACCGGATCATTGTAGAAAGAATATGGACAGAACATCTGAAAAGAATGGATAACGTGTGGTGACTTGTAACTTTAACTCTGAGATTATATGATATTGCGATTTTGGTACTTGTAGCATTCACCGAACAACGGAATTGCTATTATCAATTATATGTCAAATGAATTGCTTATTACTTTCTCTACACGTACTATGTACGTAGTGTATAAAGGAGGTATTGTATTGCACCCAAAAATTCGATACCGAGATTTCACCGGAAATACATGTTTTGGGATTCAAAAAACATTTTTAGTAAAAGGTGCTTGTGTATGAGTATGTGTGTGTGTGTCTGTGGGCAGCATAGCTAAAAAAATCTTTCTCTATATCCCTGCAACAAATTATTCTTAAAAAGCTTATACTTCTATTTACTTTATGCTAATTGAAAAAAATAGCAGAAATAGTCTTATTACTTGCTTCCTTGTAAGTAGAAGCGAAATAAGGGAGTGCCATAGGTTAAAGTGAAGTCAAAAGCTGGTTGCTATGTCAATGAAGTTCCTTTGTTTATATGGATAGGAGTTCACAAGTTCCTGTTTGAGAAAAGTATACGTTTTTCATAGCAGAAACCAAAAATAAGGAATGTCTCAAAAACGACGAACCCCACGAAAAAAATGTATATAACATAAATTGTGTGTTTTAATGTGCTCTACATTTTTTGTGTAGTAAGTTTTTGTCCATCTTTTACGGTTTAGCAGTTATTCAAAATTCAGTAAAATTCATCCAGAATAAACTACTCTTCAGAGGCTTTTCCCAGAAAATTCAAGATATACATTTTATTTATCAGGTAAATATCTTTAATATACGAAATTTTAATCAAAATCGTTAGAGCCATTTTTGAGAAAATAAAAATTTTCGAAAAAAGTTCCATTTAAAGGGTAGTTGGGGCTGGTGGGATTGTTCTCAAAATCTTCGTGTCGCATCCCTGGAAGATACTAAACTTAAATACCAAGTTTGGCATTTTACCGACTTTTCGTTTTTGATACACGGACACACACACACACACACACACATACACACACACGGACCTTTTTGTGAAAATGCTTTTTTTGGGGGGGGATATTGGGGACCCTAAAACATATATTTCCGGTGAAATCTCGGTATCGAATGTTTGGTGGAGTGCAATACCTTCTCTATACAATATGTACATAGTGCGTATAGAGAAAGTAAAAAGGACCGTCTATATAAAAAAAAATCGAACATTTTGATTTTCTCAAAAATGGCTCTAACGATTTTGATTAAATCTCTATGTTTAAGATATTTACATGACAAATAAAATGTATATCTTGAATATTCTGGGAATAGCCTCTGAAGATCTATTTATTCTGAATGAATTTTGCGTAACTGGAAAACTGTAAGAGATAAATAAAAACTTACTACATAAAATATGTAGATCTCTTTAAAAAACACAATTTATGTCATACATTTTTTCGTGGAGTTTACGTTTTGGGGACATTATTTGTTATTAGTTTCAGCTGTAAAGTATTTATGGTTTTCTAAGACAGGAAATGTCCGTTTTTCTTTACTTCTACTCCTGGCCAAGCAAAGAAGCGATTTGCAGTGACAATGGCCTAATGAGAGCTTTTAAAACATTAGACTATCGCTTTAGCAGAGCGCATTCTTTTAGTTCCCTTCTACTTATAAGGAAATAAATAATAAGAACCTTTTGCTAACGTTTATCTCGATTAGCATTGTGTAGAAAGAAGAATAATCTTTTGTAAGAAGTTTTAGAGTAGCTAGAGAAGGTCATGTGTGTGTAACACATCAGATTTTTTTGGATACAGAGAACCCTAAAACGTGTACTTCCGATGAAATATTTGTATCGAATTTTTGGATTGAGTAAACACCTTCTTTATGTACCATGTAATATGTAGAGAAAGTAAAAAGGGTATATTTTGTGAAACGCGTTATTAACAAAATTACAGAAATATATTATATTTTTGAAATCTGTGAGTACTTATTGGTACACGCATATTGTGATCGCATTTTAATTAGACCATTTTGTATTAGGCTTCATAATGATAAAGGACTGTCGAATCCAATAAATGTGTCGCGAGGAATGAAACAAACGCTTCCATAATTGAAGGAAAGACAGTTATGAGATATACATTTATCTTTTAAGCGGATTTTGCAGCTTTGAAATTAAACAGAGAGAACTAATAAACGA
This sequence comes from Hymenopus coronatus, assembly GCA_030762935.1. Taxonomy (NCBI): domain Eukaryota; kingdom Metazoa; phylum Arthropoda; class Insecta; order Mantodea; family Hymenopodidae; genus Hymenopus; species Hymenopus coronatus. Next base: position 31,771,751 of record CM060897.1, read on the forward strand.
TATCACATCTTTTGTGTTTACTAATCAATAATTGCGACAACAAAAAACGGATGATTTCAATGGAAATGTGTGTTATAAAGCCAAATATGATGCCAAAGCAACAGGCGGATTTCATTTCAAAAAGCGCTCGGGATATAACGTAATACGAACTTATTTTGCATTCTGGGCGAGAGTTTTTTGTTTCGTTTGCAATTTAACTCTTTTGTTATTAAAATAATGTGAATTGGAGAGCTCGCATAAAGTATGAATGTGCGGTGATTGTTTGTTGAAATAAATTAATTTGTTTTTGCGAGATTCATAAAGACCAAGTGTACATATTACACAAAATACAGAAATATTCAGTAATGATGCGTACTGGTGCTTAAAACATATACTTTACAAAAACCATTAGCTCATCCAACAGTGACCATTTCAGTATTAGAAAAACAAGATTTTCAACCAATCACAACTGTGTGCTGCCATAATTTTGTTTTGCTGTTTTGTTTCTCTAGCACCTATCAATGGTATGAGAGCAAAGGAAGTATTTTTTTTTTATTGTTAATATCTAAGGTCCTATCGGAGGCTATTCACTCTCACATACATAATTCTAGACTCTGTAGGGACAGGGACAATTCTGGTTAAAGCAACATTCCCCGCCCCAGGCGGGAATTGAACCCGGGACCTCCTGGTGAGAAGTCAGCTCGCTGACCACTCGACCACGGTGGTAGTCAAAGAAAGTATTGTATTCCACATGTAAGTTTGATACTGAGATTTCACAGGAAATAAATTTTTGAGGTCCCATTTTCTTTCAGCCAGCTTATAACATGAAGAATCATCCAATTATGCAATCAATTTCTACTAAATGCATATAGATTAACAAAAACAGCATTAAAATAAGATATTTTAATTCATATGGCTTTCTCTGGCCGTTCCACAACGAAACTTTTCTTACAAAAGATTATTCTTTTAAATATGTCATATTAATCCAGATAAACATTAGCGGAATTGGACTTATTACTTGCTTCCTTGGAGGAGAAGGGAAGTAGGGAATAGACCAGGCTAAAGCGATAGTTGTCATTTAAAAGTTGGCCCTATGTGAAACAATTGAAATTCCGTTCTCTTTGCTAACCAGCAGAAAAAAAAATAGACGAAAAAAAAGATGACTTCCCATTTGAGAAAAGTGTGGTACTTAAAGCTAACAACACGGAATGTCTCGAATTGGTTAACTCTACAATAATTGACATATATTGTATTGTATGTTTTAACGAGATCTACAGTTTTGTGTAGCAAGTTTTTGTCATTCTCTTAAGGTCTACAACAGTCGTCCATAATGAAGAGATCTTCAGAGCATATTCCCAGGAAATTCAAAATACACATTTCATTTGTCATGGGGGAAGAAGAAAAAAAAATCAATGGTATTTGAATTTAAACCATTAGAGCTATTTTTGAGAAAGTAAAAATGTTCTAAAATATATTTCACGTAAAGGATAGTTTAGGGGGGATTTTTGTCGCATTCTTTGAATATAAATGTCGAGTTTGGCATTTAAGTGAATTTTTGAATTTTCGTTTTTAAGTTATTCTGTTTAAGTACTAACCGATATTTTTCTATTTTTTTTTTTTTTTTGAATTTAGTGGATCTCAAAACTACATTTTCGGTGAAATATTGACATGGAATTTTTGGCAAATTCAATATCTAACAAAAACAAAAGGTAACAAAAGGCAAACATTTCAATATAAAAGCCTCAATTAGTTGGCTACATTTTAGCCAAAGTACGCTATATACTAAGTTACACACACACACACACACACACACACACACACACACACACACACACACACACACACACACACACACACACACACACACAATAATTCCAAACGGTTCGTTGCATATAAACTTGGTACGTAAACTGGAAAAGTAAATTTCCATTTTACGTCACAAGCGAATTGCTTTCTGCAAGAAGGATTTGTCATGCTGGTATAGATTGCATGACTGCAACATAACGGAGTTGGGATCCGCGGATTTCTTCAGCTGGAGACAGTTCAAGGATGTTCTTTACTTTCGACCGTTACCTCGATATACGGATGAATTCACACGCAGTGAAATCAGTTCACCTTGACATCTCACGTGCAACAGGGTTTTCGGTACATTTTGCGTTGCGAAATGTTTGGCGAGCTTGACCAAAGTTTTTAAGGTAATAAAAGTTCTTAGTACCTATATTGACATTTGACTAGGAGAGATTTGCTCACAATGAGTATGAAATACCATTCCAATTTAATTTCCCCTGATTCCTAGATGTCGTTGTACGTACTTAGGTTCTAATACCAGCATACTTGCATCATAAATATCTCTTAGGAGTTGAAATTGGTAAAAGGACTATCATGGGCATGAAGTTTGCCGACCCTGGCAGCAGTAGCAGTGGTAATTGCCGTGTTTGGCTTTTCTTTCGTGAAAGGGTCGCGCGTTCGAGTCCCGTTATGGGCACACATGTTTAGTGTTGTGTATTTCTTGCCGGTCCCCGTGACAGCGCTCGCTAAAGCGCCTAGCTTCGGTGCTTCGTGGCGCAGGGGATCGTGGGTTCGAGTTCCGCCGTAGGCATGGATGTTTGTGTGTTTGTTAGTAAAAAGAAAACGACAAACTTATACGACAATTAAGGATATATAGGGAATGTTGAAGAAAAAAAAAGAAGCTGGGGTGGGACCAAATAAAGTGGATTATATAGGCCTTTCAAAATGTAAAAGAATGTTATTTTCAATACAAGCAGATGTTTTATAAATGGAAATGATGTATTATTTATTATCAGATTACATGTAAAATTACGTAAACAATGACTTTCGTTGCATCTTAATAGGACAAATCCGAAAAAATTATAAACTTGAAGAAGACGCAGATGGCACCGCCGCTCAACAAGGACCATGCCATGAGACTGCGGACGAAGCGGTGTCGGGCGGGTTTTCTCCGGGTTCTGTGGTTTCTCCGCCATTCATTCTACAAATTACTCTATAACAATATTTCCTTTCATTCCTTTCACATTTTAGATTAAAGTTAATAGTTATTAATGCTAACTTGTTACGTGCTATTCTATTCTTTGTTACTTTCTCTATACGTACTATGTACATAGTGTATAGAGAAAGTATTGCACTCCAACAAAAAATTCGATACCGAGATTTCACCGGAAATATATGTTTTAGGGTCCCCTGTATCCAAAAAAAGTATTTTCAGAAAAAGGTCAGAGTGTGTCCGTGTGTCTGTGAACACGATAACTCATAAACTAAAAGTCGATAAAATACCAAACTTGGTATATAAGTTTAGTATTTTCCAGAGATGCGACACGAAGATTTTGAGAAAAATGCCCCCATCCCCAACTACCCTTTACATGGAACTTTTTTCGAAAATTTTGATTTTCTCAAAAATGGCTCTACCGATTTTGATTAAAATTTCGTATATTAAAGATATTTACCTGACAAATAAAATGTATATCTTGAATTTTCTGGGAATAGCCTCTAAAGAGTAGTTTATTCTGGATGAATTTTATTGAATTTTGAATAACTGCTAAACCGTAAGAGATGGACAAAAACTTACTACACAAAAAATGTAGAGCACCTTAAAACACACAGTTTATGTTATATACATTTTTTTCGTGCAGTTAGTAGTTTTTGAGACATTCCTTATTTTCGGTTTATGCTAAGAAAAACTTCTTTTCTCATACAGGAACTTGTCAACTCCTATCCATACAAACAAAGGAACTTCATTGACATAGCAACCAGCTCTTGACTATCACTTTAACCTATGGTAGTCCCTTATTTCGCTTCTACTTACAAGGAAGCAAGTAATAAGACTATTTCTGCTAATTTTTTTCTGATGAGCATAAAGTAAATAGAAGTATAATCTTTTTAAGAATAATTTGTTGCAGGGGTATAGAGAAAGTTATGTGAATGGTACACATCAGATTTTTTTTTATTTCTTATCCAAACAATTATTCAATTATTAAGCTTGTTACTTTCTGTACTACCTATGATAAGGAGCTGAGGTATTTTACTCTAACCAAAATTTCGATGTAGAGATTTCTTTGAAAATACATTATATTTTGGTTCATTCTGATTCCAATAAAGTTTTTTTTAGAAAAATATCCTTGTGTGTATGGACTCATAATTCAAAAACAATATATGCAAAATTCTATTTCGATTTATTCTGAGTCCATAGCTGAATAAGCTTTTATAAAAATTTATTTCAGAAGAATGGGTACATTCATACTATCTTCTAGGTAGCTCAGTTTTAAATTCGGGTACCTCAATGCATGCTGAAAATTCGAAATCAAATTGCAATACTTCCTCTAGTTACTTTAACAACTGCGAGAGAAAGTAAAAATCGCATAAGCATTCGAAGTTTTACTTTCTTATTACGAATGTACAAAATTGACATATTAGATAAACATTTGTATAGCACCCAAAAATTTGATACCGAGATTTCACTTTTAGTGAATTACATTTTTAGGGCCCCTAGTGCAAAAATATACTTTTTAAAAAAAGGTTCATGTGTATATGTGTATTTCTGTGGACATCATAAAGCAAAAATGAAAAGTCAGGTAAATATCAAACTTGATATTTAGGTTCAATATCTGCCAAGAATGCGACACAAAGATTTTCAGGAAAATGCCCCACATCAACTACCCTTTGCATGGAACATGTGTAGAGAATTTTAAATTTCTCAAAAATAACTCAAACTATTTTTATTAAAATACCATACGTTTAAGATATTTTCATGACAAGTGAGATGTATGTTTTGAATTTTTTTGGGAATAGCCTCTGAAGATCTCTTCATTCTTGATGTCCTTTGTATAACTCGTAAGTCCTTATGAGATAGGCACAAAAAAATTTACTGCACAAAAGTGTAAATCGTATTAAAACACACAATTTATGTCATACATTTTTGGTAGAACTAACCGTTTCCATTTTATTGATACATATTTTAAACTACTTAAACTTTTCTCAAGCGGGATGTGAACTTTCGTTTCATATTTCTTTTGTTTTACTCCGGAATTGCAAAAGAGAACTGAATCTCAATTGTTTCATAAAGTGCTGAGTTTTTAAAAGATCTATTGCTTTAGTCTAGTGTATCTCATTATTTCCCTTCTGCTTACAAGGAAGCACATAATAAGACAATTTCTGCTAATGTTTATCTTGATTAGATTATTTCGATATAGATAAAAGAACAATATAAGAATAGTTTGTTTGTAGTACGGATATGAATGGAGCACATACAATTTTTCAAATTACAGCATAGGAGATAAAATTTGAATGCTCTGTTCTAAAAATCGCAATATTAATTCGCCCAAAAACTGAAATATCGCAGATGTTTTTCAGAATATAGTGAGCTGATCTCACTTGAGATCCGCCACTGAGGCAATGAAAGTAGTCTTGAGATAAAAATGTCTGCTTGCCTTAAATGTGGTGGAGAGTAAAGTGAAATGAAAACGAAAGCAATGGCATAATGTTCTTATCGAGGAGGTAGATTTATACGACGTTAGACGTTAATGGCAAGGGTAGGCAGGCGGACAACTATTGGCAGACGTTAAGGAAATGGATAATATCCCGCCCACCTTCTTGGAATTGAGACTAGGGCTGGGGAAATTCCGATATTGCAATATTCACAGCTGTCGCCGTTGCTCTAAAGATGGTTATTCTGTGGGCAGACTTGAGGGAACGTTGCTAAGATACGTGGCGATTGTCACTTGTTTAGCAAGAAGTTGGTCGAGGCGAGAAATGAGTTCTGTCGACATTCACCTTCAATATTACAAACTCGAAACTCACTTTATCACTTCTTGTCTTTGGTAAAACAGAATTTGTGACAAAAATCTGATGTGCTGTTTTCACATGACTTTCTCTATTTGTTCTGAAAACAAAAGATTATTCATATCATCCTAATCGAGATAAACATTTCCACAAATTACTTGCTTTCTTGATACAGAAGGGAAGTAAGGGAATACACTAGGTTAACGCGATAGTCAAATCTTTTAAAGCTATTACTGTGTGAAATAATTGAAATTCGGTTCTCTTTGCGTAGCTAGAAGTAAATCAAAAGAGGTATGAAAAGAATGACGACTTCTCGTTTGAGAAAAATGTAAGTGGCTTAAAATTAAATTGAAACCAATAACAAAGCATTTCTTGGAAACTCCTAAATCTACAAAAAATTGTATATTACATAAATGGTGTGTTTTAACGAGATCTATGTTTTTGGGTATTAAAGTTTTTGTCTATTTCTTACTGCTTACCAGCTATACAAAAGCCATCCATAGTGAAAAGGTCTTCATAGGTTACTCCCTAAAAAATTCAAGATATACATTTTATGTTCCATTCGGTATTTTAATAACACTCGTTAGAACTATTTTTGAGTAAATCAAACATTTCAAAACCTTTTTCCATGTAAAGGGAAACAAGGCGCGGGCTGGTGGTTTATATCAAATTCCTGCTTTGTTACACCTCGATGTAATATGGTCACGCCCGCGTGTAATGTACACATGCAATAATGAGTTATACGTCTGGAAATTTCTGCCACGTCATCGTTAGCTATAAAAACGGAGCTGGTATGCTCGCACCGTCAGTTTTCGACAGTGAGTTCGAAGTGAACACCTGAATTAGAGCAATCGTCAATTGTGTACGAGCGTTGAAGTGATGGGAGATAAAACTGTACTACAGCATTGGAACAAAAACATTTATTATAAACAAAAGAATTATAACATAGATATTTGTTACAATATACATGATATTAGGAGCATAAGTGCAGATATTTTTTATTGGTAACTAAGAACAGTGAAATGAACAACATTACTTCAATATTTGCTTCATTCATGAACATATAATTTTACTTATTAAGATTAGTATGCTTTCACGTTTATTAACCCCATGTAAGCGTGGCAAACATAAGACATATTGTTTATTTCCCCTAAGGAAGGCGTAACCTCGAGTGGGCGGGCCTCGCTGTAACGAATGTTTTATCGGAATTGAGTTTAAATGCTTTATGTAAGGCCAATAGCCCCATGATGGGTCACGCATTGAGATGTGAAAACTGAAAGCAAAACGGAGAGTCTATACTGTGGGCGTTGTTCTTTTATAGCTTCGCAGTTAAGACCATAAAAACATATCAAGTAGTAAATTATATGATTGGTTTGTTGTAGAAGTGTTAAACGAAGAGAAAAAATAGCTAACCCCGAAGTAGATATACATTTAATGTCTAAACATCTGAATCCAAACCCTCAACACTATGTGTAATGTATGTTTAAATAGTAGAGCCCCAGTAATTCGAGCTATAGTATCTTCATTTAGAATAGGCATTCAAGGTCACGTATGGCCGCTTACCTGACATCCCTCCACACCAGCTTCTGTGGGACTGCGTTCCCTCCCTCCTCTCTCTTCAAGGCATAACAAAGAAAGTACTACAGAGTGGGGGTAATGCACCTGCCTCATCTGAGAGGGAAAGATGACCTTGAACCGTCTATTCTAAATGAACATAATATAATTGGGACTGAGGCTACGTCGATTTAAAAAAAAATAAATAAAAACTCGGATTATACGGAAATATCACAATCAATGGGTAAAACGTGAATAAATCTTTAATGAGCACGTGACAGTTAAAATAAACAAAAAAAAAACAATATAGTGCATTTCTGTATTATATGGTATGTACAAGTATACACCATCTACAACAACGGTCAGTTTGTTACTGAGTAAAATGTGTATGTTTAAAATAAGAACTTAAGCTTTCCTGGCGATGTATTAATTCATAATCTTCTCGGGCTTCTAACCAGGTAAAAACTTGGCTTGATACCAACGTTTCGAAGAAGTACATCTTCCTCGTCTTCAGGGTGAACTGATGGATTGAGCTTGCGGAGACTGGTATTTATAAGAGCTGGAATGAAGCTAACATCTGATCTGATTGGTTCGCGTGATATTATGGCTTTTTTTTTTAATATCACGCGAACCAATCAGATGTTAGCTTCATTCCAGCTCTTATAAATACCAGTCTTCGCAAGCTCAATCCATCCATCAGCACTTCGCTTCGAGATGCCGAAGAGGAAGCAACAACGCAGACCAGCAGCTCCTACAGCAGCCACCGCTTCTCCGGCAACCGCCGGTAGGAAGCGCTCACCGGTATCTCCGCCACCTGCCGTTACGCCGGCAGTGAGCGCTGCACCTTTACCGCGCACACCATCACCACTACCGCCGACCGCCGCTGCTTCACCGGCAGCCAACACTACATCGCCGCCACCGCTGAGCTCCACGCCGCCGCCGCCCCGGTACAGTGCCGTGGTTAGGGGGATCCCTCGGGATCTCTCCACCCGGCACCTCCTCGCCGCTGATCAATCTAGATGGCCTTCATGTTCGAGGGCCACTAGAATTATCTGTGACCGGGGCCCGACACCACTAGTTAGGGTGGAGCTACAGGACCGATCAGACCTGGAGGCTGCCTTGGCGTCAGGGTTGCCCTTATTAGGGCGACTTCTGCACGTTGAGGCAAGCAGACAGGAAAGACACCGGCCCTGCCGTCGCTGCTGTGCCTACGGGCACAGCCAAGAAGACTGCTCTTCGCCGCCGAAGTGCCACTACTGTGGCACCAACGCATACACTTCGGAGTGCACTGGGCACGACCTCCGCCGCCGTCGCCGGTTCTGTGCCACCTGTGGTGGTACGGGACATTTCACCGGGCAAGCCCAGTGCCCCAGCTACCTAAAGAGCAGGCACTCATCGCCTAAACCAGCCCGGACACTATCATCTACACAGCCATCTCCGCAGACTGAACAACCAACACCAACCAACCCGCAGAAGGAAATCTAGGGCCTAAGTGGGGCCATTCAGGTCTTGATGCTTACGGCTAAACTAACAGCCTTGGAGGACAGGCTTCAGGAGCAGGACAGCACCACTTCACATCCAGATGTTCACCAAACAATAGCAACAGCAGTCACCGACATCCGACTCATCTTCAGGGAGGAGGTGAGAGCTCTACTGGAGAAGTTGGCACCTCAAACTTCCAAGTTCAACATCCAAAGTAGACGCCAAGGGCTTAGGCTCGAAAACGTCCCAGGATACGACGACTGGCTCAACAGAGTTAACCAGCACTAACTCCATCCTTCACCCTAGAATTCCTTCATTCCTCTCCCCGAATACTCCGCGGTGGCAGTCTGGGCCTTGGTCAAGTCTGTCTCCCGGTCCTCATTTCACCCTGCAGTCAGTTAAATTATCGCCTTGAATCCGCGGATGCAATAATGCGGTACCGCCTCTCCTTTCTTCCTTCTAATACCGGTGGAGGGGTTTTTTAGTCGGTATGCCCACATGGGAGACCCCGACACTCCGGGCTTGCCCGGGTTAGTCCATAAGGTGGATTTTTCCCCTCCACTCGAAAATAAAAAAAAAAAAAAAAAAAAATCAATCCATCAGTTCACCCTGAAGATGAGGAAGATGCACTTCGAAACGTTCGTATCGAGCCAAGTTTTTACCTGGTTAGAAGCCCGAGAAGATTTTGAATTAATGTATGTTTATTTAAGTGTATTTTAATGAACACTATCGCTGAGTAGGGATTAGATAGATACTTTTATTTCAGTGCTTACTCCATAACCCGCTGGCAGCGCTGTCATCGTAATAATACAATGTACAAGATAATTAAAATAAATAAATAATATGGGTAGTATAATAGCCTGTCAGAATACAAAATATGTAGTATGCTACCAAAATAATAATAATAATGATGATGATAATAATAATAATAATAATAATAATAACAACAGTAATAATACAATATTAAAAGCTTTATAATACTAGTGATAACACAATATTTATATTTACTATCGCGACTATAAATCACTCTTCTTTAGTCTCTTTTTAAAACTATTTGCTGTACTGATACAGTAATTTTACTTTCTCTAACCCCGTATGCACAATGTACACAGGAATAGAGAAGTAGGTATTGTATTCCACCCAAAAATTCGATGTCGAGATATCACCGGAAACACATATTTTAGGACCCCCTGAGTCCAAAAGAAGCAATTTCAGAAACAGGTCCGTGTGTGTGTGTGTGTGTGCATAGCTCAAAAACGAAAATGCCGTTAAATACCAAACTTGGTACTTAAGATTGGTGTCTTCCAAGGATGCGACACGAAGGTTTTTCAAGAAAATCCCCCAACCCCTAACTACCCTTTATATGGAAACATTTTCGAAAAACTTTCTTGTTCTTAAAAATGCCTGTAATGATTTTGATTAAAATACCACATATTAAAGCCATTTCTATCACAAATAAAATGTATATATTGAATATTCTGGGAAAAGCTTCTAAAGACCTGTTTATTCTGGATGAACTTGGCTTAATTTGGCAAAACTAGTAAACCGTAAGAGATAGACAAAAACTTACTTTACAAAAAAAAGTAGGTCTTGTTAAGATACACAATTTATGTGATATACATTTTTTTACGTGGAACTTACCGTTTTCGAGGTATTCCTTGTTGTTAGTTTCAGTTGTGAAGTACTTACACTTTTCTCAGACGGGAGTGCCCGTTTTGTTCTACTCCTGGCCAAGCAAAGAAGCGATTTGCTACGACAATCGCATAACGACAGCTTTTAAAACATTTGACTATCACTTTATGCTAGTGCATTCCCTTAGTGCCATTCTACGAGGGGCACACTGAAAGTCATGAGCAACACTGTATTACAATCTTAATATTTATTTTTAAGCCAAACCAAATACACCATCATAATCTACAGACTTTCTTTCACTTTTCGACATAGTCGCCATTGTTTTGCACACATTTTTCCCATTGTTCTACAAGTTTGAAAATGCCCTTGTGATAGAACTCCGTTCCAGCTGCCCGCTGACCCGCACGCACTGCTTTCCGAATATCCTCCAGCGTCTCGTAGCGTTGACCACGCATCTGCTCCTTCACAGAACCGAAAAGATGGTAGTCGGAGGGTGCCAAGTCGGGACTGTACGGAGGATGTGGAAGAGTTTCCCACGCTAATGCCCTGATCTTCTCCATAGTGGCACGGGCAGTATGCGGACGCGCATTATCCTGTTGAAGGATGATCCTCTTTCCAGGGCGTTTATCACGCAAAGCCCAACGGAGCTTCAGAAGTGTCTTGATGTAGCGGGCAGAATTTATGGTTTGTCCAGGTTCAAGAAAGTCAACCAGAATGCAACCTTGTGATCCCAAAAGACACTTCCCATAACTTTTCCTAGAGACTGCGCTGTCTTCGCTTTCTTCTTCGATGGTGAGTTCAAGTGTTGCCATTCCATACTCTGACGTTTTGTTTCTGGCTCATAGTGATGGAACCAGCTCTCATCTCCAGTCACAATACACGTCAAAAATTCATCACCTTCATTATGAGATCTCTGAAGAAGGTTTTGTGCAATGGTTCTTTTCTGAAGTTTGTGGTCTTCAGTCAATAAACGGGGGACCCAACGGGCACAGACCTTTCGATAACCCAAGCTGTGGATCATTTCTTGCACTGCACTATGTCCTATTCTAAGTCGTGCAGCAATTTCATTCACAGTGAAACGCCTATCTCCTGTAATGAGCTCATCAACTCTTTCCTTGTTGCGTTCTGTAGAGGCAGAAGGAATTAAGGAATTAAGTAATAAAATTCTGCTAATGTTTATCTCGATTAGCGTGGTGTTGAAGGAAGAAGTATCTTTTGTAAGAAATTTGTCTGTAGAGTAGCTAGAGAAAATGATGTGAATGTAACATATCAGATATTTTTTCTGAAAGAATGGAATGCAGTATACAATTGATTGACAAGCGGTCCCAATTAATGACGGGTCGACAAAGAAAGAACAAGCGCTCGCCTCCAAACTTGACGATACCTGTCAATCTGTAATAGAAATACATTAGCAGTCTGAGGCCAAGGATATTTCTGTGGGTAGTGGAAGAAAAGTGGGACAGTTTTATCTTCACATGAAAAATTGAAAGAAAGTTCAAAATGTAACTCATTCGGAAATGCGTAATACGTGCATGCGGACAACGAATAAAAACTCTAGTTTTATGTAAACGTTTTAATTTTCTTAAGACTAGCTGGAAATGCACGGAATCTCAAAATACTGGGGCTCTACTGTATATATTTATGAATACATATTAGAGGACGAGTAAAACTACTCGTGAGTTGTCCAAAAAAAAAAAAAAAAAAAAACACACACACACACACACAACTTAATAGCGGCGATGGGAAGTGGTTATGAGGTTTTTGACACGAACACATCAATTTTATCAAGATTTCTGTGAAATAAGATTATAAATATCATGTTTTAGGGGTATAGTAACAATTACCATCATAAACGGCAGAGGGGGTGTACAGTTTCCGGCGAGGGACATTTATTATGAGGTTATTTAGCACATATGGGCATGCTTTCTCAACAATAAAGCGATAACTTTTGCTGTCCTCATTATTTTCGGTTTGGTAATGCGAAAAACCACATAATGGTAAATGGGGTTGAATAATGCTTTGAGGGAGGCAATTTGGAGGATTTTCATTACGAATGGGAAAATTATACATAATGAAAGTGAGGTAATTAAATTAAAACAATTGGATATTTGCTAGCAATATTGTAATTGCTTTAATTCATTTAAACGTAAATAAACAAATATTTGAAACATTTATGTTTTTCCAATAACATCAAAACCTCCGGCAATGCTGAGTATTTCTTCTGGCTATGAATTAATGAAAAATCTGTTGTGTTCCATTCACATTACTTTCTCTATATCATTCTTCCTTGTAAGTAGAAGCGAAATAAAGGAGTAACGAGTCTATAGCAATAGTCAAATCTTTTAAAAGCTGATTGCTATGTGGTTGAAATTACTTTCTTTGCATGGCCAAAAGTTGCCAAATTCCTGTATGGCAAAATTTTATTTTAAAACTGGAACCAATAACAAGGAATGTCTTGGAAATTGTAACTCAACGGAAAAAATTACGTAACTTACGTGTTTTAACGATATGCACATTTTTGTAATAACTTTTTGTCAGTTTCTTATGGTTTATCAGTTATACAAAAGTCATCCAGAATGAAGAGATCTTCAGAAGCTATTCACAGAAAGTTCAAGATGTACATTTCTTTTAGGGTATTTTAATCAAAATCGTTAGTCATTTTTGAGAAAATAAACATTTTCGAAAAATGTTCCATGTAAAGCGTATTTGTGGATGGGGGATTTATCTTAACATCTTTGCGTCGCATTCTTAGAAGATAGTGAATTTATATTTCTAGTATTTCTCAAAACATGTGTTGCATGTGTAATCTCGATATAGAACTTTTGGGTGGAATAAAATACATCCTTGTACATACCTGTTAGGGAGAGTAATTACAATATCGTAAGTACCTTTTAAGTCCTAGGCTTCATAGTTAAAAAAAATTTAAAAAATCGATGGTGATTAATTTATCTTTAACAAAAGCAGTGTATAGAACGTTAAGTTAGAAAGATAGAATTACACTGAAAAATTCGATATTATAAAGGGGATTTGAACCACAGATCTTCCGGTTGGCACTGCATTTTTTAGCCTGATTATTGTACCTTTCAATTCTATGTAGGTTTAACAGATTAATTTTGTCGATACAATACCCGACCATGTCAGCGACATATGATTTAAATTGACGGTGAAATAAATGAACAAAAATCGTGAATGCTGTGGATTTAATGGGAAATTTCAGTTAAAACGTTGACAATTCATTTTGACATTTCATTGATATTTTTCTTTACTCCGCCTGGTCAACACTAATATAGCGCAATTTGGGGACATGCACGACAATGTAATTATGCTCACACATGAGCTTTACTGATAGAGCATTTTGCGCAGAATTCAAAATATATATTGGAAAGCAAAAGAAAAAGAAACAATAACGGGTTCGATTGACATGTATTTTTCTAGCTATTCCGCAACAAAGTTTCGTTACAAAAGATTATTCTTTTATTGGCTTTGTACTAATAGAGATAAACAGCAGAATTTATCTTATTACTTGCTTGCTTGTAAGTAGAAGGGAAATACGGGAATACACTATGCTAGAGCGATAGTCAAATGTTTTAAAAGCTAGTTGCTATGCGAAACAATTGAAATTCAGTTCCCTTTTACATCCCGGGAGTAAACAAAAATGACGAAACGAAAGTTGACTTCCCGCTTGAGAAAATTTCAAGTAGTCTAAAATTGCAACCATTAAAGGAATACCTCGAAAATTATTAATTCCGCAAAAAATGTTTCTGTGTTTTAACGAGCTCTTCATTTTTTCCGTAGCAACTTTTTGTCAGAATTTAATGGTTATGCAAAAGTTTTTCAGAATGAAGAGAACTTAAGAGGCTATTCCTAAAGAATTCTAGATATAAATTTTATTTGTCATATAAATATCTTTAATATACATTATTTTAATCAAAATCGTTATATCCAGTTTTCCGAAATTCAAAGTTTTCGAAATTTTTTCTATGTTGAGGCTAGTTTGAAGTGGGGGATTTTCTTGCAGACACTGGACTTAACTATCAATATTGGCATTTATCCGGTTTTCGTTTAAGAGGTATGTTGTCATAACACACATAATGGACCTTTTTCTAATAATGCTTGTTTAATTTCTCTACTTAGTACATAGTTCATAGCTAGAGAAGGTACTGCATTCCCAGTCGCCCTCCGTGGTGTAATGGTTACCATGCTAACTTCATACACCCAAGGTCGCGGGTTCAAACCTGGCGGAGGACGATGGATTTTTTGGGCGTAAAAATCCTTAGCATGGGAGGGAAGGGAAGTAAAGCTGTGGGTCCCGTGTCGTAGATTTACGGCACGTAAAAGAACTTCAAGCCTGATAAGAGAGGCCTCTGAGCAAAATTAAGCGATATTTCACGCCCAATATAGAATGGGACGCTGAGAACCAAAAGCAGTTAAAGAGCGTCCATAAATAACAGGCCATTTCCATTTTACTACATTCCATTCAAAATTCGATACCAAAATTTCATTGAATACACTCCCTGACTCCATAAACAGCATTTTTAGAGATAAGAAAAAAAAAAAAAAGGGTATATGTATGATGAACAGGAAAACTCCAAAACGAAAAGTCAATTAAATACCAAACTTGATAGCATCTTCCAAGAATGCACCACGAACATTTTCAAGCAATTTTTCCAACGTAAACTACTCCTTTACATGGAAACATTTTAGAAAATGTTGATTTTCTCAAAAATGGCTCTAACGATTTTGATTAAAATACCGTATATTAAAAATACTTATATAACAATTAAAATGTATGTTTGAATTTTCTGATAATAGCTTCTGAAGTCCTCTTCATTCTGAATGACTTCTGTATAAGTGATAAACCGTAAGAGCTATACAAACACCTATAGCTCGTTAAGCATATAGTTTATGTTATATACAATTTTTGTAGAGTCAACCACTTCCAAATTATGTTATTGGCTTCGGTTTTAAAATACTTAAATTTTTCTTATACAAGAAATTGTCAGCTCTTGACCATGCAAAGAGAGCGAATTTCAATCACATGACAACCGGTTTTTAAAAGATTTGACTATCGCTTTAGCCAAGTGCATTCTATTACTTCTCTTCCACGTAATAAGACTACTGCCGATAATGTTTATATTGATTACCATGAAGTAGATAGAAGAATATGCTAATTACTTGCTGCAGAGATGAAGTGAAAATCATGTGAATGAAACACATCAGATTTATTATATAGTGGACCCTATAACGTGTATTTCCATTGAAATTTCGGTATCGAATTTTTGGGTGGAAAGCAGTAGCTGGTCTACCTATGTATTATATGTACTAATAGAGCAATTTTAATGAAATAGTAATATTGGACAGAGAAAGCCATACGACTGTTTCCCGGAAGACTATTTACTTTCTCTGCACGTACTTTGCATATATTATATAGAGGAAATATTGTATTCCACCCAAAAATTTGATACCCAGATTTCACAGCAAAAATGCGTTTTGAGGTCCCCTAAACAAAAATATTTTTACAAAAATGTCCGTGTGTGGGGGGGGGGTCAACATAGCTTAAAAACTAAAATACCGTTAAACACCAAACTTGGTATTTAAGTTTGGTATCTTCCAAGGTTGCGTCACGAAGATTTTCAATAAAATCCCCCCCCCCAAAACTACCATTTATATCGGAAAAATTGAAAATTTTGTCTTTCTCAAAAATGACTCTAACGATTTTGATTAAAATCCGTATATTATATTAGATAACAAAATGTAATCTTGAATTTAATGGGAATGGCTTCTGAATACCTATTCATTCTGAATGAATTTTGCTGTATTTTGCATAACTGGTAAACCATAAGGGATACACAAAACTTACTACAAAAAATGTAGATCTTAAAACACAATTCATACCATATACATTTTTGCAGTAGAGTTGACTGTTTTTAAGATATTCCTTTTTATTGGTTTCAATTGTAAACTGTGCCTCTTCTCAAACGGGGTCTCCCTTCGTTTCTTCTCTCTTTTGTTTTTCTGGAAATGCAAAGCGAACCGAACTTCAACTGTTCACATATCGATTGGCTATTTGAACTGTCGCTTTTGCCTGGTATATTCCTTTGTTTTCCTTCTATTTATAAGTGACTAAATAGTAAGACCAATAAAATTTCAGTAGTAGAAGTACTAGTGGTGGTGGTGGTGGTGGTATTTATTAAGTTTACAATAATACAATATTTGCGTCACACAATTGCATGGGTCGGAGGTCGTACATGCTGTCGAAAAATACTTGAATTTAAAATATTACCTCCATATATATTTTATATATTGGATTAATTTATATATCTTTATAACATTAGAAACACACACACACATATACACACGCTCGCCACTACCACAACAGACCTACAGAACAATACAAGAAAGTAAACTGTGATATCATCCACACACACACACACACACACACACACACACTTACACTCATAAATACACCACGTATTAACACATATAGATTACTCAAAACACCAAATAAGTCTATACAATGTTTACACATATATTTTATCTCTTAGTGCACGAACTTCCATTAAGTATGTGCCTAGGCTTGGCCAGTTTTGGCTGTTAGAATTAAATCCCAGAATGCTGTCCTTCGTCTGTTTGAGGCTAAAAATACTTCCGGCAATACTTTCTTCCTATCATCCTCCATCTGCACGCAATCTGCCAAAATATGCGTCCAGAAGACCAATTGTATTAATTTGATCTCGTTAGCATGATTTAGACAGCAGAATAATTTGCAGAACAGATAGAGAAAGTCATATGAATCCAGCACATCAGACTTTTATGCAGTGTTCTAAGTTCAAGCGAAGTCTTATGCACAGGTGTACCCCATTCCCTTTAATGGAAGAATTCTTGCTGTATTATGCCGCTACTATACGTACTACTTAGCGAAGGGAATCTCGTTATAATGCACGCATACCGTACAAAATAAACGGTGCCCTGTAATGTATGGTAAAGCAAGCGACCTATTTTACATACTTCCCTTTGTTCTGCTTGGCCCTTTGAAGGCCACTCAGCAAACTCGTTATCGTGCACTCCCAGAGATTTGAGCCCTTGAAATTATGGCTTCACAAAACGGTCAAGTACTTCGCAATGCACGAATTTTACGTTTTCTGGCACATGCATGCAGAGAAGTATTGTATTCCACACAAGCATTCGATATCGTGATTTAACCGGAAATACAAGTTTTGAGGACCTTTGAATAGAAATCATTTTAAGAAAAAGGTCAGTATATGTGTCTTTTTCCTTGGACAGCATAATAAAAAAAATCTGATGTGTTCCATTCACATGACTTTCTCTATATCACTGCAACAAATTATTCTATTTACTTCATCTAATGGAGCAAAAATTAACAGAAGTAGTCTTATTACTTCCTTCCTTGTTAGTAGAAGCGAAATAAGGGGGTACCATAGGTTAAAGTGATAGTCAAAAGCTGGTTGCTCTGCGACTGAAGTTCCTTTGTTTGTATGGACACGAGTTCACAAAGTCCTATAAGAGAAAAATATAAGTCTTTGTAGCTGAAAAAAAACAAGGAATATCTCAAAAACAATCACGTCCATGAAAAAAAGTATATAACATAAATTCTGTGTTTTAAGGTGCTCTACATTTATTGTATGGTAAGTAATTGTCCATCTCTACGGTTTAGCAGTTATGCAAAATTCCATAAAATTAACCGAGCATAAAGTAGTCTTCAGAGGCTATTCCCAGAAAATTCAAAATATACATTTTATTTGTCATGTAAATATATTTAATATACGATATTTTAATCAAAATCGTTAGAGCCATTTTTTAGAAAATCAAAATTTTCGAAAGAAGTTCCATGTCAAGGGTAGTTTTGGGCGGGGGGATTTTTCTCAAAATCTTCATGTCCCATCCCTGGAAGATACTAAACTTAAATACCCAGTTTGGTATTTTACCGGTTTTTCGTTTTTGAGTTATCGTGTTCACAGACACACGGACACACTGACACACGGACACACACACGGACCTTTTTGTGAAAATGCTTTTTTTTTAGATAAAGGGGACCCTAAAACATATATTTCCGGCGAAATCTCGGTATCGAATTTTTTGGTGGAGTTCAGTATTTTCTCTATTCACTATGTACATAGTGTGTATAGAGAAAGTAAAAACGGTTCTCTGTATGCTGTGTTTAAAATTCCTTTTTGTTTGCATGACCAACACTGCAAAACATATAAAGTATTTGAAAACTCAAATCAATAACCACCAATATCGTGGAAACGAAGAAAGTTACAATAAAATTATTATGCTTAAATTTTGTTTAAACTTAATCTTTATTTTTCTTGAAGAGCTAAGCATGTGTCTTACTGTTAACAAATCATGTAGCATTATTTTTAAAAGATCTGATGTGTTGAATTCACACGACTTTCTCCACCTGCTCTGCAAACAAACTATTCTTCAACAAATTATTCTTCTATATGCTTCATGGTAATTGAGATAAACATTATTACTTAGATCCTTGTAAGCAGTAGGGAAATGAGGGAATGCATTAAGCTAAAGTTATAGTCACATCCTTTAAAATGCGGTGACGTTGAAATTCGCATGCTATATGACCAGTAGCAAAACAAAAGAGATAATATACGAATGGTGACCTCCCGTTTGAGAAAAGTGTAGGTATTTTAAAATTTAAATAATGACAAGAAATATTTCGGAAATTGTTACTCCTATAAAAAGGTGTAGGTAAATTGTGTGTTTTGACGAAATATATATTTTATATGCAGTAAGTTTATTCTATCTCTTATGGTAAATTAGACTTCAGGGGCTACTTCTAGAAAATTCAAGATATACATTTTTGTCGTGTAAATATCTTTAATATACGTACTTTGATCAAACTCGTTAAAGCCATTTTTTAGGAAATAGCAAATTTCAAAATTATTCCATGTAAATGGTAGTTTAGGATGGAGAGATTTTCCTTAAAATATTCCTGTCATAGCCTTTGTAGACACTAAATTTAAATACCGTATTTCGTATTTAACCGACTTTTCGACACGTACACACATGGACAGTTTTTAAACAACTTTTTCTCAGGGGACCTCAAGACTTATATATCGGTGAAATCTCGACATTGAAATTTTGGGTGGAATACAATACTTTCGTGTACTTGCGTAGAGAAGGTAAAAATGCATTCGGAATGAAGGGGACTTCACAAGGCAGTTGTATTGCGCCAATGATCCAAACTTTAAATTGCATGGCCGAACTGTCTAGAGGACAAATTAGAATAATAAGCCTATTACCGCAATAAAGATGCAGAAAATCCCTATTTATAGTATGTAGCGAAATATTTTCCGTTTTAAATATAAGAATAGGAAAATAATTCGCATTTCCTTAAAAGATTTAAGATCGTAATTGTACTTGGAGTATTTGAAAAGTAGTTTTAAACCCATAGGATACTACAAACACTACCGAGTTCAAATTAAATGTGCAACTATAAAACAAGGGTGAAAATAACCATATTACTTGAAATATTTTCTCCTGGCTGTGGTACACGAGATTATAGTCCTTTTATCCCAGGGCAATTTTAAAAGCACACAATTTGGTTTGATTTACAGCAAGTAGGTTACCTGTATCTACCTCTAACTTTTCTTTTTAACAACACCGAGTAAATAACTTACTGCTGCTTATAGCGAGAAAATGTTGGCAATAAATCTAAATAATTATTTGCTCTCCAAAAGCTTTAAGCACTGTACTCCTATGTGTTTTAGCACCGTCCTGCTTGAAGCATCAAACATATTTTATCTTTTATGCACCTTGTGATAAGAGAAAGAACTTCTAAATTGGTTCAGTGTTTCATATAGAAGATACTGTGTTGTAAAGTTCACTATTCATAATACTCTATAATAATTTTATAAAGAGAAAACATTTGTATGCATGTGTATTTTTACTTTCTTTAGCCCGTATGTACAATTCACACAGAGGAGGAGAAAGTATTGTCTTCCACCCAAAATTTCGATACTGTTCGTCTGTGTGTGTGTGTGTCTGTGGGCAGCATAGCTCAAAAACTAAAAGTCGGTTAAATACCAAGCTTGGTATTTAAGTTCACTATCTTCCAAGGATGCGACCCGAAGATTTTCAAAATTACCCCACCCCCAAATACCCTTTACATGAAATATTTTTCGAAAATTTTGATTTTCTCAAAAATGGCTCTGTCGATTTTGATTAAAATGCCATCTGTTTGAGATATTATGACAAACAAAATTC
The DNA here is from genome assembly GCA_030762935.1 of Hymenopus coronatus. Classification (NCBI taxonomy): domain Eukaryota; kingdom Metazoa; phylum Arthropoda; class Insecta; order Mantodea; family Hymenopodidae; genus Hymenopus; species Hymenopus coronatus. Next base: position 31,792,436 of record CM060897.1, read on the forward strand.
TGGATCAAATTTGATGAATTTTGCATAACTGTTAAACCGTATGAGATACGTAAAAACTTTCTACAAAAAATGTATATCTCGTTAAAACACCATTTATGTCATTTACATTTTATCGTTGGGCTGACCATTTTTTTTTAGACATTCCTTGTTATTGGTTTCAGTTTTAAAACACTTCAATTTTTCGCATAACCTACAGAAATTTATTAACTGCTGGAAATGCAAAGAAACACATTTCAACCACATGGCAACCAGTTTTCAAAAATTTTCACTATCGCTTTAATCTAGTGTAGTCCCCTATTTTCCTTCTGCTTACAAGCAGGCAAGTAATAAGACAATTTTTCCCATTGATCGCGCACTCTGGCCCTGAGTTTTTCCTGGGGTCACTTAGACAAATGCTGGGGTGCTGTATATCTATCACGGTTCCTTTCACTTTCATTTCCCTTCTTCATCTTTCAGGTCGGCTTCAGGTGTGGTTTGAGGCTTTGCAGACAGAAGGCACGGTTGCTTGCTCCGAGTAAAACTCTCTTCCCCCTGGGTTTGCTGGTTGGGGCTAGGTGCCGTTGCGGAAACTTCCGTAGCACGCTAACGCCATCTATTGAAAGTGTTAGTGATTTCCATTTGTCTGTGAGCTAAGCTCTATCATTTCCTGTGTGTTGACCTGTAGTTTCCCCTCCTCTCATCCCTTCCCCGAGGTAGGCCGCAATAGATCAGTACTTGGTCGCAGTTGCCGAGGTGGCCCCGCCGTTAACATACTCATACATCATTCCTCACTATTGAAAAATTATACTATCTAATAAACATATTGGGCCGTGCCGTGGCCGAGTGGTTAGACCATTCCGCCACCTAAACGGCCCGGGTTCGATCCCAAGCGACCGAATGTGAGATTTGTGGTGAACAAAGCGGCGCAGGAGCGGGGTTTCTTCGGGTTCTCCGGTTTCCCCCGCCATCGCATTCCACCAGTGCTCCATCTTCATTCCATGTATCACCAGTGTCATCGCCTGTGGTGTTTTGGTAGTAAAAGCGGGCGTTAAACACTATCAAAAATATCTGATGTGTTCCATTCACATGACTTTCTCTACATCTCTGCAATAATTGTTAACAAGCTTATTGTTCTATTTACTTAATGCTAATCGAAAAAAGTTAGCAGAAATAGTCTTGTTACTTGCTTCCTTGTAAGTAGAAGACAAATAAGGGAGTACCATAGTTTAAAGTGATAGTCAAAAGCTGGTTGCTATGTGACTGAAGTTCCTTTGTTTGTATGGACAGAAGTTGATAAATCCCTGTATGAGAAAAAATTGTTTTTCAAAGCAGAAACCAGAAACAAGGAATATCTCAAAAACGATGAACTCCACGAAAAAAATGTATATAACATAAATTGTGTGTTTTAACGTGCTCTACGTTTTTCATGTAGTAAGGTTTTGTCCATCTCTTACGGTTTAGCAGTTATTCAAAATTCAGTAAAATTCATCCAGAATAAACTACTCTACAGAGGCTATTCCCAGAAAATTCAAGATATACAGTTTATTTGTCAGGTAAATATCTTTAATATATGGAATTTTAATCAAAATTGTTAGAGCCATTTTTGAGAAAATCAAAATTTTCGAAAAAAAGTTCCATGTAAAGGGTAGTTGGGGGTGGGGGATTGTTCTGAAAATCGTGTCGCATCCCTGGAAGATACTAAACTAAAATACCAAGTTTGGTATTTTACCGACTTTTCGTTTTTGAGATTTCGTGTTCACAGACACACGGACCTCTTTTTAGTTAAGGGGGACCCTAAAACATATATTTCCGGTGAATCTCAGTATCGAATTTTTGGGTGTGCATAGTGTGCATAGAGAATGTAAAAATAACAAACTCATCGTATAAAACATCTATTTGAAATTCACAAATTGCTAAAAAAAACATTTAAAAAGCCTACATATTAGATTACGGATTTATTGAGTTCATGCTAATTGGGTTATGAGTTTACAGAAATTATTTAATTACGCATTTCTCTGTTCCAATCTGACTTGGCTGAATAGGAGCCTCTTATACGTGTATTCAACCACAGACCTCTGAACTCAGCTAGAGGGGATGGTGATAACCGTTACGTCACAATACTTGCGCTAGCTTGATTCAATCATGACGCTGGGCTGCTCTAAATGCTGAGGTGTATTGCATATTGCAGGAAATAAATCATTTAGTAACTCACTGCTCTTATTTCGCCCACCTAAGTTGGAACAGCGGGAATACATAGGGCTGAATTAGATAGTAAAATCTTCAAAAAGTGAATTGCTAGTTTCTAAATTCAACACGAGAAAGAAAATGATGGGATCAAAATATCAGAAATTGTATAAATTATTTGAAAATTGAAACAAAAACGGTTCAATTTCACAGCAAAACTTAAGAGCATAAATTTTGAGTTTTAACGAAATCTCTGCATTTTTGTGTGTTTTTGTCTTATGTTACTCAAAATTCATTCCGTATGAAGAGGACTTCAAGAGCTGTCTACAGTTTTTCCAACGTTATATTTTATAAGTCACATAAATATAATAAGTGGATGATATTTGATACAATATTCTTAGAGCTATTTTTGAGAAAATAATAAGCGAGAAGTATTACATAAAAGGCTTGAGTGGGAGTATTTTTCTGAAAATTTTTGAGTCGTATTCTTGGAAAATGGAACTTTCGTTTTTGAATTGTATGTGTGGACGTTTTTAATCACTATTTTTCAGGGGTTCTAGAAACAAGTATTTCTGCTGTATGTTTTGGATTTTTTGTGGAATGCAATACCTCCTGTTCATATTGGATATTTAGTAAAGGAAGGAAAAAGAATAGAGATTTTCCCAAAAATATTTTCACTGAAATTCATTATAAACTTTGGTTGGGAACAAAATTACGTATTTTTCTAAACGTGTAGAGGTTCCTCGTTTTAAGATTCACAGGAAAGCTTCTGTCTACGGAATCTCCTGGGCTTAAACTTGACGCTTCCGTTACTTCCCAAGTCCTAAATTTGATTTTTGTAGCGTTCTCTGGTAGAAGCGTTCTGTTGCAATTTTCTGAATGATTTCCTGTGGGATAAGTCAACTGCATAATAAATTGCTCACCCAAGCTCAGACTTGCCTGCTAGAAGCATTAGAACATTTGCATTTACTTTACTTGCTTCCTAAACGACTTAATTTAATCGTGTTTTTTATTAAATTCACTTTCGTATTTTATACACAGTACGTTATTAAAGTGTATGTAATAAACATATTCTTCCACATTAGTGTGTTGTTTAATAAATTCTATTTTGTGTAATGAGGATGTAACCTGGTAGAAATTATTTAGAGGAGCAAGAATTCTATTTCTTTCTTTGTTTATTTATTTTACTCCTACAACTTAGATCTGACAAGATGAGGAAGTATTATATTTCAGAACATTTTATATCGAGATTTCGCACAAAATACTTGTTTGTGTCCTGAACTAAAATAACTGAAGGGTTACTCTCACATGACTTTCTCTGCCTATTTGTCTATTTTGCAACACACTGTTCTTACAGAAGTTTATTATCCCAACACTTTTATACGCAGACGATTTAGTATTGTGCTCTACGACAGTAAACGGATTGCAACGAGGACTGGACAAACTTAAGAACTATTGCGATGAATGGCTACTTACAGTTAATGTGAATAAGACTAAGGCAATGACTTTCAAAAAGGGTTGTGTTTATAGCAGGGAGGAGACTTGGACATATGCAGGACAGATACTGGACAATGTTAAATCTTTTGTGTAGTTAGGACTCACATTTACAATGAACGGAAGATGGACAAAACACATTGACATTGCGAAACACAAGGCAAGGGTGAAAGCGGCGGAAGCTCTCCGGATACGCTGCAGAATTCCGAATATCTCCATAACCTTAATGGAAACTGTATACGGAGCGACAGTTAGATCCACGATGACATACGGAGGAGAAATATGGGGGTGGGAACAAACAGGAAATCTGGATCATGTGAGGACCCAATTTTTGAAAGGAATTCTGGGTGTAGGGAGGGGTACGGCAAACTGCGGAATAATGAGGGAATTCGGGGCACATAGTGAAACGATAGAGTGCAAAATCAGAGCAGTTAAATATTGGATGAGAATCGTTCACGGAAACCAATCTCTAATTAGGGCAGTCTGCTACCGTGAACAGTTGCGAATGGAAGGGCATCAAAATTAAAGAAAGGGTTGGAAACCATTGGGATGGGAGACATTTGGATGGCGGGGCAGGAAAACAGGCGAAGTATTTGGAGAAAAATTAAGAAACGTCTCTGTGATATTGCCAGACAGCAAATGATTGCGCAATGCACAGAGAAGGTGTCATTAGAAGTACAGTCTGGGCTGAAATCGGAGTGGGGTATGGAGCATTACATCAAAACAGGTACCAAACTCATTAGAGAGGGGCTCGCGTGGATTAGACTAGGAGCATGGAGGAGCACGAAAATTTCTGACGAGAATGGTACGAGAATCTGTCCCATTTGCGAGGAGGAAGAGTCGTGGACTCACATCTTGGCAAGATGTAGGGGCACGGAGGAATGGCGGGAAAAATATTTTCCGCGATTTTTTACCACTGCGAATGTAGGGATAGAAGCATGTTGGACGCTACTGGCAGGCACGGAAAACATGGACGGGCTAGGTAAATTTATACTTAAGGCAAGACAGCTGAGATCTGAGGAGGCTGCCAATGGAGAAGGGGGGGGATAAGATCAACTAAACAAAAGTGACTACAATGTTCTACATACATATATATTATGTCATACTTAGGTCACTGTTGTGCTAGGGTTGTATATATTATGTGTATATATGTCTTTTAAGTGTAATTATCTATGATAAGAGGGTGCATTTATGAAGGTGTACTCTGTGCTGTAAATTTAAATTGCTATATTTTAATATCTTTGTATCTTTATTTTCGGATTCACTCTTAATTTTATTGCTGTTTAATATTGCTTTTGACTGTGTATTTTCTTTGTCTTTTTATTTTCGTGTTTACTCTTCTAATTCTTTGTTGTGGTTGTTGTTTTAATATTGCTTGTAATGTGTATTGCAAAAGCACGTACGGTCTGTGGACCCGTGCGACTCTTGAAATTCTATGTATGATATTGCTATGTTAATAAATACACTTATTCATTCATACAAATGTTTATTATTCTCTCTGCTTCATACTAATCAAACAAACATTGTTATAAATGGTTATATTATTTAGTTCATTCTAATTAAAAGAGTAATAAGAGAAAAACACTACATAAGTATCGACTTTTTGGGTGGAATGAAAATACTCCGTGCCTACTATGTACATAGTGCTATATAGTAGAAAAAGTAAAAAAAGAGAGATTTTTATAAATACGCGAAAAAAAACTTAAGGTAAGTGGTTCTTGACAGAATTTTATACAGCACTTTTATTGAGAATGCAGCAGTTTTTAAATTATCAGTAGAATGCAATTCTCGCTGGAAACTAAAGCATGAATCCAACATTTTTTTTCTAGATTGATGCAGAATTATACATCGGGGCTTGAAAACCAATATCAACTTTTATTACGTTTAAGGTGATATATGACTGAACGTTGACGTAGTTTTGTATTATAAAGACTTGGCATAAATTAGAAGTTGTCTGTTCACTTCAAAAGCCCCGCTGACACTAGTTTAATCCAATAATACTTTGCATTTTTAAAATCGAGTTTTATTCTTATATTGAACACCTGCTGTTTAAAATTACACAGCTTGGCCAACCGGTATGCCAATATAGATACACAATCAGTACACATACTTTAATAACCACCATCCGCCACTGGCTGATGATGATACCATTTGAGAGCACAATAACTTTCGCACAATAGGCAGCATTTCTTTTCGAGCTCAAATCTCTCCACCAAGCAGTATCTCTTCCTATGGATTTAAAGAAAAAAATTTAAATCGACGGCAGGAAACGAACCTATGACCCTCGGGTCAGCTTTAGTCGCCTTCCGTGGTGTAATGGTTACCATGCTAACTTCATACATCCAAGGTCACGGGTTCGATGGATTTTTTCGGGTGTAAAAATCCTTAGCATGGCTTCTTTGGAAGGGAAGTAAAGCTGTTGGTCCCGTGTCGTAGATTTACGGCACGTAAAAGAACCTCAAGCCTGACAGAGAGGCCTCTGAGCAAAATTAAGCGGTCTGTCACGCCCAATTTAGAATGGGACGCTGAGAACCATAGTAGTTAAAAGAGCGTCCATAAATAACACGTCATTTATATATATTGGCGTTACACATTACGCCACAGGAACAATTAAATAAATGCCTCTTAGACTATATAATGCAAGAAGGAAGTTGATTCATGGACAATGTCCCACCGTCAAGTGATCTGTGCGATTTTAGAGAATTTCATGGCAGTAAATCTTGAGAACTTATCAGTTTAAAACGTTCCAAGCCAGGGTTTTTATCTGACTTTTATTTAAAATTAACTTCTCTGCATCTGAAACGAATTTGTTTAAACCTAACTCTGTTATGTTTAGCTGTAAACCATGAATTTCCCTTGAAATTACTTACATCAGATATGTCTGTAATCTCTTAAACTATTTCGGTGTAGTTCATTAACACCCTATATATAAAACACTCTCATATATACAGGTCAGTATATTATAAGGTACACCCTCTCGCGACCTCTCTCCACTGCGCGAGAGATCCGAGAGTCCCCGAGAAGGTGGTGTCGGCAAAGGCGCACTGGAATCCTTACCTTAAGTAAATGCTGAAAATATTGAGTATCTGCTCCCAAACAAGCAGTATAACAAGTTAAAGATGTTCTCGTCCATTCACCTATGCTCAGCAGAAGAAATTCCTATGGAATCTACAGAAATATAGTAATATTATCATGCAAGAAAACACAAGGGCCCCGACGAGTGAGAAGAGTATTTTCGCAAACTGCGCTGCCCGTATGTGAGCAGAAGGTCAACATTTCCGTAATTTATCTTAAGATACTCGGGGTTCTCCGGTTTTCCCGGCCACTCATTCCAGCAGCTGGCTCCATTATCATATTTCCAATCATCAATTTCGCTTACATTTCGTATCATTCACTTCCTCATTCCGATCCCCCGTAACAGGCTCTCTATTCTGTGGTTTCGTGCCGTTGGTACAGACTTGTAAGTCCTGGGGGGAGGTGTCAGTCCTACAAATGAGAGGAGGGTAAGCCTGTTGCGAAACGAAACGAATCTTAAAATAAGTATTTTAGTGCGCCTTTGCCGGCACCACTTTCCAAGCGACTCTCGGATCTCTCGCGCAGTGGAGAGAGGCCGCCACAAGGGTTATAAACACTCCCGAAATGTTGATGTCTTTAGCGCGAGATCGGGTAGAGAAAATCTTGGGAATATAACCTTTTTTAGTCCCATCCCGTTTCCTTAAAGGAGATTTTTACTATATTATAAAGCGACTGTTTAAAATATATACACATAGTTTCAATCTCTTAACTGCAGAATGCATTTGTGTAAAGTCAGATTTGACAGTTGGTGTTGTAAGCTGTGTAAAGCAAACACATCCGACCTGTGATTCTCGAGATAAACAGTTCACACAGACAGGTACTTGAAATTCCGCGTAACCAACAAAATGCACTCGCCCTACAACAGATCTAAATGGAACACGACATCAGTGGAAATAATACGTCAGACGTAATCCGCATTTCGTTACGCCACTGACAGCATGATAATGTGAACTAACAGAGCATACCTGTAATTTCACATTACATTTCAATCACGTTCTTGTTATAAGATAACATTAGGCAGAGAGGGAGAAATTTCTAACTCGTTAACGGCAACAGCCAGATGGAATTGAGTTTACAGGTATCCCCTTTCATTAAATGTACTGCTCTCTAACTCTCTCTCTCTATCGAGAAGAGAAGCTCTTAGAAAAAAATGTATTAATTACCCTCAGAATCCTTTAAAGAAGATCTTAATTGGCACTCTTTAACATAATTTTAATTACAAAACTACGTCGAAACAACATAAAAAGAATTAACTAAACTTCTGCAGATTTTTCTTCTTTTATTTCGTGTCATTAACGAACAAGTAAAGAGCCCACATGCTGTGGAGCTAATTTGGTTTTTGCTAATTGGCAATTAACCGTAAAACGTTTAATGTTTTTGATTTCAAGAGCATCAAGAAGTTGCTGCTTTGAATTGTGTTGATGAGATTAAAGGCAGATTGGGTAGTTTAATACGCTATGCAGCGCGTTGTGAGCATTTTAAGCACAGAATGCATTATATTCTCTACTCCAGATCAAAGCTTGTGAAGTATTGCAAAATTAAATGTGACTTTTAATAAGGGAAAAAAATCACACGATTTTCTCTAACTGTTCCGCAAACAAACGTTTCTTACAAAATATTATTCTTTTGTCTACATCATGATAAACTTTAGCAGAATTGTCTTATTGCTCTGTGTAAACAATTAGAAGAAAAAAAAATCTCATGTGTTCCATTCACGTGACTTTCTCTACATCCCTGCAACAAATTGTTGTTAAAAAGCTTATGCTAATATTTACATCATCCCAACGAGAAAAAATAAGCAGAAATAGTCTTATTACCTGCTTCCTTGTAAGTAGAAGCGAAATAAGAGAGTACCATAGATTAAAGTGACAATCAAAAGCTGGTTGCTATGTGACTGAAGTTCCTTTGTTTGTGAGGACTGCGGTGGTGGCGTCCTCTTGTGGAGATGATTGCGCTTGGAAACCAAAAACAAGGAATATCTCAAAAACGATCAACTGCACGAAAAAAATGTGTATAACATAAATTATGTGTTTTAAAAAGGCTTTACATTTTTTGTATGGCAAGTTTTTTTTCTATCTCTTATGGTTTAGCAGTTATGCAAAATTTCTTAAGAATAAAGTAGTCTTCAGAGGCTATTCCCATAAAATTCAAGATATACATTTTATTTGTCAGGTAAATATCCGTAATATGGGATATTTTAATCAAAATCTTTAGAGCCTTTTTTTAGAAAATCAAAATTTTCGAAAAAAAGTTCCATGTAAAGGGTAATTGGGGGTGGGGGGATTTTCTTGAAAATCTTCGTGTCGCATTCTTGGAAGATACCAAACCTAAATACCAAATTTGGTTTTTTACGGACTTTTCGTTTTGAGCTATGCTGTCCACAGACACACACACACACACACACACACACACACACACACACACACACGGACCTTTTTGTAAAAAATGTTTTTTTTTTGGATTCAGGGGGACCTAAACCATGTCTTCCCTGTGAAATCTCGGTATCGAATTTTTGGGTGGAATTCAATACCTTCTCTATACACCTATGTACATATTTCATATTGAGAAAGTAATAAGGGAATACACTGGTTAAAGCGATAGAGAACTCTTTTATAAGCCGGTCTCTATGTGAAAAAGAATGAAATTAAGCTGTGTTAGCTTGCTAGGAATAAACAAAAGAGAGACGAAAAGAAAGTTACTTCCCGTTTGATATATATTGCATAAATAGTGTGTTTTAATGAAAGGTACATTTTTGTGTAAAACATTTTGTCTACCTCTTATGGTTACCAGTTATACAAAAGTTATACAGAAATCATCCAGAATGAAGAGGCGTTCAGAGGCTATTCCCAGAAAATTCAATATTACATTTCGTTTGTTAGGAAAATATCTTAACCAAGTTGTATTCTAATCAAAATTGTTAGAGGTATTTATGTGAAAATTAAAATCTTAGAAAAATGTTCCATGTAAAGGGCAGTTAGTGGTGAGGCATTTCCCTGAAAATCTTACCTGAAAATCAAGTTTGGTATTTAACCGAATTTTCGTTTTTAAGCTATGCTGAATCCCCTCCCCCACCCTACACAACACAGGACAGCGCCGTGGCCGAATGGTTAGACCACCTACCTCTCACTAAGGGATTTGTGGTGGACAAAGCGGCGCAGGGGCGGGTTTTCTGCGGGTTCTCCAGTTTCCCCCGCCATCGCATTTCACAGGTGCTCTATCTTCGTTCCACGTATCATCAGTACCATCGCCTGCGGTGCCATAACAGTAAAATCAGGCGTTAAAAACTATAAAAACACAGAACACGCACAGGGACATGTCTTTAAAATATCTTTTTTTATTCAGGGGATTTCAAAACATGTATTTCCGGTGAAATACTGGTATCGAATTTTTGGGGCAATACAGTACCTTCTCTACCCACTATGTACATTGTACATACGTCCTAGGGAAAATAAACGTTTGAACTTCCATAAACTGGCATTCTCCAGATATGCAAGGCGATAAATTTTAGGGAAGTTTTACCCAACACGACCAAACCCTTTGCTTAAAAATCTGATGTGTTCCATTCACATGATTTTCTCTATATCTCTGTAAATTATTATTGTTAATAAGCTTATCTTTTATTTATTTCATGCTAATCGAGAAAAATTAGCAGAAATAGTCTTATTTCTTGCTTTATTGTAAGTATAAGCGAAATAAAGGAGTACCATAGGTTAAGGTGAAAGCCAAAAGCTGGTTGCTATGTGACTAATGTTCCTTTGTTTGTATGGACAGGAGTTGACAAATTCCTATATGAGAAAAGTACAAGCTCTTCAAAGCTGAAACCAAGAAAAAGGAATATCTCAAAAACGATCAACTCCACGGAAAAAATTTATATAACATAAATTGTGTGTTTTAACGTGCTCTACATTTTTCTGGGTTAAGTTTTTGCCCATCTCTTACGGTTTAGTAGTTATGAAAAATTCATCCACAATAAAGTAGTCTTCAAAGAGTATTCCCACAAAATTCAAAATATACATTTTATTTGTCAGGTAAATAACTTTAATATACGATATTTTAATCAAAATCGTTAGAGCCATTTTTTAGAAAATCAAAATTTTCGAACAAAGTTCCATGTAAAGGGTAGTTTGGGGTGGGGAGATTTTTCTCAAAATGTTCGTGTCGCATCCCTGGAAGATACTAAACTTAAATACCAAATTTGGTAATTTACCGACTTTTCGTTTTTGAGTTATTGTGTTCACAGGCACACGGACACACACCACACACACACACGGACCTTTTTCTGAAAATACTTTTTATGGATACAGGGGACCCTAAAACATATATTTCCGGTGAAATCTTGGTATCGAATTTTTTGGTGGAGTGCAATACATTCTCTATACGCTATGTACATAGTGAGTATAGAGAAAGTAAAAACATATCTGTGGTGCAATCAATAACTTTCCAGACCCATTACGATTCCTAGGCATACCTTATATATTAAAATTAGTACAAAGAATCCACACGGGAATCGAAAAATTATTTTTCATTTGTGCATCATACAATATGTTTTGCAGGGCAGTACTAAATTAAAACAAAATAAATATTAGAAAGGAGTTATTATTTTAGGGCATATAAACAGCGATTATTTATGTGGCAGCATGTTTATATAAACAATGGAAATAATTGAATAAAGAGGGCCATGACAGTTCTACGACCTCAGAACAACAGCTTTGCTTCGTGACTTGTTTCAATAAACATTGAAAAATCAGAATTTCTCTAATCTCTGTAAAAAATACTGTTAATAAGTTAAGTCTTACAGCTCTTCATACTAATCGAGATAAACATTAGCAGAAACGGTCTTATTATTTGCTTCCTTATTAATAGAAGGGAATACATTAACTGACATTCAATGTTTTAAAATGTGGTTGCTATGGGATTGAAACACGTTTCTGTGTGTGGCCGGGAGTTGACAAGTTTCCATATGAGAAAATTATAAATATTTTAAAATTGAAACCAATAACAAGGAATATCCCGAAAATGGTCAACACCACGAAAAAGTGTATGTGACATAAATTGTGTATTTTAAAAAATCTGATGTGTTCCTTTCTCTATATCTCTGTAAATTATTATTATTAATAAGCTTATTTTTTTATTTATCTCATGCTATCGAGAAAAAATTAGCAGAAATAGTCTTATTTCTTGCTTTATTGTAAGTAGAAGCGAAATAACGGAGTACCATAGGTTAAAGTGAAAGCCAAAAGCTGGTTGCTATGTGACTGATGTTCCTTTGTTTGTATGGACAGGAGTTGACAAATTCCTGTATGAGAAAAGTATGTTTTTCAAAGCTGAAACCAAGAAAAAGGAATATCTCAAAAACGATCAACTCCACGAAATAAATGTATATAACATAATTTGTGTATTTTAACGTGCTCTATATTTTTTGTGGGTTAAGTATTTGTCCATCTCTTACGGTTTAGTAGTTATGAAAAATTCATCCAGAATAAAGTAGTCTTCAGAGGCTATTCCCAGGAAATTCAAAATATACATTTTATTTGTCAGGTAAATAACTTTAATATATGATATTTTAATCAAAATCGTTAGTCATTTTTTAGAAAATCAAAATTTTCAAAAAAAGTTCCATGTAAAGGGTATTTTGGGATGGGGGGATTTTTCTCAAAATCTTCGTGTCGCATCCTTGGAAGATACTAAACTTAAATACCAAGTTTGGTAATTTACCGACTTTTCGTTTTTGAGTTATCGTGTTCACAGACACACACACACACACACGGACCTTTTTCTGAAAATACTTTTTATGGATACAGGGAACCCTAAAACATATATTTCCGGTGAAATCTCGGTATCGAAGTTTTTGGTCGAGTGCAATACATTCTCTATACACTATGTACATAGCGAGTATAGAGAAAGTAAAAATCAAAAACCTCATTTAGAAGATTTTCTAACATGCAGTTACATGCTTCGGAAATAGATGATGTAGCATAAACTTGATGTAGATTTATTACCTAAATAGTCTAAAGATGTCTGATTCTTTCACACCAGCCGTGTGTAGGACAGAAGTTGCCGAGCTAGGTGGCTCAGGCGTTTAGTCTGAGACTGGCATTCGATCGACTGCGGGATCGATTACCATCTCTCTAACCAATGCGTTTTTGTTTTTTTTGTTGTTTGGTACTAAGCGAATGCTTCGGAGAAATCTTAATTACCCCATATTTCCTGTCCCTCCATTTCATTTTTCTTTTAAGGTTGTAAATATCGGGAGGACAGCGGTGGTGGCGTCCTCTTGTGGAGATGATTGCACATGGAAACTCAACTCTCGAGGGGCAGGATGGTGCAGGGGGTCGTCGGTATACTCAGGGGCATTTATTAAGACCCGAGGCGCGGACTCCTAATGCTCACCGCGTCGACATGAACTGCCTGTGAACTGCTAGGGACTCTCCACGATGGCTCTCTCTCGCAGTCTGACTCCAGCTGCCCTTGTAATTGCTCTCATCTCATCCTCTCCTCCCGGCGCCTCACGTACAACAGCCTGCACTGGCTGTGCGAAATCCCCTCCCGTATACTACACTACTACTAGGACAGAAGTTGTAGAGGTAGTGACAGGCTGAGAAATACAATGCCATAGCCGGGATTTGAACCGCGGATCTCCTGGTTTCTCTGACCAGTTGCAAGTCAGTTGGAGAACATAATGCTGTACTAGCATATTGCCATGCTAGCTCAGTGGTCAGAGTGACTGAACGGAATTCAGTAGCTCCGTGGTTCAAATCCCTTCTAGGCATTCAATTTTACTTTCTCTATACGCACTATGTACATAGTGAATAGAGAAGGTATTGCACTCCACCCAAAAATTCGATACCGAGATTTCACCGGAAATATGTTTTAGGGTCCCCTTTATCTAAAAAAAGCATTTTCACAAAAAGGTCCATGTGTCCGTGGGTCAGTGTGTTAGTGTGTCCGTGTGTCTGTGAACACGATATCTCAAAAACGAAAAGTCGCTAAAATACCAAACTTGGTATTTAGGTTTAGTATCTTCCAGGGATGTGACACGAAACTTTTGAGAAAAATCCCCCCACCCCCAACTACCCTTTATATGGAACTTTTTTTCGAAAATTTGAATTTTCTCAAAAATGGCTCTAACGATTTTGATTAAGGTTTCGTATATTAAAGATATTTACCTGGCAAATAAAATGTATATCTTACATTTTCTGGGAATAGCCTCTGAAGAGTAGTTTATTCGGGATGAATTTTACTGAATGAATAACTGCTAAACCGTAAGAAATGGACAAAAACTTACTAACAAAAAATGTAGAACACGTTAAAACACACAGTTTATGTTATATACATTTTTTTCGTGGAGTTCGTCGTTTTTGAAACATTCCTTATTTTTGGTTTCTGCTATGAAAAATTTATACTTTTCTCATACAGAAATTTGTCAACTGCGCTCCATACAAACAAAGGAACTTCAGTGACTAGCAACCAGATTTTGATCATCTCTTTAACCTATGGTACTCCCTTATTTCGCTTCTACTTACAAGGAAGCAAGTAATATGGCTATGACTACTATTTTTTTACTGATTAGCATGAAGTAAATAGAAGTATAAGCTTTTTAAGAATAATTTGTTGTAGAGATGTAGAGAAAGTCATGTGAATGGTACACATCAGATTTTTTAATCTGACTCTACCTCTCCAAATCTAAAGATATTTATAAATCACAATATGGTAATTTTAAAAAGTGATGTTTGAAGAAAAATGTACATGAATACATAAAAAATCTTGCACATTTGTTTAGCGAATTGAAAAAGATAAAATCTTCTATATTATATACACATAATATGCTGAAAACAATATTAGTTTTAAATGCCAACATTGATATCCCTTAGTTGGGGAAACTGTTCATTTTCCTAAAAAGAAAACGACAGTAAAGTTACTTACTAAACTTCTTAATTTTACGCTTACGTGTTACAAAACTTCACTTCATGCATTTACAAGAGTGCATAAAATTGAGTAAAATTCAATTTCACCTAGTACCCTGCAAAAATTTAATCAAAGTATGTCTAAAAAGTTATATATTTTCCAACAAATTCAACACAGTGAATATGTATCAAACCTATTTACACAAAAAGCAAAATACATTTCCTTTGTATTGCCATAATTACAAAACTAAACGATCTGAGTTGATATGCTTGCTTGAACCTAAATGTTGAACAACAGCAGCTTCCAACAACAGCCATTTTGGTCCAAGGTTATACAATAGATTGATAAAATAATATCAGAGTTTGCAGCACTGTAGGCTTAAATTTAGAAACACAATTAAAATCATTATCAAGAAATATTTTGTTTAGTGAAAATTATGTTTTTCATATTTCATTTATAGTTTTATTAAGTGTTATAATGAATTTCTAAAGTTAAGTGTTTAAAATATATAATATAAATGTTTATATAAATTTCAAATACCTTTTATTCTCTACTGTGTTTGTCATTATATATAGTAATTTTGTTCCATTACTGATAAGTAATTGTAGCTTAATCTGTAGAGCTCTTGGCTGCTGAGTGAGGGGTCCCGGATTCGATTTCCGGTGGGGGTCGGGATTTTTCTCTAGGGCAGATTATTTCCTATCCTCCCCAGAGTCTGGATGTATGTGTGTAAACCTAAAGAAAATAAATCAAAGAGTAATACACATAGTAAACGTGTGAACATCATTGCATGAGTAATTGTTCCAAAGAAAAAGTAGACGATATAACCTAGATCTTAAAGGCTGCACATAAATGGAACAAATATCTCATGTGTTCCATTCACATGACTTTCACTACAGCTCTGTAACTAATTGTTAAATAGCTTATTCCTTTATCTACTGCATACTAATCAAGATGCACATTAGCATAAATGGTCTTTACTTGCTTCCTTGTAAGAAGAGAAACAAGGAAATACACTGGGTTAAAGCCATATTCAAATCTTTTAAAAGCTGGTTGCAATTCGTTTCTTTGTAAGGCCAGCAGTTGGCACATTTCCGGATGAGAAAAATTTTAGGTATTTTAAATCTTGAAATCCATAACAAGCAATATCTTGGAAATGGCCACTTCACGAAAAAAGGTGTATGATACACATTCTCAATTTCTCTATCGCTTACCCATAGTAAATAGAGGTAGTATTGTATATCATCCAAAGATGTCATTTCGAAATTTAATCTGGAATACAGGTTTTCGGGTTCACTTAAAAAAAAATAGCACTTTTACGTTTTACTTTGTATTCCAAGAAAATTTGGGCTATGTATTTTGTTTCTCATGTAAATATCTTTAATATACGGTATTTTAATGAAAATCGTTAGTCATTTTTGAGGAAATCAACATTTTCGGTTGTAAAGGTAGTTTTGTGTGGGAGCATTTTCTCAAAACCTTCGTGTCACGTCCTTAGAAGATAGTAAACATAAATACCAAGTTTGTTATTTTTGAGTTATCGTGTTGACAGTTACACGGACAGACGTACGTACATAATACACATACACATACACACATACATACATATATACATACATACATACATACATACATACATACATACATACATACATACATACATACATACATACATACATACATACATACATACATACATACATACATACATACATACATACATACATACATACATACATACATACATACATACATACATACATACATACATACATACATACATACATACATACATACATACATACATACATACATACATACATACATACAGTCAGACACGGACCTTTTTCTAAAAATTCACCCTTAAACGCGTATTTCCGGTGATATCTCGGATATCGACTTTCTGGGTGGAGTGTAATACCTTCTCTATATACGTACCATGTACTATGTAGAGAAAGTAAAAATAGAATGAAGGTGTTTGATAACATGAAAACATATTTTGTCGTCTGCCGAGATGATCATAGTAAATATCCACCAGGAGCGTTAGTATCTACTCAGGCGTCAAACCGATGCACATTGTCTCTTCACAAACACACCGTTTCTGTTTGATGTAAGTTTCAGCCATATGACTGTTGAAGGTGGTGAATCTTGTTGCTAAAGTGTATGTCTTAAGTGAATCACTGTTAATTAGCGCATTTGAGAACAAATTAGTGCACGTAACAAGGAAGTAACAAGAAGTCGATGTTTTCCGCGACACTAGTAGTTGCAACAGCAGGGGAGAGGTCCATACCTCCCCTTGTAGCCGCAGTGTACGTTGCCATGGTTACACAAACCAACTGCGACATGGTAGAGGGAAGAAAATTGACTATCACAACGCGTGCACCTTGTTTCCGTTGTATAAATGTTAACGCTAGGATTCAAGCACCCCATTCAGTGACTTGCCCACTCTCAAACTCGGCTCTCATGGTTAAAATAACATATGTTGCTTACTTATGTCATTTTACAGGCTGATATACACACTGAAAATAATTTCCATTGCGAGAACATTGTCATTTTAATTTTTACTTTATACGCACTATGTACATAGTGTATAGAGAACCACCCAAAAACTCGATACCGAGATTTCACCGGAAATATATGTTTTAGGATCCCCAATATCCAAAAAAAGCATTTTCACACAATGTGTGTCCGTGTGTCTGTGAACACGATAACTCAAAAACGAAAAGTCGGTAAAATACCAAACTTGGTATTTAAGTTTAGTATCTTCCAGGGATGCGACACAAAGATTTTAAGAAAAATCCCCCCACCCCAAACTACCCTTTACATGGAACTTTTTTCGAACATTTTGATTCTCTCAAAAATGGCTCTAACGATTTTGATTAACATTTCGTATATTAAATACATTTACCCGACAAATAAAATGTATATCTTGAATTTTCTGAGAATAGCCTCTGAAGAGTAGTTTATTCTGGGTGAATTTTACTGAATTTTGAATAACTGCTAAACCGTAAGAGATGGACAAAAACTTACTACAAAAAAATGTAGAGCACATTAAAACACACAATTTATGTTATGTACATTTTTTTCGTGGAGTTCGTCGTATTTGAGACATTCCATATTTTTGGTATCTGCTATGAAAAACGTATACTTTTCTCATACAGGAACTTGTCAACTCCTATCCATATAAACAAAGGAATTTCATTCACGTAGCAGCCAGCTATTGACTATCACTTTAATCTATGGTAGTCTCTTATTTCACTTCTGCTTACAAGGAAGAAAGTAATAAGACTATTTCTGCTAATTTTTTCTGATTAGCATAAAGTAAACAGAAGTATAAGCTTTTTAAGAATAATTTGTTGCAGGGATATAGAGAAAGTTATGTGAATGGTACACATCAGATTTTTTATGGTGTGTTTTACCAACAGAAGCTAAATTTTAATCTTAGTCAGTCATATTTAAGCCAAATTGTTTATATTTTGTATATAACATTGTAGGAATGAGTTCTGTAATTAAAGAGAGAGCTTGCTTTTCATATTCGGTACTCTATAATTTTCACTCATTAATGCAGCGTAAGAGCCTTAACGTTTTTCCAGGTTCATCAAATAGTTATAGTATAAGTTTGTGTTAATGGATTGAGAATATTACTGGTAGTGCTTTGAGGTGTAAAACATAATATTCGTCAACTCCCATAGCTCAAGAGCAGCAATGTGTGTTCTGATTGCCACATTGGGTTGAAACTAAACTATAGGTAAGGTTTTACTTTGTCTGTAACGTACAATGTACATAGTAAATAGAGAAGATTTTATATTCGATGTTGAGATATCAACGGAATCATATACTTTCAAAATTCCCTGAATCCAAAGGAAACATAGGTATTTAGAAAAAATCTGATATGTTCCATTCACATGAATTTCTCTACATCTCTGCAACAAATTATTGTTAAAAACCTTATGCTTCTATTTAGTTCATGCTAATTGAGAAAACAGTAGCAGAAATAGTCTTATTACTTGCTTCCTTAAGTAGAAGCGAAATAAAGGAGTATCATAGTCAAAAGCTGATTGCTATGTGACTGAAGTTCCTTTGTTTGTATGGACAGGAACTGAGAAATTCCTGTATGAGAAAAATATGTTTTTCAAAGCTGAAACTAAAGACAAGGAATATCTTAAAAATGATCAACTCTTCGAAAAATATGTAAATAACATAAATTGTGTGTTTTAATGTGCTCTACATTTTCTGTGGGGTAAGTTTCTGTCCATCTCTTACGGTTTAGCAGTTATGCAAAAGTCCGTAAAATTCATCCAGAATAAATTATTCTTCACAGGCTATTCCCAGAAAATTCAAGATATACATTTTATTTGTCAACTAAATATCTTAAATATACTATATTTTAATCAAAATCGTTAGAGTCGTTTTTAAGAAAATAAAAATGTTCTAATTTTTTTCCATGTAAAGGGTAGTTTAGAGTGGGGGATTTTCTTGAAATCATGTTGTACCCTTGGAAGATACTAAACTTCAACACCAAGTTTGGTACTTTACCGACTTTTCGTTTTTGAGCTATCGCGTTCACAGACACACGGACACTCACACACACGGACCTTTTTCTGAAAATGCTTTTTTTGGATAAAGGGGACCCCGAAACATATATTTTTGGTGAAAATTCGGTATCGAATTTTTTGGTGGAGTGCAATACCTTCTCTATACACTATGTATATAGTACGTGTAGAGAAAGTGAAAACGAAAAGTCGGTTAAATTCCAAAATGGATATCTTCCAAGGATGAGCCAAGGAGACTTCCAGAAAAATACCTCCAATCCAAACTACCCTTTAAAAGTTTTCGAAAGAGTTTATTTTCTCAAAACTGGCTAACGATTTTGATCAAAACACATGTTCAAGATATTTTCATGACAAATGAAATGTGTATCTTGAATTTTCTGGGAGAAGCCTGAAATCCTCTTCATTCAGAATGACCTTGCAGAAGTAGTAAACTGTGAGACATAGACAAAAACTTATTACACAAAAACTTTACATCTGGTTAATACACACAATTATGTCATATACATTATTTTTGTCGAGTAGATGATTTCTGAGGTATTCCTTATTATTGGTGTCAGTTTTAAAATACTTATACTTTTCACAAACAGGAAGTGGTCATCCATTTTTCATTTTGTTTTACTTCTGGCCATGGAAAAAGAACCAAATTTGAAAGTCAATCGCACAACGAAAGGGTTTAAAATATTAGACTATAGCTTAAACTAGTGTTCCTTCCCTTATTTACCTTCTATGTACAAGCAAGTAGAAGAATGATCTTTTGTAAGAATACTTTGTTTTCAGAACAGCTAGAGACATGTGGATGGATCACATCAGATTGTTTTTACTGTTAACGATATTTGACCGTTTAGTTAACATTCTCAATGACGATCAACAGGGTACAGAATATTTGTATGACTTATACATAGTAGGAATATAATTTCATAATTTAAATTAATGGACGAAATAACATCAGCCCAGGATATATGCATCTCCGCGATAAAAAATTCTTGCAGTCAAATTAATGAGGAGAAAAGTCTCATGTTTAAGGAGATAAATAATAACAAAGGCACTAATAACATTTCTTTAACTCCAGTTTCAGAAAATATATACTTTATAGGGATTAAGAAGATGTGAAGACATTTAAATACAATTTAAATGCTAGTCTGCATTCCTTTAATGCTGTCATGCAATACCCATTTTTAGCATTTGTATCTTTAAATTCGGTGGTCTCAAAACAACATTTTTGGATGCTCATAGTACCGTTTCTTAGAAAGTATGACAGGTGGAGAGCCAAATTTTCGCACCACATATTTTAACTTTCCGAACCACATTTTTATAATATGTATATATTAGCGATATTAAAAGTGCAGTAACATTGCAAATATTTCATATTTTCATTTTGTTGACTTTACAAATAATATTTTTTTTCAATTTTTGGTGAACTGAATTACCTAACTAAATAATTTAGATTCAGAAAATAGCTGATTATACCAACAAAAAGGCATGCAAAATTATGATTATGTATTGTAATTAATATCAAAGCGAAAGGTGCATGATTCACATGTTTCAAGAGTGAATTGTATTCTTCTTCTGCTGAATAAATATTTTTACAAACTCAAATATGTAAGTTATCAAATTGTCCTGCTTTATAGAATAATCCATAAAAAATCAGGAAAAATCCATTTAAAACTTTAAGAGTACTGTAATTTTACTCATGAAGGTGTAATTTATGTATGTTCAGATTACCTTGGCCCCTTAATATACAAAATGAACTAATAGTATTAGGTTTAAGTGTTGAGTGGTTTTTTTACATTTTCGTTTTATTAATTTTATAAGTTTCAGTTGCTGAAAATTGCTCATTGGTGTGGAGTTGTAAAAATAAAATTAACAGGGATTTATAATTATTTTTTTATCTTAGTATATTGCCTGAATTTGCTGTAAAATGCGTTTTCACCTAATGATGGATAGTTCAAAGTTAGAAACTTTCAATGTTTTTGCCAACTTTCTCATGAACTTTTCAGTTTTTAAATACTTCCTAAATGTATTTCTATGTCAGTTACAATTACATTGATATCTTTATCAATATGTTGTAACCGTATATTATTTTACCGAGTGGTATGACTCCGCAGTAACTGTGAGTGGCATTCGCGATGTTTCGGGATCGATTACTACCAGTCTTATGCTTTTTCGTGGTTTTTCCTGGTTGGTAGGTTATGTCACAATTTTTTTTTTGTCCCTCATGTCCTTATATTTCAGGGTGGACGGTGGACTCTGTCTTTTCGGGTGAGGAGGTCTGTGCGGGGTCCCAGTGGCCTCAGAATGTAATATCTGGATATGTTATGGACCCCGCCTATACCTGCTGCCTCGGATCTGATAGCCCCCCTCCGCTTCTTGATATGCATATGGTAACTGTGCAGTTGTCAGATTTCACAGTGACTTCACTTATCTTCGCGACGTGGCCGCGCAAGAAACACCCGCTCTTCTTTTCGCTTCGATCACTGAGGAGTTAAACAAAATACCTCTCTAATCTCTTGTAGTAGCGGTATTTTCTGTCGTCACAAAATCACTTGTTGGACAACACTTTTTGTCGCACCACAAACGCACTCTCTAACGCACTCATTGCGACACGTTCGCTTATATGTATAGATGCTGGAGAATTCTAGAATGTTCCGAAGGCGGGAAGCAGGAAACTTCCAGAAGATATTAGTTATCTGTCGATAGCGCTTCTGGTATTTACGCTGGGCCAGAGCGGTACTGCTTCTACTTATCTTTATCTTTTCAACTGCTCGATTGATTAGCGCAAATACCTCGATAAGATTGTTTCATAATATATTATTTTATTTTTATCATATTAATGAATTAGTCTAAATAACAAATTCAAACTTCATATTCATAAATATCGGAGCTCTTGTTATCTTTGTGCAAATAATATTATGTCCATTAATATTTTCTAATTCAGTTTTGCTTTCGAAAGCCGGCTACACCGATGGCCTTTGAAGCTTCTGTTTTTTCAACGAGACCGAAATATGGCTGCAGGGTAGTTAAAATAATGGATCATCAAAATTATATACCCCCAGGAAAACTTTATGGTATTATATGCTTCTGGTTCACCTGTAATTTAATACATTCAGGTAATGGGTAATTAACTCTGAATCGCTTATATTTTGTATTTTGCGTAATATGACCGGCAAATTCATAATTACGAACACCAGAATAACAATTCAATGAACCAATTATCCACAGTGTAAATTTTAATTAAGCAGACACAAAGCGGTGTATCTAACTGCCTGGTCGTCATTAGAAGTGTTTTGTCTTGCTGTTGATTCTTTTTACTTTGTCTACAAGTACTATGCACATAGTCTATATAGAAAGTATTGTATTTCACCCAAAAAATCCATACCGAGATTTCACGGGAAATACGTGTTTTCAGACCCTCTGAATAAAAAAAATATTTGTAGAAAAATGTCCGTGTGCGTGTGTATGTGCGGGGGGGCAGCATAAATTAAAAAACGAAAAGTCAATTAAATACCAAACTTGATATTTAAGTTCAGTATCTTCCAAGAATATGACACGAAGAGTTTCAAGAAAATCCCCCCTTTACCCTTTACTGAAATTAATTTTTGCATAGAAAAGTTTCATTATACTTTGCTGTGGTAAACGTGCATCTAAAATACTTTACGTTTAAGATATTGCATTAAGTAAAATTTGTATATTGTATATTTTACAAATAATCTTCTCTTCATTTTGAAAGAGATTTGTAGTTTTTGCTGGTATTGTTATAGTTTAAACATTTTCTAATCGCTTTGTCCTAAAGACGTGTCGCAATATTGCAATTATTTATAAATAGAATATTAGTTTAATTGTATAACTAAACATTATACAGTGTTTACATATTCATATTTAATAAGAACTGAATTAACTCATGGCAATTTTTAGTGGAGTTAGGCGCTGACTAAGTTCATTGGGCATTTGGTAGTTTTGTCGCCATCGGTTGTGAAGTTGACACTCAGTAATGATGTTGTTGATGTCAGCTGTACTTGACACTGTTGGATGTTTTAGAATTGGGTGTGAAACAGAAGACGGGAATAGCCTGGCTTACGTTGGGAGCGTGAAAAACTCGGAAGGTATGATGCTAGGAGGATTTGCCCATTAAGCGGGGATCAGGAAGGCTGAACGCATATTTTGGCAGATGACGTGCAGATGGAGGATGGTAGGAAAACTTATTACCGGAAGTACTTTAAGCTTCAGACGGACACCATGATGGGACTTGATTCTAAGCAGTCTAAACTGGCCAAGTCTGGGCACATATTTAATGGAACTAGGAGATAAAATATTTGTGTAAATCTTCTACAGACATACTTGTTATATTAGTTATTTATAGGTCTGCATACCTGAGTTTAGTTGTGAATTCCAGTGTTTGTATGAGTGATATTAAAATGTTATTTCTTTTACTGGTTTGTTCTGTGAATGTTGTGTATGTGTGTTTCAGTGTTGTGACGATATGTAATATAGGGGTTGGTAATATTTTAAATCCAATTATTTTAAGAGGACATGTATGGTCACCCGACCCATGCGACTGTGTGACGTCAATTTATATATTATTATGAACTTAATAAATACAACAACAACAACTACTACTACTATTAATGCTGCTGCTGCTGCTCCTTCTACTGCTTCTGCTGCTGGAATAAATCTTAATAAATATATAAATAGTAATAAAAACTAATAAAACATAACGATAAATATATCACAACCTAAGATAAACTTTCTTCTGCTGCTTTACACTTTGACAGTTCGGATATTGGTGCTGTTTTAAAAGAATAAGTGATAATTTTAGAGTGGACTATTCTTAGTCGGAATATTAAAACTTTATCTTGTCTAAATAGATTTTTCTTAGGCAGTTGGGTTACAGTACGCAATTTGCATTTCATCTTCCCATCTTCAAGTATCATTCTGTCATATAATAGATAATGTCGTTGTATGTTGTAGCAATTATTGTTGGATCACTTAAGGGAACTTTTGTTGCTTCTTTAGCTGCCTGGTCGGCCATTTCGATACCCGCAATTCCAGATTGTGAAGGCACTCACATTAAGGTTAGGTGTTTGCCTTGATTGTTAACTTTGTGAAGAAACAGTTGGATTTCCTTTACCAGAATGTTGGATGAGGATAAATTGTCGATTCTAAGCAGTGAACTTTTGGAGTCGAAAAGGATCAAGAATGGCTCTGAAGAATCGGTTTTCGGCTCGTTTAATTTGCATGGAGTTGACTTGAAAATAGTGTTGAAATCAGACATGTACGTATAGCATACTTTGATCCGGGTAGATTACAGCACAGTCAGTGTTACCATAACACATTGAGCCGTCAGTAAAAATTACAATGTGACGTGTATATTACATATTTTATTGAATAATCGAAGATAAAGTTTTCTATGTGTATTTTTGGTGCCAGTATTTCGCTCCATGTTGATTGTGGGAGTGATTATCCAAGGCGAAATGGTGAAGAATTTGTTGGTTTGTACCATCTAAGCTAACTCCATAACGGTATTTTTCTATGCCAAAATGGAAGGACAGTTGTGATTTAACAGGATTTTTCTTGTATAGATTATGACAAATCTAGATTCAGAAAGTCCTCGGAATCGTTTATTTTCTCTTTAATGTATATGAAAGTAAAGGATATGTTATTTTTAAATGTTGGTAACGTCCATGATGACACTTCATTTCAATTTTCATACTAATAATGCTTGTTGTCTTTGCTAGTTTTTGTTGTGGATGCATATTCTTTTATCGCATTTCATAATGTCGAACATAAACCTTTATGTTTTGTCAACAAATCTCCCTTAGAAACAGTGTGAATGTTGGAAGAAGCTTATGGTGAAGCAGCAATGAAGAAAATCTAGATATATAAATGGCATAAACGTTTCAGTCAAGATTTTTAAACACTGAAGGATTTATTGAACATGCGACAAGGGCACTACGACGGTATCTGAAAATGGCTTCCAGCGTCTTTTCACGCGGTGGCAGGAGTGTCTCACTGCTGAAGGGAACTATTTTGAAGGAAAAGTTGTGTAAATTATAGTAACTTGTTTCTGTGTTATTTACATATTTCGGGAACTGAATGTAGTATTTATATATGTTCCTTTGTAAATCAGTCATTGATGTTACCTTGAGAGCGTACTTCTAATTTCGAGTGTGGTTCATTAGTTTCAAACTACACCTACTAGCTGTTAGGCTGGAACAAAAAACACCAAGTGGTATCTGAAGAGATGTATTTTGTATTGTGTTCAACATTTTAAGTGAATATGTACTTTCAGATGAACTTTGTATTGTTTTTACACCGGTGAAGTATAACCCCAAAGATGCAGGTTTCTTTAAAATGCTTATTACTTTCCCCTTTATCTAAAAAAAAAAAAAAGCATTTTCAGAAAAAGGTCCATGTGCGTGTGTGTGTCCGTGTGTCTTTGTACACGATAACTCAAAAACGAAAAGTCGGTAAAATACCAAACTCGGTATTTAAGTTTAGTATCTTCCAGGGATATGACACGAAGATTTTGAGGAAAATCCCCTCACTCCCAACTACCCTTTACATAGAACTTTTTTTTTCGAAAATTTTGATTTTCTCAAAAATGGCTTTAACGAGTTTGATTAAAATATTGTATATTAAACATATTTACCGGACAAATAAAACGTATATCTTTAATTTTCTGGGAATAGCATCTGAAGAGTACTTTATTCTGGATGAATTTTACGAAACTTTCCATAACTGCTAAACCGTAAAAAATGGACAACAAAGTACACCACAAAAAATGTAGAGCATGTTAAAACACAATTTATGTTATAAATATTTTTTCGTAGAGTTGATCATTTTCAGACATTCCTTGTTTTTGGTTTCTGCTTTGAAAAACTTTTACTTTTCTCATACAGGAATCTGTCAACTCTGGTCCATACAAAGGATCTTCAGTCACATAGCAACCAGCTTTTGACTACCACTTTAACCTATGGTACTCCCTTATTTCGCTTCTACTTACAAGGAAGCAAGTAATAAGACTAGTTGTGCTATTTTTTTCTGATTAGCAGGAAGTAAATGGAAGAATAAGCTTTTTAACAATAATTTGTTGCAGAGATTTAGAGAAAGTCATGTGAATGGCACACATCAGATTTTTATTGTGACATCAAGCATTTTTGAGATATTATTTATTGGTTTGCATTTTCCAATGTTTTATATTTATTTTGAAGTGATAAATGGCCAGTTGTTTATCATGGCCATGCAAAGATCGAACTTCAAAGTGAGTTTTTAGCAACCCAATATTTAAACATCATTTCAGCCTTGTACTCCTCTTGTATCTACAACGAAATGTGCAATAAAACTGCAAGCATTTATCTCAATTAGCATAAAATAGAGATAAGAAATAAATACTTTTTAAAGAATAGTTTACAAAGGAGTGGGGAGGGAAAGTCGTGTATGTATAATTTTTTGGTATGGGAAATGATTTCAAATAAACTATTAGATCTTAATTGTATCGTGAAGAAAGATTATAAAAATGTTTTATTCATGGCAACACGCTTCTGTAATTGAAAGAAAAATTGACTATTTTGGAAGAGGTTAACAGCACAAAAAGTGTGTTTGATACAAATTGTGTGTTTTATGAGCTCTTATTTCTTTTTCCTTGAGATAAACATTTGTTTATTTCTATTGATTTTCTAATTATAAAAAATTAAACTTCAATAAAATAAAGGGTATTTCACAGCCTATTCGCAGCCCGCCTCGGTAGCGTGCTGGTAGCGTGTAACCGGTCGCGAGTTCGAATCTCACTTAAGGTGAGTTACCCGGATAAGATTTTTTCGGGTTTCCCTTATCCTGAAAAGACGAATATCGAGTAACTTTACCGATTTCATTCATCGTCCTATATGACCCATCAGATTAAAGGACGTTAAGCTATTAAAAAAAGCAACATTTTAATCGGAAGAACATTTTATAAAGTAAATAAAGACAACTTTTCAATGTATAGGTAGGTTAATCTCTTATGGAGGGGAATCACCATGAAAATGTTGGAAGTTGCCGAACTTATTCTTACAAAGTTTGATGTTTATCGAATCTCTATTTTTGAGTAATTTTGTTCACACACATGATATTTTTAAAAGACTTTCTTTGGATGCAGGAATCTAAAAATATGAATTTCCTTTGAAATTTTAATATGCAATTTTTGAACGGAATGAATCACTTATCTGTTTATATCAGAAAAAGCAAGAGTGCATTCGTTGATTGCTTTTCGTGTGCAAAATCGAAAATTGGAACAAAAATTGGTTAAAATTTCGTTTATTTAGGTTTTTTGAAAGATTAGAGTGTCTTAACCTTGCATCTAAGCATGAATTATACGCACATACTATGTCAAGGCCCTAAAGGGCTAAAATTAACTGATGTTAACTCTGAAGTAAAAATCTGATGTGTTCCATTCACATGACTTTCTCTACGTCTCTGTAACAAATTATTACTAAAAAGCTTATGCTTCTATTTACTTCATTTTAATTGAAAAAAAAAATAGTAGAAATAATCTTATTACTTGCTTCCTTGTAAGTAGAAGCGAAATAAGGGAGTACTATAGGCTAAACTGATAACCAAACACTTCTTGCTATGTGACTGAAGTTCCTTTGTTTGTATGGACAGGAGTTGACAAATTCCTGTATGAGAGAATTATAAGTTTTTCAAAGCTGAAACCAAAAACAAGTAATATGTCAAAAACGATCAACTTCACGAAAAAATTTATGTGACATAAATTATGTGTTTTATTGTGCTCTACATTTTTGTGTGTTAAGTTTTTGTCCATCTCTTACGGCTTAGCAGTTATGCAAAATTCCGTAAAATTCATCCAGAATAAAGTAGTCTTCAGAGGCGTTCCCAGAAAATTCAAGATATACATTTTATTCGTCAGGTAAATATCTTTATTATACGATATTTTAATTAAAATCGTTAGAGCAATTTTTAAGAAAATAAAAATTTTCGGAAATCGTTCCTTGTAAAGGGTAGTTAGGGGTGGGGGATTTTCTTGAAAATATTCGTGTCGCATCCTTGGAAGATACCAAACTTAAATACCAAGTTTGGTATGTAACGGTCTTTTCGTTTTTGTGCTATGCTGTCCACAGACACACACACAGACACACGCATACACACGCACACACGGACCTTTTTGTAAAAATGCTTTTTTTTGAATTCAGGGGGACCCGAAACATGTATTTCCGGTGTAATCTCGGTGTCGAAATTTTGGGTGGAATGCAATATTTTGTCTGTATACTATGTACATAGTACGTGTAGAGAAATTAAAAATCTGTTGTGTTACACTCACATGACTTTCTCTAGCTGCTCTGCAAACCTCCTACAAAAGATTCTTCTTCTTTGTACACAATGCTAATCGAGATAAATATTAGCAGAATGTTCTTATTACTTAGTTCCTTATAAGTAGAAGGGAATAAGGGGAATGCGCTATGCTAAAGTGATTGTCAAATATTTTAAAATCTGTCGTTATGCGATATTCATTGGAAATCACTTCTTTTGTTGGCCAGAAGTAGAACAAAAGAAAAACGGACACTTCCTGTCTGAGAAAAGTTTAAGTATTCCACAATTGAAACTAACAACAAGGAATATCTCGGAAGCGGTTACCTCCACAACAAACTTATAGGACATAAATTGTGTGTTTTGTTGTGTTGTACATTTTTTGTGTAGTGAGTTTTTTTCTATCCCTTACGGTTAAGCTGTTAAGCAAAATTCGGCAACATTCATCCAGAATAAAGAGGTCTTCAGAGGCTATTCCCAAAAATTTCGAGATATACATTTTATTTCTGACATAAATAGCTTTAATATACGGGAATTTAAACAAAATCGTTAGAGCCATTTTTAAGAAAATCAAAATTTTGGAATTTTTTTCCATGTAAAGGGTAGTTTGTGGTGAGGGGATTTTTTTTAAAATCTTCGTGTCGCATCCTTGGAAGATACTGAACCTAAATACCAAATTTGGTATTTAACGGTCTTTTCGTTTGGGGCTATGCTGTTCACATACACACACAGAGACAGGCAGACACACACACACATACACACACGGATCTTTCTAAAAAATGCCTTTTTCGGACTCAGGGGACCTCAAAACATGCATTTCCGGTGAAATATCGATATCAAATTTTTAGGTACATTGCAATACTTTCTCTATACCTGTGTACATTGTACATATGAGGCTAGAGAAAGTAAAAAGTAAAAACCAGGCGATTTATTTTTTTTTTTGTAATATAATTTATTTTGGGTCGCTTTAACAGCATGGTCATATCGCGTCCTTACAGGCGAATTAGAAACATTAACTATGCAAGAATATGAACTAGAGACTGCATCCTGAAGAACTCGAGTTTGTAGCTTTTACTAACTTTTACCCAAATGGAGAACAAAAGCATCACGTATTTGCAGCTCTCAGCTTAAAACACTTTCGTGAATGGAGAATGTAGTGAATACAACGCTTGGCTGCAGGCCAAGCAGACCGTAGTTCGATTCCCGACCACCGACGAGGGTCTACCCCTCAGTTTCCGCTCCATGGCCCCCCGTTGTGATGCATAACTATTTAGCACCAGGGAGTTTCTCTTGGGGATAAACCGACTGCAATCTGCTGATATCACAGCATCTTTAGGGGTGCGCAATGATCCAGAAACACTAAGTGCATTAATTCTAAACTACACCACAGCTCCGTGGTCGGAAAATGTACTCAAAAATTCTAACAGTTGTGTAAACTGCAGTTTAC
This sequence comes from Hymenopus coronatus, assembly GCA_030762935.1. Taxonomy (NCBI): domain Eukaryota; kingdom Metazoa; phylum Arthropoda; class Insecta; order Mantodea; family Hymenopodidae; genus Hymenopus; species Hymenopus coronatus. The sequence goes on from CM060897.1 coordinate 31,822,373, forward strand.
TTCAACATTTTGTAACCCCCACCAGAAACCTCACGATTTATTAGTTTCTTTAGCGCATATTTACATCGTACATAGTTAGTAGAGAAGTTGTTGTAGTCCACTCAAAAATGAGATACTGAGATTTCACCGAAATGCGTGTTTTAAGACCTCTGAATAAAAAAACAAAAACAGTTTTAGAAACTTTTCAGTGTGTCTGTCTGTGTGTGCATGTGTGTGTGTTTGTGCCTGTGGACAGCGTAACTCAAAAAAAGAACAGTCAGTTAAATGTCAAACTTGGTATTTATTTTCAGTATCTCCTAAGGATGCCACACGAAAATTTTCAAGAAATACCCCACCTCAAACTAACCTTTACATGGAACAATTTTTGAAAATGTTGATCATCTCAATAATGACTCTAATGATTTTGTGAAAATGTTTATTAAAGATTTTTACATCATAAATAAACTGAATATTTTAAATTTCCTGGGAGTAGCCACTCAAATCCTCGTCATTAGGGATAACTTTTGCATGACTGTTAGATCATAAGATCCAGACAAAAACTTAATACACACAAAATGCAGATCTCATCAAAACACACACTTTATGTTCTTTAAATTTCTGTTTTAGAGCTAACCGTTCCCGAGATCTTCTTTGCTATTGGTTTCAATCTTAAAATTCGCCCGTGTTTCTTTTGTTTTACTTCTGTCCAAACAAAGAAGCGAATTTCAATGACAATCGCATAGCAACAGATATTAAAACATTTGGCTATCATTTTAACATAGTGTATTCTCTTATTTCCCTTTTACCTAAAAGGGACTAAGTAATAAGACCGTTCTGCTAATGCTTATCATTAATATGGTGTAGAAAGAAGAATACTTTTTGTAAACAGTTTCATTGTAAAAAGTCATGTGAGTGTAGTACATACGATTTTTTTCCAGTAATTTTCGATTTTGATAACTTATAATGTGTCGGCAAATACCGAGCTGGTTTGTTCAGACGATAACGTTTGTGCTCCCGGTTTTGGTTAAATTTGGATCAGACACCTTCACCTTTGATCTTCTTCGTGGTTTTTTCCTACACCGGATGGCGAAACGTGTGACCGATTATAGTCAATCACGACTTTTCCTGTTCATTTCCCATCATTTCGTTTCCTCTTCATCATTCGGGTTGTGGGTCAAGCGCGGTGGACAGTTGTGTGCAGCTTAAGCGGTGGATGAATGCGCTTTAAGGAGATAACTGTTTCTTCCTTGACATATAATTTGCTGCCGGAGCCCCTCTGTGAAGATAGGGTTTGAGGCATCTAAGGGGAGCCTGGAGATTCAAAACGTTCCATCAGATCTGCCCCGCCTCCCTACGTACTCTATCCTCTCATCCCTTCCTTCCGAAAGTTTGACAGACGCTATAAGTCAAATCTAGGTAGCAGTGGTAAAATCCTCCTGCTATTTAATCCTTATAATGATATTTGTCTAAGAACTAATATTATTCTAAAGTTGTATTACCTTTTCATTCAAGAATGGTTTAACTATTATTGTGATGAATATATAGCGGTTTTGTATCCATAGTATACACCATAATATGTAAAATAAATGAACAAAAACAAACTGTTGTGCGGATAATCTCTTACCAATAAAATTCTTGTTACTCGCCACCAATGGTCCAAGCCCATCAAGCCGCAGCGAGACCACAGTCTGTTTTCGGGATTTAACTCCTTATTTGTATATGGGTGTGTTTGCGAACTGGTTTCAAACTGGTCGTAGGAAATATGTTCATCTCAGCGACTTGAAAACATGGTTTAGATACTAATCTTTATTATTTTATAGTTTTGTTCTCCCCTTCTCACCCCTATGCTGATAGGGCTCAATCACTATTCATCTCAACGACCTTGAAAACTATGGATTTTCACTAAATTCGGTAATTTTACTTTCTCTGCATAGTATATGGTTGGTAAGTTGGTGGACAAGACATTGCACTCCACCCAAAAGTTGGATCCTGAAATTTCACCAGAAATACACGTTTTAGGATCACCTGTATCCAAAAAAAGGTCCGTGTGTGTGTGTGTGTATGTGTAAGAAATGGAAATGGGGATTTATTTATGGACGCTATTTTAACTAATGTGGTTCTCAGTGTTCCAGTCAATATTGGGCGTGAAAGACCGCCTAATTTTGCTCAGAGGTCTCTTTATCATACTTGAGGTTATTTTAGGTGCCGTAAATGTACGACACGGGTCCAACGGCTAGACTTCTCTTTCGAGGAAACTATGCTAAGGATTTATACGCCCGCAAAAATGCATCGCCCTCCGCCGGGTTTAAACCCGTGATCTACGAGACTAGCAGGCAAGGCAACTACTACTCCACGGAGAACGACTGCGTGTGTATGTGTATGTATGTATGTATGTATGTATGTATGTATGTATGTATGTATGTATGTATGTATGTATGTATGTATGTATGTATGTATGTATGTATGTATGTGTGTGTATGTATGTATGTGTGTGTGTGTGAACATGAAAAGTTGGTAAAATACCTAACTTGGTATTTAAGTTTAGCATCTTCTAAAGATGCGAATCGAAGACTACCCCTTAAATGGAATAAATTTAGAAAAAGTGTATTCTCTTAGAAATAGCTCTTAACGATTTTAGTTAAAATACCGTATGTTAAAAATATTTATTTGACAAATAAAATGCATATTTTGAATTTTCTAGGAATAGCCTCCCAAGAACTCATATTCTGGATGAATTTTGCTGAATTTTGTTTACCTGGTAAACCACAAGAGATAGACCAAAACTTACTACATAAAAATGTAGATTTTGTTAAAACACAGAATTTATGTCATATACATTATTTTCGTTGACCATTTTTGAGGTATTTCTTGTTATTGATTTCAGTTTTAAGATACTTTAAACTTTTCTCATACGGCAATTTGCCAACTCCTGACATTGCAAAGAAATATAAACGTATTCCCTTATTTGCCTTCTACTTACAATAAATCAAGTAATAAGACCGTTTCTGATAATTTCATCTTAATTAGCACGAAGCATATAAAAGAGTAAGCGTTTTAAGAATAATTTGTTACAGAGACGTAAAGAAAGTCATGTGAATGTAACACATCAGATTTTTTTTTTAATTTCTATATGCAAGTGCTTCTCATCCTCACGGAAGGGGATGCGGTAAACGGCTGATCGATTGTTCATTAATAAACAAAACAGTGCCATAGTATTGTTTTCCAATATTTTTTTTAATTGTTTCATTTGTATAACTAACTGCCTTTGACTTCAATGGTCATACCGGGGGCTTTTGACTTGTGAAACAACTCGTATTACTGTAGGTTTAGAGCATTAGGTTAATAATTTTTATATCGCTAAACTCACGTACACACTCACATTCATATTTCCAGTGTCCATCCGGGAATCGAACCCGGGACCTTCTTATGAGAAGTCATTGGACCATGAGGCAGTCCTTTCTAAATTATTATCGCTACTTATAAAGAGTTGCATTTTAAAGTTCGGGTTGTAACTATAGTTACAACACTGAGCTACTACTTAACTACTTGCTCTAATACAAAGTCAAACGAGTTGAAGAGGTCTAGTATTGACTTTCAAAACCGACATACAGCAAACCGCTTTTTAGAGATTTGAGTATCCCTTGAGCGTCCTGTATCCTTCATTGTAGAATAACATATTTCTGCAAACGTTTATCTCGTTCAACACGATGCAGAAGAAAAAATTTGATGTGTTCCATTCACATGAGTTTCTCTAGATCTCTGCAACAATTTATGGTTAAAAAGCTTATGCTTCTGTTTACTTCATGGTAGTTTAGCAGAAATAGTCTTATTACTTGCTTCCTTGTGAGTAAAGGGAAATAAGGGAGTACCATAGGTTAAAAGTGATAGTCAAAAGCTGGTTGCTATGTGACTGAAGTTCCTTTGTTTCCATGGACAGAGTTGGCAAATTCCTGTATGAGAAAAGAATGCTTTCATAGCAAAAACCAAAAACAATGAATATCTAAAAAACGATATAACTCCATGAAAAAATGTATATAACATAGCTTGTGTTTTAACGTGCTCTACGTTTTTTGTGTAGTAAGTTTTCATGTATCTCTTACGGTTTAGGAGCTATGCAAAATTCCGTAAATTTCATCCAGAATAAAGCAAGCTTCCGAGGCTATTCCCAGAAAATTGAAGATATGCATTTTATTTGTCAGTTAAACATCTTTAATATACAATATTTTAATCAAAATCGTTAGAGCCATTTTTAAGAAAATCGAAATTTTCGAAAAAAGTTCCATGTAAAGGATAGTTTGGAGTGGGGGGATCTTTCTCAAAATCTTCGTGTCGCATCTCTGGAAGATACTAAACTTAAATACCAAGTTTGGTATTTTACCGACTTTTCGTTTTTGAGTTATCCTGTTCACAGACACACGGACACACACACACACACACACACACACACACACACACACACACACACACACACATGGACCTTATTTCTTACAGGGGACCCTAAAACGTATATTTCCGGTGAAATCTCGGTATCGAATTTTTGGGTGGTGTGCAATACCTTCTCGATACACCATAAAACTGAATTATGACTTGCGTACGTGAAAATGGTGGACTTTTTCACAGGGATTAACGGCTTTCCTTCCCTCATGAAGGAAGCATACAAAAGATTTTTGCTTCCGAAACAGAAAAATCCATCACTCTGCACCAAGGTTTAAACTGCAACCTTCAGACTAGAGGCTAGCACACCACTGAGTGTGACAAGGACAGCTAAGGTTTGATTTTATTAATATTTCTGTCCCTTCTATTGGGTTACTCTTCTTTTCCTTCATTTTTTGTTTGTGCTAACAAACGGACATATTAATTCAATATTCATATTTATTTAGAGTTTGCAGTGAAATCTCGGTATGGAATCAATGTTTCCCTTACCTTAGGTAAGATTAGATAAACTAAAAATTCTGAATGTTCCATTCACATGACTTTCTCTAGCTGTTTTACAAACGTTCCTTACAAAAGATTATTCCTTTACCTACATCATGTTAATCGAGATAAACATTAGCAGAAATGGTCTTATTGCTTGCTTCCTTATAAATAGAAGGGACATAATGGAATACACTAGACTAAAACCACAGTTATATCTTTTAAATAGTGAAACAATTAAAATACGATTCTCTTTTGCATTCCTGCTTAAGTAGTTTAAAATTGAAACCAATAACAAGGAATATCTTGGAAACGATTAACTCTACCAAACAATGTATATGGCATAAATTGTTTGTGTCAATTTAGATTTTTTGCGTAGTAAGTTTTTGTACATCTCTTACTGTTTACCAATTATTTAAAACTCAGAAAAATCATCCAGAATGAAGAGGTCTTCAGAAAGTATTTCCAGAAAATTCAAGATATACACTCCATTTGTCATGAAAATGCCTTAAACATTTTAATAAATAAAAAAAAACTTAGTGCTATTTTTTAAAAAATAAAAATTTTCGAAAAATGTTCCAGGCAAAGGGTAGTTGGAGGTGGGGGATTTTCTTGAAAATCTTCGTGTCGCATCCTTGGAAAAATACTAAATTTAAATACCAAGTTTGGTATTTAGCCGACTTTTCGTTTTTCAGCTATGCTGCCCACAGACACAGAGAGAGAGAGAGAGAGAGAGAGAGAGACAGAGAGAGAGAGAGACACACATTTGGACATAGTTCTAACGTTTTTTTTTGTTTGTTTTTATTCAGGGTGTTTCATGATATATATTTCCGGTGAAATATCGGTATCGAATTTTTGGGTGGAATACAATACCCTCATACGGGCTAGAGAAAGTGAAAAAGGAATAGTTGTGGGAAAGGTGTGAATTTAGGTTGTAAACGTAAGTCTACAGTTACGAAGCTGTTTCCCTCAGCCGCTTGTGTTGCAGTTAAGGGAAACTACTCCCATTTCCAGTCGTAACTATAATTTTTCTTTTGTTTCAGGTTCGTTGAACTTAATGACCCCACTTGGTTCGCAGTAAGTACGACTAATGCAGGCTTTGGTTAGCTTCTGATGCAACAGTATGTTATATGGAGTAGCTGGAATACTGCTGTACGTGTATCTAATAACGTATTCCATGCCGGTCATAGCGCCAGCGCCGCTCTGTGGAAATATTAGTAAGGTATGTTCCCTGCTTGCATTATTCAACTTTCATCTATACGTCCCTGGGCACATTTTTACTTTCTCCATACGCACTATGTACATAGTGTATAGAGAAAGTATTGCAATCCACCAAAAATTCGATACCGAGATTTCACCGGAAATATATGTTTTAGGGTCCCCAATATCCAAAAAAAGCATTTTCACAAAAAGGTCCGTGTGTGTGTGTGTGTGTCCGTGTGTCTGTGAACACGATACCTCAAAAACGAAAAGTCGGTAAAATACCAAACTTGGTATTTAAGTTTAGTATCTTCCAGGGATGCGACACGAAGATTTTGAGAAAAATGCCCCCACCCCCAACTACCCTTTACATGGAACCTTTTTTCGAAAATTTTCATTTTCTCAAAAATGGCTCTAACGATTTTGATTAAAATTTCGGATATTAAACATATTTACCTGACAAATGAAATGTATATCTTGAGTTTTCTGGGAATAGCCTCTGAAGAGTAGTTTATTCTGGATGAATTTTACTAAATTTTAAATAACTGCTAAAGCGTAAGAGATGGACAAAAACTTACTACACAAAAAATGTAGAGCACATTAAAACACACACTTTATGTTATATACATTTTTTTCGTGGGGTTCGTCGTTTTTGTGACATTCCTTATTTTTGGTTTCTGCTATGAAAAACGTATACTTTTCTCATACTGGAACTTGTCAACTCCTATCCATATAAACAAAGGAACTTCATTGACATAGCAACCAGCTTTTGACTATCACTTTAACCTACGGTTGTCCCTTATTTCGCTTCTACTTGCAAGGATGCGAGAAATAAGATTTTTTCTGCTAATTTTTTTATCTGTTTAGCATAAAGTAAATAGAATTATAAGCTTTTTAAGAATTATTTGTTGCAGGGATATGGAGAAATTCATGTGAATGGTACACATCAGATTTTTTACAGCATTCTCTGCGCACAGACTCATTTGCTAATTTCAGTCAGTAACATATGAAATCTAATATTCTAAGTTGGGTTAGGATGAATTACAACGTTTAAAAGTTAATTATGAATAATTAGTAGTCTCAGAAGAGCTTCAACTTTATTGATGGATTTACGAATGGCAAAGCTTTGAGGATATCAATGACTGAGCTCCATTTGTTTTAAAGTTTTTATCGAATAATAACAAAAGTAAAAAATCTGACGTGCTTCATCTTTAATATACGGTATTTTAATCAAAATCGTTAGAGCCAATTTTGAGAAAATATAAAATTTCCAAGTGTTTCCATATAAAGGGTAGTTTGTGATGGGGATTTTTCACACAACACCACCACCCCACCACTACCACATGCACACATCTACACACAGACACACACACTGACCTTATTATAAACATGCTTTTTTTTATTCAAGAGTCATCAAAACACGTATTTCCTGTGAAATCTCTTTATAAAATCTTCATGGAATACAATAAGCGTCTGTAAGAGGAGTTAAACAGATATAAACTTAAGCCATAGCGCCGTGAGAAAGTCAAGTGAATGTAATAGATCAGATGTTTGTTTTCACATAATTTTTTATTTGTTTATTCATAAGACCTCAACACGTTTATGTATATTGAAATGTGGGTATGTTTTTTATTGCAACACTTGTTATACCCTTTATGTGTACTTAATACGTAACCAAACCATTTAGCGAGCTCATTTGATACGAGCATCTAGATCCATCAATTGAAGATTTCATTTGTAATGTGGGTAAGGAGTTACCATTACACTGCGCATCTCTAAGGGGAATAGTAGGTGCTCGCGCCTGCGAGAGGGAAGCAGGTAGCTTTAGGTGCAGGAGGGTGTACATGGAGGAAGAGTTCTGGAGCTATAACCAAATGCACCAGGATACAAGGAGACCAGGGATTTTACTGTCAACTAGATGAATGTGTGGTTAGGGATGAAAAGAATTACCCAAACTCCACTTAACAAATAGCTGTACATTGTGGTTCTTGAAGTCAACATTTTTAAATAAATACCAGGCCCATTATGGAATACTTCCTAAAACGTCAGTAGCTCTGACCTAAATGTATTTTGTGACCTGGTTATTGGAGTTTTATTTATAATTAAACCCATGATTATGGCAGCATTGCTTTTAAAAGGACACAGAGCTACGTCAGTATTTCGACATCTTGCCAGCAATAATAGTGAAATGTAATTTATTCAAAATGACCATATCAGGTACCCTACCGCATCCTACAGTTAAGCAATAAAAAGTTCTACAAAAAACTTAGAATAAAACTCAAGTTTCTACATTTACTTCTGAACTACTCAGCACTTCTCTCACTTGTGCGATTGTGCATGTTAAAGCAGAACTTTCCGCTTGATGGTTACTAAACCATTCTGCAGTCGCATTTATATGCAGGTCGTCATAAAGGAGTGGTTTGAATTTCATTGTATATAACGAGTTGGCAACACTGTGGCTTGCAATGAGCCGGTAGAGATGATCTCATTTTATGACTAAACACTATTATCTATTCCTAAAGATAACACATTTGAATGACTGAAGATAAACACGTAGTTACGCTTTTAGAAAAAAAATCTGAAACGTTCGTTTCACATAGCTTTCCGTACCTGGTCTCCAAACAACCTTCTTACAAAATATTATTCCTTTTTTATACGTACTATGTACATAGTGTATAGAGAAGGTACTGTATTGCACCCAAAAATTCGATACCGAGATTTCACCGGAAATATATATTTTGAGACCCCTGAATACAAAAAAAGCATTTTTAGAAAAATGTACGTGTGTGTGTGTGTTTGTGTAAGTGTCTGTGGGCAGCATAACTCAAAAGTGAAAAGACCGTTAAAAACCAAACTCGGTATTTAAGTTTGGTATCTTCCAAGGATGCGACACGAAAATTTTAAAGAAAATCCCTCCACCCCAACTACCCTTTACATGGAATTTTTTTCGAAACTTTTGATTTTCTAAAAAATGGCTCTAACGATTTTGATTAAAATAACGTATATTAAAGATATTTACTTGAGAAATAAAATGTATATCTTGAATTTTCTGGGAATAGCCTCTGAAGACTAGCTTATTCTGGATGAATTTTACGTAATTTTGCATAAACCGTAAGAGATGGACAAAAACTTACCACACAAAAATGTAGAGCAGGTTAAAACACACAATTTATGTAATATACATTTTTCTCGTGGAGTTGATCGTTTTTGAGTTATTTTTTGTTTTTGATTTCACCTCTAAAAAACATATGCCTTTCTCACGCAGGAATTTGTCAACTCTTGTCCATTGAAAGGAACTTCAGTCACATAGCAACCAGCTTTTGGTTATTACTTTAACCTATAGTACTCACTTATTTCGGTTCTACTTACAAAGTAGCAAGTAATAAGACTATTTCTGCTATTTTTTTTTTTCTCGATTAGACGAGGTAAATAGAATAATTTGTTGCAGAGATGTAGAGAAAGTCATGCGAATGGCACACATAAGATTTTTTTCTATTTTATGCCAATCGAGATAAACATCTGCTGAACGGTTTGTTTCCTTAGCTCGTTACAAGCAGAAAGGAACTATGGGAAAACACTAGGCTAAAACGAAGAAGATTTCTCAGATTATTTCAGAATTGTTGCAAGAGCTCAGTAGTACATGATTAAATCTATGCAGGAAGAAAATTTAGGATGTATTTAAACAAAAAATGAGACGCGTGGAGGTTCTAGAAAGTGCGAAAATGTATTTTTGATAAAAACGCTGTTGAATAAAATAGTATCATAGCAAACATTATATATATGATCTTCAAAGGGCTGCAAAGCCCGTAGCAAAGGGAACACGCTAAATCTTGATTCTATATGGACATTAAAAGGTTGCAACAACTATTTTCTATAAAAAATCAGTTTTCGATTTTTACTTTCTCTATACGCACTATGTACATACTGTATAGAGAAGGTATTGCACTCCACCCAAAAATTCGATACCGAGATGTCACCGGAAATATATGTTTTAGGGTCCCCAATATTCAAAAAAAGCATTTTCACAAAAAGGTCCGTGTGTATGTGTGTGTCTGTGAACACGATAACTCAAAAATGAAAAGTCGGTAAAACACCAAACTTGGTATTTAAGTTTAGTATCTTCCAGGGATGCGACAAGAAGATTTTGAGAAAAACCCCCCCCACCCCCAACTACCCTTTACATGGAACTTTTTACGAACATTTTGATTTTCTCAAAAATGGCTCTAACGATTTTGATTAAAATTTCGTTTATTAAAGATACCTGACAAATAAAATGTATATCTTGAATTTTCTGGGAATAGCCTCTGAAGAGTAGTTTATTCTGGATGAATTTTACTAAATTTTGAATAACTGCTAAACCGTAAGAGATGGACAAAAACTTGCTATACAAAAAATGTAGAGCACATTAAAACACACAAATTATGTTATGTACATTTTTTTTCGTGGAGTTCGTCGTTTTTGAGACATTCCCTATTTTTGGTTTCTGCTATGAAAAACGTATACTTTTCTCATACAGGAACATGTCAACTGCTATCCCTATAAACAAAGGAACTTCATTGACAGAGCAACCAGCTTTTGACTATCACTTTAACCTATGGTTGTCCCTTATTTCGCTTCTACTTACAAGGAAGCGAGTAATAAGACTATTTCTGCTATTTTTTTCTGATTAGCATAAAGTATAAGCTTTTTAAGAATAATTCGTTGCAGGGATATAGAGAAAGTCATGTGAATGGTACACATCAGATTTGCTTTAACGGATTATAGTAAAAATGTCAATCCCTTAATGTATCTATTGTTGTTTCTGACGGAATTGTATGCAGACTTTAAGGGAAGACCTCCAAGAGAAAGGAAACGTGAAGATGCTGTTATACGGTTTCCGGTTGGTCCAATGCCTTTGCCTTTACGTATCCATGTGACGTCAGAGTTGCTGCCCGGTGAAAGTTTCTCCTTGTCTTACCCATGATTCATTTCGCGAATGCACGTTCTTCTTGCGGCATTTTTCCCGTAACTGGTTCTTGAGTAATTATTCGACCTGACTTGAATACCGCAAAGGAAAGGAAAAACAGGAAAGTTGCAGAAAATTGAGAAAAATGAGAAGGAACTTGGCTTTTTCTACAGATTCTGCGATATTGAAGCTGTTACCTCTAGCATCATTAACTTTTGCATTATTTCCAGTTCTTCAGCACATCCCTTCCCATATTGCTAAAGCTGTTTAGCGGGATGTACCTACTGGAGTCCGAACAAAAAACACGTATCTCCACTTAAAAGAAATTAACAGGCAGAAAATTCTACCTTTTAATAAACAGAAAGAACAATGTATATCTTACCTGATCGGATACTTTTCATCTTATACATTTTTGCTTTCTCTACACGTACTATGTAGATAGTGTATAGAGAAGGTATTGCATTCCACCCAAAAATTCGATACCAACATTTCACTGGAAATACACGATTTAGGCTTCCCTGTATCCAAAAAGATACATTTTCAGAAAAAGATCCGTCCGTGTGTTGTCCGAGGGTCCGTATGTTTGAGAACATAACTCAAAAACGAACAGTGGGTAAAATACAAAACTTGGTATTTAAGTTTAGTATTTTCCAGGGGTATGACACGAAGATTTTCAGAAAAATCCCCCCACCTTAAAGTATCCTTTACATGGAAAAAGTTCGACATTTTTGATTTTCTCATAAATTGCTCTAACGATTTTGATTAAAATATTGTATATTAAAGACGGTTAAATTACGGTTTAGCAGTTATGGAATATTCAGAAAAATTAATTCAGAGTAAACGTGTTTTCAGAGGCTATTTTCATAAAATTCAAGATATAGATTTCATTTGTCATGAAAATATCTTAAACATATGGTATTTTAAGCAAAATCGTCAGAGCCATTTTTTGAGAAATCCAAAATGTTCAACATTTTTTCCATGTAAAGAGTAGTTGGGAGGGGGCGATTTTCTTGAAAATCTTCGTGTCGTATCCATGGAAGATACTGAACTTAAATATTAAGTTTGGTATTTAGCCGGCTTTTCGTTTTTGAGCTATACTGCCCACAGACACGCACACACATACATACACGCACACACACATATACAATTTTTCTAAAAACGCTTTTTTTATATTCAGTGTGTTCCTAGACATGTATTTCCAGTGAAATTTCGGTATCGCAATACAATACCTTCTCTTTACACTATGTAGATAATATGTGTAGAGAAAGTAATAAATTACCATATCAAGTAAATAAAAACTAGTGGAATCTGATATATTTACACACAAATAACAAACTCATGTTGATACATTTACAAAATGCAAACTACAGTGTTGTTGTCTGGCATGTTGCTATTTTTTAAATGAAGGAAGAACAAGTGAACAATGTTTACAAATGCTAAGCGAATATTCATGGCTTTGGTTGGTTTGAAATCGACAGAAAATTAAATTGAGTTTTATTTATGGACACAATTAGTTTATACGAGCATGGGGAGTCTGCTGAAAATGTACGATTTTTGGGGCACTTTCCTAGAATATGTCCAGTAAATACCAGAGTATTGAAATACAGTGCACACGAAAAACGTGCTCATTGTCGCCTGCCAATTGTCATTTATTGTAAAAACTGATGTGTATATGTAAGTCTTTGAGGAATTTTACCCACATTTGACTACCCCTCCCCTCGTAAACGTACGTTATCTATCTTTGAAGAAGGGTGACTTATCACAATTCACGCGAGTCGGTTTTATGAACTCAAGAAAAATTCAATGAAAAAAGATGTGTTCCATTTACATGACTTCCTCTACATCTCTGCAACAAATTGTAGTTAAAAAGCTTATGCTTCTATTTACTTTATGCTAATCGAGAAACATTAGCAGAAATAGTTGTATTATTTGCTTCCTTGTAAGTAGAAACGAAATGAGGGAGTACCATAGGTTAAAATGATAGCCAAAAGCTGGTTGCTATGTAATTGAAGTTCCTTTGTTTGTATGCTCAGGAGTTAACAAATTTCTGTATGATAAAAGTATGTTTTTCAAAGCAGAAACGAAAAACCAAGAATATTTTAAAAATGATCAACTCCACGAAAAAAATGTATCTGACATAAATTGTGTGTCTTATTGCGAGCTACATTTTCTGTGGAGTAAGTTTTTGTCCAACTCTTACGGTTTAGCAGTTATGCACAATTCCATAAAATTCATCCAGAATAAAGTAATCTTCAGAGGCTATTCCCAGAAAATTCAAAATATACATTTTATTTGTCAGGTAAATAACTTTAGTATACGATACTTTAATCCAAATTGTTAGAGCTATTTTTAAGAAAATAAAAATTTTAGAAATTTTTTCCATTTAAAGGGTAGTTGGGGGTGGGGGGATTTTCTTGAAAATCTTCGTGTCGCATCCTTGGAAGATACCAAACTTAAATACCAAGTTTGTGCTTTAACGGTCTTTTCATTTTTGCGCTATGCATCCCACAGACACACACACACATACACACAGACAGACAGACAGACAGACATACACACACGGACATTTTTCTAAAAATGCTTTTCTGGATTCAGAAATTCTCAAAACATGTATTTTCGGTGAAATTTCGGTATCGAATTTTTGGGTACAATACAATACCTTCTCTATACACTATGTACATAGTTCGTATAGAGAAAGTAAAAATCTGATGTGCTCTGTAGCAAATTATTCTTAATAAGCTTATTCGTATGTCTACTTCAAGCTAATGGAGATAAATATTAGCAGAATCGGTTTTATTACTCAGTTCCTTATAAGTAGGAGAGAAATAAGGGAATACGCTAGTGATATTGCAGATTCTAGTTCAGTTTTAGACTAGTGCTCTTTCCTGAGCCTTTCCTATTGGTTACAGAGACTACAAGGCTACGTGTCAGGTGAACGACAGGTTTCGAGATTTCGTCGAGGTTGGGCTACTTTAGGTTAGGTTAGGTGTATGTTAATGAACTGGATCGAAATAAGAGGTAAAAATGGAGTTTCTGAAAATCGGTTCGTCTTTCCAATGCGAAATGCACGGGCAGCCATGTTGGTCAATCGACCAATGACAGAGTCAAATCTAAAACTGAACTAGAATCTGCAATGTCGCAATACACAAGGCTAAACCGACAATCCAATGTTTTAAAATGTGATTGCGTGGCCAGGTGCTGACAAGTTCCCGTATGAGAAAAGTATAAGCATTTTAAAACTGAAACCCGTAATAAGGAATACATCAAGAACGGTCAACTGCAGAAAAAAAAAAAAAAAAAAAAAAAAATGCATATAACCTAAATTGTGTGTTTTAACAAGTTCTGTATTTTTTGTTAAGGAAGTTTTTGTTTGTCTCTTACGGTTTACCAGTTATGCAAAATTCCGCAAAATTCATCCAAAATAAAGGGGTCTTCGGAAGCCATTCTCAGAAAATTCAAGATATACATTTTAACTGCCATATAAATATCTTTAATATATGAAGACGATGATGATGATGATGGTTATTAGCGCTCTATTAGAACATGACGTGCTAAAACCAAAATAAAAGGGCAATAAAAAGAAGGCTAAAATGACAAATAAAACGCAAAATAAATAAAACTGTCCGTGGCAGAAACAATTCAATATATGATATTTTAATCAAAATCGTTAGAGCCATTGGCATCAACATTTTTGAAAATTGTTCCATGTAAAGGGTAGTTGGGGGTAGGGGGATTTTTTTTTTTGTAAATCTTTTATGTCTCATCCTTGGATGATACTGAACGTAAATACCAAATTTGGTATTTAGCGGACTTTTCGTTTTTGAACTATGCTGCCCACAGACACACACACACACACACACACACACATACTGACATTTTTCTAAAAAATACTCTTTTTGTATGCACTATGTACACAGTATGTATAGAGAAAGTAAAAAGGACTATCAGGAATGGATTGTGGCCCCAATGTTTGCCGGACTTGTGAGTTTTGTCTGTGAGGCAGTCTAAAGGGAAAAGTATACGCAAATAACCCAAAAAAGTTAGAAGACTTGAAGAAGAGTATTCGTATGAAATTTTGAGAATTGATGCGTATAGTTGTAGAAAGTATATGTTAACACATTAGGGCGTCCGCAAAAGTGCATTGAAGCATAGGTAGATCATTTTCAACATGTAATATAAAAGAAAAGATAATTTAGTAAAGATAGACCTTTGCATTAGCTTATTTGTTATTTCTTTATTATCTAATTAACCCACGTTTATAAGTTTCTTGTATCTGCCAGTGGTGAACAACAATTTGTGTGTAATTGTAGGTTCTGTTTTTGGATAGTGTTTAACGCCCGCTTTCATGAGGGTCGGGTGATAAGTCCCGTGCCTCACAAAGATATGGCACCACTAGGCCAGTTAGACGATAACAGCCTATAGCTTAACTCTACACTAGCATGTAACCATAGTTACAGGTTAATAGCTTGTTTAGCTTTTGAATGACAGCTTTATAAACAAGACAACTTTAGTTTTCTCGAAAATGGACGGTTTGGAAAAACGAGCAGTATTTAATACTTCCATTTCAAAGGCTGAACGCCTAAAGAAATCAAGGAGGAAATGGATAGTACATTGAAAGACTCTGACCTTTCACATTCAATGATTAAAAGGTGGTTTGCAGAGATTAAAATGGGACGTACGAGCACTAGTGATGAACCTCGCTCTGGACGCCCTGTAGAAGTGACAACTCCAGAGATCATTGAAAAACTTCATCGTTTAGTACTGGAAGACCGCAGCTTAAAGTTTGAGATAGCAGAGGCTGTAAACATATAAAAATAACGTGCAGATAATATTTTAAGTAATGTTTTGGACTTTCACAAGGTCTGTGCAAGATGGGTACCGCGTTTGTTGACACCTGATCAAAAGTTGTAAAGAAAAACTGTTTCTATTGAGAATGTGGAGCTCTACCGTAAAAATCCCAGAGTATTTTTGAGACGCCTTATTACCATGGATAAAACTTGGATACATCACTACACTCCAGAAAGTAAATCACAGTCAAAACAGTGGATTGCGCCAGGTGAACCAACTCCAAAAAAGGCAAAGTCAATTTTGTCAGCTAACAAGATTATGTCGAGTGTTTTATGGGATGCACAAGGAATTATTTTTATTGATTACTTGGAAAAGGGTAAAAGTATCACTGGTGACTACTACGCAAGCTTACTGCACTTTGAGTGACCCCATTTTGAAAAAAAAAAACCGACAATTTTCAGGCCCTACGTTCAGTCATTGCAATAGGAAAAATGTGCGAATTAAAGTTGGAATTGTTTGAACATCCACCCTATTCGCTTGATCTAGCACCCAATGACTACCACCTGTTCCTAAAACTCAAAAAATGACTTGGAGGACGAAGATTTCACTGCAACGAGGTCATTAATATGGTAAACAAATACTTTGAGGACCTTGATAAATCGCATTAATTAAAGTAGAGCACGGTAGGTCAAATATATTAACCTTTCTGGAGATTATGTTGAGAAATAAAACAAAAAGCATTGTTTTAAATGCAGTTTTCATTGTGAGGCCCCGGGGCTTATCAGCCGACCCTAGTACTTCAAACGGCACCCAGACGATGACACTTATGATATGGAATGAAGATGGGGCACCAGTGAAATGAGAGTACATCGCATTACCCGGAAAAAACGCACCCCTGCATCGCTTTGTCTCATGCAGTCGCTTGAGATCGAACCTGGGACGCCTAGGAGAGAGGCGAGTGGCCTAACCACTCGGCCACGTTGCGGCTTGATGGGCTTGTAGTCTATACACGGGCCGATTTTTCGTGCGCCATCCTGTATAATTTTATACGTACCTCTGTTCCGACCTTTGTTCTTCAGTACCGAACAGTCTCGGTGTTTTTAACTTTAGCAGCATTTTCGGAAAATTACAGTAAACAAAATTAAGGATTTGAGTGTTAAATACCCTCAATTTGTTTATAGATTCATCCAGATTTGAATTACGTCACAGGATTATTTCAAACATTTAGTTTCCCTACCTGTAACGTTTTATGTGTTGTTTCATTTGCAGAGAAAATGTTTTCATTTTCCCCGTTTACCAGATTTTTTGTCTACCTTGTGTTGAAGTTCTTTCAAGTCAAAAGTACTAGAACGAAGCCTGGTTGTCAACATTAACCAAAATTGTCTCCATTACCTCAAGAATACCCGTAAGAGGCTTGCAGGAACAAAAGTAATGCATTAACAAGTTCATGGAACAACAGACATTACGTCCCCTACCAGAAAAAAGCAAGTCTGCCCTCAGGGTATCTCAGGCACAGTTCCTCTTCTCCTTTTTTGCTTGTTCTCAGCTGATCCTCTCTTGTTTTTTCTCCCTCTTCGTCCTCGTCAGCATATTTTCCAACTTTAACTTCTTGGAAGCATTTTTATTTCACTGCCCCAGTCTGTGCAAAAGATGGATAATATATCGCACCAGGCCTTCATTTTCTATCTACTCTATCCCATACTTACAGTAGGAAAAGATGGTATTCTATTCCACCCAAAATTTTTGTATCGAGATTTGAGCATAAACACAGGTTTTGAGATCATCTTAAATTAAAAAAAAATATCTGAATTTTTCTACCTATTCTGCAGACAGATTCTTACAAAATATTATTCTTCTATTCACTTTATACTAAACATTAGTAGACATGTCTTATTGCTTAATTATTTATAAGTAGAAGGGACATAAGGGAATACACTAAGCTAAAGAGTAATTTTTTTTAAAAGTTGTCGCTCTGCGATTTTCATTGAAATTTCGTTCTTTTTGTCTGGCCAGTATTAAAACAAAACTAACACCGACGACTTCTGTTTGAGAAAATTATAAATATTTGAAAATTTAAACTAATAACAAGGAACACCTCGGAAACGATTAGCTCCGCAACAAAATGTATAGGATATAAATTTGTCTTTTGACGAAATATACATTTTTTGGGTAGTAAGTTCTTGTACCTATTTCTCTTTCGGTTTATCAGTTATGCAAAAGTCATCAGAATGAACAGAACTGAAAAGTCTATTGTAGAAAATGTCATTAAAACATTTTTTGGTATCTGAATATTTTAATATACGGTATTTTAATTAAAATCGACAAGAATCATTTTGAGAAAATCTAAACTTTTGAAATATTTTTCCATATAAAGGATAGTTTAGGGTGGGGGATTTTCTTCAAAATCTTCGTGTCGCGTCCTTGGAAGATACTGTTGTTAAGTACCAAGTTTGGTTTTAACTGACTTTTTGTTTTTGAGCTATGCTGAACATCGATATTTTACTAAAAATTATTTTTTAGTCAGGGGACTTCAAAACGTAATTTCCGGTGAAATTTTGACATCGAATTTTTGGGTGTAGTACAATACCTCTCCGAGCTAAAATGTACTTAGACATAGCACATGTTGAGAAAGTAAATATAAAAAAAGTTCATGCGGCAATTTCCAAAGGGTACGAGACGAAAATTTGTCAAAAATAGATCCCCCGTCACAAACCTTGACCTACTATATGAAAATATTTATATATTTTTTATTTTCTCAAAAATTTGTTAATTGATTGTGATTAAAGACCCATACGCGTAAAATATTTAAATGTAAAATAAAGTATATACGTTTGAATTTTCTGCGCACAGGCTATGAATTGCAATTGCAAGAATGTAAATCTTAAAACACAATAGTTTTATCTCATACAGTTTTTGTGTGGAATTATCCATTTCCGAGAAATTCGATTGCGTTTTCCTTTCTGCACGTTTTGAAGTCCTAAGACTTTACTCTTTTGTTTATCGTAGATTCATGGAAAGAGTGTGTATGCAGCATAAATGGTTTGAATATCTTGTGTCTCTCTTGTAACTACAACAAAACAACAAAATATGTAACGAACATCTTTCTCCATTGGCATGACGTAAATGAGAAATATGCTTTCGTAAAGGAAAATGAAATCATTGTGAATAGAGTAACCCGTGCAAAAGTACCAAATGAGATTTTTAAAAACTGTTTCACCTCTTGACCTTCTATGGTCATTTTGGGGTCTTTTATTCTAGAAGTTGATGTTTATTCTAACTGTATTTTGGGTTTTATCATTGGTTTTATTCATTTTTATCACGAAACACTAATTCGTGCTTACAGATTTTGTGGAGGGCAGGAAATTATTTTAGTTAAAGAAAAGTTGACTTTCCTAGCCGGAAACAGTGTTGCCAGAAGCATTTCTCAAAATTTCGCCCGAATCATTAAAAATCACAAAGTTTCGGTTGAAGTTGCCCAATATTTTTATTAAAATATGCAATTTATTTTACTATTCTATATACACAAACACACACACCCACACGCGCACTCTCTCTCTCTCTCTCTCTCTCTCTCTCTCTCCTGGAATAAAAGTTTCTTATAACCGGTATCTCTGTAAATATGACACAATCATAATAAATTACATAATTTTGGAATTCTATTTAGTGCGAGCTGCGCTGACACAGATTCAGGAAAGAGTATGAAAATGCAAGGCGTTTGCGCCGATAATTATATTGAAATATTTATTCTATTAATTAATTCCCTCAGTTGAGTGCTGCCTTATAGATATATAGACTTATAACCATACAATCTTATTAACAGAACGATAAATGTTACATTTTAGGAGCCGATTCTGCTATGTGTTGCTATGGAAACATATTCGTATGGTTTTACTTCCCGCACTATTGCTTTTGATCATGATTAAATTTAATTGTTAAAATATCGATAAGACCAAACCAACAATTCTAGTATATAAGAAATATAATGAAACATTAACTAGCAGCACTGACATTTCTTTTGCTTTCAGTGAAACCATATATAAATAAGTTTCTCGCGTCAGAGAGGATTTAGTATTTGTCTTTCGTCAATTTAGATTTAGAGCTCTCTTCCCTACCAAACGGCGCATAAAGTTAAAAACAGACATATTTTGCAAAAATATTTTAGTAGCCCAATCGGCGACTTTTCACCCAATCTGGCAACACTGGCCGGGAACAGAGCCAGTGACACCGGACTCCAACTCTCTTCACTCGAACCCAGAGACAACCGTTTATTTAATATTACAACTACTTTAAAGACCTCTCATCTCTGCTTGAATTATTGCGTTAAATGTCTAGATTATTCTCTCTCTCTCTCTCTCTCTCTCTCTCTCTCTCTCTCTGTATCTTTGTCACTATATCAGATGGTAGATGCATGTAATTCTGTGTTTCTTTCTCTTGCACCGCTCTTACTACATCTCTGCCTTAACCTCTCCACTTGTTTACCCTCTTCATTTTTCCCTCTTTCTCCCTCAATTTTCACTTTCCCCTACTTGACTCAACGACTTAAATGACGTGATATTTTGACAACAGGTGATAAAGCAGATCCTATATTAATATTAGCCGTTAAAAAGGAATAGCTGATATTTTGCACAAGTAGCGCTTATGTCGTAGAGAAAACTCTAATTTTTACTATGCAGAAACAAGAAACAATTTTAATGTATACGTGTTCAGAAGTTTTTCAAAATATTCCTATTTATTAGATTTATAATTTTTTTTTAAATTGTACCTGTTTTCAATTTTTCAACAGCCTGTTTAAAAATTATTTTAAGTGCATTTAGAGCAATTTTTAGATACTTGACATATCGTTAAAAGTTGCATTTGTAACTGACGAAAAATGCCATTGATCTTCAAAGTATTTGGAGATCCTCCTAATCGACTTAGTATTGACGGCCTCGCAGATTTATTTCTGTAATGTTAACCACATGTCATTGACACTGTCTGGTGTTATATAAAATTAATTTTTCTATTGTATCTTCGTAAAAATAATCGCGTTAACATTTAAAAGTGATTTTTTTAAAAATTATAAAGCTCTTAATACTGAAAAATGTGAAAAAATTCTAGAACACGTAACTAAAATATCTAAATGAGAATTTTCTCTATCTTAATTTGGCAGTTGGAATTTTTTAAAGCTATAGAGAGTGACGTCAGTAGTGAAAGATAAGACGCAGATTGATGTGTGTTTTATGAAATAACAGAGAAGTCAGCAGAATGTTAATGGGGAAAACGAAATGAATAGTAACAATGAAATGAAGAAGAGAAGAGAATCTGTCATTTGTCAATTGTCTAAGTGTTACATCATTCAGCTTATTTTTCTAACTACTTAATTTTAATCGAGATAAATAGTTACAGAAATTCTTTCATTATTTATTTCGATATTGTTACAAGAGTGTTATAGTAGGCTAAATCGTTAGTGACATGTTTTACGGGTCGTACTGTGCTGTTTTTGAAATTAGTACTCCATAAATGACCACGAGAAACAACATGATAGTGCCTTGGCACTTAAAAGGTGTTATGAATTGGAACATTCAAACCAATAACAACGAATATATCAGATATGACACAAACATTTTGACACGCATATTATGTTTGAGTTACCAGTTTTACAAACCTACATAAAATTCAGTTAGAATTATAATTACACAGAATTTCATTAACATCATTTTTACCATTTTTTGAGAAAATTAAAATCAGTTTAAAATTGTCCATGTAAAGTTAAGCTTGGTGAGAGATTTTCCTGAAAATCTTCGCGTTCAATAATCTTTGAGTAATGCTTTTCACAGACTCACCTAGACACATTATGAAATTGCTTCAGTGACCTTCAGAATGTTTCCATGGAAAGTTCTAATTTACTATACTTTTGTTTTCTCTAGCACGTATGTACTGTTACAGTAGATAACATGTTGTATTCCATCGAAAAAATTCGATACCGAGATTTCACCGGAAATGCATTTTTAGGGTTCTCTGAATCACAAAAATCATTTTTAGAAAAATTGCGTGTCTGTATGTGTGTGCGCGCGTCTGTGGACAGCATTGCCCAAAAACGAGAAGCCGGTAAAATATCAAACTTGCTATTTAAGTTCAGTATCTTCCAAAGATGCGAAACAAAGATTTTCACGAAAATTCCTCCACGCCCATTCGAAAATTTTGTTTTTCTCAAAAATCGCTCTACAAAACTGAAGATATTTTTATGACAAATGGCTTATACATTCTGAGCTTTCTGGGAATAATCTCTGAAGACTTCTTCACTCTGGATGACTTTTGTATAAGCCGTTAGAGAGGGACAAAAACTTACTGCACAAAAAATGAGGATCTCATTAGAACACATAGTGTAAAAAGTAGTAATAAGACCAATTCTGCTAGTGTTTATTTTGATTATCTTAATGTAGATAAAAGAATAATCTGTTGTAATAAAGTTTTGTTTGTGTAAAAACTAGAGAAAGTCATGTAAATGGAACACTTCTGATTTTTTTACTTTCAAGGAAGCACCATGTCAAAGACTCCTGAATAAAGCGTAATAAAACAGCGACATAGCTTGTTACGTCATGTCAACTAATATTAAATAATCTACTGGTTACTTTCTAAACGCAGCTGATCTAAACCAGTTTCCAAGGCTCCATGTTTAGACGAAGAGCGTTACATAGATATGTACAGCGGCTTTCCTAACGCTGCTGGGAGGTAATTAAAGACGTGGTTTGTGTAGCAGTTTGAGGTATATTACAAATACCGTAAAATTAACATTCAGCCGACACAAAAGCACTTGCCGGTGCTTGTGTGCTAAGCGTTACACTGTACTGCATGTCTGATTATGAGGCCACTCAGTGGGCGTAACATGCCCTGTGCCGTTATGACAAAGCCTTGATCTTAATAACATTCGACCCTGGAGTGTATGGAAAAGTGATTCATCACCTGACAAGCAAACATTCTCGTCGGACAAATAATAATGCGATTTTTACTTTCTCTAGCACCGCTTGTACAATGTACATAGGGATAGAGAAGTATACTGTTGTACCCAAAAATTCGATGTCGAGATTTCAAGAAAATCTCTCCACCTCTAACTAACCTTTGCATAGAAAAATT
This sequence comes from Hymenopus coronatus, assembly GCA_030762935.1. NCBI lineage: Eukaryota > Metazoa > Arthropoda > Insecta > Mantodea > Hymenopodidae > Hymenopus > Hymenopus coronatus. The sequence continues at coordinate 31,845,312 of CM060897.1, forward strand.
TTCTAAAATATTATTTTTCTTAAAAACGGCTCTAACGATTTTGATTAAACTACCACATATTAAAGCCACTTCTAATGTATATCTTGAATTTTTTGGGACTAGCTTCTGAATACCTGTTTATTCTGGATGAATTTTGCTTAATTTGGCATAACTAGTGATAGACAAAAACTTACTACAAAAAAAAAAAAAAAAATAATGCAGATCTTTTTAAAATACACATGTTATGTCATATAATTTTTTCGTGGAGTTTACCGTTTTCAAGGTAGGTATTCCTTGTTGTTAGTTTCAATTGTAAAGTACTTATACTTTTCTCAGACAGGAGGTGTCCGTTTCTCTTTTGTTCTACTCCTGGCCAAGCAAAGAAGCGATTTGCAATGACAATCGCATAACGACAGCTTTTAAAACATTTGACTAACACTTTAGCCTAGTGCATTCCCTTAGTTCCGTTCCACTAATACGGAACTAAGTAATAAAAGACTGCTAATGTTTATCTCGATTAGCATGCTGTTGAACCAAGAATTATCTTTTATAAGAAGTTTGTTTGTAGAGTAGCTAGAAAAGGTCATTGGGTGTAACACATCAGATTCTTTTTGATTTCAACATGCTTATAATGTCAAACAAGTGCTTATACAAATTTTATAACACTTGTGCGTTTACTTTGCGAGTTATTGACATATTAATAAGAGTGGGGGAGAGGTAACGTTTGGTTTCACGTGAGAAAAAGTCAAATTTCTTACCTTAATTGGAGCTTCTTGGGAGTACTACACATCTCCAAATGCGGCTATTATTCCTGCTGTGATGTTATTCCACAAAATAGTGTGTAAAACATAATTTACTCTACACCATCCACACCTAACAACTGCCACTTTTTCGCATTTATCACATAGGCCCTTCAAATTTGTAAAGCAATAATCTGTTGTTTTTTGGAAATGGTTTTGGTTTTTTTCTGATAGTTCAACCGAATTGGAATGGTGTGGATGGTTGCATTTTGATTATGAGGGCACTCAATGGGTGTAACATGCCCCGCCGTTATGACAAAGCTTCATCTTAATAGTCTGGAGTGTATGGAAAAGTTATTCACCAGCAGACAAACAAATATTCTCATAGGGCAGATAAAAATGTGATTGTTTTTCTTCCAACATGTTGTAAAGTCAAAACAAGTGTTTATACAAATTTTATAACGCGATTACTTCGCGAGTTATTTACATTGACGTTTGGTTTCATGTGAGAGGAAATCAATTTTTCTACTACACATCTCCAAATGCGATTATTGTTCCTGAACATTTATCCTGCAGTGATGTTACTCCACAAAATAGTGTGTAAAATATAATTTCACTGTACACCATCCACACCTAATTTTATCGCAACTCCATGGCACGACAGCTCACAAGGAACCTTAGCGAACCACCCGGCCGCTGCGTCCTCCATCTCGGCCAATGACAGATGGTATTGGAGGATGAGACGTCCGGTTAATGCGGTCCTGGAGCCGCTACTGCTCTATCAAGTAGCTCCTCAATTCGCCTCCCCCCAGGGACCGCATGAGGCTGAGTGCACCCCGGTACCGGGAATCGAACTCAGGTCTCCCGCTTGGCAAGTAGTAACGCTACCACCACGCTAAGAAGACGAGGGCATTTATCACATAGTCCTTTCAAATTCTGAAAGCAATAATCTGTTGTGTTTTGGAAATGGTTTTGGTTTTTTTCTGATAGTCCAACCAGCAGCCAACCGTACTGGAATGGTGTACATTGAAAGTATGTTTTACACATATCATCACTGCAGGGTATATGTTCAAGAATAATTAGCGTATTTGGAGATGTGTAGTGCTCCAGAGAAACATCAATTAAGGCAAGATATTTGATTTCTTCTCACGTGAAACCAAACGTTACCCCTCCCCCACTCTTATTAATATGTAAATAACTCGCAAAGTAATCACACTCGCGTTATAACACTTTATATAAACACTTTTTTTGACATTACAAACATGCTGGAAGAAAATAAAATCACATTTTTATCTGCCCCATGAGGGGAGGAATTGAAAGATATGACTTTACAACATAGTGAAACAAATTATGTTTCTTTGCCATTTCGCTAGTTTTACTTTCTCTTCATGTTCAATGTATATAATAGGTAAAGAAGGTATTGTATTCCACTCAAAATCTAATGTTGAAATACCACCGGAAGTATATATTTTGTGGTCCTTTGAATAATTAAAAAAAAAACATTTTTAGAAAATGGTTGCACGTGTGTCTGTGTGTGGACAGTTTAGCAAAAACGAAAAGTCGGCTAAATACCAAATACACTTTGTATCTTCCAAGGAAACAACACGAAGACTTTGAAGAAAATTCCCCACCCCAAAACTAAACTTTACATGGAACATTTTATTTAAATTTTGTTTTTCTAAAAAGTTGCTAACGATTTTGATTAAGTTACCATGTATTACAGATATTTACATGATAAATAAAATGTTTGTCTTGAATTCTCTGGAAATAACATCTGAAGACCTCTTCATTTGGATGAATTTTTATCTGGTACACCGTAAGCAATGGCAAAAACCTCCTAAAATCTCGTAAGATATACAGTATATGTGATATACATTTGTTGTAGAGTTAACCGTTTTCGATATATTCCTTGTTACGTATTTGTTCAATTTTAAGGTACATAATTTTTTTCAAATCGGAGGTCATCTTTTGTTTTACTCCTGGTCGTGCAAAACGAACCGAATATCAATTATTTCACATAGCGACCGGTTTTTAAAGAAAATGACTATCGCTTTAGCCGACTATATTACCTTTATTTTGCTTCTACTTAGAAAGAACTAAAGCAACCATTTTTGCTAATGCCTTTTTCTATTACTCTATTAAAGCTCGTTAAAACATACAAGTTATATGATATACATTTTTTTTTCGTGGAGTTGACCGTTTTTGAGATATTCTTTATAATTGGTTTTAGCTTTAAAATACTTATACTTTTCTCATGCGGGGATTTTTCCATACAAAGGAACATGAATTACATACCAACGAGCTTTTGACTATCACTTTAGCCTACGTTACTTCCTTATATCCCTTCTACTTACAAGGAAGCAAGTAATAAATTATTTCTGCTATTTTTTTTTCTCGATTAGCATGAATTAAATAGAAGAAAAATCTTTTTAACAATAATTTGTTGCAGAGATATAGTGGAAGTTGATGCCACCTTTTTTTTTTTTTGCTTTCTCTACACGTACTATGCAATAGTGTATAAAGGAGTTATTGCATTCCACCGAAAATTTGATACCGAGATTTCATGGGAAATACATGTTTGGGTCCCCCTGATACAAAAAAAAAACATTTTCAGAAAAAGGTCCGTGTGTTTGGACATCATAGCTCAAAAACAAAAAGACCGTTGAATACCAAAATTGGTATTTAAGTTTGGTATCTTCCAAGGGTGCAACACGAAGATTTTTAAGAAAATCCCCCCAACCCCAACTACACTTTACAAAATTTAAAATTTTTGATTAAAATATGCTAGATTAAAGATATTTACCTGACAAATAAAATGTATATCTTGAATTTTATGCGAATAGCATCTAAGACTACTTTATTCTGGATGAATTTTACGGAATTTGGCATAACTGCTAAACCGTAAGAGACGGACAAACCCTTACTGCTCAAAACATGTAGAGCACGTTAAAACACAATTTATGTTATACGCATTTTTTTCGTGGAGTTGATCGTTTTTTGAGATATTCCTTGTTTTTGTTTCAGAGTTAAAAAATAATACTTTTTTCATACAGCAATTTGTCAACGTCCATACAAACAAAGGAACTTCAGTCACAAAACAGGCAGCTTTTGACTGTCACTTTAACCTATGGTACTCCCTTATTTCTCTCCTACTTAGTAATAAGACAATTTCCACTAATGTTTTCTAGATTAACATGGAGTAAATAGAAGAAAAAGCGTTTTAACAATAATTTGTTGCAGAAATGTAAAGGAAGTAATGTCACATCATTTTTTTTCTACTGTAGAGCTGGACGCGTATTTCCAGTCTATTCTCGATATAAAATAAGAAGCTGTTAATGAAAGTTAATATGAAATACAAGCAGACCTTCAGAGGTTTCTAAGTTTAGTGCTGGAAGAGTCCATCGATCTGTCTGCTTTTAATCAATAATTTGTATACTGGCAGCGGTATTGTTATGTAACTTGCATGTCCTTCAATTTGGAAATCTCAGATTTACGTAAGCGCATTTATTACAACCATAGACGAGCCTCCTCCCTAGTTTCTTACTAAATCCGTTACATAATTCCTGAAGCAACCTTATCGATGCATTTAAGTACTAACCTCTGCGATATTTTCAGTTTAACGTTTTCCTGTATCCTTGCTCTGCGCTACATCTGGCTACCTGACGAGGGTTCCAGGTAAAAGCGACATGTTAAGCCAATGAAGAACAAGTTTAGGGGAACGATTTATAAATTTTATAGCAGCATCGATCAAGCTCGCTTCATGGGGAACCGATACTCAATTGTCCTGATTTTAGTAACAGTGCTTGACGGACCGGAAGCTTCAGACTTGCATTTGTAACGTAGCAAGTCAACAAGGTTCATTACTCTTCCATCAAAGTACAGTACAGTTCATTAATATTCCTCTCTTGAGACTAATCTACACTTTACTGCATGAGGAGTGTATAGATACCACCAGATTAGTAATGGAATGTGTGTGGACAGCATAGCTCAAAAACGAAAAGACCGTTAAATACCAAACTTGGTATTTAGGTTTGGTATCTTCCAAGGATGCGACACCAAGATTTTCAAGAAAATCCTCCCTCCCCTAACTACCCGTTACATTTAACTTTTTCGAAAATTTTGATTTTCTTAAAAGTAGCTCTAACGATTTTGATTAAAATAGCTTATATTAAAGATATTTATCTGACAAATAAAATGTATTTGTTGAATTTTCTGGGAATAGCCTCTGAAGACTTCTTTATTCTGGATGAATTTTACGGAATTTTGCATAACTGCTAAACCGTAAGACTACACAAAAATGTAGGGGACATTAAAGCACACAATTTATATCATATACATTTTTTTCGTGGAGTTGGTTGTTTTTGAGATACTGCTTGTTTTTGGTTTCAGCTTTGAAAATCTTACTTTTCTCATACAGAAATTTGTCAACTCGTGTCCCTACACAAGGGAACTTCAGTCACATAGTAACCAGCTTTTGACTATCACTATAATCTATGGTACTCCCTTATTTATCTTCTACTTACTTCTCTTCTACTAATAAGACTATATCTGCTATTTTTTTTTTCTCGATTACCATGCACTAAATAGAAGCATAAGCTTTTTAATAATAATTTGTTGCAGAGATGTAGAGAAAGTCATGCGAATGGAATACATCAGATTTTTTATAAAAATATTGTTTCATTCCATTGTTCTGCAAACAATTTCTTTTTATTATTATTTTATTTACTTATTTAATCAAGATACCCATTATCAGAAATGAACTTATTACTTAAATCCTTAGGGAAAAAAAAAGAGCCTTAGTAGGAGGAAAATAAGGAAATAAACTAGGATAAAGCGACAGTCAAAAGCTTTTAAAATCTGTACATTTGTCATTGAAATTCGGTTCTCTTTCCTAGAAAAATAGTTGTGATATTTGCCTAAAAATTCATTTTGCGCATTCAAAAAACGAATAGCCCGCCTGGGCAGTGTGGTGGTAGCGTGTCTGCCTCACATTGAACAGTTCGCAAGTTTGAATCTCACTTAGGGTGAGTTACCCGGATAAAGTTTTTCCCGGGGGTTTTCCTTATCCTGAGAAGACGAATGTCGAGTAACTTAAAGTTCCATGGACCCCCAGAACTTTCAGCATAATTTCACTGATTTCATTCATCGTTCGATATGACCAACGAAGTTAAAAGATGCCAAAAATAAATAAATAAATAAATAAAATAAAAAAGCTTTAATGACAGTAAGTGTCTTGATAGAATGGAGATCACGTTGAGAAACAGAGTAAGGTACTGTAACTTTTTAAATGATGTTTTGGTGTTGATATATTTCTTTATTATTTAGTTATGCGAAATCGTTGGTTACTTTCTGGATGACCCTTGTATTTGCGGTGAAAGCTCGACATCGAATTTTTGGTTGGAATGCAGTACCTTCTCTACCTACTACATACAGTATAAGTGGTGGAGAAAAAAAATCTGATGTGTTCCATTTACATATCTTTCTCTACATGTGTTCGTTGGTTTGTATAGACAGGAGGTAACACATTCCTGTATGAGAAAAGTTAAGATTTTCAAAGCTGAAACCAAAAACAATGAATATCTCAAAAACTATCAACTCCACAAAAAAATGTATGTAACATAAATTGTGTGTTTTAACGGACTCTACATGTTTTAAGTGTTAAGTTTTGTCCATCTCTTACGGTTTAGCAGTTATGCAAAATTGCGTAAATATCTTACAGAATAAAGTAGTCTTCAGAGGCTATTCCTAGAAAATTCAAGATATACATTTTATTTGTCAGGTAAATGTCTTAAATACAAGATATTTTAATCAAAATCTTTATAGCTATTTTTGACAAAATAAACATTTTCGAAGTTTTTTCCATGTAAAGGGTAGTTGGGGGTGGGGATATTTTCTTGAAAATCTTCGTGTCGCATCCTTGGAAGATACCAAACTTAAATACCAAGTTTGACACACAGACACACACACACACATACACACACACACGGACCTTTTTGTAAAAATGCATTTTTTGGTCTCAGAGGATCCAAAACTTGTATTTCCGGTGAAATCACGACATCGAATTTTTGGGTGGAATGCAGTACCTTCTCTTACTACTAGGTACAGGATACGTGGAGAGAGAAAAATAATAGGTTGGTGGATAAGGAGAGGCTTGTGAGTGTAACACATCACATTTTATGTCTTGTTTCTCTGTGACCCCAAAGCTCACACAAGTCCCGCAGGTTACCGCCGTCACTCTGTGGAAATTACGAATGCTGTTTGAGTAAAGACGTTATGTTTTCAGTCCTAGAGGGAGGTCTAGGTTCACGCTAAACGCGACATGAGCGGCTACAGCTGCAATAGGCACCGGATTATTGAGCCACTTTGGTCTGTACCTCTCTGGGGAAATTTCTTGTGTCGGTGTAAGACAATGGCGTGGGATATCGTGCGAGGGCAAAAAAAAAAAAACATGCTTTCCTTTTGCTGACTTAACGCGTTACAGATAACAACAATCTAACACATTCTCCTCCTCTGCGCGCGCGCACACACACACACACACACACACACACACAGTGGCAGTTACAGTGGCATTCAAATTTAACAGTCAGGTGACTCAGATATTTTGATCACTATGCGACTTCTGGGGAGGTTTCTTCATTACCCGAACTTCCTCTTTCCTAATTTCATCTTAATTTCATTCAAATGGACACTTCCAGGTAACTGCCGGAGAGGACTGCGGTGGTGACGTCCTTCCGTGGTGGTGAATGCGCTTTGGAAATTCTCATCTCAGCTGCGGGAGGCGCCTATAGGACACAGGGTTACAGTCAGACCCGGGGCTCAGGCTTCTAACGTGGACTGTGTTAGGGAAGTATACGGTAACTCTTTGACCGCGGTCCGGTTTCAGTTATTTAACTGAATTGTACCAGCTAGCACAGCTACACCGTATTTGACGTGTGCAGATAACCCTTCGTGGGTTAAAAGAGTTGCAGAACGCATCGATGCTATTTCAAACTAAAGCGTCAAATATAGGGCAGTTGGGCCATCTCGTTCGTATAAATAAACTCTACATTTTTAGTATATCTCTTATACTTTGACAGGTATTGAAAATTTACACAAATACCACTCAGAATGCAGAATGATTCCTTGAAAAAAAAAAAGTCAAACTAAATATGACTGAAGCATAGGGTGCCCTAATTATTTAATTTTTTTTTTAATTGTAGTATATCTTTGAGTCGCCACCTGGGAGAACATACATTTTTGTTTTCAGAGGACCTCAAATCATGTGTTGGCATTAAAACGCTGATACTGAAGTACAAAGAGTAGTTTTTACTTTCTCTAGCCCGTATGTACAATGTAGGTACATAGTGGATAAAAAAGTTATTGTTCCACCCAAAATTCGATCCGGAGATTTCACTGGAAATACATATCCCTGAATCCAAAAGAAAAAAATATTTTTAGAAACATGGCCATGTCTGTGGGCAGCTATGTTCAAAAGCGAAAAGTCGGTTAAATACCAAACTTGGTTAATTTCAGTATATTCCAAGGATGCGACACAAACATTTTGAAGAAAGTTCCCCACCCCCAATTACCCTTTATATGGAACATTTATTACCAATATTTTGATTTTCTCAAAAATAGCTCTTAACAATTTTTGTTAAAATGTCAAATGTTTAAGATACTTTCATGGTAAACGAAATGTAATCTTGAATTCTCTGGGGATAGCCTCTGAAGACCTCTTCTTTCTGCATGATTTTTGTATAAATTTTATATAACTGGTAAACCGTAAGAGATAAACACAAACTTACAACACACAAAGTGTAGATCTCATTAAACACACACAATTTATTCATATACACTTTTTTTTGTAGAGTTAAACACTTTCAAGATATTCCAATTATTGGTTTCAGTTTTGAAGTACTTAAACTTTTCTCAAATGGGAGACATTTTTCTTTTTGTCTCTCGTTTGTTTACTCGTAGCTAGCAAAAATAACGGAATTCAATTGTTACACTTAGCGACTGGCTTTTAAAATATCTCACTATCGCTTTAACATAGAAAGAAGCAAGTATTGGCACCAATTCTGGCAATACTTCTCTTGATTAGCAGATGTATCTAAAAGTATTCTTTTATAAGGAAAGTGCTTTATGGAACAGCTAGAGAAAGTCATGTAAGTGGAAAATATCACATTTTTACTTTTTCTACACGTACTATGGACATAGTGTACAGAGAGGGTATTGCATTCCACCCAAAAATTCGATACCGAGATTTCATCGGAAATATATGTTTTAGGGTCCACTGTAGCCAAAAAAAGCATTTTCAGAAAAAGGTCCGTGTGTCCGTATGTCTGTGAACACGATAACTCAAAAACGAAAAGTCAGTAAAAGACCAAACTTGGTATTTAAGTTTAGTATCTTCCAGGGATACGACACGAAGATTTTGAGAAAAATCCACGCACCCCAAACTACCCTTTACATTGATTTTCTTAAAAATGGCTCTAACGATTTTGATTAAAATATCGTATATTAAAGATATTTATATGGCAAATAAAATGTATATCTTGAATTTTCTGGGAATAGCCTCTGGAGACTACTTTATTCTGGATCAATTTTACGAATTTTATATAACTGCTAAACCGTAAGAGATGGACAAAAACTTACCACACAAAAAATGTAAAGCACGTTAAAATACACAATTTATGTAATATACATTTTTTTCGTGAAGTTGGTCGTTTTTTAGATATTCCTTGTTTTTGATTTCAACTTTGAAAAACTTGTATTTTTCTCATACAGGAATTTGTCAACTATGGTACTCCCTTATTTTGCTTCTACTTAGATGTAGAGAAAGTCATGTAAATGTAACACATCAGCTTTTTTTATGGTTGAGATGAGCCAATCGATGCTGTAATATCTGCGTTATTAATCGACAGTGAAAACATTTAAAATGGGTTGCGTGTGAAGAATGCGATTTTAAAAAGCGATGTTTGTCGGATATCACAATGCATTAGCACCTCTCTGCACGCAACCCACAGAGTTCCACCACTCAATTAGACCAGGAACCTGTGGGCGGGGAACATAAAGTCATTCCCCGCAGGCAGGCAGTTTCATTCCGATAACTTACGTGGCTAATATTGAAGTGCGGTTTCTCTGTGGTGGTGGTGGTAACAATAAATACGCGCGCTGCTTCCTCTTGGCTTTAACACACCACATTACGTCCTTTTGAGTGCACTCTTTTATTTAACAGCATAACTGAAATATTTCCTAAAATATTGCTTCAAGCGGCACATCCAACATTTTGGAAAATCAAGAAAAAGCTGTCACAAGACTAAACTTGAACGTTTTTAATTCTTTTACCGCTTATTTTCTTCACATTAAAAACAACACCTCGCTGAAAGCGCATATAGGTTCCTTCTTCATTTTTAAAACTGTGACGTGTTCCATTCACATGACTTTTCCACGAATTCTTAACAAATACTGTTACTGCTACTGCTAATTTTTCTATCTACTTCATGTTAATCTGGATAAAAATTAACAGAAATGGTTTTAGTTCCTTCTAAGTAGAAGGGAAATACGGAAATACACTAGGCTAAAGCGATAGTCAAAACTTGCAAGAGCTGGTTGCCATGTGATTGAAATTTTGTTCTCTTTCAATCGCCAGGAGTAAAATAAATGAAACAGGAATGATAAATTCCAGCGTGAGAAAAGTTTTGAATATTTTGAAATTGAAAGCAATAAAAAAAGAGAGTCTCAACAAAAAATGTATCACTTAAATTGTGTGTTATAACGAAATCTGTATTTTTGTGTAGTAATTTTTTCGTCTATCTCTTACGATTTACAAGTTATGCAAGTCAACCAGAATGAACTGCTCTTCAGAGAATATTCCTAGCAAATTCAAGATATACATTTTATTTATCATGCAAATATCTTTAATATATGGTGTTTTAATAAAAATGTTTACATTCTTGAGAAAAATCAATATTTACAAAATTTTGCCAGGTAAATGGTAATTTGGGGTTGCGTATTTTCTTCAAAATCTTTGTATCGCATCCGTAGAAAATGCTAAACTAAAGTATCTAGTTTGGTGTCTCGTAATTTTCTTCTACACATGGACATCACACATACACACAAACACGGATCTTTTATTCTATATTTTTTTTTTTTTTTTTTTACACTGGAGATCCTGAAGCATCTACTTCTAATGAAATCTCAGTATCGAAAATTTGGGTGGAGTGTAGTACCTTTTTTACTTATGTACTATGTACAAAGTAGAGAGAGAGAGTAAAAATATTAGCTGCAAATTTCCTTTTCTTTTATTATTATTATTATTATTATTATTATTACTACTACTTTTTTTTTAATTTAACATATTTTATCCTAGTTGGCCATGTTGGAGGATGAATGAAATCCGTGAAATGATTCTCAAATAATTTTGGAGTCCATGGGGCTTAAAGTTACTCAACATTCGTCTTCTCAGGATAAGTGAAAATCCCGAAAGGGTAAAATCTCTGTGTGACTCACCCTGAGCAAAATTCGACCTCTTGAATGTGAGGCAGACATGCTGTTCAAACATTACAGAAGGGGGGGGGGCAATATCCTAATTATTAATGTGCAGATAGAAAGAGAGCTGTAATATAGTTTAGATACTCCGCCGTTTTTCGACGATTTTAATTGTACTATTTTATAATTGGAAAGGTAGAATTGGATTGAGGAATTCATACCACAGCCGAGATGAATCTCGGCTTCCATCCAGTATCTCTAATCAACTGTACTATTATGGACATGCCGGCATAGCATTAAATTCCCAACTGATTCCAGTTTTCCTGATGGACCACAAGGAGATCCGTTACTTAGGTGGTCCGTGAGTCTTGAGATACCGAACTTGATATCTCAGTTCAGCTTGTTTTAAGGATGCGACACAAAGATTTTTCTGGGAATAGTTTATGAAGACCTGTTCATTCATAATTAATTTTGCTGAACTTTGCGTAATTGGTAAACCGTAAGAAATGCATAGAAATATAAATATCGTTATACCACACAATTTATGTGTGTTATCTTATCTGGTTCGTTACCAGGAGAGCTATCAGAGTCATTGTGGTCAGGTGCCAAAGCTGTCATCACATGTAGAAGTAGAGATACAGTTGAATAGATGAAGTCAAACTCCTGTCCTACACATGGCTTGTGTGAAAAATAAAACAATTTAATTAGAGATACAGTTGCCTAGCACTAAGGCCTCTGTGGGCATGTGACGAAGCAAGATGGTATAGTACAAGGATGTAACTTAGAAGGTGAAGTGTACGTCACACACCGAGCCATGAGACATATAACAGATCCTTCACTATATATCCATGTAGTTAAAGCAACGTAAGAAGTAAATAAATAAGTAAATACAAAAATAAATAGTGAGAGCAAAATTTTCGCAGGGATAGTTTCATTACACATTACGTGTGGAAGAAGGGAGATGTAGGGGACGGAAGCTATCACAAAATGTTTTCAAAAATGTGTTTCAAATGGCACGGAGTACTGAGAGTACATTAATTACAAGTGATAGTTTATATGAAATGCTTACTCTACCATCAAAACACTTCACATGTATGTATTCTTTAAAAGTCGATTTACTTGTCAAATGAAGCACCTTTATCAACAATTTCTGCCTGTGTGAAGTTCCCCCTTCTTTGAAATCCGCCCGCGAGTGAATTCATGCATGTTATTCAACTCCCTTTGTGTAAAACGGCTTTTTAAACTCGCCAAGTACAGACTTCAATCAATATTCTCGAATATTTATGCGTAGACGGATGGATAAGACAAATTATCACACGGTTGTAGAACACGGAAGCTGTTATTTACACAAGCGATAACGCGGTTACTTTGTTATGCTGTACTACGTGAGGGTTGAAATTTAAATTATGACTTTAAACTGTTGAGACATACAAATGTACTGTTTCAAAATGTAATAAATGATTCTGGACTGAGATTTCTTTTCGTGGGGGGGGGGGACAATTATTGTTGTTCAACTATTAACTCGAAAAGCGAGAATTACGAAGTTTAAATCACTTGTTTAAAAATCTGATGTGTTCCATTCACAGGTCTTTCTCTACATCTGTGTAACAAATTGTTAAAAAGCTTATGCTTCTATTTACTTCATGCTAATCACGAAAAATTTAGCAGAAATAGTTTTATTTCTTGCTACCTTGTAAGTAGAAGCAAAATAAGGGAAACCATAGCTTAAACTGATAGTCAAAAGCTGGTTGCTATGTGACTGAAGTTCCTTTGTTGTATGGATAGTTGACAAATTCCTGTATGAGAAAAGTATGTTTTTTATAGCTGAAACCAAAAACAAGGAATATCTCAAAAACAATCAACTCCACGCAAAAAATGTATATAACATAACTTGTACGTTTTAATTTGCTCTACATCTTCTGTGTAGTAAGTTTTTATCCATCTCTTACGGTTTAGCAGATATGCAAAATTCCGTAAAATTCATCCAGAATAAAGTAGTCTTCAGAGGCTATTCCCAGAAAATTCAAGATATACATTTTATTTGTCAGGTAAATATCTGTAATATATGATATTTTAATCAAAATCGTTTGAGCCATTTTTTAAAAAATCAAAATTTTCGAAAAAAGTTCCATGTAAAGGGTAGTTGGGGGTGGGGGATTTTCTTGAACATCTTCATGTCGCATCCTTGGAAGATACCAAACCTAAATACCAAATTTGTTTCTTAACAGACTTTGAGCTATGCTGTCCACAGACACACACACTCACACACACGGGCCTTTTTGTAAAAATGATTTTTTTCATTCAGGGGGACTCAAAACATGCATTTCTGGTGAAATCTCGGTATCGAATTTTTGGGTGGAATACAATACCTTCTCTATACATTATGTACATAGTTCGTATAGAGAAAGTAAAAATGAAGACCAGTCAATGACAACATAAGATGATGCGTCTGCGAAATTTGGAAAATCCAGAGTATGCATATCTTATTGAAATATATGATAGTTATTGTTAGGGCTCGGATTTTTAGGTAAATACATATTTTGTTTGCGTTCTAATATGTACCTGAAACTGAATTTAATGTTCTGGGTATGTACACGACCTAACAATTTAAGTTTTATTGCACATAATACATATTTTCTGATTTTTATGTAGTAAAATATTTTTCGTATATTCACATAATTTAATAAAATCACAAATGCAGCAGCAGAATTATTTTAACAAGTCACTATCCACTTCTGTAATGCACACATGGTAGATGGCGCAATTGTTTGTTCATTATTAGAAATACTGATATGTCAGCTATATTATCGCTACAGTTTGAAGAATGCATTCCTTAGTTACATGAGCTCGCAAGATAGAACGGGAATTCCTCCACTACCATATGCTCGAAATAAATAAACACTATTATCGCTTCACAGCCCGGCTAGTATATACTATAATACTTGTTAAACTGTATAGTCAATTAGTCACTCATTTGTCATTTGTGAATCCGAAAAGTTTAAACAACCTTCTAGTTATGTTGGGAAGTTACATATTGACAGTTTTGACTTAACAGTGAATTAAACATGCCCAGAGTGAAAAGTAGAGCAACAATATGCTGCGGAATTTAAGGATATTTTCAGTTCTGATGGTAAAATCGTGAAATTATTGATGAGTGTGAGTAACAGTCCATGTTATAATTGGATCGATCGTTTTCGAAATTCAAGGCACTTCTTCCTCACAATCGTGAATCTTTCGTGATGTAAAATTTGAGGAAGCATATATGGTCGTGGACTGTAACAGTACAGTATTTGGTGATCCCTCCCACGAATGATGATTGGTGAGTACCACGTACATTTCTATTAGATCAGCCATTCAGATGTTTAAAAAAAATAGTTTTATTTGTTTTGGCACATGTTTTACATTTTAGCATATATTTTTGACATTTTTACTTTCTTTAGCCCCATATGTACAATGTACATAGGGATAGAGAAGGTATTGTAATGCACCCAAAAATTCGATACCAGATTTCACCGGAAATATATGTTTTGGGTTCCCCTGAATCCGAAAACAGCATTTTCAAAAAAAGGTGTGTGTGTGTGTGTGTGTGTGTGTGTGTGTGTGTGTATGTGTCTGTCTCTGGACAGCATAGCCCCAAAACAAAAAGACCGTTAAATACCAAACTTGGTATTTATGTTTAGTATCTTCCAAGGATGCGACACGAAGATTTTCAAAGTAATCCCCCCAACACAACTACCCTTTACATGGAAAAAATTTCGAAAATTTTGATTTTCTTAAAAATGGCTCTAACGATTTTGATTACAATCCCGTATATTGAAGTTATTTATGTCCGAAATAAAATGTATATCTCGAATTTTTTGGGAATATCCTCTGAAAACCTCTTTATCCTGGATGAATTTTGCTGAATTTTGCTTAACTGCTAAACCGTAAGAGATAGAAAAAAACTCACCACACAAAAAATGTACCTCATGACAAAGCACACAATTTTTGTCCTTTACGTTTTTGTTGTGGAGGTAACCGTTTTCGAGATATTCCTTGTTATTTGTTTCAATTGTGAAGTACTTAAATTTTCTCACACAGGAAGTGTCTGTTTTTCTTTTGTTCTACTCCTGGCCAAACAAAGAAATGATTTGCAATGACAATCGCATAACGATAGCTTTTAAAACATTTGACAATCACTTTAGAATAGTGCATTACCTTATTCCCTTCTACTTATAAGGAACTAAGTAATAACATTCTGCTAACATTTATCTTGATTAGCATTGTGTATAAAGAAGAATAATCTTTTGTAGGAGTTTTGTAGAGCCGCTAGAGAAAGTCATGTGAGTGTAACAGATCAGATTTTTAATGCATAAAAAATAAATATTTCCCAAGTTTTTAGCTAAAAATCCGAGGCCTAGTCATTATATACAATAATAGAGATACTTCTGTCACGTATCACAATTCAAGCTTGCATGGTCATTTAAATATTAATTTTTAATTTTTACTATCTTTACACGTACGAAGTACATAGTGTATAGATAAGATATTGTATTAAACCCAAAAATTCGATACAGAGATTTCACCGAAAATGTATGTTTTGAGGTCCCTGAATGCAACAAAAAGGATTTTTAGAAAAAGGTCTGTTCGTGTGCGCACGCGTGTGTGTATGTGTGGACAGAGTAGCTCAAAAATACCTTTAAATATCAAACTCAGTATTTAAGTTGAAACTTTTTTTTGACATCTCTGATTTTCTTAAAAATGGCTGAAACAAATATGATTAAAATACCGTATATTAAGGCTATTTACATCACAAATGAAATGTATATCTTTAATAGCTTTCTGTATTTTGCATAATTGGTAAACCGTAAGTGATAGTCAAAACCTTACTACACAAAAAATGTATATCTCCTTAAAGCTTACAATTTGTGTCATAACATTTTTTTTTTTTATCGTGGAGTTGACCGTTCTCGAGATATTCCTTGTTTATTGTTTCAGTTTTAAAATACTTCTACTTTTTCATACGGGAACTTGTTCACTTTTGGTCATGCAAAGAAACGAATTTCAATCACATAGCAACCACATTTTAAATAATTTGGTTGTCGGTTTAGCCTAGTATATTCCCTTATTTCGCTTCTACTTTAAGGAATTAAGTAAAAAACCGTTTCTGCTAGTGTTTATCTCGGTAGCATGAAGTAGGTAAAAGAATAAAGGTACAAACAATAATCTGTTACAGAGATGTAGTGAAAGTCATGTGAATGGAACGCCTCAGATTTTCTAAATTTGTTATTCCAATACAATTGAGCAACATGTTAATTTTTTTATACATTCAGACAAAATGTCTAGTTTTACAGTAAATTAATATACAAATACTGTCATACTATATTTTTACTTTCTCTAGCTTATATATACAATATTCATAATGGATAGAGTCAGCACCCTAGATAGCTATCTAAGAGGTATTAATAGAGAAGGTAAGTTCTTTTGATATCGCAGCTGCAATTGTTACACCTGTGCGAGTGGACACGTGTTCGGTCAGAAGGTTCTTTGATATTGAAGCCCGCATTCTTTCACCTCCATTGTTTTTCAGGTGCACGACTTCTGGAAATTTCCAGTCACGTGACCAACATGTATAAAAAGCATAACGAAGCCCTAACCAGCGTTTAGTTTCAACTGGGAACTTATAGCAAGCATTGCGCGAGTTTAGACGGGAAATTCCAGACGTGTTGTAGTAGCTACCGCCGCTGCGAATGTCGATATTTACTAAAGCGTTGAAGAAAGATTCTGATTGTAATCAGTTTGTGGAAAAAATAAAGAGATATTTCTTTACAATATGATGCCAAATTGCATCCAAATTTGATAAATACTTTGCAAGATATAAATTGTTTCGAACATGTTATTATGTAAGTATGTTGTATACTCAAAATGCCTCACATTCTGACACTGAAACTTTGAACCACACACAAAAGCTTTAAATGGGGATACTTCAATAAACTTTTATTATTTAATTATCATTATATTTTTAGAAAATTATCAATTTGAATCCATAATATTAATCATCCTTTCTTAAAAGTATACTTTAAAAAGAATACTATTGGTGTTAGGATCATTTTGCTCTTTTTACTTTCTCTACACGCACTATGTACATAGTGTATAGAGAAGGTATTGCATTCCACTAAAAATTCAATACCGACATTTCACCGGAAATACACGTTTTAGGGTCCCCTGTATAAAATAATTTTTAGGAAAAGTGTCTATACACTGTATACCTTAATTTAATCGTTTTGGAGTATTTTAAGGACAATGACCTTTAAAAGAACTTTTTAAAACCTAAATAAAAAATAAAACAGGTAAAATCTGCTTCAATTAACTGAAGTTATAAATTGGTAGGCGCATGTTTATTAATAAGCGTCTCTAGCTTTAAACCTAAAATGGGGCATTGTCTTGACAATATTCGTGTCTTATCCTTGGTAGATACTAAACTTAAATACCAAGTTTGATATTTGATGGCCTTTTGATTTTTGAGTTATGCTGTCCACAGACACACACTGACCTTTTTGTGGGTTCAGGGGGCGTCAAAACATGCATTTCCGGTGAAATCCCTGTATTGAATTTTTTGCGTGCAATACAATACCTTCTGTATACACTATGAACATAGTACGTGTAGAGAAAGTAAAAAAATTCGTATGAATGTTGAGTACTAGGTATTTTCTGATTCTGTTGTGAAAGATTTGCTCCCACAGCTTGTTCCATCAGTTTTGTTTCGTTCTGTAGAAGTGCGAATGGCGTAAAGGAATCCGTTCAGTGATTCCCGAGTTGACACAGACATTTTCTGTGTAAGATCCAGTGCTGGCAGTGTTCCCTGGAGATATTCAGGAATCGGAGCAATGATGGACGTAGGCAGACGGGCGGGCAGGCAGGCAGGCAAATTGCTGGTTCCATAGGTGCGATATGGTGAGGCAATAACTTGGGACGTAGCAATAAGCAGGAACCACACTTGCAACGTGGCAATATCTGCCGCTTCTGGAGCAGTATAAATCCACTCGTAAAAGTTAGTTACTCGTTCACGGTTACGATCTGCTCCAAGCGCAAGGAAAAGAAAGCGTCAAGTCGCTTGCTTTTCCTTACTAGAGACAAAAAAAAAAAAAAAAAAAAAAAAAAAGAAGCGAATGGTATATAAAATAAAATGTGAACATCTGAGTTGATTCTTTTTTTTTTTTTTTGACGACTGTTCACATAATATGAATACTCTTATCTGGTCTTCCGCATGGACAGAAGAATCTTCAGAGGTCCAAGCTATCGGAATATCGCAAGCATTCGGAATACATTAGTATCGATAAAACGATTCTTCCTTTGCATAAGTAAGTCTTGAGCTTCAAACCAATACGGATCAGTGTGAAGGCAAGTTTCTGGCACCACATAAAGAAAAAGAATATTATCTGTTCCATTCACATGACTTTCTCTACCCGTTCCGCAAACTTTCCGTATAAAACGTTATTCTTTTACCTACATCAGATACACATTAGCAGAATTTATCTTACTTGTAAATGGAAGGGACGTAAGGGGCTAAAGCAATAGTCGAACATTTTAATGCCTCATCGCTACGGAAAACAAATGATATTCGGTTCCCTTTTACATTCCCTGGAGTAAAACAAAAGAGATGAAATGAAAGTTAACCTCGTGCTTGAGAAAATTATCAAAAAGCAATATCTTGCAATCGGTTAACTCTACAAAAAATCTGATGTGTACCATTCATATGACTTTCTCTATATCCCTGCAACAAATTATTCTTAAAAAGCTTATGCTTCTATTTACTTCATGCTAATCTAGAAACATTAGCAGAAATATTCATACTACTTTCTTCCTTGTAAGTAGAAAGGCAATAAGGGAGTAGCATAGGTTAAAGCGATAGTACAAAGCTGGTTACTATGTGACTGGAGTTCCTTTGTTTGTATGGACATGAGTTGACAAATTCCTGTATGAGAAAAGTTAAGATTTTCGACCCTGAAAACAAAAACAAGGAATATCTCAAAAACGATCAACTCCAAGACAAAAATGTTTACAACATAAATTGTGTGTTTTAATGTGCTCCACATTTTTTGTGTGGTAAGTTTTTATCTATCTCTTAAGGTTTAGCAGTTATACAAAATTCCGGTAAATTCACTCAGAATAAAGTATTCTTCAGAGACTATTCCCAGAAAATTCAAAATATACATTTTATTTGTCGGGTAAATATCTTTAATATACGATATTTTAATCAAAATCGTTAGAGCCATTTTTTAGAAAATAAAAATTTTCGAAAAAAAGTTCCATGTAAAGGGTAGTTTGGGGTGGGGGATTTTTCTCAAAATCTTCATGTCGCATCCCTGGAAGATTCTAAACTTAAATACCAAGTTTGGTATTTTACCGACTTTTCGTTTTTGAGTTATCGTATTCACAAACACACGGACACGCACACACGGACCTTTTTCTGAAAATACTTTTTTTAGATAAAGGGGACCCTAAAACATATATTTCCGGTGAAATCTCGGTATCTAAATTTTGGGTGGAGTGCAATACCTTCTCTATAAACCATGTACATAATTCGTATAGAGAAAGTAAAAATGATTAAGACATAAATTGTGTGTTTGAACGGGATCTGTGTTTTTGTGCGGTTTTCTGTTTCTTACGGTTTACCAGCTACACTAAACTCTTCCAGAAATACGAGGTCTTCAGCGGCTATTTCTAGACAATCAAGATATACATTTCGTTTGTCATGAAAACATCTTATACATATGCTATAAAATAAAATGTGAGTTGATTCTTTTTTACTTTCTCTATACGTAATACGTACATAGTGTATAGATAAGGCATTGCACTCCACCAAAAAATTCGATACCGAGATTTCACCGGAAATATATGTTTTAGGGTCCCCTGTATCCAAAAAAAGTATTTTCAGAAATAGGTCCATGTGTGTGTGTCCGTGTGTCTGTGAACACGATAACTCAAAAACGAAAAATCGGTAAAAAACCCAACTTGATATTTAAGTTTAGTATCTTCCAGGCATGCGACACAAAGATTTTGAGAAATATCCCCCCACACCAAACTACCCTTTACATGGAAAAAAATTCGAAAATTTTGGTTTTCTAAAAATGGCTGTAACCATTTTGATTTAAATATCGTTAATTAAAGATGTTTACCTCTCAAATAAAATGTTTATTTTGAATTTTCTGGGAATTGCCTTTGAAGACTACTTTATTCTGGGTAAATTTTACGGAATTTTGCATAACTGCTAAGCCGTTAGAGATGGAAAAAAACTTACCACACAACAAATGTGGAGCACTTTAAAACACACAATTTATGTTACATACAGTTTTTTCGTGGAGTTGATTGTTTTTTAGATATTCCTTGTTTTTGGTTTCAGCTATGAAAAACTTATACTTTTCTCAAACAGGACTTTGCGAACTCGTGTACATACAAAGGAACTTCAGTCACATAGCAACCAGCTTTTGACTAACACTTTAACCTATGCTACCCCCTTATTTCGCTTCTACTAACAAGGAAGCAAGTAATAAGACTATTTCTGCTAATTTTTGCTCGATTAGATGAGGTAAATAGAATAATTTTTTGCAGAGATGTAGAGAAAGTCATGTGAATGGAACACATCAGATTTTTTTAACTTTCTCTACACGTACTATGTACATAGTGTATAGAGAAGGTATTGCATTCCATCCAAAAAATCAATACCGAGATTTCAATGGAAATACATGTTTTGGGTCCCCCTGAATACAAAAAAAAAAAAAAAAAAAAAAACAACGCATTTTTTGAAAAATGTCCGTGTGTGTGCGTGTGTGTGTGTCTGTGGACAGCATAGCTCAAAAACGAAAAGACCGTTAAAGACCAAAATTGGTATTTAAGTTCGGTATCTTCCAAGGATGCGACACGAAGATTATATTTTTTGCAGAGATGTAGAGAAAGTCATGTGAATGGAACACATCAGATTTTTTTAACTTTCTCTACACGTACTATGTACATAGTGTATAGAGAAGGTATTGCATTCCATCCAAAAAATCAATACCGAGATTTCAATGGAAATACATGTTTTGGGTCCCCCTGAATACAAAAAAAAAAACAACAAAAAAACAACGCATTTTTTGAAAAATGTCCGTGTGTGTGCGTGTGTGTGTGTCTGTGGACAGCATAGCTCAAAAACGAAAAGACCGTTAAAGACCAAAATTGGTATTTAAGTTCGGTATCTTCCAAGGATGCGACACGAAGATTTTAAAGAAAATCCCCCTACCTCCAACTATCCTTTACATGGAACTTTTTTAAAAAAATGTTACTTTTCTCAAAAATGGCTCTAACGATTTTGATTAAAATACCTTACATCTGATATATTTACCTGAGAAATAAATTGTATATCTTGAAATTTCTGGGAAAAGCCTCTGAATACTATTTTATTCTATATGAATTTACGGAATTTTGCATAACTGCTAAACCGTAAGAGTTGCTTTTGTTTTCAGCTCTGAAAACCATACTTTTCTCATACAGGAATTTGTCAACTCCTGTCCATACAAGCAAAGGAACTTCAGTCACATAGCAACCAGCTTTTGACTATCACTTTAACCCATGTTACTCCCTTTTTTCTCTTCTATGTACAAGAAAGCAAGTAGAGTAAATAGAAGCATACGTTTTTTAACAATAATTTGTTGCAGAGATTTAGAGAAAGTCATGTGAATGGAACACATCACATTTTTTAAATGTAAATGTAGTTTTATTTGTGGACGCTCTTTAACTGCTGCGGTTCTCAGCGTCCCATTCAGCTTAATTTTGCTCAGAGGCCTCTTTTATCACGCTTGAAGTTCTTTTACTGCCGTAAAAGGGGACCAACGGCTTTACTTCCCTTACGAAGGAAACCATGCTAAGCATTTTTACGCCCGTAAAAAATCCATCGTCCTCCGCCGGGTTTGAACCCGCGACCTTGGGTACATGAAGCTAGCATGGTAACCATTACACCACATAACATGAATGCTCTTATCTGGTCTTCCGCATGTATAGAAGAATCTTCAAGAGTTCCAAGCTATCGGAGTATCGCAAGCATTCGGAATACATTAGTATCGATAAAACGATTTGTACAAGTAAGTCTTGAGATTCAATCGAGTACAGATCAGTGTGAAGGCAAGTTTCTGGCACCAAATAGAAAAAAATCCGATATGTTCCATTCACATGACTTTCTCTACCTGTTCCACAAACTTTCCGTATACAACGTTACTCTTTTACGTTCATCATGCTAATCGAGATACACATTAGCAGAATTTGTCGTGCTTCTTGCTTCCTTGTAAGTAGAAGCGACGTAAGGGAATAAACAAGGATAAAGCAATAGTCCAATCTTTTAAAAGTTCATCCCCATGTGGAAAATTTGATATTCGTCTCTCTTTTCCCGGGAGTAATACAACAGAAATGAAAAGTTTACCTAGTTTAAAATTGAAACTATTAACAAGCAATATCTTGGAAATGGTCAATTCTACGAAAAAATTATTATTACATAAATTGTGTGTTTGAACGACATCTATATTTTTTTGTGCAGTAAGGTTTTGTCTGTTTCTTTCGGTTTACCAGCTACACAGAACTCTTCCAGAAATGAAGAGATCTTCAGAGGCTATTCGTAGAAAATTCAGGATATACATTTCGTTTGTTATGAAAATATCTTAAACGTACCGTATAAAATAAAATGTGAACATCTGAGTTGATTTTTTATGACTGTTCACATAATATGAATACTTCCGCATGGACAGAAGAATCTTCAGAGGTCCAAACTATCGAATATCGCAAGCATTCGGAATATATTAATATCGATAAAACAATTTGTGTAAGTAAGTCTTGAGATTCAAACGAGTACATGGAGTTGCTGTGTAACCTGGGGCTCAACACACTCAAACCCTGAGGTTGTTGAGCTATTGGATTCTACTTATTCTTAAATCTAATACATAGCACCTACTATACGCTAATTTACTTCTTCGTCCTGCTTACTGATTTTCCCCAATCATTTGCCTCTTATTCTATCAAACAAGTTTGACAATTTCGATTAAATTTCTCTTAGATTTTACATTCACTTACTTATTACTTGAATTTATTTTGGTAATGTTGCCCATTCTTTTTACTTTCTCTGCTTAGTATATAGTACATAGGCAGAGAAGGTATTGTACTCCAACCAAAAGTTCGATACCGAGATTTCACCGAAAATACACGTATACACCTTGTGACCAAAAAAGCATTTTTAGAACAAACAAAGTGTGTGTATGTGGGTGTGCCTAATTTCTTGTAAGCGCATCGCTTATATACCTAAAATCTCCAATATTGAAGCTCATTCCTGAGTGGTTAAAAAAAATCGCGAACATAACGTTGTCACGTGATAAACTTTGGAAATTTTTGTATTAAACTCACGTGACCTCTCTTCGTAATGAAAAAGTCCCGAACTGCTAACTTTTAGGGGAGAAACTTTTCTCTAAAAAAAATCCCTGTTACTTATGTCTCTAATGCGCTAAAATATTGCTCTTAAACAGCATTTGTGTTGCTAAGCTTAACAAAGAAAATAACCTTGGCGTGTACAATAGCAACTTCTCACCCTAAGATTTTGTGTTCTGCAATCTCCTCAGTCTTGGCTGCTGAAGCAGATATATTTGCTATATTAAACCTATGCAAAAATAATAATTAAACTAATAAAATACAAAGCGGGCTAATATACTGTTGCACTTGTTTTCCTTGTCCTTAGAAGGAAGCAAATAATAAGACATTTCTGCTAATGCTCATAATGTTGATAAATGAATAATCTTTTATAAGATTAGTTTGCAGAACAGGTAGAGAAATTCACTGAATGGAAAACTTTATATTTTCACCTAAGCATCATAGACCGAATTAATATAAATACTTAACGCCAGTCTGAAATCGAACAATCTCGAGTTAAGAGCTCCATTTCCTTGTTTTAGCTTCCAGAGCTGGTGGTAAGTGTAAACCACGGAAATGGCCACGTGTGTCAAGTAAGTACCCCCCCCCCCCCCCCAACACCTTGTACAATTCGTTACGAATGCACATCTCGCAACGTGACGTCACTTAAAACTTCTGGTGTGGAGAGTAACCGCGAGTCCTGCTTTGCATAAAACATGACACCGGCTCAGTCACACGCAGGCTAAAACTATCTGACCTTTAATGAAAAGTTTTCCCTTAACAAAAGAGTTGCTGGACTAGACAAGCTTATTCTACAAGATGGACCATTATGATAAATAGTCAGCCAGAAACTACAAGATGCACACAAGTATTGTAGCGTTATTTTCACTTTCTCCAAGATACAGATGGAGACATTGTATTTAACCCAAAAATGCGATACCAAAATTTCACCGGAAACATATGTTTTGAGGTCCGTGTGTGGACAGTATAGCTCAGAAACGAAAAGTAAGTTATATACCAAATTTGGTATTTAAGTTTTATGGAACAGCTAGAGAAAGTAATGTGATTGCAAAATATCACATTTATACTTTCTCTATACGTACTATGTACATAGTGTATAGAGAAGGTATTGCACTCCAACCTAAAATTCGATACTGAGATTTCACCGGAAATATATGTTTTAGGGTCCCCTGTATCCAAAAAAAGAATTTTCAGAAAAAGGTCCATGTGTGTGTCCGTGTGTTAGTGTGTCCATGTTTCTGTGAACACGTTAACTCAAAAACGAAAATTCGGTAAAATACCATTAAGTTTAGTATCATTGAGGGATGCGACACAAACAATTTGAGAAAACCCCCCCAACCCAAACTACCCTTTTCATGGAACTTTTTCGAAAATTTTAATTTTCTTAAAAATGGATCTGACGATTTTGATTAAACTATCATATATCAAAGATATGTATCTGACAAATAAAATGTAAAACTTTAATTTTTTGGGAATAGCCTCTGAAGACTACTTTATTCTGGACGAATTTTAGGAATTTTGCATAACTGCTAAACGTAAGAGATGGTAAAAAACTCACTACACAACAAATTTAGAGCACTTTAAAGCACACAATTTATGTTGTATGCATTTTTTTCACGGAGTTGTTTGTTTTTGAGATATTCCTTGTTTTTGGTTTCAGTTTTAAAAAATTATACTTTTCTCGCACAGGACTTTGTCAACTCCTGTCCATACAAAGAAAGGAACTTCAGTCACAAAACAACCAGCTTTTGACTATCACTTTAATCTAAGGTTTTTTCGCTTCTACTTACAAGCGAGCAAGTAGTAATATTTCTGTTAATTTTTTTCGATTAGCATTAAATAAATAGAACAATAAGCTTGTTAACAATAATTTGTTGCAGAGATGTAGAGAAAGTCATGTGAATGAAACACATCAGATTTTTACTTTCTCTATACGTACTATGTACATAGTGTATTGAGAATGTATTGCATTGCACCCAAAGATTCGATACCGAGATTTCACCGGAAATACATGTTTTGAGACCACCTGAATAAAAAAAAAAGCATTTTTAGAAAAACGTCCATGTCTGTCTGGATGTGCGTGTGTCTGTGTGCAGCATAGCTCAAAACCGAAAAGATCGTTAAAAACCAAACTCGGTATTTAGGTTTCGTATCTTCCAAGGATGCGACAGGAACATTTTCAAGGAAATCCCTCCACCCCCAACTACCCTTTACATGGAACTTTTTTCGAAAAATTTTATTTTCTCAAAAATGGCTCTAACGATTTTGATTAAAATGTCATGTATTAAAGATATTTACACGACAAATAAAATGTATATATTGAATTTTTGGGAATAGTCTTTGAAGACTTCTTTATTCTGCATGAATTTTACGGAATTTTGCATAACTGCTAAACCGTAAGAGATGGACAAAAACTTACCATACAGAAAATGTAGGGCACATTAAAACACAGAATTTATGTTACAAACATTTTGTGGAGTTGATCGTTTTTAAGATATTCCTTGTTTTTATTTTCAGCTTTGAAAAACTTATACTTTTCTCATATTGGAATTTGTCAACTCGTGTACATGCAACTAAAGGAACTTCAGTCACAGAGCAACCGTCTTTTGACTATCACTTTAACCTATGGTAATCCCTTATTTTGCTTCTACTTTCAAGTAAGCTAGGTATTTCTGCTAATTTTTCTGAATTAGCCTAAAGGAAATAGAAGCTTAAGCTTTTTTACAATAATTTGTTATAAAGACGTAGAGAAAGTCAAGTGAATGGAACACATCAGATTATGTTCTCTCTTCTTTTCTTATTAAATATTGTTGTGCTTTTTTTGCTTGTGTTTCGGTGTTTCTTTTTTCAGTTATTAAAGCTCAATATGACAAATACAAAATGAGACATGGACTACGGGGTATTATATAAGCACGTACGGTGTATCCAGCCTATGCGATGTTCGAGTCTCAATATGTAAAACGTTCAGGACCACCGCTCTATTCTATAAATATATTTTTAGAAAGTGTTGGCTTTTACCATATGTCAGAAGTGTCAAAATTAGAAGATTGTGTCACTTAGTGGTATAAAATTATAACACTCCGATGTAGCAACTTTGGTTTCTTGCGGAATGTGACAATGACCTCATTCAAGTAGGTCATCGTCCTCCGTGGTGTAATGGTTACCCTGCTAACTTCATATACCCAAGGTCGCGGGTTCAAACCCGGCGGAGGACGATGTATTTTTTCGGGTGTAAAAATCCTTAGCATGGCTTCCTTCGTAAGGGAAGTAAAGCCGTTGGTCCTGAGTCATAGATTTACGGCACGTAAAAGAACCTCAAACCTGATAAAAGAGGCCTCTGAGGAAAATTAAGCGATCTTTCACGCCCAGTATATAATGGGACGCTGAGAACCACAGTAGTTAAAAAGCGTCGATAAATAATACGCCATTTACATTTTTTTTTAAATAGGCCGTGAATCTGACTTTTAGATCGATCCATAAAATGGCGGATGATATGAATGTCATCACTGAGCAAAACTACAATTGCTACCAAGAAAATCAAAACATCAATACGACATCGCATACAAAAGATTCCTGAAATGTTGCAACGCAAACAACAATGTAATTATTCTGATTTTTATTCTCTCTCTATACGTACTATGTATCTGCATAGTGTATAGAGAAGATATTGCACTCCACCAAAAAATTCGATACCGAGATTTCACCGGAAATATATGTTTTAATGTTTTAGGGTCCCCTGTGTCCAAAAATAGTATTTTCAGGAAAAGGTCCGTGTGTGTGTCCGTGAATCAGTGTGTCCGTGTGTCTGTGAACACGATAACTCAAAAACGAAAAGTCGGTAAAACAACAAACTTGGTATTTAAGTTTAGTATCTTCCAGGGATGCGACACGAAAATTTGAGAAAAATCCCCCTACCCCAAACTACCCTTTACATGGAACTTTTTTCGAAAATTTTGATTTTCTAAAAAAAGGCTAACGATTTTGATTAAAATATCGTATATTAAAGATATTTATCTGACAAATAAAATGTATATATTGGATTTTCTGAGAATAGCCTGTGGAGACTACTTTATTCTTGGTCAATTTTACAGAATTTTGCATAACTGGTAAACCGTAAGAAATGGACAAAAATTTGCCACACAACAAATGTAGAGCACTTTAAAACAAACAATTTATGTCATATACATTTTTTTCGTGGAGTTGATTGTTTTTGAGATATTCCTTGCTTTTGGTTTCAGCTATAAAAACATATTTTTCTCATACAGGGCTTTGTGAACTCGTGTCCATACAAACAAAGGAACTTCAGTCACATAAGAACCAGCTTTTGACTATCACTTTAACCTATGATATACCCTTATTTCGCTTCTACTTACAAGGAAACAAGTAATAAGACTATTTCTGCTAATGTTTTCTCGATTAACAGGAAGT
This sequence comes from Hymenopus coronatus, assembly GCA_030762935.1. Classification (NCBI taxonomy): domain Eukaryota; kingdom Metazoa; phylum Arthropoda; class Insecta; order Mantodea; family Hymenopodidae; genus Hymenopus; species Hymenopus coronatus. The sequence continues at coordinate 31,873,352 of CM060897.1, forward strand.
AAATAGAAGCATAAGCTTTTTAATCATAATAATTTATTGCAGAGTTGTAGAGAAAGTCATGTGAATGGAACACATCAGATTTTTTATTTTGTGTAACTTAAAGTTCTTTAACTTTGTTGGTCATATCGGACGATGAATGAAATTGGTGAAATGAAGCTCAAATGATGTCGGAGTCCATGGAGCTTAACATTACTCGACATTCGTCTTCTCAGGATAAGGGAAAACCCTGAAAAAAGACCTTATGTGCATAAGTCACCGTAAGCGAGATTCAAACTCGCGACCTGTTGAGTGTGAGGCAGACACGCTACCACCACACTATCCAGGCAGGCCAAAAATGTATAGCTGGTATATTTTTGTGGTTCCGTAGCTCATCATGTTGTCAACACTGATGCTAAGCAACGCAACAGTTGAACTTCGCAGCAGGTTTGAGCTAGGTAAAACAAACTATTTATAATCTATAAATATTCAGGACTAGCTATACATATTAATGCCATTCGTATTCAAAGCCATTTTATTCTGTTCGCATGATTGTTTCATTCACTACGTTCGTTCCGCTATCATTTTTACTTTCTCTAGCCTCGTAGGTACAATGTATATAGGGAATAGAGAAGGTATTGTATTGCACCCAAAAATTCGATTTCGAGATTTCTTCGTAAATATACGTATTGGGATTCCATCAGTCAGAAAAAAGCATTTTAAGAAAAAGGTCCACGCGCGCGTGCGCATGTGTGTGTGTGTGTGTGTGTGTGTGTGTGTGTGTGTTACGACTTACGAGAGTGACGGGCGATTTATCCATGGGGGATGTGTATACATTACCGAGCTATAATTATTTTATCAATCTTCATAAAATCACAATTAAATCACCTTCAAATTATTTTCAATAACAATCCATATCATAAATAAAAATTTGTCTGTGGACACCATAGCTCAAAAACGAAAATACCGTTAAATACCAAACTTGGTATTTAAATTTGGTATCTTCCAAGGATGCAACATGAAGCTTTTCAAGAAAATCTCCCTTCACATGGAATACATTTCGAACATTTGTATCTTCTCAAAAATGGCTGTAACGGCTTTGGTTAAAGTCTCTTATATTTAAGATATTAACATGCCAAATAAATTGCATATCTTGAATTTTCTGGGAATATCCTCTAAAGACCTCTTTATTCTGAATGATTCTTATTGGATTTTGCATAACTGTTAAACCGTAAGAGATAGACAAAAACTTAGTGCACAAAAAATATAGGTTACCATAAAACACATAATTTATGTAATTCGTCGAGTTGTCCGTTTTCGATATATTAATTGTTATTGATTTCAGTTTTAAAAAACTTAGTTTTCTCATACGTTTGGCCACGCAAAAATACGGATTTCAATCCCATAGCAAGCACATTTTAAAGCAGTTGACTGTCAATTTAGCCTAGCATATTTCCTTATTTCCCTTCTACTTATAAAGGAACTAAGTAAAAAGACCGTTTCTGCTAATGTTTTAGCATTAAATAGATAGAAGAATAAGCTTATTAAAATAATTTGTTACAAAGATGTAGAGAAAGTAATGTGAATGCATCATATAAGCTTTTTCCACTTGTATCATAAATCCTATTTTTGGGCTCAGGTAGTCTGAAAACGAGTATTTCCGGTCAATTTTTTGGCGGGTTGTAATACATTCCCTGCAAGCTATAGGTAAAGTGGTGGAGAAAATGAAAGCTTTTGCGAACTGTTCGCTCGTCATGTATTTTGTAGACTTCTGTAAAGTTATCTACCAGGTTATAAAACTGCAAGCTATGGTTATCCACTTGTCTACCGATTTCGGCACTTGAAGGGAACGACGCCGGTACCTTAAAGACATAACAAAGGGAACACTGTCGTCTGTGCAACAGGACTGTAAACAAGGCTTAAGGCGTTAAAGGGCTGGAAGGGGGCGAAACTCTATCAACGTCCCTGCGCAATTCATTATTGCCCTACAAGAGGGGGAGCGTAGCAAAATCAATGTGACGCTGCATAACAAAACACTGCATTGTTTCGTTTCCTCATTACAGAAAACCCCGCACATTCCTCTTGCCCTTTTGCGTGGCATAACGCGTGTTTTGTTTTAGTCAACTATTTTTCTTGCCTGTGGCGAAATTCCGTGAAGCGTTGGTTATTATAAAGTAATGCTGAAATAAAGAGAATTAATAATTTCAAATGAGTTTGGGAGGACGCCCAAGAGCTGGGCGTGAATGTGGAGGCTAATAATGATAACACAGAATGTTCACAGTCTAATCTAATATTAAACAGATAAAAAAGCTGATAAGCTGCATTCGCATGACTTTCTCTAGCCACTATCTTTATACGTTCTCTAGCATCTACATATACAATGCAATACTTTAACTGCTGTGGTTCTGAGCGTCCCATTCTATTCTGGGCGTGAAAGTCTGCTTAATTTTCCTCAGAGGCTTCTTTCATCAGGCTTAAGGTTCTTTTACGGGACCAACGGCTTTACTTCCCATGCCATGCTAAAGAATTTTACGCTCGAAAAAATCCATCTTCCTCCACCGGATTTGAACCCACAACCTTGGGTGTATGAAGTTAGTATCATAACCATTACACCAAGGAGGGCGACGTAGAAGTATTGCATTTCACCCAAATATTCGATGTAATATTCACCACAATGCAGGTTTTGAGGCCCCTAAACGTAACTCCACGACTCAAAAGCTCACATGGGACCATGGCTTATCACCCGGCCGCTGCATCCGCATCTTGGCCCGAAGGCTGGGGTGCAGTGCTGGAGGGTGAGGCCTGATCAGCGTCTCGAGTTCCTCCCGGCCGGTTGATGCTTTTTTCTCGATCTGGAGCCCCTACTTCTCAATCAAGTAGCTCCTCAATTGCCCTCCCCCAGGGACCTCACGAGGCTGAGTGCAACCCGGAGCAGGTCTCCCAGCAGTGGAAAATTCCCCACGCCGGTACCGTTGAGGTTCCCTAGATAAAAAATGTTAGAAAAAGACCCATTTTTGGGTTTACGAACAGCAAAACTCATAAACGGAAAATCGGAAAAATTTCAAACGTGTTTTAAGTTGCCAACTTCCAATGATGGCATATGAAGGCTTTCCCTAATAAAACGGCCATATACAATGAATACTTCTTGTTTTTTATTTCCTAAAAATATACTCCTCAAAATAATACATGTTTATGATATCTATATGGCTAATGAAATGCATACCTTGAATTTTTAAAGAATAGCCTATGAATGTCTCATTATTTAGAATTATTTTAGAACTTTGTGCTTAAAATAAATTCAGTTCAGTCATTTCAAGTTCCATCATGCCATACCTCCCTATATTGAGCCACCTATTCAGTGGTTTCTTGAGCAGTAACTTTCTAGTTTGCGAAATCGCCACTATATGCACATGGTGATAAGAAGTCAACCTATTGCCCATAGATTGGCAATATAGGACGAAATTATAACTTACGGACGTGAAACTTGGAGAATTAAGCCCATGAGCCTTCTCTTTCGAGGTATGCGATTTTTTCGTGTAAATACATATTACATGGTACTTACGGCTTTAGCTACCTTCCGAAGGAAGCCATGCTAAGGATTTTTCCGTCACTCCCCGCCGGGTTTGAACCTGCAACCTTAGGTATTAAAGGCTAACATGGGAATCACTACACCACTGTAAAACAAATTGTAGGTGCCCGCCTGGGTAGTGTGGTGGTAGTGTGTCTGCCTCACATTTAACAGGTTGCGAGTTCGAATCTCGCTTAGGGTGAGATACCCGGATAGAGTTTTTTTTTTTTCTCGATGTTTTCCTTATTCTGAGAGGACGAATGTCTAGTAACTTTAAGCTCCATGTACTCCGAGATCATTTGAGCACCAACTCAATGATTTCATTTATTGTCCGAAATGACCAACCGGTTTAAAGGACGTTAAGCTACGAAAATAATTGGTGTGTTACACTCACATGATCTACTCTAGTTGTTCTACAAGTTTTTCTTTCTACACCACCCTAATCGAGATAATCATTAGTAGAATGTTCTTATTACTCAGTTCCTTTTAAGTAAGAAGGAGCTAAGGAAATACACTAGGTTAAACCGATAGTCAAATGTTTTAAAAGCTGTCGCTATGCGATTGGCATTGCAAAACGCTTCTTTGTTTGGCTTCTTCTGTCCGAAAAAAGTGATGTACTTTACAATTGAAACCAATATCAACGAATATCTCGGAAACGGTTAGGTCCACAACAAAAATATAAAGGACTTGAATTGTGTGCTTTGACGAGATCTACATTTTTGGTGCAGTAAATTTTTGTCCATCTCTTACGGTTAAGTAGTTAAGCAAAATTCATCCAGAGGAAAGAGATCTTTAGAGGCTATTTCCAGAGAATTCAAGATATACATTTTATTTGCGATGTAAATATCTTTAATATAGGGTATTTTAATCAAAATCGTTAGAGCCGTTTTAGGGAAAATCAAAATGGTGGGGGGGGATTTTCTTGAAAATTGTCCTTTGCATCCTAGAAAGATACTAAACCTAAATACCAAGCTGATGTTTAATTATCTTTTCGTTTTTTAGCTATGCTGTCCACAGACACACACACACACACACACACACACACACAAATGGACAGGTAGACGGACAGACAGACAAACACGGAACTTTTTTCTGAAAATTCTTTTTTTTTTTTTTTTTTTTGGATTCAGGGGGTCCTAAAATATGTACTTCCGGTTAAATCTCGGCATCGAATTTTTGAATGGAATACAATACCTTCTCTATGCACTATGTACATAGTACATGTAGAGAAAGTTAAAAAAATCTGATGTGTTCCATTCACATGACTTTCTATAAATCTCTGAAATAAATTATTGTTGAAAAGCTAATGCATCTATTTACTTCATACTAATCGAGAAAAAATTAGCAGAAATAGTGTTATTATTTACTTCCTTGTGAGTAGAAGCGAAATAAGGGAGTACCATAGGTTAAAGTAATAGTCTAAAACGGGTTGCTCTCTGACTGAAGTTCCTTTGTTTGTATGGACACGAGTTGACAAATTCCTGTATGAGAAAAGTATAATTTTTTTAAAAGTTGAAACCAAAAACGAAGGAATATTTCAAAAACGATTAACACCACGAAAAAAAAAATGATATAACATAAATTGTGTGTTTTAATGTGATCTACATTTTTTGTGTGGTAAATTTTTGTCTATCTCTTACGGTTTAGCAGTTATGCAAAATTCCGTAAAATTCATCCAGAATAAAGTAATCTCCAGAGGCTATTCCCAGAAAATGCAAGATATACATGTTATTTGTCAGGTAAATATCTTTAATACACGATATCTTAATCAAAATCATTAGTCATTTTTGAGGAATCAAAATTTTCGAAAAAGTTCTATGTAAAGGGTAGTTGGAGGTTGGGCGATTTTCTTGAAAATCTTCGTGTCGCAACCTTGCAAGATGCCAAACTTAATTACCAAGTTTGGTACTTAACGGTCTTTTCTTTTTTGAGCTATGCTGTCCATAGACACACACACACACACACACACACAAGGACATTTTTCCAGAATTTTTTTTTTTTTTTTTTGGACTCAGGGAGATCCAAAACATGTATATCCGGTGAAATCTCGTTATTGAATTTTTGGGTGCATTACAATACCTTTTCTATACACTAAGTACATAGTACGTGTAGAGAAACTGAAAGAAAATGTAGGCAAAATTTGTGCTATATAAAGTAATAAGTGATGTGTAGAAAAAGTCATATGAATGTAACGTATCAGTAATCATCATAATCCCAACCTTAGATATTACCTTTAAAATCTTATATGATCTGAGTTCAAACCAGGTTGGTTTCTATATTTAATTTTAATATTAATGGACGATACAGTTTTACTGACACTTTAAAGCGAGCAATTTTTCCATTCCTCTCCACGATCTGGTAAGCCAACATTTTCATTGCTTTCCCTCTCAAAACGCTGACGTGCAAGAAAAGAATGCTCCGCTTAGCCACTCATGAAATCCGGCGAACATGCCCCAAGTTTCTCTCAAGTATCTTTGAAATCTCCCAAAAGTTCTTTTGAACCTCGTTTCTTGAAATATAAAAAGGAACTCCGTGAAATGCCGTACCTCCCACTACACAAAGGCTCTCCACCCCACATACACCTCTCAGCACTTGCAATAAAAGCAATTCGCGGCTCCCACCGCCTTTCAAATTACTCTGCCCTTTCACATACACTTCCTCTTCAACAACAAATATAGTTTTTCTAATCATCTTCTGAATGCGAATTTATGAGCTCTGTTTTCCTAACGTCCTACATGTTGAACACAGCGTGTTCTTTCCACTACCTCAACGCCCCACGTTTTTACTTTCTCTACTACGTATAATAAGTAGGGGAGCTATTTTATGTACCCAAAAGTTCGATGTCGAAATTTCACCGGAAATAAATGTTTTGAGGTCTTCTGAATCCAAAAAGAATAATTCTTACTTTCTCTACCAGTAATATGTACATAGTAGGTAGAGAGGTTATATATTCCGACCAAAAATTCGATGTCTATATTTCATCGGAAACATATATTTGGGACCTCTAGAGTAAAAAAAACATGCTTAGGAAAAACTCCCCGTATGACTGTGGAGAGACTGTGATCTAGGGGTAACATGCTAGCCTCTGATTCCTTAAGTCGCGGGTTCAAATCCGGCGGGGAGCGATATCTATATCATGGCTCCTTTCGGAAGGGAAGTTGGTCTTCTGTAGTAGATTTACGGCACGCAAGCCTTATAAAATGACCTCTGTCTTTCACCTCCTGGATGCGCGGCTCCGACGCTACCATTTGAGCCAATTCGCTTGATCTTTTCTATTTTAGCAAATATTAAAACAATAAATAAATAAAGACAAATTAACCTTTACATGGAAACTTTTTTTAATGTTTTTTCACAAAACTGGTTGAAACGATTTTGATTAAAATACCGTATATTTAAGATATTTACATCACAGATAAAATGAATAACTTGCATTTTCTGAGAATAGCTTCTGAAGATCTGTTCATTCCGGATAAATGAACTGGTGAACTGTAAGAGAAAGACAAAAACTTATTACACGAAAATGTAGATCTTGTTAAAACACACAATTTATGTGATACACATCTTTTGTTGCAGAGTTGACCGGTTCCGAGATATTCCTTATTATTGGTTTCATTTTAAACTACGTATCATCTCAAACCTGGTCACCTTCGTTTCGTCTCTCTTTTGTTTTTCTGGAAATGCAAAGAGAACCGAACTTCAATTGTTCACATATCGACCGGCTTTTAAACAATTTAAATATCACTTTAGCCTAGTGTATTCCCTTATTTCCCTTCTACTTACAAAGACGAGAGTAATAAGACCATTTCTGCTAATTTTATCTCCATTAGCTTGAGGTAGATAGCTGAATACTCTTTTGTAAGAATAGCTTGTTTGCAGAACAGGTAGAGAGAGAGTCATGTGAATAGAATACAGAAGATATTTACATATCGAATGTAATTAATGTTAAGTTTTGTATCCTTTTGAAGCCTTTTTATGACAAAATAGCAAAGCATGTAGCTATGCATTTTTGTCATAAAGAACAGTTTTGCAGCATCCGTACAAAGGCACTTTCAAGAATACGAGTCCTTCCAGATGGTATGAATGATAATGGTCACAAACTCTATGTCCGAACCCCTGTTATTGATCAGAAGATTTTGAATGCATTGCTGACACCACATGTCAACGTAAGCCATTCAAGTGTTTTGAGAGCTTCATCCACAGAAGGCTCCACGAAGAGTGGGGTTTGCGAATTGGCTCTTGTCACCCACCTTCCCACTTTGGCACTAACACAGACAGGACAGTGATTCGTAGAAAAGGCGTTTTGAATTATGTGAACCCACATGTTCTGGTGTTTCAGGCCTTCCTAATGCAAGTGCCATGCAAAACACGATCTGGAATATTTCAAGTGTGGCTACTACCGAATTTCGCTTCTTAGAGGGGAGGCAAACTACGTTCCTTCGACTTCGCCCTTTGTTTACTGTATGGACCCTCTCTCTCTCCTTTACACAATAACTCAGTCACAGGTAGAAATTCTGTATCAGTTTCTGAGGAATGGGTGATCAAGTGCATTGGCTGCTCCGTATGTATTTTGGGCTTAAGGCACTTTTTGTATCTATGAACGGGAAATACCAGTGAAAATTATTAGGTTGTACACATATATGTAAAAGCTATACTTTTCACCACTGGAAATTCCAAGGATGTATTTTATATGAACGTTGAAATAATGACGATACAAATTTTAAAGTCGTTATGGCACATCATATAACCTTCTTTAAATAAAATGTTTGAGGTGCTCCATTCACATAACTTTTTCTACCTGCTCTGTAACACATTATTTTTACAAAATATTATTCTTTTATCTGTTTCGTCCTAATAAAGATAAACTTTAGCAGACATGATCTTATTACTTAATTCCTTATAAGTAGAAGGGAAATAAAGGAATACTCTAGGGTAAAGCGATAATCAAATCTTTCAAAAGCTGTCGCTATTCGATTGACATTGAAATTCGGTTTTCTTTGCATATCCAGAAGTAAATCAGAAGAAACAGGATGACAAATTCACGTCTGAGAAAAGTTTAACTAGTTTAAAATTGAAACAAATAACAGGGAATATCTCAGGTGCTTAAATCCACAAAAAGTGTATTTGATATAAATTGTGTGTTTTAACGATACCTACATTTTTTGTGTAGTAACTTTTTTACTTTCTCTATACGTACTGTGTAGAGAAGTTATTGCACTCCACCCAAAAATTTGATACCGAGATTTCACCGGAAATATATGTATTAAAGTCCCCTGTATCAAAAAAATATATATTTTTTCAGAAAAAGGTCCGTATATGTGTGTGTCAGTGTGTCTGTGGACACGATAACTCAAAAGTGAAAAGTCGGTAAAATGTCAAACTTGGTATTTAAGTTTAGTATCATCCAGGGATGCGACACGAAGATTTTGAGAAAACCCCCCCCACTCCAAACTACCCTTTACATGGAACTTTATTAGACATTTTTGACTTTCTAAAAAATGGCTCTAACGATTTTGATTAAAATATCGTATATTAAAGATATTTATCTGACAAATAAAATGTATATTTTGAATTTTCTGGGAATAGCCTCTGAAGACTAATTTATTCCGGGTCAATTTTACGGAATTTTCCATAACTGCTAAACCGTAAGAGATGTACAAAAATTTACCACACAACAAATGTAGAGCACCTTAAAACACACAATTTATTTTATATACCTTTTTTTTTCGTGGAGTTGATTGTTTTTGAGATATTCCTTGATTTTGGTATCAGCTATAAAAAACTTATACTTTTTCTCATACAGGTCTTTGTGAATTCGTGTCCATACAAACAAAGGAACATCAGTCACATAGCAACCAGCTTTTGACTCTCACTTTAACCTATGGTACTCCCTTAGTTTGCTTCTACTTACAAGGAAGTAAAAAGACTATTTCTGCTAATTTTTTCTCGATTAGCATGAAGTAAATAGACGCATAAGCTTTTTAAAAACGATTTCGTGCAGAGATGTACAGAAAGTCATGTGAATGGAACACATCAGATTTTTCCTATTTGTTACGGCGTATCAGTTATGCAATATTCATCTAAAATGAAGAGGTCTTCAGAGACTATTCCCAGAAAATTGTAGATATACATTTTAGTTGTCATTTGAATGCTTTTAATATATGGTGTTTTAATCAAAATAATTTTGAAAAAATCGAAAAATCTTCTATGTAAAGTGTAGTTTGGGGTGGGGAAATTATTCTGAAAACAGTCTTCGTGTCGCATCCTCTAAAGATAATTAATACAAAGCCCGGTTATTGGATTTATCTGGGATCTTTTTGCCTTTTAGTACATCTTCAGATATATTTTACACATCATTTGCTAATCGTGCTTGTATCTTTCTGTTTGAACCCGTTGTCTTTGGTGGGAGTAATTCATCCATTCAGCAATGGTTCTTCGAACAGTATTTAGAGAAATTCTAAAAATTGGCCCTTGTCTAGCAAATGGTTGAGCAAAGTCTTTCATTTTCAGGGTATGTGATTTTTCATTGCATAAAATTCCCTTATGTCCAGGCACCCATTCAAGAATAGTCTTCTGTTCATCATTTTTACTAGGCAGTCTCAGATGTTACTGGAAGTTTCCAATTGCCTGACATCAGAGAAAATCCAATGTTTCCACTTTGTAGTGCCTTTTTAGATCCTCTGCAACAAATATTTCAGTTCCATTAACAGAGTAGAAGAGAACATATTAAATTCCTTCTAAACTGTACTCTACAGAGGCTTTTCAAACAAAAACGTTTAACAGCATTTTGTTCTGTGATCAGCTGTTTTTACATATTGCATGGTTCATTCTACGAGAATATATTATAATATTAGTTACTTGTAATACGGATAGATAACCACAATAAGAATCGTTAGAGCAATTTTTGAGAACATCAACATTTTCGAAAACCCTTCCATATAAAGGGTAGTTTGCATGGGTGGATTTCCCTGTAAATCCTTGTGCCACATCGTTGAAAAAATCTTCTTCTCTTCTGGCTCTACAGCCCTTGGTGAGCTTTGGCCTCCTGCACAATACTCCTCCACATATCTCTATCTTCTGCTTTACTTTTCCACTCTCTGATTCCAATCTTTCTTAGGTCTTCCATCACATCATTTAACCATCTTGTTTTTGGTCTTCCTTTTTTTCTTCTAGCGTATAGTCTTCCTTTCAATATTCTTTTTGGCATTCTATCTTCTGTCATTCTCTCTATGTATCCTAGCCATCTTATTCTTTGTGCCTTTATAAATTTCACAATATTTTGCTGCTTAATTAGTTCTTCTATCTCATAATTATATCTTCATCTACATTGTTTAGGGTCCAGGTTTCTGCAGCATACGTTACTATTGGTCTTATTAGTGTTTTATAGATCTTGTATTTTGTCCCTGTATTAATAAGGCTATTTTTAATAGATTTACATTTGCATAATAGACTGCATTTCCACTTTGAATTCTTTCTTTTATGCACTGGTTTAAATTGTTATCATTATTTACAAGTGCTCCTAAATATCTAAATTTGGATATCCCTTCAAATGCTTTGTCTCCAACTACTAGATTTGCAATTATTCTTTTGCTTTTGTCTGCTGTCATTTTCAAGTATTTAGTTTTTTTTTCATTTACTTATAATCCTATCTCTTTAGACCTTCTTTCTAATTCTTCATAAACTTCAAGTAATATTTTTTTATCTCTTGCCACAATCAATATGTCATATGCACATATCTGACTAGACTTAAAAAACATTGTTCCTTTAGTATTTATTACTTTCTCTATACTCACTATGTACATAGTGTATAGAGACTGTATTGCACTCCACCAAAAAATTCGATACCGAGATTTCACCGGAAATATATGTTTTAGGGTCCCCTGTATCCAAAAAAAGTATTTTCAAAAAAAGGCCCCATTTGTGTGTGTGTCCGTGTCCGTGTGTCTGTGAACACGATAACTCAAAAACGAAAAGTCGGTAAAATACCAAACTTGGTATTTAAGTTTAGTATCTTCCAGGGATGCGACACGAAGATTTTGAGAAAAATCCCCTCAACCCAAATTACCCTTTACATGGAACTTTTTTCGAAAATTTTTATTTTCTAAAAAATGGCTCTAATGATTTTGATTAAAATATCATATATTAAAGTTATTTACCTGACAAATAAAATGTATATTCTGAATTGTATGGGAATAGCCTCTGAAGATTACTTTATTCTGGATGAATTTTTCATAACTACTAAACCGTAAGAGATGGACAAAAACTTAACCCACAAAAAATGTTATATACATTTTTTTCGTGGAGTTGATCGTTTTTGAGATATTCCTTTTTCTTGGTTTCAGCTTTGAAAAACCTATACTTTTTTCATACAGGAATTTGTCAACTCCTGTCAATACAAACAAAGGAACATCAACCAGCTTTTAGCTTTCACTTTAACCTATGGTACTCCCTTATTTCGCTTCTACTTACAATAAAGCAAGAAATAAGATTATTTCTGCTAATTTTTCTCGATTAGCATGAAATAAATAAAAGATAAGCTTAGTAACAATAATAATTTACAGAGATTTAGAGAAAGTCATGTGAATGGAACACATCAGATTTTTTTTTCTACTGCTCTGTGCAGGGCTAGGTTGAATAGAGTCGTAGATAGTCCATCACCTTGTCTTTCCATTGTCATTTTTATTAGTCTTACTATTTTCGGTTGCACTTTAAACACTGTAAGGTGTTATAGAGCACTTCTCTGTCAATTGAGTCAAATGCAAACTTAAAGTCAATAAACAGAAAGCATAAATCTATGCCATGCTCATAGAATTTTTCCATTATTTGTCGTATTACAAATATCTGGTCTATTGTACTCTTGTACTTCACTTAAATAGTAGACACGCTTAAGGACCTTTTTCTGATATTTTTAGAATCAGAGGCCAACAAAACATGTATTTTGGTATCGAATTTTTGAGTGGAATACAATATTTTCTCTATTTACTATGTGTGCTAGAGAAAGTAAAAATGAAGGGTACGACCTAAGTTCCAGTTAATTAGATGATCTAACTGGTTAAAATTAATGTAATGACTTCTCTTCCACGCGGTTTGTAATAAAACTATTTTGCAAACATTTATATAAATAAAATGAAACTGAAAAGTACATTTTTGTAATGATATTTTATAAAAGGGATATTTTCCCAAAGGGTAACATTAATACATGTTAATAAGCAATACCTCATATAGTAAAAGGCCTGAAAACATATTTATAAATGAAGCTGCCCATAGCAGTGCGTTACGCGTCGTTAACCAAATGATGGATGAACATGCACTACCTAACAGTGCGTTTGATGTACCTAACTTGAGGCTGTATGCCTAGGTTTGTACTAACTGTATTTTGTGACATATCGGCATGTATCGATCACTAGAATGGCCAGGTCAGGTATTGTCATGTTGCATTCCTTTGTCTTTACATGCACTGGAATTGTCAAACACTTGCTGGGCAAACAGCTGCAGTTCGCTTTCTCTTCAGGAATAAATCAGCGATTTAGAGTTAAATTCGTGTCAACTAGAATGCCACCTTTAAAATAGTGATACACACATTAGTTTGTATTTTACATGTGTAAAAATTTTACCAGTGTGGTTTTAAATGAAGAAATTGTTTAACATCTGATGTGTTCCATTCGCATAATTTTGCTCTATATCTCTGTAACAAATTATTGCTAAAAAGCTTATTCTTCTATCTATTTCATGCTAGAAAGAGAGTTATAACTTACTACCTTAAATGTATGTAGAAGGGAAATAAGTTAACACACTAGGCCAGAGCGAGTCAAATCTAGTAAACGGTGACTGGAATTGATTTTTATTTTCTCTATACGTACTATGTACACAGTGTATAGAGAAGGTATTGCACTCCACCCAAAATTTCAATACCGAGATTTCACCAGAAATATATGTTCTAGGGTCCCCTGTATAAAAAAATAATTTTCAGAAAAGGGTCCGTGTATCTGTGAACACGATAACTCAAAAACGAAAAGTCAGTAAAGTACCATACTTGGTATTTAAGTTTAGTATCTTCCAGGAATGCAACATGAAGATTTTGAGAAAAATCCCCCCCTCCCCAAACTACCCTTTACATGGAACTTTTTTCGAAAACTTTAATTTTCTCAAAAATGGTTATACCTATTTTGATTAAAATGTCGTATATTAAAGATATTCACCTGACAAATAAAATGTATATCTTGACTTTTCTGGGAATAGCCTCTGAAAATTACTTTATTCTGGAAGCATTTTATGGAATTTTGCATAACTGCTGAACCGTAAGAGATGGACAAAAACTTACCACACAAAAAATGTAGAACATTTTAAACACACAATTTATGTTGTATACATTTTATCGTGGAGTTGATCGTTTTTGAGTTATTCCTTGTTTTCGATTTCACCTTTAAAATACTTATACTTTTCTCACACAGGAATTTGTCAACTTGTGTCCATATAAACAAAGGAGCCTCAGTCACATAGCAACCAGTTTTGACTATCACTTTAACCTATGGTACTCCCTTATTTCGCTTCTACTTACAAGGAAGCAAGTGATAAGGCTATTTCTTCTATTTTTTTCTCGATTAGCATGAAGCAAATAGAAACATAAGCTTTTTAACAATATTTTGTAGCAGATAGAGAAAGTCATGTTTTTTTTTTGCGTGGTTAGAAGTTCACAAATCCCCGTAGGAGAAAAGCAAGTAATTTAAAACTGAAACCAATAACAAGGAATTTTTGAAATGGTCAATTCCACACCGGCGTGGAGATTTTTCCCCCGCTGGGAGACCTGGACCGGGGTGCACTCAGCCTCGTGAGGTCCCTGGGGGGCCAATTGAGGAGCTACTTGATGGAGAAGTAGCGGCTCCGGGTCGTGAGGACCGCATTAACCGGCCGGGAGGGGCTCGAGGCGCTGACCACGTCTCACCCTCCAATACTGCACCCCATCCATGACGTCTGTAGTGGACCGAGATGGGGGACGCAGCGGCCGGGCGGTAGGCCAAGGCTCCCCGTGAGCTGTCGTGCCATGGAGTTATGTTATATATATCTGAGAAATTGCTTATTATTGGTTTCGGCGACATAAATTGTGTGTCTTAGCGTGATCTACATTTCTTCTGCACTACGTTTTTCTCATCGTTTACGGTTTCCCAGTTATGCAAAAATCATACATGAATGAAGAGGTCTTCAGAGGTTTATTCCTAGAAAATTAAAGATGTACACTTTGTCATGTAAATATATTTAATATACGGTATTTTAATGAAAATCGTTAAGAGTTATTTTAAGAAAATAAAACTGTTCAACCTTTTATCCATGTAAAGAGAAGTTTGGGGTGGGGAATTTTTCTCAAAATCTTGTGTCGTATCCTTGGAAGATGCTTTACATAAATACCAAGTTTGGTATTTTACTAACTATTCGGTTTTGAGTTATCGTGTTCACAGGCACACGGACACAGAAGCATACACACGGACCTTTTTCTAAAATATCTTATGTGTTACATTCACATAACTTTCTCTACAGACCTGTTACAAATTATTATTGAAAAGCTTTATCTTCTATCTACTTCATGCCAATCGAGATAAATATTAGGAGAAATGTTAATATTTGCTTCCTTGTAAGTGGAAGGGAAAATAAGAATTACACTAGGCTAAAGCGATAATCAAATCTTTCAAAAGCCGTTTGCTGTGTGATTGAAATCCGTTTTACAGCATTGTCATGAATTTACAAATTTTCGAACGAAACATTTAAGTATTTTAAAATTTAAACTAACACAAAGGAATTTCATGGAAATTGCCAATTCCACGAAAAAAAATTGTATGTAGCAAAAGTTCTGTGTTTTAACAAGATCTACATTTTTGTGTAGTAATTTTTTGTCTGTTACATATTACCAGTAACCGTAGTTTAGTAAACTTCATCCATAATGAAGCGGTCTTCAGAGGCTATTTCCAGAAAATTTTAAATTTACATTTTATTTTTGATGTAAATATATTTAATATGCAGTAATTTAATTTAAAATCGTTAGAGCCATTTCTAAGAAAATCAAAGAGTTGTTTGGCGTAGGAGGATTTTCTTCCAAATATTCATCTTGCATCCTTGGAAGATGGTAAATCTAAATACCAAGTTTAATATTTTACCAACGACTTTTCGTTTTTGAGTTATCGTGTCCACAGACACACACACAATCACACACACAGGGATCTTTTTCTAAAATACTTTTTATAGAGGGGACCCTAAAACGTGTATTTCCGGCGAAGTATTGGTATAGAATTTTTGGCTTCTCTACTTATGTACTATTTACTAAGCACAAAAATTAAGGTACGCTTTTTGATACAGGGGAACCTAAAACGTGTATTTCCGGTGAAGTCACGGTATCGGATTTTTGATGGAGTACAATACTTTCTTTACCTATGCACTGTCTACTAAGTAGAGAAAGTAAAAAATAGAGAATATTTTTAATTGTTTGTATATGCAGATAAATTGGAATTCTCTCTCCAATTTGATATGTATTTTATCATGAGTATGCTATACATATTTTTTAAAATGGTAACGTGTTTCTATTTTGTAATCTAAATCCCGCACTACTTAGCAAGGTGTACTCTTTGAGTACTTCGTCTTATCAGGAGAAGCTTTGCTACATAAATTGGCACAATTTCTAAATATACCTAGCTGTGTATATAGGCAGTGTTTTTCTTTCTTTCTTTCTTTCCTGTTTTACTTTAAACAATGTTTTCTCTGAATTACACTTTAGCATAAAAATGACGCGTTTTCATTGGAGATAGACAATTTAAATTTTGACATTGTAAAACTAATGTCTCAGCAGTGCTATTGATTATTCTTTAGTGATAAAAAGTTGTTGGTTATGTTTATAAAATATTCATTTGTTATAAATGTTAATATAACATGGTCTTGCCTTAAACGAATTTAAACTAAATTGTAAATTTATTAACACATTTTCCAAACTAAATTTCAACTCTGTAATTGAAGCGGATGGCGAGAGTTTTGTTCTGTGGGCATTTTTTTATAAACGCCCATTTTACTATATAGGCACCGCTGGCGATGTCACTGACGATACATGGAATGAAGATGGATCACCGGTGGAATGCGATGACTGGAGAACATGAAGAAAACCCGCCCTGCGCTAATTTGTTCATCACAAATCCCACATGCCTGGGATCGAACCTGGGAACCTTAGTGAGAGGCAAGTGGTCTAACTACTCGGCCACGCTGTGGCCTTTGCGTACGTATGGACATAAGGATAAAGCGACCAAGCTGAAAATAACAATTAAAAAAAAAGAAAAAAAAAAGAAACTGCGTTTAATATTTTTCGATTGAGAGTCACGTGATCACGATTTGGCCCCTTGCTTATTATGGAAGTACTTTTCTCCGGCCGAGAACTTAACGAAACTGCACAGAAGTGGCGACTGAAACTTTCCTTTCCCGTTTATTACTAGGATTTTTAAAATTTCCACTAGATCTCTAGACGGCGAAAATTACGGTGGCAGGGGTGTTTTCCGTTCAGCTTTGGAACGAGATAATTCTGAGTGATGTAATATTTGCGCTGTTCGGTTTTAATTTTGAAAGTGTTTAGACATGAGAGGAAAACGATAGTCTTAACATTCAGGAAAAGAAAGTAGTTGACTTCGTAAGTTTATTTCTTTTTTCTTTCTTTTTTTTTTTTTTAATTAAAGAGGTCACACATTATATTTTTGAAATTAATTCTCGAAGTTGAATACATTGTGATTCTCAACACAAATATAACTTTCAAATTGCTGATGTAAAAGTTGATTTTAATTACATTTATTGTTTTTAAAAGATCTGCGTTTTTCTTTCTTTTTTCAGTTTCATATGTTTACCAATTATATAACATTATAGAAAATACATTTAAGTTGAAAATAATGTCACTGATTCTACATGGACAATTTATGATGCATTTTGTACTCCTACAGATATGTTGCACTTGTGGTATTTGAATCTAGATCGTTAAAGCTATTTTTAGGATATAATAATTATGAAGCTATTTTGTGAAACATTTGTTTTAGAGGACGATTTTCTTAAAAACTTACCTTTAGAATCTGTGAGAGAGGCTGAACTGAAATACTAAGTTTGGTTTTTAGCCTACGTTCTCTTTTTGGTAATACACAGTGGATTATTTTCTGATTTTTATGGGTTCCGGGGACTTCAAAATAGTCTTCTTGATATCTATAGGCTGGTTCACACAATCGGTAACCAGAACGAGAACGGAATGTTGAAATACGTGTATTTCAATGGACACGATTACAATTGAACGGGAAGCAAATCTTACAAAGGTTTAAGTTTCTCGTTCTGGTTACCGGGCGCGGCATATTAGATGCATATTATGCATTATTAGACTCTTCGATGTAGAGATTATTCTAAGTGGCCGTGACATGAAACAGTCGCTAGAGTTCACTTTAATCGCAATTCTTTCGAATTATAAAGTTGACTAACCCGTATTGCGTTGGCTGAATTGGAGACCGATACAAATTTTCATTGGTCAGTTAAAAATAAGTGAAGTCGCAATGCGCAAAATTGACCAGGAAAAGAAGGATAAATGCATTCTCGGTTACGTCCTGGTTACCAGTCTCGTGTTATTATGAACCAGCCTTTTTAATGGAATACATTTCATTAAGAAATATTTTTTAGGATTAGGATATTATAACGGAAGGGGACACCTCGATTACTGCGACACCATTATGTGTCTACTGTGACACAGTCGGATGAAATGGAGGAGCCGTACAGACCACAGAGTTAGCATTTCGAAGCTTGAACATCCGCGCACCATTAGGGAGCAATTCCAGTAGGGCTGCGCAGCGAGTCTATCAGCCGAGACAGTTCTTTCTGGCGGGAAAATTATTTATAGAGCGCAAGCTCCTGTGACCTGTCAGACAACGTCGACACTGAGCCGAAAGCACACCTGAAACATAAAAGGAAGTGAAATGAGAAAGAATAAGGGAAAGGATAATTGTGGTAGAAGAAACCATCCCAGCATTCGCCTTGTCAGCCAGAGGAAAACCGTAAAAATCTCCATTAGCGATCGAACTCCGGACCTTCCAAATGCGAGCCTCACACTATAGTATCTCGCTCGGTACTGTATATTACCACTAATTTCACAAGATATTGGAATGTAGCACGATAATTTTAAATATCAATGCTCCCTTTCAAAGTGATATGGGAGGTTCAAACAAACAGACACAGGTAAAGGAGTTTTCCGATTCCGTTCCGTTGCGTTCCGGCCTCTAGCACGAACTGCTATCACTGAGAAAGTCATTTACACAGCGATGCTCATTTGTGTGTGTACTACAGCGCTATTTTTATACAAAACGGACCTGAGCGAGATTCCTGAAAGCCAGGCAACCGCTACACAAAGACTGGCATCAAAGGGAGAAATATCAAAAGTGAGAGAGGTAGAATAGTGTGTTGGTTTCTCGAAAGGAGAGAATCCTGCCTGATGTCAAAAGGATTTCCACAGAATTCGCCTGTCAGACAGTCCACATTCCAAATCCTTACAAGATATCTCCAGTAAACGGAGCCTACCAGGTTTTAACATCTTACTCCAAGTGATCAAAGAGATTCTGTTTGGATTGTACTGGACTTACAATGTCTTCGACGTAAGTGGTTAACTATCTCTGTTTCTAGCTTAATTCGTCTGAAGACATCAGCTTTTTTTTTTTTTTTTTTGATAGTGTTTAACGCCCGCTTTTACTACTTGTGGCACCGCAGGCAAACCAGTTACTCTTGATGAAATTGGTGCCACATATATAATATTTTATAGTTTTGCGACAAATTATTCTTATGAAAACTTATTACTTTCTCTACACGTACTATTATGTACATAGTGTATAGAGAAGGTATTGTACTCCATCCAAAATTCGATACCGAGATTTCACCGTGAAGGCATTATCAGAAAAAGGTCCGCGTGTCTGTGAACACGGTAACTGAAAAACGAAAAGTCGGTAAAATACCAAACTTGGTATTTAAGTTTAGTATATTCCAGGGATGCGACACGAAGCTTTTGAGAAAAATCCCTCCACCCTAACTACCCTTTACATGGAACTTTTTTCAAAATGTTTGATTTTCTAAAAAATGGCTCTAACGATTTTGCTTAAAATTTCGTATATTAAAGATATTTACCTGACAAATAAAATATATATCTTGAATTTTCTGGGAATAGCCTCTGAAGAGTAGTTTATTCCGGATGAATTTTACTGAATTTTGAATAACTGCTAAACCGTAAGAGATGGACAAAAACTTACTGTGTAAAAATGTAGAGCACATTAAAACACACAATTTATGTTATATACATTTTTTTCGTGGAGTTCGTCTTTTTTGAGACATTCCTTATTTGTAGTTTCTGCTATGAAAAACGTATACTTTTCTCACACAGTAACTTGTCAGCTCCTATCCATATAAACAAAGGAACGTCATTGACATAGCAACCAGCTTTTGACTATCCTTTTAACCTATGGTACTCCCTTATTTCGCTTATATTTACAAGGAAGCAAGTAATAAGATTATTTCTGCTAATCTTTTCTCGATTAGCATGAAGTAAATAGAAGAATAAGCTTTTTAACAATAATTTGTTGCATATGTAGAGAAAGTCATGTGAATGGAACACATAAGATTTTTCTATATACTTCATAACATATTTAAAGTTTGCATATCAAAACATAACGCAAACAAAGAATGGGATCAATATTTTCAAAAACTGTATGATAAAAGTTCTGTCTTCAATTCACATGGCTTTCTCCGTCTGATCTAGGAACATACTATTCTTACAAAAGATTACTCTTCTCTCTGCTCCATGCTAATTGAGATAAGTATTATCAAAATGGTCTTATTACCTACTTCCTTATAAGTAGAAGGGAATCTACTAGGCTAAAGCGATAGCCAAATCTTTTAAAAGCTGTCGCTATGAGATTGTTGTTGGAATTTTCTTCTTTGCGTGGCCAGGAGTAAAACAGAAGAAACACAGAGACTTCCTGTTTGAGAAAAGTATAAGTATTTTAAAATTGAAACTAATGACAAGGAATATTTCGGAAACGGCTACCCCACACCAAAATGTAAAGGACATCAATTATGTGTTTTAACGAGATCTACATTTTCTACATTTTTTTTTTTTTTTTTTTTTTACACTCTCTTACGGTTTACCAGTTATGCACATCCAGAATGAAAAGAACTTCAGAGGTTATCTCCAGGAAATTCAAATTGTACATTATATTTGTCATGTTACTATATTTAATGCTCGGTAATTTAATTAAAAACGTTACGCAATTTGAGAGAAATAAAAAACATTGAAATTTCATTGCCATAGTCGGGATTTGAGCCATGAGTCTTCCGGTCTCTAGCCTGAGCTCTCGTACTGTGTCGGTATGTTGCCATGGTAGCTCAGGTTAAAGCAACCGACTAGAGACCGGGAGATCTGTGGCTGAAATCCCGGCTGTGGAACTGAATTTTTCAGTCTATACCTGTGGCAAGTACATAGCTTATTAGGGAAGTTACACTCTCCCCATATTGAAAATGACCTAAGCAACTTGTCAATCTACAGCCCGGAAGAGGGAGGCAGATAGTTCGGTATTACCCGTTAAATGGTATTTGAACGCACGACGTACACCTGGGAGCAGAAAAAGACGCGTATTTAGGATGAGAGGATTAAGGACGAGGGGATAAGAGGCTCTCAAAACGTTCCCTCTTTATTTTCCCTCATGCAAAATTATAGTTGCTTAATTTCACACCACCCCAAAGAAAACCCGTGTGAAGAGTGAGCTGTGTATGTCCTTTCTAGTTGAGTGCCTTTAAGATAATAACCGTAAAAGTATTAATAAGGCTGATGATAATAGTCCACTAATTTAGCACCTTTTTTGTTATCTACACATCATCAGTGTTTTAATGTAACGACAGTAATACCACCACCACTACTACTCATAATAATACTAGTAATAATAATAATAATAATACATCAAGGATTAGACAGGAATGATCTGTTCCGACTCCAAATTACAGTTACTCAAACCATCTTCGAGCGGTAAGTCTTTGACTCCTAGATTGTAATTCAGCGGTCTTTGAAAAACCAGTCTAGTAAATTTCCATGAAGGGATTGAATATTTTTGTTAGGCTTCGTGGTTTGGTAAGCTTGGTTATTCAAAGGGTCGTATAACAATTTCAACAGTGTACAGCTCATTGGTGACAGCCGTTTGAATTGGTCAATGTGTCTACTGATGTTGAAAATGGAGAAAACCGAGTTTCGTGCTGTTATTAAATATTTTCATTTGAAGGGTTGGACTACCATACAAATCAAAATAGAATTGGATCGAGTTCATTTACTTTTAGATTAATACATTTAAACGTGGTCGGACATGGACCGAAGACGAACCGCGCTCCAGCCGCCCAGTTTAGGTCACCACTCAGGAAGCCATTATCAAAACCATAATGCAAGGCCACCGAATAAAAAATCGTGAGGTTGTAGAGACTGTAGGTATCTCAAATGAGCAAGTGCATATTTTGCGCGGAGAATTGGCTATGAGGAAACTACGAGGTGCGAGGTGGGTGCCGCAATTGCTCACAGTCGACCAAAAGTGCATCTGGAACATTTCAACAATGTCTGACAATGGTTAATCGCAATCCGCAAGACGTTTTGTGCCGATTTGTGACTTTGATGAAACCTGCATTTATACATCAGAGCCAAAAGTTAGGTCTCTTGGGGATTACGATCCCACAAACCGCCGCTTCAGGCGATACCGGCTTCCCCGCATGGCTTGCGGGCATCCCCGGTAACGAAGGAGCACCACCAACAGCTGCTACGGCTAAGCTCCTTATTATCCTTCAAGAGTTGTTTGGATTCAAAATTTAATCTCAAGAAACATTTTGATAAAAACACACCAGCGGTGCACAAGGGCCGTTGCACCATCAAGGCAACCGTCGAGGAGCAATATTCGCCTCCTCCTGTCACTCCACAACCCCAAAACACACCCGCCATCCTACAAAACCCACAATCCCGTCAGAACGTGGTTAAGTTCTCTCTGAGAACAGGGACACGTCTAACACACCTTGGGCTGCCCTCAGCCTGCCAATCACACTGGACTGGAGCCAAAACAAAGAAACAAGCCTGGAGAAAAGAAGAAAAGTACCTTATTTTCAACTGGTAAGGTAACGAGTACTGTTTTTTTGGGATTCCCAAGGAATAATCATCATAGATTACTTGTTAAAAAGCAAACCGTAACGGGGATCTATTATGCTTCATTGTTGGATCGTTTGAAGATTGTGTTAGCAAAAAAAAAAAAAAAAAATCCAAATTTGGCACGCAGAAAAAAAGCGTTCTTTCACCAGGATAATGCACCGTCCCACACATTAGCGATAACAGTGGCAAAAGTGCATGGATTGGGCTTTGAATTGGTTCCTTATTCCCCTATTTACCACACTTACCTCAAAGTAACTTATTTCTGTTCCCTAAGATGATGCTTTGGCTTGGTGGGAAGAACATTTCATCAAATGACGAAGTGATAATTGCAGTCAAGAAGTATTTTTCCAGAGTTTGACAGAACTCACTTTTCCGGAGGAATGGAAAACCTGGAGTGTCGCTGGACCAAGTGCATCCCTCAAAAGCGATTATGACGAAAAGTAAGATGAGTTGTGTACGAAACAAACTATTTCTTAATTTTTTATCAGACTTGTCAAACCATAATCGTATTTTTTCTGTAGTCTGCAATTTTATCCGTTAGTTCAAGCAGCCCCAATTCTTTCCTTATATCTTCATTTCTCTGTTTCCCCATAAGAGTATAATCTACTATAAATCTCAAAACTTCATAACGTACGTCTCAAAGGACCTTACTTACAATATTTTAAAAATGTTACTTTTCTTGATAATGCTCTACTAATTATTATTCCGCATATCTGTTGAAATAAGTCAGATTTCTCTTTATATATCTTTTCTATCCTTGCCAATGGAAACTACTGAATAATTAAAACCCATGACTTGTTCAAAAGAAACATTATGTCATATTTTTGGTCCTATTAGGATCTCATCCAAGAAATGCGTTATTTTATACTTTCTCTACACGCACCATGTACATAGTGTATAGAGAAAGTATTGTATTTCACACAAAAATTCGATACCGAGATTTCACCGGAAATATATGTTTGAGGGTCCCCTGTATCCAAAAAAAAAAAAGTATTTTAAGAAAAATGTCCTGTGTCTGTGAACACGATAACTCAAAAACGAAAAGTCTGTAAAATACCAAACTTAGTATTTTCCAGGGAAGCGACATGAAGATTTTGAGAAAAATCCCCCTACCCCAAACTATCCTTTACGTGGAACTTTTTTCGAAAAATTTGATTTTATAAAACATGGCTCTAACTATTTTTATTAAAATATCGTATATTAAAGATATTTACCTGACAAATAAAATGTTTATTTTGAATTTTCTGGGAATAGCCTCTGAAGAGCAGTTTATTCTGGATGAATTTTACTGAATTTTGAATAACTGCTAAACCGTAAGAGATGGACAAAAACTGACTACACAAAAAATGTAGAGCACGTTAAAACACACAATTTATGTTATATACATTTTTTTCGTGAGTTCGTCGTTTTTGAGACATTCCTTATTTTTGGTTTCTGCTATGAAAAACTTGTACTTTTCTCATACAGGAACTTGTCAACTCCTATCCATATAAACAAAAGAACTTCATTGACATAGCAACGAGCTTTTAAGTATCATTTTAACGTATGGTAGTCCCTTATTTCGCTTCTACTTACAAGGAAGCAAGTAATAAGACTATTTCTGCTCATTATTTCTGATTAGCATAAAGTAAATAGAAGTATAAGCTTTTTAAAAATAATTTGTTGCAGGTATATAGAGAAAGTCATGTGAATGGTACACATCAGCTTTTTTTATTCTCTATTGACATTTTCAAATTATATTCAGTCACTTCTTTAAATTATAGAGCGCTCTTTGCAGAATATCCTCAGTAAATGTTCCATATTTGTGTTGCCCATCATAAACTTATAAATACTACTACTACTCCTACTACTAATAATAATAAACTTAGAAATATTATTTTATTACTTTTACCTTTTACAAATGGCATCTTCTATATAGATATTGAGTACTGCAAGTGAAGGTCGACAACTTTTTCGGCCACCTTGATTACCTCCACTTTTTATTCTTATCCGTGTTACTATATAAGGACTGAATTGTAGGCATTAAGTGATTAAGAAGTGCTCTACTTTCCATTATTTCTCACTTTTTACTTCCATTAACGTTGTCAAAGGCATTAACATAATCTATGAAACATACGAAAATTAGGAGACTATACTCTTTCCCTTTTTCAACCAGTTGTACGATTTTAAAAATACAATCTATATAGGATATACTCTTTCTAAAATGTTGATTTTTTTAGAAGAATGCGGAGTATTCAACCCGAAGGTTGATCAATGGCCCTCATGGTATCGTGGAAGAGACCACAAGGATGATACCGCGGTGGTGTTGCCTTTTCCGTTCTAGGGATGATAATAATGACGATGAAAGGATTCACACTCAGTGTTCTCAACGAGGGAGAAAATCCCCACTGCTTTAACGTGAAGAAGAATTGGTTTTATGAATGTCCAAACCTTCTGCAGATCCTTGCGCTTCTAAACTGCAATCATGACAATATGTTGTATTATGTTTGCAAAGGTTTTTGCCATAAGGTTCATAACAAGAATTTAACAGACTAATACCTTCATAATTAAAAACAGTAATTATAATTTTACTAATAAGTTAGTAAAATCCGTTTAACTGAACTGGACTTTGCCGTAACCCGGATTCATCGAAACACCAGAACGGATTTGGCCAGGCCGTGGCCGAGTGGTCAGACCACTCGCCTCTCACTTAGGGTTCGACCGCTTGTGAGATTTGTGGTGGACAAAGCGACCCAAGGGCGGGTTTTCTCCGGATTCTCCGGGTTTCCCCGCCATCGCATTCCACCGGGGTTCCATCTTCATGTATCATCAGTGTCATCGCCTGCGGTGCCATTGCAGTAAAAGCGAGCGTTAAACACTACAAAAAAAGAAGAGGAAGAAGAAGGGATGGCAAAGACGTAAGAAAGATCGAAAAATAAAAATTCGGGCTGCCAATGTGCTGTGATACTTGGCAAAATTATTTTACCCTAATCTAAATGTCAATAGAAGTACTTGGTATTGCATGTCAATTCTAACCTCACATACTGCATTTCAAGAAATGTATCACTATAACTATTGTTAACTGCTTACATACGCATGCAATAGAGACCCACTCTAATTTTACTGTTGGTATTGGTCAGTGTGCTTAATTAGGGTTAAAGATAGAGAAATGAAATCGTATGCTAAAGAGCATTTAACAGGGATTCGAATCCGTGACAGCAGGCAAGGAATGCAAAGCTTTAAAGGTAAGAAAGTCTACAAAAATGCATTAAAATGCTAACGGGAAATGTTGAATTACGGAACTATAAAAACACAAAACTTTTTGTTTAACTTCCCTTGCGTTTTACGGAACAAAACACTGAATCAACACCAGGAGATGTAATGTTTATCAAACCGTGACGTGATATACCGCTGCTCGCTAGCGTTGCGAGAAAAAATCCAGAAAAAGTTGCTGTGTTTATGAAATAGTATTTGTAAATAGCAATGCATATTTTAATACCTTTATACACCAGTATATTTTTGTTAAATATTATTATCTGCATTTAAAATATACTTATTGTCTTATATCTACTGTCCGAAAATATGCGTTATCCGAAACCATTTTGGCCCCATTATTTACTTATGTGGAGTTCTACTCTAATTTATATGTAAATTCCAGGTTACCAAAGCTTCTGTTTTTCTATTAACCAAGGCAGTAAAGGGAAAGAACGTTTTTTGTAGTGTTTAACGCCCGCTTTTAAACCGGCGGGGGAAACCGGAGGACCCGGAGAAAACCCGCCCCTGCGCCGCTTTGTCCACCACAAATCTCACATGTGGTCGCTTGGGATCGAGTGACACTCGGCCACGGCGCGGCCTGTGAAAGAACAACATCCATATGTAGAAAAAATAACCAGATTTAACATTTTGAAATCGGAACAGACCATATAGCCTAAACCCTTACGTATTCCATTCGCATTACTTTCTCTACAAACTAATGTTACAAAGATAATGTTACAAACTAATGTTATTCGTTTATCTACTTCATGATAATCGAGATAAACGTTAGCCGAAATAGTCTTATTACTTGCGTCTTTGTAAGCAGAAGCGAAATATGGGAGTACCATAGGTTAAAAAGATAGTCAAAAGATGGTTGCTATGTGACTGAAGTTCCTTTGTTTATATGGACAGGGGTTGACAAATTCCTGTATCAGAAAAGTAAGTTTTTCAAACTGAAACCAAAAAACAAGAAATATTTCAAAAATGAACAACTCCTTGAAAAATATGTATATAATATAAATTGTGTGTTTTCACGTGCTCTACATTTTTGTGTGGTAAGTTTTTGTCCATCTCTTACGGTTTAGCAGTTATGCAAAATTCCGTAAAGTTCATCCAGAATAAAGTAGTCTTCGGAGGCTGTTCCCATAAAATTCAAGATATACATTTTATTTGTCAGGTAAATATCTTTAATATATGATAAAGCCATTTTTAAGAATATCAAAATTTTCGAAAAAAGTTCCATGTAAAGGGTAGTTGGGAGTGGGGGGATTTTCTTATAAATCTTCGTGTCGCATCCTTGGAAGATACCAAACTTAAATACCAAGTTTGGTATTCAACGGTCTTTTCGTTTTTGAGCTATGCTATCCACAGACACACACAGGCACGCAGACACGCACACGGACCTTTTTCTGAAAATGTTTTTTCCTGGATTCCGGAGGCCCCAAAACATGTATTTCCGGTGAAATATAGGTATCGATTTTTGGGTGGAATGCAATACCTTTTCTATGTACATAGTGCGTGTAGAGAAAGTAAAAATATGTGATGTGTTTGTTCCACAAACAAGCTTTCCTTGTAAAAGAGCATTCTTTTATCTACATGATGGTAATATACATAGATAAACATTAGCAGAACTGGTCTTAATACTTGCTTCTTTTTGAGTAGAAGAGAAGTATGGAAATAACAATGCTAAAGAAATAGTCAAAATTTTAAAAAGCTGATCACTAGGTGAAAGAATTGAAACTCAGTTGTCTTTATAAAACCGGAAGTAAAACAAAAGAAACCTCTTATTTGAGAAAAGTTTTAATAATGTCATCCAGAGTGAAAGAGTCTTCAGAGGCTATTCCCAGAAAACTTAAAATGTGCATATGTTTGTCATTACAAATCTTAAAAATCTGATGTGTTCCATTCACATGACTTTCTCTACATCTCTGCAACAAATTATTCTATTTACTTCATCTAGTCGAGAAAAAATTAGCAGAAATAGTCTTAATACTTTCTTCCTTGTATAGAAGCGAAATAAAGGGGGACCATAGGTTAAAGTGATAGTCAAATGCTAGTTGCTAGGTAACTGGAGTTCCTTTGTTTGTATGGACACGAGTTCACAAAGTCCTGTGTGAGAAAAGTGTAAGTCCTTTATAGCTGAAACCAAAATCAAGGAATATCTCAAAAACAATCAACTCCACAAAAAATGTATATAACATATATTGTGTGTTTTAAGGTGCTCTAATTTTGTTGTTTGATAAGTTTTTGTCCATCTCTTACGGTTTAGCAGTTGTTCAAAATTCCGTAAAATTGACCCAGAGTAAAGTAGTCTTCAGAGGCTATTCCCAGAAAATTAAAAATATACATTTTATTTGTCAGGTAAATATCTTTCATATACGATATTTTAATCAAAATCGTTGGAGCCATTTTTTAGAAAATCAAAATTTTCGAAAAAAGTTTCATGTAAAGGGTAGTTTGGGGTGGGGGAATCTTTCTCAAAATCTACGTGTCGTATCCCTGGAAGATAATAAACTTAAATACCAAGTTTGGCATTTTACCGACTTTTCGTTCTTGAGTTATCGTGTTCACTGGCACATGGACACACGGACACACACACGGACGTTTTTCTGAAAATACTTTTTTTGAATACAGGGGACCCTAAAACACAGATTTCCGGTAAAATCTCGGTATCGAATTTTTTGATGGAGTGCAGTACCTTCTCTATACACATGTACATAGTGCGTATAGAGAAAGTAAAAATATGGTATTTTAATAAAAATCGTTAAAGCCATTTTTAAGAAAATCAACATTTTCGTAAAATGTTCCATGTAAAGGGCAGTTGGTAGGGGGAGGGGATTTTCTTGAAAATATTCGTGTCGTATCCTTGTAAGATATTCAACCTAAATACTAACTTTTGTATTTAATCGACTTTTCGTTTTTGAGCTGTGCTGTCCAAAGACACACATACACATAAAAGGCCAAGTTTTTAGACTTCTCGCCTGTTGCCAAGTCGGCACGGATTCCCTATCAGGCGACCGCATGTGGGATTTGTGGTGGACAAAGCGGCGCATGGTGCGGGTTTTCTCCAAGTTCTCCGGTTTCTCCCGTCAATGCATTCCACCGGTGCTCCGTCTTCATTTCATCATTCATTAAAGTCATCACTTACGGTGCTTTTAGTAAAGGCGGGAGTTAATTGCTATCAAATAAAATACACGTATACGCACACACACACACACACACACACACACGGACAATTTTCTAAAAATCTGATGTGTTCCATTCACATGACATTCTCTATATCTCTGTAAATTGTTATTGTTAATAAGCTTATCTTTTATTTATTTCATGCTAATCGAGAAAAATTAGTAGAAATAGTCTTATTTCTTGCTTTATTGTAAGTAGAAGCGAAATAAGGGCGTACCACAGGTTAAAGTGAAAGCCGAAAGCTGGTTGCTATGTGACTGATGTTCCTTTGTTTGTATGGGCAGGAGTTGACAAATTCCTGTATGAGAAAAGTATGTTTTTCAAAGCTGAAACCAAGAAAAAGGAATATCTCAAAAACGATCAACTCCACGAAAAAATGCATATGGCATAAATTGTATGTTTTAACGTGCTCTACATTTTTTGTGGGTTAAGCTTTTGTCAATCTCTTACGGTTTAGTAGTTATGGAAAATTCATCCAGAATAAAGTAGTCTTTAGAGGCTATTCCCAGAACATTCAAAATATACATTGTATTTGTCAGGTAAATAACTTTAATATACGATATTTTAATCAAAATCGTTAGAGCCATTTTTTAGAAAATCAAAATTTTCGAAAAAAGTTCCATGTAAAGGGTAGTTTGGGGTGGGGGATTTTTATCAAAATCTTCGTGTCGCATCCCTGGAAGATACTAAACTTTAATACCAAGGTTGGTATTTTACCGACTTTTCGGTTTTGAGTTATCGTGTTCACAGGCATACGGACACACACATACGGACCTTTTTCTGAAAATACTTTTTTGGATATAGGGAACCCTAAAACATATATTTCCGGTGAAATCTCGGTATCGAATTTTTGGGTGGAGTGCAAT
This sequence comes from Hymenopus coronatus, assembly GCA_030762935.1. Taxonomy (NCBI): domain Eukaryota; kingdom Metazoa; phylum Arthropoda; class Insecta; order Mantodea; family Hymenopodidae; genus Hymenopus; species Hymenopus coronatus. The sequence continues at coordinate 31,903,383 of CM060897.1, forward strand.
ACCTTCTCTATACACTATGTACATAGTTCATATAGAGAAAGTAAAAATGCTTTTGTGGATTCAGGTAGTCTCAAAACACGTATTTCGGGTGAAATCTTGGTTTCAAATTTTTGGGTGGAATACAATATTCTCTATTTACAATGTATATTGTACATACCTGCTAGAGAAAGTAAAATTAATTTGGACTGTTACGCGAGCAATTTTCTTCACAAAATTGTCACAACCTCTTTCACACGCTTTCTTTTATTCACGGCTGTAATTTTTTTTTTTTTTTTTTTTTTTTTTTTTTGTGAGGGAATAGTTCGTAAAAAGAAATAAGGCCTGTCCTCACAATTAATTGTTTATTAATAAATGCTCACAATTAAATATTTTTTCAGCTTTTTCTTTACGAGCACTGTTGAATCTTGTAGCTAAATATCGCTTAACCCAGAAGTTAATTTCATCACTTCTTTTGTGGGAATTGTTCGATATTTCTCATAAAGTTATAATAAACATTCAAGGTTATTGTTTTTTCACCATTAGTCAATGGTTCACCTGTCTAATGTTTTGCGCAACTACAAAGGCGCAAGAGCAATTTCTATGTTTCTAAACACCAACAAACATCAATCATTGTAAACAATATTCGGATATCAAGTGACTCAAACGAATTGCTTGTTGAGGTTTATAGTTCTGTTTAACGGCATAAATCAGCGTTAAATTGATAAGTATTTATATAGAAAATTATATTATTTAAGAATAAATTCATTTTGAAATGTATTGGCATGGGATTACTTTTCTGTGCGTATTGCTACTGTGTTGTACCACGGTGCACTGGCCACATGGGACGTTGTGGCGCAGATCAAATTAACAGTGGATACTGTTTAAATTTTGTTTACCGGAACATTTAATTGCATTTTGCCTTCCTGCGTTAGCATTAGGCTCTCAAACAAACCTTTCTTTAGAACTGGTCTTTAGAAGCAAAAATGAAAACGACCAGTGATTCTCGAATTTAGAATTCCAACAGATAGACAACTTACCTTGCTGGTGGCTATTTGATCAAGCCAGGAATGGATTAAAAACATTACAACGCCAAGGGAGGACAGAAACTGATAAACACTGTGACATGAAACTAATTTGCTTCACTTTAATGCAATATGGCCGTCAGCTACACATGGGTTCGTCTGTGTTTAGTTTTCGCCCTGCTTTTGTGTACTTGGGTAACTGTTTAGTTTGATAGCCTTTGTGCATGTTTACATTTAAACAGTCATTTATTATTCGTCTGTCAACAAGGCCATGGATTCACAAATTAGAAAATTAATTTGTGACTTTAACGACTGTTAATGCAACAAGTATCATTCGCTTATAGCTCATTTCTTTGCGTGTAGCCAATAACAGGCCGAGATAAGTGCTAATTAGGAACTTAGCCTTTGTAAAACACTAACTGGCACTCCCAACTACAACCCAGTACAAGAGCAAAAACATCTGCACATCCGAACCAATCGCCGCCAACTCCGCTAGAACCACAACCATTCGCCTCTCACCTAGACGGGTTCGATCCCAAGCGACCGCATGTGAGACTTGTGATGGACAAAGCGGCGCAGGGGCGGGTTTTCTCCGAGTCCTCCGGTTTCCAACGCCATCGCATTCCGCTGGTGCTTCATCATTCCATGTATCACCTGCGATGCCATGGTAGTAAAAGCGGGCGTTAAACACCATCAAAACAAAACAAACAAACAAGAAAACACCAGGTGCATAAAAAACGGCACTCCAACAGCAAAGACCAAGTTACGTAAGGTATCAAGACCAACTATAAAGAAGATTTAATAATTACAAATATATATATATATATATATATATATATATATATTTTTTTTTTTTTTTTATTTCACCCTTTAACATCTAAGGTCATATCGGGGGCTTTGCACTTGAAACAACCTACTTGTCTGTAGGTTTAAATCATTTTAGTTTCCTCAAACACACACATGCACATTCACTCTCACATACATACTTGCAGACTCTGGGGGATAGGGAATAGTTCTGGCTAAAGAAAAATGTCCCGCCCCAGCCTGGAATCGAACCCGGGACCTCCGGGTGAGAAGTCAGCTCGTCAATTATATTGTTATTATATATTTTACTGTTAGGAATATTAGTCTGCACTTTAATTTTATGAATATACAATACAAGAGAGATCCAAGGGCATCAAGGAAATACAAACCAGCATTAAAGACTTCACAACTGCCATCAACAAACTCAACGGAGTCAGAGAATACCAAACTGAAACCATAAAGAACCTCACCGAGGATACAGAGAGCATCAGTCTACAAGGAACTCGCAGACAAAATCACCAACATGTACATAAGAAACGGCATGGCTTCCAAGAACTAAAAGAAAACCACACCACAATCTACGATAAACTCTTGAAAATGGGAGGGAGGAGATGACAATACACCCCCAAAACAAATGTAAGTATTTTGAAATAAATAAAGAATAAAAAGTGTCTGCCGGTCGGAACAAACGAGTCGCCCTTGAGATTTAAGAAACGACAAATTAGTAGCGGAAAAAAGAAAATAACTTGGCTGAGGAGAATAAAAACCCTAAAACAACATTGGGTAGGAACCTAAATCCATATCCATATAACCATCCAACTTCGAATGAGGCCTTCCTGTTCATCATTTCCTTATCACTGTATCAGGCCTGAAGAAACAGGCAACGGTGTTCAGCAGGTTGCCACTGGATTATGACATGTGCACTGTAGGGTCATTGCGGTACCGGCTGTTCGAGATTCGCCTTCGGGTTCTTTTGGACTCTCTTAGGGGAACCTCCCGGAGGAGGTGTTCAGTCCAAACCGTTATAGACTCCGTTCTTGCTTGCGCTCATTGTTATCTGGATCTGGTCGTCTCTCGGATCGCTCCCCTCAACCCTTCCTTCCTGGGATCATGAAAATCTAATGCACTGCTCTGCCCCAGTGCCTGGGGATCCCGTGAGTAATTCTAATCCTAATTCTCCTTCCCAGTTTTTCATTATGAAAGTATTATACAATTATCTAGAAACTTTTTAAAGTTAAAAATTGTTCTTTCGTTTCTTAAAACAGTAATGCTGTCAAGTCAAGTCCATTTCTTACGATTTTCACATAAACATCTTTAAAACTACAGTTTCATTTATTGGTTTTTAGAAACCCTGTGTTTCAAGTTTTACAGACTGTATTCTAATTTTGTGTATATGCCTACATAATTACCTAAGTCTGAAAATTGAATTTAAAGGCACTCGCGCGCGTGCTTTTATGGATTAAAGAGGGCTTGATTTAACGTAATGTCAATTACCTTTTATTTTCTCTATTTTTGACACTGTTGTCGCTCAAAAAGAGGTTTTATGATACAAATATGCTATGTGAGTGTCTTCAAAGGCTTACATAGAATTTCAATCAATCATTCAATGGAATGATATAGTAGGGTACCCAGTGTGGGGTAGGAGTCACCCATGCCACTGAGCATTATTAGTGAGCAGTAGGTTCAGAGTAGAGCTATACTTGCACATGTGTAGAGGGAAGCAGGCAGCCTAAGGGTTAATCAATATTTATGTTCCCACACTGTTTTCTTTTATATTTTGTTTTTTGATCCATTTTATATTGATGTATTATTTTATATGCTCTTTTGTTTTGTGTACAAATCGAAACTACTAGAGGCACATATTCTGTGTGTTTTTTTAGTTAGAAACGTTTTGTGATTATGTTTTTGTTATAAACAATTTTATTCGTTATCAGGCTAGACATATATAACAAGGCTACCCAGAAATGAAGGGGAGAGACACTCGAAAAAACTATCTGATCGAGTAAGAACGATCGCGCCTTCTACGGGGTCATATTTTCCAGGTAGAGGACCCAAAGATACGAAGTAAATAGTTGTTCTTAAACTTGTTCTGGCGACATAGAAACATTTCAAGTGGAATACTTTGTCCTCCACCAATATAAAATAGAGTTTGGGAGTAATACGATATTATTTGTCTGAGCTAATAAATATAATTTGTTGATATCGACAAAGGTAAAGGGAGATAGAGTTTTGCGTTGATAAAGCACACGAAGGCACTAGTTATTTCAACTTTGTGGCTCTTACAACAATTTTGAATAAAATAGAATTTAATAATTTAAAAGAAAGAGATAAAAGTCAGTAATGCTTTATTTATACAAAAGAACCAGCCCATATTCTACTACACTGAATTGTTCAACATAAACCCTGAGAGAAACAATTACTTGCTTCTTCGACTGACTATCGTGGCATAGTGCCTCCTGCACAGGAGGATACTACTTCATATTGGCAACCTTTCGAGGCGGTTACGCTTCTTATTGGCACCCATACCTGAAGAATTTTCACTTCAGCTTTTACTATCATGAATTAATGAGAATGCATGATCAAAATGCGCTTTATTTATGGATGCTCTGTACCTGATGTATTTCTCGGCGTCCCATTCTATACTGGGCGTGAAAGACCGCTTCATTTTGCTCAGAGGCCTCTTTATCAGGCTTGCTGTTCTTTTCCCTGCCGTAAATCTACAACACGGGACCAGAGGCTTTACTTCCCTTCGAAAGGAAGCCATGCTAAGGATTTTTACGCCCGAAAAAATCCATCGTCCTCCGCCGGGTCTGAACCCGCGACCTTGGGTTATTGAAGTTAGTATGGTAACCATTACGGAGAGTAACATGTATGGTCAGAGAGCTAAGGAGAAACACCAATAAATTACATGAATTCCACACATTTCACCTGGTACATACTGATCTTTTTGAAGTTAAACACTCTTAGTAACAGTCAGATTGCAAAGTGCAATGCCACAGCCCGGATTTGAACCACGAATCTTTTCGTCTCTAGGCGGTTGCTCTAACCATTGAGCTACCATGACAGCATGTCATGACATTAAATTCCCCAGATGACTCGAATGTTTCCCGATAAACATTAATTTAAACAAATTAATTTAAATTACTAATTAAACTAAAAAGCTGATGTGTTACATCCACATGACTTTCTCTACATCTCTGCAATAAATTATTGCTAAGCGGCTTATTCTTTTATATACTTCATGCTAATCGAGAAAAAAATGAGCAGAAACGGTTTTACTACTTGTTTCCTTGTAATCAGCAGGGAAATAAGCTAAAGCAATAGTAAAATATTTTAAAAGTTGGTTGCTATGTCTTTGAAGTTCCTTTGTTGTATGGCCATGAGTTGAAAAATTCCTGTATGAGAAAGTACAGTATTTTAAAGCTGAAACCAATAACGAGGAATATCTCAAAAACTGAGAACTCCACGAAAAAAATGTATAGAACATAAATTGTGTGTTTTAAGAAGCTCTACAGTTTTGTTGAGTAAGTTTTTGTCTATCTCTTATGGTTTACCAGTTGTGCAAATTTCCGCAAAATTCATCCAGAATAAAGATATCTTCAGAGGCTATTCCCAGAAAATTCAAGAAATATATTTTATCTCTCATGTAAATATCTTAACTATATTTTAATCAAAATATTTAGAGCTTTTTTTGGGAAAACCAAAATTTCGAACATTTTCCACGTAAAGGGTAGTTGTGGGTAGGAAGATTTTCCTGAAAATCTTCGTGTCGCATCCTTGGAAGATGCTGAAACTTAAATATCGAGTTTGGTGTATAGCGGACTTTTCGTTTTTGATCTATGCTGCTCACAGACAGACAGGCAGACAGACAGACACATGCACACACACATACGGATTCACATGGACTTTTTTTTTCTAAAAACTCTTTTTTTCTTCTTTTTTATTCAGGCGGTCTGAAAACGTGTATTTCCGGTGAAATCTCGGTATCAAATATTTTGGTTTGCATTACAATACCTTCTCTATAGACTATGTACACAGTGCTTGTAGAGAAAGTAAAAAGTAACAATCTGCGTTATAAAATTGGTTATTATTTTGCTAAGAATGTACATTAAAATAGTTAGTTGATATTGTTATAGCTTTTCTTTGTGTTAACATTTTGTTCGCTATTTGAAGGATATATTCAGCCTTTGTCTCCCAAAAGTTACGAAAATTATTTGCACAAAACCACATTGCCGTTTCAGAAGTTTTACAGAGAACTATTTGAAATACACTGATTTACAGTACGCTGGGAAAAGCAGCAAGGGCGCCTCTCCACGGCGTGTAAACAAAGCTACTTGACTCCCTAAAGTCTCACTTTACTCCCAGTGGTAGTTTGTTTGCGAGAGGACACCAGCCGCCTCTGCTGCGGTTGTCGGTGTCTTGTCTCACACGTGCACACTACGCTTATCGATCTTAGGCTTTGTGGCGGCTCCAAGAAATATTAAACTTCATTAACACGGCCTCTGCTGCCTGCCACTTCATTTAAAGTGCTAGACAAACAATCGATACGCGACAAACTTTCATCTTGCTTGAGAATTACATAGTGTCGGGGATCGCCCTACTGACTTCTAGGCTTAAAACTTTCGCCTTGGGATTTATTTCTGGCTGGGGATAGGGGTTTTCCATAACGGTATTCTCTACACTATCTATGATTGCGTTTAAATGTAAAGAACAACATAAAAACAGATTATCTATTAACTGTAGTATATAGGGTGTTATGGGTATGAGTGCGCAGACTTCACATGCTGGGAGATCCAAATATGAAGAAAAATAAAGTCCAATAACACTTCATTTATCTTAAAAAGTAATGGAGATAACTGAACATTATTGAATGAACTATCTGCACAATTTGGCAACAGAGTAGGACTAATGAACCGAATGCTTTGTTTTGGTTTATGCCTCAAATCCGGTTCACCACATACCTGTGTGTTTATTATCAGCTACTGCCACTAGCGAGTAGTTTGCTTTCAAGCTTACCGATCGCATTCACGAGACTTGAACTCAAGCCGCGTAAGATGCTACGCATAAGGTTTACTCAGTTGAGCAAATTCAAATGAGAAATATGTAAACACCTTATTCAAGTGTATCGTGGATAAATAAAGTCCCGTCTTTACTAAATAGCGCGTTTATTGATGGTCAATAACTGCAACATCAACAATATATGTTCATTTACAGTAGTTGCTCAAAATGTATTCCATTAGAATCTGTGTAACCATCGCATCTTCTTAGCTAATTTAGAGCTTCTGCGTTCTGCCAAATCTCTAGGACTGCTTCAAACACACGTGTACGAAGATCATCAATGATAGCAACCTCGTCACGTTGCACGTTACTCTTCCCCTGAAATAATAATCTAAAGGATTGAACTTTGCTATAAGCAAGAGGTATATCTATATACTCTTGATTTGTAAAGACTGTCAGTGTCCTGAATCCATTTAAAACACTGCTGTGTAAGATGTCGCAGCAGATCTTTACTATCAAAATTCCTGACCTTCCGCTCTATGTGGCGTAGTTGCCAAACGTATGACCACGACTTTATTCCAGACGCTGGAGTCCAATTCTTTAATATTATGTTGTGGCTAAACGACTTATTTCAGCAAGAAATGGTAGAAACACAAATAACTCATCTTTTGTAGCTCTTTGTCGCTGTTTTAATTGGAGAAGTAAACAATAAAAGAGCGGTTAGTTAGTTGCAATGAAACATTTGAACAATGTTATTTTTTATTTATGCAACCATGCACTATAGAAGTAAATGGTACAGGAACTTATGTTTCAACTTAACGTCAGAAAGTTGCTGTTGAAGTCTATGTACTCATACACCTTGTTAATGCTCGTTAGTTCTTAATAAATGCCCGCTTTACTGCTGTGGCACCGCAGGCGATGACACTGATGATACATGAAGATGGAGCCCCGGTGGAATGTGATGGTGGGGGAAACCGGAGAACCCGGCGAAAACCCGCCCCTTTGTCCATCACAAATCTCGCATGCGGTCGCTTGGGATCGAACACGGACCGTCTAGGCGAGAGGCGAGTGGTCTGACCAGTCGGTCACGGCGCGGCCATAATAAAAGGGATTTGTGAGTTTTCGGAACCCGTAATTATTTACTATTTTATCCGCGATAATGATACACTAACCAGAATTATTCCCTATCCTCCAAAGAGCGTGGGAATATGTATGTGAGTGTATTTGTCTGAGGAAGATAAAACGATTTAAACCTAACACAACGAGTTGTTTCTAATGCAAAGCCTCCGATATGACCTTAGATGTTAAAGGAGGCTATATAAATTAAACAATAAAATAAATAATACACTGTCATTACCGGATATTACTTTTAACAAAATTCTGTTTGCTACCATTTATTACTTTCTCCAGCCCCATATGTACAATATACATAGGGATAGAGAAGGTATTATAATGCACCCAAAAATTCGATACCGAGATTTCACCGGAAACATATGTTTTGGGGTCCCTCTGAGTCCGAAAAAAGCATTTTTAAAAAAAAGGTCTGTCTGTCTGTGTGTGTGCCTGTGGACAGCATAGCTCCAAAACAAAAATACTTGGTATTTAGGTTTAGTATCTTCCAAGGATGCAACATGAATATTTTCAACAACAACAAAAATTCCCTCCACCACAAACTACCCTTTAAATGGAAAAAATTTCGAAAATTTTGATTTTCTTAAAAATGGCTCTAAGGTTTTTGATTAAAATCCCGTATATTAAAGCTATTTATGCCCGAAATAAAATGTATATCTCGATTTTTTTGGGAATAGTCTCTGAAGACCTCTTTACTCTGGATGAATTTTTCTGAATTTTCCTTAACTGCTAAACCGTAAGAGATAGAAAGAAACGAACTACACAAAAGATGTACCTATGACAAAACACACAATTTTTGTCCTTTACGTTTTTGTTGTGGAGGTAACCGTTTTCGAGATATTCCTTGTTATTGGTTTGAATTGTGAAGTACTTAAACTTTTCTCACACAGGAAGGTCTGTTTTTTTTTTTTGTTTTTGTTTTTTTGTTCTCAAAGAAGTGATTTGCAATGACAATCGCATAAGATAGCTTTTAAAATATTTGACAATCACTTTAGCATAGTGCATTCCCTTATTCCCTTCTACTCATAAGGAACTAAGTAATAACATTCTGCTAACATTTATCTTGATTAGCATTGTGTTCAAAGAAGGATAATCTTTTGTAGGAGTTTTGTAGAGTAGCTAGAGAAAGTCATGTGAGTGTAACACATAAGATTTTTTTATACTGGTTTGATATAATAGTTAATATCAAAATAATTCTCAGTCTAGACTCGGTAGTGTAGCAATGATCTCTTATTTCTTGTTTCTGCTTCTATCTAAGAGCGCAAGACTTGGAGTCGGGATTTATGAACTTATTATACTTTAAATAAGAACACATATTTTAGTAGAAATAACTCCAAATATTTATGCACTTTAATGATACACATTTAAGCAATGGCTTTCGATGATTTTATAACATAAATTAATATTAATTATACCGACGCGATTATATATCACTTGGAAGGCACGTGACTGGTAAATCGTAAGAGATAGACAAAAACTAGTTAAGAGTTTCCCGGTTGGTTAGGTACCAGCTTTTTGATCCAAAGGTTGCGGGTTCAGATCCAGCCCAATCCGATAACTTTTAAGTGTGCTTAAATTGGCAATCCTGCCAATTGATAGCGTCCTTAAATATATTTTATTTGTCAAAAACTTAATTTACAGAAACAGTAAAATTATGCAAAATTCAGGTACACAATTCATGTGATAGACACTTTTTTCTAGAGCTGACTATTTCTGAGATATTCCCTCTTATTAAAACACTCATGCTTTTCTCAAACTGGAAGGTCTCATTCGTTTCAGTTCTCTTTTGTTTTTCTCCTGGCCATGGAAACAGAACCGAATTTCAACGACAATCACATAGCGACAGGTTTAAAAGATTTCTGTCGATTTAGCCTAAGTTATTCCCATAGTTTCCTTCTACTTATACGGAACATCTGGTGATATTTATTTTGATTAGCATGATGTAGATAAAGGAATACTCTTTTGTAAGAATAGTTTGTTTGCAGAACAGATAGAGAAAGTGATGTGAATAGCACACATAAGATTTTTTTAAAGTGAACTGTAATCTAATATATAATTTTGATCACGTTAAAATTGCCTCAGTCAAAGAGCTGGTGAAGCAAAACCTCGAACCTGGCACCGCTAGCGGAACGACTCAAACACTCTCTATCGCACAGTTCGCACTAAATCAACTCCAATAACAAAAGCACTCCGTCGATTTCTCCGAGGGCTTTTTCCTTCAGTGGAAACCATGAAAATAAAAGAAGTTCGCGAAAAACTTTCTAACCCAATCCCTTCGTTTGCCAGCGGAACGGTATATTTATAAAAAAACATGACACTGCTGCGTCACTCGCAAGAATGCAGTGTATCAATCTATCCGTGGAGGATCAAAAATTTGTTTCGCTTGTTTTGTTGTTCAGGTGAGGTATCGATGATTTGTTTTATTTTCTTAGTTTACATGTAAGCGTAATATATGTAAATTAACACATTTTCACAACGTTGCCTTTTAACATTCTTTTCAAAATTAATTATTAAAGCTTTATTATATATAAAATATCTAACGTGTTCTATTTACATTACTTTCTCTACCTGTTCTACAAATACACTTTTTACAAAAGATTCTTCTTTCTACTCCACACTAATCGAGATAAGCATTAGCAGAATGTTATCACTTTATTTCTTATAAGTACATTGCGATACATATACACCTGGATCATTTTAATAGGCCATAATTTCTCTCTGAAATCTCGTAGAAATGTGAAGTTTGTTTTAATGATCTCAATGGCTTAGAGAAAATGACAACAACCATGCAACAATCGGTCAATGCACTCTGTCGACAGTCGCAGTTCTTTGACATGTGTCATTGATGCCTGGCTCAATCAATGTAACGATTTGTTTGGAAAGTTCACTAGCTTTCTTAGAACATTTGCAACAGCCTCTACACTTAAAGGTGGTCTATATCTTCCACTCTCACTAACGAATACACCAGTTGTCTCCGGCTTTCTTGCTAGCGATAAAATTGTAGCATGTACAACCCCGTACATTAAATTCATTTCGAAATTCCTGTTGTGTTGATACCAAGGAATTTGTCTTCCAATATGTTTTTCACTAGAAACACTATAACTCAATGAATTTTCAGAGATGTCAGTTTTGTATAGTTTACAATTACATATCTCTCGTACACATACATTTTTAGAATATTCATGTTTATTATATTTACATGTTACATTATTACCAGTATTTTTGATTGAATGAAATCCTTCTCTATATAGAAGGTATGAGTAATAGGCATATTACTTTCTCTACACATACTATGTGCATAGTGTTTAGAGAAGGTATCGTATTGCACCCAAAAATTCGACGGAAATACATGCTTTAGGTTCCCCTGAATCCCCATGTGTGTCTGTGGACAGCATAGCTCAAAAACGAAAAGACAGTTAAAACCAAACTTGGTATTTAAGTTTGGTATCTTCCAAGGATATGTACGAGGATTTTCAAGGAAATCCACCACCCCAAACTACCCTTTACATGGAAAAAATTTCGAAAATTTTGATTTTCGCAAAAACGGCTCTAACGATTTTGATAAACATCTTTTATATTTTAGCTATTTACATGCCAAATAAAATGTATATCCTGGATTTTCTATGAATAACCTCTAAAGACATCTTTATTCTTGATGACATTTATTGAATTTTGGATAACTGGTAAACCGTAAGAGATAGACAAAAACTTACTACACAAAAAATATGTAGATCACGATAAATCATCACTTTATGTCATATACATTATTTTCGTGGAGTTATTGGTTTCAGCTTTAAAAAACATACTTTCATACAGGAATTTGTCAAACAAAGAAACTTGACTATCACTTTAACCTAAGGTACTTCCTTTTTTCGCTTCTATTTACAAGAAAGCAAGTAATAAGACTATTTCTATAAATGTTTCTCAATTAGCGTGAAGTCAATAGAAGCAAAAGATTTTAGCATTACTTTGTTGCAGAGTCATGTGAATGAACATCAATGTTGTTTTTGTTCATTTGCAATTCTTTTGTAGAAGAGGGTAGTGAATTAAACAAAACTATTCCTTTGTAGTAAACCCCTTTTTTGGAATGACTGCAAATTATCTGTTGGTCTATGTAAGTCCTGCCTATGTCTGGTTCCTTGTTGTGATTATTTGCATTTTTGTAGACTTTTCTGGGTTAATTTATTACAAAAGGAGTGGAGTGGCATCATTTCAAACTCTTTTAGTGAATTGGGGATCCACCATTTGTTTGACCTAGTGCGATGAGTCTGCTATAAAATCAAACAGAGCTCTCCAACAAGCCACAGAGCCGCTGAATAATGAATGGAAAAATGCTACGTTGAGGTGCTCCAAGCCCCCGCGCAAACCCGCTATAGTGGTTTCCTTTAGCAAGCCAAGGTCACGCAGAGTAATTCCCTCTGTATTTTATGTTTGTCATTAGACAAAACTGTATAAAAGCAATCAATTAAAGGGAAATTAAGGGGATACTGACTGTATATTCAAGCTATATGTTTTATTTCTCAGGATTTTAAACATGTAACATTTCTTAGAGTATTTTTCTTGGAGTTTAAAAAAAACGAAACTTTTTCCATGCAAGACCCTTGGAAGACACTGAGTTTAAATACTACGTTTGGTGTTTCGTTTTTGGTTTCTCTACGCGTACTATGTACATGGTGTACAGAGAAGGTATTGCATTCCACCCAAAGATTCGATACCGAGTTTTCACCGGAAATAGACGTTTTAGGGTCCCCTGTATAAAAAAAGCATTTTTGGAAAACGACCCGTGTATGTGTGTGTGTGTCCGTATGTCTGTGAACACGAATAACTCAAAAACGAAAAGTCGGTAAAATACCAAACTTGGTGTTTAAATTTACTATCTTTCAGGGATGCGACATGAAGATTTTGAGAAAAATCCCCTTACCCCTAACTATCCTTTATATGGGAAAAATTTCAAAAATTGTGATTTTCTCAAAAATAGCCTTAACGATTTGGATTAAAATGTCTTATGTTTAAGGTATTTACATGACAAATAAAATGTATATCTTGAATTTTCTGGGAATAGTCTATAAAGACAATTCTGGATTTTTTATTTTAATTTTGTTTAACTAGCTAACCGTAAGAGATAGACAAAAGCTTACCACACAAAAATATAGCGCTCCTTAAAACACGCAATTTATTTCATATACATTTTTTTCGTAGAGTTAACCGTTTTCGAGATATTCCTTGTTATTGGTTTCAGTTTTTAAATACTTAAATTTTAATTCTCAACTTATCAACTCCAATCACGCAACGAAACGGTTTTCAATCTCATAGCAACCACATTTTAAAACTTGTGATTGGCAGTTTAGCCCAGTGTATTCCCTTATTTCCCTTCCACTTATAAGGAAATAAGAATAAGACCGTTGCTGATAGCGTTAATCTTTGTTAGCTTGAAGTGGATGGAGGAATAAGCTTATTAGCAATAACTTGTTGCAGAAATGTAGAGAAAGTTGTGCGAATGGAACACATCAGATTTTTATAATTACAGATACTAACTTGATACATTATTTTTAATAATATGCTGCGTACGTGTGCCTATATATCAGGAATCCCCTTTCCCTGAACATAAAATGTTCTAATTTAGGGTTGATGCTAGAAATTGGCTTTATTATATTATTGTTTTCTAGCAATAAATACAATTCATATTTGTCAACGTTTACGGTTTGTCCGTAAATATTCGGAAGCGAGGCAAAGGATGCTTTGTGGGCAGATTCATAGTTTTACAGATTTTCACCACTGACATCACATAGCATTAAAGTTGTTTGCTTCATGTAGCTCTGGAGCTAAATGAATAAGCAATTCCATTCAAAAGCGTCGTTAAATATAGGAGAAGAAGCAGAAGATATTGTCACTTAAGAGTGTAGACTCAATTTATCGCGCTAGTGAGTGCACAGTGCTATGAGAGGCCAGAGATTATCTATGGTTCTATCCCTCATCACAATCATATCCATCTTCATTGGCCTGCAAAAAATGATATATTCAATACCGAGTGATGTGAATTATAAAATCAACCTTCTCACGTAAAATAAAATGATTATTCTTCGCATTATAATTTTTTGTTTTGTTTTTGTTTTTTGTTGTTTTTTATTCCTACAGCTCAAGTTATGAAGCGTAAGGAACTGATGTTCTTTGTGATATGTTTTATCCTGGCATTAAAAAAAAAAAATCTGTGTTACACTCAGATCACTTTCTATAGCTCTTCTACAAACTTCTTACATAAGATTATTCTTCTTTCTGCACAATTCTAATCGAGATAATCATTACCAGAATGTTCTTACTACTTAGTTGCTGATAAGCAGAAAGAAAATAAGGGAATACACTAGGCTAAACCGATAGTTAAATGTTTTAAAATCAAATCACTTCTTTGCTTGGCCAGGAGTAGAACAAAAGAAAAACGGACACTTCCGGTCTGAGAAAAGTATAAGTACTCACAACTGAAACCAAAAACAAGGAATATCTCGGAAAGGGTTACCTCCACAGCAAACATGTAAAGGACATAAATTGTGTGTTTTGATCAGATCAACACTTTCTGTGGAGTAAGTTTTTGTCTAGCTCTTAACGTTTAGCAGTTAAGCAAAATTTAGCAAAATTCATCCAGAATAAAGAGCTCTTCAGAGGCTATTCCCAGAAAATTCAAAATATACATTTTATTTGTCGGGTAAATATCTTTAATATACGATATTTTAATCAACATCGTTAAGAGCCATTTTTTAGAAAATAAAACTTTTCGGAAAAAGTTCCATGTAAAGGGTAGTTTGGGGTGGGGGGATTTTCTCAAAATTTTCGTGTCGCACCCCTGGAAGATACTAAAGTTAAATACCAAGTTTGGTATTTTACCGACTTTTCGGTAAAATACCACACACACGGACACACACACACACGGACCTTTTTCTGAAAATACTTTTTTTGGATACAGGGGACCCTAAAGCATATTTCCGGTGAAATCTCGGTATCGAATTTTTTGGTGGAGTGCAATACATTCTCTATACACTATGTACATAGTGAGTATAGAGAAAGTAAAAATATGGAATTTAACAGGTGATCGTTTTTTAAAAATTTGACTATCGCTTCCTGTTCCTGCGTCCCTCATGAACCCACAACGAAATTGTAATGAAACTATGAGAGCAATCCAGACGATTTGGTATAACTAAGTAATAACGAAAGGTATCAGCACAAAACTTTATTTACGAGCTTATAGTACCCCACTCTATTTCTTAACGTAATCTCCATTCTCTGAAGATATTTACTGTCACTTGGTACCAGCTTTTTACTGCCGATGTTATACTTTTCTACCACCAAAGGACTTATTCGTTTTTTTTTTTTTTTTGTTTTTTTTTGAATGCCCAAAATGTTCGGTCAATATAGGCAGATAGCCCATGTATATGGTGATAATGCAATGAACGAGTCTTCAGTTAGGAAATGGTGTATAACTTAGAGTAATCAAGGAGGAACTAGTATGCGCAACCAAGACCGGAGTGGAAGTTCATCAATCGTTATGGAGGACTTGAAAGTAAATATTGATAAAATAATTAAAAAAAAAAAAACACTGGCGTTTCACTTTGGACACCATACATGTCTTTGTGGGTGAACATTTTCCCAGTCTCAAAGTGGCACTACTCAGATCTTCAGCGGTAGAAGGGTATATATAATATCTGCATTGAAAAGTCGGTACCACGTCACAATAAATACCTTGATAGCAATGACGATTACGTTGAAAAATAGAGTAAGGTTTTTATTATTATTTAGTTGTGCTAAATCGTCTGTTACTTTCAGGATTGCCCTCGTATTAGCAAAAGTTTATCTCAATCAAAGTTAAGGAAATTCAGAAAATTCCGTGAATGAAACATATCAATTAGGCAGAGCCAGACTGAAAAATTCAATGCCATAATTTGAACCACGGATCTCCCGGTCTCTAGCCGGTTGCTCTACCACTGAGCTACCATGCCGGCATAGCATTGAATTTCTCAACTAACTCGCATGTTTTCCGGTAAACCATACCTGGTGATCTCAAATTTTAATTGTTTTCTCAGAGAAACCGTGTATAGGACAAGAGTTGGATAGGTATAGTCAGAATGCCTGGATTTGAATGAGAAATGCAATGTTACCATGGTAGCTCAATGGTAGAGCAACCGGCTAGAGACCGGAAGATCTGTGGTATTGCATTGACTTTATCAGTGTGACTACCTGTTCAACTCCTGTCCTACACATGGTTTCTGTAAGTTAGCAATTACAATTATCGAAACATATCAATGTTTTGTCTTAGAGTGTACCATTTGAAGCTCATTTTGGTTCCCCCTTAGTCCGCCACTGGCGACAAGTGTTCATCTGCAGTAATAATGACAGTTTAATGTTATTTATGAGGATACGAGATGAAGTGTACCCTTATGTGATATTCAAAGAGATTGCAATCATAAATGCCTTTAGGATATAGACGTGTAACATAATCGCATTTTGTGTTATTCTCTTTTTTAAAAAAGCAATTATTACTCCCTCGATTTTAATAAAATTGAAATGTCAGAACAAACGCAGGTTTCATCAGAATGGGAGGACTGGGAAACTCTAACCGCTCTCTACGACTGTGATTTCATTTCGTCTCGATCACTGTCACTGTCACTGCAGTAGGAACTTTTCACTTTCATCTGTCGTTGGTGCCCAAATACGCTAATTTGGTCATTAAAATCTAAAAGAACGTGCCTATACGTTTTATGAGCATTTATCTGTACAAGTTGAACAGTTAATGAAGAACCATAACAGGCATGTAAACGACGAAATTCGACACTATTCGTCATGATATTTATTAAGTTATGGAGATAAAAAATCTTATCTGTTCCATTCATATGACCTTCTCTACATCTCTGCAACAAATTATTGTTAAGAACCTTGTGCTTCTATTTACTTCATGCTAATCGAGAAAAATTAGCAGAAATAGTCTTATTACTTGCTTCCTCGTAAATAGAAACGAAATAAGGGAGGACCATAGGTTAAAAGTATAGTCAAAAGCTGGTTGCTATGTAACTGAAGTTCCTTTGTATGGACAGGAGTTGACAAAAGTCCTGTATGAGAAATTGCGTTTCAAAGCTCAAAAAGGAATATCTAAAAAACGATCAACTCCACGATCGTAAATGTGCTTGCGGTTTAGAAGTTACGCAAAATTCCGTAAAATTCATCCATATTAAAATAGTCTTCAGAGGCTATTTCCAAAAAAATTCAAGATATACATTTTATTTGTCAGGTAAATATCTATAATATACGATATTTTAATACGATATTTTAATCAAAATCGTTGTAGCCATTTTTGAGAAAGTCAAAATTTTCGACAAAATTCCATGTAAAGGGTAGTTGGGGTGGGGGGATTTTCTTGAAAATCTTCATCTCGCATCCTTGGAAGAAAGCAAACTTAAATACCAAGTTTGATATTTAATGATGTTTTCGTTTTCGAGCTATGTTGTCCACAGGCACACATACACACCCGCATGCACACACGGACCTTTTTCCAAAAAATTGTTTTTGGATTCAAGGGGACCCAAAACATATATTTCCGGTGAAATCTCGGTATTGAATTTTTGGGTGGAACACAATACCTTCTCTATATACATAGCACGTGTAGAGAAACTAAAACTATTTTATTTTAATTTAATCAGAATTGCAAACTTCCTTAAACTGAAACCCATGATACTTGTTTTCGTCCAGCAGATTGTAATAATGTTGCCCACATAACAAAGTCGTAAAACGGCTTTACCTTTCTTCATCTTTTTACAAGGTGTTTTTAACAAGTGTCTCTCAATTCTTTGCGAACGTGAACAACACTCACTTCTGACACGCTGGTGTACTCTGCCGTTATTTTCACCAGTGTGGTCACTAAAATATCCAATTGTGTGTGTTTTTTTTATGGTGTTTAACGCCCGCTTTTTACCACCATGGCACCGCAGACGATGACACTGGTGAGCCATAAAATGAATATGGAGCACCGGTGGAATGCGATGTCGAAGGAAACCGCCGGAGAAAACCCACCCCTGCGCCGTTTTGTTCACCACAAATCTCATATACGGTCACTTGGGATCGAGTGAGAGGCGAGTGGTCTAAACACTCGGCCGATTGTACTCCTTTAACTTAAAACAATGTGCTTCTCGCCACTCGTTTAACAGTTTATCCTTTATATCTGTGATTACCCATTTTTAGTACTACCGAATTCACACCAGTCGCTAGCTTGCCACCATATTCTTCATTGACATTTTGTTTGCTTTACTCCTGCCAATGTAACCGTTTATTTCTTCTGAAAGGACAAACCATAGCGCATTGTACGGCTACAATTAAACTTATCAATTACCGTGTTTTGCAAGCAATAATATTAAGTAAAAATCAATGTATTTTCTCTCCTGAAATTGAGTGTTTCATTCTCAAACCAATGAGAGCATTCATAGCGGTCACGTGCGTGGAGCTGCTCTCAGAATTACTCATACAAAATGTACTTTTAAGTGCGGCGGAAGTATAGATATAATTACCCTGTTCATAGACACACATACATGAACGTTATTCTAAAATGTGATGTCTTTTTCTTTGTTCCTAGATACCCTAAAGCGTGCATTTCCAGTGAGATCTCGCTATTTTTTGGGGTAGTGTTTAACCCTTTTACTGCTCTGGCACAGCAGGTGATGACACTGATGATACATGAAGATGGAGCCCCGGTGGAATTATGGCGGGGGAAAACGGAGAACCCGGAGAAAACCTGCCCCTGCGCCGCTTTGTCCACCACAAATCTCATGCGGTCGCTTGGGATCGAACCCGGGCCGCTGAGGTGAGATGCAAGTGGTCTGACCACTCGGCCACGGCGTGGCCCAGTTCTCGCTATAAAATGTTAGGTGGAGTGCAATACCTTCTCTACCTGTGTACTACTTACGAGAGAGAAATGTATAGCAATCCCGTGTGAGTGTTATTTTCCATACCGCCTTTAAAAGAAATTGGAATTCGGGAGGTTAATCACATTTCTCTATGATTGATTAATTTGGTTCTACAAATGATTACAATAAATAAGGTTAGATTGTTCTATCTCACCCGCTCTCTATGAACCGCCCGGATATTATAGGAAGTGTTTTCTATACCGGGTTAGAAATGCTGAGTGTGGAAAGTATGGTCTCCCTGTACCAACGAGACACTTTGTCTCCGTACCGTGACAAATAACTGAATAAGCCATCCCGTTCCTGGCAGAGGGCCCGATTTCGGGATGGACGTTTTCGGAAAGCGTTAGACCATCTATCTGCTGCATGGTTTAGGTTAAAAAAAAAAAAAAAAAAAAAAAAAAAAAAAAAAGCGTTTGAGGGTTTCTGCTTTGAGGTTTAAAGGGGTTGGAGATTTATCGTGCAGCCTCAAAACAACGAATTCCTAGGCATTCTTAAGTGCACGTCTGTAATCTACTATGTTTCTGTAAAATAGTATCGCAAAATTGTTTTCATTCAGTTTAGTGGAACTCTCCATCAAAAGGACTTCTCTTTTGTAGTACCACAGAATTTGGTTTTATGGAGAAAGACTGACTGATAAAGTAGGATTCCTAAGTCTCACTCGCCCAGTTCTCCACTGTTGGGTTTTAACTTGAAATAGCCCCGTTGAGTTCTACAATGCTTTTACCGCAACAAGGAATACCTGCGGGGCAGTTGAGCCACCTGCTAAATGTGAAAGTTTTCGTAACAATTAATTCTGTTACTGTTGGCTAAACAGTGCGATTATAATAATTATAATTATAATAATTTTAAAATTTTAAATTAAGGAAAAAAATGTAAATGACGTGTTATTTATGTGCGTCCTTTAACTACAGTGGTTCTCAGCGTCCCATTCTAAATTGGGTGTGAAAGACCGCTTAATTTTGCTCAGAGGCCTCTCTATCAGGTTTGAGATTCTTTTACGTGCCGTAAGTATACGACACGGGACCAACGGCTTTACTTCCCTTCCGAAGGAAGGCATGCTAAGGATTTTTTCGGGAGGTTGTTGTTTTATGTCAATACTATAATAAATACCACACATTTATGTTACGACTACTAATTGCCACTAAACCTATGAAAATGTGTATTTTGTTCATATCCGAAGGCCAAATACTAATCCAAGAGACATAATAGAACAATTATTGTTATACCAATGATAAACCTACAATAGTGTTTTAACCTATGAAAGGTGGCTTACGTATTTCATACGCAAAACGTTGCATACTACCACAGCACTGATGGATTCGCAGGAGCATCGAGCAAATTTGCTCTCTTTGCTTTACTCAAAGGGTAACGAAATGGTGATTTGCAGAATTTGTATCGTAGTAGATGATAAACTAGACTGAAGCGATAACGAAATCGTTAGAGAGCATGCTGTATAATTTAGTCCCTAACTCACACGGTAGAGTGCTTGTAATCTGTAAACAAGGGAATGAGAATAAATATTGCGGTGGTTTTTACTTTCTCTATATATGCTATGTACATAGTGTATACAAAAGGTATTGCACTCCACCAAAAAATTCGATACCGATATTTCACCGTAAATATATGTTTTAGGGTCCCCTGTATCCAAAAAAAGTATTTTCAGAAAAAGGTCCGTGTGTGTGCGTGTCCGTGTGTCCGTGTGTCAGTGTGTCCGTGTGTCTGTGAACTCGATAGCTCAAAAACGAAAAGTCGGTAAACTACCAAACTTGGTATTTCAGTTTAGTATCTTCCAGGGATGCGACACGAAGATTTTGAGGAAAAAAAACCCACCCCCAATTACCCTTTACATGGACATTTTTTTTCGAAAAGATTGATTTTCTAAAAAATAGCTATAACGATTTTGATTAAAATATTAAAGATATTTACCTGACAAATAAAATGTATATTTTGAATTTTCTGGGAATAGCCTCTGAAGACAACTTTAATCTGGGTCAATTTTACGGAATTTTGCATAACTGCTAAACCGTAAGAGATGGACAAAAACTTACCACACAACAAATGTAGAGCACCTTAAAACACGCAAATTATGTTATATATATTTTTTTCGTGGAGGTGATTGTTTTTGAGATATTGCTTATTTTTGGTTTCAGCTATAAAAACTTATACTTTTCTCATACAAGACTTTGTGAACTCGTGTCCATACAAACAAAGGAACTTCAGTCGCAGAGCAACCAGCTTTTGACTATCACTTTAACCTATGGTACCCCCTTATTTCGCTTCTACTAACAAGGAAGCAAGTAATAAGACTATTTCTGCTAACTTTTTCTCCATTAGATGAAGTAAATAGAGTAATTTGTTGCAGTGATATAGAGAAAGTCATGTGAATAGAGTGTCTAAAAGTTTGTCAAGATAGATCAAACGAAACAAATGTTTAGATAAAGTATTCAAAACACGAGTAGGGATAGGGTTTTTGATGATAATAGGTGCTCTATTATTAAGTCTCAGGTCTTAAATACAAAAATATTATGTGTTTTATTCACATGACTTTCTCTGCATCTCTACAACAAATTATTGTTAAAACGTTTCTGCTTCTATTTACTTCATGCTAATCGAGAAAAAATTAGCAGAAATAGTCCTATTACATGCTTTCTTATACTTAGAAGCGAAATAAGGGAGTACCATAGGTTAAAGTGATAGTCAAAAGCTGGTTGCTATGCGACTGAAGTTCCTTTGTTTGTATGGACAGCAGTTGACAAATTTCGTATGAGAAAAGTTTAAGTCTTTCAAAGCTGAAACCCAAAAGAAGGAATAACTCAAAAACGATCAATTCCACGACAAAATGTATGTAACACAAATCGTGTGTTTGAACATGCTTTAATTCTTTGTGTGATAAGTTTTTGTCCATCTCATATGGTTTAGCAGTTATACAAAATTCCGTAAAATTCATCCAGAATAAAGTAGTCTTAAGAGGCTATTCCTATAAAATTTGGCATGCAAACACCTTAAATATAAAATATTTTAATAAAAATCGTTAAAACCATTTTTGAGAGTAAAAAATTTCGAAAAAAAGTTACATGTAAAGGGTATTTGGGGGTGGGGGATATTTTTAATATCTTTGTGTCGCACCCTTGGAAGATACCAAACTTAAATACCAATACTTATCGCTTTTGAGCTATGCTGTTCACAGACACACAAATAGACATCCTAAAAATGTTTATTTTTATTCGAGGGGTCCTAAAACAGGTATTTCCGGTGAAATCTAGGTATCGAATTTTTGGGTGCATTACAATACCTTCTCTATACACTATGTACATAGTGCCTATAGAGAAAGTAAAAATGTATGATCTTATTCATCAAGAAGTATAGTTTGGTGTACAATAAATTGGCAATTATTGGCAAGAGTAGGGGAGAGGAATTCTAAGATAACCTATAATTTTGATCAGGTTCTCTAGTGCAACAGTAGAGTATTTTGAGCAGACAGGTTAAATAGTTACGGTTTCTCTACAAGGGGGTTGAAAATAAGACATGTAAGTTTTGAGAGTTATAAGGTACGCTATATTTTGACTAAGCAGATAAAAGAATATATTTTCTATGTTATTACGGGTGGAAAATAGAAATTGAAAATAAGCATAGAGCAGGCATGTCCAAAGGTAACTCTTGTGAGATATTGGCGTCAGAGCTCGTTTCCTCCGATTCCAATCAAGATGGAAAATGTTGGTGAGTCACACATAGACTATATATTAGTAGAGTACTCGGTAAGAATGTGCTGTTTTTAAGCAAACATAAACAGAACATCAGCTTCGAAACGCTGAAGTATCGTTTTCATAGACTCCATATGAACTGCAAGTAAAATTACTTGCTCTACAAAACTGTACGGACTTAACATGTTCGAAAAGAGAAGCGGCGTAACCGCTACACGCGTTAAAAGAGTTACAGAACTCAGCGGGGCTATTTCAAGTTAAAACCTGTCAGAGGGAGTTGGCGTGAGCGACCTTCGTTTTATCCTTTTTCCAGCTTTTAAAACCAAAACGTAAGTACGTTTTTTAATCATAACGAAAGTACTTCTTTATAACGAACTGCAGCAAAATCAGAAGCAAATCGGTTGATGAACCCTCTATGCACCTCTCCATCTCCAATAATTCCATTTTCAAAGATTCTAATGCTCCCCGTTTTGCTCGTTATACTAATTGTCATTAAAGCTCTGCCATACTCGCAATATGTGACAAAAACATTACCTAATATTGTTGTTCAACAAAACGAATTTGAAATAAAATCCCCTTTTATCCCACCCACCCCCCAGTTTTAAACACAAAGCAAATATTTATAAAATATGCCTCCGGAAGAACAGTGTATTAGTCCACAGTACATAAGCTGAGAAGGTATTGTAATCCACCCAAAAATCTAATACCGAGATGCCACTGAAAATGCCGTTTCAGGATACCCTGAATAAAAAAAAAAGAAAAAAAAAAGAAAGCTATGTGTTCCAATCACATTACTTTTTCTACCTCTTTATAAAAAGTTCTTATTAAAACGTTTATTCTTCTACTTAATGATAATCGAAATAAACATTAGCAGAATTGTCTTAAGTACTAAATTCCTTGTAAGTGGAAGGAAAATACGGGAATACACTAGGCTAAAACGATTGACAAGTATTTTAAAAGCTGGTTGTCATATAGCTAAAATCTATGGCCAGGGGTTTACAGCCTACCGTACGAGAAAAGTTTAAGTATTTTAAATCTGAAAAAAATAACAAGAAATATCTCAGAAATGATTAATTCCTCGAAAAAAAACAACTATATGACATAAATTGTGTGATTTAACGAAACCTATATTTTTTGTGAAGTACGTTATTGTCTAACTATTACGGTGTACCAGTTACGCAAAATTCAGCACAATTCATCTAGAATAAGGAGGTCTTTAGAGGCTATTCCCAGAAAATTCAAAATATACATTTTTTTTGCCATGTAAATATCTGTAGTATACGGTATTTTTATCAAAAACATTTTGAGAAAATAAAAATTTTCGAAATGTAGTGGGTAGTTTGGGGTGAGGAATTTTTCTCAAAATCATCGTGTCCTATCCCTGGAAGATACTAAACTTAAATACCAAGTTTGGTATTTTACCAACTTTTCGTTTTTGAGCTATCGTATTCACAGTCACACGGGCACACATGGACCTTTTTCTTATAAAATGCCCTTGTTTTGGGTACAGGGGACTCAACAACGTCTATTTCCGGTAAAATCTCGGTATCGAATTTTTAGAGTACGTGTAGAGAAAGTAAAAAACATCTACTTAGTACATAATACACAGATGGAGAAGGTATTTAATTTCACTCAAAAAGTTTCCCCTCCTCTTTCCCATTCTGCTCACGCTACTTTCTTTTGAAAATCTGTTTCTACTACCTGAACCCGGCTGTCATAACCAGACAACCCGTCACCGCCACACCTTGTATTAATATACTGTCTGGTTTCGAAAAATACGCACATCACTACCAGATGTGGTCATTGAATTAGCCTTAATTAAATTTCCAGGAAACTCAATTCTAAACAGAAGGTACCTGACAGTTAAACCAGGATCATACCAATTCTATCAACATTCAAAGGTGACAATAATTTGAAGATGTTTCAGTTAAGTTACTGTAGTTAATATCTCAAAATAACCGCTGCTATTCCACTATTAATACAGAGCTGTACTTGGTATAACGGCAACTACTTCGTCTCCGCTGTAAGGCGGGTGGTATCCTCTCTTTCAGCAGTGGTTGTTTGTTAATAAAACTACAATCTCTCCCTTTGCACTGTGAATCTGTAGCAGAAAGTTGACGCTACATTCATATGCCTTTCTGTGTGCACCGTCCTTTAGTTTTATTTGTTTTAAAAACTCTTTTTTATACTCATTTCATGTTGTCGATAGAAAAATTCTCAGAAATGTTTCAGTACGCATATTGTTGTACATGTAATGGGCATTAAGGAGCCTGAAGCGATAAGCAAACATTTAAAATGTGGGTCGTATATGCTAACTTTGAGATTGTGTGGTTTTTGCATGACATCATGAGGAACAATAAATAAATAAACACATAAAATAAATACAAAAATAAAATTTAAAAAAATAAATAATGACAAACGAGCCTCAATATTTAAAACAAATATAACGTTTGGTAATTCAAAACGCCAGAAGAATATTACGACAATGGTTAATACCCTAAACATTAACAAATCATACGCAGAAAATAAAAGATGCACCTTTTTACATTCTCTACAGTACTATGTACATAATGCATACAGAAGGTACTGTATTGCACCCAAACATTCGATATAGATATTTCATCGGAATATATGTTTTGGGATTCCTGAATAAAAAACAACAACGCATTTTTAGGAAAAGATGTGTCTGTAGACAGCATAGCTCAAAAATGAATAGTACTTGGTATTTATTTTTGGTATCTTCCAAGGATGCGACACGAAGATTTTCAAGAAAGTCCCTCCATTCCAAACTACCCTTACATGGAACGTTTATCGAAAATTTTGATTTTCTCAAAAATCGCTCCAACGGTTTTGATTAACATACTTTATATATAATATATTTTTATGACAAACGAAATGTATATCTTGAATTTTCTGGGAATAGCCTCTGAAGACCTCTTCATTTTGGATGAATTTTGTATAACTGCTAAACCGTAAGACACACAAAAACTTACTACACAAAAGATGTAGATCTCATTAAAACACACAATTTATATCATATATATATTTTGAGTTAACTGTTTTCGAGATATTCCTGAGTATTGGTTTCAATCTTAAGCCACTTTTCTGAAACGGGAAGACATTTTTTTTTCGTTTGTTTATCAATCCTCAATTCTTTCACATAGCGACCGGCTTTTAAAGGACGAGACTATCGCTTTAACATTGAATTTTCTTATTTTCCTTCTTCTTACAAGGAAGCTAGTATTATGACTAATTCTGCTTATGTTTATCTTGATTGGCATAATGTAGATAACAGGTTAATGTTTTGAATACAAGGTCTGTTTACCGAACAACTAGAGGACATCATGTGAATGGAACACATTAGATTTTTTTACCTTCTACTTACAAGAAGATAAGTAATAAGTACAATTTCTGTTAATGTTTATCTCGATTATCATGGAATAGAAGAATAAGCTTTTAACATTAATTGTTGCAGATATGTTTAAAAAGTCACGTGAATGGAATACATAAGATTTTTTATTTTATCTTATGCAAATGGCAGTTGAATTATAATTGGTAAAGGGATTTATTATTAAAATAAAACTAAAAAAAAACTTTGGGGGTTGTTATTGAAGACCTTTGAGTCGCATCTTAAGATAATGAAGTTAAATATCAAGTATGGACATTTTTATGCCATCCACACATATTGCATGGGATGCCATGCAGACCTTTTTCCACTTACACCGTATGTGATAGATCATGTAGATTTCGATTTCTGAATTCAGTAGTACCCATTATATAGGTTAGTAATGATTACTGATAAAAAATGAAAATTAAGTAAAAAATTGAGATTTCACTTGCGCTCACACCATTTGCCTTAACTTTATATGTATCATACATGAATTATTTATATAATGCATATTTTGATCATGATTTGACTTAAATCCCCTGGTTAAGGTAAAATGTACTGTTATTATTACTATTATATACATGTTAAGTTCTTTATTAATTACATAAACTCTACGCTTAATTGATTACAAAACAATTGAACTGCTTAAAGTAAGAAGACTGAATATAATACATTTAGATTCCAACGAGTAATTGCTTTCCCCTTATAACTTGTGTTTTTAGTGGAAAACTATATATTTATCTTCAAGCTTAAGTCAACACGATATAAGGATAAGTGGTATCGGATATTTGGTTATGTAACAGATTGATTTGCCGGTATACTTACTGATTGCCAAAAAATATACGAGGATCGTTCTTTTTTCAACCTCCGATGGGCTATAAATAAAAGACAAGTTCATAGAAAACACTTATTCTATTACTAAAATTTGTTGCCCTTATGTTTGCTTTTCAACATAACCACCGAAAAGATTGAGACATTTATCGTACCCTTGCACCAGCTTTGCAATATCCGCTTCAAAAAATGTTGCCGCGAATGATTTCGAATGAGCATTGACTTTGTTTGAAAATGCTGCTCTCTTAGCCACGTCTTCAGTTCAGGGAAAAGGTGAAAGTCTCTGGGTGCCAGGTCAGGACTGTACGGCGGATGATCGAAAAATGTCCCATTGAAATTGTTCAAGGAGCCGATGGGTTATGCCAGCAGTGTGTGAGCGAGAGTTGTCATGGATCAACACAATTCCTGATGTCAGCATTCCTCTTCGTTTGTTTTGAATGGCTCTCCGCAAACGTCGTAAAGTACGAAGACCTTCAAAACAACGTCAATGCCCATTTGAATTCATTGGCGGCAATATTTTGTGAAGCGAGTGTTGCGAAGCTTGTGTACAGGTACGATAACTGTCTCAATCTTTTTGGTGATTTCTTGAAAAGTAACTATAAGCGCAAAAACCTTTTAGTAATAAAATAATTGTTTTCTATGAACTTATTTTTATTTATAGCCTATCGGAGGTTGAAAAAAAAAAAAAAAAAAAAAAAAAAAACGGCCCACGTACACATTATATTCTTTAGCTTGCAGCAGAGCTATTGCCCGCCATACAGCGCAAGTGGAGTAGTTGCCGATATGACAGGCGTTTGTTCTGTAGTATAGTGTAGATTCTCACGTAAGCAAGTGTTATTTCTATTTTCTTGACTTTCTTTCTTTTAAACTGGCCAGAAATGTTCAGCCAAGATGTAAAGGTATCAAATTTGGTTATAAGTTCAGAAGTGCGACACAGTTTTCAAGAAAATCTACGTCTAACTACCCTTTGCACGGAAATGTATCGTTATGTTTGTAGTTTTCTCAAAAATGGCTCAAAATGATTTTGATTAGAATATAATATATTTAAGATACTAATGTGGTCAAAACAACGTATCTTATACGTTTTCTGCGGATTGCGAAGTGTACATTCCCAATAAATGTTATATAATATTGTATAATTATTTAATCATAAGGGAAGTGTAAAAATTTACCAGCAACAAATATGAATCATTTTAAACTCATTTAATTCAAATATTTTTTTGTAATTTTTGCCTTTGACGAGATATTTCACTGTTGTTTTTTTAATTTTCAACTCGTACACCTTTTGTGAAGAGTTATTTTTTATTTCTTGCTATCTCAAGCAAGGAATATTGAATTTTTAAATCTAACATATAGGCACCTGCTAGTTTTCTTAATACATCACTTTCTTGAAGTCGTTGTTCTCTACTTCCACTGTCGACTGCTCTAGTAGTAAGCTGTGAGATCTTTTTCTGAGCGTAGGCGGGGATTTTTGGGAATAGACAGGTTAATGCCGGAAGACATTAAGGCTTCTTACAACCCCACTCAGGCGTCACCGCCCAGACGTACCCAATCTCTCATAAGTTTCGGGAACCTTTGCTCTGCCGAGTCCAACCCAACCCGAACAGCTCCCTTTTAGGAGACACTCAAATGTTCGGCCCGACGTACTTGTGATAACATAAGAAAAACCACGATTGCTCGGTGTCCGCATCGGAACAGCTAAAGAGGTCGTTACCCTTTCCGGCCTCACGCTCACTTATGCATCCTATGCATCCTCGGATGAGGCCAGCATTATGATTCCCCTAGTCGGAATATTGGCTATAATGGCCGAGACTGCTGCCTATCGCAACTCCTCATTTACCTCCGATTCCTTGCTTAAGATTTAAAACTCGCACTGGTGGGATCGAACCCGGACGCATTTCGTGGCCGGGAACAAGAGCACCATGCTCTAGCCCATTGTGTCGTGGCACAAAAGTATGTCCTTGGAACGAAATATGTAATTTAACATATTCTGCAAACATTAAGTCTTGATTTACATAAAATTTATAGAAAAATAAGTATTTATATGCATAGTTTATAGAAATAAAAGTAAGTAATAAAAGTGTACCCAAGAAAGCGAAAACATGCTGTCGGCTACGATATTTTGCGATCGCGTGGAATTATTACGTTTAACTTTTTGGAGAAGGATTAAACAGGGTGTATTTTGATTGTCCCGTCTGCATCCTCAGCGGAAGCGGAAGCGGACGAAATAAGCGCGCAAAATTTTGCTCCTTCAACGGGATAAAGTGCAAGCTCACACATCGGCCATTCCACTGGCAAAATTACTATCGTTCATATTTCGTACCCATATTTCTGACATTTTTCTGTTTTCAAAACTCAGAACTTGGCTGGGAGGGAAGAAGTGTTCATGAAATAAGAAGGTTTATTTGTACATGTTTTAGGGTCCCCTGTATCCAAAAAAATCATTTTCAAAAAAAGGTCCATCTGTGTGTGTGTGTGTTTGTGTGTGCGCGCGCGCGCGTGTGCGTGTCCGAGAGTCTCTGAACACAAATCAAAAACGAAAAGTCGGTAAAATACCAAACTTGGTATTTAAGTTTAGTATTTTCCAGGGATGCGACACAAAGATTTTGAGAAAATCCCCCCACCCCAAACTCTTCTTTACATGGAACTTTTTTTCGAAAATTATGAATGGCTCTAACGATTTTGATTAAAATATCGCATAATAAAGATATTTACCTCACAAATAAAATGTATATCTTCAATTTTCTGGGAATAGCCTCGGAAGCTTACTTTATTCTAGATGAAATTTACGGAATTTTGCATAACTCCTAAACCGTAAGAGATAGATAAAAACTTATTACACAATAAATGTAGAGCACGTTAAAACACACAATATATGTTACATACATTTTTTTCATGGAGCTTATCGTTTTTTAGATATTCCTTGTTTTTGGTTTCAGCTTTAAAAAACTAACTTCTCTCATACAGGCATTTGTCAACTCGTGTCCATACAAACAAAGGAACTTCAGTCACACAGCAACCAGATTTTGATTATCACTTTATTCTATGGTACTTCCTTATTTCGCTTCTACTTTTAAGGAAGCAAATAATATTATTACTATTTCTGCTAATTTTTTCTCGATTAGCATGAAGTAAATAGAAGCATAAGCTTTTTAACAATACTTTGTTGCAGAGATATAGAGAAATTCAAGTGAACGGAATGCATCAGATTTTTTCCTTAAAGAATAAAAACTGGCCTGCATTGAGTTCAATTATGTTGACAAATATGTTTATTTTTGCACAAGAATGTTATTTAATATGTGGTTTACAGAACTTATCAATTTTGCAAAAGAAATTTCAAACTATGAGCTAAAAGGTCTTTATTGTAATCGTACGATTTTATTTTTAGTGAAATGTCTGCTGATTTAATCTTTTTCTCTCTTTTCAGGTAATATCCACTCAGGGCTGTAAAATGGACCAAGATAATGAACCAGTCAGACGTATGTTACCAAAAATTGAAGATGACGATAAATACCTAGGTTTGAATAGCCATTAATGGTGTTTTTGGTTGGAGGTAACTGAAACAATTTTTAGTTTCTCTACAGTTCTATGTACATAGAGTATAGAGAAGTTACTGTAATGCACCGAACAATTCGATACCGAGATTTCACCGGAAATACATGTTTTGGGTCCCCCTGAATCCCAAAAAGCATTTTTGGAAAAAGGTCCGTGTGTGTGCGAGTGTGTGTCTGTGGACAGCATAGCTCAAAAACGAAAACTTGGTATTTAAGTTTGGTATCTTCCAAGGATGCGACACGAAGATTTTCAAGAAAATCCCCCACCCCCAACTACCCTTTACATGGAACTTTTTTTCGAAAATTTTGATTTTCTAAAAAATAGCTCTAACGATTTTGATTAAAATATTGTATATTAAAGATATTTACCTGACAAATACTATGTATATCTTGAATTTTCTGGGAATAGCCTCTGAAGGCTACTTTATTCTGGAAGAATTTTGCATAACTGCTAAACCGTAAGAGATGGACAAAAACTTAACACACAAAAAATGTAGAGCACATTAAAACTCACAATTTATGTTATATACATTTTTTTCGAGGAGTTGGTCGTTTTTGAGATATTCCTTACTTTTGGTTTCAGCTTTGAAAAACTTGTACTTTTCTCATACAGGAACTAGTCAACTCGTGTTCATACAAACAAAGAACTTCAGCCACATAGTAACTAGCTATTGACTATCACTTTAACCTATGATATTCCCATATTTCGCTTCTACTTACAAGGAAGCAAGTAATAAGACTATTTCTATTTTTTTTCCTCGATTAGCTTGAAGTAAGTAGAAGAATAAGTTTATTAACAATAATTTGTTCCACAGAAGTAGAGAAAGTCATGTGAATGCAACAATCAGATTTTTTTAGAGAGATACCTAAAGTTAATATGCACCAGAACCTATTTTGTTAATATACAATGTTTTAATTTCTCCATAATAGATAGAAACATTGTGTTTTATTCTGTTGATTAATAAATGAGCATGTTAGCAATGTAACTAAAAATGTTGGATACATCTTTTAGCTTTTCAAAAATGATATAGTAATTTAAACTAAAATACCACAAGTTTAAGATACTGGAATACTTAACAAATACGTATATGTTAAATTTACTACGAATAGCATTTGACATTTTCTCTTTATTCTGAATGAATTGTTTTAAAACCTGTTGCTATGTGATTGAAAGTCGTTTCTTTGCATGGTCAGGAGTTGACAACTTCTCGTATAAAAACGATTAAGTATTTTAAAACTGAAACCAAAAACAAGGGATATCTCGAAAAAGGTTAATTCCACGAAAAAATTCATATTATATACATATTGTGTTCTAAGAGATCGCATTTTTTTAGCAATACGTTTCTGTCATTCTTTTACATTTTACAAGTTATGCAAAAGTAATTCAGAATGAATAGCTCTTCAGAGGCTATTTCCAGAAAATTCAAAATACACGTTTTGTTTGTGCTGTAAATAACTGTATTATAGGGTATTTTAATTAAAATCGTTAGAGCTATTTTCGACAAAAACAACATTTTCAAACATTTTTCCATGTAAAGGATAGTTTGAGGTGGGGGATTTCTTTTCTTCAAAATCTTGGTGCCCACCTTTGGAAGATATTAAATTTAAATACCAAGTTTGGTATTTTACCGATTTTTCGTTTTTGAGTTATCGTGCTCAGAGACACGGACACACAAAGTGCTTTTTTGAATACAGGGGACCCTAAAACTTGAGATCTCGATATGGATGTTTTTGTGGACAGCAATACCTTATCTACCTATTATGTACATTGTACATCGTGTTCGTTCTGCTGGATACCAGTAGTGAAGTTTGCTAAATTTTTGTAGTTTTTAAGGCAATAGCTGGTTACCAGTTATTTACGTTACTGGGTTCCGGTAATTAGTAATAATTAGTTTAGTGTTAATGAAAAACGATAACATTTTATAGAGAATTTTAAGTTTACTTTTATTTCATGTTATTTTATTTCAATTTTGCTTTTATTTATTTTAATTATTAGTATATAAGTTATTTCTATAAAATAAGAATATATGAAAACATGTAAAGTGGTAAATAAATTATAGTGTTTGCAATATACCTGCGTTCTGGTATAGGGAACTAGATGTCAGTTTTTGTATTACAGATTTTATTTTATTTTTCATTTAATAATACTTGCTGGAGAAAGTAAAACTGGACAGAAGAATAAGCTTTGTAAAACTGTTATATAACTCCATGCCACGACAGCACACAAGGAATCTTGGCCTGCCGCCCGGCCGCTGCGTCTCCCATCTCGGTCCTTGACATGACGTGGTCAGCGCCACGAACACCCCCGGCCGGTTAATGCGGTCCTCATGACCTGAAGCCGCTACTTCTCCATCAAGTAGCTCCTCAATTGGCCCCCAGGGATCTCACTAGGCTGAGTACACCCCGGTCCAGGTCTCGCAGCGGTGGAAAAATCTCCACTGGTACTGGTAATGGTAATCGAACCCAGGTCTCCCGCTTGAGAAGCAGCAACGCTACCACCGCGCTAAGGAGACGACCTTGAAAAACTGTTGGTAGAGGATAAAATGGTGTGAATGCATCGTTTTAAATTCATTGGTCCTCAATATATATATATATTATTTTTTACTTTTATAGGTAAATAAGTAGTAGAGATGGTAAATTAATAGTGAATAACCTAATAAGACTAGACGAATTTTTACTTTCTCTACAAGTAATATGTACATAATGTATAGAAAATGTATTGCATTCCACCCAAAAGTTCGATACCCAGCTTTCACCGGAAATACATGTTTTGGGCCCCCCTGAATCCAAAAAAAGCATTTTCAGAAAAAGGTCCATGAGTGTGCGTGTGTGTTTCTGTGAGTATGTATGTGTGCCTGTGAACAGCACAACTCAAAAACGAAAAGACAGTTAAATACCAAACTTGGTATTTAAGTTTGGCATTTTCCAAGGATGCGACACGAAGATTTTCAAGAAAAAAACCCCACTCCCAACTACCCTTACATGGAACTTTTTTCGAGCATTTTGACTTTCTTAAAAATGGCTCTAATAATTTTGTATAAATATCGTATATTAAAGATATTTACCGGTAAAATGAAATGCATATCTTGAATTTTCTGGGTATAGCCTCTGAAGACTACTTTATTCTGAATGAATTTTACGAAATCTTACATAATTGCTAAACTCAAAACACAAAACATGTAGAGCATGTTAAAGCATACAATTTATGCTATATACATTTTTTTTTTATTGGAGTTGATCGTTTTTTAGATATTCCTTTTTTTTGGTTTTACCCGTTAAAAGCTTACTTTTCTCATACAGGAATTCGTCAACTCCTGTCCATACAAACAAAGGAACTTCAGTTAGATAACAAACAGCAACCAGTGATAGTCAAATATCACTTTAACCTATGGTACTTAAAAGGAAGCAAGTAATAAGACTATATCTGCTTATTTATTCTCGATTAGCACGAAGTAAATAGAAGCATAAGATTTTTAACAATAATTTTGTGTAGTGATATAGAGAATGGAACACATCAGATTTTTTTATACGAATACTACAATATGTGTGCCAATTCACAAATTGTTAGCGAGAGTCGTGAGAGTTTTGCACATTGGATTTTTAAAGATGATGGAAAGCACGCAGCAGTTGTAATAACAAAGAGTGGCTGGCCCGCATGCTAATGTGCTTGTAAACACAGAAATGAACAGCCAAACACAATTCCTTTAACTCAGTGCAGCTTCCCTGGAATCTTACAAATCTGCAGACAAGCGTGGAAGATAAAGCCTTTGGTGAGTGCGAGAGAGATAAAAGTGGGAGGGTAATTACCAGTGAGAGGGTGACAGTTGGCCTTCTTGTGGCTAGATAACATAGCTGCCCTTACCCAATTCTCCCTCTCTTTAGCACCCCACACGAATGTATATACGTGTGTAGTAGATAGCTTTCGTCTCTACCCATTACTGATGAAAGAAACCAGGACTGAGAACACTTTCCTTCCACGTTTGTGATTGTTATCATTTATTTATTTGTACTACCCTGTCATCAGCCGAGGTTGTTATCTTACCGTATTCAAAACCTAGGTTTTCCTTTATTTTTATGTTTCATTTATATAGCCCCCTTTAATATCTAAGGTCATATCGGGGGCTCTGCATTAGAAACAACTATTCTGAAGGTTCTTTACGCTGGATTTAAATCATTTTATTTTCCTCAAACACGCACATTCACTCTCACATACATTTATTCAGACTTTGTGGGGGATAGAGAATAATTCTGGTCAAAGAAATATTTCCCGACCTAGCCGGGAGTCGAACCTGGGACCTTCGAGTGTGAAGTAAGCTCGCTGACCACTCGACCAAGGACGCAATCGGGTTTCCTTTTGTACCTAGTACGTTTTTACTTTCTCTACCTATCCACTACACGGGGCACAGTTAGAGAAAGTATTACATTCCACCCGAAAATACGATACCGAGACTTCACTGGAAATATACGTTTTAGGTCCTCTGTGTTAAAAAAAAAACGTTTTCAGAAAAAGGTCCGCGTATGTGATTGTGAACGCGATAAATCAAAAACGAAAAATCGGTAAAATACCAAACCTTGTATTTAGGTTTAGTAACTTCCAAGGATGCGACATGAAGATTTTGAAGAAAATCCCCCCATCCCAAACTAGACTTTACATGGAAAAATTTGTGAAATTTTTGTTTTTCTCAAAAATAGCTCCAACAATTTTGAATAAAATACCTTATATTAAAGATATTTATATGAGCATAAAATATGTCTTGAATTTTCTAGGCATAACGTCCGAAAATACCTTCATTCTGGATGATTAGTAAACCGTAAGAAATAGACAAACACTTACTACACTAAAAATGTAGATCTCGTTAAAGAGATATCATATACCTACATAATTTTTTTTTTTTTTTTTTTTTTTTTGTGTAGTTGGCCATATTTGAGATATTCCTTGTTATTAGTTTCTGTTTTAAAATACGTATTTTCACATACGGGAATTTGTCAACTCTTGCAATGCAAAGAAGCGGATTTCAACAGCATAGCAACCAGTTTAAAAAAAAAAACTGATGTGTTCCATTCACATGAATTTCTCTACATCTCTGCAACAAATTATTCTATTTACTTCATCTAATCGAGAAAAATTGAGCAGAAATAGTCTTATTACTTGCTTCCTTGTTAGTAGAAGCGAAATAAGGGGATACCACAGGTTAAAGTGATAGTCAAAAGCTGGTTGCTATGTGACTGAAGTTCCTTTGTTTGTAGGGACACGAGTTCACAAAGTCGTGTATGAGAAAAGTATAAGTTTTTATAGCTGAAACCAAAAACAAGGAATATCTCAAAAACAATCAACTTCACAAAAAAATATATATATATAACATAAATTGTGTGTTTTGATGTGCTCTACATTTGTTGTGTGGTAAGTTTTTGTCCGTCTCTTACGGTTTAGCAGTTATTCAAAATTCCGTAAAATTGACCCAGAATAAAGCAATCTTCTGAGGCTATTCCCAGAAATTTTAAAATATACATTTTATTTGTCAGGTAAATATCTTTGATAAACTATATTTTAATCAAAATCGTTAGAGCCATTTTTTAGAAAATAAAAACTTTCGAAAAAAGTTCCATGTAAAGGGTAGTTTGGGATGGAGGATTTTTCTCAAAATCTTAGTGTCGCATCCCTGGAAGATACTAAACGTAAATATCAAGTTTGGTATCTAATCCACATTTCGTTTTTGAGTTATCGAGTTCACGGACACGAGGACACACACACACACACACACACACACACACACACACACACACGGACGCTTTCTGAAAATACTTTTTTGGGATACAGGGAACCCTAAAACATATATTTCCGGTGAAATCTCGGTATCGAATTTTTTGGTGGAGTGCAATACCTTCTCTATACACTCTATCACTATGTACATAGTACGTATAGAGAAAGTAAAAAAACGGCTATCACTTTTGCGTAATTTATTCCTTTACTTCCCTTCTAATTATAAGGAAGCAAATAAGGAGAGCATTTCTGTTAATATTTATCTCGGTTTGCATGAAATAGATAGAAGAAGCTTTTTAACAATAATTTGCTAACGAGGTGTAGAGAAAGTCATGTGCATGGAGCACATCAGAAGTTTTATACTGTATTACAGTAACAATTCCTGGCTATAATTTATCAATAAGAATGTTTTGATATAGAGTTGAATGCAACATTCAAATTTAAAAGTTAATATAACAAAAAATCTGTCCAGAATTAATGCCACTACTATATATATATATATATATATATATATATATATATATATATATATATATATATATATCACACAGCACCCGCTAAAGTTCTGACTATCGCTTCAGGTCAGTGTGTCTTTCTTTTTCTTGCAACAAAACATGATACAAGCATTTCTGCAAACATTTATATCGATTAAAAAGAAGTTGATACATGAATAAGCTTTTATTAAAATGGACTGCAGAAGAGGAGATACAATTTCTTTTTTTCATTTATATGAGGCTTTTAACATCTACGTCATATCGTCGGTGGCCTTTACTTTGAACAATTCTCAGGGCAGTGGTGTTCACTAGTTTACTGTGTGTATTACTTTTTGAGTTATTTCCTTTTTTCTTTATACTTATATTCACACTCAAATTCATATCTCCAGAATCTTGAGAGGATAGAAAATAATCTGAGCTAGAGAAAAATTCCTATCCCCAGCCGGAAATCGAACCCGGAACTCCTTTCACAGCAGGCAGATGTTCTACCACCTGAGCTATGGGGCCGGCCAAGATATAAAACTTACGTGAAATTAACACAGATGCATTTAAAATTATTACATTTAGATATGCAGGGTGTTAATGAACTATACCGAAATATTTTCACATAATATATAGATTACTTAAAAAGTAATTTGAATTAGGAGACGTATGGCCTGTTTTTGAAATTTCGAAGAAACGGCTATAAGTTTCTGAAGTGCAAGTACGCCACGTATCGCGGCGCTTTGCCTGGAATGAAATAATAATAATAATAATAATAATAATAATAATAATAAACATTTACTGTGCGAAGGAATCGAAATCGTGACCTTTGGGATAGCAGCCTCCCGCTTTATGCATTAAGCCACCAGAGCAGTTGAAAAGACGCCTCCAGAGTAGGAGAACTCAAGAACGTAAATAATGAATGCTCAGTACAGTCAAGTGATTAGTTCGAGATTTTACAGATTTTTGTGACATTAAATCTTGAGAACGCTAGTAACGAGCTGCTAAAAATCGATATTTCTATACTGGAGCAGCAGTTTTAAAGACATTCTAAGCCATTTTTTCAACCTGCTGTGCTTTAACACAGACTTATCAGCACCTGATATCCACACGCTTATGTTTATCCGGGGACCATGCATCGCCGATCTCAAATTACTTATATAAGTCACGTGCACAATCTCGCAAATTATTTCGGTGAAGTTCATTAACACCCTATATATATTGACGTTGGATTTACTACAAAACACCTCACCTCAAAGACACTAGCATTCACAGTTCCTGACTCTGTGGAGGATATGAAAAATCTAGTTAAAAATAAATTCATCGGCCCCAGTCGTGAATCAAATCCGGGACCTCTGGTTTGAGAATTATGACTCTTATCACTCAATCACAGAGGCAGCCAAGAAGTATTTTATTTCACATTAATATCTCAAACGTATTTTAATCAAAATCTTTAGTGACATTTTAGAAAGTAAAACACAAAATTTGCTCCTGGCGTACTTATGCAGTGTTTTATTCATTTTGTTCAAATTTGAAGGTTGATATGTATCCGACTTTTCGCTTTGGATCAATTCTGTTCACAATCATACATACACGAAACTTTTGTCATAAAATCTAATGTGGTCCATTCACAGGACTTTCCCTACCCGTTCTACAAACAAACTATACTTGCAAAAGAATATTCTTTTGTGTACTTCATACTAATCGAGATACATTTTAGCTGAACTGCTCTTATTACTTAGATTCCTGTAAGCAGAAGGGGAATAAGAGACTCACTGGGCTAAAGCAATAGTCAAAATGTTAAAAGATGTCGCTATGCAATTGAATTTAAAATTCGATTCACTTTCCATGATCAGGAGTAAAACAAATGATCAACGCATGACGATTTCCTATATAATAAACTTATAGGTATTTTTAATTTGGAAACAATAAACTGAATATCTCATAAAACATTAAATCTCTAAAAATATGCCTATGACATACATTGTGCATTTAACAATAGCTACATAGTTTTGTGTTATTCATTCAGAATGAACAAAACTTCTGAGGGTATTCCCAGAAAATTCAATATATACATTTTGATACATTTTATTTGACATGTAAGTTCTATTATATAAGATATTTTAATCAAAATCGTTTGAGAATCAAAATGATCTAAATTTTTCCGTACAAAGGATAGTTGGGGATGGGGAATTTTCTTGAAAATCTTCGTGTCGCATTGTTTGAAAATGAACTTAAAAATCAAGTTTCGTATTTCACCGACTTTTCGTTTTTGAGTTATGCTATCCACATATACACACACGGACATTTTTCTAAAAATGCTTTCTTTTAAATACAGAGGGCCTTAGAACGTGTATTTCAATACCAATTTCAATAATGCAATATCTTCTCTATGCAATATGTACGAAGTAGATGAAGTAAATGTACTTTTGTTTAATTTATGGAAGCTAAAATCCCATTTCTTGTGAAATATCTAAATCATTTTTGGGTGCAATACAATATTTTCTTTACACACCGAAGCAGGGCAACAGAAAGTGAAAGACAAATCTATATGAAGTAAAGTGTATATATTTTAGAACTCAGTGATTGATCGCCTTAATTTTATATTTTCGTTACAATAATTACCAACACCAATGTATAAATGATATGTAATGCTAAATTTATGGTTTAATTTCATTTTAGTTACTTCTCATTCTCTTGTGTGTGTGTTTTTTTTCCCATTTGTCTTTTGTTATTGTGCAGTAACTAAATGTATATCCTTAATATTTAACAAA
Source organism: Hymenopus coronatus (assembly GCA_030762935.1). NCBI lineage: Eukaryota > Metazoa > Arthropoda > Insecta > Mantodea > Hymenopodidae > Hymenopus > Hymenopus coronatus. The sequence continues at coordinate 31,942,739 of CM060897.1, forward strand.
AATGTTGCTGTAAATATCCAAGGACAGGAAAAGCATTGACGGTCATAGGCCTATGCGATTGTTGTAGAGGCATTACCAAGTATATACTGCAAATTTTTGGCAACAAAAGTGCTTCTACCACCAACACCACAACCACCAACACCACCAATAGTGACGTAATAAATGTAATAACGAAAATTAACATTTTTTCGTAAGCTTATTTCCATTTTTATTTTCGACTTTGAATACGGTTTCCATATTGGCAAGTTAGAACTATTCCACACCGAGGGGTGGGGGTAAAACTGAATACCATTCAGAATATTCACCCCTAAAGTGTACATGCTGCATCATTCATAAATTGAAGTGAAAAATGCATGAAGTTGCAAGAGTGAACATTTAAGTTATTTAAATTTCAACATTTTGTCTTGAATATTTATGGAGACAGCCGCAATAGGAACGAGTATAGCCTGAATGCATTCGGTACATAGGAAAGAACATTTGGGCTATGAACCATGTAGTTCAGGTCTTTCGTCTGCGCCTGGCATTCGGGAGGTCGTAGGTTCAATTTCCGCGACCAAATCTCTGACCCATGGGTTTTTCAGGGATCTTCCGGGTCACTAGGTGAATACTGGGAAGGATTCTTCATTTCCCGAACTTTCTGTCCATTTATTTCATTCCAACTGGTTTTTTCAGAGTTGCAAGTGTTGGGTGGTAAACGCGCTTTGGAAGTACACCTCTTGGAGGCAGGATAGCGTTGGAATCGTCTGTAATAATTAGGGTGTTCAGTCAAAACTGTGGAGCGGGCTCCTAGTGCTCCGCGCGTTGAGATGAACTGATTGGACTGTGTTAGGTACCCAACACGGTAGCTCTTCCCCCGGTTTCGGCTGCCCGTCCATAGTACTCTCATAATATTTCTATTTTCCTGGGGTCTGATACACACTAAGCCCATGATGGCTGCAGTAGGAACCCTTTCCGAAATGTACCGACCAACCATTTGAGTTAGTGCCATATGTGGAGATATTACATCTAAACAATAAAGAACTAAAGGTCGAGACAAATGAGTGTATTCTGAAAAAAAAAAAATGATGCATCCCATTCATCTGATGATTTTTTCTGCCTTCAGAAACAAATTACTCTTACAAATCCTATTATTTTATCTAATCGAGATAGACATTAGCAAAGGTTGTTTTATTACTTAGTTCCAGTACGTAGAAGGGAAACAAGAGAATACATTAGGTTAAAGCAACAGTCAAATATTTTAAAAGCTGTCGCTGTGAGATACCATTAGGTTCTCTTTACATGTCCAGGAGTAAAACAAAATAGATATAAACAAATGACAACTTCCTGTTTGAGAAAAGTATAAGTATTTAAAATTGAAACAAATAACTAGCCATATCTGTTGTTTTTTTTTTTTTTTTTTTTTTTTTTTTTTTTTTTTTTTTTTTTTTTTTTTTTTTTTTTTTTTAAAAATCTGGTCGGGACTCCGGCGCTGTATACCCTACTTTTTATTTACCTAATTTGTTTACTTTGATTACTGTATGATTACTGAAGTTCTGTTTCTTTTTTATTTTTTACACACACATACACAAACATATAACACCCATGCCCAAAGAGCCGGTCCCCATGGCCACGCTCGCTAAAGCGTCTCGCTTTGGTGCTTCGTGCGCAAGGGATCGTAGGTTCGAGTCCCGCCTTGGGCATGGGTGTTATATGTTTGTGCAATGTGTATATGTTTGTAAAAGAAACAGTAAAATCAGTAAAAGTAATCAGTAAAATCTACGGGGGGAAATGTAAATAGGGATACAGTGCCGGAGTCCTGATCAGACTCCGTTACTGTTTTATATAAATAAAAAAAGTGGGACTCAAACCCACGATCCCCTGCGCTGCGAAACACCAAAGCGAGACGCTTTGGCGAGCGCGGCCATGGGGACCGGCTGGTTAATGGTAAACTTCGTACTAAAGACTGTATAGAACATAAATAATGTGTTTTAACGAGATCTAAATTTTTTGGAGATTTGTTTTTCTTTTACGTTCACGGTTATGCAAACATCCTCCAGAGGGCTTCAGAAACTATTCCCAAAAAATTCAATATACACATTTCATTTGTCATAAACATGTCTTAACATACTTTACTTTAATCACAACCTTTACATCCATTTTTGAGAAAATCAAAACTTATGAAAAATATTCCATGTAAACAACAGTTTGTGGTGGGGTTATTTTCTTGAAAACCTTCGTGTTGCATCCTTGGAATATTCTGAACGCAACATCATATTTGGTATTTAACCGTGCAACGAAAAAAAAAAGTTAGTTGGTGTGTATTTAATTTTCTTAATTTTATGGTTCTACCATGTAGACTCTTGTCTCTTCTCAAGTTTCTTCTATATGAGACCCATTCTAAACTCTGATTTCAATTACCATAAATAAATATTGTTATTAATCTTTTGAATTTATTGTAATTCATTACAGATACATAAACACACAGCATCACATTTTAACGTTTATTACTTTCTCTATACGTACTATGTATATAGTGTATAGAGAAAGTATTGCACTCCACCCAAAAATTTGATACCGAGATTTCACCGGAAATATATGTTTTAGAGTCCCCTTTTTCTAGAAAAAACATTTTCGGAAAAAGGTCCATGTGTGTGTCCGTGTGTCTGTGAACACGATTACTCAAAAACGAAAAGTCGGTAAAATACCAAACTTGGTATTTAAGTTTAGTATCTTCCAGGGATGCGACACGAAGATTTTGAAAAAAATCTCCCCACTTCCCTTTACTTGGAACTTTTTTCGCAAATTTTGATTTTCTTAAAAATGACTCTTACGATTTTGATTTAAATTTCTTATATTAAAGATATTTGCCTGATAAATAAAATGTATATTTTGAATTTTCTGGGAATAGCCTCTGAAGAGTAATTTATTCTGGATGAATTTTACGTAGTTTTGAATAACTGCTAAACCATAAGAGATGGACAAAAACTTACTACACGAAAAATGTAGAGCACGTTAAAACACACCAATTATGTTGTATACATTTTTTTCGTGGAGTTCATCGTTTTTGAGACATTCCTTGTTTTTGGTTTCTGCTTTAGAAAACGTACTTTTCTCATACAGGAATTTGTCGACTGCTGTCCATACAAACAAAGGAACTTCAGTGACATAGCAACCAGCTTTTGACTATCACTTTAACCTGTGGTATTCTCTTATTTCGCTTCTACTTACAAAGAAGCAATTATTAAGGCTATTTCTACTATTTTTTTTTTTTTCTGATAGCATGAAGTAATGAGAAGTACAAGTTATTTAAGAATAATTTGTTGCAGAGATATAGAGAAAGTCATGTGAATGTAACACAGATTTTTTTCACAAGAATACATCTTTTCTCCTTTTTGTTTCGTTGCTAGGCCAAAACGATCTTCTTTTTTCTTTGCAGCCATTATAAACAGAAATATTTGTGTTGCCGTGCATTCATTCCAAGGTCAAGTAACGTATGTAAGTTTTAGCAATGCACATACGTATAACTCTTTTCGTCTCTTTCTCTCATTGTTGCGATTGTTGGTCACGTCTCCAGCCAACACATTACAAATTCCTTTACTTAAACCTTTTTGCATTAGAATGAACACAACGCCTTCCAAATATATTAATAGCACAAGTAATACAATTTAGCAATAACGATTCACACAAAAATTAACAGTTAAATGTATTTTTAAGCTATTTAGCCAAATAAAGTTCAAGTTAGTCATAAAATTACAAAATAATAAAAACCTTTTACCTTATGGCTTGTGGCCTTAATATTGCCACAACCGACTGTTCGTTTTTGAGTTATCGTATTTACAGACACACACACACACACACACACACACACTCTCTCTCTCTCTCTCTCTCTCTCTCTCTCTCTCTCACACACACACACACATATTACCTGTTTCTAAAAATGGCTTTTTTCTGGATACAGAAGACTCTAAAACGTGTATTTCCAGTAAGTCTCAGTATCAAATTTTGGATGGAATGCAATACCTGCTCTACCTACTAGTACGTGTTACTCGTTAATCAGCTGATAAAACAAAACAAGGAGCGAGATGGTTCAGGCACTCGGATATCCACCATTACTCCAGTTTGGTTTTATTTCGTGGTTTCCTCAGTTACCAGGTAAATTCAGATTGATTATTCACTACGACCAAAATACATATAAATAAAATATATGGAACAGGATGGTCATTATTCAGCATCACGTAGAACAGCCAGTACTCCCATGATTCCCACAAGTCCAAATTCCTCCAAAACTCAATATGAAAACAGATGGTACTGAAAGGCGACTACGTAACTAAAGCCACCTGTCCAGCATCACAGCTACTATGTGTACTCTCAAAGAACAGCCAGCAGTCCCATGATTCCAAATACCCAATAGTAGCGATATAGATGGTACAGAAAGGCGACTACGCAAGTTATTCAGACAAGTGATATAGTAAAATGATTTAAGTAACATCATCCTTGACTTGGGTGAACTAAACCTACAGTAACCGTCGAATATCCCCAAGAAGATAAGTAGTAGTGAAATAAGGGAATGCGCTAGGCTAAAGGGATTGTCAAATCTTGTAAAAGCAGGTTGCTTTTTGATAGACATTCGCTTCTCTGCATGGTCAGAAGTTGAGAGATTCTCGTATGAGACAAATGTTAAGTATAATAAGGAATATCTTGGAAACGGATAACTCTACAAAAAATAATATAAATTGTGTTTTAACCAGATCTATATTTTTTGAAGTGATTTTTTATGTATCTGTTACGGTTTAAGAGTTATACAAAAGTCATCCAAAATGAAGAGGTCTTCTGAGGTTATTCCAAAAAATATCAAAATTTACATTATGTTTGTCAGGAAAATGTCTTAAACAATGGAATTTTTATCTAAATCGTTAGAGATATTTTTGAAAAAAAAATAAAAATTTCCGAAAGTGTTCCACGTAAACGGTAGTTTAGGGTGGGGAATTTCCTGAAAATCTTCGTGTCGTATTTTGAAGATACTAAACTGAAATAAAAAGTTTGGTATTTTACCGACTTTTCGTTTTTGAGTGATTATGTTCTAGGCAGACACACGAGCACAGATAACATTTTTAAATGCATTTCAAGGATGCCAAAACATACATTTCAAGTAAAATCTCGGTATCGAATTTTAGGATGGAGTATAATCCCTTCTCTGTGCATTATGCACATTATACATACGTGATAGTAAAATCAAAACTATAAAAATTAAAAACATATTTTCTAAAACATCTGGTGCTGCCTCTCAAAAATAAAGGCAGCTGAAAACTGGAAGAAAGAGTTTAGTTAAGGGACGAGAAAAGAAACGAAAAGAACAATGATTCCTCTTGTAATGCTCTGGGTATACAGGAAATGAGGTTACAGGAACTTAATTCGAATTTGGAGAAGGGTTTCTGGAGCCGATGGGAAAAGTTTGGTCTGATAACCTACCAGCATGAACTTGTGTAATGGATTCTGTCCGGGAAACCACAGGAAAATCGGAGAAAATGAGAAACACGAAATTGCTACCTGCCACTTCAAGTTGACAGACATTAAAAGCTCTGCGGACAGACAAAATTAAATTCCCTCAAAGAACCAGTGACACCAACCGCTTGTTATGTTATGAACGTTATCTAAGTTGGTAGTTGCCCCAACTGGACAGTTGAAATTAATTTTATCCGGAAACACAGGTTTATCGTAAGATACACTCTTGAGAGAATTATATTTTCTAACCGTAAAATTCTCTAAATTCTCTCTTTGCAAACATGTTACATCGACGGTGTAAAATGCGCTTAAAAAGCACAGCTCCATGTTGGTATATTTGTTGGTATGTAATTGATCTCCGGCAGGACAAAATTCCGACACACCGGTGGCGCTAATATGATCCTGGCATTTTTTTAACAAACAATATATTTTGAAAAATCGAATGCGTTCCATTCATATAACTTTCCTTGCCTGTCTGTAAACGAGTTATTATTGAATTGTTTTTTTGTTTTTCTCTCTCACAAAAGCGTGTGTAGGACAAAAATTGGATAAGTAGTATCAGACTCAAAAATGCAATGTCATAACCGGGATTTAATCTCTCGGTTTCTAGCCAGTTGCTCTACCATTGAGCGACCATGGCAAGATACCGGACGACATTAAATTCCTCAACTGACTCATGTTTCCCTATAAATCACAAGGTGATCTCTAATTTTAAATGGCATACCCCAATGACGACTTACAATATCGTAAGTATTTTAAATCCCTAGCTTCATAGTTTAGCCAACTGTTATGGTCAATTAGTGTTAACTTAATTGTTTTTTTCTCACAAGCCGTGTGTAGGACAGGAGTTGAATAGGTATTACAAAATAAATTATTGCAAAAGGTTATTCTTCTATCTACTACTAATCGTGATAAACATTAGCAGAACTGGACTTACCTATTTCCTTGTAAGTAGAAGGTAAACAAGGGAATGCACAAGGCTAAAGTGATAGTGATAGTCAATTTTTTTAAAAGCTGGTTGCTATGCGATACAATTAAAATTCACTTCTCTGTGGCTGGCCAGCAGTAAAATTAAAGAGATATGAAACCGTTTGAGAAGAGTTTAGGTATTTTAAAATTGAAGCCACTAACAAGGAATATCTCGGAAATGGTTAACTCTACAATTAAAAAAAAAGTAAATGACATAAATTGTGTGATTTAACAAGATATACATTTTTGTGTACTGAGTGTTTGCGGTTTACCAGTTGTACAAAAATCATCCAGGGCAGAGGGGCGGGAGTGCTGATATAAGAATACCATAGACACAAACTTGAGAGCAGCACGAATAAGGCAGGTATACTATTTTTTAGAAAGCTATTACTACTAAAAGTGGTTACAACCCATTCTTTTTAACACATAACCTTACTTTATCGAGCAACAGTTGTAAATGTCATGTTTCGCTTGTTTTATTAGTTTTTCTTTTGTTGTTGGCAACGTAATGGTGCATTATATCAGCATAATAACGGCATTTATTTGCGCGTGAAAGTGTTTGTTTTCATTAATAGAACTATTATCGGAATTTCGATTTATTGGAATCAATCAGTTTGTATGACGGCATTCAACTGTGTAAAGTGCAACACGATATTTGGTGACTGCGGAATTACCTTTAATATTATGCACTCATATCTAATTTCACTAGTGTTTGTGTTCTACTATTGCAAATAGAACATATATTTTTGTTTCTACATTTACCTTCACCTAAGGGAGGAAAATGTTAAACCTCATATAAGTGATCCATCCTTCGTAGATGGAAGACAAAAACTTTCAGCAGATTTACACTCTCGTGCCCTTCACCGTTACTGTCTCTTATTTATCTATTATACACTTGATAATTAAATCAAAGTTCACTTTCTCTAGTGCAATCCTACTTAATATAGCACGGTCTTGGTTATATATTGAAATACGGGAATTAGAGAAAGAGAGAGAGAGAGAGAGAGAGAGAGAGAGAGAGAGGAACTCACTATAATTCGTTCGTTTGACTGCCTAATCCCAAACCGTACCACTTCATTCACCTTTGTGAGTGACTCCATCACATTGCAACTTTTTTTACTTTCTTTATCACACATGTACAATGTACGTAGCAGATAGAGAAGATATTGTACTCCTGTAAAAAATTCGATATCATTAGATACATGGAAATACATGATTTGAGGAACCCTGAATTCAAAGAAAGCAGTTTGTGTGTGTATGTGTGTGTGTGTGTGTGTGTGTGTGTGTGGACAGCTTAACTCAAAAACTAAAAGTCGGTTTTGACATTAACACACCACACATACAAACACAAATACACACATGCACTTTTTTACTTTCTCTACAAGTACTATGTAAAGTGTTAAAAATTCAATACTAAGATTTCACCGGAAATATACGTTTTAGGCTCCCCTGTGTCCAAATTGTTTTTAGAAAAATGTCCGTGTATATGTGTGCTTAGGTAGTGTGTCTGTGAACACGATAACTCAAAAACGAAAAGTTGGTAAAATTGGTATTTAAGTTTAGTATCTTCCAAGCGCACAAAACGAAGATTTTTGAGAAAAATCTTCTTTACAAGGAAAACATTTCGAAAATGTTGAAATTCTCAAAAATGGCTGTAACGATTTTGATTAAAATCCCGTATATTAAAGATATTTAAATGATAAATACAATGTATATCTTGAATTTCCTGGGAATAGTCTCTAAAGACCTCTTTATTGGATGGGTTTACTAAATTTTGCGTAACTGGTAAACCGTAAGAGATAGACGAAAACTTACGAACACAAATAATGTAGATCTCTTTAAAATACACAATTTATGTCATATACGTTTTTTTTCTTGGAGTGGACCATTTCTGAGATATGCCTTGTTTTTTGTTTTAGTTTTAAAATAATTTCCCACACGGACATTTGCAAACTCCTGCCAAGCATTGAAATGGATTTCAACCACATAACAACCAGCTTTTAAAAGATTTGACTATTGGATTTTGTCTAGTGTGTTACCGTATTTCCGTTCTACTAACAAGGAAGCAAGTAATTAAGACAATTTCTGTTAATTTTTATCTCGATTATCATGAAGTAATTAAGAGAATAAGCTTTTTAACAATAATTTGTTACAGATATGTAGGGAAAGTCATGTGAGTGGAACATATCTAATTTTTTAAATGTTTTCTTTTGGGTACGGGGTCCTCAAATCATATATTTGCTGTGAAACTTCGAATTCAAAGTTTTTGGAGGAACTTATACGTTTTAGAGAAAGAAAAAAAAATTAGTATACATACTTAAGGACGTTTTGGTATAATTTGTCTGTTTTATTCAGGGGAACTCAAAACGTCTGTTTCCGTGAAATCTCAAATGCAATACTTCTTCTTCGTTAGGTATAAGCTTTTAAATGGATTCCCCATGAGAGAGAGAAACCTTTAAACAAAGGAAATAAATTCAGAAACTAAACTTTGTGACCCTGCGTGCAGAAGTATGAAGCAAGGATCACTCGAGAATGCTGAATAAATAATAAGGAAGGGATTTCTCCCTCGTATGGCTTGACTGGAAGTTTGGCGCCAGCTTGAGTGAGAGAGAGAGGGGGTGCTTTTCGTTCCCTAGCAACTGTTTTCTAGCAGAGAAAACTGGCTCGTATTCAAATAGGTCAGTACGCATTTTGGGAAAAGGCACTTGCATTTGTTATTGGAGCCCTTTCGTCTGTATGAGTGACATAACTCAAGAATTGCTGCATAGGAATCTAATTACATTTTTTTTCATATTAAAAGCCAATTATTGAATTAATAAATAAAATGATATATAATCACTAGACTTCGAAGTTTAGGTTTTGTGCCTGTTTTTATTTTTTCCAGCACCTATATATTAAGTGCAGAATAGATTGGGAAGATATTGAATTCCATCCAAAACTTCGATACCGAGATTTCATCGCACATATGACTCCCTGAATGAAAAAAAAAGCATTTTTATAAAAAGGTCCTGTATATGTTTTTGTCTATGGACAGCTTAACTCAAAAACCAAAAACATTTTAAATACCGAACTTGCTTTTAAGATAAGTGTCTTCCAAGGATGCAACATGAAGATCTTCAGGGAAATCACCCCACTCCCATCTACCTTTTACATGGAATATTTATCGAAATGTTTGATTTTCTCAAAAATGGCTCCAACAATCTTGATTAAATACTCTTTGTTTAATATATTTTCATCACAAATTAAATGTACATCTTGAATTTTATGGGAATAACCTCAGAAGATCTCTTCATTCTGGGTAAATTTTGCATAATGGTAAACCTTAAGGGATAGACAAAAAGTTACTACACAAAAGGCGCAGATTTCGTTAAAACACGCAGTTTATTTCATTGCAGTTTGTTCTAAGAATTAACCGTTTCCAAGATGTTTATTTTTATTGGCTTCAATTTTAAAATGCCTATAGATACTTTTCTTAAACAGAAGTCATCCGTGTTTCTTGTGTTGGTTTACTCCTGACCATCAAAGAGAAACGACTTTCAATGACAATCACATAGCGACAGCTTTTAAAATATTTTACTGCCACTTAAATCAAGTGTATTAGTTAGTTTCTGCTTATAAAGAACTAAGTAATAAGATCATTTTCCTATTATTTATTCCGATTAACATGAGGTAGATAGAATAATAATCTTTTGTAAGAAGTGTTGTGTTATAGGTTGAGAAGGTCATGTGAATGGAACATATAAGATTTATTTCTTGAAGAAATATACATTCCCATAGTATATACTTTCGCGTGCCATGTAAACTTACACGTTATAGAAGTTTAAGTCTACCTAAGCGTGTTGGTTACACAACAATGTATCTGTTTTAAAGTTTTTAAGTCTAAAATGCCTAATTATAATCAATATTAGTTAAAAACAGTAATGCCTGCATTTTTTTTTAGTTTGAAAAAATGTGAGCGAAATACTGAACGATGAAGATGATATGTTTACCAACATTAAACATGTCAAATGCAGAAAAATATAAATACGCTCACATCACTCCAGTGTCTTTTGAAAGGTCTTTTAGTGTTCCCCTCTAATAAAGGATGCAGTTTAACACCATAAAATACTTTTTAAAAATCTGATGAGTTCATTCATAGGACTTTCTCTACCTTCCTGTAAACTAACTATTCTTTCAAAAGATGATTCATTAACCTACATCATGTTAATCGGGACAAGCATTAGCAGGAAAATAAAGAAACACACTAGGCTAAATAGCTAGTCAAATCTTTTGAAGGATGGCCGTTATATGAACAATTAAAGTTAAACAAAAAAGAGATGGAAAAGAAAATGACTTCCCGTTTGAGAAAAGTTATTTAGGTTACAATTTAAACCAATAAAATAAATAAATGACAAATTTTATGTTTTCACCAGATCTAAATTTTTGTGTAGTAAATTTTTGTCTATCTCTTACGGTATACCAGTTATGCAAAATTGCCGTTATAGTCTAATAATCATTTATACTTTTTATCATACTGCTCGGCGATCAACGAGGTTCGGTCCCAGAGGACCGCTTGTGGAATTTTGGTGCACTCAGCGGCATCTGGGGGAGGTTTACATCAGTTTCTCCGCCGCCATTTATCCTGCCCCTTACCTGTCTTTCTTTTTTTATAGTGTTTAAGCCTTAGCTACTATGGCACCATACGCGATGACACTGATTATACATGAATGAAGATGGAGCACCGGTGGAATATGATGGCGGGGGAAACCGGAAATCCCGGAGAAAACCCTCCCCTACGCCGATTTGTCCACCTCAAATCCCACATGGATCACTTGGGATCAAACACGGGCCGCCTGCATGAGAGGCGATTGGTCTAACTACTCGACCACGGCGAGGCCCTCGCCTTTCCTTCCAATCATTTCATGATATGCGTATATGTGTGTGTGTTTCCGGAGGGAATTCCACACTGCAGCCATTGTCTTATTTAGTACGTCAAACCCCAGGCGAATAGGATCCGATGAGAGTAATTTACAACATGCGGCCGAAGGAGCCACCGTGGAGTGTCCTTAACAGAGTCCAAGCAGTTCTTCATCTCGACTTGTGGAGCGGTAGGAACCCGGTTCCAGGTGTGACCGAACTCCCTGGGTCAACAGATGACTTCAAATGTCATCCCGCTGCCGAGAGCTGTGTTTCCAAAGCGCAGTCACCACCACGGGAAGGTGTCACTACCATTTGGATGAAATTGAGTTGAAATGAAGCAACTGGAAGTTCGGGGTAATGAGGAAACCTCCCCAGCATTTGCCTAGAGACCCGAAAAAAATCCCATTGTTCCGAGAGGTCCTGAATGCCCGTTACAAACGAAACGCCTGATTCACTTAGCTTGGTTCCATTTCACGTTCATTTGTTATCATTTTATTCCTCATTCTCATATCAGGCATTAAGCTGATCAACTATTTTGACAATTCTCTCTGATCCAGAGTCCGCCTGCATCTGATCCCTGGGGGAGGTAAGATCTCCACGAGGAGGATTAATAACAAAAAAAGCAGAAGAAATGTGCTATCATATTTTTGTTTCGTTAGACGAGAAAAAAAAAAAAAGAATTCTTGTCTAATGTAAAGGAGGGAAAAACTTTTAGAAAATATATTCATATCCCACTACTTTTAAGTTGCCGTTTGCATAATCTCCACCAAAGGCCCTAGATTTTAATGCTATGAACTCACTCGCAAATTCTTTTCTTTCTAAATGGCAGAGTTTGGGGATTTGGGGTTGGGTGGAAGCTGTATTAGGTTTATTGAGCGAGAAAAGTTTTTCATTATCGCTCCTTGGAGACTATTTGATTTTAACGCCGCCTTTATCTCACAGGTCTTTTGTTTTGCATGCGATTTCACGCAGAGGTGACGTCACTTTCACTTAATGGCTAGCGGCGGTGAAGCGAGAATTATACGAGACCAGAACGTTTGGCTTGTGTCATAATTCTGGATGAGCTCTTTTTATTACTTTCTCTATACGTACTATGTACATAGTGTATAGAGAATGTACCCAAAATTCGATACCAAGATTTCACCGGAAATACATGTTTTGAGACCATCTGAATTAAAAAAAAAACCTGATGTGTTCCATTCACATGACTTTCTCTATATCTCTGTAAATTATTATTGTTAATAAGCTTATCTTTTATTTATTTCATGCTAATTGAGAAAAATTAGTAGAAATGGTCTTATTTCTTACTTTATTGTAAGTAAATTCGAAATAACGGAGTACCATAGGTTAAAGCGAAAGCCAAAAGCTGGTTGCTATGTGACTGATGTTCTTTTGTTTGTATGGACAGGAGTTGACAAACTCTGGTATGAGAAAAGTATAAGTTTTTCAAAGCTGTAACCAAGAAAAAGGAATATCTCAAAAACGATCAACTCCACGAAAAAAATGTGTATAACATAAATTGTATGTTTTAACGCGTTCTACATTTTTTGAGGGTTAAGTTTTTGTCCATCTCTTACGGTTTAGTAGTTATGAAAAATTCATCCAGAATAAAGTAGTCTTCAGAGGCTATTCCCAGAAAATTCAAAATATACATTTTATTTGACAGGTAAACCACTTTAATATACGATACTTTAATCAAAATCGTTAGAGCCATTTTTTAGAAAATCAAAATTTTCGAAAAAAGTTCCATGTAAAGGGTAGTTTGGGGTTGGGGGGACTTTTCTCAAAATCTTCGTGTCGCATCCCTGGAAGATACTAAACTTAAATACCAAGTTTGGTATTTTACCGACTTTTCGTTTTTTGAGTTATCGTGTTCACAGGCACACGAACACACGGACACACACACGGACCTTTTTCTGAAAATACCTTTTTGGATACAGGGGACCCTAAAACATATATTTCCGGTGAAATCTCGGTATCGAATTTTTTGGTGGAGTGCAATACATTCTCTATACACTATGTACATAGTGAGTATAGAGAAAGTAAACAACATTTTTAGGAAAATGTCTGTGTGCGTGTCTGTCTGTCTGTGTGTCTGTGGGCAGCATAGCTCAAAAACGAAAAGATCGTTGAATACCAAAAATTGGTATTTAAGTTTGGTATCGTCCAAGAATGCGACACTAAGATTTTCAAAAAAGTACCCCCACCCCTAACTATCCTTTACATGGAAAAACATTTCGAAAATTTTTATTTTCTTAAAAATGGCTCTAACGATTTTGATTAAAATATCGTATATTAAAGATATTTATCTGACAAACAAAGTGTATATCTTGAATTTTCTGGGAATAGCCTCTGAAGGCTACTTTATTCTTCATCAATTTTAAGGAATTTTGCATGACTGGTAAACCGTAAGGGACGCACGAAAAAAAAAAAAATGTAGAGCACGTTAATGGAAATGGCGTTTTTTATTTATGGACGCTCTATAACTGCTGTGGTTCTCAGCGTCCCATTCTATTCTGGGCGTGAAAGACCGCTTAATTTTGCTCAGAGGCCTCTCTATCAGGCATGAGGTTCTTTTACGTGCCGTAAATCTACGGCTTTACTTCCCTTCCGAAGGAAGCCATGCTAATGATTTTTACGCCCGAAAAAATCCATCGTCCTCCGCCGGGTTTGAACCCGCAGCATGAGGTCAGCATGGTAACCATTTCACCGCGGAGGACGACTATAGAGCACGTTAAAACACACAACTTATGTTATATATTTTTTTTTCTCGGAATTGATCGTTTTTGAGATATTCCTTGTTTTTGGTTTCAGCTTTAAATAACCTATACTTTTTTCACACAGGACTTTATGAAATCCTATCCATACAAACAAAGGAACTTCAATCACATAGCAACCAGCTTTTGACTGTCACTTTAACCTGTGGTACTTCCTTATTTCGGTTCTACTTACAAGGAAGCAAGTAATAGGACTATTTCTGCTAATTTTTTCCCCATTAGCATGAAGTAAATTGAAGCTTAAGCTTTTTAACAATAATTTATTGCAGAGATGTAGAGAAAGAATGGAACACATGAGATTTTTTTATGTAACTTTTGCTTGAAGAACAACGCAGAATAAATGTACCGTATAAAATTAATTAAATATGTTTACAATGTTATTCAAAAAGTTCATGATTCTCTTAATAATGTAACATATGTGAGAATTTTTTTGTATTAAAGCAAAATGTGTGTGTTGGCGTAATGCCGGTCCGCTGACCGTCACATGTAAAGCTTGATAAAGAGAATCCAGTATTGCTGTTATAGGATAAATATTACTGTGAAAAATTTTGAAATCTTCAAAAGCGACGGTAATATTATTGTTTTTATTCCTCCACATATGTCCAACAGGCCTCCGGACATTACCTTCTATGGGCCATATGATGTGTTGGCTCATTGAGAATGTAGTGGCTGGGACAGTCCGAAAAAATATGTTGTGCAATATATGTAAAGAGAGGGAAAACTGTTATAGCTCACGGGGAACCTTGGCCTACCGCCCGGCCGCTGCGTCCCCCATCTCGGTCCACTACAGACGTCATGGATGGGGTGCAGTATTGGAGGGTGAGTCGTGGTCAGCGCCTCGAGTCCCCCCCGGCCGGTTAATGTGGTCCTCATTACCTGGAGCCGCTACTTCTCTATCAAGTAGCTCCTCAATTGGCCCCCCAGGGACCTTACGAGGCTGAGTGCACCCCGGGCCAGGTCTCCCAGCGGGGGAAAAATCCCCACGCTACCACCGCGCTAAGGGGACGACCAAAACTGTCATATTGAAGTTATAAAATAACATTTGTTCTTTTATATGTATTTTAGTGATTTGACAAATTTGAATATAGTGACCGCCATTATGCGTAGTAATGTGGGGGTAATCCCGGTCAGTGACACCACTTAAATTTCGCATCATTAAGGTAAGAAGTAATTACTTAAATAAAATTCTTCTTAATATACATTTAGGTAAAGAACCAAACAAACGATGGGCAAAAATAACACTTTTAAATTCCTACTCTAATCCAATAAGTTCACAGAGACTTTGATTAAGTGACCTCCATTACTTATTACTTCTATTTATAAGGAACTAAGCAATACGACCATTTCAGCTAATACTTACCTTGATTAGCATAAAGTAGATGAAGGAATAAGCTTTGTAAGAATAGTTTGTTACAGAATAGATATAGAAAATCATGTAAATGGAGCACATCAGATTTTTTACCCCTTCTGCTGATTGGAGAAACAATTGTTGGTGTTTTCTGAATCGTACAGAAGCCTTTAGATGCAGCAGGATTCTGATAATCTCTAATACCTAGGCTTAGTCCCGAGTTGTTGAGAGATTTCGCTTTACGCTTCGTTTCCGGCGCCCCCCACCCCCAATCGCTTATTTCCTATTATCATCATCGTCTTCATGCTTCGCAGTCGCACCAGCAAGTATTACGGCTTGCTAAACATTTGCAGATCATCACACAGGAAAAACGATTACGTGGCAAATTCTATGTGGGATTGGAGAGAAATCTGATGTGTAACAGTCTCACGACTTGCTCTAATGCTACCATTTCCTATACGTGAGGAAGATTAATTATGTAAAAGCCTGATGTGTTAATTTCACATGTCTTTAACTATTCTGTACCAAACCTTCTTATGAAAGAATATATGTATGCTTCTCGCTTATCAAGATACGCATTGACAAAATTGACCGTATTAGTTACATATAAGTAAGGGTATATACTAGGCTAAAGCGAGTCAAGCATGTAAAACAATTGAAAGTCGGTTCTCTTTCCAAGGTCAAAAGTAAAACAAAAGAGAGCTGAAACGAAAGGTGGCTTCCCGTTTGAATAAATCAAGTAGTTTAAAATTAAAATAAATAACAAAGAATACGTCGCAAACCGTTATCTCTACCTAAAAATATATATATGACATAAATTGTGTGTTTTTACGAGATCTACGTTTTTTGTGTAGTGAGTTCCCTTATGGTTTATTTGTTATACAAATTCGCCCACATTGAAGAGGTCTTCAGAGTCTATTCCAGAAAATTCAAGATATTCATTTTAGTTGTCATGTGGATGTCTTTAATGAATGGTATTTTAATCAAAATTGTTTGAGCCAATTTTGGGAAAAACAAAATATTCGACATTTTTTTTTTTATGTAAAGGGTAGTAAGGAATGGTGGGATTTTTCTGAAAATCTTTGTGTTGTTTCATTGGAAGATACTAAACTTAAATACTAGTTTTGATGATTAACAGGCTTTTGATTTTGAGCTATGCTGTCCACAGACACACATACAACGCACAGACAGACAGGTAGACACATATCTCACTTTTTTTAAAAATATTTTTTTTTTTTGGGATTCAGTGGTTCTCAACACAATTACTGATATATCGGGTGGAATATAGATACTTACGCTATCGACTATGCACACTGCACATAAGTGATAGAGAAAGTAAAAACTTACTAGAAAAGAAGAAAGATCCTATGTGTTGCATTACCATGATTTTCTCGACTCCTCTCTTACAACATTATTTGCCTGTTCTTATTAATTCAGATAAAGTTTCAAATTAATTTACACACTTTGTTATATTATACAAGAGGTAAACCTAAATCATACATATTTTTTGTAGAGTTATCTGTTTTCAAGATATTTCAAATTATTGGTTTCAGTTTAACTTTTCTCAAACTAGAGAAGTTTTTCTTTTCGCCTCTATTCTGTTTAACCTAGCAAGCAAAGAGAACCAAATTTCAATTGTTTCACTAAGCGACTGGCTTTTAATAGATCTGACTGTCGCTTTAACTTACTGTATTTCCTTATTTTCCTTCTGCTTATAAAGAAGCAAGTAATAAGACAAATTCTGGCAATGTTTATCTTGATAAGTATGTCGTAAATAAAGGCCTGATCTTTTGTAAGGAAAGTTTATACGTGGAACAGTTAGAGAAGGTCGTGTGAATGGAACACATCAGATGTTTACTTATTCAGTGCTCAGAGTAATATCACCCAAAATTCGATAACAGGGTTTCACTAAATCCAAACAAAACGCGCGCGCGCGTGTGGTGTCTATCTCTATGTATATTGACAGCATAACTAAAAATCTGATGTGTATCATTCACATGACTTTCTCTACAAGCTATTGATACCAAGGATTATTCCTTTAACTACATCATTGTTATCGAGATTATCATTATCAGAGACGGTTGTATTAGTCCCTTCTAAGTCGAAAGGAAATAAGGTAATAAAATAAACTAAAGTAATTCTCAGATCTTTTAAAAAGCCGGTCGCTATGTGAAACAACTGAAATTCGGTTTGCTTTGCTAACCAGGATTAAAATAAAAGAGAAGTGTAACCTCCCGTTTGAGAAAAGTTTAAGATTAAAATTGAAACCAATAGAAAGTAATATCACGGAAATGATTGATAGAAAATGTATATCATAAATTGTGGGTGTTTAACGAGCTCTATATTTTTTCTATAGTAAGTTTTGTCTATTTCTACGGTTTACCAGTTATGCAAAATTAATCCGGAATGAAGGGATCTTCAGAAGCTATACACAGAAAATTCAATGTATACATATCATTTTTCATGAAAATATCTTAATCGCGTATTATTTTAATCAAGATCGTTACAGCCATTACACAAATTTTCAAACAAAATCTGATATGTTATACTTACATGACTTCTCTAGCTGCTCTACAAACTTCCTACAAAAGATCCTTCTTCTTTCTACACAATGCTAATCAAATAAACACTAGCAGAATGCTTTTATTACTTAGTTCTTACAAGCAGAAGGTAACTAAAGGAATGCGCTATGCTAAAGTGATAGTCTAATTTTTTAAAAGCTATCGTTATGCGATTGTCATTGCAAATCGGTTCTTTGCTTGGCAGGTGTAGAACAAAATAAAAACGGATACTTCCTGTCTGAGAAAAGTTTAAGTACTTCACAATTGAAGCAATAACAAGGAATATCTCGGAAACGGTTACCTCCCCAACAAAAACTAAAGGACATAAATCGTGTGTTTTGACGAGATCTACATTTTTTGCGCAGTGAGTTTTGGTCTAGCAGTTACGCTAGAATAAAGAGGTCTTCAGAGGCTATTCCCAGAAAATTCGATATATACATTTTATTTCGGATATAAATAGCTTTAATATAGGGATTTTAATCAAATTCGTTACAGCCATTTTTAAGAAAATCAAAATTTTCGAAACATTTTCCATGTAAAGGGTAGCTTGTGGTGGAGGAATATTTTTGAAAATCTTCGTGTTGCATTCTTGGAGATACTAAACCTTAATACTAAGTATGGTATTTGACGGACTTTTCGTTTTGGGGCTATGCTGTTCACAGACACACAGACACGGAGCTTTTATGCTTTTTTTTTTTGGACTCAGGAGACCCCAAAACATATATTTCCGGTGAAATTTCGACATCGAATTTAGGGTGCATTGCAATACCTTCTCTATCCCTGTGTACATTGTACATATGGGGCTAGAAAAAGTAAAAAATGTTCTATCTCAAGGGTAGTTTAGATTGAAAACCTCAGTGTCACATCCTTGGAAGATTTAAATGAAATACCAAGGTTGGTGTTGAACTGACTTTGCGTTTTTGAGTTATGCTGCATCTCTCACACACATATACATGGACGTTTTTCTAAAAAATGTTTTATTTAGGGGTCCTCAAAACAGGGGCCGCTATCGAATTTTATGTGGAATACAATACCTTCTTTACCTACTACGTGCGGTTGTAGTACTCGATAGAGAAGTTAATAAAAAGCTCATTGATGCTCCAATAATAGTTGAAATGACGTACTTTGCAACTCGCGAGCTCGCATGTGATGATGGCGATAGTGTAAGAGTAATGACAGTCCATTTTGGGAAAGTGCGTCTCATTATTTTAGGATATGCATTACCGGGCCTGTATCGACACGCTGTAATAAAGCCAAGAGGGTTGGGAGGGGCACTATGCATAATGCAATTACTGTCGAAAGCGTTGTATCCTGTTAGTATAATGTGTTTTCTGTGTTTAATTTGTGCTGCTATATTTTACATTTGTTTGTTTCTAATTGGAAATAATGAATCTAGAGTTTGGACAGAGGTAATGCTCGCGTAGTTTTACGTTATTTGCATTTCACTAAGACTGTCACACTGATTGTAAATGTAATCGTCAATTTAGCTAAAATAATATTAGGAATAAGACTGCCTCCGTGGTCGAGTGGTCAGCGAGCTGACTTCTCACCCGGAGGTCCCGGGTTCGATTCCCGGCTGGGGCGGGGAATTTTTCTTTAGCCAGAATTATTCTCTATCCCCCACAGAGTCTGAACGTTTGTATGTGAATGTGTGCGTGTTAGAGTAAAACAAAAAATGATCTAAAAAACCAACGTAAAAGAACCGACAGACAACAAGTTGTTTCAAGTGGAAAGCCCCCGATATTACCTCAGATGTTAAAGGGGGCTATATAAATGAAACAATAAAAAAAAAAAAAAATATATATATATATATATATTAGTAATAGTGAAATTATTATTACTTTTTCTGGCACGTACACAGCTCATTCCAGCTACCGAGTGTACGGGAAATCCCTAAAAAAATAAACATTTTCAGGAAAAGGTCCCTTTGTGTGTGTTGTGTGATTGTGGTGTTTAACATCCCAACTTTACTACTTGTGGCACCGCAGGCGATGACATGGAATGAAGATGGAGCACCGGTGGAATGCGATGACGGGGGAAACCGGAGAAGCCGGAGAAAACCCGCCCCTGCACCGTTTTGTCCACCACAAATCTCACATGCGGTCATTTGGGATCGAACCTGGGCCGTCTAGGTGAGAGCGAATGGTCTAACCACTCGGCCACGGCGTCGCCCTTCATGGTGTAATGGTTACCATGCTGACTTCATATACCCAAGGTCGCGGGTTCAAACCCGGCGGAGGACGACGGATTTTTTCGGGTATAAAAATCCTTAGCATGGCTTCCTTCGGAAGGGAAGTAAAGCCGTTGGTCCCGTGTCGTAGATTTACGGCACGTAAAAGAATCTCAAGCCTGATAGAGAGGCCTCTGAGCAAAATTAAGCGGTCTTTCACGCCCAATTTAGAATGGGACGCTGAGAACCACAGCAGTTAAAGGGCGTCCATAAATAACACGCCATTTACATTTTTTTTACTCGGCCACGGCGCGGCCTCTGTGTGTGTGTGTGTGTGTGTGTGTGTGTGTGTGTGTGTGTGTGTGTGTGAGTGTGTAAACAGCGTAGCTAAAAAAATATCAAATAAAAATATTAAACTTATTATTTAAGTTAACCATATTGCTAAAAAGCAACACTAAGATTTTTTTTAGCAAATCACTTCATCCTATACTACCGTTTACATGGAAAATGTTTCGAAAATTTTGATTTTCTCTAAAATGGCTGTAAGGATTTTGATTAAAATACCATATGTTTAAGTTCTACCACCTAAGTGGCCCGGGTTTGATCCCAAGCGTCCACATGTGGGATTTGTGGTGGACGAAGCGTGTTTGGGCGGGTTTTCTCCGGGTCCTCCTGTTTCCCTCACCATTCATTTCAGCAATTGCTCCATCATCATCTTTCCTGAAATTCATTTCGCTTGCATCTACTTCCTCACGCTCATGCCTGGCTACGGACCAAACACTTGTTCCAGGTTCTCCATTCTGTGAACAGACTTCTGACTCCTAGGCATCCGCTTGTAAGTCCTAGGTGTGTGTCAATCCTAAATAAGCAGAGGATAAGCCGAGTACGAAATGTTTAAGATATTTTTACTACAAATAAAAGGCATATCTTGAATTGTCTAGCAGTAGCCTTTGAAGCCCTCTTCATTCTAGAGGACTTTTGCATAACTGGTACACTGTAAGAGTAAACAAAATCTCAGTACACAAAAACTGTAGATTTCGTTAAAAAACATAGTTTTATCCTAAAATATTTGTGGAATTAATCATTTTCAAGATATTTCTGGTTATTTGTTTCACTTTTTAAATATTTAAACTTTTCTCAAACGGAAAGTCCTCATTTATGCCTATCTCTTTTGTTTTAATCCTCTTGACTATGCAAAGAGAACCGAATTTCCATGTTATCCTATGGTGACAGCTTTTGAAATTTGAAGACCGCGTTAGCCTAGCGTATACCCATAGTTACCTTCTAATTACAAGGAAATAAGTAATTAAAATATTTTTGCTAATGTTCATCTTGATAAGAAGGAAACAAATAGAAGGATAAGCTTTTGTAAGAACAATTTGTTGCCAAATAGGTAGAGAAAGACATGTAAGTGGAACACATCGGGTTTTTGCCTAGATCTGTATAATAGAAGAAGCTTTGCATTTAGTCCAAATTTTTCCTTCCAGGATTAATTAGAAATGTAACTTTTAAGGTTACAATCTATGCATGCAAAATATGTTTGTATCTACTTTATGTTAATCGAGAAGGGATGAGACGTTAATTTCTTGCTAACCAATGAATGAACGCAACTTTGTATGTACTCTTTGTTCAAATGAAATCTTATAAAACAATGGGGGAAGCGGTAGAAGTACTCACGTAGCATGCAGCGTTAACTGACTCACTTTCAGTCATTTCGTTTACCTATCCCGGTGATCAAACTCTGTGAAACACTAATTATTATTACTATTATTATTATTATTATTATTAATAGCCCTGACTGTCAATAGGAGATATAATTATAACCTATGAGGTTATCAAGATAAGAAATCTGATGTGTTCCATTGCCATGACTTTCTCTACATCTCTCCAACAAGTTATTGTTAAAAAGCTTATGCTTCTATTTGCTTCATGCTAATCGAGAACAAATTAGCAGAAATAGTCATATTACTTGCTTCCTTATAATAAGGGAGTACCATAGGCTAAAGTGAAAGCCAAAAGCTGGTTGCTATGTGATTGAACTTTGTTTGTATGGACAGAGTTGGCAAATTCCTGTATGAGAAAAGTATACGTTTTTCAAAGCTGAAACCAAAATCAAAGAATATCTCAAAAACGATCAACTCCACGAATAAAATGTATTTAACATAAATTGTGTGTTTTAATGTGCTCTACAAGTTTTGTGTTGTAGGTTTTTGACCATCTCTTACGGTTTAGCAGTTATGCAAAAGTCTGTAAAATGCATCCGGAATAAAGTAGTCTTGAGAGGCTATTCCCAGAAAATTCAAGATATCCGTTTTATTTGTGAGATAAATATCTTTAATATATGATATTTTAATCAAAATCTTTAGAGCCATTGTTTAGAAAATCAAAAATTTCGAAAAAAAGTTCCATGGAAACGGTAGTTTGGGGTGGGAGAATTTTTCTGAAAATCTTCGTGTCGCATCCCTAGAAGATACTACACTTAAATACCAAGTTTGGTATTTTACAGACTTTTCGTTTTTGAGTTATAGTGTTCACAGACACACGGACACATGGACACACACACACGGGCCTTTTTCTGAAAATGCTTTTTTGGATACAGGGGACCCTAAAACATATATTTCCGGTGAAATCTCGGTATGGAATCTTTGGGTGGAGAGCAATACCTTCTCTATACACTATGTACATAGTACGCATAGAGAAAATAAAAAAGATTCTCTTGTAGAATATTCGAAAGGAACAATTTTGGAATTAACGCACAGTAAAAATAGGTTACTTGAATACCACCAATAAGAACATAATTTAGTAAACGAACTGCCATAATTACATTTTTCCAGGAAGTGGGTATCGGGAATCGAATATCGGTGCTCAAAAATCATTAGCGGTATTGATTATTGAGAAAAAGCGCTGCCGTCCCATCACTAATCGAGATAATCGTTAGTAGAAATCGTTTCATTACATATTTGGCTGTAGGTACAAAAAAACACAGGAGGCTGAAGCGAAAAACAAATATTTAAAATGCTAGTCTCTACACTATGCTTACTGACTTTAAAATTCTCAGCTTTCCACGACATTCCAAGAAGCAAAATAAGATTATAGTGCATTAAAAAGAAGAGAAAATATTCTAAAATTCGAAACAATAACATACATCTCAGAAATGGTCAATCCTTCAAAAATATTTTTTGAATCAATTGTGAGTTTTACGAAATCTACATTTTTGTCACTCTTCTATATATACAGAGGTACACAAAATTCATCCAGAATGAAGCTTTTGGTAGCTTTTTGGTAGCTCAACGTCCTTTAATCTGGTTGGTCATACTGGAAATGAAACCGGTGAAATGATCTCGACGTCCATGGAGTTTAAAGTTACTCGACATTGGTCTTCTCGGGATAAGGGAAAACCCCGAAAAAAACTTCATCGAGGTAACTCACTCTAAGCGAGATTAGACCTTGAAACCTCTTGAATGTGAGGCAAACACGCTTCCGCCACACTACCGTGGCAGGCTGATAAATATTTTTGTCGCATCCTTGGAAGTTGTTGAGCTGGAATATAAAATTTGATATCTGCCCCTCATTTCGTTTTCGAGGTATATTTTTAACACCACACACACACACACACACACACACACACACAAACGCACGCACACACACACATATATAAACACACCAACACCACCTTCTTCCAGAAATGCTACTTGGGGGAACTTGTATTTTCGGTATCAAAATGTTGAATGAAATGCGATACGTTCTGTGCTGTAATATAACCGAGCGAGGTGGCTCCGCGGTAAGGTTTGCGAATCTTATTCGGCGTGTCGGGGACCCAATCCCCATCGACTGCGCTCTCTGACTTGGGGTTTCTCATGGTTCCGCTTGTCACTTAGGCCGAGTGCACACTGTTCACAGAGTCACGCGGAAGTCCGTTACCTTTGACTGATAGTTCTTTACCTGGGCGCCAGGAACGAGGATATTCTCCACGATTTCCTTTCCATATTTTCCTTGTGTTGTGTGTCTGGGCTCGTAATGTCTGGCAGTGCTGGCAAGTCGTGTGCGGATGCATACGTCGTTGGGGCGGCGTTGTGGTCGCTGTCCTCGCGGGGTGGTGACAGTTGCCGTGCCGACACTGAACCCGTGTGGCTGCTGCTTGGTGCTCCTGACGCCGAGATCCTGTCAGTCAAACCGTTAGGGACTTCCGCGTGAATCTCTGGCATGTCTATACCCGCCTGTGGTTCTCTCACTATATCTCTTCCTTCTGGGGTTGTTAGAGCGCATAGAGCGCAGTGCGTGATGTGTCTCCCATTTTTTTTTTCATATTTGACCTTTGTCTTTTACTGTAAATATATTATAATAAAGCTAAACAGTAGATGAAAAATAATTTTGCTGTTTTTAGCGAGATCTAAATTTTTCTCGCGATAAGCTGTTGTCTATGCTTTACAATTTATTGATTGTTCTAAATTAATTCATCTAGGTTGGTAGTTGGCTTACCCTCCCCGTATTTTAGGACTGACACCACATTAGAACTTACAAGCGGATGCCTGGGGGTCAGAAGCCTGTCGGGGAGCCAACGTCACGAAACCACAGAATGGAGTACCTGAAACGAGTGGTCGGCCCGTAGCCAGGCATGAGCGTGAGGAAATGGATGCTATGAAATGCAAGCGAAACGGATGATAAGAAAGGTGATGATGGAGCAATTGGTGGAATGAGTAGCGGGGGAAAGAGGAGGACCAGAAAAAAGTCCACCCATACGTCGTTTCGTCTACCACAAATCCCACATGCGGGTGCTTGGGATCGAACCTGGGCCGCTGCGGTTAACTCGACCACAGTGCTGCCTTTATCAGTTATTTTGGTAAATTGTAAAGAGGTAATACTAAATTTGTTCCATTCACATGAGTTTCTCTACATTTCGGTAACAAATTATTGTTATTCTTCTATCTACTTCATAATAATCGAAATAAACATTTCAGATATGGTTTTATTACTTAGTTCCTTATAAGTAGGGGGGAAATGAGGGAATACATTAGCCTAAAGCGACAGTCAAATCTTTTAAAAGTTGTCGCTATGCGATGATGTTGAAATTCGGTTCTCTATACATGGCCAAGAGAAAACAAAAGGGATGAAATGAACGCAACCTCCCGTTTGACAAAAGTATAAGTATTTTAAACTTGAAACCAACAACAAGGAATATCTCGGAAATGGTTAGCTCTACAAAAAATGTATATGACATAAATTATGTGTTTTAGCAAGATCTACCACGTTTTTGTCTATCTCTTAAGCTTTACGAGTTATGCAAAAGTTATTCAGAATGAAGGGGACTTCAGAGGCATTCTCAACAAATACATTTTATATGATGTAAATATATTTAATTTACGGTGCTAATCTCAAATCGTTAGAACTATGTTTGAGGAAAAGAAACCTAAAACAGGGGTTTCTCTGCCACTGAGCTACCATGGCAACATGCCGGCACAGAACTGGCTCTCAAATCTCGGCTATGGCATTGCATTTTTCAGTCTGACTACCTTTCCAACTCCTTTCCTACATACGGCTTCTGTGAGAAAACAATTAAAATTATCACAAACTTAAAACATATTTTATATATAAAGGGTAGTTTTGAGTGAGAGAGATTCCTAAAAAATCTTCGTGTCAAATCTTTGGAAGGTACTAAATTTAAATACCAAATTTGTTATGTAACGGTCTTGTAGTTTTTGAGCTATTTTGTTCACAAGCACACACACACGTGGACCTTTTTCTAAAAATATTACTACTTTCTCTAAACATACTATGCACATAAAGTATAGAGAAAGTATTGTATTCCACCCAAAAATTCGATACCGAGATTTCGCCGGAAATACGTGTTTTAGGATCCCCTGAGCCCAAAAGAAAAGCATTTTAGAGAAAGTTGAACAACATAACTCAAAAACGAAAAGACCGTTAAATACCAAATATGGTATTTAGGAATAGTATCTTCCAAGGATGGGACACGAAGATTTTCAAGAAAATTCACCCACTACAAACTATCCTTTACATGGAAAAATTTTCGAAAATATTGATTTTCTTAAAAATGGCTCTAACGATTTTCATTAAAATCGCGTATATTAAAGCTATTTGCACCCCGAATCAAATGTATTTCTTGAATTTTCTGGGATTAGCTTCTGAAGACCTCTTTATTCTGGATGAATTTTGCATACCTGCTAAACCGTAAGAGATGGACAAAAACTTACCATACAGAAAATGTAGAGCACATTACAACTCACATTATACTTTATATTTGAGTTGATCGTTTTTAAGATATTCCTTGTTAGTAGTTTCCGCTTTGAAAGCTTATACTTTTCTCATTCAGGAATTTGTCCATCTGGTAATTTTTTCTCGATTGGCATGAAATAAATAGAAGCATTAGCTTTTTAACAATAATTTGTTGCAGATATGTAGAGAAAGTCATGTGAATAGATCACATCAGATTTTTTTTTTCGGACTCAGAGAAGATCTAAACATATTTCCGGTTGGCTTGATATAGAATTTTTGGTTGGAATACAGACCTTCTTTTCCTACTTATATGCATAGTGCGTGTAGAGAAAGTAAAAATCTGATGTGTACCA
Source organism: Hymenopus coronatus (assembly GCA_030762935.1). Lineage (NCBI taxonomy): Eukaryota > Metazoa > Arthropoda > Insecta > Mantodea > Hymenopodidae > Hymenopus > Hymenopus coronatus. The sequence goes on from CM060897.1 coordinate 31,969,531, forward strand.
TTCACACGACTTTCTCTATCCCTGCAACAAATTATTCTTAAAAAGTTTATACTTCTATTAACTTCATGCTAATCAGTAAAACATTAGCAGAAATAGCCATATTACTTGCTTCCTTGTAAGTAGAGGTGAAATAAGGGAGTACCATAGGTTAAAGTCATAATCAAAAGCTGGTTGCTGTGTCACTGAAGTTCCTTTGTTTGCATGGACAAATTCATAGCAGAAACCAAAAATAAGGAATGTCACAAAAACGACGAACTCCACGAAAAAACTGTATATAACATAAATTGTGTGTTTTAACGTGCTCTACATTTTTTGTGTAGTAAGTTTTTGTCCGTCTCGTGCGGTTTAGCAGTTATTCAAAATTTAGTAAAATTCATCCAGAATAAACTACTCTTTAGAGGCTATTCCCAGAAAATTCAAGATATACATTTTATTTGTCAGGTAAATGTGTTTAATATACGAAATTTTAATCAAAATCGTTAGATACATTTTTGAGAAAATCAAAATTTTCGAAAAAAGTTCCATGTAAAGGGTAGTAGGGGGTGGGGGGATTTTTCTCAAAATCTTCGTGTCGCATTCCTGGAAGATACTAAACTTAAATACCAAGTTTGGTATTTTAGCTACTTTTCGTTTTTGAGTTATCGTGTTCACAGACACACGGACACACACACGCGGACCTTTTTCCGAAAATGTTTTTTTTTAGATAAAGTGGACCCTAAAACATATATTTCCGGTGAAATTTCAGTATCGAATTCTTGGGTGAAGTGCAATACATTTTCTATAGTCTATACACTATGTACATAGTGCCTATAGAGAAAGTAAAAATGCTATCTTATGACGTTAAAATACTTAGTGACGTTTAATGTTGCAGGAATAACACGTATCATTATACCTGCTTCTGTTGTATCATTATCCGCCGGATTGCTCTAATAGCGCTGTCAGTTAATGGTTATCTTGCAGTTTCAAATGTGACGTCAAACAGTAACTTTTTGATCGAGTAATCCCTGTGAACGACGGAATACAGATTATTTATAGAGACATGTTCTACGGTTATTGATAGTGACATCTGTGTTCAGTTGATAATGCGATTCAGCTGTCCATATCGCAGCTTCATTTAGATTTCTAGTAATGCTTTCAAAGCGAATATTGACGCAAACAAAATTGTCTGGCTGCTTTTGGTTCCCAATTTGCAACGTGTCATTTTTACTTTGATCCTACTGATCACCTTGATAGAGGCAATATTGCATTCTATTCAGAAATTTTAAATCCAGGTTTCACAGGAAACACATTTTAAAATACCCTGGAAAGATGAATAAGATTTTCAAGAAATTCACTCAACTCAAGTTACTCTTTATGAGCAAAAGCTCATTGTTTTTAACTTGCGTGACTAATTAAATCTATATATGCATTTTACCTCAATTGCCTGTAAAGTATCTTCCTTCTGCTTGAGAATTTTAAAATGTTGTATAACTTTTAAGCCGTAAGAGAGAGAAGAGAGAGAAATTACTGCACGAAAAATGTAGACCTCATTGAAATTCACAAATTACATTAAAACCTTTATGTAGAATTAGCTGAGAACATCCATCCCATCGCATGTTAAATTTCAGATTGCTAGACTTGCATATTATTTATTATTTTCTAAACGACGGCTCTAGCGATTTTTACATATCACATATTTAGATATTTACAAGACTACTGAAAATATATACCACATTTTAGGAAAGTCTGTGAATTCCTCTTCATTCTGAACAAATTTTGTATAATCTGTAATCAATATATAAACAAAACAATATGTAACAGCAAAAAAGAAAACAAATCTCTCTCGGTCTGTTTGCGAGATTAGCTATTTCTAAAGTTTTTGTTATTGTTCCAGTTATGCTCTGCCTTTAACGGCAATGGTCTTATCGGCTGGAATATATTGCCAATCGATAATTGTGTTAGAGTGTGTACAGTTTCATTGAATTTATGGTTTTTCTTTGGGTTTGTTACATTCGATCACACCTTAATTACACTCTAATTCATACTTTCAACTCTGGATAAGATAGGGAGTAATCTTAGTTAGAATATAACTCAAACCCCTGAACCGGGAACCGAATCCGGGACCCCTCACACAGTAGGCAAGTGCAGGGAGACCAGCCTTCCGAAGAACTATTCTTGTGACTTGCTTAAGTGCTGACTATTTTTTGACATTTTTGAAGCCCTGTCAGCGTTCATTTGTTTCTACTGATGTCATGCAAAGAGTATGAAATATAAAAGCTTGAGATATACCAAACTGTTTTTTTAAACATTTGTCTATCAGTTAAATCTCCTGGATGCTTCTTGTGCTTAACACAAAATCTTCAATGAAACGATTAACACGAATTAAATAAAAAATTAGCATATGTAACTATAATTTGGGGGAGGGGGGGGGGAATATAAAAGTTCCTACGAGAAAGCCGTATAAATGTAACATATCACAGTTTTTTATCTTTTGCTGGATTTACAATTCTTTTTTTTGCATTATATTTACTTATTGTTTAAAATCAGATTGACTTTTTTGGTATAACACCAAATCGGGGTAAAAATGAAATTGAATTTTATTTGTGGACACTCTTTAACTGCTGCGGCTCTCAGCGTTCCATTCTATAATGGGTGAAAAAGACTGCTTAAGTTTTCTTAGAGGCCTCTATCAGGCTTGAGGTTCTGCAACGTGCCGTAAATCTACCACACGGGACCAACGGCTTTACTACTCTTCCGAAGGAAGTTATACCAAGGATTTTTACGCCTGAAAATATCCATAGCCCTTCGCCGGATTTAAATCGGATTATTATACGTTATAACATGTGGTTAAATTGATTGGATTGATAAAAGAAACATATAAGAAATATAAGCATGTTTTGTTTAAAAATATTATTAATTTCCTTTTGCCAACAGCTGATATTAAAGATTTATCGTATATACTTCAAGAAACCATAAATAAGTGATTATTTATTATTATAATAAACATGCAAATAGCAATATTAATACAACGAAACATAAATAAAATTACTACTAATGATATGTTTTCCATAATATTGAATGGCTAATATTCTGCAAAAATTAATTCTTCCAAAACTCTGATTTTCTCTAGCTGTTTCACCTTACAACACTTATTCTTTTAAGTACGTCATGCTAATTGAGATAAACTGTAACAGAAACGGTCTTATTACTTTTTTACTTTCTCTAGCCCCATATGCACAATGTACATAGGGATAGAGAAGCATTGTATTCCACCCAAAAATTCGATACCGAGATTTCACCGGAAATACATATTTTAGGACCCCCTGTATAAAAAAAAGGAATTTTCAGAAAAAGGTTCGTGTGTGTGTGTGTGTGTGTGTCTGTGAACACGATAACTCAAAAACGAAAAGTACCTAAAATACCAAACTTGATATTTATGTTTAGTATCTTCCAGGGATGCGACACGAAGATTTTGAGAAAAATCCTCCCAACCCAAACTACCCTTTACATGGAACTTTTTTCGAACATTTTGATTTTCTTAAAAATGGCTCTAATGATTTTGATTAAAATATCATATATTAAAGATATTTACCTAACAAATAAAAAGTATGTCTTGAATTTTCTTGAATAGCTTCTGAAGACCCGTTTATTCTGGATGAATTTTGCTTAATTTGGCATAACTAGTAAACCGTAAGAGATAGACAAAAACTTACTATACAAAACATTTAGGTCTTGTTAAAATACACAAGTTATGTCATACACATTTTTCTCGTGGAGCTTATCGTTTTCGAGGTATTCATTGTTATTAGTTTCAGTTGTGAAGTACTTATACTTTTCTCAGACGGGAGTGTCCGTTTTTCTTTTGTTCTACTCCTGGTCAAGAAAAGAAGCGATTTGTAATGACAATCGCATGACAGCTTTCAAAACATTTGACTATTGGTTTAGCCTAGTGTATTCCCTTATTTTCTTCCTACTTATACGGAACTAAATAATAAGAACATTGTGCTAATGAGTACCACGATTAGCAAGGTGCAGAAAGAAGAAGAATCTTAAGTATGAAGTTTGCAGAACAGCTAGAGAAAGTCATGTGAGTGTAACACATCAGATTTTTCCTTATAAGTAGAAAGGAAATAAGGGCATACAATAGGCTAAAGCAATAGTCAAGCCTTTTAAAGACTATCGATGTGTGAAGTAATTTAAATCCTATTCTATTTTGCATTCCCAGGAGTAAAACAAAAGAGATGAAACGAAAATTGATTCCCGCTTCAGAAAAGCTTAAGTAGTTTAACATTGAAACAAGTAAAAAGGAACATATTGGAAGTAGTTGACTTTGCAAAAGAAATATATGACATAAAATGTGTGCTCTTACGAGTTCTACATTGTTTGTATAGTAAGAGTTTGTCTTATCTCTTATAATTTACCACTTATGCAAAAGTCATCCAAAATGAAAACGAATTCTGAGTCTATTCCCAGAAATTGTATCTATCTGTCTGTCTGTCTGCCTGTCTGCCTGCCTGACTGTCTATCCTTAAATATATTATTTTGCATATAAATATATTTAATATACAGCAATTTAATCAATGTTATTAGTCATTTTTAAGAAAATCGAAAATCGAAACATCTTCCATGTAGTTTTGGGTGGAGAATTTTTATTTAACCGACTATTCCTTTATCAGTTATACTGTTTACAGACACAGAAGCATACACACATATGGACATTTTTCTAATTGTTTTATTGGGGTTCCTCAAAACATGTATTTCTGGTGAAATCTCGTTATCGAACAATGGGATGGAATGCAATACCTCCTATACCTACTATGTACATTATATGTTTGAGAGAAATTAATAAATGTTCTAATTCTTGCAAATTAAATAAAAATACAAATACTTTCACAATAGATCGTACGAAAACGCAGAAAGCAAGGCTAGAATATTTTATGGAAGATTGTAATGTTTTTAAGAGCAGTTAAAATGCTTTCAACAACTGAAGGTAATAATTAGAGCCCGAGTTCTTAGTAATTACATGTTCTATTTCTCCATAGGTAGTCACATGCAAATAAAAAGTATATGAATTGGATTATGCATATTGCTTTACTGAAGTTATATATTACACATGTTTGTATATTTTAGCATGTATTGCATATTTTGTACAATCTTACATAAAATAACTATTTAGCTACTTCTCTGATTAATTATTTATTATACTTATATTGTCTGTCTTTCTTTGTCTACCTAAGTTTTTTTACTTTCTCTATACATACTCTGTACATATTGTATAGAGAAGATATTGTATTGCACCCAAAAATTCGATCCCGAGATTTCATTGGAAATACATGTTTTGAGTCCCCCTGAATAAAAAAATCATTTTTGGAAACGATCCGTGTATGTTTGTGTGTGTGTCGTGTGTCTGTGGACAGCATAGCTCAAAAACGAAGATACCGAAAAGGTAAGAAAATCTTCCCACCCCCAACTACCCTTTACATGGAATTTTTTTCGAAAATTGTGATTCTCTCAAAAATGGCTCTAGATATTTTGATTAAAATATCGTATATTAAAGATATTTACCTCACAAATAAAATGTATAATAAAATGTATATCGTGAATTTTCTGTTTACAAGGTAGCAAGTAAATAACACCATTTCTACTTTTTTTTTTTTTTTTTTTTTTTTTTTTCACAATTAGCATGAAGCAAATAGAAGCATAAGCTTTTTAATAATAATTTGTTGCAGAGATGTAGAGAAAGTCATGTAAATGGAACACATCAGATTTGTTCTTTAAAAACGAGAATAAATAGTTGGGGACAATGTGTCTCGAAAGTTCCAGAATATAATTAATAGAAACCCCCGCTTCTCTATTTTCCTCACTGTACCAAGATTATGAATGGTGAAGAGTTGCACTTTTCGGTAGGCATATCCAGCGAAAGCGTCCTGTTTAAGTAAAATCCTGTAAAATCTTACAATTTTGAATGATCATTTCGTCATACAAGACATTTTGTCGTACAGAAGGATGCTATTTACATTAGAAAATGTGTAGAAATAGCTTATTGTGCACTTTTCTGGGAAATAAACAATACATCCGTGTTTCGTATATACATTCTTAATTTCTTCAATTATGTTTATGGAGATTTGGTGTATGTGTTGTTTTGTTACTACGTGGTTAACCAACATTTGTAGTGTTCATAAAATGCTATGAAAACTATGAAATCTAAATTTAGAATTCCCATTATAAAGAATAAGTGTGGAATAGAATGGAGCAAGAAAACCAATACATATTGTGGTACAAGGAATGACCATGAGTGAAACAAATAAATGCTAATTTAAAAGTTATACTTCTAATGTAATTTTAATGTATATATATATATATATATATATATATATATATATATTCATTATATATTTCATTACATATTTTACCATATTTTAGCACATATTTCTCAGTTTGATATTACATAAAATCCGGTATCTCGAAATAACCAACGAAAATGCGCACCGATAATGTTATTTTCTCTACATAGTACATGATACTTGATAGGAAATCTTTTACACTACACTCAAAAATTCATTACCGAGCTTTCACCGGAAATACACGTTCTAGAGTCCCCTGTATCCAAATAAAGTTTAGGAAAAGGTCCGTGTGTCTGTGAACATAGAACTTCAACAACGAAAATTTGGTAAAATACGAATTTAAGTTTAGATTTAAGTTTAGTTTTTTTTGAAAGAAGGTTAGATAATGTCAGGAATACTTAAAGTTTGAGGTTTTTTCACTAACGAATCATTTTTAATGTTGCAAAGCATGTTACTGTGCCCTGCTATGCAAACAATTTTAGTTTAATATTTTCACGTAGGACTTCCAAAGGAAAATATTTTATTACAATTTCTAAAAGCTGTAAAGTGCTACACACGTAGCTAGATTTTGCAAAATATTTCTTGATTCTAACATATATATATATACATATATATATATATATATATATATTTATTTATTTTCTTGAAGATACTAGTCCGTTTGGAAAATATGACATATACAGACTAAAGGACAAGATGTTAACTACATGTGTAAACAATGAATAGCACTGAATATTGTAACAGATTAATTTATTGCGGTAGTATACAGGGCAATATGGCCTTCACGGTGCAAAAGAATGACAACATGGTGCACATGCAGTTGACATGGCAAACCTGGGCCTAAAGACCCTGCTACTGTCACCATACGCTGCCAACGTTGTAGGAGGCGTTGAGTACCGTCTATCGCAGCATATGCTGCACCATGTATGAATCGGATCATCTGCACAGCATTACCAATGTCCTCTAGTGTTGGAAACCGCCTACCACGTAGTGATTCCTTAATCTTTCGAATGAGATCAAAGTCACAGGGCGAAATGTTCGGAAGAGTATGGTGGGTACTCCAATTCTTCCCATCCCCAACGTCGCGCGCTGCTCAACACGGTTACTTCCACCTCGCATGACACTCACCAACCGATTGATATCACAGCCCTCGCTGCGTTACTACCAACTATCACAGAGCCATCTGTTGTTTGCATACACACAATGCCTGCAGAACCTCCATACGACGCATATACGTTCCTGATCCGTTCAGAACGTGGTTAAGTTCTCTCCGAGAACAGGGACACGTCTAGCACACCTCGGGCTGCCCTCAGCCTGCCAATTACACTGGACTGGACATATCTACAAGAGAAAAACTTGTTGCCATGACTTTTGCCCCAACCCTCGTGTAAATGTATGAATATATAGTACATTGACGTGTAAAATTCCAAGCAATCGGAACTCATTATCTATATATTTTAATAGTTGTTTTTACACCCATTGCAATTGTTTTTCTAAATTTATGGTACCCAGGTGCATTTGTTTTCTCTCCGAATTAAAGTTCGTCTTATAATAATAGTATCAGTGTGCAGTAATATTCCCATACATAAAGACAGAAGTTCCAAAACGTTTTGAGGAAACGTCTATCACTGAAATAGTCATTAACTGAAAACTCAAAGCCGCAGAATACTAAAAACAACGGAGAGAGTGTGTGGAACCAGTTCAACAAATTCTGAAAGATGATTTATGATATGGACATCAAGTTACAGTGATTTTGGTGCAAATATACAATTAGGAATATCATTCTTCATGTCTACATTGGCTAATCATTGTTATTTTATTCACGAAATAGTCTTACTAAATACAACTCGAGCTACAATTTTTCTCTCGCAACAAGTTGCTCGCTAATTTATTCGAGCTCTCGTTATATTACTTATTATAATTTTGATCGTAGATCTTATGGCTACTAATTCTGCTGTTAATTTAGTTATATTTTATATACATGTATATATAAATAAATAATAAGCGAAGACAGACTACTGGTACGGTTGGCTGTAGCAAGTCATGTACCCAGACGCTAAATTCATATGAGTGGTTAGGTTTTATACCGAAGACTCTGTAGTGTAATTACACGCAACCTTTACCACCTGAATGATCGCCATTCGCCAGGCGATTTGTCTTTGTCAACGTGCAAAAGCATGACAGTGGATTAGTCGAGGCCATCTTACCCTCTAGTGACGACAAGTTTTTCGAGACACCTCGTGGACTGCTGTTCAACATGTAGCGCCGTCTACCTGATGAAGAAGATTGTATGACAAACAACTGATAAGTTTGCTGGTATTCTCATCAGCCGAAAGTGACAGCAACTAGTTTATCAATTTGATTATAAATGATAGCGGGCTTGTAGGCCGTGGTCCAATTTAATTACCGAATTTTCGCGGAAATCTGCGTCCGGCATCTTCAGGGAACAAAGCTATTAGATCAGCTCCGGAGTCCAACAAGAGTTCCTGAAGATGCCGGACGCAGATTTCGCTGAAACGTCGGTAATTAAATCAATTGGACCACGGCCTACTAACCCGGCTACCACTTATCAAGTTGACAATGCCGGCCTTGAAAGTCCAAGTATTTAATTTATCAATTGGTGAATCCACACAAAAAATCTGATGTGTTCCATTCACATATCTTTCTCTACATCTCTGCCACAGGTTTTTGTTAAAAAGCTTATGCTTCAATTTACTTCATGCTAATCAGAAAAAAATTAGCAGAAATGATCTTATTACGTGCTTCCTTGTAAAGGAAAATAAGAGAGAGCACCATAGTCTAAACCAATAGTCAAATCTTTTAAAAGCTGGTTGCTATGTGAAGTTCCTTTGGTTGTATGACCAGGAGTTGACAAATTCCCGTATGAGAAAAGAATAGGTATTTTAAAACTGAAACCAATAACAAGGAATATCTCAAAAACAACCAACTCAACAACAACAAACTATTTAACATAAATTGTGTGTTTTAACGAGCTCTATATTTTTTGTTAAGTGAGTTTCTGACTATCTCTTATGGTTTACCAGTTATGCTAAATTCCTCAAAATTCATCCAGAATAAAGATTTCATCAGAGGCTATTCCCAAAAAATCTGATGGGTTCCATTCGCATGACTTTCTCTATATCTCTGTAAATTATTATTGTTAATAAGCTTATCTTTTATTTATTTCATGCTAATCGAGAAAAATGAGCAGAAATGGTCTTACTTCTTACTTTATTGTAAGTAGAAGCGAAATAAGGGAGTATCATAGGTTAAAGTGAAAGCCAAAAGCTGGTTGCTAAGTGACTGATGTTCCTTTGTTTGTATGGACAGCAGTTGACAAATTCCTGTATGAGAAAAGTATTAAGTTTTTTAAAGCTGAAACCAAGAAAAAGGAATATCTCAAAAACGATCAACTCCACGAAAAAAATGTATATAACATAAATTGTGTGTTTTAACGTGCTCTACATTTTTTGTGGGTTAAGGTTTTGTCCATCTCTTACGGTTTAGTAGTTATGAAAAATTCATCCAGAATAAAGTAGTCTTTAGAGGCTATTCCCAGAAAATTCAAAATATACATTTTATCTGTCAGGTAAATGTCTTTAATGTATACGATATTTTAATCAAAATCGTTAGAGCCATTTTTTAGAAAATCAAAGTCTTCGTGTCGCACCCCTGGAAGATATTAAACTTAAATACCAAGTTTGGTATTTTACCGACTTTTCGTTTTTGAGTTATCGTGTTCACAGACACACGGACACACACACACACGGACCTTTTTCTGAAAATACTTTTTTTTTTGGATACAGGGGACCCTAAAACATATATTTCCGTTGAAATCTCGGGATCGAATTTTTTGGTGGAGTGCAATACATTCTCTATACACTATGCACATAGTATAGAGAAAGTAAATATTGAACATACACATTTTATTTGCCATGTAAATAGCTTCAATCAAAATCGTTAGACGTATTTGAGTAAACCAAAATGTTCGAAAAATTTTCCACGTTAAGGGTAGTTGGGGGTTGAGTGATTTTCTTGAAAATCTTCATGTCGCATCCTTGGAATATATTAAATTTAAATACCGAGTTTGGTGTTTACCAGACTTTTAGTTTTTCAGAAAGTAATTAGAACCAGACTCTCTGCGGGAACAACCAAAATGCTGGATTCAGCAAAACGGAGTCTCTGATGCAAGGGCCACCGTGCAGATGCACCAAATCCAAATGAGAATCAAAGACTGCCTTTGTCATGGGTAGGGAATTGTTAAATAAAATTTTGATGTGTTCCATGCACATGACTTTCTCTACATTTCGGTAACAAATTATTGTTAAAAAGTTTATTATTATGCCTGCTGTTCCAGATAAACATATCAGAAATGGTCATATTACTTGCTTCCTTGTGGAAGAAGGGAAATACGGGAGTACAATACGCTAATGCGACAGTCAATTTTTTTAAAAGCTTGTTGCCATGTGATTAAAATTCATTTCTTTGTATTTCCAGGAGTTGACAAATTTCCGTAGGTGATAAGTTTTAAGTATTTAAAACTAAAACCAATAAAAAAGCAGTGTCTCAAAAATGGTCAACTCCAAGAAAAAATGTGTATGAGAAACTGTGTGTTTTAATGAGACCTACATTTTTGTGCAGTAATTTTTCTTATGTCTTACGTTAACCAGTTATACAAAATTCAGCAAAATTCATCCTCAATAAAGAGATCTTCAGAGGCTATTCCCAGAAAATTCAAGTAATGCATTTTATTTCATGTTGATATATTTAGTATACCCTATTAGTGATAACATCAAAATTTTCGAAAAAAATCCAGTAAAGGGTAGTATAGGGTGGGGGGGATTTTCCTTCAAAATCCTTGGAAGATACTACACTTAAACACTAAACTTCTATTTAAATTTATTTCAACCACAAGGCAATCAGGTTTTAAAATATTTGACTATCGCTTTAGTCTAGTGTATTCCCTCATACCCCTTCTACTTACAAGGAAGCAAGTAATAAGACAATTTCTGCGTGAAGTAAACAGAAGAATAAGTTTTTTAACCATAATTTGTTACACAGATGTAGAGAAAGTCCCGTGAATGGAACACATCAAATTTTTACAAATATAGTTCGTACAAAACTAAATGTTAGGCTGTATCTTAAGGTTATGAGAAATGCCGATCCGCAGTAAGTCGACAATAGAAACAAAAGAAAGAGAGAATACAGTGCCATATATTTGGATGCAGATCGCACTGGTGGGCAGTAGATATGTGAATTTCAAGCGACAATAAATCTCCACAGCACTCAATCTTGTAGAAGCTGGGTGCTATCGAAGGCTTGGAGCGCCGGGGTAAATAAATCTTGGAACACCATTAAATTGTTCCAACACCTCTGCTGGAGATTTCTATTGTGCTGGTAAATATAATAGATTGTGTCTGCGGTTCTTTTGTAATCTCTTCTTGCGTTTGATACTACGATAAGCGCTGTGTAATATAATTTTATTCAAAGGTCCACATTGGAGAAATAAAAAATAATAATACATTATATTAAGGAGTTATTTATTTACCCATTTATTCCATATTATTTTCGCTACAAGCTCTAATTTCAAAAGGTTATTCTATACCGGGTGGAAGGGAAGTTATTTCATTCCTTCTAATATGTGCTTCATAGAAGCATTGCAAACAAAAAGGTCTAATGGCAGTTTGTTTTTAGATCAGCTGATTTCGAAAAAATAAATTATTTTTATTCCAAATGGGATGCATAATTCCACAAGAATATACGAAGATAATAGTTTATTACTTGTAAGATGCGTAGAGTAACTTAATTCTGACATTAGTTTCGGTAGGAATTATGGGACATCACGCAGAGTTTCGAAATAATTAATCATTTATAAGCATTAAAGGAATATTCCGAGCAGCCTTTTCAGACAAGAAGTAACCCGGCAACGCTGCGATGAGGTTGGCCAGGTTTCTGAAACGGCCTCTGGATGTAAACATGTCGGTCGCTTGCAAACACGACGCAGGGTGGTGTAATGTTTTGTGAGATAACGAATGCAACTGGCATTCTGATTGACCTACACTGTTGTGGTAGCAGTGGTATTTGTTTATGTATTGACCTAGTGCAAGTAACACCCTCACAACCTGCAGTGTTGCGAGCTTGTCTGTCTCTTATTTTCGAAAAAAACTAAATTATTTCCATATGAAATGGTCAGAAACAAACACATAAGATACAAAATGTGTTCCAAATACCGAGATCTTATCACTGGTTTAAATTAATGTAATGATTTCCTTACACCCGGTATATTTAATATCAGTCGAGATAAATGTTAGCAGAAAAAATTTTAACTACTATATCATGAGGGATATAGGAGACTATAGCGAGAGTTAAATACTGTTTAAAAACCAAGTAATATTATGTAATCTTATGGTGACTTTGAAATTCCATGTTCTTTGTACAACATCGCGAAATAAAATATTGTTGACCAAAACTTCAAAAAATTTAAAGAACTATTGGAACAATCAAACAAATACAAACGATGATTTGGAAGTGGTTAATTAAACAAAAAACTGGTGTGTTCCACTCACATAACTTTCTCTTCGTCTCTATAACATATTATTGTTGAAACGCTTATTCTTCTACTTCATACTAATCGAGATAAACGTTGTCAGAAATGGTCTTTTTACTTGCTTCCTTGTAAATAGGAGGGAAATAAGGCAGTGTACTAGGCCAGAGTAGTGTAAAATGTTTTAATACATATTTCTATGTGATTAAAGTACATTTCTTTGCATAACCCGGAGTTGACACATTTCCGTATGAGAAACGTTTACGTATTTCAAAACTGAAATCAATAACAAGGAATACCTAGGAAATGATCAATTCTACGAAAAAAAATGTACATGAAAAGTTGTGTGTTTTAACGATATCTACATTTTTGTAAAGTAAGTTTTTGTTTATATGTTACACTTTATCAGTTACGCAAAATTCAGCAAAATTCATCCAGAATGAAGAGGTATTCAGAGGCTGTTCCCAGAAAATTCAAAATGCACATTTTACTTTTCATGTAAATAATTTTAATAAACGGTATATAATCAAAATCGTTAGAGCCATTTTTGACAGAATTAAAATTTTCGAATCTTTTTCTATGTAAATGGTAGTTTGGAGTAGGGGGATTTTCTTCAAATGTTTGTGTCGTATCCTTGGAAGCTAAAATGCCAAATGTGGTATTTTAGCGAATTATCGTTTTCGAATCTTTTTCTAATTTTTTTTTTTGGATACAGGTAACCTTAAAACGTGTTTTTCCAGTGAAATCTCGGTATCGAATTTTTGGGCGTTTTTCAAGTGGATATCTTTTAACTATAGCTGGATCTTTTTATGCTGTAGGCTTTCCTCTGTCCTGTGCATGGACATTTACTGGTTTAAACTTTTATATAACGTTTTAGAATAAATAAACACTTAAATAAGCTCAAAAACAAGGAAATGATTAAAATATATTAAAAATGTGCAATGCAATTAAAACCTTTGCCGAGCAATTGGAACTGTGGAATATATTTGCTTTCCATAAAATGTGAGTAAAATATTTTCTGGGAAATAATTTTTGACGTTTTTTAAATCTTCTGCATGTCGAGTCTATAAATCGCAGCTACAAGCAATATCAGTGAAAAAAATCTGATGTGTTCCATTCATATGGCCTTCTCTACAAACTATTGCTACAAAAGATAATTCCTTTTTCTACTTGGTGGTAATCGAGGTAAGCATGAGAGAACTGGTGGTATTAGTTCCTTCTAAGTGGAAGTAAAATAAGGCAATACACTAGGCTAAAGAGATACTCAAATCTTTTAAAATCTGATCACTGAGGAATAGATTAAACTTAAAGTTGAGCTTTTCATTTACACTGAAATTATTTATTGTGCAAGTTGATGTAATCTGAAATTAATACAATGATTTAATTATATAATGTTTATACTATTATGAATTAAATAACAATTGAAAATCAGTTCGCTTTGCAATTCCAAGGGTAAAACAATGAGGGTAGTAACGAATCGTCCCATTTCGTTTAGAAACAGTTTAAGGAGCTTAAAATTGAAACCAATAACAAGGTATCTTGGAATCGGTTAACTCTACAATAAAAATACTTATGACATAAATTGTGTGTTTTAACGAGAGCTACATTTTGTGTACTAAGGTTTTGTGTTTTTCTTACAGTTAACCAGTTATGCAAAATTCATCCACAATGTAGAGGTTTCCACAGGCTTTTCTCTGAAAATTTAAAGTATATATTTTATTTTTTATGTAAATGTGTTTAATATACAATTTTTTAAATTATAATCGTTAGAACTATGTTTGAGAAAATAAAATATTCTAAAAATTTAAAGGGTAGTTTGGGGTGGGGTGGGGAGATTTTCTTGAAAATCTTTGTGTAGCATCCTTGGTAGAGGCTAAACTTAAATACTAATTTTGGTATTTAACTGTATTTTCGTTTTTGGGGTATCCTGTCCACAGACACACATAAACCGAATATTTTTTTAAAAATGTTGTTTTTATTCAGAGGACCTCAAAACATATTTCCAGTGAAATCATGATATAACATTTTTTCGGTGGAATACTGCACGTTCTGTACCTACTATATGCATAGTATCTGTAGAGAAAGTAATAACAGTTTTTGAAATATTTGTGCAACGGTAAACAATGTTGATCGGTTTAAATACAGGGTCATTAAATTATAAAGTAACCCCTCTCTCCACTGCGGGAGAGGTCTGAGAATCACTGGGAAAGAAGTGTTTTGCAAAGGCGCACTGGAGTCCTTACCTTAAATAAATGCTGAAAATATTGACCATCTGCTCCCATACAAGCAGTATAACAAGTTAAAGATGTTCTCGCTCATTCACTTAAGCTCAGCAGCAGAAATCCCTGTGTAATCTACAGAAACTTGGTGATAGCATCAAGCAAGAAATCACACTACTGCTAAGCTTAGACGAGTGAGCGGATATATTTTCGCAAATTGTGTTGTCCGTAGTTGATCAGAAGGTCAACATTTACATAATTTGTTTTATGATACGTATTTTAGTGCGCCTTTGCCGTCACCACTTTCCCGGCGACTCTCGGATCTCTCGCGCAGTAGAGAGAGGCCGCGACAAGGGTTCCCTTATAATTGAAGGGCTGAGAACCATAGAGGACCATCTCCATGTGAGGTGAAAATTGAACTCTTGCCATCTGTCGGTATAGTTTATGGTTATACATCTTATATTGCAGTGGGCCATGTCCAGCATTTCCAGTTTACAAACAATATAGCATCAAAATATCCGTCTAAATGAAACTACAAATTCTGTTAGAGTCAGAGTGGTCCAAATCCATGCAGCAAATCACGCTACCGCATATGGTGATCTTATGTCTATGCAACCATTTATTCCTCCAGTGAATCATGATTTTTACAAGAGTTTACGTGTGCAAGTCAATAATGATGATCAGCAGGACGTTGATTAGAATTATGGAAATGGGCCAGTTACATTTATTCAGTCTGATACAAATCCCAGCAAAGGAAAATAGCTCCCAATAAATAGCTGTAAAACCTAATTTTGCATGAAGCCACATTAATGCTGTACTAATATAAGACAGAAAATATATTCTAGATTGCTGTGGCATTTAGTTGTTTTGGCATTTTGTTGTAACGCACTATGTACATAGTGTATAGAGAAAGTATTGCACTCCACCAAAAATTCGATACCGAGATTTCACCGGAAATATATGTTTTAGGGTCCCCAATATCCGAAAAAAGCATTTTCACAAAAAGGTCCGTGTGTGTGTGTGTGTGTGTGTGTGTGTGTGTGTGTGTGTGTGTGTGTGTGTGTGTGTGTGTCCGTGTGTCTGTAAACACGAGAACTCAAAAACGAAAAGTCGGTAAAATACCAAATTTGGTATTTAAGTTTAGTATCTTCCAGGGATGCGACACGAAGATTTTGAGAAAAATCCCCCCACCCCCAACTACCCTTTACATGGAACTTTTTTCGAAAATTTTGATTTTCTCAAAAATGGCTCTAACGATTTTGATTAAAATTTCGGATATTAAACATATTTACCTGGCAAACGAAATGTATATCTTCAATTTCCTGAGAATAGCCTCTGAAGAGTAGTTTATTCTGGATGAATTTTACTAAATTTTGAATAACTGCTAAACCGTAAGAGATGGACAAAAACTTGCTACACAAAAAATGTAGAGCATTTTAAAACATACAATTTATGTTATATACATTTTTTTCGTGGAGTTCGTCGTTTTTGTGACATTCCTTATTTTTGGTTTCTGCTATGAAAAACGTATACTTTTCTCATACAGGAACTTGTCAACTCCTATCCGTATAAGCAAAGGAGCTTCATTGACCTAGCAACCAGCTTTTGAACATCACTTTAACCTACGGTTGTCCCTTATTTCGCTTCTATTTACAGGGAAGCGAGTAATAAGACTATTTCTGCTAATTTTTTTCTGATTAGCATAAAGTAAATAGAAGTATAAGCTTTTTAGGAATTATTTGCTGCAGGGATATGGAGAAAGTCATGTGTATGGTACACATCAGATTTTTAAAGCATGGAGCATGACCCACTACGGTTCTCAACCCTTCAATTTAATCACGCCATTATTAACAATTGCAAGACACGCAATTGAAGCTCTTTAAGGCTAACATTTTGCATATGTTTACTTCTACATATTTATCTGAGCAACTGTTTTTTACAAAGGAATTATGTCCAGTCAAGATACAGAGCTCATTTGATTGATGAACATTTGTTGACCCAACTTAAAATAGTTCTGAGGTAATACAGATTTTAATGAAATAATTGTAAATATAAAATAATGGAAATAAATATACATTAGAGACATAATTTGGACACTTTTTCTGTTACATTAACTTTTAAATTTGAGTATTGCATTAAACTCACTTTTAGGATCATTCTTATCTGATAAATTATAGCCAGGAAGTGAAGCTATAATAACGTATTGAACGTTTTACTATAAGTGGTAGCGAATCAGGCCTTTAATAAATTTCTTACTTAATGGGATTGTTTGATTTCATTTGAGAATATGGATATTGAAAAATCTGATGTGTTACATTCACACGACTTTCTCTAGCTGTTCTACAAACTTCTTACATAAGATAATTCTTCTTTCTGCACCTTGCTAATCGAGGTTCTCATTAGCACAATGTTCTTATTACTTAGTTCCGTATAAGTAGGAAGAAAATAAGGGAATACACTAGGCTAAACCAATAGTCAAATGTTTTAAAAGTTGTCGTTACGTAATTGTCATTACAAATCGCTTATTTTCTTGGCCAGGAGTAGAACAAAAGAAAAACGGACACTCCCGTCTGAGAAAAGTATAAGTACTTCACAACTGAAACTAATAACAATGAGTACCTCGAAAATGGTAAGCTCCACGAGAAAAATGTATATGACATAACTTGTGCATTTTAAAAAAATCTACATTTTTTGTGTAGTAAGTTTTTGTCTATCTCTTACGGTTTACTAGTTATGCCAAATGAAGCAAAATTCATCCAGAAAAAACAGGTCTTCAGAAGCTATTCCCAGAAAATTCAAGATATACATTTTATTTTTTAGGTAAATATCTTTAATACACGATATTTTAATCAAAATTGTTAGAGCCATTTTTTAGAAAATCAAATTTTTCGAAAAAAGTTGCATGTAAAGGGCTGTTTGGGGTAAGGGGATTTTTCTCAAAATCTTCGTGTCGCATCCCTGGAAGATACTTAACTTAAATACCAAGTTTGGTATTTTAGCTACTATTCGTTTTTGAGTTATCGTGTTCACAGACACACCGACACACGGACACACACACAGACCTTTTTCTGAAAATGCATTTTATGGATACAGGGGGTCCTAAAACATGTATTTCCGGTGAAATCTCGGTATCGAATTTTTGGGTGGAATGCAATACTTCTCTATCCCTATGTACATTGTACATACGGGACTAGAGAAAGTAAAAATGAAAGGATGGATGTGTTGAAAGAATTGTGATACGGAAGTGAGATCCATTTATTATTAGAATGTTCAAATTACTGATTTGTAGTACTCGTAAATGGTAAAATAGACATATAGAGTTTACAGAGAGAAAATTTTAGGAAATAAGACGTGTTGGAAACTGATTAAGGAATGTAAGAAACAAATGGAAGTGGTCAATGAATTCCACAGTTGAAGGATGACTATTGCAACTAAATGCAGAGCTGTTTACTGTCGGTGAATTCCTAGGGCCAAAGGAAATGGAATGGAGTTTTATTTATGGACACTTTTTAACTGTTGTGATTCTCAGCGTCCTATTCTATACTGGGCGTGAAAGATCGCTTAATTTTATCAGGCTTGAGGTTCTTTTAGGTGCCGTAAGCCTACGACACTGGACCGGCGGTTTTGATTCCCTTCCGAAGGAAACCATGCTAAGAATTTTTACGCTCTAAAAAATCCATCGTCCTCCTCCGGGTTTGAACCCGCGACCTTGGTATATGAAGTTAGCATGGTAACTATTAGGTGCACTAGTATGGGGACTCTAGGGCCAAGTTGCCCTCCGTGGTGTAATGGTTTCTATGCTGACTTCATGTACCTAAGATCGCGGGTTCAAACCCGCCGGAGGACGATGGTTTTTTTCGAGTGTAAAAATCCTTAGCATGGCTTCTTTCGGAAGGGAAGTAAAGCCGTTGGTCCCGTGTCCTAGATTTACGGCACGTAAAAGAACCTTAAGGCTGATAGTGAGGCATCTGGGCAAAATTAACCGGTCTTTAACGCCCAATTTAGAATGGGACGCTGAGAACCCGAGTAGTTAACCCTTTCCAGCCTGATTTATTTTCAGTGAAATTGCTTTTTGAAAACTGATGCCATAGGATGCATATTTGCTTTAAAAATGATCATACCTGAACTGTTATTGGTAGCTCAATTGTCTAAACTTCTAAAAGACTGAAATCACTGATCTAGATGTCAATGTCGCAGGTTAATCTAGGTTGGAATCCTCGCTACAATGTTAGTGATACATAGGAAGGAAGGGGCTCAGGTAAAATTAACGCTGATTGGCGTGTCTAAGTTTTTATTGGACCTCGGTAGCATTGTAGTAGAACAAGGTTCTGTATTTCTTAGAAAAAAATGTATTTTTGAAGGCATTTTATTTTTCCTTTGACTTACTCTAAGCCATATTAATGTCAATACGTTTAAAGCAAACACTGAAAAATACACAATGAAGGTAGATAATCATTAAACATTAAGATTTACTCATCTCAAAAATAAAATACAGATAATAGTGTCATATGGCACCATTGGGCTGGAAAGGGTTAAAGAGTCCCATAAATGACACGCCATTTACATGTTTACTTTCTCTATAGGCACTATGTACATAGTGTATAGAGAATGTATTGCACTCCACCAAAAAATTCGATAACGAGATTTCACCTTTTCAGGAAAAGGTCCGTGTGTGTGTGTCCGTGTGTCTGTGAACACGATAACTCAAAAACGAAGTCGGTAAAATGCCAAACTTGGTATTTAAGTTTAGTATCTTCCAGGGATGCGACACGAAGATTTTGAGAAAAATCCCCCACCCCAAACTACCTTTTACATCGAACTTTTTTCGAAAAATTTGATTTTCTAAAAAATGGCTCTAACGATTTTGATTAAAATATCGCATATTAAAGATATTTACCTGACAAATAAAATGTATATTTTGAATTTTCTGGGAATAGCCTCTGAAGACAACTTTATTCTGGATGAATTTTTCATAACTACTAAACCGTAAGAGATGGACAAAAACTTAACCCACAAAAAATGTAGAGCACGTTAAAACACATAATTTATGTTATATGCATTTTTTTCGTGGAGTTGATCGGTTTTGAGATATTCCTTTTTCTAGGTTTCAGCTTTGAAAAATTTGTCAACTCCTGTCCGTACAAACAAAGGAACATCAATTACATAGCAACCAGCTTTTGGCTTTCACTTTAACCTATGGTACTCCCTTATTTTGCTTCTACTTACAATAAAGCAAGAAATAAGACTATTTCTGCTAATTTTTCTCGATTAGCATGAAATAAATAAAAGATAAGATTATTAACAATAGTAATTTACAGATATATAGAGAAAGTCATGTGAATGGAACAAATCAGATTTTTACTCTAGGGCTAATATCAGAAATAGCGGTATGTAACATTAGGCTAATGCCAATAAATACTGAATTAAAAGACCAAAGATCGAGTGAGATTCACGATAAGCGGAATTTGAACACACTCTCTCTCAACTATGCATTACCAAAGACCTACACAGCATTGTTTTTATCGTATCTGAAGAGACGAAACACTAGTATCGAAAGTTTGCCCTTGCTCGAACACCTGCCAGGGGACAGGGGAATCCCAGGGACATAAATTAAAGCCAGAGTATAGAGGGGAACTTCTTGCTGCTTTAATAATACTCCGCTAATGACCTACCTTGTTCCCTTATATAAAACATCCTTTCTTAAAAATACGGTTGGCTTATCTTTGTTTGTTGTTCCTTACTATCCTTTTCACTGCAGATCAAAACAAATGCATACCAGGGGAAAAAATTAAGGAACCTTACTTCAAACAGTGCAAGTAGAGTCTTTGTACTCGTAATTCAATTAGAACGCAGTATTTTAGTTTTGGTGTTTATTTTTGCTGAAATTTCAAAGACTAACAAGCTAGCTAGGTAAAGAACGTGAAACCTCTAAAAGATGTGGGTTTATATTAAATTCTGCAAAGAGGTACACTGACCGCGATAAATTCAGGACCAAAGATGAAAGCCACCGCCTTCAGAGCTCTAAGTTTTTGTCCCTAGAATTAAACTGTGCCACCACATTTAAAAATAGTGTATTAAAATAAACTGCTCTTACAAAGTCATGCAGAATGAGAAACTTAAACTACTAAAAATCTTATGTGTTACACTCACATGACTTTCTCTAGCTGCTCTACAAACTTCTTACAAAATATTATTCTTCTTTCTACACATAGCTAATCGAGATAAACATTAGCCGAATGTTCTTATTACTAAGTTCCCTTATAAGTAGAAGAGAACTAAGGGAATGCACTAGGCTAAAGTGATAATCAAAAGTTTTAAAAGCTGTCATTATGCGGTTGTCTTTGCAAATCGCTTCTTTGCTTGGCGAGAAGTAGAACAAAAGTAGAGCCTTCCTGTCTGAGAAAAGAATAACTACATTACAAGGAATATCTCGGAAACGGTTACCTCCACAACAAAAACATGAAATACATAAATTGTATGTTTTGACGAGATCTGCAGTTTTTGTGCAGTAAGTTTTTGGTCTATCTCTTACGGTTAAACAAAACTCGGCAACATTCATCCAGAATAAAGGTATCTTAAGAGGCAATTCCCAGAAAATTCAAACTATAGACTAAAGTTAACCAGGATTATTAATCTGGGAAACAGGAAGGAACTATAGGTATGATGAAATGTAAACGAGAATGTGGCCTGTGACATTTTCTGTAAATAACAGAGTAAAATGCGTTTTGTTCCGACTACATTTAGGAAGAAGGGGCAGGAGACGGTTTAAAACTGGAGATGGAGAAACTTTTACAGGTAGTATACCAACTGAAACAATTAATGTTATACTTGTGTTTGTGTATTGTTGCAGGTTTCATGCTCAACGAGTTCATACGACACTTTGAACCTGCTGAGTACGACCGAAGCGCCCTCATGACGCAACATTCACGTCTACGCAGGGATACGAACTCTGCAATAGTACCCCTCCGACTACAGATCAGCTCTTACGATAGGTAAGTGTTTACAATTTAAATTATTTATCTAAATATTTTGTATCGGACGCTGGATGGTGGGTATTTGATAGGAGAAATGTAAGAGGAGATGCTCTAAACTTATCGAACTGGCCGGAACTCCTACCGGGATGTGGGTAGAAACCTTCAGAATTTCCCACCTCCCTGAACCTTCTGGGTACATATATTAGACTGGCCACTGACTCTGGCTTCGATTCAATTCTCTTCTTTCCTCAGAGAGTTCTTGCTACGTGCGGGCAAGCAACATATATACGCCAGGGAAAAGGAGGGTTCTGAGAAAAAATATCTGATGTGTTCCATTCACATGGATTTCTCTACATCGCTGCAACAAATTATTGATAAAAGGTTTAATGTTTTATTTACTTAATGCTGATCGAGAAAAAATTGCTAGAAATGTCCTCATTGTGGAAGGGAAATAAGGGAGTACCATAGGATAGTAAAATCTTTTAAAAAGCTTGTTCTATGTGATTGAAGTTCTTTTGTTTGTATGGCCAGAAGTTGACAAATTCCCGGATGAGAAAAGTATAAGTATTTTAAAACTGAAACTAGTATACTGGAATATCTCTAAAACGCTTAACTCCACGAAAAAAATGTATATAACACAACTTGTGTGTTTTAACAAGCTGCATATTTTTGAACAGTAAGTTTTTATCTATCTCTTACGGTTTACCAATTATGCAAAATAACGTAACATTCATCCCAATAAAGGTGTCTCCAGAGGCTATTCCCAGAAAATTAAATATATGCATTTCGTTTGTCATAAAAATATATTATACGTAAGGTATTTTAAGCAAAATCCATAGTGAATCAAAATTTTCGAAATATGTTCCATGTAAAAAGTAGTTGGGGGTGGGGGATTTTTTTTGATAATCTTCGTGTCGCATCCTTGGAAGATACTCAACTTAAATACCAAATATGGTATTTAACGGACTTTTCGTTTTTGAGCTATGCTGCCCACAGACACACATAGATAGACAAACTTGAAAATTTTTCTAAAAATGCTTTCTTTGGTTTCAAGGGGTCAGAAAGCATTCGACTTTTTTGGGTGCAATACCTTCTCTATGCACTATATAGATAGTGCGTGTAGAGAAAGTAAAAACCAGAGAAAAATAAAGATTATACGTCATAACAAAGCAAAGTTTCTACTCGAAGTTGTTTTGAAATATTTCGTAAAAGCAGTTTCCTCGATGTCCCAGCTAAATCATTCCGCTTCTGGAATAGGTTCATTTATGCCTGTCAGTGTGGGCTGTCTTCTTGAGACGTCCTAATTCTTACAGAGAGATATCTATAATGCAGAAACACAAATATGCTTTTAGCTCCAGTCACTTGATGAAATACGTATCAAAAACCACAAAACAATACAGGGGAAAAAGGCAAGCCAACTTTAAGTGTGAGATCTTCAGATAAGTCGTTATTTGTGGCGGGTAAAAGTCAGTTTGTTTCAACCAGTTTCAAAAACTGAGGCGCTTGAGCGATTTAAAGAGAGTGTTAAAAAGTCTCATGTGTTCCCTTCACATGACTTTCTCCACCTATTTTGTACCAAACTATATTTTTATTTTCTCTATACGTAATATGTACATAGTGTATACAGAAGCTATTGTATTGCACCCAAAAATTCGATACCGAGATTTTACCGGAAATTTATGTTTTGAGACTCCCCTGAATCCAAAAAAAGCATTTTGTCCGTGTGTGTATGTCTATCTGTGTGTGTGTGTGTGTGTGTGTGTGCGCGCGCCTATGTCTGGGGGCAGCATAGCTCAAAACGAAAAGACCGCTAAAAACAAACTTGGTATTTAAGTTTGGTATCTTCCAAGGATGCGACACGAACATTTTCAAAAAATCCCCTTACCCCAAACAACCCTTTACATGGAAAAAATTTGGAAAATTTTTATTTTATAAAAATAGCTCTAACGATTTTGATTAAAATTTCTTATATTTAAGATATTTACTTGCCAAATAAAACGTATATCTTGAATTTTCTGGGAATAGCCTCTAAAGACTACTTTATTCTGGATGCATATTACGGAATTTTGCATAACTGGTAAACCGTAAGAGATAGGCAAAAACTTACAACACAAAAAATGTAGATCACGCTAAAACAAACAATTTATGTTATATACATTTTTTCATGGAGTTGATCGGGTTTGAGATATTCCTTGTTATTGGTTTCAGCTTTTAAAAACTTATACTTTTCTGATACAGGAATTTGTCAACTCCTGTCCATAGAAACAAAGGAACTCCAGTCTCTTTAACTCTTACTTATTTCGCTTCTACTTACAAGAAAGCAAGTAATAAGATATTTCTGCTAATTTATCTCAATTAGCATGAAGTAAACAGAAGCATAAGCTTTTTAACAATAATTTGTTCCATACTTATAGAGCAAGTCATGTGAGTGGAATACATCAGATTTTTCTATTTACTTCATGCTAAACATTAGCAGAAATGGTCTTATAACTTAGATCCTTATAGTAGAAGGGAAATAAGGAATACACTAGGCTAAATCGGCAGTAAACTCTTTTAAAAACTGTTTACTATGTGATTTAAATTCAGTTTTCCTTTTATTACAGGAGTAAAACAAAGAAAAAGGATTGACAAGCTTCTGTTTGTTATAACCAATAATAAGGAATATCTCAAAAATGGTTAACTCCACGACAAATTGCGTTTTAACGAGATCTACATTTTTTGTGTAGTAAGTTTTTTCCGACTTTTATTGTTTACAAGTTATGCATAAGTCATACAAAACTAAGAGGTATTCAAAGGTTATTCCCTGAAAATTCAAGATGTACATTTTGTCATGTAAATATCTTTAGTATATGGTATTTTAATAAAACATTTTAGAGCCGTTTTTGAGAAAACAAAATTTTCGAAAATGTTTGTATGTAACCGTTAGTGTGGGGTGGGGGATTTTCTTGAAGACACTGAACTTAAATATCAGGTCCAAGACACGCACACAAACACATTAACACATATACCTGCTTTTAAAAATGCCTCTTTTGGTTTCAGGGTCCTCCAAAAATATATTTCCGGTGAAATCTCAGTATCGAATTTTTGGGTACCTTCTCTACATACTGTGTGCGTGCATAGTATTCGGTAGAGAAGGTAAAATTTGGATGTTTTTTTACATTCTCATGCGTTTCTCAACCCCCTCGTTTATTAGTGGATGTATAAAATGATTTCAGAGCTTATTTTTTTACATTCTCATGAGTTTCTCAACCCCCTCGTTTATTAGTGGATGTATAAACTGTATTCAGAGCTTAGTTTTTTTTTATGAAATTAATTTTAATCGAGAGAACCCTTTGTAGATGTAGCTACATTACACATTTCGTTGTAGATGCCAAGGAAACAGCGATAGTCAAACTTGACGCTATATCCTGGTCTTAAGATTTCCTACTCCATCCCTTGAAATCGCGAGAAACAATTGAAACTCGACAGAACTGAAAACAATGACACAGTATTGAACAATTCCAATAATTAATAATCTATAGCTCAAAAATAGCTTATATTACAAAATAGGTAATTGAAATTGATTGTATATTTTAAAGTGATCTATATTGTTTGTGTAGTGTGTTTTCGTCTATCGTTTAACGTATACCAATTATACAAGATTATATGAAACTACTTCGAAATGAAGGCTATTTTTAGAAAATCCAAAATAGATATTATATTTGTTGTGTTAATACAATTAATATATGGCATGTAATCAAGATCGTTATTGTCATTTTTGATAGAAAAAAATAGAGTTTTGCTGGTCACAGACACAGACGTATGGACTTCTTTTTTAAACATGTTTTTTTCTGTGTTTAGAGATCCCCAAACCATGTATTTCCGGAGAAATCTCGGTAATGAATTTATGGGGGAAATGCAATACCATTTCTACCATCTTTGTCCTATTAGAGCGTTTATGAGTTTAGAGTTTGTTATTAATTTAGGTGTGTTAAAATTTAATTTATTATTTAATATAACGATAAAGGAAATTGTTAATATAATTAAGGATATTAGATCTCTAAGATTTGAATTATTTATTCTAAATTATTAGGCTTTTCGTGTGGCAATCAGGTGTATTTATTATATTAATTAAATATCAGGCTGTTCCAGCTTAACTGCACACCAAAAATCAACAAGTTACACTGCTACTTACAAGGGTGTGCCTGCAGTATGCAATGCGCCTCATCATTGAGGGCAACCTGAATCAAGTGCTGGAATGTTAGCGCTAGGATTGTATACTATGACCTTTGTACTCATCTAGCCCGGTTCCGAAGTTTGTGTTTGAGTACTCACGAGTACGCCTACTCAGAGGAGTAGAGGAACAGCTTGATGTGGTGGAGAAAGTAAAACTTATAACAGTATATCAATATTTTGTTGAAGAATGTATATTTTCCTTCACTGTTTGAAATTTACTCGTTTGTGAATTGCCTTGTTGCCATAGCAACGGCACACAACTAATATCTCACCATTCAATCCGAAACAAATGAAGATCGTTGAACCGTTTGATAACCACACTGTAACGTGTGGGTTGAGTTCCGCTAAGGCAGTACGCAGAGTTGAATGCGTTTTTCTCTTGTTACCAAGTTCACCTAATAGCCGAAGGCCGTGCTCGCCGCAGAGCTGGAATCCTGCCAAGTGTTAATGCTTAATGCGGCTATACCCAGCTTCTCGCGCAATTATGTTCAACCTCGTAACCATTTCTCAACGATTAATTTTAATAGGAGCATGGAATTTGGGGAAAATACCTTGCTTCACTTTTATTTTTTATTTTTTACTAAAAGTTCCACTGTTCTTTGCTAACGGAATCTATTCATTTTTTGTTTTAATTTGTAGTGTAAAAGGTTGGGGCTTTGAACAGTTATTCTACATCGGTATTTGGAATTATTGGCAATTTTCGGTCCTTAGATAAATATCTTAACAAAAACTCGTTAGCTACGTTATATCTTAACTATCCGAACAAAATGGTGGTGTAATGGGATAAACAGATCACTATATATGTGTATACACGTATAGTAATATTAAATATCTGTGCTGAAAACTCGAAATTTACATTTTTCAAAAGCTTGAAATTAACGGCAGCAATATGTAATTTATTTACATTCAGACAATTTTCTCTACACGCGAGAGTTTATTTCTTTTGTTAGATAGACAAACAAATTCATATCCTGATTTTAAAGATATTAAGTAAGTAAGAAAGAAAGAAGCATTCAGAAACAATTCTTATTTAAATTCGAGAGAGAGAGAGAGAGAGAGAGAGAGTGTATATTGTGTGAACAACATACCTAAAAAAATCGGAGAAATACCAAAATTGGTTTTCGAGTTCGGACAACATAGCCAAAGATGTGAAAAAAAAATCAAGTTAAGTCTTTCACCCCAATCTATTTAAACTACCATAGTATCTCCCTCACAATACATTTTATTATAATACCTTCGGGGTGGGAAGGGGGTTCAGGGAATCTCGAATATACATTTAAAATGAAATCTCAATATAGAAAAATAGGTGGAATACAATACATATTTCCTCTACCTATATGTGTAAGTTGCACAGAAATTTAAGTTATTATGTTGAAAAATGTGATGTTACATTCACAGTAATTTTTATTCCTACTCAAGTTTAACTCAGGACCTCTAAGGGTGCAAGGCGCAGTGTGCAAAATACGACTAGCTTGACAACAGTGTAAACACCAACTCCTCGAATTATAGCAATAGCGTTCTCTCTTTCTTTACGCTTGTAGCGCTTACTCCGCCTGCATTTCCCTTCCGCTTTTCATCTATTTTACCTCAATGCGAGCTTTCCCGAGCCGAGCCGAGTCCTACCTATGTATGGTGCACATAACATCTGCTCTTCGGTTTGCGATTTTAGGCGTTTCGGAGGCCCTAGTTACATCAGTAGCGGTGAAGAACTTGGAGGAAACATAGGTCCTCTTGAACTCTTGCGGAGTGGTTATTTTAGTTCAATGACTCTTCTACATAATCCTTTCTGACGTTCTCGAAGATCCTTTATTTGATCAGCACTTTGGTTTGGATTTCCTTCCTTCTGACGTGGCAAACCCTCTCCTGGGTCCACTGAGAGGCGGATACTACCGGCCCTGGCGGTAGAAGCGGCATCTCTAAGATTGAGAATAAGGAGGATTCTTTCAAGGTCCACCTAGATATACAGCAATTCAAACCTGATTCAATTAAAGTTAAACGGAAGATGACTCCTTGCATATCGAGGGCAAGCATGACGAACGCAAGGACGAGCACGTCTTCATTTCCAGAGAATCTACTCGCCGCTATCCCATACCAGAGGGAGTCGACTTAAATTCCATCAAATCTGAACTTTCTTCAAATAGCGAAAAGTCGGTAAAATACCAAACTTGGTATTTAAGTTTAGTATCTTCCAGGGATGCGACACGAAGATTTTGATTAAATTCCCCCCACCCCCAGCTACCCTTTACGTGGAACTCTTTTCGAAAATTTTGATTTGCTCAAAAATGGCTCTAACGATTTTGATTAAAATTTCGGATATTAAACGTATTTACCTGACAAATGAAATGTATATCTTGAATTTTCTGGGAATAGCCTCTGAAAAGTAGTTTATTCTGGATGAATTTTACTAAATTTTGAATGATTGCTAAACCGTAAGAGATGGACAAAAACTTACTACACAAAAATGTAGAGCACTTTAAAATACACAATTTATGTTATATACATTTTTCTCGTGGAGTTCGTCGTTTTTGTGACATTCCTTATTTTTGGTTTCTGCTATGAAAAACGTATACTTTTCTCATACAGGAACTTGTCAACTCCCATCCATATAGACAAAGGAACTTCATTGACATAGCAACCAGCTTTTGACTATCACTTTAACCTACGGTTGTCCTTTATTTCGCTTCTACTGACAAGGATGCGAGTAATAAGACTATTTCTGCTAATTTTTTCTGATTAGCATAAAGTAAATAGAAGTATAAGCTTTTTAAGAATTATTTGTTGCAGGGATATGGAGAAAGTCATGTGAATGGTCCACATCAGATTTTTTTAGTGTATACAAAATAGATACAGAGCCCTGAAACTAAATAAAAATAATAACAATTTTCTTGGTAAAGATTTTCCGGTGGGACGAGTTTCCAGAAAATCTTTTTATCGCGTCTTTGCAAAAGATTTGGCTTTATCCGACATTGCTATTAAAAAAAAACACGCACACAACACAATGTTTTCTAAAATGTTTTTATTTTATTTAGTAGAGCTTTAAGCTGGGTATTTTCGGTGAATCGCGATATCAAATTTTTAGGTGGAATACAGTAGGACTTCAATTACGTAGATGATGCATGGAGCTGGGAAGGTGATCTAAAATTACTGAACAATGACCTGCAATATGCCCTTAAATTTTTGAAAATGTGACTAAATTATTGTGGCCTAAGAAACGATGTTAATAATTGTAAAAATGTTATATTGCCATTCTGTTGACTTTCCCTGTATATCTGTAATAAATTGTTCTTAAAAAGCTTACTGTTCCATCCATTTCATGCTAATCGAGATAAACATCAGTAGAAATAGTGTTATTACTTGCTTCCATAAGTAGCAGGGAATATAGTAGGCTAAAGCGATAGTCAAATATTTTATGACATCGCTGTCACTATGTGACTGAAATTCGTCGTTTGAGAGAAGTTTAAATGGTTTAAAATTGAAACCAAAAGGAACGTCTCTGAAATTATTCCCTCCGCAATATATATATATATATATATATATATATATATATATATATATATATATATAATATAAATTGTATTTTTAACGAGATGCACATTTTTTGTGAAGTAAGTTCTTGTCTATCTCAAACATTTTACTACCTATGAGAAACTGATCTTGGATGAAGTGGTCTTCTGAGGCTATTTCAAAAAAAAAAAAAAAAAAATCAAGATATATATTTTATTTGTAATGTAAATGTCTTAAATGCACGACATATTAATCAAAATCGCTATAGCCATGCTGTAGGAAATATATTGTTTAAAATGTTTCTATTAAAGGGTAGTTTCGGGTCAAAAGCTTCATATCTCTTCCATGGAAGAACTAAACTTAAATACCAATTTTAAGTGTAATGGAATTTAATTGACAACTAAAACACATTAATTAATATACCAATTCCTGTTAAATATTAAAATAGATGGGTATTTGATTTTTGTTTTTATGTTTACCTAATGCATGTTTCGTTTCTTGTCTTGCTGAAACAAATTGGAGACCATTTTTTTCATTGTTGAGTTATGCTGTCCAGATATAATACACACACATACGCGCGCGCAGACCTTTACCTAAAACTTTTTTCTCAGGGGATCTCTAAACATATATTTCCAGTAAACTTTTTGTATTGATATTTTGGGTGGAATATAATACCTTCTCTACCCACTGTATACAAAATACAAGTAGAGAAATAAAAATGTAAAATAAAATTAAGACATTTTCCTTGATAATTTGGCGAAACAATATATATCCCATCAGGCATTTTGAGATGTCTCAGAAAAGGTGGCATTTAATTTATTTCAGAGCCTTCAAGTGCTGGTTTGAGAAAGCATCTTGACCATATCCGTGTTTGACAAATGGAATCAACATTCCAAGAATAAGAAAGAGTATCTAGGCAACCAGCTGTTGCTCTGATAGCCAAGGGTCACGTGCAATAACAGCTCAAGCAGTAAAACGACATTCGTTACAGAGCTGGAGCTATGAAAGTGATACGTGCGTGTTTTGGTTTTTCTGAAGCTCACGATTGTTGGAGTAATTTTCGTTACCCAAGAGATTTAAAATGTGCGGATTTCGCTTCTACGTAATCACGTAAAACATTGCCAGGATAAAAAACAAAAGAGGAATCCACTAACTAAATTTAGCAAAGGACGCGGGGATGGAACAAAGTAGAAAATCCCCAGGTTTAAGCCCTTGCATGGCCCTTACCGTGGGAGAGGTATATAAAATCTAAGGAAAATCTCCTGCTCTAATCTCACCTAAAAGCAAAACCGCAGAAAGGGCTGGATAAAAAAAATTAAAAATAAGAGCACGATTATGTTCTGTTTTCGTGTTCTCTAACTTCATTCCAAATTAATATTTGGTGGTAATAACCCAGCACAGCAGAAAATGGGATAATTATAATAAATGTAACTTAGCAAAGGCGGAATAACTTTATTTTTATATTCACTAGACTGTATACTTAGTAATTATATGTCACATAGTTCACATACTGCATAAAATATGTGTTTTCCCTTAGTCCTGTAGGCGTTACATAGATCTCGTTAAAACACTGCATTTCTGTCATATTAATTTTTACGCGGAGTTAACAATTTTTGAGCTACTCCTGGATATTCGTTTCAGTTTTAAAATACTCAAAACTTTTCACGTCTTTTATCAAGTCCTGCAAATGCAAAGAAACGGATTGCATCCACATATCAACCAGCTTTTATAAGATTTTAATATCGCTTTAACGTAATGTATTCCCTTTTTTCTTTCTGCGTACAAGTAAGCAAGTAATAAGGCAATTTCTGTTAATGTTTTCTCGATTAGTATGAAGTAGCTGGAGGAATAAGCTTTTTAACAATAATTTGTTACCGAGATGAAGAGAAATTCATGTGTAAGGAGCATATGATTTTGTTTTATTTATTTATTTTTTTCTGAAAAACATCCTTAAGGTTTTGATTAACGTAACATATATTACACATGAAGAGGGAAATGCATATCTTGAACTTTGTGTGTAAAGCCTGTGAAGTTCTCTTAATTCTGAGTGACCAATATACACTTATCCATTTACAATAGATAGGTAGATATATTTTATTATCTATTGTATTTTCATGCATTGTTTGAAGAGCACTGTTGTTTCTCGTGATACTTGTATAATGCTCATAGTATGGAATTTCAAAGCCAACATATAGGAAGCACGTTTTTGCTTTCTCTACTTCGTACATAGTGCATAGAGAAGGCATTGCATCCCACCTAAAAATTCCATACCGAGATAAATACATTTTAGGGTTTCCTGTATTAAAAAAAATATTTTTAGAAACAAAAAACTGTGTGTGTGTGTGTGTGCGCGCGCGCGCGCGTGTGTGTGTCTGTGAATAGGATAATTAAATCACGAAAAGTCAGTATAATATCAAACTTTATATCTTAGTCAACTTCCAAGGATGCAAAACAATATCCCAACCCAATTTACCCTTCACATGTAAATAAGAATATATTTATTTTCTCAAAAGTGGCTAACGATTGTTATTAAAATGCATATATTAAAGATACATAGAAATAAAATGTATGTCTTGAATTTTGTGGGAATAGTTCTGAAGTTTTCCTCATTCTGAATGACATTTGCCTAACTGGTAAAACGTAAGAAATAGACGAAAACCTACCTCACATAAATGTAGGGTTCGTTAAAATTTACAATTATATATCCATGATTTACAATTATATATTATATTATACACAATTCATAGAATACGTTCATATATAGGCATGTAAGATATAATGATTTCCGAGATATTCCTTGTTATTGGTTTCAATTTAAAATCAATTGCACTTTTCTCAAACAGGTGGTCGCCATCCCTTTTTCTTTTGTTTTACACCTGGCCATGCCGCACCGTGGCCGAGTGATTAGGTTACTCGCCTTTCTCCTAGGTGGTCACATGTGGGATTTGTAGAGGATAAAGCGGCGCAGGGCGGGTTTTCTCCGGTTTTCCCCGCCATCGCTTTCCACCGGTGCTCCATCTTCATTCCATGCATCATCAGTATTTTCCCTACGGTACCATAGATAGTAAAGCCGGGCGTTAAACACTATAAAAAACAATGGCGTGCAAGGAGAACAGAATTTTAAAGTTAATCGCATAGCGACAGCTTTAAAAGATTTATCCCAGTCTATTCCCTTATTTTCCATCTACTTGTAAGGAACTAAGTAATACATTTTTTTCTACTGATTACAAAGTCATGTGCATGGAACACGTCCGATTTTTAAACATTCGATGTTCGTTTCATATTCCTGTATTTCTCAGTTACAACCTATAACGAATTGTTTAGTTCATTTTTACTTTTTCTACGCGTACTATGTACATAGCGTATAGAGAAGGTATTGCATTCTACCCAAAAATTCGATACCGAGATTTCACCGGAAACATATGTTTTAGGGTCCCCTGCATCCAAAAAAAAAGTATTTTGAGAAAAAGGTTCGTGTGTGTGTGTGTGTGTCCGTGTATCTGTGAACAGCTAACTCAAAAAGGAAAAGTGGGTAAAATACTAAATTTGGTATTTAAGTTTAGTATCTTCCAGGGATGCGGCACGAAGATTTTGAGAAAAACCTCCCACCCCAAACTTCGGCACTTTTTTCGAAAATTTTGATTTTCTAAAAAATGACTCTAACGATTTTGATTAAAATATCATATATTAAAGATATTTACCTAACAAATAAAATGTATATCTTGAATATTCTGTGAATAGCCCTGAAGACCACTTTATTCTGGACGAATTTTACGGAATTTTGCATAACTCCTAAACCGTAAGAGATGGACAAAAAATTACCACATAAAAAGTAGAGCACTTTAAAACACACAATTTATGTTATATGCATTTTTTTCATGGAGTTGATCGTTTTTGAGACATTCCTTGTTTTTGGTTTCAGCTTTAAAAAATTATACTTTTCTCACACAGGACTTTTGTCAACTCCTGTCTATACAAACAAAGGAACTTCAGTCACATAGCAACCATCTGTTGACTATCACTTTAACCTATGCTGCTCCCTTATTTCGTTTCTACTTACAAGGAAGCAAGTAATAAGACTATTTCTGCTATTTTTTTTTCGATTATCATTAAGTAAATAGAACAATAAGGTTTTTAATAATAATTTGTTGCAGAGATATAAAGAAAGTCATATGAATGGAACACATCATATTTTTCTCTTTTGCAAAGGTTTACTTTGATTAACAGGAGCAGACAAAAGAAGAATAGTTTGTAAGAATTGTTTATAGAAGTGTATTAGAGAAATATTTGTGAATGTAACACTTTAGATTTCTTAACTTATTGAACAGTGTGAATATCGTTTCTGCAATTCACCTTCTTTTGTTTTTGCACGCTGACAATCGCTATTTTGGGTACCCACAAGCACGCAGCCATAACTTCCACGTTTTATCGTATCGAAGTGGAGAAGGCAGACGAAGGGGAACATTTAACACGCCGAACAAACAGGCGCCTGGTGTTGCCCCCAAAATTTTACTTTTGCTAGGTCCCAGGAGAGCCCTTCATGTTTCATGAACCAGCGATGCTGGGCTGAACCTCTTTGGTATACCGATCACGTTCGGGTGTAACACTCGACCTGCCCAATCACAATTCACAACCATGACCTTCCCGTCAGTCGCGCCCCAACGCATTGAATATCCGTTTATTTCCAACTGTAAAGTGTCCAGTGTACAAACAGTCGAAGTCAGTGGGATACTAACAGCTGTACCATCCGATTTCAAAACATAAAGTCTTAATCGGACATTTCCTTACTTTCTCTGTCTTATCTATTCACATGACTTCCTCTACACAACTCCTTTAAATACAAGGGCAACACCGATATAGTTTAGAAAATCAAACAAGGAGTAATTTTAAAAAATCTGATGTGTACCATTCACGTGACTTTCTCTACATCTCTGCAACAAATTATTCTTAAAAAGCTTATACTTCTATTTACTTCATGCTAATCGAAAAAAAATAGCAGAAATAGTATTATTAATTGCTTCCTTGTAAGTACAAGCGAAATAAAGGAGTATCATAGGTTAAAGTGATAGTCAAAAGCTGGTTGCTATGTGACTGAAGTTCCTTTGTTTGTATGGACAGCAGTTGACAAAGTCCTGTATGAGAAAATTATAAGTTTTTCAAAGCAGAAACCAAAAACAAGGAATATCTCAAAAACGATGAACTACACGAAAAAATGTATATAGCAAATTGTGTGTTTTAACGTACTCTACATTTTTGTGTGATAAGTTTTTGTCCATGTCTTACGGTTTAGCAGTTATGCAAAATTCCGTAAAATTCGTCCAGAATAAAGTAGTCTTCAGGACTATTCACAGAAAATTCAAGATATACATTTTATTTGTCAGGTAAATATCTTTAATATACCATATGTTAATCAAAATCGGTAGAGCCATTTTTGAGAAAATATAAAAATTTCGAAAAATGTTCCATGTAAGGGGTAGTTGGGGTGGGGGATTTTCTTGAAAATCTTCGTGTCGCATCCTTGTAAGATACCAAACCTAAATACCAAGTTTGTTTTTTAACGGACTTTTCGTTTTCGAGCTATGCTGCCCACAGACACATACACACGGACATTTTTCTAAAAATGTTTTTTTTTTTGGATTCAGGGAGTCTCAAAACGTGTATTTACGGTGAAATCTCGGTATCTAATTTTTGGGTGCATTACAATACCTTCTCTATACACTATGTACATAGTACGTGTAGAGAACGTAAAAATATGGTGTGCTCCACTCACATGACTTTCTCTAGCAGCTCTGGAAAAAAACTCTTACAAAAATCTATTCTTCAATCTACTTATACCAAACGAGATAAACAAGAGCAGAAATTGTCTCATTGCTTCCTTGTGAATAGAACGAAAATAAAAGAATGCACTAGGCTAAAGGGACAGTAAAATGTTTTAAAAACATGTCGCAATGCGATTGTCCTTAAAATTGGGTTCACTGTCCAAGGCCAGATGTAAAATAAAAGCTAAATGAAATGCACAAAGGACTTACTATTGGAGAAATATATAAGTATTTTTATTTGAAATCAATAACGCAGAACAACTCGGAAATGGTTAGTTCTACAAAAAAAAAAAAAAAAAAAATGTATATGACAAATTGTGTGTTTAAACGAGATCTGCCTTTTTTGTGCAGTAAGTTTTTGGTCAACCCATTATGCATAATTCTTTCAGAATGAAGAGAACTTCAGGGGAAATGCACAAGAAAATCAGAATAGGTATTTTATTTCCTATGCAAATATCTACAAAAACGGCATTTTCGTCAAGATCGATAGAATCATTTTTTATGAAATGGAAAATTTCGAAAAATGTTCCATGGAAAACTTACCTAGTTTGAGGTGGAGGAATTTCCCTGAAAATCTTCGTATCCATCCTTGTAGGATATTAAGTTCAAATATCATGTTCAGTATTTAACGGAATTTTCGTTTTTGAGTCATGCTTTCCACAGACACACACAGACAAAGAAATTAAATTAAGGGGTAAAAAAGTTACATTAAGGGGTCCTCAAAAATGTATTTCCGGTAAAATCTCGGTATGAAGCTCTGGGTGGAATAAAATACCTTTTCTATCTACTGTGTGCATTGTACATATGTACGTACTAGAGAAAGTAAAAACTCAATTTTAGGTTGCCTACTGTTTACTTTCTCTATAAAGCGTTAGAACTATTTTTGAAAAATCAGTAGTTTTGAAATTGTTATCCAAATTAATTTTTTTTTTTTTTTTTTTTAATTTCCTTTAACCTGCTTTGGTCATATCGGACGATGAATGAAATTGGTGAAATGAGGCTCAAATGATCTCGGGGTCCATGGAGCTTAAAGTTACTCGACATTCGTCTTCTCAGGATAAGGGAAAACCCCGAAAAAAAAACCTTATCCGGGTAACTCAACCTAAGCGATATTCGAACTCAGGACCTTTTGAATATGAGGTAGACACGCTACCACCACACTACCCAGGCGGTCAAAAATTAGCATTTGAAGCCCTTTTCATTCTATATTACTTTTACATAACTGGTAAACCGTAAATCTTACTGCACTGAAAATGTAGATCTCTTTAAAGTACATAGCTTATGTGGTTATTATTTTTATCATCATCATTGTGGTTTGACTTGTAACTTAACTATTTCAGAAATATGCATTGTTATTGGTGCAAATATTTCATTACTTAAAATTTTCTCGAACGGGAAGCATCAGTCGTTTTTATATTTTTTACCCCTGGCCATGTAAAGATAATGCCATCAAACAGCGAGCATCTTTTAAAATATCTGACTATCGCTTTAGTCTAATGTAGGCCCTTATATATCTTCTACTTACAAGCAACTAAGTAATAACAATCTGATGTGTTACACTCACATGACTTTCTCTAGCTCTTCTACAAACTTCTTACATAAGATTATTCTTCTTTCTGCACCTTGCTAATCGAGGTACTCATTAGCACAATGTTCTTATTACTTAGTTCCGTATAAGTAGGAAGAAAATAAGGGAATACATTAGGCTAAACCAATAGTCAAATGTTTTAAAAGCTGTCGTTAGACGATTGTCATTGCAAATCGCTTCTTTTCTTGGCCAGGAGTAGAATAAAAGAAAAACGGACACTCCCGTCTGAGAAAAGTATAAGTACTTCACAACTGAAACTAATAACAATGAGTACCTCGAAAACGGTAAGCTCCACGAGAAAAATGTATATGACATAAGTTGTGTATTTTAAAAAAATCTACATTTTTGTACAGTAAGTTGTTGTCTATCTCTTACGGTTTACTAGTTATGGCAAATTAAGCAAAATTAATCCAGAATAAACAGGTCTTGTGAAGCTATTCCCAGAAAATTCAAGATATACATTTTATTTGACGGGTAAATATCTTTAATATACGATATTCTAATCAAAATCGTTAGAGCCATTTTTAAGAAAATCAAAATTTTCGAAAAAAGTTCAATGTAAAGGGTAGTTTGGGGTGGGGGGATTTTTCTCAAAATCTTCGTGTCGCATCCCTGGAAGATACTAAACTTAAATACATGTTAGTATTTTAGCTACTATTCGTTTTTGAGTTATCGTGTTCACAGACACACGGACACACACACACCCACACACACACACACACACTCACACACACACACACACACACACACACACACACACACACACACGGACCTTTTCCTGAAAATTCTTTTTATGGATACAGGGGGTCCTAAAACATATATTTCCGGTGAAATCTCGACATCGAGTTTTTGGGTGGAATGCAATATTTCTCTATCCCTAAGTACAGTGTACATACGGGGCTAGAGAAAGTAAAAATTGCTGCTAATGTTTATCTTGATTATCTTGACACATACAGAATAAGCTTTCGTGAGAATAGGTTGCAAAATAGACGTCGTGTATATGAGAACATTAGATTTTTTTCATACAATTTCGCGCACTATGTTTTATGTAGAGTAAATTATAACAAATTTAACTCATTGCTTAGGCTTCTATAACATAATGCTTATGAAAACACCAAATGCGCTTATGAGGCTTAAAACTGGCAGATTAATAAAAGAATAGTTGAAGGCATATTTTGTAAATCGATAGAAATAATAAGAGCTCGGTGCGGGGTCACGAAAATGTCGGATTTAGCTTCGGTGCACATAAAATATAGCTATAATGTGATGGAGTAGGCTGGTCTTTACAGCCCGTTTCGACACGTATTGCGCTACCTAGCATTGCTCACTGTCTGGCCTCGTTCAGTCCCTGCTAGTAGATGAACCAGGGAACACTGAAAGAGTGCGCAGATTAAAAAATATCGAAAATACGAAAGGATAGGCGTTCGGCACTGAACAAACTTGTGGCTCAAACATATTTTGAGTGACAGGAAGAGAACCTTTTCTTTCGATATAGTAAAGATGTGTCTTGTAATTCATGGCAATGAATTCTGAGTGAGTTTGGTTGAAGCGTGTTCATTGTCTTTTCAAAGCTCTGCAGATTATTACCCTGACATTTTTACTTTCCCTATACGTACTATGTACATATGGTATAGAGAATATATTGTAATGCACCCAAAAATTTGAATCCGAGATTTCACCAGAAATACATGTTTTGAGAACCCCTGAATCCAAAAAAAGCATAGTTCAAAAACGAAAAGTACGTTAAAAACCAAACTTGTTATTTAGGTTTGGTTTCTTCCAGGCATGCGACACGAAGATTTCCAAGAAAAACCCCCATCCCCAAATACCCTTTACATGCCTCTTTTTTCGAAAATGTTGATTTTCTCAAAAATGGCTCTAACGATTTTGATTGAAATATGCAGATATTTACGTGACAAATAAAATGCATATCTTGAATTTTCTGGGAATAGCTTCTGAAGACTACTTTATTCTGGATGAATTTTATGGAATTTTGCGTAACTACTAAACCTTAAGAGATAGAGAAAAAAAAACCTACCACACAAAAAATGTAGAGCACGTTAAAACACACAGCTTATGTAATATATACTTTTTCGTGGAGTTGATGATGTTTTAAATATTCCTTGTTATTAGTTTTAGCTTTGAAAAAATTATACTTTTCTCATACAGGAATTTGTCAACTCTTGTCCATACAAACAAAGGAACTTCATTTACCTAGTAACCAACTTTTGACTTCACTTTAATCTATGGTACTCCCATATTTCGCTTCTACTTACAAAGAAGCAAGTAATAAGACTATTTCTGCTAATTTTTTCTCGATTATAATGAAGTAAATAGAAGCATAAGGTTTTTAACAATAATTTGTAACAAAGATGTAGAGAAAGACATGTGAATGGAACACATCAGATTTTTGCATCAAGTTTTTTACTTTTATTTGTAAAGGTACAATGCGTTTTTATTTATTAATCCTATTATTAGTAATCGTTTTATTGTGGTACCTTATGAATTAGAGCGATCCCTATAATGTCAATACATGTAATTAACTATTTTTGGAACAGATTATACTTCAACGTATGCATGTTTATGCTGCAAACCCCTCTCTATTATCCTCTCTTTATACTGCTCTGTGTGTTCGTAACTGTGTACGCTTCTTTCGTCCAAGACCCAGGACTACGGTTTTAATTCGCTTCATCGCAGGGTAGCGC
The DNA here is from genome assembly GCA_030762935.1 of Hymenopus coronatus. Classification (NCBI taxonomy): domain Eukaryota; kingdom Metazoa; phylum Arthropoda; class Insecta; order Mantodea; family Hymenopodidae; genus Hymenopus; species Hymenopus coronatus. Next base: position 32,009,422 of record CM060897.1, read on the forward strand.
GGCTTGGCCTCTTCTTCGTGGTTCTGTGCATGAAAATAGGAAAAAAAGTAGATATCAAGAATTAAGCTTCTTGTTCCTACTATTATATACATGCATATGTAAGTATACAAAACTGAAGTAGAATAAAGAGGACTTTACTGGGAACGGATTTAACGCAACGTCACTTTTTTGCTGCATCTTGCTGAATACCATATGTAGAGCATAACTGTTGTTCATTTTTCTTCTGCCACGTTTACCAACCTTGTTACACAAATATGACTGTCACGGCTAGGTACGGCGGGTTGTCACCATTCTGTTGACAGTGATGACGCGGAGGTGACGTAATGTGTTTACAACTGCAGACAGCGTAACAAATTGTTGTGTAACAATAATAATTACGGAACTGTGTGTTCCAACAATGAGAAACACTTAATGGCTACGAAATTAGAAGTAGGTTAGTAATTAATTTAAGGATCATTGTGTGTAAACTTGAAATATCTATTAAGAATTATATTTACTATTTTTTTGCCGCCAACTTATTATAAAGGAAGGATTGTATCTTACCAAAGGTCGAGTTATGCATGTTAGGCAGTTGTACATTTCGTTTGTCATGAAAACATCTTAAACGTATGGTATTTTAATAAAAATTGTTAGAGTCTTTTTGATAAAATCATAAATTTCGAACAATGTTCCCTGTAAAGGGTACTTGCGGATGAGGGACATTTACTGAAAATATTCGTGTCCCCCCCCCTAGGCAAGTACTGAACTTAAATACAAAGATTGGTATTTGACGAACTTTTCGTTTCTGAGCAATTCTATTCACAGACACTCGCGCGCGCGTGCCCGCACATACAAACACGGGCATTTTTCTAAAAATGCTTTTTGGATTGAGCTAGTCAAAAAACAGTGTTTCCAGTGAAATCTCGGTATTGAATATTTGGGTGGAATACACTATCTTCCCCACCTATTATTTACATTCTACATATCTGCTAGAGAAAGTAAATAGACATGAAATAATTCCATATGGTTCGAGAGATTTTGGTCGAAATATTCTTGTTCCAACCTTGGAAGTTGCTAAAGCTAAATACCAAACATTTTATTTTTGAATTATGCTGTTCAAAAGCATACCTTTTTTCCTAAGTAATTTTTTTTTAACTCTCCACTGAATAATTAGAAAGTAATGTATTCCACCCAATAATAAAATACCGAGATTTCAGTGTAAATACATGTTTTGATACTGCCTCTAAAAAGCATATTAAAGACAATTATCATGTAGACTTTTGAAACAAAACTCTAGTTTTGAGAAATAGATTATTACATTTTTTAAATATCAAGAGATTTGGCTATCTCGTAATATAATATTTTTACACTAATTAAGGCTAGTATAAACATATGTAATATGATATATCTATTTGCAAACTCATTTTCTGTAAAACTGGAGTTTTTATGACATTATTTTTTAAAAATGCATACGTGGTTCTTTTTTATTATAACAATGAATTTAGACAGTAAATTTATTATTTAAATAACCACATAAGCTGGTACAAGTATTGTGATACATGGCAAAAATGCACTGAGAATAGTTTGTTAAAACTGTGTTACAAATTAGATTTTTTAAATTATTTATTATTACGTGTACATCCGGTAAAATCTCGATGCAGAATTTTCAGATGGAATGGAATACTTTTTGCTACTGTAAGTAGGCGCTAGGGAAAGAAAATGTCACCACTGACTTGTGTCTCCATCAAGCGACTGGCTTCCATGCTACATCTGAGATCAATTTATTTTTTTCATCTATATTAATATCTCCTCTGGCTAGGCAGTAGAAAGAGGGAAGTATCCATCGATACAAAGTCAAATCCTTTCTGGGAACTTCTGGTCACGTGCGGTTAGATTTAACTGGTAGCTTTCGGCTCCCCAGCTGCGGTCAGTATTCCTTAGCCGACTTGCTGTGGGGCAAAATCCAGTTCCCCTCTTGGTATTTGGTTCCTTTCCCTTCCTGTCGTATCTGATGAGCATTTCCATATCCGCCACCTGCGGACATGCGGTCATAGACGACTCCTGTAGGTCTTCTCACATACTGAATTGCGAAAGATTAACAATTTAAATAACATCACATTCGCAGAAGTTTCTCTACCCATTAGGTATCATTTATTTGTGTATCTCTTCTACAGAGCATTCTTACAAAACTTTAAGTTTCTACATATACAGGATGTTAATGAACTACACCGAAATAATTTGCGAGATTGTGCACGTGACTGATATACGTAATTTGAGATCGGCGATGCATGGTCCCCGGATAAACATAACGCAGCTACATAGCTTTAAACCTGTATCAGGTGCTGATAAGTCGGTGTTAAAGCAAAGCGGGTTAAAAAAATCTGATGTGCACCATTCACATGACTTTCTCCATATCCCTGCAACAAATAATTCTTAAAAAGCTTATACTTCTATTTACTTTATGCTAATCAGAAAAAAATAGTAGAAATAGTCTAATTACTCGCTTCCTTGTAAGTAGGAGCGAAATAAGGGAAACCGTAGGTTAAAGTGATAGTCAAAAGCTGGTTGCTATGTCAATGAACTTCCTTTGTCTATATGGATAGGAGTTGACAAGTTAAAATATGAGAAAGGTATACGTTTTTCATAGCAGAAACCAAAAATAAGGAATGTCACAAAAACGACGAACTCCACGAAAAAAATTCATATAACGTAAATTGTGTGTTTAAATGTGTTCTACATTTTTTGTGTAGTAAGTTTTTGTCCATCTCTTACGGTTTAGCAGTTATTCAAAATTTAGTAAAATTCATCCAGAATAAACTACTCTTCAGAGGCTATTCCCAGAAAATTCAAGATATACATTTTATTTGTCAGGTAAATATCTTTGATATACAAAATTTTAATCAAAATCGTTAGAGCCATTTTTGACAAAATCAAAATTTTCAAAAAAAGTTCCATGTAAAGGGTAGTTGGGGGTGGGGGGATTTTTCTCAAAATCTTCGTGTCGCATCCCTGGAAGATACTAAACTTAAATACCAAGTTTGGTATTTTACCTACTTTTCGTTGTTCACAGACACGGACACACACACACACACACACACACACACACACACACACACACACACACGGACGTTTTTGTGAAAATGCTTTTTTTGGATATTGGGGACCCTAAAACATATATTTCCGGTGAAATCTCGGTATCGAATTTTTTGGTGGAGTGCAATACTTTCTCTATACACTATGTACATAGTGCGGATGGAGAAAGTAAAAATGGCTTAGAATGTCTATAAAACAGCTGCCCGAGAAAGACATATCGATTTTAGCAGCTCCTTACTAGCGTTCTCAAGATTTAATGTCGCAAAGATCTGTAAAATCTCGAACTAATCACTTGACAGTGCGACACTGAGCATTCATTAACTGCGTTCTTGCGTTGTGTAGCCTACTCTGGAGGTGTTTTTTCAACTGTTCTGGTGGCTTAATGCGTAACGCGGGAAGCTGCTATCCCAGAGGATGGGCCGGGGATTGTGGGTTCGAGTCCCGCCTTGGGCATGGGTGTTATATGTTTGTGTAAAGGAACAGTAAAACTAGTAGTCATACAGTAAATTTAGGGGGGGATGCAAACGGGGATACAGCGCCGGAGTCCTGACCAGACTCCGGTACTGTTTAAAAAAAAAAAAAAAAAGTCGTGAGTTCGATTCCTGCCATAGAGTAAATGTTTTTATTATTATTTTTTTCATTCCAGGCGAAGTGCAACGATACATGAACGCGACCCAAACTCGGAAAATATCTTTCACTTGAAAGCCAGTATCATAACCACTACGCTAGAAAGGTGCGCTGTAATATCTCTTCGATTTCTGGTATGCTCTCGAATGGTTGATAAATTAGCCATTGGCGCACTGGCACTTCAAAAACTTATAGCCGTTACTTCCAAATTTCAATAAACCGGTCATAAGTCTCCTATCTCAAATTACTTATTTAAGTAATCTACATATTCTGTGACAATATTTCGGTATAGTTCATCAACGCCCTGTATAGGTGTACATAGTGTATAGAGAAAGTATTGTAATGCATCCAGAAATTCGATACCGAGAATTCAACGGAAATACATGTTTTGGGTCCCCCTGAATCTAAAAAAAAAATCTGGAAAAAGGTCCGTGTGTGTGTCTGTGGATAGCATAGCTCAAAAACGAAAAGACCGTTAAATACCAACTTGGTATTTAGGTTTGGTATCCTGCAAGGATGCGACACGAAGATTTTCAAGAAAATCCCCCCACCGCCAACTATCCTTTATGTGGAACTTTTTTTTCGAAAATGTTGTTTTCTCAAAATTGGCTCTAACGATTTTGATTAAAATATCATATATTAAAGATATTTACCTGACAAATAATATGTGTATCTGGAAATTTCTGGGAATAGCCTCTTAAGACTATTTTATTCTGGATGAATTTTACGGAATTTTGCATAACTGCTAAACCCTAAGAGATGGACAAAAACTTACCACACAGAAAATGTAGAGCACATTAAAACACACAATTTACATTACATAATTTTTTTTCCTGCAGTTGATCGTTTTTGAGATATTCCTTGTTTTTGGTTTCAGCTTTAAAAAATGTACTTTTCTCATACAGGAATTTGTCAACTCGTGTCCATACAAACAAAGAAACTTCAGTGACATAGCAACCAGCTTTTGATTATCACTTTAACCTATAGTACTCCCTTATTCCGCTTCTACTTATGAGGAAGCAAGTAATAAGACTATTTCAGTTAATATTTTTCTCGATTAGCATTAAGTAAATAAAAACAGTAGCTTTTTAAGAATAAATTGTTGCAGAGATGTAGAGAAAGTCATGTGAATGGAATACATCAGATTTTTTTATTCATTTTATTTATAACTCATTTTGTGCTTCTACCTTAAGGCAGATGTATCCACTGAAACTCCGCTCTCCAACCGTTTCTGTTTTCTACTGCATCTTTTCTCTCTCCATATGTTTCTTGATGTTTTCCAGATCTCAGTTCTTCTTTTGCTCAGTATTTTCGCAACTTTTATTTTTCCATCAATGCCATCTAGCACTAGTCCTCTTCTTCTTATGATGTGTCTTAACTGGTTGGTTTTTCCCTGCAGTACACATGTAAGATATCTCTTTTCGTCCACACTTCTTCAGTTACGTTCTTTCCGTCTACCGAATCTTCTGTATTTGCTCCATTACATCCCAACACATAACCGTGCCTTTTCCATAGCTCTTACTATCTCCTCTGGTATTTAAGTTCAGTATCTCTCAATGCGACACAAAGATTTTCAAAAAAATTCAGCCACCCAAAACTATATTTACACGAAACAATTTTCGAAAATGTTTATCTTCTTACAAATCGCCCTGATGATTTTAATTAAAATAACCTAAAGGATATTTACACATAAAACAATAATAAAATAAGAGTGTATCTTGAATTTCCTGGGAATAATCTCTGAATCTTCATTCTTAATGACTTTTGCATAACTTGTATACCGTAAAATGTGGACACAACTCAATGTACACAAAGTGTAGATCTCGTCAAAACACACAGTTTCTGTGTTATTCATTTCTACATTCTCTATATGTACTATGTACAGTGTATAGAGACGGTATTGCATTCCACCAAAAAAATCGATACCGAGATTTCACCGGAAATATATGTTTTAGGGTCCCCTGTATCCAAAAAAAGTATTTTCAGAAAAAGGTCCGTGTGTGTGTCCGTGTGTCCGTGTGTAAAATACCAAACTTGGTATTTAAGTTTAGTATCTTCCAGGGATGCGACAAGAAGATTTTGAGAAAAATCCCCCACCCCAAACTACCCTTTACATGGAACTTTTTCGAAATGTTTGAATTTCTCAAAAATGCCCTAACGATTTTGATTAAAATATCATATATTAAAGACATTTACATGACAAATAAAATGTATATCTTGAATTTTCTGGGAATAGCCTCTGAAGACTACTGTATACTGGATACATTTTTCGGACTTTTAAATAACTGCTAAATCGTAAGAGATGGACAAAACTTACTACACAAAAAATGTAGAGCACGTTAAAACACACTATTTTTGTTATATACATTTTTTTTGTGGAGTTCATCGTTTTTGAGACATTCCTTGTTTTTGGTTTCTGTTATCAAAAACTTATACTTTTCTCATACAGGAATTTGCCAGCTGCTGTCCATACAAACAAAGGAACTTCAGTGACATAGCAACAGGCGTTTGACTATCACCTTAACCTATGGTACTCTCTTATTTCGCTTCTACTTACAAGGCAGCAAGTAATAAAACTATTTCTTTTAATTTTTTCTGATTAGCATGAACGTTAATAGAAGTATAATCTTTTCTAAGAATAATTTGTTGCAGGGATGTAGAGAAAGTCATGTGAATGCTACACATCAGATTTTTACTTTCTCTAGCCCGCATGTTCAACGTACATAGTGGATAGAGAAGGTATTGTATTGCACCCAAAGTATATATGGGGTCACTTTAGTCACCTTAGTCCGTAAAAAGCATTTTTTAAAAAAGGTCCGTGTGTGTATGTGTCTGTATGTCTATTGGTCTGTCTGTGGACGGCATGGCTCATAAACGAAAAAAAAAAAAAAAAAAAAAGCTGTTAAATATCACACTTGGTATTATTTAGGTTGAATATTTTCCAAGGATGCGACATGAAGATCTTCAAGCAAATCCCCCACCACAAACTACCCTTTGCGTGGAAAAAATTTCGAAAATTTTGATTTTCTTAAAAATGCTTCTAGCGATTTTGATTAAAATGCCGTATATTAAAGCTATTTACATCCCAAATAAAATGTATAGCTTGAATATTCTGGCAATAACCTCTGAAGACCTCTTTATTCTAGATGAATTTTGCCAAATTTTGATTAGCTGCTAAACCGTAAGAGATAGACAAAGTCTTACTACACAAAAAATGTAGATCTCGTCAAAACACACTATTTATGTCCTCTACGTTTTTGTTGTGGAGGTAAGCGGTTCCGAGATATTCCTTGTTATTGGTTTCAATTGTAAAGTACTCAAAACTTTTCTCTGACAGGAATTATCCGTTTTTCTTGTGCTCTACTCCTGGCCAAGAAAAGAGGCCATTTGATTGACTTTTTGGTAGAGTGGTCAGCGAGCTGACTTCTCATCCCGGAGGTCCCGGGTTCGATTCCCGGCTGGGGCAGGGAATTTTTATTTAGCCAGAGTCTGGAAGTATAAATGAAACAGTAAAAAGAAAAAGCGATTTGCAATGACAATCGCAAAACGATAGATTTTAAAACATTTCAGTATCACTTTAGCCTAGTGTATTCCCTTAGTCCCTTCTACTTATAGGAAATTAAGTAATAAGAACATTCTGGTAATATTTATCTCGATTAGCATAGTGTAGAAAGAAGAATAATCTTTTTAGGAGGTTTGTAGAGCAGCTAGAGAAATCCATGTGAGTGTAGCACATATTTTTGTTTGTGGAGTTAATCATTTCCGAGATATTCATTTTAATTGGTTTTAATTTTAAAATACTTCAATTCTCCTCAAATGTAAGTCCTGTTTCTTTTGTTTTACTCTTGGTGATGTAAAGATCCGACTTTTAATCACTGAGCTGTCGCTTTACTCTAGTGTATTCCGTTATTTCTCTTCTTGTTGCAAGGAACTAATAAGACTATTACATGAAGTAGAATAGAGGAAGAACCTTCCGTAAGAGTAATTTGTTACAGTCTATGTAAAGAAAGTAACTTGAATGGAAAGCTTTTAAAACTGAAAGCAAAGCCTGATGCAGTTTAAAGAGTACGCTCCAGCTGTTACTTTACGTCAAATGTAATTTTGTGGAAGATGGTTGTTCCAAGGTGGAGTACTGGTGGAGCGGATATCCTTGTAAGGTCCCGCATTACTCACTCACGCACACGTGAGTCGAGGCAACGACCTCTCACTCAAGGCGCACGAGTCGCCCACATGGGTCATTGTCATTTCTCTGATTAGGAAGTCAAGCAGGAGGCTCACACAGGGTTCGATCTCGGTACACTAGCCATTCCTTCTCAACTATGAATACAATTTTATATGCTATATTCACACGGCTTCTTATACTATATCCATACCTATTAGATCACCTGTATAAAAATCTGATATCTTCCAATCACATGACTTTCTCTACATCTATACAACAAACTATTGTTAAAAATCTTATGCTTCCATTTATTTCATTCTAAACGAGGAAACTTTGGCAGAAATAGTCTTATTAATAGAGACGAAATAAGGGAGTACCATAGGTTAAAGTGAAAGCCAAAAGCTGGTTGCTATGTGACTGATGTTCCTTTGTTTGTATGGACAGGAGTTGACAAATTCCTGTATGACAAAAATATACGTCTTTCAAAGCTGAAACTAAAAACAAGGAATATCTCAAAAGCGATTCGCTCCACGAAAAAAATGCACATAATATAAATTGTGTTTTAACATGCTCTACATTTTTTTGTGTTTAAATTTTTGCCCATCTCTTTAGTTTAGCAGTTATGCAAAATTCCGTAAAATTCATTCAGAATAAAGAAGTCTTCAGAGGCTATTCCGAAAAAAATTCAAGATATATATTCATTTGTCATGTAAATATATTTAATATACGATATTTTAATTAAAGGCATTTTTGAGAAAATCAAAATTTTCGAAAAAAGTTCCATATAACGGGTATTTGGGGGTGGGGGATTTTCTTGAAAATCGTCGTGTCGCATCATTGGAAGATAACAAACCCTAGAAGGTACGTCTCCGGTGGCGGATAGGGGAAAGCCCACACCGGTCCCAGACAGGAGGGGTAGATGGAAGCACCCTTTCTAGGAGAGTGAACTTTGACAGAAAACTCCAGCTCTAGGTTGGGGGGTTTTGCGCTGGACTGAAAACCCGCCATGTAAAACAAAATTTCTCGTCAGTCTCTCACTTTTTTTTTTTTTTTATTTAAATACAGTTCCGGAGTCTGATCGGGACTCCGGCGCTGTATACCCTACTATTTTTTATTTACCTAATTTGTTTACTTTGATTACTGTATGATTACTGAATTTCTGTTTTACTTTTTACACACCGAGACCGACATCGGGGTGCTTCAATTGGATACTGTAAGGAGCCAGTCATTGCTATGCCGTCGCTCCTGGTTTCGAAAGCCCGGTGTATCCTCTCACCCCATCCCTCCTTACCGTGTCGCCCCCCTAGGAATAATAACCTCAGGTTCGGTGCCGAATCCCCTCCAACTATAACCTGTCTATGTTTTGTGTCTTACAGGCAAATAAAATGTAATTAGCAGTAATTAATGTTTCTTATTCGTTACAATAATATTCAACCCCTCAATATGTCTAAGTCTGTGGTTCTCGTTTAATCACTAAAGTGAATACATCCATTTGTAGCCGTTATGATTGAAGCGATCCTTCAGTGCCAGAGTTGGGTATTATAACAAACGAACTCGTGTGTCTCGGAATATTAACACCCAGTGTAATATTACTGAAACAGTTATTAATGTGGGTATGTGCGCTGGTTTCTCTTCCCAAGGAAACAAATTTGCTTTATTACCATGTTATCCATCTCTATTTTAGTTCTCTAGCACACCACATCATAATTCTCTCTGTACGACGCCCTCATGCAGTGAAACACAGTTACACACTGTCTGTCGAATGCCACTCCTGTTCTGCTTCTGGGAGCATACACTAACTTCAAAAACTATTCTTCTCTAATTAAAAAAAGGTCTGGCAGAAAAATTAACAGAGGGGAAATTCTCATTTTTAATATGCAGAAAGAGCAAACAATATTACGATTATGTGTTGTTTTTTTATAAAAAGAAGTTTTTTAAGTGTGCTTAAAAACGATAGCTCCATGTCACTAGATTTACTTGCATGTTAAAGAACTCCCGTGGGACGAAATTCCGGCACACCGACAGTGCTAGTATGATCCTGGCAATTGACAGCGACGTTAACAAACAAAACGAATTTTAATTTTTAAAGCCTAGCAGACATACAAACAGGGGACACCGTCCCAAATATTGTCCAACGCCTCCAGCAAAAGCGATCCTTATCCCGGCAACCAGCGGTAGTCGGAGGACAGAGATAGTCACTTTGAATGTCACACCGACCACCTTCCCCGACACGTTAAACTCTGAAAGAAACCAACGGGATGGATGAATGAAATAAGAATGGAAATTACATGGAGGGACAGAAAATTCGGGGGATGAAAGAAACCTACAGAGCATTCGCCTGGCCATAAGCCAAACCGCCTGATCATTCCACTCGGCGATTCAACGTAAGAAACACGTTAAGCCACATTCACAATGAGATGCAAGCGCAGGCGTTAACGCAGCATAAGCGCAAGTGTGAGAAAAACCCATTCACAATGCAGTCGTAAGTGTAACGCAAAAAGTTGACATTAGTTTCTAGATGTGTAAATTACATACATGCGGATGTGCTCCATGCGCTCCATAAATTTATAATTGAATAACATAATCAATAACACCATATAAGAAAATTCATTCAATATTTGACAAATAAATAGGTTATAAAAATTACCAACAACTAATACTCGTGGCAGTGATGTCGCTATAATTAAAATAAGAACTGAAGCTTTCCTGGCGACGTGTTAATTCAAAATCTTCTCGGGCTTCTAGCCAACCAATCAGATGTTAGCTTCATCCCAGCTCTTATAAATACCAGTCTCCGCAAGCTCAAACCATCAGTTCACCCTGAAGACGAGGAAGATGCACTTCTTCGAAACGTTGGTGTCAAGCCAAGTTTTTACCTGGCTAGAAGCCCGAGAAGATTTTGAATTAGTCGCTATAACTGTTTATCAAAAAGTATTGAAAATAATGCAACCATGGAGATTGTAGAAAGTGATAGAGCTGCACATTTAATGAACTGTGAATTATCTCTTTGCGCCTTATGATTTATGAGAGCCCAGAAATCTAGACGCAGATGGTGGATACATCCATTGAATTAAAGGATTCGCAAGGAGATTGACATACTTTCTGAAAAAAAATGAGAAATGACGTGGCACGGCCAAATTGAAGAGCATGTGTTACGGTAAGCCATGTAAAATCTCGCATTGCGATCGTGTAATGTTGAACAGCAGGCTATGCATAGAGGACTGAATGCAGAATTCCTTCTCTGAATGTAACGCAAGGTTAAAGTTTGGTGTTTGCAAACTCTTGCGTTGCATTGCATTGCGCAGCGTATTCGTGTCTATGTGAATACTTACATTGAATAACATGGGTACAAAGCCATGCGCTTATATCTTATTGATCACTAACGTCACTCGGTACACAATAAAACTGATCTAAACACAACTGGATCACTGAATCAAAACTAAACTGCACTCTGTTCTGTCTTAACTGTCTACGATCAAAGGGAGGCGCCAGGTTGCAAAATAACAAATATCACATAAATGTTTAAAGACTGGTAAAGTAAATATAAACTTAAGTAACATTGATTTACATTTCGTAGTTGACTTATATTTTAGAACTGACAACCCCTCTGAGACTTACAAGCGGATGACGAGGAGTTAGAAGACTGTCTGAAACTTCAGAATGGAGAACCTGCAACGAGTGGTCGTTCTGTAGCCAGGCGTGAGTGTGAGGACGTGGATGATATGAAATGCCTTCGAAATGGGTGATAGGAAAGCTGATGATGGTGCAATTCGTGGAATGAGTGGCGGGGGAGGCTGGAGGACCCGGAGAAAACCCGCCCAGACCCCACTTCGTCCACCACAAATCCCACATGCGAGCGCTTGGGTGGCAGGCGAACTGCCTAACCACTCGGCCACGGCGCATTGATTTACATATGGTAAATAAACATTACAGTCTGCTTTCCCACATGCTACGTGTAGTTTACTTTAGCGGTTCACATCGGCACTAGCGAAGGCAACAGGTAAAATAGTGTAATGATTATGCCATTATGTGACGATTACTTTGCTTGTTACTTTCTCTTCACGTACTATGTACATAGTGTATACAGGTGTTGCACTCCACCAAAAATTTCGATACCGAGATTTCACCGGAAATATATGTTTTAGGGTCCACTGTATCCAAAAAAAAAGTATTTTCAGAAGTCCCGTGTGTGTGTTTGTGTGTCCGTGTGCCTGTGAACACTCAAAAACGAAAAGTCGGTAAAATTTTAAACTTGGTATTTAAGTTTAGTATTTTCCAGGGATGCGACACGAAGATTTTGAGAAAAATCCCCCCACCCCCAACTACCCTTTTATCTCAAAAATGGCTGTAACGATTTTGATTAAAATTTCGTATATTAAAGATATTTACCTGACAAATAAAATGTATATCTTCAATTTTCTGGGAATAGACTGTGAAGAGTACTTTATTCTGGATGAATTTTGAATGACTGCTAAACTGTAAGAGATGGACAAAAACTTACTACACGAAAAATATAGAGCACGGTAAAACACACAATCTATGTTATATATATATATATATATATTTTTTTTCCTGGAGTTCATCGTTTTTAGTCATTTCCTGTTTTTTGTTTCTGCTTTGAAAAACTTATACTTTTCTCATACAGGAATTTGTCAACTCATGTCCATACAAACAAAGGAACTTCAGTGACACACCAACCAGCTTTTGAGTATCATTTTAATCTATGGTACTCTCTTATTTCGCTTCTACATTCAAGGAAGCAAGTAATAAGAACATTTCTGCTAATTTTTCTCAGTTAGCATGAAGTAAGTAGAAGTATAAGGTTTTTAACAATAATGTGTTACAGAGATGTAGAGAAAGTCATGTGAATGGAACACAACAGTTTTTTCCACAAGCCAACCCACTACCTCTCCCAGAGGAAAGGCCTAAGTCACTTGACTTGGTATTTCTGAACACATATTGTACTACAAGGGTTCAGGAATAAAACCCAGCATACTCTTCATATATATTCGATAGAGGAACCTGGTTACTCACTGGCCGAATGTCATACGTAACCACTCAAGTTGTAATTTACATTTATATACCACAATTATTCTGTTATGTCACACAGTCATGCACGCGATTGCCTCAGGTTAACTACTGTACAGGTTTCATAAAAACGAGCACTTTGTGGTTTTTCCTTTGTTTCTAACCTTTCCAGCAAACATTCATGTTACGTTTAGTTATATGTACAAGCTAGCCATGATGTCAAATTTCATGTCTCCATGAAAATGCGTGCTCCATCTCTCTTCGCGACTTTTATACCTGTTTTAACGTCGACTAGCTTTCATTATACATGCTGAGCGAAGTGGATCTGTTCGTTGTGTTCGCTTCATTTCGTGGTGCTATGTGCGGCCTCTATAAATATTGCCCAATGTGAAATATTTTTACTTTCTCTGCTACGTATAGTAAGGAGAGGAAGTATTCCAAAATTCGATGCCGAGATGACACCCGAAATACACGTTTTGAGGCTACCTACGTCATAAGAAGTATTTTACTTTCTCTAGCACTTATGTACAATTATTGCACATAGCTAGAGAAGTTATTGTACTCAACCCAAACATTTTTTGTTGAGATTTCACCGGAAATATTTTTTGAGGCCCCTGAGTCCAAAAAAAAGCATTGCTCAAAAACAAAAAGACAGTTAAAACCTACTTGGTTTTTTATGTTTAGTATCTTCCAAGAATGCAATACGAAGATTTTAAAGAAGACCCCCCCCCCTTTCACAAACTGCTCTTTACATGGAAAATATTTTCAGAATTTTATTTTTCTCAAAAATGGTTATAATGATTTTTATTAAAATATCATATATTAAAGACATTTACATCATAAATAAAAAGTTAGCCTATTTCATTTAGCGACCATTGGTCCCGTGTCGTACATTTATGGCATCGGTAAAAGATGCCTCTGAGCAAAAGAGCGGTCTTTCACGCCCAGTTTAGAAAGGGGTGCTGAGAACCATAGCAGCTAAAGAGCGTTCATAAATACTATTCTATTTCCCTTTCACATGCGACGAGCTTTTAAAAGATCCGACTATCGATGGTATTCCCTTATTTCCCTTATACTTACAAAGAAGCAAATAATAAGACCAATTCTGGCAATGCTTGTCTTGATTAGCATGACGTAGATCAAAGATCCTAGATAAAAGGATTAATCTTTTCGGAACGAAAATTTGTAGAAAAGTTAAATTCAAATGAATGGAACACATCAGATTTTTAGAAAAAATTTCGTGGTGTGTATGTGTGTCCATCTGTGAAAAGCGTAACTCAAAAACAAAGGCACCGAAATTGGCATTCAAGTTCGGCATTTGTCAAAGATGCCACGAAGATTTTCAAGAACATCCGCAACTGAAACTATTCTTTACAAGCAGCATTTTGATTTTCTCAAAAATGGTTCTATCGATGTTTATTAAAATAGGATTTATTTAAGCTATTTTTATGAAATATGAAACATATGTTGAATTTCCTGGGAATATTATCTGAAGACCTCTTCATTCTGTATGGCTTTTAGTAACAGGTAAATCGTAAGAGATAGACAAAATCTTACTAAAACAAAAAGTAGATCTCATTAAAACTTACAATATCGTCCATATACTTTTCTTGTCGAGTTAACCAATTCCGAGATATTCCTTGTTATTGAGATCTATATTAAAGTATTTCTGAAATGGGAATTAGTCATTCCCGTTTCGTTTGTTTTACTCCTGGACATGCAAAGAGAACCGAATTTAGTCACATCGCAACCAGCTTTTAAAAGAGTTTACTATCGCGTTAGCCTAGACTATTTCCTTATTCTGCTTAATCGTAACGGAAATATATATAGGAAAACCATTTATGCCAATGTTTATCTCGATTTGTATGAGATAGATGGAAGATTAAGCTTTTTTACGAATAGTTTGTTGTAAAATAGGTAAAGAAAGTAATGAGATATCGAGTTTTTTACATTTACGTATCATACCAGCCGTGAAAATTGATTTACCAAATATGTTATGTTACGAGAGTTTGTCTCGTATATAGTTGACTTTTTTCTTTCCTTCTTTTTTCTCGCAAAGAACAGAGGAGAATTTTGAGCACAATGGCCAGAGGCCTATTGTACCATATGCAACTCTGTGAGGAAGGGATGATATGTACGATCCGAAGCGATGTTTCCAGAACCAAGTATTGTCAGACGCGAATATTGCTAGGTCCCTAAAGGTTTTTGATGAAAACCCTCCAGCAAGAACCCCCCCCCCCCCCAGCGCTCCTCCTGACAAGCAGGTCCGAACATGAGGAGGAGGATATAGTTACGGAGTGCATATTCATCGCGTACCACACACCACTAAATACCCAGTCAGTCCCGGTACCCCGAAATATGACCGAAATGAAATGATGGGGAATGAGAGACCGGAAGAGCTCATGATATTAAAAAAAAAATATCTGATGTGTTCCATTCACATGACTTTCTCTACATCTCTGTAACAAATTATTGTTAAAAAGGTTATTACTTTATTTACTTCATGCTAATCGAGATAAAAGTAACAGAAATTGCATTGGTACTAGCTTCCTGGTAAGTAGAAAGGAAATAAGGGAGTATCATAGGTTAAGGTGGTTGTCAATTTTTTTTAAAAGCTGGGTGCTATGAATTTGAAATTCCTTTGTTTGTATAGCCAGGAGTTGGCAAACTTCCGTATAAGAAGAGTATAGGCATTTTAACCCTGAAACCAATAACAAGAAATATATCAGAAACGATACTTCAAAAAAAAAAAAAAAAAAAAAAAAAAAAAAAACTATATGGCCTAAATAATGTTTTAGCAAGAGCATGAATTTTTGTGTAGTAAGTTTTGTTTGGCTCATACGGTTTACCAGTTATGCAAAATTCAGCAAAACTCATCCAGCATAAAGAGGTCTTCAGAGGCTATTCCCAGAAAATTAAAAATATAGCTTGTATTTATCATGTAAATATATTCGATATTTAATTTTAATCAAAATCAATAGCGCCATTTTTGAGAAAATCACAAGTTTCTTATAATGTTCTATGTAAAGGGTGTTTTCTTGAAAATCTTCGTGTTGCATCCTTGGAAGACACTTAAATTAAATACCAAGTTTGGTATGTAAACGACTTTCGTTTTCGAGCTATGCTGTCCACAGACATACAGGGACACAAACAGACAGACAGATACACACACACTCACACACATGCTTTTTTCTTAAAATGCTTTTTTTGGTCTCAGGGACCCCAAAACATGATAAAAATAATAGAGATTCCATTTTTGTAAAGAAGAAAACAATTGAATCTGTGAATATAAAAATAAATATTGCTTATAGGACCAATGTTTTTCTTTTTTTTAAGTTGAATTTTGGGAAAAATTATTTTTTTGAGAAGAGAGACATTCGTTTAATTTTACTCACTTCACCCCTCACAAACCGAACCAGCCCTCACCAACCCTATTTCCAGTGAAATCTCG
This sequence comes from Hymenopus coronatus, assembly GCA_030762935.1. NCBI lineage: Eukaryota > Metazoa > Arthropoda > Insecta > Mantodea > Hymenopodidae > Hymenopus > Hymenopus coronatus. The sequence goes on from CM060897.1 coordinate 32,025,762, forward strand.
ATATCAAACTTTTGGGGGAATACAATACATTTTACCTACTGTGTATGTAGTACGTGTAGAGAAGGTAAAAACACCACAACATTCGCTGGCTACTAAAGAAAACTACGAATAAAAAAGTTTGAGTGAGTGGTCGACTGGAATCAAACCTGCGAGCTCCCGAATGAGGGCCAGAGATGAAACCGCCTAAGCGGTTCCAGTTAATTTTAATCACATCCAACTATGTGTTAGGTATTCAATTGCCATTCCATTGCAGGCATTTATCTAATTAGCCTATAAGTGGATACTAAAACAAATCATGAAATGCTTACACATCATTGGGCAAATGTGTGACTGTTACACCCATCCTAACATTTTCCGATCAAGTAACGTGAAGTAACGTTCCATAATTACTCCAGCACACTTTTGCTGATGAATTCAATTAACACCGACAGTTCCTGTCAAGAGATAAATTTGAACATGTCATTATACGCAAGTGGTTGATCATTGTTCCGGTTGGATTGGCACTAAGTGACGTAACATACCAAGATTTAATGACCTGAAGCGGTAAACAACCCTGACACTCCTTGCCCTAACACCGTGAGACAGATCAGCGAAGCTTGTGATGAGTCAGTGGCGGATTTCATGAGATGACATCTACAAGACAGACTAAACATCATAATGTATCAGGTTTTCTATATCCAATTATATTTCATTTACTCTTTATTTACATAGTAGTTAACTATTTCCGAGATATTCTTTGTCATTTATTTATATATCTATAGTGTGCATAGTAGGTAGAGAAGCCATTATATTCCACCAAAACTTCTATACCAAGATTTCATCGGAAATACATGAGGACTCCTGAATAAAAAGTTGTTAGAAAAGGATTCGTGTGTGCGTGTGTCTGTGGGCAGGATAACTCAAAAACGAAAAGTATTTTGAATATCAATCTTGGTATTTAAGTTCAGTATCTATCAAGGATGCGACACGAAACTTTTCATGAAAATTCCCCGCTTCAAACTACCATTTACATGGAACACTATTCAAAATTTTTGATTTTGTCAAAAATGGCTCTGACCACATGATTAAGATAACTTATATTAAACGTATTTATCCTGAATTTCTTGGGAATAGCCCCTGAAAACTTTATTCTGGAAGATTTTGTTGTTGTTGATGACTGGTAAACCGCAAAAGAAAGACAAAAACAAAAACTTACTACACCAAAAATGTAACTCTCGTTAAAGCACACAATTTATGTCATATACAGCTTTTTATAGAGCTAACAATTTCTTATTAGTTTCAGTTTTAAAATACTTAACTTTTCTCAAACGGGAAGCTCTCATCCTTTTCATATCTCTTTAGTTGTACTCCTGGCCATAGAAAGAAACCCGAATTTCAATAACAATCGCATAGCGACATCTTTTAAACGATTCACTATAGCTTTAGCCTAGTGTATTCCCTTATTTCTCTTCTAGTTAAAAGGAACTAAATAAGACCAATTCTGCTAATGTTTATCTCTGTTAGCATGAAGTGTATTGAAGAATATTCTTTTGTAAAAAAAGTTTGTTTAGAACAGGTAGAGAAAGCCAAGTGAATGAAACACGTCCAATTTTTTACCCTGGTCATGCAAAAAAACCGGTATTTTTACTCCATCACATTGAGAGCCTTTCTTAATAGATTTGACTAACGCTTTAACCTAGTGTATTCACCTAATCCTGCCGTATCTACAAGGAAATATGTGATTTGTTTCTGCTAATGTTTAACAGGAAATAGAAGAATAAGTTTTTGTAAGAGTGGTATGTTGCAGAATAGATAAAGAAAGTTTTGTGAATGTAACACAGAAGGCTTACTCGCGCCTTTGTATGTGCAGCGTAACATAAAAACGAAAAGTCGGTTGAATACCGAGGTTGGTATTTTGGTTAAGCATCTTTCCAGGACGCAAACATGAACTATTCTTTGGTTGGAACATCTTTCTTTGTTTATTTTGTTAAAGAAAGTTCCAACAATTTCGATTAATATATATTTTGTAATATTAACGTGACAATTAAGCATACATCTTGATTATTCTGGAGATCGGGGATAGTGGCTACAAACCTAAAGTGAATACAATACATCAGACTGTTTTCTTTCTCCTCCACGTATCTGTGGAAAGCAGAGAAGACAATCCACACCCGATATATCTATGGTAATACGTGCTTTGAGTACTGAACCCAGGACACTTTACTAAAAAAGAATATCCGCTTATGTGTAAGCGAATAGCAAAGCTAAAATAGATGAAATCTGATTTGTTTCACTCACATAACTTTCTCTAGCTGTTCCAAGTAAGTACAAACTACTCTTACAAAAGATTATTCTTTTATCTACATCATGCTAATCGAGATAAATATTAGGAATAGAAGAGAAATAAGGGAATACATTAAGGTAAAGCAATAGTGAAATATTTTAAATGCTGGTCGCTATGTTAAACAATTGAGGTTCGGTTCGCTTTGCATGGTCCCGTTTGGGAAAGTTGGGTGGCTAAAACTGAAACCAATGACAAAGAATATCTTGAAAACGTTTTGTGTTTTATCGAGAGGTCTTCAGAAGATATTCCCAGAAAACTCAAACTATACATTTTATTTGTGATCTTTAATATACGGTATTTTAATAAAAATCGTTGTAGCCATTTTTGAGAGAAAGAAAATGTGCAAAAAATGTTTCCATGTAAAGGATAGTATATGGTGGAGTGATTTTTTTTTTTTTTTTTTTTTTAAATCTTTGCGTTGCATCCTTGGAAAATACAAACATAAATACTAAGCAGGGTTTTAACTCTTTTTAGCTATGCTGTCCACAGTCAGTCAATCACGCGCGCGCGCACACACACATTACTGTTTTTTCCAAACATCATTTTTTTATTTAGGGGCTCTGAAAACATGTATTCCGGTGAAATATCGGTATCTAATTTTTGGGTAGAATACAATACTTTCTCTTTACCGTAATATGGCCACAATTAAGGATACCTCGAAAAGACTATTTTCAGTGAAATTGGAATATCAAAGCTCTTCGTTTATATAAACAATAGCGAAATGAAATTTATTCGTGCAACGTTTTTATCTGACACTTTTTCCCAGACATTTACAGAAACATGAATAAAGCTGGAGAAGTAGCAGTGAAGGAAGCCATACGTGTCCTGTTTGCAAACTATTTTATTCAGAAGTGCAGTTAGTGTTTAGAATTTTTCCCCGGTGTCCCATTTGCCGATATCTTTGACTAAATCCTCCATAACCTGAGGAAGGGCCATAAGGTGCCGTTTATAGCGGCTGGCACCATCACATCATTCTTCCATGTCAAGACATCCCCGCGTTTTTTATGATGTCTAGCCGTTTTTACTGTCGTCTTCTCGAACCTTGTTTATTTCGCTACGGGCCACAGCTGCGAGCAAATACATCTCTGCGACCGCGATTTTGTTGTTGTGATAAAACTAATGCAATTTGTTCATATAAAGTTGGTAATGCTTTGTTCCTGAGGACGGAACAAAACCCAGATACTTTCTGCCCACTATCCTTAGTTCTCATACCTCTTCTACAAAATATTTGTACTTTCTCTATACGTACTAGTGTATAGAGAAGGTATTACATTGCACCCAAAAATTCGATACCAAGATTTCACTGGAAATATATGTTTTAAGACCACCTGAATAAAAAAAGCATTTTTAGAAAAGTGACGGTATTAAAGTTCAATATCTTCCAAGGATGCACACGAAGATTTTCAAGAAAATCCCCCCACCCCCAACTACCCTTCACATGGAAAAATTTTCAAAAATTTTGATTTTCTAAAAAATGGCTCTAACGATTTTGATTAAAATATCGTATGTTAAAGATATATAACCTGACAAATAATATGCATATCTTGAATTTTCTGGGAATAGCCTCGGATAAATTTTACGGAATTTGGAATAACTGCTAAACCGTAAGAGATGGTCAAAAACTTACTGCACAAAAATGTAGAGCACGTTAAAACACACAATTTATGTTATATACATTTTTTTCGTGGAGTTGATCGTTTTTTAGATATTCCTTGTTTTTGTTTTCAGCCTTGCAAAACTTACTTTTCTCATACAGGAATTTGTCAACTTCTGTGCATACAAACAAAGGAACTTCAGCCACATAGCAACAAGCTTTTGACTGTCACTTGTACCTAAGGTACTCCCTTTTTTCGCTTCTACTTACAAGGAAGCAAGTAATAAGTCTATTTCTGCTATTTTTTTTTTTCACTTAGCATGAAGTAAATAGAAGTATAAGCTTTTTATCAATAATTTGTTGCAGAGATGTAGAGAAAGTCATGTGAATGGAACACACAAAATTTTTTTACAAAAACTTATTATTTTATGAAGATAAATGTTTGCAGAAATAGTTTTATTACACATTGCATTGTTGATACAAGAGGGATACAGGAGACAGAAGCGATATTTGAACATTTAAAAAGCGGTCAATTTATGCTGGCTTTCAAATGTCCTGTAGGATATTATAGCAAATAAAATAAAGTGATTCCGCACTTAAAGCAAAAACAATTAATGTATAGAAGATCTAATGTGTTCCATTCACATGCCTTTCTCTACCTGTTCTGCAAACAAACTTCTCACAAAAAATTCTTCTTATTTCTACTCCATGCTAATTACTTAGTTCCTTGTAAGTAGATAGGAACGAAGGAATACACAATGCCAAAGTGATAATAAAATGCTTTGAAAGCTGCGCTGTGCGATTGTCATTGAATTTTCCTTCTTTACATGGCCAGGAGTAAAACTAAAGATACACAGACTGCTTCTTGTTTGAGAAAAGTATTTTAAAAGTAAAACCAATAATAAGGAATATCTAAAAGTTTAGCTCCACAACCTGCCGCTGGGAAATGTTTCCAAAGCGCATTCACCGCCACGGAAGGACGCCACCACTTTAATCTCGCCCGACACTTACAGTCCTAAAGAGAGCGATTGAAATGGAATGGAGATGAAATTAAGGGACAGGTAGTCAGGCGATTAAAAGAACCTCGCAAGCAATCGCTAGTGACCCGGAAAAACCTCTGAAAAATATCTTGGGGCAGAGAGGTAGACCGCGGGAATCGAACTCACGACCTCCCGAATTCCAGTCCCAGACGAAACGCCTGAGCCCCCGGCTCGATTATCAGTATAATATGGCCTTGATTGATCACCGGAGCAGCACATAATCTATTATTGCTTAATGGAATATTGAGTACTATTGACATAAGTAATACCACTAGTTTTTTATATTATCAATAATGTTCAACCGGACCGAAGTGACGGGAGTATTTGTATTTGATACACAATTCACCGAAATAGACTCTTAATGATTTATAATATATAGGACGGGAGATTTTATCGGATTATGATTGTAATACCTATATTAGTTCTCAAATAGGGGATGACGCATTCGACAATGTTTATTTACCGAATGTTTTCTTTCTTGATGTGTCTTCTTAGCTTCCGGAGAAGGCCGCGTTATCTTGCATGGGAATGCCGACGTTTCGCTCATCTTGCCGTGAGCCTCTTCTGGGCTGGGTGGTTGCTTATTTGCTCTCGCTTATATAGTGACAGTGGAAGCCTACGCATCCACTTGTTTTCTTTCTTCTTTCTTCACTGCCTCCTGAATTATGATATGGCCGACCGTGTCTATACCCAGTGTACGAATATCGATAGCAACAATAGAAATAGGGAACAGTTATTTTATTTCAGCTTTTAATAACTACTACGTGAAATTGATTTAATTTGAAGTTATTACACTGATCTCATACATAAGAAATACAAATAATGATTATGTTCACTCTTTTTTCGAACTAAATACATTATGATTGGATTGTCACCTTGTTACCAATAACCAATAAGAAACGAACGTCAGGTACGACAAGATTTCAAAGAAATGAACATCTGCTGCGATAAGATGTTTCGACAATATCGCTCCAGTCAGATGTCCGCGATTGATTGACATTGTCTAATCTCGGCCATTCCATTGGCGCTTCAATGATTAAGCTGAATTGTCTCATCAATCTCCTATATCTATTGGTTTAATTTTTTTTTAACACAAGCCGTGTGTAGGACAGGAGTTGGATAGGTAGAGTCAGACTGAAAAATTCAATGCCATAGCCGGGATTTGAACCACGGATCTCCCGGTATCTAGCCGGTTGCTCTACCACTGAGCTACCATGGCAACATGCTGGCATAGCACTCAATTTCCATAATAGTTGGCTACACTATGAATCCTGGGCTTAAAGCACTTACGACACTCCCATTGAGGTTGTCATCTCAAAATAATTTGAGATCACCTTGTATGGTTTGCCGGGAAACATACGAGTCCGTTGAGGAATTCAATGCTATGCCGGCATGTTACCATGGTAGCTCAGTGGCAGAGCAACGAGCTAGAGTCCGGGAAATCCGTGGTTCAACATTGAATTTTTCAGTCTGACTCTACCTATCCAACTCCTAATCTATCCTACGTTTACAAGGAAATGTCTAATGAAGCCATATCTGAACGTTTACCTCTGTAGAAGAAATAAGCCTTTGTAAAACTAGGTAAATAGAACTATATTTATAGTAAGAATCGTTTAAATAAAAGTGGGTAGAGAAACTCATGTACATATAACATCTCCTCCAGAAGTTTTGGCTTGAAATCTTTTGTCCAGGGGTAAGAAATGCAGTATCGAGGTATCGTTTGGTTTCTGTGAAAGGGAAGTGTTCCCAGTGAAAGGCCTATTTGAAAACCAGAGGCTTGCTTGAGATAGAATCGCCTGCGGATGCTGCGAGTATAACCACGGAAGCATGTAATGTTCGCAACACGTAAATGCCGCGGGCAAAGAGGAAAATCAATCAAATCATTTCTGCACGGGGAATGGGGTACAGCGATTGATTGATCCTGGCCGCAGATTTGTATCCATTACAAAGACGACGGACAAGCCAATGGATCACGCTCCACCTGCAGGCCACCAAATTGAAAATCCTCGCTTATTCCTCTCGCTGTAATTATCGGCTCTCAGAAAAGTAACCCTACAGACGTATTTTAATTGCTTTCCATTTCTCTGTCATGAGTTTGCACAATACTTGGAAATCTCAGATCTTCTGCCTGGAACACACCTCTAGGTTAGTTAATCACATGCTGTGATACATTCACAACATTTTTTCTACACGTTGTCGGTGCCTTTTGAAACTCTTCTACAAACTACTCGTATAAAATAGTTATTTAATGATACAAGTAGAAAAAGAAGTATTTTATTTTGTGAGCAAAAATGTTTGCGGAATAAAGCGTAGCGAGTGGAGATATCCTGCGAACAGAATAAAATCGCTTTGAATACTATAACTTTCTAAACCCCTATGTACAATGTAGATAGTGGATAGAGAAGGTATTGTATTCCACCCAAAAATTCGATACCAAGATTTCACCGGAAATACATGTTTTGGGTCCTCCTGTATCCAGAAAAAGAAGAATTTTTAGAAAAATGTTCGTGTGCGTCTGTATACAGCATAGCTCAAAAAAAAAAAAAAAAAAAAAAAAAAAAAAAAAAAAAACAAGTTTGATATTTTCCAAGGATGCGACATGAAGATTTTCAAGAAAATCCCTTTACATGGAAAAATTTTCTAAAATGTTGATTTTCTTAAAAATGGCTTTATGATTTCGATTAAAATCCCGTATATTAAATTTATTTACATCCCAAATAAATTCTATATCTTGCATTTTCTAGGAATGACCTCTAAAGACCTCTTTATTCTGGATGATTTTTATTGAATTTTGGATAACTGGTAAGCTGAAAGAGATACACAAAAACGTACTACACAGAAAATGTAGAGCACGATAAAACACTTAATATATGTTGTATAATTTTTTTTTCGTGGAGTTGGCCGTTTTCGAGATATTCTTTGTTATTGATTTCAGTTTTAAAATATTTAGTTTTCTTTTACGGAACCTGTCGAGCTTGGCCACGCAAAGAAACGGATTTTAATCCCATAGCAACCACATTTTAAAATGTTTTATTGTTTAGCCTAGTGTATTCCCTTTTTTCCCTTCTACTTATAAAAGGACTAAGAATTAAGAATGTTCTGCTACTATCTTAGCATTAAATAGAAGAATAAGTTTATTACCAACAATAATTTGTTACAGAGATGTAGAGAAAATCAAGTGAATGAAGCACATCAGATTTGTATAAACATGTCCGTGTGTGTATGTGTCTGTGGGCACCATAGTTCAAAAACAGAATCGGTTAAATACCAAGCTTGGTATTTAGGTTCAGTGTCTTTCAAGGACGCGACACCAAGACTTTCAAGAAAGTCCCCCACCCCCAACTACACTTTAAATAGAAAATTTTTCGAATATTTTGATTTTATGAGTCTGGCTCTAATGATTTTTAATAAAATGTCATATATTTAAGATACTTTCATTACAAAACAGATGTAGGCATATCTTGAATTTTCTATGTATAGCCTCATAAGACCTTTTCATTGTGGATGACTTTTGTATAATTGGTAAACCACAAGAGATAGAAAGCTTACTGCACAAAAAATGTAGATCTCAGTAAAAACACACAATGTATGTCATAAACATTTTTTGTAGAGTTAACCGTTTTCGAGATATTCCTTTTTTATAGGTTTAACGCCCGCATTTGCTACATATGACACCGCAAGTATGCCACTGATGATATATGGAATGAAGATGGAGCATCGGCGGGGGAAACGGGAGAACCCGGAGAGAAAACACAACCCTGCGCCGTTCTGTGGACCACAAATCCCACATGCGGCCGTGGTGAGAGATGTCTAACTACTCGGCCATGGCGCGAGTTATTAGTTACAGTTTTAAGGTACTTTTCTAAAACGAGAAGTATCGTTCTTTTCGTTTATTCCTAGCAAGCAAAGACAACCGAATTTCAATTGTTTCACTTAGTGACCGGCTTTTAAAAGATCTGACTATCGCTATAGCGTAGTGTGAAGCAAGTAATAACACAATTCTGGCAATGTTTATCTTGATTAGCATGACGTAGATAAAAGAATAATCTTTTGAAAGGATAGTTTGTTTATGGAACAACTAGAGAAAGTCATGTGAATGGAACACATCCGATTTTTTATGAGTCCTTAATATTTATAGATATATTATAGATTATAAATAGTTTGTTTTACCTATTTCACGGACTTGATGCTCCATGTGCTACGATGTTCAGTTGTTGCGTTGCTTAGCATAAGTGTTGACAAGATGATGAGTTACAGAACCATAAAACTCTGTATTACGGAGGTAGTGAAAATAATAAAACGATGAAAATAATGTAACAAATTTTCAATTTATTAAAAGGTTACAACTTTCACTAACAACGTTTTAATTTATTAAGAGCTTACAGGTTTCACTAAATTTGCTAATCTTTTGACGGAAGTGAAATTGTTTATTGTACAATTCATGCAATGTGAAATAGTTGTACCTTGGGCCAAGGAATTGTCAACTGAAATATTAGCTGTATGATTTACTATAGGCTCATTGACTTTCTTGATAGCAATTGTAATTTTGCTCTATTCTTCCACTTGCATAATTTTGTCTGGTTCTGTACTTTCCATATTGTCCGCCATTTTATGAATCGATACACGCATTCTATGTCAGATTCATGGCTTACTTGAATGAGGTCTGGTCACACTCCGCAAGAAACCAAATTTGGCTACATTGAAGTGTTATAATTTTATAACACCAAGTGACAGAATTTTCTATTTTTACTTTCTCCATACGCACTATGTACATAGTGTATAGAGAAAGTATTGCGCTCCACCAAAAATTCGATACCGAGATTTCACCGGAAATATATGTTTTAGGGTCTCCAATATCTAAAAAAAGCATTTTCACAAAAAAATCCGTGTGTGTGTGTGTGTGTGTGTGTGTGTGTGTGTGTGTGTGTGTGTCCGTGTGTCTGTGAACACGATAACTCAAAAACGAAAAGTCGGAAAAATACCAAACTTGGTATTTAAGTTTAGTATCTTCCAGGGATACGACACGAAGATTTTGAGAAAAATCCCCCCACCCCCAACTACCCTTTACATGGAACTTTTTTCGAAAATTTTGATTTTCTCAAAAATGGCTCTAACGATTTTGATTAAAATTTCGGATATTAAACATATTTATCTGAAAAATGAAATGTATATCTTGAATTTTCTGGAAATAGCCTCTGAAGAATAGTTTATTCTGGATGAATTTTACTAAATTTTGAATAACTGCTAAACCGTAAGAGATGGACAAAAACTTACTGCACAAAAATGTAGAGCACGTTAAAACACACAATTTATGTTATATACATTTTTTTCGTGGAGTTCGTCGATTTTGTGACATTCCTTATTTTTGGTTTCTGCTATGAAAAACGTATACTTTTCTCATACTGGAACTTGTAAACTCCTATCCATATAAACAAAGGAACTTCATTGACATAGCAACCAGCCTTTGACTATCACTTTAACCTACGGTTGTCCCATATTTCGCTTCTACTTACAAGGATAAGACTATTTCTTCTAATTTTTTCTGATTACCATAAAGTAAATAGAAGTATAAGCTTTCTAAGAATTATTTGTTGCAGGGATATGGAGAAAGTCATGTGAATGGTACACATCAGATTTTTTACTTTATCTATAGGCACTATGTACATAGTGTATAGAGAATGTATTGCACTCCACCAAAAAAATCGATACCGAGATTTCACCAGAAATATATGTTTTAGGGTCCCCTTTATCTAAAAAAAGCATTTTCGGAAAAAGGTCCGTGTGTGTGTGTGTGTGCGTGTCATGTGTCCGTGTGTCTGTGAACACGATAACTCAAAAAAGAAAAGTCGGTAAAATACCAAACTTGGTATTTAAGTTTAGTATCTTCCAGGGATGCGACACCAAGATTTTGAGAAAAATTCCCCCACCCCCAACTACCCTTTAAATGGAACCTTTTTCGAAAATTTTGATTTTCTCAAAAATGGCTCTATCGATTTTGATTAAAATTTCGTATATTAAAGATATTTACCTGACAAATAAAATGTATTTCTTGAATTTTCTGGGAATAGCTTCTAAAGACCTGTTTATTCTGGATGAATTTTGCTTAATTTGGTATAACTAGTAAACCGTAAGAGATAGTTAAAAACTTGCTATACAAAAAATTTAGGCCTTTTTAATATACATAACTTACGTCATATACATTTTTTTCGTGGAGGTTACCCTTATCGAGGTATTAACTGTTATTAGTTTCAGTTGTGAAGTACTTATACTTTTCTTTTGTCCGTTTTTCTTTTGTTCTACTCCTGGCAAAGAAAAGAAGCTATTTGTAATGACAATCTCATAACGACAGCTTTTAAAACGTTTGACTATCGGTTTAGCCCAGTGTATTCCCTTATTTTCTTCCTACTTATAACGAACTAAGTAATAAGAATATTGTGCTGAATACCTCGATTAGCAAGGTGCAGAAAGAAGTTTGTAGAACGGCTAGAGAAAGTCATGTGAGAGTAACACATAAGATTTTTAACACTTGCGACATCTTGCAAAAGCCCTACTTTTATCAGAAAGTGACTAAAATAATATTTGTTGACAGCATGGCCTAAAAGTAGAACTTTTAACACAGTGCACACAAATTGAAAGGTTTAGATTATTACGATAAAAAGTTTATATCACTCCATTGTGACCAGGCATGTCTCCCTTCTGAGAACACCTTAATGGCGACTTACATTAGTAAGTACTTAGAATCCGGGTAATATTAATATAGTTGAACCATGACTTGAAGCTTTCCTGGCGGCGGTATGAAAATAACTTTTCTCGGGCTATCAGCCAGGTGAATTCTGGAATAATTTCCAAGCTTTCAAGAGCTAACGTCCCTGAAGATGAGAGCGACGTTAGCTCTTGAAAGCTTGGAAATTATTCCAGAATTCACTTGGCTGATAGCCCGAGAAAAGTTATTTTCATTAATATAGTTATTACCAACTGTCAAGCTATTCTATTATATTGGTAATCCTCCTATATTTACATTACCCAGTGTAACGGATTGGTTGACCAGGTAAAAAACACATGAATCAGTTGGAGGAATGAATGTCTTACCGGCATGTTATCACATTAACTCAATGGTTAGAACAAGCGCACGGAGAATGGGAAAACCGTGTTTAAATCTCGGCTGTGGCATTGAATTTTTCAGCTGGAGCTAATAACAAAAAATGTTATGTGTTCCATTCACATGAGTTTCTCTACCGCTCTGCAACAAATTATTGTTAAAAAGGGTTGTACTTCCATTTGCTTCATGTTAATCGAGAAAAAAAAAAATAGCACAGTCTTATTACTTACTTCCTTGTTAGCAGAAGGGAAATAAGGGAGTACTATAGGTTAAACTAATAATCAAAAGCTGATTGCTATGTGACTGAAGTTTCTTTGTTTGTACGGACAGGAGTTGACAAATTCCTTTATGAGAAAAGTAGAAGTTTTTGATAGATGAAAACAAAATCAAGGAATATGTCAAAAACGATCAACTCCACGAAAAACATGTATACAAGATAAATTGTGCGTTTTAAGGTGCTCTACATTTTTTGTAGGTTTTTCTCCATCTCACGGTTTAGAGTTATGCAAAAATCCATAAAATTCATCCAGAATAAAGTAGTCGTCAGAGGCTATTCCCAGGAAATTCAAGATATACATTTTATTTGTCGTGTAAATATCTTTGGAAGATACTAAACTTAAATACCAAGTTTGGTATTTTACCGACTTTTGTTTTTGAGTTATCGTGTTCACAGACACACGGACACACACACACACACACACACACACACACACACACACACACACGCGGATCTTTGTCGAAAATGTTTCTCTTAGATAAAGGACACCCTAAAGCATATATTTCCTGTGAAATCTCGGTATCGAATTTGTACATAGAGCGTATAGAGAAAGTAAAAACATTACCCAGTGTAACATAAATATAGGAGTAGCATTATCAGTATAACACCTTTTTCTGGTAAATTTCGGTATCTAATTTCTCTACCAGCTATCTTTTCTATCCAAAACACTTCCTATGCCTTAGACAAGTAGTACAGAAAGTGAAAATAATATTATGGTAAATCTGCACATATACAATAATCTGATTACGTGTTTTAAGGTTAACGTCCAATATATAGAAGGATTCTATGGACATTTTTATTTACGATCATTAAAAAGTTAGGCAGTTAGATTGCTGGCAAGTGAGACAATTAATCTCATTGGACAGCGTCGCCGACCATGTCATAACATGTCACATAATGTCAGAACCAATATCTGGAGGTAAATGCCAGTTTTCATGGGACCGTACTCCAGCCATCATTAATATTACTCGTCGCCTGTGTCTGGCAGCTCAGCATGGGTCATAGTTTGTGGTCATCGGGGAAGGAAAGGAAAAAAATGTTCCTTGGTTGCCCCTCAGCGATATATCGTGTAAGTTACATCATGTTTGTTTATGCTTGGGAAACCTAGCACAAAGCATGGGAGTGTATATGATTTATGTTAAAGCAATTGTGTTATATTTATATTCTGGAACTAAAAAATCTTAAATGGGAGTATTAATAATAATAATAATAATAATAATAATAATAATAATAATAATAGTTTAATAAAAAGCATTAGTAATTTTTTGAGAAAATCAAACATATTAAAAAATGTTCCATGTAAAGGGTAGTTGTGCGTGGAGGATTTTCCTGAAAATCTTCGTGTGGCATTCTTGAAAAATACCGAGCCTATATACCAAGTTGACCTTTTTAAAAGAAAAAAATAAATTCAGGCGGTCTCAAAACATGTATTCCCGGTGAAATCTCGGTATTGAATTTTTAGGTGGAATATCTTTTCTTCTATGTACTTTCATTCTACATACATCTTAGAGAAAGTAAAAGCATACACCTCTTTAAAGTGCAACGTTTATTATAAATAAAAATTTACTTTCTATACATTTATTATGTACATAGTGTATAGAGAAGGTATTGTATTCCACCCAAATATTTGATGTCGAGATTTTACCGGAAATACATGTTTTGGGGGTCCATGAGTCAGTTTAGAAAAAGGTCTATGCGTGTGTCTGTGGACAGCATAGCTCAAAAAGGAAAAGACCGTAAAATACCAAACCTGCTATTTAAGTTTGGTGTCTTCCAAGAACGCGACACGAAGATCTTCGAGAAAATTCTCCCACTCCAAAATGTTTCGAAAATTGTGATTTTCTCAAAAATGTCTCCTACGATTTTGATTGAAATACCTTATGTATAAGATTATTTTATGACAAACGAAAAGTATCTCCTGAAAATTCAAGGAATAGACTCTGAAGACCTCTTTATTCTGGATGAGTTTTATAAAAAACTGGCAAATCGTAAGAGATATACAATAATTACTGTAAAAAAAAACTCTGATCTACATCTCTGTATCAAATTATTGTTAAAAATCTTATTCTGTCTACTTTATGTTAATCGAGATAAACATTAACAGAAATATTTCCTTGTAAGTAAAATGGAACGCATGGAATACACTAGGCTAAAACGATAGTCAAATCTTTTAAAAGCCGGTTGCTATGTTTTTGAAATCCGTTTTTTTTTTGCATTGTCAGGAGTTTACAAATCCCCGTATGTGAAAACTAAGTATTTTAAAACTGAAACCAATTACAAGGAATATCTCAAAAATAGCCAGTTCCAAGAAAAAGAAAATGAGTATAACATAAATGTTGAGTTTCATCGAGATCTAGATATTTTGTATAGTAAGTTTTTGGTCTATCTCTTGCGGATTACTAATTTCACAAAATCCAGAAAAATTCATCCAGAATAAAGACCTTCAGAGGCTATTTCCAGAAAATTCAAAATATACATTTTATTTGTCGTGTAAATATCTTTAATATTTCATCCGCAAAATCCTCACAGAAGGCTCTTATCTCTCTCTCTTACTTAGTTTTCCCGAGTCACTAGATAAATGCTGGGGAGGTTTCTTCAATCCCAGAACTTCCTGTTCCTTCATTTCTTCCAACCGGTCTCTTTCAGTGTCGGCGAGGGTTGCGGTGGAGTGCCTTTCCTTATTAGTCCTTGCGCTCTCAACATACAATCCTCTGCGGCGGGATGGCGTTGGGAGTCGTCTGTAGACCCAGGAAGTTTGGTCAGAACTGGGGTGCGGGCTGCTAGCGCTACCCGTGTCGGGGGAAGAACTGCTAAGAAATACGTTAGGGACCCTCCTCCGCACTCTGAAATTACACTCATTTCATTGCTATCCTCCTGACGTACAATAAGCCATGACTGCAGTGCGGAATGCTCTTCGACATCACATACACACATACGACTTTTATTTAGGATGCTTCGAAACGACACCGAACATACACGAGGGTCACCGGAAAAGTATTGAGACTCGTAATAATGGCCACCCTTGGGGAAAGCATTATTAATTGTTTTGTCAAAATAGCAGGCAGACCATTGTTGCGTCATTCTGTTTCTCACATTTTATTTTTGAAGTCTGGAAGATGTGAACTTCTTCTTGCAAATAGAATGGCGATTCATAGAGAGCATTTTCGTGCAATGATCTTCAAATGGGACTTAAATGAAACGGTGACTTGAGCATTTGGAGGGGTGGGGAGGTCTTATGGTGACTACTCTCCGTCACGTGCCACTCTGTTCCGCATGTTTGGAGAAGGGGATGGCAGTCTCTTAAAAATGAAGAACAGAGGGCAGACGTACAACATTAGTGTCTGAGAAAAACATCACCACTGTAGAAACATGATTAAGGAAGATCTAGGACCACCCTAGAAGGACATGGGACTGACATTAGTGTTTAGTTCGCCGAATAATTCAACCATCCTTCAAGAACACCTTCGAGTATATAGAATATCCTTACCTGACTCACCTAATCATATAACCACCCAGTTCCTTACAATTCATGCCACGTTCAATCCAACCTCCACAAAATGAACATAAGAGTTTCACCATTCTGCAGCTACTCTAAAAACTGCCACAGACGGCCCTACACTTGATGACTTAATGCGGCAATTATTCAAGAGATCGACCAAATGTATTACGCGCACTTCCACTGTCGATGGTCCTGAAGATTCATTTGAACAAAGTTGTAGTCAATTTCTTGAGTAAGCTTCGGCGGCTAGTGTCCATGGTATCTTGGTCTTCCGGGAAGGCCGCGTCTTGGCTTGAAATGTTGCTGACGTTTCGCCTCACTATGTGGGGCTTCCTCAGGGCGTGTGCTCTCATCACGACAGTGCCAGGTGAACTGTGTTCCGACCAGACCAGATCAGAGCAATTGGCAGGCTGAGGGCAGCCCGAGGTGTGATAGACGTGTCCCTGCTCTCGGAGAGAACTTAACCACGTTCTGACGGGATTGTGGGGTTTTGCAGGATGGCGGGTGAGTGTTGGGGTTGTGGAGTGACAGGAGGAGGCAAGTGTTGCCCCTCGACGGTTGCTTATGATGGTGCAACGGCCCTTGTGCACCGCTGGTGTGTGTTTATCAAAATGTTTGTTTTGAGGTTTTAATTTTGAATCCAAGCAACTCTTGAAGGATTATAAGGAGCTTTAGCCGTAGCAGCTGTTGGAGGCGCTCCTTCGTTACCGGGGATGCCCGCAAGCCATGCGGGGAAGCCGTTATCGCCTGAAGCGGCGGTTTGTGGGATCGTAATTCCCAAGAGACCTAACGAGGGCGCTCCGATGGAATGGTAACCCTTCGTTGAATTTTGTTGCCCGACGCCTAATCTCGTCCTCCAGGTATGGTAGACCAGAGGCTTCGTGCAGGAGTCTCGTTGGAAAGCCTCGAGGCACAGAATAGATAGCCCGAAGACACCTATTCTGTACCCGCTGAAGCAACAGCAGACTGGAGTCTGCCGCCAAGCCCCAGATCTCACAGGCGTAGATTAACAAGGGGACTATGAGAGCCCTCAAGAGGCGCAACTTAAGGGGAACCGTCATCGAGGACTTCGGCATCGGGTACAGTGAGGCCGCAGCCCCATTGCCCCGGCACCACGGCCCCCTGATGTGCTCCCTGAAAGTGACGCCCCTGTCAAGCTTCACCCCAAAGTAGGTGATGGTGTTGGTCCATTGTATCCTTCGTCTGAGGTACGTGAATGTGGGGAAGTTTGCGGGAAAGCGGCGCTTGGTGAAAAGAATAGCGTGGCTTTTCTCCGGGTTGTTGGACAATCGCCAACGCTCGCACCACTCTTGGATGAGGCAGAGTCGCGGCCGGGCGCTCTTTATACTGTGGTGGGAGGTGGCAAAGGCCGGCCCATCTCGCGCCTATTGGCTGGTGGTCTGCCAATCCCCGCATTCCTAATTAGGGTCTGCTTGAGCTGAGATGTTTGCCGTTGTCTCGGTTTAAGGTGTGTTGTTTGTAAATTTCTATGCTTTCCTGTACCATCCTGTGTGGGAAATAGTCAGAATGTGCCAGTAGCTGTATCTGGTCGAAGTCTATGTGGTGTCCTGTGGCTATGGCGTGCTCTGCAAGTGCTGATTTCTCTGGTTGGTACAGTTTTAAGCTTCCAATGTGCTCTTGTCGCCTGGTTGTCACCGATCTGCCTGTTTGTCCAACATATGATGCTCCACATTCACAGTCTATCTTGTAAACTCCCGGGTTGGACAGGGGGTCACGAGTATCTTTAATTGGACGTAGAAGAGATTTCAGTTTCAAGTCCTCTAAGAAGTACACAATCGAAGTTAGCGCAGCATGGTATATAGTTGTAATGTGTTGAGAATGCAGTGTGTACGTAACGGTACTAATAGAAAGAAAATGGGGCAGTGGTTGTGTCTAGACTGTGATGTTTTCACTAGCACATTTACGGAAACTAACACTTTTAATATTTACATTCAATTGCTATTGTCAATCAGCTTCATTAACCGTTTCATTTTCTCTCAAGATACATCGATTACAATGCACAACAACATACATTCGCAATGTCTTAAATGTGAATCATCTCCGATTGGCACATAATCAGGCTTTATATTGTGAAAAACTTCACTCCACATCACAATATGTGATTGGAGCAAAGCGGAAATAGAACACATCATCGACTATTGGGTAAGATACTCCATCAACAATTGTTTCCGTAATAGCACCTCGTAGTACATTTCGTATTTCATGCATTATTGAAAATCCAACAATTTTTCCAAACACTTTCTTTTTCATACGGTCTAAAATAGTTGTCACGGGTCTCTGATTAATTGCTTGCATAAGTTCATCGACAACTTTCAGGGTTCGAGGCATTTCAATGTTCGATGTTTGCAAATATGTGTTATTGTCGGATATATCCACAAAGTTCTTCTGTATGAATCTTCATGAAATCCATTTGAAGCAAGAGATGTTACAATCTTGATTGAAGAGCATGCACTAATTGCCTGTAAAACAAACCTGTAATGTACAGCATGGTATACTGCTGCGGCGCGTGCAGCCGCCAATACAGGTCGGTCTTGACTCCGTAGGTATGAAACGGGTATTCGCATTTGCCCCGCTATCGGTCCCCAAGATGCTATCCCTGGTTATGAGCGTGTATTAACCCTAGTTGCCTGCCGTTAGTATACTGCATATGCCGTTTTTTCTTTAATTCAAGTTTAAAACTGGAGTTCTAGTAAAAATATATGGGAATAAACCTATAAGATTATATGAAAAAATAGAGAAAATAGAAATGAAAATATATGTAGATCCTTTATTAATCTTTTTCTTTCAAATTAAAAGTTTAATTTCTTCTAAACCAGTTTTCATAATCCTGCCAAAGGCACTACCAAAAAGTGGTTCAAATGGCCATGAATGTTAGGTGATAGGTAATGGACTGGCTATCCATTCAAAGCCAAATGTTGCAAGTTCAAATCCCAGTGACTGTGATAAAAGACGGGGAGAGCCCAAGCAAAATAATCGGTGTAATGCTTGGAAGCTAATGGGGTTAGATTTGACTGTAGTTATGTGGGTTTTACTCTTTTATTAATTTAAAAAATTACTGCAATTTTAGGGCAAAATTGTATATACGAAGGCTGTAAAGAAAGTAGTGGCAACATGGTCCCCACATTCACAGGAGAGTGGGTATGAGCCAATAGGATATGGAGGCGATCAGGTGATTAGTATCGATGTGTGGTGTGCTTTGGTCGGGCTGCCAGTTGAGAGTGTTTTGCTGCGTAGCGTTGAAGTGAACAGTGTCAAGTGCACCGCTCTAAAGCATGTTTACCAAAGGCGATCAGCTTTCGTGGATTAAAATCGAGGTTGCCCGTGGAAAAAGTTTATCAGCATGTTATCCAGGATTACGTGGAGCCTCTGGCGGGAATGTCTTGCCGTACAGAACGGTTGCACGATCGGTCAAGGTGTTTCGTGCAGGTCGGAATGAGACTGCGGATTTGCACCGCACAGGTCGACCGTC
Organism: Hymenopus coronatus; assembly: GCA_030762935.1. Lineage (NCBI taxonomy): Eukaryota > Metazoa > Arthropoda > Insecta > Mantodea > Hymenopodidae > Hymenopus > Hymenopus coronatus. The sequence goes on from CM060897.1 coordinate 32,045,084, forward strand.
CATTCCGCAAGATCAGACTGACATCGTGAGTGGTCTCGTTGCCATAGACCATGATGAACTGTCCGCACGTTGTTATGTCGCAAACAATGTCCAGCTCTGATTGAAACGGTGGCATTGTGAGGTTTTGGAACATCCTCCATACTCACCAGACATGAGTCCTTGTGACTTCGACCTGTTTCCGAAGTTGAAGGAACCCCTCTGAGGCCGCTGATTTCCTGACGTGGCATCTGTAGTCCGCGCAATTGGGCGCTCCTTCGCAGTCATCAACAGAGATCGCCTTGCCAACGGTCCCCAACGGCTGCCCTACATTTGGCAAAAGGTCAGGGACTTTGCGGGTGACTACATTGAAGGAATGTAATGCAATTATACTTGTGAGTTCAATAAATATTGTGTTCTATCGATGTTGCCACTATATTTACAGCCCTCATATTTTTACTTTCTCTATACACACTATGTACATAGTGTATAGAGAAGGTATTGCACTCCACCAAAAAATTCGATTCCGAGATTTCACCGGAAATATATGTTTTAGGGTCCCCTTTATCTAAAAAAAGCATTTTCACAAAAAGGTCCGTGTGTGTGTGTGTGTGTGTGTGTGTGTGTGTGTCCAACGGTCTGTGAACACGATAACTCAAAATCGAAAAGTCGGTAAAACACCAAATTTGGTATTTAAGTTTAGTATCTTCCAGGGATGCGACACGAAGATTTTGAGAAAAATCCCCCCACCCCAAACTACCCTTTACATGGAACTTTTATCGATTATTTTGAATTCCTCAAAAATAGCTCTAACGATTTTGATTAAAATATCATATATTAAAGACATTTACCTGACAAATAAAATGTATATCTTGAATTTTCTGGGAATAGCCTCTGAAGACTGCTTTATTATGGATAAATTTTACGGACTTTAAAATAACTGCTAAACCGTAAGAGATGGACAAAAACTTACTCACAAAAAATGTAGAGTACGTTAAAACACGCAATTTATGTTATATACTTTTTTTCGTGGAGTTCATCATTTTTGAGACATTCCTTGTTTTTAGTTTCTGCTATGAAAAACTTATACTTTTCTCATACAGGAATTTGCCAACTGCTGACCATACAAACAAAGGAACTTCAGTGACATAGCAACCAGCGTTTGACTATCACTTCAACCTCAACCTCTTATTTCGCTTCTACTTACAAGGGAGCAAGTACTAAGACTATTTCTTTTAATTGTTTCTGATTAGAATGAAGTAAATAGAAGTATAAGCATTTTAAGGATAATTTGTTGCAGGGATGTAGAGAAAGTCACGTGAATGTAACATTTCCGACCGTAGAATTAACCTCCCGTAAAGGTATTTTAAACGGTAGTATCAGTTTGGCACAAATCCGTAGAATTTACAGCACATTCTTTTATTTCCGGGCGAGCTGGAAGCCAGAAGTTGGTTGCGTGAGGTAATTCGTCAGCATCAAGTACACAAGTCGGCAGCGATTTATCAAGCCTGTCACAGAGTCAGTTGCTGAATGGACCTGAGGGGAGGCAATATTCCAAGCACGTTCAGCTGGACTCCAGATACAAATGCTCACATCGCAAACTTCATGAAAATTTAAGCGTAATTTCTTTCGGAACTGCGTAGTCATAGGTTTGAATTTTTTTGGAAAGAGTTGTGCCTTGCTCTGTGGGCATCTCCGTTGTTACTGGATCAATATTTAACAAGTGTGTCGGAAGAGAAACAGAAATAACCTCTTTACTTCCCCATTTTGTCACCGGTTTATTAGTTCCTTTATTTTATTGGGCTGCAATCGATTTCAGTTCTGTTTCCTTTAACAAAATTTTATTCCTCTTAATTTAAAATTGCAGAATTAAGGGAAGACTAAATGCGAATGTTAAAGTTTTATCCATTATCTCAGAAAATATTTAAGAAAATGAGCTGAGTTTTTAAGGTATATTTTATAATAACTTTACAGTTGATTGATAAAAAAATCTTATGTGTACCATTCACATGACTTTCTCTGTATCCCTGCAACAAATTATTCTTAAAAAGCTTATGCTTCTATTTACTTCATGCTAATCTAGAAAAATTAGCAGAAATAGTCTTATTATCTTCTTCCTTGTAAGTAGAAAGGAAATAAGGGAGTAGCATAGGTTAAAGCTATAGTCAAAAGCGGTTACTATGTGACTGAAGTTCCTTAGTTTGTATGGACATGAGTTGACAGATTTCTGTATGAGAAAAATTAAGATTCTCGACCCTGGAAACAAAAACAAGGAATATCTCAAAAACGATCAACTCCAAGAAAAAATTGTATAAAACATAAATTGTGTTTTTTAATGTGCTCTACATTTTTTGTGTGGTAAGTTTTTGTCTATCTCTTACGGTTTAACAGTTATACAAAATTCCGGAAAATTCACCTAGAATAAAGTAGTCTTCAGAGGCTATTCCCAGAAAATTCAAAATATACATTTTATTTGTCGGGTAAATATATTTAATATACCATATTTTAATCAAAATCGTTAGAACCATTTTTTACAAAATCAAAATTTTCGAAAAAAATCCATTTAAAGGGTAGTTTGGAGAGGAGGGATTTTTCTCAAAATCTTCGTGTCGCATCCCTGAAAGATTCTAAACTTAAACACCAAGTTTAATATTTTACCGACTTTTCGTTTTTGAGTTATCGTGTTCACAGACACACGGACACACACACGGACCTTTTTCTGAAAATACTTTTTTTAGATAAACGGGACCCTAAAACATATATTTCCGGTGAAATCTCGGAATCGAATTTTTTGGTTGAGTGCAATACCTTCTCTATACACTATGTACATCGTTCCTATAGAGAAAGTAAAAATAGAATTCTTCTGTTTATTAGAGGAAAAGCAATAATTTTTTTATTAAATATCTTAAAATTCCGTCAAAAATTGTTTTTAAACTAAAAAAAAATAAATAATCCATATACATAAAATATTTTTCGTTAAAATAAAACATATTTGCGTGAAAATGTGTGGGGAAAATTTAAACCGTTAATGTCAATTTGTTGTTGAGATTTTGGGGGCATTTGTATAGGAAATGTTACTTCAGAAATTGCTTTCAAACGTAAAATTTTTAAAAAATGTAACCTAGATTTCCAAATACAACTTCGAAGTACTTCGAAACTCTCACATGAACTATGAGCGGAATGCCAATGCTGCCAATAGCTAAGGTAAAACTTCGATACCAAAACACAAAAGATGTCTTTTCGAACACTAATATTTACAAAGTTATTGATGTTTTACCAAGTTAGTGTACTAAAAAACTACTATGCAGGATTATTTTCAACAACATTTTAAAACTATTCACAATTAGCGTACCTCTATGAAATTTATTCCGAAATGAGCGAGAGATTTGATCTACTTATACTTTTCTCTCTCTTACTTTTCTCAATTTGCCAACTCGTGTCCATACAAACAAAGGAACTTCAGTCACATAGCAACCAGCTTTTGGCTTTCACATTAACCTATGGTACTCCCTTATTTCGTTTCTACTTACAAGGAAGCAAGTAATAAGAGTATTTCTGCTAATTTTTCTCGATTAGCAGGAAATAAATAAAAGACTAAGCCTATTACCAATAATTTATTACAGAGATGTAGAGAAAGTAATGTGAATGGAACACATAAGGTTTTTTTATGAAAAAGAAAAAGCAGTGATTATATCGTGCAAATCCATAAATCTATTATGTGAATCAGGAGAGATGGCCGGTAATTTCACTTCCGGTATTTGATTGGATGGCGTCTAGACGTAATGGAATACATATACCTGTCTATTATCACGTTCATATCAGATTTACTCATTGCACCAAGGTTTGTACTTCCTGCATTTGATTTATCCAACTTGATGCTTTGGCACGAAGCGGCGATTCAGGTGAAGCCCTAGAATATAACCTATTGCGTCAATTGAGATTGACTGCTTAGCTTGCAGCTTGTCACAGACAGGAAGTGAGCTTTGCTATCCCTTCCTATGACGGACAGATATTCAACACGCCCCAATTTCTCTAAAAAAAATCTGATGTGTTACACTCACATGACTTTCTCTAGCTGTTCTACAAACTTCAAACATAAAATTCTCCTTCTTTCTGCACCTTGCTTCGTGGTACTCATTAGCACAATGTTCTTATTACTTAGTTTCTTATAAGTAGGAAGAAAATAAAGGAATACAGTAGGCTAAACCAATAGTCAAATGTTTTAAAAGCTGTCGTTATGCGATTGTCATTAAAAATCGCTTCTTTTCTTGGCCAGAAGTAGAACAAAAGAAAAACGGACACTCCCGTTTGAGAAAAGTATAAGTACTTCACAACTGAAACTAATAACAATGAATACCCCGAAAGCGGTAAGCTCCACGAGAAAAATGTATATGACATAGCTTGTTTATTTTAACAAGACCTAAATTTCTTGTATAGTAAGTTTTTGCCTATCTCTTACGGTTTAGTTATGCCAAAGTAAGCAAAATTCATCCAGAATAAACCGGTCTTCAGAAGCTATTCCCAGAAAATTCAAGATATACATTTTATTTGTTAGGTAAATATCTTTAATATATGATATTTTAATCAAAATCGTTAGAGCCATTTTTAAGATAATCAAAATTTTCGAAAAAAGTTCCATGTAAGGATGCGACACGAAGATTTTGAGAAAAATCCCCCCACCCCAAACTATCCTTTACATGGAAAAAATTTCAATTTTTTTTTTAAATGGCTAATGATTTTGATTGAAATACCGTATATTAAAGAAATCTATATGGCAAATAAAATGTATATCTTGAATTTTCTTGGAATAGCCTTTGAAAACCTCTTTATTCTAAATGAATTTTGCAGAATGTAGACCACGTTAAAACACACATTTTATGTCATATCATTTACCATTTCTGAGATATTCCTTGTTATTTGTTTCAGATTCAAAATACTTAAAACTTTTCTCACACGGAAAGTTGTAAACTCCTGAACCCTGCATACAAACGGGTTTTTAACCACATGGCAACCAGTTTATAAAGTATTTGATTATCGTTTTAGCCTAGTGTATTACCTTATTTTACTTCTACTTACAAGGAAGCAAGTAATTAAGGCAATTTCTGCTAACGTTTATCTCGATTATCCTAAAGTAGACAGAAAATAATGTTTTTAATAATAATTTGTTACAGCGATGTAGAGAAAGTCATGTGAATGGAACATCACATTTCTTTTCTATTTTTTAATAGTTTCATTTATGTGGCCCCCTTTAACGCCTAAGGCATTTCGGGGACTTTGCACTAGAAACAACTCGTTGTCTGTAGATTCTTTACGTTGGATTTAAATCGTTTTATTTTCCTCAAACACATACACACACACACACACATTCACACTTCCAGACTCTGTGGGGGACAGGAAATAATTCGGGTTAAAGAAAAATTCCCCGCCCGATCCGGGAATCGAACCTGGGACCTCCGGGTGAGAAGTCAGCTAGCTGTCCACTCGACTGCGGAGGCAGGCTACAAACTACTTTTCTTACAAAAGATTATTTTTTTTATCTACGACATGCTAATCAAGATAAACATTAACAAAAATTGTTGTATTACTTACTTCCTTGTAAGTAGAAGGGAAACAACGGAATGCACTAGGCTAAATCAATACTTAAACTTTTTAAAAGGCCGTATTTGAAACAATTGAAGATCGGTTCGCTTTGCATATCCTGCAGTAAAACAAGAGAGAAGAAACGAAACGTCACTTCCCGTTTGAGAAAATTTTAAGTAGGTAGTTTAAAATTGAAACCAATAACAAGGAATATCTCAAAAACGGTACGATCTACATAAAAAACGTATATGACGTAAATTATGTGTTTTAACGAGAACTCCTTTTTTGTGCGGTATGTTTTGTCCATCTCTTACGGTTTACCAGTTATATAAAATTCAGCAAAAATCATCCAGAATGAAGAGGTATTCAGAGGTTATTCCCAGAAAATTGAAGATATACATTTTGTTTGTGATGCAATTAACTTTATTGTGCGGTATTTTAATCAAAATCGTTAGTCATTTATGAGAAAAATACTCTCAAATATTTTTCATATAAAGGGTACTTTAGGGTGGGGTATTTCCATGAAAATCTTCGTGTCGCACCCTTGAAACACACATACACACACGCGCGCGCGCGCGGGCGTGTACACATACACGGACAGTTTTTCTAAATTTTTTTTTTTTTTTTTTTTTTTTTGGATTCATGGGGTCCTAAGGCATGTATTTCCGGTAAAATCTTCTTATCGAATTTTGAGTGGAATACAATACTTCCTCTATTCACTATGTACATAGTACGTATAGAGAAAGTAAAGAGAAAGGAAAACAACCCTAAACGTACAATAAAGAACATTAAGAAATGTGTGTTTAAGAATTTCCAACATTCGTGTTATTGGTTAGAATTTTCAAATGCTTAACATCCTTCCAATAGAAGAGTATATGAAACACCCCTCAAAGACAGTCCAACAGATTAAGCAACGTTACGGTGCTCAAGCATTTTAACCTGCATATCAAAATTCCAAATAAAAGGCTGAAAAGAAAATGACCACAACATAACTTAACAAGTGACACAGACGACTTCCGCTAATAATTATTCATAAATTTCATAATCATGTACTTTAATTTTTTTAGATCTAGTATTGTTATTATTTTATACTTTCATTCAATTTTAACATCTATTTGTAAAGTTATATTATTATTTCTGTACTAATAACTATTTCTGTTTATGCTAGAAGAGCCAACATGGTCAACCTCAAATGTTAATGTACGAGGTATGTCCAGAAAGTAAGTTCCGTTTGATATTAAATTAAACTCTTAAACTACTTTTCTACATAACTGCCGACATTTTGCAGGCATTTGTCATAGCGTGGTACAAGTTTTTTTGTATACCTTCTTCATAGAAGTTTGTCGCCTGTACCCAACGTGAGCAAAGTTTACAAACTTTTAGTTTTTCGGTAGCAATTTCATGAATTAGTGATCGTGAGCTTTGGGGAAATTCCATAGCGAGACCACTAATTGTAAACTTGCTGTTTAACTGGATCTTGTCATCAATCACGTGAACCAGTTCTTCTGTAACCAAAGATGGACGCCCACTTCGTTTTCTTCATCGTGCACTTCACTACGTCCTTCATTGAACTGTCGGACCCATCTTCTCACCATTGAATCACTCATCGCATTTTGTCCGTAAACTTCGCAAATTTGCCGATAAATTTCAATTGGTTTCACTTTCCTAGCATTCAGAAAACGAACCACAGATCTGATTTCACAAGTGGCGGGATTTTCAATCAACACTGACATTGTAAACAAGCACAACAAAGCGTATGTGGCTGACAGCGATCTCAAAATAGCGCACGTTTCTTCTCCTTGATACAGAGCGTCTACCGCGCATGTACGGAACTGCGATCGCAGCGCTGCAGCGGAGATAAATTGAAACGGAACTTACTTTCTGGACGTACCTCGTATTTAATGATTGTGTTATTTATGGCCGGTTTTAAAACGATACAAAATGAATCGAATGATACAATGGGATGGCAGCTTATATCCACGCGCTTTTAATCCAGTTGCTGTTGCTTTATCCTCCTATATTCTTCTTGTATCTAGAACGAAATTTGTAATAAAACTATTTCTGCAAATGTGTATGTCGATTACTATGAAGTAGATAGAAAAATTGCTTGCGTATAAGATAATTGCTTAGAGAAAATCTTATGAATGTAAGCAGCATGTTATAATTTCTATAGCACATATATAATGTACACAGGAGGTAGAGAAGTTATTATATTCCACACAAAAATTCGATACCCAGATTTGAGCAGAAATGTATGTGTTGAGGACCCTTAAATACATTTAGAAAAAGGTCCGTGTGTGTCTGTGGACAACATAATTAAAAAAGTTGGTTAAATACCTAACCTGGAATATAAATTCGTAACTTCTAAGGATGCTAGACGAATCTTTTTAGTAAAATAACTCTGCCCCAAACTACCCTTTACTTGGAACATTTCTCTAAATTAATTGTGTATCGATTTGGAATTAAAAGGTTATATATTGAAAATGTTTACATGGCAAATAATATATATCCTGAATTTCTTGGGAATAGCCTTAACAGTCCACTTCATTCTGAATGCCTTTTGCATAACTGGTAAACCGTAAGAGATAGGCAAAAACTAAATATACAAAAATACATAATTTATTAATACACGTTTTTTTTTCTAATACTAAGCATATCAAAGATATTTCCTGTCATTTGTTTTAATTTTAAAGCACTTAAAACTTTTCTCAAACGTCCATCTCTCTGTGTTACTGGCCGTGGAAAGAGAGCCGAATTTCAATGACAATCGTATAGCTAGTTTTCATAGCCTAGTGTATTCATTTATTTCCCTTCTACTTACAAAGGAGCACGGAATAAGACCATTTTTGATTGGTATAATTTAAATATAGTACTAATCTTTTATAAGAATAATTTGTTTGCAGGACACATAGAGAAAGTCATCTGAGTGGAACATCAGATTTTGTTATGAAGTGAAATTCTCCGAAGATACCATTATTTGAATGCGAGAGATTGAAACAAAGCTTACGCAGCTGTTTCTCGGTCCACAGTTTGAGCACCTATGACAAATGTCCTGTACCCGAAAGTTTCCACCTGAATGATCGGCTGGGTAAGGAAGGGCACCATGTACAACATGTTGGAAATGGGGGTGGATTCCCCCCGTAATGCCACCTTTGGGTCTGATGTGGACAGCGCGACAAATGAGCTTCGCTTACACTGCGTTCAACAAAGGAATATCGCATCGCGATTCTTTCACCACGCCATTTTCATCTTCCGCCTTTTCTTTGTATCGTGTCAAATAAAACTGCCAAGAAATTAATATATATTACTGATATAAATTCGAGTCAATATGCAGGATATTAATTCTTTGGGGAAAATTTTGTTTTATAATACCTTTGCATGAATTTTTATACTCACTGTGGTTTATTTTTGTTTCTTCTGCAAACTAATATTACAAAAGTTTTATATTTCTAGCTATTTCTTGTTATGGTATATAAGCGTTTGAGAAAAAAGCTGATGTGTTCAATTCACATAGCTTTCTCTAACAGTTCTGCAAACAAACTGCTTACAAATATTATTCTTTTTTCTACCTGATGCTAATCGAGATAAACATTAACAAAACTAGGTTCTTTGTAAGTAGATAAGTGGGAAGAAAATAGGGGTATACATACAGTAGGTAAACCGATAGTAAAATCTTTTAAAAGCTGGACGCTATGTGAAACAATTGAAACTTGGTTTTCTTTCCATGGTCAGGAGTAAAATAAAAGAAAATAGGATTGAGAAAATTATAAGTATTTTAAAATTTAAATCAATAAAAAGGAATATCTCGGAAAACGTCAACTGTACAGAAAGATAAGTGACGTAAATTGTGTGTTTTAACGAGGTTTACATTTTTACTTTCTCTATACGCACTATGTACATAGTGTATAGAGAAGGTATTGCACTCCACCTAAAAATTCGATACCAAGATTTCACCGGAAATATATGTTTTAGAGTCCCCTTTATCTAAAAAAAAGAATTTTCGGAAAAAGGTCCATGTGTGTGTGTCCGTGTGTCTGCGAACACGATAACTCAAAAACGAAAAGTCGGTAAAATACCAAACTTGGTATTTAAGTTTAGTATTTTCCAGGGATGCGACACGAACATTTTGAGAAAAATCCCCCCCACCCCCAACTACCCTTTACATGGAATTTTTTTCGAAAATTTTGATTTTCTCAAAAATGAATCCGATGATTTCAATTAAAATTTCGTATATTAAAGATGTTTACACGACAAATAAAATGTTTATCTTGAATTTTCTGGGAATAGCCTCTGGATGAATTTTATGGATTTTTGCATAACTCCTAAACCGTAAGAGATAGAGAAAAACTTGCAGTACAAAAAATGTAGAGCACCTTAAAACGCACAATGTTTCTCATATACATTTTTGTCGTGGAGTTGATCGTTTTTGAGATACTCTTTGTTTTTTGATTTCAGCTTTAAAAAACATACTTTTCTCATGCAGGAATTTAGCAATTCCAACCCATACAAACAAAGGAAGTTCAGTCACATAGCAACCAACTTTTGACTATCACTTTAACCAATAATACTCCCTTATTTCGCCTCTATTTACAAGGAAGCAAGTAATAGGACTATTTCTGCTGATTTTTTTCTCGATTAGTATGAAGTAAATAGGAGCATGAGCTTTTTAACAATAATTTGTTGCAGAGATATAGAGAAAGTTATGTGAATGGAACACGTCAGATTTTTATGTATATAGCGAGTTTTTGTCTATCCCTTACGTTTACTAGTTGTGCAAAAGCAATTCATGAAGATGATTTGAGGGGTTATTTCCAGAAATTTCAAGATATACACTTTATTTGTAATGTAAACATCTTTAGTTATTTCAATGAAAATAGTTGAAACCATTATTGAGAACATTAAAAATTTAGAAGATATATCCATGTAAAGACTAGCTTGGGTTCGCGGGAGAGTTCCTTTAAAATAATCGTGAAGATTCTGAATTCAAATGCCAACTTTAGTATTTAACCACGTACAACATGGTTTTCGTTTTTGGATTATTCTGTTTACATATCATACATGCACACGGACCTTTTTCTAAAAATAATGTATTTATTTAATACATGTAGGAGACTCTAAAACGTGCACTTTCAGTGAAACCTCGGTATAAAATGTATGGTGGAATGCAATATGTTCTCATATTTGTACTGTGTACGAAATAGAGAAAGTATAAGTACATTTTCAGGAGGATTAGCGGACTTAAATGTGTATAGTTTAATTTTAGATGAAATGCAGTATTTCCTTTGCTTACTGTACGGGAGCAAAATGTAAATCTAAGCTCCCAAAAGGCACTAAATGAAGTTATCTTTGATACAGAAGACACTGCACAAATATTCTGGGCACAATCAAGACATAATAAGGTGCAAATGTGGGAAGGTATCAAAAGGCACGAAGAAAAAAAGAGAAATGAAGTTGACGACCGTATCGCAGTTTGCATGTCTACGCTCGTTAAATAGAATGTGGTGTGAGGCCAGCAGCTGATGAGGGGGAGAAAAGCAACAGAAAAGAAAACCGGCGCTGTTCGCTCGATACGCACTGCAAGTCTCTTGTTTATGTATGGAACATTAAAACCCACTTTCTGCATAACAGCTGTTGCTCTCGTCTGACAGAGAAACGTTTTTATACTTTTATTCCACTCTGCTGTCCAGCCCTCTTTGATTTCTAGGGCAGCGTTATTAATTCCTCTGCAGTGGTTGTGCAGGTCAAATATTCCGATATTCTTAGATTTAAAATGGCGAATGTGCACATGAAGTAAATAGTGAAAAGTACATGAAATTATAGATCTGGTGGAGTGAAAAATATATATATAGGTATGCACACATTACCGCTCATTAATTTTAATACACCTGGTATCTGAGATATGAACACAAAACAATGTTTTTATTAATTTGTGTAAAGTCACTTTATAACAACAACGGTCAGCACCGATCAGAGTGATCTTACATATAGAAGACCAATGCACACACAATATGTAATACAAATGTATTAGAACTGTAGTCATAAATTTAATATTTGAACTTTGGTAACAGTAGAATATAGTACATGTACGAGGGCCGTTTTTTTTTCAACCTCCGATAGGCTATAAATAAAAGACAAGTTCATAGAAAACAATTATTTATTACAAATGTTACCGCCAATGATTTCATGAGCATTGACGTTGCTTTGAAGATGTTCGTTGGTTTGAAAGTGCTGCCGTCTAGCCACATCTTCAGTTCAGGGAAAAGGTGAAAGTCGCTGGTTGCCAAGTCAGGACTGTACGGCGGGTAATCGAAAGTGTTTCATTGAAATTGTTGAAGGAGCCGATGGGTTGTGTCAGCAAGTGAGTCGACGAGCGTTGTCATGGATCAACACAATTCCTTCTTTGTTTGTTTTGTATGGATCTCCGATAACGTCGTAAAGTACGAAGATCTTCAAAACAACGTCAGTGCTCATTTGAAATCATTGGCGGCAATTTTTTGAAGAGGGTATTGCAAAACTTGTGCACAGGTACGATAAATGTCGCAATATTTTCGGTGATTATGTTGAAAAGTAACTATAAGTGCTCAAAAGTTTTAGTAATAAAATAATTATTTCTTTGAACTTGTTTTTTATTTATAGCCTATCGGAGTTTGAAAAAAAATGGCCCTCATATATTGATAAACAGTTATAGTAGTATCAAATTCTGGATTTAACAATTAAATTACATTATATAAAAGTCAAAATTTGAGATATCTCCATTAACTTGATAAATGTTCTGTATCCTTCGGTGGTATTGAATATGGAATACATATCCTACTGAGGTTTAAGTTCCTTCTTTCGTTCAGTAAAGCAGGGCACTCGAGGATAAGGTGAGATAAACGTCTTCTCGGGTTGAACATTTCGGACATGAATCTTTCCCCCAAAATATAAATATATAATCTCAAACATTTATAATACAAACAGATTAATCATATTTTACTTTCATCAAAGTATCCTCCCTTGGATGTAAGACTGCCTCACAAACTTGAGAAATGTGGTCAATCAGTTTTGTAGGTGTTTTCAGTGTATATGCTTCCACACATCCTTACCAACGTTGCATAGAGGTTCCTTGCTGGATATATGAACTTCTCTGATACGTCTGTCTACTTTATCCCAGACCATACCTTTCTGTACTTTTTTTTTTTTTTTTTACTTTCTCCATACGCACTATACACTTTAGTGTATAGAGAAGGTATTGCACTCCACCCAAAAATTCGATACCGAGATTTCACCGGAAATATATCTTTTAGGGTCCCCTTTATCTAAAAAAAAAACGATTTTCGGAAAAAGGTCCGTGTGTGTGTCCATGTGTCCGTGTGTCTGTGAACACGATAACTCAAAAATGAAAAGTAGGTAAAATACCATACTTGGTATTTATGTTTGGTATCTTCCAGGGATGCGTCACGAAGATTTTGAGAAAAATCCCCCCACCACAAACTACCCTTTACATGGAACTTTTTTTCGAAATTTTTAATTTTATTAAAAATGTCTGTAACGATTTTGATTAAAATTTCGTATATTAAAGATATTTACCTGACAAATAAAATGTATATCTTGAATTTTCTGGGAATAGCCTCTGAAGAATGGTTTATTCTGGATGAATTTTACTGAATTTTGAATAACTGCTAAACTGTAAGAGATGGACAAAAACTTACAACACAGAAAATGTAGAGCACGTTAAAACACACAATTTATGTTATATACATTTTTTCGCGGAGTTCGTCGTTTTTGAGACATTCCTTATTTTTGGTTTCTGCTATGAAAAATTCTCATACAGGAATTTGTCAACTGCTGTCCATACAAACAAAGGAACTTCAGTGACATAGCAACCAGCTTTTGATTATCACTTTAACCTATGGCACTCCCTTATTTTGCTTCTACTTACAAGGAAGCAAGTAATAAGACTATTTCTGCTGATTTTTTACGGATTAGCATGAAGTAAATAGAAGTATAAGCTTTTTAAGAATAATTTGTTGCAGAGATGTAGAGAAAGGCATGTGAATGGTACACATCAGATTTTTTCCTGATGCAATGTATGTACTTCTTTCAGAATGCTGATCAATGTTTTGGGTCATTGCCCTGATGTAAGATGAATCTTTTTCTTATCAAGCACAATTCACATTATATTGTATGTTAGTGAGGATTGCGGTAGTAGTACTTCTGATCCATATAAACATTTATTTTCACAATGTGTTCTCTACTGTAAAACAAGCCAAACCATTATAGAAACCTCACCATGTTTAACTGTAGGTAAAACGCACTGCTGGTCCAATCTTTCTGCTTCACATCAGCGAAAATATATCCTACTACTGGTTCCAAAAATCTTGAATTTTGATTCATCTGTGAATAAATCTTTCTTCCACTCTTCATGTGTCCAATAAATGTAGTCTAGTCCATTCAAGTGTATTCTTTTTATTTATGGGCTCCATAAGGTGTTTCCTTGCTGCCACTTATCATCTCCAGCCGGCTTCAATCAATCTCATTTTACTTTCTCTAGCACGTATGTACAATGCACATAGTAAGAAGGTATTGTATTCCACCCAAAAATTCAATATAGAGATTTCACCGGAATCCAAAAAAAAAAAAAAAAAAAAAAAAAAAAGTATTTTTAGAAGCACATCGCTTTGTGAAAGAACTGAAATTCGGTTGTCTTGCTTGTTAGGTGTAAAAAAAAAAAAAGTGAGACTAAAAGAAATATGCCATTCCATTTGAGAAAAGTTTAAGTGTCTTAAAACCAAAACGAATAACACAGGATATTTCTGAAACGGTTAATTCTGAATAAAAAAAGTGTATATGGCATAAATTGTGTGTTTTAATGATGTACATTTTTGCTATTAAATTTTTGTTTATCCCTTAGGGTTTACCAGTTACACAATAAAGAGGTCTTCAGACGCTATTCCCAGAAAATGCAAGACATACATTTGTTTGTAATAAAACTATATTAATCAAAATCGTTTGAGCCACTTTTGAGAAATCAAAATTTTCGAAAAATATTCCATGTAAAGGTAGTTGGGGTGGGGTGATTTTTTTTTTTTTAAATGTTCGTGTCATATTCTTGGAAGATATTAACAGAAATTCCAAGTTTGGTATTTAACAGTCTTTTCGTTTTTGAGTCATGATGGCTATACACACACACACACACACACACACACACACACAAACACACACACGGCCGCGCCGTGGCCGAGTGGTTAGACCACTAGCCTCTCACCTAGATGGCCGGGGTTCGATCCCAAACGACCGCATGTGAGCTTTTTGGTGGACAAAGCGGCGCTGAGGCGGATTTTCTCCGGGTACTCCGGTTTCCCCCGCTATCGCATTCCACCGGTGCTCCATCATCATTCATGTATCATCAGTGTCACCGCCTGCGGTGCCATTAGTAGTTAAAGCGGGCGTTAAACACTACAAAAAACACACAGACCTTTTTCTAAAAATGCTTTTTTTTTTAGATTCAGGGGACCCTAAAACATATATTGCCGGTGAGATCTCGACATCGAGTTTTCGGATGGGATACAAGACATTCTCTACCTACTATGTGCATAGTAGGCGTAGAGAAAGTAAATTTTTGTTTCTTTCAATGGCTCTGAAAACACATATTTCAAGTGAAATCTCGATATCGAAATGCTCCATACGTTTTCCACCTATGTAATATGTCCATGCTAGATATAAAAATCTGATGTGTTACACTCACATGACTTTCTCTAGCTGTTCTACAAACTTCTTACATAAGATTATTCTTCTTTGTGCACCTTGCTAATCGTGGTACTCATTAGCACAATGTTCTTATTATTTAGTTCCGTATAAGTAGGGAGAAAATAAGCGAATGCACTAGGCTAAACCAATAGTCAAATGTTTTAAAAGCTGTCGTTATGTGATTGTCAGCACAAATCGCTTCTTTTCTTGGCCAGGAATACAACAAAAGAAAAACGGACACTCCCGTCTGAGAAAAGTATAAGCACTTCTCAACCGAAACTAATAACAATGAATACCTCGAAAACGGTAGGCTCCACGAGAAAAATGTATATGACATAACTTGTGTACTTTAACAAGACTTAAATGTTTTGTACGGTAAGTTTTTGTCTATCTCTTACGGTTTACTAGTTATACCAAATTAAGCAAAATTCATCCAGATTAAACAGGTCTTCAGAAGCTATTCCCAGAAAATTCAAGATATACATTTTATTTGTTAGGTAAATGTCATTAATATATGATATTTTAATCGAAATCGTTAGAGCCATTTTTTAAGAAAATCAAAAATTTCGAAAAAAGTTCCATGTAAAGGGTAGTTTGGGGTGGGGGGATTCTTCTCAAAATCTTCGTGTCGCATTCCTGGAATATACTAAACTTAAATACCAAGTTTGCTACTTTTCGTTTTTGAGTTATCGTGTTCGAAGACACACGGACCTTTTTCTGAAAATGCTTTTTTTTGGATACAGGGGGTCCTAAAACATGTATTTCCGGTGAAATCTCGGTAACGAATTTTTGGGTGGAATACAATACTTCTCTATCCCTATGTACATTGTACATCTGGGCTAGATAAAGTAATAAAAATGGCAGATAAACCTGCGATATCAACATGACAATAGCCTCTTGTTATTCACAGTTTTTGTCACTACTACTATCACGAGCGGGATATCCGGCGTCTCATGCTCGTCTGTCTGGACAGACAGATCACGTCACTTCCTGTAATGGAATTGCCTCGTCCCATCTCATGAACGTGGTGTACATATAATCATACCGAATATCGGCAATGGACAACATGAAAAACCACAAGTTTAATTTACTTTCAGTTCTGGCTCGCCGCATCTCTATTGGCTGTCTGCGGCAGAGATCTCATTGGTCCATTTGGGTTTTACGTAACTGCATGTGTCACAATCACCGTCACACTTGATTTTACTTGCCTGTTGCAGGGCAGTATCGGGTTATCTCGCTCACTCGGGAAATCCTGGGTTCAAATCCCATGGACCGACCTGAGATTTTTTCATACTTTCTCTCAATCGTCAAGGAAGATTTTTCTTACCGGAAATACATATTTTGAAAACTCCTGAACCCCAAAAATCCCAATTAGAAACAAGTATGTGTCTTATTATTAAATAAAAAAATCTTATGTGTTCCATTCACATGACTTTCTCTACATCTCTGCAACAAATTATTCTATTTGCTTCATCTAATCGAGAAATAATTAGCAGAAATAGTCTTTTACTTGCTTCCTTGTTAGTACAAGCGAAATAAGGGGGTACCATACGTTAAAGTGATAGTCAAAAGCTGATTGCTATGTGACTGAAATTCCTTTGTTTCTATGGACAGGAGTTTAAAAATTCCTGTAAGAGAAAAGTATGTTTCTCAAAGTGAAGCCAAAAACAAGGAATGTCTCAAAACCGATCAACTCCACGAAAAAAATGCATATAGCTTCTTAAATGGTGTGTTTTAACGCGCTGTACATTTTTTTTTTTTTTTTTGTCCATCTGTTACGGTTTAGCAGTTATGTAAAATTCCGTAAAATTCATCCAGAATAAAGTAGTCTTCAGAGGATATTTCCAGAAAATGCAAGATATACATTTTGTTGTCAGGTAAATATCTTTAATATGCGATATTTTAACCAAAATCGTTAAGAGTCATTTTTAAGAAAATCAAAATTTTCGAAAATTTTTCCATGTAAAGGATAGTTTGGCGTGGGGGGATTTTTCTGAAAATCTTCGTGTCGCATCCCTGGAAGATACTAAATTTAAATACCAAGTTTGGTATTTTACCGACTTTTCGTTTTTGAGTTATCGTGTTCACAGACACACGGACAGATGGACACACATACGGACCTTTTTCTGAAAATGCTTTTTTTGGATACAGGGGACCCTAAAACATATATTTCCGGTGAAATCTCGGTATCGAATTTTTGGACCGAGTGCAATACCTTCTCTATCCTCATGTACATTGTACATACGGGGCTAGAGAAAGTAAAAATTGGTTGCTATGTGACCAAGTTCCCTTGTTTGTATGGACAGGAGTTGACAAATTCCTGTATGAGGAAAATATGTTTTTACTTTCTCTATACGCACTATGTACATAGTGAATAGAGAAGGTATTGCACTCCACCAAAGACTTCGATGCTGAGATTTCACCGGAAATATATGTTTTAGGGTCCCCTTTATCTAAAAAAAGCATTTTCATAAAAAGGTCCGTGTGTGTGTGTGTGTGTGTGTCCGTGTGTCTGTGAACACGATAACTCAAAAACTAAAAGTCGGTAAAATATCAAATACTCTCTCATTTCGCTTCTACTTACAAGGAAACAAATAATAAGACTATTTCTGCTAATGTTTCTCAATTAGAATGAAGTAAATGGAAGCATAAGCTTTTTAACTACAATTTGTTGGATGTAGAGAAAGTCATGTGAATGGTACACATCATATTTTTATATATGAATTTACTTATTTTTGGAGCGACTTGTAAACCTTTGGTCTAGACAATCACTTATTTGAAATTCCCTCTTAACAGGAATCAGTTAACTAATTTAAAGTGTGTGAAACACGAAAATCAAGAACGTTTTTGAATAAATAAACCCTAAAGCGATATTCCAAAGGTTCCGCAAGCACTGCTTTAAAGTTATTACAAGTTAAAGTTGTAAATAACTGCGGTTCAATAACTTCACCCCTTTGATCTATCCAACCTTCTCTTCACTCGATAGTCCCTGAAAGAAGCCTGCTAAAGGATTCTGGCGGGGCTTCTGTCGTGTTTTACTTTCTCTACCCGTATTACCTTCGGCCGAAAAATTCAATTTTGAGGTTTCACTGGAAATGTAAGCTTTGAGACGCAATGAATGCAAAATAACCCGAAAGTACGTGCCTTTGTATCATGAACAATATAACTCACAATTTAGTCAGGTATTTTAAACAAATTTATTTGAAAGTTTTATTGCTTTGATGGTTAAAACACTTGCAAGGAAGGTTTCAAAATAATGGTATATAAAGTTTTTATTTTCCTGCTGCAATAATTCCGTGATATGGACTTTTTCTACTTATTCTATAACAAACTTCTCTTATAAACGCTTATTATTCTGTCTACTTCATATTAAACGTTTGAGATAAGTATTACCAAAGGCCGCCTGGGTAATGTCGTGGTAGCGTGTCTGCTTCAAATTCAAAAAGTCGTCGAGTTCGAATCTCGCTTAGGGTGAGTAGCCCGGATAAGTTTTTTTTGTTTTTGTTTTTTTTCCGGCGTTTTCCCTGATCCTGAGAAGACGAATAACTAGTAACTTTAAGCTCCATGGTCTCCGAGATCATTTGAGCATAATTTCACCAATTTCATTCATCGCCCGATATGACCAACCAGGTTTAATGACGTTAAGCTACCAAAAAAAAAAAAAAAAAAAAAAAAAAAAAAGTAATACCAGAAATGGTTTTACTCGTATTTCACACTTCCTTATAAATACAAGGGGACTAAAGGGATATCAAATATTTTAAGAACTATTTGCTATGTGATGGTAATCAATTGTGTTAAGTTTGCATGATCGGGATAAAAAATTGTGAATATTCATATTCCATTTAACAGAAATCTGATGTGTTCCATTTACACGACTTTCTCTACATATCTGCAAAAAATATTATTAAAAAGTTTATGCTTCTATTTACTTCATGCTAATCGAGAAAAAAAAAATAGTATGTTAAAGTAACCGTCAAAAGCGGGTTGCTCTGTGACTGAAGTTCCTTTGGGTGGACAGGAGTTGACAAATTCCTGTATGAGAAAAGTATAATTTTCAAAGCTGAAACCAAAAACAAGGAATATCTAAAAAACGATCAACTCCATGAAAAAAATGTATATAACATACATTTTGTGTTTTAACGTGGTCTACATTTTTCGCGTGGTAAGTTTTTGTTAATCTCTTACGGTTTAGCAGTTACGCAAATTCAGTAAAATTCATTCAGAATAAAGTAGTCTTCAGAGGCTATTCCCAGAAAATTCAAGATATACATTTTATTTGACAGGTAAATATCTTTAATATACTAAATTTTAGTCAAAATCGTTAGATCCATTTTTGAGAAAATCAAAATTAGCGAAAAAAAGTTCCATGTAAAGGCTTGTTTTGGGTGTAGGGATTTTTTTTTCAAAATCTTCATGTCGCATCCCTGGAAGATATTAAACTTAAATATCAACTTTGGTATTTTACCGACTTTTCGTTTTTGAGTTATCATGTTCACAGACACACGGACACACACACGCACACACACGGATCTTTTTCTGAAAATGCTTTTTTGGATACAGGGGACTCTAAAACATACATTTCCCGTGAAATCTCGGTACCGAATTTTTGGATGGAGTGCAATGCCTTCTCTATACACTATGTACATAATAAGTATAGAGAAAGTAAAAATATAAGATATGGAATATTTAAACCAATAACATTGAAATGTTTAATTCTACAAAAAAGTGAAATTGATACGAATGCAGTGCATTAACAAGATTTACTAGAGATCCGTGGTTCATATCCCGGCTCTGACATTTAATTTTTCAGTTTGAATCTACTTTTCCAACTCCTGTCCTACTCACGGCTAGTGTGAAAGAAATAATTAATTCTCAATGATTAATCTAACAGCTCTTTAAACTATGAAGCCTGGAACTAACAGTACTTAGAAGATTCCAAGTCGTTATTGGGGCATGTCGCCTCAAAATAATTTGAGATTTCCTTGTAGTTTATCGGGAAAAACGAGAGTCAGTTGGGAAATTTAAATTTAATGCATTGTCGGCATGTTGCCATGATACGGAGACCAAGATATCGGTGGTACACATCTCGGCTATGTAGTTTAATGTAGGGTTCGTTTTTTGCAGAGAAATAAAAAATGTATTTCTTTCTTTCTTACCAAAACGGCGGTAAAAGGCACTTTTGCGTCCCCTTAAACATTTCAGAAAATAAAACAGAAAAAGAAAAAAGAAAATCTCACATGACTTTCTCTAGCTGCTCTACAAAACTGCTACAAAAGATTCTTCTTCTTTGTACACAATACTAATCAAGATAAATGTAGCAGATGGTTTTTACTTAGTTCCTAATAAGTAGAAGGGAATAAGGGAATGCACTATGCTAAAGTGATTGTCAAATGTTTTAAAATCTATCGTGCTACGATTGTCATTGAAAATCACTTCTTTGCTTGACCAGGAGTAGAAAAAAAGAAAAACAGACACTTCCTGTGTGAAAAAAGGTTAAGTACTTCACAATTGAAACCAATAACAAGGAATATCTCGAAAACGGTTACCTCCACAACAAAAACGTAAAGGACAAAAATTGTGTGTTTTGTGATGAGGTACATTTTTTGTGTAGTACGTTTTTTTTTTTCTTCTATCTCTTACGGTTTAGCAATTAAGCAAAATTCATCCAGAATAAAGAGGTCTTCAGAAATTATTCCCCAAAAATTCGAGATATACATTTTATTTCGGACATAAATAGCTTTAATATACGGGATTTTAATCAAAATCGTTAGAGCCATTTTTAAGAAAATCAAAATTTTCGAGAGTTTTTCCATGTAAAGGTTAGTTTGTGGTGAGCTTTTTTTTCTTTTTTTTTTTCTTATGAAAATCTTCGTGTCGCATCCTTGGAAGATACTAAACCTAAATACCAAGTTTGGTATTTAACGGTCTTTTTGTTTTGGAGCTATGCTGTTCAAGGACACACACACACATGGACCTTTTTTTAAAATGATTTTTTGGACTCAGGGGACCCCAAAACATATATTTCTGGTGAAATCTCGGTATCGAATTTTTGGGTGCATTACAATACCTTCTCTATCCCTATGTATATTGTATATATGGGGCTAGAGAAAGTAATAGAATATTTTCCATTAAAGAAAAATTTGGAAATTGGGGGATCATGTCTCGTTCTTTGGACATTATGCAATTAAATACCAAGTACGTGTTTTATCCAACTTTTTGGTTTCCAGTGAAGCTGCTCAAAGAATACGCATGCGCGGACCTTGTTCTAATGTGTTTTTGTTTAAGGGCTTCAAACAGCTTCTTCCATTTAAATGTTGTTATCCAGTTTTTGAATGGAATGCAACACTTCTTATGGTGGTCATAGTGATAAAGATTTATGCTTATAACTTTGTAGGCAAGGTATAAAAATAAATGATGTCAGATAGAGTTATGAGAATGTTACAATTAGATGTTACTGGATTGAGATACTGTACCATCAGCAGGCAGTGTTCGAGCTGTAATAGGAAATCGATTGGTGGTAAACGCGCCATTTACCTGCTAATGGTATCATTATATCAACTTGGCTTAGGCAGTTTTTTTTTACATACATATTAATGAGGTACGAGATTCGATGCCCACAAAGTTTTCCAGGCCAGTGACGCTGCAACAACAATCAAAGGTCCATCATCTGTGTCCCATTTCAAGGGAATTTCAATTACAATGGAGATTTCGATAGATAATTGAATGTATAATAGGATTTCCGTCATAAATAAGCCTGTATTTGGGTATGGCCGTTAACCTCGGCAAGTCTCTGTAGCTTACCTGCTAGTGATAATTCATTAGCTGGATTAAAAGTATATTTGTCGCATGCATGCTTTGTGTGATTATGTTTTCATAGGCAAAGCCATCTGCGTCCTCAAGAGGCTACAGTTGTTACGCCACGGATCAGATAGGCTAATTTATTATAAAATCCAGCTTAAAACTAAGGGCACCAGCTCACGCATTTCACTTTCCAAAGAGGATAGAAAAGGCTGAAGTGATAATCAAAGCTTTAAAAAGCTGATGTCTTCCACTTACGCAACTTATCCTAGCTGTTTTGTTTCGTAATCGGCTTACCCTCGCCGTAATTGTAGTACTGACACCCCGCTAGGACTTACAAGTCAATGCCTAGGGGTCAGAAGTCTGTCGGGGAGCCTACTGCACGAAACCACAGATTGGAGAACCTATTACGAGGGGTCGGTCCGCAGCCAGGCATCAACTTGAAGTGGATGATATGAAATGAGTTATGGGATCGCCCTCCGTGGTATAGTGGTTACCATGCTGACTTCATATACCCAAAGTCGCGGGTTCAAACCCGGCGGAGTACGATGGATTTTTTCGGAGGTAAAAATCTTTAGCATGGCTTCCTTCGGAAGGGAAGTAAAGTCGTTGGTCCGGTGTCGTAGATTTACGGCACGTAAAAGAACTTCAAGCCTGATAGAGAGGCCTCTGAGCAAAATTAAGCGGTCGGGACGCTGAGAACCACAGCAGTTAAAGAGCGTCCATAAATAAAACGCCATTTTGTGTAATGGGGGAAACTGGAAGACCCGGAGGAAACCAGCCACGATACCTCTTCGTATACAACGAATCCCACCCGGGCCGCTTAGATGGGAGGCGAGCGGTCTAACCACTCGCCCACGCTGTCTTCTCTAGCTGTTCCATACACAAACTATTAGTATAAGCGATTACTCCTTTACCTATATCATGTTAATAGAGATAAACATTAGCAAAATTGGTATTATTACTTGCTTCCTTGTAAATAGAAGGGAAATAAGGGACTAAAGTAGCAATCAAATCTCATAAAAGCTGGTCATTATGTGAAAAAATTGAGGTACGGTTCGCTTTGCATGGTCCCATTTGAGAAAAGTTAAGTACTTTAAAATTGAAACCAATAACAAGTAGTAAGTCTTTGTCTGATCCTTACGGTTTAACCCTTATGTAAAATTCTGCAAAACTCATCCACAATAAAGAGGCCTACAGAGGCTCTTGTTAAATTAAGAAGACAAATGTAACTAACTGACAATTTCTATGAAAATAACAAACACTATATGTAAATAACTTATATTCATGACTGAATTGAAAACAGCAATGCATAAAATGTACAAATACCAAACATGAAGCAGCCATAGGGCGAAATAAGCCCAGGGTGAGATAAACCCTTGGGCAGAAATGCCCTAAAATCCCAGTAGTTAGTTAGTTTAGTCTTCCCAGGAAATTCAACATACCCATTTTAGTTGTGACGTTATTATTTTTAATATATGGTAGTTTAATCAAAATCGTTAGAGCCATTTTTGAGGAAAGCAATTTTTCCATGTAAAGGGTAGTTTGTGGTGCGGGATTATTTTGAAGATCTTCGTTGGAAGATACTAAACATAAATGCCAATTTTGTTGTTTTGTTGAAAGAATGTTGTTACCGGAATCTGTGGACCTCAAAACATGTTTCCGACGAAATCTCGACATCGAATTTTTGCGTAGAAAACAATATCTTCTCTAGCTACTATGTAAATTGTATACAAAAGCATGCTAGAGAAAGTAAAAATCAGATGTTTTCCAATTCACAACACTTTCTGTACTGATTCTTCACCAAATTGTTCTTGCAAAAGCTTATTCTTCTCTCTACTTCATGCCAATCGAGATGAATTGTTTTATTACTTAGTTCTTTCTAAGTAGAAGAGAAAGAAGGGGGATACACTAGAGCCAAATGTTTTAAACGCCGGTTGCTATGTGATGCAATTGGATCCATTTCTCATTGCATGACCACGATTAAAAAGTAAAAAAGACTTACCATTTGAGAAAAGTTAAAGTAATGGAAATTATAAAAACACTCAGGAATATTTTGGAAATGGTTAGCTATATAAAAAAATGTTATATGTTTCATTCACGTGACTTTCTCTACATCTCTGCAAAAGAATATTGTTAAAAGCTTAGGCTTCTATTTATTCCATACTAATTAGAAAACATTAAATAGTCTTATTACTTGCTTCCTTGTAACTAGAAGCGAAATAAGGGAGTAGCATAGATTAAAGTAATAGTCAAAAGCTGGTTGCTATGTGACTGAAGTGCCTTTGTTTGTGTGGATAGGAGTTAAAAGATTCGTATGAGAAAAGTATGTTGTTCAAAGCTGAAACTAAAAACAAGGATTATCTAACTCCAGGAAAAAAATGCATATAACATAAATTGTGTGTTTTAATGTGCTTTACATTTTCTGTGAGGTAAGTTTTTGTCCATCTCTTACGGTTTGGCAGTTCTGCAAAAATCCGTTAAATTCATCTAGAATAAAGATTTTTCAGATGCTATTCCCAGAAAATTCAAGATATACATTTTATTTGTCAGGTAAATATATTTAATATACGACATTTTAATCAAAATCGTTAGAGCCATTTTTAAGACAGTCAAAATTTTCGAATAAAGTTCCATGTAAAGGGTAGTTTGGTGTGGGGGGGGGATTTTCTTGAAAATCTTCATGTCGCATCCTTGGCAGATACCAAACTTAAATACCAAATTTGGTTTTTAACGGTCTTTTCATTTTTGAGCTATACTGCCCACAGACACACAGACAGACAGACAGACACACATACGTACATTTTTCTAAAAATGGTTTGTTTATTTTGATTTAGGGGGTCTCAAAACATATATTTCCGGTGAAATTTCGGTATCGAAATTTTTAGTACAATACAATACCTTCTCTATACACAATGTAGATAGTGGGTATAGAGAAAGTAAAAATGTACGTATATAATATAAATTGTGTGTTTAAACGAGACCTACATTTTTTGTATAGTAAGCTTTTGTGTATCTCTCACGTTTCCTGTTAAACAAAAAACATTCAGAATTGAGAGGGCTTCAGAGGCTATTCCAAAGAAATTAGGATATACAGTTTACTTTCCATGTAAATATCTTCAATATACGGTATTTTAATAAAAAAACATTAGAGCCCTATTAAGAAAATCGAAAATTTCGAAAAACCTCCCATGTAAACGGTTGTTTGGGATAGGGGGATTTTTCTGTACAACTGGAAAACCGTAAGAGGTAGATCTCATTTACAGCACAAAAAATGTA
The DNA here is from genome assembly GCA_030762935.1 of Hymenopus coronatus. NCBI lineage: Eukaryota > Metazoa > Arthropoda > Insecta > Mantodea > Hymenopodidae > Hymenopus > Hymenopus coronatus. The sequence goes on from CM060897.1 coordinate 32,070,446, forward strand.
GAGCTTGTTAAAACACACAATTTATTTATAATATTTTTTTTTTTTTTTGGAGCTAACAATTTCTCTGTTATTGGTTTCAATTTTAAAATATTTAAATTCTTTTATTTTTGCTTTACTCCTTGGCATGATAAGAGCACCTAATTACAATGACCTTCCATAGTGATAGCTTTTAAAAGGATTTACCTATCGCTTTAGTCTATAATGGTTATCTTGTTTAGCAAGGTATAGATAAAATAAGAATAGCTTGTTTCCAAAACAGAGAGAGTAATCCATGTGAACAGAATAGATTAGACTTTTGTTTATGACGTGCTAAATGGTATCTAAATGAGTGAGATATTTATCACTTATATGACACTCGTTTTCAAGTTAAAACGTATATTTCCTAAAACTATCGAACTATTGTTCCCCACACCTTGCTGTATTCCTTTGATATTTGCTTCACCGCTACAGATAATTTGAGGAATAAACAAAATACTGTGAAATAATGGCAAAGGGAGGAATCAACATTCCTATTGCATAATTGAATACCTCTGAGCATTATTTGTTGAATGTCCGTAATAACTAACTGCATCGGTATAATGTTATGTACTCTCTGAGTTCCTGAATGCCATTCCTAACACCAGCTCATAGCTGTATAAAATCAGGCATTAGCGGAATGGCGCAAATATCTGCTACTGGAAATAGTTTATACTTTTTCTAGCACGACAGAGTGGGATGACTCAGAAGGTTTCGTCTATGGCCTGTATTCGGGAGGTCTGGGTTCGCTTCTCGTGATGGGCCTACACGGGTTTTTCGGAGGTTAAACCTCGGTCACCAGGCGAATGCTGGATAGGTTTCTTTGGTCCCCCAAATGTCCTCCTCAATGTAGTTTCCATTGTCATTTCCTTCATCCGTTGGTTTCTTTCAGGGTTGAATAGTCGGCAATAGTGCTCGGTGCGGCGTGGCAGGAAAAACGGATGCTCTGAGTAAATATCTCCGTATCCTTTCATTGCTGTGCCATCGCTACAGGTTCCGGCCGCCCGGTGTACCTTCTCACCTTATTCCTCCATCCCGAGGACGCCCCCTCGTGAGACGTAGGTACAGTAACCTCAGGTTCGGGCCGAGTGTCATCCGAGAAGTGACAGAAGAATAAACTTTTTTAAGAATAGTTTGTCACAAAATACGTAGAGAAGTTCATGTGAATGGAACACATTAGATTTCAATTGTTTTCTACCTTCGTATTTACACAGAAGAAATTTAGAATTCATATATTTGAATTTGGTTAAAGAAATCTATTGATGGCTATAATAAAAAGCAACAAGCACTGCGGCGGCAAGTAAAATGCACTTGAAGCCTTAATTTATATCATATAAATGTTCGCAATAACCCTTTGCAGTGACTATTTCAAATTTATCATACACGATTTACTATCTGGTCATTCTTTTGTTTTGTATCATTTATCACAAGGTCATTCTTTTATTTAGTCAGTGTCGTCAAGTGTTTTCTTTGTTTCTCCAGCCCGTATGTACAATGTAGGTACATAGATAGTGGATAGAGAAGGTATTGCATCCAATCCAAAAATTCGGTACCGATATTTCACCGCAAGTATATGTTTTGAAGTTCCCTAAGTCAAAAAATGATTTTCTGTAGACGTAGTACGTATATAGTGTATAGAGAAGGTATTGCATTCCACCCATAAAATCGATAACGGGATTTCTTCGGAAATACTTGTTTTAGGGTCTCCTGTATCCAAAAAAAAGCATTTTTAGAAAAAAAGTTCTTGTGTGTCCGTAAACACGATAACTCAAAAACAAAAAACCGATAAAATACCAAACTTAGAATTTAAGTTTAGTGTTTCTCGAGTATACGACACGAAGATTTTGAAGAAAATTCCCCTACCCCCAACTACCCTTTACATGAAAAAATGTTCGAAAATTTTTATTAAAATACCGTATATTAAAGGTATTTACTGACAACTGAATTTTCAAAATAGTTCTGAAGAACTCTGTATTCTGAATGAATTTTGCTGGAAAGCACGTAATTGGTGAACCGTAAGAGGTACACAAAATTTTACTTCACGGAAAATGTAGATCTCATTAAAACACATAATTTATGTCATTTACGTTTTTCTGGTAGAGCTGTCCGCTTCTGAGATATTCCTTGTTTTTGACTTCTGCTTTAAAATACATATACTTTTTCTTATACGGGAATTTGTCAACTCCTGGCGATACAAATAAAGGCATTCCAACACATAGCAACCAGCTGTTAAAAGATTTTATTAGTATCATTTTAGCCTAGTGTATTCCTTATTTCCTCTCTGTTAACAAGGAAGTTTTATCTCGATTAGCATGAAGTAAATAGAAGAATAAGCTTTTAAAAATAATTTGTTAGAGAGATGTAGAGTAAGTCAGATGAATGGAACACATTAGATTTTTTTTTTTTCTTTTCCTTGGAATTTAACATTTTCTGGTGAAATATTTGCGATATAGTATTTAAATTCATATTTTATTTATGAAATATCCAGATAAATATCATTCTGCAGTCTGGTCTTCCCAGATATCCGTTAGCTCAGACGTGTTATGATATTATTTGTGATAATTATTTGTTTTTTTCACAATAGCCGTGTGCAGGACAGGATTGGAGTTTCCATCTGATTGTAGATAAACAATTATCACTAATTGGCCTAATAGGTGGTTAAACTTTGGAGCCGGGGACTTGAAATAGGTACATTATAACTTGCCATTGCGGCACGTCGTCACAAAATAATTTGAGATCTCGTGGTTTACCGAGAAAGCATGCGAGTCACTTCCGGATTTAGTATCATGTCGGCATGTTGTCGTGGTAACTCGGTTGGTTAAAACAACCTGAGTGTGTCAATGTAAAAATTAATGAAATAAATCTGATATGTTCTATAAACATGACTTTGTTTAGTTGTTCCAAAAACAACCCTTTCTTATAAAATATTCTTTTATTACGTCATTCTAATCAAGATAAACATTGCCAGAATATTGATAGTTAGATCTTTTAAAAGCCGGTCGCTAAGAAACAATAGAAGTGCGGTTCTCTTTGCTTGCTTGGAGTAAGCAAAGAGAAACGAAAAGAAAGATTTCTCCCATTTGAGAAAAGTTTAAGTACCTTAAAACAGGAGCCAATAATTTGGAATATCTCGAAAGCGGTTACTCAACTAAAAAAAACACATATATATGACATAAATTGTGTGTTTTAATGAGATCTATATTTTTTGTGTAGTAAGTTTTTGTCTATCTCTTGCTATATAAAAGTTACTCAAAAGTAATCCTGAATGAAGAGAGTTTGAAAGCCTACTTTCAGAAAGTTCAAGATTTGAACTAGAGAATATCTGTAATATATGAGAATATCTAAAATATATGAGCTTTTAAACAAAATCGTTAGAGCTATTTTTGAGAAAAGCAAAAATTTCGAAAAAGGTTCATTTATTAGGATAGTTGGGGTTGGAGGGATTTTCTTGAAAATCTCGCTACTTGGAAGATATTGAACTTAAATACCAAGCTTGTTATTTAACCATCTTTTCGCTTTTGAGCTATACTGCCCCCCCCCCACTCACACACACACACACACACAGGCATACACACACATGGGCATTTTTCTAAAAATTTTTTTTTTTTTTTTTTAATATATTTAGGAGGTCTCAAAACATATTTCTGGTGAAATTTCGGCGTATACAATTTTGGGTGTAGTACAGTACCTTCTCTATATACTATGTACATAGTACGTGCAGAGAAAGTAATAAGCATACTGCCCAGAGAGCAAAAACTAACAGTAAATTGTTTCGGAAGTCAAGATCCCTGACATGACCATAGAAGTTAATGACGCAGAGCAAATGAAATAGTTAAAATATACCTATGTGTTTTACATTTAAATTTTTGGCGTTGGTTGTAATTCATCCTGAAACGGACCTTAAACGGATATTTGATATTTATATTACTAATGTTTGTTTTGAAGTCACATTGTCCATGCACATGGCCCTTCTTCCAGAAATGTCTATTTGGGGAGAGTATGACGGCCTGCAAACATGCATTTCTGGTGATACATTAGTTCTGAATATGGACAGAATGCGATTCTTTCAACACTTAGTATAAATGTGGAGAAATGAAATTGCATAGAAAAAGGCATGTGATTGTTACTTAAAAGACTTTATCATCTACTATAATAGTTTCTAATTCCGATGAATCGACAGAGCATTGGTCAGTTTTAGAAATCTCGCAACCTTCGTGAAGATCATCGTTTTTCAAGGAAAAGGGATGCTGCTCACCACAAAAGACCGGTTTCGACAGGTTTGCCTTATGACGTCATCGTAACTACACAGAATCCAGGTGTTAGTTTAATGAAGATCAAGTCAGCTCCATCTGTGGGCCAGTCTGCAAGTTAGGCGTGTCGGTTACAGACTGGTACCTGCCGGCCAAGAAGTGACTCACCAATACGGTTGAATAATTATGCGTTCGGTAGAAAAGGTAAACGCCCAACAGTGGAAATTCCTAAACAGCTGAGAATTAGTCAAAACGACAGTTAAATACTCGTTCACTGTCGTATTACAGATTAGATTAAAAGACGAGGGGTTTTACTGAGTTCATCAACTGATTGCTGAAACGGTTTTAACAGTGACTTTCAGTAACACCAGTATGTATTAAAAAATGATGTGTTCCATTCACATGACTTTCTCTATACCTCTGTAACAAATTATTGTTAATAAGCTTATCTTTTATTTATTTCATGCTAACCGAGAAAAATTAGCAGAAATAGACTTATTTCTTGCTTTATTGTAAGTAGAAGCGAAATAATGGAGTAGCATAGGTTAAAGGGAAAGCCAAAACCTGGTTGCTATGTGACTGATGTTCCTTTGTTTGTATGGACAGGAGTTGACAAATTCCTGTATGAGAAAAGTATGTTTTTCAAAGCTGAAACCAAGAAAAAGGAATATCTCAAAAACGATCAACTCCACGAAAAAAAATGTGTATAACATAAATTGTGTGTTTTAACGTGATCTATATTTTTTGTGTGTTAAGTTTTTGTCCATCTGTTACGGTTTAGTTGTTATGCATAATTCATCTAGAATAAAGTAGTCTTCAGAGGCTATTCCCAGAAAATTCAAAATATACATTTTATTTATCAGGTAAATATCTTTAATATACCATATTTTAATCAAAATCGTTATAGCCATTTTATAGAGAATCAAAATTTTCGAAAAAAGTTCCATGTAAAGGGTAGTTTGGAGTGGCGGGTTTTTTCTTAAAATCTTCGTGTCGCATCCCTGGAAGATAGTAAACTTAAATACCAAGTTTGGTATTTTACCGACTTTTCGTTTTTGAGTTATCGTGTTCACAGATACACGGACACACACACATGGACCTTTTTCTGAAAATACTTTTCTTGGATACAGGGGACCCTAAAACATATTTCCGGTGAAATCTCGGTATCAAATTTTTTGGTGCAATACAATACCTTCTCTACACACTATGTACATAGTGCATATAGAGAAAGTAAAAATAGTAAGATCAGTTTGCATAGCCATTAATACATGATAGAGAAAATCATGTGAAAGCAGCATGAGAGTTTTTTATTTGTGCTCTTCACACTCAAACACGCGTACTCATAAACACAATCGTGCACACAGAGACATTTTGATAAAAAAATCCGATTCAATGCCCACATATCTCTCTCTTATAATTTCGTATTATTTTTAACGCCCGCTTTTACTATTATGGTACGCAGACTATGACACTCATGGTACATGGAATGAAGATGGACGCCGGTGGAATGTGGTGGCGGGGGAAACCGGAGAACCCGCAAAAAACCGCTCTGTCCACCGCATATCCCACATGCTGCCACTATGGTGGCAATATCTCTCTTATTTCTTGCTCTTGGCCATACAAAGAGAATCGAATTTCAATTATTTCACTTAACACCTATCGCTTTAGCCTAGTACTTTTGCTTACTTAACTTCTAGTTATTAGGAAGCAAGTTATAAGACCATACGTACTAATGTATATCTCGATTCGCATGATGTAGTTAAAATAATACTCTTTTGTACGATAGTTTGTTTGCAGGATAGGTAGAGAATGTAACGCATCAGACTTTTTTTTTACTTTCTCTACACGTACTATGTACATAGTGTACAGAGAAGGTATTGCACTCCACCAAAAAATTCGATACCGAGATTTCACCGAAAATATATGTTTTAGGGTCTCCTGTATTCAAAAAAAAGTATTTTCACAAAAAGGTCCGTCTGTGTGTGTGTGTGTGTGTGTGTGTGTGTGTCCGTGTGTTCGTGTGCCTGTGAACACGATAACTCAAAAACGAAAAGTCGGTAAAATACTAAACTTGGTATTTAAGTTTACTATCTTCCAGGGATGCGACACGAAGATTTTGAGAAATATCCTACCGACCCAAACTACCCTTTACATGGAACTTTTTTCGAAAATTTTGATTTTATAAAATATGGCTCTAACGATTTTGATTAAAATATCATATATTAAATTTACCTGACAAATAAAATGTATATTTTGAATTTTCTGGGAATAGCCTCTGAAGACTACTTTATTCTGGTTGAATTTTGCATAACTACTAAACCATGAGAGATGGACAAAAACTTAACACACAAAAAATGTACAGCACGTTAAAACACACAATTTATGTTATATACATTTTTTCGTGGAGTTGATCGTTTTTGAGATATTCTTTTTTCTTGGTTTCAGCTATAAAAAACGTAATTTTCTCATACAGGAATTTGTCAACTCCTGTCCATACAAACAAAGGAACATCAGTCACATAGCAACCAACTTTTGGCTTTCACTTTAACCTATGATACTCCCTTATTTCGTTTCTACTTACAATAAAGCAAGAAATAAGACTATTCCTGCTAATTTTTCTCGATTAGCATGACATAAATAAAAGATAAGCATATTAACAATAATTTGTTATAGAGATATACAGAAAGTCATGTGAAAGGAACACATCAGATTTTTTAAGTGTTCGTGTCGCTTCTTTGGCAATGCTAATCACATACACCAAGTTTGGTATTTATCCGAGTTTTCGATTTTGAATTACCTTTGCTTTCACAGATATATGCCTTTTCCCTCACACACACACACACACACACACACACACACACACATATGCCAAAACACATGAACCTTTGTTTATAAAAGTGTTTTTTTTAGATTCAGGCTGTCTCAAAACATATATTTCCTGTGACATTTCAATATGAATTTTTGGGTGAAATGCAACATTTCCCTACTTAGTATACTTAGCACAGAAAGTAGAAAACAAAACAAAAAATCAGATGTGTTCCATCCACATGGATTTCTCTTCAGCTCTGCAACAAATTACTGTTAAAAAGCTTATGCTTCTATTTACTCCATGCTAATCGAGAAGAAAGCAGAAATAGTCTTATTACTTGCTCCCTTGTAAGTAGAAGCGAAATAAGGGAATTCCATAGGTTAAAGTGATAGTCAAAAGCTGGTTGCATTGTGACTGAAGTTCCTTTGTCTGTATGGACAGGAGTTCACAAAGTCGTGTATGAGAAAAGTACGTTTTTTATAGCTGAAACCAAGAACAAAGGAATATCTCAAAAACAATCAACTCCTCGAAAAAAATGCATACAATATAAATTGTGTGTTTTGAAGTGCTCTATATTTGTTGTGTGTAAGTTTTTGTCCATCTCTTACTGTTTAGCAGTTATGCAAAATTCCGTAAAATTGACCCAGAATAAAGTAGTCTTCAGAGGCTATTCCCAGAAAATTCAAAATGTACACTTTGTTTGTCAGGTAAATATCCTTAATATACGATATTTGAATCAAAATCGTTAGAGCCATTTTTTAGAAAATCAAAATTTTCGAAAAAAGTACCATATAAAGGGTAGTTTGGGGCGGGGGATTTTTCTCAAAATCTTCGTGTCGCATCCCTGGAAGATAGTAAACTTAAATACCAAGTTTGGTATTTTACCGACTTTTCGTTCTTGAGTTATCGTGTTCACGGACACACACACACTGGGACCTTTTTCTGAAAATACTTTCTTTGGATTAAGGGGACCCTAAAACATACATTTCCGGTGAAATTTTGGTATCGAATTTTTTGGTGGAGTGCAATACCTTCTCTATACACTATGTACATAGTACGTATAGAGAAAGTAAAAACGTGATAAATACTTGTTTATTATTCAAGTCACGTTGCTTCTAAGGATTATGATCAAAGAGTTCCTGAAAATGCCCACCATTCCAGACACAACTTTAAAAGCAAACATCTATGTTAAATTTTTATTTCCTCTATGTTAAATTTTTTTTCCTCTAAATTAGCTCTAGGCTATTTGATTAATGACCCTTTGTCCTCTAATGTGCCTTGGGACAACAAGTTAAGGTAATAATGCATGAATTCATTGTCATTGTTTTAGCATTAGTGCAAACGTATTGATTGTAGCGTTTTAGTGCTAGCAAACAGTGGTTAATTGGTATATATTATCGGATCTGCATCATTATGTTGCTATTAACAGGGTGAAGATTACATCCCCGTTCATGTTACCTATGCTACTGTTCGAGAATTGATAGCGTGCAGTTTTCCATACATCTACAAGGTGAATAGAAACAAACGAATACATAGCTATATAAAATGTTTTACTTTCTCTACACGTACTATGTTATATAGTGTATAGAGAAGATATTGCATTCCACCCAAAAATTCGATACTGAGATTTCACCGGAAATAGACGTTTTAGAGTCCCCTATATCCACAAAAAAAAATCTGATGTGTTCCATTCACATGACTTTCTCTACATTTCTGTAGCAAATTATTGCTAAAATGCTTATGCTTCTATTTACTTCATGCTAATCGAGAAAAAATTAGCAGAAATATCTTATTACTTGCTTCTTTCCTAGTAGAAGCGAAATAAGGGAGTACCATAGGTTAAAGTGATAGTCAAAAGTTGGTTGCTATGTGACTGAAGTTCCTTTGTTTGTATGGACATGAGTTGACAAATTCCTGTATGAGAATCTATAAGTTTTTAAAGCTGAAACCAAAAACGACCAACTCAACGAAAAAATGTATATAACATCAATTGTGTGTTATTTCTGTTCTACTTACAAGGAAGCAAGTAATAAGACTGTTTCTGCTATTTTGTTCTCGATTAGCATGAAGTAAATAGAAACATTACTTTTTTTTAACAATAAGTCATGTAGAGAAAGACATGTGAATGGAATATTTTTTTTTTTTTTTGCATTAGATCACACACTAATTCATAGTTGCAGACTTTGGGGAAGATTAAGTTTGCGAGAGAAAATTCCCGAACCCGCTAGTCCTCACACAGCAACCAGGTGATCTAGAGGACCTTATTATATTTAAGAGGTAGTAGATAGCAATTTTCAGAGCTACAGAATATTACGCAATCTAATGGCTAATTTTAGTACAAAGGCATGCCGCTATGAAGATAAGGCAATAACGAACGCAAACTGTATCAAAAGCTATACGTAATGTGTGGACAATTTGATTCCGGCTGGCGGTGAACATATGTGTAAAGTTCTCCGTGTTTCGAGCAATTAAATTACATGGTCGCGTGCTGTGCCATATAACCTCAAGGAAATATGCTCATCGGGCTGTATAAGGGTCCGAGGGCCCCCGCTGGCTGCTGACATCATAAAACTGTAACGGAATTTGCTGAAGCTGCTTCCCTAGATTTTTATGTACGATCTGCACGTCCAACTCTCTCTCTCTCTCTCTCTCTCTCTCTCTCTCTCTAACACAATTGTGCTCCTGATATTCGAAAACAGACAATAAAGCAAATGTTTTAATATAAAATGTTCTAAGTAATATACCACACCTGCCAACTTCTTCACACTAAAACCTGTAAAGTGTAAACATTTTGCGAAGCCATGTAATTTCGAATGCGTAAACTGTTGTATGCAGTAAAAGCAAAAAATTACTAGTAAAATAAATGTGTTGTTTTTTTTTTTTTTTACTTTCTCCATACCCACTATGTACATAGTGTATAGAGAAAGTATTGCACTCCACCCAAAAATTCGATACCGAGATTTCACCGGAAATATATGTTTTAGGGTCCCCAATATCCAAAAAAAAAGCATTTTCACAAAAAGGTTCTTGTGTGTATGTGTCCGTGTGTCTGTGAACACGATAACTCAAAAACGAAAAGTCGGTAAAATACCAAACTTGGTATTTAAGTTTAGTATCTTCCAGGGATGCGACTCGAAGCTTTTGAGAAAAATCCCCCCACCCCCAACTACCCTTTACATGGACTTTTTTTCGAAAATTTTGATTTTCTCAAAAATGGCTGTAACGATTTTGATTAAAATTTCGTATATTAAACATATTTACCTGACAAATAAAATGTATATCTTGGATTTTCTAGGAATAGCCTCTGAAGAGTAGTTTATTCTGGATGAATTTTACGGAATTTTGAATAACTGCTAAACCGTAAGAGATGGACAAAAACTTAATGCACAAAAAATGTAGAGCACATTAAAACACACAATTCATGTTATATAAAGTTTTTTTTCGTGGAGTTCGTCGTTTTTGAGACATTCCTTATTTTTGGTTTCTGCTATGAAAAACTTATATTTTTCTCATACAGGAACTTGTCAACTCGATCCATATAAACAAAGGAACTTCATTGACATAGCAACCAGCTTTTGACTATCACTTTAACCTATGGTGGTCCCTTATTTCGCTTCTACTTACAAGGAAGCAAGTAATAACACTATTTCTGCTAATTTTTCTCCATTAGCATGAAATAAATAAAAGATAAGCTTATTAACAATAATTTGTTATAGAGAAAGTCATGTGAATGGAACACATCAGATTTTTTAATTTAGACCTGGCCTTTAACTGAATGCCCCATGGTCCTATCTGCGGAATTTTCCCAAAGAACGTATTGCCTAACTTATTGGCAATGGTGTTAACTCGTGTACCGTAATCGTAAGATTCTATTAACCTGTTTTTAAGTTTTTTATTAGGTCACACGCACGTCCATACTTCCAGACTCTGGGAAGGATAAGATATAATCTGAGCTAGAAAATAATCACTACACCCCAGCCAGGAATCAAACCTGGGTTTCCTTACACAGCAGACAGGCGCTCTACCGACTGAGCTACGGGGCAAGCTATTTCTGTTTTATAAGAATCCTTGAAGACCTAGCAGTACTGTTTCTTTCGGTTACATCTGTGAAATTCTTCCTTTACCCCAATAAATATTAAATTGTAGAGCACTACTTCATACGCCATAAATAGATGTATAGCCCATACTTTAACGGATTAGAGTAATTTAAAGTTTATATGAAATATAAACAATAAGAGTCACAAAAATGTGAAATATAGCCTGCAGCTATAGAACGAAATACGATAAACAATTCATGTAAAGTAGTTTGCAATTCATGTCGTCCGTTACTGAATATTCACGCCCATTTTCTGGTTTTGGTTGACAGGGAATTTGGTGGTAGAAGAGAAATCACCCTAACCTAGCGACCCGGCAAACCACGCACAAACTCGTATTCAGAGTGAAAAACCCAACGGGAATCAAACCCAAGAACACCCAAATGTAAACCTTACATCTTACTGGAGACATTTTCCTTGGTCTTTTAAACAGATGCCAAAACGGGTTTTTGCTGTGACAATTCGGCTAAGAATGTTTAGTCAAATGCAATACGACTACTCCACTTTTCACTTTCTGTGATTCGTACATAGTATATCGGTAGACAAGGTATTGAAGTGCACCTAAAAATGTAGAAGTGTAGTTACAGAAGTAATTAATTGTTATTTCCTGTGACTCCCAAGTGAAGAATAAGGTATCATGAGTATACTTTCGTGATCGGAGTTGAATTTCTAGTTCGTGAGCCGCTCTGCGTCAAGGTGACGAGGGATAAGCTCATCGTTCACAGATGGCACTGTAGGACAAAATCACGACTTGCGGATGCAATTCGATGAAATTTAATCCAAAAACTCTCTTCTTTCAAGGTATGGGTTCATTTACTTGCAAATAAACATTACACGGGACCACAGGCTTTACTTCCCTTTCGAAGGAAGCCGTGCTAAGGATTTTTGCATCCGAAAAACAATCCATCACCCTCCGCCAGGTTTGAACCTGCAACCTTAGGTTTTAGAGGCCAGCATGGGGTGGAGGGGGTGTCGGAAGTCGTTGCAATTAAAATGGTATGCATTTTACTGCAGCGTAGTCACATTACTTTCTCAGCTCATTACTATTCAAAGATATATCTTATATATTATGAATGAAATTATCGGCATTGCGTACCTGTCCGAAATTGAAAATAAGAATAAAGCTGAAAGTCATGAACGAGCTGCAATTTTCATTTTTAAATCTGCAATTGGTAATGCAAATTAGTACAAAAAGGGTTAGGATATGGTAGTTGATAATTGTAAGGTGCTCTATAAATCTATATCGTTATTTGCAAAGAAGCATAATTTTTTCTAAAATTTTATATGACTTGAAAGCCATAAGAGATACATAAAAAGTTGCTGTACTCACAATTTAAATAAAATAAAAATATACTGTGGCGCTAAGCTAGTTTAAATTTTCAGCGATTCAATTCTTTTTCAAATTTCAAATGAAACAAAAGCATAGAATAATAATTTCAAAGGCATCGTAAAGCAACCAACATTTTATAGATTTGACTACCGCGTTAGTCAATTGTATCACCTTGTACCTACAACAAAGTATGTGCGTGAGATGCCGGAGGGGATTCCACACTGCAGCCACTCAGACCCTACGAGGTGAGGGTAAGAAGAAAGTAATTACAACGGTCGGCCGGAACCGGATGGCGAGGAGGTAGCTGCCGTGGAGGGTGCCTAATAATTTCCAAAAAGTTCATCTCGAGGCGGGGAGCTCCAGGAGCTCACACCACAGGTCTGTCTAAACTCCCTGTCAACAGATGACTTCCAAAGCCGTCCTGCCGCTGAGAGCTGTATTTCCAGAGAGCAGTCACCACCACGGAAGGGCGCGAATATCGACGCCCTCGCCGACACTTAGAACCCTGAATGAGAACGGTTGGATAAAATAGAAATGAAATGAAGGGACAGGAATTTTGGGGGAATGAAGAAACCTCCCGAGCATATACCTGATGAGCTGGGAAAGGTCCGTAAATAAAAACCTTGGGTTTGAGAGGTGAATCTCACGATCTCCCGAATACCGGTCTCAGACGGAACGCCTGAGCCACTTGACTCGGTACAACGAAGTATATACTAAAAATACTTCTCCACACTTTTATGTCGATTAATATGGAGAGAAAAAAACATTTCGTAAGAGTATATGTTGAACAGTGGATACGAAAGATCGTTTAAATAAAATGCATCACTCCTTTGCTGATATTACAAAACCGTAGGTTTACGAAAGGAACTCACTTTTGGAACAACGTCTGCAGCACGTTTATTTATACTAGATTTACGATGTAAACAAAGAATATGTTGAAGCGGACGCTAGAAAATGGTTTTCCTTTACAACCGATGTTTCTAGTAGCAATCCGCTGCACCTGCGGTGGGAGCCTGCCGCTTAGGCAACACAGCAAACACAGCTGCCATGCGGGCTGTCGATAAACAAAGGCGCTGGTGGCTTTCATACACACACATGCGCTCGGCCTTAGGTCAAGCCGCGCGGCTTTTCAATGTTTGTGGATATATCACCGCACGCTTTCGTTGAAGGATTCGTGGACAGGAAAATCCGGAGCCCGTTTTACTTCAAAAGCCTTTTGACTGCAAACTGTCGCATAGGATTATTTGGTTTCTGTTACTTGCGTCATCATCAAGGATTTGCCAGCAGCCAAAAGACCGGGTTTACTTGTATGAATATGTGAGGCGAAAATGGCTATCTACGCTCTACAGCATCGCATCGTTAATTTCACGTCGGGCCATCCTTGGTCTAAAGGGGAAATTAGCTCTCCTTATTAAGCCAAAAATGACATGACGGATAAATCCAAACTTGGCATTCAAGTTGAGCATCTTACAGAGCCGGACAGCAACATGTTAAAAAAACCTCCCAACCAGACTACCCTGACAAACAAAATGTATATCTTGAATTTTCTGGTAATAGCCTCTGAAGACTACTTTATTCTGGATGAATTTTGCGGAATTATGAGTAACTGCTAAACCGTAAGAGATGGACAAAGACTTACTACACGAAAAATGTAGAGCACGTTAACATACACAATTTATGTTATATACATTTTTTCATAGGGTTCATCGATTTTTAGATATTCCTTGCTTTGGTTTCTGCTTTGAAAAACTTATAATTTTTTCATACAGGAATTTGTCAACTCCTGTCCATACAAACAAAAGAACTTCAGTGACGTAGCAACTAGATTTTCAATATCACTTTAACGCATGATACTCCCTTATTTCGCTTCTACTTACAAGGATGTAAGTAATAAGACTATTTCTGCTATTTTTTCTGATTAGCATTAAGTAAATAGAAGTATAAGCTTTTTAAGAATAATTGGTTTCAGAGTTATAGAGAATGGTACACATCAGATTTTTTATTGCATTTTCGCACGAAAATGGTTTTGATTGGGTACAATATGTTTAAGATATTTGCATAACTAATACTTATGTACTTACCTTGATATTTAAGTTCAGGATCTTCCAAAGATGCGACACGAAGATTTTGAACACCCCAAATAAACGGTCCGTTACATGGAAAACATTTCTACAATTTTTATTTTCTCAAACTGGACGCTGACAATTTGATTAAAATACCACATATATTAGAGATACCTATATCACAAATAAAATGTATATTTTTAATTTTCTGGAAATAGCTTCTAAAGCTTTCTTTATTCTGAATGACTTTTGCACAACTGGTAAACCATAAAGAGATAGACAAAAAGTTACTACATAAGAATATTAAAACATTTAATTTATGTCATACACGATTTTTTGTGCAGGTAGCCATTTCCGAAATATTCCTTTTTATTGGTTTCAGTTTTAAAATATTTAAAATGTTCTCTTACGTGAATTTGTAAACTCCTGGCCGCGCAAACAGAAAACATTTCAATTACATAGTAACCAACGTTTAAGGTTTTCAACTTTTGCAAAACATAGTTCACGAGGAAGATAGCGAATATTATTTGTAGCAGAACCGTAAAAACCACAGGTTTTTAGCTAAACTAGCTTTCATAATACACATGAATAAACATACTCATGTATTTTATCAGAATCAGAATCACATAAGCAGTGTAATGGCCATTATTATTTGTATGTATATATATTTATGTCTGTTCTACTATATATGTACATACATGCGTAATTACACAGAAATGGAATGTAAACTATTGCCCTGACGGTACGAAAAGAATTATAACATTTATACTCTTAGCAAGGTGTTCAAGTGGAGAGACAGAAAGCGAACACACTCCTGTTAGCTGTAGAATGCTGCGTCAGCCATCGCATGCGTATGTTTATGGATCATGCTTATTCAACTCTAGTCACTACCGAGTTGAAGTCAGTTTTCAGTTGCTGTTTAGCTTTTAGTGGTGAATTTAGTAGCTAATCTAAGCGGTAAGTATTGCGTAGCCAAACTCGAATACATATTAATTTTAGGGTCTGCACGTTTTTTAAAAAATGCAGCAGTGGCGAATTATTACCGCTTGACGTAACTGATGACAGCGAATACGGAGGAGCCGCTGGCAGTTCCATTGGATTAAAAATCTGATGTGTTCCATTCACATGACTTTCTCTATATCTCTGTAAACTATTATTGTTAATAAGCTTATCTTTGATTTATTTCATGCTATGCAAGAAAAATTAGCAGAAATAGTCTTATTTCTTGCCTTATTTAAGCAGAAGCGAAATAAGGGAGTACCATAGGTTAAAGTAAAAGCCAAAAGCTGGTTGCTATGTGACTGATGTTCCTTTGTTTGTATGGACAGGAGTTGACAAATTCCTGTATGAGAAAAGTATGTTTTTCAAAGCTGAAACCAAGCAAAAGGAATATCTCAAAAACGATTAACTCCACGAAAAAATGTATGTATCATAAATTGTGTGTTTTAACGTGCTCTACATTTTTTGTGGGTTAAGTTTTTGTCCATCTCTTACGGTTTAGTAGTTATGCAAAATTCATCCAGAATAAAGTAATCTTCAGAGGCTATTCCCAGAAAATTCAAAATATACATTTTATTTGTCAGGTAAATAACTTTAATATACGACATTTTAATCAAAATCGTTAGAGCCATTTTTTAGAAAATCAAAATTTTCGAAAAAAGTTCCATGTAAAGGGTAGTTTGGGGTGGGGAGGATTTTCCTCAAAATCTTCGTGTTGGATCCCTGGAAGATACTAAACTTAAATACCAAGTTTGGTATTTTACCGACTTTTCGTTTTTGAGTTATCGTGTTCCCAGACACACGGACACACACACACGGATCTTTTTCTGAAAATACTTTTTTTGGATACAGGGGACCCTAAAACATATATTTCCGGTGAAATCTCGGTATCGACTTTTTTGGTGGAGTGCAATACATTCTCTATACACTATGTACATAGAGTATAGAGAAAGTAAAAAAGCAAATAATTCGTAAACTATAATAATATAGAATTTCAGAAAACGTGTATAAAATATGCATGTTCAAGTTTTAAATTTAAATACTGCAAAATTATAAAAGTTTAGAAAAATCAGTTAGGTTTCCTTACGTCGACATTATGTTGCCAGGCAGATTTGCATACTCAGTGTGCGAGTGAAAAGGAAATATGCGACCTGGCAACGCAGAGCACGATAATGCTTCTTATTCGCTGCAGAGTAGAATTCTTTCCAATGGAAAAAACATTATAGCTTAGTATATTCCCTTATTTCCCCACTACTTTCAAGTAACAAGTAATAAGAACATCTATGCGAATATGTATCTCGATTAGCATAAAGTAGGTAGAAGAATACGCTTTTTAAGAATAATTTTACAGAGATGTAGATAATGGAACATATCAGATAGTTTAGAATTTTTCATTATGTTTCGTTTTTTTGAAGTGCTAAGTTGTTTCTCGTCGTACCATACAAAGAATACGGTGCTTTGCAGCAAGCATATACCAACCTGCGTTTTAACATCTATCTGTTCTTAAATTAGTCATATAAAAAAATATAAAAGCTCATTCAGAATGAAGAGGAATTCACATTATATTTGCAGAACAGTCAAGATTTAGTTGTGTTTGAAATATAATAACTGCACAGTACATTTTTATAGCCAATTTTAAAACTAGCGAAACAATTTGCAATATTCGAATCAAAAAATAAAACCATGTCGAAGCCTCGGAAGATGCTGAACTTAATACTGCTGACTTTCTGTTGAGTTATGTAGTTGCCACGCACGCACGCACACACATACTTACTATTCAAAACTACATATGGTTTGTTTTATTTGTGTAAATGATCCTGTAACGTGTATTTCCAATGAAATAGAAATATGGAATATTTAGATAGAATATGTAGTTCTTATATATATTCTAATACAACGAAGTGTGTGTGTGTGTGTGTGTTTGTGTCTTACGGAGAGTATTTCACACTGCAGCCGTGGGTTTATTGTACGTCAGATCCCTGGAGGAAGGATTAGATAAGTGTAATTTCAGAGGGCGGCCCACATCAAGACAGGGAGAGAGCCGCTGTAGAGGATTCCCAACAGTTCACAAGTACTTCTTCATCTCGACGCGGATAGCGCATAGACCAACTCAGTCCGCAGACAATCACTAACGCCATCCCGAGAGCTGTATTTTTAGAGCGTAGTCACCTCCACGAAAAGGCGCCTCTGCCGCTGGCCTCGTCGACACTTACAACTCTGAAAGATACCGCTTTAGATGAAAAGAAGAGAAATGAAGGGATAGGAAGTTCGGGGGAATGAAGAATCACCCACCATTCAGCTAGTGACCCAAGTAAACTGCCGCGCGGGGAACCGATCCCAGGACCTCCTGAATGCCAGTCCCAGATAAACCGCCTGAGCCAACTGGCTCAGTTATACAACGAAGTAGGATATAGTCCCTAACATACATGAACATTTTCACTTGAATAATGGCCAGGATTTGAATTGCTGATCTCTATTTTAATTGACAGCAAACTCAATTTTATCTAAACTGGCAGCATTAGACAGCTCTGCGGACCTTTGTCTTCGGGGTTATTAGCTAAAAGGTGTTTAGGTACAAGCAAAACAGTCACATTTAACAATTCACACAGCCTTTCACTTTTAACTGTTACACCTATTTTAATGTACATTAAGAAAAATCCTTTTTCACTATTTATATATTTTATTGCACATACTTATGCATTTGATTTACAGCCCGCATATATCGCTCTATGTGGCTTACGTTTAAAATAACAGTGTTAAAATATAAATAAAAGAAAGTGATAAATCATTCATACATTACATTCTACAGAATGCACATTCCCCCCATACGTAAACAAAGGAACGGAATAAAAGGGGGCGTGGGAAAACAGAAATGAAGTGACCGGTGCCGCCCTCATCTGTTTCAGCTGTTCTGTTGTACCTGATGCACGATTACGCAGCAGAAAAAAAGAATCCTTTTGTCCATTTTTATTATTATTGTAGTTCTCGGACTAGAATTACAGTGTCCGCATTACAGTGCAACGGAGTTGCTGTATACAGTGACTTTTCTCACCCTGGAAACGAAATCTTGTTATGGAACCACAAGGGTGTAAAGCAAAGACTATCAGTGCATTTCTTACACAAGTGTTTAGTGCAAAACATACTAGCGTTTATGTTAGAGTTTAAAATAACAAATTTGCCAATAAAGTGCACTAATTGAAAGCGTTTTTAAAAATCTGATGTGATCCATTCACATGACTTGCTCTACATTTCTGCAACAAAGTATTGTAGAAAGCTTGTGCTTCTATTTGCTTCATGCTAATCGAGAAAACATTAGCAGAAATAGTTTTATTACTTGCTTCCTTGAAATTAGAAGGTAAATAAGGGATGGTGATCAGGTCTTGCATTGAGAGGGATGAAGTGAAGGTCGCTCTCAGTAGTTCTCTCCAGGAGCCAGGAGGAGCCAGGAGCAGGAACTAGTCGCCCGAGTGTACTCGGGCGGGGGCAAATCACCACGGTACCTATCCGCTTTTCTCGCGGATTTACCCGTGTGATGTAAAAGATGTAGTCTTGTGCAAGCGTTTATGTCTGTGTCGAAGTAATGTGGGCAGGGTGTTTCCCTCTGTGCAGCCGGCGCGGGCTGGCTTACCTACCTGAGTGGTCACCCACCCAGAGAGGGACCAGGCCCGATGCTGCTTACCTTGGCCAGCCGCTTGCGGGCTGTCAAGGAAAGCAGTGCCGTCTAGCGGGGAGAACTGAAGGGATGTAGGTACGGGGTGGGGGAAGCCAGTGTTGCAGATCTGGTCGGAGTACAACTGGACGGTCACCCGTCCGAGTCGGGACCGGGCCCGATGCTGCTTAACTTGGGTAGAACTGTAAAGAAGGGAGAGGCGGCCGGAAAACTACCATCCCAAGGCGTCCTTGGGAAGGCGGTAGCTTACGCGTCTCCTAGGCAGCGTGTGGTCGTAAAGACTAACAGTGTTCACCTGGGGATTTGGGTGGGGAGTAAGTTTAGTGTATATTGTGCGAGCTCTTTCTCGCACAACGTCCACTATGTGAGGGATTCCGGAGTGGAATGGAGAATGTGGGACGGGAATCTACGGTCTGTGCCATATATCATCCTCGATGCCCTGTTCTGCACGGTCTGCAGCCTGCGGATGGTGGAACGAGCCACCGAACCCCAGACCTCGCAGCCGTACAGCATCAGGGCGGGATGACTGCGCGGTACAGCCGTAGTTTTAGGTGTGTAGGCATGGTAGAGCGGAAGATGGGAAACAACTGCCGTAGGGCAGCGTGTCCCATACCGACCTTCTCCCTGACATGTGGAGTGAAAGTAAGGCCGCGGTCGAGGAGGACTCCAAGGTATTTGGCGGTGCGGACCCAGGGGATCCGCCGCCGCCGCAACCTCAGGGACCTCTCCGGTCGCAGCCACGGACTTCAGCCAACAGTAGAGCTGAGCTCTTCTGCGGGCTGATGGCCATCCGCCACTGTTCACTCCAAGTAGTTCTCTCCTGAGTAGTTTCAGCTTTAAATAGCCCTGTCGAGTTCTGCAACTCTTAATGCGCCGGTCCCCATGGCCACGCTCGCTAAAGCGTCTCGCTTTGTTGCTTCGTGGGCAGGGGATCGTGGGTTCGAGTCCCGCCTTGGGCATGGGTGTTATATGTTTGTGTAATGTGTATATGTTTGTAAAAGAAACAGTAAAACCAGTAAACCAGTAATCAGTAAAACCTACGGGGGGAAATGTAAATAGGGATACAGTAACGGAGTCCTGATCAGACTCCGTTACTGTTTAAAAAAAAAAAAAAAATGCTGGAAGGTATATCTGCATAAGTCAAATATGGAGCAGTTCGGCCATCTGATGTACATATGCATATATACAGAGTGTTAATGAACTACACCGAAATATTTGCGAGATTGTGCACATGACTGATATAAGAAATTTGAAATCGGCGATGCATGGTCCCTGGATAAACATAACGCAGCTATATAGCGTTAAACGTGTGCGTGTCAGGTGCTGATAAGTCGGTGTTAAAGCAAAGCAGGTTGAAAAAATGGTTTAGAATGTCTTTAAAACTGTTGCCCGAGTATAGAAATAGTGATTTTTAGCAGCTCGTTACTAGCATTCTTAAGATTTAATATCGCAAAAGTCTCTAAAATCTCGAACTAATCACTTGACTGCACGACACTGAACATTCATTAACTACGTTCTTGAAATAGCCTACTCTGGAGGCGTTTTTTCAATTGCTGTAGTGGTTTAATGCGTAACGCGGGAAGCTGCTATCCCAAAGGTCATGAATTCGATTCTTGTCATACAATAATTTTTTTTATTGTTATTTTTTTCATTCCAGATGAAGTGCCGCGATACGTGAACGAGACCTGAACTCGGAAACTATCTTTCACTTGAAAGCCAGTACCATAACCACTACGCTAAAGAGGTACGCTGTAATATGTCCCTTCGTTTTTTGTGTTATGCTCTCGAATGGTTGATAAATTAGCCAGTGGCGTACTGGCACTTTATAAACTTATAGCCGTTACTTCGACATTTGAATAAATAGGCCATAAGTCTCCTATTTCATATTACTTATTTAATTAATCTACATATTCTATGAAAATATTTCGGTATAGTTCATTAACATCCTGTATATATAATTTTTATTCGTTTTTCCAGTAAGATTCTGTCCAACTCTTATGCCATTCAGAATGAAAAGCACTTTAAGGCTGTTCCTAGAAAATTCAAAATATACCTTTTATTTGTCTTGTAAATATCTTAAACAAACGATATTTTAATAAGAATCGTTAAAGCCATTTTAAAAAATAAAAACTAACAACATTTATCCATGTAAAGGATAGTTTGGGATGCTTTTTTTTCCTGAAAATCTCCACTCTTTTGGATCTTTGAATACCAAGTTTGATATTTAACCAACACTCTGTTTTTTAAGATGTTATTCGTAGATACAGAAGACACAAAAACACATGCACAGACACATGCGCCCAGCCGCACATGAACTTTTTTTAAAGGCTTTTTGGATCAAAGTATTCACAAAATCGTAATTAATCAGGGACTAAGACAAGCGTGACCTTTATCATCCTCTCTTTTCAATTTATACATGGACGAAACTGTCAGGAAATGGAAACTGACTTTAAACAAGTTTAATACTAAACTTCCTGTAGACACACTTGTATTTGCTGACGACCAGACTATAATGACTTCCTTAGAGAACAATTTACAAATAACAATTTTTAAATTAGGCACGGTTGCAAAAAACTACAGCCTAGAAATTTCTTCAACAAAATTAGAAGTTATGACTGCGAGGCAAACAATCTGATGTGTACCACTCACATGACTTTCTCCATATCCCTGCAACAAATAATTATACTTCTATTTATGCTAATCAGAAAAAAATAGCAGAAATAGTCTAATTACTCGCTTCCTTGTAACTAGAAGCGAAATAAGGGACAACCGTAGGTTAAAGTGATAGTCAAAAGCTGGTTGCTATGTCAACGAAGTTCCTTTGTTTATATGGATTGACAAGTTGAAATATGAGAAAAGTATACGTTTTTCATAGAAGAAACCAAAAATAAGGAATGTCACAAAAACGACGAACTGCACGAAAAAAATGTATATAACATAAATTGTGTGTTTTAATGTGCTCTACATTTTTTGTGTAGTAAGTTTTTTCCATCTCTTACGGTTTAGCAGTTATTCAAAATTTAGTAAAATTCATCCAGAATAAACTATTCTTCAGAGGCTATTCCCAGAAAATTCAAGATATACATTTTATTTGTCAGGTAAATATGTTTAATATACGAAATTTTAATCAAAATCGTTAGAGTAATTTTTGAGAAATTTCGAAAAAAAGTTCCATGTAAAGGGTAGTTGGGGGTGGGGCGATTTTTCTCAACACACACACACACATACACACACACACACGGACCTTTTTGTGAAAATGCTTTTTTTGGATATTGGGGACCCTAAAACATATATTTCCGGTGTAATCTCGGTATCGAATTTTTGGGTGGAGTGCAATACTTTCTCTATACACTATGTACATAGTGCGTATAGAGAAAATAAAAATACAAAGAATAAAAATAGTGTTGAATGAATTATAACAAGTAAAACATTTAAATTATCTAGGTGCTTCTGTAGTGTGTAATAGAGAAAAATCAGATGTGTTCCATTCACATGACTTCTCTATATCACTGCAACAAATTATTCTATTTACTTCATGTAATGGAGCAAAACTTAGCAGAAATAATCTTATTACTTGCTTCCTTGTTAGTAGAAGCGAAATAAGGGGGTACCATAGGTTAAAGTGATAGTCAAAAGCTGGTTGCTCTGCGACAGAAGTTCCTTTGTTTGTATTGACACGAGTTCACATAGTCCTGTAGGAGAAAAGTATACGTTTTTATAGCTGAAACCAAAAACAAGGAATATCTCAAAAGCAATCAACTCCACGAAAAAATGTATGTAACACAAATTGTGTGTTTTAAGGTGCTCTAATTTGTTGTGTGGTAAGTTTTTGTTCACCTCTTACGGTTTAGCAGTTATACAAAATTTTGTAAAATTGACCCAGAATAAAGTAGTCTTCAGAGGCTATTCCCAGAAAATTGAAGATATACATTTTATTTGTCATGTAAATATATTTAATATATGATATTTTAATCAAAATTGTTAGAGCCATTTTTTAGAAAATCAAAATTTTCGAAAAAAGTTCCATGTAAAGGGTAGTTGGTGGTGGGGGGGGGTTTCTCAAAATCTTCGTGTCGCATCCCTGAAAGTTACTAAACTTAAGTACAAAGTTTGGTATTTTACCGACTTTTTGTTTTTGAGTTATCATGTTCACAGACACATGGACACACACACACACACACACACACACACACACACGGACCTTTTTCTGGAAATACTTTTTTTGGATACAGGGGACCCTAAAACATATATTTCCGGTGAAATCCCGGTATCGAATTTTTTGGTGGAGTGCCATACCTTCTCTATACACTATATACATAGTACGTACAGGGAAAGTAAAAATATATAAATAATAAATTACAAAAATTTCAGTATCTGTATGGCACCCTGAGAAGAACACTGGGAAAGAAAGTGAGAAAGGAAACACGTTTAAAATGTGTTAAATCATCGGCTGTGCTTGAATTATTGTATGGCTCAGAAATATGGACTCTGAGTAAACAAACTCTCAAAAGAATAGAAGCTGAGAAATGAAATATTTACGATTTGTGGCAGCTATACATTAATGGACAAAAACGAAGTGAAGATGTACGTAAAGAATTGTAAATAATTAGGCTAACAGATAAAATTGAAGAGTATAGGAGGCAACTGTATGAACATATTTGTAGATGGATGCCCTGGAAAAGTTAGAACTATCAACCGAAAAATGGAAAAAGAGACCCCGAAAGATGGATACAGCAAATTTAATAATTGGAGCAGGAGCAAAGTAGATGAGGAAGGATCAGAGGGACACCAAAACGAGTATTTCTAATGCATAACTTTCGAGTTGAATAAGTGGAAGGAAAAGGTTGGAGGATTAATATAACTTTCAGGTAACCTGGTTCATAAAAGCATCTACTGTTTGCATTATGGAGTACCTAAAACAAGGACATAAAGGTTATTTTGTAAGGATCTTATCTAACCCTCCCAAAAAGTAAATAATTTATGTCTAAAAAGCTTATTCGTGCATAAGTTTGTGTGTAGTTGGAATGAAACAACGATTACCGACTGGGTATGCTCCCCAAGTTTAAGCTTGAGTTGGTAAACCTGTATTTCTTTATTACGGTAGAAGTATTTGGGAAGGTTCATATCCGGCCGGGTTAATACCACCCTTGCTGTCCGCGCCCTTAGTTTAAAGCTAGATTAAAACTTTCCTTGTCTTTTGTAATACCGCTGGGAACATAAGGATTTGCCATGCCAGCTAAATAGCAGCACAAGCAACTACAAACAATTCTAAGGAAAGAAATAAATGTTGTGAGCTATCTTGTTGTTGTTTTTTTTTCAATTTATGTCTCACCTATTATTTCGTTTAATGCCCGTACTAAATCAGGATTATTGCATGTTTATGTTTTCTCACCAGGCAATTAAGTCTAGTCTAGCATTTAAATCTCCGAGGCAATCTAAATGGGCAGTGATAAATCAAACCTCAAGGCTTGGGTTCCCATTAAAACACGTTGTGTACTCTTTCAAGCTGTGTATCTTTGAAACATCTAAAATCTACAGCGTTTAGCTTGCAATTTCGGTTGCAGTGGAAAACAAATACAAGATTCCAAAAAATATTCGTAAAAAAAAAAAAAAAAAAAATCTAAAAAGCTTATGCTTCCAATTACTTCATGCTAACCGAAAAAAAAATAACAGAAATACTCTTATTTCTTGCTTCCTTGAAAGTAGAAGCGAAATAAGGGAGTACATTAAGTTAAAGTGATAATCAAAAGCTGCTTGCTATGTGACTGAAGTTCCTTTGTATGGACAGCAATTGACAAATTCCTGTATGAGAAATGTATAAGTTTTTCAAAGTTGAAACCAAAAACAAGGAATATCTAAAAAAACGATCAGCTCCACAAAAAATGTATATAACATAAAGCGTGTATTTTAAGGTGCTCTACAGTTTTTGTGTGGTAAGTTTTTGTCCATCTCTTACGGTTTGGCAGTTATTCAAAATTCCCCGAAATTCATTCCGAATAAAGTAATCTAAAGAGGCTATTCCCAGAAAATTCAGGATACACATTTTATATGTCAGGAACATTTTTTAATATGCGACATTGTAATCAAAATCGTTAGAGCCATTTTTGAGGAAATAAAAAAATTTCGAAAAAAAATCCATGTGAAGGGTAGTTGTGGTGGGGGGATTTTATTGAAACTCTTTGTGTCGCATCTTTGGGAGATACCAAACTTAAATGCACACACATACACAGACACACTCTCACGCACACACGGACCTTTTTCTATTTTTTTATTCAGGGGGACCAAAACATGTATTTCCGGTGAAATATCGTTATCGAAATTTCGGCTGCATTACATCTTTTCTATACACTAGTACATAGTACGTGTAGCGGAAGTAAACATGTTGATGTACTTTTTTGATATGCTTGCCAGATCTATGGCTGGTTTAAAAGATGACATGTGTAAACCCTTCTAAGACAGGTACTTGGAAAAAGCCATGTGATTTCTACACGTCATATGTTTTCTGAAGTTGGAAAAGGTTGGCGAAGGAACGCTATGTCCCACAAACGACAGTTTATTATGTTTTATTGCCTGCAGTTTATTTGGTGTAAGCACTGCAATCGAGCAGTGGAAATCCCCACCGTTTCTCTTATTCCTCGTCACGTAGTGAGGAGAATTGATCAGAGGCGGGCGAGTTTATTGCAGAATTAGCAGAAAGTAATTTCTCAGTGTGTTGATTCAAGAGGCCATTAGACGTGTGATGTTTCCCGTATCGCAGAGAAGAATGCTGCTTGCTTTGTCCCAGTTTCAGGAGGCCGTGGCTCTAACTTCCGCTTGCATGAACCTGACTCTTATTCCGCTGTCAACTGTTTATTGCTGCAGGAATCACTTTTACGCCTCTCTTTTTCGATTGAATTTTCCTTTGTTTGAAGTGTTAAACTCCATGCCAAGCAATTTGAGTTTTATACTGGGTTCAGTGAATTCCTTTAATTCTATAGACTGGAAAATGAGAAATAAGACTTTATTATTTTAATGGTTACTGATAACATAATGACTATCCACGCGTTAATTTTAAAATTGCCGTATCACAACGTTTCCTACGTATCAGCGAAGAATAAGAATAAAGGATATATCACTAAAGTGTCTTCCTTCTTACTTTTACTCTTCAGTAAACGGCCCAGAGAGAGAGAGAGAGAGAGAGAGAGAGAGAGAGAGAGATCAAACTCCAAAGTTGATATACATTAGTTTTTATTGTTATTCTTATAGGCCTAACCCGACATCAGATTTTTTTTTTTTTTTTTTTTTTTTTTTTTTCCAGTTTATGAACACGTGTCTCCCGCTTTCCGTGTGGTTTCTATGACCATTGAGTTAGCATTACTAGATTCAAGATTTTCGCGATAGATCACCAAGCATCTCAATTCAGAGATAAAGCCTTGTTTACGATTAGTAAGTACTTATTCCCAGCTAACAGGTGGCCAAATTGCCTCGTATTTGACGTTTGCAGATATCCCTTCGTGCGTTGTAGAAAACTGATAAGAGGGGATCTCTGAGTGACCTTCACTTTAACACTCTTGCTTATCAGCGAAGATAGTGAGCGCGTCCTTCTCATTGAGATAGGTAAAATGAAAGTTGCCCTCACCAGTTCCCCATTGGCCCCGTTGATTTTTAACTTTTAATAGCCCCGCTGAGTTCTACTACGTTTTTAATGCACGGAGGGTTGTCGGAACACATACGGGGCAATTGGGCAGCCTGATATAGGGTTAGGCCGGGCTATTAGTATTTGTTCTTTTTAGTTTTCAAGCCTCAACTGGTCTCAAGATTGTTTTGAAGTTATAACAAGCTAAAAAAATCCAAACCGAACATTTGTATTTAAGATGACCAATTTACGAAGATTGGACACGAAGATTTTCAAGAAGATTCCCCAATCTAAATGCCATTTTTATTTCCTCAAACAAGAATTATTATTATTATTATTATTATTATTATTATTATTATTATTATTATTATTATTATTATGCAAAAATTATTATTAAAATATCGCAGGTTTTATATATTGTAATGATAGAGTGTATGTACCGATTTTTCTGTTAATATCCGCTGAATTACATTTATTTGATTTATTTTCATATAACTAGGAAACCATAAGAGGCGGATAAGAGATGGATATGCAAAATTAAAAAAAAGAATCAAAATTTAAAATCGTCATTACATACTTTTCTCATACGGAAGTTTGTCATGAAAAGAAACGAATTTCAGTCAATACTAACTTTTAAATTTGACTATTGCTTTAGCCTGGTGTGCGCCCTTATTTTCCTTATACTTATAAGGAAGCTAGCAATGAGATTACTCCTAATGATTAGAATGAAGTAGATAGAAGAATAAGCATTTTAACAATAATTTTTCACCAATATATACTTTAAAACTGAAATTAATAACAAGGCGTATCTCAAAAATGGCCAACTCCACGGAAAATGTATATGATATAAATTGTGTGTTTTATCCAGATCTACATTTTACGTGTAGTAAGATTCTGTCTAGCTCTTATGGTTTACCAGTTATGCAAAATTCAACAAATTTCATCCAGAATAAAGAAATCTTCAGAGGTTATTCCCAGAAATTTCAAAATATATATTTTATTTCTCGTGTAAATATATTTAATGTGCGGTATTTAATCAAAGTTGTTAGAGCCATTTTTGAGAAAATCAAAATTTTCGAAATGTAAAGGGTAGGTTGGGGTGGGAGACTTTCCTCAAAATATTAGTGTCGAATCTTTGGAAGATGCTTAAATGCTAGGTTTGGTATTTTTCCGACTTTTCCTTTTTGAGTTATCGTGTTCACAGATACACGGGTTTTTTCTAAAAATGTTTTTTTTTATACAGGGGATCCTTAAAACTTGTATTTCCTGTGAAATCTCCGTGTCGAACTTTTGGGTGGAGTGTTATACCTTCTCTATCTACGTACCATGGTACGCAGAGAAAGTAAACATGTGTTATGTTCCATTCACATATATTTCTCTAGTTGTTCCACAAACAAACTTTCCTTTGAGAAGACTATTCTTTTATCTGTCATGTAATATATTTAAACATTAGCGAAATTGTCTTATTACTTGCTTCCGATTAAGTAAAAGGGAAATAATGGGATGCACTAGGCTAAAGCAATAGTCAACTCTTTTAAAAGCTATCGCTACATGAAACAATTGAAATTAGGTTCTCTTTTGCATTCTCAGGAGTAAAACAAAAGAGACACGAAACGAAAGTTGACTTCCCACTTGATAAAAACTTAAAATTCAAACCAAAAAGAATGAATGTCTCAGAAAAGGTAAACCTATCTCGTATGTCGTGTGTTTGTCTATCTCTTAGATTGACGAGTTATACCAGAATCATCCAGAATGAAGAGGTCTTCACAGGCTATTTCCAGAAAATTCAAAGTATACATATCTTTGGCCATAAAAATATCTTAAACAAATGGAACTTTCGAAAGAGTAAAGTGTAGTTGGGTTGGGAGTTTTTTTTTTTTAGTCTTCGCGTCCCATCTTTGGGAGATACCGAACTTAAATACAAAGTTTTGTATCTAACTATCGTTTAGTTTTCTGCACATATACACACAGAATTTTTCTAAAAATACTGTTTTTAATTCAGGGGTTCTCAAAACATGCATTTCCAGTGAACTCTCAGCATCGAATTTTTGGGAGGAACACAATACTTTCTCTATCTACTATGTATATTGCACATATGTACAGGAGGAATTAATAAGAATAGGAGAGAATTTTTTGGTTTAACATCTTGAATTACATATTCTGTTAGATACATTTCGATTGCTTTCTTGTCAATACATATATAAGTGCTACGATACAGACTTTGAATTACTTTTATAATGTGTGTTAAATACCCATTCTTTTTTGTAATGGTTCACAGTAGTTCTATCAAATTTATCAAACATTGTTTCGAAGTCAAACTTAAATATTGTCAGGGGGTTATATTCATTCCTTTTTCAACCAATTAAACGATATAGAATTGCACTATCGTTGAATACAGTAAAACGCCGTAATTACGCTCCCGATGATAACGTTATCTCGTTCAGTACGCTCTATTTGTAAATCCCTGGACATTCCATATTAATACTGTATGATTTTACCCCATTTACCGCTTCCAAATCCCACTATTAGCGTTCTTTTTGTCCAAAAGAGAGTACAACAATCACAAATAAATTACGAAATTTTGAACATTTTAAAAGTAGGACGAGAAAAGAATTTAACTTTACCGAGCAGTTGAGGACTCGAGCGATTTACCTAGAAAACCCCTACGATAAGGCAGTAGCTGGCTACAACAGTACCTTTCTTGAAAGGAATTTACTCTTTCAAAAGACCTTCCTTTCAAAGTGTTTTATCTCTTTTATTGTGTTGCTTTAGCTTGAAACATGGTAAGTAGAAAAGAAAACAATAGAAACAGATACAAATACATTCCACGCGACAATTGACAATCTTCAACTGCCAAATCTCAAACTCGGATTGCAAATATTTCCCTCGCTTCTCATTCCCAAAACCCACTTGGAATAATACCAAAGCTAACAAACAAAGACGACGAAAGGTATCAGCATATTTTCTGGCTAGAAAACAAGTACAACTGGTAGCAACACAATTCCAACTGATACTGAGAGTATAATAGACAGTGAAGGATGACTGTGGTTGGGTTTTCATCTTTAATGCCAACCAGGTAGCAGAAAAATGGGCATGTTTCAACATAAATCTCACGTTCTGAAGTCTTTCTTTGAATGTTGTAAGGTGTATAGCGAGTTGTCGTACAGTAGGCTATCAACAATACAAGATGTTTTACTTTCTCTAGCACGTGTACGTACAATGTACATTACAGCAAGATAAAGTATTGTATTTCATCCAAAAATTCTATGTCGATATTTTACCGAAAATATATGTTTTGAGGGCCCCTGAGTCCGAAAAAAACATTTTTAGAAAACGGTCCGTGTGTGTGTGTGTGTGTGTGTGTGTGTGTGTGTGTGTGGCTTTGGACAGCTTAGCTCATAAACGAAACGATGGTTAAAAACTGAACTTGGTATTTTTGTTGAGTATGCTCCAGGATGCGACACGAAGATTTTCAAAAAAATCTCTCACCACAAACTACCCTGCATATGGATGTTTTTCAATTTTTGTTTTTCTCAAAAATGGCTCAAACTACTTAGATTAAAATGTCGTATATTAAAGATATATAAAAAAATACTTCACAAAAATATAGATCTCGACAAAACACATAATTATTGACATATACGTTTTTCATGTAGGGTTTGAGCTATTCCTTGTTATTGGCTTCAGCTTTAAACTACCTATTTTTTCTCAAACGGGACCATGCAAAGAAAATCGAACTTCAATTGTTTCACATAGCGACCAGCTTTTTAAAAAAAAAATACTATCGCTTTACCGTAATATATCTATTTACAAGGAAGCAAGAAATAAGACCAGTTCTGTTAATGATTATCTATATTAGCATGATACAGATAAAAGAATGATGTTTTAATAATAATTTCTATATCGAACACTTAGAAAATGTTATGTGAATGGAACACATCAGATTTTTTCATAAGAAATGACCTCCTGTTCTTCATTTTGCACTGTACTCCACTCGAATATTCAGAAACATTTATTATATTGTATTGGCTATTAAATTGTGTAAAAATTGCTTTTTCATACTTAATAAATCATATCCGTGTGTAGCGCTTCCTGATAGTTGCGCGCTTAGGCCACAACCCTTGAGCGTAATTACGGGGATTTATTGTATATTTAATAATAATAATAATAATAATAATAACAAATCAAGAATAATAATCATAATAAGCATAGTAATGATGATGATTATAATAATAATAAAACAACAAGAATAATAATGTACATCATAATAAGCATAATAATGATGATAATAATAACAATAATAATAATAAATACAATAATAATAAAACAATAATAATCATCATCATAATAATCATAAAAATAATCATAATAATCATGATAATTATCATAATAAGCATAATGATGATAATAATAACATTATTAATAATAATACTTAATAATTAGCAATAATAAGTAATAAAATAATAATAATAATAATAATAATAATAATAATAATAATAATAATAGGCCTGGATCACGAGGCTGAAAACTTAAGAACATATATTTTTCAGTGTGGAGATATTATTTTTTTATTTGGACAGAAAAGTGTAATTACTCACCGTGAAGCCCTGTCGTTTGTTTATTTTTGTGAGTTTCCGCTGCCTGCCGGTAATGCAGTCTGGCCCTTGTTAGGTCATGCATTTCCTTCCTCGTCGGGTTTCGCAGTTCTCGCCACATAAATTGCTGAAAAACAACTTCATTCCGGCTGAGTTTATGAAAACTAACGCGCACCACTCATGGTTTGTCCTTACCTATTCCCTTTCCTTTCCTTCGCCTGGCTCTCCTTCACTCTTCTCTCCTCTCCTCTCCTTTCTCTCATTCACGAAATGTCTGACTGTAATTAAACTTTATTTGGTATCCCAAATAAATTAAATAGGTTGGTTATGAATAATACAAAAGCTAAAGCCAAAATTGATAGAAAATAAAGTGACAGCTTTCAGTTCAATAAAGGCGTAAAACAAGATGGATTATCCGCTACATTATTCATATTGGCTTTGCATCATAACATAGGAAAAGTAGACCAGAGAGACACTATCTTTAACAAGATGAAAATCAGATACGTGCTTATGCAGATGACATCACTGTTGTACCTAGATCGAGAAATAAAATAATAGAAGCATGTGAAAAACTACAGGAAAATGTAGGAAGAATAAGATTGAGAATTTGGAAATTGATCAGAATGCATTTCAAAGATCAGAAAAACTTTGTTATCTTGGAAATATGACAATGGGACCGGATACAAGCAGGGAATAAAACATACTTTGCAAACCTAAATTGTTAAAAAGTAAAATAATAACCAGGAAGGATAAAATCCTGATATGTAAAACATTGATTAGATGAGTAGTCACGTATGAATCAGAAACTTGGACATTGACATTGCCCGACCAAAGGCATTAGATGAGTAGTCACGTATGAATCAGAAACTTGGACATTGACATTGCCCGACCAAAGGCATTAGATGAGTAGTCACGTATGAATCAGAAACTTGGACATTGACATTGCCCGACCAAAGGCATTAAGAAAATTCGAACGTAAGACCATTAGAAGGATATGTAACAGAACAGGGTGTGTGAAGAATACATTATAATGAAGAAATTAATCAAATTATAAAAAGGGAAGATATAGCTCCTTTTATAAAAGCGCTAAGGCTACAATAGAAGGGCCATCTAGAACGAATGGAGATGAATAGAATACATTAAGAATATTTAAAGTAAGATTGTACTCGACAAGAGAAAAAGGAAGACTCAGAATGAGATGGATTGTTGGAGTGATAAACGATTTGAAGATTATGGATATAAAAGGATGCAGAGTTAAAGATAAGAAAGCATGGAGACTGGTTGTGAATGAGGCAGGTTTACATAGGCCTGTGGTGCCGGTACCTAAGAACAAATCTGTCAGCTCTTCTCTTGTTATTGCTTTAAATATATAACTGTAGCAACAAATTAGTGTTTTTGAGACAGTAAATTGATATATATATATATATTTTTTTTTTTTTTTTTGCGAAAGAGGTGTATTATTCCAGAGGGGCTCTACACTGCTACCTATGGGCTTATTCTGCGTCAGACCCCAGGCGGATAGCGTTATATGAGAGTACTATCGACGGGCGGCCGAAACCAGACCTCGGGGAAAGAGCCACCGTGGAGGGTCCCTAACTTAGTCCAAGCAGTTCTCCATCTCGTCGCAGGGAGTGCTAGGAACTTGTGCTCTACTTCTGAGCGAACCTTCTGAGTCCTACAGATAATGCCGCCGAGAGCCTATTTCTAAAGCGCATTTACTACCACGGCAGAGTTCCACCATCGCACTCCTCGCCGACACTTACAAACCTGAGGGATGATAATGCTTAATGGTGTTTAAGGACGATCAACTGCTATGGCATTTGCCCCCAACCCTGAATGAGACCGGTTGGGTGAAATGGAGATGAAATAAAGGGGCAGGAAGTTCGGGGGGATGAAGATACCTCCCCAGTGTCCACTTAGGGACCAGGAAAAAAGACGAAAAGAAAAAAAAAAAAAAGGGTCAAAGAGGTGGCGGCACGTGGGAATCCAACCCACTTATTCCCGAATGTCATCCCAGAGGAAACGTTTGAGCCATCTGATTTGGTTAAAAGAGAGGTACTTTTATTAAAAGGTGGCGGGAACAAACATCAGGAATCGAAGTTAAGTAATACTCTCGGTACAAGTTGAAATCAGGATACGTGATGAATCAACTGGGTGATCAGCGTGGAGCTTATTCTTCTATCTACTATGTGCTATTTGAGATCAAATTAGCAGAATTGGTCGCATTACTTACTCCCTTGTAAATATAAGGGAAATAAGGGCATACAATAGGCTAAAGCAATAGTCAAATCTTTTAAAAGCCGATCGCTACGTGAAGTAATTGAAATTCGGTTCTCTGTGCTTGCTGAGAGTAAATAAAAGACAGACGAAAAGAAAGACGTCTTCTCGCATGAGAAAAGTTTAACTATCGTAAAATAGCAACCAGTAACTCGGAATATCTCGAAAATGGTTAACTCTAAAAAAAAAAAAAAAAAAAAAAAAAAAAATTGTGTTTTAATGAGATCGAAACTTTTTTAGAGTAAGCTTTAGTTTACGGTTTATTAGTTATCTAAAAGATATACAAAAGTCACTCAGAGGCTATTCCCAGAAAATTCAATATATACATTTCGTTTTTCATGAAATAACTTAAAACACTTGGCATTTTAATAAAACTTGTTAGCGCTATTTTTGAAAAACATCAACATTTTCGAAAATTTATCCAATTAAAGGGTAATTTGGGGTGGAGATTTCCTTGAAAATCTTCGTGTCGCATCCTTGAGAGATACTTAACTTAAATACCAAGTTTAGTACTTGATGAACTTTTCCTTTTTGAGATGTTCTGTCCACATACACACACACAAACATACACCAACACACACACACTGATCTTTTCCAAAACATGTTTTTTTGGACTCAGGGTAACTCAAAACATCTTTTGGTGAAATCTCGGTATCGAATGTTTGGGTGGAATATAATACCTTCTATATCCACTAAATACATTGTATACTCGGGCTAGAGAAAGTATAAATTGGCCTAAGGTGTCACAATATAAGAGGAAGAGGAAGGGAGGGGATCTTTTGTTTTGTTGCATCATAGTCGCCTAATCGTGACCATCTACTTACATTGCCTTGCAATACACCTGGGCGGCGTCTGGCCAAGTGGTTAACCGCAAGCATCCCACCTAGACGGCCCATGTTCGATCTCAGGCGCCCGCATGTGGGATTTGTGGTGGACGAAGAGGCGTCTGGGCGGGTTTTCTCCGGGTCCTCTGTTTCCCCCCTGCCACTCATTCTACCACTGCTCCATAATCACATTTCCTATCAACCACTTCCTCACGCTCATGACCTGCACGGGTCAACCACTAGTTCCAGGTTCTCCATTCTGTGGTTTCGTTGCTTCGACATCAAAGTTTTAAACCCCAAAAACATTACACCAGTGGTGTACAAGGGCATCCGCCATCCTGCAAACCCCACAATCCCGTCAAACATGGTTAAGTTCTCTCAAAGAATAGGAACACGTCTAACACTCCTCGACCTGCCATCAGCCTGCCAACTGCTTGTGTGTATATGTGTGTGTTTTCGTGCCGTTGGCTCCCCGACAGACTTCTGACCTCTGGACATCCGCTTGTAAGTCCTAGAAGGATGTCATTTCTATAGTAAAGGAGGGTAAGCCTACTACAAAACGAGATAAAATATCCATAACTATAACTCCATGGCACGACGGCTCATGGGGAACCTTGGCCTACCGCCCGGCCGCTGCGTCCCCCATCTCGGTCCACTACAGACGTCATGGATGGGGTGCAGTAATGGAGGGTGAGACGTGGTCAGCGCCTCGAGCCCCCCGGCCGGTTAATGCGGTCCTCACGACCTGGAGCCGCTACTTCTCCATCAAGTAGCTCCTCAATTGGCCCCCCAGGGACCTCACGAGGCTGAGTGCACCCCGGTCCAGGTCTCCCAGCGGGGGAAAAATCCCCACGCCGGTACCGGGAATCGAACCCAGGTTTCCCGCTTGGTAGGCAGCTGCGCTACCACCGCGCTAAGGAGACGACCTAAAATATCCATACACTGTGTCTTATTTTACAAATATATTCTGTGAGTAACAAAAACTATTTTTTGAAATACTTGATATATAAGTTAATTATTCTGATCACATATTTGGTAATGTAAACTAAATTTGCAATCCTTATTAATTTCTATCCAACAAGCACTGTAAGTACTTATGTAAGAGTTCGAGATGTCATTAATACTTACAATACAATTAAGAAATGACGTAACACTCAAGACATGTGCCGTTTCAAGTAAGGAATCTATTGGAAAATTCATTAACAAAAGAGTGTATAAGAAGGCCTTGTCCATATAATTTTGATGTCGCCTTTCATTTGTTCACATCGAGAATTTATTACTTTCTCTATACGCACTATGTACATAGTGTATAGAGAAGGTATTGCACTCCACTAAAAAATTCGATACCGAGATTTCACCGGAAATATATGTTTTAGGGTCCCCTGTATCCAAAAAAAGTATTTTCAGAAAAAGGTCCGTGTGTGTGTGTCCGTGTGTTTGTGAACACGATCACTCAAAAACGAAAAGTCGGTAAAATACCAAACTTGGTATTTAAGTTTAGAATCTTCCAGGGATGCAACAGGAAGATTTTGAGAAAAATCCCCCCACCCCAAACTACCCTTTACGTGGAACTTTATTCGAAAATTTTGATTTTCTACAAAATTGCTCTAACGATTTTGAATAAAATATCGTATATTAAAGATATTTACCCGACAAATAAAATGTATATTTTGAATTTTCTGGGAATAGCCTCTGAAGACTACTTTATTCTGAGTGAATTTTCCGGAATTTTGTATAACTGCTAAACCGTAAGAGATAGACAAAAACTTACCGCACAAAAAATGTAGAGCACATTAAAACACACAATTTATGTTGTATACATTTTTTTCTTGGAGTTGATCGTTTTTGAGATATTCCTTGTTTTTGTTTTCAGGGTCGAAAATCTTAACTTTTCTCATACAGGAATTTGTCAACTCATGTCCATACAAACAAAGAAACTTCAGTTACATAGTAACCAGCTTTTGACTATCGCTTTAACCTAAGCTACTCCCTTATTTCCTTTCTACTTACAAGGAAGCAAGTAATAAGGCAATTTCTGCTAATTTTTCTAGATTAGCATAAAGTAAATAGAAGCATAAGCTTTTTAAGAATAATTTGTTGCAGGGATATAGAGAAAGTCATGTGAATGGAACACATCAGATTTTTTTTCTTAAAGTTCAATAAAATATTGAAAAACAAATTTGATTTATCATTGTTTTTTCACAGTTTTTTCAAGTATTTCAAAAAGTAATTGGTTAATCATGAACTGTAAGTTACTTATCAGGTCGAGAATGCATATAACTGATAAGTAAGTTATTTTTAGCAGGCAATATACTATTCTTTTCTATGGTATTCTCAACTAAAAGTAAATTACTTTCTTTGCAAGCATGTTTCTCTATAATTCCAATGTTTTCGTATTCAAGTACAAGGTCTTTTTAATTACATTTTAATGTTTTATAGACATGTATGTCAGAAAGAATTGGTATTTGCAAGAGTGAAAGAATTACTCAAATCGGTTGA
This sequence comes from Hymenopus coronatus, assembly GCA_030762935.1. Classification (NCBI taxonomy): domain Eukaryota; kingdom Metazoa; phylum Arthropoda; class Insecta; order Mantodea; family Hymenopodidae; genus Hymenopus; species Hymenopus coronatus. The sequence goes on from CM060897.1 coordinate 32,107,486, forward strand.
TTAGCTTTAGCGATTAACTTGCACACACTCACACACGGACATACACATATTTTCTCTTTATACTGTAGATTATAGAAGGCATTGCCAACTCCCAGATCCGCGACCTGCGCACTCAGAATTAGTCCTAAGCCCTCCCTGTTTATCCCGTGGTTGTACATAATTTGTAGTTCTCAATTTTCTTTTCAGAGGGCGAGAGACCTCTTTAGCATTTAACTTCACCTTCCGCAAGTTTTCTTTTTATTTCAGTTTTTTTCTCCTTCGCTCCCCACTCCGTGAAGTTTCCATTTCATAAAGTTTTCTCGTTTTACGCTTTGTTATTTTTCTTTCCTGGCTTCATTGTTAACTGTGTTTCTCCCCCGTTTTAATGTTCTCCTATTCATATTGTAATAACTTGGCTTTGTTTTTGTTAATACGAGTGACTTGCTTGCACATTTCCTAAAACGCTGTTTTATTTCTCTGGGGAGAGTTTCTTTTGTTTTCAAGGGTATTTGTGTCTTTGTACCTAAGTCACTTCCTTGACTCTGTTGTGTGCTGGTGTCACTCAGGCGTCAATTTAAAAAAAAAGGTATACTAGTACGTTCGCGTGTCTTTCTCTACCCATTCTTCTACAAACTGTTCTTACAAAACCTTTTTCTTTTTTAATTCCTCCGTGTTAATTAAGATAAACGTTTGTAGAAACTATTTCATTAAATGCCTTCTTGTAGAAACTAGTGGTTAGGTGATAGAACAAGCGAAAACGTTAATCAAATCTTAAAAAACTGAGTTGCAATGTGGTGACTTTGAAATTCCATACTGTTTGCACGATATCACAAGAAACAAACCAATTTCCTGGCACTTCAAAGAAGTATAAAGTATCGGAGATTACAAACCAATAATTACTAGTATCTCGATAATGTTAATGTGGCAACAAGTAAAAAAAAAAAAAAAAGTTATATAAATTAGTTATTTTAACGGATCTACAATTTTGGTAGTATTATTATCATATTATTACCAGTAATGTAAAAATACTAGAAAATAAATTTCACTATCTAACCGCAGAATATAGAAAACAAAATGTATACATTAGTAATAATTTTAATATCTGAAACACTTGATATTTTAATAAAAACCTTTAAGATTGTTTTATATAGGTAACAAAAAAAAAATGAAAGTTTCCGACTAAAGGGAAGTTTGAGGTTTGTAGGATTTTTTTTTTGAAAATATTTAGTGGATAATAAACTCCATGGCACGACAGCTCATGGGGAACCTTGGCCTACCGCCCGGCCGCTGCGTCCCCCATCTCGGTCCATTACAGACGTCATGGATGGGGTGCAGAATTGGAGGGTGAGACATGGTCAGCGCCTCGAGCCCCCTCGGCCGGTTAATGGGGTTCTCATGACCTGGAGCCGCTACTTCTCCATCAAGTAGCTCCTCGAGCACCCCGGGCCAGGTCTCCCAGCGGGGGAAAAATCCCCACACCGGTACGGGGGATCGAACCCAGGTCTCCTGCTTGCTAAGCAGCTGAGCTACCACCGCGCTAAGGAGACGACCTTATATTTAGTTGTATGGATATTTTAAATTTCAAATATGGTATTTATTTCATCTTTTTTTTATTTAAGCAAATTAGTTGCTATCCGTGTTTTACCTAGAGGTATATTTTAATCAATACTTATTTAGATATTTTTATTCAAGTGTGCGGAAGATGCTCTTGAGGAATTCTGCGTCAGCAACTGTGTTGAAATGAATCTTCAGAAACAGTTGTTGGATCTCTTGAATAGTTGCTGCATTCAGTCATCAAGTGTAGAGTAATTTTGTGTAGTAGGATTGAAAGAGACCATGATAGAGATAAGGTTCTGTGAAGAATGTTGGAGATGAAAAGTTTGGTGTTATAGGTTTTAAGGCCTCTGGTATAGATAAAATTCCAAACTGTTGTGTAATAATTAACAGGTGCTTGCCCCGACTTATGGGAACAGATTTGTAGTCTAATGTAGTTTTGTAACTGGCTGCAATCCTCGCAAAGTAGTCAGTTCTTTCGTTCCCACGAAGTCGTGCGTGACCTTTGTCCCAGTAGAGAGTAATCTTATTTGTGTTATTCAGTGTGATAATCTTCTTTCAGAGTTGAACGGGCAAGGGTTGGGTTTTTTTCTGTTAGCGGTAGCGAAAAGGCCGACTTTTGAGTCAGCGTGTTTGAGGGGCCAGTTTTATGTTGTTCTATCCACTCAACAGTAATGGCTATACCCAGAAGTTCAGCCTGGAAGACTGGGTATTCCTACTCCGAAGAAAATATCTTTGAGTTGTGCTATCCACACATGCACCCACACTCGGACCTCTTTGAAATCTAGAGTTATGATTTTTAGATGGAATACAATACTTACTAAAGGTTAAGTGCTAGAGAAGGAACAAGTCTTTTTTTATTATTACTATTAAATTTAATGTCCTTTAACCTTGGAAGTAGTATATGCTCAAATGAACTTAGACTTACCCGACATTCGTCTTCTCAGTGTAAGGGAAAACCAGAGAAAACAAAAACAACGTTATTCAAGTAACTTAACTAGCCGAGATACGAACTCGCTACTACCACTTCACAGTAACGGACAGTTAATATACGTCCAAGCACAGGATTCAGATCATTTAGCGTCGGTGTACTTGTTTAGTTAATTTTAATTTCTCTAGCCCCGTATGTACAATGTAGTATTGTAGAGAAGTATTGTATTCCACCCAAAAATTCGATACCGAGGTTTCACCGGAAATATATGTTTTAGGGTCCCATGTATCCAAAAAAAGCATTTTCACAAAAAGGTCCGTGTGTGTCCGTGTGTCTGTGAACACGATAACTCAAAAACGAAAAGTCAGTAACATACCAAACTTGGTATCTTCCAGGGATGCAACACGAAGATTTTGATAAAAATCCCCCCACCCCTAACTACCCTTTACATTGAACTTTTTTCGAACATTTTGATTTTCTCAAAAATGGCTCTAACGATTTTGATTAAAATGGCATATATTAAAGACATTTACCTGACAAATAAAATGTATATCTTGAATTTTCTGGGAATAGCTTCTGAAGACCTGTTTATTGTGGATGAAGTTTGCTTAATTTGGTATAACTAGTAAACCGTAAGAGATAGACAAAAACTTACTTTCACAAAATTTAGGCCTTGTTAAAACACACAAATTATGTCATGTACATTTTTCCCGTGGAGCTTACCGTTTTCGAGGTATTCATTGTTATTAGTTTCAGTTGTGAAGTACATATACTTTTCACAGACGGGAGTGTCCGTTTTTCTTTTGTTCTACTCCTGGCCAAGAAAAGAAGCGATTTGAAATGTCAACCGCATAACGACAGCTTTTAAAACATTTGACTATTGGTTTAGCCTAGTGTATTCCCTTATTTTCTCCCTACTTATACGGAACTAAATAATAAGAACATTATGCTAATGAGTACCACGATTAGCAAGGTGTAGAAAGAAGAAGAATTTTATGTATGAAGTTTGTAGAACAGCTAGAGAAAGTTATGCGAGTGTAACACAGATTTTTTTTTCTTTCTCTAGCCCCGTATATACAATGTACATAGGGATAGAGAAGTATTGTATTCCACCCAAAAATTCGATAACGAGGTTTCACCGGAAATATATGTTTTAGGGTCCCCTGTATCCAAAAAAAGTATTTTCACAAAAAGGTCCGTGTGTGTGTGTGTGTGTGTGTGTGTGTGTGTGTGTGTGTATCCGTGTGTCTGTGAACACGATAACTCAAAAACGAAAAGTCGGTAAAATACCAAACTTGGTATTTAAGTTTAGTATCTTCCAGGGATGCGACACGAAGATTTTTAGAAAAATCCCCCACCCCCAACTACCCTTTACATGGAACTTTTTTCGAAAATTTTGATTTTCTCAAAAACGGCTGTAACGATTTTGATTAAAATATCATTTATTAAAGACATTTACCTGGCAAGTAAAATGTATATCTTGAATTTTCTGGAAATAGCCTCTGAAGAGTAGCTTATTCTGGATGAATTTTACGGAATTTTGAATAACTGCTAAACCGTAAGAGATGGACAAAAACTTACCACACAAAAAATGTAGAGCATATTATATACATTATTTTCGTGGAGTTCATCGTTTTTGAGACGTTCCTTGTTTTTGGTTTCTGCTATGAAAAACTTATACTTTTCTCATACAGGAATTTGTCAACTGCTGTCCATATAAAAAAAGGAATTTCAGTGACATGGCAACCAGCTTTTGACTATCACTTTAACCCATGGTACTCCCTTATTTGGCTTCTGCTTACAAGGAAGCAAGTAATAAGATTGTGCTAATTTGTGCTAATTTTTTCTGATTATCATGAAGTCAATAGAAGTATAAGATTTTTAAGAATAATTTGTTGCAGAAATGTAGAGAAAGTCATGTGAATGGAACACATCAGATTTTTGTAAATGGTATTGGGTATCGGCTTATGAATAGTAAAAGCGGCTGCCTCTGGTTTAATCCTCATATCTTTATCAAAACATAATATAAATTTTGAGCACCAAAAAAATTCTCATCAACCTAAATCAATATATTTAATTGAATCTAATTCAACTATTAAAGGTTTATGTCTAACATCTGTAGTAAAAATTAAAGGTGTAAATCACATAGAACCTGAAAAAAAGCATTTAATCCATAATATTTAAATACGTTAAAATAATAATTTAATGTATATTTAAATACTACACTTTAATAAATAGATCTGTTCTCTTGTTACTTTCATTTTGTGACCTCGAAACCATGCTAGACGTCTACATTTGTTATATTCTAGTTGAGTCCTAATGCCCGGCAGGTTGATGAAGGCTAAGTTTATCCTCACTTGCAAAATTTGGTGTTTGAGAATCACAAAACACACGTTTGGAATACCTACTCAGTTAGTAATTCTGCTTAAAATATTGCACACACTGGTGAGAGTGTCTGTATATTTATAACTTTCTCCATACGCACTATGTACATAGTGTATAGAGAAAGTATTGCACTCCACCAAAAATTCGATACCGAGATTTCACCGGAAATATATATTTAGGCTCCCCAATATCTAAAAAAAGCATTTTCACAAAAAGGTCCGTGTGTGTGTGTGTGTGTGTGTGTGTGTGTCCGTGTGTCTGTGAACACGATAACTCAAAAACGAAAAGTCGGTAAAATACCAAACTTGGTATTTAAGTTTAGTATCTTCCAGGGATGCGACACGAAGATTTTGAGAAAAATCCCCCCACCCCCAACTGCCCTTTACATGGAACTTTTTTCGAAAATTTTGATTTTCTCAAAAATGGCTCTAACGATTTTGATTAAAATTTCGGATATTAAACATATTTACTTGACAAATGAAATGTATATCTTGAATTTTCTGGGAATAGCCTCTGAAGAGTAGTTTATTCTGGATGAATTTTACTACATTTTGAATGACTGCTAAACCGTAAGAGATGGACAAAAACGTACTACACAAAAAATGTAGAGCACTTTAAAACACACAATTTGTTATATACATTTTTTTCGTGGAGTTCGTCGTTTTTGTGACATTCCTTATTTTTGGTTTCTGCTATGAAAAACGTATACTTTTCTCATACAGGAACTTGTCAACTCCTATCCATATAAACAAAGAAACTTCATTGACCTAGCAACCAGCTTTTGACTATCACTTTAACGTACGGTTGTCCCTTATTTCGCTCCTACTTACAAGGAAGCGAGTAATAAGACTATTTCTGCTAATTTTTTCTGATTAACATAAAGTAAATAGAAGTATAAGCTTTTTAAGAATTATTTGTTGCAGGGATATGGAGAAAGTCATGTGAATGGTACACATCAGATTTTTTTTATAGTGTAAAAGTTTAAAAACTGATTTCTTCAGTGACGAGTGCGACAAGAAATATTAAAGCAAAGAAATATGCATTTTCTAGAACTGTGAGTACTGTGTAAATATAAGTAATTTTGATATACAATGTCTCAGGACCTCTGCGACAAGCTTTGAGGAACGATGAATCTCCAGAATGGAACATTTTTGTCGAGCAATTAACCATGCTCTAACGGATCGTTTACGAAGTTGTTCGCACCTGTTTGAAGCGTAGGATAGGTTTGAGGGGTACAGCCAGTACACTCTGATTCTGTTTACATTGTTGAACCACGTGATGTATTCTTTACTCTACGTATCATGTAAGCAGCAGTATGCAATCATTCCTCGAGTATATCTGAGTTTGATTTACCTTACGGTCATGACAATGTGTTACGGACAAGCCGTTAAAAACAGCAGAGCAGCTCTCCGTGTCTACCCATACCTCACAATGTTTACTTAAATTTATCAACGTGACATGATACATAGGGTAAAGGACAAAAGGAAGTCGATATCATGTGGTTCATCAAAATATTTGTATGAGCGTCTCAAACTTAACCAGACGCAAGGGACAATTAAAAAGGCAATGTCACTTGATTCAGCGGCTGTAAACAGAGAGTCAACTTGTCCTGGCTGTGCCTGTCGACTAGGTACACTTCAAACATAGGAAAATGTATTTGTAACGAAGTGTTGGAGGATGGTAGTTGATTGATTGATTAAAAAAAATCTCTGAGAGCTATCCTTCTTAAGTCCTGAAACATACTTTACAAAATATGCGTAAATTTCAATACCTAAAGGCAAGAACTACTACTCCTATTGCTGCTGCTACTACTGCTACTGTTACTACTACTATTGCTATTGCTTTGCTACTGCTACTACTATTACTACTACTACTCTGCTGATGCTGCTGCTGTAATGCCGTCTTGAGCAGTTCCGAGAGGAATTTTACATTGATTCCTGCAAGGGTTCTTTTAGTTGGTGATAATCCAACTCGCCTAAGGCGTCCTTGTAAGATTTTTTCCCCTGCTCAAAAAACAAAAAAAAACAAAAAAAAAAAAAAAAAAGCTACTACTGCTGCTGCTAGTGCTACTGCTGCGACGATGAGAACGACCACGACTACCACTACCACCACCACTACCACTACTACTACTACCCCCACCACCACTACCACTACTACTATTACCCCCACCACGACCATCACCACTACCACTCGCCCTACAGGTCATCTCAGGAGCAGTACCCATAGATCTGTTAGTAAAAGAGAGAAATATCTTAGAAGAAATATAAGACAACAAATCATGGAAGAGTGGCAAGAGCGGTGGCACGAGACCATGGAAGTGGCACAATGGACGAAGAAAATTATCCCAGATATTAATATGTGGCTGTTATGCAAGCACACACCATTAGATTATTTCATGACGCAGGTACTATCTGGTCATGGAAGATTTAGGTACTACGCAAACAAAAAATGGGGAAAACGAATAGCGAGAAATGCAACTACTGCCCAGAAACTGATACCGCGGAGCACACGCTACTCCACTGCCCAAGATGGGAGACCTATAGGAATAAAGCTCACACAAAGTTGGGTAAAATTATAACAGTACATAATTTAGAGCAGACCATTACTGGGAGTACAAATGCATGGGATACATTAAAAGAACTATGTAAAGAAATTATGGAGACGAAGGAAAAAGAGGAAAGACAGTAACTGACAATACATATAGACAACTGCCATTTTGATGAAATGTGGCAAGCAGTTCCGAAATGGTAAGCGGATAAGACAGTGTTTTTGCTTGGTAAAAATCCAACTCGCCAGGAGGGCGTCTTTAGAAGATTTTTTCCACTGCCGAAACAAAAAAAAAAAAAAAAAAACACCGCTACTACTACTACAGCAACATTAGTTCCTAAGATAACGTGTCCTTATATAAATTAATTTAACACTAGAAGTAGAGGACGTTAATTTCACTCTAGTAGGCACTCTACAGAAGCGTTTGCGCCTCGGGAGTTATCAAAGGACGATCCGAGAAAAGGTTATGATTTATCGACTGGAGAAACTCTACATCTGCAGTGAGGGCCAATAAAATAAAGGCAGTAACACGTTTATAAAATTACAAGAGTGGCGTTCGCTAAATCGAAATCTCAGATAAAGACTTTGGAATACTAAAAAGCGGTTATGCATTTAAAGAATAGCAAGTTCAAATAACTGCAAGAAGGAGCGCAGGGCAAATCAGAAAGTTGGGGAAAGTTGGCTGCTACTGCCGCAAGCCTGTGAATGTTAAGCATGAATACTAACACCTCCTTCAGGAGAGAGAGAGAGAGAGAGAGAGAGAGAGAGAGAGAGAGAGAGAGAGAGAGAGAAGAGAAACAAAAAGTTCTGAGAACGGGGAAAAAGAGCTTGCACAGTACAGTTCGTTGCCCTTCAAACACACACATGCGGGTTTCAAACCTCTCTGCTATTGAAATTCACATGCTTCTTCCAGCTTGTTTAAATACATGCTAAAAGGATTCAGGTACCTTCGTTATAAACATGGTTCTACAACACACAAAAATAATACGACCTTCTCCACTCGTTTTACTTTCTCTACACGTACTATGTGCATAGTGTATAGAGACGGTATTGTATTGCGCCCAAAAATTAAATACTGAGATTTCACCGAAAATACATGTTTTGAGACCCCGGTTTCAAAAAAACAAGTTTTAGAAACGTATCGGTGTGCATTTTTGAAACTTGGTATTTAATTTTAATATCTTCCAAGGATGCAGCATAAAGCGTTTCTATAAAATCCCCACCCTAACTACCGTTTACATGGAACATTTTTCGAAAAAGTTTATTTTCTCAAAAATGGCTCCAACGATTTTGATTAAAATACTTAATGTTTAAGATATTTTATGACAAACTGAATTTTCTAGGAATAGCTTCTAAAGACCTCTTCATTCTGGATGACTTTTGTGTAAGAGATAGACAAAAACTTACTACAAAAACTGTAAATCACTTTAAATCACAGTTAATGCTATATACATTTTTTATGTAGAGTTCACCGTTTTTGAGATATTCTAATTATTGATTTCGCTTTTAAGGCACTTTAACTCTTCTGAAACGGAAAGGCATATTTCTTCTCGTTTCTCGTTTGTTCATCACTGGCAAGCAAAGACAATAGAATTTCAATTGTTTCACTTAGCGACCGGCTTTTAAAGGACTTGACTATCACTTTAGCCTGTGCATTCCGTTATTTCTACTTAAAAGCTAGTAATAAGACTGATTCTGCTTATGCTTATCTTGATTAGAATTATGTATAAAAGAATAATCTTTTGAATAAAAGGTTGGAGGAACAGCTAGAGAAAGTCATGCGAATGGAACACATCCGATTTTTCAACAAACGTCTCTTAAAAAACTTATTCTTCTACGTATCTACTTCATGTTAATCGAGTAAACATTAGCAGAAATAATCTTATTGCGTATTTCGTTGTAGGTAAGTATAAGGAAAACAAAGGAATACATTAGGCTAAGAAGGTAGCCAAATATTTTAAGATCTGGTCGCTATACGCTTTCTTTGAAATTAGCTGCTCTTTGCTTGGCCAGAAGGGGAAAAACGAATGACTGCCTCCCATTTGAGATAAGCATTAGGAAATATACCTAACCGACAACAGGAAATGTCTCGGAAAGCAATAAAAAAACGTGCTTGGAATACATAAATTGTGTGTTTTAACGATACCTACATTTTTTGTGTAGTGCGATTTTGCCTATTTCTTACGGTTTGCCAGTTATGCAAAGGTCATTCAGAATGAAGAGGGCTTCAGAGGTAAATTCAAAATGTATATGTAATTTGTCATGGAGATATCTTAAACGTATGTCGCACTCCGTGAGTAGTTACGATATCAGCCTCTTGTCTCCAAGGCCGAGGGTTCAAACCCGGCGGAGGGCGATGGATTTTTCGGGACATGGCTTCCTTCGAAAGGGAAGTAAAGCCGTTGGTCCTGTGTCGTAGATTTACGGCATGTAAACGAACCTCAAAGGCTGATAAAGAGGCGCTGAGCACTCTTTCACGCGCACATAGAATGGGATGTTCAGAATGACAATAATTCCATCTCATTTCATTAAATAATTCGAAGCATTTGTGAGAAAATCAACATTTTCGAAATGTTTTCCATGCAAAGAATTCTTTGGTGTGGAGGGGAGCATTTTCTTGAAAATCTTCTTGTCACATTCTTGAAAGATACGTTATTTAACCGACTCTTCCTTTTTGAGGTATGCTTTTTCAGGCGCGCGCGCGCGCACACACATACACACACACACACACTCACACACATATTTACTCGGATCGCTTCCTCACAATGATTTTTAATTCAGGGATCTCAAAACGTGTATTTCCGACTAAATTTCGGTATCTTTTAGTGAAATGCAATACTTCGCTTACTTACTATACATATTACACATTCGCGGTCGCCATGCATTACATCCCCCGAATTTCCTATCCTTCCATGTCGGCCCATTATCATTTCATTCATTCTTCAATCTATTGCTCTCTTTCAATTTTGGAAGTACTGGCGATGGTGCTTCGGTGCGGCGTGACAGGGGGGGTAAAGGATGCTCACCGTCCCCTGACTTCGGCTGGTTGCTGGGAGGACCACTCTTGGGGGCAATGAACCCTGTGCAGGGTCCCGGTCTGCCCGTCGGACTGTCGAGGAGTCTCCATCTGGTAACTGTAGGGAATCTGCCATTGCTGTGCAGTCGCTCCTAACTCCAGTGGCCCGGTATCTCCTCTCATCTGTCCTTCATGGTGGTCCATGGGTACAAAAACGGCAATGGTACGGTGCCGAGCTACCTCCGTCCATATTCTACTGTATCCTCCTATCCTAGTGTTTTGAGGGTGTCATTGTGGAAACGAAGCAGTCTGACAAACCAACAAATATAATACTTATCAGGCATTGACGTAATATGGTGCTGCTTTCAAGAGGTGCAACAAGAAAACTCCGGTAAAAACATTATTGGTTTTGTGATAGTCTTTGTAGATACCGTAATGCATAGTTTAATACTAGTGTAGTAGTGGTTTAATAAAACCGTTATTACATGCATTTGGAATCCAGTTATTTTCCTCCTATCAGTGCATACTCGTAAAATTTATTACCATCAATACGGGGGTATGCGTTATCCGAAACTGCTATGCCTCAATTAGGTCAAGCGATGTTCTGAATGTATATAGCTTTCAGGTTGATAGCTTATTTCATATTCCGAATATTTTAAAAGCAGGTAACTTGTTCTAGAGGAATGATACCCTTGTCATCTGGCATCTGGTTTGGTTTCTGCCTCAAGTGTCATTTAACTTTTGTTAAGGCTATTCGTCGATGGTATAAATTATGTATGTGATTTTGAAAATTATACTACTAGTAACATGCTAAATTAAGAGCACGTATATCTGAAGTAATTTTCAGATTTAATTGTTTCATTTATATAGCCCCCTTTAACGTCTAAAGTCATATCGGGGGTTTTGCATTAGAAACAACTCATTGATTTAGGTTCTTTATGTTGGGTGTTAATCATTTTATTTTCTTCAAACACACGCATTCACTCTCGTATACATACTTCTAGACTTTGTGGGGGATAGGGAATAATTCTGGGGAATCGAACCGGAACCTTCGGGTGAGAAGTCAGCTCGCTGACCACTCGACCACGGAGGTAGTCTCAGGTTTAATTATTTAATTAATTATTCTAATGTACGAGGGATAACCAGAAGTTGAGGTTACAAAGTCTGCAGTGAAACGAGTATATTTTATTTTGTACAACCAGTAGAGCTATTTGATAGTATATATTTTAGGTTATTTGTCCATATTGGTTGAATAACTTGTCACTTCGTGGGATAAGCTTGAATATTCTCTCCTGGTAATATTCCTGTCTTTGCATGTTCAGTCACGTTGTCGTGAAGTGTTGCACCTCCTCATCTGAAACGAATTGTCGGCCTCCTAGGTGTTCCTTCTAGTGAGGAAAAAGCTGAAAGTCACTTGGAGCGAGATCAGGACTGACGGGAGGTGGTCGATAATATCCCAGCGAACTGCTTCAACAGCATGGTGATCTTCTGGGCTTTGTGAGTTAGCGCGTTGTCGTAAAGGAAGATGACATTCTCCGTGAGGAGTCCTGCCGTTTCCTCCTGATTCTTTCGCGCAGATTCGGTCAGCGGTCACTGTGTGCCCTCTTTCCGAAAATGGTACGAGCATGTCCCCGTGGTCCCAAAACATAATTGTCTTCAACTTCCCTGTAGATGGCGCCATTTTAAACTACTTTGTCTCTGGAGAGAGGGGGGTGTTTCCACTCCATTGTCGACCGCTTACTGCTGGGGGTATAGTGGTGGATCCATGTTTCGACACTCATAAAAATTTGGTGAAGAAAATTGTTCCCTTCCGTGGAGAACCGTTGAAACTTGCCCCCATGCGTTTCTCCTTGTTTTGAGTGGCCAGATTTCTTGGAATCAATCGGGAACAAAATTTTGCAGAATATCGTGAATAATGTAATGAATGCTTCCAAAAGACATCTCTAGTTCTAACGCCATATGCCGTAATGCGATCCTCCTGCTGACCTGAATCAGTTCCTCCAAGTTTTCTCTACCGGCAGCAAACTATCGACACCATTCTGCGACATGCAGGCGAGACATTACAGTCTCTCCATAAACTTCTACCAGCTGTCGGTGAATGTCAGCTACGGTTACAAGTTCCGCCCACAGAAATCGAATAACAGCAAATTTCTTCGCGAGATCAGTTTTCGCCATTTGTGTTTACCTTGCAGTAGTGCTGTAGGTGGCAGTTGGCTTAAACTCTGGACAATTGCCAACCGCATGAATTAGAATTATCACTCACTACTATGTCCGCCGTGTGGGCCTTGTAACCTTAGTTTCTCATAATCCCTCATAAATAACAAATGGTCCACATGATGAAAAAATTAAAAATAAAATTTTGGGTGTTTTGACTTTAAGAATTGTTTTGGAACAAATATTAGAAACTAATTCTTTTATTGATCTTTTGCTCTTTGAGAAAAAAATTAAACTTATGAGCAGCAATATTCTTTTTCACAAATTTTGGTGCGTTATTTAGACATTTTAATTAATGTTCCTCCAATTATAAGCAATCAAAAATATCACTCTTAATATATTAATACCTATAACTTTGATTGTGTTTCTGAAACATTTTAACAGAAACTAAGAAAACAGCTTTGACATTTTAAGTCTGTAACTGGCCTGTTGCGCAGGCACATTTAAAGACGTGTGTAAATCATTTCTAATTGTCAGTAATGGATACCAAATACAGATTGCGAATCTGGATGACTCATCCCTAATAACAGACGTATAAAAATATAACTTTTTCAAGGATTTCGTTCAATTTTCACCTATGTGTAGTCTTAAATAGAAGTACTTACCTATGTACACATCTCAACCGCAGCCATTGCGAAATATACAATATCCAACAATGATGAAAGTGCGTTACGAAACTACAAAACTTCGGTTTCCCATTGGGTGAACTATAGTTTCTTTTCAATTTGAATTTTTATTTTATAGTATCAATCGAGCGAGCGGAGATAAACTTTTATGATGCATGCTTCCTATGGACGAGTAACTATGAACCTCCATTCTGTTTAGAATATATTCTTGAGAGAAAAGGGGCCATGACCGGGAACAATATAGAAGGCGGTGAATCGATATCTCTCGTCTCGTAACGCAATTTGACGATGTTAGGCTGCCGAATGCATTATATAGAATACAATTGACAAAAGGTCTTCGTCGCAGTAATGGGATTTGGTGATGACGCAGTCGGAAGCATTATTTGGGTACTGCGGATGTTTCTGGTAATAGGATAACAGTAATATATTTAACGCGGTGAATAAAACGTCAGAAGGAAAGTAGAAAAAGGAACGTTCAAAAACGAAGGAATAACTGGAAACACGACTAACATTGACTATTAAGAAAAAAATCTACTTACTTTTAATCGAGATAGACGTGTGCAGAGATGGTTTCATTGCACATTTCCTTGTAGGTATTATAGGACCGGCCGCGCCGTGGTCGAGTGGTTAGACCACTCCCCTCTCACGTAGACTGCCTGGGGTCGATCCCAGGCGACCGCATGTGAGATTCGTGGTGGACAAAGCGAGTTTTCTCCGGGTTCTCCGGTTTCCCCCGCCATCGCATTCCACCGGTGGTCCATCTTCATTCCATGTATCACCAGTGCCATCGCCTTCGGTGCCACAAGCAGAAAACGCGGGCGTTAAATACCACATACATATATACATACATACATACATACATACATACATACATACATACATACATACATACATACATACAGGGTGTTAATGAACTACACCGAAATAATTTGCGAGGTTATGCACATGACTGATATAAGTAATTTGAGATCGGCGATGCATGGTCCCCGGATAAATATAACGCAGCTACATAGCGTTAAACGTGTGGGTATCAGGTGCTGATAAGTCGGTGTTAAAGCACAGAAGGTGGGAAAAATGGCTTAGAATATCTTTAAAACTGCTGCCCGAGTTTAGAAAAATCGATTTTTAGCAGCTCGTTACTAACGTTCTCGAACTAATCACTTGACAGTGCGACACTGAGCATTCATTAACAACGTTCTTGAGGTAGCCTACTCTGGAAGCATTTTTACAACTGCTTTGGTGGTTTAATGCGTAACGCGGGAAGCTGCTATCCTAAAGGTCATGAGTTCGATTCCTGTCATTGAGAAAACGTTTTTTATTATAATTGTTTTCATTCCAGACGAAGTACCACGCTACGTGAACGAGACCCGAACTGGGAAACTATCTTTCACTTGAAAGCTAGTATCATAACCACTACGCTAGAGAGGTACGCTGTAATACGTCGCTTCGTTTTTCGTTTTATGCTATCGAATGGTTGATAAACTAACCAGTGGCGTACTGGCACTTCAGAAAAGTATAGCCGTACCTCGACATTTCAATAAACAGGCTATAAGTCTCCTGTCTCAAATTACTTATTTAAGTAATCTACATATTCTGTGAAAATATTTCGGTGTAGTTCATATATATATAGGACTCAGAGGTAAAGGAACAGTCAAATCTTTAACAACTCGATTTGAAACATTCACATGAATTTTCCTACCTGTTCTACAACAAAACTATCCGTAGCTAAGCTTATTCTATCTACTTCATGCTATTCAAAATTTGGTATTTACACGACAAATAGTTTGTATATCTGAATTTTCTGGAAACATCCTCTGAAATTTTGGATGACTTTGCATAACTGGTAAACCGCAAGATTAGGACAAAATTTTACTACACAAAAATATATCTCGTTAACTTACACAATAATTTTATGTCAAATACATTTTTGTGAAGTTAACCATTTAAGAAATACTCAATGGTTTTGGTTTATAATATTGTTTTGGTTTTGTATTTCCTAATACTTTTGTTAAATGATGTTTATTCAAAATGGTTAGAACCATTTGTGAAAAACTCGAAATTTTCGAAATATCTTCCTTGTAAAGTATAGCTTGGCATGTTCATTCCAGCTGTTCTATCCTTGGAGGATACTAAACTTAAATATCAAGTTTGGTGCTTAACTTACTTTTGTTGTAGTGTTATGTTGTTTATAGTAAGAAAACACACACACACACACATAGATTCATAAAGGGAGTTTTTCTAAAAATGCATTTTATTCAAGGATTCTCAAAACACGTATATTCGATAGAATATCGATATTGAAATTTTAGTCGAATACAATACCTCCCCTACCTGCTATGCACATTGTACCTGGTAGTTGTAATTTCATACTCTTCTTAGACACATAGGCTGTTCACACACACACACACACACTCACTTTTTTCTAAAAATTCTTTCTCTTTTATTCAAGGGTCCTCAAAACACATACTTCCGTTGAAATATCGGTATCAATTTTTTGGGTAGAATACATTACCTTCTCTGTCTACTACGTATGTGCATTGTACATACGAGCTAGAGAAATAAAAATGTGAAACAAAACCTTTTCTGAATTAACATTAAGTTGATGGAAACAAACTTTTTAAAGAATAGTTTGTAATAAGTTTTAAAAATAAACAATATTTGCTAAAGAAATAATGTGCATGTTTTGAAGCCCCTGAGTCTGAAGGCATATGTTTAGAAATATGTGCGTGTTTGTGTTTGTAATCTGCATGATTTAACAAGAAAGTTTGGTTTTATATTCAGTACTTTCAAAGATGCGTCACCAATTTTTTCAAGAAAATCCCCCAGCCCCAAATTACCATTTACATGAACATTATTTCAAAATTCTTGACTCTAAATGTTTTGATTATAATACCACATATTTAAGATATTTTCATGAAAAATGAAATGTATACTTGAATATTCCGAGAAAAATCTGTCAGTCTCCTTCATTCGGAAGGATTTTTGTTAATCCGTTTAGCTGTTAAACTTTAAGCGATAGATGAAAATATACTTCCGAAAAAATATAGATCTCTTTAAAACACAAGAGTTAATTTCAGGTAATTTTTGTAGCATAAGCCTATTTTGAGATATGCCCATTGTTCGGATTGTTCAATTTGTTGAGTTTATTAAATGTGTTGATTGATCAATTTGTTCCTAGGAATGAATGATACAGGGTTGAGAAAATTACTTTTAAACTTTTTTTTTTCCCCTGCTTTTAACAGTGAACGTAAGCGGACATTTCATCCAGTCAGGCTGGATAGTCAGCTAATTCATGGTACATTTTGCTCAGCTATTATTTTATAAAATATATAATGTGTTCCATTCACATGACTTTCTCTAGCTGTTCCTATAAAAGATTATTATGTTGTCTACATCATGCTAGTCGAGATAAACATTAGCAGAATTGGTCTTATTACTTGCTTCATGTTAAGTAGAGGGAAAACAAGGGAATACATTACGCGATAGTCAAGTTTTTTAAAGGCTGGTCACTATACAAAACAATTGAGGTTCGGTTCGCTTTGCATGGTCCTATTTGAGAAAAGCTAGATAGTTTGAAACTGAAACTAATAACAAGGAATATCTGAAAAATGGTGAAGTCTAAAAGAAAAACTTATATGACATAAATTATGTGTTTTAACGAGATATAATTTTTATTTATTACCTGTTGTCTATCTGTTACGGTTTAATCGATATGCAAAATTCATCCAGAATAAAAAGGTTTTCCGAGGCTATTTCTAGAAAATTCAAAATATACATTTTATTGCCATGTAAATATCTTTAATATACGGTATTTTATCTAAATTGTTGTAGCCATTTTTGAGAAAAAGAATTTTCAAAACACTTGCCATGTAAAGGGTAGTTTGTTGTGGGAGGATCTTTTGGAGAAGTCTTCGTATCGCATCCCTGGAAGATAATAAACATAAATACCAAGTTTAGATTTAAAGGGTCTTTTCGTTTTTGAGCTATACTGTCAACAAACACACATACTGAACTTTTTTACTTTCTCTTGTCCCATATGTACAATGTACATAGGGATAGAAAAGTATTGCATTCCACCCAAAAATTAGAAGTCGAGATTTCACCGCAAATACATGAATCCAAAAAAAAAAAAGCATTTCCAGAAAAAGGTCCGAGTGTGTGTGTCTGTGAACACGATAACTCAAAAACGAAAAGTAGCTAAAATACCAAACTTGGTATTTAAGTTTAGTATCTTCCAGGGATGCGACACGAAGATTTTGAGAAAAATCCCCCCACCCCAAACTACCCCTTACATGGAACATTTTTCGAATATTTTGATTTTCTTAAAAATGGCTCTAACGATTTTGATTAAAACATCGTATATTAAAGATATTTATCTGACAAATAAAATGTATATCTTGAATTTTCTGGGAATAGCTTCTAAAGACCTGTTTATTCTGGATGAATTTTGCTTAATTTGGCATAACTAATAAACCGTAAGAGATAGACAAAAACTTACTATACAAAAAATGTAGGCCTTGTTAGAATACACAATTTACGTCATATACATTTTTTTCTCGGAGCTTGCCGTTTTCGGGGTATTCATTGTTATTAGTTTCAGTTGTGAAGTACTTATACTTTCCTCAGACGGGAGTGTCCGTTTTTCTTTTGTTCTACTCCTGGCCAAGAAAAGAAGCAATTTGTAATGACAATCACATAACGACAGCTTTTAAAACATTTGGCTATAGATTTAGCCTAGTGTATTCCCTTATTTTCTTCCTACTTATTAGGAACTAAGTAATAAGAACATTGTGCTGAATACCTCGATTAACAAGGTGCAGAAAGAAGAATAATCTTATGTAAGAAGTTTGTAGAACGGCTAGAGAAAGTCTTGTGGGTGTAACATCAAATTCTTTTCCTGAAAATGCCTTTTTCGGAGTCAGAGAACCTCAAAACATATTTACGGTGAACTCTTAGACATCAATTTTTTTGGTGGAATGCAATACCTGTTCTAGTTACATTGTAGAAAAAGTAAAATTTGAAGAATTGGATGATAAATACATAAGTACCTATTCAGCTCAGCTTTTGAAGTAGAATGTATGTATTATTTCTGCTCATCACAAGTGGAATTCCCAAATTAAAAGGTTGTTACACCACTTTTTTTTTTTGTACAAATTGATAGTGAAGTTTAACCTATAGATACAAAGGAAAACGCGGTGCCTTTGTGTAAGAAGATTCATTTCGGTGTTGGGATTCGAAGAGCGCGTGTTTAAGCTATTCTCTCTTTGATGTCCAATTACTTCACTAGCCATGTCCGTTTGTTGATGAATTGACTCGAACGTATACTTTCTGTTTTTAATGTAGGATTTGTTGTTTTGTTTGGGGCTTTTAGTGGAAAAGGATTTTCCTTTTTCATACAACCCCGGGAAACATAACGCGGCACTAGGTAATGATGAGCTGCCAATCACGTAATCCATAGGATCCTCATCGGAAAAGCATTTACAAACCTGTAGTTAATAGGAGTCGTGTCTTTGAATAATATACCTCAAAATGGAAACGCCGAATAAATACCAATCTTCGTATTCAAGTCCAACTAATTCCAGAGATCAGATACCAACATTTTCAATGAATCTCGTCTATCGGAGAAGCTTGCATTATCTTATTGCTTTCTCTACATGTACTATATATATGTGTAGACAGGAAGTATTGTATTCCACCCAAAATTTATACCGAGATTTCGCCGGAAATACATGTTTTAGGATCCCCTGAATCCAAAGAAAGCATTTTAGAAAAAAGTCCGGGAGTGTGTGTCTGTGGAAAACATAACTCAAAAACGAAAAGACCGTTAAATACCAAATTTGGTATTTAGGTATAGTATCTTACAAGGATACCACACGAAGATTTTCAAGAAAATTCTCCCACCACTAACTACCCTTTACATAGAAAAATTTTCTAAAATTTTTATTTTCTTAAAAATGGCTCTAACAATTTTGATTAAAGTCACGTATATTAAAGCTATTTGTACCCCGAATAAAATGTTATCTTGAATATTCTGGGAATAGCTTCTGAAAGCCTTTTTATTCTTGATGAATTTTGCCGAATTTTGCATAACTGTTAAACAGTAAGAGATGGACAAAAACTTACCATACAGAAAATGTATAGCACATTAAAACACACAATTTATGTTATATATATTTTTTTTCGTGGAGTTGATCGTTTTTAAGATATTCCCTGTTGTTAGTTTCCGCTTTGTAAAACGTATACTTTTCTCATATAGGAATTTGTCAGCTCCTGTCCATACAAACAAAGGAACTTCAGTCACATAGCAACCAGCTTTTCACTATCAATTTAACCTATGGTGCTCCCTTATTTCCCTTCTACTTACAAGGAAACGAGTAATTAAGACTGCTGATTTTTTCTCGATTAGCTTGAAGTAAATAGCAGCATAAGATTTTTAACAATATTTTGTTGAAGAGATGTAGAAAAATACATGTGAATGGAACACATAAGATTTTTTTTCTTTTCAAAAATGCCTTGATTATAGGTATACGTTATACAGCCGAATGGGAACAGCTCGCGCGCAGCAATTTCCATAGATCAATTGGAGCAAAGGATGTAGTTAAAGAACCACAGAATGCCTTAAAATGTATGCATGCAGGTCACAAAGATGTGCGGAAGTCCTAACACATTCTGGTTTGAAGATCCTTCCCATTGCTGGAACTGCCAAGAGAGGTAGAACAACCCGTAGAACAAGCAGATCTCTAGTGCCCTCGAGAGTATTCTTTCCTTTAAGCAGGCATCCACGCCATCTGCCCGGCAGGCAACACGCCACAAACATAGAAGCACATCTGATAGTTGAGAAAGAAATGGAATAAAAGGAAAATTATGGAAACGTAATCAACAACAAAAAAAAATCTGATGTTCATTCATGTAGTTTATTTTTGTATCCACATCACATTAATGAGATAAACATACGCACAAATACTTTATTGCATATTTCCTTGTGGATACAGCGGAACAAGGGCATACAGTAGGCTTAAGTCCTTGTAGCCAACTTTTCAAACAGCCGGTCGCGATGTGATGGCTTTGAAATTCGGTTTTCTTTGACTGACCAGCAGAAAGAAAAACAAATAACGACGTTATGAAAATATCTTAAACATATTATGCTAATATAATCACAATCGTTACAGCATTTTGGAGAAATCAAAGTAATCGAAAAGTGTTTCATGTAGAGGACAATTTAGAATGGGAGATTTTCTTGAACAACTTCGTGTCATATACTTGAAAGATACAAGTTTGGCATTTAACCTACTTTTCCTTTTTGAGTTATACTGTTAACACACACACACACACACGAAGCTTTTTCTAAAGATGATATTTTTGGGGGGATTCAGGGTGCCTCAAGAGATTTTCGGCAAATCGAATTGTGGGGTGGAATGCAATAGCTTCCCTAGTTACTATATACATTGTAGAGGTATAGAAAATAGAAAAAAAATAATCAGCCACTCTAAAAATCGTCCCCGATCACGGAAAACCACGAAAAATCCAAAGTCATAATGGGCACTCGATCGACGAGAAACGAAACCGGACTTTCCAAATAGGAATCCACACATCTCCGTATAGCCTTGTTTGGTAGTATAGATTAAAATTTCCTTATTTTTAATATATTTGAATGACTGATAAAATATATCTTTAGCTTGAATTGTCAGAGAATAGCCTGTGAAGTCCTCTTCACTTTGAAAAATAATTGTATAATTGGTAAACAATAGGGGGTAGACGTAAACTTAGCGATAACAATAGAGTTTTGAATTATTTCAGCACTACTATCAAGCTTATACCCATTCAACTATTTTACATGGAAAAATATTCGAAATTTTTTACTGTCTCAAAATGGGCTCTAACGATTAGGTTTAAAATGCCTGTACATTAAAGACATTTACATGAAAAATAAAATATATATCTTGAATTTCCACGGAATAGCCTATGAAGACCTATTTATTTAGAATGGTGTTTGTATATCTGGTAAACTATAAGAGATAGACAAAAACTTACTATATAAAAAATATAGATCACGCCAAAACACACAATTTATGTCCGTTTCATTTATTTGTGGAGCTAACCGTTTAGGCATATACCTTGTTATTATCTTCAGTTTTCTTAAACAGAAAGTCGCCCGTATTCCTTTTGTTTTATTCCGGCCACTTGCACAATGAGATGCAAGCGCAGACGTAACGCAGCAAGAGCCCAAGCACAAAAGAAGGCCATTGACAATGCAATCGAAAGCGAAATACATCTAGATCTGTAAATTGCATGCGGATATTTTCTAGGGCCTCTAGGTGCTCCGCAAGTTTCTGATTGAATAACATAACCAAAATACCATGTAAGAACATTCACTCGATTTTTTACAAATAAATAGGCTATAAAAAGTGCATACTGAATGACGCTCGCGTCAGTGACGTCACAATAATTATTTATCCAAAAATATTGAAAATAATTCAACCACAGAGGCGGCAGAAAGTGACGAATTGCATATATAATGAACTGTGAATTATCTCTTTGCGCCTTACGATTTATAAGAGAAGTCTAGACGCAGATGGTGGATACATCCATTAAATTAAAAGAGGATTCGCAAGGCAATAGCCTTAACCTTTTAAGGGAAATTAGAGATGCCGCGGTACGACCGCAGCATATATATATATATATATATATATATATATATATATATATATATATATATATATATACAGTAGGCCCTGTAAAATCTCATCGCCCTCTTTAGTGTACCATGCTAACTTCATATACCCAAGGTCGCGGGTTCAAACCGGGCTTCCTTCGGAAGGGAAGTAAAGCCGTTGGTCCCGTGTCGTAGATTTACGGCACGTAAAAGAACCTCAAGCTTGATAGAGAGGCCTCTGAGCAAAATTAAGAGGTCGTTCACGCCCAGTATAGAATGGGACGCTGAGAACCACAGCAGTTAAAGAGCGTCCATAAATAACACGCCATTTCCATTTTTTTTCCTGTAAAATCTCACATTGCGATCGTCTGTTGTTGACAGCAGGCAATGCATAGAGGAAGGAATACAGAATACTTTCTAGTGTACGCAACGATAAGATAAAGTTTTGAGTTTGCAAACTCTTGCGTTGCATTGCATTGCGTAGCGTGTTGCGTTTGTCTATGTGAATGATTATATTGAATAACATGAGTGGAAATTTTACGCTTACGCTGCTTCTATGCTTAATCTCATTGTGAATAGTGCAATAATCGCATAGCTGTAGCTTTTAAAACATCATTTTAGCCTAGTGTATTTTCTTATTTCTCTTCTTTTTATAAGGAACTAAGTAATAAGACCAATCTGTTAAAGCTTATCTCGAATAGTGTGGAGTAGAAAGAAGAACACTGTTAAGTTGTTTGTTTGCAGATAATGTAGAGAAAGTCATGTGACCGGAACGCATCAGGTTTTCTAGAAATGAAGTGTGGCTAAGCATGGAAATAAGGAACGCTGGCAAACATCTATTATGTAAAAACAAAGATGTGTTCCATTACGTGTACCGTTTTCCAAACACTACGTTGAAGTGAACCTTTAGGCTCATCGCTTTTTGCTGTGTTGGTTGTTTTAAGTGCAGTAGTGAGTCAGAGGTAGCTTCTAAGAGGGTAGAGTAATTATTCAGAAAGTGTGTAACCTGGATATTAGGAGGATAATGTGCAGGGTCCGTTAATATCGCCGTTAAGGTGTTGCAAACGTTCGAGTACGCCAAATAGCTGACTACAGCGACGTTACTATGGCTTCCTCTCTCGGTCTAGGTCGCTCGCAGTATTATTGTCGTGAGGTAAAACGTTAACAATGGATATTCAGTTTCAATTGGATCCTTAAGCGTAATCTGCTGTAAAATCAGATATTCATTCGCAGGACTTTCTCTACCTAATCTACAAATATTCTTACAAAAGTATTCTTTTTACTTTCTCCATACGCACTATGTACATAGTGTATAGAGAAAGTATTGCACTCCACCAAAAAATTCGATACCGAGATTTCACCGGAAATATATGTTTTAGGGTCCTCAATATCCAAAAAAAGCATTTTCACAAAAAGGTCCGTGTGTGTGTGTGTGTGTGTGTGTGTGTGTGTGTGTGTGTGTGTGTGTGCGCGCGTGTGTGTCCGTGTGTCTGTGAACACGATAACTCAAAAACGAAAAGTCGGTAAAATACCAAACATGGAATTAAGTTTAGTATCGTCCAGGGATGCGACACGAAGATTTTGAGAAAAATCCCCCCGCCCCCAACTACCCTTTACATGGAACTTTTTTCGAAAATGTTGATTTTCTCAAAATTGGCTCTAACGATTTTGATTAAAATTTCGGATATTAAACATATTTACCTGACAAATGAAATATATATCTTGAATTTTCTGGAAATAGCCTCTGAAGAGTAGTTTATTCTGGATGAATTTTACTAAATATTGAATAACTGCTAAACCGTAAGAGATGGACAAAAACTTACTACACAAAAAATGTAGAGCACATTAAAACACACAATTTATGTTATATACATTTTTTTCGTGGAGTTCGTCGTTTTTGTGACATTCCTTATTTTGGTTTCTACTATGAAAAACGTATACTTTTCTCATACTGGAACTTGTCAACTCCTATCCATATAAACAAAGGAACTTCATTGACATAGCAACCAGCTTTTGACTATCACTTTAACTTAGGTTGTCCCTTATTTCGCTTCTACTTACAAGGATGCGAGTAAGAAGACTATTTCTGCTAATTTTTTCTGATTAGCATAAAGTAAATAGAAGTATAAGCTTTTTAAGAATTATTTGTTGCAGGGATATGGAGAAAGTCATGTGAATGGTACACATCAGATTTTTTACTTTCTCTATCCCCATATGTACAATGTACATAGGGATAGAGAGGTATTGTATTCCACCCAAAAGTTCGATACCGAGATTTCACCGGAAATATATGTTTTAGGGTCCCCAATATCCAAAAAAAGCATTTTCACAAAAAGGTCCGTGTGTGTGTGTGTGTCTGTGTGTGTGTCCGTGTATCCGTGTGTCTGTGAACACGATAACTCAAAAACGAAAAGTAGCTAAAATACCAAACTTGGCATTTTAGTTTAGTATCTTCCAGGGATGCGACACGAGATTTTGAGAAAAATCCCCCCATCCCAAGCTACTCTTTATATGGAACTTTTTTCGAAAATTTTGATTTTCTTAAAAATGGCTCTAACGATTTTGAATAAAATATCATATATTAAAGATGTGTACCTAACAAATAAAATGTATATCTTGAATTTTCTGGGAATAGCTTCTGTAGACCTGTTTATTCTGGATGAATTTTGCTTAATTTGGCATAATTAGTAAACCGTAAGAGATGGACAAAAAGTTATTCTACAAACAATGTACGTCTTGTTAAAATACACAAGTTCTCTTATGTGCCGTAAATCTAAGACACGGGACCATTGGCTTTACTTCCCTTCCGCAGAAAGCAATACTAAGGATTTTTACACCCAAAAAAAAATCCATCGTCCTCCGCAGGGTTTGAACCCGCCACCTTGGGTATATGAAGTTAGCATGGTAACCATTACACCACAAAGGGCGACTCTTTTCTTCAAACACACACACACACACACACACACATTCATTCTCACTTACATACTTCTAGACTCTGTAGGGAGTAGGAAATGCTTCTATTAAAGAAAACTTTCCGGCACAACCGGGAATTAAACCCGGGAGAAATATTCAATATTTTTATTACTTATTTATTTGTAGGTACAAGAGAAAAAATCTGATGTGTACCATTCACATGACTTTCTCCATATCCCTGCACCAAATAATTCTTAAAAAGCTTATACTTCTATTTACTTTATGCTAATCAGAAAAAATTAGCAGAAATAGTCTTATTACTCGCATCCTTGTAAATAGAAGCGAAATAAGAGACAACCTAAGTTAAAGTGATAGTCAAAAGCTGGTTGCTATGTCAATGAAGTTCCTTTGTTTATATGGATAGGAGTTGACAAGTTCCAGTATGAGAAAAGTATACGTTTTTCACAGCGGAAACTAAAAATAAGGAATGTCACAAAAACGACGAACTCCACGAAAAAATGTAATAATAACATAACTCCATGGCACGACAGCTCACGGGGAACCTTGGCCTACCGCCCGGCCGCTGCGTCCCCCATCTCGGTCCACTACAGACGTCATGGATGGGGTGCAGTATTGGAGGGTGAGACGTGGTCAGTGCCTCGAGCCCCTCCCGGCCGGTTAATGTGGTCCTCACGACCTGGAGCCGCTACTTCTCCATCAAGTAGCTCCTCAATTGGCCCCCCAGGGACCTCACGAGGCTGAGTGCACCCCGGTCCAGGTCTCCCAGCGGGGGAAAAATCCCCACGCCGGTACTGGGGATCGAACCCAGGTCTCCCGCTTGGTAGGCAGCTGCGCTACCACCGCGCTAAGGAGACGACCACGAAAAAAATGTATATAACATAAATTGTGTGTTTTAATGTGCTCTACATTTTTGTGTAGTAAGTTTTTGTCCATCTCTTACGGTTTAGCAGTTATTCAAAATTTAGTAAAATTCATCCAGAATAAACTACTCTTCAGAGGCTATTCCCAGAAAATTCAAGATATATATTTCATTTGTCAGGTAAATATGTTTAATATCCGAAATTTTAATCAAAATCGTTCGAGCTAATTTTGAGAAAATCAAAATTTTCGAAAAAAGTTCCATTTAAAGGGTAGTTGGGGGTGGGGGGATTTTTCTCAAAATCTTCGTGTCGCATCCCTGGAAGATACTAAACTTAAATACCAAGTTTGGTATTTTACTGACTTTTCGTTTTTGAGTTATCGTGTTCACAGACACACGGACACACACACACGCACACACACACGGATCTTTTTGTGAAAATGCTTTTTTTTTTTTTGGATATTGGGGGGCCTAAAACATATATTTCCGGTGAAATCTCGGTATCGAATTTTTGGTGGAGTGCAATACTTTCTCTTTACACTATGTGCATACTGCGTATGGAGAAAGTAAACATCTGATGTGTTACACTCACATGACTTTCTCTAGCTGTTCTACAAACTTCTTACATAAGATAATTCTTCTTTCTGCACCTTGCTAATCGAGGTACTCATTAGCACAATGTTCTTATTACTTAGTTCCGTATAAGTAGGAAGAAAATAAGGGAATACACAATGCTAAACCAATAGTTAAATGTTTTAAAAGCTGTCGTTACGCGATTGTCATTACAAATCGCTTCCTTTCTTGGCCAGGAGTAGAACAAAAGAAAAATGGACACTCCCGTCTGAGAAAAGTATAAGTACTTCACAACTGAAACTAATAACAATGAGTACCTCGAAAACGGTAAAAATGCATATGACATAACTTGTGTATTTTAAAAAAACCTACATTTTTTGTATAGCAAGTTTTTGTATATCTCTTACGGTTTACTAGTTATGCCAAATTAGGCAAAATTCATCCAGAATAAAAACAGGTCTTCAAAAGCTATTCCCAGAAAATTCAAGATATACATTTTATTTGTCAGGTAAATGTCTTTAATGTTCGATATTTTAATCAAAATCGTTAGAGCCATTTTGAAGAAAATCAAAATGTTCGAAAAAAGTTCCATGTAAAGCGTAGTTTGGGGTGGGGGATTTTTCTCAAAATCTTCGTGTCGCATCCCTGGAAGATATTAAACTTAAATACCAAGTTTGGTATTTTAGCTACTATTCGTTTTTGAGTTATCGTGTT
The DNA here is from genome assembly GCA_030762935.1 of Hymenopus coronatus. Classification (NCBI taxonomy): domain Eukaryota; kingdom Metazoa; phylum Arthropoda; class Insecta; order Mantodea; family Hymenopodidae; genus Hymenopus; species Hymenopus coronatus. The sequence continues at coordinate 32,134,471 of CM060897.1, forward strand.
CACTGACAGATGGACACACGAACCCACGGACACACACGGACCTTTTTCTGAAAATGCTTTTTATGGATACAGGGGGTCCTAAAACATGTATTTTCGGTGAAATCTTGGTATCGAATTTTTGGGTAGAATATAATACTTCTCTATCCCTATGTACATTGTACATACGGAACAAGAGAAAGTATAAATTATAGTCAAACCTTTAAAACCTAGTGGTGAAGTGATGACGTTGACATTCCATTCTCTTTGCATGGTTAAGAGCAAAAAAAAAAAAAAAAAAAAAAAAAAAAAAAAAAAAAAAATAATAATAATAATAATAATAATAAAAAAAAAAAAAGAACGACATCCCATTTGAGAAAAGTACGAGTATAACTATTGCAAAATATAAACCAGTAACAAGAAATATCTTCCAAATGAGTATCTTCACGGAAAAAAATCTATAGTAGATAAATTGTGTATTATAACGAGATCCCCATTTTTGTGGGGTAAGATTTTATCTATCTCTTGGCTTATCAGTAATGCAAAAGTCATCTAGAATGAAGAGAATTTATGGGGATATTCCCAGAAAATTCAAGATATACATTTAATTTTGTTGTAAATATATTTAAAATATGACATGGATTTAAATATCAAGTTTGGTGTTCAACTTATTTTCGTTTTTGAATTATTCTGCCAACAGATACACACATGGACATTTCCCTAAAATGTTGTTTCTTATTCAGGGATCTACTAAATATATTTCTGATGAAATCTTGATATCGACTTTTTGGATGGAGTACAATATCTTCTCCATCTACTAAATACATTGTATATGGTAGAGAAAGTAAAAATGTGATCTTACGTCCACATTACTTACTCTGCTACAAACTATTCCAACAAATGCTTATTATCTACTTGTATTTCTACTTCTACTTCCTAACATCAGCACAAATGTATTTATTAATATTCCCTTGTAGGTGCTAGGGAAATAAGTAGGGGAATGTACTAGGCCAGGCATGGGGAGCTCAGAAGCTAGTCGCCCGATTCCAAACTGAATGTCAACACTCTTCTACGAAGTCACGGTGGGGTATAATTGTAATGTTTACTAGCTTAAATTGAATAAAATAGCATACTTTAGTACTTACTGAAAACATTCTTTACACACAAATTCATACACTATTGTTTATCTTCTCTACTTAGTACACAGATAAAAAAGGTATTGCTGTCCACCCAAAAATTTGAAGCTCGTTAAAACACATAATTTATACAATATTCACCTTTTTTGAGGAATTAACCACTTCCGAAATATTACTTGTTATTGGTTTCAGTTTTTGAAACATTTTTCTCATAGGGGAATTTTTCAGTTCCTGGCCATGCAAAGAAACGAATTTCAGTCACATAGCAACTAGCTTTTAAAATATTTTACTATCGCTTTAGCCCATTGTATTCCCTAATTCTCCTTCTGCAAGAAAACAGGTAATAAGAACAATTCTGCTAATGTTTACCCATTTAGCATAAATAACCCATTTAGAATAGCTTTTAAACAATAACGTGTTACAGAGTGGAAGAGAAAGTTATGTGAATGGAATACTTCAGATTTTTATTAACCTGTTTCATTCTGTAGGGTCTTTTAATTTTTGGCATGGTAACTCAAACAAACAAAAACACACTAGGAGAGTTAATCCTAAGTAATAATTTTACTCTTGTGCTTTACAGTACCTGTACAATTTACACTAACAATGACATTTTACGTTAAACGTACGAGATTTCTTCCATATTACTCTGTCTCTGTTACTTCCTAACCATGCATGTTTTACATTAAAAGTTTAAGTTGTTTCCACACTTTTCTGTCTCTTGCAGACATTGATCACAGATGTCCCAGTCCTGCTTAATGAAGTCCGTCCATCTTCCTGTTCTGGAGTCCCACGTGATTACTTTAAGTCCAATTGTTGTCTCTCACCCTTCAACGTGGTCTCCCCATTTCCATTTTGGACGCTCTGCTAATTAATTGCATTTACCATACCTATTCCCCCTGATCTTTTTGTGTATTATGTCCCTAAGCGCTATCGGTAGTAAATACTGTAAAACCAGTGATAGCGTACTGTGAATATAAGATCGAACAGATTAGTATTAAACCGTTTTTAAACCATCAGCATCGTAATTACCGCTGCTGAAAAAGTTAAAACGCCATTCACACTCGCACTGAAATTATTTTTTTAAAAAAATCTAATTTATACAAACCATTCATCCAGTCATCCAGAATGAACAGGGATTCAAAGTCTATTCCCAGAAAATTAAAGATATACATTATCATTTCTCTTGTAAATATCTTAATGTATGGTATTTTAATTAAAATCGTTAGTCATTTTTGAGAAAAACAAACATTACAAAAAATCTTCCATATAAGGTATAGTTTGGGACGGTGGGAGGTTTTCTTTAAAAATCTTCGTATCGCATCCTGGGAAGATACTGAATATAAATGACAAGTTTAGTATTTGCCTAATCTTTTTTCCGTTTTTGAGTGTTACTGTTTACAGACGCATACACACGGGAACTTTTAAACTTTCTCTACACTATTATGTACATAGTAGGTAGAGTAGGTATTGTATTCCAACCACAAATTCGATGTTTCACTGGAAATATATATAGAAAACGTCCTGTGTATCTGTGAACACAATAACTCAAAAACTAAATGCCAGATATTGATATTTAAGTTCAGCATCTTCCAAGAATGCAACACGAAGATTTAAAAAAAAAAATACCCCCAATACAAACTACAGTTTACGTGAAAAAAGTGTCGAAATTTTTTATTTTCTCAAAAATTGTTGTAAGGTATTTAATTAAAATATCGTATATTGCAGATATTTACATAGCATTTAAACCGTAAGAGATAGACAAAAGTTTAATGCACAAAAATGTAGATCTCGTTAAAAGACACAATTTATATCACATACATACCTTTTGATAATCATTTCCGAGATATTTCTTATTATTGGTTTCAATTTTAAAATACTTAAACGTTTTCTCACCAAGAATTTCCTCTGTCCTTTCATATCTCTTTTGTTTTATTCCTGGGCATGGAAAGAACCGAATTTCTTATAGCGACAGCTTTTAAAAATTTTGACTATCCTTTAGCCGATTGTATTCTCATATTTCCCTTCAACTTACCAAGAAGCAAGTAATAAGACCGTTTCTCCAATTGTTTACCTCGATTAGCATGTAAATAAAAGAATAATCTTTTGTAAGTGTAGTTTGCAGAACAAGTAGATGAAGCCATGTGAATGGATTATATCAGATTTTTCTATAAATACTTTTTATATAGACGTCCTCAAAACGTATATTTCAGACTAAATTTTTGTGTGGAATGTGATTGCACTTGATAGAGAAAATAAAAAATACCAAGCATCATTAAAGAGATAAATGAAAATAAATTCCTTAAGCTAAAGATATAGCTTTCCAACTTTTCATTTATTCTGTGTCTCGGCAGAAGGGGAGAGCAAATTTTTTTATGAGTGCTGCTCGTTGGCATTAATAATTCAGCCTAATTTATAAAAGAAGCTAATTGCTGCAGCATTATACTCTGTACACTAATTAATCATAAAGTTGGTTATTAAGAAGTCCTTGAATAAAAGGCGGAGGGAGGCAGACTAAAAGTTTTATGATTTATACGCATTGTGAAAGCCGCGAAAAAGCAAGAGTGAATACAGCTAGGTCGAGAGCGTACGAAGCTAATCTCTTAACACTACTTGTACATGTATACTGCATTTAAAAACGGAAGACGGTGTTCATAGACTTCTTGTTTATTTAAAGAGCTTGGGTATATCAACAGTGGATTGAGATTATTTCTTAATAAACCATGGTTTGAGATACTCTAAGGAATAAACACCCACGTACAGTTTAAATTTACTATCACTAAACGTTGTTATTTTCTGTACACATAGTGTATAGAGGAATATATGTATTTCATCCAAAAATTCTATACCAAGATTTCACCGGAAATATATATTTTAGGGTCCCCTGAGTCCAAAAAAAGCATTCCTAGCAAAAGGTATGTGCGCGTGCGTGTGTGTGTCTGGACAGCATATCTCAATAACTAAAAGACCGTTGAATACCAAACTTGGTATTCGCATTCAATTTTACGGTCTTCAATAACTTTTTTTTATAAAAAAAATTAGTTAATCTTATTACGATATTGGAAATTATTAATACAACTATAAATATAAAAGTTAGAGCTTTAAACATTTATTAAAAATATGATGTGTTCCATTCGCATGACTTTCTCTACATCTCTGTAACAAATTATTGTTAAAAAGCTAATGCTTCTATTTACTTCATGCTAGTCGAGAAAAAATGAACAGAATACTTATTACTTGCTACCTTGTAAAAAGAAGCGAAATAAGGGAGTAACATAGGTTAAAGTGATAGTCAAAATCTGGTTGCTATGACTGAAGTTCCTTTGTTTGTATGGACAGGAGTTGACAAACTCCTGAATGAGAAAAGTATAAGTTTTTCAAAGCTGAAACCAAAAACAAGGAATATCTAAAAAGCGATCAACTCCGCGTAAAAAAATGTATATGATATAAACTGTGTGTTTTAATGTGCTCTACATTTGCTGTGTGTTAAGTTTTTTCCATCTCTTACGGTTTAGCAGTTCTGCAAATTATTTTTGGTTTCAATTTTAAACTAACGTTTCCTCAAATTGTTACTTCATCTCCCTATTGTTTTTCTGGAAATGCAAACCGAACCAATCTTCAATTATTCACATTTTAAAATATTTGACTATCGCTTTAGCCTGGTGTTTTCACTTATTTCTCTTCTGCTTATAAGGAAGTAAGGTCTGTTGTATAAATGTAGGTATATCTCATTTAGCATGATGTAGACAAAAGAATAATCTTTTGTAAGAATAGTTTGTTTCCAGAACAATCGGAGAAAGCCATGTGAATGCAACACATTAGATTGTTTTATAACCTTAACGGGCATGTAAACACACCTAAATATCCGCGTTCCCATCCCTTTGATGGGCTGAGGCTGTTCCTGCCATAAATATGCCTTATATAGCGCGTAGCGTGAACAGATGATATAACTTAAATGGAAACCTTAAAATAAAAGCCTGATTCGTACAAATTTAGTGTTGGAAGATGTAACAAACATATAACTTATATTAAACTCACCATTTCGGAGCATCCGGTAATGAAGCAATGTGATTACTTATCGGAATCTGATTTCGCGACATCATTGTTGTCAGATGAACTTTCGGATATTATTGCCATCCAAACCCCACGATTGGTTTCTATCTGTCCACGCGAGTAATTGCTCCTTTGTGAGTTATGTCGTTAACCAGCAACAATGCTGTATTAAGCAGCGCCCTAACCTCTAGCAATTTGAATTTTTTTGTCACGAAGCAGTTTTAACAAGCTCATCACGTCACTCTATCAAATTATTACACTTTCTGGGTATGGTTTTCCCCTCTTTTCGCCATTTACACGACTTTCTAACATAATAAAACACGCTCTTTTGACCCTCTGTGAATAACGACCGTTAATAAACTGAAACTTCAAATCAGCTTCGTCAATGAAGTTGCGGTAATGACGCTGTTATTATTATTCTGGTATAAAAAGACTGATAGCGCTCTCTCAATCTTAGAATAATAATCCACAGATGTGCAATTGCTTGAAAGAAAAGTAGTTTTACTGAAGTACACTGAATGCAGAGAACAAATCATTATATTAACCAGAGAACTAGTTTCCATGACGATATGCAGTTGTGAATGCAGAAGTCTAAAATATGTGATCCATTCACATCCCTACATCTCTGTTACAAATTATTGTTAAAAATCTGATGTGTTCCATTCACATGACTTTCTCTATATCTCTGCAATAAATTATTATTAAAAAGCTAATACTTCTATTTACTTCATTCTAATCAGAAAAAATTAGCAGAAATGGTCTTATTACTTGCTTCCTTGTAAGTAGAAGCGAAAGAGGGTACCATAGGTTAAAGTGAAAGTCAAAATCTGGTTGTTATGTCACTGAAGTTCCTTTGTTTGTATGGACAGCGGTTGGCAAATTCCTGTATGAGAAAAGTTTTTCATAGCAGAAACCAAAAACAAGGAATGTCTCAAAAACGACGAACTCCACGAAAAACATGTATATAACATAAATTGTGTGTTTTAACGTGCGCTACATTTTTTGTGTAGTAAGTTTTTGTTCATCTCTTATGGTTTAGCAGTTTTACAAAATTCCGGAAAATTCACTCAGAATAAAGTAGTCTTCAGAGACTCTTCCCAGAAAATTCAAAATATACATTTTATTTGTCAGGTAAATATCTTTAATATACGATATTTTAATCAAAATCGTTAGAGCCATTTTTTAGAAAATCAAAATTTTCGAAAAAATTTCTATGTAAAGGGTAGTTTTGGGTGGGGGGATTTTTCTCAAAATCTTCGTGTCGCATCCCTGGAAGATACTAAACTTAAATACCAAGTTTGGTATTTTACCGACTTTTGGTTTTTGTGTTATCGTATTCACAAACACACGGACACACACACACGGACCTTTTTCTGAAAATACTTTTTTTTAGATAAAGGAGACCCTAAAACATATATTTCCGGTGAAATCTCAGTATCGAATTTTTTGGTGGGGTTCAATACCTTCTCTATACACTATGTACACAGTTCGTATAGAGAAAGTAAAAAAGCTATTATTCTATCTACTTCATGCTAATGGAGATGAACATTAGGAAAAATGACCTTATTACTTGCTTCCTAGTAAGTAGAAGGGAAATAAGGGAAGGCACAGGCACCGGTAGTCCAATGTTTTGTAATGTGGTTGCTATGGAATTGAACGCCGTTTCTTTACGTGACTGGGAGTTGACAAGTTCCCGTGTGGGAAAAGTTTAAGTATTTTAAAACTGAAATCAATAACAAACAATACCTCGAGAACGGCCAGCCCTTCGAAAAAATATATAACATAAATGTAAAGTTTTAGAGAGATCTACATCTTTTGTGTAGTATGTTTTTGTGTACCTTACGGTTTAACAGCTATGCAAAATTCAGAGAAAGTCATCCATAATAAAGACATCTTCAAAGGCTTCTTACTCCCAGAAAATTCAAGATATACATTTCACTTGTTATGTAAACATCTTAAATATAAGATATGTTAATATAAATCGTTAGAGCCATTTGTGAAAACCAAGATTTTCGAAACTTTTTCCATGTAAAGGGTAGTTAAGGGTAGGGACATTTTTTCTTAAAATTCTTCGTGTCACATCCTTGGAAGATTAAGTTTAGTGTTAACGGACTTTTCGTGTTTGAGCTGTTCCCCCACCCACACATACATAGACCTTTTTTCTAAAAATACTTTCTTTCGGATTCAGGAGATCCCAAAACATGTATTTCCAGTGAAATCTCGGTATCGAATTTTCGTGTGCAATACAGTACCTTCTCTATACACTATGTACGTAATACGTGTAGAGAAAGTAATAAGAGAGGATTAACGAACATCATAATGTTGACATGTGGTGTAAGATAAGAAAAACCACACTTTAGAGAGGGCAGGGTGGGACAGAATACTGTCGAAGGGGAGTCGGCACCGAAACAGACATTATTGTGACAATGCCCTGAGGCCCTATTCCAAAAGTGTGTGATTGGGGAAGCTTTAGGAGAGCTGCTTGTTGCCATCCATCGTTACACCTGCGTTAGTCAACACGTGTGCAGTCGGCAAATTCTTTTGACATCGATGCTGCGTTTGTTACACCTGTGCGCACGGACGCTTGTATGTATTTGTGAACACGATAACTGAAAAATGAAAAGTCAGTAAAATACCAAACTTGTCATTTAATTTTAGTATCTTCCAAGGATGTGACAGGAAGGTTTTCAAATAATCCACTCACCCCCATTTACTCTTTAAATGTACAAACAATTCGAAAATGTTGTTTTTTTAAAAAATGGATCTAACGAATTTGATTAAAATCTCTTATATTTAAGATATACATGACAAATTAAATGTACATCTTGAATTTTCTGGGAATAGTCTCTGAAGACCTCTTTATTCGGGATAAATTTTTCTGAATTTTGCATAACTGGTAAACCGTAAGAGATAGACAAAAACGTATTAGACAAAAGATGTACATCTCGTTAAAATACACAATTTATGTCATATACATTTTTTTCGGGGAGTTGACTATTTCCAAGATATTCCTTGTTATTGGTTTCAGTTTTAAAATACTTCAACCTTTCCCATAGGAGAACTTACTACCTGGCAATGCAAAGAAACATATTTTAACCACATGAAAACCAGCTTTTAAAGGAGATGACAATTGCTTTAGCCTAATGTATTCCCTTATTTCTCTTCTGCTTACAAGGAAACAAGTAATAAGACCAATTCTGCTAATGTTTATCTCGATTAGCATGACGTAAGTAGCAGTGTAATAATTTATTACAGAGATGTAGAGAAAGTAAATTTTAAATACTTTTAATGGTATTGAAAACTAGGTATATGTTCGTATCACCTAGGATCATTGTAACAGTGGCCATATCTTGGTTCGATGTCATTTTGAAACACCCTGCATACTAAACTAAGAGGAGCCATAATCTCTGTCCATTGGCTTTTTCAGAGGAATAAAGGGGAAGCGAGGTACTTCGCGTTAAACCAAACGAGATTTTGAAACATCTCTAATTTTTAGTTATGGTCTTCTCCCACTTGGTGGAATCGAATCGAACAGAATTTCGTTTACAGTCGTTTTAAATGGTAACAAGCAAAAGAAGGCATTTCGAATCGAAACGCGTCGAATCGTACTGGAAATAATTCGCTGGCAACAATGTTTGTTCTGCAGTTGGAGTGAAAAATGTTTATATCGCTAATTATCGCGAGTCTTCGTATAAAGCCAAAGAATGCTCAATGTTGCTAAAACATAAAAAAAAATCTCATGTGTTTTATTCACATGACCCTTTTTAAAAAACTACTGCTACAAACTGGTAATGAAGATAAACATGAGTAGAAATTGTTGTATTAGTTTATTCTAAGTAGGAAGGAAATATGATAATACACAAGGATAAAATAAATATCAATTTGTTTAAAAAACTGTGCTATGGGAAACAGTTGATATTTGATTCTCTTTGTACGGCCAAAAGTAAAGCAAAAGAGAGATGAAACGAAATATGCTGTTTGAGAAAGGTTTAAATATCTTAAAATTGAAACTAATAACAGGGTATATCTCGGAAACGATAAACTCTTCAAACAATGAATGTGACATACATTGTGTATTTTAACGAGATCTACATTTTTTTTTTCAGTAAGTTTTGGTATATCCCTTACTGTTTACAGTTATCAAAATTCATCCAAAATCAAGAGGTATTCAGAGGCTATTCCCAGAAAATTCAAGATATTAGAGCCATTTTGAGAAACAAAATTTTCAAACATTTGTCTATATAAAGAGTAGTTTGGGGTTTTCTTGAAGTTCTTCGTGTCGCATTCTTGAGGATCCTAAATTAAAAGGCCGAGGGTCTTTTCCTAAAATGCTTATTTTTGGTTATTTAGCTTATTTGGCCTCTATATATATCGAATTTTTGGGTGGAATACAATACCTTTTCTACCTACTGTGTCCATAGTAGGGAAAGTAAAAATCGTTTTTCTAGTTGAGACTAGGCTGAAATATTCTTACATTAAGTTTGTAGTTCTATAAAATGATCGAAGAAAAGCGCATACATTAAGCTGTTTGTTTACCCCCTTCCATAACTTTGGAACCAGAAGGGTTATGACATCACGCATTTATGAGATAAACAAGATCGCCCGCTATCTTCAGAGTGGCGTATATGAGATTCAGCTGAGACCTGGTGGGAAATGTTAGAACTATCTTTCCTCCGCCCTTCGGTGGGTCGTCTTCAGAACAGAGAAGGATTCAGTCTGCTGGAAACTCGCCGAGGGAGAGATGGTCTTTAAGAACACAGCTAAGTTCAATGGGTAGCCGCCAGTAGGCAAAAGTGGGCTTCCTTTTGGCTTGGCAAAATCCGGGAGTTAAATGTGTTTCGGTGAGTCTAAAGTATTATGACTGTCAAGTTAGTCAAACTACCAGAGTTTCAGTCCGACACACACGTATTAACCTATGAGCAAAAGTCAAGCCTAACTGAGCGACGAAACGGGAGGTGTACAGCAACATTTCACTTGAGCGGCTGGAAGGCATACCTTGCAACGACGACACACATTAGCCCCTGAATGAATCTGTTTCATATTGGTTCAAATATACCCAATGAACACCACGGTTTGATTCTAATGAGAGAAGGAAAAAGGGGGAGTAATGCTATATTCACAATGAGATGCAAAGGCAGACGTAACGTAGCATAAGCGCATACGCAAGGAGACACCATTCCCAATGCAATCGTAAACGCCACGCAAGAAGTTGGCACGGGTTTCTAGATCCGCATGTTATATGTGAATATCTTCCAAGCGCTCCGCAAGCTACAAACTGAATAACATAACCAACAATACTACATAAGAAAACTCACTCAATGTTTTACAAATAGATATGTTATAAAATTACATACCAACAATTGATGCTCGCGGCAGTGACGTCACAATAATTGCTCATTCAAAATTATTGAAAATAGTACAAGCATAGAGACATCAGAAAGTGATAAAGCTACACATTTAATGAACTATGAATTATATATTCGATTATAGGAACCAAGAAATCTAGACGTAGATATAGTTACATCCAGTAAATCAAAGAAGGATTCGCAAGGAGACTGTCATAACCTCTTGAGGGAAATTAGAGATGGCGCGGCACTGCACGGCCCAAAAGAAGAGCATGCATGTACAGCAGGCCTTGTAAAGTCTTGCAGTGCGATCGTTTGTTATTGAATTCATACGCAATGCATAGAGAAAAGAAGCTGAATTCCTCCTCTTTGCATGCAACGCATGGATAAAGTTTGGAGTTTGCAAACTCTTGCGTTGCATTGCATTGCGTTACGTCTTGCGGTTTTCTATGTGAATGCTTACATTAAATAATATGATTCCAAACTCTTGCGCTCTCGTTGCGTCTCCGTTTACATTTCGTATAAGGCAAATATTACCGAAATGCTAAAACGAGGTAATGGATGGGGGCGGCTGCTTGTAACAGAGGTGGTTTAGAATTTCCTCACCAACATAAACCACTGTTAATTGTATGGACTCTATTTCATTAACTAGACAGTACTGGTAGATTTCTCATCGTTTGTTATGTAATGTATGATAAACCGGAAAACACTGAATAGTTGTACCGTAGTTTTTAGAGCGTTTAACACCCTTGCAATATTTATTTATGGCACAATAGAGGCGAGTTAAAATCCATTCAGCATTGAAACTTTAGCACCTGGGACAAATCGAAGGTGATAATTTCTACCAGCACATAAAATCAGTTTATTCTCTGGTGGAATGTAGCTTTTTTTTCTTTCCAGTAAATAAACTAGATTCCATAGGATACAATTTAATTTAAATAACGATAAAGGTAATTCAATGAAAACAAAATTTTACAGTTGTATAAATGTTAAATTGTATACATATATAAAGATATATGTGGGAATGATTCCAGTGCCATTTAATTTTGTAAAAATGAATATTAAGACCATTTTTTGCCTAAGCTTCTCTCGATTAGCATAAAGTAGACACAAAAATAAACTTTTATAAGAGTAGTTTATTATAGAACAAGTAGAGAGCGTGAGTGAGTGAGTTTAATACATCAGATTTTTACTTTCCTTTTACGCACTATGTACATAGTGTATAGAGAAGGTATTGCACTCCACCAAAAAATTCGTTACCGAGATTTCACCGGAAATATATGTTTTAGGGTCCCCTGTATCCAAAAAAAAATATTTCCAGAAAAAGGTCCGTGTGTGTTTGTGTATGTACTTGTGTCAGTGTGCCCGTGTGTCTGTGAATACGATAACTCAAAAACGAAAAGTCGGTAAAATACCAAACTTGGTATTTAAGTTTAGTATCTTCCAGGGATGCGACACGAAGATTTTGAGAAAAATCCCCCCACCCCAAACTACCCTTTACATGGAACTTTTTTCGAAATTTTTGATTTTCTAAAAAATGGCTCTAACAATTTTGATTAAAATATCGTATATTAACGATATTTACCTGACAAATAAAATGTATATTTTGGGTTTTCTGGGAATAGCGTCTGAAGACTACTTTATTCCGGGTCAATTTTACGGAATTTTGCATAACTGCTAAACCGTCAGAGACGGACAAAAACTTACCACACAACAAATATAGAGCACTTTAAAACACACAATTTATGTTACATACATTTTTGTTGTGGAGTTGATTGTTTTTGAGATATTCCTTGTTTTTGGTTTCAGCTATAAAAAAACATACTTTTCTCATACAGAACTTTGTGAACTCGTGTCCATACCAACAAAGGAACTTCAGTCACATAGCAACCAGCTTCTGATCATCACTTTAACCTATGGTACTCCCTCTACTTACAAGGAAGCAAGTAATAAGACTATTTCTGCTATTTTTTTCTCGATTAGCAGGAAGTAAATAGAAGCATAAGCTTTATAACAATAATTTATTGCAGAGTTGTAGAGAAAGTCATGTGAATGGAAGGCATCAGATTTTTTGAAGTGCTGTTACCATTCTCACGATATCGTAAAACGAGAATGAACTTTCAAAGTCAGCAAATAATGGCTCCCTTTTTAAAGATTTGACTATCGCTCCAGTCTCACGTATTCCTCGTGTATCTATAACAAAATGGAAAATGAAGCCATTTTAGAAAAAACGTTTATCTAGATTAATCTGATGTAGGTAGAAAGCTAAGCTTCTTTTGCAACAATTGTTCGTAAAAGAGATATAAAAGTAGATTTTAAGAGGTAAAGAAGGTTATGAGAAGGTATTGTATTCCATCCAAAAATTTGACACGGAGATTTCACCGTAAATACATGTTTTGAGGACCCCTGAGTAAATAAAAATAGCCTTTTCAGAAAAAAGGTCTATGTGTGTGGATATCATAGCTGAAAAACGAAAAGATCGTTAAATACCAAATTTGGTATTTAAGTTTAGTATCTTCCAAGAATGGGATACGAAGATTTTCAAGAGAATTCCTCCACCCCAAACTACCGTTTATATGGAACATTATTTTGATAATTATGTTTTTCTGAAAAATAGCTCTTACGATTTTGATTAAAATAACGAACGTATATTAAACACCCGAGAACTAAAATACACTGCTTGGAATTTCTGAGAATAACCTCTGAAGGACCCCCACATTCCTGTTGAATTTGGCATTACTATAAACCGCAAGAGATTGACTAAACCTACCCTACTACACATAAAATGTAGATCTCGTTAAAACATACAATTTATATTATATAAATTTTTAAAAATTTAATCGCTTTCGAGGTATTCCTTGTTGTTGATTTCAATTGTAAGCCATTTTTCTCAAATTCGTTTTATCTATCTTTTGTTTTACTCCTGGACGTGTAAATCGAAAACCAGATGGCAACCGGCTTTATAAAAGCCCAGTTTCCTTATCCGTTCTACTCTTAGAAAGAAACTAATAGCTACAACATTTCTGCTAATGTTTATTCCGATTACTGCGACATAGTTATTTTCTGTAACTCCCAAGTGGAGCATAGGACATCGTTACGATGTTTCCATGATCTGAATTACATTTCGGTGACTTCGCCGTTATGCGACATGGTGAGCAAGGATTATCTCGTCGCTCTCAGATGTCACTGTAGGACGAAATCAGGACTTCAGGACGCAAAATGGTGGAATTTTGTCCGGGAAAGTTCTTTCAAAGTATGGAGTTCTTTGACGTGTATATAAACATTACACGGGACCACAGGCTTTACTTCCCTTCCGAAGGAAAGCCATGCTTAGAATTTTTGCGTCACCTTCCGTCAGGTTTGAACCTGCAATCTTGAGTTTTAGAGGCTTACATGGTAATAACCACTACACCACGGAGGGTGACACCGCAATATAGATAAATAAATAATATTTTGTGAAAATAGTTTTTAGATAGATATATAATTTATTTCATATTTTTAAGCTACAGTTTTCATATATATGTACTTTTCTGGAGTTGCTGAATTTGATAGCATATACAGTTAATACCCAGGCTATTTATGTCTATGTATCTTTCCTTCTATTTGTGCATTCTTATACCCTATCAGCTTAAGCTGTTTATATGCTACAACCTCGTCTGTTTCTTTGGCAATTTTCCTCCTCCATTTCTCTCTTACTTCCCCTGTATAATTACCTAGTTGTTTAAAATATTCTTTCTTATTGTTTCCAAAAAGTTTAAGTAAAATATCTCTGGCGGCAACTTTTCCCAGTTTTTATTCCATATATTCTCTCTCCACATGTTAGTTTCCTAGCACTAAATTATACAGTGTAAATTGTTATCAACATTGCCACATAGTGGCATAGATGTTAATAAGCTTTCAGACTTTTTAATAACATCAATAATTTGTAGAGAAAGTAATGTGAAAGTAATGTTTTTTTTTGTTTACTTTCTCTACTTGTACTATGTACATAGTATACAGAGAAGGTATTGCATGCCACACAAAAACTCGAATACAAGTTTTAGGGTCCCCTGTATCCAAAAAAATATTTTCAGAAAAAGGTCCGTGTGTGTATGTGTGTCTGTGTACACGATAACTCAAAATTGGAAAGTCGGTAAACTACCAAACTTGGTATTTAAGTTTAATATCTTCCAGGGATGCGAAACGAAGCTTTTAAGAAAAAAGCCCTCACCCTAAACTGCTGTTTACATGCAAAAAATTCGAGAATATTGATTTTCTCAAAAATGGCGTATATTAAAATCTTTATATGGCAAACAAAATCTACATCTTGAATTTTCTAGAAATATCCTCTTTAGACCTCTTTATTCTGAATGAATTTTGCTGAAAACTGGTAAACCATATGAGATAGACAAAAACTTACTATATAAAAAAAAAATTAGATATCGTTTAAATACACAATTTATGCCATATGCATTGACCATTTCTGAAATATTCCTTGATATTTGCTTCAGAATCAAAATACTTAAACTTTTCTCACACGGAAAGTTATAAACTCCTGGCCCTGCACAGAAACGAATTTCAACCAGATGGCAACCAGCTTTTAAAAGATTTGACCATCGTTTTAGCCTAGTGTATTCCATCATTTCTCTTCTACTTACAAGAAAGCAAGTAATTAAGAAAATGGCTGCTAATATTTATCTCGATTATCATAAAGTAGATAGCAGAATATGCTTTTAACAATAATTTGTTACAGCGATGTAGAGAAAGTCATGAGAATGGAACACATCAGATTTTTACTTTCTCTATGCGCACTAAATGCATAGTGTATAGAGAAGGTATTGCACTCCACCCAAAAATTCGATATCGAGATTTCAACGGAAATATATGTTTTAGGGTCCTCTGTATCCAAAAAAAGCATTTTCACAAAAAGGTCCGTGTGTGTGTGTGCCCGTGTGTCAGTGTGTCCGTGTGTCTGTGAACACGATAATTCAAAAACGAAAAGTAGCTAAAATACCAAACTTGATATTTAAGCTTAGTATCTTCCAGGGATGTGACACGAAGATTTTGAGAAAAATCCCCCACCCCAAACTACCCTTTACATGGAATTTTTTTCGAAAATTTTGATTTTCTAAAAAATGGCTCTTAAGATTTTGATTAAAATGTCGTATATTATAGATATTTACCTGAAAAATAAAATGTATATCTTGAATTTTCTGGGAATAACCTCTGAAGACTACTTTATTCTGGAGGAATTTTACGAAATTTTGAATAACTGCTAAACCGTAACAGATGAACAAAATCTTACTACACGAAAAATGTAGAGCAAGTTAAAACACACAATGTATGTTATATACATTTTTTTCGTGGAGTTTTCGTTTTTGAGTCATTTCTTGTTTTTGGTTTCTGCTATGAAAACTTTTCTCATATAGGAATTTGTCAACAGCTTCCGTACAAACAAAGGAACTTCAGTGACATAGCAACCAGCAAGGAGCAAAGCAAACATAGCAACAAGGTACCAAGTGTTAAGACTATTTCTGCTATTTTAGTCTGATTAACATGAAGTAAATAGAAGTATAAGCTTTTTAAGAGTAATTTGTTGCAGAGATGTAGAGAAAGTCATGTGAGTGTAACACATCAAATTTTTTTGTCTATGTATTCTATTGTATTTACTGACAGGAAGTGTTATGTGAGAATGATCGTTGTAGTTTTATCCAGGAATACTATAGATTGGTGTATTATCACGTGACCCAGTTTCTGCAAGTTCCCTGACCACCTGGCTTCCTCTGAACCCTTACAACTAACAGGTAGGGACGTCAGCGTTAGCCCTTTTTTTCAGTCTGGGCGATGGTTCGAGAATTTTTATTAGGAGCTTCATTAGATTGTGACATTCAGGGGAGGAGGGAGTTCCGTTATTATATCGGAGTGCTAGCCGAACAAAGTGAATCTTAAGCAAACTTGAGGGAGAGGTAAACAAAGGCGATAAAGTTGGTATGGAATGCCTCGGAGCGAAGCTTTATTTATTGTCTACTAGATTCCCGTTTTCCATTATCCTTTATGTGAATGGATTATTGTAGAGAGGGTCTAAGTGCTTCTTTTTTAACTTAAATGGCGCAAGGGCTCCAGAGTCTTGTTCTTGGAGTAGAAGTTAAATACACAGCATTCCCAATTTCCTGCTTTACAGCAAAAAAGAAATAGTATCCCTTTAATGTCTTTGTAGCGTGTAGCTGTGTAGTTTTCTTTTTCCGACTCTGATTTTAATAGAGGAAGTAATGCATTTGACGGAAAATCTATCAGATATCTAGCTCCATCTTTAATATATACACATTTACAGGTTTTATCTTTATTGGTGCCATATTGGGGGACGTGTTCCTGGCATCATAAGAGTATGGAACTGTAAATCATTTTTACTTTCTCTACACGTGTTATGTACATAATGTATAGAGAAGGTATTGATTGCATTGCACCCAAAAACTGGATTCTGAGATTTATCCGGAAATAATATTTTGGTTCCCCCTGAATCCAAAAACAGCATTTTTAATTTCTCTAGCCCCATATGTACAATGTACATAGGGATAGAGAAGTATTGCATTCCACCCAAAAATTCGATACCGAGATTTCACCGGAAATACATGTTTTAGGACCCCTGTATCCACAAAAACATTTTGAGAAAAAGGTCCGTGTGTGTGTGTGTGTCCGTGAACTAAACTTAAATACCAAACTTGGTATTTAAGTTTAGTATCTTCCAGGGATGCGACACGAAGATTTTGAGAAAGATCCCCCCACCCCAAACTACCCTTTACGTGGAACTTTTTTCGAAAATTTTGATTTTCTCAAAAATGGCTCTAAAGATTTCGATTAAAATATCATATATTAAAGATATGTACCTAACAAATAAAATGTATATCTTGAATTTTCTGGGAATAGCTTCTGAAGACCTCTTTATTCTGAATGAATTTTGTTTAATTTGGTATAACTAGTAAACTGTAAGAGATAGACAAAAACTTCCTATACAAAAAATGTAGGTCTTATTAAAATACACAAGTTATAACATATACATTTTTTTCGTGCAGCTTACCGTTTTCGAGGTATTCATTGTTATTAGTTTCAGTTGTGAAGTACTTATACTTTTCTCAGACGGGTGTGTCCGTTTTTCTTTTGTTCTACTCCTGGCCAAGAAAAGAAGCGATTTGTATTGTCAATCGCATAACGACAGCTTTTAAAACATTTGACTATTGGTTTAGCCTAGCGTTATCCCTTATTTTCTTCCTACTTATACGGAACTAAACAATAAGAACATTGTGCTAATGAGTACCACGATTAGTAAGGTGCAGAAAGAAGAGGAATCTTATGTATGAAGTTTGTAGAACAGCTAGAGAAAGTCATGTGAGTGTAACACATCAAATTTTTACAAAAAGATCCTGTGTTTGCGCGCGCGCGTGCGTGTGTGTGTGTCTGTGGACAGCATAGCTAAAAAACTTTATATTTAAGTTTGGTATCTTCCGAAGATGCGATACGAAGATTTTCAAGAAAATCCCCCACCCCCAACTACCCTTTACATAGAACTTTTTTCGAAAATGTTTATTTTCTCAAAAATGACTCTAATGATTTTGATTAAAATATCGTACATTTAAAATATTTACCTGACAAAATGTATATCTTGAATTTTCTGGGAATAGTCTACTTTATTCTGGAAAATTTTTACGGAATTCTGCATAACTGCTAAACCGTAAGAGATGGAGAAGAACTTACCACACAAAAAATGTAGAGCAGGTTAAAATACACAATTTATTTTATATGCATTTTTTTCGTGGAGTTGATCGATTTTGAGATATTCCTTGTTTTTGGTTTCAGCTTTGAAAAACCTATACTTTTCTCATACGGGAATTTATCAACTCCTGTCCATACAAACAAAGGAATTTCAGTTACATAGCAACTAGCTTTTGACTATCACTTTAACCTATAGCACTCCCTTATTTCCCTACTACTTACAAGGAAGCAAGTAATAAGACTATTTCTGCTAATCTTTTCTCGATCACATGAAGTAAATAGAAGAATAAACTTGTTAATAATAATTTGTTACACAGAATTAGAGAAAGTGATGTGAATGGAACATATCAGATTTTTACTTTCGCTATACGTACTATGTGCATAGTGTATAGAGGAAGTATTGTATTCTACCAAAAAATTCGATACCGAGATTTCACCGGAAATACATATTTTAGAACTCCCTGAATCAAAAAAAATGCATTTCCGTGTGTATGTGTGTGTCTGTGGACAGCATAGCTCAAAAACGAAAAGACCGTTAAATACCAAACTTGGTATTTAGGTTTGGTATCTTCCAAGGATGCGACACGAAGATTTTCAAGAAAATCCCCCCCAAGTACCCTTTACATGGAAAACTTTTCGAAGATTTTGATTTTCTAAAAAATGGCTCTTAACGATTTTGATTACAATCCCGTATATTAAAGATATTTACCTACCAAATAAAATGTATATCTTGAATTTTCTGGGAATTATCTCTGAAGAGCTCTTTATCCTGGATGAATTTTGCTAAATGTTGCTTAACTGCTAAACGGTAAGAGATCGACAAAAACTTACTACACAGAAAATGTTGATCTGATCAAAACACACAATGTATGTCCATTACATTTTTGTTGTGGAGGTAGCCTTTTCCGAGATATTCCTTGTTTTTGGTTTCAGTTATAAGTACTTATACTTTTCTCAGACAGGAAGTGTCCGTTTTTCTTTTGTTCTACTCCTGGCCAAGCAAAGAAGCGATTTGCAATGACAATCGAATAACGAAAGATTTTAAAACATTTGACTATCGGTTTAGGTTAGTGTATTTCCTTATTTTCTTTCAACTTATAAGGAACTAAGTAGAAAAACATTCTGCTAGTGAGTAACTCGATTAGCAAGATGCAGAAAGAAGAATAATCTTATGTAAGAAGTTTGTAGAAGAGGTGGAGAAAGTCATGTGAGTGTAACTCATCAGATTTTTATTGTAATTTTTTACGTAGGTGTTACTGCATCTATCGGTTGTTTTTACTCTTGCACGCACGCAGTAACCTACTTGATAACAGCATGCTCTTCTTGGTTACATACAACATCGCTTATATCATGCTAAGGGTAGAGAAACGAGAGTGAAGTACGAGTATATAAATTAATAATTACTGAAACGAGATCCAAAGAGTTAAGAATAACACACATTTGTGTTTTGAGAAGTGGTTATCTCGAAAGTCGGGAAGCCTTATCCCGGTGAAATATATCAACAGAGAATAGAACAGGTGACCTCTAGACTACAAGCCAGTCTATCTTACCCATCGCAACGGAGGTGGACCCACAGAGAAACATGTGCATATAAATTCGCGATATATTTTGAAGGAGCAGACAGGAAGATAAACTGGGTCGCATGTGAAGATTGACATTTGCCCTCTGTGTACAAATTGAGATGGAAATTGATTCCCTGGTAGATTTTTCTGCAAGAGCGGCAACGAATCGATCTGCATATGCATAAGTGAAACGGCGGCCGTTGTCAGATATCCTGAATAGCAGGAGAAGTGCGTCACAACGGGTTTTCATTATGCATTTCATTAGCAATTCACCGCTGACAGAATGACTGGCCCCTTCAGCACAAGGTCTTTAGGTGCTGTTATTATGTTCGCTATACGCCTTTCAACTATTTAGTTCAAAAGTTACACGATAATCTTTAATTGCTTAGCTGATATGTTACATATACATTTATTGTTGAGAAAATCTTACGTATTCCAATCACATGAATTTCTCTATCTGTTCTACAAACAAGCTATACTTACACACGATTATTCTTTTAGCTGTATAATACTAATCGAGAAAAACGTTAGCAGAAACTGTCTTAATTACTTGCTTCCTTGTAAGTAGAAGGGAAATAAGGAAATACACTAGGCTAAAGCGATAGACAAATCTTTTAAAAGTTGTCCGTATTGGATTGTCATTTAAATAAATTCGGCTCTCTTTTCTCGCCAGGAGTAAAAGAAGTATGAAACGATTGGCTACTTCCCGTTTGAGACAACTTTATTGAAATTAATAACAAATCATAACCGGAAATGGTTAACTGGAGCCCCTCCCGAAATGACAAATTGTGTGTTTTGAGCGAGATATGGATTGTTTGTTATAATTTTTTATTCTCTATTTTACGACTTAACAGTTATCCAAAATAGAGGTTTTCAAAGGCTATTTCCAGAAAATTCAAGATATATATTCAAATTGTCATTAAAATATCTTAAACGTATGTTATTTTAATAAAAATATAGCCATTTTTAGAAAATCGATGTTTTACAAAGATATTCGTGTGAAACGTAGTTGGGGTGGAGAGATTTTCCTGAAAATCTTCCTGTCGCATCTTTGGAATATACTAAACTTAAACACCAAGTTTGATATTTAACCTACTTTTCGTTCTTTTGAGTTATGCTATCCACAGACACACACACACACACTCACACACACACACACACTCATACATACACTGACCTTGTTATCTTAAATGTTTTTTTTTAATCAGAGATCTTCAAAACGTGTATTTATGGTGCAATCTCGATATCAAAGTTTTAGGTGGTGTATAATACCTATTCTATCTACTATGTACAGTGTACATACATGCTAGAGAAATGAAAAAAGCTTCATGTTAAGACCTCTTTGCTTGAAAAAGGAAAACTAATAACGAATTCAATCGAATAAAAGCACATTTATTGAAAATTTTAACCAATAACAAGAAACATCTCAGAAATAGTTAACTCTACAAAAAATTGCATATGAACAAAATAGTTAACTTAATAAATGTTTGTCTATCGCTTATGCTTTACGTGTTTTGCACAAGTTACTCAGATGAATAGAACTTTAGAGGTTATTGCTAGGAAATTCAAAATATGCATTTTATTTATCATGAGAATGTCTGAAACGTATATTATTTTAATCAACGTTTTCGTAACTTTTTCCATGTAAATGGTAGCTAGAAGTGAGAAATGATCTTGAAAATCTTCGTGTCATATCTTTGGAAAACACTGAAGTTAGATATCAAGTTTGGTAATGAACCGACTTCTCCTTTTTGAGATGCTGTCCATAGATACACACACACATGCACATAGAACCTTTTTTTACTTTCTCTATACGCACTATGTACATAGTGAATAGAGAAAGTATTGCACTCCACCAAAAAAATCGATACCGAGATTTCACCGGAAATATATCTTTTAGAGTCCCCTTTGTTTAAAAAAAGCATTTTCACAAAAAGGTCCGTGTGTATGTGTGTGTGTGTGTGTGTGTGTGTGTGATTGTCTGTGTGTCTGTGAACACGATAACTCAAAAACGAAAAGTCGGTAAAATACCAAACTTGGTATTTAAGATATGTATCTTCCAGGGACGCGACACGAAGATTTTGAGAAACATCCCCCCAGCCCAAACTACCCTTTACATGGAACTTTTTTCGAAAATTTTGATTTTCTAAAAACTGGCTCTAACGATTTTGATTAAAATATCATATATTAAAGATATTTACCTGACAAATAACATGTATATTTTGAATTTTCTGGGAATAACCTCTGAAGACTACTTTATTCTGGATGAATTTTGCATAGCTACTAAACCGTAAGAGATGGAAAAAAACTTAACATACAAAAAATGTTGAGCACGTTAAAACACACAATTTATGTTATATACATTTTTTTCGTGGAGTTAATCGTTTTCTGAGATATTCCTTTTTCTTGGTTTCAGCTTTGAAAAACTTGTACTTTTCTCATACAGGAATTTGTCAACTCCTGTCCACACAAACAAAGGAACATCAGTCACATAGCAACCAGCTTTTGGCTTTCACTTTAACCTATGGTACTCCCTTATTTCGCTTATACTTACAATAAAGCAAGGAATAAGACTATTTCTGCTAATTTTCCTCGACTAACATGAAATAAATACAAGATAAGCTTAATAACAATAATTTGTTACAGAGAGATAGAGAAAGTCATGTGAATGGAACACATCAGATTTTTCTAAAATGCTTTTTATTATTCAGGGGACTTTAGAACGAGTATTCCCAGTGAAATAATTGCTCTGTGTTACATCTATGAGCAGAATTCAACATCTTCTCTACTTACTTTATACGAGGTAGAGAAATTAAAAGCAATAAGAACTCCCATGTAATTATAGACGATTATGTTCAATAGAACAAATCAACATTTCAAAATAATGAAGTTCTACTGATAAGATGATCAATGAGATGCTTATTTTGAACAAGAATGTCCGACACATTTCAAATATAGTTTTACTCGGTATAAAATTAAGTAAAGGTTCAATAATAACCTTCAAGACCTCATTATTTACTGATTATATAGCTGAATACTTCAGAATTGTGGTTGCAGCCGAATTTTTGCTCACTTAGGCTAGAGACTAGATTTTAGCTTTAAAAATCTGATGTGTACCATTCACACGACTTTCTCTATATCCCTGCAACAAATTATTCTTAAAAGGCTTATGCTTCTATTTATTTCATGCTAATCTAGAAAAATTAGCAGAAATAGTCTTATTACTTTCTTCCTTGTAAGTAGAAAGGAAATAAGGGAGTAGCATAAGTTAAAGCGATAGTCAAAACCTGGTTGCTATGTGACTGAAGTTACTTTGTTTGTATGGACATGAGTTGACAAATTCCTGTATGAGAAAAGTTAAGATTTTCGACCCTGAAAACAAAAACAAGGAATATCTCAAAAACGATCATCTCCCAGAAAAAAATGTATATAACATAAATTGTGTGTTTTAATGTGTTCTACATTTTTGTATGGTAAGTTTTTGTCTATCTCTTACGGTTTAGCAGTTATACAAAATTCCGGAAAATTCACTCAGAATAAAGTAGTCTTCAGAGGCTATTCCCAGAAAATTCAAGATATACATTTTATTTGTCAGGTAAATTTCTTTAATATACGAAATTTTAATCAAAATCGTTACAGCCATTTTTAGAAAATCAAAATTTTCGAAAAAAGTTCCATGTAAAGGGTAATTTGGGGTGGGGGGATTTTTCTCAAAATCTTCGTGTCGCATCTCTGGAAGATACTAAACTTAAATACCAAATTTGGCATTTTACCGACTTTTCGTTTTTGAGTTATCGTATTCACAGACACACTGACACACGGACACACACACACGGACCTTTTTCTGAAAATACTTTTTTTAGATACAGGGGACCCTAAAACATATATTTCCGGTTAAATCTCGGCATCGAATTTTTGGTGGAGTGCAATACCTTCTCTATACACTATGTAAATAGTGCGTATAGAGAAAATAAAAAGAATTTTCCAGTGATACGTAATCGATAGAAGCTCAACGAAAAGAAATTAATAAAGTTTTTATTTAATATTTGTTATTAAAAGCGGAATGCTACCAAAATGCAATTCAGTAAAACGGCCGAAACGAGGTTACAGCATTAATTGTAGGTTCGTTTATATCAGTATCTTCATGGTGTAATAGTTTGTGCATTGCAGAGGACCGAGATCATGTTTCACACCAACTTTGTATATTCTATAGCTGCTAATTAAGCCTTTACTCGGTTAATTCAAAAAAATAAACCTCCCGCAACTTGCCTAAAGGAAATAACTTTGGTTTTTATTTTAAACGTGTTGCCATGAATTGAGATTTTTTAAAATTATTCCCAATGCATCGGCATGCACATGTCATCCGTTAATACAATATTTTCACAAATTAAAATACAAAATTGTAGTCTGTTATGGTCTAGGCCCTCTAAAAGTTACATGCTCTGACTCCTAAGGTTGCGGCGGAATTCCTTCGGAAGGGAAGTAAAGCAGTTAGTCCCGTGTCGTAGATTTACGGCACGTAAAAGAACCTTAAGCCTAATAATGAGGTCTCTGAGCAAAATTAAGGGATATTTCACTCCTAACATAGGACAGAACTCTGAGAACCACAGCAGTTAAAGAGCAATAAAACTCAATGATTAAATATGTAGGAAGAATAAACAAATAACTAAAGGTACAGGTTCTTTAGCGGGGCTTCATAGGGCAAAGTATTCCTTTATGTTAGTTAACCACTATACAACATGTCATGTTTACGAGAACATTGCTAAAGCACGCGACCCGGTGCTTGAGAACCTACAGTAGTTAGGGGCAAGCACGCGACTTTTTCTTGGATAATTTTCTAATCTACGCTGATCATGAGACGTTTTGTGGATGTACATTTATTGACGTTGAGAACTATATTTTCATATCACATATGATCTGACAATAACGTTCACATCCTGGTTCGTTGTCGTTTTGAAACACCCTGTATACACACTTGCAAAATTCTTATTAGGGTTACGACGAAGAACGAAGCTCGATATGCTATTTAGAAAAGTGTTTTCGCACTTCTTGCGAAGAATTCCAATAAACTGCGCGCTCCTAACTTCATGATTCCCACGTCTACCCCTATTGCATCATATCTATGTATTATTCCGTATGACAGGAAAATCTTACGACCGATGCTTGTGAGATTCTGTGCTCCTGAATTCTGATTAATTCGCATGCTTCAGACTTCGGTTATCTCTGACAGAGAGTGTATTGTATTGTACTGAAAAATTCTGTTTCATCGAAAATATTTTTTGAGCTTTAATGAACATAAAAACAGTCACATACGTGAATACCATTCCTCAGTAGGGAAAGTTGAATGAGTATCGAGCGTTATACCCAAGTTAACATATTACAAGGATGGCGTTATACCCAAGTTAACATATTACAAGGATGCAACGGGATTTTCAGGAGATGCCCCTTTAATTTTCTCAAAAATGCCCACACTGATTTCCAATAAAATCCATTTGTGTATGACTACTTCTATGAGTAATAATAATAATAGTAATAATAGTAATAATAACATCTACGTGTAACTGAGATGAAAAACCTTAATATAAAATCAGCATATCAAAGTATGAAAATTGTTTAAGATAAGCTATTTTTACTTTCTCTATACTCACTATGTACATAGTGAATAGAGAATGTATTGCACTCCACCAAAAAATTCCATACCGAGATTTCACCGGAAATATATGTTTTAGGGTCCCCTGTATCCAAAAAAAGTATTTTCAGAAGAAAAAGGTCCGTGTGTGTGTGTGTCCGTGTGTCAGTGTGTCTGTGAACACGATAACTCAAAAACGAAAAGTCGGTAAAATACCAAACTTGGTATTTAAGTTTAGTATCTTCCAGGGTTGCGACACGAAGATTTTGAGAAAAATCCCCCCACCCCAAATTACCCTTTACATGGAACTTTCTTCTAAAATGTTGATTTTCTAAAAAATGGCTCTAACGATTTTGATTAAAATATCGTATATTAAAGTTATTTACCTGACAAATAAAATGTATATTTTGAATTTTCTGGGAATAGCCTCTGAAGACTACTTTATTCTGGATGATTTTTTCATTACTACTAAACCGTAAGAGATGGACAAAAACTTAACCCACAAAAAATGTAGAGCACGTTAAACCACACAATTTATGTTATATACATTTTTTTCGTGGAGTTGATCGTTTTTGAGATATTCCTTTTTCTTGGTTTCAGCTTTTAAATACTTATACTTTTCTCATACAGGAATTTGTCAACTCCTGTCCATACAAACAAAGGAACATCAGTCACATAGTAACCAGCTTTTGGCTTTCACTATAAGCTATGGTACTCCCTTATTTCGCTTCTACTTAAAATAAAGCAAAAAATAAGATTATTTCTGCTAATTTTTCTCGATTAGCATGAAATAAATAAAAGATAAGCTTATTAACAATAATAATTTACAAAGATATAGAGAAAGTCATGTGAATGGAACACATCAGATTTTTTAGCATTAGCTGTTTACAAGATATTCCTAAATGTATACCTACATTCTTTTGAGTTGAATGACATAAATGAGAAACTTTCTAAATTCACGCATTCCTGTTCCTTTTTTGTTTTGCCTACAAAATATAACTTAAGCTTTATTTATGGACGCTGTTTAACTGCTACGATTCTTAGCGTCCCATTCTAAATTGGGCGTGAAAGATAGCTTAATTTTTTTCAGAGGCCTCTTTATCAGGCCTGAGGGTCTTTTGCATGACTACGACACGGGTCCAACGCCTTTACTTCCCTTACGAAGGAAGCCATTGGAAAAAATATACCGCCCTCCGCCGGGTTTGGACCCACGAGCTTGTGAACCAGAGGATAACATGTTACCCCCAGACCACGGACGACGCCTTTTTACTTTCTCTATACGTGCTATGTATATAGTGTATAGAGAAGGTATTGCACTCCAACAAAATATTCGATACCGAGATTTCACCGGAGATATATGTTTTAGGGTCCCCTGTATCCAAAAAAAGTATTTTCAGAAAAAGGTCCATGTGTGTGTGTCCGTGTGTCTGTGAACACGATAACTCAAAAACGAAAAGTAGCTAAAATACCAAACTTGGCATTTAAGTTTAGTATCTTCCAGGGATGCGACACGAAGATTTTGAGAAAAATCCCCCCACCCCAAACTACCCTTTACATGGAACTTTTTTCGAAAATTTTGGTTTTCTAAAAAATGGCTCTAACGATTTTAAATAAAATATCGTATATTAAAGATATTTACATGACAAATAAAATGTATATTTTTAATTTTCTGGGAATAGCCTCTGAAGACTACTTGATTCTCGGTCAATTTTACGGACTTTTGCATAACTGCTAAACCATAAGAGATTGACAAAAACTTACCACACAACAAATGTAGAGTACCTTAAAACACACAATTTATGTTATGTATATTTTTTTCGTAGAGTTGATTGTTTTTTTTAGATATTCCTTGGTTTTTTTTCGCCTATCAAGACATAACTTCAGTCGCAGATCAACCAGCTTTTGACCATCACTTTAACCTATGGTACCCCCTTATTTCGCTTCTACTAACAAGGAATCAAGTAATAAGACTATTTCTGCCAATTTTTGCGCCATTAGATGAAGTAAATAGTATAGTTTGTTGCAGTGATATAGAGAAAGTCATGTGAACGGAACACATCAGATTTTTTCTACACATGTCTATGGTAGGTATATGCAATAATTTCAAGCAAAAATTCTGTTTAGTATTTCGACAGAAATACATATCTTGAAGTCCTCTGATAACGAAGAAAAGAAAAAAAATTGAAAAATGTCCGTATAGGTATTTGTGTGAATCGCAAAACTCATAAACGAAATTTCAGAGAAATACTACACATGGTGTGTAAGCTCAGCATCTTCTAAGGATACGATAACAACATCCTTCTCAGCACTAACTACCCTTTATGTAGAACCTTTTTCGTAATGTTCGATGCTCTAAAATTGCTATAAGATTTGGATTAAAATAAAAGACCATTTTAACATAGATTTTTTTATTGTTTCATTTATATAGCCCCCTTTAACATTTAAGATCATATAGGGGGGAGGGGAGGGGCTTTGTATTAGAAACAAGTCGTTGTCTGTAGGTTCTTTTACATTAGGTTTAATTGGTATTTTATTTTCCTTGAACACACACACACATTCACTCTCACATACATACTTCCAGTCTCTGTGGGGGATAGGGAAGAATTATGGGTAAAAAAATTCCCCGCCCCAGCCGGGAACGAACCTGGGACCTCCGAATGAGAAGGTAGCTCACCGTACATTGGATCTCAGAGGCAGTCAAAGATCGTTTATTAGTCTATTGAATACAGGTATTCTTGTCGCCTTCATATCTGATCATACAATAAGTTTATCATATATTTACATTATAAAACTCATCAATATTGAAATGACCCTCCTCTTGAAGCATTGAAGTGAAAGATTTCTTACATGAGCCTTAATGAGGTATAAAAGAAATTATTTGCACTTGCCCTATACTTACTTTTAGATATATAAATGTTTTAATTCTCACGTGCTGAATAATTATGTATATTGTCACAGGTAATCTTTGGTAAAATAAGTGTACCAGCTTGAGTAAAAATCTGATGTGTTCCATTCACATAACTTTCTCTACATCTCTGCAACAAATTATTGTTAAAGAGCTTATACTACTACTTACTTCATGCTAATCGAGAAAAAAAAATAATAGAAATAGTCTTATTGCTTGCTTCCTTGTAAATAGTACAGAAATAAGGGAATACTATAGGCTAAACTGATAATCAAAAGCTGGTTGCTATGTGAATGAAGTTCATTTGTTTGTATGGACAGGAGTTGACAAATTCCTGTATGAGAAATGGATGTTTCTCATAGCAAAAACCAAAAATAAGGAATATGTCAAAAACGATTAACCACACGAAAAAAATATACATGACATGAATTCTGTGTTTTAATGTGCTCTACATTTTTTGTCTGGTAAGTTTTTTTCCAGCTCTTACGGTTTAGTAGTTATGCAAAATTCCGTAAAAGTCATCGAGAATAAAGTAGTCTTCAGAGGCTATTCCCAGAAAATTCAAGATATACATTTTGTTTGTCAGGCAAATATATTTAATACTTGACATTTTAATAGAAATCGTTAGAGCCATTTTTGAGAAAATCAAAATTTTCGAAAAAAAGTTCCATGTAAAGCTAATTGGGGTGGGGGAATTTTCTTGAAAATCTTCGTGTCGCATCCTTGGAAGATACCAAACTTAAAGGTATTTAAACTTAAACGTATTTAACGGTCTTTTCGTTTTTGAACAATGCTGTCTACAGACACACACACACACACACACACACACACACACACACACGCACGGACCGTTTTGTAAAAATGTTTTTTTTTTTTTTTGGATTCAGGGGGACCCAAAACATGTTTTTCCGGTGAAATCTCGGTATCGAATTTTTGGGTGCAATACAATACCTTCTCTATGTACATAGTACGTATAGAGAAAGTAAAAAGTTGTTTACAATGAGTACTGGGTCCTATATACATTACTAATATAAGTTGACTTAAGTTCTGAAGAAAGCATCTAAAGACCTCTTTATGAATTAATTTTATATGGTTGTATTTTACTGAACTGTAGGAGATCCAAAATCGTGGGTCACAAAGTTAGAACATACACGCTATTTCTATCAAATAATTATGGCATTAACCTTTCTCGAGATATTCTTTACTATTGACTCAAATGTTCATACTGTTGTCAAGTGCAAGTCGCTATTTTGTTTTTTAAGTATTACTTAACCTCCTGTATCCCCTGTTACTATAAAGATGTGTAAAGGAACTATATCTGCAAACTCTTGTTTTTACCTGCTTCTGTATTGCGGGGGTAGCGTGTCTGTCTCAAATTCAAAAGGTCCCAAGTTTGAATATCGCTTAGGGCGAGTCAGTTAACCGGGTAAGTTTTTTTTATCCTACTTTTTCTCTCGGGGTTTTCCCTTATCCTTTGAAGATGAATTTTAAGTATCTTTAAGCTCACTGAATTCCGAGATCATTTGAGTATCATTTCACCAATTCCATTAATCATTGAATATGACCAACCAAGTTAAAGGACGTTAAACTTAAGAAGGGGAAAAAAAGTTTTATCTCTATGAACCTCAAATAGATAGAACACTAAGCTTTTGCGAAAATAGTTTTTAGAAGAGCTAAAAAAATCTGATATATTCCATATATCTATAAGAAATTATTATTAATAAGATTATTTTTCTTCTACTTCATTCTAATCGAAATAAACGTTAGCAGAAATGGTCTTATTACTTATATCCTTATAAGTAGAAGGGAAATATGGTAATACACTAGGCTAAACTGGCAGTCAAATGTGGTTGCTATGGAATTGAAATCCGCCTCTTTGCGTGGCCAGGAGTCGACAACTTCTCGTATGAGAAAAAGTATTTTAAACTAAAAGGAATATCGCGAAAACGGTCAACTCTACGAAAAAAAATGTATATGACAGAAATTATATGTTTTAACGAAAGCTACATTTTTGTGTAATACGTTTTTTTCTACCTCTTACGGTTTACCAGTTATGCAGAATTCAGGAAAATTCGCCCAGAATTAAGAGGTAATCAGTGACTCTTCCGAGAAAATTCAAGATATACATGCTATTTGTCATGTAAATACCTATCTTAAATATAAGATATTTTAATCAAAATCATTAAAGCCATTTTTGAGGAAACCAATACTTCTTTCATGTAAAGGATAGTTTGTGGTGGGGGGATTTTCTTGAAAATATTCGAGTCACATCCTTAGAAGATGCGAAACGTAAATACCAAGTTTGGTATTTAAGGGACGTTTCGTTTTTGAGATATGCTGTCCACACACACACACACACACACACACACACACACACACACACACACACATTTTTCTAAAAATGCTTTTTTTTTTTTTTTTTGGATTCAGGTGGCCTCAAGACATATTTCCGGTGACATCTCGGTATCGAATTTTTGGGTGGAATGTAATACTTGCTAGTTTGTTCCCTGCAGGTAAGAATATAGGCCAAAGCGATGCAGTAGGAAAGAAGCTGTAACACAAATCCGATTAGAACATGTGTAGGGCGCCAATAAGTCGAGGCAATGACGTAAAAGCAGCACTTTTACCACTGGATCGCTGCAGGATCTCTTCGACTTGCTGCTAGTAATGAAGTTCCCGCCGGGATCTTCTTTAATAGATCCGGCCGCCTACACGCTACGGCGGATATTGCTGCCCTCCTAGACATCCATGTATGTGCTCTGTGTACCACGGCAGAAATACACTAATAGCAGTCAATATCGTAACGCCACTCATAATAATAAATGTCTTCACCTTACCAAAACCCTATTATTTCCTTCGGAAATGTTCGGAAGTATTCGTTTTTCTTAGCTTTGAGACGTTAATATGTGGAAGCCAAGCGTTTTCATATCAAGTGTTTATTTTTACTTTCTCTGTACGTACTATGTACATAGTGAATAGAGAAGATATTGTATTGCACCCAAAAATTCGATACCGAGATTTCAACGGAAATACCCGTTTTGAGACCCCCTGAATATAAAATAAAATTAGAACAATAGCTCAAAAACGAAAAGACCGTTAAATACCGAACTTCCAGGCAACACGAAGATTTTGAGAAAAATCCTCCCACCCCAAACTACCCTTTACATGGAACTTTTTCGGAAATTTTGATTTTTTTAAAAATGGCTCTAACAATTTTTATTAAAATGCCGTATATTAAAGATATTTACTTGATAAATAAAATGTATATCTTGAATTTTCTGGGAATAGCTTCTGAGGACTACTTTATCCCGGATGAATTTTACGGGATTTTACATAACTGCTAAACCGTAAGAGATGGACAAAAGCTTACCACACAAAATATGTACAGCACGTTAAAATACACAATTTAAGTTATATACATGTTTTTGTGGAGTTGATCGCTTTTTAGAAAATTCTAGATGAGCATCTTATTTGTCATATAAGTATCTTTAATATACGGCATTTCAATCAAAATGCTTCTTTTTTAGGAGACCCTAAAACATGTATTCCCGGTGAAAGCTCGATATTAAATTTTTGGCTAGAGTACAAGGGCTATATTGTTTTTCAACCTCCAATGGAGCATAACAGAAGCACAAATATGAATCACAAAATGATTTTATTACCTGAAGTCACGCACAATTACAATTACTTCTCCACATAGTCACCATGAAGATTAAGACACTTGTCGTATCCATTTTTACTTTCTCTATACGCACTATGTGCATAGTGTATAGAGAAAGTATTGCACTCCACCCAAAAAATCGATACCGAGATTTCAACGGAAATATATGTTTTAGGGTCCCCAATATCCAAAAAAAGCATTTTCACAAAAACGTCCGTGTGTGTGTGTGTGTGTGTGTGTGTGTGTGTGTGTGTGTGTCCATGTGTCCTTGTGTCAGTGTGTCCGTGTGTCAGTGTGTCCGTGTATCTGAAAACACGATAACTCAAAAATGAAAAGGTGGTAAAATACCGAACTTGGTATTTAAGTTTAGTATCTTCCAGGGATGCGACACGAAGATTTTGAGAAAAATACCCTTACCCCAAACTACCCTTTACATGGAACTTTTTTCGAAAATTTTGATTTTCTCAAAAATGGCTCTAAAGATTTTGATTAAAATTTCGTATATTAAAGCTATTTACCTGACATATAAAATGTGTATCTTGAATCTTCTGGGAATAGCCTCTAAAATGTTTATTCTGGATGAATTTTATTGAATTTTGAATAACTGCTAAACCGTAAGAGATGGACAAAAACTTACTACACAAAAAATGTAGAGCACGTTAAAACACACAATTTATGTTATATACATTTTTTTCGTGGAGTTCGTCGTTATTGAGACACTCCTTATTTTTGGTTTCTGCTATGAAAAACGTATACTTTTCTCATACAGGAACTTGTTAATTCGTATCTATATAAACAAAGGAACTTAATTGAAGTAGCAACCAGCTTTTGACTATCACTTTAACTTATAGTAGTCCCTTATTTCGCTTCTACTTACAAGGAAACAAGTAATCAGATTATTTCTGCTAATTTTTTCTGATTAGCATAAAGTAAATAGAAGTATAAGCTTTTTAAGAATAATTTATTGCAGGTCTATAGAGAAAATCATGTGAATGGAACACATCAGATTTTTAAGAGGAATGGGTAGAGAAGCTCATGTAACACGAGGAAGAAATTGTGACTTAAAACAGCAGATCAACATGCAAGTAATTAGGGAAAGCCAATTCCAAGGGTCTCTGAGGATATGTAAAAAAGTATAACGTGGTCAGTCTAAATTAATTTACCTTGGAGCAATACCCCAATGCTAAATGAAACCTGAAAATTTCATTACGATGGCACACACTACACGATTGTTTTACCTTAAGGGTTTAGTGGAGACCTTACTGATGAAATTGATACCTCAGTTATTTAATCATTGAATGGCGGCTCAGGCATAGAGGCAGCCTGTCTGGCTGTGTAGGTCTTCTGACTGACCTGGTTTCGATTCCATTCGTGGGAGAGATTGCTTAACAGCTGCTACTTAAAACGAATAAAATCAGGCGGGAACGGGATACAGACAAAACAACAGATGGCTTTTAAAGCTATGGGTCCTGGTTCTTTAACTAAAATCGTTCCCTATCCTTTTTGGAAGTACAGGGGTTCCAAATAAGTCCAATTCAAATTAGTTTGCCTACGGTCAGGAAACAGGCTATCGTGTGGATAATTAAGTAAGATAATGAGCAAAAATGTGTGTTATTAAGGAAAAGTAATGAAATATAAAATCTCAATATTAACAAATTTACTTGTATGGATTAAAAAATTTGATGTGTTCCATTCACATGACTTTCTCTACATGGTTGTAACCAACTATTGTTAAAAAGCATATTCTTCTATCCATTTCATGATAACCGAGATAAACAATAGCAGAATTTGTCTTAATTACTTGCTTCCTTGTAAGTAGAAGAGAAATAAGGGAATGCACTAGGCTAAAACGATAGTCAAATATTTTATAAGCTGGTTTTAATGTGGTTGAGATCCATTACTATGCAGGGCCAGGAGTTTACATCTTACTGCTTGAGAAAAGTGTAAGTATTTAAAATCAGAAACAAATAATAAGTAATAGCTCAGAAATGGAAAATTCCACGTAGATTCCATGATAAAAACTGTGTGTTTTAACGTGATCTACATTTTTTGTATAGTAGGTTTTTGTCTATCTCTTACGGTTTAAGAGCTACGCAAAATGCATGCAGAATAAAGGTCTTTAGAAGCTATTCCTAGAAAATTCAAGAAATATATTTTATTTTCCATATAAATATATTTAATATACGGTATTTTAATCAAAATCTTAACAGCCATTTTTGTAAAAATCAAAATGTTTGACTTTTTCTCAAGTAAAGGGTAGTTTGGGGTCGCATCCCTGGAAGATATTTAACTTAAATACGAAGTTTGGTATTTTACCCACTTTTCGTTTTTGAATAATCTTGTTCACAGATTCATGGACATATACGCACCTTTGTTCTAAAATTACTTTTTTTTGGATACAGGGTATTCTAAAACATATATTTCCGGTGAAATCTCGGTATCGAATTTTTGGGTGGCAAGCAATACCTTCACTATACACTATGTATGTATATAGTACGTGTAGAGAAAGTAAACAGAAAGAAAAAAGATGAGATAGGCCTCGTCACATTCTGTACCATGAAAATGAATAATCTTATATTTTTACTTTCTCTATACGCACTATGTACATAGTGTATAGAGAATGTATTGCACTCCATAAAAAATTCGATACCGAGATTTCAGCGGAAATATGTTTTAGGGTCTCCTGTATCCAAAAAAAAGTATTTTCAGAAAAAGGTCCATGTGTGTGTGTGTGTGTGTGTGTGTGTGTGTGTGTGTGTGTGTATGTCCGTGTGTCCGTTAGTCAGTGTGTCTGTGAACACGATAACTCAAAAACGAAAAGTCGGTAAAATACCAAACTTAGTATTTAAGTTTAGTATCTTCCAGGGATGCGACACGAAGATTTTGAGAAAAATCCCCCCACTCCAAACTACCCTTTACATGGAACTTTTTTCGAAAATGTTGATTTTCTAAAAAATGGCTCTAACGATTTTGATTAAAATATCGTATATTAAAGATATTTACCTGACAAAAAAATGTATATTTTGAATTTTCTCGGAATAGCCTCTGAAGACTACTTTATTCTGGAAGAATTTTTCATAACTACTAAACCGTAAGAGATGGACAAAAACTTAACACACAAAAATGTAGAGCACGTTAAAACACACGCTTTATGTTATATACATTTTTTCGTGGAGTTGATAGTTTTTGAGATATTACTTTTTCTTGGTTTCAGCTTTGAAAAACATACTTTTCTCATACAGAAATTTGTCAACTCCTGTCCATACTAACAAAGGAACATCAGTTACATAGCAACCAGCTTTTAGCTTTCACTGTAACCTATGGTACTCCCTTATTTCGCTTCTACTTACAATAAAGCAAGAAATAAGACTATTTCTGCTAATTTTTCTCGATTAGCATGAAATAAATAAAAGATAAGCTTATTAACAATAATAATTTACAGAGATATAGAGAAAGTCATGTGAATGGAACACATCAGATTCTTTTATACCAAAGCTCTTGAATATATATGACAACTTTCACACATTATCATATCTATCATTTTGTCCTTTTAAAATATACTCTTGCGTTATAGGGCTACACACGCTTACCCTCGAAGTTTTACCAATAAAATAAAAAATATGACATCATAAAACTGTTTATACAATACCACAGCACATTAAATACAATTTATTAACATATTTTACAATATATTTAGTAAACAATATATGGTATTATAAACAGGAATATGTGTGTGTGTGTGTGTGTACGTGTGTGTGTGTGTGTGATGGAGGAAACTCTACACAAAGGTCGGCCGAAACGGGGTGGCGGAGGAACACCCACAGTGGCGGGTCTTTAACATATACCAGGTAGTTCTTCATCCCGATGCGGGGAGCGCTAGGAGCCCGCGTCACAGATCTGACAAAACTCCCTGGGTCTACAGACGATTTCCAACGCCACCCCGCGGCCGAGAGCTGTATTTCCAGGGTACAGTCGCCACCAGGTAAGGCCTCCACTGCAGTCCTCACCGACAATTTACAACTCTGAAAGAGACTGGTTGGATGAAATGAAAGGACAAGAATTTCGGGGGAATGAAGAAACCTCCCCAGCACTTGCCTAGTGATCCGGGAAAACGTCCGAAAAAATACATGGCTCAGAGACGTCGGCCGCGGAAATCGATCCCTTGACCTCCCGAAAGCAAGTCTCAGGAACGCCTTCTTCTTTGTTCTCGCAATTAGATAATGAGATGGAAATGAGGTTGATATGCCCAAAAGGTAGCCAATGAAGGAGGTGCTGCCACCTACCGATACTATGCCGAAGTTTTTCAGAAACCATCGCCAGCGGTTTTAAATATATGACGTCATTATTAGTTCAGCGAGCCCCTTGCCTCAAAAAGGAGGTACGGAATTGAACCTTGGACTGCATGCATTGCCGACTTCGTAAACAGTTCGATGTATTGGGTGGTGCAGAACTGTTTTTCACCAGGTCTTTTTGTGCATTATTTACTTTTGTGTGGTTTCTTAGTTTATTGTGTAGGTCAGTTTTCATTTAGTGCTGTAAAGAGTAGTTTTTTTTTTGTTTTTTTTTGGTAGTGTTTAACGCCCACTTTAACTACTTATGGCACCGCAAGCGGTGACACTGATGATACATGAATGAAGATGGAGCACCGGTGAAATGCGATGGCGGGGGGAAATCGAAGAACCCGGAGAAAACCCGCCACAGCGCCGCTTTTTCCACCATAAATCTCACATGTAGTCGCTTGGGATCGAACCCGGGCCATCTAGGTGAGAGGCAAGTGGTCTAACCCCTCAGCCACAGTGCGGCTTTGTAAAGAGTATGAACAAGCGTTTACTGTAATGGAGATGCTGTACCATTGAAGCTCTCGACGTTACTATAACCTCCAATTACTTGAGTTACTAGCAATTGAAAGTTTACGAGACGCAAGCGAATGTTCCAAATATAAATTTTGGAACGGTACGATATGAGCCCCAGGTGACCTCGAAAATGATGGCATCCCCCCTCCCTTGTACTCAATGTTCGCTAGTCCTCTGCAAGAGGCAATGCGTGATAAACTCGCTACCTATCATTGACGTGATGCATGGACAAACGACTGGCGGCTAAGGCCGAATAAATCTGAACTTTGTATTATCTCCTCTAGTCATCATATTTATTGATTTCGCTAGTATCTAGTAACGATTCTACCCATTTGAGGATTTTTGAAACATCATCGAAAATACTCGCCTTAAGTAAATGCTATTCTATTGAGAGTTCACATGAACTGTGAATCCTGTGAAATTCTCTCCAAAATAATTTGAGAAAAAAGTGCGCCCGTCTACCATCAATGTGTCTATGTCAGTCTCTGAATAGGATAACTCAAGAACGAAAAGACTGTTAAATACCAAACTTTGTAATTAAGTTTAGCATCTTCCAAGGATGCGACACCAAGAGTTTTAAGAAAATCCTTTGCACCTCTTTTATCCTTTAAATGGAAAATATTCTCTTTTTTATCCCTAAAAGCGGCTCTAACGATTTAAATTAAAATGTCTTTAATACGTTGCCAGAGAAACAAAAATCTGCAATTTTCTTTGAATATCCTGTGAGCATCTCATTATTTGAATGATTTTTATAATTATGAACTTTCAACCGGTACACCAAGTATATTTTATATCCTTTAACTTGGTAGGTCATTTCGGACGATGAATGAATTAAAGAAAGAATGAAAAGCTGGTCAAATGAACCCGAAGTTACCCGACATTTATCTTCTCAGGATAAGGAAAAATGCCCCAGAAAAAACCTCTATAAAGCTTAAAGAAAAAACCGTATGCGGGTGATTCACCCTATCCGAGATTCGTTCTCGGGACCTCTTATATATAAATGAATCAGACATGATACTTCTTGATCTCATAAGGGAGCATAAACTAAATATACCACAAGAAAACTGTACAGCTCATTAAAATGCACAGCTTGTATCAAATAATGCTTTCGTAGCGGTTGAAATTTTCGAAATATTCCATTTTGCAATCTTACACCTTTCCTATGCGTCACCCGACGGAAATTTTGGAAATGTTCGATTTTTGACTCGCCTATTTTCTTTCTGCATTGCAAGACCATGAGGCTACAAATAAAAGTTCAAATCTTCTTTCTTACGTAAAAGAAGGCATGTGAAATAACACATGAGCTTTTTACCTTCTCTACTACCACGTATATGCATGTTTATGGTAGGTAAGGAAGGTATTGCATTTCACCCAAAATAGATAGCGTTCTTCTGAATCCAAACAAAATAGTTTTAGAAAATGGTCCTGTGCGTCTGTCTGTTTCTCTCTCTCTCTCTGATGTTTTTTCTCTCCTCTCTCTCTCTCTCTCTCTCTCTCTCTGTGCAAACATAGTAACTCAAAAACGTAAAGTCTATTAAGTTCCAAACGTAGTACTTAAGTTCAGCATATCCCAAGGAAATGACACAAATATTTTCAGAAAAATCCTCCATCTCAAACTAGCCTTAACATGTAGGACTTTTCGAAACATGTTTATTTTTTCAAAAAATCGGTCTAACGAATTTGATTAAAATAATATATATTAAAGATATTTACATGATAAATAAACTGTATATTTTGAATTTTATTGAGAATAGCTGCT
Source organism: Hymenopus coronatus (assembly GCA_030762935.1). Classification (NCBI taxonomy): domain Eukaryota; kingdom Metazoa; phylum Arthropoda; class Insecta; order Mantodea; family Hymenopodidae; genus Hymenopus; species Hymenopus coronatus. The sequence continues at coordinate 32,173,093 of CM060897.1, forward strand.
GAAATCCTCTACATTCTAGATGGATGTTGTATAACTCATAAACCTTACCAGATAGGTAAAAATCTTACTCCACAAACAATGTGTATCTCGTTAAAATACGCGATTTATTCCAGAGAGTTAACCATTTGCGAGATGTTCCTTCTTATTGGTGTACGTTTTCAAATACTTTGTCCAACTGGAAGTTGTTATTCTCTTTTGAATGAATAAGTGTATTTATTGACATAGCAATATCATACATAGAATTTCAACAATCTCACGGGTCCACAGACCGTACGTGCTTTTGTAATACACATTACAAGCAATATTAAAACAACAACCACAACAAAGAATTAAAAGAGTAAACACGAAAATAAAAAGACAAAGGAAATACACAGTCAAAAGCAATATTAAACAACAATAAAGAATTAAGACTGAACCCTAAAATAAAAATACAAAGATATTCAAATATAGCAATTTAAATTTACAGTACAGAGTACACCTTCATAAATGCACCCTCTTATAATAGATAATTACACTTAAAAGACATATATACACATAATATATACACCATATATAAAACCATAGCACAACAGTGACCTAAGTATGACATAATATATATGTATGTAGAACATTGTAGTCACTTTTGTTTAGTTGATCTTATTCCCCCCCCCCCCTTCTCTATTGGCAGCCTCCTCAGATCTCAGCTGTCTTGCCTTAAGTATAAATTTACCTAGCCCGTCCATGTTTTCCGTGCCTGCCAGTAGCGTCCAACATGCTTCTAGCCCTACATTCGCAGTGGTAAAAAATCGCGGCAAATATTTTTCCCGCCATTCCTCCGTACCCCTACATCTTGCCAAGATGTGAGTCCACGACTCTTCCTCCTCGCAAATGGGACAAATTCTCGTACCATTCTCGTCAGAAATTTTCGTGCTCCTCCATGCTACTAGTCTAATCCACGCGAGCCCCTCTCTAATAAGTTTGGTACCTGTTTTGATGTATTGCTCCATACCCCACTCCGATTTTAGCCCAGATTGTACTTCTAATGACACCTTCTCTGTGCATTGCGCAATTATTTGCTGGCGAATTTTAATTTTTCTCCAAATACTTCGCCTGTTTCCCTGCCCCGCCATCCAAATGTCTCCCATCCCAATGGTTTCCAACCCTTTCTTTAATTTTGTTGCCCACGTCGAATTACCTTCCATTCGCAACTGTTCACTCTCTTTTGCTTTACCCTGACCATGCAAAGACAACCTAATTTCAATAATAACACTTAGCTACCATCTTCTAAAATATTTGACTACCGCTTTATACTATTATATATTCCCTTATTCCCTTTCTACTTACAAGTAATGAAGTAATAAGACCATTTCAGCTAATGTTTAACTCGATAAGCATGAAGCATATTATAGAAGAATAGGCCTTTGTAAGATTAGCTTGTTGTAGAATAGGTATAGAAAGTCAAGTAATAAAATACATTAGAGTTTTTATACAACAGAGTGAAAAAGCTGATCCTTGTAAAGCTGGTTTTTAATATTCCCTCTCTTTGTGCCACACTATCTGCTTTTTCTCAGCCTGTTTGAAGCTGTGAAACACTCCAAGTTCTGAAGTGTTGTGTTTTCTCGCTACGTCAAAATCAGAACAGGGGTTGTGATAATCGATCCTGTGTGAACAAGAATGTAAACGTGTTGCAGGGTGTTCCGGATGGTGTTGCGTCCTGACAACGAGCTCTTCAGCGAGGACGTGGAGTTCGAGGGCACACGGGGACCGCTCCAGTTCGATCCCGCCAGAGCCTACATCGGCACACTCGAAGGTAAGTAGTGCATTCATAATCTCAACTACATGTTGCTTTTTAATCTCTCTGCTACTTGCTTGTAGTGAGTTACAGCATTTCACACAAAACATTTATAACAGCATTTCACTGGAAACATACATTTTGAGACTCCCTGAATAATAAAAAGAATAAAAAAATAATTTTCACTTTGCTAGGTATATTTAATAAAGAAGTTTTTTACTTTCTCTATACGTACTATGTACATAGTGTATAGAGAAGGTATTGTATTGCACCCAAAATGAGATACCAAAATTTCACATGAAATATATATTTTGAGGCACCCTGAATAAAAAAAAACATATTTTGAAAACTTTCCGAATGTGTCTGCCTTTCTGTCTGTCTGTTTGTGTGCATGTGTGTGTCTGTGGGCAGCATAGCTCAAAAACGAAAAGACCGTTAAAAACCAAACTTGTTATTGAAGTTTGGTATCTTCCAAGGATGCGACAAGAAGATTTTCAATAAAATACCCCCACCCCAAACTACCCTTTACATGGAAACAATTTCGAAATTTTTTATTTTCTTAAAAATGGCTCTAACGATTTTGATTAAGATCCCTTATATTTAAGGTATTTACTTGCCAAATAAAATGTATATCACGAATTTTCTGGGAATAGCCTGTAAAGACCTCTTTATTCTGGATGATTTTTATTCAATTTTGTATAATTGGTAAACTATAAAAGATAGACAAAAACTCACTACACAAAAACTGTAGATCACGATAAAACACATGATTTATGTCATTTACATTTTTTTCGTAGAAATGGTCGTTTTTGAGATATTCCTGTATTTTGGTTTCAGCTATGAAAAACTCTTCCTACTTTTCTAATACAGAATTTTTTCAACTCATGTGCATACAAACAAAGTAACTTGAATCACATAGCAACCAGCTTTTGAGTTTCATTTTAACCCATGGTACTCCATTATTTCGCTTCTACTTTCAAAGAAGCATGTAATAAGACTATTTCTGCTATTTTTTCTCGGTTAGAGTGAAGTAAATAGAAGCATAAGCTTTGTAACAATAATTTGTTGTAGAAATGTAGAGAAAGTCATGTGAATGGTACACATCAGATATTTATTTTAATTGGTTTATTTATATAACACCCTTTAGCTTCAATGGTCATATCTGGGGCTTTGACTTGTGAAACAACTCGTATTACTGTAGGTTTAGAACATTAGGTTAATTATTTTATACCACTGAACACACGCACATTCACTCTCACTTTAATACTCCCAGACTCTGTGGGGGATAGGCAATACTTCTGATTAAAGAAAACTTCCGAACCGGGAATCGAACACGGAATGAGAAGTCAGCTCGCTGACCACTCAACCAGGGAGGCAGTCTAGGGAAATACTGCATCCAAACATTCGATGCGGAGATTTTACCGGAAGTATATGTTCTGCCTCTCTGAACACCCCCTCCCAAAGACATTTTTACTGTCTCTACGTAGTACATAGTGCATAGGTAGAGAAGGTATTGCACTCCACCTAAATTCAGTATTGAGATTTCAGCGGAATTGCAATTTTTAGGGTCCCCTGTATAAAAAAGGGAATTTTAGAAAAAGGTCCGTGAGTTTGTGAATACTACAACTCAAAAATAAAAAGTGGGTAAAATGCCAAACTGGTATTTAAGTTAAGTATCTTCCAAGGATGCGACACAAAAATGTTTTTGCAAATTTCTCCACCCCAAATTACAATTTACAATGAAATAATTTTGAAACGCTTAATTTCTCAAAAATGGCTTTAACGATTTCTGATTAAATTACCGTAAAAATGTAACTCCATGGCACGACAGCCTACAAAGGGCCTTGGTCTACCGCCCGGCCGCTGCATCCCCCATATCGGCCCAAAGGCGTCATGAAAGGGGTGCGATGCTGGAGGGTCAATGTGATCAGCGCCTCGGGTCCCTCCCGGCCGGTTGATGCGGTCTTCTCGATCTGGAGCCGCTACTTCTCAATCAAGTAACTCTTCAATTGGCCCCCCACCCCAGGGACCTCACGAGGCTGAGTGCACCGCGCATCAGGTCTCCCAGCTGGGGAAAATTCCCCCGTCGGTACCGGGAATCGAACTCAGGTCTCCCGCTTGGCAAGCAGCCGCGCTACCACCGCGCTAGGGAGAAAAATATTGTACATTAAATATATTTACTGACACGTTACATGTGTAGCTTGAAGTTTCTGGGAATAGCCTCAAAGTATCTTTTACATGCAAAATTTTCGAAATGTTTTATTTCACCAAACGTTCCTGACATTTTAATTAAAGTATATAATATTGACGATATTTAAATGGAAAACACAATATATAATTTGAATTTTCTAGGAATAGCCTCTGAAGACCTCTTCTTTCTGGATGATTTTTGTGTAACCGGTAAACCGTGAGAGATAGAGAAAACTTGCATCACAAAGATGGAGATCTCGTTAAAACATACAATTTATGTCATATACATTTTTTGTGGAGCTAACCATTCCGATATATACCTTGTTTCAATTTTAAAGTGCTTATTGTCTCATACAGGAATTTGTTTTCTTGTTTCTTTTGTTTTACTTCAGCCCATGTAAACAGAACCGAATTTTAGTCACTTAGCAGCCGGTTTTTAAAAGAGTTGACTATCGTTTTAGCCTACTTCTCTCTTATTTCTTTTCTGCTTAGTAGGGAATAATGTTTATCTTCATATAATGGAGTAGATAGAAGAATAAACTTGTGTAAGAATAGTAAGTTTCAGAATAGGTAGAGAAAGGCATGTGAATGGAGCACATCAGGCTTTTTGCACAGCATTTTGTTGTTACATTTACTCTCTCAAAGGGTACACACAAATTGAAGCAATTTGTAATGTCAGTTTATATTATCGAATACAATTAATATAGCTTCTAAAATAAAAGTGGCAGTTTTTACGATTAAATGGTATCGTTAACTCTCTGTTGCTTGATATTGCCATTTGGCAACAAAGTTGAATGGACAAAGTTTTAATACATTGAGATGTGTTTTATTGTCATTACTTTCTCTACGCGTACTTTATATATAGCGTACAGAAAGATCAGTGTGTAAGTGTCTGTACAAAGCTCAAAAACGAAAAATCCGTTAAATAGCAAATTTGGCATTTAAGTTTACTGTCTCCCAAGGATGCGACACGAAGACTTACAAGCAAATGCCTCCAATCCAAACTACCCTTTACGTGGAAACATTTACGAAAATTTTAATTTTCTCAAAACTGGCTCTAAAGATTGTGGTTAAAAGGTCGTATATTAAAGATATTTAAATGAAAAATAAAATGTACATCTTGAATTTTCTTGGAATAGCCTCTGAAGACCTCTTTATTTTGTATGAATTTTCCTGAATTTTGCATAACTGGTAAACCGTAAGAAATTGACAAAATCGCACTACACCAGAAATGTGGTTCCTGTTAAAACACAAATTTATTGTTATATATATTTGGTAGAGCTTCTGAGATTTCTTTGTTGTTAGTTTCCGATTTAAAATATATATAGTTTATTTTTCTCATACGGGAATTTGTTATCTCTTGGCCATACGAACAAAGGATTTTCAATCACATAGCAACCAGGTTTTAAAAGATTTGACTATCGCTTTAGAGATATGGCTCCCTTATTTACCCTTTACTTAAAAGGAAGCAAGTAATAAGACCATTTTATTAATTTTATCTCGATTAATAAGAAGTAGATAAAAGAATACGTTCTTTAACAATAATTTTTAACAGAGATGTCGAGAAAGTCATGTAAATGTAACACATCAGATTTGTTTTATCTCATACTGGGATTTAACAATAACATGAAAGTATTTGTAGCTATTTTACATCAAATATATCAATTTATTTCACTGTTTTGTAGTTTTTGTTAACAAGAAGCAAATCCATGCAACTTCACTCAAATGTAACCGCGTCATCATCTGCAGTGCTATCACACCGGTTATTTTACATAGGCCTTCCCCGTCCATTCACATTTTGCAGCAGTTACTGAAATTTGGACTTGTTGTTCGGCTTTGAATGGAGTCTATAAAGCATCGTTTAACGACCATACCTATAGGGATATCTAAACTGTCTCAAGAATTAGAACAGTGGCATACATAGTAAAATAATTTATGCAATAGAAAGTTAACTTAATTTGTGTTATGGTAAAATAAAGCTATGAGAACACTTTTCTGAAATTCCACATAGGATAATAGCAAACTTAAGACAGACACCAAGTAATAAGAAATCAATATATCCTGAACTAAGCTTCCCAGACTAACCCGTATCCACCGTGAGAACACGACAGTACTCAAAATAAACCGTTAGTTGGCATTACTGATGCTCTGTTTCTCTCCGCTGACGTGAGAAATCACAATGATAAATGTGGTTAGATATACGTGATTGATGTTTGCAGAAACAGTTTGAATATCTAAGTTTATTAGAAGCAAAGTTTACAGAACCGTAATAACACTTTCTTATGCATAAAGCTGATTGTTTGTTCAATACTGATCGTGTTCATCTCGCATAGAAGCTGGTGGCCTGATTCATTTCGTATGATACGTGAGCCATGCGGGAATGCAAAGATTACCCCAAGGACGGTATGGTACGGTAATTGCACTGCATTATAACTATGGGTGTTTTTATTTTCTCCTAAAAAATTATTTTTAGAAAAATGTACGTGTGTGTCTGTGTGTGTATGTCTGTGGGTAGCATAGCTCAAAAACGAAAAGACCGTATTGGTATTTAAGTTTGGTATCTTCCGAGGATGTGACACGAAAGTTTTCAAGAAAATCTCCTCACCCCGAACTACCCTTTACATGGAACTTTTTTCGAAAATGTTGATTTTCTTAAAAATGGCTCTAGCGATTTTGATTAAAATCTCGTATATTAAAGCTATATACCTGACAAATAAAATGTATATCTTGATTTTTCTGGGAATAGCCTCTGAAGACTACTTTATTGTGGAAGAATTTTACGAAATTTTGCATAACTGCTAAACTGTAAGACATGGACAAAAACTTACCACATAAAAAATATACAGCACGTTAAAACACACAATTTATATTATATACATTTTTATCGTGAAGTTGATCATTTTATATATATTATGTATTTTTGCTTTCAGCTTTGAAAAACATACTTTTTTCATACAGGAATTTGTCAACTTCTGTCCATACAAACAAAGGAACTTCAGTAACATAGCAACCAGCTTTTGACTACCACTTTAACATATGAAACTCCGTTATTTCGCTTCTACTTACAAGGAAGCAAGTAATAAGACTATTTCTGCTAATTTTGCCTCAATTAGCATGGAGTAAATAGATGCACAATCTTTTTAGCAATAATTTGTTGCAGAGATGTAGAGAAAGCCATGTGAATGGAACACATCAGATTTATATTTTAACATTGATGTTGCCTTGTTGAAAGAGAAGGTAAATGTCAAGTGTGGTATTTATCAGGCGTTTCGTTTTAATTCGCTGATTATTATGAATGTACGAACCCAGACATGGAACGCAAGCCTTAACTACCGTTCTCACCTTTACGTTGCTAGCAGCAAATGTCATGCGTTAAGCTTAACAGAGCTGTTGAATCGCTTTAAATGTGAATTTTTATTTTCATGGGAATGCGTCACGGCTGACTGGCGATGAAAAGGAACTCGCTGTGTCAAATATACATTCTCGTATATGCATTCATTGTTTTTTTCATTGAAGGGCTTTAACAAACCATAATGGAAATTTTGCGTTCCAGTAGCAGTCATTGCAAATCAATAAATATATTTTCTAGTCTATTTTAGTTACGTCACCTTAACCTCTAGGTCATATCGCGACGGATCTGTTCCGTAAGGTACATCGCTGATGGTATGTGGTGTCCTCGTACCATATTACTTTCTCTACTTGTCCTATGTACATGGTGTATAGAGAAGGTATTGTATTCTACCTAAAAATTCGATACCGAAATTCATTGGAAATATATGTTTTGAGACCCCCTGAATCCAAAAAAAGCATTTTTATAAAAATATCCGGTGTGTCTGTCTATCTGTGGGTGTGGGGTGCGGGGGGTAGCTCAAAAACGAAAAGAGCGTTAAAAACCAAACTTGGTATTTAAGTTTGATATCTTCCAAGGATGCGACACGCAGCTTTTCAAGAAAATCCCCCACCCCAAACTACCCTTTATATGAATTTTTTTTTCTAAAATTTTGATGTCCTTAAAAATGCCTATAACAATTTTTATTAAAATCTCTTATATTTGAGATATTTACTTGGCAAACAAAATGTATATCTTGAATTTTCTGAGAGTAGCCTCTGAGGACTACTTTATTTTGGATGAATTTTATGGAATTTTGCATAACTGCTAAACCGCAAAAGTTGGACAAAAACTTAGCACACAAAAGATGTAGAGTACATTAAAACACACAGTTTATATCGTATTTTTTTTTCGTGGACTTGATGTTTTTGAGATATTCCTTGATTTTGGTTTCAGCTTTGAAAAAGTTATACTTTTCTCATACAGGAATTTCTCAACTTCTATCCATAGAAACAAAGGAACTTGAGTTACATAGCAATCAGTTTTTGACTATCACTTTAACCTATGTTACTCCCTTATTTCGCTTCTACTTACAAGGAAGCAAGTAATAAGACTATTTCTACTAATTGTTTCTGGATTAGCATGAAGTAAATAGCAGCATAAGCTTTTTAACAATAATTTGTTGCAGAGATGTAGAGAAAGTCATGTGAATGGAACACATCACATTTTTTTGCAAACCGGTTCTTACTTCGCGGACACGCCTCGAATATGTAATCCAAGTTAGTTTTGAATCCAGGGTTAAACAGTGTATACATTATTTTGGACCACGCTGTATATAAAGTATTGCATTACATCCATGAATAAATAATGAGTTGAAGAAGTTATCTGCTTGTTTTGGATCAGACGTTTGGTGGGATCATGCACTGGGAAGACTTCACAAACGCGAATCATTAGTAAGTAACCCAGTGGACCAGGCTGCTGTGGAGATGAAGAATGTTTTAACTGCTTGAGAACCGAGTGGTTTTCCTGCCCTGGGAATAAACACGGTCTAAATTCATTAGCGCGGTACACCATTTCAATTTTCAGTAACCCACGAGACACGCTGCGTTTTAAACGGAATGATTTCCTGAGGGAAAAAGAATACTGATAACATCTGCTGATCATATGGCTGGAGATACTTCTGCTAATTGCTGTTCGTGGTCGTGTCACTTGCGTGACCTGCCGATCGAAGTAATATCCGTGTTTATGTAACAATCCACTTCATGGTAGGTGTCAATAAACCACTGTACAATCAAGAAAAAAAGAGAATCTGATGTGTTTCATTCACATGACGTTCTCTACATCTCTGCAACAAATTGTTGTTAAAAAGCTCTAATGCTTTTTATTTTGAGACCGTTAATCAGCCCCGTAGTAATAATAACTATCAGTCTATTAATTATATATATATATATTTATATGTAACGAGAGTTAATATTTAATAAGTTGTATGCATAGAGACCAAGAAGCAAGTTGTTTACTAGAAACCTACTCAGAATCATGACGCCAGACTGGATAGAGGGGTGAGAAGTTGCTTCTTTTGTGAAAATCACGTTCGAGTTTAGTATAAGGGGAAAACACCGTTTAAAGCATACAAGGGGGCTTCTCCTTCATATTCGTGGTATCACGTGATTATTATGAGCATTCTGGGAGATTTGCAATGATTTTTGGGTAATGATGGTGTCATTTTGGCGGACCTTCTAACCAATCAGAAAGAAGCCACCATGACACCGTTTTTTCGTATATAAGACGTAAGATTCAGCACATCGGGGCGAGTTGTTAAGAAATCACCAGAGGGAGACACCACATCATTGTTAAGAATTACGCGTGAGAGAGACCACGTTGACCGGTTGTTAAGAATTGCCTGAGACAGGCCACGTCGGACTGTTTGCTAATAATTCGCTTGTGGAGTAAAGTAAAGTACACTCCTACAACTCTACCCACTAGCTAAATCCACGCCTGGGAGAGTCAGGATTCATGCAAGACTGCGCAACGCCGTGGTAACCCACCCCGGAGGAAATTCAGTACCATGTACGTGAGACTAGAAGAGTTGTTTGGAAGTGACAGTTAGTTACGCTGCACCTAAGCACACAGCGTGCACCACTAACATATGCAACAACAAAAAGACCGCTGCATATGGCGCACATAACGTGGGACTAACATACGTAACGAAATCAACGCTGCAATTTACTTAATCCTAATCTAGAAAAAAGTAGCTGAAATAGTATTATTACTTGCTTCATTGTAAGTAGAAGCGAAGTAAAGGAGTACCATAGGTTAAAGTGTAGTCAAAATCTGGTTGCTATGTGACTGGAATTCCTTTGTTAGTGCAGACAGGAGTTGACAACTTCCTGTATGAGATAAGTATAAGTATTTTAAAGCTGAAACCATAAACAAGGAATATCTCAAAAACGATCAACTCCACGAAAAAAAGTATGTAACATAAATTGTGTGTTTTAATGTGCTCCATATTTTTTGTGTGGTAGGATTTTGTATATCTCTTACGGTTTAGCAGTTATGCAAAATTCCGTAAAATTCATTCAGAATAAAGTAGTCTTCAGAGGCTATTCCCAGAAAATTCAAGGTATACATATTATTTGTCAGGTAAATATCTTTATGATATTTTAACCAAAATTGTTGGAGCCGTTTTTCAGAAAATAAAAATTTACGAAAAAAGTTCCATGTAAAGGGTAGTTGGGGGTGAGGGGACTTTCTTGAAAATCTTCTTGTCGCATCCTTGTAAGAAACCGAACTTAAATACCAAGTTTGGTATTTAACGGCCTTTTCGTTTTTGAGCTATGATGAGATACACACACGAACACACGCACACTCGGACCTTTTTCCAGATATGCTTTTCCTGAATTCAAGGGGATGCAAATTGTGCATTTCCGGTGAAATATTGGTATCGAATTTTGGTTGCATTACAATACCTTCTCTATAAACCATGTACATAGTACGTATAGAGAAAGTAAAAAAAAAACTAAATTTAAAAGCATTATGTTATACATTCTTGTGAGTTTCTCTTCCCACTATCGTTTATTTGTCCACATCTATAAATTGTTCTTACAAAAGCTTACTTTTCATCAACTAAATGTTTATTGAGATACCTGCAAAATTGTGGTATTACTTCATTATAGGTATATTTCATTACACTTCCAAGGGGAATACAAGAGTGTGAAGCGATAGTCAAATCTTTTACAAAAAAATCTGTTGTCTTCCATTCACATGACTTTCTCTATTGTTCCTCAAAAAAACTTTTCTTACATAGATTGTCCTTTTACCATGCTAATCGAGATAACCCTTAGCAGAAAAGACCTTATTACTTGATTTCTTGTAAATAGAATGGACATAAGGGAATACACTAGGCTAAAGTGACAGTCAAATCTTTTAAAAGCTGTCGCTCTGCGATTGACATTGAAATTTGTTTCTCTTTCGGTAGCCAGGAGTAAAACAAGAGATATGAAACGTATCAGGACTTCTGTGAGAAGTATTCTAAAACTGAAAACCAATAACGAGGAATATCTCGGAAATTGTTAACTGTGTATAAAAAAAAATCTGATGTGTTCCATTCACATTACTTTCTCTATATCTCTGTAACAAATTATTGTTAATAAGCTTATCTTTTATTTATTTCATGCTAATCGAGAAAAATTAGCAGAAATAGTCTTATTTCTTGCTTTATTGTAAGTAGAAGCGAAATAAGGGAGTACCATAAGTTAAAATGAAAGCCAAAAGCTGGTTGCTATGTGACTGATGTTCCTTTGTTTGTATGGACAGGAGTTGACAAATTCCTGTATGAGAAAAGTATGTTTTTCAAAGCTCAAACCAAGAAAAAGGAATATCTCAAAAACGATCAACTCCACAAAAAAATGTTTATAGCATAAAGCGTGTGTTTTAACGTGATCTACATTTTTTGTGTGTTAAGTTTTTGTCCATCTCTTACGGTGTAGTAGTTATGCAAAATTCATCCAGAATAAAGTAGTCTTCAGAGGCTATTCCCAGAAAATTCAAAATATACATTTTATTTGTGAGGTAAATATCTTTAATATATGATATTTTAATCAAAATCGTTAGATCCATTTTTTAGAAAATCAAAATTTTCGAAAAAAGTTCCATGTAAAGGGTAGTTTGGGGTGCGGGGATTTTTCTCAAAATCTTTGTGTCGCATCCCTGGAAGATAATAAACTTAAATACCAAGTTTAGTATTTTACCGACTTTTCATTTTTGAGTTATCGTGTTCAGAGACACACGGACACACACATATACGGACCTTTTTCTGAAAATACTTTTTTTGGATACAGGGGACCCTAAAACATATTTTTCCGGTGAAATCTTGGTATCGAATTTTTTGGGTGGAATGCAATACCTTCTCTATACCATATGTACATAGTACGTATAGAGAAAGTAAAAAAGACAAAAATTGTGTGTTCTGACGAGATCTACAGTTTTTGTATGGTAACATTTTGTCTATCTCTGGCAGTTTAGCAGTTATGTTAAAGGCATTTACAATGAAGAGGCTATTCCCAGTAAATTCAAGATATATTTTATATTTATTTTTCATTTAAATGTATTTAATATGCGGCGTTTCAATCAAAATCATTAGATTACTGCACAAAAGATATCGTTGTCATCAAAGCAAAATTTATGTCGAATACACTTTTTATGCGAGATATTACTTGTTCTTGGTTTAAATTTTCCAATATCTGCTTATGCTTTTCTCAATGGGGAAGTCGTTTTTACTTTCTCTACACGTACTATGTACTTTGGGTATAGATAAGGTATTTGCAAACCGTCCAAAAATTCGTCACGAGATTTCACCGGAAATATATGTTTTGGGGTTCCCTGTATTCAAAATAAGCATTTGTAGAAAATGGTCCGTGTGTGCATCTGTGTGTGTGTCTGTGAACTCGAAAACTCAAAAACGAAAAGTCGGTAAAATAACAAACTTGGTATTTAAGTTTAGCATCTTCCAGGGATGCGACACGAAGATTTTGAGAAAAATCCCCACACCCAAAACTACACTTTATATGGAAAAAAATATTGATAATTTTGAATTTCTGAAAAATGGATGTCACGATTTTTATTAAAATACCGTTAAAGACATCTAACGGTATGTTATATTAAAAACATTTATATGGCAAATAGAATATATATCTTGAATTTAATGGGAATAGCCTCTAAAGACCTATTTAGTTGAATTTTGCGTAACTGGTAAACCGTAAGAGATAAGCAAAAAATCTGATGTGTACCATTCACATGACTTTCTCCATATCCCTGCAACAAATAATTCTTAAAAAGCTTATACTTCTATTTACTTTATGCTACAAATTAGCAGAAATAGTCTTATTACTCGCATCCTTGTAATTAGAAGCGAAATAAGGGACAACCGTAGGTTAAAGTGATAGTCAAAAGCTGGTTGCTATGTCAATGAAGTTCCTTTTTTTATATGGATAGGAGTTGACAAGTTCCAGTATGAGAAAAGTATACGTTTTTCATAGCAGAAAGCAAAAATAAGGAATGTCACAAAAACGAAGAACTCCACGAAAAAAATGTACATAACATAAATTGTGTGTTTTAATGTGCTCTACTTTTTTGTGTAGTAAGTTTTTGTCCATCTCTTACGGTTTAGCAGTTATTCAAAATTTAGTAAAATTCATCCAGAATAAACTACTCTTCAGAGGCTATTCCCAGAAAATTCAAGATATACATTTCATTTGTCAGGTATATATTGAATATCCGAAATTTTAATCAAAATCGTTATAGCCATTTTTGAGAAAATCAAAATTTTCGAAAAAAGTTCCATGTAAAGGGTAGTTTGGAGTGGGGGGATTTTTCTCAAAATCTTCGTGTCGCATCCCTGGAAGATACTAAACTTAAGTACCAAGTTTGGTATTTTACCAACTTTTCGTTTTTGAGTTATCGTGTTCACAGACACACACACGGACCTTTTTGTGAAAATGCTTTTTTTGGATATTGGGGACCCTAAAACATATATTTCCTGTGAAATCTCGGTATCGAATTTTTGGTGGAGTGCAATACATTCTCTATACACTATGTACATAGTGCGTATGGAGAAAGTAAAAATTACTGCACAAAAATGTAAATGTTTATTTGTAAAATTGACCGTTTCTGAGATATTCCTCGTTATTTGTTTCAGATTCAAAATAATTAATTTTTTCTCACACGGAAAGTTCTAATCTCCTGGCCCTGCATAGAAACGGATTTTAGTCACTTGGCAACCAGCTTTTAAAGGATTTGACTATCGTTGTATCCTAGTGTAGTCCCTTATTTTCTTCTATTTACAAGGAAGCAAGTAATTAAAACAATTTCTACTAATGGTTATCTCGATTATCATAATGTAGACAGAAAAGTATGCTTTTAAACAATTGTTTGTTACAGCAATGTATAGAAAATCATTTGAATGGAACACACCAGAGCTTTTTTCTTAGATATGAAAGATAAGAAATTAGTGTTTTTAAAATATTTGAGCTTTAGCGAAGTTAAATAATTTATTCCTTTCATAGGTGCATGCAAGAAAATATGTAATAAAGCCATTTTGTTAATGTTTATCTCGATTAGCATGAAGTAGCTGGAAGAATAAACTTTTGTAAGAATAGTTGTTAAACACTGAGTACAGAAAGGTATGCGAATGCACACATCAGATTGTGTTTTGTGTTTCTAGTGATATTTCGATATCGAATGTTTAGTGGAAAGCTATGGCAGATCTATCTACTATACTAGTACTTATATGGTAGAGAAAGTTGTTTCTTATACGTAACCCGTTGATATGCAAAGTGTATACTTTAAAAAATTATACTTTTTTTGCAAGAAGGTACCTTTTATATCTGAGCACATGATATTCTGGACAGATAGGCTGACTCCTGGAGTTTGGAATTGAATTTTTCATGGCTCTATTGGGAGAGATGAGCCAATACGAGCAGCAGTATCTTTAATCTACTTCATTTCTGCCAAGGATTATCTTTAATCTGGATAAAGCCTCTCGCTTTTTTCCCCTGCCTCTGTCCTGAACATCGCCCATGTGCAAACAAAAGACGGTGTCCCAAAGGAGTTGTGTCGTATAGTCCGCAAAGTGTTCAGCCACCATTAATCCCCCATTCCTGCAGGTGTTAGAGGAACTATGTAAGCCATTTAAACTGCACCACAAAGCTCGTTTACTGCTTACAGTTCAGTAGAGCCAACTCCTAAGTGGATATGCACCAAAAGTTACCGTTTATTGCGGCTAGCGTTAGCAAAAGGGCTAAAAAAAGTTGAATAGCGCTCTCACCTTTGTTTCTGTGGTAAGCAGATGTAAAAAAGACGATTCTAAGGTGATGCATATGTGAAATTTAGAAAATCCATGGAATATGAAATACCTTATTAAATGGTATACATTAGTTTGTTTTTTTAGCGTAACGTCCTTAAACCTGACTGGTCATTTCTGACCATGAATGAAATGCTCAAATGATGCTCAAATGTACGCAGTGTCCAAAGAGCTTAAAGTTACTCGAAATTCCTCTTCTCGGGATAAGGGAAACCCCCGAAAAAATACCTTATTCGTGCACCTCATCCTATGCGAGATTCGAACTCGTGAGCTGTTGAATTTTGCCGATTCCGGTGGCCGTGCTCGCTAAAGTGCCCCACTTTGGTGCTTCTTAGCACATGGAATCGTGGGTTCGAGTCCCGCCTTGGACATGTGTGTGTCTGTGTTTGTAAATGTATGTATGACTGTTTATGCATATACAAAAGGATAACGTTAAGAATTAATAGGTCAACTAAGGAAATTTAGGAAACTGGAGAAAAGAGGAAAAAGGAATACAGCGCCGGAGTCCTGACAAGTCTCCCGAACTGCATTTTTATAAAAAAAAAAAAAAAAAAAAAACATGCGAGGCAGATACGCTACCCCCACACCACCTGGCAGGCATATAGGTTAGGGTGGCTGTTAATTAACGCACGTGTAAATTTGATAGACAATTATACAAAGTACTCACATCAATTCCACTCTGAATTTGCAAAATGTATAGTTTTTATGCACACTTTAGAACTCTTGAAACATTAATTGAATCTTATTGTAAAATTTCAATTAGCACACGTTATTACTTTCTCCATACGCACTATGTACATAGTGTATAGAGAAAGTATTGCACTCCACCAAAAATTCGATACCGAGATTTCACCGGAAATATATGTTTTAGGGTCCCCAATATCCAAAAAAAGCATTTTCACAAAAAGGTCCGTGTGTGTGTGTATGTGTCCGTGTGTCCGTGTGTCTGTGAACACGATAACTCAAAAACGAAAAGTTGGTAAAATACCAAACTTGGTATTTAAGTTTAGTATCTTCCAGGGATGCGACACGAAGATTTTGAGAAAAATCCCCCCACCCCCAACTACCCTTTACATGGAACTTTTTTCGAAAATTTTGATTTTCTCAAAAATGGCTCTAACGATTTTGATTAAAATTTCGGATATTAAACATATTTACCTGACAAATGAAATGTATATCTTGAATTTTCTGGGAATAGCCTCTGAAGAGTAGTTTATTCTGGATGAATTTTACTAAACTTGAATAACTGCTAAACCGTAAGAGATGGACAAAAACTTACTACACAAAACATGTAGAGCACATTAAAACACAGAATTTATGTTATGTACATTTTTTTCGTGGAGTTCGTCGTTTTTGTGACATTCCTTATTTTTGGTTTCTGCTATGAAAAACGTATACTTTTCTCATACTGGAACTTTCAACTCCTATCCATATAAACAAAGGAACTTCATTGACATAACAACCAGCTTTTGACTATCACTTTAACCTACGGTTGTCCCTTATTTCGCTTCTACTTACAAGGATGCGAGAAATAAGACTTTTTCTGCTAATTTTTTTATCTGATTAGCATAAAGTAAATAGAATTATAAGCTTTTTAAGAATTATTTGTTGCAGGGATATGGAGAAAGTCATGTGAATGGTACACATCAGATTTTTATTTTTTTTTATAACACAATAATAACACGAAGTTATAAAATATTTTTCTGAATTTGATCGTAGCACCAACTGTCGGGAAAAACTGGAATTGGAATAAAATATTATTGAATATTCGATACTGCGATTGTAGCACAGTCTGCCGGATCCAATCTAAAACATTCCAAAATCAACAACAACAATATAAATAAAAATTTATTAAATAAACAATTTCCATTGAACCGAAATGAGAATCTAAACCATTCTCGAATCCACTGGAACACACACAAAACATTTCATTAAAATCAGTGCAGTCGTTTAGGAGGAGTTCAGTCACATACACATGCACAGAAGAACTATATATAAATACACCGTTATTATACAAAATAATAGTAATATTTTTGCAATGCACAAATTCTAGCATATATGGTTTTTAAATAATACTTTTTCTGTCTAAATCCACTGTTTTGGTAACAATTAGCCATATGGTGCGTTGTTAAAAATCGTGTGTTGCATTCATGGCTTTCTCTGCCTATTCTGTTACAAACCATTCTTAAATACTTATTCTTCTCTCTACATCATGCTAATCAACATAAACAATGACAGAATTGGTCTTAATTTAGTACCTTTTAAGTAAGAGGAATATGAGAAATGACTAGGATAAACATAGTCAAACACTTTAAAAGCTGTCACTATGTAAACAATTGAATTTCGGTTCGCTTTGCAAACATCAGCCGTAAAATAAAATATAGCTGAAACGAAAGATGACTTCCCATTTGAGTAAAGTTAAAGTAGAATAAAATTGAAAATAATAATAATAATGAATATTTTGGGATCGGTTAACTCTACAAAAAATGTATATTACATAAAGGCTGTGTTTTAGGGGGTCTACATTTTTGTGTTGTATGTTTTCGTCTTTCTCTTACGGTTTGCCAGTCATACTAAAGCCCCCAGACTGAAAAAGGCCTTCTGAGGCTATTCCTAGAAATTTCAAGATACACATTTTATTTATTATGTAAATATCTGTAATATACAATATTTTAATAAAAAATCACGAGAGACATTTTTGAGAAAATTGAAAAGTTCGAAAAATCTGCCATGTAAAGGGTAGTTTGGGGTGGCGGATTTTTCTGAATACATTCGTGGCGATTCTTTGGAAGATACCAAACCAAACACCCAAGTTTGGTATTTGGATTTCGTTTTCGAATTATGCTGTCTACACACACACACACACACACACACACACACACACACACACACACACACACACTCACACATACACACACTGATCTTTTCTAATTTTTTTTTATTTTGGAATCCTCAAAACATGTGTTCCAGTGAAATCTCGGTATCGAATTTTCTGGTGGAATACAATACCTTCTCAGACTATTATAACCTCAGGCCTGATAGAGAGGCCTATGAGCAAAAGTAAGCGGTCTTTCACGCCCAGTATAGAATGGGATGCTGAGAACCACAGCAATTAAAGAGCGTCCATAAACAACAAACTCCATTTCTATTTCCTGTCTATTATGTACAATGTACATATGCGCTTGAGAAACTAAATAGTCACATAATGGATTTACAAATAGTTCTGTCATATGTTTTATACTAGCTTTAATTGGTGTAGAGAGAACTTTTCATACCCCAAAAATCTTATTTTTTCAAAATTTTAATAATTTATTTCTCAAAATTGGAGATTAATTTGAAAAGTATATTAAAATGTACTTTAATGTACTTTCAAGAAGCAGTAGTTTGGAACAAATTAATAAAAAAATTACATCCTGAGAAGCATTTGGAGCATGGAAAGGTATTGGGGAAAGGTTTGCGAGAGAATAAGGTTTAAAGTTGGGAGTGCTTATTAATAAGCATGCACCAACCAAATTATACTTCACTTAATTTGTAGTTAAAGTGCGCCAAGTGGGAAAAGCGATATATTTCCTTAAAGTTTAGCATACATATGCTTTTATTATAAAAATAATTTTAATTTAAACATTATTGGTCAAACTTGACAGATGTATCACGTTAAGGCGTGTGGTGGCTCTCTTTTGGGTTAAATTCTAGGTTCCGATCAAATTGGCAACGATTTATTGTGGTTCTCCCCCATTAGATATAACTCATCAGGAGTATAAATGTCAACTTCTTCGAGGTGATTCTGGCTACAAAGGTGAATGAAAAATTATATCATACGCACTTTACGTTTTATTATAGCTCTCATGAAACGATTAAGGTATGACTTATTGAAGCAGTTATGTGATAAACGATAGCTAATCTACATATTTGTTATCTTCACTTTCTTCTTTAAACTCCTCGTTTAGCCATAACTTTCCATTTTTCTGTCTATCCTACAATCTATAGTAGGATAGGATAGAGGCATCTTCGTAGGAAACTCAGCACCGATCCAGTGAGGATATTGTACCCACGCCTTTGAAGGGGGAGATGAGACACCGGCGTCCAGGTCTAGGAAAGACAGGGTGCTTGGGGCGTCTCAACCTCGAGGTTCCAGAGCCCCTTCAAGGAGGTGTTACATATATCCCGGTAACTTACTAAGTATGGAAAGTCATCGTTTTCCCACTGCTGCGCCTCACCGAAACACCGAAAATGTATGAAATTGTGTACAAGATGGAGGTACAGGAATTTCAGGTGTCTCGCCTGACGGGAAAATCTGATAAACACAGGTGCCAAGGTGGATGATCACTGGGAATTGTCGCCCTCCGTGGTGTAATGCTTACCATGCTAAATTCATACACCCAAGGTCGTGGTTCAAACCCGTGTATCCAAACAAAGTATTTTCAGAAAACGGTCCTTATGTGTGTGTGTCAGTGTGTCTGTGAACATGATAACTCAAAAACGAAAAGTCGGTAACATACCAAACTTGGTATTTAAGTTTAGTATCTTCCAGGGATGCGACACGAAGATTTGGAGAAAAATTCCCCCACCTCCAACCACCCTTTACATGGAACTTTTTTTGGAAAATTTTTATTTTCTAAAAAATGGCTCTAACGAATTTGATTAAAATATCGTATATTAAAGATATATACCTGACAAATAAAATGTATATTTTGAATTTTCTGGGAATAGCCTCTGAAGACTACTTCATTCTGGATCAATTTTACGGAATTTTACATAAGTGCTAAAGCGTAAGAGATGGACAAAAACTTGTCACACATAAAATGTAGAGCACGTTAAAACACACAATTTATGTTATATGCATTTTTTTCGTGGAGTTGATTGTTTTGAGTTATTCCTTTGTTTTTGATTTCACCTTTAAGAAACATACTTTTCTCATACAGTTGTGAACTGCTGTCCATAAAAACAAAGGAAATTCGTCACATAGCAACCAGCTTTTGACTATCACTTTAACCTATGGTATTCCCTTATTTCGCTTCTACTTACCAGGAAGCAAGTAATAAGACTATTTCTATTAATTTTTTCTCGATTAGCATGAAGTAAATAGAAGCCTAAGCATTTTAATAATAGCTTGTTGCAGAGATATAGAGAAAGTCATGTGAATGGAATACATGAGATTGACTTCTATATTATATCCGTAGTTTTAACTTCAGAAACATCTGATGGTTGTCTATAGTGTTTAACATTTTCCTTTCTCTACCATCTACAATCTACATTTTAGATATACCTGAAGATTCGGCACCATGAGTTCTGCGTAAGTACATGTTTTGAGGACCTGAATATAATAAAAGTATTTTTGAAAAAAATATCCATGTGGGTCTAGTTGTCTCTGACAACATATCTCAAAAACTAATAGTCGGTTAACTATTAAACTTGGTATTTAAGCTCGGTATCTTCCAAAAATGAAACATGAAGAGTTTAAGAAGAATCCCCCACTCCAAAATAAGCCTGAAATGGACGATTTTAGGGATTTTTCTACTTACTCAAAGATAACTCTTAATGATTTTGATTAAAATGCTGTGGATCCTACATTTCCTGGTAATATATTCTGAAGCCCTCTTTACTGGATGACTTTTGCATAGTTGATGAAGTGTCCCTTCAATAAAACAGTGCTTCAAAACCTGGTTACAAGATTAAATTTTTCAGTCTGACTCTATCCGTCCGACTCTCGTCTTACGCACGGTTTGCGAAAACAAAAGCAATTAATATTTATTGACCTAACACTTGGCTAAACTATAAAGCCCAGGATTTGAAGTACTTTTGTCATTTGTGAGTCACCACTGAGGCATGACATCTTTAAATAATTTTTGATCCCCTTGTGGTTTACCGGGTAAAAATGCGAATTAGTTGGAAAACTTCATGTAATGTTGGCGAGTTGCCTTGGTACCTCAGCAGGAGAAACCGGACGGAAACTGGGATATCCGTGGTTTGAATTCCGGTTATTACAATACATTTTGCAGTCTGACTACCTGTCCAAAACTGACTTAATTTTTAATTTTCATAATATATCAGATGTAGTTATTTAGAGCACTAGTTACTAACTTTGTAACGGGTTATCTACTATATTTTATCTACTACATTCAAAGTATTTTAGTATATGTTGTATACTTAGTATATTTAATTAATCTTATTTATTGCGGAAATGATACGTTTAGAGAAAGAATAACTTGGACTTTGGAAAAATGACACGATAAGTCAACAAACATTGTTTTTATATTTTGACATTTTGGAGGCTAGTTCTATAGGCGCATTTAAAGCAAAATTAAGGTGAAGTAAAGTAAAAATTCAAAGAAGGTGGAAATCATATTTTGTTGCAGAAGAAAGTGTAGAGCGTAAGAAGAAAATTGCTGATCTAATATTTAGGGCAGAAAGTTCAATTAAAAGGAAAGTTGTGACAAAAAATTCTGATGATAATAGAGAAAATGAGCCTTCAATTAATTATTACAAATTTTATGGTTGTGATATTACACTATCAATTAGAGGAGAACGCTTTTTTTAAATATATATTATTATCAGGAAATATAAGATATGCATGATCATAATTAAAGTGTAATTGATATTTTCATGAAATTGCATTTAATGCTTTGATAGCTGTCTTGTGTTTTGTTAGAATATAAAGCATAGATTTTGTTGCCTACGAACTAAATCATCACTGATTTTTAAACCGTACATAAAAGCAGTTTTATTATCGGTTTTCAAAACATGACATGTGCACAGAGAGAAAGTGAGATAGGACGAGACTAATTCAGGGGGAAGAATTAGAGATAGCGGGAGAGGAAGGCAGAGACTGAGATGGATGAAAGTGACAGCCAGAGAGGGGGGGGACCCTATATTTAACGAAATAATGTCACATAGCAGCAGGTTGTAGATGCTAGTAATAATTATAGGTTAATATGATAATACTAGCAACTTCCAGTCCTATATCAGCTTAGCTAAAACTGTGATAACATACTACCTAGCAAATGTACTCCCAGAATCAATGGAAGGCTCAACAAAACGTTATTAACACTATACTATATGCTAAACGATATTAAACTGAACCAAAACTGCCGTTACCTGAGCTAGGCTGTCGCAGAGTGCTGCTTTATATGCAAGCATCAAAAGGTATGATTGAAGCTTTTCATCACTCGGAATGCCAAATTGCAATATAGTGATTCCGTATTTTCGAGTAAATGATGACAACAATGGATTGATGATGTAGGAATATATAATCCACTAAAGATTTGAATACCTGAAAACTTTAAATTACATACGAGAGCAGTTACATACCTCCGGAACAACGCTGCACATCGAAGGCAATCTACGATACTCTCAAGCTTTCCTGTAATGCTCCTGAGATGAGAATAATCAAGGTGTTGCCTCTGGAGACTCATTTTTTACTTTCTCTACACGTACTAGTGTGTATAGAAGATATTGCATTCCACCCAAAATTCGATACCGAGGTTTCATCGAAAATACATGTTTTAGGCTCTACTGTACCCAAAAAAGCATTTCTAGAAAAAGGTTCGTGGGTGTGCGCGCGCCCGTGTGTTTGTGACACGATAACTCATAAACAAAGAGTCGGTAAAATACCGAACTTGGTATATAAATTATGTATCCTCCAAAGATGCGCCGCGAAGACTTTGAGAAGAGTCCCCTCCACACCAAATTACCCTTTACATGAAAAAAAAAATCGAGAATCTTGATTTTCTCAAACATGACCAACGATTTTGATTGAAATTCAGTATATTAAAGATATTTACATGACAAATAAATGTTCTATCTTGAACTCTTTGGGAATATCCTCTGAAGCCCTCTTTATTATGGATGAATTTTGCTGCATTTTGTATAACTGGTAAACGGTAAGAGATAGACGAAAGCTTACTACACAAAAAATGTAGATCTCGTTAAAACACACAATTTATGTCGTATACATTTTTTTTTCATGGAGTTGACCATGTTTGAAATATTCCTATCCATTCGTTTCTGTTTTAAAATACTTTCCATATATGGGAATTTGTTAATTCTTGGAAATGCAAAGAAACGGATTTCACCCACATGGCAACCAGCTTTTGCAATATTTGACTATCGTTTTAGCCTCGTGAATCCCGTATTTCACTTCTGCTTACAAAAAAAAAAGTATCAAGACCATTTCTTCTAATGTTTATCCCGATTAGCAAAAAGTAGATAGAATACTAAGATTTTTATCAATAATTTGTTACCGAGATGTAGAGAAAGTCATATTAATGGAACAAATCAGATTTTTCAGATTTATTTTCACATCTGCTCACGTCTTGCAGCTAGAATATAATCTTATAGTTTCAAGTGGTGCATGATATTCTGCCCACTCGTAGAAGATTACATCAAATTCATCTCACTTACTCTAGTAAGAGCTTGAAATGCGACGGCTGTATGAATTTCCCGTTAAGATTCACTTTTGGATTCACTGAAGAAACAGTGGTTGAATGACTATAAATGGTGTATCCCAAATATTCTTCTTCAACCAGACTTTGTCTTAGCTCAGACCTCAAGAAATCAAGTTTCTATTGTGGTTAATAGTAAATACATTGTTCCACATGCTGCAACATTATGAGTATGTGGTCCTTATGGAGTATGTCATTTATATGAAAACAGAACATATTAAGCTCTTCTGTAACAGTCTATCTACAACATTTTCCAAGATGTATAAGCACTTTTTGCTCTCTCTACACGAACTATGTACATAGTATATAGAGAAGGTATTGTATTCCACTCAAAAATTCGATATAGATATTTCTCCGGAAATATATGTTTTATGGTACCCTGTACCCAAATAAAGCATCTTCAGAAAAAGGTTCGTGTGTGTCCGTGTGTCAGTGAACACGATAACTCAAACATAAAAAGTCAGTAAAATACCAAACTTGGTATTTAAGTTTAGTATCCTCCACGGATACGACACGAAGATTTTGAGAAAAATCTCCTCACACCAAACCACCCTTTACATGAAACTTTTTTCGAACATTTTGATTTTCTCAAAAATGGTTCTGACTATTTTGATTAAAATGTCATACATCAAATATATTTAAGTGACAAATAAAATGTAGATCTTGAATTTTCTGGGAATTTATGTTATATACAGTTTTTTCGTGGAGCTGATTTTTTTGAGATATTCCTTGTTTTTGGTTTCACCTTTAAAAAACTCATATTTTTCTCATACGGCAAATTGTTAACTTCTGTCCATAAAACAAAGGAACTTCAGTCACATAGCAACCAGCTTTTGACTATCACTTTAACCTATGGTACTCCCTTATTTCGCTTCTGCTTACAAGGAAGCAAGTAATTTTTTGCAGAGATATAGAGAAATCATGTGAATGAGACACATAAGATTTTTTTGGTCAATCTTAATTCATTAACTACAAATAGAATATAGTAATGTGCTTCATAACCAGTTAAAAGTTTGCCACCAAAATACTGTATATTTAGCTTCTGATTGTATGGTTAAAAAAAAATTAAAACTATTCTGACGAGTTCCATTCACATGCCTTTCTCTACCTATGTAAAGAATAATTTGGAGTGGGGGACTTTCATTAACACCTTCGTGTCGTATGCTTGGAATATTCTAAAATTAAATATTGGTATTTAACGGACTTCTCGTTTTTGAGTTATGTTGTCCTCAGGCACACACGGGCATTTTTATAAAAATGCTCTGTTTTACTTTTCTAGCCCTGTGAGTACAATGTACAAAGGAATAGAGAAGTATTGTATTCCACCTAAAAATTCGATGTCGAGATTTCACCGGAAATACATATTTTAGGAATCAAAAACAAATTTAGAAACAGGTCTGTGTGTGTGTCTTAAAATTTAAGTTTGGTGTCTTCCAAGGATGCGACACGAAGATGTTCAAGAAAATTCCCCCACCCCTAACTACCCTTTACATGGAAAATTTTTCGAACATTTTTCTTTTCTTAAAAATGGCTCTAACGATGTTGATTAAAATACCACATATTAAAGCCATTTCTATTACAAATAAAATATATATATTGCATTTTCTGGGAATAACTTCTAAAGACCTGTTTATTCTGAATGAATTTTGCATAATTTGGCATAACTAGTAAACCGTAAGAGATAGACAGAAACTTACTATACAAAAAAATGTAGATCTTGTTAAAATACACAAAGTATGTCATATACATTTTTTTCGTGGAGCTTACCGTTTTCGAGGTATTCCTTATTATTAATTTCAATTGTGAGGTATATCTACTTTTCTCAGACGGAAGTGTGTGTGTGTGTGTGTGTTGTGTGTGTGTGTTACTTTTGTTCTATTCCTGGTCAAGCAAAGAAGCGATTTGCAATGACAATCGCATATAGACAGCTTTTAAAATATTTTATTATCGCTTTGGCCTTGTGCATTCCCTTAGTTCCAGTCTACTTAAAAGGAACTAAGTAATAAAATTCTGCTAATGTTTATCTCGATTAGCATGGTTTTGGAAGAATAGTTATCTTTTGTATGAAGTTCGTTTGTAGAGTAGCTACAGAAAGTCATGTGAGTGTAACACATCAGATTTTTTATTCAGTGAGTGGAATATAGTATCTTCTCTATCTACTATGCACATTGTATATACGATTTAGAGAAAACAAACATAAGCTTTCGAGAGAGTAGATTGAAGAGGAGATAAAACAAACGATAGTGAGTAGATAAACTCAAGTGAATACAACACATGGACCTTTTTTCTCCGGCATTTTATGCACGAATATAAATTTTCGAGTTTATAAAATAAGCTAAAACTTTTCCGGACGTAGAGCAACTCACAGCGCTACCGATTCCGTATGCTTCATGAGCTGGATACACATTATTTTCTCAATCTGTTCGTTCCAGTGGAAGCAGATAAAGCTATTACGGTATATCGCAGCCAGGAATCGAACCCGGTTCATGCTCCAGCGAGCAATATTCGATTAAATGTGTTGCACGCTTCGACGCGAGTCAACGAATCGGATAGAGGGCGCCGCTATGAGAACAGTTGACTGTTATAAAACAAATGGCCCTTGAAGTTTTAAAGTTTAACGTTCTGTACGGAAAGTAATAGCGCCGGACCGATACTCGTACCAAGTTTAAACGCAATATTATAATGCCTGGATTTTTACTTTCTTTATACGTACTATGTACGTAGTGTATAGAGAAGGTATTGCACTCCACCCAAACATTCGATATCAAGATTTCACCGGAAATATATGTTTTAGGGTCCCCTGTATCCAAAAAAAGTATTTTTACTTTCTCCATACGCACTATGTACATAGTGTATAGAGAAAGTATTGCACTCCACCAAAAATTCGATACCGAGATTTCATCGGAAATATATGTTTTAGGGTCCCCAATATCCAAAAAAACATTTTCACAAAAAGGTCCTTGTGTGTGAATGTGTGTGTGTGTGTGTGTGTGTGTGTGTGTGTGTGTGTGTCCGTGTGTCTGTGAACACGATAACTCAAAAACGAAAAGTCGGTAAAATACCAAACTTGGTATTTAAGTTTATTATCTTCCAGGGATGCAACACGAAGATTTTGAGAAAAATCCCCCCACCTCCAACTACCCTTTACATGGAACTTTTTTCGAAAATTTTGATTTTCTGAAAAATGGCTCTAACGATTTTGATTAAAATTTCGGATATTAAACATATTTACCTGGCAAATGAAATGTGTATCTTGAATTTTCTGGGAATAGCCTCTGAAGAATAGTTTATTCTGGATGAATTTTACTAAATTTTGAATGACTGCTAAACCGTAAGAGATGGACAAAAACTTACTACACAAAAAAATGTAGAGAACTTTAAAACTAACAATTTATGTTATATCCATTTTTTTCGTGGAGTTGGTCGTTTTTGTGACATTCCTTATTTTTGGTTTCTGCTATGAAAAACGTATACTTTTCTTATACAGGAACTTGTCAGCTCCTATCCATATAAACAAAGGAACTTCATTGACCTAGCAACCAGCTTTTGACTATCACTTTAACCTACGGTTGTCCCTTATTTCGCTTCTACTTACAAGGAAGCGAGTAATAAGACTATTTCTGCTAATTTTTTCTGATTAGCATAAAGTAAATAGAAGTATAAGCTTTTTAAGAATTATTTGTTGCAGGGATATGGAGAAAGTCATGAGTGAATGGTACACATCAGATTTTTAGTAAAAGGTCCGTGTGTGACCGTGTGTCTGTGAACATGATAACTCAAAAACGAAAAATCGGTAAAATACCAAACTTGGTATTCAAGTTTAGTATCTTCCAAGGATGCGACACGAAGATTTTCAAGAAAATCCACCCATTCCCAACTACCGTTTACATGGAACTTTTTTTGAAATTTTTAATTTTCTTAAAAATGGCTCTAACAATTTTGATTAAAATGTCGTATATTAAAGATATTTATCTGACAAATAAGATGTATATCCTGATTTTTTTGGGAATAGCCTTTGAAGACTACTTTATTCTGGATGAAATTTACGAAATTTTGCATAACTGCTAAACCGAAGAGTCAGATAAAAGCTTATTACCCTAAAAATGTAGAGCACCTTAAGACACACAATTTATGCTGTATGCATTTTTTTCATGGAGTCGATCGCTTTTTAGACATTCCATGATTTTTGTTTCAGCGTTAATATACATGCTTTTCTCATACTGGAAATTGTCTACTCCTGTCCATACAAAGGAACTTCAATCACATAGTAACCAGCTTTTGACTATCACTTTAACCTATGGTACTCCCATATTTCACTTCTACTTACAAGGAAGCAAGTAATAAGACTATTTCAGCTAATTTTTCTCGATTAGTATGAAGTAAATATAAGCATAAGCTTTCTAACAATAATATGTTGTAGGGATGTAGAGAAAGTCATGTGAATGGAACGCATCAGATTTTTTTTTCATTCGGGCAAATGCCTAAGGTACGTAAAAGTGTCGATTAAGTCAGTATAAATAAGCATATCTGTTATTTTCGCATCGTTTTCTCTACCCAGTTTTCCGCAAACTACTTTTACAGTTGCTTATAACTTTCTCTACTTCGTATATAGTCCATAGGTACAGGAGTTATTGCATTCCACCCAAAAATTTAATACCGAGATTTTACTGGAACTACACGTTTTAAGGTATCTTGTATTTAAAGAAGGAATTTTAAGAAAAGTATCCATATGTGTGTATGTGTTTGACCACTTTCATATACCCAAGGTCGAGGATTCAAACCCGGCGCAGGACGTTGGATTTTTTCGCAAGGGAAGTAAGGCCATTGGTCCCGTGTCGTAAACTTACGGCACGTAAAAGAACCTCTGAGGAAAATTAAGTGGTATTTCCCGCTTAATACAGAATGGCAAGCTGAGAACCACAGCAATTTAAGAGGTCCATAAATAAAACTCCTTTTTTATAAATTTAAGTCGGTTAAATACCAAACATAATTTATAATCAGAGTCTTCCAGCCCGTGACATGAAGATTTTATTCAAATCCCCCCACTTAAAATTACGTTTTACACTTAAAATGTTTAAAACATTTATTTTCTCAAAACTGGCTTTAGGAATTTTAATTATATTACCATAAGTAATTACAAAACAAATAACTTGCATAGCTTGTAATTTCTGGAATTCGTCCCTAAAGTCCTCTTCATTTTGAATGCCAATTTTATAATTGGCAAACCCTAAGAAGGAGACATAATCTTACTACATAAAAATATGTAGATCTAGTTGAAACATAATTTGTGTCCTGCAATTCTTTTTGTAAAATTAAAGATTTCCGAAATAATCCCTGTTTTTAGCTTCAATTTGAAATACTTAATCTTTTCTCAAACGGGAAGTCTTCATCCATCTAATATCTCTTGTTTTACTCCTGGTGGTGTAAAGAGAATTAAATTTCAATTTCAATCGAACAGATACAGCTTTTAAAAGAATTGACTATCGCTTTAAGCTAGTGTATTCCCATATTTCCCGCCTGGTTACAAAAAAATCTGATGTGTTACACTCACATGACTTTCTCTGGATCTCTGCAACAAATTATTCTTAAAAAGCTTATGCTTCTATTTAATTCATGCTCATTGAGAAACATATATTTCCGGTGAAATCTCGGTATCGAATTTTTTGGTGCAGTGCACGTATAGAGAAAGTAAAAAGTTATGTGTTACATTCACATGACTTTTTCAGTCTATCGTTCGTTAGTTGCAATGCAAACTATTCTGACGAAAGCTTATTCTTCTATATACTACATTTTATTCGAGAAAATCCTTTGCAGGAATATTTACATTACATATTTCGTTACAGATACGAAAGGGATAGCGATTGGACGCTATGTATATTGTATTTAAATTATGTATTCTTTCAATGCAACAATAAGAAACAACTGAAATTTATCAGGACTTTAACAGCAACTATAAGGAGTTGATCGATTCGAATCACTAACAACAGATATTTCAGAAATAGCTCATGCCACAGTAAAGGTTATTTGGAATAAACTATATGTTTTACAGAGCTCTACATTTTTGGGCAGTACCTTGCGTCTATCGGTTAATACCAATTAAATAAGACCATGCAGAAGTATTCAGAATGTAGAGTACTTCACAAGTTATTCCCAGAAAATTCAAGATATTGTATTCTATTTTATTTGCCATGAAAATGTCCTTAGTACATGCTATGTTTATAAAAATCATTAGTGATATATTTGAGAAAATCAAAAATGTTGATAACTTAACCATGTAAGGGTGGTTGGGGCTGTGCAATTTTCTTTCAAATCTTCGTATTGAATTTTTGGAAGATACTGAACTGAAATACCAAGTTTGGTAACTATCCGAATTTCCATTTTCAGTTCTGCAGCTCTCTCTCTCTCTCTCTCTCTCTCTCTCTCTCTCTCTCTCTCTCTCTCTCTCTCTCTCTCTCTCACACACACACACACACTCACACAACGCTGTCCTTTTTACTTTCTCTTCTTAGTACATAGTAGGTACATATAGAAGGTATATATTGTACCGGAAATATACGTTTTTGGGTCCCCTGTATCCAAAAAAGCACTTTTTAGAGAATGGTCCGTGTGTGCGTCCGTATGTCTGTGGACACATAGGTACCTGACACATAAACGAAACGTCGGTAAAATACCAAACTTAGTATTTAAGTTTAGATTTTCAATGGATGCGTCACGAAGATTTTGTGGAAAATTCCCCCACCCCAAACTACCCTTACCGTGGAAAATTTTTCGAAATGTTTGATATTCTCAAAAATATCTCTAAAAATTTTGATTAAATGCCTAATATTTATAGGACAAATAAAATGTATATTTTGAATTTTCTGGGAATAGCCTCTGAAGACCTCTTCATTCTGGATGATTTTGCATAACGAATAAACCATAAGAGATAGACAAAAACTTACTGCATAAAAATGCAGATCTCATTAAAACACACAATTTGCGTTATATACATTTTTTTTTCGTGGAGTTGACCATTTCACAGATATCCCTTTTTATTTGTTTCAGTCTTAAAATACTTAAATGTTTCTCATACGAGAATTTGTCAACTCCTGGTCATGCAAAGAAATGAATTTCAATCACATAACAACTGTTTATAAACTTTAGTCTAGTGTAATTACTTATTTCCCTTCTTCTTACAAGGAATTAAGTAATAATACTAAAGTTTATTTCGATTAGCATGAAGTAAATAGAAGAATAAGCTTTTTAACAATAATTTGTTACAAATATATAGAAAAATGTATGTGAATGGAACACATGAGGTTTTTCTAAGAATGTTTTGTTTTGAATTCAGGGATCTGTTCTGGTGAAATCTCAGTATCGAATCTTTGGGTGCATACTTTCCCTACTCATTATAAATATAGAGAAGGTAAACATTAAAATTCTAATTCTGACTCATAGGTTAGCCAATCATATACTGCTTTAATGGGTATCAATTATAGGCATTCATTCAACAACGAAGTAGATTATATCGAAGAATGAATGAAACTGGTGAAAATATGTAATTGTTAGTCTTCTTATTTTCTATACACTTACTATGTACATAATGTATAGAGAAGTATTGTATTTCACCCAAAAATCACCGGAAATTCATGTTTTCGGTCCCCCTGAATCCAAAAAATGCATTTTCCGAAAAAAAAAGAAAAAAAAAAAGAAAAAAGGTCCATGTGTGTGTGTGTTTGTGTGTGTCTGTGTACCTATGGACAGCATAGCTTGGTATTTAAATTTGGTACCTTCCAAGGATGCGACACGAAAATTTTCAAGAAAATTTGCCCATCCTCAATTACTCTTTACATGGAAAACATCTCGAACATTTTGATTTTTTCAAAAGTGGCTTTAACGATTTTAATTGAAATATCTTATATTTAACATATTTACATGACAAATAAAATGTATATTGGAGTTTCTGGGAATAGCCCCGAACAAACGTTTATTCTGGGTGAATTTTGCGAAATTTTTCATAACTGGAAAACCGTAAGAGACAAAAACGTATTACACAAAAAATGTAGATCTTGATAAAACACACAATTTATGTCACATACATTTTTTCGAGGACTTTGCTGTTAATATTCCTTGTTATTGATTTCAGCTTTGAAATACTTAAAACTTTTCTCATACGAGAACCTGTCAACTCCTGTTCACGGAAAGAAACTGCTTTCAATCCCATAGCAACCTTTATCGGTTTAGGCTATTGTATTCTCGTATTTTGCTTTTACTTATAAAGGAACTAAGTAATAAGACCGTTTCTGCTAAATTAAATAGATAGAAGAATAACTTAACAATAATTTGTTACAGAGATGTAGAGAAAGTCGTGTGAATGGAACACATCAGATATTTTTGAAATTGGGGAAAAATCCATGAAATGGTTTGGGAAAACCTTGCTTTTAATCCTCGAAAGCCTGAACTCATGATGGGCCCTAAAGAGGAGAGAAAGTAATAGAGGTTATGCGTGTCTTTGAAAGAAAACGTGTATCATGAAATAAAACGCTTTTATATGAAAACGTTGCAATAAAGAGGAGATTTATGGTTTCTAATCCTACTTTATGGGAAACATTAGAAATGGAAATGGACTTGCAAATTACCCACCAGGTCCTTGTATTTCGATTGGATTTCCAATATGGAGAATTTTATAGCAATACTTCCGCCAAGCACGAGGGACTTACCCTATAGTTCATTTCAGATAATCACGGAACGGAAACAAAGCGCGGTTCACAACATGTCAAAATTTAGTCATAAAAATCCAATTTCTTCTACCTTTATCATACATTTTCTGAACTATTCAATAAACTAGTCATATTTCCAAGAAGTCCGCCGAAATGGTTTCAATTAATAATACTGCGGCGCACTCAAAGAACGCTGATCTATTCTAAAAGTTGACTGATAATTATAGGAACGTATATGTATAAGACATACATGTGTGTTATAACGAGATCTACATGTTTTGTGTTCTAAGTTTTTGTCTATCAGTCTCGGTTTACCTGTTTTGAAAAATTCAGCAAAATTCATCCATAATGAAAAGATCTTCAGAGCCCAATCCCAGAAAAAAAAAACTCAAGATATACAATTAATCTGTGATGTAAATATTTTTAATATACGGCATTTAATCAAAATCGTTAGAGCCATTTTTCATAAAAACAAAAATTTCAATTACTAAATAATTTTTATTTAACATGTTGATTGAGAGCCTAAAAGATAAATCATTAGTTTAACGACGTCTTTCCCAGAAACGATATATTTATAACATTCAACGTAAAGTAAACGTTTTGAAGAAAAGATAATAAGAGATTTAATTTACACAATAATTTTATTGAGCCAAGAGGCTGAGTCGTTTCGTCTGGCACTGGCATCCGGGAATTCGTGGGTTCGATTTTCGTAGCTGACTTCTCTAACACATGGTTTTTATTGGGGGGGGGGTCTCGGGTCGCCATTCTTATGCTGGAGGTTTCTTCAATTCCTCTCTACTTCATTCCAAACGATCTCTTTCAGGGTTGTGACGACAGGACTGCGGTGGTGGCTCCCCTCCGTGGTGCTGTATGCGCTTTGAAAAAACAAGGTGGCGTTGGAGTCGTCTATAGGACTTGGGCTCCTGGCGCTGACCGTGTTGAGATGTATTGCTTGGATTATGTTAGAGACCTACCATGGTGGCTCTTTCCCCGCGGTCAGTTTCGGCCATCCTATCCTCCGGGGTCTGATGCACAATAAGCCCATGGAGGCAGCAGTCCGCATGATATACACAATAATTGTGATTGGTTTTGAACGTTACAGACAAAATATTTAATATAAAATCATTAATGCTCTTGAACAATGCAAGAGAGTGTGCAAAACAACTTTACTATGTATTCATTTAAGTAACAATTTCCACTCACTATCGTTTATTTTTATGTATCTTCTACTAATTGCTCTTACTAAAAGTTATTTTTCCATTTAATTCGTGTCAATCGAGATAAACGTCTTGCGGAAATAGTTTCATTCCAAATTTTGTTTCAGGTACAAGAGGGAAACAAAAGGCCGAAGCGGTAGTCAAATGTTTAAAAAACGAATCGCTTTAATGCTGGCTATGAAATTCCATACTCTTTAAAAAATCTGATGTGATCCATTCACATAACTTTCTCTATATCTCTGTAAATTGTTATTGTTAATAAGCGTATCTTTTATTTATTTCATGCTAATCGAGAAAAATTAGCAGAAATAGTCTTATTTCTTGCTTTATAATAAGTAAAAGCGAAATAAAAGAGTACCATTGGTTAAAGTGAAAGCCAAAAGCTGATTGCTATGAGACTGATGTTCCTTTGTTTGTATGGACAGGAGTTGATAAATTCCTGTATGAGAAAAGTATTTGTTTTCAAAGCTGAAACCAAGAAAAAGGAATATCTCAAGAACGATCAACTCCACGAAAAAAATGTATATAACATAAATTGTGTGTTTTAACGTGCTGTACATTTTCTGTGTGTTAAGTTTTTGTCCATCTCTTACGGTTTAGTAGTTATGCAAAATTCATCCAGAATTAAGTAGTCTTCAGAGGCTATTCCCAGAAAATTCAAAATATACATTTTATTTGTCAGGTAAATATCTTTAATATATGATATTTTAATCAAAATCGTTAGAGCCATTTTTAGAAAATCAAAATTTTCGAAAAAAGTTCCATGTAAAGGGTAGTTCGGGGTGGGAGGATTTTTCTCAAAATCTGCGTGTTGCATCCCTGGAAGATACCAAACTTAAATACCAAGTTTGGTATTTTACCGACTTTTCGTTTTTGAGTTATCGTGTTCACAGACACACGGACACACACATACGCGGACTTTTTTTCTGAAAATACATTTTTTTTTTATACAGGGGGCCCTAAAACATATATTTCCCTGAAATCTTGGTATCGAATCGAATTTCTCTATACGCTATGTACATAGTACGTATAGAGAAAGTAAAAATGCAACGTATGCATTAATGAGAAAACAAAACCAAGTGTTTTATTAATTATTATTGAAAAAATAAGGATTTGAAGTTTATAATCTCACATATTATTCATTAAATTAATAAAAATATACTTATTTTATATATTGTCATGTGTATATATACAATAACACTTATAAACGCGCAGGAAAAATGAAAAAGCAGAATTCAATAAAGTTGTTATGGTAAATAAATATAAATTTGTTTTAATTACTAATTGGAATTACAGGTACCAACCCATGATTTTTGTATCATGTTGCAGAAATATAAATTACCTAAATAGTTAATTTTTTGAAGCAGTGGTTTCATTATTATTAAAGGGTCACTAAGTGTATTGATAAATAATTTGTATACTACTTAAACTAATTGTCGTACTTGTTCTTAAGCATAGGTACTTTGTATGCAATTTACGATTGCGCTGATAATGTTTTATATAGCTTGACAACTTAAAAAAAATCTGATGTGTTCCATTCACATGACTTTCTCTACATCTCTGCAACAAATTATTATTAAAAGGCTCATACTTCTATTTACTTCATCCTAATCCAGAAAAAATTAGCAGAAATAGTCTTATTACTTGCCTCCTTGTAAGTAGAAGAGAAATAAGAGAGTTCCATAGGCTAGTGATAGTCAAAAGCTGATTGTTAGGTGACTGAAATTCCTTTGTTTGTATGGACAGAAGTTGACAAATCCATGTATGAGAAAAGTATAAGTTTTTAAAAAGTGGAAACTAATAACAAAGAATATCTTAAAAAACGATCAACTCCACGAAAAAATGTATATAACATAAATTGTGTGTTTTAATGTGCTCTACATTTTCTGTATGGTAAGTTTTTGTCTGTCTCTTATGGTTTAGCAGTTATGTAAAATTCGGCAAAATTCATCCAGAATAAAGAGGTGTTCAGAAATTATTCCCAGGAAATTCAAAATATACATTTTATTCGGGGTGCAAGTAGCTTTAATGTACGTGATTTTAATCAAAATCTTTATAGCCAGTTTTAAGAAAATCAAAATTTTCGAAAATTTTTCCAAATAAAGGATAATTTGTAGAGGGGGATTTTCTTGAAAATCTTCGTGTCGCATCCTTGGAAGATACTATACCTAAATACCAAATTTGGTATTTAACGGTCTTTTCGTTCTTGAGCTATGTTGTCCACAGACACACACATACACACACACACACACACGGACCTTTCTCCAAAAATGCTTTTTTTTTTGGAGTCAGGGGATCCTAAAACATGTATTTCCGGCGAAATCTCGGTATCGAATTTTTGGGTGGAATACAGTACTTCCTCTATACACTACGTGCATAGTACGTGTAGAGAAAGTAAAAATGTTGATTGGGGAAGTTATCGTTGCTGATTGACGCACTACTTCTCCCACTCTTGCATCTCACGTCCTCCCTCCTCTCTCTTCCACCGTGATGCCCTACGGTTACTTATCATCAGTCATTGTCGCTGTATGGTAAACGTGCTCACCGTTTGTGCGCGAGCGCCTAATGGAGAAAGAAAATATGTATGTAGTGATTGAAAATTTCTCCCCACTTTGGTCGCGCCTGCGCAGAACAGAATTCTTTACTCCAGCGTTTACCTATAACTTTGTGATCCTTATGAAAATTTACAATATAACCTTGCAGTTAAAGACACTCTAAATAAATTAAATAAACAAATAAATGCATTTTTCTTATATCTAAATTCGTTTTAGGTGAAGGTCATCTCCATATGTGTTTGTAGATGATATTTTCAGGTTGTGTTTTATAAAGCTGCCACTTTAACACTAATTTGTATATTTTACAATCTCAATTATGTGTATATAAGTATATTTCACTTTATTGCAGTTTCTATATACACTTCAAAATATGAAAGTGCCCATATTTCCATAAGTTATACTTCCCATCCTATTGTGGAAACTGTCGCGTGTTCCACCACTGCAGGCCGTTGAGGATAGCTTGTGTATTGTAAACAGCAAATGGAAAGGGAAGGGTTTGAAGGTCCCGGGAAATGCAGTGTCCCGCATGATTTTGTAATGCAATATGGTATCTTAAAAATCTTGTGTTATTTTTGAGAAGACCAAAGCTAAATAAATAAATTCCAAATAATGGTTACTTTGGTGTGGGGTATTTCTTGTAAATGTTCGTGTATCATCTTTGGAAGATATGGATATTACTTGACTACTTTAGTTTTCTCCAAAATTTGATTTTTGTGGTATGCTGTCCATAGACAAATATATGGAACTTTTTCTGAGATTATTTTTGGATCCTCAAAAACAAATACTTCTGCTGAAATCTCATATCGAATTTTTAATAGCATACAATACGTCCTCTAGCTGCTGTAATTAGATGCTGGGAAAATAAGCATTTATAAATTAGCATGTTAAGAATTTACAGAGATGTATAGTTAATTGAATAGGTACGTGTTTGAAGACGGAAAGAGAGAGCCTGTTTATTTTGGACTAGTGCGGTAAGGACCTGTTTTACCACACTCGTGCGATAATGTAAGTTTTTTACTGCACTGGTGCGGTAGCATATTACTTTCATCAGAAAATGTTTCATATTACGTAACCAAAATAGATAAAGTACTTTATATGCTGTTTGTGAAGTGGTATCGGAATCAGACAATTGTAAGAGTTTCAAGTAATACAGAAACAACCTCTAAAACCAGAGCCAACTTTACTCACGGCATCATGTTTCCGAATCCCCATATTTTTATTCATCCCAAGACAGTTTGAAAGTGCCAACTTTTTAAATAAGTTCTCGAACTTGCCAACTTTTGAAATACGTTCTCGAACTTCAACAGAAATTTAGATTTGTAAAGTGCGGAGATATATTCGCTTCGTATCTTAATTTAACAACTGTTCTTACGGGAATAGTCTATATTCTATTGTTTTCTAATAGTCTGTCATTTTGCTCAGTTCAGAATGCATAAACTTATATATTTCTTGTTTTTGGACTCATTCTGAGCAAAGACAATCACTCACGTTTGAGCACTTGAATTTTATTTTGCAAAAAAGAAAAGGCAAAACATTCTCTATGTTTTACGTCTATTAAAACCATATCATATGTATACAACGCCCTAGAGTTGTTATTGTGTTTAAATACCATTTTCATAACGGAAGACGGTCGAAACTATTTAATCTTACCTAAACCACTGTTTAACCTTTAATCTTCTTAAAAATGACTTTATGATTTTGATTGAAATGACACATTTAATATACTTTCTATGAAAAATAAAACTGTGAATTCATCTTCGTTCTCAAGGGTTTTGTACAATTTTGTATTACTGGTAAATCATAAGAAATAGACAAATGCTTACTGCACAAGTAAAGTAGAGCTTATTGGAATGTTAATTTTTTCTCTAACTTTGGCAGTTTTATAAATATTGGTTTATATCTTTAAGTTGTTGAACTTCCACGCGGCGTTTATGAATACAATATTTATTTTTGCATGATAGGTCTATTTTGTCAGTGAAGTTTTACAAAACGTAAGCGTAAATATACAAGGGTCGGTTGATAAGTCCCGGACCTTACACAGATATGGCAACACTAGCCCAGTTAGACGGTAGCATCGTATAGTTTAACTCTAGACTAGCTTGTATCCTTGGTTACAGGTCAATAGCTTGTTTAGTTATCGAATGACAGCCATTTAAACAAGACAACTTTAGTTTTCTCGAAAATGGAGGATTTGGAAAAACGAGTAGTGATTAAATACTTCCATTTGAAAGACTTAACGCCTAAAGAAATCAAGGCGGAAATAGACAGTAGATTGAAAGACCCTGCCCCTTCGTATTCAATGATTAAAAGGTGAGTTGCAGAGTTTAAAATGGGACGTACGAGCACTAGTGATGAGCCTCGCTCTGGATGCCTGTTAAAGTGACAACTCCAGAGATCATTGAAAATATGCATCGTTTAATACTGGAATACCGCAGATAAAAGTTGTTTGAGATAGCAGAAGCTGTAAACATATCAAAAGAACATGCAGATAAAATTTTAGGTAATGTTTTGGGTTTTCACAAGGTCTGTGCAAGATAGGTAGCGTTTGTTGATACCTGATCAAAAGTTGCAAAGAAGAACTGTTTCTGTTAAGAATGCGGAGCTCTACAGTAAAACTCCCAGTGAATTTTTGAGATGGCTTATTACCATGGATGAAACTTGGATACATCACTACACTCCAGAAAGTAAATCACAGTCAAAGCAGTGTATTGAGCCAGAAGAACCAACTCCAAAGAAGACAAAGTCAATTTTGTCAGCTAACAAGGTTATGGCGAGTGTTTCCTGAGATACACAGGGAATTATTTTATTGATTACTTGGAAAAGGGTAAAAGTATCACTGGTGACTTCTACACAAGCTTACTGCAACGTTCAAATTCCATCACGACAAAAATCGTGTTTCATCACGACAATGCTCCGGCCCATCGTTCAGTCATTCCAATGGGAAAAATGTGGGAATTAAAGTTCAAATTGCTTGAACATCCACCCTATTCGCCAGATGTAGCGCTCAGTGACTATCACCTGTTCCCAAACCTCAAAAAATGTCTTGGAGGACGAAGTTTTCTCAGTAACGAGGAGGTCACTGATTGGGTAAACAGCTATTTTGAGGACCTTGATAGACCGCAATACAGAGATGATTTAATTAAATTAGAACACCAATATGAGACATTTATTAGCCTTTCTGAAAATTATGTTGAGAAATAAAGCAAAAAAAAAAAAAAATGTTTAAATGCTGTTTTCACTGAGAGGCCCGACCGTAGTAGCGAACTGCAACTTTACGACGCACTATCGTGAAAAAATGCAAGATTTAACATATAGTGTTTATTAATTACTCCCATAGCAAGTTCCACCAAATAATCTATCTGCTGAACTGTAACTGCACATGGCGTATTTTTATAAATGAGCCATGTTTTTTAATTACTCGATGTTTATTGAAACACACTTAGTAAAATAATTGTTCTTAGGTCGTAGAATAATCATAACCATCTTTATTTAGTTATTTCCAATGTTTATTTCAACACATACAACCATATAAATAATCGTATTAAATATATCCGTGAAAATTGTAATTCCTTTCTAATATTTATTTTATTATTTTATTTTAATTTCGTACTGAGGTGCAAGAAACACTGTATAATACACGTGTGCAAAGTTATGTTTCGATTCTCGTATGATTATGAAACTCCGGTATGCCCGTTTTCAGCAAACCCACACTCATTAAAAACACTTTACACACTTGTATCGTAAACAACTATTACGCAACTTGTGGCTAATGTATGGCTTCTTTACGAGATGGAAGATTTTCGTTATGAGCTAGCCAGTTGCGTACAAGTTGTATGCATGATTTTATTTACAGGCCATAGCAAATATTCACGATAAACAATTTTCGCGAAATCAAAATTAAAATATAACGTGAGATTTAAATTTATGGACAATACTAGATAAACATAAACAATAATATACACAGACTCTCGTAAAAGACGGAGCTTCCATGTAAAGCAGAATTTGAAGCAGGACGGTTAAATCAAAAGTTTGCTGGATTTAATTGTCCTGGGATATTTTATGGACAATGTTCAGAAGTCTGTGATGCTAATACTTCTCGCATTTTAAACTGTTCTGTTATGCTACGTTATTGTAATCCTCCGAACTGTTTTCTCTATTTAATTTATGTCCCTTTATGCGGCGGACAGTTAGACCTCTAGGCCTTATCTCTATACCATACCATCTTGCTTCACAATGTTCTCAAAGAGGTATTAGAACTAGGCAACTGTATCTCTGCTCTATACGTGACAGGGAGATGGCAGCTCGACACACGTCCACTGAGACCTTATTGTCAGTCAAATGCATCTACTTTCTACAAGTGTCGGAAAGATGGCATTAGAGTGCCGTCTATCTGCTTTCATTATCTGTTGATAGATGGCATCGCATTCACTAATGCATCTATTTCCATGCTACTTTCTCTAGCACACATGTAGAATTACATAGTAGATAGAGAAACTATTGTATCTCATCCAAAATTTTGATACCGAGATTTCACCAGAAACACATGTTTTTGGGGCCTCTGAATAAAAAAGTAAATATATAAAGAATTTTTAGAAAAAGGTCCATGTACGTGTCTGTGGGCAGCTGAACTCAAAAACGAAAACTTGGGCAAATACCAAACTTGGTATTTAAGTTCAGTACCTTCCAAGGATGCGGAACGAAGACTTTCAGGAAAATCCCACTCTCTCTACATGGAACATTTTTCAAACATTTTGATTTTCTCACAAATGGCTCTAACGATTATTCAATACCAATAATTCATCACAACGAGATCAGGAATTAGTTTCATGTTATTGATTTAAAATCGCTCAATGTCGTTTTTTATTTCTTTTTTATTTTGTTTTTGTTTTTGCGACCACAACAAAATATAAACATTATACAAAAAATACGCAATAACAACACAATTTTCGAAAAATATTCCATATGAAGGGTAGTTGGGGATGGAGGAATTTTCTTGAAAATAATCGTATCGCATCCTTAAATACCAAGTTTGGTATTTGCTGGTATTTTCGATTTTGAGCTATGCTGCCCACAGACACATACACGGACATTTTTCTAAAAAATGGATTCAGAGGTCTCAAAAACGTATTTCCGGTGAAATCTCGGTATCAAAACTGCAAGTGCTTTACAATCAGTATCTACTCTATACACTATGTACATAGTACATGTAGAGAAAGTAAAAACTGTTTCTAAAACATACTTGCACAGAACTTATATAATTAATAATACCATTACAAATATTTAAAGAATACAGAGTAAAGTGTTACAGTTTAAATTATTTTATACAAAGAAGTATCTTAAAAATAAAAGAAAATATTACGAAAGAACTTTGGATTATTCAGAACTCTATGGTAATTTCTGATATTTTGGATATCTTTGGATACGAGATAGGAGTGCGTTAATTTTGTGTGTCCAAGTGTTAATCTTGTCATTAAAACCTGATTTCTTCTCTGTAGCTTATTTATGGCTGGCATGCATTTTATCACTTCCATTGTACTGCGTGGTCCAAATGCTTTAAATCTTTTTATTTATGAATGACAGTAAATCTCTATGAGGAGTATTAATGTTTGAATTATGGAGTTTTGTACGCTTTTCTTTACTGCAAGGTCTGCAGCAGGTGTTAGAGTTGCCAAAGCGTAGCCTACGAGAACATCACTGAAACTAGTTTGGAGCGAAAGGTCTATTCGGCGGATGTTTAAACAAGTGGGTGGATTTGCATGTCGGATTCAAGTTGTTCAGAGTCAAACAGGAAGGGATGAGCGAGCAAAAGTTCACACCGCGGGGGAGTCACTTCTGCAAAGACACTTTGTGGATCGCCTAATTTCTCCTGAAACTCAATTCCCATATCCTGCCTGCTCCCTTAAACTCCCTGATGCTTAGGTATATACATAAGAGGTATATTGAAGGAATCGGTTTTCAAGCCAGATGACCAATCTGCAAATATTTGAGAGTAACTGATATGTTAATTTTGAGTAGATTATATTTCGTTTAGTAAGAGATAATGCTGCACTAATTTCAGCAATCGATATTAGTGGGAAGGTGTCGAAATGCTGACATAGCTTTGCCCTCCTAACACAATGCTGGCATAAGCATGGGTTTTATTATAAGAGCCTTCTTTCACCTGAACTGCTGACGTGAGACGTACTGACCGTCTGATGTATTTAAATATTGTAAACTACAAAATCTACTATTTACCAGATGAGTTGAATGAGTTGTGTTACATCTAACCACAACTTGTATCTTAACAGTAAAAGTCCTGTATCTGCCTGCTCCCTTGAGTATTTATTTATGGCTCCTGATAGTTCTAACCAAACATACACCTTCCTGCACCTTAAACCCTAGACCACTAGCTTCCCTCTCGCAGGCGCGAACAGCTCTACCCCCTAGTATGCGCAGTGTAGAGGTAAAACTTACCCCACACTGGATATGCTTCAATATCCCCGAACTAGGGGAGAACATAACCTCGTTTTTATGCCCTTAAAACGCTCTTTGTTCGTCAATATTTTCAGTAACCTTCAAAAACGTTATGAACAATGTAGCACATAATGGTATGCTATTAAGCAGATTCTGTGCCAGCATTTCTTTGCCCCTGCATTGCTGCATGTTTTTATTTGTATTATTTTTATTACCTTAACATCCAATAACGTGGTTTGTCATATTCGACGGTGAATGAAATCGGTGAAATGATGCTCAAATGATCTCGCGGCCCGTGAAACTTTAAATTACTCGACATTCGTCTTGTCAGGATAAGGGAAAAACTCGAAAAAGCCCTTATTCGGCTAACCCACGCTAAGGGAGATTTGAACTCGCGATCTGTTGAATGTATTGCACACACGCCACCCATATACTATATAGGTGGGCTGCCGCATGTTCTGTAACATAATATAGTTTTCAATGTCAATAATGGCTCTTGTCTTTCACAAAAGTAAATACCCCTGTTTGGCCGCGCGAAGAGTCATCTAATTCTCAGGCGTTCCGGCAAAGATGCTCTGAGAATGAAACCTGATATATGCATCCTTTCCTGTACTAGAGAGACAAGTTACTTTCTCCTCGCAGTTTTGGTAATCAATGTTTCAGCAATCCTTGTAAACTAACGGGAAAATATTGGAAATTCACCTGCAGAAAATGTGTTGTTATTGTGTTGCGATTAATTAGTGGACCAGAAGTAAAACAATTTTAGTGTTGGATGCTTCGTTTACAAAGGCAAGTTTAATCAGTAACAACTTCCCTGCAATAAGAACTGCTGAAGTCGTTAAAGCGCTACTCTCGAATATCAGACAAGTCCGAA
This sequence comes from Hymenopus coronatus, assembly GCA_030762935.1. Taxonomy (NCBI): domain Eukaryota; kingdom Metazoa; phylum Arthropoda; class Insecta; order Mantodea; family Hymenopodidae; genus Hymenopus; species Hymenopus coronatus. Next base: position 32,216,479 of record CM060897.1, read on the forward strand.
GTTAGACGAATCCAATGTAGCTCCTGATTATATGAAATTTAAAGTTGACAGATTAATGGAAACTCTTTCCCATGAAACTCCTCCTTTAGAGTAGAAGTTCTATTAAACAATTCTTACGATTCAAAATAACATAACCGCGTTTATAGACACCTATTCTTAAAAGCTTCTGTGTTGTGTAATGTGTAGTGCCATCACTTTCCACACGGGAGTTCAGCGTTGGTTCTATTAGATTTTAATTAATCGCTTTAAGCCTTAAATGAATTAAAAAACTGTTTTAACTATCTCCAAATCCACTGAAAGAATATAACTACGGTGTTTATTTTAAATTTATTCTCTGAAATGAAAATCTATGCATAGCTTTGCGCCCTAAAATGCCAAGTTAGGCTTAGTAAGCATTGAAATATTTTCACGAATTAAACCAACTCAAAAATTAGCATTAAAAGAAAATAAACTCCTTGAGAATTTCATAGATTTATAAAATAGTCTATCACACAACATAACGATAAATCCTCATTGTAAATTAGCGTATGTAATGAAACGAAGTTATATCGGTAATGTTGCTGTTTAAAAGACAAGATCTCAAGATCGCGGGTTCAAAGCCGGTGGAGGGCGATAAATGTTTTTCCTTAGTATGGCTTCATTCGGAAGGGAAAAAAAGCCGTTGGTCCCGTGTCATGAATTAATAGTACATAAGAGAACTTCAAGCCTGATTTACCAGTTATGCAAAAGTCATTCAGAATAAGAGGGCTTCAGAGTCTATTCCTAGATATACCTTATATTTGTCAAGTATCTTTAATATTACATAACTCCATGGCACAACAGCTCACGGGGAACCTTGGCCTACCTCCCGGCCGCTGTGTCCCCATCTCGGTCCACTACAGACGCCATGGTGCGTATTGGAGGGTGAGACGTGGTCAGCGCCTCGAGCCCCCCGGCCGGTTAATGCGGTCCTCATGACCTGGAGCCGCTATGTCTCCATCAAGTAGCTCCTCCATTGGTCCCCCAGAGACCTCACGAGGCTGAGTGCAATTTTTGAGAACAGAAAATTTTTTGATATTTTTTTCATGTGTGCTGAGGGTGTGGGAATTTCTTGAAAATCTTCACAAAGTGGACACACAGGCGGACCTTTTTCTAATAATGATTTGTTTTGGGGATTCAGGGGACCCTAAAATGTGTTTTTCAGTGAAATCTCGGTATCGAATGTTTGAGTGAAATGCAATACCTTCTCTACCTATGTACTAAGCAGAGAAAGTAATAAGACATGTTAAGCGGTTATTCATGAGTTTGTTTGAAATCTACAAATTGAAATTACTCTATATGTAGGTTTAATCTTGCCCTCTTTTGATATCATTATCAAATGTGTTCTTCTTGATCTTCTTTGCCCATAGCTAAAAAGAGACGCAGGGGAGACACAACATGGGTGGCACAAAAGATCGTAAATGTCAGCATTTCTGATTTGCTCGATATGACATCGTAAAAGCGCTGATTAGTTAACCAATATGAACTTTTGACCCAAATAACCATCTGCATTAACAAGCATATAGCCAATATCCGGTCATATGGCTTGCAGTCGAAAATATTACCGATTATACTTTTATTATTATGAAATGCTATCTGGTTTTGATTTTACACGCACCGTGTTAGTTGAAACAAATGAAAGCTACATGCACATGTTGAAATATGGGTTCGAAAACATACGGGAGATAACCTGCGTTACACGTGGGATGTTTTTCACCCCCTTTTTTGGTGCACTTCATGGTGGATAGTACATTTTTGATGTCGGATTATAAAAGAAAAAAGTGTCTACAGTCAGCAATTTAGTGGCTGGCGCTGCACACGAAGGGGAACAAAACAAATGAACGCTCACTGTTTGCAAGGAAAATTTTCCTTGGAGGCATTGCTTAAGCACCTACCAAAAGATGGGGCACTAGTCATGCACCTATGTGTAGTATTTTGCATTTATTTTAAGAGTAATTAGAGCTGCATTCAGGTACTTCACTATGCAACCTTTGCCAAGCGCGCGCGCGCGCGTGTGTGTGTGCGTGCTCTCACTCATATATAAGGTATATGAGCCAAATAAGGCTTTGCTGCACTTATGGCACTTTGTAGTCATAAGGCTACATCAGGACTGGTTCAGAATTGCCTAAATATGCTTAATGACCTGGCAGAATAGAACGAGGTATAACTCATTTGGGTGCCGGGCCATAAGGGTATACAGGGCAATGACGAATTTGCAGAGCTGTCTCTAGGAACATCTCGGTATTTAATTAGACAAGCTACAAAGAACTGGTCACAAAGAGAACATTTCAATACCTGGCGTAAAACCCCATGAAATAGACATGGGAAACTATTTATCTAAACACCATGTAGGGAAAGAGCTGAGAGCCTGCTAAAATGTAGCAGACTTCAGCTGAGAACAATTACTGCTTTCCTCACAGGGCACGTCCCTATGAAAAAGCATCTCAACATAATTAGAGTGCTTCAGGGCAATGTGGACTGCAGATTATGCAGAAAGGAGACTGAAACAGCCCAGCACATTTTATACTCTTGCGAAGCTTTGGCTCGTAGGAAATACAAAGTTTTGGGAGAAATGTTTATAGAACCAGAAGAAGTTTCATCCATACTCACTACAAGGTTGCACTCCTTTTTAAAGGATGCGGGTGTAATTAGTTGGCTCTAAACAATACAGATAGCTCAATAGGGCTTAGGCAAAAGTGCGCCCAGAGAAATTACGCAATTTTTATCGTAAATGAAGAACAAGAAGAAATAAGACTAACTAATGGTTTCTAAAAGACTTCTACATAATACCGTTAGGTGGCAGCATCTCCTTGATTGGAGAGCTCTATTTACCCCTGGAACATATCAACAATTATTTCCTTCTTAGTATGTGTGTGACTAGAAAAGAAGCAAGTTATGCGTATGGACCTGATTGCCAAGTATGTTGTAATTTATATCGTCATGTATTCTTTACTAAAATAGGTTGCAAAATATGCAGTATTAAATGATATTGAGTTTACTTTCATACTGCATAAAGTTTTATAGTGGGTCATACTTATCGTTTTTAGTGATAAAAATTCAAGAGAGCGCAAATAGACCTTAAAGGCAAGAGGCATATTTACAAAGGGAACAAAATGGTAGTTGTGACAATGCGCAAAGGCTGTCAAAATATGTTCATGAAATTTGTGTTGGTATAAAAAAAGAAGATTGTTCGTTTTCATTGTCCAGAATGTAACAAGTGGTTAGACTACTCGCCTCTCACCAAGGCGGCCCGGGATCGGTCCCAGGCGACCACATGTAGTATTTTGGTAGACAAAGCGACGCTCGCAAAGGCGGGCTTTCTCCGGTCTCTCCGGCCCCCCATCACATTTCACCGGTGCTCCATCTTCATTCCATGTACCATCTGTGTCATCGCCTGCGGTACCATATGTAGTAAATGCGGGCGTTAAATGCTTTAGAAAAAATCTGATTTGTTCCATCCACATGACTTTCTCTACATCTCTGCAATAAATTATTGTTAAAAAGCTTATGCTTCTACTTACTTCATGCTAATCGAGAAATATAAGCAGAAATAGTGTTATTACTTGCTTCCTTGTAAGTAGAAGCGAAATAAGGGAGTACCATAGGTTAAAGTGATAGTTAAAAGCTGGTTGCTATGTGACTGAAGTTCGTTTGTTTGTATAGACACGAGTTGGTATATTTCTGTATGAGAAAAGTATAAGTTTTTCAAAGCTGAAACCCAAAACAAGGAATATCTCAAAAGCGATCAACTCCACAAAAAAATGTATATAACATAAAGTGTGTGTTTTAACAGCTCTACATTTTTTGTGTTTTAAGTTTTTGTCCATCTCTTACGGTTTAGTAGTTATGCAAAATTCCGTAAAATTCATCCAGAATAAAGTAGTCTTCAGAGGTTATTCCCAGAAAATTTAAGATATACAGTTTATTTGTCAGGTAAATATCTTTAATATACGATATTTTAATCAAAATCGTTAGAGCCATTTTTTAGAAAATCAGACTTTTCTAAAAATGTTCCATGTAAAGGGTAGTTGGGGGTGAGAGAATTTTCTTGAAAATCTTCGTGTCGCATCCTTGGAAGATACCAAACCTAAATACCAAGTTTGGTTCTTAACGTACTTTTCGTTTTTGAGCTATGCTGCCCACAGACACACAAACATGGGTATTTTTCTAGATTTTTTTTTTTCTTTTTGATTCAGTGGGTCTGAAAAAATATATTTCCGGTGATATCTTGGTATGGAATTTTTGGGTGCAATACAATACCTTCTCTATACACTATGTACATAGCACTTGTAGAGAAAGTAAAACATACCAGGCGAAACTTGTCGAACGGCCTTCAAGTCCTCCTCTTTTGAATACAGCTTATGTTCTAATATGGTTGAATTTATTAGGAAGCAAAGAATACAGTCCTGTTTTTCATGTCTCTTTGAATTCCCAACTCAGTGTTTTCCACCATAATAGCAACATTTTAATGTTTACCTCATACCGGGCGAAAATAATCGATGCTAATGAACTTTCGTGGCACAACTTAAATAGAAATGGGATTTATCTTAACATAAAAATTAATTCTTTATGTGTATATGTACCCATATATGTTTTTAAGTTTGTTAAAAGTAATTGTGTGGCTTAAAATTCGAATTTCCGCTACATTAAATGTTGGTTTTTTTATTTTATTTATTTAATTATTGTGAACCCAACTCAAACCGTATATTTTTAAATATTTATAAATATCCAATATAACTAACATAATATTATTTCTGCCTTTCTTTTGTTTTGTCAGTTAGTAGTAAATGTGGTTACTCATTACAAACAAGGTAACTAAATTGTTTTCCCTAAAATAGTGATGAGGTAGCCCGAATGCGACAGTATGGTTGTCAGCCAGAAACCATTATAATCTGCGGTATACATGGACACTTTCTGTATAGAGGTTGCTGAGTTTCTTTTCTTTTCTATTATTTATTTAGTACTGTTCTGAGAGTTTTAAAGTCTTTAAGTGTATTCTGTAATAACTCTTAAATGTCTCCAAAGAAACACAAAGTTATTGGGAAAAGGCACTCTAAGGCTAAAAGAACTAAATGGCAACGTTCAGGTAAGAAAAATAATTACTTATGGATTTTTACTTTCTCTACTACGTATAGTAAGTAGAGAAAGTATTATATTTCACTCCAAAATTCGATGTGGAGATTTAACTGGAAATATATATTTTCAGGTCCCGTGATTAAAAATCTTATGTGTTCCATTCACATGACTTTCTCCACATCTCTGCATCATATTATTGTTAAAAAGTTTATACTTCTATTTACTTCATGCTAATCGAGAAAAAAAATTAGCAGGAAATTTCCTTGGAAGTAGGAGCGAAATAAGGGAGTACCATAGGTTAAAGTCATGTCAAAAGCTGGTTGCTATGTGACTGCAGTTCCTTTGTATGGACACAAGTTGACAAATTCCTGTATGAGAAAAGCGTACGTTTTTAAAGATGAAATCAAAAATAAGGAATATTTAAGAAATGATCAACTCCACGAAAAAAGGTATATAATATGAATTGTCAGTTTTAACGTACTCTACATTTTTTGTGTGGTAAAATTTTGTCCTACTCCTACGGTTTACCTGTTATGCAAAATTTCGTAAAATTCATCTAGAATAAAGTAGTCTTCAGATGCTATTCCCAAAAAATTCAAGATATACATTTTATTTGTCCGGTAAATATCTTTAATATACGATATTTTAATCAAAATCGTTAGAGCCATTTTTAAAAAAATCAAAATTTTCGAAAAAAGTTCCATGTAAAGGGTAGTTTGAAGTGGGGGGGGGGGGATTTTTCTCAAAATCTTCGTGTCGCATTCCAGGAAGATGCTAAATTTAATTACCATGTTTGGTATTTTTATCGAATTTTCGTTTTTGAGTTATCGTGTTCACAGACACACACACACGGACCTTTTTCTCAAAATACCTTTTTTAGTTACAGGAGATCCTAAAACATATATTTCCGATGAAATCTCGGTATCGAATTTTTTGTTGGAGTGTAATACCTTCTCTATACACTATGTACATAGTACGTGTAGAGAAAGTAAAAAGCAATTTTAGAAAATAGTGCCGCGCGTGCTGGTGTGTGTGTATCTGTAAGCAGAAATATTCAACAACAAAAAATCTTGTAAAAACTTAGTATTTACTTCCAAGTATGCGACATCAAGAAAATCCCTTCATACCAAAGTACTGCCTTAGATGAAAAACTAATACCTATATGAAGTGTCCGGTGTTGTTCATGGTTTGGCAGATTGTACCTTTAACATTGTGTTATTTAGCAAAAAAATTCAGAAAATAAGTCCATTCATGTTAAAGAATGTAAAAAAGGCCCTCCAAACAAAAATTTTCCTGTCCTATTACATCGAGGTGTTTTTGAGTCTCTCCATTCCTTAAATAATGAAGATAACATATTTTTACTTTCTCTACATATACTATGTACATTGTGTATAGAGAAGGTATTGCATTCCACCCAAAAATTCGATACCGAGATTTCACGAGAAATAGGAGTTTTAGGGTCCCCTGTATCCAAAAAAAGCATTTTTAAGAAAAGGCCCATGTGTGTGTATCTGTGTGTCCGTGTGTCTGTGAACACAATAACTCACAAAAACGAAGTCAGTAACTTACCAAACTTGGTATATAAGTTGAGTATCTTCCAAAGATACGACACGAAGACTTTGAGGAAAGTCCCCATTACATGGAAAAACGTTCGAAAATTTTGACTTTCTCAAATTATGGCTCTAGAAATGGTATTAAAATACCGTATATTAAAGATATTTACACGAAAAATGAAATGTAGATGTTGAATTTTCTGGGAATAGCCTCGAAAGATCTCTTTATTCTGAAATAATTGTGCTGGGTTTTATATGACTAGTAAACCGTAAGCGATAGACAAAAGCTTACTACACACAAATGTATATCGCGTTAAAACACACAAGTTATGTAATATATTTTTTTTCCTTAGAACTGCGCATTTTTGAGATATTTCTTCTTATTTTTTACAGTTTTAAAATACTTAAAAAAACTTTTCTTATACGGGGAATTGTGAGCTCCTGGCAATGCATAGCAATGGATTTCATCCACATGGCAACTAGTTTGTAATGTTTTAGCGTAGTGTATTCCCTTATTTTCTGCTTACAAGAAATAATTTCTGCTAATGCTTATCTCGATTAGCATGAAATAAATAGAAGCATGAGCTTCTTATCAATAATTTGTTACAGAGATGTAGAGAAAGTCATGTGAATGGTACATGTAATATTTTTTATTTAGTAAAACTGCTCATTCTTACAGAATGTTTTTTTAAATTACAATCCTCCGAGCATATTTCCGTATTCTGTTCCGTTTGGGCAGAGCAATTGTCTCCACTCTTAAAAGGAATAAGAAAATATTCGATTGTTAGTGTTAATTTGATTGTTTTTTCACACAAGCTGTATGTAGGATAGGTGTTGAAAAATTCAATGCCACAGCCGGTTTTGGACCACGGATCTTTGGTCCTAACCGGTTGCTCTGAGCATTGAGCTACCATGGCAACCGGGAGATCCATGGTTTAATCCATGCTATGAAATTGAATTCTTCAGTCTGACTCTACCTATCCAAATTGACACAATATAAATTCCCAATGAAAAAAATCCTGATGTGGTCCATTGCTATGACTTTCTCTACGTCTTTACAACAAATTATTGTTAATAAGTTTATTCTTCTATCTCATTATGCTAATTGAGATAAACATTAGCAGAAACGGTCTTGTTACTTAGTTCCTTATAAGTAAAGGGGGGGAAATGTGAATATACTAGGCTAAACCGACAGTCAGATGTTTTAAAATGTGGTTGGTATGAGATTGAAATTCATTTCTTTGCGGGGTCAGAAGTTGAGAAATTCTCTCATGAGAAGTGTTTAAGTATTTTAAAACTAAAAACTAATAAAAAGGTATATCTCGGAAACGGTTAACTCCACGATAAATATGACATACTTATGTGATTTAAGGAGATCTACGTTTTTTGTGAAGTAAGTTTTTGTCTATCTCTTGCGGTTTACTAGTTATGCAAAATTCCATAAAAGTCATTCAGAATAAATAGGTCTTCAGAAGCTATTTCCAGAAAATTTGAGATATAAATTTTATTTGTGATATTTTAAGCAAAATCGTTAGAGCCATCTTTAAGAAAAACATTTTCGAATATTTTCAGTAAAGGATAGTTAGGGTGGAGGAGTTTCTTGAAAATCTTAAGATCTTAAGGGTTTAAATCATAAAGGCAGTTAATTAACAAAATTGGTATTTTAGGTTGGTACTTTCCAAGGATGCGACAAGAAGATTTTCAAGAAAATCCTCCCCCCCCACCACTAACTACCCTTTATATGGAGAAATTTTCGAAAATGTTGTTTTTCTTAAAAATGGCACTAACGGTTTTGATTAAAATGCCACACATTAAAGTCATTTCCATCACAAACATAATGTATATCTTGAATTTTCTGGTAATACCTTCTTAATTCCCGATGAATTTTGCGGAATTTTGCATATCTAGTAAACCGTAAAAGATAGACAAAAACTTACAGTACAAAAAATCTAGACCTCGTTAAAATACACAATTTATGCCATACATTTTTTATGGAGTTTACCGCTTTCATGGTATTCCTTATTACTAGTTTCAATTGTAAAGTACTTGTACTTTTCTCAGACAGGAAGTGTTCGCTTTTCTTTTGTTCTACTCCTGGCCTAGTAAAGAAGCGATTTGCAATGACAGTCGCATAACGACAGCTTTTAAAACATTTGACTATCGCTTTAGCTTAGCACATTCCTTTAGTTCTTTTCTACTTATAAGGAACTAACTAATAAAACATTCTGCTAATATTTATCTCGATTAGCATTGTTTAGAAACAAGAATAATCTTTTGTAAGAAGTTTGTTTGTACAGCAGCTAGAGAAGGTCATGTGGGTGTAACACATCAAACATTTTTTTTTTATTCAGGGAGTCCGAAAACATGTATTTTCGGTGACATCTCGGTATCGAATATTTGGGTGCAATACAATAACTTTTCTATACACTATGTGCATAGTACTTGTAGAGCAAATAATAGTGAGATATCTGAAATAGAAGAAAACAAATGTAGGAAAAGGTGCCTAGTTATATGTTAACAACTTTTTATAATGTACGAGGGCCAATGTGAACTATTTAGCTGCTAGAATTACATCAGTTTTCAGAAAAATTGGGTAACTTTCTTTGCGTTCTTCCCCTTGTTTTACATCCATGAAAGCATTGTCTGAAACACTTGTGCCAACGTCATGCCAGCGGAAACATAAATGAATGCTGCTTGGATAAAAAAAAAGTCCCATGAAAAGCATCACTGAACATAAAAAGGGGCACGTCATACAAACAATGGCTCTTGTATTTGTTTTTCATTTTGGGCGTCCAATGAGGCAGCCAGACGCTGGTATCATCATTCAACCATGATAAATTAACTTCTCAAATGAAACCGAGTTTGTTTACTCGTTTGAATAGCATCCGTCCCACTGAAAATAACGTACGCTGTGGTAAAGCATGAAAATAAACAAATAAATATTAGTATTACCAGCATCTGCCAAAGGTATAGCCACTAGAGCAGATAATACCGTAATGCATTGCATCGTTTACCTAATACGTAATAAAGAGCATTGAAATATTATCGATGTGTGAGAGGGGTGTCATGCTCAGACTGTTGTCACTAACTTCCAATTTGGGATTCAAAGGTTGGTAATTCTACTTTCCACTTACAACCAACACGTACACTTGCTACGGCTAAACCGACGGTAGGCAACAGCAGCACTCAAATGGGTTGTATATGATATTACCTTTATCTTTTACTGCCTGTTGAATATAATTAAGTTTACTGTTACCCGTTATTTTTTCTAATAGTTATCCAAATGTTAAAATAAGTGCATGCAATTTCAAACTCAACTTTTCTTAAAAGCCAAAGTTTTAATTTAATAATTAATACGCTTTATTTAATGGAAAAATCTGATGCGTTCCGTTCACATGACTTTCTCTACATCTCTGCAATAAATTATTGTTAAAAAGATTATTCTTCTATTTACTTAATGTTAATCGAGAAAAAAGTCAGCAGAAATGGTCTATTACTTGCTTCATTGTACCTAGAAGGGAAATAAGGGCATATCATAGGCATATAAGGGCATATCTTCAGAGGAAATTCCCAGAAAATTGTAGATATACATTTTATTTGGCATGTAAATATCATAAAAATAAGAGATTTTAATCTAAATCGTTAGAGCCATTTTTGAGAAAATAAACATTTTCGATTTTTTTTCATGTTGCGGAAAAGGGTAGTTGAGGGGTGGGGGAATTTTCTTGAAAATCTTCGTGTCACATCCTTGGAAGATACTGAACTTAAATATTCAGTTTGGTATTTAACGGACTTTTCTTTTTTGAGCTATGCTGCCTACAGACACACACACACACACACACACACACACACAGATACACCTGGAAATTTGTCTAAATTTTTTTTTTTTTAATGATTCAGGTAGTCCCATAATATGTATTTTCGGTGAAATCTCGGTATTGAATTTTTGGGTGCAATACAATATCCTCTCCATACACTATGTACTTGGTACATGTAGAGAAAATAAAAAAACAGTATAATCTTAATCGTTGTTAAAAATGAAGTGTCTATGTTGAACCGTTTTCACTCTGAGCGTATCTGAAGCTCTAAAAATCTGATGTATTCCATGCATATGAGTTTTTCTTTCTGTTCTGCAAACAAACTGTTCGTACAAAAGATTATTCTTCTGTTTACTTTATGTTAATCGAGATAATCATAAGCAGAAATGATTTTATTACTTAGTTCCTTACAAGTAGAAGAGAAACAAGGAACACAGCCTAAAGCGATAGTCATATTTTAAAAGCTGTCGCTGCGCTATTGACTTTGAAATTCGGTTCTCTGTGGATGATCAGGTAAAACAGGATAAATACGGATGATGACTTTCCTGTTTGAGAAAGGTATAATCATTTTAAAATTGAAATCAGGTAACAAAGAATTTCTTGGAAATAGCTATTCTAAAAAATTATATAACAAACACTACGTGTTTTAACGAGATCTACAATTTTTGTGTGGTAATTTTTTTATCTCTCTTACGGCTTAATACCTATGCAAAAGTCGTTCAAAATCACAGAACTTTATTTTCTGGCAATAGAATTTGAGAAACATTTCATTCGAAAGGAATTTAGTAATTATAATTTTATATAAGAGATAGATGAAACACAATTTATTTCAGATAATTTTTTGTGGCATTAGCCAATTGATTTGAACTGTTCAATGTGTTGTAATGTTTTAAGCCTTTCCTATTTCCTTTTTCTTGCGGCATTATGGCAAGAGTATGAAATGGTAAAGCAATAGCAAGCCTCTTTTAAAGATCTGCTATCGACTTGGTATCCTGTATCCATCTTATATGCATGTGCAATGTAACTATTTCTGCAAATGATTATCTGGATCGAGATGATAGAAAACTAAGCTTGCATAAGAATGACCATGGTTTTCTGTTTTTTCCTGCCATTGGTTCCACAAATTACTATATCCTCACCTTTACATTTCGCCTTCATTTCATATCATCTACTTTCTGACTCTCATACCTTGCTATGGGCCGATCCCTCGTTCCATGTTCTTCATTCAATTATTAAATATAATTGGCTCCTCGATAGGCTCCAGACCCTAGGCACCCACGTAAGTTCTAAGGAATCCTTTTTTGGTAGTGTTTAACGCCCGCTTTTATTTCTTATGGCCCCGCAGGCGATACACTGATATTACATGGAATAAAGATGGAGCACCGATGGAATGTGATGACGAGGGAAACTGGAAAAAACACTCCCCTGTGCTGTCTTTGCACCACAAGTACTATATGCTGCCTTCCAGAAAGTCTGTTTCAAAATTCGACTCGCCTGAGTCAGAATACACGCGCGTACTCAATCAAAAAACTCTGAGCAGAACAAATCAGGTAGAGTGATAGCCAATACGTTAGAGGAAAAAAGTCATACCACAACGCTTGTATTCCCCACTTCATTTCCAGTACTTGATTCAGCCGTAAAGATAGATTTTCCTCAATGCTGCCCCGTATTGCATGTTACAGGTAGACCCCTGTGAGTCTTGATTTACTCGCTAATCCTTTGTACGTACACAAGCTGGAACAGTCTTTCAGACGGTCAACTCTCTGCAACGGTACGCAAGGACACAGCACCTGCTGCAACCGTAGAACCACAGCGTCATGAGCTGAAGGCGTTCAGACAAACAACTTCCTGATTGCAACTTTTGCGACACCGAGCACAACAGCAGATACCGTACAATTGCTTGAAACGACACACCACTTCCAAGTAAATGAAGGGCTTAACAGATGAATGGAGGCTTTCACTTGGCCAACATGACAACAGCAGAGTTATGGGAGTTGGATATCGACCGGTTTATTTTATAATTGAAAGTAGCAACATGGGATTGTCGAGTGGCAGGGTATTCTAATACTCGTAAAGCTTTGAGGGCAGTGTGCTCTGATTAGGTAAATAAGAAATTGACCAGGAGAGGGGAAAAGAGAAATTGAGAACTGTTCTTCATTATTATTATTATTATTATTATTATTATTACTACTATTTAAAAACAGAAGTGCTAACAATGGTACAGACCTTGTGAAATTACCATTTGCATGCATTGTTTATATTCAAGTAAAATTACATGCATTTATTAATTTCTCTACACTATGTACATAGAGTATAGATAAGGTATTGCATTCCACCCAAAAATTCGGTACCGAGATTTCACTGGAAATACACGTTTTGGGTCCCCCTGAATCCAGAAAATAATTTTTGGAAAAAGGTCCGCGCGTGTGTGTGTGTATCTATGTGTTTGTGTCTGTGGTCAGCATAGCTCAAAAACGAAGACACCGTTGAATACCAAACTTGGTATTTAAGTTTGGTATCTTCCAAAGATGCGACACGAAGATTTTCAAGAAAATCCCCCCACCCCCAACTACCCTTTACATGGAACTTTTTTCAAAAATTTTAATTTTCTCAAAAATGGCTCTAACGATTTTGATTAAAGATATTTACCAGACAAATGAAATGCTTATCTTGAATTTTTTGGGAATATCCTTTTAAGACTACTTTATTCTGGATTAATTTTGCGGAATTTTGCATGACAGCTAAACCGTAAGAGATAGACAAAAGCTTACCCCACAAAAAATGTAAAGCACATTAAAACACACAATTTATATTATATAATTTCTTCGTGTAGTTGATCGTTTTTTGAGATATTCCTTGTTTTTTGTTTCAGCCTTGAAAAATTTTCCAACTTCTGTGCATGCAAACAAAGTAACTTCAGTCACATAGAAACCAGCTTTTGACTATCACATTAACCTATGGTAATTAGACTATTTCTGCTGTTTTTTTTTTTCTCGATTAGCATGAAGTAAATAGAAGCATAAGCCTTTTAACAATAATTTGTTGCAGAGATGTAGAGATAGTCATGTGAATGGAACACATCAGATTTTGTTTCTTAAAATGCGGAGTAAAATAATAAAACATTAAAGGTAAATCCAGATTCAGGTTTAAAATCCCGCTGTCATTGTCAAACACAAATTTATTGGTGTGTTTGTTTATAACTCTTTTTCCTTTTTCATTATTGCTTCAGTACGTAAATATTCCACAGATATTTGAAATATTTCACCACTTATAGCACCGAGATAATCGTGGTTGTAAGTAGTTGTTCGTAAGTTGAATATTGTGAAATGACTAGTTGTAGACTAGTGTCGTTACGTGCTGTTGCAGAGAGTTGATCATCTGAAAGGAATCCAAGTCCTCCATACAGGGAGAGTAAGCCAATATAAGTTAAAACTTAAATTTCCTGTAATTCTTTTTATTGACAGTTATTAATTACATTGATCTTAGGCAATAAATACAAGGATTGTTAGTCATTTTACGAGGTACGTCCAGAAAGTAAGTTCCGCTTGGTAATAAAATTAAATTGTGTACATATACAGAATAATTATTTATTGCACAAAATTTTACAACTCTTAAACTACTTTTCTGCATAACTGCCGAAATTTGCAGGCATTTGTCATAGCGTGGCACAAGTTTTTGTATACCTTCTTCATAGAAGTTTGCCTCCTGTGTCTTCAAAAAGTTGGAAACATTTTCTTTCAGCTCTTCGTCATTGTTGAAGTGTTGACCGCCAAGGAAAGACTTGAAATGTAATAACAGATGAAAGTCGCTAGGAGCGAGGTCAGAGCTGTAGGGAGGATGGTCAGACACGTCCCAGCCAAATCCCTGTAGGAGGTTTTTCGTCACATTTGCAGTGTGTGGTCGTGCGTTGACGTGAAGAAAAACAACACCTTTTGACAGCAATCCTCGGCGCTTATTCTGAATTGCGCAGCGCAATTTCCTAAGTGTCTCGCAATAAACATCTACTTTGATTGTTTGACCACGCGGTAAGAAATCAATGAGTAAGATATCCTTTCCAGTCCCAGAACACTGTGCACATCATTTTTCGAAGTGTCAAGATTTGTTTCGGCTTAATCTTTGCTGGGGATGAAGTGTGCCTCCATTCCATTGATTGCCGCTTACTTTCAGGGGTGTCGTAAGAAACCCAAGTCTCATCTCCCTTGACTATCTGTGTTAGAAATTCTTGGCCGTCTTCATCATAACGGGTTAAAAACTGAAGTGCACTACCCATCCGTTTTGTTTTGTGTTGCTCAGTAAGGACCTTTGGTACCCAACGTGAGCAAAGTTTACGAAATTTCAGTTTTTCGGTAACAATTTCATGAATTAGTGATCGTGAGCTTTGGGGAAATCCCATAGCGAGAGCACTAATTGTAAACTTGCGGTTTTCCTGAATCTTGTCATCAAACGTGTGAACCAGTTCTTCTGTAACCAAAGTTGGACGCCCACTTCGTTCTTCATCGTGCACTTAACTACGTCCTTCATTGAACTGTCGGATCCATCTTCTCACCATTGAATCACTCATCGCATTTTGTCCGTAAACTTCGAAAATTTGCCGATAAATTTCAATTGGTTTCAGTTTCCTAGCATTCAAAAAACGAATCACAGATCTGATTTCACAAGCGGCGGGATTTTCAATCAACACCGACATTGTAAACAAGCACAACAAAGCGTATGTGGCTGACAGCGATCTCAAAATGGCGCACGTTTCTTCTCCTTGATCGCAGCGCTGCAGCGGAGATAAATTGAAACGGAACATACTTTCTGGACGTACCTCGTATGTTGAAAAATATTAATTTTTGCAATAATGAAGTGAAAACAAAAGCAATGCAACCGCAGTCAACCTTATCCCCTTATCCACGAGCACCATCACACCATTTATTTTATGTGGGCCCTCCCCATTCTTTAGCACAGGCAATTTGACTGTAGTTGCCTGGATTCGAACTCCCTTTGAATGGATGGACAGTCCATTATGTATCGCACCAACGACGACGGTTATTCGAACCACTTTTGCACCAGATAAAAATAAAAGGGATATAAACCGGTTTACGAGATAGACGAAGAATGGCATATGAAGCAAATGTTTGCATTGGAGGGTTAAGAGTAGAGTAAACCATGTAAATGGGACGATAGATTTATATCTGGTGGCCCAAACAGACTATTTGGAATGTGTAGATATCCCTTCATGCGTTAAAAGAGTTGCAGAACTCAAAGGGGCTAATTCAAGTTAAAACCGGCCAGTGAATAACTGGAAAAGTCGACCTTCGTTTTGATTACCACGGATACGGTGAGGCGGGTTGCGCCCATTACGAGAGGTAAACCAATGTATTACTTACTAGTTTCCCATTGCACGGTTTTAACTTGAAACTACTACTATTTTAACGTATGAAGAAATATCTGCACTCTCCAAATACGGAGCAGTTGGGCCTTCTGGTATGTACCCACTGTAAAAATAAGTTGTGTTATTACTTTCTCTAGACCCGTATGTAAAATGTGCATAGGGAGTATAAAGAAGGTATTGCATTCCACCCAAAAATTCCATGTCGAGGTTTCACTGGAAATATATGTTTTAGGATCCCCTGAGTCCGAAAAAAACATTTTTAGATAAAGGTCCGAGTGTGTTTGTGTCTGTGGACAAAATATCTCATAAACGAAAAGACCGTTAAATACCAAACTTGAAGATTTTCAACAAAATCCCGCCCACCACAAACTACCCTTTACACGAAAAAATTTCCAAAAATTTTGGTTTTTACAAAAATGGCTCTAACGATTTTGATTAAAATATTTTATGTCTAAGATATTTTTATGACAAATGAAATGTATATTTTGAATTTTCTTGGAATAACCTCTGAAGACGTCTTCATTTTGGATGACTTTTGTATAACTGGTAAACCTTAAGAGATAGACAAATGCTTACTACACAAAACACACTTAAAACACACCAATAATGTTATATACACTTTTGCAGAGTTAACCATTTTCGAGATATTCCGGATTATTTGTATCAATTTTAAACCTTTTCTCGAACGGGAAGAAAGAAAATGGAATTTCAATTGTTTCATATAGCGACAGGCTTTTAAAGGACTTTACTGTCGCCTTATGGTGTGTTTCCCCTCTACTTACAAGGAAACAAACAAAATGATAATTCTGCTTATCTTTATCTTGATTAGCATTATGTAGAAAAACGATTAGTATTTTGAATAAAGCGTTTATTTGAAGAACACCTAGAGAAAGTCATGTGAATAGACACATCAGATTCTTGTTTTATTCCTTTAGGAAACAAGTTCTACATATGAGTACTGAATGCAGTGTATTTTCATACGAAATAATAACTTATCAAAATTCTCTCGTAGTAGAGTCAATAGAACCGTGTATATTAATTCGTTGGAGGATAAGACCCAAAGCCTAGTGAATGCGTGGATTATAATACGCCACTGGTAACCACATCTTAACGACCCTGTCACGACGAAAGCCAACTGCCTCTTGAGCCAATATTTGTGTGCGCGGTTATACAATGTTTGGTCTGTTCCTTAACAAGCGAACTCACAGTTATTGAGAGTTTATACACAAACTTGCGCTGCTAAACCCGTCATTTGTTTGTGTCGCAGCTCAAGAGAGCAACTTCAACTACAAACACGGGCTTGGCTTTCCCCCTTACTTCAATATTCATTTCAATACGAGCTTTCAGGCAATATTGCACTTCAGTTTAATGCAAATAGTTACTTACATTCCCAAAACTGTAATTACAGAAGCGAAAATGCGATGTTACACGTTTATGATCTTTTTTACTTTCTCTACACATATTATGTGCATTGTGTATAGAGAAGGTATTGTGTTGCAACCAAAAATTCGATACCGATTTTTCACAGGAAATATATGTTTTTGGTACCCCTGAGACAAAAAAAAAACATTTTTAGAAAAACGTGGATTGAATGACCCTGTGTCTGGGTAGCGTAGTTCAAAAACGAAAAGATGGTTAAATCCAAATTTAGTATTTATGTTTGGTGTCTTACAAGGATGCAACACGAAGATTTTCAGAAAATCCCACCACCCTCAACTACCCTTTATATAGAAAAAAAAATCAAACATTTTTATTTTTTCAAAAATGGCTCTAACGATTTTCATTAAAATATCGTATATTAAAGATATTTACATGACAAACAAAATATATACTTGATTCTAGATGAATTTTCCGAAATTTTACATAGCTGGTAAACTGTAAGAGATAGACAAAAACTTACTACACAAAAAATGAAGAGCACGTTAAAACACACAATTTATGTAATTTACATTTTTTTCGTGGAGTTGGTAGTTTTTTAGGTATTCCTTGTTTTAGGTTTCAGCTATGAAAAACTTATACTTTTCTCATACAGGAATTTGTCAAGTTCTGTTCACACCAACAAAGGAACTTCAGTCACATGACAACCAGCTTTTGACTATAAGTTTAACCTATGGTACTCTCTTAATTCCCTTCCGCTTACAAGGAAGCTAATTTTTTCTCGATTAGCATGAAGTAAATAGAAGCATAAACTTTTTAACCATAATTTGTTGCAGAGAGGTGAAGAAAGGCATGTGAATGGAACTCATCAGATATTTATTTTATCTATTTAGCACATAGTACATTGGTAGAGAAGGTATTGCACTGAGATTCTGAGATTTCACTTGAAGTTAACGTTTAGGTCCACTGTATAAACGAGCTTTTAAAAAAAAGGTTCATCTGTGTGTGTCTGTGAACACGATATAATCTAAAACACGGTGAAATACGCAACTTTGCATTTCAGTTCAGTATTTTCCAAGGATGTGAATCGAAGATTTTGATTTCTTTACATGAACAAATATTCAAACATTTTTATTTTCACAAAATGGCTCTAGCGATTTTCATTAAAATACCACATATTCAGCATATTTTCCCAATAAATTAAACGTATATCTTGAATTTTCTGGGAATAGGCTGTGAAGTGCTCTTCATACTGAATGAGGTACATAAAACTAACTATACAAAACAGTTTAGATCTGGTCAAAACACACATCTTGCGTGATATTACTTCGTCTAGCACATTTGTACAATGTACATACTAGATAGAATGCATAATGTATTCCACCCAAAAATTTGATGTCAAGAATTCTCCGGAAATATATATTTTGAGCATTCCTGAGTCCGAAAAGAGCATTTTTAGAAAAAGATCCGCGCACATATGTTTATGTGCCTGTGGAACAACATATCACAAAAACTAAACGACCGTAAAATAACAAATTTGGTATTTAAGTTTATTATCTTCCATGGATGCGACACGAAGATTTTCAAGAAAATCCCCAATCCAAACTTATTTTACACGACAAATATTTTGGAGATGTTGATCTTCTCAAAAAATAGCCTTAACGAGTTTGATTAAAATTTACATCACGAATAAAATATATATCTTGAATGTTTTGGTAACAGATTCTGAAGATCTAGATACATTTTGCTGAAATTTGCATAACTGGTAAATGGTAAGAAATAGATTAAAACTTACTGCATAAACTCGTAGGTTTCGTAAAATACACAATTTATATCATATAGGTACCTACACGTTTGTTACAAAGTGGACCGTTTCCGAGATATTCTATGTAATTGATTTACATTTTAAGCTACTTAAAAGTTTTCTCAAACCGTAAGTCATGTTTTTTTTTTTTTTTGTCTTTTATTTACTCCTGGCAAGCAAAGAGAAGGGATTTTCAATTGTTTCACATAGCGACCGGCTTTTAAAGGAATTGTCTATTGTTTTAGCCTAGGGTATTCCTTATTGCTCTTCTGCTTACAAAGAATTAAGTAATAAGACCAATTCTGCTAATATTTTTCAAAACATTGAGCTCTATAGTATCTACATGGGTTTATTTAATGTAGTAAAACAGGCTAGATTTAGAATTTAACTTTCACTGCCTTGGGATAAATGTCTTCCTTGTGCCCTCAAAACTGTTATTCTGCCGTAATGCTGTTTTGGATATATGTTAATAATCCATATACGAGTTTCTTTACCAGTTTAACGTGGAATATACAGCAGGCAACAACTTCGTTCACAATATCTTGGGGGTTTTATCAAGATAATGCTCTCTGAGTACCTAACGCCACAAGGGAGGTATTAGTGTGAAAATCCCTTCAGCCTGTGTTCTGCGGCCATGTCGAACTACACGCGGACTTTAACCCTGTGAGTTTATTTGGAATGATTTCAACTGGGGGATTATTGTGCTTGGTAGAGGGGATGGAAATGGGGGACGGGCGGCACGTGCCTGGAAACAGGGAATTCCTCAACGTTCCCCGGTACTGGCTGCACTTTTATCTCCATCATTTATCTTGCTTCACTACCAGGTGGAATGTACGCTGGTTGCAGGATTTCATGGAAACACAACAACCCTACTTGGAAATGGAAATAAACGCCACAGAGTAAAAACCTCTGCCTAATACCACTTTTCTGACAAAGTCAGTTAGAAAGAGATTCAATCCATCAATCGCAGTTTTCTACCAAGGACAGCCAATTCAATGCAACCCAAAACTACAACATTCTTCCCCATTTTATGAACTTACATTGAGCAGAGAAAATATTGCATTCCACTCAAAATCTCCATAAACAAAAGGAGAAAAATAATCAATTGCATTCACACGACTGTCTCTACATATTCTACAGCAAATTGTGTTTGTAAAATGATTCTATCCACTCCATGCAAGTCAAGAAAACCTGATGTGTTACACTCACATGACTTTCTCTCGCCGTTCTACAAACTTCCTACATAAGATTATTCTTCTTTCTGCACCTTGTTAATCAAGGTATTCAGCACAATGTTCTTGCTACTTAGTTCCTTATAAATAGGAAAAAATAAGGGAATACACTAGGCTAAATCGATAGTCAAATGTTTCAAAAGCTGTCGTTATGCGATTGTCATTACAAATCGCTTCTTTTTTTGGCCAGGAGTAGAACAAAGGAAAAACGGACACTCCCGTCTGAGAAAAGTATAAGTACTTCACAACTGAAACTAATAACAATGAATACCTCGAAAACGGTAAGCTCCACGAAAAAAATGTATATGACGTAAATTGTGTATTTTAACAAGGCCTACATTTTTTGTACAGTAAGTTTTTTTCTTATGTCTTACGGTTTATTAGTTATACCAAATTAAGCAAAATTCATCTAGAATAAACAGGTCTTTAGGAGCTATTCCCAGAAAATTCAAAATATACATTTTATTTGTCAGGTAAATATCTTTAATATACGATATTTTAATCACAATCGTCAGAGCCATTTTTACGAAAATCAAAATTTTCGAAAAAAGTTCCATGTAAAGGGTAGTTTGGGATGGGGGATATTTCTCAAAATCTTCGCGTCGCATCCCTGGAAGATACTAAACTTAAATACCAAGTTTGGTATTTTAGCTACTTTTCGTTTTTGAGTTATCGTGTTCACAGACACACGGACACACGGACACACACACACACATGGACATTTTTCTGGAAATGCTTTTTTTGGATTCAGGGGGTCCTAAAACATGTATTTCCAGTGAAATCTCGACTTCGAATTTTTGGGTGGAATGCAATACTTCTCTATCCCTATATACATTGTACATATGGGGCAAGAGAAAGTAATAAAAATTGGCGGAAACAGTTGCATTACTTATTTTCTTGTAGGCACAGAAGAAATAAGTAAATATGCTGGGCAATAGTGAAAATGTAATGACATTTAGATTCCATTTTCTTTGAATGTTTAACAGAAAAGAAGGAAATAAAAAGGAATGACAACTTCCCATTTGGGAAATACTAAGTATTGGAAAATTTAGAAAACAAGGAATATTTCGGAAATGGATTACTCCACAAAAATGTATTGGAAATAAATTGTGTATTTTAATGAGATCTACATTCTTTGTTTAGTAAGAATTGGCTTCTTTCTTACAGTTTAGTAGTTATTCAAAGTCATGCAGAATAAAAATGGCTTCTATACACTTTATCTGCAATGCAAACATCTTTATAATATGGTAATTTAACTAAAACTGTTTGAGGCATCTTTGAGAAAATCAAAGCTTTCGAAAACATTTCCACGTAACGGATACTTTAGGCAGGGGACTTTTTTGATAATCTTCATTTCAAATCTTTGCAAGATACTTAACTAAAATACATGTATTTCTGGTGAAATATCGATATCGTATATGATAATATAGTGAATGAAAATACCTTCTCTACCTACTGGGCACATGGTAGAAAATTCTCCAATTACAAACATCCCACTAATAGGAAATGTTTCGTTATGTTAATTTTCTCAAAAATTATAAACATTTTGATAAAGACAATATAATGATTTTTGTATGAAATGTAGTGTAGGTATAACTTAATTTTTTGCGCATATACCGTGAAACTCTTATGAATGCATGTTGTATGAACTTAACTATACAAAAAGAGTAGAATTCGCAAAAATACACAAATATATCAAATAACTCATTTTGTTGAATTAACCAATTCAACCTTATTTATTATTTGAATTTTGTAATTCGTTATTCTTTTTACTTTTCTATACGTACTATATACATAGTGTATAGAGAAGGTATTGCACTACATCAAAAAATCGATACCGAGATATCACCGGAAATATATTTTTCGTGGAGTTGATCGTTATTGAGATATTCCTTTTTCTTGGTTTCAGCTTTGAAAAACTTATGCTTTTCTCATACAGGAATTTGTCAGCTCCTGTCCATACAAACAAAGGAACATCAGTCATATAGCAACCAGCTTTTGGCTTTCACTTTAACTTATGGTACTCCCTTATTTCGCTTCTACTTACAATAAAGCAAGAAATAAGACTATTTCTGCTAATTTTCCTCGATTAGCATGAAATAAATAAAAGATAAGCTTATTAATAATTGTTCCCTTAGTTTTTCCTATTTATAAGGAACTAAGTAATAAGAACTGTGTGCTGAATACCTCGATTAACAAGGTGCAGAAAGAAGAATAATCTTATGTAAGAAGTTTGTAGAACGGCTAGAGAAAGTCATATGAGTGTAACGCATTCGATTTTCTTTACTTGCATGGAGTGGATAGAATAATAAACGTTTATAAACACAATTTGCTGTAGAATATGTAGAGACAGTCGTGTGAATGGGATTGATTATTTTTCTCCGTCAGAGGACATAACGTAGGCTCTTGTGGACCTTTGCCATTTATATGACCCTAAGGAGGGAAGAAAGAGGGGTGAGACCCGAAGGGCGAAGAGATTACGGTAACGATGGACGCAAGCATGGGCAGAGTCCCTATCGGTTACATTTTCAACGCCATCCTAGGCCCTGTTCATATTCTGAGCCTCCCGTCGAGGCGCCGGAGAAAGCCCTAAAACCAGAAGCCGAATGCCGACGAGGTGCTCTGGACGAGACTCCAGGATAACCTTTCATAATGCGCAAATCACCATCCAGGCGCAACCCGCCGAACACTGTCGCCTAGTCGCACAACTGTGCCGGTTCCCGTGGCCGCCCATTGCTTTGGTGCTTCGTGGCGCAGGGGATCTTTTTTTTTTAATTTCCCTTACATCTACTTTGTTTTCTGTTTTATTACCGTTTGTTTTTTTATGCTAATATACACACACATATACACATTTTACAAACATATAAACACCCATGCCGAAGGCGGAATTCGTCACCACGAAACACAGAGCGAGGCACTTTGGCGAGCGCGGCCAAGGGGACCGGCAATGGTTCGAGTCCCGCCTTGGGTTTAGGTGTTTGTAAATATGTACCTGTGTGTGTATAAACAAGTAGAAAAACTTAGGAAATTTTGGGGAAATGGGTAAAAAGGAAACAAAGGGGAATAGTGTGCCGGTGTCCCGACAACACTCCGTAACTGTATTTTTACTTTCTCCATACGCACTATGTACATGGTGTATAGAGAAAGTATTGCACTCCACCAAAAATTCGATACCGAGATTTTACCGGAAATATATGTTTTAGGGTTCCCAATATCCAAAAAAGGCATTTTCACAAAAAGCTCCGTGTGTGTGTGTGCGTGTGTGTGTCCGTGTGTCTTTGAACACGATAACTGAAAAACGAAAAGTCGGTAAAATACCAAACTTGGTATTTAAGTTTAGTATCTTCCAGGGATGCGACACGAAGATTTTGAGAATAATCCCCCCACCCCCAACTACCCTTTACATGGAACTTTTTTCGAAAATTTTGATTTTCTGAAAAATGGCTCTAACGATTTTGATTAAAATTTTGGATATTAAACATATTTACCTGACAAATGAAATGTATATCTTGAATTTTCTGGGAATAGCCTCTGAAGAGTAGTTTATTCTCGATGAATTTTACTAAATTTTGAATAACTTCTAAATCGTAAGAGATGGACAAAAACTTACTTAACAAAAAGTGTAGAGCACATTAAAGCACACAATTTATGTTATATACATTTTTTTCGTGGAGTTCGTCGTTTTTGTGACATTCCTTATTTTTGGTTTCTGCTATGAAAAACGTATACTCTTCTCATACTGGAACTTGTCAACTCCTATCCATATAAACAAAGGAACTTCATTGACATAGCAACCAGCTTTTGAGTATCACTTTAACCTACGGTTGTCCCTTATTTCGCTTCTACTTACAAGGATGCGAGTAATAAGATTATTTCTGCTAATTTTTTCTCATTAGCATAAAGTAAATAGAAGTATAAGCTTTTTAAGAATTATTTGTTGCAGGGATATGGAGAAAGTTATGTGAATGGTACACATCAGATTTTTATAATAAAAAATCTGATGTAATTCATTCACATGACTTTCTCTATATCTCTGCAAAAAAATGTTTGTTAAATAGTTTATGCTTCTATTTCATCTAAGTGAGAAAAAATTAGAAGAAATAGTCTTATTACTTGCTTCCCTGTAAGTAGAAGCGAAATAAGGGAGTAACATAGGTTAAAGTGATAGCAAAAGATAGTTGCTATGTAGCTGAAGTTCCTTTTTTAAAATGGACAGGAGTTGACAAATTCCTGTATGAAAAAAGTATAAGGTTTTTAAGGCTGAAACAAAAAACAAGGAGTATCTAAAGACGATCAACTCCACGAAAGAAATGTATATAACATAAATTGTGTGTTTTAATGTGCTCTACAGTTTTGTGTGGTAAGCATTTGTCTATCTCTTACGGTTTACCAGTTACACAAAATTCCGTAAAATTCATCCAGATTAAAGTAGTCTTCAGAGGCTATTCCCAGAAAATGCAAGATATACATATTATTTGCCAAGTATATATCTTTAATATATGATATTTTAATCAAAATCCTTCGAGCCATTTTTTAGAAAATCAAAATTTTCGAAAATGTTTCCATGTGAAGGGTAGTTGGGGGTAGGGGGATTTTCTTGAAAATATTCGTGTCGCATCCTTGGAAGATACTGAACTTAAATGCCAAGTTTGGTATTTAACGGTCTTTTCGTTTTTGAGCTATGCTGCTCACAGACACACAGACATACACGCAGACACACACGGACATTTTTATAAAAATGCTTATTTTGGATTCAGATGGTCTCAAAACATGTATTTCCGGTGAAATCTCGGTATCGAATTTTTGAGTACAATGCAATACCTTCTCTATGCGCTATGTACATAGTACGTATAGAGAAAGTAATAACTCTGAAACAGATGATTGGAAAATTATTGGAACAGGAAAGTGGTTGATAGGAAAAATCGGGGGATGAAAGGAATCTCCCAGTATTTTCCTGGGCACCCGGAAAGAAACCTCATGGGTCACGTATGTCGGCTACGGGGATCGAAGTCGCGACCTCTCGAATTCGGGCCACGAAAACGCCTGCGCGATCCCGCTCGGTACACGACATAATGCTTTTATTCCTTCATGGAATTTATGACAGCTGAATAAAATCTCACATTATTCACTTACACCATAAATAATTAATATTTCACTTTTTTCAGGAAGTAAAGTTCAGAATAAATTAATAATTTAAATGCTCAAGATTTGTAAGAGTCTAATTCCCCGGTTTTAATTTCTACCACTGGACAAATTTTCCACCATATTTCACTTCAACAGGTGCGCAACCAACGGAATGAAATTAATTTAGATTTTATTTAGCACGCGATAATGAACCCCTGTGTTATGTTGGCGGCGCATACGAGCATTTTTATTGGAATTCCATATGGGCGCATACCGCCTCACACTGTGTACCGATGTATGGAATGTAATATGTACGCGGTTTCATTATCGCGCCCTATAACCTTCGTGTGGCTCTCACAGCACATATTTTACTATTTCTATAAACTACTGCGTCTTTCTGCATAAGCAAATAAAATGTCCAACTGGAATTCATTTCTTTTCCCATTTTGTTGTTATAAATAGTCCTTAGATTTTAAGAGCAATACCAGTTTAGTTCTTTTGCGATGTTGAATGGATATGACAGTGTCTAAATATCCGATATATTCCACTCAAAAACGATTGTTAAAAAATATTATTCCTTTATCTACATCGTGGTACTCGATATAAACATTAACAGAATTACTTTCCCCTAAGGTAAGGCATAAGATTAAAGCTATAGCAATTTTTACTTTCTCTATACGTACTATGTACATAGTGTATAGAGAAGGTATTTATTGCATTCCACCCAAAAATTCGATACCGAGATTTCACCGGAAATATATGTTTTGGGCTCCCCTTTATCCAAAAAGAAACATTTTCAGAAAAAGGTCCGTTAGTGTGTGTGTCCGTGTGTCTGTGAACACGATAACTCAAAAACGAAAATTCGGTAAAATACCAAATGGTATTTAAGTTTAGTATCTTCCAGGGATGCGACACGAAGATATTGAGAAAACTCCCCCCACCCCCGACTACCCTTTACATGGAACTTTTTTCGATTTTTTTTTTTTATTTTCTCAAAAATGGCTCTAACGACTTTGATTAAAATTTCGGATATTAAACATATTTACCTGGCAAATAATATGTATATCATAAATTTTCTGGGAATAGCCTCTGAAGACTACTTTATTCTGGATGAATTTTACGAAATTTTACATAACTGCTAAACCGTAAAATATGTACAAAAACTTACCACACAAAAATATAAAGCACATTAAAACACACAATTTATGTTATATATTTTTTTTCGTGAGTTGATCTTTTTGAGATGTTCCTTGTTTTTAGTTTCAGCTTTAAAAAACGTATACTTTTCTCATAGAGAAATTTGTCAACTCCTGCCAATACAAATAAAGGTACTTCAGTCACATAGCAACCAGCTTTTGTCTATCACTTTAACCTATGATACTCCCTTATTTCTCCTCTAATTACAAGGAAGCAAGTCATAATTTTTTCTTGATTAGAATGAAGTAAATAGAAGCATACGCTTTTTAACAATAATTTGTTGCAGAGATGTAGAGAAAGTCATGTGAATGGAACACATCAGATTTTTTTAGAGCCAGACGCTATATGAAACAATTGAAATTCGTTTCGCTTTGCACGGTCATGAGTAAAAAAAAAAAAAAAGAGGCGAAACGAATGCTGACTTCCTGTTTCAGAAAAGTTTCACTAGCTTAAATTTGTAACCAATAGAAAGTAATATTTTGAAAAGGTTACCTACACAAAAATGCATTTGATATAAATTGTGTTTTAACAAGATCAACAGTTTTCCTTTCTCTAGCCCCCTTATACTGGATAGAAAAGATGTAGTATTCCACTCAAAAAATCAATGTCGAGATATGTTTTGGTGTCCCCTGAGTCCGAGGAAAGCATTTTATAAAAAAGTCCATATGTTGATGACTGTGGATAGCATAGCTCAAAAACGAAAATACCGTTAAATGCCAGACTAGGTATTTAAGTTCAGTTTCTTCCAAGGATGCGACACAAACATTTTCAAGAAATTCCCCCACCCCAACTACCCTTTACATGGAAAAGTTTCCAAAAATGTTAATTTTTTCAAAAATGCCTCTAATGACTTTGATTAAAATACCGTATATTAAAGATATTTACATCCCAAATATAATGTATATCTTGAATTTCTGGTAATAGCCTTTGAAGAGCTCTTTATTCTGGATGAATTTGTCCGAATTTTGCTTCACTGCTAAACCGTAAGGGATAGACAAAAACTTACTGCACAAAAATTGTAGATTTCGTCAAAACACACAATTTATGTCCTTTCTCTAACTGTTCTACAAACACATATCTTACAAAAATTATTCTTATTTCTACACCATGCTAATCGAGATAAAGATTACCAGAACTTTCTTATTACTTCTTTATAAGTATATTGAAACTAAGGGAATGCACTAGGCTAAAGTGATAGTCAAACTTTTAAAAGCTGTCGATATGTGATTGTCATTGCAAATCGCTTCCTTGTTTGGCCTGGAGTAGAACAAAATAAAAACGGACACTTCCGTCTGAGAAAAGTATAAGTACTTCACAATTGAAACTAATAGCAAGGAATAACTTGAAAATGGTTACCTCCACAACAAAAATGTATATGACATATCTTGTGTATTTTAAAAAATTCTACATTTTTTTTATAGTAGGTTTTTGCCTATCTCTTACGGTTTGCTAATTATGCAAAATTAAGCAAAATTCATCCAGTATAAACAGGTCTTTAGAAGCTATTCCCAGAAAAGTCAACATATACATTTTATTTGTGATAGAAATGGCTTTAATATGTGGTATTTTAATCAAAATCATTAGAGCCATTTTTAAGAAAAACAACATTTTTGAAAAAAGTTCCATGTGAAGGGTAGTTAGGGGTGGGGGGATATTCTTGAAAATTTCGTGTCGCATCCTTAGAAGATACGAAGCTTAAATAGTAATTAATGCATGTAGTATTACTATTTTCCATTCACTCTTAGGTTGATACGCGCCAAAACAGATTCACGTGGTCAGTGCACCGCTGAACAACACAGTAGTAGTGCGCGCAAGAATGTAATCCGAAGCTAACAATCTATATTGTAGAATAAATGTATTGTTAAATTATATAATATTCTATACAAATGCCAAAGAGTTAAATTGACGCCGATGTGTACTATTAAACAGAGCCACATATCCCAACAAGCTGTTCGCATGAGTCACCTGATTTCCGCAATATTGTTTACTGTCACTACTGTTGCAACTTTCGAGTTACATAAAGCATAAGGCTGGTAAACCGTTGACTAATGGTGAAAACACCACAACATTGACAATTTGTGGTAAGTTTTGTAAGAAATATCCAACACCTTCCATGAAAGAAGTGATGAAATTAACTTCTGAGTTCAACAGTGTGTAGCCTACAAATATACAATATAAATATACAATACAAGAATGTGATGGTTCTGTGAAGACTGCAATATGCGTAGATTTGCACAATTCCTTTTTACTTTCTCTATACGCACTATGTACAGAGTGTATAGAGAAGGTATTGCACTGCACCCAAAAATTCGATACCGAGATTTCAACGGAAATGTTTTAGGGTCACCTGTATTCAAAAAAAGCATTTTCATAAAAAGGTCCGTGTGTGTGTGTGTGTGTCCGTGTGTCTGTGAACACGATAACTCAAAAACGAAAAGTCGGTAAAATACCAAACTTGGTATTTAAGTTTAGTATCTTCCACGAATGCGAAACGAAGATTTTGAAAAAAAAAAAATCCCACCACCCCAAACTACCCTTTACATGGAACTTTCTTCGAAATTGTTGATTTTCTTAAAATGGCTCTAACGATTTTGATTAAAATCTCGTATATTAAAGATATTTACCTGACAAATAAAATGTATATCTTGAATTTTCTGGGAATAGCCTCTGAAGACTACTTTGTTCTGGATGAATTTTGCATAACTGCTAACCGTAAGAGATGGACAAAAACTTACCACACAAAAAATTTAGAGCACATTAAAGCACACAATTTATGTTATATACATTTTTTTCCAGGAGTTGATCGTTTTATAGATATTCCTTGTTTTTGGTTTCAGCTTTGAAAAACTTGTACTTTTCTCATACAGGAATTTGTCAACTCGTGTCCATACAAACAAAGGAACTCAATCACATAGTAACCAGCTTTTGATTTCACTTTAACCTATGATACTCCCATATTTCGCTTCTACTTACAAGGAAGTAAGTAATAAGACTATTTCTGCTAATTTTTTCTCGATTAGCATGAAGTCAATAGAAGAATAGGCTTATTAACAGTAATTTGTTACACAGAAGTAGAGCAAGTCATGTGAATGGAACACATTAGATTTTTTAAAGTTAAGTTAAGTATTACATGTGTACCTATTTATTTTGTTATGAATATCGATATTATCATCATTATACCTATCAGAATATTATAGTCAGCGTTAAAGTTCTGGGAATAAGAGCTCTGTTTATTTTACATTACAATATGCTACGTGTACGCTCCGAGTGGTCGTGAAAGTATTACAGCATCTCTGGCGAGAATGGCGGATGGTTACATTATAATAGTGCACTGGTCGCCTGGGTTTTGTTTTGGCGAGGATCAACTTAATGTTGAATAGGCTTTAATGTAATGGAGCATACAGTTAAATAAAAAATAAATACGCACATACACACAGATACACACATACATATATAAACATTTATTTTTATATATTAACATAGATGAAGTCAGTGCACAGGATTGGAATCGCGGAGTCAGTCATCCGTTAATGTTTTGTTTACATGAAAACTAAGCGTAGTTTAGAAGTGTTGATGGTATTTGCTGTAAGGCTGGTTTTCCCCGTCACACCGAATGATAAACAGAGCTCCTGGTTCCTAGGATTGTTGGCAGTGATACGATGTTTTGAAAGTTACGTGTTTCACTTTGAAAATTAGAACTTTCCCCCGACTTTGTAAACTTGTGTTCCAGCGATGGCCCTTTTTGCTAACTTTATCTCTGTTGTTTCTCTTGGCAATGTCGGTAACAAATGATTGAGTTGAAACTGTGGGGTACTTTGGCAGTGGTGCCAAATTTTGGCAGTTGGGTGAGCCGCGGGATTTTCCCCCTTTACGCAGGAAATTTCTCTTCATGCAATGACAGATGGCGGCAATCGTCTACGCTTCCTATTTGCGGGGGTGTTCCTGTTTTCAAAGTATTTTAAAAACTCCTACAATGAATCCTCTTTGTCACTTCGAAATGGTTTCCTAAAACATAATTTGGTGCTTTATTCCTTTGTTTTCATAATTACCATGCAAAAACATTTCGTGCCTTCCCTTACATAGCTGCTTTATATAATAGTAAAAACAAACGAAAAGTCTGGTGTGGAATTGGCACATAACTTTCTTTGCCTATTATCATTTAATTTTATATCTCTCCGATAAACTACCCTTACAGAAGCTTATTTTTACTTTCTCTACCACGTATGTACAATTTACATAGTAGGTAAAGAACTTATGGTATTCCACCCAAAATTATGAAACGATATTTCACCTGAAATACAGTTTTGATGGCCCTCAATCCAAAACGAGCATTTTAAAAGGTCTGTGTGTCTGTGGACAGTACAGCTTAAAAACGAAAAGTTTCTTAGATATAAAGCTTAGTATTTAAGTTCATATTTAAAGATGCGACACGAAGATTTCAAAACAAAAAACAAAAAAACAAAAAAAAAAAAACTATCCATTTGTATTAAAATGATGTACATTAAAGATATTTATAAGACAAATAAAATTTATATCCTGAAATTTCCTGGAAATAGCACCTGAGGTTCTGTTCATTCTGACTGACTTTTGCATAACTAGTAAACCGTAAGACATAGACAAAAATGTAGGTCTTGTTAAAATACATAATTTATGTCATGCAAAGTGTTTTTGTGGTGCTTATTTCCAATATATTCCTTGTTTTTTGTTTCAATTTTAAAATATTTAAATTTTTCTCAAACGGGAAGTCATCATTCGTTTCACATTTCTTTTTTTTTACTCCTGGTCATGGAAAGAGAACCGAATTTCACTGACGATTGCAAAGCGAGAGCTTTTAAAACATTTTGCTGTCACTTTAACTAGTGTTCCCGTTCTACTTAGAAAGAACTAAGTAATAAGACAATTTCTGCTAAGTTTTATCTTGATTAGCATGATGTGGATAAGAATTCAGCTTTCTCTATCTTCCTCGTGTTAATATAACGTTTGTAAAAATGGTTTCATTGTACATTTCTTGGTTGATATAATAGAAATGCAGCTGAAATAATACTAAACTCTGTAAAAAAAATCTGATGTGTTCCATTCACATGAGTTTCTCTACTTCTGTGTAACAAATTATTGTTAATAAGCTTATTCTTCTATTTACTTCACTCTAATGGAGAACAAATTAGCAGAAATAGTCTTATTACTTACTTCCTTGTAAGTATAAGCGAAATATGGGAGAATCATAGGTTAAAGTGAAGTCAAAGGCAGGTTGCTATGGACTGAAGTTCCTTTGTTTGTATGGACACGAGTTGACAAATTCCTGTATTCTTCAATGCTGAAGCCAAAAACAAGGAATATCTCAAACACGATCAACTCCTTGAAAAAAAGGTATGTAATATAAGTTGTGTGTTTTAATGTGCTCTACATTTTTGTGTGGTAAGTTTTTGTCCATTTCTTACGGTTTAGAAGTTATGCAAAATTCATCCAGAATAAAGTAGTCTTCAGAGGCTATTCCCAGAAAATTCAAAATATACATACTATTTATCAGGTAAATATCTTTAATATGCGGTATTTTAATCAAAATCGTTAGAGCCATTTTTTAGAAAATCAAAATTTTCGAAAAAAGGTCCATGTAAAGGGTAGTTGGGGGTGGGGGGATTTTATTGAAAATCTTCGTGTCACATCCTTGGAAGATACTAAACTTAAATACCAAGTTTGGTATTTAACAGCCTTTTCTTTTTTGAACTATGCTGTCCACAGACACACACACACACACACACTGACCTTATTCCAATTTTTTTTTTTTTTTGGATTCAGGGGGACTCAAAACATGTATTTCCGGTAAAATTTCTGTATCGAATTTTTGAGTGCAATACAATACCTTCTCTATACACTGTGTAGATAAAGTAAAAATGTGTGGTTTTGAAATTGCCGATGGCCTTGTGTCCCAATGTAGCGGATGCAAACCTGGCTCTGACTGACGTTTTTAAATATGCTTAAAAGCGACAGCTCCATGTAAGTACATTTACTGGTACATCCCTGCTATAAGAAATTCTTACATACGGTGCGCTGATATAATCATGTCCATGCACAGCGTTATTATCAAACAAAGATTTGACCCTCCTGCGTAGTGTGGTGGTAGCGTGTCTGCTTCACAGCCAACAGGTCGCGAGTTCGAATCTCGCTGAGGGTGAGTTACCCAAGGTTTTTTTCCGGGGTTTTCCCTTATCCTGAGACGACGAGTAAATTTAAACTCCATGGATCCCGAGATCATTTGAGCATCATTTCACCAATTTCATTCATCGTCCGATCTGACCAACCAG
The DNA here is from genome assembly GCA_030762935.1 of Hymenopus coronatus. NCBI lineage: Eukaryota > Metazoa > Arthropoda > Insecta > Mantodea > Hymenopodidae > Hymenopus > Hymenopus coronatus. Next base: position 32,249,357 of record CM060897.1, read on the forward strand.
GTTAAAGGACGTTAAGCACAAAAAAAGTAAGTAATAAGACTATTTCTGCTAGTTTTTTTCTCTCGCTTAGCATGAAGTTAATAGAGGCATAAGCTTTTTAACAATAATTTGTTGCTGAGATGTAGAGAAAGGTATATGAATGCAACATATCAGATTTTTTAAAAACTGTCACTATGCGATTGTTATTGAAATTTGCTTGGCCAGGAATAAAATAGAAGAAACACGGACGACTTCCTGATTGAGCAAAATAAGTGTAAGTATTTTAAAATTGAAACCAATAACAAGGAATATCTCGAAAACGGTTAAGTTCACAACAAAAATGAAGACCATAAATTGTGGGTTTTGACGAGAACTATATATTTTTTTGGCAGTAACTTTTACCAGTTACACAAAAGTCATTTAGAATGAGGAGTACTTCATACTATTCCCAAGAAATTTAAAATATACAATTTGTTTGTCATGAAAGTATCGTGTACATAGTTTAATCAAAATCGCTAAAAAACTTTTTTGAGAAAATCAAAAAGGTTTTAAAATATTCCATGTAAAAGGTAGTTGCGATGGGATAATTCTCTTGAAAATTTTTGTGACGCATGCTTGAAAGATGCTGAAATGAAATATCAAGCTTGGTATTTTCGTTTTTGAGTTTTATTGTTCACAGATATACTCTGGTTGGAATTTAATACCTTCTCCATATAATACGTACATACGTACTAGAGAAGGACACAAAGGCGATAATAATGGTGTGACATCAATAAAAGAATTCTGTCTATCTAAACCGAAAGCTTGCAGTTTTAAGCAATTTTACACACGTATTAAGCTGTTTATTCGGTTTGGAAGCAAAGCGATTGTCGTGTTTATTGTACTTCTGTGAGGAAAGCATAGCAACAGAAGTTTTCTTGTTATTCCGAAGTAGTGTAGAAGTTAACAATACCCAGTACAGAGAACAGTTACTCCCACAGGACTGCGGCTACCAGGATTACCGCATTTCTCACCCCTGATTTACCGTACTGGCCTCTTACTTGTGAATTATACATCCTATTTCAACCGCACATTCTTTTTGAAGCTAGGGCCTAATACCGGCTGCTGGAAAATAAACCTCTAAAACAGCTTGCATGGTGAGAATGCAAAGTACAAATCCGATTTTAAGGGACGTTAGCACCCACTTTTTAGGTGAAAATGAAAAAAAAAAGTTTCTATTTACACTTTTTACTTTCTCTATACTCACTATGTACATAGTGTATAGACAATGTATTGCCCTCCACCAAAAATTCGATACCGAGATTTCACCGGAAATATATGTTTTAGGGTCCCCTGTATCCAAAAAAAGTATTTTCAGAAAAAGGTCCGTGTGTCTGTGAACACGGTAACTCAAAAACGAAAAGTCGGTAAAATACCAAACTTGGTATTTAAGTTTAGTATCCTCCAGGGATGCTACACGAAGATTTTGAGAAAAATCCCCCACCCTAAACTACCCTTTACATGGAACTTTTTTCGAAAATTTTGATTTTCTAAAAAATGGCTCTAACGATTTTGATTAAAATATCGTATATTAAAGTTATTTACCTGACAAATAAAATGTATATTTTGAATTTTTTAGGAATAGCCTCTGAAGACTACTATATTCTGGATGAGTTTTTCATAACTACTAAACCGTAAGAGATGAATAAAAACTTAACACACAAAAAATGTAGACCACGTTAAAACACACAAGTTATGTTATATACATTTTTTTCGTGGAGTTGATCGTTTTTGAGATATTTCTTTTTCTTGGTTTCAGCTTTGAAAAACTTTTACTTTTCTCATACAGGAATTTGTCAACTCCTATCCATACAAACAAAGGAACATCAGTCACATAGCAACCAGCTTTTGGCTTTCACTTTAACCTATGATACTCCCTTATTTCGCTTCTACTTACAATAAAGCAAGAAATAAGACTATTTCTGCTAATTTTCCTCGATTAGCATGAAATAAATAAAAGATAAGCTTATTAACAATAATAATTTACAGACATATAGAGAAAGTCATGTGAATGGAACACATCAGATTTTTCTACTTCATGCATAGTACAAAGATAAAGAAGGTAGTGTAATCCAACCAAAATTCGATATCGATGTTTCGCTAGAAATAGACATTTTAAGGCCCCCTGTATAGAAGAAGCATAAGTCGGTTAAATACCAAACTAGATATTTTAGTTCGGCATTTTCTAACGATACGGCACGAAGATTTTCAAGAAAATCCTTTACCTAAACTATCCTTTACATGGAAATATTTTTGAAAGTTCTTATTTTCTTAACAACTAATAAACTACCGTATATTAAAGACCATTAAAATGTATATCTTGAATTTTCTGGTGCTACCCTCCGAAATCCTCTTCATTTTGAAAGACTTTCGCATAACACATAAACTGCAAAGGATAGACAAAAGCTTACAACACAAAACATGTAGCCCTTGTTAAAACAAATTGCGTCTACAGATTTTTTGTAGATTTAACAATTTTCGAGATATTCCTTGTTATTGGTTTCAATTTTAAAATACTTTTACTTTTTTCAAGCAGGAAATCATTATCCACTTTTCTTTTGTTTTATCTCTGGTATATCGACAGCTTTTAAAACATTTGATCAACGCTTTAGCCCAATATATTTCCTGATTTCCCTTCTAGGATGGCACGCGAAAAACCGACCTTGAGTACTGACTGCTCGCCCGCGAATTACGTTGCCGATCCCGGTGGCCGCGCTCGCTAAAGTGTCTCCCTTTGGCGCTTCGTGGTGCACAGGATCGTGGGTTCGAGTCCCGCCTTGGGCATGTGTGTTTCTGTGTTTGTAAATGTGTCTATGTTTGTGTACGTATATATAAAAGGAAAACGTTAAGAGTAATAAGGTCTACTAAGGAAATATAGGAAACTGGAAAAAATGGAGAAAAAAAAAAGGAATACAGTGCCGGAGTCCTGACAAACCTCCGGAACTGTATTTTGATAAAAAAAAAAACAATAAAAAAAATTACTCACGAATTTTTGCCCGCCCGCCACGAGCAGAAGCAACAGTAACAAATAAATATGTGATAATTAGGTAATAAAAATTAACAAATAAGCTAATACAAATGTATGTATATACTGAATTGATCTTGTCTTTTACATTACATTGGGTTCTGAAAATTACCTCGTGCTTCAATGCAGTTTTGCGCACGCCCTAACATGCTAATACACGCTTTGCGCAACTCTACCGCATGAATTATCAAAATTCTATAACGAATAGTAAAATAAAGGAAAACATTAGGCTAAAACAATAGTCAAATCTTTTAAAAGATGTCGCTGTGCCAGAAGTAAAATACATTATAAACAGGATGATGCTTTCTTGTCTGTCCTTTGATTCTTCTAATGTTTGTCTTGATTAGCATGAAGTAGATAGAACAATCGTTTGTAAGAATAGTTTGTAATCCCGCCTCGGTAGTTGTGGGGTAGTGAGTATGCCTCACATTAAAGAGGTCGCGAGTTCGAATTTAGTTTATGTTGAGTTGCCCGGGTAAGTCCTTTTTCGAGGTTTTCCCTATCATGAGAGGACGAATGTCGAATAATTTTAAGCCTCATTTCACCAATATGACTAACCAAGTTAAATGACGTTAAGCTTAAGAAAAAATATAGTTTGATGCAGAATTTATAGACAAAGTCATGTGATTGGTACACATCAGATGTTTTTTACATTGCGTCTAAAGGCTATTCAAGGGAACGCTTTTTATTGTACTTCTTATTAATGTAGAATACATTTCCAGAAATAGTTCCTTTACACTGTTCTGATTGGTTAAATATTTAAGTGCTGACGTTGAAATTCTATAGGTACTCTTTGCATGACTTCGTGAAAAAGAACTAAATAACCAGGACAGTGTTCTAAACAATAACAAAAAATTGAAGAACTCAATGTATCCTAAATACCTTATGACATGGAAATACATTTTAAATTGAAACATGTAAATGTTTTGTGTAGAAAATGTTTGTCTATTGTTTTATAGTTTTATAGCATTATACAAACTCTATACTGAATGTAGAAAAAGCCTTCTCAGAAAATTCATTGACTATTCTGATGATATCTTAGGGATATGATATTTTAATCAAAATCTTTAAATTTTCAGAAAATACAAAAATAACGAGACATATTCATGTAACGGTTAGCTTTAGATGGGTATAATTTAAAATTTTGTGTCGCAGTCTCGAAGATGTATTCATGCAACATTTTGTTTACGGGATATGTTATTCCCTGGCATGCACACGTAGATCTTTTCCTAAAAGTCTCTTGAGCAATGCGGATCTAAAAACGAGTAATTCTGGTGAAGCATTTATATCGACTTTTTGAGTGAAATGCATTACTTCGTCTACTTGGCAATATTAATAGTAATAAGATGCAAAATGTTTAAATATCGACGGAAATATCAACACAGAAGCGCCCAAATTCATTACCCATATGCATTCAGTAGTCAATGACAAAGTGCACTTCAAACAGAAGTCCTGTCAAACAAGAAACGCCACTGTTACTTATATCTATCGTTTCTTTCTCTGCATGTACTATGTATATAGTGTATAGAGGAGGTTGTATTCCACCCAAAATTCGATACCGAGGTTTCACCGGAAATATATGTTCTGATGTCCCGTGAGTCCAAAAAAGCCTTTTTAGAAAAAGCTCCCTGTGTGTCTGTGTTTCTGTGGACAGTATAGCTCAAAAACAAAAATACCGTATCTTCCAAGGATGCAACACGAAGATTTTCATGAAAATTCCCCTATTCCAAACTACTCTTTACATGGAACATTTTTCGAAAATTTTGATTTTATCAAAATGGCTCTAATGATTTTGATTAATATACTTCGTGTATAAGATATTTGCATGACAAACGAAATGTAGGTATATCATGAATTTTCTGGGAATAGCCCCTGAAGACCTTTTCGTTCTGGATGACTTTTATATAATTGGAAAATCGTAAGAGATACACAAAAACTTGCTGCACAGAAAATGTAAACCTCATTAAAACATACAATTTATGTCACATACATTTTTTTAGAGATAACGTTTTCGAGCTATTGGTTTCAATTTTAAGTCACTTAAACTTTTCTCAAACAGGAAGACATATTTTTCTCGCTTCTTATTAGTTTACTCCTGGCAAACAAAGACATTGGAATTTTAATCGATCGGCGATCGGCTTTTAAAGGACGAGACTATCGCTTTAGCCTGTACATTAATAGGACTAATTCTGCTTATGTTTATCTTGATTAGCATCGTGTAGAAAACAGATTAATGTTTTGAATAAAAAGTTTGTTTACCGAACAGCTAGAGGATATCACGTGAATGGAACACATTGGATTTTTTCCCTTTTACTTACAAGTAACCAAATAATAAGAACAATTTCTGCTAATATTTATCTCGATTATTAAGTAGATAGAAGAATAACATTTTTAACAACAATTTATTACAGAGATGTGGAGAAAGTCACGTGAATCAGATTTTTGTTTCAAAATATGCCCCTGCTATAGTAAGAACTCACCATCGTTCGGTTTATCGAGATAAATGTTACCTAAGCGGATGTTCCGGGCGCCCCACGTTTGAATACATTCTGATTTTGATCTCCACGCTCGGGTAGCCATCACCCACCCCACGTGACCCAAACTTTATGGCTGTCTTGCGGGAGACAAAGCTAAATTGAACTGGATGAAGATGTAGAGCCTATATCTGACTGTGGACAAGGTTTTGGGTTTAGACGCTGCGGTTATAGGTTGTCAAGATATCCAATGGTTTCCGGAAACTTCAGTCTGGAACTTGCTACATGCGACTGTTATATCTCACAAAGTTAGTGCTAGAAATGGACTGAATACAGCTTAGCTGACTCCTTTGTGGTCACGAGAGAGAGAGAGAGAGAGAAAGAGAAGGAGATTCAGATTATAAAGGTAAAACTTTAATCTCTGTCGTTCATTACTTTCTGTATCAAAGACATAGTAGATAGAGAAGGTATTGTAATCCACCCAAAAATTCGAAAAACGGAGATTTTACTGAAAATACACGTCTTAGGTGTCCTGAATCCAAAATATGATGTTTTAGAAAAATGTCTCTGTGTGAAGAGCATAACTCGGTTAGCAACCAAACTTCATATTTAAGTCCAACACCTCCCTAGAATGAGACACGAAAATGCTTAATAAATTCAGCTCTAAAACTCCCTTACTTGAATTTAATTGATATACTTTATTTCTTTAAAAAAATTATTAAAATACTATGTGTTTCAGAATTTTCATGACAAATATTATGCATATCTTAATTTTGGGGGAATAGTCTCTGAAGTCCTCTTCATTCTGGATGAATTTTACTGAACTTTAAATAACGGATAAATCTTTAGAGATAGAAAAACGATTAATACTAAAAAAAAATCTTATACGAACTATGTACATAGTGTATAGAGAAGGTATTGCACTCCACCAAAAATTCGATACCGAGATTTCACCGGAAATAAATGTTTTAGGGTCTCCTTTATCTAAAAGTAGTATTTTTCAGAAAAAGATCCGTGTGTGTGTGTCCGTGTGTCTGTGAACAAGATAACTCAAAAACGAAAAGTCAGTAAAATACCAAAGGTATTGGTATTTAAGTTTAGAATCTTCCAGGGATGCGACACGAAGATTTTGAGAGAAATCCCCCCCACCCCAAACTATCCTTTACATGGATTTTTTTCGAAAATTTTGATTTTCTAAAAAATGGCTCAAACGATTTTGATTAAAATATTGTATATTAAATATATTTACCTGATAAATAAAATGTATATCTTGAATAGCCTCTGAAGACTAGTTTATCCTGAGTGAATTTTCCGGAATTTTGTATAACTACTAAACCGTAAGAGATGTGTGTCTGTATGTGTGTGTGTGTGTGTGTGTGTGTGTGTCTGTGGGCAGCATAGCTCAAAAACGAAAAGACCGTCCAATACCAGACACACGGACAATCAGACACACACACGGACATTTTTCTCAAAATACTTTTTTTGGATACAGGGGACCCTAAAACATATATTTCCGGTGAAATTTGGTGGAATGCAATACCTTCTCTATACACTATGTACATGTAGAGAAAATAAGAATGAACTACTGTAAGTATCGTTCGTATAAGGCTAGATAAAGCCATGTGAACTCACAGTCAAATGTTGGACTGATTCAGTTAAATTCCGGGAGTGTGTATATACATATTTTGTATGCTGTTCATAGATTTATAGATTTTCGATATCCGTTTTCACCTCATATTGGTACAGGGCTACAAAATGCTTACGTTTAATATTTCCCAAAACAAAACAAAATATTCGCGAGCGTTCTGTCGCAGATGCAGCAAACGTGACTAAAGCTGCGGATGTCGCGTTTTCTCCAACTCAACGACTCAAGGGTATGTCCTGCATTCTAACTGAAATCTTTTCAGGTCTTCCGAATAAAAACTTAGAAATAATCAGTAGACGGCGCCGTGGTAGAGTGGTGCGACCGCTCGTCTCCCACCTAGACTGCTTCGGGACCACACATGAGATTTGTAGTGGGCTGCCAGTCCTCCGGTTTCCCCCGCCACTCAGTCTATCTCCTGTTCCATATCACCTTTCCTATCATTCATTTCACCTAATTTCATATCATCTACGTTCATACTAGGCACTGATGCCCAATTCCTGGATACTCAAGTGATTCATAGTCCGTCAGCACCTCAACAGCCATCTGAAACCAGGCTGGTCGCCTCGCCTCTTACCTTGACATCCCAAGTTGAGTCCAAGCGACCGCATATGAGATTTGTTGTTGACGAAGCGGTGCAGGGGCGGGGTTTTCTCCGGGTATTTCAATTTCCCCCGCCATCGCATTCCACCGGTGCTCCATCATAATTCCATGTATCATCAGTGTCATCACTTGCGGTGCCACAAGTAGTAAAAGAGTGCGTAAAATACGTACAACCAAACAAATCTGATGTGTTCCATTCATTATCCATTATTTGTCGCGTAAATATCTTTAATATATGACATTTTCATCAAAATGTATATTTTGAATTTTTTGGGAATAGCCTCTGAAGAGTACTTTATTCTGGATGAATATTACGGAATTTTGCATAGCTGCTAAACCGTAAGAGATGGACAAAAACTTACCACACAAAAATGTAGATCACATTAAATTACACAATTATGTTGTATACATTTTTTTCGTGCAGTTGATCGTTTTTGAGATATTCCTTGTTTTTGATTTTAGCTTTCAAAAACTTAACTTTTCTCATACAGGAACTTGTCAACTCCTGTCCATACAAACAAAGTAACTTCAGTTACATAGCAACCAGCTTTTGACTATCACTTTAACCTATGGTACTCCCTTATTTCACTTCCACTTACAAGGAAGCAAGAAACAAGACTATTCCTGCTAATTTTTTCTCGATTAGCAGGAAGTAAGTAGAAGCATAAGCTTTTTAAAAATAATTTATTGCAGAGATATAGAGAAAGTCATGTGAGTGGAACACATCAGAGTTTTTTGACTCTAATCCTCTTGCATTTAAATCAAAATTTATAATGCAAACATGTATGTCGATTAACATATTCTAAATAAAAATCTATAGTTTATAAAAAAAAAAAAGTTTATACAAGGTATGTAAAAAAAATCTGATATATTCCATTCATGTGACTTTCTCTGCCTGTTCTGTAAGCAAAATGTTGTTATAAAAGATAATTATTTTAGCTACATCATGCTAATTTAGATAAACATTACGAGAATTGGTAATATTACTCGCTTTCTTGTTAGTTGAAGAGAAATAAGGGAATACACTAGCTAAAGCGATAGTCAAATCTTTTAAAAACTAGTCGCTGTGTCAAACAATTGAAGTTCGGTTCGCTTTGCATGGGCAGCAGTAAAATGAGACAGACGAAACGAAATCTATCTTCCCGTTTGAGAAAAGATAGGTAGTACAAAATTGAAACCAACCATAAGAAATATCTCGAAAACGGTCCACTCTACGATAAAAACTTATATAGCATAAAGTATGTGTTTTAATGAGATATGCATTTTTGTGTAATAAGTTTTTTCTATCCCTTACGGTTTACCAGTTCAGCAAAATTCAACAAAATTCTACCAGAATATAGGTCTTTAGAGGCTATTCCCAGGCAATTCAAAATATGAACTTTCTTTGTCTTAACATACGGTATTAATATACCGTTTTTGATAAAGTCGAAAATTTTGCAAATTTTATCATGTAAAGGTTAATTTGGAATGGAGGATTTTCTTAAAAATCTTTGTGTCGTACCATATTTCAATACAAATTTAGTATTTAACGTTCATTTCGGTTTTGAGGTATGTTGTCAATAGACACACATGCATACACACACACACATTTATACAGGGTTTTTTTTTAAAGTGTTTTTTTTTGTATCCAAGGGACCATAAAGCATATATTTCCGGTGAAATCTCGGTATCCAATTTGTGGGTGGAATACAATACCTTCTCTACCTGCTACATGGTATTTGGTAGAGAAATTATAAACGTAGTTGGTTTAACCAGCTACATAATTATGTCGTTAGTATGAAGTTGACATAGGAGGTTTTAAAAAGGGTATTCAGCGCACATTAATATTCAGGCAATCGTACCTTTGTGAATCACCGTGTGGAACTGTAGGGGGCGGAGTGTGCGTGCGTGTTGGGCCCCAAATCGATAGTAGCGATGATCGGGATGCAGCAGAAACATTAGCTACTCGGCACGTGGCTGACTACCTTTCATATAGAAGAAAAAAATGAATGTAGCGGAGCGTCACGTACAAGAACACAGCTGGCCTTGAGTTCGTTTTCTTTTGTAGCACTGGGTCAGCGAATTTTCTTTAAGAGAAAAAAAAAATTCTTCCTACCCTCGACAAAAGTTTCACGGGACAAAGAAGGGGATGAAATAGTGCTGGTGCAAAGGTTTCCCTCCGCTATTAGTCGCGCATGCGTGTGCACACCAGAATCTTAACACCTAAAATGGCATTTTATAAAGAGTATTCTGCTTGTATGGTCCTACCATTTTCGAAAGAAAAAAAATCTTATGCTGTATTGACATGACATTCTCTATTTTTCTCGTATATTAGAAGATATAACAGCCTTTTTGTGATATTTATTTTTCTGTGTATTGTTTTAGATAACCCTTTTTCAGAAAATCTATATTCCACATTTCGTTTTAGACACTAATAGCGACATCAAATATTTAAGAACTGGATGCTAGACTGCCCTTAAATAAATTTTACGTCCATACATTCGCGAGAAATAATTGAACATCGAAGAAGAAACTTTAAAACAGTGACGGAATTTTTAACAATTCGAATCTTTCCTAACGTTATCTTGGAAATGACGTATGGCACAAAAAAGTTACAAAGAGTAAATTCTATGTTTTAAAGAGACCTACATTTTTTGTTCACTGCTTTTTACTTTCTCTATATGCAATATGTACATAGTGTATAGAATAAGTATTGCACTCCACCGAAAAATTCGATACCGAGATTTCACCGGAAATATATGTTTTACGGTCCCCACTATCCAAAAAAAGCATTTTCACAAAAAGGTCCGTGTATGTGTGTCCGTGTGTCTGTGAACACGATAACTCAAAAACGAAAAGTCGGTAAAATACCAAACTTGGTATTTAAGTTTAGTATCTTCCAGGGATGCGACACGAACATTTTGAGAAAAATCCCCCCACCCCCAACTACCCTTAACATGGAACTATTTTCGAAAATTTTGATTTTCTCAAAAATGGCTCTAACGATTATGATTAAAATGTCATATATTAAAGATATTTACCTGACAAATAAAATGTATATCTTGAATTTTCTGGGAATAGCCTCCGAAGAGTAGTATATTCTGGATGAATTTTACTGAATTTTGAATAACTGCTAAACCGTAAGAGATGGACAAAATCTTACTCCACAAAAAATGTAGAGCACGTTAAAACACACAATTTATGTTATATACATTTTTTTTCGTGGAGTTCGTCGTTTTTGAGACATTCCTTATTTTTGTTTCTGCTATGAAAAACAGGAACTTCTCATACAGGAACTTGTCAGCTCCTATCCATATAAACAAAGGAACTTCATTGCATAGCAACCAGCTTTTGAGTATTACTTTAATCTATGGTAGTCTCTTATTCCGCTTCTACTTACAAGGAAGCAAGTAATAAGACTATTTCTGCTAATTATTTCTGATTAGCATAAAGTAAATGGAAGTATAAGCTTTTTAAGAATAATTTGTTGCAGGGATATACAGAAAGTCATGTGAATGGTACACATCAGATTTTTTATCTATTATTTAACATTTGTCTGTTATACAATATTATTCAAAATTGCTTCTGAATGAAGAGATCTTCACAGATTCTGCACATAAAATTCAACATATACATTTTAATTGCTGTAAAGTCTGTAAAATGTTCATCAAAATAGGAGCTGTTTTGAGAAAATCCAAAATTATGAAAAACCTTCCATATCTGTGTAGTGGAATTTCTTGAAAATCTTGTGTTGCATCCCTGGAAGGTACTGAAGTTAAATATATTTGGTTTCTAACTGACCTTTTATTTCTGAGTTTATACATACGCGCGCGGATCTTATTCTAAAATTATTTTGTTTTATTCAGAAGCCCTACCGGTGAAATGTCAACATCAACTTTTTGGGTGGAATGCAATGCATCTATCTACTCTATGTAGTAGAGAAGGTAATAAAACGAATGTAAATGATGCATTTGGAGTACTGCAAGTGAAATTGTTAATTTTTACATATTTCAAACAAATTCGTTGACATTATCAGACTTTTCAACCTAAGCAAAAATATGGGAGCGAGATTACCATAAATGTTGCGGCCAGAGAAGAAAGCAAATAAGTATGGTTATTAAAAATTATTTATTGATTTTCTTAAATATGTAGGAAATTAAAAAATGTTAGCAGTCATTAATTATTGTAATTCAAGTTTGCAACTTTCTACGTTAAAAACGCGTGGTTGTTTAAGAGAAAATTGCAAGTAACGTAGTCGCCGAGATCAGCGTTAAATTTATAGTTCGAAGACCAACCAGAAAGTGACTGAAGATTTGGCAGAACTAAATAATAACGAAAGTTATCAACACAAAAACTTATTTACAAACTTATAGTATTAATCAACTGAATCTCCATTCTGTCAAGATATTTATTGTCACGTGGTACTAATTATTCAATGCCGACGTTATATTTTTCTACCGCCAAAGAACTTATTAGTTTTTTCAAATGCACAAAATGTTCGACTAATCGAATTTTATGGGCAAATAACGCAAAGGTATGATGAAGCAATGAACGAGTCTTCAGTGAGGAAATGGCGCATAATTTACGAGTAATCAAGGCTGAACCAGTGTGTACAAAAAAGACCCGAGTGGAAGTTCATCAATCGTTATGGAGGAGTTGAAAGCAAACGTAGATAAAAGAATTAAGAAAAATCTGATGTGTACCATTCACATGACTTTCTGTATATCCCTGCAACAAATTATTCTTAAAAAGCTTATACTTCCATTTACTTTATGCTAATCAGAAATAATTAGCAGAAATAGTCTTATTACTTGCTTCCTTGTAAGTAGAAGCGGAATAAGGGACTACCATAGATTAAAGTAATAGTCAAAAGCTGGTTGCTATGCAATGAAGTTCCTTTGTTTATATGGATAGGAGTTGACAAGTTCCTGTATGAGAAAAGTATACTACGTTTTTCATAGCAGAAACAAAAATAAGGAATGTCTCAAAAACGACGAACTCCACGAAAAAAATATATATAACATAAATTGTGTGTTTTAATGTGCTCTACATTTTTTGTGTGGTAAGTTTTTGTCCATCTCTTACGGTTTAGCAGTTACTCAAAATTCAGCCAGAATGAACTACTCTTCAGAGGCTATTCCAGAGAATTCAAGATATACATTTTATTTGTCAGGTAAATATCTTTAATATAGAAATCTTAATCAAAATCCTTAGAGCCATTTTAGAGAAAATCAGAATTTTCGAAGACAGTTCCATGTAAAGGGTAGTTGGGGTGGGGGTATTTTTCTCAAAATCTTCATCTCGCATCCCTGGAAGATACTAAGCTTAAATACCAAGTTTGGTATTTTACCGACTTTTCGTTTTTGAGTTATCGTGTTCACAGACACACGGACACACTGACACACGGACTTACGACACACGGACACACACATACACACACGGACCTTTTTGTGAAAATGCTTTTTTTTTTTATATTGGGGACCCTAAAACATATATTTCCGGTGAAATCTCGGTATCGAATTTTTGGGTGGAGTGCAATACCTTCTCTATACACTATGTACATAGTGCGTATAGAGAAAGTAAAAATCGGTGTTTCATTTTAAACACGTACATAACTTTTTGGAGGGAAGACCTCAAAGTGACAAGTGATTTCTTAACTGATCTTTAGCGGTGAAAGAGTACATCTGCGTTGAAAACCCGTTTCCACGGGACAATAAATAGCAATAGAGATTACCATTGAAAAATAGAGTAAGGTACTGTAACTTTGTAAATAAAGTTTTGTGTTGATAACTTTCATTGTTATTTAGTTAGGTATATCAAATCGTCTGTCACTTTTTGGATGGCCCTCGTAATTCAAGTGTATATCCATTAATGGAAATATCTATTGTTATTTTATACTACGTCTTGAGATTTATTAGGCCTTTATTGCCAGTGGCTCTAAATGCATGACGTCATTATTAGCTCATCAAGCCCCTTTCTCAAAGCGGAAATGCGGAATTGAACCTTGGAATGCATGCATTGCCGACTTAGTGAACAGGTTGATGTACTGGGCGATGCAGAACTTTTTTCACCAGGATTTACTGTGCATTCTTTGCATGTGAAATGGAAGTGACCACCGATCAGAGAATTTGCATGGTTGAGTGCTACTTCCGAACTGGAAAAATACGTTACGTATCAGCACAAATGCTGCGATTGCCAGTTTACGAGACGCAAGCGAATGTTCTAAATGTAAATAATGGAAAGTTACAAGTCCCATTTCAGTAAAGTGACCTCGAAACTATTGACATCCACCCCATCTATTCATCGTTCGTTAGTCCTCTGCAAGAGGTAATGCGTGATAAACTTGTTGCCTTAGTATTGGCAGACAAATGATTGACGGTAAAACCCGAATAAACCTGGAGACCCCATATATTTATTACTTACTCGATAATAGTAGGTCAACCTTTGGCTTTTGGGAGCAAACTTAGACCGTTCGCATTACCAATAGGAATAAAAAGAGGGATGTTATAGAAACCCTTAGAATTTTGCGATTTAAGACGAATTTGAATAGATCGATTAAAACTCTGCATTACAAAATGTTGTTACGTATTATTGCAAAGCAAGCCTATACCACTCTGCTAGAAACACTCAATCATGCACGATGTTGACCATCATAACGTGTCTATAATGTTAGGATTGCATAAAGACACCTAAAAGCATTCACAAGGCTTGATGGTAGATAGATGCACGGGGTCTTTCAAAAATCATCTCAAACTTTAAACTGTTATAAATATTAAAATATTTAGATATATAGAAGGCAAAAGAAGCACTTACTGACCAAATAATGGGGTTTTATAAAACATTGGGAAGCTATTCTCCGTTTTCTTGTTCAATTTACACCATTCTTTCTGCGATTCCATACACAGCATTTTGCAGATGATATCTTGAAATGTTAGTAATTTATTGTGAGACAGTATCTTTCAGTTGATGTTGGCTTTTTGAAAGTGTCGATCCCGTTCTTTAAAGTAAATAACCAAAAGTCAGTCGGATTGAGATCTGGAAATAGAGTAGGTCACTTAGTTTCAAAGTGTCCAATGTTGACACAATGGACAAAGGTCTGACTAATTGTTTTGCAGGAATGTAGATATCAAACACCTCAGCAACAGAGACAGTTTTCTTAACTTTCTGATTAAAGCATGTCATTAATGACTAAATTAAGAGTTCTAGATGTTCTCAGACCTTGAGAAAAACTCCTCCTGCTTTCATAATGGCATTGAATCAGCTGATTTCTGTTATTTAGTGAAGAGCCATGATTTATAACTTATAAATTCTTATAGGCAGTATTAATAAAATTACTAATGGATTCCACAAAACTATACCATGTTAATGGTGGACTGAAAAATGATTTATTCCATTCACATGCCTTTTTCTAGCCGCAAACAAGCTTTCCTTTTAAAAGAGTATTCTTTTATCTACAGCATGATAAATATTAGCAGAATTGTCTTATTGCTTGTATCTTTCTAACCAGACAGCAAATAAGGAAATGCACAGGCTAAAGCAATAGTGAAATCTCTTAAAACCCGGCAGCCATGTGAAACAATTGAAATTCAGTTCTCTTGGATTGTTAGAAATAAATAAAAGAGAGACGAAACGAATACACTTCCCTTTTGAGAAAAGTTTAAGAGCTTTAAAACTGAAAATAATAACTCGGAATATCTCGAAAACGCTTAGCTCTACAAAAAATGCCATAAATTGTGTGTTTTAACGAGATCTACATTTTTTTTTTTTTTTTTTTGTAGAAGGTTTTTGTATATTACTTACGGTTTACCAGTTATGGAAAAGTTATACAGAAGTCTTTAGAGACTATTCCCAGAAAGTTCAATTTATATATATTTAATTTGCCATGAAAATATCTTAAAATGGCATTTTAATCAAAATCAATAGAGCCATTTATGAAAAATCCAAAATTTTACAAAAATTTTTCATGTAAAGGGTAGTTAGGGGTGTGGAAATTTTCCCGAAAATCTTCGTGTTGCATCCTTGGAAGATATGAACTTAAATGCCGAGTTTGGTGTTTAACGGTCTTTTGGTTTTTGAGCTATGATGTCCATAGATGCGCGCGCGCACACACACACGCTTACGCACAGAACAAACGGACATTTTGCTAAAAATGCTTTTTTGGATTCAGGGATATCAGAACATATATTTCTGATGAAATCTCGTCGAATTTTTGCGTTTTCTCTATCCGCTATGTACATTGTTCATTCGTGCTAGAGAAAGATGTGTGCCATTCACATGACTTTCTCTATATCCCTGACACAAATTATTCTTAAAAAGTTTATACTTCTATTTTCTTTATGCTAATCAGAAAAAAAAGTAGCAGAAATAGTCTTATTACTTGCTTCCTTGTAAGTAGAAGCGAAATAAGGGACTACCAAAGGTTAAAGTGATAGTCAAAAGCTGGTTGGTATGTCAATGAAGTTCCTTTGTTTATATGGATCGGAGTTGATAAGTTCCTGTATGAGAAAAATATAAGTTTTTTATAGCAGAAACCAAAAATAAGGAATGTCTCAAAAACAATCATCTCCACGAAAAAAATGTATATAACATAAATTGTGTGTTTTAACGTGCTCTACACTGTTTTGTGTAGTAAGTTTTTGTCCATCTCTAACGGTTTAGCAGTTATTCAAAATTCCGTAAAATTCATCCAGAATAAACTACTCTTCAGAGGCTATTCCTAGAAAATTCAAGATATACATTTTATTTGTCGGGTAAATATCTTTAATATACGATATTTTAATCAAAATCTTTACAGCCATTTTTGAGAAAATCAAAATTTTCGAAAAAAGTTCCATGTAAAGGGTAGTTTGGGGTGGGGGGATTTTTCTCAAAATCTTCGTGTCGCATCCCTGGAAGATACTAAACTTAAATACCAAGTTTGGTATTTTACCAACTTTTCGTTTTTGAGTTATCGTGTTTACAGACACACGGACACACACACGGACCTTTTTCTGAAAAAACTTTTTTTTTTTGGATACAGGGGACCATAAATCATATATTTCCGGCGAAATCTCGGTATTGAATATTTTGGCGGAGTGCAATACCTTCTCTATACTGGAAACCAGACGCCAATATTTGGTCAATATTTGACTTCTTTTGTTTTTATCCTATCTCAAATATTATAATATTTATATGTAGGTTTCGAAATTTGAAGTGATTTTTGAAAGACCCTATATATCATGTGATATGTTGTATATATACTCATCCAGAAACTGTTTGATTATGCACTAGACTATAGTTCAAGAGATGAGAGGTAAACAAACCGTAAACTCCGTGGAATATAGTAGACTGGAGTTCATTAGTTAAGAGTTGTTTACCAAGGGTACTACAGCACTAGATACACATCAGTCCACCATATATTCACATAACGATAGTGTTTGTAACATTCATTTGTTTAGTAGTTTAATGTTTTACATGGTGTAACAAAATTACTACTCCAGTTTATTCAAACACAACTCCTTCGTCAATGTAAAGCACACTGTTATACGTCGACTCGACGCCATTGGCTTTTTGAAGGCTGTCACAACTGACTCCCTCGGCGGCGACGAGCGATGGCATGCTGAGGACTATCGTTGCTAGGGCTTAACCACGCTCTGATGTCAGTATGGGGTTTGCAGAGTTGTGGAGTGATTGGAGGTAGCAAGATTTGTTCCTCAGCGGTTGTCAGTCGTGGTGAAAATTTGAACCTGAGTGTTATTTAAATGATGTGGTTCTCAAAACAATCTATCCCTCATCAACCAAAACGAGTTATATTCTTGCTTATAATTGTTCATTAACAATAATAATAATATATCTTTTACCTTTACTTATTATTACACAAATTTCTCTTTTAACCCATTCTCTATTGGGCGTGAAAGATCTCTTAAATGTTCTCAGAGGGCTCTCTGTCAGACAGTTAACCCTTTTCGAGATACGAGGTACGTCCAGAAAGTAAGTTCCGTTCCAATTTATCTCCGCTGCAGCGCTGCGATCGCAGTTCCGCACATGCGCGGTTGACGCTCTGTATCAAGGAGAAGAAACTTGCGCCATTTTGAGATCGCTGTCAGCCACATACGCTTTGTTGTGTTTGTTTACAATGTCGGTGTTGATTGAAAATCCCACCGCTTGTGAAATCAGATCTGTGATTCGTTTTCTGAATGCTAGGAAAGTGAAACCAATTGAAATTTATCGGCAAATTTGCGAAGTTTACGGACAAAATGCAAAGAGTGATTCAATGGTGAGAAGATGGGCCCGACAGCTCATTGAAGGACGTAGTGAAGTGCACGATGAAGAAGGAAATGAGGTCTATCCTTGGTTACAGAAGAACTGGTTCACGCGATTGATGACAAGATCCAGGAAAACCGCAAGTTTACAATTAGTGCTCTCACTATGGAATTTCCCCAAAGCTCACGATCACTAATTCATGAAATTGTTACCGAAAAACTGAAATTTCGTAAACTTTGCTCACGTTGGGTACCAAAGATTCTTACTGAGCAACAGGCGGCAAACTTCTATGAAGAAGGTATACAAAAACTTGTGCCACGCTATGACAAATGCCTGCAAAATTTCGGCAGTTATGTGGAAAAGTAATTTAAGAGTTGTAGAATTTTGTGTAATAAATAATTATTCTGTATCTGTACACAATTTAATTTTATTACCAAACGGAACTTACTTTCTGGACGTACCTCTTATTCCTTGTTGTGATTTCAATTTTAAACTATTTAAACTATTCTCAAAAGGTAACTCATCTTTAGTTTCATGTATCTTTTGTTTTACTCCTGGTCATGCACAGAGAACTGAATTTCAATTGTTTAACATAGTGACCAACTTTTAAAAGATTTGACTTCAGCTTTAGCATAGTGTATTCCCTTATTTCCCTCCTACTTATAAAACAACTTTAATGAGGCTATTTCTGCTATTGTTTATCTCAGTATTAATTAGATAAAATAATAAGCTTTTGTAAGAATAGTTCTTTACAAAACGGCAGAGAAGGTCATGCAAATGGAACACATACGATTTCTTTAGTTTAAAGCCCTTTAACCTGGTAGGTCACATCGTACGATGAATGAAAAAATACTCAAATGAGTCCGGGGTCCATAGAATTTATAGTTACTCATGATTCGTTTTTCAGGATAAGAGAAAATCCTGGGGGAAAAAAAGCTTATCCAGGTAACTCATTCTAACCGAGATTCGAACTCGGGACTGTTGAAGTCGAAGCGGACACGCTCTCCCCACACTACAGAAACGGACGATATGGAATTATTGACATACCATCGAACTTAATAACATCCATTTCTTTACATCCTGTATTTCCATGGTAACTATACAGAAACAAGAGAGCATCGTAAAGCGATAGCACATAACTCAAAGGAAGGAGGAGTTGCAGGTGCCAGTGGACTAGAGCAATTCCTCTGATGAGGAGGCGGTGGTTACAAGGGTTGCTGATGTGGTTAACATCACCCCTGAAATGACTTTAAATTCCCAAGGGAAGGCCTTAACCCTCATTTCTTTTATAGGGTGGGAACGTCACGGGCTTCGACAGTTGAAACATTGCAAGGGCCCTATCGGGAGCACCATTTTGTTGGTCCCTACAATATCCTCTGAGTTATCGCCGTGCCTGCCCATCATCGTCTGCTCCTTTCCTCGTCCTTGAGTTTTATTATTCTTTGTTACCACCCAGGCTTTATTCCATTTGCGTAAGGGATTCTTTTTTGCTTTATCGCCACTGTAATTCGCACCCGGTGATTCTCAAACCGTTGTTCTAAATACCTCATTTCAAGTGTGCCACATTGCTATTACAGTATCTGACGTGTAATAAATATACTGTAAATTCACGTTTTGAGGTTCGCTGAACCATGAAAACTCAATGTGGCAATTTGAGAAAGTATTGCCTCGTTTGGAAATCCCTTAACTTAAAAATAAACAAATGTCCAAATTGTAAGAATGCAACGGTAGATGCAACTAAAAAAAAAATCTGATGTGTTCCATTCACATGACTTTCTCTATATCTCTGTAAATTGTTATTGTTAATCAGCTTATCTTTTATTTATTTCATGCTAATCGAGAAAAATTAGCAGAGATAGTCTTATTTCTTACTTTATTGTAAGTAGAAGCGAAATAAGGGAGTACCATAGGTTAAAGTGAAAGCCAAAAGCTGGTTACTATGTGACTGATGTTCCTTTGTTTGTATGGACAGGAGTTGACAAATTCCTGTATGAGAAAAGTATGTTTTTCAAAGCTTAAACCAAGAAAAATGAATATCTCAAAAACGATCAAGTTCACGAAAAAAATGTATATTACATAAATTGTGTGTTTTAACGTGATCTACATTTTTTGTGTGTTAAGTTTTTGTCCATCTCTTACGGTTTAGTAGTTATGCAAAATTCATCCAGAATAAAGTAGTCTTTAGAGGCTACTCCCAGAAAATTCAAAATATACATTTTATTTGTCAGGTAAATATCTTTAATATATTATATTTTAATCAAAATCGTTAGAGCCATTTTTTTAGAAAATCAAAATTTTCGAAAAAAGTTCCATGTAAAGGGTAGTTTGGGGTGGGGGGATTTTTCTCAAAAACTTCGTGTCGCATCCCTGGAAGATACTAAACTTAAATACCAAGTTTGGTATTTTACCGACTTTTCGTTTTTTGAGTTATCGTGTTCACAGACACACGGACACACACACGGACCTTTTTCTGAAAATGCTTTTTTTGGATACAGGGGACCCTAAAACATACATTTCCGGTGAAATCTCGGTATCGAATTTTTTGGTGGAGTGCAATACATTCTCTATACACTATGCACATAGTGCGTATAGAGAAAGTAATAACTCTAACGATTTTAATTAAAATATCCTATATTAAAGATATTTACGTGACAAATAAAATGTTTATCTTGGATTTTCTGGGACTACCTCTGAAAATCTGCATAACTAGTAAACGTAAGAGATAGACAAAAACTTAGTACACAAAAAATGCGGATCTCGTTAAAGCACACAATTTATGTGTTATACATTTTTTTCGTGCAGTTTCCTTTTCGAGATATTTCCTGTTATTGACTTCAGTTTTAAATTACTTAAACTTTTCTCATACGGGAACTTGTCAACTCCTGAACATGCAAAGAAACGAATTTCAATCCCAAAGCAACCAGCTTTAAATAGAAAGCAAGTAATAATACCATTTCTGATAATGTTTTTCCCGATTGACAAGCAGTAGATTAGAATAATAAGTATTTTAAGAACAATTGGTGATGTAGAGTAGGTCATGTGAATGGAACGCATAAGTTTTGGCTTAATCTATCCCTGTTGGCAGTCCGTAAATTCTGGGAGTTATTGTTTCAATAAATAAATAATCGGCCTGTTTTTTGCAAAGAAAACTCGAATAGAATTAATTGGATAGAAGAGCAAGTTTTAGTAAGTATAGTTTATGGCAGAATAGAGAGAGAAAGTTATGAGATTTTAGCGCAATAGAGTTTTTAAAAATAAGTTTATATTAATAAATTCTATGGGAATGGACCACAAGAATGTTCTACGAGCTAATGTTTTCCATCGGGTCGCTCTGTATTTCGTAGCTAAATTACAGTGACATCTATTAGCAGTCAAATTAATGACAGCTTCATATTGAAAACACCTGTTTCCATCAACTTTCCCATTTTGCAGCACATATAGGCAGAGAAAATAAGGGCTGCATATTAGGAGAGCTCCGATACTGTATTATTCTAAACCCTGCAGATATTGCCCAAATACCTTCGCCAGCTAACCTTGTTATGGTTTTATCTTACACGTGCCTGCCCCCGGGATGTCATCGTCACAAAACGAATCTTTCTGACACAGAGTAAAAAGCATAGCAAGAGATTCCCAAATTGAATTTTAATTTTCGACGAGAGATGCCCACCTCTTTTTATTTGAAGAGCGCATTGCATATCAGTGATGCGAAACGTGATCGAATTTCCAATCAAAGGTACTCCATGTCAAACGTGCTGCTGCCCTTCACCCCCTTTTTATTGATTATTGTGAGCTGTACAGATATTTCAAAAACATTGCCACATTTATCTTTGACTGTCAATCTTGTCCATAGCGTATACGTCAGTGGTCTTAATTCGCAGAGCAGAGTGAAGAGATGTTATCTACATGAATGAATTATTTCTGGAAGCACTGTTACATTCTGTAACATACTTTGAGTCTTCCTGAATCCAGGAAAATATTTTATTTATACAAACACATATAATTTTGTATTGAATAGAGAACAACACGCATAACATATAAGTGTATCTCATTTTGTCCGCTTACTAATACACTGAAACACAAACATCAAAATCTAATGTGTTTTGATTGACCCTGTCTGCTGTGTTTACATACACCACTCCACCTATAGTCGGGCAGAGGAGGGTATGAGATTCGGAATAATAATTATTCTAAAAACATCGTGATATTTTCTTCATTAACATAAATTTAGAAAATATCGGAAAAACGGCAAATACTGGATATCACATTGTCTTCAAACGCTCTTGCAAATATTTGAAGTTATTCATCTCATATATGTACATATGTTTTTGTGTATGTGCCTATGTCTATTAATAAAACTCCTGCGAATAAATGCTAAACTTGGTACTTGAGTTCAGTGGATTTCAAAGATGGGACAGGGAGATTTCTAAGGAATCCCCAAAAACAAAAATATTCAGACTGCCTCCGTGGTTGAGTGGTCAGTGAGCTGACTTCTCACCCCGGGTTCGATTCCCGACTGGGGCGGGGAATTTTTCTTTAGCCAGAATTATTCCCTATCCCCCACAGAGTGTGGAAGTTTGTATGTGAGTGTGAATGTGTGCGTGTTTGAGTAAAACAAAACGATTTAAACCAACGTAAAAAGAACCTACAGACCTTTGGCCCTTGCCAGAAAATTCAAGATATTCATTTTGTTTGCCATGCAAATATCTTTAATATACGACGATTTAATCAATATTATTAGAACTATTTTTGAGAGTTCAAAATTTCGAAAAATTCTCCACGTAAAGGGTGATTGGGGGGGGTAGAATTTTCCTAAAAAACCTAGTGTCGCGTCCTTAAAAGATACACAACATAAATACCAAGTTTAATATTTAACTGACACGCACATGGACATTTTTCTAAAAATGGTGTTTTTGGACTCAGGCGGTTTCAAAGTATACGTTTGCTTTGAAATTTCTACATCAAATTTTGGGTGGAATACAATATTTTTTCCACCTACTATGTCCTTACATAGTATGTGTAAACGTAACTCCATGGCTCGACAGCCCACAAGGGACCGTGGCCTTCCGCCCGGCCGCTGCGTCCCCCATCTCGTTCCCCGGGGGAAAATTCCCCGCGTCGGTACCGGTAGTTTTTTTCAATTCATTTCATTTATTTCATCCATAATGTTACATGTTATTAGACACACCAACAAATAGGTAACAACATTATAAAATGCATATCAAATGTAAATTACACAACATTTACAACATCTAGGATTACAATATAACCAAATTTTACAATGTTACAAAGAGTAAACAATTAACCTAAGATTGCAAACAATTAACCTAAGATAGCAAAAATTCATCAACTGAATAATAACAGTTTGTCATTAAAAATTTTGTAAACATTTCTTAAAACCTTGAATGGATTTTATATTCTTTATTTTAGCAGGTATATAATTGTACAGATGGGTATCTTTATAATAGAAACTATTCTAAAAAAAAAAAAAACTGATGTGTTCCATTCACATGACTTTCACTATATCACTGTAACAAATTATTCTATTTACTTCATCTAATGGAGCAAAAATTAGCAGAAATAGTCTTATTACTTGCTTCCTTGTTAGTAGAAGTGAAATAAGGGGGTGCCATAAGTTAAAGTGATAGTCAAAAGCTGGTTGCTCTGCGACTGAAGCTCCTTTGTTTGAATGTACACGAGTTCACAAAGTCCTGTATGAAAAAAATATGTTTTTATAGCTGAAACCAAAAACAAGGAATATCTCTAAAACAATCAACACCACGAAAAAAATGTATATTACATAAATTGTGTGTTTTAAGGTGCTCTACATGATTTGTGCAGTCAGTTTTTGTTCATCTCTTAGGTTTAGCAGTTATGGAAAATTCCGTAAAATTGACCCTGAATAAAATAGTCTTCAGAGGCTATACTCAGAAAATTCAAAATATGCATTTTATTTTTCAGGTAAATATCTTTAATATACGATATTTTAATCAAAATCGTTAGAGCCATTTTTTAGAAAATCAAAATTTTGGAAAAAAGTTCCATGTAAACGGTACTTGGGGGTGGGGGGATTTTTCTCAAAAGCTTCGTGTTGCATCCCTGAAAGATACTAAACTTAAATACCAAGTTTGGTATTTTACCGACTTTTCGTTTTTGAGTTATCGTGTTTACAGACACACGGAACCACACACGGACCTTTTTCTGAAAATACTTTTTTTGATACAGGAGACCCTAAAGCATATATTTCCGGTGAAATCTCGGTATCGAATTTTTTGGTGGAGTGCAATACCTTCTCTATACACTATGTACATAGCAGTATAGAGAAATTAAAAATTGAAATTATGAGGTGCATTGTGTAATTTTGACTTGTTCCTTGTATCATTGAATGTCTGAGTCAACAGCAAGTGCTTCAATGTGTGTTTGTAGTTACACAATATATACACGGCAGTGGCATAATGTTTAACTCTCTAAAATATGGTTTACAGCTGATAAATTCAGCACAATCCTGATTACTTTTTTTATCGTTTAAATATTTTAATTAACTCACTAGTAGATCCCCATAGAACTATCCTATATGATAGAAGTGAATGAAAATTTGCAAAATATACCATCCTAAGTTTGCACTTATTTACTGATTGGCTAAGCATTTTGATTTGAAAACATATCTTACTAAGTAGCTTTACTAATTCATTAATATGGACATTCCATTTCGGGTTCTTATCAATCCGAACCCCAAGAAATTTTGATTTATCAGTATATTCTATTTCTTCTCAAATAATATAGCTGGGGAATACAAATGTTTGTTGTTTTTGTGGTGAAAACTAATTGCTACACATTTTTACTTTCTCTTGCCCCTATGTACAGTGTACATAGGGATAGAGAAGTATTGCATTCCATCCAAAATTCGATTTCGAGATTTCACCGGAAATACATGTTTTAGGACCCCCTGAATCCAAAAAAACATTTCCAGAAAAAGGTCCGTGTGTGTATGTGTGTGTGTCCGTGTGTCTGTGAACACGATAACTCAAAAACGAAAAGTAGCTAAAGTACCAAACTTGGTATTTAAGTTCAGTATCTTCAGTATCAGTATCTTCCAGGGATGCGACACGAAGATTTTGAGAAAAATCCCCCCATCCCAAACTACCCTTTACATGGAACTTTTTTCGAAAATTTTGATATTCTTAAAAATGGCTCTAACGATTTTGAGTAAAATATCGTATATTAAAGATATTTACCTGACAAATAAAATGTATATCTTGAATTTTCTGGGAATAGCTTCTAAAGACCTGTTTATTCGGGATGAATTTTGCTTAATTTGGCATAACTAATAAATCGTAAGAGATAGACAAAAACTTACTATACAAAAAATGTAGGCCTTGTTAAAATACACAATTTCCTCATATACATTTTTTTTCGTGGAGCTTACCGTTTTCGAGTTAGTGAAGTTTCAGTTGTGAAATACTTACACTTTTCTCAGACGGGAGTGTCCGTTTTTCTTTTGTTCTACTCCTGGCCAAGAAAAGAAGCGATTTGTAATGACAATCGCATAACGAAAGCTTTTAAAACATATGACTATCGATTTAGCCTGGTGTATTCCCTTATTTTCTTCCTTCTTATAAAGAAGTAAGTAATAAGAACATTGTGCTGAATACCTCGAATAACAAGGTGCAGAAAGAAGAATAATGTTATGTAAGAAGTTTGTAGAACGGCTAGAGAAAGTCATGTGAGTGTAACACATGAGATTTTTCCTTTTTTACACAGAGACAATTTCCTTTATTTAATCATGTGTCCGTTTGGCAAGCAGCCGCGCTACCACCGCGCTAAGGAACGACCACCACAAAGTACGTGTAGAGAAAGTAAATAAGCATGCATAGGAAAACATCCGAGCGCACATGTACATGAACGGCATGAATCAAAAACGAAGAGTGGATTGTGAATCATAGTGAAGAATAACGGTACAGTGCTAGTCTCTGAACTGTGTGTTTGTCATGGCGGCCAATCCCAGATTTGACGGAAGAGGAAGCCATGTATCCCACCCAGCAAATCTGATCTTGATATTTACACAACCAAAATCCGTGAGAACGGCAGGAGGAAGCACAAACGACCGGATCATTGCGTCCTAGGATGTTTATTGTGTTTCGGCGTGATTGTTTTACAGCTGAACCGGATTTGCTTCGAGGGGTGGAAAACAAAGAACGAGCGGCATCCGTTCGGTTTATTTAATTGCAATTATAAACTCTTGTATGTCGCACACGCTTGTTTGTGTACGGCATCTCTGCATTTGTTTTGTTTGTAGTCGTGCCATTGCCAGGTTTATTGACAGATTAATTCCTTCTGTGCGCCGGCTGGAGTGTTTTCTAAACAAATACATCGCAATATAAAACACTGGATGCAAGTTTATTGTATATTTTAGAAATTAGTGCAAGAATTTTTCTTGCGTACTAACTTTCAGCTCAGTATTTCTTAATTATACGAAATTTATCAAAAGCTGCTATGTCGCACTTATACAAATTCAAATAAATAATAATAATAATAATAATAATAATAATAATAATAATAATAATAATTATAATACATATTACTTTCTCTATATCTGTTATGTACATAGTGTATAGAGAAGGTATTGCACTCCACCAAAAAATTCGATACCGAGATTTCACCGGAAATATATATTTTATTGTCCCCTGTATCCAAAAAAAGGATTTCCAGAAAAAGGTCCGTGTGTGTGTGTGTGTGTGTGTGTGTGTGTCCGTGTGTCTGTGAACACGATAACTCAAAAACGAAAAGTCAGTAAAATACCAAACTTGGTATTTAAGTTTAGTATATTCCAGGGATGCGACACGAAGATTTTTAGAAAAATCCCCCCACCCCAACTACCCTTTACATGGAACTTTTTTTCGAAAATTTTGATTTTCTCAAAAATGGCTCTAACGATTTTGATTCAAATATCGTATATTAAAGATATTTACCTGACAAATAAAATGTATATTTCAATTTTCTGGGAATAACCTCTGATTACTACTTTATTCTGGGTCAATTTTACAGAATTTTGCATAACTGCTAAACCGTAAGAGATGGACAAAAACTTACCACACAACAAATGTAGAGCACCTTAAAACACACAACTTATGTTATACACATTTTTTTCGTGGAGTTGATTGTTTTTGAGATATTCATTGTTTTTGGTTTCAGCTATAAAAACTTAAACTTTTCTCATAAAGGACTTTGGGAACTCGTGTCAATACAAAGGAACTTCAGTCGCAGAGCAACCAGCTTTTGACTAACACTTTAACCTATAGTACCCCCTTATTTTGCTTCTACTAACAAGGAAGCAAGTAATAAGACTATTTCTGCTAAGTTTTGCTCCTTTAGATGAAGTAAATAGAATAATTTGTTGCAGTGATGTAGTGAAAGTCATGTGAATGGAACACATCATATTTTTTTTAATTGTTACTCCACACGCCAAGTGTAGCACAGGAGTTTGATAGGTAGAGTCATAACGAAAAATGCAATACCATAGCCGGGATTTGAACCCCGGATCTTCCAAGCTCTAGCCGGTTGTTCTAACCACTGAGGTACTGACTTGTTTCCCAGTAAGCGACAAGTTAGAGAGGAGTAAACGGAATCGTTACGATGATTATTTGCATGATTGAATTGGAATTTCTAGTTCGTGAATTCACTACTATAACTGTAAATGGCTTGTTATTTATGAACACTCTTTAACTACTCTGGTTCTCAGCGTCCCATTCTAAATTGGGCGTGAAAGTCCGCTTAATTTTGCTCAGAGGCCTTTCTATTAGGTTTGAGGTTATTTTACGTGCCGAAATCTACGACACGGGACCAACGGCTTTACTTCCCTTCCAAAGGAAGCCGAAGTTATGATTTTTACATCCGAAAAAATCCATCGTCCTCCGCCGGGTTTGAACTCGGGGTATATGAAGTTAGCATGGTAACCATTACACCACGGAGGGTGTCTTTCGCCACTATGAGAGGGATTAGCTTGTCGCCCACAAATGGCGCTGTAGAACGAAATCACGACTTGCGGATGCGACATGCTGGAAAATTTTTGTTCAGTAACTTTAAGCCATGCTAAGCATTTTTGCATCCGAAAATCCATCAACCTCTGCCAGGTTTGAAACTGCAATCTTGGGGTTTGGAGCGTGGTAACTACCTACAACACGGAGAGCGACGGTAAACCACAAGGTGTTATCAAATTATTTTGAGATGACACCCCAATGGCGACGGACGATGTCCGAAGTACCCAACTGACTCGTATGTTTGGGATTGTCCATAATAGTTGGCTATACAATGAATCATGGGTCCTGAAGTACTTACAACTTTGGGGTTTGTCATCTCAAAATAATTTGAGATCACCTTGTGGTTTTCCGGGAAACATGCGAGTCAGTTGAGAAATTTAATACCGTACCGGCATGTTGCCATGGTAGCTCAGCGGTAGCACCACCGCCTAGAGACCGGGAGAACCGTGGTTCAAATCCATGCTGTGACTTTGAATTTTTCAGTCTGACTCACCTTTCTAATTGAAATTTGGTTATCTTACGCTTGAGAAAAGTTTAAGTAGTTTAAAATTGAAACGAAAAACAAGGAATATCTTGGTTACACACACACACACACACACACACACACACACACACACACACACACAATGTATGTTTCAACGATATCTATATTTTTTCTGCAGTAGTCTTTGTCTATCTCTTATGGTTTACGAGTTACACAAAAGTAATCAAGAATGAAGAGGTCTTCAGAGGTTGTTCTCAGAAAATTCAATATATATTATCAATAAAATATTTTAAAATAATTTAATATTTTAAACACATGGTATTTTAATCAAATTGTTGCAATCATCTTTTAGAAACTCAAAATGTTCTAAAAATGTTCCATGTAAAGGGTACTTTTGGGGGGATTTTCTTTAAAATCTTTGTGTCGCATCTTTGGGAGATATACCAGATATAGTATTTAATATAATTTTCGTTTTTGGGTTACGCTGTCCTCTCATACACACACAGCCCTTTTTCTAAAAATTCTTTATTCGGATTCAAGGAGAATTCACTCTCTAAATACATGTTTCCGGCGAAATATGTGTATGAAATTTTTGGGTAGAGTACAATATCTTCTTTGTCCACTATGTAAGTGTACATACGTGCTAGAGAAAGTAATTATACGAGAAAGGTAATATCGAGGAAATGAATTCAAGAAAATCACTGCCTCGACTAGCAACATGATTTTAAAAATCCAACAACTGGCTCGTTCTCCAGATCTAAATGCCTGTGTTTATTATCTGTGGGGGTATTCTTACAGATAAATTATGTGCAACAAATCCATATAATTGCAGATTGTGTTCAACAGGTGCCAAGCTTTTATAGACGCAGAGAAGCACCGTTTCGAACACCTTTTATAATTAAATTAATGAAAGGGATAGCAAAGTCAAGTGTTTTCACATCAAAAACACTTTTAAGAGGAAAAGCATTGATCGTTTTCGCCACTACTACATGAAATGATTTCTTAATACACTGCCACGGCAACAGCAGCATTTGAGTCGCGTCCTTCAAGAGAAACCTACTACAATCATCCATATAACAGCATATATGTATTTATAACCAAATGTATTTTTGAAGCGCTCTATAGCTTTTACTTTCTCTAGATAGCTTATGATATGTGGGTAGAGAAGGTATTGCACTTCAACCAAAATGTTGATACCAAGATTTCATCGGAAATATATGTTTTAGGATCACCTGTATCCAAAGAAAAACATTAAAAAAAAAGTGTATGTGTGTGTCCGTACGTCAGTGAACACAATAACTCAAAACTGAAAAGTCGGTAAAATACCAAACTTGATATTTAAATTTAATATTTTCCAAGGATGCGTCACGAAGAATTTGAGGAAAATCCTGCCACACCAAAATACCCTTTTTATGGACAAAATTTATTCTGGATTAATTTTATGGATCTTGCATAGCTGCTAAACCGAAAGAATTGGACAAAAATGTACCACACAGAAAATATAGGGCACAATAAAACACACAATTTATGTTATATGCATTTTTTTCGTGGAGTTGATCGTTTTTAAGATATTCCTTGTTTATAGGTTCATACTTTTCTCATACAGGAATTGTTCAGCTCCTGTCCATACAAACAAAGGAACTTCAGTCACATAGCAACCCGCTTTTGACTATCACTTTAACCTATGGTACTCCCTTATTTCGCTTCTACAATAATAAGACTATTTCTGCTAATGTTTTCTCAATTAACATGAAATAAATAGAAGCATAAGATTTTTAACAATAATTTGTTGCAGGGGTGTAGAGAAAGGCATGTGAATGGAACACATCAGATTTTTTTTTTTTTTTTTGGATCGGGGAACCTGATACCATATTTATGGTGAAATGTCGTATCGAATTTTTGGTAGGAATACAATACTTCTACATACTATTACACTGTATACACATACGTGGTAGAGAAAGCAAACGAGCGAGCATCAGTATAACTAGTAAAATTGGAGAGCAAGGGAATAAAGTGGAAGATGCGAGAAGCAGCATGTCCCCATGATGTTTTCCGGCAAGCAGGTTACCCAGTTTATTGCCAAGGTGCCGGTCGGTCGGAGAGACCAAATTGTGACATAGGAACAACCTTTATCGCGCTTAATTTACATGTACAGCATCAGTAAGAGCTCCAAACGCCTTTCTGCTGCAAGATAACAGCGCCGTTTCCTTGCCAACGTGTAACTTTGATGTAAGTTTTACTACTTCCCTTGGGAGCATAAAAACGTTACACTACATATTACAAGCAGCGAACCTGTCCATGATAAAGCAATATACAGATATTTGAAAATGTTTTCTATATTAGTAAGTTGAAAATCGATACTAGATTCACCACCAGATATTTGAGTGTGCTCAGAGATAAAGGAAGTGATGAATTCATAAAAAAATGTCTATTGTGCTCCATTCACATGCATTTCCTTCGTGTTCCACAATCATACTTTCTTTACAAAATCATGGCAATACATATCATGGTAATATCTATCAACATTAGCAGAATAGGTCTCATTAGTTGGTTTATGTAGTAGAAGAGAAATAAGGAAATACACTAAGCTAAAGCGATAGTCACATATTTTAGAAGCTGGACGCTAGGGGAAGCACTTGAAAGTCGGCTCTCTTTTTCATTTACGGGAGTAAAACAAAAGAGGGGGAAACAAAAGTTGACTTCTCGCCTAAGAAAATTTTCAGTATTTAAAAATTGAAACCAATAACAATGGATATCTAAAAATGGTCAACTCCACAAAAAATCTGATGTGTTTCATTCACATGACTTTCTCTACATCCCTGCAAAAAATATTATTAAAAAACTTATGCTTCTATGTACTTCATGGTAATCGAGAAAAAATTAGCAGAAATAATGTTATTACTTGCTTCCTTGTAAGTAGAAGTGAAATAAAGGGAGTACCATAGGTTAAAGTGGTAGTCAAAAGCTGGTGGCTATGTGACTGAAGTTCCTTTGTTTGTATGGACAGGAGTTGACAAATTCCTATATGAGAAAAGTATAAGTTTTTCAAAGCTGAAACCAATAACAAGGAATATCTAAAAAAACGACCAATTCCAGCAAAAAAATGTATATAACATGCATTGTGTGTTTTAACGTGCTCTACATTTTTTGTGTGGTAAGTTTGTGTCCATCTCTTACGGTTTAGCAGTTATGCAACATTCCGTAAAATTCATCCAGAATAAAGTAGTCTTCAGGGGACACTCCCATAAAATTCAAGATATACATTTTATTAGTTGGAGGTGGGGAAATTTTGTTGAAAATCTTCGTGTCGCATCCTTGGAAGATACCAAACCTAAATACCAAGTTTGGTTTTTAACGGACTTTTCGTTTTTGAGCTATACTGCCCACAGGCACACGCATACACACAGATACACACAGACTCACATAGACAGACAGACACACACACACACGGACATTTGTCTGAAAATGCTTTTTTTGGATCCATGGTGTCTCAAAACATGTATTTCACGTGAAATCTTGGTATCTAATTTTTGGGTGCCTTACAATAGCTTCTCTATACACTATGTACATGGTACATGTAGAGAAAGTAAAAATGTGTATGACATAAATTGTGTGTTTTAACGAGATTTACATTTTCTCTGTAGTAAGTTTTTGTCTATCTCTGATGCCTGCAATAATAAAACAAATTACAATAAAATGTAATTGCATAGAGTTTACAATGAAGAAATAACTCCGTCAAAAGCATTATCGCGAATTCTTCACAAGAAAATGTTCCTTGCATCCCATAACATGTACAGTCCCTAAAACTTCGATGCCGAAATACAGGGTTACTACAAAAGAAATAGACAACTTCAACTGCCTGTAAAACAAAAACTATTAGAGATAGCAACCTAATTATTTTGGAGGTATGTTGAGAAACTCTCAAAGTTTCGTTTGTTACTATTGGTAACGCTGTAGTGTTTTGTTTGTTGTTGCAGAAGCTGAAATGGCGGAAAATCCTGTGGAAAAGGCATATTGCGTGTTGGAATTTGCTAGAACGCAATCAGCAACTGTTGTCCAACGACATTTTAGAACACGTTACCACAAAAATGAAATGATGCGCTCACAAAACCAGCATCGTCTTCATCATGTCGCAACATGTCGATGCAAAAGTCACGCCGTATGACCTTATCTTCTTCACTCAGAAACTGCAACATCTTTAATCTGTAAGGCATCATGTGCAGTCGCTTCCGCAAGATTTTCCATACAGTTTGCTGTGGAATTTGTAATTTCATGCTTGCCCTAGATGTCGATTTCTGTGGGCTTCTTATGTAGGCAGAACGAACACGTTCAACGTTTTCTTCCGAAACTCTTGGTCTTCCCGAGCTCTTCCCTTTGCACAAACATCCCGTTGTCTCGAATTTTCTATACCAGTCGTAGATTGACTGTCTAGTCGGTGGCGTTTTGTGGTAACGTGTTCTAAAATGTCATTGGACAACACTTGCTGATTGCGTTCTAGCAAATTCCAACACGCAAAATGCCTTTTCCACAGGATTTTCCGCCATTTCAGCTTCTGCAACAACAAACAAAACACTACAGCGTTACCAATAGTAACAGACAAAATTTTGAGAGTTTCTCAACATACCTCCAAAATAATTAGGTTGCTATCTCCAATAATTTTTTGTTTTACAGGCAGTTGAAGTTGTCTATTTCTTTTGTAGTAACCCTGTACAATAGTGCTCAAAATAAATTCGTATCATTTTAAAATTTAGCACGTACCTCTGTATATATTACTCATATAGCTATCCGCCTTAGTCAAGTTCTCTACTCAATCAGTTCCTGAAAATTATCCCGTTTCCGTATAGGACAGATTTTACTTTCTCTACACGTACCATGTAGCTAGTGTATGCAGAACATATTGTATTGTTTCAAAAACGAAAAGATCGTTAAATACCAAACTAATATTCTTCCAAGAATACGCCACGAAGATTTTCAAGAAAATCCCCCAACTACCCTTTCATGGAACTTTTTTCTAAAATCTTTATTTTTTTCAAAAATGGCTCTAACGATTTGATTAAATATCGTACATTAAAGATATTTACCTGGCAAATAAAATGTATATCTTGAATTTTCTGGGAATATCCTCTGAAAACTATTTTATTCTGGATGAATTTTACGGAACTTTGCATAACTGCTAAACCGTAAAAGATGAACAAAAACTTACCATACAAAAAATGTAAAGCAAGTTAAAACACAAGGTTTATGTTATATTCATTTTTTTTTTCGTGGAGTTGATCGGTTTTAGATATTCCTTGTTATTGATTTCAGCTTTAAGAAACTTATACTTTTCTCACACAGGAATTTGTCAACCCCTGTCTAAACAAAGGTACTTCAGTCACATAGCAACCGGATTTTGACTATCACTTTAACCTATGGTACTTCCTTATGTCACTTCTACTTACAAGGAAGCAAGTAATAAGACTATTTCTAATATTTTTTTTCTCGATTAGTATGAATTAAATAGAAGAATAAGGTTTTTAACAATAAGATGTTGCAGAGATGTATAGAAAGTCTTGTGAATGGAACACATCAGATTTTTTTATTCAGAGCTTTATTTAACATACGTTCCGAGACTTATTTTCCATTTGTCCAAGTTTCTGGTTTATAGGGGGCTCACTTTAGGCAGGTTCTACTGTGTCAGTCGTCCTCCGTGGTGTAATGGTTACCATGATAACTTCATATACCCAAGGTCGCGGGTTCAAACCCGGCGGAGGACGATGGATTTTTTCGGGTGTAAAAATCCTTAACATGGCTTCCTTCGGAAGGGAAGTAAAGCCGTTGGTCCCGTGTCGTAGATTTACGGCACGTAAAAGAACCTCAAGTCTGATAGAGAGGACTCTGAGCAAAATTAAACGGTCTTTCAACGGTCCCAATATAGAATGGGACGCTGAGAACCACAGCAGTTAAAGAGCGTCCATAAATAACACGGTATTTACATTTCTACTGTGCCAGGTTTAGTATTTAACCGACTTTTCCTTTTTGAGTAATGTTGTCCAGATACACACACGTACAATTACTTTTCTAAAAATGCTATTTTTTCGTTGAAATGTCGATATGAAATTTTACTTTCTCTATACGCACTATGTACATAGTGTATAGAGAAGGTATTGCAATGCACCCAAAAATTCGATTCTGAGTTTTCACCGGAAATACATGTTTTGGGTCCCCTGAATCCAAAAAAATCATTTTTAGAAAAATGTCAGTGTTTCTGTCTGTCTGTCTGTCTGTCTGTGTATATGTGTGTGTGTCTGTGGGCAGCATAGCTCAAAAACGAAAAGACCGTTAAATACCAAACTTGGTATTTAACGGTCTTTTCGTTTAATGGTGTATCTTCCAAGGATGCGACACGAAGATTTTCAAGAAAATCCCACCAACCAAACTACGCTTTACATGGAACTTTTTTCGAAAATTTTGGAATTTCTAAAAAATGGCTCTAACAATTTTGCTTAAAATATCGTATATTAAAGATATTTACCGGACAAATAAAATGTATATCTTGAATTTTCTGGGAATAGCCTCTGAAGAGCTCTTTATTCTGGATGAATTTTACGGAATTTTGCATAACTGCTAAACCGTAAAAGATGTATAAAATCTTTCCACACAAAAAATGTAGAGCACATTAAAACACACAATTTATGTCATATACATTTTTCCGTGGAGTTGATAGTTTTTTAAGTATTCCTTGTTTTGGGTTTCAGTTTTGAAAATCTTATATTTTTCTCATACGGAATTTGTCAACTCCTGTCCATACAAACAAAGGAACTTCAGTCACATAGCAACCATCTTTTGACTATGACTTTAACCTATGGTACTCCCTTATTTCGCTTCTACTTACAAGGAATCAAGTAATGAGACTATTTGTGCTATTTTTTTCTCGATTAACATGAAGTAAATGGAATTTTAAGCTTTTTAACAATAATTTGTTGCAGAGAGGTAGAGAAAGTCATATGAATGGAACACATCAGATTTTTTTTAGCGGAATGCAATACTTCGCCTACTTACTTTACGCAGTAGATAACCTAAAAACTAGATACATTCTTGAAGATTTATATAAAGTCAGTATTTCCAAAAGCTGTATATTCTTTGTACAGAAAAGTAAACATTTAAAGGCTAGTTTGCGCGAGAGAAAAGGACAGTTCCATTAAATAGCGATAGTGGAGTGTAAGCTGGTTGCGCAGTTTGTAATGCAATAGAAGACGTAATGTCATTATAACCGTACAGCGCCGTAGACTGCAGTAATTGGCTTACAGAGACCGTGTGTTGATATCAGAAGACAAATTGAAGTGCGTCCCTAATTTGAGTTTCCGTTGCGGTTTGTTCCGGTGGCGGATCTTGATTACAGCTGTAGAGGCAGTTAAATTTCCTTAATCTAGGTAACTTTCGGTTTCGGAAAAGAACAGGACTGGTGCCTGAGTAATTATGGCCCCAGTACAGCTTCTGTTTGCTCTATGCTTCATTTAAAAAACCTAGTAGTTCCATTCACATGAACTTCTCTCCTATTCTATAACAAAAAAAATTAAAAAGCTTATTTTTTGTCTACTTCATACTAATCAAGATTAATACAAAATCCTTACAAATAAAAGGAAATATGGATACACTAGGGTAAAACGATAGTTGAATATTTTAACAGCAATATCTATGCTATTGAACTTCGGTTCCCTTTTAGTGACCTGGAGTAAAACAGAAGAAAAATGAATAACAAATTTCCCTTTAAGAAAAGTTTTAAGTATTTTAAAATTGAGACCCAGAACGTGAAATACCTCGGAAATGGTTAACTCCAAAAACATGTATAGGATGTAAATTGTGTATTTTAAAGAGATCCACATTTTTTGGGTATTAAGTTTTTGTCTATCTCTTCAGACACTATTCCCAAAAATATTAGAATTATGTACTTTTTATTGAAATAAATATCTTTAATATATGCTATTTTAATCAAAATCGGTGGAGCCTTTTTGAGAAAATCAAAATTTTCAAATTTTTTCCATCTAAAGTGTAGTTCGGAGTAGGAGATTTTGTTGAAACTTTTCGTGTCGCATCCTTGGAAGATACGAAATTTAAATACCAATTTGGTATTTAAGCGAGTTATCGTTTTTCCGTTATGCTGTCCACAGACACAAAAATCCAGAGAGATAGAGTTAAAGAGAAGAATATTTCATAAACTTGCTGTTTATTTATTATTATGTTTTTTGTTGTTGTTTTTTTTTTTTTTGGATTCAGAGATCCTCAAAACACGTATTCCCGATGAATCTGGTGTCTAATTTTTGAGTGGATTACAGCACCTTCTCTACCTACCATGCACATTGCACATAAGTGCTAGAGAAAGTAAAATGTTTGCTTCTAGCAATAGAGTTGATAAAGGAGGATGAAACGATATTCAAATTTTTAAAAGTACGCTTAAGGCTGGTTTTGAAATTCCATATTTTCTCCTGCCGCGAAGATACACAAACATATGGTGATTAACAGATAAAAATTGAGTGTGGAAAAATTCTCAGTTGTAGGCACGAACATCTCAAAAATACTATGGTCGTTTTTTTTTAACCTCCGATAGGCTATAAATAAAAGACATATTCATATAAAACAATTATTTTATTACTAAAAGTTTAGTACACTTATGATTATTTTCAAGATAATCACCGAAAAGATTGAGACATTTATCGTACTTGTGCACAAGCTTTACAACATCCGCTTCAAAAAATGTTGCTGCCAATGATTTCAAATGAGATTTGACGTTGTTTTGAAAATCTTCGTTGGTTTGAAAGTGCTTCCCTCCTAGCCACGTCTTCAATTCAGGGAAAAGGTGAAAGTTGCTGGGTGCCAGGTCAGGACTGTACGGCGGATGATCGAAAATGTCCCATTGAAATTGTTCAAGGAGTCGATAGGTTGTGCCCGAACGTTGTCATGGAACAACGGAAGTCAGCATTCCTCTTCGTTTGTTTTGAATGGCTCTCCGCAAACGTCGTAAAGTACGAAGATCTTAAACCAACGTCAATGCTCATTTGAAATCATTGGCGGCAATCTTTTTTAAAGGGGTAATGCGAAGCTTGTGCACAGGTGCGATAAATTTCTCAATCTTTACGGTGATTATGTTGAAACGGTTAGGGTGGGGGGATTTTCTTGAAAACCTACGTGGCGCATCCTTGGGAGATACTAAACATAACTACCCCAACTACCCTTTAAAAGTTACAGTATTCGAAAATTTTGATTCTCTCAAATATGACTGTAACGAATATAATTAAAATTCCATTTTCATAACAAAATAAATGTACACCTTGAATTTTCTGGGAATAACCTCTTAAGACCTCTTCATTTTGGATGACTTTTGTATAACTCATAAACTTAAGAGATGGAGAAAAACTTATTGCTCAAAATTATGGATCTCATTTAAACACACAGTTTATGTCAACATTTTTTTTAATTTTTGTAAAGTTACCCGTTTCCCAGATATTTCTTTTTATCGGTTTCAGTTTTAATATTTAAAAGTTTTCTCAACCTGGAAGTCAACTTTGGTTGCACATCTCTTTTGTTTTACTTCCGGGAATGCAAAAGTTTTTAAAAGATTTGCTTTCGCTTTAGCCTAGTTTATTCCCTTATTCCTTTTACTTACGAGGCACTAAGCATTAAGGCAAATTCTGCTAATGTTTATCTTAATTAGCATAAATTAGAACAATAAACTTTTGTAAGAATAGTTTGATACAGAATAGATAGAGAAAGACATATGAATGTAAAACGTCAGAATATTTTGTTCTTTTCTTTCGGAAATGAATTTGAATTTTGAAGTGCTTCCGAAGTATTTTTACTTTCTCCATACGCACTACATAAGTACATAGTGTATAGAGAAAGTATTGCACTCCACCAAAAATTCGATACCGAGATTTCGCCGGAAATATATGTTTTAGGGTCCCCAATATCCAAAAAAAGCATTTTCACAAAAAGGTCCGTGTGTGTGTGTGTGTGTGTGTGTGTGTGTGTGTGTGTGTGTGTGTGTGTCCGTGTGTCTGTGAACACGATAACTCAAAAACGAAAAGTCGGTAAAATACCAAACTTGGTATTTAAGTTTAGTATCTTCCAGGGATGCGACACGAAGATTTTGAGAAAAATCCCCCCACCCCCAACTACCCTTTACATGAAACTTTTTTCGAAAATTTTGATTTTCTGAAAAATGGCTGTAACGATTTTGATTAAAATTTCGGATATTAAACATATTTATCTAACAAATGAAATGTATATCTTGAATTTTCTAGGAATAGCCTCCGAAGAGTAGTTTATTCTGGATGAATTTTACTAAATTTTGAATAACTACACAAAAAATGTAGAGCACATTAAAACACACAATTTATGCTATATACATTTTTTTCGTGGAGTTCGTCGTTTTTGTGACATTCCTTATTTTTGGTTTCTGCTATGAAAAACGTATACTTTTCTCATACAGGAAGTTGTCAACCCCTATCCATATAAACAAAGGAACTTCATTGACATAGCAACCAGCTTGTGACTATCACTTTAACCTACGGTTGTCCCTTATTTCGCTTTTACTTACAAGGAAGCGAGTAATAAGACTATTTCTGCTATTTTTTCTGATTAGCATAAAGTAAATAGAAGTATAAACTCTTTAAGAATTATTTGTTGCAGGGATATGGAGAAAGTCATGTGAATGGTACACATCAGATTTTTCGGTATGAATGCAGCTAAGTATTAATACTAATTTGTAGTTTACAGAGAAATATACGTGAAGGAACACCATACTATTTCTTATGACTCATGGTACCTTAACCATTTTTTGTTTTTAATTTTGAAATTTTGGACCGCATTCCTAAAATAACTTTTTAAAGTCATGAGAAAACAGATAGACCATAAAATGCATGTCACATGGCGTGCCTAAGCTCTGCATGTATCGTAAGGCTTTGTAGACGAGTAATCGCAGTTGACAAGAACATTTTTCATAAACATAGGATTTATTTATGTTCTATTTTGGTAAGTTAAATTTACCGAGGCACACTTCCGTTTCACAATGATGAATAATGGTTTTCATTAACAAAACAGTTGCCGAACGGTGATGCCTGTCGAAATGTTTCGCGGCGATAAATTTAAGTTATTGTATCGCGGTTACACGCATTCACAAAAACAAGCACCGACAAAATATTCTGTTGACAAAAACACCAGATTGAAAAGAATGGGTTACAAAGCGAAGAAACCGAAAAACCGCGGCTTTAACGTAAAACCTATAATGCCTACTTTCTGACGGCGGGAAGGAATCATTACTTGAAATAAAAACTTTATAAGGCACTAATTATTGGATACTTATTGCTTACATACAACATATGCCATAGAATTGTTAATATTCTGTCTGGTTTTAGAACCTTCTGTGTCAATGGTAACTCAACAGAATCGAATTGTTTTTATTTTTTACTTTCTCTATACGCACTATTTACATAGTGTATAGAGAAGTAATGCACTGCACCCAAAAATTCGATACCGAGATTTCACCGAAAATAAAGATTTTAGGGTCCCCAATATCTATAAAAAGCATTGTCACTAAAAGGTGTGTGTGTGTGTGTGTGTGTGGGTGTGTCCGTATGTCTGTGAACACGATAACTCAAAAACGAAAAGTTGGTAAAATACCAA
Organism: Hymenopus coronatus; assembly: GCA_030762935.1. Classification (NCBI taxonomy): domain Eukaryota; kingdom Metazoa; phylum Arthropoda; class Insecta; order Mantodea; family Hymenopodidae; genus Hymenopus; species Hymenopus coronatus. The sequence goes on from CM060897.1 coordinate 32,289,519, forward strand.
ACTTGGTATTTAAGTTTAGTATCTTCCAGGGATGCGACACGAAGATTTTGAGAAAAATCCCGCCACCCCCAACTACCCTTTACTTGGAACTTTTTTCGAAACTTTTGATTTTCTCAAAAATGGCTCTAACGATTTTGATTAAAATTTCGTAGATTAAACATATTTACCTGACAAATAAAATGTATATCTTGAATTTTCTAGGAATAGTCTCTGAAGAGTAGTTTATTCTGGATGAATTTTACGGAATTTTGAATAACTGCTAAACCGTAAGAGATATACAAAAACTTACCACATAAAAAATGTAGAGCACGTTAAAACTCACAAATTATGTTATATAATTTTTTTTTCGTAGAGTTCGTCGTTTCTGAGACATTCCTTATTTTTGGTTTCTGCTATGAAAAACATTTTTCTTATACAGGAACTTATCAACTCCGATCCATATAAACAAAGGAACTTCGTTGACATAGCAACCAGCTTTTGACTACCACTTTAACCTATGGTAGTCCCTTATTTCGCTCCTACTTACAAGGAAGCAAGTAATAAGACTATTTCTGCTAATTTTTTTCTGATTAGCATAAAGTAAATAGAAGTATAAGCAGTTTAAGACTAATTGGTTGCAGGGATATAGAGAAAGTCATGTGAATGCTACACATCAAATTTTTTTACTTAATCTACTTTGTACATAGTACATAGGTAGAGAGACCTAAAAATTCGATAGTGAGATTTGACTAGAAATAATTGTTTTAGAGTCCCCTGGATCCAAAACACATATTTTGGCGTGTTTTTTTAAACAGCTCCGTTTATGCGTGTCCGTGAACAGATAACTTAAAAACGAAAAGTTCGTTAAATACTAAACTTGATGCCACATGAAGATGTTCAGGAAAATTGCTCACCTCAAGCTACAGTTGCATGACTTTTGCATAACTGGTAAACCGTAAGAGATAGACAAAAAAGTAATACACAAAAATGTAGATCTTGTCAAAACACACAATTTATCTTTTTTTTAGTTAAATATTTCCGATATATGTTGGCTATTAACTTCAATTTTAAAATACTTAAACTTTTATAAACGGAATTTTTCATTCTGTTTCTTTTGTTTTACTCCTGGACATGCAAAGAATTTCAATCACATATCAACCAGCTGTAAAATATTCGACTATCGCTTAAGCCTAGTCTATTCCCGTATTTCTCTTCCACGTACAAGGAACTAAATAATAAGACCATTTCTGCTAATGTTAACATAATGCAGATAAAAGAATATTTTTGTAAGAACTGTTTGCACAACATGTAGATAAAGCCATGTGAATGTCATACATCAGATTTTTAGTTTATGCAGTTTCTTTAATATTAATTAAATTTTCTCTTTCTACATTCATTAAGCACTTTAACGTAATTAACAATAATTTAATTATAGTTCAAATAGAAATTGATATGATTAAGGGAGCATATATCAAATTTATTCATTAATGAAGGAATGTTGAAGGAATTTTAGCTAACATCCTGAAAACTAAATGTTGGCTTAATTACTTGTATCTTTCAGCAACGTTCTACGTATTACTAAAACTGTCATACTTGCTCTCATGTCCAATAAAAAGACTTGCAGAAGTTCGTCATAATACTTCACTCAGACTAAATTAGGAGAAAATGGTTTAGATTGTTCTGACACTTTACTTTCTCTATCACGCATGTACAGTATATGTACAAAGTATTATATTCCACCCAAAAATTCCTAACAGAGATATCACTGCAAATACATGTTTTAGTGTGGCTTAATTTAAAAAGGATGTTTAGGAGAAGGTTCGTGTTTGTTTCTGGATAATCCAAAAAGAACAGTTGGTTTAAACACCAAACTTGCTATTTAAGTTTATTATCTTCCAAGGATGCAACACGAGGATGTTGCGGTAAATCCTCCTCTCCAAACTACCCTTTACATGGGACATTTTTCAAAAATGTTTATTTCCTTAAAAATGGTCCCAACGACTTTGATTAAAACAACATATGGTAAAGAATTTCCATGACAAACGAAATGTATAACTTTAATTTTCCGGATGTTGAAGACCTCTTCATATCTGGATGACTTTTGTATAACTTGTAATCTGTAAGAGGTACACAAAAAGTTACTACACAGGAAATTGATATCATTAAAACACAAACTTTATATAGGTGTTATATATATTTTGTAGAGATATCCGTTTCCAATAATTTCTTTGTTATTGGCTTCAATTATCAACTACATTAGCTATTCTCATGCAGAAAGCCATCTTTCGTCCCATACCTGTTTCGTTTCATCCTTAGGCATGCTAAGAGAACCAACTTTTGATTGTTTCACATGTGATAGTTTTTTATAAATTTAACTATCGCTTTAGTCTATTGTATTCCCTCATTTCCCTTCTACTTGCAAGGATACAAAAAAAAAATCTGATGTGTACCATTCACATGACTTTCTCCATATCCCTGCAACAAATGATTCTTAAAAAGCTTATACTTCTATTTACTTTATGCTAATCAGAAAAAAAGTAGCAGAAATAGTCTAATTACTCGCTTCCTTGTCAGTAGAAGCGAAATAAGGGACAACTGTAGGTTAAACTGATAGTCAAAAGCTGGCTGCTATGTCAATGAAGTTCCTTTGTCTATATGGATAGGAGTTGACAAGTTCCTGTATGAGAAAAGTATACGTTTTTCATAGCAGAAACCAAAAATAAGGAATGTCACAAAAACGACGAACTCCACGAAAAAATGTATGTAACATAAATTGTGTGTTTTAATGTACTCTACATTTTTTGTGTAGTAAGTTTTTGTCCATCTTTTACGGTTTAGCAGTTATTCAAAATTTAGTAAAATTCATCCAGAATAAACTACTCTTCAGAGGCTATTCCCAGAAAATGCAAGATATGCATTTTATTTGTCAGGTAAATATGTTTAATATACGAAATTTTAATCAAAATCGTTACAGCCATTTTTGAGAAAATCAATATTTTCGAAAAAAGTTCCATGTAAAGGGTAGTTGGGGTTGGGGGGATTTTTCTCAAAATCTTCGTGTCGCATCCCTGGAAGATACTAAACTTAAATACCAAGTTTGGTATTTTACCGACTTTTCGTTTTTGAGTTATCGTGTTCACAGACACACGGACACACACACACACACACACACACTCATGGACCTTTTTGTGAAAATGCTTTTTTTGGATATTGGGGACCCTAAAACATATATTTCCGGTGAAATTTCGGTATCGAATTTTTTGGTGGAGTGCAATACTTTATACACTATGTACATAATGCGTATGGAGAAAGTAATAAGACCATTTCTGCTAATATCTCTCTGGATTAACAGGATGTTGATAAATATATAATATACTCTAAGAATTGTTTTTTTTTTTTTTTTTTTTTTGCAATACAGGTAGATAAAGTTTTATGAATAGAACACACCAGATGTTTTAATTAAATTAACTTTCATATTGCAATACCGTAGTACTCTTGTTCAGAATATGTTTCCTGATACAGTATAGCCAGACAGTGTTACGATAACACAGTATTGAACTTTTTACCATAAACTGGAGCTAATTTGACCTTTAATGAGTAACTTTGACCTAACTTTGTAAAATATAGTATTTTACATTGCATTCAATTGAATATTGGAAATGGCATTCTTATATTAATAGAGAGTTCAAAATTTTGGGAAATCTAGTAATTTTAGAATTACGACATTCAATACCATGAGCAACATAATTTTAAAACACTGGATTTCCCCGAGTTTGAGCTCCCCTATTATATTAGAGCAATAGTTCATTATATTTCATATTGTATGTAATATAATTACTTATTACTGTCATATAATGCGAGGCACAAAAGTGGCGAAATCTTGTTTATTTAAAATTATGAAGTTAGTATTGAAATGTTCATAATCCAAAAATAATAGATTTCTGAAAGTCTTGAGCCTCTCAATTATATCATAACAACCTAATCAATTTTCACATTGGACACAATATAAAATAAAAAAATAGTATATTAATAAACTACTCTATTTTCCAAAGTTGGGGCAAAGTAAACCGATTAAGGGCCAAAATAGTTCCAGTTTATAATGAAAAGTTTAATACTGTTATAATAAAACTTCTTGGCTATAGTTTATCAGATAAGAATGCCCCTGATTAAGAATTGAATGTTATATTTAAATTTGAAAGTTAGTTTGAAAAGAAACTGATGTGTTCCATTCACATGACTTTCTATATATCTCGGTAACAAATTATCGTTAGAAAGCTTATTCTTCTATCTACTTAATACTAATCGAGATAAATATTAGCAGGTATGGTCTTATTACTTGATTATTTGTAAGTAAAAGGGAAATAAGGGAATAAACTAAAGAAATAGTCATATATTTTAAAAGCTGGTTGTGATGTGGATGAAAGCCCATTATTTGCATTGCAGAATTGACATATTCCGGTGTGGGAAAATGTATATGACATAATTTGTGTGTTTTAACACGATAAACAGTTTTTTTTCTATCTCTTACGGTTTACCAGTTATGCAAATTTCAGCAAAATCCATCCAGAATGAAGAGATCTTCAAAAGCTATTCCCAGAAAATTCAAAATATACATTTTATTTTTCATATAAATGTCTCTGATATTGTGTATTTTAATCAAAATCGTTAGAGCCATTTTCGAGAAAATTCAAATTTTCGAATTTTTTCCATGTGAGGGGTAGTTTCGGATGGGGGGAATTTCGCTCAAAATCTTCGCGTCGCATCTTTGGAAGATTCTAAACTCAAATACCAAGTTTGGTATTTTACCGACTTTTCGTTGTTGATTTATCGTATTTACAGATATACGGACAACCACGAGCTTTTTTCTATTTTTTTTCATTCAGGGGACCCTAAAACGTGTATTTCCAGTGAAATCTTTGGATGGAATGTGATACCTTCGCTGTACTTTGTACATAGTACGTGTAGAGAAAGCAAAAACTGTCGAGAATTAATGTAGATGAACCAGTAGAGAAAGTTATATAAATGTAACATCTGGTTTTTTTGTTGAAAAGTGTATCTCTGGAAAGTGTCTGACGAAAATTACTGCTTAATTGTTTGGAATTTGTAGAAAGCATAAATTTCATTAGCGAGTAATTGGTTTATGACACGCCTTACAGGGAAGAAAGTGAGGTTATGTGTGTGTGTGTGTCTCATCAGAACGTTGATAAGAACAAAGTAGACTGCTGTTTGCATGCGACACAGACAGCGAGGAGATTCTGAAGCGAGATAGATGGCCTGTGGTACACGGGGACACGGAAATTGGCTGGATAAAATACGTACCACTTAAGGACGGGAGACGCTGGCGTTGAAAATTGGAATCTCTGAAGCTGCATTGTTGCGAAAACCGTTTGTTATTCATACCTCGGCAGGAGAGGAGGTGCAACAATCCATGGCACAGGTTGATCTTGCACAAAGTTGCTTCTATTGTTTAATCATAAGGCCGTCAGACAGGGCGGAAAATACACCAGCAGTGCTTCACTTCCACGTACCTTAGTATACCCCTTTGACGTCACCACTCCAGTGATACACAAAGGTATCAACAGAGAGTGCCTATGTCAACGATCTTATCTCGAGAATCTCTGAAAATTAAAGCATACAGGGTGTATCACAAACACCCCTCACATTACATTCAAAATGAATTACTGCTTGACAAGCAGAGAAAAGAGCATTTTTTCTTTATCTACAATGTACATAGAAGCTAGAGAAGCTATTGCATTCTGCACAAAATTTCAGTAACGAGATTTCATCGGGAATATATGTTATGAGGTCCCCTGATTAAAATCAACACTTTTAGAAAAAGACACATACATATATTTGTGTGTTTGTATAAACTATACAACTCAAAATGTAAAGCTGTTTAAATACCAAACTTGGTATTTTCGTCTAAGAATGCAACACGATGATTTTTAGAGAAATCCTCAACACAACTATCCTTTATTTGAAGATTATTCGAAATGTTCGATTTTATCACATTTTGATTAAAATATATTATAAAGATATCTACACGACAAATAAAATGTAAATCTTGAATTTACTGGGAATAGTTTCTGAAGACCTCTTTACTCAGGATGAGAATTGCCTAACTGTTAAACCGTAAGAGGTAAACAAAAATGTACTATACATAAATGTAGATCTCGTTAAAACGCACAATTTATATCATGTACATTTTTATTGTGGATTTAAGTATTTTCGAGATATTCCTTCTTCTTGTTTTCAATTTTGAAATATAAAGTCTTTCAAAAGCATTCAAACTGTAAACCGCTATAAATACTATCATATTTGAGATAGGATAAAGACAAAGGAAGTCACATACTGGCCAATTAATGGGGTTTGGCTTTCTTTTGTCTTTTTTCACTTCGCTTTGTTGAATAAAAAAGTATTAATTTTACTCATACTTAAGAATTTGTAAGTTACTAAATAATAGAATACAGCTGATTCATTGCTATTATGAAAGAAAGAGAGTTTTTCTCCAGGTCTGAGAAAACGTAGACCTCTCAACAATTTAAGAGCAGGTCCTTGTCCCATTCGTCAAGTTCCAACAGAGTGGCCGCCGCGATTTCCGACCTACCTTTGGTAGTGAGGTTACCTTAAAGAATGAGTTTTCTTGACATATCTAGCAACCCGACAGCAATCATCTGCAAAATGCTGTGCATGGAGTCGGAGAAAGAATGGCGTACATAGAACAAGAGAACGGAGGACATCTCCCCAATGTTTTATAAAACCCCATTGTTTGCCCAGTCTGTGACTTCTTGATTTCTTCTATCTCAAATATTTTAATTTTTATAACGGTTTAACTTGATAAAGACCCTACACTTAAGTTTTTCTCAAATGGGCACTTGGGATTCCTTTTCTTTAGTTTTAGTCCTGGTCATGCAAAGAGAACCGATTTAGCGACAGATTTTTAAAAATCTGACAATCGTTTTAGCCTAGTGTATTCTCTTATTTCCCTTCTACTTACAAGGAACTAAGTAATAAGGCGAGTTCTACTAATGTTCATCTTGATTAGCTTTTTGGAACACGTAAGATTTTTCCTTTTTTTTTTCTTTTTTTTTTTTGTTTATTTATTTATTATTAAACAGTTCCGGAGTCTGGTCGGGACTCCGGGGCTGTATTTCTTTTCCTTTTCCTTTTTCCGTAAATTTCCTGTGTTTACCGTTTTTTTTTCTCTGTTTTATGACAAATGCACATACACAAACACCCATGCCCAAGGTTTGACTCGAACCCACGATCCCCTGCGCCACGAAGCACCAAGCGAGGTGCTTTAGCTAGCGCGGCCAGGGGGACCGGCAACCTCTAAGTACGTCCTTCATTTTCCTCGCATTGCTAGGCACTTCACCCACTGGATGTGCAGGTTTTGTTCGAAGTGTCACTCCGTTACTTTTTCTACACGTACTGTGCACATAGTGTATGGAGAAGGTATTGCACTCCACCAAAAAAATCGATACCGAGATTTCAACGGAAATATATGTTTTAGGGTCCCCTGTATCCAAAAAAAAAAAAAAGTATTTTCAGAAAAAGGTCCGTGTGTGTGTCCGTTTGTCAGTCTGTCTGTGAACACGAATAACTCAAAAACGAAAAGTCGGTAAAATGCCAAACTTGCTATTTAAGTTTAATATCTTCCAGGGATGCGACACGAAGATTTTGAGAAAAATCCCCTCACCCTAAACTACCCTTTACATGGAACTTTTTACGAAATTTTTTATTTTCTAAAAAATGGCTCTAACAATTTTGATTAAAATATCATATATTAAAAATATTTACTGACAAATAAAATGTATGTTTTGAATTTTCTGGGAATAGCCTCTGAAGAATTCTGGACGAATTTTACCGAATTTTGCATAACTGCTAAACCGTAAGAGAAAAAAAAAAACACACAATTTATGTTATATACATTTTTTTCATTGAGTTGATTGTTTTTTAGATATTCCTTGTTTTTTGATTCAGCTTTAAAAGCCTATACTTTTCTCACACAGGACTTTGTTGTTAACTGCTGTCCATACAAACAAAGGAACTTCAGTCACATACCAACCAGTTTTTGGCTATCACATTAACCTATGGTACTTCCCTTATTTCGCTCCTACTTACTAGGAAGTAACTAATAAGACCATTTCTGCTAATTTTTACTTTCTCAATACGTACTATGTACATAGTGTATAGAGAAGGTATTGCATTCCTCCAAAAACTCCAATACCAGGATTTCACCGCAAATATATGTTTTAGGGTCCCCTGTATCCAAAAAAAAAGAACTTTCAGAGAAAGGTTCGTGTGTGTGTTTGTCCGTGTGTCCGTGTGTCAGTGTGTCCGTGTGTCTGTGAATACGATAACTCAAAAACGAAAAGTCGGTAATATGCCAAACTTGGTATTTAAGTTTAGTATCTTCCAGGGATGCGACACGAAGATTTTGAGAAAAATCCCCTCACCCTAAACTACCCTTTACATGGAGCTTTTTTCGAAATTTTTTATTTTCTAAAAAATGGCTTTAACAATTTTGATTAAAATACCATATATTTAAGATATTTACCTGACAAATAAAATGTATATTTTGAATTTCTGGGAATAGCTTCTGAAGACTACTTTATTCTGCATCAATTTTACAGAATTTTGCATAAATGCTAAACCGTAAGATACGGAAAAGAAAAACTTACCTAAAAAAATGTAGAGGACATTAGAACACACAATTTATGTGTTATACATTTTTCTTTTCGTGGAGTTGATCGTTTTTGAGATATTCCTTGTTTTTGGTTTCAACTTTGGAAAACTTAAACTTTTCTCACACACGAATTTGTCAACTCCTGTCTATACAAAGGGACTTCAGTCACATAGCAACCAACTTTTGACTATCACTTTAACCTATGGTACTCCCTTATTTCGCTTCTACTTACAATAAAGCAAAAAATAAGATCATTTTGCTAATTTTTTCGATTAGGTTTAAGTATAAAGCTTTTAACAAGCTTTTTAACAATAATTTGTTGCAGAGATGTAGAGAAAGTCATGTGAATGGAACACATCAGATTTTTTAAGGTTGTGTCAAAGAAAAATTTGTTCCCCACTTAGGCTATCTATTCATTTATTAATTAATTTTAACAGCTGTTAAACTCTCTATCTTCACGTAAACAATTCTCATATTCGTTAAAACACCACACATATGACTTTTCTGCAGTCATTTATTCACTTATACATCCCAGCATTCCCGATGCAGGAAATCATGCAAAGAATTTAATTTTTGGGGTCTGTTTGGGGTTTAAACCTGAAACCTTGAAAGTAGAGCCTCAGACGTCCATTTCCGCTCTCGGTTTCCGAAGTGACACCGGCGAAGACATGGAAATTACGGAAGCAATTGCAGGGTGTTTATTTTCTCGTCTCCAGCAGTCAATATTTCCTTTCATTTTGCGGTAATACCGCTCAATAGAAGAGAGGGCGCCTTTGTTTGCAAGTTTGTGGGTTGAATTCCCCCCATTTACTTTCAGCACTTGCGGTATAATGCGTCTCAGAAGCTCTTCTTCGCTCTAATCACCTTGGTAGGGTTGCTACTGCGATTCTTGCATGTTCTATTAATCGCAAGAAATGAAATTTAGCCAAGTTCTCTGACACTTTCAACACGCACTTAGTTCTGCCACGGTTATTAAAGGCGTTAACAGACAAGCACTTCTCTTCATCTGAAAGCAATATACCTACCTGAAACGTAATAGCTAAAGAGTGGAAATTTAGACAGTAAAAATCTGATGTGTTCCATTCACATGCAATAAATTATTGTTTAAAAGTTTATGCTTCTATTTACTTCCTACTAATCGAGCAAAAATTAGCAGAGATAGTCTTATTACTTGCTTTATTGTAAGTAGAAGCAAAATAAGGGAGTACCATAGGTTAAAGTAATAGTCAAAAGCTGGTTGCTATGTGACTGAAGTACCTTTGTATGGACACGAGTTCACAAAGTCCTGTATGAGAAAAGTATGTTTTTTATAGCTGAAACCAAAAACAAGGATTATCTCAAAAACAATCAAATCCACGAAAAAAATGTATATAACGTAAATTGCGTGTTTTAAAGTGCCCTACATTTGTTGTGTGGTAAGTTTTTGTCCATTTCTTACGCTTTAGCAGTGGTGCAAAATTCCGTAAAATTGACACAGAATAAAGTAGTCTTCAGAGGCTATTACCAGAAAATTCAAAATATAAATTTTATTTGTCAGGTAAATATCTTTAATATACGATATTTTAATCAAAATCGTTAGAGCCATTTTTTAGAAAATCAAAATTTCGAAAAAAAGTTCCATGTAAAGGGTAGTTTGGGGTGGGGGGATTTTTCTCAAAATCTTCGTGTCGCATCCCTGGAAGATACTAAACTTAAATACCAAGTTTGGTATTTTACCAACTTTTCGTTCACAGACTCACGGACACACACACACACGGACCTTTTTATGACAATACTTTTTTTTGGATACAGGGGACCCTAAAACATATATTTCCAGTGAAATCTCGGTATCGGAGTTTTTGCTGGAGTGCAATACCTTCTCTTTACACTATGCACATAGTGCGTATAGAGAAAGTAAGAATCCGCTGTGTTACATTCACATTACTTTCTTTACGTCTCTGTAACAAATCATTGTTAGTATGCGTATTCTTCTATTTCATCCTAATCGAGATAAACATTAGCAGAAACGGTCTTATTACTTAGTTCCTCTAAGCAGAAGGAAAATAAGAAAATAAGGGAATACACCAGGCTAAACCGATAGTCAGATGTTTTACAATGAGGTTGCTGTTTTAAAACTGATATAAATAACAAGAAATATCTCGAAAACGGTCAACTCCACCAAAAAGATGTATGTATTATAGATTATGCGTGTCACCCTCCGTGGTGTAATGGTTACCATGCTAACTTCATATACCTAAGCTCGCAGGTTCAAACACGGCGGAGGACGATGGATTTTTTTCGGGCGTAAAAATCCTTAGCATGGTTTCCTTCGGAAGGGAAGTAAAGCCATTGGTCCCGTGTCGTAGATTTAGAACCTCAAGCTTGATAGAGAGGCCTCTGAGCAAAATTAAGCGGTCTTTCACGCCCAGTATAGAATGGGACGCTGAGAACCACGGCAGTTAAAGAGCGTCCATAAATAATACGCCATTTACATTTTTTTACATAGATTATGTGTTTCATGGAGATCTATATTTTGTGTGTGTAGTAAGTTTTTGTCTATCTCTTACGGTTTTCCAGAATAATCAACCCAGAATAAAGAGGTCATGAAAGACTATTCTCAGAAAATTCAAGATATACATTTTATTTTCCATTAACTATCTTAAATATACGAGATTTTAATCAAAACCGTTAAAACCATTTTTAGAAAACCTAAATTTTCGAAATATTTTCCATGTAACGTGTACTTGGGGATTGGGGGATTTTCTTGAAAATGTGCGTGTCGCATCCTCGGAAGATACTGAACTTAGATATCAAGTTTGATATTTAACGGACCTTTCGTTTTTGAGGTGTGCTGCACAGAGACACACACACATGGACATGTTTTCTAAAAATGTTTTTTTTTTTAATTCATGGGGTCCCAAAACATGAATTTCCGGTAAAATCTCGGTATCAAACTTTTGGATGCAATACAATACCCTCTCTATACTCTATTTACTTAGTACGTATTGAGAAAGTAAAAAGTAGTGTTTTAAATACCTAAAATTGCTCCTTTAACTATTGTTTTAGATATCTACTATAAAATTAAAAGTCTGGTGTGTTCCATTCACGTGATTCTCTGTTATACAAACAAACTTCTTACAAAAGATTATTTTTCTTTCTTCTTCATGCCAATCAAGATAAACATTAGCAGGACCACTAATTACTACTTAGTTCCTTATAAGTAGAAAGGAAATAAAGGAGGAATACACAAGCGATAGTCAAATATTTAGAAAGCTGTTGCTAAGCAATTATCATTTAAATTTGTTACCTATGCATGACCTGGAATAAAACAAAAGAAACACTGACGACTTGGTGTTTGCGAAAGGTATAAGTCTTTTAAAATTGAAGCGCATAAAAAGGAATATATCGGAAATTGTTAACTCCACAAAAAAATGTATATGTCACAAGTTGTCTGTTTTAATAAAATTAAATTTTTGTCTGGTAAGTTTTCGTATATATCTTACACCTTAGTAGCTATGCAAAGTCATTCAGAAAGAAGAAGGCATTAGAAGCATTTATTTGTCAGGTAAATGTCTTTAATATACACGATTATTATCAACATTGTTAGAGCCATTTTCGAAAAATCTTATATATGTACCATTCACATGACTTTCTCTACATCTCAGTAACAAATTATTGTTAAATAGCTTATGCTTCTATTTACTTCATGCTAATCGAGAAAGCATTAGCAGAAATAATCTTATTACTTGCTTCCTTGTAAGTAGAAGCGAAACAAGGGAGTAGCATAGGTTAAAGTGATAGTCAAAAGCTGGTTGCTATGTGACTGAAGCTCCTTTGTTTGCATGGACAGGAATTGACAAAGCATATGTTTTTAAAGATGAAATAATAAACAAGGAATACCTCAAAAACGATCAACTCCACGATAAAAATGTATATAACATAAATTGTGTGTTTTAACGTGCTCTATATTTTTTTTGGTAAGTTTTTGTCTATCTGTTACGGTTTAGCAGTTATGCAAAATTTATCCAGAATAAAGTAATCTTTAGAGGCTATTCCCAGAAAATTCAAGATATAAATTTTATTTATCAGCTAAATATCTTTAATATACGACATTTTAATCAAAGTCGTTAGAGCCATTTTTTAGAAAATCAAAATTTTCGAAAAAAGTTCTATGTAAAGGGTAGTTTGGGGTGGGGGGATTTTTCTCAAAAGCTTCGTGTCGCATCCCTGAAAGATAATAAACTTAAACACCAATACTTTACCGACTTTTCGTTTTTGAGTTATCGTGTTCACACACGCACACATTTTTCTTAATTTTTTTTCAGGAATCCCAAAAACGTATATTTCCAGTGAAATCGTTGTATCTAATTTTTGGCTAGAACACAATATCTTCTTTACCCACTGTGTAGATTGCACAAAGAAAGTAAAATAGGTAGATATAAACAGTCAGATATTTAAAAAAAACACTAACTCAGTGATGTAGGCGATTTAATGTCTTAACATGGTATATTCAATGGATGAGTCACCTTTTCGATTTAATGTATATGGATGGCATTCGCACCTCTAGTAAAATGATTATGAACATCACAATTCAGAGCAAATATGTAAATATGAGTTGTTTTTATAAAATAGTGCAGCATTATATATCAATATATCAATCAAAGTAAAAATATAAAATTGTTTAAAAGCATGTCTTAATGAGTTTCTTGACTTCATATTAAAACATATTGTAAGCACTCTCTTCTAAATTAAAAACACCCTATTTATTTCAGTTGCAAATCCTCATATTAAAATGTTGTATGATAAAATTGATTGTACAGTGGCATAATATACAGTGAGCAAGCAGTAATATCCAAACCCATTTTCAGGCTTAGTATAATGATAACTTAGTATAATGTTATTCCACTATGCCAACTAATGTGAGGTTGAATCGCAAACGGCGACAGCCAGGCTACCGCAGAGCGAGGTTATTCAACCCGATATCTGCTACAAGTTAGACCCGGCGGCCGCCAGTTGCGTCATTCAAAATAAACCGCGCAGAAACAATAAAAACTGTAAGCTAGCTAGTGTAAGAAAATAATTTGAAACTTATTTATATATTATAGTTATTATTAATAGTATTCTAATATAAATATTTGTTTTCTGTTGCAGGTATGTTAAACTTCCTCACAATGTGAAAATACGTCTCTTAAAGTGATGTTGTAAGTATGCAATACTGCAATTATACATAATAAGCCATATATTTTTATCAAACTAATAAGAACCAGTCCTTTTATAAGAAACTTAATACCTTTAAGGATTGCACTTAAAAAATGGGTGCATTTGGGAATGACACTGCTATTATCTATGTATACCACTACTACATCCTTAATCTTTGTAGAGAAATTACAGATTCGACTAATATGTAATATTGAGTTCAGCTGTATTCTGCAATACAGGTTTTGATGCTGTCTAAATATTCTACAAAATCGAAGGTGTCCATGTGCATATCATTAAATAATTCTTTTATCCATGATACATTATTCTTAATATATATATATATATATATATATATATTTTACTTTCTCTACATGTACTTTTTACATAGCTTATGGAGAAGGTATCTATTGCATTCCATCCAAAAATTCGACACCGATGTTTCACCAAAATACATGTTTTAGGCATCCCTAAATTAAAAAAAAAAAAAAACATTTTTAGAAAAAGGTCCTATGTGATTATGGACAGCATAGCTCAAAAACTTAAAAAACAAATTTGGCATTTAAGTTTACTATCTTCCAAGGAAGCCGACACGAAGATTTTTCAAGGAAATACCCCCACCCCTAACTACTTTTTAAATGGAAATATATTCGAAAGTGTTGTTTTTCTCAATAGTGCTATAACGAATTTGATTAAAATACCGTATATTAAAGATATTTACATCGCACACAAAATGAGTTTTGCTGAAGTTTGCGTAACTCTTAACCGAAAAAGATAGACAAGAATTTACAATACAAAAACTGTAGATTTCGTTAAAACACTCAATTTATTCTTATACATTTTCTCTCTAGAGTTGGCCGTTTTGAGACATTCCTTGTTATGAGTTTTAATTTTCAACTAAGTAACATTTCTAAAACTGGAAGTCGCCTTTCCTTTCATCTCTCTTTTGCTTTTTACTGGTGGCCATGCAAAGCGAATCAAACTTTAACTGTTCATAATGCGACTGGCTTTTAAAGACATAAAGTAGATAGAAGAATAGGTGTTTTATCAATATTTGTTAGAGAGATGCAGAAAAAGCCATGTGAATGGAACACGTGAGATTTTTTCCACACTTATCAAATTATTCACGCCCAATAAAGAATGGGACGCTAAAGCAGTTAGAGAGGTCCAACTCGCTTTTTACCGTTCAGCTGCAATCCGCCGAACAACATCGCCTGGTCCATCAACACTGAAACAAATGACAAAGAGGAGATGGGAGTAGGAAATGGTGGGCAGGAAAATTCGGAGATGTAATGAACCTTCTTCACATTCGACTGGCGACATCGAAAAGGCTCATTAGTCACGATTTTTTTTTTTTTTTCCGGTAGTGTTTAACGCCCGCTTTTACTGCTCTGACACCGCAGGCGATGACATTGATGACACATGAAGATGGAGCCCCGGTGGAATGTGATGGCGGAGGAAACCGGAGAATCTGGAGAAACCCGCCCCTGCGCCGCTTTGTCCACCACAAATCTTACATGCGGTCGCTTGGGATCGAACCCGGGCCGTCTAGGTGAGAGGAGAGAGGTCTGACCACTCGGTCACGGCGCGGCCAGACAGGAAATCCCGTCATGGGAATCGAACCCACGACCTCCCGACTGGTGGCGCCATCATACTTGCTGAGGTCGAGCATAGCACTTGCTCTAGCCTGTGTGAGTGCTGGAGGGTTGGTCTACTGCAGAGATTAACGCCTCGACAACATATTTACTATGCACCCCTTGGTGGACGACTGACGCCTGATTCATTTTATTCATTCCCGGCGTCTTTTTGTTTCAGGCTTTGCTCGTCTCATTCAAAGTCTGAGATTGAAAGTTGGGGTTTAATTACCTGCTGTTTATTTGTAAGAAATTCCTGCAGACTCCGTACAAGGGGGACTGCGTGAATAGCACACGGAGGTTTGATGTATGGCTGCACAAATTACGTTGTATTGAATTCGTACGCGTCGATGGATACCTATGAATGGATGAAAGGGGGGGGGGAGGGCTTGTTCGATGTGTGAGCATGAAAGCGATGAATTGAGAGACGTATCACAAGGTCGAGAAAACCTTGTGAATGGCGAAAGTTTTAAGAGCTATTGGCACTGGAGCAGTGGCGTTACTCTTCTTTCTGGGTTGTTTCTTACAAGCTGTATTCACTTGAGGTGGTGCAGGTGGATTTTTGTTACTTCACCAGTTGAACGTGGCCGGTCCCCATGGCCAAGCTCGCTAAGGGGTCTCGCTTTGGTGCTTCGTGGGCAGGGGATCGTGGGTTCGAGTCCCGCCTTGGGCATGGGTGTTATATGTTTGTGTAAAGGAACAGTAAAACCAGAAATCATACAGTAAAAAAAATTAGGGAGGGAAATGTAAACGGGGATACAGCGCCAGAGTCCTGATCAGACTCCGGTACTGTTTAAAAAAATAAATAAAATAAAAAAAAAAAACGTGCTTCACTCACACGTTATTAATGTCTCTTTCTCTTCTCTCTCTTTTCCTTTTCATTATTTCTTCCTTATCTTTCTCCACCTTTCTCTCCTATTTTTTTATTTAAAAAACACAGTTCCGGAGGCATGTCAGGACTCCGGCGCTGTATTCCCTTTTTCTCCAGTTTTTGCAGTTTCCTATATTTCCTTAGTAGACCTTATTATTCTTAACGTTTTTCTTTTACATATACATACACAAACATAGACACATTTACAAACACAGAAACACCCATGCTCAAGCCGGGACTCGAACCCACGATCCTAAGCACCACGAAGCGCCAAAGCGAGACACTTTAGCGAGCGCGGCCACCGGGATCGGCTCCCATTGAATTCTTCCACTTTCTGTATTTGGAATAGCCGAGGTCGTTACGGCAAGGACTTGTGAATGGAATTCCGTTCAAATTCCGCCAGAAGCGTCTTCCCTGGCTTGAAGCTTTTCCAGATTTTTCTCAGACCGTATAACTGGCAGTGGTTCCAAACTTAAAAGTATTCCTTTCCCATTCGCCATTCCATTTATCATCAGTGCCATATACATGTATATATGTGTGTGTATGTGTATATATATATATATATATATATATATATATATATATTAGTCGTAGCGCAGCTGCTTACCAAGCGGGAGGCCTGGGTTCGATCCCCAGTACCGACGTGGGGATTTTTGTTCCGCTGGGAGACCTGGACCGGGGTGCACTCAGTCTCATAAGGTCCCTGGGGGGCCAATTGAGGAGCGACTTGATGGAGAAGTAGCGGCTCCAGGTCATGAAGACCGCATTAACCGGCCGGGGGGACTCGCGGCGCTGATCACGTCTCACCCTCCAATACTGCACCCCATACATGACGTTGTAGTGGACCAAGATGGGGGACGCAGCGGCCGGGCCAAGGTTCTCCGTGAGTTGTCGTACCATGGAGTTATTATATATATTAGTCGCCCTCCGTAGTGTAATGGTTACCATGCTAACTTCATACGCCCAAGATCGCGGGTTCAAACCCGGCGGAGGACGATGGATTTTTTTCTGGTGTGAAAATCCTTAACATGCATTCTTACGGAAGAGAAGTAAAGCCGTTGGTCCCGTGTCGTACATTTACGACACGTAAAAGAACTTCAGGCCTGATAGAGAGGCCTCAAGCGGTCTTTCACGCCCAATTTAAAATGGGACGCTGAGAACCACAGTAGTTAAAGAGCGTCCATAAATAACACGCCATATATATTGGAAGCGAACTTATTATATTTCTTGTAAAATGCACTCCATATAAGAATTACAAACAAAAAATATGATGCGTTACATTAATATCACTTTCTCTGCATATTCTGTAAACAAACTATTGTTACAAAAGATCATTGGGGTGTTCAAAAAACCCTTAGAGAAAGATAGAAAAACAAATTATTTTTGTTAGATTTGTTTCAACATAATCTTCTTTTAGCTAGACACACTTTTTCCAGCGCTTCTCCAACTGTTTTATGCCTTTTAATGACATTGCCTGCTATTGGTATCAGTTTTAAAATTCTTTAAATTTACTTTATTTTTACGGGAAGTCCTCGTCCTTTCATATCTCTTTTGTTTTAACCTGGTCTTAGAAATAAATCGAATTTGAAAGACAATCGCATAACTACGGGGTTTAAAAATGTTTCATTATCGCTTTATCCTATTGTATTCCCCTATTTTCTTTCTACTTACAAGGAGTTTAGTAATAAGACCATTTAGGTAATATCAATCTTGTTTGGCATTTTTATATGTTCAACGCCAACGCAGGCGATGACACTGATGATACATGGAATGAAACTGGAGCACCGGTGGAATGCGTTGGCAGCAGAAACCGGAGAACCAGGAGATAACCCACACCTGAGCCGCTTTGTCCACATATCCCACAAGCGGTCGCCTGGGATCCAACTGGGGCCACCTTGGTGAGAGGCGAGTGATCTAACCATTCGGCCACTAAGCGTCCATCTTGATTAGTATATGTGGATAAAAGAATACTCCTTTGTAAGAAAGTTTGCTTATAGAACAGGTAGAAAAAGTCATTAAATGGAACACATATTTTTCTCCTACATTCATATATTTATTCCTATAATCTATTCTTATGCATTGTTTGCTATTTTGGTTGATACAAACTATAAAATGGTGAAATATGGTGATCTGCGAATTCAAAATATGAAGAAAAAAAAAGTATAAGATTTGATGCCGTATAATATAAGATGAAACATAGCCACTTCTGTGATTGCATCAAAAGTAGAAAAATCTGATGTGCTCCATTCACATGACTTTCTCTATATCTCTGCAATAAATTATCTTTTATTTATTTCATGCTAATCGAGAAAAATTAGCAGAAATTGTAATTGTAAGTAGAAACGAAATAAGGGAGTACCATAGGTTAAAGTGAAAGCCAAAAGCTGGTTGCTATGTGACTGATGTTCATTTGTTTGTATGGACAGGAGTTGACAAATTCCTGTATGAAAAAGTAAGTTTTTCAGAGCTGAAACCAAGAAAAAGGAATATCTCAAAAACGACCAACTCCACGAAAAAAATGTATATAACATAAATTGTGTGTTTTAACGTGCTCTACATTTTTTGTGGGTTAAGTTTTTGTCCATCTCTTACGGTTTAATAGTTATGAAAAATTCATCAAGAATAAAGTAGTCTTCAGAGGCTATTCCCAGAAAATTCAAAATATTCATTTTATTTGTCAGGTAAATAACTTTAATATACGATGTTTTAATCAAAATCGTTAGAGCTATTTTTTAGAAAATCAAAATTTTCCAAAAAAGTTCCATGTAAAGGGTAGTTTTTGCTGGGGGATTTTTCTCAAAATCTTCGTGTTGCATCCTGGAAGATACTGAACTTAAGTACCAAGTTTGGTATTTTACCTACTTTTCGTTTTTGAGTTATCGTGTTCACGGACACACACCAACCTTTTTCTGAAAATACTTTTTTTGGATACAGGGGACCCTAAAACATATATTTCCAGGTGAAATCTCGGTATCGTAAAAATGGCATGGTCTTGGCATTCTAACACCCATAATTATACCAAAAATACAAAAATGCAGTATCGTTACATAATAATTATCTTGCCGAGTTCCCCTCCTGCAAATATATTTTCTTAGGTAATTTAATTGAGCTTTCAAACTTGAGATATCTGATTTCGAAATAATTACCACGACACAAGTATTACCGAAAAATTATCAGTGCTGAGGTAATCTCAAAACCTGTTGTGATAATATTTTTCGTAATAGACACTGCAACTCCATTAACTGTGTGTTGTGGCCATCTCTACGTCTCGTAATCAGTTTAGTCCATGTTCTTATCTGCATGATTTTCAAATCCTTGTTTATATCATAATACCATCTGTTTCTACGCCTGTCTCTTGATCTTGATTTGAAGGGGTTCTATTTATATATCTTCTTATATATGTCCAAACCATCTTAATCTCTGTACTGTAATAAAATTTATGTTCTTTATCATGTTGCATGGCACTTCATTTCTCAGAGTCCTCCATTTTCTTCTATCTTTATGGTCCTTATATTATTCTTAAAATATTTCTTTCAAATGTTAGAGACTTTTGCTTTTGCGACACTTTAAGCATATGGATTCTACAACCATATATTGTTAAGGGTCTTATAACTGTGTTATAAATTTTTATTTTCGCACTCAATATTTTCGCCTTAGTTTTAAATAATAATTTAAAAATTATACATAAAATATTTTTTTCTAGTTTCTCTCTCTCTCTCTCTCTCTCTCTCTCTCTCTCGCTCCTCCTTTTTCTATATAATTTTTATTGTTTACTATATATCCGAGCTATTAAAAAGAATTTATAGCTTTGATAGCGTTATCAGTAAATTTCCTATTTAAGTATTTTGTTTTCACTTTGTCTAGCCCCGTAAGTACAATATACATAGGGATAGAGAAGTATTGCATTCCACCCAAAAATTCGATGTCGACATTTTACTGGAAATACATGTTTTAGGACCCTCTGAATCCAAAAAAAGCATTTCCAGAAAAAGGTCCGTGTGTGTGTGTGTGTCCGTGTGTCTGTGAACTCGATAGCTCAAAACCGAAAAGTAGCTAAAATACCAAACTTGGTATTTAAGTTCAGTATCTTCCAGGGATGCGGCACGAAGATTTTGTGAAAAATCCCCCACCCCAAACTATCCTTTACATGGAACTTTTTTCGAAAATGTTTATTTTCTTAAAAATGGCTTTAATGATTTTGATTAAAATATCGTATATTAAAGATATTTACCAGACAAATAAAATATATATTTTGAATTTTCTGGGAATAGCCTCTGAAGACTGCTTTACTCTTAGTGAATTTTACGGAATTTTCCATAAGTGCTAAACCGTAAGAGAGAGACAAACGCTTACCACACAAAAAATGTAGATCCCATTAAAACACACAATTTATGTTGTATACATTTTTGTCGTGGAGTTGATTGTTTTTGAGATATTCCTTGTTTTTGGTTTAAGCTATAAAATGTTATATTTTTCTCATACAGGACTTTGTGAACTCGTATCCATACAAATAAAGGAACTTCAGTCACATAGCAGCCAGCTTTTGATTATCACTTTAACCTATGGTACTCCCTTATTTCGCTTCTACTTACAAGGAAGCAAGGAATAAGACTTTTTCTGTTAATTTTTTCTCGATTATCAGGAAGTAAATAGAAGCATAAGCTTTTTAAAAATAATTTATTGCAGAGATATAGAGAAAGTCATGTGAATGGAACACATCAGATTTTTTGACCTAGCTATAGTAAGAATGTCATCTGCATAGATTATATATTGATGCAAATGAAATGCTATTTTGCTTCTCAAACTGTTGATATCACGTATGACAATGTGTATTTATGAAAGCTTCCATCCCTTACCGTTACAGTATAAATTTAATTTCCATTCATGTTTATAACTCTCTAAAGGATTGGTCCTTTTGTATGATGAGCAACATCAAAATTTCAACGTGTTCCAACAGGAAGTATGGATACGCCACTGTACTGAGTAGTGGGAGGAATGAAAATAAGAAAATAATCAGCCTCAACCTAAGGTCTTTTCTTCGTACACCGCGGAAAGGGAAGGAGAGAGGAAGAGAAAGAGAGAAACATTAGAGGAAGTGGAGATCAAAGCGATTACATGGATGGAAAGAGGGGAGAAGAGGAAGAAAACTACTACAGGTATTACTGTGTGTGTCATGGAAACGCTAGTAGGGAGGTTCTGTAGACACCCCTTAATGTTAATTCTTAGGCTTTCCTATCAACACCCTCTTTAGTTACTGCCGTGTTATTAAAGTTTCATACCCACAAGTATGCAGGGTGGGGGACGTTGTATTTGCTCCCTTGATAATTGTAAACCTTATGGAACTGTGTTTAAAATTAGGGTGATAATATAAGAGTCCACCCCTAAATACAGCACTTTTTTAAAACCCAGGAGAGAATTTTAAAATATTTAGATGTGTTTAGAGGGGGAAGCGGGTAAAATGAAGTTTTACGGTATTTATACACTTATCCTTTCATTTCGTTGTTCAGGAAGTAAACACACCAAGTGTCCTTGAAGGTCGTTCAAATTTAAGCACGTTATTTACAATCCTATAGCCTGAAACAGTTCTTTTCGAAGCGTAAAAGATGAAGAAGTTATTTAAATCTAGTATGCACAGCTCCACACTTTATTTGCGGTCATAAATTGCACATATAGCATTAGATTTCATATGCGTTTGCAATATTTTGTGTCGTAATTTTTGTATTTTAGGAAATAATCCTAAAAATCCTATATTTTTAACAGATTCCTCATAGTGAAAAAGTCATTTAAAACGAAGAGGAGGCCTTGCCATGGCCGAGTGGTTAGACCACTCGCCTCTCACCTACACGGCCTGGGTTCGATCCCAAGCAAGCGCATGTGAGATTTGTGGTGGACAAAGCGGCGCTGGGGCGGGTTTTCTCCGGGTACTCCGGTTTCCCCCGCCATCGAATTCCACCGGTGCTCCATCATCATTCCTGTAAAATCAGTGTCACCGCCTGCGGTGCCATAAGTAGTCAAAGCGGGCGTTAAACACTACAAAAAAAATGAAGAGAAGTCCAGAGACTATTCCGAAGAAATCCAAGATATAAATTTGATTTCTCCTGTAATTATCTTTAATATACTATATTTTAATCAACATCGTTTGAGCCATTTTTTAGAAAATCGAAAATTTCGAGAAAAAAAAAACTTCCTTATAAATGGTAATTTGAGATGGGGAGACTTTCCTGAGAATCTTCGTGTCGTATCCTTGGAAGATGGTGAGTTTAAAAACCAAGTTCGGTATTTAACCAACTTTTCGTCTCTGAGCTATCATGTTACAGCCAGAGAAAGAGAGACGGTCATTTTTCTAAAAAGGTTTTCTTTTTTATACAAGAGGTTCTCAAAACATGTATTTGCGGTGAAATTTCGGTATCGAATTTTTGCAATACAATACTTTCTATACTATTATATACTGGTACATACGTGCTAGAGAAAGTAAACAGGTGAACATGGAGAAAAAAACCTTTAGAATTTGACATAGTTATTTAACCAGCACAGCACTTTGGAATATGTATTACATTCGCCTTAGGAAATTTAAATTGAGCTTTATATAGGACGATCTTTTAACTGCTTCGGTTCTCTATATTGGTCGTGAAAGACCGCTTAATTTTGCTCAGATGCCTCTTTAACAGGCTAGAGGTTCTTTTACGTGCCGTAAATTTCAAACCGGCTTTACTTCCCTCTGAAGGAAGCCACACTAAGGAGTTTACCCCGAAAAAAGTCCATCGACCTCCGCCGGGTTTCAACCCGCGACCTTGGGAACCACAGGCTAGGAGTTACCTCTTAATCACGCAGGGGGGACTCGCCTTAGGGGAATCAAACGTTTTTAATAATTATACATTTTATATTATGGTGCAAAATCGCTAGAAAGCACTTCTCACACAATTTATGTTAAATATGAGGGCCTTTTTTTTTCAACCTCGATAGGCTCTAAATAAAAGAGAAGTTCATAGAAAACAATTATTTTATTACTAAAACTTTTTTTACACTTATAGTTACTTTTCAAAATAGTCACCAAAGATATTGAGACATTTATCGTACCTGTGCACAGGCTTTACAATATCCGCTTCAAAAAATGTTGCCGCCAATGATTTCAAATGAGCATTGACGTTTTGAAGATCTTCGTTGATTTGAAAGTGCTGCCCTCCTAGCCACGTCTTCAATTCAGGGAAAAGGTGAAAGTCGGTGGGTGCCAGGTCAGGACTGTACGGTGGATGATCGAAAATGTCCCATTGAAATTGTTCAAGGAGCCGATAAGACTTTAAATTATTAACTTGAAATCATTGATTTAATCTTCCCATTTTTATCAAAATATAATATAAATTTTGAGCACCAAAAAATTCTCTTCAACCTAAATCAATATTTTTAATTGAATTCAATCCAATTGTTAAAGGTTTAAAACTAACTCCCTTAGTAAAAATTAAAGGTATAAATCATATAGAACCTGAAAAAATAATAAATCCATAATATTTAAATATATTAAAATAATAATGGGTTGTGTCAGCAGTGTGTGGACGAGCGTTGTCATGGATCAACACAATTCCTGAAGTCAGCATTCCTCTTCGTTTGTTTTGAATGGCTCTCCGCAAACGTCTTAGAGTACGAAGATCTTCAAAACAACGACAATACTCGTTTGAAATCATTGATGGCAACCTTTTTTGAAGCGGGTATTGCAAAGATCGTACACAGGTACGATAAATGTCTCATGATTATTTCGAAAAGTAATCATAAGTGTACAAAACTTTTAGTAATAAAATAATTGTTTTCTATGAACTTGTCTTTTATTTATAGCTTATCGGAGGTTGAAAAAAGCGGCCCTCGTATATACTTTCATCCATAACAAGTAGAACAGAATTTAAAAGCCACAACATAGCGACTAAGTGTTAAAATTGTCTACAGCTTAAGCCAATTGTAATCTCTTGTTATACCTGAAAGTACATGTAGTAAAACCATTTCTACAAAGGTTTAGCATAGATACAAGCTCAATGTTTTGTAGGAATAGCTTGTTGTTGAATGGGTGGCGAAAGTCATGTGAAAGTAAGACCTCGGCTTATTAGAACTATTATTACTATTATGTAAATATCGTCATTTTAGTCCTCCTGTAAGTTCCAGTAATACCTATGTACTTATATCAGCATCGTTGTGTTATTGAAGATTCGGAGGGTGGGGCGTTGATACCTTTGATTGTTTGTAAGACCCTTGCTTGTGTCTCTTCCCAAAGCCGTCTTGATCTTCTTATTCTCGAGAATAAATCGATGAGATTTCCTTAGGTTGTGCCTTGGCGAAGTAAGTCGAGCTGAGAACGGAAGTGAACTCTTAATTGATTCCCAGCCTTTGTTCGTTTCCGGCTTTCACCCCGGCCTGGCACCGCTACAACGATTTAATTGGTTACATGTAATGAGGTAGTCATCTCCCTCGCAAAAACTGTCCATAACACCCATCTCTGTCTTTATTGACTCATGCAAAATTCTCCTCTTCTTAGGAAAACGTCAGTTCTAACGATGAACTTGGGAACTTTGCTTTTACCAAAAAACCTTTCAGTAGGAATAGCTTGCGTGGGAGGCTTTGACATGGGTTCATGCATTTCTTACTTCCTCTAACACATTATGTACAATGTATATAGTGGGTAGAGAAAGTATTGCATTCCAATCAAAAGCTCGATACCGAGATTTCATCAGAAATACATGCATTTAATGGAAAAAGAAAGCATTTAGAAACATGTCCGTGTGTGTCTGTGGGCAGCAGAACTCACAAAATGAAAGGTTGGTTAAATACCAAACTTGGTGTTTAAGTGCAGTATCTTTCAAGGATGTGACAGGAACATTTTTAAAAAGAAATTGCCCCACCCCAACTACCCTTTACATGAAATATTTTTCGAACATTTTTATTTTCTCAAAAATGGCTCAAATGATTTTGATTAAAGTTCCATATGTTGAAGATGTTTTCATGGCAAACGAAATAAATATCTTGAATTTTCTGAAGAGCTCTTCATTATGATTAATATTTGCACAAATTGTAAACCTTAAGATTTAGACCAATACTTACTAAAAAAAAAAAAAAAAAAAAAAAAAAAAAAAACTCTTTTAAATACACAGTTTGTGTCATTTACAATTTTTCGTGCAGTTGACCATTTCCGAGATATTCCTTGTTATTTATTTGTTTCAATTTTAAAATACTTAGACTTTTCTCATGCTGGCATGTGTCAACTACTGCCATGCGAGGAAAAGAATTGCAATCACATAGTGACAGCTCTTAAAAGATTTGACTGCCGGTAATAACACAAGTTCTGCTAGTGTTTATATCAATTAGCATGCAGTAGACAAATGAATAAGCTTTTTAAGAATGATACGTTACAGATTAGGTGAGAAAGTCATGTGAGTGGAACCCATCAGATTTTTACTTTCTCTACATGTACTATGTATATAGTGTATGGAGAAGGTTTTGCATACCACCCCAAAATTAGATACCGAAATTTCACCGGAAATGCACGTTTTAGGGTTCCCTGTGTCAAAAAAAAAAGCGTTTTTGGAAAAGCGTTTTTTGTCCGTTTGTCTGTGAACACGATAACTCAAAAACCAAAAGTCGGTAAAATACCAAACCTGGTATTTAAGTTTAGTATCTTCCAGGGATGCAACACGAAGATTTTGGGAAAAAGCGCCCCACACCAAACTACCCTTTACATGGAAAAATCTTCAAAAAGTTTGATTTTCTCAAAAATGGTTTTATCGATTTTGATTAAAATACCGTATATTAAATATATTCACATAACAAATAAAATGTGCATGAAAACCTTTTATTCTGCTTTAATTTTGCATAATTTTGCATACGGTTTAAACCGTAAGAGAGAGACAAAAACTTACAATACAAATTTTCCATCTCCTTAAAAGGAATAAAGTAATAAAGTAATAAGATCAAGTCTGCTAATGTTTATCTGGATTAGCATGACTTAGATAAAAGAATCTTTTGTAAGAAAATGTTATTTGTGGAACAGCTAGAGAAAGTTATGTGAATGGAAAACATCAGATTTTTTGCTTTCTCTGCACGTAGAATGTACATAGTGTATAGAGAAGATATTGTATTGCACCCAAAAATTCGATACCAAGATTTCACAGGAAGTATATGTTTTGAATGCAAAAAAAAAAAAACATTTTTAGAAAAAATCCGTGTGTTTGAGTGTGTGTGTGTATGTGTGTCTGTGTCTGTGGGCAGCATAGCTCCAAAACGAAAAGACCGTTAAATACCAAACTTGGTATTTAAGTTTGGTATCTTCCAAGGCTGCGACACGAAGATTTTCAAGAAAATCCCCCACCTCCAACTAGCCTTTACATGAAATATTTTTCAAAAAGTTCTGTATTTTGATTAAAACAACTCATATTTAAAATGTATATCTTCAATTTTCTGGGAATAGCCTCTGAAGACTACTTTATTCTGGATGAATCTTACTGAATTTTGCATAACAGGTAAACTGTAATAGATAGACAAATACTTGTCACACAAAAAAAATGTGAACTCTTTGAAATTCACAATTTATGTTATATAATTTTTTGTGAAGTTGACCGTTTTTTACATATTTCTTGTTATTAGTTTCAGATTTAAAATGCTTATACTTTTCTCATATGGGAATTTATGAACTCCTGTCCATACAAACAAAGGTACTTCAATCACATAGCCACCAGCTTTTAAAAGATTTGACTATCAATTTATCCTAGTGTATTTTCTTATTTCCCTTCCACTTACAAGGAAGCGGGTAACAAGATACTTACAGCCAATTTTTTTCTCGATTAGCATTAAGTAAATAGAAGAATGAGTTTTTACTTTCTCTATAAGCACTATGTACATAGTGTTTAGAGAAATTATTGCACTCCACCAAAATATTCGATACCGAGATTTCACCGGAAATATATGTTTTAGGGTCCCCTGTATCCAAAAAAAAGTAATTTCCGAAAGAGGTCAGTGTGTCCGTGTATCCGTGTGCCTGTGAACACGAAAACTCAAAACGAAAAGTCGGTAAAATACCAAACTTAGTATTTAAGTTTAGTATCTTCCAGGGATGGGACACGAAGATTTTGAGAAAAACCCCTCTACCTCAAACTACCTTTTACATGGACCTTTTTTTGAAAATTTTGATTTTCTAAAAAATGGCTCTAACGATCTTGATTAAAATATCGTATATTAATGCTATTTACCTGACAAATAAAATGTATATTTTGAATTTTCTGGGAATAGCCTATGAAGACTACTTTATTCTGGGTCAATTTTACGGAATTTTGCATAACTGCTAAACTGTAAGAGACGGACAAAAACTTACCACACAAAAAATGTAGAGCACTTTAAAACACACAATTTATGTTATATACGTTTTTTTCGTGGAGTTGATTGTTTTTGACATATTCCTTGTTTTTGGTTTCAGCTATAAAAAACATACTTTTCTCATACAGGACTTTGTGAACTCGTGTCCATACAAACAAAGGAACTTCAGTCACATAGTAACCAGCTTTTGACCATCACTTTAACCTATGTAACTCCCTTATTTCGCTTCTACTTACAAGGAAGCAAGTAATAAGACTATTTCTGCTAATTTTTTCTCGATTATCAGGAAGTAAATAGAAGCATAAGCTTTTTAACAATAATTTATTGCAGAGTTGTAGAGAAAGTCATATGAATGAAACACATCAATTTATTTTAGTGCTTGTATTGAATGTAATCCTTCCTATAAAGGGTATTTAAAAAGATATTTCAGGTGTAACTTTGAGTTATATAGCATAATGGCGATGACATCAGGAAGGTATGGATATAAACCTGAACGGGCAGAAGCAAGTAAACAAAGAAACGGTCGTTATTCACACATACAATATTGGCGCACTGTGACAGTCCATTATCTGCTCGCATTGGCCAAGTTGACACCGAATTCCCGAATTTTTGATGAAGTAGCTAATCAATTTACAGACCGCGGCTTAACATTTTCAAGCGGGAATTGTTTTCAAATAACAAACGGCCCCTCCCAATAGCTATACGTTTCGCACGTGTAAAAGATTTGCTGATACGCTTCCCATCGATAAATAATTTCGCGTCGAAAAAAACAGATTGTTGACGCTGTAGTATTCGTTTTTTCAGTCTCTACGGTGATAATTGTGAAATATAGATAGCGGAAGTACACAAGCACGTGTGAGTGTAAATAAACGCAAGCACGCGGGAATCTATGTTTTTCATGGACCACCCGTTAAGAAAATTGTTGCCTTATGGACAGAAATTCATTTGTTTTTCTGCGAGTGGAGACAGTTTTTTGTAGCAGTAGCCCTGCAATTCTCCGCCATCTGCTATTTTGCCTGTATGTCCTCTTTTCAATTTTAAATTACTACAAAACACATGGCTAATAGCACTGTGGAAAAATCGCAGGTTCGAAAAAATCGCATTCTTTAAAACTATATCTCAAATCATTTCCTCACGCGGGAATATAATTATATTTTAAATGTGGTCATTAGTAATGCTCCTACAATGCGCTCGGTGCCTGCTAAAATTAGCTCTTTCTCAAAACAACATTTTTACCACACAAAATGCCCCTCACGTTGGATCTTATTAGCGTCTTTCAAAACTTGTATGTATGCTAATATCTATATTGCTCATAAATTTTATTATATTACAACCATAAAAATCCATGAATAATTTAAAAAAGAAGTTCGTGTCTAAATTTACAAAACTGAAAAACATAGACTTTTAAAAAATGGTCAAGTTGTATATTATTATTATTATTATTACTATTATTAAAATATGTCCAGAGTTCGTCTTCTTTATATAAAGTGTATATTTAAAGTGTCGGTAACGTGTTTGCTTATTAATCTGAAGGACCAGGTTCGATTTCCACCGGCATTTGTATTTTTTTCCCGCTGGGAAACCTGGTCTGGGGTGCACTCAGCCTCGTGATGTCCCTGTAGGGGGGTAATTGAGGAGCTGCTTCAGGGAAAAGTGGCGGCTCTAGGTTGCGTGGACCGCATTAACCGAACTGAAGGGGTTCGGAGCACTAACCACGTCCTACCCTCTAGTACTGCTTCCCACTATAATGGGCAGAGGTGGAGGATGCAGCGGTCGGTTGGCCTGACTTCGGGTTGTTTCGCCACGGAGTTTAGTGTATTACAAAGTTTTAGAGAAATTCTATAACAATTTAGACGCTAGGGGTTTTCTAAATAAATAGTTTTTTACTTAATTCACAAAATGATTAAAAATATACACCAAAATGACTTCATATTTGGTGCACATATCAGTTTTGGCCATACTAAGCGACCCTGAAAATATGGTATAAACGGGATAAAATACCAAATAACATCTAAAACTCGGTAGGATCTCCCCTTAAAAGATTTTAGTATGGTCCCATTTGAAAAGAGTATAAGTATTTAAAAACTGAAATCAATAACAAGTAATATCTCAGATATGGCCAGTTCTACAAAAAAATCTTATGTGTTCCATTTACATGACTTTCTCTACTTCGAAAACTTGTCCATGGAAAGGATAGTTGGGGGTGGATATATTTTCTTGAAAATCTTCCGTGTTGCATTCTTGGGAGATACTAAGCTTAAATACCTAGTTTGGCATTTAACGGTATTTTCGTTTTTGAGTTATGCTGCTCACAGAGACACGCACACGGACCTTTTGCTAAACATGATTTTTGGATTCAGGGGACCTCAAAACACACATATATACATATATATATCCGGTGAAATCTCGACATAGAATTTTCAGGTGGAATACAATACCTTTATAATATTATGCACATTGTGCATACGGATTAGAAAAAGAAATAACCAATTGAGTTGTGCATAACACAGTAATCTTATTCTTCATAGTTATAATAATATTTCTTAATATCAGATAAAACTTCAAATTCAATTCAATTATATATCTGAAGTAGTGATATAGCCACCCGTGTTTTAAACATTTGACTATCGCTCCTTACTCTGCATCACTCTTGTACTTACAACAATATGAATGCTGAAACTATGTTGACGTCGATTAACATGAATAGATAGAAAAAAATAACATCATTAAATTAAAATGCCTTTATTTATCTAACATACGAGATAACATGTGTCAAATTACAATCTAGTATTTAGAATGTTATGCTAAAATGATTATTAAATGAAATACGACGATTTTTATTAATAGCGTTGTTATAATCATTATTGTTGTTACTGTTATTAATTATTCCATTTATACAAGGCATTTAACTGCACTGATCATATTGGCGAAACCTTATGCCTATTGGCAACTGTGTGCAATTCTCAGTGTATTTCTTTTTTTTTAATTATTTCTTGGGTTTTATATAAGGATGAGGAGCTGCTTCAGGAGAGGTGGTATGCCTTCATTATCCTTCCACTTCCCACTGCACTAGAACCAGTTGTCAATTGTTTGGACATATCAGTGGCGGCACACGCTTTTCAAGTTTAATTCCGTGACTGTTGCAGGACGAGTTGTGGACGGCCAGCACCTTTTTCATGGCACTAAGTTATCAATTATAAGCTGGATAGTACTCATAGGCAGACATAATATTGCGACAAGGGTTCATCGTTTAATTTAGAGCGTACATGAAATGTAGAATAGTTCAGTTTCGAAAATAGTTATTCGTATATATATATATATATCGAACCAAACATTGCCATAATGCGGCGTATAAACTTCCAAGTTGGCGTGTAAGTCCGTTGACAATCCGATAGTTTTCTAAGTTGTTTTCCCTTGATTTTATATGCGTTTTACTTTGTAACGCAATTAATTCCAACAACAAAGGATTTAGAAAATAGCCATAAGTGTCATTCAATAACAACTCTCCGTACCTTTCTGCATATCCTCTATAATGATAGATAGATTATGTAGTTTTTATTGCCAAAAACTATTACAGTATAGCAACGTCATGATATAAAAGTTAGCAAGCTAAATTATAAAAATCTTTCACAGAATAAAATGGATTAGCCACCAATGTATGACGTATATTCCTTTAGAAAGTTGAAATAGGGAGTTCTCTTAATCTTTGGGGTAAAATGTTATATAGTTTAATAGAAACAACTATAAAGCTGTTCTGAATTTTCGTATACTTTAAATGTGTTTATATATAAATTCAGACAATTTCGTGACGTATAATTATGAATATTCGAGCAGACTGTAAAACTGTTAAAATGTTCCTTAACATCCAAGAGGTAGTTCAGCACATACATCAATGGCAAGGTTAAAATACTTAAATCAATAAAAAGTGGTTTACAATGTTCTTTTGGATGAGCTCCACAGATTAATTTAATTACCCATTTTTACTTTCTCTATATGTGCTATGTACATAGTGTATAGAGAAGGTATTGCACTTCACCAAAAAATTTGATACCGAGATTTCACCGGAAATATATGTTTTAGGGTCCCCTGTATCCAAAAAGAGAATTTTCAGAAAAAGGTCCGTGTGTGTCCGTGTGTCAGTGTGCCCATGTGTCCGTGTGTCTGTGAAGACGATAACTCAAAAACGAAAAGTCGGTAAAATACTAAACTTGGTATTTAAGTTTAATATCTTCCAGGGATGCGACACTAAGATTTTGAGAAAAAATCACCCACCCACAACTACCCTTTACATGGAACTTTTTTCGAAAATTTTGATTTTCTAAAAAATGGCTGTAAAGATTTTGATTAAAATACCGTATATTAAAAATATTTAGCAGACAAATAAAATATTTATTTTGAATTTTCTGGGAATAGCCTCTAAAGACTACTTTATTCTGGGTCAATTTTACGGAATTTTGAATAACTGCTAAACCGTAAGAGATGGACAAAAACTTACCCCACAACAAATATAGAGCACCTTAAAACACACAATTTATGCTATATACATTTTTTTCGTGGAGTCGATTGTTTTTGAGATATTCTTTGTTTTTGGTTTCAGCTATAAAAACTTATACTTTTCTCATACAGGACTTTGTGAACTCGTGTCCATACAAACAAAGGAACTTCAGTCGCAGAGGAACCAGTTTTTGACTATCACTTTAATCTATGGTGCCCCCTTATTTCGCTTCTACTAACAAGGAAGCAAGTAATAAGACTATTTCTGTTAATTTTTGCTCCATTAGATGAAGTAAATAGAATAATTTGTTGCAGTGATATAGAGAAACTCATGTGAATGGAGCACATCTGATTTTTTGTAATATAAAGATCTTCGTTGCCAAGGAGTGATTCATCTAAAGAAGCAAACCATCATTAGCATGCGAATAAATGAGTGAATAGTAATAGGTAATTTGTATATAGATGAGCCGTTTTAGTTTCCAAGGAATCTAAACACAAAGTGGAACGTGACATTTTGTGCAAGTTGATGGTGCTATAGTAGTAATTATTTTCATGTGAAGAGTGGAAATCCCATCCAGTATTATAATATTTCATATGGCCGAACCGTGTAGCACGTAATAAAGAGCAGCTTCGGTGCCATCCTGAATATAAAAGGAATTTTCCCCCGTGATTTATTGAAGTTATTTCGCTGTTCAATACACCACACCGACCATCACAGTCTGCAGTTTGTTTTCAGTCGTGGTGGCGAGTGGACATCTACAAGGAGAGCTACATGGAAGCGATATTTAAAGTAATGCACATGTGAAATTTGTAAAATCCACACAATGTAAGATGCTTATATTATTGACATTTATATCAAAATTCTAGCTTGCATAGTTATTTAAATAATACTTTTTACTTTCTAAACTCATTGCGCTAAGCAAAAGGAAACACGTGATGCATTTTAAAAACTCAAACTTAACAGTAAATGAGTTTTCAAATAGATCTACCATATCATATTTATTTATATGAACCCTAATTATTACATTTTGCGCTCTTCAGAACTCTTGACTCTTCAAAGTTTTATAATTTATTTTGAAAAGTAATATGAGTATTTTCTTTTATGTATTTCTAAGAGACATTATACAAATTGTGAAACAAATTAGTAAAAAATGTCATGTGTTCCATTCACATGACTTTCTCTACATCTCTGCAACAAATTATTGTTAAAAAGCTTAGACTTCTATTTACTTCATTCTATTGAGTAAACATTAGCAGAAATAGTATTATTACTTGCTTCCTTGTAACTAGAAGCGAAATAGGGGAGTAGCATAGGTTAAATCATAGTCAAGAGCTGGTTGCTATGTAACTGAAATTCCTTTGTTTGTATGGACAGGAGTTGACAACTTCCTGTATGAGAAAAGTAAAAGTTTTTCACAGTGAAACTAAAAACAAGGAATATCTTGAAAACGATTTACTCCACGAAAAAAAGGTATATAACATAAATTGTGTGTTTTAATGTACTTTACTTTTTATGTGTGGTAAGTTTTTGTCCATCTCTTACGGTTCAGCAGTTATGCAAACATCCGAAAAATTCATCCACAGTAAAGTAGTCTTCAGAGGCTATTCCCAAAAAATTCAAGATATACGTTTTATTTGTCAAGTAAATATCTTAAATATACGAGATTTTAATCAAAATCGTTGGAGCTATTTTTAAGAAAATCAAAATTTTCGAAATTCTTTTCCATGTAAATGGTATTTCGGGGTGGGGGGATTTTTTTGAAAATCTTCGTGTCACATCCTTGGAAGATACCAAACTTAAATACCAAGTTTTGGTTTTAAGGTCTTTTCATTTTAGAGCTATACTGCCCACAGACACACATACACACAAACAGACACACACATAGACATTTTTCTAAAAAGTTTTTTTTTCTTTTTTTTTTCTTTTCTTTTTTTGGATTCAGGGGGTCTCAAAATATATTTCCGGTGAAATCTTGGTATCGAATTTTTGGGTGCAAAACAATACCTTCTCTATACACTATGTACATAGTACCTATAGAGAAAGTAAAAATTGCATCGCGTAGACTATTTTAGTAAGAAAATGCGTTGAAAAAAATAAGCAAGAAAATAATGTTTAAATTTGCTATACCTATCAATAAGCTTACGCCTGCACATTTTCAGCTTCGCTTAGTTGGTAGCTAAAGTGCTAAAAGAGGGAAAAAACGGTATATTTTCTTAGAGTTAAGAATTCATAATATTTTAGATATATCTGTAGGCTTCCACGGCTATAGTCCATTGAGGTTATGGTTTCCGGTGTAGGTCGCGTCATTTCTTACACTTCTCTCTGCTACGTTTCGCTGCAATCTGTGTTGGCTTTTCTTGTTGCCAGTGGTCCAAGGAAGAAGCTCAACATAGGTTGTAGAGAAACGTGGCGCAGAGCAGTATAAGAAATGACGCGACCTATACCGGAAACCATAACCTCATAATATTTTATTATGATATAACGATTTTTACTTTCTCTACACGTACTATGTACATAGTGTATAGAGAAGGTATTGTAATGCGCCCAAAATTCATTTCGAGATTTAAAGAAAATCTTCACACTACATGGAACATTTCTCAAAATGTTTTATTTTCTCAAAAATGGCTCTATTGATTTTGATTAAAATCTCGTATATTTAAGATATTTACATGAACATTAAAATTTATATCTTCAATTTTCTGTAAATAGCCTCTGAAGAATGTTTATTCTGGATGAATTCTGCGGAATTTTTCATAACTGATAAACCGCAAGAGATACACAAAAACGTACGTAACAAAAAATGTAGATATCGCTAAAAGACACAAATTTTTTTTTCGTGGACTTGAACGTTTTTTATATATTCCTTGTTATTAGTTTCACCTTTAAAATATTTATATTTTTCTCATACGGAAATTTGTCAACTCCTGTCTATACAAATGTACAAATGTAAACGGTAGTTTGGGGTAGGGAAATTTTTTCAAAAGCTTCGTGTCGCATCCCTGGACGACACTAAACTTAAATACCAAGTTTGGTATTTTACCTACTTTTTGTTTTTAAGTTATGGTGTTCACAGACACACGGACACACACACATGGAACTTTTTCTGAAAATGCTTTTTTTTGGATACAAGGGACCCTAAAACGTGTATTTCTGGTGAACTCTCGGTATCCAATTTTTTTGTGTAGTACAATATCTGCTCTATAGACTATGTACATGGTGCGTCTAGAGAAAGTAATATAGAGAAAGTCATGTGAATAGAACACATCAGTTTTTTTTTAAAGCGGGTGGGTTTGTTATAGCCCCTCGGAGATCAAGCTCCCTATATCTGGTTTTATACATTATCTCTCTCTCTTTCTCTCTCTCTCTCTCTCTCTCTCACACACACACACACATACACATTCATACTTCTAGCCTCTGGGAAGGTCGCGTAATAATCTTGGGCTAGAGAAAAATTCCTGCCTCAGCCGGAAATCGAAACCGGAACCTCTTGCCGACCAGGCAGCACGACAATCTTTTCTTTCCATTATTATATGGCATTTTTGGGTTGTATGAGACACTTCCCTTATGTTAGACACTACTTTGGTGCCAGTGTCCCAGATGTGCCAAATATCGCCTTTATGTCAGACATGCCATATTCCATCAGAGCGTATTCGGATGTGTGCCACTCTTTTGTTTTGGTTTGCCATTATCTGCCGAGTGCACCTTCCGCCTTTTCTGCTTTAATTACTGATGACTCCAAACACGTAATTCGATAATGTGAAAACTGAACTATTCAACGGGAGCGCAGCATAGAATATTCAGTAACTGTGAGTATAGAGATTTCATGGGTCCTCTTATCGACTCTCAGTACAACTAAAAACAGTACAAATGCCGATAGAGTAAGGACGTAGAAAATGGATATTGTACCCTCTAAGTTTCAATTTCAACTTCTAAATACTCTATGGAACTCATTGGCACGTAGAGTATAAGCTCCATGGACCTCGAAATCATAACACAAATGCATTCACCCGATATGACCAGCGACATTAGAGGAAGTTAAGCTACAAAAAAAAAAAAAAAAAAAAAGGAAGGAAGGAAGGAAGGAAGGAAGGAAAAAAGAAAGAAAAAGAAAAAAGACAAATTTTAATTGTGATGAAAATATATCAATCAAAATCCTTGCGGCTATTTTTGATAAAAACAAAACTTTCTAAAATTGTCATGTATATTTGGGGTGAGGTAATTTTCTTGAAAATCTCCTATCGCATACTTGAAAGCTATAGAACTTAAATACTAAGTTTGGTATTTAATATATTTTCGTTTTTGAAATGTTTTCACAGTCATACACGCGTGCATGACTCCACTTCGAATTTTGGGTTACTATATACCCAATAGGTGTAGAGAAAGTAAACAGTAACAAAGGCCCATCCTCTCAAAAACTCAAATCGATGTATGTCGCGCTGTGGAGGTTTATTCTTGACTTCGTAACGGAACCACTATCGCGATCCGCTTTTGGGCTAGTGACCCTTCGGTTTAACCCCGGAGGCTTGGGGCTCGTAAGTTGGGACGGCAGGCGTCAGAGGCGTTCAATCTGAAACAGTTAGGGACCCCGTTCATGGTTGCCGCCATCTTCATCCGGATCTGGTCGCCTTTTGGGTCTCTACCCTTATTCCTCCCCCCTGGCCCCAAGGGTCTACGTGAGACGATGTCCCCCGATCGAGTGTTAAGGGTACTCAAAGGTAAAATTGCTAGATTATCTATTTATTAATATATATATTTTAGAAATGTATACCGCAAGCACCACAACAAATCATACACATACCCACACATTATTGTTACAAAGTCTCCAGCTGTTTTCAAATTAGTGATTTTTAGATTAATTGTTTTAATGGTATAATAAAACTGCTCCACACCTGAACAAATTAAAATGTTACTAGTATAAGCATCTGTTTTGAACTCTAAAATGTATATGACTAAATTGGTGTTTTAACGAGCTCTGTATTATTTGTGCAGCCTATTTTTGTCTATCGCTTTTGATTTACTAGTTATACAAAGTCAGCAAAATTCATCCGAAATGATAGCTCTTTAGAGGCTTTTCCCAGAAAATGCAATATATACATTTTATTTGTCATGTAAATATCGTTAATATATAGTATTTTAATCAAAATCATTTGAGCACTTTTGAGAAACTCAAAATTTTCTAAAATTGTTCAACTGTAGTTTGCTTTTAGAGGATTTTCCTCAAAATGTTCGTGTCCGTATCCTTGGAAGATATTAAACTCAAATATCAAGTTTGGTATTTTACTGAATTTTATTTTTGAGTATCCGTGTTCGAAAATATACACACCAACTGATACACAGACATACACACGACCTTTTTCAAAATGCTTCATCCTTTTTTACTTTCTCTATACGCACTTTGTACATAGTGAATAGAGAATGTATTGCACTCCACCCAAAAATTCGATACCGAGATTTCACCGGAAATATATGTTTTAGGGTCCCCTTTATCTAAAAAAGCATTTTCACAAAAAGGTCCGTGTGTGTGTGTGTCCGTGTGTCTGTGAACACGATAACTCAAACCCTTTACATGGAACTTTTTTCGAAAATTTTGGTTTTCTAAAAAATGGCTCTAACGATTTTGATTAAAATATCATATATTAAAGATATTTACCTGACAAATAAAATGTATATTTTGAATTTTCTGGGAATAGCCTCTGACTACTTCTTTCTGGATGAATTTTGCATAACTACTAAACCGTAAGAGATGGACAAAAACATAACACAAAAAATGTAGAGCACGTTAAAACACACAATTTATGTTATATACATTTTTTCGTGGAGTTGATCGTTTTTGAGATATTCCTTTTTCTTGGTTTCAGCTTTGAAAAACTTATACTTTTCTCATACAGGAATTTGTCAACTCCTGTCCACACAAACAAAGCAACATCAGTCACATAGCAACCAGCTTTTAGCTTTCACTTTAACCTATGGTACTCCCTTGTTACGCTTGCATTTACAATAAAGCAAGGAATAAGACTATTTCTGCTAATTTTCCTCAATTAACATGGAATTAATAAAAGATAAGCTTATTAACAATGATTTGTTACAGAGAGATAGAGAACGTCATGCGAATGGAACACATCAGATTTTTACTTTCTCTATACGCACTATGTACATAGTGAATAGAGAATGTATTGCACTCTACCAAAAAATTCGATACCGAGATTTCATCGGAAATATATGTTTTAGGGTTCCCTGTATCCAAAAAAAAAGTATTTTCAGAAACAGGTCCGTGTGTGTGTGTGTGTGTGTGTGTGTGTGTGTGTGTGTGTGTGTGTCCTTGTGTCGGTGTGTCCGTGTGTCTGTGAACACGATAACTCAAAAACGAAAAGTCGGTAAAGTACCAAACTTGGTATTTAAGTTTAGTATCTTCCAGGGATGCGACACGAAGATTTTGAGAAAAATCCCCCCACCGCAAACTACCTTTTACATGTAACATTTTTCGAAAATTTTGATTTTCTAAAACATGGCTCTAACGATGTTGATTAAAATATCGTATATTAACGTTATTTACCTGACAAATAAAATGTATATTTCTAATTTTCTGGGAACAGCCTCTGAAGACTATTCTGGATGAATTTTACTGAATTTTGAATAACTGCTAAACCGTAAGAGATGGACAAAAACTTACGTCACAAGAAATGTAGAGCACGTTAAAACACACAATTTATGTTATATACATTTTTTCGTGAAGTTCGTCGTTTTTGTAACATTCCTTATTTTTGGTTTCTGCTATGAAAAACTTATACTTTTCTCATACAGAAATTTGTCAACTGCTGTCCATACAAACAAAGGAACTTAAGTGACATAGCAACCAGCTTTTGATTATCACTTTAACCTATGGTACTCCCTTATTTCACCTCTACTTACAAGGAAGCAAGTAATATGGCTATTTCTCCTAATGTTTTACTGATTAGCTTGACGTTAATAGAAGTATAAGCTTTTTAAGAATAATTTGTTGCAGGGATATAGAGAAAGTCATGTGAATGGTACACATCAGATTTTTTATACAGGGGACCTAAAACGTGTATTTGCAATGAAACCTCGATATCGAATTTTAGGATGGAGTGCAGTAGGTACCTTGTCTACCTACGTACCATTTGCTGTGTAGAGAAAGTAAAAATTGACTTCTTCAAGAATTTCGCTGAATTTTCACCTATGGGCATCCTTAATCATAATCCATACAAAGAGTTCAGAAGCTCAAAGCAGCATATAGTAACCCGGTTTTAAATAGTTGACTATCGCTTCATTTTATCAGTTGTTTAGCGTGTGTAAACCATAGCTCTGAATGAACATTCGCCCTCTGATACAACGTTAGATTTTTGTCTTTTAAATGCATAAAGATGAAGATAAAATGGTAATTTTAAATAACGAAGGCTCTCTCCGGAGAAATAACAAATTCCGCACCTAAAAAAAAAAGAGTGTCTGTCAAGGAAGACGTCATAAGGGAACCCTGACACATTATTTCCAGTTACGAAGGCGTTGCTGGTGACGAGATGTTAAGTTTTTATTCTGTGTAACTTTTGCCTTACATCAAAGTAAGTTAACGCCATGAAGGTAGAGTTGTTAATGTTTTTGTGCTCTTCAGCGTAACAAGCTGTTAATGTAAGGTGGAGATGAGAAAACTTTGTTTAAAACTCATCCTTGAACAAGCCTTGTCACATTTCTTTCTCCTGTTTTCTCATTTTAATTCACAAAATTGTATAAGCTTATAAGAGTGTTTAAAAATTCTAAATTCATTATTTCTTTCTCTAGCACGTATGCACAATATACATAGCAGGTAGAGAAATTATTGCATTACACCCAAAAATTCGATACCGCGATATTCATGTCTTGACCACCACGGAATAAAAAAAAATGTGTTGTGTTCCATTCACATGACTTTCTCTACATCTCTGCAACAAATTTTTGTTAAAATTTGTTTCTATTTACTCCATGCTAATCGAGAAAAAAATTAGCAGAAGTAGTCTTATTACTTGCTTCCTTGTAAGTAGAAGCGAAATAAGGGAGTACCATAGGTTAAAGTGATAGTCAAATGCTGGTTGCTATGTGACTAAAGTTCCTTTGTTTGTATGGAAAGGAGTTGACAAATTCCTGTATGAGCAAAATATGTTTTTCATAGCTGAAACTAAAGACAAGGAATAACTAAAAAAATGATCAACTCACGAAAAAATGTATAGAACACAAATGTTGTGTTTTAACGTCCTCTACATTTTTATTTGGTAAGTTTTTGTCCATCTCTTACCGTTTAGCAGTTATGCAAACTTCCGTAAAATTCATCCAGAACAAAGTAGTCTTCAGAGGCTATTCCTAGACAATAAGATATGCATTTTATTTTTCAGGTAAATATCTGTAATATACGATACTTTAATCAAAATCGTTAGAGCAATTTTTGAGGAAATCAAAGTTTTCGAAAAAGTTGCATGTAAAGGATAGTTGGAGTGGGGGATTTTCTTGAGAAGCTTTGTGTCGCATCCTTGGAATATATCAAACTTAAATACTAAGTTTGGTATTTAACGGCCTTTTCGTTTTTGAGTTTTGCTGTTCACAGACACACATACACGGGCCTTTTTCCAAAAATGCTTCTTTTGGACTCGGCGGGACCAAAAAAAATGTATTTCCGGTGAAATCTAGGTATCGTATTTTTGGGTGCATTACAATACCTTCTCTATATACTATGTACATAGTACGTGTAGATAAAATAAAAACATTTTTAGAAAAAGTCCACGCGCATGTGTGTGTTTGTGTGTGTCTGCGGGTATGATAACTTAAAAACGAAAAGTTCGTTAAATAACAAACTTAGTGTTAAAATTTAGCATCTACTATGTATACGACACGAAAATTTTCAGAAAAACCCTTCTTTTCCAAACTACGCTTTACATGGAACATTTTTCGAAATTTTCTATTTTCTAAAAATGGATGTAATGATTTTTATTAATATATCGTATGTTTAAGATATTTTAATCACAAATAAAATGCATATGTTGCATGTTCTTGAAATAGCCTGTGAAGACGTCTTCATTTTGAACAACCTTTGTAAACCGGAAGAGATAGACGATAACTTACTACATAAAAATGTAGATCACTTTAGATCCGTTTTTGGGAAAATGATCATTTTTAAAAAGTATACTTGTAAAGAAAGAGTCAGTCGAGGAGATTTTTTTGAAAATCTTTGCGTGGTATTCTTGAAAGATACAGAACTTAATTATTAAGTTTGGTATTTAATCGACTTTCGTTTTTGAGTTGATCTTTTCACAGACACACACTCAGGCCTTGTTCTTTTGGATTCAGGCTACCCTAAAAGGTGTATTTCCAGCTAAATCTCAGTATCAAATTTTTGGGTGGAATGCAACACCTTCTCTATGTGCTTGCTATGTACGAAGTACAGAAATTAAAAGGATCAAAATCTCGGCAGCACTATATCAAAGGAATATTTTGCATTTATGGTATGACTGATCACTGCTATCTGGCTTTTGTGTCTTGCGCCGGTGAATGTTTCCATGGTCAGTTTAGCGATACTCTAATAATAATGATGATGATGATGATAATAATAATAATAATAATAATAATGTGTTTTTTAGTCAGTCAATGCTAAATGTAGGTCTTTTACCAGATGTCCAATGTAGTCAACTTTGGTTTATGCGTCCACGGCCTCATACAAGTAGGCTATGACTCTGAAAGCTCAAACCGATCCATAAAATGGCGAATGATTTGAATGTCATGAACATGGAATTTGCTGAATCAGAGGAAATTAAGTAAGCAGTGGAGAGAGAAAAATGACAACTGCTACACTGCCTCCGTTGTATAGAATGTTTTCGTTCTGCACGAGTAAGTCATCATGTTGTCAGCACTGATGCTAAGCAAGGCAACAACTGAAAATCGCAGACCATTAAGCATGAACTTCGGTAATCTAGGTAAAACAATCTACGGCCTCGTTTCCCAACTTCCTACTCACAATATAAGATACTTTTTTTATCACTTGTATCATAAATAATTATATATAACTATTATTTATTATTGTTATTATTATTAGTATCGTGAATATGGATTAACCAAAAACTCCATTATCCGAAAAATTGCTGTTCCCTTTAGTTCGGTTAAGCTGAGTGCTACTGTATATGTTTGGATTAAAACATTTCATAAAGAACGTGAGAAGTTTTGTATCCATGGTAACCGGAATCATACCACACTGCATTGTGTAAAACCGTGTTCGGTAGCAGAGTACAAAGGGCTGAGTGTTTGTTAAGGATACGCGTGCAATGCTTTTAACTGCTCCATCATTACTTTTTCTCTTTTTAAACGCAGCGATAAGTGTGCAAATTCATTCGCGTGTCGAGTATGGTGCAGACACGCAAACATTTAACGGGGCTTAATGTGGCGCCCTCTTAACACAAGCAGTGTCATGATAAACACCAATATTTGCGCGGAAAACTTGCATGCAAACAAAAGTGCATCGTTTTCAACTGCAATTCTTAGATCAAATATTTGCCTGTTTACTTTCTTCACTACGTGAAAAAATTGAATTTCACTCAAAAATTTTGTCTCAGATTTCACCGAAAATAAATATTTTCTGAAGTTAAGGGGATATAGAAGTACTTTTTTCACTTTCTCTACGCGTACTATGTACATAGTGTATAGAGAAGGTATTGCATTCCACCCAAAAATTCAATCCCGATTTTTCACCGGAAACACATGATTTGAGTCCCCCTAAATCCAAGAAAAGCATTTTTGGAAAAAGGTCCATGTGTGTCTGTGTAGTGTGTGTCTGTGGACAGCATAACTCAAAAACGAAAAGTCCATTAAATGCCAAACTTGGTATTTAAATTCAGTATCTTCCAAGGATGCGACACGAAGATTTTCAAGAAAATCCCCCCATCCCCAACCACCCTTTACATGAAAAATTTTTCGAAAAATTTTATTTTCTCAAATTAAAATATCGTATATTAAAGATATTTACCTGAGAAATAAAATGTATGTCTTGAATTCTCTGGGCATAGCCTCTGAAGACTACTTTATTCTGGATGAGTTTTACGTAATTTTGCATAACTGGCAAACCGTAAGAGAAGACAAAAACTTACTTAATAGAAATTGTAGAGCTCGTTAAAACACACAATGTATGTTATATACATTTTTTTCGTGGAGTGGATCGTTTTCGAGATATTCCTTTTTACTTACAAAGGAGCTTCAGTCACAGAGCAGCCAGTGTTTTTACTACATCTTTAGCCTATGCTACTCACTTATTTCCCTTCTACTTCTATGGAAGCATGTAATAAGAGTATTTCAGCTGATTTTGTCTCAATTAGCATGAAGTAAAAAGAAGCATAAGATTTTTAACAATAATTTGTTACAGAGGTGTAGAGAAAGTCATGTGAATGGAGCGCATAACTTTTTTTAAGTGATTGTTATAAAAAAAGTCGATGTAATAATTTTTGGTGCTTTAAACTGCATATTTTCATTGTTTGTTTCACCTAGGGTGGATGTAATACACATTTTTTACTTCATTTTAAAGGGTGAAGCTGGTTAAGGGTACACAGAAATGCCATTTTAGCGATCAAAAATGTCCATATTGGATTATTGTTGCAAAAAACTCATCATAGCTTAAAGTATGTATTTGCAATGTTTAATTCTCCTAAGACGGCTATAGCACATGATCTGGACGCCATTTTAAACCGTTGGGATGGTTAAATGGCTCTCTATTTCAAAATCTATTTTCTACCACAAAAGCTATGCTACTGGTCTGAGCGTTTCCCCAACGTACTTCAGAATGTGTGCAATAAAAGGATGGACTGGAATTTTTATATTGCTCATAGTTTGATTTTTAAAAAATAATTAGCATAATTTCAATCTGCTATTTCTTAATGTTTCACTTTGTGGTATAAATTCTTTTAAAAAAGCTGTAAACGATTGGAAAATTCCAATCGAAAAGTTTGTTATAAAGGTATTAAGGAACATAGTTCTAAAGAATGCCACGTTGGATATTATATCTGTCGAAGAAGATACATTTTGAATTATACTAATAATATATTAATAGATTCAGAATGACTACATATAGATAACTCTTTTATTGCTAGTAATGTTTGTAATACTAATACTTAAGGAAATGACTTTTAGCATATGGTGTCCTCTAAAAGAAAATGCATTCTTAGAAAAATGATCGCGTATGCTTAGGGACACTGAGCACGACTGCAACGTGTGCAACTCGCATTCGGGAGGTCCTGGGTGCGATCTCCGGTGACCACTCACTTTGAATCATGGGTTTTACTGGTTTTCGTTGATCGGGCAGGTGAGTGCTGGGGTGGTTTATCATCTATCGCGATGTCCTTTCCATCATTGCCCAGTTATTTCATTTCCATCTCATCTTTCAACTGTGCTTCCAGATT
This sequence comes from Hymenopus coronatus, assembly GCA_030762935.1. Classification (NCBI taxonomy): domain Eukaryota; kingdom Metazoa; phylum Arthropoda; class Insecta; order Mantodea; family Hymenopodidae; genus Hymenopus; species Hymenopus coronatus. Next base: position 32,334,127 of record CM060897.1, read on the forward strand.
CGTAATTCATGGCGGTGCGGGCAGATAGCGCGAATGAAAGCTCAGTGAATTGACTCCTCCCCCGGCGTCTCCAGCATCGACTTGGAAATATTATGGACTTCTACGCGTCTCTGTGGCCTGCCATCCTGGGACATGTGACCTCCATTAATCTCTTCTTCCCGAAAGATGTTACTCTTAATAGATCTGTGTAGTTCTCAGCGCACGAGGTGTCCCCCTTTGTTGTCTATCATTTATCTTTTTGTGTCTAAATAGCCCAACTCAAAAAGGAAGTTCATCATTATCTTCCAAAGATAGGACACAAACATGTTCAAAGAACCTTGTAGGCCAAATTACCCTTCACACGGAAATGATTGTGTTAATTTTTATTTTCTCAAAAACGTCTTAAAAGAATTTGATAGCAAATGTTTAAGATATATGCATACATAAAATGAAATGTGTATCTTGGATTTCCTGGGAGTAGCCTGAGAAGATTTTTTCATTCTGAATGTCTTTTTAAGATTGGTAAGCCGTAAGAGATGTGCAAAAGTTTACTATCCCCCCCCCCAAACAATCTTGACAACGCACATCTTTATATCAAACCAACATTATTGTAGAGTTTACCATTTCCGAGATATTTATTGTTATTGGAATTTTCAAGAAGGTACTTTCCTCAATTGGTAAGTCGTTATTCGTTTTCTAATTGTGCCCTCGATAGCAGAATGCAATTACACAGCATCACAGAGTGCTATGCTCTTTAAAAATCGTATAATGTTTTCAACTATTGCATCCTACGGCGGAATGAGTAAATGTGAACTGAAAATGTATCTAGGTTCATTTAAGTTCTGGCCATATTGGCGTATATTGAGCTATAATTACAGTGGTTTCTTGATCATGTGCAAATGGCGGCCTTCGTTCTCAATGAGCGGTACCCGCTCACCGTCTCCGCGATAAGCAAGAGGGATAAAGCGAAGTCGCCCAGTCAGTTTTCCACTAGTTATTATCCATATCGAAACTTTGCTTACGTTTTACATACAGAGATTAACGCGTTCACACAGACATACACTAGACATGACATGTAACAACTTGTATGACAGGAATAATTTCGCATTAATCTGTCAGTTTTAAATGTTAAATTTATTTAGTGACAGTGAGAATGAACCCAATACTCTCTCATGTCAAATTTGTTGCGGGGGATTGAGATGTGGGCAGGGATTTATATGCACCAAATTAATTAACTTCTCTTATGACTAGCAGTCGACATAATACCACAGACAAAACACTGCCACAATATCGATTATACTCGCCGCAGTAGACATGTTTACTATTCCCTGGGACATTGTGGGCTTTCATACAACTTTTTTAATATCTCGCCTTTAATTAGGGGGCCCTGCCGTAACTCCACATGAGGCTGTTCTCTCTAGAGGCAAAGTTGTGGACATGCTTTCATTTCCTGCAAGGTGACCGCGTCAAGTCGTAAATACCCATCCCTTTTTCCCTCGAGGAAAGCCCCAAGTACACAGGGTGTTATAATACTTCCAGTGTATACAAATGTCTGCTAACTAGAAGATAGGTGGTCCAACTGCCCCGGATTTGCTCATATTCCTTCGTGCGTTAAAAGAGTTGCAGAACTCAACGGGGCTATTGTAAGTTAAAACCAGTAAATGGAGAACTGGCTGAGAAAATTTCGTTTTACACCCCATGTTTATCACGTAGAGGGTGAAGCTGGTTCACTCTCATTGAGAGGTGTAAAACGAAGATGTCTCTCGTTAGTGAACCCACTGACCGGTTTTAACTTGAAGTAGCCTTCTTTTAACGCATGAAGGAATATTTGCACACGTCAATTACGGGGCAGTAGAACGAGATGCCAATATATAGGGACGTTTAATACGCTTTTAGAAAATCCAAGAAATTGCACTCTTAGCATCGAAAAAATGTGTATTTAGTAACCGTCGTCTCTTACTAGATGGCAGTTAAAGTTTCAGCTGTATACATTACATGGTTTTGTTGCTAGAGGCGATTGAATCTACAATCTTGTACTACTTCAGAAAGATAGATAAAAACGAGTTTCATGCATGGCACACTTGCCCCTGCGTTTGCAACAATTTATAATTGGATAAATGAATTTAAAGGTGACCTACATCCACAAATGGTGAACATCGTTCCGGACATCCAGGAGAAGTGACTTCCTTCGAAATTATTCACAAAATCCAGGATGTAGTTTTGAGTGATAGAAAAATCAAGGTTCGCGAAATAATAGAGGCCATAGGCATATCATAATTTTGCACCAAAACTTTGGTCTGACATGGTCTCAGCAAAATGGGTACCGCGTTTGCTCTCAATGGAGAATAAAGGCAATCGTGAGATGGATCCGTAAGCTAGTTTAGCACTTTTCCATCGTATTTCTGACGAGTTTCTGCGTCGATACATAACCGTGGTTGAAACATGGATACACTACTACACTCCACAGATAAAAGTGCAGTCGAAACAATGGATTTTTAAAGGTGAACCGGCTCCGAAGAAGGCAAAGATGATGATATTTGTAGACATGGAGGTGGTCTCGGTTTTTTGGGATGCACGCGGAATCATTTACGTTGATTACTTGTAGAAACGAAGAACGATAAATGGAGAATACCTGTTATGCATCAGTATTGCACTGGTTGAGCGGAGAAATTAAGAAAAAAAAATCTGATATGTACCATTCACATGACTTTCTCTATATCCCTGCAACAAATTATACTTAAAAAGCTTATATTTCTTTATACTTTATACTAATCAGAAAAGATTAGCAGAAATATCCTTATTACTCGCTTTCTTGTAAGTAGAGTCGAAATAAGGGACAACCATAGGTTAAAGTAGTCGTCAAAAGCTGGTTGCTATGTCAATGAAGTTCCTTTGTTTATATGGTTAGGCGTTGACAAGTTCCTGTATGAGAAAAGTATAAGTTTTTCATAGTAGAAACCAAAAATAAGGAAAGTCTCAAAAGTCTCGAACTCCACGAAAAAAAATTATATAACATAAATTGTGTGTTTTAATGTGCCCTACATTTTTTGTGTAGTAAGTTTTTGACCATTTCTTACGGTTTAGCAGTTATTCAAAATTTAGTAAAATTCATCCAGAATAAAGTAATTTTCAGAGGCTATTTCCAGGTAATTCAAGATATATATTTTGTCAGGTAAATAGCTTTAATATGCGATATTTTAATCAAAATCGTTAGAGCCATTTTTGAGAAAATCAAAAGTTTCGAAAAAAGTTCCATGTAAAGGGTAGTCGGGAGTGGGAGGATTTTTCTCAAAACCTTCGTGCCGCATCCCTGGAAGATAATAAACTTAAATACCTATACACACACACAAACGGACATTTTTCTAAAAATGCTTTTTTTTGGATTCAGGGGGACCCAAAACATGTATTTCCGGTGGAATCCCGGTATAGTCCTATAGTCCGTACCTATAGTCGGGTACGGCAAAGGACAGAGGAGGCCCCACCGTGTGACCCGTTACGTAAACAACCGAAGTCTGAGACAGGTAACAATAGCTATCCTAAAAACTTCATGACATTTTTCTCATGAACATAATTTTAGAAAATAGCGGAAATATTTGCACTTATCATATATATAAAGTCTATATGAATACAGCGTGGGAGGTGATAAGTGCATATATATATATATATATATATATATATATATATATGGATATGTATACAGTAAAACTCTAGGCGAGATCCAGAATGTTCGCGGTAGAGAAATGATCTGCGCACGCCTCGAGGGAGTTCCGGGCATATGTCGCAGATTCTCCTCTTCAAACAATCTCTGGCGAACATGAAGGTAAAGATGACAAATGATGCTGAACAGAGCGGCATCCATCACAATATAAATGGAAGATTTCAGAATACCGTAATTAAGGCAAATGGACCTGTGAAATTAGATGAAACCAATGCTAAAAAAATTTACCTGTAGTAAATAGAAGAAGATTGCATTCTGCTAAAATTGGTTACTGAGATTTCAATGAAAATAGTACATTTTTTTTCCCCCTCTCTGAATCCATTAAAAACATCTGTCATTTCTGTTTGGGACGTTTTCATGTTAATTTTAATAAACTAATAATACAATTTAGGAAGTTTTAGCGAGTTTGACCATAAATAAGGTGTCTATAATTTTGGTATGACGGGCGTTCAATAAGTCCTTAGAAAAAGATAGAAAAACAAATTAGTTTTGGTGATTTTTGTTTTTGTACTTTTCTACAAAATCTTCTTTTACCTCGATACACTTTTCCCAGCGTTTCTCCGATGTTTTAAGCCTTCCAAGAAGTAGAATTTCGCTAGGTTCTCAAAATAGGCATCTGTTTGGGAAATGACCTCTTCGTTAAACCTGAATCTTTTCCACCGAGCCACTTTTTATTTTCTCTATACGCACTATGTACATAGTGTATAGTGAAGGTATTGCACTCCACCCAAAAATTCGGTACCGAGATTTCACCAGAAATATATGTTTTAGGGCCCCCAATATCCAAAAAAAGCATTTTCACAAAAAGGTCCATGTGTGTGTGTGTCCGTGTGTTCGTGTGTCAGTGTGTCCGTGTGTCTGTGAACAGGATAACTCAAAAACGAAAAGTAGGTAAAATATCAAACTTGGTATTTAAGTTTAGTATCTTCCAGAGATGCGACACGATGATTTTGATTTTTTCTCAAAAATGGGTCTAACGATTTTGATTAAAATTTCGTATATTAAACATATTTACCTGCCAAATAAAATGTATATCTTGAATTTTCTGGGAATAGCCTCTGAAGAGTAGTTTATTCTGGATGAATTTTACTAAATTTTGAATAACTGCTAAACCGTAAGAGATGGACAAAAACTTACTACACAAAAAATGTAGAGCACATTAAAACACACAATTTATGTTTTATACATTTTTTCGTGGAGTTCGTCGTTTTTGTAACATTCCTTATTTTTGGTTTCTGCTATGAAAAACGTATACTTTTCTCATACAGGAACTTGTCCACTCCTATCCATATAAACAAAGGAACTTCATTGACATAGTAACCAGCTTTTGACTATCACTTAACCTACGGTTGTCCCTTATTTCGCTTCTACTTACAAGGAAGCGAGTAATTAGACTATTTCTGCTATTTTTTTATGATTAGCATAAAGTAAATAGAAGTATAAGCTTTTTAAGAATTATTTGTTGCAGGGATTAGGAGAAAGTCATGTGAATGGTACACATCAGATTTTTTTGGATATTGGGGACCCTAAAACATATATTTCCGGTGAAATCTCGGTATCGAATTTTTTGGTGGAGTGCAATACTTCCTCTATACACTATGTACACAGCGTGTATAGAGAAAGTAAAAAGTGAAGTGAAAGTGAGAATACTGACTTAAATCACAATAGCTAGCTTCTTTATAGTATTTAACGCCCGATTTTACTATTATGGCACATGGACGATACATAGAATGAAGATGGAGTACCGGTCGAATGTGATGTCGGGGGAAACTGGAGAACCCGGAGAAAACCCACCCCTGCGCCGCTTTGTCCACCACAAATCTCACATGCCGTCGCTTGAAATCGAACCTGAGCCGTCTATGTAGGTGACAGGCGTGTGGTCTAAGCACTCGGCCACGGCGCGGCCGAACAATTGTTAACTGAAGTGACTGAAAATGAGCTGGGTTACTATTAAAGTGAAACTGCATTGAAAGCTGATAAACACACAAACATCCGTTTATCCGTTACACCATCTGAAGTTTAACCCGGGACGCCAAACATAGCAGCTTTAACGCAGGACTCATGTGCGTTCCCTTTAAAGTGCTTTGCTTTTCGCACCAAATGTGTTCATCTCAGTTTCAAATAGGAAATTAGTCTCATTCTGCTGTTGGTACATGTGGAATAATATTAGCGCAGTCGGGCTGGCAACCCCAGGCGTTCTATTGAATTGTAATAATTAAACGGAGCACGCCTTGTCGTTAGAATGGACCTCCATCTCAACAACAAACTTCGTTAATTGACTTCCCCAACCCAGCGGAAACTGGGGTCCAGCGATACTTTCTTTCGGTGTAAGATATAGAACAGCGGTTATAGAGCCACGCTGAAAATTGAGTCCACTGGAGCGTTACTGCTTTATTTCCTCAGATAACGACATCTAAAGTATAGAAAATAATTATTTCCGTAGTTTTATACGGTTCAAGAATTGCAATTTTCAAAACTAACTTTTTAAACACTTTTAACTTTTTCTACACGTCCATGCATATATGAATTCAAGGATGTGTGTGTGTGTGTGTGTATGTGTGTCAAAAACGAAAATATCGTTAAATACCAAACTTGTTATTTAGATTTACTATCTTCCAAGGATGCGACACGGAGATTTTCAAGAAAATCCCCCCACTACAAACTACCATTTAAATGTAAAAAGTTTCAAAATTTTTTATTTTCCCAAAAATAGCTCTATGTATTTTGATTAAAATACCATATATTAAAGGTATTTACATCCCAAATAAAATGTATGTCTTGAATTTTCGAGAATATCCGTTCAAGACCTCTTTATTCTGGATGAATTTTGCCGAATTTTGCTTAATTGCTAAGACGTTAGAGAAAAACAGATGTAGATCTCGTCAAATACACAATTTATGTCCTTTAAATTTTTGTTGTGGAGGTAACCGTTTCTGAAATATTCCTTTCTATTGGTTTCAATTGTAAAGTACTTATACTATTCTTCATACAGGAAGTGTAAGTTTTTCTTTTCTTCTATTTTTATTTATTTTTTACTTTCTCTACACATACTATGTATATAGTGTATAGAGAAGGTATTGTAATGCACCCAAAAATTTGATACCGAGATTTCACCGGAAATACATGTTTTGGGTCCCACTGAATCCAAAAAAAGCATTTTCAGAAAAGGTCTGTGTGTGCGTGTGTGTGTCTGTGGACAGTATAGCTCAAAAACGAAAAAACGTTAAATACCAAACTTTGTATTTAAGTTTAGTATCTTTCGAGGACGTAACACAAAGATTTTCAAGAAAATCCCCTCACTACAAACTACCCTTTCCATGAAACATCGGAGCGTTACTGCTTTATTTCCTCAGATAACGACATCTAAAGCATAGAAAAGAATTATTTCCGTAGTTTTATAGGGTTCAAGAAATAACAGTTTTCAAAACTATCTTTTTAAACACTTTTTACTTTCTCTAGTGCCGTATGTACAATGTGGACAGAGAAGGTATTGTATTCCAAAACTTCGATGTCGAGGTTTCACCGGAAATACATGTTTTGGGGAACCCTAAGTACGAAAAATCATTTTTAGAAGAAGGTCCGTGTATGTATGTGTGCCTGAGAACAGCATAGCTGAAAAACGAAAATACCGTTTAATACCAAACCTGGTATTTAGATTTAGTATCTTCCAAGGATGCGACACGGAGATTTTCAAGAAATGTTTTATTTTCCCAAAAATGGTTCTAACGATTTTAATTAAAATACCGTATATTAAAGATATTTACATCCCAAATAAAATATATATCTTGAATTTTCTAAGAATTGCCTCTGAAGATCTCTTTATTCTGAATGAATTTTGCCGAAGTTTGCTTAAGTGTTAATCCGTAAGAGAAAGACAAAAAAGAACTGCATAAAAAATGTAGATCTCGTCAAAGATACAATTTATGTCGTTTACATGTTTGTTGTGGAGGTAACCATTTCCGAGATATTCCTTGTTATTGGTTTCAATAAAATTGTAAAGTAGTTATACTATTCTTCATACAGGAAGTGTAAGTTTTTCTTTTGTTCTATTTTTGGCCAAGCAAAGAAGTGATTTGTAATGACAATCGCAAAAAGTCTACTTTTAAATATTTGGCCATCGCTTTAGCTTAGTGTATTCTCTTAGTTCTCTTCTACATATAAGGAACTAAGTAACGAGAACATTCTGCTAATGTTTATCTCGATTACTATGGTGTGGAAAGAAGAAGAAGAATCTTTTGTAAGAATTTTTTGTACAACAGCTAGAGAAAGTCAGATGTTTACTTTCTAGTACCACTTACTTATGCATTTTAACCAAAAGCGTTCATGACAAGATTTCATCAAAAGTTTCGTTTTGAGTTCCCTTGTTCCCAAATGCATTCTTGAGAAAAAGGCTAATGTTTGAAATGTTGGCAATGCTCAAAAAGGATTCTAACGATTTCAGTTACAATGCCTTGTACTTTTTTTCATTCTAAACGAATTTTGCAGGTATATTTGATACGCTAAATGAGATACAGAAAAGCTTAATGCATGCAAATGTAGATGTTAAAAGATACACTTAATGTGATACATTTTTACTTTGGCATAACAATGTTGTAAATTTCGTTCCTATTAAATTGAATTTCAAATGATTTATATTTTTAAGTGCTGAGTCGTTTGTTTTTCGGTGTCTTGCAAAGAATGGGATTTCAAAGTCAGTACACAGCAAACCAGTTTTTGAAGATCTGAGTATCGATTCAGTCTCCTGTAATTCCAATAAATTTAATACGAAATGTGAAATGAAACTCCAAATATTTACCCCTTCAATATCACTTTAAAACATGACACATCTGTTTAAAATTCACATCAGAATCAACATACATATAAATTCCACAATCCCTGATGCCGTGACTGTCCGTGGTGTAGTGGTTATCATGCTAGCCTCTAACGTCCAATACTGCAGGTTCAAACCTGGAGGAGGGTGATGAATTTTTTCGGATGCAAAGATCTTTGCATGGCTTCCTTCGGAAGGGAAATAAAGCCGGTGGTCCCATGTACTGTTTATTTGCACGTAAAGGAACCTCATAAGCTTGTTGGACAAAACTCCGTCATTTCGCGTCCTCCTAAGCAGTGATTTCGTCCTGCAGTGCCATCTGTGGGCAACGAACTAAACTCTCATCACTATGGCGCATAGCGACGAACTCATGAACCATAAATACAAATACAATCACGGAAACATCGTAACGACGTCCTATGTTTCACTTAGGAATTACTAGAAATAACTAACTAATGCCGTAAAAAAGCTTTATTGTATTTAAATTGTGTTATAAAGATATCACACTGTTGTGCTGTGTTTATCTCTTGTGGTTCACCATTATATAGAATTGATGCAGAAAGAAGATATCTTCATGGATTATTGACCGTATATTCAAAATAAATATTTTATTTGGCCCGCCTGGGTAGTGGGGTGTTAGCGTGTCTGCCTAACATTCAAAAGGTCGTGAGTTCGAATCTCGCTTAGGGTTTTTTCATGGTTTTTTCCTTATCCTGAGAAGACGAATGTCGAGCAACTTTAACCTCTATGGACCCCGAGATCATTTGAGCACCATTTCACCAATATCATTCATCGTCCGATATGACCAACCGGGTTAAAGGACGCTAAACTACAAAAAAAAAAAAAAATAAAAGTCATGCAAATTTATTTTTACTTCCTTTTCTTCTTCTCCTCGGAGTGTGGAAGGTTTAAGCACTGCAGCCAAAGGCCTATTGTGCCGTATACAACTTCCAGAAGGGAGGGACGATAAAAAAGACTCTGAAAGATTGTTGGCCGGAACAACTAGTGGCAGGAGCGAATATATTCAGGGTCCTACAGATTGTCTATTCCTGCAGGCACGCACAGCGCTCTTCCTGACGAACTCGTACGAACTAGCCAGTTTTGTACCAGAGAAAAAGGAAACATTTACAGAGTGCATATCCAAGAGCACCACACACCTCCAAACTACCTAATCAAGCCCCTAACCTCGAAGAGTGACATGAAATAAAATAATGGGAAAAGAGGGGCGAAAGTATACGTGGTATTTGAAAAACCACCCTAGCATGCTCCTAACGACAAGGGAAAAAAACACACACAAAAAAACTCAAATCAAGTGGCCGGTCTTGAGGATCAAATCCTCAATGCCCCGAATGCGGGCCACAAACTAAAACACTTCAACTATCCCGCTCGCGGTACAATAGTGTTTTAATAAAAAACGTTTGTTATTTTTGAGAATATGAAAATAATAATAATAATAATAATAATAATAATAATAATAATAATAATAATTAGTAGTAATGGTGCTAGTGTAGTTATTATTATTATTATTATTATTATTATTATTATTATTATGATCAACATTCTTTTTTACTTTCTCTAGCCCCATATGTACAATGTACATAGGGATAGAGAAGTATTGCATTCCACCCAAAAATTCGATACCGGGATTTCACCGGAAATACATATTTTAGGACCCCCTGTATCCTGTATCCAAAAAAAGCATTTTCAGAAAAAGTTCCGTGTGTGTCCGTGTGTGCGTGTGTCCGTGTGTCTGTGAACACGATAACTCAAAAACGAAAAGTCGGTAAAATACGGAACTTGGTATTTAAGTTTAGTATCTTCCAGAGATGCGACACGAAGATTTTGAGAAAAAATCCCCCACCCCAAATTACCCTTTACATGGAACTTTTTTCGAAAATTTTGATTTTCTTAGAAATGGCTCAAACGATTTTGATTAAAATATCATACATTAAAGATGTTTACCTAACAAATAAAATGTATATCTTGAATTTTCTGGGAATAGCTTCTGAAGACCTGTTTATTCTGGATGAATTTTGCTTAATTTGGCATAACTAATAAACCGTAGGAGATATTGTCTATACAAAAAATTTAGGTCTTGTTAAAATACACAAGTTATGTCATATACATTTTCTCGTGGAGCTTACCGTTTTCGAGGTCTTCAGTTGTGAAGTGCTTATACTTCTCCCAGACGGGAGTGTCCGTTTTTCTTTTGTTCTACTCCTGGCCAAGAAAGGAAGCGATTTGTGATGACAATAGCATAACGACAGCTTTTAAAACATTTGACTGTTGGTTTAGCCTAGTGTATTCCCTTATTTTCTTCCTACTTATACGGAACTAAATAATAAGAAAATTTTGCTAATGAGTACCCCGATTAGCAAGGTGCAGAAAGAAGAAAAATCATATGTATGAAGTTCGTAGAACAGCTAGAGAAAGTCATGTGAATGTGGCACATCAGATTTTTTCCTTTCTCTTCATAGTAGGCTCTAAAGACTTTTATGCAAATACCGTATATTATGGGGTAAATAAAGTATACATCTCGACTTTTCTGGAAGTAACCTCTCAAGGCCTCTTCAGGCATTTTGCATAACTAATAAACTGTAAGAAATAAACAAAAACTTACTACGCAAAAACCTAAACTTCGTACAAACATACTTTTATTATTATTATTATTATTATTATATTATTATTATTATTTTTATTTTTATTATTATTATTATTATTATTATTACTTTGTAGGGTTAACTGTTACTGAGATATTCCGTTTTGTTGTTTTTTTTTAATTTGAAGTATCTCAAACAGGAGGACATCTTTCGTTTCATCTATTTTACTCCTGTTCTAGCAAAGGGAACCCCGAATTTCAATTATTTCACATAGTAACTGGCTTTTTAAAATATTTTACTATCAATTTAGCCTAGTGTAGTGCCTAATTTCCCGCCTGTCTTTTGTAGTAATATATTGTATAGAAAATCATATGCATGGAACACATGAGATTTTTTTTCTCTATGAGGGATTGTCTGAGAATGGAGATCTTCTTTAAAAGTCTTCACCAGGTTTTCTTAAACATAGTTGGACTTAATATGAAACTTGATATTTTTCCTGTATAATTTGAATTATGCTGTTCATCTGTATTTCCTGTGAAATCTACATGTATTTTTTGGATGGAATACAACAGTTTTACTATGTATGTGGAACATAAAGTAAAACAAAATCTGATGTGTTCCATTCACATGACTTTCTCTACATCTCTGCAACAAATTATTCTTAAAAAGCTTATACTTCTATTTATTTCATACTAATCAGAAGAAAACATTAGCAGAAATAGTCTTATTACTTGCTTCCTTGTAAGTAGAAGCGAAATAATGGAGTATCATAGGTTAAAGTAATAGTCAAAAGCTGGTTGCTATGTCAATGAAGTTCCTTTGTTTGTATGGGCAGCAGTTGACAAATTCCTGTATGAGAAAAGTATAAGTTTTTCATAGCAAAAACCAAAAACAAGGAATGTCTCAAAAACGATGAACTCCACGAAAAAATGTACATAATATAAATTGTGTGTTTTAACGTGCTCTACATTTTTGTGTAGTAAGTTTTTGTCTATCTCTTACGGTTTAGGAGTTATTACAAATTCCGTAAAATTCATCCAGAATAAAGTAATTTTCAGAGGCTATTTCCAGGAAATTCAAGATATATATTTTGTCAGGTAAATAGCTTTAATATGCGATATTTTAATCAAAATCGTTAGAGCCATTTTTGAGAAAATCAAAAGTTTCGAAAAAAGTTCCATGTAAAGGGCAGTCGAGGGTGGGAGGGTTTTTCTCAAAACCTTCGTGCCGCATCCCTGGAAGATAGTAAACTTGAATACCAATACACACACACACAAACGGACATTTTTCTAAAAATGCTTTTTTTTGGATTCAGGGGGACCCAAAACATGTATTTCCAGTGGAATCCCGGTATCGAATTTTTGGGTGCATTACAATACCTTCTCTATACACTATGTACATAGTACACATAGAGAAAGTAATAAGTCTAACTTTTATGTGAAAGTTTTATTGTGCCATCAACTCTCGCCTACAAATAATATGATTATTACCTACGTTAAGAAGGCAAATGCGATTTTGAAACACTGTCAGTAAATAAGATGAAAAATGATGAGTCCTTTGTCGGATAGAAAAAGAACTGCCACAGTGGTTCCCCGAGTTTGGATAATTTCACAGAGAGAGAGAAAGGAATTCTTGCTTTGCTGCCGCGGGGACGTAAAAAGAAGATTAAATCATACCACCCCTCGCAACATTTTCTTTGAATTCATTTCTTCATCCCCTCGCAGAGGGTCGCGTTGAAAGCCTGGATTCAGAAGAATAAAGAGAAGACGGGGAAATACAAGGAGGAATTAATTAAAGTTGGGATGGCGTGGTCGCCTCTTCCATTAGCCAGCTTTGGGTGTCAACTACGGGGTTTTCGCTCCTGTCCGGCGAGTGGCGTGGAAACGTGCCAAACGGACAATCTCACATAACCTGCCTGAGTCACGAACTCAAAACACGAATACGTTCCTAGACATACCGATAAATTACTTTCCCTGTTCCCACCACTTTCTCTACCCATTATATGTAATATAGTGGATTCTTTTTCACTCGAACTCAAAAGAGAAGTTTCTGATGTGTTCCATTCACACGAATTTCTCTATCTGTTCCGCAAACTATTTTTACAAAAGATTACACTCTTACCTACAGCATGCAAATAAAAATAAGCATTACTAGAACCGATCTTATTACTTAGTTCAGTATAAATAGAACGAAAATAAAGGCTAAAGCGATGGACAATTGTTTACTTTCTGTACACGCATTATCTACATAGTGTATAGAGAAGGTATTGTATTCTACCCAAAAATTCGATACCGGAATTTAACCAAAAATACACCTTTTCGGGTACCCTATATTAAAAAAAAGCATTTTTAGAAAAAAGTCCGTATGTGTGTGTGTGTGTGTCCATGTGTCCTGTGTCTGTGATCACGATAACTCTAAAACCAAAAGTCAGTAAAATACCAAACTTAGTATTTAAGTTTGCTATCTTCCAAAGATGTGACACGAAGATTTTCAAGAAAATCTCCCCACTCCGACTACCCTTTATATGGAAAAATGTTCAAAAACTTTTATTTCCTCAAAAATGGCTCTAACGATTTTGATTAAAATACATTATGTTTAAGATATTTACAAATAAAATGTATATCCTCCGAAGACCTCTGCATAACTTTTTTGTATGTTTCATAACCATAAACCGTAAGAGATAGTCAAAAAGTACTACACAAAAAATGTAGAGCTTCTTAAATCACACAATTTATGCCACACAATTTTTTTTGGCCATTTTTGAGGTATTTCAATTTTAAGATACTTAAACTTTTCCCATACAGGAACTTGTCAGCTCCTGGTCTCGCAAAAAAAAAAAAAAAAAAAAAAAAAAAAAAAAATTAAAACATATGACTGTCGGTTTGGCCTAGTGTATTCCCTTTCTACTTACAAGGATCTAAGGAATAAGACCGTTTCTGCTGGTGTTTATGTCGATTAGCATTAAGTGAGAAGAAAAATACAAAATACTATTCTTTCATCTACAGCATGCTAATCAAGATAAACATTGTCAGAAATGGTCTTATTATTTAGTTCATAAATAGAAAGGAAATAAGGGCTAAAGCGACAGTCAAACTATATAAATCTGTATCGCTGCGTTTCTCTTTCCATATGCAAGGAGCAAAACAAAAGAAATATGAAATGGATGAGGGCTTTCCTTATGAGAAAAATTCAGTATTTTAAAATTAAAATCTATGACAGGTAATATCTCTAAATTAGTTGTGCTCTACAAAAATGCTGCCTATGACAAATACAAAATAAGATGTCGAGGTTTCTCCTGAAATAAATGTATTGAGGCTTCCTGAGTCTAAAATAAGCATTTTACCTTCTCCATTAGGTACATTGTAGGGAGAGAAAGTATTTCATTCCATCCAAAAAGTGAGTACCAAAATTTCACTAAAAATATATGTTTTGAGGACCCCTGAATTTAACAAATGTATAATTTTGCCTCGATTAACAAGTAGTTAGAAGCATACGCCCTTTTAAAGAATAGTTCTAGAATGGGCAGAGAAAGTCGTGAGAATTAGGAAATCAGTTTTTGTTAACCTTCTATACCACTCAACTGTAGAAAATAAGGCAAGTATGGCCGCACCGTGGCCGAGTGGTTAGACCACTTGACTCTCATCCAGGCTGCCCGGGTTCAGTCCCAAGCGACCGCATGTGGGATTTGTGGTGGACAAAGCGGCGCAGGGGCGGGTTTTCGGGTTTCCCCCGCCATCGCATTCCACCGGTGCTCCAACTTCATTCTATGTATCACCAGCGTCATCGCCTGCGGTGCCATTTGTAGTAAAAGCGGGCATTAAACACTATCCAAATAAGGCAAATATTGTTCAAACCCAAAAATTTATTTTGACAGAAATAAGCTTCTTTAGACATATAGATAAAGGCCAATTAATCGACGGAGATTCCCAAGGAACTCCCACGCCAAAATAGCAGTCGTTTACTTGGGCAAAGTTTCGTTAGTTTTGATTTCCTCAAACATATATACAGGGATTTTGATTTAAAATAAAAACTGCTTAGTATGGTGAAACTATGTATTATAAATTATATCCGAATAGCCTGCGAAGTTCTCTTCATTTGGATTAATGTATATTTTAATCCAAAGTCATCAGCCTATATATATATATATATATATATATATATATATATATATATATATATATATATATATATATACACACACACACACACACACACACACACACACACATCAGAGTACTCTGGAACCCTGATTATATACAATTTCGTACTGAAAACAAATGTATAAAATAAATTAAAACAAACTATTCCATATTGTTCATAGTGTAACTATGAACCATTTCAAAAAATAAAGAATAATATGATCTAATATAAAATAATGTGTATACAACACAAATTGTGATGAAAAAATTTAAGCAGGGTTTTTATGATGGTAATCATGCAGTTAATTTGTAAATTCAGGAATTTGACTTTTTAATGACTGGGTTAGACAAAATTTTACCACTTAGATATCTTTGAAACACCACTTAAATCTTGTATTTTTATTTGTGACATCGGTTCCGAAGTATTTTTACATTCTCTACACATACTGTGTACATAGTGAATAGAGTAGGTATTGTATTACACTACAAAAGTCGATACCGAGATTTCACCGGAAATAAATGTTTTGGGACCTCCTAAATTAAAAAAAAAAAAAAAAAGCATTTGTAGAAAAAGGTCCGTGTGTGGGCGCGCGCGCGTGTGTGTGTATGTCTATGTGTGTCCGTGGACAGCATAGCTCAAAAACGGAAAGGCCGTTAAATACGAAACTTGGTATTTAAGTTCAGTATCTTTCAAGGATGCGACACGAAGATTTTCAAGCAAATCCCCCCACCTCAACTACTCTTTACATGGAAAAGTTTTTTAAAATTTTGATTTTCTCAAAAATGGCCAAACGATTTTCATTAAAATATCGTAGTTAAAGATATTTACATGACAAATAAAATGTACATCTTGAATTTTCTGGGAATAGCCAAGAAGACATCTTTATTCTGAAATAAGAACTGAAGCTTTCCTGGCGGCGTGTTAATTCAAAATCTTCTCGGGCCGAGAAGCCCGAGAAGATTTTGAATCTTTATTCTGGATGATTTTTTGCTGAATTTTGTATATCTGGTAAACCGAAAGAGATAGACAAAAACTTACGGTGCAAAAACGTAGCGCTTCTTAAAACACACAATTTATGTTATATGTATTTTTTCCCTGGAGTTGACCATTTTTTAAATTATTCCTTGTTATTGATTTCAGTTTTAAAATACCTACTTATTACTTTTCTCATACGGAAAATTGTCAACAGCTGACCAAGCAAAGAATCGGATTTCAGTCTCATAGAAACCACATTTTAAACCATTTGGCTGTCGATTTAGCCTACTGTATCCCCTTATTTCCCTTCTACCTATAAGGAATTAAGTAATAAAACCGTTTCTGCTAATGTCTGACTCGATTAGCATGAAGTAGATAGAAGAATAAGATAATTAACAATAATTTGTTACAGAGAAGTAGAAAAAGTCATGTGAATGGAGCACATCAGATTTTTAGAAAAATTGTCCATGTGTGTCTGAGTGAGTGAGTGTGTGTGTGTGTGTGTGTGTGTGTGTGTGTGTGTGTGTGTGTGTGCGCGCACGAAGATTTTCAAGGAAATCCCCCTACCCCCTACTACCTTTTTTTTGTATACCCTACTTTTAGTTACCTAATTTGTTTACTTTGTTTGCTGTATGATTACTGAATGGCTGTTTTCTTCTGTTTCACACACACATACATACACAAACATATAACACCCATGCCCAGGGCCGGACTCGAACCCACGATCCCCTGCGCTACGAAGCACCAAAGCAAGACGCCTTGGCGAGCGCGGCCATGGGGACCGGCACCCTTTATATGGAACATTTTCCGAACGTTTTGAGTTTCTCTAAAATGGCTCTATTTTGATAAAAATGCTGTATGTTTAAGATATTTTTATGACAAATTAAATGTATAACCTGAATACCAAAAACTTAAACGGCAAAAAATTTAGATCTCATTAAAATATACAATTATTGTTATATATCGTTTTTGCTTTGTTTTTTTTTTTGTTTTTTTTTTGTGTAGAGTTAACATTTTTCGAGATATTCCGCATTATTGGTGTCAATTTTAAGACACTTAAACTTTTCTCGAACGGGAAGATATTTTATTTCTTGTTTCTCGTTTGTTTTTTTTTTTTGTTTTTTTTTCTGGCAAGAAAAATAATGGAATTTCAATTGTTTCACATAGCGACCGGATTTTAAAGGACTTAACTATCGCTTTAGCCTGTGCATTTTCTTATTTACCTTCTACTTACAAGGAAGCTAGTAATAAGACTAATTCTGCTTATGTTTATCTTGATTAGCATGATGTAGAAAAAAGAACAATTAGAGAAAGTCACGTGAATGGAACACATCAGATTTTTAAATATTCGACTATAACTCAGCCTTCTCTAGTCAGCTTGTAGTTACAACTGTGTAATAAAAACCTTTTACTGCAGATGTTTATCTCTGGTAGCCAGAAGTACACAAATTGAAATTTTACAGACTACCACCCTCAGGACTAAGTACTGTGGAATGGAATTTTTCAGATAAGGAATTTATAGTATCAAATATAGTAGAAAATGGTCTGCAATGAAATAGATTTTTGTCAGTTAAATTGATGAATTTTTAACCTGTGGGAAAAACGCCGCGTAACATCAAACAGGTTCCTTCATTTATATGCTTCAAATTACCATGGAGATACCTTGGTTGCCGATAAAAACGTTTCATGTTAGGGTAAAAGTTGAAGAGCTATGATGACGGAGATCAAAGAATGTTCAAAGGACACTTTGCTGATACACAGAGGGTGCCAGAAGCATCAGTTGAGTGGCACATCGTGGAGTTACATCCGAAACCTTTGAGCAACACTCGCCACCGGCATGGGTGGTAACATGTGTTCCAAAATTCATTCCACCAGCTGCACTGGCAGTTCTCGAACCTGCTTTGGAATGTCCTGGAGCGTGAACTCTGTGGTCAACCTCAGATCAGTTCAAGCAAGACCTAGTGGAGCCCACTGCACATGAAGAGGCGGCTAAACGTTTCATGTCATCTGTTTCAACATCCTCATCTGGAGGATGTTGAAATGAAATTTTCTTCAAAAGTGTTTTGTATAAAATATTTGTTTGTGAGCAGATGAATTTGAATAAAAAACTAGATATTAATAAGAACAGCAAAACAGTTGAATTCATTTCAGAGCGGGATCTAAGAAATACTTCGGTACAGCTAATATAGCCAAGAGTTCCCCAAAATATGAACTTATTTTGGTGAAATATCAAAACATTATTATACAAAAAATGTTATGTGTAAAATTCAAATGACTTTCTCTACATCTCTGTAACAAATTATTGTTAAAATGCTTATGCTTCTATTTACTTCATGTTACTCGAGAACAAATTAGCAGAAATAGTCTTATTACTTGTTTCCTTGTAAGTAGAAGCGAAATAACGGAGCACCATAGGTTAAAGTGATAGTCAAACGCTGATTGCTATGTGACTGAAGTTCCTTTGTTTATATGGACAGGAGATGACTAATTCCTACATGAGAAAAGTAAGTTTTTCATAGCTGAAACCAAAAACAATGAATGTCTCAAAAACGATCAACTCCACGAAAAAAAAATGTATATAACATAAATTGTGTGCTTTAACGTGCTCTACATTTCTTGTGTAGTAAGTTTTAATCTAAGTCTTACGGTTTAGCAGTTATGCAAAATTCCGTAAAAGGTGCCCAGAATAAAGCAGTCTTCAGAGGCTATTCCCAGAAAATTCTAGATATACATTTTCTTTGTCAGGTAAATATTTTCATTACATATTTTAATCAAAATCGTTAGAGCCATTTTTGCGAAAATCAATATTTTCGAAAAAAGTTCCATGTAAAGAGTATTTTGGGGTGGAGGTATTTTTTTTTCTCAAAACCTTCGTATCGCATCCCTGGAAGATACTAAACTTAAATACCAAGTTTGGTATTTTACCGACTTTTGGTTTTTGAGTTATCGTGTTCACGGACACACGGACCTTTTTGTGACATGCTTTTTTTGGATATAAGGGACCCTAAAACATATATTTCCGGTGAAATCTCGGTATCGAATTTTTTGGTGGAGTGCAATACCTTCTCTATACACTATGCACATATTGCGTGTAGAGAAAGTAAAAACACATGCATTATATTCAAACGAATGCTTTGCGCACTGTAAACAACTTTTATGTCTACTCTGCAAAGTGATTACTAAAAGGTTATTTGTACACTTCTTCATATCGTCATAAGTGGTTTTCGAAATGGTTTCTATAATACTTTTTGTTGTAAACATCTAGTAGCATATAGGAAACAGTCAGATGTTTAAAAAGAAACTATGTGTGTGTCGGACATGTTATTTTGATGACCCTTTTCGTGTCTTGAAGAGAGAGAGATTTCATGTGCTCCATTCACATGGAGCTAGGCTAAAGAGATAATCAGCTCTTTAAAAGCTAGTTGCTAGGTGATTGCAATCCGTTCCTTTGCATGGCTAGAGCTACAAATTCCGTATGAGAAAAGTATAAGTAATTCAAAACTGAAAACTATAACAAGGAATATCTCGGAAAGGTCAACTCCACCAAAAAAAATTATGTCCTTTACTACTCTTTGTCTAACTCTTACATTTTACCAGTAACTGCAAAAGTTTTCATAATAAAGAGGTCCTCAAAGGCTACTCCCAGGAAAGTCAAGATATAAATTTTAATTGTCGTGTAAATACCTTTAATATAGATGTTTTAATCAAAATCGTTAGCCGAACAAAATTTTCGATTTTTTTTTTTTCATCTAAAGCGTAGTTTGGGGTGGGGAATTTTCCTTAAAATCTTTGTATCGTATCCTTGGAAGGTGCGAAACTTACATACCAACTTTCGTATTTAACGGCCTTTCCGTTATTGCTCTCCACAGACACATACAACACACACACCACACACGCGGACCTTTTTCTAAAAATTATATTTTTAGTATTAAGGAGTCCCAAAACATATATTTCCCGTGAAATCTCGGTATCAATTTTTTAGAGGAATACAATACCTTCTCTACCTATATACATTGTACATAACTGTTCGAAAAAGTAAAAACTGAAGAGATTAAAATACTCATTTTTGCAAGTTTAAGTTCTCTCGTTTCTCTGTACATAGTAAGTAGAGAAGTTATTCCACCCAAAAATTCAGTGCCAATATTGCACGGAAATTGTGTTTTAAGACTCCCTGAAGGTTAGTGTGTGTCTGTAGCATAACCCACAAAGAAAAGTTTGTTAAATACCAAACTTGGTATTTCAAGAAAATTCTTTCAGACCAAACTGCCCTTTTCATGGAAAAGTATTCGAAAAATTTTGATCAAATTTTGTCAAAAATGTCTCTAACGCTTCTGATGAAAATACCTTATCTTAAGTATTAATTACATGATAAATAAAATGTATATTTTGAATTTTCTGAGAAGACCCTCTGAAAAGCTTTTCATTCTGGAGGACTTTTGTATATCTGATAAATCGTAAGAGATAGGCTAAAACTATCAGCAATAAAAAATTAATCTTTAAAACATACAATTTATCTCATATACATGTTTTCTAGAGTTTACCGTTTTCGAGATGTTCCTTTTTATTGGTTTCAATTTTATATACCTACACTTTTCACAACAGGAAGGGGTGCATGTTTTTTTCTCTTCTTTTTTTTTCTCCCCTTTTTTTCTGGTCATGCAAGGAAGCGAATTTCAATGAAAATTCAGCTCCACTATTAAATCGCCAATGGAATAGCCGAGATTAGGCAATTTCAACCAATCGCGGTCATCTGACTGGAGCGATATTGTCGAAAAATATTATCGCAGCTGAATTTCATTTCTTTGAAATCTTGTCGCACCTGACGTTCGTGTCAGTTCCACAAGTGTGCTTTCAATCAATTCAGTTAGAATGTTTATTTAAAGTTTTATCCAGTTCATAATGTATTTAGTTCAAAAAAGGAGTGAAAGAATTCATTATTTTTACTTCTTATGCATGAGATGTGTGCAATAACCTCAAATAAAATAGATTTTGTTTCCATTTCATATTACTTATTAAAAGCTGAAATAAAATATTTGTTCCCTATGTCTGTTGTTGCTACCAATATTCGTACATTGGGTGTAGACACGGTCGGCCATATCATAATTTAGCAGACAGTGAAGAAAGAAAAAGAATTGCATAAATAAACATGGTCGAATGCGTCATTTACCACTTGAGAACTAATGAAAGTATTACAATAACTTGATGGAATCTCCGTTCCTATATATTATAAATTATTAATAGTCTATTTCGCTGAATTATCTTATCTAATACAACTCTTAGGTCATCGTTTCGCTCCGATTGTGAATTATCGACAAAATGAAAACACTTGTATTGCTTATGTCAATCACATAGCGATAGTTTTTAAAACATTTGACTATAGCTTTAGCCTAGTGTATTTCCTTATCTCGATTAACATGGAGTAGAAAGAAAAAAAATCTGATGTGTTCCATTCACATGACTTTCTCTACATCTCTGCAACAAATTATTCTTAAAAAGCTTATACTTCTATTTACTTCCTGCTAATCGAGAAAAAATTAGCAGAAATAGTCTTATTACTTGCTTTCTTGTAAGTAGAAGCGAAATAAGGCAGTACCATAGGTTAAAGTTATAGTCAAAAGCTGGAAACGGGTTCACAAAGTCCTGTATGAGAAAAGTATGTTTTTTATAGCTGAAACCAAAAACAAGGAATATCTCAAAAACAATCAACTCAACGATAAAAATGTATATAACTTAAATTGTGTGTTTTAAAGTACTATACATTTGTTCTGTGTTATGTTTTTGTCCATCTCTTACGGTTTAGCAGTTATGCAAAATTCCGTAAAATTGACCCAGAATGAAGTATCTTCAGAGGCCATTCCCAGAAAATTCAAAATGTACATTTTATTTGTCAAGTAAATGTCTTTAATATACATATTTTAATCCAAATCGTTAGAGCCATTTTTTAGAAAATCAAAATTTTCGAAAAAAGTTTCATGTAAAGGGTAGTTTGAGGTGGGGGATTTTTCTCAAAATCTTCGTGTCCCTGTAAGATACTAAACTTAAATACCAAGTTTGGTATTTTACCGACTTTTCGTTTTTGAGTTATCGTGTTCACTGACACACGGATACACACACACACACACACACACACACACACACACGGACTCTTTTCTGAAAATACTTTTTTTTGGATATAGGGGACCCTAAAACATATACATATTTCCGGTGAAATCTCGATATCGAATTTTTTGGTGGAGTGCAATACCTTCTCTAACACTATGTACATAGTACGTAGAGAGAAAGTAATAATCTGTTGTAAGAAGTTTGTTTATAGGACAGCTGAATAAATTCATGTGAATGGAATACATCAGATATATATATATATATTTTAACAAACTTGGCCCTAAGAGAGAGAAAGTCCAGGCATGGAAAATTTATTTTTGACCTACTTTCACTAAAACAAACCCAGCTCGATCCGTAACATCGTTGTAACAATGGATCCTTGTAAAGTAGAATTTGGAAGGTAGGTATGCATTGGTTGTCGTCCCAGGAAGGAAGCCTCAGAAACTAAAACAAACTGGAAGAGCACGTAAGTTTAACTCGACGCTTCTTTGACACATAGTCTGTCACATGAAAACTCAGCCCTCCTGACTTCTAGTTAAAAATTGAAATCGATGCAGCTGAGCTGAAAAGGCGTTGTCATGACTGTCGATAATTCCAAAGACAAGAAAAACAAGAGACAAACTTACAGCAACAGAATTTCAACTTTCTTTCGTATCTAAACTCCATGTTACAGTTTCCTAGAAATAGGGTGCTATAAATTTCTTGTGACTTTTGCTGGATCATTTCGTTTCTCGCACGCGTGAGTCCTGGAATCGAATCTAATCGAATAGGTTTTATTTCCATCACTCACCATAGCATCATGTTAAGTTTAGATACGTTCGCTACTGTGGGGCGGTGTATTCGTGAAACTTCTGATGAGCCTGTGCTTATACAAATTACTCCCGTATCGAATAAACGTGTTTGCTTTTTCTACCACCTGCTTATCTTAGGTAGAGGAAGTATTTTAACTCACTGAAAAATTTCAAATCAAGATTTGATGAGAAATGTGTGTCAGCAGAGCTTAAAATCTAAAACTTGCATAAAAATCAAGCTTGATATTTAAATTCAATAGTTTTTGAAGATTTTAAATGGTCACCCCACCTCAAATCATCCACTATATTGAACATTGATCCTTATCGTTATATCTTCTGAAAGAGTTGTATTTTTTATTAAAATAGATACGTATATCTAAATTATTTACACATATAATAGAATACATTTTTTTAAATTTTTGATAAATAATCCGAGAAGTTCTATTAGTTTTGAATGAATATAACTGGTAACCATTAGAGATAAATAACACTTTACTACATGAGAAATGTAAATCTCGTTAGTACCTGCACTCAGTTTATGCCCAAAGCATGTTGTAGCATTAACCTTTTCCAAGAGATTCGTTGTTATTGATTAAACTTTCCATTACTTACATACATTTTTACTTTCTCTATATGCACTATGTACATAGTGTATAGAGAAGGTATTGCGCTCCACCCAAAAATTCGATACCGAGATTTCACCGGAAATGTGTTTTAAGGTCTCCTGTATCCAAAAAAAGTATTTTCAGAAAAAGATCCGTATGTGTGTGTCCGTGTGTCTGTGAACACGATAACTCAAAAACGAAAAGTCGGTAAAATACCAAACTTGGTATTTAAGTTTAGTATCTTCCAGGGATGCGACGCGAAGATTTTGAGAAAAATCCCCCCACCCCAAGCTACTCTTTATATGGAACTTTTTTTCGAAAATTTTGATTTCCTAAAAAATGGCTCTAACGATTTTGATTAAAATATTGTATATTAAAGCTATTTACCAGACAAATAAAATGTATATTTTGAATTTTCAGGGAATAGCCTCTGAAGACTACTTTATTCTGGATGAATTTTGCATAACTACTAAACCGTAAGAGATGGACCAAAACTTAACCCACAAAAAATGTAGAGCACGTTAAAACACACAATTTATGTTTTATACATTTTTTCGTGCAGTTTATCGTTTTTGAGATATTCCTTTTTCTTGGTTTCAGCTTTGAAAAACTTGCACTTTTCTCTATGCACTATGGTACTCCCTTATTTCGCTTCTACTTACAATAAAGCAAAAAATAAGACTATTTCTGCTAATTTTTCTTGATTAGCATGAAATAAATAAAAGATAAGCGTATTAACAATAATTTGTTATAGAAATATAGAGAAAGTTATGTGAATGAAACACATCAGATTTTTGAAGTAGTCACCATCAAGAGGACTAGACTATAGTCCTCCTGGTCGCCATTCCTTTGTTTCTCGTGATGTCCTTTATAGAATGAAGCACATAGGGACCTAGATTTTAATATTTTACTATCGCTTCAGCCTTCTGTGTCCCTATTGTAGCTACAACGAAAAGTGTAATTCCTCTGGACGATTAATATGAAAGTAGATAGAACAATAAAACGTTTGTAATAGTATTTTCAGAAGAATGGCTAGAGTAAGTCATTACAACATTCTAAATGGAAAAGAAGTTTCTCCACGGCCTTCTAGAAAACGTAGTTAACTTTATCTTGCACAAACTTTTCGTATTGTTTCTGACCGACAATGACGGAAAGAAAACAAAAGATGATGTTATAGCTTAACTTCAAAAAGTAAAGTGGGCAGGGATCCGGCAAACTTTGGAATCGTTTTGCCGCTTCGTGCCAGATTGATGGCCGGTCTTCCTAATAGCTTTTCTCTAATTGCAGTTGGTTGAAACACAGGTGGCGCTTACATTTATCATAATGAACGTGTGTGGCATCTGTCAGGGTTACCTTCAGCTCGGAAATATGTCAAATCACGGCGAGCTCTGAAGGGCATTTCCCATTACAGAGCAAGGTTCGACTTGCAAGCTGAATAACGATATCAAAAACATCCCAAAAATCTTATGTGATCTATTCACATGACTTTCTCTATATCTCGATAGCAAATTATTATTTATTTTAATTGTTTCATTTATATATACCCCTTTAAGGTCATATCGGGGGCTTTGCACTAGAAACAACTCGTCTGTAGGTTGGGTGCGTTGGGTTCTAAATCATGTTTTATTTTCCTCAAACCCCACACATTTACTCTCGCATACCTACTTCCAGACTCTGCGGGAGATAGGGAATAATTCTGGTTAGTGGAAAACTCCCAGCTCCAGCCGGAAATCGAACCCGGGACCTCAGACCACTCGATTACGGAGTCAGTCAATAAATTATTGTTAAACAGCTTATTCTTCTACTTCATGCTAATCGAAATAAGTAGAAGGGAAATAACGGAACACACTAGGTTAAAACGATAGTCAAATATTTTATAAGCTAGTTGCCATGTGGATGCAATACTTTTTTTTTTTTTTGCATTGCCAGCAGTTGACAGATTCCCGTTTGTGAAAAGTTTTAAGTATTTTAAAACTGAAACCAACAACAAGGAATATCTAAAAAGTGGTCAACCTCACGAAAAAAAGTATATGACATGAATTGTGTGTTTCAATGAGATCTACATATTTTGTGCAGTAAATTTTTGTCTTTCTCTTACGGTTTACAAGTTTTACAAAATCCAGCAAAATTCAACAAGAATAAAGAGGTCTTCAGAGGCTGTTCCCAGAAAATTCAAGATATGCAATTTATTTGTCGTGTAAATATCTTTAATATGCGGTATTTTAATGAAAGTTGTTAGAGCTATTTTTGAGTAAATCAAAATTTTCGATTTTTTTTTCCATGTAAAGGGTAGTTTGTGGTGGGGGATTTTCCTCAAAATCTTCGTGTCGCATCCCTGAAAGATACTAAACTTATATAGCAAGTTTGGTACTTGACCGAGTTTTCATTTTTGAGTTATCGTGTTCAGGTACAGGTACCCAAACGGACCTTTTTCTAAAAATGCCTTATTTGGATACAGGGTACCCTAAAACGTCTATTTCCGGCGAAATCTCGATATCGAATTTTTGGGTGGAGTACACTACCTTCTTTATGCACTATGTACATAGTACGTGTAGAGAAAGTGAAATTGAACGGAATGGCTCAGACGATAAGCAGGTCCGTAGTTCACATTCGGAAGGTCCCGGGTTCAAATCTCGTGGGTTGACTAAAACTGGCTGGGTTTTTTCGTGGTTTCCGTCAGTCGTTAGATTGGATATTTAATACCACAACCCAAAATTTTACCTGCAGTCTAAAACAATAGTAAAATTGAAAATAAACTTATTGACGACTGTGCTGTCATCTGTCCATATATAGATAAATCAACTAGACTGGATGATAACCTAACGCCATCTGCTTGTTGTGGAGCAAAATAATATGATATATAAGGATGTAGCCTCAAATTCTGGCTGTATGCCGCCATCTGATTAAGATAGTGAATGTAGCTAGACTGTGGCTCGAGGCAAAAGTGATATAATACAGGGTTGTGTCCTGAAAGGCTACTGTCCACCATATACCGTCAATGAAGTATCTTGCCAAACATCTCCATCGCTATATCACCAAGAAGTAAAAACGACATACAATGAACTAGATTAAAAAAAAAACAAACAAAAAAAAAAAACCTCCCCAAACTAGCGTTTATTTGTAACATTGTCGTAATTTTATACAAACATTTCTCTAATAATGTTGATGAAAGTTACATATTTTTAAGACATTTGTGTGATGAAGAACACCATATGTAGAATTTTCAGCGAAAAATCTATTACATATTTATTTTGAATGTGTTTTTTAGAATAACTGGTTACCGAACCAGTTGGTTAAGGCATTTTGTCTGGGACTGGCATTTGGGATGTCGTGGGATCGGTTTCTCGGGGCTCCCCGACCTTTCTTACTCATAGATTTTTCGGGGGTTTCTCGGGTCACGAGGCGAATGCTGGGAAGGTTTCTTCATTGCTCCGAACATCTTGTCCCTTCATTTCATCCAGTTGGTCTCTTTCTGGGTTATAAGTATCAGCAAGGACGCGGTGGATACGCCCTCTCGTGGAGGTGACTGCGCTTTGCAAACTCGGCTTTCGGCTGCGGGATGACATTGACGGTCGTCAGTAGATTCAGGGGCGTTTGGTCAGATATGAGGCGTGGGCTCCTAGCGCTCCCCGCGTCGTGACGAAGAACTGCATGAAAACTGTTGGAAGCTCGATGGCTCCCTTCCGCCGTCTGGTTCCGGCTGCCCGTTGTAATTGCTCTCATCTTGACATACAAATGACATACAAAAAGCCAATCAATGGCTGAGGTGTGACACTCTTTCGGTACACACTACGACTAGTATAACTGGTAAACTGTACCAGAGTACAATTTATATCAACGAAAATGTTTGAGGTATTAACCTTTTTATTTGATATAATTGGTCTATTTTTTTCAATATTTTGTCATTATTTTATTACCTAAAATGTCATGAAAACAGGAATTTCAAAGCCAACATTGGCAACCTGCTTTCTAAACATATCACTACAGATTCGCCCCCTTGTACCTACAACGAGTTGTGTAATAAAACTATTACTACAAATGGTAATTCATTGCTCTATCACACAGGCCGTGTGTAGCACAAGATTAGAAAGGTAGAATCAAACTGAATTACACTGAATACCATAGCCGAAATTTGAACTCGTTTCCGTTCGTTTGCTCCATACAACTGAGCTAGCATGGCAACATACAGGCATGAAATTAATTTCCCTTTCTAGAATTTTTTCCCGTAAACCACAAAAAGTTCTGAAACTCATTTAGAAGAGACATACCCAAATGACAACTTCCAACTTCTTAAGTACTTTAAGTCTTGAGTTTCATAGTTTAATAGCTAACTGGTTCAATCAATGATAATTAAGTTTCTTTTCTTTTCTTTTCGTTTCTTTCTCAAGTCGAGCGTAGGAGAGGGCTGGAACTTTAAAAATCTAATGCCTTAACCGTGGTTACTTGAACCACGGGTCTTCCGATTTCTGTCCGTCTGCTCTAACCATCTAGTTAACCATAGCAACATGCCAGCACGACATTAAATTCCCCCAGCTGACTCGTATATTTCTACAAATGTCTATCTCGATTTACTAAATTACATATAAGAATAGTTTCTAGAAGAATGGAAGAAAGTCATGGGACTGCAACATCTCTTCTTTTTTACTTTCTATATCATATGCAATGTATATAGTAGGTAAAGAAGGTATTGTATCCCTCAAAGATGTTATACCGAGAATTCACCGGAATATGTTTTGAGAACCCCCTGAATAAAAATCATTTTTAGAAAAATATCCGTGTGTGTGCGTATGTATACCTTGTCTGTATGTGGACAGCGCAACTCAAAATCGAAAAGTCTGTTAGATACCAAACTGGATAGTTATGTTCGGTCTCTTCCAAGGATGCCACATGACGACTTTCAGGAAAACCCCTCCGTCGAGAATTACGCTTTACGTAGAAGATTTTTCGAAATTTAAATTTTCTCAAAAATTGATCTAATTGTATTTATTAAAATGTCACATATTAAAGATATTTAAATAAAAATAAAAATGTATATACTTTCTGATTATAGCCTCTAAAGCACACATCATTCTGGATTACGTTTGCATAATTCGTAAACCGTAGGTGAAAGGCAAAATCTTACCACACAACAAACTCAATTTTCATTAAAACACAGCATTTATACACAATATATTTTTGTAGAGATAATATTTCTGAGGTATTCGTTGCCACCACTTTCAGTTTTCAATACTTATACGTTGTCTGTTACCTGCCATGCAATGAGAACGAAATTTTGAAGTCCTCACTTAGGGTCCGTTTCTAAAAGATTTCACTATTGTTTTACCCAAGCGTATACCCTTATTTCTTTTCTCTTAAAAAGAAATAACTATTAAAAATCTGATGTGTTTCTCTATATCACAGCAACAAATTATTCTATTTACTTCATCTAATGGAGCAAAAATTAGCAGGAAGTCTTATTACTTGCTTCCTTGTTAGGAGAAGCGAAATAAGTGGGTACCATAGGTTAAAGTGATAGTCAAAAGCTGGTTGCTCTGCGACTGAAGTTCCTTTGTTTGTATGGACACGAGTTCACAAAGTCCTGTATGAGAAAAGCATAAGTCTTTATAGCTGAAAAAAAAAACAAGGAATATCTCAAAAACAATCAACTCCAAGAAAAAAATGTATATAACATAAATGATGTTTTAAGGTGCTCCACATTTTTTGTGTGGTAAGTTTTTGTCCATGTCTTACGGTTTAGCACTTATGCAAAATTCCATAAAATTGACCGAGAATAAAGTAGTCTTCAGAGGCTATTCCTAAAAATTC
Source organism: Hymenopus coronatus (assembly GCA_030762935.1). Taxonomy (NCBI): domain Eukaryota; kingdom Metazoa; phylum Arthropoda; class Insecta; order Mantodea; family Hymenopodidae; genus Hymenopus; species Hymenopus coronatus. The sequence continues at coordinate 32,363,652 of CM060897.1, forward strand.
AAAATATACATTTTATCTGTCATGTAAATATCTTTAATATTCGATATTTTAATCAAAATCGTTAGGGCCGTTTTTTAGAAAATCAAAATATTCGAAAAAAGTTCCATGTAAAGGGTAGTTTGAGGTGGGGGGGGATTTTTCTCAAAATCTTCGTGTCGCATCCCTGGAAGATACTAAACTTAAATACCAGTTTGGTATTTTACCGACTTTTCGTTTTTGAGTTATCGTGTTCACAGACACACGGACACACACACGGACCTTTTTCTGAAAATACTCTTTTTGGATACAGGGGATCCTAAAACATATATTTCCGGTGAAATCTCGGTATCGAATTTTTTGGTGGAGTGCAATACCTTCTCTATACTCTATATACATAACACGTATAGAGAAAGTAAAAATACTTCTGTTTATCTTAAAGAAACATGGAGTATATAGGAAAATATGTTTTTAAGAACATCTTGTTCTAGAATAAGTAAACGAAACTATGTGAAAGAAACACCGTATGTTTTTTGTTTTTACTTTCTCTAGCCACGTATGTACAATGTACATAGGGATAGAGAAGTATTGTATTCCACCAAAAAATTCGACACCGAGATTTCATCGGAAATATATGCTTTAGGGTCCCCTGTATCCAAAAAAAGCAGTTTCACAAAAAGATCCGTGAGTGTGTGTGTGTCCGTGTGTCTGTGAACACGATAATTCAAAAACGAAAAGTAGGTAAAATACCAAACTTGGTATTTAAGTTTAGTATCTTCCAGGGATGCGACTCGAAGATTTTGAGAAAAATCTCCCCACCCCCAACTACCCTTTACATGGAACTTTTTTCGAAAACTTTGATTTTCTCAAAAATGGCTCTAACGATTTTGATTAAAATTTCGTATATTAAAGATATTTACCTGACAAATAAAGTGTATATCCTGAATTTTCTGGGAATAGCCTCTGAAGAGTAGTTTATTCTGGATGAATTTTACTGAATTTTGAATAACTGGTAAACCGTAAGAGATGGACAAAAGCTTACTACACAAAAAATGTAGAGCACGTTAAAACACACAATTTATGTTATATATATATATATTTTTTTTTTTCGTGGAGTTCATCGTTTTGTGACATTCCTTATTTTTTGTTTCTGCTATGAAAAACTTGTACATTTTTCATACAAGAATTTGTCAACTGCTGTCCATACAAACAAAGGAACTTCAGTGACATAGCAACCAGCTTTTGATTATCAATTTAACCTATGGTACTCCCTTATTTCACCTCTACCTACAAGGAAGCAAGTAATATAGCTATTTCTGCTAATGTTTTACTGATTAGCATGAAGTAAATTGAAGTATAAGCGTTTTAAGAATAATTTGTTGCAGGGATATAGAGAAAGTCATGTGAATGGTACACATCAGATTTTTTACTAATCATTCACCCAAATAATAGTATTTTTGTTCAAAATCATCTTTGAGATACTAAATATGAGTTGGGAATGAATAGAGATTATCGACAACTTTTTCACATCCGATCATTTTAATCGTGTTCCAAATGGTAATTAGTTATTAAATTTTGTGGGGGTGTGTTGCCATAGACCTGAATAATCGTTACCTGACGGCTAAACCAAGTGTGAAGTGACGTGTTACAGCCGATTACATATTCCGAAGTGGCATGTACGTACGACCTCTATTGTGGTATTCCCTCGAGGATAGCCATGTAACGAGTAACTTTATGATTTATGTGCCCTTGAAGGGTTATTAAATCAAGGAGTTTTTGAGACGAGTTCCGCATGGTACATGCCTGGGGCAGGAATTCAACCCTGCCCCCCCCCCCCCACACACACACACACGAATGCGAAGTCTAACTTCCGGCCTCCACGTTTTATGCCTCAACTGGCAATTTTGTTCTTAGCATTCTACACGACGACGTTCTGCCTTTAAGGCTATAAATATGTGGAAGCTGATTTAATTCTCTTATACGCGTATTATATAGAGTGTGTGTTTGTGTATGTGGATAGTGTGTTACTAGGTTCGCTGTTAGGTAGATAGGTAGCATTTGATCATAGTTTAATAACCCTATTTTAGAATTAGAGTTATCCCATAGAATCTCTGTAGGGCAATGTCCTCTGTCCAAGCAATCTCATGTAACCAGTTCGGAAAAGATCCTTTTTACTTTCTCTACACGTACTATGTACATAGTGTATAGGGAAGGTATTGCATTCCACCAAAAACTTCGATACCGAGATTACACCAGAAATATATGTTTTGGGGCCCCCTGAATCCAAAAAAAAGCATTTTCAGAAAAAGGTCCGCGTGTGTGTGCATGTGTCTGTAGACAACAGCTCAAAAACGAAAAGACCGTTGAATACTAAACTTGGTATTAAAGTTTGGTATCTTCCAAGGATGTGACACGAAGATTTTCAAGAAAATCCCCTCACACCTAACTACCGTTTACATGGACCTTTATTTGAAAATTTTGATCTTCTCAAAAATGTCGCTAACGATTTTGATTAAAATATTTTATATATAAGATATTTACATATCAAATAAAATGTATACCTTGAATTTTCTGGGAATAGCCTCTGAAGACTACTTTATGCTGGATGAATTTTAAGGAATTTGGAATAACTGCTAAACCGTAAGAGATGGACAAAAACTTACCACACAAAAAATGTAAAGCACGTTAAAACACACAATTTATGTTATATACATTTTTTTTTCGTGGAGTTCATGTTTTTGAGATATTCCTTGTTTTTTGTTTCAGCTTTGAAAAAATTATGCTTTTCTCATACAGGAATTTGTCAACTCCTGCCCATACAAACAAAGAAACTTTAGTCACATAGCAACCAGCTCTTGACTATCACTTTAACCTATAGTACTCTATTATTTTGCTTCTATTTACAAGGAAGCAAGTAATAAGAGTATTTCTGCTAATTTTTTCTCGATTAGCATGAAGCAAATAGAAGCATAAGCTTTTTAAGAATAATTTGTTGCAGAGATGTAGAGAAATTCATGTGAATGGAACATATCAGTTTTTTGCTTTTTTTTTATGCTGCCTCTATCAATAGTCTCCATTCTCTGTGATCCTTGGCAGCTGTAGTCCAGTTGTGTCTAAAGTGAAGTTTCAGATCATATGTCCATCATTTTTTTCTGCCAGCCTATCTTGGATCCCAGGCTGTCGTCTTGTGTGCCCACCTGTTGTGGTCCATTCTCATGACGTGGCCCGCCCACTTCCATTTGATATAGCTGGCAGGTGTTGCGTCTTTGATGCCTGATATCTTCCTCAGTTCTCGTTGCGGATTCTGTCACGGAGACTGTAGATTAAATAAGATTAGATGGCGTTCTGTAGGCTCATGATGGCCAAGCAGGCCCTGAACATAGAACATGTCAAAGAATACAAAATTAAATACATCACAAGTACAACATTTGAAGTTCTCGCATTACAATTAATAGTAAAATTTTAAACTTTCAGGTATATTATGACAGGTATCAAACAGTAAAATTATAAAAATGTGTCAAAATTTATTGAGATTTTTATTTTGAAAATTTTACATATATAAATGAACATTTGTCAATGTAACTTCTAAATTGTTAGCTATTACACTGAAAACGACATAAAAGGTATATACTTCAAATTATAGTACTAAAAAACATACATACAGTAAATATTAATTTTCTGATCTATTTAATGAAACAGTTAGTAAATATGAATACTTCTCTTTACTTTTAGTCTGTATCATATCACTTAGTGTTTACATTCTTACTTGTGTGTATTGAATGTCAAAATTTGGTATTAAGAATGTTTAGAATAAAATATAGGTACACTGCCATATTAAAGGCACTTAAAAATATTAAACATGTACATTAAACATAAAATCACTTGGGTGTAATAGCTTGTGTCACTGCACTTTATGCTGGCATTACAAGAAAAGAATCAGGCTGGGCATCTTTAGTTCTCCTATACGAGTAGATACTACAGTGTGTGCGAGTGTGAGTATACATATATATTAATTTATTTTTGGTGGATTGGTGTGTTATAAAGCACAGTGTTACATAGATGAGTAATATTTAATTATAGAGTAATACAGAAAATACATTATGTATGTGTGTGTGTGGGTGTTATAAAACGATGTTCAATAGATGGGTGTCATTCGATCATATATTGCTAATAAACCCACGATCAGCAAATTTTACTCTCGTATACGAGCACTATAGTGTGTGCGTGGGTGGATGAGCGTGGGTTGATGGTGTAATGGAAGATTCAGTGTTAGATATACGGATATCATTTGAGCATAATTTTTAATGAACCCATATATAGCAAATTTAATTTTCGTACACCAGTATTAGGTGTGCCTGTGTAAACATGGGTGAATGTTTGTGTGTGTGTGTGTGTAGTAAAATCCTTTAAAATCTGTCACCGTGACACAATGATATTCGGTTCTCTTTGCATGGCCAGAAGAGAAACAAAAGAAATACGAAAGGATAAGAACTTTTCGTTTGAGAAAAGTAGGTATTTCAAATTTGAAACTAATAACGAGAAATATCTCGGGAATGGTTAGCTCCACAACAAAAATGTGTAAGACATAAATTGATGTTTTAACCAGCTCTACATTTTCTGTGTAGTAAGTTTTTGTCTATTACTTACGATCCACCAGTTATGCTAAAATAATTCTGCATGAAGAGTACTTCAGAAGTATTCCCAAGAAATAACCTTGGGTGTAAATGTATTTCATATATGCAATTTTAATCAAAAGCCTTAGACCCATTTTTCAGGAAATCAAAAATTTCGAAAACTTTCCATGTAAAGAACAGTTGTGGTGGGGAGACTATCCTGAAAGCCTTCGTTCAGCATTCTTGGAAAATAACCTAAATACCAAAAGGTTTCGCTTTTTAGTTAAATTATTACAGATACACATATGCATACAGCACAACTTTGTTCTAAAATGTTTTTTATTTATTCAGGACCCTCAAAACATGTATTTCCGGTGAAATCCTGGTACTGAGTTTTGGGTGGAATACAATACCATATCTATCTACAATGTACATTATCCAACCTGCTATATAAAGCAAAATGCAATTCAACTGTTTATTGATAATTAAGCTAAGATTATTGGCACTGCACCACTGTTTTATCTGATATGCATAGTTTTCTCAAAAACATGATGACCTCAACCGTGTCCGCTGGACAATAACCGTTAGTAAACAAAAGACGAGCTTGTATAGGGGTGAGAGGCAACTTGCTAAAATCACCGTTACTGGAGACTCAAAGATTCTGCTTGCATGTCGAGATTCGCACCTCATTTAAGGGACCAGTAAGTGGAAGACTTGGCAACTGCAAGGGTCGGTATCCAACCGCAAACCTCCTAAACCTATGCTATGCCGGCATGTTGCCATCTTAGTTCAATGGCAGAGCAACGGGCTAGAAATCGGGAGATCCGTGGTTCAAATCCCGGCTATGGCATTGAATTTTTCAGTTTGACTCTACCTTTCCAACTCCTGTCCTACACACGGCTTGTGTGAAAAAACAATTAATCCAATACCTAAACTTAAAAGTCAAGCCAATTTTGGTAGAAGGTTATCAGGTTCTGAAAAATCCTGTAAGCTCTAAATTCTTGTTCAAGGAATCTAAAGATTTACTTCCACTTGAAATAGTTATATTACCAGAAAAGATAAGTATTATGTATGATTTAGCTTTTGTAATTAAGAAATAAATCATTTATATATGAGGAAAGTTCTAAGCTTTTGTTCCTGAGTGTATCCAGTGACTTCTCAAAGAGAGCAAATCATGACAAATTTCGCGTTTAAGCGAAATGTATGTTTTCCTGTCAGTAGATGATCTTCCTTCCCTTTTCTTCTTCACATTATTCAAAAGTGCACTCTGCCGCTCTCGTCCCTTGAAACATTTTCATTTTGTTTCCTTCTCTTGGGACCCTCTCCACTAATTGTGATGAAATTAAAACGTAGGACGAAATAATTGCGTCGTGAATTGGAGAGACGTTCTCTTGCTTTTTTATTTTCATTTTGATATTTATTCTTACTTGTAAATTTAAAAGGATATAGAGCGAGTCTTCTGGTACCAAGAGACTTCTGTTTTTAATTTTTCCGGTAGTGAAATTTGTTGCCTGCCTCTACATTAAGAAATATGCTCTTTTATAGACCCAAAAACTTAAAAATTAAATACTTTTGTGCTCAGTTCATATTTTCTCCTCTCTTAGAATCGTTGATATATTGACAATCCCTCTTCGCTCTCCATGATGCAGTGGTTACCATGCTAACCTGTATTACCCAAGATTGCGGTTCAAATCCGGCGGAGGGTGATAGATTTTTTTTGTAAAGCCATGGGCCCTGTGCCATAGCTTACGGCATGTAAAAGAAGGTAAAGATTGATAAAGAGGCCTATGAGTAAAATTAAGCTTTCTCGCCCAGCATAGAAAGGGACGCTGAGAACCACAGTAGTTGAGAGCGTCCATATAAAGCTGCATTTCATTTCCTGTTCAAATAACTATGTTCAATCCAAGCTGCGAATAAGCTGTTTTTAAATTATTAGTAATTCATCACCAAAACAATAGGCCACGATAAATCTATATCCTGAAGTTAAATGTTTACTTTCTCTACTACTTGTCTATAACAGATAGAGGAATCACTCGATGTCGTGAATTCACCGGAAATACGCGTTTTGAAGGTTTTGAAAGACAAAGTTTTCAACAGTGAGAATATCTTCGTGTTTGTAAAAACAACATAATTCTAAAACCGCCTCGAATTAATCACAGCATAGTATTTATAGTCAGCATCTTCCAAGAATAAGACTACCTGAAGATTTTCAAGAAACTCCTCCATCCCAAACTATTCTTTCCATGAATAAAAATATTTTGTATTTTCCCAAAAATAGCAGTAATGATTTTTGTTAAAGCATCATGTTTTTAAGACACTTCGCTAGGCTAATAAAATGTATACAATGAACTTTCTTTATTTTAAATAATTCGGTGTAATTTTATAAACCTGGAAAAAGTTTTATAATTCTGGCATAAAAGGAAAGATAAACATTTACCAAATGTTAAATTTCTTTAAAATACACAAGTTATGCGAATAATTTTTGGAAATGCTTTACAGAATGGAGGAGAAACGAAGGATTTCAGCACCGCGGCGCAGCACAAAGGTACGAGACGAAATATTAAGAAGGTCGGATTTTTGTTAGTGACAGATTTAGCGAAGATAGGTCCCTAACGTTTCCCTATTAAATTAGAGCAGTCACCCTTACATTCCCTGCCCTGACCTCCAAAATACTTCAGTGAAAAGGTTATGGCCCAGTTCCGCCGTTTATGTTTGTGTTTAAGTTTCGAATCGGGCTTAAGTGGGGGCTTAACTTAGAGTAGGGTTTTACAGTTAGTAGTTCAAGCAATAAGCTGAGCTTATCCATGGCTTGACTAAAACCGTACTGAATTGTGTTGTCGCTAAGCTGCTATAAAATACGATATTTATGATGAAGAAATGCAAATTATTTAGCCTATATACATGAGAAAAGACCATCTAGAATGTTAAGAATGCGAACCATTTCATGTATAGAGTGACCGAGAATTCCACGAGAGGTTTCAATTAAGTAAGCAATGGCAATGATGCTACCAAAACTATTAATGGTGCAATTAAACATAAAATCGATTGACAAACATAACTCAAATAAACCTCATACCTCAAAGGTATACTCACTGTCGTCGATCTAGAGAATATTGTACTTCATTGTTTGGTAGTGCAGAAAGGCCAAATCAAAAATATTCATGGCTGAATAAGAGAAAGAAAATTATGTTGAAAATTGGTTTTGGGGATATGTGGAAAGCTAGGATTCTGGAAATAAATTAGCTTAAGAATAGAAAATATTGAAACAGAAGAAATAATATGTGTTGCTATTTGTAAAGTTCATTGGCAATATGCAGGATGTTAATGAACTACACCGAAATTATTTGCGAGATTGTGCACGTGACTGATATAAGTAATTTGAGATCGGCGATGCATGGTTTCCGGATAAACTTAGCGTTAAACGTGTGGGTATCAGGAGCTGATAAGTCGGTGTTAAAGCAAAGCAAAGGAGTTGAAAAAATTGTTTAGAATGCCTTTAAAACTGCTGCCCGAGTATAGAAATATCAACTCCTTACTAGTGTTCTCAAGATTTAATGGCGCAAAAAATCTGTAAAATCTCGAACTAATCACTTGACTGTGCGACACTCAACATTCATTAACTACGCTCTTGAGTTATGTAGCCTACTCTGAAGGCGTTTTTTCAACTGCTCTGGTCGCTTAATGCGTAACGTGGGAAGCTACTATCCCAAAGGTCATGATTTCGATTCCTGTCATAGAGTAGATGTTTGTTATTATTATTTTTACTTTCTCTAGCCCTATATGTACAGTGTATATAGGGATAGAGAAATATTGTATTCCACCCAAAAATTCGACACCGAGATTTAACCGGAAATACATGTTTTAGGACCCCCTGTATCCAAAAAAAGCATTTTCACAAAAAGGTCCGTGAGTGTGTGTGTCCGTGTGTCAGTGTGTCCGTGTGTCAGTGTGTCCGTGTGACTTTGAACACGATAACTCAAAAACGAAAAGTAGCTAAAATACCAAACTTGGTATTTAAGTTTAGTATCTTCCAGGGATGTGACACGAAGATTTTGAGAAAAATCCCCGCACCCCAAACCACCCTTTACATGGAAATTTTTTCGAAAATTTTAATTTTCTTAAAAATGGCTCTAACGATTTTGATTAAAATATCATATATTAAAGATATTTACCTAACAAATAAAATGAATATCTTGAATTTTCTGGGAATAGTTCTGAAGACCTGTATATTTTAGATGAATTTTGCTTAATTTGGCATAACTAGTAAACCGTAAGAGATAGACAAAAACTTACCATACAAAAACTTTAGGTGTTGTTAAAATGCACAAGTTATGTCATATACATTTTTCTCATGGAGCTTACCGTTTTCGAGGTATTCATTGTTATTAGTTTCAGTTGTGAAGTACGTATACTTTTCTCAGAAGGGAGTGTCCGCTTTTCCTTTGTTCTACTCCTGTCCAAGAAAAGAAGCGATTTGTAATGACAATCGAATAACGACAGCTTTTAAAACATTTGACTATTGGTTTAGCCTAGTGTATTCCCTATTTTCTTCCTACTTATACGGAACTAAACAATAAGAACATTGTGCTAATGAGTACCACGATTAGCAAGGTGCACAAAGAAGAATAATCTTATGTAAGAAGTTTGTAGAACAGCTAGAGAAAGTCATGTGAGTGTAACACTTCAGATTTTTTTCATTCCAGACGAAGTGCCGCGATACGTGGCATATCTACTGGCACTTATAGCCGTTACTTCTAAAGTTCAATAAACAGGCCATAAGTCTCCTATCTCAAATTACTTATTTAAGCAATCTACATAATGTGTGAAAATATTTCGGCATGGTTCATTAACACCCTGTATGTGATAAAGCAGCAACAGAAGGTTTTACATGCGCTGGAATAGGGATGGTGAATTTGAAGGGTTTGAGAGAAACGCCCCTTGGGCCACCTGAAGAATAATGAATGCCTTATAGTGTTAGAATTGGAGAAGCTAGAGTGGTTAGAAAGAGGATAGGTAAAAAGGAATGGGCGACGTTACCAAAAGAAATTCAAGATAAAGTTAATGAATGTAAAATCTAGAGAAGTTTAATCGAAATTGGAAACTTTTTGGGTAGAGTAAGAGCCAAATGGTCGAGGAAAATTAGTAAGCGGGACGAAGAAGAAAATTAAACGATAGTAGGTAATACGTATTAGATTTAAGATATAGGTAGGGCTCAATAGTTCGACAGCCTCAGGGTTTGAGGCCCCAAAGTACAAACCAAATCAGTACAGTCATAAGCAAAGAAATGTTTACTAATTTCTAAAACTTATGGAAATAAGCTTATTATTATTATTATTATTATTATTATTATTATTATTATTATTATTATTATTATTATTATTAAGTAACAAAGATTTTCTTTAAAAGCAGTACTTCTCTTGATGCTAATAGCATCTCAAAATCTACAACATGCAGAGCTGTCAAAATTATTGCATACCGTCTAATCCACTCTTTTCATATCACTTTTCCCTCACGTTTTGTTGTTCTTACTCAAAAGTAATTTATCCGGTTGCTTGCACTGTATTACATGCTTATGCACTTAACAAGTTCTAGAAGAATGCTGAACTCTTGAAAAGTAAAATTCGCAGAACGTTTTGCCGATGATTGCTCGATCATTTTAACTATACGTTGCTGGTACCTATTAGTATATTATTTCCACATAAATCAACAAATGGAATTCATTCGATGTACATGCGCAAGCGTTACCAACTTTTCTGTAGAATTGTTCAGTTCAGCAAAGGCCGAACTGATTGGTCTACTTTAAAACGCATAAAGCTTGAACTAATGCACAATCCTAGTTTAAGCGGCGTGCATAGCTTACTAAAACTTTGGCTTAAGCTTAAGGTGTTAAGCTGGCCCTAAATATCCATAAACAAGAAGTTTATTCCTCAAAGAAGATCCTTCGAAAGCCTGCAAGAGTAAACGAGAGAAAAATTCGAGGTAGTATAACATAATATGTTGTCTGCTTAGCAAGGAGGTAGCTTAGCTACTTACCAAGCGAGAGACCTGGGTTCAGTTCCCGATATTGGCGTGATGATTTTTTCTCACTGGTTTATCTGGTGCGCCGTCATGCATTCGTCCTCGTGAGGTCCCTGAAGGATAATTAGAGGAGCTAATTGAGGGAAAAGTAGCGTTTACAGGTTACGAGGACCGCATTAACCGGGAGCGACTCGGGGAGCTAAGCATGTCCATCCTCCAGTTCTGTACTATACTCATAACGTCTGTGATGGACAGAGGTGGGGGATACAGCGGTTGGGCGGTAGGCCTTGAACCGATTTTGGGTTGTAGCCTTTCGGAATTTAGTTTTTTAATTTTTTGTATATATGAGATATACTCGATCATTTGTCCAACTTCTGGGAGTACCACAAGTGAAATCGAAGGTCAGGCCGGCCAGTCCAACGGAAATCGAACCCGGGAACTCTCGATTGCGAGCTCAGATGCTATAACCTCAGCAGTCAATCAGTTATCTCACCTTCAGCAGTTGAAGGTCTTTCATGAGTAAATTGCTTCACTATTTTATCAATCAAAAATTGTCCCTGTTTTACGTTTGTCCTCTACTTTCTTTATTTTTATCGTTAATTTTATTGACATTAATGTCATGCATTCACAAAGCGACCTGTTTCTAGAGTTCTGAACCTCGCTTCTCGTAGTTCGCGAGTTCACCACTATGTGCGCATGGCCAGGAGGGATCAACTAATCGCACATAGAGGGCACCTCAAGATGAAATCACGACTTGCGGACGTGAAACTGACAGAATTTAACCTAGGGACCTTTTCTTTCAAGGCGTAGAGTTGTTTTACATGGAAGTAAACTTACACGGGACTGAAGCCTCTACTCTCCTTCCGAAGGAAGCCAGGCTAACTCCAATAAAATCTATCATCCTCTGTTTGGTTTGAACCCGCAGCTTTGGTAACACCTACACCACGGTGGGCGACCTATAAAAGTACCTCTGAAGCTAAAAAATGTAACACGAATTACATTTAGCAAGACTGCACAAAAGAACAGAAATGTCATTTTTGGCAGTGTTCGATATTAATATCTTAAGAGACATTCTGAATGAAATTTGTATTACATCGGTAAAAAAATCTAAAACTGTTTTTATTACAAATTTTTCTTGGAGTGTTTGCGTTATAGAGAACCAAAATTTAGCTGGTCCTCCCCTTGCCTTGGGTTCTACAGCCATTTAAAGATCGTACAATGCTCTTATTTCCTGGTATACTATTACATTAAACAGAGTTTTTCTCAAAACTATATTTTCACTACTCAAAATGTTCCTCGCGTTTGAGTTTTTATTTAAACACAACTAAAATTTCCTAGAATTTTCAAAAGTGTTGTAATATTGCAAAAGACAAAATTATCCTAATGCTAATTTTAATGTTTAAACCTTTTTAAAAAAAAAAAAAAAGCTCATATGTTCTATTCATATACCTCCTTTCTATACATTTCTGTAACAAATTATTATTGAAAATGTTATTTTTCTGTCCACTCGAGATAAAATGTAAAATAAATTGTTTTATCACTAGCTTTCTTGTAAGTAGAAGGGAAATAAGAGAGTATACTAGGCTAAAGCGATAGCCAAATCTTTTAAAAGCTGGCTCTTATGTGATTGACATTAGTTTCTCTGCATGATCAGGAGTTGAAAAACTCCCGTATGAGGAAAGTTTTAAATGTTTCAAGAATAAAACCAGTAACAGGAATATCACGTAAATGGTTAATCCCAAAAAAAATCTATATCAAATAAATTCTGTATTTTAACGAGATCCACATTTTTTGTGTAGTAAGTTTTTATCTATCGATTACTGTTTACCAGTTATGCAGATTTCAACAAAATTCATCCAGAATGAAGAGGTCTTCAGAGTTATTTTCAGAAAATTCAAAATATGCATTTTGTTTGACTTGTAAATAAATGTCTTTAATATACGATATTTTATTCAAAATGTTAGAACCATTTTTGAGAAAATAAAAATTTTAGAACTATTTTTTCCATGTAAAGGCTGTTTAAGGGTTGGAATTTTCCTCAAAATCTTCGTGACGCATCCTTGGAAGCTACTAAACTTAAATACCAATTTTGGGTGGAGTGCAATATCTTCTGTACCTATATTCTAAGTGGGGAAAGTAAAAAATTATAATGCAGCTATCAAAGTTATTGAAATATCCCCGTTTAAAGTTTTGTGTATGGTTCACAGCTCCAAATTATGAAATGCAAATCATTTTTTTTCTAACTTTGAGGCACGTGGGGGATATTGACTGTGTAATATCTTTAGACAATAAAATTTATGATATAAGTTACATCTTTCAAAAGTTTATAAAATTTGAATGCAATTTGGTATTTATATTAACATAACAGCAATGCATCACAGTAAAACTTTAGGAAATTTTACTCCCAGTACTCCTTAATAATTTTAAAGTTTTTGCTTCGTTGTTGTATAAATATGTTGTTAACTCTTACTGTGCATAAACCTCGGTCTACTAGTGAAACAATTGGCGGCGGTAGCAAGAATCACGTGACGCTGACGACGGTACGATACGTGTGTGAGTGAAACATAAATGTGAAGAACAGAGGTAATAATTTTAAAGGGAGATTGGAGCTCCCCATGCAATAAACGTCGGTATGATGGTCATCCAGAATGTCACAGGCTCCCTCCTGTTCAATAACAGGACTCCTTCAAATTGCCTTTCCTGCGGGTAATGGCCGTGGCCTGCTTTACTTCCCTCCCACGTTTTGTTCTGTCAGTGTCTACTGTTCTGTGCCAACAGACTTTAACAAAAGGTGCGTCGCGTTACGAACAAAACAAACACCAAACGACGGTAAGTTATCGTTACTCTGGGTACCACTTTCCTCAGATAACAGGACGCATTCGAGTCAAAATTCTTAATCGCAATTTAATTACACAGTGCGTTTTGAGATAGCTAAACAAGAGAACAATCTTATATGTACATCCAAAAGAGTTAGTTAACCCTCTGTTCTTTATTAGTATGGAGCGGATAACTCAGGCGGTTTAATCTAGAGCTCACATTCAGGAAGCGCGGGTTCGATTCCCGTGGCCGGTCTACCTGACCCATGGGCTTTTTCAGGGAATTTCACCGGGTCATCAGGCGAATGCTGGGTATGTTCATTACTCCTAATTTTGCGGTCCATCATTTCTTGTTCCAATCATTTCTAATTATATGTTTAGGCTTGAAGGTTCAGGCGACGGTGTTTGACGGGTTGCGGCTGGATGGCGGAATGAGCATCGTAAAAAGTCTATTCTGGCCTCCATGTCGGAAACACATGGTCAGGGACCCACCTTCGGGTTTGGGTTCCTCTGGGGGTACTCCGGGAGGCTTGGGGACCTTGGGCGGCTTCGGAGGCGTTCCAACTGTAGTCTTAGTGATCCTGTCCATACCTGCGCCCGTCTTCATCGGATCTGGCCGACCTTCGGGTTTTTACCCTCATCCCTCCCTCCCTGGGGTCCCTGTCTGTGTCTACTCCTAATCCTTAATTAATGTGTATACAAATTATTCTTACGAAAGCATATTTTTCCATTTGCTTCACTTTCCTCCTTTTCTTTAAAGGAGTAGGTATTAATGTCACCGTTTCCGTTTTTTTATCATCTCTTACGAGATCTTCCTAGATCTCTTATTCTAATCGAAAGGTAATAGACATTTACTACACCCCCTTGCATATTGCTGAACTCCAGCTGTGCTGCCTGAATGTTTGATTTTATTACCTTTATTCTCTATGATTCGGAAACATGTACAAGAGTAGGCACAGACAAAACTTTCCTTTCTTGTTTTACTCCGAAAGTTCTTCTAATTATTCCACAGTTAGCTTGAAATCTATTAACTTTCTTCTCAATGTTTTTGTATATTTAAATTAATATTATAACAGACCAAGTGTCTTAACTGCGCCGTATTTTTCGTGTGCTCTCCATTCTAAAAAATATTTGCAGAAAGGAAGGACTGACACTTCCAACAGAACTTGCAGAGCGGATAACATTGGGGTCCCAAAGGAATAGGCAAGACCAGAAACTGCCAGATATAGATTCGGAAATGTTTCTCAGAGACACAATAAAGATGATTGTTTGCAGAATAGACTCCAAAGAAGCTTTTAGAAGTACGAGAGAGACTCTATGAGCTGATAACACATGGAATAAGTCATGAGGAAATTTTAAAGGGTCTTCTGATATGCAGCTAAAAACTGAAGTAGTAGAGAATGCAGCAATCTTCGAGCATCGACTCCATCTTGGTAACAAACCTATGTTTCATATTGAAGCTTTTGTTTACAAGTTCATGGTCATTTACAAGAAATTTATGGAGAAAACTGTGGGAGATATATTTTAAGGATTGCAGCCGAAGGACGAGTGGTTCCATGACCAAGCTTTCGGTCCTCTACACTCCAAGGCCTTCTTCAGTGATCAGCTGAACAGAAGACTATCTGTATAGGATGAGATTTCCTTACATCCCAGTTTTAAATAACTATGTAATTTAAATAAAATATAAAAACTTTAAAACTGGAGGAAAAAAAGTTAAAGCTTATAAGTGGGAAAATGGCGGAGCTACCTTAGTTTTTCCCTCTTGCATATCGCGGAGGTGCGTCGCGCTCATTGAGAGGGGTAAAACGAAGGTGCCTCTCGATATTCCTCACTGGCTGGTTTTAATTTGAACTAGCCGCGTTGAGTTCTGCAACTCTTTTAACACACAAACGGATATTTGCACACGTCAAATAGGGTCATTATTATTATTGTTATTATTACTACTATTATTATTATTATTATTATTATCGACCTGACCGGATTATTTCCTTTAAAACCGTTATGTTTGTCTTATTTGTTGATAAAGTTAAATTGTAGTGTATTACGATTTAGTTTAGTCTGTATACTTGTAAATTACCTTATGTTTCCTGTGTCACTTTCTGTCATCAGCACATAATAGATTATTTACTGGTATGTTAGATCCTATTTTAACTCCAACTGTATTTCATCTTTGCACTTCATATACTCAACGATACTTCATAACGATGTTGCTCACAAAGTGGCCGCGCTGTGCTCTTGTTTACAAAACTGAACGTTGCCACTAGATATACTTGTAATCAAACGAATGTGTGTATTAGTCGTGTAAATTTTAAACGCAGGTTAATTTAATCAAAATCGTTAGTTTTTTTGGAAAATAACATTTAAATTGTTTGTTCCGTTTAGAAAGTAGTTCTGGGTGAGAGTGTTTTCTTCAAAACCTTCCTATTGTACCCTTTGAGGAGCTGAGTTTAAATACAAAGATTGGTACTCGTGTAAATAGATATAAACAAACGGAGTTTTACTTTCTCTAATCCGTATGTACAATGCACATAGTATATAGTGAATGTATTGCACCTAAAAATGTGATACTGAGATTTCATCGAAAATACATGTTTTGAGTCCCTGCATGCAAAAAAAAAAAGCACTTTCAGAAAAAGGTCCATCCGGGTGTGTCTGTGGGCAACAGAGCTAAATGCGTGAAAAGTCCATTAAATACCAAACTGGTATTTAAGTTTAGTATCTTCCACGTTTGTGACATCGAAATTTTCAAGAAAATCCTGCCAGTCCAAATTGCCCTTTACCTAGGAATGTTTTCGAAAATGTTGTGTACTTCATAAACAGTCTAAGAATTTTGATTAAAATACCGTATATTTTAGATATTTGCATGACAAATAAAATGTATATTTTGAATTTTCTGAGAATAGCCTCTGAAGACTCTTCATTCTGGACGGCTTTGCTTAACTGGTAAGGGATAGACAAAATGTTACTGCACTAGAAATGCAGATTCGTTAAAACACACACGTTACGTTATATATATGTTTGTGTAGTTAACCATTTCCGAACAATTATTTGTTATTGGCTTCAAGTTAAAATACTTAAAACTTTTCTCAAACGGAAAGTTCTCAGACGTTTCATCGTTCTTTTGCTTTACTCCTGATCATGGAAGGAGTACCAGAAGGAACTACATAATGAGACAATTTCTGCTAATGTTTACCTCGGTTAGCGTAAAGAATATTTTGTAAGAATAGTTTTAGGTTTTGCGTGGACTGAAAACGTCTATTTCATTAAAATCCTGGTGTCCCATGTTAGGGTGGCTTTAAAATAAGGCTCAGGCTATTTCCAGTAAATTTTGGAAATGGCAGGGTGATGGGTCGGTGCTATGCAGGGTGCTAACAAGCGTTCGACAAAGTTAACACAATGGGGCTAGTTGACCCGACCTGTAACGAATCAATTAGTAGTACTGCTAATTGCAGTCTGCCTCTACCCTCCATTGTGAGCAGATGTGAGTTGGGGAAGGGTAAGATGGAGCTTAGGGTAGTAGAGGATGTTTGTATTCCAGTTTCCTTACGAAATTCTCTCCGGCGTACAGGTGCAGTTGTCAAGAAGTCAAACAAACAAAATCTGATATAGTCCATTCACATGACTTTCTCTACATCTCTGAAACAACTTATTATTAGAACGCTTATGCTTCTATTTACTTCATGCTAATCGAGAAAAAAATAGCAGAAATAGTCTTATTACTTGCCTCCTTGAGGGTAGAAGCGAAATAAGGTAGTACCATAGGTTAAAGTGATAGTCTAAAGCTGGTTGCTATGTGACTGAAGTTCCTTGGTTTGTATGGACAGGTGTTGACAAGTTCCAATATGAGAAAGTTCAAACTAATAACAAGGAATATTTCAAAAACGGTCAACCTCACGAAAAAAATGTATATACGAGAAGTGTGTGTTCTACATTTTATGTGTGGTAAGTTTTTGTCTATCTCTTACGGTTTACCAGTTAATCAAACTTCCGCAAAATTCATCCAGAATAAACATATCTTCAGAGGCTATTGCCAGAAAATTGAAGATATTAATTTTATTTGTCACATAAATATCTTAAACATAAGAGATTTTAATCGAAATCGTTAGAGCCATTTTTGAAAAAAATAAACATTTTGAAAATGTTTCCGTGTAAAGGGTAGTTTGGGATGAAGGGATTTTTCTCAAAAGCTTCGTGTCGCATCCCTGGAAGATACTAAACTTAAATACCAAGTTTGGTATTTTACTGACTTTTGTTTTTGAGTTATCATGCTCATAGATACATGGGCACATATGGATACATTTTTTTGATACATGGGACCCTAAAACGTATATTTCCAGTGAAATCTCGGTATCGAATTTTTGTATGGAATGCAATATCTTCTCTTTACACTATGTACATAATACGTGTAAATTTTTACACGTGTATTTTCGGTACATATCGCGCCTGAAACAATGACACCTTCTGCTCGTTTTTGGCTAAACTATTGCGAAAGAGCAGTATCTAAGTGATTTAAAGTAGATCCCTTCATGCCTTTTCGTGCAGATGTTTCAGAACTAGAATCGCAGTTCCTCCTGTCAAAATCCTGTATTTAATGCTTTTCCTTTCTCGGACAGTCTACATTTCACTACCTCCTTCTCACTTCTTTCACCTGATTCTAATACTTCTTTTAATGTTAACATATGTATTTTTACTTTCTCTATACGCAATATGTACAGTGCATAGAGAAGGTATTGCACTCCACTCAAAAATTAGATACCGAGATTTCACCGGAAATACATGTTTTAGGGTCCCCTTTATCTGAAAAAAGCATTTTCGGAAAAAGGTCCGTGTGTGTGTCCGTGTGTCTGTGAACACGATAACTCAAAAACGAAAAGTCGGTAAAATACCAAACTTGGTATTTAAGTTTAGTATCTTCCAGGGATGCGACACGAAGATTTTGAAGAAAGAAATCCCACCACCCCAAACTACCCTTTATATGGAACTTTTTTCGAAAATGTTGATTTTCTTAAAAATGGCTCTAACGATTTTGATTAAAATTTCGTATAAGGACATTTACCTGAAAAATAAAATGTATATCTTGAGTTTTCAGGGAATAGCCTCTAAAGACTACTTTATTCTGGATGAATTTTACGGAATTTTGAATAACTGCTAAACCGTAAGAGATGGACAAACACTTACTGCAAGAAAATGTAGAGCACGTTAAAACACACAATTTATGTTATATACATTTTTTTCGTGGAGTCATTGTTTTTTAATCATTCCTTGTTTTTGGTTTCTGCTACGAAAAACGTATACTTTTCTCATACAGGAATTTGTCGACTGCGGTCCATTCAAACAAAGGAACTTCAGTGACATAACAGCCAGCTTTTGATTATCACTTTAACTTATGATACTCCCTTATTTCGCTTATACTTACAAGGAAGCAAGTAATATGGCTATTTCTGCTAATGTTTTATTGATTAGCATGAAGTAAATAGAAGTATAAGCTTTTAGGAATAATTTGTTGCAGAGATGTAGAGAAAGGCATGTGAATGGCATACATCAGATTTTTCGTTTCTCGGTCATCTGTTTACAAGTTTCCTTTCACTATCTTCTTTGACACCTACACGCTGATTAACATCAGAAAATTGAGCGTGTTTTCGATTTAAACGGAACAAGCCGGTCGAAAACAACGGAAAGGAGGCTCTTTTTTTCGCTTAAGGTGTTTTAACCTGGTTAGTCATATCGGACGATGAATGAAATCGATGAAATGAACCTCAAATGACCTCGGGTTCCCTGGAGCTTAAAGTTAGCGACATTCGTCTTCTCAAAATAAGGGAAAACCTCGGAAAAAACTTTATCCGGGTAACTCACCCTAAGCAAGATTGGAACTCGTGACCACTTGAATGTGAGGCAAGCACGCTACCCCCGCACTACCAAGGCGAACAACGATACTCTTGTCACGCGGCAGTCGTTTAAACATTACAAATTATTGTCATGTGTTGGGTCATTTATTGCTTTCCATAGTAAATAAATCATATATATCGATTACGGATAATCAGATTTATACTGAATATTTTGGGACAAAAGCAATGAAGTTCTCATCTCGTAGTGAGTTCGAGTGTTAATTGTAGTGCAGTATGGAAAAGTAAACCCATAAATGGAGGGTTAGACATTGTGAAATATAAAGGTATTACAGGCATAGGAATTTCCAAGCACTAAAACTAGGACGAAAATAAATTAGATTGAGTTGTGGACTTAATGCAGTGACGTCGTAGATAACCAGTCACCCCCTTCAATCGTAGTTTGTGTTAAGCAACTCATGAGACCGTTTTTATACTACCGTTATTGATCCTTGGCTGCTGTTAACTATGTTCTATATATTGATGATGATTTGTGTGAGTTAACTTGAAGTCAACTGCACAAGAATGCCTATGTTTATGATAGTAAATTTACTCAGATTTTAAAATCAGTTATGTGTGGAACTTTAGGGAATAGACCCATTCATTCATGTAAATTTTTATCTCTAGTAGCATGAAATAGATATCAAGCGGGATGGCTAGGGCCTGTGACACGCATTTGGGTTCGATCCTCGTTGACCGCCCACTTTAACTTGCGTTTTTTCGTGGTTGTCGCCTGGCAAATGCTTGGGTGGATCCCGCACCTAATGTTCCATTATTTCCTTTCGTGGTACAGATCTTGACTAACCAAGTAAGCTGGCGTCGCATTAATATGTACGAATCTCATTCGGAAAGTCCCGAGTTCGTTTCCCGATCAGGCCCATGTTTTGACGGGAGTCGTCAGGCAAATGCTGGGGAGGTTTCTTAGTACCACGGTGTCTTTTCCATCGTTTTCCCTTTATTCTGTTTCCCTTTCATGTTTCAGGTGTGCTACCAGGTTCGCGGTGTGTTGCAGTGAGGGCAGATAGTGCGAATGCATGTCCAATGGAAAGGCTTTCACGCCCTCTATGAGGATCCGGTTGTGGGACGGATAATCGGGCTTGGATACGTTAGGAACTTTCGCGCGTCTGCCTGCGGCCTCTCATGATTCCTTCACACCTTTCCATCCTCTTAGGGACTGTTAGCCGCAATAGATATGCATATTCGCTGTGCGCGAAGTGTCCTCATCCGTTGTCTACCGTTTACGGTTATCGGACTTGACTGTGTGATTAGATGATGCGTGCTGCGCAGTGGGTATGCGCTATGTGTCTGTTTCCTTCTGTGGTGAGAAGCCAGGGCAATTCGGACCTGTTCATCAGGAAGAGCACTGGAGGGTGACTATAGGAGCGTCTTCATCTGTACATTTTAAAGATCCCGCAATATCCGCACCTGCCGCTGTTTGTCCGAGTAACAACCTTTCCAATCTTTCATGTCATTGCTTCCTCCCGGAGGTTCCATATGACACAAAAGGCTTAAATTTCCGCTGACTCTTGCGGAAAAAATGAAAACCATAGAGAAAAATCTGATGTGTTCCATTCACACGACTTTCTCTATATCACTGCAACAAATTATTCTATTTACTTCATCTAATGGAGCAAAAATTAGCAGAAATAGCCCTATTACTTTCTTTCTTGTTAGTAGAAGCGAAATAAGGGGGTACCAAAGGTTAAAGAGATAGTCGAAAGCTGGTTGCTCTGCGACTGAAGTTCCTTTGTTTGTATGGACACGAGTTCAAAAAGTCCTGTATGAGAAAAGTATAAGTTCTTATAGCTGAAATCAAAAACAATCAACTCCACGAAAAAAATGTATATAACATAAATTGTGTGTTTTAAAGTGCTCTACATTTGTTGTGTGGTAAGTTTTTGTCCATCTCTTACGGTTTAGCAGTCATGCAAAATTCTGTAAAATTGACCCAGAATAAAGTAGTCTTCAGAGGCTATTTCCAGAAAATTCAAAATATACATTTTATTTGTCAGGTAAATATCTTTAATATACGAAATGTTAATCAAAATCGTTAGAGCCATTTTTGAGAATATCAAAATTTTCGAAAAAAGTTCCATGTAAAGGGTAGTTGGGGGTGAAGGGATTTTTCTCAAAATCTTCGTGTCGCATCCTTGGAAGATATTAAACTTAAATACCAAGTTTGGTATTTTACCGACTTTTCGTTTTTGAGTTATCGTGTTCAGAGACACACGGACACACTGACACACAGACACACACACACACGTACCTTTTTGTGAAAATGCTTTTTTTGGATATTGGGGATCCTAAAACATATATTTCCGGTGAAATCTCGGTATCGAATTTTTTGGTGGAGTGCAATACCTTCTCTATACACTATGTACATAGTGCGTTTAGAGAAAGTAAAAATGAAAACCATAGAGAAAAATCGGCTGTGTTCCATTTACACGACTTTCTCTGCCTGTTCTGCAAATATCCTGTTCTTACAAAATATTATTGTTTAATCTCCTTCATGCTAATACAGAAAGACATTAGCAGAAATTATTTTATTGCTCAGTTCCTTATAAGTAGCAAGAAAATAGGCTAAAACGATTATCAAATCTCTTAAAAGTTGTCGCTATGCAACTTATATTGAAATGCGATACTCTTTCCACGGAAATGAGAAAAATAAAAGAGATATGAAACGTATGAGGACTTCCTGTTTGAGAAACGTTTAAGTATTTTAAAACCTAAAGCAATAACAAGGAATATCTCGGAAGTGGTTACCACTCTAAAAAAGTACATGACATAAGTTCTACATGTTTTGTTTAATAAGCTTTTGTCCACCTTACGGTTTATCACGTATGCAAAGGTCATTCCGAATGAAAATTGAAGATGTGCCTTTTATTTGTTACGTAAGTATCTTTAATATGCGACATTTTAATCAAAATCGTTTGAGCCATATTTAAAAAAATATATATATATATATATATATTCGATCATCTACTCTTTAAAGGGCGGGGAGGGTACCTGAAAATCTTCGTGTTGCATCCTTGGGAGATGCTGAAGTTAAATGTCAAGATTGGTATTATACAAACTTTCGTTTTTTAATTATCATGTTCATAGGCACACTGACACACACGCGCCCGCGGACACCGATCCTTTTCTAAAAAAACTGCTGTGTTCCATTCGCATGACTTTCTCTACATCTCTGCAACAAATTATTGTTAAAAAGCGTATTCTTCTACTTACTTCATGCTAATCAGGAAAAGAAGTAGAACTAGTACTATTACTTGCTTCCTTGTAAGTACAAGAGAAATAAGAGAGTACCATAGGATAAAGTGATAGTCAAAAGCGGTTGCTATGTGACTGAAGTTCCTTTGTCTGTATGGACAGGAGTTGACAAATGCCCGTATGAGAAAAGTGTAAGTTTTTCAAAGCTGAAACCAAAAAAAGCAATGTATAAAAAACGATCAGCTCCACGATAAAAATGTATATAACATAAATTCTGTGTTTTAATGTGCTGTACAGTTTTTGTGTGTTAAGTTTTTGTCCATCCCTTACGGTTTAGCAGTTATGCAAAATTCCGTAAAATTCATCCAGAATAAAGTAATCTTCAGAGGCTATTCCCAGAAACTTGAAGATATACATTTTATTTGTTATGTAAATATCTTTAATATTAGACATTTTAATCAAAATTGTTAGAGCCATTTTTGAGGAAATAAAAATTTTCTAAAAAAGTTCCATCTAAAGAGTAGTTGGGGGTGGGGGATTTTCTTGAAAATCTTCGTGACGCATCCTTTGAAGATATCAAACTTAAATACCAAGGTTGGTATTTAACAGTCATTTTGTTTTTGAGCTATGCTGCCCACAGACACACACACACACACACACACACACACACACACACATACACATACGAAGCTGTTTCTGAAAATCCTTTTTTTGGATTCAGGGGGAGGGCGTAAAACATGTATTCCCGGTGAAATCTCGACATCGAATTTTTTGGTGGAAAAGAATACTTCTCTATCTCTATGTACATTGTACATACGGGGCTAGAGAAAGTAAAAAGCACACGCAGGTACAGGATCAGGTACCCTTTTCTGAAACAAAAATGTTTAGACACAGGAGACCCTAAAATGCGCATTTCCAGTAAAATTCGGGTCGCATTATTGGGTGGAATGCAATACATTCTCTACCTACGTTTTATGTACGAAATTAATAAAGTAATAGCATTTTATAAAAATAGTTTATAGAAGAATGGAAAGAGAAGTTCATTTAAACATCTGCTCTTTTTAAAGCGAAGTATTGAATTTTTGCAGTCACTGTACAACAAAACAGGTATATCAATAAAACCGAAAATAAGGCACAATGCTCTCATAAGAAACTTATTTTGGAAAACAAGATAACGGAAGTTTGTATTAAAGTGAACGTTTGCTACCTGAACCTAGCGAGCAAGCGAGCGAATGGAGAGGGCAGGCTACAAAGCTGTATTCCTTTGAGGAAAGATATCCTATTAACAGGATAACATCCATCAAGATGCATTACTCTCTGTGCCAGTCACCAGGGGGATACTGTATTCTTGTTTCAGAAGAGAGAGAGAGGGAAAGAGTGAGCAAAAAAAACAATGTCAGGCTCTCTTGGACGAATCGCTTCAGCCTTCTGTAATATTTACCATCTAAATGTATTATGGCCACGGGGAATAAAAGCAAACTTCAAGACGAAAGGCAGAAGAATATCATGTCTACATGTGCATAAAAACTAGCCCATAATGAAACTCAGCTGTTTATGTTGGTACTGATAAACCTGACTCGCCCTCTTTTGTTCCTCAAGTATAATTCCAACCACTAAATTTGCAAAGTGTTTTACCTCCACCGAAATGTTTATTATTAATTCTAATGCGAAAACCGCAAATGTTGCATACTTGGTGTATTTAATTTTTACTTTCTCTAGCCCCATATGTACAATGTACATAGGAATAGAGAAGGTATTGTAATGCACTCAAAAATTCGATGCCGAAATATATGTTTTTGGATACCCGAGTCCGAAAAAAAGTATTTTTAAAAAAAGGTCCGTGTATGTGTGTGGTAGTTAGATTTAGTATCTTCCAAGAATGCGACACGAAGATTTTCAAAAAAAATTCCTCCACCACAAACTACCCTTTACACGGAAAACATTTCAAAAATTTTGATTTTCTTAAAAATGGCTCTAACGATTTTGATTAAAACCCCGTATATTAAAGCTATTCATATCCGAAATAAAATGTATATCTCGAATTTTCTGAGAATAGCTTCTAAAGACCTTTTTATTCTGGATGAATTTTGCCGAATTTTGCTTAACTGCTAAACCGTAAAAGGTAGACAAAAACTCAGTACACAAAAAATGTACATCACGTCAAAACACACGATTTATGTCCTTTACGTTTTTGTTGTGGAGGCAACCGTTTTCGAGATATTCCTTGTTTTTGGTTTCAATTGTGAAGTACTTAAACTTTTCTCAGACAAGAAGGGTTCGTTTTTCTTTTGTTCTACTCCTGGCCAAGCAAAGAAGCGATTTGCAATGAGAATCGCATAACGATAGCTTTTAAAACATTTGACTATCACTTTAGCCTAGTGCATTACCTTAGTTCCCTTTATAAGAACTAAGTAATAAGTACAGTCTGCTAGTGCTTATTTTGATTAGCATTATGTAGAAAGAAGAAGAATCTTTGTAGGAAAATTTTAGAGCAGCTAGAGAAATTCATGTGAGTGTAACACATCAGATTTGTTTTCTTAGTTTCTGGTCGGTCATATCGGACGATGAATGAAATTGTTGAAATGATGCTCAAATGATCTCGGGGTCCATGGAGCTTAAAGTTACTCAACATTCGTCTTGTCAGGTTAAGGGAGAAACCTGAAAAAAACCTTATCCGGGTAACTCACCTTAAGCGAGATTCAAGCTCACGGCCTGTTGAATGTCAGGCAGACACGCTACCACCACACTATCCAGGCGGGATTATTTAATTTTGTTTGCTTGGACATGTTCTATGTTCAAGACCTGCTTAGCCATCATGACCCAGTAGAACGCAATGTAATCTAATCTAATAATATGGCTCAGTGCGAAGAATTATAAGAAGGATGTCATTATTTTCATTGCTGAGTTTCCAATAAGGCAATGCTTGGTTGAATTTTAGCATAATAGTATATTATGCAATGAGAGTATAATGGTATCTAGTAATTTAGATGTTTTCATACGAGCATCTGAATTAGTTTATAGTTTAGCTTCATACCACCACATGCCTAAGTGTAAAATGTTTATAAACAGTTTTTAATGTTCTGCGCTCACCTGAGTCATGAAGTGCATTGGTCGTACCTTACGCAAAGAAACAGCTGGCGGGGTTGTGATATCTATGCAGATGCAAAAGTATTGATTTTATTCTGATATCGGCCTCGACAGCGTACTTGATTTTAGTGAAAATAAGTTATTGGCCACACATTGTGCCTTTGAGGAGATTTCCGGTTTTGTAAGTTGTAACTCAATGTCACTGGTATCAGACATATTATTTTTTTTCTAAACTCGTGTTAGTTGTTCTTCGATTGAATATACCAAAATAATAGACAATTGCACTTTCAACATTTGGTGGCTGGTAGCGTTACGAGAAGTGTGGGGACTGAAAGTTTAAATGTAGATCTTCTGATCTGTGGAAACCTGTACTTTAATGAAGAGGTATACTTTAATGAGCCCCATAAAAGTGCACTAACCGGACATGTATGTGTGATATGTGTGTGTGTTTTGTTGTTGTTTTTTTTTTCTTTTTGGTAGTGTTTAACGCCCGCTTTTACTGCTCTGGCACCGCAGGCGATGACACTGATGATACATGATTATGGAGCCCCGGAGAACCCTGCGCCGCATTGTCCACCATAAATCTCATATGCGGTCGCTTGGGATCGAACCCGGGCCTTCTAGGTGAGAGGCGAGTGGTCTAACCACTCGGCCACGGCGCGGCCAGGTGTGTGTGCCAGAAAAATTGAATGTGTATGTCTGAGTGTCTGCGAACAATATAAGTCCAAAAGGAAAAATCGTTTATATACCAACTTGGATATTCAAGTTCAGCAACTTTCAACGATGCGACAGGAAGATTAAGGTGGGGGGGGGGGAGAAAAAAAAAACCACCTCACCCCAAACTACTCTTTACGTGGATATTTTGATTTTCTCAAAAATGGCACATAATTTTATTTAAAATAAGGGTTTAACATATTTTCTTTACAATTGAAATGTGTATATTGAACTTTTTGGGAATAGCCTCTGAATTCCTCTTCATTCTGAGGAATTCCCAAAAAGTATAACCGCATAACCGTAAACCGTAAGAGATAAACAAAATCTTACTATATAAAAATGTAGATAAATCGATAAAACAACTATCAGATACATCTTTACTTTCTCTACTTAGTACATAGCACGTAGGTATTAAAGATATTGCATTCCACCTAAAAATTCGACACTGAGATTTCACTGGAAATACACATTTTAGAGTCCCTTGTATCCAAAACAAAACAAACAACAAAAAAAAAACGGTCTGTGTATGTCAGGGTGTGTCTATGAACACGATAACTCAAAAACGAAACGCCTCTCACCTAGACGGCCCGGGTTCGATCCCAAGCGACTGCATGTGAGATTTGTGGTGGACAAAGCGGCGCAGGGCGGGTTTTCTCCGGGTTCTCCGGTTTCCCCCATCATCTCATTCCACCGGGGCTCCATCTTCATGTATCATCAGTGTCATCGCCTGTGGTGCCAGAGCAGTAAAAGCGGGCGTTAAACACTACCAAAAAAACTCAAAAACGAAAAGTCGGTTCAATACGAAACTAGATATTTAAAGCTCAGCATCTTCCAATTATGCAACATGAACATTTCCAAAACAGCTACTTCCATCCCAAACTACCCTTTATATGGAACAAAATTTCGAAAATGTTATTTTTCTCAAAAATGTTTCTAATGATTTTGATTAAAATACCGTTAATTAAAGATGATTATATGACAAATAAAATGTATATTTTAAATTCCCTGAGAATATTGTCTGAAACCTTCTTTATGTTTAATGAATTTTGCGTAACTGGTAAACCATAAGAGCTAGAAAAAATTACTCGATAAAAAATGTTGATCTCGATAAAACATACAATTTATTTCATATATAATTTTGTGTAGTGTTAACCATTTCCAAGATATTCCCTGTTATTTGTTTCAGTTTTAAACTACTTAAACCTTACTCAAATGGGAATTGTCAACTCCTGGCAAGCAAACAGAACCGTATTTCAATCTCATAGCAACCGGCTTTTAATTATTTTTTTTTTTTTTTAGTTGTTCCATTTGTATAGCCCCCTTTAGCTTCAATGGTCATATCGGGGGCTTTGACTTGTGAAACAACTCGTATTACTGTAGGCTTAGAACATTAGGTTTTCGTTTCTAAGTCACTAAAAGCACGCATATTCACTCTCATACTCATACTTCCAGAGTTTGTGGGGGATAAGAGATAATGCTGCTGAAAGAAAAATTCCCTGCCCCAGCCGGATATTGGACTCGGGACCTCCGAATGAGAAGTTACTCGACCATGGAGCTAGTCTTAAAAGATTTGACATTCGCTTTAGCCTGGTGAATTCCCTTATTTCCCTTCTACTTATAAAGAACTAATAATAATAATAATAATAATAATAATAATAATAGTAATACCCTTGCTGCTAACGTTTATTTTGATTAGCATGAAGCAAGTAGAATAATTTGTTACAGAGAGGTAAGAAAGTCATGTGAATGGAACCCGTTATATTTTTCTGTGATTTTTTTTTTTTTTAATTATCCATTTGTGAGATATTTTTTGTTAGTGGTTTTAATTTGCAGATTCTTAAAATTTGCTCCAATGGGAAGTGTCGGTATTCGTTTTTTTTTTCTTTCGCCCTGGCCATGTAATAATAGAACTAATACAAAGTCATCACATAACGAACAACTATTAAAACATTTATCTTTTTTACCCTAGTGTATTTCCTTATTCCCCTTCTACTTAAAAGGTACTAAGTAATAAGACCATTTCTGTTAATGTTTATCTCGATTATAATTAAGTAGAGTGAAGAATAAGTTTTTGTAAGAATATTTTGTAGCTGAATAGATAGATAAATTAATGTGAATGAAACAGATCAGAATTTTTAATATACTTACATCGTATATTTACAGGCTACGCTACCATTTTGCTAATCTTGGCTTTCTGATTGCCGTTCGACAGCGACAATATCTTTAACCATCTTCTCTTCCGTCATAGTAGGTAGTAGAGAAGGTATTATATTCCACTCGATACCGAGATTTCACCAGAAATACATTATTTGTGTGTGTGTGTAGATAACATAACTCAAACACGAAAAGTCGTCTAAATACCAAACTTGGTATGTAAGTATCTTCCAAGGATTCGACACGAAGATGTTCATGAAATAACCCCCACCTCATACTATCCTTTGCATGGAAAACATTTTCAAAAACCTTGATTATTTGTCATATAAATATCTTTGATATACGATATTCAATCAAAAGTTTTGAAACCATTTTAATAAAATCAATTTTTTTTAAATTATCCCATGTGAAGAGTAATTTGGAGTGGGAGGATTGAAAATTTTCTTTTCGTATTCTTAGTAGATCTTGAATTTAAATATCAAGTTTGGTACTTAATCCGCTTCGTTTTTGAGTTCTTTTGTTCACAGATATACGAGCCTTTTTCTAAAAATGTTTTACAGGGGACCCTAAAACGTGTATTTCTAGTGAAATATCGCTATTAAATTGTTGAGTGGAATGTAATACCTTATCTATGTGCTCTGTGCGAAGTAGAGAAAGTAAAAATAATGAAAATGTTTTTATGTAAAGGGTAGCATCGTGAGGGGGATATTCTTAAAAAAATTTCTGTCGTATCCTTAGGAGATAGTAGACTTAAATACTAAGTGTCGTATTTACCTAACTTTTGGATTTGGGTTCTGCTCTTTCACACACGCACACACACAATATCTGTCTCTTTCTCTCTCAAGTAGGTGCTAGAAAAAGTAAAAGTAGTTCGCATATTAAGAAGAAACACACGAAAGGCGAAGAAAAGACAGGAAAGGTAAAAACTTAAGAAAGAGTTGAGATTCAGCAAAAGTTATAAAAACTGCAAGTTGTAGCATATTATCATTTTTATTTCCCTTTAGAACAATGTGTGTATAAAGTGTTTAGCAAGTAGTTGCTTACTTTGTTAGGAGCCCAAGAAAGATTGCGACGACGTCATCCTGTGTTTTAATGGGACTTCCTTTGTTGAGCCAGAAGAAGAGTGTGCCCCCTCCCCCAAGAAGTAAACTACCACCTTACATTATCTCTCGAGGATGTTACAGAACCCTATTTTATATGACCCTAAATTCAAGGCGGGCCAAAAACGCCCAAGAGACATGTTTTTGCTCCTAATAGCGGAACGGGAGAGAAAATTTGTGAGCACTAAATAAATAAGCTGTCTATAGGCTAGGGGGAGGGAGTGCTGAAGTGTTAGGGCGTGTTTCCTAGCACGGTGTTGGTTGTTGACACGTTCCTTGCCTGGAATAAAGAAAACCAATTCATTGCTTTTGAGATTTGCGCACAGCCTCTACATTCAGTTATGTGTAGAAACTGCGGAACTCAAAAATCAAAACCCCTCTTATTCTTAGCGACCCCCTTATACGTGCGAGGTTGATATTTTATGTACAATAATTGAGAAAAAATGCTGATGTATTGCATTCATATGGCTATCTCTACTCACTCTAAACTACTCTTTATTATTTTCTCTAACTTATTAGCGAGCCAGGTGGCTCAAGTGTTTCATCTGGGACTGGCATTCGGGAGGTTTGGGTTCTATCCCCGTTGGCCGCGCACTCTGACCTTGAGTATTTCCGTGGTTTTCCTGGGACCGCTTAGGCGAATCCTGGGGTGCTGTATATCTACCAAGGTTCCTTTTCCTTCATTCCAGTGCCCTTCTTCTTCCTTCAGGCCGGCGCTGTTGTGGCTTGAGATGACGGATGCTTGTATCCGACTGACACTCTCTTCCCGCTGGTTGACGTTAGTGCCATTGTATAGGTCTCCTTCCGACCTCTTCTTTTTATTATTATTATTATTATTATTAATTTAGGAAATTTTGGGGAATTTAAATTGAGAGCTTTAATGTTTGCGTAAAAAAGTTATCAAATTATAGAACTTAAATATCATGTTTTGTTTTAGTATATATTTTAATTAACTACTATACACAACAAAGTAAATTTTGACAATATATAGTTAATAGTTAATTTTAATAGAAACTGCCGGCTACCGGTAATTTAATTTAATTTAGTTTTTTTCTCTCGTTTCCTTTCATTTAGCTCTTTTCTTCTTTTTTTAAACATAGCTAGGGATAAAAGGTTAGATAATTACTGGTTTCCAGTACAGTTTTTTTAGTTAATAGTTATTTAGTATCAAAATGTTTATACATTTTTATATTTTAATATATTTTTATTTTATTAATTTTAAATATATATATATATATATATATATCTGTAAAATTATGTTTGTATATGGTGAAGGTTTAATAAAGTTAGAATCTGTAGATATACGTCTCGGTATAAGTAACTAGGTGCCCGGATGGAGTATTGCAGATTTGATTTATTTATTTATTTGTTTTCCCGGCGCCTTGTAGCGCGCCATGGCTGTCATCTAGTGAATGTTAGGGACTCCCGTGCGTCTCTGCTCTTAGCTCAGTTGTTTTCTGTGTGCTGGCCTGTGGTTTCCCCTCCTGTGGTGATAGGCCGCAGTAGATCAGTACTTGGTCACAGTTGCCGAGGTGTCCCCCTACGATTACATGCTCCAACCTCTAACCTCTACACATACTATGCATGTACATAGTGTATAGAAAAATACTGTATTCCACCCTAAATTTCGATACCGAGATTTCATCGGAAATATGTTTTGAGGTCCTCTGAGTAATAATAAAAGCATTTTTAGAAAGAGATCCGTGCATAGTTAAAAAACTAAAAGACTGTTAAATACGAAACTTGGTATTTCAGTTTGATATTCCTCAAGGATACGCCACGAAGATTTTCAAGAAAAGCCCCCACCCCAAATTATCCTTATCATGGAAAAATGTTTGAAAATGTTTTTCACAAAAATGTCACTTATGATACTGATTAAATATGGTATAGTAAATCTATTTACATCACAAATAAAATATATATCCCAAATTTTATGAGAATAGCTTCTGAAGACTTGTTCATTTTGGATGAATTTTGCTGAATTTTACATTACTGGTAAACCGTAAAACATAGATAAAAGCTTACTATACAAGAAAAATCAGATCTCGTTAAAACACACAATTTATGTCATGTACATTTTTGTTTCAGAGTTGTCCGTTTCCGAGATATTCCTTGTTATTGGTTTCAGTTTTAAACTTGCATCTTCTCAAACGGGGCAGCTATTCGTTTCATCTCTCTTTTATTTTTCTAGAAATAGAAAGCGAACCGAACTTCAGTTGTTCTCATATCGACCGGCTTTTAAAATATTCAAGTATCACTTTAGCCTGGTGTATTCCCTTATCGCCCTTCTGCTTATAAGGAACTAAGTAGTAAGACTAGTTCTGTTAATGTTTAGGTTTCTTGTTTAGCATGATGTGGGTAGAAAAACAATCTTTTTTTTTTTTTTCAGAACAAGTAGAGAAAGCTATGTAAATGCAACACATCAAATTCTTTTTCTGTCGACATTTATCCAGCTAAACTCGATGGCACCCTAACGTCATCTGCAAGTAGTATAATATAAAGGGATGAGACTTCTAAAGCGCTGTGCTTCGCCATCTGACTACGGATGCTGAAAAACAGCTAGACTGGAAGACGCTTTAGCACTATCTGCAAGCGAAAATAGTGTAGTACGGAGATGAGATCTATGACCACCACATATCCATTATCGAGGTATCTCACTTAACAGATCCGTCACGATATGACCCAGTGGTTAAAGTGGCGTAAAACAATATACACAATGTAATGCAATAACAGAAGTTAAACTAAGTAAGTTGGAAATAATACTTTTTATGAATTTTCGAACGGACGGATACTTCTACTTCTGCAAATTTCTTGCAATGCCATGGAACAAAATAAAAGAAAGGCGGGAAAACTTCGTAGAATTAGTTTCGACAGTGAGTTGGGAGTGGTCAGTTGCAGTAGATAGACATCCGAGGCAATAAGAGTGAGTGTCGTAGCGACGAGAAATAAATTATGCTACAGAATCGAAGTAAAGACGGTTATTTTAAATGAAAGTAATAAAGAGATTTTGTTACAGTATATTTAAAGTATGACATTTTAATGAAAATCGATTATCCATTTTGAGAAAATTGAAAGTTCCGAAACATCTTCCAGGTAAAGCATAGTTTAGAAAGAGAGGATTTTTCTGAAGATATTTGCGTCAGAACTGAAGATACTAAGAAGATACTGAACTTAAATAACATGCTTGCTTCTTAACCTTTTCTGTATTGAGTTATGTTCACAGGAACACACAGACGCACTTCTAAAAAGGGTTTTATTCAGGGGTCCCCAAAACATGTATTTTTTGTAAATTGTTGGATGGAAAGCAAATCCTACTATGTACAGTGTACACACATGGTAGAGAAAGGAAAAAGATTTGATCATCACTTCATTATGTGGCTCTGATGTAACTTCAACGTATGCTTTTAGAACTATTTCTGAAAACATTTATCTCGATTAACATGAAGTAAAAAATCTTATGTATTCCGTTCACACGACTTTCTTTAGCTGTTCCACACACACACAAAAAAAAAATTCTTACAAAACATCTTGCTAATCGAGATAAACATGAGTAGAATTTATCCTATTACCAGCTTAATTGTACGTAAAATGGGAATAACGGAAAACATTAAGCTAAAGCGATAGTCAAATATTTTAAAAACTGGTTGCTATGTGAAATAATTGAAATTCGATTTTCTTTGCTTGCAAGGAGTAAAAAAAAAGAAAGACGAAACGAAAGATGCCTCCCCGCTGAGACAAGTTTAAAATTAAAACCAACAACTCGGAAATTTCGAAAATGGTCCTTTCTGCAAAAAAAAAAAATATGAAAATGACAGAAGGTGTGTTTTAACGAGATCTGTTTTTTTATGTAGTAAGTATTCGTCTATCTCTTACGGTTTGTCAGTTATAAAAAAGTTATCCATATTGCAGAGGTCTTCAGAGCCAATTCCCATTAAATCGAAGATATATATTTCATTTGCTGAAAATATCTGAAACATATGACATTTTAATAAAAATCGCATGGCCCATTTTGAGAAAATCAAACTTTGTGAAAAATCATCCATTTAAAGGGGAGTTTGGGATGGGACGATTTTCTTAACTTAATTATAAAGTTTGGTATTTAACTGACTTTTCCTTTTTGAATTGTGCTGTTCACGGTCACGCATGTGGACGCAATACAATAACGTACATACATAAACCCACACACATGGGCCATTTTCAAAAAATGTTTTCTTGTATACAGGGGACCCTAAAACTTATATTTCCAGTGAAATTCTGGAGTACAATTTTTGTAATATGTACTAAGCAGAGAAAATAAAAAAAATCGTATGTGTTCCTTTCACATGACTTTCTCTACATCTCTGTAACAAATATTGTTAAAAATTTTCTTCTTTCTACTTCATTCTAATCGAAATAAACATGTTCTTTATTGCTTGTGTCCTTGTAAATAGAATGAAAATAAGGGAGGACGATAGGTTAAAGCAATATTCAAATCTTTTAAAAGCTGGTTGCCATGTGGTTGAAATCCGTTTCTTTGCATTGCCAATATGTTACAAATTCCCTATAAGAAAAGTTTAAGTATTTTAAAGGAATATCTCAAAAAGGCTTAACTCCACAAAAAAAATGTGTATATTATAAATTGTGTGTTTTAACGAAATATACTTATTTTCTGTAGTAAGTTTTTTGTCTATCTCTTACGGTTTACCAGATATACAAAATTCAGTAAAACTCATCCAGAAGAGATATTCAAAGGCTATTCCCAGAAAATTCGAGACATAGATTTTATTTTTCAGGTGATTATCTTTAATACACGATATTTTAATCAAAA
The DNA here is from genome assembly GCA_030762935.1 of Hymenopus coronatus. Lineage (NCBI taxonomy): Eukaryota > Metazoa > Arthropoda > Insecta > Mantodea > Hymenopodidae > Hymenopus > Hymenopus coronatus. The sequence goes on from CM060897.1 coordinate 32,398,029, forward strand.
CCGTTACAGCTATTTTTGAGAAATGCAAAAGTTTCGTAATGTTTTCTGTGTAAAGGGTAGTTTTGGGTTGGGGAATTTCCTCGAAATCTTCGTGTCTCATCCCTGGAAGATAATAAACTTAAATACCAAGTTTATAAACTTTTAGTTTTTAAAGTATCGTATTCAGGGGAATCAGAGGAGCCTAAAACGTGTATTTCTCTATTACGTGAAATCTCAGTATCAAATTATTTGGGTGGAATATAGTTTCTTATATATAGTATATGTAGTGAAAGTAAAAATATTTTTAAGAGTGGGTTACATGGAAGTAACACAGATATTTTACTAATGAAACTGTGTGCCAGAAGACTAAAAGAATTTAGCGTCTGTAAGTTACTGCGAGCTCGTACACTTTACGTCTCTAAATTGCTTGTCTTACTGTACGCTACCAGTGAAATGGAGTTTACATTTTGATGTCTGTTGCTGATTCACCCTGCAGCAAAAGAAACCTTCCTTTATTCTCTATACAAATCAAATACAGCTCTTATATGTATTTTTGCTGGGTCGCGCGCTTCTAAAATAAAATGCTCACCTAATGCACACAATAAAACGAATGCTAGCGTCTTCTGTCTTGTTTGTTTTCTATACGTCATTCTTATTGTCTTTTCCACCCACCCCTTTATTCTTACCCCGACTCTTCATATTCGATTTCTTACCCCTACTCCCGTGTGAGGTACCAGCCCCTTTTTGCTCCTTCTGGTAGGGGCTGCGTTTCGTTGGCTGTTCTTAACTCCCAAAGTCATGCTTTTCTAGGCATGAAGGAAGATTGTGTGACAAACTTTAGTAGTTCTGTAATGTGGATTGAAATAATTTTATTATTATTATTATTATTATTATTATTATTATTGCTACTTCACTAACATCTGTGCTGCTTGTGGGTTTTGACTCTCTGTGTGTGCACGTGCGCGCGCATGAGCTTTTTTTAACGCCCGCTTTCATTACACCGCAGACGATGACACTGGTGATACATTAAATGAAGATGGAGCACCGGTGGAATGCGATGGTGGGGGAAACTGGAGAACCTGAGAAAACCCGCACCTGCACCACTTTGTCCACCACAAATCTCACATACGATCTATGTAAGAGGAATATTATAAGTATAGGCGAGTGATCTAACCACTCGGCCACTGCGCGGCCGCACGCGCGTTTGAGTATATACTTGTATGAGTGAGAGATTCCGGAGGTGGTTACACACTGCAGCCTCCTATGGACTTATTGTGCATCAGACCCAAGGAATTTAGATGAATTGAGAATATTATCGACGGGCACCCAAATCCGGAAGGGTCTCTAACATAGTCCAAGCAGTTGTTCATCTCGACGTGGGTAGTGCTAGGAGCCTGTGCCCCGGGTCTGACCGAACCCCCTGGGTCCTACAGACAACTCCGACGAGAGCAGTATTTCCAAAGCATTCATTACCTACCACGAAAGGGTGACACCACCGCCACTTACAACGCTGAAAGAGATCAGTTGAACATGATGGGGAAATGAAGTTCGGGGGATTGAAGAAATCGTCCCAGCATTCGCCTAGTGAGCCGTAAAAAAACAAGAAGTATATTTTGAGCATGAGTGTGTTTGTGTGTGTGTAAACAGAATAACTCAAAAATATGTTTGTGTGTGAATCAGTGAACATTAAAATTCAAAACGATGTCAGTATACCAAACTTGGTATTTATGTTTAGTAACTTCCAAGGCTGCAACTCGAAGATTTTGAGGAAAATCCCACCCGAAACTACCATTTTCTTGGGAAAAAATCGAAAACTTTGATTTTCTCAAAAATGACTAACAATTTTAATTAAAATCTCATGTTATAAGATATTTAAATAGCAAATAAAATAAATATCTTGAATTTTCTAGAAATAGCCTCTGAAGATCTCTTGATTCTGGATGACTTTTGTGTAAATGGTAAACCGTAAGAGATAATAAAAACTTCTCGTTAAAACAGACAATAATATGTAATATACATTTTTTCGTGAAGTTTACTATTTTCGACATATTCCTTGTTATTGGTTTCAGTTTTAAAATGCTTTTCACATTTGGGAATGTGTCAACTACTGGTCGTGCAAAAAAAACGCATTTAATTCACATAGCAACCAGAGTTGACTATCGCTTTAGCCTAGTGTATTCCCTTATATCCCTTTTACTTACAAGGAAGCAAGTAATAAGACCATTTCTGCTAATGCTTATCTAAGACTGTACATCATAACAGATCATCTTATGTTTTTAATTTAGAAATTTAATGAAAATCAGTGTTCTTCTTGCCACCGTTGTTCCTCTGTTTTACATTAAATGCCGACATGAGATTCATATAATGCATAACAACTTGCACATTCATGGCGCGTTTCCATACAACGAAATAATATGTGCATAACATAAAAACCTGAGAGTAAGGTTCACATTGCATATTCATGTCTGGAATTCAACGAACTCAAATTAAATGTTCCGCTACTGTTTTTATCTTCGCATTCCATGGTTGGTAAACATAATGTTGGTGGGAACATCAAGGCTGCTTCTAACACTCATGACGTATGGAAGTATTATTTAAATTTTTGTTTAGTGCAGTAGCGGAGCCAGAATAAAGTATTAAGAGCGTATATGTATAGTGATGCAGTTCTAAATAATTTATATCAAATCAAATAATATATACGAATTAATGCTGTGTGGAAATATTTTAAACTTTTAAAAATATATAATTATACATCAAGATGCAGCAATGGAAATTAAGTCTTAGATTTTGCTAATATTTTATACATGTTTAATAAGGGTACCTTCAAACCTCAACCCCCTTTAAAAGACCGTTGAATATAAACTTGGAATTTAAGTTTGGTAACTTCCAAGGATGCGACACGAAGATTTACAAGAAAATCCCCCATCCCAACTACCCTTTACATGGAACTTTTTTCGAAAATTTTGATTTTCAGAAAAATGGCTCTAACGATTTTGATTAAAATGTCTAATATTAAAGATATTTACATAACAAATAAAATGTATATCTTGAAGTTTCTAGGAATAGCCTCTGAAGATTACTTTATTCTGGATGAATTTTACGGAATTTTGCATAACTGCTAAACCGTAAGAGATGGACAAAAACTTACCACACAAAAAATGTAGAGGACTTTAAAACACACAATTTATGTTATATACATTTTTTTCGTGGAGTTGATCGTTTTTATAGATATTCCTTGTTTTTGGTTTCAGCTTGGAAAAACTTACCCTTTTCTCATACAGAAATTTGTCAACTCGTGTCCATACAAATGAACTTCAGTCACATAGCAACCGGCTTTTGACTACCACTTTAACCTATGGTACTCCCTTATTTCGCTTTTAGTTACAAGGAAGCAAGTAATGAGACTATTTCTGCTAATTATCATGAAGTAAATAGAAGCACAATCTTTTGAACAATAATTTGTTGCAGAGATGTAGAGAAAGGCATGTCAATGGAACGCATCAGATTTTTTAATAAGGAATAAACAAAGAAAAACATTTGACTTCACAGAACTTTGTATATCCACTACAAGTCCGTTCAATACCAAACTTGATATTTAAGTTTAGTATTATCCAAGAATGCGACACGTAGATCTTCAAGAAAATCCCCCTACCCCCAATTACCCTTTATATTGAAAAATTTTCGAAATTTTTTGTTTTCTCAAAAATAACTCTATAACGATTTTGATTAAACTCTCGTATATTACAGATATTTACATCCCAAATAAAATATATATTTTGAATTTTCTGGGAATAGGCTCTGAAGACCTCTTTATTCTGGACAAATTTCGCTTAACTGGTAAACATTAAGAAATAATCAAAAACTTACTACACAAGAAATGTAGATCTCGTCTAAACACACAATTTAGATCTTTTGCGTTTTTGTTGTGGTGGTAACCGTTTCCGAGATATTCCTTGTTATGTTTCAATTGTAAAGTACTTATACTTTTCTCAGACATGAAGAGTCCGTTTTTCTTTTGTTCTACTCCTGACCAAGCAAAGAAGCGAATTGCAATGACAATCGCATAACGACAGTTTTTAAAACATTTGACTATCTCTTTAGTCTAGTGCATTCCCTTAGTTCCTTTCTTCTTATAAGGAACTAAGTAATAAGAACATTCTGTTAATGTTTATCTCGAATAACATTGTGTAGAAAGAAGAATAATCTTTCGTAAGAAGTTTGTAGAGAGCTAGAAAAAGTCACGTCAGATTCTTTTTATATGGTATTCTATTTTACATCTATTCTTATAAAAACCCATTTTCTATCTACATTATCTTAATCCAGATAAATGCTTGAGAAACTGTTTCAACGTACATTTCGTTATAGGCTCAAGTTGATACAAACTGAAGCGATAGTAGAATCCACAAAAAGTGGATCGTTCTCTGCTGGCTTTGAAATGCCATACCCTTTTCACGACAGCCCGAGAAATAAAAGAATGGTAATTTACCACTTCAACGGGAAAATTGAACCAAACAAAGGAATATAAATTACCATATATTCCGTGTTTTCTTGAGACCATACATTTTCCGTTTATTAAATTGCGTATCTTTTGATCTACCAGTTATATAAAATTATATAAACATTGATTCAGAATAAAGAGAACTTCCAGGCTATTACTTCCTCGATAAACAAAAATGCAATGCGTTGCGACTGCACCCTGCGGCCATAATCGCCTGTGTGCGAACGGTTTGTTTCATAAGTCAGCTAATTGTTGGCATCCATTGTTAGATCTGTGCTAGTTGACACTGTGCTGTCGGAAGGTTTTTTAACATCGAAGCCCGCAATGTTACACCTGAGTAAGTTTCTGACACCTGCGGAGGTTTGTACGTGTGCCTGTTCCTGGAAGTTCCTCGTTCTCGGCAAGTAAAGGTTTATCATGTCCTCCATTGTGGCGTTAAATCCCACCGCTGATACCAATGTAAAAAAAAAACCTCTCTTTTTACTCCAACAAACTGCTACATTACTTCTACATGGTGAATACAATCAGAATCAGCACACAAATAACTATATTTTTTCAAATGCTTATAGTTCTGCCGTATAATTTCTCTTCGACGTTGCTGCGGCGACTACTATTATGTACTGCTCATTACCGAAACAGATGGCTCAGCGTTTGGTCTGGTACTGGCATCCGGGAGATCGTGAGATCGGTTCTCCGCTGCCGATCTTTCTGACTCATGGCTTTTTCAGTTGTTTTCCCGGGTCACCAGGCGAATGCTGGAAGGTTTCTTCCTTCCCCGACCTTCCTGCTCCTTCATTTCACCTTCATTTCATCTCAACAGGTCGAGGTGCCATTCCGTGGAGGTGACTGCGCTCTGAAAATACAACTCTCGGTGCTGGTGATTGTCTGTGGACTCAGTTGGTCTATCCGGGACTAAGCCACGGGCTTCTGGCCCTCCCCGCGTCGAGATGAACAACTGCTTGTGAAACGATTAGAGACCCTCCACAGTGGCTCTCTCCCTGTCCGGATGCTTTGAAATTAAGCTCATCCATCCTCTACACCAGGGGTCCGACGTACAATAAGCCACGGCTGCAGTGCGGAATACCCATCCGTATCATTCACACACTACTACTACTACTACTACTACTACTACTACTACTACTACTACTACTACTACTACCACTACCACTACCACTACCACCACCGCCACCGCCACCGCCGCCGCCGCCGCCACCACCGCCTCCACCGCCACCACCGCCACCACCACCACCACCATCACCACCACCGCCACCGCTACCGCTGCCGCTGCCGCCACCACCACCACCACCACCACTACTACTCGTTACGAGTTTCTCGTCAAAACTGAACTCTGGGCAGGGCTTCTTTCTCTTTTTTATACCTGTGGATCACGTGGGAGGAAATTTCCAGAAATATTCACACGTGCAAACTACCGCAGGTATCATAAACTGACTCAGGTGTAACAATGCGGGTTTTGACTCAAGAACCTTACTACAGCTCACGTGTCCACTCGCACAGGTGTACCAATGGATGCCAATAATCAGCTCTGACTTACGAAGCAAGTTGGGTGATTACGGTCGCAAGAAATGGTTACAATATGCATTTTATTAGCAATAGGCACTATTAATTAAAGCTTGCTATTATTAATTAAAATTGTTATATTCATTTGCGATATAGTGAAAAGTAACTTTATCCTTCGGACTGAGGATTTTCCTGAAAACGTGTATTTCTGATGAAATCTGCGTTTTGGGTAGAATACAATACTTGGACTATCTACTAAAGGGGATGCCGGAAAAATCTGATGAGCTCCGTTTACATGATTTTCTGTACATCTTTGTCACAAATTATTGTTAAAAATCTAATTATTCTATCTACTTCATGCTAATCGATATAAATATTATCAGAAATGGTTTTGTTACTTGCTTTCATGTAAGTAGAAGGGGAATAAGCGTATACACTAGGCTAAAGCGATTTTAAAAGCAGGTTGATATGTGATTGAAAGTCATTTCTATGCACGACCAGGAATTGACAAATTTCCTTAAGATAGTTTAAGTATTTTAAAACTGAAAGCTCCACGAAAAAATGTATATGGCATAAATTGTGTGTTTTAACGAGATCTACATTTTTTCACTAGTAGGTTTTTGCCTATCTCTTACGCTTTACCAGTTATGCAAAATGTAGCAAAAGTCAAACAGAATAAAGATTCCCAGAACATCCAAGATATACAATTTTATCTGTCATGTAAATGTCTTTAATATACGGTGGTTTAGTCAAAATCGTTAGATCAATTTTTGTGAAAATCAAAATGTTGCAAGTTTTTTTCCATGTAAATAGTAGTTTTTGAGGTGGGGGGATTTTCCTCATAATTTTCATGTCGCATCCTTGGAAGATACTAAACTTAAATCCAAGTTTAGTATTTCACCGAGTTTTCGTTTTTGATTTATCGTTTTTAGACATACAAACACGCGCGGAACTTTTTCTAAAAATGCTTTTCTAAGATACCAGGGACCCTAAAAATAGTATTTCCGGCGAAATCCCAGTAATGATTTTGTGCGTGGAGTGCAATATCTTCTCTGCCTACAATTTCTCTACATCTCTATAATAAATTATTGTTCATGAGTTTATTCTTTTATCCATATTTCGCTAATCGAGATAAACATTAGCAGAAACGGTTTTATTACTTAGTTCGTTATAAGAAGATGGAAAATAAGGGAATAGACCAGGCTAAGTCTACAGTCAAATGTTTTAAAATGTGGTTGCTATGGGATTGAAATCTGTTTCTTTGCATGGCCAGGTGTTGACTAGTTCCCGTATGAGAAAAGCATTTTAAAATTGAAACCAATAACAATGAATATCTCAAAAACGGTCAAGTCCATGAAAAGATGTATTACACATAAATTGAGTGTTTTAACAAGCTCTACATTTGTTTGTTAAGTAAGTTTTGGTCTATCTCTTACGGTTTACCAGCTATGCATAATGTCACAAAATTCATCCAGCATAAAGATGTCTTCACAAGCTATTCCCAGAAAATTCAAGATATACATTTTATTTGCCATGTTAATATATTTAATATACGATCGTGTACGCAAAACCGTTAGAGCTATTTTTGAGAAAATCAAAATTTTCGTAATGTTTCCCAAAGGATAGTTTAGCGTGGGGGGATGTTCATCGTTTTCGTGTCGCATCCTTGGAAGATACTAAACTTAAATATCAAGTTTGGTATTCTACCGACGTTTTGTTTTTGATTTATAGTGTTCACAGACACACGAATATGCGCGCGCGGACCTTTTTCTATAAATGCTTTTTTTTGTATGCCGGGACCCTAAAACGTATATTTCCGGTAAAATCTCGATAAGGAATTTTTGAGTGGATTACAATACCTTCTCTGGCTATATATAATGTTCTATGTAGAGAAAGCAAAAAGGAAAATCGTGTAAGTTTACTGTTTAGTTTCTTGAAAATTGTTGCTGTGTGATTAATTTACATTTATACTGTGAAATACTCAGCAGGTAAATGATCTGAAAACTGTATATAACACAATTTTCAAAGTAACGTACGTGGCTTTGAGATTACGTCTTAAATTGCCCGGAGACACAAATTTTTCAGAAACGTTAATCAGGAAGCTTTCAGTGGAGAGTAAACCCGTCCTGTCTTAAGTGCAATGATTCCCCAGCTCAGAGGGAATTACAGACGTAAGAAGCAACATTTGTACAAGACCTCTTGCCCTCTTCATCTAAGTCGCCATGACATACGACCCCTATAATTCACCCTTACCCCGCTTCCCTCCTTCTTGGGTAGATTTCTTACGGAATCTACTTCCCGTCCAGGAATTATTATTGTTCTACCGGTTGTACACCATACTCGAGCACTCTGTCGACTTTTCCACGTTTCTTCTCCAGTTTAACCTTTTCGTTCACTCTTGTAGCTGTTTACGCATAGAAAGGAGGGAAATAAATAAGAAGAACAGGCACCCCGTTTCAACAGAGCTTTACAGTAGGCCCTTCTAATCTAATTCCAATATATTTTATCGGGGATATTTGCACTTAAACTTCATTAACGTTTAGTATATATAATCTAGGAATGGGACCTTTATACCGTCGATACATGGATGCTGTCGATACGCTGTGGTATCGAAATATGAATAATTCTTTAAGATAAACCTTCGATACTTTTCAATACTTTAAAAGTTTATCTTCTCTGCCAAATTCTAATATATAGCAGGTAGAGAAGTTACCTATTGTAGCCCAAAAAATTCTAATGTCGAGATTTAACTCGAAGTACATCTTTTAAGGTTGTATGTATCAAAAATAAAGTTTTAGAATAAGGTGTTTGTGTGTGTGTGTATTTTTTTTTTTTTTTTTGAGCAGCTAACTCAGAACGTCTAAGGATATGACACGAAGATTTTCAAGAAAATCCTCACTCAAAAGTTATCTTTAAATGGAAAATTTATCAAAATGTTTGATTTTCTCAAAAATGCCTAACGATGTTGATTAAAATATCATATGTTTAAGATATTTCATGACAAATGAAATATCAATATCATGGTCTGTTTTTCGATAACTTGGGTTTCAGTTCAAGTTACTCCTTCGAAATTGACAACAGTTATAGACTAACATGGCAATTCGGAATATAAAGCATTTATTACATATTCTTTGAAATCATGTATATGGTATCAGAGGTGCTTAAACCTGCACCTATTTACTGCATATAGTAGCATATATGGATTATGTAGTGTATAAATGTTTATTTTTTGGATGGCTAACAAACAAACACTGATGTGATCTTTAAAGCAGTTTACAGAAAAGTTCGCTTAGGTGGTTAGGTTAATTGAAATAGGACGCAATTTGGAAATCCAATCCTGGCCTGGTTTAACTCTACCAGACCGCGGCAATGGAAGGAAGCTAGCCAGTCACTGTGTGCGTGGGAAACTAAACACCAGTCTTTGGGGAGTCTCCGTACGCACGATGAAGGTCAGGCTAACGCCAGATGCCACATGATCAGCGGCCATCAGTGTAGGGTGCCTTGGTGTAGGTAATAAATAGTGTTCTTGCTTTAATTTATAATGTTGTAACTTGAGTGTGTACCGGGTGTCCCTTCTAGCTTTAACTATTCCTGACCACCAGTGAAATCTCGGTACCTCTCATTTGCCAAGCATGCCACTTGGCATTACACTTATGCGGCGTTTGTAGAGAATCCTGTTACAATTGTTTGTAGCTGTTGTATAGCGTCTTACGCCACGCACATATATTTAGGAACCTCTCATATATTGGTGGAGGTGATAGTATATTTTCATACTTACATTATATTAAAATTATAACCTATTTCAAGAAGGAATGCCTGTACCTTGTGTATATTTTATATTATTTTTTTGCGAATTTATTATTAATTATCTTTTCGGTTAAGCATTTTTATACAGTATTCTGTGTCATGGCAAACTTATTTTGGGCCAGATTCTTAAGTAAAAATTTAATATTCATTTATTTATGTGTGTGTAGTTTTAATGGGTAGAAAAAGCTGTTTCTCCAAATTTTAAATAAATTCTAATTTTTTTAAAATTCCTAATCGGAAAGATAAATTAAAATAAATTCGTATTAAACAATATAAAAAATTTAAGGATAGTAGTTCTAGTTGAAATAAATAGTTATTACTTTCTGTTTATACTACATGGTACATAAGTAGAGAAGGAATTGCACCCACAAATTCAATACCGCGTTTCACCGGAAATACACGTTGTAGGGCCCCCTGTATTCAAAAGAAGCATTTTTAGAGCACGATAACTCAAAAACGAAAAGTCTAAAATACTAAACTTGATATTTAAAATTAGAATCTTCCTAACATGTGGCACGAAAATGTTGAAGAAACCTCAACTTAATATGCAGAATTTTAATCAAAATCGTTAGAGACATTTTTGAGATAATCAAAATTTCCGAAAATTTTTCCTTGTCAGGGGTAGTTGGAATTGGGGGTATTTTCTTGAAAATCTTCGTGTCGCATCTTTGGAAGATACTGGACTAAAATACCAAGTTTGGTATTTAACGGACTTTTCGGTTTTTAGCTATGCTGCCCACAGACAGACACTCAGGCACGGACATTTTTCAAAAAATGTTTTTTTATTTATTCAAGGTGTCCCAAAAGATATATTTCCGGTGAAACCTCGATATCAAATTTTTTGGGTGCAATACAATACTTTCACTACACACTATGTGCATAGTACGTGTAGAGAAAGTAAAAATTATTTTTTCAGATACAGAGGACCCTAAAACCTTTATTTCCTATGAAATCTTGGTATCGAATTGTTGGGTAGAATGCAATACCTTCTCTATGTGTAGAAAAAGTAAAAGTACTTGTATAAGTTGGATTCAGTATTGCTAATACCACACAAATGACATTCCTTTTCAAAATAAGACAGCACTGGTCTTTTGTTAGCAACCTGTTCATCTTTCCTTCAGGATTTAATTTAATTTAAGCTCCTTTAAATGGTCCCAAAGCGCAGAAAGTGGTTATTGTGCTATTATGTACGAAAGCGGCTTTGGAGACAATGGGAGAGCTATCCCAGTGATCTCTCATTCATTTTAAATGTTTCCAGTGTTCCTTCTCAGCAAATGATTACATTCTTTCCGGCCTCTCTCTTCTTAAACACGACAAACGGCAATTCCGGAGCTACACTACCAATCGCGTTTCAAACATAGGGATTTTCAAAAGTAAGTCCAAACATTAAAGTAATATTTAACATAAGAAAAATATGATGAGTTTTAATCACATGACTTTCTCTACACCTCTGTAAGAAATTATTGTTAAGCGAAAGGGAAATAAGGGAATACACTAGGCTAAAACGATAGTCAAACTTTTAAAAGCTTTACCATGTGGTTGAAATCCGTTTCTATGTATGGCCAGGAGTTTATGTGAGAAAAGTCTTAAGTATTTTAAATCTAAAACAAATAAAAAGGAATATCTCAGAAATGGTCAATTCCACGAAAAAAAACGTACATGATATAAATTGTGTTTTAATGAGATCTACATGTTTTTATTTAGTAGGTTTTTGTCTGTCTCTTGCGGTTTTACTAGTTACGCAAAATTCAGCAAAATTCATCCAGAAAATTCAATATATATACATTTTATTTGTCATGTAGTTTTCACTTACTAACCAGGGTGCTAAGCGGAACCCGACTATTGCATGTATGCACGATATTACTCTGTAATACGATTAACACGTGCAGGGGTGTTTTAGTGGATATACCGCGCAAGCGGGAAGCTCCATATATCCTCGTAGTCATTGCACTTAGGCTAGGGGTCGAATGCAGAAATGCATTTTTCACCTCCACGGTAAAATATATATATATATATATATATATATATATATATTTAATATATAGGATTTTAATCAAAATCATTAGAGCCATTTTTGAGAAAATAAAAATGTTCTAATTTTTTTCCATGTAAAGTATAGTTTGGGGTGAGGGGATTTTCCTCAAAATCTTCGTGTCGCATTACTGGAAGATATTAAACTTAAATACCAAGTTTGGTGTTTTACTGATTTTTCATTTTTGAGTTATCTTGTTCATAGACACAGAAACACAAGACTTTTTTCATAAAATGTGTTTTTTCATATACAGGGACCCTAAAACGTGTATTTCCGGTGAAATCTTGGTATCGAATTTTTGGATGGAATGCAATACCCTCTCTATACACTATGTACATAGTATGTGTGGAGAAAGTAAAAATCTGATGTTTCTATTCACAAAACTTTCTCTACCTGTTCTACAAACAAAGTATTCGCACAAAAGGTCATTCCTACCTCATGCTAATCGAGATAACCATTAGCAGAATTTCTCTTATTACTTAGTTACAAGTAGAACGGAAATAAGGGAAATAGAAATGGAGTGCTATTTATGGACTCTCTTGAATTCTGTGATTTTCAGCGTCGCATTCTATATTGAGCGTGAAAGATCACTTAATTTTGCTTACAGTCTATTTATCAGGATTGAGATTCTTTTACGTTCCGTAAATCATCGACACCGGACCAACTTACGTTTCTTTCAAAGGAAGCCATGTTAAGGATTTTACACCCGAAAAACTCAATCGCCCTCCACCGGGTTTGAACCTGCTACCTTGGAAAAGCGTGACAACCAGTACAACACGGCCTTGGAAATAAGGGAAACATTAACCAAAGCGATATAGTGAAACCTTCTAAAAGCTATCGCTATGTCATTGATTTCAAATTCGGTATGAATATGAAACTATTGACAAGTTCCAGTTTGAGAAAAGTTAAAGCATTTTGAAACTGAAACAAATAACAAGGAATATCTGGAAATGGTTAACTCTAAAAAACACGATGTATGACAAATCTACATTTTTGTATAATAATTTTTTAAAATCACATACATAATGAAGAGATCTTCAGAGGCTATTCCCAGAAAAATCAAGATATACATTTTATTTGTCGTGCAAATATGTTTAACATACCGCATTTTATTCAAAATATTAAATGAAAATTTTCGAACATTATTATGCATATAGGGTAGTTTGTAGTTATGGGATTTACTTGAAAATATTCGTGTTGCATCCTTAGAAGATCCTGAACTTAATTATGTTTGGTATTAAACTTATTTTTCGTTTTTGAGTTATGTTGTTCACAAACTTACATACAACCACACGCACCTTTTTTCTAAAAATGCCATTTTACTTTCTGTACACGTACTATGTAAATAGTTATAGAGAAGATATTTATTGCACCCACAAATTCGATACCGAGATATCACTGGAAATGTATGTTTTGAGACCCCCTGAAATTAAAAAAAAAACATTTTTAGAAAAATGTCCGTGTGTGTATGTGTGTGTGTGGGCAGCATAGCTCAAAATCGAAAAGTCCGTTTGGTATTTATGTTCAGTATCATCCAAGCATGCAACACGAAATTTTTCAAGAGAACCCCCATCCCCAACTGCCCTTTACATGAAAAAAGTTTACGAAAAATGTCATTTTCTCAAAAGGGCTCTAACGATATTAAAATCCCGTATATTTAAGATATTTACATGACAGATAAAATATATATCTTAAATTTTCTGGAGATCATCTTTATTCTGGATGAATTTTGCGGAATTTTGCATAATTGGTACACCGCAAGCGACAGGCAAAAACGTACCATACAAAAAACGCTCGTTAAAACACGCAAGTTATGTCATATTCTTTTTTTTTCATAGAGCAGACAATTTTTGAGATATTGCTTGTTATTTGTTTCAGTGTTAAAATATACTTTTCTCATACAAACAAAGGTACTGCAATCACATATCAAACAACATTTACTATCGATTTAGCCTATAGTACTCCCTTGTTTTCTGTAAACTTACAAGGAAGTAAGTAATAAGACCCTCTCTGCTAATTTTTTCTCGATTAGCACTAAGTAAATAGAAGAATAGACTTTTTAACAATAGTTGATTGAGGAGATGTAGAGTAAGTCATGTGAGTGGAACAAATCAGATTTTTATTCAGGGGAACTTAAAACGTGTATTTCCAGAGGTAATCCGGTATCAAAATTGGGGGGGATTAATTACCTTCTCTACCTATGTACAATGTAGAGAAAATAAAAATATATTTTTTTATCTGTAGTGGGCATTCAGAATTAGTTTCCCTCTCATAGTGGAAGTGCATTAAACTTTACGTTTTGTAGTAGGCAGAGGTAATTTAAGCGCTGCACTGCAAACGCGCTGATGCCGTTACACATTCCCCTCGGCCAAAACAAAAAAGAAAGGAATATAATGTCATTATTCGTAACAAAATTAGAAGAGAGATAATAGGTACGTCAGAATATTAATAATCGCGTGAAGGTAGATGCCAGCATCCACGTGCAGATACGTTAATTACTTGTGGTCCTGTATAAAGGAAATGCCGCCTGCCTTTGTGAAAAAAATGCTACGGCTTAGCGCTGTGACTGCCTCAGAACAAATGAACACGTGGAGGCGAAACTTCTTAACTTTCAACAAAGGAGAATAATGTCAAAGTCAGAGAGGATAGAAAGAGTGGAAACAGAACAATAAAGAGCATGGAATAAACGAAGAGAGGCAAGAGAATGCAATGCATGGAAAGGGTAAGTGATAGTATAAAAATCGAATGTGCTCCATTCACATGACTTCTCTGCATCTCTGTAACAAATTATTGTTCAAAAGCTTATTCTTTTATCTACTTCGTGCTAATCGAGGTAAACTTTAGCTTCCTTGTTAGTAGAATGCAAATAGCTGAATACACTAGGCTAAAGCGATCTTTTAAATGCTGGTTGCCATTGATTGAAATGTTTTTCTTTGCATGGCCAAGTTTGGTATTTAACGGTGTTTTAGTTTTTGAGCTATGCTGTCCACAGATGCACACACCCACACATACGCGCGAGGGCCTTTTTCTAAAAATGATTTTTTGGATTCAGAGATCCTAAAAACAGTTATTTCCGTTGAAGTCTCGGTATCAAATGTTTGTGTAGAGTACAATACCTTCTCTATCTATTATGCACATTGTGCATAAGTGCTGAGAAACTAAAAGGATTTTTAGGAAAATTCCCCACCACAACTATCCTTTACACTGAACGTTTTTCGAAAACTTTTATTTTTTCAAAAATAGATATATCAATTTTAATTAAATTACCATATGTTTCAAGATATTTCCTGACAAACAAAATGCATATCTTGAATTTGCAGGCAATAGCTTCTGTAGACCTGTTCAATCAAGATGACTTATGTATAGCTTGTAAGCCTCAAGAGATAGACAAAAACTTTCTGTACAAAAAATATTTATAATTGAAACCAATAACAAGGAATATCTCGGGAACAGTGTGTTTTGACAAGATCTATATTTTTTGTGATTTTGTCTATCTCTTACGGTGTACCATTTAAGCAAAATTCGGGAAAAGTCATCCAGAATAAAGATGTCTTCAGAGGCCATTCTCAGAAAATTCAAGATATACATTTTATTTTGAATGTAAATAGAATTTTAATCAAATTGTTAAGAGTTATTTTTGAGAAACTCAAAATTTTCGAAAATATTTCCATGTAAAGGGTAATTTGGGGTGGGGGATTTTTCTCAAAATCTTCGTGTGGCATACCTATAAGATACTAAACTAAATACCAAGTTTGGTGTTTATGGTGTTCTTGTTTTTAAGCTATGCTGTCTACAAACACACGCACACACGGATATCTTTTTCAAGAAATGTTTTTTTTTTTTTTATTCATGGTATTCCTTGTTATTGGTTTCAGTTGTTTATACTTTTCTCAGACAGGAAGTGTCCTTTTTCTTTTGTTCTCCTAGTCAAGTAAAGAAGCGATTTGCAATCTTAATCGCATAACGATAGCTTTTAAAACATTTGACGATCACTTTAGCCTAGTGTATTCCCTTAGTTCCCTTCTACTTATAAGAAACTAATATGAACATTCTGCTAATGTCTATCTCGATTAGTATTGTGTATAGTATTGTGAATAATCTTTTGTAAGAGGTGTGTAGAGTAGCTAGAGAAAGTTACGTGAGTGCAACACATCAGATTTTGTTATATAGTAGCCCGTAGTTTAAAATGCGAGGCAGAACTCAAAAAAGGGACAGCACCAGGAAGTAACGAGAGACATTTCGTCGTCAGGTGCGCGGGGGAATGAGTGACGCAACGATGACCCAGAGGGAAGCACACGTCACGTCAATCAGCGACCTCCGGGTTTACACTAATTCCCAACCCTCGTCCAGCTTGCTGAATTCCAAATCACACTAATGAGAATTGCACTGTCTCATTGGGAAACCATATACATTCCCTTACGCTATACAATCTGCATCGGTTTGCATAACATTTAACTTTTATGAGCTCGTGTAATGTTGCTATCCCTGTTCGATTATTAATATTGTATGCACATCCTGATTTAGTTTACAATTAATTTTATTGAAACAATAATGGCGTATCGAAATCGCTTGGAAATGCACCATGCCAGATAAAAGTTTTGTTACTGCATAAGGCATCTCAAAGTATAGCAACATAGCTTTAAAAAGTCTGATATGTTCCATTCACATGACTCTCTAAACCTATAAAAGATTATTCTGTTAATCGAGATAAATATTAGCAGAACTGGATGTGTTAGTTCCTTCTAAGTATAAAGCAAATAAATACATAATACACTGCGCAAAGGGTTTGTCAAATCTTTTAAAAAAACCGGTCGCAATGTGAACAATTGAAATTCGGTTCGATTTGCACGGCCACAACTAAATAGAGAACATTTCAAGTGGCTAATCCGGAATATCTCGAAAACGGTTAATTCAACAAAAAGAGTACATGACATAAAAATATGTATTTTAATGAGATCTACATTTTTTGTGTAGTAAGGTTTTGTATATCTCTTAAGGTTTGCCAGTTATACAAAAGTCATCCAGAATGAAGAGGCCTTCAGAGGCTATTCACAAATAATTCAAGATATGCATTTTATTTGTCATGTAAATGCCTGTAATATACGGTATTTTAATCAAAATCGTTAAAGCCAATTTGGAGAAAAACAAAAATTTGTTTGTAAAGGATAGTTAATTTGGAGGGATTTTCTTCAAAATATTCGTGTCGCATCCTTGGAAGATCGCATCTCTTGAGTAAGTTATTGATGGTGGCCGCTGTTAAACTGTAACATTTGTGTGTCATCTGTCAAGTAACTTTCTGATAATGGCCAGAATTGTTGCATGTCGCATTCTTGTGCCATTCTTCAGTCCTTACTGATGAAGTTAATAATCGCATTTTAGCATCCCTGTTCCGTCTGTGGAATAACGTACTTAAGGTGACTATAATTAACGTTGTAGCGCCCGCCTGGGTAGCGTGGTGGTAGCGTGTCTCCCTCACGTTCAACAGGTCGCGAGTTCGAATCTCGCTTAGGGTGAGTTACCCGGATAATATTTTTTTCGGGGTTTTCTCTTATCCTGAGAAGATGAATGTCGAGTAACTTTAAGCTCCATGGAGCATCATTTCACCAATTTCATTCATCGTCCGATATGACCAACCAGGTTAAAGGACATTAAGCTACAAAAAAAAAAAAAAAAAAAAAAAAAAAAAAAAACGTTGTAGCATTCCTGTGTCATCTCTTAAATTAACTTGTTGATTATGGCGCAGGCGCTTTGTGGTATACGTGGTATAAGCCTTGAGGTTTTCAACTATATCGCCACGGACTCTTCGATGAGCCAGTATATCTTTCCTCGGGTAAGACATCATTTGTGAAGAAACGTTTATGTTCTATTCTTGTTTTCGAGAAAAAAATGGTGTGTTAATGGGCGCTCTTTAATTACGTGGTTCTCAGCGTCCCATTCTAAATTGGGCGTGAAAGACAGTTTAATTTTGCTCAGAGTCCTCTCTATCAGGCTTGAGGTTCTTTTTCGTGCCGTAACTCTACTACATGAGACCAGCGGCTTTACACCCGAAAAAAATCCATCGTTCTCAGCCGGGTTTGAACTCGTGACCTTGGGTAAACGAAGTTAGCATGGTAATCACTACACCACGAAGGACGATGTTTTCGAGAAGCTTCATATTGTAAACACACCACAAAATAAATGCCATTCTGTTCAGTATTATGCATATATTTTCTTTCGTACACATATTAACTCGAAATAATATTTTCAATAGTGCATTTGGACAAATAATAGCATTTTTATATCATACGGTTAGATAAAACCTAAGAGTAGCATGCCCATTCTGTATTTTCTTCATAGTTTTTGAGTTTTGTGGATAAAACCTAAGAGTAGCATGCCCTTTTTGTATTTTCTTCCTGGTTTTTGAGTTCTGTGGATAAAACCTAAGAGTAGCATGCCCTTTCTGTATTTTCTTCCTGGTTTTTGAGTTCTGTAGATAAAACCTAAGAGTAGCATGTCCATTCTGTAATTTCTTCCTGGTTTTTGAGTTCTGTGGATAAAACCTAAGAGTAGCATGGCCATTCTGTATTTTCTTCCTGGTTTTTGAGCTCTGTGTATAAAACCTAAGAGTAGCATGTCCATTCTGTAGTTTCTTTCTGGTTTTTGAGTTCTGTGGATAAAACCTAAGAGTAGCATGGCCATTCTGTATTTTCTTCCTGGTTTTTGAGCTCTGTGTATAAAACCTAAGAGTAGCATGTCCATTCTGTAGTTTCTTCCTGGTTTTTGAGTTTTGTGGATCAAACCTAAGAGTAGCATGTCCATTCTGTATTTTCTTCCTGGTTTTTGAGTTCTGTGGATAAAACCTAAGAGTAGCATGTCCATTCTGTAGTTTCTTCCTGGTTTTTGAGTTCTGTGGATAAAACCTAAGAGTAGCATGGCCATTCTGTATTTTCTTCCTGGTTTTTGAGCTCTGTGTATAAAACCTAAGAGTAGCATGCCCATTCTGTATTTTCTTCATAGTTTTTGAGTTTTGTGGATAAAACCTAAGAGTAGCATGGCCATTCTGTAGTTTCTTTCTTGTTTTTGAGTTCTGTGGATAAAACCTAAGAGTAGCATGGCCATTCTGTATTTTCTTCCTGGATTTTGAGTTCTGTGGATAAAACCTAAGAGTAGCATGGCCATTCTGTATTTTTTTTTCTTGTTTTTGAGTTATGTGGATAAAACCTCAGAGTAACATGGCCATTCTGCAGTTTCTTTCTTGTTTTTGAATTCTGTGGATAAAAGCTAAGAGTAGCATGGCCATTCTGTAGTTTCTTTCTTGTTTTTGAGTTCTGTGGATAAAACCTAAGAGTAGCATGGCCATTCTGTAGTTTCTTTCTTGTTTTTGATTTCTGTGAATAAAACCTAAGAGTAGCATGGCCATTCTGTATTTTCTTCCTGGTTTTTGAGTTCTGTAGATAGAACTTTGGGCTGTGGAGTAAATATCCTGTTTGATATACACCTTACAACTGTATGGAAACATCAAAATACCCAAGTCATATTGACCTCCGAAATTGTAACCAATGACCCAAACACCTTTGCAATCTCTCTAGGTAAATACAGCGCTCGTTAGACGCGTTTACACAATAGGCTATTATAGCACCGAGTGGCTTGGAATGTGTGTTGTTGAGTCTCGTCAAGATTTTTGACTCAACACGTTGCTCTGCGTTCTCCCTACAAGCAAAAACAATGCTGCGATTAATGAGGCTTTTAATTGCATTTGCTGAAGGTAGGAAGGGGAATGGTAAAAGGGAACGCATGAGTGGATGCTCAAGGGGGTGTAAAGTATGGGGTGGATGCACGTGGAAGCGAACCTGGCACACATTAAAGAGTGAATACCATATCTGCACATCTTCAGCGCTTGTCTTAGGTTTAGATCGTTGTAAGGACGATCATTAACCACTTAAGGGCTTAAGATAAGTGCCGAATAGTCGTGAAATTCATCTTTTGAATATAAAACATTCGAGTTTATAAATTATAATCGTCTAGTTGAGTTTATAAAGTATTATCGTCTAGTTACTTTTTTACTTTCTCTACACGTACCATGTACATAGTGTATAGAGAAGGTATTACACTCCACCCAAAAATTCGATACCGAAATGTTACCGGAAATATATGTTTTAGGGTCACCTGTATCCAAAAAACATTTTCAGAAAAAGGTCTGTGTGTGTCCGTGTGACTGTGAACACGATAACTCAAAAACGAAAAGTCGGTAAAATACCAAACTTGGTATTTAAGTTTATATCTTCCAGGGATGCGACAAGAAGGTTTTGAGAAAAATCCACCACCCAAAACTACCCTTTACATGGAACTTTCATCGAAATGTTTTATTTTCTTAAAAATAATTTTCTTAATTTTGATTAAAATATCGTATATTAAAGATATTTAGCTGACAAATAAAATGTATATCCTGAATTTTCTGGGAATAACTTCTGAAGACTACTTTATTCTGGATGAATTTTAAGGAATTTTGCATAACTGTTAAACCGTAATAGATGGACAAAAACTTACTGCGCAGAAAATGTAAAGAAAATGAAAACACACAATTTATGTTATATACATTTTTTTCGTGGAGTTGATCGTTTTTAAGATACTTCTTGTTTTTTGTTTCCGCTTTGAAAAATATACTTTTCTCATACAGGAATTTGTCAATTCTGTCCACACAAACAAAGGAACTTCAGTCACATAGCAACCAGCTTTTGACTATCACTTTAACCTATGGTACTTCCTTATTTCGCTTCTACTTGCATGGAAGCAAGTAATAAGACTATTTCTGCTAACTTTTTCTTTTCGCTCCTCATGTGTAGGACTTAAAATTCTCAGGACTTATAAGCCAGCGCCTGGGATCAGATGCCTGTAGAGGAGCAGAAGTTCTGGATTAGTGAGAAGCAGGATGGATGATCAGCTCGATGTCTGGTATGAAAGTGAAGAATTGAATAACATGAAATGGCGGTGAAGTGGATGATAGGAAAGTTGATGATGGATAATTTGGTGGAATGAATGGCGGGGGAAACCGGATAGCCCGGAGAAATACCAACCAGACGTCGCTTCGTCTATCACAAATCCAACATGGCTCTAGGCGAATGGCAAGTGCTCTAACCGCTGTCATGACGCCGCCGAATGTTTTCTTTTCCTCTCAAAATTCGATGTGCTGTTTTCACTGGAAATTTTGTTATGAGATTCCCTGGATCAGGTCGTCTCCTTAGCGCGGTGGTAGCGCAGCTGCTTACCAAGCGGGAGACCTGGGTTCGATCCCCAGTACCGGCGTGGGGATTTTTCCCCCGCTGGGAGACCTGGCCCGGGGTGCACTCAGCCTCGTAAGGTCCCTGGGGGGCCAATTGAGGAGATACTTGATGGAGAAGTAGCGGCTCCAGGTCATGAGGACCGCATTAACCGGCCGGGGGGACTCGAGGCGCTGACCACGTCTCACCCTCCAATACTGCACCCCATCCATGACATCTGTAGTGGACCGAGATGGGGGACGCAGCGGCCGGGCAGTAGGCCAAGGTTCCCCGTGAGCTGTTGTGCCATGGAGTTATTCCCTGGATCACAATAAAAGTTAAAAAAAAAAAAAAAAAAAAAAGAGGCCCGTGTGTATGTGTGTGTGTTGTTATTTAGATTCAGCATATGCTGAGGATGCAACACGAAGGTTTCTAAGAAAATCCCCAACCAGCTATCCTTTATATAAACATGTTTCGAAAATTTTAATTTTCTCAAAAAAAGTCAGAGACGATTTTTATTAAGATGCCATAGATTTAAGATATTTTCATAACAAATTAAATATATATCTTGTCTTTTCTAGGAATAGTTTCTGAAGTCTTTTTCATTCTATATGACTTTTACATAACCAGTAAACCGCAAGAGATAGACTAAGGTTAGTACACAAAATATGTGAATCTCGGCAAACCACACAGTTGATGTCAAATATACATTTTTGTGGATTTAACCATTTCCGAGATATTCCTTGTCGTTGATTTCCATTTTCCCGTGCTTTTCTTAAGAGTGAAATCGTTATTTTTCCGTGCTAGTCAAACAAAGAGACCGAATTTTCAACGTCAGTTGCGTGACAGATTTTAAAAGATTTGACTATCGTTTTAGCATAGTACATTGCATTATTTACCTTGTATCAACAACTAAATAAGTTGCAAGACCATTTCTGCTACTGTTTGTCTTAATTAGCATGGAATATACCTATAGAAGAATAAGTTTTTGTAAGAACAATTTGTTGCAAAATAAGCAAAGAAAGTTATGTGAGTGGAACACGTCAGATGTTTTCTTTACTATCTAGTTAATCCTGCCAAGTGCTAATTTAATGAAATTGCTGTATTACTACTTTCCCTGCTACTTGTCTATGATAGTAGATAAACCCTTGATATATATCACCGGAAAGATATATATATATATATATATTTTTTTTTTTTTATTGTTTCATTTATATCGGGGGTTTTGCACTTGAAACAACTCGTTGTTGTAGGTTTAAATGGTTTTGTTTTCTTAAAGCACACACACATTCACTCTCACATACATACTTCCAGACTCTGTGGGGGATAGGGAATAATTCTGGCTAAAGAAAAATTCCCCGCCCCAGCCTGAATCGAACCCGGGACCTCCGGGTGAGAAGTCAGCTCGCTGATCACTCGACCACGAAGGCAGTCCGGAAAGAGAGATTAAACGGATGAAAACTTACCGTTTGAGAAACGTTTATGTATTTTAAGATTCAAGTCATAACAGAGAATAATCCCGGAAATGGCAAGTTCTTTGGCGGGAAAAAAATAAAGAAAAAAGTAATTCAGAATGAAAAGTTCAGGGCCTATTCTCATTACAAGAAATTCAGGATGCGACATTTTAGTCAAAATTATGTTTTAGAAAATCGAACATTTAGAAAAATGTTCCATGTGAAGGTTATTTTGGGGTGGGAGAATTTTCCTGAAAATGTTCGTGTAGCATTCTTTGAAGATACTGAACTTAAATACCAAGCTTGATATTTAATCAATTTTTTGTTTTTCAGTTATGCTGGCCACAGACACACACGCGCGCGCGTGCGTAGTTTTGTCTACAAATACTTTTTTTTTTTTTTGTTGTTGGAACCGGGGCTCCTCTAAACATGTATTTCAGGTGAAAACTCAGTATTGTACTCGTATATATTTTCTTTTATTATGTATATTGTACATACCTACTAGAGAAAATAAAAAATGCAACAAAAGAGTGAATACTTCCTGAAATATGATCAGATCATAATAAAATACCGAATGCAAAAAAATAAGCCATTTTCGTTGATCTTGAGGCGAGTTTATTTCTCATTCGGTATTTTCTGATAGGAGACCATGGACAGAATATTCGTAATAGAAGATGATTCATCCCAGAATTTGTCTAAGGGAAAGTCAACAAATGGCCCTATTCAGATCGGTTGGCGCAACAAATATCGAACAAAGACCTCCAGAATGCGAGCCTCGCCTGTCACCGCGGTTACCTCGCTCCGTGAATGTGGCGGAAGTAGAAAAGTCATTGTTACGTACACAGCAGCTACGTGCTAGGAATAAGTTGGTAACTAATAAAACTTGGATTTAATTCGTATTCCCTTGTGTCTTCTAGTCAGGTTTCCGGCACATCAACGATTCGTTAAACCGAAACCTCCTCTTTGTTCTCCTGAATATTAATTACTTTTTTTTTTTTCTCTGAGCTATATTATGTACCTTTCGTTCACCTGAAGACTATTCCACGGCCCTCTGTTCAAATATTAATATTCATGGCCGTTCTGCCAAGTACTTCATTAATTTTTCATTCGTTTTAAATGGAGACATGTGCAGATCGCCACCGAGCTTACTTTCATTTAGTCATTAAATGTCTGGTTCAACTGTCCGTGTTCTTTAAAATGATTGTAAGGAAGTTTCTCCCTATAAAATTTTGAAATTTACAAAACGAATTGTAAATTAAGCGTCCTGTTTTCCTTATTAATTCTCGTTAAAGCGAGTCAGAAACGCCTAGATAAAGGGAGCAAAAACGTTTTGGATCTTCAGTCATTCTCTGTGTTAGTATAAAGTCTAAGTGTTTGTGTGTTTGTGTGCGTGAAAGTGTGTTGTTTGCTTGTTTGCTATATTTCCACACCGTTGCACCCATTTCGATCTAACTTGGCCAGATATCTTTCAACACAAGGTGAAAATTGTTTAGCTTAAAATTCGAAAGTCCATCCCATTTTGCAGGATTACTTATTTAATTTCATGTAATGCCCAACAATTATCGCAAGACCATCTATATCTTTTTCAACGCATATCGTAATAACTCGAACTTTGCCAACACAAGAAAAAGAAGTATTATTGGATAAATATTCAAAGGTGTAATGATTACCAAGGAGAAGGAAAAGAAAAAGTTCATTGATATAACACAATAAATAATTACAACAGCTATTATGTATACACAAACCGAAAGCATGGTTGAAAAATCTTATATGTTCCATTCATATGACTTTCTTTAGCTGTTCCGCAAAAACATTACTTTCTTACAAAAGATTACTCTTTTATTTACATAATGATAAACCTTATCAGAATTATCTTATCGCTTGCTTCTTTGTAAATAAAAGAGAAATAAGGGAATGTACAGGCTAAAAGATAGTCGAATATTTTAAAAGCCGGCCGGTATGTGAAACAATTGAAATTTGGTTCTCTTTGCTTGCCAGGATAAAAAAAGAGAGACAAAAAGAAAGATACCATCCCGTTTCAGTTTTTGTGTATCTCTTAAGGCTTACCAATTATATAAAAGGTATACAGAAGTCATCCAGAATGAAGAGGTCTTCAGAGGTTATTTAGTTTTTTAAAAGTTTTATCTCATTGTATAGAAAATTCAAGGTACACATGCATTTTGTTTATCATGAAGATGTCTTAAGCATATGACATTTTAATCAAAATCGTTAGAGTCATTTTTGAGAAAATGAAAATGTTCGAAAAATATTCTATTTAAAGGGCAGTTCTTGAAAAACTTCGTGTCGCATTAGAAGATACTGAACTTAAATACCAAATTCAAGTGGGATCTCAAAATATATATTACAAGAAAATGTGTAATGATGTGACATTTGCTACACTGGGAGCAACTGTTCAAAAACCATTTTGGTTTGTCTAATGAGGTGTTTTGAAATGTTAGTCAGACATTCCCTTTCGTAAAATTCGTGCAAGAATGGCAGAACTAGCATTGTTAAAAGAGCTGGCGTATAAAAATATTTGCACAGCGTCTCGCTTTATTCTACCGCGAAGCTTCTCTGTATTAGGATTTTATACAGGCACTTCTTGGCTGATGTACACACATACCCCACTGCTCCGCTTGTATTATTGTTTGCTTGGGGCCGTGTTTGCTCATCTAGCATACAGCCCACGTGACTGCCGCATTGTCTTACCATGTCAAATATGGAATAGATGAGGAATGATTCTGCCTTGCTCGCTCCAAGTTGTGCATTTCTCCAGTCTCCTGACTTGAGTCAACTGCTCGCGTTGAAAGTTTTGGAAAATAAGCGTTTTAATTGACAATTACAATCCGCAGCTCTGCTGGAGTTATTGCGTTAAAATGCGGGGCTTTTGCTCTGAGTTATACTTTCTCTATCACATACATAATTGGTAAAGAAGGTAATGCATTTCTCCCAAAATTAGATAACGGGATTTCACCGGAAATATATAATCTGTGTTCCCCTAAATCCAAAACAAAACTTTCATAAATAAAGTTCCGCGCGCGTTGTGTGTATCTGTGAACAAAATTATCTAAAAATACTGATGTGTTCTATTCACATGACTTTCTCTACATCTCTGTAACAAATTATTGTTAAAGAACTTATGCTTCTATTTACTTTATACTAAGTGAGAAAAAATTAGCAGAAATAGACTTATTCCTTGCTTGCTTGTAAGTAGAAGCGAAAAAAGGGAGTACCATAGGTTAAAGTGATAGTCAAAAGCTGGTTGCTACATGACTGAATTTCCTTTGTTTGTATGGACAGGAGTTGACAAATTCCTGTATGAGAAAAGTAAGTTTTTCAAGGCTGAAAAAAAAAACAAGGAATGTCTAAAAAACGATCAACTCCACGAAAAAAAGTATATAACATAAGTTGTGTGTTTTAATGTGCTCTACATTTTTTGTTTGCTAAGTTTTTGTCTATCTCTTACGGTTTACCAGTTACACAAAATTCCGTAAAATTAATCCAGAATAAAGTAGTCTTCAGAGGCTATTCCCAGAAAATTCAAGATATACATATTATTTGTCTGGTATATATCTTTAATATACAATATTTTAATCAAAATCCTTAGAGCTATTTTTTAGAAAATCAAAATTTTCGAAAATTTTTCCATGTGAAGGGTAGTTGGGGTTGGGGAGCTTTTCTTGAAAATCTTCGTGTCGTATCCTTGGAAGATACTGAACTTAAATACCAAGTTTGGTATTTAACGGTCTTTTTCGTTTTTGAGCTATGCTGCCCACAGGCACAAACACATACACACACACAGACACACACGAACATTTTTCTAAAAATGCTGTTTTTGGATTCAGGTGGTCTCAAAACATGTATTTCCGGTGAAATCTCGGTATCGAATTTTTGGGTGCAATACCTTCTCTATACACTATGTATGTACATAGTACGTATAGAGAAAGTAAAAATGTGTTGTTGTTTGTTTGTTTGTTTTTATATAGCGCACCTTAAAACCTGTATTTTCGGTGAAATCTCGGTATTGAAATATTGGATGGAGTACAGTATCTTCTGTAGCTATGACATATGTGCTAAGCAACGAAAGTAAAAATGGCCCCGCCCACCCGAGAATCGAACCCAGAACTCTGTGTTTAAAAGCATCATGGGTTATTCCTGTTAAAAGCTTGTTTACAGATTATCCTGTTACAGTGCTTCCCGTTGCCATCGCTGCGCTGTATAGAGCAATGTAGTGACAATATTTAATAAATGATTGTACTAATAAGCATTTATTTATTCATAGCCCTCAATGTTTCTCGTTAATATGCAGAAAATGTATTCAGTGTTGAAATTAATTTCATGCGCATTACATTGTTATCATGCATGTTAAAGTCTCATGATGTTTGAATTCGTCATTCAGCTGAATACTGTGTTGAACGTATTCTGTTTCCGTACATTTGATCGTGAATGAGAGAATTTACACGCACATGAAACATTTTAGCGAGTTCTATGACGTAGGGGCCAATGCCCCTCGAGGGAACGGTAGAAGGGATGGGAGATTGCAGATATGTGCTGAATATTTGCTATTTGTGATAAATTCAGGACCCCAGCAATTCAGTAAATAGAAGTAAGTCTCCGGAAGTTAAACGTTTGTAAAAGAATATCTTTGTGGAATCATTTCATTATAAAATCGCTGTTATGATGGTGGAAATCAGGTAAGCCAACCTGTGCGATAATTATGGAGATATATAGTTTTAATGCCGTCAAGACATT
Organism: Hymenopus coronatus; assembly: GCA_030762935.1. Taxonomy (NCBI): domain Eukaryota; kingdom Metazoa; phylum Arthropoda; class Insecta; order Mantodea; family Hymenopodidae; genus Hymenopus; species Hymenopus coronatus. The sequence goes on from CM060897.1 coordinate 32,425,305, forward strand.
ACAGGGAAAATATGCAAATCATTCGTTATAACGAATTACACTGTAAACCATTCTATGTTTATGAATGTTTTTGTTTTTTCTACACGTACTATGTATATAGTAGGCAGATAAGTTATCGTATTCCTTCCAAAAATTTGATGTCGTGGTTTTACCGGAAATATATGTTTTGAGGTCCCATGGCTTCAAAAATAAACTTTTTATAAAAATACCCGTGTGTGTGTGTTTGTGAACAACACAACTCCAAAATAAAAAGTTGGTTAAATATCAAACTTGATAAATGAGTTCAGCATCCTTCAAGAATCCAACACGAAGATTTTCAAGAAAAGTCTCCCCATTGTAAACTATTCTTACATGGAACATTTTTCTAAAATTTTGATTTTCTCAAAAAAATGCTCTAAAGATTTTGATTAAAATACCATATATTAAAGATGTTTACATGGAAAATAAAATGTACATCCTGAATATCTTAGGAATGGCCCCTGAAGTCCTCTTTATTCTTGATGACTTTTGCATAACTGGTAAACCTAAAAGAAAGACAAAACCTTCTACACAAAAATGCACAACTCGTTCAGGCATATAATTTATGTCACATATATTTTTCTTTTCAGCTTTTTGTAGAGCTACCCATTTCAGAGATATTCCCTGTTATTGGTTTCCATTTTAAAATGCTTAAACGTTTCTCAAACGGGAAGTCCTCGTCCGCTTCATATCTCTGTTGCTTCTCTGCTTGCCACGCAAACAAAACCGAATTTCAATTGCTTCCTATAGCAATAGATTTTAAAAGATTTGATTACCACTTTAAATTAATGTATTCCCATATTCCCCTTCTCTTATAAGAAAGTAATAAGAACAACTTCTGGTAATGTTTATCTTGATTAGCATACTCTAGATAAAAGAATGCTTTATTAATATTCTTTTGATAATGATTCATTGTTATGTTTCGATGTTGGCAGTATGTTTAATTAAGAACCCATTCCTGCATGTGCTGCTTATTTATTACGAAGTTTCCCCTCCAAAGGCAAAGTCTGACTAGAGCTTTGCATGATTGCACGAATGTGGAGTGGCTGACAGGTAATAAATAAGTGGGGTAGTGCATTTCGATTAGGTGAGTTATAGCGTTGTGCTTTAGACTTTAATTTCAAATATTATTCCACACTCAGTAGGCTTTTATTGTTAAAATAGTGTGACTTTTCGTTAAAGAGCATTAAATATCGACAGAACATTATTTGTATAGCTGGCGTATCATAGTACCATAAGTAATAAAATGAATTGTTTAATATGTACGATAATTCGTTTAAAATCCATAATTCTGAAGTTTTGATACGACATCTTTTTACTTTCTCTAGCACGTATTTGCATACGATGTACATAGCAGAGAAGGCAAAAATTCGATGTCCAGATCTTACCGGAAGTATATGTTGTGAGGTCCCCTGAGTGCGAAAAAAATACGGAGGTGCACAGAGGCTACTTCCAGAAAATTCAAAATATAAACGTTGTGATGTAAATGTCTTGAATATATGGTATTTTAATCAAAATCGCTAGAGCCGTTTTTGAGAAAGACAACATTTTAAATTTTTCTATGTAAATTTTTTTGTGGTAGGGGTATGTTGTTGAAAATCTTCTTGTCGCATCCTTGGAAGATACTAAATATAAATGCCAAGCTTGGTATTTAATGGTGTTTCCATTTTTGAGCTATGCTGTCCACACACACACACACACACACACACACACATATTTTTCTAAGAATGATTTTTTTTTTTATAGATGGGACCCTAAAAGTGTACTTCCGGGGAAATCTCGATATTGAATTTTTGGATGGAATGCAATACCTATCTACCTACGTACTATGTACTAAGTAGGGAGAGTGAGAAAAACAGTTTATAGAAACGTTAGTGTGTGTGCAGCTGTTTGGAATGCGAGTCCCTAATCAGTGGCGTTTCGAACACTTCCCTGAAGTCCGTTACGGTTGTATTTTGCTGCTGGTGGTAGTAGAAATAAAATCATATATTTTCCGGGAACCTTGATTGCAGTATTTCATTTGACTGCCAAAGTTTCAAAGGTTATAGCCTCATTGTTTACTACATCGTTATTATTCCGTGAATATACATTTTCAATATGTTACTCCACAGTAATGCTTTGTTCTGCACGTAGTATAAAAACCATGCACAATTACACAAAATTAAAATACGAACGTTTTAAGAAGCTTACTAACTACCGTTTGATACGAGACTGTACAAAGATTATAATAATGGAATGTATGCATGTAGACTAAAGGTAGATTCTCCATTTACTGTTTAACGGTAAACCTCACTGTGCGGCTGAGAGCGTGAAAATATTCATCACGTTGAAGAGTAATGTACAGGATTACACTGCATTACCATAATGTGGGCAGATTCACTGTGTTACGTGAATTTATAGGCTACCAGTGGCGTGCTGCACTTGTAAACAGATTCTTCCAGCCCAAGTGTGATAATTGTGTCTGGCTTTTATATGTGAAGCTATTACGAACAAAGATCCTAAATAATAATTTATGTTGCAACAAAATTAAATGTAATATTTCAAAATGTTCCATTCTTATTTAAATACATTAAAATGCGTCTGCAAAAATTCGTTAAAATCATATGTGTTCCATTCACAAGACTTTTCCTACATCTCTGTAGCAAATTATTGTTTAAAAGCTTGTCTAATTAATTGCTTCCTTGTAAGTAGAAGGGAAATAAGGGAATACACTAGGCTAAAGCGATAGTCAAATCCCCGTGGCCGAGTGTTAGACCGCTCGCCTCTCACCAAGCGATGTGAGATTTGTGGTGGGCAAAGTGGCGCTGGTGCGGGTATTCCCTTAGGTTCTCCGGTTTTCCCTGCCATCGCATTCCACCGATGCTCCATCTTCATTCATGTATCATCAGTGTCACCGCCTGCGGTGCCATAAGTAGCGTTAAACACTACCAAAAAAAAAATAGTCAAATATTTTCAAAATTGGTTGTTATGTGATTTAAATTCGTTTCTTTGCTTTGCCAGGAGTTTGAAAATTCCCGTGTGATAAAAGTTTTAAATATTTTAAAACCCGAACCAATAACAAGGAATGTCTCAGAAATTATAAACTCCACGAATATATATATAGATAGATAGGTGGATGGATGGATGGATGGATGGATGGATGGATGGACGGACGGACGGACGGACGGACGGACGGACGGACGGACGTACAGACAGACAGACAGACAGACACGGACGGACGGACAGACAGACAGACAGACAGACAGACAGACAGACAGATAGATATAATATTAATTGTGTGTTTTAGCGATATCTGCATGTTTTGTGCAGTAAGTTTTTGTCTATTTCTTACCATTGTCTATCTCTTACCATTTATACAAAATTCATCCAGAATAAAGAGGTCTTGAGGCTATTCCCAGAAAATTTAAGATATACATTTTAATTGCCATGTAAATATCTGTAATATAAGTTAATTTAATCAAAATCTTTAGAGGCATTTTTGAGAAAAACATAATTTTGAAACCTTTGTCCATGCAAAGAATAGTTTGTGGTGTAAAAAATGGCGTGTTATTTATGGACGCTCTTTAACTACTGTGGCTCTCAGCGTCCCGTCCCGTTCTAAATTGAAAGACCGCTTAATTTTGCTCAGAGGTCTATCAGCTTTTACGTGCCGGGCTGCGCCGTGACGGAGTGGTTAGACCACTCGTCTCTCACCTAGACGGGGGTTCGATCCCAAGCGACCGCATGTGAGATTTGTTGTGGTCAAAGCGGAGCTGGGGCGGGTTTTCTCCGGGCTCTGCGGTTTCCCCCGCATCATCATTTATGTATCATCAGTGTCACCGCCTGCGGTGCCATAAGTAGTTAAAGCGGGCGTTAAACACTACCAAAACAATTTGCGTGCCGTACATGTACAACCCGAGATCAACGGCTTCACTTCCCTTCCCAAGGAAGCCATGCTAAAAATGTTTACACCCGAAAAAAAAATCCATCGACCTTGGGTATATGAAATTAGCATGTTAACCTTTACACCACAGAGGGCGACTTATGATGTAATACATAAACTCTAAGAGACTCATTAAATCGCACAATTTACATCAAATAAATATTGTGATATTATTGATTTCCAAATTATTCATTGCTATTGATTTGAAGTTTCAAATACTTGTTTTGTCATGAAATTTCAACGTTCCGCTTTTTAAACATTTAAAAATCGCTCCAGCCTTCTTTATCAACTATGCCCTGAAAACGAAATGTCTAATGAAACCATTTTTACAATGGTTTATCCGAATTAATGTGATTTAGAGGAAGAGTAAGATTTTCAAAGAATAGTTTGTTGAATATTACGAAGAGAAGGTCCTGTGAATGCACCATATCGGATAAATCTAGAAAGAAGGATAGAAGTGTTCAAATTTTAATTATATAAAAGATAAGTAATTTCGATAAATCGGAGTTCTGATTGGTTTTATACAATAGTGGCTTTTTGTTACATTGACTTACAGATTTGGATATCGTATTAAGCTCTTGTTCAGGACCATTCTTATCTGATAAATAATAGTCAGGAAGAGATACCATAGTACAGTATTGAATCTTTTATTAAAAACTGTAGCTAATTTTGCCCTTAATGTTGACTTTGTTCCAGCTTGTGAAATATTTTATTTTATGAATATACACACATGTTTTTATTTTATATTGGATTTAATGTAAAAATTGGATTTATTGGTCTCATTTTACATAGAGGAGCTCAGCATTTGAAGAAATGTATTAATTTTCGGGTTATGACAATTCAACACCAAGAACATCATAATCTTAAAAATTCCGAATTTTCCCAATTTGGGTCCCCCTGTTATATGAGAGCGATGATTCATTATATTTCATATCCGATACAGTGTAAAATAAAAATAATAATTCCTAAACATACTTTTGATTTTATTGTGCATCCAATATAAAATTTAATACATTATTAGTCTCATACAATAGGGGAATCAAATTTGGGAAAATGAGCATTTTTAAGATTATGATATTCTTGGTTTGCTCATGGTATTGAAAAGGCATAATCCTAAAATTAAAATATTTCAAAATTTTTGAGCTCTTCTAGTAATTCGAGGGCAATAGAAACGATATTGACATTCAATAAAATATTAAATAATATATATCTGTATATTTATAAAATAATATATGTTCCTAATTTTGGTCAAAACAAGCCATTAAGAACCAAATTAGCTCCAATTTTATATTATGATAACACTTCCTGACTATAATTTATCAGAAAAGAAGGATCATAAGGAGAGTTTAATGCAATATTGAAATGTGTAAGCTAATTTAAGAAAAAAAATGTGCATAAATAATGCCACAGAATTAATGGTGCGGTTTCGTGGTCACATGCACCGTTTCGGCAATGTGGGATTTTTAAGGATGGATTCGGGTTCGTGGCTAGCTTAGGGTAGTATGGATCTTACGTAATATTTATCTCAGGGCTGGTATCCAACGCCACTGGTTGATTTCATTTTCTTATTTTAACCTTTTATTTCCCCGTCACCTTATTCTGTTAACCAGAAATGGAAATAGTAATAGGCTGGAACGCCTATGATTGTGAAATGGCGGGCAAAGTATAAAATTGACAGAACTGTGGAACAAGCAATCACAGAGAACATCATAAAACATTCCGTAGCCATTTTTTGAAATCATTTGTATGGTTTAAACAGAACATAAAATGTATTATGGTTTATAAATGACTTTATTTTTGTAGTTTTGTTTTCTCTTTTATTGTTGCACATATTTTATGCTCTTTGTTACAAATTGTTCTCATAGCTTAATTTTATATAACTAATATAACGTATGGTAAAATATTTGTTGTATCACTCACCTATAACATTTTTTGTAAACATCCCTAAATGTATATCTTATTCTGTGTCAACTGCAAACTCATTTATGAGTCAAACTAATAAATAAAATTACATTTCTTAGAGAGTTTCGTCTAACAGGCGACATCGGAGACATATGTCACTATTGCTGTGTTGAGGAACCAGATGTCTGATCCCATAATGCTCGTCGCCAGTGGATACGTGCGGAACAAAAGAAGAAATGAAGCGGAAGTGGTATTGGCGATACGTTCAGAAACCTTTGACTGCAAAGGACGCCACAGAAACCGATGGCAAACATCATCGTTTTTTCAAGTTGCAAGCTTCAGAGAAACAACTCGTCACAGTCTTCAGCATTTTATTCTTGGTGTTTCAGACCCTCTAAGTTGGAGAATTATCTATAGCAATTTCTTTCCCAGCACCACTGATTCTGGAAACGCTGGAAAACATTGTGTTTTGTGCTATCACTTTTCTATAGCTTGGAGGAAGTCCTGCATTCCATCCAACAATTTGATATTGAGTTTTCACAAAAATTAAAAACTCTTTATTCCATTCACATGACTTTCTCTGCATCTCTACACCAAATTAGTGTTAAAAAGCTTTTTCTTCTATCTACTTCATGCTAATCGAGATAAAATTAGCAGATATGATCTTATTACTTCCTTCCTTGTAAGTATAAAATAAATAAAGTAATATAGTAAGTTAAAGCGATAGTCAACTCTTTTAAAATCCGGTTGCTATGTTATTGAAGTTCCTTTGTTGTATGGCCAGGAGCTGACAAATTCCCGTATGAGAAAAGTATAAGCATTTTAAAACTAAAACCAATAACAAGGAATATCTCAGAAACTGTAGCTCTGCCCCTACCCAAAAAGTATATGAAAAAGTATGTGTTTTAAAGACATTTACGTTTCTTTCTGTAGTAAGTTTTTGTCTATCTCTCACGGTTTACCTGTTTCAGTAAATTCATCCAGAATAAAGAGGTATTCAGGTGCTATTCACAGAAATTTCAAGATAGAATACATTTTATTAGTCATGTAAATATATTTAATATACGATGTTTTAATCAAAATCGATAGAGAACATTTTGAGAGAATCAAAATGTTCGAATTTTTTTTCCATTTACAGGGTAGTTTGAGGTGGAAGGACTGTCTTGAAATATATATAAGATAATAAGTAATAAGGTAATTTCGATTAATGTTTATCTAAATTAGCTTGAAGTAGATAGATGAATAAGCTTTTGTAAAAATAGTTTTTTTTTAAATAGATGGATAAAATCATTTGATTGTAACATATCAGATTTTGGTTATATGTTATTATATTCTCACACTGCGATGACATTAGCTAGTTATAGTACTATCATGGAGTAATAAATGTGTATGTGCTCTGCTGGCTGGATTTCAGAGACGCTGCAATCGCGTATAAGAGCTTCGTGACTGTGCATATCAGACGGATGTTACTTTCCAAAATGTATTATTCTGACTTCAGCTGTACCTTTCTGTCTAGAAGCATAAGTGAGATGGAACACCAACCCCTTTGGACCAGAGACAAGCGATTCAGTCGCTCCACCGGTGCATTAAACTGCTTAATGAGCGTGATTATAGCATTAATGCAGAGATCACAGTCGCTCTGTAGGCTCATTAATGCTGTATATTATTTAATTCGCCCACTGTCCCCAATATCTGACGTGATGATCCCCGCTTCAGCATAGTCCATAGTGTATCTGATTTCATGAGTCAAGTGGACCATGCAAGGGGAAAATAAGGCAATGTAGTCATATTATTTCGAAAATTTGCTAATTGTAGCATAAGAGCTGAAATTGCTGCTAGAGATTGTGCCCTCACTACAAGAAAGAAAATCGTACATTTATTGATTTATCTAAAAATAAATTTCATAGCGTAACTTCGGTTTCTTACTTTCTCTACTTAGTACATAGAGCATATGTAGGTAGAAAAGGTATTGCATACCACCCATAAATTCGGTACAGAATTTCACTGGAAATACACATTTCAGGGTCCCCTCTAGTAAGAAAATCTTGTTTAGAAAAAGGTTCGTATGTGTGTGTCCCTGTGTCTGTGAATAATACAATTCAAATCGATCGAAAAGTCGGTTAAATACCAAACTTGATAATTAAGATCACCATATTCCAAGGATGCGACACAAAATTTTACAGAAAAATCACCCCCCCCTAAATTACCCTTTACATGAAAAAATGTTCGAACAATTTCATTTTATTAAAATAGCTTAAAAGATTTTGATAAAAAAAATACCGCAAATTAAAGATATTTACATCTCAAATAGAATTAACATCTTGAATTTTCTGAAAATATCCTCTGCAAATCTCCTCATTCTAGATTAATTTTGCATATGTGGCCAAACACTTACTGCACAAAAAAATGGAGATATCGTTTAATCACACATTTTATATCCTGTACACTTTTTCGTGCAGTTAAGAGTTCTCGAGATATTCCTTGAGTTTCAAGGATTTTATCGGTTTCAATTTTAAAATATTTAAACATTTTCAAAAAGAACCGAAATTCAATCACATAGCAACCAACTTTCAAAATATTTGAATATCGATTCAGCCTAGTGAATGAAGAGATCTTCAGAAGCTGTTCCCAGAAAATCTGCTCTTTACCATTGAGATGATTTTGAGTGTTTCTATTCCCTAAATAATGGTGACATCACTTCTTTATTTAGCAAATATATTTATAAAGCAAGCTCTTTCGTGCAGAGAAGTATCCAGATTGCCTCCCTCCGAATGAGTATTTCTCAATTCTGTTCAGTTTGAGCAGTTTTTTTTTTTTTTTTTTTTAATAGCTCAATGTCCTTTAACCTATTTGGTCATATCGGACGATGAAAGAAATTAGTGAAATGATGCTCAAATGTTTTCATGGTCTATGGAACTTAAAGATACTCGACATCCATCTTCTCAGGATAAGGAAACTCCCGGAAAAAAACACATTCGGGTAACTCACCCTAAGTGAGACCTGTTGAATGTGAGGCAGACACGCTACCCCCATTTGACCCAGGTGGGCTGCAGAACAAGTGTTACCACCCCTAAAAGGATTAAGAAAACAACCTTTGATTGTTATTTAGGAAATGTATTGATAAAACTCTCTCATTCGATCATAAAATTCTCAAAATTAGCTCTCCAAACGGTTTTCTACTCCTCTAGTGTAAGTTTGTGATGTCAGCTCTATAGTGTCTTTACTCTTATCCTAAAATGTATGACTTCCAAATTTGATCAAAACGGGGCAGCGGTTTAGAAGCTTATGGAACATACATAAACACCGACCTAAAGTCGGAGAGGTCTATAGTGATCCCTGACAGTTGCCTTACCTCATAGCCGCTCCGTCACACGGTTGCCATTTCGTCCCGTCCACGGCTGCAGCAGGACAATAAGCCATTTTCCAACAAACAGACTAAAACAATAGCACACTATCACACAGCAAACATTACATTACAACACGTAAAAAAGTCTAGAAAATCAAAATGGGGCAGTACAAGTGGTTGTTCGCGCCAGCTGAAACTGCATTGAGGAATGTGTTACATTTTGCAACAAGGATAACATCATTGCTTAGCAGAGGTGCAGATACACCTCTTATCAGTTGAGACAGCGCGCTGGCTGTCAGGGTCCACTATGCATCTCTCCGTTTTTAGTAGTGTAGCTTGTAGTGTACCGGAGGGGATTCCGCACCAGTGATCAGGCTTTTTGTACGCCTGACCTCGAAAGGAAAGGATGAGATGAGAGCAATTACATAGGGACAGGAAATCATCGTGGAGAGTCCCTAACAGTTTCCAAGCAGTTCATATCGACGCGTTGAGCGATAGGAGCCCGCTTCTCAGCTCTAAATAAACGCCCTCTGAGTATACCGACGACCCCCAACCCATTATACCACCGAGAGCTGAGTTTCCAAAGCACAACTGTCTCCACGAGAGGGCGCCACCACCGCAGTTCTCAGCGACATTTGCAACCCTGAAAGAAGACCAGACGCATGAAATGGAGGGACAGGAAATTCGGGGAATGAAGAATCCCCTCCAGCATTCGCCTACTGACCAGGAAAACCCCGAAAAAAAAACATGGATCAGAGAGGTCGGTGGCGGGAAATCAATCCCACGACCTCTCGAATGCCAGTTCCAGACGAAACGCCTGGCCACCAGGTTCGGTATAAATAAAGCTAAACAAACTTGAAATGTTAATCTATTTTGTAAACCATAAAATCAACGTCCAACACAAGACGTTTCAGGTAGTAATTTATAAAAACGATGTCCAGAAGAGCCTGTACACAAGTATAGGACGTCCTCCGTTTCGAATGAGGCTGCACAGCCAAGGAAGGGTCCGCTGGAGTTAATTGCTGTATTAATGGGAGTTATTACGAAGATGGCAGACAAGGATAATGCTATCACCTGAAAGGATAATATCTACCACTACCTTCTTGTGGCAGAGTGGTTTTTCTAATTTGTCACAGGGAAGGGAGCAGTGCATAATGGACGATAATTCAGAAGAGCATTTAGAGTGTGTATAAATCATTCGGCTATAATGAACGTGTTAACACGGTGGGTTGGTTATCGTCCCTTCCTGCCCACGAGTCTCCATTTCGGTTCGTAATTGATTAAATACTCAGGTAACTGTTACCTCCTTAAGGACGCAGGAGTGTGATAACAGCTCGTTTTATACGCAAAATCTCTGTAAATGTTAGCAATTTCCAACAACTTCAATGTTATAAACATCTCGTGTGTTAACTTTGCAAGAATTTCTCTAGTTGTTCCACCAACTAGATTATTCTTTTATATTGAAGCAATTAATTATATCTTGGGGCGTTGTGCTGGGCTTAATGGGCTCTTTAGATCCCAGCTATATAAGTTGGTTGATAATTTCTTAAATAATCCATTACTCGAATTATCTTTTCAGAATTGTGATTTATTCTCGATCAACGTTTACAATCAGCAAACCAAATTGCAATTACTCAGTGCAATTCAATGCTTTATTTAGACGCAAAAATTCTTAATTCCGACGAAAAATCTATTTGCTTCCTCGGAACAAAATATATTTTCACTTTCCAATACAATAACCGAAAGTTAATTAGCAATCTCGCTGCAAATATTCACGCGCTTCTAACTCAACGCGGAAACTAACTGCTCGCCTAGTAGTAGCAACCCAGGATCCCTTATCTAGGAAATATGCACCGCGCTAATTCACAGTCGACTACACTCGACTACTGACAGCCTCCAAGTGCCCTTTCCTTGCTTATGAACAGCCTCTTTTATAATTACTGGCTTCGCAAACAAGAAAACCAACATGTTACCACGTTATTTGTTTACAACAAACAAAATCGCAGAGAGAAAATCAAAACACTTACACATAACGAAAGCACAAAGAATAATTATATTGCAACCAGTGATTTCAACCTCGGTATGCAACAAGAAGACATCTGAACGTCAAATACACAAAATGGAATAAAATTTACAAAATGTTAAGATATAAATATTTCCTAAATATACACCATGCTAATCGAGATGATCATTACTAGAAATGGTCTTACTATTTACTTCCTAGTAAGTGGAAAAGAAATAAGGGAATACACTAGCCTAAAGCGAAATTCAAATCTTTTAAAAGCTTTCCTTATGCTATTAACATTGAAATTCGGTTCTTTTTCCATGGCCATGGGTAACACAAAAGAGCTATAAAACGGATGAGGATTTCCCATTTAAGAAAAGTATTTTAAAATTGAAACCGATAAGGGGAAATATCTTGGAAATCGTTAAGTCTACAAAAAATGTATATTACATAAATTGTGTGTTTTAACGAAATTTACATGTTTGTGTAGTAGCTTTTTGTCCATATCTTATAGTTCACCAATTGTGCAAAAATCATTCAGTAAGAAGAGCACTTCAGAGCCTGTTACAAAAAAATTCAAAATTTACATTTTATTACTTTGTAAATATCTTTAATATATAGCATTTTAATAAAATCAGAGCTACTTTTCAGAAAATCAAAATTTTCGAAAAAATGTTCATGTAAAGTGTAGTTAGGGATAGAGGTATTTGCTTGAGAATCTTCGTGTTGCATCCTTGGAAAACACTGAACTTAAGTACCAAGTTTGGTAATTAATGGCTTCTTATTACTTTCTCTATGCGCACTATGTACATAGTGTATAGAGAAGGTATTGGTATTGCACCCAAAAATTCGATACCGAGGTTTCACCGGAATCTAAAAAAAACATTTTTAGAAAAATGTGCTTGTGTGTGTCTGTCTGTATGTCTGTATGTGCGTGTGTGTGTGTGTGTGTGTGTGTGTGTGTCTATGGGTAGCATAGCTCAAAAATGAAAAGACCGTTAAAAACAAAACTTGGTATTTAAGTTTGTTACCTTCCAAGGATGCGACACGAATATTTTCAAGAAAATCCCCGCACCCCAAACAACCCTTTACATGGAAAATTTTCAAAAATTTTGAACATCTTAAAAATGGCTCTAACGATTTTAATTAAAATCTCGTTTATTTAAGATATTTACTTGAGTAATAAAATATATATCTTGAATTTTCTGGGAATGGCCTCTGAAGACTACTTTATTCTGAATGAATTTTGCGGATTTTTGCATAACTGCTAAACCGTAAGAGATGAACAAAAACTTACCATACAGAAACTGTAGAGCAGATTAAAATACACAATTTATGCTATATGCATTTGCTTTGTGGAGAAGATCGTTTTAAGATACTCCTTGTTTTTAGTTTCAGCTTTGAAAAACTTATACTTTTCTCATACAGGAATTTATCAACTCCTGTCCATACAAACAAAGGGGCCTGAGTCACATAGCAACCAGCTTTTGACTGTCTTTAACCTATGGTACTCCCTTATTTCACTTCTCCTTATAAGGAAGGAATAATAAGACTGTTTTCTTAATTAGCATGAAGTAAATAGGAGCGTAAGCTTTTTAACAATAATTTCTTGCCGAGATGTAGAGAAAGTCGTGTGAATTGAACACTTCAGATTTTCTTAGATATCGTGTTCAAAAGAACAGGATACACACATGCGTGCGCAGACATTTTTCTAATTTTTTTTATACAGAGGATCCTAAAACGTGCATTTGCGGTGAAATTTCGGTATTGAATTTTATAGTGAAGTGTAATGCCTTCTCTACATATTATGTACATAGTACTATACAGAAAACAAAAGGAAACAAAGGCATATTCTCGCAATAAATTAAAATGTAGCCCAAAATTCGCGGTAAAGAATGTTTTAAAGCATTGGATTACTTTATTTACTTACGTACTCGTATTATCTAAAACTACATAGATTCTATGACCGAACATGACATAGGATAGTACCTTGGTGGTGATGCCCTTAAGTCTCGTTCGCATTACTGGAGTTGTGTTTAATAATATAAAATAATTAAACTAATGACAAATCTGGTGTGTTCCATTCACATGCTTTTTTCTGGCGGCTACACAAACAACTTCCCTTACAAAAGATTATTCTTTTATCTACGACATGCTAATCAAGGTAAACATTAGCAGAAATTGTCGTAATACTTGCTTCCTTATAAGTAGAAAGGACATAAGGAAATACACAAGACTAAGCTTATAATAGCTGATTCTATGTGAAACAACTGAAACTCGGTTCGGTTTAATGGCCTGCAGTAAAATAAGAGAGATGAAATGAATCGTTACTTCCCGTTTGAGAAAAATTTTAAGTAGCTTAAAATTGAAACCAATAACAAGGAAAACCTCAGAAATGGTCAGCTCTACATAAAAACGTATATGAAAAATGATGTGTTTTAATGGCATCTACATTTTTTGTGTAGTAAGTTTTTGTCTATCTCTTACGGTTTAACCGTTTTGCAAAATTCTGCAAAACTCATCAAGAATAAAGAGGTCTTCAGAGGCTATTCCCAGAAAAGTCAAAATATACAGTTTGGTTGTATCTTTAGTATACGGTATTATAATGAAAATCGTTAGAGCCATTTTTGAGTAAAACAAAATTTTCAAAAATGATTCCATGTAAAGGGTAGTTTGTGGTGGGGGGATTTTCTTGAAATGTTTTTGTCGTATCCTTGGAAGATACTAAATTTAAATACCAAGTTTAGTTTTTAACTGTCTTTTCGTTTTCAAGCTATGCGGTCCACAGACACGAACACACACAGACACACACGGACCATCTTCTAAAAATTGTTGTTTTCGGACTCAAGGGACCTCTAAACATATATTTCCGGTGAAATCTAGACATCGAAGGGTGTAGTACAATACCTTCTCTACCTACTATGTGCATTGTTCATAGGTGCTAGAGAAAGTAAAAAAGTAAAATACTGTTGACATCAGTAAAGGCATTTAAGAATTTTCCTTTCTATATCGATAACAAATTGGTCTATTGTTGTTACAGATGACGATGAGGCTGTGGTGCGAGGGCTGGTGACATCTGAAGGTCTGTTCGATGGGACGGTGACGACAAGAATGGATGAGATCTATATTGAGCCAGTGAGCCGATACAACACCTCCTTGCCCTACCACACCGTGGTGTACCGCGCCAAGGACGTGGTGGGGCCCTCGACACCGCAACCTTGTGCGTCACAGCAACTCCACGATAAGGGCGTCGTCGACTGGGAACTTCCCCTCGATGGAAAAGGCAGCAGCAGCAGTAAGGAGCGGACCAGGAAGCCGAGCGGCCGTCACCGACGTCTGGAGACCGACAATCGTGTGGAAGCTGTTGATGAGGAGGAAGGCGCGGCCCCGCGACACAGGAAGAGCAGGTGGAAGAGGTGGATGATGGATGACAACAATAACGGAAGTGTGAGGCACGTGACGAAGCGGGCAGCGATAGACCCGCGCAAGACCACGTGCATGCTGTACCTCCAGGCGGACCACCTGTTCTACCACAAGTACGGCTCGGAGGAAGCTTGCATCGAAGTCATGACCCGCCACGTGCAGCGGGTCAATTCCATCTATAAGGCTACAGGTAAGATTTTTATTATGTGTTAGTTTAACGTCCTTTAGGAAGTGAGTAAAGTGATTTTCTAAAGCTTTAAATCTACAGTTTTAATTTTTTGTACAGACATTACCGGTAACAAAAAAATCTGATCTGTTCCATTCACATGACTTTCTCTAGTTATTAAACAACTTTCCTTACAAAAGATTATTCTTTTATCTACGACATACTAATGAAGATAAACATTAGCAGAAATGTCTTATTACTTGTAAGAGAAGGGACACAAAATACACATCGATAGTCAGATCGTTTATGTGTAACAATTGAAGTTCAGTTTGCTTCACATGGTCTTCAATAAAACAAGAGAGATGAAATGAAACGTCATTTCCGATCTGAGAAAAGTTTAAGTAGTTTAAAATGGAAACCAATAACAAGAAATATCTTAGAAACGGACAGCTGTACAAAAAACGTATGACATAAGCTTGCTGTTTTAAGGAGTTGTATATTTTTTGTGTAGTAAGTTTTTGTCTATCTCTTACGGTTCACCAGTTATGCAAAATCCTGCAAAGCTCATCCAGAATAAAGCCATCTCCAGAGGTTATTCCCAGAAAATTCAAAATATATATTTTATTTGTGATTTAGATATCTTTAATATGAGGTATTTTAATAAAAAGAAACCGTTAAGAGACATTTTTGAGAAAATCAAAATGTTCAAAAAATTCTCCATGTAAAAGAGTAGTTTGTCGTGCGCGGGATATTCTTGAAAATATTCATGTCGCATCCTTGGAAGATACTGAACTTAAATACCAAGTTTGGTATTTATTTTTGAGTTATGCTGTCCACATATACACACACACACTCGGACATTTTTCTAAAAACATTTTTTTTTGTTCAGGGGGTGTCAAAACAGTATTTCCGGTGAAATCTCGGTATCGAATTTTTGGATGCAATACAATAGCTTCTCTATACACTATGTACATAGTACGCGTAGAGAAAGTAAAAATCTATGTGTTCAATTCACATGACTTTCTCTACTCATCTATTACTAATTATTGTTAAAAGGCATATTCCTTGCTAATCGAGATAAAATTAGCATAAATTCAGTTATTACTTGCTTCCTTGTAAGTGGCAGGAAAATAAGGGAGTACCATAGGCTAAAACGATAGTCAAATCTTTTAAAAGCTGGTTGCTATGTGTATGAAATTCCTTTTGTTTGTTTGGTTAGGAGTTGACAAAATTCCCGTATCAGAGAAGTATAAGTATTTTAAAACTGAAGCTAATAACAAAGAATATCTCAAAAATGGCCAACTCTATGAGCAAATGTATATACCATAAATTGTGTGTTTTGAAGAGCTCTACATTTTTTGTTAAGTAAGTTTTTGTCTATCTCTTGCAGTTTACCGTTACGAAAAGTTCGGCAAAATTCATTCAGAATAAGGATATCTTCAGAGGTTATTCCCAGAAAATTCAAGATATACGTTTTACTTGCCTGTAAATATCTTTAATATACAGTATTTTAATCAAAATCGTCAGTCATTTTTGAGATAATCAAATTTTTCGAAAATTTTTCCATATAAAAGCTAGTGGGGTGGGGAGAATTTCTTGAAAATCTTCGTGTCGAATCCCTGGAAGATACTGAACTTAAATACCAAGTTTGACATTTAACAGACTTTTCGTTTTTGAGCTATGCTGCCCACACACACACCCACACACACACATCTGAACATTTTTGGGTGCTATACAATACCTTCTCTATATACTATGCACATAGTAAACATTTCTTTCAGTCGTAATGTTTAGAAAAAGGTCCATGTGTGTGATTCTGTTTACAGCATAACTCAAATACAAAAATCCGGTGTGTTCCATTCACATGGCTTTCTTCATCTATTCTGTAACAATCTATTGCTAAAAGGTTTATTACTTTCTCTATACGAACTAAGTACATAGTGTATAGAGAAGGTATTGCATTGCACCCAAAAATTCGATACCGAGATTTCACCGGAAATACATGTTTCGAGACTCCCTGAATATAAAAAAAACATTTTTAGAAAAATGTCCGTGTGTGTGTCTGTCTGTCTGTGTGTATGTGTGTGTGTATGTCTGTGGGCAGCATAGCTCAAAAACGAAAAGACCGTTAAAGTCCAAGTTTGGTATTTAAGTTTGGTATCTTCCAAGGATGCGACACGAGGATTTTCAAGAAAATTCCCCCACCCTAAACTACCCTTTACATGGAAAAAATTTTGAAAATTTTGATTTCTTTAAAAATGACTCTAATGATTTTGATTACAATATCATATATTAAAGATACTTACCCGACAAATAAAATGTATATCTTGAATTTTCTGGGAATAGCCTCTGAAGTCTACTTTATTCTGGATGAATTTTACGGAATTGTGCATAACTGATAAACCCTAAGAGATGTGGAAGAACTTACTACAGAGAAAATGTAACTCACGATAAAACACACAATTTATGTCATATACATTTTTTGTTGTGGAGTTGATCATGTATAAGATATTCCTGGTTTTTCGTTTTAGCTATGAAAAACGTATACTTTTCTCATACAGGAATTTCTTAACTCCTGTCCATACAAACAAAGGTACTTCAGTTACATAGCAACCAGCTTTTGACTATCACTTTAACCTATGGAACTCCCTCATTTCGCTTCTACTTACACGGAAGCAAGTGATAAGACTATTTCTGCTAATTAGCATGAAGTAATTAGAAACATGAGCTTTTTAACTACAATGTGTTGCAGAGATGTAGAGAAAGTCATGTGAATGGAACACATCAGATTTTTTTTCTATCTATTTCATGCTGATCGAGGTAAATATTAGCAGAAATAAGCTTATTACTATTTCCTTATAAGAAGGAAAATAAGGGAATACACCAGGCTAATGCGATAGTGAAATTTGTAAAAGGTGGTAGCTGTGTGATTGAAGTTTGGTTCCTCTTTGCATGCCGAGGAGTAAACAAAATAAACAATATATTCGATTGTCGAAACCATTCGAAAGCATCTTTGGGTTGGGAAGCCAGAACCTTACCATTCGTCCAGATCTCTCTAGGAAGTTATTACGAAATGTATGGACAGTCAGTGAGTATATCTTACAACTAGCTGCATTAGGTAGACTCGTTCGCAGCTTTACGGAATGTGTATTTCAAACTTTTACCTATCAAAAGGGCGAATTAATGAGCGTATTAACTTTGTCTCTCAGAACTCGCTGTCATAACTCAATTAAAATTTGGAGTAGCTGTTTTGTTGCCATTGTTTTGTTTAGTGCCTATTCTGAGCAGATTTTAATAGCTGTTATTAAAGTGTTTGATGCCCATTGTACATAAGTTGAGTCATAAACGCCTCTCTCTGCCACTCCACAAGTAACATCCTGTGCAGCATTAAGGGCGTTATATCACATTCTGCACACTGCATCAAAGACAGCTGAGTGTCAAAGAGCGTGTAAATTATATATGAGGAGCGCATGTCGCTTACAGTTTACACCTGCGTACTTGTAACCGAACATTGTGCACTGCGAACTCTATACTGTTGTTCGGTACTGAGGTAACATTACAAATTGACACAAATGTAAATAAAAAAATTTGATGCGTTCCAAATACATGACTTTCTGTATCTGTTCTACAAATATACTTTTTACACAGTTTACTCTTCTTTCCACTCCATACTAGTCCAGATAAACTTTAGAAGAATGGTCTTATTACTTAGTTCCTTAAAATTAGAAGGGAAATAAGGGAATACATTCTGCTAAAGCGATAGTCAAGTGTTTTAAAAGCTTCCCTATGCAATTATTGAAATTCGGTTCTCTACATGGCCAGGAGTAAAACAAAATAAACACGGACTACTTCTTGTTTGAGAAAAGTACATTAAAATTGAAACCATAATAAGGAATATCTCGGAAACGATTACTTCCATAACAAAAAATGTAAAGGTCATACATTGCGTGTTTCGACGAGATGTACATTTTCGTGTAGTGAGGTTTCGTCTATCTCTTACGGTTTACGAGTTATGTAAAAGTCATCCAGATTGAAGAGGGCTTCAGAGGATCTCTCCAAAAATTTGAAGGTATTCATTTTATCATTAAATATAGATTAGATATACATTAAAAATATTTAATATACCTACGCTGTTTTAATCAAAATCGTAAAAGCCATTTTTGAGAAAGTCAAAATTTTCGAAAAATTTTCCTGAAAAGGGAAGTTAGGGGTGTTTGTTCCATTCACAAACATTTCTCTTTCTGTTTTTCAAAAAAAAATATGCCTACAAAAGATGATTGTTTTTATCTACATAATGCTAAAGATAAGCAGAAATGGTGTTGTTACTTAGCTCCGTATAAGTAGAAAGGAAATAAGGGAATACACGAGGATAAACCGATAGTAATTTTTAAAAGTTTTCATTGCCATTGAAATCCGCTTCCCTTTCCATGGCCGGAAATAAAACAAAAGAGAGAGAAAGAGATGAAACCATTGAGGGCTTCCCGCTTGAGAAAAGCTTAAGTATTTTAAAAGTGAAATCAATAACAGGGAATATCTCTGAAATGATTGGCTCCACATGAAAAATGTGTATGACACAAATTATGCCTTTTAGTGACATCTACATTTTTGTGTAGTTACTTTTTGTCTATCTCTTACGATTTACTAGTCATGCAAAACGTTATTCAGAATGAAGTAAACTCCAGAAGCTGTTCCCAGAAAATTCAAGATATACATTCAGTTTGTCATATAATTATCCTTAATATACCATCTTTTAATCAAAATCGTTACGCCATTTTTAAAAAATTAAAATTCTCTCTTTTTTCATGTGAAAGGTAGTTTAGGGTGAGAGTTTATTTGTAAATCTTGGTATCGCATCCTTGGAAGATTCTGAACTTAAATATCAGGTTAGGTATTTTACCGACTTTTCGTTTTTGAGGCATCAAGTTCACATAAACACACGCGCACATACTGACCTTTATCTATAAAAATTTTTTTGGAGTCTGAGGTCCTCAAAACATGTATTTTCGATGACATTTCAGTTTTGAATTTTTGGGAGGAATATAATACATTCTCTATCTACCATGTACATTGTACATATGTACTAGAGAAAGCAAAAATAGACTGATGTTTAAAAACCAAACTCTCCGTTAGTACATTATTAGAACTATATACAAAAATCCGTTATACAGTTGTTTACGTTCTTTGTTACACTAATTGAATTAGGATATATTGAGCCCTGTCCTTTTGCGGGGAAAGAGGAATCTGTAACCATTTTGCCGCCTGTAATAGAATTTAATGTGGTCATATTCACAGGTATAAACTGGCTCCCCGAATACACAGTTTTATGACCCCACAGTAACAGAGCAATAAAACACAGTTTGAAAGCGTTAAAATGTTGCATATAGGATAGAATACTTGTTGAAGTATTGTTTTCCTCATTTAACTTGCTTCAATGCGTACTTACGTGTGAATACGTAATTCACTTATTTTAATAGGTTTTTTTTTTTTTTTACTTTCTCTATACGTACTATGTACATAGTGTATAGAGAAGGTATTGCACTCCACCAAAGAATTCGATATCGAGATTTCACCGGAAATATATGTTTTAGGGTTCACTGTATCCAAAAAAAGTCTTTTCAGAAAAAGGTCCGTGTGTTTGTGTCAGTGTGTCTGTGAACACGATAACTCAAAAACGAAAAGTCGGTAAAATACCAAACTTGGTATTTAAGTTTAATATCTTCCAGGGATGCGACACGAAGATTTTGAGAAAAATCCCCCTACCCCAAACTACCCTTTACATGGAACTTTTTTCGAAAATTTTGATTTTCTAAAAAATGGCTATAACAATTTTGATTGAAATATCATATATTAAAGATATTTACCTGGCAAATAAAATGTATATTTTGAATTTTCTGGGAATAGCCTCTGAAGACTACTTTATTCTGAATGAATTTTGCATAACTACTAAACCGTAAATGAGGGGACAAAAACTTAACACACAAAAACTGTAGAGTACGTTAAAACACACAACTTATGTTATATACATTTTTTTCGTGGAGTTGATCGCTTTTGAGATATTCCTTTTTCTTGGTTTCAGCTTTGAAAAACATACTTTTCTCCTACAGGAATTTGTCAACTCCTGTCCATACAAACAAAGGAACTTCAGTCACATAGCAACCAGCTTTTGGCTTTCACTTTAACCTATAGTACTCCCTTATTTCGCTTCTACTTACAATAAAGCAAGAAGTAAGACTATTTCTGCTAATTTTTCTCGATTAGCATGAAATAAATAAAAGATAAGCTTATTAACAATAATTTGTTACAGGGATATAGAGAAAGTCATGTGAATGGAACACATCAGATTTTTTACATATATACGCTAAACATGATAGATACAGGATGATCCAGTGAAATCAAATTTTTACAATAGTAAACATTAATAACAATTCAGACCGAATAACGTTATGCTCTATGTTTGAACCACTGGCTTCCGTCCTGTAGCCCCGTACAACTGAATTACCATGTCATTATGCGTGTGACATTAAACTATTAAAAATATTTTTATAATAAATGAAATGCATACTTGAATTATCAGGAAATAGCATCTGAAGCTCTCTTCATTATGCACGGCTTTTGCATAATTGGTAAACCGTAAAAGATAGACAAAATTATACTATACAAAAATGTACAACTGTTAAGCTACATGGATGCCTAGGCTTCCACGACCTGTCTTGATGTGTCTTCTTAGCTTCCGGAGAAGGCCGCGTTATCTTGCATGGGAATGCCGACGTTTCGCTCATCTTGCCGTGAGCATCTTCTGGGCTCATGTGCGGTGGTTGCTTATTTGCGCTCGCTTATATAGTGGCAGTGCGGTGGACGTTGCTCCGCCCTCTCGCTTCTGGTTAGCTAGTTGCCCGCCAATTGGCGTGGGTGCTGGCGCCGCTTTTTCCTGGTGATGTTGGAGTTGGTTTACGCTTTCTTTTTCCAGGTTTTTGTTTCCTTTTTGTCTTATTTCTTGTTTTAGACTGTGCAAATAAGTAACCACCGCACAAGAGCCCAGAAGAAGCTCACGGCAAGATGAGCGAAACGTCGGCATTCCCATGCAAGATAACGCGGCCTTCTCCGGAACCTGAGAAGACACACTTTTAAGCTACATTCACAATGAGATGCAAGCGCAGACGTAACGCATCATAAGCGTAAACGCGAGGGAAAATCATTCACAATGCTGCCTTAAGAAGTTGGCACGGGTTTCTAGATCTGTAAATTACTTTCGGATATCTTCCAGTTGCTCCGCAAGTTTCAAATTTAATAACATAACCAACAATATGTTATAAGAAAATTCACAATATCTTCTATAACTAAATAAATAGCTGATAAAAATAGCATACATAAAAAGAATAATTGTTTCAGCAAAATATTGAAAAAATGCAATCATCGAGACTGAAGAAAGTAATAAAGTGCACATTTGAAATGTGAGCTATCGCTTTGCGCCTTACGATTTGTGAGAGCCAAGAAATCTAGTCGAGATAGTGCATTGCGTAGCGTGTTGCTTATTCTGTATGAATGCCTGTATTGACTAGTATAGATAAAAAGTCTTTCGCTTACGCTGCGTCTCCGCTTACATTTCATTGTGAATTGGGCATTAAAGCACACAATTTATGTAAAATACATTTTGGGGTAATTAACCATTTCCGAGATATTCCTTGTTATTTGATTAAAATTTCCAATATTTTTCTCTAAAGAGATTAAGGATTATCGTGGATGGGGTCCCCAGTCACTGGGACAGTCCACCGCACGTGGAACCCTGCATCCCTTTGAATCTTACTTTAACCCAGGTAGGGATGACGAAAGAGAATCGAAGGGAGGCCACATCCGGATGGCGATGGGCAAAGTATGGAAGGCATCTCTAATCGTTGCAGTTCTAAAAGGGGAAGTTGTTATTTGTTCTATCCTGGTCAAGCAAAGAGAATGAATGGCATTATTTAACGACCACCTCTTAAAAGAATTGACTGTCGCTTTAGCCTAGTGTACTCCTTTAATTCCCTAGTACCTACCTAAGAAAAAAAGCTATTTCTGCGAATGCTTATCTCGATTAGCATAAAATAGAAGAATGAGCGTTTGTAAGAATAGCTTGTTCTACTAGGTATATGTAGAGAAAATTATGTGAATGTGCCACGTCAGTTTTTTTACCTTTTCTATTCATACATAGTACATAGGAAGAGAAGGTGTTGCATTTCATCCAAAAATTCGATGCCGACGATTCACTGGAAACACACGTTTTAGGGTCCACTAAATGAAAAAAAACACTTTTGGAAAAGGCGCGCGCGCGCGTGTCCATGTGTGTGTGAGTCGCAACAATATAAATCAAAAACTAAAAGTATCAAACTTCAAAAGTATCAAACTTGGTACTTCAGTTCAGAATCATCCAAGGATATTGAAGAAAATTTCTTCTCCCTAAGCTATCCTTTACATAGAAAAAATTTCGAAAATTGTTATTTACTTAAAACTGGCTCTAATTATTTTAGTTAAAATGCGGTATAGTATTAAAGATAGAGATAAAATTTATATCTTGGATTTCTTGGTTACAGCCTATGAGGTCCTCTTCACTCTGAATGACTTTTGTGTAGCTAATAAAGCGTAAGAGATAGACGAAAGCTTACTGCACAAAAATTTAGATCTCGTTAAGACGTCCAATTTATATCAAATACGAGTATATTTTTGTTGTGAAGCTAGCCATTTCCGAGGTATTGATTGTTATTGGTTTAATTGTTCTAGTGCCTATATTTTTCTCAGATGGAAAGTTTCTATTCATATTATTTCATCCTGATCAAGCAAAGAGAACGGAATTTCAATACCATCACATATCGACGGTATTTAAAAGATTTCACTATCGATTTAGTCTACTGTATTTCCTTATTCCCCTTGTATAAGGAAATACTATCGATATGTCATTTGTAACGTTGAACTTGATTGTATGAAGTAGGCTGAAGAATAAGCTTTTGAAAGAATAGTTCGCTGCAGCATGGGTAGATAAAGTTGTGTGAATGCAGAACATCAAAATTGTACTTCCCTTCATGTACTACTTCTTTCTTTACACATGCTAAGGGCTATGTTAGTAAACAGTAGGTAGAGAATGTACTGTATCCCTCTGTAAAGTCGATGTCGAGGTGTCACCGAAAATATACTTTTTGAGGTCTTCTGAGTCCAAATGAAGCAGTTTTATAAAAATATTCATGTGCATGTCTGTTGTGGTATTTAAGTTTAGTGTTTTCCAAGGATGTGACACGAAGATTTTTACGAAAAAAAGGCTCACCCACCCCAAACAACCCTTTACACGGAAGAGATTCCGAACTTTTCGCTTTTATCAATAACGGCTCTAGCGATTTTGATTAAAATACCGTTTTCATGGATAATAAAATGTGTAAGGTTATCTTATAAGTCCGTCCGTTTACACGTTCCACCTATAGCGGCTGAAAACTCTGAACCCTCTGTACACTCAAGTTATCATAGTTGCCTATCCATCCCTGCGACTTAAAGGTGAACAACCGGACCTGCTATTGGATATGTCAGTGTATGTTTGTGACTGTTTGGGTGGAACAACATGAGCTTGTGTTTAGAAACTATGCAAAGCAAAAAGAAACATTTCTGACATCTTATACTCTTTTACCATCCTAAGGTTAAAATCGCCTCACAATGCCGGCAGAAAATGTGTGCTGCATACGTGGAAGATGCGGTAACCAAACATGTCAAAAGCGGTTTAATCGAATTCGAACTGGGAATTTCTCACTAAAAGACAAATCTCGATCTGGATAGATAATGGTTACGGACGTGGAAAGAATTAATGAAATGATAGTCAACAATCCATGATTGACAGCTCGGGTGCTGTCATTGGAGCTCAATTTAGCTGGTGTTACTGTAGCCAGGGACTTGAAAAAACCGAGTTGCGTAAATATTCGCGATGTATGGATTCCTAACGAACTGAGTGAAGCGAATGTGATTCAGCGCGAATCCATCTATGACTCCTTTTTGAGACGCAATCAGAACGATCCTTTTCTGGAACGGCTGGTAACTGGAAATGAGAAGTGAATTGTGTGCAACAACGCCCAAAAGAGTAAATCATGGCGCAAGAAAGAGCACCACTATCTGTTCGCTATGCATTTGGGATTGCAAAGGAATCCTGTGTTACGAACTTCTTCCGAATAAAGAGATTATCAATTCTGAGAAACACTCTTCTCATTTGGATCGTCTCAAGGTCCAGTTGCTGAAAAACAGCGGCTGGCGTACCGTGAGGTTGTCTGCCCGCTGTGTGTGTGTAACCGGTTTGAACTAGCGAGAGTTGTTTTGTTTTGTGTGCTGCTGCATACAGCTACAGTTCTAGTGTCGGCGCGTCCACCGGTTGAATTGGGTAACCTTTTCATACCTGTTTTCTAAGAATACAACGGTAATCATGGCAGTTTATAAACGTGTGAATACTATCAAAATTCAGTTTGATACATCAGCGAGTAAACCGAGTGCATTAGAAATACACCAGTGGCTAGTAAACTTCTTGGGGCTGCAAGCAGATCAAGTGGATACTCTCCAGCTTCATACCAGAGAAAGATCGATCTATGTGAAACTGATATCAGCGGTATTGTATGATAATCTTCTGGCTCGTTATAAGGATGAGCAGCATTTTACGTATGCCTCCGGAGAAATCACCAACGTGAAAATTACACCTGGTGACCAGCAAACAGTTAATGTTCGAGTGTTTAACTTGCCCTCCGAGGTGCCACTCACAGTGTTATCCCAGGAATTGAGTAAATACGGTACAGTGTATGACATACGCCGAGAAAAATGGGGTTCCCAGTATCTTCTACCGTCCAACAATGGCGTACATGCAGTGAAGATGGGGTTGAAACGTAATATACCAGCTAGTTTGATAATCGATTCGTATTTGGTGGCCATTAGTTACATCGGCCAACCACAAGCTTGTCACCTGTGTCATGACACTACGCATTTGAAAGCAGCTTGTCCGCTTCGTGCAACGCGGCTTCCCATAAATCCCAGGAATCGACCGGTCACTTTCAGCGAGGCGGTGGGTGCTGTCACATCTGCTCCTGCTGGGGATCAGGAACCACCGTCCATTGCGACGGGCAACTCTGCCGTGGAACCGACTTCTGTGAATGTCTTACAACAATCTTCAGTTGCCGACAGTAACATTCTGACAATGGAGGAGACACCGCTGGTTGCTGAGAAGCCCGAACATGTAAACGAGGATAAGCACTCAACACCCATTGATGAGCCACGGGAACTGTTGGAACCCCCTTCAGGAGCTGCTATATCGGCCGACTCTCAGGACGAAGCTATGGAAGTTTTCAGTGATGAAGAGGTGGAGTTGTCGGCGAGTGAGATATCACACTTGCGGCAGAAGGGTTCTTACCTGTCTAGCCGTGACCCTCGGCTACGAGGTCAGTACCGGCGATTGGAGGGAGAATTTATCTCGGCGCGACAGTCTTCGCAGGACGTACCACAATTGTTCAGTTCCACTCAAACGCGAGGAAAAGTGAAGGACATTGAGTCTGGTAAGCGGCCGGCAGCGGATGATAGAGATAGTTTTGAGGATCTCCAACGCTCGTCTAAACTTACTAAGGATGATGCGTACCTGGAAACGGACAACTGATGTGCTTTGGTTCTGTGGTGATAACCGCTATTCTCATCTGGCGCCGTCTCCAATACAAATACTCTTCATTTGGATGCCTCTAGGTCTGCAAATGTGGGCTTCGCTTAACGTTAACGGCTTGCGACAGGTGGTTAAACAAACTCTTTTACGGGACTTCTTGATCAGTAATGATATAGATCTGTGCTTCTTACAAGAGGTGAATATTTGTAATCTGGACTTCTTGTGTGGCTTCGATTACGAGACTAATCTTGGTCCTGAGGGTACTGGTACAGCAATTGTTTACCGGCAAGGACTACATGTACACAGCTTTGAGTACCATCCTTCCGGTAGGGCTATTTCGGCTATATTTGATAACGTTACCTTCGTGAATATCTACGCCCCTGCTGGTAATAATAAAAGAAAACAACGAGAAGATTTTTTTCGGCAAGACCTCCTGCCGTATATACCATCCGGAGCACCCTTTGTGATTGTGGGTGATTTTAATTGTACGCTGGCGGCTAAAGATCAACGAGGAGCCTTCAATGGGTGTATTACTTTGCAGCAATTGGTGGAACAACTAAGCCTGAAGGACACCTGGGAGCATCTGTATGGCGACGAAGTCCAATTTACCTTCGTGAGAGGACAATCAGCTTCGAGGCTGGACCGTATGTATGTTTCGGCTGAGCTGATACCACGCATTCATCGCACGGAAATTGTGCCCATATCCTTTAGTGACCATAATGCACTCATTCATGCTATTCAAGGCCGGGTTACGAGCTGCAGTAGAGGCAGAGGCTACTGGAAGCTTAACTGCTCATTGCTTACGGATGAGGAAGTGTTATCCGATTTCCAGGACTGTTGGTCCCGTCTGCGGGAATCCTTTCTGCTAGCACCGAATAAAGCCTCTTGGTGGGTGTGTAAAGCTAAACCTGCGCTACGATCCTTCTTTCGAGCTGCAGCTTGCCGTCGCGCTATGGTTAGAAGGGAAACCATGGATTTTTATCTCCAAGTCCTTCATGAGCTTCACAAACGCCAGCAGCAAGGTGAAGATGTACAACAACTTGTGAAAGGAGTCAAAGAACACATCAAGGCTCGAAAAACAAGAGAACTACAGGGGAATCTGGCTAGAGTGCATTCGGCGGAGATAGTGCATGGGGAAAAGGCAAGCTTTTACCACCTGGCAAAGGAGCGTAGACATGGTCGCCAGAAGATTATCACACAACTAGATGTGGGTGGTGCCCGAGTTTCCACCACGCCAGGAATTCTTCAAGCAGTACAAGACTTCTACAGACAACGATTGTCAGGACCCACAGATTACTCCCACACCGCAGAGAGGTATATGTCCGACTTTGTTCCCGTTGTCCCGGAGGAGTTGCAGCAGGATTCAATGCCAATTGCGGCGTCGGAGTTGTTGGAAGTGATTCAGGCATCCAAAAGGCATGCATCCCCTGGACCTGATGGCCTGCCATATGAATTTTACAAGCACTGCTGGCCATATATTCGGAAGGAATTGCTTCAAGTGTTCCAAGAAATGTGGGATGCAGAGAGCGCACCACCTACTTTTGCGGACGGTATAATCGTGCAGATTCCGAAGAGTGCTCGGCCGCAGACACCACAGGATTTTCGACCAATCACGTTATTGAATTGTGATTACAAGTTATTTATGAAAATCATTGGTGCTCGTATGCAAAACATACTCCCACATATGATTAGTGAGTTCCAGGTTGCATTACATAAAGGAGCGACCATTCACCATACGTTGGCTGCTGTGAGAGACTGTATATTGCATTGTACACAGGACGAGAAGTCTGCTGCGATCGTAAACTTAGATCTCGAAAAAGCCTTCGACAGTGTTGTTCACGAGGGGCTATGGAAACGATTGGAGGTTTTGAACATGCCTCAAAAGCTTGTAAACCTAGTTAGAGCCCTGTATGGTGTTGCGTCCTCCAAAGTACTCTGCAATGGATTTTTAACGGCGGCTATTCCCGTTAAACGCTCCGTGCGCCAAGGTTGTCCCATGTCGATGATATTGTTCGCCCTGTATGTTGATCCGTTGCTTCGACGGCTGCAATCTACTCTTACTGGAATTGATGTGTATGGCCAGAGACTTGCGGTGCGAGCATATGCAGATGATGTTACTGTGATGGTTACCACACACCAAGATGTTCTTCGATTGAGGGATTGTTTACAGCACTATAAGAATAGTACTGGCATGAGCTTTAATTTGCGGAAGTCTGAAATATTAAAGGTTGGAATACGGCCTCCCGATACCTCAGCTTTAGGTATTCCTGTTGTGCAGCGAACAAAGATTTTGGGGATCTACTTCAGTGACAACGTGGCAGACATGAGGGAGTACAATTGGACATCTCGCATTAATGTCTTACGTGCTGTCATGTATAATCAGAAAACTCGGTTGTTGAATTTGGTACAGCGGATATGGTTCTGTAACTGCTTTGCATTGAGCAGAATTTGGTTCCTTGCTCATGTTTTACCTCCGACGAAACGTCATTGCCAAAGAATTGAACAGGTAATGGGTTATTTTATTTGGACTGGGAAGCTCTACCGCATTGCGCGTACCCAACTGCGTCTCCCTAAGGGCCAGGGCGGCTGGGGATTACTGGATGTGGCTCTACAGTCCCAGGCATTGATCCTTAAACTACTTCTGTTTGCCCTGGATGATAAAGGTGACCCTGTGGATGTCGTATTACAACAACAGTATGCATCATTTTGGACTCAGGGAGAACGTGACAAGATTCCCCAGCTGTTTCATGCAACGTACCATGCATTCAGTGCGTTACCACCGGAGAAGGTCGCTCGTGGTGATTTTAGTTCTGTGAAAAATGTTTATGCTTCTCTCCGGCGACCTGTTGCTGTTACCCCACATGTACAAGAGAAATATCCTCATTTGCCTTGGAAACGTATTTGGAGCTGTTTTAGCATTCCGCACATTAATGTGGAATGGATAGCGGTAACATATGAAGTGGTCAATGAAGTTCTTCCTACGGCAGACAGATTATATCGTCACCGGATGACCATTTCCAGCAATTGCCCAATTTGCCATGCAGCGGATTCCCTTCCACATCGCTTGCTCGAATGTTCCGGTAAAGCAGCCATATGGACTTGGGTTTTGGGAAAATGTCGCAATTGGATACCTGGCGGTTGGAACCCTTCACCAATCGACATGTTACATCTGAATCTGCCGAAGCTGCATCCCACATTGTACAATTCCCTTATTTGGCTGTTAATGGGCACCTTTACATGGTTACAGATGATGGACAACCCCGCTGATTGTACCCTGACCAAACTCAGGCAATTTTTCTACACTGAGAGATGGAAGCTGATCCAGAAACGCCAGACCGCGCCTTTCCAACCATGGCTCCTAAAAATAATAACCACTTGAAATATTCCTGCATCAAATCTTTCCTTACCGATTAAATAAACACTTAAACAAAAATAAAAAAAAAATAAAAAAAAAAAAAAAAAAACTTAGATGCATTATTGTTATTTACATTAGGAAGTATGCTTAATTGACTAATTGCAAAATAATAAGTAAAAGAAGACCTTAGCTTAATATAATTGGTCCCTAAGGACAAAAAAAAAACCTTAAATTCGTGATATATAAAAAAAAAAAGGAATATATTAAAAAAAAAAAAAAAAAAAAATAACTTTTCTTAAGTTTCTCTTTATGGATTATTAAATATTATTCTTTAATGGAGGCACAGTGAATTTATAATGTATTAAAGCTAATACATTTTTATTATTTTACACAGACAGTATTACGAAGTAAAAAAAAAAAAAAAAAAAAAAAAAGGTAGCCATTGCAGAGAAAAAAACAGAATTGGGAAACGATGCCATCTTTCACCACGACAACGCAGACCACATGCCTCTATGATAACCCGTTAAAGGTTGCATAATTTTGAGTGGGATATGTTACTCCAACCACCGTATTCTTTAGACATTGCCCCATCCGACTTTCATCTATTTCTGTTGTCTGGAGAATTTCTTGAAGGGCAAACGCCTCACTTCCTTGAAGGACTGCAGATTGAAGAGTTCATCAACCAGAAAGCCCCCACATTTTGGAGAAATGGAATGTATCATCTTCCAGAGATTTTGCAATTTATTGTCAACAATAATGGTAGTACTGCAGGAAATAAATAGTTTGTTTATAAAACCTGACTGCCTTATTTATTTGTTTATTTTGAGCGACCTTATGTTTAAAGTTTGTAAAAAGAAAGCTCGGCAACTACTCTTTCATAGCCGTGCAGCGGGTAACGTATACTCCCAGGCGTTCTTAGTGCTTGAAACGTAATTTCTGGGAATAGCCTCTGAGATCCTTTTCATTTTGGATAACTTTTGCATAGCTAATACATGTAAAAGGTAGACAAAGATTTACTACAAAAAATGAAGATCTCATGAAAACACACCATATAAGTCGTATACATTTTTCTTGTGAAGCTAATCGTTTCTGAGATATTCGTTGGTTTCAATTTTAAAATATCTACACTTTTCTCAAACAGAGGTTATCAATGCTTCTTTTGTTTTACTCCTGGCCTCGCAAAGAAAAAAATTTAATGACAGACGTATAACAATAGTACTTAAAACATTTGAGTGTCATTTGATCTACTGTATTCCCTTAGTTCCCTTCTACTTATAAGGATCTAAGTAACAATGCCATTCTGCTAATGCTTGTCTCGATTAGTATGAAGTAGAAAGACGAACAATGTTTTATAAGATGTTTGTTTGCGAAATACGTGTGAAATATAGCGAATCTACCGGTCCACGTGGCCGCGTTCGCTAAAGTTCCTCGCTATGGTGCTTCGTGGCGCAGGGGATCGTGGGTTCGAGTCCTGCCTTGGGCATGGGTGTTATATGTTTGTAAAATGTGTATATGTGTGTGTGTATTAGAAGAAAAAATAAAACGGTAATCATATAGAAAACAAAGCGAATATTAGGAAAATGGGATTCATCGCCGGAGTGCCGAGTAGACTCCGGAACTGTATTTTGTTTTAAAAACATTCAGCTGAAGTGAAGCGCTTTCTGTGTACTTGCGATCTTGTTTTTGAAAGTTTGACAAGAACTTGATCCATAGATATATATGATATACAGAGCTGTTAGGTAGGGTGTACTCTCATTAGTAAAACATCCCCACACGCCTATAAATTAGCGCCATAAAGTATTTTTCACAGTGGCGTTACAAACGGGAGCCGTGATTTCACCGTATTTATCACAGAGATATGATCCATGTAGAGTAAGTCGCAGGGATTTATTATTTGGTTAGTCGCAGTGTCATTTCCATTCTGACATTGACATGTAGCTGGCAGGCAGAAATTGCGTTACAGGTAGCTAATATTAAAAAACAAAGATCCATACTGCGCTGTTCATTCTGTCCGAATTTTTTCCCGTCCCTTTAGAGGCATATCTACTTTTTTGTTTTAACTCCAACATTGCTAGAAAAAGTATCCGATGTGTTACATTCATGTTGCTTTCTTTAGTCACTCGTCTACAAAATGTATTTACAAAAACGTGTCCCTCTCTTTATTTCATTTTAATTTAGATAAGAGTTTACAGAAACAGTTTCGATACATATTTTCTTTAAGGTACAAGAGGGATGCAGGAAAAAGCTGATGTGTTCCATTCTCATGACATTCTCTACATCTCTGTAATAAATTATTGTTGAAAAGCTTATTATTCTATTTACTCCATGCTAATTGAGATGAGCATTAACAGAAATGGTCTTATTACTTGCTTCCTTGTAAGTGGAAGGGAAATAAGGAAATACACTAGGTTAAAGTGATGGTCAAATAATTTAAAAGCTGGTTACTGTGTGTTTGAAATTCGTTTCTGTACATGGCCAACAGTTGACAAATTCTCGTATGAGATAACTAGTTTGAAACTGAAACAATAATAAGGAACATATCGGAAATGGTCAACGCCACAATAAATATGTAGATGACATAAATTATGTGTTTTAACAAGATCTACATGTTTTATGTACTGAGATTTTGTCCCTGTCTTAAGGTTTACCAGTTACGCAAAAGTCATCCAGAATAAAGAGGTCTTCAGAGGCTATTCCCAGAGATTTCAAGATATACCTTTTATTAGTCACGTAAATAAATTTAATACCTATACGGTATTTTAGTGAAAATTGTTGAAGCCAGTTTTGAGAAAATCAACATTTTCGAAATTTTTTCTATGTAAAGGGTAGTTTGGTCTAGATAAATTTTCTTCGCATCCCTGAAGATACTAAATTTAAACACCAGGTATTTTACCGACTTTTCGTTTTGAGTTAACGTGTTCACAGCCATGCGGACACACACACACACACACACACACACACACACACACACACACGGATATTTTGTTCTGAAAATGCTTTCTATATACAGAGGACCGTAAAACGTTTATTTCCGGTGAAATCACGGTATCGAATTTTTTGATGTAGTGCAATACTTTCTCTACCTACTATGCACTAAGTAGAGAAAGTAAAAGTGAATTATTTGGTGCATTAGATTATTTTATGGTCAGCTAAATTATTCTTACTTTCTCTAGCATATAACAATATACATACAATGTATACCTATGGTAAATAGCGAAGCTATTACATTCTATTCAAGGTTTACGTACCGAGATGTATACAGGAATACATGTTTTGAGGACCCTTGAATCCAAAATAATTTTCTTAGAAAAAGGTCTGCGCACTTATGTGTCTGAACAATAGAACTCAAAAACTAAAATGGATTTTCAGTAAAATCGTCCGACTCCAAACTACCTTAACAGGAAAGAGTTTCGGAATTTTCAATTTTCTCAAAACGATTTTGAATATTAACGTAAATATTGAACAGGATTCGATACAAGTCCCATTTCATTAAGGTGACCTCGAAACTGTTGACATCCACCCCTTCTATTCATCGTTTGCTAGTCCTCTCCAAGAGGCAGTGCGTGATTAGCTCGCTACCTAGTATTGACGTCATGTGCGGACGAACGGCTGGCGGCAAGAGCCAAATAAATCTGAGGGTCCTATATAAATAATACAAATATAATTTTGTTGTAACCTGCGGCGTGCGTGTTAAAGTATATTTGTGTGGCTTTCTCTGTAACCTCTAGTGGAGTATCTTAGGTTCGAAAGGAGATACGGTGTTAATGATATGCAAAACAATGCTGGGGTTGAGTTTGGAAACTAGAGCTTAGAAGCGTAACGCTATTAATCTCTTGTCTCTGAGCGGAAAAGGTTGAGGAAGAGAGGGTGCGGACCTTGGTGCGAATTGCTTGTGACCTTTCCAAGTGCGGGTTGAACCCTCTGGGAATATTGCCAGCCACCGCAGTTTGACATCTCCCGCAAGTTGTGATTGTTTAGTTATGTTGACGTGCCGCATTCCGTTTAGCTCCCAGGTTACGTTTAGTTACCTAAAGTAGAGAAAGAATTGTGTTTCATCATTCGATATTGAGATGTTACTGGAAATACACTTTTTGGTATCCCTTGAGCTGTAAAACAATTTCATTTTTAGAAAAATCTGATGTGTTCCATTCACATGACTTTCTGCACATTTCTGTAACAAATTATTGTTAAAAAGATTATTCTTATATCTATTTCATGATAATCGAGATAAACATTAGCAGAAATTGTCCTTATTGCTTGGTTCCATATGAGAAGGGAAAAAATATTTTGTGTTCAATACACGTGACTTTCTCTGCATCCCTGTAACAAATATCATATTTTTATGCAAAGGAGAATGGAATTACAAAGCACACCGTTTAGGGATTTGACTGTCGCTTCAACTTCCCGTATCCATTATGTACCTACGTAAAACGAAATTTAATACAAATATTTCTGCAATTCTTATCTCGATGAATATGAATTAGATAAAAAGATGATGTGTTACATTCACATGACTTTCTCTATATCTCTGCAATAAATTATTGTTAAAAAGCTTAACCTTCTATTTACTTCCTGCTAATCGAGAAAAAATTAGCAGAAATAGTCTTTTTTCTTGCTTTATTGTAAGTAGAAGCGAAATAAGGGAGTACCATAAGTAAAAGTGAAAACCAAAAGCTGGTTGCTATGTGACTGATGTTCCTTTGTTTGTATGGACACGAGCTCACAAAGTCCTGTATGAGAAAAGTTAAGTTTTTTTAGCTGAAACCAAAAACATAGAATATCTAAAAAAACAATCACCTCCACGACAAACATGTATATAACATAAATTGCGTGTTTTAAGGTGCTCTACATTTGTTGTGTCGTAAGTTTTTGTCCATCTCTTACGGTTTAGCAGTTATGCAAAATTCCGTAAAATTGACCCAGAATAAAGAAACCATCAGAGGCTATTCCCAGAAAATTCAAAATATACATTTTATTTTTCAGGCAAATATCCTTAATATACGATATTTTAATCAAAATCGTTAGAGCCATTTTTTAGAAAATCAATATTTTCGAAAAATGTTTTATGTAAAGGGTAGTTAAATCTTCGTATCGCATTCCTGGAAGATACTCAACTTAAATACCAAGTTTGGTATTTACCGACTTTTCGTTTTTGAGTTATCGTGTTCACAGACACACGGACACACACGGACCTTTTTCTGAAAATGCTTTTTTTAGATACAGGGGACCCTAAAACATATATTTCCGGTGAAATTTTGGTGGAGTGAAATACTTTCTCTATACACTATGTACTTGCAAATAAATGATAGTGAGTAGAAGAAGTCATGTGAATGTAACACATAAAATCTGACGCAAATAATCTACTGCATTAAAGATATTGTGTATTTGGAAGAGAAAATCGTAAGAGTTGCACATTAAAATACGAATAATAACGTGTTGATAAAACTCTATCTCTCCCTCTCTCACCTCCTCCCTCTCTCTCTGTACAATAACAAAATTTAATTTCAATTGTCTACTTTGTTTATAACTACTGAAGCTGTAAAAGTTATGTTTAAATCATCAGAATGAGGAGGTAAAGGATATATGTCTCTACTGCTGTGTATGTTTAATGTTGATCGCCCTGTTCTGTTTCTAAAGTACAATTTGTTCGTTCTTCAACAAGCGCACTCGAGCTTGAAAAGCTGCAACTTCATGTGCGTATCACTAAGTGTGCTCGAGCTTATACGTAGCATTCGCTCGTGAAGAGGCTTTACCAAATTGAACAACGTCTAACTTGTTCGTGAATCATTAATTTGTAATGCACTCTCACCTGCGCCAATCGATTTACGGTATAATGGTTGGCATTTTACCTCTCTGGGACTTCTGCTGTTCTAGTTTGTATAAGCAAAGAGCACACCTGGCTTTAACATCGAGATTTCTAAGTGTAATAATTATTTAGTTAATATATCATTTAATTAAATAAAAATCCATCTCAGATTTAAGGCTTTGGAGGGTGATATGCATGGTAAGTTTGTACTCGAAACTTCGACTTTGATTTTCAAAACCATTTCTGAACTGTTTATAATTGCAGCTCTGTGTACAGAGTGGTGTGATATGTCGTTGGTTAATTGGTCGATCGACGGTTGGTCAAATTATTGAGTGTCAGACACCGGGAGGGTAAGATAATATGAAAGAATTATCGACGGACGGCCGAAATCGGACCGCGGGAAAATTGCCACCGTGGTGAGTCCCTATCACACTCCAAGCAATTCTTCATCTCGACTCGGGGAGCGCTAAGAGTCCGCGCCCCAGGTCTGACTGAACACCCTTGGCCCCACAGATAACTCCAGCGTCACCCTGTGTCGAGAGCACATTCACCACCACGGTAAGGTGCCTACTTCGCAGTCCTCGCCGACACTTTAAATCATGAAAGAAACTGGTGGGAATGAAATGGATATTAATTGAAGAGATAGGGAGTCCGGAGGAGTGAACAAAGATCCCCAGTATTCACTTAATGACCCAGAAAAACCCCCTGAAAAAAACATAGCTACCTGGTTCGGTGATATGTACGCGTGCACACGCAGTCATAGTGATGTTTAACAGATGGTCTTAGCAACGTAGTTTTTTTGTTTTTTTATTGCTTCATTTGTATAGCCCCCTTTAACATCAATGGTCATATCGGGGGCTTTCACTTGTGAAACTGTAGGTTCACAACATTAGGTTAAACTTTATATTACTAAACACATGCACTTTCACTCTCATACTTCCAGACTCTATGGGGGATAGGGAATAATTCCGGTTAAAGAAAAATTCCCCGCCCCAGCCGGGAATCGAACCCGGGACCTCCGGGTGAGAAGTCAGCTCGCTGACCACTCGACTACGAAGGCAGTCGTAGTTTTTGTTGTTGTTTTTTATATACAACCTATTTTCATTTGTTTCGTTTGTTCTTTAGGTGAAACTTTTGGTTATAGCATATAATATCCAATCAAGTGTTTATCTGGAAACTGGAAAAAGCCACGAAAAACACCCGACAGATGGGATTTGAACCCATGAGTTCCTAAGCCATCTCGCTCAGTGTATCAAGAGCGTTCAATATAAATAGAATACAAAATAGATTTTCGTGAATCACGTACCTAACTTAACAATAAAATATCCCAAAATACGCAAACCAGATCATATAAAATTCCCATCCTCCGTGATGACATCTTGAAAATGTCAAACCTTTAAATTTGAATATTTTTATCAGATTGTTTATTTACGTAAAACTTAGATTTTGTATTATCAAACATTCTCTTGGGATAAAAGATTATAAAACATAACATTTTACTCATCTAAAATGGAATATGTGATTAGCTATTAAAACCCCAAATACCGAAGGAGTTGCCCTCTGTGGTAGCGTGTTTAGCTTCTATTCAGGAGTTCTCTGGATCAATTCCCGTCTACGGCCCACTCTTACCTTAGGTTTTTCCTAATTTTTTTGATCGGTAGGTGAATGCTCAGGTAGTTTCTCATCTACCACGATTGCCTTTCCATTATTTTCTTATCATTCCGTTTCCTTCCCGTCTTTCAGGTGTGCTTCTAGATTTCGTGGTGTGTAGCGATATCGAAAAAATGGCCGCTATATATCTGGGCCGCTCCATTAGTGACAGCTTCATCTGCCGTCTCTGTCACCCTATTTGCCTGCGGCCCTTCGCCTGCTGTGGTACCTTTACTACATCCTTTTCTTCTAGGGACTGATAGTGTAATAGATCTCCCGAAGGGTGCAGTGCGCGAGGTATTCGCCTCCTTTATATACACTAATCCCTCCACGCCCTTGAATCCAAAACTTCTGGTGACAAAAGGTCGCCCTCAGTGGTGTAATGGTTACCATGCTAACTTCATATACCCAAGGTCACGGGTTCAAACCCGGCATGGGTTCCTTTGGAAGGGAAGTAAAGTCCCTTGTCGTAGATTTACGGCACGTTAAAGAACCTCAAACCTGATAGAGAGGCCTCTGAGAAAGATTAGGCGATCTTTCATGCCCAGTATAGAATGGGATGCTGAGAACCACAACAGTTAAAGAGCATCCATAAATAAAACTCCATTTACATTTACCAACAAAAGATTATTATGTTATCTACATCATGCTAACGGAGATAAACATTGGTCTCATTACTTACTTCTTTGTACGTAGAAATAAGGGAATACGCTACGCTAAAGCGATAGTCAAATATTTTAAAAGCCGATCGCTATGTGAAACAATTGAAATTCGGTTCTCTTTTCTTACTAGAAGTAAACAAAGGAGAGATGAAAAGAAATATCTTCCCATTTGAGAAAAATGTAAGTGCCTTACAACTGAAACCAAAAATAACGAATATCCGGGTAACAGTTCACTAAACATCAAAAATATATAGCACATAAACGTGTTTTAACGAGATTTATATTTTTGTGAGGTAAGTTTTGGTGTCTTTTACGGTTTTAAAGTTACACGAAAGTAGTACAAAAGCCATCCATAATGAAGAGCTCTTCAGAGACTATTCCCAGAATATTGAAGATTACCTTTTGTTTGTTATAAAAATATGTTAAGTATATGCTACTTTAATCAAAATCGTTAGAGCCATTTTTGAAAAGTTTAATTAAAGATACTTAAAGTGGGGGGATTTTCTTGAAAATCTTCGTCAAATGCTTGGAAGATATAAAATATAAATACCAAGTTTGGTATTTAACGGTTTTTTTTTTTTGTTTTTGAGCTATGTTATCCACAAACACACCCACACACATATACACAAATATTTTTCTAAATATTTTTTTTTATTCACAGGACCCTATGTACTTCCTGTGAAATCTGTGTATCGAATTTTTGGGTGGAATGCAGTACCTTCTCTGTTCACTATGTACATTGTACATACGTGCTAGAAAAAGTAAACATGTTCCTTGAGATCTTTTCATCCATCTTCAAAGTATTTGGATTAAACATTTTAATACATCCTAGATGTTTTTTAAAGTGTCAATTAACAAAAGAATTCTGATGTGTTACAGTCCCATACCATTTATAACAATTTCACAACAAACTATTCTTACAAAAGACCTCTTATGTCTACTTTATCTCAATTTAGATTTGTAGAAATTCTTTTATTGCAGATTCCTTGTAGGTACAATGGCAATAGGGAAATTCGAATTTTAAAGAGTAGTTTAGAAGGCGGGTATTTTCTTCAAAATATTCGGGTGCATCCTTGTAGATGGAGAACCTAAAACCGAAGTTTGTTTTTTAAATGACTTTTACTTTTTGAGTGAAGTTTTTCATACACATACACACACACAGACACATACACATACACACATCACAGGCTCATACTTGCAGATTTTCCTTAAAATTCCTTTTTGTTCAGGGAGTCTGAAAACTTTTATTCCGGTGAAATATGAGTAGCTTTGGAATATTTGGACTACAGAACTACTTACTAATGATAAATTCTCTTTGGATTCAGATTAGGAATAATTCCATGGAATTTAGTACCTTCTCTTCCTATTAGAGTTCGTGGTAGAGAAACTAAAATAAATGCTAATTTCATAGGTATTCCTGATAATGGTTTTGTTTTGCTAAGAAGATTTTAAGATAGACCAAATTTATTTGATCTATATTTTTACTTTCTCTACACGTGCTATGTATATAGTGTATAGAGAAGGTATTGCACTCCACCAATAAATTCGATACCGAGATTTCACCGGAAATATATATTTTGGGGTCCTCTGTATCCAAAAAAAGCATTTTCAGAAAAAGGTTCGCATGTGTGTCAGTGTGTCTGTGAACACGATAACTCAAAAACGAAAAGTCGGTAAAATACCAAAATTGGTATTTAAGTTTAGTATCTTCGAGGGATGCGAAACGAAGATTTTGAGAAAAATCCCACCACCCCAAACTACCCTTTACATGGAACTTTTTTGAAAATTATGATTTTATAAAAAATGGATCTAACGATTTTGATTAAAATGTCGTATATTAAAGATATTTACCTGACAAATAAAATGTATATTTTGAATTTTCTGGGAATAGCCTCTGAAGACTGCTTTATTCTGAGTGAATTTTACGGAATTTTGCATAACTGCTAAACCGTAAGAGATGGACAAAAACCTACCACACAACAAATGTAGGGCACATTAAAACACACAATTTATGTTATATACATTTTTTCTGGAGTTCGGCGCTTTTGAGACATTCCTTGTTTTTTTTTCTTTCTGCTATGAAAAAACTTAAACTTTTCTTATACTGGAATTTGCCAACTGCTGTCCATACAAACAAAGGAACTTCAGTCACATAGCAACCAGAGTTTGACTATCACTTTAATCTATGGTACTTCCTTATTTCACTTCTACTTACAAGGAAGCAAGTAATAAGACTATTTCTTTTAATTTTTTTTGATTGGCATGAAGTAAATAGAAGTA
The DNA here is from genome assembly GCA_030762935.1 of Hymenopus coronatus. Taxonomy (NCBI): domain Eukaryota; kingdom Metazoa; phylum Arthropoda; class Insecta; order Mantodea; family Hymenopodidae; genus Hymenopus; species Hymenopus coronatus. The sequence continues at coordinate 32,465,478 of CM060897.1, forward strand.
TAAGCTTTTTAAGAATAATTTGTTGCAGGGATGTAGAGAAAATCATGTAAATGGTACACATATTTTTAACAATACATTCACGAATTGTACAAAAACTAAAACATATGCAATCTCTTTTCAGTTTTTTAAGTTGGAAAAGATTAACGACTAGCCGAAAACAAAATCGTAAACTGTGTACACAGTGCCCTTTTCCCTTTGTCAAGATCCGTATATCAATTAATGCTTTCGTATACTAATAAGCTTTATAATTTCTGTTTTCTTGGAAATTATTTTGTGTCGCCTTTGCAGCGAGAATTCCAAGTCACAAATAATTTAATGAAGTGGTAATTAAAATTTAAGAACAAAGACTTTGTTCTTGAGAAATACTTTGTCCTCTTAAGCGAAGCAAAGGTAATTAAATTGGCTGAATTGTATAGCTCTGCCAGAGAAATTTGCGTTATTAAATCATTCTTGCCGTTCCCTAACGTGTTGTGATTTATTTCTGCATTATTAATAAAACGATGTATCTATAGAGTGTTTCGTTCCCGGTTCAAAAGTTATGCTTTTGTAAATCAAACTAATGATCTTGATTTAATACTTTTAGGGGGCGAGCTATGAAAACCTCAATAACAGTTTATGCTTGACCGTACTTACATGTAATTATACTATGCTAGCTGAAATTTCCACCAGTCAGAAGACCCACGAGTATGTGTGTTAGTGCGTATGTGTAGGTTAGGGAGGGGTATTCCATACTACAGCCGAGGGCTTATTGTACGCCAAATACTTGGAGAAAGGATGATATAAGTGTAATTTCAGAGGGCGACCAACATCAGGACAGGGAGAGAGCCCTCGTGGAGGGTCCATAACAGTTCACAACAATTGGATTCTTCATCTCAATATGGGGGGCATCAGAAGCCCGCCACTCAGTACTGGGTAAATCACCTGAGTCCGCAAAAAACCACTAACCTCATCCCGCCGCCGAGAATTGTATTTCCAAAGCGCAGTCACCTCCAGGAAATTGCGCCTCCTCCGCTTCGTTAATACTAACAATCCTGAATAAGATCGGTTGTGGTGAAATGAAGGGACAGAAAGTTCGGGGGAATGAAGAATCCTCTCCAGCATTCGCCTACTGATCCGGAAAAAAATCCTCGAAAAATCCATGGGTCACAGAAGTCGGACACGGGTAGCCGATCACACTACCTCCCGAATGCCAGTTTCAGATGAAACGCCTGAACCACCTGGTTCGGTAAATCCACAATTAATACTTTCACATCTGTGCACATCTCGTAACGCTGCCAGGCACCAACTGTTGAAAGCGCAACTATCCATTAGTCTCGTATATTTGATCAAAGAACAACTAGTGTGAGTTTAAAAAGAAGTAAAAATGTCGAACACAAGTGAGAGGGAGTTGTAACTTACATCCCATTCTAATACATTCAGTTTGTCTTTTCGTTTTTCAAAGTCTAATTTTTACTTTCTCTAGCGCGCATGACAGTGCATAATTAGAGAAGGCATTGTATTCCACCCACAAATTCGATACCGAATATTCACCAGAAATACATGTTTTGATACCCCCTGAATCCAAAACAACACTTTTAGAAAAAGGTCAGTGCGTGTGTGAGTGTTTGTGTGTCTGTAGACAGTACAACTCGAAAACGAAAGATCAGGTAAGTACCAATCTTGATATATATGTTCAGTATCTTCTAAAAGCAACATGAAGATTTTTAGGAAAATCCCTCCACTCCAAATACCCTTTACATGCAACATTTTTTCGAAAATTTTTGATTTGTCAAAAATTGTTCAAACGATATTGATTAAAATACCACATGTTTAAAATATTTTCCTGACGAAAACGAAATGTATATATTGCATTTTCTGGGAATAGCCGCTGAAGATCTCTTCATTCTGGATGACTTTTGCCGGGAAACCGTAAGAGTTAGACAAATACTTACTACACAAAAATTATAGATCTCATTAAAGCACAATTTATGTCTTATATATATATAATTTTCCATGTAACTTTACTTGAAAATTTGTCCACCCGAAACTACCCTTTACATGGAACATTTTTGAAATGTTCGATTTTATAAAAAATGACTGACGATTTTGATTAAAATGCCGTACATTAAAGATATTTACTTGACAAATAAAATCCTTATACTAATTTCTTGGGAGTAACTCTGAAATCTTCTTCATTTTAAATGACTTTTGCATAACTAGTAAATCGTTAGAGATTAGATAAAAACATCTACCAGATATGTAGATCTCGTTAAAACAACAATATATGTCACAAACATTGTTGTTGTAGACCTAACCATTTCAGAGATATTCCCTGTAATTGGTTTCAATTACAAAATACGTAAACTTGCCCTCATCCGTTTAATATATCCTTCTTTATCTTTCTTTTTATTTTTTGTACCCTCGGTCATGGAAAGAGAACCGAATTCAGTGACAATCGCATAGCAACAGCTCTTAAAAGATTTGACCGAGTCTTTAGCCTTGTGTATTCCCTTATTCCCCTTCCGCTTATAAGGAACTAAATAATTTGTTGGATGGTGTTTAACGCCCGCTTTTACTACCATGGTACCGCAGGCGATGACACTGGGGATACATGGAATGAAGGTGGAGCACTGATGGAATGCGATGGCGGGGAAACCGGAGAACACGGAGAAACCCCACCCCTGCGCCGTTTTGTCCACCACAATTCTCACATGCGGTCGCTTGGGATCGAGGCGAGTGATCTCATCAAATGGCCACGGCGCGGCCACTAAATAATATATGTATATATTTATTTCTCTGCAAGTGGGTATCACCCGGTGGCAGAGTTATATATGTATACAAGATATATAAACAATAAATCACAGCTGCCAGTTTATGGCTTTGTAAGCTAGATATAATAGTTATTTACAACAAATATGAAAACATTAATTTTTCTCTCAATTCAGATTAATTAATTTCATAATTAGAATCACCAACCAATTTAACATTTGTATTTACAACAATATGAAATCACAAGCATTTCATTTAAGGAATATTTACAAAAATTATCCAACATTAAAATCAAGAATTTTCCTAAATTTCTTCAGAGACAGGGGACAACCCCGAAAGGCTGCTCCAGGCAATTCATTCCAGTCTTTTATGGTTCTATTTACAAAGGAGAACTTTCCCACGTCAGTTCTGTATCTTCTACCCTTAATTTTGAACGGATGATCGTTTCGTGCATAGTAAGTTGGGTTTTCCAGTTTGTCAGTAACGTCCTCCCATGCGTTTAAGCCAGCGTAAGCTTTAAATAAAGCGCACAACCTCTGTTTCTCACGCCTAACTTTCAACGGCACCCATTTTATTTCCTCAGCGTTTGGAGGCCCAAAATATTTACCCCTTTTTATGAATTTTATAGCCCTTTTCTGAATCTTTTCTAACGAATCAAATTGATTTGCTCTATACGGGTCCCAACAAGTTACTCCAAATTCCATGACCGGCCGCACTAAGGACTTGTACGCGATTTCCCTGGACTTTGCACTCCCCTTTTTAAAATCCTCATTAAGAAGTGCAGTGTTTTCCTAATAAGAACATTACAGATCATTCTATCTTGATTAGCATAATTTAGATAAATTGTAATAATAGTTGGTTTGCAGAACGGATAAAAAGTCATGTGAATGGAACAAGTTCTCAGATTTTTTTTTTAGGATGTTGTGGCATATTTCACGTTTAGTTATTCAGTGTGTGTGATTGAATAAATTGAGTGTATTTATTTAAATAACACACATACCGATATCTATCAGTCGCACGGCTCAACATACCATATGTATTGTTCTAATATACAATATAATAAGAAAGATTAAAAGGAATAAAACTAAAGATGCTCATTATTATGGTTTTTAGATTATGAACTTCCGCGCCTGCGAGTTAGATACGGCTCTTCCCGCTACACATACGCGGTGAAGAAGTTGCCCATAAAATGACAGTTCAGGCTGCTATCTGTATGCTTCAAGCATCCCTAGGCGGACCTAATAGCTTTAGAATTCATTACGTCATTTTGAATGACTTTCCTTTTCGGAAACTAAGCTGCCTAATAGGTCTTCCCCCTTTTAGAATCTATGTAAACTCTTGCTATATAAATTTCTGAGTATGTGAGCTAAGAATGCTTATTTATATTATTAATCGAGGCACTATAGCATATAAATAATAAAGGTATACAAATTGTGAACAACATTATATGCTGTCTGGAGCGGGTAATATATGACTAAATTAGAAACATTCATTTAATTTTCATGTTATTTAAAAAATGAAAACATAGATTCATAGCGACAAGCGCATTACATTTATTCACTTGTAAAATGAATGGAGAGAATAATAATTCGGCCAAAATCGAATAATTTACAATTTCTGAATGACCCTAAAGCACAACCAACCAGTTCCATACTAAATGTCAGCAGTAATATGAGAGAGATTATGACAATTTTTAAAAAAAATGTATCTGGTTTTAACAAACTACTACTGATTCCCAAATAAGAATACAGTAAGTCCAGAAATTTTAAAATCAAACATCGCTGTTTGTATTTCAAGTTTGCAACCTTTCCTTTAATTTCCAATTACTTCCATAAAGAATGGGGGAAATTACCAGTAATCTATAGTAATGGGTGACGTCATGGTAATGTGTAGGACTTCCATTCGGGAGGTCTCGGGTTCTATCCCGAGCGATCACCCATTCTGACCCTTGGGTTTCTCTTGGATTCGGTAGGTGAATGCTGGGGTGGTTTCCTGCAATTATGTGCTTTGTTGAATGCTGCAAATATTTGTACGCATATAATTCTACGCGAATGCATTAATGCACGCGTAATCTCCAAGTGGCCTTTTTCATGCTTGTGAAAAAGCCTGTTTTTTTATAATAACTGGCTTCACAACCAAGAAAATCAGCACGTAACTATGATACTTATTGTTGGAAAATAAAAACCCATAGAGAAAATCAGCACATAACTATGATACTTATTGTTGGAAAATAAAAACCCATAGAGAAAATCAGCACATAACTATGATACTTATTGTTGGAAAATAAAAACCCATAGAGAAAATCAGCACATAACTATGATACTTATTGTTGGAAAATAAAAACCCATAGAGAAAATCAGCACATAACTATGATACTTATTGTTGGAAAATAAAAACCCATAGAGAAAATCAGCACATAACTATGATACTTATTGTTGGAAAATAAAAACCCATAGAGAAAATCAGCACATAACTATGATACTTATTGGTGGAAAATAAAAGCCCATAGAGAAAATCAGCACGTAACTATCATATTTATTGTTGGAAAATAAAAACCCATAGAGAAAATCAGCACGTAACTATGATACTTATTGTTGGAAAATAAAAGCCCATAGAGAAAATCAAAACGCTTATACGCGACGAAAGCACAAGGAATAATGAACATTTGCACCCTCGATTTCAACTTCGGAATGCAACAGAACAAAAACATTTGAATATCATATATTACAAAAATGACATGAAATTCACAAAATGTCGGCTGATTTTTTATGATATATAGCTTAACGTGCTTTAACCTAGTTAGTCATATCGGTCGATGAATGAAATTGTGAAATGTTGCTCAAATGATCACGGGGTCCATGGAGCTTAAAGTAACTCGACATTCGTCTTCTCAGGATAAGGGAAAACCCCGAAAAAAACCTTACCCAAGCAACTCATCCTAAGTGAGATTCGAACTCACGACCTTTTGAAAGTGAAGCAGACACGCTACTACCACACCACCCAGACGGGCTCAGCAGATTTTGTGGTTAGGATATAAATATTGCCTCAAGTTTTAAATTACTTGAACTTTTTTTAAATAAAAGGTCCTTATGCGTTTAATATATCTTTTGTTTTACTCATGGCTATGAAACAGAATCGAATTTTAATTACAATTGTATTGGGACAGCTTTTAAAACATTTGAATATCGCTTTAGCTGAGCGAATTCCTTTATTTTATTTCTGGTTTTAGGGAATTAAGTAATAAGTACATTTCCGCTGATGTTTATCTCGATTAATATGATGCAGATAAAAGAATAATCTTTTTGTTAGAATAGTATTTGAGTAGGAGATAGAAAATATAATGTAAATGGAGCACATTAGATTTTTTCTTCGAAAACCAATGCAAAGTTTTATTTATTTGCGTATTATTTCCATTTTGCCTTCCTTCTCTCAGTGCAGAAGTCAACTGTCGATCCATCTGCCAATAACAAACAAAAGTGCCACTAGGTCTGAAGCCTAGTTCAGAGGCGAGTGTTCCTAGCGACGTTGACACAGCGCTGTTAGAAAGCATTAAAGTCACTCCTAAGGTATCTATTGTTCACTATAGAATGCGCGAGTGTTCACTTTGTCCCTCTATAATCGAAACTCCTCTATGACTGCATGCTTTCACCAGAGGATACAAATTTCAAAGCAGGCGCTTCTTTTGATCTCCGTCAGGCTTTTGTCGCTGCCTCGGTTATCTCTACTGAAACTTATGACCTTCACTTTCTCTCTCCACTTAGGTTGTACCGCGTTCTTCTTTTTTTCATGTCGTCGTTTACATTTTTTAAGTAACGCTTACAATGTTTGTATGCAGACTGAGCTGTGTTTGCTTTCATTAACTGTTATATTTTAGAATGTTTCGAGTCCCTAACGCGAACTTCCGTGGTGTGGGAGTAGGTTGTGTGCTTTGCAACCAGAAGAACTTCTTTTGATACGTGTTTGGAGCGAGTAGCTTGGCTAAACCTTTTTCTTGTCATTTCCTGGTCTCATCACACAAATGTCGGGTAACTGAGCTCAGTGAATCCCAGTTTCATTCAAGCATCACTCCATACATTTAAGTTGTATCTTCATTACTAGCTCGGATCTGAAGAATTAGCTCATTATCACAAATCTGTGCCCATTCTCTAATAGGTATATACAATGTACATAATCGATAGAAAAGTATTTTATTCCACCCAAAAATTCGATACCGAGATTTTACTGACCATATATATTAGTGTCCCCTGAATCAAAAAAAAAAATATATATATATATAAATATATATCATTTTTAGAAAACCTCCATGTGTCTGTGAGTTTAGACAGCTTTAAAGTAATTGTAATGAAATAAACTAAACATCTTGATATGGAGGGTTTTTTTTTACTTTCTCTACACGTACTATGTACATAGTTTATAGAGAAGGTATTGTAATGCGCCCAGAAATTCGATCCCGAGATTTCACCGGAAATACATGTTTTGAGACCCCTGGATAAAAAAAAAAACATTTTTACAAAATGTCCGTGTCTGTGTGAGTTTGTGTGTGTGTGTGTGTGTGTGTGTGTGTGTGTGTGACTGTGGGCAGCATAGCTCAAAAACGAAAATTGTATTTAAGTTTGGTATCTTCCAAGGATGCGACACGAAAATGTTTAAGAAAATCCCCCCACCCAAACTACCCTTTACATGGAACATTTTTAGAAAAGTTTGATTTTATTAAAACTGGCTCTAACGATTTTGATTAAAATGTCTTATATTTAAGATATTTACATGGCAAATAAAATGTATATCTTAAATTTTCTCGAAATAGCTTCTGAAGACATGTTTATTCTGGATGAATTTTGCATAATTAGTAAACCGTAAGAGATAGACAAAAACTTACTACACAAAAAATGTAGATCTCGTTAAAGTACCAATTTATGTCATATACATTTTGTTCATGAAGTTTGCAGTTTTCGACATATTTCTTGTTATTAGTTTCAATTGTAAAGGGCTTATACTTTTCTCAGACAGGAAGTGTCCGATCTTCTTTTGTTCTATTCCTGGCCAACCAAAAAAGCGATTTGCAATGTCAATCGCATAACAACTTTTAAAGCATTTGGCTGTCCCTTTAGCATAGCGCATTCCTTTAGTTCTCTTCTACTTATAAGGAACTAAGTAATAATAACATTCTGCTAATGTTTTTCTCAATTAGCATTGTGTAGAAAGAAGAATAATCTTTTGTAAGAAGTTTGTTTGTAGAGCAGCTAGAGAAAGTCATGTGAGTGTAACATATCAGCTGTTTTTATTTATGGACGCTCTTTAACTGCTGTGGTTTTCAGCGTCCCATTCTCTACTTGGCGTGAAAGACCGCTTAATTTTGCTCAAATGCCTGTTTATCAGGCTTGAGTTTCTTTTACGTTCCGTAAATCTACGACACGGAACCAACGACTTTAATTCCCTTACGAAGAAAGCCATGCTACGGATTTTTACCCCAACAAATCCTTCGTCCTCCGCCGGGTTTGAATCCGCGACATTGGGTATATGAAGTTAGTATGGTGACCATTACACCACGGTGGGCGACGAATATCTTGACAAAAATAAGTTGTAAAAGTAATATGTTATTTGCACAACCTGTTTGCGTCCATTTAAATATTTTGTTTCCACAATAAATGACTATAAGTACATGATACCGCAGGGTATAAAGATGTTTCTAACAAAATTTTTAAAAAATTATCTTCTGCCAATTTTTACTTTCTCTATAGGCACTATGTACATAGTGTATAGAGAATGCATTGCACTCCACCAAAAAATTCTATGCCGAGATTTCACCGGAAATATATGTTTTAGGGTCCCCTGTATCCAAAAAAAATATTTTCAGAAAAAGGTGCGTGTGTGTGTCTGTGTGTGTCCGTGTGTCTGTGAACACGATTACTCAAAACGAAAAGTCGGTAAAATACCAAACTTGGTATAAAAGTTTAGTATCTTCCAAGGATACGACACGAAGATTTTGAGAAAAATACCCCCATCCCAAACTACCCTTTTTATGAAACTTTTTTCGAAAATTTCGATTTTCTTAAAAATGGCTCTAATGGTTTTGAATAAAATATCATATATTAAAGATAAATAAAATGTATATCTTGAATTTTCTGAGAATAGCCTCTGAAGAGTAGTTTATTCTGGATGAATTTTATGGAATTTTGAATAACTGCTAAACCATAAGAGATGGACAAAAACTTATTACACATAAAATGTAGAGCACGCTAAAATACACAATTTATGCTACATACATTTTTTCTTGGAGTAGGTCGTTTTTGAGACATTCCCTGGAACTTCAGTGATATAGCAACCAGCTTTTGGATTTCACTTTAACCTATGGTACTCCCTTATTTTGCTTCTACTTACAAGGAAGCAAGTAATAAGACTATTTCTGCTATTTTTTTTTTTATTTTTTTTGTGATTAGAATGAAGTGAATGGAAGTATAAGCTTTTTAATAATAATTTGCTGCAGAGATGTAGAGAAAGTCATGTGAATGGTATACATCAGATTTTTATTTAGAAACTTTAGTATAGAATATCCTTTAATGCAGTATGTATTGGTATATTATTCATTGGTTGGAATGCAATTTTAGTGTATGCCACTGTATCTTTGTTAAGCTTACCATATACTTCCATCTTCCAGCAATATTTAAATCATTGTGCGGCCATTTCAACATTCCTGTACATAGCACTCTAAAGCGTATTACTTTTTTAAATCGCAATCTCTAAAAAAGTTTTTCGAGATTTTTTGTTGCTTAAATTGCTCTAATTTTCAGAATGTTCAGAAATTAACTTGCAATTTTAAGTAATGCTCCAAAACTTTTGTTGAAAATACTTTCATATATGTTTTTGATAGAACGTTATTTAATTTTCTCCTGAAATGGAAAATAACAGTATATAAATATAAATTGGTTATTTTTCCTGGCATACTTTCTCTAGTATATTGAGACTCATATCTAGGTCTGTTACAGACAAAATAAAAATGTTTTAGTATGTTACATGACCATTTGATGTGGAGCATTATAGTATACAAACATTTTTATGCACTCACCTTTCTTTTCTCAACCATCCGTAAATTGTTCATATGAAAATCATTATTGATCTATGTGTAATTTATCCTAATCGGCTTAAATATTTACAGATATATTTTGCTGTGAAAAAATCGTATGTGTTCCATTCATATGACTTGCGCTACATCTCTGCAACAAAGTATTGTTAAAAAGCTTATACTTCTATTTACTTCGTGCTAATCGAGAAAAAATGGCAGAAATAGTCTTATTACTTGGTTCCTTTTAAGTACAAGCGAAATAAAGGAGTACCATAGGTTAAAATGATAGTCAAAAGCTGGTTGCTATGTCACTGAAGTTCCTTTGTTTGTATGGACAGCAGTTGGCAAATTTCTGTATCAGAAAATATAAGTTTTTTTAAAGGGAAATCAAAAACAATGAATAACTCAAAAAAGAGCAACCCACGAAAAAAAAATGTATAACATAAATTGTGTTTTAACGTGCTCTACGTTTTTTGCGGTAAAATTTTTCCCTCTTACGGTTTAGCAGTTATGCAAAATTCGGTAAAATTCATCCAGAATAAAGTAGTATTCAAAGGATATTCCCAGAAAATTCAAGATAAATGTTCTATTTGTCAAGTAGATATCTTTAATATACGGTATTATAATCAAAATCGTTAGAGCCATTTTTAAAAAAATCCAAATTGGTTTTTGGATGGGGGATTTTTCTAAAAATCTTCGTGTAAAATTCCTGGAAGATACAAAACTTCAGTACCAAGTTTGGTATTTTACCTGCTTTTCGTTTTTGAGTTATCTAGTTCACAGACACCCGGACACACACACAGACCTTTTTCTGAAAATGCATTTTTTGGATACAGGAGACCCTAAAACATATATTTGCTGTGAAATCTCGGTGTTGAATATTTTGTGGAGTGCAATACCTTCTCTATACACTATGTACATAGTACGTGTAGAGAAAGTAAAATGGAGATACAATAGTCTAAAGCAATAGACAACGCTTAAAACCGTGTCGCTCCACCCTGAGTTCGAAATTCGACATTAGTTGATGGTATCTGAGAAATAGAGCAATGTGAGATAACACTTCAAAAAGGAAAAACGTTAAAAATTTGGTCAGCCAATTTCTACTAAACGGTTGATTCACTAATATTGTATTTTACTTAAAGCAGGTGCTTATCAGTCACACAAAATTCAGTAGAATGGAGAGAACTTCAAAGGATTTTCGCAATTAATTCAAAATGCTGGCAGATTTTATCCATCATTTAAATACTACAAACATATGGTATATAATGCATAAATCTTAGATCAGAATTAAAAATAACGAAAATTTATCTAAGGGTAGGGGTAGGGGAATCTTCTTGAAAATATTCATGTTGTATCTTTGGAAGATGTTAATAGCTTTCAAATGTGCTGTTTATCTGAATTTTGGTTTATAAGTTTTACATTCGCAGACGGTCTCGAAATGAAATTCTAGAAATATAATTTTTTTTGGAATGTAATTCTTTCTATTCCTCTAAGTAGGTGTTAAGGAATATCAAATTTGGAGCAGTGATTTATATATTTACCTCTTAGTTTCCTTAAAAAATTATTTCCCTGGTCAGGCAGTTCTAATTCGAATCGAGTGATTCAGAGTACACGGGCGTACTCAGCCACAAAATTCGGAGCAGAGTTAGAGGGAGTGCGTGGAAGTCAATACGTCACTTGGCAGAGGTCAGACCACAATACGTGTGTCCTGCCACTTCATTTCCAACACTTGATTCAGTTTTCCCTCAATATTGCGCTGTATTTCATAAAAATAATTAAAAAAGAAACTGATATTACTTTGCAAAATCAGAGTTGTGCTTTAAGCCCCTGATGTGTCTGCAACTTCTTTATCTTAACTTTACGGCGGGACAATCTGAACACGCAAGAAGCCGAGCGATATTATGCCAATAGTGAAGTAGATGAACCCGTGCAGAAGTTGCCTGTCCATAAAGGGGTTAAATGCGATCCTCTTTTCGATCATTTTTAATTTACGATATTTATTTGCATTCGGGCAGATCACCCTCTCAGCGTCTGAACCAGGCGCTGAGCTATAAGGAGGTGTACATAAGTACTGCAGAAAGGTAAATGGAGATAAACAGAGATATTTTTTATTTATTTACATATTATTTATTTTGTAGTGGAACAAAGAACTTCTTCTTTTTTAAAAAGCTTATAAACTAGACTAAAGCCTTTCTCTATCAGCTACCTATTTTAAATACAAAAAGTATTGTGTTTCCGCAATAAATAAATAATTATATTATTATTATTATTATTATTATTATTATAATTCTGCAAACATTTTTCACGGGCAAGACACATTTTATGCAATAATTTTTAGAAAAATTCCCATGTATGCATTTTTTTAAAAAACAAAATACATAGGTAAACGAAATGTCGAATGAATATCGAATTTTGTATTTAATTTCTGAGAAATTCCTACGAAACCTACTCTATCATGGAAATTGTTTCGTTATTTATTTTCTAAAATAAACCAATTTTAATTAAATTCGGTATAATTATGATGTTTGTTTAATTAATAAAATGTATATTTCTAATTTTCCACGAATAGTCATGAAGTCTTCTGCTTTCTGAATGTTTCGTATAGTTTTTAAACTGGAAAACGTGGACAAATTTTACTACACGAAAAAGTAGCTCAATTACAGACAATCTGCGAGAAGTAATTTTTGTGGTTTTTAACTATTTCCGAGATATTTTATTTTACAATATATTATCATATACTTTTGAAGTGCTGAGTCATCACATTTGCATCTCGTAGTTCTGAGAAATAGTATACAACGTTTGACTATCGCTTCATTATCCTGTATCCCCTCGTGCCTTCAACAAAATATACAATGAAACTATTTCTCCAAACATCTCGACGAGCATGAAGTAGATAAAAAATATTATTTATTAAGAGTAGTTTTTGGAATCCTGTGCATTTTATTGTAACAGAATTGCAAACATTAAAAAGAGTGATTTTAGGAAATTCGAATAGCAGACATTAATATTCATGTAAAATGTATTTTCTAAAACAGTCCTGGGTAACTGGTAAATATAGGGGAAGTGTGACGTCACCCCATTCTACCTGGAGTTGTTGTTTGGCAAGCAAAGTACATCATTGGCGGAACTATTCAATTTAAAGGCGAGTGGCCGAGTAGCAAAACATTTTGCAGTCTTTGTGTTTCAAATGATGCTTTACAGCTCTTTTTCGGGCATATAGTAGAATGCTGATACATTTTCTCCATATCTTTTAAAAATGTGAATGGCGTGTTATTTATGGACGCTCTTTAACTGCTGTGGTTCTCAGCGTCCCATTTTAAATTGGGCGTGAAAGACCGCTTAATTTTGCTCAGAGGCCTCTCTATCAGGCTTGAGGTTATTTTACGTTCTTTTACGGGACCAACGGCTTTACTTACCTTCCGAAGGAAGCCATGCTAAGAATTTTTACACCCGAAAAAATCCATCGTCCCCCGCCGCGACCTTGGGTATATGAAGTTAGCATGGTAAACCTATAGCTTTTGTAGACACGTACAACTGAAACGGTGTCACTGTTAGTATGGTTGAATTTAGAACTGAATTGCCTACATGAATATTTGGAACCAAACATTGCAACAATACGGTGCAAAATCTCTCAATTTGGGGTATGTATTGGCTGGGCAAAGTTTTTAAAGTGCAAGCCGTGTTTTCTTGTTATTTTAATATAAGTGCTGCTCTGCAATGTAATCAGTAATAATTGAAACTACAATGGAGCATCTATTGCATTGAATGAACATGGGTTGCAAAATAGTTGCATATATTTTTTTCCATATTGACAATTTAACCAATACAACTTCACCCATTGTCTGTTGTTATTCGTTATGTACTCAGCTAAGGAGGCACAGTGGAGTGGCTAAGGACGGGGTGGTAATTTTTGTGCACCTTTGAGTGCAAGCTCTCCAGGTCTGCTATAAAAGTGCCTTCTCTCTTAACAGAGGTTCTTAAAACCTGCATTTATATCGAAACTTCTGTCAAAAATTCGCGTCATAAAGAATCGGTTTCTATTATAGAAAATCTCTATAGAAAGTAATAGCTGTCAGTTTAAACTCCTATCGGGGAAGCATAATGATCATTATTTTCAATATCTTACCAGTTTGTCAAGTGACAAACCGAAGCTTTGCTTCTGCGCATCGAAGGAGACGTAAAAAATGTTGTTAATTACAAACATAAATCAAGTTCAAGTTGCTTACAAAGGTAATTAGGTTGCGCGGCTTTGATAAAGGCAGACGGACGACGATAAATCTGTTCCTATTATCGAATCCTGGAAGAATCGATACATCGAGAACAAACGGAAACACGACACTAGCTGCAGAAATTTTCAATTCCTACATGGTATCCCAGAAATGTCATTCAATGAATGTTACATTTCTAAGTTAGAATTTAGAAACGTAACCAAAAAGTAGAGCCACCTTTTTAAAATAAAATGTTGTGTAGGAAGGGTGTCCTAAGATGTGAAATATTACCAAAGTTGTTCAATATGTGTATTTAACTTCCAAATATCGCAAGCCTTTAAAGTACTCTACAGGCTATCAACGTTACTCGAATACTTTTACTATCTCTACCGCGTACAACACACGTAATAGGTAGAGAAGATATTACATTTCACCCAAATATTCAATCCATCTTTTTACCAGAAATACATATTTTAAGATCTCTGACAAAAGAGTTTATAGAGAAAGACCCACGTGTGTCCTTGAACAGAATAACTCAAAACGGTTGGTTAAATACTGAACCAACGATACGGCACAAAGACTTTCAGAAAAATTTCCCCACCTCAAAACTACTCTTTAGTGGTATTTTTCAAAACTTTGGATTTTCTTAAAAATGGCTTTGGATTAAAATGCCAAATATTAAGGATATTTATAAATAAAATATACTTATGAAGCCATCTTCAATCTTGTTTACTTTTGCACAAGTGGTAAAATGTAAGATACAGACAAAATATTGCTACACAACAAAGTATTTCACGTTGAAATAACAGTTTATGTTCAAATAAATTTCTTTTTGGAGTTAACTCTTTTGGAGATTTTCCAGATTATTGGTTTACATCTTCCAATACTTATAAGTTATAATTTACTCAAATGAAAAATCGCCATTCTTGTTTTTTTTTTTTTTATCTTGAACATGCAGACAGAACTGATTTTCAAAGCCATCGCATAGCGAACAGCTCTTAATATTTTTACTATCGCTTAAATTACCTTGAATTTAAGAAGATATAAAATAAAATGTTCGTTAATGTATCGATTAGCATGAAATAGATAGAAGAAAAAAACTTATGTAAGAATAATTTGTTGTAGAATAGGTAGAGAAAGTCATGTGAGAGTCACACATTAGACTTTTTCACAATTTGCATGTTAAATACATTTATCTTCTAAATATATGAAGTTTATAAAGCTGTTTAGTGTCTGCAAATGATGGCCCACTCTAAAATGTGGGCTGTTATATGTTGGCTTCAAAATGTCATATTACTTGCATAACATACAAAAAGCAATAAAACTTTGTCTTTTTCCTCTGTGTCCGTTTTTTACTATCTCTACACGTGTTATGCACATTAGTAGGTAGAGAAGGCATTGTATTACACCCAAAAATTCGATTCAAGAATTCACCGGAAATGTATGTTTTGAGGACCCTTCAAACAAAAACAGTAGAAAAAGGTTCGTGTGTGTGGAAAGTATAGCTCAAAAACGAAAATACCGTTAAATACGGTATTGACGCTTAGTGTCTTCCAAGGATGCGTCACGAAGAGTATAAAGAAAATTCCCCAGCCCAAAGAACCTTTACATGGAAACTTTTGCCAAAAGTTTGTTTTTCTCAAAAATGGTTCTAACGATTTTGATTAAAATAGCGTTATTAACTATATTTACAAGACAAAATGAATATCTTGAAGCTTCTGGGAATAGCTTCTGAAGATCTGTTCCCTCTGGATGACTTTTGTACAACTGGTAAATCGTAAAAGTCAAAATATTACTAATGAAAAATAGTAGATCTTCTTAAAACATATTTGTCTTGTAAGTTTCCTTTATTATTTTGTAAGGCTAGCCGCTTCCGAGATATTCATTGTTATTGCTTTCAGTTTAAAACTACTTAAAAGTTTCACAAGCTGGAAGTCATTTTTCGTTTCATCTCTTTTTTGTTTCACTCCTGGCCATTCATAGAGAACCGAACTTCAATTGTTCACATAGCGACCGGCTTTTAAAAGATTTGTCTATCTTTTAGCCTAGCATATCCCCTTATTTCCCTTCTACTTACAAATAAACAAATAATATGCAAATTTCTGTTAATGTTCATGTTGATTAGCATAATGTAGATAAAAGAATTTCTTATAAGAATATTTTTTTGCAGGATAGGTAAAGAAAGTCATGTGAATGAAACATATCATATTTCTTCTTGCTTATTTCAGTTTTTCTATTCTGTTTGTTTTTCTACATATTTATAAATACTCATTCCTGAGATTGGGACTCCAACCCACGCTTCTCAAGAGATGAAGCCCTAGTTAACACGCTAGTGACCATTGGTGGGACGTCCGGGGATCGGAATAGTGACTTACCACTTCAGAAGTTATATGACAATCTGTTGGGGAATTTACATTTGAATATCCCACAAATAATTTTCACACAAAGTGCCGATTTTAATAACATCCATGTTTTGTCAGTAAGTTTTTGTTTATCTATTGTGTTTACAAGTTATACAAAATTCATTCAGGATGAACAGTACTTCACGGAATATTTTCATATAGTGTAAACATCTTTTTACAGATGGTGAAAAAAAAAAAACAGTTAGATTGGGTGGCATCCTTGTATCGTCTGTTTGGTGCGAAGCAAAAGTGATATGGGAAATGACCATAATGTGATACAAATTAAATGAGTATTACGAACAGAACTGTCTCGATATGAACAAGCAGTTAAAACAATGATAATAAACAGAATTTAAAAAAAAATCTGATGTGTTCCATTCACATGACTTTCTCCACACCTGTTACAAATTATAGTTAAAAAGCTCATTCTTTTATATTCTTCATTCTAATCGAGATAAAATTAGCAGAAATGTATTACTTGTTTCCTTCTAAGTAGGAGGAAAATAAGGGAGTACTATAGGCTGAAACGACAGTAAAAGCTTTTAAAATCTGATTGCTATGTGATAGAAATACCTTTGTTTGTATGGCTAGGAGTTGACAAATTCCCGCATGATAAAAATGTAAGTGTTTTAAAACTGAAGCCAATAACAAGAAATGTCTCAAAACTGTCAACTCCATCAAAAAAATGTATATAGCATAAATTGTGTATTTGAACGAGTACTACATTTTTTGTTACGTAAGTTTTTCTCTGTCTCTTATGGTTTACTAATTATGCAAAATCCAGCAAAACTCATCCTGAATAAAGATGTCCTCAGAGGCTGTTCCCAGAAAACTCAAGATATACATTTTATTCGTCATGTAAATATCTATAATATATACGATATTTTAACCGAAATCGTTAGAGCTAAAGTTTTCGAAAATCTTCCCATATAAAGGATAGTTGGGGTGGGAGATTTTCTTGAAAATCTTCGTATCGATCCTTGGAAGATACTGAACTTAAATACCAAATACCTTGGTATTTAGCGGAATTTTCGTATTTGAGCTATGCTGCCCATAGACACACACACGGATGGACATTTTTCTAAAAATGCTCTTTTTGGATTCAGGGGGTAACAAAACGTACATTTCCGGTGAAATGTATTGAATTTTTGGTTGCAACACAATACCTTCTCTATACACTATGTGCATAGTAGCAAATTATACACAGCACAGGTGTCTTGAATGAACTTTTATCTTTGAGATGCACAATGCACAAACTCTAATTTATAAACCACAAACAGAAGCTAACAACTGACGCAATAGAAGTATAACGTAGGCTTGATGAGGTTATACACCACCATAACCCATCGGGAAAACACGGAAGTCACTGAAGTGAAAACGGACCATGCATGTAACCGATCTATGGCCCCGCCATAACGCAAACGCGTGGTATATTGGAGAAATTATATATGAAGTTTAAGTTAAAAGTAATCAAATGTCCATTATACATTACGTTACAAGGTACTTCACATGTGATTTTTTCTTTTAATGTCTCTAGCACGTATGTACAATGTACATAGTAGGTAGAGAAGGTATATTCCACCCAGAACTTTGATACCAAGATTTCACTGGAAATATATGTTTTAAAGCCCCCTGATGAAAAGCATTTTTAGAAAGATATTCGTGTGTTGGCAGCATAGCTCAAAAATGTAAAGTGCGATAAATACTAAGGTAGATATTTAAGTTCATTATCTTCCAAAGATGTGACACGAAGATTTTCAAGAAAATTCCCCCACCCCCAACCATACTTTATATGGATCACTTTTCAAAAATTTTGATTGTCTTAAAAATTACTCTTAACGGTTTTGAGCAATATAATACATGTTCCATATATTTTCGTAAAAAAAAGAAATGTATATCTTGAATTTTATGGAAATAGCCTCCGAAGGCCTCTTCATTCTGAATAACTTTTGTGTAGCTTCTAAACCGTAAGAAATAGACAAAAACTTACCACACAAGAAATATAGATCTTTTAAAACACACTATTTATATTATATACATTTTATAGAGTTAACCGTTTCCAAGATATCCCTTGTTGTTGTTTTAATTTTAAACTATTTAAACCTTTCTTAAACGGGAAGTCATCTTTTGGTTCATACCTCCTTTTTTACTCCTAGTTATGCAAAGAACCGAAGTTCAATTGCTTCACATAGCGATACCTTTTAAAAGATTTGACTATCACTTTATCCTTGTATATTCCCTTATTTCCCTTCTTATAAGCAGAGGATAAATAAATAAGCAAGTAATACGACAATTTATGCTAATGTTTATCTCGATTAGCATGATATAGATAAATGCACAATCTTTTGTAAAAAAAGTTTGCAGAAGGTCGAGAAAGTCATGTGAATGGAACACAACAGATTTTTATCAGTTATTTTTTGGAAAGTACGGTGTATAGAATGACGAAAATAAAAACTGTATTATATATCTCTGATACAAAATTACAGCTAATTTGTTTTTAAATATGTATAAATTAGCAATTTCAGTTTCGAGAGCACTTAAGTACTATATTTGGTGATTTGTATTGTTTTATTCACACAGACGTCTTTTGTAAGAGTGTTTTTGTTTTATCCGGCAGAACTCAGAACATATAGCATACAGATGTGAACTTTTGAGTGGAATGAATTTCTTCCTCTGCCTTCTATAGATTTATGTTAGAAAAAGTAAAAATGCTTGAACACCAGGTGGTCCAGCTGCCCCGTATTTTAGTGTGCAATATATACTTTCGTGTGTTAAAAAAGTTGCAGAACTCAACTTAAGATAAAGCCGGTTAGTATAGTACTGGCGAGAGCGACCTTCGTTTTTCGCTCTCAATGAGTACAGCCTGCTCATCGCCCGCGCTGATAAGCATGAGGGGTTAAATGAAGGTCACTCAGCCTGTTCCCATTTACTGGTTTTAACGTTAAATAGCCCCGTTGAGTTCTGCAACTCTTTTAGCGCACGAAGAGATATCATGGGGCAGTTGCGCCACCTGGTATAATTCATTTAGCCTTTACTTCGCTTCGTAGTCGGCCTATTCTCTCCATATTTAGAACTGACATCCCCTAGGACTTACTACCTAGGTGTCAGAATGAAAGTCCTGGAACGTGGTCGACCTGTATGTAGCCAGGTGTCAGCTCGAGGAAGTGGATGACATGAAATGTAGGCAAAATGGATGATAGGAAAGGTGATGGGGGAGCAGTTGTGGAATAAGTGGCGGGGGAAACCAGAGGACCCGGAGAAAACTCCCTTGTCCACCACAAATCCCATATTCGGATGCTTGGAATCGAACCCGGGCCGCCTAGGTGGGAGCTGAGCACTCTAACCACTCGGCCACAGTGCCACCAAGCGTTTCATTCACGTAGGTAGGTATATTTAGTCTTTCATTGACTGCGGAAAGAGATGAAACCAATTTTATTTTTGAGAGGCACAAGGGGTGCGTGTTTTTCGAGCTCCACAAGTTGCCGACCTCTTTGATGCATGATGTTAGTGGAGGAAGCATAAAATATGGAACGACGGCAGCGAAACTCGAAAGTAAATATTTAGGTGCTCTTGAAAGTTTCTTTAGGAAGTCAAGATAGTAGCAGTGTTATAAAAAAAAAAATACGTTATTTTGTGTATGTTGCAGACTTTAATCAAGATGGAAAGCCCGATAACATCAGCTTTATGATCAAAAGAATCAAGGTGCACTCGATGGAAGCTCTTAAGGATCCCACCTATCGCTTTCCGCTCAATTACGGCGTAGAGAAGTTTCTGGAACTCTTCTCTGGTAAGTAAAAAGTGTACTATATTTTGTTGCTCCAGATTTCCAGTACAGGGTGTGTAGTAGAATCATATTAGGTTACAATTAAAATAAAACTGCAATATAACATCCTACGATTTCCTAGGGCAGGGTGTTTATTCCAAATGTGTATTATTTTTTTTTATTGTTTCATTTATATAGCCCCTTTAACATCTAAAATCATATAGGAGGCTTTGCATTAGAAACAATTCGTTCTGTGTAGGTTCTTTTTGTTGGGATTAAATCGTTTTATTTCCCTCAACCCCCCCCCACACACACACACACACACACACATATTCACTCTCACATTCATACTTCCAGACTCTGTGGGGAATAGGGAATAATTCTGATTAAATAAAAATTCCCCGCCCCAGCCTAGAATCGAACCCAAGACCTCCGGGTGAGAAGTCAGCTCGCTTACCATTCGACCATGGAGGCACTCAACGTGTATCCTTCTGGGTCTAATGTATTAACCGTCTCACTAATGTAAGTTGTCAGTAAACGAAAAAGTATGACAAACAAATAATAATAAGTTATATTGTCCCGGGTTCGTTCCCCTGCTGGGATGGGGAAGTTTTCTTTAACTAGACTCTATGGGAGACAGGGAACTAGAATAATTCCCTGTCTCCCACAGAGTCTAGAAGTATGCATGTGGGAGTGAATTTGTGTGTGTGTTTAATGGTATAAAACTGAAAGTTCCAACGTTAAGGAACTCTACAATTCAGCGAGAAAACACCAGCAGTTGTATTTCAATTCCATCTATCTTGAAAAGTAGCGGAGATAATTGAACATTATTGAATACATTGTCTGCACAGTCTGGCAACAGAGTAGGACTTAAAAAGCGGAATGTTTTGGTTTGGTTTGCGACCAGACCAATGCTTTGGTTTTGTTTGTGCTTGAAAGCTTGTTTACCACGTGCCTGTGTGTTTATTGTCAGCTACTGCCACTAGCGACGGGGGGGGGGGATAGTTTTCTTTCAAGCAATCCGATCGTAATGCTTCCGCTCTACACACAATGCCCAATGTGGCATATTTGCCAAGTGTATGACCACGGCTTTATTCAAGTAGATACGGTGAAATCGAATTCTTTAATATTATTTCTGGCTAAATGACTCATTTAGCAACAAATTGTAAAAACCCAAATAACTCATCTTTTGTAGTTCTACCTTGCTATTTTAACCGCAAAAGTAAAGATAAAAGAGTTCTGGCATATTCACGATATTCGATACGGATTTCACCGGAAATATATGTTTTGGGTCTCTTGAATCCATAAAAGGCAATTTTTAGAAAAAGGTCTGTATTTGTGTGTGTGTGTGTCTGTGGACAAAATATTTTAGATGATTTTGGAAATGCTGCATTAACTGGTAAACTGTAAGAGCTAGACAAACGTTTGCACTACAAAACTTGTAGAGCTCCTTAAATCACACAATTTATGTTATAAACATTTTTTCTTGGAGTTGTCCGTTTTTGAGGGATTACTTGTTAATTGTTTCAGCTTTAAAATGCGGGACTTCGTTGACTCCTGGCCATACAAACAAAGGCACAGCTTTTAAAAGATTTTACTATCACTTTAACCTATGGTATGCCCTTATTCCCCTTCTAATTATAAGGAAGTAAGTAAAGAGACCATTTCTACTAATTTTTTCTCGATTTAGCATGAAAGAAATGGATGAATAAGCTTTTTAACAGTAATTTTTGCAGAGGTGCAGAGAAAGTCATATGAATGGAATTCATGTAACCATGCACTTTAAAGGAAAATGATGTTTCAGCTTAACGTCAGGAAGTTGTCATTCAAGTCTTGTACCCCTAACACCTTGTATAATTAAACAATATAGTTTAACAAAATGGCTACAGAATATTTTATGTTTGTGACAATATAATACTCCAGCCTGCCTCGTTAGTGTGGGGGTAACGTGTGTGTCTCACATTTAAGAGGTCGCGATTTCGAACCTCGCTTAGGGTGAGTTACTCGGATAAGGTTTTTTTTCGGGATTTTCCCATATCCTGAGAAGACAGATGTCAAGTAACTTTAAGTTCCAAGGGCCCCCACATCATTTGAGCAACGTTTTGGTGGTTTAATTCATCGTCCGATATGACTATCTGGGTTAAAGGACATTAAGCTAAAAAATCTGGTGTTCCATTCACATGACATTCTCTAGTTATAACACGAACAACTTTCCTTACAGAATACTATTTTATCTACGACGTGCTAATCAAGATAAACATTAGCAGAAATTGTCTTATTACTTACTTCCCTGTAAGTAAAAGGGACAAAGTGAATACACTGGGCAAAATCGACAGTCATATCTTTTAAAAGTTGGTTTATATGAAACAGTAGAAGTTCGGTTCGCTTTGCATGGCCTGCAGTAAAACAAGGGAGATGAATCGAAACGCCACTCCCTGTGTGAGAAAAGTTAAAGTAGTTTAAAATTGAAACCAATAACAAAGAATATCTCAGAAACGGCCAGCTCTGCATAAAAAACGTATATACCTAACATAAATTATGTGTTTTAACGAGATCTTCAGTTTTTGTGCAGTAAGATTTTTCTATCTCTCGCGGTTTAACCGTTATTCAATTCTGATCGTGAATAAAGGGGACTTCAGGTGCTATTCCCAGAAGATTCAAAATATAAATTTTAGTTGTAACATAAATATAAAATATATAAATAAAAATTGTTAGAGCCATTTTTGAGAAAAATAAAATTTTCCAAAATTGTTCCATGTAAAGTGTAGTTTGGGGTGGGGTGGATTTTCTTGAAAATCTTAGCGTCGCATCCTTGGAAGATACTAAACCTAAATACCAAGTTTGGTATTTAATGGTATTTTAGTTTTTGAGAAATGCTGTTCATAGACACACACACTCACACAAATGGACCTTTTTCTAAAAATACTTTTTTCGAACTCAGGGGACCCCAAAATATATATTTCCGGTGAAATCTCGACATCGAATTTTTAGATGGAATACAATACCTTCTCTATCCGCTATGTACGTTGTACATATGGGGCCTGAGAAAGTAAAAAGTGATACTCTATTGTTTTTTCTAATTTATATTTCCCCCGCCACGAAACCAAATGTTTTGCGCCAAAGAGGAGCCCACACATACCTTCTGTAACGGAAATTTCGAGGTGGTTTACAACCCTTGTTTGTTTAATTTCCAGAGAGTATGTTTAATGCCACTACACAGATCATACAACAACGAATCTCCTTTGAAATACATGCTAATCCCTTTAAATCAAACGATTCAGTCGCGTGGCTTATTTATCGATTCTGATAGCAATTTATTGCTAGATATACAATCCAGGAGTAAGCATCTGTTGTGGATAACGAGAGATACCAAAACTGCAGAGCTGGTGGAATTCTACGAAGCGAAACAGAAAGGTCCGGGGAACTAAATGTCACGGCCGGTAGGTATCTGTAAATTTACACAAAGTTCGAATCTCAGCATTGCCAATGGAAATGGAATTAGGCGATCCTACGGTCAGTAATTCACGTTCCAAACGGATTCCGTAATGCTTCAGCGCAAACAAAGCGTTGCTTTTATCTGCCGGACTACCAGTGTATAACGCAACTTTCCATATAGCTGTACGGCGAGTGTTTTTTTCCGGAAATAGTGTTAAATAAATCTTCATTTTGTTAATCCGCCTGTCCAAACGGTGCTTTAGTGAGCGGCTAGGTCAGGTATTCTGTTAAATAATGCTCTGTACACTCTCTACCGTGAACATTTCTCTTATTAACATTTATTTTATCGTTGTAAGAGGTTCAAAAACATCAACGTGGATTAGCTGCGCGCAAAAATTAAAAAAAAATCTGATGTAATCCATTCACATGACTTTCTCTATATCTCTGCAACAATTTTTTGTTAAAAAGTTTATGCTTATATTTACTTCATGCTAAGTGAGGAAAAATTAGCAGAAATAGTCTTATTACGTGCTTCCCTGTAAGTAGAAGCGAAATAAGGGAGTAACATAGGTTAAAGTGATAGAAATGGTTACTATGTGACTGAAGTTATTTTGCTTGTCGACACGTTCCTGTATGAGAAAAGTATGATTTTTTAAGACTGAAACAAAAAACAAGGAATATCTAAAAACGACCAACTCTATGAAACAAAAAAAAATATATATAACATAAATTGTGTGTTTTGTCTATCTCTTACGGTTTACCAGTTACACAAAATTCCGTAAAATTCATCCAGAATAAAGCAGTCTTCAGAGGCTATTCCCAGAAAATTCAAGATATACATATTATTTGTCAAGTATATATCTTTAATATATGATATTTTAATCAAAATCGTTAGAGCCATTTTTTAGAAAATCAAAATTTTAGAAATTCTTTGCATGTGAAGGGTAGTTGGGGGTGGGGAGATTTTCTTGAAAATCTTCAAGATACTGAACTTAAATACTAAGTTTGGTATTTAACGGTCTTTTCAATTTTAAGCTATGCTGCCCACAGACACATGGACACACACATGGACATGTTTCTAAAAATGCTTTTTTTTTGGATTCAGGTTGTCTCAAAACATGTATTTCCGGTGAAACCTCGGTATCGAATTTTTGGGTACAATGTACACTATGTACATAGTACGTACAGAGAAAGTAAAAATCTGATGCGTTAGACGCACATGAATTTCTCCGCCTACTTTGCAACAAGCTGTTCTTACAAAAGCTTAATCTTCCATCTAACTCATGCAAATGGAGATAAACATTAGCAAAAATGGGTTTGTTACATACTTTCTTGTAGTCACAAGAGGAATAAGGAAATACAGTAGACTAGAGAGATAGTAAAATATTTAAGAAGTTGGTCGCCGTGTGATCGTATTGAAATTAGGTTATTTTTACATGACTAGGAGTTTAAAAAACGAATAACTACTTCCTATTTTACAGAAGTCTAAGTATTGGGAAATTTAAAGCACTACAAGAAATATTTCAAAATGATTAATCCTATAAAAATGTATATTTGACATAAATTGTGTTTTGATGAGGTCTTTAGTAATTTTTGTCTATCTTTTACAGTTTACTAGTTACACAAAAGTCATCCAGATTCAAGAGGTCTTCAGAGGCTATCCCCAGAAAATTCAACGTATGCATTTCATTTTTCATGAAACTATCTTAAACATCTGGTATTTGAATCAAAATCGTTAGAACCATTTTGGAGAAAGTCAACATTTTCGAAAAATGTTTCATGTAAAGGGTAGTTGCTGTGGGTTATTTACTTGAAAAGCTTGTTTTCGCATCCTTAATATATGTAGAACTTAAGATTCAAGTTTGGTATTTAACGGACTTTTTGTTTTTCAGTTAAACTGCTCACAGACACGCATTTTTTTATTCAGGGAACCTCAGAATATATCTCCGGTAAAAGTTCTGTGTTTAGGTGTATTTGTATAAACTTTTTTTTAAAAAAAATGTTGTTTTTATTGAAAATGTGTCAAGTAGTTAAAGCAATGCTATTTAATATACATGCAATATTATATCTTAATCAAGTCTACACTTTCTTGTAGTAAGTTTTTACCTACATTTTGTGGTTTCCTAGGTTAAAAGGAAAAAGCCAGTAAAAATGAATATAGGTTCATCATCTTCTTACCAAAAGTAATAATTCTAGTAATCTCCATGCAAGAGTTTACGTTCTAGCTGTAAGGCAATTAGCCTTGAACAGTCGTAGAGTCCACAATTTTCATTTGAGAGCTTAAAATGCTTCTACAACATAATATTGTAGTATACAACATTTCTACGACCTATGGGAGTGTGAATTAAAGATATTAACTCGTTTTAAATTCTAGTGGATTTATGCGATACAGTCTATTGTGATGCATTTACAACACTTTCTCTGCCGATTATAAATTCTTACGCACTCATTATATACATTCTTCACTTCTGCTCTCGCTGTTATCCATGATATATTTAATGTAGGAATATTTCAAATCAAACAAGAAAGTTCTAGTATGCGGAAACAGCATTCAAATATTTATAGATGGTAACAAGTGTTTGAAAAGAAACACATGATCGTTAGGGACACTTAGGAAAGGTCTAAACTTGTTACATGAAATGTTTCATAAGTGGCTAACACTATAAAACAGAAGTACACAATTTTTTTTAATTGTTATAAGCCCTATGTTGTCCGCAGTAAGTTTTTTACTAATAAGATTTTCTTGTTACAAAATTCGCTCAAATAAATAAAACGCCTATAATATTTACAGAAAATTTAAGATATACATTTTATTTGTCATGTCACTGAATTGCGCATTTAAGATTTTAATAAAAAAAATAGTCATAGCCATATTTAAGAAAATGAAAAATATTTTTTTTCGATATAAAGGTAGTTTAAGAAATCGGTGTCGAATCCTTGGAAGATGCTGAACTTAAACACCAACTATGATATTTCACCGACTTTTCGTTCGTTCTCTCTCTCTCTCTCTCTCTCTCTCTCTCTCTCTCTCTCTCTCTCTCTCTCTCTCTGCGCGTTTTTTTTTTTTTTTAATATTCCTTTTTATTTCAGGAAAACCCGAACCGCATGTTTCCGATGAAACCTGGATATCAAATTTTGGTGAAATATAATAGATTACCTCTTACCAACTTGGATAAAATAAATTTTAAAAAAAGAAAATGTAAATATTTCCCATTTATAATTGTGTTCAGTTTTGGAGTAACACGGTATGAGACCATTAATAAACAAATAAGCACTTTAAGAGCATCTGCCAGTCTCTTTTATAATTTCTGAAAGTTTATTAAAAACTAGACGTAAAATAGTCCAAAATTATGACGCATGGATTATTTTAAGTATTGAAAGACACTGAGAAAAATAACGTTTGATTTCAGAGATCCAGTAGTCTGCTCTGGATAAATTAATGGACGCACAAATAATAAATATTGCCAAAATTAGTAAATTAAAGGCACCAAATGAAAATATAGGTTATAAACGCAGTAAAGGAAAAAAACACAATTTAAGGATTTTATTTTTTAAGACTTTCATGTAAACTAACTTGCTGCAACAATACCATTTGCTTTTGTACTTTGCTTGAAATGTGTCAACAGACATTCTTGCAAGTCTTGTATATAAAATTGCAACTCTATCTATACATATGTCAATTCTGAGATGTTTCACGCGTTCAGCGGGAATAACGGACTCCAGTAGGTGGCCAGCCTGTAATGAACACACCTAAAAAGAATTCGAGTGTCAAGAAACAGAAGACTCGTAAGTTTGGCGTAATCTTGGAACGAAAGAAAATGGCTTGGTTTTGCATAATCCAGCAAGTTACAACATTAAAACACTGCCAAACATGCCAGACGTGTTTACACTCTAAAGAGAATCATTTAATCCAATGTTTCTCTTGTGCTTTATTCTTTAAAAGGAGAAGCAGCATAAAAATGTGTGCCGTAATCCGTCGCTAGAGGCAGGTGGAGGGCAAATTGAATTGCACGCTATGAAAACGCACTTAGCTTGAGCACAGTTAATCCTTTGCTGCGTGTGTTGTGCTTTAGTTGAAATTAATGGCAGCATTAGTTGGTATTCTTGCTGAAGTGGAGGTCTGTAATCGTAGAGTGATGATATCTTCTCCATAACAGCTTCAGAGTGCGTACGTCATGTCCATCTTCACACAGACACCTAAAGAAATTATAATTTGGGCGGTGTGGATACGTGTCTATATCTTAATTTTTACTTTCTCTACATAGTACACGGTACGTAGGTAGAGAAGGTATTGCACTCCATCCAAAAATTCGATACCGAGGTCTCACCAGAAATACATACTTTAGAATCCCCTGTACAAAACACATTTTTAGAAAAAAGTCCGCGTGTGTGTACTTATGTTTGTGATAACAATAACTCGAAAACGAAAAGTGGTTAAGTATCAAACAAGGATGCGACGCGAAGATAAAGAGGAAAATCCCCCCCACCCCGAACCACCCTTTACATGGAAAAAGTTCCGAAAGTTTTGACTTTCTCAAAAATTGCTCTAACGATTTTGATTAAAATGCCGTATATTAAAGATATTTACAATATAAATAAAATATATACTTTGAATTTTTTGTGAATAGCCTCTTCATTCTGGAAGAATTTTGTTGAATTTGGTATAACTAGTAAACTGCAAGAGATAGACAAAAACTGAATATCTCGTTTGAACACACAATTAAGTCATATATATTTTTTTTCGTAGAGCTAAATATTTTTTTTTTAGATATTCTTTGTTATTTAGTTTCAGTTTTAAAATACTTTTCTCATACGGGAATTTATCAACTCCTGGCAATGCAAAGATATCAACCACGTGGCAACCAACTTTTAAAAGATTTGACTATCGCTTTAGCCTAGTTAGTGTATTCCCTTCTATAAATAATCAGATCGTTTCTGCTAGTGTTTATCTCGATTAGCATGAAGTGGATAGAAGAATAAGCTTATTAACAATAATTTGTTACAGAGATGTTGAGAAAGTCATGTGAATGGAACACATCAGATTTTTTGGGTGGAATGCAATACCTACGCAAAGTGGCATTGCGTGTCAGCTT
Organism: Hymenopus coronatus; assembly: GCA_030762935.1. NCBI lineage: Eukaryota > Metazoa > Arthropoda > Insecta > Mantodea > Hymenopodidae > Hymenopus > Hymenopus coronatus. The sequence goes on from CM060897.1 coordinate 32,494,187, forward strand.
TAAAGGAATGTAAATGATCTTTAAATACCTTTAAAACGTCTTAACCTCCCAACAGTATATATATATATACATATTTGAAACTGGTAATAGTAGAGATCTTTTTAATGCCTAAAACAAAATATGAGGTATTTGACCACTTCAAAGTACTTTGTCTCCTTCACAATGTCTGTTTTGCTTTGAGATATTCTTTAGACGAGGACAGTGTTTTAAGTTTTTGTACGCTTTAGACCAGTCGACTGTGCCAAATAATATTTTAATTTTGTGTCACGTAACAAATATTAATAGTTTTTATAATACAGAAAATAATTTAAGAAGTATTTTAAATTAGGGAAAGAGAATATTTACGTGATATTTTTAAACAAAATAAAGTGTTAATGTTGCATGCATATATATATATTAAAATGTTTAAATTTTTCAGAAATAATATTTGCTTGTTTAAATCTAATGGTCATTTTCATAGTCATTTTCTCGACATGAAATATATTTCACATTCATAATTTCAGAAAATCAAGTTTTATGAAGTTATTTGTTTATTCGATTAGTTTTATTGTTAGTAGACGAACTTAAATACGAAGTTTGATATTTATCCTACATTTAGTTTCGATTTATCATGCGAAAATCTAAATATATAGGTTTACTGTAGATTCGATGTCCGAGTATTCGGCTGTGTAAAACAGCGTTCTCCGAGTCAGCCAGAGGTCTAAGACAGAAGACCTAAAATATTACAATAAAAGGTGAGGCAAGGCGAGAAAGAGTGCTTCCCATCACTTATTTAAAGCGAAGAGAAAACACATATAAGGGAAATGTTAACATCAAGTTTCAAAGTGCCGACCGCGTGGAATGCCGAATAAGTTTTTATCGTTCTGCTTGTGAGGAAATTGGGTGTGGTCAAACCACGTGCCGGAGATAAAACAAAACAACAGCGTCCTTTGTAAACATTTCGAACATACGTGACTCATAGAGGTAACTCTGCATTATCATCCATCTTCCAGACAATCGCTTTCTTTCGTTAGCTCTATGAAATATCGATGAAAGCGCGGAAATATCACCACAGTCGAGTTCAGAATACAAACGAAATTTGTGTGAAAACCAGCATAGGGAGAGAAAGCAGCGTTCCAACTAAAATTAGATACTCATATTTCACCGGAAATACAGGTTTCGAGCTACCCTGAATCCAAAAAGAATTTTTAGAAAAAGTTGTGTTTTTGTTGCACAAACGGGGTAAATACAGGGTCATCAGATTATCTGGCCACGCTTTTAACGGCACCTGGATCGCGGTAGTGCGTCGCTTCCTACCGACATTTTTTCCCCGCGCGAACCCTCTTACACATCGAAACGAATTGGATGATCGCACGACTAGATCCATTATTGTTTCGCAAATTACAATACTGAATGCCACTTACATTGGTTTGCCTTTTCAAAGAAGACGTTGGAAATGTTCTGCTTGTGCTCAAAGATAGGCATTGCAGCGTCTTAACAGATTATTAAAAGTATGTTTCAATGTGTTTATTTCTTCCTGTAAATTATTTTTTAGTTCTTGTAATGTTCGGGGATTAAATTTATACACTTTGATTTTAAAACTGCCTCACAAAAGCATCTGAGGTGTCTCATTCACATAACTTTCTCTAGTTGATCCACAAACAAACTTTCCTAAAAAAAATATATTCTTTTATATACGTCATGCTAATCAAGATAACCATTGCCAGAAATTGTCTTATTGCTTGCTTCTTTGTAAGTAGGAGAGAACTAAGGGAATACGCTAGGCTAAAGCGATAGTCAGAGTTTTTAAAAGCCAGTCGGTAAGTGAAATAATTGAATTGCTTTCTTTGCTTGCTAGCAGTAAACAAAAGAGGCAATAACAAAGATGTCTCCCGATTGAGACATCTTCCAATAACTCGGAATATCTCGGAAACGGATAAATCTAGGAAAAAACTGTATATGGCATAAATTGTGTGTTTTAAGAGATCTACATTTTTTGTGAAATAAGTTTTTGTCTATCTCTTACGGTTTATCAGTCATGCAAAAGAATACAAAAGTTATCCAGAATGAAGTAGTCTTCAGAGGCAACTCCCAGAAAATTCAAGATATGCATTTCGTTTTTCATGAAATTGTCTTAAATATTTTAATAAAAATCATTAGAGCTATTTTGAGAAAATCAAAATTTTAGATTTTTTTTCATATAAAGGGTAGCTGCGGTAGGGAAAAATTCTTGAAAATCTTCATGTCGCATTCTTGGAAGAAACTGAACTTAAATACCAAGTTTGGTATTTAACCGACTTTTCGTTTTTGAGCTATGCTGCCCACAAACACATACACACACAGAGGAAGATGCTTCTAAAAGGGTTTTATTCAGGGGGTCTCAAAGCATGTATTTCCGGTGAAATCTCGATATCAAATTTTTGGGTGGAAACTAATAAAAAATTGCTGGCTTCGAGAAAGTGATTTTCTTGGCGAACGTTCTAACCGAACACCGATATCATCAATTTTCCTGTGTTAAAACGCGACGTTTTTGACCCCCCCCCTCCGATCCAACACTGATCACTGCTTTTGAGTTTCTTGACTATTTTTGAGCTGACTCCTGCTAGGAGGACCAATATTAGGGTAAGCGTTCCTTTTCTTTATTTTCTTTCTTTCCTTTTTCCGCTTTTACTGCTATGGCACCGTAGTTCGATGACTGATGATAAATGAAGATGGAGCCCCGGTGGAATGTGATGGCGGGGAAACCGGAGAAAACCCGCCCCTGCGCCGCTTTGTCCACCACAATACACACCTGCGGTCACTTGGGATCGAACCCGGGCCGTCTAGGTGAGAGGCGAGTGGTCTGACCACTCGACCACGGCGCATTCCTGAAATGCTCCATAGCATTTGACAGAAATTCGTGTTTTATAAAGTTGCAACAAATGAAAACTCTTTGTTCTGTAATGTATTGGATCATGACTGCAATACACACAACTGAAAAGCATCAAAGATGATTCTCTACTGCATTTGTTTATTGTATATGTGGCGTAAGCCGGAACGTCATACGTGACGCAATACCGGGAACTGCAATCTCAGCAGGCGAAAGGCGCGCGCCCGAGACCCAAGTCCCGATAAGAACATGGCCGCTTTATCTGATGGACCGTATAATAAAATTGATGTTTAAGATGAGTATCTTCCAAAGATTCGCCATAAAGAGTTTCTAAACAAAATTCCCACGTCCCAAACTATACTCTACGTTGACAATTTTGCGTTGAGTTTACTTTCTCAAAAATCGCTTTAATTATTTTAATTAAAATAGCATCATAAATGTTTAAGAAGGTTATATGATAAAATGTATATCTTGAATTTTCTGGGAACAGCTATGAAGTTATTTTCATTTACAAGGAATTTTCCATAAGTTTGCTTAACTGGTAAATATTAGAGCTAAACCCTTACTGCACAAAATGTTGGATCCCTTTAAAACACGTTGTATTTTAAATAGATTGTTTATGGTATCACACACTTCAGGGATATTCGTTTCTCGTACTTTGTCATTTTTGAGTGCTTTCGCCATTCAGTAGTTTCTCCGGTCATGCAAAGAGAGACATTTTTCTATCGCTTCACCCTCCTGTATCCTCTTTTAGATAAAAATAAATTGCAATAAAACAGTTTATGAAAAAGCCCGTCTCTGTAGGGTGAGGGGGGGGGTAGCATATCTGCCTCATATTCAAGAGATCGCAAGCTCGAATCTCGCTTAGGGTGAGTTACCCAGATAACGTTTTGGTTTCTTTTTTCCCCCCTTAATCTAAGAACAGAATGCCAAGTAACTTTAAGCTCTGTGAGATCATTTGAGTGTCATTTTACCGATTTCATTCATCGTCCGATATGACCAACCAGGTTAATGAACGTTAAACTAAATAAATACTTTGGAAATATTATATGGACTAACACAGAATTAGGAGCGCTCATATGAAGGGGTAACTGGATGATTCATGTGGTTCTGTGTGTTCCGAATTTAGGAGGTCAGGGGTTCGATTCCCGTTGATCACCCACTCTGGTTCTTTTTTTTTTCTCCCCTTTTTCCCCCCTGTTACAAGTGAGTGCTCTGGCGGTTTTTCTAATACTAGAATTTTTTCCAGTTCCTCATTTTCCATAATTTCATTTCATGTCACCTTTCAGAGTACGGGGCTGACTGGATAGTTTGATGGTGTGTGGTGTACGGTGGATATGCGCGGTCTAAATGATTCTTTCTCCAGGCAGGGTGCCAACTCAGTCGTTAGATCTAGAGTCTTTTTGAAGTCATATAGCGGAAGAGTTTTAAAGATAATGACTAGCGACTTTTCTGACGATTTTAGAAGGCATTTAAGCAGAGTTTTGGCTTGATGATTTTGCAGTAGCATGAAGTAATAAAAAAAAAACTTCATTTACATTATCTGAATCATAATTAGAACATTTAGTTTAGTAGTATTTCTTCATTCTCACATCCGTCACGTTAAATAAAGTTTTTTTTTTCATTTATGATGCCATGAGATATCTTAAATCTCTTTGACGACATTATGGTAACTTTATATAATTATTCAGTGGGATAAAATATTGGATTCTTATTTTATTACTCTATAGTTTCCATTTTATAAAGCAGTTATAAGTTTAATTAGTTCTGTTCAATCAATTTTTATTTTGCTTCTTATTTTTCATTTAGTTTCATATATAGTTGTTGTTTCTTTGTATTTTCTCTACCATATAATAGTTGTTGTTTCTTTGTATTTTCTCTACACGTATTATGCATATAGTGTATAGAGAAGGTGCACCTAAAAATTCGATGTCAAGTTTTCAGCGGAAATATATGTTTTGAGGTCCGCTGAGTCCAAAAAAGCATTTTTAGAAAAAAGGCCGTGTGTGTGTGTGTCTAAGGACAGCATAGCTCAAACTAAATACCAAACGTGTTATTTAAGTTTGGTATCTTCCAAGTATGTAACACGAAGATTTTCAAGAAAATCCCCCCACCCCAACTACACTTTACATGGAAACAATTTTGACAATTTTTATTTTTTCAAAAATAGCTCTATTGATTTTGATTAAAATACTGTATATTAAAGTTATTTATATCACAAATAAAATGTATATCTTGAAGTTTCTGGGAATAGCCTCTGAGAGCACTTTATTCTGGTTGATTTTTGCAGAACTTTGCAAACGGTTAAACCGTAACAGGACGAAAACTTACTACACAAAAAATGTACATCTCGTTAAAAAACACCATTTATGTAATATATATTTTTTTCCGTAGGGTTGAACATTTTTTTAGATATTCATTGTTATTAGTTTCAGTTTTAAAATACTAAAAACTTTTCACTTACGGCAATTTGTCAACTCTCCTGGCAATACAAACAAAGAAGTTTCACTCACATAACCAGCTTTTAAAATATTTGCTCATTTTAGCCAATTATAATCCCTTATTTCTCTTCTACTTACAAGGAAGCAAATAAGGCAATTTCTGCTAATGTTTATATCGATTAGCATGAAGTAGATAGAAGAATAAGCTTTTTAACAATACTTTGTTACAGAGATGTAGAGAAAGTCATATGAATGAAACACGTCAGATTTTTTTGTTATAGCTCTCATTTGTCATTGGTTCCATCGGGATTATTATTTTATTATCCGTCTATTGCAGGTAAGTTTATTTAACAAACAAAAGACGACTTCGCGTTATATTGCAATAAATATATCGTTTTAAAATATAAATACTTCACTTTCACCGTATTTTAAGATTCTTTATTGATATTTCATAACAAAATATGCATATATTTTTGTTTTTAGCTTCCTTTGTAGTGCAATCCATTCTGTATTTCAAAGAGAGATTTTCTTTTCTATGTTTTCATCCTTTGTACCGATCTTTCAAGCTTTGATGTTTCTTCGTAATAATATTGTTTAATTAAATAAGCTCGTTCTGCAAATGTTCTAATTAGTTTGAAGCTCTATTCTTCCGAACTAACACAGACTTCTTTACGCCATTTTTTAACTAGAACCGTCGTAATCCTGGAATTACAGTTGAGATGCGCGTGAAATTTGTAGGCTAGCCATGAATTTCAGAAACCATCCCAAACTTATTTGTCTACCCCTTACATACAGAGTGTATCCACGTGATGTCCGGAAACACACCAGTTATTAATAAACTAGAGTTAACTGAAACCCTGTAATTAAAAAGAAAGAGTGCTGAGGGTATATTTGCTTATCATTTGTTTTACTGCCAACGTCACGCGACCTGGTAATTTGGCCGTACTTAACCTCTTGATTGAGCTGCTTCTTGCGCACGCAGTCAAACCAATATATTCCTGTCATAAAACAGAGGGAGCGACGCAAGAGAGGAATTTGAAAGCATTGTCAGCACGTTTTCGTCATTTTAATTTTAGATTGACTGTACGTATGTCTCCCTCTCCAGACAGAGGATGTATTATTCATACGTATGAGGTCCTCGCTACGTACAGACGGAAATGTATTGGCTCAGTGGCCAGGTTACCAGGTCAAGGCCTAGGCCTCGCGGGTACACAATACAGGCAGCCATTCTCTCGTAACTGAGTCACATATAAATTGTTAATTGTACTGGGACATCAAAACCTTTTAATATTGAGTTTTTCTCTATCTGGCCTATGGGCACAACTTGGGACCCAGTTGGGGGGGGGACAAAGTAAATGGAAGTCACGTAATGAAACGCACATAAATATTTCCTGATGTCAGGGGCGTATTAGCTAGGCTAGCTGCGAGCTTTGCGAGTTGTAAATTTGTGAATACATTATATATATATATATATATATATATATATATATATATATATAATTTGTATTAAATTTATAAACAACGAAGAATTTATTCCATATCTCTTGGCTTCTAGCGATAAAATTCGATTCAGCTTTTTTTTTTTATTATTATTATTATTAATGTTCGGAACGTAATGTCGCCTGCCTCTCAGGTGGGAGTAGCATGACTGACTGCGTAGTATAATAGGCATATCCGCGGTCCGAGACGTGAAGGCAGAAATCACTACAATGTACCCTTCTGATCTTTTCTTGCCATACGAAGCATAGCATCCTTAGAAGAAACTAAACATACATAGGTACCAAGTTTGGTAGAGAAAAAGCGAGAGAAAAAAAACATATTTTTTCAGTGAAATATCAAATTCAATAACCTATCTATGCACTTAGCAATTGTAGAGAAAGTAAAAAGAGTCCGCCTGGTAGCGTGTGTGCTTCACGTTCAATAGGTTGCGAGTTCGAATCTCGTTTAGGGTGAGTTAGCCGGATAAGATTTTTTCGGGGGTTTTCCTTATTCTGAGAAGGTGAATGTACAGTAACTTTAAGCTTCATGGATCTCCAGATCATTTGAGCATCATTTCACCGATTTCATTCATCGCCCGATATGACCAAGGTTAAAGGCCGTTAAGCTACACAAAAAACAAAGAAAAAACATCTAATGTGTTACACTCGCATGACTTTCTCTAGCTGCTCTGCAAACGAACTTCTTACAAAAGATGATTCTTTTTTCTGCACCATACTAATCCAGATAAACATTAGCAGAATGTTCTTATTACTTAGTTCCTTATAAGTAGAAGGAAACTAAAACAATGTGTTATAATAAAGTGATAGTCAAATGTTTTTAAAGCTGTCGTTATGCGATTGTGATTGCAAATCACTTCTTTATTTGACCAGGAGAAGAATAAAAGAAAAACGGACAGTTCCTGTCTCAGAAAAGTATAAATATTTTACAATTGAAACCAATTACAAGGAATATCTCGGAAACGGTTACCCACAACAAAAACGTAAAGTACATAAACTGCTGTTGACGAGATCTACATTTTTGTGCAGTAAGTTTTTGTCTATCTCTTACGGTTTAGCAATTAAGCAAAATTCGGCAAAATTCATCCACAATAAACAGATTTTAGAGGCTGTTCCCAGAAAATTCAAGATATGCATTTTATATGTGAAGTAAATATGTTTAATATACGGGATTTTAATCAAAATCTTTCATTATGATTTCAAGACGTAAGCTTATTCATTAAGTTTATAACTAAAGTATTATTGATAAAGGATATTATCTCAAATGTTAATAATTAAGGGGTTTAAGATTTAATAAAGGAAATATAAAAATGTCAAATCTGTTCTTTAGAGCTATTTTTTAGAAATTCAAAATTGTCGAAAATGTTTCCGTGTAAAGGGAAGTTTGTGATGGGGAGATTTTCTTGAAAATCTTCGTATCGCATCCTTGGAAGATACCAAACCTAAATGCCAAGTTTGGCATTTAACGGTCTTTTCATTTTTGAGCTATGCTGTCCACAGACACACACATGCACGGACCTTTTTCTAAAAATATTTTTTTCGCTTTCAGGGGACCCCAAGACATATATTTCCGGTAAAATCTCTACATCGAATTTTGGGTGGAATACAATACCTTCTCTATCCACCATGTACATTGTACATGCGGGCTAGAGAAAGTAAAAGGGAAGAAAAGGACAGCCAGCCGAAGAAGCCAGCTACGAGTTCTATTTCGCTACCCTGTAAATAACATTGAAGCACTGAAACTGAAATTTTAAACGTTTATCCCCAGCCCTCGTAAAGCCTGCAAGAGATGAATATGTTACTCGTGTAACAAATTCTCATCTGCGAGAATATAGTTGAAACTCAACAAAGAATGAGATAAGAGGAAACTCGTAAAAGTTATACGAGAGGATAAATCCTGAGTACATATAAAACTATTTTCGCTGTTCGTAATTCTGTTTCCGGTTTCCCTATATTCCCCTCAGATTTCACTTTGCTCCGTCTCCGCTGTGTTATTTGAAATCAAAGAAGGTACATCCCCGGGGCTGATATCCAATATTTACCTCGTAATGATTTCTATGTTCACGTTATGCATTTGTTTCGTCTTTCCTTCTTGGAGACTTGTCAAGCGATTCGAGACGTTATTTATTTTGTGTTAACGTATCGACTTTCCTGACTTCGAGATTAAACCTTTCATTTTAGAAAGGTTTCTCTAAATAAATATTATGAAAGATTCCGCATGAGAATTATCTCGCATATTCCTCTACAAGAAGAAGCGCTGTAAACATAAGCATTTTCTTAGCTATAAACGCTGGTTTACAATAACCCGAGAATGGTAACCAGGAAAAAATCAAGAACGGGAAACCTCAGACACAAGATTTTGATTCACAATAACCCGGTAACTAAAACGGGAATGCATTTATTCTTATTTTCTTGGTGAATTTTGCGCATTCCGACTTCATGTATTTTTAACTGACTAATGATATTATTTTCTCTGCACGTACCATGCACATAACATATAGAGAAGGTATTGCATTCCACCCAAAAATTCCATACCGACATTTCACCAGAAATGACGTTTTAGGGTCCGCAGTTTCCAAAAAACAAAATTCTTAGATAAAGGTCTGTGTGTATGTATGTTCGTGTGTCTGTAAACACGATAACTCAAAAACGAAAAGTTGGTAAAGTACCAAACTTAGTATACAAGGGTACTATCTTCCAAGGATGCGACACGAAGATTTTGAGGAAAATCCCCCACCCCAAGCTTCGCTTTACATGGAAAAATTTTCGAAAATTTTGACTGTTTAAAAATTGCTGTAATGATTTTGATTAAAATACCGTATATTAAAGATATTTACATGACAAATAAAATGTATAGCTTGAATTTTCTGGGAAAAGCCTGTGAAGGCCTCTTTATTCTGGAAAAATTTTGCTGGATTTTGCTCAACTAGTAAACCGTAAGGGATAAACAAAAATTACTACACAAAATATGTATATCTTGTTGAAACACACAATTTATGTCATTTACATTTTTTTCGTGGAGTTGACCATTTTTGAGACATTACTTGTTATTGGTTTCAGTTTTAAAATATTTAAAATGTTTACATACGGGAATTTGTCAACTCTTGGCATTGCAAAGGAATGGGTTTCATCTACAAGGCAACCAGCTTTTAAAAGATTTGACTATCGTTTTAGTCTGTGTATTCCATTATTTCTCTTCTACTTAGAAGAAAACATTTCTGCTAATGTTTATCTCGATTAGCATGGAACAGATAGAAGAATAAGCTTCTTAACAATGATTTGTTACAGAGATGTAGAGAAATTCATGTGAATGGTAGACATCAGATTTTTTTTATCTGTCTCCAATTTAGCCAACATAATGCGGGTTAACCAACTTTATAATTCGAAAGAATTTCGACTAAAATGAGCTCTAATGGCTGTTTCATATCACGACCACTTAGAATAATCTCTTCATCGAAGACTAATAATGCACAACATGCATCTAATAAGCCGTGTCCGGTAACTAGAACGAGAAACTTCAAACTTGGCAAGATTTGCCATGTTGATGTAAACGCTTCCCGTCAATTGTGAATGCTTCCATTGAAGTATATGTATTTCAACATTCCTGTTCTCATTCTAGTTGCCATTATCGATTATTGAGAGTCATCCTTAAGCAAATACCAGCAGTACCTTTGAGCTATTGTCTATTAATAACTGAATAGAAAATTTGCATCATTTTATTTTCTCCAAAAATTCAGTACCAAGATTTCATTGAAAGTACATATTTTGAGGTTCTCTGAATAAATAAAAATCTGATGTGTTACATTCTCGTGACTTTTTCTACAAACTATTGTTACAAAAAATATTCCTTTGTCTACATAATGGTAATCGAGATAAAGGTTGGCAGAAATGGTTGTATTAGTTCTTTTAAGTAGGAGTAGCGGCGGCTGCTGTGTATGAGCACAAGAGCACGTGAACCTCCATTATTTCTTAATGGAGCTCCTTTTTCTCTTTCAGGAAACATTTAATAAAATGAGCTATCCGGTGCCACTTGTTTAAATATACCGCGCTCTGTTCTTCAGATGGAACACAGCCGAGAACCTGAGTATGTGACAACAACGCTTGTAGCACAGGCCTCGTGTGCTCGCGTATAACTAACGTTTAGCAGCTCTGCGCTTGCGCGGCCAACAAAACAGCTTGGAATTTTACAGCCAGAAATGAGCACAGTGCTACTATGCACTTTCGTTCTCATTAACACCTCTAGGGTTCTGTTTATCGGCGGGAGGTGCTGCTAACTTTGAGACTTAGTTGGAACTATCCGGAAGTGCAACTGCAGTCTTTGTGAGACGCGCTATTTTTCTTAGTAATTTGCACTTTATACGACAGATAAGCTAAAGAAAGAGTTAAGCAGTTCATAACAGAAAACAACTTCAATGAAGAAGCTTTTGCGCAACTAACCGAGCTACTGAAGATTGTTATCACTACGACCATGACTACACCAGAACCAGAAATATGCTTTTCCACAATAAAGGATTCAGCACTGGCAATGCTTGCTATGAGAAGAAACTGACCAATAGCATAAAAGACTTTAATCACCGAGTGATAGAAGAGTTTGTACATTTGAAAAATCGTCGCGTGGAATTCCTGTACAAATAAATTTGGTGTTAATTGCGTAATTCAAACAATGTAGATATTATTGACTGCAAATACCATTCTTCATATGAACTGCATCAAATGACTTCACCCCTTCATCACCTCATGTTGCTGTTAACTCTGGGAGACTAAGAAATTCAACATCTTTACAATACTGGGTGGGTGAGGATTTGTGTAACAAATTTATAATTCTTGTTATTAGACGCTATCATTGTTTCTAATATTACTGATTTGATGTTGCGGCGACGGCGGTAATAGTAGCGGCTGCGGCAGTGGTAAATTGTTGATTTTGTGAACACCTAAAGTTTTAGTCCACGAGCCGCCACTGAGTAGGACGGAAATAAGGGTATACACTAGACTAAAGGGAAAATCAAATATTTTAAAACTTTTCGCTTTGTGAAAAATTCAAGTTCGATTCGCTTTGCATGGTCAGCAATAAAAGAAGAGAGAGAGATGAAACGAAAAGTAGCTTCCCGTTTGAGAAAAGTTATCGTAATTTAAACTTGAAACCAACAACAAGGAATATCTCGAATCGATCAGCTCTACATAGTAAAGTATAACAAAGTAAGGTATATGACATAAATTGTGAGTTTTAACGAGATCTAAATTTTTTGTGTAGTAAGTTTTTGTGAATTTCTTAGGTTTACTAGTTATGCAAAATTCAGAAACACCCATCCAGAATGAAGAGTTCTTCAGAGGCTATTGCCAGAAAATGTAAGATATACATTTTATTTATCATCTAAATACCTTTAATATACGCTATATTAATCAAAACCGTTAGAGCCAATTTTGAAAAAAACATTTTCAAAAATTGTCCATGTAAAGCGTAGTTAGGGGTGAGGAATTTTAATGAAAATTTTCTTGTCACATTATTGGAAGATACTAAACTAAATACCAAATTTGGTATTCAAAGGTATTTTCGTTTTGAACTATGCTGTCCAAACACACACGTACACACATATACACACACTGATCTTTTTTCTAAAAATTATTTCTTATTCAGGGGTCTCAAAATATATATTTCCGGTGAAATCTGGTATCAATTTTTTGGGTGGAATACTCTATATACTATGCACATAGTATCTACTTGTGGACGAAGTAAAAATATTTTTAGTACATTCACGTCACATTCTTCAACGAACTTACATTAAGAAGCTGCTGTATGTTAGTCGAGATCAACATTTGCAGAAATGTTGTATTATACATTTCCTTATAGATACAAGGAGATTAGAGGTAATATCGATTTAGCCTAGTGTATCCCCTTATTTCCCTTCTACTTACAAGCAAGGCAATAATAAGACCATTTCTGCTAATGTTTATTTCGATCACCATGAAGTAGATAGAAGAATAAACTTTTTAACAATTTTTACACAGAGGTAGAGAAGGTCACGTGAATGGAACATATCAGAATTTTGAAGCGCTCTTAATTAATAAAAGAATTCTTAGAAATGTCTTTGTGTACAATAGCATAGCTAAAAAATCTGATGTGTACCATTCACATGATTTTCTCTATATCCCTGCAACAAATTATTCTTAAAAAGCTTATACTTCTATTTACTTTATGCTAATCAGAAAAAATGATCAGAAATAGTCTTATTATTTGCTTCCTTGTAAGTAGAAGCGAAATAAGGGACTACCATAGGTTAAAATGATAGTCAAAAGCTGGTTTCAATGTCAATGAAGTTCTTTTGTTTATATAGGTAGGAGTTGACAAGTTTCTATATAAGAAAAGTGTAAGTTTTTCATAGCAGAAACCAAAAATAAGGAATGTCACAAAAACAACGAAATCACGAAAAAAAATTATATAACATAAATTGTGCGTTTTAACGTGCTCTACATTTTTTGTGTAGTAAGTTCTTGTCCATCACTTACGGTTTAGCAGTTATTCAAAATTCAGTACAATTCATCCAGAATAAACTACTCTTCAGAGGCTATTCCCAAAAAAATTCAAGATATACATTTCATTTGTCAGGTAAATATCTTTAATATAGGAAATTTTAATCAAAATCGTTACAGCCATTTTTGAGAAAATCAAAATTTTTTAAAGAATTTCCATGTAAAGGGTAGTTAGGGGTGGGGGGATTTTTCTCAAAATCTTCGTGTCGCATCCCTGGAAGATACTAAACTTAAATACGAAGTTTGGTATTTTACCGACTTTTCGTTTTTGAGTTATCGTGTTCACAGACACACGGACCTTTTTGTGAAAATGCCTTTTTTTTTGGATATTAGGGACCCTAAAACATATATTTCCGGTGAAATCTCAGTATCGAATTATTGGGTGGAGTACAATACCTTCTCTGTACACTATATACATAGTGCGTATAGAGAAAGTAAAAATGAAACCGGATAAATGCTAAGCTGGACATTTAAATTCATGTCTTAGAAGATGGAACAGAAAGATTAAAATAAAAATGTTCCACTCCAAATACCCTTTATGTATAGCATTTTTACTATGTTTTATTTTCTCCAACGTCGCTATAAGAGATTTAATAATAAATATATATATATATATATATATATATATTAAATTTTCTGGAAAACGGTAAGAGAGAGTAAGCACACAATATATAGGTTTCTTTAAAACACAATTTATATCAGTGAACTGTTTTGTAGAATCGACCGTTTCCGAGATATTCGTTGTTATTGGCTTGAAGATTTACAATTCTCATTTTTAGGAGTGTTGCTCATTCAGTTATTTCGCACGAAGTCACTTCAACTGCCTGTATAACTCAGGTATATATAAAATATTTAATGAAGCCATTTCTCTAAACATTTACTTTTTGATTACTATGAAAAAGAAAGGGAAAAATCGGATGTGTTACACAACTTGCTCTACCCTTTAGTAGTTATGTGCATATAGATTAGTCTTACTAAAGTTTAATTTCCTATTTACTGTATTTTAATCGAAATAAACCTTTACGTAACATTGCACATTTCTTTATTGGTACAAATGGAATAGTGATAGTCAAATGTTTAGCAACATTTTGCTTTATGTTAGCCTTAAAATGTCCTACTCCTTCCACGACATCGCGAGAAATGAATGATATTCGATGTGTTTAAAGCAATGGCAAAGTATTGAACAATTCAAACCATTAATAATGGATATCTCGGAAATGCATATGATGCTACAACAAAAATATTTGAAAAAATTGTGATTTTTAAAGAGATGTACATTTGTTATAAGGTTTATTACAAAATTCCTTCTGAGTGGAGGGGAGTTCACAGGATATTCCCACAAAATAAAAGTAATGTGTTTTATTTCTCAGGTAAATATTTTAATGTATAATAGTGTAACCGAAATCGCAGGCGCCATTTTTGAGAAAATTGAACATTTCGAAAAATCGTTCATATAAACGTAGTTGAGGCGGGGAATTTATTTTAAAAATGTTCGTGTTGCATCTTTGAAAAACTCTAAACATAAACATTAAGTTTGGTGTTTATCCCACTTTTCGTTTTTGAGTTATGCTGTTCTCTCTCTCACACACACGCACACATACATAGAATGTTTTCTAAACATGTATTTTTTGAATTCAGGAGTCTTTAAAATATGTATTTCCGGTGAAATTTCAGTATCAATTTTTTGGGTCGAATGCAATACCTTCTCTACCTACTAATACGTGGTAGAGAAAGCGTATATGATTGACGTCTATGGCCCGCTTTCGGGAGGTAATGGGTTCAAATCCCTTGGTCCGGTCAATCTGGCTGAGGTTTTTCGTGGTTTCCCTCCGTCACCAAATTAAATACCGGATTAGACATTTAAATTCGCCTTCAGTCTAAAACAACAGTATATAATAATTGTGATTACGCTGCCATTTGTTCACAGATAGTGAAAGCATATGCTTGTTACGGAGCAAAGTTTATGGCGGATAAGAGGTATGGGACCCAGAAGGCTGGTTGTTTACCGTCCGAGTACAGTTGGCGACTGGATAACACCCTAGCATAATCTGCTTGGCGCCGAGTGAAAATGGTATGAGTACGGAGGAAAAGACCATGAAGGCTACTGTCCACCACATACAGATCAACAATCGCCCTCCGTGGTGTAATGGTTACCATACTAGCTTCATATACCCAAGGTCGCGAATTCAAACCCGGTGGACGACGATGGATTTTTTCGGGTGTAAAATCCTTAGCATGGCTTCCTTCGGAAGGGAAGTAAAGCCGTGGGTCCCGTGTCGTAGATTTATCAAGCCTGATAGAGAGGCCTCTGAGCAAAATTAAGCGGTCTTTCACGCCCAATTTAGAATGGGACGCTGAGAACCACAGCAGTTAAAGAGCGTCCATAAATAAAACTACATTTCCATACAGAAAAACAAGTATCAGTAGAAGCGTCACGATATGACCAAGCAGTTCGTGCGACGTTGAATAAATAAAATTGAGAAAACCCTTGATATGTTCCATTCCCATGACTTTCTCTAGCTGCTCCACAAACAAGCTTTCCTTGTAAAGGAATTTTTTTATATTCGTCATGCTAATCGAGATAAATGTTATCAGGAATTATTTTAGTACTTGCTTCCTTGTAAGCAAAAGGAAACAAGAGAATACTCTTGACTAAAGTGATAGTCAAATCTTTTAAAAGTTGTTATGTGAAACAATTGAAATTCCATAGAGTAAAACAAAAGAGATGGAGTTGTCTTCCTGAATGAGAAAAGTTTAAGCAGTTTAAAATTGAAACCAATAACAAGGAGTATCTCGGAAACGGTTAATGGTACAAGAAAAAAGTATATAACATAAATCGTGAGTTTTAATGAGAGCTACATTTTTGTGCAGTAAGTTAATCACAACTGTTAGATCCGTTTTTGAGAAAATAAAAAATTTAGAGAAAAAAGTTTCTGTATAAAGGATAATTGGGGTGGGGGATTGGCAGATACTGAACCTAAATACCAAGCTGCGCATTTACCCGACTTTTCTTTTTGAGTTATGCTGTCCACAGGCACACAGGATCCTTTTTCTAATTTTTACTTTCTCTACACGGACTATGTACATAGTGAATGGAAATGAAATGGCGTGTTATTGATGGACGCTCTTTAACTGCTGTGGTTCTCAGCGTCCCATTCTAAATTGGGCGTGAAAGACCTCCTATCAGGTTTGAGGTTCTTTTTCGTGCCATAAATCTACGACACGGGACCCACGGCTTTACTTCCCTTCCGAAGGAAGCCATGCTCAGGATTTTTACACCCGAAAAAATCCATCGTCCTCCGCCGGGTTTGAACCCGCGACCTTGGGTATATGAAGTTAGCATGGTAACCATTACACCACGGAGGGCGACACATAGTGAATAGAGAAGGTATTGTAATGCACCCAAAAATTCGATACCGAGATTTCACCGGAAATACATGTTTTTGGTCCCACTGAATCAAAAAAAAAAAAAAACATTTTTGGAAAAAGGTCCATGTGTGTGTGAGTGTGAGTGTGTGTCTGTGGACAGCATAGCTCAAAAACGAAAAAGCCGTTAAATACCAAACTTGGTATTTAAGTTTGGTACATTCCAAGGATGCGACACGAAGATTTTCAAGAAAATCCCTCACCCCCAACTCTCTTTACATGGAAAAAATTTCGAAATGTTTTATTTTCTCAAAAATGGCTCTAAGGACTTTGATTAAAATATCGTATATTAAATATATTTACCTGACAAATAAAATGTATATCTTGAATTTTCTGGGAATAGCCTCTGAAGCCTACTTTATTCTGGATGAATTTTACAGAATGTTGCATAAATGCTAAACCGTAAGAGATGGACAAAAACTTTCCACACAAAAAATGTAGAGCACGTTAAAACACACAATTTATGCTATATACATTTTTTTCGTGGAGTTGGTCGTTTTTGAGGTATTCCTTGTTTTTAGTTTCCGCTTTGAAAAACATACTTTTCTTATACAGGAATGTGTCTACTCCTGTCCATACAAACAAAGGAACTTCAGTCACATAGCAACCATCTTTTGACTATCACTTTAACCAATGGTACTCCCTCATTTCGCTTCTACTTTCAAGGAAGCAAATAATAGGACATCTATATGAGCATAAGCTTTGTTGCAGAGATATAGAGAAAGTCGTGTGAATGGAACACGTCGGTTTTTTTTTTTATTTGAGGGCCCCAGAACATGTATTTCCGGTGAAATCTCGCTATCAAATTGTTGTGTGGAATGCAATAACTTCTCTACTTACTACATACGTGAGTGGTATGTAAGAGTGGTTTGTAAAAGAGATAAAAATAAATGATAGTGGGTAGAGAAACGCGTGTGAATTTAACAGCTCGACTTTTTGTGCTTTGCAGAGGAGGATTACGATGCCTTCTGCCTGGCCTACATGTTCACGTACCGGGACTTCGAAATGGGAACTCTTGGTCTTGCGTGGACTGGCGATCTCAAGAACGCTGGTGGTGTTTGTGAGAAGAATGGGGTAAGTATGGCTACAGAAATTTAACTAAACTTATAAGACTGCAGCCAAAATTACAAACTGTGTAAATTTCAGCAATTCGGTCACGGTTTAATTACTTGCTGCCAGTGGTTTTGACAGTGTAGTCCCCGGTTCGATTCCCGGATGGAGGTTGAGAATTTTTCTTTACAGAATTATTATCATCCTCCTTAGAGTCTGGATGTGTGAGTGAGAGAGTGAATGTTTGTATGAATTTAATAGAATATGGTATCCTGGTGGCTAAATGGTACTTGCCAAAGAAACAACTTCCAAAAACAGAAAAAGAAAAGAAAGAAAAAATATACAAAGAAACCGTAACATTTTATAGCTTTTCTACTTTAAAGTTTATTGATAAGACAGCACTAAATTCCCAACTGACACGCGTTTTTGTTTTAATTTAGGAGACCTCAAAACATAGTTATTAAAGCAATAATGTCTTCTCTACCTACTAATATATGATAAAAAAGTAAACGCTGATATAGTTTTGTGTCGAACATTAGAATTGAGTACCCCTAAGTTGTGGTTAGAGTATTTGAGATTTTCTGATTAGAAAAATTAGAGAACCTACTTATATTGAGAGATACTTATGAAACAGAAGGAAACTGTGTGGTACCTCTAATCTAACTTAGAGTTACTCAATAGTAATGGTCGACATAAAAGATATATCATTTTTACTTTTTTACCATATACCTAGTGGAAGAGAAGGTGTTGTTGCTTTCCATCCAATTATATAGAAATTTAACCAGAAATATGTTTTGAGGCCTCCTAAATTCAAAAACGTGAGTCAGTTGGAGAATTTAGTTTCATGCCGCCATCCATGGTAGCATAGTGGTTAGACCAACTGGACTGAAACTTAGAGATCCGTGGTTCAATCCTGGCTATGGCTTTCAGTCTGACACTACCTATGCAACTCCTGTCCTGCACACGACTTGTGTTGAAAAGCAATTAAATTAATACTAATTGATCTAATAGTTGGCTAAACTATGAAGCCCGGGACTTAAAGTACTTAAAACATTGTAAGTTGCCATTGGGGTATGTCATTTCAACATAATTTGAGATCAGCTTGTCGTTTACCGGGAAACTTGTGTGTCAGTTGAATTTAATCCCATGCCGGTATGTTGCCATGGTAGCTGAGTAGTTAGAGCGACCGGCAAGAAACCGGGAGATCCGTGGTTAAAGTGCCGAATTTTTACCTATCCAAGACCACTAGAAAGTATATGCCGCGCCCCTCATTCTTTGTCGATTGTCACACATCGTTTGTAAAGAAAATGGGACCGCAGGAGCTGTTGCAAGGAAGGTGTGGTCGCTAGCACATGGTTGGCACGAACTAGTTGACATTCTTTGTTAAACGTTAATACATTACGTAATACGTGTCTAACCTTATTATTCGTTGCTGGATTCTTCTTTAGAGTTCTAACCCCGAAGATTTCACACAATGGAAACATAGCTCCAATTTTCAAATGGCAGCTAGTTCATACAAACACACTTTGAAATACTTTAATGTGAATTGACTAGGAAACACATGATTAGGGATAGCATTTGGGCACCGATAGCAGAACAGAAACGAAGTTATCGCAGTGGTGTGTTTTCCATGTACTGTCTATGTAGTGGTGCTAACAGAAGAAAATGTGTGGTAGAATGTGATGTTTTGACTGACAGTGGAAGGCGATTGAGGTTGGGTGGGCAACAAACATAAATACTACTGATTTACGGGAATTAATAATGTTAATGTTTACGCAATTCCGTTACGTGATTAGTATCATTAACAATTCCATTTGCTTTCAAGATATGTGTGTATTAAACTGAATTTTATTTATCGACCGTCTTCAACTGCTATGATTTTTAGCGTCTCGTTCTATATTGAATGTAAAAGACCGCTTAATTTTCCTCAGAGACCTCTTTATCAGGCTTGAGGTTCTTTTACATGCCGTAAATCTACGACCACTGGCTTTACTACTCTTCCAAAGGAAACCACACAAAGGATTTTTACGCCCGAAAAAAAATCCACCGCCATCCGTCGAATTTGAACCCGCGACAGTGGGAATCAAGTCTAGTATATTGGCCCAGACCAGGAGGACGACTTTCAAGATATGTCTGAACTCTGAAGGCATTTTATTTATAGACGCTCTTTAATTGCTGTGGTTCTCAGCATCCCATTCTATATTGGGCGTGAAAGACCCCTTAATTTTGCTCAGAGGTCTCTTTATCATGCTTGAGGTTCTTTTACATGCCGTAAATCTATGTGTTGGGACCAACGTTCAAAATATGCGCATTAAAATGCCGAACCACATATTCTTAGCGTCTTAAATGTGAATCGTCTCCAATTGGCACGTAAGCAGTTTTTATGTGAACATTTCACGTCACAATGACACGGTTCAGATATGCGCACGTAATAACCCGTTGCTTACATGTGGTACGTGGGGTCGTCAACACAGGTCTGTCTGCTCAGTAGGAATATAAGGTACATCTGCAGTCACCCCATTAGGTCCCCAAGATGCTATTCCTACGCATGACAACTCATATGGCGTCCCTGTGCAACCTCCTTGGTTCTTGATGGAGACATATGGGGCGTTACATCCAAATAATTGTTATAGTTACTCCTTACTTAACTCACTGAAAGTAATATAATGTATGTTAATAATCATCATTGATGTATTATACCTATCACTTTCCATGACGCTAATGACTAGGTATGTGTTCCAAAACGGCATCTCGGATTTATCCTTTTGCATAGTTTCACAAGAGTTTCTTTGCCATATTTAAATCTAATTAGCCGGAAGATGGGCGTTGTTGTAATGGAATTTGGAAGAGGGATAGTATCCAAGCATGATCCACAACTGTTGTATTGTAACGTAATACTCACTGCAGAGTCACTGCTATTAAAAATACACAAATGACCAAGCATGTTGGAGAACTATTGGACTTCTGGTTAATATTGGGACGGTTCCATCTTCGAAACCATTCCAAAATAATTATTACATGCATAATATTTTCTTTCATATGTGATTTCTTATAGTGATTTATGTACAATGTGTACTTAGTTGTTGGTTGTGACATTTTGCAGCATTATCGAGGCAGCATGAAGAGTCTGAACACAGGGATTGTAACTTTGCTCAACTACGGTAAACATGTTCCGCCAGCTGTGTCCCACGTTACACTTGCTCATGAGATTGGACACAACTTTGGCTCTCCTGTAAGTTACACCACTTTTTCTTAATCTCTAATTTACCAAGTATACAAGTGCTAAGCAAAATCAGATATCTGAAACTTTTGATGAAAGCACATAGAAAATAAATTGATTTGTGTTATAGCTTTTTCTGCCAATAATGGTGACCGTTAAAGCTGAAGCCCTTTTGGCAACATTTAGTATAATGCAGTGTTCTGTGCCTCACTCTCTCTTACTTTTTATTTCTACTTTCTTTATCTCTCTTTCTTCCCCTTTTCTTTCCTTCTCTCTCTTTCCTTCCTTGTTCCTCTCTACCACTTTTTGTCCACTATTAACTTTCTGCTGAACCAGCTTTGGGTAGGGTAAAAAAAAGGTAAAGTCACGCAATAAAACATAATATAAAATATATTTAAAATAAGTTTTAGTTACTTTTAAGGAAAATGAGCATGTAATAATAATAATAACAATCATAATAATGATGATGATGATAATAATAATAATAATAATAATAATAATAATAATGCAAAACAATTTAAGGAAATATATTTTTACTTCCTTTTAGCACGCATGTACAATATACATAGTAGGTAGAGAAAGCATTATATTTCACCCAAAAATTCAATACCGAGATTTGACCGAAAATACACGCTTTGAGAATCCCTAGATCGAAAAAAATTGGAAAAGGGTCAATTTGTGTGTGTGTGTGTGTATGTATGTGTGTGTATGTGGGGGGACGGTATATCTCAAACACAAAACGTCTGGTTAAGTATCTCCCAAAAATGTGGCATGAAGATTTTCAGAAAAATCCCCCAACCCCAAATTACCCTTCGGAAAATGTCTTTTTTTCCTCAAAAATGGCTGTAAAAATGTTGATTAAAATACTGTATATTAAAGATATTTACATGATAAATATATATCTTGAATTTTCTGGGAGTAGCCTCTGATGACCTCTTTATTCTGGAGAAATTTTGTTTAACTGGTAAACTTTAAGAGATAGATGAAAACTTACTACACAAAAATATACACAAATTGTTAAAATACACAATTTATGTCACATAAATTTCCTTTTATGTAGAATTAACTCTTTCCGAGATATTCTTCGTTATTTATTTGTTTCAATTTTAAACTACTTAAACTTTTCTCAAACATGAAGTCATCTTTTGTTTCAGCTTTCTTTTGTTTTACTCCTGACATTTGAAAAGAGAACAGGCTTTAAACTGTTTCACATAGTGACAGCTTCTAATGGATTTGACTATCCCTTGACCACTATATTTCCTTATTCCCCTTACTTTTAAAGAATTAACTATAAGGAAATTTCTGCTAATATTTTTCGTGATATACAAGAATATCTTCAATAGAAGAATATGCTTTTAATAATAGTTTGTTATAGAATAGCTAGAGAAGATTCTGTGAATGTAACCCATCAAATTTCTTTTTCTGCAGACTTGTAAATTAAATATTCCTCTTTAATTTAAGCATATTATCATTGTAGGCACAATACTTGTAGTAACAATATATTTTTATAAAGTCTGATAAGTTACATTCATAGACTTTCTGCAACCTCTGTGGTTTATTGGCACATTGTTACTTTCTCTATACGTGCTATGTATATAGTGCATAGAGAAGGTATTGCACTCCACCAAAAAATTCGATACCGAGATTTCACCGGAAATATATGCTTTAGGGTCCCCTGAATCCAAAAAAAAGTATTTTCAGAAAAAGGTCCGTATGTGTGTGTGTCCGTGTGACTGTGAACACGATAACTCAAAAACGAAAAGGCGGTAAAATACCAAACTTGTTTAGTATCTTCCAGGGATGCGACACGAAGATTTTGAGAAAAATCCCCCCCACCCCAAACTACCCTTTACATGGAACTTTTTTCGAAAATTTTGATTTTCTAAAAAATGGCTCTAGAGATTTTGATTAAAATATCGTATATTAAAGATATTTACATGACAAATAAAATGTATGTTATAAATTTTCTGGGATTAGCCTCTGAAGACTACTTTATTCTCGGTCAATTTTACGGAATTTTGCATAACTGCTAAACAGTAAGAGATGGACAAAAGCTTACCACACAACAAATGTAGAGCACCTTAAAACACATAATTTATGTTATACATATTTTTTTCGTGGACTTGATTGTTTTTGAGATATTCCTTTTTTTTTCATTTATAAAGACATACTTTTCTCATATAGGACTTTGTGAACTCGTGTCCATACAAACTTCAGTCGCAGACCTCTCAGATAACGCAATGATTATTCTGGCAAGTCACCGATTGCAGTGCACCAATGAGTGAGTCACTTTAGTCAACAGAAATCACAAATGACAGAAAGACACAATGTCTTATCTCAGTCTTTGAAGCCAACATGTTAACTTTTTGAGTAGCATGGTAATAATTCATATTTTTACTTTCTCTATACGTACTATGTATATAGTGCATAGAGAAGGTATTGTATTGCACCCAAAAATACGATACCGAGATTTCACCGGAAATATATGTTTTGATACCCCCTGAATAAAAAAAAACATTTTTAGAAAAATGTCCGTGTGAGTGTGTGTGAGTGCGTGCGTATGTGCATGTGTGTGAGGTGGGGGTAGCATAGCTTAAAAATGAAAAGACTTAGCATTTAAGTTTGGTATCTTCCAAGGATGTAACATGAAGATTTTCAAGAAAATCCCCCCACTCCAAACTACCCTTTACATGGAAAAAAATTCAAAAATGTTGATTTTCTTAAAAATGGCTCTAATGATTTTGATTAAAATATCGTATATTAAAGATATTTACCTGACAAACACATTGTATATCTTGAATTTTCTGGGAATAGCCTCTGAAGACTACTTTATTCTGGATCAATTTTACGGAATTTTGCATAACTGCTAAACCATAAGAGGTGGACAAAAACCTAAACAATAGAAAATGAAGAGCTCTTTAAAACACACAATTTATGTTATATACATTTTTTTCATGTAGTTGGTCATTTTTGAGATATTCCTTTTTTTTTTTTTTTTGGTTTCAGCTTTGAAAAAATAGTATTTTTCTCATACAAGAATGTGTCAACTCCTGTCCATACAAATAAAGGTACTTCAGCCACATAGCAACCAGCTTTTGACTATCACTTTCACTTATGCTACTCCCTTATTTCGCTTCTACTTACAATGAAGCAAATAATAAGTCTATTTCTGCTAATTTTTTTCTCGATTAGCATGAAGTAAATAGAAGCATAAGCTTTTTAATAATAATTTGTTGCAGAGATGTAGAGAAAGTCATGTGAATGGAACACATCAGATTTTTTTACCTACTTTTATCCAAATACTTCCTCAAAGTGCAAAAAGTATTTTTATTAGCATTGTTTTTTATATTCCATGTAAAGTATGAAGCATGTACTTGTGCAGTTAGCAATAATAAATTTCCAGTAGCTAGAGTTTGTCAAAATTCTCAGATATAGGGTCAATTGGTAACAGCTTACCCTTATATTCATAGTTTATATTATTTGAGTATAATAGGACAGCTTGAAATGAAGGCAGCACTATGGCCAAGTGGTTAGACCAGTCGCCTCCCACCTTAGTGGCCCTGGTTCGATTCCAAGTGCCCGCATGTGGGGTTTACAGTGGATGAAGCAGCATCTGGGCAGATTTTCTTCAGGTCCTCCAGTTCCCCCTGCCACTCATTCCATCAATTGCTCCATCACACCTTTTCTATCATCCATTTTGCTTGCATTTCATATCATCCACTTCCTTATGCTGATGCCTGGCTACAGGCCCACCGCTCCTTCCAGGTTCTCCATTCTGTGGTTTGCTGCCATTGGCTCACCAACAGGCTTCTGACCCCTAGGCATCTGCTTATAAGTCCTAGGGGGTGACAGTCCTAAAACTAAAGGGAGGGTAAGCCGACTACAAAACAAAATGTATGTATTTACATTCCTACAACAGAACTTCTATAATCTTGAGTGGATAGTCAAGGAAATAATAAACCAGAACTACTCTTGTTTGAAATTAAGTAAGTTAACTTATCTTGCATAACAAACTTTAAATTATGAATGATTAAAATAACAAATGTATGTTTAACTTGCAGCATGATCCAGAACTTTGTACTCCAGGTGGTGAAGATGGGAATTTTATTATGTTTGCACGTGCCACATCTGGTGACAAAAAGAATAACAACAAGTTCTCACCTTGTAGCTTAAATAGTATCAATCCAGTCCTCAATGCCAAAGCCAGGAGCCCAAAAGGATGCTTTACAGGTATGTATTCATTGGAAGAGAGATTGAATTTGTAATGACAAAATCTCTTACTTCACATTCCTTTCTTCACCATCATTTATTTTTATATCTTATCCTTTTAAGAGCTTATTTTTATATCTAGCTCTTGTTAATCGAGGTAAACATTTACAGATGGTTTCATTACATATTTTATTGCAGATAAAAGGTGAATATACAGAGTGGGAGGTGAATAAGTGAAAATATTTATATCAATGTTGAGGATGATGGGATGACCCAGTATTTGCAGCGGTTATTTTTCTCTATTTTCTAAAGTTATGTTCATGAGGAAATTTTCACAATGTTTTAAGATGGCTACCATTTCCTCAGTGATTTTTTTACATAACAGGTCACAAGGTTGATTATCCTTTGCCCTTCACCCTGCCTGACTATAGATGGTGTCATATGAGGGAAGAATATTGATCACTCTGAAACTTCAACCTTCTTTTTTTTTTTTCATACAACATTACCTGATAGGATTCATAATGTATTCAGGGTTTAACTTAAAAAAAGCGTAGCACAATTACATTATTATGCTTTATTTAAATTTGGTTTTATTGAAAAAATACATAACTTGTAAATCAATATGTAAGCATTTTCACTTCCATTCTTTAAACTACAAACTCACTCTCATTGCTATTATAAAGGTGAGAAATTAAAATTAAACATTAACACTTAAAAGCTTCAAATCAGGAATTAAGAGAACCTGTGCCACAGTTACTTTGATACACTGCAGTTAACGGTCATTTTTTGAAAGATGGCAGTTTAGAAATTGCCAATGATACAGTCTCTCACATCAATGGCATATTCCCCACTTGTGGTATAAATTAAATGAATATTTGCTAATGTAGCATAGGTAAAGCCATTTATTCTTTAAGTGTAAAGGAAAGTTTGTGACTGAATCATTGTTGGTTTCCTCACTGTGAGTCATGTGAATGCAGGTCGGCAGTATGGTAGTTGTACTAATCACTGTTGCATGTTGTATGTAAGCATAAGAGAGACATAATGTTGTACTGAATATTGTATATAATTATTTGGTATGCATATAAACCCAAAGCTTAAAAGAAGCATAATATATTACAGAGCCACAGACAGCGATATGTGGCAATGGTGTAGTGGAACAAGGAGAGGAATGCGACTGTGGCTGGGAAGAAGATTGTCGAGATGAATGTTGTTACCCTCAGCGAAGGTATGCCCCACCAGAGGAACCACCATGTAAACTAACTCCTCATAGCACTTGCAGTCCATCTCAGGTAAGTTCCTAGCTTAATGTAATTTGAAAACTGTTGGACAGCTAAACATGCAAGCACCTAAGAGCAAAAGACACTGCATTTAAAATCTCCAGAAATTTAAGCATAAAATATGTAGCTAGTATTTTGCAAATTATTAATGTTATAGAAAATTCATTTGTCATATAAGAGCTACATTTTTCATTTATAAAATGCTATACAATTTTGGTTGAGAAAGAGTTATGAGGAGAGATCCCTTAAATTTTTTTTAGCATGAGAATCACCTCTACTTATTATTCTGAAATTAATAATTTTTCAGTAGAAGGAAAAGGATTTTGTTCAGATTAGTCTTTAACGTGCCCTCTATGAGTCTAATTCCTCCCAAGTGTTATCTAGCATCTCAGGTGTACTCAACCAAAGGCTTTCAAATAGTTATGTGCATGTTATTTGCTATTTCAAACTTAGTTAAAAAATGTAGCATACCACAATACTCATTTAGCTTGTTGCTGTGCTGAAAATGGGATTTTGTTTATTTTAAGTTATTGCTAAGTAACTTGTCTTGTTGCCATGGTTCAAGAATGCATGTATTAGTTACAGAAAATCTTATGTGTTCTATATAACTTTATCTGTTCTGCAAACAAGCTATCCTTAATAAAGATAATAATTTTATCTATATCACTCTGATCAAGATAAACATTACCAGAAATGCTCTTACTAATAAGGGACTACACAAGACTAAAGCAACAGCTGAATCTATTAAAAGCTGTTGCTTTGCAATTGTCATAGAAATTTGGTTCTCTTTCCACTGCTAGGAGTAAAACAAAAAAGATATGAGACAGATGAGGACTTCCTCTTTGAGAAAAGTTTAGTATTTTAAAATTGAAAGCAATAACGGCAGTATCTCTGAAATGGTTAGCTATACAAAAAATACTGTATATGATATTATGTGTGTGTCTTAACAAAATCTACATTTTTTGTTCAGTAAGTTTTTATCTATCTTATATGGTTTATCAGTAATGCAAAAGTGATTCAGAATGAAGAGGACTTCAGGGGCTATTCCTGAGAAATTCAGGAGTTATACTTTATTTGCTGCATCATTTTAATCAAAATTGATAGTTGTTTTTTAGAAAATCGAAAATTTCAACAACAAAAATTCCATATAAAGCGTAGTTTGGGGTGGGGATTTTCCTGAAAAATTTTATTTCGCATCCTTAGAAGTTACTAAACTTAAATATCAAGTTTGGTATTTAACTAGCTTTTAGTTTTTGAGCTATGCTGTCCAGAAACACATCCATGCATGCACGCACACACACCACACACACACACACACACACACACACACACACACACACTAGAGAGACAAACACATGATCATTTTCTAACATTGCTTATTTTGGCTTCAGGGGTCATCTAAACGTGCATTTCTGGTTAAATCTTGGTATCAAATTTTTGGGTGGAATACAATACTTCTTTGCCTACTATGTACATTGTATATTCAGATAAGGGAAGTAAAAAATAAATTTATAATTTTCATGATACTGGGTTTTGGTTTATCTTAGCAAATGCATTGCTTTGTATATCCACATTTTATTTTTGAGTTTTGCTATGCTCTCTCTATCTCCAGACATTTTAAAAACATGATGTTTGAATGAGTAAGAATGTGTGTATGTTTCAGGGTCCTTGTTGCACTGCCAAATGTGAGCTCAAGTTTGGAGATAAGTGCCGTGAGGATAATGGTTGCAGAGACTCCAGTTACTGTGATGGTCGTGGACCACAGTGCCCTCCCTCCATCAACAAACCAAATAAAACCATATGCAATGAGGAATTTGTCTGCTTTATGGGAGTATGTAGCAGTTTCATTACTTAATTAACAGGCTTTGATTTGAGAAACAATAATTGATGATTTTCATATTTCATTCTTGTCTTTTCTTTCTTTTTTGGGGGGAAGGGGGGTAGTAAGATACTGAAACACACTCATACACCTTTCACAGTCTAGAGCAGGCTGTTCCACCTTGAGTGAATGTCAAAGGAGCAGCTAATTACTCATGACTCACAGGAGTCTGCCTGCCATATCATACAGCTTGGAATTGAGGGCAAGCTATCATCACAGCTGAATCATCTGTTTGAATGAACTGGTAGGAAGAGAAAGCATTGTGCTGTGATTTTAGTCCAGTAACATGCTCTCCTCCAGCCAGCTCTGTTTGTGGTTGGGTATGTGTGCATACTCTAACTCAGATGAGGTGAGTTGGAATAGCCTGATCTAGAGAGTAAGGTGTAGAGTTGGCATTGGGAAACAGTACAAAAGACTATTGCCAACATAAATTTTATTTACAAATACACCAAGCAGGATGGCTCAGGCAGTAGCACCTGAGGCTTGCTTTTAGGAGGTACTAGGTTCAATTTCCATTGAGTTTTCATAGTTTTTCCCATCAGGCAATTACTGGTAGATTATACACTATAACAAACTTTCCTGTCCCTCATTTTACCTCAGTTTAGTCTCTTTCATCTTGTATGGTAACAAGATTGGGCACAAACTTTTTGACTATGTAGACTATGTAACATTTTTAAACAGAAATGTTGGGTTTTCTTTTATATATTAAAGGATATTTTATGAACTGGCAAATCTGTTTAGAAATATATTTCATCTGGCATTACCAGAGAGATAAGAATTATCTCATTCTGCTGAAACATTCTTCTGAAAATTGCATAGAAATGCAACCTATCTAGTTTTCCTGTTACCCCTGGTTGTTGAGTCTCTTGTAATTGATAGGGTGGAACTT
Organism: Hymenopus coronatus; assembly: GCA_030762935.1. Lineage (NCBI taxonomy): Eukaryota > Metazoa > Arthropoda > Insecta > Mantodea > Hymenopodidae > Hymenopus > Hymenopus coronatus. Next base: position 32,523,450 of record CM060897.1, read on the forward strand.
GAAATCCATCTTAACAATTCTGTGCATGGAGGTGTGGAACAATCGCTCTCCATTTACTTGGATAAAGTGATTCCTCAAATTCAGATTATGTTTTAACATATACAGATAGTTTTTTGCAGGGCAATGTGTTTCATATCTGTAACCAAAACTATCCTCCTCCACTGATTTACTCTCCTGATTATGTTCTTCTGGAATATGGAAATGACAGTCTTCCTTAACCAGTTCACACCATGCTCCAATAATGCTTTTATCAGGAATATATGCTTTCACAAATGTATGGCAGACTTAATTATTTGAAGTTCTTTGTGCTTTATATCAAAAGAAATAGCATAACATAACTATGATGACAATAATAATAGTAATAATAATAATAATAATAATAATTTCATAATAATAGTGATAATAATAACAACAACAACAACAACAATAATAATAATAATAATAATAATAATAATAATAATAAATGTGCTCCAATAATGCTGTTATCACAAGCATATGCTTCCACAATTGTACATGGCAAACTAAACTGTTTGTAGTTCTTCATGTTTCATATCAAGAGACAGAAATAGCTCAACAACAATGATGATGAGGATGAGGATGATGATTCTTTTTAACCTATTGAATTTTTCTTAATACGTCCAAATTGTTTTCTTCCCTGTAATATTATTATAATGGGGTGATAAGTAGTTTTGTTCAGTTGTTGTGCTGAAGATATTGATTTGATTTGTGGCTATTGGATGACAATTTAATAAGGTCTTCACTGCTGGCTAGCTCATATGCAGTATTCCCAAGGCCCATGTAATTCAAGCAGTAGGTCCCTTCATTGCTTTACCAGCTTAATATTGGGCATAAAGAACTCTGCCTGTCAGGTGCGTATAGCCAATAAATAGTCCAGTTATCAGTTAGTGGGATCAGATTCACCCAAAGGGATTTGTTAGAAACAGGAATTTATTATATTAGTTTAAATTTAGACATAGTCTTGAATATTTACAGAAAAATCCTACCATGAATAAAGGCATATTCATGTACACTCATTCATGATAACACAAGTTGCTGATCATCTAATGGTAAATCAACTGAAGAATTGAAAGAATTTTGATGATGCACACTCTTTGTATATTTGTTTTTCAAAATAAGGAATAAACTTAGTTATGTACTAATTTAATTCCAGCAGTTCATTTGTACAGAGCCACAATATTTATGTCTGACAGAAAATTCAGTTGTTAAACGGAAAGTTCAGGTAGTCCTTTATTCATGTTATTACTAACTTGGGGAGATATTTGTCACTAGTGTGCACATTCTTTTGAAACTTATAAACCTTTGACTCAGGGTCCCAAATAACTTGTCTAAGGTTCTCCTATATGTTACTGACAATTGATGTTTTTGTTTATAAGTCAAGGTTTGAAACTATTTCTTTTTTTTTCCAGGAATGCACAGGTTCTATTTGTTTGGCATTTGGTCTGGAATCCTGTCAGTGCATTCCTGGACCAAGTGACTCCAAGACAAAAGCCTGTGAACTTTGTTGCAAGTTGCCTGGGGATGATCAACCATGCCTGTGAGTATATCACCATATCATTATATAAAAAGAGTGACAGTCAGTTTAAGAGGTTATATTATTCTACTTTTGCTTTCTCTACCATCTGCATTCACTCAAAAATTAATATTGAGATTTCAATGGATCACTTCGATATATACTAAACACAAAAATATCTGATGTGTTGCATCATATGACTTTCTCTACTCACTTTTGTACAAGCTGTTGTTACAAATGATTATTCTAAAATCACTGGAGTCATTTTGGAGAAGATAAAAAATATCAAAAATATTTCCTTGTAAAGGATCGTTTATGATGTGGGACGTTCTTGAAAATATTTGTGTCACTTCTTGGGTATGCTAAACTGAAATACAAAGTATAGCATTCTCTGTAGTTTTCATTACAGTGTTGCAATGTTCATACATTACATGTGCACACATGCTTACACACCAAATATTTGTCTAGAAATGCCTATTTTAATAGGGGCATCTCAAAATGTGTATCTATGATGAAATCTTAATATTGTGTTTTTGAGTGGAATAGAATGTTTCCTCTACTTACTATAGTTGGTGGGAGAAACTAGTTTTGTCCCTCTAATCCCCCCTCCCACTACTTCCTTGATTGGTTGAGCAGTATAGTCAGATAAATGATGTGAGACTTCATAAGTTCCTCTTAGTTCTTCAACCAGTCTTTAGCTTACATATTTATTGCTTTCCCAAATAATTTTATCCATTCAGAATGGCTCACCAGAAAGTATGAAAATATTTAATCACACACTTATACTCATAAATGATCTATTTGATGTTTGCAGGTCCTCATTTGATTGGAACTCAGTGCCATATGACATTCCAGATCTATTCTCCAAGCCAGGAACACCTTGCAATGATTACAATGGATACTGCGATGTGTTCCAGAAGTGTAGAGAGGTAATATCTCTGAGAAATGGACATAAGGAATTCGAAGTTTTAAGTAATATTTAAGCGTTATTACTCATTAAGTTTCAATTTATTTAAACCTTGTGCTCTACTTCAGGAAATCTTTTGCTTTGTAATAAATTATAGGTTGTAATTCATTAGATTATGATTTTTTATTTTATACAGAAACTACATTGCATAAATTAAAAATAAAATATGAGGATAATTCAATAACTACTATAACATTTTTTTACCCCAAAGAAGAATGATTTTATTCTAGTTTGAAATATATAACTTTATTCCTTAATTATTTGACTATAAAAATATATTTTTGAACATAACGTTTGTTCAAGTTTGTAGCCTGCAATACCTACAATTCCACCGGCCCTAAAAGGGAACCTGATGTAAACAAAAGAAGCATGAAATACTGATGTGCAAATTGTATTACTATACTCTGGGCAGAGCATACATATTATCTGAAGACATGCACATCTGACCTGAACCAGCTGATTGGTATAAATGCTATCTGTAGTGTTTATTTCTGAATGATCACATTATTCTGTTTTCATTAACACATTTTACAACAGACAATTACTTTACATTTGGTGTGCTGTAACCTCTGACCAAAACACACTTTGAAATAATTTGGTATGCATTGGAATATTGATGAACAACATACTTCAATTAACAAGTTTCCTGCAGGCAGTAGTATGAATTATAAACTATTTAAATTTTTGAAGTAATAAACATTGGTAAAATAGTATGGGGTGATTAGATTTCAAATGTTTATTTACTGTGTTAGGCAAGTGACTTAAAATTGAGAACTTAGGTGTCATAGGCATAAAATGTTGAAATGATGGACTCTAGAAGTAATTATAATTTGATACTCAGAAATTCACATAAACAGGATAAAGTATATGTTCAAGAAGCATTTTTCCTCCTTGTCAATAATCAGTCATTTGACATAACATAATCTTCAACATTTTTTTAATCAACACAAGATCAGTAATTAGAAAATATGTTAAATTATTCAACTATAAATTAGCTCAGAATTTATGTAGGACTGTTTTCACTTGTCTGTGCATTGTTCGTAGTTGAACTATGTGCATTGGTTGACATTCAGACCCTAATCTTAATCCATATTTAGCATAGACTAAATAAAGTCTGGAAAATTAAATTAATTTTTCAGGTTGACCCATCAGGACCTCTTGCCACACTTCGTAAGCTTCTCCTTTCTGATGAGAGCATTGCTTCTTTCAAGCGCTGGGTTACAGAACATTGGTATGCAGTGCTGCTCATAGTATTTGCTGTTTTATTTATCCTGGTAAGTAAAGATTCACGATTCTTATTACTGACAAATACTTAATAAGTGCATTTTAATAATATAACAATTAATGATTTGTTATAAAACTTCACTTATCTTTTTCAAATTCAAAGGACTAGTTTTTCAATCACAATTCTATTCATCAGCAGCTTTTGGTTGTAGCTGTTTATTTACATTGTTACTATTACTGCCACTAGATGAAAGATTGTGTACAAAGGTATTGTAATCACTGGAATCAAAACAAATTTGGTGACAGAATCAATTGGTGATATATCAAATTTCATTCATATTTTTATTCTTTAAAATAACTATTTTCTCCTGACTTAAATCTATGGGTTCATTTAAGTGTATTAATACTTTAACTTCTGGATTTATTTCATGGCTAAATTTCCAAAAATGATCTGCCATGGCTGATTTATCAATCTGTTTGTATGTAACATTTCTAAAGTGCTGCTTATCTATGGTTTCCAAGTGACATTTGGTCTTACCAAAGTAAACAAGTTCACAATTTTAACAGTTTAATTGATAAAAGCCATATTTATTTATTTTAATACTAAAATACTTTAAACAGAGTCTCCCACACATGATCTGCTGGGTTTCAATCATGTGCAGCTTATCTTTAATAAAATTCAAGTATATAAAACAACTACCAATGAAAAGAGGAAATCAAAATGTTTAGTATGCTATCTTAAAGATATTAATTGCTAGTCCCCTACTAATATGGTGTATACCAGGTGCAGTTTGTCCCTCCAGATGCTTTCTAGATCAGTTGTAACCAACTGACCAAGATATGCTATGCTTTTAATCAAGGAGTAGAGGTGCAAAGAAGCAAGGAGACCCAAGGGCAGAATAATTATGGCATATTTGTGTCAGTTTGTTTAAATTCTAAAGGTAAAGTTCCGTTTTAACAAACAACTCCAAAGAATGGTAATTTATTGTAATTAAAAATTGCATTGTGTAGACAAGGTTGGAAAGGTAGAGTCAGAGAGACTGAAAAATGCAATGCCTTAACTGAAATTAGAACCACAGATCCACTGGTTTCCATCTGATTGCTCTAATCAACTTAACTACCATGGCCAAATGTCAGTACCACATTAAATTATTTGAGATCTTCTTTTGGTTTAATGGAAAATATGCGAGTTAGCCAGGGAATTTAATGTGATGCTGAATGTTACCATGGTATTTCAGTTGGTGATAGCAACCAGATGAAAACTGCTAGATCCATGGTCCAAATCCAGCCATGACATTGAAATTTTCGTCTCTGATTCTGCATTTCCAACCCAATATAGTTTTCTTCTGTTTGGAAAAAGTTGTTTTTTGTTATGAATTATGCAACACCATCAAAATATTTAAAATGCTTCCAAAAAATTCAGTACCAATAAAAAAACTTAAAACTTCATTAGTGCTACAGATTGCGATTATTAATTTAAGCTAAGCTGAAAATTGAAATAGGGTTAAATCAGTCAAAGAAATAATAAAAGTGTTCCAAATGTATATTTTATTTGTATTTAACTACAGATGAAAATGTCATGTAAATTCATTCACTTCCCATGTAATTAATTTGCATTTCTTTCCTATTAATAATATTTGCTAATTTCTAAGAAACATTTTACCACAGAATTAAATATATAATTTAATATTACATACTTAAAGCAGTTATCTGTTAGGTTAAAACAAATGTCTTTTTGCATCTATAGAAATGATTTTAGAAATATTCATTGGAATTAATAATTACAAATGATATTAAAATTGCAGCCAAGGAGCTTAAAATTTGGTTTAGTAAGGGATTGAATATTGCTAAAATTTCTAAGATTTAGCACCAGAAAACTGATTTAATAATGGCCGGAAAACAACTCTGAGATTGGTTAAAACTGCACATTTTGTGCACATATTTATAATGTCAGTGTCATAAATGTCTTGATAGTTCAGAGCATTTTGGGACAAGAAAATCCTGCCTCTGTTTATTTTATTTCATTTATTTCATAAAAATCCATATACATGATACTTATCATCAGCTAATTTTAGAGGTTTCGTAATGAACAAATATGTTAACAAATAATAAATACATGTACAATATACTAAATTATCTACCTAATTCTTGGATAACTACAAACATTTCAAATTGATTGTGTAAAATAATGTATAATAATAACCAAGAAAGGGAATATATATATTTATATACTTATACTTATATATATAATTAATTCATTGTAATCTGAATGACAGTGATGCCCTTTTAAAAATTATCAATAGCCAGGTCATCCTGTACAAGCATTGTCGATGTTTAGCACCATCCAGTATGTTTTGATGAGCGAGAATGTAATATAATTGATTATGGCATTGCTATTCTTCTTTCAGTAGTGCTTATACATCATTAAAAGGACATAATAATAGCCATTTTGTGTCAAAGCTTCACATTTTATTAAAATGTCAATTTATCACACACAAGTTTGTTGTTTTCATGATTAATTGATTTTGTAGGGAAAAGTAAGTATTTATAGTGATTAATTTGATTACTACTTCAGTTTTATTTGGTAATATAACATAACTTAAAATGTTATTAAAATAAAATCTATGAGAGTATTAAATTGAATAATACATCAAACTGTGACTAGCATTTTTATTAAAAAGCAGCCTAATCTGCTGTATTTTTTCAGAGAGTTCCTAGCATTAAAGGAAGAATGAAATATATATTTAAAAATAAATAAATAAAAATATATTAATCTATTGTTTTCAATGCACACTTGCACTGTACTCTGTTGAATATTTTTGTGAGATGTTATTCTCCTAGAGTAGTTACAGTATATACCAATTTTAAAGAATGCATAGATATGATAAACTTCTTTATCATATTCTTATATTAGTTTTCCGCTTTTTTCTCAAATTCTAAGTGTATCTTTCTCCACAGCATTAGAGGTGCATACTTGAAGAAAACCTTCTGCAGTAGAAGGTTTATTTTCTAAATAATAATTTGCATAAAATGCGTCAATTTGCTGATTGAATATGATTTCCAGTATAAACTATATTTATTTAAAATTTTATTTATGAAAATTTCTATCACACATTTCTACAAAGCTATTGGTACACATAATTATAAAAAATTATATATGTGATTGAGTGGTTAGCGGAGGAAATAATTTTTATTTTAATTAATATCTCAAAATTGCCATTGCATATTGAAGTAAAACTTGCATGTACTTCTTTAGTTTACTGTCCAAGCACATTAAATCTCTAGGTTTGATTCTTTAGAAAATCACATTAATTCCTAATTAAAATAACTCTAGCTAAAATGTATTAAAATGTTTTAACTTATCTAGATCTCCAATAACATATATAAAATTCATGCAGTAACAGAACATTCATCAGTGGCACAATCTGGATTTCGTTCTGAAGCAGTTGAATTTCTTTAGCCGCAGTCACTATTACAATGTGTCTGTTAACATCACTTTGTCTGTCAATAAGCAATAAACAACTTGGTCCCATGCATGTACAAAGCCAACATTTTATAAATATGATTTTGAATATAATTTCTTGTGACCTTTAAAATTTGGTTAAAGCTGGTACAAAATTAAGAATGATTTATGTAGAAGGTTATTAAAAATTCAAGATTTTTAGATGACAGACTGGATATTGTGGGTTAACATGTTATAAAATGTACCTATGCAGGAGTAGCTTTCTTCCACTTTTAAACTCTTTTTGAAATCAGTACAAAATAAAGTGCTTATTATATTGCCACATTATTTCTGTCTGAAATTTAAACTACACGTATTTTTATACATTTAAATCTTTCTATAACCAAGTTCATATGTACAAGGATCATCCAGAAAGTGACAGATAGTTTGGCATATCTAAATGATAACAAAAGATATCAACATAAAACTTTATTTACAATGTTACAATTTCTCAACGTAATCTCCATTCTGTCAAGACATTTATTGTCATGTAGTACCAGTTTTTAATGCTGATATTATACTTTTCTACCACCAAAGAACTTATTTGTTTTTCTGAATGCACAAAATGTTCAGCCAATCAAATTTTGTATGCAAATAACACAAGTGTATGGTGATTATGAAATGAACGAATCTTCAGGAGGAAATGTGCATAATTTATGAGTAATTAAGGAAGAACCAGTGAGGACAGTAAAGACTGGAGTGGAAGTGGATCAACCATTATGGAGAAGTTGAAAGAAAATGTTGATAAAAGAAGTAAGAAAAACTGGTGTTTCCTTTGAGCACCATACATGACTTTTTGGATGAAAAAGATTTCCCAACTGATGAAGACCTCAAAATGACAGTGACATCTTGGCTTATATCTTTAGCAGTGGAAGAGCATAACATCTGCACATGACAATAAATACCTTGATAGCAATAACAATTACAATGAAAAAATAGAATAAAATACTGTAACATTTGAAGTAAAGTTTTGTGTTGATAAATTTCTTTATTGTTTAGTTATGCCAACTTGTCTGTCCCTTTCTGGATCATCATATATATGCTTGTGTTATAATAATAGGCCAAGGTCCAAAGACCTTCTGTTTCACTTTATCAATAATGCAAAATGTACAAATTTACCCAACTACCATCTCCAAGTTTGACTACCTTGGCAATAGCAACTGAGAGAGTGAATATGAATGTATTATAAACTGATATGCTGATGGAAAAAAGCCACCATAGAGCAAATACAAAGTAAATATTACAGGGAGGAAGCTCAATCATTAAAACTGGCATTTGGACATATATCACTGTGAGCAAAGGGTTGACATTCAATAGAAAATGGCAGAAATCATCCATGCCAAATTTTAATGTTGGGATGGTCTTTCTTTATTGTTATATGAAGTAGAGTTAGAAAATGGGGTCACTCATTTTGTTAGGTTTATTTTTTAATGTGTTTTTCGTGGGGGCTGTGGTAGGGATTTTATCCCTTCACTGCACCATTGTATTAATAGGTTACAATATCCTGAATATCTTATTTTTGTCTGTGTTTTTTATGATTATTATTACTAATTTCATTGTTTTATAATTATTTCAGTAGAAAAAAAAACAGGCTTAACTAAATACCTTTAAGAGTTTAATATTTGATAAATAATATTTAGTTCTGTTTTTTCTATTTTTATCTGTTTTCCTTTGTTAGAAGTTGCGGACAATGTTTGATGATGACAATGATGATAAAGATTCACGTAAGTTTGATATATTGTTGTCCTGTATCGATGTAGCACCAGAAGCAGCTTGGATGCAACGCAGTAGCACCAAAAGCATAATCCAAACATTTCACAGAGTCACCATTTGTAGACCTTATCCCCCAGTAAACAACAAGGACTTGTATCTATATGTAGTTAACATAAGCTAGAAAGTACATTATAGATATAAAAGCGTTACAAGTAGTGTGTAGTATAGTTCCTAAACCAAATGCATTGAACAGCAAAGGAACTATTTTTAAGAACTAAATAGTTGTAAGTCCTTTTGTTCTAATAAATCATAAATATTTGATCTAAACTTATGCAGAATTTTTGTTTTTCTCAAAGTCTTTATTTATTCATCTATATTAACTATTTTTCTTCAAAGCTGCCCCCATCAGATATATTACATAGTTCAATAAATAATGCACTGATTTTTTACTTATTGGAGGTTTACTTATTTGGAGCAATCCATTCAATTCATTAGCTACAAATAGGATCTTTTCAGCATAGTCTCTGTTCAAATCTATGACTTTCCTCCACCAAGATGTAAGATTTACAACTGCACTATCCTCCAGCCAGCTCCTTTTTCAGTCATGTTCAATGACCTCATTGGTGTCATATTGCCTCTCATGGAGTATATGTTTAAGGAAACCAAACAAATTAAACTCAGATGGCGAAGTTCTAGACTGTAATGTGAATAAGGAACAATAGTCCACTCAATTTTTGTGCTCGTTTCACAGGTGCACAGAACTTAAATTTGGCCTTATGATATGTTGAAAGAGGACATTGTTACATGTTTATGGAGATGAACATGCAGAAATAATTTGTTCAGTTTTTTTTTTCAGATTCTCAATGTACATTTCTGAGGTTTTTGTGTGACCATCAATCAGTATGTCAATGACAATCACTCCTTTAGAATCTCAAAAGATTAAGACCATAACCTGGCTGAGGGTCTTTACCTGAACTTCTTCTGAGGAGAATTCATGTGGCTCTCCATGGACTGTCATGGCTCAAAATGATCAATCCATGTTTCAATCCCAATAAAAATCATCAGCTTCGTGATGTTCAAACAACTTTGTGCAAATGTTTCTCATGTTGTCAGTTTGGTACTTAGGACCCCACTTGGAGCAAGTATTTAAATAACCTGTGGTGTATGCAAGTGTGTTGGCCTTAGCCCTGAAATGTCTGCCCTGAAATGATTCTACCTTTGCAGCCTTGCCCTACACATGTCTAGTGTGAAAGAACAATGAATTACCACATTTTTGGTTGTAACAATCTAATCTTGCTTATGTCACTCTGATATTCTGCTTACTCAATGACTAATGATACTCCTATCCACTCCTGATCTCAAAGGTATTTTAAGCACTCTGTGAATGTTTCTAATGGTCTCCTACTTCACAAAAAGAAATTCATTCACAGCTCTCTGTTATGTACACTTCATGTGCACTATTATATGTACTACCATGATGAAAAGAATGAAAGTTCATGGCACTGTCAAGGAAGCTTTGCAGTTCGTGTAAATAAAAGTTGGTGATGTTCTAATATTTTAAAGCAAAAAGAAAGATGTGCATTGTTTGTTTATACACTACAATAATGTGCATCTTGTAGTGTATTTTCCAATCTTCAAATCACTTCTAGAATGCAACTTTTTGTGTACCATGCAGCTCCTTCAGAATTCACTCTTTATCTCCACATTGTCGTCAAAATGTTTTCCTTTGGTGGGTTCTTTAATCTTCAGAGATTGCAAGAAGTCACAGAGTCCATGCCTAGTATATATGTAATGATTTTGGCCCAAAGTTCCCAAACCAGCAGCGTGAGAATTTGAATTATCATGCTTTAATTGCTGTTTGTAGATTCACCACAAATATGAGTACTCTCTTTGGAGTGCTTCATGCAAATGATGTAGAATTTCCAGGTAATGCTCCTTATTGGCCAAACAATCTGGTGGCAAGAACTCATAATACAATAAATTGTTGAAATCAAATAAAACAATGCAGCTGTTTTTGGTCTTGGCTGTACAGGAAGAATCCATTGGTATGATTGGTACTAGTTTCGATGTCATATCCTTATAAGCTTGTTTAATTACCAATCATGATCCATTTTGGATCATCGATTTCATGCAAACTAATCATTTCAGATTAAAGAATTTGCTGCTATCTCTCTCACGACCAAATCATCTGAAAAGAATTGATATATGCAAAGTGCTCACCATGCTCTTACTTCCTTTATTTGAAGACTCCCAAAAAGCAAAATTCAACGTTTCCAATATGGTGGTGCACTTAATTCCAGTCTTAAAGCATAATTTAATGCAAACTGTTTGTTCTGTTTCCTCCACATATACAACAGTTCAAACAAAATACTATAACCTTTCTGATAGCCAGCAATAATCTATGCAACTATTATGATAATGTCAACAAAAAACAGATTTTCACAACTTGCAAAATAAAAACTCTGCATATTTATAATCACACCTTATATTATATGCAGAGATATATTGATATACCCTCACAAAACAGTAATCCATGTATAGAACCAATAATTTTTGTTGCCATAAATTCTATTACATAACACTAGTAGTCTATGGGTTGTAAGTTTAAAATATTCTGTTTGTAACACTCACAAGATTTCCCCTATATGAGTACCACCTATTGATATAAAAGGTAATATTTTCAACCACTTTATGCTAACCATATTAAATTTTTGCCTAGAAACGGTTCAAACAAAATAAGTAATACAAATCTTTTGGTTATACAATGTGAAAACAGCACAACTGTTTATACTACTAGTCATTATGTTACTAATAAAGAAAACAATAATTGCATGCTTCATTTGATGACATACTTGGAAAAATATAAACTACAATGAATGTTTTGGAAATGGCTAATGCTACAATTGCATATTTTAAGGTACCCTGTTTGGATTAGAGGATTTTATAAATTTTTCATATGATATTCTTGTACTACGTATATCAGACTCAAATATTAAATTTTGTATTAATCTTATTTTTCATTTTTGTACTGTTCAGAAACTTAGAAACTTTTCTAAAAAGCATTCTCCCTGCATTTTGCAGAATTCAGAAACATGTATTTCTAATGAAAAGATGTCACAATTTTGGGTGTAATGTAATATTTCCTCTATCTTAGCTTGAGTAAGTAAAAATATATAGTTCATATCTACTTGATATGGCATATGTGCTATTTGTATATTTGGATATAACCTTCTTTTAATTCAAGTATATAACACTTGCCACCTCACTGGCACTGTGTACAGCCAATTGAGATTTAATGGCTTAAATGCATAAAATAGAGTAACTCCATCCTCTCACATTATTAAATCTCTTCTTGCAACAGCATGCATAAAAATCTGCCAAGCTTTTACTCAGTCAGTAAGGCTTCATGGATTGCAGCATAGAAAGAAACACAAAGTAGTGATATTTTAAACAGGTAAATCCTGAACTTTCTCAACAAAACACTCAAAATACCTACTGAGAAAAATAGAATTGCATGTACGAGGGGTGAATGTCAACATATAAAATCAAAACAGCTTAGGTAAATCATTTCAGTTTTACTACATACATACATACATACATACATACATACATACATACATACATACATACATACATACATACATACATACATACATACATACATACATACATACATACATACATACATACATACATACATACATACATACATACATACATACATACATACATACATACATACATACATACATACATACATACATACATACATACATACATACATACATACATACATACATACATACATACATACATACATACATACATACATACATACATACATACATACATACATACATACATACATACATACATACATACATACATACATACATACATACATACATACATACATACATACATACATACATACATACATACATACATACATACATACATACATACATACATACATACATACATACATACATACATACATACATACATACATACATACATACATACATACATACATACATACATACATACATACATACATACATACATACATACATACATACATACATACATACATACATACATACATACATACATACATACATACATACATACATACATACATACATACATACATACATACATACATACATACATACATACATACATACATACATACATACATACATACATACATACATACATACATACATACATACATACATACATACATACATACATACATACATACATACATACATACATACATACATACATACATACATACATACATACATACATACATACATACATACATACATACATACATACATACATACATACATACATACATACATACATACATACATACATACATACATACATACATACATACATACATACATACATACATACATACATACATACATACATACATACATACATACATACATACATACATACATACATACATACATACATACATACATACATACATACATACATACATACATACATACATACATACATACATACATACATACATACATACATACATACATACATACATACATACATACATACATACATACATACATACATACATACATACATACATACATACATACATACATACATACATACATACATACATACATACATACATACATACATACATACATACATACATACATACATACATACATACATACATACATACATACATACATACATACATACATACATACATACATACATACATACATACATACATACATACATACATACATACATACATACATACATACATACATACATACATACATACATACATACATACATACATACATACATACATACATACATACATACATACATACATACATACATACATACATACATACATACATACATACATACATACATACATACATACATACATACATACATACATACATACATACATACATACATACATACATACATACATACATACATACATACATACATACATACATACATACATACATACATACATACATACATACATACATACATACATACATACATACATACATACATACATACATACATACATACATACATACATACATACATACATACATACATACATACATACATACATACATACATACATACATACATACATACATACATACATACATACATACATACATACATACATACATACATACATACATACATACATACATACATACATACATACATACATACATACATACATACATACATACATACATACATACATACATACATACATACATACATACATACATACATACATACATACATACATACATACATACATACATACATACATACATACATACATACATACATACATACATACATACATACATACATACATACATACATACATACATACATACATACATACATACATACATACATACATACATACATACATACATACATACATACATACATACATACATACATACATACATACATACATACATACATACATACATACATACATACATACATACATACATACATACATACATACATACATACATACATACATACATACATACATACATACATACATACATACATACATACATACATACATACATACATACATACATACATACATACATACATACATACATACATACATACATACATACATACATACATACATACATACATACATACATACATACATACATACATACATACATACATACATACATACATACATACATACATACATACATACATACATACATACATACATACATACATACATACATACATACATACATACATACATACATACATACATACATACATACATACATACATACATACATACATACATACATACATACATACATACATACATACATACATACATACATACATACATACATACATACATACATACATACATACATACATACATACATACATACATACATACATACATACATACATACATACATACATACATACATACATACATACATACATACATACATACATACATACATACATACATACATACATACATACATACATACATACATACATACATACATACATACATACATACATACATACATACATACATACATACATACATACATACATACATACATACATACATACATACATACATACATACATACATACATACATACATACATACATACATACATACATACATACATACATACATACATACATACATACATACATACATACATACATACATACATACATACATACATACATACATACATACATACATACATACATACATACATACATACATACATACATACATACATACATACATACATACATACATACATACATACATACATACATACATACATACATACATACATACATACATACATACATACATACATACATACATACATACATACATACATACATACATACATACATACATACATACATACATACATACATACATACATACATACATACATACATACATACATACATACATACATACATACATACATACATACATACATACATACATACATACATACATACATACATACATACATACATACATACATACATACATACATACATACATACATACATACATACATACATACATACATACATACATACATACATACATACATACATACATACATACATACATACATACATACATACATACATACATACATACATACATACATACATACATACATACATACATACATACATACATACATACATACATACATGAGGAGGCCCAATTCAAGATTACATTGGCAACAGATGAAAATAATGAGTATGATGATGATGATGATGATGATGATGATGATGAATAGAAAATAATTTCACCGTAATTTAGTAATATTGTTACCTCTCTCAATATGTGAACAAGCTCTAATCCCAATTGGGTTTATGCTGTCTTTGACAATCCTTTTATTTAGATTTTTTTGTGCTTATTCCCAGTGATAGTTAATGGATAGCTTCAGTGCTTTAGGGTCCTAGCTCATTTTGCCATTTATTTTATTTATTCAGCATCTGATGCATTGTTTTCTACTGAAAAATTTAAAGAAGAGGATAGGAAAGAAAGAAAAACAGTTGTTTTGAGATGTGCACTCACTGATATAGATGAAATGTAAAAATGGTGCAAATGAGCCAGTATTTGCCTCCATACATTGTTTTCAGTTATATTGCTTAGTAGTTAGCTGTAGCAGATAGATATAGTATGTGCCAAACCTTAAGCATTTTGAGGAACAGCCTCATAAGAGCTCAAGGTAATGACATTGCCTCCCTAGGTTCCCTGCTGTGGGTGTGCTACTGATGTGCCATATATATTAGCCATCTTATTCAGCACTGTGCTGGTGAATTTTTATGTTTGAAATGCACACGCTAGGAAATGTGAACAGTATATACCTAACATTTACTTAAAAACTGGCAGAAGTAATTCCCAAAATGAAGTAATTCAAAATTAACAAAATAAAAACCTCATATGCTGCACTCACACAATTCCTTTTTCTTTTCATAAATCAACAAGCAATGACTCCAGAGAATATTTTTCTCCACTTAAAATATTCTAGCAGTTAATTTAATACAGAGAATATTTTCAGTTTTAATATGCAGAAAGAACAAATGATGTTATATTTTGTGTTCTGGCATTTTTTTTTTTTTCAGATTTTTCACTTTTTGCAGGGGAAGGAAGGCCTATGTGATTGGCGTATGGTTTAAACTGACAGCGAAATAAATTTCTAAACTCAAAAAAACTTATTCATCAATAAGGAAATTCAGTAAATACATTAATATTTGCATATTTGATATAACTTTCCTCCATCAGTCCGAAACAGATTTTCATAGCAACTTCAGGCTATATAAAAAAATTGCTCTGCTAAATGCAGTTATTATAATAGTTTTCAGTGATTTTTTTTTTATCCACTTCTCCCTTATATTATCATGAGTAGGAAGTTTAGAATCCTACATTAATTTAAATGTTACCATAGATGTTAATAAAATCTACTTAATCCTCCAAATTTAATATCCATATTTATTGTTGCAGACATGTAATAAAATAATATTTTATAGTAGAATTTTACCATTTAAATCATATTGTCTTTTCTTTTCTTCATTTGTTAACATTATTTCTGATTTAATTCATATAGCGCTTAAATTTAATCAGTAGCCATCCAGCTTCAGTAATAAGTTAATTTTATTTTCACATAAATACTTCTATTACTCATAAAATATTCAATCATTGAAACAATAGTATGCAATAAAAACATTGCTAAGTGCTTTGCAGAAACTAAATAAGTGAAAATACCTGACTTGTCTCATAAGTTATTTTTCTTTACATTTGCAAATATGCACTACCATTATTTCAAATGAAGTAAGCATTCACTTACAAACAATATGTGAAAACAACATTTGAATATTTATTGAAAGTAAAGGATTAAATTAGGAAACCATAGTAACGAGCTCTTAAAAAAGAAATTAAAAAATAAGATTTACCAACTTTCAAACATCTACTATCAGATGATACATTTATGTTTGGGAAAATGCAATCATATGCCATGAAATATTTAGAAAGCAAATAATCATACAAAAATAATTATTTAACACAAATATTTTTCTAAAGCAAGTTTTTGTCCTTTTATGATGTCGTCCTAGGTACAAAATTACACAACATGCATGGACTCACAATAACAATGAGTTAACAGAAACAGATAAAGAGTGATTTGCCATACAATGATATAGATTTTTCATGCAGTAAACTTTTATGTCATAGATTTTTGATTTATTCAAAAGTATTTCAAATTCTTCAAAATAAAAAGCACTTCATGGACTATTCAAGATATGCATTTTATTTATCATCTAAATATCTTCAATATATGGTATTTTAATCAAATATTTTTTTTAGAAAATCCTATATAGTGAAAATGTTTCTTTGTAAAGGATAGTTAGAGTTTGGGGATTTACTTTAAAATATCCATAGAGTATGCTAAGCTTATATACTAAGTTAATTGGTTTAGCAAAGCTTTGGCTTATATATAAAACATATATAAAACTGCATACCCACCATTGAAAAATGCTTAAGGTTTGAAGCATACTGTAGTCTTTCCTACACAAACCAAAGTAAAATTGGATTCCCACTAAAGCAAAGAAATTAATATAAAATTACTTAGGTTATTTATTTAGAGAGTTTTATACTTAAAATGTATAAAGTTAGTGACTTAGAATATGTAAAGTTAGTTCAATTAGTTTCTAGGAAACATTAATGAATCTGAGAACTTGAAATGTCTACTGAGTACCTTTATTTGTTGTTATTAATGACATTAAAAAGTATTAACCTGTTTTTTACAGCATATCAAATATAATAGTAGTCTATTATTAACAGTTTTTTTTGCAAAGTTGGATTAGATTATCAGAATTCAATTTCACAGTGGAAACTAAAACCATGAATCTCCAGCTCTCTTAACAGTGAGTTTATGATTCTATTATTCCTTTAAGCCAATCTTGCTGGGATGCTTGAATCTGATGAGAAGGTTTAATACATGTTGGACCTCTCATTATGGTATTCAGCAGAAGGAGTATTGGCACAGAAAATTAAGGTGACAGTTAAAAACATTTTAAAGATAAAGTTTGCGTGGTACACTACAACAGAAAAGGATATAACAATAAAAAATACTTCTTGAAGAACAGCTTTTATATTTCTGTATAGTAGTTGCCAAGCATGTTCTAATGTGCATACAAATAAGTTTGGTCTGGATTTTGTTACATAATCAAAGTAAAAGCTTCAGGAATTATTTTGTCTGCAATTTTTAATTTAAAAAGTAATTATATTCATAATATTCACTGCCACATAAATTCTCCTCTAATTAATTTTCATCAAAACCCAGACAAAATAATAAAGCATTAGTTCTAAAATTAAATTAAAATTATTTTTCTGTTAATGAAGCTGTCAATTGCCAGGATCATATCAGCATAACTAGTGTGCTGGAATTTCACCCTGCAGGAGTTCTTTTACATGTCAATAAATCTATTGGCATGGTACTGTCGCTTATAAGCACACTTAAAAACAATTGGTCTGGACTGCATTTGAGCGGGCAACCTTGGGATCAGAACCAGCGCCTAACCAACTGAGACAACCAAACTGCCAAAGCTTACAAGATCATAATAATCTAGTCAAAATTGCTCCACTAGGGACTTTTTATGCAAAGAAAAATATAATTTTGAGAAATGAGAAAGTAGAATTTAAAGGAATATACTCGTTTCTAGATATGCCTTGTAATCTCATGTTAAATGGCCACTCAGACATTTAAAAATGGCACAGAGTAAAAAATCATATCACTTTTAAACAGAAGAAACAAGAAATATTAGTACCTAATAAAACAAAAAAAAACCATAAATTTGGTCCAAAACCTCAAAT
Source organism: Hymenopus coronatus (assembly GCA_030762935.1). Classification (NCBI taxonomy): domain Eukaryota; kingdom Metazoa; phylum Arthropoda; class Insecta; order Mantodea; family Hymenopodidae; genus Hymenopus; species Hymenopus coronatus. The sequence goes on from CM060897.1 coordinate 32,542,876, forward strand.
TTTCAGCTTACTGTCTCCTTAAAGATCCATGGTTTCATTTCCAAGCTTGGAATTGCACCTTTAGAGCCTGATTTAACTTTCCAATTAAGTGCCTAGACATGAGTAGTATGTATTATCAAACTGTTTTGTTAAAATCAAATATTGTATGAGAAAGATAACAATGTAAACACAGTTTTCTAATACTCAACATATTTTGCCGATGAGTTGAAGTATGCAGAGTAAACTGCAAGGGACATTTGATAAATTCTTATTTATGTATTTATTTGTATATTTGTATGTGCATTCTGTTTTACAGTATCTTTTTCCTATTATTCAAGGTAGTCTACCTTCTTCTCATGGGAATATTTAAATTTCCATCTAGGGAACCTCTTTTGTTCATCTGTCTCAGTAATGACAGTAAAAGGCCTTTCTAAGGAAGCTAAAGAATACTATTATTTTTTTCAACTCTGGGAATAATTGGTCATAAACCCATGTATAGCCTGTACAGTACTTCTCATCTGTATTTCTGCACTATTTTGTTACAACATTCTCAATGTTCTGGAGAATGTTGTTGTAGAGTGGTCCAACCTTGAGTAAATAAAGTTGGTGTTTTGCATTCTTCTGTGCAGATTTGCATGTTACTGTGATGATACACTGCTGTGGTGATCAAGGGCAATAATTATTTGCTTGAGCTTTGATTGAGATTATCGCTGCTCTTACTGCCATGTCCTTGAGAAACTTTTGGTAGTTAACATTTTCAGTAATATGATTTGTTCTGCAATGATGATACCTGCCATTTATGCAACAATTATATTTACTGTTCTGAAAAAAATGGTGCAAGCAGATGGGAGTGGCAGGAGTGCTATGTGGTTTAGTTGCATTCCTTAATGGTATGCAATATAAAATAAATACTTTTAACTACTTTGTACTTAAAGAAAGTAAACTGGTTAACTGCAATAAACAACACAAGCATACAGGCCTGTTGATCTGAAGCATTGAACAAGAGGTTTATGGTTCAAATCTTGCTAGGACTGTCCTCCCTGACTGAGGATTTTTTCAGGTTTTCTTCAGTTGTCATAACTCAAATTTTGGAGGAGGCACCTTAAATTTAGACCTGAAGCATTTGCTTCCCAAATTTTCTTCCGAATTGTTATTTCATTTCTCACCAGTGTCACCTTCTATGGTGCCATATATAGTAAGAATGGATTAAACACCATTAAAAACAAACAAAAATTTATCTGAAACAGGGAGGGCATGTACTGTGGATACAAAAGGCAGCATACATATTAACAACATTTATTGCTAAAGAATATTAGTATTTCCTGTGCTTAAAGTGATATGTCATGGGATTCCCTTGCCAGGGAAGCTGAACCTCTTCTCATTGTCAAATTATTTCCAACTCAAAGTGTATAATTAATGTTCCATCAAATACAACAGTTCAACAAAGAATAATTCCTTAAATGTTAATTCTGTTTTAGTAATATTGTAATGTGCTAGTATTTCTGTACCTGTTCAAACTGTGAGAAAGATATTTTTCTCTTCTTTAAATTATTTGTCAGGATATACAAAGTTGGCATTATGGAATCCCAATGGGTTAAGAAAGTTTCTCTAATGTTACATAACTATCTTCTTCTAGAGCATCTGCCATAAGTTGTTAACATATTAGTCTGCTAAAGCTTTGGCTTCCTGGTTCTTGGATCATTACCAATGTTCACATGAGAATTGATTAGCCCAATAAGACGCTGAACTAAGATCCTCTGTGAATTTGCCTTAAGCACTGTGGATTCCTTTTGAATTCTTTCCATGTCAAGTTTTAATCTTAATATTCTATCTTTGATCTTTAATGTTACAGTCAAAGACATATGCTTTTCCTCAAGCATTCAGCTGCACTGATGTATTTTCACTGCTTTTGCATCATCTAGTTCTCACCACAATCAACTTTTGCATTGTTAATAAATACCCATCATATTTTAATACTATGCAAGTGTTTATTACTGAACATGACTAACCTTGCAGCTCTATGTGGTTTTGACAAAACACATGAGGTTAGCATAAAGTCTCACAAACACTGAAATACATCATGATTATTGACTAATATATAATACCCAGAGGTAGGCAATGTTGAGAAATAATGTAGACTTTATAGCACTATTGTTGCAACATGTCAAGAGAAATGTAGTGGCATTCATTTGTGTTTCTACATGCAGAGACACAATTTTCAACATTAGCTGTACAAAGCTTCATTCGCTGCTATTCATTATTTGGCCCTGCTTTCACTTTTCCATTTTAACATATTTCACTTTGCACTACATAACACGCAGACACTATGCAAAGTGTGTGTGTTTGGTTTGTCAATAATGGTATCACTGTTGTACCTCACTTGTTGCGCATACTATATTTTAAAGTAAACCCACTGCTGTAAAAACAAAGAACCAATTAGGTTGTACATAAGATATTCCCTTAATAGGTATATAAGATTTTGACTGAGGCAAAAACTCAAACTACATTCAAAATTATTTGTAAAGGGGTGTGTATAGTAAAACACATGAGCCATTGCTAGAAGTACCTTTTAACATGTATTTCATAGCAAAAATCACATGACATATGGTATAATATTATGGGGACCAGCAAAAGGTTCATAAACAATACTTAAGATATTATTTATATTTTAGCTATCAGTTTCTAAGAATTCATGCAGAAACTTATTTTAAAAATTGAACACAGTTCTTCTGTCTTCAAAATATCTGTATGGTTTAACTAAGCATATTTTAAGGTATAATTCAGAGGTTCTATTTGAGTAGTTTTTGCTAGGTAAGCTATATTTTTTAAATGTGTTGTTATCGAGTTAGGGGAAATTAACACTTTTGTTTTAGATGAAATTCTGTTAAACAGATCCTTGTTTTCCTACAGCATTGGAATAATGCTTGTATTCTGTTTTTAATGTTGTTTACATCGTGATTAATTTTAACATGTGTTTTGTTATTTATTTGAATTTATTTGAAAAGGGATTCTATTGCATATCAACATTATCAAAATTAATGTAATGTAAGAAAACATAAATAATAATTGAAAACTTGCAAATATGCAAAGAAGCTTATGACAGTGATGTGATTAAATAAAAAGCAAAAGAATTTGAGTTGGTTTTTGTAACATAAACATCACTTATTTTAACTTACTGGGACCGGTATAGGAAATACTTGTTCCCATTTTCAACAAGTGTTCCCAAAACCGGTCCCAGTAAGTAAAAGTGATGTTTGTGTTACAAAAACTGACTCAAAATTTTTTTGATTTTTATAAATAATAATGTTATTCAATCCATAATAGCATTATAATAACTGAAGATGAATTAAATCTAGTTACTTTGCACTCAACAACTCATTTATAAGATAAAAATGAATTTAAACTTAACTCATAATCATGTATTATACAATCCAAATAAAAAATATAATTTTATCTCCAAAAGTAATATTTGCATAATAGCTATTAATAAAGCAACGTCTCCCACTCAAAATCACTTTTAGAAATTCCAATACTCATAAGTTCGCATATAAATTAATGTTAAATGAGCACCTCAAAGCAATAAGAAATCAGCCCCACGTCAGAGGATTTATTGGCATATGAAAGAACTCCTACAGGAACAAAATCTGGCATATTTACAGCACTGATATAATCCTTGAAATGGACAGTGTCATTAACAAACTATTGATTACTATACAGATTTTTGTAATGTGGATCCTACAAGAGATGTGGATAGACAGTCTTAGCAATTAGGAAATGCTAAAATATTCCATTCACTGCAAGGACTTTCAGTTTTACAGCCTATTGTAAAAATGTTCCACTTTACTGTTAGACATACTAATATTTGTATTGTTGCTTGGGGAAATGCAAAAAGGACACAAGATTTTATGCTGAGCTCTATCCAAGGAGACATTGCCTCATCACAGCATCTTTACCTTACCATAGACCAACAACTGCAAGAAATAGGAACTTTTTGAAAACAAGCACATTGTACCAATGTCCAAAGAAATGTAAGAACAGTAGCTCTAGAAGAGGAGGTTCTTGACTGGGTCTATAACTCTCCATCCACAAGCACAAGAGCAATGGCACTTGCCATGCACACAAGGCAATCTTTGGTTACTAGAATTCTGCATAAACAGTAATTACATCTATATCATCTCGTCTCGGGCTGGATGACTTTCCATCCTGACTACAGTTTGTACAATGGTTTCTTCATAAATGCAATGATCAACCAAGATTTCCTATTATGATAATGTGGACGAATGAGAAGGTTTATACATGACAGGGGATGTTTAACAAACATAACAGTAATATTGGGCACAATAAAATCCTAGATATATTAGAGTTTCAAATTATCAACACCAGTTTAGCTGGCATTGTGAGTGACACACTCATCTCGTTCTTTTTACTATATACTTTGCCAGAACTTTTGGAAAATGTATTTCCAAGACAATGGGACACCTGAGTATTATTCTGGTGAAATAAGGGATTTTCTAAGTGTAAACTACTATAATTGCTGTGTCGGTAGAGGAATATGGTAGTCATCAGTAGTCATGGACAGCATGTTCATTGTTTTGGAAGTTTTATTTTGAACAGTTTTAGAAGCATGTGTATGGGCCACCATTGAATAGTGAAGAGGAGCTGATAGCCAGGAATTTTGTAGTACTTGATGCTATTCGTGGTACTTGTTACTTTTTAAAAACCTTGGCAATCATTACAACAGTGCTATCAACTATGCTCCGAAGTCAACAATTAGCATTATGAACATATTTTATAAACACCTATACACCTGTTCATTTCTTGTGTTGAATCAGCATATTTTTACATCATTTAATATTATTTTAACTTATCTCAGGCAATTTGTAGAATGGTGAAGAAATTTTATGAAAAAATAATATTATTTGCCTGTGTTATTAACAGTAACCTGTATTTGCAGCTTCAGATTGGTTAAAAAAGTTTTGATCTACTTCACAGCACATGCTTTTAGTATCATGTAATTAAATAACAATTCACAAATTACTAAGTCAGGTTAACAGTTTTGCATTGCTTAAAATTAAAGATATGTAGCTACTTGTTTCAAAACTCTCCCAGTGCTTTGTAGCAGAATTGCATAGTGACAAGTTTGAGAGAATTAAGTCCAACCTGATGGGTTTGAAAGCAGGTCTAGCTCACTAACAAGATGTTTATGGGCATATATTTCCACAAAGAAAGTACTAAAATAGAGCCTCTGAATAATATTTTAAAATGATTCTGTGTTATTCGGACTCATCCTGTACACAGAGCAAATGTAATCATAAAGTTAGAACGCAAAGCAGCTTAAAGTGCCTTGATTATTATTAAATTTATAATTGATTTTCAAAAAAAAAATCTAATGTGTTTTGCACATATGAATTTCTCTGCAAACTATTGTTATAAAAGATTATTCCTTTATCTATATTTAGTAGATAAAGATTAGCAGAAAAGTTGTATTAGTTCCTTCTAAGTAGAAGGGAAATAAGGTAATACAATAGGCAAAAGAGATAATCAAATCTTTTAAAAAACCGGTCGCTATGAAACAGTTGAAATTTGATTTGCTTTGTTCAGCATGGAGTAAAACAAAAAAGAGATGAAATGAATGATCTTATATTTCAGAAAAGCTTTAAGTTGCTTAAAACTGAAACCAAAAACAAGGAATATTTTGGGAATGGTTCATTCTACATAAAAAAAAATGTATATTACATAAATTGTGTGTTTTATTAAGATCTAAATTTTTTGTGTAGTAAGATTTTTTCTATCTCTTAAGGTTTACCAGGCCGGGGGGGAATCGAGGCGCTGACCACTTCTCACCCTCCAATACTGCACCCCATCCATGACGTCTGTAGTGGACCGAGATGGGGGACGCAGCGGCCGGGCGATAGGCCAAGGTTCCCCATGAGCTGTCGTGCCATGTAGTTATAAGGTTTACCAGTTATGCAAATTTCATCCAGAATGAAGAGGTCTTCAGAGGCTGTTTCCAGAAAATTCAAGATATACATTCTATTTATCATACAGTATTTTAATCAAAATTGTTAGAGCCAGTTTTGAGAAAAACAACATTTTCAAAAATTTTTCCCTGTAAAGGGTAGTTTTGGATGAAGGGATTTTCTCGAAAATATTTGTATTGCATCATTGAAAGAAACTAAACTTAAATACCAAATCTGGTATTTAATGCTGTTTTTGTTTTTGGGCTATGTTATCCCCAGATACAGACACATACACATACACACAGACCTTTTGCTAAAAATACTCTATTTGAATTTCATCTTAAACAATATATTTCCGGCAAAATCTTGACAGAAAATTTTTGGATGGAATACAATACCTTCTCTATCTACTATATGCATAATGCATGAAGAGAAAGCAATAGATTTCTCAACAGGAATTTTATAAAAAATGTATTACTTCATAAGAAAATGTATGCAAGGCAGCTCTCAGGCTACAGTTAGTTTAAATTTAGTTAAAACTTTAAGATAACCATAGGTAAATAATATTAATATATATTAGATTAAACAATTTTAGCAATACTGTTTTGCTGTAATTTTTCTAATGTTTTAGCTAGAGATAAAATTCTGTCTGTGTGAAGAGTTTCCAGTTTATTGTACATTTGCTCATACTGTGTAAATATAAAGTACTCGTATATGGTGAATAAAGTATCTATATATGTCACCATCAGCTGCACCACTTACTTATAGAATGTTGTGTCATATTATACACACACAAGCTAACTGCACACACCTTGTAGCCAGTATGTAAGCTATTTTAATTGCAAATAAGAAGAGTAATTGAAAAAATGTTAAACAGGTATAATAGACACCTTTTGATTGCAGGGGAAAGTACTGATTTTATGCCCAGAGAAGTATGTGAGATTTTGCTTATATTCTTCTGTTTATCTTGCAGGTGGTGAGCACAAAGTTTCTTGGGAAGCGGCCCAACATGAAGCTCAAGTCAATTACGATCATACACAGCTCAACAACGGAGACTGTGCGCTTGCCACCAGAGGGTGCGGAGACAGGAGCACCAGGTGTGACAGTGCACCCAGCGGTCCGTTCTAAGCTACCACTGAAGCGAAAGGTTCGTGAGAAAAAGCGGGTCCATAACAGACACGGTAAAGGAAAAGACATTGTCACATCTAATAATAATAACAATGGTGCATCTTCTACGCCAAGCAAAAGTAAATCAAAAACCTCGCAACAGCTGCAAAGTAATGGTAAGAAGAAGAAAAAGAAGAATGTAGTGGCTGCTGCTGTCATTGATGAACCAAAACAGGATGCAGTTGTGCCAACTATACAGCAGCCACAGCAGCAGAGGAAGCCAAAGAAGACTAAAGTGAAAAAGAATGTGGGCACCAAAAAGAAAAAGAAAGAAGTTATAGATTACAGTGGAGTGCAAGGGAATGGGGACAAAAGCAAGCTTCAAGGAGTGACTGGTAGTGTAGTTGTTGCAACAGATCCTGTAGGGAAGGTGAAGAATTGGCTTATGAACTCACAACATCCAGCCATCGAACCATCACTAATCCTTCCCAAGTCCAAGTCAACTCCTATAGGACTTACAGGTAGTGGTGGTGCTGCTGTAGTGGCCAAAACTCGTACTAATGCTGCTAGAGACAGCAAATCTAAATCCCGCAGCACAGGTAATCTTTTGCAGGGAAATAGCAGTAAAGACAAAGTGCGCCTTCAAGTAGTATACAAACCGCCATTTAAATTTAGCTTCAAACTGAGAAACAAAGGAGGTTCAGGACCTTCTGGAGTTCAGGTTACAGTGGATAAAAGCCAACATCGCAGGTCTTTACCAGCAGCAGCTACCGTAGACAATGCTGGCGCTGGTAATAGGAGGAATGGTAGACCTCGTACAGCTGTGCTGTTAGGGAAAGGTTACCAGCGGGACCGCGTTAAGAGAGCTACTGGGAACAGTCGTCAGTTGAAGAAAGGTAGCACAGTAGTTGCAGCCACAACAGCAGCAGCTACAATGTTACAACTTCCACTCTCAACAACAAACAACGAAGTGGAAGCAGCAGGGAACAAAGAGGACATGATGGACATCGACTCTAATGTTCATACTGTTCCCTCAGATCTGGAAGTGCTGCTTTCAGAAAGTGAGTTCCTCTTTTCCGATGCGTGACAATGGTGAGACGACATAGTCTTTCCTATTACTTTCCTGTAATTTAATTCATCTCTTTCACTAGGATCAGTATTAAAAATGCATGGCAGAAACTGATGTAATAACATAATAAGAGCAATGGCAGATCCAGAAATATCTAAAATTATGGGAAAGCGAGGTGTATGCTGCAATCAAGCTCATTTTTTTCACTTGACCAATTATGTATGCATTTTTGTGCAGGATTTAATGAAAGTTGTCTTTAACATTGCAAATAATTTCAATGAAATTTTAATACACATAGTTATTAACAAGAGCAATAATAGAACAACGAAGAAAAAAGAATATAGGCAACAATTACAATTACTTATTAATTAGACCTTTAAATTAAAAAAAAAAAAAAAAAAAAAAAAAGCACACACAATGAAAAATAACCACCTCTATCTATTTTTGAAATGGATAACTTCCGATTTTGTGACCATCACGCAAATTAAGAATCCCTATCTTGAGTAATAAAACTCACTAAAGTGGCTATTTTTCTTCAGTAATAAAGATCACTAGGCTGTCTATACAACATATATCAGTTTAGTATTAGTTTAATTGTTTTCTCACACAAGCCATGTGTAGAACAGGAGTAGGATAGGTAGAGTCAGACTGAAAAATTCACTGCCATAGCCAGGATTTGAACCTCGGATCTCCCGGCCTCTAGATGATTTCTCTACCACTGAGCTATCATGGCAACATGCCAGCAAAGCATTGAATTTCTCAACTGACTCACATGTTTCCTGGTAAACCATAAGGTGATCTCAAATTATTTTGAGATGATAACCCCAATGGCAGCTTACAATGCTGTAAATACTTTAAGTCCCAGGCTAGAGACCGGGAGAATCATGGTTCAAATCCTGGCTATGGCATTGAATTTTTCAGCCTGACTCTACCTATCCATATATCAGTTTATTTTAGTTGTCCTCGAGACTTGTCGGCTAGGCTTTGCATGGCAAAAGAGAAGACCAGAGAGGTTTGTTGTAGCGACTTCCCCTGTCTCTTCCTACTTATATGCCCGTTATATCATATCAGTCAGTCATACTACTCATGTTCGAGAAGACAGCTGCAATACATTGTGAACAGAATTGAGTTTTATAACAAGGAGCCCATTTTATGCCATAACAATAGGCTAGAATACAAACAGCCAACAGATTAGGAATATATTCTTTGTCATTTATACATTTAATAGAAATAATTTCTTCACAAATTTACCAAGCTTTGCAGCTAGCCTAGCTAGCCCATAGAATACACCTATAATGGGAACAGTATTGAAGCAAAAAAGGCTGATGTATTACAATCATACTACATTCTTTCACCCATTCCTCTGAAAACTATTTTTATAAATGCTGTTCTATTTCATGTTAATCAAGATAAATGTTTGCAGAACATTTTGTAGTAGGTGTGTACAAGGGGACATAGTAGGCGGAAGTGATACTCACTATATGTTGGCATCAAAATTCCATACTCTTTCCACAATATTGTGAGACACAGATGAATGATCATAAAGCACTTCAAAATATGGTACCATTAAAGGGTGGAAAATTCAAACCGATAATACTAAATATCTTGGTTAATTCTTCAAAAAGAAAGATTTCATATTATTGTGTTTTTTAACAAGATACATTTTTCATGTAAAAATGTTTACCTATCTCATATGATTTATGAGTTACACACTTATTCAGAATGAATGCATTACAGGTTATGTGCAGAAAACTCAAGATATAAATTTTATTAGTGTCACAAATATTTTAGGTATCTGATATTATTATGAACATGAATAGGACCATTTTTGAGAAAATTTAAAGAATTTATACGGATTTTATTCTTTGTGTCACATCCTTAGAAAATTTTAAATTCTATGCTTTGTGTTTATTCTAAATTTTGTTTTTGAATTATGTTGTTCAAATAGATCTTTTTCTAAAAATGCTATTATTAGTATCGCTTAATATACCTACACATTTATGTGAAATCTAAATATTGAATCTTTTTGTGGAATGCAATGTTTACTATAAGTAGATGGTAGGGAAATAAAAATGAATAGCTTTAAAACTATAAGTTAAAGTAAGAAAAGTATGCATGGTACTGAGGGAAAAATGTAGGGAACAAAATCAACTAAGAATCTCCATACCTTCCATTTTTGTAATTCAAGGATCATCAGACTGCACCTAAATAATTCAAGATTGGTTTCATTTAATGCTGCAGTCAAATTCTTCTCATATTGGGCAATATGAAAGCCAGTTACCATGAGAAACAGTTTAATTATGATCATACAACATTGTAACGAGCAGTTGTGATAATTTTTAATCTGTCAACCATAAGATAAGTCACGTGTATGTATACATTACATAATTAGGAAACAGCAGAGGAACTTTGTACCATGCAGAATTGCAGCCTTTAGCATGCGCAGAACATCACTTTTCACAGCTAATTTTATTAATGCTTTGCACTTAACTGAGATGATAAACTGCTCTATAGCACCAAGAAGTAGACAAACAGTGGAAGAGCACATGCATTTTGCTATACAAATCAAGTTAAGCAGGAGAACTAACCTGCACACATTTCAATTTCACATTCCTATGGTATTAATATAGGACAATTCTAAGGCACCATATACTTTTATTTAACAAGTTTTGTTATACAATCTGCAGTAGTACTGAAACACATGTCATAATAGGACATAATCTTAATACCTTTCAGTGTGACCATCTTCCTGTCTCTGCTCACAACAGACCAAAAAACTTTCTCAAGCATAGCTGTGTAATATCAGTAGCTTGGCTCCACTCTGTTTTATTTGTTCAACAGTGTAGTTTTTCACCTGGTAAACTTTATACTTGTTAAATCCCAGGACAAAACAGTCCTATTTTTTCTTGTAAACAATGTGACAGAATGCTAGCAGAAGAAGGAAAAGATCTCCTATTCACCAGACCTGATTCCCTTAGAATTGGATCCAGTGGAATCTGATGCAATTATGGATACAACATGTTTTGTAGTTCATTAGAATATTGACTTTTGGGGAAATAATTAGTAAGCAGCATAGCCTATGATTTAAATGGGACCTAACGTATAGGTGTGTCCATACATCTTGACAAAAATCCTGAACAGTAGGAATGAGTAACAAATTTGATAGGGATAACACCTTTACTGTCACTCAAACAAGTACTGTTGAACCATGAGACGAGATGGATCTGAGATATTAGAGAGGGCTAGTTGCTCACATAGTCAATTTGTTTATTATGAAATGTTTCATGCATGTAGATGAGTCACCCATGCTGCCACATTTAAGTTCTGTGATAAGTATAATTACACATTTTCAGATTCTCATTGCTAGTGCAAAATCTACCTGATGATGTGTATGTTTATTGGTGCAAGTGTGCAAGAACTTTATTGCCAGATTAGAAAATGTCTATACAGCACATTCCTCTTACTAGTCTTCTCCTCATAGTCAGATGATATGATGCAAATTTGACTCAGTAGCTCTGTACTTGTCTATTCGTCCACAACTGATATATGACACACCTACCTCCCCTCCAATTGCCAACTGCTCTCAAGTGGTATCATCCAAATATCACTGCACATTGCTCTCCATCTGTCACAATAAATGAATATACCTGTAGGTTATATACAAGTTTAATTACAATCAGCTCAGCCATCTTTCAGCAACAAGTAATATAAAAGCATAAACATATGATACAAATTTGGCTTTAGAGTAAATGTTATATGTTAACATTACATATATTCAAATTGAAAATAATCAGAAAAATCTGATGTCATATTAACATAACTTTCTTTACTCTTTATAGTTTTACATAACCATTATATTTTATGGTATTCATATAAAAATGGATTATTTTATTCTTTTAGGTTGCTTATGATAAGTTTTTCAATTAGAAATGATATCAAATTAAGCAATGTGATTTACTTGCCTGAAAAATATAAAAAATAAAACACAAGTTGTTCACATACCTTAAGTCAGTTTTTGTTGTCAATGAACTTATGTGGAAAAAGAGAAGAATCACTTAAGATGCTCTATAATATATATAACTGTTCACCCGAGAAAATGTAAAAATACAGTAATGAGTTTAAAGAATGGTCAATGTTGCAAAACAGTTATTTGACATAAACTAAAAAATGAGTCAAACTTTTAACACTCTTAAGTTTTGTTAGATAGTTACCTAGAATATGTTCACAGGATGTTTCTCACATCATCAGCTAGAGCCGACCATTCTGTGAAACATGTTCTAAGCATTAATGATTTCTTCTCGGGACTTCAGCCAGGTAAATGTTGGATTAATTTCCAAGCTTTCAATGAGGTACTCTGTCGCCATCATCAGGGAACTGGAGAAAAGTTGCTCTGGCCAGAAAGCTTGGAATTTAATACAACTCTTACCTGGCTGATGTCCTGAAAAGTAATCATTAATAACCAGTGCCAGGAAAGTTTCAAGTCCTTGATGTTCTAAGCAAATATCTAAAATATCAAAGCTTAAGACTGTTAAGTTTGATTAATTTTTTACTTTAATTTTTGAGCATCATGTGGATTACCATTCTTAATTTGGTTAATTTGAGATAGTTGTACATGTTAATAAATTTAATACTTTTGATGTAAGCTTTTGTTTGTCTCTTATGGTATATCATTATATATATAATCACCCAAATAAGAGAACCTCATAGAGTATTCATAAGAAATTTAAGATATAAGTTTTATTAATCATGTTTTAAACCAACATAGTTACTTTAACCAAAATCATTAGAGCTGGTTTTGAGAAAAAAAAGAAAAAGAAAAAAAAACAAAGAAAATGGTAAAGAATAGTTTGATATGCAGCAATTTTCTTGAAAATCTTTGTCTGTGATGCTTAAAGAGCATATCTGAAATTTGGTATTTGATTGACTTTTCATTTTGTAATTATGCTGTTCACAGACAGATAGGTACAGATGGATGGATATATACACAGCTGTTTTTTTAAAAATAATTTATTTTAGACTTCAAAATGTGTGCTTCAGGTGAAATATCCATATTGATTTGTGGTGGAATACAATACTTCCACTACCTACTATTGGTAGGTGGTACAGAAGTAAAAATTTATTTACATATAAAGTATTATGTCAGTTTCTGCCATTGCCATTGGAGAATGGATCAAATGAGAACACTTCCCAGCAGCAGCATATTACTACAATCTGTGTTCAAAGAACGGTGCTCTCCTATGGTCAAGAAATTTAAATTTGTTATGTTTCTTTACTTGGTAAATCAAAAGGCCATACATGGTAATTAATATATACCATAAACTCTTCCTATCGTTGCCAATCTGCGGTGGTTTTACACATAAAATGAAATTTAAGATTCTTTTTGTCAGTATAACTTACTGTGCAATGTGCCAAATAATATTGGTGAAGCTTAACACTCAAAAGTGAGCCACAGTTTCAGAGAAGACTTCCAGATCACATAAGCCCTCTGATACTATGAGACGATGAACTTTCTTTCTTTGGGACTCAACAACTCTGCCTTCCTTCTGGATGACATAGAAATAAAATAACAGATTTATGCTTTGTGTTTTGTATGGTATATTTTAGGCATTTTTTATAATAATTGTCTGGTTGATGATTGTGAGCTTTAAAACGACAGGAGAGGACATTACAAAGTGAAATTCTCCAAAACATTCCACAGCGCTGTGATTGGGATTGCCTCCAGTACAAACTTGCTTGTTGCTGCCATGTGGACTTTTCCTCAAGTTTTTCTAAGTCTTTGCCTTTACTCCTACCTCCTCAGTCTTTCCTTTATGTCATTTTATATGTATAATGTGATAAAGATCAGTTTTAACTAATATGCTAATGCTCACCATTGTTTTATTTTATTTAAGGATCTTGAATATAATTAACTGTAAGTACATTTTTAGAGAACTATCTGCTAAATGTGCACATGTTTGTCATAAAATTTGTTCAAAAACCATCTCAGCAACCTCAAATATTAAGAAAAAGGAACACTCTTCTTTGCACTATATTTTCTCCTCTTAAGGCAATGCATCTGTTAAAAACTTTAAAACTCAGTTTGAATATGACATCTTGCAATGTTTATTTGAGTATGATTATTTTAAATACAGGGAGTGTAAAAATGTTAATGAATTATAAGCATTTGGTTTGGATGTATTAAACTTGTTCTTTAAAGTAAGAGCTGAAGCTTTCCTGACAACGTATTAACTCTAAGTGTTCTCGGGTTTCTGGCCAGGTAAGTTAATGGATTAATTCTAGTTTTTCAAATATGTATATCATCTTTGTCTTCAAGGTAAACTGATAACTTTAAAGTTCAGATTTGCATATTTATAGTGCCCAAGTGAAGCTAGAATCTGATTGGTTTGCATGATAACACACAAAGGTCCGTGCCCATGCCTCATTCATATTTAATATCAGTTGCTTCACGGCCAAAAATATCATACAAACCATTCAGATGCACTTGGGCTCTATAAATATGGCACTTTCAAGTTATTAGTTTACTCTGAGAACAAAGATGGTGTATATCTTCAAAACATTGGAGTCAATCCATGAACTTACCTGGCTAGAAACCCGAGAACACTTAAGAGTTTTTGTTCTTTGTTCAATCAACAACTTTGATTAATCCCAAAATTTCTAACCAAGGTACCCAATGAAAGTATTGAATATAAACATACTTAAAAATGAAATAAAAATCAAGATTTTTACCCAAATTAACAGATGCATAAACTTAAGAAGATGTTTAGAATTATAATATCAGTTTAATTCAACCTTTTTACAAGCTTTAATTGTATATGTAGCATTTCCAGCATAATTTGTGATCTACCTGGGAAAATATAAAGTAATAGCACTAAAATGGAAATGTGTTAAATTTATTTTACTTTAAATGTAATGCTAAAATACATTTGAGTCTAAACAAAAGGTAAAAATATCAGTTAGATTACAATATGTTTTATTTTGGGAAGTTTACTTCATACAATTAATTCAATTTACTGAATTAAATATTCCAAATGTGACAGTAATACAGCATATTTTAGAATTCTTTGTAAACCATTTGGAATGTTTTTGGTAATAGTCTCTGTTGTTGTTTTTTTCTGCTGTGATTAACAATAGTAATAATCTGGATCCAAGATGATACAAAATGTGAAAACAAGTAAATGAAATGTACCAACAAATGATTACCATTTCAAAATAAGAATTAAGATATCAGAATTTCATGGCAGGGAGTGAAGGGATGAAATCTAATTAACCCTGTTTTAAACTTTTTCATCAATATGTAATTTGTGACATTTGGGGCAGGGGGATGAAATTTGATTGAAACAGATAATTATTTAGACAGATAAGTTCTGAAATGAAAATAAAACAAACCAAAAATAAACAAGCATAACTTTAAATAGCTAAAATGTCAACTTTCTGTATCCAGAATTTAAACTGTGGGATAAACAATCTGATTTAACAACTTCATTCATATTGAAAAATTCAGTGCCACAGTGAAACCTCCTTGATTACAGTGCTCTACCACTGAGCAAGATGTCCATATGCATATTGAGCCTTCTAAACTAAATGCTGTATGCAGCAAGCCTTAAAAACAATCTCACGTAAGTCCAGATATCATACCTTTAAGGTGACTTGCAATATTGCAAGTATCTTGTTAAACCAAAATTTAAAAAATGTTTAAAAAATAATAATTTGAATTTTTAAATTTTGCTAGAACTTGATGTATACATAGTCAACATCAAAAAGCAATTCCCAAAATATACACTAATTCTCAGCAATCTAGCTATATGCTTCCTTCTGTTGTTTTAGACTCTGAAATAATACAAATTACCTTCATTTTAATATTATATTTTACAAAAACGAATTGCACTTTAATCTTCCCAAATGGATTACAAAATTGTATGTTTCAACTGCTAAGGTACTAAGTAACTCAATAAATATCATTTATAGCCTTTGTTTTTAGTTCCAAGCTTAACATTCCCAGCATATTATTATTATTATTATTATTATTATTATTATTATTAATTATTATCATTATCATTATCATTATCATCATCATCATTATCATTATCATTATCATTATCATTATCATTATTATTATTATTATTATTATTATTATTATTATTATTATTATCTGTACCGCAGTACAGGGTGATTGAATAAGTTCAAATTAAATTATGTAGTAAACAGTAATTATATTATTAATGTGATTAGCAGATATATTATGATATTAATTCCAAAAATGCCCTATTTTTAGAAACACAACAAACCATTTCTTTAATTTAAATTTATGTCTCACAAATGGGCTCCATTTCAATGAATCTGTCAGTGTACAATGAAGGCCATCAAATGATTTTTATGACATTTCAACTGGAATGGGATTAAGTTTTCTGTGAATATTGTCTTTTATGTTCCACAAAGACAATTTTAATAAAACCTGCTCATCATATACTCTGAAAAAAAAAAAAAAAAAAAAAAAAAAAAAAACAGTTATAGGCAGAGAAATCTGGGGATCTTAGTTGCCACACAACATCTCCATTTTTCAAGATGACTTGATTCCCAAAGGGATGACGCACAACTGCTATAGAGATTCTAGTAGTGTATGCTGTGGCACCATCTTGCATGAACCATTTTGGCTGTCACCTTGTAGAACTTTAAGGCAATTTTCACAGAGAAATTATGCTATTCCAGCTTAAAAGTTATACAAATTGACATTTTTGCAGGCTGGCAGAGTTTTCTTACAGACATGGGGACTGTTTATGGAATATAATTTTCAAGAAATTAACATTTTCTATGTTGTATAAAATAGTGCATTATTGTATTACATCACATGTTTGCTAATTTACGTAAATAACGTAATATAATGTTTATTGCACAGTGTAAAACTTTGGTTTCATTGAATCATTCTGTATGCACTAGCAATTTGTGGAATTAGTTTCACACACTATTAATTACCCCTCTAAGAATAAGTAGATAGGCACTTTGTTACTTAGCTAGGAATCTTTAAGTGTAATGTTTACTAGTGCTATACATCAAATGAAATTAGTATCAGATGTTGAGTCCTTGTGTCATCCATTTTGATGTTAAAGCATATTTTGGAAAGATGTGCACAAACCATTTCTTTATAACACTTAATACTATGTATCATGGTATTCCACATTCCATTTTATACTGTACAACTGTAATTTTAAACACCAACATTTGAAATAATTTGTGACTTTCCACTGCAAGAAAATCAAAGATGACATAAAACTGATTAATTTTCAGAGTAAGAAGCATATAAGAGTAGGACAAAATGTTTTAAAAGTGCTTTCATATTACATTCCTGCTTGCTCTTTATCAGTGTGTATATATAAATGAATCAGCTGAAATAGATGCAAAATGTAGTTTAGAACCATTTAGACATAATTTTCTGAACACAGTTTTGACAGCATATATGATTACAGGCATAATTAGGTTTTAACTTACAACATAAGACTTTAATTGTTTTTCAGTTCATGTCGGCAGTATATAGATGTATATTCTGAAGAATATCTTCAAGCTTTCAGTATAAGTGCTTTTCTTGTGATTAATATGTTAACTTTTTTTTTTGTAGATTAATTACAATGTAAAATGTTTATACTTTGCTGGGAAATGCATTTGTTTGTTCAAGAGTATTATATATATTTGAATGTACTTAATATATTACTTTGTTAATAATGTGAAGGAAATGACAGTAACTTTTAAAGTTAATTTGAAGTACTGTTCAGGACTTAAATTTGAGGCTTTGTCCACATGGTGAACTGAAATTAAAGAAAACAATTTATGGCCAAGCTGCAGAGATTTTTAATGCATTCAGAAAAACTACTGGTTCACATAGTAATGGGGATTAATGTCTTGATTATGGTTTTTCGGTATTTCCTTTTTTAATAAGCAAGCATGTGGTAACAAGAAAAAATGTTAGTAGCAAAATTGAAGCCCTCGGTTATGCTTTTTATTAACATTTACAGGAATATCTTTCTGCCTAAAAAAGCTGTATCTTAATAATTTACAATGTTACATTGCTTAACTGCATAAAATGAGATACTAGTCTTCTGTGTTTAATCTAAAATTGATTGTACTTATGGATGCTATTTTTGTTTATATTTTATTGCAATAAATAATATGCTAAATTATTTTATTTTGCTGTTTATTTAATGTTATTTAAGAATAAATCATTTTGGTGATTCATAGACAAGAATAAAATAAGTTCCAGATAATACAATAGAATTAAACATAAGATTTTTACAATTTGTAAGATTTTTACCTCAGTAGTTCCCAAATTGTTCATGCTGTTGCACCTTTTGGAACTTCTGCAATTCTCAGAATGCCATATAAAAACAAATACCTATTTTTTCTCAGAATTCTTATATTTAAAAATAATTTAGAAACAACCAGAAGGTTTTAAAAGCCCCAGTTATATAGCACCATTTTGTTAAAATGCAATGCAATATTTGTTGGTAAATTTTTCACAAATGATCATTTAAAATATATAGTTTCAAATTTAAATTGCTGCTCTGAAGGGAAGTTTTGAACAGGTAATTAATTACTTTCAGTTGCATTAATTTATTGTCTACAACGTTTTAAAAATATTTTGAACTAAAGTTCTCAGAATTCTAATTTAAGGCAGCCATACTTTATTTTTAATCATATATTGTTTATAGAAAGCAATAAGATAATCAAAACTAATATTATTAAATTTGTGCTTCTGACACCAGGATTAAAAATAATTTACATATAGAAGTCTTCAAGACTAGGACATTTAATAGGGATTGTAATGCATAATAGGTAGGCAATAAAACTAAAATTAAGCTTAAAAAGTACTCAAATACACATCTACAAAAGAAAATTTCAGCCATTACTGTACAGAATGTGCAAATTTTTATACTGCTGTTATGGAAACAATTATTGACAGGTATTAAATCTTACATTGAGAAAACTGTTTTAGTCACCATATTCAGTCTAAAATAAACTGCTTTTAACAGAAACTGAAAACATTGAAATTCTGATGATGATTATAGGATTTGATGAAAGAAAATGTACACAACAATACATAAGTACACTTATCAATGGAACTCATCCAAATCAGCAACTCATTTCGTGAAGAAAATTATTGCTTTATCAACATTAAGACAATTGGTTTTAACAATAAGAATTTCAACAATAGGGGATGGATTGGTTTGGTTTGTGAGGGGTGAATTGTGTAAAAGAAAACAAAAGTAACTTATTTCTCTGTGAGTAGAATGGAAATAAAATTCAAATAACATGAACATGCCAGAGATATAAAACTTTCCAGAAGGCTTAAAAACATTAAAGTTGATGAACCAACATTTTATTTATTTATTTTTTTAATTCAAGTTAATTTCAATTTTATGGGTAATGTGAAAAGTATGTATAAAGGAATCGTCTGTTCAGTGATTTATCTTTATAAAATAAAAACAACAAACATTCCTCCTTTTCTGTGTTTATTGATCAGAAATTTAATGTTTTAATTTACCAGATCATACTTTTGAGGATGTCTGTGTTGCCTTTGTAAATTTCTCACATCGTAAGGGGAGAATCTCTGTCATATATAGAGGAATAAACAATAAAACAGATAGCATCATTCTTGTATTGTTGAAAGATATGTACTTTCGTACATATCTTTCACATTTAAGGAGAATGTGCTTGAAGGTCAAAGTCTGTTAGTGTTCAGGTGGTGATTCCTTGTAAGTAGCAATATACATGGCCCTTGAAGAATATAGCATGTAATTTTGTTGTCATAGCATTTTAGATTAATGAGTAAAATGAGCACTGTCTACCTATTAAAAATGTAATTAAATAATATTGCATTATAGGGATTGCTGACTCCTTTGTTGATCCACTGTATTTTAATTTATTTTCAATACAAGTGATGATTAATAGGTGACAGATACAGTAAAGTTGCTTGGTGACTTCTTAGACTGCAGAGCTGCTTCTTCTTTATCTAAAATACATGTACCTATAGAAAGCTAAGAATGTTTGTTTCCCTGTGCTTATAATAGGAGCTCATAAATGATGGCTATTGTATTTTGTAATTATTGCTGTGGATGAATATGTGATTTTCAAGACATCTATTGCACTATTTATAAAGATTTGCATCAAATCAATGTAAGCTTTCATTTTATGGTAAATAACTTACATATAAAGACTGTTTCAAGCATAGTAAAATATGGTCTTGCCTGTTTTCTTCTTCTCTTCAGTAGCACAACCATTCATATAAATATTTATGTGTTTAATGTCAATTATTTTGTATTATAAGAAATACACAGAAAATCTAAAAAATTCTGCAAATGTAATTCAGCATAAAGGTGCACGTAAAATGATA
Source organism: Hymenopus coronatus (assembly GCA_030762935.1). Taxonomy (NCBI): domain Eukaryota; kingdom Metazoa; phylum Arthropoda; class Insecta; order Mantodea; family Hymenopodidae; genus Hymenopus; species Hymenopus coronatus. The sequence goes on from CM060897.1 coordinate 32,563,370, forward strand.
ATCAATTTTACAACTAATAAATCAGTACTTAATTTTATTAAAAGTTCCCTACACACTTGAAAAATCCTATGAAATTATTAGAAACATTTTAGGTCCTACTTCCACATTTAATAAAGCTCTATGTATGAAAACTAAATTTTAATATTTAAGCATGTTGTGATCAGGGAGTGAAACTCACAAAGTTATATAAATAATGTTAAAATTTGTTTCATAACCTCCAGACTTCAGTAAGTACAGCTTTTGAATAGAGTATTAAGGTAAAAGCACCAAAAAGATAAAGATATTTCTTGGAAATTTGCATCCGTCCATTTGTCCATCCAAAATACAGCTTTTAAATTACTAAGAGTTTTTTCTGAATTAAAAATGACCAAACATGCTGTATGAAGAATTTAGATAGTTCTCCTGTTGTTTATGGAATTTTAAAGTATTTTAATAAACTGTAAAAGTGAATAAAATATGAATTTAAGCAAAGTTATGGTTTGCCAGATCACTGTGTGAATCAAATTTACATACAATTTACACGGCTTCACCAATCTTTTTTTATTTTAGAACATGCCTGTGAAACATGTTCTATAGTACTAAAGGCTCGTTAAGCTAGTTAGGTGTAAACTGAATTCAAATAGTGTTTTGTACAAAATAATCATTTCACTTTGTGTATACTGCTTCCAGTTTTGATTCATATTAAATCTAATTAATGTTATTATTTCTTGGTGTATCAATGGTTTTAAAACATGAAAACATGTAATATATATAAACTTTTAGGCTTTGATTGTTACCATAAGAGTTAGTAATAAAACCTGCACAATAAGCCTGAGTTATTTGTTAACATGACAGCATTTACAAACTGCAACTACTTAGGATCCTTCTTGTTTTGATTTACATCATCTCTTTTCTTTTTAATCATAAAAATACCAACCTATAAAATAGGATAACATAGCATCAGAGGTGACAAAAGAGTTAGTGAACAAAGAGGAAGGAAATGGAGAAAATAATGAAACAATGTATAAAATATGTATATTAAATGACTGACTTCTTGTTATATTGGAGTTCAGATTTAAATTCTGGAAATTTCAGAAGTAATGTGTAAAAAAGAAAGCATTAATGGAGTGTTTAAGGGGACATAAGCGTCAGCTGATAACTTAGCTAGGGAAACTAATAAAAAATTGTACAGTGAAGAGTAAAATATTTCTTGCATGGAAATTTGTTTTCGGAAAGATATAATAGGTACTCGATAACTGAATTTCCTATTATTTCTTTTGCTTTGGCTAGAAGAGAAATTTAAACTCAAATTAATGAATTACTGAGATGCTTCAATAGCAAATTTTTGTTCTCATTGCACCTTAATATTGTATCAATTTTGAACATCTGAATTCAGAATGCAACCATTTGGAGGATTAGTTTAAACACCAAAAAATATAAAAAATTCAAAATTTTAATACGGATAACAAAGTAAATTAATTTATGTATCTTTATTGAACTACAGACATTGTTTTTAAATAGGTCATAAATGTTACATATAATATATAGCCAAACGAGGGTACATCAATGACTCATCTGAGGGCATTAATAAATTGTTGAGCTGTAGGTTGACATCAGGTTTTACACAGTTTTGCATGAAGTACAACATTTGCTCCTGCATTCATACTTCCATAGTCTACAGAGGGTATGCAATAATTCTAATTAAAAAAAATTAAATCACCATAGCTGCCCTGATTATCACTGACCTCTGGTGAGAGAAGTGAGTATGCTGACCACTCGATCACTGAGGCAGTTGTTTATATTGTAATTCCTGTGGTATTTTTTTACAAAATACTGCTTATTAGAGAATTACCTGCATTCTTATTTACACCAATTATGTAAACAAAAATAAATTTATTATTATCTTTGTTTCTTGTTATGATCACCGGTGCACTTTTTAATTTTTACGATTCAGATTACACAACACATAAAGTAAAGTTAAAATTTTATCACTTTTAATTCCAGAAATATTTATACATAATATTTATTTTGTTTTGTGTTTTTTCTGTTTTGTTTTTTTGTTTTGTTTTTGTTTTTTTAGTTGTTTTTTTTTCCCCTCTAATTTACACTTGACAAGAATTTTTTTCCCTAGGATGAAAATATAACTTTCTTTTTACTTGCAATTCCAAGCTTTTCTGCCATAGTGAATGTGCTGAAAAATGAAATAACAATAATATGCAAATTTTAAAACCAGTTTGTTTAAACACTGAGAGAAATAGCTTAAAGGTTTATTCCTAAATTCATTTTTCATACATGATTAGGTAGTTTTGTGCTATGTTGTTGGTATATTGAATTTGAGACATCTTAGTGGTACTTTCTTTAATCAAACAAATTTCTAGTTACTGATTCCATTAGTAGGCATACATGTCAGGTGATAGACAGTGCCCTTAGATAGTGCCACATAAAGAAGCAGGACACCGCAAACATGAAAGCTCAACAATTTTTCTCTTGGACCCCTTTCTTTCAAGACTTTTATGTACAAATAAACATTACATGGGACAAGTTACTTTGGTTCCCTTCTAAAAAAGTCCATTGCCATCTCTGGGCTTGAAAATGCAATCTTAAGAATGGTACCCACTATACTATACACTATATATATATATGATAATCACCAATAAGAATGTCCAAGGCATGAAACTGGAACACAAGGGCCTTTGTCTTGACTTTCTTTTTGTTTGCTTACCCCTATTCTTTTTGTATTTTCAAGGTTCCCATAACTGGCATATGCCTAGGAGATACCCCAAAATGTTAAGCCAGGATGTTACCTTTCCCAATTATAATTTTATTTCACGAATCATCATTGTGAATCAACTGTGATGCAATGAGTATTAAGAACATATGTTCAATACTATTAAAATAATGTTAATTTGTAATTTAAGAATAGGCATACAGAAAAAAGTGAAACAAAGAAATCCTGACAAAACGCAGTAAAATCCTTGTGGCTGGAATAAAATATAAATATAAAATAAATTGAAATGCAAGTGTTGCAACAGAACCGTTGAATTTTGCAGTGCTTGGTCATTATAATAGCCAATCTGCCAGGTTCTGTGATGTAGTTTATAGGCTTGTTTGAGGTATAACTATCTTATTAATGAAATCACATGGATAACTGCCTAGTTCTAACTTAGCACACATTCTTGAACTTTCTTAAAAACCTTACCTTGAAGAAGGGTTAGAAGTCACTGTGGTTGAAAGCTTGAATGTCTTCAAGGATATCATATATAAAAGAATTATCAACACTCAATGCTGAGAACACTGCTCTTCTTTAAGCAATTGATCTAGTTATATTTCATACAACATTTTCTTTGTGTCTATTTAAAATAATAAAACAAATGTTTCATTATAATAATTGTAATTTAGTTAGCTTGAGGTATTCATTATTATTATCCATGGACTATTTTTGATTTTTGAATAACACAGATATTAGTGAACACAAAATTTTGGGTTACTTTCTGGATGGATATATGCAAGAAAATCTCTGCATTCTTGTAGCCATTTCTAGCAGCTTGCACTAGAACGTGATGAGCTTGCTGGCAAGCCAACTCGCTGTTCTAATCAAAACTCCTGCCAAAACCAATCAAGCCTTCCTACATAATCATAACTGTGATGGGTGGCTACTGAAAACCCATCATAACTGTCTATGTGCTCGAGCATTCTTTTGAATCCAACTTATTTTGCTAGAGGTATAAATTTTTCTATATAATGCCTATTTAACTGCTCTATTCTACAATACTTTATGGTTGTGTGTAATACAATGCATTGTATTATGTTGTTTTTGTACTTGATGTGTAACATGAGCATTGTTTGGACCAGATGTAAGAGATTTTCTAGTACCGGAAGTGTAGCTATGTTAAAGCAACTGGGCTGACAAGACCAATAAATAACATCAGTGTGCATGTACACATAAACTAATCGGAGAATTGTTACCTCTCATAAATTTAAAATTGTATCAAAAACTTTAAAACATTTCTGGTTTAAACTTTAGGAAGCTAAATTAAAAACACTTTTAATTTTATTAATTTTCAAATGAGTAATCTTAGTTTTTAACTTGTTTCTGCCTCTCTGACTAAGTGGAGAAGAAATAAATACTAACAAAATTATTACTGCAGCTATAGTATTAATATGGTAATATACAGGTTAAACAAAGAATGTCTTATTAGAACCAGTTGAAAAATTCAATGCCACAGCTGGGATTTGAAGACGGTTCTCCCGCTCTCCAGCGGTTGCTCTAACTATTGAGCTACTATGACAACTTGCCGGTATGGCATTCAATTTTACAACTGATTATATGTGTTTTACTCGGTTCAACCAACCATTATGTCTCACTTCAGTAATGGTGACTTACTATTGTAAGTACTTAGTATCCAGGTAATATTAACTATGTTCATGCCAAATGTTAATATTACTCAGATACTAAGTACTTACGGTGGTAAGCCGCAATTAAGGTAGTCCTCTGAAGTGAGACCTACGGTTGGTTGTTCCAGGTAAAACAGATATATAATCAGTTGGAAAATTGAATGCTATACTGGCAAGTTGTCACAGTAGCTCAATGATTAGAGCAACTGCACGGAGAGCGGGAGATCCGTGTTCAAATCCAGCTGTGGATTTGAATTTTTCAGCTGGTTCTAATAATACTAACTGTTACCTCTGTGTACCTTTCAATATATATAAAAGAGAGGAGCATTACCATTATAATAAAGAATGTCTATTTTTAAATAAATCAGAATTATTAAATATGTCCTAATAATATGTAATAAAAAATAGATATACATCTTAAACTACATTTCTCATTATTCAATTTATAATTTAAAATATAGCTTATCATATTTCAATCATTAATGTTCTCAATTTAACAAATATGTTTCTATCGGAAATTAACAGTAATAATTTCATAGAAGACAGATCACAAAAACCTAGTGAATTAATGATCGGTGAGCTTCATTGTCATAGGGAACAACAGCCTCTATTCTCTAAGACGTCACAATAAATAAATAGTACCATTAGTAGTAGTAGTAGTAGTAGTAATAGTAGTAGTAAATTTATTCATCCATTAGTCAATATAATGACATGGGATACGTGGGATAATATACTTTTTTTTTTGCTCATGAATCCATGAGATAGAAGAATTTATACAGTTATCTGATCATTATTTAGGTGGGTTAGTGATGGACTTATGAGATGTCAGCTATTCTTCTACATGTTTCCCATTTTCATTTAAAGGGATAGTTTTAATTAATTAGTCAAACATATCTAATAACTTTTATTTCATTACAAAACAAACTTTAAAGGAAAATTGTTCATTATATAAACTAAAAACAGGGTTGCAGGGTTTTAAATTTGTGAGCCTATAAAACTTTTACATTTATTACTTTTTTTAATTTAGAGAGAGACTTTTGTAAAAACATCACATTTCCCAAAAATGTAATTAAAATCAAACAAAGACTCTCATATGAATAGCATTTTACATATCAGAAAATATAAAAAATGAAGTGAAAAATGAGTCTTTCAAAAAATGTTTTAAGTGGCTTTTTAAAAGCTAAAATGACTTATTGAAATTAGTCAAAGTAAATTTTGTATATGAAACAGAAAACCTGACCATGTTTATTTTAAATTGAAATTCATTGCTGTGCTGAAACAAAACAATTGATTATTTGAAAAATATCAATACTCTGGAAGAATCCAGGTACTACTTCAATTGGGAAATCGCAAAAGGAGATTAAGGCTGTATGTGTATTTTTGGAAGGGGAAATTGTGGTATATTGCATACTTAAAACCCCACTCAAGGTATAATTCCTAGGTAATGGTATATTTTTATTCAGTTGCATAGATTGTTTATGTGTTTTTGCAATATGTTCAGGTCTTGTCAGCCAGTTAAACTGTTAGTCTTGTTGCTCCTTAAATGTTAGTAACATTTCTTTTCAACAACTGTACTTAATATACAATCACTAACGTGTTTTATTGCTGTTTATTATATAGAAACAAAACTTGTATAAATATGATGGCAGGTTTTGTGACATCCTTTGTTTCTAGATGTTGTAAGAGAATTTTTAGCTTATCCACATTCCGATAAGAGTAGATAGGTACATTTGAAGTACATATATTAATTTTTATTTTTATTAGTTTACTTTTTAGCTTCCTATTTGTAACCATTATACTTTGAATGTACCTGTCGAATTCTTGTGATATAAAATGTATGTTACTCTAAACATGAAAGAAAAAAATCTTAGCTCATATTTTATTCTTTTTTTAGCTTTGTTTTTCAACTGTAGCAATCTTTGGAGTGCTGTCATTAACTTCTAAAACTTATAGAGAAATATTATTAGTTAAATCATTCCACTTCTAAATTTATTTTTAGTTGAAATATTAATTGCTTTGTAGTAAGTTTTTATCTTTATGAGAGTCAAAAATGAATATCTTGTTGCTGCAGTTGAGTATAAATAGTAGAATTTTATTATAGAGGTAGCTTAATTTTATTTTGAGAACTACTTGTTTCTTAACATGTGTTTCAAATTGTACTTATTATTTAAAATGACTGACAGAAAAAATATAACATTTGAGAAACTCCAACAGTGTGCTTCCATTTATTTACCCACAAAAATTGAATACCTAAGATAGCTAAGGATCTCTGGGTCTGGGTTTTAAGTAAAAATTATGCATTATATAGCATATTTGCAGGGTACCAGATTTTTTTTTATTTACCTAGAAAGAAAACTTTCAGCTTTCCCATAAGAAGGCACTACAAAATAGACAAATCATCTTTTACAAATTCTTATACAAAACATATAACACAAGAAGACAAAACATAGTTTTTACAGAAATAAAATACCTGTATGAGGTATACCACTAAATTGCTAAAATCCTCCCTGACTTTTATAATTTTTTGCTCCTTCATGGGAATAAATGGGAACAAAAACTAAAACTCTTAAAACTTAATGTAATCAATTTATGAAATATTATGATAACATTATGATACAAAATCTAAACATAGACTTGGTCTCAAGCATAAATTAGACTATTGCCTCATAATAACCATATATTTGGATGTTCACAAACTTTTAGTCAGATAGCCCTGAAAATGTGAAATAAAATTTAAACAATTGTAACCATTCCCAACAGCAGCAACAACAACAACAACAATAATAATAATAATAATAATAATAATAATAATAATAATGTGTCCGGCAGAAAAAAGGTTCTTTGTGGATGTTTGATATGCACATAATTGAATACAAAGGGCAAAAACAAAGTAATAAGTAAACTAAACTGTATATACTTGTTTATATAATAATAATAATCATCCTTGTCAACAGATTTGTATACAAATTTCTGGCATTATCCAAAATAGTTGAAAAGCAAGAAAAGATACACATTAATATATAAAGAAAATTAGTAATTTAAAGTAGTAATAGGGAATATTTATTTACAAGTCATCACGATTTTATACACATCTATTGTTGAGGTATATCTTTAATTCTGTTTTAAACTTGGATCCAACGCAGCTGCCTATGCAGCAACCATGATGTGTATAGCATGTTAAGGCTGCCATACTCGATAAGAGTGCCACCAAAGTAAAACTACACCGAGTCTAACTTTTGCCATTGCTTCAATCTAGTGGCATTGACTTAAAATGGTAGTGATAGAATGAATGCCAATGTGAGAAAAGCTTCTCCCACTAGTGTACTTCCTGATGAATACACAACTCTTGTATTTGCTCCATAAGTTAATTATGTTGTACCAGTTGTGCATGCGCAGAAGCTCCTTAAAACATGCAAAACATGCGATGCAGTTTTCATAGTTCTTTGGGTTTAGAACAGTAATGTGTTAGATTCAAATACCATGGTTTTTAATCTAATGTGTACACCTACTTCATTTAACAGCATTCAGAAGAGAAAAACTAACCAATAAATCTGCATTGTGTCAAAAGTTAGTGTGTTCATATGCTCCTGTGCTCTTACACACCAGCTGCCACTGTGCATACACCTACCATTACCCTTATTCAATCTGTAATAAGGGTCATCAGTAGAAGTGCATGCTACTACCAAACTCTATACTAGCTGTTTCTGTTTACTTTCTCTAACATGTATGTACACATACATAGTAGCCAGAGAAGGTATTGTATTCCACCCAAAAGTTCTATGTTGAGATTTCACCAAAAATATAAGTATTTTTAGAAAAAGGTCCATGTGTGTGTGTGGACAGCATAACTCAAAAAAAAGACTGTTAAAAACCAAATTTGGTATTTATGTTCAGTATCTTCCAAGGATGCAACACAAGGAAAATGCTTTTTTTGGATTCAGGAGTCGTAAAACATGAATTTCTGGTGAACCTTGGTATCAAATTTTTGGGTACATTTCAATATCTTCTCTATACACTATGTACATAGTACACGTAGAGAAGTAAAAATTCTGATGTGTTCCATTCACATGACTTTCTCTATAGACTATTGTTACAAAAGATTATTCCTTTTTACTTTCTCTAGCCCTGTATGTACAATGTACATAGGGATAGAGAAGTATTGCATTCCACCAAAAAATTCAATGTCGAGATTTCACCAGAAATACATGTTTTATGACCCCCTGAATCCAAAAAAAGCATTTCCAGAAAAAGATCCATGTGTGTGTGTGTGTGTGTGTGTGTGTCCGTGTGTCTGTGAACACAATAACTCGAAAACGAAAAGTAGCTCAAATACCAAACTTGGTATTTAAGTTCAGTATCTTCCAGGGATGCCACACACAGATTTTAAGAAAAATCCCCCCACTCCAAAATACCCTTTACATGGAACTTTTTTAAAAAATTTTGTTTTTCTTAAAAATGGCTCTAACAATTTTGATAAAAATATTGTATATTAAAGATATTTACCTGAAAAATAAAATGTATATCTTGAATTTTCTGGGAATAGCTTCTAAAGACCTGTTTATTCTGGATGAATTTTCCTTAATTTGGCATAACTAATAAACTGTAAGAGATAGACAAAAACTTACTATACAAAAAATGTAGGCCTTGTTAAAATACACAATTTATGTCATATACATTTTTCTCATGGAGCTTACCATTTTCGAGGTATTCATTGTTATTAGTTTCAGTTGTGAAGTACTTATACTTTTCTCAGACAGGAGTGTCCATTTTTCTTTTGTTCTACTCCTGGCCAAGAAAAGAAGCGATTTGTAATGACAATCGCATAACGACAGCTTTTAAAACATTTGACTATTGATTTAGCCTAGTATATTCCCTTATTTTTCTATATTATGGTATTCAAAATAAACATTAGCAGAAATGGTTGTATTAGTTCCTTCCAAGTATAAGGGAAAAAAGTAATACACTAGGCTAAAGCAATAGTCAAATCCTTTAAAAGTTGGTCACTATATGAACAATTGAAGTTTGATTTGCTTTGCATGGCCAGGAGTAAAACAGAAGGAAGATGAAACAAAAACAATAGAAAAGGGTCAGAATAATAAATACATAAGATGTGTATTCCAATATTATTTATTAATTCTAATAAGGTATATATATATTAAACACTTATTATATACTTTACAGTATATTTTTATACTTATAGACTCCATTTTATCTTAAAATTAAAACAAATAACAAGGGTAATCTTGAAAATGGTCAACTCTACACAAAAAGAAAGAAATAAAAAAATATGTATTGGACATAGCCTGTCTGTTGTGTGTCTATCTCTTACAGTTTACTAGTTATGCAAAACTCAGCAAAATTAATCCAGGATGAAGAGGCCTTCAGAGGCTATTTCTAGAAAATTCAAGATATACATTTTGTTTGCCATACAAATACCTTTGATGTAAAATATTAATCAAAATCATGAGAGCCAATTTTGAGAAAAACAATGTTTTCAAAAAATTTTCCATGTAAAGAATAGTCCGGAGATGGGAGCTTTTCTTGAAAATCTTTATGTCTCACCCTTGGAGGATACTAAAAATAAATACCATATTTCATATTTACACCATTATTTTGTTTTTGAGCTATGCTGCCCACAACAATCACAATTACAGACAGACAAATACAATGACCTTTTTCTAAAGCTGCTTTTTTTAGAATCAGGGGGTCTCAAAATATGTATTTCTGGTGAAATCGCTGTATTAAATTTTAAGAGCAATATAATATCTTCTCTACACACCTTGTACATAGTATGTATAGAGAAAGCAAATATCTGATGTGTTCCATTCACATGACGCTCTCTAGCTATTCCATAAAAAAACTTTCTTTATAAAAGATTATTTTATACACATCATGTTAATTGAGAAAAATATTAGCAGAAATTGTCTAATTACTTGTTTTCTTGTAAGTTCAAGGGAAATAAGAGAATACACTAGGCTAAAGTGAGAGCCATATCTTTTAAAAGCTACCACTATGTGAAACATTTGAAATTCTGTTCTCTTGTTCATTCCCAACAGTAAGTCAAAAGAGATGAAATGAAGGTAGAGCTTCCATTGAGAAAAATTTAAAATTGAAACCAATGAAAAGGAATATCTCAGAAATGGTTAACTCTACAAGAAAAATGTATATAACATTAATTGGTTGTTTTTGGTGCAGTAAGTTTTTTTTTTAGGTATCTTTTATGGTTTACAAATTGTAAAAAAGTCATGCAAAATGAAGAGGTCTTCAGAATTCCCAGAAAAACCAACATACAAATTTCATTTGTCATAAAAACGTTTTAAAAATATGGCATTTTAATCAAAATCGTTGGAACAATTTTTGAGAAAAACAAATTTTTTTAAACATGTTCCATGTAAAGGTTAGTTGGGGTGTAGGGATTTTCTTGAAAATCTTCATTTCACATCCTTGTAAGATTTGGTATTTACCAACTTTTTGTTCTTGAGTTATGCCTTCCCCCCCCACACATACACATGCACTCACATACAAAATGTGTACCAAAACGTCACATTTTAGGTAGAAAATTGTTATTTTTGGATGTATACCGTGCCTGAGATTGTACTATACATATTTTTACTTTCTCTCCACATCCTATATATATAGTAGGCAAATAAAAAGTTAACTGGCCTGTGCTTTTTCTTTACAGCCAATTGTAAACTTTACAAAACATTGTCTATCTTTCATAATACTTTTACCTCATAAGACAAGTTTTAGCGTTGCTCTCTCTTTGAACGCTAACAACTGATATATCGATATGTCTGTACCTAAGAGCCAAACTATCATAAGTCCAAAAATGGAAAATTGAGATTTTGGCACCATTTTCGATAAAAAAAAAAATACAATTCTCTTTAGAGCCATACTGTCATTTATTTTTTATTTTTGTTAGAGAAGGTAAGATATTGAGGACCATATGATTGTAAGTCCCTTCACTCTTTAATGCTAAAGATTCTGAAAAGGCTTTAAGATTTGGTGGCTCTAACATCAGTGCTTCTATGAATATTGTTAGTCCACATAAGATAGTTTGGTTCATTCAGTGCCTATATCAGTGAACCTTGGCAAGAATAACGTTATGATCTTCATTTATTGACTCTGAAATCAATACCAATCATGTGGTTACATTATTTAATAGTGTGACATGACTATCAGAGGAAGGAAGCTTGTTGAGCTCAGTCTTTTAAAAGGTAAGGAAATTATTATACATAACGGTTTCACTCTGACACCAATATATATCAAAATCTCTTTACCACTTCCTTCTTTAATATTCTTATGCAGTCAGAGTATTAATATGCTTTTCGTGAAACATTTCACTTGATTAAATAATTTTGTAAAACAGTCCTAGGAAATACTACTCTTGATTTTCAAATGCTACAGATAAATTCTGTCATCACTTCAAATTCATGTATAAATCATTAAATGTTTAGAAATAACTCGTGACATTACCAATATTATTTGCAAGTTATAATCATAATCGTTTCTAAATATGTGCATACAATTAAAACAATTAAACAGCTGTTTGTACCTTACTTGAAATGTTTGTTTCAGAGCTGATTAATTCTAATGCACAAAGTGCGGTTCAACAGATACTAAAAATAGTTAACCCTACTGAAGATATTGAAATCCACTCACCACTAACGAAGAACTTCAGGAAGCTAAGACTATAATTTAACATACAGAAACTGCACATTAATTCGCCTATAATAAATTATGCTCTCAGTACTTGAATCTCTAATCACTTTTATTTTTTATTTTATTTGTTTATTTATTAATTTTTTCAATTTTAGGACTCCTTAATGATATTCCTGAAAGTCAGCAACGAGAAATATCATATTTAATTAATGAGTCATTAGGTAAAAATTATTAAGGAGAAAATAATAGCCCCAACATTTTAATCGGTGTTGAATGTACTTCCTTTAAGCTCATTTGCTCACTTTACCAAACTTCTATTACTGTATTTTCAGATATTCTAAATGAAGCTCTGCCAGTATAAATGAAGAATTGAATATTGATGAAAATTATAACATTGCAACTATGACCCTACATCATTACAACTACTTGAAAATCCCAAACTTCGTAGCAGCAACCAACTGTGTTACATCATACAAGGTGACACATCTGCATGCTTTCTCACTAATTCCAATGTAAATAAAGAGGAAAAAAACAAATTGCCCGCAATCACACAATCTGCATCATGCAGTAACCAACTGATTGTCTTCCAACCGTCATGCAATAACCAACTGGTTGTCTTTTATTTGAGGAAGCTGTGGATGTTAAATTATACAATACAGGACCCAGTTGCTAAGAACTTCTTTCTGCATGATGTATGATAATAGCACAGAAGATCCAGGTGGAAATGAGATGGCCTCATGTTTTTTGAAATGGGCAACAGAGGAATTAATTGAAAAAAACAAAAAAAAGTGGAAACTTTTGACATCAGTCAACTGATGTCAAAATCGAAATCATGCAATGATTGTGATATATTTTTGTTGTTGGTTATTGGAGAAAATCTGAAAGAGATAAGTCGCAAATTTTTCCTTAAAGGCCACACACACATGGAGGTTGACAGTATTCACAACCTAATAGGCAGGAAGAAGAAGAAATTAAATACACAAAACAGTTTCACTTGTAACGGTTGGATAGAGCTTGTCAAAATGGGAAAAACATTAATGTTCTGAGGATGGAGCTAGAGGATTTTAAGAACTTCATTAGTTTTATTGCAATATCAACTCCTTATTTGTGAGCCGAAAAAGGGACCTTAGTGGTAAAGAAGTTAAATTTTCTAAAATTGTGCGCCTTCAAATGTGAAAGGAGAACATAGTAGTAGGTATGTAAGAGTGAATGTGCATATATTTGAAGAAAAGAAAATGATTAGAAATACAATGTTAAAGTTCCTACAGTCAACGCATTGTTTCTAAAGCAAACCCCCGATATGAGCATCGATGTTAAAAATAAATAATAAAAAAAAAATTTATAAATAAATAATTGAATGAATGAACTTTAACTCTTGATCACTAACTCAATGCCAAAACAAAATTTTCCGCAGTTTAAAATGTTAGTGTCGTTCTGTATAAGAAACAATTCCTGAAATTGTTTTCAGTAGAAAATTAATTTCCAGCGCTGAAGTGAATCAAAAGTTTCTCGGCATTCTACTGGATACGAGACTAAGAGAGAGACTTTTTCATTTTGTAATAATTTCAACTGAAACTCGCTTAGTAAGTAAAGTAAGGAAAAGGAACAGTTCAAAAGAAACAGAAAATTAATAAAGTTGTCTCCCCGGAGAGAAGGATGGGTTTTCAATTCCTTGATGTTATAGATGTGTCTACCAAAGGGTCAAAAGTGAATTTAAATTCAGAAATAAACTATTTTCTTTTGAATTTTACTTAATGTAGCTTTATTAAACACAGCATTTCAGAAACTATTGTTTCAATTCAAACTGTTCCAGTTGCAATTTTTATTTTTAATATGTATACATTTAATTTAAAATACTGTCAGTTGTGTTTTTTTTTTTTTCTTTGGTGTTTACTCCTTTGATTTTTTACCATAGCGGGCTCTGCTTTTTATCAAAGCAACCCTGTTCCTTGATTTATTATTGTTTACTTAAAACTATAATAGGTATTCATTACTTCGGCTATCTGAATAGTCACCGTGCCACTGGCATGCAATAAACGTTTCATTTAATATCTGGCTGAGGGATTCTCCTTCTGACATGCAAGCGCCACGATTGTTTCATTTCTCAAAGAATTAGTATGTTTACGTTGACTTTTATATGACGAGAAGAAGTGCAGAAGACTGTGTTTTCGTTTTCTGTTTCTTACAGTAAAAGTGTACTTAACATAGTATAGTAGTGAAACACCAATATGTCAGTATACAGTGTATATAAACTAGGTGTTGGTGCGTACAATGGGCAAAAAACAATGTAAAGACAAAAGGAAAACTCGTGGTGAAATAGTGCCGGAAATAGGCGAGAAAGTTAAAAAGAAAACAGAAAGTTTTAATAACCAGTGGCTAAGAAGAACTTCCAGAAAACGAATTAAAATATACGGGGGGGGGGATGCATGCTATAAACATACTCAAAGTCAGAAACCTATCAACTTTATCCAAACGTTCATGAACACACCATAATACGAGCTTAAAACATACAGAAGAGAAAGTATAGATCACAAATGAGCCACGAAATTGGACTTCATTTAAGTTCACCAATACTCTATTAAAAATCACAATTCAAACGTTCTGTGTTACATTTGGCAAGTGACATTTTATATAGGTAGCACATTTTAGTATTTTATGGGCCTATAAATGCTAAACTTAAGATTTTTTATAAACTTGAGCGTGCGGGAAAAATCACAGTTTAGTGGGAAATTAAATGCTAATTTGAGAGAAACTTTGAATTTGGCATTTGGCATCTCTGAAGAGTTTGTCAAAGTGAGAGAACAACAACAACCATAGTGGTACTGTCAGTAAACGTTAATCACATTGAGGTTAAAGTGTGCAATTAGTTTTGCCCAATTATAATTTGTTTTATGTAATAGTGATAATGGATTTAGAAAAGGACACCATACTCTTTTCAACATTAGAAGGTCTTATTTCGAAAGAACCAGGATCTGAACCCTTATGGGAAAAAGGAAAGGATGCAATTGAAAGTACTTTTGTTCCGGAAACTCCAGCAGCTATTGAGAGGCCAAGTGAAGCTTCAGATTTTAAAAATTATCTGGATAGTGTAGAAAATAAATTTAAAACATTGGAGGCACTGCTGCAAAATATTATAAGAGTGAAACATGCTTCTAAGAAAAGTACACAAAAGCAGTTTGTTGTTTCCCTGCTTATTCTTTGCGGCGAACATTCAACAAACAATAATTGGACTACGAAGGCAACAATTGGCTTCTCCTTAAACTTTTCTAGGTATCTTTGTGATATCTGTAATTGTGAAAGTGTAACTGAACTTCTTGTTGGAAATGATGATCATGAAGGTCTATTTGCTGCAGCGCTGCTTGTATTACGGCCCAAGTTGTTAAAGCATACATGGAAAGCCTTTCCTTCTGCAGTAACGTGCTATTATTGGATGCTTACAAAAGTTAAGGTACTTAAGTCATGATTATATAAATACTGAACAGTGTAGGAAGATACCTTAGCAATTTAACAGAGGCAATGCACACAATAAAGAAAATTAGGGATTTTCCACAAACCTATTTATAAGCTCACTAAAGGCCCTTCTTTGGCCACACCAGTTCTGCAATTGTAATAATACGATTCAGAAATACATACATTAACAAGGTTAACTTAGGTTATATCTTGAAACTAAAGGTTATACAGGTTTTATTTTGGCTCTTTATGGCTCAATTCTGTAAGCTTGCTCGCATTCATTTTAAGTAAAAGCTCAAGTTAAGCATAGGAAATATTGCTAAAAGCATGAATGAAATGGCATATAAAAGACTCAATCAGTATTTATTTGTCGACCCTCATTTCCGATATTTACATAATGAATGGTGGAGATTTGTGTGCACTAGAATTTAAAAAAGATGTAACAAGAACTCATTTCTTCTCTTTTCAGAGCCCATATTTAAGCAACCAATTGAATAGTGTGCTGCCAACTGCTTTAATTCTTGTAGACGATTTTATTCAAGACAACATGATTTTGGGAATAAAATGCCTTCAATATATTGTGGAGAATGTTGTAAGTAAAAACATAAATAAACCAAAAATGTAGCTCACTCGTATAATATAGTCAGGGAAATTTGAGCCATAGCTTAATATATAAGAATAGAGAGATGGACAAATGAATGGTAATATTTGCTCTGCAGTGGCAAACATTCCTAAAATGTCTGGTGTTTGTTTTCATTTCCAGATTAGGTAAAATGATTGTCATAAAACTTTATGCTTAATACAGCACCTTTTAGAGCTTTATTTTTATCTTTTTATTTAATTTTGCTTTTAAAAACCAAGATGGTGAAACAAATAAATGCAAATAACTAGAACCTGGATTCTTATGACATGTCATTTTTAATTGTTGCATCACAAGCATTAGTAATATACACATAAATCCTCATCATGGGTCCCAGGTTATAAAAAAAATGTATACTATAAAATTTTTTGGTTATGGTTTTTTTACTTCTTCAAGCATGTATTACGTACTATGTACAGAATAGCTAGATAAGGTATTATATTCCACCCAAAATGTAGCTTTTGGGTTTTCACCGGAGTTATATATTTCGAGGTCCCCTGAATCCAAAAACCATATTTTTAGAAAAAGGCCAATGTGTATGTGTCTGTTGACAGCATAGCTCAAAAACAAAAAGACTTTTAGATGCCAGAATTTGTATTCATGTTTAGTATCTTCCAAGCATGTGACACAGACTACACTTTACGTGGAAACAATTTTGAAAATTTAGTTTTTCTCAAAAAATCTCTTAACAGTTTTGGTTAAAATACTGTATAGTAAAGACATTTACATTACCATAAGATATATTTGTTGAATTTTCTGGAAATAGCGTCTGACGACTTTTTTATTCTGGATCAATTTTGCATAACAATCAAACCATAAGAGATAGATAAAAATTTCACAAAAAATGTAGGTCTCATTAAGACACATAATGTATGTCATATATATATATATTTCGAACCAAACTTCAATTGTTTTACATATTGAAGACCTTTTAAAAAATGTGACTATTGTTTAGTCTATTGTATTCCCTTATTCCCCTTCTACTTACAAGAAGGTAAGTAATACGGCAAATTCTGCTAATGTTTATCTCAATTAGCATGATGTGGATAAAAGAATAATCTTTTGTAAGAATGGTTTGTATGTTTCAACAGCTAGAGAAAGTTATGTGAATGGAAGACCTCAGATTTTTTATTTTAACCTTTAATCAGTATTTTTCTTTCATTTACATTTAATATATAAAAGTTTTATATTATTGTTGTTTTAGATATAGCTAACTTTCAAAACATTAGAAAAATCACTACTCAACTGAATACATCTTTGACTCACATTCTGGGAAAAAAATACATTCCTACTTAATGGTTAGACTGAAAGGGATGTATGTGTTAATAAATACATACAGGTGGTTGCAGTTGTCTGTATCTGTACCTCATGTAATAAGTCCTGAAGTCCTTTTATTTGCAATGAATTATGCAAATTTTTGAGAGCTAAAAGATATTAATAGTACAGTTTTGTAAGGCCTCTTTAAAACGTTTTTCTTAATTTTCTTTTCTGATTCTTCAAACAGGAACTTGAAACCCATTTATTTTTAATTAAACTTCCTAATTATCTTATTTCTTATACCTACTTTTTACTTTCTCTACGCATGCTATTTATATAGTGTATAGAGAAGGTATTGTAATGCACCCTAAAATTTGATACAAGATTACACCGGAAATACATGTTTTGCAACCTGCTGATTCTAAAACAAAGCAGGTCTCTAGCTGGTTGCTCTGACCACTGAACTACCATGGCAACTGGGAGATCCACAGTTCAAATCCTGGCTATATGGTTGAATTTTTCAGTCTGACTCTTCCTATCCTGGTATCAGGTTCATTTATCTATAGGACCATACTATAATTGATATAATATAAATTCCCAATGAAAAATATGTCAGATATTTGCAATGTGATGCAAAGGGCAACCACTCTTTAAACCTCCATAGAATCAGACTACAAATGTCAGAATAGGGCCTAGTTAAATGGGAATAAAGTTTTATAATGTACATGGGATATCCAAAAATTTTGAGTATGGACACAATAAAATATTAAAAATTTAGATCCAATCATTGCAACTTTTCAAAATCTCTGTTGCATTCTATACAACATCTCAGCCTTTCAAACCATTTTTCAAATCTGAACACAATTCTTCTTTGGAGAGAGTGCAAATACATCCTTTGTAAGCAGTTACTGCAGCTTCAGGCGAATCAAATCATTGACTCTGAATTTTTTCTTTCATTTTGGGGAATATGAGAAAGTCACATGGAACCAGATCCGGAGGATGGGACAAATATCTGACTCCTGCAGAAATTGGATTGTTTCTTGTGCAGTGGACACAGGCATTGTCATGGTACAATAAAATTCCACGTAGATCGGTCTTAGGTCGCCTTTTTTCTCAGTTAATTGAACACTTGTGGTAGACTTTTTGTGGTGAACGATCTAGCAGTAACAGTTTTTTGCCTCAAAGGGATTCTTCACAATGTGGCCACTTGGTGAGAAGAAGGAACAGATCATCTTTTTGCCAACACTTCTCGTTCACTTCACTGTTGTTGGAGGATCTTCTTCTGGGAAGACGAGACCAACGACTATTGTTTAGTTTTCGGATGATACTGGTAAATACAGCTTTTATCACCTGTTACAATGTTTTTGGATCCTTTTCTATTGAATCTTTCAATATTCTCCTGGCACCATTGGACACATGCTTATTTCTACTCATTTGCGAGGTGGTGGGGGATCCAACAACCGCAGAGCTTCTGGAAATCAAGTTTTCTTTCAAAATTATTTTCACTGCTGCCAATCTAATATATAGGGCTTCCTGAATCTGACCGTATGTCCAATGATGATTTTGTCGCAACATGCACTCTGCTTTCACCACATTTTCTCCATTGTTGCTACAGTCAGACGCTCTGCTCAGTCTTCATTTCCAATGGAATCTCTTCTTCTAAACTCTGCATGTGGAATTGCAAAGGGCAAATATCCCCAATTCATGAAGCTGTTTTTCAGGCATTTCTCTCTCTCCTAAACTGACTTTAAAGTCATAAAAAATCATAGCATGGAAATGCTCTTGCTTGAGATCTATCCTAAACTTGGCATATGCTATATAAATACATATGCTGTGCTGATGGTGCACATTGTTCGAGTGCACCCACACTTGCATGTTTTGCTATCTGAACTTCAATCTGAAGTTAGGAAAAGCTGTTTTGGCTTGCCACAACTTATTGTGGCCCATTCTGAAAGCTTTTAGAGTGACCCTCTTACTGCCCTCAGAAAATAAGCATCTTGCAAAAATTCAAAAGGCTGCTAACATTTTTTTAGTCTACAAGGCCTTTTACAATATTGAATATTTAAATCCTATTTTAATTTTATATGATATTTTAGGTTTATATTTATATTCTTAATCATTATTATGTGCACAACTGACAAATTTAACTAGTGCTGAAAATTAAAACAATATTTATTGTATTACATTCTTATTTATGTATATTTCTTTTAATATTGTATTTATATTCTTCAAATATTGTATTTATGAAATCATCTAGTCTCTTATTTTAGAACTGATATGGCTCAATTGAATAAATGTGTATTGACCAACATGGAAATTAATAAAAAATAAAATGAAATGTCTACATATAATATGATGAAGCATGATTAGATGTTTTACAAGATATGCTTCTCATTTCTAATGGCAGGAAGCAACATTTGATCTACATAGTGTATGGTTTGAGCTGGCATGACATTTATGTCCAACAGATAGACAAAATGCAACAACTCCTTTTTTTTTTTTTTTTTTTAAACCAATCAAAGTCGTTGGCTTTGCGGTAACTCTTATTGTTTATTTTATTTGCTTTATTAAGAGTTCAGTAGAATATTGCAAAACTTCTATGTCATCTATAAGAATATAATGTATAAGCAGCTCTAAAAAATGAAATTGTTATCAAAAATAAAATAATATTACTATTCATATTCAACCAAGGAAATTGAATAAAATATAAGTATTATTAAAATCAACATAATTAAAAAAAATTATTAAATAAGATTTTAAATTATTAATTTGAAATCACTGATTAAGCTATTATACTAATCTGATCCCATTCTTTACAAGTGCATTTAGATATTCATTTCCATGTACCCAGGTACCCTAGTAATGATCATTTTATAGACACAAAGCACCATATTTAGACAAAGGGTGTTTCTCTGGAATTAACAACAAAGTCAATCTCCTTGCTTCTAAATATTTAAAGAAAGTGCATTTTTTTTACTTTCTCTATACAGTACATAGGAAGAGAAGGTATTCATTCTACCAAAAATAAGTAATACCAGGATTTCAATGGAAATGGACTTTGTAGGGTCCTCTGTATTAAAAACAATCTTGTGTGTTGCACTCACATACTTTCTCCAGCTGCTCGACAAACTTCTTACAAAACACTATTCTTCTTTCTATACAGTGCTAATCAAGATAAACATTAGCAGAATGTCCTTATTACTTAGTTCCTTACAAGTAGAAGGGAACTAAGGGAATGCACTAGGCTAAAAAGTGATAGTTAAATGTTTTAAAAGCTATCGTTATGCAATTGTAATTGTAAATCGCTTCTATGCTTGGCTGGGAGTAGAACAAAAGAAAGATGAACACTTCCTGTCTGAGAAAATTATTTCACAATTGAAATCAATAACAAAGAATATCTCGGAAAGAGTTACCTCCACAACAAAAACGTAAAGGACATAAATTGTGTGTTTGAACGAAATCTACATTATTTGTGTGTTAAGTTTTTGTCTATCTCTTATGGCTTAGCAGTTAACCAAAATTCGGCAAAAATGCATGCAGAATAACGAAGTCTTTTGAAGCTATTCCGGCCGTGCCGAGGCCAATTGGTTAGTCTACTTGCCTCTTACCTAGGCAGCCCGGGTTCAATCCCAAGCGAAGCATGTGATATTTGTGGTGGACAAAGTGGTGCAGGAGCGGGTTTTTTCCTCTGCCATCGCATACCACTGGTGCTCCATCTTCATCCATGTATCATCAGTGTCATCGTCTGCGGTGCCACAAGTAGTTAAAGTGGGTGTTAAACACCATAAAAAAATTAGGCTATTCCCAGAAAATTCAAGATATACATTTTATTTGGGATGTAAATAGTTTTAATATCCAGGATTTTAACCCAAATCATTAGAGCCATTTTTGAAAAAATCAAAGTTTTCGAAAATTTTACCATGTAAAGGTTAGTTTGTGCTGGGGGGATTTTCTTGAAAATCTCCATGTCACATCCTTGGAAGATACTAAATGTAAATACCAAGTTTGGTATTTAACAGTCTTTTCATTTTTGAGCTATGATATCCACAGACAAACACGCACACATACATATGGACCTTTTTCTAAAGATGCTTTTTTTCGGAATCAGTGGATAGAGAAGGTATTGTATTCCACCAAAAAATTTGATGTCAAGATTTCACTGGATATATGTTTTGGGATCCCTTAAGTACATTATACATGCAGGTTAGAGAAAGTAAAAAGCAGTTTTTAGAAAAAAGGTTCATGTGTATATGTGTTCTTGTGTGTGTCTGTGAACAACATAATTAAAAAACTAAAGACTTAATTTACCAAACTTGATAACTAAGTTCACTATCTACCAAGGACGTGACCAAGATTTTCTAGAAAATCCCTCCACCACAAACTACCCTTATATGGAAAAATTTTCAAGAATTTTCATTTTCTTAAAAATGGCTCTAAACAATTTGGATTAAAATACTATATATTATGTATATTTACATGACAAATAAAATGTGTTTCTTGAATTTTCTGAGAATAATCAATGATCTCTTCGTTCTGGGTGACTTCTGCATAGAGATAGACAAAATCTTACTGCATAAGAAATTAGGTGTCATTAAAACACATGATTTATGTCATACATATTTTTAGTGAATTTAACCATTTCCAAGATACTCTTTGGTTTCAATTCTAAAATACTTAAAATTTTTCTCAAATATGAATCTCACTTTCCTTTTTCTTTTGTTTTACTCCTGGCCATACAAAGAGAACCAAATTTCAATTACATAGCAACCAACTTCTAAAAGATTTGATTATTGACTTAGCCTAACGTATTTTATTTCTCTTCTACTTATAAGGAACTAAGTAATACAACCGTTTTTGCTAATATTTATTTTTATTAGCATGAAGTAGAGAGAAAAATAAGTTTATATAAGAATAGTTTGTTACAGAATAGGTAGAGAGAGTCATATTTATGAAACATCAGATTTTTGATACTGGCACTCTGATTGCTGACCATTAGGCAACAGAATATATTTTTGTGTAGTTACTCATTATCTTTTGGAGAAGTAAATATCTACAGTTTCTTCACTTCCTTAGAGGTGTGGTAGGTAGATAAATCTTGCTGAAAAATTCTGTCACCTTGCGGAAAATTTTTCTGGAGTTCACGAACAACTCTCACCAGTACTGTGAAGTACTGATCACTTTTCATCATACCTTTAACTGGAGTTAAAGGTTCTAGTCCTTCATAGGTGAAATTTTCTTCTCAGGATATTTTACAGTGTTGAATTTGCAGGTTCATTATTTGCTCACTGCACCCTAGAAATTCTTCAAAGATAAGTTATATTTGTATGCTTGAATGGTCAGGGAATTTGCCCGACATTAACCCTATAGAAAATTTACAGGTTATTTGCAAAAAGAGATGCAAGATTTGACTGTTCCACAAAAGAAAGTTTGACATTAGCTTTAATTCAAATGTGGTTTCATGATGATGATCTGAAAAATGTGTGTTTCAGCCTTGTGGAGTCAATGCCTAATTGTGTAATGAAATTTATAATAAAGAAAGGAAGACATTTTAAGTATTGAGAAATGTAAATTGGAAGTGATTAAATTCATGAAAGCATGAAAAATGTTGTGTTATTGTTCTGTTCCAATTAATTCACACAGGACTTTACTATTCATTGTCTATCTGATTGTTATATTTCAGACCAGAACAGAACTGGCATGGTATGGCCAAGGGGAAGTTATCTACAAAACTTTAGAGCCATTGATGTATCAAAGGGAACCTGAAAGTTTACCTTCATTATGTTCATGTTTAGCAATTTTCCTGGAGAAGGTTGAATCAGGTTATGTCAAGACTGAGGGAAACTTGGAAGTAAGATATTTTGGAATATTATTGTAGTTTAGTTTTTAAAGTTTTTCTTGATATTCCGTAGCAATGGAGAGTTCAATATTGAATAAATCTTACAGCATAAATGTTCACAATCATGTAAAAGATATGGCGTGACTATTATTAGAAGTAGATCATGTGTCTGAACTCCATCAAAATAAAACTGAATACTAAAGTAGAATGTGTTAACACCAAACTCCTTAAAAAGCTAAGCAAATCTGATACAATAATTAAAAAATTGTTGACAGAAGTTTATGCTGATCATTCTCTTCTATCTATATGCAAGTTTTGGAGTGGTTTATGAAAATGAGAGAGGGTAGGGACAATCCAAACTTGAGCTGCCCTTCCAGTACAAAAACTGAAGAGAATTTGAGTAAAGTCACCAAACTTATATGAGAAAACTGCCGACTTAGAATTGAGCAATTACTGAACTCCCCAACATCATTAAGAAAGGTATTTATAAGAATATTGCCCACCCCAAACTACCCTTTATATGGAAAAATTTCGGATATGTTAATTTTCTTAAAAATGCCTTTAACGATTATGATTAAAATATTAGATTTTGCCTGACGACCTGGTCATGAAAGAGATGTGGGCCAATATGGGTAGACAAAAATTTGCACATCCATGCAAAAGAATATCAAGTGAGTTGCTGTGTTTATTATTAAGAACATTGAAAATAATCCTGATTTGTTCAAAAATGTAACTGCATGTGACGAAACTGGGATTTTCCAATGTGATCCAAAGGCTAAGTGACCATCCCCGTTTTCAAAGTACTGAATTAGGATACATCAAAAACTTACAATTAAGATTTATATTAATGGATACAGTGGAACTTGGATATTTTGAAACTGAAGGGACAAGAAAAAATGTTATAATATCCAAAAAATTGAACTACAAAAGTTGGTCTAAAATTGACATGTTAGCAATATTCTAAAAACAACTCCACTTAGGCTGGCCTGTCCTTCAACGTACCAACAAATTTCACACAGATGACAAAGTGTCTTCGATGGTGTTGGAATTGACATGTCTTCAACTTCAAGTTCTCATTCTTGCTTAAACCACTTTAACATGCACTTGTTGACATCAGAATTTTCCAATTGTTTCACTTTTTTTCGATTCTATACATTTTCAATTGAGGCATTTCTCAAAATTTTTCCTTACTATTCAGATAGGTTGACAAAGTTTTTGGTGGTATCCCATATTCTTTCACGATTTCAGATTTTTTCTTCAAACCCTTTTTAACTTTTCGAATGGCGGAAACTTTTGCTGAAAAAGTTAAAATCTTGTACTGGGCACGCAGTTTACTAAATGAGATAGTGGCTTTAATTTGCAACCTCTGAACAGTAGGAAGTTCAAGCAACAAAAAGCTGCACATGTTTTAAAGAAGGGGATGTAGGAGCAGGTATAGAAGCTCAAGGCTGGCAGCTAACTAAGCTATTCCAGCCCCCAAGCTGCTTTCCACTAAATTCCCACAAAACAAGCAACCCAACTCTTTGCAGAAACACATGGACGAAGTTATATTAAATTTCTGTGGTTGAGATTAAATTTCCAGTGACATTTCTGAACAAAAACGTTGAATTAAGGAAAATAAAATTCAAATTACATGTGTTTTTGTTTTTTTTTTTCGGATTATTTTAATAAAACAATTCAAGGTATCCAGAAAAAATCTTCAAATTAGTGACAATTTTGAATTATATACATTTGAAGTATTTGAGTTCCCTGTATATACAACAAGATTGAAGTAAGAAAATTACATACCAACTATTTCAGAAGTGTACCTAAATTCATGGCTTTGTCAAATAATGTTTAAGTCATTACATGTTAAATTTGAGAAATACAAGTAAAAGGTATACCTAGGTACAAATATGTATATATAATTATTTACAGCTGTAAAATTCCTTAATTGAGTAAAAAGAATTTGTAACAGGAATGATCACACTTTCTTTTTAAATAATTTAGCATCTTCTATGTTTTTAATGTGAGAATGTAATTTTTTATATAATTTAATCCCTGTGTGATGAAATGTTTTTTTATAAAGTCAGTTCTGTAATATTGAGTATGTAGATGGCTTTTTTTTGCCTTGTATTGTGATTATGTATCTGTGTATTTTCCAATAACTTGTGTTTGTTTATACCAATATAATAAGTTACTTCTGGCATATATAGGGTCGTTAAATTATAAGGTAATCCCTGTTGCGACCTCTGTCTACTGTGCAAGAGATTGAAGAGTTGCCAGCAAAGGTGTGCTAAAATACATGTCTTAAGATAAATTGTGGAAATGTACACTTTCTGCTCACATACAGGCAACACAATTTGCAAAAATATTCTCACTCACTCTTCACATCTTAGGAGCAGGAATCCTTGTGATTTCTTGCATGATGTTATCGCTAAGTTTCTGTTGATTACACAGGGATTTCTGCTGCTGAGCTTAGGTGAATGAGCAAGAACATCTTTAACTTATTATAGCTGTTTGGGAGCAGATGGTCAATATTTTCAGCAGGACTCCAGTGTACCACACACACAGCATGACTCCAAAACGAAAAGTCAGTTGGTATTTAAGTTTAGCACCTTCCAAGGCGATACAAAGCTTTTCCAGAAAATCCTCCAACCCCCAAATACCCTTTATATGGACCATTTTTCGAAATTTTTAACCTAAAAATGACTAACAAGTTTGATTAAAATACTGTATATTAAAGTAGTTTACAAGGCAAATAAAATGTTTTCTGGGAATAGTCTTTGAAGACCTCTTCAATCTAAATTATTTTTGTATAACTGTAAACCATAAGAGATTGATAAACTTTCCTACATAAAAAATGTGATCGGTTAAAATACCTTGTTATATTCAGTTTTTTGTTGAACCATTTCAGAGATATTCCTTGTTATTGGTTTCAATTTTAATATACTTAGAACTTTTCTCAATCGAAAAGTACTCTACCATTTCATCTCTCTTTTGTTTTACTTCTGCCCATAGAAAGAGAACCAAAAGTTCAATGACAAAAACATAGCAACAGCCTTTAAAGCATTTGACTGTTACCTTAGCGTATTTTATTCCCTTATTTCCCTTCTACTTATAAGAAGCTAAGTAATAAGACCATTTCTAGTAACCTTTATCTTAATTAGCATGATGTGCTTAAAAGAATCTTTCGTAAGAATAATTTGTTTGCAGAACAGATAGAGAAGGTCATGTGAATGGAACACATCATATTTTTAAAAACCATGCAGAAGTAGTGGTTTGAAACACCCTAATGAGAAGAGATCTATTTGTTTTTCCCTAAAGACAGTTGTTTTGTTTTAGTGGACACATCATGATGATGTGTTGGAAATTCTACTGCAGAATATGGAAATGGAGCAAGGATTGCCATTAAGGAAAGCTTATATAGCATCTCTTCCAACACTGTTACAAACTGCACGGCAGAGAGCCTGTCGATGGACTAATAGGCTTCTCAGAATTCTCAAAGAATACATGGAAGTTGCTGGGCATTATCATCAGTATCAAGAGGCACTGTTTGCTCTTGAGGTAAGTAAATATGGAGATATAAATATCTTAAACTATGCTATGTTGTGATCTGCAATACTTGTCAAACTTTTTCTACCCATAACATATTCAAATATATCATATTCTGTGTTTCAAAAATAGTGCTTTTCCTCAAAATACTTCTATGGAAAAACACAGGTTATTTACTATTAGGATATACAACGGTGCTTTAGAAGATTCTCAGCTTGAGAAAGAAAACACAGATTTTTGGGACAACTTTGTTTACTTCCTCTACTACAACTTAGTACTAACATAGCTTCTAAAATGTTGTAAGTGTAGTAAAACCCCACAAACTTGAAATCCCAAATAATCCAAACACAAAATCCTTGATTAAAAAGCTTATTTATAGTGTAAAGAAAGGATTTTTATTATAGAACTTACAAACTCATTATTGAAACTAAACACATCCAAATTCAGTAGCCAATTTTGCAATACTTTTTCCCATTGTCAAGTCGCACCTCCAATTTTCGTTTTAATGTACAGGAAATGTTTTCATTTGGTTGACATTATACTACATGGTATAGCACAAACAAGTATTTGTTCTACGTTAATTTATGAATGAAAAGCATAAATTCATTTACGTAGAACAATCGCAAGCAATACCATAACAGCCATGCTGTGACCGAGTGGTTAGATCATTCGCCTCTCACCTAGACGGCCCGGGTTCAATCCCAAGTGACCGCATGTGAGATTTGGTGTGGACAAAGCGGCACGGGGGTGGGTTTTCTCCGGGTTCTCCAGTTTCCCCCGCCATTGCATTCCACTGGTGCATCAACACTGGCACAGATGGCTGCTTAACCAACTGTTCAGAGTTTGAGAGTAAACAAAACTAAAATCCTCGCATAGTTTATGAGTCAGGATGATGTGGTGCGGTATGTAATTGGAATGTGGGATTATTGGTCCATATTTTTCCAAGTATTGTGCTGGTCACGCACTAACTGTAAATTCCAACCGCCATGTTGAACAACAGTTGAACAACAATTGGTTTTAGCAGTATGGTACTATGCCACTTACTGCACTTCAAAGCAAGGCTTTTCTCCGAGTATTACCAATTGACTGATTTCCCGCTTTAGAAATTTAACTTTGCCATCCCAATCTCCAGATTTAACAGTTCCGGAATAATTTCTGTAGGGATAGTTGAAAGAAAAAGTATTCTCGCAGTGTTTGCAAACCATTAGGATTTGAAAGATACCAGCCAGATAATCAGTGCCATACCACAGGAGATGGCATATACCATGGAGGCATTTCTGCGCCATCGTCAAGAATGCAAAAATGCAGATGGAGGCCACTGAACTGACGTCATATTCAAGTAGTGTTGATGTAAGTGTAATATCCATTAATGCAAATGTATATTGTTTCATTTTTTCACAAATAAAGTAGTTTCACTTTTATTTAGCAGTTCTGAAATTGTTTAATGCATATATAATATAAACTTTTCACTTTTGTCAGTTCTGCTGTTCTTGTGTTGTGTTGTGTTGTCAACATAGACAAGACCCTTAGCTACAGTGACTTTCAACAAGAGTGTCCTATCTTTGAACCTAAATAAAACACATTCCATAAATGATAGAGGTTTATTTCTTTTTTTATTTTGGAACATAAATAATGTACATTACATGTGGAAGAGAACATCAGTGAAGTATCCGCATGACTTTGGTATACGGTTGACCCAATTTTCAATGACAGAAGAACGTAAATTAGGTTCAACTCCACGAATAACACAGGTGATGTTATTCTTAAGATCATTTACTATTTCTGGCTTGTTGACATAAACTTGACATTTAACATAACCCCACAAGAAGAAATCCAACGGCGTTAAATCACATACCTCGGGTGCCAGTTCACATCACCCCCAAGGGAAACGATGAAACCTCAGAACTTCTCCTTCAAAAGATTGATTGTTTCGGGAGCAGTATGACATGTGGCACCATGTTGCTGGAACCAGATGTTTCTGAGATCCAAATCATCCAATTGAGGCCAAAAATGGTCCCTTATAAAGCCTGGTATTTTTCTCTATCGATAGTTAGAGCTTCTCCATATTCGTCTTGGAAAAAATTTGACCAATGATTCCACCATACAAAAATCCACACTACACAGTAACCTTTTGGGGATAGAGTGTTCGTTCTTGAATCTGCATTGGATTGTGATTGCTCCAATAGCGGCAATTTTGTTTGTTAACATAACCATCCATCCAAAAGTGGGCTTCGTCGCTGAAGATGAGCTTCCAATTGCTCCATAGCCCAGTCAGCGAATACACGGCACAACCTATGGTCATTGGGCTTTAGTTCTTGAGTTAACACCATTTTGTAAGCATGAAACTTCAAGCCCAGATGCAGAATTCGCTAAGTTGTGGTCTGCGAAAGCCTCAATTCTTGTGTTCGACCAGCAATTGATTTGTTTCCGTTCTCGTGTACACTCTCATGAACGGTGCCTATGTTTTCATTGGAGTGCTTACATCGATTATGTTCAGGCATTCTTTGATCGCTGGCAGAACCACTTCTTTCAAATTTATTGATTAAATGCCAAATCGTTCTCTCGCAGGGACGATTATGCACACCGTAAACTTCACGCAATACATGGAAGGTTTGGTGACCAGATGATCCATTTTGATAATAAATTTTCACAATTTTTATGCATTGCTGAATACTGTAATGTTCCATGGCTATTTGTCAATAACAACTGTAACCACATGAAAAAAAAAATTACTGCTGTAACTCCATAACAACGGCAAGTATCACATGTTAAAGATAGGACATCCTTGTTGAAAGACCCTATACAAAGGATAGCCAGGGATTGAGAGCTCTAAGCCACAAATGTAGTCGAGGGATCTGTGAAGAGGAAACCTCAATGAACCACAGTATTAAGCACATTTCATTACTAATTTTTTGACTAAGTGCACTTCAACATGACACTAGTTTGTTGTATATAAGTGAGGTTACCAAAAACGGCAGATAGATGGGTAATATGACTGTTTTAGCAACATCTTGTGCTTAATGCCTTCCTTATGATTTCAGGACTATGTTGGACTATGTATTGGATTCTGTTAGTAAACTAGTAAAACATGGGTATCTAACAATGGGAGTAAAATAAGAACTATAGCTTTCCTGGCGACGTGTTAATTCAAAATCTTCTCGGGCTTCTAGCCAGGCTAGAAGCCCGAGAAGATTTTGAATTAATGGGAGTAAAGTTGAATTTTATTGTAAATAGCCCTTAATAGTTCTCAAATTATAGCTATGAAAATCTAATGAATGACAAATATCTTAGACACAAAATAATTTTGGAATATCACTTCACTAATCTTCTTAAACTTATTTAAAAGTGAAGAACATGTTTTACATCCTGTTTTGGACACACCTTCAGCTTCCCTTAGCTGGTGTTCAAATTCTGGTCTTAAACTCCGATGTTACTGGTGGTGATGGATAAGTTTGATATTACATCACAGTTTAACACTATATACTTAGGAGCCAACTGCGGTAATGCCCATGCAGGCTACCTAAATAAATATTCAATTCTTGATGTTCCTCCATTCCGTTTACGATCTCACATTGTCTTCATATAAGTGCAACACAGATAGATAGCCCAGCAAGCCTGTTGGTTGTTTTCAGCAGCTGTTAGCTTGAATAGTGATAAATTGTGATGCTACATTGCATCCTTTTATTGGTTAGTTTCTTATGGTTATATCTTAGAACTATTACATTGAAATGGAGTTTTTATTTATGGATGCTCTTTAACTGCTGTGGTTCTCAGCATCCCATTCTATACTGGGCATGAATTTTGCTCAGAAGCCTCTTTTTTAGTCTTGAGGTTCTTTTACTTGCAGTAAATGTATGACACAGGACCAATGGCTTTACTTCCCTTCCAAAGGAAGCCATGCCAAGGATGTTTACTCCTGAAAAAATCCATTGTCCTCCACCGGGTTTGAACCTGTAACCTTGGGTATATAAAGTTAGTATTACACCATGGAAGGCGACTATTACACTTAGAACATAGAAATAAAATTTATTCACTATAAGAAATACTGATTCATGGCTTCATCTAAAAGAAAGTATATATTTTAACAGACTGATTACGCTTCTATATACATTATATTTTACAACAGTGATCAAAATAAATTTCAGTTGTCACTACATACAATCTTGGTTTTGAAGTTAATCATCAAACTTATTCTTGATCCAAAGTGCATCCCTCAAATGAACATGAGTGATGAAACGCAATGGATCAGTGTTATAAAATTAACTTAATTACAATAAGCAGCTGGATTGCTTACTTAACAGATTCAAGTTCAAAATAAACAAGTGATATAGTTTAATACTTTGGTACAATGTATCCATGAATTTATCAATAGAATAAAACATGTTGTTTAAGAGTAAAATTTTAATCTTCTTCTTAAATGCTTTGATCTGTGAGACTTTGATAGCCTGAGGGAGTTTATTATATAAATTAACATTTGTGTGGGAAACTGAATTCAAGCTTTTGCTTAATCTGTATGTTTGGAGATGGATGTTCTTGTAACGTATGAATGAAATTCATTGTTAAGTTTAATATGTATAATATAAAGATGGTTTATCCCGATTTATTCTGGAATGCAATCCTGGAGAGGTAATATCAGCTTTATGTATACTCTTATATCTAACTTGATATGAAAATATAAACAATCACTAATGATGGGAATACTTTTTCAGGCATTACACGAATGGATGACAAACTGCTGGCCTGTGGTTCATTATCACATAAAACTGGTTCTTCAGTCATTATTGCGATTAATTTATGATTTCTCAACTGTAGAACAAAACAGCACTGGGGATCCATCTAGAGATCAAATAATGGACCTTGCAGAGAAATGTCTAATTCTTGCTGTCAAACTGGCTCCAAAAGAATCAGCTATTTTATGTTTAAACATAAAACAAAAAGTGGAACTTAACAGTATAATCTCATTACTTGAAAGAGTATTTTGAACTAAGCTCTTCAGAAAATCTTATATTGAGATGTGTATAATGTGAACTGAGACAATGTATTTTTAATGCTAATACTTTATATTAGTCACCGATTCCTAATCTTTCCATATTGGTACCCACTTTATAAGCTTTCAATCCCCCTCCCCCATGCATGTTATACAATAGAACTTTAATTCACTGTTTTAAACTTTGTCCATGATGGAATCTTACAATAAACAAAGCTTTAAAATAAATGGACTAACTAAACCAACAAACAAACAAAAAAGAAAACAATGCATACCAAAAGACAAATTAAAGTAATGTAATATTGGAGAAACTAGAAACAATGATGTGAAATTAGATATTTATCAAATTATCATAAGTCAGGTATTTATCTTAAAGAATATCTCATCTCTTTGTTTAGAAATAATTGTTTATGAAATGTATTATAAGTTTCATTTTATTTTCGAGTAACATGAAGAAAGCAAGACTATTTTATGTAAGTGTGCGTGGGTAGGGGTGAGTGGGTGGGTGGATGCTTAACCATTTTTATTTTCCCTATCACATTCCTATGAATAGAGGACAAACTGTATTCAAGCCAGAATTTAGATTTCCATATATCATTGGTAAAAAGTGTTTTGAGATCTTTGTAGTGCCACAGCTCTTTTCAGTGAGTATGGACCCTTGCAGAACTAACTCATGCATTATATATTGCAAGGGACTCATCTCCTGGTCCAGATGATAATCACCAGTAAATGCTATTTCACCTCCCCATCTGCAGCCGCTACATTCCTGCTGGATTTGTACTATAGAATATGCCAGGAACAAGTAAGTGTTCCCGCCTATATGGCGAGAGGGTGCTGTCATCCCTACCGTTCGTCATGGCAAAGATCCAACTGTTCCTTCATATTACCGTCCGATTTGTCTCACGAGTGTTGTTTGCAAGATGCTAGAGCGAATGATAAGCTTTCGGTGTACCTACAAATGTTTATATTGAATATCTGATGTAGATAAACGCTGCATGTAGTCATTGAAAATGGGCAAAGGAAGAAAGGAATTGTAAATCCTGTTTTTTTTTTTTTTTTCTTCTCCGTCTCATTTTTACGCAGAGTTTAACTTATAGTTGTAAGGCATTTGTTTCTACTCTTTCATACTCTGGCTTAGAGATGCTTAGAGTAATCGTCACAATCGTCCTTTTTAGAGGGAAAGTAGGACAGTTAGTTCCATCTAGTCCAACAGAGTATGCTGATGTCGACATTCCTCCCCACTCCCACCAAAGTCGTCCTTTCACTGGACCACATACACACGCCTAATCTGGGTGTTGGCTTCGTTTCATTATCCAGTTTTGACGTGGACACAAAAGTATCAGGATTGAACAAAAGGATGTGTGTTCTTGAAAATTTACAGGTAATTATCGTTTCTTCTGAAGTAAAGTATTGGCATTTTTAGAATTAAAGGTGACTATCGGAGTTCAGAGATGAAAAACATACTTAATGGCAGGCGCAATACAGCAAAACATGTCGCTCAGCAATAGCGACGTGGCGTCCTAATTCCAGATGTTCACCGATTCATGTCTGATTTTGAGATTTATGGTAGCTAGAGAAGGTATTGCATCCCTCCCAAAAATTCGATGTCGAGATTTCATCGCAAATGTATGTTTTTGGGGTCTCTGAGTTATAAAATAGTATTTTAAAAGAAAAATGTCGGTGTGTGTGCATAGTTAAAATATGAGCGTTAAATATCAAACTTTGTATTTGTGTCTAGTAAGAAAATCCCCCCTCACGAAATACCTTTCAAATCATTTTTTTTTTTGAAAATTTTGTTTTTCTCTAAAATGACTCTAACGATATTGATTTAAATACCGTATATTAAAGATACTTACATCACATAAAATTGATTTGGAATTTTCTGGAAGGAGTCTCTGAAGACCACTTTATTCTGAAATATTGCAGAATTTTGCATACTTACACCGTAAGGGATAGACAAAAATTCATTACACAAAATCTGTAGATCTTTTAAAACACATAGTTTATGTAATGTGCGTTTTTCCAATTTTCGAGATATTCCCCGTTATTGGTTTTAATTTTAAACTACCCAACTTATCTCAAACAGGATGATGCAAAGCGAACCAAGGCTAAATTGTTTAACATAGCAACCAGCTTTTAAAAGATTTGACTCGCTTTAGCGTAATGTATTCCCTTATTTCTCATCTACTTACAAGTAAGTAGTAAGACGATTTCTGCTAATGTTTATCTCGATTAGCATGCTATAGATAAAAGAAAAATATTTTTCTAGAATAGTTTGTATACCAAACAGCTAGAGAAAGTTATGTAAATGGAATGCATCAGATTCTCCTTTTTTTTTTCTTTTTCTTTTTTTTTTCTTATTAAAAGTAGGAGCAAAATCTCCTCTTTGAAATGACAGTTTCTGTGTGCTAATCTTTTAAACTAGGATCTTAAGAATGAACTTCTTAATATAATAATTTTAGAGTTGTAGTTAAATGAAACATTTGCATTAAAAAAAATATTGAATTATCAATCTTCCTTATATTAAGCAAGAAGCAAATTGATTGTAGTCAGTTTTGACCTTTGGATCAGTGATCTGTATTTGGTTCTTTTGTTGTTAGGTCAGCTGTGTAGTTACTTTTAGGGCCCTATGCCACAAAACATAGCATTGGGATGTGTTTTTATAAGCAAAAGAGAGGTGAGTGACGACATTAGCCAAAACTGTAATGATCCCAAGAAGTCAAAACCTCTACAATATTGTGATTCTAATCTGGTTATGTTAATTTTTTCAACTTTCAAATTCTGATTAAAACTTCCACAGGTCATCCAGATTTGAAGGTGTTGGTCACATTAACATGTTCAGATTTAAAATCTGCTAGATTGCAGAGATTTTGACTTCTTTTTGGGTTTTAGGTTCACAGATCCTTCAGTTTGTCATGGTCTTCCACAGCATCTGCTCCACTCCTTTTCTTATAAAAAATCCCTTGGTTGTGCTTTATGGCTTAGGGTGCTAAAAGTTTATAATAGACAATCAACTAGAAAGCAGCTCTAAAGCAAGAATAACAAAAGTACTAAATCTTAATCACATATTATGGAAATAATGCCCAAATGCGGGTGGCCTGTGGAAGTTTTACGCTCTCCCCCATTTTAAATTCTTGGTTAAAGTATTGTTTACTGCATAAACTCAGCAATGGGTTAAAGTGTGTTGTGAATGGGTTGACTGAAAATAAATGGCATTTTTTTTATGGACGCTCTTTAACTGCTGTGGTTCTCAGCGTCCCATTCTGAGTGTGAAAGACTGCTTAATTTTGCTCAGAGGCCTCTCTATCAGGCTTGAGGTTCTTTTACGTGCCATAAATCTACGACACAGGACCAACGGCTTTACTTCCCTCCCAAAGGAAGCCATGCTAAGGATTTTACGCCCGAAAAAATCCATTGTCCTCTGCCGGGTTTGAACCTGCAACCATGGAGGGCGATGGGTGGGTGTGACAGTCTTTAGTAGCAGTATACTCAAAACTGATGTAAACTATTTTTAAATTTTTGCCATTAAATTTTCTGCTTGTGAGGGACATTAGATAAACTAAATGTTGGTTAAAGCTTTATAGCAAATAATAGCTGGTCAGTTTGTTCAAGCTGCTTTGAAAGTGATTTATGGTATAATTTGCATCTTGCTAATGCCAGGAATTCTTTGAAAGTTTTAAGAAGAGAACTTAATTGTTTGGTATCACCATGAGCAGCACTCAGGGTTCTTGAATGGTTCTTATAATAATGAGATATGCAGCATAACTAATAACACACCCTTCACCAAGATTACCTCTTCTTCTTCTTCTTCTTTTTTTTTTTTTTATGGGTTGAAATTGTGCTTAGGTCGAATTACCCATATAAGGTTTTATCTGGGGATTCCCTTATCCGTAAAGACGATTGTTGCAAGTCCATGGACTTCTAATTTAACAGATTTTATTCATTGTCCAATAAGACTAACCAGGTTAATGGATGTAAAGCTACAAAATAAGAAAGGAAGAAAAAAAATCTTTCATATTATACGAGAAATGAGTGTTTAAGAATGTTTTAACGTTTTTCTTGAACATGTTATTGTTATTTATGATTACCTAATAGTGTTACTCTTGGTAGCACAGAAGGTAATTATACATTTTTATTGCAAAATTAATAATACCTTTCTGGACGAGTTTAAAGCTATTTGCAGTTCTACTATGGGCACACTTTCCTTGGACACTCTGCTCCTTTGTCTTCATTCAGTAGCAACAGAGCAGCAATATTGAGTTGTGAAATACTCTTTATGGCCTGATATCTAGTGGCTTCAATGCAAAGGATCATTCTGTCTGTAGATTCCAGAGTTCACATACATACATGTGGCTGTGTGTGAACTCTGGAATAATAATTTAGCTAATTTGCAGTAAATTAGATAACCTTATTATGGTTAAGAAGCAGTTGCATCTATACAATTTCACTAAATTAAGTTTAACTACCTCAGAACTATGACAAGGAATCACTTCCTCATCTTCAGCTGATTGCAGCTGGTTGGCTCTCCTCTGATGGTTGCATTTATCTCTTAGTTCCTCTGGCAGTGGTTCTACAAATTTAGTGATCAGATTTTCGTCCATTGGGGTGTCCTAGTTCATTGATCTTGGATGAAATTTTCAAAGAAATATTTTCTCCCAAATATTTAAATTGGTGGGTTTTGTACCTACCCAAAATGGAAATGGTCTGTTATTTATGGACGCTCTTTAACTGCTTTTGGTTCTCAGCGTCCCATTCTATATTGGGCGTGAAATATCGCTTAATTTTGCTCAGATGCCTCTCTTATCAGACTTGAGGTTCATTTACGTGCCGTAAATCTACGACACGGGACCCACAGCTTTACTTCCCTTCCGAAGGAAGCCATGCTAAGGATTTTTACGCCCGAAAAAGTCCATCGTCCTCCGCCGGGTTTGAATTCGCGACCTTGGGTATATGAAGTTAGCATGGTAACCATTACACCACGGAGGGCGACGTGCCTACCCATACCCTGTGCCTTACCTCTGATCGGGTAGATCTCCCTCAAGGTATAAAGGCAGGGTACGAAGCCATCGAGGTAAGGCCATTCGTCCCGACCCCGTTACGCTGCTACAAGTATCAACGCTTTGGACACACTAGCAGATTTTGTAGTGGTCGGCCTATATGTGCTAGCTGTGGAGATGTCACGCACAATGGAGGTTGCACATCGAATCCATGCTGTATTAACTGCGGTGGTGAGCATCCATCTAGTTTCCGCGACACCCCGTTTTGGAGAGGAGAGAGCGATTCTGGAGATCCGAGTGAGGGAAAAGATGTTCCCAGAAGCTCCTGTGAATCCGCCAACCCTCCGTCCCGCGGTCTGGTATTTAGACTTTGTTGTAGCCACGTTAAGTTGAGTATACGGTAGGTATCACGTGCATGTTTCTCTCTCGCACACGCTGGCCGTGACGTCATCTGTTGTATATACTCAGCCACGGCGTGCTTACAGCTGTGGTCATTGTTAACAACTTAAAAGCTCTAGTGCTGTGTAAAGCTGCACATTCAGATTTTCCATATCAAATCGCAAATAAAACATAAATTGTTCAGCTCTAACCATTAGATTTAAATTATTGAAGCTAAAGGAGCAATTGTTTAAAATATTAAATATAAAGGCCTACCATATGCCCCTATATCTCACGTTCGCTAAATGTTGCCGCCAGTTGTTTAGGTATCTTGCTGGAATTCTTCTGTTTGATAAGTGCATCCTAACAACTCGACACATTAGTAAGTATTGCGGGAAAAAAGTACATATACAATAAAATATATTTCCCGATGTAGTGTTTCCTGTTTCATATACATATGCAATTATTTCTTCCGTTGTAGCACACTTTTCTCATTTTCTTTCTCGCCAAATTAGTGCGTTTGTTTCCTGGTATTTTCCGTTTATACTACAGGCTAATAAATGGCAGGACGAACTTTTTGCCTTTCAGTGCCTGTAAGTAACATGAGATTGTGACGTAAGTCAGCATTTTTTAACGTAAAAGTGTTTCAGAAACCTCTTTTGTGACTTCCTTGCCATTATGTGAAACAAATCCTTCGACCAATAAATGGTTTCTGGAAATAATTTCAACCGTGAGGAATATCGCAACTTGCTTTATGTTGTAATGGGTACACATTTAATTTAATGATTCCTGTAATATGATGAATTGGGCGAAGCGTCTTTTGATGGCTATAGAACTTGGTAGAGGATATTTAAGGCATTCTCTCATATAACCGTATATCTTGCAGCTCAAAATTATTTCCTTTGAAATGTCATCAGATTTCCAATTTTTATATCTACCTGTAAGTAGACCCATGTCTACTTTTGCTACTGGCAAAATGAGAACATTTGTTGGAATGCACGGTCAACGTTTCTGAACTAATACTTTTCGGATTGTACTTTTTCCATTCATTTTCTAAACGTGTTGCTTTCTTCTCTAATCTCAAATTGTGACTTCTAAGTGCTTCAACTTCAGATTTAATGTCCGCTATATTTGTGGGTGCTGTGTTAAATGACGAGGGAGACGTAACAGGAGATATTTGCTATATTTACTTCACAATTGCTGTTTTTTCTTCTAACACAGCGTTTACTATTGTTTTGCATCTCTATTTAGAAGCCGTTTTGTCTTCTTTTCTTAGGACTTTCTGATACGTCAATAGACAACTTTAAATTTAAATGTGGTGCAGCAATGCGTGTTTATATTTTTAGGAGCAAGTTTGAGAAGCTCCGCTTTTAAATCTCGTTCATAATCTCCCTCGTCAAAAAGTAAAGAACAATGTGGGAATTATCTGGAGAGAAACAATCATCCCTTCTACTTACTGAATCCATCACGTACTACACTCACAAGAAGCTTGAACAATCAAAATCCTTATAGACACTGTCATTGTAATGAGAACAACCAGCGACCGTACACCAGCTGACGTCATCAGCACGGAAGTTTTCTGCGCATCTAGCTGGTGATCCCTACCGTATTACTCAATATTCTGTGGTTGTAGCTAAGTCAGTAACAAAGCGGGAAATCGCAACGCAGACCTGCGATACCAACGGAACCACAATTGCAGAGAAGACTCGTATCAGACCATTCACCAGGCTCACTGCATCAGAGTCTACGTCGGCGTCACCATCAGCCTTTTCCACCTTTGTAAGACCTATTCCTGAGTGTCATCCAAACCTTAGACCTCAGGCACTAAGTCCGCTGTAACTCAAGTATTCTCCACCAGCGATGCCTTTTAAGACATATGTCCGGAACTGACTTTCTAAAAGAGAATGCAAAGTCCCTTCCCAAAACATCTAAGGGCAGGAAAAGTCCCCCTTCTCCTCTGCGTGGATCCTCTGGGGAGAGAACTGGTCGGCGACTACCATCTTCGCCGATCAGCACCTCTAATCTGTTCAAGGATCTCGAACCGAAATTCCCTATGGGAAAAGGGACCTCCGCCATGGAGGAGATGGACCAGGAAAATTCTGCTCTCACTTCCCGACGGCCAGTGCGTAAGCGGCAGAATCGTATTCCTGAACAAAGTGGTAGTCCGACGGCCAAAAAGAATTAACTAAACCGACTATCACAGCCTAATATGCAGAAACGCCCTTCCATTTCAATCTTTTGCCATACCGTAGACCATGGCTGTTCTACAGTGGAACATACACGGAATGAGACCACGTCGACCAGAGCTTGACTTGTTGCTCCACCACCATAATTCTTTGGCCGTATGTTTGCAAGAGACCAAATTCTGTCTTCAAGACAACGTTACCACCAAGCAGTACTCTTCTATCCGGTGTGATCTATCAACGGCGGATGGAGTACCTGCACCTGGGGGCGCTATGATCCTTATCGGAGATTGCATTTTCGCCGAATCTGTACCCATTCAACCTGACATAGTCCATTTCTGTAAGGTTTAAGCTACCTTCCATTAGCTTCACCATTTGCAGTATATATGTACCTCCATCTGATGGCCTCACGCGCACTGATTTAGAAGACCTAGTCTCCCAGCTACCAAACACTTGATTTGTTGGTAGGGGACCTGAATGCCCACCACCCGCTTTGGGGTTCCCCTCGGGCTCGTGCGAAAGGTCAACTGCTTGCCGGTTTCTTGGACCATACTAATCTCTCTCTCCTAAATACTGGAGGGCCTACCTTTCTTTCTGACGCCTTTAATGTTTTTCACACATCGACATAGCCGTCTGTACACCACAATTAGTAGTTTCATTACAATGGAATGTCATCTCTGAGTTATGCTCTAGTGACCACTTTCCAATCATTATAAGCCTGTTAGCACATTTATGTTCCACACTTTTACCTAGATGGCGCCTAGTTCACCTGGAACCTTTATTCCCGTTTGGCTGTTTTTCACTGCAGTGAGCACGAGCCAGTTAATTCCTTAGTTGAACACCTCAAACCACCATTCTTTCTGCTGCTGAGCAGTCTATTCCGCGATGGACTGGTCACTCGTCGCTTTCCTGCCCCTTGGTGGACACATGAATGCCGCAATACGAGACGTGCTCTTCCACGTCGCCCTACACTGGATAACCTGACACAGTATAAACACTCCGTGCAAACTCTAGATAAGTTAAACGATACCAAGAAGATATTATGGAGCAACACATGGACACACGCCTTTCTCTGTCGTATGGTATAGGTTCAGACATGTAGCCGGCAAAGCGACCCATATGCCATATCCTGTTTAAAAACAACCACAGACACTGCAATTGATCCGTTTGGCAAGGCTAACAATCTTGGCAGTGTTTTCGCTCACGTGCCTAGCTTAGACCACTATTCGCCCGAGTTTCTTCCAGTTAAAGCTCGGGCGGAATCTCAAGGGTTCGCCTTTCATTTTGGAAACCATGAACACTACAATCGCCTTTTCATCATGGCGGACTAGAAAACGTACTTTCATCTTCGCGAAACTGCGCCCGGTCCCGATGGCATCCACGTCCAAATGTTACAATATTTCTCTCCTGATGGTAGTTTTCCTACTCGAGGTCTATAACCGTGTCTGGGTTGACGCCACTTTTCCACCATCATACCTATTCTTAAATCTGGCAAGGACCGACAACTTCCTTCCAGCTATTGTCCTATTTCTCTCGCCAGTTGCGTTTGCAAGGTGATGGAACGTATGATCAATGGACGGTTGGTGTGGTGGCTGGAATCCCACAATTTACTAACACCCAGTGCTGTTTTCGGAGACGTCGTTCAGCGGCTTGACCACCTGGTTTCGCTCTCGACGCAGATTATGGACGGATTTCTAAAGAACTGACAAACAATGGGATATTCTTTGACCTCGAAAAAGCTTATGACACGTGTTGGCGAGGAGATATCTTACGTTCCCTCCTCCATTGGAATATAAGTAGCCGCTTACCTTTGTTCTTTGAGGAGTTTGAGGGACCGGGTTTTCCAAGTTAGGGTTGGCTCGGTTTTTTCGCATTCTTATATTCAAGAGAACGGACCTTCACAAGGGTCTGCTGTACGTTCGCCTTTATGTCTAACTCCGAAAACTAGCCTTTCGTATTACCAAGGCTGAGGTGGAGTCTCAGACTCTCTTTTCGCTCTTTTAACAAAGAGTGCTATAACTATTTTTGTATCCCTAATGTCCTCTAGGTTCTCTGCTCCCGGACTGGATGGTATTCACATCGCTATGCTCCAGCATCTTTCTCCTGCCGGCAAACTCTTTCTCTTGTCTCTCTACAACCGTATTTGGTGTGATGGAGTGTTTCCTGCAATCTGACGGGAGGCCACCATCGTCCCAATCCTAAAATCTGGTAAGGATGCCATCTACCTTCCAGCTAGCGTCCGATGTCCCTGTCGCCCTACTTGGTGTAATGGTTACCTGCTAACTTCTTATGCCCAAGGTCGCGGGTTCGAACCCGGCGGAGGACGATGGATTGTTTACGTGCGTAAAATCCTTAGCAAGGATTCATTCGGAAGGGAAGTAAAGCAAAGCCGTTGGTCCCGTGTTGTAGATTTATGGCACATATAAGAATCTCAAGCCTGATAGAGACCTCTCTGAGCAAAATGAAGCGGTCTTTCACCCCCGAGTTTAGAATGGGACGCTGAGAACCACGGCAGTTAAAGAGCGTCCATAAATAACACGCCATTTACATTATTCCGATGTCCCTCATCAGTGCAGTGTGTAAGGTGATGGAGCGCATGGTCAATGGACGGTTACAATGGTGGCTCGAGTCTGAGAAACTTCTGTGTACCATCCAATGCGGCTTTCGCCGATACCGCTTCTCAACTAACCACCTTGTCTCCTCGACTCACATCGTTGATGGATTTCTACGAAAGTGTCAAACTGTGGCCATATTTTTCGATCTCGAGAAAGCTTATGACACTTGCTGGAGAGCTGGCTCATTGCGTACCTTGCATAATTGGGGCTGCTGTGGCCGCCTTCCAGTATTCCTCCGGGAGTTTATGGAGAAGCGGGTGTTTCCTGTGCGCATAGGCTCTGTTAGCTCCCGTGTTTTTAGTCACGAGAATGGAGTACCTCTAGGGTCGGTTCTCAGTTGCACTCTCTTCGCTGTCGCCATCAATCCTATCGCTGATTGCCTTCCTGCTGGTATTTCCTCATCCTTAGCTATGGTAGAGTTTGCAGTTTATTGCAGCTCTCGGCGAACATGCCTTTTTGAGCGTTGCCTTCAGGCTTGTCTCGACCGTCTTCATAGTTGGAGCCTTTTTCTGCCGAGAAGACCGTTTGTGTCAACTTCTGGCGTTGGAAACGTTACCTTCCCTACACCTTGGGCCGGAACCGCTGCCCTTCGCCAAAACGGTGAAGTTTCTTGGTTTAGTGTTCGACAGGAAGCTTAGCTGGTCGCCCAAAATCTCTTCTTAGAAGGCTAGATGTGATCGTTCGCTTAATATTTTACGTGTTTTATGTGACACATTCTGGGGAACAGATCGCTCCGTTCTATTACAATTTTACCGTTCGCTTGTTCGCCGTAAACTTGATTACGGATGCATTGTGTACTCTTCGGCATGTCTTTCAGTTTACTCTTTAAACCCAGGGCGCCATCGCGGGATTCATCTGGCGCTGAGTGCGTTTCCGGCTAGCCCAGTCTGAGCCTCCGCTGTGCCATGGGTGTGAGGTGCTTCTTTGCAGCTATGCTCTCCGCCTCCTAGCCTTGCCAAATCACCCGTCTTTCAAATTATTCTTTGATGAATCTATTGACCGTCAATATGCTGTTAATGCGCTGGTTTTGCTTCCCGCCGGGGTTCGTTTTCGTAAGCTTCTTCGGCTCTTGGATTTTCAACTACCGTCTCAGTTGTCACTGGGTGAATGTACATTCTTTCCTTGGTTATGTTGCAACACCCCGGCACATCGGTTGGCATCCATGCCGAAGTCGGTGACTCCGCCCTCGGTCTTCCGTTCCGCATTTTTAGAGTTGCAGGCCGAGCTTTCCAACTATTGTTTTATCTTCACGGATGGTTGAAAGGATGGCCGTGGTGTGGGATGTGCTTTTGTTTTTAAGTCATGGCTTTCATCTTTTGACGCAGTGTTCGATTTTTACCGCTGAACTTTTTAGTATCTATCAGGCTCTTTTTTTTTTATCCACGGACAGGACTTAAGACAGTTTATTATCTGTAGCGATTTCCTCAGTGCACTACAGGGCCAGCGTGAGTTGTATCCATATCACCCTTGGATGCAGCGTATTCAGGATCGCCTGCTTTCGCTCGCTAATGCTGGCGTCAGCGTGGCGTTTGTTTCGCTTCCTGGCCACGTGGGTGTGGGCGGGAATGATCAAGCGGACGCAGCTGCTAAGTCTGCAATTTTAAATCCTACTGTTTTTAGCTCCACTGCTCCTCCAAATGATGCTCGCGTTTATGTCTCCGCGTTGAAGTGGTTTTAGCGCGACTGCGTATTGGGCATTGCCTTTTTTGCCATCAGTATGTTTTACGTGGGGAACCCGCACCTCAATGTTCTCCATGGAATGAGCCTTTGACGGTGCAACAGCTTTTGTTCCTGGCCGCAGATCTTCCCACACTACTAGGTGACAACCCTAGTACTTGTGAGGGGCTTTTTACATTTATTCGCCGCTGCGAAATGTACAGTCGGGTTAATTTTATCTGGGGTTTTACTTTTTTTTTCCGACCCGTCTTTTAAATTACATTTCATCTTCCCACAGTGGCGTTATCCTCTATCATACTCCAGTCCCTCTGTTTTACTCTCGCCTTGATCGCTTTGATTTATGTTGTCTCCATGGTTTTATGTGGTAGTCCTGTTTGTCTTTTTAATTCTTTTTAATTTTTAATCTTAGGGCGCTGATAACCTTGGTAGTTGTGCGCCCAAAACCCTACTACTACTACTATAAAGGTCTGCACTAAGCGGGACGCTGTTTGCTATAGCGATTAATTCTACATCGCAATGTGTTCCTCAGGGGTCTCGTCCTGCTTATTTGTAGACGATTTTGTCATCTTTTGTACTTCTCAGCGTACGGCGTTTTTGGAACGCCCTCACCAGCAGTGTTCGGACAATGTATCTGCTTGGAGTTCGGAGACCCGTTTTCGCTTCTCAACTGAGAAGTCAACCTGCCTTAATTTCTGGCGCCGTAGGGAGCGATTT
Organism: Hymenopus coronatus; assembly: GCA_030762935.1. NCBI lineage: Eukaryota > Metazoa > Arthropoda > Insecta > Mantodea > Hymenopodidae > Hymenopus > Hymenopus coronatus. Next base: position 32,607,674 of record CM060897.1, read on the forward strand.
CCGCCTTCCCTTTGACTCTGACCAGATTTTCTTCCATACGCAGATGAGGCCGATTCCTTGGGTTGGTGTTTGATCGCAAACTTTGCTGGTTACCGCATATTGCACAGCTGAAACCCCGATGTGTCTGTTCTGTTAATAGTTTACGGATACTAAGTAGCAAATCTAGGGGGAGCGGACAGTGTTGCGTATTTACCGTTCATTGCTGCGATCCAAGTTGTTTGCTCTTCAGCACGACCATCTGTGCTGAGCAAATTGGACTCTGTCCACAATCAGGCTATCCGTCTGGCGGTTGGAGTTTTTCCAACCAGTCCAGTGGTTAGCCTTACGCCGAGTCGACAGTACCCCCCCTCTGCGACATCGCCGAGATGTCCTGTTAGGTAATTATGGCTGTGGAGTTCGTTGCATGCCATCGCATCCAACATTTACCCCTTTTTTCAACAACGGGCCGGACGTACGTTATAGAAACCTACCACACAGATCAAGGCCTGCAAGTTTTCGCGAGCTACCTCGGAATGGTGATCTTGTGTTGCCTCGCATGTTTCCCAAGGGGGAGCGGGTGTACCCATCTTGGTTGCGTGACATATCCCACCTTGATCTAGGGATGACAGTCTAGGGAAATATTTTACCCCTACGTCTAGTATCCTTACTTTTTTTTTTTTTTTTTATTTTTTAACGAAGTACAGAGGCCGTATTTGTGTATATAACGGTGCTGTATGTGCCTTTGTTTCTGGCACCAATTCCTATACTTTCGGTTTGTATAGCTGCACATTATTTGTTCTGCAGAGTGGTATGCTATTTACCGAGCCATTCTATATATTCGCCGTCGAAGATTGGGTGACTGCCTTGTTCTTAGTGATTCCTTTAGATCGCTTCCGAGCCTTCGTGAGCTGCACAATTACCATCCTTTAGTGCAACGCATCTAGGACGCCTTCCACATTTTGCACGCTTCCGGTGTTCAGGTGGAGTGTGTATAGATTCCTGGACACGTTGGCTTGCTGGGGAATGAACTGGCGGATTTAGCAGCGAAATCGGTAGTCACAGAGCCCAGTGCTACTGTTCCCAGTGCAACAGCGGAAGATTGTAGGGTGGTTGTGCGGAGTGCGGTATCTTTGGGATGGCATGCCGAGTGAAAGATTTTCCTTTCACCTGGGCAACCTCCTCACGCCCTCATCGGGAGGAGGTGAACTTGGCTGGTTGCGAATTAGCACCTGGTTAATAGAGATCCTGAACCTTCTGTTTACTCTGTGGAGCAGCACTCACGGTGGATTATGTGCTGGTAGTGTGCTGTTTTAGTAGTTGTTCACACAACTCTCCAGCTGCCGGCCTCCCTAGGGAGTTGCTTGGCAATTACCCCAGTGAGATTGACAGGGTTTTAAAATGTTTATCCACAATTAGTTTTACCGTGGAGATCTAGTTCCTTTTATTTTTCATTGTACTAGACGTTTAGTTTTACCTCCTTTTATACTCCTTAATTCTTCACTTTTTACATGGCTTAATGAGATTTTTGTGGATTTAGCAATGTAAAGTGCTTTTATGTTTAAATTTACCTCGCATTTTATACTATGCTTATATTAAGACAATTTTAGTCGTATCTTCATGCCCTATTTAGTTTTCTAAGGGCGCGATAACCTAGTAGTTGAACTCATGAGTTGGCAGCTACGCCCTACAGGCATAACTGATAACATAAGGTGCAAGACAAATTTAGATATCAATTTACAACTGAGAAGTCACTACGTTAACTTCTGGTGCTGTTCTCTTTTTCGATTTACGGATTAAATAATGTGATAACAGAACTACTATAGTAAAAAATGTACATGCAATTCTTTGACCATATTTGAATCGTCAGTTCAAATAAATGTACCTTCCCCTTCACCTCCAAGTTGAAGTGTACATAGATTAAATGAAGCTACAAACTTGCTCAATTGCATCCTTTTGCCATCCTTAATAATTTGTACCATTGAAAACCCATGCCAACGTTAGTTTTAAATAAGATTGTACTTGTAAATATTATTGGAGGAATGTTTCCGTTTCACAGCTTTAGCCTTTATGGCACCTGTTAATAAATGATGTCTGCAGATTTAAGTGTGTACCTGTGTAAACGTTTACTTCTTCCACAAATTTTGCTATATAAAGTAGTTTACCGTTTTCAGCCATGCTGTCCACTGATACGAACATTTTCTAAAAATATGTTATGATTTCGGGTGAAATCTTGCTATCGAAATTTTGGTTATGATATATATCTTCTGTACTTATTATGTGCATTGTAAATATGTGCCGGAGAAAACATATGAACCTATATGAAAGCATGTACTACGATGTATAAATGTACCCACATGCCATTCTGTATTTCTCAGCGTGCATTCTATATTGGGCGTGAAATACAGCTTAATTTTGCTCAGAGGCCTCTTCATCAGGTGTGAGGGTACTTTACATGTCCTAGATCTACGACATGGGACAAACGGCTTTACTTCCCTTTCGAGGAAGCCATGATAAGGATTTTACGCCTTAAGACATCCATTGCGCTCCGCCGGGTTTGAATCCGCGATCTCTGGAACCAGAGGCTAGCATGTGGCTTAGACCCCCGAGGACGTCGTACTTAATAAACAAAAAGTGATGTTGAAACATGCTTGTGTGGTGTAATTTTCATAAGAACGTTTGTTGAATCGCGTGCTTCTCACTGAAGCTTTTGTAGGCTAGGCTGCTGTTAGTCGCCTTCTACCGCAAAGCCCAAATGCAAACGTTCTGGTATGGATCACACACCTTGTCATACTAGCAGACAATGTTATTGCAATGGCAGCTACTATGCATAAGAGCTTCGGCAAATTTCGGATCCTTAACGGAGTAAGTGAACGGAAATTCCTGATTGCCGTCGAAAGCGGCGCTGATCGCCGACTAGTCATTTCATTGCCTTCTTGGCAGTTTTGTTACTTTTGAAGTGGCAATTATGATGGCAGGTTTGCATTGTATTTAGCATTTAATTGTATAGGATTTTAACAAACGCTGGATATAGGAGAAAAGAAATTGGGCACAATAAATTTACAGGACTGCGACCAGGGCCATATTACCGCATCACAATTTCTAAAATACTTCCCCCCCCCTCTTTCCGGATCAGTTCTAACTGTGCATTTTTTTTTTAACAAAGACTGGGAAGCTAACGATGCATCCGACTCTTCTGTCGCGTGTAAGGCACATTTTAATGTAAACTATTAAGGTGAAAAATCGAGAAAAACTAAGGTATCTTATTGAACTGTGTACAAGTTTTATACACAATAATGGTGATATCTTTGCCACATCGAAATTCTAGCTTGTATGGATATTGTAATAATTGTTATTCTGCAAATTTACTGTTGTAATACAATGAGCCACTTGATGCATGTTAAATATATTAAAAACTTCATTATATTACCGTAAATGAGTACAAAGAGACCTGTCAGCTTATATTAGTAATAAGTATTAACCCTATTGTAAAAAGATTATTGCTTACCTCTATTTCTAGAGCTCGACTTTTCAAAATGTAGTAATTTAACTCTAAATTTGGAACATTCTTTTGATAAAAGTGTATGACGATTTTCTTTGACTGATTCGAATGTTTGAAAAGGTAGTGTAAGAGCTTTTAATCAAATTACTGAACAATTTCATCATGTGGAGGACTTTGAATATGGAACTGTCGGGGGGGGGGGAACCTTGCTAGAGTTTTTTTGTAGCTAAACGTCCTTTAAACTGGTTTGGTCATATCGGACGATGAATGCAATTGATGATATGATGCTCAAATGATATCGGGTCCATGGAGCTTAAAGTTACTCGACATTCGTCTTCTCAGGATAAGGGAAAACCCCGAACAAAACCTTACCCGGGTAACTCACCCTAAGCGAGATTCGAACTCACGACCTTTTGAACGTGAGGCAGACATGCTACGACCACGCTACCCAGGCGGGCTTAAGAGAGAGTTGTGGTTTAAAGTTGGGAGTGGTATATTACCATGCACCTATCCATTGAAAACTTCACAGTGTGCGATAAGGTAAAAAACTTCAGAATTCATTTAATTTTTTTCGTTAAAAAAACACCTTATTAATTTTCCACAATTTTTGCTCGAATGTCACAAATGCATTACCTTAACTGGAGTGCAAAAGAGAAAAAATTGTGGTAAGACTACTGGCAATTATTTTCCCTGGTTGTCGAGCTAATCAAGTATGCAAAACGGTAATATTAACTAAGAACAATGAGAAAGAACTCGACTATAAATAATAATAATAATACTAATAATACTAATAATAATAATAATAACAGTAATAATAATAAAGTCCGAAACTAAGATCCGCAGCTGTATGTAAAACCAGTAATATCTCTCAGTTTTCTGTATATTGATAGTGCCATTCACAGGCGAACGCTAAACTAATATACAGGTATTTCATTCACCTGCTTATGAGCAACATTGCCGCAGCTGCGAAACAAATTGTAATGCCGTTAGTGCAGAACGTTCGCACCGTTATTCGTTTGTATTTGTGTGTGTAACAATTGCAGTGTTGTGAGTCTTGCATTACTTTTTATGTTAATGACGAGAACGTTGTTCTCTTAGATCTGTCAGTCGTGTCATCAACTGGGCATTATTTTTACTACACCCCCTCAATTAGTGAAATCCGTGGATTTATATAACATTTTTCCACGGCAGTCATACGCCTATACAATGATTAACTCTCATAGATGTAGTCGCCCTCTGTGGTGTAATGGTTACCATGCTGACTTCATGTACCCAAGGTCGCAGGTTCAAACCCGGCGGAGGACGATGGATTTTTTGGGACTAAAAATCCTTAGCATGGCTTCCTTCGGAAGGGAAGTAAAACCGTTGGTCCCGTGTCCTCGATTTACGGCACGTAAAAGAACCTCAAGCCTGATAGACAGGCCTCTGAGAAAAATTAAGCGGTCTTCACACTCAGTTTAGAATGGAACGCTGAGAATCACAGCAGTTAAAGAGCGTCCATAAATAACACGCCATTTACATTTTTCTGATGTACTTTCTTCAGTTTGGAATTCTGCGATTGTGCTATTCTTTTCATCTTGCTGAATGTCAGTGAATTTCATTTTACCTTAGGTAGTTTCATCAGTGCTTAAAACACATGTTGAACAGGGTACATTGTAATCCACCTTTCCATGAGCAGAAAGCTGTTATTCTCAACGTAATTCAATAAATCTCGTGCCTGTGATTAATTCTGTTTGTTGTTACAGGTCGGATTGGTATAAACATCAGATATGGAAGTCTCTGGTTGGAGGACTGGAAGGTTGAGGGTACCAGACCAAGAAAGAATATACAGATGCTAAAGGCCATTCACTTTGTAACCTATGCCCGTTGGCATGGGATTCAAAGATACATGATTTAGAATCCACCTTGAGGCGGTCTCTTAAAAGAGGAAGAAAACCAGGCATGGTCGTAGACAAAATTTGGACTTACTTTGCAGCCGCAGCTGTTGCGTTATTATTTGTGGGTATGAAAGTGCTCGAGTGCTTACCACAAACAAAATGCTTCAAGAAAATAGACATTAACTGCCTTAGATATAAGATGGCTGCACGCTTATGAGACAAGATTGAAAGAAGATAATGAAGATAAATAGGTTGGCCTTAACACACTTTTCCTAACCCAGAGAAATAATAACTCGGCTGAGCTGGTTTGGTTTTGGATTTAGCTGTTTAATCGGATGTCACAAAAGCTAGGATTGTGGCCAAGATTTTGATAAAAAAATCCTGGAATCTGTACCTCTCCTGCCGTGATCTAATCGGATGGAGGATCTCGAAATAAAATGCTCCTTTGGAAAAGGCCCTCCTTCGTGGAGGAGATAGAACAAGATGTCTCTGCCCTCGGACGGACAGTGCGTAACGGCAGGATCGTGTTCCTGAAAAAAGGTTGTCCCACGGCCAAAAAGAATAAAATAAACCGCCCAGTATAGCCGAGTATGCAGAAACGCATTTAAATTTTCATACTTTAGACCATGGCCATACTATTGGAACACGCGGAATTCAACATCGACCAGAGCTTGAACTGTTGCTCCACCAGAATTAACCTTTGGTCGTCTGTTTACAAGAACCAAAACTTCGTCCACAGACAGCGTTACATTCGCGAACTACTTTGTTGTACGATGTGATCTATCACCGAAAGAGGGTGATGCTGCATATGGGGGCACTATGTTGCTCAGAGATATTTCTGCTGAATCCGTATCCTTACAGTTGGACATCCAGTCTATAGCTGTAAGGATTAAACCGCCATCTACCAAACTCAAAGTTTGTAGTATGTATTTTCTTCCATGTGATGACCTCTCGCTCACTGATTTAGAAGACCTAGTTTCACAGCTACCAACACCATTTCTATTGCTAGGTGACGTGAAAGTCGAGCACTCACTTGGCGGCTCAAATTGAACCGACCAGCTAATCCCAATCTGCAGAAGCGTCTTTCGATTTGAAACTTATCCCATAATATACTCAATGGCTATCCTCCATTGGAACATACGCGGAATTCGACCACATCGACCAGAGCTTGACTTGTTGCTGCGCCAACATGAACCCTTGGCTGTATGCTTACAAGAGACGAAGCTCCGTCCACAGGACACCGTTACCATCAGGCAGTACTCCTCCGTACGATGTGATTTATCCCCGGAGGACGGTGTCCCGGCACATGGGGGCACTATGATGCTTATTCGAGATGATATTTTTGCCAACTCCGTACCCATACAATCTGCAATCCAGTCCGTTGCTGTCAGCATTAAGCTACCCTCCGCTTCATTCACCATTTGCAGTATCTATTTGCCTCCATCTGCGGACCTCTCGCATAGCGACTTAGAACACCTCATTTCGCAGTTGCCACCACCCTTTTTATTGGTAGGCGACGTGAATGCCCACCACCCTCTTTGGGGCTCTCCTCGGGCTTGTGCGAGAGGTACGCTACTTAAAGACTTCTTGGATAGTCAGAATCTTGCTCTCTTGAACACCGGAGAGCCCACCTTTTTATCTGACGCATTTCATAGTTTTTCACACATTGACATTGCAATTTGTTCCCCTCAGCTGGCAGTCACCTTATGCTGGAATATCATCTCGGATTTGCATTCTAGTGACCACTTTCCTTGTCGTATTAGTGTCTTGACACCCGTTGTGTGTTCCACCCGTTTACCTAGTTGGCGCCTAGACCACGCCAGCTGGGAACTGTACTCCCACTTGGCTGAATTTAGCTACGAAGAGCACGACTCTGTGAACCACTTGGTCGAACATTTCACAGGGACCATTCTTTCTGCTGCTGAGCAATCCATTCCGCGTTCGACTGGCTACAGCCGTCGATTTCCGGTACCTTGGTGGACCGATGACTGCCGGGATGCTATTCGCGCTCGCAGACGAGCTCTACGGGTTTTCCAGCGTTTTCCTACACTGGATAACCTGATACACTATAAACGGATGCGTGCACATTCTAGGCGGGTTATTAAGGATAGCAAAAAGATGTCATGGATTAAATTCGTGGGTTCCTTTAATCGACATACACCTTCCTCTGTCGTATGGGATAAGTTAAGACGTGTGGCCGGGAAACCGAACCATATGCCCATCGCCGGTCTCAAAACACCTACCGGAGCTGTTGTTGATACATTTGACGTGGCGAATACTTTAGGCAGTGCTTTCGCTCAGGTGTCTAGCTCAGGCAATTATTCCCCTGAGTTTCTTACAGTTAAGAATCAGGTGGAATCTCAAGAATTCTCGTTTCTTTCTGGCAACCTTGAGCATTATAATCGCCTTTTCACCCTGGCAGAGCTAGACAATGCACTCTCCTCTTCACGACACTCAGCACCAGGTCCAGATGGTATCCACGTCCAAATGTTGCAACATCTCTCTCCTGATGGCAAAGATTTCCTACTCGAGGTCTATAATCGTGTCTGGGTTGATGGCATTTTTCCAGACAAGTGGCGGGAGGCCACCATCATACCCATTCTTAAACCTGGAAAGGACCGCCATCTTCCTTCCAGTTACCGTCCTATTTCCCTCACCAGTTGCGTGTGCAAGGTGATGGAACGCATGATCAATGGACGGTTGGTGTGGTGGCTGGAATCCCACAATCTTCTGACCAACATCCAGTGTGGCTTTCGACGACGACGCTCGACTGCTTTACAAAATCTTCAGATACATTTTGGAAACATGAAATATAACTCCATTTTAACTTACTTTGATGATTTCTCATAAACCTCTCTGTTAACCTCTGAAATCTACACACCCAGGTCCAATGCAAATGTTCTGCACATTCTTCTAACACACTTTCAGTTAAATTTTGATTTATACATATCCAGAACCAATCGAGATTGTCTTGAAACTCTTTAATAAAGTTGCTTTTTAACGTTATGTGTCTGCAAATAATTTTCCAATTGAATTTATGCTTCCATGTGTGGATTACCTCATAAGGGTAATTTATTTCAGTGATGGATTTATTGGGTATGTTTTTTTCTATTAGCTTTTTTAAAAAAGGGTAACTATACTCACTGAAGTAAGATAAATCCGCGAAATCCTTAAACATATAATCAAGCACATCAGAACTGATGTTTTCATAGACTCCCAAAGGTATTTTGTTTTTAACTATCGTGTTAACACAGTTGTTCCAAATTCATTTTTCCCTTAAATTTAGATTGCTGAAAGGGTGGAACCAAATTTTTTATCTCCTCTACCAGTTTTTTCTGTATGAATGAGTTTAATCTTTTTTGTTGGAGGTGTCACAATTTTGTGAATAATTAGTTGTGCTATGGCTTTGTGTTTTTTTATTGTAATAATTTGATCCGATAAATTAAATAAAATCACATGAATTGTACCTGTGTAATCTCTGTCTATAACTCCACCAAGAACTAACAAGTTTCTTACTGCTGCACTTGATCTTGCGGCTATTAAACCGTAAGTATTTTTAGGAAGTTTTACTGAAACTTTTGTATCAATAATTAAATTGCTCCAGGGGTATATTTCTTTGGATTTAGTATTAAATAAGTCATAACCTGCTGAATCATACCTTCTGATTGGAGGTAAAGCAGCCAGATCGTGTAAACTGTAGTATAATTTGATAGTGTCTTCTTTCTTCTCGTTAGGCACCTCCTCGATGACTTGGACCTCTTCCTCTTCTCCCAAATGTTGTTGTGTAGAGGTTGATTCTTCTTCTCCCAAAGTTTTATTGAAATCTTCTTCTTTTTCTTTTTTTTTGCTGCGTAGACGTTGTTTCTTCTTCTCCAAAATGTTTTTTAAAAATTTTATTGAAGGCTTTGTCTATCAAGGCTTTGTCTATCAAGGCGTTTGGTATGTCCTGAGAGTAGACTTCGTCTTCTTTTTGTTGTGTAGACGTAGTTTCTTCTTCTCCAAAATGTTTTTTAAAAATTTTATTGAAGGCTTCGTCTATCAAGACGTTTGGTAAGTCTTGAGAGTAGACTTCGTCTTCTCGCACACTCTCTGTATTTTCTTGGTGATGGTGAGCCATTGTGTGTCGAAAGTATATATCGGTAGCTTGGATTTTATATTGGGTATTACACGTGATTAAGAACACCTAAGGCTAGAAAGACGGATGCAAAATACCAAGAATAGGACGGTATAAGGTGTGTGCTGCAAAGACAAGGTTGTTTATATAGCTTGTTATTGTATTAGGAATCACGAGAACTTGTTGAAAGGACAAGGCCGCTTATATAATTTGTTGTTGCATCGTGGAAAATACAGCACTGCAAGGACAAGGTCATTTACGTAACTTGCTGCCGCTCATGCAGCCTGGGGCACTGCGACCTTGCTCATGCAGCTTTGCGATGCTGATGCAGCTTGAAAGATTGGGGAAATTACGAAGCAATGTTCTGCAAGGACAAGCTTGCTTATATAACTTGTTATTGTATAGGAAACATCGAAAACTTGCTGAAGGACAAGGTCGCTTATATAATTTGTTGTTGCATCGTGGAAAATACAGCACTGCAAGGACAAGGTCATTTTACGTAACTTGCTGCAGCTTGTGCAGCCTTGGGGCACTATAGCCTTGTTCATGCAGCTTTGCAAGGACAAAATTGCAATGCGAAAAATACTGAGAACTTGCTGATGCAGCTTGAAACATTGGGCAAATTGCTAAGCAATGTTTTAACATAACAAAGGAATACAAACGTACTAAGTTTTTGCATGAAAAAATTGTTATAAAACGGCGTAATAAATGTAATTATTGTGAAAATCAAATATGTGAAGGGAACTATGATACAACGTATATGCTTGTACTAAGTTTGCACCGAAATATTGATACAAAAATTGTATGTCGTGAAAAGTCAAAGTATCAAGGAAAACGTAAACAGGTGTACGCTTATATAACAAATTAGAAAAGTGTGAGCTTTGTGGACTGGTATAAATAAACGCCGCGGTGTTCATTTTAGTGTAGGAAAATAATAGAAGAGCATACAATTTTCCTGATTACGTGAGTATAATGGAACATTTTTTAATTTTAAGTCATAAAAAAAGAACATTAACTAAATATTATTCAGGATATACACAAACTGAAATATTAGTAGATCCTATGAATGTTAGTGATGAGGATGATGAAATTGATCCAATGGTATGGATACATTTAATATTTGAGGAATTTTTAGAATTTGTTAATCGGGAATTATTACATTATAAACCCAGTTACTTTGGCATGTCTGTAACTAATTCACAAGACCCACCTAAAAGTTTTAACGTGAGTGTTAGAAAATTTGACCAAATAAACATGGAAGCTATATTAAATGCTTTAGAAAGAGTTATTCAAAGTAATCATAATTTTTTTTTGGATGGACCACTAAAATTTACGTGTGTTCATACGGAAATACATCCAGGAAATTGTTTTACTTCTTGTCAAATTTGTAGGCAAAATAAGGGTATTATAATTATAGAAAATGATGATTTCATGTGCCTTCCTAGATCAATTGCTGTGGCAATTGCTAAAGTTGATAATGATAAAAAGTATGTTTCTATTAAAAGGTGCCAAAATGATCAAACAAAACAAGCAATAAATTTGTGTTCACTAGTAAATAAGAATACGGGGTTTACATTGGATAATGTAGTTTCCTTTGAAAAGCAGTTACAAGACAAATATTACTTTACAGTTTTTGGGGACCACAGTGGTAAAAACGTTCTGTATAAATCTGCAACAAACAGTGATAAACATATAGATTTATTATATCATAATAACCACTTTAATGTTATTGTGAATATACATAAAGCATTTAAATGTAAATATTATTGTAGACAGTGTAATTTACCATTTAAATATAAAAAGGAGAAGCACCGTTGTGATTTTATTTGTTCAAAGTGTCATCTTCAATGTAATACTACATTTAATGAATATGTAAACTGTCAAAACTGTAACCGTGATTTCAAAGGTCAACTTTGTTATGAAAATCATTTAAAAAAGGGTGTCTTTTATCCAAAAGATATATCTGTTTGTGACTCAGAAAAAGTTTGTAATATCTGCTGTAAATTATATAATTTAAGAAAGAGAAAAATACCACACGTGTGTGGTGAAACTTTTTGTTACATATGTAAGAAACATGTAACATTAAATCATCTTTGCTATGTCCAACCTTATACAAACAAGCAACTAAGTAAAAACTTTATAATATGCTTTATTGACTTTGAATGTACTCAGGAAAAAACATTTAATTCACAAAATGACAAGTTCGAACACGAACCGAATTTATGTATTCTTTATCAAGTTTGTAATGAATGTATTAATACTTATACAAAAATGGAAATTTGTCACAACTGTGGTGTAAAGGAATGGATATTTAAGGAAGATCCGGTACGTGAACTTTTAGAATATATCACACTACCACGTACAGTGCTTAAAGATGTAACTATTATAGCACACAATTTAAAATCTTACGATGGCCATATTTTGTTAAAGTATATGGTTGGTACATTGGGTTGGTCTCCTGAATTAATCATGAACGGTACAAGAATATATAGAATAAAATATAAAAATATAACTTTTATAGATTCATTAAATTTTTTACCGATATCATTGGCAAGATTTTCAAAAACATTTCAATTGCATGAAACAAAAGGATATTTTCCATATTTATTTAATACAAAAGAAAATCAGAACTATGTTGGAAATATACCTGATCAAAAATACTATTCCCCTGAGGCGATGTCTGTAGATGAACGAAAACAGTTTGAAAAGTGGTATACTGAAAAACAACAATCTGGATATCAATTTGATATGCAAAAGGAGCTTGTAAACTATTGTCGAATGGATGTACAGTTGTTATGCTTTGGTGCTTCTAAATTTAGAAAAGAATTTATGGATGAAAACGATATCGATCCTTTTAGAGAGTGTTTAACAATTGCTAATGCTTGTATGAATGTATATAGAAAACGCTTTATGCCTATGGATACAATTTCTGTGCTTCCATTAGGAGGATATCGTTTAGCAGACAAACAATCGCGTATAGCACTAATTTGGCTTTGTTGGTTAGAGAAAAAAGAAGGTATTCCTATTCAACATGCATTAAATGGTAGGGAAGTGATAATTTTAAATCACAAAGTAGATGGATATAGAGAAAGTGATAAAACAGTTTTACTTTTTCATGGATGTTTTTATCATGGCTGTTTAAAATGCTTTAAAGATAGGTCCTCTTATATTTACGGCTCGTACTATGAAACCATGAATTCTAGATATGAATCAACTGAAAGAATTACAAATAAAATAAAAAGTGCTCCTTATAATGTTGTGGAGATGTGGGAATGTACATTTAAAAGTATGATAGAAATCGATAAAGATCTTAAGCAATTTGTAAACAATTTTTCTCCTACTCTTCCAGAACCTCTTGAACCAAGAGACGCATTTTATGTCGGACGAACAAACTGTGTTAAATTATGTCATGAAATACAAGGAAATGAAAAGATATTTTACTACGACGTATGTAGTCTATATCCTTTTGTAAACAAAACTAAACCGTATCCTGTAGGCCATCCAACAATTTATTGCGAAAAAGATAAGTTTCCAGATTTAAATCTTATTAAAGGAGGGCTTATAAAATGTAAAATTTTGCCACCTACTGACCTCTATCACACAGTGTTGCCCTTAAGAGTAAATGGTAAATTAATATTTTCTTTATGTTTTACTTGTGCACAACTAGAAAATCAAACTGTGTGTAATCATACTGATGGAGAGAAGCTTAAGCGGCACGTGGGTATTGGACGAAATTAAAATTGCTATCGATGAAGGCTATAGAATTTTACAAATTTATGAAATTTGGGAATATCAAATGGTACAATATAATTTTGAAAAGAAAGAACAGGGACTATTTGAAAAATATGTAAATCAGTTTTTAAAAATAAAAACAGAAGCTTCAGGATGGCCTTCAGATTGTAATAATGAAGAGAAAAAAAATGAGTATATTAAAAGTTTTGAAAAAAAAGAAGGAATTAAATTAGATCCGGATGCAATAAATTTAAATCCTGGTAGACGTGAATTAAGTAAATTAATGCTCAACTCGTTTTGGGGAAAATATGGGCAGAAAGATAATTTACCAACAACAGAACTGGTAACAGAATATTCCCGTCTTATTGAACTTTTAAACAATCCAAGCGTAGAGGTTCATACATATCTTCCAGCAACAGATGACATTATTTATGTTGTTTGGAGTCATGTTAAGGAAAGTCCAAAATTAAATCGTACCACAAATGTTGTTATTGCTGCATATACTACAGCACATGCTCGTCTTGAACTATATTCTTATCTCAAAAAATTAAACGAGCGTGTATTTTATTTTGATACAGATTCAATTATAGCAGTGTGCAAACCAGGAGATTGGATGCCTCCTACAGGATCCTTTCTTGGTTGTATGACAAATGAATTAGAGAAATATGGTGAGGATGCATATATAGATAAATTTGTTTCTAGTGGACCTAAAAGCTATGCCTTTAGAATAAAACATGGAAAAAATACAAAAATAGTATGTAAAATTAAAGGTATTACTTTAAATTCTGGAAATTTAACAAAAATAAATGAATGTGTAATGAGTGATATTGTTTTAAATAACAACACCATGACAATTACGTTACGTAATACACAAATATCACGAAAATCATTATGGACGTTAGTTACAGAACCGTCCATTAAAACTTTTCGTTTGGTAGTTAATAAAAGAAAAAGAGTTTCAAATTTTGATACTGTACCTTATGGTTTTCAAAAAAAATTATGTCGTTAAATGGAATGAGGAAACCTAAAATAGCATTAGTAGTATAAAACATGTTATCAGACTCGGACGACGATGTTTCCATGAAATATGATGTAAACGAATTATCGAAACTACAACCTTTGCGTTTACCTTTGAAACGTCAATCTGATCAAGAAGTTTCGTTTTTTAAAAAAATTCCTAAATTATCAGCTGTAGGCCAGCCAACTAAACGAAACATAAGTTCACCTCATTCTTTTTCGTTTTTTAAAAAAATTCCTAAATTATTACCTTCAGGTCAGCCAACTAAACGAAACATAAGTTCACAGCATTCTTTTTTTAATAAAGTTGCCAAATTACCGATATTAAATCAAGCTATAAAGCGAACTAAGGATAGAGAACATACTTTACCCTTTAAAAAAAGGTTTTTCGAATCCGATATAAATGAAAATTTATTAAATATGAAAAAATTAAAAACAAGCGCTAATGCACTCTTTAATCCAACTTTAGAACAAAGTTTACTTTTAAACCATAAAAATAAAGGAAACTTAAAGCACAAACTAGATTCAAATTTGGATTCGAATTTAAATAAAAATAACATGTTTAGAAACTTAAAAAAAAACAGAGATTTGATAATGTAAATAACAGTAAAATCAAATTAAAAAATACATTTCAGAATAAAAGATTTAAGAAAGTTAATCCTGGTAAGGATATAAAAATGAAAGATTTTAATCAAGGAGAAGTGCTGGACGAAAATTTTAAAAATGTTTATAGAAAGGTTAATCCTGGTAAGGATATACAAATGAAAGACTTATCTCGAGGAGAAGTTGTAGATGAAAATTTTAAAAGAAGTTACAAAAAAGTTAATCCTGGTAAGGATATAGAAATGAAAGACTTATCTCAAGAAGAAATTATAGATGAAAATTATAAAAAATTTAAAAAAGTTAATTCTGGTAAAGATATAGAAATGAGAGACATATCATATAAAGAAACAGAAAATGAAATACCTTTTGAACGTTCTGAAATAGTGGATTCAGATATTACAAAGTTTAAATTTCCTAGTACAATGCAAGTTACAGGTCCATCGCGTAGCGGAAAATCTACTTTTGTTAAAAATTTACTTAAAAATGCAGATAAAGTATTTAGTCAACCTATAAAAAGATGCTTATGGTGTCATCCTCCTGAATATCCACCGTCTTTTGCTACCGAAAGGGAATTTAATAATTGTACATTTAATGTGCGTATGCACGAAGGAGTCCCCGAATTAGAATCAGTTAGGAATGGAGATTTATTAATATTAGATGATTTAATGTACGAAGCAGACGGTAGCAACGTATCAAACTTTTTTACCAAAGATTCACACCATAAAAATTTTGGAGTAATTTATATATTACAAAATATTTTTCCACAGGGGAAAAAATTTAGAACTATGTCTCTTAATTCCAACTACATTATAGTGTCTAAAAACAATAGAGATAAACTGCAATTAGATAGATTATTTCAGCAGCTTGAACCGAGAAGATCAAAATTTTTATTAGAAGCATTTGAAAAGGCTACAGAAAAGCCACACGGATATTTAATATTAGACTGTACGCAATATACTCCCGATAAATATCGTTACAGAACAGGAATATTACCAGACGAAATATTAACTTCTTTTGTTTCTAAATGATATAGAAAAAAATGACACCTAGTTTACGTCCAAAGGTTTTTAAAAAAGTCTGCAGACTATCTTCGCCCACAGTTGCAAGGCAGTGCGGCAATCTCGCTGTTCTTAGTAAAGCAAAGCCGGAATTACGTAAAAAATTTTTAAGAGAAGCAAATCCAGAACTAGTAAAAGCTATTTCCGAATGTGCACTAAACGTATGTAACGGAAAAGTATTAATTTCTAATAAATGTAAAAATCGGTTAAAAAAGCATAAAAAATTGTGGAGAAAATTAATAGATAAAAAAACTTCTTTTAAAAAGAAGAAGAATATTTTAATACAAAAAGGAGGTTTTCTGCCATCGTTTATATTGCCTGTATTAAGTGCATTAGGAAGTGCTCTAGTGTCTAAATTTACTTAAAACAATGAAGTATGGTAGACAAATTATGCTGTTGCATCCGCAACCTGAAACTTTAAAAAAAATTAATATCATCGATAAAACTTTAGAGAATTTAACCAGAGATATAGAAGGTATACAAAAACAGTCAGTGTCACCTGATAATAAATGGAAACTTCTTAAATATAAATTAATAAATTATCACGATATTGTATCAAAATTGCGTGAACCTTACATCCAATCGGAAAAGGAATTATGGAAACAGGGAGAACAAGATAATGAAGACGCTGTATTTGAAAGCGACTTGGAAACAGAAAAGCCTAAAGCGAAAGTTAAAAAATACCGCAGTAAAAACAAAAATAAAAAAAAATCGATAGAAAGAAAAATAAAAACAGAACCGACGTCTAGCATAAGATATAAACCTTATAACTTGCGTTCTGATAGGCAAAAATGGGAGATACTTTAACACAAAAGGAGATAAAAATACTTGATAAATATTATTTTAAATTGGATCATTATGCAGGACTTGGTACTGCTAATAAACGTCACAGGGCTATTGGTATTTCTAAACAAAAAATTATTAAATATTTACAAGGTCAAGACAGTTACACTTTTCATAAATATGCTAGAAAACGTTATCCAACAAAACATTATCACGTGACAAACATTGACGATTTATGGGAAAGCGACTTAAACGTATTAAATAATATTAAAGATTACAATAAACCATATCTGTATATTTTAACTATAATTGATGTTTTCTCTAAATACGCATGGGCCGTTCCTCTAATCTCCAAATCTGGAACAGAAATAGTTAAAGCTTTCAATGAAATATTTAACAAATATAAGCGTATTCCCAAAATTTTACAAACTGATAAAGGTACTGAATTTACTAACAAGCAGTTTCAAACATTTTTAAAAAATCATAAAATTACTCATTATCTTACAAAAAATAATGTAAAAGCAAGTGTTGTAGAACGATTTAACAGAACACTTAAGGAAAAAATGTGGAAATATTTTACATACAAAAATACTTATAAATATACTGACATATTACCCAGGTTATTAACATCGTACAATAACGCATATCATAGATCTATAAAAATGGCACCTACCGAAATAAACGGAAGCAATATTTCTCTAGTTTATGACAATTTGTACGAAAAAAAATTACGCAAATATAAAGCTTATAAACCACAAAAATATAAAGTAGGCGATCACGTTCGCATCTCTAAAATAAAAATGAAATTTGATAAAGGATATGAACAAAATTGGACTGATGAAATTTTTAAAATTAGAGAAGTAGTAAATGGCATTCCTATTGTGTATAAACTAGAAGATTTATCTGGAGAAGATTTAGACGGAATTTTCTACACAGAAGAGATCCAAAAAGTACAACCTCAATCGATCTTTAAAATAGATAAAATTTTAGACGAAAGAGGTAAAGGAAGCAGTAAAGAAGTGTTAGTGAAGTGGAAAGGATATCCTGCAAAGTTTAATTCTTGGATAAAACAATCAAATTTAATATCACAATGATGAAAAGAGAACCCTTTTCCGTTACGCTTACTAGTAACGGTTCTATGGATCACTTTAAAAGTAACACAACTTCTAGTTTTTGTAACATGTTGCCCCAACGAATAGTTTTGCTAGGAGAATGGGAAGTAGCATTAACCAAAATAAGATATCCCGGAATGTTTGTAAATATCACAAAAAGTGGAAATTTTTTAAAAGGAGATCGAGTTCACGTAACAGAAACCGGCACTAATTCGTTTAGTTTTCGTTACGATCTGGGGGAATCTACAATAACTGACAATGTAATGCTACTAAATGAAATTAATCGCACATTAGAGAGAAATGCATTTGTTAAAACATTTTTTAAATACAATTCAAATACAGGTTTTGTCAGTATTAATTCCGATGCAGTAGAAAATAGTGAAGCTTCTGCAAAGCCTAGTAAACCCAAACAAGGAGATACTAAACCAAAAAAACGAGATACTGAACAAGATGCTTCAACTTCAAAACCTAAAACGACAACAGTACAATCGGATGAAGTAAAAACGAGTGCAAATAAACATTTCATTCGTAACTTATATTTATCACCCGATTTAAATAGACAATTAGGTTTTAAATTTGGTATCAATGTTGCAAAGTCTTCACGGGCATCGTATCCGATGAACCCTTATTTAACTTTTCCTTACGAAATGTTTGTTTATTGTAACCTAATTGATCCTCAAATGGTTAGCGATACATTTGCACAAATTATCGAAAGTACAACAGTAGAACTAAATATCGATAACAAACATTTAGCAATTGAAAAAGCATTTTTTCCTCAAAATTGGGTACCTTTACTTCAACACGATTTTAACATTATAAAAATAGATTTAAGAACGGGTACAGGGGCGTTTTTGCCATTTGTCGACGGGTTTTCTTCAGCCGTTGTACTTTCCTTTAGACCTAAAAAAAATGAATCATCACGAACTTGCTAAATATTTTTTAAATCAAAGTGGAAAAGGAAGTGGGGAAGATCCAAATTTTGTATTATACAAAGGAAAGCGTTTTCAAAGAGGACATGGACTTTTTGGTGCACTTGGAGGACTATGGAGATTTGTATCTCCACTTTTTAAAAGTGCGGCAAAAGCCGTTGGTAAAGAGGCATTAAATGTAGGAGCTAACGTTCTAACAGATGTAGCAACGTCTGGAAAACAATTCAAACAATCACTTAACACTAGATTAAAAGAAGGAACAGGCAACTTAAAGAAAAAAGCCGATCAGTCTTTAGATTCGATGTTTGGTTCTGGAATAAAACCCCGAAAAAGAAGAAAACAGACTCATTCGAAAGTTACTTCTCAACGTAAAAAGAACAGAAAAAGAAAAAAGAAGAAAGATATATTTTCGTAAAATACATAATGTCTAATATATATATGCATTCGGCATTTAATATTTTTGATGAACAACCAATACAAATTGGTATTGAAAATTATAACATTATTGAACTCGACCCTCAAAATGCTATATCTCATAATTCGCCTTTAATTTTTCACTATACAGGAAATGCTGATACCTATTTAGATCTTTCATACGTTGTGTTACGCCTACGTTGTAAAATAGTAAATGAAACTGGTCAAAACTTAGATGCTGTTGACAAAGTGACACTTGTTAATAATTCCTTAAATTCTCTTTTTCAACAAGTGGAAATTATCTTGAATAATGTTACAGTGACTCAACCTCAACCAGGCTATCCTTATAAAACATATTTTGAAAAATTATTAAACTATTCTAATGATGCCATGAATACACATTTAGAAGCATCACTTTGGAAAAAAGATACAGCAGGTAAAATGAATAATTTCGATCAAAATACTGCTATACAATGGCGCTATGCACATACAAAAGGTAGTAAAGAATTTGAAGTAATGGGTTGTTTGTCAACTGAAATATGTAATCAAGACAAATATTTGCTCAATAACGTTTCTGTAACTGTAAAACTTACTCCTTCAACTCCTGAATTTCACCTAATTGGGGAAAAACCGGGAAAAACTATTTTTACATCTGCTAAATTATCTCTAAAACGTATATATCCATCTCCCACTGTGCTGTTAGCTCATCAAGAAGCACTAGGTAAAAACAATGCAAAATATCACCTTACAGGAGTAGCTCTACAACCACCGCGGCGTTTATTTATACCAGTCCACAAAGCTCACACTTTTCTAATTTGTTATATAAGCGTACACCTGTTTACGTTTTCCTTGATACTTTGACTTTTCACGACATACAATTTTTGTATCAATATTTCGGTGCAAACTTAGTACAAGCATATACGTTGTATCATAGTTCCCTTCACATATTTGATTTTCACAATAATTACATTTATTACGCCGTTTTATAACAATTTTTTCATGCAAAAACTTAGTACGTTTGTATTCCTTTGTTATGTTAAAACATTGCTTAGCAATTTGCCCAATGTTTCAAGCTGCATCAGCAAGTTCTCAGTATTTTTCGCATTGCAATTTTGTCCTTGCAAAGCTGCATGAACAAGGCTATAGTGCCCCAAGGCTGCACAAGCTGCAGCAAGTTACTTAAAATGACCTTGTCCTTGCAGTGCTGTATTTTCCACGATGCAACAACAAATTATATAAGCGACCTTGTCCTTCAGCAAGTTTTCGATGTTTCCTATACAATAACAAGTTATATAAGCAAGCTTGTCCTTGCAGAACATTGCTTCGTAATTTCCCCAATCTTTCAAGCTGCATCAGCATCGCAAAGCTGCATGAGCAAGGTCGCAGTGCCCCAGGCTGCATGAGCGGCAGCAAGTTACGTAAATGACCTTGTCCTTGCAGTGCTGTATTTTCCACGATGCAACAACAAATTATATAAGCGGCCTTGTCCTTTCAACAAGTTCTCGTGATTCCTAATACAATAACAAGCTATATAAACAACCTTGTCTTTGCAGCACACACCTTATACCGTCCTATTCTTGGTATTTTGCATCCGTCTTTCTAGCCTTAGGTGTTCTTAATCACGTGTAATACCCAATATAAAATCCAAGCTACCGATATATACTTTCGACACACAATGGCTCACCATCACCAAGAAAATACAGAGAGTGTGCGAGAAGACGAAGTCTACTCTCAAGACTTACCAAACGTCTTGATAGACGAAGCCTTCAATAAAATTTTTAAAAAACATTTTGGAGAAGAAGAAACTACGTCTACACAACAAAAAGAAGACGAAGTCTACTCTCAGGACATACCAAACGCCTTGATAGACAAAGCCTTGATAGACAAAGCCTTCAATAAAATTTTTAAAAAACATTTTGGAGAAGAAGAAACAACGTCTACGCAGCAAAAAAAAAGAAAAAGAAGAAGATTTCAATAAAACTTTGGGAGAAGAAGAATCAACCTCTACACAACAACATTTGGGAGAAGAGGAAGAGGTCCAAGTCATCGAGGAGGTGCCTAACGAGAAGAAAGAAGACACTATCAAATTATACTACAGTTTACACGATCTGGCTGCTTTACCTCCAATCAGAAGGTATGATTCAGCAGGTTATGACTTATTTAATACTAAATCCAAAGAAATATACCCCTGGAGCAATTTAATTATTGATACAAAAGTTTCAGTAAAACTTCCTAAAAATACTTACGGTTTAATAGCCGCAAGATCAAGTGCAGCAGTAAGAAACTTGTTAGTTCTTGGTGGAGTTATAGACAGAGATTACACAGGTACAATTCATGTGATTTTATTTAATTTATCGGATCAAATTATTACAATAAAAAAACACAAAGCCATAGCACAACTAATTATTCACAAAATTGTGACACCTCCAACAAAAAAGATTAAACTCATTCATACAGAAAAAACTGGTAGAGGAGATAAAAAATTTGGTTCCACCCTTTCAGCAATCTAAATTTAAGGGAAAAATGAATTTGGAACAACTATGTGTTAACACGATAGTTAAAAACAAAATACCTTTGGGAGTCTATGAAAACATCAGTTCTGATGTGCTTGATTATATGTTTAAGGATTTCGCGGATTTATCTTACTTCAGTGAGTATAGTTACCCTTTTTTAAAAAAGCTAATAGAAAAAAACATACCCAATAAATCCATCACTGAAATAAATTACCCTTATGAGGTAATCCACACATGGAAGCATAAATTCAATTGGAAAATTATTTGCAGACACATAACGTTAAAAAGCAACTTTATTAAAGAGTTTCAAGACTATCTCGATTGGTTCTGGATATGTATAAATCAAAATTTAACTGAAAGTGTGTTAGAAGAATGTGCAGAACATTTGCATTGGACCTGGGTGTGTAGATTTCAGAGGTTAACAGAGAGGTTTATGAGAAATCATCAAAGTAAGTTAAAATGGAGTTATATTTCATGTTTCCAAAATGTATCTGAAGATTTTGTAAAAGAATTTAAAGATAAACTGGATTGGACTAAACTAATGATGTATAGTAATTTGAGCACACTTTTCATTTGTGAGACCTTCGACATTAAAGGATGTCAAGAATCTATAGATCAATTCAAATTGTATGCTAATGCTAGAAGATTATTACCGTGAACCTAAGATAAAATATCATTTGTATAGCAATGTAAGACATACAGTTTTTGTGAAAATATTACTTTTTTAAATCAAAAGGTAAATAATTTACTTTTTATTTACACTTTGTAACATTTATATCAATATAACACAACATTCATGTATTTTCTTTGTGTGAGGGTGGGCAATTGTTTGTCCGAAATAAAAACAAAATATAACTTAACTTTTGTTTTTTTTCTGTTATGTCTAAAGAAAATCCATATTCCTCCTTCTATTTCCTCTTTCTTTATATCTCCTTTGCATTAGTTTTTTATGTAAAATATGCACAAAACTTACCTTTTGTTGTTGTTATTTTTAATTTGTGTTGTATGCAAACTCCTCGTCTTCTTCCTCATCTTCTAATCTTTCCTCTTCACTTCTCCTTCCTCCAATTTCCCCAATTTCCTGTTCTTCTTCTCCTTCTAATTCTTCAAGATCATAATTTACAAAAATATCAGGTTCCTCTTCGTCATTTTTTACACCCGTACACCCATCCGTTTTAGTTAAGGTTAATATCAAAGCTTTTAATTCTTGAAACTGATTATATACATGATTTACACTTCTTTTAATGTTGTCAACCAAATCTTTATGCTTAGATAAATTATAATTTCGAAGTTCTAATTCGCTCTTTAAATTTGCTATCGTAGCTCCGGCATTTTTCATATCCTCTTTAACTCTATTGTTTTCTTCGGTTAATGATTTAATTTTTCGATTCAGATTTTTTGTTTTTTCATTAAAATCTCTTACAAGTTTCTGTTTAACCTTAGCAACGGATGTCTTACATTTTTCAAATGCAGCTCTCCTTAAACTTTCTACAGAAATACGACCTCCAGATTCAGTAGTTCCCGATCCACATTCTGATCTAATGTTAAACGATCCTTCCGCAGCCCACCTAGATGCAGATCTTTTTACCCTTCCCGTTATGATACTTTTATTTCCTATACTTAATTTCCATTCACCATCTCCGCACTTTCCAAAAACATATATGTAGTTATCTGTAAAATAAGTATTCATTTCGTCGATCATGCTGTATACAGTAATTAACTCTGTTTCTTTCGATGTCAGCTTCCAATCAAGTCCTATACCCTCTGGAAAATCAAATAAATCAACCAACTCTCTACAGTCTGCCATCTCAACCAATATCAACTTATTATCGTTTGTAATCATATTCACAGAAGTACCACGAAAGTTACATCCCAATTGATTTTCATGCGTAGTCATATTTTTAACGCACTCACAAAGCCCATTTATCGTATGCTCTGTTTCGCACTCTGCTTGACCAACCGGTATATTATTATAATACATTAAACCACACCTACTTCCTGCTTGACATTTTGTTATCGGTTTTAGACATGTATATACATTTTGAATGCTTCTTATATCCATAGATCTAGCATTAAATTTACATTCACTATCTTTTTTTATATACACACGAACAGTTTGACAACAATTCATAATCCTTACGACACATGGTGGCATTTTGCAAATGTCCCGTGTCTCCGTCCACATTAAATCCGCATCTTCCAAAACTCACGCAACTCTCTCCTCCTTCCTCCCTAGCCCTTGCAAGTGCTACAATCATCAATATAAATACGTACATTTTTTAAAAAACGTCTCCTTCTAACACGCTTAATACAATACTATTAATATACATGTCGCAGTGTTCTTAAATACCATTTTATTACGCAATATGTGTATTAATTTGCTTACGTCATAAAAATATAAAATCAATGTTTCTATAAAATTTTTAAAACGCTTACCATAAATAAAATCGCCCCCTCGGCAAGGTAGATCTCCGCCAGACAAGTCATTTGGCGACAGGGGGAATTCCTTCAAGGACGGGGGAATCCCTTGGTTGGCGCCAGTGACGTGTTGGCGGCGTCTGCCTACCGAGGGGCATATACTACTCACGTATTTGGATATTGCTTTCTCCACTTCTGAATCCATAATGAAAGGAGAAGGTTTGCTCAGTCGATATACCCGAATGGGACAGAATCGTGCGCTATTCGTCTCCTCTTGTGAAAAGAGGCTATAGATTTGATTTTCTGGTTCGGAGACGACATACACACCATCAGATGTTTTTCGTTTAATTTTCTTTTCAGTTCGAACTACAATGTTTTGATTTTCGCTATCGATTAAATTCTTAATTGCTTCAAAGTTAACCAGCTTCAAGGAGGCGTAATTTAGGGTTATTCCTCTCACTTTACACACAGTTTTGAATTTACCATTAGGTAAACAAATCTTGTGTGCATAATTTTGCGGGCCTCCGGAAACAAATTCTGAAATGTAAGCTTCGGATGCATAGTCCGCGAGCTCATCATTCATATCTCCTAGATTGTCACCGCATTCTACCTTACACTTTTCTCCTTCCCTAGTCAAAAACAATATGGAATCTGTATACAAAATACTTTTATTTAATGCTTCTAAATAAGTGTATAGCTTCAGTCTAGCACTTAATATAACGTAGGCCCCAACACTTCGTTAGTGTGCGTTAGCGGCGGGGCCTCTTCTTCGAGTTGGTATTTCCACGAGATCCATACGACCTTGTCACTTGCAAACTTCAAATTCTGCACCTCTATGCCGGGTGTAGTCAAGAATGCATATAGTTCTCGAAGTTCCCTAATCATTGTAGTGCGTGATCTATTGCCCTGTTCGGTTGGTTTCCCCCAAAAGCTATTTAAACACAATTTTGCTATTGCCCCGGGATTTTTTTTAATTGCCATCTTATCCAAAAGAATTCCTTCGCTCTGAAAAAATTTCGAATATAGGTTTCTTTATCTTCTTCGCTCACAATCCAAGACGAATATCCACTAGCTTGTGCCTTTAACTTTAAAAAATTATTTATAAATTGTACAAATAATCCCCCCTTTTTTTCAATTTTATCATATTGCTCTACTCTGTATTCATAAAATTCGTATATTTCTCTTACTTCGTAACCCATTTCAACTGCTTTACGAACTTCATCTACTATCCAAGTGCCTATTGTTTCTCTTTCATTTTTGTCGTAATCACATTCTCCATCATTTGCCTCTTCCATACAACTGCCACACAGACCGGACATTAAGTTCTGACGGCACCTAAAAGGCAATACGGGATGGTAAAGCCCACGATTTTTTGCTAATACCCTGCACTTGATTACCCCCTCCTTTTTAAGCATTTCGGGAATGTTGGAACAATTTTCGGCAGGGTGAATTATAGGATGACCGACCGGAAACTTAAAATATTTACACACACACACACACACACACACACACACACACACACATATATATATATATATATATATATATATATATATATATATATATATATATATATATATATATATATATATATGGAGACGGACATTATCGTAATATTTAATACGAAATTTTTCGTCAGTTTTACAGTAAGTTTTCAATGATTCCGTTATCGCATGCGGTGCCATTAATGGTTAAAGCGGGCGTTAAACACTACAAGAAAAAAATGCTTCCGTTCTACCTCCGTAGAGAGAATCTCTGAGAATAAGGGGAACATTTTTTACAACAGGATCGTTATTTAGCGCGAGATGTTGTTTTAAAATGTCCTCAGATTCACACTTCCACATCACATGACACGTGTATCCAGATGACACAATTTTTTCCAAACGGGCCAAGGTTTGCTCGTATCTATCCGCGAGCGTTTCTTCTTTACTATGATTGCAACGTCTGTATTATTTACGCAGGTGTGTCCATGATGATAGCCACCAAAAAACTCGTATACCTCTTTCGTTTCTTCCCAGAAGCCATCCACTTTAAGGTTAGGTAATTCGGGCAGTCTTACCTCTCTTCCATTGCCTGCATTTTTTTTTTATAGATATGTCTCTTTTGATTGCTTCATATCTAAGCCACATTAGAGATTTCCTAGAATGATTATCTGCTAGTCTATAACTTCCGCAAGGTATAAGACATAGTCTTTGGTTCTAAATAATTTTTCCTGAATACTTTGTTGCATGCTGAAGCAATAATTATGGATGCTTGAAGAGCATCTATTTTTCCATCTGCTAGAACGTATTTCTAAATATAGAACAACCTTCTCTCAACACTGTTGTTACAGATTGTATACCAAAGGCTTTAGGTAAGCTTCTGAGGTTTATCGGCAGAAAATTTAAACTCCAAAAATGTTATATGCTCCATTTTCATACACAGAATTTTTGCACCATTCATGACCAAATTGGGCACCCAACCTTGATGTACAAAATAATCCAGAATAAACGTTAGGTCGTCTGCTCCTGCGTTATGGGCAATTGCTATAATTTTTGCATAAAATGGTCTATCCTTCGCAAATATTCAATGAACTGTTTAATGCATCCATTCCCCCAAAAAGAATGCCTACGTTTTCAATACTGACTAAACTCCTCCTTCACATCTTTGTTGTTCTCACAAAGAAAACAAAACTGCTCAAGCCATAAAATACTTGGTATATGTAAATTCGTATTTTCCTGTATTCGGGTGTTCTGAGTACATTCGATGTCATAGAATATCAATAGAACCATTTTCGAAGAAGGGTTCTTTGAGCTAAGCGTTGGCATGTAACACAAATGTCCTGGCATCTCATCACTCTTACAATTTTTGCAATACGACATATAACACGTATGCTTGGCTTTCATAAGTCGACCACATATTGAACAAAACCGTTTCCATTCGCATATCGTTTTGTTGCCGACTCTATTCTGGAAATGATTTGTTATACAGTTCTGACTTCTAAAATACTTTTACATATGTTGCAAAATATGTAATTTCCTTCATAGTTACAGGGCGGAACGGCACGACATTCCGAGCACTTATATTTGCAACTAATTGTTTTCACTCCTTCATATGTCAAACTTTTGCTGCAGCCTTCACATACATAAGGCTTAGCCATTGCACCTGTTAAATTTACAATTACATTGTAATGATTCTCGAGAGCATCGTATAGACGATTCAAGCGCTTTAAAGAACTAGTTACCGTCATTTAATATTTCCTCAATATAATCCTTCATAAACTACTATTCTATATTCCGAGAGGACATTTTGAAATTTTTGCACCTCTGCAAGTCCACCGCCAGCACTTACATCAACGTTTGATGCTCTTAGGAACTGTGTGACTTTAGAATGATTTTTTTCGGTAAACCACGTAATTTGGATCTCTCGACAAATCTGCCATTGCTATAAGCCAGACAATTTTCTGTAGAGGGTACTCTAACTATGCTTTTTAAATGAGCTAACGTGTACACATTTCTACCCTATGCCCCCCAGAAGCCTACTACGGTAGGTACGGGTTTGGCGCACCCGGCGGTTCCCGAGCCGCTCACCGCCACTTCACCCTACCCTACGTCACTCACTGTTGCCACGTCTTTTGTTCTGCATTTGTTTGTTTCGTTTGTTTACT
This sequence comes from Hymenopus coronatus, assembly GCA_030762935.1. Lineage (NCBI taxonomy): Eukaryota > Metazoa > Arthropoda > Insecta > Mantodea > Hymenopodidae > Hymenopus > Hymenopus coronatus. Next base: position 32,635,368 of record CM060897.1, read on the forward strand.
TTATCACCCTCTTCCTCTTCTAGGCTTATGGAACTTAGTAGTTTGTAAGGCATTAGCTTTATTAACTCCTGTCTCACCAGCAGGGATCTTTCACTATCCCCGTGGTTCCTGTCCCACGGTTCCAGCGCGGCTCCCAATTTGTGTGCTCTACGAAGGTCCCAGGCTTGAAGGTTGGGTGCACCCTCCCCACTGCCCCTATGTGTAGCCTTAGGTGCGGAGCCCGTCCATACCGTCAAGTACATTCACGTAGCTTGTTGCTAAGCCCGGCCTGTGCTGGTTTCCCGACCACCGCGTTACGTCGTTGGGATAGTTTCACGGGCCGGACGTGTTACCGCTGACGTTGCCCCGGCATAATCAACCACAAGTCCCCTGAATCCGTGCATATGTTCTGTCGCTGCACGGCCTAGAGCGGGGAGCCACAGGCGGTTATTCCTGTGGTAGGGGCTTAAAACCGGGGCGTGCATGGTGAACGGTATACGCATATGGACCAGCAGTTGTGTTTGGAGGGTAACCCTTGTGACGTAGGCCTTGGGTATCGGTCACGGGATGGTTCCCGTGACGGCACAGACCGTGGAGATTTGGTGTCTTTTCTTCTTTAACCCCAGGATGGCAGGCTGACGCCGACGGTTCCGGAAGGTGGTCTTTTCAATATGTCAAACCGCGCACCACCTTCTTATTTTGACCAGTTTATTGTTATGGCTATGTTGAATGAAACGAAGAAATTTTCAGAAATAAGTCCATTCTACGTGCAAAGGGAAGTTGACAGGATCTGCGGCAAGGTTAAAAACGCGACAAGGCTGCGAGACGGTACGCTACTGGTAGAGGTCTACAATAAAGACCAATCGGACAAGCTTCTTCGTGCTACTCTGTTGAGATTGTACAGCATCAAAATTTACCCCTACAAGTCCAGGAACACCTGTAGAGGAGTTGTGACCAGCTCTAGCTTAGACGACCTCTCCAATGAAGATATTGCCACCCATCTTTCAGAACAGCGAGTTTGTCAGGCGTACCGTCTACATGGTAAACGTGAGGGCAAGGAGTACCCATTGCGTACGATCTTTCTCACGTTCAAGGGTACTAGTGTTCCGGAGTTCATATACTGTGGTTACGAACGTGCTGCCGTCCGCCCGTATGTGCCGAACCCTATGCGGTGCTTCAAGTGCCAGCGCTTCGGGCATACCCAAGCCGCCTGTGCCCGACCCGCAACCTGCGATCGTTGTGGTCTAGTGGCACACACGTTGACACCATCTGTACGCGCGCACCGTGCTGTGTAAACTGTGAAGGCAGTCATCCGTCTAGCTCTCGACAGTGTCCCATGTGCTTGGCAGAGAAAAGCATACAAGAAATACGTGTGAAGGAACATCTTACTTTTCCTGAGGCGAGACGGCGCTTTGAGCAGCTAAAGCCGGCCAACACCACAGGATACTCCTCAGCCGTTCGCCGTAAGCTTGTCCAATCCGTCGGTTTACAGACTGTGCCTGTCGCGGATGCGTCGACGCAAGCGCGAAGCCGCTGCTTTACGTGCTCAATCATCTGCATCTCAGTGTACAACTTCTGATGCACAGCAGCAATCTCAGCCGTCGACTAACCCATGTGCTCCTAGTTCATTCTTCGTCGGAGATCGTTCCCGTCAACGTAGTAGACCGGTGAGCCGAACTTCGGCAACGTCCTGCTCTCGTTCTGCGAACCGAAATACTTCTTCTGACTCCCGACCACCAGTGGAGTCTGAGGAAGACACGGATTTTAGGTTAGTTGGAGCTAAATCTGCTAAGGTGAGAAAGAAAGAAATTACACCACCTTAATTTCTATCTCACCATGGATATAATCCAGTGGAATGTGAATGGGATCAGGTCCCGTCTACCAGATCTTCAACATATAATCAACAAGCGTTCACCCTCAATCCTCTGTCTCCAGGAAACCCACTTACATCCCCACCATACCCTTCCACTTCGTCATTTTCAATCCATCAGACACGACTTTGTTGGTGGCCAGCGTGCTTGCAACGGTGTTGTTACTCTCGTGGCTTCTACCATCCTTGCCGCCAGTATTGCACTCAACACCCCACTACAAGCGGTAGCTGTGCGCGTAACATTGCCTTCCATCTCCTTTGCTGTTTGCAATGTCTATTTGCCGCCGCACGATGTGATCTCAGACACTGAGCTTCGGGCATTGTTAGCAAAAATTTCCCGCCGCTGATCTTTTTGGGCGATGTCAATGCTTGCAATGTTCTTTGGGGTTCTTCTGCTGACGATGCTCGAGGTACAATAATAGCAGACGTTTGCGACAGGTCTGGTTTATTACTCTTAAACTCCGGTGCACCCACATTCTTATCTTCTGCATATGGCACCCTATCCGCCCTAGATGTAACTTTCTGCAGCCCTGCTTTACTACCCTTCCTGGATTGGTCGGTATTTTCCGATCTTCTCGGCAGTGATCATTTCCCCATTGACATTCGTTTTTCGGGACAATGTCCCTTACCCACTCAACATCCCCGTTGCATTATCTCCAAAGCTGATTGGGAAAAGTTTTCCTCTGCTCAATCTCAATTCCGATGGCTGTACCTCCATAGAAGACATGGTGGAGTATTTTACTTGCTCGGTTTTGCTCGCCGCAGAATCCAGTATTCCTCGGAGCTCTTCTACCCCTCGGCGTATTCCAGTGCCGTGGTGGACCGAAGACTGCAACTTGGCATTAAAGGCACGTAAAAAAGCTGTTCGTCTTTTCCACCTACACCCGACGGCGGAGAACTTTGTTGCTTTCAAACGCGCCCGGGCTAAGGCGCGCTATATCGTTCGTAATGCCAAGCGGAATTCGTGGAAAGCATATGTCCCCTCGCTTTCTCGCAGGAGCTCCTCACAGAGAGTGTGGACTTCGTTGCGCCGCATGACCATCAAATGTCTCAGGACATACATCCCTGGCCTTACCGTTCACGGCTCCACCTTCACCAGCGAACGGGATGTTGCCGACGCTCTAGCCACCTCCTTCGCTGCGACAAGTGCAACGGGCAATTACGACAGCATTTCTTCCCATTAAGGAAGCTGCTGAGAGATTTCGCCTTGATTTTACTAGTGACTAGTTAGCCGTGCAATGCACCCTTCACCCTTGCGGAACTAAAACATGCTTTACACGCTGCGAGGGACTCTTCTCCTGGTCCCGATGATATTCACCGACAAATGTTGCTTCACCTCCCACCTGCAGCCGTTACATTCCTGCTGGACCTCTATAACCGCATTTGGCGCGAACAGGTTTTCCCGCCTGTGTGGCGAGAGGATATTGTCATTCCTATCCCTCGTTCTGGCAAAGACCGGACCCTCTCATCCTCGTACCGGCCGATTTGCCTCACGAGCGTCGTTTGCAAGACCTAGGAACGCATGATCAATATTCGGTTTACTTGGCTTATGTACGGAATGCTTCCCTTCTGAAGCAGCAAGTCGTGAGTGTCTTTTTAGACCTCGAGAGGGCTTATGACACTTCTTGGCGATATGGTATTCTGCGTAATTTGCACAGTTCAGGGTTACGCGGCCATCTAGCCCTATTTCTGTTCAACTTTCTCCAGCTGCGCCGCTTTCGTGTCCGTATTGGCAATACTCTCTCGCGGGAGAAGATCAGGAGAACGGTGCACCCCAAGGTTCCGTTCTTAGTGTTATGCTTTTTGCCGTGGCCATCAACGGCATCACTAGCGTGATTCGTAGTGGGATATCATCGTCACTGTATGTGGATGACTTTGCGCTGTACTATCGCTCCTACAGCACTGAACATCTCGAACAACTCTAGCTCTCCATAAACTCCATCGCTGGTTGGGCGCTTCGCAATGGTTTTCGTTTTTCCCCTACGAAACCTCAGTGCATACACTTCCACCGTCTTCGCGGAGAACACCCTCCTCCTGACCTCCAATTGAACGGTGTGCCACTGCCTTTCGTTCCGTCCTTGAAGTTCTTAGGTCTCCACCTAGACCGTGAACTTTCTTGGGTACCCCACATCCGATACCTTCGTGCCTCCTGTGACCGATTGCTGCGGATCCTCCAACTGCTTTCTGGTGCGTCGTGGGGCGGCGATCGTTCAGTGATGCTGCGTTTGTACCGTTCACTCGTTCGCTCAAAACTAGACTACGGTTGTTTTATTTACGGCGCCGCGACCGCCTCTAAACTTCGCCTTTTAGACACCGTTTATCATGTCGGTTTACGTCTTGCTACAGGAGCCTTCCGCACTAGTCGTGTGGTATGCTTGTATGCCGATGCTGGTGAACCCCCACTGGCAGTGAGTCGCTCATTTTTACTTTGTTCGTATGCTGCTAAGTTATCTGCGAACCCCCGCCATCATTGTTTTAACCCAGTGTTACGCCCGGATTATTCACACCGCTATCTGAGGAACGCCACTGCTTCACGCCTCTGTGGTATTCGGTTTCGTGAATTGTTCTCCGATAGGTGTCTCAGATTGCCTCCTGTGAAGCGTGTTTTTTGTTTATCCGGAACCTGCTTGGCAACTGAGGCGTCCCAGTTTCGACCTGACCCCCTCCAACCATGTGAAACGTTCGACCGCTCCGGAGGTATTTCAGCGACTGTTTTACGAACTTTTAAGCAATTACCGGGCTTATGCACCGGTATTCACTGACTGCTTCCAGCTGGCAGGAGCTACAGGTTGTGTCTTTTATTTCAATGGAGTAACACATTATTATCGCCTTGCGGACGCCAGTTCGGTATTCACCGCCGAACTGTACGCTATCTTTTACTTTCTAGATTTTATCTCGCTTTTAGCACCTGGTAGTTTTCTTGTTTGCAGCGATTCCTTGAGTGCCCTACAGCCTCTGCAGCAGTATACTGGCTCCTCATCACTCGTTATGCGTTATAAAGGGAGAAGGATGGGTAGCAATCTCCCTTTACGATACCGGGGGAATCGAAGGATGTAACACAAGAACTAACAAATACCTTTAAAATATTATTTATTGAAAATATTAAGAGCAAAAATATTAAAAGCATTTATGTGAATGGATGAAAATAAATGACCGCCTAACCTAAATTAATAAGAAAATAAAATCCTTATCCTCATTCCCTATTTCTTAACTATCCCTACACCTAGCTAAAATAAGAATGTATATACTTTCAGTATGCCCTAATCTATAGAAAAGCAACTTGGACAGTTCTGATGATAGTTAATACACCTTTACTCACATATCAGACTTAGGAAGATTATGACGGCGTCCATCACAGTTTCTTCAACACTATCTGCAGACAAAAGATGCCTTACTGACCCCCGGTTGTCCTTTTTATTCTTCTTCGAGCCAACGCCTTAAGTGCGTAATCCGTGGTCAGATAGTGGCTTTCTCACGTCCGGGTGGACATTAATCTTTCTGTCATCACCTTACGGATGTAGCCTGAGGGGCTCCAAATAGGAGTTTACTCTTTCAACACTAATTATTTTAATTATGAAATTTATAGTTTTCAGGCCCGTGAGAATTCTCGAAAAGGTCATGGTTACTTTCACATATTTTGGGGAATGATTAATTAGTGCAATAAAGCACGTGTTTTTGCAGCTGGGCATTATAGCGTATTCAATCTCGCCTTTCTGAATTGATTGCTTGCAGCTACCAGTTCATCTTCACGTGGGTTCCAGGTCATGTCGGTATTGCAGGTAATGAGGTAGCGGATAGGTCTGCCAAGGCTGCCTGCTCCTTGCAGGATTATTCGGAAGCGGCTGTGCCCTCAGGGGATGTTTCACGTTACTTTCGCAGGTCTCTTCTTTTAGCTTGGCGGCAATCTTGGCAAAACTTAGCAGGTATACAGCTTCGCACACTCAAAGACACGGTACAGCCATGGCTCACATCTTGCCAGCCAAACCGGCGCCGCGAGGTTATCCTTACGCGTCTTCGTATCGGTCACACGCGGCTAACACGTGGCTACCTTCTACGCACTGAGCCAGCTCCTATATGTCAGACCTGCGATGTTCGTCTGTCTGTGGCACATGTGTTGCTTGATTGTCCGAAATTTCATCGTGAACGGCAATCCATCGGCCTGGGTACCTCCTTACCTGCCATTTTATGCGACGACTCCAATTCCGTCGATATGGTGCTACGCTTTGTTGCCTCTATTGGCCTCAGCAAAGACATCTGACCTGTTTCATGCGTGTGTGCAATTTTAGCCTTTTTAACTTTTTAGACTCTTGACTTTTACCATATGGGACCACTTTTTGTGTGTGTTTTTTGTTTTTTAACCTTTTAGCCTTGGTTTTATCACCCGGGCCTTTTCTCGTGTGTGCCTTTGTAAGGGTTTTTTAGCACATTTTAACTTTTCTTCTCTAGATTTGTTTTTAATGTGTTTTCCTTTTTCTTAACTTCGGGTCCAAATGACCTAGTTGTCGACGGGCCCTTAAACACTACTCACTCACTCACTCACTCACTCTACCCTATGTTTTTACCCCACCTCACTCTAACGGCATTTCAATGTTATCTGTCTTTACAGATAATGTATTTGTAGCATAAAAGATAGCATTAAATTGACATACTTTCTCCATTAAAGCCAGAATCACGTCTAGTGATATGTGATCTCTTCTTCGAAAACTAAGTCATAGTAGTGGTATAGCAAATTCATTGAGTTAGTAACCGATAATCCTACCATATCGTTTGGTTTCACACCGTGCAATACCGTATCTAAAATATGGTGCATACTATTTCTAAAATATAAAATAGGATTTTCATTTTCTGGGCCAGCCTGGATCCTAATATAATGCCTTCCATTCGCCCTAAATCGAGTATACTCTCTATGCACCTCATCTAGAATTTCAGTAGTTTCCATTCCCAAACAAAACAGAAGAGAAAAAATTGTATTCCGTATAATTTTAAATACTAAAACATAAGTTTTCCTAATTGTCTTCTTACAAATATTTATTTTTCCATCCAAAATGAAGAAACTGAGAGCTACAAATTATTCTAAATAAAGCAATAAGACAAGAGGCCGAAGATTTTAAGATTTCTTCTATCAAAATGCAATAATTTAAGGTACAAATAATGTCAGATGGTCTAAAAAAATCGTTTAGCAATTATTCTAAAACAATACATAAGAGAAAAGACTATATTGTAGGGTTTTTACTATATAACCTCCTGCGTAGGCATAATTTGCTAATACTGTGTTATATATATATATATATCGTTTTTTCAATTCAAAATATTTAAATTAAGGGCACACATGTAAAATATACGATGTCATATTGTCTAAAAAAATACGCTAATAATTGTTCTAAAGCAATACATAGGAGAAAAAACTGTATATTTAGATTTTTTTCCCTAATATTCTGTTTATATATTTCGTTCTTTTCTCGATTGAAAATATAAAAATTAAAGGTACAAATGTAATATTTGTAATGTAAAATTGCCTAAAAAGTATCATATAAGGATATAATAAAAATTAAAAATATTTATCAATTAATAAGTAAATGAATGTTACTTACGTTGCAGCTTAAGGTTTGCCGGTGTTGATTTTCCTTACACGCCTTGCTTCGTAGTGATGGTAATTCAAATCGGATCGCGTTATACAGCAGCTGTCTATCCTGTATAAGGACTTACATTTCACAAATATAAGACCTCGTTCAGTTGACAAGAAGTTGTTGCTGACCTATATTTCGCTTCGAGGCTAGACAACTTTCTAGTCTAGTATTCGCCATGATTTGGATAGGAAAAGAATTTTTGTTTGGTTCCGGTTTGAATTTCCTGCTAAAAATTGAACTCTCTGGTCGAGGGGAGGTGCTTAGTGATGACGTGGCACGATATTATTGGCGGACGTTACGTACCTGTATACTACTATTGCCTCTTCACCATGACGGAGCTGGACCACGCTCTTTCATCTTCACGCAACTCTGCACCCGGTCCAGATGGCATCCCCGTTGAAATCCTACTACGCCTCTCTCCTGGCGGTAAAGGTTACCTCCTTCAGGTCTATAATTGTGTCTGGGTTGACGCCACCTTTCCAGATAGGTGGAGGGAGGCCATCATTCCAATTTTGAAACCCGGCAAGGACCGTCACCTTCCTTCCATTTACCGTCCCATTTCCCTCACCAGTTGCGTTTGCAAGGTGATGGAACGCACGATGAATCAGCGGATGGTATGGTGGCTGGAAACGCACACATTGCTCACCAACTCTCAGTGTGGCTTTCGCCGACGTCGGTCAGCAGCTGATCACCTTGTATTGCTTTCGACGCAGATCATGGACGGCTTTCTTAAGAATTGCCAAACAGTTGGAATATTCTTTGACATGGAGAAGGCTTATGATACATGCTGAAGAGGAGGGATCTTACACACCCTCCTGAACTGGAATATACGTAGACGCTTACCTTTGTTTCTTCAGGAGTTTATGAAGGATCGTGTCTTCCGAGTAAGGGTCGGCTCGGTTTTTTCAAATATTTTTACCCAGGAGAACGGTGTGCCACAGGGCTAGGTTCTGAGCGTGACGCTGTTTGCTATAGCTATTAATTCTATCTCTCAATGTGTTCCCCCAGGTGTCTCCTGCTTATTCGTAGATGACTTGGCCATCTTTTGTACTTCTCAACGAACGCCGTTTTTGGAACGCCGACTTCAGCACTTTTTGGATAATATCTATGATAGGAACTTGCAAAACGGCTTTCGCTTTTCAACTGAGAAGACCGTCTGCGTTAACTTCTGGCGTCGTAGGTGGCGAATGGCGCCTTCTCTTCGCCTCGGGCCAGTTTTACTTCCCTTCGCTAATCAGGCGAGATTTCTGGGGTTGATATTCGATCGGAAACTATGCTCGTTACCACATATAGCACAGCTTAAAGCACGGTGTGAGCGCTGTCTTAATGTTTTACGGGTACTAAGTGCAAATCCTGGGGTGCAGATCGGAGACTGTTACTCCGTCTTTATCGTGCGTTTATTCGGTCCAAGTTAGACTATGGATGTATTGTGTATTCTTCAGCACGACCATCTGTGCTGAGAGGATTAGACGCAGTCCATAATCTGGCCATCCGTGTGGCTGTTGGTGCTTTTCACACCAGCCCAGTTGTTAGCCTACGCCGAATGGGCAGAACCTCCTCTGCGATGTCGGGGGATGTCCTGTTGGGTAATTATGGCTTCGGAGCATGCCTTCGCATCCAACGTTTAACCCTTTTTTCCATTCTGTGCTGGAATTACGATACGGCAACTTCTCTCTCAGTCCCAGGCCCGCAGGTTTCCGTTTCCGCGAGCTACTTCGGAAACACGACATCTCACTTCCTCGCATGTTTTCCAACGGAGAGAAGGTGCACCCCCCCCCCTTGTGTACTTGTTACATCCCACGTAGATCTGAGGATGACGGTGTACGAGAAATCTGCGATGCCTCTATCTAGTATCCGTATTTGTTTTATAGAATTTTTATCCCACTACAGTGAGCGCATCTGCACCGACGGCAGTAAGTGCGCTGACGGTGTTGGATGTGCCTTTGTGACGGAGTCCGAAACACATACCTTTAGCTTGCATATTTCCACATCCATTTATACTGCTGAACTGTATGCCATCTATCGAGCCATTTTGTACGTACGCCTTCGAAATCTTGGTGACTGCCTCATAAAGAGCGATTCTCTTAGTGCCCTTCAGAGCCTTCGCGAGTTGTTCCAACACCATTTTATCGTGCAGCGCATCCAGGACCTCTTCCGCATTCTACAAACTTCTGGTATAAATGTGGAGTGTACATGGATTCCTGGTCACGTTGCCCTGCCGGATAATGAAATGGTGGATTTGGCAGCTAAGACGCCAGCTACGCAACCCAGTAGATTGATTCCGTTTATGACCTCGGCGGACTTCAGGCTTGCGGAGGGCGGCGCTTTCGTGCTGATCTAATGAGTGGTCGTCTCTCCGCATGAACAAGCTCAGGAAAGTTAAGCATCTGCCTGTTAACTGGGTAACCTCCTCTCGTCTATCTCGTCGGGAGGAGGTAATATTGGCTCGTTTGCTGATCGGTCACTGCGTTTTTACAGATAGCCACAAGTAGTAAAGAGGTAGATTAGACCAAACCGGAAATGGCGAGGACCAATGTGGTGAAAACCAAAGGCTTTATCCCTTGGACCATTCTCGAAGGACCAGAGAGTTTAAAGAACCATTGGGAATGTTTTTCCGCGATTGGCGCTGGTGTCATTCGGTTTTTGTGGTCTAATCCACATGCTTTTTTTCTTTAATGATGTATAAATGTGTGGATAAGGATTTGGATGGATGCATAGGTGAAGAAATAAAACTATTTTTAGGCTATATAATTGTTTTTATTGATACTCTTAAATGATGGTATTGACATTTACAGATAAAGGTTAATTGGTTTGCTTCGTCGGATACTGATATTCTATTGTTGGAATAAATGGGTGACCTGAAGGTGTGTTAGGAAAATTAACAGTAGGAGGGTGGTAAATCATTTCCCCACCATTCTATAATAACCCTCATAGTCGTCGTAGCACTGAATGCAGTCTATACGAAATGGAGGAAGAGGTCGACAATTTAGAGACTTAGGATACCCTTTGAATGGAGGAACGCAATTGGAGTACCAAACTTTGATAGTGCTCAGTGCATCTTCTCCATTTGTCGAACATAATTTTGTAGTCTGGTGTGAGTTGCTCCCAAACTTGGTTGACATCCTTTGGAGGGAAGTCCAACAGGTAATCACCCAAATCGGCGATGATAGTACGTTCATGGGTGTCAAGGGACCAGAGGTTGCAATTGGCCTTGATGTATTCAGACATAACGTGGGCCATGCCTAAAAAGAGGTAAAAAGCGTGAAAAAATGGTAGTCGTTGAGGGGGAAATGAGCACATGAATGAGCAAAGAAAAGAATTTTTTTGATGAATCATATCTAGCGAACACAATTGGCAATGACTAACAAATGGTGCAGGGCCATCAATGTGCAGGCGCTGCCATGTTTGATTCCAGTGCAGTTTGCATCTTTTAAATTTTGAAAAAGCAAGTTTGCATTCCGAATTTAGAGAGTTACAAACTCGATCAACATCGTAAGGTGGATATTTTTCCAAATAAATCGGGTTGAGGCGAGCGATGATTAGACGTTCATCATCTGACAGGGGATGGAGGCAGCGGAACCCGTCGAGGTATTTGCACATGATGTCAGCTATAGCTGAGAAAAAAGAAGAAAAAATTGAGCAGAGCAAGGGTATAAAAGTGGGGTAGAAAGGAAAAAAAGGGATCAAACATGCAGTGGGTGTTAATTGGGATGGTATGTTTGGTGGTGGTGGTGGTGGTGGTGGTGGTGGTGGTGGTGGTGTGGGCAGAGGAGAGCTGTGTGAGTTTTGGTCGATGCGTGTTTAGGGTGGATGACGAGACAGGGTTACTGAAAAATGCAACCATGTGTGAAAAGAATTACAATTTAACGGCGAATTGCAGTTGTGTTTATGTAAAAGGAGCCGAATGAAGGTTTAATTCTACGATAATGAATATGAAGGGGTTGAAGAATGTATATGAATGTTTGAAACCAGTAACGTGGTGCGGGGGAGGGAACCCTTGTGGGATATTACATTACAATGTTCTGTATATGGGAAAAATGCAATGTCCCGAAGGGTACGAAGTAAATGAAAAATGCGAATGCATAAAGGGTAGGAGGAAGGGTGAAAAATCTGTTTTTTTGGAACTCCAATAAAAATGTATACGGGAGGTAATGTAAGTGTGAAGGTAGAATTGATGGACTGTAGCAGATTAGAGGAGTTTAATTTGCCAGGTGGAATGGAAATGAATTGGAAGATAACACCCGAGGAAACGGAATTAATGTGGCCTACAATATTTTAAATGAGGTTAACAGTTATTTTTCTGAGCACTATATGTATATGTTTGGAGAATGCGGTAACGGAGAATGGAACTTAGACTTTGGAGGAAGAAGGGTAGCGGGGAGAGTGAAACGGGGTTCTAGATGGTGTGCAGAGGGTAATTTGAAGGTAAGTATGGAATGCGCGGGGCGGGAATCGAACGGGGATGGAAAGCGAGTTTCTGTAGGAAGTATTAGGAAAGCAGCAATGGATAAATGTAAAAAAAGAAATAAATGCGATAAAGGGGAAGATGAAGGGAAAGGTTAGGGAATTTGAGGTAGCGATGTCGGACAAAGAGGCCTGCGAAGAGAGGATGAAAGAAATGGAGGAGATGAGGGAAGTGAGGAGAGAAATGGAGGAAATGAAGGGGAACATGAGCAAACAGTTGTGAACAAAATTAAAGTTAATGTAGATAAAATGCAAAATGAGTTTGAAAGTTTGAAACAACTTATATTTAAATTAAACAAGGCATGTGAAGGTGGGGAGGGAAAAATAATTTGGAGGTGGAAAACTACGCTGATTCATACGACGAAGAACCTGTGAAGGAGGTTGAGGAAGATGAGTCACCTGAATACGAAACAAATTATAAAAATAACCAGGTAAGATTAATATAACTTCTGTCCTATATATGATATAACGAATATTTATAACTAATAAAATGACATGGAAGAAGAAGAAGAAGGGGGTCATGAAAATAGAGAAAAACAAATAAAAAATTATGGCAGTATAATATTATATTATTTATTATAAATGTAATAAGTAAATTATTGGTACATATTAACTGATAAAAAACACTAAATGTCCCAATTTTCAATGGGTATTGCCTGCGGCATTTTCAAAAAATTAATGGTAAAGAGGGCTCCGCCCCTTTGAATTATCACGATGTTCCAATTATAGTTTACTATCCCTGCACTGATTGTATTTTGCGGGCCTGTAAAAATTCGACTGACTATCACTTCCTTGGTTAAAAGCCCTTGTAATTGTCCTACCCTAAGGTGGTAGCCAGGCGGTGTTGAGGCGAATGTTGGTATTCACATTGTAGACCTCACCTGCGTGAAGGTCTACGAAGGCTGGTGAATGTAGAATTAAACCCCCCTGCGGGCTCATAGAGGGTGGAACTGCCCCTGGAAACACGGGGTTCCACTCTATAAATTCCACACATTCAAGGGTGTCAGTAGTAGCTACTTGATACTCCATCTGAAAAAACGGAATAACAGAAAATATAAGAGAAAAGAATAATATACCAAGAGAAGAAAAAATAATGAACAAAGAAAGAAGAGGCAAAGTACTTACAGCAAAAGAACATATGCAGAGATGAAAAGCTTCATTGCAGCGATTTTGGGTCGAGCGAAGCATACGCCAGATGCTTTAAGGAAGGTGGAGAAGGTTTGCACAGAAAGCATTCGCAGGAATTGGAAAGGTAGTTGAATTTTGATAGTTTTAAACCATGCATGAAAGTATGATCAAAGTGCCACCCAATTGAAAGAGCGGAAATGTGATGAATGAATCGGAATCTAAAGGATCCCGTAGAATTTAAATAGCCCACAATCCCAAACAGGTAATTGGGCACAGTCATGCACGACAACACGTCTAAGAGTATATCAAACTCTGCTATATCAGGCAATTTACGTTCTTCTAATTTATCTACACTGTCTAGGTATGTATACGTGAAAACGTGTTTGCGTCTCATTAATTGCTGGAGTTTATATTTTTCATACTCCATGCTTATGATTTTAAAGTCCTAAGGTTTCAGCATATCAGCTAAATTACTTAATTTATCGTCAAGAAATCGTCAACTGTCTAAGAATCTGAAATATATACTCCTTCCATTGGATGTTTATCTCCTGAATGATAAATAATTTTCAGATGTCTGTGAAATACAATTTATGACTTCATTGTCATAAGCCAGATTTTTACAAGGAAATGCGCATCATAGCTTGATAAGCAATGGAAAAAAAAAATGGTATGAAATTTGGTAGCTTTGTATTTAAATTACACGAGTTGTGACTTCCCTCCAAGTATATGCCTGAAATGTGACAATGCTCCCTCACTCGTGACTTGTCAATATTGAAATATTTTTCACATAGATAGCAGCGTTTGGTATTTGTAAAATTTATGTTATCCTCATCAGTCATTTTTATCTCCGCAATCTTTTAATATAGATCAATTACTTCGTCACCGATTAGCTGCAATTCTTTGAGAAAATCCTGAACAGCATTTGGGCCTCAAAAATGTTGAATTCTGACAATGAATTGTCATAATGAGAGACAAGTTTGAATGCAATCGACACAACCTCATGTTTTTTTATTTGACGTGTCCAACTGCTTTCCACGGATGGTTGGAAAGAATGAACTTTGGTAAGTACAGATTCTATATCTGCATAATTGACATACGGGACAGGAGTACACTTGCAATATGCATTAAATTCCATAGAATCATTTACACCAATTTCCGGAATTATTACAATTTGTGTTTTTGAACACTTAACCTTATGGTTTTCTAACCCATTTTTAGTTGAGAAGTGCTTTAAACACGTTTCACAAAATGCGATTTTTCTCTTGTATCGAGTGATCTGATTGGCAATAAGATCATTTATTAGACAATAGCGTGTTCTATTTCCCTTGGTGACACGTAACAGATTCACATGATGCTCTTTACGTTCAGAAGTTTGATGTAACAGAATAATTGATTCGTGTTCTATGCCATATACCGTAACTGAAATACTTTCATTCTGATTTTCGAACGGTTCTATTTGGTCGAGTGAAACGGGAAAGCTTATCCTTCTAAAATCAAATTCTTGAAAGATGTCGCGTTTGTTATATGAACTCGACTCTCGTTTGTTTTCACCGGATATTTTGACGCTAACAGAATATATGCAAAGCATTTACTATCCGAATTTCGTATGTTAGTTACAGCATGTTTATTCTTTATGAAATTGGGGATCTCCATATAGCATCCTTTATTTAACACATCATACTGACAAGCATTTAAAATTAAACCACATATTTGATATAGAGATTTTGAACTGCATTTGGACTCGAAATTATGGATACATGCAAGTATGGGATGCTTCATTTTATTCTCATACAATTCAGCAATGTTTGTAGCCAGAATAATTGAATCCATTTTGCTATTGAAATTAAACGTCTGAATTCTTTGATTTCCAGGAGACTGTATTATATATTTGCATATCAATACACCGTTTAATGTAATTCCCGATTTGTACTGAATCAAATTCTTCCGAATATCGTCAGAAACCAAGAGTTTACATTCATCTAGGAATATTGAGGATCTATTATTTCAACAGTATTTTCAATTTGCTTTGTGTAAATTCTGTTTTTGAAAGCTGAATCTTTTTTTACATGTCAGTTCCTGACGGTTTATCTGAGCACAACTCACCGAATTTTCAGTCCCTGAGGTATCCTCAACACTTTAGTTGAACTCTCTTCTAATGCTTTTTGTAGGAAGGATGTTTTCTTTGGTAGATTCACACTTGTTTCGTCTCTTGCCAGCTTTACTTTGAACGGTCTGTATGTGTTCACCTGGAAAAATAGTAAATAAATTGTTTTTATCACTTTTTATTTGTCTCAAGTGAGCTCAGAACAAGCACTATTTTTTTTCTATAGTTCCTTTGTTTTTGGAGGGGGGTATGATTTGTAAAAGTAGTAGTAGTAGCAGTAGTAGTATTAATATTAATAATAATAACCATGATACTAACAAAATAATCTTATTTTTGTACATAATAACTGTAATTTAAGAAAGTATTAGACATGTATGTATTAAAAATGGTACTAGCAAAATAATATTTTTAAAGAGAACTATAATTTCAAATTCTGAAAAAAGTAAAATATTAGACATATGTATGTTTTAAAAAAAACATTTTGGATATCAAAAACGTATGTAATTGGCCCAAGTGATTTTCTGTAAAAAGTATTATTATTACAAATAATAATATTAATAGTATCAGTAATACTACTAATAATTTATTGTAATACTGAAAAATTGATTTGATTAAATCAATAATAACAACACCAAAATGTATTTGTTTGTCTCTAAAGGTTTCTACTGTTAAAAATCATATTTTTTCATCTGCTTTTTTATACTTATGGTAATGTAAAATACTATTTTTTTTTTGTTATTAATAATACAATTACTATCCAGGAAATCAAAATCCGTTTAAAACAAGTTTTTTTTTAAAGAGAAATGCTACCTGTAAAAGATTGCTTTTATTACCTGTAATTTTTGCCAGCTCAGTATTCAATTTGTGAGACATCATACTATATGGATTTATAGTTTCTGGAACAAAAGAATTCAGTTATATTAGCAGAATTACATGTATTTTGATTCCTGGAATCAAGTGTGTAATTAGAGAGTAAATTGATTTTTTGTGGTGAGAATCAAAAATCATTAATACTTTTTTACAACATGTTTTAAACTTTTTTTGAAATCACCTTTTTAAAGATATTTTTATAAAATCAACAACAATTATGATTCGTCGCAAAAAAATATTAATATATTTCTTCATATAGAAAGAATCAAATATATGCTTTTTTACAAGTTAGAACAGAACGGCTGGTGCTGTAGGATTGTAAATTAAAACCCTATCCCCCCAGCGATATATTTTTAGCTGTAGCTGTAAAAAAGTTATGTTTTTTTAATCCTCCACTCAATGTATCCTTGCCTTTGTATATCATTTGAAAACCTCCAGCGTTGATGGCGGCATTCTGCTCGTCGGACATCTTCCTAAAACGGTCAGGGAGAAGTATTTGATATTCTTCGAGGATAGTATTCTTCCATAGATAGGACCACCTTTGGTCCATATTTTGGTTTTATCGTATTTAATGATTTTATGTTGTGTGCTATGCCTTGTTCCATATCAGCTAATGCTTTTGTGGGTAGGATTTTTGTTCCAGCAGCTATATCATTTAACTCTGCTACGACTCGTGCCTCTGAAAACAGAGTAATTCATGCGCTTTTATTATTTTCTGATTTTTTTTTTTGGAAAATTATATGGAAAAATAATTTTTGAAAAAACTATGAAATTATTTACAAAAATTATTATAACAAAACAGTGCTGTTTATTATTGAAATCATGATTCAGTATTGAAATTAAACATGTTTTTTAATACTGAAAAAGCACGGAATAGTCTTTAAGTTAAACTTATAACTCACCCATCATTCGATCTGTAGTATTTTTCTCCTGCTGTGACATGTAGCAAGCTGCACTGCTTTGCGGTTCTCTACCGGTATTTATAATGGTGAGTGCTGAACTCACATTATTAACTACATTATAATGTCACTGTTTTTGAAGAGTAAAGATTTTAAATATTAACACTACCTTATATAACACCTTTTTCGTTCAAGAGTTTGTTGGTGGGAGACATACACATGTTGTGCACGCATGTTTCGTGATTTGTTAAATTTGACGACATCGTTCAACCTTTTTACCGTATGGCGAAGGGGGGTGGAGAGAGGCTTCTCCTAGTCAGCTGTGTATGCAATTTTATTTTATTTTCAATTGCCGTTAGCCGAAAGTCTAACATTATGCGTAAGGATTCTAAGGTCACGACTTATTCGTTTTAAATTACCTTCATGACTCTTGCGACGTTCGTAAGAATTAATGAGTGTATGCCTCCCACACCACGCACTGTTGTCGGAAGACTTTACCTGCATTGTAATGTAGAATACTCATTTCGGAGGAATAAGAAACATTTCGATATAATAAAGAAAATAAAACTAATAAGCAAATGAATATAAAAGAACGGGGGGAAAGAGATTGCAGTAACAAATAAATAAATGATTAAAGATATTAAAAGGAAATACATTAGAATAAGCAATAAATGTTAAAAATTGTAAAGAATATTTATTCTGTATACTAAAGGAAGTTACTGCTGAAAGGAAAAACCAGAGATTTAGGAATATTAGCTGCAAGGTTTACTTGGTAATGTGGGTCAGAAAGTCATTAGCAGAACGCATATACAATAGAATTGTGGAAATGTTGTGTTCCGAGTGTTACAAAGAAGAAACATTAAACATTAATGACCAAGGGTACTTTGGACCTGAAGGGAGCAAACTGTAGTCTAATGATTTTGCTGTGGTGCCAAACTTATTTGGTAAGAGGAGATCGATTTGGAAAAACCATTGACTGAAAATACTGACCATTAGAAATTAAGAAATGTTTAACTTCGGATCAATTCCTGTCCGATCATAGAAAATAGGAGGGGCCATAAGAAATTTGTCTAGGCCCGAAGGGAGGTTACGGTCACGAATTGTAGAAGGCAAGAATTTATTTATAAATTTTCAATGGTGCTGAGCAGACGTGTTGCATATATTAACTTTATGTGTCTTTATTTTAGGAAAGTGAGTGGTGTACAAGGAGTCATTTCTCCGAGTTCGCATGGGAATTAGAACAGGGAATAGGTGGAAAATAATCTGGGTAAATTTGTAAAAGTTTAATTGTAAGGAACTTATTCAGTGTGGGGGAATAACATTGTAAATGAGAAAACGGAAGTCAGAGGGGACAAATAATGTATTGTGTCAGAAATGGATAAACTGGGGTAATCCGAAAAAAATAGTGATTTTTCTTTCTTCACACATGCCCTGAGAAAATCCCTAAAAGAGATCCTGCTTTTAAGCCCTTCTTATCCTGCCAAATCCTAAAGTAGCAAACCATAAAATTCCCGCCACAATGGTGAAGATGTGGTCACGACTTTCATTTAAATTAACCAATGATGCTCGTGTCCTCCTGCGCCGGGCCATTCTTTCGCGCTGGTGCGCGGAATGGTCCGGGGTGCGTGGGAACAAACTCGGAGAGGTCAAGTCTCTTCCTGTCCCCTGGACTACTACTTCGCGTGCATCTCGCCGCGATAAAGTGATTTTAGCGGACTTCGTATTGGACGTTGCCGTTTTAGCCATGAGTACCTTTTACGTGGGGAAGCCGCTCCTCAATGTGCTCCGTGTAATGAATCTTTGACGGGCCGTCATTTTTTATTGGAGTGTCGCCTTTTTACTGTGCTGCGTGGGTCCCTGTCTGTCTCCTGACCTCCCCACCCTGATAGGCGACAATGGTGCTGCATGTGAGGGACTTTTGTTCGCCGCTGCGGAATGTATAGTCGGGTCTAATTTTATCGCGGCGTTTCATCTTTTTACCGACGTTTCATTCCCTCGGTTTTATTCTGGTTATGGTAGTCCTTTTATGATCTCCATGACTTCTTTTGCGGTACTCCTGCTTTAGCGGTTTTTATGGATTTTAGAAGTTTTGTTTACCATAGGGCGCTAATAGCCTTGGCAGTTGTGCGTCCTTAAGCACTATTTCTACTACTATTTAAATTAGCCACAGGGGTTCAGAAATGTCTTTTTTTCCTAACACGTCTTGCTTGTAAGAAATAATGACTTACGCTTCCCCACACATTGTTATGTTTTTTTTCTGCTTTGTCGTGCTCAACAGCGGATCATGATTAACAGATTTTTTTTTATTATTTTTCATTCTACCTATATTATAATAACCTATGGAGATATTCCTGTCTTGTGATTACATACCTACATAACAACAAATCGTACTTAACATCTTTTTTTGTTATTTTTTATTCTACTTCATTCTTTGTAGATTGTTATAGAACCGTCTCACGTTATTTTCTCTCTATAATTGTGTTATACTCAACCTCGTATGGTATTTTAACATTTTTTTCAATGTTTTTCTTTTTTTTGTATTTTCATTTTTTTTTTTTTTTTTTTTTTGATACGTCTACTTTCTCCCCTACCTACACCACAAAGTTCACTTATCCACACCCTTTGCACATGCTTCTTCTTTTGATCCATCGCACTTCTGAATTTAAATCGTCCCCTCTTTTCCCCGATGCATCGGATACCCCGATTACGTGTAACTCTCTTCATGTGCCCCCGACACCTTGCATGCCCGCCCCGTTACGTAACGTCATAGTACACTTTAAAATATAGCGTCGTCTTACAAATGAGGTCTTTCGATCACATGTTTGAATGATCATAAAACCTTATCTTTATACTACTACCGTTCATCATACCGGTATACTTCTTGCTACTGGAGCCTTCCGCATTAGTCGTGTGGCAGTACGTCGCTCCTTTTTACTTTCTTATGCTGCTAGGTGTGTGCGGACCCCTCCCATCCTTTTTTTTAACCCTGTGTTGCGCCCAGATTATTTACACCTCTATCTGAGGAACACCACTGCTTTATGCCCCTGTGATATTCGGTTTCGTGTACTGCTCTGTGCTAGGGGTCTCAGATTGCCTCCTGTGGAGCGTGTTTTTGTATACCTGGAAGCTGCTTGTCATCTGAGGCGTCCCAGTTTCGATCTGGCCCTCCAACCTTGTGAAACTCTCGACCGATCCGGAGGTATTTCGGCGACTGTTTCACGAACTTCTGAGCAATTACCGGGCGTACGCATCGGTATTCACTGATGGTTCCCAGCTGGGTGGAGCTACACGTTTATGCCTCTTACTTCAATGGGATAACACATAATAATCGCCTTGCGGACGCCACAGTTCACCGCCGAACTGTGCGCTATCTTTTACTTTCCGTATATTATCTCGCTCTTAGCACCTGGTAGTTTTATTGTTTGCAGCGATTCCCTGAGTGCCCTACAGACTCTGCAGCAGTATACCGGCTCATCACTCGTTATGCGCATTCAATATCGCATTTCTGAGTTGATTGATTGCGGCTACCAATTCGTCTTCTTGTGAGTTCCAGGTCATCTCGGTATTGCAGGTAATGAGGTAGCGGACAGGTCTGCCAAGGCTGCCTGTTCCTTAAAGGATTACTCGTAAGCGGATGTGCCCTCAGGGGATGTTTCACATTACCTTTCTAGGTCTCTTCTTTTAACTTGGCAAAATTTAGCAGTTACCCACCTTCGCACACGCAAAGACACGGTACAGCAATGGCTCACATCTTGCCAACCGAAACGGTGACGCGAGGTTATCATTACGCGTCTGCGTATCGCTCATACGCGGCTAACACATGGCTACCTTCTACGCGCTGAGCCAGCTCCCATCTGTCAGACCTGTCTTTAGCACATGTGTTTCTTGATTGTCCGAAATTCCATGGCGAACGGCAATCCATCGGCCTGGGTACCGCTTTACCAGCCATTTTATGCGACGACTCCAATTCCGTTGATAAAGTGCTTCGGTTTGTTGCTTCTATTGACCTCAGCAAAGACATCGGACCTGTTTCATGCGTGCGTGAAGTTTTAGCATTTTTAACTTTTTAGCACCTGTATTATACCACATGAGACCACTTGTGTGTGTGTGTTTGTGTGTGTAATTTTTAGCTTTTTTAACCTTTTAGGCTTCTTTGGTTCACATGGGCTCTTTTGTACGTGCCTGTGTCAAGAGTTTTTAGCACTTTTTAACTTTTCAGCCTGTATTTTTCTTTATTTTGCTGAAAAGGCACATCATTAATTACAAAATCAGAAAGTGTAGCACATGGAGCATCTTAGAGTTTATTCCCGGCAGTACGCAATAAGATGTCAATAGGCTGTAATTTAGAAAAATCATGAATATGAGCAGCATTTAGAATACTAACTGCACTTCTTGTGTCAAGCAACATAGACATTTCAGTGTCATTAACATAACCTTTAACTTGAAGCATCTGACCTGTAAAAGCTGCAACATCATACCGGGGTGAAGGCAAATTATTGGATGGTCGTGGTGCCTCCCTATTTTGTCGTTTTGAATCTGGTGGAGCTTGCAGACAAGCAAGTCATAACGGCAAAACCGAGTTACATGGCCACTACTATGACATCTATAACATCGAGGTGTAAAATCACGTCCATGCCTCCCATCTGAAGAAGACTGTGATTGAGTACCAGATGCAGGTACAGGTGGTGACTGAAACTGAGTAAACTGTGTACATAACTTCAACACGATTAATTACTTGTGCCATTGGATATTGAAGTACAGTTTTTGTAGGTACTGACTTGGGAGGCATGTGTGCCATAGACGCAGACGTAAGTAGTATAGGCCCCTCGGCAAGTAGACACCGCCAACAGGACATTGACTTTTGTTGCGCCAATATTTTAGGGGTTTTCCCGTCTTTGAGAGAATTCCCTTTGACCTTGAGACGGTTTGTTGATTCGTTATCGTTTTTTTTAAAAAATTGGCGTTCTTAGGTTTGTCAATGTCCTATTGGCTGAGAGCTACTTGCCGAGAGGCCTTTTTTTTTCTTTATTTTTTGTTTTTACATAAATATAAAATCAAGTTTTTTACAGTGTAATATATGTTTATTAACAATAATAATAAAACATAATGAATACACAATATGTTACGAATATAGTGTATTACAATAATTTTTGCTTAACATTAATTTGTGTAATATATTAAAGATTTATGAAATATTTTATTGATCTGTGTTAGTAAATATTATTTTAATTATGGTTGAGCACCGTGTACTGTGAATACCACCTACATCTCTTCCTCTCTGATCTTCTCTGGAAATGTTCAAATTACTTTGATGTAAAAGTTCACAAATGTGCTTGCTTTTATCTTTTTCTTCATTAAATTCACAAGTTTCTACTAAATGTCCTAAATGGCAAAAGTTATTAAGATTTTTTGATTGATTTTGGGTATAAATAACACTCCCATTAACAAATGTTGATCGTAGACTTCTTTTGGAACTTTGATGTTTCCTTGTCGAGTTAATGTCTGGTCGAATATGGATGTTTGGCTTCCATTTTGTGTTACAGTTGCTCGTGTCTCCACCTGCGGACTTAATCTAGAAATTTAAAATATACATTAAACTCATCTGTTTATTTTGTTTCGTCGGAGTTTAATTTCTACTATGATATTTTCAAATTGTGTGATAGTAGTTGATAAAATTTTAAATGTATTTAAATATTGATACGATCCACAAGTGTTAACAAGAAATTCATGATTAAGTGAAATTCTTGCCAAAATATTTCCTAAATATATAGGATCCGAAGTGATAGACATTGTCACAAAATATGAGCATTATTAAAGAAGTACCTTATTATTTATATGACCTGTGGTTCTTTTTTGTTTTATGCGCATGCACTACAAGAAATAATGCGCATTTACGTTTGTGTAAGTGTAAAATAGAAAATGTACAACACAAATATTAACAACATTAAGAATAAATTAACATTAATGAATCGGTCTTCATGATTATAATAACGATTTTTATTGTTTATATCTTTTTATACTAATTGAAAAAAAAATTTATTATGCTTACCTTTAGATGAGGATGTTATCCTCTTCGGTGTATATAAAAATATTCTTATTTAAAATTTATACTTCTTCTAAAGACAAGTCCTCGAATGTGCTAGGCTGAAACATGTCTGTCTTTAATTTTCAGTATAACTTGTC
Organism: Hymenopus coronatus; assembly: GCA_030762935.1. Taxonomy (NCBI): domain Eukaryota; kingdom Metazoa; phylum Arthropoda; class Insecta; order Mantodea; family Hymenopodidae; genus Hymenopus; species Hymenopus coronatus. The sequence goes on from CM060897.1 coordinate 32,658,492, forward strand.
TACCGTATTTTGTATTGGCTGTTCTAGACTCTTCAATTAAGTAAGGCTGGTTCCTCACCAGCTCGTCTAAAGTTAGCGGCTTAACCACTTCCCATACTCGTTCAGTTCAGCAAGGAATTTAACTTCTTCCAGTGCGTTCATGTTGGTGAAATGAGTGGTCCTGTTACAGCTCCTTTTATGCTATATCGGAGTAACGTTTTTCAGGCTTCTCAATACACGTGAGTAGTTTGTGCATAAAGAAACACAATTCATAGTAGTTCCTGGGTGTTGCGCATATCATGTATTCTGTGAAGCGCGAGTAGGACGTGATTTACACCTTCTGGCGATTTTGTTGTAATATCTTTTATATAATTACAGAAAGCTATTGAGGTTTTATACTTTAGATTCTTTCATTTTATGATAAAATATGTCGTTTACAATAGGGTAAGATTTTGATAAATTTGTCTTCTTCAACTAACGAAACGGACATTTGTTCATCTCCTTGATATTGTTTTAAAATTACATTTTGTGGGCCAAATATGTATTGTACATCTAAATGCAATTCTTAAGATAAATTGAATTCCATTTAAAATTTTCTTTTTTTGAATCAATATGAATTCAATTTATGCAATGAATTACAGTTTCCCATTCATTTAAGTCATACAGCAATATACCACGGTGCTCACCACATTTTAATATATTTATACGTAAGTCATAGGGAAATTCTGGCGAAAAACCAATACATAAAATTTTCTTTTATGCTTGATCTAAGAATATCCATAATATATTTAATATCCATAATATATTTCAAGCATATATTATTTTATTAAAATTCTTAGTTACCAATCGATTTTTCCTTCCTAAGAAAAAACAGAAGTATGCTTGTTGATTTACTGAGGTGTGGAATCTAAAACAAATCATTAATATACACATCGTAAATAGTAGATTCAAAATTAATTGGTTCGTGGTTCAAATCGGAGGGGAGACGTGATTTGCGGATCACATGGATATATGTTACGTTAATTAACAATGTGTGAATACCACATGAAAATATTTATAACATTTCTTTGAGAACAATTAAGAACTGGTATTTTATGGCAGACGTGCATACATACATGGATTTGCGTTAATTGTAGCAAACGCTTCTTGGGAATCTTCAGTTTCATCAATATTTATTATAGTACGTCCTGTTAATGCTTGAAGAAATTTAGCTTTTTCTTCTCCTTGTGTAAACACTACAGTAAATTTTCCCATACATTTAAAATTGTTGGAAGTAAATTATATTTTAAATCTCCGTCTTCCCATTTTAATCCGTGTACCTTCGCTGTAATTTTGTCGTTAGTTGATTTAATCAATTCGTTTAATATATGGCGTTCGTAAGGAGGAAGAAACATCCACGTTTGAACCTCATGATTTGAACAACAAATAGAAAGTTCTTTAACTACGTATTCACGTTCATTATCAGTTAAAAAATTAAAATATGTAGAGCCTGCACCCGTTGACATGTTTCTACAATGAAAACAGACTGAATGAAATATATGCTCAACTTACCTTTTATCGGTTTGCATATTTGATTTTTTCCCCTTTTTATTCTTACAGGAAGTATAAGGAGAGCATTAAATTTTAGTAATCATATTTAAAGTCTTTTATTTTAAATTTAAAAAAATCGTTTTTTAATAGGTTGAAACTTCTACGAAGAAGATATGCAATGACATTGTCACAACCCTATTTGGGAATGACTCGGAAGCGTAGCTGGAATGGGGCAAACAAAAGAAGACACTCGCTTAAGTTGCACATTATGTATTATCATAAATGGCCCCGAGATGGTGGTTTACAATGAATGGGGAAGTTAATCTTTAGTGATAATTATAACATACACTAGCGATGCAGCAGCAAAAGACGCCAGCGGGCATGGCGTGCCCGCTTATATAGGGTTGAGTCCCTATCGGGGTGTCGCATTAGTCGGGACGGATGTTGCCTTTTATGGTCGGCACCGTCCTGGAGCTACATAAATGCTCACGACTGTTCTAGGCACACGTGATCATGGCTGCAACATTGTTCTAAAAGTTTCCATGAGGAAACTGACGTCATGGTAAAGTCCTATGAAACATCTAGGAAATGACCAAGCCATTGCATCCTGTCACGTAGGCAGGTTTAACAAAGAGTCCAAAGAAACTGCATAAAATATAATTGTATATCAATGTAAATGCTATCCCCAGAAGCCTAAAATAATGCCAATTAATAAATTATAATAGGTCTGCTCCGAGCTCCTTACCAGAATAACGTGACAGCATAACGCCCGAAAGTAGAACTGTCAGAATTTTGCAAGCGTCGATTATAATTCCAGTGTTCTGCACACTGGGATTGTAAAGAAATTAAAATGTTTGCATAAAGAGGTGCATATCCAAAACTGTCGAACTATTCTCCAATGCCGGATGTAGATATAAAGATACATACCCAATGTTGCCCTGGTCTGTATTTTATACTATTGCAATGGGGAATTTAAATGTTTGCTTTTGTGGTATTTGATCAAGCCGGACTTTTGTCGTGAAACTGGCCTGTCGCGAGGCGTGCTTGGCAACATTCCCGGTTTTGCAGTGTGCTATATAAACGTGGAGAATCGGATATTTCGGCACATTGTCATGTCGGCTCTCTCTACGCCGTCTGCATGGTTAGTGGAATCCACTGACACCACCCAACTGACGACAGACGACCTCTTCATTTTGCTGGTGGGTATATTTGTATCCGGAAACACCAAGTTTGAACGGAGAAGTAACGACTCCGTTGTTTTGAAGCTTTCTTACTCGATAAAAGTTGAAAATCTTCTAGATACGTTTGGCGAATATAAAGAGCTAATTAGAATGGTTCCTATTAGCCCACATCTCACAGAGGATCAATCGAGAAGCTTTATGGAGCTCATCGCCAATCGTCGTGAGTATCCTACTGATTCTCCAGAGAGGCATCAACCTGGCAGCAGTAACACCCACTACAGCCCCGGAAGCGGTGCGGCATATGCAGAAGAAGACAACAGAGGATTTCGACTCGGCTCAGCAAAAAGGTTTAAATCTTTTAAGTCATTTGATCAGTAAATATCGTGCAACATCTTATACAGCTTTGCTTGATCGTTGTATACCCTCTGAGTGAGATTCTGTGTTAAATAAGGCCGCGCCGTGGCCGAGTGGTTAGACCACTCGACTCTCACCTAGACGGCCGGGGTTCGATCCCAAGCGACCGCATGTGAGATTTGTGGTGGACAAAACGGCGCTGGGGCGGGTTTTCTCCGGGTACTCCGGTTTCCCCCGCCATCGCATTCCACCGGTGCTCCATCATCATTCATGTATCATCAGTGTCACCGCCTGCGGTGCCATTAGTAGTTAAAGCGGGCGTTAAACACTACCAAAAAAAAAAAAAATGTGTTAAATAAATATCAGAGTAACTCTTTGTTAAATTATATAAATATATCCATATCCAGTTATATTAAACATAGACTACAGATAGAAAGAGAAGACAGGTTTGGTTACTTATTAGATTGTGCTAATAATGGGACCAGCTACAGCAGAAATGCAATTAGTGAATTGTTTGCTAGAAATCATAATGTTCCTGATCGTTTTGTTATCGACCTTGAGAAAGTTCTTAATGGTAAGGAAACAAAGATCAATTGCCTGTTCCTCGGACCATCCAATGCGGTAATAAGCTGCGAGAGATGAAGGACCTCCCTGTCAACTGGGTAACCTCCTCTCGTTTATTCCGCCGGGAGGAGGTAGTACTAGCTCGGCTAAGAATTGGCCACTGTATTTTTACTCACAGTTACCTTTTTAAACGTGAAGCTGCTCCTGTCTGTGCGCTCTGTGGGGAGGCACAGACAGTTCGTCATGTGTTGCTGGAGTGTGGTCACCTGGCACACATTCGGTCATCTATGGGCATGCCGGCCTCTCTTGCTGAGGTCCTGGCAGATGACCCAAGAGCAGTGGACAGGGTTTTTAAATTTTTAGCAAAAGTTTCTTTTACCTTGACGTTTTAGTGTGATAGCGGTTTTTAAAACTCTTTTGGTTTTAATGTGTTGATTTTAGATGGAGTTTTATATCCAGCTCTGGTTAGAGGGCTGGACAGTTCTGTTACTTCCGTTTCAACTGTGTTAGCTCTTTTACTTGTGTTTACTTTTTTGTTTGGTATTTTCTTACTGCCTATTGCCAAGTTTTAATCATAAGGGCGCTTATGACCTCGGCAGTTGAGCGCCCTTAAACGCCATTATCTTATCTCCATCCAATGCGGGAAAGTTTTATAGCCCAATCTATTGCAGCACATTTTGTGACAGGTTACGCATCATGTGCTAATAGCATGTCCGAATTTACCTACTACTTTTTTTTTAAATAGATCCCTGATTCTATTGAAGAGCTATTTGTAACTGACGGAACATGTGATGACATGACAAATATTTTGGCTGGAGCCGCGATTCAGGTGGGCAAAAAATATATGAGTAAACAAGATTTGTGTCGCACTCCTGTAATTATGACAGGGAATCATGAGTGTTTAGGCAAAGGGTACCTTAGTCCGACGGATGAGGAGGCGTTAAAAATAGACTTGTATACGAATTTCGGGAAACGTTCACGCCCAGAACAATTTGCTGATTGGATGTTATTTATCTACAGGAGTTTGTAATGTTGCGTACTGGAGGAACCTTCTCACGGAAGAGGTTGCGGACGCTCAGCAAACCCTTAGAGACACCACCCCTACATGGCAGATTGAGGAAGATGAGGACATTGTGGACGGCGCGCGAGCGGTAAGGGAAGCAGCAGCGGCGGAACGGGAAATTCTGGCCAGCATGGAATACCTGTAGGAGAGAGCTTATCACCGGTTCCAAGATCCCTTCCATATGAGCATGTTACCTTCACATTTATACAACGTTCTTGGGAAGAAATTAGCACTTCTCTAAGTACTTTGCCTATCACGATAGCCTTATTACCAATTTTAGACAGTGAAATGCTGAATGTAATTAAACAAGTGATGCCGTGTTGTTTGGGCTATCGTATACACAAACCCTATGTTAAACTCAGTAATTTCATTGTGTTGACAGATGAATTGCAGGTAAATGCAAACACACCCACGGAGCTGTCCTTTGTACAGCAAAGTAAGATCATTCACTACATGCCAAAGAATTTTGTAACTACAGGTTACACCTTATCCAATACATCTAATGTTCCAAGTATTAAGTATAGTGATTTGGTAGGAATGAACAGAAAAAACATGAGATGGTCAAATTGCCTAATACTGACGACTTCGAATCCCTCAGTATATACGGCATAAGTACTAACATGCACGGAAATCTTGTCAACAGGAATAAAATGTATCAGGGGTACGTATTAAACGACCTAGATTCGCAGCATTATGAATTACTCGCGGATGCAAGCACCCCTGAGGATCTCAAATGGGTGGATCTCACTTGCGCCTACGGCGTGGTGGACGAAAAGGGTGATTCTAAAAGGGTAGATAATAAGTGGACCGTGCATTCCAGGGCGGTATCTAAATGCAAAAATTTAGATAAAATAGAAATTGTTGGAGCTTCAGATGCCATCGAATATGACGTGGAAACAAACAGAGGGTGCTGTATTATATCTAGATTCTATCGATGAATTAACGCCTTCTCCCTTTACTTATTTGACGGTCAAAAGGAACAGAAAAGCATACCCAGCGTACATTATGGAAAGCGGGATTCACGCCCTGGCCAAGTTCATTTAATCCTAAAATATATAGAAAAAACGCGGCTTTGGGAGACAATGCTCCAGGCAAAACATAACTCCATACGACACCATTTTTTCACCATGGTTCCAATTCATAAATCGAACGTAACCTTGATGAAACAATGGGCATCGCGTATGGTGGAACAGAGTTTTCAAATTTCTTTCATATTCCGTGACGAGGAAATATATGCTGTGGCTCCCATGGACATGGCGCATCTGCGTGCGCGGGGATCATTAAGGTCAGGGGTGCAGTATTTCAAAGATGCAAAGACTATATTTCCATTTTTAACATAAATTGTATTGTACTCATACTTACAATAAAGTTGATTATTTCTAAATGTTTTGTTGTTGTATTGGTTTCCACACTTACAATAAAGTTGTTTATTTCTAAATTTTTTGTTGTTGTATTTGTTACCATTATAACCAAGGGTTACTGTTCCAATTCTATCTTCCAATACTTGTCGTTTCCTATCCTCAGAAATAAGAGCTCTTTTGCGTTGTTGCTTAGTATATAAGGTGTGATTTGTGGAACGAATTAGGTACTGCTGTTCGTAAAGTGCACGTTTCTCAAATAAACATATTTTGTAGTCCTCGAAGGATACACGCTCTCGTCTTGCATCAGCGATGGCTGTGTCGTTAATTCCCTTATTCCTCATTAGGGAATCACCGTCCTCGAATCGTACGTTTTTTGCCCTGAGGCGTACAAACTCTATTATTCGTCGGTAACCAGTCTCATCCACCCATAAACCGGGGACCTTATCCGTATCTTTGCTGCGAATCACATAATTATCAGGAGCATTCTCAAAGTCAAGGAAACGCAATAATTCCGGATCGTTCGCCATGATTTTCAGTGGATGAATTTCGCAGTTGTCAAAATACATAAAGAATTTGTATCATGATATAGAAGATGTAACCTTTGGCCAAATTTAGATTTTAAATCAAAATAGAACGGTACACCTCCAACTTTGCCAATTCCAATATGCTAAATCCTATTTGAACTGATGTGTATAAAACCACTTTATTAACGGCATATTCACATAAGAAATGTCCATCCACTTCTAGAAAATTAATTACTCTGTTCAGAAGTGCATTGCGTCGGCCTCGCAGGCTTTCGTCAGTAGCTCTCTTCACTACAAACTTCTTGTATTTAAAAGCATTTCGACCGTCTTCCGAATAAACTATTACTCATCAATTTATAGGTGTCGGATAATGGTTTATTATGTCTGTTTAGTCTTCTATTATGAACATTTGCCTGAACGTACTTCCGCAAAGTTGGTGCCTGTTCGAAAATCCATACGTTTTGAACCTTTTCGATTTTGAGACCCATCCTGACGTAATATATCAAATTTTCGCTATGTACCAGGTATCGGTTTTTGGGCAAAAATGTTGTGCATAACCGGTTATCGTGATGATGAGGGGCTAACGGAAACTCCACATGCTCAACGTGAAGGACATCTGGATAAGACAAGTCCACTAGTGCAAAAAAGCAATATCGCCCGAAGGTGACCAACTTGCATAGACTTGCGGTAGGTCCGGTATACTGCAAACCAGGTCACCAGGCAAATTATTTAGCATAACCTTGGCGTACAGAGCTTTCACATCGAGATATATGTGTTCTGTCTCGACATTGCTGACCTTCAAATATCGTCTTATGCATTGAGAAACGCCTCCTCGGATCTGATTTTGAATCAGGGTGTATAAGAATTTATCTTTAATAATTTTGAAAGCATTCGGGCTATGCCTCAAGGCTAGTTGCCTTGTAAATCCGGGTGCTCCCTGAAAATAAACGGGATCGGTTTGGTATGCGTATAAGGCATTTCTTCGAAACAATTAAAAAATATCTGCCAAAAGCAGCACGTCCAATCTTAAATAATAATTGTGATAGTGTTCGAATTTTGTATACCGCTTCTCCTTCATATTCCGAAAGCGCATTCTTTATCCTGTTGATCGTCGTGTAGATACGAAAACCATGCATCATCGCTGCTAGGAAGAGATTCATATAACTTATCTTTACTGTCGAACCATTCGTAAGGAAACGGTGCTTTCTCCCTAGCGTCCGTTGGTGCATATTTAAAGTTAGCAACAGTCGATGTTAATTGTGCCAAAAACTAACTTAAGTAGTTATACGTATCCATAAATCGGACCCTATGTCTTACATTGTGCACGCTCACGACATTAAATTTCTCAAAAGATTTACCTGAAATTTTGATATCAGTACTAAACCGTTGCACCACGTTCTTATAATCAGATTACTATCATATCCTCGGAAATTGTGGAAATAAACTGTACAGGTATTTTCGGTTGCCATCCAACATCTTGTGTGATCTGAACCGGGACGACCATCAATATAGTATTTTCTACCTGACCGTGTTCCTCCGTTAGGCTATTTTACTGCCGCAAATTCCGCAATTGGGAGTCTCAAATCCGAAGGCACACGACCAATCATAAATATAACCGATTATATCCTCAATGAACGCATCGGCAACGTCGTTGCAATCATTAAGAGACTTTAGACTCTCTTTAACTATTTCACCTTTCCATACAGCAACCCAACAATAACCAGATGGTATGTGCTGCTGTTGTTCCCGTTCTATATAAGATTCAAAATCACCATAGCACACCAAACCGTGCATGCAGTCGGGTTTCGCCCGAGGACGTACAATATGTTCTCGTTTAGCCCAATTGTTACGACCTCCACTTCGCATTTATTCGAAACATGATATTTAAGACAACGATCACACAATTTCCTGACCCGGCGTGTCCTATCATTTAGGAATGCACCCAGTTTAATTATTAATTTATATTTCCGATTATGTGTGTAATATTAAATTAACAAAATGTAATTATCTGGTTCGCATCACTTATGATAAGGAACATTACCTCTGACATTAAAAATTCTTAGATTAAATCTTCCTGCAGCGGCGTGCCAAGCGGGTACCTCCGAGATGTGAACAGAAACAGAATCTTTCTCGTGGGGCTTCGCCTCTCGTTGTAGCCAATCCCTCTCCTTTCTGCGACGCTGGTTAGGGTTATCGCCTGCTCGACGATTATGGTGTAGAGCGATGCATCCTATAAGGGTATCTGCAGTCTTCAACACCACGATTTCGGTCACTCCTCCGTCCACCTCGTTTACATCCAAAACCTCGTGTTCCTCTGTCAGCACGTTCCTCGAAGTTGGAGAAGCCGTGTTGTTGGGTTGACACGGCACTAGCTTCAGGCACCATCGATCGATGCACATACATGCCATTCCTGATTCTGACGCATGGGGGTATTCCTCAGGGTCGGTCAATTTTTTAAAAACTTCCCTGAAAAAATCCTGCACTTCTAAATCATCTGTCTAATACTGTACTTACAGTCATGGGTATGTGAAGTACAATCTTCTCTACATCCTTTATAAATTTGGCAGAGGTATGAATTACAGGTTTTATTGATTTTTCCATTTCCAAATAAGCCATTGTGAAGTTAACAGCATCGTCGAAGATAGTGGTGGTCCAATACCCTGCAGCCCGTTCAACTCCCGCCTTCAAAACACGAGCTATTTGTGCGACTATAAAAATCTAGTTAAATTCCCTCCATTATATAGCACACTGCAAAACCGGGAATGTTGCCAAGCACGCCTCGCGACCGGCTAGTTTCACGACAAAAGTCCGGCCGGCCACACCACGCTCATAGGTCGCGAAACCGGCCGATATATTATTGTATAAAAATGTATTTGATTGGTGTTCATTATGATATTTACATCTATTTCTAACAAGTTTTGATATTCTGAACAGCAAGCATTGTTACAGGATTAAATAAAGCTTTTTTGAATTCCAAGCTGTAAGCCTGACATATGTGGTTCGTTAGCATTCATATCCGCTTCTAAATAAAAAATAAATATAGTAGAACCGTTTGCATAGTGTTCTAGAGGTATGGAATGTCCTCGATCATCGCAAAGAATACCTAAACCATCTTTTAATGTTTGGTAGCATCGTAAATATTTTTTTCCTTCGAAGTCTGGGGTTAACGGCTGTAAAGGTATTGGCTGACCATTAACGAATAACTGTTAACGAATTCATGTTAAAATGCATCAGGTTATAATGGTTTTCACTATATGCTTTATTTGAAGTAAAAGCTATTATAATTCTGCAAGGTACTTTACCTACTAAAATATCGTTTATACTTGTACTTATAGTTGCTCTTGGGATATTAAATGGTTGAGAGTGTACACCGATTAAGTGATATTTTGCATTACTCTTTGTTAGTGCTTTTTGATGAGCTAACAGTATGGTTGGTGATGGATATACGCGCCTAAGAGATAACTTAGCGGAGTATAAGAGTTTTTCCTTTATGAATAAGATGAAATTCCGGAGTTGAGGGAGTTAATAGTTAAGGATACATTGTTTAATAAAAACTTATCTTCATTGCATATTTCGCTTTATAAACAAGTCATTAATTCAAACTCAAAACTCATTACTTTCTTTTGTAATAGCATAACGCCATTTTAGACCAGTATTTTCCTCAATACTATTCATTTTACCAGGTTCGTCAAGTTTCCAAAGTGACGATTGTTTACCATGATTCCATAGCATCAGTAGAATAGTTAACGTTTCACAATATGATTTATATGGATAACCAGCTTGAGGCTGAGATACTGTAACGTTATTTAAGATTACCTCAACTTGTTGAAAAAGAGAATTTAAAGAATTATTAATAAGCGTAGATTTATCAGTTAAAGGTGCTTCAGCGGCAAGAGGTATGAAAGTATTGTCACCGTCATGATGACAGGGGGGTGTAGCTATGGTGTTTGGGGTTGAGATGGTAGAGACAACTCTAAGCTTGTTGGAATGGTCCATTTATTGATTACTATTATTGAGTATATGTATAACGGGTTAAGCACTAGTAGGTTGCACAATGAGTTACCCCAGACGGGGCTTACCTTGAGAGAGAGATGTCTTCACATAGGGCGTCAACAGTTTTGCAGCGGAGCTTCGACCGACACAGAGTATGGCCTACAACGGCTAAATCAGAAGAGACCACGCGTCCGGGATTACAATTCATTATATAGACAATCATTGCTTAGAGGGGTCTAGCTATTTCAGCTGGCGGCTTTCCTGTACATGGTACGTCGACGCCCTGGTTTTGACTTGAATTAGCCAATCAGCAAGGGGCTTACAAATGGAATCCGAACTTCCGGAGTGACGCGCCCGGTGCAGGGGTCCCCGAGGAGACGTGCAAAGCTGCACGTACGCACCGGACCTTACGTCAATCAAAAGTCGACCGGGACTTCTCAGCCGGAAGTGGTAGCCCACATTAAGTCTGTGCAATAGCTGTTGCTACAATTCCAGAGTTTCACAAGACTAAGAAATAATGAAAATGTATTAAGAATATGCAAATACGTAATTTTGACTGAAAATAATAAAGTGTCCATAAAATAATCTCCGAACCATAACATAAATCCTTGCAAGCCTTTGTCATGTGTGACAGTATTACTATCTTCTTTTACTATTTTGGAACGTAAACCTAATACTATGTACGAAAGATCCAAATATGTATCAGCGTTTCCTTCATAATGAAATATTAACGGTGAATTATATGAATAGCATTTTGAGTATCAAGTTCTATAATATTAGTTCTGTCCAAACCTGTTTGTATTGGTTGATCGTCAATATTTTAAACGCTGAATGTGTATAAATATTGGACATGATTTTTAAGTAAATATATCTTTTTTAATTTTTTACGCCTTTTACTGTTTTTATTATGCGGCTTAACTGTAGAATGAGCTTGTTTTCTTTTTTTACGTGGTTTTATTCCAGATCCTAAAATGGAGTCTATAGATTTATTAGCTTTTGTTTTTAGGTTTTCAGTACTTTCTTTTAATCGTTCATGAAGCGAGTGTTTAAATTGTTCTGTTTGTTGCTATCGGCTAAAACATTTGCACCCACGTTTATAGCTTCTTTTCCAGCAGTTTTTGCAGCACTTTTAAACATTGGAGATACAAATTCCATAATCTTGTAAGTGCACCAAAAACCTCTTTGGAAACGTTTTCCTTTATATAATGCAAAATTAGGATTTTCTTTACCACCTCTTCCAGTTTGATTTAAAAAATATTTAGCAAGTTCGTGATGAGTCATTATCTTTTTTTTTTTTTTTGGTCAAAATGAAAGTACAGGGGCTGAAGAAAATCCGTCTACAACTGGTAGAAATTCTCCTGTACCCGTTCTTAAATCTATTTTTACAATGTTGAAATCGTGTTGAAGTAAAGATACCCAATTTTGCGGAAAAAAATGTTTTTTCCACTGCCAAATTGTTATTATCGATATTTAGTTCTACTGTCGTGCTTTCAATTATTTGAGCTAATGTATCATTGACCCTCTTATCTAGCAAGAGATTCCAGTAGGAGCATAACACACTGTGGGAGAGTACATCCGGTTGAGATGTTTGTTGTACAGTGTGTACAGTTGTGGACATCAACTCTTACAATTCTGGGGAAGGTTGCGGACTCCGTTTGTGCGTTCGCCTGCGGCTAACTAGGACCACTGCTGCGATGCTCAGCAGTAAGAGTGCACCACCAACCCCTACTCCAGTAGTCACAGGGGCTTGGGTCGCCTTGTTCGAAAATGGCCCGGGCTTCACGCACTTTGTCCATCAAATTTTAAAGAGGCACCTGAGGTGTTTTGTCGTCGCTTCGAATCTCGGCTCGGAAAGCCTCCAGACTGCGAAGATTCATAGGCGTGTTGCCGTGGTGAAGTTCCTTACTTCCGCCGGTGTCGGTAGGCTGTCAATGTCAGGGAACACGATGACGTCCTCCATTTTTCAGTTGGTCTCTCCAGTGATGGCAGGCAATAAGGTCATCGACTCGGAATGATAGTGACATCTAAGTCGTGTGTGAGAAAAATCCCGTTCCGTGTAGGATTAGCAGCTTCCTAGAATCCTGTTTTAGCAATTTTTAATGGTGATGATACAGCATACACTCAATAGCTTTTCTTTTTTGACTTAAGGTAATGCCATACAGGAGTGAAATTTGGACTGGCAACTACTCTTTTGCATAGTCGTTGCACATTTTTCTCTTGGCCGAAAAATAGAGAGGACACACAAGTTGGATAAGTAGGATAATACAGGGCAAAGTGGCCTGCACAAATACATATCAAGCCGGATTTACATTTGTGCAGAAGAGATTCTGTAAGTAAGGCGTATTTTTGCCTGTTCTTTGATACTGCCAGATACTGCACTGAGGTTACGGTTATAAATCTATTTCAAAAATCTTAATTAGCAATGGTAACTCCCTGTATCAATCCAGTGTAATGGTATTTGGATAAGTATTCTTACAATCCTGGGGATGGAATAAGCTATGACGTCACAAATTTCATAATATATGTGTATACTAGTTATGTCTACCCCTGCTAGTAAAGAGGTTCCCATGGGTAGTCGGGTTCCAACAGATTGAAGGATATTGGAGAGGTTTCTTGGTGGTACGATAGTTGCACTCAACCTTCCCGTAGCTAGCATATCTAGCCCTTCTTGAAGATGCATAATTTGTTGCTGTAAATTGAGAATGTACAGTGAAAATTCCCTGATTGCGGTAGATAAACGAAATGCCTTCAATACCCAACGCTTAAGTCCCGTGTTGTATTGTGTGTACTTGTTTTCTAGCATATCATTAACAATTGTTATTAGTTCTGTAGCTAACGACTTGATGTTATCGGTATTGTGGGTAGATCGCTCGTCTAAATTTTGAATGTATGTCAATTGTTCTTCAGACACGTGAAGCAATTTGGAAGTATTTTTCTCATACTTAGCAATTTGTGAATGAATATGATTGACTTCAGCCCGATCAGGTGTACCAAAGAAAAATTTTAATACAGATCCCCCGGCATTAATTGCTCCTCGTTTACTTCTCGGCCCGTGTTTTAGTATTGTTCTAAGTTTTCAACTTCCTTAACAAATAGAAAATCCTTTTTAATTTTGTAACATCCGTCCAGTCAATTGTATTCGAAGTGTCAGTAGTTTTAGTCCTTGCTAACTCATTAAATGATGTTACAATGTGAGTTATGGTCTCTCCGTAATGACGGATAGGTACATCTATACTTATTGTCCATTTACTCCCACTCACAAGAAGTGTTTCCTGATAAGCAAAAATAATCCCTTTTGACATCAAGGACTCGTTGGGTAGCATGAAAGGATGCGAAAAAGGTTTTTGTTTTCCCCCTGCGTAATCTAAAAACAAACAAATAAGAAAATATTGCGGTTACTTATCCCATTTTTTGCCCAATTTATTTAAATTTTATCACTAGTGGTTATTATAAATTGTTAGTAGTATAAGCTTGCTAATCAATTAAACTGCTGTCACTGTTCCTGTTCCCCCATAGAGCCAGCTCCGGCTTCCTCTACGCTTCTAACCTGCGATCTAAGTCTCCAGGGTAATTCCGCGGGGGGGGGGGTGCAATAGGCGTTTTAAACCCTTTTTTCCTCCACGTGAAGTCCGTAAGTTCATTGTCCGCTTCAGGAGAATCGGGTGATTCCGCGATATTAGTGGTAATTTCTTTTCTCTCCTTATTCGCTACCACGTTTTGTGTGTCAAGTTCTTTGTCTGAGACTGTAATCTCTGAATTTATCACAAACTGCGAAGGACTTATCATATCGTTTTCTCCCAAACTTTCTATGCCAATTTCCGTTTCCTGTTGTTTTTCCATGTAACAGCATTTTAGCCTGTTCACATGAATAATTATGGAACGCTTTGGGCCTAGTTGAAGTCTGTAGTTCACAGGGGTATGTCTCTGTCATCCTCCAAGGACCGCTGTATTTTTTTTTGCTAACTTTCTGTCTACATTTTTTGCTTAGACATGATTTATCTAAGTATACCCAATCACCTGCATCAAATTCGACACTAGTGGCTTTTTTTTTTTTTTTTTTGTCGTAATTACATTTTTGTTTAAATTTGTTTTCAAGAAGTTTATGATACACATTCTTCGTAAGCGGGTTTTCATCGCTTCTATGTTCTCTTCAGTGGTTGTTAGTTCTTCCTTATCTCTGTTTTTGGGTTCAAGGTCTATCATAGTGGAAAGACGCATTTCCCTTGCATATAATAGATAAATGGGCTGTATAGTGACAGTGTGTGGTGCTGAACGGTACGCCATTAGTACAAATGGTACCATTCTGTCCCATTGTGCTTCATATCGTGAAGTCATAGTAGATAATGAATCATTCAGATATCTATGAAACCTTTCTATTGTGACATTGGACTATGGGTGCATAGGAGTGCTATTTATATGTTTAGCTGAAAATAAGTTACTTATTTCAATTAATAATGCTGACTGAAAGTTTGTCCCTTTGTCAGTTAAGATTTTCTCGGGAGCTCCGTACCTAGACAATATTTCTGTTACTGGTGCCCTTGCAACCGTAACTGCAGATTGATTCCGAATAGGTATAGCATCTGGATGCTTACTGAAGTGATCTATGATAGTCAGCATGTAGCGGTTCCGTGAACTAGTTATATTTAATGGCCCTGTTATATCTAGGGAAATCGTCTGAAATAGCCTAGTAGCTGTATCTGATATTCCTATAGGTGCAATTGGTTTTTTAACAACTTTCCTAACAGCACATGTCTGACACTTGTGTAAGTGTTTATATCTACTTTAAGAGTTGGCCAAAAATATCTTTGCTCAATTATAGCCTGTGTGCGCCTCGTACCTTGGTGTGAACTATAAGTTGTATCATGGTGCATTGAAATAATATTATTTACTGGCGAACTTGGTACAAGTATTTTACTTTTTTGTTTATCGTTAATATATACAATTCCACCATTATCAATAGTAACAAGATGATTTAAACCTTGCTCTGCTTCCTGTATTAATTGTTGACTGTAATTATCACCCAGTTGTTCTTTTCTTAGATCATGGAAATGCCTCAGAGAGCAGAGCAGAGGGGAGACGGTCAGGAGGTCCCTCTGCCTCCGCTGTCGACGCCTTAGCCTGCGCCAAGAGATGCAATACCTCCGGTTCCCCCGTACATCCCGCAGCCTCAGCCGGCCCAACCAAGGGTGTCTCCTCGGCTGCCTCCGGGATTTTTTCCAGGTGGGACAATGCACCAGGTACGAACTTAGCCTTACCTGGCCTATGATTCACATTGAATTCATATTCACTTAACGATAACACCCACCTAGTTAATCTAGCACTAAGAAGATGTTTTGTTGTAAGCTGCCAAGTCAAAGGTTTGTGGTCAGTGAATATTGGGAATTTATGTCCAAATAGGTAAATTCTGAATTTCTTTACTCCAAAAACTGCACTTAATAACTTTTTCGGTAGTGCTATAATGAATTGTTGGAGCAGTTAACAATCTGCTGGCATCCCAATGGTTTTATCCAGGCCATGCTTAATTTGTGACAATATACCGGCAATGCCATAACTAGATGTGTCGCAAGCCAAAACAAATGGTTCTGAGAAATCGGGATGAGCTAGTACTGATGATGACGTCAGTGCGTTTTTTTTTTTTTTTTTTTTTTTTTGAAGTATTAAAAGCGCGCTCTATAACTTCATTCCATTCGAATTTCTGGTTCTTTCTTTGTTAATTGCGTGAGCGGTTTACTAATAGTCGAAAAGTTTGGAATAAACACACGATAATAGCCTACAGCATCTAGAAACGAACGTACCTGTTTCACTGTGCATGGAGGTTGATAGATGGCAAGCATGATTGTGTTTGTGATAAGTGTTCGTGACGGCGGTGGTAGGTAGAGCAGGGAAAAGCTGCATAAGTTTTGGGAGGGGCGAGTTCGAGTTGAATGACGAGACGGGTCATTTGGAAAATGTGACGAGGTGCGATAAGGATTACGAATTGTTGCCTAATTGCACTTGCGTATACCGGAAGGGTATTAGGTGTAGGTTTGGATCTGATTTTGTTAACCTGTGGACACTTAAGAACGGTATATTTGGCTAAAGCCGATAACGAGATGTCAGGGGGGGAAGAAGGTGTCCAGGGATGATGTATGGGGATGTGAGGATTGGTCACATAGTGTCCGGAGGGGTACGTTGTAGAAGTTGTGGGTGTGAAAAAGGTAGAAAGAGTGAAGAGGGTGACAGGCGTTAATGTTATAAAAAGCCTGTAAGCATGTATACTAGCTACAACAGTTCGACTCTTGTGAAGATGATAGGCTGTAGTTTGTTGATGGATACGGTAGAGTTGTCCGAGGGGTTGGACTTGGAATGGAAATTGACACTGGAGGAGACGGAGTTGGTGATGACTTATAACGTGGTAAATGAACGGAATGCCTATTTTTCTGAAAACTTTGTCTACATATTTGGCGAATGTGGGAATGGCGAGTGGCAATTAAGTCTGGGTGGAGGGATCAAAGTAAGTGGAAAGGTGAAGAGAGCAAGAAGTGGTCTGCGGAGGGGAATTTGAAAATTAATTCGGAATGTAATAGAAATGGTGGGGAAGCTGGGAGGGTGTCGGTGAGTATTATAAGAAAAGCGGCATTGGAGAGATATAAGAAGGGAATGAATCCGAAGAAACAGAAGATGAAAAAGAACAGTGATAGCAAGATGAAGGTGATAAAAAGGGAGATGGACGTTGCAAAGAAGGAGAAACGAGAATGTGAGGAGAGTTCAAGAGGAATGCGGGAGGTGGTGGAAAGAATGAAGAAAGAACTGGAGAGAAAAAGCAGAATGTGACGAGGCAGCAGGAATTAGTGAACAGAATAAAAGCTAACGTTGTTAAACTGAACGACGAGTTTGCAGCATTAATTCAAATGATTGGGAAATTGGAAAATGCTTGTATTCGTGGCGTGGAGGAATTTCCTAATTATGAGGAAACGCACGACGAAGACCCTGTGGTAGAGGAGCGCGGAGTGGAAGCTGGTGGAGGAGATAGTGAGAGGAGAGGAAGAGGAATTTGAGACGAAATGAAAATCATAAGGTAGCTGAAAAGAATACAGTAATATAACCTATTGTACTCATTGCGGGTTTCTTTTAAAATTGCGACAGTTGAATTATTATTCTAATATTATTTTGAATTGCTATAGCAGTAATTTGATAAATACTGTTTGATAAATAAATATTAGAAACTAGGTATAATGAAAATAAGGTTAAATGAGATTCACAAAGAATGAATTGTTTTATAAGTGTATTTTGAGAGTGCGCAGTGCAAAAATTAAAAGATGAATAAAAATAAACACAGATAACACATATAACAAAGCAATTTAAACAAGGTTTAGTAACATTTTTTTAAGCAACACTAAATATCATACGTTTTACATGATATACAGCGTTAAAACAGGAACATTTATAGACAGCACTATGAACGGTGTTAGCATTCATACAGAGAAA
The DNA here is from genome assembly GCA_030762935.1 of Hymenopus coronatus. NCBI lineage: Eukaryota > Metazoa > Arthropoda > Insecta > Mantodea > Hymenopodidae > Hymenopus > Hymenopus coronatus. The sequence goes on from CM060897.1 coordinate 32,676,508, forward strand.
CATACTGTGTGCATATTTGACCATATGGGTTTGGTTTATTATTTACTATACAAGCACGCAGTGCTAAGCATTTTAAGCAGTGAGGATTGTATTTATTACTTTCATTGTTTGTAGCATACCAAACGGTAAAATATTTTCTGATACACATAGCACAGTTTTACATGGAGTGCTTGGAATGTCCACACTTTGTACAGCTGAAAGCAGGCATGTTAACACCAGTGATGTCGCACATCAGATGGTTTACACAGACATGTATGTAAATGTTTGTACAGGTTTGGAAGGTTCAATATAACACTGTTTGTGGGCTTGGCAAAATAGGCATCGTGGTCGAAAAATAATGCCAGGGATAATAAAACAATCAACATCCTTTTGCGGTGACCCATTATGTAAAAAGATATCCACAAGACTATCGTCATACATACAGAGGTTTCAAAAATACGGGGCATAATTTCAGGTATGTATTTCCCAGATATAGACTATCAAATTAGTTCCTTATAACATGTGTCCGGAAATGCTTCATTTCCGAGTTATGGCCTTCACAACATTGAAATTCACTGGAACGTTTTTCTTTCCGCAGGTTGTTGTCATTACAGAAGATGTTCAAAATGTCCACCTTCTGCTTGAATACAGACCTCACATTGATGTCTCATTGACCTGCGAACACGATTCCAAACTTCAGGAGTATTGCGAATGTCCTCAGAACTTGCCACAATTCGATTCCGAAGGGATTCCAAATCCGGCACCGGAGACGAATAAACCAATGATTTTAAATGGCCCCACAAGTAGAAATCGAGAGGGTTCAGATCAGGTGAGAGTGGAGGCCAAGCAATTGAGCCACCTCTACCTATCCATCGATCAGGAAACCTTCGATCCAAGTATCGGCGAGCCGTAAGCCTGAAGAGTGCAGGAGCGCCATCATGCAAGAATTGAATGTGTTGATGATTGATCAGTGGGGTGACTTCGAAAACGTCAGGTATGGTGTTTTCCAGGAAGTTTGTGTACGCCTGCCCCGTAAATCTCTTTACAAGTACATGGGGTCCAACTAATCGATCACCAATGATACTGGCCCACATGTTGAGGGAGAACCGCACCTGGTGATGAGATACAACAGTTGCACGTGGGTTTTCATGCGACCATACATGCTGATTGTGGAAATTTGTTATGTCGTCTCTTGTGAACTGTGCTTCATCTGTAAATAATACGACGGCAGAAAAGTTCGGATTTACACCACACTGCTGCAAGAACCACCGACAGAACCTAACTCGTGCAGGGTAATCTGCTGGTGACAGGGCCTGCACACGTTGCAAATGATAAGGATACAATTGATACTCGTTCAACAGTCTCCAGACAGTCGTATGAGGAACATTGACTTGCAACGCTAACCGTCGTGTGCTGATAGGAGGAATCCTGTCCACAGCCTCCAGAATCTCCTCCTGCACTTCTGGAGTTGTAGATCTTGGTCGTCCCCATCCCAAACCAGGAGAGGTGAATGTTCCAGACGAGAATGGAGACGTACAAATGTCTTCCGATTTAGACATTGGTGCTGTGGGTACCTCTCCTGGTACAAACGACGAGCCAGCGCAGCATTGCCGTCCACCTTACCGTACATGAAGTGTATCTCTGCCAGCTCTTGATTTGAATACATGTCGCACAGTCTTAAAGCCTAAAGAACACTGAATGTAATCTTCCTCAGAATGAACTATCAGAGCGCCCTCCTAATGTCTCCTTTGACGGCAAAGACCTGCGGAAAGAAAAACGTTCCAGTGAATTCCAATGTTGTGAAGGCCATAACTCGGAAATGCAGCATTTCCGGACATGAACTAATTTGATTGTCTACAGGTGGGACTTTCAATGTTTTAAAGGCCATAACTCGGAAATGAAGCATTTCCGGACACATGTTATAATGAACTATTTTGTCTTCATGTGGGAAATACATACCTGAAATTATGCCCCGTATTTTTGAAACACCCTCCTGTATAGGGCAATCGAGTTACAATGTACTCTTTCTCTTCATCATTTGCATATTTATCAAAGCACAGCAGGTGCTATTGTTCATACCGTTACAAAAATTATGATTGAGTTAAAGAGCTTAAAAAGAATCAGCACAAACAATTGTCGATTTTCTCTGTAGATTGTGGTTTCCAAAAAGCATTACAGTTTGTATAGGGCATCACGATGAGAAATAATATAAAACATGATAAGAGAAAAAAATGCTTGCTACATAAAAAGAAAAAAAAAAAAAGGGCACTGCACAAACCTTATGGACACTTAACCATCACCACTTAGGAGTCGGCGAGACGACGCTTTTTGGTGACGTGCTGGTGTGAAAGCCGCGTTCCTACTTCGGGCCAACCGCAGCCTTGCCTCCGGGGTGATGGGGACCAGCAGCGGCAACCGGTAATCGGCCACGTATTCCTGGTCCAGCGCTGTGCTGCAGGAGCCAAGAACCCTTATTCCACTGGGGAAAAATGTTGCGGCGAACTGGCTTCCTCCACCGAAGTCGAAGGTACTTCTTCTTGAGTCTGAGGCCAAGCAGCTTATGTTGGAAGGCCTCGTTAAAAGCTGGCAGAGGATGGTATGCCTCTACCGGCTGAGGCCAAGGCGCTTGATGTTGGAAGGCCTCGTTAAAAGCTGGCAGAGGATGGTATGCCTCTGCCGCGCTGAGTTCAAGCAGCTTGATGTTGGAAGCCTTCGTTAAAAGCTGGCAGAGGTAGATATGCCTCTGCCGGTGCGGCCCGATAGATGGTAGCTGCTGCTGGTCGTTCTGCCGGAACTGATGGATGTTGTTCTCAGGGTGGTTGTATTGAATATTGTGAAGCGGTTGTCGAGTGACAAGTTCACGGTAGATATACCCTGAAGAGGGTGACAAAAAAAATTTCTTCGCTGACGGTCACTGCTGAGTAAGCTTCCATGATGTTTACAGTGCGCACGCCACCTCCAGGGGCCTACTACGGTAGGTACGGGTTTGGCGCACCCGGGGGTTCCCGAGCCACTCGCCGCCATCTCATCATCATCATCGCCACCAACTGAGCCACGTTTTGTGTTTGTGTGCCTTATTGTTTGTTTTGTGAGAGCGAATTTACGCGCCTCATCTTCTTCCCCTTCTAGGCTTATTCTTTACATGGTAGTATTAAAGCTTTAGATTTATTAACTCCTGCCTCACCAACAGGGATCTTTATTCTATCTCCGTGGTTCCTGTCCCACGGTTCCAGCGCGGCTTCCAACATGTGTGCTTTTCGGAGGTCTCAGGCGTGAAGGTTTGGGTGGACGCTTCCTACTGCCCCAATGTGTAAGCCTTAGGTGCAGAGCCCGTCCATACCGTTATGTACACCCACGTAGCTTCCTTGAGGGCCCGGTCCGTTTTAATCTCCCGACGAGCGCTGCTCGTTGGGTTAGAATTACGGACCGGTCGTGTTACCGTTAACGGAAAACCCGGTGTAATAAACCACAAGTCCCCTGAAACTATGTCTGCTTTATTACGCAGCATGGCCTAAAGTGGGGAGCCACAGGTGGTTATACCTGTGGTAGGGGCTTAAAGCCGGGTTGTACATGGTGAAGGGCTTACCCGTATGGACCAGCAGCGGTGGCTGGAGGGTATATCCTTGTGAGGTATTCCTTGAGATCGGTCTGGTAGGGGTCTACCAGGCGGCACAGACCGGAAAGTATTTTGGTGTCTTTTCTCTCTACCCCCGGATGGCAGGCTGGCGCCGACGGTTCCGGAAGGGGGTCTTTCCATAATCCTATCTCCGCGCAAAACCTCTTCTTTTGACCGCTTTATAGTTGTGACCTTGGCGTGTGAAAAGAAAACTATACGAGATATCAGTCCGTTTTACATACAACTCGACATTGACAGGATATGCGGTAAAGTGACCAATGCCACCCGAACGCGAGACGGTACGCTTTTGATTGAAACGAAGACGGAAGACCAGTCCAAGAAACTCCTGAAGGTCAGCTTGTTGGGTTCCTACCCCATAAAGGTGGCCCCCCACAAGACTTTGAACACCTGTAGAGGCGTCGTAACTACCTCTTGTTTAGACGGTCTTTCCGATATAGTCGCTAATTTATCTGACCAGGGTGTATGCCAAGCGTACTGTCTGCTTGGCAAACGAGATGGTGAATCAGTGGCACTGCGTACGGTATTTCTGACTTTTAAGGGCACCACTATACCCGAGACCCTTTATTGTGGATATGAACGCGTCTCTGTGCGACCATATGTGCCAAACCCAATGCGATGTTTTCGGTGCCAACGGTTCGGTCACACGCTAACTCTGTGCACCTTCGACGCTACCTGTGAACGTTGCGGACAAGCTGCCCACGGAGAAACTGCTTGTGCTCGAGACTCTTGTTGCGTCCATTGTACAGGGAAGCATCCATCTAGCTCCCGGCAATGTCCACGTTTTCTCGAGGAAAAGTCCATCCAGGAGCTGCGAGTTAAGAAACGCCTGACTTATCCGGAAGCCAGGCGTCGCTTCCAAAATCTGCAGCCTGCGACCATCTCAGGCTATGCCTCAGCGCTCCGCCGTACTCCTGTTTCTTCAGTGGCACTACAAACCGTGCCTGTAGCCGATGCGTGTACTCGAACAGAACAGACGCCGACCACAACAACCTCGCAGTCTTCAACATTCACACCACCCACTGCCACAAGTTCTATTTCTCCCGAACCTGCACGTAAGCCGCTAGTGAGACCGACACCATCTGTCGCTGCTCCTCATGAGCGCAGTCGCAAGAAACTCAAGGCCACTGATAAACCTTCCAAATCCCGTTCTCGTTCTACGAGCCGTAGGGGATCTTCCGCTTCCCGAACATCAGCGGATAGCGCCGACGAAGGTGGCTATACACTTGTGGGTCCAAAGAGTGCAAAGCACAAGAAACGCCCACCTTAACTCCATCTACTTCGTTTCCACCCTTCGTTTGCATCCCAGCTGCAAACTCATATTATGATTATTTGGTAAGCTTTCACGCCTCTAACTGTGCCCCATGACTCTCCTGACGTGCACTATCCGCGGTGTCCGTACCCATAGGGCCGAATTGCAGCTGTTACTACGGTCCTATAACCCTCTGATTCTGTGTTTGCAGGAGACAAAGCTTCGCCCCGATGATGCATTTGCCCTGCACCAATACCTTCCCATGCGGTTTGACGTTACACTGGAGGAGGGCTCTCCTGCTCATGGGGGTGTTATGATCCTCACGCGCAATGACATCTGCGGTCAGCCAGTCTCGCTTACTACTACCTTGCAAGCTGTTGCTACCCGACTTACCCTTCCTGGTTTCTGCTTTACCGTATGTAATATCTACGTTCCGCCTTCATCTATCCTCTGCGCCGCTGACATGCTCCATCTCTTGTCACAGCTCCCAGCACCTTTTCTTCTGCTGGGTGATTTTAATGCCCATCATCCCCTATGGGGTTCTCCTAGGGCCTGCGCGCGGGGGACCGTTCTTGCTCACCTTTTCGATCAAAATAGTCTCTGTGTTCTGAACACCGGTGATGCTACTTTCATTTCCGATTCTTGTGCCATGCTTTCCCACCTGGACCTTTCTGTTTGTTCAGCACAGCTTGTTCACTGCTTCCAATGGAACGTAGTATCTGACATTCATTCCAGCGATCATTTTTCTTGTGTCCTCACATGCTTTCACACCACATTTCCTCATCGCGTGCTAGCACTTGGCAGCTGTCTTAAGTCTAACTGGGCGCTCTTTTCCTCTGGCTGTTTGGCGACCATCAGTTCCACACGGTTCACCATATGCTTGAGCACTTTAACTGTGTTATACTCTCTGCCGCAGAGCAAACCATGCCCCGGATATCTTCCCGACCTAAACGCTTACAGATCCCTTGGTGGACTGCTGATTGCCGCGATGCCATTCGTGCTCGTAGGAGGGCTCTTAGGGTATTTCGCCATCACCCTAAGCTGGAGAACTTTAAACAAACACGCGCACGGGCACGCCGAATTATTCAAGATAGCAAAAGGTCTTCATGGTATTCGTTTGTATCTACCTTTAACCGCACAACACCTTCATCCGTTGTGTGGGAGAAGCTCCGGCGTGTTGCCGGCAAGCAGACTGGTACCTCCACACCGGGGCTACTCGTGGGCACCGACCCCGTAGTTGATCCGGTTGCTGTGTCAGACGTCCTAGGCAGCACATTCGCAAATGTGTCCAGTTCCGCCAATTATCACCCGGCGTTCCGTGCCATTAAGACGGAGGTGGAGTCTCAGAGTCTCTCTTTCCTGTCCTCTGACACTGAGTGCTATAACACATCTTTTAGCATGCGAGAGCTGGATGCCTCACTAGAATCTTCTCGGCATTCCGCTCCAGGACCCGATAGTATCCACATTGCCATGCTGCAGCACCTCTCTTCTGATGGTAAACTCTTATCTCCTGAGCCTATATAACCGTAATTGGCAAGAGGGTGTGTTTCCTGCGGCTTGGCGTGAAGCCACGGTTGTTCCCATTTTAAAACCGGGAAAGGGTCGTAGACTTCCTTCCAGTTACCGTCCTATCTCCCTCACCAGTGGAGCTTTTAAGGTGATGTAGCACATGATCAATGGGCGGTTGCGATGGTGGCTCGAGTCTGAGAAACTCCTCTGCAATATCCAGTGTGGCTTTCGCCGATACCGCTCTTCGACTGACCACCTAGTGTCCCTCTCGACTCATATCCTGAATGGATTTCTGCGCAAGTGCCAAACTGTGGCCATATTTTTCGATCTCTAGAAAGCATATGACACCTGCTGGAGGGCTGGCTTATTGCGTACGTTGCATAAGTGCGGCTGCCGTGGCCGCCTTCTAGTGTTCCTCCGCGAGTTTATGGAGAAGCGGGTATTTCGTGTACGTGTTGATTCTGTTTGCTCCCGCGTATTTAGTCAGGAGAATGGAGTATCTCAAGGTTCGGTTCTCAGTTGCACCCTCTTCGCCATCGCCATCAATCCTATCGCTGATTGCCTTCCTGCTGGAATTTCCTCATCCTTATTTGTTGACGACTTTGCAATTTATTGCAGCTTTCGGCGCACATGCCTTTTGGAGCGTCGCCTTCAGGCCTGTCTCGACCGTTGGAGCGTTGCGAATGGTTTTCGTTTTTCTGCCGAGAAAACCGTTTGTGTCAACTTCTGGCGTCGGAAACGTTACGCGACGCCTTCCCTACACCTTGGGCCGGGACCGCTGCCCTTCGCCGAAACTGTGAAGTTTCTTGGCCTAGTGTTTGACAGGAAGCTTAGCTGGTCGTCTCATATTTCTTCGTTGAGGGCTCGATGTGATCGAGCACTTAATATTTTACGTGTTTTATGTGGCACATCTTGGGGAACAGATCGCACTGTACTATTACAGCTACGCTTGTTCGCTCTAAGCTTGATTACGGGTGCATTGTGTACTCTTCGGCATGTCGTTCAGTTTTACGTCGTTTAAACCCCGTTCACCATCGAGGGATTCACCTGGCACTGGGTGCGTTTCCGACGAGCCCAGTTATTAGTTTGTCTGCTGAGGCTGCTGAACCTCCGCTGTGCTATAGGCCTGAGGTCCTTCTTTGCAGCTATGCTCTCCGCCTCCATGCAATGCCGGATCACCCGTCTTTCAAGCTATTCTTTGACGAGTCTCTTGACCGTCAATATGCTGTTAGTGCGCTGGCCTTGCTTCCTGCCGGGGTTCGCTTTCGTGAATTGCTTCGCCTGTTGGATGTTCAGCTACCGGCTCTGCTGTCACTGGAGGAATGTTCATCTCCTCCTTGTATACGCTGCGACACCCCGGTCCACCTACGGTTGGCATCCATAACGAAATCAGTTACTCAACCCTCGGCCTTCCGCTCCGCTTTTTTAGAGTTGCAGGCCGAGTTTCCCAACCATTGTTTTATGGTTCAAAAGGATGACCGTGGTGTGCGATGTGCTTTTGTTTTTAATTCGCGGAGTTACGTGTTTCACCTATTGGGGCAGTGTTCAATTTTTACCGCCGAACTTTTCAGTATTTATCAAGCTCTTGTTTTTATCCGGGGACAGGATTTTAGGCAGTTTGTTATGTGTAGCGATTCCTTCAGTGCACTACAGGGCCTGTGTGAGCTGTATCCATACCATCCTTTGATACAGCGTATTCAGGATCGCCTGCATTCGCTCGCTGATGCTGGCGTCAGCGTGTCGTTTGTTTGGGTTCCTGGTCACGTAGGTGTGAGCGGGAATGAGCAAGCGGACGCAGCTGCTAAGTTTGCGATTTTAAATCCCACTGTTTTTAGCTCCACTGTTCCTCCCAATGATGCTCGTGTCCTCCTGCGCCGGGCCATTCTATCGCGCTGGTTCGCGGAATGGTCCGGGGTGCGTGGGAACAAACAGATAGGTCAAGTCTCTTCCCGTCCTCTGAACTACTTCTTCGCGTGCATCTCGCCGCGATGAAGTGATTTTAGCGCGACTGCGTATTGGACACTGTCGTTTTAGCCATGAGTACCTTTTACGTGGGGAAGCCGCACCGCAATGTGCTTCGTGTAACGAGCCTTTGACGGTGCGTCATATTTTATTGGAGTGCCACCTTTATACTGTTCTGCGTGCATCCCTGTCTTCCTACTGACATCCCTAGCCTTCTGGGCAACAACCCTGTATATTGTGACGGACTTTTTAATTTTCTCCGCCGCTGCGGGATGTACAGTAGGGTTTAATTTTATCTCTGGGTTTTAGTATTTACGGACTAATGTTTTTAGTGTCTCGTTTTTAATCTGGCTTTGGTAGCCTTTTTATGCTCTCCGTGGTTTTAACCCTTGTGTGGTACTCCTGTTTTTAGTGGTTTGTATGCCTTTTAACTGTTAGCTCTTTTAATTACCCTAGGGCGCTCATAACCTATGCAGTTGTGCGCCCTAAAGCCATAATACTACTACTCATTAAGCTCTTTTATGAACCGGCCTTATTTCCCTTCTAAGGGAAGCCTGCTATAATTTTTTACATCCGCTATTATCGTCTCGGGTTTGAAATACAGACTAGGATGTACTCCTAATCCGCGGAGGACGACGAAAAATGGTTGGGACGATATATTAAACTCCCAACGATTTTCATTCACCCATCGCGCTACTACTAGCGCCTGTGACTTGGCACAACGAACCGTATTAAAGTTATGCCACCTGCAAGGAGCCGTGACTAAAAAGTCAATGTTTACATTGCACCCTAAGTTTTCAATATTCCTTAGCGAATAGCCATCACTTTCGCTTGGTTGCAACATTCTGTCAACGATGCTTCCCTTGACAAATAATATTCCCGGAGGAATCCTGAAGGTATTTGGGCCATAGTCTATGTAGCCAGAACACCTTGGAATTCCGTGGAAATTATCGGTCAACCATCTATTTGTTTGCCAATGTTTTGCAGGTCAAACGTTGTGGGGAACATCGGGATATCGAAACAGATGGTGTATCACTATCTGCTCACTTTCGTTCTCAACTACGGCTAACTCTGTTATGATCATTTCCCCTTGAGGGTTATAAAAACCTTGAACTGCAGCTGCAAACTCAGGTTGTGCCATCTGAAACAAAAAATTACAATATTTTCTTAAAATGCAGCACAGCAATTGTAGCCGTAACACTACTACTAAGCCGAGCTAAATTGCCAAATTTGTTCACTAATTCAATTGCTACGGTTTGAAAATGATTAATTTCTACCGGAACGTAAAACACATTTTCGAACTTATGATGACTAGCGTAAGAGCGAAATTGAATTATTCTTAAACAGCGAACGTAAGAGTTGCCGAGCAGTTGTGATTCGATGAGATTGCAGTAAACAAAAACGGGCACCGTTCTATAAATAAACTGAAAAGAGCTGTTCCTTTGTGATCTAAGAAACAGATTTCATATCGTTAGTTACATCTGGAAGCATGCTTTGATTCGCAACTTTGAAGGCATCGAGGCTAGGAAGGGAATTTTGTATTGTGTCTACGAGATCCCCTATACCATAGTGCATTCTAGTGGGAAAGAAGATTGTTCCATTAAATATCGTTTCCGACTTACCTCCTACCTTTCTAACTAGTTTTTTTCCCCAGGAGCCTACTACGGTATATACGGGTTCGGCGCACCCGGGGGTTCCCAAGCCGCTCACCGCCACTTCACTCTACCCATCGCCATTCACTGTTGCCACGTCTTTTGTACTGTATGTGTTTTTTGGTTTGTTTACTTTATCACCCTCTTCCTCTTTTAGGCTTATGGAACTTAGTAGTTTGTAAGGCATTAGGTTTATTAACTCCTGTCTCACCAGTAGGGATCTTTCATTATCCCCGTGGTTCCTGTCCCACGGTTCCAGTGTGGCTTCAAATTTGTGTGCTCTACGGAGGTCCCAGGCGTGAAGGTTGGGTGCACCCGCCCCACTGCCCCTATGTGTAGCCTTAGTTGCGGAGCCTGTCCATATCGTCAAGTACATTCACGTAGCTTCTTAATAAGCGCGGCCTGTGCTGGTGTACCGACGACCGCGTTACGTCGTTGGGATAGTTTTACGGGCCGGGCGTGTAACCGCTGACGTTGCCCTGGCGTAATCAACCACAAGTCCCCTGAATCCGTGCATGTGTTCTGTCGCTGCACGGCCTAGAGCGGGGACCCACAGGGGGTTATTCCTGTGGTAGGGCTTAAAACCGGGGCATGCATGGAGAACGGTATACGCATACGGACCAGCAGTGGTGTTTGGAGGGTAACCCTTGTGACGTAGGCCTTGGGTATCGGTCACGGGATGGTTTCCGTGACGGCACAGACCGTGGAGATTTGGTGTCTTTTCTTCTTTAACCCCTGTATGACATGCTGACGCCGACGGTTCCGGAAAGGGGTCCTTTCGATATGGCAAACCGCGCACAACCTTCTTATTTTGACCAATAGTTAATTATGGCGATGTTAATCGAGACGGAAGAAATTCTGTGATATAAGCCCATTCTACATACCATGGGTTTGTAACTGATCATTACTAACTCTTAACTTTAAATATAGTCATTCAAAGAATGTCAGGCAATCCACTTACCAACGGTATCTCATTGGAAAGTGGAATGCAAAACATGTGAATTTAATATTAAGGTAATTCATATTCAGGTTAAATGCCGGGGTACTTTCCAGGAAAAAGGAAACAAAAAATTTTCTTCGTATCCATAATTTCGCATCCATGTCGGGAGCTACAATGCTGTCCTCTGCCAAACTCCAATGACTTTCTCCAGTAATGGACGGCAGCAACGTCATTGATGCTGAACGGAAGTAACAATCCAGGTTGTCATTTAAGACACCTGTGCCTTGCAGAACTAGCAGACCTGTAGATTCTCGTTTGCGTGCTGAGCAGGACTTCGCAAGCTTTAGTAGGCTCGAAACCGAGTAGATCTAATAGCTTCTTCCTCTAAATTTCACATGTTACCAGATTGGCGAAAATTCAGGTTCGATAAGGATTCTTTTACATAGGCGATGGACATAGAATTCTTGGTGAAAATAAAGGGAGGATATACATGTAGGAGTATTTGCAGAATATAGTGCAAATTCAGCAGGACAAATAGAAATGGATCCGGATTTGCATTTTGTGATTAAGGAATCTGTGAGTGGGGCATACCTTAGTCTATCACCAGAAGCTGCCAAATATTTAACTGTGGTAGCTATTGTAATATGAGGCTTGATTTGCGGAAACTCTATCGGTAATGGTTAAACTTGAAACAAATCGAATGTCCTGTCCATGCCTTGTAGTGGTATTTTAACCAAAACTCTTAACTTTTTTTAATCATAGAATATGCAGCATCATCACAAAGATCGTAATAGGTATGCATATCTTTAATTTCAACTTCTGATAGAAGAGAAGTTCCCATAGGTAATTACGTTACAATGGGGTCAGGATATTGGATAAATTTCTTGGTTGAACAATAGTGGCACTTAACCTTCCAGTAGCTAATACATCAAGTCCTTCATACAATTGAATGATTTGTTGTAAATTGAGTATAAATAATGATGTTTCCTTAACAGCTGAAGCGGTACGGAATTCAGGCATTATCCATATTTTTAAATCGTAAGAATTTTGTTGGTGTAATTTCCCAGTCATAACTGTTCGGTTGATCTCTTCTACTAAAGCTTAGGTTAAATTTTGCAATGTTTCCTTATTATAAGTAGCCCTTTCATTAATATTACTGATGTCAGTCAATTGTTGCTCAGATACATGAAGCAATTTTGAAGACACATTTTCAAATTTTGCAATTTGAGTATGCACTCTACCAATTTCAGTTCTATCTGGCACACCAAAGAGAAATTTAAGCGCTGTACCACCTATATCCGCGGCTCCTCACTTGGCACGAACATTATAATTTTTGTCCAGTACGAATTGATCTAAATTTTCAACTTCAATTTTCAATAATTGAAAAATCTTCAATGTTGTTATTTCAGTCCAGTCAACGAACCTAAGTAGTTAATATCCCGGATTAAGCAATGGATTAGTGCTAATCCTGCCGCTAGGGGCGGTAGTGTTGCTGTTAATCCGCGGAGATTTGAAAAAACTAGCACCAAGAGCGGAAGGATTATCGATAAATCCAATGGCTTAATCTGGGATGTGAGTGCAGGTAATTGGAAAGTGGATTAACGTGTGGAAATGATGTTGATGGGAGCTGGGGAGGAAAAGAGGGAATGCTGTGAAATGCAGAAGAAAAATGGTATGCGGAAGTGACGTGTAGAGATTTGATTGGAGAAAATAAGGTGCGATGTGATTGGTGGATGGGTAGGAATGAATTCCGGGGATTGATGGAAATAAAATGCTTGGTGATTGGCTGGCGTGAATAGGAGAAAATAAAGGTATAAAAGGGGGAGGTGGTTGATGGAAAAGGGATATTGCAAGGATGATTGTGATAGCGTTGATGGTGGTGGCAGTTGCCAGCGCGCAGAAGAGCTGTGTTAGTTTTGGGAGGTGTGGGTTCGATTTGAATGACGAGACGGGTCATTTGGAAAATGTGACAAGATGTGATAAGGATTATGAATTGTTGCCTAACTGTACATCCGTATACCGGAAAGGTAGTGGGTGTAGGTTTGGCTCTGACTTTATTAACCTAGGTACACTTAAAAACGTGTATAATTGTTTAAAACCGATAACGAGATGTCAGAGGGGGCGGAGATGTTCAGGGATGATGTACGGGGGAGTGAATTTTGGACAGCTTGAATGTTCAGAGGGGTATGTTGGAACAGGAAGATGTGGGTGTGAAAAGGGAGAAGCTAGGGATGAAGCCGGGTGCAAATTTTATAAAACACCGGTGAGAATGTATGCTAGCGACAACAGTTCGATTCTTGTTGAGATGATAGATTGTAGTTTGTTGATGGAAACGATAGATTTGCCGGAAGGGTTGGAATTGGATTGGAAATTGACTCCGGAGGAAAGCGAACTTGTGATGGCATATAGTGTGGTAAATGAGATGAATTCCTACTTTTCTGAAAATTTTGTGTATATGTTTGGGAAATGTGGCGATGGTGAGTGGCAGCTGAACTTAGGTGGTGGGAGGAAAGTAAGTGGAAGGGTGAAGAGGGCGTCTAGGTGGTCTGCGGAGGGGAGCTTGAAGTTAAATTCGGAATGTAATGGGAATGGTGGGGATGTAGGAAGGGTGTCGGTGAGTAGTATAAGAAAAGCGGCATCACAGAGGTGCAAAAAGGAAATAAATGCGATGAAACAAAAAATAAAAAAGGAATGCGAGAATAAATTGAAGGAAGTGAAAAAGGAGAATGAGGGTGTGAATAAGGAGAAACAAGAGTGTGAAGAGAGGGTAAGACAAATGTGAGGGATGATGGAAAGAATGAGAAAAGAGCTGGAGCAGAAACATGTGAATGTGACGAAGCAACAGACGTTGGTAAACAGAATAAAAGGAAATGTAGCTAAACTTTTTGAGGAATTTGAGGGGTTAAAGCATATGATTGGGAAATTGGAAAACGCGTGCACTGGCGGGGTGGAGAATTTTCCCAATCATGAAACAACTTACGACGAAGAGGAGGAAGATGCAGGTGAGGAAGCTGGGTGAGGAGGTGTGGATGAGGGAAACGATGAAGAATTGGAATACGATGCTAATTGATGAGGAAGTTGAAATTGCATGACTACTAAAGAAAATGTTTAGGAGAGGGAAAGGAACTCTAGCTAGGAGAAACACAATAAGTGAAAATAAAGAAATACACATTGAATGAGGAAGTTAATATTTAAACATTGAATTTATTAGTGTGTGCGTGTGGGCATACAAAAACAATTGATTAGAAAAAAGAAATGTCTTAGAAATTTCTTTGCAAATTGTATTAAGAAAAAAAATCACACAAATTGAAATTGCGAAAAACCAACACAAATATATACATATAATAAAAAAGATATATAAAAAGGAAAACAATTTGTAAAAAAACCATGCCATTGGATAAAATCAATTGCGCATTAGGGGTCGGTAACCACCACATCGAACACAGGGTCCTTGGTTTGTGTAGCGCAAATGCCTGTATTCAATAGAAATATTATTAATGAAACAGGCACGTCGAGCCTGGCACAGCAAACAAGTGGGAGAGAGAATCTACTATGATTTGACGAATGCCACACTGTATAAAAAGTATACATTTTTAAAGTGGATTGCAAAATTCTGGCGTCGCGCCGTTGTGCCATGCACGATGTGCAGAAACCAGTGTGAGAGGTACAGCAAAACATTTTTAAGGAAGGCAATGCCTTAATACTGCTATAGGACACTTACAAACAAAATTAATTAATCGAGGAGATGGAATTAAAATGTTATTTAATAAACAGTGACGATAGGTCTGGCAAAATAAGCACATAAGTTGATAGATAGCTTCGGGGAAAGAAATAAATTGCAACACTTCCAAATCGGCACCGATATGGATAAAATAATTCATTAACTCCTCGTTTGTGTAAAACAGGAGACGGTTAAGAATAAGTTCTCTAATTTCACTCTCATCACAAGGGGTGAGACAAGGACATGGCATTAGTGATAAACAAAAACGAAGAAAAGAGAGATACAACTAGAAAAAACACAGTACTTAGAGATTTAGCCTGGTTCCATAAATGTGAACGGAGGTTTGGTGAAACAAATGATCATAAACAACAAACACTAAATACAAAAAAAAAAAAACAAGTAATGTTTTATACACACACACACACACACACACACACACACAAAACTATAACACTGAAAAAAAATATGAGTTTACAATCCACACACGCTGAAACACTTACGACAGCAGACGCCTTTTTTTAAAGTGGGCATACGACGGTCTGGGGTTGGGGGACAAAGGCACCAGCGGGGCTATTGGGGCTGCCTGTCGTTTTCCCAGCCGCAGTCTAGATGCCGGCGAGACCGGGTCCAGCAGGGGAATTGGAAGCTTGAAGATGGGCTCGTCGTCGGCTTCCTGTGGAACCCGAACGTTCGCGAACGCTGCATCAAAGCCGTCGTCCAGTTTCAGTGGATTCTCCTCCTCACATCGCCCGGGGATCGAACACTGATTGAATGTTGGCAACAGAGAGCGCCTGCAACCCTTGCTCGGAAACTTAGAGGACAGATGAGGGAGCAACGATTGAAAAGGAGGTAATGGCGGAGGGGAGTTTTGGGAAGAATGATGCTGAAATCTGAATTGAGTAAGAGGGGAGGATATATCGATAACTTCAATAGGGACGGGGGTGGAGGTTCGAATATTGGGGTGTGGGAGGCAAGGGGGGGAGTTAAAGGGGGCGAAGATGTCAACAGAGGAGTCGTCTTCTTCGGTGTAACCGGCAGTGATGGTGGAGTTGGTGACGTCTGAAGAAGACGAAATCTCGATAGTCGTCGGCTCCACAGGTGGAAGAGGACTGCAGAACCTCGCTGGCGGCGACGCCGGGGTCGACAAGAAGTCGCAGGGTACGGAGACGCCGGAGCAGTTGATGTCAATGGTGGTGGCGTTGGCGATGTCAACAGAGTAGACGTCGTCGTCGTCGTCTTCGGTGTAACCGGCAGTGATGGTGAATTTGGTGACGTCTGAAGAAGACGAAATCTCGATAGTCGTCGGGACCACAGGTTGAAGAGGTGTGCAGCACCTCGTCGGAGGCGACGCCGTGGGCGATGACGCCGAGAGCTGTGAAAGTCTAGCGACGTCACCCGACTCTACAGTGGCGTTTGGAGACGAAGAGCAAGATGGAGGTTCTTGAAGCGCTGCAAAAGGTCCAAACGGCGGCTCTGAAGAATATATATCGTCCGGCGCACTGTAGACCGACGAGGTAGTCGTTGTTACAAATATTTCTTCAGTCAACACTTGTTGCCACACACGTTTACTTGTTGGCGAAAAAAAAAAAAACTGTCGCTGACGGTGAAACTAGAGAAGTGCGTACGATGCATGTTGAAGGTACAAGCTCGACAACAGAACTGGATGTAAAGGCAGAGTGGCAAATTCCCAACATTTAAAGGACTGCTAATCGACATGTGGATTTGCGTCACACAATATGGCCGCCGCGATAAAAATTGTTAAAGTCCGAGATAACTTTAAAAATGTCGGTGGGAACGGAAGACTAATTAGCGAGAAAATGTTTAAATGTGGTTTTGTGGTGAACGGTAGGAAAATCTGTCTCGTATCGAAACCGGACGTTGCGGTGGGTGAACGGTGGGACCGGAAATAGCCCGGAAAAGGAGCCGATAAAAATTCTGGAAACTGGCGAGATCACCCGACTGGGTTTTTAATTAGGAGTTTAACTGACGGATGTTAAGCTGCGATAAGGTGCATTTAAAAACACGGGCCGACATGCCGCTCGCAACAGTGAGAAAGTGCTTTAAAGTGTTAAAGTTTTAAAAGAATATGGATTTTAGGCTTTCGAGGGATTTATGCGTAATTGCGTGTGATAATTAACGATTGTGTTAGAAACAGGAAAGTTATTGGTTGTGTGCGCGGGTAATAGCTAGTTGTGTATATTAAAATATATAAAACTGAGATACTTTTGACTTGCGGAGTGTTTACATATAATTTAAAAGAAGCAGGTAAAGAAAAAAATGCCCACGACCAGAGTGTGGTTTCGTACAATGCAGCACGAATGCGCGGGAAGTGAGGACGACGACGACGAAATTAAGCAGCCGAGGTTCGAAATTATTTCGCATAGGGAGCGAAGCATGAAAAGGCTTTTTTCTGGCTATACAGAGACCCAAATTGTTGTGAACCCAGGACACAAAGATGCAAATTCTGTGCAGTGGGTGACAGACCTCTTTAGCGACATTGTAAAGTTTGCTAAAGAGAACCTGATAGATAACGAACCCGGTTTCTTAGGAATATCGATATCGAACGATACCGAACCATCCAAACCGTTCAATATGAGTGTGAGATGCATCGATGAAGTCAATGCCGATGTTGTTAAATCAATTGAAAAGGTCATGCAGAGCAATAAACAATTTTTGCTAGCAGGACCGCTAAAAATTACATTTGTTTGGACAAAGCAGGTGTTGGGATCGTGCTATAAGCCGTGCAATGCCTGTAACGGTAATAAGGGAATAATAGAAATAAATAACAAAGACCAATTGTGCTTGCCGAGAGCCATTGTTAGCAAAGCCAAAGCCGACAATGACGTCAGTTATGAAACAATGAGACGCAGTGAGTTCTTGCAAAAGCAGAGGGCCATTGCTCTTTGCGAAAAAGTAGGAAAATTAAATGGCGCATTTAGTATAGATGACGTCAGACATTTCGACAGTGTGTTAAAGGACTATAAAGTGACTGTTTTCGGAGACCATTCGGGCAAGAACGTGCTATATGCGTCTGCAAAGAATGTAAACAAACATATTGACGTCATTTATCACGAGGGTCATAGTAAACCTACACATGTGTTTTTAGTGTAAGTGGTATTGTCGACAATGTAATTATCCTTCGGCAAACAAAAAAGAATTACACAGATTCGAGGAAAAGTGTTCAAAGTGTCATCAGCAGTGCGAGAAGAGTTATTTAGTTTACATACACTGTGCCGCGTGTAACCGAGATTTTAAGGGTCCTACATGTTTTCAAAATCACATTAAAAAGGGGTTTTCTACCCAAAGGCACTTTCCGTGTGTGATAGAGAAGGTGTGTACGACCTGCTAAAAGATGGTTAATCTCAGGCATAGAAAGATAGCTCACCATTATGGGGAGAAGTATTGCAGCAACTGTAAGACGCACGTGAGCGACGGTCACTTGTGTTTCATACAGCCGTACGTTTCTCCCAACAAAAGAAACAGTTTCGTGTTCATGTTGATGGATTTTGAATGTACACAGGACACTGCTTATGTCGACAAACAATTAACGTACGAGCATGTACCAAACCTGTGCGTGCTAAACCAAGCCTGTCCGTTATGCATAGACGAGACCACTAAAATGGCGTATTGTACAGCGTGTGGCATTAAAGAGTAGGTCTTTATGCACGATCCGGTAAAACAATTGTTTTGTCACATTACCCAGGCGAGTTTCGAAGCCTGGGACGTGATCGTGGTGGCCCATATTCTCAGAAGCTACAACGGGCAATTTTTATTGAAATACATGGTTCAGAATTTTAAGTGGACGCCTGAGCTTATAATGAACGGGAACAGAATATACCGCATGACGTCACGTTCATTGATTCGCTCAACTTTATACCCATGCCACTGGCTCGGTTTTCAAAGACCTTTGAATTGAAGGATAGCAAGGGTTACTTTCCATACCTATTTAACACCAAGGAAAATCAGAACTACGTGGGTTCGATTCCCGACAAAAGATATTACTGTCCACGGGGTATGTCGGTGGAGTGGCGAAGAGCCTTCGAGCAGTGGCACGACGAAAAGGTGGTCTCCAACTACGTCTTCGACATGAAGGCGGAAATGGTGACATATTGTGAAATGGACGTGCTTTTGTTAAGCCAGGCAGTATCAAAATTTAGAAGGCAGTTTTTGGATGAGAACGGCATTGACCCGTTCAGAGAATGCGTCACCATTGCGCAAGCTTGCATGTACGTATATAGAAATCGCTTCATGCCACCGAAAAAGCTAGGGCTGTTGCCCGTCGGAGGATACCGCCTAGCCGACAGGCAGTCTCCCATAGCATGCATATGGCTTACTTGATTAGAATTACAAAATAACTTTTGATATACTGCACGCAATGAGAGGCCGCGAGGTTAAAATTTTAGGCCACAAAGGCGGACGGGTACAGAGAAGGACCTGTGAAGTACGTGTATTTCTTCTACGGTTGTTTTTACCACGGGTGCAGGCGTTGTTTTCACAACCGCCATGCCCCGGGGTACAGCACGGGAAAGAAACCATGACCTCCAGGTCCGAAAGCACCGAAAAGCTCACCCGTCAGATGAGGGAGGCCGGCTGTACGGTGGTGGAAATGTGGGGTTACGAGTTCGACGCCTTGATGAAGGCGAACGAAGACCTAGTGCGCCATGCGAACTTCCCGGTACCCGAACCCTTACACCCCAGAGACGCCTTCTACGGAGGCCGCACAAACTGTACAAAGACGTACTGCGAGGCGGTCGGGGACCGAAAGATTTTGTATTATGACGTGTGTAGCCTGTACCCGTTCGTGAACAAGACAAAGCCGTACCCCGTGGGGCACCCCAAGATCCAGGTAGATCGCTTTCCTCGCCTAGAAGACGTGCGAGGAGGACTTGTAAAGTGCCGGGTTCTACCCCCGCAAACTCTGTACCATCTGGTGCTGCCGGCGCTCATCTGCGGCAAGCTGATGTTTCCGCTATGCCGGGCATGTGCAGAGACGGAGAACCAGGGCGAATGCCGGCACGGGGACGACGAGCGGGCCTTGCAGGGCACCTGGGTTGTCGTCGAGATGAAGGTAGCCTTGGAGGAGGGGTAACGGCTCCTCCAGGTCTACGAAAATTTGGGAGTACGACGTGGCACAGTACGACCCGCGCACCGGATCCAAGGGTCTGTTCGAGGACTACGTCAATCAGTTCCTCAAGATCAAGACCGAAGCCTCCGGCTGGCCCTCAGGTTGCGACACGGCAGAAGCAAAGCAGCAGTACGTGATGAAGTTCTTCGAACACGAAAGTAGTATTACATGCGGATTAGCAAGATGGATTAACGATAATCCTGCCACCAGGGGGATTAAGCGCTAGTGTCGCGTTAATCCGCCGGATTAAGAAAATGGCGGGAAATTTGAAAAAAATCAGAGGTGTGGTTCATCTGGTAATCTCTTAATCCGTTGTTGAAGGGGCAATGGATTAAGAGATAATCCGCTGATTCATGCCTTTGCTTTTTTCAAATTTCCCGCCATTTTCTTAATCCGGTGGATTAACGCGACACTAGCGCTTGCGATGAAAGTATATAAATATGCCAGCAATATGGATAATCCAACTTGTTAATCCGCATGAAAAAACAGGAAACCGAAATAATAACAATAATAATAATAAGGAAAATGGAAGGAGATCATCGGCGATGGTGGACCTAGTGGACGAGACGAGCGACACGAAGGATCTCCAGAAAAGGACTGAAGCAAATAAATGAAACAAATGGAGAATTCACAAGACAGATAAAAGAGGGAATAGAGGGGGGAGAAAGGGGAGCTGAATGCTGCGAGGAAGGGATACGTGAAATATCATTGTGGTTAATCAAACCTGATAATCCGTATGAATAACAGAAAATCGAAATAATAATAATTATAAGGAAAAGGGAAGGAGAATATCGGCGATGGTAGACCCGGTGGACGAGACGAGTAGTAAGGACCCTGATTAGGCCAGACCAGGGAACAAGGTCAAGCCAACTTTCCGGCCTTCTGATTGGCTGTTGAAAATGAGTGGTGGTGGTAAACCCGGTGTGTACTTGATGAGGCCAGACCAGGGAACAAGGTCAGGCCAACTTTTGGGTGTTGTGATTGGCTGACACATGTGCGCCTGATGAGGCCAGACCAGGGGACCAAGGTTATGCCCGCCCAATATGCAAGCCAAAATGTACTGAAGGCCAAAAACGTGGGTTGACTTCCTGGTTTGGTTCATCAGGGTCCTTTTTTTCTTTGTTTTATTGATAGGATACATGCGTTACATGATATATATATATATATATATATATATATATATATATATATATATTAACAAAGTACAGTAAATGTGCATATTTTATTTTAATGACGAAGAATTAATATTTAAACACAAGAAAAAAGCTATTTGAATACAAAGTTGTAAGTCATTACAATAAAATAGGTATGAATTTGTCCTTTGTGTATTATTATTGGAAAAAGCAATCAGTGATTTTAATGTACAATTAGTTGTTGATAAAATTTATTTTGAATACCGTGATGCAAGGTGCACACTCTAGTAGCGGGAGTACATCTTGAATAACACTTTTAGTTTCACATGTGAAAGCAATGTGAAAAAAATTGCTATCATTCACTTTTTTGGGAATGCACACTGGAGCGACGAAGGTGGTGGGATCTGACGGAAGAAGTATATCATTATTGACGGTTAGAGTCCATTTAGCATCGATGCCACTGGGAGAAATTTTAAGCGTATGAAAGGACATGTAGAAAACTGCGACATTTGAGACGTTTAGGTCAATGGTGATATTTTTTGTAGAGCCAAACTTTTGGATGGTAGAACAGTTGATGAAGAAGTTATCTTCGATAATGTAGTCTCCAATTTCGGTGAGCGAACCAGAAGCGTTGAAACGTAAGGATGCGAGTAGGTTGTTGCCTGAAAAAAGAAGCGTTGAGCTATTACACATTTTTTTTAAAAAAAAAAAAAAGAAGAAGAAGGTGAAAATGAATTTAAAAACTTACCAATGTCAAAGTAATCTGAGAAGCACGCCATTAGTCGTCTTGAGAGAACTGGGTGAGTACATTTCTTCTAACTCCTTTGGAAGTTTTTGTTTTTTCTGGTTTTGACGAGGAGGCAGAGGAAGTGCTTGTGGGTTTTACCTTGGAGAACACCACGTCGAATTTTTCAAACCCAGAAGCTAAAGGTATCCCTTGTAGACGAACTGGTGCTGTCCTTTATTGAGAGTGTCAAAGTCTTGATCGTCCAAATCATTGAAGGGTGATGGAAGAAACACCTCTCTGCCGTCGTTAATAGTGACGACTGAGACAAATCCGTGAACTGTGTTAAGATTTCTAACTTTTGTGATGGTGAATGGGACGTTCACAGGAAGCTCGCGCATGCTCAGAATTTGAGAGCTTTGCATGCGCTTATTAAGTTCGTTAGAGAATGCGTCAGACATGATTAGGACTGTAGGTGGGTTTTGTGAATATCGTATAGTGTTTTTAGGCGCGTCCACTCGTGGAAAAAAGGGCTATACCAGAAGGTTTGAAAACAATTGCTGGTGAGCCAAAGAGGTATTTGAAGTGTAAGTTGACTTTGTCTGAAAGAGGTTGTTTAGATGAGAGTTGATCTGCGCTTCTGTTGAAATGGGCGTCAATGGTAGGACCCAAGTCGACGATGAGCTTTGTCCGCTCTTGAAATGATTGAAGTTGCACAGTTTTTTTCTTTCCACAGTTGGCGATAGAGATGAGTATCGTGGGTGACGAAGTTACAGACAGGTACTTTGTTTCAGCGTGGTTGAGAAAGTGAATGGCAGACCTAAAAAATAAGAAAAAACACATTATTTATGTTTGAAGAAAGAATCAAAAACAAAAAAAAACAAAGTAGTAATAGCGTGAGGACTTACATGGTTGACGTACAGGCGAAGAGTGAACAGCAGCGGGTAGTGCGTGTTTATGACATAGAAAGCGGTTGACAAGATTGGGCTTTAGAGGTACACCTTGCATAATGGTGATGAGTAATAAGTTTGTCATTGAATGCGTAATCATTAATTTTAAATTTAGAAAAAAAGCTGAACGTTGGTAGATTGCAGCACCTATGGGTTAGATAGGCCACTACGTAATGTCCACACGTGGTGGATGTGTCGCCTTGCAGGCGGCGTACGTTATGACGCCATTGTGATCCACAGTAGCGTTGTAGAAAGAGTAGAACGGGAGGCAACATAGGAGGTAAGGCGTAACTATCAAAAAATTCCCCAAAGCCGTCTTTAGAGATGAAAATGCAGATCCAATGTTTGCCAGGTTTTGAGTCAGGGTCAGTGTGGAGGAGGTACATTAACCGGATCAGGAATACGATTGCAGGCAAAAACCCCAATAAATTGTGGATATTTTTTAAGACAAGAAGCAAAGACAAACGGGCTCTGTTAGTTTTTTTAGGAATTCGAGTTTTATAGTTAGGTTTCCGTGAGTTAATCCAGAAATGTAATCTTTACTTGCTGACATGTCGGGAGTTAGATCGAAAACAAATAAAGTGAAGCCATTTTTATATTCGTTTCTAGAAATGGCAATGCCATCACTGTGAAATAGTTTGTTTAGTCCTAAAATGAGGGAATGGTACGCTGTTAGGAAATTTCCGTCGTCAAAATTTAATTGCATGACGTGAGTAGGAATGGGTCGGTTGTTGACAGTCAATTGTAAAGCACCCAAGTTAAAGTGTTGAAAGTTAAAAGGATTTTTTGAAATATTACCAGTGTATGCTGTATCGGATATCATACCCAGAGTGACGCGTCTAGGAATTTTTCCGACGAGAATGTTATTGAAAGTGACCGACGTAGAATTTTCGGAAATACTTAGGGATTGGAAATCTACATCGGTAAATGGATACAAAGCGTTAGATTTAAGAAGTCCTGCTTGGTGTCCAAGTTTTGTAGCTGCCGAAGGTCTATCTTTCTTAAGATACAATCTAGCAAAAACAATAAACGTTTGCGCTGCTAAGTTTGCATTGTCGGAAATGAGATGAAACTGAGAGGAGGACGGAGTCAGTGTAATGGTAAGGTCCACATTGTTGAGAATGCGTTTACCTTGATTGAACAGACCGTGTGATAAAGGGCCCATCATGTACACCATTTTACCACCTTTGGTGTTAGCAAAGCGATATTTTAAGCCTTTGTTATTTACAAAGTCGGCTTCCATGTGTTCCGCAGTATCCTTGTGCCATAGTGCTGACTGTAGAACAGAATCCATGCCATTGGTGGAGTAATTGAGTAAGTTTTCTAGGTAAGTTCTGAAAGGGTATCCCTATTGGGGCATGGAAACATTTACATTGTTGAGAGACACAGAAACATGACTAAACAGTGCATTTAAAGAGTTATTGATCAAGGTGACATCGGTAGATTTGAGAGTGTCTCCTGTAAGTGTTAAAATATGCAGCCCTACTTCAAGGTGAACATACGACAAATCGAGATAATCGTCTGCATTAGCAGAATATTGAAAAGTGATGGGAGCATTTTGAGATATGGCATTTTGAGGGTTAAGATAAAATGTTTCATGATTCTCGATGCTCGTTTGAATAGCTTTTGGTCTAAAAATGTCTAGTTCGGAATTGACAAACACCGGGTTACTCATGATGAAAAGATGTCGGTTTTAAGCTTGTTGCACCGTCTAGCTCGTTTAGGCTTCGACTGTTTCTTTACTTGCTTAGTATTGCCTTTTATTCTCCTTCGTCTTTGACCCGTACCAATCATTGAATCGAGTTTAGCTTGGGCCTTACGCTTCAGATTGGTTCCAGCCTCTTTTAAGCGAGTTTGGAGAACCTCTTTTGGAGGTGCTGAGGATGTGGCCAAGTCGGATAAAACATTGGACCCCATTTTGAGAGCTTCTTTGCCCACGGCTTTTGCTCCACTTTTAAAGACGGGTAGCAAAGAACGAAATAATCCTCCTAAGGCACTGAAAAGGCCACTACCTCTTTGAAATGAAGCTCCTCTGTATGTAATGAAATCGCGATCATTATAGTTACCGCCAGCTTGATTGACGTAGTACTGTAAAATAAGTTGGTCATTGGTGTTCATGTCTAGGGCGAAAGGAAAGAACTACAGCAGAAGAAAATCCGTCTGCAAATGGTAAGAGATCACCAAAACCATCCCTTAAATCAATGTTGACAACGTTAAAATCCTGATGAAGTAAAGGAACCCAATTTTGAGGAAAAAACTACTTTTCTACGGAAACACGTTTGGATATTTCGGCATCGGGATCGATAACTGTGCTGTCTATTACCTGCACGGCTGCGTTACCAACTAGTTGCGGGACAACAAGATTACAGTAGACAAATACTTCGTAAGAAACCCCATATACGGATCCCCTGAGTAAAATGGTATGGGGTCCTTAATGATATCCGTGTTGGGTAAGTATCCCAACATTCTGCATAAGGTGATGGAAGGAATAAGTGAGGTGACAATTCGCTTGTTAGCACCATCTGCGGTTGCCCGTTTTTTACGTTTGCCATGAATCTCATAGGATTGGGGAGATGTGTGTCTTTTGGCACGTTGATTTTCTTTGTGTGGATTGTTTGGTTGCACGTCTTCGGAAACATTTACCTGTTTGTGAGGGTGGATGATAGGTTCGACATTCTCCGATTGCGGTGAAAATGGTAAATTGTTATCATTTGGTAGAGAAGCGGGTTGCGAGCTTTTGTCAGGCTGAGGTAGCGATCCCC
This sequence comes from Hymenopus coronatus, assembly GCA_030762935.1. Taxonomy (NCBI): domain Eukaryota; kingdom Metazoa; phylum Arthropoda; class Insecta; order Mantodea; family Hymenopodidae; genus Hymenopus; species Hymenopus coronatus. Next base: position 32,701,851 of record CM060897.1, read on the forward strand.
CCAGGGGCCTACTACGGTAGGTACGGGTTAGGCGCACCCGGGGTCCCGAGCCACCTTGACTCCCTCTGTGGGCAACCTCAGAGTGGTGAGGGAGTCAGAAGGTCAAAATGCCCACCCACGTGTAGGCCGTGCGTAGAGACCCGTGTCGGTGAAAAGGAATATCCTGGTTGGTTGAGGGTTGCGCACCTGAGCCTGGGCTTCTGTCTTTCAGTAACTGGGGAGGGTGCGCAGCCTAATACACCGCTTTGGTTTCTGATTTGCCTAAACGGGAGGCTAGGGACTAACCCACCCCTAGTCAATCGGCCAGGACTAGGTATTACACCGAACTCCAGGGTGAGTGGGACGGCGAGCCCGCTATATCCCCTGTGTAGCCCTGTCACCCCAGTGGGGTGAACCCTCGTTGGGCTCCGTGGTGGGTGGGGAGCACTGGGGGATGAATTTATACCATTATTTTATGGCACCAAAACTAAAACCCCTTAATTTAAAAGCAGACGTTGGAAAGGAAGTAGTCGAGTCATGTGGTCCTCGCTACTTGGTTATTCATAGGACAGAGGAAGGTAAGAAGTTCCTTACGGTGAGCCCTTTTACTATCCAAAAGGGTCTCGATTGCATTGCTGGTCCGGTTAAATCCTGCGTTCGAGCTCGCAATGGTACACTTCTTGTCGAAGCCAACTCCACCTCGCAAGCTGCAAGGATACTTAAAGCCACCATGTTAGCCAGCTATCCAGTGAAGGTCGAGGTGCACAAGTCGCTGAACTCCTCCCGCGGTGTAGTAACAACCCGCGCGTTGGACGGTTTGTCCATAGAGGAGATCCAAGAAAATCTTGCGACTCAGGGTGTCTAAGCTGTTTATCGGGTACAACGTAAGATCAACGGTGAATTCCTGCCTACTCGTACCCTGTTTCTTACTTTTGATCGGGTTGATCTGCCTCAAAAGATTAGAGCAGGGTATGAAGCCATCGAAGTTAGGCCTTATATACCCAATCCGCTGAGGTGCTTTAAATGCCAACGTTTTGGTCACACTAGTGAGTTGTGTACCGGCAAGTCCATCTGCGTCCACTGCGGTGACAACTCCCACGATGGGGCTTGTGCTTCAGCTCCATCGTGTGTGAACTGTAACGGGGAACACCCATCTAGTTCCCGAGACTGCCCCCGTTTTGCAGAGGAACGAGCGATCCAGGAGATACGGGTGAAAGAGAAGGTGTCCTTCTTGGAAGCCCGGAAGCTCCTGCGACTCCGCCAACCCTCTGCCCCGAGGTCCGGTACCTATAGCTCAGTTGCAGCTAAACCGGTACCGCGTCGGGAAATCGCAACACAGACCGGCGATATGAACGGGGCTACAATTGCGGAAAAGGTTATTTTAGCCCAAGCGCTGCCAAAGCCTTCGGCACCTACACCCAAGTTGGTATCAACATCTGCCAAATCCGCCAGCTTACAGAATAGTCCAGCACACTTGTCACCAAAAGCCTCGACCTCGGGAACTAAAGCTGGTAAATTCACGACGTCTTCTGCCCCGGAAAAACAGTTTAAGACCAAGTATGTACGACAAGGCTTCTTGAAAGAGAATGTGCAATCTATTCCCAAGTCATCTAAGGGTAAGAAAAGTACAGCAACTCCACACGTGCATCCTCCTCTGAAGGGTCATCTGGGGAGGAGGGCGTGAATCGGCGACGGCCGTCTTCGCCGATCAGCACATCCAATCGGTTCGAACTACTCGAACCGAAATTTGCTCTTGAAAAAGGGACCTCCCTTGTGGAGGAGATGGACCAGGAGGATTCTGCCGCCACTGCCAGAGGGACAGTGCGGAAACGGCAGGATCGTGCTCCTGAAAATAGTACTAGCCCAACGCCTAAGAAGAACAAATTGAACCGACCAGCTAATCCCAATCTGCAGAAGCGTCTTTCGATTTGAAACTTATCCCATAATATTCTCAATGGCTATCATCCATTCGACCACATCGACCAGAGCTTGACTTGTTGCTGCGCCAACATGAACCCTTGGCTGTATGCTTACAAGAGACGAAGCTCCGTCCACAGGACACCGTTACCATCAGGCAGTACTCCTCCGTACGATGTGATTTATCCCCGGAGGACGGTGTCCCGGCACATGGGGGCACTATGATGCTTATTCAAGATGATATTTTTGCCAACTCCGTACCCATACAATCTGCAATCCAGTCCGTTGCTGTCAGCATTAAGCTACCCTCCGCTTCATTCACCATTTGCAGTATCTATTTGCCTCCATCTGCGGACCTCTCGCATAGCGACTTAGAACACCTCATTTCGCAGTTGCCACCACCCTTTTTATTGGTAGGCGACGTTAATGCCCATCACCCTCTTTGGGGCTCTCCTCGGGCTGGTGCGAGAGGTACGCTACTTAAAGACTTTTTGGATAGTCAGAATCTTGCTCTCTTGAACACCGGAGAGCCCACCTTTTTATCTGACGCATTTCATAGTTTTTCACACATTGACATTGCAATTTGTTCCCCTCAGCTGGCAGTCACCTTATGCTGGAATATCATCTCGGATTTGCATTCTAGTGACCACTTTCCTTGTCGTATTAGTGTCTTGACACCCGTTGTATGTTCCACCCGTTTACCTAGTTGGCGCCTAGACCACGCCAGCTGGGAACTGTACTCCCACTTGGCTGAATTTAGCTACGAAGAGCACGACTCTGTGAACCACTTGGTCGAACATCTCACAGGGACCATTCTTTCTGCTGCTGAGCAATCCATTCCGCGTTCGACTGGCTACAGCCGTCGATTTCCGGTACCTTGGTGGACCGATGACTGTCGGGATGCTATTCGCGCTCGCAGACGAGCTCTACGGGTTTTCCAGCGTTTTCCTACACTGGATAACCTGATACACTATAAACGGATGCGTGCACATTCTAGGCGGGTTATTAAGGATAGCAAAAAGATGTCATGGAATAAATTCGTGGGTTCCTTTAATCGACATACACCTTCCTCTGCCGTATGGGATAAGTTAAGACGTGTGGCCGGGAAACCGAACCATATGCCCATCGCCGGTCTCAAAACACCTACCGGAGCTGTTGTTGATACATTTGACGTGGCGAATACTTTAGGCAGTGCTTTCGCTCAGGTGTCTAGCTCAGGCAATTATTCCCCTGAGTTTCTTACAGTTAAGAATCAGGTGGAATCTCAAGAATTCTCGTTTCTTTCTGGCAACCGTGAGCATTATAATCGCCTTTTCACCCTGGCAGAGCTAGACAATGCACTCTCCCCTTCACGACACTCAGCACCAGGTCCAGATGGTATCCACGTCCAAATGTTGCAACATCTCTCTCCTGATGGCAAAGATTTCCTACTCGAGGTCTATAATCGTGTCTGGGTTGATGGCATTTTTCCAGACAAGTGGCGGGAGGCCACCATCATACCCATTCTTAAACCTGGAAAGGACCGCCATCTTCCTCCCAGTTACCGTCCTATTTCCCTCACCAGTTGCGTGTGCAAGGTGATGGAACGCATGATCAATGGACGGTTAGTGTGGTGGCTGGAATCCCACAATCTTCTGACGAACATCCAGTGTGGCTTTCGACGACGACGCTCAACTGCTGACTACCTTGTCTCTCTGTCAACTCAGATTATGGACGGGTTTCTTAAGAACAGCCCCACAGTTGGGATATTTTTTGACCTCGAGAAGGCTTACGACACGTGTTGGCGGGAATATTGCGTTCTCTGCACAACTGGAACATACGTGGACGCCTACCTTTGGTCATTCAGGAGTTTATGAGGGACCGCGTTTTTCGAGTGAGGGTGTGCTCGGTTTTTTCTAACCATTTTATTCAAGAGAACCGAGTGCCGCAGGGCTCGGTACTCAGCGTGACTCTATTTGCTATTGCGATAAATTCCATATCACTATGTGTGCCTCAAGGTGTCTCTTCCTGTTTATTCGTGGACGACTTTGCCATCTTCTGTACTTCTCAGCGTACACCGTTTTTGGAACGCCGTCTCCAGCGGTGTTTGGACAATCTCTATGCTTGGAGCTCGAAACACGGTTTTCGTTTCTCCGCTGAGAAGACAGTCTGCGTTAACTTCTGGCGCCGTAAGTGGCAAATGCCGCCGTCTCTTCGACTAGGGCCAGATTTACTTCCTTTCGCAGATGAGGCGAGATTCCTTGGTTTGATCTTCGATCGGAAACTATGTTGGGCACCACAAATAGCACAGCTTAGAGCACGATGTGACCGTTCTCTAAATCTTTTACGGATACTAAGTGGCAAGTCTTGGGGTGCGGATCGGACGGCATTGCTCCGTCTTTATCGTGCTGTGATTCGTTCGAAGTTGGACTATGGCAGCATTGTGTATTCTTCAGCTCGACCTTCAGTGCTCAGAAGGTTAGACACAGTCCATAACCAGGGCATCCGTGTGGCCCCCCCCCAGGGGCCTACTACGGTAGGTACGGGTTAGGCGCACCCGGGGTCCCGAGCCACCTTGACTCCCTCTGTGGGCAACCTCAGAGTGGTGAGGGAGTCAGTAGGTCAAAATGCCCACCCACGTGTAGGCCGTGCGTAGAGACCCGTGTCGGTGAAAAGGAATATCCTGGTTGGTTGAGGGTTGCGTACCTGAGCCTGGGCTTCTGTCTTTCAGTAACTGGGGAGGGTGCGCAGCCTAATACACCGCTTTGGTTTCTGATTTGCCTAAACGGGAGGCTAGGGACTAACCCACCCCTAGTCAATCGGCCAGGACTAGGTATTACACCGAACTCCAGGGTGAGTGGGACGGCGAGCCCGCTATAACCCCTGTGTAGCCCTGTCACCCCAGTGGGGTGACCCCTGGTTGGGCTCCGTGGTGGGTGGGGAGCACTGGGGGATGAATTTATACCATTTTTTCTATGGCACCAAAACAAAAACCCCTTAATAAAGACGTTGGAAAGGAAGTAGTCGAGTCATGTGGTCCTCGCTACTTGGTTATTCATAGGACAGAGGAAGGTAAGAAGTTCCTTACGGTGAGCCCTTTTACTATCCAAAAGGGTCTCGATGCCATTGCTGGTCCTGTTAAATCCTGCGTTCGAGCTCGCAATGGTACACTTCTTGTCGAAGCCAACTCCGCCTCGCAAGCTGCAAGAATACTTAAAGCCACCATGTTAGCCAGCTATCCAGTGAAGGTCGAGGTGCACAAGTCGCTGAACTCCTCCCGCGGTGTAATAACAACCCGCGCGTTGGACGGTTTGTCCATTGAGGAGATCAAAGAAAATCTTGCGACTCAGGGTGTCTCAGCTGTTTATCGGGTACAACGTAAGATCAACGGTGAATTCCTGCCTACTCGTACCCTGTTTCTTACTTTTGATCGGGTTGATCTGCCTCAAAAGATTAGAGCAGGGTATGAAGCCATCGAAGTTAGGCCTTATATACCCAATCCGCTGAGGTGCTTTAAATGCCAACGTTTTGGTCACACTAGTGAGTTGTGTACCGGCAAGTCCACCTGCGTCCACTGCGGTGACATCTCCCACGATGGGGCCTGTGCTTCAGCTCCATTGTGTGTGAACTGTAACGGGGAACACCCATCTAGTTCCCGAGACTGCCCCCGTTTTGCAGAGGAACGAGCGATCCAGGAGATACGGGTGAAAGAGAAGGTGTCCTTCTTGGAAGCCCGGAAGCTCCTGCGACTCCGCCAACCCTCTGCCCCGAGGTCCGGTACCTATAGCTCAGTTGCAGCTAAACCGGTACCTCGTCGGGAAATCGCAACACAGACCGGCGATATGAACGGGGCTACAATTGCGGAAAAGGTTATTTTAGCCCAAGCGCTGCCAAAGCCTTCGGCACCTACACCGAAGTTGGTATCAACATCTGCCAAATCCGCCAGCTTACAGAATAGTCCTGCACACTTGTCACCTAAAGCCTCGACCTCCGGAACTAAAGCTATTAAATTCACGACGTCTTCTGCCCCAGAAAAACAGTTTAAGACCAAGTATGTACGACAAGACTTTTTGAAAGAGAATGTGCAATCTATTACCAAGTCATCTAAAGGTAAGAAAAGTTCACGCAACTCCACACGTGTATCCTCCTCTGAAGGGTCATCTGGGGAGGAGGGCGTGAATCGGCGAAGGCCATCTTCGCCGATCAGCAAATCCAATCGGTTCGAACTACTTGGACCAAAAACTGCTCTTGAAAAAGGGACCTCCCTTGTGGAGGAGATGGACCAGGAGGATTCTGCCGCCACTGCCAGAGGGACAGTGCGGAAACGGCAGGATCGTGCTCCTGAAAATAGTACTAGCCCAACGCCTAAGAAGAACAAATTGAACCGACCAGCTAATCCCAATCTGCAGAAGCGTCTTTCGATTTGAAACTTATCCCATAATATACTCAATGGCTATCCTCCATTGGAACATACGCGGAATTCGACCACATCGACCAGAGCTTGACTTGTTGCTGCGCCAGCATGAACCCTTGGCTGTATGTTTACAAGAGACGAAGCTCCGTCCACAGGACACCGTTACCATCAGGCAGTACTCCTCCGTACGATGTGATTTATCCCCGGAGGACGGTGTCCCGGCACATGGGGGCACTATGATGCTTATTCGAGATGATATTTTTGCCAACTCCGTACCCATACAGTCTGCAATCCAGTCCGTTGCTGTCAGCATTAAGCTACCCTCCGCTTCATTCACCATTTGCAGTATCTATTTGCCTCCATCTGCGGACCTCTCGCACAGCGACTTAGAACACCTCATTTCGCAGTTGCCACCACCCTTTTTATTGGTAGGCGACGTGAATGCCCATCACCCTCTTTGGGGCTCTCCTCGGGCTTATGCGAGAGGTACGCTACTTAAAGATTTCTTGGATAGTCAGAATCTTGCTCTCTTGAACACCGGAGAGCCCACCTTTCTATCTGACGCATTTCATAGTTTTTCACACATTGACATTGCAATTTGTTCCCCTCAGCTGTCAGTCACCTTATGCTGGAATATCATCTCGGATTTGCATTCTAGTGACCACTTTCCTTGTCGTATTAGTGTCTTGACACCCGTTGTATGTTCCACCCGTTTACCTAGTTGGCGCCTAGACCACGCCAGCTGGGAACTGTACTCCCACTTGGCTGAATTTAGCTACGAAGAGGACGACTCTGTGAACCACTTGGTCGAACATCTTACAGGGACCATTCTTTCTGCTGCTGAGCAATCCATTCCGCGTTCGACTGGCTAACGCCGTCGATTTCCGGTACCTTGGTGGACCGATGACTGTCGGGATGCTATTCGCGCTCGCAGACGAGCTCTACGGGTTTTCCAGCGTTTTCCTACACTGGATAACCTGATACACTATAAACGGATGCGTGCACATTCTAGGCGGGTTATTAAGGATAGCAAAAAGATGTCATGGAATAAATTCGTGGGTTCCTTTAATCGACATACACCTTCCTCTGTCGTATGGGATAAGTTAAGACGTGTGGCTGGGAAACCGAACCATATGCCCATCGCCGGTCTCAAAACACCTACCGGAGCTGTTGTTGATACATTTGACGTGGCGAATACTTTAGGCAGTGCTTTTGCTCAGGTGTCTAGCTCAAGCAATTATTCCCCTGAGTTTCTTACAATTAAGAATCAGGTGGAATCTCAAGAATTCTCGTTTCTTTCTGGCAACCTTGAGGATTATAATCGCCTTTTCACCCTGGCAGAGCTAGACAATGCACTCTCCTCTTCACGACACTCAGCACCAGGTCCAGATGGTATCCACGTCCAAATGTTGCAACATCTCTCTCCTGATGGCAAAGATTTCCTACTCGAGGTCTATAATCGTGTCTGGGTTGATGGCATTTTTCCAGACAAGTGGCGGGAGGCCACCATCATACCCATTCTTAAACCTGGAAAGGACCGCCATCTTCCTTCCAGTTACCGTCCTATTTCCCTCACCAGTTGCGTGTGCAAGGTGATGGAACGCATGATCAATGGACGGTTGGTGTGGTGGCTGGAATCCCACAATCTTCTGACGAACATCCAGTGTGGCTTTCGACGACGACGTTCAACTGCTGACCACCTTGTCTCTCTGTCAACTCAGATTATGGACGGGTTTCTTAAGAACAGCCCCACAGTTGGGATATTTTTTGACCTCGAGAAGGCCTACGACACGTGTTGGCGGGCGGGAATACTGCGTACTCTACACATCTGGAACATACGTGGACGCATACCGTTGGTCATTCAGGAGTTTATGCGGGACCGCGTTTTTCGAGTGAGGGTGGGCTCGGTTTTTTCTAACCATTTTATTCAAGAGAACGGAGTGCCGCAGGGCTCGGTACTCAGCGTGACTCTATTTGCTATTGCGATAAATTCCATATCACTATGTGTGCCTCAAGGTGTCTCTTCCTGTTTATTCGTGGACGACTTTGCCATCTTCTGTACTTCTCAGCGTACACCGTTTTTGGAACGCCGTCTCCGGCGGTGTTTGGACAATCTCTATGCTTGGAGCTCGAAACACGGTTTTCGTTTCTCCGCTGAGAAGACAGTCTGCGTTAACTTCTGGCGCCGTAAGTGGCAAATGCCGCCGTCTCTTCGACTCGGGCCAGATTTACTTCCTTTCGCAGACGAGGCGAGATTCCTTGGTTTGATCTTCGATCGGAAACTTTGTTGGGCACCACAAATAGCACAGCTTAGAGCACGATGTGACCGTTCTCTAAATCTTTTACGGATACTAAGTGGCAAATCTTGGGGTGCGGATCGGACTGCATTGCTCCGTCTTTATCGTGCTGTGATTCGTTCGAAGTTGGACTATGGCAGCATTGTGTATTCTTCAGCTCGACCTTCAGTGCTCAGAAGGTTAGACACAGTCCATAACCAGGGCATCCGTGTGGCCGTTGGAGCTTTTCCAACGAGCCCAGTCGTTAGCCTCTACGCCGAATCGGGAGAACCTCCTCTGCGTTGTCGGCGTGATGTCCTGCTTGCTAATTATGGCTGTGGGCTGAAGTGTATGCCTGGGCATCCAACTTATCACGCGTTTTTCTCCTCTGAGCTGCACGAGCGATACTGCCTCCGCTCTCTGAGCCCCAGGCCAGCAGGTTTTCGTTTCCGTGAGCTTCTACGCCAGCACCATGTTGACATTCCTCGGCTGTTATCCAAGGGAGAGAGTATACACCCCCCTTGGTTACGCGCTACCTCCCATGTCGATCTCGGGATGACGCTCTACGGGAAATCTGTTACGCCTCTTGATAGTATTCGTCTTTGCTTTTTAGAATTTTTATCCAAATACAGTGGCCGTATTTGTATTTACACCGATGGTAGTAAGAGCCCCGACGGTGTTGGATGTGCCTTTGTCACTGGCACCGCAACTTCTACTTACGGTTTGCCTAGTTGCACATCTATATATTCTGCCGAGCTATATGCTATTTATCAAGCCCTTCTGTATATTCGACGTCGAAAATTAGGTGACTGCCTTATTCTTAGTGATTCCCTTAGTGCACTTCAGAGCATTCGTGAGCTGTACAATTACCATCCTTTGGTGCAGCGCATCCAGGACGTTCTCCACATTTTGCACGCTTCTGGTTTTAATGTGGAGTGCGCATGGATTCCTGGACACGTTGGCTTGCCAGGGAATGACACGGCGGATTTGGCAGCGAAATCGGCAGTCACAGCGCCCAGTGTTACGATTACCCATTCAACAGCAGAAGATTTTAGAGTGGCTGTACGGAGAGCCGTTTTATCGACTTGGCATGCGGAGTGGTCGGCTCTCCGTGGTAATAAGCTGCGAGAGGTGAAGGACCTCCCTGTCAACTGGGTAACCTCCTCTCGTTTATTCCGCCGGGAGGAGGTAGTACTAGCTCGGCTAAGAATTGGCCACTGTATTTTTACTCACAGTTACCTTTTTAAACGTGAACCTGCTCCTGTCTGTGCGCTCTGTGGGGAGGCACAGACAGTTCGTCATGTGTTGCTGGAGTGTGGTCACCTGGCACACATTCGGTCATCTATGGGCATGCCGGCCACTCTTGCTGAGGTCCTGGCAGATGACCCAAGAGCAGTGGACAGGGTTTTTAAATTTTTAGCAAAACTTTCTTTTACCTTGACGTTTTAGTGTGATAGCAGTTTTTTTTAAACTCTTTTAATTTTAATGTGTTGATTTTAGATGGAGTTTTATATCCAGCTCTAGTTATAGGGCTGGACAGTTCTGTTACTTCCGTTTCAACTGTGTTAGCTCTTTTACTTGTGTTTACTTTTTTGTTTGGTATTTTCTAACCTCCTATTGCCAAGTTTTAATCATAAGGGCGCTTATGACCTCGGCAGTTGAGCGCCCTTAAACACCATTATCATCATCATCATTTCTGGCAACCTTGAGGATTATAATCGCCTTTTCACCCTGGCAGAGCTAGAGAATGCACTCTCCTCTTCACGACACTCAGCACCAGGTCCAGATGGTATCCACGTCCAAATGTTGCAACATCTCTCTCCTGATGGCAAACATTTCCTACTCGAGGTCTATAATCGTGTCTGGGTTGATGGCATTTTTCCAGACAAGTGGCGGGAGGCCACTATCATACCCATTCTTAAACCTGGAAAGGACCGCCATCTTCCTTCCAGTTACCGTCCTATTTCCCTCACCAGTTGCGTGTGCAAGGTGATGGAACGCATGATCAATGGACGGTTGGTGTGGTGGCTGGAATCCCACAATCTTCTGACGAACATCCAGTGTGGCTTTCGACGACGACGTTCAACTGCTGACCACCTTGTCTCTCTGTCAACTCAGATTATGGACGGGTTTCTTAAGAACAGCCCCACAGTTGGGATATTTTTTGACCTCGAGAAGGCCTACGACACGTGTTGGCGGGCGGGAATATTGCGTTCTCTGCACAACTGGAACATACGTGGACGCCTACCGTTGGTCATTCAGGAGTTTATGCGGGACCGCGTTTTTCGAGTGAGGGTGGGTTCGGTTTTTTCTAACCATTTTATTCAAGAGAACGGAGTGCCGCAGGGCTCGGTACTCAGCGTGACTCTATTTGCTATTGCGATAAATTCCATATCACTATGTGGCCTCAAGGTGTCTCTTCCTGTTTATTCGTGGACGACTTTGCCATCTTCTGTACTTCTCAGCGTACACCGTTTTTGGAACGCCGTCTCCAGCGGTGTTTGGACAATCTCTATGCATGGAGCTCGAAACACGGTTTTCGTTTCTCCGCTGAGAAGACAGTCTGCGTTAACTTCTGGCGCCCTAAGTGGCAAATGCCGCCGTCTCTTCGACTCGGGCCAGATTTACTTCCTTTTGCAGACAAGGCGAGATTCCTTGGTTTGATCTTCGATCGGAAACTTTGTTGGGCACCACAAATAGCACAGCTTAGAGCACGATGTGACCGTTCTCTAAATCTGTTACGGATACTAAGTGGCAAATCTTGGGGTGCGGATCGGACGGCATTGCTCCGTCTTTATCGTGCTGTGATTCGTTCGAAGTTGGACTATGGCAGCATTGTGTATTCTTCAGCTCGACCTTCAGTGCTCAGAAGGTTAGACACAGTCCATAACCAGGGCATCCGTGTGGCCGTTGGAGCTTTTCCAACGAGCCCAGTTGTTAGCCTCTACGCCGAATCGGGAGAACCTCCTCTGCGTTGTCGGCGTGATGTCCTGCTTGCTAATTATGGCTGTGGGCTGAAGTGTATGCCTGGGCATCCAACTTATCACGCGTTTTTCTCCCCTGAGCTGCACGAGCGATACTGCCTCCGCTCTCTGAGCCCCAGGACAGCAGGTTTTCGTTTCCGTGAGCTTCTACGCCAGCACCATGTTGACATTCCTCGGCTGTTATCCAAGGGAGAGAGTATACACCCCCCTTGGTTACGCGCTACCTCCCATGTCGATCTCGGGATGACGCTCTACGGGAAATCTGTTACGCCTCTTGATAGTATTCGTCGTTGCTTTTTAGAATTTTTATCCAAATACAGTGGCCGTATTTGTATTTACACCGACGGTAGTAAGCGCCCCGACGGTGTTGGATGTGTCTTTGTAACTGGCACCGCAACTTCTACTTACGGTTTGCCTAGTTGCACATCTATATATTCTGCCGAGCTATATGCTATTTATCAAGCCCTTCTGTATATTCGACGTCGAAAATTAGGTGACTGCCTTATTCTTAGTGATTCCCTTAGTGCCCTTCAGAGCATTCGTGAGCTGTACAATTACCGTCCTTTGGTGCAGCGCATCCAGGACATTCTCCACATTTTGCACGCTTCTGGTTTTAATGTGGAGTGCGCATGGATTCCTGGACACGTTGGCTTGCCAGGGAATGACACGGCGGATTTGGCAGCGAAATCGGCAGTCACAGCGCCCAGTGTTACGATTACCCATTCAACAGCAGAAGATTTTAGAGTGGCTGTACGGAGAGCAGTTTTTTCTACTTGGCATGCGGATTGGTCGGCTCTCCGTGGTAATAAGCTGCGAGAGGTGAAGGACCTCCCTATCAACTGGGTAACCTCCTCTCGTTTATTCCGCCGGGAGAAGGTAGTACTAGCTCGGCTAAGAATTGGCCACTGTATTTTTACGCACAGTTACCTTTTTAAACGTGAACCTGCTCCTGTCTGTGCGCTCTGTGGGGAGGCACAGACAGTTCGTCATGTGTTGCTGGAGTGTGGTCACCTGGCACACATTCGGTCATCTATGGGCATGCCGGCCTCTCTTGCTGAGGTCCTGGCAGATGACCCAAGAGCAGTAGACAGGGTTTTTAAATTTTTAACAAAACTTTCTTTTACCTTGACGTTTTAGTGTGATAGCAGTTTTTTTTAAACTCTTTTAATTTTAATATGTTGATTTTAGATGGTGTTTTATATCCAGCTCTGTTTAGAGGGCTGTGCCGTTCTGTTACTTCCGTTTCAACTGTGTTAGCTCTTTTACTTGTGTTTTTTCCTTTTTTTTTTTGGTATTTTTCTTACTGCCTATTGCCAAGTTTTAATCGCAAGGGCGCTTATGACCTCGGCGGTTGAGCGCCCTTAAACACCATTATCATCATCTTGAGGATTATAATCGCCTTTTCACCCTGGCAGAGCTAGACAATGCACTCTCCTCTTCACGACACTCAGCACCAGGTCCAGATGGTATCCACGTCCAAATGTTGCAACATCTCTCTCCTGAAGGCAAAGATTTCCTACTCGAGGTCTCTAATCGTGTCTGGGTTGATGGCATTTTTCCAGACAAGTGGCGGGAGGCCACCATCATACCCATTCTTAAACCTGGAAAGGACCGCCATCTTCCTTCCAGTTACCGTCCTATTTCCCTCACCAGTTGCGTGTGCAAGGTGATGGAACGCATGATCAATGGACGGTTGGTGTGGTGGCTGGAATCCCACAATCTTCTGACGAACATCCAGTGTGGCTTTCGACGACGACGTTCAACTGCTGACCACCTTGTCTCTCTGTCAACTCAGATTATGGACGGGTTTCTTAAGAACAGCCCCACAGTTGGGATATTTTTTGACCTCGAGAAGGCCTACGACACGTTGGCTGGCGGGAATATTGCGTTCTCTGCTAAACTGGAACATACGTGGACGCCTACCGTTGGTCATTCAGGAGTTTATGCGGGACCGCGTTTTTCGAGTGAGGGTGGGCTCGGTTTTTTCTAACCATTTTATTCAAGAGAACGGAGTGCCGCAGGGCTCGGTACTCAGCGTGACTCTATTTGCTATTGCGATAAATTCCATATCAGTATGTGTGCCTCAAGGTGTCTCTTCCTGTTTATTCGTGGACGACTTTGCCATCTTCTGTACTTCTCAGCGAACACCGTTTTTGGAACGCCGTCTCCAGCGGTGTTTGGACAATCTCTATGCTTGGAGCTCGAAACACGGTTTTCGTTTCTCCGCTGAGAAGTCAGTCTGCGTTAACTTCTAGCGCCGTAAGTGGCAAATGCCGCCGTCTCTTCGACTCGGGCCAGATTTACTTCCTTTCGCAACCGAGGCGAGATTCCTTGGTTTGATCTTCGATCGGAAACTTTGTTGGGCACTACAAATAGCACAGCTTAGAGCACGATGTGACCGTTCTCTAAATCTTTTACGGATACTAAGTGGCAAATCTTGGGGTGCGGATCGGACGGCATTGCTCCGTCTTTATCGTGCTGTGATTCCTTCGAAGTTGGACTATGGCAGCATTGTGTATTCTTCAGCTCGACCTTCAGTGCTCAGAAGGTTAGACACAGTCCATAACCAGGGCATCCGTGTGGCCGTTGGAGCTTTTCCAACGAGCCCAGATGTTTGCCTCTACGCCGAATCTGGAGAACCTCCTCTGCGTTGTCGGCGTGATGTCCTGCTTGCTAATTATGGCTGTGGGCTGAAGGGTATGCCTGGGCATCCAACTTATCACGCGTTTTTCTCCCCTGAGCTGCACGAGCGATACTGCCTCCGCTCTCTGAGCCCCAGGCCAGCAGGTTTTCGTTTCCGTGAGCTTCTACGCCAGCACCATGTTGACATTCCTCGGCTGTTATCCAAGGGAGAGAGTATACACCCCCCTTGGTTACGTGCTACCTGTCATGTCGATCTCGGGATGACGCTCTACGGAAAATCTGTTACGCCTCTTGATAGTATTCGTCGTTGTTTTTTGAATTTGTATCCAAATACAGTGGCCGTATTTGTATTTACACCGATGGTAGTAAGAGCCCCGACGGTGTTGGATGTGCCTTTGTCACTGGCACCGGAACTTCTACTTACGGTTTGCCTAGTTGTACATCTATATATTCTGCCGAGCTATATGCTATTTATCAAGCCCTTCTGTATATTCGACGTCGAAAATTAGTTGACTGCCTTATTCTTAGTGATTCCCTTAGTGCCCTTCAGAGCATTCGTGAGCTGTACAATTACCATCCTTTGGTGCAGCGCATCCGGGACGTTCTCCACATTTTGCACGCTTCTGGTTTTAATGTGGAGTGCGCATGGATTCCTGGACACGTTGGCTTGCCAGGGAATGACACGGCGGATTTGGCAGCGAAATCGGCATTCACAGCGCCCAGTGTTACGATTACCCATTCAACAGCAGAAGATTTTAGAGTGGCTGTACGGAGAGCCGTTTTTTCGACTTGGCATGCGGAGTGGTCGGCTCTCCGTGGTAATAAGCTGCGAGAGGTGAAGGACCTCCCTGTCAACTGGGTAACCTCCTCTCGTTTATTCCGCCGGGAGGAGGTAGTACTAGCTCGGCTAAGAATTGGCCACTGTATTTTTACTCACAGTTACCTTTTTAAACGTGAACCTGCTCCTGTCTGTGCGCTCTGTGGGGAGGCACAGACAGTTCGTCATGTGTTGCTGGAGTGTGGTCACCTGGCACACATTCGGTCATCTATGGGCATGCCGGCCTCTCTTGCTGAGGTCCTTGCTGATGACCCAAGAGCAGTGGACAGGGTTTTTAAATTTTTAGCAAAAGTTTCTTTTACCTTGACGTTTTAGTGTGATAGCGGTATTTTAAACTCTTTTGGTTTTAATGTGTTGATTTTAGATGGAGTTTTATATCCAGCTCTGGTTAGAGGGCTGGACAGTTCTGTTACTTCCGTTTCAACTGTGTTAGCTCTTTTACTTGTGTTTACTTTTTTGTTTGGTATTTTCTTACTGCCTATTGCCAAGTTTTAATCATAAGGGCGCTTATGACCTCGGCAGTTGAGCGCCCTTAAGCACCATTATCATCATCAGCTCATCTGACCATAAACAAGCAAAATATATATCAAAACCAAAAGGCGTACAATATAATTTAAGACATCTGTGTAAACTTGTTACAAAAGTATCCTTGGGTTAAAGTGTATTAAATCTTAATATATCTTCTCTCTTGATCACTAGCACTATCACTAGCACTTACCACTTTTCTTGAAGCAATCGTCAGAATATACCATGATGACTGTAAAGTGTCTCTCGTTCGTGTTGCTTTTCGTTTACCTGCGTTACCATGTCCTGGGTTCCTATCTCCGTTGATGATACTGGGACCTGAAGTTCTGCTGAAGTCACCGCTGCTGGATCTTGTCCTCGTCGACTCTGGATAGCACGTACAATGGTTCTCCTTTTATAAACCAATATTCCTATTGCTGCTGAAAAAACAGTACCAATTATCCAACCAATATACCCATTGTTACTTTTACCCTGATTCAACCGTTTTGCTAGTTGAACCTGAGCCATTAATTCTGGTATTGGAATTCTCGGTGCTCGGTCGTCGGCTTGTAGATGTTCTCGGATCTCAGCTAACTGTCGAAAACTGTAGTCCGCCTGTTGTAATTTTGCTGAAATATTCTGTCGTTCTTCTTCGTTGAAAATAGCCTGGATATCTGGTACAACTATAGATGTCGCACTGATGTTCCACATCGATTCACCTGTAATCACTGGTAATAAAAGTAATTTGATCTGAATGATAATAACAATCAAGATCTTCGGTGATAAATCCTGTTCATTGAAGCATCATCGTCTGCGTCAGTTCTTGTCGTCTAGCACTGCATACTTTTATTATTTTCAATGGAGTTGAGACTGCATAAATCCAATAACTTCTTTCTTGACTCTTGGTATGAAACCAAACTGATGTAAAGTTCTCTGCAACTAGCGTCTTTCTGCATAGCCTGTGAACTTGCCTTTCTTGGCCAAAAAATAATGATGATATACAAGTATAAGCTGTACTTGAATATAGTGCAAATTCTGCGGGACATATAGAAATGATGGTCTTTTTGCATCGGCTGAGTTGGGGATAAGTGAGTAAAGCATATTTTTGCCTATTTTCAGATACTGCCAGGAATTTAACCGATGTGTCAATAACCACATGTCCAACACCCTGTACTTTTGTAGGTAAAGGTATTATTTGAAATAAATCTAGATCTCTATCTGTTCCTTTTAAAGGAATTTGGATCAATATTCTAATTATCCCAGGTACTGAATAAACAATAACATCACAAAGGCTATAGTACATATACATATCTTCAATTTCTACTCCTGCTACTAATGATAACCCCGTAGGTAATCTCTGTACTACCGATTTTAAAATATTTGATAAATTTTGCGGTGTAACTATCGTAGCACTTAATCTTCCTGATAGTATTACATCAAGCCCCTCATGTAATTGCATCAACTTTTGTTGTAAATCAACTGCTATCATAGCCATTTCTCTTTGACATTCTATGAAGTTTAATTGTTCAGCAAAGTCTCTAACTCTCTCTCTTTTGTCACGCGATCTACAATTTCTGTTAGGTTCTCTGGTATTTTCATATGCAAACGCGTTCTATCGTCTAACTGTTTTAAGTAAGTTATTTGTTCTTCCGCCACATGCGTCATTATACTCGTTTGATTTTGTAATTTAGAAATAGTTTCATGTACATCATTCATTTCTTCTCTATCTGGCGTTCCTATAAGTAACTTTATAATTGAACCTCCTACGTCTAACAATCCTCTCTTTTCTCTATGCATTTGGTGTGGAAGGTACTGATCTAATGTTTTTAGTTCATCAGCAATTTGTTCCATAAGATAAGTTAGTCTTGGTAACCATGCTAACCTCGTCTTGGTAAACTCATTTCTTAGTACATCTTCAGTATTTACTATTCTCACATTACTATTAAAATGTGGAGGAAGTTGTTTTATTCCCCTCTTAATTCTCTCAAGTGCATCTTTGTAATTTTTAATAGAAATATCTATTCCTACCGTCCATTTACTTCCGGATATCAGTAGTCTTTCCTGGTGTGCGAACACTACCCCTTTATTCAGTTTAGTCATCTGCAGCCCATTTGGCAACGTGAAAGAATCTCCTGCACAAGCAAAACCTGCGAACAAAAGTCTAACTTAATTTCGAATAAGCCTATTCTTGTCGTGCTTCGCCTTCATCATCCACTCTCTCGCTCCCTCTAGATCTAAGGTTCCACGGAATTTCTGGTCTCCTATTTTCTCTAATTTCTCTATCTATTCTAGGATCTTTCCACGATGGATCTAAGATACTGTCATCCCCTATTGCATCTGTAATTGTGTCATCAAAACCTACTGCTCCTTCCTCCTCATCGTTGTCTTTACTTTGCTCTATTTCAATAAATCCTGTAGACGGATGTCTCCTTTTGACCTATCTTTAATTTATACGTTAATGGTGAACATTTTTCTATTATTTCCCAAGGTCCACTGTATTTAGGTGCTAACTTCCTGCACTTATTCTTTCCCAAATACGGATTATCCAAGTATACGTAATCTCCTACATTATACTCAATCACTTTTGCCTTTTTGTCATAATTCTCTTTTTGTTTCTCTTTTCCCTTTATAATATTACCTTGAACTGCTTTGTAAGCTTCTCTAAGTCTTTGTTTTAAAGATTCTACATGCTGTTTTGCACTACTTAATTTTGCAATATCTCTTTTAGGTTCTAGTTCTAATTCTGATGGTAATTTCATTTCTCTCCCATGTAATAAATAATATGGGCTATATTTTCTCTCGGTGTGTGGTGCTGACCTATAAGCCATCAATACAAATGGTATCATCCTATCCCATTCTTCTCCATATTGCGATATCATCATTGCTAATGAATCGTTTAAATATCTATGAAATCTTTCAATTACTGAATTTGATTGCGGATGCATTGGACTGCTATTAGCCCTCTCTATTCCAAAGAATTTACATACTTCTTCAAATAATGCTGATTGAAAATTACTCCCCTGATCTGATAAGATTTTCTCGGGAATACCATGTCTGCATAATACCTCTGTTACTAAGGCTCTAGCAACTGTTCCGGCTGTTTGATCTGGTATCGGAATCGCTTCCAGGTATTTACTAAAATGACATATAACTGTGAGCATATATTTATTTCCTGCTGTTGTAACCTGAAGTGGTCCCGTTATGTCAATTGATATTAATTGAAAAGGTCTTGTTGAAATTCCTAACGGTGCATTTGGTCTTCGAACTATTTTCCTTCTCCCACATGTCTCACACATTCTTATGTAATCTTTCACATCTTCTCTAATTGTCGGCCAAAAAATCTAGCTTCTATCAAGTCTTTAGTGCGTTTTTCTCCTTGATGAGCACTGAATTTCGTATCATGATGTAATTTAAGAATTGTCGCTACTAATTGACATGGTATGACCAGTCTATCTCCCCCATTAGTTTTTCTGTATAGTATTCCGTCTTTATCCAAAAATACTATGTTATTTCTTTTTGCTCTCATGTCATCTACTAATTGTCTACAATATAAGTCATTTTTCTGTGCTTCTAGTATTAATTCCCTAGTCAGTCCTACTTCTGAGGATATTTCTGTTGCATTGACTGTATTTGATTCTCCTGTCATAGTTGATTCTCCTGTCATCAAAAGACATCTCAATCTAGATAACATATCTGGTACAATGTGTTGTTTACCAGGTTTATGATTTACTTCAAAATCATATTCGCTCAAAGTTAAAACCCAACGCGTTAATCTAGCGCTTAAATGTGGATTTTTCGTCGTTAGTAACCATGTTAATGCTTTATGGTCCGTGTATACAATGAAATGATTTCCAACCAAATAAATTCTGAATTTCTTTACTCCAAATACAACACTTAAAAGTTCTTTTTCTGTAGTCGTATAATTTAATTCTGGTGACGTCAACAATCTACTAGCATAACCAATTGGTCTTTCTTGTCCATCTTGCTCCTGAGCAAGTACAACTCCTAGTCCATACATACTAGCGTCACATGATAAAATGAATGGTTTTGTAAAATCTGGATGAGCCAATACAGCTTCTACTGTTAGTGCTTGTAGCAATTTTTGAAAAGCGTTCTCCTGATCTTGTTTCCATTCAAACTTTTGACTTTTCTTTAACAACTGCGTTAATGGTTTACTTTTATCGGCAAAATGTTCAATGAATGATCTGTAATAACCTACGGCCCCTAAGAATGATCTTACTTGTTTCACAGTCGTTGGTCTTACAAACTTTTTAATGGCTTCTACTTTAGTAGGATCGGGTTTTATGCCCTCGGCACTTACTACATGTCCTACATACACTATTTCTTTATGTGCAACATGACATTTCTGAAGTCCTGGTTTCAAACCTGCTTCCATTAGTCTGTCAAATACCTGATCTAGTCTGTCTGCATGTTCTTTTATTGTCTTTGAAAATATTAGTATGTCATCCATATATACTAGCATATTAATCCTCTAAGTCCTCCCATAATCAAATCTATGGCTTTTGACCATGTCATCGGTGCAGATACCAGTCCGTACGGTAATCTATTGTACTCATAGCTTCCTTCTGTACAAACGAAGCTCGTTTTATGCTTATCTTGATTTTTACTTTAATTGCATGATATGCTGAATCAATATCTATGATCGAAAAATAAGCATTCCCACTTAGCATTGACAAATTTTCTTTAATGTCTGGGATTGGCCACGAAGGTACTCGTGTTACAGCATTTAATTTCCTGTAATCTACACATAATCTATATTTAACTTCACCATTTAGTGCTTTATTAGGTACAAATAAACATGGACTTGCCCATTCTGATTTTGTATGTTCTATTATCTTTTTATCTAACATCTCTTTTATCTGTCTCTTTAGTTCACCCTGTAATGCAAATGGTACTCTATAAGGATTTTGTCTTATAGGAAGAGCGTCTCCTGTATCTATAGAATGTTCTACCACATCTGTATACGGTAATTCTCCCGTTACTGAGTCCATAAATAACATTGCATGACGATACACAATTCTTGCTATTTCCCTCTTATCACGTCCTTCTAAATGCGATAGTTTCTCCCCTATTACAGCTATTATTTCATCAAATTTCTTTTGTCTTGCGGGTACATCAAAATCTGAAAATATTCATAATCTTTTATCCAATCGGATATTTTCTTGGTTAGGTTAATTCGGCTCACCGGATAAGGTACCGATTCATACTCGTTACATATGACACATTCTTGACTAGTTCCTAGTCCTGCCCTAACACACATTTCTCCTGCTAAACCCATATACCGTCGACTTCTTCGTCTAATTAATTCTGGAATTTCCTCACTATGGTGCTGTCGGGGTCTTACACAACCTAGAGCAAGTTTCCTCCCTATTTTCTCGTTACTACTTGTCACAGCGCAAGAATGTTGACAGTTGTCATTCCGGATGTGATCAGATTGTCCTCTAACATTTCTTACGACTTTGGGCAACGGATTATGATTTTCCATTTCTTTCATCGGTCCGTACACAGGCCTGTGATTAATTGCCCATGGGGATACGAGCTGCCGCCCTTTTCGATCTTCCAACCGTCCTCCTTCTATACCTCCTCCAGATATAGGAATTATGCCCCGTGAACATGTTTTTGATTCATGCCCCTTCCATTCGCCGGAATTATTTGTACCATCATTTAATCGCCTCTCGCAGGCTCGTGCGAATGGGAATTCCTCGGCCATTCTCATAGATAATAAATCTATCTCCGCTTCATCTAAGTCCATCTCCCGAACTCTATCAGTTAGCTCATTTACTTGGACGTCCTGCTGTGGATTTGTTCTTAACCGCCTCACTACTCCTGTCTTCGCATAAGACGTAGCACAATATCTCGCGCAAGGATTACACAACATTACATTTTCTTTGTCTATCATATTAAATGCATAAGTATTATCTCTCATTTCTTTACTATACTCTGAAGCTTCACCTATTTTTGTCCCTTTTTCTATTAGAACTGATTTAACACTCAAATTTAATATTCTCACTATACCATACTTAGCATCTCTATCATATTTCTCATGACCCTGCCTAATCCAATTAGGTAATTTATTTACGTCGTTTTCTTCCACAGTCTTTTTCTAAGCGGATCCCTTATTGATATCTCGATAATTTAACACTTTTGTTATCACTTTGGCCATATATATCTTATTTACCGTTACTTCACACGGTTCTACATAAACTTCTGCGGGAAGAGTTGCTCTCTTTTTACTCTTTATGTGAGCAAGCGTAACATGTTCACTACAAGGCTCTAGAATCGTATTTTCTACTGGTACTACGTCCCAAGTTATCTCTTTACTATCATCTACTTGATTAGTCACTGTCTTTATCATGAATACCCGTTCAACACGCCTAGGGTTAGCTACTCCCTTGCCCTGTTTAACGTTATTCACACCTTGTACTTCTATTTGTGAGATGGTCACCAAAGGTACACTTTCCCCTCCTAAATGTAGTATTTCATCGCAGAGATTCACCTTAGCCTTTAGTTGACGTAGGATATCCAATCCTAATATCCCTGTACATCCTATATCGATTGGTGCTATATAAAACTTGTTTTATCTCTGTGTTACCTATCATAATCTCTACTTCCATTTCTCCTACTATTTGTAACTGAGCGCCTGTAACTCCTACTGCGCTTAACTTTGTTGGCATAATTGGATAATTGAACTTTGTAACTCCTAAGTTAATGACTGAAACATTTGCACCCGTGTCAATCATCATGTGATGAAGGTCCTCTTGTATGACTACTTGTACATACAATTCTGCAGCAGTTCCTGCCCCTGCGGGTCCTGAAGCTAATACTGCGCCATGTCCCCGCTCCTTGGCACAGCTTTGTAGTTTCCCTGATTAGATCCTTTCCACATACAATCTTTCATCATATGCCCTGGCATATTACATTTGTAACATCTTTTGTGCATGGGTGATGCTCCTACTTTTTGATTGTTCGAATTTTGTGACTGCCATGTTGACTTATTTGAGTTCTTGGGTTTCCATTTGTCCCCATTCTGAAATTTAAAACCCCTAAGTTCATCCCTGAGTAATCTATTTCCATTATCTCTGTTAACCCTTTTTACTCTACAGTTCACTGCTAAATGTCCAACTTTATGACACCGGAAACATGCTTTTGCTACTGAAAATATTTTCTTTTCCGTTCCGTTAGGTTTATTTTGAAAATTTCCAAGATTTCCACCGCCTCTTTGCCTCTCAGCATTTTCTACTGTGGTAGCCATGCGAATGGCTGACGTTAAATTTTCAGGCATTTGAAATCTAACTTGCTGTCCGACCACGCACTTAAGACCATGAATGAATGCAGCAAGAAGTCTTCGCTCTGCTTCTTCATTAACAATTTTCTGAGCTGCGGCATTATCTGCTTGAATAACTGTCTTTTGACATAATTGCCTACACCTATCTGCAAATACTTCTACACTTTCATCATGTTTTTGAACGGCATCTTGTAGAGCTGTGTAATGATATTGAGCTGGTAATTTTTCTGTAAATATATCAATAAATGCTTTCTTGAAAACGTTCCACGGTATTTCACTTACTTGCAACTCAGCTTTACCCTTGAAAAATTGTAGAGCTATTCCTCCCAATTTTGCTCTTGCTATATTTACCTGATCTTTTTCATTCCAGTTTCCTACCACTGCTAAATGTTCTATATTAGCAAAGAAATCTTTAACTGGTTTACTCTGTTTTGGATCCCCTGTGAACTCACGTATATTATTGGCAATACTAACATCTTTGCGCAATAAACTGATTTCTCTAACTTTCTCTTCTAATTCTCTTACTTTTTGTTCAGTTGCCATCTTGAATCTATTTATTTATTACTACAATGATAAGCAAAATACACAAAACACGAAATAGCTATCACTGTCGCAACTACAACAACATAACACCCATAATCTCGCACTATGGCATCTATCTTATCTAACCACATCAGAAAGTAAACTACTAATGACCAGTATTTTATGTTAGAAAATACTAACTTTATACCCCAGAGTGGATACGAAGTCGTTCGATTAGCTAGCACAACATAACACAATATTTTGTCACGTGTACTGTTGAGGGATGCTCATGTACATATATCAATTCAGACCTTTATTAAGCATTTCTCTAATTTATTAAACTTTTCTTTACTTGGTATAGAAGACATTTTTAGTTCAGAGTTCTGAACATATTTTCTAAATTTTATAACTTATCTTTCTTAGCTGGTGGCTGATAACAATATCTGCATTCTAACAGGAATAATGTGGGCTACCACTTCCTGTGACCATATGGGATGGTCTATGCCATCAGCCTCCGGTTGCCTACGTGCCGATGGTCACGACATCAGGCCACTTCCTGGCACTCCTGAATCAGACAGGATTTTCTAGAACAATTGCTTAAAATAACTGAAGCGTTGGCGTTGGCTCGCCTTATTTGGTATAAAATACGTCATATTAAACAGGATACCCGTAGGTGGTAATTCCCTATATAACCAGCCATAGACTTCCGGAAAGGGGTCTTTTTTTCGTCTAAGTAGAGAGGCTGGTCACATTGACATTTGTAAAAGGCGAGCCAAGGCACGCAACGCATCAGGGCTCAGCAACCCTCAACCTCCACGTGACTTCCTCGCTAAGGTAAGCGCCCAAAAGGGCCTTCATTAATATATCAACTATGTGTTAGTTAAAAACTAAGATTGTTACTTATTATGTGAACCTATAAATGGTGGATAAATAAATGGGCCAACAAACGACCCAATGAGTTGTCTCTACCCTTTAAACTTGCTTAAGTCCGCTACGCTCCCCTGTCACAACCCTAGTTGTGACATATGGTCGAGGCGCCGGCTCTTCCCCGAAATCAGCGTTTCGTTGGTGAAGAGTATGGTTCGATCCTGTACCTCGGTATATGTTGTAGCGCCGCCTTTTCAAATTATTATATTGTAGATTTAATTCACAAATAATAGAGTTACACTGATTCTAACAATATGTCACCCAGAAACCCTGCCTCGATTTTGCATATGCATTGCAACTCTCCAGACACTTTCTTTTCTTACTATATTATTGCCAGAAATGGATATCGTAAATGTAGTCTCCTTGCCTGATGTTTCAATTTATACCTCTGTTTTCAATTTCTTTCAGTAGCTTACAAATTCAAAATTTTGCAATTAAAATACTTTTGTAATTTTATTTAATTGTAATATTTAGAGTACATTTAAGGCGATTCTTCTCCTAAGCATCACAGTTTGCATTAGCCTCGAATTAGTTGCTTTCGATTTTTCAAAAGAACACTTTATTCAACTGCATTTTTCAATTTTATAATTAATTTATTTAGCCTTTAAATGCTAAAGTTTATGGAAATACAATTTGCAGATATCTTACGGTGTTACTGCAGTGCTTGATTTCCATTGGAATATAAACATTCAATATAATTTTTTTTTTTCAGTATGGCACTACATATGCGATTCGCAACATAATGTTTAATTGTATTGCTTTGATTATTATGTCACTTTAAAGATTCGATTTGTACTGACCATCAATGTCTCTTCTACTCATGCAGCAGTTCATGATCCATACCCAAGATAATGGCTGATCCAGTAATAATAGAATAATTATAAGTCATAATCAATATATGGAAGGTAAGCGCCCCCCCTCCAAAGGAAGGAGTTCGAATGAAACCAAATTCATACTACCGAATTTGAAGGAAAACGAAAAAAGGGAACGAAAAGACAACGAAAACGTAGTAAAATTTATAATAATAATAGTCGTAATAATAATTATTATAATAAATAATAACAACACTAACAGTGTTAATCTACTAGCATTCTACTTAAACAAAAAGACCGTACACGCAGAAATATGCTACAAATGCAGAATTTAACCACAAAAGAACTTGATCACACGATGTCGAAGTTATAATTTTTTTTACAAGTTTGTAATATTCCTTAAATTGTGAAAATAAACACAGTTGTTGCCGCCATTTGTTGAGAAATAAGAACATTTTCGATAAACTTTAATGTAAAGGTCGTTATGTGGTGAGGGCAGTTTTCAAAAAAAAAAAAAAAAAATTTTTTCAGGGAGCCTTGAAATATGTATTTTTGTTGAAATTTCGCTACCGAAATTTTTTTGAAGTGGAAGACCACACTTTCCACTTACGAAATTAACACTGTTAATTATTAACTCATAGCAGTAGTACTAATAAATAACGTTGCCAATAAGACTAATATATAATACCACTGTTTATTCAATTAACAATGATCATACCATTATTAATAATAATTACCTTAACGATGTTGATTGTTGTAGTAATATTATTCATTGTATGAAGGACGTTACTACTGAACAGTTAATAAGAAAGACATAATAAATCATTCTAAAGGAACAGGTAATAGCGCGTTATTAATATTGCTTAATACCGCTAAGTTCCCTGGTCTCAATTGCCTTACTTCACACATAAGACAACAATATGTCGACCCGTAAACAAACGCATTCGCCAGGCTTATTGTCTAAAAACTCGGACGAGTGGGCAAACACTTTTTACATATAGCACCCTACATTCCTTATAACTAAATTCCCATATGTTTTTAATTATGACATATAGCGTACTTACCCATACACCTGGTACTGCATAGGATTACATCCTTATGATGGGTCCATTCTTGGCTACTCACACAGAAGCACATCCTCATAGGAGAGAAACGCTTTTCTTCCGTATTACACACTCACTAATTTGACTGTGAATAATTCACTCACCAAGGCGACCGAGTTATCTTTTTGCCGAAACCGGATGCATCTTATCACTTGGCTACACTGGCATTGAACACGCTGCGGTTTTAGAAGCATTTCTATTGCGATGGAAAGTAGGAATATGAATTAGAGGATATGGAGAATACATCAGAATATACTGCCATATAACTCTCTCGGGAACATATAAAATATATGATTTCATTCCGCGCATTATTGTGTGTTACTGTGTTTGCATAACCTTGTTATTATTCGTCGTTATTACATTTTATTCCCGTGTAAAAATGTTATTTTAATTCTCCTGCCAAAACGAGATCATTTTTATTTTTATTATTTGATCGCTCATTTTTTTTTTTTTTTCTTTCTTCTTTTCCTCGAACATAATTTACTTGATTTTCTTTTCCTCCCGTTCAAGTAATTATGGCAGTACATTCGAATATAGATTGGTATATGGAATCGTATTTTTAACTTTGGAATCACTGAATTTTCGGCATTGTATCTCTCTTTATCTTATTTTATTTCGTATTATTCTTTATCACTCACGCATTTGTTATGTCTATGGACTTCTCTTTTGACTATTGTGCTAGCAGTCATCTTATTTCGTCGTCCGGAATTATTAATTACTACTCGCATACAGGGAGCTGTAGCTTTCGGGAAGGTTTCCAATGTTTTTTATGATGTATACGTGATACTTTTTGGTATACTCCTGCTTGCTTTTATTTTTGCAGTAGCTTACCGTACTCTGAAGTTGTGTTGGCAGGTAATTCGCTTACACCGAGCCGTTCGCAGACAGGAAATCAACACGATTGGGGACCCGCCATCTGGAAGTGTACTTCTGCTGACGACGCCACCAGTTGCACCCCGACGGGTACCACTTGTACCCATGGACCCGATTTCGGAAGTTGGATCGGCCTAAGTGGTTGTTACTTTGGTAAAATGTTGCCTTTCTTTTTTTAACGCCCGATACATCATTGTAGTGCCGATTCTTATAACCTTCCTTAGGAAGTGCTTATCTTCCCACTTCCTGCTATTCTCTTATAGATAATCCAGCTTGGGTCTATCCAGCCGTTTCGGAGCTCCGAGAAATTGGAATATTTTATTTTTGCAAAGATTACTTATATATATATATATTTGTTTTGTTTAAAAGATACTTAGGGTTTGTAATGTTATTTTCGTCATTGAAACGTCTATTGTAGTGTTACCGATAACTCTAGGTGTGCGCCGCGAGGCCCTCTTAGTGGTTGCGGTCTATTGATAAAAGGTGTAGGAGTTCAGGTGTTTTGTATTTTGTTCATGTGTTAATCGCGAGATCTCATGAGCACTTACAATTGGTGTTAGTATAGCAATTACGCATCGGATTGTTCGGTCCTACGGTGAACCGCGAGGTCCAGTGGGATGTTCATCTGATTGATTTTATTTAAAGGTGTAGTTAATAGTTTATAGTGATCACTTTGTTATGGATGCGCGGGTCGCTCCATTTAACATATAGATTGTCAATAGTTGTTCTTGTAGACCCGGGACTGACTTACAGAGTCGTGTGTATTCTTGCCGCAGGGATGGCCACCCCGGCAGGTATAAATATATATATATATTGTTTTGATGATGACAACCCCTAAGTACAGTGCACAATTGTTCGAATCAGTACCCATTGAAGTGACGGCTGGTGGGGACTTCTATGCCTTGCCTAATATGACTCTATATGAACATTCAGTCCCTCTGCTTTTTCTTGCGACCCAATGCTGGATATACCCTCCTATTTCTGGCTATTGTAAACTTAATTCCACTACTGCGGCCTTCTGCGATTGGTTATCCAATAAATTTCAAAGTATTCACGAAGCTTATCCATCGTTATTTAACTCCCAAGATGACCCCTTACAGGGGGATGGTTCCATTTTTGGTTCCCAATTTTTATTGGCGGATAAACGACACATTGAAAATTTGTATGTATCTGATGACGCTTTGGGTCAGCTGCTGCGCAAGGCGCGACAGTTTAACCACTTTGTCACCATGTTTAATACATCCTTCTGTAATAAACTCTTTACTCTTCAGGACGCCACTGCTTTACGCCCCTCTGGGGCCGCCCCCCTATTTGAATTAATCTATCAGGCGGGCCATATTGATAACTTGTATCGGACATGTGTCTCTCGTTATCTGCACCCGTCAGTGATTTCGCCTTCGGTATTGAGTAAAGCTTTAGACGCTGTTCTCATTAATAACACAGGCTTTCGTTTGGTATGGGGGAAGGACGCTATTGGAAAATATTATAGTGCCCCTATAGTTGATTGCTTATTTTCTCCTAAGCACATTATGTTGGGTTTACAAATTCCACTCCTTCGAGCGGATGTGGGAGTAGCTGTGGGACGCTACTTTACTCCCACTCCGTTCGCGTTTTTTGGGGAAACTTGCATGATTAACTTAGAGAGCCGCGCGATTGCAATTTTATACACCCACGGTAATTTCCGGGTCTTACTTCCGCAATGCGATACTTCAAAGTCTAGCCTATGCTTGGTCACCCCTGCATATGGCATTTCTGCACTATTGACGGCATGTGCGTCAGCCATTCTTCATGGTACTTCGGTTTCAAATTTATCGCGCATATGCCCCATGTCTTGTATTCCGCAACATAGACCCATGGTATCTCTTTTTGACGATTTCACTTTTATACTTACTCATGTACCCTCCTTTCAGGTACATTGCCCAAATTCACAACGGACCTTATTTCTTTATAGTAGTGTTGGGGCCTATCGCCTGCGCCTGCCTTGCCGCTGTAATGTGACCGCGGCTCATTATGTCCTTACCCCACCCCGGCAATGCCTGTCCTGGGTTCAACCTTCAGTGGAACTTCGTCATTTAATTCCGGCCCCTTGGTCGTCTATCCCTACTACAATTTTACCCTCATACTATGCGGGTGCATATCCTACTTACACGTCATTAGATGAGTGTTACAACGCTAAATGGCGCTCTGTAGATTATTCATTTTTTGTTACTATATCCTTAATTAGTATTTTGTTTTTTATGAATATTGTCATTATTACCTATTTGATATGGTTAGCCAAAGCTAATGGATTATACCCTGTCTGTTGGCGTGACTATGCACCCTGGTCCGCCGCTTTATCACGTGATCCTCCCTCCTCCTTGCAGGCTTCCCGAGCTCCCCATGGCTACGACGACATTCCACCCTCTTCACCTCCAACTGCCTTACCACCGACACCAAGTGTCTCTTCCTCTCCTACGCATTTATATGAAATTCCTCGTTCAGTGGAACATGATTACGCCCTTTTGAAGCCGGCAGACCTGTCTGGTATGCAAACCCACTCGCCAGGTCAGGCTTACGCTAGCCTTTCCCATGTATAGGTGTAAAATGTCCCTGAACTTATTGTGTATTTTGTGTTACCTACGTTTTACTCACAATTTTGTACCTTTTACTAGTACTTTCTCATGTGAGGGACTTGTACCTCCATGGTACCTTGGTATGCCAAGAACAGGCATCAGTGATGCTGCCTAGTGTTCCACTTTATTTACCTTACTTTTATATTATTGTTCTCTTACATTTGTCATGATTGTGTTCTAATTCTTTAGTGGAAGTATTCAGTTCCGCTTTATTTTCATATATTATAGTTTGGTGAAGCAAGTCTGTACACGCTTTCTTTTTCGTCTACGGGAGGAGCGTACAGGGCCTGTTCCGCCCTGTTGTTCTTCTCACGCTCGAACGTGCTTTCAATCTGGCGAAAGGTAGCCTGGGTTTTTTTACCAGTATCTTCAATATTGATACCATTGTTTTTTTTAACCTCGTTTAACTACTTTCGTTACACACTTGCTTCCACCATTTCAGTATTTTTTCTCTTGCATATATATGTATATATACGTTTTTTTTTTTTTTGCTTATTTACTTATGTCATGCATTAATCATACATATTTACGCAATATATGGTACTCCTAGCGGTAGCACCCCCTCTCGTTCTTTCTACCTCCCTTCCCCTTCCATTCTTATGTCCTATTCTCGTTTTTAATTTGTTTTCTCTTATTTTGTTACACGCCCGGGGACGACACCCGTCACACCTGCGGAGCGTATAGTGCCCTACTGGACGCCCTGGCCACCGCCCACACTTCTTGGTCTGCCACGGTCACCCGGGGAGTCACCTGCACAATCTACGCTCTATACTTCAGGTGCTCCCTACATTGGTGCCCTGGAACCAGTCGACCTATGCAAGTTGCATTCATTATTTGGCTACATTATGCTTTACGTCTGAGATGACCATTTCCATCTCTCCTCGGCAGGACAACCATTCTTATCATGGTGTCTCCGCTGGTACATCCGGGAGACGCACGCTGTGGTTGCCTCAAATATAGACTATCGACAGTGCAACGGATATAGCGGTTGAATGGACATGGCCGTGTTTGAATGTTTGTGCGTGGTGGGTGGCGTTCAGTGACTGTGTACATGAAGATTCTGTTCCTATAGGGCTGCGCTCGGTGGGACTAGACTTTTGGGTGTTGGAGTCCCTCGGTTTATTGGTGTATTCTTTGTTACCTGTTTTTCTTCCGTTTCAGTCCTTTCCCCCCCCCCCTGTCCCTTTATCCTGACTCCTGTGTTGTTTTTTTTTTTTTGGTGCTATCTTAGATTTTTGTATTCTTGTTCTTCTGGCTCTATGTATTGCTTTTATTGGATTGCCTTCCGCAATTCCTTATATTGTATTTGTATTTTGTTTAAGTGGTCGCCTTCTGCGATTTATTATTGTCCGCCTTCAGCGACTTATTGTACTTTTCTTTTGTGTCTGTTTATGTTCGCCGAGGCCGGCGGTTTCTTTTAGCCGTCGGGGATATGTCACGTGTACTGTTGAGGGATGCTCATGTACATATATCAATTCAGACCTTTATTAAGCATTTCTCTAATTTATTAAACTTTTCTTTACTTGGTATAGAAGACATTTTTAGTTCAGAGTTCTGAACATATTTTCTAAATTTTATAACTTATCTTTCTTAGCTGATGGCTGATAACAATATCTGCATTCTAACAGGAATAATGTGGGCTACCACTTCCTGTGACCATATGGGATGGTCTATGCCATCAGCCTCCGGTTGCCTACGTGCCGATGGTCACGACATCAGGCCACTTCCTGGCACTCCTGAATCAGACAGGATTTTCTAGAACAATTGCTTAAAATAACTGAAGCGTTGGCGTTGGCTCGCCTTATTTGGTATAAAATACGTCATATTAAACAGGATACCCGTAGGTGGTAATTCCCTATATAACCAGCCATAGACTTCCGGAAAGGGGTCTTTTTTTCGTCTAAGTAGAGAGGCTGGTCACATTGACATTTGTAAAAGGCGAGCCAAGGCACGCAACGCATCAGGGCTCAGCAACCCTCAACCTCCACGTGACTTCCTCGCTAAGGTAAGCGCCCAAAAGGGCCTTCATTAATATATCAACTATGTGTTAGTTAAAAACTAAGATTGTTACTTATTATGTGAACCTATAAATGGTGGATAAATAAATGGGCCAACAAACGACCCAATGAGTTGTCTCTACCCTTTAAACTTGCTTAAGTCCGCTACGCTCCCCTGTCACAACCCTAGTTGTGACAATTTAATGAATGGCTATCATATCCTTTCACAGAACCAATAGTACACTTCTTAAAACTACGCTTGCTGAAAAGAAGACATATTAAAACACAACACGAATTCGTGCGTTCGTGAGATACGCATATATTGAATCTTAAAATATTTCCAAAGATTTAATTCCCAACACTAAACCCTCAAAGAAATTCCAAAACGCTCCAAAATATCAGAAGTTAAATACGTAAAACAAAATTCCAAAACGATATCCCGAAACGCTGCCACCAATATAATACCCTTGCTTTCAGAGCGATAACGTGCCCTCCGTTCAGAGGGAATGTGTTAAGTCTTCTAGTTCAGGAAGTTGAAAAAGGATTACTTGAAAGAACTCAAATGAATAACATTTGAATAAAATATATATTTAAGTAAAACAATTTAACATTGAAAATAGAATTCCCTTTAAACACTCTTAGTCATCATTAAATCCATCCTTATTTGAATGATTGAGGGTAAGCTTTAAGCAAATACTAATAATGATAATCTGAATATACAATATATATAAGGTTGAGTCTTTGCTCTCCCTGTTCAATAGCGACGCGTAATAAACCCTCTTTGTAAAATAGTCACACAAGATATATATTTATTACTGAAATGCAATACATTTATACAACATAATAAATCATTTAGTATGATTAAACACTTGAATATACGTATGAATGTTGTATCTCCTTCCTACTTCTCTTTCTTTGGCTTAATTACTCGTTATTTGTTATATTTATTAGATCGTAAGTATGAATGTTTTTCCCCGACTCTCTGGCAGTATCTTAGGCTAAGTCTGCTTACTCACCCATAAATGCGATCAGCAATGGAACCACCCTCTGCATGATTGACCCTTCTGCAGGCGTCTTGTTAGGTACACAGTTTTACTGAGAATGCTCCACTTTGAATGGCTTCATACATTAATATATATGAAAGATGTATGATTAATAGTCATTTTACATTGCATCACGTCGTGCAATACGTGGTCTGCAAACGCGTGCGTCATATCCGCGCAACTTCTTGCAGAGCAGACCTCGGCGCGTTATCTTTACCGCATCCTGTTACAAAGTGTTCCATTCTAAGCATAAAGTAAGCTTTGTGAATTTAACACATGTAATGCATTAATTTATGAATAATGTTTGAAATTAATTATCCCATGTTCCCAATAGTTTAAAGACTGCCATTTATCCACCAGAGAGTTATGATGGTCACTATACTTTCGTACTCACAGTACATGAGACACGCGATGGCTTGTTTTAATTTCTCTTTAAATCTGAGCTCTATTCTTATATTTCCGTTATTTAATAGAGAAGCGTGACCTTCTGAAGCGGCACCGTCGGGTGTTAAATCGTAAAGCATTAGAAAATAGCTGGCTATATACATGTCATGTGTGATTTGAATGACACTGACGTGATGGATGCCAGAACCAGAAAAGAATGTTGGGTAAGCCATCGTTGTGCCTTTTTCATGAGAAGTGTCGATAGAAAGACCCTCTGCTGGAATTTGTTGACCGTTAACATATATTGCAAAGTACTTCAAAACAAAATGCTTAAAATTGAAAGGGTTCGTGGTATGAGTTCCCGAAAAATGTGTATTATCTGTCATACCTATGACTTCTTTTTAATAGTGGCCCTAGCACAGCGTTATCCATAGAGATGGTGCTCTGTCCTGCTGCGAAAGTGAAGGATCTTAGGTCGAATCGTGTTCTGTCATATTTGGCATTTACCTTTTCTAAAGCTTTCATATGAGAAATCAAGAGATTAGGAGCAGGTTTTACTTTTTTCACGTACAGAGTGGCATCTAAAAATTGAAATCCAGCATGTAGATCTGAGCTTTCACTCATCATATAAAATGAGTCTTTCGCTTTACTTAATTTAATTTGAAGAGTAAGTCTTGGAAGTAACAAAGTGGGTACATTGAAAATGTCTCCATGTAATCTACCAAACATGATTACTTCTTTAGACGAATTGCTTATATTAAATCGATGCTTCCATCCACGATTCGAATCCCCGGCTTCTAAAGTTCAGTTTTTTGAAACCTCCTCCCCGGAGAGACCGTGTAGAGCCATGTCTATGTACCAAAAAAGCATTTGTAAGATGGCTGTTTGCTGCATCTTGACCGTATGCTAACAGGGTTTCTAAACAGCTACGATAGTGATAAAGGTCTTCGGAGGGACTGATGGACGTTCCATTTATAGAAGCGCTCAATTGACTGAACAATGGGTGCAACAAATTGTTAACACCGGTCGTTTTATCTGTTTGTGCTAGGTTTGAACCATCTGATTTCACAAATTTTCCTTTTACTAACAAATACACATTTAAATCGGTATAATGTTCCTTATCCCCAGCTATAACAAATGTCAATACACTTTGATCTGCTGGGGCGATAGGTTTGATTAGGGTAGTGAAGTTTCCTAACACTGCCGACTGAATTGGTTTTTTAGCAAAGATGTGAAATTCGGATTTTGTACAGGCGATCATGGTGTTAGACCTGTATCACCCTAGGTACATGTTCTGTTAACAACGCGGTGTAGGGTGTATTTATCCAAAAACGTCTCTAGCTTTTCTAGTTTTAAAAGTACGTTTTGAAGCTGATCTCTTTCTCTTGCCCTTTCCTTGCTGTAACTTACCTGCCAATTCTTTTGTGCCTTCTGTGACTCGTCTAGCCACGACATCTTTAACTTTGGTACCTGCCTGTTTTTCAGCAATATCGGTCATAGTGTTTGCACCCGTGGTGAGGGCATCCCTGCCCAACGATGTTGCACCGGATAGGAGGATGGGCTTAACAATTCTGAATAGACTACCCAAAAAGTTAGATAAACCCCTACCTTGTTGAGCGTATGGACTTTTTACATATAGTGGTCCGATATCATCACCCAGACGACCTCCATTCTGATTGACATAGTACGCTGTAAGGGGTTCCATTGCCAAATGCATGGGATTTTTTATTTGGGATTTCAATTTATAAAAGAGACCGCGAAAAAAAGTGGTTGCAAATTGATGGACGCTCTTTAACCAGGAGCCTATCATAGCAATTTGGGTGTTTAATTTTCCTCGAAGGCTTCTTTATTTGGCCACAGATTCTTTTATGACACGCTTTTATTTCCCTTGTAAAGTAATCCAGGCACAACATGCTTAAATCTATTCCCGTTCTCTGGGTTTGAATCAGAGACTATACCTCAAATTCCCAACAATTTTCCCTCGCTCATTTTGCTATCGCTAGTGCCTGTGATCTGGCACAGCGAACAGTTTCCACATTATGCCACCGGCAAGAATTCGCGGTGACTAAAAATGCTATATTTTCATTGCAACCCAATCTTTCAATATTCCATACGGAATATTTATCATTTTCGTGGGGTTGTAACATTCTCTGATGGGTGTCCCCTCCCTTCACGAACAATTTTCCAGGGGGGATTCTGATGGTGTTTGGCTCATACACTATAAAACCCTAACACCATGGAATGCTACAGAAGTTGTCTGTGAACCAGGCATTTGCTCACCTATACTTTATAGGCCAAGCGTTGCAGAAAGCATCGGGTTGTTGAAACAGGTAGTGAATCACTACTGGTTCCCTTTCGTTTTCTACTACGGCCAACTCTTTAATTATTACTTCTCCTTCTGGGTTATAAAACCCTTGAAAGGCAGCAGAAAATTCTGTGGACATCTGAAACATAGAAGTCGTATTACTTTCTTAGAATGCAGCATAGCAATGGTAGGTGTTACGCTACTGCTCATGTAAGCTAAATCGCCAAACTGGTTCACTAATTCAATAGCTAGGGTTATGAAATGATTTGAGTTCTATCGGAAAGTAAATTATATTTTCAAACTTGTGATGACTAGTATAAGAGGGAAATTGAATTATCCTTAAACAGCGAATATAAGAGTTGCCGAGCAGTTTTGGTTCAATGATATTGCAGTAAACAAAACCGGGATTGGTTCCATAAATAAATTGAAAAAAGATTTGCCTGTGTGATCTAAGAAACAGAGATTTCATATCGCTAGTTACTTCTGAAAGCATAGCTTGATTAGCACCTTTGTAGGCATCAAGGATCGGAAGTGAATTTTTTTATTGTGTCTACAAGATCACCTATACCATAGTGAATTCTCGTGGGAAAGACATTTGTTCCATTAAAGATCGTTTCCGACTTACCTCCGGTCTTTTTGGTTGTTTTTAATTGGATACTATTAGCCTTTGCCTGTAAGTTTTCTGGGACGGAATGTATTGGAACCCAATCTTTCTTGGAGTTTTCTAATTGTTTTATCTGTCTCAGATGAGAAAGGAGATAACCCTGAAGCTCCTATAGGAGCAATTCCGGGTGTTCTTCGTCTTTTACCTGATTCTTTAAGGAGGTGTACAGTTCTTTAAAATTCTTAAAATCCGTTCTATCGTACACTATTCTACCAGCTCTGGTTATGGTGACATTTCTGGTCAGTTGTCCGGCTTCGTAAAGTACGTTCTCGCCTATGGTTTCGTAACCATAGGAATAGCAAAGGTCTGCTAGACCCACCATCCATTTATCTCTCTGAAGGATAACAGGTATCGCTAAATCGTTGCGAAAACTAGCATGTGAAATTTCGAGATACAGATCGGTGCTAGAATCGCGCAGCACGGTTACGTAGAACTCATCCATGATTCATCGATGCAACTGTCAAAGTCGGAACCATATCCTTTCCATTGGTACCTGCCTGTTTTTCAGCAATATTGGTCATGATGTTTGCACCCGTAGTGAGGGTTTCCCTGCCCAACGATTTTGCAACGGATAGGAGGATGGGCTTAACAATTCTGAATAGACTACCCAAAAAGTTACCTAAACCCCTACCTTGTTGAACGTATGGACTTTTTACATATAGTGGTCCGATATAATCACCCAGACGCCCTCCACTCTGATTGACATAGTATGCTATAAGCGGGTCCATTGCCATATGCATTGTTTTTTTTGTTTTTTATTTTTTTTTATTTTTTGGGATTTCAATTTATAATAGAGCCCGCGAAAAAAAAAGTGGGTGATAATAGATGGACGCTCTTTAACTAGGAGCTTTCCATAGGATATTGGGTTTATAATTTTCTTCAAAGGCTTCTTTATTTGGCTATAGATCTTTTATGACACGTTTTTATTTCCCTTCTAAAGTAATCCAGGCACAACATGCTTAAATCTATTCCCGTTCTCTGGGTTTGAATCAGAGACTATACGTCAAATTCCCAACAATTTTCCCTCGCCCATTATGCTATCGCTAGTGCCTGTGATTTGGCACAGAGAACAGTGTCTACATTATGCCACCGGCAACAATTCGCGGTGACTAAAAATGCTATATTTTCAT
The DNA here is from genome assembly GCA_030762935.1 of Hymenopus coronatus. Classification (NCBI taxonomy): domain Eukaryota; kingdom Metazoa; phylum Arthropoda; class Insecta; order Mantodea; family Hymenopodidae; genus Hymenopus; species Hymenopus coronatus. The sequence continues at coordinate 32,739,063 of CM060897.1, forward strand.
TGCAATCAAATCTTTCAATATTCCATACGGAATACTTATCATTTTCGTGGGGTTGCAGCATTCTCTGATGGGTGTCCCCTCCCTTCACGAACAATTTTCCAGGGGGGATTCTGATGGTGTTTGGCTCATAAACTATAAAATCCGAACACCGTGGAATTCTATAGAAGTTGTCTGTGAACCAGGCATTTGCTCACCTATACTTTATAGGCCAAGCGTTGCAGAAAGCATCGGGTTGTTGAAACAGGTAGTGAATCACTACTGGTTCCCTTTCGTTTTCTACTACGGCCAACTCTTTAATTATTACTTCTCCTTCTGGGTTATAAAACCCTTGAAAGGCAGCAGAAAATTCTGTGGACATCTGAAACATAGAAGTCGTATTACTTTCTTAGAATGCAGCATAGCAATGGTAGGTGTTACGCTACTGCTCATGTAAGCTAAATCGCCAAACTGGTTCACTAATTCAATAGCTAGGGTTATGAAATGATTTGAGTTCTATCGGAAAGTAAATTATATTTTCAAACTTGTGATGACTAGTATAAGAGGGAAATTGAATTATCCTTAAACAGCGAATATAAGAGTTGCCGAGCAGTTTTGGTTCAATAATATTGCAGTAAACAAAACCGGGCTTGGTTCCATAAATAAATTGAAAAAAGATTTGCCTGTGTGATCTAAGAAACAGAGATTTCATATCGTTAGTTACTTCTGAAAGCATAGCTTGATTAGCACCTTTGTAGGCATCAAGGATCGGAAGTGAATTTTTTTTATTGTGTCTACAAGATCACCTATACCATAATCAATTCTCATGGGAAAGACATTTGCTCCATTAAAGATCGTTTCCGACTTACCTCCGGTCTTTTTGGTTGTTTTTAAATGGATACTATTAGCCTTTGCCTGTTGTAAATGTTCTGGGACGGAATGTATTGGAACCCAATTTTTCTTGGAGTTTTCTAATTGTTTTATCTGTCTCAGATGAGAAAGGAGGTAACCCTGAAGCAATTCCGGGTGTTCTTCGTCTTTTACCTGATTCTTTAAGGAGGTGTACAGTTCTTTAAAATTCTTAAAATCCGTTCTATCGTACACTATTCTACCAGCTCTGGTTATGATGACATTTCTGGTCAGTTGTCCGACTTACATATTACGTCTAGTTGTTTTTAATTGGATACTATTAGCCTTTGCCTGTAAGTTTTCTGGACGGAATGTATTGGAACCCAAGCCGCCTGTGCGCGACTCGCAACCTGCGATCGTTGTGGTCTAGCGGCACATGTTGACACCGTCTGTACGCGCGCACCGTGCTCTGTAAACTGTGAAGGCAGTCATCCGTCTAGCTCTCGACAGTGTCCCATGTACTTGGTAGAGAAAAGCATACAAGAAATACGTGTGAAGGACCATCTTACTTTTCCTGAGGCGAGACGGCGCTTTGAGCAGCTAAAGCCGGCGAGCACCACAGGATACTCCTCAGCCTACAAAGGCGCTAATCAAGCTATGCTTTCAGAAGTAACTAACGATATGAAATCTGTTTCTTAGATCACACGGCAAATCTTTTTTCAATTTATTTATGGAACCAAGCCCGTTTTTGTTTACTGCAATATCATTGAATCAAAACTGCTCGGCAACTCTTATATTCGCTGTTTAAGGATGATTCAATTTCCCTCTTATACTAGTCATCACAGGTTTGAAAATATAATTTACTTTCCGATAGAACTCCTATCATTTCCAAACCCTAGCTATTGAATTAGTGAACAAGTTTGGCGATTTAGCTTACCTGAGCAGTTGCGTAACACCTACCATTGCTATGCTGCATTTTAAGAAAGTATTACGACTTCTCTGTTTCAGATGTCCACAGAATTTTATTATATGTATACATATTATATGTAAAGTAAAATATGTAAATAAATTAGAAAAAACTATAAGGGGTAGCGATGGTTTTGGAAGCAACGGAAAATTTTAATAATAACATGCAAGTAGTAAGGAGGGAGATTAGACCCCCCAGGGGCCTACTACGGTAGGTACGGGTTAGGCGCGCCCGGGGTCCCGAGCCAACTTGACTCCCTCTGTGGGCAACCTCAGAGTGGTGAGGGAGTCAGAAGGTCAAAATGCCCACGCACGTGTAGGCCGTGCGTGGAGACCCGTGTCGGTGAAAAGGAATATCCTGGTTGGTTGAGGGTTGCGTACCTGAGCCTGGGCTTCTGTCTTTCAGTAACTGGGGAGGGTGCGCAGCCTAATACACCGCTTTGGTTTCTGATTTGCCTAAACGGGAGGCTACGGACTAACCCACTCCTAGTCAATCGGCCAGGACTAGGTATTACACCGAACTCCAGGGTGAGTGGGACGGCGAGCCCGCTATATCCCCTGTGTAGCCCTGTCACCCCAGTGGGGTGACCCCTCGTTGGGCTCCGTGGTGGGTGGGGAGCACTGGGGGATGAATTTATACCATTTTTTCTATGGCACCAAAACTAAAACCCCTTAATGCAAATAAAGACGTTGGAAAGGAAGTAGTCGAGTCATGTGGTCCTCGCTACTTGGTTATTCATATGACAGAGGAAGGTAAGAAGTTCCTTACGGTGAGCCCTTTTACTATACAAAAGGGTCTCGATGCCATTGCTGGTCCTGTTAAATCCTGCGTTCGAGCTCGCAATGGTACACTTCTTGTCGAAGCCAACTCCGCCTCGCAAGCTGCAAGGATACTTAAAGCCACCATGTTAGCCAGCTATCCAGTGAAGGTCGAGGTGCACAAGTCGCTGAACTCCTCCCGCGGTGTAGTAACAACCCGCGCGTTGGACGGTTTGACCATTGAGGAGATCCAAGAAAATCTTGCGACTCAGGGTGTCTCAGCTGTTTGTCGGGTACAACGTAAGATCAACGGTGAATTCCTGCCTACTCGTACCCTGTTTCTTACTTTTGATCGGGTTGATCTGCCTCAAAAGATTAGAGCAGGGTATGAAGCCATCGAAGTTAGCCCTTATATACCCAATCCGCTGAGGTGCTTTAAATGCCAACGTTTTGGTCACAGTAGTGACTTGTGTACTGGCAAGTCCACCTGCGTCCACTGCGGTGACATCTCCCACGATGGGGCTTGTGCTTCAGCTCCATCGTGTGTGAACTGTAACGGGGAACACCCATCTAGTTCCCGAGACTGCCCCCGTTTTGCAGAGGAACGAGCGATCCAGGAGATACGGGTGAAAGAGAAGGTGTCCTTCTTGGAAGCCCGGAAGCTCCTGCGACTCCGCCAACCCTCTGCCCCGAGGTCCGGTACCTATAGCTCAGTTGCAGCTAAACCGGTACCGCGTCGGGAAATCGCAACACAGACCGGCGATATGAACGGGGCTACAATTGCGGAAAAGGTTATTTTAGCCCAAGCGCTGCCAAAGCCTTCGGCACCTACACCCAAGTTGGTATCAACATCTGCCAAATCCGCCAGCTTACAGAATAGTCCAGCACACTTGTCACCGAAAGCCTCGACCTCGGGAACTAAAGCTGGTAAATTTACGACGTCTTCTGCCCCGGAAAAACAGTTTAAGACCAAGTATGTACGACAAGACTTCTTGAAAGAGAATGTGCAATCTATTACCAAGTCATCTAAGGGTAAAAAAAGTACACGCAACTCCACACGTGCATCCTCCTCTGAAGGGTCATCTGGGGAGGAGGGCGTGAATCGGCGACGGCCGTCTTCGCCGATCAGCACATCCAATCGGTTCGAACTACTCGGATCGAAATTTGCTCTTGAAAAAGGTACCTCTCTTGTGGAGGACATGGACCAGGAGGATTCTGCCGCCACTGCCAGAGGGACAGTGCGGAAACGGCAGGATCGTGCTCCTGAAAATAGTACTAGCCCAACGCCTAAGAAGAACAAATTGAACCGACCAGCTAATCCCAAACTGCAGAAGCGTCTTTCGATTTGAAACTTATCCCATAATATACTTAATGGCTATCCTCCATTGGAACATACGCGGAATTCGACCACATCGACCAGAGCTTGACTTGTTGCTGCACCAACATGAACCCTTGGCTGTATGCTTACAAGAGACGAAGCTCCGTCCACAGGACACCGTTACCATCAGGCAGTACTCCTCCGTACGATGTGATTTATCCCCGGAGGACGGTGTCCCGGCACATGGGGGCACTATGATGCTTATTCGAGATGATGTTTTTGCCAACTCCATACCCATACAATCTGCAATCCAGTCCGTTGCTGTCAGCATTAAGCTACCCTCCGCTTCATTCACCATTTGCAGTATCTATTTGCCTCCATCTGCGGACCTCTCGCACAGCGACTTAAAACACCTCATTTCGCAGTTGCCACGTGTAGGCGACGTGAATGGTCATCACCCTCTTTGGGGCTCTCCTCGGGCTTGTGCGAGAGGTACGCTACTTAAAGATTTCTTGCATAGTCAGAATCTTGCTCTCTTGAACACCGGAGAGCCCAACTTTCTTTCTGACGCATTTCATAGTTTTTCACACATTGACATTGCAATTTGTTCCCCTCAGCTGGCAGTCACCTTATGCTGCAATATCATCTTGGATTTGCATTCTAGTGACCACTTTCCTTGTCGTATTAGTGTCTTGACACCCGTTGTATGTTCCACCCGTTTACCTAGTTGGCGCCTAGACCACGCCAGCTGGGAACTGTACTCCCACTTGGCTGAATTTAGCTACGAAGAGCACGACTCTGTGAACCACTTGGTCGAACATCTTACAGGGACCATTCTTTCTGCTGCTGAGCAATCCATTCCGCGTTCGACTGGCTACAGCCGTCGATTTCCGGTACCTTGGTGGACCGCTGTCTGTCGGGATGCTATTCGCGCTCGCAGACGAGCTCTACGGGTTTTCCAGCGTTTTCCTACACTGGATAACCTGTTACACTTTAAACGGATGCGTGCACATTCTAGGCGGGTTATTAAGGATAGCAAAAAGATGTCATGGAATAAATTCGTGGGTTCCTTTAATCGACATACACCTTCCTCTGTCGTATGGGATAAGTTAAGACGTGTGGCTGGGAAACCGAACCATATGCCCATCGCCGGTCTCAAAACACCTACCGGAGCTGTTGTTGATACATTTGACGTGGCGAATACTTTAGGCAGTGCTTTCGCTCAGGTGTCTAGCTCAGGCAAATATTCCCCTGAGTTTCTTACAGTTAAGAATCAGGTGGAATCTCAAGAATTCTCGTTTCTTTCTGGCAACCTTGAGGATTATAATCGCCTTTTCACCCTGGCAGACCTAGACAATGCACTCTCCTCTTCACGACACTCAGCACCAGGGCCAGATGGTATCCACGTCCAAATGTTGCAACATCTCTCTCCTGATGGCAAACATTTCCTACTCGAGGTCTATAATCGTGTCTAGGTTGATGGCATTTTTCCAGACAAGTGGCAGGAGGCCACCATCATACCCATTCTTAAACCTGGAAAGGACCGCCATCTTCCTTCCAGTTACCGTCCTATTTCCCTCACCAGTTGCGTGTGCAAGGTGATGGAACGCATGATCAATGGACGGTTGGTGTGGTGGCTGGAATCCCACAATCTTCTGACGAACATCCAGTGTGGCTTTCGACGACGACGTACAACTGCAGACCACCTTGTCTCTCTGTCAACTCAGATTATGGACGGGTTTCTTAAGAACAGCCCCACAGTTGGGATATTTTTTGACCTCGAGAAGGCCTACGACACGTGTTGGCGGGCGGGAATATTGCGTACTCTACACAACTGGAACATACGTGGACGCCTACCGTTGGTCATTCAGGAGTTTATGCGGGACCGCGTTTTTCGAGTGAGGGTGGGCTCGGTTTTTTCTAACCCTTTTATTCAAGAGAACGGAGTGCCGCAGGGCTCGGTACTCAGCGTGACTCTATTTGCTATTGCGATAAATTCCATATCACTATGTGTGCCTCAAAGTGTCTCTTCCTGTTTATTCGTGGACGACTTTGCCATCTTCTGTACTTCTCAGCGTACACCGTTTTTGGAACGCCGTCTCCAGCGGTGTTTGGACAATCTCTATGCATGGAGCTCGAAACACGGTTTTCGTTTCTCCGCTGAGAAGACAGTCTGCGTTAACTTCTGGCGCCGTAAGTGGCAAATGCCGCCGTCTCTTCGACTCGGGCCAGATTTACTTCCTTTCGCAGACGAGGCGAGATTCCTTGGTTTGATCTTCGATCGGAAACTTTGTTGGGCACCACAAATAGCACAGCTTAGAGCACGATGTGACCGTTCTCTAAATCTTTTACGGATACTAAGTGGCAAGTCTTGGGGTGCGGATCGGACGGCATTGCTCCGTCTTTATCGTGCTGTGATTCGTTCGAAGTTGGACTATGGCAGCATTGTGTATTCTTCAGCTCGACCTTCAGTGCTCAGAAGGTTAGACACATTCCATAACCAGGGCATCCGTGTGGCCGTTGGAGCTTTTCCAACGAGCCCAGTTGTTAGCCTCTACGCCGAATCGGGAGAACCTCCTCTGCGTTGTCGGCGTGATGTCCTGCTTGCTAATTATGGCTGTGGGCTGAAGTGTATGCCTGGGCATCCAACTTATCACGCGTTTTTCTCCCCTGAGCTGCACGAGCGATACTGTCTCCGCTCTCTGAGCCCCAGGCCAGCAGGTTTTCGTTTCCGTGAGCTTCTACGCCAGCACCATGTTGACATTCCTCGGCTGTTATCCAAGGGAGAGAGTATACACCCCCCTTGGTTACGCGCTACCTCCCATGTCGATCTCGGGATGACGCTGTACGGGAAATCTGTTACGCCTCTTGAAAGTATTCGTCGTTGCTTTTTAGAATTTTTATCCAAATACAGTGGCCGTATTTGTATTTACACCGATGGTAGTAAGAGCCCCGACGGTGTTGGATGTGCCTTTGTAACTGGCACCGCAACTTCTACTTACGGTTTGCCTAGTTGCACATCTATATATTCTGCCGAGCTATATGCTATTTATCAAGCCCTTCTGTATATTCGACGTCGAAAATTAGGTGACTGCCTTATTCTTAGTTATTCCCTTAGTGCCCTTCAGAGCATTCGTGAGCTGTACAATTACCATCCTTTGGTGCAGCGCATCCAGGACGTTCTCCACATTTTGCACGCTTCTGGTTTTAATGTGGAGTGCGCATGGATTCCTGGACACGTTGGCTTGCCAGGGAATGACACGGCGGATTTGGCAGCGAAATCGGCAGTCACAGCGCCCAGTGTTACGATTACCCATTCAACAGCAGAAGATTTTAGAGTGGCTGTACGGAGAGCCGTTTTTTCGACTTGGCATGCGGAGTGGTCGGCTCTCCGTGGTAATAAGCTGCGAGAGGTGAAGGACCTCCCTGTCAACTGGGTAACCTCCTCTCGTTTATTCCGCCGGGAGGAGGTAGTACTAGCTCGGCTAAGAATTGGCCACTGTATTTTTACGCACAGTTACCTTTTTAAACGTGAACCTGCTCCTGTCTGTGCGCTCTGTGGGGAGGCACAGACAGTTCGTCATGTGTTGCTGGAGTGTGGTCACCTGGCACACATTCGGTCATCTATGGGCATGCCGGCCTCTCTTGCTGAGGTCCTGGCAGATGACCCAAGAGCAGTGGACAGGGTTTTTAAATTTTTAGCAAAACTTTCTTTTACCTTGACGTTTTAGTGTGATAGCAGTTTCTTTTAATTTTAATGTGTTGATTTTAGATGGTGTTTTATATCCAGCTCTGTTTAGAGGGCTGGGCCGTTCTGTTACTTCCGTTTCAACTGTGTTAGCTCTTTTACTTGTGTTTTTTCCTTTTTTTTGTTATTTTTCTTACTGTCTATTGCCAAGTTTTAATCGTAAGGGCGCTTATGACCTCGGCAGTTGAGCGCCCTTAAACACCATTATCATCATCATCATTTGGTGCAGCGCATCCAGGACGTTCTCCACATTTTGCACGCTTCTGGTTTTAATGTGGAGTGCGCATGGATTCCTGGACACGTTGTCTTGCCAGGGAATGACACCGCGGATTTGGCAGCGAAATAGGCAGTCACAGCGCCCAGTGTTACGATTACCCATTCAACAGCAGAAGATTTTAGAGTGGCTGTACGGAGAGCCGTTTTTCGACTTGGCATGCGGAGTGGTCGGCTCTCCGTGGTAATAAGCTGCGAGAGGTGAAGGACCTCCCTGTCAACTGGGTAACCTCCTCTCGTTTATTCCGCCGGGTGGAGGTAGTACTAGCTCGGCTAAGAATTGGCCACTGTCTTTTTACTCACAGTTACCTTTTTAAACGTGAACCTGCTCCTGTCTGTGCGCTCTGTGGGGAGGCACAGACAGTTCGTCATGTGTTGCTGGAGTGTGGTCACCTGGCACACATTCGGTCATCTATGGGCATGCCGGCCTCTCTTGCTGAGGTCCTGGCAGATGACCCAAGAGCAGTGGACGGGGTTTTTAAATTTTTAGCAAAGGTTTCTTTTACCTTGACGTTTTAGTGTGATAGCGGTTTTTTAAACCCTTTTGGTTTTAATGTGTTGATTTTAGATGGAGTTTTATATCCAGCTCTGGTTAGAGGGTTGGACAGTTCTGTTACTTCCGTTTCAACTGTGCTAGCTCTTTTACTTGTGTTTACTTTTTTTTTTTTTTTTTTTTTTTGGTATTTTCTTACTGCCTCTTGCCAAGTTTTAATCATAAGGACGCTTATGATCTCGGCCCTTAAACATCATTATCATCATCATTCCTCTCTGTAAAACATATAATGGCAACGTTAATTATCTTCCAGGATGAAATAATAAGCCAATATTCGGGCTGGAAGCTCAATAGGAATAAACTTTTCCATTGAAATTAAATTCATAAGCATTTTCAAGAGCATACATGTAATTGCTATAGTAGGGGTCTCTGGTAAAATAAGCTATGCTTTTGTTTTCAAATAACAAGTTAGTTGCCATACCTTTTTAAAGTTGTAGGATATTTTACGCAGATCTTACAATTAGAGTTATGGTTGCTGTTACAGTTAAAAAACGTTTATAATTGTCAATATCTTGCTCTGATTTCCAACCGTTCAATTTTGTTATAGGATCACATATGTATTTGACTAAAAACATTACTTTCTAAAACGACCCAATCATTATATGTTTATGAAATCCAATGCTAATGTTTCTGAACAAGAAATACATGAAATCAACCCAGCTGTCTTTCATAGTTGCATGGTTTTTAAGCAAAACATGTTTTACCTTGATGAAAAAGCTATTTGAATTAGATTCCAGTTTCCATACGCAGGTGTAAGTTGGAAGATACTATGTGTTTCCATGCTTGGAATAACTATGTATGAATTTGAATACATATTTATGTTTATTTGCAACTACGGAATTATCTCTGTAAAATAAGAAATCCAACCATTGTTCCTCTCTGCTCCCTTCCTGTATAGCTATGTACAGCTTTGCATAATTTGGTAATTGTACCGTTTTTCGTGCTACATAGCAAGGAATTCCTTTTCCTAAGATAGCACATATGTTTTTCCGGCACAACCAAGATGAATATATGATAACATGGGCCAGTATTTAGGAAACCGAACCGGTTCAAATTCTTCGAAGAAATTAGTGAAACCAGTATGGCTATGAAGTAGGTGGTACCTTCTAGTGAAGATATTTGAGAATTGGTCCATTATCTACACAGAAAGAAAGTATGTATTTATTACATTTTTCCGGAGCTTCCAAAACCATTGCTATCTCTTATAGTTTTTTCTAATTTATTTACATATTTTACTTTAGGTATATATATATATATATATATATATATATATATTCTCTCACATATCAATTGAGCAATTTTTTGATTCTTAAGTATATGCTGTTTTTTAATAAAAATATTTGACATTATTACACATATTTGTCCTGTAAAATCCCTGTTTATGCAACCACCCTTTATTTGTAGGCCTAAGAGGGCTAAACTTGACTTTCCTGCTATGCGAATGTGAGTATTCTTTGGGGGTTTCCGGAAATACCTGTTGGAATCTTTAAAATTTGTTGGGGTGTATTTCGAATGCTTTAGGTGAGAATATATCTAAGCCTGCAGAATCCTCCGAGCATCTCATATGTTTTTTAATGGTAGAGCTAAGCAACTTGATTTGTAGTGTAGCCATCTGAAAAGATGAGGTAACTCATATGATATGTAATTAAATAATTAATAATTATTTAAAGTAAAGTTAATCCAAATACACCTGAATCCATTCTATATTTTCTTGAAAACTGAGATAGTTTATCTTACTTGTAATGATAGAAAACTTATTTTACATAAAGCCTATTACAGTGTTGAAAATATAGAGAAAATTTATCTTTTTTGAAAAGATATAATATAGCCATTATTTGAATTAAAGCCTGAAAACATAAAAGATAACTTAAGTGATCCAGAATTTATTGAGTCTATATCTTCTTGATTAAATGCCCCAAGATACTTTCTTGGCACAAAGACTGCGGCTGGATCTTCTGTGTCAATTTGAAGTGTAATACTTATTGATTCTCCGTAAGTTGTCATCATATTTTATGCAAGTATAATCTTGTAAGAGGTATTCATCTTCAAATCTCTAATTTGCATCATTTTCGTATTTTGGATTTGTCTGAGTCTGTCTAGAAAATCCATTCAGCAAAGATGAATATTCTAATGAATATCTTTGGTTTCAAAGTGTGTACTCTGAGCTAATTATGTAGCTTTTGAAGCAAGTCATATAGCGACTTAATTGGCTGGTTGAAAAGCAAAGTTCATGTATAATTGTGGTTAGCAACTGTTCAAGAGAGGCTTCAGCACAATTTAAGTAATATATTAGTTGCAGATATGCAAATAGCAACCAAATTCGAGAAAGTGTTATTTTAAACACTATAAAAGAAGATTTTGAAAACAAAATGATCGCTTGCCTTGTTAAATAGAGAGTTGGCAATGTTCCGCGAGGTCAGGCGAACCTGAAGCCTGATTGAAGCTAGCATGTTCTCTCTAATTATTCAAGCTGCTCGACTAGAAAGTTGTCTAGCCTCGAAGCGAAATGTAGGACAGCAACAACCTCTTGCGTAAGCCAGCTGCGCTGGCAAATGTCAGCAGAGAAAGGTAAGTCCTTATGTGGGATAGACAGTTGCTATATAACGCGATCCGATTTGAATTACCATCACTAACAAGCAAGGCGTGTAAGGAAAATCAACACCGGCAAACCTTAAGCTGTAACGTAAGTATCATTAATTTACTTGGTAATTAATTGATAAATATTTTTAATTTTATTATATCTTTATATAATATTTTTTAGACAATTTTGTATTACAAATTTTACATTTGTGCCTTTAATTTTCATATTTTGAATTGAGAAAAGAACAATATATATATATATAAACACAATATTAGGATACTAAGAGTCTGCAAGAGGTATGAAAAAAACTAAATATACAACTTTTTCTCTTGTGTATTGCTTTAGAACAATTGTTAGCGCATTTTTTTTTTTTGACAATTTGATATATATATTTTGCATGTGTACCCTTACTTTCATTATTTTGAATTGAAAAACGATATATATAAACACAATATTAGCAAATTATGCCTACGCAGGAGGTTTTATAGGGAAATCCTATAATACAGTCTCTTCTCTTATGTATTGTTTTAGAATAATTGATAAACATTTTTAGAAAATTTCGCATTATTTGTACCTTAAATTATTGCTTTTTGATAGAAAAATAACGATATATACGAAACAAATATTAGGGTAAGAGAAGTATGTCAGAGGCATTGTAAAATATCCAGCAATTGTCACTATTTTCCTTTGTTGTTTTGGTTACAATAATTGCCAGTAAATTTTTAGACAATTTGACATCGAAAATTTCACAATTGTACCTTTAATTATTACATGTTTGATAGAAACATTATAAAATGTTCAGCCTTTTGTCTTGTTGCTTAATTTAGAATAATTTGTAGCCCTCATTTTCTTCATTTTGGATGGAAGAAATAGATATTTGTAAGAAGACAATTAGGAAAACCTATGTTTTAGTAGCTAGAGTTTTACGGAATACAATTTTTTCTCTGCAGTTTTGTTTTAGAATGGAAAATATTGAAATTCTAGATGAGGTGCATAGAGAGTATACTCGATTTAGGGCGCATGGAAGGCATGATATTAGGATCCAGGCTGCCCCAGGAAATGAAAATCCTATTTTGTATTTTAGAAATAGCATGCAACATATTTTAGATGCGGTATTGCACGGTGTGAAACCAAACGATATGGTAGGATTATCGGTTACTAACTCAATGAATTTGCTAGACCGACCACTAGGACGAAGAGATCAGATATCACTAGATGTGATTCTGGCTTTAATGGAGAAAGTATGTCAATCTAATGCTAACATTTATGCTACAGATATATTATCTGTAAAGGTAGATCACGTTGAAATGCTCTTAGGGCGCCCCCCAGGGGCCTACTACGGTAGGTACGGGTTAGGCGCACCCGGGGTCCCGAGCCACCTTGACTCCCTCTGTGGGCAACCTCAGAGTGGTGAGGGAGTCAGTAGGTCAAAATGCCCACCCACGTGTAGGCCGTGCGTGGAGACCCGTGTCGGTGAAAAGGAATATCCTGGTTGGTTGAGGGTTGCGTACCTGAGCCTGGGCTGCTGTCTTTCAGTAACTGGGGAGGGTGCGCAGCCTAATACACCGCTTTGGTTTCTGATTTGCCTAAACGGGAGGCTAGGGACTAACCCACCCCTAGTCAATCGGCCAGGACTAGGTATTACACCGAACTCCAGGGTGAGTGGGACGGCGAGCCCGCTATATCCCCTGTGTAGCCCTGTCACCCCAGTGGGGTGACCCCTCGTTGGGCTCCGTGGTGGGTGGGGAGCACTGGGGGATGAATTTATACCATTTTTTATGCCACCAAAACCCCTTAATTTAAATGCAGACGTTGGAAAGGAAGTAGTCGAGTCATGTGGTCCTCGCTACTTGGTTATTCATAGGACAGAGGAAGGTAAGAAGTTCCTTACGGTGAGCTCTTTTACTATCCAAAAGGGTCTCGATGCCATTGCTGGTCCTGTTAAATCCTGCGTTCGAGCTCGCAATGGTACACTTCTTGTCGAAGCCAACTCCGCCTCGCAAGCTGCAAGGATACTTAAAGCCACCATGTTAGCCAGCTATCCAGTGAAGGTCGAGATGCACAAGTCGCTGAACTCCTCCAGCGGTGTAGTAACAACCCGCGCGTTGGACGATTTGTCCATTGAGGAGATCCAAGAAAATCTTGCGACTCAGGGTGTCTCAGCTGTTTATAGGGTACAACGTAAGATCAACGGTGAATTCCTGCCTACTCGTACCCTGTTTCTTACTTTTGATCCGGTTGATCTCCCTCAAAAAATTAGGGCAGGGTATGAAGCCATCGAAGTTAGGCCTTATATACCCAATCCGCTGAGGTGCTTTAATTGCCAACGTTTTGGTCACACTAGTGAGTTGTGTACCGGCAAGTCCACCTGCGTCCACTACGGTGACATCTACCACGATGGGGCTTGTGCTTCAGCTCCATCGTGTGTGAACTGTAACGGGGAACACCCATCTAGTTCCCGAGACTGCCCCCGTTTTGCAGAGGAACGAGCGATCCAGGAGATACGGGTGAAAGAGAAGGTGTCCTTCTTGGAAGCCCGGAAGCTCCTGCGACTCCGCCAACCCTCTGCCCCGAGGTCCGGTACCTATAGCTCAGTTACAGCTAAACCAGTACCGCGTCGGGAAATCGCAACACAGACCGGCGATATGAACGGGGCTACAATTGCGGAAAAGGATATTTTAGCCCAAGCGCTGCCAAAGCCTTCGGCACCTACACCCAAGTTGGTATCAACATCTGCCAAATCCGCCAGCTTACAGAATATTCCTGGACACTTGTCACCGAAAGCCTCGACCTCGGGAACTAAAGCTGGTAAATTTACGACGTCTTCTGCCCCGGAAAAACAGTTTAAGACCAAGTATGTACGAGAAGACTTCTTGAAAGAGAATGTGCAATCTTCTACCAAGTCATCTAAGGGTAAAAATGTACACGCAACTCCACACGTGTATCCGCCTCTGAAGGGTCATCTGGGGAGGAGGGCGTGAATCGGCAACAGCCGTCTTCGCCGATCAGCACATCCAATCGGTTCGAACTTCTCGGACCGAAATTTGCTCTTGAAAAAGGGACCTCCCTTGTGGAGGAGATGGACCAGGAGGATTCTGCCGCCACTGCCAGAGGGACAGTGCGGAAACGGCAGGATCGTGCTCCTGAAAATAGTACTAGCCCAACGCCTAAGAAGAACAAATTGAACCGACCAGCTAATCCCAATCTGCAGAAGCGTCTTTCGATTTGAAACTTATCCCATAATATACTTAATGGCTATCCTCCATTGGAACATACGCCGAATTCGACCACATCGACCAGAGCTTGACTTGTTGCTACGCCAGCATCAACCCTTGGCTGTATGCTTACAAGAGACGAAGCTCCGTCCACAGGACACCGTTACCATCAGGCAGTACTCCTCCGTACGATGTGATTTATCCCCGGAGGACGGTGTCCCGGCACATGGGGGCACTATGATGCTTATTTGAGATGATATTTTTGCCAACTCCGTACCCATACAATCTGCAATCCAGTCCGTTGCTGTCAGCATTAAGCTACCCTCCGCTTCATTCACCATTTGCAGTATCTATTTGCCTCCATCTGCGGACCTCTCGAACAGCGACTTAGAACACCTCTTTTTGCAGTTGCCACCACCCTTTTTATTGGTAGGCGACGTGAATGCCCATCACCCTCTTTGGGGCTCTCCTCGGGCTTGTGCGAGAGGTACGCTACTTAAAGACTTCTTGGATAGTCAGAATCTTGCTCTCTTGAACACCGGAGAGCCCACCTTTCTATCTGACGCATTTCATAGTTTTTCACACATTGACATTGCAATTTGTTCCCCTCAGCTGGCAGTCACCTTATGCTGGAATATCATCTCGGATTTGCATTCTAGTGACCACTTTCCCTGTCGTATTAGTGTCTTGACACCTGTTGTATGTTCCACCCGTTTACCTAGTTGGCGCCTAGACCACGCCAGCTGGGAACTGTACTCTCACTTGGCTGAATTTAGCTACGATGAGCATGACTCTGTGAACCACTTGGTCGAACATCTCACAGGGACCATTCTTTCTGCTGCTGAGCAATCCATTCCGCGTTCGACGAGTTACAGCCGTCGATTTCCGGTACCTTGGTGGACCGATGACTGTCGGGATGCTATTCGCGCTCGCAGACGAGCTTTACGGGTTTTCCAGCGTTTTCCTACACTGGATAACCTGATACACTATAAACGGATGCGTGCACAGTCAAGGCGGGTTATTAAGGATAGCAAAAAGATGTCATTGAATAAATTCGTGGGTTCCTTTAATCGACATACACCTTCCTCTGTCGTATGGGATAAGTTAAGACGTGTGGCTGGGAAACCGAACCATATGCCCATCGCCGGTCTCAAAACACCTACCGGAGCCGTTGTTGATACATTTGACGTGGCGAATACTTTAGGCAGTGCTTTCGCTCAGGTGTCTAGCTCAGGCAATTATTCCCCTGAGTTTCTTACAGTAAAGAATCAGGTGGAATCTCAAGCATTCTCGTTTCTTTCTGGCAACCTTGAAGATTATAATCGCCTCTTCACCCTGGCAGAGCTAGACAATGCACTCTCCTCTTCACGACACTCAGCACCAGGTCCAGATGGTATCCACGTCCAAATGTTGCAACATCTCTCTCCTGATGGCAAAGATTTCCTACTCGAGGTCTATAATCGTGTCTGGGTTGATGGCATTTTTCCAGACAAGTGGCGGGAGGCCACCATCATACCCATTCTTAAACCTGGAAAGGACCGCCATCTTCCTTCCAGTTACCGTCCTATTTCCCTCACCAGTTGCGTGTGCAAGGTGATGGAACGCATGATCAATGGACGGTTGGTGTGGTGGCTGGAATCCCACAATCTTCTGACGAACATCCAGTGTGGCTTTCGACGACGACGTTCAACTGCTGACCACCTTGTCTCTCTGTCAACTCAGATCATGGACGCGTTTCTTAAGAACAGCCCCACAGTTGGGATATTTTTTGACCTCGAGAAGGCCTACGACACGTGTTGGCGGGCGGGAATATTGCGTTCTCTGCACAACTGGAACATACGTGGACGCCTACCGTTGGTCATTCAGGAGTTTATGCGGGACCGCGTTTTTCAAATGAGGGTGGGCTCGGTTTTTTCTAACCATTTTATTCAAGAGAACGGAGTGCCGCAGGGCTCGGTACTCAGCGTGACTCTATTTGCTGTTGCGATAAATTCCATATCACTATGTGTGCCTCAAGGTGTCTCTTCCTGTTTATTCGTGGACGACTTTGCCATCTTCTGTACTTCTCAGCGTACACCGTTTTTGGAACGCCGTCTCCAGCGGTGTTTGGACAATCTCTATGCATGGAGCTCGAAACACGGTTGTCGTTTCTCCGCTGAGAAGACAGTCTGCGTTAACTTCTGGCGCCGTAAGTGGCAAATGCCGCCGTCTCTTCGACTCGGGCCAGATTTACTTCCTTTCGCAGACGAGGCGAGATTCCTTGGTTTGATCTTCGATCGCAAACTTTGTTGGGCACCACAAATAGCACAGCTTAGAGCACGATGTGACCGTTCTCTATATCTCTTACGGATACTAAGTGGCAAGTCTTGGGGTGCGGATCGGACGGCATTGCTCCGTCTTTATCGTGCTGTGATTCGTTCGAAGTTGGACTATGGCAGCATTGTGTATTCTTCAGCTCGACCTTCAGTGCTCAGAAGGTTAGACACAGTCCATAACCAGGGCATCCGTGTGGCCGTTGGAGCTTTCCCAACGAGCCCAGTTGTTAGCCTCTACGCCGAATCGGGAGAACCTCCTCTGCGTTGTCGGCGTGATGTCCTGCTTGCTAATTATGGCTGTGGGCTGAAGTGTATGCCTGGGCATCCAACTTATCACGCGTTTTTCTCCCCTGAGCTGCACGAGCGATACTGCCTCCGCTCTCTGAGCCCCAGGCCAGCAGGTTTTCGTTTCCGTGAGCTTCTACGTCAGCACCATGTTGACATTCCTCGGCTGTTATCCAAGGGAGAGAGTATACACCCCCCTTGGTTACGCGCTACCTCCCATGTCGATCTCGGGATGACGCTCTACGGGAAATCTGTTACGCCTCTTGATAGTATTCGTCGTTGCTTTTTAGAATTTTTATCCAAATACAGTGGCCGTATTTGTATTTACACCGATGGTAGTAAGAGCCCCGACGGTGTTGGATGTGCCTTTGTAACTGACACCGCAACTTCTACTTACGGTTTGCCTAGTTGAACATCTATATATTCTGCCGAGCTATATGCTATTTATCAAGCCCTTCTGTATATTCGACGTCGAAAATTAGGTGACTGCCTTATTCTTAGTGATTCCCTTAGTGCCCTTCAGAGCATTTGTGAGCTGTACAATTACCATCCTTTGGTGCAGCGCATCCAGGACGTTCTCCACATTTTGCACGCTTCTGGTTTTAATGTGGAGTGCGCATGGATTCCTGGACACGTTGGCTTGCCAGGGAATGACACGGCGGATTTGGCAGCGAAATCGGCAGTCACAGCGCCCAGGGTTACGATTACCTATTCAACAGCAGAAGATTTTAGAGTGGCTGTACGGAGAGCCGTTTTTTCGACTTGGCATGCGGAGTGGTCGGCTCTCCGTGGTAATAAGCTGCGAGAGATGAAGGACCTCCCTGTCAACTGGGTAACCTCCTCTCGTTTATTCCGCCGGGAGGAGGTAGTACTAGCTCGGCTAAGAATTGGCCACTGTATTTTTACTCACAGTTACCTTTTTAAACGTGAACCTGCTCCTGTCTGTGCGCTCTGTGGGGAGGCACAGACAGTTCGTCATGTGTTGCTGGAGTGTGGTCACCTGGCACTCATTCGGTCATCTATGGGCATGCCGGCCTCTCTTGCTGAGGTCCTGGCAGATGACCCAAGAGCAGTGGACAGGGTTTTTAAATTTTTAGCAAAACTTTCTTTTACTTTGACGTTTTAGTGTGATAGCAGTTTTTTTTTTAATCTCTTTTAATTTTAATGTGTTGCATTTAGATGGAGTTTTATATCCAGCTCTGTTTAGAGGGCTGGACCGTTCTGTTACTTCCATTTCAACTGTGTTAGCTCTTTTACTTGTGTTTTGTTTTCTTTTCCTTTTTTTTTTTTGGTATTTTCTTACTGCCTATTGCCAAGTTTTAAGCGTAAGGGCGCTTATGACCTCGGCAGTTGAGCGCCCTTAAACACGCTGTTGGCGAGACGGCGAAGTGGCGTCTGTGGCGGGTGGTCGTCTATTCGAAGCTCGGTCTGGAGAGCTTCCAGGTTTGTTAGGTCCAATGGCCGTCGATCTTTTACAGTCAGGTTACGTCGCTCGGCCGGCGACAACATGCTGCTGATATCGGGTACGATGTTGGCGTCTTCTTCTAAGCTCAGTTGCGTTTCTCCGGTGACGGCAGGCAACAATGTCATTGTCTCCGAATGGTAGTGGCAGTCAAGGTCATCAGTTAACAACCCCGTGCCATGGAGAATCAATGGTCTGAAACGTGTCTTGCGACCAGAACAAGTTTTAGCTATCTTCAAAGGGCTCGACACTGAGTACACCCAGTAATTCTTCTTTTTTGACTTGACGTGGTACCATATAGGTGGGAAGTTAGGTCTTAGGATAACTCGTTTACAAAGGGTGTGGACATTGTCTTCCTGTCCAAAAAATAAGGATGAGATACATGTGGGAGAGGTAGAGGAGTACAAAGCAAATTCAGCAGGACAAACGGAGATGGTTCCGGGTTTACATTGGTTTAAGTTGGTGTCTGTAAGAAGGGCATATCTCTGTCTGTCACTAGACACTGCCAGATACTGAACTGCTGTATGAATAGTTATGTACTTTTCTACCTCTTCTAACATTGTTGGCAATGGTAACACCCTGTATAATTCCAAAGTTCTATCAGCTCCTCTCAAAGGAACCCTGATAAGGATCCTGATAGCAGCAGGCATAGAATATGCTATCACGTCACAAAGTTTATAGTACGTGTGCATGTCTGATATTTCAGCACCGGCTAAAAGTGAAGTCCCCAGTGGTAGTCGAAGTCCCACGGTTTGCAAAATTTGGGATAAATTTCCAGGTGGCACAATAGTCGCGCTTAATCTGCCAGTCGCGATTACATCTAGCCCTTCCTGTATTTGTATTAGCTGCTGCTGCAAGTTAATCATGAATAAAGAAAGTTCGCGTATCGCTGAGGATACTTTAAATTGACTTCTCACCCAATTTTCGAAATTTGTTACAGCATCTTCTACCTCTAAGCTTCTATTATTAATCTCCTGTACCTTTACAACTAATTCATCAGTTAAGCTTTTTATTCTTTGGGTATTTTGAGTAGTTTGCCCATCCAATTCCTTTATATAAGTGAATTGGTCTTCAGCAACATGCACCAGTTTGGTGGTTGTAGTCGCATATTTAGCAATTTGTTTGTGCACCTTATCTATTTCGGCTCTATCAGGAGTACCGAATAACACCTTCATCAGTGACCCACCAACATCGATTGCACCCCATTTTCGCCTACTATCCTTTGAGGGTAAGTACTGTTCTATATTTCTCATCTCGTTTTGCAATAATTCAAACACTTTCTTAAGTTTCTCAATTTCGCCCCATTCTATTGAACTCCCTGTATTTCGTGATCTTTCAACATCTAACTTTTCAAAGATCGTTTGACTTGTGTAATGGCATTAGCATACAGTTGTACAGGCACGTCGATACTGATTGTTCATCGACTGCCAGTAACCAAGATTGTCTCTTGATAAGCAAAAATTACTCCTTTAGTCATTAGAGGTCCCTCGGGAGAGACATTTAAAGGATCTCTCATAACCCCGCGGTTTGCCAGAGCATAACCTGAAATGATCAAAATGAGGATATTAGATACGCCCACGCCTTTTAAGCTGGTACGCTGTTACTTTTTCTGTATTTTCACTCGGCTCATTGTAGCCTATATTTTCCGAGTTATGTTCATCGCTGCCGCTGATTACTGGCTCTTCTGACTCTTCGCGCCTAGAACTGGTGGATGGCCCCCCTTGGTTTCGAACCCGAGGCCGCAAATTCCATGGCAAGGTGACGGGTCTTTCCACTTGATTTCTTTCCCTAATTCCCCTGTAAGTCCAAGTGGGATCTTTACGCTCATCATCCTGAGGGAGAGTGATGTTATGAGCGTCTTCATCATAATTTTCGATAAACGAATTTTCTGTGCTTATTTCATTTCTCTCAGGAGCTGTAACTTCAACATTTTCATCTATCAATTGCGAGCTAGTTATCACTTCCGGCCAGACATCCGGCTCGTTAGTGCTCTCCGGCCTGCTATTTGAATAACATTTCTTAAGCCTGATTATATGTACACAGTAGTGCGTCCTGGTCCCATTTGTAGTTTATAATTTACCGGGGTAAGTTTCTCTATAATTTTATACGGTCCGCCATACTTTGGCGCTAACTTTCTGTTTGCTTTCTTTCCTATATACGGCTTGTCTAAATATACACAATCTCCTACTTCAAATTCAATATCTGCCGCTTTTCTATCATATTGCTGCTTTTGTCGATATTTATTCTCTAAGAGATGGTGATATGTGTTACTATAGGCTTCACTTATCCTTTGTTTCATAGCCTCAATATGTTCTTCCGCGTTACCGAGCTCAACGTCACTATTCTTAGGTTCGAGCTCAATCATAGTTGGCAAACGCATTTCTCTAGCATAAAGCAAGTAGAGTGGACTGTAAGTTGTTGTGGCATGTAGAGCGGATCGATATGCCATCAATGTAAAAGGCACCATCCGGTCCCAATCATCCCCATACTCAGTTACAATCATAGATAGGGAATCATTTAGATATCTATGGTATCTTTCAATCGCCGAATTCGATTGAGGATAGAAAGGACTGCTATTCACATGTTTAACATGAAATAATTTGCATATTTCAGTGAATAGTGCAGATTGAAAATTTGTCCCTTGGTCGGACAAGATTTTCTCGGGAGCTCCGTACCTACAATACACTTCCGTTACCAAAACTCTTGCCACTGTATTGGCGGTCTGGTCTGGTATCGGTATAGCCTCGGGAAATCGAGTGAAGTGGCATATGGATGTAAGCATATAGCGATTTCCGGCCCTTGTGACGTTTAGTGGTCCCGTAATGTCAATAGAAATTACCTGAAACGGTCTTGTTGCTGTTTCGGAAATTCCTAATGGCGCAGTAGGTTTTCGTGTAATTTTCCTCTTAGCACATGTTTCGCATTTTTGAATATAACATTTGACATCTTCCTTTAATGAAGGCCAAAAATACCTCTTTTCGATCACGGCCTGTGTTCTTTTCGTGCCTTGGTGCGCACTGTAAGTCGTGTCATGGTGCATTGAAATTATAGTATTCACCATAGATTTTGGAACTATGATTTTTGAATTGTGAACACCCCCTATATATAACACACCCTCTATATCTATAAAAACTTCATTATTTAAACCCTGATTGTTTTCTTTTATCAATTGTTGGCAATATTCATCTAATTCTTGTTGAATTTTCAGATCACGCCTTGAAAATGGAAGCCGGCCAGACGCCGCCTCCTTCGCCTCCGCCCCCCCAGGGGCCTACTGCGGTAGGTACGGGTTAGGCGCACCCGGGGTCCCGAGCCACCTTGACTCCCTCTGTGGGCAACCTCAGAGTGGTGAGGGAGTCAGTAGGTCAAAATGCCCACCCACGTGTAGGCCGTGCGTGGAGACCCGTGTCGGTGAAAAGGAATATCCTGGTTGGTTGAGGGTTGCGTACCTGAGCCTGGGCTTCTGTCTTTCAGTAACTGGGGAGGGTGCGCAGCCTAATACACCGCTTTGGTTTCTGATTTGCCTAAACGGGAGGCTAGGGACTAACCCACCCCTAGTCAATCGGCCAGGACTAGGTATTACACCGAACTCCAGGGTGAGTGGGACGGCGAGCCCGCTATATCCCCTGTGTAGCCCTGTCACCCCAGTGTGGTGACCCCTCGTTGGGCTCCGTGGTGGGTGGGGAGCACTGGGGGATGAATTTATACCATTTTTTCTATGGCACCAAAATTAAAACCCCTTAATAAAGACGTTGGAAAGGAAGTAGTCGAGTCATGTGGTCCTCGCTACTTGGTTATTCATAGGACAGAGGAAGGTAAGAAATTCCTTACGGTGAGCCCTTTTACTATCCAAAAGGGTCTCGATGCCATTGCTGGTGCTGTTAAATCCTGCGTTCGAGCTCGCAATGGTACACTTCTTGTCGAAGCCAACTCCGCCTCGCAAGCTGCAAGGATTCTTAAAGCCACCATGTTAGCCAGCTATCCAGTGAAGGTCGAGGTGCACAAGTCGCTGAACTCCTCCCGCGGTGTAGTAACAACCCGCGCGTTGGACGGTTTGTCTATTGAGGAGATCCAAGAAAATCTAGCGACTCAGGGTGTCTCAGCTGTTTATCGGGTACAACGTAAGATCAACGGTGAATTCCTGCCTACTCGTACCCTGTTTCTTACTTTTGATCGGGTTGATCTGCCTCAAAAGATTAGAGCAGGGTATGAAGCCATCGAAGTTAGGCCTTATATACCCAATCCGCTGAGGTGCTTTAAATGCCAACGTTTTGGTCACACTAGTGAGTTGTGTACCGGCAAGTCCACCTGCGTCCACTGCGGTGACATCTCCCACGATGGGGCTTGTGCTTCAGCTCCATCGTGTGTGAACTGTAACGGGGAACACCCATCTAGTTCCCGAGACTGCCCCCGTTTTGCAGAGGAACGAGCGATCCAGGAGATACGGGTGAAAGAGAAGGTGTCCTTCTTGGAAGCCCGGAAGCTCCTGCGACTCCGCCAACCCTCTGCCCCGAGGTCCGGTACCTATAGCTCAGTTGCAGCTAAACCGGTACCGCGTCGGGAAATCGCAACACAGACCGGCGATATGAACGGGGCTACAATTGCGGAAAAGGTTATTTTAGCCCAAGCGCTGCCAAAGCCTACGGCACCTACACCCAAGTTGGTATCAACATCTGCCAAATCCGCCAGCTTACAGAATAGTCCTGCACACTTGTCACCGAAAGCCTCGACCTCGGGAACTAAGGTTGGTAAATTCACGACGTCTTCTGCCCCGGAAAAACAGTTTAAGACCAAGTATGTACGACAAGACTTTTTGAAAGAGACTGTGCAATCTATTACCAAGTCATTTAAAGGTAAGAAAAGTACACGCAACTCCACACGTGTATCCTCCTCTGAAGGGTCATCTGGGGAGGAGGGCGTGAATCGGCGACGGCCGTCTTCGCCGATCAGCACATCCAATCGGTTCGAACTACTTGGACCGAAATTTGCTCTTGAAAAAGGGACCTCCCTTGTGGAGGAGATGGACCAGGAGGATTCTGCCGCCACTGCCAGAGGGACAGTGCGGAAACGGCAGGATCGTGCTCCTGAAAATAGTACTAGCCCAACGCCTAAGAAGAACAAATTGAACCGACCAGCTAATCCCAATCTGCAGAAGCGTCTTTCGATTTGAAACTTATCCCATAATATACTCAATGGCTATCCTCCATTGGAACATACGCGGAATTCGACCACATCGACCAGAGCTTGACTTGTTGCTGCGCCAGCATCAACCCTTGGCTGTATGTTTACAAGAGACGAAGCTCCGTCCACAGGACACCGTTACCATCAGGCAGTACTCCTCCGTACGATGTGATTTATCCCCGGAGGACGGTGTCCCGGCACATGGGGGCACTATGATGCTTATTCGAGATGATGTTTTTGCCAACTCCGTACCCATACAATCTGCAATCCAGTCCGTTGCTGTCAGCATTAAGCTACCCTCCGCTTCATTCACCATTTGCAGTATCTATTTGCCTCCATCTGCGTACCTCTCGCACAGCGACTTAGAACACCTCATTTCGCAGTTGCCACCACCCTTTTTATTGGTAGGCGACGTGAATGCCCATCACCCTCTTTGGGGCTCTCCTCGGGCTTGTGCGAGAGGTACGCTACTTAAAGATTTCTTGGATAGTCAGAATCTTGCTCTCTTGAACACCGGAGAGCCCACCTTTCTATCTGACGCATTTCATAGTTTTTCACACATTGACATTGCAATTTGTTCCCCTCAGCTGGCAGTCACCTTATGCTGGAATATCATCTCGGATTTGCATTCTAGTGACCACTTTCCTTGTCGTATTAGTGTCTTGACACCCGTTGTATGTTCCACCCGTTTACCTAGTTGGCGCCTAGACCACGCCAGCTGGGAACTGTACTCCCACTTGGCTGAATTTAGCTACGAAGAGGACGACTCTGTGAATCACTTGGTCGAACATCTTACATGGACCATTCTTTCTGCTGCTGAGCAATCCATTCCGCGCTCGACTGGCTACAGCCGTCGATTTCCGCTACCTTGGTGGACTGATGACTGTCGGGATGCTATTCGCGCTCGCAGACGAGCTCTACGGGTTTTCCAGCGTTTTCCTACACTGGATAACCTGATACACTATAAACGGATGCGTGCACATTCTAGGCGGGTTATTAAGGATAGCAAAAAATGTCATGGAATAAATTCGTGGGTTCCTTTAATCGACATACACCTTCCTCTGTCATATGGGATAAGTTAAGACGTGTGGCTGGGAAACCGAACCATATGCCCATCGCCGGTCTCAAAACACCTACCGGAGCTGTTGTTGATACATTTGACGTGGCGAATACTTTAGGCAGTGCTTTTGCTCAGGTGTCTAGCTCAAGCAATTATTCCCCTGAGTTTCTTACAATTAAGAATCAGGTGGAATCTCAAGAGTTCTCGTTTCTTTCTGGCAACCTTGAGGATTATAATCGCCTTTTCACCCTGGCAGAGCTAGACAATGCACTCTCCTCTTCACGACACTCAGCACCGGGTCCAGATGGTATCCACGTCCAAATGTTGCAACATCTCTCCTGATGGCAAAGATTTCCTACTCGAGCTTTATAATCGTGTCTGGGTTGATGGCATTTTTCCAGACAAGTGGCGGGAGGCCACCATCATACCCATTCTTAAACCTGGAAAGGACCGCCATCTTCCTTCTAGTTACCGTCCTATTTCCCTCACCAGTTGCGTGTGCAAGGTGATGGAACGCATGATCAATGGACGGTTGGTGTGGTGGCTGGAATCCCACAATCTTCTGACGAACATCCAGTGTGGCTTTCGACGACGACGTTCAACTGCTGACCACCTTGTCTCTCTGTCAACTCAGATTATGGACGGGTTTCTTAAGAACAGCCCCACAGTTCGGATATTTTTTGACCTCGAGAAGGCCTACGACACGTGTTGGCGGGCGGGAATACTGCGTACTCTACACAACTGGAACATACGTGGACTCCTACCGTTGGTCATTCAGGAGTTTATGCGGGACCGCGTTTTTCGAGTGAGGGTGGGCTCGGTTTTTTCTAACCATTTTATTCAAGAGAACGGAGTGCCGCAGGGCTCGGTACTCAGCGTGACTCTATTTGCTATTGCGATAAATTCCATATCACTATGTGTGCCTCAAGGTGTCTCTTCCTGTTTATTCGTGGACGACTTTGCCATCTTCTGTACTTCTCAGCGTACACCGTTTTTGGAACGCCGTCTCCAGCGGTGTTTGGACAATCTCTATGCTTGGAGCTCGAAACACGGTTTTCGTTTCTCCGCTGAGAAGACAGTCTGCGTTAACTTCTGGCGCCGTAAGTGGCAAATGCCGCCGTCTCTTCGACTCGGGCCAGATTTACTTCCTTTCGCAGACGAGGCGAGATTCCTTGGTTTGATCTTCGATCGGAAACTTTGTTGGGCACCACAAATAGCACAGCTTAGAGCACGATGTGACCGTTCTCTAAATCTTTTACGGATACTAAGTGGCATATCTTGGGGTGCAGATCGGACGGCATTGCTCCGTCTTTATCGTGCTGTGCTTCGTTCGAAGTTGGACTATGGCAGCATTGTGTATTCTTCAGCTCGACCTTCAGTGCTCAGAAGGTTAGACACAGTCCATAACCAGGGCATCCGTGTGGCTGTTGGAGCTTTTCCAACGAGCCCAGTCGTTAGCCTCTACGCCGAATCGGGAGAACCTCTTCTGCGTTGTCGGCGTGATGTCCTGCTTGCTAATTATGGCTGTGGGCTGAAGTGTATGCCTGGGCATCCAACTTATCACGCGTTTTTCTCCTCTGAGCTGCACGAGCGATACTGCCTCCGCTCTCTGAGCCCCAGGCCAGCAGGTTTTCGTTTCCGTGAGCTTCTACGCCAGCACCATGTTGACATTCCTCGGCTGTTATCCAAGGGAGAGAGTATACACCCCCCTTGGTTACGCGCTACCTCCCATGTCGATCTCGGGATGACGCTCTACGGGAAATCTGTTACGCCTCTTGATAGTATTCGTCTTTGCTTTTTAGAATTTTTATCCAAATACAGTGGCCGTATTTGTATTTATACCGATGGTAGTAAGAGCCCCGACGGTGTTGGATGTGCCTTTGTCACTGGCACCGCAACTTCTACTTACGGTTTGCCTAGTTGCACATCTATATACTCTGCCGAGCTATATGCTATTTATCAAGCCCTTCTGTATATTCGACGTCGAAAATTAGGTGACTGCCTTATTCTTAGTGATTCCCTTAGTGCACTTCAGAGCATTCGTGAGCTGTACAATTACCATCCTTTGGTGCAGCGCATCCAGGACGTTCTCCACATTTTGCACGCTTCTGGTTTTAATGTGGAGTGCGCATGGATTCCTGGACACGTTGGCTTGCCAGGGAATGACACGGCGGATTTGGCAGCGAAATCGGCAGTCACAGCGCCCAGTGTTACGATTACCCATTCAACAGCAGAAGATTTTAGAGTGGCTGTACGGAGAGCCGTTTTATCGACTTGGCATGCGGAGTGGTCGGCTCTCCGTGGTAGTAAGCTGCGAGAGGTGAAGGACCTCCCTGTCAACTGGGTAACCTCCTTTCGTTTATTCCGCCGGGAGGAGGTAGTACTAGCTCGGCTAAGAATTGGCCACTGTATTTTTACTCACAGTTACCTTTTTAAACGTGAACCTGCTCCTGTCTGTGCGCTCTGTGGGGAGGCACAGACAGTTCGTCATGTGTTGCTGGAGTGTGGTCACCTGGCACACATTCGGTCATCTATGGGCATGCCGGCCACTCTTGCTGAGGTCCTGGCAGATGACCCAAGAGCAGTGGACAGGGTTTTTAAATTTTTAGCAAAACTTTCTTTTACCTTGACGTTTTAGTGTGATAGCAGTTTTTTTTTTTTTTTTTTTTTTAACTCTTTTAATTTTAATGTGTTGATTTTAGATGGAGTTTTATATCCAGCTCTAGTTATAGGGCTGGACAGTTCTGTTACTTCCGTTTCAACTGTGTTAGCTCTTTTACTTGTGTTTACTTTTTTGTTTGGTATTTTCTTACCTCCTATTGCCAAGTTTAAATCATAAGGGCGCTTATGACCTCGGCAGTTGAGCGCCCTTAAACACCATTATCATCATCTTCGCCTCCGTCTCCGTTACCCGCAAAGGAGTTATCGACTGCAGAGGAGCTACCGAGAACTCGCTCCGTGTCTCCAGACGGGACAATGCATCAGGTACGATGTTTGCTTTTCCTGGTCTGTGATTAATAGTGTAATCATACTCACTCAGTGCTAACATCCACCTTGTCAACCTTGCACTTAACGGGTTTTTAGTTGTAAGTAACCACGTGAGTGCTTTGTGATCTGTCGACTTGGCATGCGGAGTGGTCGGCTCTCCGTGGTAATAAGCTGCGAGAGGTGAAGGACCTCCCTGTCAACTGGGTAACCTCCTCTCGTTTATTCCGCCGGGAGGAGGTAGTACTAGCTCGGCTAAGAATTGGCCACTGTAGTTTTACTCACAGTTACCTTTTTAAACGTGAACCTGCTCCTGTCTGTGCGCTCTGTGGGGAGGCACAGACAGGTCGTCATGTGTTGCTGGAGTGTGGTCACCTGGCACACATTCGGTCATCTATGGGCATGCCGGCCTCTCTTGCTGAGGTCCTGGCAGATGACCCAAGAGCAGTGGACAGGGTTTTTAAATTTTTAGCAAAACTTTCTTTTACCTTGACGTTTTAGTGTGATAGCAGTTTTTTTTTTTTTTTTTTTTTTAATCTCTTTTAATTTTAATGTGTTGATTTTAGATGGAGTTTTATATCCAGCTCTGTTTAGAGGGCTGGACCGTTCTGTTACTTCCATTTCCACTGTGTTAGCTCTTTTACTTGTGTTTTTTTTTTCCCTTTTTTTGGTATTTTCTTACTGCCTATTGCCAAGTTTTAATCGTAAGGGTGCTTATGACCTAGGCAGTTGAGCGCCCTTAAACACCATTATCATCTTTGTGATCTGTGTAGATAGTGAATTTATGTCCGAATAAGTAAATTCGAAATTTCTTTACGCCAAATACTACTGCCAGTAATTCCTTTTCTGTAGTTGTGTAATTTTGCTCGGCTGACGTAAGTAATCTACTTGCGAACCCAATAGGCTTATCTAAACCATCTGACAATTGGCTTAAGATAGCTGAGATCCCTACATTGGACGCATCACATGCTAACACAAAAGGTTTCGAAAAGTCGGGATGCGCTAGCAATGTATGTTTAGTAAGAGCATTCTTTAGTGCAACAAATGCTTGCTCAGTGGCTTCACTCCAAATAAATTTCTGGTTTTTCTTAGTTAATTGAGTTAAAGGCTTACTTATTGTTGAAAATTCAGGAATGAACGCCCTGTAGTACCCAACAGCACCTAGGAATGAGCGTATTTGCTTTACATTACCTGGTCGTGCTAATTTCTGAATAGCTTCTACTTTAGACGCATCCGGTTTTATGCCTCGCGCGCTAACAGTGTGACCCACATAAATAACTTCCCTTTTTGCAAAGTGACATTTTGCTAAGCCTAGTTTTAAATTAGCTTCCTGCAATTTTTCAAATACCTTCCGTAGATTTTCTGCATGCTCCTCGATAGTTCTCCCTGTCACGAGGATATCATCCATGTAAACACAGCACGCCAACCCCTTGAGATTACCCAATATTAGATCTATTGCTTTCGACCACGTCATTGGAGCTGACACCAACCCGTACGGGAGTCGAACGTACTGGTAGGACCCCTCCGGTGACGTGAAAGCGGTCTTGGGTCTATCTGATTGTTTCACCTTAATCGCGTGATAAGCAGAATCTATATCTACTATAGAAAAATAAGCGTTGCCTGACAACATAGATAAATTTTCCTTGATATCTGGCATAGGCCACGTTGGCACTTTAGTTACTGAGTTTAAACGTCGGTAATGTACAACCAACCTGTATTTAACTACTCCATCTACCGCCTTTTTCGGTACAAACAAACACGGACTTGCCCAATCTGACTTGGTATGCTCTATAATTTTTGCCTCTAACATTTTTTGAATTTGCCTACGCAACTCTTCCTTTAGCGCAAACGGCACCCTGTATGGCCTAAGTTTGAAAGGTTTAGCATCCCCTGTATCTATTTCGTGTTCCACTACTGTTGTACATGGTAGCTCTCCTGTTGGTTCGTCTAAATATAACGGTATAAAATCATACAAAACTGCTAATATAACCTCCCTTTCCTTCGGTGGTAAATGCTCAACTTTTTCGCCTAATGTTCTATAAACTTCGTTTATTTCCATGGACCTCCTAAACTCTGTATTTCCCCTTTTTTCCTTTAGTGCTGGTTTTGTTACCCTTAACATACAAACGTCATCTTTTGTACCTATTTCCTTATCGCACAAAATACAAACTTCTACTTTACACATAGGTTCTGGGTTCATGACTCCCAACAACCTGCCGACTGCCTGTACGTCGGTCTTCTGGCACGCGGATCTTACCTCTCTTTCTTTTCCCCTCAGATATTCACTCTCACTGCGATACAAGGTTCCCCCGTCATTCCGGATATGATCAAGTTCATTGGGCTGCTGATATCTGCCTCCTTGCGAGACATCAGGCGCTGGCCAGCGTCTCCCAAGCCCTGGGGAAACGAACTGCCGTCCTTTCTGACCCCCCAGCGTGCCGCTGGTTTGCCATCCCCCTTCTACCCCATTTGGAGGGGCAGGAAAACTGCCCGCCGAGAATGGCACATCACCAAACTCCTTCTGCAAGTCCGGCTCAGCCGTGCCCTGTTTCTTATCGAGATCGCCATGCCTCGATCTTCGGACTGCAGGCACACTGCTTTTAATCGGTTGACAATTTCTATTCCCTTGACAACCCTTATCTCCTTGAGTTCCCTGTGGATCCTCATAAAATTCACTGCATATTCTATACATGGCTACTTCAGTTTCCTTAAAACTCGTAAATGGTGCACAATTATCTCTCATAAAATCATTAAATTCTGTTGCTCGCCCTATTTTCATACCCTTTCCTATTGCTACACTCGTTAAACCCATATTCAAAATTTTCATAACGCAATACCTAGCGTCCCTACACAGTCTCTCATTACTTCTTTTCAGCCATGTTATTTCATTTTCATCATTTGCAGTAATTACTCTAGACACAACTCTAGCCACGTATATCTTACTTAACTCTGGTTCTACAGGCTCTACATAAACCTCGAGGGGAAAAGTTCCTTTTGCAACTCGGTGCAAACGAGTGAGTACCTGGTTTTCCGTCTTAGATGAAACTACAACGTTTTCGGCCATCACTACATTCCATTTCCACTCATCCTCCTCATTTAGATAAGCATTTTCAAAATCATCTCGTTCAGTATCTACTTCATCATTGTTATTAAGGCTCAGCTCTTGATTTCCTACTTGTACTCTTCCCATCATGCAACTTGACACCGTTTGTGGAGTGATCAGGTCCACGTGCGGCTCTAGTCTCTGATCTGGCTGCGATAGTAGTTTAACTGGACCGTGCTTTGTTTCTAGTCTCCCACGACGTATATCTATAACTG
Source organism: Hymenopus coronatus (assembly GCA_030762935.1). NCBI lineage: Eukaryota > Metazoa > Arthropoda > Insecta > Mantodea > Hymenopodidae > Hymenopus > Hymenopus coronatus. The sequence goes on from CM060897.1 coordinate 32,769,907, forward strand.
CCTCAACATTGACCAAAAAATCCATACCCAATATGCCAACATACTTTTTGAATTTCAGGGGCACTACACAAAACTCATGGCATATTAGTTCGGGGACATCTTTCATTGTAAACCACACTTTCTGTGCACCTAAAATCTTAAATTCAGCGCCTGTAACACTAATTCCATTAAACTTGGGTTCCTCCATTTCTCGTTTATCTACTATCCCATACCTTATGGCAGAAAAACTTGCACCCGTATCTACCAACATGTAGGAAGGCGTGTCAACTCCTAACTCTACTTCTAATAAAAGCTCCTTGAATTGCGTCTCATATGAGTAGACGGGAAACGATTCTGACCAGGGACCGCCGAATTCCCGTTTTTCGACAGACCATTCCCGTTTCCCTGGGGTCGTTGCCACGTGCATTGTTTTGAAATATGGCCGGGCATATTACATTTAAAACACCTCACATTATCTGCACCACTTGAGAATGTAACCTGCCTGCGGTTAGAGTTTCCGCCCGTCATTTGTTTCATACGAGTAACCTTATCTCTCCCCTGACCTTGGCCTTGGCCTTGCTCTCGGTTAGGGTTGTACAATACCTTCGGCTTGCTTCTACACGCACTGGCTACATGCCCTTTCTTGTTACACTGGAAACACACTCTATCAGATTGAAACATAAACACCTTTTTCTCATGGGAATTACTACTCACATTTCCTCTTTGTTTCTCGGCATTTTCGACCGTTGTGGCGATCCTAATGGCTGCAATAAAAGTGTCTGGCATCTGAAATCGTACTTGCTGTCCCACGACACCCCTTAAACCGTTCATAAATGCTGCTAACAGTCTTCTTTCTGCTTCCTCATTAATAGTCTTTTGAACTTCAGCGTTCTCTACCGTCCTAATCGTTTTGTGGCATAATTGTCTACATCGGTCAGCGAAAACTTCTACGCTTTCATCTGTTTTCTGGGAGGCGTCTTGTAACGCTGTATAATGATACTGTGGTGGTAATTTCTCTGTAAACCTGTCAGTTAAGGCCTTCTTAAAGTTGTCCCACGTTACATCAGTACCCTGGAGATCAGCTCGACCTCTAAAAAAGTGCAATGCAGTTCCTGCCAACTTAGCACGGGCTATATTTAGTTGATCAGCCTTTGCCCAATTTCCTACAACTGCCATTTGCTCTATATTACTAATAAAATCCTTTACCGGTCGTCCCTTTGGATCCCCTGTATATTCCTTTATAACGTTAGCGATGCTGACGTCCTTAATCTTAGCTGCCGTGAGGCGAGCTAACTTTTCCTCTAATTCCCTTATCCTTTCCTCGTTGGCAGCCATTTGAAAAGTTGTATTCAAAACAGTAATTTGCAAACTGCGTCTATATGAAAAAAATAATTATTATGTGCTTTCCTTTGTTTCAGCCCTCACGGCCTCCTCTAGAGCGGCAAGCTCCGCTGCCACTAGGTCAGGCGTTACAGGACGTGAGGGATTATCAACAGCGCCAGCTGAGGGTCGCTGCCCGGACTGCTGCTGCGCGAATGCGGGCAGTGGAGTATCCGGTCCTAAGAGCCCATGCAAAGAAGGCCACGATAAATTTGGATCTACACTGGTGATATCTCGAAAGACAATTGTCAAAAAGAAAAATAAATTCAAAATTGTAAAGTTCCCAAAATTATAAAATTCCAAAATTAACACAAATGTAAGGATCAGTGATCCCGCTGAATTATAATATACGGATGGGCACACACACAGAGAGAGCGAGCTGAATTAAACACCACCAGAAAACATTAGCGTTCTTATTTCACTGACCTAGGTATTTCCGTAGCCACACCCCTAGCTCTAGGAAACATAGACACCCTTTTCCCTTCCGGAGTTCCTATTTTCTGTTCTAATAGTACCTCACCGGAAGCATAATCATATAGGTAGTCAGTTCTCTCAATTTCTAGCGCTTCGTATTCACAGCCTGGATCTATATGCCTCTTCAAGATACGAGTCTCTACATCAAACGTCACGCTTCCGTGCCCGTTGTGGTGAGTATATATTTTATAAGATGGACAAGGAAAACCCTTAAGTTTACCCTTTATAGCTATCTATGCGAGAGTCAGTAATCAGCCCTGCAAACTTATTTCTGTGCCTTTCCAACAGAGACAAATCAAACTTGGTGTATTTCTTAAAGAAATTTGTAATCAAAGTAAAAGCGTACTCATCAGACTGTCTTAATGCCAAAGCGCTTGTAGTAGCAACTACGTGTATGTAAACTATTGTGAATGTAACAGGTTCTATCTTTCTTTCACACTTGAAAATACACTTAAACATTTCTCACAAAAACACCTAGCTCAAATTTAACATTATTCCTAGGGTCCGAGAATTCCTAAGAAGTTCATTAACACAAGGATAAAACACTGAATTAATGAATTTAAAATAAATCCTGTGTGAATTAAATCCCAACTAAGCTGCCACCAATCTATTACGGTGCGTGCATCTGGAGGGAACTAGGTGGTTGAGAATGTAATGATAAGCTTTTCCTATAACTAATTTATTTGAATTAACATCTATACCTAAGTACTACAAAAGTAAAACACATAATTTGAGAAGCCCTTAGTTCTTATCTTTTAGTATGTCAAAATGTTTCCCTGGCAGAATATCTAGGCAGAGACAATATTCCTTTCTTACTCACCCATTACTTGCAGGATAATCAGGAGGTTCTGCATCTTGATGCGGACCGACGTGGATTTCCTTAGGCACCACACAATACCAAAAAAGGCCCCGAGCTGGTGCTCGGGAAGCTTATATAGTGGCGGATAGACGACGCCTAAGTGTCGTCATAAATTCTTACGTTTTAGGTGAAAAGTTCGAAAGATCCGGTCACGTAGACCACTGGTCGGGACTTTACCCAGCCGCAGCAGACGGCAAGCAGGATGAGGTATGTGAGTAAGCATCCTCTCACATGAATATGAATACCATAAAATATAATATTACTCAGGAACCTTATAACTGCATAGAAAAATGTGCTCCTATGAAATTATATATTTTAAGAAGATATTACTTTATAGAAGACCTAGAAGTCCTGAGAAAGACGTAGGATGCTCAAACAGTTGAGAGGAAGGTTCCCAGCTATCTGTCATCTGTCTAACTTACAACAGGGGTGGCCAGGGCACTATAAGGTATTTTAGAAGTCAGAGCTGCATAGCAAATCATTTGCAGAATAGAGTCGTTGACAATACTATATGCGAATGGAAACCGTTTTGTTCAATATGTGGTCGACTTATGAAACCCAAGCATATGTGTTACATGTATTGCAAAAATTGTAAGTGATGATATGCTAGGACATTTATGTTACATGCCAACTATTAGCTCAAAGATCCCTTCTTCGAAAAAGGTTCTGTTCATATTCTATGACATCGAATGTACTCATTACACCCGAATACAGGAAAATACGTATTTATATATACCAAATCTTTTATGCCTTGAGCAGTTTAATTTTCTTTGTGAGGATAACAAAGATGTGAACGAGGAGTTTAGTCAGTGTGGAAAACGTAGGCATTCTTTTTGGGGGAATGGATGTATTAAACAGTTTATTGAATATTTGCGAAGGGATAGACCATTTTGTCAAAAAAATTATAGCAATTGCCCATAACGCTAAAGCACACGACCTAATGTTTATTCTGGATTATGTTTTAAATCAAGTTTGGATGCCCAATTAGGTATGAATGGTGCAAAAATTCTGTGTATGGAAATGGAGCATATTACATTTTGGACAGTTTAAATTTTCTGCCGATGAACCTCAGAAGCTTACCTAAAGCCTTTGGTATACAATCTGTAACAAAAGGTCGTTTTCCCCACTTCTTTAACACTCCCGAGAATATAAATTATGTAGGACCTTATCCGGATACTGCCAATTACGGTGTTGATCAAATGATGCCTGATGAACGGAGCCATTTTCTCGATTGGCATACTAAAGCTAAAGATGGGATGTTTGATTTTAGGAAAGAGCTTGAAATGTACTGCTGGGCAGATGTGACAGTGTTGAGAGAAGCTTGTTCTATATTTAGAAATACGTTCTTGTAGATAGGAAAAATAGATGCTTTTCAAGAATTCATAACTATTGCTTCAGCATACAACAAAGTATTCAGGAAAAATTATTTAGAACCAAAGACTATAGGTCTTATACCTTGCGGAGGTTATAGACTAGCAGATAATCATTCTAGAAAAGCTCTAATGTGGCTTAGATTTGAAACAATCAAAAGAGACATATCTATAAAAAAAAAAGATGCAGGCAATGGAAGAGAGGTAAGACTGTCCGAATTACCTAACCTTAAAGTGGATGCTTTTTGCGAAGAAACGAAAGAGGTATACGAGTCTTTTGGTTGCTATCATCATGGACACCCTCGTCTAAATAATAGAGACGTTGCAATCATAGATAGCAAAGAAGAAACGCATGCGGATAGATACGAGCAGACCGTGACCCGTTTGGAAAAAATTGTGTCATCAGGATACACGTGTCATGTGATGTGGGAGTGTGAATTTGAGAACATTTTAAAACAACACCTTGCGCTAAATAACGATCCTGTTGTAAAAAATGTTCCCCTTATTCTCAGAGATTCGCTTTATGGAGGTAGAACGGAAGCATTGAAAACTTACTGTAAAACTGACGAAAAATTTCGTATTAAACATTGCGATATGTCTGTATCCATATATATGTAAATATTTTAAGTTTCCGGTGGGTCATCCTATAATTCACCTAGGCGATAAGTGTACTAACATTTCCGAAATTACTAAAAAGGAGGGGATAATCAAGTGTAGGGTATTAGCAAAAAATCGTGGGCTTTACCATCCCGTAGTGCCTTTTAGTCGCCGCCAGAAATTAATGTCCGGTCTGTGTGTAAATTGTATGGAAGAGGCACATGATGGAGAATGTGATAACGACAGAAATGAAAGAGAAATAATGGGCACTTGGATAGTAGATGAAGTTCGTAAAGCAGTTGAAATGGGTTACGAAGTAAGAGAAATATACGAATTTTATGAATACAGAGTAGAGCAATATGATAAAATTGAAAAAAAAAAAAAAAAAAAGGGGGGGGGGATTATTTGAAGAATATATAAATAATGTTTTAAAGTTAAAGGCAGAAGCTAGTGGATATCCATCTTGGGTTGTGAGCGAAGAGGATAAAGAAACCTATATTAAAAATTTGTTATCAGAGGGAAGGAATTCTTTTGGATAAGATGGCAATTAAAAAAATCCCGGGGCAAGGTCATTAGCAAAAGTGTGTTTAAATAGCTTTTGGGGGAAACTGACCGAACAGGGCAATTACTCACGCACTACAATGATTAGGGAACCTCGAGAACTATATGCATTCTTGACTACACCTGGCATTGATGTGCAGAATTTGATGTTTGCAAGTGACAAGGTCGTATGGATCTCGTGGAAATACCAAGTTGAAGAAGAGGCCCCGCCGCTAACGCACACTAATGACGTGTTGGGGGCCTACGTTACTGCAGGTCCTAGACTGAAGCTATACACTTATTTAGAAGCATTAAATAAAAGTATTTTGTATACAGATTCCATATTGTTTTTGACTAGGGAAGGAGAAAACTGTAAGGTAGAATGCGGTGAGAATCTAGGAGATATGACTGATGAGCTCGCGAACTATGGATCCGAAGCTTACATTTCAGAATTTGTTTCCGGAGCCCCGAAAAATTATGCATACAAGATTGTTTACCTAATGGTGAATTCAAAACTGTGTGTAAAGTGAGAGGAATAACCCTAAACTACGCCTCCTTGAAGCTGGTTAACTTTGAAGCAATTAAGAATTTAATCGATAGCGAAAATCAAAACATTGTAGTTCGAACTGAAAAGAAAATTAAATCAAAAAGATCTGATGGTGTGTATGTCGTCTCTGAACCGGAAAATAAAATCTATAGAGTCTGTTTTCACAAGAGGAGACGAATAGCGCACGATTCTGTCCCATTCGGGTATATAAAACCTGACTGATCGAACTTCCTCCTCTCATTATGGATTCAGAAGTGGGGAAAGCAATATCCAAATACGTGGAAAACAGAAGGAATTCAAGGGGAATAAAATACTGTGCAAACGAGGAGCTAACAAAAATTCCCTTAGAAGCGTTTGAGCAATATGATCCCTTCGACGTAGATTACGTGATACACAGGTTAACCGATGAATTGAAGGAAAAACTAAGGAAATTTTGAAGATGCAATGTTACCCGTCGTTAAATTTCAACATCCTTTCACGCTAATCGTTAGCGGGAGTTCGGGTTATGGTAAGACTGTTTTTTGTGTAAATTTAGTAAAAAAAACTTGAAACATTTGTGCACTGTTAGTGATTTTAAAGAAATATTGTGGTGTTATAGCCAGAAATCCTCCGTGCCAAAGTTAAAACATGTACAATTTCATGTTGGTGTGCCCGAGTTTGAGAACCTGAAAGGAGAACCCAAACTAATCATATTAGACGATTTGTCAAACTCTGCATATTCCAGAGAGGTGTGTGACCTGTCCACAAAGGGAAGCCATCAAAGGAATATAAGTGTCATTTTAATCACTCAAAATTTGTTTCATCAAGGCAAGTACTGTAGAGATATATCCTTAAACGCTAAATACATTGTGGTTTTAAAAAACGTCAGGGATAAGAACCATGTAGCGCATCTAGCCAGAGAGATATACCCCGAAAATTGGAAAGCATTGTATGATGCGTATTTAGATGCTAAAGAAAAACCTCATGGGTATATGCTTATTGATCTTTGTCAGGAGACCGATAATAGATTACGATTTAGAACCAATATTTTTCCATCTGAGCTACCTACCGTAGTATATCAGCATGAACAAGTGGTTAAGATCGAACTAATTCATGCTGCACCGCCTTTAAAGCGCCAACCCGAAGCTGAGGAAAGCCATTTTTGGACAAGGCCGACGAAGAGTTAGTGCTGGCTATTGCTGAATGCGCCCTAAATGTACAAAACGGCAACTGTGATGTAAGCAAATGTAGCATACGCAATCTAAGAAGGTATAAAAAACTCTTAGGCGAGTGGTGGATAAATCTCAAAAGATCAACAAGAGAAGACTGATAATACAAAACGGAGGATTTCTGATTCTTCTGTTGTCTGCAGTATTGACTGGAATTTCAGCTCTAATAAATCGCTAAATCCTACAAAAGTCATTTCTAGTTTCTCAACAGTGCATAGATACCCACTGTTTTAAAAAGAAGAAAATTCCTGGAAAGAGAAATAAAAGAGATGCATTCGAGGAACTGAGAGTCCCTTCCTATCCCCTGGACTAGTTCTTCGCGTGCATCTCGCCGCGATAAAGTGACTGCGTATTGGACATTGCCGTTTTAGCCATGAACACCTTTTACGTTGGGAAGCCGCTCCTCAATATGCTCTGTGTAATGAGCCTTTGATGGTGCATAATTTTTTATTGGAGTGTCGCCTTTTTACTGTGCTGCGTGGGTCCCTGTCTCTGTCTCCTGACCTCCCCACCCTGCTAGGCGACAATCCTGCTGCATGTGAGGGACTTCTAACTTTGGTTTGCATCTGCGGAATATATAAACGGATCTAATTTTATAACGGGGTTTCATCTTTTTACCGACCTTTCAGTCCCTAGTTTTTAATCTGGTTATGGTAGTCCTTTTATGATCTCCATGAAGTTCTTGTGCTGTATTCCTGCTTTAGCGGTTCTTATGGCTTTTAATTTTTAGCTTGTTTACCATTGGGCGCTAATAACCTCGGCAGTTGTGCACCCTTAAGCACTACTGCTACTACTACTACTACTACTACTACTACTACTACTACTACTACTACTACTACTACTATTACTACTACTACTCTTATCGGGATCTGTGGTGGGTGTGGAGCACTGGAGGATTAACTATTAAGTAGCTTTTGGCACCCAAAACAAAAAACCTTACTATTGGAAAGGAAGTAGCCGAGTATTGTGGTCCTCACTACTTGGTGATAAATATGACAGAGGAAGGAAGGAAGTGTTTCACGGTGAGCCCTTTCATAATTCAAAAGGGTCTCGATGCAATAGCTGGTCCTGTGAATTCCTGTATTATAGCCCGCAATAGCAGGCTGCTGGTTGAGGCCGCCAAAATACTCAGAGCGAAACTGTTAGCCAGCTTCCCCGTGAAGCCTGAAGTGCATAAGACGCTAAACTGCTCAGGCTGTGATCACCACCCGCGTTCTTGGCGAACTAAGTACTGAGGAGATACAGAACATGGATACAAGGCGTAGCATCTGTGTATCGGGTTCAGCGTAAAGTCAATGGAGAATTCATGCCTACCTGTACCCTGTTCCTAATTTTTGATCGGTTAGATCTCCCGCAAAAGATTAGGACAGAGTACGAAGGATTCGAGGTTAGGCATTATATACCGAACTCGCTCAGATGCTATAAATGTCAACGTTTTGGCCACACGCGCGATTTTTGTAAGGGCGTATCCACCTCCGCCAATTGTGGTGACCTATCCCACGTTGGTGTGTGTAGTTCACCGCTATCTTGCGTGAATTGTGACGGCGAACATTCATTTAGTTCCCGAAACCGTCCCCGTTTTACAGAGGAGAAGGCGATCCAGGAGATCCGGGTGAAATAGGTGTCCTTCTCAGAAGCCCGAACTCTCTTGCGTCTCCGCACACTCTCTGTCCTGAAGTCCGGCACGTTTAGCTCTGTTGTAGCTAAACCGGTGCAGTGTCGCGAAATCGCAACACGAACTCGCGATACAAACGGGACAACTATCGCAGAAAAAGCTCCTTATAGCCAGAACAGTGCCCAAGCTTACGTTACCTTCCAAGTCGGCATTAACATCTGTCAGCCTACAGAGCAGTTCAGTAACCTTCTCACCTAAAGCTTCGACCTCGGGAAATAAAACCTCTAAGATTGCGAGGTACTCTGCACCTGCTAAGCAATTCAAGACCAGTTATGTGCGGCAAGACTTTCTAAAAGATAGTGTTAAGACCGCTCCCAAAATATCTAAGGGCAAGCTGTCACCGTCATGATGACAGGGGGGTGTAGCTATGGTGTTTGGGGTTGAGATGGTAGAGACAACTCTAAGCTTGTTGGAATGGTTCATTTATTGATTACTATTATTGAGTATATGTATAACGGGCTAAGCACTAGTAGGTTGCACAATGAGTTACCCCAGACGGGGCTTACCTTGAGAGAGAGATGTCTTCACATAGGACGTCAACAGTTTTGCAGCGGAGCTTCGACCGACACAGAGTATGGCCTACAACGGCTAAATCAGAAGAGACCACGCGTCCGGGATTACAATTCATTATATAGACAATCATTGCTTAGAGGGGTCTAGCTAATTCAGCTGGCGTCTTTCCTGTACATGGTACGTCGACGCCCTGGTTTTGACTTGAATTAGCCAATCAGCAAGGGGCTTACAAATGGAATCCGAACTTCCGGAGTGACGCGCCCGGTGCAGAGGTCCCCGAGGAGACGTGCAAAGCTGCACGTACGCACCGGACCTTACGTCAATCAAAAGTCGACCGGGACTTCTCAGCCGGAAGTGGTAGCCCACATTAAGTCTGAGCAATAGCTATTGCTACAATTCCAGAGTTTCACAAGACTAAGAAATAATGAAAAGGTATTAAGAATATGCAAATACGTAATTTTGACTGAAAATAATAAAGTGTCCATAAAATAATCTCCGAACCAAACATAAATCCTTGCAACCCTTTGTCATGTGTGACATGTCTCCCTCGCTTAAGGTACGCCGACCTCGGCGACCATAAAAAAAACAAACAGTCTGACAACACAGAACAACTAGTGAACAATAATACAAAAGCGCTGAAGGCGCACCACAAAAATGTATACATAGTTTCATAAGGTAACCTCGCAACACCAGAGAGGGTCATTAGGTCGAGAAAAAAAACAATGGAATACATCACTGCAAAGAAACTGGAGGTGAGGAAAAGAAGGGACAGCCTAAGGAAGGTACTCCGGGAGAACAGTACAGTAGGAAGAACAACTGGGAAGGCGGCGGAAGAGAAAAGTGTCAACTGGCATAGGAAGAGAAGTGGAAGAGCAAGAATGACAAGGAGAAAGAAATACACTAGCACACACAAGATCCGACACACCCAGCGCACGCCCAAAGAAAGTCTGTCCATCAGCGATCACACCCATCTCAAAGCACCATACACACATTGACTCATAGACCTCTCGACGTACATAAAGTGTCTGTAGACGCAGTTCATTATGAGTCTAGTAAGTCAAAAATCTCCGGGAAACCCCACAAAAAAAACAATAAATTCGACGGTGCCCCCATGGAAAGTTCAGGGCACTGTGCACTCGCAACCTTCGCTGTAGTCCAATTTGCACAGCACAGCGTAGCATAAGCATAATGTATGTGTCCATGGAAAAGCATGACGGGACCAGCAGTCACGGATCCATAAAAGATCCTGTAGGCCATAGAGACCTCGAAGAATGGGATTTCCCGTGCAGCATGTTGAGAATTGGTGACAGGGTAATCGTCCTGCAGGCTCGGTGGGGCGCGCGCTCACCAGGCGTGTCAGAGGGTGTACCCAGCCGTGTAACAAAAGAAACAAGGAAAATTAATTGATAGGGCAAACCATCAGAGTAGGAGGAGGGGGGGGGAGAATATAGTACTACAAAACGGTGTAGCCAAATCAGGGATAGTAGGCGTAGGAAGGGGAGGTATGGATACAGGAACGTGAAAGAACTCAGGGAATATCAGCAGGGAAAAGGAAGAGGATGGTGCTCCAGGTGGGAGAGTAACATTACAAAAGTGCATAGTACAGAAGTGGGGCCAAAGAGAATGATACACAATCTCCAAAATAAAGTAGGGGTGTAAAGCATGCAGCTTTGACATATGAATTTACATAAGAAGGTAATATTGAACATAAACCTATAGTGCTGAATCAAAAAGGACTTAAGGACTACAAAAATGAACTATCAACAATACTTGCATAAAAAAATGGACATGCAATGCTAATGTTAATGTCCGTTTTAGGCATAGATTAAAATACTTTATAAGGAATAGGCAAGTATATAACATACATATAATATGACAAAAGAAAAAGTGTTTGGACAATAAAACTAATACATATAAAAGCCAAAAACAGATTATACATATGCAAACCATAATTAAACATGATGGAGTGAACATGATGGGTCAAACATGATGGGTTCCAACCCTAGTATGGGTAAGTAGGATAGGCAGGAAAGAATCACACTTGAGGCGTCGAAATATTGGCATAAGCAAAATCCACCGGGCGTGGGCGGACATAAGTTTGGTCCACCGGCCGGGGAAAGGAGTAAGCGCTCTCTTCCGATCGAGGCACTTCATACAAGGGTAGGGGAGAGCATAAATTTCCAGGGGTAGGGGGTAAAGGTGCAAGCACCTGGGGGTTGACATCATCATATCCTCGATGGGATCTAGAAGTTACTGATGACGGAGGGCTACGGGCCGGGAGATCAGCGGACCAAGGTGGAGTGCTACTCCAGCAAATAGGGCGGAATCCATTAGTTACAGCCATCCAAATCAAGTAGGCTAATAATAAGATATCTATAACAAAAAGTGTCCCAATTAAAGACATGGTAGTGACAGCTGAATGGTCCTGCGAGTGCCATTTAGAGTTATAACATTCTTCTAAGGACGTATACGTAGGGTATGCGTTCATTTGGTACGCCGGAAGTATAGTAGTAGCAATAGAGGACGAAGATGCCGGGATAAGCCGGTGAATTACAGTAGATGGGTTTTCTGTCGATAGGCATTGCCTGGGGGGTGTAAGTAAGTAATGTGCAGCTGTAATATTACATTGACATGGAAGGCGGACCCTATAGGCCCCTATATCGCTATGTAAGCGTATAGTTCGTTGGGAATGGGGGCAACGTTCTTGGAACGAAGATACATGAGTGAGTATAAACGTAAAGGCACCATACAATGACACCATCGGTTTGCGACTGTCAATGCAAGACATAGGACAAACTCGAGATAAGTTTGAGACCGATGTTCCATGTAAGATGGCGGCGACACAGGCTGTAAACAAGGATGATACTCCGTAAGCGGGGGTTACTAAACATAGACTAGATTTGGCAGTGTTGCATTGCGGTAACAAAATCTGAAAATGAGTGTGGGTGTATAGGATGGCCACTGCGCGACCTTCCAGATTAATCATACAAGTCTTATCGAAGAAGGCAAATGGCGTTGGTGTAAAGAAACGTCCCACTGTCTTCTGCACATTCACTTGAATCAACGGGATTTGTAAACCTAGCATTATAAAATGCGTAGAAAATAGACAATCTACTATCGGGACAGTGTAGTACTTACCGATAGCGTTCTTTTCCCAGACTAAGCGATAACCAGGGTTGTTACGCAGAACGTTATCTAATGCAGTACTCAATAAAGGTGGTGGGAGTACTGAAGGGTTCAGCTGGCGCGTAACACATGTACTGAACAAACGGTTCATACGTTCCAATTGATGCAAAATTTCGAACAAAGAGCCGGCTCCCGAGGCACGTGAAGAAATGGCACTCTGAAGATCAAACAGTTGCTCACAGAAAGATGCATTAAACATCATAACAAACCGGTTAAACTGTCTTGCCTTGGACAAAAGCTGACGCATGGCGTCATCTGAGATATACATATTTTCAATGTGTTGTTTGTCCGCTAAAAGAAATTGGGAACCAAAGATGGATCCGTCACCTCGCAAAGGGTTATCATTAGCTTGGAACAAAGACGGGTATTCGTCTTGAAATGTCTTAAATTTTGATAGTATCCAATTACAAAAGTTAGAAGTGGTAGTATTGATTTTACAGAATGACGACACTGGTGGGTGAATTCCACATTGAGAACTGAGAAAAAGTACTGGAACCGAGTTCTCGTAAAATGTCATATTCGGTAGGGCGTAAAAGTTGCCACCGGCGGTCACTTCAATAGGTGACGCTTCAATGTGTCCACTATACACATTAGGGGTTGTCAGTATCACGAATATCCAGAACATGTTTGCGGTGGCCAACCACAGGTATGTTTCTGGGTTTACTTAATTATAACTTATACTAATATCTACACTAACCCAAGGACATACGTATTAAGCAGATTCTATATAATATTAATTACTCAATGGCGCAACCCAAGCGTCCATAAATAAAGAAAATCTAAGGGCATTTACCCCCACCCGTGCACGGAGTAAGAAGTTGAGTACATAAACTTCCTACAAAAAAATTATCTATCTAACCCACAGTGCAATCTGATAAGATCTCGCGATACATTATCGGACGGTGCAATTGGGTAGGAGAGAAAAACCTATAATTTCCCTTGGAGGTTTGATTCACAAGATCTCGCGATACACTTACGAACCAAGGACCTCTATCTCATGCTTCTGACAGTACCTGTAATCCGCCAGGAGGTTCCTACGACATTCTCCTGGAAACAACAGTATATTCCCTCAAAAAAATTGTGTCCTTGAAAAAAATAAATCACTTATTATAAACAAGAAAACCTGACAAACCCTAATTTTGTATGTAACATGAAATATACAGAAAAATTATTCGTTAGTTAAAAGGAGCTTCATTATAAGCTAACAAAGCTGGGTTTATCCTCAGCAGAGTAATCAGGGAAGCGGTTTACTTATCTACTTTCCGCTAAAACTTCCAGTGACGTCATAGAAAAACCAAGTTATGTAGAGTAAAAGAAAAAAAAGAAACAGAATAGCATTACCAATAGTAAGTTGTTTAAAAAAAAACAATCGCGATCTCAAACTGGTCCAGCCTCTGGTATGGGTTCCAGAGTTGCGGGTGGAACTCTTCTTGCAGCCACCGGTGGGGTAGTTAGTAAGAGAACACTCCCTGTCGCTGTCTCTCCACCGTCGTTTACTGCCGGCCTCCGTACTTCACGATGTAGTTTAAATACCTGCCAACACAACTTAAACACTCGATAAGCCACAGCGCCAATAAAAACTAAAATCAAGATACCAAAGAAAATAACAAAACCGTTATAAAATACATTAGTAACCGATCCGGCAGCCATAGCACCTGGCAATCTAGCGGTAATTAGTAATTCAGGTCGGCGGAACAAGACTACAGCTACAACGAAAGTCAAAAATGCAGTCCACACAACTAATAATTGCATTAACGCAGGGGAATCATGCGTAGGTACTTCTAGACCTGAAAACGAAGTTACCTGCGGAATGTGAGATAAGTTCAGGTGCGGCACATTGATCGACCAGTTAGAATTGAAACATTGGGAAAGGTTTTTGAAGGTTAAATGCTCTGAATTAGCCCAGGGGGAGATTTTAAGAGATTCCAATGTAGACCATCCCGCCGGAATAAGGTGAACGGTGTGTGGTTCAGGGACGGCGAAGTCAATACAGGAGAAGCGTTTTGGAACGTGTACTACCGATCCTAATTTTAGTTCACAAAAACAAGGTAGACTAAGTTGCAATGCTCCTCGGGCATTAGAGGGTAGGCCTGGAATAAGACGAATAGTGTTATTGCAAATTAATTCAATGGGTTCTAGGGGATGAGTAATCACGTACTCATCTCGCGCGACTTCAGTTATTATCATCTTATCAGCGGTGTGACATTGGAAAGGGCAATAATCGTTCATTTCTGCAGCGGTCATGCCGTTGATAAGTTTAATTGCGCACAACGGCGTAAATAGCAAATCATAACTAAAACGTGGGATGTAACAAATGCCTGTCTTAAATGGATCACATTGCTGTCTAGCAGCACCTGTAATTGGGCGTACGAGGGAACCGCTAACAGCCACGAAAGCCGTGTCATGAAGAATAGTGCATGTGGAAGATTCCCAGGCAAAGGGTGTACTTAGAAATTGAAAGATCTCCCATGCCGTGTCTTTTTGTTTGACTGGAATTTTGATAGAAACCAAAATGTAACTAGTGCTAAAGGAACATGACGTAATTTCAAGGTCGAAATAACGATAAATTTCAGTTGTATCAATGACTAACTCGAAATTAGTCTGCAAAAGACTTTGTTTCAATTGTAATAGGTCATGCTCAAAAACATCATAAGGAATAACAGAAAGTGGCAACAAGTGGTTTCGGCATAAAAGCAAGGCGTCCATTTGCTTCAAAAAGAGCACGGTGTGTACAGATCTTTGAGTGTTACGCAAAATTTCCCATAAAGAGAAAAATTGATGATCAGTTATTTGATCCAGTTCATTACGTATAGTATTATAAGTATAATTAGCAGCTCGCATCACGGTTTTCAACCGTTCATTAATTTTATCAAATGATTGAGCTAAACGTTCACTATAATCATTTAATTTATTCCTAGTATTAGAGAACCAAGCATGATCTTCTGTGATTATGCGTTCCATGGATGCATAATGTTCTAATAACTGTCTATCCGTTGCGGCCAGTGCATTAAGCTGACCGGAAGTAGCAACATCACAACAGTAATGCAGAATATCCCCTAGAAAAGCAAATCCTCTCTTTGTACCTCGATCGTCCATATTAGTAAAATTAAAAACAGCATCAGATAACTTACGCACTTCTCTGTCAAGAGTCAATCCGATATAGTTAATATCGTCTTCCAATTGTATTAACAGTTGCGGGGGTGACCTTCTGCCCACTGGCCTTGGAACAGTCAGGTGATGCGTTTCCACTCGTTCACGAAGGACCTTAAATGTCAAAGGGACCGAAGCCTGATAAGCTATTGTTTTTGGGAGACGTTTCATGACGTCTCCTGTTGCTATGCGTATCGGCCGGTCGATAACATCCTCCAGGTGACTGGATGGTATCGCAATCAGGAGAAAAAGTAGTTGAGTATGAAGAAATACCATCTGGAAAAAGCGTGTAAAAAAAGAAAAAAAAAGATAAAGGAACAGGAAAAGACAAAAAACTAGAACATAATGGGTGGAAACGAGTCATAAATGAAATATTCAGTGCCAATACGTTGTATGAAGTTAATACGAGCGATTCATTTTGTAAAATTATCAGTATATAACAAAAACGACTAAAATAAAGATTGATTGGTACGCCCCCTTTTTTTTTTCCTCTCTTATGCAATCTGAAGTTATAAAGTGGTGAAAGAAGAGAAGAAGAAAAAAACCGTCAAGCGTGTATGACCAATAAGATACATTAAAAAGTTAGTGAAATACTACATATAACATAATTGTTAAAGGGAATTCCAGCGTGTGTCTGCTTTAAACAAAGAAAAACCACAACACATAATATTTGCATCAATTTTGTGCTTTTGAAAAACAGGATGAGGTCGTGGAAACTGCGTGGATGTTAAGTGCAGACGGACTGAACTTCCACTGCGTAGTTAAGGAAAGGAGCGGAAAATCCAAAGGAATAACAGTCAATAGGTCAATAATAATTTGAAAATAGCAAATCGAAGATTGAGAAGCGTGTAAGAGTGTAGGTGTCAAGGGTTGGAAGAATGTACTGAAAACAAAACTATTCTATTAATAACAAATGGTATATATAAATACAAATATTAATTATCGTGCATTTAGTGTTATACAGTGTTTAATAAGAAGGTAATATACCAAAGATCCGCTGCGGTTATTCTAAAAATTAAGCGTTTATACAATATGTAAAAAAACGTGTATTTTCCGTGAAATTTTAGCAGAAAAGAAAGAAAAAAAATTATGCACCTTACGAAGACAAAATTGTTCGTGGTAAAGGTCCTTAGTCCAAAATTAAGAATCCATAAGCAAAACCTAAGATTATTAGGGTTTACCAATAGTTCAACCTACAACATTATATTTGTGAAACAACGGCTAGCTTAGAAATACCATATTTCGTACTCAAGAACAAAGTTAGAAGAAAATATCGCTTGGAGATGTGATAAGGTGTTTCCGGTCATAGGCGACATGATGTTCCCAAAACGCTGGCAGACGTTGTCCGGTGCAGTCATAATTTATGCGTAGTAAAGAATAAGATGTTTGGGAAGTCTGCAGATCACCGTATATACCTAATATGTCGAGATAAGAATTATAAAAGGAGGTGTTTAAAGTTTGACCGTGTGTTATATGATATAAAAATATCTGAAGATGTGATTAAACGGGTGAATTGTGACTAAGTGTATTACGAGTGGTCTTCACATTGCAGGCGTAACGAAAGGCGTGCCTGGTAAGTAAGATTTATAAGTTTATAAACAATGAGTGCTTCAAGCCATGTAGGTTTTAGCTAATTCAAACGCTAAAGTGAAATATAATTGCGAGCTAAAACGAGAACTTCATGTGTACACGTATTCACATTCACGAAGTTTTGAATAAACAAGAAAAGAAATACAATTAAGAAAGGCATATGTTTACTGATCTAGTATGCCGTGAGTTTAAAGCAATGTACCAGCTAAGTAGTGAGTTTAATACGCAACTCAACGAAACTGTTACCGAAATAATTAAATTTCAACCGCAACGTTAAGGAAGTAATCCATGAAATAAAAGATATTTTCAATAAAAAGAAAAGAGATGTCAGTATTCATATCGTATAAGTATTTATATAGTTTAATCTAGTACAAGAATAAAAGAGGAATTTCGTCTAAATTTTGACTAACGATTCATCCGGGAGATTCAAAGTTAACGAAATATAAGATGTCATATGCAGTTGACATTTAGTACAGTTAAGAGTGAAAGTGACACAAGAAGGCGTAATGATCTGTAACGGAAGAAATATCAGTGAGTTACACTGCGGCCACGTAGTGTCAGTTGCCTGTAAATCGTGTGATAACCACAAAGAATAATTCGACTGTACGTGCTATGTTGTCATATGTTTTGACCGTCTTAACATTATTTGTGTCACGGTCTGTCCTATGTAATATGAGATTTTTTGTTGGTGTTCTAGAATGAGTAATTTCAATAGACGTAGAGTGTGCACATGTACGTTGACTGTGTTTCGGAACGTTTGAGTCAAAAATTTGGACAAAGAGAAACTCGGAACTATCAATGAGTATCTGCCTAATCAAGGTTTGTTCATTTAAGTGTACAACAGTCGTACCATCGTAGATGATACCTCGTAAACCGTTGCAGGTGGACACTGCAGCCCATGAATTTCTTATACTTCGAATTTTGCCTTGGTATTGACATATCGAGAAGGTCACTGTCTTAGTTACATTATTTTCAACAATATGCCTAACAGCAAAATTGTGGGGAACTAGTGCATCATGCAAATAAAAATCCACAGTATAATTTTTTTCATTTAAGTGATACAGGAGAGTAAAATTGGCAGTCTGTGTGTATATGTCCCAGTGTATCTTAACTTGGGGCAATTCCTCACCTTTATGTTCCTGAATACGTCGTGTAGTGCATTGCAGAGGGAAGTAAGGGCAAAAGCACAGACTAATAATAATACTAACCTTCATTAATCGAAACGTCCGGTACCCTAAGGTCTCTGTTTGTCTCATCCTTCCTCACGGGGTATCTTAATACAAGAGTCACGGGTAGCAGTGGATCTCTTGCAACTGCGTTCTGTCCCAAAGAGGTGAAAGAAAAAAAGAAAATAAGATAGGTGTTTTACTTCCGCGATAGGCTTTCGGCCTTTTATAGCATGTATAGTTTAGATCTAGAGGATCTTATATTAATGCTATAAAGTTGGACTTTAGTTTCCTATCTGATTACCCCAAAGTGAAATACAGTCAATGGAATTCTAGGCGATTTCCTACCGGGGATCCCACAACTAGGATCACTGACCATTGAAGCATACAAAAAAAAATTCTAACCGTGTGTAATTGTTTATTTACGGTGATACTCATTTAATTCTAATGAACTGTCGATACTTAGGTGTATTCGTTTTTTTTTTTTTTTTTTTTTTTTTTTTACAGGTGACTATTATAAGTGACTGCATTATGCCATCGTTATAGTTGTACCTATATGAATTTCTGTGATTCATCTTCAATAAAACGTGTAACTGAATTAACACAATGTCTCAAGTAACATCTTGTTGAATGTTAGTTACCATACCCATAGATAAACATTTTTATAACATACATATTATAATGAACTATTAGGTTGGAACACGTAATGACTCTTCACACTATGATTATATAATGTGTTATATATTCGTATATCTGTAACTTAAGCAAAGATGAAATATAGTATATGAACTTATAGACTATGAACCATTCCAAACCTAACCTATGGGGGTATCGATACTTACATATTTTTTTTTTTTTTTTTGTACTACCTACAGATTTTCTAGAAACAATGTATGGTCCTACTCATATCTAAAAATGGTACATGTACTTAAGATACAGAGGAGGTATCCCTTGTGATCATTAAGTCTTTCCTATCTCCTATAGGGGGTATAATAAGGATAGAGACGGGAGACATGCACCACCATTTCCCTAGTCAAGGGACCTGTGGCTTGTCTCACCCTATAATTTACTGGTGAAGTCTGTTTCACTATTACATAGGGTCCTTGAAACCTATGTAAAAGTTTAGTCGTTTTACATTTTTTTCAGATAGGGGTGAACAATTTCACTAGCTGGCCTGGAGTAAATTTAAGTGTTCTCCTTTTTCTGTCAAAGATACGTTTATCCTTGGCCTGTCTTCGTGCAATATTCTTCTTAGCGAGTTCACGAGCTTGGCGGATACGTGATTGAGTTTCCTTGACAAACAGGTGTTCAGTTGTGTGTTTTAACTGAACTTCTTGTGGTAGTGTGGGCTCACGACCGTAGATCAAGAAAAATGGCGACATTCCTGTCGTCTCTTGTTTACTGCTGTTGTAAGCGAAAACAACATGTGGTACCGCAACATCCCAGTCATCCTGTGCAGTGGACGTGTGGTTCGAAATCATATTGATTAGAGTTTGATTCGTTCTTTCACACAATCCATTGCATACAGGGTGATAGGCGGTTGTAAACATTGATTTGACACCCATGGATTTTAAGAGATGTCGATTGACGTCACTAAGGAACACCGCACCGCGATCAGATAACAGCATGGCAGGTGCTCCGTGGCGACATATAATATTTTCTAAAATAAATTGTGCCACGTGTTCAATGGCTCATTTTGGTATGGCTTTTGCTTCCGCCCATCGGCTAGCGAATTCAGTGCCGACAATCAACATTGTATTGCCTGCACGGGACTTCCGAATTGGGCCTACCAAGTCCAAACTCCAACGTTCACCGATGTACTTAACGGGGATGGGTTGTAAAAATCCTGCCGGTTTCACATTCTTAGGTCCCTTTCGCGATTGGCAAGTTGGACAACCTTTGACATAGCGTTCGATTTCTTTTCGCATGCCGATCCAATAGTATCGGGTATTTATTCTTGCAAAGGTCTTTGTGAAACCTAGGTGACCAGAAATGGGGTCGTCGTGGCATGAAAACAGGATTTCCTGCTTTAAGGATTCGGGGATGACTAGCAAAAGTAATGGTCCAGCCGCACCCGCGTTTTTCCTATAGAGGACTCCTGATTTTAGAGTGTAGGAGGTGGTTTGCCTCCGTAATTTAGGAGGGCAAGTATCTGGGTCTTCTAATGTCTGGATTATTGGTCTTAGTTGAGGATCCTTCTACTGTTCCTGCGCTACTTCTATCGGTGTAAGCAGACATGTGATGAGCTCATCCATCTGATCTATTACAGGTTGATTAGGCTCATCAACATGATATCGAGACAATGTGTCTGCATCTTGATGCTTAGCACCAGACTTATAGACAATAGT
The DNA here is from genome assembly GCA_030762935.1 of Hymenopus coronatus. NCBI lineage: Eukaryota > Metazoa > Arthropoda > Insecta > Mantodea > Hymenopodidae > Hymenopus > Hymenopus coronatus. The sequence continues at coordinate 32,790,489 of CM060897.1, forward strand.
ATATTGGTATTCTTGCAATTTTAAAGCCCATCTCGCTAATCTACCGGTAACATCTTTTAAGTTACGCAGATAGCATAGTGCATGATGGTCACTCACAATGTTCACCGGGTATCCATAGATAAATGGCCTAAAATGGGTTAAGCCGTAAACTATGGCAAGCAATTCTAACTCCGAGATACTGTAATTCTTCTCATGTTTATTTTAGTGCTCTGGAGCAGAAAGCTATGGGGTGAAGTTCACCATCTATTCGTTGCAGTAGTGCGCAACCCACACCTACAGTACTGGCATCGGTGTGCAATTCTGTATAAGCACCTACCTGGTAGTGCGCCAATACAGGGGCTGTTGTCAAGCGTTGCTTTAAGGTGTTAAAGGATTCTTGATGCTTTTGTGACCATTCAAACTCTTGTTTTTTTCGAGTCAGATCATGAAGGGGTTGGGCAATGGATGCGAAATTTACAACAAAACGTCTATAAAAGCTAAACAAACCTAATACTCGACGAACATCACGTACTGTTTTTGGGATTGGGAGTTTAGTGATAGCTTTAATTTTGTCTGCATCCGGTTCAATTCCTTTTGCTGAGACTTCAAAGCCTAACAACTTTATGCGAGACATGCCGAAAAAGCATTTCTCCGGTTTCAATTTAAAATTATGTTCCTGCAATTTCCGAAAAACTTCTTCCAAATTACTTAACATTTCTAAAAATGTTGCTCCAAACACGACAATATCGTCGAGATACACCGGAGCTTTTTTATATCTCAGGTCTCCTAATAATTCATTGGCTGCTCGAGAGAAAAATCGGGGGGCGTTAACTAAACCGAAGGACATCCGGTCAAATTGGAACTGTCCATCCGGTGTGACGAAAGAAGTAAACATTTTTCCTGTTTGCCGCTACAGGGACTTGAAAGTATGCACTTAATAAATCTAACGAACAGTACCACCGCGATTTCCCTAAATAGCTCAATAAATCGTCAATCAGTGGTAATGGGTAGGAGGAAGCAACGGTCACCGAATTTAGCTTTCGGTAGTCTACACAAAAGCGGAAGGAATTATCCTTCTTTTTGACTAAGACTACCGGGGAAGCCCACGGGCTATTAGAGTCACTAATAATTTTGGCATCTTTCATCTCTTGCACTTGGGTTTGTATTATCTCTCGTTGAGCTTGAGATACTCCTGTAAGGTCTCTGTCTTATGGGTTTGTCATCCGTCACCTCAATTTGGAATTCTCCAATGTCTGTGGTTCCTAACTCATGTAGTTTAGTGGCAAAAATATGTCGGTAGTTTTCAAGCAGAGTGTGTAATTGACTGTGCTGCTCCTGAGCGAGCTGAGAGTTAACATTAAAGTTGGCGCCTTGAATAGCGACTGTGTTAGAGTCGTTAGCTGACCAATTGGCTGATTGCACTAAAGCAACTTCATATGCATTGGCCAGAGTGGTGCCTGCAAAAATTGTCTGAGGTTCAGCGGTATTATTGTGTACGGGAATGACACATTCCTTTTGCGATACACAAAATACAGGTGTGATCTCAATATTTTTCCTCTGCATCAGTCGCGTATTTGGTTCTAATATAACTCTTCCCATCCTATTAGGTGGGAGGTAGGCGTTAACATTCAATGATGTAAAGGGTGGTATTCGAGTATCCTGGGCACAGGAGGCTTTATAAGTTTCTACAGGGTCTTCTTTTGGCTCTAGTGTAATTTGAGCTAGTGGACAATCTACTTTCTCATTGCATTGCAAGACGACCTTATTGTTATCTGGCAGGCGAAGTGAGACCAAAAATGATGACAAGTCAATAATAGCTCTATACCGCTTCAAAAAGTCCATTCCCAATAATAAATAGTGGCCAAATTCTTTTACTACTAGAACATCTTCGGAAAACTGTATATCACCCATTTGAAAAGGGAGAGTTGTAGCGTAACGAACATCTAGCAACTTATTGTTAGCCGTTCGTAACGTCAAACTCTCTGGTGCAGGATAAGTAGGGGTGGTTACAAAGTTTTCGTGCACAATACTAACAGCACTACCAGTGTCAAACAGGATATCGATTGGAATATTACCTGGTAATGTTCCCTTGGTAATTAACGTATTAACAGGTTGTATGAGTGAAGTCTTATGGTCTTGGTATTGGTCTAAATGCGGCGTCACGGAATTTATTCCCGTGACGACCCTTGTCCGTTTGGGGGATTCTGCTTTTGCTTGCAGTTAAGGGCAACATGCCCTGGTCTGTGGCATATGAAACATGTCGGTCGACCATCTCGTGTTCGGCCGTCCACATTAGGTCCGCGCCAAGATTCACGAACTTGCGGGTTGTTATTACCTCTATAAGTGAAGCGACCCCTCTGATTGAAGGTTCCGCGTGTGTTGAACGTACCGCGGTTAGTACCACGCCCTCTGGAATGAGTGAATTGTTCCTCATTCCGGGGTGAGTCATTAGACCGATTACGTTCCAGCTGCAATCTCTGCAACTGCTTCTGTAATCCTCGAACCTCTTGAGTAAGGCTCGCAATAGGATCTCTTGGGGTCATGTTCACCAACCTTACTGTATTTGGTTGGGGTGCTGGTGGTGGGAGTAGGTCTACTCGCTGACCAGCGAGATATCTTGCAGCCTCTATGCGGCGGACAAAATTCGTCAGGTCTTGTACTGTTTGAGGGTCTGCAGGAAGAACCTGCTCCAGCAAGGACGGTTTAAGTCCCCTCATAATGTGACGAATGCGTCCCCGCTCTGTCATTGCTGGATTAACCCGATCACACAGTACAATAATGTCATAGATGTACCTGTCAGTGGGTTCCGTAAAGTCTTGCACCCGTTGGCGCAGGCGGCACTCAAGAACATCTTCGTGAGCCGCCGGCACGAACGCGGTTTGCAGGGAAGTTTTGAGTTCATCCCAACCATGGAGAGCGTGCCTGGGCACAAAAGTTTTATACCAATTAGCAGCGGCCTCTTTGAGGTAGCATGGCAGGTATTGCTTTTTGCAGTTATTGTCCCAGCCATTTGCTGCTGCAATAGTTTCAAAATTGCAAAGGTACGTATAAACGTCCTGTCCTGGTTTGCCCTCAAAAGTGCCAGGGTCAATAAAAGGACGGGCGAATGGAACTGTAGGGGTAAAGGTGGGTTTCTGGTTAGTCTCGACGGAGTTCGAAGGCCCCGCCTGAGTCATTGTAGTTGTCATAGCTATGCTTTCTAATGATGAAGTAGAACTCGAGTTTGGGGGGGAGGAAAGAGATGGAACCTCGGTGTCAACACTAACTAAATCTCCAACACTACGACTTCTTTGTTTTACTGAAAAGTAACATAATGGCTTCTGGCCTCTAATTCTACGGCTACTCCTAACCTGGATTTTGGACATAGACTTATATAGTTCGGCTAAATCTTTCGAGATTTTCTGAATATCTTTTACAGCTAGGTTATAATTTTGAATATTGCCATCTAGAGAATTTTGATGTTCCGCAATGAGCTTACGGATTTCTACACTGGTAGGGCTATCACTCTGAAATTTTGCCAACAAATCCATGCACATAAAGCATGCTCTGAAAAATACTGATTAATCTATTCACATCCATTCGGAATATATATGACTCCTGTTATGCGCAAAATTAGATAACAAAGGCAAGCAAACATCATCCAGCATAAAAAAACTAGTCCAGTAGTAACTACATCCCATTTCATAGTGTGTGGAAAATGTAATGCAAGTCCAAAAGAAATGCAAATAAAGTTACGTGGGGCGTGTAAGAGTAAAAGCGTGACTATAGCATTACATTGATAGAATATGGCAAAAAAAAAAAAACCTACTGTTCAACAAAGTACGACTTTTAGATGAAAAGTCGAATACATAATTAATGGTCCCAAAAAGATTTTGAGAGGTTTTTGGGAAAGAAACATACCCTTCTAAAAAAATGGAATTAGAAGGTCCGGGCCTCCACCATAATGTCACCGTCATGATGACAGGGGGGTGTAGCTATGGTGTTTGGGGTTGAGATGGTAGAGACAACTCTAAGCTTGTTGGAATGGTTCATTTATTGATTACTATTATTGAGTATATGTATAACGGGTTAAGCACTAGTAGGTTGCACAATGAGTTACCCCAGACGGGGCTTACCTTGAGAGAGAGATGTCTTCACATAGGGCGTCAACAGTTTTGCAGCTGAGCTTCGACCGACACAGAGTATGGCCTACAACGGCTAAATCAGAAGAGACCACGCGTCCGGGATTACAATTCATTATATAGACAATCATTGCTTAGAGGGGTCTAGCTAATTCAGCTGGCATCTTTCCTGTACATGGTACGTCGACGCCCTGGTTTTGACTTGAATTAGCCAATCAGCAAGGGGCTTACAAATGGAATCCGAACTTCCGGAGTGACGCGCCCGGTGCAGAGGTCCCCGAGGAGACGTGCAAAGCTGCACGTACGCACCGGACCTTACGTCAATCAAAAGTCCACCGGGACTTCTCAGCCGGAAGTGGTAGCCCACATTAAGTCTGAGCAATAGCTGTTGCTACAATTCCAGAGTTTCACAAGACTAAGAAATAATGAAAATGTATTAAGAATATGCAAATACGTAATTTTGACTGAAAATAATAAAGTGTCCATAAAATAATCTCCGAACCATAACATAAATCCTTGCAACCCTTTGTCATGTGTGACAAAGCAAAGTCCACGCCGCTCTCCATGGGTATCCTCCACTATGTTCTTCGCCGATGAGTTCCTCTAATCGGTTCGAGGTTTTCGTACCGAAATTTTCTATGGGAAAGGAGTCTTCCCCCGTGGAGGAGATGGATCAAGAGGATTCTGTAGTCAGTGGCAAACCCGCAGTGCGTAAGCGACAGGATCGTGCTGCCGAACAAAATGTTAGTCCGACGCCAAAAAAGAATAAACTGAACCGACCAACGCCGCCCAATATACAGAAACGGCTTTCAATTTAGAACTTATCCCATCATAAACACCATGGCTCTGCTACAGTGGAACATACTTGGCGATAGATCACATCAACAGAGCTTGAATTGCTACATCAGCATCAACCTTCGGTAGTATGCTTACAAGAGACCAAGCCCGTCCTATAATTTTAATCGCATCATATCTATTTTAAACTTTAATTGCAGTTGTTAAAATTATTCATATTAAATATTGTTAAAACAGAAATTACCAACAAAAATTTCAATAATCATCCAGGAAAAGCTTTCGGGACACCATCATGCAGTACTCCTCCGTACACTATGATTTATCACCGGAGGAGGGTGTCCCAGCACATGGAGGTATTATGATGCTTATCCGAGATGATATATTTGTCGAACCCGTACCCCTACAATCTGAAATCCAGTCCGTTGCTGTCAGGATTCAGTTTCCCTCTGCCATTTTCCCCATTTGTAGTCTCTATTTACCTACATCTGCTGACCTATTGCTCACGGACTTCGAAGATCTAGTTGCGCAGCTACCTCCTCCATTTGTATTGGTAGGAGATGTGAATGCCCATCACCCACTCGGGCTCACCTCGGGCGTTTGCGAGAGGTAATCTCATTGCAAACTTTTTGAACAGTAATAATTAAGCTCTCTGGAACACCGGAGAGCCCACATTCCTTTCTGACGCCTTTCATACTGTTTCATACCTTGATATTTCCCTTCACCTTTTCAAATATTTAATACGTAAATAATGCTTTTCAAAAACCCCAAGAGCGGTGAAAAGGAGAAGTATATATAACAATATTTAATTGCCGTTTATGCATTTAAGAAAATACACACGAGCGGGGAGAAGATCTATATACAATAGTATTTAAATGAGAATTATACGTTAAAAACCATGAGGGGGGGAAGAAAATTATATAAAATATTTAAATGTCAATTAAAGTTTTAAAAAAAACATGAGCGGGGAAAAACGATACACAACAATATTTAAATACCAATTATAGATTAAAAAAAAAACATGGGCGGGAAAAAAGAATACTTATACAGCATAAGTTTAATGTACAAATAAATTAAAATATGATATATAAAATAACAATGCAGTTGTCGTTGGGGACGTTATTTCCTTATTAAGAGTTAGTTATGGCCAGAGAATGATTTCCTCAGGTAAGAGTATAATCTGAGCCTTCAATAATTTTCCTGTGTTGCGTGTCCCATATATAGTGACTCTATTTTGCTTTATTGTATGCATGGCATGCTTGTATCTCCTTAATGGTGTTTGTTTTGACAAATGTTTTTTCTATGGCCATTAAGACAGTCGAAATAAGTTCAGAATTTAGAGTTGCCATGTCTAATTTGTTATGCCCTACGTCCTCTTTACGGTTTGTGCCTGGAATCTGTAGCTGTACTACTTAGACCTATAAATTCATACATGGCCTTGCCTTCTAAATAATCCTTAAATAAGCCTGTTCGCTTTTTTATTTTGTTATATTATGCCGAAAGGATTGTCTGCTGCAAAATTTGAAGTATCGAGATATTGTGGATTCTCTCTCATAAACAATGCGAGGAAGCTCATTGTGGACATCGTCGATATGACTAGGATACTTCAAGTCTACCTCTAGAACATTTTCCAGTAGTTGAATCTGGAGGTACACCGGTAAAATCAATGCCAACTATTTCCTCATCCATCTTAGATCTACCCATTGAGAGATAACACTTCATTGCGCTCCCATATAAATTGTTTAAATCATGAAATATCATAAAATATGGTTCATGTCTTGGTTGTATTTTGGAGCATACTTATTATTAGCTTTTACATGGCGCTTTGGTTCGCTACACATTCCAACTCTTGACGGCTCCATCAAAACGTTCTAACATCTTCTGATTGGTAATGAGATCGAACTTTACCTTCGTCATTTTCCGCATTGCATCGAAGGGAAACCCTGGTAATGAAAAATATTTGCAAAGATCTAAATTACATACTTCCAGAGAGAGATCCCTAAACAAAAACATAAGCTCACAAGAGCGTGTCTGTCTGCAGGTAAAGATCACTGTGTTGGCCCACATTTTGAATATTGAAGATGCTCCACACTGTCTGGGCGTGTATATATTTGATGGCTTTTTCCATCAAATACTTCTAATGGTGGTAGTTGAATTTGTTCCCGTTTATCTATGGTATCAACATACCTATACCTGAATATTCCCTTTGTTTAAACATACTCTTGGTGATCTGGATCAGGGTATTCCTAAGACTAAATAGCTTGTCCAAGAACTTGAAGCTATCTAGAAAGCGCAAATCAATGCCCCTGTGTCGCTTAGTAAAAGATATGAGGTATACCGCTATCATTATATGCCAAGTATTCCATTAGAAAATGGCTACCATAATTGCTCAAGCTGTCACCTATCAAGATGACAGGGGGTGCAGCTATCCTGCTAGGGGTAAGTAATAAGGAGATGGATTAGACCAAACCGGAAATGGACAAGGACCAATATGATGAAAACCAAAGGCGTTATCCCTTGCACCACTCTCGAAGGACCAGCGAGTTTTAAGGACCATTGGGATGAAGCGAACGTTTTCCGCGATTGACGCTATTGTCGACTTTCGTTGTTTTTTTTGTCTAATCCACCTGCTTTTTCTTTATTGATGTATAAGTGTGTGGATAAGGATTTCGATGCATAGGTGAAGAAAAAAACGATTTTTAGCTTATATAAAATTTATTAATGATGGTATTGACATTTACACATAAACGTTAATTGGTTAAGCTAGCGGATTTGGCAGATGTTAATACCTACTTGGGTGTAGGTGTCGAAGGCTTTGGCAACGCTTGGGCTAAAATAACCTTTTCCGAAAATAGTAGTCCCGTTCATATCGCCGGTCTGTGTTGCGATTTCACGACGCGGTACCGGTTTAGCTGCAACTGAGCTATAGGTACCGGACCTCGGGGCAGAGGGTTGGCGGAGTCGCAGGAGCTTCCGGGCTTCCAAGAAGGACACCTTCTCTTTCACCCGTATCTCCTGGATCGCTCGTTCCTCTGCAAAACGGGGGCAGTCTCGGGAACTAGATGGGTGTTCCCCGTTACAGTTCACACACGATGGAGCTGAAGCACAAGCCCCTTCGTGGGCGATGTCACCGCAGTGGACGCAGGTGGACTTGCCGGTACACAACTCACTAGTGTGACCAAAACGTTGGCATTTAAAGTACCTCAGCGGATTGGGTATATAAGGCCTAACTTCGATGGCTTCATACCCTGCCCTAATCTTTTGAGGGAGGTCAACCCGATCAAAAGTAAGAAACAGGGTACGAGTAGGCAGGAATTCACCGTTGATCTCCCCTCTCCCCGCAGGGGCCTACTACGGTAGGTACGGGTTAGGCGCACCCGGGGTCCCGAGCCACCTTGACTCCCTATGTGGGCAACCTCAGAGTGGTGAGGGAGTCAGAAGATCAAAATGCCCACCCACGTGTAGGCCGTGCGTGGAGACCCGTGTCGGTGAAAAGGAATATCCTGGTTGGTTGAAGGTTGCGTACCTGAGCCTGGGCTTCTGTCTTTCAGTAACTGGGGAGGGTGCGCAGCCTAATACACCGCTTTGGTTTCTGATTTGCCTAAACGGGAGGCTAGGGACTAACCCACCCCTAGTCAATCGGCCAGGACTAGGTATTACACCGAACTCCAAGGTGAGTGGGACGGCGAGCCCGCTATATCCCCTGTGTAGCCCTGTCACCCCAGTGGGGTGACCCCTCGTTGAGCTCCGTGGTGGGTGGGGAGCACTGGGGGATGAATTTATACCATTTTTATGGCACCAAAACCAAAACCCCTTAATTTAAATGCAGACGTTGGAAAGGAAGTAGTCGAGTCATGTGGTCCTCGCTACTTGGTTATTCATAGGACAGAGGAAGGTAAGAAGTTGCTTACGGTGTGCCCTTTTACTATCCAAAAGGGTCTCGATGCCATTGCTGGTCCGGTCAAATCTTGCGTTCGAGCTCGCAATGGTACACTTCTTGTCGAAGCCAACTCCGCCTCGCAAGCTGCAAGGATACTTAAAGCCACCATGTTAGCAAGCTATCCAGTGAAGGTCGAGGTGCACAAGTCGCTGAACTCCTCCCGCGGTGTAGTAACAACCCGCGCGTTGGACGGTTTGTCTATTGAGGAGATCCAAGAAAATCTAGCGACTCAGGGTGTCTCATCTGTTTATCGTGTACAACGTAAGGTCAACGGTGAATTCCTGCCTACTCGTACCCTGTTTCTTACTTTTGATCGGGTTGACCTCCCTCAAAGGATTAGGGGTATGAAGTCATCGAAGTTAGGCCTTATATACCCAATCCGCTGAGGTGCTTTAAATGCCAACGTTATGGTCACACTAGTGAGCTGTGTACCGTCAAGTCCACCTGCGTGCACTGCGCTGACATCTCCCACGATGGGGCTTGTACTTCAGCTCCATCCTGTGTGAATTGTAACGGGGAACACCCATCTAGTTCCCCAGACTGCCCCCGTTGTGCAGAGGAACGAGCGATCCAGGAGATACGGGTGAAAGACAAGGTGTCCTTCTTGGAAGCCCGGAAGCTCCTGCGACTCCGCCAACCCTCTGCCCCGAGGTCCGGTACCTATAGCTCAGTTGCAGCTAAACCGGTACCGCGTCGGGAAATCGCAACACAGACCGGCGATATGAATGGGGCTACAATTGCGGAAAAGGTTATTTTAGCCCAAGCGCTGCCAAAGCCTTCGGCACCTACACCCAAGTTGGTATCAACATCTGCCAAATCCGCCAGCTTACAGAATAGTCCTGCACACTTGTCACCCAAAGCCTCGACCTCGGGAACTAAAGCTGGTAAATTCACGACGTCTTCTGCCCCGGAAAAACAGTTTAAGACCAAGTATGTACGACAAGACTTCTTGAAAGAGAATGTGCTATCTATTACCAAGTCATCTAAGAGTAAGAAAAGTACACGCAACTCCACACGTGTATCCTCCTCTGAAGGGTCATCTGGGGAGGAGGGCGTGAATCGGCGACGGCCGTCTTCGCCGATCAGCACATCCAATCGGTTCGAACTTCTCAGACCGAAATTTGCTCTTGAAAAAGGGACCTCCCTTGTGGAGGAGATGGACCAGGAGGATTCTGCCGCCACTGCCAGAGGGACAGTGCGGAAACGGCAGGATCGTGCTCCTGAAAATAGTACTAGCCCAACGCCTAAGAAAAACAAATTGAACCGACCAGCTAATCCCAATCTGAAGAAGCGTCTTTCGATTTGAAACTTATCCCATAATATACCCAATGGCTATCCTCCATTGGAACATACGCGGAATTCGACCACATCGACCAGAGCTTGACTTGCTGCTACGCCAGCATGAACCCTTGGCTGCATGCTTACAAGAGACGAAGCTCCGTCCACAGGACACCGTTACCATCAGGCAGTACTCCTCCGTACGATGTGATTTATCCCCGGAGGACGGTGTCCCGGCACATGGGGGCACTATGATGCTTATTCGGGATGATATTTTTGCCAACTCCGTACCCATACAATCTGCAATCCAGTCCGTTGCTGTCAGCATTAAGCTACCCTCCGCTTTATTCACCATTTGCAGTATCTATTTGCCTCCATCTGCGGACCTCTCGCAGAGCGACTTAGAACACCTCATTTCGCAGTTGCCACCACCCTTTTTATTGGTAGGCGACGTGAATGCCCATCACCCTCTTTGGGGCTCTCCTCGGGCTTGTGCGAGACGTACGCTACTTAAAGACTTCTTGGATAGTCAGAATCTTGCTCTCTTGAACACCGGAGAGCCCACCTTTCTTTCTGACGCATTTCATAGTTTTTCACATATTGACATTGCAATTTGTTCCCCCCCAGCTAGCAGTCACCTTATGCTGGAATATCATCTCGGATTTGCATTCTAGTGACCACTTTCCTTGTCGTATTAGTGTCTTGACACCCGTTGTATGTTCCACCCGTTTACCTAATTGGCGCCTAGACCACGCCAGCTGGGAACTGTACTCCCACTTGGCTGAATTTAGCTACGAAGAGCACGACTCTGTGAACCACTTGGTCGAACATCTCACAGGGACCATTCTTTCTGCTGCTGAGCAATCCATTCCGCGTTCGACTGGCTACAGCCGTCGATTTCCGGTACCTTGGTGGACCGATGACTGTCGGGATGCTATTCGCGCTCGCAGACGAGTTCTGCGGGTTTTCCAGCGTTTTCCTACACTGGATAACCTGATACACTATAAACGGATGCGTGCACATTCTAGGCGGGTTATTAAGGATAGCAAAAAGATGTCATGGAATAAATTCGTGGGTTCCTTTAATCGACATACACCTTCCTCTGTCGTATGGGATAAGTTAAGCCGTGTGGCTGGGAAACCGAACCATATGCAAATCGCCGGTCTCAAAACACCGACCGGAGCTGTTGTTGATACATTTGACGTGGCGAATACTTTAGGCAGTGCTTTCGCTCAGATGTCTAGCTCAGGCAATTATTCCCCTGAGTTTATTACAGTTAAGAATCAGGTGGAATCTCAAGAATTCTCGTTTCTTTCTGGTAACTTTGAGGATTACAATCGCCTTTTCACCCTGGCAGAGCTAGATAATGCACTCCTCTTCACGACACTCAGCACCAGGTCCAGATGGTGTCCACGTCCAAATGTTGCAACATCTCTCTCCAGATGGCAAAGATTTCCTACTCGAGGTCTATAATCGTGTCTGGGTTCATGGCATTTTTCCAGACAAGTGGCGGGAGGCCACCATCATACCCATTCTTAAACCTGGAAAGGACCGCCATCTTCCTTCCAGTTATCGTCCTATTTCCCTCACCAGTTGCGTGTGCAAGGTGATGGAACGCATGATCAATGGACGGTTGGTGTGGTGGCTGGAATCCCACAATCTTCTGACGAACATCCAGTGTGGCTTTTTACGAAGACGTTCAACTGCTGACCACCTTGTCTCTCTGTCAACTCAGATTATGGACGGGTTTCTTAAGAACAGCCCCACAGTTGGGATATTTTTAGACCTCGAGAAGGCCTACGACACGTGTTGGCGGGCGGGAATATTGCGTTCTCTGCACAAATGGAACATACCTGGACGCCTACCGTTGGTCATTCATGAGTTTATGCGGGATCGCGTTTTTCGATTGAGGGTGGGCTCGGTTTTTTCTAACCATTTTATTCAAGAGAACGGAGTTCCGCAGGGCTCGGTACTCAGCGTGACTCTATTTGCTATTGCGATAAATTCCATATCACTATGTGTGCCTCAAGGTGTCTCTTCCTGTTTATTCGTGGACGACTTTGCCATCTTCTGTACTTCTCAGCATACACCGTTTTTGGAACGCCGTCTCCAGTGGTGTTTGGACAATCTCTATGCTTGGAGCTCGAAACACGGTTTTCGTTTCTCCGCTGAGAAGACAGTCTGCGTTAACTTCTGGCACCGTAACTGGCAAATGCCGCCGTCTCTTCGACTCGGGCCAGATTTACTTCCTTTCGCAGACGAGGCGAGATTCCTTGGTTTGATCTTCGATCGGAAACTTTGTTGGGCACCACAAATAGCACAGCTTAGAGCACGATGTGACCGTTCTCTAAATCTTTTACGGATACTAAGTGGCAAATCTTGGGGTGAGGATCGGACGGCATTGCTCCGTCTTTATCGTGCTGTGATTCGTTCGAAGTTGGACTATGGCAGCATTGTGTATTCTTCAGCTCGACCTTCAGTGCTCAGAAGGTTAGACACAGTTCATAACCAGTGCATCCGTGAGGCCGTTGGAGCTTTTCCAACGAGCCCAGTTGTTAGCCTCTACGCCGAATCGGGAGAACCTCCTCTGCGTTGTCGGCGTGATGTCCTGCTTGCTAATTATGGCTGTGGGATGAAGTGTAAGCCTGGGCATCCAACTTATCACGCGTTTTTCTCCCCTGAGCTGCACGAGCGATACCGCCTCCGCTCTCTGAGCCCCAGGCCAGCAGGTTTTCGTTTCCGTGAGCTTCTACGCCAGCACCATGTTGACATTCCTCGGCTGTTATCCAAGGGAGAGAGTATACACCCCCCTTGGTTACGCGCTACCTCCCATGTCGATCTCGGGATGTCGCTCTACGGGAAATCTGTTACGCCTCTTGATAGTATTCCTCGTTTCTTTTTAGAATTTTTATCCAAATACAGTGGCCGTATTCTCATTTACACCGATGGTAGTAAGAGCCCCGACGGTGTTGGATGTGCCTTTGTAACTGGCACCGCAACTTCTACTTACGGTTTGCCTAGTTGCACATCTATATATTCTGCCGAGCTATATGCTATTTATCAAGCCCTTCTGTATATTCGACGTCGAAAATTAGGTGACTGCCTTATTCTTAGTGATTCCCTTAGTGCCCTTCAGAGCATTCGTGAGCTGTACAATTACCATCCTTTGGTGCAGCGCGTCCAGGACGTTCTCCACATTTTGCACGCTTCTGGTTTTAATGTGGAGTGCGCATGGATTCCTGTACACGTTGGCTTGCCAGGGAATGACACGGCGGATTTGGCAGCGAAATCGGCAGTCACAGCGCCCAGTGTTACGATTACCCATTCAACAGCAGAAGATTTTAGAGTGGCTGTACGGAGAGCCGTTTTTTCGACTTGGCATGCGGAGTGGTCGGCTCTCCGTGGTAATAAGCTGCGAGAGGTGAAGGACCTCCCTGTCAACTGGGTAACCTCCTCTCGTTTATTCCGCCGGGAGGAGGTAGTACTAGCTCGGCTAAGAATTGGCCACTGTATTTTTACTCACAGTTACCTTTTTAAACGTGAACCTGCTCCTGTCTGTGCGCTCTGTGGGGAGGCACAGACAGTTCGTCATATGTTGCTGGAGTGTGGTCACCTGGCACACCTATGGGCATGCCGGCCTCTCTTGCTGAGGTCCTGGCAGATGACCCAAGAGCAGTGGACAGGGTTTTTAAATTTTTAGCAAAAGTTTCTTTTACCTTGACGTTTTAGTGTGATAGCAGTTTTTTTTAAACTCTTTTAATTTTAATGTGTTGATTTTAGATGGAGTTTTATATCCAGCTCTGTTTAGAGGACTGGACCGTTCTGTTACTTCCGTTTCAACTGTGTTAGCCGTTTTACTTATTGCCAAGTTTTAATCATAAGGGCGCTTATGACCTCGGCAGTTGAGCGCCCATAAACATCATTATCATCATCATCACCGTTGATCTTACGTTGTACCCGATAAACAGATGCGACACCCTGGGTCGCAAGATTTTCTTGGATCTCTTCAATGGATAAACCGTCCAACGCGCGGGTTGTTACTACATCGCGGTAGGAGTTCAGCGACTTGTGCACCTCGACCTTCACTGGATAGCTGGCTAATATGGTGGCTTTAAGTATCCTTGCAGCTTGCGAGGCGGAGTTGGCTTCGACAAGAAGTGTACCATTGCGAGCTCGTAAGCAGGATTTAACCGGACCAGCAATAGCATCGAGACCCTTTTGGATAGTAAAAGGGCTCACCGTAAGGAACTTCTTACCTTCCTCTGTCCTATGAATAACCAAGTAGCGAGGACCACATGACTCGACTACTTCCTTTCCAACGTCTTTATTTGAAATCAGGGGTTGAAGTTTTGGTGCCATAAAAATTTTTTATAAATTCATCCCCCAGTGCTCCCCACCCACCACGGAGCCGAACGAGGGGTCACCCCACTTGGGTGACAGGTCCACACAGGGGATATAGCGGGCTCGCCGTCCCACTCACCGTGGAGTTCGGTGTAATACCTAGTCCTGGCCGATTGACTAGGGGTGGGTTAGTCCCTAGCCTCCCGTTTAGGCAAATCAGAAACCAAAGCGGTGTATTAGGCTGCGCACCCTCCCCAGTTACTGAAAGACAGAAGCCCAGGCTCAGGTATGCAACCCTTAACCAACCAGGATATTCCTTTTTACCGACGCGGGTCTGCACGCACGGCCTACACGTGGGTGGGCATTTTGACCTACTGACTCCCTCACCACTCTGAGGTTGCCCACAGAGGGAGTCAAGGTGGCTCGGGACCCCGCGTGCGCCTAACCCGTACCTACCGTAGTAGGCCCCTGGGGGGTATTATAAATGTAAATAATTAAAGTATTACATATATGATATCAAAACAGTTAAAAACAAAAATGACTATATGTCCCAGTTCTCTATGGTCACTGCCTGTGGCAATTTTAATAAATAAATTGAAAGCAGGGCTCCACCCCTTTGAATTACAACATTGTTCCAGTTATAATTACTGAGTATAGCTCTCATTGTATTGTGTGGGCCTGCAAAGACCCGACTAACCACTACTTCTTTGTTTAAAATAGGCTGAATTTGGCCAATTCGAAGGTGGTAGCCGGGTGGTAGTTTCAGGCGGATGTTTGTATCTATATTGTAGACTTCACCCCCTTGAAGATCTATAAATCTAGGAGAGTGTAGAATCAAACCCCCTTGCGCAGACATAGTGGGTGGAACCGCTCCTGGGAATACAGGATTCCATTCGACAAATTCAATACCCTTAAGTTCTGTGTCAACTACTTGATACTCCATCTGAAAAAACGGAATAAGAGAAAATATAAGAGAAAAGAATAATATACCAAGAGAAGAAAAAATAATGAGCAAAGATAAAGAAGATGCACACTACTTACAGCAAAAGAACATATACAGAGATAAAAAGGTTCTTTGCAGCCATTTTGGGTCGAGCGAAGTATACGCCAGATGCTTTAAGGAAGGTGGAGAAGATTTGCACAGAAAGCATTCACGGGAATTGGAAAGGCAGTTGAATTTTGATAGTTGTTTTAAACCATGCATGAAAGTATGATCAAAGTGCCTCCCAATTGAAAGAGCGGAAATTTGATGAATGAATCGGAATCTAAAGGACCCTGTAGAATTTAAGTACCCCACAATCCCAAACAGGTAATTTGGCACAGTCATGCACGAAAACACGTCTAAAAGTATATCAAACCACACGGACGAATGTAGAAGGGGAAAAGAAACCTCCATGATAGCAATATGAAAATTTAATTCAAAACTAATTTTTTCGTTTGAAGAATTCTGAAAAGTAACCATAAAGGTATTGTATCCAAAATCAACGTCAAAATAAATGCATTGAAAAGAAAGGTTTTGAAACTGAAAGCAAGAATCAACGACACCAGGAAAGCCATGTGTAACACATGGTATAATAAAATGTGAGAGAAAGGAATTTCAAATGTCGTTATGCGGAAATAGGTAAATGTTAATTGTGGGAGTACTACAAGCAGGGTGGACATTTGGGGGGGGGGGGTGAGCATTCAATTGAGGAACTAGGGTAGTACAATACTCACCAGCTACAATAGCAGGAATATTGTCTAAAGCAAGAGAATGAAGCAGAAGTGCAAGAGCAGACCAATGGTCTGGAAAAACGGTTGGGGTGAAAGAGGGGAGTAAATCAAAGGAACGAAAGCGATGCTTTACGGTGATAAATTTAGAAGTCTCTTTATCAACGAGTGATGCCATGTTGAAACCTAAAATACAATGAAATATTAATCACGATCAAAGAATTCTTTGATATGGCAACGAGGAAAAAAAAAAAAAAGAACTATTAATTATGTCTTCCGAATAGGAATGATAGTACCAAAGGGGAGGGATTAGGGTTAAATCGTCATAGAAAGATAGCACAGTTTTTTTGCAGCACAAAAGGTAAATACTACTTAAATGGTAGAAAGAATACCAAAGACAGCTATGATCACCAAACAGGTGGGTTTTACAAAAAACTCTCAAACATTTAACCTTACGTTTCCATAAAGGTAAGTTTAAGTCTAACGGTGTACATTTAACATTTTTAGGGGGAAACAAAAATAACATTTTACATATAGGGCATTTAATGTTAAACAAATTAGGTTTTTCGAAAACACAAGGAAGAGGATAAGCATCAAGCATATTAACAAAAGCGTAACCGGCACAGATTTGAAACGCGCAAAGTAAACAGGAGATAGAAAGACAGGGAGTTACTATATCAGCGAACATGTTAAAAAAGCAATCACTTTTGTTTAATATTGTGGCGAGCTGGAATATCTAGGACTTGGATTTAATAACTTTGAATTTAATAGCATTACAGTTTATTAGATCTTGGGAAATTACGGACTTGGGGATGTGCGTCAGAGAGTGGAAGTCGCACCTTTCTTTAGGCTATTTTAGTTTACACGACTTCCACTCTAAGCCACAGAGTCCATCCTTGTAGATGGGACAGGCTCCTGTTTTCGAGATTTACGGGATTCCTGGAGTTCACCACATCCCCAGCTGTTCTAGGGACGTGGGAAGCCTTACTGACGTCAATGGGGAAACTCCGGATATGGGGTTGGGTATATAACCCAAGGGACAGGACCGGAAAGGGGGATACTCGATAGAACAGACTAGAAGGCAGAGTCTTAGTGCAGAGCTCCAGGCTACGGGTCACTCTCTAGGCCAGTGAAATTGTAGGGTACATCTAGTCCTCGATACTCTATCCTCTCGCATCTCTCCCGGTAAGTACGGCCGACGGCCTTCTCTCTACTACTATAACATATAAGTAAAGCCAACAGTGGAAGGTACAGCCTCAACAGTGTACTTTAATACTAATTAAATAGGATTAACCAAGTAACCAGTGTGTGCATACTTAGTAGTTAGATGTGCCTCACCCTCTCCTAGCTATGTCCCCCCAAATGTCCACGATACGGTCGTGACATTTATTGGTGGAGGCGCCGGCTTTTCAAGACTAAATAATTTTTGAAAGTTCGATATCGATTCCGGACCTCCATGCTTATTGGTGGAAGCGCCGACTTTTGGGATGATTGATACCTCAAAAGTTTGATTTCGTTGATGTACGCTCGTATGCCATGCAATGTGATAAGTTCACACTAGGCCTATGTCTTTGAGTTTTGTTTTGCCTGGTATATACACTGCGTTGGTTGTTGTCTTTGTAAATTCTTCCCGCCTACCTGTTCGCCGGAATGCTGAAATTCCATGCTTTATGTCGCATAGCCTCTTAGATAAACTTGGAAGTGATAGCCCCACTTCAAAGGAAATACGTAAGCTGTACAAGCAATATGTAAACTTGCAAGACTCTCGTATAAAGGAGTGTGCTGATACTTTAAAGGATCTTCAGAGCATCTCAAGTGAGTTACAGGACAATAATCGATATATGTCAGAAATTAGACTAAGGTCAGGTCGCTGCATAGATAGATCACAGGAGCTACCAAGTTTTTCGCGGGAACGGAGTAGGAGTGTTGGGGATTTGGATAAACAGATAATTAATCGGGACGTAAGTGTACTAGAGGAGGACAGTAAAACCATTATGCCAGATTCAGGAACCAAAATTGGAGGCCCACTGGGTCCCCCAACTCTTCCTTTCGCCAGGCACGTAATTGATCCGGGAACGTTTGAAGGGAAACCAACCCAAGATATTAGGATATCTCTCTACAACTTCGATACGGTAGCTGCTGCCAACGGTTGAGGTGATGAATAGAAAAAGCAGTACTTACCATGCTATTTAAGGGGAGCAGCGACTACTTGGTTTCAAACCTTTGTCCCGCGCAACATTGGGTATCTCTGGGGTGATCTGAGAAAAGCATTGGGAAAAGCTTTCGCCCCTCTCGCTGAAGATGTGTTGGAATTTCAGCTCCGACAGCGGGTACAGGACTTTACAGAACATACTGAAAAATATGTGTACCAGATGTTAGCGCTTTGTGATAGAGTTAATCCTGATATGTCGGAAAGGGAACAAATTAGGCATATCTTGCGGGGTCTGAAGCCGTCACTTCTGGAACAAGTGCTGCCAGCAGAACCACGTACAGTAAAAGACTTAGTGCAATATATACGAAGGATCGAGACTGCCAGGTATTTGGCAGGTCAAAGGGTCGATAATATGGTCGCCACCCGCCCTTCTGTATCCGCCATTGGTACTTCAAGCCTAGCGTAACAAGTTGAGGATCTCGCGCAGGGGATGCGAGGACTTCAACAACAAATGAAGCAGTTCACAGCTGGGGATAGGCCAATGGGTAAATTTCCGCGACCCTCATACAGGGGTAACACAAATAGGGGTAGAGGCCCAGAACGAGGTTGCTCAATGGGCCAGGGACGTCCGCGTCCAGAGAGAACGGAAGATGGGAGGCCCATTTGTTTTAACTGTGGCCCTTAATTGCTCTAGAAATCAAAGGCCCCCAAACGGGGAGCGCCGATCACGGCCAAGCCGGCCGTGACGCGGGAAAACACAACCAAGGCAGTCCGACAAGTTAGCACCATCACGCCAGCAAATGTTTTGACTACGTATTACACCGAACACCAGGGTGAGTGGGACGGCGAGCCCGCTATATCCCCTGTGAAGCCCTGTCACCCCAGTGGGGTGACCCCTCGTTGCGCTCCGTGGTGGGTGGGGAGCACTGGGGGATGAATTTATACCATTTTTTCTATGGCACCAAAACTAAAACCCCTTAATGCAAATAAAGACGTTGGAAAGGAAGTAGTCGAGTCACGTGGTCCTCGCTACTTGGTTATTCATAGGACAGAGGAAGGTAAGAAGTTCCTTACGGTGAGCCCTTTTACTATCAAAAAGGGTACCGATGCCATTGCTGGTCCTGTTAAATCCTGCGTTCGAGCTCGCAATGGTACACTTCTTATCGAAGCCAACTCCGCCTCGCAAGCTGCAAGGATACTTAAAGCCACCATGTTAGCCAGCTATCCAGTGAAGGTCGAGGTGCACAAGTCGCTGAACTCCTCCCGCGGTGTAGTAACAACCCGCGCGTTGGACGGTTTGTCCATTGAGGAGATCCAAGAAAATCTTGCGACTCAGGGTGCCTCATCTGTTTATCGGGTACAACGTAAGATCAACGGTGAATTCCTGCCTACTCGTACCCTGTTTCTTACTTTTGATCGGGTTGATCTGCCTCAAAAGATTAGAGCAGGGTATGAAGCTATCGAAGTTAGGCCTTATATACCCAATCCGCTGAGGTGCTTTAAATGCCAACGTTTTGGTCACACTAGTGAGTTGTGTACTGGCAAGTCCACCTGCGTCCACTGCGGTGACATCTCCCACGATGGGGCTTGTGCTTCAGCTCCATCGTGTGTGAACTGTAACGGGGAACACCCATCTAGTTCCCGAGACTGCCCCCGTTTTGCAGAGGAAAGAGCGATCCAGGAGATACGGGTGAAAGAGGTGTCCTTCTTGGAAGCCCGGAAGCTCCTGCGACTCCGCTAACCCTCTGCCCAAGGTCCGGTACCTATAGCTCAGTTGCAGCTAAACCGGTACCGCGTCGGGAAATCGCAACACAGACCGGCGATATGAACGGGGCTACAATTGCGGAAAAGGTTATTTTAGCCCAAGCGCTGCCAAAGCCTTCGGCACCTACACCCAAGTTGGTATCAACATCTGCCAAATCCGCCAGCATACAGAATAGTCCTGCACACTTGTCACCCAAAGCCTCGACCTCGGGAACTAAGGTTGGTAAATTCACGACGCCTTCTGCCCCGGAAAAACAGTTTAAGACCAAGTATGTACGACAAGACTTCTTGAAAGAGAATGTGCAATCTATTACAAGTCATCTAAGGGTAAGAAAAGTACACGCAACTCCACATGTGTATCCTCCTCTGAAGGGTCATCTGGGGAGGAGGGCGTGAATCGGCGACGGCCGTCTTCGCCGATCAGCACATCCAATCGGTTCGGCCCCCCAGGGGCCTACTACGGTAGGTACGGGTTAGGCGCACCCGGGGTCCCGAGCCACCTTGACTCCCTCTGTGGGCAACCTCAGAGTGGCGAGGGAGTCAGTAGGTCAAAATGCCCACCCACGTGTAGGCCGTGCGTGGAGACCCGTGTCGGTGAAAAGGAATATCCTGGTTGGTTGAGGGTTGCGTACCTGAGCCTGGGCTTCTGTCTTTCAGTAACTTGGGAGGGTGCGCAGCCTAATACACCGCTTTGGTTTCTGATTTGCCTAAACGGGAGGCTAGGGACTAACCCACCCCTAGTCAATCGGCCAGGACTAGGTATTACACCGAACTCCAGGGTGAGTGGGACGGCGAGCCCGCTATATCCCCTGTGTAGCCCTGTCACCCCAGTGGGGTGACCCCTCGTTGGGCTCCGTGGTGGGTGGGGAGCACTGGGGGATGAATTTATACCATTTTTTTCTATGGCACCAAAATTAAAACCCCTTAATAAAGACGTTGGAAAGGAAGTAGTCGAGTCATGTGGTCCTCGCTACTTGGTTATTCATAGGACAGAGGAAGGTAAGAAATTCCTTACGAGAAGCCCTTTTACTATCCAAAAGGGTCTTGATGCCATTGCTGGTCCTGTTAAATCCTGCGTTCGAGCTCGCAATGGTACACTTCTTGTCGAAGCCAACTCCGCCTCGCAAGCTGCAAGAATACTTAAAGCCACCATGTTAGCCAGCTATCCAGTGAAGGTCGAGGTGCACAAGTCGCTGAACTCCTCCCGCGGTGTAGTAACAACCCGCGCGTTGGACGGTTTGTCCATTGAGGAGATCCAAGAAAATCTTGCGACTCAGGGTGTCTCAGCTGTTTATCGGGTACAACGTAAGATCAACGGTGAATTCCTGCCTACTCGTACCCTGTTTCTTACTTTTGATCGGGTTGATCTGCCTCAAAAGATTAGAGCAGGGTATGAAGCTATCGAAGTTAGGCCTTATATACCCAATCCGCTGAGGTGCTTTAAATGCCAACGTTTTGGTCACACTAGTGAGTTGTGTACCGGCAAGTCCACCTGCGTCCACTGCGGTGACATCTCCCACGATGGGGCTTGTGCTTCAGCTCCATCGTGTGTGAACTGTAACGGGGAACACCCATCTAGTTCCCGAGACTGCCCCCGTTTTGCAGAGGAACGAGCGATCCAGGAGATACGGGTGAAAGAGAAGGTGTCCTTCTTGGAAGCCCGGAAGCTCCTGAGACTCCGCCAACCCTCTGCCCCGAGGTCCGGTACCTATAGCTCAGTTGCAGCTAAACCGGTACCGCGTCGGGAAATCGCAACACAGACCGGCGATATGAACGGGGCTACAATTGCGGAAAAGGTTATTTTAGCCCAAGCGCTGCCAAAGCCTTCGGCACCTACACCCAAGTTGGTATCAACATCTGCCAAATCCGCCAGCTTACAGAATAGTCCTGCACACTTGTCACCTAAAGCCTCGACCTCCGGAACTAAAGCTATTAAATTCACGACGTCTTCTGCCCCAGAAAAACATTTTAAGACCAAGTATGTACGACAAGACTTTTTGAAAGAGAATGTGCAATCTATTACCAAGTCATCTGAAGGTAAGAAAAGCTCACGCAACTCCACACGTGTATCCTCCTCTGAAGGGTCATCTGGGGAGGAGGGCGTGAATCGGCGACGGCCGTCTTCGCCGATCAGCACATCCAATCGGTTCGAACTACTTGGACCGAAAACTGCTCTTGAAAAATGGACCTCACTTGTGGAGGAGATGGACCAGGAGGATTCTGCCGCCACTGCCAGAGGGACAGTGCGGAAACGGCAGGATCGTGCTCCTGAAAATAGTACTAGCCCAACGCCTAAGAAGAACAAATTGAACCGACCAGCTAATCCCAATCTGCAGAAGCGTCTTTCGATTTGAAACTTATCCCATAATATACTCAATGGCTATCCTCCATTGGAACATATGCGGAATTCGACCACATCGACCAGAGCTTGACTTGTTGCTGCGCCAGCATGAACCCTTGGCTGTATGTTTACAAGAGACGAAGCTCCGTCCACAGGACACCGTTACCATCAGGCAGTACTCCTCCGTACGATGTGATTTATCCCCGGAGGACGGTGTCCCGGCACATGGGGGCACTATGATGCTTATTCGAGATGATATTTTTGCCAACTCCGTACCCATACAATCTGCAATCCAGTCCGTTGCTGTCAGCATTAAGCTACCCTCCGCTTCATTCACCATTTGCAGTATCTATTTGCCTCCATCTGCGGACCTCTCGCACAGCGACTTAGAACACCTCATTTCGCAGTTGCCACCACCCTTTTTATTGGTAGGCGACGTGAATGCCCATCACCCTCTTTGGGGCTCTCCTCGGGCTTGTGCGAGAGGTACGCTACTTAAAGACTTCTTGGATAGTCAGAATCTTGCTCTCTTGAACACCGGAGAGCCCACCTTTCTATCTGATGCATTTCATAGTTTTTCACACATTGACATTGCAATTTGTTCCCCTCAGCTGGCAGTCACCTTATGCTGGAATATCATCTCGGATTTGCATTCTAGTGACCACTTTCCTTGTCGTATTAGTGTCTTGACACCCGTTGTATGTTCCACCCGTTTACCTAGTTGGCGCCTAACCACGCCAGCTGGGAACTGTACTCCCACTTGGCTGAATTTAGCTAAGAAGAGCACGACTCTGTGAACCACTTGGTCGAACATCTTACAGGGACCATTCTTTCTGCTGCTGAGCAATCCATTCCGCGTTCGACTGGCTACAGCCGTCGATTTCCGGTACCTTGGTGGACCGCTGACTGTCGGGATGCTATTCGCGCTCGCAGACGAGCTCTACGGGTTTTCCAGCGTTTTCCTACACTGGATAACCTGATACACTATAAACGGATGCGTGCACATTCTAGGCGGGTTATTAAGGATAGCAAAAAGATGTCATGGAATAAATTCGTGGGTTCCTTTAATCGACATACACCTTCCTCTGTCGTATGGGATAAGAGAAGACGTGTGGCTGGGAAAGCGAACCATATGCCCATCGCCGGTCTCAAAACACCTACCGGAGCTGTTGTTGATACATTTGACGTGGCGAATACTTTAGGCAGTGCTTTCGCTAAGGTGTCTAGCTCAGGCAACTATTCCCCTGAGTTTCTTACAGTTAAGAACCAGGTGGAATCTCAAGAATTCTCGTTTCTTTCTGGCAACCTTGAGGATTATAATCGCCTTTTCACCCTGGCAGAGCTAGACAATGCACTCTCCTCTTCACGACACTCAGCACCAGGTCCAGATGGTATCCACGTCCAAATGTTGCAACATCTCTCTCCTGATGGCAAAGATTTCCTACTCGAGGTCTATAATCGTGTCTGGGTTGATGGCATTTTTCCAGACAAGTGGCGGGAGGCCACCATCATACCCATTCTTAAACCTGGAAAGGACCGCCATCTTCCTTCCAGTTACCGTCCTATTTCCCTCACCAGTTGCGTGTGCAAGGTGATGGAACGCATGATCAATGGACGGTTGTTGTGGTGGCTGGAATCCCACAATCTTCTGACGAACATCCAGTGTGGCTTTCGACGACGACGTTCAACTGCTGACCACCTTGTCTCTGTCAACTCAGATCATGGACGGGTTTCTTAAGAACAGCCCCACAGTTGGGATATTTTTTGACCTCGAGAAGGCCTACGACACGTGTTGGCGGGCGGGAATATTGCGTTCTCTGCACAACTGGAACATACGTGGACGCCTACCGTTGGTCATTCAGGAGTTTATGCGGGACCGCGTTTTTCGAGTGAGGGTGGGTTCGGTTTTTTCTAACCATTTTATTCAAGAGAACGGAGTGCCGCAGGGCTCGGTACTCAGCGTGACTCTATTTGCTATTGCGATAAATTCCATATCACTATGTGTGCCTCAAGGTGTCTCTTCCTGTTTATTCGTGGACGACTTTGCCATCTTCTGTACTTCTCAGCGTACACCGTTTTTGGAACGCCGTCTCCAGCGGTGTTTGGACAATCTCTATGCATGGAGCTCGAAACACGGTTTTCGTTTCTCCGCTGAGAAGACAGTCTGCGTTAACTTCTGGCGCCGTAAGTGGCAAATGCCGCCGTCTCTTCGACTCGGGCCAGATTTACTTCCTTTCGCAGACGAGGCGAGATTCCTTGGTTTGATCTTCGATCGGAAACTTTGTTGGGCACCACAAATAGCACAGCTTAGACCACGATGTGACCGTTCTCTAAATCTTTTACGGATACTAAGTGGCAAGTCTTGGGGTGCGGATCGGACGGCATTGCTCCGTCTTTAACGTGCTGTGATTCGTTCGAAGTTGGACTATGGCAGCATTGTGTATTCTTCAGCTCGACCTTCAGTGCTCAGAAGGTTAGACACAGTCCATAACCAGGGCATCCGTGTGGCCGTTGGAGCTTTTCCAACGAGCCCAGTTGTTAGCCTCTACGCCGAATCGGGAGAACCTCCTCTGCGTTGTCGGTGTGATGTCCTGCTTGCTAATTATGGCTGTGGGCTGAAGTGTATGCCTGTGCATCCAACTTATCACGCGGTTTTCTCCCCTGAGCTGCACGAGCGATACTGCCTCCGCTCTCTGAGCCCCAGGCCAGCAGGTTTTCGTTTCCGTGAGCTTCTACGCCAGCACCATGTTGACATTCCTCGGCTGTTATCCAAGGGAGAGAGTATACACCCCCCTTGGCTACGCGCTACCTCCCATGTCGATCTCGGGATGACGCTCTACGGGAAATCTGTTACGCCTCTTGATAGTATTCGTCGTTGCTTTTTAGAATTTTTATCCAAATACAGTGGCCGTATTTGTATTTACACCGATGCTAGTAAGAGCCCCGACGGTGTTGGATGTGCCTTTGTCACTGGCACCGCAACTTCTACTTACGGTTTGCCTAGTTGCACATCTATATATTCTGCCGAGCTATATGCTATTTATCAAGCCCTTCTGTATATTCGACGTCGAAAATTAGGTGACTGCCTTATTCTTAGTGATTCCCTTAGTGCCCTTCAGAGCATTCGTGGGCTGTACAATTACCATCCTTTGGTGCAGCGCATCCAGGACGTTCTCCACATTTTGCACGCTTCTGGTTTTAATGTGGAGTGCGCATGGATTCCTGGACACGTTGGCTTGCCAGGGAATGACACGGCGGATTTGGCAGCGAAATCGGCAGTCACAGCGCCCAGTGTTACGATTACACATTCAACAGCAGAAGATTTTAGAGTGGCTGTACGGAGAGCCGTTTTTTCGACTTGGCATGCGGAGTGGTCGGCTCTCCGTGGTAATAAGCTGCGAGAGGTGAAGGACCTCCCTGTCAACTGGGTAACCTCCTCTCGTTTATTCCGCCAGGAGGAGGTAGTACTAGCTCGGCTAAGAATTGGCCACTGTATTTTTACTCACAGTTACCTTTTTAAACGTGAACCTGCTCCTGTCTGTGCGCTCTGTGGGGAGGCACAGACAGTTCGTCATGTGTTGCTGGAGTGTGGTCACCTGGCACACATTCGGTCATCTATGGGCATGCCGGCCTCTCTTGCTGAGGTCCTGGCAGATGACCCAGGAGCAGTGGACAGGGTTTTTAAATTTTTAGCAAAAGTTTCTTTTACCTTGACGTTTTAGTGTGATAGCAGTTTTTTTTAAACTCTTTTAATTTTAATGTGTTGGTTTTAGATGGAGTTTTATATCCAGCTCTGTTTAGAGGGCTGGACCGTTCTGTTACTTCCATTTCAACTGTGTTAGCTTTTTTTTTTTTTCCCCTCCTTTTTTTGGTATTTTCTTACTGCCTATTGCCAAGTTTTAATCGTAAGGGCGCTTATGACCTCGGCAGTTGAGCGCCCTTAAACACCATTATCATCATCATCATCATCATCATCATCATCATCCGAAACCATACGAGCCGCCTTCTCTACATCTTGGGGCCGAACCGCTGCCCTTCGCCGAAACTGTCATGTTTCTTGGTTTGGTGATCGACAGGAAGCTTAGCTGGTCGTCCCATGTCTCTTCTATGAAGGCTAGATGTGATCGTGCACTTAATATTTTACGTGTTTTATGTGGCACATCCTGGGGAGCAGATCGCACCGTGCTATTACAGCTTTACCGTTCGCTTGTTCGATCTAAACTGGATTACGGGTGCATTGTATACTCTTCAGCTTGTCCTTCGGTTTTACGATGTTTAAACCCAGTCCACCATCGTGGGATTCGTCTGGCGCTGGGTGCATTTCCGACTAGCCCAGTTATTAGTTTGTCTGCGGAGGCAGCTGAACCTCCGCTGTCTCATAGGCGTGATCTGCTTCTTTGCAGCTATGCTATCCGCCTCTTTGCCTTGCTAGATCACCCGTCTTCCAAGTTATTCTTTGACGAGTCTCTTGACCGACAATATGCTGTCAGCGCCTTGCTTCCCGCAGGAGTTCGTTTTCGCCTGCTTCTTCGGCTCTTGGATGTTCGCCTACCGCCTGTGTTTCCATTGGGGGAATGTTCCTTCCCCCCTTGGTTACGTTGCGACACCCAGTTCCACTTTGGGTTGGCATCCATGCCGAAAGCAACGACTCCACCTTCAGTCTTCCGCTCCGCATTTTTAGAGCTGCAGGCCAGGTTTCCCAACTAATGTTTTATTTTTACGGATGGTTCTAAGGAAGACCGTGGTGTGGGATGCGCTTTCGTTTTTAATTCGCGGAGTTATACATTTCATCCTTTGGGGCAATGTTCGATTTTTACCGCCGAACTTTTTAGTATTTATCAGGCTCTTCCTTTTATTCGGGGACAGGATTTAAAACAGTTTGTTATTTGTAGCGATTCCCTCACTGCACTTCAGGGCCTGCGTGAGCTGAATCCATGCAATCCGTTGATACAGCGTATACAGGATCGCCTGCAGTCGCTCGCTGACGCTGGCGTCAGCGTGTCGTTTGTTTGGGTTCCTGGTCACGTAGGTGTCAGCGGAAACGAACAAGCGGACACAGCTGCTAAGTCTGCAGTTTTATTACCTAATGTTTTTAGCACCACCGTTCCTCCAGGTGATGTTCGTGTTCACCTGCGCCGGGCCATTCTTTCGCGCTGGTTCGCGGAACGGTCCGGCGTGACAACAAACTGAGGGCGGTCAAGTTCCTTCCTGTCCCCTGGCCTACTTCCTCGCGTGCATGTCGCCGCGATGAGGTGGTTTTAGCGCGACTGCGTATCGGGCATTGCCGTTTTAGCCACGAGCATCTTTTACGTGGGGAACCCGCTCCTCAATGTGCTTCTTGTAACGAGCCATTGACGGTGCGTCATCTTTTATTGGAGTGCCATCTTTATACTGTTCTGCGTGCATCCCTGTGTCTTCCTACTGACATCCCCAGCCTTCTGGGCGACAACCCTGTATATTTTGACGGACTTTTTAATTTTCTCCGCCGCTGCGGGATGTACAGTAGTGTTTAATTTTATCTCTGGGTTTTAGTTTTTTACCGACTATTGTTTTTAGTGTCTCGTTTTTAATCTGGCTTTGGTAGCCTTTTTATGCTTTCCCTGGTTTTAACCCTTGTGTGTTACTCCTGTTTTAGTGGTTTTTATGCCTTTTAACTTTTAGCTCTTTTAATTACCCTAGGGCGCTAATAACGTATGCAGTTGTACGCTCTAAAGCCACAATACTACTACTACTACTACTACTACTACTACTACTACTACTACTACTACTACTACTACTACTACTACTACTACTACTACTACTACTACTACTGCTACTGCTGCTGCTGCTGCTCAATGTGCTCCCTGTAGTGAGCCTTTTACGGTGCGTCTTCTTTTATTGGAGTGCCGCCTTTTTACTGTGCTGCGTGCATCCCTCTGTCTGCCCACTGATCTAACCACCCTGCGAGACCACAACTCTAGTGCTTGTGAGGGACTTTTTAAATTTCATCGCTGCTGCGGGATGTACAGTCCTGTTTATTTTATATCGAGGTTCTATCTTTTTACCAACTCGTCAGTCAGATTACTTTTCCTTTCTTTCCTTTAGAGGTGATTTGTATGTCATTCCAGTTCCTCGGTTTTGGTCGCTCCCTCGTCCTCTTGCCACCAGGGGTGCGTTTTCGCAAGCTCCTTGAGCAAATTAACATGACTATGGCTGTCGTTCTTCCAAAAAGAGAAACTACTTTCCTTCCATGGCTTCGCCCGGGGACCTATATCCAACTAGGTTTCCCCAGGATTTCGAAGTCAAAAACCCTTGGTTTCATCCTTCGGTCAATCTTTTTAGCTCTGAAGGACCAACTGCCGACCACATTTTTATTTATACTGCCGGTGTAGTCAGTAGAACGATCACGGTGTTGGATGTGCTTTTGTGGTTGGATACCACAATTTTAATTTTCGTCTTTCGCGACAGTGTTCGATTTTTACCGCTGAGCTTTTTAGTATTCTCCAGGCTGTTTTTTATGTGCGGTCACATGTGATACCGCTCTCTGCCACCTGTACCGTACAGCGGATCCAGGATTGTTTTCACTCCCTTTCAGTCAGGTCTCAGTGTGACGTTCCTGTAGGTGCCTGGTTACAGTGGAGTAGTCGGGAATGAGGCAGCTGATTCTGCTGCCAAGCGAGCCATTTTATCTCCCAGGATTTTTTGTTCTTCCGTTCAGCGAATGATCAGAATACGGTTTTCCGTGGGACTTTTCTTTATCGTTGGGCGGCTGAATGGTCGCGAATTAGTGACAACAAATTGCGAGTAATTAAACTACTCCCAACATCCTGGAAAACCTCTTGTCACGCTTCCCGCCGAGAAGTCATTTATATTGCCTACGTTCGGACACTGTCATTTTAGTCACTGTCATTTACTGCGTGAAGAGCCAGATTCAATTAATCAATGCGACGCGACCGTGACAGTAAAACACATTTTAATCGAGTGCCACTTAACTTCACTCCTTGAGTTTGCTGCACGACTTGCATGCCATCCTGGCAGACAACCTGCTTGCTGTAGAACATATTTTATCTTTTATTCGACAGTGAACCTATTATTGGCCGTATATAGTTTTAGTTACATTTTACAACTTTGGCAGTATGTAGTTTTATTTATTACTTTAACCTACTGAATCTTTTTTTATGTTTTAGTATCAAGGGGAGGGGGGGACTATATTAGTAAGTTTTAATATTTATTTTACCATAATGATTTAGCCAGAAGTTTTATTTTATGTTTTTATTTTATAGGGCACTAATAGTCTTATAGGTAGAGCGCCCTAAAAACCTTACCTCTCTCCTTGAGTTGTACAACTATTATCCTGTCATGGAGTGCATTCAGGATGCTCTCCACGATTTGCATGCTTCGGGCATAAATGTGCATAGATTCCTGGTCCTGCTGGCTTGCCAGTACCAAAATTTCTTGTGTAACATCGGAAGACTTTAGTCTTGCGGTGTAGAGAGCAGTACTTTCATGCTGGCATGTAGAGTGGTCGGCTCTCCCTGGCAACAAACTCCAAGAAGTGAAGGACCTCCCACTACATTACATATCGCCGGGAGGAGGTAGTACTAGCTCGGCTAAGAATTGGCCACTGTATTTTTACTCACAGTTACCTTTTTAAACGTGAACCTGCTCCTGTCTGTGCGCTCTGTGGGGGAGGCACAGACAGTTCGTCATGTGTTGCTGGAGTGTGGTCACCTGGCACACATTCGGTCATCTATGGGCATGCCGGCCTCTCTTGCTGAGGTCCTGGCAGATGACCCAAGAGCAGTGGACAGGGTTTTTTAAATTTTTAGCAAAAGTTTCTTTTACCTTGATGTTTTAGTGTGATAGCGGTTTTTTAAACTCTTTTGGTTTTAATGTGTTGATTTTAGATGGAGTTTTATATCCAGCTCTGGTTAGAGGGCTGGACAAATCTGTTACTTCCGTTTCAAGTGTGTTAGCTCTTTTACTTGTGTTTACTTTTTTGTTTGGTATTTTCTTACTGCCTATTGCCAAGTTTTAATCATAAGGGCCCTTATGACCTCGGCAGTTGAGCGCCCTTAAACACCATTATCATCATCATCCCACTACATTGGGTAACCTCCTCCTGTATATTTCGTCATGAGAAAGTTATATTTGCTTGGTTGCATTTTGGCCACTGTCATTCTACAAACTGCTACCTGCTTCTATCTGCTCCCCTCTGTGGATTGGAATTGTTGGTGAGTCATGTGCTCGTCTAGCACATCTATGAGTCACCTTATAGCTGCCTGCCACGCTAAAAGAGATCTTTGCAGACGATACCAGAGCTGTAGTCAGAATTTTTAAAATGTTATCTAATGCTCCTTTTCCATCGTATGTCTAGTTTTAGTTTGTTTTTATATTTTTCACTCTTAGATAAAAGGGCAGTAGCTCAGTTCTATTTATTTTTAAATTTTTAGCATAGAGGAAGTGGTTTTAGTTACACCTTTTTGTTCCATTTTTAATAGCTTTTTAGCTTACTCTTTGGTTTCTGCCATGGGCAGTTTCATTTCCATCAGATTTTACTTCTTATTCTGGTTCTTATTTATTTCTAATTTATTTTATATAGGGTTTTATCTTTGTTTAGAGCTGCAATTTATTTTATATGCGTGCTCATGACCTAATAATTTTGCACTCCTAAACTCCAATCATCATCATCATCATCATCATCATCATCATCATCCTCATCTTTGACCTTAAACTTTAAATATTGTTGTTTTGCAATGCTTTGATTTCATAAACCATTTTTTGTTATCCACAACCTAGCCTATGGCTGAACCATTTTAAAAGTATCAGTTTTTATTTTTTTTTATTTCTAGCTCTATGCTATCCTTTAATTTTAAGTTTATTTTTATTTAAACACAAATTACTCTTAATTGGTGCATTTGAAATCTATCGGTTAATAAATATTCTTCAGAAGATATCTAATTTTCATTCTGCAGTTCCTGTGCTTTTCGATTTACACCAAGATCGTGTGGTTTCCTTTGTTTTCTTCTTCTTTTTTCTTATCATCCTTTCTTTTATAACTTTGGAATGTATTTGTCATAATGTTTGTATTCATACAGTGTGTTGTACCATGTAAAAGGCAAGTGTCAATATTGCCCATCAATATGGTTGCCATTATTTAATGCAAAATCTTGACATCAAATTGTACATAGTACATATAGAGAAAGTAAAAACCGGAGACCTTAGAACTTGAACACATCTCATATTGGAACTTGTAAGCAGGGACAGTTCCAAGGTGACATCACATACATACTTCTGAATGATATATATTCCTGTGTCCTACAACAATAGCTAACATTATAGAAATGAATAAATGACTATAGGTCTCCAGTTACATGGTTCCAATATAACAGTCCTCCAATACTACACTAATGCAATAATTCAAGTTTTTAGAAAGCACTTCTGAACCTAGAGAGTATGTGGCATTACAATATAAGTATTAAAACACAAACAACAAAAGTGTATAAAACATTTATTTAATCTTTAAACAGAAAACTATAACAATATCTTAAGACAAACATCAAGGTTTAATACTGACAAGAAATTAGGATAGACAAGGAGATAATGACAAAATAATTTTTACTTCATCAAAAGCATAATTCCTTTTGTCTTGTAGCAGTGTGTCTTTGCCACAGTAGTGCCAACTGAAACAGAGAAAAAAATACATTACTCTATTGTACTACACTTCAATTATATATGGGATATTACAGAATTCAAATCACAAACTTTCAGGAGTTATAAAGGGATGGTATAGGACAGCTGTGGTCTGTGATGACAAACTTAAAACTTAACGTAAAAACAGTGTTGATTTTCTCTCTAAAATAGTTTCTCTTCCACAAGCTACCAGTACAGTGCTTTTAAAGCTACAAGCTTTGATTTTCCTGGAAAATACTTCATCAGCAAGGGCCAGTGCACCACAGCTAGTATGGGCCTTGATTACCTACAAGTAGCAACAACTCAGAAAAGTTTTGTTAATGGTGTACTGGCTAAATATTGTTTTTAGTCTATTGCAAATAACCATGAACTCAAAGAGCACTAATGTCCTCTATCAAAGTGCTTACCTAACCCCTGAAAATTTATTGGTTGAATTCTGTAGCACTGTGATTATTTGTTTTATATGCATAATGGAAGCAGAATTAAAAGCTAAAAGGTATAGATAGGTTCAGAAGAAAAGATTGGCCCATTGAAAGCAGCAACCAAAAGAATTTAAACCATTAACTCCTATATCTAATGAATGGAATAAAATGTGAATGGAATGGGTAGCTCTTGCTTATGTGGAAGATCTCAAGTTCCATAACTGTGAAAGCCTGTTACGAAGTGGACACTCAACACTGATATTTTGTATATTGTGTATTATCACTTACAGATTTCAAGTCTTACTGCACTGCTTTCTTTGTAAAGTATGCTATGCTAAGTTGATGTGTTCTACTCACAATCAAAGCATTGTTACCAGTGAGTCACAGATGTTGGTTCTGCAAGTGATACCTAGAGCCTGGATAATATGTAATTACATACTTTAATGCTACATATTTATGCTCAAATAAAAGCCAAATATTGATGGATACACATGATGTAGGAATACTATGCAACATTTTATTTTATTTACTTATTTTTATTACTTTTTTTTTTTTTTTTTTTTTTTTTACATATTTAGTATAATGTTATATATGTCACAACATACTACAAGGTTTTATATATTTTAATAATTATTTAACAATTATTATACATTTTTCCTTTAAATTGCGCTTCTTTTGAATTATTATTATTATTTATTTATTTGTTTATTTATTTATTTATTTATTTATTATCCAATACTTGAGCAAGAAAGAGAAAAAAATTTAGTAATTCATTGCCAAATTGTACATGTTCAATGCAGACAACATTGATTCCTTTTAATACATGCAGTTGACTCTTACAAAGTTGGGCAATCTCTCTCTCTCTGTTCCTCTCTCCTGCAAGATAGAAGACTGTGCATCACAACAGAACATTTGAAAAAGTATATAGTAATGAATTGTGCATTTCATTCCAAAATAACAAAACCTTGGCTGAACAGCACTAGCATTTCAGTAGTATTCTTAATTTCATTACCTGTAAATAATTACTTTATGGCAAAGAGATAAACTTATGTTTTTACATATAATTGCTCCATTACATGTTTATTTACATATTTAGGCAAATGTGGTTACATTATGGAATTAATATTAGTCTGAAGTGAGAACATGAAAACATCAATTGCTGTGAATCCACATGGTGGTTAATGCCTTTCTTTCTTTCTTTCTAGTTTTTCTTTCTTTCTATCTTGCTTTCTAGCTTTGTTGATAGAAATGGGGGAAGTAAGAAAAGAAATCAAAAGATTAAAAAAGCATAAAGCATGTAGGATTGATGACAGAGAATTCTGGAAAGTGTGGAGTTTAAACAAAAACAAATTAAAATTGTTGGTTGGTTAGGATATTAAATGCAATCTTGGAAGGGAGTAATTTACCTAGAAGTTGGAAAACAGCAATATGCTACCAATATTCTAGAGTAAAGGTGAGGTGAATAACTCAGCAAATTATATGGGGATAAATTTGCTATCAGTGTTAGATAAAGTTTATACAGGGATCTTGGCTGAAACAGCACAAAGTTGGACAGAGAAGGACGGAAATATATCAGATTTACAGCCGGATTTTAGGAAAAATAAGAGAGTAATATATAATATGTTTGTAATAACTTCATTAGTAAATAACTTGCAAACAAAAGGGGAAGATTGTACATCTTATTTGTGGATTTTGAAAAAGCTTTTGATACGATAAATAGGGAACTCTATGGGCCAAATTGAAGAGGAAAAGGATGAGTAACAAGTTTATGAGAACAGTACAAAGGATATATGAAAATAATGTCTTACGTTTAAGGTTTGATAATAATGTAAAGATGAAAGAGACTAAAAATTGTATAGGTTTAAGGCAAGGTTGCATCTTAAGTCCTATACTATTTAACTTGTTTATTCATGATATTCTATAGGTAATTAAGTTGGTAAATGGTCAACCTCCAACAATTGGGAATGAGGAGATACCAGGATGATTATTCGCAGATGGTTTGGCTGCAGGATCAATAATTACTGTGGGAGTAAACAAAGTAAACAGAGCAATAGAGAGGTTTTGTAACAAGTGGAGCCTTAGAGTTAATGCAAGCAAAACAAAAATAATGGTTTTTAAAAAGAGTAACAAATTAAGGAAGAATGAAAAATGGAGCTGGAAAGGAAAGGAAATAGAGGTCATAAGGAATATTGATTATTTAAGAGTAATATTGAGTAGTAATGGTAGATGCGGTAAATGAAAGAAACAGGTTTCAGCTAAAAGAAAATTAGCAATGAGAGCTATTAGAGTGTGTCCAGACAAAATAAGGGATACAAGTAAAAGAGTTAGAAAGAGTATATGGTGCAGTAGTTGAGGCTAAATGCTCTATGGTGAGGATATTTGGTGTATAAAGGAGGGGTGGAAACATGTAAATAAGGTACATAGGAGCTTTTGCAAAGTAATTTTGGGTTTACCGAAAGCATCACCTAATGGGGTTGCACAAATGGAGTTAGGGAGGTTTGGAAGTAAAGCAAAAATTATGGAAAGAGTAGTGAAATATGGTGGAGAATCAAGGGATTAGAAAATAATAATATACTAAAGCAATGTTTAGAGGTTCAAGGAAAGCTTAATAAAGAGGATACTTGGTATAAGCGAGTAAAGAGAACTGTAGATTAAATAGGGTGTGGGGTTATTTGGAAGGACAGACATGCAAGTGAGAAAGGGTGTTGGAAAAGAGTTAGATTGAGAATTGAAGATATGGAAAGACAGGAAATAATTGGTAGTTTCAACTCCACAAGTTCATTGTGTTCAATATAGGGAAGAGAAAGTTATGTTGATGTGTGTAACAAAACAGAAAGAGAGGGTTTTGCATGGGCTAGGACAGGGGTGTGAGTTTAAAAGGCTTAGGGGAAGGAACAAACCAAGGTAAATGTCTATTCTATAGTAGGAAGTTCAATAATTATTGGCATTTAGTTCTAGAATGTGAAGGAACAATGAATATGAGAGAAAACTTACGTAAAAACAAGTGGTGTAATTTACCAAATAAAATTATAGGTAAAAGGATGTTAAGAGTTAAATCAAAAGAAAGTTTAATAGAAATAGGAAAATATTTAAGTGCAGTTAGAAGTAGATAGATGAAGAAAATTAGAAATAAGGAATAGGAAGAAATGTGGATTGGAGAAAGGAACAACTAAATAGGACCCGATAACTAGATAACCATGGTGTTGGATGTTATGGGTCCTCAGGAAAAAAAAAAAAAAATAAATAACATGTTTATACATAGTAGGTAGAGAAGGTATTGTATTCCATCAAAATTTTAATACCAAGATTTCCCCGTAAATACCTGCTTTAGGGATCTCTGAATCCAAAAAAAAAGAATTTTTAAAAAAAAGGGGTTTGTCTGTGTGCATGCATTCATGGGTGTGTGTGTTTTTGGATAGTGTTTAAGACCCAATTTAACAAGCTATGGCACTCCAGGAGAGAGAGAGAGAGAGAGAGAGAGAGAGAGAGAGAGAGAGGGGAGGGAGGGAGGGAGAGAGATAGATAGAGAGAGAGAGAGAGAAAGAGAGAGAGAGAGAGAGAGAGAGAGAGAGAGAGAGAGAGAGAGAGAGAGAGAGAGAGAGAGAGAGAGAGAGAGAGAGAGAGAAAAAATTCAAGATATGCATTTAGGCTTTGATGTAAGTATTGCTAATATACAGTATTAACATCAAAATCTTTAGAGTCATTTTTGAGAAAATTGAAATTTTGAAAAAGGATTGTCTGATTGGAGTGATTTTCTTGGAAATCTTTGTGTCACATCCTAGGATGATGCTCAACTTTGACACACACACACACGCATACACAAGGTTGCAGTCTGTAGCTCCTATTAGGAGATTAGACTCTATCCTAAACTCTAAGATATAGATCAAGTCAAGAATTACATTTATTAATGCTTATTAATACATTTATTTACAAATAACTCTGACAATGAATTTTCAGAGGTAATGTTATGTTATTATCAGTATTAATTTGATTAAATGAAATCCTCCTCTGTATATAAGCTGTGAGTAATAAGGTATCTTTTTAATTCTGACTTTAGCTTGTTTTTGTTCATTTGCAATTCTTTTATAGTAGAGGGAAATGAATTAAATAAAACTATTCCTTTGTAGTAAAGCCCTTTTTGGAATGACTGAAAATTATTAGTTGGTCTATCTAAGTTTTGCCATTCCATGTTATAAATATCTGCATTTTTTGTAAACTTTTCTAGGTTATTTATAACAAATACAATATGGCTAGAATATATTTACAGGGTAATGGTAATATTCCAAACATTTTGAAAAGTGGCTTGCAATGAGTTGATCGTTTTGCCCCTGCCATTATTCTTATTACCATTTTTGCATAATGAATGCTTTTTTATCATTTACTGAATTTTGCCAAAATATTATTCCATAGGTCATCAATGAATGAAAATATGCATAATAAGCTGTTTTAGTATGCCCTTATTTATAAACTGAATTAAAGATCGGATTGCAAAACATTGAGTCCATATTTAACGTGTCACAATAAACAACGTAAATAAATAAACACAAAATAAATAAATCTATAAATGTCTATAATTTAAAACTAAAATCAATAATAATATTATTGAACAAATGAATGTTGTGGCGAAGAGACCTTTGAAAAGTAAAATCAAGAAAAACCCAAGCTAGCAGGGTATGCTAAACGTAACGGCAAATATTCATGCTTGGCAGACTTTGCTACATAGCGCGCTTAAGTGCATTCCTGAGCTGATGGTTATCGCTCCAGAAGTAAGGAGTAGATACAGTTAGGAAATAGGGGTTTTGCCTTGAGGCCATGGGTAGTGCCAAGCGATGTTTGAGCCAATATAAAACAGAAAAAATAATTTTGGCAAATGTGAAACTGTGCTATAACATGAAAATCAAGAAATTTCGGAAAAGATGTTGGCAGTGGGGGGTGGCTTCCAAGATGTAAAACTCTGCTCTCTGACAGGAAGAACACTTCAGCTCGTACTGCAGATAGGGAAAGTCCGTGTCGGTTTAGATCCCCGTGGGACTTCAAAAAAGAACACATGCCTCAGCTTGTGTATGTAGACAAAGTCCTTGTCGGATAAGGTCCTCGTGTGACTTCAAAAATGGCCTAACCCTAAACAGTGAAACAATATCTTGTACGGCAATACAAAAAAGGAGCCTTGGAGCGGTAAACAAAGTTTCATTATGAAACGACTTCCAATGAGAAACTTGTAAATGTGTCTGTTTGGTGTGGGCTGTAGGTCGAAACTATTTCAATAAAATTAGTGTTTTAGTGAAGAAATAAATGGCGAGGTTTACTCAGTACCCAGGAGCCCAATCCACAGGAAAAGCGTCAATGAGGATACACCATGCCCTGAGAATGCAGCTAACAAGATCTCCATGCTCTCGCCAACCTGCAATGGGAGTAGAAATCATCATAGGGTATGTGATTATCGGATTCCTTTTAAATTTCTCTCACCCCTCAGAGATTTCACTCCCAAACAGGCACAACATGCAGAGCTCAATGCCTCATAACTGGGTTTTAATCAAGTCCAATGGTCTCAATAAATCAGACCTTGTTACTGATGTTTGCTCCTCTTACTTCCCTAAGTACCAGAAAGAAGGTTCCCAGGGCTACTTATCAGTGAAAAACAAAAGCCTCGCCTCACATAAACTGTGCTGGGAGGTTTAAACTCCATCCTGCATTTCATACACATGAGGTCCTGAATAAGTCTCGTTATATATAAGTGCTTTCTCAGAGTGTTGTGCCCAATAACATAGCCAACAACCACTCTGAGCCTGGTTCTATATGCATTCAAAAGAACCTCACTTAGTTTGCTGCTTGTCCTAGGAATAAAATCATGGACCAGTCTCGTAATATTTTCTTTTTCCAAATTTAAAGATAAACTCTGGCTGTGAGCTGGGTTATCTCATACTTACAGTTCTGGGGGAGATACTGTAAAAGAGCTCAGGTCCCACAAATGCCATGGTGTCTGGCATCTCATTACCTCTAATGCCTGCATGGCCCAGAACTCAGACTTGGGTAACCTTTCAGTGGGCACAAAGTCTATCCTGCACCACGCTACAAAGGCAGCTGTATCTGATTATTGTGCTCATGATGTAAAGTCATCTATGAGTTGGAACTACAATGGTGAAGTGCTCCTGACCCACTTTACCTCAGCAACTAGGCATAGCTATTATTCTGGCCGTTCCCTCAAAATAATAGCACATAAAAACACAGTAGCTGAACAAACAAATTCTGGTACATGCAACTTCACTGCATTATAAGTAATTAGTTCCAAAAATT
Organism: Hymenopus coronatus; assembly: GCA_030762935.1. Classification (NCBI taxonomy): domain Eukaryota; kingdom Metazoa; phylum Arthropoda; class Insecta; order Mantodea; family Hymenopodidae; genus Hymenopus; species Hymenopus coronatus. The sequence goes on from CM060897.1 coordinate 32,829,295, forward strand.
TCTTTTGGGCTACTTCAAACAAGTTCTCTGTCTAGAACATCTGGGCTACAAGACCTAAATTAAGGGCTGACTAGTGTTCACTTCAACAGTTACCGAGTGCAGTTATTCAAAAAGTTATGGAGCTGATAAGTTGACATTGCCAAGTGCAGTGCAGTTGTGAATTTTGACTCAGCAGTTCTGTTGTAATTGTAAATCGATGGACCAGTTATGTTCTGCTCTGAGTATGTGACAACAGAGTGATTAATGTGTAACCTATAGTGTCATGCTGTGTGCTCAAGTGGTAAAAAGTTTGATGTGTTCCATTTGCATTGCTTCCAATACCTTTTCTGTAAACAAACTATTCTTACAAAAGATTATACTTTATCTATATCAATGCTAATTGAGATAAATATTAGCAGAAGTTGTCTTATTACTTGCTTTGTTGTAAATAGAAGGGAAGTAAGGGAATATACTACTCTAAAGTAGTCCTTTCTTTTAAAAGGTGATCGCTACGTGAAACAATTGACATTTGGTACTTTTTACATGACCAGGAGTAAAACAAAAGAGATACAAAGTGAAACACAACTTCCCATTGAGAATATTTAAAACTGAAACCAATAACAAGCAATACTTTTGAAATGGTTAACTCTACAAAAAAAAAAGTACATGACATAAGTTGTGTGTTTTAATGAGATCTATATTTTAGTCCAGTAATTTTTTGTCTGTTTCAGGTTTATCAGTTATGTAAAAGTCACCCAAAGTGAAGAATTCTTCAGAGGCTATTCCCAGAAAATTCAAGATATACATTTTATTTGTCAAGTAAGTATCTTTAACATAAAATATCTTTATCAAAATTGTTAGAGCCATTTTTGAGAAAATTAAAATTTGGGGGTGGGGGAATTTTCTTGAAAATCTTTGTGTTGCATCCTTGGAAGATACTGAACTTAAATACCAAGTTTAGTATTAACTTTTCGTTTTTGAGCTGTGCTATCCACAGACACGTGCGCGCACACACACACACAAACACACACATATACACATGGACCTTTTTCCAAAAATGCTTTTTTTGGATTTAGGGGGACCCAAAACATGTATTTCTGGTGAAATCTCAGTATCAAATTTTGGGAGCAATACAATACCTTCTCTATTCAGTATGTACATAGTACAGGTAGAGAATGTAAAAATAAATTATGCTGTAATTTTAATTGTTGTTCAAACAAAAAGTTAGCTATCGTGATTCATAAGCATAGTAGATGCAAGAAAGTTTACATTTCACCAAAAATGTATAAAACTAGTGGATGTACGTGAGAGAATAGCATAGCTTTAAAACTCAGCTTGTTAGGTAAGTCAAGCATCTTCTAAAAAACCACCATAAAGATTTTCAAGAACCCCCTTATCTTAATCAGCATTCCCTTTAAATTGAAATAAATGCTATTTTCTGTTCCTTTACAAAAAGAGTAACAGTTTTGACGAAATGTCACATGAAAAAAAATATAGTATGTAAATCTTGAAATTCCCGTAAAGAGTCCATGAATGAAGTTTGTTTGGAAACCCAGAAAGATAGGTATAAAATCATCACAGGAAAATGTAGATGTCATTAAAATGCTTCCAAAGAAAGCCATAGTAAGGATTTTTGCATCCAAAAATAGCATAACCCTCCGCCAGGTTTGAACCTGCACTCTTGGATTTTAGAGGCTAACATGGTAACTACTATACCACTTCTATACCACTAATCACTCTGGTCTGTCAATAAGGGAACCAGATGTTCAACTATCAGTTGACATCAGGTTGCTATTAGTTTAAGGCCCAGGAAACATGTTCATTAAGGGGTAGTAAACACTTTGGTATATAACTAACACAGTTCAGCACAGAAGTAAATGTTTCTTATATCAATAAACTCCAACCTTCTTGTGGTGCGGCTGTTATTATTCTATCTATACAGAATGAACTAATGGGATGGGCTACTCACCAATTAGCACTAGTCAGCTTGGTGGGATATCTGACTGAGACTAGTTCATCCTCATTTCATGAACTAGCCTCTATTTTCTTTAACTTTTTATTTTTTTTATCAGTTTCCCTTGACTAACTCTTATATTAGAGTATTTGAGGCCTAGGATATCCTTTCCTCCTTGTACCTTCTCTACATCTAACTTTATCTTCCATTAACAAATGCATGAACCCTCGTAGGTACTCATCTAAACAAAGTGAGATGGCTGGAGTTTATCAATTTAAGCACATAAATTTTTAAGAGGCACCTACATAAACTGTAATAACAGCAGCCCCACTATTTTCTCAATAAACACTGTAGTATATCTTGATTACACCTCATCTTTGGATTCTAGCAGCTGGAATATACTACAAGCATCAGGCATTATATCCATCATTTGTGAAAATAAGAACTATGTAGTGGAACTTGTGTTTTCAGCATTCAGCTGGATACACTAAGATGATAGAATATATCAATAAACAGATAAACAAAACATGTTGATTTTGCACAACGCAATTTCCATATTGGAATGTAAACTTAGCCTTCTTTTGAAAATGATTGCTATAATATATTTGCACTTACTTATTTCCATGAGTATCAGTCACTGAAACCTGGTCAAGGTAAATGTCTGAAGAGAGAGAGATATCACTGTTTTCTTCTGAGGAGGTTGGTGCTTGAAAACTGAGAGAACGGTATGCAAGCTTTCCTTTGATTGTGGGAGTTGTCTTTGGTTCAATGGAACCATATCCTGCAGCTGCTAAACCCCACATCATCCGGCCTCCTTGTACAACATCCAACAAACTAAAGAAACAAACATTAGCATGTCTCAAGGTATTATATGCACATTATAAAATTAATTTTTATGCAATGAAAATTGACAGTAAAATGAGCTGTCACTTATAAATTCCTTTGCTCCACTTTCTTGTTAAAACAGGACTTTGTTTCAAATAGACATGCTCCCCATCATCTGATTGTTCATTTGGCATATATAGGTTTACTGTTTCCTCTGCCCTTTGTTGTGCTATCTGCTCTTCTCCTATTGGTGATTTGTATAATGTTATCCACAGTACATCACATTTGTGACATAACTTGTTTTCTTTATTACTTTTATATGAGGGTGGTTTGATAAATCTGGTGAAAAAGCAAGAAAAAATATTTCTTTTATAAACAACTCACCTTACTTCCTGACATAGTCTCCTATGAGAGATATACAGTTGGTCCAACAATCCTTAAGGTTTTTTTATGTACTCGGAACAATGGACTCTGTCAAACTCTGCAAAATAGTCATTGACTATGACTATCACTTCCTCATTTGATGAAAATTGTTTTCCATTAATCCAAAGTTTCAAATTAGGGAACAAGAAGAAATCTCTTGGGGCTGGCTAAGTTTGGTGACTAGGGTGGAATAGGAACCAATTCAAAACCCAATTCATGCGCTTTCGACATTGTTATCGTTGATGTGTGGGACAGTGCATTATCCTAGTGGTAGAGCACTTTTGTATGCAAACCTTGGTCTTTTTTTTTTCAGCCAATGCAAGTTTCAAACAATCCAACAATGAAGCATAATAGGGCCCAGTTATGGTTCTGCCTTTTTCCAGGTAATCTATGAGGATTCTTTCTTGGGAATACCAAAAAACAGTAGCCATCGCCTTACCAGCTGACAAAATGGCTTTGCCTTCTTCTGTGTACTTTCACAAGCATTTGTCCATTGTTTTGACTGCCATTTCGACTCTGGTGTGTAATGATGGATGCAGGTTTCATCAACAGTCACAAATTGGTGTAAAATATCTTGCAGATTGCAATTAAACATTACCAGACATTGTGTTGAAATGTTGTTCCAGATGTGCTATTGGTTGACTGAAAGCAATTGTATTTATTTTATTATTTTAACATACATTGTATTTAGTTACATATTCAAAAAGGCATAATAACACAAAAAGAGGTAAAGGTAACTTGTGTTGACAATATGTGCAACTTGATAACATCTACTGAATATAAATCAGGTTAACCAATTCAATAAAATGAGTCCTTGTGAGTGCACAATATAAGCTTAACTTGACAACAAATTGCAGACCCACTTCGCACACTGCTTCTCTGTGCAATTCTCTGTGCAGGATAGTATGCACTCATTAAGTTGAGAATACCTACAGTCTAAAAATATTCGTACCAAGTTTCATTCAGATATGTGTTTTTAATCTGCCTATATTAATTTAATCAATTTTAACTAGCCAAAATCAAAATCTATTTTTCCAAAACATATATTGAGATACTTGCACTGTTTTTTAAAAAAATTACATTCTTAATATCTTTGTAAAATATTACTAGTTTACTTTTTCCTCTATTGGATAGTCTTTTTTTAAAGTATTTTATATCACAAGTGGAAAAAACTGCACATGTGTATACTAATTAATTTTTTAAAACTAATCTATGACTAATATAAAAAATTCAACCAGACATTTTATTACACAAATGCTGCACTGCTTTGGGAACACTTTTCAGACTTCTAGCTTTATTTTAGTGGAAGAAGATATATTTGAATATGGAAAATAACAAAAAAATTGAACCTGAGAAAATTGGCTTAAAGGTTTGACAGAGAGATATATTTAGCCAGAGCAACACTTTAAAATGGGTCCAAAAATAACTTACATCCACCCTAGGAAAATCAAATGTTGCAAATATGTACTTTAAAGTACAGTGCATTTTTTGTACCAAAACTTTTTACCAAACTCACTATACAAGGGTCATTCAATAAGTAATACCTCCTATTTTTTATCTCTTGAGCTAAGTGAGTTATGTGAACAATTTGAATTTGGCACAATTCCTCAAACTTTCTTCTGATTCCACTGCGATAGCAACTTCATAGTCAACTTGTGGCAGCACTGCTTCCTGTTACAAAATGACTGACATTGATGTTCGTATTAGTGTTCTGTCATTGAATTCTTGAATGTGGAAGGTGAAAGGCTCACAAAGATGTATATATGATGTGGATATCAGCACAGTTAGAAGATGGGTTCATCGCTGTAATGAAGCTGAAGGGCCAACACCGTTGGCTAATGAACAGCGAAGCAGCAGACCCATGGCTGCATTGACTCCATGCAACATTGAGCAAATGGATGAGATCATTCAAGCTGGCCACCGGATAACAACAAATAAATTGTATTACATTACATCCCTCAGTAAAGGCAGTGTAGTGATAATTATTCAAGAACTGGGGTACTCAAAAGTTAGTTCAAGGTGGGTACCCTGAATGTTAACTGAGCAGAATAAGGAGACACAAAAAACAATAGCTCGGAACATTTGCAGCACTTCAGTTTGGAGGGAGAGGAGTTCCTGGAGTGGGTTCATTTATTTTTAACCAGAATCAAAGAGACAGTATATGGAATGGCATTGTGTAACCTCACTGAGGAAGAAAAAGTTCAAATGACAATGCAAAACCACACACCAGTCATCATGCCACTGAAGAGGTTGTGAAAATTAGAATGCCTCAACCCTCCTACAGCCCTGACCTAGCACCAAATTCCATCTGTTTAGACCTCTGAAGGAAGCTCTTCATGGGATTTGCTTTCCAGATGCAGAGGCCATGAAAACATCTGTTTGTCAATGGCTTTGGAAGCAAAACCATACATTTTTCCATACAGGATACATGCACTCATTAAAAGGTGGACTAAAACTGTCGAAAAGGATGGGGATTACATTGAAAAGTGACAATTTAATCCTCAATGTTGTGGCTTTCATGCTGCATAATCAATGTTTAATTTTCTTGCAAATTAAAAGAGAAAAAAGATAGGAAGCATTAGTTATTGACTGACCCTTTTAAAAGCATCTCTATGTCTTCTGAAGCGTATATGACAGCTTAAAAGTACACTGTTCATGAATTTCCTGGTTTCTGTCCAGTTACTCTGACCACTGAACTACTATGGCAACATACCAGCATGACACTAAATTCCCCAATTGACTCATGTTTTTTCTGGCAAACCACAAGGAGATCTCAAATTATTTTGAAATATCATACATAATTGGTGACTTACAAACTCCTTAAGTACTTAAGTCCCACACTTGATAGTTAACCAACTATTAGGTCAAGCAATGTGAATTAATTGTTTCTTCAACACCAGTCATGTATAGGATAGAAGTTGGAGAGGTAGAGTCAGATTGAAAAATTCAATGCTATAGCCAGGATTTGAACTACAGATCTTCTGCTTTCCATCTAGTTGCTCTGATCACTGAACTACCTTGGCAATGTGCTAGCACACTACTTTTCCAACCTCTGTCCTACACATGGCTGATATGGAAGAAACAATTCACGCAAATACAACTTTACCTGTATTCACAGTTTATTTGAAAATTTGTTGTTTGATTTCCATGTTGTAGTGTAAGATACAGGATCCCTCTGGTGCGCTGTGTTTTTTCTGATATCAGTACAGTAGCTCTAAGCTGTTCACCTGGAAAAACACCTACAGAATTAGAAAGACTTGAAATAGGTTTAAACCCCTAAACACCTCATTGTACACTTTTTTATTTCTAGCTAGGTGGAAGGGGAAGAGTTACAAATAGAAGGAAATCAGATTATTTAGGAGTTAGACTTGAGTAATAATGGGAGATGGAATGAATAAAATAGTGTTTAAGCTAAGGGAAAACTAGTAGTAAATGCCATAAGATGATGTCTGCAGAAAGTACTGGAAATGCAAATTAATTGGTTAGAAATGTGTATAAAACTGTTTTGGAAGAAAAAATGGTCTACGGATCAGAGATTTGGGAAAGTGATGAAGAATGATGCATGGTAAATAAAATATGCACATAGATTGTTCTGCAAACAGATATTGGACTTACCGATAGCATCGCCAAATGGTGCAGCAATGTTGGAATTGGGAAGAGTGAGCTGCAAAGGAATGATAGTGGAAAGGTGGCTGAAATGCTGGCATGGAATAAGGTCATTGGATGATCAAAATATCCTGGGGCAATGTTTAGTAATGCAGAAGGAGAAAGGAGGGAGGTCAAGTTCAAGGCTTCTGGAAAGAAGTAAGAGAGTAGTGGATATGGTAAAACAAGAATTATTCCAGTCTAAGAGATAAAAAGATAAAAGAAATACTATAATATAATACTATACATAGAAATGAAGATGCCTTGGAGTAAAGAGAAGTACAAACAAGTATGTAATAGATTAGAGAGAGAAGGTTGGACATGGACTGGATTAAGTATGCATAGGTTAAGAGGAGACAGAAAAGGAATGAATTTAGATAGATGCCCTTTATGTGGGAAGGGCAGACAGATAATGGTTAAACATTATATAGTAGAATGTGAAGAAACAATGTTGTGGAGGAGACAGTATATGCCTAAAAATGGGAAAATACCAGTACAAAAATTTTAAAAATCAAGATAATGAGTATAAAGAAGGAAGTGGATATAAAAATGCTAGCGAAATTAATGGGAAGAAAAATAGAAAAATGGTTCAGAAAAAACAAAAAATAATTAAGCTAAGGTCTACTATACAGAAATAAACACTGTTAAAATGTATGGTGGACCAAGAAAAAATACAACACCTCAAAGTAAAGTAATGTATAAAGGAAATTATAAAGCTTAATGTAATAAGCTATAAAAATAAATCATTCATTCATTTTTGTAACTAGAAGTACATAGAGATCTACAACTTTGATAGTTATAGAATTTTATTTATTTATTCCTTTAGTTTCAAGAATAAAATCTTTTGTCATGCCAAAGCTGCACACTTTAGTAGGATATGTTTTTGTTTTTGTAGTTTTTTAAATGCATTCAGCCTATTGGTTTGTTTGAAACAGCCCCACAAAGTTCAGACATCATCTGAATAATCTCTGTTCAATTATAAAAGTTGTTACTCTTCTTAATGAAGGGTTCTTCACTACACCTTAACCTAAAGAACCTTTTGTGGAGCACAGTGAAGTAAATTCATTACAAAGAAAGAAATAGAATTTCATTAACTTATAGTGGGGTTCATTAAGTTATTCATTACTGCAACAAGAGTGACCATGGTTAGTAAGCAACTGATTCTGGAATGCTGTGGTTTGCTTTCCTTTCCACAAACCATGACCACTCCTTATAGGTAGAGGTTGTTCTGATTGCTTTCTCTCATCTCTTATTCTCGTCCTGAGGCTCATCATGGCTCGATTCATATTGGCCATTGCAATTTTACACACATCTACCTTTTTAAGAGGGAATCTGCTGCTTTATGCCTGCTCTGTAGGGAAGAATTGTTGGTCTGTTAGAGTGTGCTGCTCTAGCACACATATAGGCAACTCTGATTCTTAACTTTTTATTACAAGTGACTTATGCAGTGCTGATTTAGTTGTAGCTCTTAACACCATTTTTAGTTCCAAAGTTTGTCCAAGTTTTTAGATTGAACTGTTAGTTTTGTCGCTGAATTTTTATCTCTAGTTTTTTTGTTGTTTGTTTGTCTATGTTTTGGTTTCATTGTGAAGGACTTCTAACAGTTTGCAAGGTATAGCCATAAAATATTAATGAAAAGGGATGATTTGCATCAGAGTTTAGTGCTACACACTTGCTGCCTACTTCTGTAAACACTTATGTGAGCTGGCCAGACAAAAGATCAACTTGCTGCTGCTCCTCCCATCCCATTGTTCTTAATTAACTGCAGTACAGCCAGGTAGTTGGACCAGCCTGCCTAAGTGTCCTCAAATAACTGACTGTTAAGTCAATGTGCAGCATTAAATTGTGGTTGTTAGCCTTTCAAGCTATTAATTTAGAACTATTATACTTAGTACGTACCTGCTATAACATTTTTTCTCCAACTTTTTTATGGAATAGGATTCTTGAGAGTTACAGCATGAATTCATTGACATCCTGTAGAGGGTTCTGGTATCACAGATATACATTTTTGAGTTTTTGGACTATTGACTAAAGTGTATTTGGTAAATAAAAATTTGTATCAAATCTAAAATGGATTAATTTAAATAACATGACTTTATAACTTTTAATATTCAAATTACTTTGTTAATTGTCAAAAAAACAACATCTTCAGTAGTATTGATTTGTTAACAAGAACAGTGTTCTAGCTGTTACAGTTTTATGTCACCAATAATAATTGTTAATTTGTATGTCTACTTAATGTTTTAGTTATTTTCTAAACTTCTTCGAGAGGAGCCCATGTACTCAAAAGTAGCTTATTCAACATATTGTAAGAGCAAACATTTTCATTAAATTTATTTTGGGGTTTTTTATTATTATTATTATTATTATTTGAATAGCACACAGTTCTATTGCATTTTAAATACAAGCAATGAGTCCACGTGACTTTTATTTGTGTTTTCTCATTGCAGATGTTACAAACATGAGATTAATGTGAAAAGATACAAAATGCTTTGTGTACATCAAGTCTGGTTCTAAGGCTGGATTGGCAGTAGCAATAAAAATTAAACAATAAATAATATTATTCCTCTTCATAATCCTGTTATTACTTCCTTGGTATTCAATTCAATGAGCTCTAGAGTATCTCATGTTTGTCAGGTTGTAAATGGTATTGATTTTTTTTGGACGGAAGGTTTGTTGCTGAACACAATAAGATATGTATTTGACTACAATTGTTAACTTAAATCCTTACATTAGAGTTTTTTGTATTAAAACAATGGGTAAGACATGTTAGCATTGTAGAACTTACCACAATATGGGATGGATGCTCTAGTAACCAGATAAAGTGGACCTCTTGCTTTTGATTTTTGGGCTCTGATCCCCATAATTCCACAAGAATCTGAATCACCATCTGCACATTTCTCAAGAGAAGGGAAACAGTTGCCTTTCATTATATTAGGGAAATCTGGATGGCAAGGGTATGCCTTAAATTGACAAGCTCCATCATGATTGACAACACTCTCCAGGAAGAACCGCCATGCTCTCAAATGACTGCATGCTGAGTTTATATCCAGATTACCATCTGCAACAAAATATCATATTGTAAATAATAAGAGAATCTTACAAGGAATGTATTATAAAAATTTCCATTTCAGAAGTGAGGGGCACAAAAGACTACACAAAAAAGTAATTGTTGGTTTCAACAGTGTGGTTAAAAATTCACCAAATTATCCACTGAATCTACAAGGAAGCACTACTTTATACAATTTGATAAGTCCTTACTTATTACATGAGGGTTATATTGGTGGTGTCATGGCACTTCACTCCACTCCAACAAGGATGTTTTCTGTATTTAATACATGTGCTGCCATTACAAAATTGTTGCTTTAATTTCAAGACCTCTGTTGGTACCAGAAGACAGTTTTCAACGTATGCCCTCTTTACGCCAGTCGGTTTCTCTAACAGGAATTTTGAGGTAAGCTCCTACCGGAAACTCTTTGATCATTCCCTTGTTAGGACCAAGGAAATATGGTAGAGAACTATGGGTTGTGGGAAGCCCATAGTGAAAGTTTAGGAGTCCTGTCCATACACACTACTAGGCAATCATAGTCTTTATGGAAATGTAGTTATACTTATTGATAGAGGAAGGAAAAATAAAGTATCTCAGTTTTCTAAGCTTGCCATTATGTGACTACTCAAATTACATAATTGATTTCAAAAGTAACACTCTGATTTTGCATTTATTGCCTTAAAATAAAAAAAATTCAAGTATGTATATGATGTAAACTTGAAACTGCTTCCAAGTTCCAATAGAAAGCAATGCTCACTATAGAACTCCCAACTAATTATTTAATTATAATACATATAATATGTAAATTATCTTGTGATTCGCATAGACAGTTACTGAAGATGTTGCTTTGAATCAAATAATCATTAGTATCATGGAAATTAATACAAGACAATTACTACAATTATAAGTATAATATTTTTGTTAACAGTGCATTACAAATTGGTATATACTTAGTGGAAGAGAGAAAAGAATGGAGAGGATAATTGGCTTCAATAGCAAATTATCATGATTTGCAGGAACCTGAGTAAGTCAAGTAACAATGAACTAAGAGTATTTTGTTGTTATGGTTATGCATAAATACTCATGGATTTTGTTGTCCTCCGAATGGTAACATGTTAGCCTCTAATTCCCAAGGCTGCAGGCTCAAACCTGGTAGAGGTTGATGGATTTTTTTGGTGTGTAAAAATCCTTAGCATGGCTTTGTTTGGAAGGGAAGTAAAGTTGTTGGTCCCATGTTGAGGTAAAAGAACCTCAAGCCTGATAAAGAGGCCTCTGAGCAAAATTAAGCTGTCTAGATAGAATGAGCTGCTGAGAACCTTAGCAGTTAAAGAGCGCCCATAAATAAATTTCTTATGGAACTTGACTGGTTTTGGAACTGAGATAGTTAAAACTTTTACTGAAAGATCATTTTTCTTACCTCTAGTTAATGTTAACAAGAATAGTAAACATTTCAGATTAATCAAAATAAAATTATGAATTTTTTGTTTTTCTCATAGATACTCTGTTTTAAACTTGCAGATAAACTCACCAAAATGACTTACTACAACTGATGCTCTGCCATCAGTACACCCTGGCTGTTCTTGGCCTCCATTGGGGAAGAAGTCAACATGTCCAATAGGCTGTAGTAATCCAAATCCATTAGTCCAAACAGGGCTGCCATCTGTATGGATAACATCCACAAACTCGGCATCATTTGCATCAAGTTTTCGATGCAAATCCAGAAGTATATTTCTCCTAAAGATTGGCGATGCAGGATCAAGTCCTTTGAAATAAAATAAAATCTTTGTTTTTTATTATGCATTATTAATTTCCTATAAAGCTTTAATTCTCACAAGTTACTGCTTATCAGCTATTTTATATATTCAACAGCAGGAGTTTCTGTGTTATCTGTTAAGACTTGTCAAGTTCTTAGCAAATTCTTTGTGATCTTTCTTCTTACCACCCTTTGATGCAACACATTCAAAGCTGTCTCCACTTCAATTTCAAGATGCTTGTAAATCATTTGCATGGGTTCTTGTTCATATTGGATGCAAGAGAATGAGGTTGCAGTACTGTTGCAAAACATTCAGCTATGAGGGTGATGCCAGAGCACTGTACACGCAGATCCAAGCAGGTCAATGAGTTAGGTGGGGGGAACCAGCTTAGCTGCTTTGATAGTTGTCTGCATCAGTATAGCCATGAGTGAACAAGAGGTTCATTTATCTATTGCACAACACATTGTTATAAAGTTTTAACCAATGAAGAGGTTAAACCCTCGTTAATTTTAAAAGTTTGAAGGCATAGTTTGAGAACGCTATACTGTCTCAGAATCAAGCATTTATCTGGGCCAGACAATTTAAGGGCTACAGAGAAATTGTACAGAATGAAGGTCGTGCTCGGCGCCCAAGTCAGCTTATAGATGAAGACATTTGTGCCATTTGAGAGTTTATTGAACAAGATCTCCATTGCACTGTTGAAGAAATTACAACAGAAGGGGTGTCTGCATTGGGAACACTCATACCATTATCAGTGAACATCTTGGATTTAAAAAAAATTGGTGCTTGATGAACTAGAAAGTTGTTAACCTAGCAGCAAAACAGGTGAGATTTGTGAGACTTCTGAATCAATGCCACCAAGAAGGGGAGGATTTTTTGAAGCACATTGTCGTATATGATGGGATGTGGGTCCATCATTTCACTCTGGAATCCAAAATGGTGAGCAGGGGGTGGTGCAGAAAGAATGAAGCCTGCCCAGTGAAGGCCAAAACCCACCGCTCATCTGGAAAAGTTCTCATAACAGTGATTTTATTACTGAGGAGTTTTACTCATTGATTTTCCACACAGTCAAATTATGGTGAATGTGGCTTACTATTGACAATTGTTGAAGTCAGCAAAAGCTGCCTATCAAAACAAAAGATGTCATATGCCCAACAGAGATATCATCCTTCCCCAAGACCATGCTAAGCCTATCACTGCGAATTTGACAAGGGACACATTGGGGGATACACACTGGGAAATCCTTGAACAGATTACAGATACAGTCTAGATTTGTACCTCTCGGATTATTTTTTTGTTTGTGCCCATGAAAGAATCACTTGGAGGAAACAATTCAAAACCAATGAAGATATTGAGGAACATATGCCCTATTGGTTGATGATATGTCCTCCAGCATTTTTTGAACAAGGAATATTCAATATTCTAAATTGTTAGTAAATATGTGTAGAGCATGAAGAAGGATTTGTAGAGCAGTAGAGAAGGTATCACTTCTTATATGCTTAATCAATAAATATTTTTAAAAGTTACTGTTTATATTAAAATCACCCTATTAAAGCTACAGACTGATTTTATAATTTATCTTTATCAAGCTATTTTAATATGTTGTTATTTGGAATAAATCACAGCCCATCATAAGAAATGACAGGAAATTAAGTCATTCCTCCTTCCCTGGGTTACCCCCTAATGAGCAAATGTCATCATGAATATGTTATTTTAGCACAATTACCCACAGAGCTCTGTAAATTTGGTCATCAGCATTTATTAAAGAATGGACATGCTCCTTCTGTACCCTTTGTAGAGAAAGTTTCTCTCCTCGTCACATTATATTGGGTGCTCCATATTTGGATGCTCTTCAGCTTTATATTCTGTTGACCTTCACCCTCTCTGAAATTTTTGTGAATGATACATCTACAGTTGAGCAGGTTTTGAATTATTTCCAAGTTGTAAAATTCTTTGACACACATTAATTATTTTACTTGTGCTTGTTTATACTACCCACACAGTTGCCCTTTTAGCTGTATTAGTTTTAGTCCCCATCAAGTCTATTTAAAATAGACTTGGTGCCTGATTATTAACTTTGAAGTTTTAGTCAAGGCACTAATGACCTAAGCAGTTTTGCACTACAAAATCTTACTTCTACTATCAATTCTCACTAATTCAATGTGTAAAATGGTTATTTGTAAAGAGTGGTTGTCTGCAAATTAAATGGTGTATAAGAATATGCAAGTAAAGTTAAGAATTTTACATACGTGAAGGTGCAAATTTCCTGAAACTGAAAACATCCCAAAGTTTACATTTCATGCTGATAAAAACCTTTCATTCAGTAAATCATCTAATGTGCTACATTCACATGACTTTCTCTACCTAGTTTGCAACAAACTATTCTTACAGAAACCCATTCTTTTATCTACTTCACGCTAATTGAGATAAACATTAACAGAAATTGTCTTATTATTTGTTTATTTCCTTATAGGTACAAGATAAATGAAAGAATATATTAGATAAATCGGTAGACAAATCTTTTAAGGGCAGATACCTATTTGATGACACTGATTCCATTCTCTTGCATGTCTAGGAGTAAAGAAAAGAAAAATGAATGATGAGAAAAGTATAAGTATTGGAAAATTTAAACAAATAACAAGGAATATCTCAGAAATGGTTAACTCTGCGAAAAATGTATTTTACATAAATTGTGTGCATTAACGAGATGTACATTTTTTGGGAGTAAGATTTTGTCTGTATCTTACAGTTTACCAGTTACGCAAAAGTCATTCAGAATAAAGAGGACTTTAGAGGTAATATCCAGAAAATTTAAGATATGCATTTCATTTGAATGAGAATATCTTAATATGGTATTTTAATCCAAATTGTTAGAGATATTTTTGAGAAAAACAAGATTTTCAAAAAATGTAAAAATGAAGATAGAAGCGCATATCTTCAGCCAAGTCTTCCAATTACATAATAGTAACTAGCATTATAAAAATCAACTCACTAATTAATCCCAATGATTAGAACATATCACTGTCATAAAGTCCACCACGCTAAGTTGTAATTTTATGCTTTAATTATTTTTAAATTTTTATTAATTAGAAAGATTTGCTATATCAGATGACTGTTTAATTAATTAATTAATTAATTAATTAATTAAGTAATTGCAACATGGTTGGAGCAAAATAAAACAGATTTTGATGTAGCTGGATGACTTGTATTCCAATTGTTAGTTATATTTATTGTTTCTTTTTCAGTATCTGGAAATATAAAATGTTTTATTTTTCAAGGGGTTGTGTCCTGGTATTGACCAGTAAATCCTAACATATAAACTACCCTTTATTTTATTTATTTATTTTTGTTTGTTTCATTTATACCCCGCTTTTAACTGCATGATCCTGTTGGCAGCACCCTTTATTCTGAAGCCATTTTAATACAATTTAAAGGTAAGGACAAATTTTATTGAAATATATGTCATTTTTTGACTCCGTGCAGCAGTTCGTCTGTTGTTTGTGCCCGTGGACAAAGTGATGGTAGACACTCTGCAACAAAACACCTGAAAATTTTCAAACTGCCCCACAAACCACATCCTGGATGTGCTACTGAACTCCATATTATATTTTTACTTTCTGTAGCTCGTATGTACAAGGTGCATAGTAGGTAGAGAAGGTATTAAATTCCACCCAAAAATTTGATATCCATAGTTCACAGAAAATACATGCTTTTAGGACTACTGAAGAAGAAAAAACATTTTTTTGAAAATTGTCCATGTGCATGCGTGCATGTGTGGGTGGGTGGAGAGTATAACTCAAAAAAGAAAACAATATTAAATACTAAACTTTGTATTTAAATTCAGTATCTTCCAGGATGCAACACAAAGATTTTCAGGAAAATCCCCCCACCTCAACTACCCTTTATATGGAATATTTTTTAAAATTTTGATTTTTTCATAAATGCCTCTAATGATTTTGATTAAAATACAAATGAAATGTATATCTTAAATTTTCTGGAAATAACCTCTGAAGACCTTTTCATTCTAGATGACTTTATATAATTGGTAAACCGTAAGAGATAGACAAAAATATCCTCATAAAAAAAATAGATCTTGTTAAAACACATAATTCGTATCATATTTATTGTTTCTTTTGTTTTTTGTTTATACAGTTAACCATTTATGAGATATTCCTATTGGCTTCAATTTTAAACTAAACTTTTCTCAAATGGAAAGCCCTCTTTAGTTTCATATCTCTTTTGTTTTAATCCTGGCCATGTAAAGAGTACCAAATTTGAATTGTTTCACATAGTGATGAGCTTTTAAAAAACTTATCACTTTACCCTTCTACTTATAAGGAAGCAAATAGTAAGACCATTTCTGCTAATGCTTTTCTCGATTAGCATGATGCAGATAAAAGAATAATCTTTTGCAACAATAGTTTGTAGAGCAAATGATGTGAATGGAGCACATCAGATTTTTGTAGTATGAATTGAACAATACTATGAGGTTTGGAAACAAATTTCTGCGGTGAATAAAATTTTAAGTAGGTATATTTTGAAGTATCAAGAAAATAACAGCAGGAAATGGTTTTAATAAAATAGGTAGTTACACATAACTTGATTACATGCAGTAAGTAACTAACACTAATTTATGTTTCTATATGAAATTGCTGATTAACATATGCATATTTACCTGTAATGCGCCCAACTTTTTTGCCAGTATGGTACTCTACAATGTATGCTGCACATCCAGCAATATGTGCACCTAAACTAAACCCAATAAGATGAATGTTAGCTGGTTGTAATCCTAGATTTATCATGTCCAAGAGAATAAGTGCTGTCTGCCGTCCTACAAGCTCTGTGTTAGCAACCGCTTGTGTATAGGATGGACCAGCTGCGCCCTTTTCCCAATCCACTACAACAATGTTCTCATCATCCTGACAACAAAATGTACTTTCAGTTAATAAATTAGCATAACACTTAGAACCATGGTAGTTAAATTTGTTTAAATCATAATTAAAATATTAAAGGAAATATTGATATTCTGATAAAAAATTAAGCACTTTAAATAAGTGCTCAAATTATATAATGAAATGTGTGGCAAGACATTATTAAACCTCTTTTCCACATTGGTAATATATCACTGGGAAGTAGGGAGTTTCCAAAGCAACTTATGGTAACCAAAATTAACACTATTTTTAAGAAGGTAGAGATGGATGAAGTAAACAATTATAAACCCATAGCTATAATTTCAGCGTTTTCAAAGGCATTGAAAAATGTAGTGTATAAACAATTTGTGAAATTCCTGAATAAATTTAACTTTGTCACCAAATGTCAATATGATTTCAGACAAAACAAGACCACCAACCAAGCAATAATACATTTTATGGACAGCATTTATGACATGCTAGATCAAAGTGAAGTCAATGTAGGAATGTTTCTAGATCTATCAAAGGCTTTTGATATGGTGGACTATAAGATAACATTAATTAAATTATGGAATTGTGAGATAAGTGGGAGTCCATTTAATTGTTTAAAACCTATTTAGAAGACAGAGAGCAATTGGTTCAACTCGAAGTCAAGGACTTAAAAATAAAAAAAATTACCAAAACACACTCAGACAAAAGAAATTTAAAGGATGTCATTGAAGAAAAATTTTGCATTTGATACAAGCTTATTTATAAGTGGAAAAGAGAAAGCTGACCTCAAAGTAAAAATAACATCAGTACTAAGCACTGTATTATCCTGGTTCAGAATTAAGAAAATTTTGGTAAATGAAAAAACAACAGTAGCAATAAACTTCCAACACAAAAAGAATAAATGTTTCACCTATGAGGAATCAAACTTGGGTCTAAACTATAGAGCATGAACCAGAAACAAAATTTCTAGGGTTATGGATAGACTCAAACCTCTCATGGGATAACCACATTGAAAAGTTGGTTATAAAACTAAGCAGGGCTTGCTACGTTCTGGTTGAAGGAACAACAGATGCTGCTAAGGGTATTCTATGACTTCCACATTGTTGACAATAAGAAAAGCTGGTGACACTTTGAAGAACAGTTAAACTTGGTAACATGTATTATTTTTCTGTATCAGTTGTAAATAAATAGTTGCCACTATAAAAGTTCCAACCCTTGTATATTTCTTTTTGTAATTTTTATTGATGAAGCCTATAATTCTGTATAACTTCTTAGGGTGAATAAATCATTTATTATTATTATTATTATTATTATTATTATTATTAATTATTATTATTAATTATTGTTTATTATTATTGTCATCATTATTGTTATTTTTATTTTTATTATTTATTAATATTTATTATTTTTATTTATTAATATTTATTATTTTTATTTATTAATATTTATTATTATTTATTATTATTAATATTTATTATTATGATTATTATTTATTATTATTATTATTATTATTATTATTATTTATTTATTTATTATTATTTATTATTATTTATTATTATATATTATTATTATTATCATTATTATGATTTATTATTATTATTTATTATCAACATTATTATTTATTATTAATATTATTATTTATTATTATTATTTATTATTATTATTATTATTATTGTTATGAGTACATTCTTTCACTGTAATATTCACAATACTTTCAGTGATTAAAGTAGGAAAATCTGAGCCCACTTTAACTTCATCTGCCCTCTTAAGGTTTAATTCTATTGAAAAGCATAGATCTGACATTAAAACCTGAATAGAGCTGATATTCAAACAAACTACCTGGAAGATTGACCCATTTAAAAGCTTTGTCTTAAGTAGGGCCTGTGTCATGCTCACTGATTTGCAATACAGCAATTTGCTCTTTAATATTTTCTTATATACTGGATCTAGAAGAAAGTGTTGAACATAGCTGAAAATAATACAGTGACAAGCTGGACAGAGAAAAAATTCAAAGGTGAAAATTTATATTTGAAACCATGTGACTGAGTGGCAAGAATTTTGTTTTTTTTTAACTCAAAGGTCCTGAGTTCAATTTTCAGCTGGGGTGGAGGAATTTTACTTTAGTTAACATCGTTTCTTACCCACTGCAGAAAGTGAGATGCACAGATTGTGTTTAATGACAAAAGTAAATCAAATCAATGTTAAAATCTAGTATGAATTAAAGTTAAAGCTTCCAATATCGCTATAAAAATTAAAGAGGCCTATATAAAATTAAACAATTAAAAATAAATAATATAAATACCTGTTTTTTTAAATGTTGGTACATACATTACAATATATACCTACCTAAAATTTACAGAATCTCTTATTAGCTTTCTTTCATTCTTTGTTTCTGTTTGTTTCTCTGTTTATCCTCCTAGTATGTAGAACTTACCGCCCAGGACTTACAAGTCAGATGCCTGTTGAGGAACAAAGGCTCTGGGTCAGAGAGAAGAATCAGGAGGTTGATCAATCCAATGTATGGTATGAAAGTGGCAAAGTAGATAATATGAAATGAGAGTGAAATAGATGACAGGAAAGATCATTATGGAGCAATTGGTGGTATGAATGGTGGCAGAACCATAGAACCTGGAGAACATACATCCAGCTGCCACTTCGTCCACCACAAATCCCACATGCAGACTTCTCTGCACTTGGGCTGCCTTGGTGAGAGGCGAGCAATCTAACCATTTGGCCATGGCACTGCCTCTAATAGCTTTCTATGATTTTAAAAAAAATATATTTGTAATGGATGTGAAACTTTGGATCCTAAAGACAGAAAGGAGAAAGAAGAAGAGTAGAAGCATTTGAAACATGGTGCTACAGGAAAATACTGAAAATTAGTTGGATTGATAAAATTACCCATGAAGAAGTTTATGAGAGAGCAAAAGCAAAAAAAGAAATTTGGAACAAAATAAGAAACAGAAGAATAAAATTCATAGAGTATTTATTAACAAAGAATTTTGAAAATTATAATCACAGGTACAATTGAAGGCAAGATAGTAAGGAAGAGCAAGAATAGAATACATAGAAAATTAAGAATAACATGAAGATGTATGAAGAGGTAAAAAGGAAGACAGAAAGAATATCAGAATGGAGAATCACTGCAAGTCAATCCAAGGGATGAAGATTAAAGAAGAAGACTTGTAATGCATGTTAATCTTTAGTTTTTGTATGTTATATAACATTATTTTTCCTGGTCATAAGTAATTGTTTTACCAAATAGCATACTGTAACGGCAGCATGTGGGACCGAGCAACTGCTGAAGGGATCACTGCCTGGCCCACTGTAGTGATAGAGCAAATGGACACAATATCTGGTCAAACAAAGACCTTTGTATGTTTCCCTGCAAGATCTCTCAAACCTTCTTTCTCCCCAGACCAAGAACATTCTTCTTTCAGAGTAGTCTCTTTCTAATGGACAAATTATATAATGTTCTCATAATTTCTAAGACGGTATCTTCAGAGGCCAGTACAGCCTCTATAAGGAGACGACAAGTGCCAGAGGAGAGAAGTTGACTGAAGTGAACTGAACTGGAGTGAAGTTGACTGAAATGAAGTGAGTTAAAGTTCAATCTAGTGAGTGATGCTTGCTAAGAAAGTGATGTGAATGCAGTGACTCAGTTATTTGTGTCCTAAAAGTGCAAGTGCTGTATTACAGGTAGTGCTCTAGCAACCAATAAAGTGAATTTAACCCAAATTGGTGTTCTCATTTATTACAATAGGTAATTATGACTTTAGCTGGTGCTGGTGAATCAACATAAAAAACCAAAAAACTAAAGCTTTCTTACCAATTTCAGCAGAGCATTTACTGCAATAATGACTGATTTGTCCTGTCCTTTTCCTTTGAATCCATGAATGAGCATTTTAAGTCCTTTTCTTGGATTGAAATCTGAGGTAGATAAAGACTGTGAACTGTCACCATTAATAAGAATCTGAGCATCTTCAACAAACTTTTCCTTGTCAGGATTGTAGCTACCGTTTGTTCTTGTGAAGAGCAGAAATTTTGTTCCCACATCCTCAGGAGATTCTGGAAACTTCTTAAGAGGTGATGGTTTCAGAGGCTTTATAAAACAGCCTACAATATCTGGGGAAGAAAATAAACAAAACAAAAAAAAAAAAAAAAGAAAACTATACTGGTTCATTCATTAAGAGTAGTAAAGGATACATATATTTACAAAGAGTTTATCAGAAAACAGTTTCCAGTTTGTTACTGGTGCTTCATTAGAGGAGAAAAGGAAAATTAAAAGATGTTTATAAGAATATTCATAGCTTTTGCAAATTTATACTAATATCAACATTCATTTTTACTTTCTCTACAAGTAATATTGCATAGTGTATAGATAACGTATTGTAATGCACCCAAAAATTTGATACAGAAATTTCACTGGAAATATGTGTTTTGAGACTCCCTGAATCCAAAAAAAGCACTTTTAGAAAAATGTTCACATGTGCGCGCATGTGTGTGGTGTGTGCAGCCTAGCCCAAAACCAAAAGTCTGTTAAATACCAAATTTGGTATTTAAATTCAGTATCTTCCAAGGATGTGACACAAAGATTTTCAAGAAAATTTCCCCACCCCCAACTACCCTTTACATGGAAAAATTTTCAAAAATGTTAATTTTCTCAAATTGGCTCTAACAATTTTGATTAAAATCTCTTCTATTAATGATATTTACATGACAAATAAAATGTATATCTTGAATTTTCTGGGAAGAGCCTCTGAAGACATCTTTATTCTGGATGAATTTTGTGGAATTTTGCATAACTGGTAAAACGTAAGAGATAGACAAAAACTAACTTCACAAAAAATGTAGAGCTTGTTAAAACACACAATTTATGTTATATACCTTTTTCTCATGGAGTTGACTATTTTTGAAACATTTCTTGTTATTGGTTTCAGTTTTAAAATACATAAAAATTTTCTCATACAGATATTTGTCAACTCCTGGCCTGGCAAAGAAATGGATTTCAATCCCTTAGCAATCGCATTTTAAAATATTTTACTGTCAGTTTAACATAGTGTATTCTCTTATTTCACTCCTATTTATAAGGGACTAATTTACAAGAGCATTTCTGCTAATGTTTATTTCAATTAGCATGTAGAGAGAATAATACATATATTAACAATAATCTGTTACAAAGATATAGAGAAAGCCATGTGAATGGAGCACATCAGACTTTGTTAAAATAGGAATCCAAACTTCATTAATGCATTCTGGTTCTACAGGCGAGGGGAAAACATTTTTGCAACAATTTTATATATTAAAAAGATTGGTTTAAGACCAAAATAATAAAACTTTTATGTTGTGCGATTTCCAGTATCTGGTTGTTTCTCAACTTACAGCTCATTTGTGCCTCTTTTAGTTTTCAAACTAAGCAATTTCTCCAGCACTCCAGCAGGGAAACTATTTCCACAATAGGTCTTGAAGGGCAAGCTCATGTTTTTCCAGCATTCATGTTGTTAAGTTAACATCTGTGAACACTGTGAGTGTTAAAAATGTATTGGAATCAGGGCATGTTCTTAAAGTTATGAAATTGTATTATGCAATTATAAACATAACAACTGAATGAATTGCCAGAACAAGAAGGAATTAATTCCACAAATTAAAAGTTTTGACAAATAAAAAAAAAAAAAAAATAAAAAAAAAAATGTTTGATGTGTTATATTCACTTGACTTTCTCTACCCATTGTTCCACAAACTGCTCATAAAAAGCTTATTCTTCTACCTACTTCACATTAGTTGAGATAAACATTTGCAGAAATGCTTTTGTAATATATTTCCTTATGTACAATGCCAGTAGGAGAATACAGTAGGCTTAAGCCTTAGTCAAATATTTTAAGAGCTGCTCACTATGTGATGCTTTGAAATTCTGTTCTCTTTGCTTGACCTGGAAGGGAAATAACAAAAGAATGACTTCCCATTTTATAAAAACATGATTATTTCAAAATTTAAACCAACAACAGGGACTATTCAGAATTGTTTTACTCCAGTAAAAAAAAATGTGATTTATATAAATGACTGATTTAACAAAATAGACATTTTTGTGTAGTAAAATTTTTACTTCTTTAGTGTACCAATTATACAAAAAATCATTTAGAATGAAGAATACTTCAGAGGTTATTTCCAGGAAATTCAAGATATTTATTTTATTTTTCATGAAAATGTGTTAAACATGTGGAGTTTTAATACAAATTGCTAACAGCCATTTTTGAGAACATAAAAATGTCCATACAAAGGGTAGTTTGGGGAGGGAGATTTTCATGAAAATGTTTGTATTACAACCTACAAAGTTGCTATGCATTTTGCATGTTTCCTAATGTATTGCACACATAAATGAATTTTGAAATACCCTCAAGAAAACCAGATGACAGCACAGATGAAATTATGGCAGGAACTTCCTCCTCTGAAGCCAGTCAAAGCCTGCCAACGATGGAGATGAACGAACGTCTTCGAAATGCATCCAGGGAAAAACTAAGTAAGTGAAACTTTAGTGTCCATAATTGACTCAAATTACTTTCATAATAATTTAAAGGTTTAACTTCACTGTTTAAATCACTTCAATATATATGAAGTGATATAACTCAACCTATATATATATATATATAGGTTGAGTTTTGTTTATGAATACTCTTTAGCTGCTGTGGTTCTTGGCATCACATTCAATATTGGGCATGAAAGACCACTTAATCAGAGGATAGCATATTACGTCTAGACCACAGAAGAAAATAGATGGATTGCTGATGTGCAGGGCTTACATAGACCAACAAATAATTTGCAGTCATTTCAAAAAGGGGTTTACTACAAAGGAATAGTGTTACACAATTCACTTCCCTCTTTTATAAAAGAACTGCAAATGAACAAAAACAAGTTTAGATCAGAATTAAAAGATTCCTTACCTATTACTCACATTTACTATACAGAGGAAGATTTCATTCAATCAAAAAATACTGGTAATAATTAAATATTGTAAATATAATAAACATGAATATTCTTGAATATTCTAAGAATGCATGCATACAAGTAGGTTTTTTTTTTTTTTTTTTTTTTTTTTGGAAACAGACATGTAATTGTAAGTTATGCAAAACTGATACCTCTGAAAATTCATTGTCAGAATTATTATTTGTAAATAAATGTATTAATAAGCACGAATAAATGTAATTCTTGACTTGATATACATACTAGAGTTTGGGCATAGAGGCTAATCTCATAATAGGATCTACAAATTGTTTTGTGTGGATGCGTGCGTGTGTGTGTGTGTGTGTGTGTGTGTGTGTGTGTGTGTGCGCGCGCTACGAAAACGGCTTTAATCTCAACCTACAGCTTGTAATGGCAGTGGTGGCGGTTGCGGCAACAACGGCAGCGGTAGCGTTAGTGGGCAACATTTATTGTGCTTTCGTGAAAAATTCCAGAATGAAAAAGTCCTTTGCTTTTCCATAGTTGCAAGCACCTCACTAATGTCGTTTTCTGAGATCATTATTGCTGGGTTTCGTTTTCAAAGCTTCCCGTCCCACTGGGCATTTTAATTGGGTCTTGGAAACCATTTGTGTTCGAACTGACTGCAAGCTTCGCCCCGATGCCTATATCGTCTTCCTTAATGAGAAATATTAGCATGTTGCGCTGCCCAATACATGTGCATTCCTTCTATTCGCCCATTATGCCTTAGGCGTACAGAACCGTCTGGTGTTTGGTGGCTAACCGACGAAAGACGCGGCTTGCTGCATTGTACGAGACCAAAGGACCTCCAGACGTCGCCACCACAAGGTATTGCACAAACCAGTTAGTTCACTCAACCACAAGTGTAAAATTGCCGTTTATATTTATCCTCTCTTGTATTTCTATTCATTTTAAGTTAAATTCAAATTGCTTTTTGAAACAATTATTTATTTAGAATGCTAATTATTGATTCTACTAAAGGTTTTTAAAAAGGAAAAGATTACCGGTTACGATCATCTCACTTAAATGCTGGTTAATTATTATAGAGTGGCAACAAGGAATTTCTCCTTTCCTTATATCAAAAGTTTTTCTGAGAAGCAAAATGGCTATCGCAGTTTTTTTTTTTTTGTTTTTTTTTGGCCATAATAGTACATTTGTTCCTGTTTGCTCTTACCATTCAATTGTTATGATAAGCGATCAGCTTTCAAAAGAAAATTGCAAGATATCGATCTTGTAATTTTAGTTTCACAAAGTAAATGATTAACCATATTTTATTCAACCCTTCAAAAAAGAGGCATACAAAGGTCGAAGCTTGAAAAGAGAAAGACAAAATTTATGATTTAATTTCTTATGAATTTTACATTGTTATAAAAAAAATTTCCGCCAACAATTTAGTTGGCCGTAACTCATAGTTGGCTATCGACCTTATTTGCATACGGCAAGCATTGTTTTGTCTTCGCCCTCTCTCTCTCTCTCTCTCTCTCTCTCTCTCTCATTTAAAGAAGGGAAGTGGAAACATCTCTTTTCGTCTTCGGCTTGCTTGTCGTCCAAAGATCGTCTAGTCCATTTGCGCTGCATCGCCGTAAATTCCGACCATCTTCAACACAGGAAGTCGGGGGAGAAAAGAGAACGACATCGTGTTACAAAATGGCATGAATATTCTACAGCAATGGTATTCAACCTTTTTTCTCCGCGTACCCCCATTGACAATTTTCCATTCCAGCTTCTACCCCTAGACCTAGCCCTAGAGTCTTCCTTAAATTATACATAACCATATCTAAAATAGATTATAACATTCACAATTTATTAAATATTACAGAAAGGAGGATTATGCTATGAGTGTATAAAATAAATACAGGAACTATGTAAATACGTTGCAGATAGCACATAGACATAAAATTGTATGAAGCTATATATGTTTCTGACCAGTTAATGAGATGATTGAATTTGTTTTCTGGACGTCAGCTCCTTTATTCGTGGCTGAATCTTCGTTAGTACGAGTATCAATAGGGGTTCTGGATTCAAGCGATTTCTTTATTTCGTTTTGATTGCTGTTAATGCAGAGAAACCCTGCTCACACAGATAAGTTGAGGGGAATGGAAGAAGGCATGTAATAACACACTCACTAAATTCAGTGTACTTTTTGCGCGCGTAACACCAGAAATCACAAATTGACATGTTTTCGAATTTTATTTTCAGTGAACTGTCAAAGGATATTTCTTGTAATTTTACGGAAGCTAAGAGAAATTGATGGCGGTGCTGCAAAACGGATTTGTAATCCATTCTTGTGTAATATCGTCTTACTCAATTTCTGGAAAGTATTTTAAAATCTGTAACCTGAGATTTTGTAGGTGGAATTTGATTATTTCCAAAAGTCCATTAGCAATACCAATTCGATTGAATTGTCTTTACATTCACCGTGATTGGTTACCAAATGTCTGTGAAGTAGGGATGGTTTCATAGAATTATTCGACAGTTTGATTACAAATATTGCAGTGGGTCATACTTATTTGTCACGAATCCATATTTAATGTAAGATTCAATGTAATATTTGTATTTCACATTTCTCGGTTTTTTTCGACTTGCTCGTAGATGGTTTAACTACCACCTATTTTCACCAATGTCCCATGTTGGAACAAGCGTTGTCGCACTTTTCACTTGCGGTGGTTCAACATTATCGACACTATCACTTGTTTCACTGAGTTTACGTTTTCCTCTTATAACGAATTTATCCATCCTATACATCAAATGTTAAAATAGAGGACTATCACAATAAAGACATTCAACAGTTCACAAATATAAAGAATGAGATGTGAAACTTTGAGTAAAGAAAACAAACCTGCACCTAACAGTTACGAAAATATACTGATTACTGAACTGTCGGTAGATTAATGGTTAACTAACGTACATTCTCAGACACTGTTATTGTGTCGGCGTTTGAAACAAACAACACAAATTATTAGCGAGTGCAGCTATGTGTTATCATCGTTGGGTATACCCGAAGAGCAGTTCAAATCTCTGCTTGAAATATTTTTCGTTACTTTGTGATCATCCATGAATATATATATATATATATATATATATATATATATATATATATATATATATATATATTATATGTACCCCTAAGAAGTCTTCGTGTATCCCATAGGTTGAATATGCTTGTTCTAAAGTATCACTCCTTGTCAGTATTTTTATTTAATGATATATGATTAACTGCAAATGTTAATTCTAACTCCTATTTATAATAATAATAAATAATAATAATAATAATAATAATAATAATAATAATAATAATAATAATAATAATAATAATCTACACGGTTTTGAGCTTAGGAATCCGTTCCGGCTATACAGTTACAGCTGATTTCCCCATCGCTTTTTGGGTCTTCTTATACTTCTACCAGTTGGACGGTAATTTAATACATGGAGAGGACTACGGTGTGAGTACATTATACAAAGTTGCATATACCTTTCGTATTCTTTATTTTCCATAGTTTCTACTATATTTACCATTCCTAATTTTATTCTTTCCTTATATCTTCGTTCCTTCGAATATCCAGCTATTGGACGCAATAAAATATCCGTCACATTAAATCAGAAAATATAGAGGACTTTCATAGAAGTCAAAGAGCAATTTCCATTTTATCTAAAAGACAATCTGAGCTGGAAATACTTCCTGTTTTCGGAGGGACGGAATGAAAAGGTTTGAACAAGTAGTTGTTAATGGTCGGACAGGAACCGTTTACTTATCCTATTACGTGGGATAGAGAACATTTTGTTCATTTGCAAATATAGATAAAATATCGAGAAATATATTTTTATATTATTATTATTGTTCTTATTATTATTATTATTATTATCATCATCTTTGTTATTCCTTGCGCGATTCGACCGGATATCTCCTCAAATGAGCTGAACTGTTGCTTGTTCAAAAGTAATAAAGAAGTAAATAAACAAAGTTCGTAAATGATTTAAACCCAACGTAAAGAACCTACAGACAGTGAGTTATTTCTAGTGCAAAGCCCCCCCGATATGACCTTAGATGTTAAAAGGGGCTATATAAACTATAAAAGGAATGCTAACGTTATATATATATATATATATATATTTCCACCTCGCCTTTAGTAATTTCCACAATATTGTCTTAGTATGTTTGAATTTTCTTAGATTGTAAGTAGTTTTTACTACTTTTTGTTACTAATAAATCATGACTTAGAATAATATCGATTTGATTTATAGAAAACTAAGGGATTTAGCGTCCGCGGAACATTTCTTGAATAAACATATTACATTTTTCCCAATATAGAATCGCCGTAAATTTTTTTGTACATAATACTGTTAATCATTTTTTGTTTATAAATCTTGCGCTTTGCAATTGAGTTTTAGTTATTAAATTAAATATATTATAACATGACTTACCGTAACAGACCTCTCTATTGGACTGACGTGCTTCTTCTCTGAGTAGTCTTCTTGCTGTCAGTCGATCCCGTAATTCTTTGATAGCTTCGACTCCTTTCCTTCCAACTGCTGCCACCATTCCATCTGTAGAGATATTTCAATTTAATTAGACCGCGAGCGATACGCTACATCGATAAAACCACACTGTTATATAATTACTAACCTTACCTTGACGAAGCGGACTGACACTGGCGGTTAAGATAAAAATCAACAAAAACAGCCAAGAAATATGCGCACGTTTATAATCCATATCTGTAATACTAGACTGGTGGCCCGGACCTTCCTTCAGGTTCTTTCCTCAGAAGTGGGACACTTTCACTTTCCACCAGTTTTCGCTTCACTGGAACAGAAGAGAATGTAAACACTGCCCACCTCTTATATTAATGCTTTCTTCTTTATGAACATTACTCTGCCATATCTGCAACAATGGAGGTTGGTTTTAGTTCGAAAACTGCCGGTCCCCATGGCCTCGCTTGCTAAAGTGCCTTGCTTTGGTGCTTCGTGGCGCAGGGGATCGTGAATTCGAATCCCACCTTGAGCAAGGGTGTTTGTGTGTTTGAAAATTGTACATGTATGTGTGTATCAGAAGCAAAAAGCAAACG
Source organism: Hymenopus coronatus (assembly GCA_030762935.1). Classification (NCBI taxonomy): domain Eukaryota; kingdom Metazoa; phylum Arthropoda; class Insecta; order Mantodea; family Hymenopodidae; genus Hymenopus; species Hymenopus coronatus. The sequence goes on from CM060897.1 coordinate 32,857,863, forward strand.
ATAATCAAACAGAAAAATGAAGTAAGCGTTAGGAAAAAGAAATCAAGAAGGGGGGGGGACAACTTAAACTGTCTGCAGCACAGTAAAGGATTGTCACTCCGCTAATCAACCCCCAGAAGTTAGTCGACGCCGATTGCCATGACATTCGATCTCCAGCGATATAGTCGCCCTCCGTGGTGTAATGGTTACCATGCTAGCTTCATAGACCCAAACTCGCAGGTTCAAACCCGGTGGAGGACGATGGATTTTTTCCTTAGCACGGCTTCCTTCGGAAGGGAAGTAAAGCTGTGGGTCCCGTGTCGTAGATTTACGGCACGTAAAAGAACCTCAAGCCTGATAAGAGAGGCCTCTGAGCAAAATTAAGCGATCTTTCACGCCCAATATAGAATGCCGGTCCCCATGGCCACGCTCGCTAAAGCGTCTCGCTTTGGTGCTTCGTGGGCAGGGGAGCGTGGGTTCGAGTCCCGCCTTGGGCATGGGTGTTATATGTTTGTAAAAGAAACAGTAAAACCAGTAAACCAGTAATCAGTAAAACCTACGGGGGGAAATGTAAATAGGGATACAGTACCGGAGTCCTGATCAGACTCCGTTACTGTTTAAAAAAAAAAAAATATATATATATATATAATGGGACTCTGAGAACCAAAGCAGTTAAAGAGCGTCCATAAATAACAGGCCATTTCATTTCATTTCTCCAGCGATATATGTATTTAGACCCTGAAAATCTGCGGGTTAAGTTTTAACAGCTAGATACTAGGGGGGTGAATAGAACTGCAGCCTCAGTATAATTAGTTTTGCGTTTAAACTGCACCGCCGAATTCCATATCAAAATAAGCAGTTTTAAAATTATTTGTTTTGTTAACGACGTCCTTACCAGTATCTTATCAGCGCCGTCGGTGGTCCGGAATTTTGTCCCACAAGAGTTATTTTACATGCCAGTAAATATACTCACATGGGGCTGTTACTTTTAAGCACACTTAGAAACCATCGATTGGGCCGAGTTTGAACCCGCGACCTTGAGATCAGAAGGACAGCTCATAATCAATTGAGCCACCCAGATCGACAAAATATATTTTATATATATTTTAAGCTCATATGTATTTCAACTTGCAAACAAAGCTAAAGAAATGGAAAATGAAACATACATAAACAAAACAAAACAAAACAAAAATAGAACAATAAAAAATCAACTACTCTTTTATCTACGTCATACTAATCAATATAAACGTTAGCATAATTGGTCTTATTATTTAATCCCTTATAAGTAGAAGGGAAATAAGGGAATACATTAGGCTAAAGCCATAGTCAAATATTTTAAAAGCTGGTCGTTATACGAAATAAATGAGGTTTAGTTCGCTTTGCGTGGTCCTATTTGAGAAAAGTTAGATTAAAATTGAAACTAATAACGAGGAATATCTCGAAACCGGTCAAGTTTACAAGAAAAGCGTATATGACATAACTAGTGTGTTTTAACGAAATCCACATTTTTATGTAGTTTTTGTATATCTCTTACGGTTTAACCGTTATGCAAAATTCTGCAAAACTCAAAATAGATTTTCAGATGCTATTCCCAGAAAATTCAAAATAAACAATTTTATTTGTGATGCAAATATCTTTAATATATTATCTTAATCGAAATAGTTAGAGCCATTTATAAGTAAACAAATTAAAAACATTTTTCCATGTAAAGGAGATTTGTGGTGGGGGATTTTCTTGAAAATCTTCGTGTCGCATCCTTGGAGGATACTAAGCATAAATACCAAGTTTGGTGTTTAACGATCTTTTCGTTTTTGAGTTATGCTGTCCACACGCACACACACATACACACATGGACCTTTCTCTAAAAATGCTTTTTTTGGACTCAGGGGAACTCAAAACATATTTCCGGTGAACCTTCGACATCGAATTTTTGGGTAGAATACAATACTTTCTCTAGCTTCTTTGTATATGTATGTACACACGTGCTAGAATAAATAATAAAAATATGCTATGTTCTATTCACATGACTTTCTCTACATCTCTGTAACAAATTATTGTTAATAAATAAGCCTATCCTTCTACGTATCTGTTTCATGCCAATCGAGATGAACGTTAGAAGTAGTCTTATTATTTAGTTCCTTGTACGTAGAAGAGGAATAAGGGAACACACTGGGCTAACCTTAGTAAACCGACAATCAGATGTTTTAAAACATTGGATTGAAATCCGTTTGTTTGATTGGTCAGTTGAGAAAAGTTTAAGTATTTTAAAACTGAAAAAAATAACAATGAAAATCTCTAAAACGGTCAATTCCAAGAAAAAAAAATATATATATATATATATATATATATATATATATATATATATATATGATATAAATTTGTGTTTTAAGAAGATCTATACTTTTTTGGTAGAACATTTTTATCGATCTTTTGCTGTTTACCAGTTATGCAAAATAAAATTCAGAAACATTAATCCAGAATAAAGAGGTTTTCAGAGGCTATTCCCAGAAAAATCAAGATACAATTTATTTATCATGCAAATATCTTAAAAATAAGAGCTTTTAGTTAAAATCGTTAGAGCCATTTTTGAGAAAACCAAAATTTTGGAAACTTTTTCCATATAAATGGTAGTAGGGGATGGGGGATTCTCTGGAAAATCATCCTTGGAAATACTTAACTTAAATACCAAGTTTGGTACTTTTCGTTTTTGACCTATGCTGCCTACAGACACACACACACACACACACACACACACACACACACACACACACACACACACACACACACACACTTTCTCTGTACACTATGTATATAGTACGTGTAGAGAAAGTAAAAAAGTAGGTATTGTTACGGAGAAAACAGAGAATACTTGCGAAAATAGGACGATATTAATTGGTTATCTAAAGATACCCATTTGGCAAATATCTTGTAAAGCTTTACTTTTGATAACCACTTAATGTCGTCATATTTCCACAAGTGTTCTGTTTTCTCTGTAACAATACCTTCTTTTTTACTTATATATAAATATCTATGCACACACACTGGGAGGTGAATGGAAATAATTTGATATCTAGTAGAGAACAATGCAAATAACTCAAAGGTGTAACTCATTTTGCCCGCTTATTAATAGCATTATCATAAATTAAGCACAAATTTTATAATGTGTTTTGAATGGCACATACATCACACCTTCTGTAGTTGTCACCGTCCGTGGTGTATGGTTACCATTCATATACCCAAAGTCGTGCGTTCAAGCCCGACGGAAGATAACGGACTTTTTTCGGGCGTAAAAATCCTTAGCATGGCTTCCTTCGGATGGGAAGTAAAGCCGTTGGTCCCGTGTCGTAGATTTATGGCACGTAAAAGAACCTCAATGAGCCTCTGCGCAAATTTAATCGGTCTTTCATGCCCAATATAGAATGGGACGCTGAGAACCACAGTTATTAAAGAGCGTCCATATATACCCATTTCACTTTTCACTATAGTCGGGCAGGGAAGAGGGCAGATGTAAACCGGGTACCTATTGCGTAAACAAACAAATCGCCTGAGGTAGGGAATAAAAGCCATCCTGAAACATCGTGAAATTTTCCTCGTGCACACAATTTAAAAAATAGCAAACAATAAAATAAAAAAAAAAACAACAACAACCACCTTCATATGACATATGCAACTTTTGTATTTTAATGAGATCTAAATTTTTGTGTACTAAGATTTTGTCTATCTCTTACGGTTTACCAGTTATACAAAAGTCATTTAGAATGAAGAAGACTTAATACTTTAGGACTTATTCCCAAGAAATTCAGAATATTCATTTTATTTGCTATGTAAGCATTTTAATATATGGAATTTTAATACCAATCGTTAGTCATTTTTTAAAAATTCGAATATTTCGAAAAATATCCCATCTCAAAGGTAGTTTGGGGTGGGAAGCTTTTCCTGAAAATCTTTGTGTCGCATCCTTGGAAGATGCTGAATTTAAATACTAAGTTGGGTAATTAATTGGGTAATTAACGGACATTCCGTTTTTGAGTTATGTTGACCACACACACACACACACACACACACACACACACATACACATACACATTCTCACAGGCACACTATGATGTTTTTCTAAACACGCTCATGGGTCTTCAATACATGTATTTCTGGTGAAACCTCAGTATCGAATTTTGGATGTAATACAGTATCTTCTCTACCTACTATGTACAGTGTATATACGTGATAGAGAAGGTAAAAATCCAGTGTTTTCCAATCACATTACTTTCTTTACCTATTCTGCAACAAACTATTCTTTCAAAAACTTATTCTTCTCTCTACACCAAGCTAATCGAATTATTAGAAATGGTTTTATTAGTTAGTTCCTTATAAGTAGAAGGGAAACCAGAAGATACAACAGGCTAAAGCTAGACTCAAATCTTTTAAAAGCCAGTCCTTATGTGATGCAATTGAAATTATCTTCTCTTATGACCCGCATGAAAAAATAGGTTCTGTTTCATTCAAATGACTGTATCTACATACTCGGCAAAAATTAGTTTTAGATAAGTTTATTCTTCTGTTTCGTGTTAATTGAGATAAACATCAGCAAAAGTGATTTTATTTCGTAGCTCGTTGTAAGAGGAAGGGAAAAGAGGGGATATACTAGACTAAAGCGATAGTCAAATATTTCAAAAACTATCGTCATACGATTACATGAAATTTGGTTTTCTTTACATGGCTAGGAGAAATTCAACAGAGATATAAAACGAATGACGACATCCCGTTTGAGAAAAGCTTAAATACCTCTTTAAAAACTGAAACCAATAAGAAAGAATATTTCGAAAATGGTTAACTCCTCAACAAATTTTATACCTATGATATAAATTGTGTTTTAACAAAATCTAACATTGTTGTGTCTATCTCTCACGGTTTACAAGTTAAGCCATTCAGAACGAAGAGGACTTCAGAGACTATAATACATTTTATTTGTGAGGTAAACATCTTTACTGTATGACATTTTAATAAAAATTCATAGAACCATTTTTGAGAAAATCTAAAATTTAGAAAAATATTCCATGCAAAGGGCAGTTTAGGGTGGGGCAAATGTCCTGAAAAGCAGATACGAGACTTAAATAACAAGTTTGGTATTTACCGACTTTTCGGTTTTAAGATATGCTTGTCCATACACACTCGCGCGCATGCAGACATTTTCAAAATGGGTTTATTTTATTCAGAGATCCTCAAAACGCGTATTTGCATAAAATGTTGGTATTCAATTTTTGGGTGAAATTTTTTTCCATATTGTTTAAAACTCGCTTTTACTATATATGACACTGCAGGCGATAACACTGATGGTTCATGGGATGAAGATGGAGCACAAGTGGAAGGCGATGTCGGGGGAAACCGGAGAACCCAGAGAAAACGCGTCTGCAGGCCGCTTTGCCCACCACAAATCCCACACGTAATCGCCTGGAATCGAGCATGGGCCACGTGGCCGTTGGTGGAATGCAATAAAATCTCTACCCACAATGTACTTGCATGAAACTTAGTAGACAAGTAAAGACATTTGATGTGTTTCGTTCACATGGCTTTCTCTGCCTATTCTGTAGCAACTATTCTTACAAAGTCTTATTCATCTATCTATTTCATACTAATGAAGATAAAATTAGCAAAAATGGTCTTACTACTAAGCAGAAGGGTTGTAAGGAAGGGAATGCACTGGGTTAAAGCTGTCCCTAAGTGAATGAAATTCGGTTCTCTTTGCATAGCCAGGTATGAGAAAAAAAAAAAAAAAAGGAATGGCAATTCCCGTTTAAGTATAGTTAAAGTTTAGTTATAGTTTAAGTATTTTAAAATTGAAACCAATTACAAGGAATGTCTCGGAAATGGTTAACCCAGAAAAAGAGGAAACATGTATAGGACATAAATTGTGTGTTTTAATGAGATATACATTTTTTGTGTAATAAGTTTTCGTCTCACTTTTACGATTTACCAGTAATGCAAATGTTAGCAAAATTGATCGAGAATAGAGAGGTTTTTAGAGACTATTCTCAGAAAACTCAAGCTATACATTTTATTTGTCTTGTAGATATTGTAAATATATTTAATATGCGTTATTTTAATAAAAAATACAACATTAAAGCCATTTTTGAGAAAATAAAAACGTTCGAAATTTTTTCCATGTAAAGGTTTAGCTTGGGGTGGGGAAACTGTTCTCGAATCTTCGTGTTGCATGCTTGGAAGCTATTAAACTTAAATACCAAGTTTAGTATTTTACCGACTTTTCGTCTTTGAGTTATCATGTTCTCTCTCTCTCTCTCTCTCTCTCTCTCTCTCTCTCTCTCTCTCTCTCTCTCACACACACATGCACGCAGGCACGCACGCGCGCGCGCACACACACACACACACACCTCGCGCGCGCAAACCTTGTTCTAATTTTTTTAATCCAGGGGAGTTCAAAACATAATTGCCCGTGAAATCTCGACATCGAATTTTAGGATGGCATTCAATACCTTCTCTACCTATCAATTGCACAATACGTGTATGGAAAGTAAGAATCAACCACACGGATGGGATAATCAATTCATGTTGGAATTTTATTTGGATGCACATATATGTAAAATAACATTTTGAAAACAAAGCATCGGTTTTAGTAGCTATTTTACAGAAAATAGTATCAAACATTTTACCCTTCAGCGGGTTGATAAGTTTTAATAGCTAGAATGTACAAAGCTGTGATTTGTAAAAATGTTCCTGAATGTTTGGTTTGTACTTTCTCTATACAAACTATGTACATAGGTATTGGATACTACCCAAAAATTCGAATCCGAGATTTCACCGGAAATGCATGTTTTGAGACCCACTGAATCCAAAAAAAGTATTCTTAGAAAAATGTCCTTGTGTGTGTATGTGTGTGTCTGTCTGTGGGCAGCCTAGCTCAAAAACGAAAAGTCCGTTAAATACCAAACTTGATATTAAAGTTTTTTATCTTCCAAGGATGCGACACGAAGCTTTTCAAGAAAATCCCCCACCCCAACTACCCTTTACATAGAAAATTTTTTGAAAATGTTGTTCTCAAAAGAGGCGATAAAGATTTTGATTAAAATCACTTATGTTTAAGATATTTACATGCCAAATAAAATGTATATCTTGAATTTTCTGGGAATAGCCTCTGAAGACTACTTTATCCTGGATCAATTTTACGGAATTTTGTATAACTGCTAAACTGTAAGAGATGGAAGAAAACTTACCACACAAAAAATGAAGGGCAATTTAAAACACACAATTTATATTATACAATTTTTTTTCGTGGAATTGATCGTTTTTGAGATATTCCTTGTTTTGGTTTCAGCTTTGAAAAATTACAGGAAGTTGTGAACTCCTGTCCATACAAACAAAGGAACTTCAGTCACATAGCAACCAGCTTTTGTCTCTAACTTGAACCTATGGTACTTCCTTATTTCGCTCCTATTTACAAGGAAGGAAGCAATAAGACTATTTCTGCTAATTTTTGTTGGTATCACGCATCAGTCCATAGAAGCGAATGGATAGTTATAAACGCCTCCATGATTTAACAAATAATCTTATAAGTCTCTATGGCAAGGCTTGTGGCGCTAGTGTCGTCGGCCATTTCCATCTACTTGACACTGATTTCCTACATTGACGGGGAAGGGGTTAAATATGGTAAATAGTGGTTGTGTTTATTAAGCTGACAGTTGTGAGCCTTTATTACTACCTGTGACCGGAATAACTGTAAGGTAAGTAACGATTTGTTGACTTTGCTATGCATTTAGCAACCTAATGTAATTAATGTTAAGAGCATAACTTCAGTGTGACAGCAGAGCAAAATTTTATGTCAGGCTTTTCTTCTTTCGTAGCAGAAATGAATCCGTCAGGGGAGCCGATTACTCCAAGGGGGAGAGGTCGTGGTCTTTGGAAGCAACATCCAGAATCACATAAGGAACTTCGGCGCCCACAATCCGAGAGCAGAGTTGGTGCGTTATTAAATATTTAAAACTTCTTTTTCCATTGCCATTTGCGGCAAGCTTATGTTGCCAAACGTGCAAGTTTCCTTGAACAAGACTGCAATTTGCGTATCATTCGTTCTATTCACTATAACATTTAATGCAGCAGTAAGCTGTATGAAAATGATTTTGAAAATTCTAAAACCAAGGTTTGCCATACGTTTGGGCAGGTTATCATTTGCCCTTGAGATTGATTGATTAGGTTATGACGATTACACGCAATTTTTACACTCCAGCAAAGGTACCCACAAATAAATCCACTGCCTTCATAATGATGTACTCATATAAAGAGAAGTGTTAAATAAAAGCCTGAAGGCTTGAAAAGCAAGCCAAGTTAAAGTCTCATGATGCACAGAAGAGAAGAATGGTGCAATTGATTACAATAGACTGTATAATTTGGGCATTAGAGAACATACAAACCTCTTCATACTCTTGTATTTGTAACAATAATATATGTAATGAAAATCACCATACTTGTAATGCCAATAATTAAAATGATGTCAGTTGACTCCTTCACATGCTCACACTGCAGGTTAGGTCATTGAAATCTACCATCAGGTATCATTTCCTACTTAGAGTCAGTTGTGGACAGGCTTTTCCATCTGTCATTTTTTATTGGATTGCCTGTCTTTAGGCTATTTTGTCCTCCTCTGCACGTATTTACCTCTTTTAGCATATTATAGAAGAAACAGGTGCCATCCAATGTTTGTTGAATTTTGTCTGTGATAGTAGAAGGAATGACCAGATTTAACCATGATTATTCTCTAGGTGTGGGTTTTATTATAGCAATTTGTATTTTAGCTTAATACTTGCAGTTTTTTTGTCCATTTTCTTTTCTGTTTAGCTCTGCACCTTTGTTTTTATAAATATAGAGAGAGATTCTCTATTCATGTGCTCTCCAACATTTCAGTTATCTGTCAAATTGATGTGTATTCCATAAATGGCATAAAAAGTGATTCATGGAATCACAAAACTGTGTATCTGCAAGTGTTTGGTGGTATGCAATACTTTGGGTATTCTTCTATACTTGTTATTGTTTTAGTACACTTTAAGCATAGCCCAATGTTGAGGGGTCTAAGCTGCAAAACATAGCCGAGGGATCTGCATAACTAAAACACCAATCTTTGCAACATGTATGGGAGAAATTTCCAATACTTCAAAGGTAAGTGGTAAAGATAGGCAAAATTGATTGATAGGAAGTACTGTTTTGAGCCTCCTGAGCCCAAATGAGAAAAGTTTTATAATAAGGTCTATGTGGATATCTGTGAAAAGCATTATTGAAAAACAAAAGGTTAGTTAAATATCAAACTTTACCAAATCTTTTCTACTATGTACAACGTATGTAGTAAGTAGAGAAGGTGTTATGTTCTATCCAAAAATTTGATACCGAGAATGCACTGGAAATGCATGCTTTGAGATCCCCCCAAAAAAGGAATTTTTAGAAAAAGGTCCACATGTCTGTGAATAGCATAACTCAAAAACAAAGTGTTAAATTAACCATTTGGATAAGAAATTTTCATGAGAAATGAAATGTACATCTTGAATATTCTGGAAATAATCTCCAAAGGTCTTTTTATTCTGGATAACTTTTTCATAACTGGTAAACCGTAAGAGATATGGAAAGTGTTTCTTTGTTTTTTTTTTTTTATTAATTATTTGTTTTAACCATCTCGGATATTTCTTGATATGCTTTAAATATTTCAATACTTATTATTTAGTTAATTCCTGCGGCTCCTAAGTGGAGCATAGGGCATTGTTACAATTTTTCCATAATCAGAATAGAATTTGTAGCTTATGAGTTTACCACTATGTGCCATGGTGATGAGGGATTGGCTTGTTACAAACATAGCACTGTAAGTTGAAATCACAACTTGTGGGTGCAAAATGGCGGAATTTCTGTCCAGGAATCTTCTTCTTTCATTTCAGTACTTATGCTTTTCCCAAATGGTAATTTGGCATTCATTTGTTTGTTTTACTTCTGGCAATGCAATGAGAGCTGAAAATCTAAGTCAGGATTTAAAACATTTGACTGTCTCAGCCTAGTGTATTCTCTTATTTCCGTTCTACCTACAAGAAATAAGTAATAAAACCATTTGTGCTACTGTTCATCTTGAAATGGATAGAAGAATTACCTTTCGTAACAATAGTTTGCATAGTAGGTAGAGAAAGTCATGTGTGGAACATATAGATTTTTACTTTTTCTTCTTGTGTTGTATTCACCCAAAAAGCATTAATAACCTCTCACTGAAAATACAAGTTTTCAGGTCTCCTGAACCCGTAACCATTTTTATTTAAAGGTGTGTTTTATCTTGAAAATCTTCATGTCACATTCTTGGAAGATACTGAACTTAAATACTGGACTTGGTGTTTAACCAGTTTTGTTTTCAAGTTATGCTGTCTGCATATACACATAGACTTTTTTTCTAATTTTTTTTTGTTCGGGGCACCTCAAAACATGTATTTGTTCTAAAATCATAATATTGGATTTTTGGGTGCAATAAAAAAGAAAAAGAAGTGTTGAACACGGGCCTAAATACTTGGATCAGTTTTTCTTGTGATGTTGACAAATAAGTTGCAAATATAAAAATGGAAATCTTTGATCTACCAGAAAACCATAAGAACTTAAATACAGCAGAATGTGAAAAAGCTTGAATCATTGAAAAAATCCCAGAACCACACAATTCTTACTAAAGTACTAAAATCATTAAACAAAAAGGAATTAAAATAGTAGTTGTAAGCAAATCAGATTATGAAAATAGCATGGAAAAACTTTTGCAGTCAGAAGAATATTTGGGAATTAAAAAAAAATCACTTTAACATGCACAAAATCCCTACATGAAACCTTAAACAGTGTAAAACTAATGAGTTATGTAAACAAAAAAAAGCTAATTCCTTCCCTGCACACCAAGAATATATGGACTACCAAAAATATATATATCAAAAAACAAAATGCGACCTATTGTAAACAGTCACCTCCTCTAATGCAAACTAGCAAATTGGCTCACAAAACAGTTCCAAATCCTATCAGAGTAAATTAGTTTAAGTATAAAATATTCCTTTATAATTAATGGAGCAAATAAAACAAAAAAAAAACTAAGTAATGATGACATGTGGGTTTCATTTAATGCAGCATTGCTTTTCCCCATTTTCCCGAGAGAAAAACTACTTTCTTTATTACAAAATCTGATGTGTTCCATTCACATGACTTTCTCTACATCTCTGCAACAAATTATTGTTAAAAAGCTCTTACTTCTATTTACTTCATGCTAATCGAGAAAAGATTAGCAGAAAGTCTTACTTGTTTCCTTGAAGCGAAATAAGGGAGTACCATTGATTAAAGTGATAGTCAAAAGCTGGTTGCTATGTGACTGAAGCTCCTTTGTTTGTATGGACAAGAGTTGACAAATTCCTGTATGAGAAAAGTATAGTTTTTCATAGCTGAAAACAAAAGCAAGGGATATCTTAAGAACGATCAACTCCACGAAAAAAAATGTATATAACATAAATTGTGTGTTTTACTGTGCTATGCATTTTCTGTGTGGTAAGTTTTTGTCCATCTCTTACGGTTTAGCAGTTACACAAAAATCCGTAAAATTCACCAGAATAAAGTAGCCTTCAGAGGTTATTCCCAAAAATTTCAAGGTATACATTTTGTTTATCAAGTAAATATCTTAAATTTACGAGATTTTAATCAAAATCATTAGAGCCATTTTTAAGAAAATCAAAATGTTTGGAATTTTTTCCATGTAAAGGGTAGTTGGGGTGGGGGGATTTTCTTGAAAATCTTCGTGTCGCATCCTTGGAAGATACCAAACTTAAATACCAAGTTTGGTTTTTAACGTCTTTTCATTTTTGAGCTATGCTGCCCATGGACAGACAGACACACATACAGACATTTTTCTAAAAATGCTTTTTTTATTCAGAGGGTCTCAAAACATATATTTCTGGTGAAATCTCGGTATCAAATTTTTGGGTGCAATACAATACCTTCTCTATGCACTATATACATAGTACGTATAGAGAAAGTAAAAATGGCTAACTACAGCAGACATTTCTGGTGAAATAGCAGAGGATTTACTAAAGTTCACCCAATTGTATATACCAAACCTACTTCACATTCAGAGGCAAATTTTATTTACAAAAATATGGTTTAGCCATGGGAAATCCATTATTTCCAATACTTGCATACATCTACATTAGTAATTTAGAAATCCACATAACCACAGCCTTCCCACAAATATACAAAACTGGTATAGATATGTAGATGACATATTGGCAGTAGTAAACAGAAAAGTGGTTAAGCACAGCCTTAAATTGCTGAATCTTCAGGATATTTCTGTAAAGTTACAATAGAAAAAGAATCAAATGGCATGCTTCCCTTCTTGTACCTAAAAATAATCAGAAACCATGACAAACTAGAATTTAGAATCTATAGGAAAGAAATAAGAGACAACTACATAAACAACAGCTACAACCCAATACCACACAAATACGCCATGGTCAACAGCCTTGCATTCAGTCTAGCAAACCTACCATTAAGCCAGAAGGTATACAAATTAGAACATAATCGGATCACAGAAATTACACAAAAGAATGGCTACGTGGAATATTTGGTAAAGAAGATTAATAAATTTATGAAACAGAGGAAAGTAAAAGAAATTAACACTCTAAATAGAATAAAATCAGAAACCAGCTTCAAAAAATTCACTTTATCACCCTTTGGCATACCAAAAATTTCAAAAGGTTTTCAAAAAATGGAACATCGACCCAGCCTCAGTTAATAGGCACAGTTTAAAAAACCTCCTCCATATAAACATGAGAGATTAAATCCGCTCATTGAAACAATCAGGGACATATGAAATCGGCTACAAGGAATGTGAAACCATGTATATAGAGAAAACAAAAAGAAATATCGGACAATATTTTAAGGAACACATGAGGTATTTAAAGCATAAACAGATAAGTCTGCTGTAGCACCATTTTTGGATTCAAAACCGTAATTTTTATAGTGAACCCAAATTATTAAAATCAGTGCAGAATCCAATTGGATTAACAGTTTGGGGAAAAATATATTAATTCTAAAAACAAAGTCATAAATTTTGATATATCACAAACAAATGGTCTCATCTCAAAATTTATCTACCCAGAAGAGAGATCTCTACAGGCTGCTACCATGAGTTCATCAGTAAATTTCTACTGAAGATGGTAGCAATAGCCACCGAAACATTTCCAAAGTAAATTACTTATTTCAACTAGTGAAGTTTGAGTGTGGTACTGTGTTTATACTCTTAATTGAAAGTAAAAATACTTTGTTTTTCTCTTTTTTTTTTCTTTTTTTTTTTTTTTTTTTTTTCCTTCATTTTAGGAGTCCTCAAAATGAGTATTTACAATGAAATATTGGCATCAACATTTTTAGTGGAATGCAATACCTACTCTACCCACTATGTACATTGTACATATGTGCTAGAGAAATTAATAAGGATAGTGTTTGAGAAAGTCATGAGAATATAAGATAAAAATGTTTTGTCAGCAGTTACATTTATAATTAATATCAATTTAAAAGTGATTTGTTGAATTTGGCACAGTAAGATGAATGCTAACGCTATCCTAAGTTGCTCCATACATGTCCTCTTTAATTTTGTAAATATGTAGTACATTTACATTGACTTTATCGTCAAAAATAACACTCTAATGTGCATTTATGACCTAAGGCTAACCTTATTTTAAAGCAAGAAAATACCTATAATATAATAGTAAGTTAACTTTCCTCCTCGCTTGTGATGTCATAGTAGTAAAAAGTGGGCGTTAAACACTATAAAAAAACGAACAAAAAACTTCCCTCATTCTCATTCTAATAATAGTTGTTACAGCACTTGTAACAAAGTGTCTTGCTTCATGAAGGAGCTTTCCCTCTAAACAAAGTTGGTAAGAATAAAAATCTAATCAGCTCAAAGGAATCTGACATTAACACCAGATTCATTACAGCTTCAGTCAGTTTTATTTCATGGAAAAACCTCTTCCACCCCTAAACAGAATTGGATTACAGTTTACACTGACTTTCCAACTCAGTAGCACTGTGACCATCACAACATGGTCACCAAATACAGGTAAATATATATCTACAGTCATACATCAGTGTACTAGCCTGTCATATTTATTAAATAGCAGAATTGGTTTTATTACATGCTTCTTTGTAATCAGGAGGGAAATAAGGATATACACTAGGCTAAAAGCTGGTCGCTACATGAAACAATTCTGTTCTGTTTGTTTGGCAGGAATAAGCAAAAGAGAGAAAAAAAGAAATATAACTTCCCGTTTGAGAAAAGTTTAAGTTGCTTAAAATTGGAACCAATAACATGAAATATCTGGGAAATTGTTAACTCTACAAAAAATATGTGTGATATAAATTGTGTGTTTTAATAGGATCTTCATTTTTAGCGCAATACATTTTTGTTTATCTCCTGTGGTTTACCAGCTTTTTTTTTGGATATAAGGGACTCTAAAACATATATTTCTGGTGATATCTCGATATCAAATTTTTGGGTGGAGTGCAATACCTTCTCTATACATTATGCACGTAGTGCATGTAGAGAAAGTAATAAGCTTTTATAAGAATTGTTAATATACGCACTACTAGAGAAAGTCAAGTGAATGTAACATAAGATTTTTACACCATGTACTGTGTAAATAAAACACAATGCATACATTTTAATAAACTATGTTAAACTATTGTTAAGATATTACTTTTTTAATTACATCATTTTTACTTTAATTGTTGAGTACTAGTATGTACAATGTACATAGTAGGTAGAGATGGCATTGTATTCCCCAGAAATTCTATACCAAGATTTCACCTGAAGTGTATGTTTTGGGGCCCAATGAATAAAAAAAACAGTTTTAGAAAAAGGTCTTTGTATGTGGGTGTTGACAGTATAACTAATAAATCTGATGTGTACCATTCTCATGACTTTCTCTATATCCCTGCTGCAACAAATTATTCTTAAAAAACTTATACTTCTATTTACTTTATGCTAATCAGAAAAAATGAGCAAAAATAGGCTTATTACTTGCTTCCTTATAAGTAGAAGGAAATAAGGGACTACCATAGGTTAAAATCATAGTCAAAAGCTGGTTGCTATGTCAATGAAGTTCCTTTGTTTTTATGGATAGGAGTTAACAAGTTCCTGTATGAGAAATGTATAAGTTTTTCATAGCAGAAACCAAAAATAAGGAATGTCTCCAAAACGACGGTCGCGAAAAAAATGTATATAACATAAATTGTGTGTTTTGACGTGCTCTACATATTTTGTGCAGTAAGTTTTTGTCCATCTCTTATGGTTTAGCAGTTATTTAAAATTCAGTAAAATTCATCCAGAGGCTATTCCCAGAAAATTCAAAATATACATTTTATTTGTCAGGTAAATATCTTTAATATACGAAATTTTAATCAAAATCGTTAGAGCCATTTTTGAGAAAATAAAAATGTTCAAAAAAAGTTCCATGTAAAGGGTACTTTGGGGTGGGGGGATTTTTCTCAAAATCTTTGTGTCGCATCCCAAGATACTAAACTTAAATACCAAGTTTGGTATTTTACCGACTTTTCGTTTTTCAGTTATTGTGTTCACAGACACATGGACACACACACAGACCTTTTTGTGAAAATGCTTTTTTTGGATATTGGGGACCCTAAAACATATATTTCCGGTGAAATCTCGGTATCAAATTTTTGGGTGGAGTGCAATACCTTCTCTATACACTATGTACATAGTGCATATAGAAAAGGTAAAAACGAAAAATCCATTAAATAGTTAAACTTATTATTTAACCCTTTCAATCCTGAATTATTATTGATAAAAATAATCCAATTACCATAGAACCTATTAGATAATGGACAAAGGAAATGTTATAAATGGGTTTTAATGATTTTCCCTCATATATTAGTTTTTTAAGGGTTGTTGCCATAGACAACATTGGGCAATAATGTCAACATTTCTATATTTAAACAAGAAATGTTTTATTAAACTTTTTCTTTATAAAGTGTAATATAAACATATTTTAGAGTGCCTTCTGTTAAGAAACTCAAAATGTAACATTATTTGGAAAACTAGTTCATAGCATGACTGGATTTTGACTAGCACATTATTTGTGGCCACATATAAAAACAGTTTTTGCCTTTGGTCAAACATAACTCAACTTCACATTTTGAGCAAGCTGTTGTAGAGAACATAGTTGAACAATTCTTGCACCATCTCTTTTTTTCTGATGAAACTAGCCAATGGCCTGTAGCGTCAAGAAGATATCAACAGGCCTTAGAGTAATTATACATCGCTTCTTTTCAGTTGCAGTTTCTCGACCACTTGGCCTTCCTTACTTCCTTCCTGTTTCTTTTCCTGCAGATACAAGATCATGAGCAATTTTGGTCTGAAAGTCCAGCAGTATTTTCTCCGGTTTTCCCCCCTTTTGGATCATGTGTCTTTTGTACCATTTTGTGGAACGAAAAGCAATTCTATATAGTTCTATAAGTATATCTGCTAGGTCTACAACACCCATGTTTTGGTTGTGCTGCTTCATAATATTAGGGCGATTTACACCTATGTGACTTTTATCTCTTTGACTCCAATGCTGACGGTATCTATGGTTCCACCGCAGCATTAGAAAAAATAAATTGCACTGATCTGTTGTCAAACCATCTCAGCAATACAGTGTTGCTGTCCTTTTCCACTCTGTAGTCGAAAGAAGCTCTTCCTTCATTCTTCAAATCCTTCAATGGACCTCTTCCAATACGACATGACCGAGTAGTGCCCACACATGGCATTCCTCTCTCCTTCAGGACTCTTACTAGAGGTAAAGATGAAAACCAATTATCAATACAAACTTTGAAATTTAGATTTTCTGCAACTGCAAGGACGTAAATCTTCTTCCACAGAATCTGGTAAACAGCCCTCCAGTTGCTGTCATTACCAGAAAATTCTGTTTTTTTCCATATGAATTTCTGTGAATGTATTTTCTGGATTTGAAATGCATTACAAAAGAAAAACCGTCAGCAAATGCAAAATCAAGGGAGATTCACTGTTTTTGCTTAGTTTCTGTGTCATTTTTTATTTGCTGTGCCTTCAGGGCTGCTACACTTCTTTTTCTGCAGTGAACTCTTCCCGTTTCCTATGAATTTACAAATTATTTGAAGTTCTAGTATCCTGTTTGCTGAGATGGCTTTCAGATTCATCTTCATCAAAAGAGAAAATCTGCTAAATTTCGACAGTTCCCCATCAGGTACTAAAATCAACTCTAGTATCTCTTCATCAGAAAGGGCTTTATTCATTGTGTTTATATTACTTAATCTTAGAAATAAAATAAAACACTGTGGAAACATGCTTGTCATATGACTAAATCTTAGGTTATGTAGCACAGCACTTCACAGGGAAGTTCCTGTTGTAGCCATGTGGCAACAACCTATTTTAAACCCCACTAGTTATTTATTACAGATGATTAGTTGATTATTATATCAATATAACGTAACTTCAGAACTTCTATTATATTAAAAACCATTACTTACAGGTGTAGATGTAATTATATTTATACCAAAGGAGTTACACGTAGTAGCTGTTCCACTATGTATGGTTATACATGTACAACCATGTGAATCGCATGAGATGACATGTTTACTGACTACTATTGCTATCTGCTGGTGTATTCACCAACTAAATGCATTGTAGCCAAATGGCAGCTGCAGGAGAATGTTCTGAAGTGGGAATTGTCCACTTAAGACCACCTTTAATATCATGTTGCCATTTGGCTACCATAGGACTGAAAGGGTTAGGGATAGTCCTTCCAAGGATGTAACATTTTCAGGAAAATCCTCCTCCTCATCAGAAACTACCCTTTATATGGAAGATTTTTCAAAATTTACGTTTTCTTAAAAATGGCTGTCTGTAATATTTTTTATTAAAATATCATATATTAAACATATGTACATAAAAAATAAAAGGTATATCTTGAATTTTCTATGTATAGGCTCTAAAATTCTCATTATTCTGGATGACTTTTGCATAACTAGTAGACCATAAGAGATAGACAAACACTTACTGTAGATCTTGTCAAAAGATCGAAATTATGTCCTGCATATTTTTGTTGTAGAACTAACCATTTCCAAGATATTCTTTGTTATTGGTTTCAATTTTAAAATACTTATAATTTTCCCAAACAGGAACTCATCTTCATTTATTTTGTTTTTATTCCTGGTCATGCAAAGAAAACCAAATTTCAGAGTAAATTGCACAGCAACAGATTTTGAAAGATTTGACAATTGCTTTAGCCTTGTACATTCCCTAAGATCTCTTCTACTTACAAGGAACTAAATAATAACACCATTCAGGTAATCTTTATCTGGATTACCATGAAATATATAAAAGAATAATCTTTAGCAATTGTTTGCAGAAGAGGTGGAAATGGTATGTGAATGAAAACATCAGATTTTTTTATATAGATCTATGGCTCCTTAGACCCTATGGTTTATAGTATTACATCCAAACTTTTAGTATACAAATTGGAGAAATTGCTTTGTAGGCATTTCTTAAATGTTCATTAGTTTAAGAGAAAAAACAATTTGTTTTATTCAATGTTATTGCTTTTTTTTAACTTAAGAAGTTTGAGTTATGAAAATTAATCAGCTGAACCCTTTCAAAGTTTTAACTATTGCACAACAAATCTTAAGTTCGTATTTCCTGAAGTTATCCTAAAAAATCAAGTTAATAAGTTATAAATGTGTCCATAGCGCATTTTGAAAAGTGCAAAATACTGAAAAAGAGTGAGAAAAAATGGAGTTTAAAATTCAACATGGTGTTTTACCCAAATGGAACGGGACCGATTAAGAGCCTTTTAAGGCTTTAAAAGTTGTTGGCCTTAAGATTATGTTGTGTGCATGAAAGTATAATTATAATAAACATGAAAAAAAGTAATTTTTGTCAAATTTTGCTAATGCATTGCCTTTAGTTGGAAATACCACTAATACCGTTCCTTGTATACTTCAGAAGTTTTTGAGTTAAATGTTGTGGTGGTTGTGCATATTTTGTTCCTTGCTGCAAATAGCTCGTTTCTCACCTATCCTATTTGCATTTACATCATGTTACATTGGGCTAGTGGTAAACATGAAAACCTTCACAGAAGAAAAATGCTCTGAGAATTGTTTTCATATATGCATTACAGTCCAAATAAAGTTTCAATTTGGTGCTTCTGTGGTTGAATGGACAGTATTCTAGCTTCTCATCACAGAGGCTCTGTGTTGCATTCTCAGCTGGGGAAGTTAATTTTTGTTCAGTTATGGGGTTACCAATGACATTCTTCAAAAAAGAGGACATGTTTAGGTTCATACAAACATTGCAAAAATGTTAGAGATTACTTGGTACATCTTAAATTTGCTCTAAATAGCCTGTTAAGTCATGTTACTTTGTGCAAAACTTTTGCCTCAGCCTGTTAGGTTTCACTCATCATTGAAAAAAAAAAAAACAATAATGGCGACAAATTTGTTTCATATATCAGTTCTTTCACAATATGTTTCTGGATATTTAGTTTTAACAAGTTATGTTTGTAAGATTTACGTTTTTTGACATAGAGACAACAAAGATTTTGAAACAAAACAATTAACTTCTCATTATGTGACCGATTTCCCTCTTTTCTGTTTCTATGCTGTTATGATAGTTTTTCCCCATGAATCCTGTTGATGCAAACAAAGCTTGGAGACTGCAAGGTTTAGTGTTGTCTCTGTGAATAGCTTCATATTTATGTTAATGAAAACCATTTTGAATGTGCCTAAGGTTTGGTGTCAGCATCTGGTAAATGGTGTTCATGTTAACGAAAATGATTTTGAATGGTACTATCTGGCCACAAGTGTTGCATGTTTGTTAATGTTTCTATGTGAGTGGGGCCTTACTCTTATGATTGCATGTTAACTTAATGGAGCTCCCAAAATATACAGAAATAGGTTTGAAATATCCGCAACTTTTGTGTTTCTTATTTGCTTAACCTTACTTTTCTAATCTCTGGAAACATATAGCTTGTAAGATTTATTAGCGTGGTGAAGTAGTGTAAAACAATGCACACTAAATGAAATGTTAAACTTTTAAACCATTGCTCTAACCAAATTAATATCATAAAGGCTCCATAGTTTTCTCAAAATGCACAAACTTCTTACAATATTTAAAAAATAGAGGTAAAACTGAACAATATGAAGATTCCCAAATCACAAATCTAAGAATTTTGAACCATTAAGAAAAATAATGTTTTCACTTGTTAATAGTATATCTCAGTTGTTGTTTCTGAATTATATAGAACAAAGTTTCCTCTCTTTGTAAGTTATTTAGCATGTACTTGCAATGAACTTTTTTATGTAAGGGGTACTAAATGCTTTAGCATCCAAAGACTTCTCTGATGTGTGAAATTAAAATAAAATTTCTTTGGATGTTTTAGTGCTAAATCCTGCACACATCTGTTGTATGTGAGATATAGCATTATACTCCTAAGCAGATGCATCATGGTTGTTTTGCTGTGTTTTCTGTTATCTGGGTTGCTAAATTTCATGGAATGAAATAATGGCAGCTCTTTTCTTATGGTTACATACATTTTCTGTAGAGCAATAACTATTTTCTGCTGTCATTTTCAAGGAGAAGCCATAGCCATCCATGCAAATACATTCATCTATGTGTTTGCATTTTTGCAAATCCTTTTGGCCATTTAGAAATGGAATTTGGGTTTTGTAGACTCGCCTGGAAGAAGAATAATGCTTTTCAGTGGTGAAATAATGGCCAAAATTGGTTCAGAAATTTTGTATAAAACGATCTTTTTCTGTTTGTAATATTAATATTATTTATTTATTGTTAAGCAAATAGCATTTGAATATGACATGGCATCTATCCCAGGCTCTTCGCCAATCATATCCTATTTACATTTAGTGACTTGTACAGTTTACTGGATATTAAGATATACTCTGAATTGCAAGTACTATTTGTGTTCTCTCTTTTCTCTGTCTTGTTCCTTTTTACCTTACTTAAAAACTGACCTAATTTCTTATTATCCTTGTAGAAAGAATGTCATAAGTGGATTATTAAGCAAATTTTTCTGAACTATAAGCTTTTCTTCATATATCAGTGAGAATATTCAACTTATATATGATTATAAAGGGACTAAGTCAAGGAACTTTTACCTATTATTGAACTACAGAGTTTTTGTATGTCTATGTTCTCAAATATTTTTCTTGCAGCTTACCAGAATCTGTTTGTTATTTTCTCCTCTCCTCCATACCTGTCAGCCCATCACTTTCCAAGTTTTTTTTTTTTTTTTTTGAGATTGTTGGCCCATCTGCTAGTTCATAAATTCTTCTCTTGATATTCTAAACATTGCCTTAAAATATTGATTTTGTTGAAATTATGTATTCTGTACCAGTATTTCATTACTCTTTCCAACACTTCTCTTTTCTTTACCTTCCTCCCTTACAATTTCACAGGGTAATGTAATACTAATATGGAAGTGGAGTCATTCTGTTTAAGGGAATCTTTCATTTATTTGATTCTGCCAATTGTGTTTGGTGTCCCTTTGTAACTTTCTTACCACATATACGAGGGCCGTTCAGAAAGTAGCCTCCGATCGGTCACAGTGCGGATAGTGGGGGGAGTAGCGACGCCATCTGTGCATTCACGCACTCAGCAGGTCAGTCGGCATCAAGCCGTGGTCGAGTGAAAGTCGTACCTGCGCTAGTTTTAGTGTTTGTGGCCGTTTGAAATGTGTACTGCAATAGAAAACCCCGCCAAATGTGAAGTGCGTGCTGTTATAAGGTTTTTTACAGCCAAAAGGATATTCTGCAGCATCTATTCATCGTGAGCTTTGTGCCGTGTACGGACCAAGAGTTATGAGTGAAGGAGTAGTCCGTGAATGGGTACGTTTATTTAAAAGTGGACGAGAAAACGTTCATGATGAAGAGAGAGTGGTAGACCATCATTGGTCACGGACGAACTCGTTCAGACAGTTGATGCAAAAGTTCGTGAAAACCGACGTTTCACAATGTCGGAGTTGTCTACTGATTTTCCACAGATTTCTAAGACTCTCTTGTACGAGATAGTGACAGCAAGATTGGGTTACCGTAAGTTCTGTGCACGATGGGTGCCCAAAATTCTTACCGACCACCACAAAACTCAAAGAATGGCCTCTGCATTAGACTTTCTGTCACGTTATGAGGCCGAAGGTGAACCATTGTTAAACAGAATCGTGACCGGGGACGAAACCTGGATTAAGTACGTGAACCCTGAGGCAAAAGAACAATCAAAGATGTGGGCACATTCAAATTCGCCTACCAAACCAATAAAAGCCCGGCAAGATTTTTCTGCCCGAAAATTGATGGCAACGGTGTTTTGGGATGCAAAAGGGGTGTTGTTGGTTGAATTCATGGAACGTGGGACGACCATTAATCAAGACGTGTACTGTGAAACACTAAAACAATTACGACGGGCTATACAGAACAAACGCCGTGGTATGCTGACTTCCGGTATCGTTTTTTTGCACGATAACGCCCGTCCTCACTCTGCTCGCAGAACAACAGCCCTTCTTGAGTCCTTCAAGTGGGACGTTGTCAACCATCCACCTTACAGCCCAGATCTGGCGCCAAGCGATTATCACCTCTTCATGCATATGAAGAAATGGCTCGGGTCCCAGCGGTTTGATGACGACGAAGAGCTCAAAGATGCGGTCACAGGCTGGCTCCAGGCACAAGCGGGTGATTTTTATGCAGAAGGAATTTCAAAGTTTGTGAACAGATACGATAAGTGCCTCAATCGTTATGGAAACTATGTAGAAAAATAGTGCAAAGATGTAGTTGTAAGATGTATATATTAAAATATTTTTATTTAACTTGGTGAATTTCTTGCAATCAACCGGAGGCTACTTTCTGAACGGCCCTCGTAGTTAGTATGGGAAGTATTTAATTCCACCCAAAGATTCAATGTCAAGATTTCACCAGAAATATATGTTTTGAGGTTCCTGAATCCAAAAAAAAAATTTTTTTTTAGAAAAAGATCCATGTGTGTTCATGTATGTGCAATGGTTTTTAAGAAATTCACTCCACTCCTAACCACACTTTACTTTTAACCTTTTTCAAAAATTTTAATTTTCTTAAAAATGACTATTAAAAATTTTGATTAAAATACAGAGTTATTCTAAATTAGTACCTGAAAGTATGAATAAATTATTTTGAAACTGTTGACTGAAATTTATTCAGATGTTCATCAAACCTTATGTCATATCATCAAGTTTTAAACCTGGTTAGCAGACTTCGCTGCATGCACTAGCTCGATTGTCTGGCAGGGAAAATGTGAAGCACTCGCAACACCTGGAGCTTACTAAGCAGTCGCCATGGAGTCTTACAGCGGTGTGGAGCATGTGCAGTGTTGTCTGTGGTTTAATGAAACTACATCACAAATTACCGTACAAAGATGTTTGTATGTGGGATTATGTTAAAGATAACATGTACAACCCTCCACTGCCAACCAATCTTGACGTCAATGAATTAACGTATCGGTAGCTCGGGTAGATGCGGACATGATCATGCGTATCTGGGAATTGTCATACAGGGGGATATCTGCTGAGTGACACAAAGGAGTCACATTGAACATTTGTAAACATTTCAAATAAAACTTAATGTTATGTCAATGTATGTAATGGAAAATGGAAATAAACTATGTAAGATAACTATGCATAATTTAGCTTTATTATCAGGTGACTAATTTAGAATAACCCTGTACTATAAGTTTAAGATATTTTCATGACAAATAAAATGTATTTTGAATTTTCTGTGAATAGCCTTTGATGTCCTCTTCATTCTGTATGACTTTTGCATAACTGGTAAACCATAAGAGAAAGACAAAATCTTACCGCACAAAAAATGCAAATTTCATTAAAGTATACAAATTTATGTCATCCTTTTTATTCATTTCAATTTTCCAATACTTGATTTCACTCAAATGGGAGGTTTTTATTCACCTACTTTAAAACCTGGCCATGGAAAGAGCAGGGAATTTCAATATCATCACATATTGACCAGCTCTTAAAGGTACTGACCATCGCTTTGGCATAGTGTATTTTCTTATTCTTGTTATAATCAGAAAGAAATATTGCTAAGGTTTATCTTGATTAGCATGAGGTAGATAGAAGAGGTTCTGCAAGAACAGTTTGTTGCAGAATATGCAGAGAAAGTTATGTGAATGAATAAAACAGCGGATTGTCACAGTAGCTCAATGGTTAGAGCAACCGCACGAGAGCAGGAGAACCGTGTTCAGTTCCCGGCTGTGGCATTGAATTTTTCAACTGGTCCTAACCAACTAATTGTATATCATTGTACCTTTCAATAATATGTAGGAGGGAGGAGTGTTACAATTATAACACAAGATTCTTGTTAATGTCTTCTATTATGTTCAGACTATATCTAAGGACATGTTTGTGTCAAATGATTCTGATGATTACAATCTACCGTTTCTTGTGCTATTAAGGTATGAACAATGTTCTTTTATAACCCAAGAATTTTCTTTGTCATAGTTGACATTAAGTTCTATTAGACCCCTGTATCTGATCAAGCGTTAAACATTGACAGTTATTCTTATTGTTTTATGACTGTGTTAGTAATGAAATAAATGTTGTGTTTGTAGGTGTTGCAGGCAACAATGCTACTGCTGCTGTTTCAGAGAGAAGTACAGAAGATGACATATCAAAGACTTCCAACTTGTCAGCCAATGCAAAGGAGTTTTATCCAAAAGGATATCAACAAGCTTCACAGAATCAAGACTGCTGCAACTCTTCCCAGTTTGAGGAGGTAATAATGTAGACTTTAAAGCTATCTATTGCAGTCATTATGTATATGGGAAGCATATCAAGTTTTTGTTGTCATTATGCAACATATAAATCAAAAATAGTTTTTAAATAATTGTGTGAATCAATATAAATACACAACACACAGTCACGTGTGAATTAATCAGAACAGAATAATAACACATTTTTTATGCTTTCATGAATTTAATCATTCCAATTTACATTTATTAATACTTAATATGTCCTTTCTTTTTTATTAGTTTCATTACACAATTGGACATTGACTCTACAAGATTGGAACACGCATTTTTAAGATCATGAAAACATACTTGAATTAAAGCTAATAACAAACATTCTTTTGTGGAACAGTCAAACTTTGAAAGTTTCTTTTTGCAAATAGCCCACAAATTTTCTATATTGATAATGTCAAGTGAATGGCCATTCAAGCACACAAACATTTTTATCTTTGAAGAAATTCTTCACTTTCTTAGAGGTGTCGCAGGGAGCTAAATCTTGAAAATTCTGTTACCTTCCGGAAACCTTTTCTGGAGTTCATGAACAACTCTCACCAGTACTATAATGTACTGATCACTTTTCATCGTGCCTTCAACTAGAAATAAAGCCCTAGTCTTTTATAAGTGAAACAGCCCCTAATTATTTTATTCTCTGGGTGTTTTTCTCTGTAGAAAATTTGCTGAATTTGCAGGTTCATTATTTGCTCAGCACACATACTGAACCCTGGAAATTCTTCAAAGATAAGGATATTTTATGCTTAAATGGCCAGAGAATTTGCCTGATATTAACCCCATAAAAATTTTGTGGACTATTTGGAAAACGAGACTTGCAAAATTTGACTTCCACAAAAGAATGTTTGATATTAGATTTAATGCAAATGTGGTTTCCTGATGATTGCAAAAATGTATGTTCCAATCTTGTGGAGTCAATGCCTAATTGTGTAATGGAACTTATAAAAAAGAAAAGAAGACATATTAAGTATTAAGAAATGTAAATTGGAAGTAATTTATGATTAAATTCATGAAAGTGTGAAAAATGTAGTAGGATTAGTAGTAACCTATGGCTTTCTTAGGAAGTAACTCCAATATAAAATGTATCTCCAGACAATTAAAGAACACTATTACAATAAACACATTAAGACAAAGATACATGAATTTCAAACCAGTTTCTTTTTGCACTCATCCCACATCCAGCAAAAGAACAGACTGCCAATTATGTCTCATTTCATTCTACAAGTTTATACAAGGAAAGCTTCAATGTTAACAGAATTATGCCAAACATCAAACTCACCTCAATTAAACAGGCTACATGAAATCTTTAAAAGCAAAAATTAAATATGTACATGAGCATTACTTCTATAATATACAGGAATAATAGGTTGTCAACTTTTATTTATCATTAAATTAAATTACAAAATTACTATTTAAAACTCCCCTCATGTTTCTATAAAATTTGGATTATATCTTGTATGTATGAAATAGATATTGAGTATGTAACTTTTTCCCCCCTAAAAATTTGATGTATCCATATCAATGTAATTTAATTAAATTGATGAAATGAAACTGTCAGTCATTACTGGGGAAGGCTTCTAAGTTCTTCTGATATTTTGTGTTTTTTCAGAAATGATGTTTTTCCATGTTGCAAGTGCTGATTTCCCATAGTGCTCCTGGGATTTTCTTAACTTTTAAATTTATGACGCTGACCCATTGCCTTTGTAAGCACACTCAAGATGTTAAGTTTGAGCTCTTTCTCTTACAGAATCAGTTACAAGGTGGTGGTGATGGCCAGACACATTCAGCAGCAAAGACCAATAATGACCGCATCACAACTAGCCATTTAATTGACGTAATGCATCACCTTACATTAAATCCAGGCAGATTTGATGCTCTCATCAACCCAATGACCGACTCTTTCCGTGCTTGGCTGTCGGATAAAGACAAAATACATTTTATTGTTAATGCCATTGTAGAACAGGTGGGTATAACAATTTTTAATTCTTTAGAACAGCAGAACCACAGATTTTCACTGAAATGTTGCACTAAAAAAAAATAAAAAGTGAGTAAAACATACCAATGCTATCCTTACCACAGAGTAAAATAGTATGGTAAAAGCTAGCTAATTCATTTCAAGTCATGCTATATCTTATATATGATATTAAATGCATCAAGATAACTTTACTAGTAATGTTAATTAGCAGTAAATTATGTTAATAAAGGTGATGGAACATTTTTAACTACAATGACAGAGTCAGAAAAATTCACTTTCTAATTATTCATAACAAACTAGAAACATTGTGTGCAAGCTGCAGTAAGTGATACATATATGGTGATTGCAAAAGTTTGGAGTCAAGTTTATATGAATTATTGATTCAAATGCTTCATTGTGTTAACTTGAGAATAGCCTTATCTCCAGGCAGGGAAAACATCTACAGCCCAAAATTGACAACTGTGCAGTTAAATACCTGCTAATGGAGGCAAGTGTCACTAAAATGTGTTTTTTGAGGTAAATGTACCTAACAGCGAAGTTGAGTGCAGGAATACCAGATATCTGTAAAATCCTTTGCTTTGCTTTGTGACAAAACACTTAAAACATTAAACCTGATACAAGCAACAAAATATTTTACTTTTTTTTTATTGTATAGAACCGTGAAATGAAACTACAGACATGCTTAGTGTGACCTAAATTTTAACCAGATCCAAATCAGTTGCAGTATTTAATATCCTACCATCATGTCATAGCAGTTCAATGGTTAGTGCTACTGCACGAAGAACAGTGTTCAAATCCTGACTATGGCATTGCATTTTTGAGCTGGTACTAACAATAAACAATTTATACATGGTTTGAATATTAATTAGGTATGGAGTTAAGTCTTCCTGCAGTTCATATTTTACTCTAATGTCCTACATTTTAGACCACTTATGTCCTACATTTCATTAAAAGAATCGGATTGCTCTAGTTGATATTAATTACACTTAGAATAGCATATGAAAGGTAAGACATATAAATCACTATTGTGTACTTAGGGATATTTTATTCTTCTTTGTATTTTCAGTCAATTGATGAACCAAATTTTCGATATAATGGAGCAAGACTTTGTAGTTTTCTCAACAATGAATGTACAACACAGAAACCTTCCTTCAGGTTTTGTCTTCTAACAAGGTAATGAGAATAAACATTTGAGATAACATTTCTAATTAGTGCTTATTAAAATTACTTAATCATATTAACCAGTAGGCAAAATCTAGGAGGATATTCCTTGAGATATTTCCTTTTTGAGATATTCTTTGTTTTTGGTGACAGCTTTAAAACATACTTTTCTCATACAGGAATTTGTCAACTCCTGTCTGTGCAAACAAAGGAACTTGGTCACATAGCAACCAGCTTTTGACTATCACTTTAATCTATGGTACTCCCTTATTTTGCTTTTGCTTACAAGGAAGCAAGTAATAAGACTATTTCTGCTAATGTTTTCTCGATTAGCATTAAGTAAATAAAAGCATTAGCTTTTTAACAATAATTTGAGCAGAGATGTAGAGAGAGTTATGTGAATGGAACACATCAGATTTTTTGTTTTGTTTTATAAAGTTGATGTTTCCAAGATATTCTTTATTATTGATATCAGTTTTAAACTATGTAACTTTTATCAAATGGGCAGTCATCTTTCATTTCATCTCTCTCTTGTTTTACTCTGATCATGCAAAGCGAACTCCAAATTCCAGTTCTTTCACATAGCGACTTGCTTTTTAAGATTTCACTATCGCTTTAGCCTAGTATTACCCTGTTTCCCTTCTACTAGTACACCCTTTTTGGTAATGTTTATCTTGATTACCATAATATAGATAAAGGAATAATCTTTTGTAACAATTGTTTGTAGAGAAAGTCATATGAATGAAAGACATTAGATTTTTTTAGCACTTTGATATGTTTTATGAACCCTCATGCATATGCCCAGATCCATTGAACAACATCAGTTCCAAAAGTTTTGATGTTTGCACATACTGCTTCCATTTGTTATCATTGCTATCATGGAGGCTATATGGGGGCATATGAGACATGGGAACTTTAACATTGAGTGCATAGTAAAGAGAAAACTTAAGCACATATAGTGATGTACATTTTAATATTATTATTATTATTATTTTTTTTTTTTTTTTTTTTTTAAATGCTGTATGACTTTGGCTTTTCATCTTCATCACTGCCAAACTGTAATGTACATGTCCTTGTTTGGTGCTGCTTTCATTATCTAGCTTGTTTGGTTAAAACAAAAGTGTGTTTACTGTATATCTTAACTAATATTAATTTGTGTAAATGATCCACTTCTGCTAAGCTGGATACCAGAGCCAAATATTAAGATGGGTTAAAGTGATAGTCAAACCTCTTAAAAGCAGGTCACTATGTGATAGCTTTGAAATTCTTCTCCTTGCATCATCAAGATGAAAAAAACAACGAAAAATAATTCCCCTTTGAGACAGGTATAAATGCTGCAAGCAAATTTGAACAGATAGCAAGGAATATCTCGGAAATGATTTACTCCACAGGAAAAGGAAAAGAGAGAGGGGGGGGCACATATTCAACATAAGTTGTGTAGTAAGTTTTTGTCTAATGTTTTAGTCATGCAAAAGTCATCCAGAATAAATAGGACTTCAGGTGCTATTTCCAAAATTCAAGCTATACATTATTTCAGTTGTCCTGAAAATATCTTAAAAACATGGTGTTTCAATCAAAATCATTAAAGCCATTTTTGAGAAAGCAAAAATCTTTGTCCCATCCTTGGATGATTTAGAATTTTAATCCAAGTTTAAATTTAATCAACTTTTCAGTTTTGAGTTACACTGTTCACAGACATACATTTGGATTTTTTTCTAAAAATATGTTTTTTGGTGTCCCATATAAAACATGAAAGCTACAACCTCTACCAAAGTTAAAGTTGTCATCAACTAAGAGCTTTTTCCTTATCAGTTAGTTGAATGTAGTTTTTGGTGTTTGTGTCACATTTGATAAACAAAAGAGGCAAAGAGTTGGTGAGGTGCCTTGAAACCTTTTTAGCAGCCACTTATTGAAGAGAAACAAATGCATGTTTTTACCTCGCAAGTAGCTAATGAGGAAGGTAGGTTTTGGGTGCAAATTTCATTAGAAAATGCTCTTTGTGAACAAATTATTTCCCTTCCTAGAGCATCAGTAATTTTATGGGCAGAAATTATATTTATACCTGTAATTTTATAGCACAAATTCATTGCATTTTAATAAGCATTCTTACATCATAATGTGGAGGAGTTTCTTATTCGATTTTGCACTTATCAGCTCCGCCTGCCTTGCATCACCATGATCTGCATTTTCTAAAGCAAAGTAAAAGGTTAGTTAATTATTAAACTCATTTTATAAAATATAAAATACTAAAGAAACATTTTTTCTCCTCTTACAGGTGTAAAGAGGAGCATAATAGAAATCCAAACCATATACACACAGATCCTAAACGGTTACATGGATTTGTAATGTTTATGGCAGAGTTGTATATGCAGCTTGAAGTGTCTAAAGGCTGTGGAACACGGATATCAGCTCTAGGAACTGGGTTGATAGAAGCTCTTACTTTACTTCTCACTTATCCTTTAGCTGAAAATATTAAATGTGCCTGTCAAATTCTAAAGGTTAGTTAATGTATTGCTTTGTAAATATATTAGTTCTAAGAATATCAGTATTTGTTTCTGAATAGTGTAAAGTATGTTGAGTTTCTTGGAGTGTGATTTTTTTGTCAATATACTCATTTAATTTAATTGTATGATTTAAGTAATCAAGTTAATGCAGTAACATTTGGAACAAGATAACGGGCTAAAAATCATAAACAATAGAGAAACTGCTCCAAACTGTATCATTTTACCTTTTAATTTGATACGAATAGGTTACAATATTAAGCAGAGAAGATTATGTTTTCAAAAATCTTTCATTTTATCTTTTATTTGGATACTAATAGATTACAATATTAAGTGGAGAAGATTACACTTTGAAAAAGTCTTTCACAAATTTTTGGTCTAAACTCTAGCCTGTCTTGGTTGCTAGCACATATACAGCAAATATGTGTGTTTTATTTTCCAACAGCTGCTTGGTTAACCCGAGCCTCAGTTAATGATGAATCTACTGTACTTCAACCATTTGTATGTGTTCTTGTTGAGATAATGTTTGTATTTGTTAAGCTTTGTCGATGAGACAACCTTGCAATAAAATAAAAATATGGTTACTAGCATGTGAATTCAATCAAAAATGTAGTCCACACTTAAATACTGCTAAGAAAAAGTTAATAATGCTTGTAAACAACTATAAACTCAAAGGCAAAAGGACTATTGCCCAGTTTCACCAAGCTTCTTTTGTTAATGACATTTATCTGAATGTAAAATAATGTTTTTTTCCCAAACTAAATACTGAGAACTAGGGGTTATCGTGTATTTGTGATATATGTTTTCCAAATAGCATGTTTACACTCTTATCATATGGAGGATTGTTTATGATCAATGATACAAATTGCGAATGCAATTGTGCATCCCTGCATGTGCAGCAAGATCAAGCATTTGTGAGATAAACCAGTTACTGTGCAGTCTTCATAGCAGTAGGACCTGTGTGGCTCTCATAATGATTGAGTAAATTGAACTATTTTGGGAAGGCTACATTAATGCCCTTTCCAATGCACAATATAGTTATTCTACTACTACTGAAATATCCAAGAAGGGAATTTTATTGTATCAGTATGGGACTAGCCCAGTATTGAATAAAAAGGTAAAGAGTCGCATGGGGTTAATTCTAAAAGGAAAACAACAGGCAAGCCTACGACCTGATACTAAGCACTCTCCAGAGGTCATAAAGAAGGTCAAGGCCCACATCTCTGGCAGTAATCCAACCAAGTAATGGTTCATTACAAACAAATTGGAATATTCCTCAAAACTGTTAATGCCATTGTAAACAAAGATTTAATACGGAGAAACGTCACAAAGATTGAGTTCATAAGTTGTTGCTATGTTAAATCTCAGAATGTTACATCAACAGCCTAAAACTCTGCGAGAAGTACCTGCAGGAGAAAATTGGAAATTTTTTATCACATAGATGAGGCATAAGTGTATCTAAGTGACTGCAACAAACCCTGTTCAATTTACTATCAACTAAGGGATGGAAACAGTTTTGAAAATGGTATGCAGAATGCAGAGAAAGTTTCTTAAAGGGATTTGTGGTCATTGCTGGTTATTGCTACAACGGGAAACTGATAATTTGAAGAGTTGCTAAAAAAGGCCAAAATCAATGTCAAGTATTATCAGGATGAAGTTCTGACGCTAATTTACCACAGTGACTCTCTTTGGGAGAGACAAAAACAAGATCTGGTTGCACAATGATAGTGTCTAGTCATACTTCTGGTTTGACCTTGGCATTCTTGCAATGAATGTAGCAGGAAACCTGAAGCATGCTATTCCATTCAGCAACATCCTAGTGAAACTTCCTGATGGCTCTCTGATGGATTTTT
Organism: Hymenopus coronatus; assembly: GCA_030762935.1. NCBI lineage: Eukaryota > Metazoa > Arthropoda > Insecta > Mantodea > Hymenopodidae > Hymenopus > Hymenopus coronatus. Next base: position 32,890,203 of record CM060897.1, read on the forward strand.
ATGGCTTTGACTCTTGAAAAGGGCATTGGGAAATTGGTGTCCTTGAACAAAAACTTAAAAAAGGAGTAGGAACTTTTGGACATGGCTGTACTATGCAAGAGCCTTCTGCAATGGAAACTGAGGTGTAGAGTGATGGATAACAAATAGAGCATCACTGGTGGTGAAGACATGGCTTTTTGTGAAGTAGGAACAAAGTTCAAACTTGTAGAAGCAACCTCCTGTATTCCATATGAATGGCCATTTGTTGAAAGGGCAGGTGTCTAATTGAGTAAACTTTTCAGTATTAACAAAAAACTTGTATCTATGAATATGTTAAGAGTTTGTTTCCTTTTCTAATTCTAAATAAAGTATTCATCTTTCTGGTATTGGCCAGTGACTTAAAATCTCCTAAATTTAACAATTTTAAATTTTATTGCCATTTTAAAACTCTGTACATCTGCCCCTTTAACAAATGTTGGAAAATATTGCAAATCAAAGAAATTTCTCATTTTATTTATTTATCTATACAACAAATCAATATAAATTACTTAAAGATTAAACTTTTGAGTTAAAGAGATCCATAACAAATGTACGATTTCCTTAGTTCCCATAATTTACAGCAAGTTCTGTATCAGCTGCCTCTTCGTTGATGAGAACAGGACTCTGAAGAATGTCCTTTAAAATTCCTGGTACTGCCATCAACATACTGGATAATTTTGCAAGGGTCCTCCATTTTTTCCTTTTTTAAGGATACCTTGCCACTAGGATAGGCTATATTTTTTTGGGTAGTTAAACTTTGGTTCTTAGGCGAAGATTGACTGTATGTTTCACTAGACTGTTGATGAATGGCATTGCCACAATATAACCAGATGCACTTGAGTCATATACAAAGTGATACGGAGATGAGATATCAAACTGAATTCTCTCATCTCTTGGTTTTGATGAACTTTCTATGGAGACAGCAGGGTGATTTTTATTTTGTCCTGCACAGTTGTCGCTGAACAGATTTCTTCAGTATGAGCAGGTACATAATTTTGTAAATAATCCCTTAAAAAAGAACACACTTTGTTGGGACCTTTCCGTCGTGACACACAGCTCTGTTTTTATTTATAACATGAATGCAGAATACATTAGCTGCCTCAGATAAAAAAGTTCTTGGACAGGAACTTTTGGAAATGAAATGTTCATCATGTAATCAAATGACAAGGAAAGTACATTCTTATTGAACCCTCTTTGTTCATCCAGGAATTCTTACAATCCACAATAATGCAATTCCCTCCAAGCACAACGATTAGTTTGATATTGTTGGCATGTATTTCCAATCCATGTATTTCTCAACCATACTAGAAACTTGCTAAAAAGGCAGATGTCCAGGACATCTGTCCTTTTAACAAATAATCGTTAAAATAGTTGCATTTTTAAGGTACTTACAGGTATGATAATACTGACCTTTCAACATAGAATGATGTATCTACCCATGTAGTATAATAATCAGTGAAAAAATAAAATAATAAAAAAATGTGACATCTGCCCTTCTAACAAATGGCCATTCATATACATTTTTGGGTTTAATTTATCTTCATTCCTAAAAGACATTGTGTTTTTTCATTTTTCTAGGTTTGAATTGGTAATGAAGGGTGGTAGCCAGCCATCAGCATAACTATTGCCATTCAGAGCAAGCAGTAATAGTACTAACCCTGTAGCTTTAGTTATGATGAAATTGTGTACAAGGAAATGACAAAGAGCTCACAAAAGCTTGTACAAAATTATATCAACTAACTGCTTCCATCTTTTTTCCTTTTACAGTTGACAGGCTCTCAACTAGATGCTCAAGAACCAATGAATATGAATCGGATAATGCAAACGTTACTGCATATCTCGACTAGTATGCAAGTTGATCCAAGCAGCTGTCGCCTCATTAACAGTGTCTTAGAACTGAGGCAGAGTAGATGGGGAGAAGCCACCGCCATGTCTTCAAACTCCAGCACAAACCAGTCATTTAATTCATATCCAGTAAGTGATATCAAAGATGTAGTTCTTAACATTCAGCTCTATGTAAAGAATTTCCCAAGTAAACACCAGTAAGTGCATGGCTGTAATGAACATCTTGTTTTAATCTCTTTAATTTTCTGATACTGTAGGACTGCTTGCAGAATCAGAATTGGAACATCTGCATTAAAGCTATAAATAATCAAAGCAGAGAACTAAAGAAGTAAATTATAATGTATGAAACATGTCCTATATTTAAAGATACATATATGTGAAAATTAATCCAACTTCATTAAAAAATTGATTTTTTTGTTCGGTATTTATAATCTTTAAGAACCTTCTAGTTTCACAATCTCTATTTGTATTGCTCAGTGATGCATATATTGGTGTCGCATGACTTTTTTTTAAAGTACATGTACACGGGACAGGCAGCCCTTCTAAACCTTCAAAACTGATATTCTCAATTTCTTTTTTTCTACATTTTTGGAGATTCAAAATGCTCCACACAATACAACTTTTGTTCAGTTTGCTTCAAAATTTTGAGGCAAATCTAAAAAGCACAAATGAAAAAAAGTTTGAAGTGATTTGATATTTATGAGTGGATTAATTCATTTGATTAGCATCCTAAAAATGTAAAAACATTTAAGAAAAGAGTTGATTATAAGAATAGGGGTGTTTTTTTAATATCCTTGTTATCAACAAGGTATGAAAATGAAGTGATTTATACAGTGAAACTTTTAAATTATTACATACTAACTTGTAATTCTGTTATTCCCCTTCTACTTATAAGGAACTAAGTAATAAGACCCTATCTGGTAATGTTTATCTATTAGCATTATGCAGATGAAAGAATAATCTTTTGTTGGAATTGTTTGCTTGCAGAATAAATTGAGACAGTCATATGAATGGAACACATCAAATGTTTTACTTAAATTTTTGTGTGTATTTAAATTAGATAAACATTATAATAATCATGGTCACTGTAACATTTGAGTTAAGGCTATAACCAAATACTGCATTTAGAACTGCTTTCTTTTAACAGCAGCAGGATGGTCCTGTGTTTTATGGTCCAGATGGTCAAATAATGACACCAGAAGAAAGCCAGTTCCTACAGGAAAGTGCTGCAAAAATTCCGGATACTGAAGACTATGATGAATATGGGTTAGTATTATAATTGAAATAGTTTAATATTTCATAGCATAGTTATTAAAACAAATGAAAATGGAGATGTGAGGAGTAATGGATTAAACTTGAAATGGTCAATAATTAAAAATGAAGCTTTTTATGAAGGTGTGTTATGTTGGTAAAAAAGCAAGAAAAAATATTTGTTCCATAAACAACTTGCCTTAATTTTTGACATAGTCTCCTTTGAGGGACATACCTTGGTCCACCAATCCTCCAGCTTTTTTATCCCCTCAAAAAAAAAAAAAAATAGGTTCTGTCAAACTCTGCAAAATACTTGTTTGACTGTGACTATCATTTCCTCATTTGATGAAAATTTCTTCCCACCAAGCCAAAGTTTGAAGTTAGGGAACAGGAAGAAGTCACTTGGGGCTGGCTCAGGTGAATAGGATGGGTGAGAAACCAATTCAGAGCCCAATTCATACACTTTTGCCATTGTTATCATTGGTGAAGAAAGAGCACTTTTTTTTTTTAATGTCAACCTAGGTCTTTTTTCAGCCAATGGAAGTTATAAATGATCCAATAATGAAGCATTAGCGTCCGGTTATTGTTCTTCCTTTTTTCCAAGTAATTTATGAGGATTATTCCTTGGGAATATCAAAAAACTATGGTCATCATGTTGCTGGCTGACAAGATGGTCTTAGCCTTCTTTGGTACCTTTTAACCACCTTGGTCCATTATTTTGACTGCCATTTTGACTCTGGTGTGTATCCAGATTTCATCAACAGTCACAACGGTACAAAAAGTCTTGTGGATTGAGATTAAACATTGCCAGACATCGTGTTGTTGTTCCGGATACACTTCAGGTAAACTGTGAGCAATTGCGGAACCCACCTTGCACACAGCTTCTTCATAGCCAATTCTCCATGCAGGTTATTATGCAGTTGCTTAGTTAAGATGCCTACAGTCTCAGCAATCTCACAAATTTTTATTTGTCAGTCGTGCATTGCCATGTCATAGATTTTGTCAATGGTTTCCTATGTGATGACCTTCGTTGGATGACTATCTTTGGTGCTTGCCCGATCACATTTAAATTGATTAACCCAAAAGTAAATGGGCTTCAGTGATGGTGTAGAGTCTACATAAACTTCAATTCTGTTTTGATTTGTGCAGCAATCCAATCCTTCAAATGCAAATGTTTAATAACAGCACAAAATTTGGGTTTCTCCATTTCAGTGGCAGTCCACACGTTGACCAATTCAGACAGCTGTTAATTGTTAATAATACAGATTCATTTTTCAACTCCTAGTTTACAAACTTGTTAATATTATTTCCATTTTCATTTTGAATTTACCTGAAATTTGTATTTCTAAGCTTGTTATGAACTTCACCATAGTCATTGTTAATTTCTTTTAACCTCTAGGTTTTTCAGACAATGTACATATGTTAATGGTGTCACATGACCCTATCAATGTTATTTACTTGTTATTTTCTGTTAAATTTTTATAAATGGCTTTTAGGCTGTCAGCGCAAAAAAAAAAAAAGAAAGAAAAACACAGCTGTCTACAATAACTATATGCTGTACATTGTTGAAATTTTTATATGATCCTTTGATTAATCAAGCTTGCCACATGAGGCCGCAAGAAAATAGTTCCATTCTTTCATGGAAATTTACCAGACTTATCAAGACTCATTCATCAATTTGACAGATAAGTTATCATATTCATGTACATGCCTATCTTGGTTGCATGTTAAATGATAACTCACAAGAGGTAATTGTGACTTTGATGTCGCAAATTGAGCTGTAATTTTTTATAGTAAAACTGTGTAAAAACAAAAATATCCGTGTCTTAGCTTTTTCCTCCTTTGGGCTCCTATTTAAATGAAAAAATGATAAGGTTTTAAATTCTAATGACCAATGTTATAAAGTCTCTGATTATGGAACAGCACATTTCCTAGTTTTAAGGTTTCAATGGTTTTTCCATTTCCAAGGTCTCTAACTAGGTCAACTTGCATACCAAAGCAAACTTGAGAGTGGCTGCATTCATGTTAATTTTGACTTTTGGTTAGCCATTATTTCTTACCCGGTTCTGAGATTTGCATTCTTGTTCCCCTTTCTTTTGTTTTAGATCTTTATATGTGTAAACATTTAACATGGGGAATGTACATTGATAAATTCAGTCAAATTGTATAAGACTTATATCTGTTTAGAAATTTAAGAAGTTTAATACTATTCCAATATCTGAAAATAGCATACCTTTCTCTGAAACTGTGATTAAACGTGGTATAATTTTATGGAGAGGGAGTAAAAGAAACAGAGATGTTTTAATATTGTAAAAAGGTTATATGAATTATTAAAAGCTCTCGTGGAAAAATGCCATTTAGGGCCTTTTTTTTTTTTTTTTTTTTTTTTTTTTTTTAGATTTATGTATTTTAAGTCTATATAATTTATATATTATTTCAAGTATTTTAATTCACATGGATACATCTAGGAATTGCTAATTAAGAAGTGATATGAATACATAACAAAATACCAAAATGACACTGATAACACTATTTTATTTGTAAATTGAGCAGATGGAAGTACACACAGTTATATTGGATTACAGAACAAAAGTGTGTTACCTCTTGCTCTGCAGACAACAATATCACCTTTATTACCAGCTTTGTAAATTCAGGGTGTATCACAATTAATATTGCAAAGAAAAACAGTCTAAATGTAGGTGTATCATAATTGATGTTGCAAACGGAAACAATTCAAAGTGAAGAATAACAGAACCAAAAATGTTTCAACAAAGATCTTGCAGTCATGTGCAAGGTTTATCATTGCAAATGTGTGGTTATGAACCACCACTGATATCCTCAGTTGTAATGCACTCTTTGCGCACTAAGCAGTCTACGATGTGCTTTTGTATGGGGACATGCATTTCATATACATAAACAAAAAGTTTATTTTTTAAATTAATTTTTACTAATTAGGATGATGTTTCTTAATGAAGTCAGTGGTGTCTCATAACATTCGCAATAATGAATCTCACTCATGGCATGTTAGCAGACCCGTATTTGCTGGAACGTTTTGCTTCTGTTTAACATACACTTTCAATTATTTTGGTTTGTGCTATTATAATACACTCTGTGTACAAGAAATCTAATATAGAGCTTATTAATAGTTGTTTTTTCCACACAAGTTCTCTGTAGAACAAGGGTTAGAAAGGTAAAAACATTCAATGCCAAAGCTGGAATTTAAGACCATACATGTGTTCAGTGAGTTCTTTTGTGCAATTGCTTATTAAACCAACTGTTAAATTAAGCAAGATGGATTATCTGTCATTTTTGGTTAACCACCAACCCCACCATCTCCATTATAATAGTTAATTAGCTTTTTTACTATGCTCAAATCTGTAAAAACTGGGCTGCTATGTACTGTTTAAAATTCAACTTTTTGCTTGACCATGAGAGAAAGAATATGATGTTATATTCAGATGACTTTCTTTACTTAATCAACTATAAAACCTTGTTCTTCTGCTTCTTATTAATCCAGATAAAGATATGAGAAATGGTTTCATTGCACTTTTAACTGTAGTGTAAGCAGGATGCAGTAAGCGCAAATAAGGTTTTTAGAAAGTGGAGTTTTTGTTGTCTTTGAAATTCCACTCTTTACATGAACTGCGAGACAAACAATAGCAACTTAAAACTTGAAAAAAATGTATGAGTATTTAAAAATTCAAATCAGTAATAAAACTATTTTGAAAATGGTTAATTTCATAACTGTGTACTGTAACATTTACTTTTTACTTTCTCTAGCATGTATGTAAAATGCATATAGTAGGTAGAGGAAGAATTATAGTCCATCAAAAAACTGATACTGAGATTTCACCAGAAATACATATTTTGAGGACCCATGATTCCATAAAAAAAACTTTTTAGAAAAAGGTCAGTGTGTGGGTGTGTGTGCCTGCGTGCGTGGGTGGGTGTATGTGTGTGTGTGTACTTAGCATAACTCAAAAAAACAAAACAAAAAAAAACAAAAAAAACATTTGGCTAAATACCAAACGTGGATGTGACATGATTTTCAGAAAAATACCTCCATCTCAAACCACCTTTTACATGGAGCATTTTTTGAAATTTTTGATTTTCTAAAAAATGGCTCTAATGATTATGATTAAAATGCTGTATATTAAAGATGTTTACATGGCAAATGAAATGCATGTTCGAATTTCTTGTGAATAGTCCCTAAGTCATTTGGAATGACTTTTACATAAGTGATACTGTAAGAGATGGACAAAAACTTATTACACAAAAAATGAAGATTTTGTTAAAACATGCAATTTGTCATATACATTCGTTGTAGAGTTAACTATTTCAGAAACATTCCCTGTTATTGATTTCAATTTTAAAATATTTAAATTTTTTCAAACGGGAAGCCCTCATGTGTTTCACATCTCTCTTGTTTAAGAGATCTAAATTTCAATGACAATCATATAGTGATAGCTTTAAAAAGAGTTGAATGTCACTTTAGCATAGTCTGTTCCCAAATTTACCTTCTACTTATGGAGCTAAGTAATAAGATCATTTCTGGTTAAGTTTATCTTGATTAGTATGAAGTAGGTAAAAGAATCTTTTGTAAGAATAGTTTGTTTGCAGAACAGGTAGAGAAAGTCATGTGACTGTAACAAATCAGAGTTTTTTGTGTAGCACACTTTTGTCTTTTCTCTTTCAGTTTACCAACTACAACATTTTAAAGTCATTCTAAATGAAAGCTATTTGTACCAAATTCAAGATATTCATTTTGTCACATAAATATCTTCAAATACACTATTTAATCACAGGCTATTTTTGAAAAAATCAATAAGAGCATTTTTTTCCATAAAGGGTATGAAAATCTATCTGTTACATGCTGGGAAGATGAATTTATATACTAAGTTTAGTATCTTTCTGAAATTTCATTTTTGAATCATGTTGTTCAGACACATGGACCATTTACTTTTTATGTTTATTCAGGGGACCTCAAAATGTGTGTGTTTCTGTGTATCAAATGTTTGGGTGGAATGCAATATTTTTTGTAGTAGAGAGAGCGTTTGGCTTTTGTAAGAATAAGTTATAGGTGAAATACAAAATAAATTGTAATAGGCATTGAAATTTATTTTTGTGCTAATAATAAGAACTTTCTTAAGTGCACAAATACAATGTAAGACCATAACTGGAACACTTATTTTCTTTACAGGGATGAAAATTGGGAAGGAGACAATGAAATGGATGAAGAAATTGAAGCAGCATATGAACAGTTTCTTATGGGAAAGAACCAGGCACAGAATGCTGATAAGAGCAATGGATGATCTGTTAAAAGACAAGTGAAAACAAGTGAACATGAAATTTCCAGTTGTAAAGAAGACAGTGAAACTATGCTAAAGTTTTAACAGATCTTATTTCTTAGCAAAATGTCATGCGCGGTTACTTGGTGTGGAGACTGCTAGTACTTTTATAAACATTTATTTTACATGGACACTGTTTCCTTTTTTAAGTGTGTTGGTCAACAGTAGATCTTTTTTTAATGATAACGTGAAAGTGATATATGGAAACAAGTTACAGTGCCGTGATGTATGATGTGGGAAAGATGTATACATCATATTATTATTTTTTTTTCTTTATTTTTGAAAAATTAATTCTGTACATAAGGTTTGTTTCTGTTCAATTGCTTTTTAATCTATGAGATATTAGAAATTGTTCATAGTGTTAAATTATTTCTCAAACCTCCCTTTTATTTTTTTTTCAATAATTTGTTACAAAGAGGTGTGCGTTAATCTGCACATACATAACAGCAATATATTGTGATCACTATACAAAAAACAATTTTTATGTTTTTTTTGTTTTGGCATCCATGTTTTAAGGTAAGCAGCATTACCTTTGTATATATGTTTTCATTTCATTTATGTGGGTTAGATTGGCACTATGTGCGTATTGTATTATTCTCTGTGCAAAAAGCTTTATTGGAAAAAAAAAAATCAATAATGAATTTTAGCTAAATAATAAACACTTTATTTAACAGACTAATAAAGGAAAAGAGGTGTTCATTGAAGCAAAAACTCATTAAACCAAATCTTACTTGAATTTCAAAATACTTTGAAAGGAAAGTAGCCACATATAAGTCTTTACTCATATTAAACTTTTTATACAATATTTATTTCACTTTTAATTAATTTGGTAGTGTCTTAGAGACCATCTCTTTCATCAATTATTATAAATAACACATTCTTTGTGACTGAAATTTTCAAGAAAGTCAGATCTCATTGCATCTCTTCTGGAACTCTTGCTCTCTGGTTATGAAACCAAACAAGCTACATCTAGAGTAAGTAGATGAGTCTTGTTAACTAAATCACCATTGCATATTGATTAGTTGATGGGTTAAGTACATTAAATACTTCTAAATTAAGCTTTAAAACATTTAATTTGCGACACAAAAGGTTGAGATAATTTTAAGTGCAAATATAAACTATTTAGGTAATGTTTGTCAAATCCCCACCTATGAATCTTTGCACTTGACAGCTTGCAGCTAAGTCGACACACTTGTAAAAAGACAGAAGAAAAGCTTTACCCATTACTCTTGCTAAACCATCAAAAGGCAGCGTTCAATAAGTTGTTCACGACACAGAAATGGAACTGGAAGGGGCTGTGTTACCTGACCATTTCCAACCATGTGCTCAAGTTCTTTGCAATCTGCATATTATTCATTATATTATTATTGATAGTGTTTGTATATTTATGTACATTTGATTAAAAAAAAAACTTTGCGTAAAGGTAGTGCCACTTAATAGCTAGGTATTGAAATTATACAGAATTTTTCAGAATATGCTAACCCTCTGCCAAAGGTGGCATGACTTTAAAGTTTGGATTTAGGGTTTTACATTTGGAAACAAAACCTCACAGTTGCCAGGTCTCCAACTTACTGGTTCCTTAACTGAGCGCAAATCTTGACTTGGAAGCAGTCTTTGAGTCTCCAGGACAGATTTTATTACGTTGCCTCTCACCCCCTAGTGCAGGGTTGTCATTTGTTTGCTAATGGTTATTACTCAGTGGCAGGGGGTAGTGGTCCCATTTGAAGGCTATCATGTTTTGGAGAAAACTATAAAGGACTGGAAATTGTGTGAATGAGAGAAGGGGTACATGAGGATTAATGTTTGCTCTATTCCTGCTAATAAAACTGTGCAATAAACTACAGCTGCTCTTAGACTAAGCTTGAGAACTGTTATTAACAAGGAAGTGAAAAATAGTGATTTATAATAGATTTAGAAGGAATTGAGCCTTACAATTTAAACTGTGGATGAAAAGCACTTTGCTATATTATTGATAAGGTCAAAGAGTTATTAGCAATAATTTGTTCTATATTGTCAAAAGTACCTGATTTATTCTACACATATTGCAATATATTATGTATATGTTATTTTCAATTAATGATGATAACAATAAAAAATTAGTTATTATTCATTGGCATTCACTCCTAACACACTGTTTAAATGCAACTTTAGATAGCATAGAAAGCTTCAAAATTGGCTTTGTCAGCAACAAGGTAGCAAACAACAATGTTGCAATTACAGTTTAGCCAACATTACATGAAGCCACCCAAATTGTCCAGTGCAAAGATTCAGTATAGTGAAATGCAGAAATGTTAAAAGATGAATGGGGTGTATGTTATACTTTTCACTGTGCTACTGGAGCTATAGTTTACCTCAGCCCTAAAAGACAGTACGGAGATAAATGAAATATATCTGATTCTAACACATGCCATTAGCAGCTTTTCTACTAGTACTGTTGCCCAATTGCTAATAATATGGTGTAAACAACCTAGAGATCTTGACTTCAAGCCACTATATTGATTCAATAAACAGAATGTGTGAATATTTTATTGGCAACACAGATGAAAGACAGCAAAGAGGGCTAATTTTGAACAAAAAATAAGGAATTTTTAGGTATCTGTCAGATCCTGGCTTTCAAAATGGTATTGGGGAAGAAATAGGAGTCCACCAGAGTATTGTTCCAGAACAATAGCATTTGTAACAAGAATGACTACAAAAACCTGATGTGTAGGTTAAATTTCCTCCAATTATTGACAAAATCAAAACAGGTATGACCAACTGGCAGCATAAGTACAATTTGCCTACTGCAGTAGGAATACTGGATGCATGCATGTCAGGATTTTAAAACCATCAGACCATGGAGATGAATATATTAATCACAAGGGTTTCCTATTTTCAGTGCACAGGCTACATGTGATTCAAAGGAGTGTTTTATCAGTGTGGACATCAGTTTGGTACATTACTCGCGAGCTTGAAGAAACAGCACTTTACATGATGTTATGTGCAGAACTAAAAATGCTGTGCTTCTAGCTGAGGAGTGTTACGGAATTTCCCCTTGGAAAATGACACCTTATGGGAATCTGGTGAGGGCAAAGGAAGGAACTTTTAATATTGTTAGCTACTGAAAGGGTTTTCATTGAAAGATGTTTTGTTCCACTAAAAGCATGATTTTCCAGCATTCACTATGGTGTCAAAATGCCCTTACTTTATATTGCATCCTAGATATTTAATCTTTCATTCTGCACAACATGCTAAGTGCCTTCAAGACTTAAGACAACTTTGATGAACTGGATAATAGCAATGATGATCTAAATCCAAAAGGATATGAAATGGACGCTCTTTAACTGTTGTGGTTCTCAAGTGTCCCATTCTATGCTGGGTGTGAAAGATCAGTTAATTTTGCTCAGAGGCCTCTCTATCGGGCTTGAGGTTCTTTTACATACTGTAACTACACACAGGACCAACAGCTTCACTTCCCTTCCAAAGGAAGCCATGCTAAGGATTTTTACGCCCGAAAAAATCCATCATCCTCCGCCAGGTTTGAACCCGTGACCCGTGAAGTTAGCATGGTAACCATTACACCACGGAGGACGACAAAATCCAAGAGGCCTATGGTAAAAGGGTCAAGGGAGAATTGAAATTGCAGAAGTTAAGATACCAGATAATTTTATTGTTGCTATGCTGTAACTTTATTTTGGTAATAAACCTTTGCAGTCTTGTCAATTACAACTGTTCATTTATTAGTATTCACTGCAGTTCTATGCTGAGATGTTAGATTTCCTCCATTTCACCAGAAACGCACATGTGCTTGGGATTAATCATGGGAGCTGCTACTTCACTCTGTTGTGAGTTTAATTAACATTTAAATTTGTTTAATAAAAATAATTTATATGCTTTCTTACTGTTATTATAATGGGCTATGTAGTAGTATGAATAATTTAGAGCGTTCACCTATTAGTGGAATCGAAAAGGTGCATGTATGTGCATGTGGCGCAACATGGTCCTGCCAATAAGCAAACACACTTGTTATATCTGTATTACTCTCCTGCTGCTGCTGTTACTTGGCATTCATTTTAGTGTAGGATTTTCATCTTACACCATTAAGACTTAACATTTTTTTCTCCCTTGGTAGAAGAAAAATCTTGTTTCCTGTTTGCTTTACATCTGATTTTCCTTTAACTTTTATTTTCATGTTATTTATTCTAAGTAATATAACGAGAGCTCCAACTTTTTTCGATAAATTCGCAAGCAACTCAGCTGTGAGCGAATTTATCTGGAGAAAAGTTGTAGCTCGAGTTGTATTTAATGGGACTATTTTGTGAATAACATAATTATTATCCTATATGGACACAAAGAATAATATTCTTAAAAACCCATTTGTCTTGATGTATATTTGCACCAAAATCACTGCACCTTGATGTCCATATCATACATTTCAGATCTCTTTGTATTGCTACATTCTATTATTTTGGTTTAGTAAAGCATAATTGCAATTAATATCTCTAATTGGAGATGATCAAATTTACAACGTGATTGTAACTGCACATGCTTTTATTATAATTTTCTTCATAGTAATACCTATTATAATTGGAGGATTTGGTAATTGATTAGTACCTTTAATATTAGGAGCACCAGATATAGCATTCCCTCGAATAAATAATATAAGATTTTGACTTTTACCATTATGTACAGGAATATCACTGCACACTGATTTTCAAAGAGAAAACAAATGCATGTTGGCACGATAAATTTAGAAAAACAATTGCATATGGGTGTGATAAAAAAAGAAAATTAAAATGCAGAGATAATGCAGTTGGTTGGAATGGATCATTTCCTACGATCAAGTGTCATGAACGAAATAGTCTTTTTAAATATTTTTTCAGTGCTGTTAAGCCCAAAATGCACTCCATTTTTGTGTTTAATTCCTGCACTATTTTAGTGTATGCTCTTTAGTTTGAATTGATAGGACTTTATATCATTTTTGATTCCTGTAATTATTTACTATTTTTATCAATAACAATAAACATGTTATTACCAGATATTAGTTCCAATGAAATTTCATTTGCTATACTTATTTATGTGGTTTGATGTAATAATAAAATTAATATCAAAATATGTCAGGTTGGTCTAGACTCTTCTTTCTTTTTTCTGCTTCTATCTCAAAGTGTAAGTCTCAAGTCAGAATTTATGAACTTATATTTTGAATAAGAATGTATATTTTAGCAGTAATAACTCCTAACATATATTCACTTTAATGATACACTTTGAAGCTGATGACTTCCAATGACTTTATAACTCAAATTAATTGTCCTGATGCAATTATACCACATTACTCTGATAGCATCCTTACCTGATGAAAGTGACTCTAGAGATAACATGTCCCTCTTTCTGGTATAAGTCCCATGATGCTCGGGGACATCAACAATGCTCTCTCCTGACATAAATATCATTTGTGTTACATTTATAACATATATGCATATACTGAAACTGGATTATTTAACAAGATATTTCTTTTAATATGCATTTGCATATTACTTTAGCAACATTTCTTCCTATACAAACTTTGTGCATTATTATTTATGGTGGCAATTTTGCATTCCTTTTCTGCTCATCTCATTTCACATACTTATCTGATACAAGTTCAAGATAAAATTTATTTTATTTTGTAGTCGACTTACTCTCCCCATATTTGTGCCACTACAGATTTTTCTGGGTAGCCCAACTTGATGCAAAATCCCTTGCGAATGTGGAAAAACTTACATCAGCCAGATGGGGAGGACTGTAGAAGAGCGCATCAAAGAACACCAACAATGCATCAGGTTAGGCTACCCAGAAAAATCAGCGTTGGCACAACATACCTACGATTGTAGCCATAGGATTAATTTTTCATCCACCAAAATTATAGAAAAATCTACTGGATATTATGACTTGGCTGATAGAAGTATATACATAAAAGCATAAAAATAATGTTAACGAAGACGAAGTTCTGCAAATAAGCAAAACATGGCTCATAACCACTTGCCCCATCCTCCTCAACCCCATTGGCTAGTGCAGACCAATGACAGCATGCAAAGCAGTCCTTCAGCCTTCCCCTCCATGTATAAATATCACCACCAGAGCAACTTCTCTCTAGTTCCCTGATGATGGCGACAGAGTACATCGTTGAAAGCTTGGAAATTAATCCAACACTTACCTGGCTGACATCCTGAGAAGTAGCCATTAATAACTAGTGTCAGGAAAGTTTCAAGTCCTTGAATATATTATTTATTGGAATTCTGACACTGTGTAGCATGGCAATTATAATTAACATTGATTTGATATATGCCTTCAAGGAAGGTGAAACAATTGTCCTAAAGGAAAACAAGATTTGTGAAGCATAAGGGTGTTGATGTCAAATCAATGTTAGTTAATTATTAACTGTAATATATTGGGACAACTAAAAAGGTAACATGTTTGCCAGCTGAGCTATTGAACATCAAAAGTTGAAATGTGCTCACAGTTTCAAGAATGCATAAAAATGACTCTATTGATGATTGCCCTGGAGAAGGTGCTCAACTTATGATACTAACATTCTATAGCACCATTGTTGCATCTCTGGCTCTTGAAATGTTGCATGACAGAGGCAGTGTTGCTAGGTCTTGCTATTACATGCACTATCTCTTTGCAAAATTCAAACAATGAAAGCAATAACATTAACTGTAACAATAAATATAACAGCTGCTATAAGAATAACTATATCAAGGTTAACACAATAAGTTGCCAAAAACTCGGCTTCCCCTAGATGACGAGAGTCCTGCTTACAAGAAAATTTACAACATACTCAAAAATGCAGTGCCAACACTTGGTGAGGAAGCATGTAACTGGAGATAGCAGACAATTTCCACCCTTTGCTGTGTGCATCAACCCAACTCTGCAAACTGTGGCTGATTATTGTTTCTTTTCTTTTACATTGTGTTTTGTGTGTAACAAAGCTCTAGTCAACAACAGTAAACTATATTTATTAAAAAGTCACAGAAAATCAAATCAGAGTGCCGAGGCACCAGTTGAAATTAATTGTTAAAAGGTGGCTATTCTGATATATAACTATCTCTTTCTTTACCCTCATCATAAACGTTGGAGCCAGAATTGGCACTGTGTCCCTAAGAGTTTTTACGCAGGAGTGAGTAACCAATGGATCTGCACAGAGAACTACAGTTGAAGCTCCAAAAATACTGACCTGGATCCCAAGACAGAATGAACCAGGACAGGAATCCTATCCAACTTCTTCTGAAAAGAAAATGACACATAGAGGCTATATATGATTAAAATTTTTCAAAATCCAGAAATGCAAGAAATTCCAGCTAATGGATTTTTAAGGAACTTGTTATATGCCCAATCACTGTATCCAGTATTTCATAATATAGCCTGCAGTAGGATTTCTTTTATCGTTTGCAAACCTGCATCTTGCTGCCTTTCAGTTCAAACTCGTCTTCATTTGTTGAATACAATGAATAGTCCCCTAAACACTGCTCCCAAAATAAATCAAATTTATTGTGTCTATCATTAGAAATCTCTTGAATTTGTCAGTCTTTGCATACTTTATACAGTTGATTTTGCATTGTAAAATGTTAAGATTTTAGCTTGAAGTATAAAGGAGAATAAACTCAAAATTATGAAGTGTAGTATAAAACCCACTTGAACAGATCATTGTTTTGTTATATCCATTATTGTGTGCCGATTTTTATTATTTGCTGGTTTTCTAAATATTTATTCTTGCTCATTGAAACTTTAACTATCCATTTTTTATGCTATCTTTGGCTGCTTCCTTGTGTAATTTGAGGTGGAAATGGTGGACAGTCAGATTAAAAAATTCAAAGGCTGTTGAAGATCAAACCACAACACTACAGTCAAAATCAAACAGCACGAAATACAGAAAATTTGTATACAACCCAAAAGCCCTAAAAAATTTCAACATGTTCAAAAATCCCAATATAATGTTGGCTTCTTTATAATAGATTCTCAGAGAAAAACTTCTTAAAATTAAACAAAATAGATCACACCTCAGTAGAACAAAAGTCAGGGATTTACAAAATTAAATGTTTGGAATGTGAAAATTTACATAGATAAAGAGAAGCCTCATAACCAAGTTCAAACAGCATTGGAGAAATCTAAGGAACAAGCAAACAGAAAAACCAGCAGTGGCAGCACACTTCTGGAATACCAACTGCGAAATAGAAGAGAAATTAGACTCATAAAACTGGTACAAACTTCAAAGGGATTAGCTGTTTGGGAAACGTATATATTAAAACATTCGAGAACTTAATGAACTTAAATTTGGTGGATAATGAAAATCTGCTCTTTAGCTTTATCCAATGGCCATCAGGGTGTAACTCCACTCAAAGTGTGTCTTTAATTCTGAACCCAGTCAGCACAGCCAAAGATGCTGACAACAGATCAGCAAAATTATGTTCCTGAATAAAAAACAGGTTAGTGAAGCAAAAAAGTGTGTTTAGCTGTCTCCACTCCAATTGCATTGATCTTGCAACTTCACTGTAAGATTTCAATTTAGCCCATCTGGATTTCATACCAAATTAGATAACTTTTCTCAAACTGGGTCACCTTTTGTTTCATTTATCTTCTTTTTATTGCTGGCAATGTAAGGTGAATCAAACTTCCAATTGTTCACATAATCGACCAGCTTTTAAAAGATGTAACAATTGCTTTAGCCTAGGGTATTCCCTTATTTCCCTCCTACTTACAAGGAATCAAGTGGCAAGACCATTTCGACTAGTGCGTATCTCAGTTTACATGATGTAGATAAAAGAATATTCTGTAAAAATAGTTTGTTTGCAGAACAAATAGAGAAAGCCATGTGAATGTAAAACACAAAAGATTGTTTCATTTTATTTATTTATATTATATAAATTAATATTCATTCCAAACCTTGATTAAAGATTCACTTATAAAAAACTTTAATGGTAGCCAGTAATAAAATATGAGGCATGTATTTTAAGAGGGTACCATTCTGAAATTCTGCCTCTGCAGTGCTACTGTTGGTGTTCCTCGCATGCACAATGTGTACTTACATCTGTTGGTAAACCACACGCTATTGTGGCAACAACCAATTGTGCTTATATTTGCTTATGCATATTTAAAATGCCTCCACCGATTGAGAATCCTGCAGTCTGTGAGATAAGTGGTGGTATTCATTTTCTTAGTGCTAAAGGCATGAAAGCAGTTTACATTCACCATCAGCTTCGTGAAGTGTATAGACAAAAAAATTATGAGTGCTGGAATGGTATGCAAATGAGTATGAGCTTTCAAAAATGTTCATGACAAGGCACAGAATGACGACCCTCAGTGAACACTAACAATTTGTGCAGAAAAGTCAATGAAAAAGTCAAAGAGAACAAATGCTTCACAATTTCTTTGTTAGCAGAGGCATTTCCTCAAGTTACAAGAAATGTTATCTATGAAATTGGGTACCAAAAAAGTTGACTGAGGAGCACAAAATCAAACATTTAGGTAGTGTTTTGACTTTTCTTGAGGGTTATAATGCTGAAGGCAAGAAATTTTTAAGCCAAATTGTTACAAATGATGAAACATGGGTGCCCTATGTTACACCAGAAACAAAACAATCCATGTAATAGTGACATTCAATATTGCCCACGAAAGTGAAGTCTTAAGCAATTTCATCCTGGAAAATCATGTGTACCATGCTTTGGGACATGAAGGAGGTGCGCATGTTAATTTTTTGCACTGTAGTGCCACAATAAATTCTGAAGCATATTGAGACTTAACAAAACTGTGCTGCACAATTCAAATCAAAAGGCGCAGCATGTTGAGTAAAGAGATTGTTTTGCTACATGATAATGCTCATCCACATGGGGCCAATAGAACTTGCAATCTAATTGCATCATTTAACTGGAAAACATTTGATCATCCTCCATACTATCACCCTCCGTGGTGTAATGGTTACCATGCTAACTTCACGAGTTCAAACCTGGTGGAGAACAATGGATTTTTTCAGGCGTAAAAATCCTTAGCATGGCTTCCTTCGGAAGGGAAGTAAAGCCGTTGGTACCGTGTCGTAGATTTATGGCACGTAAAAGAACCTCAAGCCTGAAAGAGAGGCCTCTGAGCAAAATTAAGTGGTCTTTCACGCCCAATTTAGAATGGGACACTGAGAACCACAGTAGTTAAAGAGCGTCCATAAATAACATGCCATTTCCATTTTTTCATCCTCCATACAGCCCTGATCTAGTGCCCAGTGTGTTTTTTGAACTGAAGAAGTATCTTGGAAGTCAGCGTCATGATGACAACAATAGCCTTAAAATGGTCATGCTGCAATGGCTGTCAAGTCAGTCAGTAACCTTTTATGACAATGGAATACAAAAGATTGTTGCTCCATATGTCAAGTGCCTTAGCAATGCTGGCAATTATGTGGAAAAGTAGATAAAAGTGTGGCATTTCATTAAAACAAAAATTTTTATTAAACGTTACTTACTTAAAAAAAAAGCATACCTCATAGTTGGTATCCAGCTATGAATATGACTAAATTCTAATCTATAGGAAAGACTAATCTATGGCGTTAACTATTTTCAGTATTACCCAGATACTAAGCACTTACAACATATGGAACACAATTAAGGTGTTATCTCTGAATTGAGACATATCTGTTGGTTAACTAGGTAAAAACAAAAATTAGTTTGAGTACTTGAATGTTTGAATGAAGATTTTGAATGGAGGCATGTTGTCGCAGTAGTTTGGTTAGAACAGCTGCATGGAGAGCATGAAAACTATGAGGATTGCCCGATAAATAATGCCCCATATTTTTTTCTCCAAAAGTATTTATTCCACAAAAATGAAATTTGCATACATGAAAGAACAATGTTTTGTCTGTTCACTTAATTTTCTACATAATCGCCTTCAAGTTCCATGGCCTTTCTCCAGTGAGACATGAGGATTGTTGGTAAAAATCTTTACTCTGCCTACGGAGCCAGGTTTTCACTTCATGAATCACCTCTTTGTCATCTTCGAAATGTCTTCCACGAATGTCATTCTTCAATGGCCCAAACAAGTGGAAATCTAAGGGAGCAAAATCGGGACTGTAGGGTGGATGGGGTAACTCTGTCCAACATTGTTTGGTGATGTAGGCAGAAGTCCTCAAACTTGTGAGAGGTCAAGCGTTATCTTGCTGAATGAAAACCTTCCCTAGTTTGACATGATGCTGCAATCACTGGAAGCGCTGCTTAAGTTTGTCTAATGTTTTGACGTAACTTTCTGAATTAATGCCTTTTGGCATAACACCAAAACACTATGGTCGTGACTTTCCCGGCTGAAGGAACTGTTGAATGTTTCTTCTGTGGAGAGTAAACATGATGCCATTCCATTGATTGTCTTTTTATTTTGGCTCAAAGTGATGCACCCACGTTTCGTCACCTGTCACAATCTGGGACAAGAAGGCCTCCCCGTCAGCTTCGAAGCGTTGCAACAAATCAGAAGCAGTGTCTTTTCTTTGGGATTTGTGATCGACAGTAAGACACAGAGGAACTGATCTTGCACACACTTGTGTATCTGACTCATTGATAATTGCATTCACCCTTCCTTTGCTTACCAACAGCATCAGTGCCAACTGCCGAGTAGTAAGACGCCGATCCTCTCAAATGACATCAGCCTGCTGCAACATGTCAGGCACATCAGCTGTGGGAGGCCTTCCCCCCTGCAGCAAATCTTGGATCTCTGCAGCACTGCCCTCATGATTTCATTCTCTGTGCCCAGCAACCAACAGTACTCTTATCGACTGCAAATGCTCCTTGGACTTTGCACAAATATTTATGAATATTCCCCACGGTTTCTTTCTCTGCTACGAGAAATTCAATCACAGCACGTTGTTTATGACAGAAGTCACTTACAGACACCATTTGAAAATATTCCTAAACCTATGCTTTCTGTCAGAAGGAACTGAAATTTTGCATATACACATGGTAAAATTCAAGCAAGTCACAGATAGATTTGTACAGCTCTCAAAAAATGTTTTCACTGCAAAATAAATTGTGGGGCATTATTTATTGGGCAACCTCCTGGCTGTGGCACCTTATTTAAACATATGAGTATGTTGTCACAGTAGCTCAATGGTTAGAGCAACTGCCAGATAGAGTGGGAGAATTGTGTTCAAATGCTGTTTAGACATTGTCAGGTGTAAATAAAGTATACATAATATTTACTACAGTTACATATTTTTTATTATCTTACCACTTTAGATTTCCTATAATTGTGGGAGGGGTGGGAATTAGGCTAAAATAGGCTATGTCTCAAGATTTATCCAATAATTTTGGGGCTTGGGTTAGGATATGGACAAGGCTGAGGTAGGCTAAATCCCTTAACCCATAACATGGATTTGTTAAGGATTTAGATTTTTTTAATGGCTTGTATTTTATGATTGTAGGTTAGTATGATGTGAAATTTAAGACAAGTATTTATACTGTTTTATATTATAAAAATAGTAAACTTTTGCAATAAAACTGTGGCATGAAGAAGCAAAATCCATGTAACTACAGTCAAATGTAATTGATCCTGTCTGTCAGCTTACTACATCCATTATTTTGCTTGGGCCCTTCCTGTCCTTTCCCACAAGCACATTTGACTGCAGTTGCTGGGATTCAAACTTGTGACATTTGGCTTTGAATGATCGCCAGTCCATTACCTAGCTATTTTTTTAACTTTCAGGACTATTAAAACTGCTTCATTTGCCGACTTTGGAAAGGATATGAAAACAGGTTTAGGAATTAAGAGGAAGAACGGCATATGTACCAAAATAATTATGGCAATTCCTCTGATAATGCAGGGTTTAGAATAGGCTGAGATATTTTAGAATAAAATAATGAACTGGAATATAAGGATAACATGGGGTGAATATAAATAAAAATTTGCTTCCTTGAGGATTTATTTCAAACGTTTATACAAAACCAAATTACTGCAATCACTATTTCCCAGCATAAGCCATACCTCTTCCCAGCAAGTTAATCATCACAGGATAAATGCTGTGGAATGTGGTGCTTCCTTGCTGACGAACTGTCTGTATGTATCGCTGCAATGCTCCACCCATTAATTCCAATCTGTCTCGTTCTGAAGGATGACTATCCAGCCACTGGGAAAAGCGGCTCACAGACCAATTGGCACTCTGAAATAAATAACTCTTTATTTTGCAGTATACTTTATAATGGCTAGCTTGTACAAAATTGCTCTTAAATATCAAATGATTTAATTTTATTTTTTTCCCACCCATTAAATTCTTAAGAAATTATTGTACATTTTATGATGAATCTTCTCTTTTTACCCCCTCTCCCTCTTAGAATTGTAATTTAGTAACTGAGTGAGGTGGCAGTGTGATAACGTGTGCGACTTGCATAGTTCAATCCCCATTGACCACACATTCTTTCTCGTGTTTCCCCTAGTCACTTAGGCAAATGCTGGAGTGCTTATTCTCCATGACTTCCTTTCCACTGTTTCCCTTCATTTTCTGATGTGTGGTATGGCAGTGCTGGCAAAATAGCACACAAATGCATGCACTTTATGAATACTGTTCTCGCAGAGACAGGGACAGCTCCTTGCTGACACCCAGAATCTATGTTGTTAACAACTGAATGGCGCTCCTGGAGCAGAGATGAACCATCAGCTCAACAGTTAGGGACTTCCACGTGGTTCTGTGGCCTGTCTGTATCCAGCCAGTGGTTCCCTCACTTCATCCCTTCCTCCTGGAGGGTGTTAGTGCACAAAAGATCTCTGTAGGTCTCAGTGCATTAGGTATCCCCTGCCATTATTAAGCAAAATGAAATGGCATTTTATTTATGAATGCTTTCTAACTACTGTGGTTGTCAGCATCCTATTCTATACTGGGCATGAAAGACCCCTTAATTTTGCTTAGAGACCTCTCTATCAGGCTTGAGGTTCTTTTACGTGCTGTAAATCTATGACACAGGACCCATGGCTTTACTTCCCTTCTGAAGAAAGCCATGCTAAAGATTTTTACGCCCAAAAAAATCCATCATTTTCCGCCAGGTTTGAACCTGCAACCTTGGGTATATGAAGTCAGCATGGTAACCATTACACCACGTAGGGCGACCCATTATTAAAACTTTTTAGTAGCCCCTTATGATACTTCTAAAAATGTATGAAAAATCTGTTTTTCATGAAAGTGTAGGAAATGTTGGATGTTTTATTCTGATAGCCTTGTATATTAGTCTTCCAAATTCTGAAAATGTTGTATAGCCTGCAAGAATCTTTTAGTGGTGAAACAATTATTGGAATGTTCAAGTAATTTTTAGCTTAACACAATGGTTGAAATTTTAAATTACTGTATTTACTTTTTGATCCTGTAGCTATTAATGAAAAAGGCTTTGTCACTAATACAGAAGCAGTTGACATCCATATACTATAAGATAAGACTTAAAACTGATGAATATTAGTATTTGTTTGGATGCAGTACATAAAATTTTAAACTTTGGTCTAATTGTAATCTTTTTTATTTAATAACTGAGTTTTCAAATAATACATAAATTCCTAACATCAATATACAAGGAAATAGTAAATAAATTAGTGACAGCGAATTCCCCACTTTCAGGCAATTTTAGAAATAACCCACAGTCTGCAACCATCAAGTAATTAATTATAGTTCACTGTTCTTTTACAGAGCAAGATGCTTCTGCGGTAAGGTGGAGGCTCACATTTGGGAGGTTACAGGTTTGATTCCCAGCAACTGACCTTGAGTCATAGCAAAAAGGGTGAATGCTGGGGTGGTTTCTTCTACCATAATTATTTTTTCCCTCATTTCCTCTCATGTTTCAAGTATCCAGGCTCTGAACTTTTGGTAGTGCTGGACAGATGGTGCAGTTCCACTCTGGAAAGAATTCTCTCTTTGGCAGAGAGAGCTGTCTGTTGCGCCCCTTTCTGGGATTTCTCACCAATACTGATGGATTTCAAGCTTGGAAATCTTAGGGATTTCTGTGGTTGAACACTCATGATATCTTCATTTCATCCATGCCACCTGGAGGAGGGGAGTATGCCCACAAAAGATCCATAATGCTGTGCCCCTACTTTACAATATTCTCTGTCCATTATTCACAAAAACTGAGTGTAGGCTAAATTTGGAAAAGTAAATCAGATTGAGAATTCAATGCCATAACAGGGATTAGAAACTTGGATCTTTGACTTATCATGTTACTCCTCTACCTACCAAAATTTAGCCTACATACAGCATGAGTGAAAGAACAATTAACAGTATTAATAGTGTTAATCTTTAATGTTAATCTATTAAGATTGGGACTCAGTCTCTCTCTCTCTCTCTCTCTCTCTCTCTCTCTCTCTCTCTCTCTCTCTCTCTCTCTCTCTCTCTCTCTCTCTCTCTCTCTCTCTCTCTCTTTTTTATATAAGTTTAATGTCCTTTAACCTTGTTGGTCATATTGGACGATGAATGAAATTGGTGAAATGTTGCTCAAATGATCTCGAGGTCCATGGAGCTTAAAGTTACACAACATTTGTCTTCTCAGGATAAGTGAAAACCCCGAAAAAAAACCTTATCCGGGTAACTCACCCTATGTGAGATTCGAACTCACAACCTTTTGAATGTGAGGCAGACACATTATGTTGCATTATGGTTTACTGCAAAAACATTAGTCACTGGAAGAATTTGATTAAATACCAGCATGTTACCACTAGATCTCTTTAAAACACACAGTTTATTCCAATTTTTTCTTCTTTTTGTGGCATGAGCCATTTTTATGTTGTCATCTAAAGATTTTGATTAAAATTCCATTATAACTATCTTTAATTAACTCAACAAATTTCAAAAATGTTTCATGTAAAAGGATAGTTGGAATTGAGTGGATTTTCTTGAAAATCTTTGTATTGCAACATTGGAAAGTACCAAAGTTGGTTTATAAATTACTGAATGGAATCCTAACACAGAAAATATCAGAAAAGGGGATTTTTCTTGGACATGTTTCAAAGCATATGAACTTTGTTCATCATGCTCAACTGATACAGTACAGGTAGAACTATCTTTTGTGATGTTTCCTGTGTTATGATTCCAGCAGAGTAATTTCTAATTCAAATGCACATCACAGTTACAGAACTTCTGTGCACCAATTACACCAAATTTCGTATTTCTCTAACTTTTCATTTTTGAGTCTCTCTCTCCCTCTCTCACACACCTTTTTCTAAAACTGTGTTTTTACTGGTCCTCAAAACATGTATTTCAAATGAGATACCAATATCATATTTTTGTACAGATAGAATATTATTAATTGCTACAAACAAATGGTATTACAACAAGCAAAATCAACTTAACATTTTGCTATTGATGTGGCCATCATTGTGCATTCACATTCTTGTTCCTGTTGCATTTTAACTTAAATTTTTATTTGGTTATTCTTTACATTCTGGTTTTTGTTCTTGGGTTATTGTGAACTGGCTTTTAGTATTACAAGTTCATATACTTAGTGAACTACAGTTCCAAGCAACATGGAATTACCTGGTGTGGTGAAAGAAGTTCTGGAGGTCCATGGGAAAACAAAGATAGCAAAACAAGGCTATATGGTATGACATCCCCGAGTGCAGGACTTGCTGCAATTTCTTCTGGAGGCATAAACAACAATGGACGCATAGACCTTAGCATGCGATAGTGACGGCCGAGTTCTGAAGCTTGCCTGCACAGTGGTGCAACTGCTACCTCCATCTGCAACAGAATTGAGTTTTCAAATCAATGCAGAACACTGTTAATAATAAGTTGTGTAAAACATTTTAGTACAACATTGGGTTACTGAATCAGAGTTTATTACTTTTACTTTTTACCTGGTTGAAATCTGTAGCAAGCTTCAAACGACCTCCATCACCTAAAGGACGCACCAAGCAAGCATGATGAAGGAAAAGTTCAACACAACGACTTGCCACAGGAGTAGAGCTAAAAAAAAGAAGAAAAAAACCTGTTATGTAACCACCAAATACATTATCTGTGGGTTATGCTTACTATTATTATAAAAAGTATTACTTTATTAGTAATGAGCTCATTTGAAAAGAAAGAAAAAGGCTGCATTTATTTGACATAAATAGTATGTTTTAACAAGATCTACATTTTAAATAAGTTTTTGGCTATCTCTTATGGTTTCAAATCAATCAAGTTCCATCATGCCGCATCAGCATTTGTTGGGCCACCTTTACAGGGTTTCTTGATAAGGGAATTTCTAGTTTGAGAGTTTGCCACTATAAGACAAAATCACAACTTGTAGGCATAAAACATGGTGAATTGAGCTGGGTACCTTTTCTTTCATTCAGGCAAAAAAAAAAAAAAAAAATTATAGGATGTTTGCAAAAAACCCTCAGACATATATTTTGTTAGCCACTGAAATATCTTAAACTTACTGTATTGTAATACAAATCTTTATGGCCATTTCTGAGTAAATAAAAAATAACCAAGAACTTAACTATCAAGTTGCAATAGGGGGATTTTCTTGGAAATGTTTGGGCCACATCTTAAAAAATGATGAACTTAAATACCAAGCTTTTTGTTCACATATTTTCTAACAATGCTTTACTGAGGGGGTGGGGTTCAGGGAACATCTTGATATCACATTTTTTGGTGAAATACTTTCTCTACCTAAGTAAATAATAGAGAAAGTATAAAAGAGTTAAGACATGTGAGAGAAAATTCTCACAAAACAGTAATGAATTGCAGTAATGAATGCAAAGGTAGAGAGTAGTGTTGAAAAATTTAATGCTGTAGCTGGGATTTGAACCTCTGATCTTCTGCAAAAGTATCAGGTTTCATAGTTTACCAACTATTAGGTCAATTATTTCACAAAATTGCAAGTTGTTATTGCGGTATGTCATCATAAAATAATTTGAGACCTCCTTGTGATTTTACTAGGAAAATCTTGAGCCAGTTGGGGAATTAATGCTCTGTTGGCATATTGGTTAGAGTAACTGGATGGAGACCAGGAGATCCGAGACGTAAATCCTGGCTATAGCATTGAATTTTTCAGACAAAATGCCTTTGCAACTTCTGTCCTACACAGAGCTAGTGTAGAAGAAACAATTAATTTACCATGCAGTAATAAACTTTGAAATTACCATAGAAATGAACTTCTACTCTAAATGGTTAAAGCCTCACCATCAAGGAAACAGTGCCAGTCAGCGAGAAACCTGGATATTCAAACCAGTCAACAGTAGCTGGTGGTGTGAGCAACAGCTCATGTAAGCATGTTCCTGCATTAAATGTGGTGAATACAACTTAGACTGTTAGTCGACTCAATCCTAAATTGATTCAAACTCGTTTCACTGTGCAAGTTGATTTAAGAATTTAATGTATGGCAACATTTTAATATGTTTGCTTTATTATTCTCTCTACACATACATATACACAGTGCACAGAAAAGGTATTTTATTCCACCTAAAAATTCTGTATCAAGATTTCAGCAAAATGCATGTTTTGAGGACCATAGGAACATTGTTAGAAAAAGGGTGAGTGAGAGAGAGAGAGAGAGAGAGAGAGAGAGAGAGAGAGAGAGAGAGAGAGAGAGAGAGAGAGAGAGAGGGGGGGCAGCATAGTTCAAAAATAAAAAAGACCATTAAATACCAAATTTTGTATTTATCATCCAAGGCTGCGGCACAAAGATTTTCAAGGAAACCCCACCCCCCTCCAAACTACCTTTACATGGAAAATTTTTTGAAAATATTGTTTTTTTTTCACAATTGGCTCTAATGATTTTGATTAAAATACAGCATATTAAAGACATTTACATCACAAATAAAATGTATATCGAATTTTCTGGGAATAGCCTCTGAAGACCTCTTCATTGTGAATAAATTTTGCATAACTGGTAAACCATTAAAGATACAGGAAAACTTACTGCACAAAAATTGTAGATCTCCTTAAAACACATAATTTACGTCATACATTTTTCAAATGGAAGGTAATCTTTGGTTTCATCTTGTTTTTCGCTGGCTGTGCAAAATGAAATCTGAATTTCAATTGTTTCACATAATGACCAGCTTTCTAAAAGATTTGACTCGCTTTAGTCTAGGTAATTACTTTATTTCCCTTCTACTTGGGACTAATACAACCATTTCTTCTGTTTATCTGGATTACCATGATAAAGATAAGGGAATAATCTTCTGTAACAATAATTTGTATAGAAAGTCATGTGAATGGAACATATCAGGCATTTTTATTAATCTAGTCTCTCTACTATAAGTTATTTTGGTGTATTGTATGGTGTTTGGTAAATAACTTATAATTTAAACAAAAATATTTATTCAGCTTGCAATAACCATTTAATTATTCCTGGGATTGCAAGTGACTCCACGCCAGCTCTATCATTAAATACTAGGGCTAAAAATACAAGACATGCATAAGAAGAGAAATGACAATTGGAAACTACTGCATGGGAAAATCCATTTATAACCAAACACGAACACACTGGTCAATTTTGATACACTGACATTAAATAAGTTGACAAAAAGTTCACTGAGTCACCACAGTGTCACCCTACAACACCCCCTCTACAGTTGGTCCGGTATGGCAATGATAGCGACATCTCTTATACTTTTAAAAGTAAGAGATGTGCAGGGTCTCCAAAACAGACTTGTTTATCTTCATTATGTGCTATCATGTCATAGTAACAATCTTCAATATCATAAGTAAGAGGTCTTGTGTTTGAATCTTGGTTATGGCGAGTTACCCAGATAAGGTATTTCTGGAGTTTCCCTTATCCTGAGAAGATAAATGTCAAGTACTTTAGGCTCCATGGACCCCAGGTCATTTGAGCACTGGTTTCATTCATTGTTCAAAATGACTTACCAGGTTAAAGGATGTTAAACTACAAAAAAAATCATAACTAATAATTTCCCATTATTTGTAACTAAACCTTAACTCCATTCTCTAAAAGAGAAAGAATAGCTGAGTTCCAAACAACTGGCTTACTCCAAGATATATGCACAATTTAAAACAAATTCCCTTGTAAAAATGCTATTAAATCACATTTTTTTTATAAAAATAATGATGTTTGTTAACTCAGTTTCTCTATAGCATCATCATCAATTTTTGAAATTGGTCCATTTATGTTCACCTTTATCATATAAGGCGATATAGGTAGCTTTGACTTTGGAGAGCAACTGCTCTTTGGTAATAATACGAGGTACGTCCAGAAAGTCAGTTCCATTTGGTAATAAAATTAATTTGTGTACAGATACAGAATAATTATTTATTGCACAAAATTCTACAACTCTTAAACTACTTTTCCACATAACTGCCAAAATTTTGCAGGCATTTGTCATAGCGTGGCACAAGTTTTTGTATACCTTCTTCATAGAAGTTTGCCGCCTGTGTCTTAGAAAAGTTGGTACCTAACGTGAGCAAAGTTTACGAAATTTCAGTTTTTCGGTAACAATTTCATGAATTAGTGATGGTGAGTTTTGGGGAAATTCCATAGTGAGAGCACTAATTGTAAACTTGCGGTTTTCCTGGATCTTGTCATCAATCGCGTGAAGCAGTTCTTCTGTAACCAAAGATGGATGCCCACTTCGTTCTTCATCGTGCACTTCACTACGTCCTTCATTGAACTGTCGGACCCATCTTCTCACCATTGAATCACTCATCGCATTTTGTCCGTAAGCTTCGCAAATTTGCAGATAAATTTTTCAATTGGTTTCACTTTCCTAGCATTCAGAAAACAAATCACAGATCTGATTTCACAAGCGGCGGGATTTTCAATCAACACCGACATTGTAAACAAGCACAACAAAGCATATGTGGCTGACAGCGATCTCAAAATGGTGCACGTTTCTTCTCCTTGATACAGAGCGTCTACCGTGCATGTGTGGAACTGTGATCACAGCGCTGCAGCGGAGATAAATTGAAACGGAACTTACTTTCTGGACGTACCTCGTATTCAGTTGTCAGTTTTAGTAGGTGCAGATCTAGCAAGTGATCTAGGTTGAGCTTTCAGCAGGTGCATGGCTTCTTCTTTCCTAAACTCCAGATGTTTTTTTAGCTTTCTTGCTATAGTTCATGATGAATTTTCTAAACCAAACAATTTCTATGTAAAAAACATTTCAAAGAGATTCTACCACCACTTCTTGTTCATAATTACAAATGATAACTTGATAAGACATAGTTAAGAACATCTACACTACACATTCCCACATTTCTTCAAGATTTTTGGCTCTTGAACATCAAATCCCCTTTTTCTACAAAATCGCTTTGTATTTCCCTCCGGCATATGTATTTGGGACCTTGAGGTAGCTAGAGCATTATCATTCCACCTCACATACACACAGCATAATCACATCAATCACTCCTTTCTTCCTTCTACAGGATATTTGTTCAAGTCAAAGGACATTTTTTGACCCTTCCATCTTGTATAGTCCTTGTGGCTCTAAAATTCTTTTCTTTCAATTCACTCAGCAAGACATACTTTGATAGTTTTTTCACTTAATATTTCAACTTTTAGAGGAATCAGGCACACGGAAAATCACTTCATAATAGCTCAGGATCACAGAGAGATACCATTAAAATCACTCTTTCCTCCATAAATTTTAATTTATTAAGCCCATGGTCAAAATTTGGTCCAACATTTTTTATACAACGTGAACGTTATGTACAATTTCTCCGTACCATTCCCACAGGAGTGTGTATTGGTCCAAATATTTCTCATATGCACATGAACAGCTGATAGAAAATGGTGGAGGTTGCTGATCCACAATTATTTACGTTCACTGTAGCAAGCTTAGTTTATGCATCCATTGCAAGAGCACATTATAATAGAAAGAAAAAATCAATAAAGAGACGTTGTTGGACTAGACCATCGCTGGAACGTAGGAATGTAGACTAAGGAAGAAGTGTACTACATATGCTGCAAAATGAGCTTGTTTCTGACACTGTAAATTATTTTAACTTCCTTAGAATGGACAAAAATTTGTTTGGAAAGCTGCTGTCTTTAGTTGAGGCAAAAATCACTTGCCAAGACACAAATATGAAGCAATCCATACCAGCAAATCAAAGGTAGCATTTTTATATTGTTGAGAAAAGAATGTTAATAACAAATACTAAAATACATTTGCAAGGGTTATAAACACCCGAGTCATTTCATGAATCTCTGCCGCACAAAAAAAATGTGTGCATTTTAACCATTGCTCAGCTACCATAACCCTATTATTTAGGACAAAGACTACAAGATACAGCCAAGTTTCACACAAACAATCACGTTGGTGGGAAGTAAGACCCAGCGCTAGCTGCCATCTTATTACGTCATTACCACCCGGTCGCTCATTAGTTGATTTCATACGTTTGGACCAAAAATTAGAAACAGCAGTATCCTGTTGTAGCAAACTGGAATTGGAGCAAAAAATAGGAGGAAATTGTAAACAATGAAATTATCCAATGTCCCACAATCCAATTTGTAGTTTGAAGAGTATTGGACCAAAATATTTTACTGTGGGACATCAGCTTAAGGATATCCAGTATCCATACTTTGAAACAATTTATTTAGATATTCTTAAATGCCAATGTTCCTATTTGAGAATGCCCAAATAAATATTGCTCTCCAATTTATGACTTAAAAATGATTTATTTGCCAAAAGTGTTTAACAACTTGATTATTAAGTTATTAAACAGAAAAACTATGGTACAGAAATTAAAACTGCTTTAATTAGGGCACAAGACTAAACATATATAAGTGGGTCCTTTAGTTTACACATTTTTTTACTCACTCTATCTGGTCTATTTTTTAAAATTCAGTTTATGGCTTCTCTCAATTTATTTATTTTTTCTTGTATGATAAACCTTCACATATGAAGAAAAAAAAGATATTCTTAAACAAAATAATGCTAAAATTAAGCTTCTATATTATTATTTTTACCATTTAATTACAGTTTCATGGTTATGGAATGGAGACAGGTAATTGTTGACTGCTCTTGCAATGAACCCATGAAGTTCCTTCATATATAAAGAGCATTGAGAAGCATCACTTTTCTTTGAAGACATTGCTGCTTTGTCTTCTGCTGTTGCTCCCCTGCAAGTACAAAAATAACATTAGTTTTCTATAGGAATACTTAACATAGAATTTTGTTTAAACTGATATTTGAAGTGATTTTCAGCAGACCAATGCTGCAAAATTTACAATTTACAATTTTGCAAATGAATGCATAAATAACTATGAATTATTTTTCAAGCCCCACAAAAAAGTTTAGATATCATATTCACTACACATGCTCTCTACACTTATCAATTATTACTTTCAATACTTGGAAGTAAATCTTGCAGTCACCTTTCATTTAACATTTCTCTTAAGTAGCACTTTAAACACTGTTAATCATCACCCAATATAGTTCTCTATTTAATTGATATAATTATTTTATGTTCTTAGATTTTTTTATCTTTTTCCCTGGTCACTAATCAGATTATGACAGTTATTATATGTTTGTTAATTCACTTGAGTCAGTGAATGTCAGATAAATGGCCTTAGTTGTGTAGTCACATACCTTGCAATTTCTCTTATTCTTAATGGGTTCTGACAAAATGTGGCTTTTTATTGTGGAAATGCTGGCTATTTTTTGTATGTAGCTATAGTCATTGTGATGCTGGAATATGGTTTTAATTGGATAATTGTCTTCCTATAACATCTGCTTGGGTACAGAAGTTCAAGAAACAAAAGGAGATACATAGTAGGACCGTTTTTCCCATGTCATAGATTTACAGTATATAAAAGAACCTAGCTGATAAAGAAGCCTCTGAGCAAAATTAAGTGGTCTTTCATGCCCAATATAGAATGGGATGCTGAGAACCACAGCAGTTAAAGAGCATCCATAAATAAAACTCCATTTCCATTTTCCATCCTATGAAGAGAAACAAGACAATTTTCAATTAATTCACATACTGGACCTGGGCATTGTATAAATTCCAGAACATCTATAAAAAATTCCAGCCTGGGCTGATGAATAGCCATATTTCTTGTATGGATGCTTAGTGCAAATAAATAAAAATAAAAAAATAAGAAATTCAACATCTCCTTGGTGCCATAGTGTAAATACAGCTTAAAAAAAGTCTGTTAATAGTTAACAACATTTATTAACTTCCCTCAGAAAAAAATCTGACTTGTACAAAATAGACTGCTTGTATTGTGATGTTTATATTGTTGGGATGAAGAGGAAAGGACTTTTTTTGACATATTCTTAATAAGGAAATTGATAACTCCAGTTTCTGGGACAGGAACTAAATGAGTAGGGATATCAATTTACTCAAACATGCTAACAGGTTCATCAACTGCAGCACTTGCGAGAAGATTTTATTAAGAAATACAGAGACCTCCTGAATTTTGACATCCCCAAAGATGTCATTTAAATTCAACAAGTAGCCACAAGGATTGCCCCATAGTTTCCATGTTGATCAAATAACTAACACCAGTAGTTGACAATGAGCTAGTGATGCAAACATGTGTCTGTGAAACTTGTTTTTGTGAATTATAGAAGGCCATTTCCGATCTCTGGAAAAGAATTTCCAAGTTGTTGTGGTACTACTGTTAGCAAGCCAATGTCAACACTTTGTGCGAACAACATACATCATTCCTGCTTTAGCTGCTTAGAGCTAGCATGTGCTAGCTGCAACAATGCTGAAGCAAATCAAACCATTTTGGTAAGGCTAAACTGTCGCCCATTCCGATGCAAACTATAACTATTTCGCTATTACTGAGATGTGCAAGAAGTGAAATTTCTTTGTTTCCAAGAAAGATATAAGTTCTGTGCTCAATAAAAACGGAGAAAATTGTATGGGTCAATTCCAAAAGAAAAGAAACAGGCAAACCCATGATCTGCAACTAGCCATTGCTTGCAAGTTAGGGCCATCATTAAAAATTGTTGACACCATAATCAACAGAGATTTGAACTTGGAAATATGTCATGTGTCAAAAGTAGAGTTCACAAATTGTTGCCTCGTAAGATTTCAGGGCATCACACAAACAATAGGAAGCTGTATGAGAGAAGCCTGGTGGGCAAAAGATGGAAGTTTGTAGTAACATTGGAAGAGGCATATGTCTAAATGACTGTAACAAAACCTGTGCACTTTACTAATGCCCAAAGGCAGAGAAACATTTTCAAAAATGGTACTCAGAATGTATGGAAACTTTTTCCAAAGGATTTATGATTATTGATTGTTACAATGGCAAATTGACAATCCGCCAAGTTGATAATAGGTTAAAATCAACTCCCAGTACTACAGGAGAAACTTCTGACCTCAATTTACTGCAATGATATCCTGGCTCTATATGGAGCAAAGGTCCTGGGTGCACCAGGATAAAGCTTCTAGAGAAAGTCGATAAAAAATCAGCAATACTTACTGTTCCTTTCAGCAACATTTCAGTGAAGTTGTCTGATGCATCACTTACTATAAATGGCTTATGTAAAGCTTGTAAAGAGGGGTGGGAAAAGATTGACATTATTGTATTCTGTAAAAGCTTTCTGTAATGGAAATTAAGGTACACAGATATAGCTGTAATAAAGGGACATCCAATTGAGCATGACATGGAATTTCCCAAGACAAATTTCAAAGTGAAATTTGTTACCAGAGATTGGAAACAACCTCTGGATGTGTATGTGACCTATAAGAGTATAATAAGTTCCTGAAAATGTACTCAAGCTTCCAGCCAGGTCGTCAAGGATTGATATCTGAGACATTTCAGACTCCTAGTGTCTTTTACAGGGAAACTGAACTGACAGAGAAAAGTTCTACTCCTATTTATAAGCAGTGAGGCAGTGCCAATCAAGAGTGAAATATGATTGCCTTAGCTACTCTAAGCACCTTCACAAAACACTACACTGAGATGAGTTAAACTTGAGCACAGTCCCATTGAAAAACTTTGAACAAAACTTCATTGCAGACACAGGTTTTAGTGGAATTCTTAGCAGATTTTTTCTGGTGCTTTAGGGCTGGTGTCCAGGTAAACCAGATTTTTCCTGGTGCTTTAGAGCTGGTGTCCAGGTAAACTGAGTTGAAGTCCAGAGTCATGATTTAAGTTAAATCATCAACCTAGTTCTAAACCCATTGATATGGTCCATAAGAAGTTTTGTAGGGAAGTAATGGGCTTACCAAGTGCAGTGGCAAAATAAGTAATACAGATAGAGATGGGAAAAGTGCCGAGGAGGGATATGATTATAGGTTTAGGATCCTAGATTTAGATAAGAACAATTTGTTAAGGCAGAGTGTGGAGTAGAAGGAAAAGTCTTAGGAGCTTTAGATGGACTAGTAGCATCCGAATGAACCTGGAAGTAAATGGGATAGGGCATTACTGGAGGAGAGGAGAAAATAATCATATTAAATTTTGGAAAATAATAAGGAACATATTTGAATATTTTTATATATATATATATATGAAGGAATCATGGGAAAAGTAGAGATAAGTAGATAATGTAAATTATAATAAAAGGGAGGGAATAGCATGATTAAGAAAACAGGAATTTGGAGATTAAGAGGGATAAGAAGAGACATCTCGCAGAGTTAGTATCACATTTGAGGGGGGAAGAAAGAACTGGAGCATGTAGTTTTTGAATGCCAAGGAACAGCATTCAAATACTATGGAGAAAAGAATTCCTGGAGCAGAAGTAAGATAAGGTGGATATGAGAAGAGCATTAAGGAAGACTTTTAGGTCAATTGTTAAGTGAAGTTAAGAAAAACTAGAACTAATCTGTACTAAGGGAATTAGAGTAAATATAATTTTCTGTAAGTTATTAATGTTTTTTGATAGTTACAGGGAACTTAAAATATATGCAAGTGTAATTATATGGTGGGTATGATGAGGTAAGCATTGTGGCTGAATGCCCGTCAAATATATATTAGCTTAATACAGATAAATAAAAAGCTTAGTTCTATCTGGACATAGGCTATAGTTTTCCCCAGAAGAAATCTGCTAAAACCTGTGAGTTTTCTAAAAGGAACATGCCCAAGATGTGAAATCCATGAAGTATCTGTGATCTCTTGATTGACACTGCTCCCAAGGGCCATCTGCCTATAAATTCTTCCCCTTCAGTTCAGTTTCTCTGAAGACAGAGACAATAGCATTTTTCAAAATGTTGGAGTACTAATCCTTCACAACATGGCTGGAAGCCAAAGATTAATTTGAGGTAAATATTAGTGAGGCAAACCCTGAGTTCTTAGTATAATAAGTTGTTTCAACCTTCATTATTTTATGTCCACAGGTAATTGTAATTTATTAGCAGCCTATAGACTCTTTTCGAGTATCGGGCATTGTCAGTTTACATTAAACAAAATTAGCAGTGTTTACTAAAGACTGTAACAAGATACTCTTGGTCTACTGCTGCTTGACTGAATTGGGTACTTTCATTTCAAGTCATGATTCTTAACTCCTGTATTGAAAAACAATGCTCCATCCCTTCTACTGTGAATGTGCAAATTCATTGCACACTGCTAACCACAGTACATCTATAACATTATCTATTCCTTTAATTTATATTAAAGGAATTCCAATTGATCCTCATATTCCTAACCACCTTTTATGAACTTCCATGATTCTAATGATTATCCTACATTCCTAAATGGCATTTTAGCTAATTGTGTGTTGCATGGAGTACTTCCACAGGTACTGCTTTTTATTGGAACTTGGAGGCAGGTATGGTTCCAAGATATTACATCATATAACTCTTGATAATAATGCATACTTTCTACAATCAAAGCCTTACTTTTGGAACCAGTTATAACAATAATAAAATTATTACACTAGTGCTGAAATGGAGAAGTTATTTTGAAACTGTATAACTGAACATTCTTGGAACCATTCCAATAGGCAGATGCCATATTCTTTTCCTATCTCTAGTTTGTGGCTTTTATAATTGTTAATCTGATATACTGTTGTTTTCATAAAACATTTAAATTAACTGCACCACCAGCAACTGGAGCTCATAACTCATTGTTTTTCCTGAAAACATACTTACACTTAGTATCTGTATGCACAAGACAACTAACCATCAATGGTAAGTTAAAGCACACACCTTGCCTTTTATTTCTCTTTTAAATCTTTATCCACAATAAACATCCATTAAAGGTAAGTAAACATTTGTGGTAGAAAAATCTAGGTTTTTTTAAAAGACATATTGTACTATAGATACTAAAATTTTGGAAGTGTTAAACATTTTGTTATAGCAAATGCAGTAACAGTGATGTTTAAAGACAGATTACATTTTTGATGGCATGTCACTATAACATGTTATTTATAGAGTGAAAATATTCCAGTTTAACTCTATTAGAAAAACTAAATGTAATTTGAAAACTATAGTGGGGGAGGGGGGCCCTTGAAGAAATATTAAATACAAAAACATTGATAAATCAGTCATAGATATCATTATGTCATTTAACCATTAAATATAAACCCTGAGGTTCAATTATTGAAGTAATTAAATGGAACTAAAATATTTATTGCATAGAGACTTTTGAAATACCACCAATTGATTCTATCAATAATTTTGTTTTGATCTCATAGCTCAGTCAGTAAAATACTTACCTGCTGTGCAAGAGGTCTAGGGTTTGGTTTCCAGCTGATGGATGAGAATTTTTCTCTACACAAGATTATTCCATTTTCCCCAGAGCTTGGAAATATGAATGTGTGTGATCTATTGTATAAAACCCAATGACAACTATAATAACATTGTTGATAGACAATACGTTCCTGAGGTAAAAAGTTGTCAATTTGAACATAGCAGTTAAAAGTGGGATAGAAATTGTAGCAATTAAATAATTCCAAAACATGGATTTTAATTAAAAAGATAAGAATAAAGTTTATTGACCGTTAAGCTGTTTTACAAAATTGCAATTGGTCTTGTCAAGTACAAAATTTATCAAATTACAAAATTGGAGCTTTATACAATTATTTACCCATTTAAAACAGTTGAATATATTTGCTACTGTTTGCATAACGAACTATTACAGCATGTTTATGATAAATTTGTATTAATGGTTACATTTTACAAAGCTTGCTTAGATATTACTCATGTGTGTGAAAGTTATTACATTCTAAGAATTCTTCTACTGAGTAAAAAGCTTTATTTTTCAGCCAATTGTCCAGAAATGTTTTAAATTTATGATTGGGTAATGAGGCAATATGTATTGGAATGCCATGAATTTTTGATAATCTTGAGTAAGGTAAGTTTATAGTATAGTTATTTCATGTTTGTAGCCATGTACTGTCTGTCAGAGTGCATATTTTTGGAGGTTTACCTTCATGAACATCAATGAATGGTAAATGTACAATACTGACATAGTCATGATTTTAAGTTTTTTTTTTTGAAAAATTGTCTGCAAGGATGGTTATAATTTAAATTAAGCAGAAGAAATATTAGAAATAACGAAGGAAAAGCTGAATTTGGAATTGTACAGATGGGAAATTATTGAAGCTTATCGAGTTGGAAGACAACTTGGCAAGAGAACAATTATAGTGAAATTTGCAACAGCCCAATTAGTACATGAAGTACTTAAAAGAGCCAAGAAATTAAAAGGAACAGACATTTTTATTAATAAAGATTTATCACCTAAGAAGAGAGCTCTGCAAAGAAATTTGGTACAAAAAATGAAAGAAGCAAGAGCCCAGGGAAGAAGAGCTTATATTAGAAATTTCCAATTGTGGATTGACGGAGAAAAGACATCGCATCTGGACAAGAAGGAGCTAAGAGAACCCCAATCAGGCACAGAGGAAATTACTCAGCAAATGTCAACGCCAACTTTAGGAAGCACAACAGGAAGATCAAAGTCCAAACAAAAAGGAATGGATGTGGGTGAAGACAGTGAAAGTGTGTGTTGGAACCGAAATCTGCCTGTCAGCATGGATATGAGGACGGCATATGCAGATAGGACGTCATCCAACTTGCCTACGAGAGAAATAACAGCTGACGAAGAAATGACGTCAACAGAGGAAGCAACAGGAGGAGGAGCCACCAGAGTGACGTCACCTAGGAAAATAGTGTCACCGAGAAGAGGGGAAGTAATAGCCGCACGTAATTTGGCTGCGAAGGGAAAGAAGGCGTGGCAACAGAGTAGCGGGGAAAATACAGAAGGGGAAGAAGACAACATCATATCATCTGAACATGGCAGCGTGCTAGTTTTAGATAGAAATAAAACTATTTCTTCCCGAGAAGGGATACAATTAAGGAGTAAAAGAACTCTAGAAACATTTAGATTTAGATTAGGCTCACAATAGGGAAGGGAGAATATAAGGAGGCTTGGATTCTGGAATTGTGAGGGAGTTAAAAACAAAATATATGCGGGGAGTTTAAATCAATTATTGACAAAACTTGATTATCTCGCGGTAGCTGAAACATGGCTAAAAGAGGACCAGGTTTACGTAAAGGATTTTGATTTTGTAGGGATAAAAGGAGATAAGGTAGCAAGAAAGGGGAGGGCATCTGGAGGCATAGGCTTTTTTGTAAAGAAAACGTTAAGTAAAGGAGTTAAAGAAACTTGGTCAAGGAGAAAAGAAATACTATGGATTGTATTAGAGGAGAAACAAATAGTTGAAAATGTTATATGTATAGGCATAGTATACAATCCTCCTCTTCCTTCGCGCTTTCATAATCCGGACCTCCTTAAACACCTAGAGATAGAAATAGAACATTTAAAGGAGAGATATGGTAATTCTGAGATTATATTAATGGGAGACTTTAATATTAGGATTGGCGAAAATGATGTTATTGGAGGGAATAGGTGGATGAGCAATGATACATTAGAGAAACCTGAGAAAATTAGATACAGCAAAGATAAGATAGTTGACAAAGGCTATATGAAATTTATAGAATTCTGTGAATTGAATGCCTTTGATATTTTGAATGGGAAATATGGAGAAGATGTGAATGGAGAATATACGTATGTTAGTAATAATGGTCAAAGTGTGATTGATTATGTATTATGGCCAATTAATATGGGGTATATTTTAAGTAATTTTAAGATACTAAATTTAAGTTCCAACAGTGGGCATTTTCCATTGATAGTAGACATAAAAACATGCACAGAGCAAATAGTCTATAATTTAAGGGAGGAAAAGTGCAACATAGAAGAATACAGTAGATACAAATGGAAGGAAGAGTATTGCAATAAATTTAGGCAGACACTAAACTCTAATTATGGCCAGATATGTCAGTGTGGAATAAGTTTTATGATAAAGGAACAAGAAATTGAAAGTGCTATGGATATCTTAAATATCATTATGCTAAGGGCTGGGGAGGAAATGAAAATGAGAAAGAAGGTTTACAAAAGAGATGAGGGCTGGTTTGATGAAGAATGTAGAGTAACTAAAAGACAAGTCAAACAGCTGCTCATAAAGTGGAGGGAATTAGGAAACATAGAATTAAAGAAAGAGTATATGCAAGGGAGGGATTTATATAATTTATTACTGGAACAAAAGAAAACAAGCTGGATGAAAAAATATGAAAGTAATTTGATACGAATTCTAAATGAAAATAATGCAAATGAGATATGGAAGGTTATGAAATCAATGTATAATAAATATGTAACAAAACCAAGTATAAAACCAGGAGAATGGATGGAATATTTTAAAAATTTGTATGGGGAAAAAAAGAGTAAAAATGAGATAGGAAATTGGGAAATAGGTAATAACTATGTAGATATACTCGATGATATAATAAGAAGTGAAGAAATAATCCAACAGGTGAAAATAATGAAAAGAAATAAAGCAACGGGAATAGATGGAATCCCTCCAGAGTTCCTTAAGGAATGGTGCACTGAAATAAACAGAGTTAAGGTTTTAGTAGACTTATTTAACACAATTAAGGTGAAGGGGTATATACCAGATAAGTGGAGGAAAGCAATCATACATCCACTATACAAAGGCAAGGGTAGTGTTGACAAACCAAACAACTATAGAGGCATTGCATTATTATCAAATGTAGGAAAAATTTTTACTGGTATTATGGCAAGCAGGATACAAACATGGGTTGAAGAATATGATATCCTCTCGGAACTTCAGATGGGCTTTAGAAAAGGGAGGAGGACAGTTGATAACTTATTTATTATAAAAACACTGGTAGATAAATACTTGAAAGACAAAAGAGGAAAGTTATATATGGCTTTTGTGGATTTAGAGAAAGCATACGATAGGATAGAGCTTCAATTGCTGTGGCATAAGTTGTTGACTAAAGGAGTGAGTAAACAAATGGTGGACACCCTTAGAGCATTATATAAGGAAAATACTTTTTGTATAAGAGTGGAGGAAGGGGTTGTAACAAGAGAAATCCAACAAGAGAAAGGCCTTAGACAGGGATGTAAGTTAAGTCCAGTCCTATTCAATTTATATATAGATGATGTATTAACAGAAATTGGGAGAAATAATAACTCGATGCCAGTAATTAATAATATTCAGATTCCAGGATTACTGTTTGCAGATGATCTAGTTATAGGTGCAATTACAGTGAATGGCTTGAAACAATCCTTGCAAACATTAAATAATTACTGTAAAGAGTGGAGTTTAAAAGTGAACCAGGACAAGACGCAGATTGTAGTGTTCAAAAAAGGGGGAAAATTGAGCAAATATGAAAAATGGAAGAATGAGAATGAAAAGGAGTACAGGGTAGTGAGAGAATGTATTTATCTAGGAGTTAAAATTGATAGTGGTGGCAATTGGGAAAAGCAAAAGAAATTTGCATTGGCAAAAGGAAAAGGAGCTTTATCAGCTATTAGAAGTTGCAAATACAAAGCACCTAATATAAATATTAGATGGTTAGAAAAAGTGTACAATATGGTGGTTGAGGCAAAAATGCTATATGGGATAGAAGTATGGGGATTAGAAGGAGGATGGGAAGGCATAGATGAGGTGCATAGGAAATTTTGCAAAGAAATACTGGGGTTACCAAATGCAACTGTTAGGCAGGTAGCACAAATAGAGCTGGGTAGAGTGGCAAGTAAGGGAAAGATTATGGAAAGGGCATTGAAATTTTGGCATAGGATATTGAAATTGGAAGAAAGGAATTTGTTAAAACAGTGTTTAGTATATCAAGAGAAAAGTTTAAAGAACAAGGGATGGGTAGACTGTCTTCGAAATAACCTGGAAAGTAGTGGGTTAGGGGAAATGTGGAGAAGAAGAGAAAATAATGTGAATAACTTCTGGAAGTTGGCAAGGAAAAGATTTGAGGATATAGAAATACAAAAAATATTTAGTGAAATAACTGAAAAGAGATCTTTAGTTTTCTATATACCAATGAAAGTCTCATGGGGAAGGGAAAAGTACATTGATGTGACAAATAAAGAGGAGCGAGAAGGTATTGCATGGCTGAAAGCAGGAGTATGGAGATTAAAAGGTCTAAGGAAAGGTATTCCACAAAATCAATGTCCTATATGTGGCGGAAATGAAGATATAGAACACATTTTATTTAAATGTAAAGGAACTGAAATTTGGAGAAAAAAGTATATTAATAAGAAATGGTTTAAAATAGATAGAAATGTAGTAGTAGTTGAAATGTTTCAAAAAGATAGTAAGAAGATTGGACAATTCTTATGCAAAGTGAAAAATAAATGGATATGGACAGTAAATAGACAAAATGGTGTAATAAACTAGAATTAATAAACTATTGTAAAATATGAGTATGACCGGTAAAGAGCCAGGGCTGAATACCGATCATATTCACCTGTATAATGCTTAGCATAAATAAATAAATAAATAAATAAATTTAAATTAGCAACATATCTAACCTTTTTTTTTTTTTTTTAATATAGTTTGTGTTGCTGCAGAATTACCCCAGAGAAGTATACCATATGTTAGGAATAAAAGAAGGCATAATATACATGTATAATTAAATTTTCACTAGCGCTATGACAAAGTTTGTATAACAGAAATAAGATACAGACAATGTTCCACTTTTGTAATTTATTTGATGTTCCCAATTAAGTCTTTGTCTATGTAAATTCTTAGAAGTATGACAGATTTATTATCCTGATTCTTTGCGTTTAATTGAAATAAGAGTTCTTCAGTTAAGAACTGTTATTTATCTGTAGCATGTTTGCATTAAACCATTCAGTTGCTAAATCCACCATATGTTTATTTTAATTACAAAGTTATTCTAGATTTGGGCTTGTTGTTACTAATATAGTATCATCAGCGTATAAAACTGTTTTACATGGAAGATTAATGGGTAAATCATTTACATATATAATGAATAAGAAGGGACCTAATACCGAACCTTGAGGTACTCCTTTAGTTACCGACCTTGAATCAGACATTTCATTTTTATTTATTATATTTGAAGTCTGTTTTCTAAATATGTATATAAATAATTTACGGTGCCCAGTAAATGTATTTTGTAGACTAAGCGGTGTTGTTTACGAAGCAATTACTTTCTGTAACAAAATATTACTTACATTGAATAGTCTTCATAATGCATTGTAAGAATAATAGCCTCAATTGCATCTGATATAGAAGCTAATAATGGATTTAATATATTCTGGGTCTGCTTGTTTGTATGACTTAGTGATTCCTGTATAATGTTGGCAGCATCCTGTGACAAACTGGTCTTCATGTTGGCCATAACTCTTCCTATTTGTCCATTGAGATAATGTAACAGATTTGCTATTGATACATTCGTTGTCTGACCTGGTGTGCATGAATCTGAAAAAAAAGATGCATCATTTTTATATCACATTTTAAATAGGTGCCAGAGGGCAAGAGTGTACATAAAGGTGCATTTGGGGTGAGAGGGCTGAAAAACATTTCACTTTTAGAGATTTATTGAAGCA
Source organism: Hymenopus coronatus (assembly GCA_030762935.1). Taxonomy (NCBI): domain Eukaryota; kingdom Metazoa; phylum Arthropoda; class Insecta; order Mantodea; family Hymenopodidae; genus Hymenopus; species Hymenopus coronatus. The sequence goes on from CM060897.1 coordinate 32,933,413, forward strand.
AGAGATATATCTACAGCATCGCTGAATAGGGTATGTTGACTAAAAGAATTTGATAGACCACATTACAGCCAAACAACTAAGTACTTGTAGGACCAAGACATAACAAATTGTTCAATATTTTTTTATTTTCTCAAAAATGGCTCTAATGATTTTTATTAAAACATATGTTTGATATCTACAAAATTCTTTAAGTTTATATCTTGAATTTCATTCAGAACGGTTTTTGTATGATTTTGCATAACTGTTAAACCATTAGAAATTGACAATAGCATGAAAATACTGATTTCATTCACAAATATGCATAATTTATGTCAAATTACTTTATGTTAACAATTACCAAAATAATTGTTATTGGTTTAAATTTTCTACTACACTTTGCATATTCTTGAAGTGCTAAGTCAAGTCTTTCATTTCAGAAATGTCTACTAGAATTTCGAAGCCAGCAACAATGACTTACTTTAAGATCTTGCTATTGTTTTGGTCTCCTATATCAACCCATAGCCAATAATTTGTGTAATAAGACCATTTTAGCAAACATTTACGTCAATTAACATGAAATATGTCACAGAGAAAGTAAAAAAATCTTATGTATTTTATTCACATGACTTTCTTAACCTATTCTGTAACAAATTTTTCTACTTCGTGTTAATCCAGATAAACTTTAGCAGAAATGGCATTATTACTTAGTTTTCCTTATAAGTAGAAGGGAATGTAAAAGGTTGAAGTGCTAGTCAAATATTTTAAAAACTGTTGCTATTTGATTGAAATTTGGTTTTCTTTGCATAGCCAAGAGTAAAACAAATGACATAGGAATGACAAATTAGCATATGAGAAAAGTTTAAGCATTTTAAAATTTAAATCAACAGCATGGAGCATCTTGGAAATGGATAATTAAAAAATATGACAAAAGGTGTTTTAACAAGAAGTATATTTTTTGTGCATTAAGTATTTGCCCATCTCTTATGGTTTATCAGTTATACAAAAGTCATCCAGAATGAAGAGTTCCCAGAAAATTCAAGAGATATATATATTTTATTTGTCATGTAAATAGTTTCAATACAGAGTAATTATTAAAATTGTTTCCATGTAAAGGGTAGTTTGGGGTAGATGGGATTTTCTTGAAAATCTTCTTGTTGCATCCTTGGAAGATGTTGAACTTAATTATCAAGTTTGGTATTTAACAGATTTTTCAATTTTAAGTTATGTTACTCATGTGCGCTTACAAATACATGCAAGCACCTTTTTCTAATTTTTTTTTAATACGTGGTATCCTAAAACATGTATTTCAGTGAAATCCTTATATCAAATTTTTGGGTGGACTGCAATAACTTTTCTCTATGTACTATGATAAGTAAAAGTGTTCAGGGAGCAATTGAATTATCGTATGGAAGCTTCCTCTAGAACATCTTAGGGAGTCTCTGCAACTGAAAGTCAGCCTTGGAGAGGTTCTGGCAGATGATAACCAAGTGGTCAAAGAGATTTTTTAAGCTCTTGTCCAAGGTAAATCTTCAAATGAGGGTTTAGGTTTACGGTCAAATTTTAATACCTTTTGGTCTAGTTTTGTAAATCCATTTTTACTTTCTCTATACGAACTATGTACATAGTGTACAGAGAATGTATTGCACTCCACCAAAAAATTTGATACCGAGATTTCACTGGAAATATATGTTTTAGGGTCCCCTGTATCCAAAAAAAAGTATTTTCAGAAAAAGGTCTGTGTGTGTGTGTGTCCGTGAGTCTGTGAACACGATAACTCAAAAACGAAAAGTCGGTAAAATACCATACTTGGTATTTAAGTTTAGTGTCTTCCAGGGATGCGACACGAAGATTTTGAGAAAAATCCCCCCACCCCAAACTACCCTTTACCTGGAACTTTTTTCGAAAATTTTGATTTTCTGAAAAATGGCTGTAACGATTTTGATTAAAATATCATATATTAAAGATATTTACCTGACAAATAAAATGTATATTTTGAATTTTCTGGGAATAGCCTCTGAAGACTACTTTATTCTGAATGAATTTTGCATAACTACTAAACCGTAAGAGATGGACAAAAACTTAACACACAAAAAATGAAGAGCACGTTAAAACACACAATTTATGTTATATACATTTTTTTCATGGAGTTCATCATTTTTGAGATATTCCTTTTTCTTGGTTTCAGCTTTGAAAAACGTAACTTTTCTCATACAGGAATTTATCAACTCTTGTCCATACAAACAAAGGAAAATCAGTCACATAGCAACCAGCTTTTGGCTTTTACTTTAACCTATGGTACTCCCTTATTTCGCTTCTACTTACAATAAAGCAAGAAATAAGACTATTTCTGCTAATTTTTCTCGATTAGCATGAAATAAATAAAAGATAAGCTTATTAACAATAATTTGTTACAGAGATATAGAGAAAGTCATGTGAATGGAACACATCAGAATTTTATATCTAGCTTTTGCCATGTTGTTGAGCACCCTTAAATATACAGCATCATCATATGGGAGATGATATTCATTAAATAATCTGGAGGAAACCTTATGAATTTTGAAATTGCAAAGAAGGGAAATCTTAAGACTGATCATCTTAGTATCACAATCAACAGTCAATGCTAGCTGAAGATGTGAGAAAAGCTCACTAAACATGCACTACGTAAGTAACAATAATAAGTGGAGCTTAGAGTAAAAAACTACTGTTGGAGTTGACTAAACAGGTTTCACTTTCTATACATATATTTCAGAAGCATACATTAATTGTATCAAATAGTCTGAACATATAAATCCCTCATGGATCAATGCAGCTCATTTGGTGACAGCAGTTTGAATAAATGCACCTATCCATACTAATCTGTACAGAATATCAGAGTTCTTACCTGATCTTCATGATTTTTATGGAAAATTTCTCCCATATGTCTAATTCCTTCGCATTTCTGTTGGTTTAACATCATATCATTGTTTATGTTGTGATGTGTGATCTAAAAATGTCATTTATTGCAGGTTTATCCATTTGTTTAAATTTAATTTTCTTAGGTGTTCTTTAAGACTTCTGGGCTGATGTATAGTCAGTCATATTCTTGTATTGTTACTTGGTGCAAATAAACAAATTAAAAAATAAGAACACACTCAGAACAATTAATCTGTTGTACTATATCCCCAATCTGTTCTGAGTATGATCTTGTGTACGTTGGAAAAACAAAAAGAAGTCTGAACATCAGATGGAAAGAACACCTAAGAAACGTTACATATAAGCAAACAGACAAATCTGCTGCAGCTCACCATTTTTGGAACACACATCACAGCAATGATACAGGACATAAAAACCAAGAATGCCAAGGAGTTAGAAATGTGGGAGAAAACTGTCAACAAGAAGCATGACAATTTTGATAAGACTGCCTCCGTGGACGAGTGGTCAGCGAGCTGACTTCTCACCCAGAGGTCCCGGGTTCGATTCCCGGCTGGGGCAGGGAATTTTTCTTTAACCAGATTTATTCCCTATCCCCCACAGTGTCTGGAAGTATGAATGTGAGAGTGAATGTGCGTGTGTCTTAGTTATATAATAATGATTAACCTAATGTCCTAACCTACAGTAATACGAGTTGTTTCACAAGTCAAAGCCCCCGATATGACCATTGAAGTTAAAGGGGGCTATACAAATGAAACAAAAAAACAAACAAAAAACAAAAAAAAAAACAAAAAAAAACAAAAAAAAAAATAATAATATTTTGATAATTGGAATTTTTCAATCTGATTCTATGTTCCATGAAGATCTAGTTATGAAGTTTGATATTCCTGAGAATGTGGATAAACAGCAGCCGCTGACAGAGACGCTACAGAACAAATATGCTCAAACTAGTTGACAGCACTTAACAATGTAGGTAACAACCTTTAAAAGTCTGCTCCTGCTGTACATGTATGTTAAATGAGGTCTTAGGAGTGTTTAGTCAACTTAGTTTCTAATTTTTAATTTCTCTACATGTACTATATAGATAATGTATAGAGAAGGTATTGCATTCCACCCAAAAAATTGATACCCTTATATCCCTGGAAACAGAGATATATAGGGTCCCCTGTATCCATAAAAAAGTCCATGTGTGTGTGGTGTGTGTGTCCGTGAATAGCATAACCCCAAAATGAAAAATCGGTAAAATACCAAACTTGGTATATAAGTTTAATAACTTCCAAGGATGTGACACAAAGATTTTGAACAAAATCCCCCACCCCAAATTATCCTTTATGTGGAAAATGTTTGAAAAATTTTGATTTTTTCAAAAATAGCTCCTACGATTTTGATTAAAATACTGTATATTTAAGATATTTATATGACAAACAAAATGTATATCTTGAATTTTTTGGAAATAGCCTCTGAAGACCTGTTCATTCTGGAGAATTTTGCATAACCAGTAAACCGTAAGAGAAAGACAAAAACTTACTACACAAAAATGTAGATAACTTTAATACAAAGATCTTATGTCATATATATATATATAGAGATTACCCTTTTGTTATTGGTTTCCGTTTTAAAATACTTTTCACATACAGGAATTTGTCAATACCTGGCAATGCAAAGACACAATTTCTTGCACATGACAACTAGCTTTTATAAGAATTGACTATAGCTTAACTTAGTGTATTTCCCTTCTACTTACAATAAAGCATAAGCTTTTAAATAATGATTTGTTTCAGAAATGTAGAGAAAGTCACGTGAATGGCACACACCTGATTTTTATATTATTGATAGTTTCACTGGATAAAGTTACTTTTCATGTTTTTTAGTTGGGGAGATTAGTGTTTACTTAACTCAAAATGGCTTTAATTTTGTGTTTCACTGTATTAAATATTTCATATATTTGAATAAGCTAGTAACAGCATTTTGGAATTTAAATTTAAGAGAACATTTGAGTTGGAATAGAAACATTTTCATGTTTTATTGTCTAACCAGTTTCAAGAACTATATTTTGCTCTCATCTTCAGAGACCAACTGGATCCTGTTGTTGGCATCTGTTGGATGTTCGTGTTGAAATTTAGTATTGGAGTGATGTACTTCCATAACTGATTCGTGTCTGCAATTCAAAAATTCATCAAGTGGTGCTTATGTTTTACAATTAAAACCTTTTCCCAAGTATCCAGTTCTAATGTGTATTTTGTAGGTTTTAAGAGTGTAATGTTTGGGTGGTCCAGAGTGGTGTGAAACTGCAGATTTCTCTGTGTATTTGATTTAATATGTCTCATGTATTCCTTATGTCTGGTCTAAGTTTCTTTTTGCTTTTTCTAAATAGATTTTATCACATTCTGAGTAATTTATTTGGTAACTTCTTTTTTTGTTCTGCAGTATCAGGTCCAAATCATTAAAAAATAATTTTTTAAGACTGTATTTATTTTAGGAGCCAGGCAGACATGTTTTTTGAAGATGTTATGGAATTTGTAGTGAGTATTAGGGTGAAACATACATTTTTGGAAGCTCATTTTGATTTTTTACTGGGTGAGTTTTGCGATATCCTTATTGTTTGTATTGTTTGAACTTTGCTATTTTCTTATTGATGATTTGTTTCTGGAAGGTGGTGTTTATTGCTGCTTTTACTATGTAAAAATATTATTTTCTGCATTCTTATTTTGTTAATGCGTGTGCACATATTTATGGGTTAAACTATTTAGAATATTATTAAGTGGGGCTGGGTTGAAACTATTGCTTTTATGTAGTTTTTCGAATGTGTTAGTTTTCTGTAGATACCAAATTTAATTTTGTTTTCAGACCTAATGACTTTTATATCTAGAAATGGTAATGTGCCTGCATTTTCAATTTCCACTGTACATTGAATTGCTCTGTTGTAAATTAACTTGGTAGAGCATTGGATGATTTTTTCAGGTACTATAGCAAAAATGTCATCCACATACCTATGCCAAACTTTGTACATGTACAGAAAGGAGGTGGTCAAGTGTTTTTCCAAGTTGCTCATGAAAAAGTCAGCAAGGAGAAATTAAACCTGAGACACTAGACTTAAGGAACACATTAGATACATCAAATAAAAACAAACAAAATCTGCAGTTTCACATCACTTCTGGACCAATCACACTACATACTACTTAAACCTACAAAATACAAATCAGAGCTGGATACTTGGGAAAAGATTTTAATCATGAAACATAAACATTGCTTGGAGAATTCTGAACTACCATCAGCGAATCAGTTACGGAAGTATATCACTCCGCCACTAGATATTAACACAAACAAGCAACACGCTACAAGAGAAAAACATAGTTCTTGAAATTGAACAATCAGACAACAAAATATGTGATGAAATTGTTTCTATTCCAACTCAAGTCTTCTCTTAAATTTGATGTTTCTTAACTCTTTGAGTGCCAATCATGATCTAATTGTGGTCTGAAAATTCTGCAAAAATTGCCAATTATGATCTAATCGTGATGCCGTTTTCATACACTTTAATTCTTTCCTGCAGGAAAGCCTCTGTATTTTCTGCATCATAGCTATATAGAAAGGTTTTCTGGAGCATTTCCGGATATTATCTTCACTCCAAAGCGCTAAATTAGCTCCAAATTTAATTTCTCTAGCCAGTGTTTGTTTATCGTGGTTGAAACATGGCATCGTCTAGCTGAAGGTTATGAACCAAAGAGTTCGGTTTGCGATGTTTTACAGAAAGTGAGTGATTTTGAATTTTCAGACCTTGTTGAAGAGGGGAAGATATATATTCTAGCTTCAGCGATGAAAATACATCTGCTAACAACAGACCTCGTATACATGCAAATAATCGGTGTATTTATCAAAATGGATTTATGGAGGTGTAACCAGACGATGAATACAATGTGAATCAACCATTCAGCTACGCAACAACACTAGTGCTAAATTGTACAGTAACCTACATTACATTTGTATCCTATCGTTATATGCCATTTTCATTAATAATAGTATCATGCTTGTGTGTGTGTTTTTAGTGTCTTTTTTTTTCTTTTTTTTCCTTTTTTTTCTCTCCAGTTTCAAGTTAGGTAAATCCATTTTTTTTTTTGTATTTTAAAAATAAAACACCAGATCAAAGTAGAATACTGTTTTAGTAAAGAAATATTCATACTTTCATTTAATTAGCCTGAACTTTCTGTGTATTGAGGTTCCGGATGACTAATTATTGATTATTTTGGGATTTTTAATTTTATTTTCAAAATTTTCTTTTGTTTTCAATTTTTTAAAAATACTGAAGATATTCCCCATACATATAATGCATATTGTCAGTAGACAAAATGATTTACTAAAAATGAATAAAAGACTCACTCTTTATGTCATTTGGTACTCCTTTTATTACAATAATTTAAAAGCTTGCATTCTCCTCTAAAATTGCTCGGCACTTTTCAGACAGCATTTTGCTATTCGGGCAGTCACTAAAAGGGTTAATTAACTATGATCTAGAGCTGCCTAGACATATGAAACCCATTTAGTGAAACTTACCAATTACTTGTGTTGCTTCACCATCAGTGACAGTCATCTGCTCACACTTCAGGCAGAACAGCCTAACTGTCTTACTTATGTTGCGGGCCACGGTACAGCTGAGAGAAACGTCTACTAAGGAAACACTCAATTCACTGCAAAAGAAATATACAGTATTCTATTTTTCCATATTGGTTCACACAAAGCAATTGGCAGGAAACGTTCCAACTATTTTTAGGACAAAGAAGGAACTATGATGATAGATTAGTTAGAAATGATAAAATAATGACCTGGCAAATTATGCTGATCAAGTTACAGAACATGTTTTATAGTAATATCCAAGCTGTGCTAAGTTTTGCAATTGCAGTGCAGAAAATGAATGGACGTTGAAGGGATGGAATAGAATAAATATGACTGGAGCATAATTATCCAGGAATGCAAACAGGAACCAGAACGGGAAAACATTAGCATGCATAATCAACAGGAAGCTGAGTATGCTGAATACTAAGCTACATGTTTCTTAATATTACACTGACTATTTCTTTCATGAAACGTGATCATAGGAAGTGGCCAATCCAGTACAGTGACGCATAAAATTCCAACAAATCGGAACTAATTATCCCTGCATTTTAATCAGTTTTGTTTATCTCACCCAAGTGCAATTGTTATTTTAAATTTATTGCACCCACATGCATTTGTTTTCTCTCTGATTTATTTTATGTCACAATAATATAATGTAGCAATACAAAGATATCTGAAATTTATAATTTGGACATCAAGTTGCAGTGATTTCAGTGCAAATGTATGTCAAGACAAATGGGATTTTAGGAATATTATTCTTTGTAAATACTACTTGAGCTATAACTTTTCTCTAAATAAATTCGTGAATTTAACAATAAAAGTTGGAGCTCTCGTTATATTACTTATGATAAACAGCTTTTGTCACACCTATGTCACAGATTGGGCTGGAATTTTTTGTAGTGAAAGTAGATAAAAAAATAATACCCATGAGTTGGTTTTCCCAATTCAGTGGAAAAAAATTGTAAAGTTTTAAGTTGCAATAGCTGGTTTTAGGTCTGTCTTCTGCTCAATGATCAACTTCCTGATACTATGCCGGGGGCTGAGAACGAACTTTGCCCACACTGAGGTTATGAGTATCTGTGCACATGACCACACTAAGGCTAACTTACAACCAACAGTTCATTTAGTGTATAGAATATCAGCCACAAATACATTTAATTTCTTTCCCAGGGAAGATAAGTGCCTCCTAGAAAGAAAGAAAACAAAATGAAGAGAGAAAAATTGCACACTTTTATAAGTTCTCTTGTCAAGTGCTTTTTAAACATCAATATACGCAAGTTATTATATGCATATTATTAGTGACTCATTCTAATTTGCAAACAATTTTTTTCATGTCAAATTTGTACAGGAGAGAAAACTGAGACACAAGTTGGCCTATTTTCACTACAAAAAGTCCCAGATTAATCTCTAACATCAGTTTGAGAATGGCCCCTAGGATCTAGGTTTAAACATACAACTAAAACTACAGGATTATCTTGTGTATAATTAAAACATGTTTTTACTTTTTCTAGCGTATATGTTCAATGTATATGATAAATAGAGAAAATATTGTATTCCACCTAAAAATTCACAAGATTTCACCGGAAATGTACGTTTTCAGACACCTGAACCCTTCCCCCCAAAAAAAAAATTCTAGAAAAAGGCCAGTGTGTGTGTTCGTGTATGGACAACATAACTCAAAAATGAAAAGTCTGTTAAATACCAAACTTGCATTTAAGTTCAGCATCTCTCAAGGATGAGACACAAACATTTTCAATAATCCCCCACCCTAAACTACCATTTACATGGAAAAAATTTCGAAAATTTAGATTTTATCAAAAATAGCTCCAATGATTTTGATTAAAATACTGAACATTAGAAATATTTAAATCAAAAATAAAATGTATATCGTAAATTTTCTGGGAATAGCCTCTGAAGTCCTCTTCATTCTGGATGACTTTTATATAACTCTTGTATAACTGGTAAACTGTAAGAGATAAACAAAAACCTACTAGACAAAAAATGTAGATCTTAAAAACACACAATTTATGTCATAGAAATGTGTATGTTTTTTTTTGTGGAGTTGAATGTTTTTGAGATATTCCATGTTAAAAGTTTCAATTCTAAGCTACTTGAACTTTTCTCAAACAGAAAGATACCTATCGTTTCTTCTTTTTCATCTTTCATTTGTTTGACTCCAAGCAGGCAAAGAGAATAGAATTCCAATTGTTTCATAGCGATCAGTTTTTAAAAGATTTGACTATCCTTTAGCCTAGTGCATTCCCTTAATTTCCCTTCTAATAACAAGGAAGCAAGTAATAAGCCCATTAACTGCTAATGTTTTTCTTTATTAGCATGAAGCAGACAGAAGAATAAGCTTTTTAACAATAATTTGTTACAGTGATGTAAAGAAAATCATGTGAATGGAACACATTTGATTTTTACAGTACATACTGTATACATTAGTACTCATCACTTTACTTTATCCAGTTCCTGTATACAATGAAATCTGACCAAATTAGACATTGAACAAACCAATATCCTATCTATTTTGGATAAAAGTTTCTCAGCCCAAGTAGAAATCACAAACTTTATGCTTAATTTTCCTGAAAAATACACAGATACTACTTTGCATGGGAATGGCTAACATGGAAATATGCAAATCAAAATGCATTTGTTTTAGGATATATTGTGCTTCCAAGGAAACTGTACATTTTTACATATTTTATTTTGGAGCATACTGTACTTATGAGGCAACTGCAAATGAAGGTCATTAAGGTGAATTATATTTATTTATAAAGTACATATTTGAGCAGTGACTGCATCACGGAGGAAAGAAAGGAGTTATATTTGCAAAGATGTGTTTTTCCTTCAGTGTTGTTCATTGCTTGGAATGATGTATTGTGAGAAAAGCTGTGCATTTTATGATAAAGGATGCTGGATAGAAATATGGCACATTCAGTAAGGAATAAAGTGAAAATGATCCAATGAAAGGAAAACCAGAAACACAGCATGAAAAATTAGTGCTACAATACAAATGTTGCAAAATAAAATAAAAACAATAAATAAAAAAAAAAACGTGCATGTGCAAGCACTCACGCGCGCCCACATACACTCACACACATGCACCCGCGCGCGCACACACACACAATGTAGGCAACTAAGCTAATAAGATATGATATTTCGTTTTTAGATATGTTGAGCATAATTATCATTGCAACTACTTTTTAATAAAATGCAGGATTAGAAATTTTTGAATGGGTTTTTTAATCTCAAAATATTGTGCCTTGGGAAACAATCTGGCATTTTGAATAATATGGAAACTTGTCAAAAGATTTTAGGATTATCGCTTCTGTCTTGAACATGTTTCACTGGATTTCATGTTTTGTTCTTGCTCATAGCATGCTACATGCATAATTGCATATTGCTATTGATTGTAGAAGAAAGTAAGGGAGGAATGGTCATTAGATTTGTTGGGTTTAGAAGAAGAAAACTTTGATTACTCAAGTCCCTCTGCATTTTCCATTTTCAATTTCATTTCTGATGTTGCCAATTTCACTTAGTTTAAATATTAAGAATGATAATATTGTTTTCAAAAAATTGTTTACTAGAGTTAATTTCAAGATTGGCAAACTGCATTCAAATAAAAGAAAAATCTGATGTGTTCTATTTACACGACTTCTTCTATCCATTCTGTAACCAATTATTCTTACAAAAGCTTAGCTCCTTTTAAGAGAAGGGAATTAAGGGAATACACTAGGCTAAAACAATAGTCAAATTTTTTAGAAATGGATCACTAAGTAATTGAAATTTGGTTCTCTTTGCATGGCCAGGAGTAAAACAAAAGAAACAGGAATGACAAATTCCCATTTAAGAAAAGTTTGGGTGTTTTAAAATTGAAACAAACACAAAAAATGTTTAGAACATAAATTGTGCCTTTTAATGCAATCTATATTTTTTGTCTATCTCTTACAATTTATCAATTATGCAAAAGTCATCCAGAATCAAGAGTCTTCAGATATATATAAATTTTATTTGTCTTGTAAATATCTTAAACAGTATTTTAATCAAAATCATTAACAGCCATTTTGAGAAAATGAAAATGTTTGAACATTTTTCCATGTAAAAAATAGCTTGGGATGGGGGGATTTTCCTGAAAAGTTTTATGACACATTCTTAGGAGATACTAAATTTAAATATAAAGTTTGGTATTTTACCAACTTTTGTTTTTGAGCTATGATATACACCCCAACCCCACGCATCCCCATTCCCACCCTCACCCCCACATAGAGACCTTTTTATAAAAATGCTTCTTTTTTTTTTTTAGACAGCCCTCTTTATTTTCATCTTTAGCTTGTAAATTAAAAAGTTTTAAATGCTCAAGTTTTTGGTTTTCTCATCTCTTTCTAGTTCCTGCGCCCACTTTGCTGTGGTATGACTTTAGAAATCAATAAATTCCAAATATTAAACTAAATTGAGGTTAGAGTTGCTGCTTCTCATTCTTGCATGAGATGCATGGTATATTCACTTTTTGTTCTGGTCCTCATTTCCATTCCAAGAAATTCTGCACAAGTCATAAGTCCCTTAAGATGATTATTAATTTTCAAAGTTACTTAAGACAGTTAACACAGAATATCTGTAACCAAATTAAGCAGTGATACATTCAAAGATTTTAAAAGGCTTAGAAGTCTTAATAACACCAGCTAGATATATAGAATTAAATAGATGTTTATCTATAATAAACAAAATGCTAAAAGCTTATCAATAACCCCTTGTAAATCTGAAGACCTTTTTTTTCTTTTTTTTTTTCTTCTTTTTAATATTAATTGAAAATAGAGGACAATTCAAGACTGTGGGAAAAAACTAAATGATGCATTTATACTGGATGAATATTTTTGTGTGCTTTTTTCACTGTCCTGCAAGGCATTTCAGTTGAAAGATACAGTGATTTTTACGGTAACTACAAAAGCAAGGCAATAATGCACCACAAACAAAATGGTAGGTTACCTTGTAATTGTCCTAATCAGAGCATCCACCTCTTCATTTGGTGGGACTGAGTCTCCAGAGAACATGAGCTGAACAGGATCTAGCAGTCGAGAAACAGAACGTGACAAATATGCATTCTCAAATTGAGTTACTACATCACGGCTAAAAAAAGAAAATTATATTATTACTACACTCAAATTATTATAGTCAAATTTTACTGTTTCATTTCCAGCACATATATTCTGACAGTTTCCAACACTTTTACTTTATGACTAGAATGGGTAAAATAAAGCTGTAATCTCTTTCAGATCCAAAGGGGCAGGGACAAACAGCCTCCCCTCACAAAGTGTAACATTAATAAGAAAATACAGACTAAAACATAATAAATATCAAAATTTAAATATCTGGATACAATAGTAGTAAACTTAAATAAAACTGACATATACAGTAAATGAAAAATAAATATGTTGTCTGCTTCCCAAGGTTCCAGATACTATGGAGGGTATAGAATAATCACAATTAAAGAAAAATTTCCACCTTCCGGCCAAAAATTGAACTGGGACCTCTGGATAAAAAGTCAGCTTGCTGATCACTTGATAACATAAGCAGTCAAAACATACTGTGTATGTAACTGGAATCATTTCTAGACGTTCCATCATGGTCTGCTGGAAGTAGATGTTCCAGACATTTTGTCCACAGTTGTGGTGGACATCAACAATGGTGCAGTCAATCTCCTCACAGAAGGTATCACTGTGTCCTCTCTATGTATACTGCAGTAAATATGCTACAAAACTTGGCTGTCAGGTGCATGGTCCATCTCCCGGTCACATTCTGAACACTTAGCTGGCAGTCGCATGGCTCGTCACCCAGTCTCACATGCATGGACATCAAATAAAATCTCAAATCACATTAACAATTATCAGAATAGACACAAAATATGCCTTTTCACAGGAAATGTTGAAAATGCCATCAATCTGCAGCAATACATCTATGGCATCTTCTGAGGAAATTTTCATTCACACACATTAGCTCAGCTTCTGAAATGCCATTAATTTCTATTCTGACATTTTGTTTTAATTCTTCTAATGTGTAAGGATTAGTTTTGTAGACTTTATTTTTCAAACTATCCCATTAATAAAAATCGCATGCTGTAAGATCAAGGGACTGAGTGGGCCATAAAATCTTAGTAATGATTCTATTCTAAAAAATTTCTGCAATAAACTATAATGATTCATCAGTTGTATGTGCGGTGGCAGAATCCTACTGGAAATATCCAGACCAACATTCAATGTCTGTCAGCTGTTTGAAACATGGTACCAGTATCTTTCTGCAAAATTATGGTATACTCATAAAAATTAAGTCCTATTACTCTGTTTGGTAGTGTTTAATGCCCGCTTTTACTGCAATGGCACCGCAAGCAATGACACTGATGATACATGAAGATAGAGCCCCAAAGGAATATGATGGCATGAGAAACTGGAGAACCCAGAGAAACCCCGCCCCTGCACCACTTTGTCCACCACAAATCTCACATGCGGTCGCTTGGGATCGAACCCGGGCTGTCTAGGTGAGAGGCGAATGGTCTGACCACTCGGCCATGGCATGGCCCTATTATTCTGTATCCATTTATTCTGCACCCTACCCCAAGTTTTTGACCATACAAGGGAGTTTCATGAACGAAATTGGGTTAATATTGGTTGTGTTGTGATGAAACATGACCATGTAAATGAAACCATGCTTTGTCACTGAACAGTGTTAATTGTGAATCAATTGTTCTATCATTATTAACATTTTTAAAAATCAAGTTACAAAAGTTTACCAGACTCTGGTAACATCACTTGGTAACAATTCCTGGACAACAGTAACCTTGTATGGTTTGAGTTTTAAAAGTTCTATTGCTTTCCATGCTGAAGCTTTCAAAATGTCAGTTTCTTGTGCAAGGTGCCTAAGAGATTTTTGAGGTGACCGTTCTAATCTTTCTCTGATTTCATCTAGTTTCTGCTCTGTAAGCACACATCTGTTTACCTTTCTTTTCCTATCACAAATTGATCCAGTATCCCTGATTTTATTTATAAGAAAACGAACAGCCTCTCTACTCAGAACCACACACCAGGAAATTTAGTTTCAAATTGCCTTACAACTTCCCTACAAGATGATGTAAGCATACATACATCATACATAAACAGTCTTTGTGGTACTGTGTACTACATTTTGAAAGTACTTCAAACAAAACTAAACACTTCTAAATATGTGAACTGGACTAGGACAGAGGTAAGACTGACACACATGTGATGACAGAACAGATGTAGAACACACATGCAGGGAAATGCAGTGGAGGCCACTTGGGCTGTGCTGCTGGTAGCCAAGTTTTGTAACAAACATACTATAATTATGGTCTGAGCACTCAGTTTCATAAATTCCCAGTTTTTTTGTTTGCTGGAATAGGGTACTTTAATTTTTACATAGTAGTTTCTGAAAGCTAAAGTTGTATTTTGGAGCTAAGGTGACGTTATGATTCTTGAAGGTCTGAAACTTGTTATGTGCTCAAGGATGATAGGTGAATATTTTGAACTGGGATGGTCATGGTGGATCTGTAGGATTGTTGTATGGGTTATAAAATTTCATGCTCAGACTGTAATCTAATACACATGGGAAGGACAAAAAGTGTTTGGAAACCAGATTTAAAGTACATATACAAAACCTAAAATATAAACAAATAGAAAAATCAGCAATCACCCACCATTTCTGGTAATCAGGACATGAAATTACACCAAATATAAAACTGCTATCAACACATAGAATTAGATGTTTGGTAGATCTACATCATGAAGAAGAAGAACCATGTTATGAACTTTGAATTTACCAACATACAAAGTTCATTGATCCTACACCAGATGCTTCCACAAGTGATGCAGCCCACCCTCACCATTGATACCAACAAAGCAAGATTCAGTCGGAACTAGGGATTGAAAATGGGAACAAGTGTTCCCAAAACCAGTCCCAATAAGTAATTATTGAGTGATATTTAGTCTTACAAAAATTGATTCAAAATCTTTTCATTGAATATTAATCACATCATTGTCACAAGCTTCTTTGTACATTTGCAAATTTAGAAAGTTTTACAATACCAAGTTTGATATTTAAGCTACCTTTTGTTTTTTTAAATATGCTTAAACATGCACACGCCTACATCTGCCTATTTCTAAAATATTAATTTTTTAATCATGTATACATCTTTTTCTAAAACTTCCTTTTATTTTCCTTCAGGGAGTCTCAAAATGGATTTATTTAGGGAATCCCAAAATGACATACCTCTGAAATCTTGATATTGGATTTTTGGGCTGAATATAATAATTCCTCTACTTACTATAAACAAACAGCAGACAAAGTAAAAACAACTCATTTTATATTTGATATTTTAACTTTGTTGGAAAGTTGAATCAGACTTGAAAAATTACTTGAAGTATGATATCTCTAATATTTGATACTCCTTGAAGGTTTTACTGGGATACTTGAATCAGGTGAGAGGATTTGATGAACATATAGGTGTCTCAAGTGGTAAGACCATCTGCACTGACAAACATTCATGGTTCAAGCCCTGGTCATTACACTGAACTTTTGTAATAGAAATTTAACTGTCCATTTCATATCTTAATTTTCTTTCTCTTACTAATCAAGAATCAAACTATAAAACATGTATACAGCACATGAACCATTGATAATTCTAACCCTCAGATAACTTGTAAACTCAAATTTGTAAACTTGTTGCCCTCAGGGCATAATCATTAATACCAACCATACATAGGTAAGTAACCTCTTTTCATTACTGTCCATTACTGAAGTTTTTCACACTCAACAATAACGGAATACAAAATAATTTCTATGAACTTACTTTATTTTAAATGTTTCTGCATCATTAATCTGCTTTTCAGCATTCCTCAGCATATTTTGATCAGAAGAATCCAAAAGTGTTTGCACCTTTTTACATAGGTCTAAATACAAGCGAAGGAACTTTGGATATTCACCCTCCAATGCCTGCTTCACAAACATTGAGCCTGTTTGTAAATAATAAACACATTAACATATTGCAAGAACCTTTCAAGCAAAACTAATACTTATTAAGCTTGAATTTGGTGCTGCAAGTTGCTGTAAATATAAATTCTGCACAATTACTAATTCTGCAACTTCACTTATTATAATTGAGCTGATTCAAAGATAATTTTAATCACAGAAATTGACTTGATTAACTGTCCTTAAAATGGTAAGTAAAACAATAAGAGAATCTTTACTAACTTCCTGATATGCTTCGGAAATGTAATGTTCACATTCACAGTAAAGTTTGATTAATATCAGGTTGAGGAAGGGAGATAAGATGACAAACTATAAAGCTTAGTTCACAATGACCTAGAAGAGAAATCAGAATGGAAAGCACAACAATGCAACATTCTGTTTCATAATACATCAGAATTGCATATCAACCACATCAATAGCAAAAAGTAACAGAAAATGACAAAATTTTATAGCGTAAATATTTTCTCTACACAGAGCCATCACTATTGCCAATTCCTCCGGCAAACTTGTCTTGGCAAATATTGGTGCTTTATGAATAGTATATTTAATTATTTGTTGCTTTCATAACAAAATGCATTGTAAAATTGATTGTTAAAATGTATGCACATATATTTTAATTAGCGTTACTTCCAAATTCTGAAGCGTTTTCCTGCCATAAGTATTTCTGCTGCACCATGTGCAAAATATGGAGCTGGCAATCCATCAGTCATTTGTCAGCGAAGCAGAAGAGGAGAGAGAAACAAAAATAAAAATTTGCAAGAGTTACTATGTGTACAAGTTTTCTTGAACAACACTCAGCTCCCTAGTCATCATTCAGTAAGTTTCGCACAATTTTGAAAGAAGAGTATGGCAAGCACATTAAGATATGAATTACACTATACACCCTGATATCTAGTGGATTCAATGCTAAGCTTACATTCTGTCTGTATATCTCAAGAGTTCATGTACATGCACGTGTGTTATTTTTTGTTTAATAATTCTGCTAGTTTGCAGTAAATTAAATAACCTATTCACTATAATAGCTGAGTTGGTTGGCAACTGTGGTAAGACAGGCAGGCTCTATCTTCTTCCCCCTGTGCTTGCTTTCCCATAAAACCAGCACCCAAATAAAATGTGCATGCATAGTATTGATTTTAAATACCATGGATAACTAACAGATTAAAACTGTGCTTTGATGAATGAAGTAATGAAATAATTTTGATATAACATTCTGTACAGTTAAAAAAAATCTCTTTACTTCTCAATATCAAAAGATATGGTGTACAGCATGCCAGTAAACTTATTTTTCATACTGTGGAGAATAAGCAATATTTCATTCTATTTCAATGCCTTTATAAATGCTATCACATGATTAAAATGTTTATGTGCAATATTATAATATGCCTAAAAGAGCAAAGTTTTGTATTTTATTTACGCTGCTTTAATTTTTTTCTACATTTCTGCAATTTCAAAACTTTCCACCAGTTTTTTTAATTTTATTGTTTCCTTATTTAAGCTTAATACCATATTTAATCCTAAGTTTATGTTCTTATTGATATGTTTCTTTTAATTTTTCAATTGGATAAGACAAACTTTGCTTTTTAAAGGTATTTTTAATGTATTTTTATATTGCATTCAAATAAGTACTCATCATTTTTAGATTCTCCGAAATTAATTGAAAGACTGAAAACTAAGAGTTGTATAATAAGTTGGTAAATGGTAACACTACTTCCACTTACTTGGATGCGTTTTGGGAATGGGGTATTGTTCTTCAACTATTGGAGAATTGTTGATAATGGGAACAATACCCCATTCCCAAAACGTGTCCAAGTAAGTGGAATTTTCAGTAATGTAGTGTTACCATTTACCAATTCACTTATTATATGACTATGCATCACAGTTACTGGTTTCTATTCCCTCACATTAGTGAACTATAATTGTGTTATGTATTATTTCTATGATCAGACAGGAGCTGCAGCAGAGGTTTCAAAGTCTAAAGTTACATGGAGTCGATAATCACAATATCCATTGTTTACTATAGTATAACTGCAGATTTAATACTTAGAAAATTACAATAAAATGTAATTGCACAGTTCACCATTCACTGATTGTATGCTTAAACTTTTATAATGGGCAAAGAGTACAGAGGGGGTTAAAAGACAAGCTCTATTCAATTCAATTGAATTCAATTTATTTTCATCCTTTTTACTTATGTTTAAAGGACATGTCAATATAATCTATTTACCTATTTACATTATATATAAAGTTTTACATTATTTTTCCATATTTAAACTTTTCTATATTGTAAAATGCATTTTCAATTAAGTATGTTTTTATGGTTTTCATCATTTTTATTGTTTGATTTATATTCATTATTTCATTTGGTAGTTTAATGAACAATTCACTTCCTATGGTTTCTGTTGACCGATTATTCAAGGTTCCTCTTGGAGTCGTTCTGAAATAATCCATATTATTTCTTAATCCATAGGAATGTATATCACAATTTTTGTCATGTCTTTTATGTACAATAACTTTTATGCTTTCATAAATGTATATGCATGGAGCAGTTAATATTTTTAAGCTTTTAAACAAACTTCTACATATTTCTTTATTTTTTATCCTACCTATTATTCTGATAGCT
Source organism: Hymenopus coronatus (assembly GCA_030762935.1). Lineage (NCBI taxonomy): Eukaryota > Metazoa > Arthropoda > Insecta > Mantodea > Hymenopodidae > Hymenopus > Hymenopus coronatus. Next base: position 32,952,569 of record CM060897.1, read on the forward strand.
TTTTTCTGCAATTTTAGCACTTTTTCCATTTCTCTATAAGTAATATTCCCCCACAGCGTAATACCATAACTAATATGCGAGTATATTAATGCATAGTAAACCTGTATCATCATTTTACTATCAATTGTCTTACTGATCTGTCTCATTACATATATACCTTTATTTGTTTTTTGGTAATGTGAGTTACATGTGCTTTCCAGTTTAAATTTTTGTCAATTATCATTCCAAGGAAGTTTGTACTATATATTTCTTCTATATTTACACCATCTATTTTTAGATTTATATTTTTGAGGTTTTGATTTGTTAGTTCGAAATGCATGCATGCTGTCTTTTTTACATTTATCACCATATCTAGACTAGAACAGTATTCTTTTATGAATTTTAGAATAGAGGTTGCCCTATTTTCTACATCTTGTATTTTCTGACCCCTAATTATAATCATGTCATCCGTGTACCCAATTGCTATTCGTCCCTTTGATTCTATTAGTTCATACATTTCATTGATGAATATTAAAAACAAAAAGGGTCCTAATTTTGAGCCTTGCGGAACTCCCTGTTGAACCATTCTAAAGTCTTCTTTTATCTTTTCTCTCACACCTTTTGCATTTAAATTACTTATTTCCACACACTGTGTTCTGTTTTCTAAATATGTTAATACGCACTCTAATCCTTGTTGTCATAACAACAGATCCACATGGCAGATGCTGAATGCATGCCAGGTAAGCTGTCAGAATTTGGATGCAACATTAATTCAAGTATAACATGTCTTGTTTTTAACACCTGACATGTTTAAAGTAAACGTCTTGACAAGCCATTAATTTTATTATTTATTATTCCTTATTTTTGTTACTGTTATCCAATTCATAAAGAAACATGAATCTCAGAATATCAGGATGCACATTTGATGGAATTTCTTTCTCCTTTTGATTTTCTAAGTTTGTGACCAGGAACAGCTTATTTTAGGCAATCACAGCCTTGAATAATTTATACAGCTGAATCTTCTATGGAAATAATAACATCAAAGTTAAAATTGACCGAATCATCTTTTCCATTCCCTAGTTTAACAGTCAATTGTGAACGCTTACATTATAGAACATGTATTTATAAACTTTGTTGTTCTGGTTTCCATTCCTGGTTAAGGGTGTTTCGTAATAACAACAACCTGAGATTCGAAACCAATGCAGAAATGAGAAATGAAAGCAAAACAACGTACAACATTTTGGATCACATACCCAACAAAAGAACAGGAATGTTTGTCTGAAGCAGTTATATTTTTTAAGACTTTGTGTATTTAACAAATGCTAATATATTATGCAATGTTTATTATGAGTTTTTAGTAACATAATTTATCAATATATTATTTAATGTTTTCATATTTGTTGATTAGGAGATGAATCAGGTAAGCATTAAAAGAAACAGAAGAAGGCATTTATGTCCAATTTCAACATTCACATAAAATTTAAAAAGAAAGAGTAAGTTTTTTTATTTTGTAACTAGAGAGAACAACATGCAATAATGGTTGTTGACAAATTACCATGGAGAAAATGACACAAAGTGTAACTGAAAAAATTTTCATTCTGTTAGTTGCTCAGCTAAGCGATTGTTAGGTAAGTAAAATTGAAATTAAGTTTTATTTATGGACACTCTTTAATTACTGTGGGTCTCAGTGTACATTCTATATTGGGCATGAATGGCTGCTTATTTTTGCTCAGAGGCTTCTTTATCAGGCTTGAGGTTCTTTAATGTGCCATAAATCTAGACATGGGACCATCAGCTTTACTTCCCTTCCAAAGGAAGCCATGCTAAGGAATTTTATGCCAAAAAAAATCCAATGCCCTCTGCTGAGTTTGGGCCCACAACCTTGGAAACCAGAGATCAGCATGTTTCCCCTGGTAGACAACATGTTAAGTAAATGATATATCTTGTATTCAGGAAGCAAATTGGCAGAAAATAAAATGCATCAAATATAGCATATAAATGCATTATATTTAAATAAAACAGTGTTTATAATTTCTTCAGAAGTAAAAGAAATAATTTAAAAATGAAATAGGCCTTATCCATACCATAGCCAAAGGAAGAAGAAAAATGAGACCTCTCATCACTCACACAATCAACTTCAGTATAATCCTGATTATTCGGGGTAATGTAAAGAATGAGAAGATGCATGAATAATCAAGAAACCTCTAATTCAGTGCTTTTAAGGTACAACATAAATATATAAATAAAAAAGTTCTCCCTCTAACCCAGAACTTCATGAAAAGTTTTACTTTTCAACACACCTTAAACAATGACACCTTCTGCTCATTTGTTGCCTTCCATTGTGTAATGGTTACCATGCTAACTCCATACGCCCAAGGTCGTGGGTTCAAACCCAGAGGAGGAGGATGGATTTTTTCAGGCATAAAATCCTTAGCATGGCTTCCTTCGGAAGAGAAGTAAAATTAGATTTACAGCACGTAAAAGAACTTCAAGCCTGATAGAGAGGTGTCTGAGCAAAATTAAGCGGTCTTACACGCACAATATAGAATGGGACGCTGAGAACCACAGCAGTTAAAGAGCATCCATAAAATAAAATGCCATTTCATTTCTGCTCATTTTTAGCTAAATCACTGCAGCATCTAATTCATTCTTTTATTAATAGCACATACTAAAGCTGTTTGTTGTTCTATGGTAATTTCTACCAGTCTATGCTGCTGTTTGCAATTTTTGCTATTGTTTTTGAAACAACAGCCAACTTTGAGTTGCATTATAGACAAACTACAGATAACACTTTCTCTAGAAGAGCCAATACTCAATGTATATGAGGGAGAGTCTTTGGTCAAAATACACATTTGCTGGAATGTCTTCCAGCTTTATTTCTGCAGTGAAGAGTTTAAAGTGTACAATAAAATTCTAGTACAGTGAGGCAGTTGTATTACTTATTTACCAAATGTTACATATTTATCCGAATAATACAAGAACATCTTAAATGCAAAATGATCCCATTTTTTCATAAGTTAATTCTGGAATTTAGCATATCATCTCTTTAAAAAGAAAACATAACTTAATTTTTAAATATGCATTTTGCATATATTTTGATCAAACTAAGGGACATTTAAGTTGATTAACGGAAATTTTGTAATGGACGGGATAAAAGGGAGAGAACATAAATGTAGCAGTATGCAGGTGATGGCAGTGGACCTTCAATGACGATGGATAACATTTTATATTTAAACAATACACCTAACAACACAATGATATAAAGTTTTACCCAATTTGAATTTATGCATTAATTCTTGTAATCAGCAAATGAGGGGAGAACAGAAACATACTGTGTTGTGAGCGACAGGACATGACTGTGGCAATGGAGTGCACTGCAAGACGATGATGGATAAGATTGTGTATTTAGACAACATACTTATTATAGCACATTGTGGTAAAAAGTTTCAAATTATTCGAATTTGCATGAAAATTCACACAAATTGAAATACGAAACATGCAACTACACCTCTCTTTCTGTTTTACCATTGGCTATTAATACATTAGGCACAGAACCAATATGAAAGGAAATCCTTTATTAGTCTCGGAGAGAAATCTTTTTTCCAATGAGAATGCTTATAATCCTCAGTTAACTTTACAGCACAAAATGGAATGCACAAAAACAGGCATATGTGTTATGACCTTGGTGGTAATCCTTTAGTCTTTACCATTTCTCCCAGGCTTTGCCACTTCTGCACCTGCAAAACTTTAAACTTGTTTTTTCCTGCATGCTATTCAAAAACATAATTGTAAATGTAAGATGACCCCCATTCTCAACATTAACATTTTGGAAAAAAACATCTTATTATTTGATATATGTTAGCAGCTATGTTTACTATGAGCTTTTATTCATTAATGTAACCTGCCATACATTTTTACTCAAAACTGAAAAGTATTATTTAATGTTCATTAATTTGTTAGGCTATGAAATAAATAGGTTAAGGAAGGAAGTATTAAAAAGAAACAAGAGAAGGCAGGCATGGCCAACTTCATTATTCTTATAATTTGTAAAGGAGGAGCTAGTCATTTGTTTGTAACCAGGGCGAAATAAAAAGCATTAATGGTTGTTGCTAAATCACATAGAGGCAGTTATTCAACAATGTAGTACATAATTTTTTTCACTCAATTTTTTTCGGTGCCTAGCCAAGAGTTTGGTGTTGGACAACGAAGTGATTTGTAATCAGAAAACATCTTGGCACAAAATATTTAAATGCAAAAGTTTACAGTACCATGTATTCCATTTAAATAAAAGAAGTGTTTAAAATAATAGCCTTCAAATTTTTTTAAGAGTATAAAAGAAATAATTGAAATGCAACATAGCCGCCACCTGTACCATGACCCGAGAGAAGAAAATAAGAACAGAGTTCTTATCACTCTTGCAACCAACAACAAGGGAATATTTGTAAGGGATTGCCGCAATATTGTAGCCTGGAACAAGAACAAGACAGTTAAAATTTGATCAAGCCTTCTTTCTTAAGAGGTCCCAAGTTCAAATTTTGGTTAGAGTGAGTTATTGGATAAGATTTTTTTCTTGGGTTTTCCCTTGTCCTGAGAAGCTGAATGTTCAGCAACTAAGCTCCATGAACACAGGTCATTTGAGCATCATTTCACCGACTTCATCATCATCCATTATGACCTACCAGGTTAAAGAAAGTCTCTTTCATGTTCTGAAGACTAGAAAGTTTCCTGTTAATTGTGAATGCTCACATTGTGCTACATGTATTTAACTTATTGTCTCATTCTGGTTTCTGTTCTTGGTTATTATGAACTAGCTTGACAATACAACTTGGAATACAGCTGGTGTTGCTCAGTTCTGCAGCAAAGTTACCCACCTTGGGCAGCTTGTGCCAAGTGCTGCATCAGTAACTTAGTTACTGATTTCCAGAAATTGGCAGTCAATGATCGTTTCTCTTCAGGCAAAAGATCCAAGTAGCAGGCAACATGGTGAGAGAGAAATCCTGACTCTCCCCGCAGCTTTCGCAACAGCCCTTGTTGTAGAAGCACTATCTATCAACAGCGAAATGTATTGTTTCCAGTTCTTTCTTCTGTGTATAAATAACAAACATTATAACACAGTTTCTCAAAGAAAATATAAATAAACTTAATTCAATAATACTCATGTAATGAACCCAGTGTTTGTTAATTTGTGTTTTCAACACAAATGTGTACTTTATTTACACTTAATTATGGCAGATATAGAGATTACTGTATTCCTAATGAAAATAGTATATCTAGATTTCATCATGAATGCTTGTCTGTAGTCCCATGAACTAAAGGAAAACATAATGAGAGGGAGAGGGAAAGAGTGCAAAAGAGATTCAGATAACTAGCAAACTTTGTAGAAGGTTGAATCATCACCTTGAAAAATCCAGAGCCTACTGGTACTTAAACCAATGATCTTTGGTTTACCTTGCCAATGCTCCTACTGAGTTACCATGGTAAGATGCCTCAATATGCATTAAACTTTCTCATCTCATTCAAGTATCCCAGTAAATCTTTCAGTAAGGCTATTTCAAATATATGAGATAATATTGTCATGTGTCAGTGGCGAGAGCTTTAACTTTATTGATTTGGGAATTTTTTGTATGTTTGTTTGTTTGTTTTATGGAATTCTGAATCAGTTGAGATTTTGTATTCTATTATTTTACTTAACTTTCTTGAGTTGGGATGTTCCTTAACGGAAGTTGTCGGTTAACCCCTTCCGATGACAAAACCCTTCAGGTTTTACAATGTCATCAACTTCCACATGTCTAAGTGCAGAACTACACAAAGTTATGGGGAACTTTGCTTCTGCACATGTCACTCAAGATTTTTGAGAATAATGAATGCTCCATACTGAGTGGCTAGTATGGCGTAAATCTAGGGCATTGGCATGTGAGATTTAACAATAGCTGTCACCATATTGCTAAACCCTTCCAGTGCCCTAAGCACTGCAGACCCTGAGTTGGGGCTCAATCTCTCTCGGTCTTTGCTTGTGTTACTACACTTCAATGTAGAACTCCAGAGCCGTCCTATGCCCTCACCCAGACCACTCACAACACATTTCTTAAGGTAAGAAATTAGGGTGCTACCCTCTCTTCAACTAAGTGATAAGGCCAAAGATAATGATTCAGGTTAGGGAACCTGTAAGCAACACTTGCCAACTGAAGCCTTCAAAATAATGTTAAATACATATATTTGTCTTGTTTAAGTTAAACTTGGAGTTGTCTCTAAACTCTTTTGATCCCCCATAGCTACTCCCTCAGTCACAATTTAGGTCATGACAATATAACTGCTGCTGGGTTTACAATGGTGATACACCAACAACATAACATGAATACCCATTAGAAATTCAGCATGAAGTAATAAACTCTGTGGGTCAAAAATTGAATTGGATTTAATTTTAAGAGAGCAGCATTGGTGATATCCACAGAAATCCTGTAGTTTGTTGTTCTATGATTCTTGTAACAGATGGCTTTTAACATTCAACATCAAAGAAGTGCATTCTGTTTCTGAAGAAATCTGATTGAAATGGTGAAGCTCAGCACAAGTTATATGAATTAACACACTTACAAAAAACACAATGAAAAGGTGAAAGGCATGGTTATAAATTGTCAGGCCTTCTGTAAAACTGAAATAACTCCTGCTCTTAACCTAGATACATAACGCAAATTTGGTTGGTTGGTTGGTTGGTTGGTTGGTTGGTTGGTTGGTTGGTATCTAATGTTGAGCAGTTGGCAGTGAAGCCATTTGCTCTTTTGCATTCCAGTATTTTGATATATTATAATGTTGACTAAAGGTTGGGCAGCAAAGTAGATGGGTTCCATCCATATCTTCTTTAAGTGTACAGAAAGGACACAGAGGGGATCTCACTATACCAATCCTGAATAAATGTTTATTGAGACCGTCATGGCCTGTTAGGAGTCTAAAAGTTGCTACAGAGGAGCAGCTGTCCTGTCCATACCTTTCTTTTCTTAGATGATGTAACCGCCATTTATGGTGCCTAATTTTAAATGGTTACAAAAAGTTGAATAAAAACATAATGCAAATATTTTTTTATGACAAAGTCAGCAGCTATTACATTTTTGTCCTTGATTTGTGTTATGCATTTGAAACTACAACCTGTTTTGTTTTTTATGTTTAGAAGATAGAGAGCAAGAACTTCTTTTTTAAATTGAGTCATTGTTTTATGCTTACTTTGCACCAGCATTACACCTTGTGTCATCCTATTGTGAATATTAGACTTTCACGAGCAGTGTTGCCAATGAAGCTCCATTGTGAACCAAATATAATAAATACTTCTTTTATTTGTTTATTTACATAGAATGTCCCAATGGACATATTGCTCTAGGTAGGCACTGCCCTTTAGCGAGGTAGTAAGCAAAATACAAAGCATAAAATAAACACACATATAAAAGAGTATATAAGTATAATTTTCTTTTTTGTCTTTTCTTTTAATTTCTGGTTTTAGGGAGGGTGCACATGACCAACAGTAGGTGGCGAACTAAAGTTCCAGCAAATAAACGCACATGTAACACAACTTTTGGGAACATGCGAACAATTGTCAGTTTATGGCAGTTGTGAATGAAGAAAAATGCACATCATATTTATATATCTGAGAATTCAACGAAAACATCACAATCTATAATTCTGGGTCCATCCAATTGTCGCCAATGATTACTTAATGCGTAAATACATTTAGCATTTTCTTGCCTTGTTTTACTTTATCCTTCAGTTCCAAACCATTTTGATTACTAAGCAGTTCCATATATACTTCAGCCCCTCTGCACCAAACTCCATTGCAACACAATATATCTGCACAACATTAACCTTCTAAACTGACAGTCATGTGCTCAAAGACATTTAAATGCATGTGTCTGATTGTCATCATCAACAATCAAATCAGGTAAAGTTGGTGAGAAGATGTACAAGCCTCATCTTTTTTGTAATTCAACTATTTTGTAGGCTGTGTGCTTGCCTCCATTAGAACACATGACTATTACAATCAAGGCTGCGGAAAGACTTTTGTTACTAACAGGGAGGAGATCCTTTAATTCCTTTAATAATTAACTGAAGGCTTCAAGGAACTGACCTGGACAAAAGCCTAATCACCTTCACGCGGTGCAGCTGCTAGTAATCACATATTAATTTTATAATAGAAAGGAGAACCTTTAATTGCTTCTATAATTTGAAGACCTAAAGGAACCATGTGATGAACTAAAGGGAAGGACTGCTCACCAATAAGCACTAGTCAGCTTGGTGAGTTATTGACCTGGACTGATATTTCTTCCTTTCCATATATCAGATCCCCTCTTTTACCTTTCCTATCTGGTCTTGCTTGACTCAACTCTTGTTTTCTTCGATCTTGATGGTATTAGAGTATTCAAGGCCTAGGGGACCATTTCATTTTCTTTCCTGTGTCCATAACTTTCTTTATTTAGATGATGTTAACTGTTTTATGGTGCCTAATTTTAAACAATTACAAAAAATTAAATAAAAACATTCCAGATAAAATTTAGTCGCCATGATAATATAACATCAATATTCTGGAATGCAAGAGAGCGAATGGCTTCACTGCCAACTGCTCAACATTAGATAACAACCATCTATTACAATCAACAGCATAGTATGTGACCAACTGTCGGTTGTATGCACTTTGCCTTACTTAAACACTATTAGGGTTAATTTATGTTTTGGTATTTGTTCTTTTACACTATTATGAGAAGGTTTAACCCACATAAGGCTTGGAGTTGATGAATCCTTCATTGGTAACAGTGCTTCTGTTTTTAATATTTAACACATAAGGCTGTCTCACAGTGATAGAGCATTGGCAATGTGATTCAAAATCCATAATCAACTTCTGTCTGTTTCATTGAGTTTAAAAAAAAAAAAAAGCAAAGCAATGCTATGATTTTGAATAAAATATTATAAATTTGAGATGCTGACATGAGATGTAAAATGTTGAGTTTTTGTTATTAGTTGCAAATTCATCCCTTTTAATCAATCAGTTTCTTACACTGAATTGATGAAGCTTAATTGATATATGAAGATGTTATTGGATTAACAGTAAAAACTTAATTTGAATTTTCATAAATACAGGAAGTGTAACTGAGAAGCTTACATATTAAATACTTTTTTGGGTTGCCTGTGTTAATTAAACAGTTTTAATACAAAATTAAATACAGTCATGGATTACAACATGAGTTGAAGGGTCAATTATATTAAATAGTTACTAATTAAATATAACAATTAATAATTTGTAACAAATCTTCACTTTTCTTTTACAAATTCAAAGAACTAGTTCCGCAATCATCATCAGCTTCTTGTTGTTCTTGAAGTTTGTTACAAATTACTAATTGCTATATTAATATTTGAGTTGCTTTACTGTTAGTAGCTTCATTTCTTACACATTATAAACTGCTTCAAGCATTATAGTATTCTAATTTGACTTACCTGAGCACATTCAGAGTAAATGGCAGTGTCAAACAACTGTTCCAAGGCAGACCATAAGCGAGTGCGGAAGTTGGAAGTATTCCCAGGTGAAGGCATGGCTGCTCGACCTGGACCACCTAAACAGGTGCACAGAGATTTTAGAGAGAGGGAGGGAAAGAGAGAGAGCAAGAGAGAGAGAGAACAGCATAACTCAAAAACAAAAAAATACCAAACATGGTATTTAACTTTAGCACCTTCCAACAGTGTGACACAAAGGTTTTCAGGAAAATCCCCCCACCCCAAACTACCCTTTACATGGAATATCTTTCAAAATTTTCAATTTTCTCAAAAATGGTGCAAACAGTGTTTATTATAGATTTTTTTACATGACAAATAAAAATGTATATTTGAGTTTTTTGGGAAAATCCTCAGAAGCACTCTTTATTTTAAATGGCATTTATATAACTAGAAAACCATAAGAGACGGACAAAAAAGGAGGTCTCATTAAAAGAAACAATTTATTAAATTTGAAAGCGAGTCATTAAAAACACAAAACAACATTCACTTAATCAACTAACTTTCAAATTTAATTGATTATAACAATGTTTTCGTACTTCCACTATAAGAAGATACAATTTAAGTCATTTTTTTTTAAGTTAACCATTTCCAAATCACTAGTTTTGGCTTAAATTTCCCAATACTTATACTTTTAACAAATGAGAAGTCTTTTTTTATTTCTCTGTTCTTGCAAACGGAACTGAATTTCAAACCTTAATCCCCTTTGAACCCAAATGAAAATATGTAATAAAATCATTTCTACTAATATTTAAGTTGGCAAGAAATAGAAGAATAAGTTTTTTTCAAATAATATGTTACAAAATAGGGACAGATAACATATAACACATAGAAAGGGATAAGGTTCAAACTTCACAGGTGAAGTTCACTTTAGGTGAATGAGACATATGGAGGAGATCTAAACATAGTGCTTCAAATCTAACTTATAATTCAAAATCCAATCCCTAAATTTTCTCTACCCAGCAAAAAAGATGGACTAAGGTTAAAGTAGGCATACCTCTAGATTTCACAGCATCTGTTGCAGAACTCTGTGTTAAAGTGTTGACATTTAGTGCTGCTTCTATACTTTTTCTTACGTTGCTTTCTGCTGCCTCATACACCTGATTTACTATGCTCTCAAGAGAATCCAAGTTATGGAAAACTTGCACGGCTGTTACGACCTGCAGAGTGAAGTTATTGATCAAGATTATAGCATATGATTTTTATTTTTAATCATTTAACTTTATTACTAAATAATGGCTTCATCAAGTACATTAATACCTGGGACTGTGACTCATTTTTTTTTTTTTTTTTTTTTTTTTTTTTTTTTTTTTTTTTTTTTTTTTTTTTTGCTTAGCCAATTATATTTGAATATGACATGGAGTTTAGGCTAGGTTCTTTGCCAATCATATCTAATTACTCTGTGACTTGCAGAATAGATCTAACTTTTGTGAGTACAATTTGTATTTCCCTTTTCCTGGGAGGCAATCCTTAGCATGGCTTCCCTCAGAACTGCTGATCCTATATCACAGATTTACAGCACATAAAAAAACCTCAATCCTTTTTAAGAGGCCCTAAGAAAAATTGAGCTGTCTTTCATGCCCAATATAGAACAGGATGCTGAGAACCATAGCAGTTAAAGAAAGTCTACTTATAAAACTAAATTTCAATTTTTCACTGTCCAATACCATTTCCTTTTCACCTCATTTAAAAACTGACCTAATTTCTTACTATCTTTGCTTAACAATCCACTTATAGCATTTTTCTAATAATTTTAAACCATTTTCCAAAAGATGAGCTTTTTTTTTGTTTGTTTTTGATATATCCATCCTGTTGCAAACAAATAAAATATGTTCAATGTCCTCACTGTCACCACATTTGAGGCATTGGCTCTGCAGTATATCCTTTCTAAACCCTTTTAGCCTCCATATACACCTGTTCTTAACCATGCAAAGCCCTTTTGTTGTTCACCTTTGTAAACCGTTTCTATATATGTTACCCTATCCCAAGGCCTTTTTATTTGCAAATAGAAAGCCAGGGAACTTTTATTGGATAATGCACTATAAAATGTTTTTATTTCTATATCCTCAAATCTTTTTCTTGCAGCCTTCCAGAATTCATTTACGTTATTTTTGCCTCACTTGGTCTATTACCTTCCATGTTTTTTTTTAAGATTGTTTGCCCATCCACTATTTCTTAAACTCTTCCCTTGATATTTTGAACATTATCTTAAAACATTTCTTTTGTTTAATTTAAGGATTCTGCACTGGTATTTCATGCTCTTTCTATCACTAGTTCTTTCTTTGCACCTCCGCCTGCCCGTCTTAATTTGACATTACAGTTGTGCAGGGTAATATATAAGACCATGCAGTTAAATGGAATACAGAATAAAATAATGTGGAAGTTGCAGTATGGTAAACCCTGTAGAGCATGTCCAAAATCATATGTACTGATAAACTGGATAAAATTATTATTATTATTATTTTATTTGCACATTTTCTATAAAATTTTATCATTGTAATTTTTGTGTCAACTGGGATGATTGTTACTGTAACTTCACTCAAAATAACCAGAACTTACTGGGACATGTTATGGAGTCCATTGTCTCCATTTTTAATCTGGGTTCATTGTTGTGTTTCCTCCTGTGACCGATGGATGGCATTTTCCTGGCTTGAAAGAGAAACCCAAATGATTAAAAGCTCTTAGGAAACCAATAGAACTCTTGATTTGGGAAAAATTATACATCTATAGAAATAAGCACAATCTATTAAACTTTGAAATCCCAGGTGAAAATGATCTCATCATACAGTATGTCCAGCCATCAGTCACAGAAGGAAACAGCAGTGAACCCATGTTGAAAACGGAGACAACAGTTCCGAAACATGTACCAGTAAATTCTGGTTATTTTGAGTGAAGTTAGAGTAAGAATCATCCCAGTTGTAATTAATATAATGTTTTATCATTGTGTTTGTTTTTGTACCGACTGTTTCACAATTCAATAATAGATCTTCTCTACTTTTGCCCTTTTTAAAACCATATTAGTTAAATCCATAACCACATAAAGGATTATATTGAATACCTGAGAAAAGTTGTGTGCTTGTAGTCCTTGAGTTAACATAAGCTTTGCCTGCCTCTCAATTTCACTTCGATGGCTGCGTATGGAATGTTGATCCTCTTCTAAAACTTCTAACCCAGTTAGATCAATGTCTTCTGATAAATGGGCTGTTAAAATTAAAATCATTACTTAATCGGCAATCTGATAGATCTTCAATGCTTACATAACAAAGTTTTAAATCAACCATGTCCACAACTGAACTTATGAAAAGGAACAATAGTTTCCAAATCTGTAATGTTACAAGAAAATAAGATATGTACTTTCTCTACTATACACTAGTACTAGGTAGAAAAACACAAAAATTTGATACTGAGGTTTAACCTGAAATACATGTTTTAGGCTCTCCTGTGCATATTAAGAAAAGGGTCTGTGTACATGTGTGTCTGTGAGTCCGTGAACACGATAACTCAAAAACAAAAAGTTGATTAAATACCAAACTTGCTTTTTAATTCAGCATCTTTCAAGCATGTGGCAAGAAAAATCTATATCTTGAATTTTCTACAACACATAGTTTATATTATATCCTTTTTTTTTTCTTTCTTTCTTTCTTTCTTTCTTTTTTTTTTTTTTGAGTTCACCATTTCAGAGATATTCCCTGTTATTGATTTCAATTTTAAAATACTTAAAACTTTTTCAAACAGAAATATGTCACTCCTGTTTCTTTTGTTTTACTCCTAGCCATGCAAAGAGAACCGATTTCAACCACATAGGAACCAGCTTTTAAAAGATTTGACTATCAATTTAGCCTAGTGCATTTCTTTATTTCTCTTCCATTATAAAGAATTAAGTAATTACACCATTTCTGTTAATATTTATCTTGATTAGTATGATATAGAGAAAAAAATAATCTTTTATAACAATAGTTTGTTTGCAGAATAGGTAGAGAAAGTCATGCGAATGGAACATAACATTTTTTTTTTTCAAAATTGAGATAAAGATGTTATTGAAATCTTAAGATTGCATAAAATATGTGAACAAAATGTGCTAAAATAGTGCTCATATTCTCATAATATTATAATCTAAATGTTAAATCTGTTGCTGTACATATATCACTTAATATTTTGCAAACAATTTGGAAGATCTGCTTCTTGGTAAAAAAAAAACCCTTGTTTTACAAAGGGCAACTCATACTTTACATACCAGGATTATTCTCTAGGTTCTCATGTGGATAGATTAATTTATTCATTAGAGACATAGAGATATGTTATTTCTTTATGTGTAGAGATTCTCCTCTAGGCTGGTTAACAATAATTAGGCATAACAAAATTAAAATATGTGCACTACAATGTGACATGGATAAGTGCTAACCCCTTCAACTGTATGGCACAGTTGCTGATATGCCTATGACTCAAAGTACTTCCCTCCCACCAGGGAGTTGTTTGGATTGGGTTGGACTCACTTGGACAGTGGTTCCTGATATCTATGGAAGATTGAGTGATATCCAGGCAGCTTGTGAAACATTTTCACTCTCCTCTGGCATCAGCCAGCAGAGCTGAGTTGGCATTATACTCAAGGTATTGGCTTCATGGGAAAACCCACAGAGGCAGCCACTCGGCTGGTGCCATTTAATAGGCTTAGGAGATTGGCTCTAGATAGACCTTCTTAACCCACTATTATAATGTGACTGTACAGTTAATGAGAAGCTTATTATGAACACAAATAGCAGATTGTCACTTTTAACTTTTTTGTTCCCAGAAATGGCACAATGGATTCACTTTGTAAGAAACGGTCTTCATAATAGCAATTATCCAAGGAAACCATGAACTAAATTACACCTTGAACTTTCTCTGATTGCAAGTTTGGAAAACAAAGAGCAGAGAACACAAGCTTTAATGTATGCTATTTATTACAAAAATATTAAAGACAACTCTTTTGCAAGAAGAATCAGAAATAGAAAATGTTTATTGCATCAGATTTTCAAATTGGTCAGTCTGCAATGCATTTCACAAATTGCAAGCAGGTGAAAAAAACCATTGGCTATTTACAAAAAATTGCATCCATGCACTTATTTGGGTTAACATCTTGCTACTCCTAAGCATTGCCATTTTCATTTCTGGATATTGTGAACCAGCCTCCTGCCTCTCTATCTCACTTCTCTCCTTCCTCCCCCCTATCTCCATGAAATTTATACATAATGTGATGTTTTGAAAATCAGTAATAAAGCTGCTTCTCTGATGGGATGTTAAAAATTAAAATCTAAGTAAAAGGTATAACAGTGCACAAACTTAAGCAAATTAGACATACTGTTTCTTGTGGTAATTGACTTTATACAAGAATAATTTATAGAACTTAAACTTCATTCTAACTACATTTTATAAATAGCATAAATATAAACTTTTGTTACAGTGCCAATTTGTCAAAAAATGAAATAATAAGCAACATATTTGAACTTTCTGGCCTGTTAAGATACCCCATAGTTGGGGAGAATATTTAAAGTGCTACATAATCTTATAATTTCTTTCAAGTTAACCTATTACACATGTTAGTATGAATTATTAACCAAATATTAAAAATCATGTTTTTATTATATTTTTTATATATACTTGAATGTTTTCTGAATAATTATTTTATTTTCATGTTTAATCTTCCTTTGACTTATAAAGACAAGATCAATTAATTTAACGTGTAGGATCAAAAAAAAAAAAAAAAAAAAAAAAAAAGAGAGAAGAAGAAGAAGAAGAAGAAGAAGAAATTTGATTTTTAGATCTTTGTTAACACTTTTGAGAATTCCTGTCCTCATATGATTAGTAAATCGGAAATTTGGAACACTAAACTTTACTTAATGTGAAATACCTTATTAAGCAAAGTTTAGTGTTCCAAATTTTCAGCTCCCCTGTCATATTTTAGCAACACATCACCATTTATAAGCTTCTACTTAATATCAAAAGTATTTATCTTACTTTTCCTTTTTAAATTACATTGTTTTTTTCTCTTTTCTCTTATTTCTTAAAATGCTTTATTTATATTTAGGGAGCATCAACATATGTATTTTAGGGAAATTTAATATCAAGTTTTGGTTGGAATACAATATTTCCTCTATTATCTCGCTGGTGTTAGAAGGACACCTGATATACACCTAAAAAGCATGAAATACTGATCTGCAAATTACATAACACCTTGGGTGGAGCAAACACTATCTGAAGAACATGTCTCTGACCTGAACCACCTGACTGGCATAAATTCACATCAGCTGTATTTATATTTTGAAACCAATTATATTTATCACATGCTTTTGTTTATATCAGGTTCCCTTCTAATGCCAGCATGATTTTAGCTACCGGATATCATACATCAGTTTTTAAATGCATATTTGAGGAAACTATTCCACACTTCTTTTTTCAAAATATGTTGTCAGAACAACAAAGAAATATTTTTTCTTAAAAATTAAAAAAGATTGACATTACTGATCTGTACCTTAAATGGAACATTAATAGGGAGCAATTATAAAACAAATTACTTTAAAGATATTGTTGGTTATTGTTTTGTAGTAAATGGTGGTCCATCTGAACATTTTTATAAGATAAGAGTAATCAGGCAATAATACACTGTTTTTAAATAAATTCTTTGGTAGTACTGAGATTTCAGTTAAAAATTTTCAAAATATACATGAACTTCCACTGAAAAAAATTATATACTTTGACAATCCAGGTTTACTAAGGATATATCACTAGCAGATTAACAGCTAACAATTCTGCATAATAAGAAGTAACATAACTTACAAATTTCACTCAAACTTTGTGAAGCTTTGGTTATGTCTGGAGAAGAACCTTGCATTTGACTGCTAAGCCGTCGAGACAAATACTGTATACGAGCCACTCGACGAAGCATATCTGATGTTGCATGCAGGCGAGACAACATAACAGTCTGCATTTCTATTTTGTTATATGGTTCAACTATCTTAGTGCGCAGTCGCTCCACTGCAGACAGGAGACACTAAGGGAAAAAAAGTATATACAAGTAAATGTCTAAACTATATTCAAATGACTTCCTCTACCTACATTCATTTATTTTATTTTTCCATCTTCTTCAAGTTAATTGAAATAAATGTTTGCAAAAATAGTTTATTTACATGTTCTGTTGCAGGTACAAGGGAGATAAATACAAGGGAGAGTGACACCCAAATATTTAAAAAGTGAATCACTATATGCTGACTGACATTCAATGCTTTTTGCATGACTTAATAAGAAACAAAATAATGAAGCTTTAGCACTTGAAAACTTTACAGGATAGTCATAAAGAACAATATCTTAAAGATAAGAAATTTAATAAAAATCAAACACTCAAACACTCTCTCTCACTCTCGCACTCTCTCTCACTCTTGCACACTCTCTCTCACTCTCTCTCACTTTTGCACACACACACTCTCTCACACACTCTCGCACACACTCTCTCACACTCTCTTTCACACTCTCAATCTCACTCTCACATTCTCAATCTCACTCTCACATTCTCAATCTCACTCTCACATTCTCAAACTCACTCTCCCATTCTCGCTCTCTCTTTCTCATTCTTTCACTCTCTCTGCATTTTCTAAGCATACTTTTGTTTGTTTCAGTGAATGCCCAAAACATACTCTGGTGAAAAATATTAAATTTTGGGGGGAATTGTACACACTACCTAGTAAATGTATTTTGTACTCTACAACATAAATGAAGTTTGAGTATTAATGACCCATTTATTAATATTTTAATGCTAGGTTATGGTCCATAATTATGTATACACTTACACTAAAAATAAATATTTTAATATGAAGATAATTTCACAGATAATAGTGGTTTTGTTTTTAATATTTAGAAAAATATTTTGTCCTATTATAACTAATAACTGATTCAGATTTTATTTGCAGTAACTGACTATTCATCATTATTATTCTTCCTCACAAAGAAATGTATTAATTTCTGCTTAGAAGGAGGATGCATTGCACTTTTATTATACGATTGCAGAAGCATGTTTGAAATTGCATTTACCACCATGCACAACAGAAGCATGAGGATTGCAAATGTTATACCATGCTTTGAAACTATTATTTTACATGGGTGAAACCATGAATACTTTTTTCCCTCATTTTGTTAGAAAAACACAAGATTACATTTTTTTAGGTAAGAATTATCCATTTTCTTTCAATAAGAAGCGAATAACAAAAAAAATACAACCACCCACAGTCCAATAAGTCTTCCTCTTTGCAATCATCTGACAACATGACTACGTGACCCAATACATACAAGCAGCTACCATAAAGTGCTACATCATGACCTACTGATGTGCCAAATGGTCATGCACATGCAAATGCAAACTTTAAGTACAGAATGAAATATGGGTTTTTGATGTCCCACATGATGTTAACATGGGACAGATTCTTACCCCTCAAATACAGAAAATCCCATATAATATGGGCCTAAATTTGAAGTGCTGGGTGGGAATAGATATGAACAACTGGGTCTGATAAACCCAATTATATATAATTTAAGCATTAAATAAACAGAAGGTGATAGCTCTCTTTTTGGACTTGATTATGTTAATACAGACATAGTGATAAGTAAATTAGAAAATTATCGGTTCATGGGTTGACACAGAAATGGACAAGTTCATAACTTAAAAATGGAATGCACTTATTGAAATAAATCAAAGAAATAATGCTGATATTGTATGAAAAAATCTGAGATGTTCCATTCACATGACTTTCTTTATAAAGATTATTCCTTTATTTGTATCATAGTAATTGAGATAAACATTAATAGAAACGGCTATATTAGTTCCTTCAAGTAGAAAGGAATTAAGGTAATACACTAGGCTAAAACAATAGCTAGTCTTTTATAAAGCTGGTTGCTATTGAAAATTGAAATTTGGTTTGCTTTTCATGGCCAGGAGTAAAACGAAAAGAGAGATAAAACAGATGATGATCTCCTCTTTGAAAAAAGTTTAAGTAGCTCAAAATTGAAACCAATAACAAGGAATATCACATAAACTTGTTAACTCTTCAAAAAAAAAAAAGAGTGTATGACACAAATTGTGTGTTTTAATGAGATCTACCTTTGTGTGTAGTAAGTTTTCGTCTATCTCTTACAGTTTATCAGTTATGCAAAATTCATCCAGAATGAGGCCCTCAGAGGCTATTCCTAGAAAATTTAAACTATAAACTTTATTTGTGATGCACATTTCTTTAACATACAGTATTTTAATTAAAATTGTTAGAGCCATTTTTTAGAAAAACAAAATTTTCAAAACATTTTCATGTAAAGGGTAGTTTGGGATGGGGAAATTTTCTTGAAAATCTCTGTATTGCATCCTTGAAAGGTACTACACTTAAATGCCAAATTTGGTATGTCTTGTCATTTTTGAGCTATGCTCCACCCACAAATGCACACTTGCACACACACAAAACTTTTTAATACTTTTTTGGGATTCAGGGGACCTTAAAACATATATTTCCTGTGAAATTCTGACATGGAACTTTTGGATGGAATACAATACCTTCTCTCCTACCATATGCATAATATGTGTAGAAAGTAAATAAATTTCCAAATGTTTACACAAGGAGTACCACAAGACTCAAAACTAGGCCTATTTTTTTTTCTAATACATATCAACAACTTTTTTTGAATTAGTACAAAGAAAAGGAAATATAACAATTGGATGATACAAATGACATGACAGTAGTAATTAAAGATAAGACAGCTGTTGAAGTAGAATTAAAAGCCAATGGGTTAATGATAAAAATAAAACAATACTATATAAATTTGGAAGTGATAAAATAAACAGTTAAATTGGAAGCTATTTTAAAAGTTATAAAAAAAACAAGATAAATACTGGCTTATATATAAATAAAATAAGATAGGTAAGGAAAGCCATAGATGATGAAACAAACATTATAAATTACACCAAAACAAAACAAAAGCAATTAGATTACAATTTGGCATATTGACTGTATGCACATTTATGAGACTATAAAACATACTTTACAAGAAAAAAATTAGAGACACATTATGCAGTGTGCAAAAAACAAAGGGAAAGAACTTTATGTTCAAAAATACTATCTAACTATGGAAGCAATAAAGAAGTTCTGAGTAGTTTAAGTGTGGGGCTTTTTAATTAAGAGTTGTAAATGAAGTGTATCTGTAAATAATTATTGTATTTGACAAAACCACAACATGTAATGATCATGGATGAAATAAAATGAACTTGAAGAAATAAAAAAGAAAAAAAAAGAAAAAAAAACAAAACAGAAATGTCCTAAAGGAAACTTATTTTAAACTACTGTCCCTAATTAAATGAACAGACTATTTGACTAAAACAACAGTGATAGGAAATAACACAACTAATCTTTTGGTTTCAATTATAACCAGACTCCATCACCATTATAGTCAACATTCTGCAATTACCTGTACATGGGTCTGCATGACGGAGAGAACCCCCTCCAGCTTCTCAACCCAGGTGGCCTGTGATAAAAGATCTTCATGATTTGCAAGGACTTGTCGCTGCAACTCCTTGTCCAGAAGATGAATTCCTGAAAGTGATTAATCAATATATGCAAAATCCAAGTTGAAGTAACTGTTATTAAGAATAATTTACTTTTCAATTGCCACAATTTAAGAAGAAATTCATAAATTCCAGCTTTATCTAGCTGAAATATCTTATCACTAACACTCACAGGATTATTTCATGTCATACATATTCAGAAATACACCTTTTGTATTGCGTTATTCATATAAAAAGCTGATGTATTGAAGCCACCTCACTTTCTCTACTCATTCTTCTAAAATCTATTCTTAACAAAGACTATCCTTCTTATTTATTTCTTGTTAATTAAGATAAACCTTCCACTGCAAGTTTTTACATGTGTTATAGGTTTACAAAAGATACAGTAGGTTACAGCAATAATCAGATTTTTAAAAAAAGGGATTGCCCCTTGGGCCCAATGGGATTCACTGAAGATCAAGGTAGGGTGCTGTTCAGAATATGGGAGTCACCTGATGGGAAGACCCAAACAGAGCAGCTGATTTTCCCTTGGTGTAAGGTTATGGAAGTACTGGAGTAACTACTTGTAGGGACTTTCGGTGGACACTTAGGACCCAACCATCAACAAACTCCAACAATGGTACTGCTGGCTGAGACTATGGGCAGACACTGAGAGATGGTGCTGCCAATGTCATGAGCATGCAGCAAGTTGCAGCCCGCAAATCAGGAGCCAGGGCTGCATTCAGCAGTATTATGTGGGAGCACCCATCAAACGCATAGCATCGACATAGCTGGCTATGTTCCCTGTGTCCAACAGAGGCAACAAGTATCTGTTGGTCGCCATGGATTACTGAGTGCCCAGATGTGCATGCCTGTGATCAGGTACCAACTTTGAGTCCAACCTCATGAGGGAAACACTGGAGCGACTCGGAGTGCACGAGATGTGCACAACACCTTTTCACCTACAGTCAGATGGCCTGGTTAAGAGGTTCACTAAGGCCCTATAGGGACATTTGAGGAAGGATAAGGCCAATCACCAGAGAGATAGGGATGTGAAGGTACCACATTTTTTGCTGGCCTACCACTCTTCAACCCAAGACACCACTGGGTTGACACTGGCCAGTTTGGTTTATGCGACTACCATGCAACCTGATGTTTGGGAGTCCTCCTGGGGTAGAATCAAGAAGATCCATCATGGCTGGCAGGCCAATAGTTGAGGTTTCCAGCAAGGAGATTTAGTTTGGCTATATCGCCCTACCCGGACAAGAGATGCTGTCCCAAGCTTCAACAACCATAGCAAGATCTTGTGAGAAAGAGGATAAATGATGTCGTCTACTTCATCCAGAGAAATTGGTAGTACTTTGGGTTGCCTATGATGGCACTGGTCGGGATGACCAGCCCTGAGGAGGGAGCAGTGTGACAATGCCATCCGTGTTCGCTCTGGTATGCTGCAGGAGCTGGAATGTGAGATATCGCAGCTTGATTGTAAACTACAGTGCAACAGGATTCTTCTTCAGAATGAGACACTTCTCTTCTCACTAAATCACGATTCTTCCCAATGTTGAAGATATTTCTACCAGCTTTGGTTTCTGGTACTTTCAAGAAGTTTCCAGAAAGTCTGTGACATCATTTTCTCATAAAAAGGAGGAAGAGTTGCAGTAGGTTGTGTTCTGAATTGTACTGAGTCGTGAGTGACTGGAGTGTTAGTGCACAGTGGGGCACAAGCCATCTAAGGCGTGCAGCCATAAACAGTCAACTGTCTAACATCGAGTGAACTATTTACAGCAGTGCTTTAAAGACTTTATTTGTAACTACATTCTGAGTCAATAAGGATATTCCTTAGGATATTAACACCTTAAATAAGATTGTGTTTTCTTCAACATTGGTAAAAAATATATTTATAAAAAGTATCATAAGAGATACAAGAGTTAAATATTTCTTTACTTTCACATTTACTTATAACTGTAGGTCATATCAGACACTGAATGAATAAAACTAGTGAAAATTATGCTCAAATGACCCCAAAGTTTACATTTATTCACTAGAGATATGGGAAGAAGGCTCTGGAAAAAAGCTTTTGGTAACTCAACCTGATATTTGTACTGGAGACCCCTTAACTCTTTATAGCCTGGTGTAATAAACTCAACAAAGGTATTTTGTGTTAAGTTTTTAGATTTAAATTTGTTTTTAAATTTCATGTTATGCTAACATTTAACCACAAATTACAGGTATTAAAGTTGTTTTATATATTAACCATATTAATTATTTTTAAAATAAATTGAAAGTTTTTCTTAAAAGAAAGAAAGAAAGATAAGAAAAGAAAAAGTAAAATCCATGAAACTGTAGTCAAAAGTAACCCCATCATCAGCTTCCAAGTATGCCATTACACAGTTATTTACCTGGGTCCTCCCCATCCTTTACCACAAGCAATTTATGGGATTTGAACTTGCAACGATTGACTTTCAATGGATGTCCAGTCCAATAGCTTTCACCTTAATGCTCATAGCTATTCAAACTGCTTTGGTTGTGGTGCCTCCAAAAGGGATGTGAAATTTAGTTAAGGAATTGGAGGAACAGCAGCATGTGTTGCAAAATAATTCTGGCAATAAAGGGTTAAATATGATTTAGACATGGCACCCTGCAAAATGGAAGTGGGCAACACAGTTTAGCATTTAAAATTTATACATCATTTTGTGAGTTGCACTACTCGCATACATATAAAACTATTATTTTTATTACTTTCTAATATTTAAAATACGTGGTAGGGAAAGCAAAAATACTGCTATGATGTACTAAGTAACCCTCATATCAATCAAAACATTATTTCTTCTTCATATAACTTCAGTCTGTTCTCTAAACAGGACACAATATATGAAGGCAGACTCTCCAAAAATGTTGAAGTAGCAATACCTTACCTTCTGTTAATTTTTTTAGTTGATCAGCTACTGCTAACCCTTGTGACAGTACAACTTTCTCAATAGCCTTAGTGCTATCCTTGTGCAGGAACTGCCTGTAGAATTCTGCAAGTAAAAAAGAACAGAGATGATTATTTTTATCTCAATATATGCAATGACTGATAGTAGGCTGCTTTAAGCCTTCATTTAACATATTTTATAATAACAGTGGTCGACAAAATTTAAGAAGACTGCCTCTGTGGTTGAGTGACAGCAAGCTGACTTCTCTTCCAGAGGTCTCAGGTTCGATTCCCGGCTGGGGCAGGAAATTGTTCTTTAACAAGAATTATTCCCTATCCACCACAAAGTCTGGAAGTATGTATGTGAGAGTGAATGCATGTGATTGAAGAAAATAGCATGATTAAAACCAGTCATAAAGAACCTAAGGTCAACAAGTTGTTTCTAATGCAAAGCCCCTGATATGACCTTAGTGTTAAAGGGGGGCTATATAAATGAAACAATTAAAAAACTAAATACAAAAAATTAAGATTTTTGAAGTTAAAAGAAGTACAATGGATAATTCTTAATGACTTTATGTGCTGCTTTCAAATTGTTTCACAGAACTTTTCCATCATCCATAGTTTTTGAGTAATTGCATGAGTAATATTTCTGATAATTATCATTTTAATATGTTTAACACCTTAGCTAAAATACCTTTTACACACTTAAAATGAATGAGAAGTACATTTTAAGCTGTACTACTTCTCTTCAGAATCCAGTAGTAGTCTGCCAACATATTTGGAGTCCATTTCTCCTGGCAGTGTCTGTGTGCGCGCATGGGCGCGCACCCACACAATCATATCTCTCATTCATACTTCCAGACTATGGGGAGATAGAAAATAATCTTGGCTAGAGAAAAATTCCCAATCCCTGCTGTGAACTGAAATCCTTGCACAGCAGGCAGGTGCTCTACTAACTCGGCCAAGGGCACAGAACAGGAAACTCAGGAGCCAGAAAAATAACAATTTTGATTTGAATTGAATGTGCATGAATTCTTATTGGACGATAACCAGGTGGCAAGTCATTATTGCTTTTAGTATAATATTTTACAGGGAATTAATATGAATATTTTAAATTTCCAATCAATAACTTAAATGTATGGTATTATTACAAATTAATTTAGCAATTTTATTTTGAATTACTTTTTGCAACTCTGAATTAAGTAATGTCATAAAATATGAAGCATTAAAGTTGATTTGTATTGGACAATTAAGCAGCAATATAAACCTACAAAGATGAAAGCACCATTCTTGCTCACAATAAGATAAACATCAGGTACTTCCCTATTCTGATGAAACTGTTTTCTTCTAGTAACAGCTGACCAAAGTTATAATGTACTGCAGAATCACCTATGCAGATATTTAATTTGATAATTCATAGTATGAGATGTATCTATTACTTTGAAAAGTAAGACAAAAGTCATATAATAACTAACTGATTATTTTACTAACCAAATTTAATCACCAGTTGCCAAATCTTTTGAATGGCTACTTTCAAAGAAAAAAGATAGTCAAGAATAAACAAAATTGCCAAACCTGGCAACAATGTAGAACAATTTCTAACAGTAACAGATCTTCCTTAATTATTGTTGGAGTAAACCACTGAGAGCGGGAGGAAAGCCACAGTTATGTGAGAATCTCATTATAGAGATTGTTATTCCTGAAGTCACAGACACTTGGCTATAGCAAATATGTCATTGAACTAATGAAATAAAATTATTTTCTTTTAATCGGTACATCTATCACCCTATGCTAATACACATGAAAACAGTTTTATTAACTTTACAAAAAAAATTGGTGGATGATTGAACTTCATTTTTGGATTTGGCAGATGCAAATACTAAGAGTCAGTAGAAATTATTTAACATTTTCATAGTTGCCCAATGTAATTTATTGTAAAATGTGTATTACATTTTGTTTTCTGAGCTTTTTGGCACACTGGAATAAACTTTCAACACATTGAAATAAATTCAAATGTTTTATCTTCTTCACAAATTTCACAAAACTGATGTAAAGCTCACCCAACTTCCATATTCATTGTACAGGATGTTAATGAACCATACTAAAAAAAATTTCAGAGAATGTGGAATGGTGAACTAGGAAACATGTGGCCTGTCTATACAAATTTTGAAGTTACAGCTAAGTTTTAAAGTGTAACTACACCACTGGCTAATGAATATGCCATTTTAAATCAAAACACATGATAACGAAGGGAGGCTTCAAAGCATTTCTTTCTGTTCCAATTATGAGATCAGCTTTCAAGTAAGAGGCAGTCATTTTCAAGTTCTAGTCTCGTGCATTATCCTTTTTTATTGAGATGGCATAATGCAGTTTTTAGCCTTTAGTTTAAATTAACTCTCTCAAATTATACAATTTTAATATTTAATTAAAACCCTTGCTTCCAAAAGATAGAATCATACTAAATGTAAAGAAATTCACATGCTGAACTTAAAAATGGTGAATTAAAAGTTAAAGAAAAATACACATAAAAGTTTTTAAAGCAGTATTTAAAATAAACTGTAACATAGTATAACTATTCAAACAATTAGCCCTTTTCTTAATAAACAATTAGTTCTCTTACTTCAGGGTAACATAAGTGGTTCCAGAAAAAGAAATCAATAGGATAGTCATCCAAAGAGCAAGGTGACCAACTACAGTTGAACTTCCTCTTCCGATCCATTGGACGGGCAAAACTTATTCAGATGTCCGTGCAAAGCCGAGAAATGGAGAGGAGTTCCAGCATGCTGAAGTCACATTAAGCTTTGAATGTGTCTTCTAGGAATATGAGGGCAACACTGAAGACTTTTACAATGTCATGTTTCTAAAAATAAATTACATATGTTTATATCTGATAGCAACATTCTAATGTTTTGCAGTTGACTGCCATGTAGTTTGTTTGATTGGTATTAATAGCTTGTAAATCATCAACATCTAAAGATTTTGTATACACCCAAAAATTAATATAACTAGAGAAAATTTCTGTAAATGTAAATGCAGTTTTATTTATAGACGCTCTTTAACTTCTATGGCTCTGAGCATCCCATTATATACTGGGTGTGAAATGCCGCTTAATTTTGCTCAGATGACTCTCTATCAGACTTGAGGTTCTTTTACGTACTGTGAATCTACAATAGGGTACCAACAGCTTTACTTCCCTTCCATAGGAAGCCATGCTAAGGATTTTTACGCCCGAAAAAATCCATCGTCCTCCACCAGGTCTGAACCTGCAACCTTGGGCATATGAAGTTACATTGGTAACCATTACATAGAGGGCGATGAATATTTCTGGGCTATGATATTTTATGATTTTAAATTGTCATTAATGCCTAAACAATGTGAAGATCAGTTTCATTTGATCATGCATTTGACAAAGAATCCCAATCTAGGGCAACAATTTACAATTGGTGCAGGCAAATCCGAAAGAGAGGTTTTTTCTAAGTGATGGATTTCAAAAATTAAATGGCGTTTTATTTATGGACACTCTAACTGCTGTGGTTCTCAGCATCCCATTCTATACTGGGCGTGAAAGGCCACTTAATTTTGCTCAGGTTTGAGGTTCTTTTACGTGCCGTAAATCTACGACACGGGATAAACGGCTTTACTTCCCTTCTGAAGGAAGCCATGCTAAGGATTTTTACGCCCGAAAAAAATCCATCGTCCTCCACTGGGTTTGAACCCGCGACCTTGGGTATATGAAGTTAGCATGGTAAACATTACACCATGGAGGGCAACATGGATGAACTACTGTTACTGATGAAAATATTTCCACTGTTTGAGCAATGCTAGAAGAAGATCAACGGACATCTAATGAATTTATTCAGTGACATTGGGCATTGGTATCAGTGAAATCTATAGCATTTTACATAACAGTTGGACAAGAGAAAACTTTGTTGTTAATGGATTCCACATAGCTAACCCCTGATCAAAAACAACACTGTATTGATTGGTGCAGAAAAACTTTGTAAAAATTCCAAGGTGGCATTTAAAATTTTGTTTGGAATATTGTTACTGGTAATGAATCTTGGGTTTATTATTATGATCCTGATAAGGAAAGTCAATCTGCTCAATGGATCTTTCGAACAGAACCCAAGTCCAGTGTGGTAAGATATGTTTTTTTTTCTAGAATGGACCATACTGCTACTATAGCATTAGAAGATAGATGTACTTAAGCTGATTGATACACAAATGTCTGTTTACTCCAACTTTTTTAAGAAGTTCCATGAAAATTGATCAAAAGGAAACATAATTTAAATCATGACAATGCATCGTTGCATACAACAAAACTAATAACTGAGTATCTCGATGCCCTAAACATCACACTATAGATGCTCCAGCCTTAACCTAGCACCTTGTGATTTCTTTTTCTTTCCAAAAATTAAAGGTAAAATGCACGCAATTGCTTTTTGCCATCAGATGAAGTACCTCAGGACGAGCAACATCATTATTTTAACCCATCCAAGTAATATGTTTATAGCAAAATTTCTGCTCTGAAATGTAAATTTTTTTAAGCAAAAACAACACAAGTATTTTAACTCTAATGAGTCCTTGAGAAATAAAAACTGTTTACATTTTATATTTTAGAAGTAGTCCAGCTGCACATGAAATATTTTGTATGAAAAATAGTTTGTTTGCAAAACAGATAGAGAAAGTGATGTGATTAGAATGTATTAATTTTTTTCCCTTTTGGATATCGTTCGCTAAACACACTAGCCTTATTCTTTGTTGGTTATACCTTTCATGGAAAATGATCCCAGTAACTGCCTTGAGGTATGTTGAATTTCCTTCATTGCCCACTCTTTGCTTGGATGCTCTTGGATTGAAGTACTTGTAGAAGTTGTTTATTCTGAAGCTTGTATACCTACTCGGAGCTTTCTTTTGTCAATAAAAGTTCATCTAAGTAGACAGTGACACATTTTTGGGTCAGAGCCATTTTGGAAATTTCCAAAACAAAACAGTTGATATAATCAATCCAATTGGTAATGCAGGCTGATGACAGAAAGTCCCTTCTTTATACAGAAAGGGTAAGTTATACAATGACAAACAAACTTATCCAAGTACATGAATAGGTTAAGCACTGTTTCATTGAATGGTGTGTATATATATAGCGTCTTTTAACCTGGTCGGCCATATTGGATAATGAATGAAATCGGTAAAATGATAATTGGAGTCCATGGAGCTCAAACTTACCCAACATTCGTCTTCTCAGAATAAGCAAAAACCCAGAAAAAAACCTTATTCCGGTAACTTACCCTAAGCGAGACTCGAACTCATGACCTGTTGAATGTGAGATAGACATGCCAACCCCACACTACCCAGGTGGGTCTTGGAAAATATGTTGATGTTAAAAATAAATGGCGTGTTATTTATGGACACTCTTTAACTGCTGTCGTTCTTAGCGTCCCATTCTATACTGGGTGTGAAAGCTTAATTTTGCTCAGAGGCCTCTCTATCAGGCTTGAGGTTCTTTTACGTGCTGTAAATCTACGACACGGGACCAATGGCTTTACTTCCCTTCCGAAGGAAGCCATACTAAGGATTTTTGCACCTGAAAAAATCCACTGTCCTCTGCCGGGTTTGAACCCGCGACTTTGGACATGTGAAGTTAACATGGTAACCATCACACCACGGAGGGCGACTATTGATGTTTAAGGAGAATAGTTTGAAAAACAATAAATTCATTTAAATTTGTTAAAACTAATCCTTGTTTCTAAAAACTTTCAGTGTTACCCTTGTACAGGTAACATTTTCTGCACAAAAATTAAGATAAAAATAACTTTAATCTAGGGGCAAGTACGTGCAGCATAGTATGAAATAATGTCAATCCATATTTTCACAGAAAACACCTGCACATGGACTGTGACATGGACTCCCATGCACGAGTATGAAACTAGTCTATTTCTGGTGAACACCAGTGAACAATAAATACAATGATAAGATTCAAAACTTGCAAATATGCATAGAAGCTTGTGACAGTGATGTGATTAAATAAAAAATAAAAGAATTTGAGTCAGTTTTTGTAACACAAACATCACTTATTTTTACTTACTGGGGACCGGTTTTGGGTAACAGTTGTTCCCATTTTCAACCCTTAATTACGACTAAATCTTTCTTCATTGGTAACAATGATGGAGGTGGTGGTGTATTAATTGTGGAGGCATCTGTTGCTGGATCTATGAACTTCTAAAGGTTGCTGTAAGGTGGCAAATCAAAATTCATGATATGGCTCTTTTTCTTCATGATGTAGATCTTCTCCCAGACATCTAATTCTGTGGGTTTATAAGCTGGTTTTAATAGTTTTATATTTGGTGTGATTTCGTGTCCTGATGTCCAAAAATGATAGGCAACTGCTGATGTTTCTATTTGTTTGTATTTTAGGTTTCTCATGTGTTCCTTTAATCTGGTCTCCAAACTTCTCTTTGTCCTTCTGATATACACCAGATTACAGTCTGAGCATTTAATTTCATAAATTCCCAGTTTTTTGCCTACAGGGATAGGATCTTTTAAATTTCTGCACAGCAGTTTCTGAATGCTGTAGTTGTTTTTTGGAGCTAAGGTGATGTTATAATTCCTGAATATTTTCTGAAGTTTGCTGTGTGCGCAAGGATGATAGGTGAATTTTCTGAATTGAGGTTGGTCACTGGGGTTCTGTAGGGTGGTTGTGTGAGTTATGCGATTCAGTTTTTTGTATTTATGTATTCTCTTGTCAACTGCACTTTTTTGGAAACTGTTGTTGGTAGCTGTTTGGAGTATCTGTTGGTATTCTTTTTGGTATTCATTCTTCTCCATGGGAATGTGCACTAGTCTATATGTTAAACTGTTCAGGACTGCATATTTGTGTGTTGTAGGGTTGTGGCTGTCAAACTTTATGTGGTTATCTGTATTGGTGGATTTCCTATATATTCCAAATGTCAGGCTATGTTCTTTTGTTCTTATTATTCTAATGTCTAGGAATGGCAGGGCTCCTTCCTGTTCGGTCTCATAGTGAACTGAATGGACTTGTTTTGCAAATTAAGAAGTTTGAGTGCATCGTTTACAAGTTTTTCTGGCAATGACGTCATCTACATACCTATACCATTTTTTGTATATATGCGGGAATGAGTCAGCAATGTGTATTTTAAAATTACTCATGTATAGATCGGCTAGGAATGGTGATAGAGGATTCCCCATTGCAAGTCCTGTTGTTTGTTGGTTGCATTTATTCTGGAATGTGAAGTAGTTCTGTTTTACACATAAATTGCTTAACTGGACAAGTTCTTCTATTTCTTCTGTTGGTATGTTTATGCTTTGTAGCCAGGTTTTCGTAGTTCATCTATGGGTATGCTGGGGAACAGGGAGGTGACATCAAGGTGACATCTTTCAGGTGATTAATCAGGTCCAATGAATTTGATACACTTTTACTATTGAATTTTGGGAAGGAGTTGAATTTTTGTGTGAGCCATTTGGAAGAGTTTATATGTGGGTGCATTGATATTATCAACTACAGCACTCAGAAACTGCTGTGCAGAAATTTAAAAGATCCAATCCCTGTAGGCAAAAAACCGGGAATTTATGAAATTAAATGCTCAGACTGTAATCTGGTGTATATCGGAAGGACAAAGAGAAGTTTGGAGACCAGATTAAAGGAACACATGAGAAACCTAAAATACAAACAAATAGAAACATCAGCAGTTGCCTATCATTTTTGGACATCAGGACACGAAATCACACCAAATATAAAACTATTAAAACCAGCTTATAAACCCACAGAATTAGATGTCTGGGAGAAGATCTACATCATGAAGAAAAAGAGCCATATCATGAATTTTGATTTGCCACCTTACAGCAACCTCTGGAAGTTTATAGATCCAGCAACAGATGCCTCCACAATTAATACACCACCACCCCCATCGTTGTCGCCAACGAAGAAAGATTTAGTCGTAATTAAGGGTTGAAAATGGGAACAACTGTTACCCGAAACCAGTCCCCAGTAAGTAAAAATAAGTGATGTTTGTGTTACAAAAACCGACTCAAATTCTTTTATTTTTTACAATGATAAGATTTCTGGCAACATTGTATATGGGAGCCAAAGTCTGCTGGACTTAGCACTTGCCTCTGTTGACACTGAGGGTTGATATTGTTTGTGTATGGCTTGCACACGCTAAGATGTTTGGTTAGTGCCCAGTGCACATGCAGTGAAATGGATGCTGATATAAAAAAAATTATTGTTAACGATGCTGGGCAATTGCCAGGATCATATCAGTGCTGCCAATGTTCCAGAATTTTGTCCCACAGAAGTTCTTTAATATGCCAGTAAATGTACTGACATTCACTTTTAAGTATCTTAAAAACCATCGGTCTGGGCTAGGCTTGAGCCTGTGACCTAGGGATCAGAAAGCCAGCTCCTAGCCAATCGAGCCACTCAGACTGACATAGGTGCTGGTACACGGTTCTTCTGCAATTCTATATACAACCTTTTCCTGAAATTGAGTTTGTGTAACACCTTATTACTCCTGTTTACCTTGCAAGCACCTATTGTTAGACTAGAATGCAAAGTGATACAACTAGCATCCATCAATATATCCTTCTCTGTACAGTGCCTCAGCTGCTAAACATTATTTCTTGTTTCACCATAAATAATATTAACATCTGCAAGTTTAGAGAATGTTAATATTCTCTATGTTGCCTCACAATCTTCAGCTTACTGACCTCAGAAAGCCTAGCAAGGAAATGGAAGTGGTTATTATTGTGCTTGCAATCACAAATATGCATAATTGGATATTGAAACACAAAAAAGTGCATGACAATCAAACCTATAACCTGTAGAACATCAGCTTTTATGTTATACAAGACTAGACCACATAAGCATTTACAGAGAAGTCTCTTCAATGGGCTACATAACAGAAGACAATTGATGTTGAGTTTTTCAAATAGATCAATATTTGAGAGATTTTTATAAGTACTACGTTTTGAAAATGCAGATAATGAGCTCCTGAAAATTGATATTTCTATTCACCTGAAGTGGTTTAAAGACATTCTAACACAATTTTTCATCCAATTTGACTTTGATACCAACTTATGAGAATCTGATGCCAAAATATTTGACATACAAAGCTGTTTTATGATTAGTCATGGGCCATATATTGTCAGACTCAAATCACTTACAATACCTCCAACTTATAAAATCATTTTAATAGTTCATAACAGCTTGTATACTATAGTACTACCATAAAAAGTTATTCTTCAATCCTAATTACATTGCACACAATGTATTTAGCTTTCAAACTAAACAATAAGTGCTAGTTAGGCACAAAGAATTGCAAGCTTTCAAGCATGTTCAACAGATGAAGTACTTGGCAAAGTGAAAGCATAAAACATGAACTGATTTAAAAATGACTAACGCTATGAAACATTTTGACACAATCATGTGTTTTAATGACTGCTACATTTTCATGTGGTAAGTTTTTGTCTCTCGCTTAATAGTTCTCCATTATACAAAATGAGCAACACTCAATCAAAATGAAGAGCAATTTGCACATTATTCACAGAAACAGTAAACTTTTGTAAGATGCCTTGATTTGCCAATGTTTTAGCTTCTTCTTGGGATCATTGGAGTTTTATTCATGGATCCTTCAGCTATGCCCAGTCATCGCTCCACAGTTGCAGCCGTCACTTCTCTACTTATAAAAAGCCCCCCTTAGTTATGCTTTGAGACTTAGGAACCTCCATCCTGGGCTATCCTTCTTGGCTTAGAGTCCTAAAATTTCATAATGATTTTTTTAATATTAACAGCACACCTAGTAATTAATTAATTGCAAAGCAGCTTTAATGGCTGAATAACAAAACAACCAAATCTGGATCTATAATCTATCTCACATAAGCATATTCCTGATGTCAATATATGGGAGGGAAGAAAGATAGAGATAGTGACATGGAACACCTTTGGGCTGCTGATTGGCGGAGCCAAGTTCATGGGAGTTTTCTTTTATTTGCTATTGTATAATAACTGGCTCTAAGAAGTACAGCATTGTAAATAGTTTTCTAAACCTGCTCAGCACCAATTGTTCGGTGAAGGAAACACACACAAATGTCTGTATTGATTTCTCTGCATCCTGCACATATATCACAGAAGCATCCCAAGCTTGTGAATGCTGAAAGGAATGTTTATAGCATAATAATATACATTAAACAGAAGACAATGAAGTTATACACTATTAAATTATTGTTATTGTTTAATAACATGTAGCTTAGCTTTGTATTACTACAGAAACAGTATTATAAGTTGTATTCCTATAATATATTCTTGGAACACAACTGGTCTTAAGGTGAATGTTTATAATGAGGCTATTGTTTATCATGCACGGTTGCTTCTGATATTTAAGACTGCTTTCCACGCATACCTCAAAAGCCTAGAACACTTGCAAGCAATTTAAAAACAGTCAGTGAGGCATCACAGAACAGCTTTAAATGACACATAACTGATGCAAATCTGAGAAGCGGCAAGAGGCATTGTTTCACGGCACTTAAGAATGCAATCCCAAAGTGTAACCATTTTGCTACTACACAGTAATATTAATTGTGTAAGATTTAATAAGTTGCTGGATATGAATCACTTGATTTACTGTCAAGCGCTGCTGCAATTAGTGTTGCAAATCTTATGTGTAGCATCAAACACATGGTGAGTTGAGCCCACTCTTCCTCATTGTTTACATCAGCATGATTCTAATCTGAGACTTAGTATAATAAGGATGTTGCAAGAAAATTCCTGTTAGCCCAGCAACATTTCCAAATGAAACCTCCGAGCATAAAAAAATGTATTCCAACAATAGTGAATTCAAATATTTTATTGAAGTGCAGAAAAAGAATACTAAATCACAAAAATATAGAACTTTTTTTTGTCATAGATTAATATTTTTTCCCCACTTACCTCTGTGTGATCTGGATTTGCTACTTTTAATATTCTGCCGTTACAGCCACTTTGTAGTTATTTACTGGTCTGTTATATACTTTTAGGGTCCTAAGCTGCAAAGCAGTGTCCAAAGTGAAGGCCCCTAAGCCACAAAGCATAGCCAAAGGATATTTTTTACAAGTAGAGGAGTACAGTAGTCAAAGATCCAACTGCAAAGCAAAAATAGGGCATAGCCAAAGAACTGTGAAGTTAAAACCCCAATGATCCCAAGAAGAAGTCAAAAATTCTGCTACCTAGTGGATTTACAATCTGGACATGTTAATATTTTCAACACTTTCAAATATGAACCATCTATAGAAGTTTTATCATTTTTGTTCATTTAATACATGAAATGGGGGTAATCTTGCACAACAGGTTACCCTGTCATGGCGGGTACCGCGCAACGCCAGGCAGGCAACCTTGCTAGCACAGGGTAACCTGGTATGCAAGATTACCAAAAAGGGTAAACTGCTTTATTGTTGTGCTTATAACACAGTACCCCAATGATGAGGGCCCTAAGTCGCAAGACATAGCCAAGGGATGTTTTTTAAATGTGGGGCATTTGTGACCATTGTAATCAGCCCATCTAGAACAACAAACATCTGCATGACAAAAGTAAACATTCCCATTAAAAATGCTTCATTTACTTAGTTGTAATAAATATGAATTCTATTTTTATGAACCAAACACCATATAACACCATCTGTGGTCGAAATTACAACTTCGATACTATACAATAGTTGCATCACATACTCACGGACGCACACACACACATACACAAAATGCTCTTAAGAAGTAGTTTAAAAAGTGGGTAAAACTTCCACTTGCGATCCATGTTTGAAAGTGTTAAAAATATTAAACTGTTCAGAAAGTGAACAGAAAGTTCAGCGAGTCGCCAGATTGCCGAAGCATTGACCTCTTGGGATCATTGGGGTTTAAGCTTCAAGATCTCTCGGCTTTCACTTTGCGACTTTTGGCCCTCCACCTTGGGCTACGCTTTGCGGCTTAAGGTCTTAAACGTTTATAAGACCAGTAAGTAATTACAAAGCGGCAATAATGACAGAATAACAAAAGTACTCACGTAATGAAGTAGTGCCAAGTGTTGTAACCAACATATAGAAATAATCAACTTCCAGTTTGGGCAGACACAAAATAATATTCCTTTCTTTTAAATGAAATAGTCATAAGATGTACATTTAATAAGCTCTGAAGATATGTTTTGTCTGTCAATGTTTAATTATGATCTCTAATCATTTTTCTCTAATGCTCATGAGTAGATATGATAAAGTTGTTCATTAAACTCACCATCCTGCTCAATTATATTCCAAACGTCCAGCGCCGACATACCTAATTAAGTAATGTTATTACTTGTCATCAATTATCCGACATAACCTTACTCTTTCTGCTCTATAGTATCATTATTATAGAATCTGCCAGTCTATTATGCCAGTACCACTTAGCTCTCAAAGGATGTAAAACTACCCAACCTCTACTGCTTATAATTTGTCATCGCTCTAGTTGAAATAGTGGCCACAAGTGACGCCTAAAGCTCGCCTCACGCAACATCATCCCATGGCCTGTTCACCCCCCCCCCGCGCCCAAAAGGCAAAATGTAAAATGCAATGTTTGTTTTTATCTTAAAAAGGTCCAATTCTATACGACTTTATTACAGAAATGTTTGTTATCCGAATGAAGCTGAACGTATTCTATGATGTTTTAAAGAATTCTAACCCCGCCTGGGTGGTGTGGTTGTAGCGTGTCTGACTCATATTCAACAGATCGCGAGTTCGAATCTCGCTTAAGGTGAGTTACACGGATAAGGTTTCTTTTCTCGGGGTTTTCTCTTATTCTGAGAAATCGAATGTCGAGTAACTTTGAGCTCCATGGACCCCGAGATTATTTGAACATCATTTCACCAATTTCATCGTCCGATATGACCAACCAGGTTAAAGGACGTTAAAAAAAGAAGAAAAAAAAAATCATGCCCGAAGTCCTGTCAGTGATGTATGGTATAATTTTTGGGGGGAAATCTACGGATTCAAAGAAACGCTTTGTTTTGCAGAAAAAGGCTCTCCGAATCATATCAGGGTCACCTACAAGAACTTCATGTAGAAGTGTCTTTAATAACCTAGAGATCTTAACACTCACTGAAAAATACATATACACAATAATGACATTTTACGTAAAAAATAAACATTCTTTTATTATCAATTCTGACATTCTCAATATCAATCCGGACTTGGGCTACATTTACCATCAACTAACCTCACATGTGTTCAAAAAGGAGTACATTATCAATGTATACATATATTTAATAAGCTACATCAGAACTTGAAAACATACAGTGATAAGGCATTTAAATCAAAGGTAAAACAGTAATTACATGAACACTCTTTTTATACCATCAACGAGTATCTACTTAAATATTTAAATTGCGACGTGTAAATAATGTTGTAAATATTGAAATTATGTAATGTTTTGACATGTTACACATCCTGTTGTTTTTTAGAAAGTATAGGATTTACCGTAGCCTACGCAATTAAAATATATAATACGTAGGCGATGGATTTACAGAATGCATATACATGTGTGTGTGTGTGTGTGTGTGTGTGTGTGTGTGTGCGTGGGGGGTGTATGGGGTGTGGGTGTGTGTGTGTGCGTGCGTGCGTGCGTGTGTGTGTATTACAATTTTCTGAGCATCTATTTAAGATTAAAGTACTTGTGCATATGCTTTATAACTTTCGAAATGGTGCGCCTTATCTAAACAATTATATTTGTTATGGCAAAAAATCAACATTTCATATTAGTTGACATGCGCGGGTTAAACATTTTTGCTTTTTCTACTTCGAACATAAGTAGAAAAGGTATTCCATTCCAACCAAAAATTTTATAATGAGATTTCATTGGAAGTACAGGCTTTGCGCGTTCGCGTGTGTGTCTGTGAACACAACAACGAAATGTTGGTTAAATACCAAACTTGACATTAAAAATTCAGTATCTTCCAAGGATGCAACACAAAGCTTTCCAGAAAAATCCCCCAATTCCAAACTACTCTTTACAAGGAACATTTTTCGACATGTTCTATTTGATCAAAAATGGCTCAAATTATTTTGAGTAAAATACCGTATATTAAAGATCTTGACATAGTAAATGTATATCCTGAATTTCTTGGGAATAGACTCCTCTACATTCGCAATGACTTTTACATAACTAATAAACCATAAGAGCTACACAAAAACTTACTGCCCAAAAAATGTAGAAGTCGTTAATACTGACTGTTTATTTCATATATTGTTTTTTTTTATAGAGTCAACAATTTCGGAGATATGCCTATTGTTGGTTGTAATTTTAAATACCTAAAATTTTCTCAAACGTGAGTCGACATTCGTTTCATATCTCTTGTGTTTTACTCCATGCCATGTAACGAGAACGAATTTCAACGCTTTCATATAGCGACTAACTTTTAAAGGATTTGATTATCGCTTTAGCCTAGTGTTTTCCTTATTTTTCTCCTACTTGCAAAGAAGTAAATAAAAACATTTCTATTAATTTTTATCTAGATTAGCATGAAGTAGTTAGAAAAATGGCAGATAGAGAAAGTCATGTGAATGGAATACATCATATTTTTACTTTCTCGACACGTACTATGTACATAATGTATAGAGAAGGTATTGCACTCCATCAATGAATTCGATACCGAGATTTCACCGGAAATATATATTTTGGGGTTCCCTGTATCCAAAGAAAGCATTTTCAGAAAAAGGTTCGTGTGTGTATCCGCGTGTCTGTGAACACGTTAACTCAAAAACGAAATGTCGGTAAAATACCAAAATTGGTGTTTAAGTTTAGTATCTTCGAGGGATGCGACAGGAAGATTTTGAGAAAAATCCCACCACCCCAAACTACCCTTTACATGGAACTTTTTTTGAAATTTTTGATTTTCTAAAAAAAATGGCTGTGACGATTTTGATTAAAATGTCGTATATTAAAGATATTTACCTGAAAAATAAAATGTATATTTTGAATTTTCTGGAAATAGCCTCTGAAGACTACTTTATTCTGAGTGAATTTTACGGAATTTTGCATAACTGCTAAACCGTAAGAAATGGACAAAAACTTACCACACACAATATATAGAGCACATTAAAACACACAATTTGTGTTGTATACATTTTTTTCGTGGAGTTGATCGTTTTTGAGATATTCCTTGTTTTTGGTTTCAGATTTGAAAAACTTAACTTTTCTCATACAGGAATTTGTCAACTCCTGTCCATACAAACAAAGGAACTTCAGTCACATAGCAACCAACTTTTGACTATCACTTTAACCTATGTACTCCCTTATTTCGCTTCTACTTACAAGGAAGCAATTAATAAGACTAATTTCTGCTATCGATTAGCATTAAATAAATAGAAGCATACGCTTTTTAACAATCATTTGTTACAGAGATGTAGAGAAAGTCATGTGAATGGGACACAAACACATCAGATTTTTAAAATTCAAGTCCCAATGCCATGGAGAGTTGTTTCATTTCGCGTTGGTTTTTTCGGACTGGCAGAAAAGTGTGAATATAGGGTGCAGATGAAAAACTTTAAATACAGTGAAATAGACATTGTTTCGATTACACCATGAATTGGAAGCTCCAGTTTATGATTCGAACAATGCATAGTTACAACATTAGGATTACATTTATCACGAATGTATGTAGCTGATCCTTTATAAATTCCTTGTAGATTTGCAGTTCCATCTGAAACAAATCCTAATTATTCATTAGAAAGAATTTGTTCAGGAATTCCATTACTAACGAAACAGGATAAAATATCGTCAGCAAGTGCTTTTCCAGTTAATGAATTTAACTCGACAATATCATAAAAGTAGTAGTATGGTGTGCCGTATTGGGCACAACAACGCAAATAATTAAACGATTTATTTGCTTGGTTAGTGCTTTCGTCTACTAATATATTGAGAACACAATGGGAATGTATTTATATGTTCTGATAGAAGAGATGACCTGAGCTTGCTAATGAACAGATAATAAATTAGCACATGTATGATTGAAG
Source organism: Hymenopus coronatus (assembly GCA_030762935.1). Taxonomy (NCBI): domain Eukaryota; kingdom Metazoa; phylum Arthropoda; class Insecta; order Mantodea; family Hymenopodidae; genus Hymenopus; species Hymenopus coronatus. The sequence goes on from CM060897.1 coordinate 32,991,559, forward strand.
GAAGCATGCTCCCTAAATTTTCAAGTCCATTCAATGTTTGCAAACAAGAATGGCTCGTTTTCTTTACAAATGAGATGCATTGTTCTAAAAAACGCGCAGGCAATTGTAATTTCTCTTTTTTTCCCTCTTTCTGAAACCTTCAGAGAGGGGTTTTTGGATTACTTGCTTTTTTATTTATTTATTATTCAAAATAGATTCATTCGCCTTTAAATGAAATTTACTCCTACCATGATCACTAATTTTATCATTTAACTTTTTGTTGTTTTTGCATTCAACCCTTGAATAAAAGCACCATCCTTAGGAGCTCCGTGACTTTTCATTTTTGAAATTTGGTTTTGTTGATACTTTCGCCGAATGGCTAATGCACATTCACTGTGTTCATGGAGTTATGACCGTGCATGTCAACCCAGGCAATCAAACCGAGAATTATTATTTAGATTACTTGGTATTAGAGATAGGATACAGTTTTTTTTTTTTTTTTTTTTTTTTTTTTTTTTTTTTTTTTTTTTTTGACACAGCAGGCACTCGTATATGTATGATACAGTCTGCATCGAAAGTGTTAACGTGTCTTCCAGTGTTTTAAAAAAGAGCTTATAATAAAACGAAACAACTTCTTCTTTGGTAGGGAATACATTTGTCTTTAACGAATCCGAGAAATTGTTTATTGAAGGGGGGGATCTCCTCATCTCCAGGCAATTCAAACTCTACTAAACTTGTATTTCATTATTTGAAATCCAAGATTTTCTCTAAACCTATCCCAGTACAATATTCTGAAAACTAAACAATTTCCAACACTGAAATCATCAAAAACGTAAGTTTTTCTATTCACGGGCTTCACTTCCATGTAAGCATGGTTAAAATTTATCACTGGCTGTGTAAATGTGTGTTGTGTGAGGAATTTGACATTTTTACTAACAGAAATGTGTAAAGATTAATGCACACTGTACATCATTTATATCATCATTCACCAAGGCGACCGCATGTGGAATTTGTGGTGGACAAAGCGGCGCAGGGGCGGTTCTTTTTCCGGGTTCTTCGGTTTCCCCGCCATCACACTCCGCCGGTGCTCCATCTTCATTCCATGTATCATTAGTGTAATCGCCCGCGGTGCCATAGTAGTAAAAGTGGGCGTTAAACGCTGCCCAATCATCATCAAAATTATCATCATCATTATATTGTTGCTTGCAATATTGCATTCTCCTGTCTTCGTAGCATATTTCTCCATGGCAGCAAAACTCTTGCTTCTTTCTTTGGACTGTAAGCTTTGTGGCTAAGCTCCATGGCACCTAATGGAACAAAAGAAGGTCGTTTATAGCTGTTCTCAAAGATGGCAGCTGCCATAAGAGTTAGAATTGGGCATTTTACTAGAAACTACGTCCAATTGTTTGTATCGCCATCTCACACAATAAAATTGAAACAGAGAGTATGCTTTCACAATTCAGCCTTTTTATGTGGTAAGTGTTGTTTCGTTAGAGCTTTGCATTTAATTACGTCTAATGAATTGAAGAGAGTCAGTTAAGGTTATGACTCAATATAGCATGTGAATTGTTTGAGACATGTTGCTTGGAACTAGAAGTAGTTACGCTTTCGTATTTTCTAATACTTTTTGGAAATATTTTCCAGCTGTTGGCCAGGAATTAAAAATGCCTTCACTTTCTCCGACAATGTCAGAAGGAACAATTGTAAAGTGGCTGAAAAAGGAAGGTGATCCAATAGCTCCAGGAGATGTTTTATGTGATATCCAAACAGACAAAGCAGTGGTTTCTTTTGAAACAGAAGAAGAGGGGATATTAGCCAAAATTCTTGTAAGAATTAATGCAAATATAAATAAATTAAGGGTTTGAGTAGTACTAGGCCTTTGCCAGATTGAGCTTAATAGGTATTGGACATTCTTCCATACCTATAGTTGCGAGCCGATATTCCCTGTGGATGCGCATCATCCAGAATGAAGAAATACTACATAACATATTATTAGTATACAATGTTCCACCACTTGGCATTACTTCTATACGCGGGTACTTTTGTTATTTCGTCATTAGAGCCGCATTGTAATTACTTACTGGTCTGTTATAAATAAACATTTAGGGCCCTAAGTTGCAAAGCGTAGCCCAACGTGGAGGGCCCTAAGCCGCAATGCATAGCCGAGGGATATGTTTTATAAGTTGAGGAGTGTAGCAGTTGCGGCCGAAGGTGACAGGTTGTAGACGATGAATCTGTGAAGCTAAAACCCCAATGTTCCCAAGAAGAAGTCAAAATTTTGGCAATCTGGCAACTTTCACATCTGAACAACTTAGCGTGTGTGTGTGCGTGCCGCGCGCATGTCAGTATATGGGTGGTGGAACTGTTGTATAGCTTTACCCATAACATTTTCATAGTATACATTTTATTTGCCATTCAAATATTTTAAATATATTGTGTTTCTGTCAAAATTGTTAGACCTTTTTTGGAAGGAGAATGATGAATTTTCCATGTAAAGAGTATAAAAGCAGGGTTTTTAAGAAAATTATAAGGCAATAAGAAAATAATATTTATGGACAGGAAAATCATAGCTTATGAGTCTTGGATGCAGGATTCAGACTGGCTGTTTCTAAAATCCTAGTATGTTTAAGAAACAGTTGTCTTATAATTATTACTATATCTTGGTTCCACCCGCTTAAACTAATACTAAAGCTATTTAGGTATTAGTTTTTTCACTTTTACTCACTGTAACATTGATTACCAACTTTTAAAAACATATCTTGTTTATTTTTGGACTTTAAGTTTCAATAAAATAAGTGATTTACATTAAAATATACCCAAAGTATTCGTTTGCTTAACTTTTGGTTATTATAGAGAACTTCGGCCCCTCTAGAAATTAAACAAATTGTGGTTTGACTGTAAGTTTGGTTTATACGTGTTACGTTTTCACCAATTTTTTTTTATCGGAAAAGCTCTGTAATTGAGTTAAACGCTAATTTATTATGTGAGCGTAGCGATCCTTTTTTGTGAATATTTATGAAGTATGCTGCCTAGAAGGAGTAGAATATAAATAAAGAAGTCTTGTAGTACTTTTGCAATGTAAATATATAATAATACTACACACTAAAGTGCCTAAAACCTGAGTTTCATTGTCGGCGGCTGGCGAACAGTGTTGTGGAATGCAACACCGGCATATGTCGCTAGATGCTGTGCTGATGTATGACAAGTATGTTTCACGCAGATACAGCTTATTATGCAGAACTTCGGCCACTCTAAAATCGAATGAAACTAAGTGCGATTGATTGACTTTGTATTTATGATGACAATTTCAAAGCCTGTGGATTTCAAATTTAGTGTGAGGTTAGGTTCCAATCCGTTTAGGTTAGTGTGTGTATATAAACAGGTATCAACATTAGTTTTTTAAACCATCTCCCCACCCCTAATCCCTCTCTAACCACACCGGTCCCATTAGAGTGCAAAACTGGTATAAGTTGCAACGGAGAGATTTAGCTGCCCAACTTGTAAATAATTACCTAACTTTTTTACAACAATTTCTATTGTTTCACTAGCTATCAAACAGGTGGCATCTAAATCATTCATAGTTGACGTTCATGTTGCAAAATTCAGAACTACCAATATTTGAAAACTGCTTATCACTAGCCATTAAAAGGTTGTGGAACAATCATTGTTATTTGGTTTGTTATTAGATCACTAGAGTCGCTTTATAATTGATTTTAAGGCATGAGTAGTGTTTTTTTACATCATGATGATTTGCAACATTTTTACGAAAAATACCACGATAAGCCATCCTGCCGATTCTAAAAGTGATTCTGTGTTTTTGGAGTTCTGAATCCATTATTGTTGTGTCAGTACGTGATTTTCATGTGACTTATTTTTAGTATTTTCAGTGGTATCACCAAAGCATAGAAACGAAGCGAGCATGTGCTGTAATAGGTTTAGGTTAGTGTGTAAAGAAACTGATTTTCCTGTACTTTGATTTCATTAATTTCCACTGGTTTCACCAAGGCATGCGGGCGAAGCGGGCGTGCACTGTGTTAGGTTTAGGTTAGTGTGTGTGTAAATATACTGATTTTCATGTACTTTGGTTTTAATAATTGTCACTGGTGTCACCAAAGCATGCGAGCAGAGCGAGCATGCACTGTCTTAGGTTTAGGTCAGTGTATTAAATAAACTACTTGGTTTTAGTCTACTTTGGTTTTAATCATTTCGATTGTTCCAACCAAAGCATGTGAGCAAAGGAAGCATTAGGTGTGTTAGGTTTAGATTAGTGTGTATCAATAAACTGACTTTCCTGTACTTTGGTTTTAATAATTTCCACCGGTTTCATCAACTGAGCCTTAGCACTCCATTGTTAATGTGTGAGTGTTGGTGACTTTTGAGCTTCACTTTTTTATTTCTTTCTTGTTTGGTGACTTTATCTACGTTGGTATCATATACATTTCATTGTTTCTAGACCATAAATACTTACTTCCCGGCCTAGTAACAGCTGTTAAATCTTCCCCCACCATGATAATTTTCGTGAATTTTGCTATTTAAGAGAGAGTATTTACAGGGTGGGAGCGGTTGGATACTCCAATTCTAGAAGAAAACATATTAGCTCCTTGATGCTCTGAAGTGGATTATGAGGTTAGTTTCAATTCTTAAAGATATATTTATATGATAGTACTCTCGTATAGTTTTACCGTCTTGTAAAGCAACATGTAACTGAATTGGCAATGCTATTGCAGATATATCATCATGTGCACCACAAAACATGAGGCAGCCTACCTTGTAGAATTAAAAATCTCTAAAAATCTGCTGATGTATATCATTAGGTACCTTTTAATTGCTGAAAGTTGTTACTGGTTACTACACTGGTGTGATTTTTTTCTATTCCAGATATTTGTTGTTTCTAGAATTTGTCAGCATTAATCATGGACAACCTAGGCATTATTGCCGACTAAGAAATTTGGATTATGACACAATGCTGAACCAAAATATGACTTAGAAAGGCTTGCAGAAAGTCTAGCAACTCCAGAGTTAGCTATATTTCCTTTCTGTTTCTTGCTTTACGTCTATTATTATTTGTGTTGTATATTTTATTGCTTCATGATGATTATGTATATTTGTTTATCCTTTGTGTTTCGTGCATTGCATCTTATTAATATTCATTTTTGTTATATTTGTTTATTGCTACAAGGTGATTATTTATATTTGTTTACTACTTTGTGGAGACTATTTTTTCTTATGCCTCATTGCTTTCTATTTCTTGCATTATATCTATTATTTATTCATTTGTATTGTTTACTGATTCATGGTTATTTTATTGTACTGTATTTCATTTGGGTTGCTCATAGCTTCTTTGTATTGATTTACTATTTTGCGCTTTTCTATTGCTATAATGTATTATATTTTGCAACTGCACCAACTACTTCTGTGTTTCCTATAACCACATTAGTTTTCCTGCTCAACAGTTGGTACCTGATGTTGCATATTAACAGCATCCATCACAACATGTTGACCTCTATGGCAACATTACCACTGAATTTTGGGATAAGCATTTTAAATAGCGTTTTAAATCAAATTTCACCAATACCTTTAGGTTATGTTTTTAAACAAGCTTTTATTTATACAAAATATGAGTAGGTAACCTTTTCTAAGATGTACAGTTGAATATGTTCCACTCTGTTTTCATTACTTGAATATGTTCTCAGAATAATTAAGTAGGCACTCAAAACAGAGTATACACCACATTTTAATTTAATTTATTTTTAAAATAGTAATGAGTAGATGTTCATACTTAATCTTTGGTTAAGGTGGTGCACCTGTGAAATTTGGAAAATCCACAGTATGTAAAATCTCTTATGAAATGTATACCAGTTATTATATACAATAATAATGATACTTTAGCCATGTATCAAAATTCTAAATAAAACAATTTTTCAGTGTCTAAATTCATTGTTCTAATAAAAATGAGCCACATGATACATTTTAAATAATATTTACATTAAAAAGTACAGTTTTACTGCAAATAAATTTACAGATAGATCTGGCATATTATATTTTTTATACTAGCCCTAATGATTGTAGAACAATTATTACTTTTCATACTCCAATACTCTTTATTTTTGAAAATGTAATAATCTATTTATCAAATTGGAGTATTATATTAATAAAGTAATACAACCATTTTCTTTAATGTGCTTTTGAGAGGCAATAAAAATCTGTTGAAACAAATCACTAAACAATTGCATCATTTGGAATGTTCTGAGTATAGAAAGGTGTTGGAAAAAGGTTTGCGAGAAAATAAGTTTTATAGTTGGTGTGCCTATTAATAAGCGTGCGCTTACCCATTTATTGCCTTAGTTAATTGGTAGTTAAAGTTGGCTAAGTGTGAAAAACAATATCTTCCCTTAAAGCATAGAATTCATATAATTTTATTATGAAACAAAATAACTTTTATAATTTTTGGCAATTTTTGGTCAATTTTCACAGATGCATTAGCTTAAGTCAAGTTGTGAAGTCCTGGAAACCTTTTGGAGTTGATCATCCCTAACATGATGGCTGATGTTATCTATTCACCCTCTTTCCTCAGCATGAGCATCTAACTGCTGCCATCTGTTGGTAAACTTTATAACATAACTGATTGGTAGCATATCAAAATTTAACAAACTCTTGGAATTATTCTAGATTAAAGAAGATCAAAAAGACATTAAAGTAGGAACAGTGATAGCACTCATGGTGGCTGAAGGGGAAGATTGGAGATCTGTAGAAGTGTCAAAATCAGCTAATGTACAGTCATCGGTTCCACATTCCTCTGAATCTGCATCTAGGTCTACATCTGGATCTGGAGGTAATTGACATCATTTATATATAATTTTATTTTCATTTTATAAAATTACTAGCTCATGCGTGAGGCTTTGTCAGCATAGATATTCATTTACAATTTTATGGTAGTATCTTAACAAAAACAACTCTTTATTTCTTCCACAGATTACAAATAAAAATCTGTTCACAAATCTGACTTTATTCGATGCTTTGGCACCAATTCTGCCATATAGTTTCCTTTTGATGCTTGCTGCAATACCAGCTACTATTGAATGCTGTGAATTTCCCATTGAAACTGACTCAACTGCTGCACACTATGCATTCCCAGTTGAAAACTGAGCTTTCTTTAGGGCTCATTCTCTTCTTTTATACCTGTTAATGAGTGGCAAGAAGTTCCCAGAAGTAGTTGCATATGCAAACCTTTGCAGGTGTCACAAACTCACCAGGTGTAACAATTGGAGTTTTGGTATCAAAGAACTTGCAGACTCACGCTTTGTAACAGTGCATGGCAACAATCAACTATAACTTCCGAATAAAACCACTCACACAGGTGCGGAGATTACTGCCCAAAGCATAGTCCTTCCTTAGGGAGCAGCTTAATGGGTCAGATGATCAAGGTGTACCACCAGCCTCTTCCTTCATGGCAGCTTCTGGATGCAGTAGACATCATTTATCCTCTTCACCACAAGGTACAGACCTTGCCATAGTTGTTGAAGCTTGGGGCAGTGTCCTTTGGTGCAGGTGGGGTGATATAGTCACAGGTTGATACCTGCTGGAAACCTCAGCTGTAGGTTTGCCGGTTGTAACAGGTCTTCATCTGGTTGCTCGCTATCTGGATGTGTTGGTGTGCCATCTCATGCATGTCGTGAACCTGCTATATGAGATTCTACATGTATTTGATTACTGGCTGTTCTGCCCCAAGAGGACTTCCAAATATCAGGTTGCATGGTAAATGCAGCTCCCTGCCAAAGACCAAACTCACTGGTGTCAACCCGGTGGTGCCATGCATTGAAGAGTGGTAGGCCAATAAGAAAAGTGGCACACTCACATCCCAGTCTCTCTGGTGATTAGCCACAACCTTCCTCAAATGCTCAACCAAGCCATTGTTGATCTGGGTAGCTCAGTTGGCTAGGCAATGGCTTTCTGAACTCAAGGTCATGGGGTCAAACCCTCCCCATACTAATAGTTTTTAAGTGTGCTTAAAAACGACAGTCCCATTTCAGTAGATTTATTGACTTGTTAAAGAAATCCTGCTGATATGCTGGCTATTGACAGCATTGTTAACAAACAAAATAATTTGGACTGCCTCCGTGGTTGAGTGTTCGTTGAGCTGACTTCTCATCCGGAGGTCCCGGGTTCGATTCCCGGCTGGGCTGCGAAATTTTTCTTTAACCAGAATTATTCCCTATCCCTCACAGAGTCTGGAAGTATGTATGTAAGAATGAAGGCATGTGTTTGAGGAAAATAAAATGATTTAAAAACCCAACGTAAAGAACCTACATACAAGTTGTTTTTAATTCAAAGCCCCTGATATGACCTGAGATGTTAAAGGGAACTATATAAATGAAACAATAAAAAAAAAATTTAAAACAAACAAACCAAACCATACCAGCTGGCTGGGTGAAGAGGTGTTGTGCGCATCTTGTGCACTCCTAGTTGTTCCAGTGTTTTTCTCATCAGATTGGACTCAAAGTTGATGCCAATAGCTCTACAGCGGTACCCAATAGTGATAAAACAGTTCTTTACCAAGACTACATGGGAGTACTAAGGGTTGTTGGACTTTTAAGTGATTCCTTAAAGTCTCATGTCCTCCAGCATGTTTTGTACCTCCACCTGTTTTGTCAGAGGAACACATCTTAAGATTACCAGATAGGTCTGGTATCTCTGGTGTTGATGTTATGGTGTACTCGGCCAATGCAGCCATAATCAGTGTTCCCTTCTTCGAAGACAGACTGATATTGTCTAAGTAGATGCCAGACTCTCTCCAGTTGTGACACAATAAGATGCTTGACTGCCCCCTTTAGCAAGTCTTTCATCTGGGGCTCCAGGTCCTGTGACACTGCTGGCTGGTTGGATGCACAGCAATACGCTTGTTGCTGACTTGCACTTTCTTAACTCTGTCCAGTCTGGATATCCTGATCAGAATCCAATGAGTTCAGCAGCCATATGGACACTTCCTCCTGACAAGGCAACAATAATCAGGCAGCGTATAATTCGTTCAGAGGTGTTTTCCAGTTCAGTACAAGGCTCCTTGACCATTTGTCCTCCAGGTGTGCCTTCACCACCACTCACTTCTTGCGGTCACAATTATATCTCATCCCTCAGGATCGCCCTGCATATACCTGGATGTTTGTGGGAGCTCCAGAGCAGCACTTTGTCTTGACAGAGTTGCAAATTCTTCTGGTAGACATCGATGTCACCTTGTGGCTCTTGAGGGCATACAGTCCCCAGAATGTCATCCTGAGCCACTCTCGCGACAGATACCCACAGGCTGACAGTGCTCCATCCCAGAGTCAACTCCAGCAGGGCCTCTTTTCCCACAGGTTAGATGTCACCTAATGCTGTCACTAATTGGCAGACCGCCTGAGTGTTCAAGCCAGCAAGCCCTGTAGCCACGTTAGGTTGATCACAGTCATGGCTGCATATGTGTCTACTAGTGTTTGGCATAGCTTCCCTTGTACCCAGCCGTCTGCAATGGGCCTACTATCCATTCTTCTGCCCAAGGCACATAGCGTCACTCAAGGAGAAGATGGCACTGATGTGCCCCTACATTGGCTTCTGCCTGCTGGTCAGCTTTGACGCGAACAGACTCTAGCTAGGTGTCCTGGATGGCTAGACCTCCAGCACACAAAACTGAAGGGCCATTATCTCTCACAATCTGGTAACTAAAACCATTTCTGCTAATGTTTGTCTGAATTAATATGAAGTAGAGGGAAGCATAAACTTTTAGAAGAACAATTTGTTGCAGAATAGATAAGGAAAGTCATGTGAATGGAACACATCAAATTTTTTTTAAAAAGGCATAACTGCTCTTTGGTACATATTGTATTTTGTTTACTTTTCTTTATTTTAGTGATTTAAACATAGAAGAAAGGTTTCTGCTCTATTATACACATTTTAAAAGCTTTGCATAATATGTTGCTTGTGCAATAAAATATAGTGTTTGTCTGAAATTAATTTTTTTCATGCTTGCACTCATTTTTAATTATTTTTTTGGGAGGTTATCTGTGATTTTCTTTACCGCAATGCCCTTGCCACCCAATTCTGGAGATAATCAGGGCATTATTGTACATTAATTATTATTTATTGCTCTCCATTGCAAGACACATGTTTGCCAAAATTCCTTCTTATTTGAATGTGTTCTTGGGACTGGTGGCTGATTAAGATCACTACCTTCTTGAATAATTTCTCTAGCAAAGAGTCTAATCTGTACAATACGGATCCATCTGCCATTCCCAGAAATGGAATGAAAAAGTTACCATTATTTTGAATTTTTTATTCTATTCTGATTTTTGTTCCAGGTTGAGAATTAGCCTTAAAAAAAACATATTCTAGAAAAACACCTTTACTATCCACTCTTTCAGATTAGATTACTCTGAAGATCTGAGCTGAGCATCTAGGATATTAATATAATAGGTCTATAAACAGAATAATTAATGTATGTTGCAGTTGTTGGACAAGAGTTAAAAATGCCATCACTTTCACCAACAATGTCAGAGGGCACCATTGTCAAATGGCTGAAGAAGGAAGGAGATCCAATAGCCCCAGGAGATGTTTTATGTGATATTCAGACAGATAAAGCAGTGGTTTCATTTGAGACAGAAGAAGAAGGAATCTTGGCCAGAATACTGGTAAATATTTGTTGGTAACTAGTGCATGTAAAAGACATTTTTTTTTTTAATCACTATTCAGAGAAAATTTGGTATACAATCTCTATTCTAAGAAATATCTTCTCCTAAATCATAATTATCTGTAGAACCATTTAATTGCTTTAACAATTTAATATCCCAGTTTATTTTGTGCTTAAATGGCCAAAAATCAATTGGTAAAGTTGATTTATCGATTTGCTTTTACAAATACTTTTAAACTTCCACTTTGTTCTGTTTTGAAGTTAGGTATGTTTAGATTTTAATTTGATCATAATCTAAAAATCTTAATTGATAAATGCTATATTTTCTGAAATTATCATTTATAGAAATTTCTAAACAAATTTTTTATGCTGAATCTCTCTTGAGGATCTATTATTATTCAAGGTTCTTTGAAAATTAGTGTGGATTAAAGATTTCCCCAAGCATAATGTAGCAAACAATATATCACATAGCAGTATAAATTATAAACAATTTGTAAATCAGCTGATGATGCAATTGAGGTGTTTCTGGAAGAAGCACACATAATGTGTATGTACCTTTCAGGAAAACCATTTAACCTTTATTGCCCAAATTATTTTGCTACATAGTATGCTCTTCCTCTAATTTGTAAACCAGAGCATAAATTCTAGATACAATTTTAAAAATTGTGTTCTTAAAAATTTTGTTCTTCTTAAAATTCATAAACCTGGAAGTAAAATGGAACCTATTGTAAATTGCACAATTCACCTACTTACAATCTAGCTAAATGGTTAAATAAAAAATTCAGTAATTTTGAAAAATTTGAGGATTTAAGAATTAAAAATATTTTTGAGCTAGTAAAAAAGATCAGCAAAACTGTGTTATCTGCTAAATGATGAGCTTGTTTCTTTTGATGTAACTGATTTGTTTCCAAGCATTTGTAGGGAATTACTTTTGAAATTTTCAAAAAAAATGGTTAAGTTCTATATAATTGAATGAAAATTTAATAAATGATTGTTTTAACTTTACTAATCTTTGTTTGGATCAACATTTTTTTCAGTTCTGATGACAAATTCTATCAACAAACTTCTGATTTAACATTGGGTAGTCCACTTTCAACTTTTCTTGCTAATCTTTTCATAAACTATTTGAAATACCATTCTAATTTTTAAAATTTAGTATATATATATATATATATATATATATATATATATATATATATATATATATATATATATATGTATGATGCTTTAAACCTTTTCAATTTATAAGATAAAGCTACAAAATTCACATTGGAAATTGAAAGTGATGACTATCTCACTTTCCTGGATTTAAAAATAACAATAAATTGAATTTTGGAATACACAGAAAATCAATTCATACTGATATTTACATAAGAAATAATGGCTTTAACCTTTTTTCACATAAATTTGCTGCTTTTAATCATTTAAATTTTAGATTAATTAATTTACCTTTTAATAAAGATGAATTCAATAAAGAATATAAACACATTATCAACACTGCTTTAACTAATGGTTTTAATACTGATTTTATAAATAAAAAGATGGAAAAGTTTAAATATCAGAAAGTTGTTAAGGAGGTTTCACTCTTAAGAAAATAAAAGATAATTACATTTTTAAAAAATTACTTATCACTCTTGGGGGAAAAAAAATCACAAACATTTTTAAAGAATAGGGTATAATATTGTTTACTCAAAATAAATAGATGATAAAAAATTTGTCAGGCTTTTCAAAAAAAATCAAATTTCAGTAATTAAAAAATCTAGCATTTATCAATTAAATTGTTCAAATTATGACCTTATTTAGATTGACAAGACTAAACATCCTTTGGAAATGAGAGTTAAAGAATTAAATACTAACAAATTGATAAATCAGCTGTGAAGAACATTTTTGGAAATTTTAGCATTAAATAAATCCACAAGTTAAATGATTAAAGCATTTAAATAGATCCAAAGAGTTAATGATTTGTGAGAAAATATTTATTTTAAACAATAAAAATCATGCAATGAATTTTGATATTCCTCCAATTGATTCTTGTCACCAAATTTGTTTTAGTTTCAGTTGTTGGCAATGCCTTAGTATACAATCCATTACCTAGTAGCAGTAAGAATAACAATGTAAATAAACAACAGCAAGAAGAAGAAGAAGAATTTAAGCTGAAGATACAAAAAATTTAATTGTGAAACTAGTCTTTGGAATTTAACCCTTTTAGTGCCAGGAGAATGCAGGGTAAAATTAAAAATCCCAAATTAATCACTAATTAGGCATCAAAAAGGTTACTACACAGAACATTCAGGATAAATAAAAGTAAAGATATTTCTTTACTATAACATCATCCATTTTGGTCTGGTGTTTTATTGTTTAAAATGAAAAAAATGAGTTCATGTAACTTGAAATTGAAAAAAAAAAGTTCACCAAAAACACACACACATAAGCATGATACTACTATTAATGAAAATGGCATAAAGCAATAGGATACAAATGTAATGTAGATTACTGTTTGTGTTATTGTGTAGCTGAATGGTTGAAGCCCATTGTATGCCTTGTCTGGTTACACCTCCGTAAATTCATTGCATGAAAACATTGTTATTGGATGCATTTTCATCACTGAAGCTAAGATATATATCTTCCTCTCTTACATCAATGTGAAACTCTTTAATCAAGGTCTGAAAATTCAAAATCATTGTTTTCTTCTATTACATCGCAAACTGCAGCTCTTATTTTCTCTTAGGTTAAATGATGCCATCCTTCAATCAGCATAAACAAACACGTCTAGAGAAATTAAATTTGGAGTTAATTTAGCGCCTTGGAGTGAATATAGGGTCCTGAAATGTTCCAGAAAACCTTTCTCTATGGCTATAATGTATAAAGTACACAGATTTTCCCACTGGAAAGAATTAAAATGTATGAAAATGGCATTACGATTAGATCATAATTGGCATTTTTTGCAGAATATTTGGGTCACAATTAGATCGTGATTGGCACTAAAAGGGTTAAAAAGGATAATTGACGTTTTGCTACAAATTATTAGTTGTATTAATATTTATGTTACTTCACTACTATATTAATTTTTACTTACTAGAAAAAGAGAGATTTAGCTGGGCATTCCCTTCCTCCCACTGCTCGCATATTGGGTACTCTCTGTTCTCCCCTCTCCCTTTCACCCATTATGTGAATTTCTTGCAAATTCAGATAACTTAATATCTACAACAACAATATGTTATATTAAGCATTTTGTCTTAATAGAAAATCATACACATTATCTTATTGCAGTGTGCTGCTGTTGCCCTGCTCTTGTTGCACACAAAGCAGTGCAACTTCCCATGCAAATTCAAAAGTTATATCTTCTTTTTATATAAATAAGCTAAATTCCAAAATTAAGTTCTGAAAAAAGAGAAACTCCTTACATCATGTAATTTGCTGTTTATAACAGCTGACTAAAGTCTCTATAAATCCATCTTGACTTCTGCTATTCTAGAATTACTATACAGATGATGCTACATACAAGACAATCCTGAATTTGTAAAAGATTTTAAAAAAAAAAAAGTAATAAATAATGAATGCCATTACAAAATATTCACAGCTTATTGGAAACCCCCTGGCTTTTTCTCCTGCACAAATTGACAAGTGTATAAATTTTATGAAATTTTCCTGTATTGTACATTACAGTTGGGAATGGTGATCTTCATTGCAGCCTGTTATCATAGTATGTTTTGCCTTTCACTTAGCCAGTAATTAAAGTTTCATGTCTTAACTTCTCTATCCTTTATTCAGCTGATGTGAAAAAGACATTCTCCATTTTACATTGCAATAATTGGAACACTAACCAAAGTTGAATGAGTTAACACAATGGCACCAAGCCAAACAATAGGTCACATCAAAAATGATTGTCTAAGCTTAAGAAGATTTTATTTATCCATGAGCTTGAGCTTAGATGTGGTGCGCATGTTGACTCCCACTTCTCAAGCCAATACATTCCTTTGTGAAAATAAGTCTCTTTAAATATTAGACACCATGTATAAGATGACTACAGTTTTTAAAAGTCATTTTAAGGCAAAAAATGTCATATGGTAAATCCTGAAGTACGAGTTTAAATTAATTTTATTTTAGTGAGGTTTAAGGACAGTCTCTTTTTATAAAATGTCTGACTTTCAAGTTTTGGAATTTGTTCGCTGTTGACAGGTTCAAGAGGGTGCAAAAGACATAAAAGTAGGAACAGTTATAGCTTTAATGGTTGGTGAAGGACAAGACTGGACGTCAGTTCAGGCACCTGGTCAAGGGCCATCCTCAGGTGCACCAGCATCTGACTCTCCACCTAGTCCTAAAGCAGGATCTGGTGGTAAGTATTTGGTCCACTAGCCAACTGGTCATATCATACATTTTACTGCAAATCTCCATAAACAGAATTAAGACCATATTTTTTTTAAATCCTAGATACAAACATCTATTTTTATTTCCCAGATTTTGGAATTTAATACTCTATAAACCAGATATAGGGTGAATGTAAAATACAGCAATTGAAGAGTCACACAAAACAAGCTTAGGCCAGAGAAGCATTTTTGTGATTGG
The DNA here is from genome assembly GCA_030762935.1 of Hymenopus coronatus. Lineage (NCBI taxonomy): Eukaryota > Metazoa > Arthropoda > Insecta > Mantodea > Hymenopodidae > Hymenopus > Hymenopus coronatus. The sequence continues at coordinate 33,006,761 of CM060897.1, forward strand.
AAAATGAACATTGTTCTTTTTAATTTAGAAGACACACAGTTTAGGATGTTAGAATACATCAGATTTAAAATTCTGTTCATGCTTGTCAGGAGAGTATACTCTTAACCAGAGAAGAATATAAACTATATAAACTTTTCTGTGTTCTTTATGCTAGTATTTTATGTTGCATTGAAAAACAATTGGGAAAAGGAGAGGTATATAGTCAATAACAATAAGGGAGAAAGAGGGGGATAGCATGGTTAAGAGCAGGAATATGGAAGCTAAAAGAACAGAGAAATGACTATCGAATGCAGGGAACAGAGAGTTAGAGAAAAGAAAGTATATTTTCTAGATTGCCTTTAGTATTATAAATAAAATTTTAGACAAAAATTGTAAGAACATAGAGCAATATTTGGGAGGGGGAAAAAAAGGAAAGGAACAATAATTTGTAATTATAAGTATAAGAATAAAAGATTAATGTAATATTCACTTGTTATAGAAAAGTGGCAGGGCCAAACTTGGGGGGCAGTCTTAACATATGCAATAACTTAGTACTACAGTAAATTATTATTCTTATTCTTTATGCTCCAATTGTCTTATATTTGAATTTATGAACTGAGATATAAAGCTCGCTTTCTTTTCAAGTTCCATCTCAAGAAATAAAGATGCCATCTCTATCTCCCACAATGTCAGAAGGAACCATAGTGAAATGGATGAAAAAGGAAGGTGATACTATCCAGCCCGGTGATGTACTATGTGATATACAAACAGACAAAGCAGTAGTGTCATTTGAAACAGAAGAAGAAGGCATTCTAGCCAAGATCCTGGTAAGGGTTTACTCTATCTTAAATTATTACAAACCCTCCTTTTTTCTTTTTCCTCTCTTTCTTCAATTTATTCATGCACATTAGTTCATCACAAATTAGTGTATATTATCACATCAGGTTCATTATGAGAACATGACATTGCAAGATATTAAAAGTTATGTTTTATTGCTATATTATTTATTAATTTTAATTGCAAATACACTTATAATACCATAGGCAGAGTTTAGCCAAGGAAATATCTGCCATTACACCATTTCAAAAAAATATCTAACTTACTTAAATTATCTTATTTACCTATATAATATCTTTCCTTTTTATTTTGCAAAATTTTAAGGCAGAGGGAGTGCACAATAAAAAAATGGAAATTAATTTTTTGTTTTTTTGTTATTTTTTTGTTTTTTGTTTTTTTGTTTCATTTATATAGCCCCCTTTAACATCTAAGGTCATATCGGGGGCTTTGCACTTGAAACAACTCGTCAGTAGGTTTAAATCATTTTGTTTTCTTAAAGCACACACACATTCACATACATACTTCCAGACTCTGTGGGGGATAGGGAATAATTCTGGCTAAAGAAAAATCCCCCGCCCAGCCGGGAATCAAACCCGGGACCTCTGGGTGAGAAGTCAGCTCACTGACTACTTGACCACGGAGGCAGTCCAGAAAGTAAATTGTTGTAAATGAAATAGGTAGATACCTTAAAATGAAATGGAAATTTATTTTAAAAATAATTATATACAACAATACAATAGTTGTTATCTTGCAATATTTCCATAGGTTCATATCACTGTTTATTATACAGCCATGTTGGTGGTGTGACCAGGGGCTCAGCTCTGCAATCTCTAAACATGGAGCAATGATAAATATGACAAGTGGAATGTACATTATGCTTAGTAATAAATTGCATACCTTAATAAAATAAATATAATTTATACAATAATACAGATTGAGTCAACTAAATACGCTATGGCTTCACATATCTAAACTTTATTCCCGACGCATTTCACCTTAAGTTGAAGGCATCATCAAGGTGTCGACTGATTGGAACTCAGGTGCTCCTGTGGATCTTGCTTCTCTGGGGCGAAGACATCTAGTGGAGTTTTCTTGAGGCTTAGTAGTAAGTTAACTTCCGGAGGAATGTCAAAGTTCATAAGATAAGCACCATGTATTTTTATATAAATCTTTTCCCTATTTTCCCTATTTAATTCTGGAAGGACCGCTTTTAACAGATGAGTTTTTTTCTCCATGTTGTGATGGTCATTCCAGAGTGTGATGCCACTACAGATATGTTGGTTTTTTATTCTTGATATTACTGAAATGTTCCTTTAATCTAGTTCCGATGTTCCTTTTACGAGGGGCATACTGAAAGTCATGAGCAACACTGTTTTACAATCTTAATATTTATTTTTAAGCCAAACCAAATACATCATCATGATCTACAGACTTTCTTTCACTTTTTGACATAGTCTCCATTGTTTTGCACACATTTTTCCCGTCGTTCCACAAGTTTGAAAATGCCCTTGTGATAGAACTCCGTTCCAGCTGCCTGCAGACCGTGATGCACTGCTTTCCGAATATCCTCCAGCGTCTCGTAGCATTGGCCACGCATCTGCTCCTTCACAGAACCGAAAAGATGGTAGTCGGAGGGTGCCAAGTCGGGACTGTAGGGAGGATGTGGAAGAGTTTCCCATCCTAATGCCCTGATCTTCTCCATAGTGGCACGGGCAGTATGCAGACGCGCATTATCCTGTTGAAGGATGATCCTCTTTCCAGGGCGTTTATCACGCAAAGCCCGACGGAGCTTCAGAAGTGTCTTGATGTAGTGGGCAGAATTTATGGTTTGTCAGGATCAAGAAAGTCAACCAGAATACAACCTTGTGCATCCCAAAAGACACTTCCCATAACTTTTACTACAGACTGCACTGTCTTCGCTTTCTTCTTCGATGGTGAGTTCAAGTGGTGCCATTCCATACTCTGACGTTTCGTTTCTGGCTCATAGTGATGGAACCAGCTCTCATCTCCAGTCACAATACACATCAAAAATTCATCACCTTCATTATTAAATCTTTGAAGAAGGTTTTGTGCAATGGTTCTTCTCTGAAGTTTGTGGTCTTCAGTCAATAAATGGGGGATCCAACGGGCACAGACCTTTCGATAACCCAAGCTGTGGATCATTTCTTGCACTGCACTATGTCCTATTCCAAGTTGCGCAGCAATTTCATTCACAGTGAAACGCCTATCTCCTGTAATGAGCTCATCAATTCTTGTTGCGTTCTGTAGAGGCAGTTCGAGGACGCCTGCTACGAGGCGCATTTTGCAGACTCGTGTTTCCATCTTTGAAATGTTTCACCCATCTTCTAACACTGCTGGCACCCATGCAGACACCTCCATATGCACGTTGAAGTCTGAGATGAATTTCAGGAGCAGATTTTCCTTCTTTCACAAGGAATTCAATGACAGCATGCTGTCGAAACGAAACATCAGTGTCAGCCATTTTTCAAACACCGTCTGTGGTCACGTGATAGAAGCTAATGATGTCACGATATGTCAACATGTGGCTTAAAGTCTGTAGATTACGATCCTGTAATTCGTTTCGTTACATTGTTGAAATTTAAATTTTTACAATGGGTTGCTCGTGACTTTCAGTATGCCCCTCATAGTCTTGCTGATGTATACTTTTTTGCAGCTAGAACAGTTGCTTTTGTAGAATAGAATAGAATTTATTCACCTTAAGAAATACAATGAATTCATGGCTTCGTCAAAAACAAATAATACATAATTTAACAAATCTCTTACATTTCTATATACATTATATTTTACAGTATTGATCAAAACGAGTACAATTGTTGCTAAGCTAATCTTGTCTTGAGGCAGTGGTTAAGGTTTCTCTTGTGCCGAAGTACATCCTCAGATGAACAGGACCCATGCAACAAACAATGTTTCAGTGTTAGAGAAATCAACTTATTTATACATACATTATTTTTAGCACATAATCAAAAAGATGTATTCATGAATTCATCAACGGAATAAAGCATATAGTTTAGGAGTAGATTTTTAACCTTCTTCTTAAATGCTTTGCTCTGTGGAACTTTGATCGCATCAGGGAGTTTATTATATAAGTTAACACCTTTGTGGGAAACTGTAAATGCTAGACTTCTTTTCGGGGTAATTCTGTCAGTTGTTGGTTTCTTCAGGGGATTTCTGACACTGAATCTATTAATAGGTGCCAAGGTGATGTTAAGTTTTTTGAAGACATTTTGAAACTAATGGGCTGCCCAGAGGTGATATGTGAGATTCTTATATACTTTTTTGTGTTTGAAAGGTGTCAGTGTGGTGATTTGCTTTAAATGTTTTTATCTCTTGAACTTTTTTATTTTGTTATCTACTAACATTTAAAGCAAATCACCACTCTGGCACCTTTCAAAGACAAAAAGGTATATAAGAAATTCACATATTGCCCCTGGGCAACCCATAAGTTTCAAAAAGTCTTCAAAAAACTTAACATTACTTTGGCACTTTTTAATAGATTCAGTGCCAGAAATCCCCTTAAGAAACCAACAAGTGATAGAATTCCCGCCGAAAAGAAGTCCGGTATTTATAAATTCAACTGTTCTAGCTGCAAAAAAGTATATACCAGCAAGACCAAAAGGAACATCAAAACTAGATTAAAGGGACATTTCAGTAACATCAAGAATAAAAACCACAAATCTGCAGTGGCGGTATACTTCTGGAATGACCATCACAACATAGAGTAAAATGCTCATTTGTTAAAACCAGTTCTTTTTTACTTCAGAACTAAATATCTGTGAAAAGATTTGTATAAAAAATACGGTGCTTATCTTATGACATTTGACATTCCTCCAGAAGTTAACTTGCTACTAAGCCTCATAAAATCTCCACAGATGTCTCTGCCCCAGAGAAGCAAAATCCACAGGAGCACCTGAGTCCAGCCAGTCGACACCTTGATGATGCCTTCAACTGAAGGTGAAGTGCATCGGGTATAAAGTTTAGGTATGTGAAGCCATAGAATGTCTAGTCGACTCAATCTGTATTATTTTATAAATTATTACAGTGCTTCACAGTGTCAATTCCAATTGGTTTTTCAAAAAAAATATCTAATTTTAATCTTTATGTAATTCTTGAGTTGAATTATAATATACATAATTTCTTTTACTTTTGGAATAAGTTTCAAAAGCATCCATTGCTCAAGTTGCAAGAATAAAAGAAGCAAGTGAAGTATAAGTGTTACAATTCGACTTAAAAAGTTAAATAACTATTAATTTACATCACTGTACCTAAACTGTTTAAAATAGTTACAAAACATACCTATTTATACTACTTTCATATGATGACATATCTGAAGTGTCAGCATCATCCTCAGAATCACCATTCCATGTAAAAAATACTGGTACACATTTCAAATGTAAGGGGTATAAATTAAATTTTTTGCACCTCAGCTGTATTATGAAATAGTGAAACGGGATCACTTTATCCATAGCGTCATGTGGCAGATGCTGGGCTAGAGTCGTTTGTCTTCCAAAACTAAGTCCCTTCCTCAACATAAATCAGGTCATCCACATCTGATTAGCTTTAAATTTCACTGTGAAATACCATGCTTTTTGCTTCTGCTTCACTCTCTTTGAACTATAAGATTTTGTATCTTATCACAGTGTCATCATTTCTTAGTTCAACAAATAATCTTTCTTGGTCAATATCAGGTGTTTTGAGCCGTGAAACGATTCACAGGTTGATTTGTCACTTCTCAATTTTTCTGTCTGGTCCCTCCAATAATGAATTAATTTGTGTTGCACACCAAACTCTCTTCCCACATGCTTCATTCAGTTTTTCTCTACAAAATTAACTACTTGAAGTTAAAATTTGGCTGTGTAACTATTGTTCTTTCTTCCCACTGCATACACAGAAAAAGACTGAGCTGCTGCCAGAAGTTTAAAACAAACTTGAAATATCATATAGTTACATATTTATGTGAACCTTGTATACTCTAATGACTGCTTAAAGGTTGGTATATATACTGCATCAGGAACCTATATGGGAAGTTGGAGATTTCAAGAATTCTAACATGAATTTTCTGAAGGTCAAGAGTTGTCCAATATTTTTCACAAAAGTTATAATGACAATTTCTTTTTGTTTTAAATCTTATAATGTCATGGATTATAGACATCATTCTAAGAGATTGAAAACTTGGTGCAATATTTTAAAACAATTTAAATGAAAAATCATGAAAATGCCAGAACAGCCAGAAACTGATATTATTTTTTGTGTGTTAAAAATTAGGATTTTCTGTCTGTTAGTTTGGCTGCTAGATTTTTTAAAGTGAAGGCCTACAGTTATGGTGTCATGTATATCTAATTTACACCTTTCTGTTCAGGTACCTGATAATCAACCAGGAGTTACTGTCGGCACAGTCATAGCCCTTATGGTTGCTCCTGGAGAAAATTGGCAGAATGTTGATGTGCCATCAGGAGTACCATCTGCAGCACCATCACCTCCATCACCATCTGCAACACAGCCGTCCAAAATGGTTGATATTTCACATGGGTAACGATTTGACAGTTGTTTCAATAATGAAGTCTTTAAATTGCAGTCAGTTCCATTGACAATTTCTAGAGTTTCATAAAAATCTGCTAGAAAGCAACACAAGCAACAGATACAGTCTCAGAAAAAAATTCTGATGTTATATTCATTGAGTTTCTCTAAGTAGTGTTTATTCTGATATTGCTTCTACAAATTATTATTGCAAAAGCTAAGCACATCTTGCTTGATTTGAAGGCATTACAAAGAAAAAGTATACCATGAATATGTAGCAGGGATAGAGAATCGTTTTTATATAAATACCAATATATCTGTGGGATTTGGTCAGAGCATAATAACTCCAGAAATTATTTTTTTGTTCTAAGAAAATGATATAAAAGAAACAATCCTCTTATCATTTGGTGAAGCCCTGGAGATATCAATGCTTCATCAAAAGATAAAAGATTGCTTCACCAAACAATAGAGGATTGTTTTTTTTTTATATCACTGTTGTCTTAGCACAAAAAGACCAATTTTGGAGTTTTGTTCTTTCCAAATGCCACAGATATATATATCTGTGGCACACTGTATTTACACACACGCACACTGTATTTATATGAATACAAGATGACCTCATTTGTAAGACCACCACCTTGTTTTAGAACTTAAATTTTGGAATTTAGCATATCATCTATATAAAAAGAAGTTTAAAGTGTTGTACATATATTTTGAATAAACTAAGGGAGCTTAAGTTGATTAATCTCTCTCTCTCTCTTTTTTTTTTTTTTTTGTATATATATATTGAAATTTGTGCAGAAATTCCCATACAGGGCAAGAGGAGAATGTAAATGTACCGATATGTGTGTGATGAGAGGTGACCAGTGGCAGCATTGCAGCTACAACAATGAGAATGGTTAAGATTTGCCTTTTAGAAACATACCTAATGTAACATTATTGTAGAAAGTTTAACGTAATTTGAATTTGCATCGAAATTCAAGAGAGGGTAGTAGAGAGAGGGAAAAATGAAATGTTCTAGTATATGGTGATTGGAGGAAAATGTACAGGTAAGCCTCTCTCATTGTTTGATCATTGGCTCATTACATTAGGTGAACCACCAATGTTAAAATAAATCCTCTTAGTTTTATTTTAGTCTTGAGAGAAAACTTTTTTCTAATGAGAATGGTTATAATCCCTTTAGATCCATTAACAGCTAACTTTGTCAAGAATGAAAGGCATGAAATCTGCGACACATGAGGACTGATCAGCAAAGACTGAGACTTTATTTTTTTTCACAGAAGTTTATTACTCCATTTCAGTTTTTACATGATCTTTTTCAAAGTAATTCCTTCCTACTTGAATGTACTTTTTATAGTGTCTTTGCCAGTACTTGAACACATAGTGCAGGTCATTCTTTGTCAGTCCTTGAGAATTGCCTCACTTTTCGCACGCTGTTTCAGAGTTCTCAAATTGAATGCCCCATTTTGCTCTGCCTCTAGCAAAGGAATAAAAAACTCACAGGGTGCAATATCGGGGCTTTAAGACAGATGTGGTACACTGGTAATGCTGAATTGAGCCAGAAACTGCATTGACTTGATTTGCAACATGAGGCTGTGCGGTGTCATGATGAAGTTGTCACCCAGTCCTAGAAAGTTTTGGTCATTTCTTTGCAATCCTCAGTTTAGCCAATACTGATGTGTTGCGTGCTGCTTCCTTAGTTTATCCAATCCTCATGTGTAGTATGTTGCTGTAACAATAGTGTGAGGGGGAACTTCATGTGGGTAAATCATTCCATGACAGTAAAAAAATTGATCACTTTCCCTGCAGATGGAACAACTGGTATTGGAGAACCTGGTGAATTTTCCTTCAGGATCCTAATGATGCAGCCATGACTCATTACCAGTGATAATTTTTTCCCTTGCTTAACATACAAATCTGTTTTCTTTGAAGTCCTTGAACCCCCTAAACATTGTTGCATAAGATAGCGCATCTTCACCGTATGCTTGCTGCAGCTTTTTAAAAGTTTCAGTGGCTGTATGATTTAAACGAAAATAGACTTTTACTGCGCCTTGCTGCTCCTCTTACGTCACATCCATTTTGTGGTATGTGAAATATAATTAGAGTTTACAAAATAGAGCATTACTATCAACCTACTGATACAAGAGTGCTGCTGCCTGTGGACATTATAGAAAAATACTCACTCTTTTCAAATATTCAAGGTACAGGTAGGAAACTATTATAGAAGTTGATAGTTGATCAGCCCTTGTACATCATAGTCTTGGTGGTAATCTTTACCATTTCCCCCCATGCTTCACCACTCCCCAGTTTTCAAGATAAATATTTTGTACAAAAAACATGTCTTTTTTCGGATAAATACAATATATTATGCAAGTATACGATGCTCATGCCTATCGTAGAGAAAAGCTTGTATCATATCAGATATTTATATTCTTCAGTTCTTGTGTTATTGTCTTCATCATAGGTCGACTATTAAACTTGTTCTAAGCATTATAGTTGAGTGTCCAAAAATGTTTGCATACCCAGTATGTTAACAGAATTTAAATGCTTATTCTTTACAGAAGTAGTAAAACTGAATATTCCACTTAATTTCAGAATTACTCGTCATATATAACCAGTTATCTGTTGGAAATGACATAGTAACATGAATCAACGGCTATAAAGAAATAAATTTGGATTAATTCAGTGATAATCCATTCAATAAGTTCTCTGATAATTCTTTAAAAATAATCTGATGTGTTACATTCACATGACTTTTTCAATGTAATCTCCAACAAACTAGTCACCCTTCGTGGTGTAATGGTTACCATGCTAACTTCATATACCCAAGGTTCAAACCTGGCAGAGGATGATGGATTTTTTTTGGGTTCCTTTGGAAGGGAAGTAAAGCCGTTGGTCCCGTGTCGTAGATTTACGGCACGTAAAAGAATCTCAAGTCTGATAAGAGAGGCCTCTGAGCAAAATTAAGCGGTCTTTCACACCAAATTTAGAATGGGACACTGAGAACCACAGTAGTTAAAGAGCGTCCATAAATAACATGCAATTTACATTTTTTTTTTTTTTTTCCCCAAAAAACTATTCCACAAAAACTCTTCTATATGCTCATGTTAAATCAAGATAAACATTAGCAGAAATAGTTATATTATGTATTTTCTTATAGGTACAAGGGGAATAAGGGACTTGACTAGGCTAAAGTGAGTCAAATCTTTTAACAGCTGGTTACAATGTGATGGCCTTGAAATTCTATTTCTGTTCAAATTCTGTTTGCATGGCCAGGATAAAAAAAAAACAACAAAAACAAATGACTAGTCATTTAAGAAATATATAAATATTAGGAAATTTAAAACAAAAACGATGAACGTCTTGCAAATGGTTAACTCCACCAAAAAAATGGGTATTTGATATAAATTGTGTATATAATGAGATCTACTTTTTTGTGTGTTAGGATTTTGTTTACCTCTTACAGTATATCATTTATGCGAAAGTCGTACAGGATGAGGAGGGCTTCTACATCTCCACGTGTGATGGAGATGTAGATTGTTAGCCATTTTTGAGAGAATTTAAATTTTCAAAAAATATTCCATGTAAAGGATAGTTTGGGGTGGGGGGATTTTGCTGAAAATGTTCATGTCGCATCCTTGAAAGATCTTGAACTACATATCAAGTTGGTATTTAGTTGAATTTTTGTTTCTTCACAGTCACCAGACTGATATACATGTAATTTTTTCTAAAAATCCTTTTTTATTATTTTCACTATGAAATTATTTTAATGGGTCTTCAATACATGTAATTCTGGTAAAATCTTGGTATCAAATGTTTGGTTGGAATGCAATACCATCTCTATCTATGTGTCCATGGCAGAGAAAGTAAAAATCTGATTTATTCTATTCATATGCTTTATCTTTCATCTATTGTTTATTAGTGGGGTATACAAACTATTGTTTTGAAAGGCTATATTTCTATTTACTTCAACTTAATTGAGATAAGTCTCTGCAGAAGTAGCTACAACACTCATTTGTTATAAATAAAAGGTAATAGCAGCAGTCAGATGTTTAAGAACTGGATGCTGGCCTTAGAATTCCATGTTCTTTTCATGCAATTGCAAGAAACAACTGTGTATCAAGGGGAATTTAAATGAAAGAGCAAGTATTGAACAGTTCTCAGAAATGGCTTGCAATTCAAAATTTATTTGAAAGAAATATTTTATTTATTTATTGAGTACCTCCTGAATGAAGAGGTCTTCACAGGATAGTCCAGAAAATTCAAGCTATGCATTTTGTTATATGGTACTTAAAAATTGAAAATTTGAAAAAAATGTATCATGTAAAAGGTAATTTGGAGTAGAGGTCTTTTTGAAATATTTATGTCTCGACTTTGGAAAATAATGAGCTTAAATAGTTTGGTATGTAATCTACTTATCATTTTTTTTATGTTTTCTCTCCCTCTCTCTCATACTTGTGCACACTTGCCACACACCATATTTTATTTTTGTGACTACTTATTTATAGTAAGTAGAGTAACTATTGCATTCGACTCAAAAATGTATTACTTAGACTTCACCAGAAATACTTATTTAAAGGCTCCCTGAATCTAAACAAAATATTTTAGAAAAAAAGTTATTTGTCTATGTGAAGATCATAACTCAGAAACAAAAAGTCAGTTAAATACCAAACTTGGTTATTTTCTTAAAAATGGCTGTTAATGATTTTGATTAAATAGCTTCGTTTTAAGATATTTACATAGCAAATAAACGTTTTATTAAATTTTCTGTGAATAGCAAGTGAGGTCTTCCTCATTCAGGTACAATTTTGTACAATTTATAAACCCTCAGAAATAGACCAAATCCCATTAAAATATAAATATATGTCAAATTTTTTGTGTAGTGTAGTAATGCACTTTCTTTGTTTTTAACTGACAGTCAAGTGTATAGCTAGCTACCAGCTTTTAATGTATCAGTAATTCGGAGGTGATGGCACCAGAGCTTCAATGACAATGGATAATTGACAGTCAAGTGTATAGCTACCAGCTTTTAATGTAATCAGTAATTTGGAGGTGATGGCACCAGAGCTTCAATGACAATGGATAATATTTTCTATTTATATTTTACCTAACATAATACATTGTTTTAAATAATTCAAATTTGTGTAGGAATTCTTGTAAAGGGCAAAGAGGAGTAAACTGAAATGAACCATTTTGCTTGCGATAGGTGACACTGCTAATGTCACTGTACTGCACGATAATAATGGATAAGATTTGTACTTAGACAACATACTTTAATACATTGTTGTAAAAGTTTTATGTTATTTGAATTTGCGTGAAAATTCACATAATGAATGGGGGAGGGGATGTCTGCTGTGCAGCACACAACTAACCTCTCTTTCTATTAAGATTATTGACTCCCAATACAAATTAAGCATAACCACCAATAAGAAAGGAAATCCTCTATTACTTCTTTACATATACTATACATAGTGTAAAGAGAAGGTATTATTTTCCATCCAAAAATTTGATACTGAGATTTCATCGAAAATAGACATTTTGGGTCCCCCAGAATTCAGAAAAGCATTTTTAAAAAAGGTACGCGTGGGTGTGGGTGCGTGCTTGTGGGGGTGGGGATGTGCACATGTGCATGTTTTGTTTTTTTTCAAGAAAATCCCCCCCACCCCAAACTACCCTTTACATGGAAAAAATTGTGATTTTCTCAAAAATAGCTCTGCGAATTTTGATTAAAATCAAGTATATTTAGGATATTTACATGCCAAATAAAATGTACATTTGAATTTCCTGGCAATAGCCTCTAAAGATCTCTTTATTCTGAATGAATTAGGCTGAATTTTGCATAACTAGTAAACCGTAAGAAATGCACAGAAACTAACTGTACAATAAAAAAAAATCTGATGTCTACCATTCACATGACTTTCTCCATATCCCTGCAACAAATAATTCTTAAAATGCTTATACTTCTATTTACTTTATGCTAATCAGAAAAAAATAGCAGACATAGTCTAATTACTCGCTTCCTTGTCAGTAGAAGCGAAATAATGGACAACTGTAGGTTAAACTGATAGTCAAAAGCTGGTTGCTATGTCAATGAAGTTCCTTTGTCTATATGGATAGGAGTTGACAAGTTCCTGTATGAGAAAAGTATACGTTTTTCGTAGCAGAAACCAAAAATAAGGAATGTCACAAAAACAACGAACTCCACGAAAAAATGTATATAACATAAATTGTGTGTTTTAATGTGCTCTACATTTTTTGTGTAGTAAGTTTTTGTCCATCTCTTACGGTTTAGCAGTTATTCAAAATTTAGTAAAATTCATCCAGAATAAACTACTCTTCAGAGGCTATTCCCAGAAAATTCAAGATAAACATTTTATTTGTCAGGTAAATATGTTTAATATACAAAATTTTAATCAAAATCGTTAGAGCCATTTTTGAGAAAATAAAAATTTTCGAAAAAAGTTTCATGTAAAGGGTAGTTGGGGGTGGGGGTATTTTTCTCAAAATCTTTGTGTCGCATCCCTGGAAGATACTAAACTTAAATACCAAGTTTGGTATTTTACCGACTTTTCGTTTTTGAGTTATCATGTTCACGGACACACACACACACACACACACACACACAGACCTGTTTGTGAAAATGCTTTTTTTGGATATTAGGGACCCTAAAACATATATTTCCGGTGAAATCTTGGTGTCGAATTTTTGGTGGAGTGCAATACTTTCTTTATACACTATGTATATAGTGCGTATGGAGAAAGTAAAAAATGTGGCTCACATTAAAACACACAGTTTATGTCATACATGGTTTTTTCATTGAATTGACCATTTGTGAGTTATTCCATGATATTTGTTTCAGATTTAAAGTATTTAAACTTTTTTCACCCAGAAAGTTGTAAACTCCTGGCCCTACATAGAAGCAGATTTCATCCTCATGGCAACTGGCTTTTAAAAGATTTAGTATGTTTTAGCCTAGTGTATTTCCTTATTTACCTTCTACTACAAGCAAATAATTAAGACAATTTCTACTAATGTTTATCTCGATTATCATTAAGTAGATAGAAGAATATGCTTTTTAACAGTAATTTGTTATAGCAATGTAGAGAAAGTCATGTGAATGGAACACATCAGATTTTTAGTTTAGTCTTGGAGAGAACTCTTTATTTCAATGGAAACGCATACAATTCTCGGTACATTAACAGCTAACTTTACGGTTCGAAATTAAGTGCACAAAACCTGCCGTATATTATGTTTTTGGTGGTAATCTACCTTTTTCTCCAAGCTTCGCCACTGCCGCACCCACAAAATTTGAAACTTGCTTTTTTCCCACTTGCTATCTGGAAAACATGTTGTGAATGCAAAATTACCCCCAGTTCTCAACATTAAAATTTTGGAATAAAATATTGTCTTGTATTCGAATAAATATGGTATTAAATAACTTGATACAGTTCTTTATTTTTGTTTTAGAAACTTCGGCCCTGCCACTCGTGTTTTATTGGAGCTTCATCAAATTCAGCCGGATCAGGTGTCAGCAAGTGGGCGAAAAGGCAGACTTCTTAAAGAAGATGTCCAAAAATATATTGTGGCTAACAATCTTAAACCACAGCCACCAAAATCAGGTGATTATTCTAGATAGACAAGCAACTGTTGTTGCCTTATAAAACATCATTCTTGCAATCCACAGAGGATAGATACTATAACAGTGCTGTTTTGCTTCTTATTTCTTGTTGAAGTTTTCTAAGCGAGAAACCATATTTGTTTTGGATAGGTAGAGTCAGACTGAAAAATTCAATGCCATAGCCAGGTTTTGAATCTCAAATCTCCTGATAGCTGGTTGCTCTAACCACTGAGCTATCATGCCAACATGCCGACGAGACATTAAATTCCTCAATTGACTTGAATGTTTCCTGGTAAATTACAAAGTGTTTTCAAATTATTTGAGATGACATACTCCAATGGCGACATTGCTATGTCATTAGTACTTTAAGTCCCGAGCTTCATAGTTTAACCAACTATTTGGTCAATTAGTGTTAATGATAAGATCTTAATATGAATATAATAAATATATTCTATTAAGTCATTATTATATTATGAGTGCATTTTTTACTTAAGTCTACCTAAATAAAAAGATGTTATATAAAAATTATCATCTATTTTTTTTTTCCTTACAAGCCATGTGTAGGACAGAAATTGGATTGATAGACTGAAAAATTCAGTAGCATAGCCAGGATCCCATAGCCATAGTATTGAATTTTTCAGTCCGACTCCACCTGTCCAATTCCTGGCCTTCATACAGCCTGTGTGGAAAAAACAATTAGCATATTTGTTTTATACTTGAAACATGTAGGTTTTAAGATCATTTATTTATAGACTTTTATGTTTTAACATTTTGCAGTTCCTCTACCAGATATGGTGAAAACAGCACAGAAACTGGAAGATAAAAAAGCATCTCCAGAACCAAAGTCAGTTAAAATGAAACAGAATAACTATATTGATCATGAGCTTACAGCAATGAGGAAAACCATTGCAAAAAGACTTATGGAGTCAAAGGTTTGTACTTAAAAAACAAATTTATGCTTCACATAGGACAGTTGAAAAATTCAAGAATAGTTTCATAGACTAAGAGCACAATTTTGGCACTAAATAACAATTTCTTGCTGCAAAATTTTTTTTATCAAGATATACAATCAACCCATTAATATAATTCTAATTGCATCATATTTATTTTAAACTTTAATTGCAATAGTAAAAATTATTAATATTTATAAAGGACCTTTACGACAAACTAATAAATAAACCTTTACATAAAATTCATCCTTTAATTATGTGTTGTAATGCACCCAAAAATTTGATACAGAGATTTCTCCAGAAATACATGTTTGGTCCCCCTGAATAAAAAAAAAAAAAATTTTTAGAAAAAGGTCTGTGGGTGGGTGTGGACCGCATAGCCCATAAACAAAATTAAGTTCAGTATCTTCCAAGGATGCGACACAAAGATTTTCAAGAAAATCCGCCCCCCTCCAATTGCCCTTTACGTAGAAAAAATGTCAAAAATTTTGATTTTCTCAAAAATGGCTCTAATGATTTTCATTAAAATCTTATATTTAAGATATTTAAATGACAAATAAAATGCATTAAATTTTTTGGGAATAGCCTCCTAAGATATGTTTATTTTGGATGAATTTTGCAGAATTTTTCATAACTGGTAAACCATAAGAGATAGACAAAAACTTACCACAAAAAAATGCAGAACTTGTGAAAACACACAATTTAAGTTATTATTTTATATTTTATATATATATGTATTGTTATTAGTTTCAGTTTTAAAATACTTATTCTTTTCTCATACAGGAATTTGTCAATTCTTGTCCATACAAACAAAGGTACTTCAATCACATAACAAACAGCTTTTAAAAGATTTGACTATCGATTTAGCCAATGGTATTCCCTTTTTCCCTTCTACTTACAAGAAAGCAGGTAATAAGACCCTTCCTGTTTTCTTGATTAGCATTAGATAAGTAAATAGAAGAATAAGCTTTTTAACAATAATTTGTTACAGAGATGTAGAGAAAGTCGTGTGAATGGAACACATCAGATTTTTTTAACTGGTACTCTTAATGGACAATGAATGGGTAAAATAATAATCAAATGAGTCATGTCCATAGAACTTAAGAGTTACCTGGTTACCTAGCTTTTGTCTTTTCAGGGTAAGGAAAAACTCCAGAAAAAACCTTATGTAACTCTATTATTATACTGGTAATGCTTCTATATTTACATTACCATGGGTATACCTTTTTACTGTTAGAACCAGCTGAAAAATTCATGTAACTCACCACAACAAAGATCAAACTTGGACCCTCTTGAATGTGAGGAAAACATGCCACCCACTTTAGAGGTGGGTTAATTTAACCAGAAAACTTCAACTACTAAAATACATGAGACTTATGTTAAAATGGCTTCAATAAATTCTACTTCTGGAGAAAAAAGAAAAGAAAAAGAGAAAAACATTTTAGGTTATTGTTTATTTTAAGTTATTTATAGTAAAATTTTTTATAACACATTAACAATGTCATGTTGAGCATTTTTACACACTTTGCTTCATTTTGGCTGGTTCACACGGTGAGAACAGAATCTGAAATTCAATGGAAAGCATAACAAAATGAAAAATGTTAGCATAATATACTAGGAACAAGAATGGTTTGCACACCAATGAACACATCAGTACTGATTTTATTTTTGATTTGACACATTTAGAATGTAATTTTTTTGTAAATGACCAGTAACATTTTATTCAAGGCAGTGCAAGAGAGCAAATGGCTTCATTTCAATTACTCAACATTAGATACCAACCAAACAGCATTAAAGTTATTTGTAGTTTGGTATTAATTTTTACCATTTTTGCTGTTCTTTGTAGTTGTGTTTTTTTCTTTTTGAGCCACTACCAATTTTGATTTTATATAAACTACAAGTTCCAAGTAGGATGGTTCAGGCAATAACATGTGTGGTTGGTCACATTTGGGAGCTCTGAGGTTGAAATCACAGGACCGACCAATCTGACAAACTGATCCCAGAAGCTACAGGTGTCACAATGCTCATGATACTACAGCTTGTACTTTGTTCTAGTCACTGGGAAATAATTTTTCTACTAAGCAACAATAATAATCTCCTCTTCAAAGATATACAATCCTTTATTAAATGTGTGTAGGATTGATGAGTTTGAGATGCACAAAGGTTCTGAATAGGTCGAAGTGTGAGCTATTGTAGGCCTCCCTCCTCACCAATACAAATTACTACAAGTGATATTTTTATTAGAAGAACTAGCGAATCTGTGGGAGTTAAGATTAACATCTGATTTTCCCAGTTTGAATTTCCCGTAAATGGCTAGAGAGAGCTCAGTGTCTGTTACAGGTGTTATCCACTTTGAATAATTTTATAAAATGGAGTAATAGGCACAAAATAAATCCAATATGCCATTGCCAGGACCTAAAAAAATTGAAATATATGTATTTTAATTTTGTCATTCTTTCTTGGGTTTCCATTGTAGTTATTGTGAAATCAGTCTTTAGAATAAGTTTCATAACCATTATTCACATCATCAGCTGTTGACCTTTTAGGTGGCCCTGTGGTCAGTGGTGCTTGTAGATGTCTATTGGAAACATATTTGGAAAATCTGATGTGTTCCATTCACATGACTTTCTCTACATCTCTGTAACAAATTATTGTTAGTAAGTTTATTCTTCTATCCACTTCATGCAAATCGAGTTAAACATTAGCAGAAATGGGCTTATTACTTAGTACCTTATAAGCAAAATGAAAATAAGGGAATACACTAGCTTATTCTTCTATTTACTTCATGCTAATTGAGATAAACATTAGCAAAAATTGTAAGTATTTTAAAACAGAAACCAATAACAAGGCATATTTCAAAAATTGTCAACTACATGAAAAAATGTGTATGAGCTAAATTGTGTGTTTTAAGAAGCTTTTGTGTAGTAAGCTTTTGTCTATCTCTTATGTTTACCAGTTATGTTAAATTCTGCAAAATTCATCCAGAATAAAGATATCTTTAGAGGCTATTCCCAGAAAATTGAAGATATACATTTTATTTGTCATGTAAATATCTTAAATATAAGAAATTTTAATCAAAATCGTTAAAGCCATTTTTGAGAAAACATAATTTTTGAAACTATTTCCATATAAAGGGTAATTGGAAGTGGGGGGATTTGTTGAAAACCTTCGTGTCGCATCCTTCGAAGATACCAAATTTAAATATTTTCGTTTTTCAGCTATGCTGCACGCCCCCCCCCCCCCCCCCCACACACACACACCTCTTCTAAAAATGCTTTTTTTTTTTTTATTCAGGGGTCTTAAAACCTGTATTTCTGGTGAAATCTCGGTAGTAAATTTTTGGGTACAATACAATACCTTCTCTATACACTATGCACATATTACATGTAGAGAAAATAAAAAAAGTTTTAACAGATTTCACAACTGGAGCATCAAATGCTTAATATCACAAAATTGTGGTAAGAGACGGTCAGAAGTAAAATATAGTTACCGGAGTTAAACAAAAGGTTTCCAAATCAGGTATTAGTGATACAAAGTCAATCCAGCCATAGAACCGTGTTTGGTCTTAATAAAACATTTTGTATTCCTCCACATCAGTCTTGTATTTATATCAACTATGAGGAACAAACTGCTCATCCCTATCATATGCATGCAGAAGAGAGGTGAAAAACACCACACAGAATTAAATGAAGTTACTAACCGCTTTAAGTTTACTATTTTTGTAATTTACAATAATAATTATAATTATTGCTGCCCCCTAAATTTTACACTGGCCAATTTTCAGAAAAGCAGCCTACTTATGTAAACAATAATATAAATTGTTTCTTTCTTCTTTAACAGTCCATTTTCATTTATTTTCTATTTTCTTTAAATATCTCTCTTTGTTCTTACAACTTTTCTCTAAAGTTTGCTTTATATTGGTAGAACTCCTATTCATTCTAGAACATACACTTTCTTTTCTACAAATATCTTGTTTTCTTGCATTCAAGAATATTATGCATTATACATCCTCCCCCTCCCCCCTCCCATTTCTCCACATAATAGACATTCACCTTGCAGGAAGCCATTTTAGTGCTCTTTTAACCTCCTGCTCTTAACTATGCTATCCCCTCTCTTTCTTCTTTATTGGTGTTGTCTATATAGCTATCTCTTTCCCAAATCTTTTTCATTCATATTCATTAATTGCAACTGTATTATCCTATTTACTCAATGTGCTGTTGTCAAATAAGTTTCAAATATACAAAGCCAAAATGTTTACAAGATATATAAAAGTGCAACATATCAAAGAAAAGCATATACCCCCACCACTGAATTCTTGCCTTTGCAGTTCGGGTGGTTTCGCGTAAGGTTGGCTATGCTGCCTTTGCGGTATTGCCAGAGTAACTAGTAAACACCGGCCGACCAACTGAAATAAAACACATTGCTTACACAATGATAAATTTGTGAGAGTGTAAATGATATACACAATTATACCCCCGCCGCTGAATGCTTGCACCCAACTGACCTGTAGGAGGTGTATTTGTAAACATTCCATTTTATTTGAAACTATGCTTACACCCTTTTATATAGTAACCAACATGCAGATGTGAACTTTTCCTAGTACTATGGTCATATATTTCACAGCTTTAATTTGTCTAAATTATCCTGATATATGGTGGACTTTGAGACAGTGATGTGTTTTAACAATTAAAATTTAGTTGAGTCGATTTTGTAACACTACATCACTTACTTTTTAATTTCGGAAAACATGTTTCAGAAGCCATGTGCTTCCATTGTCAATTCCTTTGGTCGACTACTGGTATTGCTTGCTGTGGTGGTTGTCTCTGTCCCTGGTGGTGGTTTGATGAACTTCTGTATGAGTAGATCGCCTGGCGGTATTTCAAAATTGAAAACCCGGTTCTTGTTTTTCCATATATATATGTTTTCCCAAACTTTTAATTCTGTCTTCCTTGTGATGTTTTTGAGGATTTTTGGGCTTCTATTTATAGTGTGTTTCTCTTTCCAAAAATGCCAAGCTACTGCCGATTTTTCTTCTTGTTTGAGTTTAATATTTCTGTGGTGTTCTTTTGCCCTGGTTTTTATATTTCTTTTTGTTTGGCCGATGTAGATTTTTTCACAGTCATTACAGCTGAACTGATATATTCCTGGTTTGTTTTCTTGTGGGATATCATCTTTTAATTTGGAATTTAAAATGTTTTTTATAGAGTAATTGTTTTTTGGGGCTAGAATGATGTTATGTCTTTTGAAGATCCTCTGGAATTTGTAGAAAGTTGTAGGGTGGTATGTAAACTTCTTGTAGATCTTGTTTTCTTTCTGGTTTTGAGTGAGTGTGCTGACTTCTTTAATTCTCTTTCTATTTTTGGCTTTATTAACTTTTTTGTACACCAGTTCTGCCCGAAATCCATTCTCTGTAGCTATGTCCAAAATTTTATCAAGTTCACATTGGTATTCTGTTTTTCCCATTGGTACATTTACCAATCTGTGTGTAAGGCTGTTGAGTAAAGCATGCTGATGGGGAATGGGATTGTAACTCTTTTGTTTTATATAGCTGTTGGTGTGGGTAGGTTTTCTGTAGATGCCAAATGTAAGGTGATTATTAGTTTTTATGATTTTTAGGTCGACGAATGGTAGTTGTCCATCACATTCCTTCTCCATTGTGAAATTTATAGACTTTTCTTGCATATTTAGGAGTTTTAGTGCGTCTTCTAGGTGTCTTTCTGGGACTATTGCAAAGATGTCGTCTACATATCGGTACCATATTTTGAACATCCAGGGGAATGCCTTTTTAATCCTAGTTTCCATAGTGCTCATGAAGAGATCTGCTAATATAGGTGACAGCGGGCTGCCCATAGCTAAACCAGATGTTTGTTTGTAATATTTCCCGTTAAATGTGAAAAAATTTTGATTTATGCACAGATTTGTTAATATGATGTATTCTCGCACTTCTTCTGTTGTTTTTCCTATTGCAAGTAACCAATTTTTGATGTGGGATTGTATGCTTTCTGTAGGTATGCTTGGAAACAGAGCAGTAACATCAAAGGAAACTAACATATCGGTTTTTTCTAATTTTATGTCTTTAATTTTTTCGATCAGATCTAGAGAGTTTTTTATACTTGCTGTTTCAAATTTAGGGAAGGAGGAGAATCTGTTTGTTAACCATTTTGCTAGATTATAAGTAGGTGCACTTATATTGTTTATAATTGGTCTCATTGCATTTCCCGGCTTATGTATTTTTGGAAGGCCATAAATTCTGGGCAGAACTGGATTATCAACTTTAATTTTGCATTTTTCTTTTTTGTCTATTAGTTTACATTCTTGAATGCCAGTATTCAAGAATGTAAACTAATAGACAAAAAAGAAAAATGCAAAATTAAAGTTGATAATCCAGTTCTGCCCAGAATTTATGGCCTTCCAAAAATACATAAGCCGGGAAATGCAATGAGACCAATTATAAACAATATAAGTGCACCTACTTATAATCTAGCAAAATGGTTAACAAACAGATTCTCCTCCTTCCCTAAATTTGAAACAGCAAGTATAAAAAACTCTCTAGATCTGATCGAAAAAATTAAAGACATAAAATTAGAAAAAACCGATATGTTAGTTTCCTTTGATGTTACTGCTCTGTTTCCAAGCATACCTACAGAAAGCATACAATCCCACATCAAAAATTGGTTACTTGCAATAGGAAAAACAACAGAAGAAGTGCGAGAATACATCATATTAACAAATCTGTGCATAAATCAAAATTTTTTCACATTTAACGGGAAATATTACAAACAAACATCTGGTTTAGCTATGGGCAGCCCGCTGTCACCTATATTAGCAGATCTCTTCATGAGCACTATGGAAACTAGGATTAAAAAGGCATTCCCCTGGATGTTCAAAATATGGTACCGATATGTAGACGACATCTTTGCAATAGTCCCAGAAAGACACCTAGAAGACGCACTAAAACTCCTAAATATGCAAGAAAAGTCTATAAATTTCACAATGGAGAAGGAATGTGATGGACAACTACCATTCGTCGACCTAAAAATCATAAAAACTAATAATCACCTTACATTTGGCATCTACAGAAAACCTACCCACACCAACAGCTATATAAAACAAAAGAGTTACAATCCCATTCCCCATCAGCATGCTTTACTCAACAGCCTTACACACAGATTGGTAAATGTACCAATGGGAAAAACAGAATACCAATGTGAACTTGATAAAATTTTGGACATAGCTACAGAGAATGGATTTCGGGCAGAACTGGTGTACAAAAAAGTTAATAAAGCCAAAAATAGAAAGAGAATTAAAGAAGTCAGCACACTCACTCAAAACCAGAAAGAAAACAAGATCTACAAGAAGTTTACATACCACCCTACAACTTTCTACAAATTCCAGAGGATCTTCAAAAGACATAACATCATTCTAGCCCCAAAAAACAATTACTCTATAAAAAACATTTTAAATTCCAAATTAAAAGATGATATCCCACAAGAAAACAAACCAGGAATATATCAGTTCAGCTGTAATGACTGTGAAAAAATCTACATCGGCCAAACAAAAAGAAATATAAAAACCAGGGCAAAAGAACACCACAGAAATATTAAACTCAAACAAGAAGAAAAATCGGCAGTAGCTTGGCATTTTTGGAAAGAGAAACACACTATAAATAGAAGCCCAAAAATCCTCAAAAACATCACAAGGAAGACAGAATTAAAAGTTTGGGAAAACATATATATATGGAAAAACAAGAACCGGGTTTTCAATTTTGAAATACCGCCAGGCGATCTACTCATACAGAAGTTCATCAAACCACCACCAGGGACAGAGACAACCACCACAGCAAGCAATACCAGTAGTCGACCAAAGGAATTGACAATGGAAGCACATGGCTTCTGAAACATGTTTTCCGAAATTAAAAAGTAAGTGATGTAGTGTTACAAAATCGACTCAACTAAATTTTAATTGTCTAAATTAATTCACAGATGTACAATTATTTAATAAATAGAATATTCAGTATATGTACTCAGAGAGCTGAATTTACCTGTGTTTAAGATATATATTTGGAAGCAAATTCATACTAGCTTTTTTAATTAAAGTATCAGTATGAATATTCCAGTTTAGGTTATCGTCCATCAAACTACTAGAAATGTATTTTCTATGTAATTAATTTTATAGTGCCTGACACTTGTCCTTATTAATAATTACTGTATTAGATTTAAATTAAGTAGATATTTGTTTCAGCTTATTTATAAAGTTCCCTTTTAGCTCATTTTCATTTGGACCTGAAATCGAAATGCTAGTATCAGCTGCAAATGCCAAACATTTGGTGGAATTATTTGAATGAGTAGCAGGATCATTAATATATAAAATAAACAATAATGGATCTAAATATTTCAATTAGCATAAAAATATTAATGACTACTTCATGGTTATTTGACTAAACAAATTTTGTATATCTTTAAAGTTTCTTCTTGCACTCTTCAAAAGCCTTCATTGTTTCTCTTTTTCTCCAAACATCCCCCAATCTGTTATTCTAAATCTTCATACAATTTATTATTTTATGCTAATCAGAAGTTTCAAACTATGTTTATTTAACATACTTCTTAATCCACAGATAATTGCTTATATTTAAGTTGCTACAGTAGAATCCTGATAACTTGATCTAATGGACTGAGGGGGCATCGGGTTATGGAAATGTCTAGTTTTACAGAATAAGAGGCTTGTTATTCACAACTCATAAAATAATATGTACTGCAAATTACATAAACTTGCTCAGTACATGCTCTTTTCACACACCAAGATTGATTTCAGACCTCTTCTTTTCCACTGTATTATAGTAGTTCATCCAATTCCTAAACCAGTGGCAATTTTACTAACATTTTCCCCTTGGTTCAGTCTCTTTAATGTATCCAATTTAATTTCCATTTCTAATGTTGTGTTAACTTTTCACCTTTTCTTCTTATTCAGAATTTTCACTGGTACAAACTTAACACTAATAGTAAGTCAGATATCTGAGAAACTTTACTTTAACCATAATAACTGAAAGTTGAGCTTTTTACGTATATTCTGGGTAAAACAAATAAACCTTCCAAACAAGTATTTTTGTTGCATTATTAATGGCAAACGTTTGATTTCATGTTGTGGCTCAGATATCAAAGGTCAATACGTGGTGTGTCCTTTTGTTGGTGAGGAAGAATGGGGTAGGCTGTATTTCCACAAAAATAACAAAACCTGTCACCAAATTAATGTGATTTATTTCAGTCATACAATATACAGAGAAAACATGTTATTGTAGATCTTGAAAGGTAAAAATAAAAATAAATGCCTTAAATAAGTTACAAAATCCGAAATTACCATACCATACCATACCAAATACCCGAACAGATCAGGAAAACGCATGGACATTTATATGCATGAATATGCATGCTAATATGTACACTAATTAAAATTTAGCTATACTGTTTATACTGCATAATGGATTATAGAAATTATTAGCCATGTTTAATGATTAAAAAAAAAATTTTAAAAATTAAAAAAGAAGTCAAGTTACACAGAATGTTGAGTTACCAGGATTCTACTGTATATAAATATTATATGTGCTTTGGTTTCCTGCATATCACAGACTAGTTAATAATGTAATGTTTTAAATCAAGTTGGGTTCCAAGATTGGAGTGATTATATCATTAAACAATGGAATTAAATTTATAATAGTCCTGACTTCATAATTGCTCTGTTCTACTACAAACACATATTCCACTTTCAGTTTTGATACCTTGCTGTTAATTTTGGCCTTATGCCTCATGCATGGCTTGTTCTCCAGAAATTTTTAAATATATTTCAGCATGAAGAGCATGTTACTGATCTGAAAAATAGTATTATATGATTATGCAATTCAAAATTTATTTATCTCAGGCAACAATACCACATGCCTATGCTACTATAGACTGCAGGATAGACAAACTTCTGGCTTTAAGGACTAAGTGCAAAGAAGATGGGATCAAGCTATCCGTCAATGATTTTGTAATAAAAGCCGTGGCAATGGCACTGCAACATGTTCCTCAAGTCAATGCTCTCTATCAAGGAGATAAGGTAAAAGTTTTATTTCACATGTTGTTATTACTTTCTCTACTATGTATAGTAAGTAGGGAAATTACCTATTGTATTACCTATTAAAAATTTGATATTGTTATTTCAACAGACATATATATTTTAGGCCCCCTTAAAAATTTTTAGGCAGAGGTCTCTCTTCATGTGTGCTTGTGTGTGGGTGGATGCAGGTGCATATGTATGAACAGCATAACTCCTAAAACGGGAAGTGGTTCAAATACCAAATTTGATATTTAAGTTCAGCATGTTCCAAGGATGCAACATGAAGATTTTCAAGAAACCCACCCACTCCTATTTTTACATGAAACAGTTTAA
Organism: Hymenopus coronatus; assembly: GCA_030762935.1. Taxonomy (NCBI): domain Eukaryota; kingdom Metazoa; phylum Arthropoda; class Insecta; order Mantodea; family Hymenopodidae; genus Hymenopus; species Hymenopus coronatus. The sequence continues at coordinate 33,032,102 of CM060897.1, forward strand.
GAAAATTTTGATTTTCTCAAAAATGGCTTAGTGATTTTGATTAAAATATTACATGTTTTAAGATATTTTCATGACATATGAAATTTATATCTTGAATTTTCTGCCAATAGCCTCTGAAGTCATTCTGTTTGAATTTTGTGTAATTGTAAGAGGTAGATATAAATCCACTACACAAAAAATGTAGATCTCGTTAAAATATGCAAATTCTTACAAACTTTTTTTTTTTTTTTTGTTTCAGTGAAGTTAATCATTTCTGAGATACTCCCCATTTTTGGTTTCAGTTATTTCAATACTTATACTTTCCCCAAATGGGAAGCCATTATTCATTTATTTTCATCTTGGTCATGAAAAGAAAGCAGAATTTTAAAACTATCACATAGCAAGCAGTTATTAAAAGATTTGACTCACTGTGGTCCATTTTATTCCCTTATTCCCATTGTGCCTACAAGGAATTAATATGTAATAAACTGTTTCAGCTATTCTTTATTTTGATTAGGAATTGAGTAGATAGAAGAATACATTTTTATATGAATGAATGAATTTATTTCCACTTAATACAATTAGTTGTTATAGTCTTGACCATACAAAGAAAATACAGCAATACTAAATACTAGTAACTCCTCCAGAGTTGCTGTTAAACCAAGGGCTGAATAGCTTCAGCCTTGCAGCTATTGAACTATCAGCCAACTTACATTAAGAAATGACCTCCATCTCTGTATTTAATTATGTTTCTAGCCAATCTAGATTCCATTTTTTATTTCTTTTCTTAAACCATTTTCATTTAACTTTGCCCAGATAATCCCAAAACTCTTAAGGTTTCATGCCTAGTTTTCATGTTCACAATTATTAACCCACTTCTCAATCCATAGTTTGCTCTCATTTCTTTAATTTCTTCACATTCCAGAATTACATGTCAATAGTTGCCTTGCATTCCACACCTTGAGCATTCCTCTATATTTAAACCTCCTCTTGACCATCCAACTGCTCTATCCCTGTTTGGGCTTATGCAGATACTTCCCTCACCCACTTGTCACCTTTATCTAATATAATTCTCTCTACTCATATTTTCTTTATCTCCCTATATACCCTCAGTGACATATTGTTGCTAAAACTACCTAATATCTCCTGAATTTCCATATCATCAATTCTTTATTTAATTTCTTTCCAAAATCCACTTTCCTTGCTCTCTCTTTCCTTCCCACCATACCCAGGCCTATATTTTCCATTATCTCATTAATTCTTGAGCATCCCCAAAATCTGGCTCATTCCTGGCCCAGAGTTTAACTCAAATCCTGCTATCACCAACAGCATTGCTAAAATTAGAATAAGCCATATTAATATCACTAAGCCATCATTCTGTGTTCTGTCTGGAAGAATGTTTGTACTAGCCTGAATTCTTACCCTGTATGTCTCTACATTCACATCCATTTCTTTCCCATGGAGAGTTCATGTAAACATATCCGTCCTCTCCCACCTATCATCAGCAACCCATAAGCTTTTATAAGAATAATTTGTTGCAGAATATTTAGAGAAAGTCATGTAAACGTAACACATTTTTTTACTTTTGCTGTCCTATTGTAAAAAAACAAAGTCAGGGAAATACAACAACATAACCTAAAATGAATACCAATGTTTGTAATGAAATTCAGCAGCAGTCAGTGATGCAATATGAAGACTAGAGGCTGTCAAAACCTGCCACTCCCTCTCGTTTCTCATAGTCTATGCCACTACTAGAGAGTGTGGCAACAAGAATCTCGTGTATGAAGAACTAGTGCTCACAAGCGAGGCAACTCGGGTATTCTTATAACTACAGATGCAATTTTTTTTTTTTTGGTAGTGTTTAATGCCCGCTTGTACTATTTATGGCACCACAGGCGGTGACACTGATGATACATGAATGAAGATGGAGCACCGGTGGAATGCGATGGCAGGGGAAACTGGAGAACCCAGAGAAAACCCGCCCCAGCACCATTTTGTCCACCACAAATCTCACATGCGATGGCTTGGGATCGAACTCGGGCCGTCTAGGTGAGAGGCAAGTGGTCTAACCACTTGGCCACGGCGCGGCCACAGGTGCAATTGGTTAACGTACAATCTGTAGTATAAACTCGTTACAGAATAACTAGGGCCAGGAATTTTAGGTTTTAACCCATTTTTTTCTTTGAAGTAAGAAAGTTTCAAAGTACTTTTATGTTTCATGTTGTTTGGGTGCCAATGTGTGACTCTTACTCAACCTAAAAAAAAAGCTTAATGGGAAATTAAGACCTAAAACTCATTAAGCTTAAGTTTTTTTTAACCTCGGTAGAAAATTTATTTTCAGTTCATTTGATTAACAGTTTTTGTTTGACAATTCATTTACTTTTGTTTTAAATGTACATGTGGATTAGTCAGAGAAAGAATTTATCAAAATTTTTATCTTGGTATAGTAATTTCATGTAGTGTGTGCCAATGACATCTTGCGATGTTGAAAAATCTTTTTCTGCCTATAGGAATAAATTAAAAACAACAGAAAATTTGGAAATGTGACTGGTTGTGTACAGCAACAGTGCTGAAATGTGAAGTTTGTTTTATGTGCATGCTACATCTATTAAAATACATGCTGAATATTTCAGCTAAAATGTTCTAGCATGAGCATACTGTAATAAATTGCCTTAAATTACATTACATATTAATAGCAACCCTCCGTGAAGTAATATAATTTTCATATATTTATCTGTATTATGTTATAAAAGGAGTTTATCCTGGATTTTCTTAAATAGGCAGGAATATTGTTTAAAACAAAAAATAAAGGCTAGGAACATTGTTTAAAAGCCTAAAAAAGCTAAGAAAATTGTTTAAAAACCTAAAGAAGCTAATAGAAGATGATAAAAGGCTACAATTGCATTTATAAGAAGCTAAAAGTCCATGCCCAAGTAATAACTCAATATGACTCATCATTTAACAATACATATATCCCAGAGGTGTTCACAGTAAATGGTTTGGATCAGTGATATTAATCGTTAATGACATACCCATAATTTACATTGCTATGTATATAGCTTTTCTTTTACTCAAACATGTTCAGATTCGAACCGAAGATAGAATTACTTCTTGCAACATAAACATCTTAGGAGTAATAAAATATTTACACACTTATTTGGAAGTGGAGACTACGTACACATCTGCAGATTCTGTGATACCACATTTTTTTTTAACCCTTTCCTCAACATGGATTATTTAAATATCACCCTTATCGTGATAGGCTATTAAATCTTAAATCATTTAAACAGATGAAATAATATAACTTACAAAACTCATAATGAAAGTTTCATGCATTATACCGCATTAATGAGACTTATGAGTCTGGCAAATAATTGAGAATCTTGTGCGCTTGTTGGTCAACCTCTATCATGCCAGCTATGCATTCAGCTCTCTCTACTGGCTGCGAGAGGTGTGCTTAGCGGCAATGAGAAATGAGCAATATTGAAAGCTGACTTGACTGGCTCTAATGAAGGCATGGGATTCATCTGCCCAAACTACCTTTTCCATGAAAAATTGTACTTTATTATTTTATTTCTAAGAAAACAACTTGTTGTCAGTTTTAAAATATCAAAACTTAGTGCATTAATGTGAATAAAATGTTTATCTTGGTAACTGTAAATAACCTTTCAAATACTCTTCAATCTAACTAAAATTAGTGTAATTTGTTTAACTGAGAAACATAATTTATTAATGGACAAAAATGCAGAGGTGATTAAAAACAATATTTTTGATATAATTTTTATTCTCTTTTCCACTCACCTATGGTAATTAGAGAAAGTAATGCATTCCACAGAAAGTTTAATATACAAATTTCACTGGAAATAAAGGTTTGATTTTGTGTGAATTTGGAAAAAGTTTTTTTAGAAAACAAAGTTTAGTGATAGAGAAGAAGAGAGATATAAAACAAAAAACAAACAAAATGTAATGCTGAATATGGATTTAAGCTCTACAAGATTTTAAAAAAATCCTGTACTACAAATGTAATTTTATATTACCTTGAAACTGGCTCTAACAATACTGTTTTTTTAAGATATTTATATGGCTATTAAACTGTACAGTTTCCCTCCATGTAATTATCATGCTAGCCTCTAATACCCAAAGTTGCGGGTTCAAACCCAATGGAGGGCGATGGAGTTTTTTTATCATAAAAATCTTTGGCTTCCTTTGGATGGGAAGTAAAACCATTGGTCCTGCGTAATGTTTATTTATACGTGAAAGAACCCCATACCTTGAAAGAAAAAGTCCTTGGGTTAAATTTAACTTTAATGCATTAATTATTTTGCTACATATGCCACTTGTCTTCTAATTCATAAAGGTTTAGGTATCTCTGTCACAGGAATGTTGATGTAAGCAATTTGAACAGCCATGATTGTTTAGGCTAAAATAATAGACTGAACATCAATTCAAAGCCAACCATCCTAAGGAATCCCACTAACTGCAGTTAAATGTGCATGTGGTAAAGGAGTGGAGGGACCACATAAAATAACCAGTGCTGGGGTTAAATTTTTCTGCAGTTACATTGATTTTTTGTTCTTAAAAAAGAAACCACACTAATGATGAAATAAGTTCTGGACAAAAGTTCTGGACAAACCTCTAATAAAGCTCTATATGATACTAATAATTGTAATTTTTTAATTTGTAATTGTAATTTATTAGCAGCCTATAGACTCTTTTTGAGTATTGGGCATTGTCAGTTTACATTAAACAAAATTAGGCATTAAATAAACTTAGTCTACATAAATTATAAAAAATACATTAATATATACAGGATGTTTGGTTTAACAGAGTATTAATATAGTCTACATAAATTATTTTAAAAATTCATTGGTATCATACACAGGATTGTTCAGTAAATATGTCTTGAGACATTGTTTAAATTTAACAGCATTTTCATTTTTTACATATGCAGGGAGTCGATTATACATGTGTAATCCTATTATATAGGGATCTTTATTTACAGATTTTACATTATAGCTGGTATAATGTAAGTCAAGTTTGCATCTAGTATCATGGTTATGTATTTCACTATTTAGTTTTGGTTTTTTCTGGTTAATTAAGTAAGTTACTTTGTATATGTATAGAGATACTACAGTAAACATCTTTTCTCTTTTAAAAACTTCCCTGCACGATTCTCGACTCCCCATTTTAAACATAGTTCTGATACATTTCTTTTGTAGCACTAGAACCCTTTGCATATGCGTTTTATTACAACCCTCCCCATAATTCAATACCATATTGGATATGTGAATAAATTAACCCATAGTAACCTCAACATTACAAGTTTTTGCAAATTCCCTCATTAAATACAAACCTTTACTTATTTTTTTACAAAGGTCATCGATATGATTAGTCCAGGACATGAGTTTATCTATTTGCATTCCTAAAAATTTGTGAGAATCAGATTCCTGTATTGCAACATTTCCAAAGTTAATATGAAATAATATATCTTTTTTCTTCTTGCTTAACTCAAATTTAATTATATTTGTCTTGTCAGAGTTATTATTGAGGTTGAGTGATTTAAAAAATGTGTTTATTCTTAGCGATTCATTGGTGGCTAAGGATTTCAATTCAGGATCATTGTTTGCTTTACATATAATAGTGGTGTCATCTGCATAGCTTATAATTTTACAATTAGGTGTTGAATACATATCATTTAGATATAAAATAAAGAATAATGGTCCAAGTACTGAGCCTTGGGGTACACCGTATTTTAACTATTTCAGCAATTGATTTAAATTTTGTTCTTTTTTTTTCCTTGTTTGAAACTTATTTCTGTGTATTGTACACGACCTTTTAGATACGACGAAATTAATCTATTGGTAACCCCTCTAATATCGTTCTTTTCTAAGATTAATAGTAATGTATCGTGTTGGACACAATCAATTCTAATGTGACATTAAATGAAGCATCATATTTTTTAAATGACAATTATTGCATAGCTGTTAGTTAGAAAACTTAGTATAGGTGTACTTAAACAGCTAGAATTATGCACTCTGCTAGTATGATTATGAGACCAGGGTGCTTTTGACCATATTTATATTCTTCCTAGTGGTTTGTATGACTGGTAGTGTGAACGATGGGCTGCTCTTGTAGTTGCAGTTGTCTTTGTGTAGTGGAGTGAAAATCTCAGCCAGTGCAGCATAACCATGGGCAAACAGAAGAAGGAATTCAACGTGGAGAAATGAGCTGGAACCATCACAATAAGGAACGAAGGGTACACAATTAGACAGATTAGTACGAAAATAAAAGTCTCTCATCTGCAGTGTATGATACTGTTGGGAAACTTGAAGAAACAGGCCAAAATAAAACCTACCTTGCCATGTTCAGGAAGGCCTAGAGAGACCACGAAACAAGAGGATAAATACATTATATTGGCTTCTAAGTGAGACAGGATGAAAACATTTCCTGAAATAAGCTCAGTTAAATACATTATGCTTCAAACCTGTCAATTACAAAGGTACAATCCTGACTTATTGAAGCAGAACTTATGACCATGGTGCTACCAAAAAACACTTTTGCACCCTCAAAATAAGAAGAAAGGGTACTTTTAGGCAAAAGAACGTGCAAAGCGTGGATTAAAGGAATGGAAACAAGTGTCGTTGACACAAACGTTTAGTCACAAACTTACCAGTTTGTAAGGCATTTGAAAGGAAAGAGAATGCTGTACTAATATGTAGTGCCAACCGTCAAGCAAGGAGTCAGAAGCTTGGGGATACTTTGGCAATAATTCTGTAGGAGACTTAGTGGCAATCATTGGAACACTAAAGAAGGAAGGGTAGCACAAGATCCTGTGCAAACATGCCATCTGCTATGGAAACAAATAAATAGGCAAAGGATTTATCAAGTCCTAAGCACTCTCCCAAGCTTTGTTGTACATATTTGGCACAAAGAAGGAGTTAAGAAAGAAATTAAAGAATACGCCTTGGTCCCCACAATAATCTGACTAATTCTATTGAATTAGTTTGAATGAGGTATTGAACTATTAGAATCAGAACCGCACAATGCAGATGAGCTTCTGGAAATTTTACATCAAGAATGAGCAAAACTAAGTGCTAAAAGAAATTTTTGGTAAGAATGTCTCATGTGTGTGAAGCAATTCTGAAGGCAAAAAGAGGATATTTTGAGAGAAATCCAAAGTGTGGAAACTAAATAAAGTATAAATTTCAGTTATATATGTTTGCAGATAGACAGTATTTTGTTATAAATATGTGTTATCTAAGAAAAATGCTTTATGTTTAAATGCATTATTTTTATGTATTTGTTATGCCTAATTAAGAAATAAATTCTTTGTGTTCAGAAACTTTTAGGGGGTAGTGTATTTGTGATATAAAATAGTTACACTTTTATTTTAAAATATAATAGTGCACTATGCATTTAATAAAAAAAGCCTCAAATATATTAAAACTTTTGACTAATCATCTTTGTTGCCAAATGGCAACACTGCATTAAATAGTAAACACATCATTGCATTAGCATATTGTAAATTTTTGGTGGAATACAGTACTTATTTTATTGGTAAGTGATAAAGTGAAAAAGAAGAAGAAGAAATCAAGATATTGAATATCCAAATGTTACAATTACTTTTAAACCTCTATTACATTTTAGAAACCACATTAAAGAGTATTTTTCCTCCTCTTTTCCATAGTACAAAGTCACCATAACGTCATATGGTCTTGTGTTTTTGCAGGTGGTATACCCAAGTAACATAGACGTTTCTGTGGCAGTTGCCACAGACATGGGACTCATAACACCCATAGTAAAAGAAGCTAATGCAAAAGCTCTCCAGGCCATATCAAAAGATGTGCATCACTTGGCCAAGAAAGCAAGGGAGGGAAAACTGCAGCCTCATGAATTTCAAGGGGGAACATTCACGTGAGTAATATTTTTCCTGGGTTTCTTAAACCCTCCAGAAAAATAGAGAGATCATATAAAAGATTATTCTTTAATACATAAAAAAAAAGCTGTAACGGAGAAGCAAAACAAATATTAATATAACAATAAATATTTTGTGACATAACATTATCTGTAAATAAATTCAAATCAGAAACAAAACACTTTTCTGCAAATAAATTCAAATTAGAAGTCAAAACTTCGCTTATTTGTAAATTATTTTCAAATTAGATTTGAATTTATTTACAGGTAAGTGAAGTTCTGTCATAAAATATTTGTTACATTAGGACTATTCTTTTCAGGGTTTCCAACCTTGGCATGTTTGGAGTAAAAGAGTTCAGCGCAATAATCAATCCTCCACAGTGTGCTATACTTGCTGTTGGTGCATCCCGCGCAGTTCTAGGTGAGCCTTAATCATTTATTTCTTCTAGCATTATTAAGAGTTGTGTTCATAGGGTAACCTTGGAAACCATCTAATTTTCCAAATTATTTTGTCATTGAAAAGCCCTGTTCTTGCTGATGGACATATCCTATGAGACCTTTTTACTTTCTCTAGCACATGTACAATGTAAATGATGGATAGAGAAGGTATTGCGTTTCCACCCAAAAATTTGATGTCAAAGTTTTACCAGAAATAATTGTTTTAGGGTCCTCTGAATAAAAAAAAAAAAAAAACATTTTCAGAAAAAGATCTGTAGAGAAAGAGACAGAGAGAAAAGGAGAGAGAGAGGGGGGGAGAGAGAGAGTGAGTCAATGAGTTTAGGATCTTCCCAGGATGCAACGTAAAGATTTTTAGGAAAATTCTCCCACCTCCAACTACCGTTTACATGGAACATTTTTCATAAATTTTGATTTTTTCAAAAATAGCTCTAATGATTTTAATTAAAATACTATATATTTAATATATTTTTATGACAAACAAAATGTCTTGTTGGACTTTGGAGCTGGACTAATAGCTTTGTTACCTGAAGATGCCAGATGCAGATTTTGGCAAAACATCTGTAAGGAAATCAATTGGACCATGGCCTACAAACCCGGCTACCATATACAATCAAGTTTACAATGCCGGCCATGAAATCCTAAGTATTTATATAAAATGTATGTCTTGAATTTTTGGGGAATAGCCTCTGAAGATCTCTTCATTCTGGATGACTTTTATATAACATTTGTATAACTGGTAAACCATAAGAGATAAACAAAAACTTACTACAAAAAAATTGTAGATTTCTTTAAAACACTAATTTATGCTGTATATGTTTTTTGTTGTAGAGTCAATCTTTGTAAGATATATGGTTACCTCTCTAATTTTTAAGGCCAGAGTTGATTCTGTAAATTTTGACTTGCAAAATAATATCTACCGTATTTACATAAACTAAAGTGCATCTGTATTAACATTTGAAGGTTCACTGTGACTTTTCACTTAAATATATACACTGCAAAAGATAGTTATAGACTATGTTTATTTATCTTGATAACAGAAAATTACCTACAGTATAGAATTACAGTATAGAATATTCTGATAGAGTTATAATACCTCATACTTACAACTTTTCCTTGCATTGGCCAAAATAAGTGTAACCATCCATAATGTCATAAAAATGTTGACAAGCCACACTATAATTCAGTGTGATTTTAATTTTACATTTTATCATGTTGAAATATGGATAATGAAAAATCTATTTTCAAATTATTCAAATTTCAATGTATTCCTTAACCTCAAAATAGAAGAAAATGTTCTATAAAAAGAAATTACTTACACTTTTCGGTACCAAGATATTTCTCTATTAAAGGCTCTATTTTGTTTCTGCCATAGTGTACTTAATTATGTTCCTAAAGTAGCCATCAATACATGCCAAATGAGTTATGTATTACATCAAAATTATTGTAACTGGATTGTATTTTGCACTATGGTAGCACAGTGTGATTTCTCTGGTTATAATTTACTATTTTTCCTCACAAAAAATGTTTCCAATATGTGAAGCACAATTTTTTTTATGTCCAATGTGAGCAGAATATTTATTGAACAGTTTTTAAAGATTTTTTTTATCTAATATATATTTAAAATCACATTTTAGTATGATTTCATGCTGGAGAACATTTTCTTAACATAGCTTCAAGTTTACAATTCTTTATTTATATACTTTCCATTCATGTAGCCATATTGAAGAATGCAATGCAGCCAAATTACCCATCTTGCATCACTTAATGCAATACTGCCAAAGATCTTTTTCACCAATAAATTACACTAACTGCATACATAACTATGTGCACTTCATCCCTAAATTATGATGATAGTATCTTATTCAATTAAATCTAGCCTAAACCTAATCGTTACAGCTTTATTATTATTATTATTATTATTATTATTATTTATTATGATACATCGTCATCTGCACCTATTTGTTTGAACATCTATCATTCAAAGAATCCAGTTGCACTCTATGATGTACCCTTGATTTAATTCTCATCCTATTTTTACATTCGTTGATTTGAACGACTTGACCAGGATTGCCAATTTTCCCTTTGCAGGTATTTGGTATCATTGGAGACCATGCACACTTTACGGTGGTAACTGAATTAGTCAGATATATACTGTGTGTGAGTTCACAAATTGTTCTCCAACCGAACACTCCATTACCTCATATGACTGCTTATAAGCAAATTCGTGGTTGAGGAAAAGAATTTGTCTGGGCAAGAGCTTTGACCGCTTGAGCCTTTGCTCACAGACTGTCCAATTCTAAAATTAATAATAAATATAGATAATTATTCACACCAAAAGTTAGAAGAGTAGGGCTCTCTTTTAACATTATCATACCCGCAGCAAAATTTTGGATTTGTGCGGACTCATCTCTTAATGGGGTATTACATTTAGAACATAACATTCTTGTTCTCAGCAGACCTTCGTCAAATAATAGTTGAAGACAGCCCTCTGTATCGTTGAGGTAAACTAACAGATCTGTCTTATTAATCGGGTGAGTAATTTCTAAATCTGTTACAACCTGTGAGAATATTGCCAAGAGCATACACTGACCTTGCATTATAATAAATTCTGCTCAATTGTACCATGTGTTTTTAAAACAATAAAACCAGAGAGCAAGCTTGGTCAGGACTTCTCAAAAAAGAGCAGCTGTTAATTGCTTACATGTTATTTGTTGTTCAGATATCTGGGGATTATTTGTAGAGGTTGTCAATAATTGTGACAAATGATGTGCATGTTGGCTGCTATACGAGAAGTAGTAGGGCTCATAGTTATCTGTTGTTTCTGTCTACTTGTGTATGTACATTGCTGAACCTTTGAATTTAGAAAAATTGTTTGCTTCTTGTCTTGTAAAGTATCTCTGAAAGTTATTTTCTGCTTAGAGGACTGCTTTCCATTTTGATAGGTTACAAAGGCATGTTTCAAATAGGATTCACAGCCATGTGCATCAGAAAACTGAAAAGTGTACACCATACTTTAAATTTGCTATTTTTCACAAGCAAGAACCATGAATAATTCTTCATTTTTTCCATGTTGTTAAACACTAACTTGCCATTTCTTTGGGGAGCAAAAATCCATTTTCTTATAAGTAGAAGTCAAATTACAGCCACCACAAGACCAGTAAACATCTTCCCTCTTTATGTTTTTCTAACAGTATCATTTGACCACAGGAACCTTTGACATGGTCGTGCACATAAGTAGCATAGCAACACAGTGACCATGTGATCAGAAGTTACTAATACTAATGTACCAAATGAACATCTGGGCATTTCAAAATGCAATCTTGAAACATAGAGACAAAATAGAGGATTTTGATGTCCTATATAACAGTAATACAGTATATGATTCTTCCTTCTTGAATGCGGGAAATACTGTATAATACAGGACATCTGGCAAGTGTACATGTCAAAAAGTTACTAAATTAAAAAATCAAAGATGAAATTCCACCAGAAAATAGATCAGAAATATATCAAATTAAATGCACAAATTGTGAAAAGTTCTACATAGGACAAACCAAAAGAAATTTAAAAATCAGATCCAAAGAGCACTTTAGAAACCTAAAACTAAAACAAGAAGATAAATCAGCAGTAGCATTTCACTTCTGGAAAGAAAACCATAATCTAGATCCAAATCCAAAATTGCTAAAAACCATGTCAGGCCACAATGAACTCATAACCTGGGAAAACATCCTCATATGGAAAAACAAAGATCATCTAATAAATTTTGAAATCCCGCCAGTAGACAGCTTAGTTAAAAAGTTCATCATTTCACCACCAGAGAAGAGAAGACAAGCAAACAAAACCAGCCACATCAGTTGGACCCGTGAGGTTGAAAATGGAAGCATAGGCTTTCGATAGTAGTCCCTCATAATAAAAATGTAAGTGATGTAGTGTTAAAAACCATCTCAATAAATTAATACCACAAATAATTTGACCGTCACTGTTACTAAATTCCTCCAAACATCAATCAACCATTCATCTTCATTGTTGTTTCTGAAGCCCTGTCACTGGCATTATCATTGCTTATATTTACAATTATACTGGGATTACTCAGTGCCAACTGAAACTGCATTGAGGAATGTTTGTTACATCTTGCAACAAGGATAACATCATTGCTTACATAGCATAAATCTATTGGCAGAGAGGCAGACACACTTCTTTATCAGCTGAGACAGTGAGCTGGCTGTCAAAGATCATTATGGATCTCCCCAAGTTTAACATGGTGCAGGAAACAGTATGAATGATCATCACCTTTACACCATGTTAGCAATCCACTACCTTGGTGCAAGGAGATATAAGGTGTTTCCATTCATTGTATTCTATTTCAAGTGTGCTGCATAGGAACAAGCCCAGGAGTCATCCAAAATGAGGATCCTCCATTGAAATTGCAGTTCAGCAGGTCCTGTGCAAATGCTAACAATGCTCCATTTATTCTTGTTGTGACATTCTTAAAATGAGTATATTTTCTTATGATCTTGTTTGTTTACATTTTTGCTGCTTTAAAATTCTTCAATTATACACTTTTTTTAAGTATCATTCAGATTTTCAGCACTTGTTCTATCAAGATTTATAAAGCCTCTAAATAGCCTATTCTTGATATCAAATATAGTTTTGGATTTAGAGTTTTAATTTAATTCATAATTGATTTTTAAACATTGAAAGTGTTACTTGCAGAAAAAGCTTTAATATTGAAAAAACTAATCTTTGATTTTAAAGAACTGTAATCAAGGAATAATATGCAAATATTCAAATTTTCATCAAATGGGGCATTGCACATAATTTAAAAATTTCTTTGGAAAGTTAGGTTCATAGGGCAGTGAATGTTAACTTTGTTCTATCATTATGTGGGACAAATTTGTGGAAATTGACAACAGAGCACCCTTACATCTGAAAGGTAATTTCCAATGTATTTCAAACACTGACACAGACCTGGAAAGTCAGGAAAATTATTTATAGTATGACAGATGTCAGAAAAATTGATTCTAATTGCCACAAAAGTTAGCGATTTGGCATGTAATGTTCTAAAATTATGCTACGGTGAAATAAATACCATGATTCAGGTGCTGGGGAAAGAAAAATTCACCGAACATTAATATTTGCCTTGAAATTTCTTTGAAATAATTTATTGTGTATGTGTTACCTTTTAATTGCTTTAGATAACTTGAAACACTTTTAGTGCTAAAGACAATGTTTTATATACTGGTAACTTTTTACTTTCTCTACATGTACTATGTACATATGTATAGAGAAGCTATTGTATTGCACCCAAAAATTTGATACTGAGATTTCACCAGAAATACATGTCTTGGTACCTCCTGAATCCAAAAGAAGCATTTCTAGAAAAAGGTCTGCGTGTGTACATGCATGCATGTGTGGCGTGTGCGGCATAGCTAAAAAACGAAAAAGTCTGTTAAGTACCAAACTTGGTACTTAAGTTCAGTATCTTGACTACCCTTTACGTGCAAAAATTTTAAAAAAATTTGATTTTCTCAAAAATGGCTCTAACGATTTTGATTAAAACATTGTGTCTTAAAGATATTTACATGGCAAATAAAATGTATATCTTGAATTTTCTGGGAATAGCCTCTGAAGACATCTTTATTCTGAATGGATTTTGCATAACTGGTAAACCGTAAGAGACACAAAAACTTACTATACAAAAAATTTAGGCACAGCACACTAAAACACACAATTTATTTTATATTTTTTAAAATATTCTTTGTTATTGATTTCAGTTTTAAAATACTATACTTTTCTCATATGGGAACTTGTCAACACCTGACCTTGCAAAGAATCAGATTTCTATACCATAGCAACCACATTTTAAAGCATTTGACTGTCTGTTTAGGTCTAGTGTATCTCCCTTATTACCTTTCTACCTATAAGGAACTAAGTAATAAAACGTTTCTACTAATGTTTATCTGGATTAGCATGAAGTAGATAATAGAAAAATAAGCTTATTAACAATCATTTGTTACAGAGATGTAGAGAAAGTCATGTGAATGGAACACATCAGATTTTTTAAAAATATGTTTGTATAACTTTGTTCTTTCTGTATCTAAAATTATTTTAAAAAATAAATTAAATCAAAACAGTTAGAGGAAGGGTGTTGGATTACCACATTTGTATATTATATTTTAAAATGTATGTTTACAATTAAAAGCTGACATGAAAGTGAAAAAATATATCACAATAGTATGTGTAATTGTTCATAGAACATTTCTTAAATTAGTCAGGAAAATGAACTTAAAAATTCAGGGAAAGTAGGGTAATAGTTATAAAAATGTCTGAGTGAACCTTGTAATATACAGATGACTCAGCATTTCCATGCACTTGTTTTTGTGTGCTAAATGAAAAATCCAACATTCTTAATGTTAAACGAAATAACTCAGAAGTTTGAGATAAGTGAAGTAGTTAAAATATAATAGCATGAGTCGAAATAGTGACACTCACCTCGCTTAAAATGACATTTACAAAATACATGTTTCAAGGGACCTCTTCTTCAGTTGAACTGTATGTCTGTGCCCTCTTTGTGTTATGTGACAGTTCATAAATTTTGAAATACCATCACATGAGTATGAACCTCTGTTGAGAACACCAGATGTCTCCACCATAGTGGACCACAGATCACAATTCCCAGCCATCAGTTGGACTTCAACTGAAGAGGAGGGCAAATGCTCTTGAAACTATGTTTTGTAAATTTCATTTTAAAAGAGAGGTGAGTATCTTTATCCTGACTCATGCTATTATTCTTAAATTTCATGAAATGTGAAGGTAAATTAACATTTTAAATACTGAACTAATGTAAACAATGTTGCATCCAGCAGTGAATAAGAGAAGAGTAGTAGCTTGTGCTATTATTTATATGTGGAGTAAAGTAATGGGAAACCTCTACATGTTATTGTTACTTTATCTTTTTTAGATAAGGAATTAAGCACAGAAACTAAAATGAAGGTAACATTATCATATGATCGCCGAGCGATAGACGAGGTACTGGCAGCACAGTTTCTGGTTGCCATTAAACAGCAGTTGGAAGATCCAATGCTCATGTTGGTAGGACCACATAAGATCAAAGAGCCTGCACTGGATGATCTGTAGTTGCCATCAGGATTCACAAAGTGAAGGTAAATGCTGTAGAAACAAAAGTGGCAAGCATTTGGGGATAGTGGTGTACCATACCTCTGTTGCAGTGTGGGTAAACACACTATTGCATTTCTCCTGATATTAGACCTTCTAGTCTTAATCAAAACCAGAATTTTTTATATGTGAATGCGGTAGTGTTATACTATAATGCTCAAAGTTGGGTATAGAGATGTATCTTTTGAAATCTCTGTGCTGTTAATGAACTTGAACTGTTAAAGATTTATGGAGTGTAATATATTGTACAATAAAAGTTTTAATGGTTAATAAATGTTATTTATTAATTTATTTGTACTGTTATTTCACCTTTGAATACCATTCCTCATTCATGAACTAAATTTCTAAACTAAAATGAGGGCAAGGTCTCAAGTGAACATAAATTCTTATCCTGTTACTTTCTGTACTTGTGTATCATTTATTACTTTCTCTACTTCCTGCATAGTAGGTAAAAAAAGTATTGCATTCTATTCAAAACTTCATTACCAAGATTTCCCTGGAAGTATATGATTTAGGGGTCCTTAAATAAATAGCAGTTTTACTTTATCATGTATACTATAAATAATAATAATAATACATCCAGAAATGACACAAGAAAAAATGTTTACATTTATGATTAGAATTAACTAGATTTAGGTTACAGAATGTCAACTGTGCTACCCATCAATTGAGTGAAATTAACTGTTTATTAGCCAGTTATGAATGCATACTTTTAGTCTATTAATTGGAACAACTTTAGCAGCATCTGGTAGTTAGTTGAGCATATTAATACATTATAAAAACAACTGTGTACATTAAGAGTTAATCAGCATTTCAGATAGTCTTAATTTATGTTTATTTCATGTATTAAAATTATGGACATCAGTCCTGAAATAATATTGGCTAATGTTCATTCTGATGTAAATTAGTGATCTGTATGTAGATTGTACACATTCATAATCTTTAACTTAGTAAATAATGGTTCATAGGGCTCTTATTTAGGGGAGGTATTGTATTCCACCATAAATACTGAGATTTCGCTTAGAAATATATGTTTTGATATCCCCTGAATAATAAAAATTAAAGCATTTTTAAAAATGGTCCACGTGTCTGTGAACAGTATAACTCAAAAATTGAAAGTCCTTGATATTTATGTTCAGTACATTGCAAGGATCCAACACAAAGATTTTCAAGAAAATTCTCCATCCCAAACTCACGTGGAACGTTTTTCAAAAGCTTTGATTTTTTTAAAAAATGGCTAATGCTTTTTATTCAATTATCATATTTTTATGCAAATGAAATGTGTATCTTGAATTTTGTGGGAATAGCCTGTGAAGTCCTGTTCATTGTGCGCGACTTTTGTATAAGTGGTAAACCATAAGAGATAGACAAATGCTTACTACACAAAAAATGTAGTTTTAATTAAAACATACAGTTTATGTCAAGTACGTTTTTATTGTGGAACTAACCATTTATAAGATATTGTTTTTTTTTTAGGTCTAAATTTTTCAGTACTTATACTTTTTTCAAATGGGAAGTCATTCATATTTTTTTTATCCTAGTCAAGCAAAGAGAATGGAATTTTAATATCATTAAATAGCAATCGTTTTTTAAAAACATTTATTATTCTTATTGTATTTCCTAATTTCATTTGTACCAGGAAATAATATAATAATTTCTGCTAAGTTTGTCTTGATAACTACGAAGTAAATTGAAAAATAAATTTGTTGCAGAACAGGTAGAGAAAGTCATATGAATGGAACACACAAGATTTTTGGTCTTAGAATGAATTACCAGTGTGCATTTTCAGTAAACTCTACTGTTATAGAGAATACTAAAGTCAATATTAGCTAAACAGAGGAAGCATATTACAAAGTAACACCACACTTTATCAGGCTTCATCATGACAATGCATGGCCTTACATCGCAAATCAAATAAGTGTTTTTGACTAAATTCAACATTATCTGTGCACCATATCTGCCTTACAGTCCCAATATCTGCTCCTTATGACTTTTTTATTTCCATCATTAAAAGCAAAGCTCCAAGGCATTCGATTTGATAACTAAAGCAATGCTCAGTAAAAATGAGTTCATTCTCAAGGACCTGACAAAGAGGCCTGCATTATGCACTGGGAGAAAGGATATGAAAAGTGCATTCAAGTAGGAGAGGACTCCTTTGAAGAAAGATCATGTAAAAAAGAAATGGAGTGAAAACATCTATGGGGGGGGGGGGGAAATCAGTCTCAACTCTTGTATTTATGGGATTACTATATTATTGAATAAAAATGTCATGCAAGATATATAATGTAAATGTAAAAAGTATTTATTCATCCACAATAATTTATATTATACATATCATCAAACATTACAAACAGAAATCATTTTCACAACATAGAAAAAATGTTATTCTTTTTTGTTTTACATTACATTAAAACATTAAGGCATGATATATAATAATGAGAAATTTAATATACAGAATATTACCAGCAATATTGTATTTTATATATCACAGATAGTTACATTAGATTTAGGAAGTTCAGATAAATACTGTGATGGTACAACTAATAACACAATCTTTTGAATTACAATAGGAACAGAATAGAGTCCATACAACAGCAAGAATAAACATATATTGCACTTACTGAAATTGAAAAAATACTGATTGTTTTATACATTATTAGCAGTGTTTAAAGGCAAGCAATTAATGAGGAGGAAGCTTTGTTTTAAATATTGAAGATTTTAAGGGGCCTGGGTGCTGATTCATATATGATTTCAGTACATAACTTAAGTTGAACATTTCTGCACTTCTTTTACTCAGATTAAGATTAAATTTTGCATGAATGTTCAGTAATTCAATGTGATTCCAGTGTTATAAACAACTATATAATATGGATAGATAGGAGTTAGACTGAAAGATTCAATGCCATAGATGGGATTTGATCCATGGATCTCCTAGTCTCTAACTATCGAGCTATCATGGCAACATGCCAACACAGCTGACTTGCATGTTTCCCAGTAAATCACAAGGTGATCTCAAATTATTTTGAGATGGCATACCCCGATGTCAAACTTACAATGTCATAAGTACTTTAAATCCTGGGCTTCGCAGTATAACCAACCTTAGGTCAATACCATGCTGTCCTGGCATGTTTCCATAGTAGTACAGAGTTAAGAGCACCAGCTAGAAACTGGATAATCCATGGTTCAAATCCTGTCTGTGGCATTGAATTTTTCAGTCTGACTACCTATCCAACTTTTGTCCTACACACAACTTGTGTGAAAAAACAATTAAAATTACATAATAATCAAACATGGCTGCAAATAAGGTAATAAGTGGTTATATTGTTTTTTTTTTAAAAAATATTGTATCTAATACTGGTTCATTTTACTTCAACAGTATTCAAGCATATTTTTAGAACACTAAGCAATATCTGTAATTAATCACAGTCTAAATGTACTTGAATATTTCTGACTGTATTAAGGAAAAAATAAAAAAAGTTCTGAACTTTGGTAAATTTTTATAAAAAAAAAATGCTAAACGAATATATTTTATAAAATTTTGGGTTTTTAAAAATAATAATGGGTTACATTTGTAGAATAGATGCTTCAGCAATTACAGTGAAATTCTAATTAAAATAGGCTAAGTAGTTCTGAAAAGTGCTCCAAAGTTTGAAAAATTTCAAGTTGTGGAAAAGTTAATTGGGCAATACCGAACATGCTGCCATATTTACATAAATAATTGAAAGCCTTAAATTTACAGATGCCCCTGCAATATATATCTTTTTAAAGAGGAGGATTTCTCTCTCTTTTTTTTTTAAAGATACAAAACAAAAAAATAATTATTTAACAAAATCATTACCCAGTTCCCCTTAAATAAATAAAACAGTAACTATCCAAGTAATTTAAAAATTAAATAGAATCTGTATAAAAATAATAAATATAAAATACAAATATTCATTTGATGAAATATAACTGGTTTCCCAAAAAAGAAGTAAGCTGTCTCACCATTGATAATGATTTCACATATTTTTACATAATGTTCAAATGATATAATCATTGGGTGATCTATCTCACCATTGATAATGATTTCACATATTTTTACATAATGTTCAAATGATATTCATTGGGTGATGTGCCTCCTCACAAGTTTTGCAATAGCTTGTGCTTTTGAGGTGGGAATAATGAAGTGTATATAAACAACTGAAAATCTTTTTGATCCATAGCTGGGTCAAATGATGCCATTAAGAGCACTTTCAATTATGTGAATCTGTGCATCAAAGTAAACCTACCAAAAACCTCCCATTACTGCCAATAATTTGACATGTATTTCTTTCAGTGTGTAAGACATTTGCAAAGAAGTCTTGAGGAGTAGCTTAGATATGAAAATTAAACACCAAATGTTAAATATGCACAGCTTATTTACAATAGTGGAGTGCTCCTAAATACAACATGCTATGATATAAACCAGGGTACTTGTCAGAAAATACCCAAATCAATTTTACCTTCTCTAGAATGCACATACAATGTACGAGCATTGTATTCCATCCAAAAGTTTGAGAGATTCACCAAAATGCATGTTTTGAGGTCCTCCAATAAAAAACTTTTTTAGAAAAAGGTCAGTGTATGTGTGGGTGTCTGTGGACAGCATAACTCAAAAACAAAATGTCAATTAAATAACAAACTTGGCATTTAAGTTCAGTATTTTCCAAGGATGCGACATGGTTTTCACAAAAATCTCTCTACCCCAAACTACCCTTTACATGGAACATTTTTTGAAAGTTTGATTTTCTAAAAAAAAATGGCTCTAATGATTTTGGTTAAAAATATTAATGATGTTTATATAGAAAATAAAATATATATCCTGAATTTCTTGGAAATAGCCCCTGAAGTCCTCTTAATTCTGAATGACTTTTACATAACTGGTAAACTGTAAGAGATGGACAAAAGCTTACTTCACAAAAAAATTTAGATCTTGGAAAAAATAAACTCTCAATTTATGTCAAATATTTTTTACAGAGCTAACCTTTTAAGAGACATTCCCTGTTATTTTTTCATACCTCTTTTGTTTTACTCCTGGCCTAGAAAGAGAACCTAATTTTAATGACAATCACATGACATCTTTTAAAAGTTTTGACTTTTTTTTTTAGTATTCTCTTGTTTATAAAGAGCCAAGTTATCATAGCATTTCTGGTAATGTTTATGTTGATTGGCATTGTGTAGATAAAATAATGTTTGCAGAACAGATAGAGAAAGTCATATGAATGGAACACATCAGATTTTTAAGAATGTAGATATCAACATTTATTCTGAATGCGGCACTACAAACTGTGAAATATGCCATTATGGTATGCAGTTGATGTTATATTTACAAGTATTGTTTTGGAGTTACATTACCATATGTAGATATAATTCTATAACAATTACTGCTTCATTTCATTAATAAGTATGTTGCATTCTTCCATATTATTTATCCCTGTTTCAGATCAACAAACCTGTGGGACTGTGCTTTAATATTGCATATTAAAATAAAAGAAAATCTAAAAGTTCATTATTTTGTATATTTCATAATTGATGTAATCCATGCAAGTAAAAAATGGTAACCAGTCATTTTTCTCTAGTAAGTTTTGGTTTGGAAAATAATTAACACATATATGATGGGGCCACCTGATGCCAAAAATTGCATTCTTATTTTCTCTAATTAGTGCATAAATAGAGAAAATATTGCACCTAACCCAAGAATTCAATACCAGGATTTCAACAGAAATACAAGATATGGATTTTCTGTATTATAATAATTAATAAATAAATAAAAAAAAGCAGTTTCAGAAAAACTTCTGTGTATGGTGTTCATGTGTCTGTGAACATAACTCAAAAATGAAAAGTTGATATAATACCAAACTGGGCATTTAAGTTTAGCATCTTCCAAGGATGTGATTTGAAGATTTTTAGAAAAATCACCTCACCCCAGACTGCACCATTTACGTGGAAAAAGTTTTGATCTTCTCAAAAATTGCTGTAACAATTTTGATTAAAATATTGTATATTAAAGATATCTACATGACAAATAAAATGTTCATCTTGAATTTTCTAGGAATAACCTCTGAAGAACTCTTATTTCTGGATAATTTTTGCATAACTGGTATACCATAAGACATAGACAAAAATTTATTACATAAATATGTGTCATTAAAACACAGAGAGTTGACATTTCCAAGACATTCCTTGTTATTGGTTTCAGTTTTAAACTAGTATAAATTTTTCTCATATGGGAATTTGTCAACTCCAGGCCATGCAAAGAAATGAATTCCAATCACAAAGCAATCAATT
Source organism: Hymenopus coronatus (assembly GCA_030762935.1). NCBI lineage: Eukaryota > Metazoa > Arthropoda > Insecta > Mantodea > Hymenopodidae > Hymenopus > Hymenopus coronatus. The sequence continues at coordinate 33,053,933 of CM060897.1, forward strand.
TTTAAAATATTTGACTATTGATTTAGCCAAGTGTAGTCCGTTATTTCCCTTCTACTTACAAGTAATAAGATCATTTCTGTTAAAGAATAAGCTCTTTAACAATAATTTATTACAGAGATGTAGAGAAAGTTATGTGAATGGAATACATCCAATTTTTAAAGGTTGTGTTATCTTTTCATGCAAGAACGGACATACCAATTGTTATGAAACTTTGTGTATAACATACAAAGGTACATTTAGTGTGTGTTATATGGCATTTTAATTACTTTCTCCCCAAAGTTGGGTTAACATATTTAAGCTCAATTATCTAAATAAAATAAAAGTTGTACATAAAGCTGTGTAAGCATTATGTTTTTATTTATATGTTGAATATTTAAGAAGTTGTAGCAATTGTTCTTTGCCATTATTTAGTTACTATGAATAGCAGCGTACACTAAAAATCTAGCCATTCCAGTAATTCCTTGAACAAAGAGATGCCAGATTACTGCCTTTATATTAATACACAGTACATATAATAAATGGTACATTAATCATTAGGATTTTGTAACTGATAATCATTTATTTATGCTTTACTTTATTATTACCCCAGTGAAGCAGTTTTATTGCTGGTTTTCCAAATATTTCATATCTACGTTACACAGAGAGATGAGCTGTGAGCAATGAGGAAGAGTGAAAAGAGGGAAAAATTAGTGAGAAATGGAGAGAGAGTAATAAACGCGAGAAAATCTCTACATTTAACACTGCAAGTACTACCACCCTTTGTGATGTGGTGGCATGACTGCCTCTCATTCAAGAGATTCCATGGATATATCTCATATGGGATGAATCACTCAAAGCCCATATCCTTGGAAGACAAATATATCAGGTAACTAAACATTTGCAGATACAAGGCTTATTTGAGTATCATTTCAGCCATTTGATTCCTTCACTATATTATCTATGTGGTTAAAGGACATTAAAAGAAAGAAAAGAAAAACGCAAATAGAACTGTCAATTCTGCTAGTTATAACTTACATTTTTAGGTAACAAGGCATAAAAAATGAAGCAAAGAAAATGCTTACAATTGCATCTTAAGCATCCTACAAAAAATCTTTCAACCTAACCTTTAAACCCATAAGTATTGGCCAATATAACTTGCACAGTGAAACTAATGTATGAATAAAAATTTGGGATTGAGTCAACTACACTCTTAGGCTTCACTTACCACATTTAATAGAGAAACATGTTTTCATGAGCTGTTACCCACATCATCAGCTGCTGTTGACTGCCAGTCAACAAGAGACCCAGACATTCAGATCAGCCAATGAAAACATACTACTACATTAAATGTGGTAAGTGAAAACTAGTGGTGTAGTCAACTGAGGGCTAAATTTTGACATTACTATATTTAATTTTAATGCATTAACAGTAAAATACTGATTGATAAGGCTGGTATTTTTATGTAATATCAAACTGGGAATATGTACTTACATATGTACATACATTCTTATTCTTTTCAGCCAGGGCTTGTAAGAGGGGGAAGGGAGCCACTTTGTGCAGGAACCTGTCTTTCTCCACTGCTGACCGAAAAGAATGTGAATAGACTTATTAATATCTAATAAATATATAATAAATAATTTAAAATTACATAAAAATCCCAGGCTCTAAGTCGAAAATAACTTATTTAACTCACTAGTCATTCATTGTACCACCAATTTGCTTTTATTGCCCTACAGCACTCCATAATCAACATTTTTAATTAGTATTAATTTTTCAGATAGTATCACCAATTTCATTTTCACAGTTTTCATATTCTTTTTTTGAACATTTCAAACATTGTAAAACATATAGATTAACTTATACGAGCAAAACAGCACAAAAACCTGTTCTTTATAAACAATAATTGGAGTGCCAGGATAGCTCAGAGGGTTTGTTCATGGTTCATGTGTTGAAGGTCCATGTCTCGGTGGCAATTTTAAATTGGTTCCTATCCAAGCCTTCATCTCTGACTAGCTCATGTGAAGTATAGAAGATAATCTCATTCCACTCACATTCACATCATGAACCTGAAAATTCAATCTTGAAATCTTCTCTGGAAGCCAGCCAAACTTACTTGTCATGTATGATATAGAGCTCTCAATGTTGGATTCCTTGAAAGCAGCTTGAGCTTCAGTATTGAAAGAGCTGAATCTGAGAATAACATTTTTACTACAAACTTCAATTCAAAATGTTCCATGTTAAAGTTCATGCCCTGTATCCAATTTATTATTAGAATTTCTAAAGGAAGAGAAGAATAAGTAGGCATAGGAAGGATAACAAAACTTTAATTTTTGTATAAGAATGTGTAAAATGTATAATATACCCTGAAGTATGTAAAATGAAATTTAAGTTTAGCAATTCCCAAGCTTCAATTTAAAGACATTTTCTGTTTCCATGTGTTCAAATACAAAGGAATAAAATATTTTTATTACATGACAATCTGAGCTATAATGTAAACAAGAAAGAACGTAGTATTTTATTTATTATTACAAACTGTATGCATAGCGAGTTATTAAAGTGCTGTTACAAAAACCACACAAAAAAATAAAACAAGTTTCTCTGCATTATTATTATTATTATTATTCCTATTGGCAAAGCAGAGTTATTAATACACTGTTAAGAAAACCACACAAACATGAGAACATATAGGGTTTTATTATTTTTTTGCACTGTACCATAGCAGAGTTATTAAAATGCTGTAAAGAAACCATGCAAATTTGAAGTATTTCTTCTTTCTCTGCTAACCCTCCTTGTATGAAGGACTTACACGCCTAGAAACTGCCTCATTTACCACAAATGTCTCAAGCAGTCTCCTGGCATTGAACTGGGTGCTTAGAGGCAAGCAGTCTAACCATTCAGCCATTGCATTTCCACATATTGTTTCACTGTTTAATATTTCTATGCAATATTACACATAGTAGTGCTATAAGAAAACTACCCAAACACAAGGTCACATATTGCCTCACTTTATTAATATTATTATTTATGTTTTTGTGGTTTTTGTTACATTTTAATAATTTTGCTATGCTAGTATGTATAAAAATACAGTTGAACCTGATTTATGCATATATCAAGGGAACACGGGGAGATTACTTGTAACTCAGAATTACTTACAACTGAGATTTTGATAATGCATCATACATATTAAAAAAAAACGGCAAAACAGTGGGCCTACATGTGCAAAATTTTACAAACAACAAAGATACGCATGAAGAAAACATTATTTTGAACTTGGTCCTGCTTTAAAGAAATCAGTTAATTTAGCTTGTTTCACTTTTCTTGCACTAAGTGCATAAACCTCATTTTGCAAACTTATTAATGAATTTAGAGCTTTTTCTCTACCACTTTTAGCACTGATGTAACGCCTACACACATCTATTGCACTTAACACTTCACTCACCTTACGTATTTCAAGATTTGAGTCGTCATCCACATTACTGTCAGTGTGACTTTCTTGATCACCACCATGTTTTTGGCACACATCAGCAATAATTTCCTCATCCTGTAGCTCCCCACACACAGATAGATTGTCATCAAAATGCACTACGGTATCGAAATTTGCACCCTCCAGTAGAGCTAGCTCATTTATAGGCTCATCACTACCAATATCATTACCATCATCAGAGACCAGCCTCTTCCTGTAAGACACTAGATTTAATGAAGCAGTGTTTGATTGAGGAGGATGATGACACCTGCTTCCAGGCAGCCAAAATAAAGTCCATGGCTTGTAGTAAGTTTTCATTTCCTGCATCAGTCAATGTTATTAAATGTTGAACCAGCATTTTTCTATAAGGAACTTTGAAATTTGCAATGATGCCCAAATAAGTGGTTGTATACGACTGGTACAGTTAGGTCAAAATTCCATTCTAGCTTTTTTTCTGAAATGATTTGAGGTGGATGTGCCATACATCGATCCCATAAAAAGTTTCTTTTTCATTTAAATGTCCGGTTTCTTTAACCACTGTTCCATTAAAATCATAGTCATCCTATGGATGCATATTCTGTAGGTTTTGTTTTTACACTCTTAAAATACCTTGGATTCTTGGATTTTCCTATCCCAAGTTGGGGAAGTTTGTCTGATCCATCTGCATTGGTGGCAAAAAGAACTGTTACACAAATTTTACTTTTCTTCCCTCCATGGCATGAGTCACCCTTTTCAGCTAATGTCTTGCTGGGAAGGAGATTGTAGAATAGGCCAGTCTCATCTGATAATCCCTTATGATTCCTGGTAGAACCTCTTTCTTCCAGTGTTGATCCGTGATGTCATACACAGCATTCGACTCGTGCAAATTGTTTTCCCTGTGACTCCATGACGATCTTTAAATCCTTACAACTATCCTGATGAAGCCTTGAAATCAGCCGTGACGTTCATTATTTTAGCTAAATCTATCGCTTTCAGCCTATCGTCACTGATTGGTAGAGCTGCAGCCTGTTTCTGCTGGAACCATGTGAAAAATGCCATTTCCAAATCAGCATATCTGCCTTCCTGCTGACGGCTGTGTTTTGTTGATTTGGCACCCAATTTTAAAAACTCATCCAAAATAACATTTTTGTTACTGATGACCCATAGCATGGAGTAAGCCATTCCTAAGTCTGAAGCAATTTTGGTTTTGGTTTTATGTGGATTAGGCTACACCTCTCGTATGAATTTCACTTTCTGATCTAGCGTATAACATTTCCTTTTTCTGTTCTCCAAGGCTGATTAAAAGCAACTAAGAATGAAAAACAAACTGCTGTTTAACAATAAACACCAGATATCGAACATTTTTATCTTTACTTCTCATTTGCTATATTGTTATGCTCTACCAGCAAACGTATTATTATCTTTTGTTTCTGAGGCCGAAAGTCACCCATTCAGCTTGCATCTTTGACAACAGAGATAAGGAAAATACCCTTGAGTTTCTTTTAAGATAGTATATGCCTTATGCTCATTATAATTAAAACTAAGTTGTATTTCACTGAAGTTTAATATGTACAACAGCGAATTACGTACAAATAAGGTTTTGTCTAAATTACATTTTGCAGGGACCTACAAAAATTTACGTACAAATGCAAATTACTTACAACTGGGTTATGTATAGAACAGGTTCAACTGTAATAAAAAAGTGAAACATTATGTGTTCTCATATTTGTTGATTTTAACACTTTTTACAGTGAAACATTTTTTTTCTTTTGTGTTTGTGTGTTTTCATTATCGTACTTTAAAAATTCTGCTAGGTTTATGGGCATTATGTCTATTATAATAAAACACACTTGTGTTTGGTGGTTGCCCTCTGTGGTGAAGTGGTTACCATACAAAAATCCTTAGCATGACTTCCTTCAGGAAGGAAGTAAAGCGGTGGTCCCATGTAATGTTTATTTGCACGTAAAAGAACTCCCATACCTTGAAAGAAGAAGGTTCCTGGGAAAAATGTTCTGCTACTACGCATCTTCAAGTTGTGATTTCATCCTACAATGCCATTTGTGGCCGATGAATTGTCCCTTGTTACCATGGCATATAAGTGGTGAACTCATGAATCTGATCATGGAAATACCTTAATGATGCCTTTTACTCCACTTAAGAGATGTAGGAAATATAACTAGTGTTTGGTGGCTTTTGTTACGACACTTATAAACTGTTATGCATATAGTTTTATTAATATTAATAACTTATAAATATTATAATGAAACACTACGTTCTCTGGTCTTTGGCTGGTTTTTGTTATTGTGGTTTAATATTTTGATTTGACCCTACAGACCTTACTGTTAAATAAGAACAGCAGAAACACAATTACAAAAATATCTATGACAGATCAAACAAAAGCTTTTTATTTGTGAATCCCAAAGTTGGGTTTAATCGAAAATTAGTCAAAAATAAGGGCTGTGTAAATATTCCTACTATAGTGGAAGTCTGGTAACTGCATCTCATTGAGCACATTATTTGCGCCAGTTTCCCAGTGACCTATGTTTCCTGAATTACCCTGCTGAGCTCTGCAACTCTTTTAACTAAAAGGGTTATCTGAACATGCGGAATGTTATTGGGTCACTTGGTACATTGATGTATGTGACAAAATGTAAAGAGGGAGTCTGACATAGGCAAGAACAGGAAGAATGTCGTTAAGTGGTTTAAAAATTGATAAAGAAAGGTGCCCATTATGTGGCAATGCAGATAAAAATTTGCACTTTTGTCTAGAATGTTCAAAAACTAAAGTATGGAGAGAAGGTATGGAACAAAAAGTGGGATAAGTTACAGACAGAATACTGGTGTTAAATCTTTTTTGGAAATGTATTAAAAAAAAGAAAGGAACTTAACAATGAGGAAGGAAACTTTTAGAATGGGTAAATAAGGTGAATGGAGAATTGAGGGAATATACACAGTGTAAGAAAGGATATGCTCACAAATAACCAGGATACTAAGCATATGATCCTAACCTTTATCAACTCCTAGGAGGAGGAATTTCTTTTTATATGTTTATTATTATCAGTTTACGAAGAAATAAATTAATTCGTGCATTACGATACTCACACCGATTCATATAATTTGTTTACTTACAGGGTGAAAAGAATCACCGGGAAATGATATCCATAGAAGGTGATTTATTGCCAGATGTTAAAGCTCCCACAAAAATTACCTTTTTATTTCTTAAAAAAGGAAATAAGAAGCTTAATGTAACATTCATTATGATTCTTTGTTGCAGTTTTTTTTTCAACTCTGCTTTGTGCCATTCCATAAATTTCTTATATAACAATAACTTCATAAATATAAAATGATTATTAAAAAAAATTCAACAGTACTCAACACAATAATAAACGTGCATGTGCCTACATATAATACCATATATTGTATTTTAGGGAAATACTGGTGCTTCAGGACCAAATGTTGGAGTGCGTCCTTCTTTGACAATCCTTATCGCTTGTAGAACAGCCACAGTATCCAGTTCTTTTTGGGAGGGTTTTTCATTATCTAAACAAATTTCTGATGCTCTGTTTCCAAACTGTTCCAGTGCTCTCACACGATAATCTACAACAATTGCCACTGGGTTTCCAGTCAAAATAAGATTTTCTAAGCATGGTAAATTACTTATGTGCTTAATTTCACTTAATTCTGAAATCTGATTGGATGCCAGGTCCAAACCTTCAAGTGAATACAGTTTAGAGAAGCCCTGCAAAGAAGTAATACTGTTTTGAGAAAGATCAATGAAGCGAATATTTCCTAATTTTGTATGAAGATCAGTGGCTTCAGCAAAATAATTTTCACTGAGGTTCAAGAGAAACAAATGTGGCAGGGATGTTAAATTTCTTAAGGCACTTATTTTGTTGCAGCTTAGTGTGAGTTTCTGTAAATTTGGCATTAGTTTCACACCCTCATCTATGACTTCCAGATCATTGTGACTGAAGTCTGCTTCCACTATCTTCTTCCAAGAATGAGATGCCCCAGCATAGGCAACATCTTTATGGATCTCGTCACACAGTAAGATGCATGCAGTGCCTTTAAGATGACTGTCATGAACATTCAAAGTAGTGACTGTACTTCTCATTGCACCTAAGTTGTATATGTTAGAAGTTCCTAGACTTATAAGATTCAAATACTCTACTTCCTTGAATACTGATAACTCAAAGCAAAGTTTATTGGGAATGATGTTGCTTGTACCAATAGGAGTGTTGCTTCCCTTGATTGTGACAGTGTTCAGCTGACAACAGAAATCCAACACATGACTAAAGTCGTACCTCTTGTCAATTACTTCAAGTGATGGGCAGGGCTGTTTCAGTCTCTCACTTATAGCATACAACTGTAAACAATCAAATTTAACTTTAAGTATACATATATGCTACAACATTACAAAATAGTATCCCTGTGAAATATCTGCAGGATATTTCAGAACCTTTGTGACAAACTCTGAGGAACAAAAGATCTCATAGAATGGAACATATTTTGTCAAACAACCACCATCCTTTGAGACATTGTTATTCACCCCTTGTTTGAAGTGTATCCAATAGGATAGGTTTAAGAGGCATAGCCAATACACCTTGACTCTCTGTTTATTACAACTGCTGAATCGAGTGGTGACATTTGACTTTTTTGTCCCTTCTGGTCAGGTTTGGTAGGTCCGAAATGCAGAATCCAATCAATTCAGTGTTTGGTTACAATGTTGATCCATGTGATATCAGTTCTTCTTGTCCATTACTCTATGCACCATGTTACATTGATAAATCCAAGAAAACATGTATGGTGTGGGTAACTCTACCAGGAAACTGCACTAGATAGATACTCTGCAACAACCTGTCCCTAACCATTATCATGTTGATGTAAGCTGAGGTAAATCAAAGTCAGGCATACTCAATGAATGACTGCTAACTGCTGCCTATGACATGGTATGAAGGGTATGGACAAGAAGAAGCTGACATCACATGGTTCAACATTGTAAGCAAGCATTGAACTGTGAGCCTCGAACCTTCACACTTAACCAGATGTAAGAGACAAAGAAGTGATATCACTTGTAAATGGAGTGCCAACATGGCTGTGCCTCTCAAATCTATCCTATTGGATAACTTCAGAGAGTGGTGAGTGCCTCCAATAACAATGCATCAGAAGATAGTGTTTGCTTGACAAAAAATGTTCATTCTGTGAGATCTATCATTCCTCTAGAGTTTTTCACAGAGGTCCTGGAACACACTGTATAAGCTGAATAAAGAAATATAAAAGCAATTCTCTTCTAAACAATCTGAGCATTAATTTTTACTTTCTTTACATTTACTATGTATATAGTGTATAGAGAAGGTATTGTATTCCACCCAAAAATTTGATTACGAGATTTCACTGGAAATACATGTTTTGGGTCCCCCTGAATAAAAAAAAAAGAAAGCATTTTTGGAAAAAGGTGTGTGTGTGTGTGTGAGTGTGACAGCATAGCTCGAAGACGAAAAGTTAAATACCAAACTTGGTATTTCAGTTTGGTATCTTCCAAGGATGCAACCCAAAGATTTTCAAGAAAATCTCCCCACAAAAATACCTCTAACAATTTTGATTAAAATTTCTTATACTTAAGATATTTACATGCCAATTAAAATGTATACCTTGAATTTTCTGGGAATAGCTTCTGATGTGTTCCATTCACATGACTTTCTCTACATCTCTGCAACAAATTATTGTTAAAAAACTAATGCTTCTATTTACCTCATGCTGAGAACAAATTAGCAGAAATAGTTTTATTTCTTGCTACTTTGTAAGTAGAAGCACAATAAGGGAGTACCATACGTTAAAGTGATAGTCAAAAGCTGGTTGCTATGTAATTGAAGTTCCTTTGTTTGTATGGACAGGAGTTGAAAAATTCCTGAATCAGAAAAATATACGTTTTTCAAAGCTGAAACGAAAAACCAGGAATATCTTAAAAACGATCAACTACATGAAAAAAAAGTATATAACATAAATTGTGTGTTTTACTGTGTTCTACATTTTTTGTGTGTAAGTTTTTGTCCATCTCTTACGGTTTAACAATTATGCAAAATTCCGTAAAAATCATCCAGAATAAAGTAGTCTTCAGAGGCTATTTAAAGAAAATTCAAGATATACATTTTATTTGTCACTTAAATATCTTTAATATAGCACATTTTAATCAAAACAGAGCCATTTTTAAGGAAATCAAAAATTTTTAAAAAAAGTTCCATGTAAAGGGTCGCATCCCTGGAAGATACTGAACTTAAATACCAAGTTTGGTATTTTACCAACTTTTCATTTTTGAGTTATCGTGTTCACACACACGAACCTTTTTCTGAAAATGCTTTTTTTGCATACAGGAGACCCTAAAACATATATTTCCGGTGAAATCTCGATGTCAAATTTTTGGGTGGAGTGTAATACCTTCTCTATACACTATGTACATAGTACGCATAGAGAAAGTAAAAATACACTGGTTACTTTATTTTATTTAATATGTATTACAATTAAAGTGAAATAAAGCCCTAATGGAATCCAGGGCAGTAACCAAAATGCTGCTAACCTGTTTATAGACCCTATTCCAAACAACTGAAAAACAACACTGTACTTCTTTTTTTAAATTTATTGCTATGAATGTAAGTTTTAAAGCATCTAAAGCCCATTGGCACATGACCTCAAATGTCAGGTTTACCAGGACATTGCTTAAGATTCACACATTAAAACAATACAACAGCAATAATTAAAATAAAAAAGTAAGAATGTGCAAAACACCCTATCGAGCTAATGGTAAAACATCACTAAAGTGGTGTACACAATCAGTTTTGTTGGTATTATTTAAATGACAAGAGAAGAATGGAATGTTTTAAAGAGTGTTAAAACTTTAAGGGAATATTTCTGAACATAATTTATTTTAAATTTGTGGTTACTTAAAGAGTAGTTTATCTGGGGAGTTCACTTAAAATAAGCTTTTTAGGTCTGTCTCTTAACCCTTTCACCGCTACAGCTTCATGTACCCAAAAACTGCAAAGCTTGTTGTATGTGCATGTCCTGTTTGTTTTATTCTTTAATTACAAAAAGGCAGCTGAAATCATAACATTCAGTAGGAATATTATGTACCTATACTTATTGGCAAACTTGAACAATGCAAGTAATATGAGAATACAAATATAGAGAGTGTATTGACAGCAAATTCAAAACTGTATCCAACATAAAGCTGGGGCAACAGCGATTAATACAGATTATTCAGTGAAGAAACAGTGCATTCCAGAGTAGGTATACAAATGATCTAACAAGGGAGGAATAAATCAAACTTAATTGTAGATGAGACTGCCTACACAATCAAATGGTCAGCAAGCTGACTTCTCACCCAGGGGCTCAGGGTTCGATTACTGGCTAAGGTGGGGAATTTTTCTTTAACGAAAATTATTCCCTATCCCCCATAGTCTGGAAGTATGAATGTGTGAGTGAATGTGCATGTGTTTATCGATATATAAAAATGATCAACCTAATGTTCTTAACCTACAGACAATGTGTTTCACAACTCAAAAACCCCTAATATGACTATTGAAGTTAAAGGGGCTATACAAATGAAACAAAAAAGAAAAGAAAAAAAAAATTGCAGATGAAATGACCAAATATTAAGACATTGCACTGATGACTATCTGCATCATCAACCATGAAAGGATATAAATGTCTACTTAATGTGAATGCACCTAAAATGTTGAGCTATGTACGTTTAGCATCTTGTTGAAGCACTACAATATTCACCAACATTTTGAAATGGCAATCAGATAAAACTATTACTACTGTCCTTTTGACAATCGTGCCGAATGGAGAAATGTACATTTTCTCTCTTAAACAGTGGTTCCCAAACTTTCCTTGCTGGTGATATCCTTTATAGGCTATGCAATTTCCACATCTCTTTATAATTATTAGAAGTAATTTTCTTTCAGAACTATTTATATTTGGGAATAATATAGAATAAGATCTTAAGATATAAGTTTGCTTTGACTTCAGAATGGATTTTGGAGTATTTTTTTTTTTTTTTTTTTCAAGTCCCTCATTTGCATTTGCTTTTTCAAAAATATTTAGAAATACTTCAGAAACTAAATTTTTAATTATTCTTTCACACAAGGATCACTTGGGTTTAGCTTTACAAACTTGTTGGGTACACCTCCCTGTTGCTCTGTTTCACTCTTCTACTTACAAAAAAACATCCCTTGCCTACATTTTGCAGCTTACAGCCCTCAACAATAGGCTATGCTTTGCACCTTAGGACCATACTTCATGATTCCATTGCATCACACATTTAGTTCCTGTTAACCAACTAAAGCTGTCAAAACAATATACAAGCTTATCATATGATCAAATCCTCCAATATTATTGGCCATGACATTGTCTCATACCATTGGACAGAACAATTAGCCGAGATCATTACAGCATTGAACACCCGAAAGTGTATGTTTGCTCTATCAGACAATTTAATTGGTGTAATGGTAAAAGTCCAATCACTTCCAAAAAATATCTGCACACTAAAATGACTAACATTAAATGGTAATTGGAAAGGCCGAGTCAGACTGAAAAATTCTATGCCATGTCAGGATTAGATGAATCATGGATCTCCCAGTCTCCATCTGGTTGCTCTAACCACTAAGCTACCATGGCAATATGTTGACATAAAAATTTCTAACTGTCTGATGTTTATTCTGGTAAACCACAAGAAGTTCTCTAATTATTTTGAGATGACTATCCCATTGTCAACTATGCTTTAAGATTTGGGCTTCATAGTTTAACCAATCATTAGGTCAATCATTGCTAATTGTTTCACAATTAATACATATATTTAATGTAATGTTGACATGTTGCTATAGTAGCTCAGTGGTTCAAACAAGACAGAGGTATGCAATGCATGGGACATGAAATGACAGACTTCCTCATCACTTCAAAGTTTTATTGCCAGCCAGCCTCAGGATGCTTATAGTTCTAAGCAAATACAACCTTTTGGCTTCTAGCAGTTCTAAACTGATATACTAAAAACAATGTCTTCAAATATGTACATAACCCCATTTGTGTTCACACTGTATGGTACTCAAATCCCCTAGCAGATGAATCATTTTGCCTCTGTATAATATAAAAATCAAATATTTATTTCTTTTTGGGATGTTGCACACCACCACAGCTGGTTCAGCTTGTCATATGTTTCTTCATGAAGAAAGGATACTGCTGTGAAATTTCTTTGATTATTATCATTCTTCAAATCTGATATATAGCGACACTTAAGAGGTATTGAACATGTCACACAACAAATGCATTCATCAATTACACGATTTGCTAAGATACATATAGGGTAACTTAAATTTTTTTCATATCCCCTACCATTAAATCCGCAGATAATTCAACAAAACCTTGCAGTTTTACAGAGAATATCAAACATTCCAAATGAGTTGAATTTTCACAACCTTTACAACACATATAAAGAGAAGTGGACCAAGTACATATAGCATAACTATCTATGATTGATTGACATGTATCTGTAACTTAGCTGCTGAAGCAAAAACATTCACAAGCTAATTTTTCCCTAACTATAATTATTTTTTTTCCTCTCACCTCCAGTGGATTAAATGTGAAGCTTTTAGAGGCCTGCAGCAAGGAGTCGCCATCCATAAAAAATCGCATTGCCATATTCTGCAGCAAAAAGAGTATATCATAATGATGAAAATCAAGGAACAGTGCTAGTTCTCGTGGCATTGCCATCTGAAGAAAATTAACAACCAAAGCCATGTAAGTTTCTAGTGCAGCTCTTCTCTTTTCGATGAATGCCGGGTCTTTATTGCCTATAACCTTCTTAGGAGGCAAAATATCTTTGGTAACTCCATGATCTGACACCAGCTTCTCATGAAGCTCAGCAAAGTCATTATACCTATGTAAAACTGTCCATGATACATCATCCACTTTTATCAAAATTTGGTACAATATAACGTTGTCATTCTTCTCTACCTTTGGTACGATAACCATAGTATTATGACGGTTAGTTAGAAAACACGCCATGTTTATATAATAGAAATATTAGTATGCAACTATATCATCCTTGAACAAACGTTTCTTATAGGTTAGACATGTGTAACAGTTAACAATTTAAAAGGTAGTTACACTCCTAAACATTTCACTAATTTTGATATAAATATGAGATTTAAAGAACTCTATCATGACAAAATAAAATAATATTTAAATTGCAGAGTAGCTTCCTAATTGCTACATTTCTATTCTTTTTTTCTTTGGCATATGACACATCAACATCGCATGACTCAATCAGCTGTTATGAGCGTTGCCAAATTTCCCTCCTAAAATGTTTGTCACAGCCTTCTTTATAAGTTGGCCGCAAAACACTGTAAATCCGCAAGAAAAGAGAATAGGCACCTTGGCGATTTGCCCCCACTCTGGCATCTGAAGCAACCACAGACGCAAACATGGTAGCTCGACAGTCTGGCTTTCGTTTAGGATACTATCCGCTGTTTTATACATGCTACTACAGAAAGTACAAATCAATCTAACCTGTCTGAACCTGTCATTCAGAGAAATTCCTAAGTAGTGCCACAAGCTGATTCGGATACATGTTCTTCAATGTAATTTTCTGATTTTTGAGCTGAAGAAATTATTTTGACATTCATCTCCTTGGTTACACCCTTTTTAAATTTCATCAAAAGACTAAACTCCGCATAGCATTGAAATTTGACAAATCAAGGCTATGACAATACAGGCAATCACTTGCCTCGGTAGCGTGGGGGTAGCGTAACTACTTCACATGAAAGAGGTCGCGAGTTCAAATCTCGCTGAGGATGTATGGCCCTTGTCTTTTTTCCAGGGTTTTTTCTTATCCTAAAAAGACGACGACCATTACCGAGATAGTGATTGGGTATATCGCATCGCAGAATGAAGGAGAATAAAAGAAAAATGAAGATTGTGCACTGCAAATTTGCAAAAGAAAACACATGATTGATTTTTGAGATGCTTTTGAGTTTAATATCTAACACGATTTTATCATGCGTGAAATTAAAACTTATTCACCAGATGCTGCAAGTCAAACTTGGACTTACTGCATATGATATTGGTGTGGAGAACTGTGCAAGAGATTTCATTCAATGGATTCCAGGACATCTAAACCAAGCTCTACTTGAGCTATTAATCCACATTGTGCAATGTTCTGAATTTAAAATACGCAGTTTCAAATCCCTATCAAATACGGAAGTATCTCCACAACTGCATCTAAAGTGTTAGGAGTATGCAAGTGTAATTGAATATTGATGTTATGATGTGGATCATAAGTGAATGTTATTGAGATGGCCCGTGTTCCTTTAGATAACAAATTGTGCTCTGATTTGGGTAAATATGTTGAAACGCTTACTCATAGTGGGGAAAAGGAATTGGACAAGGACATCGTGAAAAAGCTGAAGAATATTTGCAAGTAAGTATCTTGAGGATGAAATAAGAGTAAGGCAAGTAAGTATTCACAAGTGGAAAATTTGTTTCTATCCAGCCCCTACATTAACCGATGTCAGTTATTTACTCATTTTTTGAACCTTTTAAACATGCACATCACCAAAAATGTTACTAAAAGTGTAATTTTCAATTACGCTTTAGGCATAGAAGAAATGAATCTGTTAGAACACAAGAGTAAGCTACAGTTTTCAATAACCAATTCTCGGGACAATTGGTTACCACAGTAGTTTGTTAGTACAATGAAATTGTCTTTATGTTTAACGAATACCTATATAGATATATCAAGAATTTGAGTTTATGAAGGCTATTTTTGGAGTTTCTCTTCTTGTATGGATGATTGGGGTTTTAAATGATGGACCAATCCCTAAGCTGTGTTTTGTTGTCATTCCATGGTTGCAACTGCTCCATTTCTCTCCTAAAAACCATCTCTTGATTTTGCTTTGCAGCTTAAGGCCCTCACTCAATATTAGGCCAAGCTGAAGTGTTAGATTACCCCAATTTTTCTCTGCTTTGTTAAGGGTAGAGAGTAGATAGAAGTGCAGACTTGTGTAATTTTTCCCTCTTGTACATGCTTGTTAGTCATTCAAGGAAAAAGGACACATGATAGTCCAAAACTTGAATATTTCTATGGGTGAATATTTGTTGAATTAACTTACAGAGTATGTACCAAATTTCTTCTGCTCTTTTGCCTCCCCAAGGTAATAAAATGATACTAAGGTAATAATAAGATATGAGAAAATAGTGTAATGTTTACAATTAGTAAGGTTGTAGTGTGAATTACTCAACCATTAATTTAAAGGATAGCAATGGAGGTATTTTATACTTTCTGTAACTTTATAATGTTTATTTGCAAACTTGAAAGTGGTGAATAATGAATGGTAGAGCAGAATATTATACTTGCTCAATGGCAATGTATATTGTGAAAGTTATTTGATGTTTACGCATAACATTAACTATAACCTTCCAAATTTGTAGATGTGTTAACAAGTCAAATATAGCTCCCATGTAGTCAAGAACAGATTTTTAATAAAAGTCTTGTTTTTCTGTTTTTTATACAATTTTTTTGTAATATTATTCTGTAATTTATTTTTCTTTTCAGATTATCTGATGGCTATGTAGAACATGTATACCATTTAGCAATGCATCAACTAGAAAAACAACATTCAGAAATACGCCTCAGTGCCTTCCAGATATGTGATGAGATATTCAGGTATATTGCAAATTTAATGTTGATAATTTTTAAGGTTTATATTTACCTTTAGCTGTTTCATTTGTGAAGATGTCATAGATGAATATTTCAGTGCTTACATTGCAGCTAACATTATGCATTTTTCTGCTTTTGGCAGTTTTACTTATTTGGTTGTTTCAAAACTGCCAATATAAGATAAAAGAAGGTGGGTGGAAACTGAAGGCAACAAAAATTTCATAAGTGGTGCCCAAAATTTAGGTTTTTCTTAATAAACAAATTTAAAATTAAGTTATATGTAAGAAAGAAATAAGAAAGTTATTATAAGTGATTATAGAGCAATATGTTTTCAAAGCATGTTTTGAGTGAAACAAAAGTGTCTTCAATATACTCACAATTTCAATTATCAATTACAGTCTAAGGTTAATACCCAACAACCTCCCAATTTTGATTTTTTAAATGAAAAACAAAAATCAGCTGAATCATATTTACTGATTTTTACTTTCTCTAGCCCCATATGTACAATGTGGATAGAGAATATATTGTATTCCACCCAAAAATATTCAGTGTCAAAATTTCACCCAAAATCTATGTTTTGGGGTTCCCTGAGTCCGAAAAAAGCATTTTTAAAAAAGTTCTGTGTGGGTGCGTGCATGCGTTTGGACAGCATAGCTCAAAATCAAAATAACCATTAAAAACCAAACTTGGTATTTAGGTTTAGTATCTTTCAAGAATGCGACACAAAGGTTTTCAAGAAAATCCTCCCACCCCAAACTACCCTTTACATGGAAAAATTTTCAAACATTTTGATTTTCTAAAAAATGGCTCAAACGATATTGATTAAAATACTTTATAACACATAAAATGTATATTTTGAATTTTCTGGGAATAGTTTCTGAAGCCCTCTTCATTCTGGATGACTTTTGTATAACTGGCAAACCATAAGAGATAGACAAAAACCTACCACACAAAAAATATAGATCTGATTAAGATACATCATTAATGCTATATACATTTTTTGTTTTTGTAAAGTTAACCATTTTTTAGATATTCCAGATTATAAGTATCAGTTTTAAGGCACTTAAACTTTTCTTGAACGTGAATCGTTTTCTTCTCGTTCCTCATTTGTTTACTTCCAGCAAGAAAAGAGAATGGAATTTCAATTGTTTCTCATAGTGACCAACTTTTAAAGGACTTTCTATTGGATAAGTAGAGTCAGACTTAAAAATTCAATGCAACAGCTGGGATTTGAACCACGGATCAACTGATCTCTAGCCGGTTGCTCTGCCACTGAGCTACCATGGCAATATACCTGCCTAGCACTGAACTTCTCAACTGACTCGAATGTTTCCTGGTAAACCACAAGGTGAAATTTGGAACCACCGTGATGCTGGGCTACAGTTCAGTTCCACTTGGAAACTGACCATAAAACTGGAAATTGACTGGCTCAGGAAGCACAAATTTCAACGCAGTAAACCACATCCAGAGTAGTTGCAGTTTCTGCGAGGTCTGCCACCACCAACCTGGCAGAAACGTTCTTAGTTTTCTACTGCATCCTTGCCACTTGTCGCAGCAGACGGTATATATATTGCCATTTTTACCCGATTGAGCCATTCATCATCCTGATGATGGGAGAGATGCACACTCTCGAAACGTTGATAATTCTTCATCACTACACCTGGCTTGAAGGCCAATAATGTCTAGAATATGTTCATCGCCAGGAAAGCTTCAGATCCTATTTGAGTTTTGTTAATGTCATGCAACAGGTAAATATTCCATATAGGGGGCAGATTGCATGTATTGATGATTTACACTTGTTTATGATAGTTTTACTTACATAAATATATGTTGAGAAGTTCACTCATAAAATGGTGGTAGTTTAGAAACTCTCATCTTCTGTTACATATTGCAGGATGGAAGAAAGGGAAAGGGGAAAAAAAATGGTGTTGGATATGTTAGTAGTTATGCTGCATTTCTCATAATTGTATAACGTGTTCATTGTCCCTATGGCATTAAGTGGGACCAAATGAACAAACAAACAGCATAAAATAATATTATCGATATATCTCTTTCTCAAAATTTAGCTTATGCTGGGGACTGCAGTGGTTCCTAAGGAAGGGAAGTTCTTTGTCCTTAAGAGAGTTAGAGAGTAAGAGAGTCATAGTTACTCCCGCCTTTACCTGTGCTTACTTGAATTTCTTCACATTGACATTCAGAGCACTGGGCAGAAAAAATCACAGCATCAACACCCACTGGAGCTCTCACAATGAACTGTATTAATTAGACAGATGTCTTTATTGAGTCAAACATTGCTTACAAATAAAGTCTTTAATTCACTTGACAACTTTCTCATGTCACTGCAACTAACACTCCAGTCGAGGTCTTTCATGACACCCAACTTACTATACATTATGGCTTGCAATTCTTCCTTCCTTTTTATAGCTAGAAATGACATCACAGCACATTCTGGAAAATTATGGAATCCAAAGCAAGGCAAATGTGAAAGCAGCTGCAGACAACACCGTCACGTCTCTTGGGCTTCAGAAGTCGTGTAGATATTATAAGCCAAATTGCATAAAATATTTAATACACTTCCTTCTAAAATACATGATACAAATATTTAAAAAAAAAAAAATTCTCCAGGTTCTCCATTTTCCCCTGCCATTCATTCTACCACATGCTCCATAATCACCTTTCTCTTCATCCATTTCATATCATCTTCACTGTCATACCAAGCTTTGGGCTAATTACTCAATCTGGATACTCTTTCTGATCCAGAGTCCCTCTGTTCCTTGATAGTCATCTGAACTCAGGTGCTGACTTTTAAGACTGCGAGTGTAAGTCCTCCATACAAGGAGGGAAAATAGAGAAAGAAGAAGTGAATAGAAGAATCTGTATTTAGATGAATAGTATAATATATAGCTGATACTTGTGAAATGGTACAGAAAAACTGATGAATGTTGCATATCAGGTTTTTTTTTTTTTCCTTTATCTTTTTGTCACTTCTGCTTTAATGACACAGTACACCTTGGGCTGGCAATAATCAAATAAAAGTACACTAATACTTATGGAGGAGAAGACTCCTGTTGGACACTACACATGAAACAGTTATACTCTGATTAATTAAATAATTACACAATCACTTAGAAGAAATAAACTTTGCAGACGATCTCATTGCTTCCGAGAACTACTGGTCTCCAACCTGCAGCGTGTGTTTGAGTTAACATGTGAGGTTTCCTATGACCAGTTGTTGCCACCTCCACGTGTTGCTGCTCAAAACTTAAAGAGACAAGCTCTACAAAGCATTCAGGAATGGAATAAGGAGTTCGGAGGTGGCTACAAGAAGCTTCGGCTGGGCTACAGCTTCTTAAGGCATTGTAAAAAGGTGATACAGTTTAACAGCTCTTGCTTTTATTAGCATTAGGAAATTAAAGAACTTGCATGTATAACATAAGTATTATGTTTGACTAAAAATAACTCAAATTAATTTGAATACTAGCTGAAAAAATAAATAAGTACAGAAAATTATAAAAACAGTAATGAAAATTTATTCAGGAATTTAATTTTTCTGAGTCCTTCAATAATTTAAACTTAATAGAACAAATTATTAGTAATGAATCATCTTTAAAAACATTTGAAAGTGAATAAAGTAACATTAAAAAGGTCATGTTAGCCAAATGGTAAGATATAAGATAAAGCTGCTCTGAGATAATATTCTTGAATATTCCAATTGCCTGCGAAAACTATGTAGTTTAAAGAAAGTGCACATCTAGGTATACTTTCCCATAATGTGGAGGTATATCAGAAAGCAGGATATGTGTAATCATAAAATATTTCTATAATTCAGGTGGATTTCAGTGCCATAGAATTGGAAAGTGCTGCAGAGCAATTGCAAAGACGAGAACAACAGCGCAGGTTGTCAGTTGTTAACCAAGAGAAAATGAAGAAAGTAGTTTCCCAGCTGAATGGTGAGTACATTAAATATAAATGATGCAGCCCAGGAATCCATGCTGCTTGGAAATACTTCCAGTACAGCACAAAATGCTAAATTGGTCAAAAGTGGCTATTTAGTGCAATGAGTTAAGTTCAGTACTTCAACAATGTTCTCAGATTGTGATGCTTCCACATTGCTAGAATAAGAAGAAATTCTTCTACAAATAATATACTCGTCTAAAAATCATGAGTACATTAGATATTGCCAACATTAAATTTCTAGAGATAAGGGAGAGCATACTATGCTTGATACATTCTGAGATTTATCTTGAATAAAACATTTGGTTGCTGCAAGCTGTGTCATGCAACAGGTATCAGATTGAATGATCTTGCTTGGTGATAGCCTAGGTCAAATGCCTGTGGAGGTAATGGGATTTGCAGTTTAGTCTAAACTGTTCATTCTTAGGTTGATCTGCACCACAAACAGAACCATGTTGCCAGAGCACCATGGTACAACATAGTAGCAATGCATACAGGAAAGTAATTCCATGCTAATAATGTACGTATCAGAATGAATTTGTTCTTAAATTGTATAATATTCTAAGTAAATACCCAAGAGTTTAATTAATGCTGATTTATGCCATTAAACAGAGCTACAAGACCTAACATGCAAATCGTATGTGTCATCTGACATCCAGAATACTGTTTAGAATAATATAGGACAGTTACCGTAATTTTGCTCCATTGTCTTCGCAGAGTTGCAAAAAGTATAAGGCTGATACCAAAGACTTAGTGGTGAAAACACAATAGAATTGAATGTTTATTATAAGTTTTTTTCAGAAATATGGAACACTACCTGTAAAAGAAGTGCTGAAATTAACTTCTTGGGTTCACTAGTATTTTAGCTTTAAGTATAAACAGTATTTGCAAAGAAAAAGCTAAAAAGTTTTGATTTTATTGGAATGATGAGATTAGATGAGAAATAGTGGTGGCGGTCTGTTACTAGTGAACAAATATACTTGTATAGCTGTCTCTTGGGAATGGTGGGCTGACAGTTATATTATTCAAGAGAAATCCAGCATAAAGCATAACATTTTCATGTAGAGAGGTAAAATTTTCTTTGTTGAAATAGAGCTTTCATTTCAAAGGAGTAAAAAATTGTAAAACTCAGTATCAGTATGTGTGTTACTTGTATCTAGTGTAGGAAACTATTTATTCAAATATGAAGAAGCATATCTTTTTCTCTTCTGCACTATGCAAATAACATTTAATCTCCCTTATTATTTATATGTGTGTGTATATATATATTTTTTTTTTCCCTCATAAAATTCAAGGAAAAAATGGAGTATTAGATTTTATGTCTACATGTCACACATGAACCTACATTAAATAAAATGAGGGAGATGATTAGGAAGAGTCAGTAGAAGCAGAAGCAGATTTTAGTACACAGATAAATTATTTTTGTTATAAGAGAGAAAAGTTCTTTATTGTTATATCAAGAATTAAAAGAAGATTATTCAAATACAAAGAATTTTCTTTAAATGCAAAATATTGAAGTTTTTAGGCCAAAGTAATTTTTGTAAAAGATTTTTAATACAATATATAATAATTTTTAGTACTTAAACACTATTTATTCCAGAATAGAGTTAATGTATTTTTGCCCCTGTTTATTTTTTGTTTTTAAATTCTTTTATTTGAAGTATTTTTTAAGTAATTTAAATATCTAATTATCTTCTAATGTATGAGATTTGCTTTAATTGTTTGAGTGTATTGCCTAAGCATTGACTGCCCTGCTATTGTATTTTCAGAGTTGCAACCTGAGATTACAAACTCCCTCACAGCACTTGAGAATTGTTTATCCCTGCTCTTACCAACACCGGAAAACTTCTTTGTTCAAGAAGAAACCAAAAAAGAAAGTTCTAAGACAGATTCTACTGTAACAGACATTCGTTCTGAAAAGAAAGACATTGATGATTTGCAGAAACCATCCACAAGCTCTCAGCAAGTTTGTAATGAAGGATTTGATTCATCAGATTCTGAAAGTGATTTGTTGGATTCTGAGGATAAAATAAACTTTCGAGAATATGGAATTTTCTCTTCTAAATATGCAATTGAAGTAAATATTAATCCTAGTAAGTTTTATGAATGTACTATTATCTTATAAGAGTAGTGTAGGATTTTATAATTTTCTTTTAGTGTCATTGTGTCCATGGAAAAAGGAAGTATTGTATAGGGGACACAGATTACGAGGTTAAATTAACCATCACGTGCCATATCCTTCTTTCTCAGTTATAATTAATCCATTATATATTATAAATATTTGATATCTAACCTTTCTGTAATATATGTTGTAATATAATGTATAAATATAATTATTGACATATCCTATATCAAAGTACTAGATACAGAATTGATTTTAAAGGATTAATAAAAAATTGTAAATTGAATTGAAATTGAGGTTACTAAAGAACAACTTTGACAATTTTCCCCATTATTGAATTAGCCACTAGAATCTGTTGATATTCCAGTTATTATGTTCTATTCCTGCTTTTTTTTTTATTGAGAAGAATGGTTATATTCTATACATACGTTGGCACACTGGTTTATTATTTGTAGGTATTCAAACTTAGCATTGCGACCATTTAGTCACTAATTGATGTACTTATTGTAATATTAATGACATTATGACTTGTTATATAATTAGACAACATCATTTTGCTATATTTATTATATTATATTAATTAGGCTAATTATACAGGATTTAATTACTCAATCGTTATTATTAGGTTAGGTATTGGGCTATTAGGTTATTAATTATTAGGTTTTTCTTTGCAGTAACTAAAAAATCGAAGGTTTTTGCAAATTTTGGATTAAGCATTATCTGTCTGTGTAGGGATTTTTTTTAGAGAAAAAAGAAAACTATGAAATGTGTAGTTAGATATACAGAAATCACATTAAAAGAAAATACGTTAGTAGTAATGCACAAAGCTTCTTAAAAATTGTTAATTACACAGTACACAGTAGAATTAGTATCGTACAATCTGTCTTACATCATCACATGCATCTGTTGTATTTTAGAGATTACAGGTTTCAATTAAATTGTTTTTACATTAATATAATAAATATTTTGTAACAAAACTACACTTATCTGTGTAAATAAATTAAAGTTAGAATATGTTTTGTAATCTCTTCAATTATATCAGCTTCTGCTTTCTTGTTGTTAATTTACATTGTTAAGATTACTGCTGTTAGGTGATGGGTTGTTTGCTATAATATTGACATTTACTGGTAAAACAAATTTTGTGACAGAATCAGTTGGCGATATATCAAAATTCTTAATGTGATCTGTTCTTCAAAATAAATATCTCCGACACCATTAAATCTACAGGTCCATTTAAATGTTTTAATAATTTAGCTTCTGGATTTATGTCATAGTTGAATGGTTATAAATTTACTTCAGGACATTGCAAATTGCACATCTGAAGAATTGTAAGGGACTGATAGAGTGCATGGCATACTAATATTTTGTACATCAAATAAATATAACATAATGTTAATTGTTATTTCAGACAAGATATCGATTAAGGAAACTTCAGAAAATGCAGCAATTTTTGAAAATGCTGAAGATATGTACAAGTTGTTGAGTAACAGGTATCTACCTGAAGTGAAAAAGTGGATCAGAATAATGACTAAAGTTTCAGGTAAATGTTATCATTGTTCAAATAGCACAACTTTTTGGTTTCATATGAGTGTAGTTCATAAATCAATTAACCACTAAGAAACTACTTTTCATTATCATAATAATTCCTTTCTTTGCAGTGTGTCCAAAACAGAGCAACCATAAAGTCCTAGAGCATAAAATCTTAATTTACTACAAATTATGTTTTCTTAAGTGTGTAACATGAAAGAAAAACTGAATGGTTTTGTTTGGATTTTAGCATTCTGCTAGCATATTTCCCATTTACTTTAGTGGTTATTTTTCTAAAGATGTCAGTGACAAAACATCTTTTTGGATATTCATACTTGGCTATGTTGCAGCAATCACCATTACCTATAGTTACAGATCTGTATTTTTTGAATTTTTGATAATGCACATTTTTATGCAAATGTGGTTTTTATAAAATAGTGCAAATTTTATTTGAGACCAATAATACTGTTTTGCTTTATATTTCACTATAATTTCAAATAAAGATGCAATTCACAAACAGCAGGTTTTATTGGTCTTTGAAAATGACATAAACCTTGCTGGTATGTTTGAGAATCAAATCTTTGAAGCTTAACATGTGACCAAGTTATAAAACCCTATATTTGTGTTATGGACTAGGGCAGTTTCCTCAGTTGAACATTTGTTGTACAGGGCACACTGCTTTAAGCATATACACAATGTTGCTGGAAGTGTCGTCCCTTGGGATTTACAGGCATTTATCTGGTAACCAGATTCTGGTTGATGCAAGTGAGTTCTGGCACTGTAATTGTCTCTTATTTCATTCACAAGGTTTTCTTTTGTTCCTTCAATGTGTGCAGATTTGTCAATGCACTGAAAGAAAAAACCTGTTGAACAAATCTGCACACATTGGAGGAACTGAAAGAAAACATTTACAAATGAAATAAGCATTATAGTTTCAGAACTCACTTGCATTAATCAGAATGTGGTTACCAGATACAATTCTGTAGATCCCAGGAAGGAGGACACTTCCAGCATCTTTTATAAGGTAAGATTGCATATAAGATTTCATATAGGCCTGCCTCAGTAGTGTAGGAGCAGCATGCGTGCCTCAAATTCAAAGGTTGAAGTTTGAATGTTGCTTAGGGTGATTTATCCATATAAGATTTTTTTTGGGGGGGGGGATTCCTTTATCCTGAGAAGACCAAAGTCAAGTAGCTTTAAGCTCCATGGACCCCAAGATCATTTGAGCATTATGTCACCAATTTTATTCACTGTCCAATATGACCAGCCAGATTAAAGGATGTTAAGCTTAAAACATAATCATTCAAAATTGTATACTTAAAGCAAAGCAGCAGGGCTGCAGGTGACATATGTTCGGCTGAGGCAACTGCTGTACTGCAGAGCATACAGACTATGCATAAGGTCTGAGTTTACATGGGAGATTGGTTTGGATTGTGAGGGTGTATTGAGTAAAAATGAACAAAAGCCTATCCCCCCAAAATAATCAAATTTCAATTTAATTATTTTTTTTGTAGTTTAATGAATTAAAATTTGTGACACATATGACCCAGTATAATTTGTGATTGCATTAATGCAATTTTATTAGCAAATTTTAACGTTTTTCCATTAAAAGTGGAAATTTTACACTTTGATGCATTCCTGAGAATAGTTTGAAATAATTTGGTCTGCAAACAACAGTTTTATCTTCATAATACACATGGCTATGTGCCGGACTCGTGATGATGCTGACTGACTGGCTGGATGTAAATGTAAATAGAAATAAGGAGGAGCGCTCTCCTCCTGATATAAATTCCAGAAGTGCTATTGAGAGATATTGGGATTTTTTTGGAAGCTTCTCATTCTACCTTCCGAGAAAACTCTAAAAATTCCAGCAGCTAAATATCAGCAAGCATGCTTGCGACAGTGAGTGATACAGACAGACAGTACATATTTGAGTGAGAAAGTGCAAGATACAGAGAAGTGTGGAAAGAACTGTTAAACTGTTAATATAAAATATGTGTGATGTAGAAGAAACAGATGCAGAGTAATGTGGAAGAACTTTCAAATGTAAATGTAAAATTATGTACCATGTAGGACAAGACTGAAATGCACTCCTTAGGATGAGCTGCCCTAATGAGTATTTTTAGCTATCCTGCCAATAGGTAGGAGGCCTTATCTC
Source organism: Hymenopus coronatus (assembly GCA_030762935.1). NCBI lineage: Eukaryota > Metazoa > Arthropoda > Insecta > Mantodea > Hymenopodidae > Hymenopus > Hymenopus coronatus. The sequence continues at coordinate 33,079,827 of CM060897.1, forward strand.
ATAAGGGATGACACAGGTTAATAAATAAAATATATAAACTGTGTGTAATGATCTTGTGCCCAAGTTTATAGTCTGTTTGCTTATTTTATGCATTTCATAGTATATATCGCTGATATAAACATATCTTTGGATATGGCTCAACATAAAAATGCTGTGAAAATAATTCTTTATATTTATGCATATGTACAGAGAGGTATGAGCTTTTGTTTTTAAAGATAAATTAGAAAGTGGTTGAATACAAAAACAACAATTTTTGTATGTATTTGACATAATTTTGAAATGATGTAAAGGCTTATTTTTCTGCAAATTTTTGATAATTTTTCATATTTTGGAGAGTAATGTTTTTTAGCAATAAATGAGAAATATACATTTTTTATTTTACATAGAAAAATGTGTATTTATTTCAAGTTACAAAAATAAAACTTTAATTTAATTTTGTGTCTTCATATCATGAAACTTCTTGAAGTTGTGAAACAATGTTTAGAATTTCAATGGAAAGAAGTTAGCTGTTAACTACCTAAAATAAAGTACCAAGCAAGAAAAAACCTGAAACTTGTAAGTTGGTAGGAGCACCAGTATTAGAATTTCAATATAAAGAAAAACCTGTAGCTCACCTTGTTTTATCATTAAATAACTTGTTGAGACCCAAATGTGAAATATTAGAGAGTTATCACTTTGGAAGTAGAGTAAGTGTATTTGTAGAATGCATGGATCCCAATGCTAGAGATACAGTAGAAGACAATTTAAAAGTTTGCTGCTGACTATAAATTGGACTCCACTATGGCAAAAGAAACTGATGATATAAACAATCTTAAAGCTTTATATCATTTATTTGAGCCTTCAAGGCTCGTTACCAGGTACAAATACTTATAGGTGGTTTAACTAATGTAAGAGTATCATTTAACCAACTAAATGCATTTAAAACTAATTGTATTAATTTCTGACTTGCTTTTTTGTTACAAAGAACTACTTTGTGTCATTCATGAATGACTAAGCTATGATGGACACGTAACAAATTAAATGTAGTAGCAACACTCTTGGCATCGAAAGCATTTTTTCTGTGAAAAGTCCCTTTAATGCCTTTGGCTAGTGAAATAAGAATTATGTTGATAGCAAGAGATTTTTCTCTGTGACTAACTTAGTTACAGACAGAAGGACAACTATCAAAAATGAAAAACTCTTACATTGCACTTTGGTGATGTCTGAATGTGTAGTTTGATTCTGTACGTGATATTCATTTGAAATAAAATGTTTCAAATTCAGAAATAAGGGATTTTAACATTAATGTTACTTTAGTTGCATGTCAACTTGCATTTCTGTCATGCCATTAGTCATTAATTCTGCTTGAAAATCATTGTGAAAAATTATGTAAATATTCAACATATACACCACTAATTAAAATTATTAATTTGAATTTTTAAAATAATTTTGAACAAAACCTTGCATCTGTGTTTGTATGTTAATATTGCATGCTGAAATAGGTTAATATTGGCTTGTCTTCAAATTTATTCTTTGACTCTATGCACAATTTTTGACCAAATAATAAACACACCTTTTGCATGTCCCTATTTAAAGTGTGGAAAATTGCAATAGTTCAGTTTTTACTTACCCTAGCATGTATATACAATTATATAGTAGGTAGCGAAGGTGTTGTATTTCACCCAAAAATTAATATCAAGATTTCATAAAAATGCCTGTTTTGAGGACCCTAAAATAATTTTTAGAAAAAGGTGCATTTCTTTAGGGTTTTCCTGTTATGTAAGATTATAGAAAATTGTCTGAGCCTATTCCCAGAAAATTGCATTTTGTATTTTATCATGTAAATGTATTAAATATATGGTGCTTTAATCTAAGTTTCAGTTTTTTGAGAAAGAAAAGAATATTGAACGTTTTTGCTGCAAGGTTGCTTTGACGGAGGAAAAAATTCATATTTGCTTCTTTAGAAGATTCTAAATTTCAATATTAAGTGTGGTATTTAGCTGACTTTTTGTTTTTGAGTTGTGCTGTTGATAGAACACATGCTACATTTTTGTAATAAATATATATTTTTTAAGAGAAAAACCTAGCATCAGACTCAAAACTTCACTGATTAAAATAAGTAAATTACTTTAAACATGCTTCAGTGGTTTTTGCTGCCATCTCCACTGAACATGGGGGCAAAAGCCAGTGAAACATGTTCAAAGTAAGTTACTTATTTTAAATAGTGTAGTTTGAGTGTGATGTCAGTTGTTATTTTTGATTAGGTACTTCACTAAATATTCCCATTAACATTTAATTTTTTTTAATTCAGGGCTCAAAATACATATTTTGATGAAAAATTTGTGGTGGAATATAATACTTTAACAAATGAGAGGCACAGCTTCTGCTGACTACACTTTAGTTGCAATTAAGATACTGAACTTAGCATGTTACACTTGAATTACTAATGTCACATACTTGTTACACAACAGAACTATGCGTCTGAATTGAATTACAACTGAACTGTATTCTGCACTCATCTCTGTCAACTGCCCTGTCTTAACTGTTCACTTCTTCAATGTGTTAACTCTTCTCTTCTGCCAGGCAGTCAACCCTTGTATACATCCCATATACCAGTTCAAAGGCTCTGGTAGTCAAAATTGCAAGAAACTGTCAGACTGAGCACTTGAAAAAAGCTACTTCCCTACAGTAGAGTAAGACACAATGGCTTTGTTTATGTGGCTATTATGTTCATTATGCACTATTTAATGGCTGATTGGAACAATAACTGCACTGAACCAGTCAGGTAGAGGCCCCTTGTGCTTGATGACAGCTTGTGGCTGCTTGCCTTATGGTCATGGTGCAGAAAGTAAAAATCTGATATGTTCCATTCACATGCCTCTCTACATCTCTGGAACAAATTATTGTTAAAAAGCTTATGCATCTATTTAGTTCATGTTAATTGAGAAAAACAAGCAGAAATAGTCTTATTACTTGCTTCCTTGAAAGTTGAAGCGAAATAAGAGAGTACCATAGGTTAAAGTGATAGTCAAAAGCTGGTTGCTATGTGAGTGAAGTTCCTTTATTTGTATGAACAGGAGTTCACAAATTCCTGTATGAGAAAAGTATAGGTTTTTTAATGCTGAAACCAATAATAAGGAATATCTCAAACACGATCAACTCCATAAAAAATGTATATAACATAAATTATGTGTTTTATCATGAGCTTCATTTTTTGTGTAGTAAGTTGCTTTTGCCTATCTCTTACGGTTTACCAGTTATGCAAAATTCAATAAAAATCATCCAGAATAAAGAGATCTTTAGAGGCTATTCCCAGAAAATTCAAGGTGTACATTTTATTTGGCATGTAAATATCTTAAATATAAGAGATTTTAAACAAAACCATTAGAGCCATTTTTGAGAAAGTCAAAATTTTCAAAATTTTTTTCCATGTAAAGGGTAGTTTGGAGTGGGGGGATTCCTTTGAAAATCTTTGTGTCTCATCCTTGGAAGATACCAAATTTAAATACCAAGTTTGGTATTTAATAGTCCTTTCGTTTTTGAGCTATACTATCCCCCCCCCACACATGCATACAATTTTTTTTTGATTCAGGTGGAACCAAAACATGTATTTCTGATGAAATCTCGGTATCAAATTTTTGGGTGGAATACAATACCTTCTCTATAGTCTATGTGCATAGTACGTTTAGAGAAAGTAAAAATGGACATGACATAGTGTAACCTAACCTGGGTTTATATTCCACATTAAACTGTTAATATGGCTTATTGCCATAGCCAAGTCGAAGATTTTTGTCCTTGCTGTTAAGAATTCAGCTGTATTGATGGTAATGTTTACTACTTGCTATTTATTCTTATTATGAGGTATGTATAAAAATATAATATTTTATATTTTGACAGCTTTTCAGCAGTTAAGACAACAAATCAGCTGAATAGTTGCCAAAATTATCAAGCATACAGAGTGAACAAAAGTCTTTTTTTTTTTTTGTAATATTAGCATAATTTGTTTTTATTGCATTAATATATTACAGCCATTAAACAGTTGTTATTTATTTATCTATTGTTTTTGTTGTTATTAGCATTAAAATAAAATGTTTTAGATATTAAGGAAATCTAGGAATGAATATGGCAAGACAACAGCCTGGGCTATTAAGTAGCCACATTCTTTATATTGCTGCTTAGTACAAATAAACAAATTAAAAAAAAATACATCTGTATATCTCTTTTTCAGAAACACAGAATGTGGAATTAAAAAAGACAATAAACTTGAAGGAGAAGATGGAACAGGTAATCAAAGACTACCTTCATCTGAAAAGGCAAGCCTTAGCAGATAATGCAGGCAGTTCATCAGATGATTCCGATCTTGAAGAGGTTGAGGAAAAAGCTGGATATGAGGAGAAGCCTCCTGAAAGTATAGCAGACCTACCTATGGGACAAACACAAAGTAAACTCAAGCCAGAAGAAACCACTAGCTGGAATATATGGTCCAAAGAGAACAGTGATAAGGTGAATAAATGGTCTCCAGCCCTTAATTGTTGCATGATTTTCATTATAAAAGAATGTGTAATAATGCCAAAGATAGTGATTACCACATTCCTTCAAATACGAGACAATCCCCATTTTAAGACTACTCCCATTTTTCTTGATCCTGCTTTAGGAACTTAGCATGTTTTACACAAAATTGGAAAGTCAATAACTTAATATTTAGAACAAAAGAATATTTAAAGGATGATCATTGTTGTGAAAACCGGTACCTAGCAGTGATAGTGTTTCACTATATCATTTGTATTCTTTTTATTGTATTTCTCTATGAGTATTAATTTTACAATTTGCTATTTGTTGTATCATTTTGTTTTTAAAGATTCAACATCAAATAATCTTTTTTAAAGAAAATGTTACTTTTATTGATTTTCCCTATGACCTTTTAATTTGTTAAAATGTTTAATGCTGGGGAGCGTGATATTAGTTTAACATGAAGTTTAACATAATTTGTAAGTTAATGCTGGTAAATAAATAGAAACTTTATTAATTTTAAAATTAAAACATTTTAACAGCTTGTTAATTCCTAATGCGTTCAACTAGTGCAAGAGTAAAATGCATTTGTTAGATACAGATTACTAGTTTTCTTTTTCCATGCTAATTTTAGCAGTCATTTTTCAGCTATTGTTGTTGAATCTCTTAATGGGTTACAAGCTATAATTTAAACACAGAACAATTTTTTTATGGAACACCAAAAACATTGACAACTTCATGGATTACAGATATGTACAGTCTGGTTTTTTTTAAAGAAGGAACATGACAGATGTCAAGCAAGTTTTGTGGAAGGCCATTGCTATAGAAATGTAAACAAATGTTGCCACACGTGAATCATTCACTGAGGTCAGTTGTCACTATACAACCAAACTTTTGGGGATTTCAGTTGCATTGTGTGTGTTGTTACCCTACTTTGTTAAAACACTTATAAAATCCTAAGTTATGGAAAGTGCAAGCAGAGTTAGAGGTAGATTGAGGATTCATGGCCAAGATTCAAGATCAGCTTCCAGTTGGAATGTTAACATTGTACATCCAAGTTAAAGAGTTACTTTTTTCTTAGGGATTCTTCATGTAGAAAGAGAAGAATATGCTCTTTCATAATTAACTTATTCCTTTCAACCACATGAGGAAAGAGACTGCATGAACTCTTAAAATAAGCGAGATACCATTGCTAGAATCTCTAAAGAGAATCCAATACAGCCAGGCTCATTGCAAATTTTAACTCCTGGAAAAGAGAGAGACCAAGAGCCCCCCAGTCATGCAAAAGAACAGTTTTAAATTAGATGGCTATTAAACCTGAAAGGAGCAACCTATCACATAATAAGCTTTTTTCTTCTCTTAAAGAAGCAGAGCTATTTCAGGGAGCCTTAGCTCTTTGAACAAAGACTTCCATGATCTGGGATTTCAGTTCAAAAATAAATAACAGAAAACTGATATTTAAAAGATCAGATATTTTAGAGCTAAGAGGTTTTTTTTTTAAGAAAAATGCAGAACAAGAATTTAAAGGAAATATATGGTTGGATGATAAACCTGGGTAAATGTCTGCCATACTCTGGTAAAAGGCTGGGCTGATGGCAAACCTAAAAATATCACAGGAGGATCTATAGGAAAAGGTGGCAGCTTTATTATTAGTCATAATGGAACCTCCCATGGTTTTTTGATGGAGCCCTGCTGCTCTTCGGGTTGAAAAAAAAATGGGGATTATCGCAAAGATATGGACCATGATCATTGGTCTTGATGGTTTAAGGATTAGCTACTCCCTAACATCCTGCAATCTAGAGTGATTGTTACAGATAATGTCCCATAACCACAATCCAAATAGATAAGGTGCCCACTAAGGCACAGATGTTAAGAGTGGCTCACTCATCATGAAAATGTAAATGGCGTTTTATTTATGGATACTCTTTAACTGCTGTGGTTCTCAGCATCCCATTCTATATTGGGCGTGAAAGACTGCTTAATTTTGCTCAGAGGCCTCTCTATCAGGCTTGAGGTTCTTTTACGTGCTGTAAATCTATGACACGGGACCAATGGCTTTACTTCCCTTCCGAAGGAAGCCATGCTAAGGATTTTTACACCCAAAAAAATCCATCGTCCTCCGCGACCTTGGGTATATGAATTTAGCATGGTAACCATTACACCACAGAGGACGACTCACTCATTATGATTTGGTACAGGACGTTACTATGAAAAAGTGGGAATTGCTGCAGCTAATAAATCAAAACAAACCAAGGCCAAAATATGTTGTCAATAAACTGGTTAATTTAACATAAAGTTGTGGGTCAGGATTGAGACACATACATCACTTACACTATTATAAAACCTGACCAGTTTCAAGAGCTGTTGCTCTTATCTTCAGAGGAGTCCAGAATTTGTAATAGTGTAAGTGGTATATGTGTTTCAACCCCAACTCACACTTTACGCTAAGATTATTTGTGTTTTGTTTTGCTCTTTTGTTTTTTAAGTTGTTAATGACCATATATGTATATTCCATGCAATTGTATGGCTTTTATTTTATTTCTACACACACATTCTGTGAAGTAACAGCCATTTTCTACTCCATGGCATTCTTAATGGAAAGTCAAAGCCATCTTCACAAGTCCATTTTTTATGACTCCATTTTTACATTGCAAAATCTAAGTCTTGTAAACAAACCCTTTTTTTTTTTGTCTTTTTTCAATTAGAAGTTGAAATTTGAATCTGTGATATACTCTAGTCCCTCAAGAAGTATAGTACTTTTGATGCCAAAAGAATTATCAATTTCAGAGATTATTCTATGTATATATAGAAATGTTCTCTCTTTGATGAGATGGGTTGTAATTGCAGGATCCTACTTCAGCACAGTCCACATTGTCAGCACTAGGAAAGAAACACACACCTGAGGAACCAAATACAGGAAAAGCAAAAGAACCACAGCAAGGCACTTCAACGACTGAGACCAGTGGAGTTCCTAGTGCTGAGGACCGTAAATCAAAACTTCTAGCAATAGCACCAAAGTTGCCATTTGATATAGATCTGTACCATTGGGAGGATGAAAATGTAACAGAACCTACACTGCTGGCGTAAGTTGTCTTAGATGAGTATTATTAATACTTTTGTTAGATGGGAAATAACAAAGAAACATAGTGAAGTGCAATAACCACATAGTTAAGAATTTTATATACTTAGGAATTAAATTTACTAGTTAAGACAATGCATGGCGATGGTTCTTTTGCTTTTCCTGTAAGCAAACAGCACTATGGGTAAATCAGCATTTAGGCTGTTGAGGAGATGTTTATACAGTGTGAAATTAAAGTTCCTCCAGAATGGTGGAATAAGCGATATATGGGAATTTAGTAGTAACTTCATTCCATGCATTTAGGGTGGACTGCAATGAATTTGGAGAAAGCCGTAAGAAGAGAAACCAAATAAAGTTAGTAATTAACTTACCTCTTCACAGATGATGTTGATAAAGTTCTGTATTCTGTTGAAGCCACAGATTCTTACTTTTTTTTGTAAACACTTTGATTGAACTTTCTTTTGTCACTGGATTAGGATAATACATTTTTAGTATTCAAGTTCCTCTATTTTTTTGTATTATCTTTTTGCACTGTTGTCTTTGTAACATCCAATTGGATCTATCATTTCACATTTCTTGCAGTGTCATGAACAGAATTAGCCTCTCAATCAGTTTTATTTATTAATTTGTAAATAATATCCTGAAACAGTAATCTGGAATTTGAAAACTACTCTGTAAATTTCTGTTTCACTTTTGCTTTGTATCTTTACCACCTTCTCTAAAAACATTTTCCACTAAAAACACATACTATTCAGCCTAAGAGCCAAATCCGTAGGCTTAAATTGAGGGACACTTATACCCAAATTAAGTGCCAATATCAGATTCAGAATAAAACTCAAATGAGAAGTGAATGGAGAATGAGTGAAAACTGTGTAATTTGAGATCTCCTTGTGGTTTACCGGGAAAATTGCAAATCAGTTGGACAAATTGGTGCTGTGCTGGCATGTTGCCATGGTAGCTCAGTGATCAGAGTAACTGGACAGAAACCAGGATATCCATGGTTCAAATCCCTACTATGACATTGAATTTTTCAGCCTATCTCAACCTCTCCATATTCTTGCAAAAAAATTTCATTCCACATTTTTTTATGTTGAAAAGCTCAAACCAATGGTAAAATCCAGGTAATAGGCTTATGCCACAAATAAAGTTACTTGAAATAAGTTATGTATTTTAAAAAGATCTACGTTTTTGTAGTAAGTTTTTTAAATGTATTTCTTAGGTTATCAGTTATACAAAATTGATTTGAATGAAGAGCACTTTACAGATTATTCCCAGAAAAATCAAAAGCTACATTTTATTTGTTACTGGATACCTTAAATATAAAATTATTTGAGAAAATCAAAAACAAGGAATTCTGTATAAAGATAGTTTGGGGAGGAGAGGATTTTAGGAGATCTTCACATTGCATCCTTGGGAAATTCTGAACTTATCTAGATATTATGAAGTTTGGTGTTTATCCAACTTTTCATTTTTGAGTTATGTTACCAATTACTCTCACACAGCTTTTTCTAAAAAACAAAATTGGATTCAGCATGTACTTCTGGCAAAATATCAGTATAAAATTTGTGGATGGACTACAATACTTCCTCTACATATTATAAGTAGGGGCCAGAGAAAATAAGGACTCTGTTAATAATAACTTCTTCCTAGTGAATGACTATAAATTATATTTTATTTGATGTTACAGTGTAAGGGCTGAAGGATCAGCAATTTGGTCTTCTGCCCCGACAGATGATCTTGAGACAGTGCCAGTTCCTGAAGGAACAGCCAGTTTACGAACACGTGTTATTGAATTTACTGGCAAATTTGAGCCTGTGAGATGGGCATGCAGGGCTCCGCTACCAAATGGGAAACTTTGTCCTCGTAGGGATAGATACAAGGTCAGTGGCTGTACTAAAGGCTCACTCATGTTATTGCCAACATTTCTCTCTGTAACACACACATGCACGCACACATGCATGCACGCATGCACACAGGAAAAGAATTATTAGTAAATGAAATTTTGTTTCATATACATTCTCTTCAACTAATAAAAGAACCTTACAAATATTATCAGTTATCATTATAAGTTGCCATATGAGTGTGTTTTAATTTTATCTTTCCCTGTGTTTTTCTTTTCATTACATACCGGATATCTTGGTTTTAGTTGACAAGCTCTCATTTTTTTGAATAAAAATGGGAAAAAACAGAGTGATTACTTTGAAAAAGCCATCTTTCCTGTGAAAGGTACTCAAATTAAAAACTGAACTCTTTGGAAGGTTTTCTCCAACAACAGTACCAATGAGACAGAAAAAGAGATTGAGAAAGAGGAAGGGAGAATGCAAGAGAGGAAGCGCTAGGAGGGAGGGAAAGAGAGCAATATCAATTGGCTTGATTTTGGTTACCTATATATGTGATGCAACATAGCCAAACCTGAGGGACTAGAACAATAATATGATTCAGCATTTAATTGAAACCTCTGATTCTACTTTTGTATTTCCTCCATCAATAATTATAGTTTATGTTTGGCCTAAAATCTCTTGAACAACAAACATCTACTATGTCTTCATTGCTGTTTGAGTCAGAATTACACATAATACTGATTTTGTAAATACTGCACAGTACTGCCATAAGTTCTGTCAGTACTTTCAGTGCATAATTATACTATTAAATAATACTATGCAAATCCATTAATATACATAAATTCTGCAAGAACACAAAAAATGCTACAAAATGAGCATACTCTCATTTGAAATGATCGCCATGTGCAGTTACATGGCAGCAAAGATTTTGAGGCCACTCATCAATAGCTGCACAAATTGTGTCCAGTGGAATTTTCTTGCAACTGACATGATTGATTTTTTTAGCAGCTCAATAATTCGGTGCCTCTTTTGACATGCTATATTTTTGAGCTTCTGCCACTGAGAATAATCCAATAGATTGAGGTCCAGACCTATGCTAAGCCAGTCAGCAGCAGCAGCAGCAGCAGCAGCAATGAACCGTGAGACATTGGTGGTTTTTGTTCTCCCATATATCATTAACAAAGCCTGGGATCAAACCTGGCGTATCACCTATCTTTTTCTGTTAGCAAATGCCTTGTGTATCTTTTATAAGCAATAACATATAAAACATCCTTTAAAAAAGAAAAGTAACATTGTTCGTGAAGAGATGTTCGTTTACCCGAGATAAAATTGTTTGTTTGTTTATGCAAAGGATTGCATCAAATCCTTGCACAAACAGCATTTACAGCTGCTTTCATGCATGCATACCTAGGACAGCCAGATTTGATGCAATCAATAATTGCATCTGTGTCTTTAAATCACACTGTAGTCAGAAACACAAATTGTTGCCGAGGGGTTTCAGCATCGAAAAAAGTTTCTTAGCTCGCTTTCCATAATGAAATAACACCAATTCAGCAATATGGTTTTCATACACTCCTCACTGCATCTTTCTCTGTTGCCTGTTACTGACACACTACAGCTGGTTACTCATGGAGTAGTAAAGGTGAGCATGTGGATGACAATATACAACCCTGCCACATTTCTTCATTCACAATTTCCATACTACAGTGCATTTAAATTTTACTGACAGAACTTATGGCAATCTTTGTATTTTGAAAACACAAGCAACTTCCACTAATAAAATTATTATTAGCGTGGACTTAAGAAATTGAATCTAGTAAAATTAGGCAAAATTACTTGCCCTTACTCTTCTATGAAAAGATTTACTGATATTATTAGAAAAAGGTACATATCTTTGAACTCACTCACTTAACTGCTAATTACTTACGTCATCTGGATAGGCAGGCAGAACTACCTCCACATCAGGTTCTAAGCTTGATTTTAATTTGTTTTGGCATTTTCCTTATTTTTAAAAAAGAATGTAAAAACAATGTGCCTATTTAGAACATTTGGAGCCTCAGAACAAATAAAAAGTGAGAAATAGAAATTTAAATAACTATTTGGCCTGAAAATTAAGTACCACTTAATGCAAGACTTTATCCTAGGTGTCACCAATTGGTTGCTCTTTGAGTAAAGCGTCTTGCATGTTGCTCACACTGAATTGCCTACTGTGTACTGAATTACCTGCAACTTCACAGAAATTTGTTCATTACAAAGAGGGTAGGCAACTTTTTGCATTTGTAACACATAATCCACTGTTCATAGGTCAATATACCTATTGTAGTTTAATGATTGGTAATAATTGCTCTATTATAATGTCTCTCAAATTTTGTTATGAAAACAACATGCAACTCTGCCATCTGATTCTTTCTTTATAAAAGATTTTTAAACCTCCCCATTTACACCCTTAGGCTAATGAAAGTGATTAAAAATCTGTTAAGTTCATGATAAAGTGCCAAAAATACCCTTTGAAATTCCTATTCAATGAAACTAAATTGAAATCCTGTTTATACAAATGTGAAAGCCTCCCTTAACCCTGCCAATTTTAAAAATTTTGGGAGTATGTTATGGCCTATCTCTCCAGAAAAACAATGCTTTTCTGTGATGAAAAAAGCTATCAAAATTTAATTAGCATCCCCCCACTAAAACTATTTATACTTTTTTTTTCTCTTTATGTTATTAATATAAATAAATAAATAAATAGAGTATTTTAAGCTACTACTATTTATTGCCAGAAAGGAAGAAGTTTAAGCTGTATTTGACATTAGCAGTCTTTTATTTTAGTGTCCTTTTCATGGTTCTATTGTTGGAAGAGACAAGATGGGACAATGCACAAATCCTGAGGATGCTGCAAGATTAGCAAAGCTTAAAGAAGAAGAACAACAGAAGTGTCCAGATTGGCAGGATCCAGAATTACTTGAGGATATCAAGGTAAATCTAGACATTCAGCTGATCTGAGTAGCATGTACTGCAGACATTAAAATCTTAATTTAATGTTTTGAATATATAAGAAAATCCAAAAGATTGCCTTATACTATGTTTCTTTTGAATGACAAGGTTGGCAGTTCATAGCTCAAGAACAGTGAACTGACCTACCATTTCTCCCCTAGATAATGCTAATATTATGAATCAATATGAATTTGTTATATTTTCAATAAACTTTCTGTGGAGATAAAAGAATTAACAAAGTTGATTTGATAGCCATTTGAAAATCTGGTTTAAACATAAAGCTTTATTTTTATGAATAAATTGAATTAACATTTGATTGCTTCAACTTCTTTCTTGGATTGTGAAACATATTAATTGGATTTACTCATAAAAACAAGAAACATTTTATTTTTATATATATATATATATATATATATATATATATATATATATATATATATATATAAAACCTAGGGATTTCCAACTACTAATGTGAGAGTAAATAAACCATATACTTTTCAATTGAAATAGTAGTGGACAAGAATCGATATGTTTCATATTATACATTATTCAAATGTTTATCTTATGTATTTATTATTGTTACTTGACAGCATAGTTGAGCTGAAACTGTGCTTGTAGAGTTACCCTGTAACTTGGTAGCTCCCCATAATTATACAAATGATTATTGAAGCTACTATATTTAGATACCTGAAATAATGTAAATATGTGACTATAATTATGTATTATTGACAAAACCTATTGCTTTTTCTTTAAAGCTTAAAGGTGAATAAAGATTATTATTATCTCTGCAAGGTGTTAAAATTATGCCCCTCTGCATCTATACAGGCTCTGTACCTGTTAGATACATTATTAAAGAATCATGCAACCTAAATATTGGAAAATACACAATAAATATTCTCGTTTATTACAGAATTGTTGTTACCTTAAATCATACCCCCACATATAATAATCACATTGATTTAGACCAGAGAGAATTATTCTCTCATCAAAAAGGCATATTTCAAAAAAGCTATTTTCTTGCAGTTTTATCCATTGCAGCCCCTCTCTCATTTATTTTTCTTTGGTTAGAATTATTGGCTTAGTTTCTTTTTATCTTAACTGCTTTTCCTTGCTTAAACATTTGTATCAAACTATACATTTTGCTGTATGTATATCAAAATCAGAAAACCCATATGCATAGTATAAAAAGTACTATTTGTTTGTTAATGACTCTGTCAATTGCCAGGATTATATCAGTGCTGGAATTTTGTCTCACAGAAGTTCTTTTGCATGCCAGTAAATCTACTGGCATGGCGCTGTCGCTTTTAAGCACACTTAAAACCATCAGTCTGGGCTGCATTTGAACCTGTGACCTTGAGATAAGAAGGGCAGTGCCTAACCAACTGAGGTACCCAGATTGACACTATCTTAAAACTTGGTTATCGAGCTGCAGCAGTAATGTCAGATTGGTTATCACGCCCTTAACTGCAATCAGGTATAAAAAGTAATATGAGCAGATTTTGAAAACAGCAGAGTACAATGTTTCAGGAAACATTTGCTGGATGAAAAGATTAAAAACTTCAGGATCAAGAAATTTCAGCAGAAAATCAACACACTTTCACCAATAGACAAACAACCAATTTTTAAGGAGTTTACATATCCTCCCAGTATAAAGAAATTTCAAAAGGGCCAACATTAGTTTGGTTCCACAAAACAAATTTAGTCTGAAATATCTGCTCAACTCCAAAAAAATTGACAGAAAGCCAGCCAAAGAAAAATCAGGTATCTACTACATTAACTTTAAACAATGTAATAAGATTTACATAGGAATGATAAAGAGGAAAATAGACACTGGGTAAAAAGAGTATCTCAGAAATATGCTGTTGCCTATCATGTTTGGAAAAATCGCCACAATATTGAAGAAGAAGCTATTTGTTAAAAAGCGTGCAGCAGTACATTCAGTTGAAAATCTGGGAACAAATCTGCATGAAGAAGTAAGAAAAGCAATTGACGAACTTCGAAGTAAATATGGAAGAAAATCCTAACTATAAGTTTGTGAAATCACCACCAGAGGAGGACGTGACTAACAACCTCAGTTTCTCACCAAGCTCAGTCAACTCTAGCTGAAGATCAGGAAACATTCTGTGGAACATGTTCAAGGCAAACACTTAAATAACAAAGGTTAAGAGTATATAGTTTGATTCATTTTTTTAGTTTCATCTCTGAGCTTCTTAGTGTGTAGCCTGTAGGCTCCTGCACTACCTTCACTTCATCCATTCCTCTTTGTGGTGGCAGTCACAAAAGATTCACCTTGGGTCAAAGCAAACAAATTGTCCCTCTTTGTTACTCCAATATCTGATCCATTAACATTCAGGAAGGCATTATTATAATTTTTGTGGTGAAACTATCGACACTCTGTATGTATATATTTAACTTGTTAATACACTGAGTGGCAAAAAAAATGGACACTTTAATTTTTAGTCTAAGTCTGGTATAAATGAACAGAAAAGCTTTACAACTGAGAGCTTAAAGTTTAAATACAAGGTACGACCAGAAAGTAGGTTCCGTTTGGTAATAAAATTAAATTGTGTACAGATACAGAATAATTATTTATTGCACAAAATTCTACAACTCTTAAACTACTTTTCAACATAACTGCCGAAATTTTGCAGGCATTTGTCATAGCGTGGCACAAGTTTTTGTATACCCTCTTCATAGAAGTTTGCCACCTGTGTCTTCAAAAAGTTGGAAACATTTTCTTTCAGCTCTTCATCATTGTTGAAGTGTTGACCGGCAAGGAAAGACTTGAGATGTAAGAACAGATGAAAGTCGCTAGGAGCGAGGTCAGGGCTGTATGGAGGATGGTCAAACATGTCCCAGCCAAGTCCCTGTAGGAGGTTTTTCATCACATTTGCAGTGTTGTCGTGAAGAAAAACAACACCTTTTGACAGGAATCCTCGGCGCTTATTCTGTATTGCGCGGCGCAATTTCCTAAGTGTCTCGCAATAAGCATCTGCTTTGATTGTTTGACCACGCGGTAAGAAATCAATGAGTAAGATGCCTTTCCAGTCCCAGAACACTGTGCACATCATTTTTCGAGGTGTCAAGATTTGGTTCGGCTTAACCTTTGCTGGGGATGAAGTGTGCCTCCATTCCATTGATTGCCGCTTACTTTCAGGGGTGTCGTAAGAAACCCAAGTCTCATCTCCTGTGACTATCTGTGTCAGAAATTCTTCGCCATCTTCATCATAACTGGTTAAAAACTGAAGTGCACTACCCATCCGTTTTGTTTTGTGTTGCTCAGTAAGAATCTTTGGTACCCAACATGAGCAAAGTTTACAAAATTTCAGTTTTTCGGTAACAATTTCATGAATTAGTTAGAGCTTTGGGGAAATTCCATAGCGAGAGCACTAATTGTAAACTTGCGGTTTTCCTGGATCTTGTCATCAATCGCGTGAACCAGTTCTTCTGTAACTAACGATGGATGCCTTCTTCGTTCTTCATCGTGCACTTCACTACGTCCTTCATTGAACTGTCAGACCCATCTCACCATTGAATCACTCATCGCATTTTGACCGTAAACTTCGCAAATTTGCCGATAAATTTCAATTGGTTTCACTTTCCTAGCATTCCGAAAATGAATCACAGATCTGATTTCACAAGCGGCGGGATTTTGAATCAACACCGACATTGTAAACAAGCACAACAAAGCGTATGTGGCTGACAGCGATCTCAAACTGGCGCACGTTTCTTCTCCTTGATACAGAGCTTCTACCGCGCATGTGCAGAACTGCGATCTCAGCGCTGCAGCGGAGATAAATTGAAACGGAACTTACTTTCTGGACGTACCTCGTAAAACATTAAATCAACAGCAAAAAACTGGATTTATTAAGAATTTACAACAATGAAGCAAAATAAGCTCTCCTTGATCATTTACAGCAAACAAATGTTCTGTAATTTGATAAACATTTTTTTGAGTTTTATGACTTCAGTAGCGAGTGTTGTCATCCCTAGCTCTAATGACATTCTCTAGGTGAGATGCTCCTGATTATTCTTACAATATTTTCTTGAGGGATATTTTCCCTTTCTTCTTCCAGAGCAACTTTTAAGTTCATTTATGGTTTCTGGGACAATTCTTCTTTGGCAAACACTCCTCATGAGAATGTCTCAAACATGCTCAATAGGATTGAGGTTGGGACTACATACTGGCCATTCCATAACATTGATGCCTAATTAATTAATCCATGTGCAGTGTGTACCTTATCATTATCATGCATTAGAGTAAAATGATCAGCAACAAATGGTGCATATGGCACAACTTTTTCATGGATACATTCTTCAATCTACCTTCATGCTCTCATGGTATGATTGCATATTCAATGGAACTCTATGTGGCTTGCAACAGAAACTCCCACCCAGTCCATAATCAAACCTCCACCGAAGGGCACTGTTGGTTATAATACAGCTTTCGTGTCGTGCTTCCTTCACCTTGTCCATACACTTAGTCGACCATCAGAAGAATACAGAGTAAATTGGGACTCTTCTATAAACAAGACATGCTCCTAGTCTTCCATGGTCCAATTAATGTGTTGGCGTGCAAAGTTTAGTCATTCAACTCTTGCTGTGGGAGAAGTTTTGGTACCTTGGAAGGCTTTCTTGATAGCAATCCATGTTCCTGAGCCTTCTTCTTACTGCACTAGCAGACAATGTTACATCCCAAACTTCTGCTAGGCAATGAGCAACAATTGTTGCTGGCAACTGGCGATTTCGTAAAGTGCTAAGAACAACAAATCTGATATCTCGCTTGCTTGTAGACAGCCAACAACCAGATCCAGGCCTCCTCTTGTATTCTGCAATCTTGTGGTATTTTCTGATGACATGATTAATAGTGTTAAGAGCAATACCCAAAACATCAGAAATGTAGCGGATGCTGCAACCATCTTCATTTAGAGCTATGGCCTTTGCGTCATCCCCTGGTATCATAATTTATGTCATGATGGTGCCACGATAAACTTGAGAATCCTTAGGATTTGGTGCAATTGTTTATTCAGTTCAATATGTGTAACTATAAATTTCGTAACATCAGATAAAAATGAAGGATTAAATAATGTGGGTTACAACAATAAAATGACAATAATTGATGTTATTAAAAGAATGAAACAAATTAATGTGGTGGTGTTTTCTAGATAAAGTAAACTGGAGTTTTATAACATATGATTTGCCAAAACATTATGATCAATTTTTAAAGAATTAAAAAATATTAAAGTGTCTGGAATTTTTTGATGCTCAGTGTAGTTGCATTTAATCTTTCTTACAGCAAGCTACAGGGCTAGACTTAAAGGTACCAGAGAAGAAGGGTAAAAAGAAAAAGAAAGGTGTGAAAGAAAAATACCCAGGACTCACAGACATCAAGGCTAGACAGAATACATCCATTACACGACTGTCAAAGAAGGTGTTCAACAAGTAAGTATGTTTGATGTGATAGATTGATTAAAAACCAATATTACTCCACTTACAGTAACCCTCTGAACATGTTCACCTCCTTAAACATTGCTGTTATTAAATTTTGTGGTTTAGAAGTATGTATATGTTCTGCATATTAAAAGAACAACATAAATAAACATCTCTCATTTTCATTTGACTTTTTGAATTAGACACAGCAAATTAGTATCATTGGTCCAGTTATTGAGTTTCAGAATAACAGCTCTCCAGTTTTGCACTAACAAGATTGTTCAGGAGGGCTGGCTCAGCTAGTAAAGCTGTGCAAGAATTCGTGAGTTCAATTCCCACCTGGAGGTAGGAATTTTTCTCTTATCAAGTTTATTTCCTACCTTCCCAGAGTGTGGAATTGTAAATGAATGCAAATCTAAAAGATAGCCCAAAAATACAATAGTAAATGAATAAACACCAATGCCACAAACAAATAACACTGGATTCTAAAGAGTTGTAACTCAAAGAAGTTCAGTTTTGAGTTACCTATGCATTTACTTCCAGAGTTAATGTCTGTTGCTTAGTGCAAAAGTGTAGCAGATCTAAATCTCTATTTGGAATATTTTATCATCTGAATTCCAAAACTCTGAAAATACATTTTTCATTTTATACAAGCATAACAAAACTAAAGTGCTTCTTACTAAAAAAATAAGGCATTTTTGAGTTATGGATGTTTAAAACCCAGAGTATAAATAAATTGTTCCAAAGGAAAAAGCTACCCATATGACGTAGATGTCAAAATCAGGATAGAAATGGAACAAACAAACAAAAAAGAAAGAGAGTTGTTTAGGTATTTTTATAACTACATATTTCTACAACACTCTCATTGCATAAAGCATATTGGATAGCAATACAACAGTTATAGGTTGATGGAGAACTGACTTTGTTTCTTAGTGCCAATAAAAGTAAATTCCCACTAAAATTTTCCTGGCTAATCATATTTAGTTATTCTATTGACCTTTTTGATAAATATACCAAAGGCAATCACCTGAGATGCCTTAACAATAATCATTAACAACTGACAACCAGCAAATTCAAATTTGTATTATTAAATATAAGATGTGGTCATCTCTTTAGCATGCAGCCGCGCCGTGTCTGAGTGGTCAGACCATTCGCCTCTCACCTAGACGGCCCGGGTTCGATCCCAAGCGGCCGCATGTGAGATTTGTGGTGGAGACAAAGCGGTGCAGGGGCGGGTTTTCTCCAGGTTCTCTGGTTTCCCCCGCCATCTCATTCCACCGGGGCTCCATCTTCATGCATCATCAGTGTCATCGCCTGCAGTACCAGAGCAGTAAAAGCGGGCATTAAACACTACAAAAAAAAAATCTCTTTAGCACAGTAGTAGTGCAGCTGCTTACCAAGCAGGAGGCCTGGGTTCGGTTCCTGGTACCAACATGAGAATTTTCCTCTGCTGGGAGACCTGATCAGGGGTAGAGAGAGAGAGAGAGAGAGAGAGATAGAGGTAGAGGTAGAGGTAGAGGTAGAGGCAGAGGCAGAGGCAGAGGCAGGGGCAGGGGCGGGCGGGCAGGCAGGCAGGCAGGAAGCAAGAAAGAAAATTAATGGGAGGATGTCTTGCCACTTGTTGGTATACATAACAGCTGAAGAAGAAATTATGACTTAATGCAAAAGAATCCAAGTCACTCAAGTAATGTTGGACCAAAAGTATTTTGTTATGGTATGTGTAAACTCTTGTGGGTAAAAAAGACTATTATTTTAGAATGGTTATTGAAACTTAATAAAAAAGTAACCAACATATTTTTCACCTCTAATTTAAATGAAATTACTTTACACCTAATTACTTAAGTATTTTCACATGTTTCAGAACAGCAATGAAACGAGTTGCAAGAGCACTTGACCACAGTGATCATAAAAGATTCCGAGACAAGTATGGTGATCAGTTTAACTACATGTATAACACATAATAATGTTTGTTTAAGAACAGACATAAACTACAAAACAGCAGGTAAGTAATTATTTCATCATAAATCATATATGAGAAATGTCTCAAATGCGAGTGGAAGGAGACCTACGACAATCCTTAAACAGGATGATTCTTTATATTGAGTGGTCCAAAAAATATTTGTGCAGTTTTGCTGTTTTCAAAGTAGTTTCTTAAAAAGCGAAAATTAGCTGATATTAACCCTTATTTTAAATGAAGATTTTACAACATTTAAATTCTTTTTCAAATATTTTTTTATAATAAGGAAAACTTCTTAAAATCAGCTCATCAAATCTCGGATAAAATAGTTGATTATGTCATCAACAACAACCTTTTAATAAACATAGATAGGACCATTGTAATGGATATCCATACAAAACAAAACAAAGATTATCTGGTTCCACAAATCCAACTCCTCAATTGGATAATTAATAAAGTAGAAACTACCAAATTTCTTGGCCTTTGGTTCCAAAACAATTTAAAATGAGAAATCTACTTAAGCCATATAAACAAAAAATTAAGTACAGCATGCTACATGATTCAGGAACTGCTAGTAAGGTGCACAAGGAGGGGGACCATGAGAATGATTTGCTTTACACATGCCCACTCTTTCCTATGGTAATAGCACAATATTCTGAGAAATGTCTCAAATGCGAGTGGAAGGAGACCTACGACAATCCTTAAACAGCTTCCTGATTACTACTACCCCAACCATTTTATCCCATTTTCATTGCCAAATTTAATCTCTCCATATCTTGTTTGATTACAATATAGTGAAGAATGGAAATCAGTGCCAATTTCTCTGCACATTGGACATTTTCTTACATCTTCATGTCTTATACCTTTCAAGTTTTAGCCCCTGTTCTTGCCCATGCAAATCCTTCTTTCTGTGGTTTATTGCCTATCTCTATGTACTTTTCCCTCTCCCAGACTGTTTTTATTCCTCTATATATCCTCGAGGATATTTTCTCTCTTATACTGCTAAAATATCTTGTTTATTAATATCCTCTAGCCTTGATTCTACTACTTTCCAAAAGTCTTGAATATTTGTTTTAGTGATAGCAGTATTTGAATGCAAAATGTTAATGCATTCTGTTCCTGGATGTTTTTAAGATATTTTGAATCCTGAATGCTGTATTTGAATCCTTCACTTGGATGGGTACAAGTGCACTGGTTCTCATTTGAGATTGCCCTGAATGCTGTTTTCAAGAAGTGCTTAGGTAGGTGAAGGTGCAATGAACTGAATGCTCTCTATAGGAGAGAAAGCCAATACAATTATTTTTGTTTTCAATGTTTTTCACTATAAAAACTAGCAGCTCAATCTGCAACATCAATGTGACAATGGTACCTTGTAAGTTAAATGTTTAGCACAGGCCTAGGGACTACCACCAAAGTAGGGAAGGAACATGCCTTACTCACCCTACATTCTGTTGTCGAATGGCAATGAATAACACATTTGTTTTGCTACAAATCTAGTGCTAGTAATGATTTCTCTACTGATATTTAAAGGCTTTCTGTTCATATTAAACTTATGTTTCATTCAATAATTATTACAGCCACTTACCTTGGTTAAACAAGTTATTATGAGTTTATAATGATTCCTTTTTTAATCTTGTGCATGTAATATAATCTTACACTGCCTTATGCTCAACATATTGTTCTTTTTAACAATAAATAAAGTAACAAAGCTCCATACTGCTAGTTTTAATTTCTTGTTAATGTCAGAATTTTTTATTATTTACTAAAACAGATGTATTGGGTTATGAAGTGGAACAACTCAATCGTAATTTGCTCTGTCACTCTTCCTCAAACTGACATCCTGTTCAAGCTGCACCGCTGGGCCCAAATGTTAAAAGGAATGTAGAAATCGGCAAGTTAAGGAGAAAAACCCCAGGCCAGGATCTATGCATAGGTAATGGCAGGGATCAGGTGAAATTGAAAGATTTCAACCGAACTTCACCCATTTTATTTAAAAATGTGCACCACAATCAAATAGAGTATAGAAATATTAACAAAGACTTGTGCTCGCCACAAATAGAACAAACAAGAGCCATAGGGCCACTTCAAACCTGTCTTGATTAATTTACAATAATATGGGAGCGAGAAGATAAAGAAATTTAGCCAGTTTAAAGCCAGAAATATCACAAGCTTAAATATAGTTAGTTTTGACAAACCAAAAGCTCGCTCCCAAACAGCATGAGTGGCATCAAAGGAAATGTGAGCTCTTGGTGCTATGTAAGACGACACCAATGAAAGGTGGGCTTCTAACTGACTGATGATGACTGCCCAAGGCAGAGTAGCTAGCCAAACTCCCCCCCCCCCCTCCAGTAGGGAACTCATGATGTGTCCAGGCCTGCGCAGAAACGTGTAGATGCGCCAGCTAGACTTCCAACAGACTAACATAAGTGGTTGCAGTGGAGTAATGATGAAGCAGGCAGTGACGCAACATTCAGTGTGTAACAGAGACGTTACAAAACCCGTGCTTGCCACTAAATGAGACATGTCTGAAATTCAGGGGAAGGAGATAATTGAAGAAGGTATGGATGGTGGAATAAGGCAAGAGCACCTTTCAGCACAGTGCCACTTTGGAACCATTATTCTCCATGCCTAATCTAGCACTAAACATCTAAATATTGATTTTAAGGGCAGTAAATTGTTCATGGATATTGTATGCTCTTTTTCCATACACTTTTTTCATGTTCCTATAGGACTAATAAAATACATAACCCAAGAAATGTAAACAAATGCCTAGTCACAATTAAGCTATGGTTCCAACCAACTTTTCAATTATAAAAGAGAATCTGCCATTGTCTTGAAAAGATAAGACTTTACTTAAGACTGCATTTTCTTGCAGGTCTTGTCCTGCAGCATTGAGTGCAATTCATGGTCCAGGAAGTTGAGGACTGGACTAGCAGGCCGACTGGTTTAATGAGACTTGATGAAACAAGAAGAATGCGTTACACTGAAGTTGATGTGTACACCTTCCTCTTAGAAAGAGAAACATGTGGTACTATTACACCATCTCACTTCAGTTTTGAAAGCTTCAAACACAATGAAATTATTTTACTCCCTGAAGATAATTCTTCTGCATCTGCAGTGATAGTATTTAAAGGAGGTGTAGGTGAAAATAGCACAGTTTGAATCCAATGAACTGTAAACCTACTTACGGTGTCCTATCAGACAGCTAGGCATAGCCCTACTGCAAGCATAACATCTAGTATGACAACACCCTCCAGTGAAGACTGTAAAGCAGTAAGGCTTGATTTGTTTTGTTCTGCATTTTAACACAAAGTGAATTGCGGATCAGATATGTTTTTGAATGCAAATTCAAGATGCATTGAGTTTATGATTCACATGCATTAAATCAGTTAGTTGTCAAATTCAATTACAATTTGTAGAAAATTTCTCAGGTGTAAAAGTTCTGGCCCACATTTGAATCCATAACTTTATAATATGAATAGTGTTCAGTCTAAGAAACCTAACAAGACAGTAAATCAGCGTTCTGGCTTCTCAACCCAGAGGGCCCAGGTTTGGTTCCTGGCTGGGACAGGGAATTTTTCTTTAACCAGAATCATTCCCTATCTCCCACAGAGTCAGGAAGTACAAATGTGTGTGAGTTTAATAGTATAATACTGAAAACCTAGCATTGTGAAACCCTCTGTTTAATTAGTGAATATCAGCACTTGTTTCTTAAGTCAAAGCCTCATGATATAGCCATAGAAGTTAAAGAGTGCTATATAAGTGAAACAATAGAGAGGGGAGAGGAGAGAGGAGAGATGGGAGAGAGAGGAGAGATGGGAGAGAGAGGAGAGATGGGAGAGAGAGAGAGGAGAGATGGGAGCAAGAGGAGAGATGGGAGAGGGAGAGAGCGAGAGAGAGCGAGGGAGGGAGAGAGAGAGAGAGAGAGAGAGAGAGGGGGAGAGGGAGAGAGATATTTATATTTGATATTGCTTTAGCATAATTATTTCCCTTCTACTTACAATGAAGCAACTAGTAAGACCAATTCTGCTAATGTTTATCTTGATTAGCATGATGTAGATAAAAGAATTATCTTTTTTAAGAATAGTTTGTATTTGGAATAGCTAGAGAAAGTTATGTGAATGGAACACATCAGATTTTTTGTTATTGAAAACATACATAAATGTACTAGGGGGCTCTTGCCAAAGGCTTCTAACCAAGAATGACAAGGATAGGAGGGAAGAAATAATTAGTCTGGAAGTAACATTTTTTTTCCTTTTTTTTTCTTTTCTTTCTTGAAGTGTTCATGTTGATTGCAATGTTTTTAAAAGTACTTATTCTATTATTAAAGGCATGTTTTTATAAAATGATTTGAATACACAATTGAATTTGTATAAAATTTTTAATAAAATGCTACAATACACTGAATCCCATTTTATTATAACTTTATAAGTATAAAAAGTTTAACGGTAACAAACATTGTTAAAGCAATAATCACTATTTTCCACCTCAGCTTTAAGACCAACAAATAGCATTGGTTTAAGTACAAATGTTCACTTAATTTTACTGTTACAGTCAATTTTCATTAAACCACTGGCAGCTGGATCGTATTCTATAATACTTAAAGTGCCGCATTTACATTCCTTGGTGATACCTAAACATTAATCAAAGGCTGCATAAAGGAACAAAGAATACCTTTGCTACAAATTCAACATGTATTAATAAGTATTGCAATTTACGAAAGTCCTCCAAAAGTAGTAGTAAATGTATTATGTATTACGATGGTCTTCATTTCACAATGCATCAGTTGAATAGATAATAAGAGAAGTATAAATTGTGAGTCTCTAGAACATTTTTATTGTAAAAATTATTGTTTATTCTGGGTATGAAAATATTTAAACTAGGATAACATTTTAGGTGCATACATATTGGTATTTCTCATGTGAATATTGCTTTTCCTACTTTAACACCATTGCTTTAGCAATTTTTCTCAATTTTTTCCAACTTGGTTCCTCAAAACTTTACACAAAAATATATTCCTATTTTTTAATTTCCAGGTGGTTGAATTTTCACAGGGGAAGAATGACTGAAAAGTTATCAAAGATCCATTTTTGGTAAACTTGAAATCAATGCGCCTACATTTCAATGGAGAAAAACAATATATCCACCTATTCAGTAGTACTAGCTAAACCTGAAAAAGTTGATAGTGTAGTTTTATTATGCTTCATTATAGACAGTCTGGTTGAAAATTCTATGATTATTTATCAAACTAAAAGTTCAAAATCTTGAAGACATAACGTTGGCAGTAAATACCAATATTTCTCTTTGAGTCTAATAATTTTCTCTGTGTGTGTTAGTTACATCTATGACCTAGGATGGAATTTCGGATACAAAAATGCATGTAAATGAACAAGCAGAGTATGTACTGTAGGCTACGATCCAGCACCTGTGCATTATACACACAAAATATAACTATATAAATTAATCAGATGGTAACAAATGCTTCATTTATTACTGTAAATATTAAATGAGAGAAATGCACCATTATAAGTTAATTCATATCCACTTCTCAGGATTGGTTGACATAGCTACAGCTACCCTATGAATAAACTGCTGGATCCATTTCAGTAATTACAACAGCTTTACATGCATACCAGTGTTCTAGACAGAAATAGTCGTTGCTCAATCAGCTCCAACCAGTAGTCCAATCCTCTATTTGGCTAGCCATGTGCAATAACAGCAAAATAAATTAATAGCATAATTTGAAATTGTTTCATCATTCAAAACACTATTCCTGGTTATGAAACACAAATGTATTTTAAATCATTAATTTTGCATGTGCCCTCAGGGGACGGGCATACATTGTTATCTCAAATCAATCCCAGGGGGAAGTTTTTCTTGAGAAAGGAAATCTGTATTTTTCAAAGGGAAATTTTCTTAAGACAATCTGACATTAAGGGAAGCTTCTAAGATATTACTTCTTTGGTTGTATGTGCTCTCAAGATATTAACCATTTTGCCAGTTTCCACTACTGTTGGAGAAAGACAAAACGAACACCTAAATAGACTTGCCTTGCATAAGTTCACCATGATATTCATGTGTCTGATGAAGTTATAGGTAAGTCTGGTAGTGATCCAAGAACATTTATTTTGTATAATGAACAGGTTTGTACTTTCAAATTGTTTCTAAAGTTTTAATTTGAAAATATGTCTCTCAAAATAAAAGTTGTGCTTGAAATTCATCTTTATCAGTTCAGTTATTGTATCACTGGCTTCACATTAAAATCACCCATACATCCATATTGCCTAATCTTAACTAAAGACAATCTGGTTTCTGTAATCATTCCCCTGTGATATGCACTGTGCATCTTGGTCTGTGTTGCAATCCAATCATTAATTTTCCTTGTGCACTCTTGGTTAACTAGTGCAGTGGACAGTTAAGTGTGCTTTCCTTTTGTGTATGTTTTTGTGAACTTTTAATCCTTTAAATGAAGAAAGGTAAACCAAATGTTGAAATATTTTAATGTAGGCTTTGTACGTCATTTTATCTTTCACTCGGAAAAATATTTTTCTCTATGCTAATTAATCTCATTTTAATCTCTACTTATTAATTGCCTCATTGTACACATGCACATAGTTTTATAAGGATGGGCCAATTTTTGTCCTATAATGCCATCTATAGGTGATGAATTGATTCCTCATCACCAGTGGCAAACTATGGAACTAGAAATCCTATGCTCAAAAAACACTGTAAAAGGTGTCCCAAGTGCCAACATGGCATGATGGAACATGAATGAATTGTAACTTGACGTTTCTGATGTGCAAAGCAGGTCAAATTACCAATTGGAGTGGCAAGTGCTCCAAAGGTTTCTTTAAAGTAACCCATTTAGTAACAATGGAATAATAGACTACTAAGCCATACTTCCATAGAGAAAACACATTTTTAATTGTGACCCCCAATGTTAAAATGCAGAGTATTTTTAATATTATGCATCAATATGCAGTTCCTATTAAGAACATCTGCTTCTGCAAGGAAAAATAAACCAGCTAGCCCATTATTTAATCTCGGAATACAGAAACTCTAGAGATAGTGAGTGAGATAGGCCTGTCTGAATTGAAAACTGTCCACTGGATACTCAAGTAGGTTATACGTGAAATTTTACAAATGTATTGTGTAAACACGAGTAAACTTAACTTACATATTTAAACGATATGCTACATTCTACATATTAGTTACATAAAAATAATTATTAATTCCTATTTTCTGATGTTAATTTTATTTTGAAAATTGTCAAGTTCTCACTGCTGACCCATATGTGTAAGTATTAAATTCACTACTCTTGATTGAAAACATGGGATTTGGAAAAACTAGACTTCAAGAATTTAAAGAAAACTGAAGGAAATAGTGTAATACAATAGTCTCAATTTCATATTTTGCTCCTCCTTTTTTATCTTTAGATAATTCTGTGGCCCCATGTTATAACATAAGATAGAAGGATGATAACCCAATATGCAAGAATGTTTACGCAATTTGGCAATTTGGCAATACTTGCTGCTGGTATCTTACCCTCTCATTGAAGCTATGGTATCTTCAAGGGTGACATACCTCTGTTTGAGAACTGCTGGTGTAGTAGTTTCTGAGGAAATTCTATTGGAGCTTTGGTATACCCATGGAAGTATAGGTCTACCATCCAACTTGATAACTAAAAAGTTTTAAAATTGCCTTATTCTTTTACCCCTTCTCTTATCCCACCTTAGGCATTTTCAATGTTGTTGTCTTTAGCAGTTCCTCAGCTCATAATTAATAATTGATGTTGGAAATCCCAAATAAATTGATCATCTGATACCTTTTTTTCTTTTAAATGTTGTAATACTTTAGCTTCTTTGTATACTTCATGATTAATTAAGATTTGATACAGTGGAAGTATCAGTTTAACACAGCAATAACAATGAAAAAACAGGACAACCAATTAGATCTATGATAAAGCATTTAAAAGGGAGGGTAATTAGGCTTTGTTACATCTGATTAACTTAAGTAGCTGAATGATTACTTATAAAAAGTCTTGGTGGTTTGGGTGGTACTGAAATAGCCTAGAACCCTCCCTTTTCAAGTATCACCCTTTCTCATTTTAACCATGCAGCCACTCATGAACTTCTACAGCAACTACACATCTTTCCTCATCAGGCACCATTATTATCTATAGCTTGCTTGTTATATGTATTGGTTTTTATAGTTTTAGAGCAGTATCAACTCAATTTTTATGGACAAGTTGTTCTATACAAAGAATAAATAGTTATACTGGAACTCTATGTTTATACAGTGATATAGCCTTGGTCAGGCAGCTGGTGTAGTGCCAGATGTTTTTTTATTTAACTTACAAGGTATTCAGATTCTAATATGTTTTTAAAATTTAGGAATTGAGTGTATTAATGATTTTTATATCACAGCATTTCCACAAAGGATAGCTACGATCTATAAAAGACGCTACTTATCTTATAAACTAATATAATGTTAACACATGTAGTATATTTTCCATTTATACTGCACATCACCAATTATTGCAAAATGCTTTCTAACTTTCATGCTATATTACATGTATCTACAAAATTTAAACTAGAGAAGTTCCTCACGATATAGATTAATGAGTTAGAAAGTTGGAACACACTACTCCTTGTTTTTTAAATACCTGGAACATGTTTTTGGGTTCCTTTGTACCCAACTTCAGCTGTTTCCCAACTAAATGTGCAATTCCCCATGTGTTTGCAGTGAGTTATGATGGTTGCATCTGTTAATAGCACCATAGACAATTCAACCCTAAACACCACCTCCACCGGGAATTAAATATTGGTGTGAAACTACTGAAGTTGGGTACAAAGATACCTGAAAACATGTCCCAAATATTTAAAAAATAAGTGTTGTGTTTCAACTTTCCAACTTATTACTCTATATTAGCAACACATTACTGTTTCCAAATTTTTATCTAATCAATCTCCTCATGATATGTTAAACAATTTTTAATTGTAATATAATAATAAATATATTGTGATAAAACCTCACTTTTTGTAAATACAAATTAGTAAAACATGTTTCTTAACATCTTTGACTACATCATCAGCTTCTGCTTTTTTGTTGTTTATTTACTTGTTATGGTTACTGCCACTATGTGATGCTTGTTTGTTATGGTATTGCCATCTACTGGAAATACAACAAATTTGATGACAATCAATTTTGTCAGTGTATCAAAATTCGTAACACTATTTCTGTTCTTCAAAATAAGTATTTTCTTTCTTACTTATTAAATATTTGAGTCCTTGTAATTTTTAATAATTTAACTTAAGGATTTATTTCATGGGTAAATGACCAAAACTGATATGCCACAACTGATTTATCAGTTTATATTTAACATTTCTAAAATGCTCTTTAACTCTGGTTTTCAAGTGTTATTTGGTATTACTAATGTAAACATGGTTTCAATCTAAACATTTAAATGGATAAATGTCATATGTTTTTATTTTTAAAATTTTTATCAATTTTAGAAAAAACGAAAGAAATGTTTATGTTGTATTTACTTGAGAAATTAATATCATGTTCTTTAAAAATTTATGTGAACTTTTTATTTGGCCAAGGATAATAATCCTTGATGATGCTGAGAATCCATCACATAGTGATAGTGACAGTGACCATAACAAGTTAATAAACAAGAAGAAAACTTCTGATGATGTAATTGAGGAGATGACAAAACATATCCTTTTAATTTGAACCTATTTACAAAGATAAGTGAAGTTTTGTCACAAAATAATTAATTATTATTGTAAATGTGTTGCTTCATGTTACTAGCTTCAGTTTTTATGTATTATTGGTTTTGTTTAGTTTATTAAAATAATGTAATGCAATAAAACAATTACCTTATCGAAAATAAATATTTTGCAGTATGTATTTTAATGAGCAAATTGCTCTACTAGTTCATGGAAAATGCTTGAGCCAAAATGTTGGCTACACAATACTGACTACACAATCACACACTGTAATATCAGTGCGTAACATACACAATGAACTTATATAGCAAGTCCATTATATACAAAGGCATTGAGACATAAGGATCATTCTCTGTTAGGGGTAATGAGTCCCAGAAGTCCATGCGATCTTTATAGAGATGCTGCTTCATCTGGAAAGCAGGTCCAGGGCCAATGTTGAGATAGCTAAGGTTATCACCTGCTGCATGCCACTCTCGCACCTTAGTAAGCCCTTCCAGGGGCAGGTTGTTATCATTGAGAGAAGCTGAAATTGGTTGCCTGCAAAGCAATAGATGTGTTAGACTTATTTGCTTCTAAGGTAAGGACAATGGCAGTTGATATTTCTGCATCTGGAGCATCGCTGTTTGGTAGATTTAATAGTAGATACATATATGCATATAATAAAACTGTATACAGTATATTTTCAGTTTTGATAAATAGTTAATATTAACACACAATAAATTAATGACCAAACGGTTGTTTTGAAAGTTTGTATTAACAACATACCGTACTCTTTTTAGAAAAAAATAGGAGGGTTTCTAAAGGGCCACAAAATCAAAATATCTCATCATTAAAAAACAAAATCAAAAGTTTGCAAGAATAATCTTTCAAATATGATTTTAATTTACAAAATTTCCAGATGGTGAATATACTAATAACAGTTTTCACCTCTATTATTTGTTTACATAAACTAGTTACCAACAGAAACAGTATAATTCTAATCATATTGCCTGCTTAAGGAACTTTATTTTTATTGACATCCCAGAAAAAAAATCAGTTTTATTATGGGTTTTGAAATATCATATGACATGTAAATTGCACAAAGAAAAGAGAATGTGGGGGCAATGGAGGGAGATAGAGATGTAAGGAGAGCAAAGACCAGCAGAAACAAAAAGATAAGGAAAAAGACGCGATCCTTACATTTAATGCAATAGCTAATTTTAGTACATGAGAAAGTGTAAGCAAAGAAGATGGAATTTATGTTTTTTGTGTATTTAATGTCGCTCTATAAAGTCATATCGTGACTATTTTAAGTGATTACAATGAAATAGGATTCTACAGTGGGATTACATATTTTGAAACACTAATAGTGCTCTTAACTAAATTACGCTGAGAAAACAGTAGAAATACCTACAATCAAAGCTACAATGTGTACCACTTATCTTTTTCTTTTCTCTCCTAGTAGCTCATGTGGGACAATGAATGAATGAAATGGGTGAAATTGTGCACAAATGAGCCCAGAGTTCATAAGAGTTTAAAGCTACCCAATATTTGTCTTCCCAGGATAACTCACTCTAAGCAAGGTTTGAACTTGGGGATTCTTGAATATGAGGTAGATATATTGCTGCCACCGCACCACAGAGGTGGGCATTGCTATTATTTATTTTTAGCATGAAATACATTCATTCCCACATGCATAGTCCAGATACTGTGGCAGGTAGGGAGTGTTTCTAGAAAAAATTTGTTATAATCAGGAATCGGAACTGGGACCTCTGGGGTGAGAAGACTCTCAGTTCATTTAGCTGACTACATTAGTTTTCCATGATTATATAATCCTGCATAAATTATCATTCAGAATCGATCATGATATTTCTACTCTTTTGTGTAAAACGAATTTGTATATATTAAGATGTCGCAAATTTAATGCAGAACTACTTTAAATAATAATTATATTACATAAATTAGAAACAGGAAATATCTAGAATCATATGCAGTGCTTGGTAGCACTGGCTATTGTATTTAAGTACTGGGTACACTATGTTTTAAATGTAAATCTACTATTATAAGAACAAAGTACCAGTTGAGTTACGTGTCGCCCTCCATGGTGTAATGGTTACCATGCTGACTTCATATACTCAAGGTCGCAGGTTCAAACCCGGTGGAGGACAATAAAAATCCTTAGCATGGCTTCCTTCGGAAGGGAAGTAAAGCCGATGGTCCTGTGTCGTAAATTTATGGCACGTAAAAGAACCTCAAGCCTGATAGAGAGGCCTCTGAGCAAAATTAAGCGGTCTTTCAAGCCCAATTTAGAATGGGACGCTGAGAACCACAGTAGTTTAAGAATGTCCATAAATAACACGGCATTTGCATTTGAGTTACGCGTAACAGAATTTCCTTATTTTCCATAAAATTATGTTTAAAGTTGGTGCAAAGGAATGTGTATAGCAAAAAGTAATAGCCCATTAGCCTTGTGCTATGTTAACTGTACTGTGACTTATGTAAACCCCATAACATTCCTTACATCACCAAATGTCTGTTAAAATTTCACTTGACTTTTAAAGCATTTGATTTAAGACAAATTAAAATATATTCAAAAGGTTCCAAGTTTGAATCTCAGGGATACAGTGTTTTCAGAAGTTTTTCCTTATCCTGAGAGGGCGAATATCAGGTGACTTTGAATTCTATAAACCATGAACTTATTTGAGCATCATTTCATCAATTTCACATATTCATTGATCCAATGACCGACCAGCTTAAAGGACATTAATCTACCAAGAAAGAAAAAAAAATCATTTTCAGCTGGAAAGGCAGTCAAATTGAAAAATTCAAATGGCCTTTTAAACAAAATAGTTAGCCATTTTTTAGAAAATTGAGAAATTTGAAAAATATTCCATATAAAGGGTAGTTTGGGATATTGCATTCTTAGAAGATTCTAAATTTAAATACTTGGTATCAAACCAAATTTTCATTTTTGAGTTATGCTGCCCACAAACACACAGGACCTTTTTTAAAAATATTTTTTTGTCTTTTATTCAGGTGTCCTTGAAACATAAATTTCTGGTGAAATTATGCTATCAAAATTTTGGATGGGATACAATACTTTATTTAGCTACAATATACATTGTATATGTATGGAGAAAGTAAAAATGGACACGCTGGTTCTTTAGGCCATTATTGCAACAAATGCATGTGTACATACCCATGCTTGGCAAAGTTTGTCCAGAGGTCTATGAGCGTGTGACTCACTTTAAGATCACCTTCGGGCCAGCCTGTAGGCGAAAACAATGGAATCTGGAATAGGTAGATGAGATCATCACAATGGCTCACACCTGTAACAGGAAACATATTATTTATCATTCATTTCTTGATATGGTCACGTGTTAGGATCCATATATTGCCAACTCACCATAGTCCTCATTCGTATTAGCAAAATATTGAGTGAAGCTGTTCTTGCCTCTGTAGTCAATATGGTAGAGATATACATTCTCATGCTGCATTCTGTGATGCAGTAATGCTGCCTTGTGGAAGCCATGAATAAAAGCTCTGTCTGAATACATCTGCAATAAATTTTCTCAAGTTATTATCAAGCTGAAGAACATAAAGATATTATGAATACCTGTTCAATTTTACTTTCTCTAGCACATACATACACAGTACCTACATAGAAGCTAGAGAATGTATTGTATTCCACCCAAAAGTTTGATGTCCAGATTTCACCAGAAATATATGTTTTGAGGTCTCCCGAGTCAAAAAAGGTTTTTAGGAAAAGGGCTGTGTATATGTGCACGTGCCCACATGAGTGTGTGGGGGGGGGGTAGCATAGCTCAAAAACCAAAAGGCTATTAAATACCAAACTTGGTATTTAATTTTAGAATCTTCCAAGAATGCAACATAAAGATTTTCAAGAAAATCTCCACCACAATACCCTTTACATGGACAAATTTTTGAAAATTTTGTTTTTCTCAAAAACGGCTAAATGATTTTGATTAAAATACTGTTAAAGACATTTACATCACAAATAAAACATATATTTTGAATTTTTTGGGAATAGCCTCAGAAGAACTCTTTATCTGAGATGGGTTTTGCAGAATTTTGCATAACGGTTAAGCATAAGAAATAGATAAAAACTTACACACAAAAAATGTAGATCACATTAAAACACATAATTTATGTTATGTGCATTTTTCTAGTAGAGTTAGCCATTTTTGAGATTTTCGATGTTATTGATTTCAATTTTAAACTACCTAACTTTTCTCAAACAGGACTCTGCAAAAGAAACTGAACCTCAATTGTTTCACAGTGACCAACTTTTAAAAGCTTTGACTATCGTTTAGCCTAATGTATTCCCTTTTTTCCATTCTACGTATAAGGAAGCAAGTAATAAGACCAATTCTGCTAATGCTTATCTTGATTAGCATGATGTTGATATAAGAATAATATTTTGTAAAAGTAGTTTGTATTTGAAACAGCTAGGGAAAGTTATGTGAATGGAACACATCAGATTTTGTAATGTAAAGTTACTAAGGGGGACAGAAGTGCTGTTTCAGCTATTTTGGTAACAAAATTGATTGATTTTTGTTGTTGTTTTTTTTTTTTTTTTTTGCAAAAAACATGCCCTGCCCTAAATTACATATCTACAAAGTGTTTATCCCCTAGGGCAGATGTAACGCATGTTTGAATGCCATTTTTAATGCACTGCACCATTTAAATTGCACTCTTTTCTTCTTCCTCAAAAATGTAGTTAGGGATCTGAAAGTGTTACATAATGGACTTAAAAAATGGGTAATAAAATGGCCATATAAAATTTTTATATCAGTCAGAATTTATTTTTTAAAATAAGCATCATAATCATGGACTCTTTTTTAGAATTTTTTTATATTTTGCACTATAATTTTTTTTTTTTTAAAGAAAAGTTATCCAGTATAAAAAAAATGTCCATCAGACAATTTGTTTCAAAAGTATTAAGGAAGTAATCATAAAAATGACATCTTGTGTTCAATATCTGTTGGAGGATATATTTTTTGAGTAGAGCTAATAAGTTTATATAAATGAATGTCTAAAGAATTGAACTGAAATTTCGTGTACACACTTCCTTAATTGCTAGTAATACCTATACAATACATTAAATCTGCAGCTATAACACTTTATCACATTAGTGTCCTCTTAAGGGGAGACTAAAGGGAAAAATGCATTTTTAGTTTCTTGTGCAGTCTTATTAATTGGAATTAATTGGAATATAGTATATATATTTATTTATCATTGTAGGAATAATGCTCAAATTTTAAATACATTAAAAATGATTCTGCATCTGCATTTTGTAGTGCAGATTCTGCCTTACTTTGTACATAACTCCTACTTTGAGTAGAGAGGTAACATTTACTCATCTTTTCAGGGAAGATTTGCTTTACAAATTGGTAAAGCAATTAAGTATAGAGTATAAGTTATTATATCAGTTTGTATGCTAAAACCAAGAGTGTGTGTGTGTGTGTGTGTGTTTTTTTTTTTTTTTTTTTTTTTTTTTACAAATATTTGTGAGTTTGTTTTATCAAATTTATGTTTTGAACAGCTTTTTATGTGAATTACATTTTCTTTTATAAATAACACATTTTCTCAGAAACTATTGAAGATAAATAGTTAAATTATAGCACGTGAAGAAACGTTCTTAAATGCTATTATGAATGTACTTAAATGCTATTATGAATGGTGTTTATATCATGGTTCATTACTTTTTAATAGATGATTGCTGATCAAGTATTAATCAAATAGGATACAATTAAAAAATGTCCATCTTCCTAAGTAAATAAACCTCTCAGATAAATGCAGATTAATGAACTTAGAAAGCATCATCTGCATGGTATAAATATTTCCAGCTGATATCTTATGTAATCTCTGAGATAATGGTCATGAATTTAGGAAGTTTAATATTGGTGGGACAGAACTTTTTTCTCCCCTTAAGACAGTCTCTTTGTGTAAAATGACTATTAAGTGGCCAAATTAAACATTTTGGATTCCATACCAATAACTTACTATTTCCTTGGGAACAGTTTGACATAACTCTTATTGTATGTACAAAATTGTGCTCATTACATATAATATTCATTTTAAGTTGCATGCCATTTTTCTCTGAAGTTCAAATATATGCACATGATACCTTAAAAATATGTTGCTTTACATGCATGGATATAAATATGCAACATACAAAATTACCTTTTTCAAACATTTGTGGTAATAAGTTCTTGTGATTGAAAAATGTGGTTAGGGGAAGCAAGTTTGGTAGTGTTCTGGAAAAGTTTAAACTTGCAATATGAAGTATATATTTATTAAAAATAAAAATAAAGACTTTGAATATATTTATTATTAGTTGTTTAAATCAGTGAGCTCTACATTTTTTTTTTTTTTTTTTTTTTTTTCCATTAAATCTTTGTCTGTCTGTTAAAAGTTTCTTGTTACAGAAAATTATAAAACATTCAATCAAATAAAGGGAAGTGAATAGAATATCCACATACATTTAAAGAGATAGATAACATTCTTATATCATCATATTAAACATGTGATATTTTAATAAAACATTACAATTATTTTTGCGAAAATAAATGAGGAATATTCTTCCATATAATTGGTAACTTGCAGTGGGGAAATATTCATGAAAATGTTTGTATTACATCCTTGGAAGAAGCAGAACTTACATGTAACTTTATTTAATCAACTTCTTTTTTCAGGAATGCTTTTCACAGACAGATGCACACACTGACCTTTATGGGCTCAGGGGACTCTAAAATGTGTACTTCTGGTGAAGCGTCTATATTAAACTGTTGTGTGGAATAATACTTCCTCTTTCTTAACTACTATAGGAAAGTGGTAATATTAGGATTGTCAGACAGAGGGGTCCCTAAATACTAGAGCTCAGGATCAAACTATGCCCATTAAAGGCCCTTTGTGATGTACATGAACCCAGGGAGGAAGGGATGAATGGGAAAGCCAAAGGGCAACCAAATCCAGATGACAATGTGTACTTTTGATGTTGGGATTTCCTATGAGGAAGGTGGTAGAGAGAGTAAAACAGCATTTAGAAATAGTACTGTGCATGTACATGCACATGTGAGAAAAAGATTATAACTGAAAAACAAAATGTTGAATAGCCCGCCTGGATAGCATGTGTGCCTCATATTCAACAGGTCGTGAGTTTCAATCTCGCTTAGGGTGAGTTACCCGGATAAGGTTTTTTTTGGGGGTTTTCCCTTATCTTCAGAAGACGAATGTCGAGTAACTTTAAGCTCCATGGACCCCGAGATCATTTGAGCATCATTTCACCAATTTCATTCATCGTCCGACATGACCAATTAGGTTAAAGGACGTTAAACTGCATAAAAAAAAAATGTTAAATTGGATCTATTAATTTCTTCAAATCTCTTTGAAAATTAGAACGTCAAAGCAAATAATTATTATTACCTGCCTCAGAATTGGTCACTGCAAATTGACACACTCCTTCATCAATAATAAAGAACCAACACCAAAATGTGAGACCTGCAATTCACCGCTTACAGTACAATACATCCTGCTGCAGAGTCCGAAATATACCAAATAGAGACTTCAGGCCAGCTTCAGTATCTTACCAAGTGTTCTACACAACCACCACACAATTAAAAACACTATAATATTTACAAGAAAATGTAAACTTTTTAAATTATTGTGAAGAATATATGTTACCATTTTGTACTTCCATTATGTAAAGAATTATTTTATGTACAATTTGAAAGGTTGCGATGTGACCATGCTGTTAAAACAACCAAAAATAAATAATATTTAAAAAATCTTGAATAGACATCCAATTTAATATTTAAGTTCAGTATCTTTCAAAGCTTAAGCACTCTTTTCTGTTATTTAATGGCTCACCTAGTGGCTATATGCACAGTACTTTCCAGAATGAATACTTGTGAAGCTATTTACTGTCTGACACAAAGGAACATTTGAGAAAGAAATCATGAGATGCATAAAATAAAGGGCTCATTGTCTCACTGATGTCACAGATTGAGCTGAAATTTTTGTAGTGAAAATTCATCAAAAATGAATGTACGCGTGTCTTTACTTTCTCTCCCAAGGGGTCTCTATTTGCTGGACAAAGTAATGAAGTTTTAAGCTGTAGTGCGTAACTTAAGATCTATCCTACACTCATGATCCGCTGCCTGGTAGCATGCCCAGCACTGATCAGGAACTTTGTCTGGCTTCAAGTATCTGCATGCAACACCACACTAAAGATAACAGCCAAGAGTTCATTTACTAAAAACAATATCAGATGTAGATATATTTAATTTTTTTTCCAGTGAAGGATGTCTCCTAGAAAAATACCTGAAGGGATAAAAGCTCATTTTTGTTAAGTTCTTGCTTTTAATATTTTTGAGCGCCAGTTATACAAGAATTAAATAGTAGTGCATCATTTTAATTTGTAAATAATTTTTTCTTGTCAAACTTGAGCCTATGGGTGAGAAAGCCAAGATATAGGTATTTTTATTTTCAATCTATTTTACTAAAAGAATCCCAGCTTGATGTATAACATCAATGCGACAATAGCCCTTGTGAGAATGATGTCTAGGCCTGTACCATTTCCTTCCCAAATTCAAATTATTTCATTTAATGTGTCTCCTCTATGGGTCATTTAAAATAATTGAGAGCATTAAACACTATTCAGCGAGAGTGAAGCTTACAAATGAGAAGAACCTTGAATGATGTGATCCCTCTACAGAATTCTTTCAGTAGAGAGTTCAGCACACAAGAAAAAGAGCAAAAGAAGTAAGTTATCATGCTGAATGCATGAATTATTATTATTGTTACAGCTGAGATTTTATACTTACATTGAGGAACCCTCGTTCATTGTGCTTGCCAATAGTGACAGGGCTATCATTGCCTAGAAAGTGTGACACAACCCTGGACCATACATAGGTCTCTTGTTGTTTAGTGGTTGTGCTTTTAAACAACTCTGTAAGCCAGGGACCGAGCACATTTAGATGTTGGTTCAGGTCTTGAAGTAGAGTCACATTCTTCATTATTGCTGCAACATAATACACTCTATTAATTTGCTGCACAGGCTGTTCAACAGTCCATGTAAATTTAAGCTTTTTATAAAATTTAGGTTTTAAGGTAGAAAAAGTTAGGGACAAAATAATTAATACTATATTTGTTACTAATAATATTACATTTTGAGCCTCTAAACATAAATTATTACAATAGCAAAAATATACTAAAATATTTGTGAATTAAGCAATGCATATTGAAAAAAACTTCTAGTATTTTTACTTAAATTAAAAAAAAGAAAAAAGATTTGAATTATGCAAAAAAGAGCACACACATAAAGAGTAAAATTGAAATTGTTTTATATATAGATGCTCTTTAATTTTATTATTCTTAGCATCCATTTTATACTGGGCATGAAAGACTGCTTAATTTTGCTCAGAGGCCTCTTTGTTAGGCTTGAGGTTCTTTTACATGCATAAATCTATAACATGGGTGTACTGGCTTTACTTCCTTTCTAAAGGAAACCATACTAAACTGCAACATTGGGAACCAGAGGCTAGCATATTACCTGTAGGCCACAGAGCATGGCTGTAAAAAGTGAAAAAAAAAAACAACTTCCTCTCTACATATGATTAAGTCCATCCATCTGTCTGTCCGTCCATCCATCCATCCATCCATCCATTTTTTTTTTTTTTTTTTTTTTTTGCACAGCAAATCAGTATTAAAGGATGGCAGTGATATAACCTCAACTTATTTAGGCTCTTCTACTGATTTGGAAGATGTTTCGTTGCTTAGTTCCACTTGTTGAGAAAAGTATTCAATCTTTTCTTATTATAAAATGTTTAAATTTGTAAACTCAAACCACATAAAAAAAAGCAAACAATTGTCATAGCTCAATCATTAGAATCATAACATTGTTTTAAATGTTACCCTTACTAATGTGTATGCCCCTCACCCACTTGCCCTCTCGACACAGCAGACTCAAGTAAGCCAGGAATGTAAAAATTCACATATCAGGTTGGGAAAACAGACAACATATTTATTTTTATTTACCATAACTAAAGTAATTTTAGTTAAATTTGTATTTATTATACTAATATTGTATCCTGGTTTTTGAACT
The DNA here is from genome assembly GCA_030762935.1 of Hymenopus coronatus. Lineage (NCBI taxonomy): Eukaryota > Metazoa > Arthropoda > Insecta > Mantodea > Hymenopodidae > Hymenopus > Hymenopus coronatus. Next base: position 33,119,452 of record CM060897.1, read on the forward strand.
GTTTATAGATTTATTATGTTACAACCTATGTTTTTTATTAATGTTATACTTGATGAGATGACACCCTCCCTCACTCTGGATTCACCCTTGCTTTGTACCAAGAAAAAATGCCTGTCCTGTCAAATAGAGTAACAATTTGTCCTCCTTATTTTGTCACAGCTGACTAACATTTGACACTAGTGCTTCTTTCTCTTCTGTTGAGGTAACATTTTGGAAATAAACTAACCAACTACAGGAGCAACTAATGAATATAGCAAGTTTGCTGAGATTGTATGTAAATAAGATAAGTGCGGGGTGGTTATTTTCAGATGCTTAAGTGGCATGATGATATGCAAGTAAAATATCATAAACACATTTCAGTACTTGTCATTGCTCTTATCTTTATTAATTATTATAGATAAAAGTGATTTTTGCCTAAGGCACAGTAATTAAGAGAGAGAGAGAGAGAGAGAGAGAGAGAGAGAGAGAGAGAGAGAGAGAGAGAGAGAGAGACATATATGTGTTATGCTCTTATTACTTCCTTTACCTATTTTTATAAAACCACTTTTTTCTATCTGCTACTTGTCAATTCAGATAAATGTCAGCAAAAATTATTTGTTACGTATTTCATTTTAGGTATAAAAGGAATACAGTAGTTCTAATCAAAGCAGGTTGCCATATGCTGGCTTTGAAATTCCATTCTTTGTAAGACCATGTGAAGATCATTTAACTAGTAATGACTTAACTCTTCAGAAAGGTACATTTATTTCAATATTTAATCAAAAATAAAGAATTTCTCAGAAATTGTTAATATCACAAAAAATAAACATACATTTGATGATATTTATGCTCTTTGTGTAGTAACCTTTTGTCTAAAGTCTACAGATTATGTATTTAATGCATTCTGATTGAAGAGCTTCACAAGCTAGTTGCAGATAAACATTTTGTTGCCATACAGATATCTTAAACATATGGTATTCTAATCAAAGTTTTAGTTAATTAAGAAATTAAAAGACAGACAATTTTTTCCGCATAAACAAAATCTTTGTGTTGCATTCTTGGAAGACAGTGGAACTTATGTAGTAAATTTGGTGTTTATCCAACATTTCATTCTTAAATCATATTGTTCAGAGACAGGCATGCAGTCACACATACACATAAGACCTTTCTCTAAAAAAAAATTTTTTTTGGTTCAGTGAATCTGAAAACTTATTTCTGGTGAAATCTCAGTGTCAATAAGGAACAACTGGAAAACATGTTAAACAAAAGTGCACTACACAACAAACATAGATCTCTTTAAAATGCACAATTTATTCCATAAATCTTTTTTTGTGGCTTAAGCAATTTATTAATGGCTTCACTTGATCAATACAACAGAAGTCCAAAATACAATGGATTCATTTAATGTGGAGGAAAGTATGTCCCCTGAAAAAATACTGTACTTTTTATTTATTTGTATTACTTTTTTACTTTTTAAAGTTGTGTTTAAAATTTTTCGAAAGAGTGGTTATGCAGTATAATTTTTGTCCTCAAGACAGCCCTAGCATTGATATTTGCTACAGTCAAATAATACACTGAGAAAAAATGTTACAAATTAGTCCACCAAACAAAACTTACTGATTTCTTTATAACAGTGCAAAATTAGGTTAGTGTAAACTGTGCAGTGTAATTTTCTTACAAATTAAGATTGATTACAGGACTGGAATACATCCCCAGCATAACTGGTGAGTATCATATTTAAAAGTTCTGTACTTAATTGTATATTACATACTTTATAATATAATGTAATTTATTATTGCACAAATATTTCTCTCCACCTCCATGGGATCAATTTTTTCACTTCTAAGCTCACATTTTAATATACCACAGAAATGTTATAACATGGAGTAAATCATGTCTCCCAGCAATCATGTTATTTCATGCTTCTATTGTAGTACTTTCATTTTTTTAAAATCCTGTCAATTTCCATCTGCTTGTTGCTATTCATGGAAAGAACATTTTATGGCCAGTGTATAGCACCCCCAATTCTTAAATATTTGACCATCACTATTCCCTTTATGTCTATAATGAAATGTGATGTAGATATTTATGCATAATGATTTATCTCAATTAAAATAAAGTGGATATAAATAAGTTTTTATAAGAATAGTTTGTATAACCATTAATAAACGATATTGGATAGAGAAAGTCATGTAAATTTAATGCATAAGATTTTTTTTTCATGCTTTTTAGCTGTTAACTATCCATTTATGTATTATCAGTGTCACACCCCTTTGATGTTCGAACAGGCGTTAGACACTATATAAAAAAAATGACAGTGAGTAGAGGAATTTAAAGTATAATATGAGATAGTGAAATAATATAAGAAATGCCAAGGGAGTGATGGTGGATTGCTAGAAGACAATGAAAATAAATGTTGTAGTTTAAAAACACATGGAAATAAATGTGATACTTACGTAAGGCTCGGATGATTCCTTCATCAGAAACTACTCCTTGGATCCAAGGTACTCTATGGAACCGTCCAGTCTTCACTAGGTAGTAGGGATCTGCCCTAAGGAAGCCATCAGGAGCATACTCAACAGCAGGTGTAAACACTACCAAAGGATCAATGGACCATGGCTGCAAACAACAATCCACTCACTAAAGCCTTCCACATTTAGTTGCACTTTAAACAAGAATTTCAATCTTGCCATTCACAACTTGTGTCATCACACAGTTGAATAAAACTTAAGATACTAAAAATGTTGTACATTTTATTGAAAAAGAATAAATATGAAAAAAATATTAAAACCCATTGAATATTTAAAGGTGGTGCTGTGGCCGAGTGATTAGGCCACTCATTTCTCACCAAGGTTCAGTCTGAGGAGACTCCATGTGGGACTGATGGTGGACAAAGCAGCATTTGGTTTCCACTGTGGTTCTGTGGTTTCCACTGCCTGCTCTATAATCAGCTTTCCATTCATCTCATATCAGTCAATTAATCACAAGCCCCTGGTTCTCAAGGTCACAAGTTCAAACCCAGCAGAGGGCATTGGATTTTTTTGGGCATAGAATTCCTTAGCATGGCTTCCTTCAGAAGGGAAGTAAAATCATTGGTACTGTGTTGTGGATTTACGGCATGTAAAGGAACCTCAAACCTCTGAACAAAATTAATTGGTCTTTCAAGCCCAACACAGAATGGGATGCCAAGAGCAGTTAAAGAGTGTCCATAAATAAAAATTAAAAAAAAGAAGAACATTTTAAGGGAAGTAAAATTGTCACTGCTAATACCAGCCTCTCCTCTCTTAACACTGAATTACATAAAAGTTTTGAAACATCAATAAAAGAAGACTGAAAATCCCACACTAATGTTCAGGGTAATTATTTCCTTTAGCACTCATGATCAATTTGTTTCAAGCCTCTTTTGTCCACCTCTGCCTCTCATTCAAGAGATCCTATATCTGAATGTTGGTTAGGGCGAGTTACCCAGATAAGGTTTTTCCTGAGATTTCCCTTATCCTGAGAAAACAATCCTGACATTGACCCTGGGTTCATTCATTTGTTCAATATGACCTATTAGGACATTAAACTTTCCCTAACCCCTGAAAAAAACTCTTGTAACATGTGTTAAATAATAATCTAGAGATGTTTTAGAGTATCTCTTTGGTGCAAAAATGTAGTTTGGATATAAGTTTTAAAATAGTAATATTATAAAGTGTATCCATCATTTGCATGAGACAAAAGACTTGTGAGATTTAGTTCTCTGAAATCCAATACATATATTTGTTATAAAATTAACATATATTTAGGTTCCTCAATGTTATATCAGTTCTGCTCCTTCATTGAGTGTTCAGACAGGTCACATTTTCAGATTCTTCCAACTACATTCCATTAGCATTTCTTGGGTTTTAGGGACTTTTTGTACCAGTAAATAATTGTTTTTGAAATTAATAACCACTAGCTCACAAATCTAACAAGTAATGGTTATTTCAGAATATTATGTTTTATAAAAGGCTGTAAAATCTTATCTTCATTGGAAATCTCATCAATGATGGCAACAAACTACCTAGCTTTTTTTTATGATTTACTTAAAAAAAAATTATGCACCTTGTACTAAAAAAAGTGTTACATTCACATGACTCTACCCTCTATAATTTATTAATGGATATACATACTATTATCATGAAAGTTTATTTTTCTGTCTGCTTATTTTAATCAAGAAACTTTGCAGAAGTAGCTACATTACACATTTTATTAAATATACAAAAGGAATAATGATAATCAAATGTTATGAATTGGACACTATATGCTGACTTTAAACTTCCCTTCTCCTTCCATGGGATTGTGAGGAACAAATGAAAATCGGCAGGATTTGAAAAGAAAGACCAACTCAGACCACATGTTGGACAATTTTAACTTATTAATAACAGATATCTTGTAAATGGTTTGTGGCACTAAAAATACTTGGAATAAAAGTGTTTTAAAGAGATCTACATTTTTTGAGTACCTAGTATGTTTTCGTCTATCATTTAACATTTACTGGTTATATATATTAGATTATACAAAATTCCTTGCAAATAAAATGGACTTATTAGGCTATTTCCAGAAAATCCAAAATAACAATTTTATTTGCAATGTAAATATCTTTAATATGGTATTTTAATAATAATCTTAAATTCATTTTTAAGAAAATCGAAAATTTCGAAAAAATCTTTGATGTACCTAAAGGTTAGTTTAGTTTGGAGAGGGGGGTTTTCTTGAAAACCATTGTGCCTTTGGAAGATACTGAACTTAAATTCTAACTGTATTTATTGACTTTTTGAGTGATGCTGTTTACAGGGACACATGGATATTTTCTAAAAAACGTATTTAAGATTCGCAACTGCCAAAATAGCCGAGATCGCAAGGGCACCCTTCAACGACGATATTTATAGATATCCCTCTAGAAGATACAAAAGAGGCCTTAAAGAGGACAAACTAATGCTGTAAACATCAAGTCGAGAATGTGATCATTGTGTTGTAAGGGATTCAGGAGTAGAGTAGGGCGAGTGGGAGGAATCATGCAGGAAGGTGTAATATAGTGCAAGGCGCATATGAGCTGCTAATAACATATTTGAACGTTTTAATTTATTTCCGGTATGAATTTCTTGTCCCAAAACGCAATTAGGATATTATTATTATTATTATTATTATTATTATTATTATTATTAAATACTAAGCATTGTTTAAAACAAATCGGTCACCGGGTAATAAAATAAATGCTTATTTGTCTTGTTCTTTGATCTATTAGTGAGCAATGCTCTAGGATACAGAGAAATGATGAGAGGGCGAAACTGAAAAAAACTCCATGTTTCTAAAAACAAATGAAATTTGTTTATGTGTATCCGACAGCGACTTTCTAATGTTTTACGAGTTGACTGTCGTGTAGTTTATTCAATTTACTTTAATAGTTTGTTAATTTTCATCATTTAAAGGTTTTGTGTTCACCCAAAACTTATTTTGACCAAAGAACATCTCCGTACTAATGTTTTTACGATTTTAAATAGTCATTAACGACTAAGCAATGTGAAGGTCGGCTTAGAAATGCATTTGTACCAATTATTGGTACAGCGAATTCAAAGGAGATTGGCGCCCGCCTCTGTAATAGGGGTAGTGTGCCTGCCTCCCATCCATGAGGTCCAGAGTTCGAATCTCGGTTAGGGTGAGTTAACCGGATAAGGTTTTATTAAGGGGGTTTTCCTTATCCTGAGAAAACCAATGTCGGGTAACTCTCAGCTTAATAGACCGCGGACTTATTTGAGCATAATTTCACCCATTTCGTTCATCCATACATGACTTGCCAGGTTGAAGTGCGTTAAACTACCATAAAAAGAGTGAGGGAGAGAATGGACTGTTCTAGTGATGAATTTCGTGTAAGACGCCCAAGAACTACCGTTACTAATGAAAGTATTGCCGCTGTTCGAGCAAAGAAAATTGACAGATATTTTATGAATTTATTCGGGCGACATTAGGCATTGGTATTTGTCAAATCTAAAGCATACATCAACAGTTGGACATGAAAAAACGTTGCCAATAAATTCCATGTAAACTGACTCCCGATCAAAAACAACGCAGGATTGGTGTAAAAAAACTCTGGAAAAATATCCAAGGCGGGACTTCAAGATATTGGTAAGTACCATAAGCTTATAACATTCCTAATTTAGCTTGGTAATTTATTTTGCTCGCAGTATTGCGAAACTCGGCTTACGGTCTTCGTTTCGTAAACATTCCTACTTGTAAATAAGGTTTAACCCTTGTATCATAAACTATCATTGTATTCACAATTTAGAAAGGTAATGGCTCTATAATTATTGCAGTCATTGTGGTTTTCCTTCTTAAATAATGGAATTATTATTGCATTTTGCCAGCATTCCGGAAAATGTTCTATTCTGCAACAAAGATTAAAAAAAAAAAAAAACAAAAAAAAAAACATAAATTCGGAGCTTTAAGTTTTATTATGCATATTTAAAGAGTTCTGCATTTAATATGGTCTTTTCCTGGGAATTTAATGCTTCTACTAACTCTTCGTGTGTTATATACTCGCATCTGCTACAGCTGTCACTGCATTTTATACCTCTCTCCGCCATAGATTCTAACTAACTCTTCAAGACATTTACCTAACTGAAACGCATCTTTTCTTCCCTGTTTAGTTACCTTAGCACTTCATATGCCTTTACTTGCTTTCCATGAGCATGATACTCTAAATTGCTCAATAGCGCCTCCCAACTCTGTTTTCTTATTCTTCTAGATTGCCTGTTGTTTTGTGATGTATTTTGAAAATTATGATATCCTTAGAGCTGCGAAAGAAGCAGAATAAATTTACTACCTGCTAACTAACGAAAAGTTTGAGGCACAATATGAGAAATTTATGAAGTCTGGTTAGAAAAGAATGAATTATAACCCTTGGCGAATGGCTCAAACGTAACCTCAAATTTATTTCATAGTTTTCTTTTCTTTTAATATCAGACAATTCTCGTGGAAAAAAAAAAAAAAAAAAAAAACACTGTATGATGCGCGACCGTAAAGTTTCTTTTTGATTCTCGCGTGGTTGTGAAACGAGACGCAGTCGAGTTTCACAATATTCCCGCTCGAATCAAAAACCATAACTTTACGCTTTTACATCATAAATAATTATGTTCTATGACCGAGCGTAATTGAGCAGTTTACGAGCTCATTTCAGATCGCAAACTTGATTTTTCAAGGACATCATAATTATCAAACTCTCCCATTTTCTTAAAATACATCATAGAATAACAATAATATTGGTTTGTCACGGCCTGCTATAATTTGAATTCTTAGTATTCTCAAAATCTGCTATTTTCTCAAAATACATCCCAGAACAGCAATAATATACACAACGTCATACATTTCTCATATTGTGCCTCATAAACTTTTCGGGATTTAGTGGGTAGTAAACTTGATTCTGCTTCTTTGCAGCTCTAAGGATATCATAATTCTCAAAATCTGCAATAATCTCAAAATATCTTACAGAATAACAATAATATTGGTATGCCAAGTCCTGCTATAATTTGAATTCTTAGTAATTGTAAACGTAGATCCATATCTGTTTATTTTGCGAGCGTAAAGTTGGAACATTACTTTACGCTTGCTGCACTTCTTTGCACGTGGATTCCGTAAAAATCAAGTTTGAATTCTGAAACGAGCTCGTAAACTACCGGATTACGCTCGGTTGTAGAACATGTATTTTATACTCAATATGATACTCTAATTTCCTTGTACTGAGATATTTCAAGTACGCTTCCTTCTTTTTATGAATCATATGTTCTGCTTCTTCATTCAAAATTGGTATCTTTCTTTTATTCGTGTAAGTATATGTTTTTCCTAAAGCTGCTTCTGCTTATTTTCGAAAAATACTAATTATCCCCTGCTATGCTTCATTTATATTTTGTTTTATTCCAAATGGGCTATTTTTCCATGCGTTGCTGATATAAATCAACTACTAGGATCTTCTGACAGATGTATTCAATAGATTTCTTCTAATGATGCTTACGTTGCTTACTTCTCCCAAATACGGGTTTCTGTATTAGTTTTAGAGACGCCAAAATAATGATTTGAGTGAATATCATACTCTCTTTATGTCTATATACTAGTGTTTTGTACTGCATGATAAGTTTTCCTATTTGTTCATATAAAATCAACAATGGACCTGATACCTCCTGCATTCCAAATAAAATTATAAATATCTTTATTTGGGAAAACCCCATTTGTTATTCTTAATTCATTAAATGTTGCAAAACGTATTAACTGGTCTCCATTCTAAATTATATGATATTCGCCACGTGGTCTAACTATTCTTTTGACCAAAGTTTTCCAATTTTTAACTTAAAAGTTGCCGGCAATGATTATGTATTTATACTTAGTCATTTTATAAAGTTTTGATCGTAACTATACCGATTTTTGAGCACCGATATCTGATACTTTATAACATGCCGTAGAAGCGATATGTTGTTTGTGTAGTTTTCTGTGTATAAACGCATGTAACCAATTTTGGTAAGTACCTTGCATTATTTTATTTGATGTGGCTGATCATTTAGATGGATTGTTCAACATTTTCAAATGTCGCGGCATCATGTTCTGACAGCGCCGGTAAATTCGTACATTGTTTTATACATTCTCTACTTAGTTAATAGTGCATAGGCAGAGAAGTTTCACCAACAATTTCGATACGGGATTTTACTGAAAATACACGTTTTAGGGTTCCCTATATGTAAAAAAGCCTTTTAGAAAGAGATCCGTGTGCGTGCGTGTGTGAACAACATAATTTTTTTCGGATATATTCCCTGTTATTCAATTTTAAATTTAGAGATACTTTTCGCAAATGGGAAGCCTTCATCCGTTTTACATCTCTTTTGTTTTACTCCCGGTCTGTAAAGAATAGATTTCAATGACTATTCCAGTTTTGTGACGTCATCAGAAAATGTACCAATGAAATAAAGAACATGTTAAACTTTGACCAATCATAGTTGTCTTAGCGGTCACACCACACTAGAGGAAACGTCTTATCCAATAAGGTCTCATCGTTACTGAACATATTAATTCAACTGTATATAGTGATTACGTCATCACTATTTGTTAAACAGCAAACTGAAAGATAGTGAACCCATGATTGGGCCAAGCTTCAACAGAGGATAGTGATTATTTTATAAATGATTTCAAACCTAAGAACTCGGAAAAGAACAGAAGATATATTTGTGATACATTTGAAAGGTTTTGTGCAGTGCGTCATTACGAACTAACATGTTATTTTACTGAATTTTCTAGGTTAAGTAGTATTGATTATTATTTACTCTATCAATAGTTGGCAACAGTTAGACCTATAGTATTTATCATTTAGTAGACCATGATACACCGAGGTTTGTTTTAACTAACTTCAAAAGAAAACATAATATGAGTTTTATGTGTTTATGATAAATATTATAGTTTTACGCAAGAAATTTTATTTTGACAGTTACTTAAATTTAATCGTGAATTAGTCTTATCGAATTGCACTCATGCTTTTATTTTACTGGGTTAATTTCGTGAGCCCAGCGCGCTCGCGAAATTGTCATAAGTAATATAACGAGAGCTCCAACTTTTATCTAGAGAAAGGTTGTAGCTCGAGTTGTATTTAATAAGACTATTTCGAGAATAAAATAACAATGATTAGCCTATATGGACACGAAGAATAATATTCCTAAAATCCCATTTGTCTTGGCGTATATTTGTACCGAAATCACTTCACCTTAATGCCCATAACATAAATAATGGCCTCATTGCTTATAGAATTCGTTGCACTGGTTCCATGCACTCTCTCTGTTGTTTTTACTATTCTGCGGCTTTGAGTTTTCAATTAATATGTCTATTTTAGCGATATACATTGCCCCAAACGTTTTGGAACTTCTGCCATTATGTACGGGAACATCACTGCACATTGATGCTATAACTATGAGACGAACATTAGTTCAGAGAGAAAACAAATGCACGTGGGTGCGATAAATTTAGAAAAGCAATTGCATGTAGATGTGATAAAAGAACTATTAAAATGCAGAGATAATGAGTTCCGATTGGTTGGAATTTTACGTGCAGATGTACTGGATTGGCCCCTTCCTACGACCACGTGTCATGAACGAAATAGTAAAATGAAACTTCAGTCGTACAATTACTTACAGGCATGCGCATAGCGACAGCTTTTTAAATATTTTGCATGTCTTTAGCCTAGTGTATTTCCTTATTCCCCTTCTATTCATAAGGAACTACGTATTAGACCATTTCAGGCAACGTTTAACTTGATTTGCATTATTAGATAAAATAATTATTTTGTGAGATATTTTGTTTGCAGAAGAAATAGAGAAAATCATGTAAATGGATCACATACGATTGTTTTACTAAAGTTATTATGGATAATCTCTGAATAAGATACTGGTGGCGATCCGTATGTGAGCTACATGAACTAATTTGAAATTAACATTATTATAGTGAACTCCTCTCAGGCTCTACTGAGCGGGACGTTATGACCTCAAATATTCTGCGAAATGAGCTCCATTCTCAGTTCCACTCCTGGTGGATTATGAAAAAAAATCTGATGTATTAACAGTCACATGACTTTCTCTAACTGCTTTACAAACTACTTACAAAAGATTATTCTCCTTTCTACACAGTGCTAATCGAGAAAACATTAGCAGAATGTTATTAGTTAGTCCCTTATAAGTAGGAGGGAGCTAAGGGAATGCACTAGGCTAAAGCGATAGTCAAATGTTTTAAAAGCTATCGTTACGCAATTGTCATTGTAAATCACTTCTTTGCTTGGCCAGGAGTAGAACAAAAGAAAAACGTACACTTTCTGTCAGGGAAAAGTATGAGTACTTTACAAGTGAAACCAAAAACAAGGAGTCGACCTCCGCGGTGTAATGGTTACCATGCTGACTTCATATACCCAAGGTCGCGGGTTCAAACCCGGCGGAGGACGATGGATTTTTTCGGGCGTAAAAATTCTTAGCATGGCTTCCTCCATAGTTGTTGGTCCCGTGACGTAGCTTTATGGGACGTAAAAGAACCTCAAGCCTGATAGAGAGGCCTCTAAGCAAAATTAAGCGGTCTTTCACGCTGAGAACCACAGCAGTTATAGAGCGTCCATAAATAACACGCCATTTACATTTTCAATAACAAAGAAAGTCTCGGAAACGGTTATCTCCACAACAAAAACGTAAATGACATAAACCGTGTTAATTCCAAATCTTCTCGGGCTTCTAGCCAGGTAAAAACTTGGCTTGACACCAACGTTTCGAAGAAGTGCATCTTCCTCGTCTTCAGTTCTTATTTTAAATAAACCGTGTGTTTTGACGAAGTATACATTTTTTGTGTAATATGTATTTGTGTATCTCTTACGGTTTAGCAGTTAATCAAAATTTACTAGACTTCATCCAGAATAAACAGCTCTTCAGATGCTATTCCCATAAAATTCAAGATTTACATTTTATTTGGGATGTAAATATCTTGAGTATACGGGATTTTAATCAAAATCGTTAGTGCCATTTTTGTGAAACAACAATATTTTCGAAAACTTTTCCATGTAAAGGATAGTTTGTAGAGGGGGGGGGGGTCTTGAAAATCTTCGTGTCGCATCCTTGGAAGATACTAAACCTAAATACCAAGTTTAGTATTTAACGGTCTTTTCGTTTTTGAGTTATGCTGCCCACAGACATACGCGGACCTTTTTCCAAAAGTGTTTTTTTCGGGCTCAGGGGACCCCAAAACATATATTTCCGGTGAAATCTCGACATCGAAATTTTGGGTGGAATATAATACCTTCTCTACCCACTATGTACATTGTACACGTGGGCTAGAGAAAGTAAGAACTGTAAAAGTTGTAACATAAATTACAAGTGTTCAACATGTAATCCGTTTGTAACATGACATACATCCGTTCTTGTTATACTGACGTTAGCGTGTGCGGTGTAACTGATCCTACTGCTGCAAAAATGCTCAATTCAGGTAGGTCTGCAGGTAACGGTGACTTTGTATACATGATCCTTTTAATTCCCCACAAGAAAAAAAGCACAGAGAATCATTTCGAGGGACCTCGATCTGATTGACTTTCTCAACATTCTCATCTGACACGCGCGGTCGTTCGGTACACTTTTATTTACAAAGAAACCCTGCCGTTTGGATCTGATTGCCACTACCTACATATGTTATTAGCGATTACCAAAAGAGGTGTTAAGACAAATTCACCTATATTTCCGCTGAATTTTTATTTTCACGTATGCACAATGCACATTGTAGGTAGAGAAGTTATTGTATTCCATCCAAAAATTCGAAACCATTATTCCATCGGAAATACATGTATTGAGGAACTCTGAATCCCCCCCTCAAATGCATTTTTAGAAAAACATCAGTGTGAGTGTCTGAGGACAACATAACTAAAAAAACTCGCTTACTTTGTGTTTAAGTTTAGCATCTTTCAAGGATATGACATGAAAATTTCCAGAAAAGTCCGCCACCCTTACATGGAACATTTTTCGAATTTTTAAATTGTCTAAAAAGTTGCTCCAATGATTTTGTTTAAAATGTCGTATATTAAACATGTTTACATGACATAAAATGTATATCCTGAATTTATTGGAAATAGCCCCTGAAGTCCTTCATTCTGGTTGATTTTTACATAACTGTTCAGGAAAAAGCTTAAGTATTTTAAATCTCAAAACAACAAAACAAGGAATTTCTCAGAAATGGTAAACTTCACGAAAAAAAACAAATAGGAAATAATTGTGTGTTTTAACGAGATCTACATTTTTTTGTGTATTAAGTTTTTGTCTATCTCTTACGGTTTATCAGTTACGTAAATTTCAGCAAATTTCATCCAGAATAAAGAGATCTTTAGAGGCTATTCTCAGAAAATTCAAGATATACCTACATTTTATTTGCCATGTAAATATCTTTAATACACGGTATTTTAATTAAAATTGTTAGAAGCATTTTTAAGAAAATCAACATTTTCGAAATGTTTTCCATATAAAGCATAGTTTAGAATCGGGAGGGGCGGGGTTCTATCTTCGTGTCACATTCCTGGATGATAACAAACTTAAATACTAAGTTTGGTATTTTACCGACTTTTCATTTTTGAGTTATCGTGTTCACAGACACACAAATGCACACATAAGCATACCTTTTTCTAATTTTCTTTTTTTTACTTTCTCTACACTTAGCTACTATGTACATAGTGTATAGAGAAAATATTGTATTGCACCCAAAAATTCGATACCATGATTTCACAGGAAATTCATGTTTTGAGACCTCCTGAACCCAAAAAAGCATTTTTAGAAAAATGTCCGTGTGTGTCTGTGTATGTGTGTGTGTGTGTATCTGTGGGCAGCATAGCTCAAAAATGAAAAGACCGTTAAATACCAAACTTGGCATTTAAGTTTGGTATCTTCCAAGGATGCAACACGGATATTTAGAGAAAAATCCCCCTAATGCAAGAAACTCTTTACATGGCGAAAATTTCGAAAATTTTGATTTTCAAGAAAATGGCTAATGATTTTGATTAAAATACCTTATGTTTAAGATATTTTTATGACAAACGAAATGTATATCTTGCATTTTCTGAGAATAGCCTTTGAAGACGTCTTCATTCTGGATGACTTTTATATAACTGGCAAACCGTGAGAGAAAGCCAAAAAATCTGATGTGTTACACTCACATGACTTTCTCTAAATGCTCTACAAACAAACTTCTTACAAAAGATTATTCTTCGTTCTACACCATTCTAATAGAGATAAACATTAGCAGAATCTTCTTATTACTTAGTGCCTTCTAAGAAGCAGGAAACTAAAGGAATGCGCTATAATAAAGTGATAGTTTTAAAAGCTGTCATTATGCGATTCTTTGCTTGGCTTGAGTAGAACAAAAGAAACACGGACACTTCCTGTCTGAGAAAAGTATAACTTCTTAATAATTGAAGTTATACTCTGCAACAAAAACGTAAATGACATAAATTGTATGTTTTGACGAGATCTACTTTTTTGTGTAGTAAGTTTTTTCTATCTCTTACGGTTTAGCAGTTAAGGAAAATTTGGCAAAATTCATCCAGAGTAAAGAGGTATTCAGAGGCGATTCCCAGAAAATTCAAGATATAAATTTTATTTGGAATTTACATATCTTTAATATACGGGATTTTAATCAAAATTGTTAGAACCATTTTTGAGAAATTCAAAAATATTGAATATTTTTCCTTGTAAAGGGTAGCTTGTGGTCGGAGAATTTCTTTAAAATCTTCGTGTTGCATCCTTGGAAGAGACAAAACCTAAATACCAAGTTTGGTAGTTAATGGTTATTTTCGTTTTTGAGCTATGTGGTCCACACTCACCACACACACGGACTTTTTTTACAAAAATTATTTTTTCGGATTCAAGGTACCCTAAAACATATATTTCCGGTGAAATCTCGACATCGAATTTTTGGGCGGAATACAATGCCTTCTCTATCCACTATGTACATTGTACATGCTGGCTAGAGAAAGTAAAAGCTTACTACACAAAACATATAGATCTCATTAAAACACACAATTTATGTTATATGCATCTTTTTTGTAGAGTTAACCGTTTTAGAGGTAATTCGGATTATTGGTTTCAATTTTAGCCACTTAAAGTTTTCTCAAACGGGAAGACCTCTTTCTCCTCGTTTCTCGTTTATTTATTCCTGGCAATCAAAGAGATTGGAGTTTCAATTGTTTCGCATAGCGACCGGCTTTTAAAGGACGAGACCATCACTTTAGCATATGAATTTTCTTATTTCCCTTCTACTTACAAGGAACTAGTAATAATACTAATTCTGCTTATGGTTATCTTAATTAGCATGATGTAATAGCAGATTAATATTTTGAATAAAAGGTTTATTTACCGGACAGCTGGAGGACATCATGTGAATTGAACACATAAGATTTTCCACTTCTACTTGCAAGGGACCAAGTAATAAGGACAATTTCTGCTGATATTTTTCTCTATTAGCATGATGTAGTTAGAAGAATATACATTTTAACAATAATTTTTACTGATATGTAGAGAAAGTCATATAAATGGAACACAGGGGACCCTAAAACGTGTTCAATTTCCGGTGAAATCTCGGTATCGAATTTTTGAATAGAATACTATGCCTTCTCTATACACTATGTACGTAGTACATGTAGAGAAAATAAAAAGGGATGAGTGATATTACTTATGTGAAACTAGAAGCACAAACAGAGTGAATAATTTTACAAGTCAACAAACTTGTTATTTTGAACGATTGGTTGTTTTTATTCTCTTGTTTGTTTTCAATATTCTACAGAAATGACATTTATATTCATCTATTGTGCAAGGTTCGCGCATCAACTATTCCATTCATTACACGTAATCCAACCCGACTTGAACATTTTCCTGTATACATTTCAAAACATTGAACATTCATCTTCAAGCTTCTCTTGAATTTGTTTACATTTCATTGCCTCTACATTCAGGACCGGTTAAGTTGGCTCTCAGGGACTGGTTGCTTAGAGAACACGAGAACTATTGAAACTCATCCATAAGTTTCAGGCATTCCAAAGCTCTCATACGGAGATTGGTTAGAAGTAGGTCGCGAGAACTGCTAAAATTATGTGGGGAAAACTCATTTTTACGGAGCACTGTCCCCTTAGAGAGTACCTGCCTCAGAATGGGTTAGGCCCCAGTCACAATGAAAATTAACCGTAAAAACTCTTATGTGTTCCATTCACATGCCTTTCTCTACACATCTAAAACACATTGTTGTTAATAAGCTTACTCTTCTATTTACTTCAAGCTAATCGAGAAAAAATTAGTAGAAATAGTCTTATTACTTACCTCCATGTAAAGGGAAACAAGGGAGTACCATAGGCTAAAGTGATATAGCTGGTTGCTATGTGATTGAAATTCCTTTGTTTGTATGGATAGGAGTTGACAAATTCCCGTATGAAAATGGCGTGTTATTTATGGATGCTCCTTAACTGCTGTGGTTCTCAGCGTCCCATTCTAAATTGGGCGTGAAAGACCGCTTAATTTTCCTCAGAGACCTCTCAATCAGGTTGAGGTTCTTTTACGTGCCGTAAATCTACGACACGGGACCAACGGCTTTACGTCCCTTCCGAAGGAAGCCATGCTAAGGATTTTTACACCCGAAAAAAATCCATCCCCGCGACCTTGGATATATGAAGTCAGCATGGTAACCATTACACCACGAAGGACGACTTTCCGTATGAGAAATGTATAAATATTTTATAGCTGAAATCAATAACAAGGAATATTTAAAAAACAATCAACTCCACGATAAAAATGTATATAACATAAATTGTGTGTTTTAACGAGCTCTACATTTTCATTAAGCGCGTTTTTGTCTATCTCTTACGGTTTACTGGTTATGCAAAATTCCACAACCGTTAAAGCCATTTTTGAGAAAATCAACATTTTCGAAAATGTTTCCATGTAAAGGGTAGTTAATAGTGGGGGGGATTTTATTGAAAATCTTCGTGTCGCATCCTTGGAAGCCTCTGAACTTAAATACGTTTGATATTTAATGGACTTTTTGTTTTTGAGCCCTGCTGCCCACAGACACACACACACACACACACACACACACACACACACACACACACACTGACAGACAGACAGAAGATAGACATACACACTGACAGTTTTCTAAAAATGTTCTTTTTTGGATTCAGGAGGTCTCAAAACTATATTTGCGATGAAATCTTGGTATCGAATTTTTCGGGTGTAATACTATACTCTCTCTCTCTCTCTCTCTCTCTCTCTCTCTCTATATATATATATATATATATATATATATATATACATACACAATGTACATAGGACGTATAGAGAAAGTAATAATGTAAACTTAGAAGCTAGATGCTATGTATTGCAATGGAACCTTTCACAATGAATCTCGTAAACATAAAATTACACATTGAATTAGACTAAATTTAGAGGGCTGAAAGATCCAAACTTTTAAATTTATGTCTACGTCAAACATAAGATACTAACCAATCATAGAGCGATTCTCATCACTGATTATCTTCCACCTCACATCTGCTGTTGACTCACCAAGTGTAAGATAATGGGCCAAATCGGTGTGGGTTAAGCGCTGGCTTTCTGATTCCAAATTCGCGGGTGCAAATCCGGCCCAGACGAGGGGTTTTAAAGGTGCTTAAAAGCGACAGCCCCATTTCAATAGATTTAATGGCTTGTGAAAGACCTCCTGCGAGACAACATTCTGGCACACTAGCGGCGCTGATATGATCCTGACATTTGACAGCATCGTTAACAAATAAAGTATTTATTTATTTTAAAATAACGACCGAGAGTCACTGAAGTATCTATAAAATCACACCTGCCCGTCTCTGTAGTGTGGTGATAGCGTGTCTGCCCTCACATTCAAGAGGTCCCGAGTTCGAGTTAGGATGAGTAGCCCTGTTAGTTTTTTTTTTTTCTTTTTTCTTTTTCTGGTGTTTTTTCTTATTCCGAAAAGACGAATGTCGCGTATCTCTAAGCTCTACGTCATTTGAGCGTTATTTTATCAATTTCATTCATCGTCTGATATGACCTACCAGGTTAAATGTCGTTTAACTATTAAAAGAAATTCGCAACAAATAGATTTTAATAGTAGGTGGTGCTTTGATAGTTTTCCTTTCACCGGGCAGCTAGCATTTGTTTAGATTATGGAAAGCAACCCTCTGGTGTATTCTTCATTAATTTAGGGCAGGCGTTTCTAGCTTAGGTGTACGCCAAAAGCGCAGCGAGGAACTCGCGACTCACAGGGAACTACCTGGAACAAGTAATACAACGCAGCATTGAGGACAAGCTCTCGTCACGGCTGAATCAAGGGTCAGAAATGAAGTAGCAAGACGCGAGTATTGTGATATGACAATTTCCCTATGACGTATTCTATCACGCTCCCCCCTACTATGCTCAGAGTTTTGTGATTGAGTACGCAGTGTAATCTTCCTCAGATGAGTCGAGTTGGAACAGCCTGATTTAGGGGATGAACCCACCATCACCATAGCCTTCGCCGAGAGGATTGACTTTTTAAATATGCTACTCCAACTAAATTAATTACTGCGGGTTGCATAGGTTTGCATAAATGCTAATGGTGTCTGCTCAGAAGCAGATATTTTAACTCAACTGTGAGTAGACCTTCGCTTATTCTCCCTTCTTGATGATTAGTATTGCGTTATCTATTTCATTGTGAATGTCTAAATACTACTAAGTTTAAGTGTTAAGTCTTAAGTTACTATGCTTACATCTATTTTTCCGTTGTGAATGGCACAAGAACAAGTGTCAATAGGCAAAACGAGATAGCCGCCCATCTATTGTGAGAGTTCTAGTATTTGCTCACCAGAGTTCTCATTTAGAGAGTGAGTTCCAGTCTTCACAGTCCAAACTGATACATTTCATTATGAACGTACAGTAGTTTTCAGAACATGATAACTCTGCCCCACTCTTCATCCAAAGAATGAAAGGCTTAATTTTAAAATTTGCTGTTGGAAACCAACCACTTACTGATGTTTTAACTAAGGCACGGTTCTCGACTTGCAAGCAAGTCTCCAGGAAACAGATACGTTGCCTCTCGCTCCTAGTACACGTTCGTATTTTGTTTGCTAACGGTTATTGCCCAGTGGTAGCGGAGAGCGGTCCCGTTTGAGGGACATAGTGTTTTGGAGAAAACTATACATCGTTTGTAGTGCCGTATGGTGTAAGATGGACTTTAATCATATTAAAATATCTAACTAAAACAAAGATCATAATACTTACCTTGAACTTATCTACTGAATTGGTGAGCACCTTGGGGTCGACCTTCCTAAGGCACGATATCATCGTTAATGTGTCACTTTCTGGATCACAACCCACC
This sequence comes from Hymenopus coronatus, assembly GCA_030762935.1. Taxonomy (NCBI): domain Eukaryota; kingdom Metazoa; phylum Arthropoda; class Insecta; order Mantodea; family Hymenopodidae; genus Hymenopus; species Hymenopus coronatus. The sequence continues at coordinate 33,138,346 of CM060897.1, forward strand.
ACCTCCGCCTGACGTTTCGCTATGGATAGAGAGTCTGATGGCCAGGCGAAAGGGGCCAGTGCCGTCCCACTCTGGGAGATTGCCTTGTGAAACAGCCCCTTGCTAAGTGGTGACATCATGTGGAAATGTACCGATGTTGCTCCAGCACTCTGTCCGAAAATGGTCACACTTTTAGGATTTCCTCCCAGGGCCGCGATGTTCTCCTGTACCCATTTTAGAACAGCCACTTGGTCTTTCAAACCGAAATTCCCAGGGCAGGCACCATCGTTCGTGCTCAAGAAACCTGAAACGTTAAATATGTAAATGAGTATCCCTAGCTGCATTTAATGCTGATGACAGAAGACTGTGGAGTAGTTGATGAGAATGACAACGATAACTTACAGTACAGAGTGATAATTAGGGATAGCATCTCGGGGACCGATAGCGGGGCACTTGTGAATATCAGTTCCATACCTACCGAGTATAGACTGACCTGTATTGCCGACTGCACGAGCCGAATGTAAACAACCTGTAGTAACGTATTGGGGAACGTGGCAGCAGTATATTATGCTGTATATTACAATACTGTTTTACAGGTAATTAATGCCTTAGATGATAGTGCATGCTCTTCAATCAAAATTGTAAATTTTCTTACTTCAAATGGATTGCATGAAGATTTGCAATTCATACAGAAGAACTTTGCAGATATATCTACGAACAATAATACTATTTGGAAACATCGAACATTGAAATACCTGGAATCCTGAAAGCTGTAATGAACTTGTGCAAGCAATTAATCAGAGATCCACGTCACTTGTGTTAGATCGTGTGAAAAAGAAAGTGAAGACAGTGTTTTGGAAAAAAATATTTTCAATGATGCGCGAAATACAAAATGTGCTACTAGGTGTTGCTACGGAAGTAATTGCTGATGGAGTATCTTAGCCAATTGTATGACCTATTTCCGTTTTGTTGTAATCACATCTTGTGATGCGGAGCGAAGTTTTTCGCAATATAAAGTCTATTTACATGTCAATTGGAGACGATTCACATTTGAGATGTTACGAATGTACATATGTTATGCATTGTAATCTACGTATCTTGAGAGAAAATGAAACGAATAATGATGTTGATGGCTTATTACACAGCAGCAATTGAATGTATGTAAATATTAAAATTGTTAGTTCCCATAAATCAGTGGTATTTATGTTTACCATCCACCCTACCTCAATCGACTTCCACTGCTAGTGAAAACATCACAGTATACCACTGCCCCATTTTCCTTCTACTAATACCACTACATTGTCAACACATTACAACTATATACCATACTGCGCTAACTTCAATTATTCTGTCCCGGTATCGGTCCCCAAGATACTATCCCTAGTGATAATCAGTCCAGCAAATGTATAACATAACATGCTTCACAACAGCCTTAATCTTCGAGAAAATACTTAAGCTTGGGAAGAGTGCGGGTTTTAAATGCTTAGTGCGCAGCGAAATTACTCCTTATAGAGGTAGAAAGAAATTAAGGTTACATAACAGAATGGAACTATTCCAATAAATGAATAAACCATTATAGTCCTAGTTATGCAGTTACAAAATAACAGTCATTAAAGCAGTTTTATAATCAGTTCTAAAATAAAACTAATGAGCTCCATTCGCATGAATTTTTCTACCTATTTGGCAACAAGTTATTCTTACAAAGCTTATTGTTTCGTGCTAATCGACTTAAAATTAGAAGAAATTGTTTTATTATGTGTTTTATGTAAGTAGAAGGGAAATAGGGGAATACGTTAGGCTAAAGCGATAGTCAAATCTTTTAAAAACTGTCGCCATGGCTTTGCATGGCCAGAAGTGAAAAAAAAAAAAAAAAAAAAAAAATGAAACAAATGAGAACTTCCTGTTTGAGAAAAGTATAACTATTTTTAAAAAATAAACCAATAATCTGAAATATCTCAAAGTGGTTAGCTCCACAAAAAATATAGGCCATAAACTGAGTGTTTAACGAGATGTGCATTTGTTATGTAGTACCATATTATCTATCGCTTACAGTTTACCGGTTACGCCAAAGTCCTCCAGAATGAACAACATTTTTGAGGCTATTCCTAGAAATTTCAATTATATATTTCATTTTCAATATAAATATTTTAAACAGATGCTATTTTAATCAAAGTCGTCAGAGTTATTTTTGAGAGAATCCATAATTTAGAAAAATGTTCCACGTAAAGGGTAGTTAGGGTGGGGGATTTTCTTGAAAATCTTCGTGTCGTATCCCTGGAAGATGTTAAACTTAAATACCAAGTTTAGGATTTAACGACTTTTCGTATTTGAATTATGCTGCTTACTGACACATGGACCTTTTCCAAAACTTCCTTTTCTTATTGGATTCAGGGGGCTTCAAAACGTTTATTTCCTGTGAAATCTCGCTATAGAATTTTTTAGTGGAACGCATACCTTTTCTATCTACTACGTACGTTCTAGAGAAAGTAAATAAAGCTCTGATCGTAAAGAGTACGTTGCGTTAATATAACACTGTTGCAAGTGGCCCAAGAGCGCCGTATTTCACGTGTGTAGATATCCCTTTGTGTCTTAAGAGTTGTAGAACCCAATGGTGCAATTTCAAGTCACACAGTTCAGTGGGAAATTGTCGAATTAGTGTAAACGATCTTCTTTCTACCCCTCCTTTTATCAGCAAAGACAAACGGATTACATACGTTGAGAGGCAGTTCCCCGCCTTGCACTGGAGTGCACAGTCCGTGATGATAGAACAGTGAAAAAGACAGAATATTTTAGAATATTTTCCACTTCAGCTACAGAGACTTTGTTTTTGCTGTAACAGATTCACTTTTAAATTGAAAAAAAATCTTTATTGCACCTATCAATATGCACCCATAGCTATTTTTACTTTCTCTACACGTAGTATGTATATATTGTACAGAGAAGGTATTGTATTCCACCCAAAAATTCGATACTGATATTACACCAGAAAGATGTGTTTTGAGATCCCCTGAGTCAAAAACAATTTTTTTAGAAAAAGGTCCGCGCGTGCGCGTGTGTGCCTGGACAACGTAGCTCAAAAACGAAAAGACTGTTAAATACCATACTTGGTATTTAAGGTTAGAACTTGCATGCTCCAAGGATGTTTTTTTTTTTAGGAAAAAAAAATTAAAAATGTTGTTTTTCTCAAACGACTTAAACGATTTTGATTAAAATGTCGTATATTAAGGATATTTAGAATCACAAATAAAATGTTTATCTTGAATTTTCTGCGAATACTCTCTGATGATCCCTTCATTCTGGATGGCTTTTGTATAACTGGTAAACCTCAGAGATAGGACAGTTTCTTACTGCACAAAAAATGTAGATCTCTTTAAAACACACATGTTATATATCATATACAATTTTTTGTAGAGTTGTCCGTTTCCGAGTTATTCCTTATTATTGGTTTTAATTTTAAACTACAGAAATGTTCTCAAACGGGAAGTCTCCTTTCGTTTCACCTCTTGTTTTATTTTACTACTGGTCGTGTAAAGCGAACCGAATGCTATTTCACGTAGCAACTAGCTATTAAAATATTTGACCATCGCTATAGTCTAGTGTATTCCCTTATTTCCCTTCTGCTTAAAAGGAAGCAAGTAATGTGTAGCAATTTCTGCTAATGTTTATGTGGGATAGCATGACGTAGATGAAATAATCTTTTGTAAGAATAGTTTGTTGGCAAGATAGGTAGAGGAAATCATGTGAATTGAACACTCAGATTGTTGTAATTGTGTTTACTCCGTTCTTGTTTAACATTAGAGCTGAACACTGTGGTGCAACCCTGAGGACTCTCTTAATGATGGTTCGTCTCCGCTGATAAGCAAGAAAAGCAGAACGAAGATTGCTCACATTAATGCACCAATTACCCACTGACCAATTTTTATCTGGAATGCCCTGTTGAGTTTTGCAACTCTCTCTTTTAACATACAAAGGGATACCTGCACACGTGAAATATCGCACTGTTGGGCCACCTGGTATATGAGTCGGACCCATCCCTGCTTACAAGTTCCAATAGTGGAGAATATTTGTTGAAAATCTTGCCAGTCAATTTTTTTTTTCTTTTGAAGTTTTGCTATACATATACAAAAGACAAAACTGAGATGAAATTTTGGAACACTTATAGTTGTTAACTTATATTACGAAATCGTGCATGGCAAATGTAGGATGGGAAGCAAAGAGGAAAGGAGGTAAGTATTGTCTTACTGCTTGGTAAGATTTACGAAAGATTCTTCGGAGTTGGAAAGAAGAATTACGACTTGATGCTTTAGAGTCAGTGGAGTAACAGACGTCCAAGAATGTTTTGCACTTGTGCGGAAAAAGTGGACCTAACTTGACTTATTTTGGAACAGTTATTTGGAAATTATTATCATTTTTGGAACTGTAACGGTCAACATATTCTGGCAAATAAGTTTTTCCACCACGCTCTAGAAAGTCTGCGTGCTTGCCATAGGACCAATGTATCCGTTTTGTAATGTGCTGGGTTTTGAATTTTCCTACAACCAACATCTCTTACATTTCTGCCGTTGTTTTATGTTCCTGGTGTGATTTATTTTTCACAAAATATTATCATGAACTTGAATAGTATTTATATGTATAAACTACATAAACTATATCAAGGCATTACTTGTTGCGTCTTGTGAATTTTTGTACACTGTGTAATGAAAACGTTTTAGCCTTAACTTGCTACCCTATTATTTCAATATTAGTATTATGTATTAATTGTCTTATGAGAACGAACTATTTCAAAGTATCATACGTCATAACTAAGTTAGATAGCTTCATGATAACGAGAGACCAGGCGTCGGCGATTGGTGTGTGAAGGTGGACGGGGAGTTTGCGCTGTTTAAAGGATTTATCCCTGGCTCTTGGATGTTCGCCTGGTGCCCCTTCTTGAGGGGGAAGGCGGGTTCGTCGATGGTGCAGACAAGCTCGCGCCGACATTAGAATTGATGGTTCTCTAGCATCTATTGTAGGGAAGGGGTTCCCACCTCAGCTGCAGTGGTTTGAGAGCTGCGGTCTCCTAACACTCGTAGTATTTTTTACTTTTCCAGAAATACTCTCAAGATATACACGGACGTAAGTACTGTATTAGGAATAAAGTTGCCGTTTCTCAAACACAAACTATTTATTTCTCAACACTAGTCCCCTTTTAGGGATTTACACTTCTCTCAACGTTCCTACGCTCCAAACATTGGAATTTTCAAGCTCTGTAAAATAGGTCTCTGTCTTGACGATGATTTCATTTATTCTCGTGATTCATTTCTTCATATTTGTAAACAAGAAAAAATCGCAGGAAACCAGATCGGGCAAACATCCGGAGTGAGACACTGAAAGAAAACATAAAGTAGCACAAAAATGCATCTGTTAATAGCCACAATGATCGGAGAAAATCGTTAGTAATGCCTCTTCTCTTTTTAATAGCTATCTTAAGGCATGGAGATTTCCAATAATTAAATTTCTTGACCACTTATAATATAAGAATTCATGCTCTTACCTACATAAAATTACCCCCTAACTGGATGTCATCTATACCCCATCCAACCGGTATAATTACAGTAATTGTTTTTCTAGAGTTTGGGAGAATGCATTTAATATATTACCTAGTGCTCCCAAACGGTAGTTGAAAGTGACCAGTACAATATCCCGATCCAGGAGGAACTGTGGACCCCACAAGAAGCTGGCTCCTGTCCCAGAGAAGAAACCACCCCCATGGATGTAGACCATCACATCCAGGGTTGCATCCTTCACCTGCATGAGACACAAACTTTACTACAGTGAATGTGAAAGGCTAAAAGAAAGGTATACATACTGCGTTTTCATGATGTTGCTCGTTTCATGACAGCGAGGTTATCGGCAGTCAGAATGACACCTCTCTCTCTCTCTCTCTCTCTCTCTCTCTCTCGTGCATGTTGCAAGTTCCTGAAATTACAACAATCACAATAACCGCTACCTTATGATTAGAAAAGTAAATTATGAAGAAAAATTCGCGAAAAAATATGAAATTTTCCCCAGTAATGAAACCGTAAAGCGAAAAATCCCAATAGTATGAATTGCATATTTTGAGGCACAAAATATTTTAAGCGTTTAAAGCAGCTTGATTTTATTTTTGGAGTATATGCCTTTGTTTCTTTTTACTTAATCTCCCTGTTGCAACAATTTTTGTCCATATTTAATAACAAAATATCAAGTGAAATACACAAATGATATGGGTATTTATATTTTAATCATTGCAAAACTTTAAGCTTAAAGAAAAAGAAAAAAGAAGTTATTGGTTGCTTTACCCTTGCTTGTTAATAATTAAAATATGCTATTAAAAGCATCGATTTGCGAAAATAAAAACTACACAAGAATAGGAAAGATTTAATTTCGCACGTTTCGCCTTATAAAGGAAATCGTGGCTAAGGAGATAGACAGGCTGCGGCATGAATTAGAGTTACGTAGAAATGTCTTAAACATGGCTAACATTGCATTGTTTCGTGATATAAACGTGTCTTTTCGACGAAAATAACGAGCACTTTATTTGTTTGCATAGAACATGGGTGTATTAAGCGACTGTAATTTTGCTTCATTGGGCCAGAATGGAATTTAATAATTCAGCTCGCGCCTTAGCAGTCTGGCGGAAAGGCTAAATTTTCTCAATTTGCTTTACCTACCTACATTCATCTCTAGTTATGATGACAGATGTTGGGAACATTGTATTTCTGGTATCTCTTAGATAATTGCACTCTTGAGAGAAGCTTGAGAAGCTTGGCTTTTCTAAACGTGTTTCACAGAAAACTGCCCGAATATAATATGTGGAATGTCCAATTCATTGCTGATGGAAATTACTTTTAAAGAGAAAAATTATAGTCTTACAAAATATATCGAAATATGAAGATTTTACCAAATAATTATGAAAACATGATATTGAATTTTACACACTGCAAAACGTAAAAATATTTGTTGCCATATTGATAGCAAGTATGGTTTAAAATAATAATAATAATAATAATAATAATAATAATTACCTATAATAATGTAATAATAATGATTTTAATAATAATAATAATTACCTATAATAATATAATAATAATAATTTTAATAATAATAATAATAATAATAATAATAATTTGAGATGTTTGGAAGTGAGAGAACCAGTTTTATTTAATTTTATTAGCTGGCTGAGCAAATGGCGCCACGGTAACCTGTGCGAAATGTTCGAGAATTCCCGGGCCCGAGCACAATCTGACTAAAGGTTCTCTCGCGGTTTTCCTCGATCGCTAGGCGAATGCTGGCTTAGATAATTTTACATGATTGAGATGTTAAAAATTCAAAGTGCCTTTTTTTTTTAAAAAAAAAAAAAAAACTGTGTTTTTGCTTATGTATTATTGTCTTTTTCGCCTTCGTATTTTGAGTGTTCCAAATGCCTTAACATCCATCTCTAGTTATGATGGCAGATGTTGGGAACATTGTATTTCTGGCATCTCTTAGATAATTGCACTCTTTGCAAAATTTGTACTCTTCAGTTCACTTAAGTCACTTTCTCGATTTCTCATAGTATGTTTTGCCACTTCGTGCAGCTTCTCTTCTCTGAAGTAATCACATCCCCCCTCCAACCCTTTACCCTCTACCGAGAACAAATCCTGTAGCTCTAAATGTACTGACCAACAAGAATAGCTCTGCTGTCGTCATTGTGCCAAATATGGCAATTGTATCATTTCCGCCCTGTTTTATCATTTGCTTCTCACATCTCTTCTGTGCAACGTAGATATCATTGCTGTTTGAAAAGCGGCGTTAAAATTATTTTTCAGTATTTTTAATACAATAATAATAATAATAATAATAATAATAATAATAACAACCCAATGGAACGACAGCCTCACAAGGAACCTTGGCCTATGGCCCGGCCGCTGCGTCCCCCATCTCGGTCCATGACAGACGTTATGGGGTGCAGTATTGGAGTGTGAGACGCGGTCAGCGCCGGTTAATGCGGTCCTCATGACCTGGAGTCGCTACATCTCCGTCAAGTAGCTCCTCAATTGGCTCTCTAGGGACCTCGCGAGGCTGAGTGCACCCCGGGGCCAGGTCTCCCAGCGGGGGAAAAATCCCCACGCAGGTACTAGGAATCGAATCCAGGCCTCCCGGTTGGTAAGCAGCCGCGCTACCACTGCGCTAAGGAGACGACCTTCAGTATTGTTGTCAATAGTTTTTAAGCTATAAGTGCATTATATTAATAATTACGCTCTTAGGTTGCTAGGATTTGTTAGTTGACAGAGCGCATTAACATTAATAATTTCGTAGTAGATGCATATATTAATTTATAGTACACCAGTTTGCTAATGAGTGGACACAAACAGACTTCATTTGAACGCTTGGCAGGTTTAACGCGAAATTACTTATGAGCGGAAAGCACACTGTTTGCCGGAGGGGTCAGAAATTTACAGCCCCATAGATTTCTGATACATTAACTTCACTACACTGACCATACACCGCCATAAAAGATATCGGAAATGATACTCATATGCCGCCACACACTTCTCATATTCATTTTAAGAAACTTTACATTATCATTCTTTAATTCTTCATAGCCATATAATTAAAACATGTTTGCTCCGTGAAAAGGAATTAAACAAAGGCAACATCATTAACATTATATGTAAAATACTCAATTGCAGAAACTAATTCTGCTCAAATCGCGTAGTTCCAATTCCTGAACTGCAGCTAACTAAAAGGGTAATAATTTTAAAAGTTTAATAGTGTTCCTAGCCGAGGTTTGCAAAATTCCTGATTCCGGAGCAAATTTTCTCAGAGTTCTTTGGAGTGCGTCCTACCTATTCTGCGGTGGCATTGAGCTTTTCCCCTAAAAAAAAAAAATAATAATAATACAGCGATTTAATTTCAGTTTCTTGTGTGTTCCATTCACAATACTTTCTCTACCTTTCATGCTAATCCGATATAATCAAATTTGCCCAAAATTCAAACTTTTAAAAAAGAGACTGAAACAGTAGAGCAGCAGGAGCTACTCCTACGCTCTCGCTGGGATTTTGGAGAGAAGGAACCTTGGTAGGCAAGTTGGGAGAAGTGTATATCCCTAAAAGGGGACTAGTGTTGAGAAATAAATAGTTTGTGTTTGAGAAGAGGCGTCTTTATTCCTAAGACGGCAATTATCGCACCGTTCTTGTATGTCCTGAGAGTGGGAACTTCTGGAACAGTCAAAAGCACCACGAGTACTAGGAGACCGGCAGCTGAAGATGCTAGAGAACCATCAATTTTGATACTGGCGTGACCTAGTCTGTACCATCGACGAACCCCCTCCCCTAGGAGAGGGCACCAGGCGATCATCCAAGAGTCAGGGAGAAATTCTTTGAACAGTGCAAACTCCCCGTCCGCCTTCACGCACCAATCGCCGCCACTAGTCTCTCGTTATCGCGGAGCCATCTAACTCAGTTATGGCGTATGATACTTTGAAATAGTTCATTCTCGTAAGGCAAATTAATACATAATACTGTTATAGAAACCTATAGGGTAGCAAGTTAAGACTAAAATGTTTTCATTACACAGTGTACAAAAATTCACAAGACGCAACAAGTAATAGTCTGAATTAATATAGTTGGTTATATCGGACGATGAATGAAATCAGTGAACTGATGCTCAAATGATCTCGGGGTCCATGCGTATTCTCAGTTTAAGTGAAACCTTAAATCCTAAGCGAGATTCGAATCGCGACTTCTTGAATGTGAGGCAGACACGTTACCCCCACATTACTACCGAGGAGGGCAAAGAAATGGTATTATTACTTAGTTCCTGATAACTAAAAGAGAAATAAGGAATAGGCTAGGCTAAACGATAGCCAATCTTTCAAATGCTGGGTGCGATGTGATTGAAATTCGATTGTTTTTTGCATGACCAAGAGTAAAATAAATAAAAAAAAAAGAATGAAAAATTCTCGTTTGAGAAATGTTTAGGTAATCTAAAATTAAACCCAATAACAAGGAATATCTCGGAAATGGTTAACTAAACAAAAACGTGTATGATATAAATTGTGTGTTTTAATGAGATCCACAGTTTTTATGCAGGTAGTAATTTTTTTCCTTCTATTACTTACGGTTTTCTAGTTATGCAAAAGTCATCCAGAATGAAGAAGACTTCAGAGGTTATTCATACATTCTTTGTCATGTAAATATCTTTTATCAAGTTTGGTAAAACGGATTTTTAGTTTTTGATTTATGTTGCTCACAGACACGCACATACATTTTTCTAAATATGTTTTTTAATACAGGGGACCCACTTGTATTTCCAGTGAGATCCCGGTATCGAATATTTAGGTGGAATACAATATCTTCTCTATTATTGTGCACTAGTAAAGAAAATAAAAAAGTAACATTTCAGATTTCAAGATAGTCCATTACACATGCTAGGATCAATTATTTATTCAACATCGAAAATTACCATAAACATTTCGCTTATAGCTTTTCTGTGTATAACTTTGTTGCATAGTGTCTCTATATGGATCACATACACTCCCTTAAAACGCTTTCTAGCTTCTCTGTAAGATTGTTACATGCTGTATTAACGATAAATATGGATTATAACTATATCGGGTATTAATCACGCATGTAACACTTTTTGAACATGATAACTGTTCAATAACCGCCGTGATTTGGTTGGCGAGGGGTGAATTAAGTAAAATGAAACGAAGACCTTTCCTTAAAAAAAAAACAACCAAAAATTCAAATTTTTAAAAAAGAGACTGGAACGGCAAGAGCAGCAGGAGCTACTCCTACGCTCTCACTGGGATTCTCAGCTATCGTGAAACGGGCTACAAGAGGGATATATTCATCGTCCCAATGCTAATCTTCGTTGCTTTCAGAAAGGTGTATATTACAATATAATCAAGATATTTAATGCTCTACCCACCAATCTCAAGGAAAAAAAATTACAAGTTCAGGGCTTTTAAGGCCTCTCTTAAGGAATAAATAAATAATTTTACTCTGTAGATGAATATTTAAGTGACAAATCTGTGTGACAATATCTAAATAATTAATGTTTTATAAGTATTATAATGTACTGCATTTTGTGCATATTAGTGTGTGGGTATGTATGGGTGTTTTATACACAAATTAAACTGCATTGTAAATACTGTAACATATTTGTAAATATGTATTGTAAATTATGACATGCACTTAGGAGTATACATAATACAATACTGATATTTTAGTGCTGAGCTTACTAGTAGCAACTATGATGTCGATAGACTATCATCTGACGTTTCATCAGTGTTACATAATGAAATTATATTTATTTATTTACTCATTTTAACAGTCATTTTTATATTCTTTGTTTATATATGCAAATAAGGAAGTATATATGTTTTTATGGAGCACATTAAGTATAGTGAAGTGACGTGCAGGCCTCAAAAGTCAAATGATGAGATTATATGTCTATTCTGCTGTTTTTGTAACCCCTTTTTTTCGGAGTATATAAACATACATATACATGCATATGCCTTGACAAGTACTATGCTCAGTGGCTTGCTGGCCAAAACGAACCTACAGAATGTTATCTAATCTAATCTAAATAATGTCTCGTTTAAAATATACTAATCTCGCTATCCATTGGAGAGGGAGAGTATTCGGTATTGAAAATGTAATAATCTGATAATCTCATAGTGAAATATGCGCGCTGTGTTAACATTTCTGGTCACGTGCTATGGGCTTTAATGAGGACTGCTATTTAATGTAAGCACTACTATTACAATGTAGCACTAAACCCTCCTTGTTATTATTTTGTACCATGAACCTTACATTGCTCATAATCGCGTTTCTCTTATAGCTATAATATTGATATAGAAGGGAACACCGATATGTGATATATTTACCGATTTTTCTCTACTCCAGAATGTTAGTTATTCACTTGCATGACAATCCTGCACCTTTGAAGTGATGAACAGCTTACCTTGGGGGTATATACGTTGAGATAGAGACAGTCTTCTTGACCTTGCACAACAGGGTTGGCATCCAAATAGTTCTTCTGAATGCACATTGGACCGTCGCTTGTTGCATTGTGAACTCCTGAAAATGGCCCCGGAGGCTCTGGAGCCTGCGAATGAAGAGTTATCATTGAAAACTTGTAGATATATATGACTAAAATGTCATGAAAAAATCACAACAAATTGACTCTTTTAATTTTAATTCCATAAAATAATTGAAACATTCCTGAATAAAAAGGTATAATTGGTCACCAGGCGTCATTTTTAAATGCCTTAAGTCACAGAAAACCACAGCAAAGCATAAGAGCTAAAACTGTACTGGACTCGGCAAGAAAAACTTCAGTTCGACGAGATCTCATTCACACCATGCAAAGTAAAAAACAAAGAAAAGAAGCAATGCAAGAAAAAAAAAAAGACAGAAAATCAGCAACAGAGGAGAGGAAAAGGAAAGCTGAGGGTCCAACATACCAACCTGGTGGATTACAATGTGAGCCATGCATTCAAATCTTTCATTGTTTTTCTCACTATTGATATTTTCAACATTTTTCTTGCTATAAAATGCCCCCTTCAGAGCAGTTTTTCTGTTACACAAATAAAAATTTACTGTACATGTTGACAGAGGTACAATGAATAAGAATTGCTCTGGGCTTTACTATTAGATGTATTTAAGCATATGTTTTCAGTTTTCAAACACAAAAATTATATTTTTTATGACAAAAATGCACATTCATAACTTTAAAAATTTTGGATTCCAAACCAAAGGAGACACAGAGAAACTTAAAATAATTTCAAAAAGTAGATGTATTGTGAAACCATTGTTAATATATTATACCAAAATTTTCTTTTTTTGTTGCAAGGAACTTTTTAGTGATGTGACAAAAACATAAACAAATTTGACCATTACTTCCAAACCATTAGAGCAAAATGGCCGCAATTTGCACTGCAGCTAATTTGCATGATGTTATATCTGTGGTATACATTTAAAAAAGCTAGCATTATTAGTTTGGAATTCATACTTTCAGTCATAGAAAAACATAAATAAATATATAAGTACATGTGTGTGCGCACTTAATTTATCGCAAGTTTGATTTGTTACATTTGGTTATACATTTTGAGTTTTTTTTTCCCAGGGGTTTCCTTTGAAGGCGAATGTCGAGTAACTTTGAACTCTATGGAGAGAGAGAGAGAGAGAGAGAGAGAGGGAGAGATAGGGAGAGAGAGAGGAGAGAGATAGGGAGAGAGAGAGAAGAGAGGGAAGGAGAGAGATATATATATTTGCAGAGTTAAAATAGAGGAAAAGTCCAATGTGTCACAATCGCACCTCTCCAATCACTTTTAGCTCGGAATCAAACGCACATTCACATTTCACATTCGAGAGAGCAGGAAATAAATGTTGATATATGATTGCTACCAATAACGAAGAATATTTCGGTAACAGTTAAATCCACAAAACCTTAGTCGATATGAATAGTGCACTTTAACAATATCTACATTTATTATGTAGTAGATTTTGTCAATCTATTACGGTTTATCAATTATACAAAGTTATTCAGAATATCGAAAACTTAACAGATTATTTCCAGAACATTCAGTATTTGTATTTTGTTTGTCATTATTTGTATTTTATAGTATTTGTCGTACTCAGATATCTTAACCATGTACTTTGAGAAAATCAAGAATAACGAACAATTTGCCATGTAAGGAATAGTTTAGGAAGGTGTCATATCCCTGGAAGATGCTCAAATTAACACCAAGTTTTTTTATAGTGTTTAACACCCATTTTTACTTTCTCTACACGCACTATGTACATAGTGTATAGAGAAGGTATTGCACTCCACCCAAAAATTCGATACCGATATTTCAACGAAAATATATGTTTTAGGGTCCCCTGTATCCAAAAAAAGCATTTTCACAAAAAGGTCCGTGTGTGTCCGTGTGTCTCTGAACACGATAACTCAAAAACGAAAAGTCGGTAAAATACCAAACTTGGTATTTAAGTTTAGTATCTTTCAGGGATGTGACACGAAGATTTTGAAAAAAAAATCCCCCCACTGCAAACTACCCTTTACATGGAACTTTTAAGGAACATTTTGATTTTCTCAAAAATGGCTCTAACGATTTTGATTAAAATATCCTATATTAAATATATTTACCTGACAAATAAAATGTACATTTTGAATTTTCTGAGAATAGCCTCTGAAGACTACTTTATTCTGAGTGAATTTTACGGAATTTTGCATAAGTGCTAAACCGTAAGAGAGAGACAAAAACTTACCACACAAAAAATGTAGAGCACATTAAACACACAATTTATGTTGTATACACTTTTTCGTGGAGTTGATTGTTTTTTAGATATTCCTTGTTTTTGTTTTAAGCTATAACAACATATATTTTTCTCATACAGGTCTTTGTGAACTCGTGTCCATACAAACAAAGGAACTCAGTCACATAGCAACCAGCTTTTGACTATCACTTTAACCTATTTATTTCGCTTCTACTTTTAAGGAAGTAAGAAATAACACTATTTCTGCTAATTTTTTCTCGATTAGCAGGAAGTAAGTAGAAGCATAAGCTTTGTAAAAATAATTTATTGCAGAGATATAGAGAAAGTCATGTGAATGGAACACATCAGATTTTTACTGTGATGGCACCGCAGGCGATAACACTGATGATACATGGAATGAAGATGGAGCATCTGTAGAATGTGTTGGCGGGGGAAACCAGAGAACTCGGAGAAAACCCGGCCCTGCACCCCTTTGTCCATCACAAATCCCACATACGGTCGCTTGGGATCGAACCAGACCACCTGGATGAGAGACGAATGGTCTAACCATTTGTCCACCGCGCAGCCACCAAGTTTGGTGTTTATCTAATACCAGATGGCTCAACATTGCAAAAGCCTCTCTACCTCTTTGTGCAAAGTATCTATACTTTATAACTATTTCGTTCCTTCCAGTTCCACAAGAACTAGGCTCCAAATAACCGATTCAAAATAATAGCTGTTGTGTACGGCCACGAGTGTTTACACATAACCGTAACAGCAATATGATACTGATCTACTGTTACTTAACTGACTCGGGTTCTTTCGCATAAAATCATAATACACTTATGTTCTTTATATCTACACATATAATAGTTTCTAGTTTTTCTTTCTTTAACGCCTCTTTAATTTCTTGGTCATTCCGCAACGTTTCATTGGTTTACCTTAGACAATGTATGCTGGAGAGATCAACTTAAATCACACTCATAGGTTGATCCGCGCCACAACAGAGCCACGTGGCCAGTGTACCCTGATGCAATACAGTAACGATGCGGGCAGGAAATAAACTCATGCTAATATTCTAAATTTCAGAACGAATTTGTTCTTACATGATATAATGTTCTATAAATTACCTTCGATTTATATCGGTAAAGAGAGCTAAAAGTCACAACATGCAAATCATAAAAGTCACCTGAAATACGGAATATTGTTTTCAACTGTTGCTGTTTAGAATCATGGAGGATGTTGTCGTGAATGTCTTCTTCGTCGAGCTACGTAAAGTATATGTTGGTAAATCATTGACTCAGTGATGAAAAGGCAATTGTGTTGAATGGTTATTATAAGTTTTGTGAGAAATATTGGATACTACCCGTAAAAGAAGAAATTAACTTTTGAGTTCGCCGATGTTTGGGCTACAAGTAAGCAGTTCTCATAAAGAAAACGCTGACATAGACCGATTTAATTAGTAGCATAGGTTTTTGTTTCTTTTTATTTAATTTTCCCTTCACAAACCAACCCATCTTTCCCCTCATAAGAAAAGAGATTACATCCGCGAAAAAAAGAAAGCGTGTGAAATGAGCGATGCAAGAATTTGACGATTTTTGTGAAGAATGGATTTTGCGTAACAGTGTACAATTTATACATTATAATGGTACCCTGGTCACCTGCGTTTTGTATTGGTGCGGATCAACTTGAAGATGAATAGATAATAGTTACTTTCCGTGCCATTTATTTTATTGGAATTGAGTTTTTGCAGAATGTGGCGTTTAGGATCATGTATGCTGCTGTTCTTTGAGTGTAAATGTCGTTCTGACATTCTAACTTAATATATGACTTGCATCATGTGTATATTCCTATTTCTGTTGTTCTGAAGGTGAAATTGTGTGGTATTAAATATCCATCCAGTATTTGCCTAAAAACTGAGGAAAATCAGTCAGATTAACGGTATATTGGGTAAATACCTTATGCATGTGCATCGCAAGAACTCATTCGTATTGATCAAATTTGATTGATTAGAGGATTTCTAGTGGGCTTTACTTCGTTTGGAACTTGGAAGCAGATCCAGGTCTAAGGTGTCGCATCAGATACGTTATTTGGAAGTGTAATTGAACTTATGACCAACCAGTTAGACCTCTCGCCTCTTTTCAAGGTGACCCGGGCTCAATCTCGGGGAGCGCATGTAGAATTTGTAGTGGTTAAAGCGGCGTATGGATGGACTTTCTTCGGGTTTTCCATTTCCCTCCGCATTAATTCCACCAATTATTCCATAATTACCTTTCCCATCATCCATTTCGCCTTCATTTCATGTCATCTATTTTTTTCACTCTCATGCATGGCTAGGGCCAATCTCTTGTTTCGGGTTCTTCATTCTTTGATTAACTGATCGCTGGCTCTTCGACAGGCTTCTAATCCTAGGCACCCACATGTATTGGGGTGTCTAGGGAGATGTAAATCCTCCATACGGGGATTATAAGCCGTCTAAATTAAGTTTTTTTTTTTCTAATGTTAGGTTTATATATGGCTAATTTTTTGGGACTACTTCTAGTATAAGTATCATACCTTGAAGCGACGATCACCGATAGGTGGTGCGGCGTATGGTATACCCAGGAAGGCGCTGAAATTGCGACCACTTCGTGACGTCATGTAGAGGCCCATTAGTTCACCTTGTGCTACCTTAGCTGTCGGCTGCGCTACATTTGCAAACGTAGTTCTAGCGTTCACCGCCAGACACACAAGCACCAGAAGCAATAGCAAGCCGTCCATGGTCTCTGAAATAAACAATCAAATTAATTATCATATCCCTTAGTAACTCTTCTTGCACACTGGGCTTATAAAATGAAATTTATTTTTATTGTGAACATCCTTTATCTGCTATGGTTCTTAGTATTCCATTCTCTATTGGGCGTGAAAGACCGGAAATATCGCTCGGAGATTTCTTTATCAGGCTTGAGGTTCTTTTACGTGCCATAAATCTCTACAACACAAGGCCACTGGCTTTACTTCCTTTAAGAAGGAAGCCATACTAAGAATGTTAGGTACGTCCAAATAAATACATCACTCTCCGTCTCCGTCACCTTGGCAACTATTCTCCGTCCAACCTTACTTCACCGGTAATGTAAAGAAAAGCAACAGATTGCAATGGCTTTAATTAGTCGCTGATCGTTTTACTGCTTTTCTCCATTACAAAATAGTTAATCTTAAATTGCCGATGAGTACAGAAATATATTGATCTATGTAGTGTTGTCTAAATATGTATGATTAAAGAACGAAATTTACAAGCATTATTTCTTCATATAAAAATTCATATCCGTGGTGCAGTTCAACGACTGCTCTAGCCAGCAAGCAATGGTGGAAACATGCAATACCAGCGTGGTGAAACATAAGCAAGGAAAGATTTTATCCTAATGTATATAATGCGTTTTGTGAAAAGTACCTCACTTTTTCATTCAACAATGTTCTCATCTTAAAGGTAGAATTTGCTGGTGTTTCTGAAAGTAGCATAAAATGTGCAAAACTTTTAAATTAGCCTAGGTGCAACATATTTTCAACAAGTGATAGCCGAAATTGCAGTGAATGTGTATCGCAGATTGTACGGAAGAGTAAACAAAGTATGATTTCGAGGGAATGGTGGACATTGTCGTTGGCCATTAATTATCAATCTCTGTGACGATTCAGACAGTTCGATTGCAACTGCAACAAATGACTCGTATCTTGGAGTGCACCAGTTCCATCTTCTGATTAGCTTTTATGGAAATGTATTACATTATGGCAGTATATTAAAGAAATGTACAGTGTATATGTGCATGTGCTAACTTCATATACCCAAAGTCGCGGGTTCAAACCCGATGGAGGACAATAGATTTTTTCGGGCGTAAAAATCCTTAGCATGGCTTCCTTCGGAAGGGAAGTAAAGCCGTTGGTCCCGTGTCGTAGATTTACGTTCACATAAAAGAACCTCAGGCCTGATAGAGAGGTCTCTTAGGAAAATTAAGCGGTCTTTCACGCCCAATTTAGAATGGGACGCTGTAAAACACAATAGTTAAAGAGTGTCCATAAATAACACGCCATTTACATTTACATATATGAATGTTAAAATTCGCAAACATTTTTGGAATGATGTGCGAATGCAATGCTTCAGTAAACTTTCAAAACAACATGTCTATATTTTATAATTTTGCGTGAGAATGTTACATTTCGTACTGAATATATAACGACTCGTCTACCTGTTTTATCGTCTTTTATTTATTATACAATTAATAAAGTTAATCGTTTATCTGTAAACAGTGCCAAACGAAGGTGCGCAGTTTTACAATTGTACGGCAGACGGACTAGCTTAGCACCACGTCGTGTGTACACGTGTGTTCGCGGAAGAATACATTCCGTTTACATCGCCGGTGAAGTAAGGATGGACAGATACTATAGGCTAGACCAGGCCGGCCCAACAACCGCTCCGATGGCTCCAGGCCAGTCCGTGGCAAACCAACATAACGCTTGAAGCTGTTGTGAGGATTCATCAAACACTATCACCCCAAACATAGAGAAGTTATAATTTGTCTCAGACTAGAATGATCCTGACGTAAACAAGGAGGAGCGGATTTAACGCGTGAGCACTTAAGCTTTGTACACTAATTGTAGCAGCGCTAAGTTCCTCAAGTAAACCAAGTAAGGCATTGCAGCAATTCGTTAAATCTTATATCATTATTTTCGTGCAGTAGAATGGCTACGCTTTGAGATTCCCTTTATAAGTATCGCGAACAATGACTGATCATTTGTTTCTCGCCATCTCTTAATATTGCACCAATTATGTTTCATTTCGACATATTGACAAAACTGCTCCGTGATGATACACTGCCTGCTTTTAAATTTCTTGCAAGTGTTGCAGGCTTATGAGGTATGGGTGGTAAGGAATCTTAAATATCAGAAGCGACTCTGCGCGATAAACAATAGTAATTCCTTCACAAAGTACAGTTTTATGAAATGTAATTATTAATAAACTCCATGAATAGATTAAAACTCTTATTAGAGAGAGAGAGAGAGAGAGAGAGAGAAAAAGAAAATAACTGAATCAGCGTCCATCTTGAGACTTGCGAGAATGGTTGCGTGTTATAGGAATACAACCTATATAACTGTTTCTTTAGTAATACAAAGCTAAGCTGCGTTTTATTAAGCAATACGAGTAATAATAACTTAACTTAATAGTGTACTTATAATTGCACTGTTCTCTGTTATATATATATATATATAATATATAATTATGCTTGTAAACACACCTTTCACCACTCACGAGCATAGGACACATGTTTGGTGATGCGCAGGATGCAGAGAAATGAATGCAAACAGTTGCGTACGTTTCCTTTCCCGAAAGAAATTCGTGCTGAGCCTTTGCATTATCTGTTTTGTATGCTGGACAGGCGCTGTATAATATCAGTGTGCATTAAACAAATGTTCGAATACATAGGTGTGTTAAACGAACGTGTTCACTCGTATACGCAGTCTCATTATAGCAGTGCTGACAATATAATAGGTGACTTATAATAAATCCGATAACTATTGTCAACACTAATGAGATAAATGGGACGTCAACATAAATGCTTACTGTTTATAGCATTACGCATCGGACTGTGGCATGCGCTCGATTCGCGCAGCTCCCCGAGACCCCTCAGGCCTCGGTAGTTACATTCTTTAGACAACAGCAACACGAGCGACACCACCGTCAGCGGTAGCCTGAAAACTGGAACGGGCTATACGGTGTTGTACTTCTTAGAGGCGGCTATTGTACGATAGCAAATAAAAGATAATACCATGGACTTCGCTCCGCCAATTAGCGGCCCAATAGTGTTCCAAGTCATTATCTCTATTTCTGTCTTTCTTCCCTCCCATATATTGGCATTAGGAATATTCTTGTGCGAGACGGATTATAGTTGCGTCCAAACATTGCCAACAGTCGCATCAATGAATCTTAGTTCTAAACAAGATACTATAAATGAGCATTTGGTAGAAACCATTATACCTCAAAATTAGTTTTTCTGGAGTTTCAAAGCAGTGCAAGATAAATATTGTTTCTATTCATCTATGTTCGACCCCCGGCGACCACCTTTGACCCCATTTGTTTTTCGTGGTTTCCTAGATGTCAGCAGAAGATTTCTGGGGGTGCTTTCTCATCTTCGATTTCCTTTCTGTGATTTCCCCTTCATTCAGTTTCCTTCTCACCTTTCAGGTGTGCTTCCATGTTCGTGGTGTCTGGCGGTGCGGGCAGATGACAAAGATTCGTGCTTAGTGGAAAGAATATTCTCGTGGACTGGCGGCTCCAGCGGTGGTGCTAGTCATCGGACTTGGAAATGTTAAGGGACTAACGCGTGTCTCTGTAGATTACCCGCGGCCTGTGACCTCCTATATTTCCCTCACTTCTTCCCTTCCCCTGGGGATATTAACCACAACGGATCTGTGTAGATCGCAGTGCGCGGAATGTCCCCTGCGTTGTCTACTCTGACATAAAAACCTCAAAAATTCAATGTTGGTTTATAACTTATTTATTTATTATAGATAATATCACCTCAAATTATATGTTATGACCCAAAGTTCCACCTTCGGTCTAAAACAATTGTAAGACTAACATATATATAGTAATTGTGATTACGCTGCCATCTGTCCATAGATAATAAAAACAATTAGACCCCCAGTGCCATCTGCTTATAGCGGCGCAAAAGTAGTATGGTGTATAAGGCATGAGACCTGGAAACCTGGCTCTATGCCTTCTGAGTACAGATGGTGAAAAAGCAGCCAGACTGGATTGCAGCCTTACACCATTAACTTGGCGCGAAGCGAAATTTGTATGAGCATGGGGAAAAGACCATAAAGCCTACAATCCACCATACAGCTCAAACGAGTATCACGAACCGTCACGACATGACCAAGCAGCTAAAGCGATGTTAAATACATAAAATTAAGAAGAAGAAAAAAAAGCTTGATGAAACACACATACTAGTATATATGTACATAGTTAAAGAAGATCGATGAAACTGGCCATCAGTCCTTTAGATGCAGTTACGTCAAACAAGGAAAATATGCAATGCTTGAAAGCGTCAACAAATCTTCATCAATTCTTGCTAACCAAGCGTCTGTCTACAATTTGTTTACTCTCATTCATTCATCGCTGGATATTTACTGCGTTATGCAAGAAATCTGCAACGTAAAGACGGCTATTTGTAATTCTTCAGACACGGTAGTGTAAGGCGGAGCAGATGGTAATATCTTATTTAATTTAATCTATTACAGGGATCAAAACTAATCTTGCCAGAAATATTTTAAAATGTATACAAAATATTGAAATGCAGGCATGCTTCGTATTTTGTATTTGAACAAGCTTTTATAGCTTCATTCGCGCCAGTAATCCAAGAGCAAATAGTTTAAGAAGGGATTATATCCGAGTTACTCATTTCTAAAACTCGTAGGTTCAATGCAAATGCATGAACAAGAGTGGAAATAACCCGCCTGAGTAGTATGGGGATAGCGTGTCTGCCTCACATTCAATAGGTCGCGAGTTCAGATCTCGCTTAGGGTGAGTTACCCGTATACGTTTTTTTTTCTTTTTTTCTTTTTTTCTCTCTCCTTATTCTAGGAAGACGAATGTCAAGTAACTTTAAGCTCTATGGACCCCGAGATCATTTGAGCATACTTTCACCGATTTCATTCATCGTCCGATATTACTAACCAGGTTAAAGGACGTTAAGCTAAACAAAATAAATAAAAAAATAAGACTGGAAATGACAAAACGGAGTTCAGATTACTCTTAAGTATAAAATTCTGACGTGTTCCATTCACATGACTTTCTCTGCATCTTTGCAACAAATTATTGTTAAAAAGCTCAGGCTTCTATTTACTTCATGATAATTGAGAAAACATTAGCAGAAATAGTCTTATTACTTGCGTTCTTGCAAGTAGAAGCCAAATAAGGGAGTACCATAGATTAAAGAGATAGTCAAAAGCTGGTTGCTATGTGACTGAAGTTCCTTTGTTTATATGAACAGGAGTTGAGAAATTCCTGTATGAGAAAAGTATGTTTTTCAAAGCTGAAACTAAAAACAAGGAATATCTTAAAAACGACCAACTCAACGAAAAAATGTATGCGACATAAATTTTAATGTGCTCTACATTTTCTGTATGGTAAGTTTTTGTCCATCTCTTACGGTTTAGCAGTTATGCAAAAACCCGTAAAATTCGTCCAGAGAAAAGTGGTCTTCAGAGGCTATTCCCAGAAAATTCAAGATATACATTTTATTTGTCAAGTAAATATCTTAAATATACGAGATTTTAATCAAAATCATTAGAGTCATTTTTAAGAAAATCAAAATGTTCGAAATTCTATGTAAAGGGTAGTTTGGGGTGGGGGAATTTTCTTGAAAATCTTCGTGTCGCATAGTTGGAAGATACCAAACTTAAATACCAAGTTTGGTTGTTAACGGTCTTTTCATTTTTGAACTATACTGCCCACAGACACACACACGCACACACAGATACACACACACAGACTACAGACAGACAGACAGACAGACAGACAGACAGACAGACAGACAGACACAGACACGGAATTTTTTTCTAAAAGTGCTTTTTTTTTTTTTTTTTTTTTTTTTTGGTTTCAGGGAGTCTCTAAACATATATTTCCGGTGAAATCTCGATATCAAATTGTTGGGTGCAATACAATACCTTCTCTATACACTATGAACATAGTACGTATAGAGAAAGTAAAAAGTTCTGATGTGTTCCATTCACATGACTATCTACCTGTCCTACAAATTATTCTTGCAAAATATTATTATTTTATCTATATCATGATAATCGAGATACACATTAGCAGATATAGTTTTGTTACTTGCTCCCTAAGTAGAGGAGAAATAAGTGAATGCGCTGTGTCCGTGATCAAGAGGTCAACGATCTGAGTTCTCACCCGAGGGTCCCTCTTTGTACTTGCTTTAGTTATATCAATTGCAATCCCATTTTTCATATCTCTATTACAAACTCACCTGGTTCGATTCCCGGCTGGGGTGGGAATTATTCTCTATCCCCATAGTCTGGAAGTATGAATGTGCGAATTAATGCCTGTGTTTAATGATATAAATTGATCAATCTAATAACAAGCTACCAATAATATAGAGCTGTTTCACAAATTAGAAGTCTCCGATATGAACATAGCAGTTAAAAAAGACTATACAAATGGATAAAAAAAACGCATTAGGCTAAAGCGTTAGTAAAATCTTTTAAGAGCTGGTTGCTATGTGACACACTTGAATCGCTAGGAGCAAAATAAAAGAGGGATGAAGTGAATACGAATTCCTGTATAAGAGACGTTTTAAGTAGTTTAAAATTGATATTAATAAAAAGGAATATTTCGAAAACGGTTAACTCTACAAAAAAACAAAAAAAAAAAACAAACTATAATATAAATTGTGTACATTGATGAAATCTACATTTTTGTATAAGGAGTTCTTGTCTATCTCTTACGGTTTACCAGTTATTCATAATTCATCTAGAATGAAGGAGTCTTCAGGGATTATTCCCAAAAAATACAAGATATAGATTGCGTTTGTCATGAAAATATCTTAAACATACCAGGTGGCTCAATTGCCCTCTATTTGATGTGTGCGTTGCAAAAATTGCAGAAGTCAACGAGGCTATTTCAAGTTAAAAATATCTGACAGTGGAGTACTGATGTGAGTGACCTTCGCTTTACACGTCTTGCTATCAGCGGAGACTGTGAGCGGGTCGCACTCGTTGCTAGGGGTAAAACGAAGGCCGCTTTCGCTCAGGTCCTCTCTAGTCGGTTTTAACTTCTAACAACCCTTTGAGTTCTGCAACTCTTTTAACGCACGAAAGAATTACGGAGCAGTTGAACTACCTGATATAGCATTTAAAACAAATCGATAGTGCCAATTTTAAGATAGTCAACATTTTTTAAAATGTTCCATATAAAGGGTAGTGTGGGGTGGAGTGATATTCCTGAAAACCTTATTGTCACATCCCTGGAAGATACTTAAATACCAGGTTTGGTATTTAACCGACATTTGTTTTTATGTTATGCTATACACACGCGCGTGCCTTTTTCTAAAAAGTCTTTTTTATGGACTCAGAGAACCTCAAAACATGTATTTCTGGATAAATCTCGACCCCAAATTTTTTGTTGGAATACACGTGCAGAGAAAGTAATAAAATATTATGGTCATACCCGAATGACTTGAAAAACAACTGATGCACAACTCAATACCGAAATTTCACTGGACATGTGTGTTTTGAGGGCACATGAATAAAAAATCATTTTAGAAAAAGGTTCGAATGTACGTGTAAGAGGGAGAGAGAGCATTACAGAAAAACGAAAAGCCAGTTATATACCAAGCTTGGTATTTAAATTCAGAATCTTCCAAGGATGCGACACGAAGATTTTCAGAAAGCTCCTTACACCCCAAACTATTCTTTACATGCAAACATTTTCGGAATGTTTGAATTTCTCAAAAATGGCACTATGGAATAAAATGCCAAGTGTTAAGATATTTACATCACATATGAAATCGTGTCTTGAGTTTTAAGAGGATAGCCTATGAAGCCATCTTCAATCTTGATGACTTTTTCATAACTGGTAAATCGTAAGAGAAAAACAAAGTATTAATGCACAAAAATGTACTTCTCGTTAAAACACACACGAATGGTGTGAAATATATTCTCGGCACCAACTGGGGCGTTCCGTTTGGCCAGAATGTAGCGAGACATATTCGATAGTGTTAACAGAGAAACAATTGAATGCATTTGTTACGAGTCCCAAGAAGTCAGTACGACACCTTTCTATTGCTGTCCTAGCTTCCATTGGTAATGCTCACAGTGTGTTGCGCAAGGATTTAAAATTGTACCCCTATAAAATCAGTGCTAAACTTTACGACGAAGTTGACGACCTTGGAGGACCGTCTGCAAGAAGTAGAGACTACAACCGGCTCATCTCTCCGGCAGCGTTTGGCATAATACACTCTGTCGAATCAGACTGTGACACACGGGGACTTCCAAGCTGCAATGTACGTCCAAAGAAATTTACCTCCTGGAAGCCTTCCAGGAGGATATGGTAGCCCTCCTGGACGACCGACTCCCGGCTACAAACCAGCCATTGTGAGTACCGGCACCTGGGACCAAAGACCGGCATCCTGCAGCGGATCGTCGGAAGTATTCTCTTTCATAACTTCGCCTCACGCTCTTATTTCCTCCTAACTTCGTTATGGTGGCTGGCTGGACCTCGGTCAAACCTGTCTCTTAATTCCAATCCTTACTCCTCTGGCCGCACGTTCGGTGCAGTATAACCTTCACCTCGAATGCGCAAGTGTAACCGCGGCACTGTCATATTATCGCACCGATTGACCTTTCTCCTTCCTTTCTCTTCCGGTGGAAAGGATTTTAGTGGGCATGCCGCGTTGCTGAGCGAAGAGTTCCTGCTGGGGATTGAATGTAGCAATTAAGTTTTCCCTCCACTCGCAAAAAAATTGATGTTTTCCATTCACATGACTTTCTCTACATCTCTGTAACAAATTATTGTTAAAAAGCTTATGCTTCTATTTACTTCATGCTAATCCAGAAAAAAATAGCAGAAATAGTCTTATTACTTGCTTCCTTGTAAGTAGAAGCGAAATAAGGGAGTACCATAGGCTAAAGTGATAGTCAAAAGTTGGTTGCTATGCGACTGAAGTTCCTTTGTTTCTATTGGCACGAGTTGACAAATTGCTGTATGAGAAAAGTATAAGTTTTTCAAATCTGAAAACAAAAACAAGGAATATCTAAAAAACGATCAACTTCACGAAAAAATATATATATAACCTAAATTGTGTGCTTTAACGTGCTCTACATTTTTCTGTGTTAAATTTTTGTCCATCTCTTACGGTTTAGTAGTTATGCAAAATTCCGTAACATTCATCCAGAATAAAGTAGTCTTCAGAGTCTATACACAGAAAATTCAAGATGTACGTTTTATTGGTCAGGTAAATATCTTTGATATACAGTATTTTAATCAAAATCGTTAGAGCTATTTTTGAGAAAATCAAAAATTTCGAAAAAAGTTCTATGTAAAGGGTAGTTGGGGGTGGAGGGATTTTTTTGAAAATCTTCGTGTCGCATCGTTGGAAGATACCAAACTTAAATACCAAGTTTGGTATTCAACGGTCTTTTCATTTTTGAGCTATGCCGTCCACACACACACACACACACACACGGACCTTTTGTAAAAATGCTTTTTTTTTTATTCAGGGGGTCCTAAAACATGTATTTCTGGTGAAATCTCGGTATCGAATTTTTGGGTGGAATAGAATACTTTTTCTATATACTATGTAGATGTACGTGTAGAGAAAGTAAAAATGCAGTCGAGAACTTGAAATTTTGACAAACCTGACGCTACTGGTCCATGGAACCTGTAATGCCAAAAGAGGAGGGAATGAGATGATTGGTATTAGACGGATGATTATGGTTCCATATCGGCGGATACATAAATGCCCAAAATAATCAAATTTAGGATGCTGCAAACCCACAACTGTTAAATCATAGGAGATAGATAAACACTTATTGCCAGAAAATGTAGATCTTGTTAAAGCATTCATTTTGTAATATATGTTTGTGGGATTAGCCGTCTCCAGATATTCTTTTTTCTTTGTAGTGTTTAACGCCCGCTTTAACTACTTATGGCACCGCAGGCGGTGACACTGATGATACATGAATGATGATGGAGTACCGGTGTAATGAGATGGCAGGGGAACCGGAGTATCCGGAGAAAACCCGCCCCAGCGCCGCTTTGTCCACCACAAATCTCACATGCGGTCGCTTGGGATCGAACCCAGGCCGTCTAGGTGAGAGGCGAGTGGTCTAACCACGCTCCAGATATTCGCAGCTATTGCTTAAATGTGCAATATTTTACGTTGTTTATTTTGTCTAATACGCATATAAGTAGCGGAAATAATGTATTCCATCACTGAGAATTCAGGTTTTGAGACTCCCTGAACAAACATTTAAAAAAAAAAAAAATGTATGCATGTGTGCGTGTGTATACCAAACTTGGTATTTATATTCAGCATCTTCCAGATGCCATAGAAAATTTTCAAGAAAATTTATCCACGCAAAATTATGCTGCCATAGAACATTTTGCAATGGCTCTAACGAGTTTGAATAAAATGTCACACGTTTGAGATACTTTTATGAAAAATGAAATGTGTATCTTGAATTTTCTGGGAATAGCCCTGAAGTGCTATACAGTTAGGAGGATTTTTACATAACTGGTAAACCGTAAGAGGTAAAAAAAAATATATATATATATATATATATATACACACATATATCTTATTACACAAAAAATATCGATCTCGTTAAAATACACAATTTATGTTATATAAACTTTTTGGAGTTAACCATTTCCGAGGTATTGCTTTTTATTGATTTCAATTTTAAAATAATTGAAACCTTTTTCAGACGGGAATTTATCAACTCCTGGTCATGCAAAGAAACGAATTTTAACCACGTTACAACCAGCTTTTAAAAGATTTGACTATCGCTTTAGCCTAGTCCACTCTCTTATTTCCCTACTACTTAAAAAAGAAAGAAGTAACAAAGATTTCTGCTAATGTTTATCTCGATTAGGATGAAGTAAATGGAAGAATAAGCATTTTTACAATAATTTGTTACAGAGATATAAAGAAAGCATGTGAATGAAACACATCAGACTTTTATATTACTTTCTCTAGCACGCATGGACAATGTATATAGTAGCTAGAGAAGCTATTCTATCCAAAAAATCGACACCGATATTTCACCGAAAATACATGTTTTGAGACCCCTTGATTTAAAAAAACTTTTAGAAACATGTTTGTGTGTGTGTGTGTGTGTGTGTGTGTTTAGGCGGCATAGCTAAAAACGAGAAGTCGGTTGAATACCAAACTTGATATTTTAAATTCAGTTTCCTTCAAGAATGCGACACGAGGATTTCCAAGAAAATCTCCTCACTCTCAATTACCTTTTACATGGAACATTTTTCAAAAATCTTAATTTTCTCAAAAATAGCTCAACGATTAAAATAGCTTTAAGATATTTTCAAGACAAACGAAATGTATATCTTGAATTTTCTGGGAATAGCCTCTGAAAACTACTTTATTCTGGATTCCTTTTGTAAAACTCGTAAACCATATGAGATAGACAAAAACTTATTACACAAAAATATGGATCTTACTAAAACACAAAATTAGACAAATATGTTTTTTTACGGAGTTATCCGTTTCCGAGATATTCCTTCTTATTTGTTTCAATTTTAAACTACTTCGGGAAGTAAACTTTCATTTCATTTCCTTTGTTTTACTCCCGGAATGCTAAAGAGATCCGAATTTTAATTGTTTCATATAGCAATGGTTTTTAAAACTTTTCTCAAAAGGGAAAATTATCAACTCCTGGTCATGCAAAGAAGCGGATTGCAACCACATGGCAACCAGTTTTTAAAAATTTGACTATCGCTTTAGCCTAGTAGAGTATTCCTTTTTTCTCTTCTACTTACAAGGAAGCAAATAATAAGACTATTTCTGCTAATGTTTATCTTGACCAAAGAATAGTCTTTTGTAAGGAAAGTTTGTTTCGGAACAGCTAGTGAAAGTCATGTGAATAGGACACATGAGATGTTTTAAATGTCATATGACATATTTATGACAATTCTCAATATGTCATAATGGGGCATTTTTCATAAAATATAATTTTATAATTACCACGATAAACGGTATTTAAATTGGAATATATTCAGAGCATTAAAGAAAACCTATTTTTATTGGAAATCGTGCAAATTTGTTTTAATACATTCTCCGGATATTTTAAAATACTTATATTTTTAATGCAGATAACAAGAGAATGTATAGATTAAAGTAGTAGGTAGAAATACCCACAATCATCTGCAAGAAACTGCGAACAAAAGTACGTTTGCAGGTTGTTCCAGATTTGGTGCACGCGAAAAGGGCAGCGAGCAACTCGCAACTCTCAGGGGTCTACCCACAACTTGCAATACGGCGCATCATTGAGGACAGGCTATCGTCACGGCTGATTCAAGTGTTGGAAATAAAGAAGCAGAATACAAAACTGTATTGTGGAATGTCCTTTGCCCAGTGACGCATTGGATACTACGACCCCTTCCCGTGCTTTTGTGAGCTCTGGCTCAGACGAGTCAAGCTGGAACAGCCTGCTGTAGGAGGGGTTTCCCGCTAATATGTTTTACTTTGTACGAACCCATCAGCATCTGCTGCTAAGGATGATGTACATACAGATCCTTAATAGATGAACCAAATGATCGTCGCGTAATCTACATCAATGCTGGGTTTTGGCATAATTCATTTTAAAGGAGCTTTGCTCGTATATGTGTGTGTGGAGCAAAACATGGTCATTAAATGTGGTGCAAATAATAGCAATTTGGATTTAAAAACCGATTTAAATAACTTCCAACTTCTTTCTGTCAAACATTTTACATATGTTCGTAAACTTTTTTAGAGTTTGTATGGAGCCCTTGAAAATGGTTTGAAAATGATGCGTTTCGAAGCTGACATTCTCTTTCTGTTCTGACGTCAGTACCTCCTATCCTTATTCACTTCATCTTTCTCCTTTCAACGCCTTTGATGACTGGTCTGTATTTTCATTTTCTGCGTAAACGCAAACATGCTAAAATGAGGGTTTCAGTCAGTGAAAAATCCCGGTGTTACATTCTTGAATTTGGGGACAAAATATTTAGTACTGATTATTCTGCAAATTATGCGAAGTGAAACATAGGATCACATTTCACAGTGCAACAGCATTACCATACTGCAAAACATACTTTTTAGACAAAATGCAGCTGAAAGTATAAAAGCTTAACATGGGAAAACACTATAGAAATGACTAAATAAGGTAGTTTTATTTGTTCTTTTTTATGATAAAAGATCCGTGTGTGATACCGAAATTTGATACCGAATTTATTAGTGGAATTACATGTGTTCTATTCACATTAAAACATCACTATTCTGCAAAAAACTATTCTTAAAAACGCTTATTCCTCTATCTACTCCAATCTACCGAGATAAACGTTAGCACAAGTGGGCTTGTAATCAAGTTGCTTGCAACTACAAGCGAAAAACGAGAATACGTCAGGCTAAAGCGGCAATCAAATGTTTTAAAAGCTGCTCATTAAGTGATGCAATTGAAATGTTTTCTTTGCAAGACCAGGATGAAAAATCTGATGTGTTCAATTCACATGACTTTCTCTACATCTCTGCAACAAATTATTGTTAAAAAGCTAATGATTTTATTTACTTAATGCCAATCGAGAAAAAAATAGCAGAAATAATCTTATTACTTGCTTGCTTGTAAGTAGGAGCAAAATAAGGGAGTACCATAGGTTAAAGCGATAGACAAAAGCTGGTTGCTATGTGACTGAAGTTCCTTTGTTTGTATGGATAGGAGCTGACAAATTCCTGTATGAGAAAAGTATAAGTTTTTTAAAAGCTGAAAACAAAAAACCAGGAATATCTCATAAACGATCAACTCCACGAAAAAAAAAGTTATGTAACATAAATTGTGTGTTTTAATGTGCCTACATTTTTTGTGTGGTAAGGTTTTGTCTATCTCTTACGGTTTAGCAGTTATGCAATATTCCGTAAAATTCATCCAGATTAAAGTAGTCTTCGGAGGTTATTCCCAGAAAATTCAAGATATACATTTTATTTGTCAGGCAAATATCTTTAATATACGATATTTTAATCAAAATCGTTAAAGCCATTTTTGAGAAAATAAAAATTTACGAAAAAAGTTCCATGTAAAGGGTAGTTGGAGGTGGGGGGATTTTCTTGAAAATCTTCGTGTCGCATCCTTGGAAGATAGCAAACTTTATACCTAGTTTGGTATTTAACGGTCTTTTCGTTTTTGAGCTGTGCTGTCCACAGACACAGACACACATACACACACAGACACAGACCTTTTTCCAGAAATACTTTTTTTTTTCTAATTATGGGGGACCCAAAACATATATTTCCGATGAAATCTCGGTATCGAATTTTTGGGTGCATTACAATATCTTCTCTATACACTATATACATAGTACGTGTAGAGGAAGTGAAAAAGTGAATAACGACTTCCCACTTGAGAATATTGTAAAATAAATAAAAGGAATATCTCGGAAGCGGTTAACTTCATAAAAGTGTATATGACATAAATTGTATATTTTAACGAGAATTACATTTTTGCGTGGTAAATTTTTGTTTATTTCTTTTGGTGTACCAATTATGCAACAGTCCTCCAGAGTGAAGAGGCCTTCAAAGGCCTTACCTAGAAAATTCAAGCTATACATTTTAGTTGTCATGTAGTTAATGTTTGGTATATGACATTTTAAATAAACATTTTTAGGCATTTTTTGAGAAAATCGAAAATTTCGAAAAGTATTCCAGGTAAAGAATGGTTTGGAGTGGAGGAATAATCCTAAAAAGCCATGCGTCTTATCCTTGGAAGCTACCAAATTTAAATACCAAGTTTGACGCTTAATCGACTTTTAGTTTTTGAGTTTTACTATTCACACACATACACATTTTCTAAAACTGCTTCTTTTTGATTAAGTTGTCCTCAAAACATTGCTTTTTGGTGAAATCTAGATATTGAATCTTTGAATGGAATGCAATATCTTCTCTACCCACTGCGTAAATGATACGTTACGTGGCAGAGAAAGAAAAAATATGTTTCTCACGCATTTTCTTTCCCTATTGTGCAACAAGCTATTTTACAAAAGCTTAATTTTCCATCTATTTCACTCAAATCGAAATAGAATTTAGTAAAAGATGTTTTATTATATATTTCTTTGTAGGTATGATGGGAATAAGGAAATTCATTAGGCTTAAGTGATAGGTCTTTTAAACACTGATCGCCACGTGATCATATTGAAATTAAGTTCTCCTTGATTGCCTGGAGTTAAAAAACAATGATGGCTTACTAGAAGTATCGGAAAATTTAAACCAATAACAAGAAATGACTCAGAAGTGGTTAACTCCACAAAAACACATAGAATTAAAACAAAATTGCATAAATTGTGTTTTGACGAGACCTACATTTTTATACTAAATTTTTTATCTATCTCTTCCAATTTACCAGATCTACAAAAATCTTAGAGAATGAAGAAGTCTTCAGGGGCTTCTCCCAGAAAATTCAAGATATACATTTTATTTTTTATAAAGCGACTTAAACATATGGCATTTTATTCAAAAACGTCAAAAGGCATTTTTGAGAAAATAAAAAATGTCGAAAAATATTCCATGTAAAGAGGAATTTTTGTGGAGGGATGTTCCTAAAAATATTTTCGTGTCAATGCTTGGAAATTCTGAACTTAAATATAACATTTCATTTTTGAGTTGTATTCAAAGCCACACCCTCGCGCACACACACACACACACCTATGAAACTTTTTCTAAATTAAAAACAAAAAACTTTTTTTGTGTTTTGGAAGCAAAGAGTAGCAAAACATATCTCCGATGAAATCTTGGTATTGAATTTTTGGGTGGGGTAAATACCTTCCGTACCTTCTATTTACATTTTACGCGCATCGTAGAGAAACTAAAGAGCACCACCTGTGTCTGTGAAAAGCATAATCCAAAAACGTAAATTTCGTTAACCACCAAACAATATTCAAGTTCAGCATCTACCAAGTACACGACACGAAGATTTTCAAGAGAATTTCCCTACCTCAAACTATTCTTTACATGAAACATTTTCTGAAAATTTAAATTTTCTCAGAAATGCTGTAATGATTTTGATTAAAATACCACATGTTTGAGATACTTTATTAACAAAAGTAAAGTATATTTTGAACTTTCTGGGTATAGCCTCTTTAAGTTCTATTCATTTTGGATGATCTTTAAACAACTGGTAAACCGACAGAGAAAACAAAAGGTTGAAAAACTTACGTAATACAAAAATTTACTTTGCCCGCCTCTGTAATGTAGTAATTGTGCATCATGTACAAGAGGTCGCGAGTTCGAATGGTTAGGATAAGTTACCCGGATAAGGCTTTTCCGAGTTTTCCATTATCCTAAGAAGGCGAATGTCTAGTAACTTTAAGCTCCATGGGCCCGACCTCATTTGAGTATCATTTCACTGATTTCAATCATCGTCCGATATTACTACAAAGGAAACGTAGATCTCGTCAAAACACACAATTTGTGTCAAACATATACTCTTTGTCGAGTTAACCATTTTGAAGGTATTCCTTGTTATTAGTTTAAGGTTTTCAATACTATTTTTCTCATCATTCCTTTTTCATATGTTTTTACTCCTGTCTATGCAAAGACAAATGAATTTCAATCTCATCATCTAGCGACCAGCTTTTAAAAGATTTGACTGTCACTTTAGCTTTGTATGTTCCCTAATTATCCTATACATAATGAAACCATTTCTGCTCTGGTTTACCTAGACTAGCATGAAGTAGAAAGAAGAACAAGCTTTTGTAAGAATAGCAAAATAGGTAGAGAAAGTCTTATGAATGGAACACATCAGGTTTATATTGATTATTAAATTGTTTCTCTTCCACATATTTTTTTCTTTTTAAGGAATCGACGTGCATATTTTTTGTATAATTAAAATCTATTGTGCTCAACTTCTAAGATTGGCATGTCATTCAGAGATTCTATGGATTTTTATCAGCGTTGACTATGTTTTGAATATCTTGAATCTACGTGGTTTTGAATATCTTCGTACTTTACGACGTTTGCGGAGAGTCTTTCAAAACAAACGTAGAGGAATGCTGACTTCAGGAATTGTGTTGATCCATGACAACGCTCGTCCACACACTGCTGACACAACCCATCAGCTCCTTAAACAATTTCAATAGGACATTTTCGATCATCCGCCGTACAGTTCTGACTTGGCACCCAGCGACTTTCCCCTTTTCCCTGAACTGAAGACATGGCTAGGAGGGCAGCACTTTCAAACGAACGAAGATCTTCAAAACAACGCTCATTTGAAATCATTAGCGGCAACATTTTTTGAAGAGGGTATTCCAAAGCTTGTGCACAGGTACGATAAATGTCTTAATATTTTCGGTGATTATGTTGAAAAGTAGCCATAAGTGTACAAAACTTTTAGTAATAAAATAATTGTTTTCTATGGACTTGTCTTTTATTTATAGCCTATCGGAGTTTGAAAAAAAAAAACGGTCCTCGTATAATATATCGAGACTATAGCAATAAAATATCCGTACGTCATATATGTATGGTGATGATAAAGTCATATTTTGTGTTTTATTGGCAATTTTTCTGTCATAGATGCATGCATATTTTTATTTTCTCTAGCACGTATGTACAATGTATATAGTATGTAGAGAAGGTATTGTATTATACGCAAAAATTCGCTACCGATATTTCACTGGAAATGCATGAAAAAGAAAAAGAGATGGTCTGTGTGTATGTGTGCCTGCAGGCAGTATAACACAAAAACGAAAAGTCAGTTAAATACCATGCTTAGTACTTAGGTATCTTCCAAGGATACGAGACTAAGATTAACAGAAAAATCTTCCGCATCCAAACTATCCTTTACATGGAATATTTTTCAAAAATTCTGATTTCATAAAATTAACTCTAGAAATTTGTACTAAAATAGCATATGGTTAAGGTATTTTCATGACAAACAAAATGTATATACTCAATTTTCTGGGAATAACCTCTGAAGGTCTCTTCATTCTGGATGACTTTTTTATAGTAACCGTAAACCGATAGGTAAGAGCTCAATATACAAAAATGTAGAGCTCATCAGAAACACTCATCATATACATTTTTCTTGTGCGTTTCCGAGATATTCCTTCTTGTAGTTTTCAATTTGAAACTACTTCAACTTTTCTTAAATGAACGGGAAGCATCTTTCGTTTCATATATCTTTTGGTTTACTCCACCATGCAAAGGGAAAAGAATTTGAAATGTTTTACTTCCCTTCTACTTACAAGGAAGTAAATATTTATAAGACAATTTCTGTTAGTGTTTATCTCAATAAGCTTAATGTAGATAAAATAGTTTTTTGTAAAATTTGTTTGTAGAGATATAGAGGAAGTCATGTGAATGGAACTCATCAGATTTTTAAAAATGTTTAGGTCATAGAATCCTCCTTCCCAGTTATTGACATCGTTCTGCGACCAGCAGCAATTCCATATCACCGCTGTACTTGCTGCCTCGACAATACATCGAGGATGGTATCTCAAGGTCTGAACCCTGACCCTGCATGTCTGCAAGTCATTATCGGGGTATTGCACTGCCTTGAGCGTAAAACACAAAAATGCAATAATAATGAGCTTCCATGCTGCGTCTAGACTGCTTCCTGTAACTATATATCATTATAGGAGACGCTCACTGAAGTACCAACTTGCACAGAGACAAACAATCACATGTTATGTAACGCTATGAGGTGAATGCACCATATTATTTATTGCACATGAGTGCATAGTGTTTTGAAGTTTGGTCGCGACTGATTGCATAAGTTTGTTTTCTAAAGCCATCGCCAAAAGGGTAAACAAATACAACTCTTCAACTGAACACGTTCTTTGAAGCACGTTGTGTTTCGAAATGCCACGGCAGTCAAAATTGGTCGAACTTTTTTGACGTAACACATTCAGATAGTTGTTCGGCCAAAACACAGTGCTCTGGTGGGTTGTACACTAAAGGTTTAAGATCTTAGTTTTATTATCCTATATTATAAAATCCATTCCGTCTGTCTGTCCGATTTTGATAGTGTTTAAAAAGAGAGACGCCGCTTCGTCCACCACAAATTCCACAACGGCCCTCTAGGATCACACCTGGGTGCTTAGGTGAAAGAAAGGGTCTATCCACTCGGTCATGGCAAAAAATATAGATCATTTTAAAACATACTGTTTATGGCAAAAATCTTTTTTTTGACATTAACTATTTACGACGTATTCCCTACTCTTGATGTGAATGTCATTATTGCTGTTTCCATCAAATACTATTTCCGGAGGTACCTTGCTATGTAAATACACAATAGGTGAAGACGGTACCTATTGTATTTCAGTCAAAATGTCGATACTGAGTTTTCACCGGAAATAGAGGGTCCCCTGAATCCTCCCCCCAAAAAAATTTTTTTAGAAAAAAGGTCCGTCTGTGCGTATATGTATGGACAGCATAACTCAAAAACGAAATTACCAAACTTAGTACTTAAGCTTAGTATCTTCCAAGGATACGACATAGAGCTCTTCAGAAAAATCCCTCCACCCCAAACTACCCTTTGCATGGAAACATTTCGAAAATGTTCATTTTCTTAAAAATGGCTCTAATCATTTTGTTAAAATACCATATATTAAAATATTTATACAACTAAAATGTATATCTTGATTTTTCAGGGAATATCCTCTGAAGATCTCTTCGTTCTGGATGACCTTTGCATAACTGGTAAACTACAAGAGAAAGTCAAAAACTTACTACACAAAAAATGTAGATCTCATTAACACAATTCATGTCAAATAGAATTTTTTGGAGCTAACCATTTCAGAGACATTCCCTGTTATTGGTTTCAATTTTAGACTACTTTTTTTTTTTTTTTCAAACGGGAAGTCTTTATCCGTTTCGTCTCTCTTTTGTATAACTCCCGACCATGGAAATAGAACCGAATTTCTATGGCAATTGCTTAGCGACAGCTTTTAAAAGATGTGGTTGTCCCTTTAGCCTAGTGTATTTCCTTATTTCCCTTCTAATTACAAGGAAATAATAAGACAATTTCTGGTAATGTTTATTGCATTAGCGTGATGTAGATAAAATTCTAATTTTTATAAGAATAGTTTTTTGTAGAGCAGGTAAGGAAAGTCATGTGAATGACACACATGAATTTTTAAAGTGTTAAATCACTATTCGGTTTTTCTCGTGGTGTTGCAAATAGATCGGAATTTCAAAGCTGTTATATAGCGATACATTTGTAGCAGAATGAGCAGAGTCATACGAATGTAACACAAGAGAATTCATTTAGGGAGAAATCGAAGTGGTGAAATATAGATAACGAAATGCTATTCCAGAGTATCAGACACATTTCAATGGCACGAGGTCCCATCCTGAGCGAAATCTTAACACAACTGCCAAAAGAGGAGCGGCACCTGCAGCTAACCTTGCAAGGGCATTGTGTACTTAAAAGGCCTTCAACGCAAGAATGCCCGAAGCAGAATAGTTAACTCTAGTAATAGCAGCAAATGTGCGCTCTGAGTTGAGTATTAATTTATAGATCAGTTTTCGCTATAGTCTGTTATTGGTTATGTGATACTTTCTGCACTTTTGTTTACATAACACACACCGGCAGACTTCAGTCGGCTCCAAGAATTTCTTGTTTTGTGGTGAAATCCTTGAACTGCGAGTCTTGTGGCGCGTCTCTAGGGCATGGACTTTTTGGTCCAGCTGTCTTCTACCATTACTGGTGTAGAAACGGAGATCTATTTCCCTCTTCTTCCTGTCCTGTGAATGGCAGTTAGCACTGTGACCTGATATCCTCTATGAAGTTAAGTTAGACATTTTAGGTGCTGCACCTTAATTTAAACTTTCTCTATTTTTTTTTTTTAGCTTAACACCTTTAACCTGGTTGGACATATCAGACGATGAATGAAATTGGTGAAATAATACTCAAATGATCTCGGGGTCCATAGAGCTTAAAGTTACTCGATATTCATCTTCTCGGGATAAAGGAAAACCCTCCAAAAATCTTATCCGTGTAACTCATCCTAACCGATATTCGAACTCGCAACCTTTTGAATGAGAAGCAGACACGCTACCACCTCACTACCCCCGAGATTCCACCGGACATATATATTTTGAGAACCCTGAATAAAAAAAAATATTTTTTACAAAAAGATCCGTGTGTGTTCCTTAAATACAAAAGTTGAGATTTAAGTTTAGTATCTCCCAAGATGCGGCACGAAGATTTTTACGAAAAATTTCCATTCTTTACATGGAAAAATTCTCAACATTTTTTATTTTCTCAAAAATGGCTCTAACTATTTTCATTAAAATACTGTATATTTAAGATATTTAAATGGTAAATAAACGCATTCATGGAAGATACCAAACTTAAATGCTTTGATGTTTTACCGACTTTTCGTTTTTAAGTTATGCTGTCAACAGACACACACACGCAGGACCTTTTTCTATTTTTTCGGAGTCTCAAAACATGTATTTCCAGTGAAATCTCGGTATCAAAATGTTGGGTGGAATACAATTCCTTCCCTACTATGCCCATTGTAAATACGTGCTAGAGGAAGAAACATTCGTTTTTTTCCCTCTATGTAAAAGTGATGATGCGCCCTTTTTAACTACCCCGGAGGTCATTTAAATATTAAAATGCACTGAATTTCTGATGATGGGGGAATCCTTATTTTCTTCATATCTCAAAACTACATCTTTCTTTGTATCTATGACAATTCGTTTGTGGAGCAGTTTTGATCAGATGTTATGAAATTTAGATTATAACTCTTTAGGACTTTGTTTTGTAATTTTCCTGGGTTTTGATGAGACTTAGTTGAACATTTTTGTGGCAATGAAAATTAAAACTATATAAATTTCTTTAAAAATTAAAATTGCACATACATTAATTATAGTAACTTTTGCTTTCATTATACATCAAAGACCAAACTTTATTTGCATGGACATTAAGAACATTCTTACCAAATATTATATACAAAACAAGGAAACTGTTCCGAAAGGAGCATTTTATATCAATTAAATGCTTAAAACATTTACCTTGTGATCGGAAGTGCATTATCTGATGTGTTCCGTTAATATTACTTACTCTGTTCTACAAACTTTTTTTCTTCTTTTTAAACATTCTAATCGAGATATTTATTAGCAAAATGATCTTATTACTTACTTCCTTATAAGTAGAAGAGAACTAAGAGAAAATGGACTTTTATTTACGGGCGCACTTTAACTACTGTGATTCTCAGAGCCCCATTCTATATTGGGCGTGAAAGGCCGCTTAACTTTGCTCAGATGTATCTTTATTGGGCTAAGTTTCTTTTACGTCCCGTAAATTTACGGCACGGGACCAACGGCTTTACTTCCCTTCCGAAGGAAGCCATGCTATGGATTTTACGCCCGAAAAAAATCCATCCTCCTCCACCGGGTTTGAATTTATTGCTGGTCCCCGTGGCCGCGCTCGCTAAAGTGTCTCGCTTTGGTGCTTCGCGGCGCACGGGATCGTGGGTTCGAGTCCCACCTTGGGCATGGGTGATTCTGTGTTTGTAAATGTGTTTGTGTTTGTGAATGTATACCTAAAAAGGAAAACGAATAGATCAATTAAGGAAATTTAGAAACTAGAAAAAAAGAGGTAAACAGGAATACACCACCGGAGTCCTGACAAGCCTCCGGAACTGTATTTTTGTTAAAAAAAAAAAAATTCACGACCTTGGGTTACCACTACACCACGGAGAGAGACAGGGAACTAAAAGGATGCAGTATGTTTAGGGGATGGTCAAATGTTTTAAAAGTTGTCGCTATGCAATTGTCATTGAAACTCGCTTCTTTGCATGTCCACGAGTAAAACAAAAGTAACATGGACGACTTACTGTTTGAGAAAAGTGTTAAGGATCTTAAAATTGAAACAAATAACAAGGGATTTATCGGTAATAGCTCCTAAACAAAAATGTAAGCGACATAAATGTTGTCTATCTCTTACGGTTTTCCAGTTATGCAAAATTAATTCAGAATGAGGTCTTCAGAGACTTACCAGAAAATTCAAGATATATATTGTATTTTCCATTTAAATATCTTTAATATACGGTACATTAATCAAAATCGTTAACGTCATTTTTGAGAAAAACATTTTCTAAAACATTTCCATCCAGAAGGTAGATTGGAGTGGGGAGATTTTCTTGAAAATCTTTGTGTCACATCTGTGGAAGATATTAATTTAATTAATTAAATACCAAATTTGGTATTTAACGGATCTTTTTCTTTTTTGGAATATGCCAAAACCATGGATTACCACTACACACACGGATCTCTTTCTAACAGTGCTTTTTTAGTCAGAGGACCTGAAAACATGTATTTCCGATGAAATCTCGACATTAAAGTTTGGATGAAATACATTACCTTCTCCTTCTGCATTTTGCATACCTGATCAAGTAAAAATGAAATATTCAACGTAATCGTTTAAAATGTTTCTGGATCAGTGGCTTTAATAGCATTGTGCTCTGTGATCTTTAAGGAAGAACTTTTGATATATGAGTGAATTAAGGACATAATATATAATCAAATTGACTTTGATACTTATTTTAATGAATATTTACATAATAATTTACACCCTTTTGCATAATTTTAATTAAATTAGGGCACTTTTTTCCATTCTCTACACGTACTAAATGCATCGTCTATAGAGAAGGTATTGCAGTCCTAGCAAAACTTTGATACCGAGATGTCACCGGAAATAGACATTTTAAGATCCCCTGTATCCAAAAAGCATTTTTAGAAAAAGGTCCATGTGTGACCATGTATATGTGAACACGATAACTCAAAAACGACAAGTCGGTAAAATACCAAACTTGGTATGTAAGTTTAGTATCTTCCAAGGATGTGACACAAAGATTTTTAGGAAAATCCCCTCACCCCAAACTACTCTTTACATGAAAAACTTTCGAATATTTTTATTTTCTCAAAAATGTCTCTAACAAGTTTGATTAAAATACGTATATTAAAGATATGAAACTATAATATATATCTTGAAATTTTTGGGAATAGCCTCTGAGGACCTCTTTATTCTGGACGAATTTTTCTGGATTGTGTATAACTAGTAAACCGTAATGGAGGAAAAAAAAAAAAAAAAGCGTACTACATAAAACACACAATTTGTTATATAGATTTTTTTTCGTAGAGTTGACCATTTTTTTAAGATATTTCTTTAACTGGTTTCTGTGTTAAAATACCTACTTATACTTTTCTTATACGGAAATTTGTCAACTCCTGGATGCAAAGAAACGGATTTCATCTACATGACAACCATTTGAAAGATATGACTGTCACTTTAGCCTAGTGTATTGCATTATTTCCGCTCTACTTACAAGAAAGCATTTCTGCTAATGTTTCTCTCGATTATCATAAAGAGATGGAATAATAAGCCTTTTAACAATAATTTGTTACGGAGATGTAGCGAAAGTCATGCGAATGGAACACATCAGATTTTTAACCACGTTTTGCATCTAAAATTCAGAGTTCTA
This sequence comes from Hymenopus coronatus, assembly GCA_030762935.1. NCBI lineage: Eukaryota > Metazoa > Arthropoda > Insecta > Mantodea > Hymenopodidae > Hymenopus > Hymenopus coronatus. The sequence continues at coordinate 33,179,824 of CM060897.1, forward strand.
CTCGTGAGTTTGTATACCAAGTGGAATGGTGCCGTTCTTCCTACTTCTATTATGCATTTCATGCACTTGGTTTTCTATTTTCTGTTCCTAGTTATTTCTGTTATTTCTAGTACATCCGCTTGAGTAAATAAAAGGGATGAGCGTTTCGCACAAGAGAAGTGACCTGTTTCTGCATGCGAAGGCTTTCTAACTCAAGTTGCACTTAAGTGGTTCTTTACTACGCTTAACAAATTGCTCTTCTCGCTTCTTGAGCAATGAGTGGAGGTCAAAAGCGAAATCCTTGGCACGAGTCAACTCAGCAATTAATAATCTTTGGGAGAGCTATAAGTCGTAAACAGAAATTACTCTGCACAAAGATATAAGTAGCTGTTGGGCTGGCTCGTAGCTCAGTCGGCAGAACATCTATGCGCTGTGTTCCCAGGTTCGGTTCCCGGCTAGGAAGTGAGAATTTTTCTGTAGTCAAGATTGTTACCTTTTCTCCCCAGAATCTGGAAATTTGAATGTGAAGGTGATGTGATCTAATGTACCAAGCCCAAAGAAAAAATCTGGATCGTCTCCCATTCACATTACTTTCTCTTTCTGTTCTGCAAACAAACTATTCTTACAAAATCTTATTATTTATGTACATAATATTAATCAAGATAGACATTACCAGAAATTATCTGATTACTTAGTTCCTTATAGGTAGAAGGTAAATAAAAGAATACGCTAGACTAAAGCGATTGTCAAGCTGCTGCTATGCACTTGTCATTGAAATGTCACTCTCGTTGAATGGCCAGGAGTAAAACAAAAGAAATATGAAACGGATAAGAGGACTTCGCGTTTGATAAAAGTTTTAGTATTTTCAAATTGAAACCAATAACACGGAATCTCGGAAAAAGTGTATATAATTTAAATGGTCTGTTTTAGCGCAATCTACGCTTTTTGTGTACTAAGTTTTTGTCTGTCTCTTACGGTTTACTAGTTATGTAAAAGTCGGTCAGAATGAAGTGGTCTTCAGGGACTATTCCCAAAAAATTCAAGATATACATTTTATTTCCCGTGTAAATATATTTAGCATACGGGAGTTTAGTCAAAATCATTAGAACCATTTTTGAGAAAATCGAAAATTTCGAAAGATGTTTCATGTAAAGGGTAGTTTGAGAGGGAGAAATTTTTCTCAAAAATCTTCATATCGCTTCCTTGAAAGATATCAAACTGAAAAAGCAAGTTTTTGAGTTATTCTCTACATACACGTGCGCACACCACATGGAACTTTTTCTAAAAATCTGATGTGTTTCATTCACATGACTTTCTCTACATCTCTGCAACAAATTATTGTTAAAAAGCTTATGCCTCTATTTACTTCATGCTAATCGAGAAACAAATAGCCGAAAGTCTTATTACTTGTTGCCTTATATGTAGAAGCGAAATAAGGGAGTACCATAGGTGAAAGTGATACGCAAAAGCTATGTAACTGAAGTTCCTTTGTTTGTATGGACAGGAGTTGACATGTATGATTGTCAACGCTGAAACTAAAAACAAGAAATATCTTAAAAACGATCAGCTCCACGAAAAAATGTAATTGTGTGTTTTAACGTGCTCTACATTTTTTATGCGGTAAGTTTTTGTCCATTTCTTACGGTTTAGCAGTTATGCAAAATTCCATAAAATTGATCCAGAATAAAGTAGTCTTAAGAAGCTATTCCCAGAAAATTCAAGGTATACGTTTTATTTGTCAGGTAAATATCTTTAATATATGATATTTTAATCAAAATCGTTAGAGCCATTTTTAAGAAAATCAAAATTTTCGAAATTGTTTTCCATGTAAAGGGTAGTTTGGGTTGGGGGGACTTTTTCTCAAAATCTTCGTGTCGCATCCCTGGAAGATACTAAACTTAAATACCAAGTTTGGTATTTAACGTCTTTTCGTTTTTGAGTTATCGTGTTCACAGACACACGGACACACATACACTTACACATGGACCTTTTTGTGAAAATGCTTTTTTTTTGGATATAAGGGACCCTAAAACATATATTTCCGGTGAAATTTCGGTATCGAATTTTTGGGTGGAATGCAATACCTTCTCTATACACAATGCACATAGTGCGTGTAGAGAAAGTAAACATATTTTTTTGGATTCAGGGGGTTCTCAAAATATATGTATTTTCGGTGAAATATTCGGTATGGAAATGTTTGGTGGAGTACTGGAGAAATTAAGGAGAAGTCCAATGATCCTGTATAACAGTTAACACCATTGCTGATAGGCAAATATATTTCGAAAGTAACAGGCCGTCAAAATGCCCATTGCAGTTAAAAGGTAGTGTATAAATAAAACATAAAAACTCTTATGCATTACATTCACATGCATTTCTCTATGTATTCTGCAACAAAGTATTCTTATAAAAGTTCAATCTTCTATCTAATCCGTGCTAATCAAGATAAACATCAACAAAAATAGCCTTATTACTTATTTTCTTGCAGGCACAAGGGGAAATACACTAGGCTAAAGTGACAGTCAAATGTTTTAAAAGTTGGTCTCTTTAAATTAGAATAGACCAATGCTTTACATATAAATGCACGTTATAATGAAGGGCCGCATTCAAGAATTTCGAAAGCAATGTGTTAAAATAAACAGTACTTATTTATTTTTATATATTTTGAGGGTCTTGCGAAAAATACATATTTTAGTTTAATTTTGCATATAAATGCATATTTTGTCATTTTTCATCCTTTCATTCCTTTGTTTGCACAGATTTTCAACCCAAAAAGGTGTGAGAAATGGGTTTACGGTGTTGAAGAAACACTGGCTCATGTAAACTCACAGTTCTGAAAATGTAAAAAGAATAGTAATTTTGTACTTCAGGTAGATGATCCCAAGTAGAGGGTAGAGCATGTTAATAGCGGCAACTGCGACCCGGTACGGATCTATTGCGGCCTACCCTCGGGGGATGATGAGAGGTGGGGAAGCCATAGGTCAGCACACAGGAAACAACGGAGTTAAGCGCAGAGACGCACGGAAGTTCCTAGATGGCAGTCCTGGCGCGCCACAGAGGTTATACAGCGCCGGGGGTCCGAAAGGATGCCTCTACAACAGCACCTAGCCTCAACCAGTGCAACCGGAGGGAATAGAGTTTTACTCGGAGCAAGCAACCGTGCCATCTGCCTGCAGAGCCTCAAGCCACACCTGAACAGACCTGAATAAGAAGGGAAATGAAGCGGCCCCAGGAAAACCTCGGAAAACCCTAGGGTCAAAGTGCGCGGTCAACGGGGAGCGAACCCGGATCTCCCGAATGCCAGTCCTAGACGAAACGTCTGGACCATCTGGCTCGGTTGATCATTTTCTACAGAGAGAGAGAGAGAGAGAGAGAGAGAGACAGAGAAACTATGTACATTCTTGTTATGTTAACATGATTAATTGTTTACTTATGAACAGAAAGTGGTGTCTATGTTTAAGGGACAACCAGGCTATCAATTAAATGTTGAACTGTCTAGAGTTGCATTTTTTATCCTGATAACATTGGTGATGTAGGTTACTTTTCAGCACGCAAGCTTGTACTGAAGGATAAATGGCGCTATTTTACACCAGGAAATTTGGCGAGGACTGCTATTGTGTATTGTAACTGTAACTTTGGCAAAATCTAAAAGCATTTGCATTTTTAAATATATGTACTTTTTTACTTTCTCTAACACCTATTACAATGTACATAGTAGGTACAGAAGGACTGTGTTTCACCCAAAAATTCGATACCGAGATTTCACCATAAATATATATTTTGAGGTTCACTAAAGTCAAAAAAGCATTTTTAGAAAAAAAGTTAAATGTGTACGTCTGTATGTCTGTCTGTCTATGGACAGCATAGCTCAGAAAGGAAGTCTGTTAAATATCAAACTTAGTATGTCAAGTTTATTATCTCCCAAGAATGCGACATGAAGATTTTCAAGAAATCCCCCCACCCCGAACTACCCTTAGGTTGGAAAAGTTTTCGAAAATTTTGATTTTCTCAATAATGGCAATATCAGGAGTAAAAAGAAAGGGGAAAAAATGACGATTTTCCATTTGAAGAAAGTTTAAGTACTGGAAAATTTAAACAAGTAGAAAGGATATTCTAGAAAATGGTTAATTAAAATGATCTATTAGATATACAGCTTTGCTTCCTCCATTTTTCAAGATTTTATTGTAAAAAGAATAGTTATATATTTAGGGATCAAATTTTGTCCATCGCTGGCCACTACTTTTCCTCATCCTTCAGGCAGGGTGAGAATCCCTTGTCGAAATAATTGGTCATCTTTGGAGGCGATCCAAGTATCGATCCAATTTTTGACATATTCATAAGAGCAAAAGTATTGGTCAGCCAGGTGGTGTGCCATTGATCGGAACAAGTGATAGAGAGAGCAGTGCTGAAGAATACGGCGGATGGAGTAGGGCTTCCCATTTCAAAGTTTCCAAGTATGTTTTTTGACCGACCTTGCTACATGGGTTTGAGCATTGTCATGCTGAAAAATACTTTTATCGTGTCTCTCATCGTATTGCGACCGTTTGTTTCTCAATGCTCGGCTTAAACTCATTAACTGATTTCCATACAGATCACCTGTGACTGTTTCAGTCGGTATTAGTGGCTCTTAAAACATTACGCCGAGCTGGTCCCACCAAATACCTTGGACCTTGGAGCTGTGAATATTGGATTTGTCCGTCAATATGAGAACGTGGCCGGGAAGTCCTCATGATTTTCTGCGCTTGGGGTTATTATACTGAACCCAGTTTTTCGTATGCGATGTAGAAATCCCTTCCGTCTTTGCCTTTCAAGCAGTTGCTCACAAGCAAACAAATGTTCGATATATTTTGGCTTCAACTCGTACGGCACCCAATTTCCTTGTTTCCGAATCATTCCCATGGCTTTGAGGCATTTTTAAATGGTTTGTTGAGTCACTCCTAATGATCCTTCCATTCTTTCTTGCGTTTGACACAAGTCTTCGTGAAATAATGCCTCCAATTCTGTATCTATGGAAACCTACTCTCTTCGACCACCATGTCGGTCTTTGATGTCAAAATCACCGTTCTTGACGGCTTGAAACCAGTCACGACACGTTCTTTCACTAATAATCTCGCCATAAGTATTTGAGAGCATTCGATGAACCTCAGTTGTAGATTTCTTTATGTTGAAGCAGTACATCAAAACCTCCCTCAAATGACGAGAATTTGGCTCGTACACTGTCGTTTTCAATCGAGAATAACCTTATATTGCGGAAACAAATCGACTAAGTTTAATTAAAGTTTTATTGACAAATGCCCAAGGTCATTATATGAGATTTCACCGGAAATATATGTTTAGAGATCCCTTGAATCCAAAAGTCATTTCAGAAAAAAGGTTTGTGTGGGGGAGAGGGGTTCGTCTCCTTAGCGCGGTGGTAGCGCGACTGCTTGCAAAGCGGGAGGCCTAGGTTCGATTCCCGGAACCGGCGTGGGGAATTTTCCACTGCTGGGAGTGGAAAATTCCGGGGTGTACTCAGCTTCGTGAGGTCCTAGGGGGAGCCAATTGAGGAGCTACTTGATTGAGAAGTAGCAGCTCCAAATCAAGAAGACCGCACCAGGGAGGGACTCGAGGCGCTGATCACGTCTCGCCCTCCAGCACTGCACCCCGTTTATGATACCTTCAGGCCGAAATGGCAGATGCAGAGGCCAAGGTCCCTTGGGACTGTCATGCCATGGAGTTATGTTTATCTTACGTATATGCGTGTGTATGAACAGCATAACTCAAAATTAAAAGTTGGTTATATGCAAAATTTCATATTTAAGTTCTGTATCTTTCAACTACCTTTACATGGAACATTTTTTGAAAAACTTGATTATATGCAAAATTTGATATTCAAGTTCCGTATCTTTCAACAACCTTTACATGGAACATTTTTTGAAAAACTTGATTTGCTCGGAAATTGCTCTAAAGATTTTGATTAAAATACCAATATAAAACTAAACACATTTTTATGACTAATGAAAGTATATCTTGAATTTTCTGGGCCCTCTCCTTCACTGCTGTTTAGCTTTACCTTTGCTTCCGACACGCCTCATTCAGTGGCAAGTAAGATTTCGTCGGGAAGTATGTTTCATGAAAAGTAGCAGAGAGAATATGTTATAAGTTACAAAAGCAGGAAAGTTTGCTGTTTAATATTCGTATTTCGATTCGCAAATATAAAGCGTTACATAATATAAGCAATTGTATTTCGTGTTTCAAAGTTTGAACATAATATTAAGTTTAAAACCAAACGATTTTTATGTTGATCAAATAGAATGATCAACTAGAATATCTTTAAGGCTAAATAGCAATGAAACTTTACTGCTTTATTTATAGTGAAAGACAAACAATTTAGTATATAAGGCAGCATAAGAATATTACGTGCTTAAAATAAAGGAAGATTATAAACTTGAAGATTGTATAATTTGTGTAACCGTGGGGGGCTGTAATAATTATTATATACAAAATATGTTTAATATAAACAAAATAGTTAATACTAGCGTAGAAATGATTACCACCGCGAGGTGGAACGAAGCCACCATTGCGCTTGGTGTATCAAAACAACCTTCGTTACTCAGCAAGAGAATGTATGGTGAGTATCGCTATCTTTCCTCCTATCCCCATGCCTGGCATAGTGTATTCGCTTATTTCTCTTGTACCTGCCTAGGTACAAGGAAATGAGTAATATGACTATTTTTGTTGATATTACCTCGATTAATATGGAGTAGATAGAAGAATAGGATTTTTTAAGAATAGTGTGTTGCAAAATAGGTAGAGAAAGATAAGAGGTTTTTAATTAAAGGGACCTCAAAACTTATATTTCCAATGAAATTTCGATTTCAAAATTTTTTTATTCTCCTCTTAATCTCTGCAAATAATCACACTTTGTGTAGTAACTAACTAGAACAATCAGTAGAGACTGCTTTGATCATGTCAGTAGAATGAACAAAGATAGATTGCCTCATATACATAATTCTAAATTATAAACCACAAGGACTTAGAAGTCGAGGACGACCAGCTAAAAATAGAACCAGAAGCAGCTATAAAGTGGAACCGGAACTGACCAGAAATTGTTTAAACCATTATAGTTGATCATTATGTAACTATTATTTGTCATATGCTGGTAATGTGTAGAAGGCGGGTTTCTATGCACTAACATTAATGAATATACAAACATTTATTATCTAAATATTGAAATTGATAAATACTAACTAAAGGTGATCTTCAAAGAAATTTACAACTTCCTCATACATTTATTTAGATTTGATTTAATAAAATGACAAATTTGAAATCTTCTCATTGAATTTTAGCTTATATAAGGCGTACTTATATGATAGTCATTAATCCAACATCAATTACTGAAGTATCTTTCATCAACCAATTTAGGAATATTTGATTGTTTTTTTGTTTTTCTTTACTTTCTCTATACGTACTATACACATAGTGTATAGAGAAGGTATTGTATTGCACCCAAAAATTCGATACCGAGATTTCACAGGAAATATATGTTTTGAGACCTCTGAATCCAAAAAAAAGCATTTTTAGAAAAATGTCCGTGTGTGTGTCTGTCAGTCTGTGTGTATGTGTGTGTGTCTGTGGGGAGCATAGCTCAAAAACGAAAAGACCGTTAAACACAAAACTTGGTTTTTGTGTGTGTGTGTGCGTGTGTGTGTGTATGTATGGAAAGCATAACTAAAATTTATAAGACGTAAAATACCAAATTTGGTATTTAAGTTTAGTATCTTCCAAAGGTGCGACACAACGGTTTTCAAGAGCCCCCCCCGCCCAACCCAAACTATTATATATAGATTTTTTAAAACCTGTTTTTCTAAAAAAAAAAACCGCACATTAAAGATATTTTACATGTCAAATAAAATGTATGTCTTGAAGTTTCTGGAAATGACCTCTGAAGACCTTTCATTCGGATGAATTTTGAATAGCTGATAAACTGTAAGAGGTAGACAAAAACATACTGCCCAAAAAATAGATCTCGTTAAAACACACAATTTATGCCATAAACATTTTTGTATAGTTAGCCGTTTCTTTGTTATTGGTGTCAATTTTAAGTTACTTAATCTTTTCTCAAACGGGAGGTTATCTTTCTTTTCATCTCTCTTTCTTTTCATCTCCTTCTAATTAGAAGGAACTAATACACTCATCATACAGGAATAATCTTTTGTAACAATAATTTATAGAGAGTGTCATGTGAATAAAACACATCAGACTTTTCTCTAAATTTTCTGGGAGAAAATTGTTTCTCTTGGCTTTTTAAATGTTTTTGTGCAAAGAAAACGACTTTTGAACATCGCATTAAGTCCCAGGACAGTATTTCAAAGCGGTATGTCAGTCGTAAAAAAATAAATAAATTGTTTTGCAATGGAGCACGCTGTTGGCATCTCAAAGAGCTCCCCATCAACATAATTGGATTTTGTGGGATGCCATGTGCTTTAGGTTGTTGGCTATTGCCGCACAGATAACTAACTGGCTACACCATATCAACTTCTTGAACTTCTAGAAGATTCCACTAGGCGTAGCACAGGTTTGTTTTGACTTGTTACTGTTTTGGATTAAAATATCTTGCAAGTTTTTCATATCAAGTAGAGTCTTCTCGAAACTCTAGGAGTTATTTCACTGTAGCCAAAATACGTACTAAAGTACATTACTGTCCTACAGTATTATTTACAAGCATGTTCTTGGTTCTCCTGACTTGTAAAAATATTATAAACCCGAGCTAACCGACCCATGCTTGGTCGCTAATGTGCTGCTTCATTCACAAAGAAACGCTGTTTAACTGCAAAAATATTCATTTGCCTTGCATCTTAAACTTATATTTTCAGTTTTATTAAATGTTATTCTCGCTGTTATAGACCATTTTTAAAATTTCAGTGGTGTTTCGTGAAAAAGTGTAAAATATGCATTCATAGAGAAATATTTGCAAAATATGCAATAACCCTCTAAATATGCATATATATGCAACATAAGATTCGCTTTATAAATACCCTACAGCATGAAACATATTTATTTAAATGTACATATGTTTATTTCTTAAAGAACGAAACATGCAAATATGCAGGAATCCGCACTCCAGTAATAAGCACCAACATACAAAGGAAATACACATTATTATATAAGGTGTATTGAATGTTTTGGGATAACTATTCTATACATATCGTGCCGCTATAAGCAAATCCTATCGTATTATGTTTGCTGTGTTCTGTTTTCTCAGTTGCTAAACATCGAAAATTGAAGCTGGGTTATATTTATGGACGCCCTTTAACTGCTGTGGTTCTCAGGGTCTTCAGATTTTGGCCTTTGTCGCAGTCGTTTACCCGTGCATGACGTCAATACTAGTTAGCGAGTTTATCACGCATTACCTCTTTCAGAGGACTAGGAAACGAAGGGATGGATGTCAACAGTTTTGACGCCGCAGTAAAATGGGACCTTTTTTTATTGTTTCATTTATATAGCCCCCTTTTACATCTAAGGCCATACCGGAGGCCTTGCTTTAGAAACTAATTGACTGTGGATTCTTTAACGTTGGGGTTTTAATCACTTTATTTTCTTCAAACACACGCATTAACTCTCACATACATACTTCCAGACTCTGTGGGGATAGCGAATGATTCTGGTTACAGAAAAATTCCCCGCCATAGCCGGAAATCGAACCCGGGACCTTCAGAAGAGAAGTCAGCTCGTTAACCAGTCGACCACGGAGGCAGTAGAAATGTGAGTTGTATCGTACCTTTCCAAAATTTACATTTGGAACTTTTCTCGTAAACTGGCAATCACACCATTTATGCTGATAGGTAATGTATTCTTCCAGCTCGGAAGTAGCACTAACCATGCAACTCCTGTGATCCATCTCAAGTGAAAAGAACGCACGAAATGTCCTAGTGAAAAATAGTTCTGCACCGACCCGTACAACAACCCGTTTACGTCGGCAATGCAATCAGTCCAAGGTTTAATTCTGCACTCCCCTTTGAGATAAGGGACTCACTGAACTAATAATGACGTCATACATTTAAACACCCAGAAAAGGCCGAATGGATCTGAAGACCCGGTATATTGGGCGTGAACGACCATTTAGTTTTGTTCTGAAGCCTGTTTATTAGGCTTGAGGTTCTTTTACGTACCGTAAATCTACGACACGGAATCACAGGCTTTACTTCCCTTCCGAAGGAAGCTATGCTAAGGATTTTTACGGCCGAAAAATCCATTGCCCACCCGCAACATTAGGAACGAGAGGCTAGCATACTAGCCCTAGACTACGGAAGGCGACGCTAAATCTTAATCATCTATGTATATTGATAGGAATAAAATATAGTATCGGCGCCGTTTGTTTCAATACGTTCTCTATTGCTTGTCTATAGTAAGAAGAATATTGCATTTCTCTCAAAAAATGGATACCGTAATTGCACCGTTTTGAGGCTCCCTGAATACAAAGTCTGATGTGTTCCATTCACGTGGCTTCCTCTCCATTTTTGTGACAAAGTATTCTTAAAAAGCTTATTCTTTCATCTACTTCTTGCTAACCGAGATAAAAATTAACGGAAATAACTTTATTGCTTGGTTCATTTTAAATGCTAAAGTGATATTCAAATCCTTTAAAAGCCGGTTACTATGCGAATAAAATTCGTAGTCTTTGCAAGGCCAGGAGTTGATAAATTTCCATATTTTAAAATTGAAAGTAATAAGGCATAATCCACAAACAAATATATAGGTTTAGCATAAATTGTTTGTTATAACGATATTTACATTTCTTGTATAGTAACTTTTGACTATCTCTTATGGTTTACTAGCTATGAAAAAGTCACTCAGAATGACGAGGACTTCAGAGGCTATTCAAAGAAAATTCAAGATATACATTTTATTTGTCTTATAAGTATCATTAATATACGGTAGTGTAATCAAAATCATTAGAGTAATTTTTGAGAAACTCAAAATGTTTGGAAATTTTCCATGTAAAGGGTAGTTTGAGGTGGGGAAATTTTCTAGTAAAACTTCTTGTCGTATCCGTGGAACATGCTGAACTTAAATATCAAGTTTGGTATTTAATCTATTTTTCGTTTTTGAATTATCGTGTTCACAGACATATGGGCACATGGACACTCATACACACCCGGACCTTTTTCTAAAAATGCTTTTCTTGGATACAGAGGACTCTAAAACGGTATTTTCAGTGAAATCTCGATATTGAATTTTTGGGTGGAGTGCAACATCTCTAGCAATGCACTATGTACTAAACAGAGAAAGTGAAATAAATTAAAAAAATATTTGAAGAAAAACGTTTGTTTGCTTATGAAAACCACAGCTCAAACGCGAAACATCGGTTAAATACCGAACTTGTTATTTAAGTCTAATATCTTCACAGATATTAAAAAAATTCTGATGTGATACACTCATATGGCTTTTTCTAGCAGCTCCACGTTGATTCTTTCTTCTATATCATGCTAATCGAGATATGCAGTAGTAGAGTGTGCTTATTAATTAGTACCTAAAATAGAAGGGTATCAAAGGACTGCACTACCTATATTAAAGCGACAGTCAAATATTTCAAAAGCTATCGCTATGCGACTTAAGTTGAAATTCGCTTCTTTGCTTGGCCAGTAGTAAAAAAAAAACGTGGTTGACTTCTTGTCTGAGAAAAGTATAAGTATTTTAAAATTGAAACTAATAACAAGGAATATCTCGGAAAAGGTTACCAACACAATAAAACTATAAAGGACATAAATTGTGTGCTTTGACGAGATCTACATTTTTGTAGTAAGTTTTTGTCTTCCTCCTATGGTTTATAAGTTTTATAAAAGTCATTCATAATAAAAAGGACTTCAGAGGCTATTAACAGGAAATGCTAGATGTATTTATCAGGTAAATATCTTTAATATACGACATTTTTTATAAAAAGTGTTAGAAACATTATTGAGAAAATCAAAATAGTTTGGTGTGAGGGAATTCTCTTGGAAATCTTTGTGTTGCATTCTTGGAAGATACTAAACTTAATATAGACAAACATACACACAGACAATTTTTTTTTGATTCAGAAGGTCTCAAAAATATATATTTCCGTTGAAACCTTGGTATCCAATGTTTGGGTGGTATTCCATATCTTTTCAGTCTACTATGCACGTTGTACACATGTGCTAGAGAAAGTAAAAATCCTGCCACCCCAAACTACCCTTTACACCAGAGGCGTCCAAAATAGGATTCGCGGAACATCGTGCGTCGTGATTACCTCCCCTTAAACACCGTTTTCCCCCCTGTGCGCGCGACCTCCCTGACGCGCCATCTTCCTATGCGGTAGTTATGGAACAAGGCGTATGTGAGCAATGAAATGAAAATTGTAAAATCTAAATGTAGAAGCCATCTGTTAGACATATGTGTGACCAGCTGCGATTGGCTGTACGTGACGCAAAACCATAATAATGCTAATAATACATGAGGAAGAATCATAAAACATGTACAATGGTAGGTCAAAACTAGTTGCATTTGTCAAGAGACTTCTATATGAACTATATATATTTATAACTATAGTACATTAGCATATACCTTACATTTACATTTGAAAACCATAACGTTGTTTGTATTAATTGCAAGTGTTTCTTTTTACTGACTTTAACAACTATGTACAAGTAGAGAAGATGTTGCGTTCCATCCAAAAATTCTATAATCTGATCTCACTGGAAATACACTTTTTAGGTCACCCTGTATCCAAAAAAGGATTTTTACTTTCTCTATACGCACTATGTATATTGTGTATGGAGAAGATATTGTAATGCACCCAAAATTCGATATCGAGATTTCACCGGAAATTCATGTTTTGGGTCCCCCTGAATCCAAAAATGTATTTTCAGAAAAAGCTCCGTGTGATTGCGTGTGTGTTGTGTGTGGGTGTGGGTGTGTGTGTGTGTGTTTGTGTGTCTGTGGACAGCATAGCTCAAAAGCGAAAAGACCGTTGAATACAAAATTTGGTATTTAAGTTTGGTATCTTCCAAGGATGCGACACGAAGATTTTAAAGAAAATCCCCTCACCTCAACTACTCTTTACATGGAACATTTTTCGAAAATTTTGATTTTCCTAAAAAATGGCTCTAACGATTTTGATTGAAATACCGTATATTAAAGATATTTGCCTTACAAATAAAATGTATATCTTGAATTTTCTGGGAATTGCCTCTGAAGACTATTTTGGATGAATTTAACGGAATTTTGCACAATTGCTAAACCGTAAGAGATGGACAAAAACTTACCACAGAAAAAATGTAGAGCACGTTGAAACACACAATTTTTGTAACATGCATTTTTTCGTGGAGTTGATCGTTTTTTAGATATTCCTTGGTTTTCGTTCCAGCTTTGAAAAACTTACACTTTTCTCATACAGGACCTTGTCAACTCCTGTTCGTACAAACAAAGGTACTTGTTACATAGCAACTAGCTTTTAACTATCACTTTAACCTATGGTACTCTCTTACTTCGCTTCTACTTACAAGGAAGCAAGTAATAAGACTATTTGTGATAATGTTTTCTCCATTAGCATGAAGTAAATAGAAGCATAAGCATTACAACAATAATTTGATGCAAAGAGGTAGAGAAAGTCATGTGAATGGAACACATCAGATTTTTAGAAAAAGGTCCGTGTGTCCGTGTTTCTGTTAACACGATAACTTAAAAACGAAAAGTCGGTTAAAATACCAAACGTTGTATTTATCTTTAGTTTTCCAAGGATGCGACACGAAGATTTTAAAGAAAATTCCCTCACACCAAACTACCGTTTACATGGAAAATTTTTTGAAAAATTTTATTTTCTCAATAATGGCTCTAACGAATTTTATTAAAATAACTGTATATTAAAGATATTTACCTAGAATTTCCTGCTAATAGCCTCTGAAGTCCTCTTAATTCTGAGTGACTTTTGCAAAACTGATAAACTGTAAGAGATAAACAAAACCTTACTACAAAAAGTGTAGATCTCGACAACACGCACAATTTATGTTCTTTATTACTTTCTCTATACGTACTATGTACATAGTGTATAGAGAATTATTGCACTCCACCAAAAAAGTCGATACCGAGATTTCACCGGAAATATATGTTTTAGGGTCCCCTGTATCCAAAAAAAGTATTTTCAGAAAAAGGTCCATGTGTGTGTGTGTGTGTGTTTCCGTGTGCCTTTGAACACGATAACTCAAAAACGAAAAGTCGGTAAAATACCAAACTTGGTATTTAAGTTTAGTATCTTCCAAGGATGCGACACGAAGATTTTGAGAAAAATGCCCCCACCCCAAACTACCCTTAACATGGAACTTTTTTCGAAATTTTTTATTTTCTAAAAATAGCTCTAACGATTTTGATTAAAATATCATATATTAAAGATATTTACCTGACAAATAAAATGTATATTTTGAATTTTCTGGAGATAGCCTCTGAAGACTACTTTATTCTGGATGAATTTTGCATAACTACTAAACCGTAAGAGATGAACAAAACCTTAACACACAAAACATGTAGAACGTTAAAACACACAATTTATATTATATAAATGTTTTTCGTGGAGTTGATCGTTTTTGAGATATTCCTTTTTCTTGGTTTCAGCTTTGAAAAATTTTTCTGATACAGGAATTTGTTAACTCCCGTCCATACAAACAAAGGAACATCAGTCACATAGCAACCAGCTTTTGGCTTTCACTTTAACTTATTGTACTCCCTTATTTCGCTTCTACTTACAATAAAGCAAGAAATAAGAATATTTCTGCTAATTTTTCTCGATTAACATGAAATATATAAAAGATAAGCTTATTAACAATAATTTGTTACAGAGGTATAGAGAAAGTCATGTGAATGGAACACATCAGATTTTATTTTTATTGTGTTGGTAACCGTTTCCGAGATATTCCTTGTTATTTGTTTCAATTTTATAATAATTATACTTTTCTCAGACAGGAAGTAACCCATGTGTCTTTTGTTTTACTACTGGCCAAGCAAATAAGTAGATTTGAATGAAAGTAGTATAGCGATAGCTTTTGAAATATTTGACTATCGCTTTAACATAGTGTATTCCTTTGGTTTCCCTTCTACTTATAAGGAACTAATTCATAAAAACATACTGTTACTACATATCTCGATTAGCATGGTGTAGAAGGAAGTAACATTTTTGTAAGAAGTTTGTAGAAGTTGTAGTTTGTAGAAAAAGTCATATGAGTGTAACACATCAGAATTTTTTTTAAACCTTCGTGTCACATCTTTGAAGATATTAGACTTAAATAACAAGTTTGATATTTCCTGATATTTCGCTTTTGGCTGTGATTTTCACAAACAAACAAATTTTTTTCTGCAAATATTATCTTTTAATTTATTTAACTTTCTCTATTTAGTGGATAGTGCATAGATAGAAAAAGTATTGCATTCCACCCAAAAATTCGATATCGAGATTTCACTGCAAATAACGTTTTAGGATCCTGTGTATCCAAGAAAAGCATTTTTAGAAAAAGGTACAAGTGTATGTGTCCACATACCCAAGTGTCTGTGAACACGGTAACTAAAAAACGAAAAACAGGTTGAATACCAAAATAGATATTTAAGTTCAGCATCCTCCACGGACACGACACGAAGATTTACAAGAAAATTCCCCCATCCCAAACTACCCTTTACTTGGAAACATTTGCAAACATTTTGAATTTCTCAAAATTTGATTACTCTACCGCATATTAAGATACTTATACGACAAATAAAATGTATATCTTGAATTTTCTAGCTTCATAAGTCCTCTCCATTCTGAGTGACTTTTTCAGAACTTGTAAACCATAAGAGATAGCCAAAAGTTACTACACAAGAAATGTAGATTTCGTTAAAACAAACAATTTATGCTATATATGATTGTTTGTGGAGTTAACCATTACCGAGATATCCCTTGTTATTACTTTCAATTTTAAAATATGGGGTTTTGTCAACTCCTGGTCATGCAAAGAGAAAGAATTTCGATCGTTTAGCAACTAGCTGTTAAAAGATGTGCGCAACACTTTAGCTTAATATATGCCCTTATTCCCTTTCTATTTAAAAGGAACCAAGCAATAAGATCATTTCTGTTAATCTTTATATCGAATAGTATGGACTAGATATAAGAATAGCTTTTTAAGAATAATTTCACAGAAATGTAGAGAAAGCCATGTAAATAGAACAGATTAGGTTTTAATTAAACTTTACTATTGAATAACTCAACAAATACTTCAGTTTTGAGTTTGAGGAAATTCATTTTGCACAGTCATATGCGTCCACTCTAAATCTCTTGTTGTTTTCATCATGTGCAAACAATGTAGCCGGTGTAACTGCTTTGCAGGATAAATTTACAGTACAACAAAGCAGTTTCGATCACTTGCTCAATATTAATTTAGAATTTTCAAAAGTGCCTTAAATGTTTTTATTTAAAAATCTGATGGTTTATAACTTTATATACCTATTCTGCAACAAACTATTTCAACAAAAGCTTATTCTTCTATCTACTTTGTTAATCAAGATAAACGTTTGCAGAAATGCTCTTATTACTTAGTTTCTTGTAAGTAGAAGGTAAATAAGGGAACACACTAAGCTAAAGCGATAATCAAATCTTTTATAAGCTGTCACTATGTGAACGAGATTCGGTTCTCTTTGCAAGGCCTGGAGTAAAACAAAAGAAAAAGGAATGACAAATTACCGTTTGAGAAAAGTTTTAAGTATTTTATAATTGAAACCAATGACAAGGAATATCTCGGAAATGTTTAGCTCCACAAAAATTGTGTAAGACATAAATTGTGTGGTTACGATATCTTAATCTTCTTTGTAGGTTTTTGGCTAAGACTTAAGGTTTTCCAGTTATGTAGAAATAGAAGTATTTAGAATGAAGAAGACTTTAGGGAGTTTTCTCAAGAAATTCGAGATATACATTTTATTTACTACATGAATATTTCAATATATGGCATTTTAATCAAAATATTTAAGCTGTTTTTAGAAAATCAAAATTTTCGAAAAATGTTCCATGTAAAGAATGGTTTAGTTTCGGGGGCTTTTCCTGGAAATCTTCGTGTCGCATCCTTGGAAGATGCTGGACTTAAACACTAAGTTAAAATTTTCGGTTTTTAGTTATGATGTCTACACACAGACACACACACACACACCCGCGCGCGTGAACCTTTTTCGAAAATTGTTTTTTTATTCTCTCTATACGTGCTATGTACATAGTGGATAGAGAAGGTATTGCACTCCACCAAAAAATTCGGTACCGAGCTTTCACGGAAATATATGTTTTAGGGTCCCCTGTATCCAAAAAAAGTATTTTCAGAAAAAGGCCCGTGTGTGTCCGTGTGTCTGTAAATACGATAACTCAAAAACGAAAAGTCGGTAAAATACCAAACTTGGTATTTAAGTTTAGAATCTTCCAGGGATGCGACACGACGATTTAGAGAAAAAATCCCCACCCCAACTACCCTTTACATGGAACTTTTTTGGAAAATTTTGATTTTCTAAAAAATGGCTCTAACGATTTTGATTAAAATATCGTATATTAAAGATATATACCTGACAAATAAAATGTATATTTTGAATTTTCTGGGAATAGCCTCTGAAGACTACTTTATTCTGGGTCAATTGTACGGAATTTTGCATAACTGCTAAACCGTAAGAGATGGACAAAAACTTACCACACAACAAATGTAGAGCACCTTAAAACACACAATTTTTGTTGTATTAATTTTTTCGTGGAGTTGATTGTTTTTTTAGATATTCCTTGTTTTTGGTTTCAGCTATAAAAACGTATACTTTTCTCATACAAAATTTCGTGAACTCCTGTCCATATAAACAACGGAACTTCAGTCGCAGAGCAACCAGCTTTTGACTATCACTTTAACCTATGGTACCCCCTTATTTCGCTTCTACTAACAAGGAAGCAAGTAATAAGATATTTCTGCTAATATTTCCTCCATTAGATGAAGTAAATGGAGTAATTTGTTGCAGTGATATAGGGAAAGTCATGTGAGTGGAACACATCTGATTTTTTTAATTCAGGACCTTCTAAGGATATGAAATTTCGGTATTGAATTTTTGGGTGGAATAAAATATATTTTGTACCTTATATGTACATTATACATAATGTACTAGAAAAATAAAACTATACATATTTTAAAAGCACACAATTTATATAATATAATATTTTATTTCACAATATCACTGATTAATGATTCAATTGTTTCATTACTCTGCCATTGGTTTAAAGTTCTGTTGATTTTCAGTTGCTTCTGGCAACTGCATGGAAACTATAGGTATAATTTTGAGTGTCACCACTGTTTTTTTTTTTTTTACGTCAGTTTAACGTCCTTTAACCTGATAGGTCTTATTGGACGACGAATACAAACGATGAAATGTTGCTCAAGTGAACTCGGGGTCCATGAACCTTAAAGTTACACGACATTCGTCTTTTCAGGAAAAGGGAAAACCGCGAAAAAACTCTCAGCCGAGTAACTCACCCTAACCGACATTCGAACTCGAGACCTCTTGATACGCTACCACCATACTTCAGAGGCGGACTACCATTTCGCTTTTGTCTATAATGAAAAATGTAACTTAATTGCTTCTGTAAAGACTTATCTCAATTATAATGAAGTAGATGCAAAAATAAATTATCATAAGAATAATCACATAGTTACATAAACTTTTTTTTTTTCTGGAAGCATATTGATAGTTGCATCTTTGACTTATTTTAACATCTTTCCTGATAAACTGTGAAAATCACCTTCTTCTCTCATTTTGCTTTAAATTCACACAAGAAACTAGCATCCAAAATTGCAGAATATAACAAACAACCTTTGTAGGTTTATTGTATTTTTTTTTCAAAGCCCACATTATTCTTTCTCTAAACATTGTTTCCGCAATAAATACATTTTATTAAATATACTAAACATACGCATATATTAAGATACTCTAAGTGCAGATAAAATATTGTAGACAACAACACGTTACAAAATTGCGTTGATAACTCGCTGCACTTAGAACACGACCCTCTCGTTACTAAACCTCTGCTTTTGTAACCATTTCTCCAAATAACTACATCTTAAGTAACATATAGGAATTATATTTAAAATGCTATAGTAGCAGATACAGATCTAGTGCAACTGAAGTCCATTTGCAGTATGGTGAAAACATTTTCGGAAACCGTGGGTACGAATTACCTTTTAGTAGCCTCTCTGGTCCATAGGAATATTTCCTACTTTCGATAGTTAGGTCCCCTCTTTGAGGCCTCTCTCGATCAACAGTGCGAAAACGTCTGTAAATATAAACATGCTTAAGAATGCGTCCTCTTTCCTAAGGAGACTTGTGTTAACGGAGCTCCTTCATCGACCAGGGAAAACTTTCCACCATAGCCTTTGTGATCATTAATGCTTGAATGCCACATTTAAGCTGTATATAATATACAGGATATTATAATAATAATAATAATAATAATAATAATAACAACAATAATACTTTAAGTTTTTTACCTGATATTACACGAACATATTTTTAATGTTCATATATGGGTTTTAAATGCATAGTCCTGTTGTACCCTTCTGTTCTGAAATGTCATAAACAAACCCTAATAATATTCTTTGTAAGACAAAAAGAGTGTAAAGAGACTCGCTAGAGGAGCACTGGGGAGCTGGTAAACGGAAGGAAAGTGTGACGTCTCTCTATTCCACCAGAATGATTAAGTGTTGTTCGGCATGTAAAGTATAGCAGTGGTAGAGGTAGTAAATTTTAAAGACCACTGGCCGGGTACTTTAATATGTCTTGTAAACTGTCTTACTCAAATGAGACTTTACAAACTTTTATACGGGCGTATAGTAGAGCGCTAACACCTTTTACCGGCATAGATTTATCAGTGTCAGGCTTATTGGTAGACACAGAGAAACGCAGTATTAATGGAAGGGTATCTTCATTTAAACTGGAGCGTTGTCACTTTTAGTATAGTTCGATTTTTTATATAGCTATACCTGAAAATTTAGCTTTCCCATGCCGATTAACATGTGCAGAAATAAAATAGCGTCTGATACTTAATTTTCCATGTATACAACTGCGGGGATCACAAACATTTAGCTTTTTACTATTCTGAATGCAGAAATAATTAATTTCTCTTCTAAGCGAAATTTGTATCTAGCATTCTTGTGTGCTATCCTCAATACAACGTCACATCTGTTGTTATTCGTCATGCATACAGCTGAGTTCCACTCCGATAGCAGAAAGCTCCCCAGGTCTGCACCAGAGAGAGAGAGAGAGAGAGAGAGAGAGAGAGACATTGTCTGATCGTCCTTCGGGGTTATCCCATTTCACCAAGCGATGACAACCCATTTCTGAGGTGGAAGCATCCAGTGCGGGGTGTGCGTTGCTTCCGAAGCTAAGGTGATGAGGATGGTGGAGAAATAAGAGGACCTACAGTTTTTACTTTAGGTGACTCCACGTGAGCTAGTCAGAGATTAAGGCGCGGATTGGGTCTACTTAAAATCGCCAACCCTGTTCTTATCGGTTACAGTTGGAACACTTTCGCCCTCCCGGCGAGCCCCCAGAGGAAACCTGAAACTGGAAGGTGGGTACCGACCGAGTGTTCCCGATGACGACGCTGGAATAAGCCTTTTTACAATGCGCAATTCACTATCCAGCCGGTCCTTCAACTGTGAGGAAGATGATTAGGAAATTATAGGAACAGGAAATGGTATACCGGAAAATTTGGGGGATGAAATGAACCTATCCAGCATTCGCCTAGCGACCCGAGAAAACCCCCAAAAATCCACGTAGGCCGTCCGCGGGGATCGAGCCCACGATCACCCGAATGCGGGCCACAGACGAAACCACCTGAACCATCTCGCTCGGTGAAAAATTTCAAAAACTTTTACATCTATGTGTAAGAAGCCAGCAATAAGCGAGGTTCATTTATATAGCGACGCAACGTAAATATGCAATATAAGAGAGGAGAAGAAAAATACAACGTTGTAATTAGAAGAATACGGCGAATTAAGCGTGAAATTGGTGACATAGAGGGGAGTATTGTTAAACTGTAAACCAGCTTTAACTGCTTTAAAAGTGAGACATATGGTCTTCAGTTTGATCGAGACGGTAGTGAAACCAGTTGCCTTGAATAACTGGACAAGGCGAAGCTTCACTGGAATACACATTACATATTATCTGACTTCAAAGTTAAAACTACTATAGTTCCAGTATAAAATGGAAATAGGATGAAAATCATTATTTCAGGCTAAAATCCTTTAAAACGGAAAATCAAGTTATGGTGAAAGAGTATGAGCAGAAACTAATAGGATCAATTGTTAAAAATTAAGAGTAGGATGTACAGAACAAAGTTGAAGATTCCTCTTTTGTTAATAGAACCATTAAAGAATGGAATGAAATGCCTGTAGCAGCGTATTCCTCTTTTGTTAATAGAACCATTAAAGAATGGAATGAAATGCCTGTAGCAGCGTATTCCTCTTTTGTTAATAGAACCATTAAAGAATGGAATGAAATGTCTGTAGCAGCGTATTCCTCTTTTGTTAATATAACCATTAAAGAATGGAATGAAATGTCTGTAGCAGCGTTCAAGGCTATCCTCTATCCTTGAAGAAATTTAAGAAAAAACCCAACAAAATAAATATTGTATAGTACATTGTAAATGATACTTAAGTGTGTGTTTGTGATTTTATATTGTTGTAAATACTAATAATAAACTTATTGGTGATACCGGTTAGATTGTTAATGAATGGAAATAGTAAAATAATTAATGAATTCATAATTGTCTTTAGTTAACTATTAGATCTAGTTGTATATAAATAAACCGGTAAATATAATAACTGTTTCTAAACTGTTAGTTATATAGTTTGTACTAATTGCTTATAAAATCAATGTAATTAGATTGGTAGTTGAATTGTTTCGTTCATATTGTTTATTACATTATTCTTTGTGGGCTTATTTTGTATATATGAATATTAACTCTGCCGCCGGGTAATATCCACTTACAGAAGGATAAATACATTTATGCATATACAGGGTTACTACAAAAGAAATAGACAACTTCAACTGCCTGTAAAACAAAAACTATTAGAGATAGTAACTTAATTATTTTGGAGGTATGTTGAGAAACTCTCAAAGTTTCGTTTGTTACTATTGGTAACGATGTAGTGTTTTGTTTGTTGTTGCAGAAGCTGAAATGGCGGAAAATCCTGTGGAAAAGGCATATTGCGTGTTGGAATTTGCTAGAACGCAATCAGCAACTGTTGTCCAATGACATTTTAGAACATCTTACCACAAAACGCCACCGACTAGACAGTCAATCTACGACTGGTATAGAAAATTCGAGACAACGGGATGTTTGTGCAAAGGGAAGAACTCGGGAAGACCAAGAGTTTCGGAAGAAAACGTTGAACGTGTTCGTTCTGCCTACATAAGAAGCCCACAGAAATCGACATCTAGGGCAACCATGCAATTACAAATTCCTAGGCAAACTGTATGGACAATCTTGCGGAAGCGACTGCACATGATGCCTTACAGATTAAAGATGTTGCAGTTTCTGAGTGAAGAAGATAAGGTCATACGGCGTGACTTTTGCATCGACATGTTGCAACATGATGAAGACGATGCTGGTTTTTGTGAGCACATCATTTCATTTTTGTGGTAACGTGTTCTAAAATGTTGTTGGACAACAGTTGCTGATTGCGTTCTAGCAAATTCCAACACGCAATATTCCTTTTCCACAGGATTTTCCGCCATTTCAGCTTCTGCAACAACAAACAAAACACTACAGCGTTACCAATAGTAACAAACGAAACTGAGAGTTTCTCAACATACCTCCAAAATAATTAGGTTGCTATCTCTAATAGTTTTTGTTTTACAGGCAGCTGAAGTTGTCTATTTCTTTTGTAGTAACCCTGTATACCGAGCCAAGTGGCTTAAGCGTTTTGCCTGAAACTGGTATTCTGGAGGTCATAGGATCGGTTCGCGGCGGCTAATCTCTCTGACCCATGGATTTTTTCGGGAGTTTACCCTGGCCATAGGCGAATGCTGGGGCAGATTCTTCATTCCCCGAATTTCCTGTCCCTCCATTTCATCCGTTTGGTCTTTTTGCAGTATTATAATTGACGCAAGGACTGTGGTGGTGGCGCCCTCTCGTTGCACTTTGTAGACTCAGTTCTCGACGGCAGGATGGCGTTCGGGGTCGTTGGTATACTCAGGGGCGTTTATTTAAACCTGGGCACAGGCTCCTAGCGCTCACCGCGTCGAGAAAAACAGCTTGGGAACTGTTAGGGACTTTTCTCGATGGCTCCCTGCCACAATCTGATCCCAGCTGCCCTTTGTAGTTGCTCTCATCTCATCCGCTCCTCCCGGGGTCTGACATACAAAAAGCCTATCAGGGCTGAGGTGCGGAATTCCCTCTGGTACACTACACTATGTACACACGCACATACATACACATATATACACACGATTTCGGATATACACCTTAAGAATCCTCCAACAGACATCTGTGGTACTTTGCTTATTAGATCAATTGCATTTGTATATTCTTCAGGAGCCGTAAAAATGAGCTCTCCAACTTGACTTACTGCAACTAAGCAATATTGTGGCACCAACAATTTTCAGTACGTTTATTACTTATACTGTGAATGCTCATCTTCTGAGCTTAAGAGAACGTGGAAAAAACTAACTTATCCAGAAAATTCGCCGATTCTAACTCGCGATCTTTTGATGTAAAGCATACACGTTACTCCCAATCACGGATATGAACGAAAGAACTTTCACATTACAAAAATCTTATATGTTCCATTCACATGAGTATGCTAATCGAGGTAAAAATTAACAGAATGATCTTGCAAATGACGTATTACATAGTTCCTTATAAGTAGAAGGGAACTATGGGAATACACTTGGTTAAAGCGATAATCAAATGCTTTAAAATCTGTCGCAATGCAATTGTTATTGAAATTTGCATCTTTGCACGACCAGGAGTAAAATGAAAGAAGCACTGTCGACTTCGTCTTTGAGAAAAGTTTAGGTTCTTTAAAAATGAACCAATAACAGGGAATATCTCGGAAATGGTTAGCTCTGCAAAAAACTATATATGATATAAATTTATATGTTTTAACGAGATCCACATTTTATTGTATTGCAGGTTTTTGTATATCTCTTACAGTTTACCAACTATGCAAAATTAATCCAGAATGAAGAGGACTTCAGGACTATTCCCAAGAAATTCAGAGTAAGCATTTTATTTGCCATGTAAATATCTTTACTATATAACATTTTAATGAAAATTGTTGGAGCCATTCTTGAGAAATTCGAACATGTCGAAAAATGTTCTATGAAAAGAGTGTTTGGGGGGGGATTTTTATGAAAATCTCCGAGACGCATCCTTGGAAGATATTAAACTTAAACACCAAGTGTTTATTTAAAGGACTTTTCGTTTTTTAGTTATGCTCACACACACACACACACACACTCACACACACACACAAACAGAGGGCCGCGCCGTGGCCAAGTGGTTAGACCACTCGCGACCACATGTGAGATTTGTGGTGTACAAATCGGCGCAGGGGCAGGTTTTCTCCGGGTTCTCCGGTTTCCCCCACCATCGCATTCCACGTGTTCTCCATTTTCTTCCATGTATCACCCACGGTGCCACAAGTAGTAAAAGCTGGCGTAAAACACTACCAAATAAGTAGGTACACACACACACACTGACTGACTGACTATTTTTAAAATGCTTTTTATTTAGGGGTCCTTAAACGTGTATTTTCGTAGAAAATCAGAATAAATTTTTGGGTGGCATAGAATACCTACTGTACCTACTATGTACTTTGCACATCGTGCTAGAGAAAGTAATAAGTCTATCAATGCTTCCTTAGCACTGACTTGAGTATGCGCTTTGATAATTTTGGGAGGAATGGTCTTTGTCTTTTTTTACTCGATAAACCCCTCACAAACCGATCGAATAAATACCTCACAAACATCAAAAAATTGATATCCAGATTTAAATAAAAGACGTGTTTTGATTCCTGAATCAAAAAAAGATTTTTAGTAAAAGTTCTATGTATGCACATAAATCAAAAACATAAGGTAGGAATATTATCAAGATTGGTACTTAACTTCAGCATCCGTCAAGAATGTATTAAGAAGAATTTCAAGAAAATCCCTACTCCCAACTATTCTTTAGATGCAACATTTTTTTTTTAAATGACTATACTGGTTTTGATTAAATACTCCATGTTTAAGATGCTTAAATGACTAATAAAATGCACGTGTTGAATTTTCTAGGAATACCTATGAAAACTACTTCATTCGAGACGAATTTTATATAGCTTTGTATAATTGATAAACATAAGAGTTAAACGAAAACTTTCTACTTAAAAGTATAGTTTGCCTAAAATGCACCAATCATTTGAATTATCACCATTTTCCGAAATACTCGATATTATTAGTTTACATTTTTTAATACTAGGTCATTTTTGAAATGATCTACATTCAGCTGCTCCTCACGATGTAGTGGCATTTGTGTGAAATTTCAACACCAGCATTTTAAGCAGTCTTTCAACCTAGTATAGATTGGGACACTAAGAACCGCAGCAATTAAAGAGTGTCCATGAAAAGAACTAAATATAAATTATTTAATACGCACAGGCCTTTTTTACTTTTTTTATTCAAGAGATCTCAAAACATATTTGCGATGATATATCGACATTTAATCTTTGGGTAGAATACAATATTTCACCTGCTTACTATACATAGTAGAAAAAGTAATAAACGATAAAAGATATAGAAAATCATGTGTTTAATCTGTACACATTAATTGATAAGATATCAAAGCGAAAATGATTTCTATGAGGGAGAATTTTCAAGTCACCCATAAGGATAACGAAATTATCTCGAATTCGAATTTCTCATCTGCCACATCCTTCGCACCAGGTTCTATTCTTATGCGAAGGGAGGTAGTGATGTATTACATTCGTGTAATGTGTTAAATATAAGTTACTAACGATCGTGAAGAGTTAGGTTGTATCAGTAATATGTTCATAGTAATGGTACGTAGGTTGCAGCTGCAAACTTTTATTATAAATCTCTGTAAACAAATAGTACATAATATAACAATTTCAACCAAGTAACAATTTAAATAAAAACCATGACCAGTCTTGTAGGAATGACTCCATTTAAATATGGAATTTAATTATGCGAACTTCTATTTTTGATCTCTTGAAAATCGTGAATTTCTTTCTTCTGAAACTATATATCTATAATTTCTTTATACATCTGAATCAGTAAAATAGTATGTTCTTGAAAATGTTGAGTAAGTAATGTCTTTGATTTGAATTACAGAAATAAATGTACAAATTATATATAAATCTTCACAAAATAATTTACAGTACTGACTGTGAGTGTAGTGTCGTATTTAAATTTACTTTTAATCCGATATAGTATGCCTTATTGGGAATTCCCGGTGTTTACTGTAATATTCCCAAAATTAGCATACAAACTTGAACGCCATTACCGACCAATTTAACTAATAACACTCATTTCCTTCATATAGCATGAGGTCACTTCAAATAACTAACTCACAAGTTTTACATTGCACAAGTTTAAATGAAAACAATCCTATATATACCATATCGCGCCAAGGAGATGGCGTAGGGGTACCATCCAGTCTAGCCTTATCACTATATGTACCCAGACGGAGTACAGCTAGCCTCCAAGGTCTCATCCCTTTATACCACTTTGTTCCACGACAAACAGATGGCGTTAGGGTGCATTCAAGTATAACTACTTTCACTATCTGTGAACAGATAACAGCGCAGTTGCAATTATATATTTTCAGTTTTACTATTATTTTAAGCTGGAGGTGGAACTTTGGGCCATACCATTCAATATCCAATCCGACATTTACCTTGGTGACTGAGGAAAATCATGAACACATCTCACTGGACTTGAACCCTGGACCTCCCGAATGCGGAGCATAGAGGTAAGCGCCTGAGCCAAATATAGGCTCGCTCGGTTTAACGTAAATTTGTATCATTATTTGGCGAGAGTAGTTGAGTCTGTAAGAGAGATTAGCCTCAAAATACTGCAACAAACATTTGCATTGGCTCGCAAGGACAAGGAAACTGCACGTGCTGTGTTTGAGATGGGTCAGCGGTTTTAACTTTGGCGTTATTGCGCTGTTTATTGATTCCACGTGTCGAAAAACGATTGTAAACACGAAACTATGCCAGATAGATTAGAGCCTTATCTCGTACTCCATAAATTATTCATTTTTGCATCACTCCAGTCTGTGACCAAGTGTACGTTCTCCTTCAGATTGGTATTTGAGAGATAAAATATATTAGATGTCACAGGTATTCCAGTCTTCTTTAGAATTAATAGATGTTTCTAGAATACAGTGTCCGACAAACGAGTAGAAATAATGAATATAATATAGAACATTTTCACGTCAATGTATGATAAAATATAGTCGAAACATAAATAGATTCTGCTTTCATAGAGTTCAAAGTATAGGAGAAGGGCAAATATTTTTAAACAGTAAGAGGTTATCTGTATTCGTTTCTATTTTGATATGAAACCTGACAAGTAAACATTTTAGGACTTAATGTATCATGAATTACTACAATATCTGTAATGTGCCCGAAAGATGAGATATCAACCCCTTTAGCTTCGTCAGAGTTATTCACAAAAATATAGTAAATCTAAGACACATCTATTAGATAAAATACAGTAAATCTAAGCCAGAGTTATTCACTAAAATATAGTAAATATAAGCCACAGTTATTAAAAAATATAATAAATAAAAGTCAGAGTTATTCACTAAAATGTAGTAAATCTAAGTCAGAGTTATTCAGTAAATTGTTCAGTAAAATTTGTAAAACTAAACCAGAATTATTCAGTAAAATATTAGTAATTCTAAATTACAGATATTCACTGAAACGTAGTAAATCTAAATCAGAGATATTTACTAAAAGGTAGTAAATCTAAGTCAGAGTTCTTCACTAAAACATAGTAAACCTATGTCATACTTATTCATAAGATATAGTAAATCTAAGTCATAGTTATTCAGTAAAATATAGCAAATATAAACCACAGCTATTAACTAAAATATGGTAAATATAAGTCAGAGTTCTTCACTAAAATGTAGTAAATATATGTCATATTTATTTACTAAAATATAGCGAATCGAAGTCAGAGTTATTCAGTAAAATGTAATAAATCAAAGTCAGATTTATTAACTAAAATATCGTAACTCTAAGATACATTTATTCACTAAAATATAGTATATCTAAGTCAGAGTTAGTCAGTAACATATAGTAAATATAAGTCAGCGTTATTCACTAAAATATAGTAAATCAAAGCCAGAGTTATTCACTAAAATATAGTCAATATAAGCATTAGTTATTAACTAAAATATAACATATCTAAGTCAGAGTTATTCACTAAGATATAGTAAATCTAAGTCAAGTTATTCACCAATATATAGTAAATCTAAGTCAGAGTTATTCACTAAAATGTAATAAAACAAAGTGAGAGAATTCACTAAAATGTAGTGTATCTAAATCAGAGTTATTCACTAAAATATAACACCTAAACCGAATTCAGAGCTATGAACTAAACTTTAGTAACTATAAGTCATAGTTATTGACCACAATATAGTATATCTACCATTATCAAGAGTTATTCGATACAATATACTACGTCTACCAAAGTCAGAGTTATTCACTGCAATATGATACGTCTACCAATATCAAGAGTTATTCAGTACAATATATTGCATCTACCAATATCAGATTTATTCACTAACCGTATACTAGTTTACCAATGTCAGATTTTTTCGCCACGTCTGCCCATTTCACAGTTACTCACTGTAATATACTCCATCGGGCAGTATTAGAGTTAATTCACTATATTATAATACAGCACGCCTACCAATGCTAAACTAAAATATACTATGTCTACCAATATCAGAGCTATTTAGTACAATATAGTACGTCCACCAATTTCTGAGTTATTCACTATAATAAAGTACTCTGCCAGTATCAGAGTTGTTCACTACAATATAGTAGATCTACCAATGTCAGAATTACTCACCAAAATATAGCACGTCTACCATTGTCTACCAATATCAGCGTTATTCACTACAATATAGTGCATCTGCCAATGTCAGATTTATTCACTACAATATAGTACTTCTACCAATGTTCTAGTTATCCATTACAATATTGTACGTCTACCAATGTCAAAGCTATTTACTGCAATGTAGTACACTCACCAACGCCAAAGTTATTTATTGTAATATAATACGTCTACCAAAGTCAGAGTTATTCACTACAATATAGTACGTCTACTGATGTCAAAGCTATTTCTGCAATATCGTTCGTCTACCAATGTTCAATTATTCACTACAATATGGTACGTCTACCAATGTCAGGCTTATTTACTGCAACATAATACGTCCACCAAGGTAAGAGTTATTCACTAAAATATATAGTACGTCTACCAATGTCAAAGTTGAATGAATGAATGAATGAATAAGTGTATTTATTAACATAGCAATATCATACATAGAATTTCAACAGTCGCACGGGTCCACAGACCGTACGTGCTTTTGTAATACACATTACAAGCCATATTAAAACAACAACCACAACAAAGAATTAAAAGAGTAAACATGAAAATAAAAAAAACAAAGGAAATACACAGTCAAAAGCAATATTAAACAACAATAAAAATTAAGAGCGAATCCGAAAATAAAGATACAAAGATATTCAAATATAGCAATTTAAATTTACACCTTCATAAATGCACCCTCTTATAATAGATAATTACACTTAAAAGACATATATACACATAATATATACAACCGTAGCACAACAGTGACCTAAGTATGACATAATATATATGTATGTAGAACATTGTAGTCACTTTTGTTTAGTTGATCTTATTCCCCCCCCCCTTCTCTATTGGGAGCCTCCTCAGATCTCAGCTGTCTTGCCTTAAGTATAAATTTACCTAGCCCGTCTATGTTTTCCGTACCTGCCAGTAGCGTCCAACATGCTTCTATCCCTACATTCGCAGTGGTAAAAAATCGCGGCAAATATTTTTCCCGCCATTCCTCCTTACCTCTACATCTTGCCAAGATGTGAGTCCACGACTCTTCCTCCTCGCAAATGGGACAGATTCTCGTACCATTCTCGTCAGAAATGTTCGTGCTCCTCCATGCTCCTAGTCTAATCCACGCGAGCCCCTCTCTAATGAGTTTGGTACCTGTTTTGATGTATTGCTCCATACCCCACTCCGATTTCAGCACAGACTGTACTTCTAATGACACCTTCTCTGTGCATTGCGCAATTATTTGCTGTCTGTCAATGTCAAAGTTATTTACTGCAATATAGTACGTCTACCAATGTCAGAGCTATACATTACAATATAGTATGTCAATGTCAGAATTAATTACTGCAATATAGTGTGTCTTCCAATGTCAGAGTTATGCACTGCAATTGAGCACGTCTACCGAGTCAGAGTTACGCACTACAATATAGTTCGTCTACCAATGTCAGAGTTATTCAGTGCAATGTAGTTTGTCTACTATGTCAGAAATATTCACTGCAATGTAGAGTGTCTACTATGTCAAAGTCATTCACTACAACATACTACATCTGCCAAATTCAGAGTTATTTACTAAAATATACAACATCTACCAATGTTTGAGCTATTAACTACAGTATAGTAGAATAATGATTCAGTAACTAAATGACTGCGACAAGACAAGGGGATGTGGCGGAATGTGGAAGGTTTTATGCTAACAACTTAATACAATTTTTCGAACGTTAATAAAATTTGCGTTTATACTACTTGCGAAAATCCCTTAAACGTCAAAATAATAGCCGTAGGCGTTAAAGACGCATAATTAAAAGGAGATTTTTAAAACTCAACTAGTTAAAAAAATGCCTTTTCTATATCTCTATTGTCTTAGAGGTATGAAATTATAGAAGTCTTAAACAAAATCAAAGCATTTTAATGCTTTAAAAAGCATGGTTGTGTGATTCACGAGCCAATATCGTAAGTTTCAAATTAATATAAGTAAATGTAGAAAATGTAATTTAAACCCACACAATCCATTTAAATGCACACATGATTAATTTTGATCGAGATTAGTAATCCAAAAGGACCACTTGAAAAAGTATAATTATAAATATCTATAAAAGCAGACAGCTTTGGTTCTTAGTTTCTGATTCTCTACTGAAGTTAGCAGAAGCGTTGTCATTAAATAAGAATGTAATGTTGCCATTGCTTCATAGTATCAAATTAATAATCTGTTATTATACTAATGAAACAGTGATTTAACTTGCAAATTAGAATTTTCTATTTCACAATATGAACTTAGATATAGAAATAAAATAACTGGAAGTTATTCTAAACGTGATGTGAAACATGTACATATTTATCTAGAGAAAATAAAAATTCGAGTGGGTTAATTGACTGTATGACGTTAAAATTGAATATATAAGAAAAAAAATACAATAAATATTAATTAAATTAATTGGCAAAATTGTTTCCAGAATTGTTTCTCTTTGTTCTGTCTGGTGTCATGCTATTTTGGTAAAGCTAACCTTGAATATCTATGCTGCAAACATGATAATCGCAAAAAAAAAAAATTACCAAACGAGGAGAGAGATAAAAACCAGACAATTGCTACGGAGGCAAGGATTCGGAATAAGTAGCTAAAATTAGTTGAAACGTAGTTTCGTGGCGTCTTATTGATAATACTCGTATGACGCAATAAGAGTGGGACAATATTGCTCATTATATTACAGACGGAAATACCTCATGAAAATAAGACATTCGAAACAATACTCTTATCCTGTATTTTCAACATTTTGTTTCTAATTAGCATTAATGCCATGAATGCTTGGCTTTATACGCTACAATGAAAAATAAACCAGAAAAAAGTTCGTACGTTTGAAATTTTGAATTTTTGGCAGGTTTAGCTGTCATTCAAAATGCTCCACATCCAATTCTTCAGAAAATTTCCCATTCCAAAAATTAAGCAATATTTTAAAAGCATGGCAAATAAATATCTTGCAGAGTCTTTTAACTAGAAAATAGAAAATATACTTTATATTATAATACATTGCCGCATAATTTTGTATCGCTTATTTATTAAGAGAAAAAATCGCACGAATTTGATAAGTACTTTCAAGTTGTCGGTAAGTATAAATACTTTTAGCACTGTTTTATTTCGAACTAAAACTAGCATAAAATGAATCGTGTGATCAGATAAATTATATAGATGTTTAAAATAGTCGTCACAATTATAACTTCATCTTGGGCCCATTTGGAACCGGTAAAACAGTAACAGTGTATTAGGAAATAAGTTTATAATGTAATGCGTTGATACGAACGCAATGGGTTTTATAACATTATAAATTAAATTAAATTTAACTATTTTAACAAAGTTATAAAACTAAAATAAATATAACATTAGTATTATCTGAGGCAGACCTGTACAACTTGATTATCTCTGAAGATCAAATTTAACTTTTAGCACCCGACTCCTTGGGCCACATCACTTCGGACCTTGTATCTTACATCAGTCTGCTACAGATAAACTTAATAGTATTGTTAATACACTTACAGTAAATATAAATTAATATTCATATTAATAGTATTAGCCTTTCAATTAAAATTATACTCAATAGTTCACAATTATATTTATATAATGTATAGTTGCAACATTTCGAAATAAAACATTTAAACATAAACGTAAAGTTTACTAAACATTGTGCTAAGAGTATTTAAACATAAAATGTCACTGAGAATATTACCTTATTTTTAACAGTTCAATGTGACATATTGCATTTCCTTGTTTTGACTTCTTTGTAGTCTAACGTTCTTTAAATCGCCCTCCGTGGTGTAATGCTGCCTTCATATACCCAAGGTCGCGGGTTCAAACCCGGCGGAGGATGATGTATTTTTTCGGGCGTAAAAATTCTTAGCATGGCTTCCTCAAGAACCTCAAGCCTGATAGAGAGGCCTCTGAGCAAAATTAAGCGGTCTTTCACGCCCAGTATAGAATGGGACGCTGAGGAACCACAGCAGTTAAAGAGCGTCCACAAATAAAACGCCATTTACATTTACATTTTAACGTTCTTCAAACTGGAAAGTCACATCGAAGGGTGACTGAAATCGCTGAAATGATGCTCAAATGAGTGCGGGGTCCATGTAGATTAAAATGATTCGACAGTCCTCTTCTCAGGATAAGGGCAAATCGGAAGGAAAAAACTCACCCGGTTAACCCATCCTAACCGATATTCGAATTCGGGAGCTCTTTAACCTGAGGCAGACACGCAACCTCTCTACAGAGGCGGACAATTTTGACTATTTGATCAAAGTTTTGTATTACGCTCGAAGTGGCCGTTCTTAATACGGCCTATAAATTACCACCAGTTAAACATAAAGGCTGTTTATTTTTATTCATGTTCATGACAGGAAACGTTCGTTCACAATAATATGTGCCCTCAAACATGCGAAATGCCTAGTAAGCCGCATCCAACAAATGTTCTAATTTATCCTGATCCAGAATAGAATAAAACTCTTGTAAAGAGTTAAATTTCCCTAAGTTAAAACGTTTCCCCGTATGAAATAGTTTCAACCAGAAAGAAAGAAGTAATAAATCGCTGTGCGGGGTATATGATGTGCAGACCTGATCTAAGGCAATACTTCCTAACCGGGATTCCGAAGAACCTTAGATTTCCGTCATGTCATGATAAGGGTTCTGCAGGTACTGTGAAATCTTTCATGAACAATCCTAAACCAGTCAGATTATTGGAAAGGAAAGTGTCCAAATAATATACCTTATTTTACCTTCTATATCACGTATGTACATTGTACATAATAGGAGGAGAAGCTATTGTATTCCGCCTTAAAATTTGATACTTAGATTTCACCGAAAATACAGTTAATAATAACTCCTGAATAATAATAATAAACATATTTAGAAAAAGATCCGAGTGTGTGTGTCTGTGAACAGCATAACTCAAAACGAAAATTCCATTAAATACAAAACTTATTTAAGTTTAGTATCTTCCAACGATGCAACATAAACATTTCAGAAACATTTCTCCACCCTATAATACATTTTTCCAAAGGTTCGATTCTAAAAAAATGACTCCAGCGATTTTGTTTAAAATGCCGTATATTAAATATGTTTACATGGAAAATAAAATGTATATTTTGAATTTTCTGGGAATAGCCTCTGAAGACCTCTTCATTCTGAATAATCTTTTCATAACTGGTAACCCGTAAGAGAAAGACCAACATTTACTACACGAAAAACGTAGATCTCGATTAAACACAAAACTTGTAATATATTTCAGAGCTATCTCTTGTTAATGGTTTCAATTATAAACACTTAGAGCTTTTCTCAAACAGAAAGTCCTCATCAGTTTCACAACACTTTTGTGTTACTCCTGCATAGGTAAAGAAAACTAATGTGAATGATAATCGCATAGTGACATCTTTTAAAAGATTTGACCGTCACTTTCGCCAAACTAATTCCCTTATTTCCTTCCTACTTATGAGAACTAAGAAATACGACCATTTCTGGCAATGTTTATCTCGATTAGCAGATGATGTAGATAAAAGAATAACCTTTTGTTAGAATAGTTGGTAGAAGATAGAGAAAGTAATGTGAGTGGAACATTTCAGACCGTGAAGTTACTATTTCGAAAACACTTGGAGATAATTGAAATGTAGTTCTCGACACGGTGGTTGGTATATTCAACTTTATTAAAAAAGGTTCAACCTCGCGTGTTTGCTAAAAAATGCAAATCACGTTACTGTGCTCATGCACACGGAAGTTACGAGTGTCTATCAAGGAGCAACGTACTAGACAGATTTCTGGACTTTGAAAGGAGCTTATTATTTTATTTACTTGCGTGGTGTGATACTCATTGAAATTTCTCTCCAGTTAAATGTGACATCTAGTGATGATGAAAAACGTGCCTTTGCGGGTCCGATAAGCCGAAAGTCATGTGACAACGAGCTGGCCACGCAACAGCTCATCGAACATAATGGTTGCGCGGGTGGAACAATTTGTTTTGGACGATCGCCGATTAAGTGAGGAACAAATTTCATATAAGCGCATTTCCAGCACTGGGAGAAAAGTTATCAGAAAATAATGAATATAGTGTTTTTTCGCCAGACAATCGGACATACATGACGCAGGAGTATCTTCGTGAAAATATATTTGGAAGTGATTTCTCATGCTCCCTAATCAACTGAACTGGCTCAAAACTTTCAATGGGTGTCACTCACTCAAGTAAGGAAAACGAATGATTACTCACTGTTCTTGTGACGAAAAAGTCGTCAGTTTTGCTTTTACTACATACATAGCGTATAGAGGAGGTATTGTATTGCACCCAAAAATTCGATACCGAGATTTCACCGGAAATATATGTTTTGAGATCCCCTGCATAAGAAAAGCATTTTTAGAAAAATGTCCGTGTGTGTATCTGTCTGCCTGTCTGTCAGTGCGTGTGTGTGTGTGTGTGTGTGTGTGTGCGCGCACGCGCCTGTGGACAGCATAACTCAAAATAAAAAAATCCGTTAAATACCAAACTTGGTATTTAAGTTCATTATCTTTCAAGGATGCGACACGAACATTTTCAAGAAAATCATCTTGCCCCCAGCTACCCTTTAGATGGAAAATTTTTCGAAAATTTTGAATTTCGCAAAAAGTCTGTAACGATTTTGATTAAAATATCGTATATTAAAGCTATTACATGTAAAATAAAATGTGTATCTTGAATTTTCTAAGAACAGCTTCTGAAGACATCTTTACTCTGGATTAATTTTGCGGAATTTTGCATAACTAGTAAACCGTAAGATATAGACAAAAACTTATTGCACAAAAATGTAGAGCTCGTTAAAACACACAATTTATTTTTCATACATTTTTTCATGGAGTTGACCGTTTTAGAGACATTTCTTGTTATTGGTTTCAGTTTTAAAATACTTATACCTTTCTCATACGGGAATTTGTCAACTCCTGGCCATACAAACAAAGGGAATTCATTCACATGGAAACCAGCTTTTAAAACATTTGACTATCGCTTTAACCTATGGTGTTCCCTTATTTCCGTTCTACTTACAAGGGAGCAAGTAATAACACCATTTCTGCTATTTTGTTTTTTCAATTAGCGTTAAGGTACAGCATAAATGCATGTTCAAAATTTCACGCTGATTAGTTGAAAACTGTTGGATTTAGGAATTTCACATATGCGTTACCTTAAGTAAATAAAGATATAAGCTTGTTAACAATAATTTGTTGTAGAGATGTAGAGAAAGTCATGTAAATGGAACGCATCAGATTTTTAAATGTAAAGAAATCTGATGTGTTCTATTTACCTGACTTCCATCGAACAGGGTTGCTCAGTCTGTTTCTTCTGTGGCCCACATTTGAGAGGTCGTGGAATCGCTTCCCGTTGCCGGTCCACCCGTCCCAGGGTTTTTTTTTCGGAAATTTCTTCGAGTCTCCAGACGGGTGCTGGGTAGTTTATTTCATCCCCAGAATTTCCTGTCCCTTCATGTCGTTTCCACTGCCATTTCATTCACACTTCACCCCAATGATTTCTTTCAGGGTTGGAAATGTCGACGATCATAGTAGGTGGGGTTTGGTGAGAAAAAAGGATGCTGAAAGTGACAATCTTCAAAATAAGAACTAAAGCTTTCCTGGCGACGTGTTAATTCAAAATCTTCTCGGGCTTCTAGCCAGGTAAAAACTTGGCTTGACACCAACGTTTCGAAGAAGTGCATCTTCCTCGTCTGAAGATGCACTTCTTCGAAACGTTGGTGTCAAGCCAAGTTTTTACCTGGCTAGAAGCCCGAGAAGATTTTGAAGTGACAATCTTCGTTCCCCAAATTCGATAGTGCCGGAATCAGGGTACCCGGTCTGCCTGTCGGACTGCCGGGGTTCTTTAATCTGGAAACTATAGGGATCCTGTTGTTGCTGTGACGTTGCTCCCTCGCCTTCCATGGTGTAGTGATTATCATGCTAATTTCACATACCCGAGGTCGCGGGTTCAAACCCGGTGGAAGAAGAGATTTGTTTCGGGTGTAAGAAATCCTTAGTATGGCTTCCTTCGGAAGGGAAGTACAGTCGTTTTTCCCGTGACGTAGATTTACGGCACGTAAAAGAACCTCAAGCTGATAGAGGGGCCTCTGAGCAAATTTAAGCGGTCTTTCGCGCCCAATTTAAAATGGGACACCGAGAACCACAACAGTTAAAGAGCGTCCATAAATAACACGCCATTTACATTTTATTTACATTTTTGACGTTTCTCCTGGTTCCGACCGCCCAGTGTATCCATCATACCTCCCTCCAAAAAGCGCCATATTGCGGGGCCTAGGCCCATAACCTCAGGTTCGGTGCCGAGTTCTCTCCGACCGTATCCTATACTAGGATTTTCTCTACCTACTCTGTAACAAACTATTCTTACAAAAGCTTATTCTTCTATTTCATGCTAATCAAGATAAACATTAGCAGATAGTCTTGTTACTTAGTTTCGTATAAGTAGAAGAGAAATAAGGAAACTTACTAGGCTATAGCGATAATCAAGTCTTTTAAAAGTTGGCAGCTATGTGATTGAAATTCTGTTTTCTTTACTTGGTCAGGGTAAAATAAAAGAAATGACGAACTTTCGTTTGGGGAAAGTGAACCATTTTAACTTTGAAACCAATAACAAGGAATACAGAGTGGTGCAAATGTCACTGGACACTGGGTAAAGATTGAATTTGTTTCATTACAAATACAAACAATACTTACAATCATTTTTGTCCAAACTGTTTTCCATCTGCATTAATACATCTTTGAAGTGGTAATAGTTCCTTAACGGGTTAAAACTTCTTACTATACTATGTCTTGCTGGTACTTTTGTTTACTTTTAACCAACTGTCCAGTGACTTTTGCGCCACCCTGTATATCCGATATGCCTGACAACAAAAAATTGTGAATTTTAACATCTACTTTTTTGCAGTAGGTTTATATCTATCTTTTACGGTTTATCATTTATGCAAAAGTCATAATCGAGAATGAAGAGGTCATCAAAGGCTATTCCCAAAAAAATTCAAGATTGTCATGTACGCATCTTCAATATACTGTATTTTAATTAAAACTATTAATGCCATTTTTGAGAAAAACTACACTTTCGAAAAGTTTTCCATGTAAGGGTTGTTTGGCGAGGAAGGATTTTCCTGAAAATCTTCAAATCGTATCATTGGAAGATATTGAACTTAAATAAATACCTTATTTTGTGCTTAACCGACATTTTGCTTTTGGGCTGTGCTCTTCATAGATGGACTTTTTTTAATGCTTAGTTTGGATTCAGGGCTAGTCAAAATACATTTCTGGTGAAATCTGGGTATCACATTTTTGGGTGGAATACATACTTTCTCAACCTACTATGGACATTTTACGTGGTAGCGAAAGTAAAAATCAGAAACCATAGAATCAGCACCTTGTAAAAGATCTTTCTCCAATTCTGGATTGGATGGCATGAAAATATTTCTCTACCTGCTACGTACATTGCACGTGGTAGAGAAAGTAAAAATCAGCACGCACGCCTCCAATTCTAGATCGGATGGCATGAAAATCTTTCTCTCCTGCTACGTACATTGTATGTGGTAGAGCAAGTAAAAGTCAGAGACCTTAGAACCTCAACACAGCTTGTAAAACAGCTTTCTGCAATCCTAGATCATAAAATGTTTTGAAGACATTTACAACCATTTAATAGCACTAGACCACTCTAGTATAGGGCAAGGGCACAAAGAAAAGATTGCTATCCACGTGTAAGCTTTGGCTTTCAAAAGAAGGTTTGGCATTTGGGAAAAAAAATTGTCGACCCAAATATTAAAGCATGAAAATAATATACCACTAATTTCCGACCATCTGGAATCTTGCCTCTTTAAATTGTAGTTCTAATTGCCGTGGCTGCATAGAAAATAAATTCATTTGGAACAGGAAAAGCAGTGAGCTGATTTTAAATAAGACTATACCTTAAAATGGAATTCAGTGAACAATCTTTAGAAAGCGTTATAGTTATCATTACAATTCTCCACTCATATTTGTCTGAACAAGCATTCTCTTGTTTGACAAACATTAACACTAATCAACGAAATAGGTTTTTAATCTGTTTATTTTTACTTATTTATGAAAACACTCCAACGAGCAAAGCTCACATTTAGAGATTGAATACAAATTGAGATGTAATTTTTTTGCTTAACGTCATTTAACGGTTGTCTGCTTAGCACGGTGGTAACGCGGCTGCTTGCCAAGTGGGAGACCTCCGTTCGATTCCCGGTACCGGGAATCCCCTCCCCGCCGGGAGACCTAATCCGAGGTGCACTCAGCCTCGTGAGATCCTTGAGGACCAATGAGGAGCAATTCGATAGAGAATTAGCGGCTCCAGGTTGAGAGGACCACATTAACTGGCCGGGAGGGACTCGAGGCGCTGACCACGTCTCGCCCTCCTATGCTGCACCCCATCCATGACGTCTGTCCTGGGCCAAGATGGGTAACGCAGCGGTCAGGCTCCTTGTGGGGTGTTGCGCAGGAGTTTAATTTGTAACGTCATTTGACTTGGTGGGTCATATTGGATGATAAAATCGGTGAAATGAAGCATAAATGATTTCGGGGTGCTAGGAACTTAAAGTTACTAGGCATTCGTCTTCTCAGAATAAGGGAAAGCCCGAAAAAGAAAAAACTTATCCAGATAAATCATCCTAAGCGAGATTCGAGCTCACAACTTCTTGAATATGAGAGATATGATATTAATGAATCACAAAATGTACCACAAAAATTAAATAATGAGAAATAAAAATATTGAAAGGTTAGTACAAAATATGAACACAAATACGCCCTTTTCAAATTTAATAACAATTAAACTAATGGATAAAAACCTCATGTGTTTCCATTCATATAATTTTTTCTACCTCTTTTGCAAACAAACAACTCTTACAAAAGATTATTCTTTTATCTACATTATGCTAATCGACATTATCAGAAATTGGCTTATTATTTGCTTCCTTCTATGTTCAAGGGAAATAAGGTAATACACGACACTAAAGCGATAGCCAAATCTTTTAAAAGCTGATCGCTATGTGAAAAATTGAAGTTGGTTCGCTTTGCTTGGCTAGCAGTAAAACAAAAGAGGTGAAACGAGAAAAGTTACGTAGTTTAAAATTGAAACTGATAACAAGGAATATCTTGGAAATGGCCAACCCTATAAAAAGGGTACACGAGATCTGTTTTAGCGAGATTTGTATTTTTTGTGCAGCAAGTTTTTGACTATCTTTTATGGTTTACCAGCTTTACAAACATCAGTAAAATGTATCCAAAATGAAGAAGTCTTCAGAAGCTATTCCCCGAAAATTCAAGGTATACGTTTTATTGTGATGTATATATCTTTAATATACGATATTTTAATCGAAATCGTTAGAGCCGCTTTTGAGAAAAATAAAATGTCCATTTTTTTTTTTTATGTAAAGGGTAGTTTGAGTTGGGGAGAATTTCTTAAAAATCTTCGTGTCGCATCCTTGGAAGACGCTGGACTTAAATATCAAGTATTGTACTTAACTGACCTTAACCTTTAGAGTTATCGTGTTCATAGACACACGGAAACACACACATACACGCATGCGCATACCTTTTTCTAGAAATACTTTTTTGGATTCAGGCGTTTTCAAAACACATATTTCCGGTGAAATGTCGTTATCGAATTTTTGGGTTGAATACAATACGTTCTCTGTCTACTATGTACATTGTACAAAGAGAAAGTAATACTTTCATCCTATTTTGATAATTATTTTACTACTGAAAACTCCAATTTGCTCTGGCGGACATGTGGGTATAACCACCTTCTAATTTCGTTTCATAAACGGTTAAAGTATTAAAATTATTTAGAAAGCCGTTCGATGTACTTGGATACGAAAATATTGTGATGCGACGAAGGACTTGGCATTCAGTTGAGAATGCCATGAAGTAGAAAACAGGTGTTAGTACTCCACAGAATATAAATAGTTGCTATACATAATTCCGTGCAATAAGCTGCAACAAAAGCCGGCAACATTAATCTGCAAGAAATATACTTAGATGTACATGAAGTAATACTTAAACAAACAGAAGACATCATTTTAAAAATGAAACGTGTTCCATTTACATACTTTCTCTACCTGTTTTACAAAGAAATTATTCATGCAAAAGATTATCCTTTTATCTAGATCATGCTAATCCAAATAAAATTAACGAGTGGTCTTATCACTTAGTTTTTTACTTTCTCTATACGCACTATGTATATAGTGTATAGAGAAGGTATTGCTACCCCACCCAAAAATTCGATACCGAGATTCCACTGGAAATATATGTTTTAGGGTCCCCTTTATAAAAAAAAAAAAAAAAAAGCATTTTCACAAAAAGGTCCGCGCGCGCGCGCGCGTGTGTGTGTCCGTGTATCCATGTGTCTGTGAACACGATAACTCAAAAACAAAAAGTAGGCAAAATACCAAACTTGGTTAGTATCTTCCAGGGATGCGACACGAAAATTTTGAGAAAAATCCCCCCACTCCTAACTACCCTTTTACATGAAACTTTTTTCGAAAATTTTGATTTTCTCAAAAATGGCTCTAACGATTTTGATTAAAATTTCGAATATTAAACATATTTACCTGACAAATAAAATGTATATCTTGAATTTTCTGGGAATAGCCTTTGAAAACTACCTTATTCTGGAAGAATTTTACGGAATTTTACATAACTGCTAAACCGTAAGAGATAGAGAAAAACTTACCTCACAAAATATGTAGAGCACTTTAAAGCACACCATTTATGTTATATGCATTTTTTTGTTGGAGTTGATGTTTTTGAGATATTCTTTGTTTTTGGTTTCAGCTGTAAAAAAATTATACTTTTCTCATACATGAATTTGTCAACTCCTGTACATACAAACAAAGGAACTTCAATCATATAGCAACCAGATTTTGACTATCATTTTAATCTATGGTATTCCATAATTTTGTTTCTACTTAAAGGAAGCAAATAATAAGATAATCTCTGCTAATTTTTTCTCAACTAGCATGAAGTAAATATAAGCATAAGCTTTTTAACAATAATTGTTGATGAGATGTAGAGAAAGTCATGTGAATGGAACACATAAGATTTTTTAAGTAGAGGCGAAATAAAAACTAGGGAAGCGATAGTGAAATTTTTTAAAATCTGGTTGCTATGTGATTCACATTCTGTTCTCTTTTCATGGCCATGAATAAATCAAAAGAAACATGAATAAGAAATTCCCGTTTGAGAAAAGCACATTTTAAAGTTGAAATCAATAACAAGAATTATCTCAGAAATTGTGAACTCAAAAAAAAAAAAAAAAATCGGATGTGTTCCATTCATATAACCTTCTCTAGCTTTCCGCAAACAAACATTTCTTATAAAAGATTATTCTATCTACATCAAGCTAATCGAGGTATACATTAGCGGATTTTATCTTATTGCTTGCTTCTTTTTAAATAGACGTCTCCAATACAGTCCCTGAACGAAGGGAGGACGGTGTGGGGTATGACTTACGTTGCAGTCCATTCCTCCCTTCCATGAGACATGCAGTTGTGGAATGTCTGCCGCAATGAAATAGCTGCTCCGAATCATAATAAGACTCCATGAAAACGTGTATGCACATTTAAGGACAAATGGAAGGAACAATTTTCTGTACTGCTTCTGACGAAAATGTAAGACGGCTTATTTGTTCCAATAGTTTACGGAGGACATACGAGGGTCGGCTGATAAGTCCCGGCCTCTCAATGAAAATAGCATTTAATTTTTTTTTGCTTTATTTCTCAACATAATCTCCAGAAAGGCTAATACATTTGTCATATCGGAGTTCTAATTTAACTAAACCATCTCTGTAGTGCGATTTATCAAGATCCTCAAAATAGCTGTTTACCGCATCAATGCCTCCTCGTTGCTATGAAATCTTCGTCCTCCAAGAAATTTTTTGAGGTTTGAGAACAGATTGTAGTCACTGGGTGCTAGAT
Source organism: Hymenopus coronatus (assembly GCA_030762935.1). Taxonomy (NCBI): domain Eukaryota; kingdom Metazoa; phylum Arthropoda; class Insecta; order Mantodea; family Hymenopodidae; genus Hymenopus; species Hymenopus coronatus. Next base: position 33,222,919 of record CM060897.1, read on the forward strand.
CTGGCGAATAGGATGGATATTCAAGACATTCAAACTTTAATTCACACATTTTTCCCATTTCAATGATCCAACAATGGGCCGGAGCATTGTCGTGATGAAACAAGATTTTTTTTTTTTTTTGCCAAATGAGGTCTTTTTCTTTTCACCTCATTACTCAAAGTTGAAGTAAGCTTGTGTAGTAGTCACCAGTGATACTTTTATCCTTTTCCAAGTAACCAATAAAAATAATTCCCTGTGCATCCCAGAAAACACTCACTCGCTGACAAAATTGACTTTGCCTTTTTTGGAGTTGGTTCACCTGGCGCAATCCACTATTTTAACTGTGATTTACTTTCTGGGGTGTAGTGATGTATCCAAGTTTCATCCGTGGTAATAAGCCATCTCAAAAATTCACTGGTATTTTTACTCCACATTCTTAACAGAAATAGTTTTTCTTTGCAACCTCTGATCAGGTGTCAACAAACGCGTCACTCATCTTGCACAGACCTTGTGTAAGCCCAAAACATTACTTAAAATATTACCTGCACGTTCTTTTGCTACATTTACAGCCTCGCTATCTCAAACAACTTTAATCTGCGGTCTTTCAGTACTAATCGATGACTTTTTTCAATGATCTCTGGAGTTGTCACTTCTGCAGGGCGTCCAGAGCGAGGCTCTCATCACTAGTACCCGTACGTCCCATTTTAAACTGTGCAATCCAGCTTTTAATCATTGAATATGAAGCGGCAGTCTTTCAATGTACTGTCTTTTTCCTCCTTGATTTCTTTAGGCGCTAAGTCTTTCAAATGGAAGTATTTAATCACTGCTCGTTTTTCCAAATCCTTGTCTTGTTTAAAATGCTGTCATTCGAAAACTAAACAAGCTACTGACCTGTAATAATAAATACAAGCTAGTCTAGAGTTAAACTATACGATGCTATCGTCTAACTGGCCTAGTGGCGCCATTTTTGTGTGAGGTCCGGGACTATTCAGCCGACCCTCGTATGAAGCTTATTTAAGACATTAATATATTGCGTGTCACAAAGAACACGTGAACATTACAGGCGAGTAATTTTAACAAAATGAATCAAGTGTAAGTTCACTGATTATTATGATAATTATCATACCCAATTATATATTATTAGTCGTTGTAGTAGTAGTAGTAGTGGTGGTAGTAGTGGTAGTAGTGGTAGTAGTGGTAGTAGTAGTAGTGGTGGTAGTAGTAGTGGTAGTAGTAGTGGTGGTAGTAGTAGTAGTGGTAGTGGTGGTAGTAGTAGTGGTAGTAGTGGTAGTAGTGGTAGTGGTGGTAGTAGTGGTAGTGGTAGTAGTGGTAGTGGTGGTAGTAGTTGTAGTGGTAGTAGTAGTAGTGGTAGTAGTAGTAGTAGTAGTGGTGGTGGTGGTAGTAGTGGTAGTAGTAGTAGTGGTAGTAGTAGTAGTGGTGGTAGTAGTAGTGGTGGCAGTAGTAGTGGTAGTAGTAGTAGTGGTAGTAGTAGTGGTAGTAGTAGTAATGGTAGTAGTAGTGGTAGTGGTAGTAGTAGTAGTGATAGTAGTAGTGGTAGTGGTAGTAGTAGTAGTGGTAGTAGTAGTAGTGGTAGTAGTAGTAGTGGTGGCAGTAGTAGTGGTAGTAGTAGTAGTGGTAGTAGTAGTAGTGGTAGTAGTAGTAGTGGTGGCAGTAGTAGTGGTAGTAGTAGTGGTAGTAGTAGTAGTGGTAGTAGTAGTAGTGGTAGTGGTAGTAGTAGTAGTGGTAGTAGTAGTAGTAGTAGTGGTGGTAGTGGTAGTAGTAGTAGTAGTGGTGGTAGTAGTAGTGGTGGTGGTAGTAGTAGTAGTGGTAGTAGTAGTGGTAGTAGTAGTAGTAGTGGTGGTGGTAGTAGTAGTAGTGGTAGTAGTAGTAGTAGTAGTAGTGGTAGTAGTAGTAGTAGTGGTGGTGGTGGTAGTAGTAGTAGTAGTAGTAGTAGTAGTAGTAGTGGTAGTAGTAGTAGTAGTGGTGGTGGTGGTAGTAGTAGTAGTGGTAGTAGTAGTAGTAGTGGTGGTGGTGGTAGTAGTAGTAGTGGTAGTAGTAGTAGTGGTGGTGGTGGTAGTAGTAGTGGTGGTGGTGGTAGTAGTAGTAGTGGTAGTAGTAGTGGTGGTGGTGGTAGTAGTAGTAGTGGTAGTAGTAGTAGTAGTAGTAGTAGTAGTAGTAGTAGTAGTGGTGGTGGTGGTAGTAGTAGTAGTGGTAGTAGTAGTAGTAGTAGTAGTGGTAGTAGTAGTAGTAGTGGTGGTGGTGGTAGTAGTAGTAGTGGTAGTAGTAGTAGTAGTAGTAGTAGTGGTAGTAGTAGTAGTAGTGGTGGTGGTGGTAGTAGTAGTAGTAGTAGTAGTAGTAGTAGTAGTAGTAGTAGTAGTAGTAGTAGTGGTGGTGGTGGTGGTAGTAGTAGTAGTGGTAGTGGTGGTAGTAGCAGTACCAGCAGTAGTAGTAGTAGTGGTGGTGGTGGTAGTAGTAGTAGTGGTAGTGGTGGTAGTAGCAGTACCAGCAGCAGTAGCAGTACTCTATTATTACCATAATCATTATTTCTATTATATTTATTAACATTATCATCATTATCATTAAATAAATGCTATGTGCCAGTATAATTTAATACATTTATCGAGTTTAAACATACTTTACAAGGTATTGTACATGGAAGCTGAATGTTTTATTAAGGATATAGAAGTGCAACAATGGATAAAGTGTATAATTCATAATCGTGTTATAGGGATGGAACGTGCAATACAACTCCAGAAACTGAAGAATTTTTCAGAATTGCAAACGTAAAATCGCATTCACGATCTCGGATACCAGATGCAAATGTAAGTGCGCAGTTAAAAATAATCGCATAAGACAGTGAAGTAGATTTGAATACTCTTGTGTCGTAATTCCTCTACCAAATTCATTCTTCAAATGTCACCTGTGGAGGTATTTACAGTGCAGCACTGTGACTCTGTCCCCTGCCCCCAATACCTTTGTAGTGCGGTACAGTAGTTCTGGTGACGTATGCTTTGGAGACACCTGCACTAGTCTAAAGCAATATTTAAATAATTTAAAACCAATTCGCTATATGAAGGAATGGAAATGTGGTTCTCTTTGCTTATTAGATGTAAACAAAAGACAGACGGAAAGAAAGATGACTTCCCGTTTGAGAAAATTTTAAGTAGCCTAAACCTGAAACCAGTAACACGATATATCTAGGATACGGGTAACTCTGCTACAAAAATGTATATGCGTACATTGTATCTTTTAACTAGATCCACATTTTTTGTGTAATAAGTTTTTGTCTCTTACAGTTTATCAGTTATATAAAATTTATACAAAAGCCATTCAGAATGAAGAAGTCTTTAGAGGCGATTCCCTGAAAATTCAAGATATAGATTTTGTTGTCATAAAAGTGTATTAGGCATAGGTTGTTAAATAAATCCTTAGAGACATCATTTATAAAATAAAAATTTCGAAAAATGTTCCATATAAAGGGTAGTTAGGATGTGATTTTCCTGAAAATCTTCGTGTCGCATTTTTGGAAGATACTGAATGCCAAGTTTGGTATTTAATTGACGTTTCGTTTTTGAACACACACATAGGACCTTTATCTAAAAATGTTTTTTTTATTCAGAGGACACTAAAACATGTATTTCCGGTTAAATCTCAGAATCGAAGTTTGGGTGGAATATGTACTCTATACATACGGGCTAGAGAAAATAAAAAGTATAGACATCATTGTATGTTTTAATGAAATCTATATATTTTATATTATTTTATATGTTAAGCTTTTGTCTTTCTCTTACGGTTTACCATTTATACAAATGTCATCCAGAATGAAGAAATCTTCAGAGGCTATTCTCAGAAAATTCAAGATATATATTTTGCTTGTCAAGCAAATATCTTCAATACACGGTATTTTATCAAATTTATTAACCATTTTTGAGAAAATAACAATTTTAGGATTCTTTTCCATGTAAACAGTAGTTTGGGGTGAGCGTATTTTTCTGTAAATCTTCGTGTCGCATTCTTGGAAGATGCAGAACTTAATTATTATTTATTTATACTTAATATATTTAATTTAACCGATTTTTCGGATTTTAGTTCTCGTATTCACAACCAAACAGACACACGTACACCAACACTCACTCACACACACACATACACACACGCGCGCGCGCGCGCACACGGACCTTTTTATAAAAATGTTTTTGGATAAAGAATAACCTAAAACGTGTATTTCCAGTGCAATCTTGGTATCAAGATTTGAGTGGAATGCAGTAACCTCTCTATATATCTATTAGAAAAAGTAAAATGCGTCAATTGATGATGTGCTATGCGGTTATATATGTTTATTTAAATCCCATTTATCAATCTGTGTATATGTGTGTGTGTGTGTTGGAAGGGTGTTCAAAGCTCTGAATAACCTTTATTCTAATTATATTGACATATTCAATAAAGTTACTGAATACCAAACGTTTCATTAACCCTCATCTAACATAAGTTTTGCATTTCTTCTGCTCTGTGTTCAAGTTTAATAACAGTATATAAAGACATAAAATTCTTTACAAAAATAAGTAAACCGGAATTTTATGTTAATGCGCAGATATTTTTCTTACAATCTAAGCATATTTTCCAAAAAGTTTAAATTGGTGATCTGTGGAACCTTATTTGTTGCATAAGTTACGACTTTCTGCATTATATGAAAATTATGCAGCTGTTATGTTATTAAACAACTCTGGGATCAAAAAAGATACATTTTATATTTAACCTGTCATAATTATTTAAAAAAATAACTTGTTCCATTCACATGACTTTACCTGTTCTGCAAACAAACTACTCTTACATAAGGTTATTCTTTTATCTACATCGTTGTAATTGAGATAAACATTAGCAGAAATGGTTGTATTAGTTTCTTTCTTGAAAGTAGTAAGGAATTAAGCGGATACACTAAGATAAAGAAAGCGAAAGTCAAATCTTTTTAAAGCTGATCGCTGTGTGAAACAATTAAAATGACCAGGAGTGAAGCAAAAGAGATATGAAACGTATGGCAAATTCTTGTGTGAGCAAAGTGTTTATACTGCAAATTGAAACCATTAACAACGAATATATCGAAAATGGTTAACTCTATAAAATGTATAGGATATAATTTGTATGTTTCAATGAGAGCTACATTTTCTAAGCAGTAAGCTTTTGTCTCTCTTTGATGGCTTATCAGTTATACAAGTCATCCGGAATGAAGTGACCTTCAGAGGCTAGTCCCAAGAAATTCAGGATATACATTTTATTTGTCATGTAAATATTGTTAATATACCTGTTTTAATCAACGTCCATTTCAGCCATTTTTGAGAAAAACAAAATTTTCGAAAATGTTTCCATGTAAAGGGTAGTTTGAGAAGGGGGATGTTCTTGTCGCATCCTTGGAAGATACACTGTTTTTCTAAAAATATTTCTTTTACATTCAGGGATACTCAAAACATGTATTTGCGGTGAAATCTCAGTATCGAAATGGTGCGTGAAATACAAAACCCCCTCTGTATACTATGTAAATTGTATATATGTATGTGTTACAGAAAGTAGAAATGACTGCCAATTTCACCGAGGATTCGTCACCACTAAAGGGTACTTATATTCTATGCAGCATTTTAAGAAGTTGGAAGACTGTTGGTTGAATGTTAGGGAATTCAGAAGTTCCACCAATGCTTCATTATTTTTACGTGAGTATCGGTAGATTTTTCGTCCGTTACTTGAATAGTCGCACTGCATGAGATTAACATTATAAGGGGTAAAGTGGAGAAATGTTTTAAATATTTTATTTATTAATAATGGTTTCAATTGCCATGGTGTTGTCAGCATCACCTGTATGCCAGAATCCCTCCCACAGGAGTTCTTTTATCTACCAATAAATCTATTGACAAGGGGCTGTCGCGTTTAATCACACTTAAAAACCATCGGTGTGGGCCGGGTTTGAACCCGCGATGCTGAGATCAGAAGGCCAGCGCCTAACCAGTGGATTTAACTACAAACATTCCTTAAATCAGGCTGCTCCAACTCGACGCATCTGAGCGTACTCAAACACAGAACTCGCAGCAGAGTTGGAAGGGGAATCTGGTAGCCAATACGTCATTGGGCGAAGTCATGCCACATTACTTGCATCTTGTCACATCATTCCCAACATTTGTTTCAGCCGTGGCGATAACTTGCCCCCAATGCTGCGCTGTATTACCTGTTGCAGGTGGATTCCCTGACTCGCGGGTTGCTTGCTAATCCTTTCGCCTGCACCCAAGCTGTAAAAGCCTACTATAGATCATTGTGCGATAATTTCTTAGAGTGCGGGACGGTAAATTTAATGAAGTAATTAATTCGTCCCCGTAGTTTGAAAGATCTGAAGTGTTCCTTACACATGACTTTGTCTACCAATTCTGTAACGAACTATTCTTACAAAAGCTTGTTCTTCTATCTGCATCATACAATCGATATAAATATTAGTAGAAATAGTCTTATTACATAGTTCCTTATAAGCAGAAGAGAAATAAGGAAATATACTAGGCTAAAGCGATAGTCAAATCTTTTAAAAGCTGTTCCTATGTGAAACAATTGAAATTTATTTCTCTTTGCATATCCAGGTGTATAACAAAATATATATATGAAACGGAAGTGACTTCCTATTTGAGAATATTTTAAATGGTTTACAACTGAAACCAATAGCAGGGAATATTTCGCAAATGGTTAAATCTACAAAAAATGTGTATAGCATAAATTAAGTGCTTTAACGAGATCTACATATTTTGTGGTGTATGATTTTTTATATCTCGCACAGTTTACATAAGTAATACAAAAAGTATAAAAAATGAAGAGGTCTTCATAGGCTATTCCCAAAAAATTCAAGCTACACATTTTATTTGTAAAACTATTTAATATCTGGTATGTTAATCAAAATTGGTAGAGCTACTTTTGAGAAAATCAAAGTTTTCCAACTCCTGTCCTACACACGGTTTCTCTGAGAAAACAATTAAAAATATACCAAGTTTAGTGTTTAACGCACTTTTCGCTTTTTATATGTGTTGTCTACACATACACACACACCCACACACACATACACACACATTTTACATACAGTCATTTTTCTAAAAATTATTTTCTGGGTTCAGGAAACCCTAAAACGTGTATTTTCATTGAAATGCCGGTGGAATGCATAACCTTCTTTACCTATGTACTATGTATGTGCTAGAGAAAGTAAAAAACAAAATAAGGAAGAAATTGCAATGTCGGGTAAGCCTGTTAACGTCATACAGTGCCTTTAAACAGTTAAGCATTTTTGGTTGTTGATTTGAATGTTAAAGTAGTTGTCTCAACTGGGCAGTCGTTATTGGAAGTTTACATTTTCTACTATGCATAGTAAATAAGTGATGTATATTCCAAAAATTGTTAGCGGTATTTCTCCCTGTTAACAAATTTAGAACAAGGTCTGTGTATGTGAGTGTTTATGTTTCTCTGAATAGCATAACTCAAAAATGAAACGTTGAGGCTCAAGGCTTGATATTTAAATGTTATATTTTTCAAGCAAGTGAACGAAGACTTTAAACGAATATTTCTCCTGCCCAAACAACCCTTTTAATTTTTTTTTTTAATGTTGATCCTCTCAAAATGGCTCTAGCGGTTTTGATTAAACTATCAAAGTTTAAGATATTTATGTACACGGCAGATGATATGTACGAGAGTCGGCTGATAAGTCCCGGGCCTCACACAGATATGGTGCCACTAGGTCAGTTAGACGGTAGCATCCTATAGTTTAACTCTAGACTAGCTTGCATCCATTGTTACAGATCAACAGCTTGTTTAGTTCTCGAATGACAGCATTTTAAACAAGACAACTTTAAAGTTTTCAAGAAAAAGGAGGATTTGGAAAAACGAGCAATGGTTAAATACTTCCATTTGAAAGACTTAACACCTAAAGAAATCAAGGAGGAAATGAACAGTACATTGAAAGACTCTGCCCCTTTATATTCAATGATTAAAAGGTGGGTTGCACAGTTTAAAATGGGACATACAAGCTCTAGTGATGAGAGCCTCGCTCTGAACGCCCTGTAGAAGTGACAACTCCAGAGATCATTGAAAAAAATCATCGTTTAGTACTATCACAGATTAAAGTTGTTCGAAATAGCATTAAACACATCAAAAGAACGTGCAGGTAATATTTTAAATATTTTTGGGGGGTTCGCAAGGTCTGTACAAGATGGGTGACGCGTTTGTTGACACCTGATCAAAAGTTGCAAAGAAAAACATTTCTGTTAAGAATGTGGAGCTCTACCGTAAACATTCCAGTGAATTTTTGAGACGGCTTATTACCGTGAATAATTACTGACCGATGAATTTTGGTTACATCACTACACTCCAGAAAGTAAATCACAGTCAAAATAGTGGATTGTGCCAGGTGAACCAACTCCAAAAAAGGCAAAGTCAATTTTGTCAGCTAACAAGTTAATGGCAAGTGTTTTCTGGGATGCACAGGGAAATATTTTTATTGATTACTTGGAAAAGAGTAAACATATCACTGGTGACTATTACGCAAGCTTACTGCAACGTAATAGTGATGAGGTGAAAAGAAAAATACCTCATTTGGCAACAAAAAAAAAAAAAAACAAAAAAAAAACTTGTTTCATTATGACAATGCTCCGGCCCATCGTTCAGTCATTGCAATGGGAAAAATCTGAAAAATCATGTGTACCATTCACATGACTTTCTCTATATCCCTGCAACAAATTATTCTTAAAAAGCTTATACTTCTATTTACTTTATGCTAATCAGAAAAAGTTAGCAGAAATAGTCTTATTACTTGCATCCTTCCTTTAGAAGCAAAATAAGGGAGTACTATGGGTTAAAGTGATAGTCAAAAGCTGGTTGATATGTCAATGAAGTTCCTTTGTTTATATGGATCGGAGTTGACAAGTTCCTGTATGAGAAAAATTTAAGTTTTTCATAGCAGAAGCCAAAAATAAGGAATGTCTCAAAAACGATGAACTCCACGAAAAAAAGTTATATAACATAAATTGTGTGTTTTAACGTGCTCTAAATTTTTTGTATAGTAAGTTTTTGTCCATCTCTTATGGTTTAGCAGTTATTCAAAATTTCGTAAAATTCATCCAGAATAAACTACTCTTCAGAGACTATTGCCAGAAAATTCAAGATATACATTTTATTTGTCAGGTGAATGTCTTTAATATATGATATTTTAATCAAAATCGTTAGAGCCATTTTTGAGAAAATCGAAATTTTCGAAACAAGTTTCATGTAAAGGGTAGTTTGGGGTGGGGGGATTTTTTTCAAAACCTTCGTGTCGCATCCCTGGAAGATACAACATAGATACCAAGTTTGGTATTTTGGCTTCTTTTCGTTTTTGAGTTATCGTGTTCACAGACACACGGACACACAGACACACACACACGGACCTTTTTCTGAAAATGCTTTTTATGGATACAGGGGATCCTAAAACACGTATTTCCAGTGAAATCTCGGTATCGAATTTTTTGGTGGAGTGCAACACATTCTCTATACACTATATACATAGTGCCTATAGAGAAAGTAAAAATGTGCGAATTAAAGTTCGAATTTCTTGAACACCCACGAGTCACCCAGTGACTACCACCTGTTCCCAAACCTTAAAAAGTTTCTTGGAGGACGAAGATTTCACAGCAACGAGGAGGTCGTTGATGCGGTAAACAGCTGTTTTGCGGACCTTGATGAATCGCACTACAGAGATGGTTTAATTAAATTAGAACACCAATATGACAAATGCATTAGTCTTTCTGGAGATTATATTGAGAAATAAAGCAAAAAAAAAAAAAATAAATGCTGTTTTCATTGAGAGGCCTGGGACTTATTAGCCGACCCTAGTATATCTTGAATTTTCTGGCGTCCTCTTCATCCTGGATGACTTTTGCTTAACTGGTAAACTATAATAGATAGACAATAACATAATACACAAAATGTAGACCTCGTCAAGCACTCAATTTTATATAGGATGGGGGCTAAATCAGGGCAAATAATTTGATATTTAGTGGAGAACAATACATATAACATATAAGTAAGTCTCATTTTACTCGGTTATTAATAGCATTGTCATAAATGAACGGTCCTGAGTTATGGTTCTGATGTGTTTACATATATCACACCACCTATAGTCGGGCAGGGCAAAGGCAAGATGGCAGAGGAGGGTCATCCGTGTGATATGTTACGTAAACAATCGAACGTCTGAGATAAGGTGTAATAACCACTCTAAAACATCAAGAAAATTTCCTCATGAACATAATTTTAGAAAATAACGAAAAAAAGAAAACCACAAATACTGCAGCATCACATCGTCCTCAAACGCTAATACAATTTTGCAATTAGTTTCCTCGCATACTGCATAAAATACATTTTTGTGAAGCTATTTACAAGATATTCGTTGTTATTGATTTAAATTGTTTAATATTTACACTTTTCTCAACCAGGAAGTTACCATTCGTTTTTTATTTCTACTCCTTGGCATAATTTCTTCTAATGTTAGTATCGATTAGCATAAATAATTGCCAGAATAGTTTGTTTGAAAGTGGGTACATAAAGTCATGTGAATGTAACACATACTATTTTGTTCCTAGTTCCTGCTATTACTTCGTTTCTTATTCTATTCTTTTCCTTTTTATAAAGACACACGATTCACGGTTTAGATTTGTTCTTGTCAATGAAACTCCTAAGAGTCATAAGATGACGCGAATTCAAGACGTTAGATATTAAGGAGTTAGTAAAAATGCCATCCGAAGTTTTACAATCCACGCTTGCAACTTCGAACTGAGCAGCTAATACTGAAGATAGCTAGGTTACCAAATCCAGGCCATTGTAACATCTGCACTTCTTGCACTCGCTTATCTTGTAGTGGTCCAAAGTTATCCCTGATATCGGACTTGCATAACACGACCTACAGAAACCTACCGCGAATACTCTTCCCTTCTTTTCTGGTCATTGTGAAGTCAACAATTTCTCTAGCCATTGCGTTCTATTTTTTTTATTATTTCTACAAACTATTCGTACAAAATGTATTACTTCTCTACCACGTACAATATACGCAGTAGGTAGAGAAGGTATTGCTTTTCACCTAAAAATTCGATATCAATATGCAAATGGAAATACTTGTTTTGAAACCCCCCGGATTCCCCACAAAAAGTACTTTTAGGCTATGTGTGTGTGTGTGTCTGCCAGTGTGTCTGTAAACAACACACGAGGGGCGTACAGTAAGTCCTTAGAAAAGCCAATAAATTACATTCGTAACATCGAAAATAATTGTATTTAGTAACCGCCATCTCTTACTGTATAGCAGTTAAAGTTTCAGCTATATCCATCACGTGGCTGCCATAGGCGATTGAATCAATAATCTTGCGCTTCTTTAGAAAGATGGAAAAAAAAACAAATTTCATGGCACATCTCATTCTGCATTTGCAACAATTTACAATTGGATAAATGGATTTAAACGTATTCGTACATCCACAAATAATGAACATCGTTCTGGAGGTTCAGTAGAAGTGATTTCCTCCGAAATGATTGACAAAATAAGGGATACAGTTTTGAGTGATCGACAAATCAAAGTTCACGGAATAGGAGAGGTCACAGGCATATCTCAAGGTGCAGTGTTCTCAATTGTGTACCACAAATTAGGTCTGACAAAGGTCTCGGCAAGATGGGTGCCGCGTTTGCTCTCAATGGAGAGAAGTAGAAATACTGGGGTGTTAAAGACGAAAAGGCTCAGAAAAAGGTAAAGGTGGTAAAATCTGCAGACAAGGTGATGGCCTCGGTTGTTTGGGATGAACGTGGAATCATTTACGTTGTTTAATTGCAGAATGGAAGAAAGATACATGGAGAGTATTATGCATCGTTATTGTACCGATTGAATGGAGAAATAAGAAAAAAAAAACGCCCTTATCTGGCAAAGAAAAGAATTCTCTTCCATCAAGACAGTGCAAGGGTGTACACCTGCGCATTTCGAGGCGAAACTTGTAGAATTAAGGTTCGAATTACATCATTGGTATGCACCAGTGATTTTTTTTATTTCCAAATTTGAAAAACTGGCTCGGCGGAAAACGATTCACGGTATGCGAAGAAGTCATCTCCCAAACATGTCTATTTTGAGGACCTTCCGAAATCGTATTTTTTGGAAAGCTTAAAACATTAGGAGAAACACTGGGAAAAGTGTATCGAGGAGATTATGTTGAAAAAATCTATCAAAAATAATTTGTTTTTCTATCTTTTTCTAAAGACTTACTGAATACCCATCGTAACTCAAAACGAGAAATCCATTAAATACACACTTGATATTTAAATTCAGCATTTTACAAGAATATTACACGAAGATTTTCAAGAAAATCCGCTAATCCAAATTACCGTTGAATTACTTGAATTTTCTGAGAATAGCCTCTGTAGACCTCATAATTTCGGAATATTTTTCCATTACGGAAAAACCGTAAGAGATAGACAAAATCTTGCCACACAAAAATGTTTGTCGATTACAGTTGTACATAGTTCCTAAACATTGCTTGTTTTTGTTTTGTTTCCCAGTACTTGTACTTTTCAAAGATCAGTCGTCATTTCTTTATCTATTTTTTTTTGTCTAGGTCATGCAGCTAGAACGAAATTTCAATACCAACATATAGTGTTCGAGCTGCTAGAATTTTTGACTATCGTGTCCGCCTAGTGACTTCTCTTATTCCTCTGTATGAAATAAACTATTTCTGCTAATATTTAACGAATAGTGAAATCGATAGTAGCATAAAAATTTGTAAGAATAAATGTTGCAGAACGTGTATAGAATGTCATGTGAATGATGTGAATGCAGCACATCAGATTTTGTCTTTTTGTGAATAGCATAACTAAAAATCTAATGTGTTCAATTCACGAGATTTTCTCTATGACAATTGTTAAAAGCCTTATTCTTCTATCTACTTTATGTAATCGTGACAAGCATGAGCAGAAATGACCTTATTGTTTGCTTCATTGTAGTAGAAGAGAAATAAGGGAGTACACTAGGCTAAAGCGACAGTCAAATCATTTAAGAGCTGATTATTATATTACTTAAATTCATTATTTTGCATGGCCAGGAGCTAACAAATTCCCGTCTGAGAAAAGTTTAGGTATTTTAAAACAAGCCAATGATTAGGAATATCTCGGAAATTATCAACTCCACATAATAATATATAAATTGTGTGTTTTAACGATATATATATATATATATATGTGTGTGTGTGTGTGTGTGTGTGTTTTGTGCAAGTAAGCTTTAGTCTAGCTCTTATGGTTTACCAGTTATGCAAAAGTCATTCAGAATAAAGAGATCTTCAGGGGCTATTCCCAGAAAATTCAAGGTATACATTCTATTTGTTATTATAAGTATTTGTAATATCTATACGGTATTTTACTCAATATCGTTAGAGCCATTTTTGAGAAAAATAAACTTGGGGGGGGGGGAGTTGGTAATATCTTTGATTCACACTCATAGAACTAAAGTTTGGTATTTTACGGAATTTTCATTTTTGAGTTATCGGGTTCATAGAATCATGGACGCACATACAGGACCTTTTTCTAAAAATGCTTTATTTGGATCCAGGGGACCCTAAACGTATTTTCCGACGAAATCTCTGTATCGAATTTTTGGTGTAGTGTAATGCCTTCTCTACTTATGTCTATGTATTAAGTAGAGAAAGTAAATACGAAGAATCGGCTAGGTACCAAACTTTGTGTTTAAATTCAGTATCTTCCAAGGATAAGACACAAAGATTTTCAGGAAAACTCCCCATCGAAACTACCTTTTATATGATATATTTTCGAAATATTCAATTTTCTCAAAAATTGTTATAACAATTTTGATCAAAATACCAAGAATTAAAGATATTTACATGGCAAATAAAATAACAGGCTATTTCAGAAGCGATAGTCAATAATTTACACCTGCAAAGTTCAGGCAAAGGTAACTAAAAATCTCCAATAAACATGGGGCCACATATCAACCGTTGTCGAGATACAACACAATTTCTGTTGTAGTTGTTCAATGTTTAGGAACACATGGCATCTCTAAACGTTAAAGTAAGTGTTCAAAATGTTGTCCATGCGTTTGAATGCAACATTGAACTCGTCTGTGAAATGAGTTGCGAATCCTCTCAGGCAGACCTGGTGAATTTGGAAACTGCAGGACGGCTGCTTCAATCCACAAGAGTAATTCCCTAAGAGAGTTGACCTCAACAGCGTAGACCAGGCTTTTGATATGAACCCACACACAGAAATCTATGGTATTTAAATCCGGAGACCTTGTAGGCCATAACACAGGCTCTCTTCTACCGATCCAATGTTGACCAAGCCTTCGAGATAGAAGCCGGTGAAAATGTGCTGGAGCACCACATGTTCAGGCGTTGGTTCAGTGGGACGTCAGCATGATGAAGTAGATCTGGAAATACAATCCCAAGAAACAGCATGCACTGCAGTCCGGTTAGTTTCTGTGGTACGAAGTATGGTCCAATTATGTGGTCTCCGAGGAGTCCTGCCCAGACGTTTAACGAAAAACACTGCTGATGTCGTGATACGTGTGTTGCATTAGGATTGACATCGGCCCAAATGTGACAGTTATGATAGTTAAAAATACTGTCACGGATAAATCTATGAACAGAATACTGCTTACAAACAGGGAATTCGTGGTACACTGTTGCATCCATTGGCAGAAATTTTCTCTAGGAGGTAAGTATGCATTGTTGGGAGCTTGCACTCGCTGGAGATGATATGGATAAGAGTACTTGCTGATGTAACATCCTCCACATAGTGCTATGACCCAGGACACGCTTTTGAGTAGCAATCCTCCTTGTTGAAGTACTCAAACGTTCATGTACAATGCGCAACACCCTTAACATCGGCTGTTATGGATCTGTCTATCTTCTCGTACATGGTGTGCGAAAGGCGTTGATGTAACCGGCTAAATGTACTCCTATCGGGCTACCTGCGAAGAGAAAAATTTTCTTCATACAACCGTGTAGCTTCAAGGGCACTGCCATTCGCTTTGCCATATAAGAAGTACATGTCAGCGTACTCTTCATTGGTGTAACCTCTGGTATTATCCGTGCAAGTAGATGAGAGCAGTGTAAACATGATGCACAGTGGTATGCTCTGATTGCTGTAGTCGGCCGGCAGCCGATTTCTTCGTACGTTTACATACCTATGGCTATCGCTTCCAGTCTCCGCCTCTTTCCCCCACTCCTTGTACTGCGCAACTTGACTGCTCACATCTATTTGCAAGGACATTAGCTTCGCTTACTTAAGTGGTTATGAGGCTGGTACGGCACAGTGCACGGAGGGAAAATGGGAAGCAGTTGCCCATGTGTAAACAAACTGATAGTCACTTTAAAAACCTTGAGATACAAAGTAATTGTCTAGGTATCCAGGGGCGTTTACAGTTGGTTCCCAATTCAAATTATTGCGATACCTCGACAACGGTTGATTTGTGGACCCATATTTATTGGCCTGTACTTTTCAAGTGTAATTATTGGCCATCACTTCTTAAACATCCTCTATATCTTTATTTTATTGGCACTAGCTTCTGAAGTCCTTTTATTTGTAAAGTGAAAAATCTATCTCGTTAAAAACACAATGTATGTGAAATACTTTTTCAAGTTGTTATTTTCAAGATATTCTTTTTTTTTAATTTCACAATATTTATACTTATTTTTATTTTTCCGAAATGAGTAGTTGTCATTAGTTTTCCTTCCCTCTCCCATCCTGATAATGTAAATAGAATGGAAATTTCAAATCATCAAATAAGGACCGGCTCTTAAAATATGTTACTATTCCTTTAGCCTAGTGCTTACTCTTATATCCCTTAAAGCAACAAGAAAACATGCAATAAAACCATCTCTGTTGTGTTTAGCTTGATTAGCATGAAGTAGATAGAAGAATTATCTTTTTCACAAAAAATATCGCAAGTAATATTTTTATGGAAATCATACCTTTATAGATGAGCTTATCATTCTGTGCAGAAAGAAATCCGTTCCAGTGTCTGGAAAAATAAAAACTGAAGCTTCTTACTCAGAGTTTTATGCAGAAAGGAATTTAGTCCAGGACTGAAGCTCTATGTGCCAAAAAACTGCGTAGTTAATAAATATACAAAATTATATAAAAAGTTAATAACTAACAAATAAAGGTCAGCTCTACAACAAGAATGCATATGAAATTAATTGTGCGCTTTAGCGAGACCTATTTTTTGTTTTGTGTATAAGTTTTTCTTCATTTCTTACTGTTTACAAGTTATGCAAAATTCATCCCAAATGAACAGGACTTCAGAAGCTGCGCACAGAAAAATAATGTTATTTTTCATGTAAATATCTTCAACATATGGCATTTTGATAAACATCGTTAGAGTCATTTTTGAAAAAACCAAACAAACAAACAATCAAGTAATTTTTGAGAAAATCAAAATTTTCGAAAAAAGCTCCATGTAAAGGGTAGTCGGGGGTTGGGAGATTTTCTTGAAAATCTTCGTGTCGCATCCTTGGAAGATACTTCCTTTGATATCTCATTTCGTTCTCCATGGACTAAAAGTAATTGCCCCTGGTTCCTAAGGTCGCGGATTCAATCCCGGAAGAGTTCGAAGGCTTCTTTGCGTTTTTTTAGCCTAAATTTTTTAACGGGTGATCATAGATTTACGTCACGTAAAATAACCTCAAGCCTGATAAAGAGGCCTCTGAGAAAAATTAAGCGGTATTTTATTCCAAATATAGCATGGTACGCTGAGAACCAGAGGAGTTTAAGAGCGTTCATAAATATAAAGCTAAATTCAAATTGAAATCTCGATAACAAAGTGTAGTACCTAATAAGTAGATGCTGGAGAAAGCAAAAACCTTGATAACATATCTAGTTGTTTGCAGTTTCCGCATTTCACGTTTAACCTTGGAGGAATTAATTTAATTAACAGCCTTTGGGCTTCTCTCAAGGCAGGTTAAATTATTGATTAAATTATCGTGGATAAAAGAATCAATTTTTGTTTTCTCTTCTAAGTATTATGTTCATAGTTAGTAGGCAGAGAAGGTAGTGTATGCCATCCGAAATTCGATACCGAGTGTATGTGTGTGTGTGTGGGCAGCATAACTCAAAAACAAAAAATCCATTAAATACCAATTTGATATTTTCGTTTAGTATCTTCCAAGGATGTGACAAATATTTCCAGGAAAATCCTCCTACCCGAAACTACAAACCTGAAATATTTTCCGACAGTTTAGATTTTCCCAAGTTTGGCTAACGATTTTGATTAAAATACCGTATATTAAATATATTTACATGGAAAGTAAAGTGTACATTTTAATTTTCTGAATAGTCTCTGAAGCCCTCTTCATTCTGAGTGACTTTTGAATAATTAGTATAACTCAAGAGATGAATAAAAACTTACTACACAAAAAAACTAATGTGTTCCATTCACATGTATTTCTCTATCTGATCTACAAACAAATTATTATTACAAAAGATTATTGTTTTATCTATTTAATGCTAATAAGATAAACATTACTAGAAATTGCCTTATTACTTAATTCCTTATAAGTAGAACGAAAATAAGGATAATTATTTAGGCTAAAGCGACAAATGCTTTAAAAACTATCGCTGCGCAATTGTCATTGTAATTCGGTCCTCTCTACATGGCCAGAATAAAACAGAAGAGATACGAAACGGATGAGAAAAGCGTTTGAGATTAGTTTAAGTATTTTAAAATTGAAAATAATAACAAAGAATATCTCCGGAATGGTTGGCTCTACAATAAATAAAAAAACTTATATGCTACAAATTTTATATTTTTAACGAGAACTATTTTTTTATGCAGTAAGTGTTTGTGTATTTTTTTACGGTTTACCTATTATACAAAGTCATTCAGAATGAAGGATCAGGGGCTGCTCCCAAGAAATTCAGGATATACATTTTATTTATCATATAAATATCTTAAACTGCTTTAATATATAGCATTTTAATCAAAATCGTTAGCCATTTTTTAGAAAATTGAACATTTAGAAAATGTTCCACATTTTGGGGTGGGGGATCTTCCTAAAAACCTTCAAGTCACATCCTTGGAAGCTACTAAGGTTCAAACCTTATTTGGTATTCAGCTAACTTTGGAGTTATACCCCTCCCCCCCCACACACACACAGATGGCCCTTTTTATATATATATATATTTTTTTATTTTCACGGCTTCTCAGAGCATATCTTTTTGGTGAAATCTAGGTATCGAATTTTGAGCGGAATACAATACCTTCTCTACCTATTATGTGCATTATACATTTGTGCTAGAGAAAGTAACAATGCAGATCTCATTAAAACATACCTATACTTTATCTCTTATACATTTTGTTTAATAATTTCCGAGATATTTCTTATTGGTTTCAATTTTAAAATGTTTAAAACTTTTCTCAATCGATAATTTTCTTTTACTCCTGGCGAGTAAAGATAACCGAATTTCAATCGCATAGCAACTAGCTTTTGAAAGATTTAACTGTCGCTTTAGCCTACAGTAGTCCCTTATTTTCGTTCTACTGATAATGCGCTAAGTAAAAAGACCGCTACTGCTAGTGTTTATTTTAGTTAGCATGAAGTAGCTGGAGAATAAGCTTTTGTAATAATAGTTTGTTGCATTTGAACACAGCAGATTTTTATATGAATAGTGTAATGCATAAAAAGTAGTTGTGAAATAATAATGGTTAAAAATGGTCCTCTAGCACATCATATTTTGCTCCAGTGTCAGAAATCGTAGATTTCAGGGCTTTGAATGCACATTTTTGCTTTTACACTAGTATAGGAAGTTGAGAACTTACCGTATATTCACCCAAAATTCGATACTGATACCACATCGGAAATACACGTTTTGAGATTTCCTGAATCCCCATAAAAGCATTTTTGAAAAATATATGTTTATGCATTTGTGTCTGTACGTTTGATGCGTCTGTCAGTCTGTCTGTGTGTATGTGAACAGCAGGAGTAAAAAAAAAAAAAAAAAAGAAAAGAAAAGTTGGTTAAATACCAAAGTTCACCATATCCCCAGAGTGCAATACGAAGATTTTAAATAACATCTCCCACCTCAAATCACCCTTTACTTGGAAAAATTTTCGAAAATTCTGATTGTACAAATGTAGCTCTTTTTGTATGACTTTTGCGTAAATGATAGAGATAAATAGAAGTTATTACACAAAAAATTTAGATCAAATGCATTTTATTTTTGTGAGCGTGGAGATATTCCTTTTTATTACTTACATTTTCCAATACTTATACTTTTCTCAAATGGGAAGTGAAATCATTCGTTTTTCCTTTTTCTGGCCATACAAGCGAACCAGATTCCGCAATTACAATGTTATCATATAGCAACCAGTTTTTTAAAGATGTGATTATTGCTTTAATTCTCCCCTTGCACCTACAAGAGACAAGTAATGAATCTGTATTTATTAATTTTTATCTTGACTAACTTAAGATAGGTAGAAGAATAAGGTAAGAACAGTTTGTTGCAGAATGGTAGAGAAAGTCTAGTGGATGAAACACATTAGATTTTTAGAAAAAGATGCGCGTGTATGTGCCTGTTAACAGCATAATTGAAAAATATTATGTTTTCCATTACATTACTTTCTCTACATCTCTGTGACAAATTATTGTTAAAATGCGTTTTCTTATATCTCTTTAAGCTAATCGAGATAAATATTAGCATAGATATTTCCTTGTAAGTAGAAGAGAAGTAAGAAAATACACTAGGCTAAAACGATAATCAAATCTTTTAAAAGCTGGTTGCCAAGTGGATGAAATCCTTTTCTTTGCATTGCCAGGAGTTGACAGATTCTCGTATGTGAAAAGTTTTAAGTATTTTAAAACTGTAACTAATAACAAGGAATATCTAAAAAATGGTCAACTCCATGAAAAAAGTATATGACATAAATGCATGTTTCAACGAGATCTTCATATTTTGTGCAGTAAGCTTTTGTCTATCTCTTACGGTTAATTAATTATATAAATTCGAAAAAAATAATCCCTAATAAAGAGATCTTCAAAGGCTATTCCCAAAAAATTAAATATATACATTTTATTTGCCGTCTAAATATGTTTAATATTCGGTGTTTTAAATAAAATCGTTAGAGCCGTTTTTGAGAAAATAAATCTTTTCGAAAATTGTTCAATGTAAAGGGTAGTTTGGGGTGGGGGATTTTCCTCAAAATATTGTGTCGTAGATACTACACTTATATACCAAGTTTGGTATTTTACCGACTTTTCGTTTTTGAGTTATCGTGTTCACAAACACACGGACACACACACACACCTACACACACCCACATCCCCCACACAGGGACCTGTTTCTAAAAATACTTTTTTTGGGATGCAAACGTTTATTTCCGTCAAATTCTCGATATCGAAGTTTTGAATGGAATATAATAAGTACTATATACCTATGTACATAGTACATGTAGAGAAAGCAAAAACGAACAGTTGGATAGCTACCAAACTTGCTATTTAAATTTAATCATCTTCCTGTGGTGCGACATGAAAATTTTAAAGAAAATTCTATCATTCCAAACTACCTTTGACGTGGAACCTCTTTCGACTTTTCTTTTTTTTTTTCAAACATGGGTCAAATTATTTTAATAATTAAAACATCAATATTTGAGATTTTACATTTCTTCGAATAGTATTTGAAGATATTTTTATTCAGAAGGAATGTTGTGTATATTTTGATATTTTAAAACTCTAACAGACACAAAAACGTACTAGACAAAGTTAAGACTTCTTTAAAATACAAAGTTTATTAATTTAACGTTATTTTAGATTTGATCCATTTTCGAGATATGAGTAGTTGAATCGCTCTATGCAGAAAGGTCATCAGTCACAAAAATATCGTAAATGAGGTTTTTATGGAAATCATATATTTATGGATAAGTCTTTCATTCTATGAAAGAAATGCATTCCGGTGCAAAAAACAGAAGCTTCTTACTCAAAGTTTTATGCAGAAAGGAATTCAGTACAGGACTGCAGCCTTTCTTGCCAAGAAACTGTCGAAATTACAGGGTTACATTTTTTCCCTTCTTCTTTTTAAGTGTTTAACGTTCGCTTTTATTACCATGCGATGACGCTGATGATACATGGGATGAAGATGGAACAAGGGTTGTTTGTGATGGCAGGGGAAACTGGAGAACCCGTCCCTGCGCCGCTTTGTCCACCATAAATCTCACATGCAGTCGCTTGGGATCGAGCCAAGACCGTCTAGGTAAGAGGCGAGTGGTTTAACCACTCGGCCACGGCGTGGCCTTACACTTGCTTGCCGACAACTATGCAAAGGAATAAGAAGATGCAAATGCACGATCGCTTCTATTTTTAGCGGAAACCGGTCAAGTTTAAAAAAAAAAAAAGAAAAAAAAATATATATGATTTCCTGTCCAAGGCTATTCTTTTCTGCTCTGTGACAAGGATTTGCTGCACATAAACGCACCCCGTTCGTTTATACTCTATGCGTGAACAACCATAGTTCTTTAAAATTAGAGGTATGTGAAGAGGAAAAAGATATTTTGGATTTCAAGAACTGGCGACTAATATTATGCAAAAGAAACTGTGTATCAGAAGAAACTTCACCATGAGATGAAAAAAATACATTTTGGGATCAGCTCAATGATGTTGTTTTGTTACGCAGCCAGCTATGTAAATGTATCATTGCTTTCGAGTTCATTGATGTCATCATATTATATATTATTGCCCGCCTCTGTAGTGTGGTGGTAGCGTGTCTGTCTCAGGTCCCGAAATCGAATTGCGGTTAGGATGGGTTAGCCGGATAAGGGATTTGTCGGAGTTTTCTCTTATTCTGAGAGGAGGAATATTGAGAAATTCTAAGCTCTATGGACCCCGACTATGACTCATTTGAGCATCACTTCACCGATTTAATTAATCGCCCACTATGACCTACCAGCTTAAAAGACGTTAAATTAAAAATATGATGTGTACCATTCACATGACTTTCTCCATATCCCTGCAACAAATAATTCTTAAAAAGCTTATACTTCTATTTACTTTATGCTAATCAGAAAAAATTAGCAGAAATAGTCTTATTACTCGCTTCCTTGTAAGTAGAAGCGAAATAAGGGACAACCGTAGGTTAAAGTGATAGTCAAAAGCTGGTTTCTATGTCAATGAGGTTCCTTTGTTTATATGGATAGGAGTTGACAAGTTCCTGTATGAGAAAAGTATACGTTTTTCATAGCAGAAACCAAAAATAAGGATTGTCACAAAAACGACGAACTCCACGAAAAAAATGTATATAACATAAATTGTGTGTCTTAAGGTGCTCTACATTTTTTGTGCAGTAAGTTTTTGTCCATCTCTTACGGTTTAGCAGTCATTTAAAATTTAGTAAAATTCATCCAGAATAAACTACTTTTCAGAGGCTATTCCCAGAAAATTCAAGATATACATTTCATTTGTCAGGTAAATGTGTTTAATATCCGAAATTTTAATCAAAATCGTTAAAGCCATTTTTGAGAAAATCAAAATTTTCGAAAAAAATTCCATGTAAAGGGTAGTTGGGGGTGGGGGGATTTTTCTCAAAATCTTCGTGTCGCATCCCTGGAAGATACTAAACTTAAATACCAAGTTTGGTATTTTACCGACTTTTCGTTTTTGAGTTATCGTGTTCACAGACACACGGACACACACACACACACACACACACACACACACATACACGGACCTTTTTGTGAAAATGCTTTTTTTGGATATTGGGGGTCCTAAAATATATATTTCCGGTGAAATCTCGGTATAGAATTTTTGGTGGAGTGCAATACTTTCTCTATACACTATGTACATAGTGCGTATGGAGAAAGTAAAAAATAAATAAATACATTTAAAATGGATGGCATTGTGAAACATGCACTCCGCCTTTCAAATTAAACGTTTCCGCCGAGCTATGCATATTTATTAGAGAACATTCCAATAAAAGCAACAAAACTAAATGATATTATTGGATGACTCGCGTATGTACTGAATAAAAAAATAGAATTCTACTAAGAAATTACACTTTAGCTCAGAAGTAAAATTATTGACCCCAAGAGGAGGATGGCTGATAAAAGACAACTTGAATATTCATTTTTTATTTTTGGTATTTAATTAATACTTATTTGAAAACCAGTTGTTTTATTTATATCATGATTACGGCATTTCGAAATCTTAAACTATAAACATAAACTCAAAGTAATAAATGAATCATGCTGATTTCCCCAAGAAAATACACAAGAAGTGAATAAATAAAAACTAAATATATTGCTTGATCCATTTAGAAATATCTTCAATCCAATACAAAACACATTTTGTATTGGATAAATTCAAAAAAAAAAAAAAAAAAACAACTTTGTAAGTGCTTTCTTAGTCAATAAACAATGGCGATTTTCCTCTTTAGATTTGAAGTCGCCATAAAGTGACCATAATGCTTTTTTTTAGTTTTCTCAAACCTAGATACAATGCACTAAAACCTTTTTTACATGGATTGATTTAATTATAGGTTAGACTTTTTAAATGTTTTGTCAGTTTAAAAGTGATATTTTAAATGTTGTTGCAGTTCGGTTGTTTCTAGTGATATCTTAGGGAGAGTATACACTTTTAAGATTAATGTATAGCGTAAACCGCTTTTCAACTATTTCTGACATGAGGTACACAAAATAAACAAACAATAATTTGGGGTAGAGGGAACTTTTATTTCTCTTTTCTAAATCCTCGTGACGCATACTTGGAAGATGCTGGACATAAATACCAAGTTTGGTATTTCACCGACTTTCTGTTTTTGAGAGACATAGAAAGGTAGACACACACCCGCGCGCGCGCTCGCAGACACACGTGCACACAGACACGGACCGTTTACTAAACGTTTTTCTTATTCAGGGAGTCTCTAAACGTGAGTTTCTGTTTAAATCTCGGTATCGAATTTTGGTTGGAATACTATACTTCCCCTATTTACCATAAATAGTAGAGAAGGTAATAAAGCTTTCGTAACATTAGTTTGCAGAAGCTATGTAAAAATAAACGACAGTGAATAAAAGTAAGGTAAACGCAACACATAAGATTTTTTAAAAGCCAGTATGATGTTGAACTACTCATGAGATGATATCGATTGCTAGGTAACAAGAAACAAATGAACTAACTCACCGTACGATGTGTCAGCACGCCGCAAGTCAAGCACATTGCTACAGAGCTATCAATCCTAAGTTTTATACTATGCCGCTGGGCCACGTGCGCTAATCAGCTGCGCACTGCACCTCTCCCCCTTCCACTGCTTTCCTATGTGAGTCTGTTGACACTTTGCTTGTAGGCTATCATCCAACATTTGCAATTTTCAAACTATTTTCTGAAATCCTTAGGGGGAGATTTAAACCTGTATCCTCCACCGAATATTAAATCTGCTAAATTCATTACTCATTGCCGTAGAAGAATATTTTACAATAGATAGATGAAGACCTTCTAGGTTCACCTCTTATGCAATCAATTTTGATTAAGGAACAACTGCATGATTATCTTTGTCAGACACAACATCCTTTGATTAAACTTTATTAGTAATTGTTTTTAAGACAAATCTGGTGTTGCATTCATTCACATGAACTTCTCTACCCTATGTCACTCATTAGTGGGTATTCAAACTATTCCTACGAAAGCTTAGTACTTTCTCTACATGTGCTATGTACATAGTGTATAGACAAGGTATTGTTTTCTACCCAAAACTTCGATACCGAGATGTCACCGGAAATAAATGTTTTGAGACTCACTGAATCCCCCCCCCCCAAAAAGAACATTTAGAAAAAGGTCAGTATGTGTGTCTGTGTATGTCTCTATGTGTGCCTGTATACAACATAACTCAAAAACGAAAAATCCGTTAAATATCATACTTGGTATATAAGTTTAGTATCTTTCAAGCATACGACACGAAAATTGCCAAGAAAATACCTCCACCTCAACTACCCTTT
The DNA here is from genome assembly GCA_030762935.1 of Hymenopus coronatus. Classification (NCBI taxonomy): domain Eukaryota; kingdom Metazoa; phylum Arthropoda; class Insecta; order Mantodea; family Hymenopodidae; genus Hymenopus; species Hymenopus coronatus. Next base: position 33,247,895 of record CM060897.1, read on the forward strand.
ACACCGAAAAAGTTTCGAAAGTTTTTATTTTCTCAAAATGGCTCTAGGGATTTTGATTAAAATATGGTATATTAAAGATATTTACATGACAAATAAAATTATATAGCATTTTCTTACAACAGCCTCGGATTGTCATATTTTTTTCTTTCTTTGTAGAGTTCACAGTTTCTGAGATATTTCTAGTTATTGGTTTCAGCTTTAAAATACGTATAACTTTCTCATTAGAAAAGTTGTCAATTCTTGGCCATAAAAGCAAAGGACTTTCAATTACATAACAACCAGATTTTAGAAGACTTGACTATCGCTTTAACCTTTATTTTTCTTTGCTTACAAGTAACTAAGTAGTAGGACCATTTCTGCTAATGTTGATCTCAACTAGCATGAAGTACAGGGAAGAATAAGCTGTTTAAAAATAATTTGTTACAAAGATGTAGAGGGGAAAAAATTGTGTGTTATTTATGGACGCTGCTGTGGTTCTCAACGTCCCATTCTAAATTGGGTGTGAAAGACCGCTTAATTTTGCTCAGAGGCCTCTATCAGGCTTGAGGTTCTTTTACGTGTCATAAATTTACGACACGGGACCAACGGCTTTACTTCCCTTCCGAAGGAAGCCATGCTAAGGATATTTACACCCGAAAAAATCTATCGTCCTCTCCGGGAACTTATTATATTTTTTTCTATCTACTTCAGTTAATCGAGATAAACCTTTGCAAAATAGCTACATGATGCATTTCGTTATAGATTAAAAAATCTGATGTGTTACATTCACATGATTTTCTCTAGCTGTTCTACAAAACTCCTTCAAAAGATTATTCTTCTTTGTACACAATGCTAATCAAGATAAATGTTAGCAGAATGTTATTACTTAGTTCCTTATAAGTAGAAGGGAATAAGGGAATGCACTATGGTAAAGTGATTGTCAAATGTTTTAAAAGCTATCGTTGTGCGATTGTCATTGCAAATCACTTCTTTGCCCGGCCAGGAGTAGGACAAAAGAGAAACAAGACACTTCCTGTGTGAGAAAAGTTTAAGTACTTCACAATTGAAACCAATAATAAGGAGTATCTCGAAAATGGTTATCTCCACAACAAAAACGCAATGGACAAAAATTGTGTGTTTTGTCATGAGGTAAATTTTTTGCGTATTATGTTTTTTCTATCTCTTACGGTTTAGCAGTTAAGCAAAATTCAGCAAGAATAAAGAGGTCTTCAGAGGCTATTCCCAAAGAATTCGAAATATACATTTTATTTTGGATATAAATAGCTTTAATATATGGGATTTTAATTAAAATCGTTACAGCCATTTTTAAGAAAATCAAAATTTTCGAAATTTTTTCCATGTAAAGGGTAATTTGTGATGGGGGGATTTTTGAAAATCTTCGTGTCGCATCCTTGGAAGATACTAAACCTAAATACCAAGTTTGGTATTTAACGGTCTTTTTGTTTTGGGGCAATGCTGTCCACAGACACACACACACACGGATCATTTTTAAACATGCTTTTTTCGGACTCAGGGGACTCCAAAACATATATTTCCGGTGAAATCTCGGTATCAAAATTTTGGGTGCATTACAATATCTTCTCTATCGTTATGTACATTGAGAGATTAGCAAATTTTTAACAACTTGACGCTATATGCTGTCCATTAAGCTTCAAACTCTCCCCATACAGTTGTCAAAAACAAATTAAATTGACAGGACTTTAAAAAATCTAATGTGTTCTATTCACATGATTTTTCTCTATATATCTGTAACAAATTGTTGTTAATAAGCTTATTCTTTTATTTATTTCATGCTAATCGAGAAAAATTAGCAGAAAGTCTTATTTCTTGCTTTATTGTAAGAAGCGAAATAAGGGAGTACCATAGGTTAAAGCGAAAGCCAAAAGCTGGTTGCTATGTGACTGAAGTTCGTTTGTTTGCATGGACACGAGTTGGCAAATTCCTGTATGAGAAAATTATAAGTTTTTCAAAGCTGAAACCAAAAACAAGGAAAATCCCAAAAACGATCTACTCCACGAAAAAAATGCATCTAACATAAATTGTGTGTATTAACGTGCACTACATTTGTTGTGTGTTAAGCTTTTGTCCATCGCTTAAGGTTTAGTAGTTATGCTAAATTCATCCAGAATAAAGTATTCTTCAGAGGCTATTCCCAGAAACTTCAAGATATACATTTTATTTGTCAGGTACATAGCTGTAATATACGATAGTTTAATCAAAATCGTTAGAGCCATTTTTTAGAAAATCAAAATTTTCTAAAAAAGTTACATGTAAAGGGTAGTTGGGAGTGAAGGGATTTTCTTGAAAATCTTCGTGTCACATCCTTGGAAGATACCAAACCTAAATACCAAGTATGGTTTTTAACGGACTTTTCGTTTTTGAGCTATGCTGCCCACAGACACACACACACACAGACACACGGAAATTTTTCTAAAAATGCTTTTTTTGGATTCAGGAGGTCTCAAAACATGTATTTCCGGTGAAATCTCGGTATCGAATTTTTGGGTGCTACAATATCTTCTCTATACACTATGCAGATAGCACTATAGAGAAAGTAAAAATGAGTAACATATCGATAAATTCAAAACATTATTAAGGGCTACACCGGAAACACCTTATGTTTCAAACAGGCTATTTGGAATAAACTGTGTGTTTTAAAGGGGGGGGGGGGGGCTAATTGAGGAGCTACTTGATGGAGAAGTAACGGCTCAGGTCATGAGGACCGCATTAACCAGCCGAGAGGGATTCGAGGGATACTTATAGTAACCAAGAGAAGTATTGTGTTTCACCCAAAAATCGGTAGAGAAAATAAAGATAAAATGTTTATATTTTGCTTGCGCATATTTAGCTGCTAGAAGTATTTGAAGTGTCAAGTGATATTTTCTAGAGTTGGTGTAAAAAAACACATGCACGCACAAACAAATACACACACACACTCTCTCTCTCTCTCTCTCTCTCTCTCTCTCTCTCTCTCTCTCTCTCTCTCTCTCTCTTTTATATGAATCGCCCAGGTCGCTAAGGTAGGGGTTCGTGAACAGCAGGTCCATAATTCAAATCCTTACCATTTTCATGTTTCATCAGTGTCCAGCTTATAGTGCTGTATGTAGTAATAATAAAAGCTAAACTTTTATATAATATATGCATTACATAATATACTCACATACACATACACTCCGCATCACATATGTACTGAACGCTATATGCATGCATTTCTTGTAAAAATGGAATTTTGTGGTTCATGTTAAAATTGATTTTTTATCCGAAATCTAAAATTACCCGAAAAATGTTGGTCAGATAATTAAATGCGCCAGGGTCCAATAGCAGGAGGAATTTAAGGGGATAATTGAGGGCAAAAAAAAAGTGCGAAAATATGAGATTCTTAGCTTTTTTCTTTTCTCCAGTCTTAAAAGTTGGAATTTCCTGTTTAATTTGATATACATATATTTTATCATTTTACGCACACTATATTATTTTAAACTAATTTTTACTTTCTCTAGCCCCATATGTACAATGTACATAGGGATAGAGAAGTATTGTATTCCACCCAAAAATTCGATACGAGATTTCACCGGAAATACATGTTTTAGGACCCCCTGTATAAAAAAAAAGCATTTTCAGCAAAAGGTCCGTGTGTGTCCGTGTGTTTGTGAACACGATAACTCAAATATGAAAAGTAGCTACGTAAAATACCAAACTTGGTATTTAAGTTTAGTATCTTCCAGGGATGCGACACAAAGATTTTGAGAAAAATCTCCCACCATAAAATACCCTTTACATGGAACTTTTTTCAAAACATTTTTTGTTCTTAAAAATGGCTCTATCGATTTTCATTAAAATATCATATATTAAAGATATTTACCTAACAAATAAAATGTATATCTTGAATTTTCTGAGAATAGCTTCTGAAGACCTGTTTATTCTGGATGAATTTTGCTTAATTTGGCATAACTAATAAACCGTAAGAGATAGACAAAAACTTACTATACAAAACATTTAGGTCTTGTTAAAATACACAAGTTATGTCATAAACATTTTTCTCATGGAGCTTTCCGTTTTCGAGGTATTCATTGTTATTAGTTTCAGTTGTGAAGTACTTATACTTTTCTAAGACGGGAGTGTCCGTTTTTCTTTTGTTCTACTCCTGGCCAAGAAAAGAAGCTATTTGTAATGCAAATCGCATAACGACAGCTTTTAAAACATTTTACTATTGGTTTAGCCTAGTGTATTCCTTTATTTTCTTCCTACTTCTACGGAACTAAATAATAACATTGTGCTAATGAGTACCTCGATTAGCAAGGTGCAGAAAGAAGAAGAATCTTATGTATGAATTTTGTAGAACAGCTAGAGAAATTCATGTGAGTGTAACACATAAGATTTTTTAAAAAATCTGATGCGATGCATTTACATGACCTTCTCTACCCATTCTGAAACAACTATTCTTACAAAACTTTCTTCTTCTATCTTCTTCATGCTAATCAAGATAATCATTAGCAGATTTGGATTATTACATATTTTCTTATAGGTTCAAGGAGAATAAGGGACTATACAAGGGTAAAGAATAGTCAAATCTTTTAAGATGGCTAAAGCTGATCGCTATGCAATTGCATTGAAGCCCGTTCTATTTGTATGACCAAGATGAAAACAAATAAATGACGATTTCTCATTCGAGAAAACTTTAAGTGGGAAATTGAAAAAACAAAAAAAAAAAAAAAAAAACAAATAATATCTCGGAAATGGTGAAATAAAAAAAAATTAAAAAGTATATGGCAGATTGTGTTTTAACAAGACACCTATGCATTTCTGTGTGGTAAGATATAGTCTGCTCTTATGGTTCACCAGTTATGCAAAAGTCATCCAAAATGAACAGGGTTTCTGTAGCTCAAGCAATTTTTAAAATATAAATGTTATTTGTCATGTAAATAAATATCTAACGGAATTTTAATCAAAATCGTTAGAGCTGCTTTTGAGAAAATCGAAAATTTCTAAAACTCTTCCTATGAAGGTTAGTTTGGAGTAGCTTTCAGTATTTCTCTTATATGATAGAAACTGGTAGAAATTCAATTTTAGGAAGCTAGTATTAATTGATATTTACAAAAAATATTTTTAAAATCTGAAGTGTTCCATACACATGACTTTTTCTAACAGCACCTCCAAAAACTATTATTACAAAAGATTATTCTTTTATCTACATCAAGATAATAGAGAAAAACCTTAGCAGGAATGTCATTACTTAGTTCTTTATAAGTAGAAGAGAAAAAAGGGAATATACGATTCTAAAGCGATACTCAAATCTCTTAAAAGCTGTCACTATGCAATTGACATTAAAATCGGTTCTTTCCATGGCCACGAGTAAAACAAAAGAAACGATGAGGACTTCCCGTATGAGAAAAGTATAAGTATTTTAAAACTGAAACCAATAACAGGGAATATTTCGAAAATCGTTAACTCGACAAAACATGTGTGTTTTAACGAGATATACATTTTTACTTTCCTTTGCACGTATGTACATTGTATACAGTAGATAGAGAAGGTATTGTATTCCACCCAAGAGTTCGATACCGGAATTTCACCAGAAATACATATTTTGTAACCTTTGAACCCCCCCAAAAAAAACATTCTTAGAAATATATCCATGTGTGTGAATATGTGTGTGTGTGTGTGTGTGCATAGGTAGCTGATAAACGGAAAGTCTATTAAATACCAAACTTGGTATTTAAGTTCAGTATCTTTCAAGGTTGCGACACAAAGATGTTCAAGAAAATTCCCCAATGCGAACTACTTTTTCCAAGGAGTCCTTTTTGAAAATTTTGATTTTCTCAAAAATGGCTCTAACGATTTTGATTAAAATGTCATATTTATAAAGGTATTTTCATGACAAACGAAATTTATAGCTTGAATGTCCTGGGAATAGTCTCTGAAGGCCTCTTCATTCTCGATGACCTTTGTGTAACTCGTAAACCGTGAGATAGACATTATAACATACCATTTATATAATATACATTTTTGTCTGTGTAGTTGAGCGTTTCCGAGATATTCCTTACTATTTGTTTCAGTTTTAAACTATTTATTTTCTTCAAGCGGGAAGATTCATCTCTTTTCTACTACTCCCAAATTTCAATTGTTTCATATAGCGATCATTTTCAAAAGCTTTGACTATCGCTTTAGCCTTGTGTATTCCCTTACTTCCTTCTACTTACAAGGAAGCAGATAATAAGACCACTTCTGCTAATTTATCTATATTAGCATGACGTAAATAGAATAATAATCTTTCGTAAGGAAAGTTTGTTTGTGAAACAGCTAGAGGGATTTTTGTGTTGTAACTTTTTGCCTAACTCTTACAATTGCAAAATTCATTCAGAATGAAGAGGACTCTAAACTATTCCCATAACATTCAAGATATACGTTTTATTTTCATGTAATTATCTTCAATATACGGTATTTTATTTAAAATAGTTAGATTTTTTTATTATAAATTTTGAAAAAGTATCCATTTAAAGGGCAGTTTGAGTTAGAGGCATTTTCTTGAAAATCTTCGTGTCACAACCTTGGAAGATTCTGAACTTAAAAGTCAAGTTTGGTATTTAGTTTACTTTTCTTTTTGAGTTATACACACAAACACACACACATAGACACATACCTTTGCCTAACAATTTTGTTTTTTATTTATTTTTAATTTTTATTTATTAAGGGAGACTTAAAATGTGTATTTGCAGAAAAATCTAGGTATCAATTTTGGTTGGAATGCAATACGTTCTATATATATATAGTATATATATATATATGTACTACTTACGTGCTAGAGAAAGTATTAAGACGTGTTATCAGCGCTATCTCATAACTTATGCTAAAGAATAAATGGGACATGAGTTTAACGCGATGTGTACATTAACGATCTTTCCCCTCTCTGATTACATAAGTATTTAAGTTCGTATTTCTCAGAAGACTTAAAAGGATTAGTTTCCTATATCCTTTCAACATAATTCTGCCATGGCCGCGTCGTGGCCAAGTGGTTACACCGCTTGCTTCTCTCCAAGACGGACCGAGTTTGATCCCAGGTGACCGCATGTTGGATTTGTGGTGGACAAACGGCGCTGATTAAGTTTACACCACCATCTCCAGTTTCCCCTGCTATTTATTCCACTAATTGCTCCCTCAGTACCTTTCCTTTTACTTATTTTGCCTACATTTGATATCATCTTCCTCATACTAGCCATCGGGATGAGCACCCATGCTGGCTAGTCTGTCTGATACATAGCCTCTTCTCTCTGTTCTCATCCATTTAATTTATTACGAATGTACATACTACATACCCAGTAGATAGAGAAGGTATTGTATTCCATCCATAAAATTCGATATCGCGATTTCGCCGGAAATACCAGATGGTCTAACATCGCCGTGTTTCGCGTGTGCAGAAAACCCTTCGTGCGTTATAACAATTGCAGAACTCCACGGCAGAGGTGCGTAAATCCGAGCAGAGGTCAGTCAGTGGCGTTAGCGAGAGCCAGCTTCGTTCTTCTCCAACATATCAGCGTAAACGGTGAAGGAATCGCGCTTATTAAAAGGATTGTATTAGAGTCCGTAATTATCAAGACCCTACACTTCCAGATCAGTTAAAATGTCTGAATTGAAGGACTAGACTGCAAGACAAACGACCTCCAAGGTCGCGCGAGATGCATTGGTTGTAATGGGAAAACAGTGACATTTAAAACAGCTATAATTACATCATGAGGATATCTGAATAGGAAATAATTGCGACAACACGTTCTTTATAATCATCAGCATCTGTGCACAGGGATTAGACCTTGAATGTCCTGCTGGGAGTTGTATAGGATGACTCCATTGACTAGACGGAATTTCATTCCACAACTGAACAAAACAAAATTAAATATTGTCATTGAACTTGAATATAGCATACCTGCATTTAAAGTGTTTTAAAAACGTGATTTAAGCACCACAGAGCATAATTTAACTTTTATTCTGTTTTCACAGTTTCTTCTTCGTGATTCCATGTATACTTTCTGCTTTTTACTTTAATGCACAAAGTCGTCAACAAGGATTATAAAGAGAGTTTGTTAAGAGTGTCTCTGCAGTAAAGTGGTCAAAATGCTGAATTAAAAATGAAAAATATACAGGGTTCCATTCTAGGCTAATGAAGCTATTCTATTCCCCACCTTCAAGAGCCTGGAAATAAGAATGCGATTCTGGATGTGTATTAAGTTAATTGAGAAGTCCGTCCATCCGTCCGTCCATCCATCCATCCATCCACACAGAATGTCCCAGAATTCGACCGCACAAATTGGCAGGATTGTAGAGTGGTCCAAGATAAACATTTTAAGATAAAGGAACTATGGGATGTGGGTTTTAAATTCTTTGCTACAACATAAAATATATTAAGGATTAGCACGCCAATGATCAAAACGCAGTGGACTCTGACGTTAACATCCGGATTTCGGAGAGTGTAGATATAGTAGCATTATTTAGTGCTATGGTAAGCGTCTGGGTATGGGGTTAAGCCTCCATAAATACCTTTATTTTTATGTTGTCTCCTTTGTATTTTATAATGAGCTGCTCCTATTTTGCTGCGTTACGCAATATTATAAATATCTTACTGACAAATAAAATAGATGTAATTACAACGAAGAAAACGTTTCAATAATTGTATTTAACACCTGAAGGAGTACACTTCTTTATACCCCTCGAAGGAATTTCTAAAATACAGTGTATCATACATTGATCTGTTATGTACGTACACATTACAATTGTAGGTTGGGTTCACAATTTAAGAACTAATATTATCATTATGTCGAATGAACTTCAAATGAAATAAAAATGGGAAACTAGCTCTGTAGTAAAACAAATACCTACATCAAACTAATTAAGAACTATGTACTAGTCATGAAAATGCATTCTGTCTTTGAATGCACTTATTCCGCATGACAGACAAATAGAAAGAGACTTCGAGAAATAATGAAATATCCGAATAACAAATACCACAGGTCAACAGAGGAACTGTTCGATTTGAGTAATTGCAACATCTCTGCAGAGATTTCACCTGTCAAAAGTTTCAGCAGCCAAAGTTCCTGTCAGTAATTATTCATCTAATTCAAGGGTATCTGGTTAGCGAAGTTTTTAGGTATGCGCAATAGTGTCACGAGGCACCAAATGCACATGCGCCTAAAAGTTCGCAGCTTAAGATTAGCTCATGATGTTAGGTTGTGTGGTCTTCGTTTCGCACCTCGTTGAAACAATTTATTACCTTACTCATAATGGGTATACTTTTACAATATGATCACAATGTTTAGCAATTCATGGTTCTCACAGTAGTCTCGTGTAGGCATTAGAAAAGATTTACAGAAGCATTCTCGCAGGACCACAGTAGTTCAAGTCTTTAAAACGGCACAATATCTCCATACAGATAAATTCAAATCCCGCTATTCAAAGTAGAGCAATAATCAGGTTACTTTTTATTCCACCGCAAAAACATAGTCCAGCTACTACGTTTCAAAGCATTCATAAATGTTTTCAACAAACCTAACTGTTTTATTGCCTAAATCTGTGCAGGCTCTTTGACAATCACTGTGTTTAATATTGAACGTTTCACACATTTTCTACATAATTTGTACTGAGGGTTTATCGTCTTGCTTTCGTAAATGTAAACTAAGCATATTAGTGCTGTTCATATTGTGTACCTCTTTGAGAAAAACAAGAAAATTAAAAAACTAAAAATCTGATGTGATCCATTCACATGACTTTCTCTACATCTCTGCAACAAATTATTATTAAATAGCTAATGCTTCTGTTTATTTCATGCTCATCAAGAAACAATTAGCAGAATAGTCTTAATACTTCCTTGTAAGTAGAAGCGAAAAAAGGGAGTACCATAGGTTAAAAAGAAAGTCAAAAACTGGTTGCTATGTGACTGAAGTTACTTTGTTTGTATGGACATGAGTTGACAAATTCCTGTATGAGAAAAGTATGTTTTTCAAGGCTGAAAAAAAAAAAAAAAAAAACAAAAAACAAAAAAAAAAAAGGCATATCTAAAAAGCGATCAACTCCACGAAAAAAATGTATATAACATAAATTGTGTGTTTGAATGTGCTCTACAATTATTGTGTGGTAAGTTTTTGTCTTTCTCTTACGGTTTACCAGTTATACACAATTCCGTAAAACTCATCCAGAATAAAGTAATCTTCAGAGGCTATTCCCAGAAAATTCAAGATATACATATTATTTGTCAGGTATATATCTTTAATGTACGATATTTTAGTCATTTTTTAGAAAATCAAAATGTTCGAACATTTTTCCATGTGAAGGGTAGTTTGTGCTGGGGGGATTTTCTTGAAGTTTGGTATTTAACGGTATTTTCGTTTTTGAGCTATGCTGTCCACAGACACACACACACAGACAGACACACACACGGACATTTTTCTAAAAATGTTTTTTTTTTTTTTTTTTTTTGTATTCAGGTGTCTCAAAACATGATATTCCGGTGAAATCTCGGTATCGAATTTTTGGGTGCATTACAATACCTTCTCTATACTCTGTACATAGTACGTGTACAGAAAGTAAAAATGGAAACGAGAGAGCGGTGCAAACTTTCTAGGGTGGGATTCGATGACCAGCGCTATACCGACACACCCACCAGCATGTTTGTTAGAGCAGAGCGCTCTCACTAACTACATATGATCTGAAATCAACCGAACTGTTATCGGCGGCGTACACACCTCAATGAACGGGCAATTTTGCCAAAATTGCGAGTCCAATAATTTTAAATGTCGTATGAATCGTGCACCATTCATTCCTTCGACTGCTGGGATACAAATGTGGTATTATGAATGAAAATAGGACACACACACACACTCATCCACTTATTTTAATTAACGGCCATTGTTGTGCGATCCAGAAAACATGCCATAGCTTTGACATTTGACTAAAGGGATAATAGGTTCCCTATCTCAAACTGTTTAGTTAGGACTCTTCTACAATCCTTCCAATTTGTGTGGTTGAATTCTGGGACATCTGTATATAAAACTACTACTTCAGCATATATATCTATTGGTTTGAGAGACAGGCTAAAAAACCAGAAGTGTGACGTCGTACATCGCATTGTAAGGTTTTTCTTTAGGTGGTGTTGGGCAGACAAACTAGGAGGCAGGCACTCCATTTTTACTTTCTCCATACGCACTATGTACATAGTGTATAGAGAAAGTATTGCACTCCACCAAAAATTCGATACCGAGATTTAACCGGAAATATATGTTTTAGGGTCCCCAATATCCAAAAAAAGCATTTTCTCAAAAAGGTCCGTGTGTGTGTATGTGTGTGTGTGTGTGTGTGTGTCCGTGTATCTGTGAACACGATAACTCAAAAACGAAAAGTCGGTAAAATACCAAACTTGGTATTTAAGTTTAGTACCTTCCAGGGATGCGACACGAAGATTTTGAGAAAAATCCCCCCACCCCCAACTACCCTTTTCATGGAACTTTTTCGAAATTTTTGATTTTCTCAAAAATGGCTCTAACGATTTTGATTAAAATTTCGGATATTAAACATATTTACCTGACAAATGAAATGTATATCTTGAATTTTCTGGGAATAGCCTCTGAAGAGAAGTTTATTTTGGATGAATTTTACTAAATTTTGAATGACTGCTAAACCGTAAGAGATGGACAAAAACTTACTACACAAAAAATGTAGAGAACCTTAAAACACACAATTTATGTTATATACATTTTTTTTTCGTGGAGTTCGTCGTTTTTGTGACATTCCTTATTTTTGGTTTCTGCTATGAAAAACGTATACTTTTCTCATACAGGAACTTGTCAACTCCTATCCATATAAACAAAAGAACTTCATTGACATAGCAACCAGCTTTTGACTATCACTTTAACCTACGGTTGTCCCTTATTTCGCTTCTACTAACAAGGAAGCGAGTAATAAGACTATTTCCGCTAATGTTTTCTGGTTAGCATACAGTAAATAGAAATATAAGCTTTTTAAGAATTAATTGTTTCAGGGATATGGAGAAAGTCATGTGAATGGTACACATCAGATTTTTACTTCCTCTATACGCACTATGTACATAGTGTATAGAGAATGTATTGCACTCCACCAAAAAATTCGATACCGAGATTTCACCGGAAATTTATGTTTTAGGGTCCCCTGTATCCAAAAAAAGTATTTTCAAAAAAAGGTCCGTGTGTGTGTGTGTGTCCGTGTGTCCGTGTGTCTGTGAACACGATAACTCAAAAACGAAAAGTCGGTAAAATACCAAATTTGGTATTTAAGTTTAGTATCTTCCAGGGATGCGACACGAATATTTTGAGAAAAATCCCCCCACACCAAACTACCCTTTACATGGAAGTTTTTTCGAAAATTTTGATTTTCTCAAAAATGGCTCTAACGATTTTGATTAAAATATCGTATATATAAGTTATTTACCTGACAAATAAAATGTATATTTTGAATTTTCTGGGAATAGCCTCTGAAGACTACTTTATTCTGAATGAATTTTTCATAACTACTAAACCGTAAGAGATGGACAAAAACTTAACCCACAAAAAATGTAGAGCACGTTAAACTACACAATTTATGTTACATACATTTTTTTCGTGGAGTTGATCGTTTTTGAGATATTCCTATTTCTTGGTTTCAGGTTTGAAAAACATACTTTTCTCATACAGGAATTTGTCAACTCCTGACTATACAAACAAAGGAACATCAGTCACATAGCAACCAGCTTTTGGCTTTCACTTTAACCTATAGTACTCTCTTATTTCGCTTCTACTTACAATAAAGCAAGAAATAAGAAAGAAATATTTCTGCTAATTTTTCTCGATTAGCATGAAATAAATAAAAGATAAGCTTATTAACATTAATAATTTACAGAGATATAGAGAAAGTCATGTGAATGGAACACATCAGATTTTTATTTTCTCTACGCGTACTATGTACATAGTATATGGAGAAGGAATTGTATTACACTCAACAATTCGATACCGAGATTTCACCGGAAAATCATGTTTTGGGGTCCTCTGAATCCAAAAAGAAAGCATTTTTAGAAAAAGGTCCGTGTGTGTCCGTGGGCAGCATAGCTCAAAAACGAAATATGCATTAAATACCAAATTTGATATTTAAGTCCAGTATTTTCCTGGGATGCCTTACCAAGAGTTTCAAGAAATCCCCCACCCCCAACTACCCTTTACATGGAGTATCTGTTGAACATTTTGATTTTCTCAAAAGTGGCTCCAGCGATTTTGATTAAAATACCTTATGTTTAAGATATTTTTATGGCAAACGAAATGTATAACTTGAATTTTCTGGGAATAGCCTCTGAAGACCTGTTCATTCTGAATGACTTTTATACAACTGGAAAACCGTAAGAGATACACAAAAACTTACTACACAAAACATGTAGATCTCATTAAAACACACAATTTGTCATTTACAGTTTTACTAGAATTAACTGTTTTCGAGATATTCCGAATTATTGGTTTAAATTTTAAAAACATTTCTCAAACGGGTAGATATCTTCTCGTTTCTCTTTAGTTTACTCCTGGCAAGAAAAGAGATTGAAATTTCAGTTGTTTCACATAGCGACCGGCTTTTAAATGATGATACTTTTTTTTTATCTTTTTTTTTTAAAGCTTAACGTCCTTTAACTTCGTTGGTCATATTTTACGATGTTTGACATTGGTGAAATGATGCTCAAATGATATCGGGGTCTGTGGAGCTTAAAGTTACTCGACATTCGTCTTCTCAGAATAAGGGAAACCCCGGAAAAAAACCTTATTGGAATAACTCATCCTAAGTGAGATTCGACCTCGCGACCTATTGAATGTGAGACACGCTACCCCCACACTACCCAGGTGGGCCTCTTTAGCTTTTGTATGCTCTTAATTCCCTTCTACTTACAAGAAAGCTAGTAATAAATCTAATTCTGCCAATGTTTATCTTGGTTAGCATGATGTAGATAACGGATTAATCTTTTGAATAAAAGATTTGTGTGCCGAACAACATGTGAATGGAACATATTATATTTGTTTTCCTTCTCTTACAAGGAGCCAAGTTTTAAGGACAATTTCTGCTGATATTTATCTAGATTAGCGTAATGTAGATAGAAGAATAAGGTTTTTAACAATAGTTTGTTACAGAGATGTAGAGAAAGTCATGTGAATGGAACACATCAAATTTTTATCCACTTATTTATGTGAATCAGGATTCTCGACTTTAAGTGTATTAAAACAAAACAGCGATGTCGCTAGTGATCGTTGTAAATTATCAAATTTGAAACAAAATATACGAAGTCTAATCAAAGCCAAACATTGCCAACAGTCTCACTGGCACAATAATAGTGACTTAATTACTAAACTGGGTCATAAACAATGTGACGTAATCATTCCTTTCACTAGTTGATTTAATATTATGTTTGTAAAACGGTGTTCTACTTATTTAAACATTATGTTCTTGTTTAGTTGCCCTAGTTTATGTTATTCCCTTCCATATGTTCAAAATGTTAGGGGCATAGTGATTTGCCGCATGTCAAAAGAGGGGCGTCAGAAAGTTAAAGTTGGGAACCCCTGGTTTAGAGTAGGGGTTGTCCGTTCAAATAGCTTCTCTTCAAATCCTCTCATGCGGCTAGCCTGCGTATGTATTTAGCCTAATGGCAAGTTGAGAACAAGCGGGAGACCTGGGTTCGATCCCCAGTACCGGCGTGGGGCTTTTTCCCCTGCTGACAGACCTGGCCCGGGGTGCACTCAGCCTCGTAAGGTCCCTGAGGGGCCAATTGAGGAGCTACTTGATGGAGAAGTAGCGGCTCCAGGTCATGAGAACCCCATTAACCGGCCGGGGGGACTCGAGGCGCTGACCACGTCTCACCCTCCAATACTTCACCTCATCCATGACGTCTGTAGTGGACCGAGATGGGGGACGCAGCGGCCGGGCGGTAGGCCAAGGCTCCCCGTGAGCTGTCGTGCCATGGAATTATTATAGTAAGTCGAGAGAAATACAGGATTTCGAAATGAACATAAAGAAATTAAATAAATCAGTCCTTATATATTACACACAAAGCAACCCACGAAGTTTATTTGGTATCAGAAAACTGCAACATACTTCCCTCCAGTGGCATGGCACACATCCAAGCTGTTTTCAATCTCTCTACAGATATTGTGTAACATCTCTGGAGTTACATATCGTCTTTTACGAATTCCCAAAGATAAAAGTCTTATGGTGTCAGACCAGGAGTTCGAAAGGACCATATAATAGAACCACCACGACCAATCCATCTTCTCTGAAAATGTTTTAAAGCTTGAACGGCTGGTCCCTGGTCTTGCTTGAAGATATACCCTATAGACTCTGGGATAAAGCGAAATTTTCAAGCGTATCGAGATATGCGACATCGTTCACTGTGTCTTCAATGAAGTTCCCATTTTCAAACAAATGTTTGTGCCGCTGAATAATGGTGTACCTGTACAGAGTACGAGGTACAATTTTTCACGAATCTTACCCGAATTGGAATCACAAACGTTCAACTCTACTAACCAAAACAGCATTGAACTCATATCTTGTGGCGTGGTAAATGCCAGCCTTTCATGAGATTCCTAGGATCTTCGCGAAATGACGGATTTCAGTAAAAGCCATAGATACGATAACAGGAATAGCAGGTTTTCCAATTGCAAGACGTCAAAACTTTGAGTTTCTCTATATTTTAGTGCAAACTGTCTATTATAGTTTTAATGGAAGTCTACTCATTCCATTTCTTAATTTGTAGATTTCATTTCGAGCACCCTGAACTTATACTTCTAATTTTCTGCAATTAGTTTTATTGACTTAGCAGAAAAAAGAGGTGGTTGTACAGAAATGCACGTAACAAACATTTAAAGTCGGAATGAATGTTAAGCTTCCAGTTTCTCGCCTTTAATACGACACTTTTTTGATCCTGGGACGTGACTTCCAATACAAACCCTAACCATAAGAAATCAAATGCAGCCTTATTGCACAAGTCTTCAGAATTTTGTAGATTAACAAGAAAGTATAATGGGGCTAAGGATTAACAAGTTGGTTACTTTAGGCCCCATTGTAGACGTGCTGTGGCCGAGTGGTTAGACCACTCGCCTCTCACCTTAGACGGCCAGGTTCGATCCCAAGCGACCGCATGTGGGATTTGTGGTGGACAAAGCGGCGCAGGGTCCGTTTTCTCCGGTTTCTCCCGCCATCGTATTCCACCGGTGCTCCATATTCACTTCATGCATCATCCGTGTCATCGCCTGCGGTGCCATTTGTGGTAAAAGCGGGCGTTAAACACTATCAACAAAAATTGGCCCCATTCGCAGTGGAAATTAACTGAAACAATAACGTAAACTTGTAAGCTAAATGATACAAATCATGTAAACATAAACACTGATTTAGTCGTAAACTTAGAAGCTTACAAAGTCCAAGCTTTAAGTTTATGTCTACGACAAACACAAGAAACAAGGCAACCAGGGAGTGTTCTCATCACGTGATCATTCTGCCTATCAGATTTTCCGTCGTCACGTGTAAACTCGTTAACACTCTTTCTGTGTTGACAGTATAGGCCATGAATCACTGGGATGTCTATAAAAATCTTTTATAAAAATAGTTTGGATTGTATATGGTGCATTTTACTTTCTGTACTTCGTATATAGAACATAGGTAGAGAAAGTAATGAATTTCACCCAAAAATTCGATACCCATTTCACCGGAAATACACGTTTTAGGGTTCCTGAATCCCAACAAATTGTTTTTAGAAAAAGTTCCCTCCGTATGTCTGTGATCAGTATAACTCCAAAACAAAAAGTCGGTAAAGTTGCAAAATTGATATTTCTTTTCGTATATTCCAGGATGTAATACGAAGATTTTTAGGAAAGTCCCCTCACCCCAAACTACCTTTACATGGAAACATTTTAAATATCTTCAATTTTCTTAAAAATGGCTCTTAACGATTTTAATTAAAATGCCACATATTAAGATATTCACATGTCAAAAAAATATATAACCAAAAGTAATGTAGCCCGCCCGGAGGCGTGAGTTTTTCTATCTTAGTTTCTTTCCTTCTTTTTTCTTTCTTTCTTCCTTCAGGGTTTTCCCTAACACTGAGAAAACCAATGTCGAGAAATTTTAAGCTCTATGGAACCTGAGATCATTTGAGCATCATTTATTCAACGCCACCATTCATCGTCCGATATAACCAACCAGTTAAAGGACATTAAGCTACCAAAAAATAAATTAATAAATAAAATTAAAAATAAAGAAAGAAAGAAAATAATAAACTATATCTTCAGTTTTTTTGGGAATGACTCTGGAGACCTCTTCATTCTGGATAATTTTTCCATAGCTGGTAAACTTGCTACCTGCCTCTGTAGTGTGGGGGTAGCGTGTCTGCCTCGCATTCAAGTGGTCTAGAGTTCGAATCTCGGATGAGTTATGCGGATAAGATATCTTCCGCGATTTTACCTATCTTGAGAGGACGAATGTTGAGTATGAGAGAAATGAAAGTCGGGATCCATGGACCACGAGCTCATTCGAGCATCATTTCACCAATATTATCCATGTCCGATATGACAAAGAGAACATATTTCCGGTAAAATCTCTGTATCGAATTTTTGGGTGCAATACAATACCTTCTCTATACACTATGTTCATGGCACGTATAGAGAAAGTAAAAAAAAATCGATGTGTTCCATTCACATGACTTTCTCTACTTCTGTGTAACAAATTATTCTTAATAAGCTTATTCTTCTATTTACTTCATGCCAATCGAGAAAAAATTAGCAGAAATAGCCCTATTACTTACTTCCTTGTAAGTAGAAGCGAAATGTGGGAATATTATAGGTTAAAGTGAGGTCAAAAGTTGGTTACTAGGTGACTGAGGTTGCTTTGTTTGTATGGCCACAAGTTGACAAATTCCTGTATGAAAAAATCTGATGTGTTACACTCACATGACTTTCTAAAGCTGTTTTACAAACTTCTTACATAAGAGTATTCTTCTGTCTGCACCTTGTTAATTGAGATACACATTAGCAGAATGTTATTACTTAGTTCCTTATAAGTAGAAAGAAAATAAGGGAATACACTAGGCTAAGCCGATAGTCAAATGTTTTAAAAGCTGTCGTTATGCGATTGTCATTGCAAATCGCTTCTTTGCTTGGCCAGGGATAGAAAAAAAGGAAAACGGGCATAAACTGTCTGAGAGAAATAAAAATACTCACAAATGAAACCAAAAACAAGGAATATCTCGGAAACGGTTACCTCCACAACAAAAATGTAAAGGACATAAATTGTGTTTTTATCAGATGAACATTTTCTGTGCAGTAAATTTTTTTACTATCTCTTACCGTTTAGCAGTTAAGCAAAATTTAACAAAATTCATCCAAAAGAAAGAGGTCTTCAGAGGCTATTCCCAGAAAATTCAAGATATACATTTTATTTGGTATGAAAATATCTTGAATATACGGGATTTTAATTAAAATCGTTAGAGCTATTTTTTAGAAAATCAAAATTTTTGAAAAGTTTTCCACATAAAGGGTAGTCGGGGTGGGGGGATTTTCTTAAAAATCTTCGTGTTGCATCCTTGGAGGATATCAAACCTAAATACCAAGTTTAATATCTAACAGTCTAACGGTCTTTTCGTTTTTCAGCTATGCTGTCCACAGACACACAGACAGACACACGGACCTTTTTCTGAAAATGCTTTTTTGGGGTTCATGGGGTCTTAAAACATGTATTTCTGGTGAAATCTCGGTATCGAATTTTTGGGTGGATTACAATATTTCCTCTATACACTATGTACATAATACGTATAGAGAAAGTATAAAGTACAAGTTTTTCAAAACTGAGAGCAAAAACAAGGAATATCTAAAATAAAACGATCAACTTCTCGAAAAAATTTATATAACATAAATTGTGTGTTTTAA
The DNA here is from genome assembly GCA_030762935.1 of Hymenopus coronatus. Taxonomy (NCBI): domain Eukaryota; kingdom Metazoa; phylum Arthropoda; class Insecta; order Mantodea; family Hymenopodidae; genus Hymenopus; species Hymenopus coronatus. Next base: position 33,266,827 of record CM060897.1, read on the forward strand.
TGTGCTCTACATTTTTTGTGCGTTAAGTTTTTGTCCATTTCTTACAGTTTAGCAGTTATTCAAAATTTCGTAAAATTCATCCAGAATAAAGTAGTCTTCAGAGGCTATTCCCAGAAAATTCAAGATATACATATTATTTGTCAGGTAAATATCTTTAATATACGATATTTTAATCAAAATCGTTAGAGCAATTTTTGAGAAAATCAAAATCTTCGAAAAATGTTCTACGTAAAGGGTAGTTGGGGGTGGGGGGGATTTTCTTAAAAATCTTTGTGTCGCATCCTTGGAAGATGCCAAACTTAAATACCAAGTTTGGTAATTAACGGTCTTTTCGTTTTTGAGCTATAATGTCCACACTCATACACACACACGCGCACACACACACATACGAACCTTTTACCAAAAATGTTTTTTTTTGGATTCAGGTGGGCCTGAAACATGTATTTCCGGTGAAATCTCGATATTGAATTTTTGGGTGCAATACAATAACTTCTCTATATACTATGTACATACTACGTGTATAGAAAGTAAAACGTCTTTTTCCAGAACATAAAAAAAAAATATTACGTGTTACACTCACATGACTTTCTCTAGCTGCTCTACAAAACCCCTACAAAAGATTCTTCTTCTTTGCATACAATGCTAATCAAGATAAATGTTAGCAGAATGTTATGTTCGTTATAAGTAGAAGGGAATAAGGGAATGCACTATGCTAAGGTGATTGTCAAATGTTTTAAAAGCTATCGTTATGCGATTGTCATTGCAAATCACTTCTTTGCTTCGCCAGGAGTAGAACAAAAGAAAAACAGACACTTCCTGTGTGAGAAAAGTTTAAGTACTTCACAATTGAAACCAATAACAAGGAATATCTCAAAAACGGTTACCTCCACAACAAAAACATAAAGGACAAAATTGTGTGTTTTGTCATGAGGTACATTTTTTGTGTAGTACGTTGTTTTCTATCTCTTACGGTGTAGCAGTTAAGCAAATTTCGGCAAAATTCATCCAGAATAAAGAGGTCTTGAGAGACTATTCCCAAAAAAGTCGAGATATTTATTTCGGACATTATTAGCTTTAATATACGGGATTTAAATCAAAATAGTTAGAGCCATTTTTAAGAAAATCATATTTTCTAAATTTTTTCCATACAAAGGGTACTTTGTGGTGGGAGGATTTTTTTAAAAATCTTCGTGTCGCATCCTTGAAAGATACTAAACCTAAATACCAAGTTTGGTATTTAACGGTCTTTTTGTTTTGGAGTTATGCTGTCCAAAGACACACAGGCAGAGACACACACACACACACACACACGGACCTTTTTTTAAACATGCTTTTTCGGACTCAGGAGACCCCAAAACTTATATTTCCGGTGAAATCTCGGTATTGAATTTTTGCGTACATTATAATACCTTCTCTAACTCTATGTACTTTGTACATATGGGGCTAGAGAAAGTAAAAATTAGCAGAAATGGCCTTATTAGTTGCTTCCTTGCAGGTAAGGGAATACGCTAGACAAATCTTTTAAAGGCTGTCGCTATGCGATTGACATTGGAATTAGCCAGGAGTATAACAAAGGAAACGCGGGTGATGACTTATTTTATTGGTATAACTAATAACAAGGAATATCTCGGAAATATTTAGCTCCGGAACTAAAATGTACATGATATAAATTGTGCATTTTGACGAGATCTATATTTTTGTATTTTTCCTTCTCTTTTGATTTAAAATACTTTTTTTAAGATATTTTTATCACAAATTAAATGTATATCTTGAATTTTCTGGAAATAGCCTCTGAAGACCTCTTCATTCTGTATAGCTTTCATATAGCTGGTAAACCATAAACCATAGACAAAAACTTATTGCGCAAAAAATGTAGATCTCATTAAAACACACAATTAATATTACATGCATTTCTTTTAGAGTTAACAGTTTTATATATATTCCGGATTATTGGTATAAATTTTAAAGCACTTAAACTTTTCTCGAATATCTTCCTTCTCGTTCTTCATTTGTTACTCCTGGCAATTTAAAAGTTGGAATATCAATTGTTTAACACAGCGATCGGCTTTTAAAGGACTTGACTATTGCTTTAGGCTGTGCATTCCCTTATTTCCCTTCTACTTACGAGAAATTAGACTAATTCTGTGTATGTTTATCTTGATTAGCGTGGTGTAGCTAAAAGATTAATCTTTCGATTAATAGGTTTGTTTGCAGAACAACTAGAGAAAATCATATGAATGGAACACATCAGATTTTTTTTTATTCAAAACATATTTGCAGTGAATCTCATTATCGAATTTTTGGGTGAGATATAATACCTTCTCTAGCTATTGTATACCTATCATACGTGTGAAGAAAGTTAAAATGAAGAGGATTTCAGAAGCTCTTGCCAGTTAAATATGTTTAAAATGTAGTGTTTGCGAATAGGATAATGTAAACACGTTAACAGCTACAACGGTCCTTTTCTAATACGAGATGTAGATCTCATTAAAGCTCACATGTATGTCAAATGTTTTCTTTTGAGGCGGAGTTACCCATTTGTGATATATTCCTGGTTATTGGATCGTTTTATTGTCAACACTAAAACACTGCGGATCCGATTCGCATATGGAAGGAAGAAGTTTATGTACTTTTGAAAGTTTTGTTTATTATTTTTGTCTTTTTCTAACACCGCAAGGGGAAAAAACAGTTTAATTGCCCGAGCTCAAAACATCACATGGCGCCGACTTTTGGAAAGAGGAGAGATATAGGATGGAAGGAGAATCAGAGTGTTTATGGAAGAGAAAAGGGAAGAAACTAAAGTACGTGAGCAGTTCCGTTAGTCTCCGTCAGGAACGAAAGAGTTCAGCAGTAGCAAAAGTCTGTGACGTCATATTCAGCTGCTTCGTAGCCAATCAGCAGTCATCTGTTTCACATTGTGCAAAGCGTGAACTTGCTGTGCAGTGAACTTTGATGTTTTGACTCCTTTGGGCAGACATATTTAGAATTCAGACTCTGAAGGACAATAAGGTAAGATATGCTTATACAGTGCATTAACGTTCAGAAACAAAATCATGTGTCACACCAAACCGCCACGTGTACGGCAACTGACATTTACGGCCTCCGTTCGTGACGGGAATTACAATTATCAAATGCATGGACACAGCTGGTTTCCAGAGACGTGTCAGCCATTACAAATCGATTGTAAACATTTATACACTGAAAGTAAAGGAGGTGTTGGTCGCTTCGTAGTTAGCTTACCTTCCCCTTATGTAAGACTGATATCCCCCTAGGACTTACAAGCGGATGCCTAGGGGTCAGAAGCCTGTCGGGGAGCCAGCGGCACTTAGCCAGAGAATGGAGAACCTGGAACGAGGAGTCGGCTCATAGTTAGGTATGAGCGCAAGAAAGTACATGAAATGCAAGCGAAAGGATGAAAGCAAAAATTATAGTGCAGCAATTGGTGGAATGCGTGGCGGGCGAAACCGGAGGACTCGAGTAAACCCGCCCAAATGCCGCTGCGTCCACTATAAATCTCACATGCGGGCAATTGGGATTGAGCCCGGGCCGCCTAGATGGGAAGCGAACGGTCTAAATCCTCGGCCACGGCGCTGCCAGTGTTGATCGGTAAATCATTAATTGGTTAAAATTCTGTGTTTTCTTTGCCTTTGTTAGTCGAAAGTAAAATAACGCAGAGAAAGTGAAATATTCTAATCAGAGGAATCAAAGGGAATACTTTCCCAGGTATTTTTTTTATGTAGTTGATGTTCTTTAACCTGTAGGTCATATCGAACGATGAGTGAAATGGTGAAATGATACTCAAATGATACTGAAACCATAGAGCTTAGAGTTACTCGACATTCGTATTCTCAGGATAAGGGAAAACTAAAAGAAAAACCTTATCCGGGTAACTCTCCTAATGGAGATTCGAACTCGGAACTTCTTGAATGAGAGGCTGATAAGCTATCACCTCACTGCACAGATGGACTAGCTAAATTTAATCGTGAATTCTGAGACTTAAACACGGCTTAGGAGAGCAATAAACTTACATTTAATATAAAGTGTATACTAAATAGATTAGAGTTACCAATGCAAAGCACCACTCTAAGTCTGTGTGCTCCTTTGTAACCTACGTGACCCTGGTATAGAGGGAGGGAGGGATGAGTGGAGAGGCCCGAATGGTGAATAGATCCGGACGGACGCAAGCATGTACTGGGTCCCTAATGTTTACAGTTCGAATGTCTCGATACCTTCCGAATCATAGCCACAGGCCCCGAGTCTTCGGAGGTCCCCCGTAAACGCGCCCGCCCGAAAGCACCCAAAGGTAAATCCTGTCAGAGTGCTCCGCAACGACCGCAGGGAAGAAAACTTTGCAGAGGGCACACCATCGCCCAGCAGCAACCCGCTTAACACCGTCAACGCCTGGTCCTTCTACCCTGAAACAGACAACAAGGAGTTGATGTGTAGAGAAAATGACCAAGAAAATCGTGGTAGAAGATAAATCATCCCAATATTCGCCTGCCGAAACGGGGAAACCAAGTAAAACCCATGGGCCAAAATGGCCGGTTGCCGGAAATCGAATCTAGGATCTCCCGAATGCAGGCCATAGCTTGAGCCATTCTGCTCGGTTATACAATAATTGAAATCCCGCCTCGTCTCCCAAATTTAAAAGTTTCAAAAATAGATGGCGTATATCCACCAAAACAAATATCCCTTACAGAGACAAATAAATTCTCAAAATTGACTCTTTTCTGAGATTGAGCTGGAAAGAATACATAAATAAAAGTATATCACAACATAGGCTCTACCAGTAGCTCAGTTGGTGGAGTTCCTGCCTCCTATACGACGGATCCCGGGTTTGATTCTCGGCTGTGGGTGGGAATTTTTCTTTAGCCAAAATTGTTCCCTATCCTTCCCAGAGTCTGGAACTATGAATGAAAGTCTGAATGTGTATGTGTACGCGTGAGAGAGAGAGAGAGGAAGAGAGAGAGAGTGAGAGAGAAAGAAAGAAAGAAAAAAAAAGAAAAATTTAATGAATAAAATCTAAAGAAAATTAGGAAACATTCCTTAAAATTGTAATTTTTGTGGATATTCCCAATATAAACTGCTCTTAAATTTCTATCCATTTCATAAAAAATTATATCTATAAATATTCCTTTAGCATTTAATATTCTTTTTATGCAGCATAGCATAAAAGTATAACTTTTAACACAATGCACACGAACTAACAGTTTTGAATGTTAACACTGGTGTGATAATTTTATACCACTCCGCTGTGGCAAACTTCGGCCTCAAGTTTTGGATAATTTAGGTTACACTTTGTATTTGCACATGTTTAATCATTCCTCTTGATTTGACAATTAGTCCTGATTTTCATTATTCCCTTTTTCTTTCTCTACTTATGGTTAGTGCATTATGCATACATAGAGAAGATATTGCATTCCACTCAAAATTCAATACCGAGATTTCACTGGAAATATGCGTTTTAGAGTACACTGAATCCAAACGAAAAGTCGGTTAAATACCGAACTTTATAATTTAAGTTAAGCATCTTTCATGGATGCGAAAGATGTTAAAGACCCCTCCCCACTCAAAGCTAACCTTTACATGGAAAAAATGTCGAATATTTTGATTTTTTCAGAAATAGCTCTAACGATTTTGATTAAAATACAGATACGTACATGGCAAATAAAATGAATTTTCTGGGAAGGGCCTCTGAAGTCCTCTTCATTTCGAGTAACGTTTTCATATCTAGTAAACCGTAAGAAATAGACAAAACTTACTATGCAAAAATATAATAGTAACAACAACAACAATAATAAATCTGACGTGTTCCATTCATATGACTTTCTCTACATCAAATTATTGTTAAAAAACCTATTCTTCTAACTACTTCATAACAATCGATAAACATTAGCAGGAACGGTCTTATTACTTGGTTCCTTTAAAAAGAAGGGAAATAAGGTAATACAGTAGGCCAGGAGCGGCTTCTTAAAATGGTGGCAAGTTTGTGCTGCAACCAAAATGTTGGCTTTCCCTTTAACGAAGATTATGTGTACTATTACACATTTTGGGTATATCCTGACCTGATCAGTGGACTTCAGCAAGCGGTATATTGTCTGCAGGTGCCAAATAGCTCACTCTTGCCTGTTACCCAAGTCATATAATGGATAGGTATAGGGAATGACGAAACAAGGGAGCGCAATGATGTAGGAGGGGGGCGGTGCATGAGTTGATGTGGTTGGTTAACCTAGTAGTCATAGAGCATAGAATAGGATGATCGCTACTGGGAACAAACCATCTCGTTTAGTCCCACAATAGCGCCATCTATTGATTTCATAAGTAGTACATCGTTGCTTCTCTTCCGGTCTTCTATCTACTAAGCATCATTATATTGTCTTGTGTGCCACGTAGCTTCTGCTGAGTTTTGTGTGAATAGTGTAAATCTAAACCGAATTTTAATTGGTGAATCAGAGTGGTTCGTGCAGTTAAATATAGGTGTGAATATGTATATCTTGTATATCAAGTTTTAATTGGCGAATCAGAGTGATTTGTGTAGTTAAATGCATGTAAATATAAGTAAGGGATATAAAGGGAAACAGTGAATTCTGTTCAGTCTCTTCTAGCACAAGCATCTTCAATGCTAACATTGGAGGACCAGAATGAAATTAAAGTATTGGTAGACCCATGTCATCTCTAAAACCCACTCAGGTAGTTAAAACAAAAACCAAGATGTTTTAATAGGAATTTTAACAGCGATGTATATGGGAAATGTGATTGGATGTGTGGATGTGATGTTAAAAACGCCCTGTATTGCTTTCCTTGTGTTTTGTTTGGTGGTGAAGGTCATGGACAAAACATGGCGTTAGCGAATTACATCTTCTCGATTTCCCCCGCCATTTCATTCCACCGGTGCTCCATCATTAGTCATGTATCATCAGTGTCACCGCCTGCGGTGCCATAAGTAGTTAAAGCGGGCGTTAAACACTACAAAAAAAAAAATCTTCTCGATCACGCCAAAAAGCATGTAGCATCAAAGTTGCATATGAAAAATGCCGTCAGTCGTGTTATGCTTGGCAATGCAAATACAGCAAAACAAATGGACTGTCCATATCGAAGAGCAATTGAAGATCACAACCAGAAAGTGGCTCAAAATAGATATGTTTTAAACATTATATTAATTGCATTAGGTCCTGTGAGGCCTTTGAGTTAGCTCTGAGAGGACATGATGAGTCAGCGCCCAACCTATACGGTTATTAGCTCCCTATTGCTGTGGACTGATAAATTTCAGTGCAAAGCTAGACTGTATTCTGAGAAAACGTCTGGAAAATGCAGCAGTGTTTAAGGACACCTCCAAAACTACAAAAAATAAAAGTTTGCAATATATACTTGAAGTCTGTCATGAGGAAATATCAAAAGAAATCGAAGACTCTCCATTATCCGCAATAGCAGATGAAACTAGCGACCTAGCTTCCAATATCAAATGGTAATTGTCTTCAGATATCTGGTAAACCATAAGCCAGTAGAAAGGTACTGGGAATTTGTGAATCCTATAGGGCACAAAGCATAAAACTTAGCTGCGTGCATATTACCAAACCTTGACCGGCACTTACTAGGCAGTGAGCATAAACTGATAGCTCAAACATATGATGGGGCTAATGCTATGTCTGGGTCGAAAAATGTTGTTCAGTCTATCGTAAAATAGAAGAATACATCCGCAGAATACATTCATTACCATGCACATCAGTTAAATTTAATTATGTTAAATTCGGTATCAGCAAATAGCAGTGTACGAATCTTTTTCATAAATCTTCAAGGACTTTGTGGGCTTTTTTTTTTCTCTAATTCTCCTCAGAGAACATCAGTTTTTGAGTAAATGGTACAGAATGGACTGCCAAGTGTAAACGAGATGGTTCTTTCATCTAGATCTGTCAACACAGTTTACGAATACAGAGAGGAGTTAGTAGAATACATGAAAGTTATAAGGAGAGGCGAAAGAATCAGCAATCCACGTTCTGTACTTCAATCTTCTGGTTTTATTGGAATTTTAAGCGATGTAGATTTCATATTTTGGTTGTCCTACTTCCAAAAAATTATACCCCACGTCGATATATTCTTTAACCAACTTCAGAGGAGTGACTGTACTCCTGTAATGGTTCAGAGCAGACTTAGTTATTTTGAGATGGAAATGCTCAAAATTAGAAGCAGCATAAATTCCACTGCAGTTGATGAGAACATAACAATGAAAAGAAAAACTATAGAACACACTGAGAGAAAACGAGAGGCAATTGAAGTTTGCGATGTAATCATTACTGAAATGAAAGACAGATTTAAGTTTGTTGCTCATATGGGAACAATAGTTCTCCTTCAGATTTTCAGAATATAATGTATCATTCCCAGAACAGCATGCAAAAGTTGCCCTTCAGATATATTCCTTCATTGAAGAAAAGAAATAAATCACAGAACTTTTTACAATGTATAGCACTGAAGAATTTAAAAGCATAGCTGGGGCTGTTCCACTAATGGAGTTCGGAGACAATAACTTATGTCCCACTTTTAGTGAATCTGTTAGGCTACCAAATGTGATTTTGACAATCCCCATGACATCTAATACAATGTCCGAGGAGAGGTTATCTGCATTGGCCGTGCTTACCATTGAAAGTGACTTCATCGTGCACATCAAATACTTCAATGAGCTGGTTATTGATAAATTTATCGGCAGGAAGGAGAGAAGGGCTGATTTCCTCTATAAATAGGTGAGTGCTATATGTCACACAGTGCTTATAAAATATGCATATTGTGTATGCTCTGAATTTCCATTTTCTTGTTTATTTACGTAAATTTATCAGCCAGTAGTGAACAACTTAAGACGGTATTTATGTTTTAAAATTTGTAAATTGTTGCGATAATTGTGTGAACCAGCAACGTTCAGAGTCACCAGCCGCCCCTGCACTAGGCTAAACCGACAGTCAGATGTTCTAAAATGTGGTTGATATGGGATTGAAATCCGATTCTTTGCGTGGCCAGCATTTGACAAGTTCCTGTATGAGAAAAGTTTGAAGTATTTTAAAACTGAAACCAATAACTAGAAATACCTCGAGAACGGCCAGCTCCACGAAAAAAAAAATTATATGATATAAATTGCGTGTTTTACGAGTTCTACATCTTTTGTGTAGTAAATTTTTGCTTGTCTCTTATGGTTTACCAGTAATGCAAAATTAAGCAAAATTCATCCAGAATGAACAAGTCTTCAGAAGCTACTCCCTAAAAATTCAAGATATACATTAAATTCGTGATGTAAGTAGTTTTAATAAACGGTATTTTAATCAAAATCGTTACAGTCATTTTTGAGCAAAACAAACTTTTCAAAAGCTTTTTCCATGTAAAGGGTAGTTGGGGTTCAGGGATTTTCTTGAAAATCTTTGTGTCGCTTCCTTGGAAGCTACCAAACGGTCTTTTAACGGTATTTAACGGTATTTTCGTTTTTGAGCTACGCTGTCCATAGACACACACGGATCTTTTTGTAAATTGTTTTGTATTCAGCGGGTTTAAAACATGTATTTCCGATGAAATCTCGGTATCGAACTTTTGGATACAATATAATACCTTCCCTATACACTATGTGCATAGTACGTGTAGAGAAAGTAAAAATATCTCAATAGGGCAACTACTTCCCCAAGAGCTCGAATGCTCCTCCCACATTTATGAATGTGGAATCCACTTGCCTTTGTGTCTTCATTGAATGAAGTTCATTCGTTTGTCTTAACCTAGCTAATTACATTAAACACTTTCACACTTAAACACTTGTTCTCACCCTGTCTTATTCCGGAATGCCACTTTTTAATTGGCTCGCGGTCGCACTGCGGGTCTCAGCTCTCGTATAGATGGTTTTTGTTTTTAAATATAGTTTGGGAATCTTGCCAGGTCTCCGGAGCTGTATTTTTCCTTTTTCCTCTTTTTTCCACTTTCCTTACATTTTCTTTATTTATTTTACTTGCAAATACACATACATATACACATTTACAAACACATAAACACCCATGCCCAAGGAGGGACTTGAAACCGCGATCCCTTGCGCCACGGAACACCAAAACTAGGTACTTTAGCGAGAGGGGCCACGGAGACCGGCACTGTTTATGAGTCTTCCAGGCATCGCGGTTCCTCACAATCCTTGTCGTAAAAGACTAGTGTTCCTCTTCATTCGTCCGCTCATCTTGTTTTCGGTCTACCAGTCTCCCCCTATCGAATCAGGTGACTCAACTGTTATTCGGGAGCTTATTCGCTCACCGTCGACCGCGCATTATGGCCCTGTTTTTTTTTTTTTTTTTTTTTTTTTTTCTTTTTTTTTTTTTTCTGAGGCCGCTTAAAAGCGAATGCTGGGGTGCTGTATATATAACACGGTTCCTTTCCTTACATTCCTTTATTTTATTTCCCTTCTTTATCGGGGCTTTGCAGGCAGATGTCACGATCGCTTGCTCCGACTAAAACACTCTTCCCCCTGATTGCTCCGGTTGAGGCTAGGTGCAGTTGTAGAGGCATCCTTCCGACAGCCTCCTGGTGCCTGTATATCCTCTTTGGGGCGCCAGGGCTTTATTTATTTGATAGTGTTTAAAGCCCGTTTTTCCTACTATGGTACCGCAGGCGATGACAATGATGATACATGGAATGAAGATGGAGCACAGGTGGAATGCGATGGCGGGGAAAACCCGTCCTTGCGCCGCTTTGTCTATTGCAAATCCCACATGCAGTCGCTGGGATCGAACCCTTGGTGCCTTGGTGAGGGACAAGTGGTCTAACCATTCGGCTACAGAAAATATGAATATATGACAAAATGAAATGGTAGATACAAGTAAAATTACACAAACCACAGAAGCAATAATAGTAGAACTGCTACCCCAAAAATGTTGGAAAGCGATATGAAGTAACATTTAATCGCTTCTTTCCCTAATGTCAGGCAAAACCTATCAAAATTATTTCATTAAAAATGTGCTCTAGCTTACTTCGAAGAAAACAAAAGCTGATATATTCCATTCAGATGGCTTTCTCTGCCTATTGGCAAACAAATTATTCTTACAAAAGATTATTCTTCTAATTGTTTCAAGTTAATTGAGATAAACATTAGCAGAATGGCTTTATTGCTTATTTCTTTGTAAGTAGAAGAGAAGTAAGTAAGGCCAAAGCGATTGTCAAATATTTTAAAAGATGTTTCCATGTGGTTCTCTTTGTATGGTCGGTAGATATGGAACAAATAATGCCTTCCATTTGAGAAAAGTGAAGTATTTTAACATTAAAGCGAATGACCAGTAATATCGTGGAAATGGTTAATTGCAAACGAATTGTATAGGACATAAATTGTGTGTTTTAATGCAGTAAAATTCTGTCAAGAAAGTATCGGGAATTGATCATTTAAAAAACCTGTTTAAAAGGGGATTCGAAATTATTGTTGTCGCTAACTTGGTACAACTTTCCTCTATACCCACGCGGAGTTTGAACGTCATCTGTCATCTAGTTTGTTTATAGTACGCCGGTTTGTTAGTTCATTTCAAAGGTGATTTGCGATATTACGATAGACACAAATATTGAACAAAGAATCTGTCTCAAATTTTGCATTGCAAATGGTATTTCGTGTGCCGAATTACTAAAAATGTTACAGAGGGCTTACGGTGAATCGACTTTATCAAAAACACGTGCATATGAGGGGTACAGTGCATTCAAAAGTGGTCGAGATGTGGTGGAAGATTTGCCTCGCTCTGGTCGGCCATCAACGGTTGCAACTGAACATCGCTAAAGTGAAGAAAATGGTGTCTGAAAATCGTCATTTAGGTCTGAGAGAGATTGCCGCTGAACTTTCTGTGTCTCACGAATCGATTCGTACCATTTTAAACGATTGTTTGGGCATGACACGCGTTGCAGCTCGGTTAGTTCCGAAAAACTTGAATTTTCTACAAAAACTCAGTCTCTTAAGGATTGCTGAAGACATGCTAGAACAAGCCAGTTCCGACCCCACATTCATGAAACGCATTGTAACTGGTGATGAGACGTGGGTTTACGAGTTTGACACTCAATCAACAAGCTTCCGAATGGCGCCTTCCAACTGAACCAAAACCTAAACAAAACTGAAGGTCATGTTGACAGTTTTTTTCAATTATCGCGGTGTCGTGCACTCAGAGTTCTTGCCAGAAGGTCAGATGGTAAATAAAGACTATTATCTGAGCGTTATGCAGCGTTTGAGAGAACAAATACGGCGTAAAAGACCAGATTTGTGGAACGACAACTCATGGATTCTGCACCACGAAAACGCACCAGCTCACAAGGCTATTATTGTGAACGAATTTGTGGCCAAAAACTCAATAAATTTCATCAAACAACCACCGTATTCACCTGATCTGGCTTCTGCTGATTTCTTTCTCTTTCCAAAACTCATGTTACCACTTCGAGGCTCCCATTTTCAGTCGATAGAAGACATATAGGAAAATTCGCGGCGACAATTGGCATCCATCCCTAAAAGTATCTACAAAAAATGTCTTGATGATTGTATTATTAGTTGGAATAAATGTATAATTTCAGAAGTGGCCTACTTTGAAGGTGATAAAATAAAATTGGATGAATAATTCATTTTTTGTGTTTTATTGGCAAATTCCTGGAACTTTCCTGACACAGTAGTTTGTTAAAATTGGTTTTTATTTGCTCGTGGGATTGCGAAGCGAAGACCGTCGCAAACATTCCTACTCGCAATATAAACCCCTAATTTAAAACCCTGCACCAAAATGTAGTTGTAACACCATCAATGTTTCTCTCGACATTCATACAGTGAATTTCTTTTACACTGTGGCCACCATACGACGGTTCGGCAATTGCCATCGCAGTTCGGACTCCTAGCAAACTAGGTACATCATCTCTGCAACCGTCTCACGTTCTCATACAGTTGCAATAATTACAGTCATGACTAGAACTACCTCTCTGATAGGGTGGTTAGCATTGTAATTTCGAACTCCAAAAGTCCTGGGTTCGATTTTCGGCTGGAGATGGAAGTTTATCTTTAACCAGGATTATCCACACCCTCCTTAAAGTCTGGAAGTTTGGGTGAGAGAGTAAACGTGTTTGAGTAAGTAATAGAAATGTGACATAATGTTGGTTAAAGGCCAAAAAGAAAATAAAGAAGAAAAATCTCTGATGTGTTAAATTCACAGGACATTTTCTGAACACTATGTATATAGTACATATAGAGAAAGTAAAAATATTTTGAGAGATGTTTAATATGCTGCTGCAGTCGAGGAATGCTAAATTCGTGATACAGTGGAGCATTTGTAAATCTTCGGATAACTTTGTTTGGTGTAACTTGCAGTCTTTGGAAATTTGTTTTACCAGCTGTCTGCTACACTTGAGCTGTGAGGGTCAGTAATGCTTGAATTAATGAAGAAGGGTACAATATTTTCTAAGAATAAAGAGTGCTATATCTTCTTTATGGAGAAGAATAGAACAGTCAAATCCAATATTGGAGCTCTGACGCTTAATGGGCATAACTTGCTGAGCCTTGATTTAGCAAGTATTGTTATATAGTGTAATACGATCATTCCATGTAAATCTTTTGTCCGGTATTATGCACAGACATTTTAATAAGGATTGGGATGTAGTAAGACTATCTGTTTGTTTAGAAGATATACACAGCAAAGGATTTGTAGGGTCTTAGAGAGAAAATCTTTGCTTATGTCTTGTGGATGTTGAGAGAAATCAACCCAGATTTAAGTCATTGTGTTAGAATGAAAAAGAAACTTTAAAGCAATTAATTGCTATATTTAGTAAGAAGTGTGAATAAAATAAGACAGTATCGTCTACGTACATGCTATAGAAGCAGGTCCAGAATATCAGGTGTGAAGAGCAGAGAAGCGAGAATTGAGCCGTGTGGTACTCCTGCAGGAATTGTTCATGTTAATGATTTGAAATACTTCAATGTGAACCGGAAATTGTCGTCGTGTTACAAAAGTTCTTATGAACTGAAGTTAGATAAACTGGTACTCTGATTTTATATCGCAAATTCTATTTAGATAATTTTAACAGCATTGATTTGCTTATAATATTATTTACGACTACAGCACCAATTTGTAGATGAAAACTTTCCCCAAAGTGCACGTCTTCATTCCAAAGCGTGTAGGCGTCATGATTCTTACTTCCTCTATTAATTAAAGTAAGTATATTCCACCAAAAATTCTATTAGAAAACTTCACCGAAAATACATATTTTGAGGTACCCTGAATGTATATGTAAAGCGTTTTTAGAAATATGCAGAAAATGTGTGTGTGCGCGTATTGTGTAACAGCATAACTCAAAAACGGAAAGTCGGTTAAATCTAAACTTGATAAAATGTTATCTTATCATCTCTAAGAATACGTCACGAAGATTTTTAAGAAAATGTCCCCTGCCCTAAACTAGACTTTACATGGAATATTTTTCGAAACATTTTTTATTTTCTCAAAACTGACTCAAACTGTTTTATTTAAAATATCATTTGGCTCAGGTATTTCGTGATACATAATATGTATATCTTGAATTTTATGTGAATATCCTCTGAATTTCTCTTCGTTATAAATTACTGTTTCATTACTGGTAAACCGTAAGAAATAGACAACAAATCACTACACAAAAATTGTACTTAGGTCTCATTAAAACGCACAATGAGGTTAAACATTTCCTATATGTTCCTTATTATTGGTTTAAATTTTTCAAATCTTTTAGCTAAGTGAATTCACTTTTATTTCTACTTACAAAGAAGTAAGTAGTAAGATCAGTTTTGCTGAAGTTTAACTTAATCAGTATGAAGTAGATAGCAGAATAATTGTTTGTAAGAATAGTTTGTTTTAAAATAGATAGTCATGTGAATGGAATATGTAGATTTTTTTAAAAAAAAAGTTATTTTGGATTCAGGGAATCTCAAAACATGTGTTTCCGCGAAATCTCGAAATTGTACTTTTGGGTAAATACACATTATTTCCCCTACTTAATAAACATTAAAGAAAGTAAAACAAAGTTATTGTATGGTTGTTTCGTGACGCACATGGTTGAGAAATTCAATTCAGGTCAAAGATACGCAGACACGCAATTTTATTTTACTGGATTAATGTCAGCAAAACTGAAGTGAGAGTATCAATACTTTGTAAGCATTTTCAAAGCACCATAAAGTGTAACGTGATTACCTAACCCCATACGTTATCCTGAAATTAGGAATTCCACCTTAATTTGAGGCCAAGATACCTATGAAACAATCATGCTTAGAGACAAAACATCCATAACTATGTGTTGGCCTTTGATAAATCAGTAAAAATGGCTCTACTTTTACTTTCTGCAGCACACATACACACTGTACACAGTAGGTAGAGAAGGTACTGTATTCCACCGAAAGTTCGGCACCGAGTTTTCACCGGAAATATATGTTTTGAGACCCCTGAATAAAAACATGTGTTCTATTCACACGCCTTTCTCTACATCTCTGCAACAAATTGCTAAAAAGCTAATTCTTCTATTTACTTCATGCGAATCGACAAAACATTAGCAGATATGGTCTTATTGCTTGCTTCCTTTTAGGTAGAAGGGAAATAAGGGTGTGCACTAGGCTAAATCGATAGTTAAATCTTTTAAAAATCGGTTTCCATTTGCTTTAAAGTCGTTTCTTTGTATTGCCAGTAGTTTACAAATTCTGGTATGAGAAAAGTAAGTATTTTAAAACTGAAATCAATAACAAGAAATATCTCATAAATTGTCAGCTCACCAAAAACGAAAAAGAAAGAAAGAAACAAGTATATCACATAAATCGTTTGCAACCTTTTGCCTATCTCTTAGGGCTTACCTGTTACGCAAAATTCATCCAGCATAAAGAGGTCTTCAGAGGCTATTTCCAGAAAATTCAAGATATACATATTATTTGTCATGTGAATATCTTTAATATAAGTACGGTATTTGAATCAAAATCGTATTTGAGAAATTTGAATCGATTTTTGAGAATATCAAAATGCGATATTTTTTCCATGGGGTGCTGGGATTTTTCTCAAAATCTTTGTCTCACATTCCTGGAAGATATTAAACTGAAATACCAGGTTTTAAATTTTACCAACTTTTCTTTTTGAGTTATTTTTTCTCAGTCACGGGGACACACAGAGCTTTTTATAAAAGTGTTTGGGGGACCTTAAAACGTGTATTTCCGGTGAAATCTCGGTATTGAATCTTTGGGAGGGATGCAATGCCTTCTCTATACAATGTGTACATAGTACGTGGAGAGAAGGTAACAAGAAATTAGGTTATGTAAGGAGTATAAGATCTAGAAAATTGAAATTTATTTTCTATAGAAAAGAATTTGGAATTTTGCAGCTCCTTGAAGTGTAACTTCGAATAGAGAGGTGGTATCAAAGGGGAAGTCGTAGTCACTATATGGTGCCACCTTACACACCATGGCCAGATGTTTGCCCTAAGGCGAACTTTATCCTTGTTACTTTTGTGTATAATCAGTTTGTTAAGACGATGCTCTGTTGTTCCGGACCTCCCCAACACAAGGTGCAATAAGCCGCATGTATATACCAAGTAAATAACACCATTTCACCCGTGAAGAGTGCATACATTTGCGCGATTATCTACCTACAACAGCTTATTATAATCTAATGCGAATTATGTTTTTACACCATTTGAGATACATTTCACATACTCTTAAGAGCAAAGCTATATTCAAACAATTGCTGCTATATAGGAAGAAGGTATCATCAGAAGCTTATCCGGTAAACTGATAGGTAGAAAGAATTGCTATTTCTGAAAAAAAAAAAAAAAAAAAATCTGATGTGTTTCATTCACATGCCTTTCTGTACATCTCTGCAACAAATTATTGTTAAAAAGCTATTCTATTTACTTCATGATAATCGAGAAAAATGAGCAGAAATGGTCTTATTACTTGTTTCAATTCAAGTAGGAGGGAAATAAGGGTGTACCATAAGCTAAAGTGATAGTCAAAAGCTGGCTGCTATGTAATTGAAATGTCTTTGTTTGTATGGATCGAACTGACAAATTCCCGTATGAGAAAAATAAAAGTGTTTTAAAGCTAGAACCAATAACAAGGAATATCTAAAAAACGGTCAACTACACGAAAAAAATGCATATAACATAAATTGTGTGTTTTAACTAGTTTTACACTTTTTGTTAAGTAAGTTTTTGTCTATCTCTTACGGTTTACCAGTTATACAAAATTCCGCAAAATTCAGCATAAAGATGTCTTCAAAGGCTATTCCCGAAAAATTAAAGATATACATATTATTTGTCATGTAAATATCTTTATTATACGAAATTTTAATCAAAATCGTTAGAGACATTTTTGAGAAAGTCAAAATTTTCGAAAATTTTTCCATGTAAAGGGTAGTTGGGGTTGGGGTTTTTTCTTGAAAATCTTCGTGTCGCATCCTTGGAAGATATTAACCTTAAACACCAAGTTTGCTATTTAACGTACTTTTCCTTTTTGAGCTATGCTGCCCACAGACACACACACACACACACACACACACATACATACAGACACACACATACAGACACACACATACACATACAAACACACACACACACACTGACACACACGGACATTTTTCTAAATATGCGTTTTTTGGATTCAGAGGGTCTCAAAACATATATTTCCGGTGAAATACCGTTATCCAATTTTTGGGTGCAGTACAATACTTTCTCTATTCACTGTGTACATAGTACGTGCAGAGAAAGTAAATTAGCTTTCTATAACAGTGCCATACATAATTTTTTCCTCTACCTACTTCAAAAGTATGCGGTTGTGCATGTAAGCTTTCATTTTTACTTTCTCTACACGTATCATTTACATAGTGTATAGAGAAAGTATTGCATTCCACCCAAAAATTCGATACGGAAATTTCACGGAAATACACGTTTTAGGATCCCCTGTAACCAAATATGTTTTAGAAAAAGGTCCGCGTATGTCCGTGTATCTGTGAACACGATAACTTGAAAACGAAAAGTCGGCAAAGTATCGAACTTGGTATTTAAGTTGAGTATCTTCCAGAGATGTGTCACGAAGATTCTGAGAAAAAACCCCGCATCCTAAACTGCACTTTACATGGAAAAATTTTCGAAAATTTCTATTTACTCAAAAATGGCTCTAACGATTTGGATTAAAATCTCGTATATTAAATATATTTACATGGCAATGAGTTTTCCAGGAATAACCTCTAAATACCTCTTTATTCCGCATGAATGTTGCTGAATTTTGCGTAACTGGTAAACCGTAAGACATAGACAAAAACTCATTACACAAAAAATGTATATCTCGTTAAAACACACACTTTATGACATATACGCTTTTTTTATCGTGGAATTGACCATTTCTGAGATCTTCATTGTTATTGGCTTCCGTTTTAAAATACTTGAACTTTTCTCATACGGGAATTTGTCAACTCCTGGCAATGTAAAAAACAACAAAAAACAACAACAACAAAACAGAAAAATAAACTGGTTTCAACCAATGTCAACCAGTTTTTAAAAGAATTGACTATTACTTTGGTCTTTTGTATTCCCTAATTTCTCTTCTACTTATAAGGAAACAAGTAATTAAGACAATTTCTGCTGAGGTTTATATTGATTATTATAAGTAGAAGAATAAGCTGTTTAACAATACTTTCGTATAGCGATGTACAGAAAGTCATGTGAATAAAACACACCAGATTTTTAATTTCTTTATGTGTATTATGTACATGGTGTATTAGAAATGGTATTGTGCTCCACTCAAAAATTCGAATTCGAGATTTCACCGGCATTTATGTTTTGAGATCCTCTGAGTTTCTTTTTAATCTTTTCATAATCATAACAATAATTTTATTAGTTAGCACTTGATTTTAACTTGTACGTGTCTCAAATTATGGTAATTCGAATGAAAATTTGTATATAAATAGATTTTCTTTGAATCATCGATTTTATATTTTATGACTGATTATTACTTTTCCCAATTATACCACAACATCTTATTTATAAATATTACATTTCTCTTATTTCTATTATAATCCTTTATGTGATTTCGAAAATAAATAGATGGACTTTATAAATGTTGGTTGCTGTAAAATTTTAAAGCTTAACTTCACACCATTTTGTTCCTCAAAAATTCAAACGTTTAGTTACACACATTTTGGAACAATTTAAATAACCTAGGTAATGTTCCAGACGTAGTCCTTGGAAAGAAGTTCAACTGCACAATCGACAATCATTATTGTAATAATTCACAAGGTTAACTTGCTTAGAGGAGCCCATTGTTCCAATGTCAAAATATTGTATGAATGTGTAACACAATGGTCTGTATAGCGCTGACTGATCAAAGCTAAACAAAGCCTCTGTATGTCCCAATTCCCTTTTTATCTGCAAGAAAATAAAACAGAATGTCTGCAAATGCTTATTTCGATCAAATGAAGTTGATTAGGACTACTCACGGACGGGGTCCTTACTCACTGGGACAAAGCACCACGTGTAACCTGTGTGACTTCAGGAAGGGAAGATGGAGGAAGAGACCAGATTCGGATGATGACGGGAGAAAGATTGGATGGGGTCCCTAACAGTTACAGATTGAACGTCCCCAATGCCACCCAGGCCTAACCCACGAGCCTCAAGTCTCTGGGGGTTCCCAGAAGGAACTCTAGCCCTAAAGCACCCGAAGGTGGGTCTCGATTAGCGGTACCGCGACGCCACGAGTAAACCTCCTGCCCAAACCACCATTCATGCGCTGAAAAGAATTAAGGAAAATAAATTTGGAAGTGCAATAGCTTGAATTAAAATAATTTAATGAGGATTCTGTGGAAAACATATTTTTGTAGAAAAAAAGTAAAGGAGTGATGGAGAGTAAATTAATTTCTATCAACCCTGAAACAGATGACAAGGAAGTGGTAGAAACAGGAACTTTTGAGGGTTGTAAATAAACCATTTAAGCATTCGCCTGAAGACTGGGGAAACCCCGGAAAAAAAAACTATGGATCGGAAGGCCGGCCTAACCTACAACCTCTTGAAAGCAAGTTGCACACGTTACCTACGCGCTACCTCGCTCGATGCACGGAGTAGATACAAGAATAAGCGTTTTTTTTGTTGTTTTTTTGGGTAGTGTTTAACGCCCGCTTTAACTACTAATGGCACCGCAGGCGGTGACACTGATGGTACATGAATGATGGTGGAGCACCGGTGGAATGCGATGGCGGGGGAAACCGGACCACCCGGAGAAAACCCGCCCCAGCGCCGTTTTGTCCACCACAAATCTCATATGCGGTCGCTTGGAATTGAACCCCGGCCGTCTAGGTGAGAGTCGAGTGGTCTAACCACTCGGCCACGGCGCGGCCCAAATAAGCGTTAGTAACAATAGTTTGTACCAGAGTGAGTAGAGAACGCCATGTGAGTGTAAGGCATCATGTTTTGCTGCATTCCTAGCAGGATAAACAGGTTGGTATGTGGTCGAAATCCTAAATAATTGGCTTTTGCAGTGCATGTGACTTTTACATTGACTGGAAACAAGGGCATAATAAATCTATTGAAAGACATATATTAATTTTCGGTCTCTATTCTTGACAAGGAATGGTGTAGTTATTAAAATAACCTTATGCTGACGTTTTGAATTATAACTTCACGTCCTTCCAACAACGACACAGAAAATCTACACCTGTTTGATCGAAGGCATTCATTCTTACTTCCAATCAAATGTTATTACTTTCTCTGGCACATATGTACAATGTACACAGTGGATAGAGAAAATATCGTACTCCACCCAAAAAGTCAATACCGGACATACATGTTTTGAGACCCCCTGAATAAAACAACATTTTAGAAACATTTTCATGTGTGTGTGTGTGGGGGGGGGACATGGTGGTGAATGCTAAACGTGGCAGAAATTATGTAAATATTAGCTACATCCAGATTTTTCTTTTACTTCTTCTGCAATCCATTCCAAAAATAACTTTCTCTACCAGATAGATAGCAACTAGAGAAGCATTGCATTCCACCCAAAACTTAGATCGAGGTTTCACCGGAAATACATATTTTCAGGACCCTAAATTCTCCCTCTAAAAACATTTTTAGAAAGAGGTCGTGATCACATGTGTCTGTGAATTGCGTAACTCAAAAACGAAATGTCGGATAGATACCAAACTTGCTATTAAGTTCAGTACCTTTCAAATATGCCACATGAAGATATTCAAGAAAATTGACCCGCTCTCAAACATTCTTTACAGGGAAGCTTTTTCGAAATATTTATTTTATGAAGAATTGGTCCTACGGCTATGATTAAAATACTATATATTAAAGATGTTGACATGACAAATTAGTATTTATTGAGAGTTGTAGTTACTGAACCTAATTTTGTAACGTATTTTCTACAATATTTTATCTATGCTCAGAGAGTTTTAGTATATATTGAATATTTTATATGCTTAATGACATTTATGTATTGCGGAAGCAACATGTTTAGGGAAAGAGTAATGTGAGCTTGCTTTGGAAAAAAGACACGGTAAATCAAAAAACGTTCTTCTGCAATTTTGGATGCTATTTTCATATGTGAATTTAAAAGTAAAAATTTAGCAAAGAAGGTGATTTTCACGGTTCATCAGGAAACATTTTAAAATCAGTAAAGGATGCAACTAGTAATATACTTCCAGAAAAGTCAAGGAAAGTTTATTTTATGTAGCTATACGAAATTCAAGGACTGGTGTGTGGGTAATGAAGCAGACGTAAATGAAGATTCTTTATTGGCGTATTTTAATGAGATATCGAAAAGTATTAAAGATTCGATACTTTGAATATTCCATATTGAAATCAATTATTTTGATTCATGACAATATTATTATAAATTAAAATGAGATATAGATGATTCCCACTAAAGTGTATTTTATGTTTTGTTGAACCTGTATTTTATGTTTTAATAGTGTGTTTTGTTGGACTATAAAGTGTAGCTTTTGTAACTACGAACTAAAACTCGCTACATATTATAATAGTAGATAAAACTGCTTATATGTATCTTAATTTTATTTGGAAATAGTTTGTGACGTTTATTCGAGAGGAAATTTGTAAAATCTTAGGTAATGGTAAATGATAAGCGATAGACGAAACTGTATTCCCGCAACTGTACATCTCTTTAAAACACGATTCTTTTTCAAATAGCTTTTTGTTACACTAGCCATTTCCGAGACACCGTTGTTACTCGTATATAGTAGATAGAGAAGTTATTGCATTTCACTCAAAATTTTCGATACCGAGATTTTACCGAAAATCCTTTTTGGGAACCCCTGAATGCCTATGCTACAGCAAACTATTTCTACAAATACGCACTCACCTAACTAATTCATAGTTATCAAGATACACACAAGCAGAAATTGTTTTATTACGATATTATTTCCTTGTATAAAGGCAATAAGAAAATATGATAAGCTAAATCTATAGTCAAATCCTTTAAAAGCTGGTTCACATTCAAGAAGTCTCGAGTTTGAACCTCGGTTAGGATGAGTTACCTGGATAAGGTTTCTTTCGGGGTTTTTCCTTAATGTGAGAAGATGGATGTAGAATAACTTTATGCACTATGGACCCCAGCTCATATGAACATAATTTCACCGATTTCGTTCACCGTCCAATATGAGCTAGTAGGTTAATGAACGTTAAACTACAAAGTGGTAGCCACAAAATGGTATTGAAATTCCGTTATCTTTGCTTGACCAGGATAAAACAATATGAATAATAGTTTCCCATCTAAGAAAAGTATAAGTATTGTTCAATAGCAAACTTGATATTTATTTTCAATATTTTCCAAGAATCTGACACGAAAATTTTCAGGAAAATCCATCCAATCCAAGTGACCCTTTACACGGAGGATTTTCCAGAGGTTTCATTTTCCTCAAAAATCGCTGTAATGATTTTGATTAAAATACCATAAATAAAATGTATATCTTGAATTTTATGGAAATAGCTCAAGAAATCCTTTTTATTCATGATCACTTTTGCATAACTAGTAAGCATAGGAGATAGATAAAATCTTACTGGGTACGCAAAAAATGCAGCTCTCGTTAAAACACTCAATTTATGTCCAATACACTTTTTATAAGGTTTTAACTAACCATTTCCGAAATATTTCTTGTTGTTGGTTTAAATTTTCCAATACTCATATTTTTCTCCAATAGTAAATCGTCATTCGTTATTTTACTCCTGGCTATGCAAAGAGTTTGGACTTTAAAATCATCACTTAGCAACCAGCATTAAAAAGATTTGACCAGCACTTCCGTCTCCTGCATTTCCATATTTCTCTTGTACCTACTAAGAAATAGCTTTTTTTTTTTTTTTTTTTTTGTAGTGTTTAACGCCAGCTTTAACTACTAATGGCACCGCAGGTGGTGAAGAAATAGCTAATAGACAAATTATGTACCCAATGTTTATCTTGATTAGCATGAAGTAGATAGGACAATACTTTTTCAGAGTAGGTGGAGAAAGTCATGTGAATGGAAAACAGAAATTTTATTTTCCAAATAACTGAATATGAGGTTAGTTCAATATATACGTTTAAAAATATGCACACAGTACGGTGTGTCACTACCAGACTGCATCATATGCAAAAGTTAATATCTTCGAGGCTGTGTTCCAAGATGGATGTAAGTCAAGTTGAACAACCAGCGGTCATATATATAAAAAAAAAACTATGTGTCCCATTCACATGACTTTCACTACATCTCTGCAACAAATAATTGTTGAAAAGCTTATGCTTTCATTTACTTCAATTAGCAGAAATAGTCTTATTACTTCCTTCTTTGTAACTATAAGCGAAATAGGGAGTACTATAGGTTAAAGTGATAGTCAAAAGCTGGTTGCTATGTGACTGTAGTTTCTTTGTTTGTATGGACAAGAGTTGACAAATTCCTATATGAGAAAGGTATAAGTTTTTCAAAGCTGAAACCAATAACAAGGAATATCTCTAAAACGATCAACTCCACTGAAAAAATGCATGTCCTAAATTGTGTGTTTTATCCTGATCTACATTTTTGTGTTGTAAGTTTTTGTATGTTTCTTACGGCTTACCAGTTATGCAAAATTCGATAAAAATCATCCAGAATAAAGAGGTATTTAGAGGCTTTTCGCAGAAAATTCAAGATATACTTTTTATTTGACATGAAAATATCTTTAATATGCGATATTTTAATCAAAATCGTTGCAGCCATTTTCGAGAAAATCAACATTTTTAAATGTTTTTTCCATGTAAAGGGTAGTTTGGGGTGGGGGATTTTCTTGAAAATCTTCGTGTCGCTTCCTTGGAAGATACTAAACCTAAATACCAAGTTTGGTATTTAACGGTCTTTTCGTTTTTGAGCTATGCTGTCCACAGACGCACACACACACACGCACACATACACACGCACCTTTTTCCAAAAATGCTTTTTTCGGATTCAGGAGATCCCAAAACATGTATTTCCGGCGAAATCTTGGTATCGAATGTTTGGGTGCAATGCAATACCTTCTCTATGCACAACGTACATAGTACGTGTAGAGAAAGTAAAAATCTAACTTGTTCCATTCACACGATGTCCTCTAGCTGTTCGACAAACAAACCTTTAATTCAAAACATTAATCTGTTATCTACATCATGCTAATCAAGATAAGCATAAGCAGAATTAGTCCTATTATAGCTTCCTTATAAGTAGAGGGAAAATAAAAAAATACACGGGCTAAATCGATGGCCTAGTCTTTTAAAAACCGGTCGCTATGTGAAACAATTGAAATTTCAATCTCTTTGCTTGTCAGGAGAAAACAAACAAGAAACAAGAAGAAATATGTGTTCCCGTTTGATAAAAGTTCAAGTGCCTAAAATTGAAGCCAGTAATCTGAAATATCTCGAAAACGGTTAACTCTACAAAAAAAAAAAAAAAAAATGTATATGGAAAATTGTGTGATTTAATGAGACCTACATTTTTTGTAAGGTTTTGTACATCTTTTACGGTTTACCAGTTACATAAAAGTCATCCAGAATGAATTGGTCTCAGAAGCTATTCCCAGAAAATTCATGATATACATTTCGTCTGTCATAAAAAGTAATTTAAACAAAAGATATTTTAATCAAAATTGTAGATACATTTTTGAGGAAATAAAAATTTCGAAAAAATTTGCATGTAAAGGGTAGTTTAGGATGGGGGGGGGGTTTCTTGAAAATCTTCGTGTCGCATTCTTGGAAGATACCAAACTTAAATACCAAGTTTGGTATTTAACGGTATTCTCATTATTGAGGTATGCTGTGTACAAACAAACACACACACACACACTTTTTCTAAAAATGCTTTTTATGGGTTCAGTGGGACCCAAAACAATTCCGGTGAAATTTCGGAATCAAATTTTTGGATGCATTACAATACCTTCTCTATACACTATGTACATGGTACGAGTAGGTAGAGAAAGTAAAAAGTCTGTTGTATTCCATTTCTATTCTGTAACAAACTATTCTTACAAAAGCCTATTCTTCTATCTACTTCAAGCTAATTAAGATAAAAAATACAAAAAATTGTCTAATTACTTAATTCCTTATAAGTAGAAGGGAAATAAGAGATGCGCTAGGTTGAAGTGATAACCAAATCTTTTAAAAGCTGGATGCTTACTATATTATTGAAATTCGGTTGTCTTTGTATGGCTAAATTAAAATAAAAGACAAAGGACAAACAAATTCATGTCTGAGAAAATGTATATATATAATTGAATCAAACTCGTTAGAGCTATTTTCGAAAAAGTACAACTTTTTGAAAATTTTTCCAAGTAAACGGTAGTTTGGGGTGGGAAATTTTCCAGAAAATCTTAGTGTTGCATCCTTGAAAGATGCTAAATTTAAAACCCAATTTTGGTATTCCAGGCACATTTTGTTCTCGAGTTATGCCGTCCACAGACACCGGATACACACATGGACCTTTTTCTAACAATCTCCTTGGTTACCCACCTCTATCTCTCCTTTCTGATCACCTACCAGACATGTGATGCTTTGAAAACCGGTAATAAAACGGCTGTCTGGTTTGTTAATAAATTTCAAAATGTAAATAAAAGATTTAACTGTACTCGAACTAGTGCCGCTTCCATATGCTAAACATTTTAATGTAATTATGTTTCTCGTGGTAACCGGTTTACGTACTGCAAGAATAGTACCATCAAAATTGAATAGTGTCTTTAATATTGAGTACGTCGTAGACTATTGCTTTTATTAGTTCCAACAGCTACATAATCAATTCCTTCCCGCAGAATAATTGCATTCCCAGCTTTTTAATGGCTTCAGTAAAGAAACAGCTATCCAATTGTGCACAACTGTGTTGTCTCATCTCTAACCGTACTATTAATGTCCTGCCAGTCATTTCTTAAGGTTTGAGAATTATGCTGGGAGTCAAATAAGGCGGAAGCATTTGCTATCAAATATCATTCAGTTTTCCAGCAAAAATCCCCAGAAGTATGTGAAGGAGCATTGTGATGAAAGAGAAATTTATGAAATCTTAACATCAAAACGGCTTATTATGATGGCATAAATCGTACGAAATTACCCATTTCTAACACCAGCGCCAAAAAATAAATGACGTCATTACCAAGAAGAACAGAATGACGTCATCACCACCACAATAATATAATTTTCTCCAGTGTGCCTGTAAGAAAACCTGAATCGTCACTCTCGCAAGTGCAACAACATTCAAACACAAGAATCGCCTCATTAAATTTAACTTAAAACTTAAACCAACAAAAATATGCGTTACTTGGTATACTCACTTACCTTGGTAAATATTAACATTACAATTAGTCATATTAGAAAATGTTATACCTGAGCAAACTTTGACTTCTGTTGCATTAAAATTTCTGTTTCTTACAATAATGTCTATTTTACTTTCAATTGACTCATCTACGTAACTTTCCGAAATTGGTCCACAATCCTAATCTCATTACTTCAGTAATGCTTGCAATATTTGTTGCGGAACTGTGCCTAAAACAGTGCCCATAGGAAATTTTTCAAAAGTATTAATGCTAATAGACTGACAACTATACCTACCACTTCTACAATACAAAAAAAGATTTTTATATTTGACATTTTTTGGTCTAAAGCAACATACATACATTTCTTGTATATCTTACAATTAACAGCACCATCACCAAGTACGATATAATGTATGTCTTTATATCACGAATATGTACCACCAAATATGGCCGTTAGCTTTAACATCATCAATATACAAACCATATATGTTCATGGCGCCTACAAGTACCAAAAGTTCCAAAAGCCGCAACTACCTTCATTAGTGAATACGGTAATCAGGAACTTAACAGGAAACTTTGATCTTTTTTTTTTTTTTTTTTTTTTTTTTTTTTTTTGCCTATATCCCACTGAGAAATTTCAAGAAATCCTTACTAAAAGTTGAAATGAAGTTTTCTTTCAATTTGAGCATACGTTTCACCTTTGAATTTACACGCCAGATTTGCAAAGGCATAAAAATGTTCGACTGAAAAACATCACTTACAAACTAACTTTAAATTACTTACCATATTAAGAAGTGATAAACGTTTGCATTATTACCAACTTTGAACGGTATGCCACTAATGTGGTTTCATTATCTAAACTAACGCATTTTTTATTTCTCCATCTACAAAACGTTTCTTATTCCTTTTCGTAAATCTATTTTGATTTTTCTGTAATTAATAGACTCTCATCTCACTCTTGGCTTTGTTCAAAATGTCAAGGGGAATACAATCTATATCTTGATTTGTTTTATTATTACCTTCTATTTCCCCCTATAAGTGTTGAAATAAATGAAATTACATCTGCTTAGCAACCTATTACGTCATACATCTGTGATCTCTGATGCATTATAATTCTTCGTTTAACAAGTTTATTAATTATTTTTACGTATTTTAATGCTAAAATTGCATAAAACGCTGTAACAAGCATATAATCTCTTTGTAACACTCGTAAAAATCAGCCGATTCGTTTTCAATCACATGCTAAACATATACTCCTGTCACAACCAGTCGGATTATACACTAGTTACATAAATAATTATTTTGGTGTGTAAAACTTCTATTTCTCTCTCTTTTAAAAACGAGGTTAGACGGTTTTTATGCACATTCCTTCAATTGCAATATAGAATGTATAAAATCATTTTTTACATTTTCATTAGCTGATGTTACAAGTATTTTGTAAAATTTATTCACCACTCCATCGAACATGTAAAATGTACCTATATTACGCCACTATTTTAATTATTTGTACTTTCCCTACTAACTACTATTTACTTAATAGTAGATGGAAAAATTATTGTATTCCGCCCATAAATTTCATACCGAGATTTCACCGTAAATATATACTTTGATGATCCTTGAATAAGAAGGAATTTACATAAAAAAAAGTCCTCTGTGTATGCTATAATACAAAAAAGAGAAAGTCGCTTAAATACCATACTTGTATTTAAATTTAATATCTTCCAAGGATGCCACACGAAGATTTTCAGAACAATCCCCCACCTTAAACTATCCTTTACATGGAAAACATTATTATTTTCTGAAAATGGCTTCTAAGATTTTGATTAAAATACGCAGATTAAATATATTTACATGACAAACAAAATGTACAGAATTTTCTGGGAACAGCTTCTGAAGACCTATTCATTCGGATGACTTTTGAATAACTATAAATGGTAAGAGACAGACAAAAGCTTGCTATTCAAAAAATGTTCATCTCTTAAAACACAATTTATACCACAAACATTCTTTTGGGGGGGGGGGTTAACCATTTCCGAAATATTCCTTATTATTGATTTCCATTATCACTTTTCTCAAATTATTTTTTTAATCCTGGCCATGCAAAGAGAACCGAATTTCAGTCACATAGAAACCAGCTTTTAAAGGATTTGACTGACGCTTTATTGTAGTGTATATTCTTGTTTCCCTTTTGCTTTTCAGAAACGAAGTAATATGACCATTTCTGCTATTGTATATCTTGATTAGCATGAAGTAGATATATATATATATATATATATATATATATATATATAGTTGAATAAGCTTTTGTAAGAATAGTTTAACTCATTAGATTTTTAAATTATAAAACTAGAATCTTAATAGACAATTAGTAAAGCAATTAGTCTTGTAATAAATAAATATTTAACCTTTATCAATATTAGATTGCATGGTTGTCATATGCGCTTTCTTTGGACCTACCAAATTGGGTTAACATTTTCTAGTCCAACAAATGTAGAAAATGCAGTATAAAAATTGAGCTTGTTGCTTAATGGTTTGGTGATATTCAAATATCAATAATCATTTCTTGCTCAGGATAAATAAGTATTTGACTACGAGGCGTCCTTATGCATATTCCCATAAATTGGATATTAAGGGCGATATTTCGATCTTTGACTGGTTTCCCAAAACTAATCGAATACCATTAGTATGGCATGTTGTCTATAATCGTAGTGTGGTCTGCTTATGTTAACATGAGCTCAGCCATTGAGCTGCAACGTAACATTCTTACGTACACGTTTGAATATTGCTGACAGGAAGAAATGCAGGAAAGGGCAGAAACGAAGTATCTGATGAGTTATTAGAATGGTATTGGGAAATCAGCTGCACGCGAATGCTGAACAAAGAACAAAAGATCTATCATCAAGTTTATGATATCTATACACTTCTTATCAGAGGTGCAATTTTTTCTTATCTTTATCTCTCGAAATTGATTTTATCTACCTGTATTACCCTACAACTCTACATGCTGCCACAACTTGAACTTTATCAGTGTCACACGCCACCTTGGAAACCAAAAGCAAGTCTGTCATAAACACTTCAGAGTAGTGATGGCCACTAGCAAAATATGTTTTCGACAATCGGATGTATTGCGATAGTGAGAAATAACTGTACATTGATTAAGTTTTTCATTCGGATTTAAAAGCTGTTTACTTTCACAAAATACGTTTAGAAGTGGTTAAGATAAGTTACTAAAGTAACCAATTTTCATTCAGATTTAAAAGTACGATGTAATAGGAGTAATATAAAAAGACTTGAGTACATAGAACTTTACAATAGTAAAACACACAATGATTGCAGTTATTCAATCGATAATTAAGTCCAAAACTATCGGATTGTGAAAACATACCGCTTGTCAATCAGACAGCACATGTAACTTTGAAAAGGAACTCTGCAGTTTTCTACACGTTCTAAGTAAGTACATAATGGGTAGGCAAAGAATTATTTTTCCACCCAAAAATTTTGTGCCGAAATTTCACCGAAAATATACTCTTTAAGGTTCCCTGAGACCAAAAAAAAATAATTTTAGAAAAAGGTCCGCGCGCGCGTGTGTGTGTGGACATCATAGCTCAAAAACGAAAAGTCAGTAAAATTCCAAAATACGAGTAATTATTTAAATTTAGGATCTTCCAAGGATGCGCGACGAAGATATTTAGGAAAGTCCCCCACCCCAAAATATTCTTTGCATGGAAGGTTTTTCGAAATTTTCGATTTTCTCAAAAATGGCTATAACGACTTTAATTAAAATACGGTA
Organism: Hymenopus coronatus; assembly: GCA_030762935.1. Classification (NCBI taxonomy): domain Eukaryota; kingdom Metazoa; phylum Arthropoda; class Insecta; order Mantodea; family Hymenopodidae; genus Hymenopus; species Hymenopus coronatus. The sequence goes on from CM060897.1 coordinate 33,297,356, forward strand.
TATAAAATATATTTACAAATAAAACGTATATCTTTAATATTCTTGGAATAGCCCCTGAAGTACACTTCATTCTGGCTGATTTTTGCAAAACTGGTAAACCATAAGAGATAGACAAAAACTTACTACACAGAAATATAGATGTCAAAACACACAATTAATGTCCGATACATATTTGTTATGGAGCTAACCGTTTCCAAGATATTATTTGTTATTGATATATGTTTAATAAACTTATAACCTTTCTGAAACAGAAGTCATCCGTATTTCTTTTGTTTTACTCCCGTTCACGTAAAGAGAACGCAATTTCTTTTCATTTGACTATCGCTTTAGCCTCGTGTATTCCATTAGTTCCCTTCTAGTTATAAATGAAACTGAGTGTATTTATGGACGCTCTTTAACTGCGGCTCTCAGCGTTTTGGGCGGTTCTCAGCGTTTTGGGCGTGAAAGACCACTTAATTTTGCTCAGAGGCCTCTTTTTCAGGCTTGAGGTTCCTTTACATGCCATAAATCTACGACACGGAACCAGCGGTTTTACTTCCCTTCCCGAAAAAATCCATCGTTCTCCGCCGGGTTTGAACCCGCGACCTTAGGTATATAAAGTTACCATAGTAACCAACCATTACACCTCGGAGGACGACTGTACATTGGGTGTAGGTACGGTCTCCCGTATGATAATACAGGAGGCAATGACGAAGGAAAGAAAAAAAAAAGCATTCGGTAAAAATACATGGACGAATGAATTGTCTACTATTTGAGAACCAATGTATTACAATCATAACCTAATAAAATCTCCCTCCTATATATTATAAATTATTAATAAGCTAAGTCGCTGAATTATCTACTCAAATGCAACTTGTGTTTATATGTATATCTCTTATGATAATTCACTCCCATCGCTTCGTTCCCGTCGTGAATTATCGACAAGATGAAAACACTCGTGGTATTACCTATGATAATTTTACTTCATAACCTAAGGTATGCATAACTTTTTAAGCAGGAAGCCTCTATCAGAACTTTCTCACTCTCTTGATATCCGGCGATGCAATACGACGTACTGAATTAGTTGAGCTATTTACGAATATTGGTTCGCTGAATGTAATTGTTAGTAACCGGTTGAAATTGCAAATAAAATACATACAAGGAACAAATAACAATTTGGAGAGTGGAACAAATATGTAGATTATAAATTGTTTTCAACAAATACAGCTAGATGAATTACTCACCTTTGAGAAGTTATATCCTTGTTTTAAATAAGCTTCTTATTATACTCAAGAACTGGGAAATTATTTACGATTTCCACCGACTGTTTGACTTCGCAACAATGGATTACGAAAGCTTGTTAGTAGCAAGGGCAGTTATAAGAAGCATCTCGTTTTCTACGAGACAAGTGGTGCCAACATAACGTTCCTCTAAGCACCACATATTACAATCATTCAGTACTGAATGTTTGTTGTTTTTTTGTTTTTGTTTTTCATTTATATAGCCCCTTTAGCATCTAAGGCCATATCGGGGCTTTGTACTAGAAACAACTCGTTGTCTGTAGGTTCTTTACGCTGAATTTTTATTTTCCTCAAGCACACACATTCACTCTCACATACAGAGAGACTCGGTGGGGTATAGGAAATAATTCTGATTAAAGAAAAATTTCCCGCACCAGCCGGGAATCGAACCCGAGACCTCCGCGTGAGGGGTCAGCTCGTTGGTCACTCAACCACGGAGGCAGTCTGAATGATATTAATTGCTATAATTTGGAGCTAATAAAATTGCACATTACTGTGGGATTAGCGTGTCTGCCTCACAGTGAAGAGATCGCGAGTTCGAATCTCGCTCAGGTTATTTTCGGGATTTTCCCTCATCCTGAGAAAACTAATGTCAAGTAACTCTAAGCTCCGAAGCTCCATGGACCCCGAAATCATTTCAGTGATTTCATTCATCGTCCGATTAAACAACGTTAAACTACAAACAAAATAAATAAAAAAAAACTGCCTCATTTTTGGGTTCCCAACTTTGGGGAAAACCTGCAAAAGACATTCAACAAAATTAGGACTGAAGTGATACTCATATATTGAAAAAGTGATCGCTATGTGATGGCTGCGTGGCTTACACTCTTAGCATGAGCACAAGAAACAAGCTGATGTGTTCCTTTCACATAGCGTTCTCTAATTCTTCAATATAGAAACTATTCTCACAGAAGACTATTTTTACTACATCATGCCAATCGAGATCAACATTACCAGCCGTGAAAACTTTAGTACATACATAGCAGAATTGGTTATTATTTGCTTCCTTGCAAGAAGGGTATTAAGGGAATACACTATGCCAAAGCGATACAAAACCTGGTCCCTATGTGAATCAATTGCTAAGGCTTTCACGGCTGGCGTCATTTTAAATGAAATTTCTTCCGAACTTGTAGGCCGTGGTCGATGAGTAGGATTTCACTTCAAATTGAGATTCGGTTCGCTTTGCATGGCCAGCAGAAAAACAAGAGACATGAAACGAAAGGTGGTGTTCTGTTTGAGACAAGTAATAGCCTCTGACGACCTCTTTATTCAGTAAGAGTTTTGCAGAATTTTGCATAATGGTTAAACCGTAAAAGATAGACAAAAATGCAGATATCGTTATAACACATATTTAATGTCATATACGTTTTTCTTGTAGAATTGGCTAAATTCGAGATATTCCTTATTGTGGATTTTAATTTTAAACTATTTAACTTTTCTCAAACGGGACAATCCTGAACCTCAATTGTTTCACATAGTGACCAACTTTTAAAAGAAGTTATCGCTTTAGCCTACGCATTCACTTATTTCCCTTCTACTTACAAGGAAGCAAGTAGTAACCAATTCTGGTAATGTTTATCTCGATTACCATGAAGTAAAAGAATAATCCTTTGTAATAATAGTTTATATGTGCAACAACTAGAGAAATTCATGTGAATGGAACACATCAGACTTTTAAATATTTAATTGATGTATTGTTTTTAAAAATAGTCTTCCTTAACATCAGTACACTTTTGCATTCGATGAAACTACCTCTTAAAGCTTTTTGGGGGGGATAGTGTTTAACGCCCGCATTTACTTCAATGGCACCGCAGGTGATGACACTGGTGATACATGAAGATGGAGCCCCAATGGAATGTGATGGAGGGGGAAACCGGAGAACTCGGAGAAAACCCGTCCCTGCGCCGCTTTGTCCACAATATATCTCACATGCTGTCGCTTGGGATCGAACGTCTAGGTGAGAGGCGAACGGTCTGACCACTCGGCCACGGCGCGGCCCTTAAAGCAATGATGTCATTGTTTGGTAAACAGGAATTCTTTTTAATAAAATGAAATGGCGAGTTATTTATGGACGCTTTTAACTACTGTCCTTCTTAGCGTCCCATTTCAATTTGGGTGTGAAAGACCGCTTAATTTTACTCAGAGGCCTCTGTATTAGGTATTATCGGGCTTGAGGTTCTTTTACGTGCCGTAAATCTACGACACAGGACCAGCGGCTTTACTTCCCTTCCGAAGGAAGCCATGCTAAGGATTTTTACACCCGAAAAAATCCATCGTCTTCCGCTGAGTTTGAACTCGCGACCTTGGGTATATGAAGTTAGCGTGGTAACCATTACACCACGGTGGACGGCATTTTATTTTTTAAATATTCCACTGCTCCATCTTGTGACGTAAGTGATTCCACGCATTTTATTTTTATTTATTTTGGAAAAAAAATAAGGTTATATGGTGGAAGATACATGTAACTGACCTTTAGAGCAATCAGATATGCAATTGATAGTTTTGCTATATGCAACAATACGTTTATGATGTAAAATTATTTTCCCATCTGGGCTTTTCCACGAACGTTTTAAAAAAGTTGCGATAATCTAACTTTTGTGTACCAATCTTCTGATGCTGTAAGCGCAAAATGGCTCGTTTTAGGGAGGGAAAAAATTAGCAATCATATTTTTATCAGCACATTGAATTCGTACGACTTTTGTAGGCTTAGATTCTGTTCGAAATATTTATTGAGCAGATTTATTTTCCTTTTCAGAATAATAACAGTAAATCCAAGATTCATCATCAGTAACGAAGCGCCGCCTTGGGAATTTTCTAGTATATTTTAATGCGCAGTTGTTTTTGATCGGGAATGTGTTTATGTAGAATCCATGGACAACAAATGTTTCCTCACGTCTAATTATTATTGATGTAAAAGTTTTATATTTGATTTTTACCAATGCCCAATGTTTTTTTCTGTCTCTTACGGTTTACCCGCTTTGCAAAAGTCATTCAGAATAAAGATAACTCCAGAGCGTATTCCCAAGAAATACAGGATATAAATGTTATATGCAATGTAAATATCTTTAATATCAATGTCCTTAGAGCTATTTTTCAGAAAAACGAAAATTGTCCTACAAGGTATATTTGCGAAATGTCTTACCGATACTGAAATAAAATTGATTACGGTGGAAACGTCAGGTGTAATCAATACTTACTACGTCAATTTAGCTGCCTATAGCGGTAATTATATATGTTGGTGAGCCTTATATGCGCATTGGCTAAATAAGGCAGTTGTGCAGTTGGATGTTGAGCAACTTGAATCTTCTTATTCCATATAACAATGTGCATATTGTTGGTTTAACGATTTCTACAACAAGACCCACAAACATGCTTAATAATAGATACGTAAGGCTAAATGGAAAAGAACACTAATTATATTATACTTGTGTTTTCTGTCCTGTTCATTATTACATAACTATCTATAGTGCTCACCAACATGTATAATTACCGCTATGGGCAGCTAAAATTAGAGCAGTAAGTACACTTGATATTTCCATTGTAATTAATTTAATTTCAATAAAGTTGAGACATGTCGCAAATGTATCTTGTTAGATGGAGTTCCTTCGCCAAATATATTTACAATTTCTAAGCCGATCTTCACATTGTTTCGGCATTAATAGCTATTTAAAAGTGTAAAAAATCCTGGCCCGGAAATGTTCTCTAGTCAAATTCATTTTTGGATGAATATATAATTATAATTAATAAAGAGAGCAAATCGAACAAAATACATAGCAATAAACTTGTAAAACATTAGAAAGTAGTTGGCAGATATATAAACAAACTTAATTTACTTTTGAAGCATGACATTCAATAATTCTTGTGTTGTCTTCAGAGTTTACGGTAGGAAAGTTTCCAGAGTGTGCTCTCATTCTCCACTGACCCTTTCTGATAAGAACCTCAAGAACTCAATCGTTAGTGGGGTATCCTAAACATGACCATGAACCGATGCGACGGAATATAGCAACGCATCACTACTGCTAAGACCTTGGAAAGTGTAAGTTCATTCAAATGGGAGTAGAAATAACGCTAATGCTGGACAGTGCTACGTCCTAGTCAAGGTAACTTGTGTTTAAGACCCCAGCTGGAGCTGAACGCTTCACCAGCGGAAAATAATATTGGTGACGTCACTTGACAGCCGTGCCAAAGTGTGTGCAATCACTTTCATCAACATCGAGGTGGGATGGCAGAAATATGAGAATACAACCATAAGTATAGGAAATAATTGTGATGTGTTCAATTCACATGACTTTCTCTACCTGTTCTGTAATAAAAACTAGTCTTTTAAGTAGAAGGGAAAAAAGGGAAATACACTTTGCTAAAACGATAGTAAAATCTTCTAAAAGCTGGTTCCTTTGCGATTGAAATTCTGTTATCTTTAGATGGCCAGGAGTAAAACAAAACAAACAAGAATGAAACATTTTGTTTGAGAAAAGTTTTAAATATTACTTTCTCTTCACGTACAATGTACATAGTGTATAGAGAAGGCATTGTGTTGCACCCAAAAATTCGATACCGAGATTTCACCGTAATTACATGTTTTGAGACCCCCTGGATTAAAAAGCATTTTTAGAAAAATGTCCTTGTCTATCTGCGTCTGTGTATATGTGTGTGTCTGAGGCAGCATAGTTCAAAAATGAAAAATCCTTTTAATACCAAACTTGATATTTAAGTTCAATATCTTCCAAAGATGCAAAAGGTAAATTTTCAAGAAAATCCCCCCACCCTTTACTTGGAAAAAATTCAAAAAATTTTATTTGCTCAAAAATAGCTTTAATGATTTTGATTAAAATCTCTAACATTTAAGATGTTTACATGACAAGTAAAATGTAGGTATATCTTGAATTTTTTGGGAATAGCCTCTGAAGACCTCTGTATTCTAGATGATTTTTATTGAATTTTGCATATTTGGTAAACTGTAAAAGATAGACAAAAATTTGCAAGATAAAAAATGTAGATCTCAATAAAACTCACAATTTATGTAACATACATTTTTTCGTGCCGTTGGGCGTTTTCGAGATATTCCTAGTTATTTATTTCAGTTTTAAATTACTTAAATTTTCCTCATACTGGAACTTATCAATGCCTGTCCAGCCAAAGAAACGGGTTTCAATCCCATAGCAACCACATTTTAAAACATTTATCTGTCGGTTTATCCTATCCTTATTTCCCTCCTACTTATAAGGCACTAAGTAATACGTTCGTTTCTACTAATGTTTTAGCATGAAAAAGAAGAATAAGCTTATTAACCATAATTTGTTACAAATATATAAAGAAAGGCATGTGAAAGGAACACATCAGATTTTTTTAAAACAGAAACTAATAACAAAAGATTCCTCGGAAAGAGTCAACTAAAACAATATACCTTTATAAATTGTGTGTTTTTAACGAGGTCTATGTGTTTTTTGTCTATTTTTTTCTGTTTATCAGTTATGCAAAAGTCATTCAGAATGAAGAGGTATTCAGAAGCTACGCCCATAAAATGCAAAATAAGTATATTTTTATATGTCATGTAAATATCTTTAATATACGGTAATTTAATCAAAATCGTTAGAGCCACTTTTGAGAAAATCAAAAATTCCGAAAAATGTTCAATGTACAGTGTAATTTGGAGAGGGGAATTTTCCTGCAAATCTTAGTGTCACTTCCTTGGAAGATACTGAACTTAAATATTTGGTACGCAACCAGAAGTTGGGAATTCATTAGGCTAAAGCGATAGTCATGTGTTTTAAAAGCTGACGTTAAGAGATTGTCACCGAAATTCAGTTCTCTTTTATCGCTGGAGTAAAATAAAAGAAACGCCGATGACTTCTATTTAAGAAAAGTATTTTAAATTTGAAACCAATAACAAGGAATATCTCGGAAACGGTTAGCTTTACCACAAAAATGTACAGGACATAAATTGTGTGTTTTGACGAGAACTATATTTTTTGTACAGTAAGCTTTTGTCTACCTCTTGAGATTTACTAGTTGTGCAGAACTCATCCTGAATACAGAGGACTTCAGAAGCTATTCCCAACAAATTGGAGATTCACATTTTGTTATATTAATATCTTTAGGATGCCGCATTTTAATTAAAATCGTTAGAGCCATTTTTGAGAGGATCGAAAATTTTGCAAAATCTTCCATATAAAGAATAGCTTGAGGTAGGGGGCGACAACTAGAAATCTTCTTTTCGAATCCTTGGAAAATACTAAAATTAAATACCAAGTTTGGTGTTTAACCGACTTTTCGTTTTTGAGTTATGATGTCCACAAACACACATAAAGACACACAGACACCTTTTCCTAAAACTGTTTTATTTGGAGGTCCTCAAAACATGTACTTCCGGTGAAATTTCTGTTTCGAATTTTTGGGTGGAATACAACACCTTCCTTACCTACTATTACGTTAGCATACAAAGTAAAAACAGACATGTTTAATCGCAAAGCGAAGATTTTCAAGTAACACCCTTAAAAACCAGTTGCACGGAAAAAGTTTAATTCATTCTCTCCAAAATGGCTCATACTAATTTTATTCAGATATTACACTTCAGATATCAACATGTTATGTGAAATAAATAAAAGAATCTGATGTGATTCGGGGATACACTAAGTTAAAGGGATAGTCAAACCTTTTAAAAGTGGGTTGCTAAATTCCATTCTCTTCATGTGACCAGAAGTTTTAAAAAACATACCCTTGAGAAAATGCATACCAATAACGAGGAATATCTCAAAAATCGTTAACTCAAAATAGTGACAAATTGTATGTTTTAACGAATGTCTATTCTTCGTGTAGTACGATTGTTCTCTTTAGAACTTATGGTTTACCAGTTATGCAAAGGTCCTCCAGAACGTAGAGGACTTCGGAGATAATTGCCAGAAAATTCAAGATACACATATTATTTACCATGTAAATATTTTTAATATGTAGCATTTTAATCAAAATCGTTAAAACTATTTTGAGAAAATTGAAAGTTTTTAAAAATGTTCTATGTAAGCGTAATTTGGGGTGGAAATATTCATATCACATTCTCGATAGATACTAAGCTTAAATACCAAGTTTGAGGCTTAATCAGCTCTTCACAAGCACGCATGTGCTCTTTCTCTCTCTCTCTCTCTCTCTCTCTCTCTCTCTCTCTCTCTCTCTCTCTCTCTCTCTCTCACACACACACACACACACACACACATACACACACACTGAGCACACTGAGACCTTTTATAAAAATGCTTCCTTTTTATTCAAGTGTCTTCAAACGTATTTTTGGGTGTATGCAATACTTTCTCTACCTGTTATGTAGGTACATTGTACGCGGAAGCGAAGTAAAAATAAAAAATATGGAAAAATGTTTCATGTAAAGGAGCATTGTTCTGGGTGGGGGAAGCTTTGTATCACATCCTTGGAAGGGCTTAACTTAATACGATTGTCGGTATTCATTCAATTTCACTTTTAATTATGCTGATCACAGACAGAAGAAAATTAAATTATTTGTATATTAATGACGCTGTCAATTGCCAGGTTCAAATCTGCGCCGCCAATGTGCCGGAATTTTGTGACGCAGGAGTTCTTTCACATACCAGTAAATCTACTGATACGGGGTTGTCGCTTTTAAGCACATTTAAAAACCATCGGTCTGGACCAGGTTTGAAACCGCGACTATGAAATCAAGAGGCTTGCACCTAATTGAGACAGGCAATTAGTCAGATAAATGTATGGGATGGAATTGGATTAGATAAGTTGGATTGGATTAATTGGATTGGATAGGTATGGATGGATGAATGGACGGGTGAATCGATCACATTGGACTTTTTCTAATTTTTTTTTCTTTTTTGTCTTTTGTTTTTCCTTTTTGTTTTTGTTTGCTTTTTTGTAGTTTAGTAGACCCGATAGCGTGTATTTCTGATATCGGACTTTTAAAGGAATGCAATACATCCTCTAACTGCTATAAATACATGCTATAGAAAATAACAATAGGACAAAAAAAACGCTGATATTTTATTCCAAGCAATTTATTTAGTTGGTCACAATTAGCAACTGAGAAAAAAAATCACAGGAAACAAAGAGCAGTCAAATCTGTTTATAATAGTACGATATGCCTGTGATATGTCGAAACTTTAAATGATCCCTTATGTATTTCATCTGTATATTGTAACCAAAATCATTATCAGATTTATCTTAATAATTGTAGAAAGAGATGACACTCATTGTAGCATAACTTCAAAAATTCATGTTTTGGCATTAAAAGTGGGACACTTAGTTTTCTCGATGGTTACACACTACATACCATTTGCAAAATGTTTAACTTGGTGGCCTGGGAGTGGGGAATCTTAATAGACATCGTTTTCGTCTCTTATTTAGTTAGTGACATCATGGGTAGTATATGATATGAAAACTGTGGGACCTTTATGTTACTTAATTACGGGTCAAAGAGAAAATTCGTAGTCGGCTTACCTTTCCCGTATTTAGGACTGACACCTTCATGGATTTACAAGCGAATGCCTAGGGTCAGAAGCCTGTCGGGGAGCCAAGAGCATGAAAACACAGAATGGAGAATCTGTAACGAGTGGTCGGCCCGTATACAAGCATGAGCGTGAGGAAGTGGATGATATGAAATGCAAGCGAAGTGGATGATAGGAAAGTTGATGATGGAACAATTGGTAGAATTGGTGGCGGGAGAAAACGGAGGACCCGGAGAAATCACGCCCAGACGCCACTTCGTCCACACAAATCCCACATGCATACTCTCGGGATCGAAAATTCGAGGTTTAAAATTTCATCTCCGGACGCCGGATAGCTCTTGCAGCTCCCCTGCTGAGGGTTCATGGCTTGACTTTGTGACAAGCTGTTTGGGTGGGTCGAGAAGAGGGAGGATTTAATTCGTGTCTCAGGAATTAGGGTGCATTGGTTCATCCTCTTATTCTCCTTCGGCATCAGTATTAGCAAAAGACTTGTCGTCACACTGCACATAGAGTGTTAATGTTAATATTTATTTTCTGTAATCATAATTTCATAACCAATCCGTTCCGCGGTGTGTGTCCTTTATCACCATCTCCATCCCGCGGAAGGAAGAACTGAAATTTTGCACCGCGGTATCATCCATTGCCTGAACGCAATTCCATCCAGGCCATTGCCTGACCATCGGGTTGAACACTCGTCATCTTCATAACCAATCTAGCTAACTTCCCGTATTCAATGGTAATTTGTGTGTAAGTCGTCATTGTCTCGCATCCAGGTCCCAGGAAATCATCTTGTTGTGTAAAGTTACTGTCTCTCTATTGCTCGGTCCAACTCATTCAATAGCAACACACTCTTCTTCGACAATGGCCAAAGGCTTCCATTTCTGGAGACACATATCTGTGGCGGCTCGTGGCCTAAACTACACTTATCACATAAAAATCGCATGCAGCTTACCTATTTCTTATATGTTAAGTTGATTCTTCTGTGTATTCTGTTGGCATATTTCTCAGTTATATCGTGAAAAAGCTGTTCCTTCTCAAGGTCATTCAGCAAGCCCTTATGGATGAAGATTTTGGCCAGAAATATTAGTCTTCTCTGTATCATTGCTCCGCCAATAAGTCTTCATGCGTCAGAAATAGTGTTCTGATTATTTTCGAGTTGCTTCAAATGAAGCGCGCACTTGAGATGTTCAGTAGACTCCGAATTTTTATACAGAGATTGATGTTCAAAATATCACAAAAACCAACACTATATCACGCCAAGTAATAATAAACGCCAACAAAACAGTTCTTCCATATAACTACCGCACAATCCCTCGTATTCACTGTACCACGACATTTTAAAGTGCGTTATGTAGCATTTAATGCATTTTTGTTCCACTTTTTATACCAACAAATTAAGGAGTCTTCTCGTTTATTTTTCGCAATCAGTCCACCGCAAAAATGGCGTGTGCAATATACCACGCAATGTCGCCCCCCCCCTGTGGTGTAATGGTTACCATGCTGACTTCATATACCCAAGGTCGCGGGTTCAAACCCGGCAGAGGACGATGGATTTTTTCGGGTGTAAAAATCCTTAGCATGGCTTCTTTCGGAAGGGAAGTAAAGCCGTTGGTCCCGTGTCGTAGATTTATGGCACATAAAATAACCTCAAGAGAGGCCTGATAGAGAGGCCTCTGAGCAAAATTAAGCGGTAATTCACGCCCAATTTAGAATGAGGCTCTGAGAACCATAGCAGTTAAAGAGCGTCCATAAATAACACGTCATTTTTATCACGCAATGTACCATTTTGCGGGTTCATCTATCCGCTACCTTTAATTGAACAAAACAATAGATAGAAACAAGAAGTTGCAACGAAACTAATGCTACATTCACAATGAAATGTAAGCGCAGAGCAACTAAGCGCAAGAGTTGGGACTCGTATTATTCAATGTAAGTATTCACATAGAAACATGCAAGACGCAACGCAATGCAATGCAACGCAAGAGGTTACAAACTCCAAACTTTATCCTTGCGTTGCATGCAAAGAGGAAGAATTCGGCTTCTTTTCTCTATGCATTGCCTATTAATTCAATAACAAACGATCGCACTGCAAGAGTTCATAGTGCCTGCTGTGCATGCCTGCTCTTCTATTTGGCCGTGCAGTGCCGCGCCATCTCTAATTGCCCTCAAGAGGTTATGACAGTTTCCTTGCGAATCCTTCTTTGATTTAATGGATGTAACTATCACCTGCGTCTATATTTCATGTTTCTCATAAATTGAAGACGCAGAGAGATAATTCTTAGTTCACTAAATGTATAGCTTTATCACTTTCTGAAGTCTCTATGCTTGTACTATTTCAATAATTTTGAATGATCAATGATTGTGACGTCGCTGCCGCGAGCGTCAATTGTTACTATGTACTTTTATAACATGTTTATTTATAAAAGATTGAGTGAATTTTCTTATGTGGTATTGTTGGTTATGTTATTCAGTTTGTAACTTGCGGTGCGCTTGGAATATATTCGCACGTAACTTACAAATCTAGTAACCCATGCCAACTTCTTGCGATGCGCTTACGATTGCATTGTGAATTGTGTCTCCTTGTGTCTGCGCTTGCATCTCATTGTGAATGTAGCATAACTTCGGTAAAATAAAAGAACAACGGGCAACTAGAGTATTTAAATGCACAACTCCTTCTGTAAACAATATGTTTAGACTTCGTGTGATTTCTGACTTGTTGGGGATGCCAGAAACATCCCTGCTAGGGGTGGGGGTGTTTTCCAAAGGTTGCCTTTCTTTGATGAGAGCAATAAACTGATAGATTAGCCTTTGCAAAGGGGCTGCCTGTGGTTCCCTACATTTCAAGTCGGTTGCCCTTTGCGTTGTTTATGTATATACAAAATAATCACAATGTGCTACAATCTCATTACAATGGCACTTTTTTCAAACTGAATTTGATTTACATATTTTACTTGCAGCAATCTTAAATCACTATTAACTCTAATTGCTCTTGCAACATCAGCTACCCCCTATTCAATCCAAGTATTTTAGAATCAGTTATTCAAATTCCACTATGGATGACAGATATTCCTTTGATTCTATTGAAAATAGATTATCCCTCGAATGCATCTACTTACACAAAATGTTTGGAACAAATTAAAATGTCCTTATTGTACCTGGATGAAAATCTATGCACGAAACGACATGATTGGTTTAAAATCTGTTTGAACCTAAATATTTTAAATATAGGAGTTGGCATAACTTTCTGATGCTTGCTGTATAATTTTCAATGCTTGTGCATATATATATATATATGAATACTGACAAAGGGTCTTCGGTATGAAACCTGATCGCTCGCACGGGGTTTTGCATCTGGTCTATTGATGCTAATGACTAGTGCCACGTAGATCTGAAGGACAGAAAGCCTGTGCTAAATGCGGGGGCGTGGGGAATGGCCTAGCGTGGTGAGGTTATGCATATCCAATAGTTGGTGTCCTCATATTGGATACACATGTTTTCTGAGAACTTTTCATAATCCTCTCCCTGTACATACATTTGACGCCAGAAGCTGTGAAAAACCTAGGCATGCTAGGTTTAATGTATTCAATAGGTGATCTCAGTTTAGCTCCTAACATTGAAAAGATTTCTTTTAGGGAAGCATTGGGAATGATTGGGTGGCATTGATAGTATTGCTCTCTTTTTGACAACAGTAGTCTCAATTGGAGTGATTAATCAGTAACATGTGATGTTTAGTGGTTAGTCCTTAAGCGACACATTTGCTTGACAAATACATGCATGTTCTACCATTTGAAATTCAGTCACAAAGTGAATATTATTTGCATCAGTAAGGCGGCCTACAGAATATAACTTTAATGGTTGTATCATTCTTTGGTTGTATTACTGTGGCTTGTTCCTTAATTGCAGTTGCTTAAATTACTTTGGAATACTTTAGATTCGTTAGAAAAGCATATTTATTTCCTTTCGTTGAGTTTTTTGATTAATATGATTGCTACTTACGCAAACAACCTTTCTGTTGTTCATCCAATGGATCTTTCTTTGTAGTTTAACCTCCTTTAATCAAAATGGTTAATGTAATTAAATACTATAATTATTATGTACAGCAGTTACTCACCAAATTATTATTTCTCGTGCTGAAGAAATCACTACTATGCACTGGTGATGTAGACTTGTTGCTGATATTTAGCAATCAATGATTAAAACACTCGGGAATAAACTCCAGAACTTTTTGAACATTCCACGACCTACCTTGGAGCTGTAGTTAAGCTTGTTTAGTTGCTGAATAATTTGGACAGAAAAATTATTGTGTTCCACCTAAAAGTTCGATACTGATATTTCACCGGAAATACACGTTTTAGGATCCCCTGTATCCAAAAAAGCATATTTAGAAAAAGGTCAGTGTGTCCGGGTGACTGTGAACACGATTACTCAAAAACAATATAATGTCAATACAATGCCAAACTTGGTATTTAAGTTTAGTATCTTCCAGGAATGCGACACGAAGCTTTTGAGTAAAATCCCTCCACCACAAGTTACCCTTTACATGGAAAAATTTGAAAACTTTTGATTTTCTAAAAAACGGCTCTAACGATTTCGATTAAAATACCGTATATTAAAAATACTAATATGACAAATAAAATGTATATCTTGAATTTTCTGGGAATAGCCTCTAAAGATCTCTTTATTCTGAATTAATTTTGCTGAATTTTGCGTAACTGGTAAACCGTAAGAGATAAACAAAAACTTACAAAAAATGTAGATCACGTTAAAACACACAATTTATGTCATACGTTTTTTTTTTCGTTGAATAGACCATTTCTGAGATATTCCTTGTTATTTGTTTCAGATTTAAAATACTTAAATTTTTTTCACACTGAAAGTTGTAAACGCTTGGCCCTGCATAGAAATGGATTTTATTCATATGGCAACCGGCTTTTAAAAGATTTGATTATAGTTTTAGCGTAGTGTATACCTTTATTTTTCTTCTGCTTACAAGAAAGTAAGCAGTTAAGATAATTTCTTCTAATGCTTATCTCGGTTATCATAATGTAGATAGAAGAATGTGAATGTGTTTTTAAACAAAAATTTGTTATAGTGATGTAGAGAAAGTCATTTGAATGGAACACATTAGATTTTTCTCATACAAAAGGTTTTAGTTAGTAAATGTGTAATAAGAATTCACACCTCACTTTGCCACTGCTAGTTGTGAATGGAGAGCATTTTAAATACCTTATGAAATAATTACAATTTAATTTCTCAAAGTAGTTTTGTTAACTATGGAGAAAGTTGTTAATCAAGCCAACATGCTTTTTTTCCAGTGAAGAAAAATTCTAGCTTAGAGACTGACGGACAAGTCCTCCTGAAAAGGTAGCGCGGCTCCACATAGCATCATCATTAGTCGATGAAAAATGCTAGCTGCCGTATAATGTACGGGAGCGCATGCGACGGGTAACTTGACCAGACTATAGCCAAAAATAATTATCCTAACTTCAAGCTAGAAGATACTAAATGGATATCGAAAGGTTAGGTGTCACCTGGGTTGGTGTCCTCGTGTTGACATTCTCTGTCCTGTTTCACTGCGCGGCACTTTGACAGGAAGGCCTGCTGTTCAGGAGACGGCGTCGCTGTATCTTCTGTTGATGAAGAAATTTCACCTCGGCTGGCTGCGTACGGAATCTTGAGC
Source organism: Hymenopus coronatus (assembly GCA_030762935.1). Taxonomy (NCBI): domain Eukaryota; kingdom Metazoa; phylum Arthropoda; class Insecta; order Mantodea; family Hymenopodidae; genus Hymenopus; species Hymenopus coronatus. Next base: position 33,312,793 of record CM060897.1, read on the forward strand.
TACAAGGAGATATTGTCCATCGTAGCTGACAGATTTTTCTCTGTTGAGATGAGCTGACGGTGATGATAGCAGTTAGCGGATCCTGAAGTTCGGCACGATGATGCTGCTGAAAGCCTCCTTCAGAGCAACTAAACAGTTGCCGACGTCCAGGATCTCCGCATGGAAATTCTGAATGTCATCTCACGTCGCTGCGTCCGACGAAGGTCCAGCTGTTGGGCGTTGATGATGTGTGGAGGTAGTGGTTTTATCTGGGCTGTCCGTGATTATAGTTGCCTGCTTCTCGGATAGAAGGGCACTGAGCTAGCCCATTGAAGTATCCTATACAGCAACAAGTGGGACAGAACCGGTAACGGCTTCGGAGGTCGTGTCCAGTGCACTCCGAAGCGACGGTGTTGGCGCCATAATAATGGCACCTAGATGGCAAAGAACAGGCGTCAGAGCTGAGCCCGACGGGGCCGTGACATTACTGTCGGGTTACCTCGACGACGAGGAGTCGCCCTAAAAGCGCAACCAAGGCAGCTTCCAGGTCCGCTCGGTCCCCTACCTCATCCGCATCAGCGACATTGGGCTCCGGTTGCAGAAAATACGAGTGGCCCTCATACATTGACTGCCACCGCTACTGCAAGTGAAGAAGTCCCGAAAGACCCCGAACCAGGACACTGAACCAGAGCGCAAGTCTGCAGCTGCAGACGCGGCGAAGAAGCACTGGCTGCCGGTTAAGCAGTGGCGGCTGGCGGTGGTGTTGCGATCGAGACAGACTCCGGTGGCTGCGATGGCGTAGCTACCCTCTTGGCGGATGCCGGGGAAGTGTAGGCGGCGGTCTTCTAAAAGACTGCGGCTGTGCGCTATTTACTTCTACCCACCACAATGAGAACAGCAATCAAACATTCTGTATTAAACAAAGAAAATTGCACGTGCAACTAAATAAGACAACTAGTTTCGGAAAAACAAAGAAAAATAGAAAGCTATGTTGTCAGAAATGTTTTGGGGACACAATAATGACTGAAAATGTTTATTTTCTGTAACATTTTCTTTTTAATCTTAAATTTGATTTGTCCGAGCAAGTTTTAATATTGGGCTAATTTCAATGAAGATAAGTAGAGAGCATTGCGAGGTATATGTTTTCTTCGTTTCGTCCTTTGTTCACAGAAAGTCATCATTCAGCAGTCAGAAAACTCCTTCTTCTACACAGAGACGAAAACCATGTGCATGTGGCTTCAAATCGAACAAGCTCAGAGCTACCGTGTCGGCACCACGTGCTCGTTGGTTGCGAGATGTAAATTACATATTACTGCTCTCCCGTGCGAGGGGTGTGACAAGCTGTTGTTTTCCTAACTTGTGCTAATGATTACAAGTAAAGGCCTTAAGGTGTAATTTGCTAGTTGTCGATAGCCGCGACTGTTAAAAGTATATCGTTACAAGGAACTAATAAATTGGCTTGTAGTGGTGAAAAATGATCACATCATAAATTATACAGGATGTACAAAAAGCACAGAAAATGGGCCGTAAATTTTAGTTGGGCCAATAAGTGATGACCAGAGGCAAGGGTTTTTACTTTTAACGATAAATGAGAAAGTTGTATTACAAAAAGAAAAAGTATTGTATGTATTGCATAATTTTGAAATTATGTAAAGATTGCTTCTTTCTCGCAATTTTTTTAGAATTGTTCACATTTTGTAGAATAATGGTTGTTTTAGCGATAAATGAGGAAAATTTATAAAATGTTGATGTGTAACACTCACATAACTTTCTCTAGCTGTTCTACAAATAAACTTATAAAATGCTAATCGAAATGAGCATTAGGAGAATTGTTTATTACCTACTTGGTTCCTTAAAAGTAAAAGGGAAATGAGGGAGTACACGAGGCAAAAGGGATAGTCAAATCTTTTAAACTCTGGTTTCTATATGATAATAGTCTTTCTTTGCATAGCCAGGAGTTGACAAATTATTTATTTTAAAACTGAAAATAATGACAAGGAATATCTCGGAAATGGTCAACTGCAGGAAAAAAATGTATATGGTATATATATTGTGTGTTTTAATGAGATCTTCTACATGTTTATGCAGTAAGCTTTTCTCTAACTCTTACGGTTTACCAGTTATGCAAAAGCCATTCTGAATGAAGAGGGTTTCAGAGGCTGTTCGCAGCAAATTCGAGATATACATTTTATTTTGTCATTTAAGTGTCTTTAATATACTGATATTTTAATAAACATCGTTAGTCATTTATATATATATATATATATATATATATATATATATAAAATTTAGTATTTAAAATACTTTTCATTTTTCAGTTATCCTGCTCACACACACATACACACACACACACACTATCTTCTAAAGATTGTTTTTATACAGGGGATCCTAAAACGTATAGTCCTAATGAATTTCTGGGTGAAATACAAAACTTTCTTTAAGCACTAATTAAGGAAAGTATCTGATGCGTTCCATTCACAGACTTCTTCTACACCTCTGTAACAAATTATTGTTAAAAAGTTTATTGTTTATTTCTTGTTAATCGAGATAAATATTAGCAGAAATGGTATTTTTACTTGCTTCGTTGTAAGCAGAAGGGAATAAACTAGGCTAAAGCGGTCGTGAAATCTTTTAAAAGCTGTTACTATATGATTGAAATTCGTATCTTTGCATGATCAGGAATTGCCAAACTCCCCCATTGAAAGAATGTAAGTATTTTAAAACTTAAACAATAATAAAAGGAATATCTCGTAAATTATCAAACCCACAAACAAAATGTAAATGTTCTAAATTGTTTGTTTTAACGGGATATGCATTTTTAGTGTAGTGAGTTTTTTTTTCTATCTCCTATGGTTTACCAGTTAAGCAAAAGTCTTAGGGGCTATTCCAAGACAATTCAAATATACATTTTGTCATATAAATGTCCTTAATATACGGCATCTTAATCAAATCGTTACAGCCACTTTTGAGAAATTCTATCTTTTTTAACTTTTGTCCATGTAAAAGGTTTTTTTAGGTGTGGGGTTTCTTCAAAATGTATGTGTCGTATTCTTGAAATATACTAAACTTAAATACCAAGTTTGGTATTTTGCTGACTTTTCGTTTTTGAGTTATGTTCACAGACATACTGACACGTCGATCTTTTTCTGAAAATACTTCTTTTGGATTCAGGAAACACTAAAACGTGTATTTGCAGTGAAATCTTCGTATAGAATTGTTGGGTGGAATGCAATATCGTTTCTACCTATGTAGAGAAAGCCAAGGAGGATTTCTAGAACAAGGCTCACATTTTTGCGTCTGTTTTTTTTTTATCGGTGAACAGCATAGCTCAAAAACGAACCTTCGGGTGAATACCAACCTGGTGTATAAGTTCGTCTTTCAAGATGTGATAGGAAAAAATTCAATTAAAACCACCCATCCAAAACTACCCTTCACATGGAAAATGCTTCATTATTTGTTTTCCTCAATGGTTCTCACGATTTTTATTAAAATAGCGTGTTTAGGATATTTGCACGACAAATGAAAAGTAAATCTTTAATTTTCTGGGACAAAATAGTCCATTAAGTACTCTTCATTGTGAATTACTTTTATATAATTGATGAATCCCGAGAGATGGACAAAATCTTTTGCACAAAAACTATAGATTTCGTTAAAGCACAACATTTTTGGCTAAACGTTTTGTGACGATAAACATTTCGAAAATATTCTTTATTATGGGTATGACTATTTAAATAGGTACTAAAATATTTTCTAGTGGTAAGTTATCCACTTTTTCTCGTGATCAGGCAAAGAGTACGGAATCTGAGAGCCATCACATAGCGATGCATCCTTTAAAAATCTGATAATCGTTGAAACTTATAAAAAGCCCACAAGGAATGTACGTTGGTTGGAAGATAAAGAATTAAACTGCTTTGTGCATATGCTTCAGTGGTTACCTGCGATTTCTCTTTATTTTGTTTGTGTGGGTTATTTGAGAGAATTGATAAAAACCAGTCAATTTTGCTGAAAATATTTAATGGAGGCTAATATTAAATTTATTTGGAAGGAGTCGCTTTCTTTCTTAAATTTGGGTAGTGAACTGTTCCTGAATCTGAGCATAAGAAATTATAACTGCGTCGTATTAAATCTGCTAATTTCCACAGGAACCTGACCTTGTAGCAAAAATTGTTTCGATAATAAAGTTACGAATTTAAGTTGTTGTCGCTAAACTGCCATAAGACCAATTTGTTACCGATTGCCGCTAAGCAGGTGACGCTGCCCTACGATCGTAGCAACACTTCCGTAATCAGTAAAAACTGTAGCAGTAGTAACTTTAAGTCTGTTCTTTTATCGACCAAAGTTCCGCCTACTATTGACTACTCCACTATAATTCCTATGTTTTTATGTTGCCAGATTTTACCTTTCTTATTAGCATCTGTGGCACACTCTTTATTCTCTTTGATTTTCCACTTTCTCAGTATTATTCCACTTTAATGCTCAGAAATGTTTTGTTTGCGCGCGCTTCAACACGTGTCCCTTAGAATTTAGAACGCCGCCTTGACTTCCCAGGAATAAAACATAGAGCTTAATGGGGTTCTTTCTTACTGACTTTCCCGAAGCAAAATATCCTTCACTACTCTGACAGAGCTAACTGCTTTCTCCAACGTAACTTGCCTTTGCTAATGACTCATATCTAACAACAGAGTTCTACCTTTTGCTCTTTTACCATTATGCCTCACTTATGACTTATCTAAAACTTCTGCATTATTCGTTTATTTTAATATATAAAACGATTTATAGCAATTATATCTCTATTCTTCATTATTTCTTTATAAAATAATTATTCATTTAATACGATCATAATTACACGACGTTGCTAAATTGCAATCCTATTATAAATGAAAAAATTGTGTGGCTGTTAGTGTGTGAATGTGAGGTGTGCTCAAAAATAACTCAACCAACTTTGATATTACATTTAATCTGTCTAATCTGCATTTGTTTATATTCTATTCTCTTATTTGTAAGAGCCCGTTTATTATCAGAAACATTATTCTGGTTTTATTCTATTAATATGGGAGTACCACAAGGGACAGTTTTGGGCCCGTTACTATTTTCAATAATGATTAAGATTTAGAATCAAATGCTGGATCTCCTTGGAATTTATTTGCTGGTTGGAGCTATTCTATCCTGTATTTATATCAATGACATTTAAACTCGCCTATGACTCGGGCTTACAGAGAGGTTACTGATTAGCTTAAAGATTTTTAATAATCCAGTACGCATTGTGTTTTAGTTTGACAGTGCTTTTATTTGATGTGTACAGTAATACAACTTTTACTTAGCAACTGCCTTTTGTTCTTGTATAAAATGTGTAGGTTCAATAAATTGAATTGAAGTATAAAACATTCTATTTAATATCATAAATTTCCAAAGATGACCAAGTCTTATTTGCTCAAACAGAGAATGAACTCTAAATAGCTGTCCATAAATTACATAAAATTACAACTTGTCATTTCTCCATCTCAAGTAATAAGACTGAAGTAATGGCCTTTGAAGGTCAGCAACCATTCAGATCAAAAGAATTGTAAACAATGAACTAGTAGAGCAAGTCTCTCATTTTAATTACATAGGTGCAGTGTATCATGCGATAGGACAAATGACCTAATAAATAAATTGTGCAAATTTCAGTACATGAGCGGTGCAATACATAGAATCTTAAGAAAAAACTTCGAACTAACACACAACTGAAATTCCAAAACGAGATAGCTGTACCTATGTTGATGTACGGTCAAAAATTGGGTATTAAATAAATCTAATAGAGGGAAAATTGAAACAAATGAAATTAGGTTTTTAAGAAGTGCTTGTCCTCAATATTGAAAAGAAGTAAATTAAATATATTTAACTTGAATGAAAAAAATATTTGTTTAAATACAATTTAAGTGGTATGATCGCATATTATGCTGGACGATAATAGAAAATGTAACTAGATATGAAATGATGCACCAGAAGGTTCTACAGATGTCAGCCGTCCTAGAACTAGACGGATGAATATTCTTTGACAAGGGGTCATTTTGTCACATTGATGTTATAGATGTAGCTGGGATTTTTAATAAAAGTAAAAAGACCCGTTGTCTCGGTTTTCTCTCGCATAGGCCTAAGTTTGGCAAGAAAACACTTCTTTATAAATGAAAATGATTCACTTATAATATCTAATTCCTTGTGTATAACTATTTAAACGAGAGAAACTACAAAAATGTACAATTTTGAATTCTTCTGATTTTACTTTCTCTACACGTACTATGTAAAAGTGTATATAGAAGGTATTGTAATGCACCCACAAATTCGATACCAAGATTTCACCGGAAATACATGTTTTGGGACCCCTGAATCCAAATAAGCATTTTTAGGAAAATGACCGTGTGTGTGTGTCCGTCTGTCTATGTGTATGGGGGGGGGCAGCATAGCTCAAAAACGAAAAGTCTGTTAAGTACCAAACTTGTTATTTAAGTTCAGTACCTTCCAAGGATGCGACACGAACATTTTCAAGAAAATCCCCCCCCCACCCCCAACTGCCCTATACATGGAAAAATGTTCCAAAATTTGATTTTCTCAAAAATTGCTCAAACGATTTTGATAAAATTTCTTATATTTAAGATGTTTACATGACAAATGAAGTGTGTATCTTCAATTTCCTGAGAATAGCCTCAAAGACATGTTTATTCTGGATGTATTATGCGGAATTTTACATAAGTTTGAGAAACGTTTAAATATTTTAAAATTGAAACCAATAAAAAGGAATATCTGGAAAATGGTTAACTCCACAAACAAATTTATATGGTACAAGTTCTAATATTTTGTGTAGTAAGTGTTTGTATTTCTCTTACTGTTTATCAGTTAAGCAAAATTCATCTAGAATGAAGGGAACTTCGGAGGCTATTATCAGAAAATGTAAGATATACGACTTATTTGCCATGTAAATATCTTTAATATACAATACTTTAATAAAAATCTGATGTGTTCCATTCACATGACTTTTTCTATATCTCTGTAACAAATTATTCTTGATAAGCTTATTCTTTTATTTATTTCGTGCTAATCGAGAAAAATTAGCAGAAATACTCTTATTTTTTGCTTTATTGTAAGTAGAAGCGAAATAAGGAACTACCATAGATTAAAGTGAAAGTCAAAAACTGGTTGCTATGTGACTGAAGTACGTTTGTTTGTATGGGCACGAGTTGGCAAATTTCTGTATGAGAAAAGTGTGTTTTTCAAAGCTGAAATCAAAATTAATGGAATATCTCAAAAACGATCAACTCCAGGAAAAAAATGGATATAACATAAACTGTGTGATTTAACGTTCTCTACATTATTTGTGTGTTAAGTTTTTGTCCATCTCTTACGGTTTAGTAGTTATGCAAAATTCATCCAGGATAAAGTAGTCTTCAGAGGCTATTCCCAGAAAATTCAAGATATACATTTTATTTGTTAGGTAAATATCTTTAATATACGATATTTTAATCAAAATCCTTAGAGCCATTTTTTAGAAAATCAACATTTACGAAAAAAGTTCCATGTAAAGGGTAGTTGGGAGTGGGGGGATTTTTTTGAAAATCTTCGTGTCGCATCCTTGGAAGATACCAAAACTAAATAACAAGTTTGGTTTTTAACGGACTTTTCGTTTTTGAGCTATGCTGCCCACAGACACACACACACTCACACACACACACACTCACACACACACAGACACACACACATACGGACATTTTTCTAAAAGTGTTTTTTTTTTTTTGTTTTTTTATTCAGGAGGTCTCAAAGCATGTATTCCCGGTGAAATCTCGGTATCAAATTTTTGGGTGCATTACAATACCTTCTCTATACACTATGTACATAGGACGTATAGAGAAAGTAAAAATCGTTATGATCATTTTTCAGGAAATCAAAATATTCGAAACTTTGCGTGTAGGGGATAGTTAGGACTTTTAAAATCTTTGTGTCGTATCCTTGAAAGGTACCAAGTTTGGTATTCAACGGTCCTCTCGTTTTTAGTTTCTCTACACGTACTATGTACATAGGTATAGTGAAGGTATTGTATTGTACCCAAAAATTCGATACCGAGATTTCACCACAAATATATGTTTTGAGACCTCCTGAATCAAAAAAAAAAAATTAGAAAAACGTCCACAGGTGTGTCTCTGTCAGTATGAGCAGCATAGCTGAAAAACGAAAATTTCGTTAAATACCAAACTTAATATTTAAGTTCAGTATCTTCCAAGGAAGTTTTCAAGAAAATCCCTCACCACAAACTACCCTTTACATGGAAAATTTTTCAAAATTTTGGATTTTCTCAAAAATGACTCCAACGATTTTGATTAAAATGGCGTATATTAAATATTGTTATATGACAAAAAAAGTGTATATCTTGAATTTTCTGGGAATAGCCTCATATGACAACTTGATTCCGGATGAATTTTGCGGAATTTTGCATAACTGGTAAACCGTAAGAGATAGACAAAAACTTACTTAATAAAAAGAATAGAACTCGTTAAAACAAACAATTTATGCTTTATTCTTTTTACTTTCTCTACACGTACTATGTTCATAGTGTATAGAGAATGTATTGCATTCCACCCAAAAATTCGATACTGAGATTTCCCCGGAAATACATGTTTTGAGTCCCCCTGAATCCAAAAAAAAAGTACGTGTGTGTGCGCCTGTGTTTTTTTGTGTGCCTGTGGACAGCATAGTTCAAAAACGAAATAACCGTTAAATACCAAACTTGGTATTTAAGTTTGGGGTCTTCCAAGGATGCGACACGAAGATTTTCAAGAAAATTCCCCCACCCGCAACTACCCTTTACATGGACCTTTTTTCGAACATTTTGATTTTCTCAAAAATGGCTGTAACGATTTTGATTAAAATATTGAATATTAAAGATATTTACCTGACAAATAATATGCATATCTTGAATTTTCTGGGAATAGCCTCTGAAGAATACTTTATTTTGGATGAATTTTACGAAATGTTGCATAACTGCTAAACCGTAAGAAATAGAAAAAACTTACCACACAAAAAATGTAGAGCACATTAAAACACACAATTTATGCTATATTTTTTTTCGAGGAGTTGGTCGTTTTTTCAGATATTCCTTGTTTTTGGTTTCAGGTTTTAAAACTTGTACTTTTCTCATACAGGAATTTATCAACTCGTGTCCATACAAACAAAAGAACTTCAGTCACCTATTAACCAGCTTTTGACTTCGATTAACCTATGATACTCCCATATTTCACTTCTACTTACAAGGAAGCAAGTAATAAGATTATTTCTGCTACTTTTTTCTCGATTAGCATGAAGTAAATAGAAGAATAAGCTTATTAACAATAATTTGTTACACAGAAGTAGAGAAAGTCATGTGAATGGAACACATCAGATTTTTTTTTTTTTTTTTTTTTGTGGATTTGGTCGTTTTTGAGATATTCCTTGTTATTGGATTCAACTATAAAATACTTATACTTTTCTCCTACGGGAATTTGTCGTCTCCTTTCCATGCAAACAAAGAACTTCAATCACATAGGAACCAGTTTTTTTTTATGGATTCAGTATCCTCAAAACATGTTTTTACACTGAAATCTTGGTGTCGGAATTTTGGGTGGAATACATCTTCTCTATCACTATATACGTAAATAATAGTTGGTAGCGAAAGTAAAAACTGCAGCTGAATCTGCTACATCAATGTTGGGATTGAATATACGAACACTAGAGTTAAAAAGAAAATGCTTGCATAAGAGGCTTTGACTTTCATTTGAGAATGCCATGGAGTAGAAAAAGCGTTGTTCCATAAATCATGCATATAACATTTGGCGCAATAATTCATTCCAAGCAATATATATGTTGATACACACGATATATCAACTGTGATACTGCAAAACAAATTTGCCCATAAAGACACGATACGCATGCGATACTAATGTCAACATACTTTTATAACCCTCAAGAACGCTTACCTTTAATTTCCTAATATAACTAAGATTATTAGCAGGACAAGTAAAGTAATTGTATAAATAGAAAAAATTAGAAATCAGCCAGCCAACAAAATATGATTAACACATTAAAATATTATTTTTACTTTCTATACCATGTATACAGTACATACTAGGTAGAAAACGTATTGAATTTCACACAAAAATTCAACTGAGGTTTCACCAGAAATATATGTTTAAGGAATCCGCAATTTAAAAACAAATTAAAAAAGGTTCATGTATGTGTTTGTCCGTGTGGCTGTGAATAGTATAGCTCGAAAACGACAAGCCGGCCAAATACTAAACTTGTACTTTCCAAGGATGCGACTCAAAAATTTTCAGTAAAATTATCCCACCCCAATCTACCATTTAAATGGAAGAATTTTATAAATTTTTGATTTTCATAAAAGATGTCTCTAGCAATTTTAATTAAAATGCCATATATTTAAGATATTTACATGGCGAATAAACTGTTTATCCTGAATTTTCTGGGAGTAGAATCTGAAGTCCTCTTCATTCTGAATGACTTTCTTTTTTTGATGGAGTTTAGCGCCCACTTTTACTTCTATGGCTTCGCAGCCAATGCGACTCATGATACATGGAACGAAGATGGAGCACCGGTGGAATGCGATGGCGGGAGAAGCCGGAGAACCCGCATAAAACTCGCCGCTACGCCGCTTTGTCCACCACAAATTCCACATGAAGTCGCTTGGAATCGAACCCAAGCCGCATTAGTGATAGGCGAGTGGTCTAACCTTCATTAAAGCACACAAATGATATCAAATGCATTTTTTGTGTAGTTAACCGTGTCAAAGAGCTTCCTTATCATTGGTTTAAATTTTCCAATACTTATACTTTTCTCAAATGAGGAGTCGTCATTTGTTTTACGTTGTAGTCCTGCTTTGCATAGAGACCTGAATTTCAATTTCATCACATAGTGACAAGCTCTTAAAGTTTGACTTGTTTAGCCTATGCAGTGTATCTACAAGGAAATATGTAATACGACTACTACTTCTAATGTTTATCTCGACTAGCGTGGAATATATAGAACAATCTGTTGTAATAGCAGTTTGTTGTAGGTAGAGAAATTAATGTGAATGTCATACATATCCAACGTGTCCTCGTCGAGCATTCTGCAATTCCACGCTGTTCTTTCGTCACTCCAACCTCAGAGTAGTAAAGGTTTTCTTAGATTGCACTCCAACGCCGAAGAGGGAAAAATTGCGCGACACGTTTTGAAAACCGGCACCTGCCACTGATGTGAATGAAAAGTGGCCCATTTTCTTAGATTGCATTATCGATGGTCGCAGACTATGCGGCTTTTGCAAAGCTAAACTTGTTGGTTTAGGAGTGGGAAATCTTAATATTCACCACCTTCACCTCTATTTGTTATGCAATATCTTAAGCAGCTATGCATCATATGAAACAGTATACTGCGTACTAAGAACTGGAAGTTATACTTATGCATATTGGGAATACGAGACCCGTAGGGCCGAGTTTTCCCAAGCATTCGAGATTTGATAAGTAACTTACAGTTTGTGGTTAGACAACTACTTTTTGAAATACTTGAAAAACCTGTAAAAAATCATAATAAATCAAAATTTCTTTTCAATATTTTATTGAACATTAAGAAAAAATCTGATCTGCTCCATTCACATGACTTTATCTACTACTCTGCAACAAATTATTGTTAAAAAGCTTATGCTTCTATTTATTTCATGCTAATCGACAAAACATTAGCAGAAATAGCCTTATTACTTGCTTCCTTGTAGGTAGAAGATAAATAAGAGAGTATCATAGTCAAAAGCTGGTTGCTATGTGACCGAAGTTCCTTTTTTTTTTGTATGGACAGGAGTTGACAAATTCCTGTATGAGAAAAGTTAAGTTTTTCAAAGCTGAAGCTAAAAACAAGGAGTATCTCAAAAACGATCAACTCCATGAAAAAAAAGTAGATAACATAAATTGTGTGTTTTAACGAGCTCTACATTTTTGTTTGGTAAGTTTTTGTCCATTTCTTACGATTTAGTAGTTATGCAAAATTCCATAAAATTCACCCAGAATAAAGTAGTCTTCGGAGGTTATTCCCAGAAAATTCAAAATATACATTTTATTTGTCAGATAAATATCTTTAGTGTACAATATTTTAATAAAAATCGTTAAAGCCATTTTTTAGAAAATCACAATTTTCGAAAAAAGATCCATGTAAAGGGTAGTTAGGGATGGGGAGATTTTTCTCAAAATCTTTGTGTCGCATCCTTGGAAATACCAAGTTTGGTACTTAACCGACTTTTCGTTTTTGAGTTATCAGTTCACAGACACACGGATACATTGGCACAGGGACACACACACGGATCTTTTTCTGAAAATACTTTTTTTTTTTTTTGATACAGGGTATCCTAAAGCATATGTTTCCAGTGAAATCTCGGTATCGAATTTTTGGGTGGAGTGCAATACCTTCTCTATCCACTATGTACATAGTACATGTAGAGAAAGTAAAAATCTGATGTGTTCCATTCACATTACTTTCTTTACATCTCTGCAACAAAGTATTGTTAAAAAGCTTATGCTTCTATTTACTTCAATTTAATCGAGAAAAAAATAGCAGAAATAGTCTTATTACTTGCTTCCTTGTAAGTAGAAGGTAAATAATAGAGTGCTAAAGGCTAAACCGATAGTCAAAAACTGGTTGCTATGTGACTGAAGTTCCTTTGTTTGTATGGACAGGAGTTGAAAAATTCCTGTATGTAAAATAAAAGTATAGTTTTTCAAAGCTGAAACTAAAAACAAGGATTATGCCAAAAAACGATCAACTCCACGAAAAAAATGAATATGACATAAATTGTATGTTTTATTTTGCTCTACATTTTTGTGTGTTAAGTTTTTGTCCATCTCTTACGGTTTAGCAGTTATGCAAAATTCCGTAAAACTGATCAAGAATAAAGTAGTCTTCAGAGCAACGGTTCCCAACCGGTGTGCCCCGGCACCCTAGCGTGCCGTGTGATTGGCTAAGGGGTGCCGCGAGATATTGAGATAAAAAAATACCTTCTACTGAAGCCTTAAGTCTTGTAAGGTCTTGAAATAAAATAAGTCAAATCAATTACTCTCATGCACGGCAGATGGTGATAGTGGTCGATTCATTTCAATAATTCAGTTATACTAGTATCCCACAGATGGCATTACAGCTATACCCTGCCGAACATTCCCGAGACTACTCGCTTCCTCACGAACATTCCCGAGACTTCCACAGATGAATATATAAAAGTGTACGCCGCTTGGCGCTTTCAGTTGTCTTCCTCGCGTTGATTCACAGTGTTTAGCTATGGATAAGTTCATTGTTAAACGTAAACGCCAGGACAGTGAAAGTGAACAGTCGGCTCCTACTGCTTGCTTTAAGAAGCCAAATCTTACAGTTTCTCCCGGACCGTCGAATTCACCACATAAAGAAGACAAACGAAAGAAAAGAACATACCAGGACAGTTACTTAGTGTATGGATTTAAGTGGAATAACAACGAGGAAAACCCTATCCCTGTGTGTTTAGTTTGTGGCGAAACACTTAGCAACGAGGCCATGGTACATAGCAAACTGAAGCGGCATCTTACAACAAAGCATCCTAGTGTGTCACAGAAAAGTGGAATGTATTTTTCACATATATTAGAAGGGGAGAAGAAAGCAGCTGTGCGAATGGTAAAGAGAATGACCATAGGTGATACTGCTCTTGAAGCCTCATTTAAAGTAGTAGAACTGATAGCTAAAAAAAGGAAACCTCATACTCTTGGAGAGGAAATCATTGGCCCTGCATGTCAAGTTATAGTTTCAACAATACTTGGCGAAGGAGCAGCTAATCAAATTCGAAAGTTCCTCTGTCCCACAACACAATCAGCCGCAGGATATCTGAAATGTCATGCAATATCAACGAACAAGTCACGGAGAAAATAAAAACTTATAGAACATTTGCTTTGCAAGCACATGAGAGTCTCGATATTGGTGACAAACCGCAACTCCTTGGTTTTATCAGATATATTGATGAAAAAGATATTAGTGAACAGTTTCTGTTCTGTAGACCGCTGGAGACTACAACCACAGGCCATTATATTTTCGTTTCTATTAATTCCTATCTCAATGACCATGATCTTTCATGGAAAGACTGTTGTGGTATATGTACAGATGGTGCACCATCTATGTCTGGGAAAATTAAAGGTTTTACTGCCAGGGCTCTCAATGAAAATCCATCCATTATTATAACTCACTGTTTTCTGCATAGAGAGGCATTAGTCGTGAAAGCGTGTAATGAAGATTTTGCTGAAGTGTTTAACCAAGTTGTGAAAATGGTGAACTATATGAAGTCTCGACCTTTAAAGTGCAGAATTTTTGAACAGTTATGTCGCGCAACGGATACAGCTCATACCTCTTTGTTACTTCACACAGAAGTAAGGTGGTTGTCGCCGGGTCGTGTACTGAACCGGTTTCTCGAACTTAAAGAACAGGTAAAAACTTTTTTTAAGGATGAAAATCAAGACACATTTCATGAGCTCTTACTAAGTGATTCTTGGTGTTTTGAACTGTCGTATCTGGCAGATATTTTTCATAAGCTGAATGAACTGAATGTTTCGATGCAGGGTCGACATGAAACAATAATCTCCTCAACCAATAAAATGAAAGGTTTTAAAAGAAAACTTAGTTCTTGGAAGTCTGCAGTTCAAAAAGGAGATTTGTCGAACTTTCCATCTCTTCTTAATGTGGCAGGAGGTAAAGATCTGGGTAAACTGAAAGACCGCATTTGTGATCACTTATCAAGATTGCAAGATGCAATAGATGCGTACTTTCCAACTATTTTCACTACGAATCTCGACTGGGTTGTCTCACCATTTGATTTCGTAGATAGTGCAGAGGAAATAGATTTCACTGCTTGCGAACGAGATGAATTTATTGATCTTTGCGCTGATTCCACACTCAAAGGTAAGTTCACCAAGAGTGAGGCGTCGGTGGCTAGTTTTTGGCTTCAACGGAGAGAGGAGTACCCTAACCTAATGAAGAAAGCAATTAACGCACTTTTGCCCTTTTCAACATCCTATCTATGCGAGCAAGCCTTCTCTGCTATGGTGACAATAAAATGAAAAGCAAGAAATAGACTGAATAACCTTGAGGATGATTTGCGTGTTTCACTGTCAACTGTAAGACCCGACATCACATATCAGTGCTCTAAGCATCAATTACAAGTTTCACATTAATCATTAATCGAACAAAATTTATTGATGTATTTTGACTCAGTGATTGTAGTAAAGTTTACTGTATTATGTTATGGTGTACGTTATTATTATATAATATTTCAATAAATTAAAATTAAGCTTAATTTTCTTTTAATTCAAGGAAGGGTGCCCCTGGTGTTTAATGTTATTCCCAAGGGTGCCGTGAACTTCAAAAGGTTGGGAAACACTGCTTCAGAGGCTATTCCCAGAAAATTCAAGATATACATTTTATTTGTCAGGTAGGTATGTTAAATATTTTACATTTTATTCAAAATCGTTAGAGCCATTTTTAAGAAAATGAAGATTTTCGAAAAAAGTTCCATGTAAAGGGTAGTTGGGGATGGGGGATTTTCTTGAAAATCTTCGTGTCGCATCCGTGGAAGATGCCAAACTTAAAAACCAAGTTTGGTATTTAACGGTCTTTTCGTTTTTTAGCTATGGTGTCCACAGCCACACACAGACACACATACACACACACGCACACACACACGGACCATTTTATAAAAATGCTTTTTTTGGATTCAGAGGGACCCAAAACATGTATTTCCGGTGAAATCTCGGAATCGAATTTTTGGGTGGAATGTCAATACCTTCTCTATACACTATGTACACAGTACGTGTAGAGAAAGTAAAACTCTGATGTGTTCCATTCACATTACTTTCTCTATACCTTTACAAAAAAATTTTGTTAAAAAGTTTATGCTTCTATTTACTTCATGCTAAGTGAGAAAAGATTAGCAGAAATAGTCTTATTACTTGCTTCCCTGTAGGTGGAAGCGAAATAGGGAGTAACATAGGTTAATGTGATAGCAAAATATGGTTGCTATGTGACTGAAGTTCCTTTGTTTGTATGTACAGTAGTTGACAAGTTCCTGCATGAGAAAGGTTCAAGTTTTTTAAGGCTGGAACAAAA
This sequence comes from Hymenopus coronatus, assembly GCA_030762935.1. Classification (NCBI taxonomy): domain Eukaryota; kingdom Metazoa; phylum Arthropoda; class Insecta; order Mantodea; family Hymenopodidae; genus Hymenopus; species Hymenopus coronatus. Next base: position 33,328,927 of record CM060897.1, read on the forward strand.
ACCAAGGAATATCTAAAAAAAACGATCAACTCCTTGAAAAAAATGTATGTAACATAAATTGTGTGTTTTAATGTGCTCTACATTTTTTGTGTGGTAAGGTTTTGTCTGTCTTACGGTTTACCAGTTACACAAAATGCCGTAAAATTCATCTAGAATAAAGTAGTCTTCAGAGGCTATTCCCAGAAAATTCAAGATATACATATTATTTGTCAAGTATATGTCTTTAATATGTGATACGTTAATCAAAATCGTTAGAGCCATTTTTTTAGAAAATCAAAATTTTCGAAAGTTTTTCCATGTGAAAGGTAGTTGGGGAGGGGGGATTTTCTTGAAAATCTTTGTGTCGCATCCTTGGAAGATACGGAATTTAAATACCAAGTTTGGTATTTAACGGTCTTTTCGTTTTTGAGCTATGCTACCCACAGACACACATACACACACATACACACAGACAGACACACACAGACATTTTTCTAAAAATGCTTTTTTTGGATTCAGGTGGTCGCAAAACATGTATTTCCTGTGAAATCTCGGTATCGATTTTTTGGGTACAATGCAATACCTTGTCTATACACTGTGTACATAGTACGTATAGAGAAATTAAAAATGAATTCTCGATGCGAACAAATGAAAGACTACATCTAAAATATATGGACAAACCTTCTTATACACTCTTTTGTTAATACATTTTGCAATAGATTCTTTACTTGAAATAGCACATGTCTTGGCTGTTAGGTTATTTGTTTATGTACCGAATTGAATCTTTCGATTTTTCATAGTTATTATTAAGCAGTAAAATTTTATAAAAATGAGCGACATTGCTGTTGGAGAAGCTGCGGAGATAGCATGTGCTTCACTTTTACCAGCGAAGTCGAAGCAAAGATATGTTGATGGCCATTCCGAAAGTGGTGTTTTGATGAAAATTAACAGTTATACCAGTGAGGCAGTTTTACTGGCATGTTTCCATGGGAAATCTAAAGAATGTAAATCTCCAGCGAGTTTATGGTGCGATTATTCTGTGTTGCGATCCACTATATCTTTAAATGCTAATGTTGATGTATACGAAATTCGTTACTGTGCTGTTGAGAGTTACGACATTTCCTAATTGTACTGTTAGAATTAATGACCTTCCAAACTCTTGCTGTAAGTACTTACAGTGCTTGTTGTCATGTCAATTAATAGATGACTTGTAAATTTAGCTTATATTACCAAATATGTGTTAGCTTACATATCAAGTATTTCAAAAACTATATTATACCCTTTTTGGACGGTGTGACTACTTTCTACTACTTACCGGGATTGTTGTTGCTGGACATAAGCTAACATTCCCATGTCTAACCTAGTTGCTATAGAGAGAAAAGAAATCACAATACAATATGGACTCAAAAACCACATGTGCTGTAAGAAAATAATTGCAATATTTATTTTTATATAATGAATGTGAAAGTGCAAATATTACAGTAACTGAATGACATTATGAAATGTCAATACCATCATTCAACTTTATAGTAGCTTTCAGCATTAAATATTCTGACCATAAAATGCCTGCATACTTTAATACGTCACTCCTCAGAATAAAATACACGAACACATTATTTTCGTTGATCTGCGCACCTTTTTACTTTCTCTAGCACCGTATGTACAATACTGTATTCCACCCAAGAATAGATGTCGGAAATATATGTTTTGGGGTTCCCTGAGTCCGAAAAAGTAATTTTAGAAAAAGGTCTGTGTGTGTGGCTGTGGGCAGTATAGCTAAAAACCGAAAAGACCATTAAGTACCAAACTTAGGTTAGGTATCTTCCAAGGATGCGACACGAAGATTTTCAAGAAATCCCCCACCACAAACTGCATGTAAAAAATTTCGAAATGTTTGATTTTCTAAAAAATGGCTCTAACGATTTTGATTAAAATCCCTTATATTAAAGCTATTTACATCCCAAATTTTCTGGAAATAGCCTCTGAAGACCTCTTTATTCTGGATGAATTTTTCCGAATTTTGTTGCAAAATCGTAAGAGATACACAAAAACGTAATTCAAATAAAAAATGTAGATCTCGTCAAAACACATAATTTATATCCGTTACGTTTTTGTTGTGGAGGTAACCGTTTTCGGGATATTCCTTGTTATAGGTTTCAATTGCAGGTACTTATACTTTTCTCAGAGGTTTTTCTTTTGTTCTACTCCTGGCCAAGCAAAGAAGCGATTTGCATAGACAATCGCATAACGATAGCTTAAAACATTTGACTGGCACTTTAGCATAGCGCTTTCGTTTAGTCCCCTTCTACTTATAAGGAACTAAGTAATAAAAACACTCTACAAATGTTTATCTCGATTAGCATTGTGTGAAAAGAAGACTGTTCTTTTGTAAGAAGTTTGCAGGGCCGCTAGAGAAAGTGATGTGAGTGTAGCACATCAGATTCTTTGTTTAACCGTTTTTTCAATATACTGTTCACTAACACGTACCTTTGTTTAGACCTCTCCGGAATTAATGTAGAGCATCCCACTCTCCAGGCTCCTACTATTTCTCAGTCTTCTATCGTAACTTTCTATTGTCAAATCGATTCTAATTAGGGTACTACAGATAAAACTGTATTCCATAGTCAATAAACCTTGTTTAGCCCGCCTGGGTAGTGTGGGGCTAACGTGTCTGCCTCACGTTCAACAGGTCGCGAGTTCGAATCTCACTTAGAGTGAGTTAACCGGATAAGGATTTTTTTTCGGAGTTTTCTCGTCCTGGGAAGACGAATGTCGAGTAATTTTAAACTCCATGGATCCCGTGAGCATCATTTTGCCGATTTCGTTCATCGTCCGATATGACCAATCAGGTTAAAGGACTATAAGCTTAAAAAAAGACCTTTGTTTATGAAAACAATGAAAAGCTACCTAACAACGACTACAAAATATTTCTTTATCATAGAAGTCATTTGCATCCAACCAATATTTTAATTCATGTATCATTGTATTTTAATTAATATTAATACTCATCATTGAGTTTCGCCGCACCGATATACACACGCGCACGTGCGCATATCTTTTCTAATAATCTTATGTGTTACATTTACATAACTTTCTCTACCTACTCTACAACAAATTATTCTGTGTGAGAGGGTCTTTGAACACTATAACTTAGAAAAGAAAAGTGGGTTAAATACCAAACTTGGCATTTAATCCAGCATTATTTCAAATATGCGACACAGAAGAATCCCATTTTGCAAACTACCACTCATATGGAAGATTTTTCGAAATTTTCTGTTTTCTCAAAAATATCTCTAGCGATTTTGATTGAAATATCTACCATATTTTAAAGATATTTACATCACAAGCAAAATATATATCTTGAATTTTCTGAGAATAGCCTCTGAATTTCTCTTTAGGCCCCAAGGGCCTGTTTCACAATATTTACAATTCACATATTAACAATTTACAGATAACAAGGGAAAAATACAAATACTTGTAAAATCTGTTTAACAATAACGTTTTGTTAACTTGTAAAATTTAAGGAACGTTACAAATTCAGATATACAATTTACAAACGTAAATATTATTCCTATTCTGTCATATTCCCATTTCAAAGCATCTCCAATCAGTGTTACAAAAATTATTAAAGAACTAAGTTATGTCTCCATGCGTCTAGTAAATTCGATAAGTTTTAAGTATATGTTTAATCTGAAAGATACTTTGTAAAGATATTTAGTCATATTTGATGTGCATGAAAAGTGGCCCATGGGCATAGACTACAATCGTGTTTTCCCTTCGTAAGATTTCCACTAAGGTAGTCAACTTTTGATTGCACCCAGTCAGTTTCAATCCGCTGAGTGACTGGCCTGGAAAACAACTGGGAAAACATAAGAGGAACCAGTGAATTACGCTATAAGGGATGTGAAATGAAGCTGCAGTTCGGACAGTGCCTCTGTGAAATAGTTTTCCTACGGTTTGCTCACAAATAAAAAACTAATACAGCACTATCTGCCTTCTAGAGGAAGGGATGAATAATTAATTGCGTTTGTCTTTAAACTGTACGACAGCTACAATATATATGCGATATTCTTCATCCTATTATGTATGGGTTATTAATTCTTATATTTTATTTTGCGCAAAAATTCAATGATGCATTGTCTTAAGGGGACAGCCAACTTCTTTGTTTCTTTCTTTATATAAAAGTGGTATAATTTTTACTCTGCGCCCTTTTTAACTGTCTCGGTGTTTATTTAAACATTAGAATGTACTGCATTTATAATGATGAGCACATCCTTATTTTCTTCATTTCTCAAAATTAAAGTTTTCTTTGTATAAAACGTCCCTTGCGAAGCAATTTTGACCAGAGTGTTTTGGAATTTAGAATATAAGTCCTTTAGGGCCTTTGTTTTATAATTTGATTTAGGTATTGATGATAATTAATTAGTTGAGCATTTGTATGGTAACATATATTAAATATGTGTAATTTTCTTCAAAAAAATTAAAATTTCAGATTTCAGACCAACTTTACTTGCATGTACATTAAGGACATTCTTATCAAATATTATATATGAAACATGAAAACTGTTCCGGAGCATTTTATATCAATCAATTAAATTCTCAGTTATAAAGACAATAAAGCGGAAACCACTTGGGGCAGATTGCTGAAATGTTGTACAAAGACAGAGTAATAAATATACATTTGAAAGCTCTCTCTTTAAAAGTATGGAATTTAGAATTTTCATTTGAGCGTCCCCTTAACGGGGACGGTGATATGCTGCTGCTACTGCTGCTGATGATGATGATGACGATGATGATGATGATGGTGATGAAACCTGAGTGATCTCTCTCAAGGTCCTGCATGTAAGCTCCTAGAGCTCTTAGTGTCTCGTGAACAGGGCTTCACTTAAGTCCAATGATTCCAATATATCAGACCACGTCTATTATATTTGCCCCTATATATCCCCGGGCCCAATAAAGATTTACATATTTGTGACTAGCGAATGCCTCGCATCCACACAAAATATGCTGGAAGGTTTCAAAGTCCATCCCACATTTTCTACATAACTGATCCTCCGTAAGATCTATTGGCTATTATACGTGTACCTTGTCAGAATTTTGTGTCCAGTAAGATAGCCAATAACTGCTCTAAGCCTAATTCTAGTTAGGTTCAAAAGAACCTTACTTTATTTACCTTTTCTAAATCTCAATTTGAGCCTTCAGAGTAAGTTGAGTAATCTCATACACTTCTGGAGACACTTCGCAAAAGGACTCGGGTCCTACAATAGAAGACCCACTTCCCGCTTGTGTCAACTTTAACACTTAGTTTTCAGCCTTTATTATGTTTTATTTTAAAAATAGAATATATGAATTTAAAAATGTGCATGTAAAACTCAATTGTTTTAAATAATGAATTAGGGAGTTATCAAGAGGAGATCTATTGCGGTTATGCACCACAGGAGAAGGGATGAACTAAAGTATCTATAAGAGCCTATAAGTACTAGAGGCGCGTGGAGGTCCATAATAGTTCCTAGATTGCAGATCCATCCCACTACTAGAGTTCCCAGAAAGGGTGATGTATGACCCTCAAACCAGGCAGCCCTCTGCTGTCCACGGGAAATTCTCTTACCTTGGAACGAGCATTCGCTCCATCCGTCCGACACCACCACACGCTACGAAACTTAAAAGTACACCTGAAATATGTGAAGGAAACACAATCAAAGGGAAATTATAGACATTAAGTCGTGGCAGTTGAGTGATCACTCCAGCATTCGCCTACTAACCAGGAAAAATACAAAAAAAAAAACTAATATCTATGGGCGGTAGACGGGCATCGAATGCGACACTTTCCGAATGTAAGTCTCACACATTACCGCAGAGCCATATTGCTCAATAAGTAATGAATAAATCTGTAGGAATTAAATAAATTTTCTTTTTTTAACTTTAACGTCCTTTAAGTTGCGGTCACATACAACGATGCATGAAATGGACAAATGATGCTCAAACCAGCCCGGAGTCCATAGAGCTTAAAGTTACCCAACATCTGTTTTCTCAGGATACGGGAAAACATCAGAGAAAAGCCTTATCCGGGCAACTCACTCTGACTGAGATTTGTACTGAAGACCTCTTCAATGTGCAGCAAACACGCTACATTTTACAACACATTACAATGCAATCTGTGGATCCTGTTTTGAGATTAGAAACAAAGTTCAACTCTAGGATGTAGATCAAGTCAGAAAGTAATTTATTAATTACTCCTTACTATTATTATTATTATTATTATTATTAACACATTTATTTACAAAGATTAACTCTAGTATTGCATTTTTCAGAAAAATCAATTTTGCATAATTTACAATTACATGTCTGTTTCCAAAGCCCAATTCGGACAGTGTGCATTCTTAGAACATTCATGTAAATTATATTTTCTTCAGACTATAGAGGTTAGCTTAAATAAATTTAATGGAAAGACAAAATTGTGAAAAATAACACGTAAAAGTTACAACTGTAATGCCTCAATTGCCCAATTTTAGAAATGAATGCGCCTGAAATATTGGGAATTCAACATCACATAAATACAAGCTTCCCACTGTCTGTGAAGAATTGCAGCCAACAATTACCATCTGTCGGATAGCACTGAAAACAATTGATTATACCTTTTCCTGGGTTTAGGCACCAAAAAAGATGGGGGAATCCAAGGAGCAATGATAGGGGAATAAACCACCATGTAAACACTACTCACGTTTATACTTAATTATTGGCATCACTATTGTACACATGTCTTTTTCATTAACCACCAAGACACTAGACAGATGTCAGATGGTACAGGATGAAAGTAGTTCAGTTAGAGTTCACGTGTTTGGAGGAGGGGAACCCATTGCCACTAAAATCTAGAATCTTGATTTCATCCCTTCCTAGAAGACGACTTGATGCATCTGGGTGATTTGAAATCCTTCGAAAAATACTCAATCTTACTAGACGGTTCACGTCACTCACCAAACTTCTGATACGGCATACCTATATGAGACTTCATCATTTGGGAACAGGATCGTTTTGATGAAGCTCCGGTAAGACTTCTGGATGCTGAGAGCTAGACAAGCTACTAAGAAACTCTTGCACGAATTTCTGCCCTGCAAAATAACCAGAAACAAGCCAGCAGACAGCATCGAAGCACATTTGACGGCAAATCGGGTTCAAACATTAAAGCCTTTCTCAGTCACAGGAGTCGACTTTACCGGTCCTTTGTTTATTAAATAAGTAATTTAGTGCGTTTTCTATATATTCTTATGTTGGATGTTAGCTTCTACTAAAACTGTGTAATGTTTTATTTAGTATTCTTATTATTAAATCTGGTGATCTGGTTGGCTCTAGTCGTGGGTGTGTTGAAGCCTCTTCTGACGTCGCCCAGCGCTATTGATATCTCAGGCGTTTAGTCTCGGAAAAGGAATATAGTATAACTTAAAAATAATTTAGACGACAAAAATAAACTTTATAAACAGTTATTTATTCGTTTCATATATACATATTACAACATTACGCGGATGACGTATATAAAGCACTATTTTATTCCGATACTACACTCGTAATATTATTCTCTTGCACATGGAGAACAGCACGTCTTAAAGGTCATTCGCATTGAAACTTAGACGCAGAATTAAATGCACCATGTTCATTCTCAATGACAAACGTAAACGCAGACAATAACCAATCAGAAAGTAAAACATATGAATGCTCCTTGCCAGTGAATAGCAAACTAAAATGACTGGCAGAGGCGAGAGTATGGCAGCATTCGTGCACATGCAAACTAAAGTAGGCAATTTGCTTGGTGTTTTATATGTTAAAGAACGGCTGTCTCGTCGTAGACGATGGTGGATTAATTCCCTTATTCAAAAAGCAATTAACGGAGGAGATTTTCGTAATCTACCAAACGAAATGAGAGAGAATCATCAAGCGAAGTCGTATTAATAACTCATCGATCAGTGCTTCTCATTAGTTGATTCCTACGTTGCATATTAACTTTGACGCAAAAACTTGGCGTTTGCAAGCTTCTATGCTAATATACTATGGTTATGTCAATTTAACCATCGTGAATGAGCCTATACATATATTGGCTGCAAACTTCTGTGTCTAGGTTACGTCTGTGGTTGATTTTCGTTATGAATTGCCTTTTACATGTGCGTACACACGCTATTGAACTGCTGCACTGATGCAAGTCATCTCCCAATTACCCAGAATTCATAGTTTCACAGCATATGAAAGCCTGTATTCTTTTTACATTAATTTATAAGCTACCTATTTACATTACATTTAAAATATCTGGTGACATAACAATGTGCACTAAATTTAACAATATATTCACGCTCATTGTTTTCACAATAACTTTCTGCTTTCCCGTCGCTATAACACAAATCTCAATGTTTCTTGCGCCTAGACGCTAATGGTGGCGTCACTTTCAATATTCTCGCACGTCTTAGCCTCCTCCTATGTATATGTTGTTGACGAGAGATCACCGAACATTTTACACATAGAAATTAAATATTGACTCCGCCTTATTAATAGTTTATCAGCAAATAACTCGAAGAAAGCATACATCATCCTTTTCACGTGTGCTGTAATAAGGAAATTCATCTTTAGCTCGCAACTGACCTCTCCACAGATAGATGCCTAATGCCTTTCCAGCGCTTTGTCAGTATAAGAGGACTCTTGACTATACTCCGGCAATGTTCACACCTTCAAAGTTGTTAAAACAGAACTGCAAGGCCTACACTCCATGTTCGCAGATCCTCGGAGTCATCAGTATGTTTCCCATCACAGTGTCTCATGGAAGTTTTTCCCCTCTAAGGTGGGCATGGTGGTGGAAAAGAAGCGCTGCATGCGAAAAATACTAGGAAAATTGTAAATCGACGAGGAAGAAACACTACTGGCTAGCGTCAAAGTCGCCCTCAATTCAAGACCATTCCCCCGCAGAAAACGAAGACGTTTTAACGCTATCACACTTCTTGACCGGGGAAGGGTTAATCACAATACCATCCGGGCAAAGAGAACCGCCTGCAGTGAATCAGAATATCGCTAAAATGTACCGGCACAAACAAAAGATTGCTGATTATTTCTGGAGAAAGTGGACAAAGGACTATCTATTGGAGCTAAGAAGCTTCATACTCTCCGCGGCTCGCGGAGTAAACCAACAGAGCTCAAGGTTGGAGACATTTTACTGTAGGAAGATCGTATTCCACGACTTAGTTCGCCCGCATAGTTGAGCTGAGGTCAGGCAGAGACGGCACACCGTGTTGCCGAGGACTACTAAGAGATCTGCATCCCCAACAGATACAACTCACCAACCCGTTAGAAATCGGGATAGATCAGGGTGGGGAGGACGTGAAGGATTGCAGACAGCACCTAACATCTGCCGGGTTCCACTGCAAACAGTTGATCATAGTGTTTCCCGGTAGAGAGCGATAGACAGAGGCTAGGTGTACAGTGCCTATATTATATCTGTATTATATGCACTGTGTTTAGGTGCAATGGTGCTTAGAGAAAGAGATGCGTGTACAACGGCGATACCAATAAAGACATATAAACGCGAATAGTGTTTAAATAGTGGTTTATTTCCCTTCCATTACTCCTTGGATTCCCTCATACTCCCGTTGGTATGTTAACAGATGTGTTATACACAGAATGTTAGACGTAGAAATAGATATTTTTATAAAATGGTATTTTAATGTTTATCCACTTCGTGAATTAGTTGGTTTTTCTATTCGTCTAATAGTTTTCTTACAAATCAATTTACTACCTGGTGTGTTTTGTATGTCCTGCGAGGCGAATTGACCAACACCTGTGAGTATAGACTATACGCTCTGCTTCCACGTTTCCACACCTCAATACCTGACCTGCTGGCCTACGTAATGTGGGGTCGTTGGCCTTGAAGAAAGCATTCAAACTCAGACGAAGATTATTAATCAATAAAGGTTTATTAAATTTGATGCCTAGAATGGCATTATGATGATTTTTATTGTCTTCTTGTAATATAGTGGCACCAAAACATTCTTTATAGTGAGGCCCGCCCACTCAAGTTTAAACCTTCGGAACCGCGCTCTCAGAGTGCCTTGCGTGTGCCACGTCTGCTTGGAGGTACTACCAAATCTGTAAACACACTTTTCTCAATAAGCAAAATTAAAAGTTGTCTAATGAAGCAACTAATGATATAAAGTTGTTCAATACACTGTTCTTAATTACCACTATATATCTGTATTTATATCCCTAACAACATGTTTAATATGCATAAAAGTGCTTATTTGAAAGCAAATAATTCCCGTATTTATGGGTTGCCAAAGAGGACAAAGTAAAATAAAGTATTGAAATAAGTTATTCAATGTAGTTTATAGAAAGTACATAAACACGAGTGGATTAATAATGACGATAATAATAATTAATAACACAAAAATTTAATGATTGTTATATAAATGGTTTTACAAAATAATTAGGAATCCACGAAGTGCAAAAATCGCTACATCTTGAATTCTGTTCACTAGTAGACCAAACGCTAAGATGTTACAAAAACGGCAGGAATTGACCTACTTGCGCCCATCATTAGTCCTACTTGTTTATAAATGAATTGAATTGTGTAATGCTTCAGTCTCCAATAACCTATTTATGCAGGCGGTGCTAAAATGTTAATGTAGTATTTGTGACGTAACCTGTCACAAATATAAACACACAATACTTGGCGTAAATTAGCATCAACCTGACATAACTATTACGATATCTGCAGATATTAATTTATTATGGTGCGGCCAAGGTTGAGAAAATAGTACAGGCCTTTAGGCAACAGTGATACAACTATCAAGAGATTCGCGGCCGTACCATTCATTTATTATCCTACATGTGAAGAGAGAACTATTGCAACATCAGCTACGCAATACTCAGCTGTTTGCTACTAATTTTTTGCCCTGCTTTCTCTTTTCGATTTTAACTTATTTCACTTTGCACTATACAAGACTTGAGTAACCAGCAACACTATGGACAGGACACGTGTTTGGCTAGGTAGCAATGTCCATCTGTTATGCCCGATACATTATATAAATCCGCCATCATAAGAACAAAGAAGGATATTTACCCAGAAGAATATTACTATATTTTTTTTAATTCGCCCTATTTCACTTCGCTTTAACTATCTACTTGGTCATATTGTCACGCCTGCTGTTATAAATTCAGAAACTCGTTTGGCAATAGAGGAATTAGCCAGGGAAATGTACTTTTCATTACAGCCAGGCGTGCATATAAAAACGCAGCTCTGCCCTATCAGAGACCACAATGAATGGGTTCTACATTATTACATTAATTTAAGGTGAAGGGCCAAGCTATTACTTTAAAACAGGATATAAATGATAACAGAATTTATTCAATTACCTTACACATGATGGCCTTTCATAGTGACCAAGGCGAGCTGCCCTCCTGGTATACGTCTTAATTGTAACAGTTTCCTTTTGAAAGAGACAGAGGCTACTCTGCAAAAGTGTTGCCAACAGTAAAAAGAATCCAATTAACTTTGGCGTAAAAAAGACCAAAAATGGCTTTTGTAGAACTAGATTTCTACTATGCATTCTGTATCTTAAAAACAAGATAAAGCTACTTGCATTGAATTACATAAAACAAAATAACTTATTTAAAAATTGAGGAGATATTTTAGGTCATCACTAACGACATGCTGGTCCTCATCATGGGAAGGAAAAGCTGAAGCTGTAGCGGATGGTCATAATACAATTAATGTTAATGGTTTAGATTTATATGCTTCCACTGTATCTATTGATTTTAGAATGCTTGCAAGAAGTTCATATAATAATTGTGGCAGCAATGATTATTTCAGCGAAAACTTGCACGGATTTTCAGTACAGTGTTCACCATTTTTGTGCGCATTCGTTTTGGCTTTCATAAGATTTAATTGACCAAAATATCCTTTCAACTTCACGTTTGACCAAGGAAGCACCAGCCTAGATAAAGCAAAGTCTGCAAGTTCTTTGAAAGGATTTTCGCCACTAGCATCACGGTATTTAAGTACCCCACACCAAAAATTGGTGGAATTGTTGACATACTTCCATTGTTGACAATGGTCAACTTTTGCCACAGCAATTCCACTTTAACAATTGTTTCGCTTTTAAATTGTAATTCTTGTAACAGAGAAATTAGTGGTTCCTTTACTACTACAAGCGCACTTCAGGCAGCTAGAAGGGACATTTTCCTTAAAACTTCACACTGTTATCAGGCAATCTCTGCTGTAGCTATTTGATGAATAAAGAAACAACTTTTACACACCTTTCTTTAACAGTTTTTTCTTCTTGTTCTGTTATTTTGATTCTAATTTATGAAAGTTTACTCTTAAAAGATAACTTAGATACGGCTTTGGATTAAGATGTTTCTAGAAATCAGCATTGAAGAATTTTCTCAATGTAGGAATGACAATTATTTTAATAAGATATTGAAATAGAACTACAAGATCATCTAATGGCTTGCAGAGCAAAACGGTCTCTAAATTGCTTATAAGATACAATCTGAAACCATGCGATTTCAACTAGCTATTTTTTGAAAAGAACTAGATTTTCCACTCGCAACTAAAAGATGAATTTTCCAACCAGTCAGTCGTTCAAAAATACCAGATTTAGTTGTAAATTGGCAACACTGCGTCTGCAAGCTGTTTTGTTAAACCGTTAAGTTGGCAATGTCTCCAATATATGACTAATTACTCGTATACAGCACTATCACATCCTAAGCATGAAGCCAGGATGTGACAATGTGACGGATGTCTTAGGTGAATTGCTCCATCATCGGTATACGGTGGACAGTGGCCTTCTAGGTCTCTTCCCATACCATACCACTTACAATTCGCATCAAGCAGTTGGTTAGGATTCCATCCAGTCTAGCTGCTTTCACCTTCCGAGTCAAATGGTGGATATAGCTAACCTTCGAGATTTCATCTCCTTATATTATACCATACTAATTTGCTCGCGACAAGTAGATGGCGTTAGGATGCTGTCCAGTCTGGCTGCTTTCACTCACTATGAACAGCGCTCTAGAAATTAGCATATCTTTTCAGGTTTTACCTGGTATTACTATGACTGAGGGAATCACGAAAAAAAAAAAAAAATCGGTCAAGCTGGCTGGCCACGAGATTTGAACCCTGAACTTCCGGAATGCGGGCCACAGTTTTATCGCCTGAGCCATCCTGCTCAGTAAGTGCAATTTTTATTTATTTAGTTATTCATTTATTTTAACTGTTCCATTTATTCCCCACCTTTAACTGCACGGCCATATCGGCAGCATTCACCTTAGAAATATGTGTACGTTGTCATTGAGTTTCAGCTTTAATTTCTCTAGTTAGAATTGGTAGAGAAGGTATTGCATTTCACCCAACTACACATACTATGTTAAGTGCATTGTATTCTGTTCAAAATTTCGATGTCGAGATTTAACCAGAAATATGTTTTATGTCACCTGTATCTGAGAGAGAGAGAGAGAGAGAAGAATTCTTAGAAAAAGATGTGTGTGTGTGTCTGAACCGATAACTCAAAAACAAAAAGTCAGTAAAATATCAAACTTGGCATTTATGTTTAGTATCATTCAAAGATGCGACACAAAATATTTTGAGAAAAATCCCCCCTAAGCAAGCACCCTTTAATTGGAAAAACATTAGAAAACTTTGATTCTCTCAAAAATGGCTCTAACGATTTTGATTAAAATAACGTATATTAACGTAATTTAAAGATATTTACTTAACCAATAAAACTTATATCTTGACTTTATTGGGAATAGCCTCTGAAGACCTCTTCATTTCGGATGATTTTTGCATAACTGGTAAACCGTAAAAGATAGGGGAAAAGTTACTGCACAAAAAATGTAGATCTCGTTAAAACACACAATTTATGTCATGTACAGCATTTTTGTAGAGCTAGCCGTTTCAGGGGTATTACTTGTTATTGGTTTTAATTTTAAAATACTTAACTATGTATTCTCAACGGGAAGTCCTCATACGTTTCATCCCTTTTGCTTTACTCCTGACCATGGAAAGTGAACCGAATTTCAATGACAATCGCATAGTGACAGTTTTTAATAGCTTTAACTATCGCTTTTGTTTTACTCCTGGCCATGCAAAGAGAACATAATTTCAATCACATAGCAAATAGCTAAAAGATGAACTATTGCTTTAGCCTAGAGTATTCTTTTATTATATCCTACTTATAACTGTTGGGAAACTAAGTAATAGACCACTTCAAATAATATTTATTTTGACTAAATGTAGATAAAAGAATAGTCTTTTGTAAGAATAGGTTTGTTTGCAAAACACATAGAAAAAGTCATGCGAATGGAACACATCAGATTTTGTAATACTTTCTTATGATTTTGATCTTGTCAGGTCAGCGTTATTATATTAATGCGAAAATGGTTTTAGAGAAAAACTTATTTGTTTATCAAACGACTGGCCTTGCCCTTTGTATTGTATGCAGTTTTAAACAAGACGAATTTACTGGAAGTGTCGTCGTTTCAATATGAAGGACAAATTGTGAATGGTATGCATAGCGTGCATAGTGTTGTAGTAATGGCCTCTGGAGGGTTTGAATTTTGTGTTAAACCACTTGAAGGACCGCTGTTCGACTCCCGCTTTCAGCACGGTGCTTGCTAATTGGCGCACAGCGGAAGGAGACAGCATGCACACAAAAATAAATATCTGCAATATCATAAACTGGCACCTAATTTCATAAAGTAAGCTTATATTCAAAATCTCCATTATTTATTTACACATTTAAAACATTTCATACGTTCATTACTTACAGGTAAATGTATCTAATACTACTAAATCCTATTGACTAACACACTCTTAAAACAACCAAATTAACCTAAATTAAAAATTGTATGTATGTAATGTATGTTCAATTCTTAAGTTCAAAACAATTAAGTTTTATCATTCCTTCAAATACAATTATATTTACAGGTATTTTATAATATTATTCATTAATTAAAAGCTTTTAAATTAAATTATGCATCTTTATTTATTTTAAGTTATACAATTTAGAACATTAAAAATCTTAAATACAATATTTAATAGCAAATTACCAATTTTAAGCCTTTCATTATTCATTAATTATTCATTTAATCTTCAATTAATTTAAAATTAGTTCTTCATATTTTTAAATTGTTTAATTTATATCCTTCATTATTTATTTATTTATTAATTTTTCTGCACGTATTATGTACATATTGTATAGAAAAAATCAATACCGAGGTCTCACCGGAAATACATGATTTAGGGCCTGCTGAATCCAAGAGAAAAGCATTTTTAGAAAAATGTTAGTGTGTATGTATATGTCTGTTTGTGAGTGTGTCTGTGGACAACATAGCCCAAAAACTAAAAGTCTGTTAAATACTAAATTTGACTTTTCATTTTAGTATCATTCAAAGACGTGACACGAAGATTTTCGGAAAAATCCCCATCACAAACCACCCTTTAAATAGGAAGAAATTTCGAAAAGTTGTTTTTCTCGAAAATGGCTGTAATGATTTTGATTAAAATACCATATATTAAAAATATTTACATGACAAATAAAATGCATAAGTGTTTTGAATTTTCTTGGAACAGCCTCTGAAGACATGTTCATTCTGGACGATTTTTGTATAACTAGTAAACCATAAGATAGACGAAAACTTACTACACAAAAAATATATATCTCGTTAAAACACACAATTTATGTCATATACAGTTGTTATAGAATTAACCGTTTCCGAGATATTCTTCATTTTTGTTACAACTTTAAAGTACTTGCCTTTCTTAAACGGGAAGTTTTTCGTTTCAGCTCTCTTTTGTTTATACTGTTGGCTTTTGCAATCAGAACCGAATTTCCATTGTTTCATATAGCGACAGTTTTTAAAAGTTTTGATTATCAGTTTATTTATTTTTATTTCACTTATTCTCCTTACTTAAAAGGAACTAACAAGGAAGACTATTTCTTCTAATGATTGTCTTGATTAGCTAGAAGTAGATAAAAGAATAAACTTTTGTATGAATAGTTTGTTATACAATACCTAGAGGAAATCATGTGAATGCAACACATTAGACTTTTTTTTAATATTTTCTGTTATATTTTTCGTTTTTTAAAACATATATGTGAATGTTTATATTAAACTCCGCTATAAAATATCTTGTAATCAATTATATCTATATCTAATCTAAAATATATCCAGCACTATCTTTCCTATTTAGTCACTGGAACCTGGCAGCAACTATTGTACTGGTATACAGTACATTTTCTTATAACTAAATTAAACTCAAGTGTGATATAGTGTGAACTAAAGTAACAGTTATGAACTGCGGACTCCCATCTATGCAGACCTATTGTTGCTAACTTCCCCAGGAGGACGCGAGGTCCCTAGCGTTTTCAAGCCATAATCCATCCCACTGTCAGGCATCCATACAGACTGAGCAAGCGACGACCTATCAACCTTGCAGCTACCTAATGTCTACAGAGACTAATCTTCCAATTGAGCATGCATCCGCACGAATCTGGTGAAAGATGAGCGGGAAAGTGAGTGAAGGGGAAATTATAGAAAGGGAATCTTGTACATGAGAAATCATTCCAGCTTGGTGAACCCGGGGAAACCATGAAAAACCCATGGGTCAGAGTGAGTAGTCGTCGGGGATCGAAGAATAGGTAAATACAGGGAGAGCCAATGAGATATATGCCAGATGTGCGGCATTCTTGCATTGTGCGTGTGCATATATGATTCCGCACTGCTGATGTAAACAAGGTCATGCTTCTGACTCAGTTTTACTCTGCTCTGGAAGAGCAGTATTGAGTTGGCAGTATGTTGTGTTTGTGAGTGATGTCGGAAGGGACTCTACTCTGCAGCCACTGGCTTATTATACGTTAGACTCCTAGGAGGATAGGATGAGATGAGATTAATTTCAAAGGGCAGCTGAAACCGGACGGTCGAAGAAGTGCCACAGTGGAGGGTCCCTAATTTAGATATTTCAAGCAGTTCTTCATCCCGACGCAGAAAAGTGCTTCTATGTCCTCTTAAGTAGTTTTCAAGCAAAGGTACATCTAAGTAGTATAATGCCAACTTTGTTATATATATATATATATATATATGTATGTATTTATTTGTTGTGAAAACATGACAAATTTCCCCAATTACAATATTCACCTAAAAGAAAAATCTAATGTATTCCACTCAAAAACAAAAGCTCTATTCAAAAGGTTATTCTTTTATTATGTCATGCTTATCAAGATAAACATTAGCAGGCCTGTCTTATTATTTGCTTCCTTGTAAATAGAAGCGAAATAAGGAAAGACACTAGGCTAAAGCGGTAGTCAATTGTTTTAAAAGCTATTGCTAAGTGAAACGCTTTAAATTCATTTTTTTTTTTTTTTTTTTTTTTTTATTTTTTTGCATTCCCAGGAGTAAAACAAAAGAAATGAAACGAAAGTTGACTTACCGCTCGAGAAAAGTTTAAGCAGTTTACAAATTGAAACCATTAACAAGGAATATCTTGGAAATGCTAACTCTACAACTCTAAATAGTGTGTTTTAATGAGATGTATAATTTTTGTAGTAAGCTTGTTTGTTTTTTTTATTTTTTTTTCAATCATACAAAACTCATCCGGAATGAAGAGGTTCTTCAAGGGCTATTCCAAGAAAATTCAAGAGCTACATTTCGATTGTTATGAAAATATCTTAAACAGTTGGCATTTTAATACAAAATCGTAAAGAGCCATTTTTCAGAAAATTAAAATGTATGATGAATGTTCCAAATAAAGTGCAGTTGGGATTGGAGAATCTTTTAACAAAATCTTCGTGTCGCATCTTTGAAAGATGAACTTAATTACCAAGTTTGGTATCTAACAGTCTTTTCGTTTTTGAGCTATGCTGTCCACAGACACACACACACACACACACACACACACACACACACACGCACACATGTACCTCTTTCTAGAAATCCTTTTTTTGGATTCAGGGGGACCCAAAAACCTGTATTTCCAGTGAAATATCGGTATCGAATTTGTGGGTGCATTACAATACCTTCTCTACACGTATTATGTACTTTGTGATAATCAATAACTGCACTAAAATACTACATAATCAACTAGAAAACAAATCATAGTACAATAATACAGTATAAACAATAATGTATTAGATAAGTAAAACATTCAGAATTTTGCGGTTTCAAGGATATGAACGAAAGGGCAAATAATATGACAAAGGCACTGTTTTAGTTACCATAGAGCGTATAATGCCAACATCACAAGAACTTGAAGAAAATGCAAGTTCTACTTCATTTATATACCTTCCATGTAATTAACGCGCCCTCGAGCATGATTCATTCCTGCTGCAATTATCTGTATGCGCATCCCTCTGCATAATCATTATAGTGGCTAACCTACAGGGACCCGGTTGCGGTCAGAACCGGTCCACACGTGCACATTTTATTTGCGACACCTGACCCTGATAATGAGACAAACATGTTGTCAGGCGATTATTGTGTAATGTCGCCTGTATCCATACATACATTACACTAACTTCTCTCATAAGCTGCATTTAATGTGGATATTGTGATATATGACACTAAACTCGGTGATTATTATGTAATGCGAAATATCAATCGCCTTTATCCATAAATAGCCTCCTACAGATATTTCAGGTTTTCTTTTTCTACCACATACAAGGCAAGTAGCAAACGTATTACATTTCACCGAAAATTCGATACTGAGATTTCACTTGAAACACACGTTTTGGGATCCCCGAATTTATGCCCGATGCATTCTTCTTTCTTTCTTTCGGATTTAGTCGCTCTCCAATTTGTAGTGGGTATCATGCTAGCCTCATATACCCAAAGTTGCAGGTTCAAACGCGGCGGAGAGTGATGGATTTTTTCGGGTGTAAAAACCCATAGCATGGCTTCCTTCCGAAGGAAAGTAAAGCCGTTGGTCCCGTGTCGCAGATTTACAGCACGTTAAAGAACCTAAAGCGTGATAAAGAGGCCTCTGAGCAAAATGAAGCAGTCTTTCGCACCCAACATAGAATGGGACGCTGAGAATCACAGTAGCTAAAGAGCGTCCATTTAATAATAATAATAATAATAATAATAATAAAAGCTCCACTTCATTTCTTTCGAAGTTAACAACTTTCAGGATATTCCTTCTTTTTTTTTCAATTTTTATCTGTAATACAAAGAGAACCGAATTTCAGTACCATCATGTAGCGTCCAGTTCTTAAAAGGTAGATGCATATTGCTTTAGCTTAATGTATTCCTTTATTTCTCTTATACTATTAAGGAATTGTGTATTAAAACCATTTTTGCTACTATTTAAGCCTTAGTAAGAATATGTTGTAGAATACATATAGAAAGTCATGTGAATGTTACACATCAGATTTTTACTTCTTCTTCTTACCTGTTTAAGTAAGAACCACCCAGATGTCAAGGGATCACCCGAAATACACTTTTAGAGGCACCTGAAAAAAAATTTAAAAAGTTCCGAGTGTGTGTGTGTGTGTGTGTGTGTGAGAGAGAGAGAGAGAGAGAGAGAGGGGGGGGGGAGAGCAGCGTAACTCAAACGAAAAGTCAGAAATCGGTTAAGTTTAGGACCTTCTAAAGATATTATATGAAGCTTTTTAAGAATATCCCATAACCCCAAATTACGCTTTATATAGAGCAATTTTCAAAAGTTTTGATTTTCTCAAAAAAGCCTCTAAATATTTTAATTTAAATGCCATATATTTCGGCTAATTGCAAGACAGATAAGAAGTATATCTTGAATTTTCTGTAAATATCCGCTGTAGTCCTCTTCATTTTAATGATTTTCCATAACTGTTAGGTAAAAATCTTACTGTCCACACAAAAAATATACATCTGGTTAAAACACACAATTGTCAAATAAAATTTATTTGTGGAGTCAACCATTTCAGGAATAATCTTTGTTATTAGTTAGCATTATAAACATTTTCTTAGCTCTTTTCTTTCTTTTTCTTGTGCATACAAAGAACACAAATTCAGAGTCATCACATAGAATGATTTGAAAAGATGCATATCTATCTATATACGCTTATGCATTCTTCTTATATACACAAAAGGTATCTGTATTAACAAGATATAAGATAATTTGTTTTGTAAGAATAGTCTGTAAAGGAATGAGTACAGAAATTCTTGTGAATGTCTCAAATGTGAAGTTTGGTTCCATGGCTCTCTCACACTACAGCTTTAGTATGCCACGTTATACAACAGGTAAAAAAATCTGATGTGTTGCACTCACATGACTTTGTCTAGCTCTTCTACAAACCTCTTACATAAGATTATTCTTCCTTCTACACAATGCTAATCGAGATAAACATTAGCAGAATGTTCTTATTACTTAGTTCCTTATAAGTAGAAGGGAACTAAGGGAATGCACTAGGCTAAACCGATAGTTAAATGTTTTAAAGGCAGTCGTTATGCGAGTGTCATTGCAAATCGCTTTTTTGCTTGGCCAGGAGTAGAACAAAAGAAAAACGGACACTTTCTGTCTGAGAAAAGTATAAATACTTCACAATTGAAACCAATAACAAGGACTATCTCGGAAACGGTTACCTCCACTACAAAAACGGAGATGACGTAAATTGTGTCTTTTGACGAGATTTGCATTTTTTGTATAGTAAATTTTTGTCTATCTCTTACGGTTTAGCAGTTAAGCAAAATTCGGCAAAATTCATCCAGAATAAAGAGGTCTTCAGAAGCTATTCCCAGAAAAGTGAATATATACATTTTATTTGTCACATGAATATCTTAAATATAAGAGATTTTCAACAAAAAATGACAAAATCAAAATTTTCGAAAAATGTTCCATGTAAAGCGTAATTGGGGATAGGGGATTTTCTTAAAAATCTTCGTGTCGCATCCTTGGAAGACACACAACTTAAATACCAACGGACTTTTCGTTTTTGAGCAATGCTGCCCCCCCCCCCACCACACACACACACATGCAATCTCACACACGCACACACAGTCATGAACACTGATGTTTTTCCAAAAATGTTTTTTCAGGAGGTTTCAAAACATGTATTTCCGGTGAAATCTCGGTATCGGTTTTTTTTACAATACCTTCTCTATGCACTATGTACACAGTATGTGTAGAGAAAGTAATGATATTGTAATATGCATAAAGATATGGAAATACTCGGGAATGATAGGGATTTAGTCCGTTCTTTTGCAAAATTATAATTGCATTCGTTGCTTGGCAAGACTGATTACACGTCTGCACTATTTGCACACATTTACACACAAGTTATTATTAGGAAGCAGATTCCTATGGCCTAAAAATTACGCAATATGCATGCCTGTGTGACCAAAGCATCCATAAAAATCTGATGTGATCCAGTCACATGACTTCTCTATATGTTCTACAAATATTGTTACGTAGTCGGCTTACCCTCCTGACACGCAGGACTTACATCCCCAAGGACTTACAAGAGGATGCCTAGGGGTCAGAAGCCTGTCGGGGACCCAGCGGCACGTGTAGTCTTCTGCAAAACATGATGGCCTTCAAACGGGAGCGCTTCCCCCTGCCGCTGGTCCATAACCATTAACAAACATAAGACGACCCTGTACGAGGGGCGAGATGCAACGTAGTAAAATATCTGTTTTCTGCTTGCAAGTCGAGATTCGCGCCACTGCTAAGGAACCAGTAAGTGGAAGCCTTGGCAAGTGCGAGGGTTGACTTCCAGTCGCATCCCTCCTAATCCCAAACCTTTAGCAGAGGGTTGTCATGTTTTGAAAAAGACTGTAACCACATTCTACAAATAAACTTCTTACAAGAGATTATTCTTCTCTCTACTCCATGCTACTCGAGATAACCATTAGCAGAATGATCTTATTACTTAGTCCCTTATAAGCAGAAGGGGACTAGGAGCAAAATGTTTTACAAGCTTTCGCTATGCAATTGTCATTCAAAGTCACTTCTTTGCATGGCTAAGAGTAAAACAAAAGAAACAAGGATGACCTTCTGTTTAGAAAAGTATAATTATTTTAAAATTGAAACAAATAACAAGGAATATTTCGGCAATGGTAGTTCTACAACAGAACTGTAAGGGACGTAAATGTGTATTTTGACGAGATCTGCATTTTTTGTGTGTACGTTTTGTCTCAAAACTCACCCAGAATGAAGAGGTCTTCACTACGGGGCCAACTGGACCTATCTTACTCGGCAAATTATGCGAAATGGAAGTTAAGCCAAGACAACACACAGGATAACAGAATTGCAAGTCTGCAAAACGTAGGAACTATTTAGATATAAGACAGCTGAAAATAGACAGCATTTACTGTATGAAATCATTCTAGTATAATCTTCAAATTTAGCTTCTCTGTCACAGTGATTCGACGCTATCCGTATGCGATGTAGACACATTTTACTACTGGATGCGTAGGTTTCAAAACAACGCCTGTGTTTTGACGCGTTTTCTTAACTTCCAGAGAAGGCCGCGTCATCTTGCGTGGGGTTGCAGACGCTTCGCTCATCTTGTGAGCTTTTTCTGGGCTCTTGTGCCAAGAAGCTCACGGCAAGATGAGCGAATGTCGGCAACCCCACGCAAGATGACACGGCCTTCTGCGGAGGTTAAGAATACGCTACACGTTATTACTATAGTATTAATATATTATATATCAGTATCCTTGGTCGAGTGGTCAGCGAGCTGACTTCTTACCAGGGGTTCCCGGGTTCGATTCCCAGCTGGGGCGGGGAATTTTTCTTTAACCAAAATTATTCCCTATCCCCCATAGAGTCTGGAAGCATGAATGGGAGAGTAAATGTGTGTGTGTGTGTGTGTTTAGTAATATAAAATTGATTAACCTAATGTTCTGAACATACAGTTTAACAAGTCAAAGCTCCCGATATAACCATTGAAGTTAAAAATGTAACAATAAAAAAAATCTGATTTGTTGCATTCACATGACTTTCTCTACATCTCTGCAAAAAAGTGTAGTTAAAGAGCTTATGCTTCTATTTACTTTATGCTAATTAACAGAAATAGTCATTACTTGCTTCCTTGTAGAAGCGAAATGAAGGAGTTCCATAGGTTAAAATGATAGCCAAAAGCTGGTTGCTATGTAAATGAAGTTTCTTTGTTTGTATGCACAGGGGTTAACAAATTCCTGTGTATGAGAAAAGTATGTTTTTCAAAGCAGAAACGAAAAACCAAGAATATCTTAAAAATGATCAACACGAAAAAAATATATATGACAAAAATTGTGTGTTTTATTGGGAGCTACATTTTCTGTAGAGTAAGTTTTTGTCCATCTCTTACGGTTTAGCAGTTATGTAAACAATTCCGTAAAATTCATCCAGAATAAAGTAGTCTTCAGAGGCTATTGCCAGAAAATTCAAGATATACATTTTATTTGACAGGTAAATATCTTTAATATACGATATTTTAATTAAAATCATTAGAGAAATTTTTAATAAAATCAAAATTTTCGAAATTGTTTCCGTGTAAAGGGTAGTTTCGGGTGGGGGATTTTCTTGAAAATCTTCGTGTCACATCCTTGGAAGATACTAAACTTAAATACCAAGTTTGGGCTTTAACGGTCTTTTCGTTTTTGAGCTATGCTGCCCACAGACACACATATACACACAAACAGACACACACACACACACACACGGAAATTTTTCTAAAAATGCTTTTTTTATATTCAGGGAATCTCAAAACATGTATTTCCGGTGAAATTTCGGTATTGAATTTTTGGGTGCAATGCAATACCTTCTCTATAGTACTATGCACATAGTTCGTATAGAGAAAGTAAAAAAATCTATGTCGATAAAATTATGATGACAGAGTCATAATTTGTTGTTTTTATCATTTTGTTTTTACTTTCTGTACACATACTATGCATATGATGGGTAGAGAAGGTGTTGTACTCTACTCAGAACTTAGGTGTCGAGATTTCACCGGAAGTATTTTTTTTGAGGTTCTCTAAATCCAAAAAAAAAAATGCATTTTTAGAAAAAGGTTGGCGTGCGTATGCTCAAAAATGAAAATACCGTTAAATACCAAATTTGGTGTTTAAGTTTAGCATTTTACTCGAAGATTTTCAAGAAAATTCTCCCATAGCAAACTACCTTTACATAGAAAAAATGTTGAAAGGTTTATTTTTCTCAAAATTTGTTATGATGATTTTGATATAAATACCGCATATGAAAAATATTTACATGACATAAAAAGTATACCTTAAAGTATATCGGTAGAACTTCCTGCCTGCTGTGCTAGGGGTCCCATGTTCGATTCTCGACTAGGGTTTGGGGAGTTTTTCTCTAGTCCAAATTATCCCCTATCCTCCCCAGAGTCTGGAAGTATGAGTGAGAAGTTTGAGATCTAATGAAGAAAATTAAAGAAAACAGAAACCAAAGACAACAAATAGTAAACAAGTTAATACCATTACCAAGGCAATATGTTCCACATGGAAATGCCACCGATAGTTCCATGCAGTTAAATGGATCAACAAGTCTGTTGTACTACATTCACATCACCTTCTCTAGCCGTTCCATATATAAACTATTCTTACTAAAGATTATTATCTTATCTAAATCATGCTAATTGAAGAAGTGCCTACATGCTATGAAAGAATGCATAAGCTATTTGGGGGGGGGGGGGCGGGGGAAATCTCCAAAAAATTATCGATGTCGTCTAATGTTTCTTCGGTAAGAACCCTACGCTGCCGATTAGGTGTCTTAGCCTGAACATTTCCTGTGCCCTGAAATGTAAAGTTTATGAATTTTTGTGCGGTCTGAAACTTTTCACACGAATATCTTTCTGCAAATCGTACTATCACTTGACTGAGTTAACACATACGAATCCTAAATAGGCACACGCTGTGCAGTAGAAAACATACTGAGCCTAAGTACAAGGCTAAATAATAAATTACTCAAATAACTGAACCACACCATAAAACTTTCAGCTCAATATTCCACTTGCAGAGTAGAGAAAAGTTGCGTCACAAGCGTGACCTTGTTTACAGCAGCAGTGCGGAATGATGTGTTCACACGCCCAGTAGAAAAACACCGCGCAGCCGGCGTTCAGTTCATTGGCTCTCTCGGTGCTATTCTTACAAAAGTTTTATTAATGCTAATAGAGACAAACATTGGCAGAAACGTCTTATTACCTATCTCCTTGTAGATATAAGGGGGAAAAGCTGATGAGTTCCGTTCACTTTCTCTAGCTGTTCCATAAGCAAACTATTCTTACAAACATTATTCTTTTATCTAAGTACATCTTGATAATCGAGACAAACATTAGCAGAGTTGGACTTATTACTTGCTTTCTTGTAAATAGGAGGTAACTAAAGGAACACACATGGCTAAAGTGATAGTCAAATGTTTTAAATACTGGTGACTACGTGAAACAATTGATGTTCGGTTCGCTTTGCATGGCCAACAGTAAAATAAGAGAGATGAAATGAAAGACGACATCCCGTTTGAGAAACGTTGCATATTTAAAAATTGAAACCAATAACGGTCAGTTCTATACAAGAAACGAATATGACATAAACTATATGTTTTAACGAGATCTAAATTCTGTGTCAAGTTTTTGTCTATCTGTTATGATTTACCACTTATGCAAAATTCACAATTTATCCAGAATAAAAAGGTATTCAGAGGTTATTCCCACAAAATTCAAGATACGCATTTTATTTGTTATGTAGATATCTTTTATGTACGGTATTTTAATCAAAATCGTTATAGCCATTTTTGAGAAAAATAAAATTTTCAAAAAGTTTTCCATGTGAAGGATGGTTTGGAGTGGAAAGTTTTTCTTGAAAATCTTCGTGTCAACATCCTTAGAAGATACTAGACATAAATACCATGGTTGGTATTCAATGTGGACCGTTTTCTAAAAATGATTTTTGTTCTCATGAGACTTCAAAACATGTATTTCTAGTGAAATCGTGTCATCGAATTTTTTGGTGAAATACAATAAGTAGGTACCTTCTCTAACTACACTGCACATTATATGTGTCTACGTGCTAGAGAAAGTAAAAAAGAGAATATATTAGGCTAAAGCGTTATCAAGTCTTTTAAACCGCGGGGGGATTGGTCATCCTCTAATGTCTGTGCTCCGTATCTGGAAGGTCCCGAGTTCAAATCCCGTTGGCCGATAATCTGGATGTTTTTTTTTTTCGATCACTAAGGTACATATGTAAATACTGGATAGGTAAAAGAATAGTACAACTGAAAATTGTTGGTAGCATACTTCCAGTGTTTAATCTTGTTTCTCTGCTCGTTCGAATGAAGACTAGGGAGCGAGCGCTCAAGATAACCGTGACACATAGTATGTTTATCATAACAATAAAGCCACTTAACGACTGTGATGTCATCTATCGATAGATAGTTAAAAATCAGCTAGTTGAATAACACCCTAACGCCATCTGCTTGACGCGGAGCAAAGTAATATGCTATACCAGGTAGCTCAACTGCCTCGTATTTGACGTGTAAATATATTCCTTGTGAAAAGAGTTGCAGAACTCAACGAGGCTATTTCAACATCAAACCGGCAAGTGCAGAGCTGGCTGAGCGACTTTATTTTACTTTACTTTGTTTTGTATTGTTTTACTTGCTTGTCAGGGGAGATGATGAGCGTGTCGTACTCGTTGATTGGAGTAAAACAAAGGTCACTCACGTCAGTTATCCACTGGCCGGTTTTAACCTGAAAAAGCCCGTAGATTTCTGCAACTCTTTTAACACGAAGGCTAAACGCAGTTGGGCCACATGGTGTAGGGACGTGGCCAGACTGAACTCTGCCATATGACTACAGATAGTAAAATCAGTTATAATGTGGTCCTATCGCCATCTATTTAGTACAAAGCGAAAGTAGTATAGTACGGGGATGAATCCTAAAAGGCTACTGTCCACCACATACGGTCAACGAGATATCTTACCGAATATATCAGTCGCATGTGACCAAGAAGTTAAAGCGTCGTAAAATAAAATAGATTAAAATGTTTTAAGAGCTGGTCTCTCTGTGATATTAAAAGTAACTTCTCTTTCATAACCAGGAGTAAAAAGGAAAATCGAATGACGACTTCCATTCCAGAAAAGTATAAGAGTTGGCAAATTTAAGCCAATAATGACGAATATCTCGGAAAAAGTTAACTCCACAAAAATATGTGTGCTATAAATGATATATGTTTACATACGTTATTTTCTGCAGTACGTTTTTGTCTATCCTTCATGGTTTAACAGCATTCCAAAAGTTATCTAGAATGAATAAAACTTAAGAGCCTGCTCTCCCAAAATGCAAGGTATACGCTTCGTTTGTGATGAAAATATTTTAAACATATGGTATTTTAATCAAAATCCTTAGAGCCATTTTTGAGAAAATCGTAAATATTGAAAAATAACCATGTAAAGGATATTTGAGAAGGGGCAATTTTCTTAAAAGTCTCCGTATCACGTCCTTAAAAGATACAGAACTTAAAATAGCAACTTTGATATTTAACGGACTTTTTGCTTTTGAGTTATGCTGTTCACGGACACACACACACACACACACACACACACAGACCTTTTTCTAAGAAGCTGTCTTGTATTCCGAGTACCTCAAAATACACACGTACGGTGACATTTCGGCATAGAATTTTTGGGTGAAATACAATATTTTTCCTACTTACCAAACATTATATAGAATGCTAAAATCTGATATCTTACTTTTTGAGTAAAGTGTAATATATTTTCTATTTTTTATAGTAAGCAGCAGAAAAAGCAATAAACGATGGTGGCCAGAGAATGTCCTGTGACTGTAACACGTTAGTAAGTTCAGATTATTTTTGTCATGTGTTTTATCCGATCTAGACGGCCCGGATTCGATCCCAAGCGACCACATGTGAGATTTGTGGTGGACAAAGTGGCGTAGGGGGAGGTTTCTCCTGGTTCTTCGGTTTTCCCCGCCCCACCGGTGCTCCATATTCATATCATGTATCACCAGTGTCATCGCCTATGGGGTCACAAGCAGTTAAAATTAGCGTTAAACACTATCAACAACAAAAAATCATGTTTTTATGTGTACATAGTAAAAATATGACTACTGAAGTTTGTAAATTTATTTAAAAGAAATGCTGACGTGAGTTTTTAAACCGGTTAGTAGGTTCAGATTATTCTTGTTATATGTTTTATGTGTACATCGTAAAAATATAACTACTGAAGTTTGTTAATTTATTTAAAAGAAATGCTGCTATGAGTTCTTAAACCGGTTACAGTATTCGCGTCTTCACGTGACGAGGTCAAGTTTTGGCGCCACTAGCAAAACAAGTTGCCAGATGCAACACAGGGTGTCCCGACTCAAATCGTTCGCGCGGTATCAGTAACAATCGAGTAACGTTGGATATCAAAAGAAATATGGGACATTCTGACATTCCACTCGAACCGAGCCAGGTGTCTCAGGCGTTTCGTCAGGGACTGGCATTCGAGAGGTTGTGAGTTCGGTTCCCTGCGGCCAATCTCTCTAACCCATGGGGTTTTCGGGATTTTCCCGGGTCACCAGGCGAATGCTGGAGAGGATTCTTTATTCCCCCGGACTTACTGTCCCTTCATTTCTTCTTCATTTCATCCCAGCCGGTCTCTTTCAGGCCGACAAGGACTTTGGCTGAGGCGCCATTTCGTGGAGATGACCACTCTGGAAATAGAGCTCTACACTGCAGGATGACGTTAGTGGTTGTCTGCGGACTAAGGTGGTCTAGCCGAGACTGCGCTACGGCCTCTTACGGCTTCGACTTAAACTGCTTGTGAACTGTTAGGGGGCCCTCCATGACGGCTCTCTTCATGTCCGGATGTCGGCCGCCCTATGAAATTACACTCATCTCAAGGGCTCTGACGTACAAAACACCCTCGGCTGCGGTGTTGAATAATCCTGCATACCTTACACACGCGCACACGCACACATATACTAGTTCTACGTATCTTCGAGAGAATAGTATCATGGTGTCTATTTTACTTATAGGAGTCAACAAATGTATACACACTTAAAGCAAATAAAATCTGTGTTAACATAACAAAAGCTAAATTCACACAAATAGAAAATGATGAGACTAATCATCTTAGGCTTTCTCAGTTACAGTCGACTTGAACTACTGATCGAACAACGTTTACAAAAGTGATCTCAGTGATTCAGCATATATGCTGTTTCTGTTTCTCCCTGAAGCATTGCCTGTGTAGCTGGTTTTCTATCCTATCGTACAACATCCTTAAGAGTTTCCCATAGGTAGAAGTCCAACAGAGTTAGATCCAGAGAATGTGTTGGAAACTCAATAGGTTCTCTTCGTCCTATCCAATGCCCTGGAAAATTGTCATCAAGGTACGCACGCATATCTCGGTGGTAATGTGGTGATGCACGATCCCTGTTGGTAGTAAAATTCCTCATTTACATAGAATGTATAAATAGCGGGTAAGATCAATATGCGCATCATGTTCAGGTACACTTGGTCAGTTACTGCTCCTTAAAAAAAAGAATGGTCCAATTAAACCTCTAGATGATAACCCACACCAAATATTAATGCCAGGAAAATTAACAATGTTTTCTTTAAAACAAATGTATTAATACACTCCATTGTTACACAACATTGAATAAAAATAACTGTTCTTTTATTTGTATAGTATTCTTTGTTTCTATGCATACGTTGTATATGACTGTTTAATTTTACACTGAGAGTGTATTCTACTTTGAAAGGTAATGAGAAGTCGCGATATAACCTTGTAGTTAAAGCGACTTTAAATAAAACAACAACAATAATAACAGCAACAAAAAACATGCGGATTGTTTGCACACCAGTAGACACAGTTAAGTCGGTTAACAGTTCCGTTTAACTTGTGCCTCGTCGGTCCAAACAACTTTCTCTGTGAAGGCCTCGTCCTCTTGCACCATGTACCAAAACCATTTACATTACTGCATTCTCCACTGAAGGTCATGTTCATTTAATGCATGCAAAAATCTTGGGATGAAAACTTTCAACTTTGATGCTTTAATAATAGGATGTTCTACTTACTTCCAGACTCACGTGCACATTGCTTTGTAGATTTCTGGAGAGAGTGCTCAAAACATTCCAAAGCCACAGCCCAGGACGCTGTGAATATCGTATACGGTACCATGAATCTCAAATTTGTTTCGAATGCGTGCATTTGTTACTCCCGTTGGCGGTTCTGTTCTGTACGCACATCTCTATTGCCAATGAACTTCAACATTCTTGGTCTACCAATACCACTTCAAATATTTTTCCGCTGTTAAAACGATAATCGTGGCTCCATTCTATTGTAGCAACGACAGCATAACGTAACGTGAGTCACATATATTTACAGAACATTGTACTTTTTGGCTTCGTTCATTTTTATTTCTTATAGCACGTTAACAACGTGGGTCCATAATGGATAGAGAAGATATTGTATTCCACCCAAAAATTCGTATTGAAAATTCTCCTATCCCAGCTACCCTTTACAAGGAGCATTTTTTTAAATTTTTTATTTTCTCAAAATGGCCCTAACATTTTGATTAAAATGCCATATATTTAAAATATTTTCATGACAAACGAAATGTTTATCTTGAATTTTCTGGGAAAAGTCTCTGATGACCTCTTCAATCTGGATGACTTTTGTGTAACTGTTAAACCGTAAGAGACAAACAAAAACCTACTACACAAAAATGTTGATCCTATTTAAACATATAATTTACCTATGTCATATCATTCTCTCTCTCTCTCTTTTTTAATTTGTAAAGTTTCACCAAATAATTTTATGTGTCCGATAAGCGAGGTTTTCGTTCTACAATCACACATCTTCCTCTGGGTAGTAACCCTCTAGGATAGTTTGTAAAGCGTTAAGTTTGCCATTGTGAAGTCGATGGAAGCGCTACAGGTGGGTAATTCGTAAACCAGAAAGTAATGGAAAATTGCCTTGCGAAGTAGGCCACAACAAACAAAATGAAAGATAGTCTGCACCAGGGGAATTCATTTGCCATGTTTTATAATAAAATGGAAGAAATGACAATCGCGAAAGTATGTTAAACCGTGTAGAAGCTTGTAAAATTGCACGGGATGCAGTAACTGGACGCAGGGTGCTAATAATTAATTTAGGGTTCACATGACCTCCTCCTCCTACGCCAACATTTATGGATAATGATATTAGAGAGAAGAGAGAGAGAGAGAGAGAGAGAGAGAGAGAGAGAGAGAGAACTTGTGTGTATGTGAGTGAATGATAAACCACATATTTTGACAATTCTTTCAACATTGAAAAGTCCAAGATGTTGTAACCGGCATGTGCTATAAAATGCATTGAATTCATAAAGTACAATTTATAAAATATTAATAAAGGTTTGTAAAGCCTGTGTTTTAAAATATGAACACGAGAATCCTTAAAAGAACATACTGCGAAGACTGTCGGGGTAGAGTTTAAGAAGTCAGACTTTCCACTTACATTAATATCAGCGTTTTTCATTCATTATCACTAGAAATCCCTGGACTTTTCGGAATGGCAATTATAAGGGATAAAAGGGCAGGATGAACCAAACATCTGCTAGATTGTACAATGATTTCATAACTAGCAGCGGTAGGTAGGTATATAAAAGCAATTAAATCACTGGGAAACTCCCATAATTGCACACTTTTTGGCACTTGGAATGTGTTACTTCACGTTGAGGGTCCTAATTGTAAACCACAAAGCGCAGCTGAGGGGTCGCCCTATCGAAAATCCCAATCATCCACGTAATAGGAGGAACTCCAAAACATCGTTCGAATTTTAAAAGCTAACTGTGAGAAGCATAAAGTAGATTTAGAAATAATTTTGCCTCTCATGACCTTAGTCCTTCTCTTTATCATTATTTCCTCCCCGTCGTCCAATAACTGCAATGTTTACTTTCTTTACACGTACTAGTTTATGTACATAGTTTATAGAGAACTATTGCATTCCACCCAAAAATTCGATACCGAGATTCACCGGAAATACATGTTTTAAAATTTTAAAAAAGATCAGTGTGTCTGTAACGAAAAGTCGATAAAATACCAAGCTTAGTATCTGCCAAAGAGTATTTTGAGGAAAATCCCCCTACCCCAAACTACCCTTTACATGGAAAAAATTTCGAAATTGTAATTTTATAAAATAATGGCTTAACGATTTTGATTAAATACCTTACCTATATTAAAGATATTTACAAGTCGAATAAAATGTATATCTTAAATTTTCTGGGAATAGCCTCTGAAGACCTCTTTATTCTGGATGAATGTTACTGGATATTGCATAACTAGTAAACCATAGGAGATATACATTTACTACACACAAAACTTAGATATCTTAAAATACTAAATTTAGGTCACATCATTTTTTTTCGTGGAGTTGATAATTTTTTAAATATTCCTTGAAATTGGTTATAGTTTTAATATACATAAAGCTTCCCACAATCGGGAATTTGTCAACTACTGCAA
Organism: Hymenopus coronatus; assembly: GCA_030762935.1. NCBI lineage: Eukaryota > Metazoa > Arthropoda > Insecta > Mantodea > Hymenopodidae > Hymenopus > Hymenopus coronatus. The sequence continues at coordinate 33,361,351 of CM060897.1, forward strand.
TGCAAAGAAACGGCTTTCATCCACATGGCAACCAGCTTTTAAAAGATTTTGACTATCGTTTTAGCCTAGTGTATTCGCTTCTTAACAGTAATTTGTTATAGAGAGGTAGAAAAAGACATGTGATTGGAGCACTTCAGATTATTTCATAATTACTATTGCTAGTGATAATTATATGACGTGAATGTAAAAAGTTATTTGTCGCTACTCCAATTGACCGAAAACTTTTCGGCAAATATATCTTCTGAGTAGTGCTATCCAGAAAGTGTAGAACGCCAATCGGCTAGAAATCGGATACATAGCTGTATCGGCAAGTTATCGGCAGATTGTAGAACCGGCCCAAACTTGTCTATTTTTTTTTTTTTTTTTTTTTTTTTTTTTTTTTTTTTTTTTTTTTTTTTTTTTTTTTTTTTTTGTTAAGCTAGCGCCTGTAGTCAGACACCTGTAAAGGAGCAGATGCCCTCTAGGTCAGAAAGCATTTCCAGGATGGGTTATCAGCCTGATGCCTGGTATGAGATTGAGAAAGAGTATGCTATGAAATGACAGTGAAATGGCTGAAAGAGGTGATTATGGAGCAGTGGTGGAATGAAACCGGAGAATCCGGAAAACTCCCAAACTAAGAATACATGCCACATGCTATGAAATACAAACTAGTGATGAACAACCATAACGTCCGACACATTGTCAGGAGGAAGTGAGAGTCCTCCTGGGGCGTCCGGCGATCCAGTTACTTCACCGGGGCGATCGGACTCAAACAGAGAGGTTGCCCACAATACACCCGGTACTCCTAATCCTACATTGCTCATCTTTAGTCCACTTCTGGCACTCTCTCCCACTTCCGGTCCAGCATCTTTCGCCTAGAATCCGCGGATGAAGTCATACGGTACCGCCTATTTTATTTATCCTTCTAATATCCGATGAAGAGACTTTTTGGTCGGCATAGCCAGTTTGCAGACTCCAAAACTTCGGACTTGTTCGGATCAGTCGTTAACGTGAACTTTTCCTCTTCACTCGAAAAAAAAAATTGTGCATGTAACCGCGCCATCTGACTGATACCACCATAACTACGAACCCATGCATGCCTAAAATGAGAAGAAACCGGAATGAAGGGAAAACGATAGAAAGGAAATCGTGTCCGATAAGAAACCATCCCGGCAATCGTCTACCGACTCTGGGGAAACCATTAAAAAGCAATGTGTCAGAGTTGACGGTCACGGGGACCGAACTCGTGATCTTCCGAATGCGGGTTGCGCAAATTACTGCGTCGCCGTAATATGTGTTACTCGCATTCGTAGGTTCGATTCCCGTAGCGGCCTACCTACCTATGGGTTTTTCGTGGTTTACCCAGGATCGGTAGACGAATACTAGATAGGTTATATCACATCCTCTCACTTTTCCTACCCACAATTTCATGCTCCCATAATTTTTTGTCCTCTGTTTTAGTGTTGAAACACCAGCCTACGGCGTTCGGTGGGTTGTAGTTGGACGGTGGCTTGTGCCTTGTGCTTGTGCATTGTAATAAAGGGTTTATTCCGCCATCATCGTCGGTACTACAGTATTTTTCAGAACATGATGACCCTGCCCCACTCTTCTTCCAAAGTCTTTAAAGTTTGCGGTTATGGAGTTCGCGGTCGGAAACCAACCCTCACTATTGTCAAGCCTTCCATTTACTCGTTCCTTAACTGAGGCGCGATTCTCGACTTGCAAGGAATGTCTTCAGGAAACGGATTTTGCTACGCTGTCTCTCGCCCCTAGTACAGGTTCGTCTTTTGTTTGCTAATGGTTATCGCCCAGTGGACGGGGGAGCGGTCCCGTTTGAGAGTCATCATGTTTTGGAGAAAACTATACTCGAACGGAACCCATCTTTTCCATCTGTAACTGTTAGGGATCCCGTCCATGTTTACACCCGTAGTCATTCGAATCTAATAGGCTTTCCGGTCTCTCCCCTCATCCCTTCCTCCTTGGGATCACATATGACGCGAAGGATCCTAAAGATCTATCTGCGGTGCTCTGTGCCAGTGACTGGGAACCCCTTCTGTGTGTAATCCTAATCCTACCGTGCCTCACCTCGCTTAATAAGGAGAGAGAAAGTCCTGTTATTGATACGCGTCGAATTTATGATGAATTTCTTTAATTATGTATGCTTATGTATGTAAGAGGTTGACCATTTCAGTCTGCTAATTTATTCAAAAACAGTTCTGTCACGAGTTTTTAAACCAGTTTCCGTATTCGCTTCTTCACATGACGTAGGTCAAGGCAGCAAACACAGAACAAGTTGCCAGATGGAAGAGAAAGCCGGTTCAAGCCGTTTGGTTACTCCGATATCAGTCGAGTAGGGTCCCGTTCACAATGAAGACGTATTGCTAACAGCGCAGCAAACTCACAACCAGGGAAGACCATTCACAATTCAACCGTCTGTATAGTGCAAGAAGTTGGAAAGGGATTCTAGATCGTAAACTATATGCGGAAATCGCCGGGACTTGCCGCAGGTTTAAAATTGAATAACATAACCAGTAATACCCTAAATAAAAATCCATATAATATTTCTAATTAAATAGGAGAACCATCAGATCTGCATCTGGCTTCAGCATTTAAACGACCTGGAAATGAAAATGGAGTTTTATTTATGGATGATCTTTATCTACTGTGATTCTCAGCGTTCCATTCTGTACTGGACATGAAAGACCGTTTAATTTTGCTCAGAGGCCTCTTTATCACACCTGAGGTTCTTTTACGTGCCGTAAATCTACACGGGACCAACGGCTTTACTTCCTTTCCGAAGAAAGCCATGCTACGGATTTTTACGCCCGAAAAAATCCTTCGTCCTCAGCCGAGTTTGGACCCGCAACCTTGGGTATATGAAGTTAGCATGGTGACCATTACACCACAGAGGGCGACTAAAAGACCTGGAAGAGTATCGTGATTGTAGATGGTGTAAAATCTCGAATCGAGGAGAAAGAAATGCAGGATACTTTCTCTATGCACGCAACGCAAGCACAACGTTTGGAATTTGCAAACTCTTGTGTTACGTAGCGCGTTGCGTGACATTACGTTAGACGTTATCAACTTGTTTGATTTGTGTGATAGAGCAAGCAGGTTTGCTCCGTGCACTGCAGGGGGTAAACACGTGATATTAGTTAGAGACGAACTTCTAACAGCAGTGATGGGTCGATTTCTCGTTCCTTGACAGTTTATAGTATCGTGTACAATAAGCAATCCAAGATGTAAGCTATTGATTCCTACGTTTATGCCTACCTACGAAGAATCTGTCTTATTTATAGAAAGTGGCGCAATTGAAAAGGTTTGAGGTAAATTTCTGATTCAGAATATTCCGTTTACAGCGTCATCTCGCAACCCATTCAAGTGAGTATGCCAATTAACAAGGAAAGGACGTGCACTGTTAAAAGTGGGTAGCGTGTCTACCTCACATTCAAGAGCTCAGGAGTTTGAATCTCGGTTTGGATGAGTTACCCGGAGAAGGTTTTCCCTTATCCTGAGAAGACTAACATAGGTAACTTTAAGCTTCATGGAAACGGAGCTCATTTAAGCAGCATTTCACTAACTTCATTTATCGGTCGATAAGGATGTTAAAAGCTTAAAACAAAACAAAGCTATTGGAAAACAAAAACTCTACTATGAGTTTCAAAATAGTGTGACTACATCCTGCAGCCGTAATCGCCGAGCACGTGTGTACCGCTTGCTTTGTAAGTCATAGCTGATTATTGCCATCCATTATTGCACTGCGTTAGTAGACGCCTGTGCCGGCGGCAAGTTCTTTTATCATCGCAACTGTGATTGTTTCACCTGTGCAAGTGGGCACGTGTTCTGTTGGAAGGTTCTTTGACGTCGAAGCCACATTTTTACACCGGAGGGAGTTTATGAACATCTGCGCCGGCTTCTGAAAATTTCCAGTCAACAGGTATAAAGTGCAACGAAGCCCTACCCAGCGTTATGTTTTCATTGGGAATGCATCGCATGCGACAGTTGAGTGAGTTCGACGGGAATTTCGTAGCCAGCTGTATCATCGCCGCAGCGAATGGTGCAAAGAGACTATGCGGCAGAATTGTTATGATAGGCAGAGCAGATTCTGATTGTAAACAGTTTGCGGAAGAAATAAAGAATTGTTGGAGAAAAAGAGAGTTTACGCTACAAAATAATAATAAAACTAACAAATTACAGGGATGGTGAATTTATAAAGAAGTGTTATGGATTGTGATTTTATATTGTACATTGTTTAAGTTGTTTTGTAATGCTTCAATTGTTAAGTACGTTGTAGTTTGCTTGAATTGCGTTAAGTACCAATTACATACCAATATGTTCAATACCCATATTCACTGCTACAAATGTTTTTCTTTTTTCGAATTGTATTAAGTACGTCTTAATTACAAAAATGCTCGTTCATTTTCACTGCTATAAATGTGAAAGTTTTTCGTTAAAATTAATTCTCACAATGTAACGTTATAATGCGTTTACAGTGGTATTGGGATTAGAGAGCTTGTGGTTTGTGGTTTTTATGTTAATAATACAATTGAACCCTCTTGGGACCTTTCTCCTCTGTGCGAGAGAACTAAGAGTCATGGGAAAATGTTGCCGACAAATGCGGATTAAAATGCTTGCCTTAAACTGGCGTATCTATGAAATTTGCAGTGAAAGTGATAAAACTGCGTTTAATGAAATGTGAATTATCTCTTTCTGCCTTACTATTTGTGAAAACCAAGAAATCTAGACGCAGAAGGTACATCCATTAAATCAAAGGATGATTGGCAAGGAGATTGCCATAGCCTCTTGAAGAAGGAAAAACAAGAAGTAGTAGAAGAAGAAGAAGGGGGAGAAAAAGATGGCACTGCATGGTCAAATAGAAGAGCATGTATGTACAGTAAACCCTGTAAAATCTCGCATTGGGATCATTTGTTGTTGCTCAGCAGGCAATGCATAGTGGACGGAATGCAGAATTCTTTCTCTGCACGCAGCGCAAGGATAAAGTTTTGAGTTTGCAAACCCTTACGTTGCATTGCATTGCGTAGCGTGTTAGATGTGACTATGTGAATGCTTACATTGAATAACATGGGTGCAAAGTATTGTACTTATGCTGCGTCTGCGCTTACATCTCTCTCATTGGGGCATGAATGCGCGTTATAATCTCCAGGTGTATAGTTCATTAACCTGATCACATCTTTGCACATATCTGCTAAAACCCGACAACAGGTAGAAAGTCCACCATTGTGAAGGCTAAGAATTCTGAGATAAATTGTTAAAATCATATAGATATGACAGTGTTTAGACACTTCTAGATATCATTAATGTCAGAATTGCGCGTGTCGCAACAATGCAAACAGTATTTTTCTGCTACTTACTTAAAATAGGCAGAAGAAGTATTGCATTCTACCCTAAAGTTAGATACCGTATTTCATTGTAAATACATGTTTTGAGGGTTCCAGAGTCCAAAATAGAAAGCAGTTTTAGAAATAGCTCCATTTGACTGTTGATAAAATATGGCATTTAATTTCAGCGTTTAATTAGATAAGACGTGAGACTTTCACGAAAATACCTCCACTCCAAAATACCACTAACATGGGAAAATGTTCGTCATGCTGTAAAGATTTTGATAAAAATACAATAATTTAAAGGCATTTTCATGAAAAATAAAATGTATGTCTGAATTTTTTGGGAATTATACACCCACTTTATGTCATCGTTTTTATTTTCTTTAGTATGTATATATATTGCGCATAGTAGCTAGACAAATTCGTACCGAATTCCCCCCGAAAATACATGTTTTGAGGACCCATGAGTCCCACAAGATGTTTTTTTTAGCAAAGGTCAGTGTGTGTGTGTGTGTGTCTACAGCATAACTCAAAAATGAAAAGTCGGTTCAATACCAAACCTTGTATGTAAGTTTAGTATCTTCCAAGGATGTGACATGAGCATTTTCAGAAAAATCCCCTTGTTCCAAATTACTCTTTACATGAAATATGTTTCGAAATTTTTGATTTTCTAATAGCTGGCTCTAACGATTTTGATTAAAGTGCCACATATTAAACTATTTTACCTGACAAATAAAATATATATCATGAATTTCTAAGGAATAGCCTGTGAAATCCTCTTCATTCTGAATGACTTTTGCATAACTGCTAAACCGTGGATGAATTTTGCACAATTGGTAAACCTAAGAGATAACCAATAACGTACTATGCAAGTAATGTAGATTCGTTAAAACACACAATTTATATCGTATACATTTTGATCCGAAATATTTCTTCTTATTACTTTCAGTTTTAAACTACTTAAACATTTCTCAAAAGAAAAATCATCTTCGTTTTATATTTCTTTTGTCTTACTCTTAGATATGCAAAGATAATCGAATTTCAAGTGCTCACATAGCGACCAGCTTTCAAAGATGTAACAATCGCTTTAGCTTAGTGTTTGCACTTATCTCCCTTATACTTAACAGGAAGCAAGTAATTAGACTACTTCTGCTAATGTTTATTCCGATTAGCAGATATAGATAAAAGAATAATGTTTTGGAAGAATAGTTTGTTTGCATAACAGGTAGGGCAAGCCATGTGAATGGAACACATCAGATTGTTTTTATGAGAAACTACAATAATGCATTCATCAAAATCAAAACTAGTCCATGCGTTGTTTCATCCTCACTTTCAATCACAAATCCTCACCAATTTCATTTTCTTCCTCTTTATAGAATGTATTGAAAATTTGCAATATTTCCTCACCTTTGGCACTAACATTCTGTGTATGCAATTAAAGGCAAGCTAAGCCACAACAACCAGAAAATTGAACATAATCTGTAACGAATAAGGAAAAAACCCGACCTTCAAGGTAGAATGTGGTCAGACTGACCAGAATATCGCGGACAATGAAACAAGCGAGCATAAAGTTGCACTTCCACCCTGCCTAGCATTCAACAATATACTAGAGATAGATACAGAAGCCGTTAATCGCGGGAAATAAATAATGAATTATTTATTACTACTTTTAATAACAGTATGAATTATCTTGACCGCATGAGTCGAGGGTTAACTACTGCAGGAATTAATCTCTAAGTGCACATTAACAAATAAATGAAAGTAAGGTTCCAATGAGATTGGAACGCAAACATTCAAATATAAAATATAATAATATCCCATGCCTGTAATAATAACTATAAATGAGAGGATTTAATGTACTTCATGCACATACATGTTTTTTTTTAAACTCGCAGTTAGGTTAGGTTACCAGCACTGAACGTGGAAGTGAGTAAAAATACTACCGTCGAAAATACCTTCTGTCAAGAAAGTACCGGGAATTGATCATTTAAAAATCCTGTTTAAAAGGGGATTCGAAATTATTGTTGTCGCTAAGTTGGTACAACTTTCCTCTATACCCACGCGGAGTTTGAACGTCATCTGTCATCTAGTTTGTTTATAGTACGCCGGTTTGTTAGTTCATCTCAAAGGTGATTTCCGATATTACGATGGACACAAATATTGAACAAAGAATCTGTCTCAAATTTTGCATTGCTAATGGTATTTCGTGTGCCGAATTACTAAAAATGTTACAGAGGGCTTACGGTGAATCGACTTTATCAAAAACACGTGCATATGAGGGGTACAGTGCATTCAAAAGTGGTCGAGATGTGGTGGAAGATTTGTCTCGCTCTGGTCGGCCATCAACGGTTTCAATTGAACTGAATATCGCTAAAGTGAAGAAAATTGTGTCTGAAAATCGTCATTTAGGTCTGAGAGAGATTGCCGCTGAACTTTCTGTGTCTCACGAATCGATTCATACCATTTTAAACGATTGTTGGGCATGACACGCGTTGCAGCTCGGTTAGTTCCGAAAGACTTGAATTTTTTACAAAAACTCAATCGCGTAAGGACTGCTGAAAACATGCTGGAACGAGCCAGTTCCGACCCCACATTCATGAAACGCATTGTAACTGGTGATGAGACATGGGTTCACGAGTTTGACACACAAACCAATCAACAAGCTTCCGAATGGCGCTTTCCAACTGAACCGAAACCTAAAAGGGCACGTCAAACTCGATCAAAACTGAAGGTCATGTTGACAGTTTTTTTCGATTATCGTGGTGTCGTGCACTCAGGTCAGATGGTTCTTGCCAGAAGGTCAGATGGTAAATAAAGACTAATATCTGAGCGTTATGCGGCGTTTGAGAGAACAAATACGGCGAAAAATATCAGATTTTTGGAACGACAACTCATTGATTCTGCACCACAATAACGCACCAGCTCACAAAGCTATTATTGTGAACGAATCTCTGGCCAAAAACTCAACAAATTTCATCCAACAACCACCGTATTCACCTGATCTGGCTCCCTGCTGATTTCTTTCTCTTTCCAAAACTAAGTTACCACTTCGAGGCACCCGTTTTCAGTCGATAGCAGACATAAAGGAAAATTCGCGGCGACAATTGACATCAATTCCTAAAAGTGCCTACAAAAAATGTTTTGATGATTGGATCATCCGTTGGCATACATGTATAATTTCAGATGGGGCCTACTTTGAAGGCGATAAAATAAAATTAAATGAATAATTCATTTTTTGTGTTTTATTGGCAAATTCCCTGAACTTTCTTGACACAGTAGTATCACTATCATTGCACTTTTTATTGACCAGCCGGTGCATTAGAGACATTAATTGAACTCCAGGGAGAATGTTGGTATCTAGCTAAACAAGACCGCCTCCTCACCAAGCAAAACATAGTAAGATAAATAAAAACTTAGAAAAGTTTAATTACATGTGATAAAGAAAAATATATACCCTAGTGTGTTTACCTAATCGTATTCATGTAGCTTTATGTTCACTGGCTTACAAGGATCTACTGAACAGTGTTGCCATCTCCACTCAGCGGAATTATGCTATTAACCTTCAAAAGTATGCTATTTTGGGGAAAATGATGCTTCATTCACTAATTCGCAAGTTAGTTGTATATTAGAAACAAAAAGCAAAACGGTAATCAAATAGAAAAAAACCGAAAATGTTGGGAAAATGTGGAAAAAAAGGAAAGACGAAAGAGGAAAAAGAAAAAGGAATGCAGTGGCGGAATCAGGACAAGACTTCGGAACTGTATTTTTTTAAACAAAACAAAAGAAAACCACACACACAACGCAGACCGGGAACGAAATATGCAGGTATCGCAAAATTCGACCGCACAAATTGGCAGGATTGTAGAGGGTCCTAGATAAACAGTTTGAGATGGGGAACCTATTATCCCTTTAGTCAAACGTCAAAGAATGGCACGTTTTTTGGATTGCGCATCAATGACCGTAAATTAAAAGAATGTGGACGTGTAAGTCCTATTTTCATTTAGAATACCTTATTTGTATGTCAGTAGTCGAAGGAATGCAGTATTTTTGCACTATCAATACGTTATTTAAAATTATTGGACTTGCAACTTTGGCAAAATTGACAGTTATTTGAGGGCGTGCACGCCTCTGATTACAGCTCGGTTGATTTCAGTAGTGATGGGCTAAAATGAAGCCTGGAGTCGAGACTGTCGATTCCATCGACTCCGAACACTAGTGTCGACTCTCTCGCGAAGTCTTGCTTTCGCTCTGACGTCAGCATAGTAATCAGCCTTTGAAAGATTTGACTATCGCTTTAGCCTAATGTATTCCTTTGTTTCACTTCTACTTAAAAGGGAGCAAGTAATAAGACAATTTTTGTTATTGTTTATGTCGATTAGCATGAAGTAGATGGAAGAATATGTAATCTCTTATAAGAATAGTTTATAAGTGGAACAGCTAGGGAAAGGCATGTGAATGGAGCACATCAGATTTTTTTTTTTTTTTTTTGCTTTCAGGGAGTCTGAAAACCCGCATTTCCAGTGGTATGCCGGTATCGAATTTTGGGTGGAATGTAATATCCACCCTACTTTTGTGCGTAGTAGAAAAAGTAAGACACTTTCAGCATGAGTTCACATCACGTTAAGTATACATACAGCATATTCTTTCACATAGTCCTTCATTTACAGAAACGCGTTTTGTATCTGTTGTAACAACAGATGGCGTGCGGAAGAGAGAGTCGACTCTGGAACCGAGAATATCGGTTCCCAGGCGTTAAAGTATTCGATTCTTCGCGACACCATTCGCGGAGCATCTCTACATTTCAGATCACATGTAAGTTGCTAGAGCTTTCCGCCAAAACATACTGATGGGGGAGTCGGTATAGTGCTAGTCATCGAGCCCCATGATACAAATTCGCAACGCTCTCTGAAGTTTCTAATGTTTAATTTTCTTATTTTTCTCAAAGAGTAGACCATTAGAGTAGTTGTAATACTCTTAGTTTACATTTCTGAAGCCAAAGCGATAAATGTTCCAGTACAAATTACTTTTAAAAGACTATGAGTGGTATCTACATAGCATTTAATATTAAGTGTACTAATTGTCAAGGAACATGCGTAGATTCATACAATAAAACAATTAGTTTTGCTGAAAATGTTTGAAATGTAGTAACCAAGCTAAGACTTTTAGCGGCGGAATAAAAAGAATTTGGTATATTCCCAGTATTCGAACAGCGGTACTTTGATATTATCTGTAAGTAGGTATTATGCCGTTCTAACCACTTGAGCTAACTGTGGTCCTGTGAGTCTTTGACTCTGAAAATCTTTTCAAATGCTTACACGTGACTACTGTGAGAACCATGAATTGCTAAACATTGTGTTTGATTTGTAAAAGTATACACATTATGTGTGAGAAAATAAATTGTTTCAACGAGGTGCAAAACGGAGAGGACAGTCTATTATCCTAAGATAATCTAAGCTGTTAAACTTCAGAGCTCATGTGCATTTTGCTGCCACATGGTACCATTGCGCATGCTTAAGAGCCTCGCTACCACATTTCCGTTGAATCAGATAAACAATAAACTCTTCACAAAAATTACTTAGCAACAATTGTGGTGAGGTTCACAACAATCCTGCAATTTTTGACAGGGTGCGAAGTTCGTTTCTTCGTAAGTGTAATCTGTTGCACATCAAAAAGTTCCCCTGGTGACCAGTTGAAAAAGTAGAATTCACTTTCCTGAGTAGTCCACAGTTCTTAATTCGTTTTATGTAGGTATTTGTTTTATTTAATTTGAAGTTCATTTGACACAAAGATAATATTGTTTCGTTAATTGTAAACTGTACCTATAACTGTGATGTAAATAACACTGTATTTAGAAACTCCTTCAAGGGCTACGGATTACCCCTTCAGGCGTTAAATGTAATTGGTATCAAACCGTTCTCCGTTGTATCCATGAGCTCTTACTTACATAGCACTTACACGCTAATCGTACTTTATATTTATTTTATTTGTCAGTATGGGTAAATTATGTTGAGAAACGCAGCAAAACATGAACGGCTCATTATAAATTCTTTTAAAAAAAAAAAAGGAGACATAAGAATAAATGTACCTATGGAGGCTTGAGCACTCAACTACCTCGGCACCTTAACCCGATGCCCACATGCCAAAAATAGCGCTAAATAATACCACTACATCTATGCTCTCCGAAACCCAGGTACTCACGCCACAGTCCACTACGGTTTGATCAGTTGCGTCCTAATCCTTAATACATGTTATGCTGTAGCAAGGAATTTAAAACTCCTAGCCCATTGATTCCCTATCTGAACTTGTTTATTTTGGACCTCTCTACAGTCCTACCAATTTGTGCGGTCGAATTCTGGGACATTTTGTATTCACCAACCATATCAGGAAACCCTACCCTAGACACATCAAGTAGTAGATCAACACGAGGAACACCGCTGACATACACCGAGACGACAGCCACATCATCACAAGTTGATGAGGTCGCCAGACGCTTCGGGCACTTTAGTACAGTAGCGATCGGAGTACACCCTCAATTGCCAGAACGATTTTCATGGAGCAGGCCCAGGAACTCTAGTCTGCCGTAGTGAAAGCCATCAGGATCTAAGGACCGACGCCGTTAACCCGACTCGTCTTCCAGGACAGACACCAGCACACCGCAGCTCTCAACTCCGGACTGACCTTCATCGGAAGGGAAGTCCGGATAGAAGATAGCAGAACTGAATGGTCACCCCAATGCAGAAGATGCTGCCAATATGGGCACGACACACAGAACTGCATCTCATCACCAAGCTGTCATTATTGTGGAGCACCAAACTTGACATCAGTATGCACGACCACTTCACCGGCCTGACCTGTTGCCCGTTCTATCATCGAGAGACTATACAACACAACACAATACCAATAACAAGGACTGACACCAGCTACCAATCACCACAAAGAGAAAGAAACAACGCACATCTAACGAACAGAAAGGACACATAACAACCATCACTACCAACAACTAGCACCACAAGAGAAATCAACCACAGCAGACACAGAATCCACAATTAAAGAAAACAGCCACAATGCAAACTTCTATAGAGTTATTCCGGAGCGAAGGAAGTATAACCTACAAGTAACTACACCAACATCCCGATCATTCTACGGGAAATCATAATGGAAATATTCAACGAACTAAGATCATCCATAGAAGACCTCAAGAAAACCACGACCCAAGGACATGAAAACAATAAACCTCAACGCACTAAACGAACTAACGGGACACAATGAAGCAATTGAAACCATCCAAAACATAATCAGACAACAGAACTTCAGGATAATAATAAGCACCACCGACAAAATATTAAACCTACTTAAAAACTTTATAATGTAAATGATTTTTTCAATAAAGTTATAAAAAAGAAAGAAAAAAATGTCAAGAGTAGAGAGCCATTTCCTCACCAAAGAAAATAAGCAATCAAAAAGCAGCTGAAGAAGGAAAATCCCTAAAGCAGTCATGGGTAAATTCATCCATCCATGCATGCATCCAGTATAGGTACTATTTCAACAATATATATTGTTATATATTGTTTTAACAACAAAAGTCAATCCAACTATCACCTTTCCGTTTCACGTATCTTAGGAGATTTCATTTTATGTACCGTAAAAGCCACAATTGTTGCATCTGGTGTAGCAATAGAAATTAACTTGTATGTATGCAGGGTATACAGCAATACATATCTAATTACACTGAAGAAACATCTAAAAACATCAATAACAGTATTAATTGCAGTTGTAGGTAGGAATATATGATCGAAATGTTGCTTGACAGAATGAAAACTAGAATAGCCTTGAAACGGCCCCTCTAATGTGTTACCCTTGGCTATACTTGCATAGGTTAGTCTAGTTGTCACAGAACACGAAACTTAACTCTCGTAGCGTTCCGATCGCAATTTGTTTTCTTGCCGCGTGTCCTTTCATCCTCTATGCTCATTAGGAAAGTGAGGCAGCTTAGCTGTCATTTTGTCGGTGCGCTTTTTCAAAGCAGCTGGTGATAATAATCGTAATTTGCAATTAAAGAAACGTGATCTCACTTAGGGGTCTGCGATCGGCATCTTTCTGCTTCTTTTTGTTGTTAATACATTGCCGTCCTTACCGACAGCAAGACTGCACATGTGCACCGAAACGTCTTTAATTTCAATAATTCTCGTAATGGGTACAACTTACTCGGAAATAATTCAGGTTAACGTGGCATTTTTATTAGTTGAAAAACACGATGTTTCTCAGTCATAAGATTTCCTCTACCCGTTATTATTCATTTATTTGCTTATTTGTTGAATTATGTCGCCTTAATATAACGTGTATGGGCGCCGGGATAGTTCAGTGGTCCATGGTTCAACTCTCACCTCTGGGGTGCCGATTTAAGTCGGTCCTATTCAAGCCTTCACCTCTTATTAGCTCATGTTGAATATCCCCAAGGCCCGACATGGTAGAGTTCTGCAGGGTAAAATCTGTAGGTCCTCTCAGTCCTTCACCATACGCATCATTACCCTACCGTCGCAGGTAGTGGCATCACCCGCTGGATGGTTGAATTAGGTTGGCACTGGCCTTCTGATCCCAAAGTCGCAGGTTCAAACCCGGCCCAGATCGATGATTTTTCAGTGTGCTTAAAAGGGAAAACCCTATGTCAGTAGATTTATTGGAATGTAAAAGAACTCCTGCGGGACAAAAAATTCGGCACACCGACATGATCCTAATAATTGACAGCGTCATTAACAAACAAAGAATTATTATGTTTTATAATGTTATTCATTAACCGCCCGCTGGGTTCCTCCAGCTCAGAAATGGGTCCGTCATCGCTTGGTGAAGTGAGGTAACCTCTGAAGGTCTGCCGGTCCCCGTGGCCGCGCTCGCTAAAGCGTCTCGCTTTGGTGCTTCGTGGGCAGGGGATCGTGGGTTCGAGTCCCGCCTTGGGCATGGATGTTATATGTTTGTGCAATGTGTATATGTTTGTAAAAGAAACAGTAAAACCAGTAATCAGTAAAACCTACGGGGGGAAATGTAAATAGGGATACAGTACCGGAGTCCTGATCAGACTCCGTTACTTTCTAAAAAAAAAAAAAAAAAAAAAAAAGGTCACATATCATAATGAGATATAATATTCTGCAAACTGTAATGCAGAAGGTTATATCGTGTCCAAGTCATGTTAATCGAGATAAATCATAGCAGAAAGTTACATTACATACTTATTTCGTTGTAGGTACAAGGGAAATATAGGGAGGGGAGCCATTAGCCAATCAACTGCTGAGGTTATTTTCGAAGGGTGAACAGGATAACGAATAGATGGGTGTTTAAAAGGGAACTGCTATATGCTAGCTCTGACTATCCGTGACATCGCAAACACAACTGAATAGCGACACCACTTTAAAAAGTCGTATGTTATAGTAGTTACATGACTTTTGTCCAGACTCTTGTACAAATTTTCTTATAAAGCTTATTCTTCTATCTACTTCTTGTTAATAGAAATAATTCCATTACACATTTCATTGTATGTAGGGTAAATTAGTTAATTTGGTAATAAATCCGATATTCCGCTCTTCTTTTGTCATAGGTTGTTAAAATTTAAAGCATCGCGTAATGTTTTCTCATGTATTACAAACTTTATTGCAGCAAAAGTATTAGCTATATTTAATAGTTTCATTCTAAAACTTTCTTTATGCAACTTTCTTTAAAGCTGCAAAAAATAAATGAATACTTTGTTTATTAACAACATTGTCAATTGCCACGATTATTGTGCCGGTCCCTGTGGCCGCGCTCGCTAAAGAATGTATCTTTGGTGCTTCGTGGGTTCGAGTCTCGCCTTGTGTATGGGCGATTGTGTGTTTGTGTATGTGTAAGAAAAAGAAAACTGTCAACAAAGGAAATATAGGAAACTGGAAAAAAGAGGGAAAAGGAATACAGCGCCGGTGTCCTCACAAAACTCAGGAACTGTATTTTTAATATATACAAAAATCATATCAGCGCTATCGGCGTGCCGGAATTTCGTTCCGCAGGAGTTCTTTTACATGGCAGTAAACCTATTGGTATAGTGCTGTCGCTTTTAAGCACACTTAAAGATCATCGATCTGGACTGGGTTTGCACCCACGACCTTTACATTAGAAGGTCAACGTCTAAACAACTGAGCCACCCAGATCAACCTTCTGTAAGACCTAATTGGGGTATGGGATAAACTAAAATAGTATTGGGATATCATAATTTGGTGGTGGTGAAAAATGTTTAACTATATGTAAATATTAAACAACAATGTATTACAGTACTATTACCGTAATTTCTAATCTTGTATAGCTTGCAAATGTTGAGTTACAAATAATGTAACTTGATCACTAATTTTCTAATTAGTTAAACAATTCTACTGACTGTGCACTAGTCATACAAATAGAAACTCCCGCATCCAATCATCGTCTTTCTTCTTTTTTGTTTTGACGTACCTTGTTTTTAACTGACGGGATTTTCCTAATTTTGCTGCTTTCGTTCCTTTTGCTGCTCTTGAGCTTATCATTGGTAGTGGTGGCGGCGATAGCGCTGGTGATAATGATGACCGGTTCAGGACTTTTCGTTTGTTGCTGTATCAGGCGAATTTTCCAGTGGAGTATGAAGTTTTGGTGGGTTATCAACCACTTTTGATGGCATTTCCAGCCAGATTGTTGTCCAAGCAGATCATTTTCTGTCAAAAATAGTTTTAGAGAATCCATGGTACACCTGTTTGAAGCCTTCTACAGGTTCATTTGACATTCTCTCACTTCTAAGATATCAGTAATGTTGTAATGCCTGTATACATTCCTGGAATATGTATTTGTATTAGGAACCGGGGAAATCATGATTAACTTTCAGTGTACCTAGGGATTTAAAAAGAAGCTATCAAAACTTGATTTATACTAATCAACCGCACGTTAAGTAATAAATTATTCACCATTATACTTTACGTCTTCAAGTCTATGTTTATTTATTTAAAATAACAGAATGTGGTTTAATGAATGTAATTGTTATGTATTAAATTTGGTGATATTGACTTTCATTAATTGAACATTCGTAACAACAAATGCAATACAAGCACTATGCTACAGTTACCTAAGAACTATGTATACATTTTACAGTATTTAAGCGATACGTACATTTTGAAATTTGGTCTTTGAATCAGTTACTGAAATGGCCTCGAAAATGCTAAGAACCAGGCCTTTGTTCCTAAGCCATTGAATAAAACTTATTCATAAAACATTACATATTTATATTTGTCTTAATTTTCTTCCATGAACTCTGATCATAATCTACTAATACAGTTGGATTATTACAGCAGCAACCCATGTAAAATAAAATTATTCTCAGCAGAGTTCACAAAAGCCTCAGGGTCACTAGGGCAACCCTAAGAGTCAATGCTGCCTATCGACAGCCAGTTAAAATGTGTACAATGTTAGTGAAAGAGGAAACCAAAAAATCACCAACTAAGGAATGTTGCCAAATAAGGTTTCTTTACTATGAAGAATACAGTAGGCCTAAGCAGTAGTCAGATTTTAAAAAGCGGATCGCTTTGTGGTGGCTTTGAAATTCCTTACTCTTTGTATGACGACGAGAAAAAAAATCCGATTTGTTCTATTCATATGACTTTTTTTACTTATTCTGTAACAAACTATTCCTACAAAAGCTTATTCCCCCTATCTACTTTATGTTAATCGAGATAAACATTAATAGAAATGGTCTTATTACTTTGTTCCTTATAAGTAGAAGGGAAACAAGGGAATGCACCAGGCCAAAGCGACAGTCAAATACTTTAAAAGCTGGTTCCAACGCTAATTAAATTCGGTTCTCTCTGAATGGCCAGGAATAAAACAAAATAAAAAGGAATGATGCGGGGGGGGGGGGGGACCTCGCAGTCACAAGCAACTGGGATGCAGTTTCATCCTTTCTTGAATTCTTGTGCACTGACAGGACTCCCAATGCTTGTTATGCTTTTTCCTGATCCATTCCCTTATTGTTCACACACAGTTCCTTAACCCTTTCAGGCATAGTGGCTTCAATTGGAACCACCCCAGTATTTTATTTCCTCTGGCTATCTACACAGCGTTCCTAATGAAACCACTTGAAATTATTCAGTTACGTTGTGCCATATATATCATATTTTTAAATGTGAGAATTTGATGATGCCATTTTATATGGTTGGGTCGTTTTGAAGCGGTGGAGCCAGGAGCCAGGAGCAGGAACTAGTCGCCCGAGTGTACTCGGGCGGGGGCAAATCACCACGGTACCTATCCGCTTTTCTTGCGGATTTACCCGTGTGATATAAAAGATGTAGTCTTATGCAAGCGTTTTTGTCAATGTCAAAGTATTGGGCAGGGTGTTCCCTCTGTGCAGCCGGCGCGGGCTGGTTTACCTATCTGAGTGGTCACCCACCCAGAGAGGGACCAGGCCCGATGCTGCTTACCTTGGCCAGCCGCTTGCGGGCTGTCAAGGAAAGCAGTGCCGGCTAGCGGGGAGACCTGAAGGGATATAGGTACGGGGTGGGGGAAGCCAGTGTTGCAGATCTGGTCGGAGTACAACTGGATGGTCACCCGTCCGAGTCGTGACTATCATCTTGGGTATAGCCACGGCAGCATGGCCGCCCACGGCGCACCATTGTATGGGGCTCTCTTCGGAAGATGTGTCTTGTGCTACGCCCAATTTGTATGTAGTTATTCTTTGAATTGATGGACATGTATTTTGTATTACATCAGAATTACTGTAGTTCATGAAAATGAACATAGAGTCACTGTTTATAGTGAAGTATTACTTAAAAGTGAGTATAGTAACATGTTTAGAAAATTTACAATCCAGATCTCACGCTGAATTCCTCTATCTACCTCGCCATTTTACCAAACATGCCGTGTCCTCGATTATTTAACCGGGTCGCATCCCATCCTAAACATAGGCGAGATAGAGCGCTCAGCGGATCTGGCCATATTCCCGCAATAACATAGATATCTACACAAATAACACACATATACCATGGAAGTCAGAACAAAGTTAGTCCGCGAAAACTACCAATAGTATAACTGTAATTGAATTAAAATGTCCTGCTGATTTTTAAGAAATGAAAATTATATTTTAGCATACAGTAGTAAATTGAAATATATTTTCTATTGTCAAAATATGTGTTTTATTTCAGAATTACTTTATTTTCATATGCTCTAGAACTTCCCATGATAATATTCAAAAAGCAAACAATTTATCTGTCCTGAAGGGGTTCAGACAACATACGAGTCGCCCTCCGTGGTATTACCATGCTAACTTCATATACCCAAGGTCGCGGGTTCAAACCTGGCGGAAGATGATGGATTTTTCCGGGCGTAAAAATCCTTAGCATAGCTTCCTTCGGAAGAGAAATAAAGCCGTTGGACCCGTGCCGTAAATTTACGGTATGTAAAAGAACCTCAAGCCTGATAAAAGAGGCCTCTGAGCAAAATTAAGTGGCCTTTCACGCCCAGTATAGAATGGAACGCTGAGAACCCAACAGCTAAAGAGCGTCCATAAATAAAACTACATTTACATTTACAACCTAAGACTGGGATTAGGACCCTTCTTTGTCAGTTCTATCGAATTGTACACCATTATGGCTTCCAGGCATTCCCAAGATAGTCTTCTCAAAATTGGCTGATGCGCTTATACTCAGAAATGTGCAAATATGAAAATAATACATGAACAAGCTACTCTACAAAAGCTAAAGGAATTATTGTAAAAATTCGATGCCGAGACTTCATCAGAAATACATGTTTTGAGATCCTGGAATCCAAAAAGTTTATTTTTAGAAAAAGATCTAGTGTGTCCGTGAGTGTGTGTGTGTGTGTGTGTGTGTAAGTGTGTGTTTTTGTGTGTGTGTGCGTGTGTGTATCTGTGAGTAGCATAACTCGAAAACGAAACTTTCGTTATATTATAAACTTGATATTTAAGTTCAGCGTTTCCAAGGATGAGACAGCAAGATGTTCAAGAAAATCCCCACACCAAATTATCCTTTACATGGAACATTGCTTTTTGATTTTCTCAAAAATAAAATACCACATATTTAAAATATTTTCATGAGAAATGAAATGTATATATTGAATTTTCTGTGAATAGCCTCTGAAGTCCTCTTCATTCTGGATGAATTTTGCATAATTGGTAAACCGAAGAAATAGACAAAAACTTACTACAAAAACGTATATCTTGATAAAAACACACACTTTATATCAAAAGCATTTTTTGTGGAGTCAACTATTTCTGAAATCTTTCTTGTTTTTGATTAAAATTTCCCAAAACGTACCCTCATTTCAATGGAAAGTCATTATTCATTTTTCTTTCTGCTAGTCAATTTCATGTCATCAGAGTGACAACAATCGTTTTAGCCTGTTAGTATATTCCGTTATTTCTGTTGTACCTACAAGGAAATAAGTAATAAAACTATTTCTGTTAATCTTGATTAGCATGAAGTAGATAGAAGAATAAATACCTGGAGAATACGCAGGGAAAGTCATGTGAATAGAATCATATTGTTTACAAATTGAGTATCTAGCACAGATGCTCAAAAGTCAATATCAATACCGAGTATCAAGAAATAATGACATCGTCCCATCACTAATCTTAAGTAATATAACCATTTTAAAATAGGCAAACGCTGCATATTTCTCTTCAGACTCCTCTGAATAGTTTATAAGGCGCCCAGAATAAAGACTATTAGGTTGCACCATGAAACAAAGAGAGCCTGGAGTGCATCCTGGTAGAGACAGTTGAAGGGCAAGAGCTGCATTATGCACTAACGTGTTGACCTTGAGACAGGGTAAATAAAGTGCATTTGAACGTCTCGAACACTTCTTCAAGGTCTTAAGGCGACTTGTAAAAACTCAAACTTTAATAGTCAGCAAGCATCTGCTTTCAGAGAAGTGATTTACAGTTGTGAGTAATAAACGCAATGAGAAACGGCAGTGTTATTTATTCGCTTCAACGACTGCACGTGTACGCCTTTGAGCATCTCCATGAAGAAATACCCGCCAATTGCAGGCAGCAAATGTGAGCAGTGATTGAGTTTTTAACCCCACCTAGTCGCTGCAGATTATTATTAGATTGCCTCTGCGGTCAATGGTCAGCGTTCTGGCTTCTCACCCAGAAGTCCAGAGTTCGATTCCCAGCTGCGGAATCATTCCCTATACCACAGAATCTGGATGTGTGTGTGTTTATTGGTATGGTATTGAAAAGAATCGGATGTGTTCCCATTATATGACTTTCTCTGCAATTCTGCAATAAATTATTGTTAAAAAGTTTACTCTTCTATCTGTTTCTTACTTATCGCGATAAACATTAGCAGAAATGGTGTCATTACTTGCTTCCTTGTAAGCAGAAGCGAAATAAGAGAATATATTAGGCTAAAGCGTTCTTTTAAAATCTGGTTCCTATGTATTCTTTGCATGGCCAGGAGTTGACAAATTCCCTATGAGAAAAGTTTAAATATTTTAAAACTGAAACCAATACAAGGTATATCTTGTAAATTGTCAACTACACGAAAAAAATATAAATGATATAAATTGTGTGTTTTAATCAGATATACATTTTTTGAATAGCGCGATTCTTTCTGCCTCACATGGCTTACCAGTTATGCAAAAATCATCCAGATGGACTTTGTCTTCAGAGGTTATTCCCAGAAAAGTCAATATACATTTTATTTTTCATGTAAATATGTGTTATATATATTATTTTAATAAAAATCGTTGGAGGTATTTTTGAAAAAAAGTAATGTTTTCAAAAATTTGTCCACGTAAAGGGTATTTTAAATGGGGGAGGGGGGATTTTCCTCAAAATCTTCAAGTTGCATCCTTGGAAGATATTAAACTTAAATACCAAGTTTAGTATTTTGTAGGCGTTTACCTTTTGAGATATCGTGTTCATAGACATACACACACGGACCTTTTTCTAAAAAATCTGTTTTTGATACAGGGACACTAAAACGTGTATGTCTGGTGAAACTTCGGTGTCGAATTTTAGGTGGAATGCAATGTAATACGTACTTTGAAGAGAAAGTAAACAACTAAATTTAATAAACCCTACAGTTCAGCAAGGAAACACTAGCAGTTGTTTCTAAAGCAAAGCCCCCGTTATGACCTACAGGTTAAAGACTGCTTTACAAAGGAAACGATAATATATAAATACTAACACTAAGTAATCGCTTTGACCTGTTATTCCTTATATATTTATTTTTTCTGTTGTGTAACATTCACACGACTTAGTTTCTCTACTCATTTTCAATAAATTATTCTTACAAAAGTTTTCTCTTCCATGTACTTAATGTTAATCGGAAAACATTGCAGTAATGCTTTTATAATATATGTATTTCCTTGTTGGTAAAATAGAAAGGGAAATACAGCAGCCTTAAGCGTAGTCAAATCCTTTCAGAGCTGGTCGCTATGTAATGGATTTGAAATTTCGTTCTCTTTGCATGATCAGAAGATATAAACGAATAGCTCCCATTTAAGAAACGTGCTTTTGAAAATTCAAACCAAAAAACAAGGAATATCTCGGAATGATTAACTCCATAAAAAACACGGTGTTCCATTCACACGGCTTTCGCTAACTGTTCTGCTTTAAAAAGACTATTCTTTTATCTGCACCATGCTAATCAAGATTAACATAACCAGAAATAAACCTTCTACTCAATTCCTTATAAGCAAAGGGGAATAAGGGAATACACTAGACTAAAAGGGCAGTCCAATCTTTTAAAAGTTGTCGCTATATGATTATCATAGAAATTCGGTTCTCTTTTAATGGCCAGAAGTTTAAAAAAAAAAAAAAAAAAAAGTTGATGATGTCTTCCCGTTTGAGAAAAGTTTACGTGTTTTATTTAAAATTTAAACCAATAACAGGGAATAAAAATTGCCGGCAACGAGAAAGCAGACGAGGCAGCCAAAACTGCTCTTCGGAAATCTGTGTGTAACACTGACATTACAGTGCACCATTCAGACTTCTCCATTTACATCCGTACAAAAATCAACAAGGCCTGAAAACTCAATGGTATCAACATCAAGGAACCAAACTACACTCAGTTAGAGGATCCTCCACTGCTGTTTGCTATTTTAAAAACCTAAATATGAAACATCAAACCATTATCACTCGTTTGAGAAACGGCCGCACAGCAATGATTCATGCCTAGTTGATCACCAGAGATGTCCAACCTCAGTGTACAACTTGCAATACTCCACTGACAGTGGCTCGCATACTTTCAGAATGCCGCCGTTATAATCCCCAGAGGAAAAAGTACAAAATCACTGGTGAAATAAAAATACTAAATAATGAAACCATGTATAAAAATGTTATTATGTTCCTAAAAGCTATCAACATCTACAGTTTAATCTAAAATTGTAATATACATTAACACAGCTTTTATTTGCTTTCGTTCAAAAAAAATGTAAGAGATATATTAAAGATCATTAAAATTAAATATATCTGTACAGTTTAATATTACTCTATATTAACTTCATAAGAAGTAATTTTGTATTCATTGTTGCCTGTTAATTAGCACAATTTGCATTATATTCCAATGTATCTTTATACCATCCTGTAATAATTATTATCACAATGTATCAGTGTTTCAGTCGAGATAAGACTCTTATGAGTCAAAGCGACTAAAAATAAATATTAATAAAAAAAATAACAGGGAACGAGATCTACATTCTTTGTTAAGTGAGATTTGTCTACCTCTGATGGGTTACCAGTTATGCAAAAGTCATTCAGAATAAGGAGGACTTAGAAGCTATGCCCAATAAATTCAAAATATACTTTTTATTTACCATGTAAGCATCTTTAACATACGGCGTTTTAATCAAAGTCGTTAGAGCCACTTTTTAGAAAATAGAAAGTTTCGGAAAATGTTCCATGTAAAGGGTAATTTTGGGCTGGGGAATTTTCCTGAAAATCTTTGTATCGCAATCATGGAAGATACTAAACTTAAATACCAAGTTTGGAATTTAACGATTTATTCGTTTTTTAATTATGATGTCGCCTCAACTCCCCCGCCCCCCCCCCTAACACGCGCGCGTGCGGACCTTTTTTTCTAAGAATCTGATGTATTCCATTCACATAACTTTCTCTAGCTGATACACAAACAACTTTCCTTACAAAAGGTTATTCTTTCATCTACGATATACTAATCAATGTAAACATTTGCAAAAATTGTCTTATTGCTTGCTTCCTTGTAAGTAGGAGGGCCATAAAGGAATACGCTAGGTTAAATCGATAGCCAAATATTTTAAAAACTGAACCTATGTGAAACAACTGAGCTCGCTGACCACTCGACCACGGAGGCAGTCGTTCCATCTCTTTTGTTTTACTCCCGAGAACGAAAAGAGAACCGAATTTCAATTATTTCTCATAGCAATAGCTTTTAAACATTTAACTATCGCTTTAACCTAATGTGTTCCCTCATTTCCCTCCTACTTACAAGGAAGCAAGTGATAAGACAATTTTTGCTAATGTTTGTCTCGATTAGCATGACGTAGATAAAAGAGTGCCCTTTTGTAAGGAAAGTTTGTTTGTGGAATTGTTAGAGAGAGTCATGTGAATTGAATATATCATATTTTTTGTTGCTGTAGCTTAACGTCATTTAACCTGTTGGTTATATCGGGCGATGAATGAAGTCTGTGAAATGATGCTGAAATTGATCTCGGGGTCCATAGAGCTAGAAGTTACTCGACATTCGTCTTCTTAGAATAAGGGAAAACCCCTATTTCACGATAATGTTAATTGTGTAGCACAAAGATTTAATAAGTTGCTGTCAATGTCTTATTGGATTTATTGTCAAGAAGTTAGCGCTCCTACAGCTAGTGTTGCAAAACTTATTGTGCACACTGTAGTGTCAAACACGTGGCGAGTTAAACCCACTCAGTCTTCCTTGTTTAGATATTACTCTTGTCTCAGATATGTGCACCAGTTTAACCCGACTTTCTTGGAGTTAATGATAAACTTCCAGAACAGGTGCAGATTTATAAGTGCCGGAACTTTTAACGTTCCTATACAGGAATGGAAATGTCAAGGTCTTCAAATTTGGAGGTTACCGGCACAATGCTTCCTGAGGTGCAAATAACCTTGCAGAATTATGCATTGACTTGGCACGTGTCTGGCGGGCTCCAATCTTAAGAGCTATGGGCAGAGTCAAAGCATATCTGCACAGATTTGATTGGCAAGTAGACAAGATTATATTTAATATCACTTCTATTAATAGCAGCAGTAGTGAATATCCATTGTATTCATGCACTAGTTGAATAAGGCATCAATAGGTGACATTTTTACTTTCTCTAGCACAATTTACAACGTACTTAGTTGATAAAGTATTGTACTCTATTATAAAATTCGACACTGATATTTTACTGGAAATAAATGTTTTGAGGACCCCTTAATTCCATAAAAGCATTTTTACTTTCTCTACACATACCTACTATGTACATAGAGTATAGAGACGGTATTGTATTGCACCCAAAAATTCGATACCGAGATTTCACCGAAAATACATGTTTTGGGTTCCCCTGAATCCAAAAAAAAAGGAATTTTTGGAAAAAGGTCCATGCGTGTTTGTGTGTTTGTGTATGTGTGTGGGTCTGAGGACAACATAGCTCAAAAATGAAAAAAACCGTTATTAAGTTTGGTAACTTCCAAGGATGCGACACGGAGATTTTCAAGAAAATGTTTTAAAATGTGGTTGCTATGTCGCATCCTTGGAAGATACCAAACCTAAATACCAAGTTTGATATTTAACGGTATTTTCGTTTTTGAACTATGCTGTCCACACACACACACTCTCTCTCTCTCTCTCTCTCTCTCTCTCTCTCTCTCTCTCTCTCTCTCTCTCACACACACACACACACACACACACTCGCACACACACATGGACCTTTTTCCAAAAATGCTTTTCTTTGGATTCAGGGGGACCCAAATCATGTATTTCCGGTGAAATCTCGGTATCTTTATACACTATGTAAATAGTACGTGTAGAGAAAGTAAAAAAGTTAGATTTTTAATTATACCACATAGATATTCTATATACACCTCTGACCATTTTAGCTGAACCTTTTTCACGATTCGCCATTTTAAAAATCCAGTGACATGTTCAAATCATTCATGCCCTAGCTTTTAACTCTACTTCCCCTTTTTATATTTATTTACTTTCTCTACCACGTGCAATGTACATAGTAGTTAGAGAAGGTATTGCATTTCGCCCAAAAATTCGATACCGAGATTTCACCGGAAATACGCGATTTGAGGACAACTGAATTAAAAACATAATATTTGGGAAAATAAATTCAGGTGTGTGTGTGTGTGTGTGTGTGTGTGTGTGTAAAAGGCATAAGTTAGTTTAAAAACGAAAAGTGTGTTACTTGGTGTTTTAGTGCAGTAGGTATCTTTCAAAGAGCGACAAGAAGATTATCAAGAAAATCTCCCAATCCAAACTACACTTTACATAAAAGATTTTACTAAATTTTCGACTTTAGCAAAATAGCTCTTACGATTTTGATTAAAATTGCTAAATATTAAAGTAATTCAGCTGAAAAATAAAATGTATAATCTGAATAGATTCTGAAGCCCTCTTCATTCCTTATGACTTTTACATAACTGGGAAATCGTAAAGAGTAACAGAGAGAGAGGGGGTGAGAATAAACACTTACTTAAAAATGTAGATCTTGTTAAAGGACACCAATTATGTCAAATATTTTTTTTTCTGCTGTTAACCCTTTCCAAGATATATCTTATTATTGGTTTCAATTTTAAATTACATATTTTCTGAAAAAATAACTCTTAAATATTTTGATTAAAATGCAACACATTAAAGATATCAAAATAACAAATAAAATGTATATTTTATACTTTCTGAGAAATTTTTGATTTTTTCAGAAGTGCTTCTAATGATTTTATTAACGAAGTTTAGATGACAAATAAAATGTATATTTTGAATTTTCCGGGAATAACCTCTGAAGCCCTCTTTATTCTGGATTACTTTTGCATGACTGGGAAACCGTAAGAAAAGATTAAATCTTACTTCACAAAAAAATGTGGATCTCGTTAAAACCACAATTTATTTATTTTTTATTTATTTATTTATTGTGCAAGTATCCCTTTCCGACGTATTCCTTGTTTTTGCTTTCAAACCAATGTATAGCGACCGGCATTTAAAAGATTTGACTTCGCGTACTTATTCCTTTGTACCTATAAGAAAATGTGTAATTATCTGGATTAACATTACATACTTAGAAGAATATCCCTTTTAAAATAGTTTGTCGAAAAATTGGTAGGGAAAGTATGTGAATGTAACGTATCAAAAAAATGTCTTAGTTTTACATTTTTTGTGTATGAAACTTATTCCTTACAGTTCATTTTTGCTTTGATTTGTAAGTAAATAATTTCAAATGTGCTATTAAAGATTTAAGGATGAATGCATTTTATGTTTGCTTTATTCATTGGCTCAAACAAAATAAATTTATATTGAAAAACAAGAAAAATGTTAACATAAGCAATCTCATGGATTTTTCTACAGCTATGTAGATAATAATATAAAATTTAATCAAACACTCGCATTCATTTTATCGTACTATGTATCACTACTTCTCTGACAAATGTGATTTGCAGGGAAGTTTCAGAAAATTTACATTTTTTTCGCTGATTGAAACTGCATTATTATCTGAAAAACTATTTTTAATAGAGCTTTGAGATTTTTGTACAGTAATTTCTTTGTTTATTCATATTAATTGTATCTACTAATTTTCGATTAAATAGTTTTAAACTTAAACAAAAAGTTAGATATTCAGTCCCTTGAACACTGACAATAGTGTTTGCCACAAGACATGCACGGTGTAACAAAGTCTCTTTATTACTAAAGATGGTTGATTACAAGTAAACGTCTTTCTTCCAATTTGTTCACAAAAATTCTGCAGCAAAATGCTCTCGTGGCTTCGAAACGTGTACAGTTGATTGCTCTCTCACGCTACTGCGCGCTAGAAATCCTAGTCGAATCTGAATCCCCTACTTTAGCTTTCTTCTTCAATGGAGGGGGGGGGGGGAAAGTCCACCTTAAGGACTGATCCGAGCAAGCCCGGAGTGTCGGGGTCTACCAACTGTCCATAGTGACTAAAAAAAACAGCTCCAAGGGATATTAGAAGGGTAAATGCGATAGGCGGTACCTTATGACTGCCGCGGATTCTAGGCGAAAACTGCTGGACAAGAAATAACGGCCAGAGGAGTAGGAGTGAGAGCCAGGAGACAGGCCTATCCCGCCTCTGCAATGGATTCAGGGTAAGGAATGTGGGTGAAACTAGTACCTAGCGTGTCGTGGGTGGCCTCTCTGACTCGAGTCCGACCGCCCCTGTGAAGTGGACACCGCCAGCGCCTCTTTGCAGGTACGCCAGACGTTAAGAGTTGTTGATCACTAGTTGGTATTTTATAGCCTGTTGCTTGTATTCTGGTGAAGTACTTGGAGTGTTGAGCCTCTTGTAGTCTGGTTTTCCAGAAGCCAGTCGTCCAGGGCTCAGCTTGGCCGACAGCGTCAGAAGCTCCGAATGGAGGTCTTGGATTTCTCGTAGTAAGCTGGTGGTGAAGATCGGAGATGGAGATGATGAAGGCAGCGTTTACTGTGGGGGCTGCCGTTGAGCTGACGGCGTCGGCGAGGATGCAGGGGGCATAGTGCTTGGCGGTGAAGTAGTTGGAGCCCTCACAGATGGCGCAGATTATATTCTTGGCGTGCTGAGGTGGTGGATAAGGCTGTGCAGCACTTTCGGCCTAAGTGGGCGCATACGCACAACAGCGGCGGCATGGAACTAGGCGGCCCTGGCTGTTAGCCTCGACGCGCAGCAGCCTCCCGAACATTGGAAGGCCGGACATCAAGGCAGCTTCCAGTTCCGCGTGGCCTGGCTAGCTCCAAGCGAACCAGCGGTGTAGGTCTTCGAAAGTAGTAGATCTTGGTGGCCTTCATTGCTGAGCTGTGGCAAGCACGAAGCATGCCTGCAGATCCTGGGGAACTCCTACTTACCACTACGCCGGTATGTTGCTGATAGAGAAGCGGAACCAGCAATCGACAGCGGTGATGACTCAGCCTCGGCGACGACTGAGGCAGCGGTGGAAACTGCCCCTTGGCATCCTCCTCCTGGAGCTACCCATGTTGCTGCGAAGAAGTCTCGAAGCGAAGTGCCTGGCCTGCAGCTAATTCTGTTATACCTATCGATGACATCAACAGCAAGTTCCAGAATAAGCGAACAACCTCGCTCGTATCCATTGCGCTCAGATGTTTCATTCCAAGACTTCGAGTTAGCGCCGCCGTTCTTCACGTGTTAATTTTACGGCCCCTGCGACAATGAGTGCGGCTACTCAAAGGCATCTATCGAACACATACAACAATAGGCTATAAGCTTTCCTGAACAAACCGCTAATACATATACGGCGATTACGGCCGGCAAGGGGTAATCGCAATAGTAATTGAAGAATGCAAGTAATACATTTAATATAGTTACTGATATATTTTATAACTATTTACTGTTTTGACATGTTAAAATGTCTGAAATTGCTATACGAGAGCAATACTGAGCATTTTTAGAATGTCATGTTTATACGCAAATTGAATTTGTTATATCAGTCAGCTACTTTCTAAGGTTTAACGAGTTAATTGCCATGCTATTTTTTTTTTAGATTTTCTCTAATAATTAATTAATCATTTAAAGATTTTGTTCACCCAAATTTGAATTTGACTATAGAGCATTGCCGGGCTATTATTTCTAACATTTTGTATCGTCTTTAATATCTAAACAATGTGAATATCGGCGTAAAATATTTGGCGAAGAAACCTCCTAAGGCAAATTATAATACATATTACTTTCCCTAGCACGTATGTACAACACACATCAGATGGAGGCGTTGTGTTCCATCCAAAATTCTATACTGAGATTTCACCGGAAATACATGTTTTAGGGCCCCCCCCCCCCCGAATAAAAAATTATTTAAAAAAAGATCCGTGAGTGTGAGTGGGCAGCATAGCTCAAAACTGAAAAGTCAGTTATTACCAAACTTGATATTATAAATTCAGTATCTTCCAAGAATGCGACACCAAGATATTCTGTAAAATTCCCCCTTACATGGAACATTTTTCGAAAATTTTGATTTTCTCAAAAATGGCTCTGATGCTTTTGTTTAAAATACCACATGTTGAAGATATTTTTACGACAAACGAAAGTATATGCTGGATTTTTGGGAATAGCCTCTGAAGATTTCTTCATTCTGGGTTACTTTTGTATAACTGATAAACCGTAAGACACAGACAAAGTTTACTATACAAAAAAATGTAGATCTCGTTAAAATGTTCAGTTTATGTCATTCATTTTTATTATTATTATTATTATTATTATTATTATTATTATTATTATTATTATTATTATTTTAGATGAAATCTTGTCCGAGATATTATTCGTTATTGGTTTCAATTTTTAACTACTTAAATTATTTTTCTCAAACAGGAAGTCATCTTTCGTTTTATTTCACCTTTAAAAGCTCATCGTTATGTGAAACAATTGAGGTTCGGTTCTCTCAGCATGGTCTCGTTTGGGAAAAATTAGGTTGTTTAAAATTGAAATCAATAACAATGAATATTTCGAAAACACTCAACTCTAGAAGAAAAACGCATATTGAAATAAATTATGCTGAATGAGATCTACATTTTTATGTAGTAAGTTTTTTGCTATCTCTTACGGTTTAACCGTTATGCAAAATTCTGCAAAACTCATCTAGAATAAAGAGATCTTCAGAGGCTATTTCCAGAAAATTAAAAAAATACATTTTAATTATTATGTAAATATCTTATTATACGGTATTTTAATCAAAATGGTTAGAGCCATTTTGTAGAAAAACAAAATTTTCAAACAATTTTCCATGTAAAGGATAGTCTGTGGTGAGGGGAATTTTCTTGAAAATCTCCGTGTCGAATCCTTGAAAGATATTAAACATAAATACCAAGTTTGGTGCTTATTAGTGTTTTCGTTTTTTAACTATGCTGTCCACACACACACAGATGGACCTTTTTCTAAAAATGTTTTTATCGGACTCGGTGGACCTCAAAACATATATTTCCGTTGAAATCTCGACATCAATTTTGGGTGGAATACAATACCTTCTCTATGACTATGTATATACGGGCCAGAGAAAGTGTAAAGCTATCCCATATATACTTGCCAGACCTCGACAAAGATTTAAAAATTAGAATATTTTGCAGCTATTTAAAAAGTGCAAAATTACCATAAAGCATGCAAAATTCATGACTTTGACATAATCCTTTTATTAAAATGGACTTCTCGTAAGCTTATTCTTCTGATAAAAAATAAAGCCGCTAGACAATATAGTTTAACGACAGAATGCATTTCGTTGAAATACCAGATATCCTTAAACTTTTGGTAGGCTCTGAATAATTGGTGCAGCGAATTCAAAAGAAATCGACGTTTTTCTTAGTGATGAATTTCGTGAAGAAAACCCAAAACTGATGAAAATATTGCCGCTGCTCGAGCAGTGGTTGAAGAAGGTCCATGGACATTTTGTGAATTTATTCTGGTGACATTAGGTATTGGTATGAATCAAATCAAACACATTTTATATCACTAGAGACGCGATAAAACGTTGTTGTCATGGATTCCACACAAACTGACTCCCGATCAAAAACAACATCATATAGAGTGCTGCAGGAAATCTGGAAACATTCAAAGGTGGCACTTCAAATTTGGTTTGGAATATCGTTACGGCGATTATCTCAGATTTATTGTTATATCCTGGAAACAAAATGAATCGGTTTACTGCGTATTTCGAACACAACCTAAGTTTTCACAGTCGACGACAGGCGCCGTAGCTCAATCCTTGCAGCACTTGCCTGCTGCGCGAGGGCTCCTGGTTCGATTCCCAGTTGGGGGGATGTTTCTTTAATCAAGATTATTCCCTAGCCACCCCAGAGTCTGGAAGTATGGATGAAACTGAGAAAGTGAGCATGTGTATGTGTGTATAATAAAACAGATACACACCAGTTAATACTATTGCCGAGAGGCAATTTGTTTCAAATAGAAGTGCCGCCGATATGACCATACATTTAAGCGGGGGTAGAAATGGAACAAACAACTTTGTTTTTCTAAAAGGGCCTTATTGTTACTACATCATTAAAAAATAGGTGTGCTGTTACCACCGACTGGTACACAAATGTATGCTTACCGCAAAATTTTGAAAAAAATCATGAAAACGCCCAAAGGAAAATTGATTTTACATCATGAATTCATGACAAATGCATCATCGCATACAGCAAAACTAACCTGGATGCCCTAAAGGTCATCATTATGAGGCCTGACCATACGGCCCTGAACTGGCATTTTGTAATTTCTTTCCTTCTTTCTTTCTTTCTCTCAAAAATAAGGATAAAATGCGTGGAATCACTTTTTCGTCACCAGATGGAGTAGTGAAACGTTTTACGTTATAACTGATTTCTTAAGTGCCTCAAGAGAGACTGGTTTCATCCAATGTATTGATGTTTGTGTGACTATTTTGAAAAACAATAAAATATTAATTTTTTAAAAACTAATATTTATTTTGGGTCGCTTCAACAACATGGTCATATCGAGATTCTAACACTAGTTTGACTTTTTAAAACTTTTTAGTGTCGCCTTCCTATTAATATTTATTTTGGATGTGTTGAGTGCTTATCTGCCTTCCTATTTTAAGTTGTTAGCTTGTGTTGGGCCGAACTCTAATACTAAGCAAAAATATTCATGAGTAAAGTGGGCTGTTTACTTTCTCTACACATACTGTATACACAGTGTATAGAGAAGGTATTGCATTCCACCCAAAAGTTCGTTACCGAGATTTCACCGGAAATACATAGATGTTTTAGGGTCTCCTGTATCCAAAAAAAAACAAAAACATTTTTACTTCCTCTGCATGTGCTATGTACATTCTACGCAAAAATCCGATACCAAGATTTCACCGGAAATACACGTTTTAGGGTCCCCTAAATCCAAAATAAGTATTTTCAGAAAAAGGTCCGTGTGCGTGTTCCCGTGTGTCCATGTATCTGTGAACACGATAGCTCAAAAATGAAAAGTCGGTAAAATACCAAACTTGGTAATTAAGTTTAGTATCTTCCAGAGATGTGACACGAAGATTTTGAGAAAAATTCCCCTATCCCAAACTACCCTTAAAATAGAAAATATTTCGAAAACTTTGATTTTCTCAAAATTGGCTCTAACGATTTTGATTAAAATACCGTATATGAAAGATATTTATATTGCAAGTAAAATGTATCCTTGAATTTTCTGGGAATAGCCTTCAAAGACCTCTTTATTCTGAGTGAGTTTTACTGAATTTTGCATAACTGGTAAACCGTAAGAGATAGAGAAAACTTACTTCACAAAAATGTAGATCACGTTAAAACACACAAGTTATGTCATATACGTTTTTAGTGGAATTGACCATTTCTGAAATATTCCTTGTATTTGTTTTAGATGTAAAATAATTAAACTTTTCGCACATGGAAAGTTGTACACTCTTGTCTTTACATAGAAATGGATTTTATCCACATTGTAACCGGCTTTTAAAAGATTTGTTTTCGTTTTAGTCTAGTGTATTCCCTTATTCTCCTTCTAATTACAAGGAAGCAAGTAATTAAGAAAAACAATTTCTGCTAATGTTTATCTCCATTATCATAAAGTAGATAGAAGAATATGCTCTTTAACAATAATTTGTTACAGCGATGTAGAGAGAATCATGTGAATGGAACATATCAGATTTTTACTTTCTCTATACGTACTAATTACATAGTATACTCCACCCAAAAATTCGATACCGAGATTTCACCGGAAATGTATGTTTTAGGGTCCCCTTTATCTAAAAAAAATCTGATGTGTTCCATTCACATGACTTTCTCTAAATCTCTGCAACATATTGTTAAAAAGCGTATGCTTCTATTTACTTCATGCTAAGTGAGAAAACATTAGCAGAAATAGTCTTATTACTTGCTTCCTTTTAAGTAGAAGCGAAAAAAGGGAGTATCATAGGTTAAAGTGATAGTCAAAAGCTGGTTTCTATGTGACTGAAGTTCCTTTGTTTGTATGGACAGGAGTTGACAAATTCTTGTATAAGTTTTTCAAGGCTGAAACCAAAACCAAGGAATAGCTAAAAAACAATAAACTCCACGAAAAAAAGTATACAACATAAATTGTGTGTTTTAATGTGCTCTACATTTCTTGTGGGTAAGTTTCTGTCTATCTCTTACAGTTTACCAGTTACACAAAATTCCGTAAAATTCGTCCAGAATAACGTAGTCTTCAGAGCCTATTCCCAGAAAATTCAAGATATAATATTATTTGTTTTTAATATACGATATTTTAATCAAAATCGATAGAGCCATTTTTTAGTAAATCAAATTTTCGAACATTTTTCCAGGGGGTGGGGAGTTTTCTTGAAAATTTTCGTGTCGCATCCTTGGAAGATACTGAACTTAAATACCAAGTTTGGTATTTAACCGTCTTTTCGTTTTTGAGCTATGCTGCCCACAGGCACACACATACACACAGACAGACACACACGAACATTTTTCTAAAAATGCTCTTTTTGGATTCAGGTGGTCTCAAAACACGTATTTCCGGTGAAATCTCGGTATCGAATTTTGATTCTCTTTACACTATGTACATAGTACGTATAGAGAAAGTAAAAAGCATTTTCGGAAAAAGGTCCATGTGTGTCCGTGTGTCTGTGAATATGATAATTCAAACACGAAAAGTCGGTAAAATACCAAACTTGGTATTTAAGTTTAGTATCTTCCAGGGATGCAACACGAAGATTTTGAGAAAAATTCCCCACCCCCAACTACCCTTTACATGGAACTTTTTTTCAAAAATTTTGATTTTCTCAAAAATGGCTCTAACGATCTTGATTAAAGTATCGTGTTTTAAAGATATTTACCTGACAAATAATATGTATATCTTGAATTTTCTGGGAATAGCCTCTGAAGAGTACTTTATTCTGGATGAATTTTACGGAATTTTGAATAACTGCTAAACTGCAAGAGATGTCAAAAACTTACTACACGAAAGATGTAGAGCACGTTAAAACACACAATTTATGTTATATACCTTTTTTCGTGCTGTTCATCATTTTTTTAGATAAACTTGTTTTTGGTTTCTGCTTTGAAAAACATACTTTTCTCATACAGGAATTTGTCAGCTGCTGTCCATACAAACTTCAGTGACATAGCAACCAGCTTCTGACTATCACTTTAACCTATGGTACTCCCTTATTTCGCTTCTATTTACAAGGAAGCAAGTAATGACTATTTCTGCTAATTTTTTCTGATTAGCATGAAGTAAATTCAAGTATAAGCTTTTTAAGAATAATTTGTTGCAGAGATGTAGAGAAAGTCATGTGAATGGTACACATCAGATTTTTAGAAAAAGTTCCGTGTGTATATTTATGTGTGTATATGTCTGTGAACACGATAACTCAAAAACGAAAAGTGGTAAAATACCAAACTTGGTATATAACTTTAGTTTCTTCCAAGGATGCGACACGAAGATTTTGAGGATAATGCCCCCACCCTAAACTACCCTTTACATGGAAAAATTCTCGAAAATTTTGAGTTTCTCAAAAATGACTCTAACGATTTTGATTAAAATTCTGTATAAAAAGATATTTGCACGACAAACACAATGTATTTCTTGATTTGTTTGTAACTAACCTCTGAAGACTTTATTCTGAATGAATTTTGTTGGATTTTGCATAGCTAGTAAACCGTAAGGGATAGAAAACTAACTTACTGCACAAAAATTGTAGATCTCGACAAAACTCACAATTTATGTAATATACTTTTTTTTTCGTGGAGTGGCCATTTTTTAGATATTCCTTGTTATTGGTTTCAATTTTAAAATACTTAAACTTTTCACATACAGCAATTTGTCAACTCCTGACAATGCTAAGAAATGGATTTCATCCACATGGTGACCAGCTTTTAAAAGATTTTACTGTCGTTTTTGCCTTGTGTATTCCATTATTTCCCTTTTAATTACAAGAAAGTATTTCGGCTAACGTTTATCTCGTTTAGCATGAAGTAGCAGAATAAGCTTTTTAACAATACTTTTTACAGAGATGTAGAGAAAGTCATGTGAATGGAAAGCATTAGATTTTTTTTTGTATGAATTCTAAAATTATAAAGGATTTGTGAGTTTTTCTCGTTGGTAGAGAACATCTCGTAAATGGATCACATTATTTTTTATTTATTTATTTTTTACTTTTCTCTACCATGTGCATACAGTAGATAGAGAATGTAGGCATTGTATTCCACCCAAAATTCTATACCGGGATTACACTGAAATTACACGTTTTGGGGTCCCCTGAATACAAAAATATAATTTTAGAAAGAGGTCTGTATTTTAACACCAACATTTAGTTCTGTGTCTTCAAAAGATGCTTCACGAATATTTGTAAGAAAATTAATCTCAAACTACCCTTTACATGGAACACTTTTCAAAAGTTTTGATTACCTCAAAAAATTGTCCTTACCATTTGGATTAAAATATCTACGTATTTTAAGATATTTTCATGACAAGTGATAGCTAGAGTTTCTGGAAATAGCCTCTGAAGTCCTATTTGTTCTGGATGACTATTTCCTAACTGGTAAACCGTAACAGATAAAGAAAACCTTACTACACAAAAAAGTAGATCTCGTAAAGCACATAATTTATGCTAAATACGCTATTTTGTGCAGTTGAAAATTTCCGAGTTATCCCAGGTTATTGATTTCAATGTTTTAATACTTATACTTTTCTCGAATAGGAAGTGATCATTTTTGTTTTTATTTTATTTTAATGCAGGCCAAGCAAAAAGAATATTTCATCTACAAGCGGCCAGTTCTTCAAAGATTTGACTGTGGCATTAGTCGACTACATTCCCTTATTCCTCTTTAGCCGATAAAAATTTGCGTGATAAGGCCATTTCTGCTAATGTTTATCTTGATGAACATGAAGCATCTTTCTTTCTTCTTCTCTCTTTCCTTATTTCTTTCTTTCTCTCCTTTTTCTTTCTTTCTTTCTCTTTCTTTAGTCTTTTCTTTTTTTCTTAATTTTCCTTTTCTCACCCTATTTTTTCTTTATTTCTCTTTTTACTCCTCTTTTTCTTTCTTTCTTTCTTTAATTTTTCTTTCTTTGTTTCTTTCTCTTTGCTTCTTTCTTTCTCTTTTTCTTTATTTATTTTCTTTATTTTCTTCTTTCTTTCTTCTTCTCTCTTTCCTTATTTCTGTCTTTCTCTCCTTTTTCTTTCTTTCTTTCGTTCTTTCTTTCTCTTTCTCTAGTCTTCTCTTTGTTTGTTTGTTTCTTTCTTTTCTTTAGTTCTTCTTTTCTCTCTTTATGTTTTCTTTATTTCTTTCTTTAGTTCTCTTTTTCTTTCTTATTTTTTTCTTTTTTCTTTATTATTTCTGTTTGTTTCTTTTTCTTTCCTTTTATCTCCTTCCTTCTTTCTTACTTTCTTTCTTTCTTAAAACGATCAAGGTTCTCTTTCAGTGCCAATAAGCTGTATGGACAGGTCGGTGTTACCGGGGTGCGGGATGCAGAAAACTATTCATGACTTATGCTGTTGCAGAACATGGCAGGCCGTAATGAAGGTCAGTTACATCCAAGTTTCAAGTTTTTGTATGCTTGTATGTTTTGTTTTGTATGTTTGGAGTCAGTACTTTAACACCGGCTGTTCAGGGTCACAGAGTCCATGCAGAGAAAAACGGCTCTCATTTCATTTTAGATTTATGATAAGTGCATGTTTTGATTACGCAGGTTTACTGAGTAATAGACCTTTTTACTCTATTGATGGATCACTCGAGATCTGTTGTTTGTAATTACTAGCAAGAAGCCGGTTGCGTCATAAACGCCCATTAATAAGTATGCACTTTCGTTATAAGCCTGTTTGTAACAAAAACAAGATCGTAAATGGTAACAACACCAAAAGATGAGATGTGACTTTCTTTTTTCAAAAATAATATGAATTATATATATTAACTTGGCGCATTTGAATTAACCGAAGTTAAGTAGACAGACTTTAAAACTTGTTTCCTCGCAAACTTTTTTCAGTATTTTTCCATAATCAAAATACTCCTCACGGTGAAATTATTTTCTCTACCATGTACAATGTACATGTATGTAGAAAAGGTGTTGTTGCACTCCACCCAAACATTCGTACCGATATTTCAACAGAAGTATATTTTTGAAGTTCCTTGAATAAAAAAATCCAATTTGTTCCAACACATGATTTTCTCTACGTCTCTGCAACAAATACTGATAAAGATTATGCTTCTATTTGCTTTATGCTATTCGAGAAAAAAAAATAGCAGGAATGGTCTTATTAGTTGCTTCCTTTTAAGTAGAAGCGAAATAAGGGAGTACCCTAGGTTTAAGTGATAGTCAAAAGCTGGTTACTATGTGACTGAAGTTCCTTTGTATGGACAAGAGTTGACAAATTCCTGTATGAGAAAAGTATAAGGGGACTTGTCAACGCTTGGACACGCAAAGAAACGGATTTCAAGCCCATAGAAATCACGTTTTAAAACATTTGACTGTCGGTTTAGCCTAATTTATTGCCTTATTTCCCTCCTACTTACAAAGGAACTAAGTAATAAGGCCATTACTGCTAATGTTTTAGCATTAAATAGATAGATGAATAAGCTTATTAACA
Source organism: Hymenopus coronatus (assembly GCA_030762935.1). Classification (NCBI taxonomy): domain Eukaryota; kingdom Metazoa; phylum Arthropoda; class Insecta; order Mantodea; family Hymenopodidae; genus Hymenopus; species Hymenopus coronatus. The sequence continues at coordinate 33,399,406 of CM060897.1, forward strand.
ATAATTTGTTACAGAAATGTAGAGAAAGTCATGTGAATGGAGCACATCAGATTTTTAGAAGAAGACCCTTGAACGTGTGTGGTGTGTGCGCGCGTGCGTGTGTGTGTGTCTGTGTCTGTGGCTGTGTCTGTGTGTCTTGCACATCATAATTAAACAACAAAAAGTCTGTTAAACATCAAACTTGATATTTAAGTTCAGCATCTTCCAAGGATGGGACAGGAAGATTTTCAAGAAAATCCTCTACCCCCAAACTAGCATTTATTTGGAACATTTTCATGGAAAATTTACCCTTTAAATAGAAAATGCTTTTTAATGTTTTAATTTTCTCAAAAATATGTAACGATTTAATTAAAATGTCATATATTTAAGATATATTATTCAATCACTAAAAATACCTAATGGCCTTGAAGATATATATTAAAGATATACATTCATTTGTTATGTAAATATTCTTAATATATGGTATTTTAATCAAAACCGTTAGCGCTATTTTTGAGAAGACTGAACATTTCGAGAAATCGTTCATATAAAGGGTAATTTGGGGAATTTTCTTGAAAACCTTCGTGTCGTATCCTGAGCTTAAATGCCAAGTTTTGTACTTAACCGATTTTCCTTTTTGAGTTGTGCTGTTCAAGATACACACACACACACATACACACACACTCTCTCTCTCTCTCTCTCTCTCTCTCTCTCTCTCTCTCTCTCTCTCTCTCTCTCTCTCTCTCTCTCTCTCTCACACACACACACACACACACACAGGTTGTTTCTAAACTCTATTATATTTTGCTTCAGGGGTCCTCATAGCATGTATTTCCGGTAAAATCTCTGTATCGTATTTTTGGGTGGAATTCAATACCTTCTCTACCTACTATATGCACTGTACGTGGTAGAAAAATAAAATTACTGTTATGAATTGTGCTATCTATTGAATCCAAGGCCCACTAATATAGGTATTTCTATTTCAGGTTTATTTGTTGGTTTGCAAACTAAAACACCAGCACATTTGTCAGAAAAGTTAGCAGGTTTTTAAGAGCTTTATATCTGTAAAGATCATGTCATGGAACTTAACATAAGACATGTCACCGTAGTAAATTTTCAGCAATAAAAGCACATTATGAGTCTATCTGTATCCTGTTTTTTTCTCTTAACTACATTGCGTTCACTGTGCGAAAATTCTCTCAATAGTAGAATTTGAACCAGGCAGAGTTAAACATATAGATAAAAGAAGTTGAATACCCTTGTAATATGTTTTAGTTTCCTTGAAAATATGTCTTATCATCTCTTTCTGAAGCACTGCTTTTTCCACCGTTCCAGTCTATTTTTCTTCAGTTACACAGGCTTTCACAAGGGTGAAGTGATCAAAAAAGTTGTCTTCACATTAGAAGACCTTACATGAGAAAGGATGTTCTTCGATTCTGATTGAATTCTGCCAGATTTTCTCAATTTAGATCAACTAGGCACATCGAGGAGGTCTAATTCATCTTACAAAATAAATCAATTGGTGCAATCCATTTTGTATGTACTATGCTGCGGTAGAGTAGAAACTTATAACGTTTCTTCAGAAAGTATTTTCAGAAACGTCTCTATCTTCTAAAGCCTTTATTATCTTCAGAAGATGACTGGTTATTAGACTTGTCTCCTCTCTTGACCTCAGTTTTAGTATGAGGTTATCAAGTGCCTTTATTACATCAAAACCAGTTGCTTCGTCTCTCTCAATGCTTAAAATAGTTTTTGAAAAAAACTATCACCGTTCCCAAAAGCTCCTTGATAACAGTCGGGCACCTCTCAATACTGTTTTCTTTTATTCGTTCAGCATTAGTAATCTATTTGCAATTGGAATAAAATGGAGCATAACTAAAATTAACAATGAACACAATAACGTGTGAGGTCAACTAGATGAGGCTCCTCTGCACTAAACAGAGATGATTTTATAATATTGGTTCACTGAGAAATTTCTTATTCGGAATCACTTCCAGACGAAAACAGCAAGTCCTATAGGAGACGACTATTCATCCGGGGAACTGCATCATGTCCTGTCCCAAAGAGAAGTGCACTGCGCCCGGTACTAAGTGAACCGATAAAATGTGCGAGCTTGAGATCGGATGTGTGAACAAATGGTACTGAGCCCAAGATCATGATGCATCTGGGCGTTTCTGACATACCAAGGTGCATTCAGTATAAGCCTTAAAACTTTATTTTAAAGACCTGCAGACGATTAATTTGGTTTACAGATGCACCTCCCAAAGTCAGACAAGCGTGTGTGAATAAAGGACGAAGTAAAGATTTGTACAAACAAAACTCTTTTGAATTTGCCAAGAAGACTTGGTGTCCTTAGAGCTTGTTAAAATGTAAGAGCATTTCAACACATCAATTATTCTGTTAATAGCTGGCCCTAGTGGTAGCCATCTGGTCTTATTATGACATTACGTTTTTAAACTCAACTTCAACAAAGTCACACCCTGGCTATAAACTTTCTAACCTCACTGAATATTGTGGAAATAGTAAGCATTGTTGAAATTATATTTCGCACACCAACTGGAAAAAAAAATTGAGATGTTTGTACTGCATTATTTATAACATATACTGCACATACAATATTCGCTATGTTCTTTTCCAAATCTCTTATAATCTGTAGTACAAAATATTTTTGCACACCACTTCATGCCATTAAAGCTTTAATTGGCGTTGCCAGTACGTACAGTAATGCTTTTTATTTAGTAAAATCATAATGATGATCAGCTTTTAATCCATGTTGAATTAGCATGTCTGGAAGACTTGTAAATTCCCCAAACAATTTTTGGAATTTTAAATCAAGCAAAATATAATATATCCCAAAGATCAGTACCATTTTAAGATCAATATGATTGCTATGATTTGCTGAAACAACACATAAATGAGAACTGTGTAATTATCCCTTAATGTTTTTCTGAACTTGTACTAAAATGTTCACAGCGATCGCTTTGCATTTTGTCTGTCCACATGAAAGCCTTTTATTTGCAACCTTTCTTAAAAGAGAAGTCATGCAGTTCATGTATTGAAAATAGTGGTGTGTTTTGCTGCAAGAAAAAGAAGCACAGCTTCTTGAGGTGCCAGCTTTCTATTTTCGAAACTTTGGGATAAAAGAAGAAAACTAATTTCTAACTTGCCTCTAAGTACTAACGGCTTCTTTGTGTTTTTTTAGCTTTTACTTGGTTTTTTTATATCTGATCGATCCCCATTGTTAATGCTTAAGCACTACTCGACAAAGCGTGCACTCGACTTTTGAATTAACTTTAGATTATTCAAATTGGTGAAGGTGTGGATATTAGTTTTTGCAAAGAGTCTGAAAAGAAAGATCGCTAACAATATCATAAGAAACCACAAACGTCCAAAATCTTAAGTTGATAACGACAAGACGGCATAGGTAAGCAGATGGTGGGAGGAAGAACACCACATAAAAATCTGATGTGTTCCATTCACATGGCTTTCTCTACATATCTGTAACAAATTATTGTTAAAAAGTTTTCCCTTCTAATTCATGCTAATTGGGATGAGCTTTAGCAGAATGGCCTTATTACTTGCTTCCTTATAGGTAAATAGAACAGAAATAAGTGAATACACTAGGCTAAACCCATATTCAAATCTTTTAAAAGCTGGTTGCCATTTGGATGAATCGTTTCATTGCATTGCCAGGAGTTGACAAATTCCTGCGTATGAAAAGTTTTAAGTATTTTAAAACTGAAAACAATAATAAGAAATATCTCAAAAATGGTTTACTTCACGAAAAAAAAAATATAGTGAGGATATAAATTATGTGTTTTTATGAGATCTACATTTTTTGTGCAGTAAGTTTTTGTCCTCTTACGGTTTACCAGTTACACAAAAGTCAGCAAAATTCAACCAGAAGCTATTCCCAGAAAACTCAACAAATACTTTTTGTTTTTTTATGTAAATATCTTCAACTACGGTATTTTAATCAAAATTGTTAGAGCCATTTTTGAGAAAATAAAATTTTTGAAGCATCTTCCATGTAAAGGGAATCTTTGTGTCACATCCCTGGAAGATGCCTAACTTAAATACCAAGTTTGGTACTTTACCGACTTTTTGTTTTTTAGCTATCGTGCTCACAGATATAGACGGGCCTTTTTCTAAAAATGCTTTTTTTACAGGGTCCTCTAAAGCGTGTATTTACGGTGAAATCTCGACATCGAATTTTTGGGTGGAATGCAATAGTTCCTCTATACACTAAGCGCAGAGTACGTGTAGAGAAAGTAAAAATGAGCAAATCATAGACATTGGCCTAGGATTACAAAAAACGAACAGACCATGGGTAAAAGAACAAGAAAAGTAGACAGTATCTCGTCCAGAGAATCTATAATACAAATTATTTAATTCATTGTAAGATCTCTCAAATAAATACTTGACAACGGATAATATGCCTGCAGAATGGAGGAAATCCGCTACAAAACTGTTGTAGAAAGGAAAAGGAAATATAAGCGAGCCTAATACTTACAGAGGAACGTATAGCATTGGAAACAGTAGGACTCAAGTTATCAATAAGAATGCTAACAATGAAACTGGGTGAAATCATAGAAACCTTTTTTACTCGAAGGAGCAATTCGAATCCAGACCATGGAGGTTAACCATAACTGCATTAGAAACCTCAATGCGGACATTCAGTAAATACCGGAAAGCGCAGGAGGGAGCAGTATTTTTGGATTACTCCAAATTATTTGACATGTTATCGCCAAACTGTACAACGAAAGCTCGAATTGCTAGTAAGGATGAATTGGATGATAAAGCTGGTATCTCCTCAACATACTGGTAGAGAATTATACACACGTTGATATATATACTTACTACGATAGTAGTATTAATTGTGTAATTTTCTTTCTATTTTTCTTTCATTTCATTTTTTTTTTCGAATTAACGTTAATTTTAATGTTAATATTGCATCCAACTCTCATTTTTATTTGATAAATTATACCTGGAAGTGTTACCATAAATACAGCATTGAACCTTTTACCATAAACTGGAGCTAATTTGATCCTTAATGGGTGAGAGCAATAAATCCAATGTTCATATTCGATACAGTATAAAATAAATGCGTATTTTTAAAATTATACATTTTTAAAGTTGGGCTAAAGTAATCCATTAAGGGCCAATTAGGTCCAATTTGTGGTAAAAGGTTCAATATGGTAGCACAAAATGGTCCTGAATAAGTGTTGAATGCAATATTTAAATTTTAAGATTAATAAAAATAACGTGTCCAGAATTAATGCCACTGTTCTGTATAAATCTGTAGATATCGTTAAATCACACAATTTATGTCACATGTCCTTTTTTTAAGAATTAACTGTTTGCGAGAAATTCCTTGAAATTGGTTTCAATCTTAAAATACCTTTAACTTTGCTCAAACAGGAAGTCGTCATTCGTTTCATATCTCATTTGTTTTACCCCTGGTCATGGAAAGAGAACAGATATTTAATTGTATCATATAGCGACCAGCTCTTAAACGATTTTACTAATGGGATGGAATTAAAATATATCTCTACCTGTTATGTACGTGGTAGATACCTAAAGAAACATCTTGAAATATTTTCAAATCGGATTATGCGGAATTATTTATATTAAAAATGTGGAAAGTACAGCCGGTTGTTTATATGACAAGCCAGTATTATGTCATGTGGCAACAAATACTCCCAGCTTTTAAAACACTAAATGAGAATGAAGATTCAACAGCTTATTCACGCAAAATTCAAGATGTACGTTTTGTATCATGTTAATACCTCAAACATATGACATGTTAATAAACATGTGATTTATGAGTGAATTTTTCCTTTTAGGGGAAATTTAATGAAACTCTTCGACGTGTATCCTTTTGAAATAAGGAAATTGGCATAAAAAAATTGTCAAAACAAATTTGGTAGGCATTTCAGTTAGGATTTGGGAGGCATTTCAGTTCCTTGGTCGTTCAACGTATGTTCGCTAAAATGGAAAAAGTGTTGTATCGTTCAGTGATTCGCACTTTACTTTTGAAAGGGAAACTTGCGAGTAGATAAAAGCGAAATTAAATGTTGTTTATGGATACCTTTCGTCATCTATAACAAGATATTGGCTCAACAACTTCAATCGTAATCGAACATCCGTTTTAGATGAGCAACGCTCGGGACGCCCGCAGAAGTGGTTAGGGAGGTCATTGAAAACGTCTTCTACTTACAAAGAAGCAAGTAATACGGCAATTTCTGCTAATGTTTACCTCAATTAGCTGATGTAGATAATAATATGCCTAATCTTTTGTAAGAATAGTTGTAGATAAGATAGAGAGTGATGTGAATGGAACACGTCAGATTTGTTTACGTTGGTTTGATCGTCGAAATACTCGAAAAATCTCATTGTGAATAATAATAATAATAATAATAATAATAATAATAATAATAATAATAATAATAATAATAATAATAATAATAATAATAATAATAATAATAATAATAATAAGAAGAAGAAGAAGAAGAAGAAGAAGAAGAAGAAGAAACGTTCTTGGTTACGTTGGCTACACTATGACGGTAATCATTTTAAAACAGAGTTGCAAATTAGTGATGTTTTTCCCTCTAGATCTATTAAAATGATTTGTAATAAATATTCAAGTTTTCACGCCAAAAAGAATTAAAGATGGCATTTTAAAACTTTAACGTAGGTATAAGGTTTTCGTTCTTACAATTAATAGAGGTTAAGTATTTCTGTTCCTATACGGCGACATTTTCTGTATTTGTGTTGGCTATACTGTAACTGTTATGGCGAAAGTGAATGTTATTATTTTCCGTGTAGGTTGTTAATTTTAATTTACTATAAAACAAGATAGTATTTTATAAAGTGATTGGTGTGCGCTAAAATCCATTGCAAAAATGATAAATATGAATTTTTCACAGATTTGTAACTGAAGCAAATTGTTGGAACTTTGTGTTTAAAAGTATCTGCGCAAACATTGGGGGCGACGTGACTTATTTTATTAATATTGAGGAAATCAGTGCATAATGGCTGTTCCTCCGGCTGCCCTAGTTAACAGGAATAAGAAACATTTTATGGGAGTTCCTGCTCCTTTAGGTTATGTTGCTGGTGTCGGTCGAGGTGCTACAGGTTTCACCACTCGTTCAGATATTGGTCCTGCGAGAGATGCTAATGACGTATCAGATGATAGACATGCACCGCCAAGTAAACGCAAAAAGGGTCACCAGAAAGAAGAGGAGGAGGATGACGACGAAGATCTGAACGATTCAAACTATGATGAATTTTCAGGTTATGGTGGTTCATTATTTAGTAAAGACCCTTACGACAAAGACGACGAAGAAGCAGATGCCATTTACGAAGCCATTGATAAACGAATGGATGAAAAAAGAAAAGAATACAGAGAAAAACGGTTAAAGGAAGAATTAGAAAGATATCGACAGGAACGACCAAAGATTCAACAACAGTTTAGTGACCTTAAACGAGGGTTAGTAACTGTAACAGAGGATGAATGGCGAAATGTTCCAGAAGTTGGTGATGCAAGAAATCGAAAGATGCGTAATCCTCGCTCAGAAAAATTCACCCCACTTCCTGACTCAGTCTTGGCACGAAACCTTGGAGGGGAAACTGCAACTACAATAGATCCAACAAGTGGACTGGCTAGTGCATTTCCTTCAGGCACAGCAACTGGAATGTTGACACCCACTGGAGATCTGGATCTCTGCAAGATTGGTCAAGCTCGTAACACGCTTATGAATGTCAAGTTAAGCCAAGTTTCTGATTCTGTAGAAGGACAGACTGTAGTTGACCCTAAAGGTTACTTGACAGACTTGCAGAGTATGATACCCACATATGGTGGCGATATCAATGACATTAAGAAAGCCCGACTGTTACTGAAATCAGTCCGTGAAACAAATCCAAATCATCCTCCTGCTTGGATAGCATCTGCAAGACTGGAAGAAGTAACGGGTAAAGTACAGGCGGCCAGGAACCTTATTATGAAAGGCTGTGAAGTAAATCCAAAGTCGGAGGACCTTTGGCTGGAGGCAGCAAGATTACAGCCACCTGATACAGCTCGTGCTGTAATTGCCCAGGCAGTACGCCATATACCAACATCAGTTCGCATATGGATAAAGGCAGCAGATCTTGAACTAGAAATAAAGGCAAAGCGAAGAGTTTATCGTAAGGCACTGGAGCACATACCAAACTCAGTTCGACTATGGAAGGCAGCTGTTGAACTAGAAGATCCCGAGGATGCTAGAATTCTGCTCAGTAGAGCTGTGGAATGTTGTCCTACAAGTGTAGACCTTTGGCTAGCATTGGCACGCCTGGAAACATATGAGAATGCAAGGAAAGTGTTGAACAAGGCACGTGAAAATATTCCAACAGATCGTCAGATATGGACCACTGCTGCCAAACTGGAGGAAGCTAATGGAAATAATCACATGGTTGATAAGATAATTGAACGTGCAATTGCCTCTCTCACTGCTAATGGTGTGGAAATTAACCGAGAGCATTGGTTCAAAGAAGCTATTGAAGCAGAGAAGGCTGGATCTGTTCACACTTGCCAGGTAAATCTTGTACAGCATTTTGAAATATACATAAAAGTCAGTGTATGTATTTTTGTTATAAGTTTTTACACCGCTGCACCAATTTTAACCAAACTTGGCACAGATACCTTTTGACACAAAGTAAAAATTGTCTAGTTTAAAATTCAAAATTCCATCCCATTTCTCAGGATTAACTTTTAATTTCACGTAATGCTTACAAAATCAAAAGTGTCAATATCAAGAAGAAGAAATTCACATATTATTCATTGGTCTCATCTTTCATATTGACATAATTAGTCAAATAAATAATTACAACAGCTATTATGCTTACACAGATGCAAAAGCGCTATGATCTCACGGTTGTAAAATTAGCAAAGTTGACCATATTAAATACATCTTATTTATCACCAGGAGGTTGTGGATTTATACACATCATGTCATCCTAAATTCCATAAAAATTTAATATATCACAAGGATTTTGTTTTTCCATTTTGTTACATAGTCACGTGTTTTAAACAATAAATATTGGGTTTACATGTTAGTATCTGAGCCAAACTCAACTTAGGCAAGAAATCCCTTTGTGCTCACATGTTTTGATATTACCAGTGATGAATACCTAACCCTACTGCTTCAGTACAGAAAAGATATGCAATTGGATTTTCTATAGTCACATTGCTTTGCACATAAATAACATAACTATGAACACTATATCATATCTGCTTTAAATCCTCTCCAATCAAGAACCACAAAGTTATGCAGCAATAACGCATAGTGCCCATACTAAAGAACAGGTTATAATCTTAGATGCCCATGATAACATACCTGTGATAGTTGATACTTTTGCAGTTGGTAAACTGACTGACCCTGCAAACATCTGTTAGGTATATTTCAATTTTTAATTAATACCTACCGATAGTTACCATTTGGGGGGAGGGGGGCTGGTAAAGAGTATATCCAACGTAATCCTGGAGTAATAAGGAATGTTTTTTAAGACACAAGATGTTTTTGTAAAGTCACATTGCTCACCCACTCCCCCCTTTTTGGTGCCCTCTTTTAAATAGGGCAAACATTGCCAAAAGTATTGCTAAATGAATGTTCCAATATATGAAAATGTTGCTAAACCCCTCAGCTACACATGGTTCATTGGAGCTTGTGGTTTGTAAGTCATTTAAATTCTCCATTTTTCAAAGATGCAAATATTTAAAAAATTGTTGACTTCCACAAAAATGGCTGTAACAATTTTGATTAAAATATCATATGTTGCAGATATTTTTATGACAAATGAAGATTATTGTCTAGTCTAGAGTTCCAAATTCCATACCATTTCACAGGATTTCACTTGATTTCATGTGATGCCTACAAATTCTCACAAGGCCATCTATATCTTATTCAACAATAATTATGATAGCAACAACATTACCAGCATAAGGTTAATAATTACTTAAGACTTTCACAACCTAGAAGCAGTGACTTAACTCATTTTGCTTTTCTTTTGTTTTGTCCCTGTGTATTTTTAATGAAAAATGTATACCCCAAGTGAATCTGTTTTTTAAGCCACAAAACCACCAAATAACACTGATTATCTCAGATAGTACCTAAGTCATATAATATATTGTGTTATCTGGCATTGTACAGATGCATTCTCTATTTGTGTCCCATTTGGCCAATCATGTAAAGGAGTTAATAATAAGATTTAAGAGTTCCTAAGTTTTTAAACATTTGAGATATTGTGTAATTGAAAACAAGGGTTTTAAAAGATATTACCTGAATGTATAATATAATTGTACAATATTTTGACAAGTTCTACTGTTTGGCCATGAGACAAGGTTAGCAAGAGGAGTGTGAGCATAAACATTTTGTTTTAATTCAAAAAGTGCTTAAACATGCAGAAAATGTTTATCTTTCTATCTCCTCTAAGAAATATTTTAAAAATAACTTAAGTTTGTAAAATCTTAATTTAAAATATTTAATACTAACCAGTGTTTGCTTTCTCAAAGACTTACATTAAAAACAGCACTAAGATTTTTTGTTTAATTCATTACAAAGAGTCTTCCTGTGCAAGGATGATCATAGATCACCTTCCACCTGTAAATTGAATATTCTGGAAATAGCCTGTAAAGTTTTTGTTACTTCAGAAAGAATAATGACGTAAACAGGAAACCATAAGCTATAGATAAAACTTTACAGAAAGTGTAAATCTGTTTGAAACACATACATTAAATTAAATAAATGTAATTGGTGTGCAAGCAGTTAGTAATTGTGATGTGTATTTGAATTAGAAATTTATGAATTGGAATTTTAACACAGCACAAAAGGTAATTTTACCTGGACATGTTTCGAAGCGTATGGGCTTCATCTTTGCTTCTGTTGGAAACTATTGAAGATGAAGCGCATACTCTTCGAAACATGTCCATTACCTTTTGTGATGTTTTCCTGTGTTATGATTTCAATTCAATAATTTCTAAATCATATAAGTACTTTTTTTTGATGGGGGCATCAATCATATCTAAGATATCTGTTATTATTGTTTTCAATTTTTTAATACTTTTGTCATTTTTAAAGTTTGCTATTCATTTGATATCCTGAAAAGACTACAGAATTCCTTCAAGGCTGGTATATAGTTACCATTTTTAAAATATTTAACTTTCTTGTCTCCTGTATCCTTTTTGTGCTTGTAGCAAAATGTATATTGAAACCATTCCTGCAAATGTTTATCTAGATTAAGCTAAAGTAAATAGGAAAATAACATTTTTGTCACAATATATTGTAGAAAATAGATAAAAATAAATGACAGTCATTAGAGAAAGTCATGTGACTGTAACACATCAGGTTTTTAAAATTGTTAACTAAATTAAGACACGTAATATTATGGATGCACCTGAGATGGTGCTGATGTTAGTTTTACTATTGAGATTAATGAATGTGTCCATATTACTTACAGGTGCTGATCCGAGCTATAATTGGGCAAGGTGTTGAAGAAGAAGATCGTAAACACACATGGATGGAAGATGCAGAAGCATGTGCATCTCAGGGTGCCTACGAGTGTGCACGTGCTGTGTATGCTCATGCCCTTACAACATTTCCTAGCAAGAAGTCCATATGGCTAAGGGCAGCTTATTTTGAAAAGAATCATGGTACTAGGGAATCTCTTGAAGCATTGCTGCAGCGTGCAGTGGCCCATTGTCCCAAGTCTGAGGTTCTCTGGCTTATGGGTGCCAAGTCAAAATGGATGGCTGGGGACGTTCCTGCTGCTCGTGGTATCCTGTCACTTGCTTTCCAAGCAAATCCTAACTCTGAAGAAATCTGGTTGGCCGCAGTGAAGCTAGAGTCTGAAAACTCGGAATATGAACGAGCCCGTCGTTTGTTAGCTAAAGCTAGGGCTTCTGCACCAACACCACGTGTGATGATGAAGTCAGCCAAACTGGAGTGGGCTTTGGATAACTTGGATCAGGCATTGCATTTATTGGAAGAGGCTATCAAGGTCAGTATGCTTTTAGAACAGAGTATTATCAGTAGGTAATGCAGGAGTGATTTCCAAATCATTAATAAATTCACAAGTCACAAAATGACTAGAGAGTCTGGAAATTCAGAGTAGTATTTGCTAGGTCTATTTCATAAATATAATGAAGTGATTTGCGAAAGGTATTTATTTAATATTATTTTCTCTTTTGTGGCATTGGAAGTTAGGCTGACCAACTTTTGAACATGCAAATAATCGAGATTAAGTGACAGCAAATAATAGTGGAACTTTTGGGCATAAATCCTACTTTGAATCAATGTTGATATTTAAAATATAAATTTCAGTTTAAACTGTATTACACCAAAGCTTTTAATATAATTTGAAATATTCAATGTGTGACAATACTAAATACGTATACACCTCATTATTCATGAGCAAATTATCCATTCGTCTAAAACGAAAGTATATGGTTTTTCTCTGCAAACAGCAATAAATGACCTGCTGCAGGACAATAAGTGCCATTTCCAATGCTTAAACAACTGCTATGTGACAATAGAGTGCATTTTCCATTGTCATCAGCCAACCTGTTCCGTGTAAATCGAAAACAAGCTCAGTTTTCTGATGTTAATCAGTATGTATTATCTGTGCAAGTAGAAGAGAGCAGTGTAAACATTATGTGCAGTGGCATGATGTGATTGCTGCAGTCGGCCGGCAGCCAATATCTACCTATGGCTATCGCTCCCAATCTCTGTGCCTTTCTCCCACTTTGTACTGCGCAACTTGACTGCTCACGTCTATTTGCAAGGATAATAAGTATCATTGAAACAAGTTAAAAGAGTTGGCAGAGAAACAAAACAAAACATTTGAAAGATTTGAAAAGGGGGAAACTGCTGCAAAACTAACTGCTGATTATGGTATTGGAATGCAGACTTTTTGGGATGTTAAAAAGATAAGCAGATAATACAGGACTTTGTTGGGAACCACAGTTCTAATACTGGATCCTCTGCACAAAAATGCATGAAGAGATCCACATTCAATGAATTAGATGTTGTTCTGTTGCAACAGTTTAGCCAAAAATGAGCAGAAGATGTCATTATTTCAGACACAGTTTGGGGGCTAAATTTTTTCATGTCTTTCTAGGGTTAGAGGCAGAATTTCCTATTTACATATTATGTTGTACCTTAAAAGCATTAAATTGCAGGTTTTTTGATTATTCAATTGTTTTCAATTATTTGTGTATTTTCTCCCCCACATTACCCCAAATAATCAACAGTATACTGTATATTTACAATTAGAAAGTCTATTTATTAGATTAAACTTCCTTTCAATTAACAACAAATGCTGCAGCAGCTTTGATTTTCTTAGATTGAGCTTATCTACAGATGTTGAAGCAACTTTTATCTCTCTCTCTCTCTCTCTCTCTCTCTCTCTCTCTCTCTCTCTCTCTCTCTCTCTCTCTCTCTTTTTTAGCTTAACATCTTTTAACCTGGTTGGTCTTAGCAGATGATGAGTGAAATTGGTGAAATGATTTCAGGGTCCATGGAACTTAAAGTTACTCAACATTTGTCTCCTCAGAATAAGAGAAGACTCCAAAAAAAAAAAAACAACCTATTTGCATAACTCATCCTAAACGATTCAAAATCATGACCTCTTGAATGTGAAGCAAAGCTCTAAACCCCTCCCTCTATCGAGGTGGGCAATTTTTATCTTGTCTTGCTGTGTAAACAGTAAGAAATGTTTACAGTTATAATTAAAATGGATTATTACCATTAGTTCTGATTTAATACTATGCTACTCTGATTTCTTATATTTGTCCAATTTAAGTCCCAGGCCTCATAGTTTAACCCATTGCATTGATTGATTTAATAGTTGCTTTAACTGTGAAGCACAGGACATAAGTATTTATAACATCATAAATCACCATTGGGGTATGTCATTCAAAAAAATTTGAAATATCCTTGTATTTTACTGGAAAAATGTGAATTAGTTGGGGGATTTTATGCCACATTGCCATGTTCCTATGGCAGATCACTGGTTAAAACATTTGGACGGAGAATAGGAGGTCTGTTATTAAAATCCCAGCTTTTGGCATTGAATTTTTCAGTCTGACTCTAGCTATCCAACTATAAATGTGATTAAAATGCTTCGCCAATCAGTAGTGTTACCTATATTAATTCTTTGGAATACCGCAACACTCTTGATACTTGGAATCTCTATTTGGACGCAGATCCATCTATTCTTTCTCATACTATCACAGCTATTTTTTCTGCATTGAAAGATATAGAGATCCAATCAGACTATCATATTGGGAAGCCAGAAGACTGTTGACAGTGTTGCAAAATATATAGAGGATCATAATAAATAAAAATAATTAAATTTAAGGGTAGCGGTGAAAATTTGGAATAATTTTCTAAATTAAAAAATTGAATATACAACTGTTTTGCAGAGCATCTTTCTCCTTACATCTGCTGATATAACATAGGTTTTAGAAATCTTGTTTTAACAAATAATATTTATTTGCAGGTTTTCCCAGACTTTGCCAAACTCTGGCTAATGAAGGGGCAGATAGAAGAGCAGCAAGGTAAAATAGACAAGGCGTATGACACTTACAATGCTGGCATCAAGAAATGTCCCACATCAGTACCACTCTGGAAGCTCTTAGCCTCCCTAGAGGAGCGCCGTGGAATGTTGACTAAAGCTAGGTAAATATTTTCTTGTGATTTGTATTGGTGGCCACAGTACTTACATCAGCTTCTAAAATATATGTAAGGTGTCATTAATGTGTGTAAGAAATATGGCTGATTTTGCCCATTTAAGATGACCTGTAAATAAACAAAGTGAGTTGGAATACAGGGCAAGTCAAAACACTGGATATGATTTCAGTAATTTACTGTGTGAAATCTAATGAACATTCCTTATTATGAAATTTATGGTTTTGAAGATTAACTCTCAAAGTTTATTTTCGTTACATTGGTTTCACTTTCACACTTTTGCCCACAAGGTGTGAGCAGCAGAGTAGTTAAGGAAAATGGAGGTTGACTGGAAAACAGAAATCCTTTTGTGTGCTTGATGATCACTAATATACTCTGTAATTAGTGTTCAGAAGGATTTTTGAACCAAATATTAGAAATACCCACCCACTAGGAAGGTCATTCATATGTGGTATTTGCAATTCACAGATTTTCTGCATCTGTAAACAAAAAATCTGATGTGTACCATTCACATGACTTTCTCCATATCCCTGCAGCAAATAATTCTTAAAAAGCCTATACTTCTATATACTTTATGCTAATCAGAAAAAATTAGCAGAAATAGTCTTATTACTCGCTTCCTTGTAAGTTGAAGCGAAATAAGGGACAACCGTAGGTTAAAGTGATAGTCAAAAGCTGGTTGCTATGTCAATGAAGTTCCTTTGTTTATATGAATAGGAGTTGACAAGTTCCTGTATGAGAAAAGTATACGTTTTTCATAGCAGAAACCAAAAATAAGAAATGTCACAAAAACGACGAACTCCACGAAAAAAATGTATATAACATAAATTGTGTGTTTTAATGTGCTCTACATTTTTTGTGCAGTAAGTTTTTGTCCATCTCTTACAGTTTAGCAGTTATTCAAAATTTAGTAAAATTCATCCTGAATAAACTACTCTTCAGAGGCTATTCCCAGAAAATTCAAGATATACATTTTATTTGTCAGGTAAATATGTTTAATATCCGAAATTTTAATCAAAATCGTTAGAGCCATTTTTGAGAAAATCAAAATTTTCGAAAAAAGTTCCATGTAAAGGGTAGTTGGGGGTGGGGGGGATTTTTCTCAAAATCTTCGTGTCGCATCCCTGGAAGATACTAAACTTAAATACCAAGTTTGGTATTTTACCGACTTTTCGTTTTTGAGTTATCGTGTTCACAGACACACGGACACAAACACACACACATGGACCTTTTTGTAAAAATGCTTCTTTTTTTTTTTTTTTTGGATATTGGGGACCCTAAAACATATATTTCCGGTGAAATGTCGGTATCGAATTTTTGGGTGGAGTGCAATACTTTCTCTATACACTATGTACATAGTGCGTATGGAGAAAGTAAAAATGAGTGGGGAAGAGACAGTATTATAGCTTTACACATGTTTTGCATGAAGTCCACCTATCAGGCATCAGGAGAATTCAATTACCACAAAAAAACTATACAGTGGATTATTCGAAAATGTTTAGAACTGAAATTCTACTACTTGCAATTGCTTTAAACCTTAAAAGACACAGACTATGCAATGGGAGTATCCTTCTATGGTGATCCCCATCCACAAATGGAAGAGGATGGTTTGTGTGCATATAGAACTTGGGATGTACATTACAATGCTTGTAGTGTATCAGAAGAAATTTTTGAGATATTTTGTTGTTGTTTGCTCTCATCAATTGACAGAATCATATTAGTGCTGTTGGTATGCTGGAATTTTGTCCCACCAGACTTATTTTACATGCCAGTAAATCTACTGACATGGGGGCTGTCACCTTTAAGCACACTTAAAAACCATCAGTCTGGTCCAGGTTTGAACCCTCAACTGTGGGATAGAAAATTTTTGAGTGCCTAACTTTCAAACCATATGTGTCATAATATGACATGTTCATTAGATTCAAAACTTGCAAATATGCATAGAAGTTTGTGACAGTGATGTGATTAAATAAAAGAATTTGAGTCAGATTTTGTAACACAAACATCACTTATTTTTACTTTCATCGGAATTAAGGGTTGAAAATGGGAACAAGTGTTCCCGAAACCGGTGAGTAAAAATAATTTTTGTGTTACAAAATCAGACTCAAATTCTTTTATTTTTTTATGTTCATTAGATTTTGCACAAATTTGAAACAAGTCCAAAATTTTGACTTAAGCCCCACATTGTTAGAAAAATTGTTTGGCAACATTCATTGTGGGTTGGTAGATGGATGTCGTTGAAATGGAGGTATTTGAGAACATATTTTCAAGAAATGTAATTTTTTCCATTGTTGCTTAAAATAGCCATTATTGGTATTTATCTCATATATTTGTTAGTCTCTATTGTACAGTTATTGCAAAAATTTGGTTTAATTGAATCACCCTGTAGAAATACATTTTTATATGAATAACTTTTAAAATAAAATTATTATAAATGTTAATGGATAATAAAGATTGTGAAAGTTTTAATTCCAAATCAATCTTTTACAGGTCTGTGCTGGAGAAAGGGCGCCTACGCAATCCAAAATGTCCCCAACTCTGGTTGGAAGCAGTGAGAGTGGAGTTTAGGGCAGGTTTACGTGATATTGCAAACACACTAATGGCCAAAGCTCTTCAAGAATGTCCTAATGCTGGAATACTTTGGGCTGAAGCCATTTTTCTCGAGCTTCGTCCTCAGCGCAAGACCAAAAGTGTGGATGCACTTAAAAAATGTGAGCACGATCCTCATGTACTGCTAGCTGTTTCAAAGTTATTCTGGTGTGAACGTAAGATTCAGAAATGCAGAGAGTGGTTCAACCGTACAGTAAAGATTGAACCTGATCTTGGAGATGCTTGGGCATATTTCTATAAGTTTGAGTTGATGAATGGCACTGAGGAGCAGCAAGAAGACATAAAGAAGCGCTGCGTTGCCGCTGAGCCACATCATGGTGAATATTGGTGCAAGGTATCCAAGGACATTCGCAACTGGCGACTAAATACCGATCGTATCCTTGTTTTGGTGGCAAAGGACATCCCCATTCCTGTCTGAACATTTTGTTAATGTAAACAAATAAATTAGCCATCAAATCATAACTTTCTCTGTATTCATTTTACAGATGTAATTTGTGTGGCAAAAATGTTTTAAAGCTCTAATGTTTACAGAAGATTGTAAATACTTTATTTAATAGTCATATCATAAGTGAATAAAGCGTTATGCTAAAACATAGAGTAGAGTTTCTGAGTCTGGTTTAGTGATTCTAATGTGGTAGGTTTAGTTTACTTCCTTTGTGACAGTTTTATTGCGTTGAGTCAGCATTAAAAAAACTGAAGTCTTTCATTCACATAATTTTCTCTATCTATTCTGCAAAAAACTATTTGTATAAAAGCTTATTCTTCTATTTACTAATTAAGATGAACATGAGCAGAAATGAACTTATTTCTTATTTCCTTGCAGACACAATGAGAACAGGAGAATACAGGCTTAAATGATTGTCAGATCTTTTAAAAGCTGCTCTCTATGTGATGATATTAAAATTATTTTCTTTTTGCAAGGCCAGGAGTAAAACAAGAAAACAAATGAGGATTTTTTTTCCATTTGAGAAAAGTGTAAGTATTGGAAAATTTAAACCAATAACAGGGAATATCTCAGAAATAGTTAGCTCCACAAAAAAGTATATGACATAATATGTATGCTTTAACTAGATCTACACTTTTTATGTACTAAGATTCTGTCTTTCTCTTATGGTTACCAATTATGCAAAAGTCATCCAAAATGAAGAGGACTTCAGAAGCTATCCCCAGAAAATTCAAGGTATCATTTCTTTTGTCATCAAAATAAATATATATTTTAACCAGAATTGTTAAAGCCATTTAGAAAAAAATGTTCCATGTAAAGAGTAGTTTGCGTTATTTGAGTTTTGTTGAAAATCTTCATGTTGCACCCTTGGAAGATATTGAACTTAAATGTCAACAGGCCTCAAACATATATTTGTGATGAAATTTACACTATAAATTTTTAGGTGGAATACAATACTCCCCTATCTATTCTAAATAGCAGAGAAAGTAAAATTATTAAAATATTTTTAGGTGGAATACAACACTCCCCTATCTATTCTACATAGCAGAGAAAGTAAAAATTATTAAAATATAATTGAGTTGGCTGTTTTGGGAGAAACATTTAATACTGAAAAACAGGAACTGACCTTAAATTTCAGCCAAATGCAAAAGCTACATCCCTATCAGGAAATTTATCAGTGAGTTACAGCTGATGTTGGAAGCAAGATAATCTCTGAAACACACTCAAAGGTAATTTGTATAATTTGTAAAAGTAGTGAAGTCAAATTAAAAATTGTATTCAATATAAATTTTCAATATGAGCAAGTCTATTAGGCTATATATAGGTAGGACCCCCAGTTCTGGGATAAAGGATAACTAGTTAAGGTAAACAAGGGTCAAAAATTAAATGCACTTATGTTTTACATGAGTTTTGTTGTTGTATAGAATGTATTACTTTCTCTACATATACCTAGTATGTAGAGGGAATATTGCATCATTTCACCCAAGAGCTCAATATTGAAAGTTCACAAGAAAAACATGTTTAAGGGTGGGTGGGTGTGTGTATGAGAGAGAGAGATAATGAAATGTCAGATTAATATTAAACTTGCTTTTAATTTAAGTTTCTTTTAAAACTTCACTTATCTCTGTCAAATTGTAAAATTTTGGACGAAGAGGATTTTTGCATATTTTTTTGTTTATTGTCTATATGCTTGTATCTAAAAAAATTGCATTTTTTAATAAAAACAAAGGCTGATGTTACATTAATATGACTTTCTCTAACCATTCTTCAACATACTATCCTTAAAAAAGTGAATTCTTCTGCTTCATGATAATGCAGATAAATGTTTGCATAAATGCTTTTATCACATATTTCCTTGTAGATGTAAAAGGATAAGATGATCTATATTTTCCATGTTGTAAGTTTTTATCTATCTCTTGCGGTTTCCCAGTTATGCAAAAGTTATCCAGAATGAAGAGGTCTTTAGAGACTGTATGTGGTATATTTTAATCAAAATTGTTAAAGCCATTTTTAAAAAATATTTTTTTTTTTAAATCTTCCACGTAAGGGGTAGTTTGAGATATGGGAATTTTCTGGAAATCTTTGTGTCACATCCTTGGAAGGTACTGAATGTAAATACCAAGTTTGATAAAAAATAAAAGAATTTAACACTTGTTCCCAAAACTGGTCCCATTAAGTAAAAAAAATCTGATGTGTTCCATTCGCATGACTTTCTCTATATCTCTGCAACAAATTATTGTTAGAAGGCATATGCTTCTATTTACTTAATGCTAATTGAGAAAAAATTAGCAGAAATAGTCTTATTACTTGCTTCCTTGTAAGTAGAAACAAAATAAGGGAGTATCAAAGGGTAAAGTAATAGTCAAAAGCTGGTTGCTATGTGACTGAAGTTCCTTGGTTTGTATGGACAGGAGTTGACAAATTCCTGTATGAGAAAAGTTAGTTTTTTAAAGCTGAAACCAAAAACAAGGAATACCTAAAAAACGATCAACTCCATGAAAAAAATGTATATAACATAAATTGTATGCTTTACCATGCTCTACATTTTTTGTGTAGTAAGTTTTTAACTATCTCTTACGGTTTAGCAGTTAATGAAAAATTCCGTAAATTTCATCCAGCATAAAGTACTCCCAGAAAATTCAAGATATACATTTTATTTGTCAGGTAAATATCTTTAATATTCGAAATTTTAATCAAAATTGTTAGAGCCATTTTTGAGAAAATCAAAATTTTTGAAAAAGTTCCACGTAAAAGGGTAGTTGGGGGTGGGGGGATTTTTCTCAAAATCTTCGTGTCGCATCCCTGGAAGATACTAAACTTAAATACCAAGTTTGGTATTTTACCTGCTTTTTGTTTTTTAGTTATGTTTACAGACACACGTGGATCTTTTTCCAAAAATGCTTTTTTTGGATACAGGGGGCCCTAAAGCATATATTTCCAGTGAAATCTCGAAATTGAATTTTTGGGTGGAGTGCAATACCTTCTCTATACACTATGTACATAGTGCTTATAGAGAAAGTAATAAGTGATGTTTGTGTTACAAAATCTGAATCAAATTCCTTTATTTTTTATTTAATCACATCACCGTCACAAGCTTCTATGCATATTTGCAAGTTTTGAACCAAGTTTGATATTTAACTGACTTTTCCTTTTGGAGTTATACTGTACACACACACATACACATGCATGCACATTTTTCTAAAAATGCTTTTTTGGGAATCAGGAGCCCTCAAAACATGTAATTCTGGTGAAGTCTTGGTATTGAAGTTTTGGTGGAATACAATAGCATCTCTAGCTACGTACATTGCATGAGACAGAGAAAGTAGGTCTTTAGTTACATGTGATTTTTAAGATGGAAATAAATATCAAATAAGTTCTTTTTCACTGCTTGCTATAGTGTTGCCTTTAGGCAGCATGGATGTTTAGTCAGTTGTAGAATATTTTAACTGTATTTTTTGTTATATTCTTATTATACTTGCATTTGATACATTGAAGCCCAGACATGTCTTAAGTTGAAGAACCTAGAAACCCAGGGTTTTTACACCTACTTGAATTATTATTTACTGTACATCAATGAAATCTGCTAAAATTGTTTGGTACAATCTAAAAGTGTGGTTTTCAAGGATTTCTCAACAAGTAAGAAAATTGTCATTACCTCTGTATTAATATTTTATTTTAAATTTACAACAAATATCAAATATGATTTTAAAAAATTTGTGTAAAGCAGCTTACACTCCTTTAATTGAAAGCTCAAAAATCACTTCCTCGGATCAGAATTTTCCAGAACTTCCTTTGTATCCTGAATTTCAGCTTCATTTTGCAGACATTGAGAAAAATGTTGCACTTTAACATTTAAGAACATCAAACATAAACAGATCACGCCACCTTCAAGGAAAATGATGTGAATTATCCGAGAGCAGCATGAACATTTTGCATGGCCCGAGCTATACTTGGGCTTGGTCTTCAATGTGTTAACAATAAAATACAAGTATAGGATTGTTAAATTATTAGGCAACCCCTGTTGCAGCCTCTCTCCACTGTGCAAAAGATCCGAGTGGTGCCAGCAAAGGCGCACTAAAATACATATCTTAAGATAAATTACAGAAATGTTGACATTCTGCTCACATACGGGTAGCACAATTTGTGAAAATATTCTCACTCACTCGTCTAAGCTTAGCAGCAGAAATCCTTGCGATTTCTTGCATGATGTTATCACTAAGTTTCTGTAGATCACACACAGATTTCTGCTGCTGAGCTTAGGTGAATGAGCGAGAACATCTTTAATTTGTTATAGTGCTTGTTTGAGAGCAGATGGTCAATATTTTCAGCATTTATTTAAGGTAAGGACTCCAGTGTGCCTTTGCTGGCACCATTTTCCCAGCGACTCTCAGGTCTCTCGCGCAGTGGAGAGAAGCGGCTAGAGGGGTTACCTTATAATTTAATGTCCCTATATATCTATTAATGCATTTCAACTATATTAAGTGTTTTTATAACAAGCAAAATCCAGCAATTGCAGTCAAATGTATAACCCCTTGATTCCTGTTTTCATTATGCTGGTTATTTTAGAGAGCCCTCCTCATCATCACCATTAGCATATTTGACTGCAATGGTTGGGGGTTCGAGCTTGTTATATTTAGCCTTGGGTGGCCAGTCTAGTTTATCTTGTTTTAATGATCATGGCTATCACTTACATTAAGGTGCCTGGGATAGGAGTATACAAACTAGTGTAGAAATCAGAACACCACCATATGTAGAAAATAATGCAGTTGTGTGTTAATTGCTAATTATAACAGATGTGAAAGGAAAGTTATATTTACAGGTGAAACAGCATAAATGTTAGAAATACATTTATTTTATTAAAGTATTCACAGTTATAAAAGTACAAAAATATATATTTTTTTTTTTCGTTTGTGGAATAAAGTTGATGTGAATACCAAAGTACAGCAAAATACTGATGTACACAGTTTATGGATAAAACTGACTGAATTAATGTAAAATTACCATTTATACTGGAGCATAAATAACTTAAAATTTTATTCACACAAAATGGAAAGTTGAGTGTATTAATTAATTTAACCACAAACTATAGATTCATTCTTATGCTTTTAAAATGTAACTATGTGAGCTGCTTTGTTCCAGAGCCCATCTCCTCTGCAGGTGTCTCACCCAAATGTAAGTCCTTGGGGATGAGTTCTAAGGAAAGGAGGATAATTAAAGCAAGAATATAAACAACAAATTTTGTATCATCACATTCCATGATGATAAAGGATATGAAAATAGAAATAGAACACAATCCCAATTTCATCAATACATATTAAATATATGCTAACATTAGAGGTAGGAAAAAATAGTATTATCATTAATTTGGAAGGTGATGGAATTGTTCCAAAAATAATCTTGATCCAGTTGCATACTTCCAAAATAACAACAGTCCTTCAACTTTCCAACAAAGTGAACAATTGAATATTTTTATAACCAGTTATATTTCTGTCATCGGAATCTCATCCTGCCTTTCACTACAAGGTCTTATATGTTCACCATTTGAGTCATTTTGTAGCACTATTATTTCTTCTCCTTTTAGTCTGTATATTTCTGGCACTATTAGGAACACAATTAGTACAAGTCCTGTTGCAGAGGTCCCTGCATAAAACCAGAATGTTCCAAAAGGATGAAGAGCATCTATCATTCGTATTAAAAGACTTTTTTCCACTGCCTGCAGCAAGAAATGCAAACTGCCACCAAGACTTAGAACAAGTGGTCTAAGAGTTGGTGCAGTGTAAGTGAACGTGGCCACATGTGCTAGGGTCCCAATGCCAACCCAGAAGGCTACCTGGAAGATAAGGGATGCAGAAAATGGGATCCATGGTACTGCCCAAGTCCAGTTCTCACCCTGCTCTAAGCCAAAGAGGCAGAGTCCTATAGAGAAAAGGCTTAGTGACACTATTGCTGCAGAAAAGATGAGACAGATACCCTCAATCCACTTACTATTACAGTAGGTCATCAGTCCTAGTGTAAAAGTCACTAAAGACACTCGCAATAAAGCATTTCTCAGTTGAGAACTTGGAAATTCTTGAATGTCCAGTCCTGCAAATTTTAGTACCCAGTCTGAGTAGAAGTTGCATACTTCCATTCCAGCAAAGTCTGATAGACACAGCAGACATGTTGCAAGGCAGAGGGCTCGGAGAAATGTTATCAACTTCATCAGAGTGCTGGTGGCAGCAGATGCTTCACTCCCTCTATTGTCTCTTGAGATTCTGCAACATAATTGTAGCCATTAGATTTTTAAGCAATAAGATACACTGATATGGTTGTACAGTTAATAAATATATAATCACAAAATTATCACTGAATATTTCTGGATTGAAGATGTGAGCTGTTTTCATAGTGAAATTCCAGCAAGAGCTTATAACCCATAGGAAAATATTCCATTGTATCAAGCACATAATTACATTTTGAAAAAGGAACTATGTGCACTGCCAGGTAATAGAATCTGTGATGAAATTTTGGGGATAAAATCCTGTGCATTTGCCTAAGTTTTCTTTTAACTTTTTTGTTTTTGTCTTCATGTAGATATTTGATTGGGTACCCACAATATCATGATCCAAAATTTCACCCACAGAATAAAAGAAATAAAACTCAGATGGTACAAGAGGACATCTATTCAACTAAGACACTTTATTAAATTATCCAGCAAATGATGTAGGAAGGTTGACTATGCAATCAAAACATCTGTCCAACACACATTGAATCATCTTTATCACAGAACCTGCAGGTAACCATTACAACATATATGTTAAACATGAATTAATGTACAGATTGACTAATATAGTTGAAAGTACAGTTTCTTCATTTTATGCCAAGGCTGCAAATCATGCAAATATGTATATCAGCTGAGATGGCAATGACCTTGGTATCCACTGCAGAAGTGGCGCAGTGCATGTCGGGATATGTTTATCAGCTGTGAGTTGTCTTAGCTGTTGCTTTGTCTTTGTGTTCTGAAATATTTTGACAATATGTGTGTTGAGTGTGATTTTCTTAGGAATGTTATTATTTTCTCATTAGTCCACAGAAGTGCCTGCCAATAAATTCACACTTGAACAGCATATTTTTTTGTACAATACATGCATAAAAACTGAAAAACTTAAGACAGGTGTCTAGACAATTTCAGTAGCAATTTCCTGGTTATCCAGTCCAGGTAGAGATGTTTGGTCAATGAATTTAGAACAATGGAGTTGCTAAATGCTGAAGCAAAATTAACATGTTCTAATGGAGGAAAAGCTATAAAAATAGGTGCTGCATTCAAATGCTCAGGTCGTCTCCTTAGCGCGGTGGTAGCATTGCTACTTACCAAGCGGGAGACCTGGGTTCGATCCCCAGCACCAGCGTGGGGATTTTTCCCCCGCTGGGAGACCTGGCCCGGGGTGCACTCAGCCTCGTAAGGTCCCTGGGAGGCCAATTGAGAAGCTACTTGATGGAGAAGTAGCGGCTCCAGGTCATGAGGACCGCATTAACCGGCCGGGGAGACTCGAGGCGCTGACCACGTCTCACCCTCCAATACTGCACCCCATCCATGACGTCTGTAGTGGACCGAGATGGGGGACGCAGCGGCCGGGCGGTAGGCCAAGGTTCCCCGTGAGCTGTCGTGCCATGGAGTTATTCAAATGCTCACCTAAAATATCTCTCAGCCATGTTGCACAGCAAGTGGGTGTTTCACTCACCTCTGTTCATACAGCTACTAAAATTTTAAAACTGAAACCCAACTGTGTTACTATAATGCAGAAATAATGAACATTATGCAAAAACAACTTAAGGTGTGAATGGTAATTTATTCAATGAAGTCAATTACTGAATGATGCTGCACTTTTCCTGTTTTAGTAAAAACTAACTGAAACACCTGCCAAATCCAAACTAACCTATGAATCAGTACCAAATTTGTAACAAATGATAGAACATGATGGTAACACCATCAGTTTTGAAACCGTATAGTTATTGAACTGCCCTTGTAGATCAGACATGCCTCCACACTCACATTCATACCTCCAAACTCTGGGGAGGGTAGGGAATAATCTTGGCTAGAGAAAAATTCCCACCTCTCAGCTGGGAATCAAACCTGGGACTCCAAGCAGGTGCTCTGCTGACTGAGCTATGGGGCTATCCTCCTCTATTATTGTATACTCAATCGTAAAGAATACAGGGGATGTAAATGAAGCTAATTGAATTGTCATTTGATTTAAAAAGGCAGCTGGGAACTAAGTAAATACAGCAATGCCAAAAATCATTTCATAGCCATAATGTTACAAGAATTGGAAGCCATGCTAAATAAGCAATAAAAACCTTGGGGAAGTTAGAATATCTTCAGAATACTAAGTAATAGTTCCCATTCTGGGTTTTACGAGGGCTGGAAAGAAATAGGTGGCAGTATATAAATCTTTCTTGAACCATTTATTGTACAATCATGAGTCTTCTACAGGCCTTCAGTATATTCCCCTGAAGCATGTTGCACCCATTGCTAGATGTGGGCACTGCAGGATACCAGCAGCAGTGCCCTCTTTATTGATGTCTGCAAGAGAGAGTCCTATAGTTCGAAATAAGGCATCTCTGATACAGAAATGTATCCCTCGTAATGGTTCTTTCTTAGGGAACAAATGAAAGTCACATGGACTCATATCCAGTCAATAGGGACAGTACTCTAGAACCTCCCATCGTGCAAACAGATTCCATAAAGCAACTGCACCGTGACAACAGGCATTGTCCTGCAAAAGAATGATTTGGAAGGTTGGCTAACAAGGTTGTTCTACCTTGTTAGCCAATTCCTGTCCACATGCAGCAAAGATTGAACCTATTCAGTTTTTGACCCCATGTTGACCTCCACTTGATTCCTGATGCACACTATCACATCTTGCATGAAAAGCTGCAACCCAACATGCTACAGTCCAATATGGTAATGCCTCATTCCAGCATGCTTCACATAGTTCAGAGTGACATTTCCTGGTATTTTTTCCACGAGCCACTTTGATCTTTATCCATGCATGTTGTTCTAACTTGGAAAACATCCCCTTTAAGGCGATATGTTTTGACAACCTACATTCAACACACGCCACTCCTATCACTAAGGCAACTACCTCACCTACTTTCTACATGTGTTGCCAACAGCAGCTCGAACAAAAATCTCTGCGCAGAGATAAAACAGTATTGCCACTTCTTTCTAGCCCTCATATGTTTGTTATCTTGGCATCTTTGTAGGATCCTTTATTAATTTTTTTTCCAATTAAAAGTTGAAATTCTTCATGCAATTTATTAATAATTAAATTTCAAATATTTACATCTAAGACATTTAATTAAAATTCACATTATATGAAGAACAAAACTTACATTTTGCAGTGCATGTTCTCTTTATACTCCCTGTTGAAAATGAACATTCTCCCTGTTGGAGAATCAGTCACAAAGCAGAAACCAATTGCAGAAATGAATGTTCCACACAGAGGTACAAGATAAAGTGGTGTACCCAGAGTTGTAGGGAAGACTGTGGCCACCGTGTTACCCAGAGCAGGTGACAGTTGAGTGGCTAAGATTATCACTGTTACTGAAGGATATACACTTCTCTTCAACGCAGTACAATGTGAACAACCTGGAACACAGCATTTCTGAATTTGGGTGCTGGGCTGAGATACCCAGCATGCTGGTTGATCTTCAAATTCTAATTTGCATTATTAGGAGGATTATGTGCAGTAACCCAAACAATTTCTTATGAAGCAAGATTAGCATTTATTTTATTATCTTTTGTTTTCTATTTTCTTAAAATATCTTCTAATTAAGGGCTTTGATGGCTTTGGAAAATTTAGTTTTTTAAATGGGACTATTCATTAGAAATTCAACATATACATTTTATTTGTCATGTAAATATCTTAATATATGCTATTTTTAATCAAAGTCATTAGAACCATTTTAGAAAAAAATCAACATTTTCAAAAAGTTTTCCATGTAAAGGGTCATTTGGAATGGAGCTATTTTCTTGAAAATCTTTGTGTCACATCCTTGAAAGATTTAAGCTTAAATATCAAGTTGGTATTTAACCAACATTTCATTTTTGAGTTATGCTGCACGGGCACATATGCAACCAAGGATGAATGGATCTTGTTCTAAACATGCTGTTTTTGGATTTAGAGTACCGTAAAATATTTATTTCTTGTGAAATCTGCGTATCAAATTTTTAGTTGGAATGCAATACCTTTTCTACCTTTGATGTACATAGGAGAGAAAATAATAGATACATAATCTGTAAACCAAAGGTAAAATATTAGGATCTACCAGGGAATAAAGGTGTATCATGTTCAGCATCTTCCATGGACACACATAATTCATGCTGAGAAACCTCAAAATTGCCTGCCACTGAAGATATTTCATTCCCTCTCCATTCTAAAGGAGATACCACCAACAAAGTATTTGTACCTAAAGAATACTTGTGCCAAATTTGGTTAAAATCTGTGTGTGTGTGTGTGCACATGAGTCAAAACAACCATTATGAGGATAGAAACAATGAATGCAGAACCTGTTTTAGTGTGCTTCTTGCATCAATTCCATCATGTTAGAGTCTCTGATTGCAAAATCTGTTTGCGGCACTCAGATGTAAACAAAATGCACACTGTTGCTAAGTGCATCTATACATGTATTCAATAACACATTTGCATTGTGAAAGCTATTAGAGGGTATATTAACATCAAACTCTCATTGTAATATTTAACTTTGTCATTGTCATGTAATATTTCACTATGACTGACAAATGAAAATGGTTCATAAAGTTATATATCAATAATTCTGTTCATACAGCTCTCCGTTATTCTACTACATCTGTGATCACTTGTTCCTATACTCAAAATACTTTTATGGTACTGCCTTTCTACTCACAAAAGTACACAAAATGGCTATCAGGGAACACCAGTGAAATTCTGAGGGCAACTATTACAATACATCTATATTTTAGTGAAAAGAGTAGATAGTTGTTTGAAATTACAACAGTTGTACACTTTTATTTTTCCATTAGTTACTTTCGCCTAGGTACAGGAAGTATTGCCTATCACTTAAAACTTTTGTATGGTTCAGAAATATACATTATAGGTCACTAAACACTGGCTTTGAAATTTCATAGATTGTATGTCATTTGCGTTACATGTAAAAAACAAAAGAATAGTAACTTAGGACTTAAGTGCTTGATAAAACTATTGGAAAATGCAAATTAAGAGTTTGAAATAACTTACAGATGGTTAATGTCACAAAAATATTTATTTGGCATAAAGTGTCTGCTTTAATGAGATGTTTTCTGTTCAAAATTTTTGTTTATCTCTTATGTTTTATCAGTTAAACAAAATGATATAAAATTAATTCTGAAGTAAGACGACTTCTGATTCTATTCACAGAAAATTCAGGATATACAATTTTTAATATATATTTTATTGTTACATTTATATAGAAGACTCCTTTAATATTTATGGTTATATTGCAGGCTTTGACTTGTGGCCCAACTCATTGACTGTAGGTTCTTTAATTGGCTTTTTAAGATTTTTTATGTTTTAGGAATTAAGAGTTGGCTTTTATTAGTCTTAAATGTATGGCTTTAATCAAAATGGTTAAAGGCCATCAGAATAAAGAACATATTGGGGGGCTCAATAATGGAGAATTAAAATTACAAAATTATTATCATAGCTATCCATAAAAACTCATTAGGATAATTCAAAACATTAGGTATTTTCAAAAAGAATTAGGCATTTCATAGTATTAAAAATTTAAATTAGACTAAATATTATTATTTGGGATATGTTACATGTAGGCTTATATTATACATTTTAAATGCAACTGTGCTACATTAGTTCACTGATTGTACCCAAAATGAGATAATCACATTCCAAAAATAAAATTATTCCTCTTGCACCAGAGAGTGTATATGTGTTTACTCTGGTTTGTATCAGTACGGTAAAAATAAGGGAACAAATACCTAGCCCAAATTCTGAATAAATGAGGCAGTCGAAAGAGCCCCCAGTTTCTCTGTCCCTGATGTAAGGGTACTTTGGATTAGGGAGACTTTCTTGAAAATCTTTGTGTGGTACCAGAAGATGGTGAACTTAAAAACCAAGTTTGGTATCTATTTATCTTATGCTTCACATTCTCTTTCTCCCTCCCTCCCTCCCTCTCTCTCTCTCTCTCTCTCTCTCTCTCTCTCTCTCTCTCTCTCACAGCATGCACTTGAAATTTTTATCAGTTATTGAACCAAACCCATATATCATCAATAACATTTCAGCTACATTTTAGGTATGGAATTAAATATTGGTTTAAAATACTCACATGTTATATCTAGTATACAGACAGGCACAGCCACAAAACATAGTCCAACTGCAGCACCCACAAAACAAATGCCAGCTAGCAACAGATAGGTGCTATGTATCCAAAAGAAGACAAACACTAAACTTGTGCCAGCAACCTGAAGAACAGCTGAGAAAATTTGCAGAGCAATCTTGTGACCCAAGTAACAGATTGGCACCCAGGAAACAAAACAACCAAGTGCAGCTCCTCCATGGAGATATACTTCTGCAACAAATGTTGTTTTCAAATTGTGGTAACTTTAGGCTTAGAGTTTAACATGCTTTAACTGCAGTAATATAAGTAAATGGTGAACTGTTTCTGTTTAAATACCTAATAGGAAATGATAAGTAAAAAAACTGGAAGTAGTACTTAGTGAAGTGAAATGATAGCTTTTATAAGTAACATATAGGAAAAACTGAACAGAACATCCAAACCATCTTAAGAACACCTTAGACATGCACAAAGTACAAACACACAGAAAAATCAGCAATAGCCTAACCTTTTCAAAACTCCAGCAATATTAAAAACAAAAGTGTCCATCTCTTGAAACATGGGCAAAAACCAACATAACTTAAAGTTTGGGAGAAGATTACTTTTAAAAAATATGATTTAATTTTAATGAATGTTGAAGTTCTCACCCAAAACAACCACCCAGCTGTGCCATGACCGAGTGGTTAGACCACTCGCCTCTCACCTAGACAGCCCAGGTTCGATCCCAAGTGACTGCATGGGAGATTTGTGGTGGACAAAGCTGTGCTGGGGCAGGTTTTTCCTGGGTTCTCCAGTTTCCCCCACCATTGCATTCCACCGGTGCTCCATCTTCATTCATGTATCATCAGTGTCACCGCCTACGGTGCCATAAGTAGTTAAAGCGGGCGTTAAACACTATCAAAAAAAAAAAAAAAGACAACCAACCCATAAATTCAGACATCCAATAGGAGGGCCTTAAGATTCTGGAAGGGATGCATCCAATGATTCTGGCAGTAAAAGGCAGCTATGATGCAGACGTGTGCAAAACAAATGTGCTATGTATAAGTGAAAATTAGTGAAGCTATAAGTGTTAATTTTGACTTATAGTTGCTTTTAAAAAAAACCCAGAATGTTGTTGTATCAAGTGTAAAATAAAAGAACAATGTGGGATGGCTTAGGTGGTAGCATCTGAGGCTCACATTCATTACATCCTTGTTCAATTCTCATTGGACTAGCCATCCTTACTTTGGGTTTCTTTGTACTATTCTAGTTATATCTTGCTAAGAATTTTCTTGGTCTTCGTTTCCTTTCATCTTTCAGGAATGTAGTTACAGGCACACAGGATAGTGGTATGTGGTGTATGTCCACTGAGGAAATTACTATTTTTTTACCGACATGGAAAATTCTGCAGAAGCCTGACAAAGAGGATTAGAGTATGAGGGAAAGTTTAATCTGGAAACATTATATTTTTATAGTAATATATTTTAAAATGTTCAGAAGTAGCAATCATAGTGGAGGGTTGTAGACCAACTGTTAGTATTTACACTTTTGTTTCTCATAATAATACTATAAAAACCTGATATGTACCATTCACATGACTTTCTCTACATCTCTGCAACAAATTATTATTAAAAAGCCAATGCTTCTATTTACTTCATGCTAATGGATAAAAAAATAGCAGAAATAGTCTTATTACTTGCTTCCTTGTAAGTAGAAGTGAAATAAGAGAGCTGCCCATAGGTTAAAGTGATAGTCAAAAGCTGGTTGCTATGTGACTGAAGTTCCTTTGTTTGTATGGACACAAGTTGACAAATTCCTGTATGAGAAAAGTATAAGTTTTTTAAAGCTGAAACCAAAGCCAAGGAATATCTCAAAAACGATGAATTCCACAAAAAAATGTATATAACATAAATTGTGTTTTTTAATGTGCTCTACATTTATTGTGTGCTAAGGTTTTGTTTATCTCATACGGTTTAGCAGTTATGCAAATCATCCAGAGTAAAGTAGTCTTCAGAGGCTATTCCCAGAAAATTCAAGATATACATATTATTTGTCAAGTAAGTATCTTTTTATATACAATATTTTAATCAAAATCGTTAGAGCCATTTTTGAGAAAATCAAAATTTTCAAAAAAAGTTCCATGTAAAGGGTAGTTGGGGGTGGGGGGATTTTCTTGAAAATCTTTATGTTGCATCCTTGCAAGATACCAAACTTAAATACCAAGTTTGGTATGTAGCAGTATTTTCGGTTTTGAGCTATGCTGTCCACACATGCACACACACACACACATGGACCTTTTTCCAAAAATGCCCTGTTTGGATTCAGGGGACCCAAAAGATATGTTTCCAGTAAAATCTTGAAATTGAATTTTTGGGTGCATTACAATACCTTCTCTATACACTATGTACATAGTACATGTAGAGAAAGTAGTAAGTCATAAATTAGGCAGATTACTGGCTATAAGGTTGTCTTAAAAAAGGATATTTCTTAATGGACCTACTCATATAAGAACTGAAGTGTTTGATATCAGATGTCTTTGAAAACTAGGAGTATTTATTGTTATTTGAGATATAGAATACTTTAACTCTAAAGTGTGATGTTGCTCATGTTTACATTTTTTCTTGTAATAAAATCACATTTGTTGATTTGTAACTAGTAGGCATTGATGACATGGAAATTTGGGAGACATTGGATAGTTTCAGCAACAAAAAGTCGCAGAGTATACAGGGAACTAAAGAAAATATGGGGAAAGAGAAATTTTTTTTTTTTTTTTTGCTTAACGTACTTTAACCTGGTTGGTCATACCGGATGATGAATGAAATTGGTGAAATGGTGCTCAAATGTTCTCGGGGTCTACAGAGTTTAAAATTACTTGACATTCGTCTTCTCAGGATAAGTGAAAACCTCGAAAAAAAAACTTATCTGGGTAACTCACCCTAAGCAAGATTCAAACTCACGACCTTTTGAATGTGAGGCAGACACGCTACCACCACACTACCCAGGCGGGCTAAAGAGAATTATAAAGGTGAAAAGTGGATAAGGGAGGGATCTGCATGGACCTGAACAGGTGTAGTGAAACTGAAAGGATCAGGAGGAGGTTTAAACATAGAGGAATGCCCAATGTTTGGAATGCAAGACAACTATTAGCATGTTATTTTGGGATGTGAAGAAATTAAAGATATGGGAGCAAATCTTAGGATTGAGAAGTTGGCTAATTTACCAATTGAGATAAGGGAGAAAATTTGTTGAATATGAAAGCGAGGCAGAAAATCTTAGATTTTGTGGGTAATCTTGGCAAGATTAACAGAAAATGATTGAAGAAAATAAACAAAAATCGGGAACTAGCCTCGGTATAAATATAATTCAGTATAGTTAGAGATTGAGGTCATTTCTAGATGTTAGTTGGTCTGATAGTTGAATAACAGCAAGGTTAAAAATATTCAGGCCACTTGTTGTACAACAATTTAGTGGGATCACTAGTATTTAGAATTGCTGGTTTTTTCTTTTCTTTATAGTCAAGGGAATGCAAAACAGTACTATAGAAACATATTGAATTACTAAAGTAGAAATAAATTCAATTCAACAAGTAGGCATCTTCTAAGTAGTATTCTAGCCATCCAGTTATAAATTAGGCAGATTACTGGCTATAAGGTTGTCTTAAAAAAATCTGATGTGTACCATTCACATGACTTTCTCCATATCCCTGCAGCAAATAATTCTTAAAAAGCTTATACTTCTATTTACTTTATGCTAATCAGAAAAAATTAGCAGAAAT
Source organism: Hymenopus coronatus (assembly GCA_030762935.1). Taxonomy (NCBI): domain Eukaryota; kingdom Metazoa; phylum Arthropoda; class Insecta; order Mantodea; family Hymenopodidae; genus Hymenopus; species Hymenopus coronatus. The sequence goes on from CM060897.1 coordinate 33,433,265, forward strand.
AGTCTAATTACTCGCTTCCTTGTAAGTAGAAGTGAAATAAGGGACAACCATAGGTTAAATTGATAGTCAAAAGCTAGTTGCTATGTTAATGAATTTCCTTTGTTTATATGGATAGGAGTTGACAAGTTCCTGTATGAGAAAAGTATACGTTTTTCATAGCGGAAACCAAAAATAAGGAATGTCACAAAAACGACAAACTCCACGAAAAAAATGTATATAACATAAATTGTCTGTTTTAAGGTGTTCTAATTTTTTGTGTAGTAAGTTTTTGTCCATCTCTTACAGTTTAGCAGTTATTCAAAATTTAGTAAAATTCATCCAGAATAAACTACTCTTCAGAGGCTATTCCCAGAAAATTCAAGATATACATTTTATTTGTCAGGTAAATATGTTTAATATCCGGATTTTTAATCAAAATCGTTAGAGCCATTTTCGGTTAAATACCAAGTTTGGTATTTTACAGACTTCGTTTTTGAGTTATCGTGTTCACAGACACACACACACACACATGGACCTTTTTGTGAAAATGCTTTTTTTGGATATTGGGGACCCTAAAACATATATTTCCGGTGAAATCTTGGTATCGCATTTTTGGTGGAGTGCAATACTTTCTCTATACATTATGTACATAGTGCGTATGGAGAAAGTAAAAAGGATATTTCTTAATGGACCTACTCATATAAGAACTGAAGCATTTGATATCAGATGTCTTTGAAAACTAGGAGTATTTATTGTTATTTGAGATATAGAATATCTTAACTCTAAAGTGTGATGGTGCTCATATTTACATTTTTCTTGTAATAAAATCACATTTCTTAATGGACAAATTGGTATTTTTAAGTGCTTAAAATTAATGGAAAGCTCACCACTGCAGGATTATTCATTAGAGATTCCAATGTGCATACATTCCCTTCTAAAGAGAAACGAAATTGATATGCAGTGAATTCATAAAGTTAGATCTTTGATCAGAGTCTTTTGGGGCAGTAGAAAATGCAAAGATAGGAAACAAGTTGCTTGAGTCAAAGTTAGTTACATGTGGTGGGACTTGATGATAGCTCCTTATGGGTAAGCAAGGGCTAAAATAAGAGCTTGCTTGCCCTCATCTTTCTGCAGTGTTTCTTTCTTTTAGGCCCTTAGGAAAGCTTCTTTCTTTGAGGCTCTAAGCTATTATTGTGAACAGGATATCTAATTTACCGCAATCTAGCTGAATTATTAAACGAATCACAGCACATGTGCAAGTGAGTGAACTCTTGGGATCTACAGACAGAATGAAACCTTAGCATTGAAGGCATTAAATATCAGAGTGTATAGCATTCTTCATGTCTAAATGTTGCTACTCTGCTCTAATTTCAAAATTGAGCAAATCTATCGAATGAAGTCTAAGAGATGAGTACCCAAGAAAAGGTGCAAACAATATACTGGATTTATTGTAACTTAACATTACAGATGGAATGCACTACGTTAATAGGTACACAGTGCTATGATAGCCCAGAGCTTATCTGAGAGCCCGTTTTCATAACAATGATTATCCTCCTTCACAGATCTGCAATAAAACATATAGTATACAGATTTAAAATGTTATTGCATCACCAATGACTTCTAATAATAGGTGAGTAGTAAACACGTGCAAACATTCAGTAATGAATGATGTGATTTGTAAAGTCAACTCCCTTGTGTATATTTTTACTTTCTCCACACGTACTATGTACATAATGTATAGAGAAGGTATTGTATTGCACCCAAAGATTTGATACCCAGATTTCACCGGAAATACATGTTTTGAGTCCCCCCTAAATCAAAAAACAGCATTTTTGGAAAAAGGTCTGTGTGTGTGTGTGGCTCTCTCTCTCTGTGTATGTGTGTGTATGTATGTGTCTGTGGACAGCATAGCTCAAAAATGAAAAGACCACTAAATACCAAACTTGGCATTTAAGTTTGGTATCTTCCAAGGATGCGACACAAACATTTTCAAGAAAATCCCCCCACCCCCAACTACCCTTTATGTGGAACTATTTTAAAAAAAATTTATTTTCTCAAAAATGGCTCTAACGATTTTGATTAAAATATTGTATATTAAAGATATTTACCTGAAAAATAATATGAATATCTTGAATTTTCTGGGAATAGCCTTTGAAGACTACTTTATTCTGAATGACTCGCATAACTGCTAAACCATATGAGATAGACAAAACCTTACCACACAATAAATGTAGAGCACATTAAAACATACAATTTATGTTATAAAAATTGTTTTGTGGAATTGATCGTTTTTGAGATATTCCTTGGTTTTGGTTTCAGCTTTAAAAAGCTTATACTTTTCTCATACAGGAATTTGTCAACTTGTGTCCATACAAACAAAGGAACTTCAGTCACATAGCAACCAGCTTTTGACTATCACTTTAACCTATGATACTCCCTTATTTCGTTTCTACTTACAAGGAAGCAAGTAATAAGACTATTTCTGCTAATTTTTTCTCGATTAGCATGAAGTAAATAGAAGCATTGGCTTTTTAATAATAATTTGTTACATAGAAGTAGAGAAAGTCATGTGAATGGAACATATCAGATTTTTTACCTTATTCTCATTTCATGGCTGTGGTGTGCAAGTTTTCAATGATTGTATGGCAGTTTTGCTTATGTCATTCATGTTGTAAATACATACATTAGCTTTGTAATTTTCCTTTCCATTTCAGTTATTATGAGTCAGCCTTTGCACATTTTTTCATTGCTGTATTCTCTTATGTTATTGTGAATCACATGTTAAATATTTAAAACTCCTATTGTAATGTTTCCAATATTAATTTCTGATTAAATGTGAAAAGAAACCTGAATTGAGGCGAAGTCAATTAAAGTGGGAACTCTATCAATGAGTCTACATACCAGTCCAAGGGTTTGGTGCTGCTCCTTCGGCCACAAGTTTGTGACTCTGTAATTCAATCTGTTGTCTGGTGTACAGCCAGATTGTACTATTACTGATGTTAATAATACAACAAAGGACCAATACTCCAAGCTAAAACAAAAGCATTCATTCATATAACTTCCAATCCAAATAAAAGTAGGAAAACTATATTCATGTGTTTGTACACCAGTTGCAAACTTCAATAGTATTCATTGATTTGTCACCATAAGAATTTACATTTAAATAGTACTAAAATTCAGATTAATGGATATTCTGTTGTTTTTTTTTTTTTACACAAAGTTTATCAAAACTTAATTAATCCTTCAAACAACTAATTAAAATATGTTTTTATTAATAAGTAACTGTGATGATAGAAGGTAATTAATTACTTTAAGCATTAATAATTAACCCCAATTCTCATAACTGCTTTCAATGTAGAAATATCCAAGGTTGCAGATTCAAACTGTGCCAGACAGATGTTAAGTGTTCTTAAAAGGACAATCCCACTCAGTAGATTTACTGACATATAAAATAACTGCAAGATTAAATTTTACATGCCAGTAGTATTGGTGTGATCCCAATAATTGATAGTATCATTAACAAACAAAATATACCTATACCAGGTAGGTAGGCTTTTGATTCATTTTGGGTGGTTGTGATTCTATCTGCAGTAACCTCACAAAGCATTCTGATTATACTCCATAAATCTAGAAAATCAAACTCGAGTGACTCTTTCAGGCACCAAATATAAGCATATAAACAATAATTAGAAAATAAAGTAATAAACTAGTTCATATGTATTTTAAAGAATAATTTATATATTTCTACCTTCTCTTCTAAGGTAATAAGTACAAGAAGTACTGTATTCCACCCAAAAATTCAATGTCAAGATTTCTCCAGAGGTATATGTTTTGAGGCCTTCGAAATCAAAAGAAAAAGAAAGGGAAAAAAAGCATTTTCAGAAAGTTGTGTGTGTGCATGCACGTGTGGGTGCACGCTTGAGCACCATAACTCAAAAACAAAAGTTGCCTAAATGTCAAACTTTGTAATTAAGTTCAGCATCTCCCAAGGATGCCACAAAAATTTTCAAGAATGTCCTCCTAACCTAAACAACCCTTTACATGGAACATTTTGAATTTCACAAAACTACTAATGATTTTGATTAAAATTTGAAATCTTTAAATATGTATTTTAATACCAAATGAAATGCACATCTGGAATTTTCTGAGAATAGCCTCCGAAGTTTTTGTCATTCTGAACAACTTGCATAACTGATAGTCGGTGAGAGACAAAATCTTCCTATACAAAAAATGAAGATCTTTGTTAAGTATACTATTTATATCATTTTGGGGGTGTTGGAGTTAATCATTTCTCAGATGTCTCTTGATATTGGTTTAAATTTTCTAATATTTTTATACTTTGCTCAAATTGGATGCTGCTATTTTTTTTATTAATTTCCTGACCATGTAAAGAGAACAGAATTGCAATTCATATGGCAACCAACTCTTAAAATATTTAGCTATCGCTTTAGCTTAGTGTGTTCCCTTATTCCCTTTGTAATGCACCTCCCTGAAAATAAGCAATAAGACAATTTCTGCAAACGTTTATTTCGATTTGTATTAGGTAGAAGAATAAGTTTTTGTTATAATAGTTTGTTGCAGAACAGAAACAAAAAGGCATACGAATGGAACACATCAGATTTTTTTTATGCTATATGCAATATTAAATGTCAAAATGCCGCTGGTCACCTAACGCACTGCTTCGTCACAAGGTAGTGTGCTCTTTGTTCAAGTTGCTTTAGCTGGCTTCAGTGGTCTCGGAATCGAAATAAATCTTCCACGGTTTCTAGCGTCTGTTCGAAGCTTCACTCGGGTGAAGTTAACTGTTTTTCTTATTTGTTTAAGTTTAGTTCTCACGTAAATAATTTGGCTTCCCATCACTGGGATCTCTACTCGTATGTGTCCATTTTTGTAAAGTTCTTGCTTTCAAGCGGAGAACATTTTGCGCGACCGAGAGAGGCAGCACTGTCAGCTCTTGTCACTAGAGTGTGCGTGTGCTATCTCTTCGTAAAACGCAAACAAAGAAATAGTTGCCTATAATACATATTTAAAGTACGAAGTAGTTTCAGTAAACTTAAACGAAAGAGATTTAATGCAGTATTCACATATTGTACTCACATTTAACATGTCAATAGTCCAGCGGAAAGACGCCGCACTCCTCGTAGATACCCACCCAATTATTCATTACCAGTGCCACTGGTTGGAATAACTACTGTCGACGTGTAATGAAATCAGCATTTCTTTTACACGTTCTTTAAAGAAAAACCTTCGGCTTTATTGCTTGAAGCAGAATTTCTAGCGCATGCTTCACAGCACTCTGCTGCCACTTTTCCACTGACGCCTGCTTGAATCCTTTTTCCACCAAGTGCTCTATATCAGCGACGCGGAAAGTCTTATTGTGTTCTGTAACGTACCATTGACTTGTTAGTTCAATAAGATGAAAATGGCAGTGGTATGTTGGAAGCCTCATGACAGTGTGCACATGAGCAACGGCGATAGTGTATCTCTACGTGCAGAACAATGGTTTGTACAACTTAATAATTTGCATGAGCTCTCTCTTTCTTTTTCTTTAGCTTAACGTCATATTGGACGATGAATGAAATTGGTGAAATGATGTTTAAATGAAATTGGTGAAATGATGTTTAAATGATATCGGGGTCCATGGAGCTTAAAGTTACTCGACATTCGTCTTCTCAGGATAAGGGAACCCCCCCCAAAAAAAAAACCTTATCCGGGTAACTCACCCTAACGAGATTCGAACTTACGGCCTTTGGAATGTGAAGCAGTCACGCTACCACCACACTTCCCAGGCGGGCCGCATGAGCTCTGTTTTGTTCATTACTGCTGACATTCCGGGGATATTATTTTTCAGCAGCCACGAGCTTTGTCTTTGGCTGTTGGTGATTTATTTAATTGCACTGAATGGTAAACGGTATGCGCCCATTACAACCTCGGAATTCGGACTCAGTGGTGGAAATAAGGTTTCCTTAAATCAACCAGTGAAAGTTTTGCCATTCTTTGTTCGCGATAATCATGTGTATTTTTACTTTCTCTACACTTTCTCTCTATGTACATAGAGTATAGAGAAAGGTGTTGCATTCCACCTAAAAATTCGAAACCAAGATTTCATTGGAAACAGATATAAGGCATTTTTAGAAAAAGGTCCGTGTGCGTATGTGCGTCTTTGAATAGCATAGCTCAAAAACAAAAAGACCGTTGAATACCAAACTTTGTATTGTGTTCCAAGGATGCGACACGAAGATGTTCAAGAAAATCCCCACCCCCAACTACCCTTTACATGGACTTTTTTTTCGAAAATTTTGATTTTCTCAAAAATTGCTCTAACGATTTTGATTAAAATGTCGTATATTAAAGATATTTACCTGACAAATAAATGTATATCTCGAATTTTCTGGGAATAGCCTCAGTAGACTACTTTATTCTGGATGAATTCTGCATAACTGCTAAACCGTAAGAGATGGACAAAAGCTTATCACACAAAAAATGTAGAGCACGTTAAAACACATTATTTATGTTATGTGCATTTTTTCTCGTGGAGTTGATCGTTTTTGAGATATTCCTTATTTTTGGTTTCAGCTTTGAAAACACTATACTATTCTCATACAGGAATTTGTCAACTCCTGTCCATACAAACAAAGGAACTTCAGTCACATAGCAACCAGCTTTAGACTATCACTTTAATCTATGGTGCTCCCTTATTTCGATTCTACTTACAAAGAAGTAAGTAATAAGACTATTTCTACTAACTTTTTCTCGATTAGCATGAAGTAAAAAGAAGCATAAGCTTTTTAACAATAATTCGTTGCAGAGGTGTAGAGAAAGTCATGTGAATGAAACACATCAGATTTTTTATTTAAATAGAAGCATTACTCCAGGAACAAACCTATTTACTCATTTGCTGCATCAGCATGAAACAGAATAAGTCTGCTTCTCTTCCCAATGGGCACATTCCTGCTATTATGTTGTCTGTCCAGGTCTTTAATTTTCTATGTCTTGCATTTACCCATGTTTCGTCCAGGCATAATACTTTTTTCGGGACTAACGTTCAGAGTTTCTATGAAGCTGCCATGTCATGTCAATAGATCGCGGTTCCCCTTAAGTTGTGCCTTTTGAGGGCTCTCATAGTCCCCTTGTTAATCGACGCCTGCGAGATCTGGGGCATGGCGGCAGACTCCAGTCTGCTGTTGCTTCAGCGGGTACAGAATAGATATCTCCGGGCCATCTATTCTGTGCCTCTTGGGTTTCCTATGAGACTCCTGTTCGAAGCCTCTGGTCTACCATACCTGGAGGACGAGACCAGAAACCGCCGCTTCAGGCGATACCGGCTTTCCCGCATGGCATGCGGGCAATCCTCGGTAACAAGGAGCACTCCCACAGCTGCTACGGCTAAGCTCCTTACAATCCTTAAAGAGTTGCTTGGACTCAAAAAGTTACAACCCCAAAAATAAAAACTTTTGCAAAAGCATTACACCAGCGGTGCACAAGGGCCGTTGCACCATGACTGGCATCCGTTGAGGAGCACAACTTACTTCCTCCTGTCACTCCCCAACCTCATTCTCACCTGCCATTCTGTAAATCCCACATTCCCGTCAAAACGTGGTTTAGTTCTTGTTAAAATAGGAACACGTCTAACACCGAGGAGCCGTCAGCCTGCCATCTGCTCATTGCATTGCGTCATCAACAATAGCAACAACATGTATTTAGTGCTAGCAGAGTTCTGGCTTTTGTATTCTGGATCAGCCCAGTATGATTTTATTTTTGTTCTTTCGTGTTGTCTTTGGAGGGTAACAAAGCTCTAAGCTATATCAGTAAGCTTTATTTACTAGAAAAGTTACAAGAAACGTAATTAGAGTATTGATGTATCTGTTGAAACTTCCTTTACTGTGAAAATTCAAAGCTCTGGTATTGCTAAAGGTGGCAATTATTTTATATAAATACTTCCCGAAACGTCATGGCCGGAGATACAGCGATGGTAATATTTTAAGAATATTACTTAACTCATCTTTGTGTAATTGAACGTGTCATGTTGAATTAACAGCTAACTTATTTTATTGATTCTATGCCTTTTCTCAGTCCTAGTATATAGGTAATTATATATTTAATGTAAAATGTGTCAAGCTAGGTATTCACAATGCAATAATATCTAGATATTATGCCGTTTTCGAAAAATGCCATATTGTAGGTTTTACACCTTTTCCAAGCACGTTTGCGTCATCTATCGGGCACGCTCATAAGTTGCAATGTTCCCTCTTCTTTTGTTCTACCCCTTTCATTTCTTTCCAACGCAAGAGTTTGTAGTTACCACGAATAAACGTTTAAGTGTTGTTACTGTACGTTTATAACCCTTTTACATTCCTAGGTAAGAATATATCCTGAGTAACGCAGTGAGGTCAGAACAATAGCTTTTTTATGTATATTTAAATAGTATAATAAACAGTGTAATCGAATTTGTCATGAATAAAGTACCGTCAGTTTTTTAACACACGGGCAACAAACGAGAACTATTTTTCTTCAGCATAGCCTTTGAATATTATGTGCAAAAGGTACTTACGTACATTACTATTAAATATTGCGTTATATACTAGTCTACCTCAGAAATTATGTCTCTCAATTCAACTAATATGTTCAGAAAGAAAGTAAAAAAAAATTTTTTTTGAGATAAATGTTTCGTTGATTGGTTCTTTTGCATGTTCTTGTATATGCCTGTCTGTTTATTGTATCCGATATTATTTCTATACCCACCTACTGTTGTATGCATTGTTTTACCAACTCATTAACTTAAATTAAGCGAATTAATCAAAGCATAGAAATTCCCCTGTTTTTATTTGCGTTGTATGGAGGTATTTTGAATGTATATCTCAGTCACTAGAAAACTATACAGGTATCATTATGATCTATCTGTAATGAAAACAAATATGTTTTAAATTAGAACCCGAGTAAATATTGAATAATATAATGCAATAATATATATATTAGGATGCAAATCTGTCTATTAATGTACCGGTCAGTGTTACGAACAAAAGGCAACATAAAGTGTTTAATTAATAAAAGTGATATCATGGAAGGTTAAAATTTAACTTGTTTAATAGTAAAATTGTGTTAAATATAAATCTGTGTTAGACAAATTAAGACATTCTAACAATTAAAAAAGTAAACACCGTCATAAGAATTAAATCAAGAAACGCAAGTAAACGAGTAATTAAATAAAGAAGACACGGAATCAAATCAGTACATAAAAGTGAAGAATGAGAAAAATAAAAATTGATATCTATGTTATGTATAAGAAAATACTATCAATAATCCTTAAATAAAAAGAAAGAAGAAAAAGTTAATAAATATTACTAATAATAAGTAAAGCTTAAGCCAACTCAAAAGAGGCCAAGATCGTCAGAAAATAAGAGGAAGGAGATGAAATTAGAACTACAAGGCCATGCTGAAAAGAATAGTCTAAACTATCTGTATCAATGCTTGACTTCTTCCACAACCATAGAATAAAACAAGAGAGTATCGTCACAGCTTCATAACATGTATTTATCCGCATGCAACATGAAAACAACACACATTACCTTAGCTGTTGGCATTGCGGAGGCGATTCCACATGTTTCCCCGCGTGTGCGCTTGTAGAATGAGTCATATCGGGCAGCTTACACTCGATCCGTAACTCTTATAGAGCATATTAAAACAGTTGAGCCTAATATACATACATTTACATAATTTCCTTGGTCCTTTCTCGTGTGCAAAATAGTTCGAAGATTTTGTATAAGAAGAGGCACCTAGAAGGAAAATATGATTAGGACAAATAGGTACGATGGGTAATCAGTGAACATTTAACTGTCAATACTCGCATACTTTCAGAGAACTTCCTCTCTGAATTCGTTAAATCAGACTTTGTCCCCCCCCCCCTTCCCATGTTTCGGGGAATCGTCTATACTACGTTTAGCAGAAGCAAGTGTGAGCCAACTAAACTGCTATAGTACAATATTACAAGTTAATTAATAGGGGAAAGTATTCATTTTTACTCTTTTTGCCCATTAAAATGACACAGGAAGTATTGCACTAGAATAAATGTCAATATCAAGATATTATCTTCCTTTCCTCTAATTCCAATTAAGTATTTTAGAGGAAGTCCTGTGTATGTGTTGTGAACATAGGAATACTATGGTCGTTCTTTCGAAACAATAGAAGAGAGACAAGGCCGTCAAGTGACTGCAACGGCAGCTGTTGCCAATACACATTACTGACCTAGGCTCGAGCAACTGTTTTCTACCTTTGCCCAGTCTTAAAAGACTGACCAAAAAAATAATTTAAAAATGAAATATTGGATGGATGAATTCCAGACTTGGTGTTTAAACTCAGATTTTACCATTCCTCTTCATTCTGACTGAGTTTTGTAAAATGTATGTCTTAGCTGGTAAACTATAAGACATATACAAAAGATTACTATACTAGAAATGTAGATTTCGCTAAAGCACGCAATAGGACATGAAATTGGATTTTTTTTTTCTTTTTTTTTTATGTTCTGGTGGTTCTCAGCGTTCCATTCTATACTGGGCGTGAAAGACCGCTTAATTTTGCTCAGAGGCCTCTTTTATCAGCCTTGAGGTTCTTTTATGTGTCTTAAATCTGCGACACGGGACCAACGGCTTTACTTCCTTTCCGAAGGAAGTCATGCTAACGATTTTTACGCCCGAAAAAAAATCCATCGTTCTCCGCCCGGTTTGAACGTGCCACCTTGGGTATATGAATTTAGCATGGTAACCATTACACCGCGGAGGGTGACAACACGCTATGTGCTTTTTTTGTTTTTGTTTTTTACACTACTCTGCTTTTAATATTCAAATACTTTTTTTTTCTTTCGAAATTATTTGTTTCTCGTGATTACAATCACATACTACGAAATTTCAAAGCCAGTATACAGGATCCGCTTTTTACTTTCTCTGCATAATACATGGTATGTAGATAGAGAAGGTATTGCACTCTATCCAAAAATTCGATACCAAGATTTCACCGGAAATGCACATTTTACGGTCCCCTGTATCTGTAAACACGCTAACTCAAAAACGAAAAGTCGGTAAAATACCAAACTTGGTGTTTACGTTTGGCGTCTTCTAAGGATGCAACACGAAGATTTTGAGAAAAATCCCCCACCTTAACCCACTTCTTACATGCAAAAAGTTTCCAAATAGTTTGATTTTCATAAAAACGGCTCCAGCGATTTTGATGTATATATTGCATTTTCTTGGAATAGCCTCTGAAGACCTCATTCTGGATGGTTTCTGCATAACTAATAAACCGTAAGAGATAGACAAAAACCCACCACACAGAAATGAAGATCTCGCCAAAACACGCAATTTATGCCATACACATTTTTTCCGTGGATTTGGCCATTTCCGAGATATTTGTTGTTATTGGTTTCGGTTTTAAAATACCTAAATTTTCTCATAGGGAATTGTCAACTCCTGACCATGTAAAGAAACGGATTTCAATCACATGGCAACCAGTTTTTAAAATATTTAACTATCGCTGTAGCCTAGTGTATTCTCGCATTTCCCTTCTACTTACAAGGAAGCAAGTAGTAAGATCATTTCTGCTAATGTTAATCTAAATTAGAAGGAAGTAGATTTTAAACAATAATTTGTTTCAGAGATGTAGAGAAAGTCATGTGAAGAACACATCAATTTTTACTTTCTCCATACGCACTATGTATATAGTGTATAGAGAAAGTATTGCACTCCACCAAAAAATTCGATACCGAGATTTCACCGGAAATATGTGTTTTAGGGTCCCCAATATCCAAAAAAAGCATTTTCACAAAAAAGTCCGTGTGTGTGTGTGTCCGTGTGTCTGTGAACATGATAACTCAAAAACGAAAAGTCGGTAAAATACCAAACTTGATATTTAAGTTAAGTATCTTCCAGGGATGCGACACGAAGATTTTGAGAAAAATCCCCCCACCCCCAACTACCCTTTACATGGAACTTTTTTCGAAAATTTTGATTTTCTCAAAAATGGCTCTAACAATTTTGATGAAAATTTCGTATATTAAACATATTTACCTGACAAATAAAATGTATATCTTGAATTTTCTGGGAATAGCCTCTGAAGAGCAGTTTATTCTGGATGAATTTTACTAAATTTTGAATAACTGCTAAACTGTAAGAGATGGACAAAAACTTACTGCACAAAAAATGTAGAGCACATTAAAACACACAATTTATGTTATATGCATTTTTTCGTGGAGTTCGTTTTCTTTGTGACATTCCTTATTTTTGGTTTCTGCTATGAAAAACGTATACTATTCTCATACAGGAACTTGTCAACTCCTATCCATATAAACAAAGGAACTTCATTGACATGGCAACCAGCTTTTGACTATCACTTTAACCTATGGTTGTCCCTTATTTCGCTTCTACTTACAAGGAAGCGAGTAATTAGACTATTTCTGCTATTTTTTTCTGATTAGCATAAAGTATATAGAAGTATAGGCTTTTTAAGAATTATTTGCTGCAGGGATATGGAGAAAGTCATGCGAATGGTACACATCAGATTTTTAAACATGTGACCACCACTTCCGCCGTGGTCTTCGTTTCAGCCTACTCTATCCCTCTTGTATCTACAACACAATGTGCAATGAAGTTCCTACCTATTGATTAACATGAAGATAGATAATGCACTTTTGTAAGAATAGTTTGTAGAGGAGAAATAAAACTCTGATGTGCCATATTCACATAACTTTCTCTCCTTATGTTGCAACAAACTATTCTTATAAAAGTTTATTCTTCTATTTCACGCTTATCAAGATAAATTTTAGTAGAAATTGTTTCATTACGACATTATTCTCTTGTAAGAAGATAAGGAAATACAATAAGCTAAAGCGATAGTTAAATCTTTTAAAAGACGGTTGCTAGGTGATAGTTTTGAAATTCTGTTCCCTTTGCTTGACCAGGATAAAAAATGTGAATAACTTCCCATATGAGAACAATAGATGTAGATACTGAAAGATTTAAATCGAAACTCGCAACATTTCTGCATTTTTATAGCAAGTTGTTTTTGTTTATCTTAGACGATTTACTAGTTACGAAAAGTCATTCAGAATGAACAGGGCTTCAGAGGCTATTCCCAGGAAATTCGAGATATACATTTTATTTGTCACGAAATATCTTTAATATAGGGTATATTAATCGAAATCGTTGGAGCCATTTATGAGAAAATCAAACTTTTCGAAAATGTTTCCAGGTAAGGGAAAGTTTGGAGTGAAATTTTCTTGAAAATCTTCGTGTCGTATCCTTGGAAAATGTTAAAATTAAATGTCGTTTGGTATTTCAACGATTTTTCGTTTTTGAGTTATGCTACTCACAAACATATGCAAATACGCGCAAACACACCCGGACGTTTTTCTAAATATGCTTTTTTATTCAGGGGACGCTAAACCTGTATTTCCAATCAAATTTTGGATGGAATGGAATATTTTCTCTGCTTATGTACTATGTACGAAGTAGAGAGAATCAAAAACAAAAATATTGTGCAGAGAAAGCCGTATGAATTTAACACATCCAATTTACTTTATTATTGCATTTGTGTAACTCTCTGTAACTTTTATGACCATATCGATGGCGCTTTCACTTAAGACTAATAGTATTTGTAACCCGATGAACTAATTAGAATGTAAGTGTTTTTATAAAACACTTACATTCACACTTTCATAACTTCAGACTCTGCGGCCAATAATTCCAAACTAAAGAAAGATATCCTGTCTCAATCGGGAATCAAACCAAGTATCTTTGGATTGAGAAGGGTACTTTTTTGTACAAGGTTCATAATGAAGCATTATTTTTATGTCAAATACGTACATATCTCAACTATTAAGCTTCAGAACATTCTCTGTTTTATCCCAATTATTTGGTGTGTGAGTAAAGCTTTTGTGTTAATTGCTTTCTATATTCTTTTTTTAAATGTCGCAAGACGCAGAAGATTCTTAATTTGAAAAAAATCTGGGATTATGTTTTACCACTTTTTTATGATAGTGTTTAACGCCCGCATTTACGGCGCCGTAGGCGATGATACATGGAATGCACTGGTGGAATACAATGACAGGGAAAACCGAAAAACCCGGAGAAAACCCATCACTGTGTCGCTTTGTCCACCACAAATCCCACGCTGTCGCCTGGGTTCGAACCCAGGTCTTGGTGAGAGGCGAATGGTCTAACCACTCGATCACAGCGCAGCCATTTTACCACTTGGAGATGTATTTTCCCAAGTGAACGAATGTAAACACCAGAGGTACTTAAAATTCAAATGAATGCTATATAAAAACAAAAAGAAAGCTGGTATACGCGAGCCTTAAGAATCACTTGGAAGGCGGTATCAGGCCTTGACTGACTACATCGTTTACAGCTGCAGAAGGAAGATAGCAAATGCAGTCAGTGTAAGCAGGCCTTTGTTCTGGAGACAAACACGTGTAGGGAGAGGGAAGTGGCGGCTTCTTCTCTAACAAGGCTCAATGGTTAATAATTCAGAGCGCGGAGAAAGACAAGGATATACTGTTCTTCTATCTACAAGTTCCGGGCTAATCTCAATGACCTCAGACGAGAAAAGTGTTATTGTACTCTTTTCTTTCATGTGTACAGCACGGACTGGAACAATAACAACCTTTATCTCGGAAAAACATTGATTGTATAGCATGCTAAAGTAGCTTTTTGTGATGAACATATCACCATAATAGTTAATTACTTGCATAGAATAATATACTCATAAAGACGAAGGTTTGTAATAGTGTGATAAAAGCTCAAAATATGCAAAGCTGTCTCGTGTATATAAGATACATAAGATATTACTCTCTCTCTCTCTCTCTCTCTCTCTCTCTCTCTCTCTCTCTCAACTTCTCAAGATTTCATTTAGCGCATGCCACTTCATACTTTACCCTCTATTCACTTGGTGATATAGCAACCGTCGAAACTACTATTTCAATATCTAAAGGGATACTTTCTTTAGAATCACTCATTATTCAAACGGAATTAGCATTTCTTACTTTCTCCATACGCACTATGTACATAGTGTATAGGGAAAGTATTGCACTCCACCCAAAAATTCGATACCGAGATTTCACCGGAAATATATGTTTTAGGGTCACCAATATCCAAAAAAAGCATTTTCACAAAAAGGTCCGTGTGTCTGTGAACACAATAACTCAAAAACGAAAAGTCGGTAAAACACCAAACTTGGTATTTAAGTTAAGTATCTTCCAGGAATGCGATACGAAGATTTTGAGAAAAATCCCCCCACCCCCAACTACCCTTTACATGGAACTTTTTTCGAAAATTTTGATTTTCTCAAAATGGCTAACGATTTTGATTAAAATTTCGGATATTAAACATATTTACCTGACAAATGAAATGTATATCTTGAATTTTCTGGGAATAGCCTCTGAAGAGTAGTTTATTCTGGATGAATTTTACTAAATTTTGAATAACTGCTAAACTGTAAGAGATGGACAATAATTTGCTACACAAACAATGTAGAGCACATTAAAACACCAATTAATGTTATATACATTTTTTCGTGGAGTTCGACGTTTTTGTGACATTCCTTATTTTTGGTTTCTGCTATGAAAAACGTATACTTTTCTCATACAGGAACTTGTCAACTCCTATCCATATAGACAAAGGAACTTCATTGACATAGCAACCAGCTTTTGACTATCACTTTAACCTACGGTTGTCCCTTATTTCGCATCTACTTACAAGGAAGCGAGTAATTAGACTATTTCTGCTTTTTTTGTCTGATTAGCATAAAGTAAATAGAAGTATAAGCTTTTTAAGAATTATTTGTTGCAGGGATATGGAGAAAGTCATGTGAATGGTACATATCAGATTTTTTTTCTCTTGATTTCAGATAATGTTTACCAATTTGTTGTGAACAAACTAATAATTGCCCACCTCGGTAGTGGGGGGAGGGTAGCGTGCCTGCCTCATATTCAAGAGGTCACGAGTTCGAATCTCGTGATTATGAGTTACCTGGATAAGAATGTCGAGTAACTTTCAGCTCAATGTACCTCCGTGGTGTAATGATTACCATGCTACCATGTCCCAAAGTCGCGGGGTCTAACCCGGTGGAGGTGTGTTTATTTTTCTTTTCTTTCTTTTCTTCGGGCGTAAAAATTCTTAGCATAGCTACCTTCAAACGGAAGTAAAGACGTTGGTCCCGTATCTACATTTACGGCACGCAAAAGAACCTCAAGCTTAATTAAGAGGCCTCTGAGCAAAATTAAGCATTTCACTTGGATCCCGAGATCATTTGAGCATTATTTCACCGATTTCATTCATCACGATAGGATCTAAGCTACAGAAAACAAAACAAAACTTGTTTAAATATTACTATGATCAACGAAATAATATTCACTGGGCTTTGTTTTACTTTGAATCACAAAGTAGCATAATGTTATTGAATGATTCTGTTATTTATAAATAGAGACGATGCTTTGTACCAGTTCGCCGCGAGGTTTATTCGTGCTGGAGCAAAGAGTACCAGTGTTTGCTAATGAATAAGAGCAGTTTATCGACTGTTTAACTGAAACAGCACAAACAGGTTGTCTGGACTGGGATCAATAGCGCTTAGAGTTATTCATCATACATCTTTTCAGGATAAGGGAAACCCACTGAGAAAAAAAAAAAAAAAAAGCTTTATCTGGGTAGCTCACCCTAACCGAGATTCGAACTCGGAACCCTTGAATGTGAGGCAGATATGCTACCACCACATTACAGAGGCGAGCTTTGCTTTTCCTGTCATAGTGCATTGCCTTTGAACCCTTTGCCTCTATGAACACTAACCTAAAATGCATCCACATGTTGTCCTTGTTTGTAAACTAACGATCGTGTCATGAACACATAATGTATGCAGTCATTATTAAATGGTCACATATAAAACTTCTGTTTATTTTTTATTTATCCTGCCTTTAACTGCCTGGTCCTGTCAGCGGCATTTTCTTTTAGAAATACTGACTATTGCCAGTGGCATTAACTTGTGTATGGATGTTGTTGTGTTTCTGTGTATCTTTAATTTTAACCATTAGATCACTCACACATGCACACACACACATATATTCATACTTCCAGGCTCTGAGAATAATTAGGACTAAAGAAAAATCCCTACCACCAAGAGAGGGTGGAACCTTTCGCACTGTAAGCAGATGCTCTGCTGATTGAGCTACGGGGCCAGCTGATAAAATGTTGTATGCAACTAGTAGGTTGATCAAAATTACTGCTGTCATGAAGGTAATTATAGGACATACCTTATGCCATACCTTGTTCTTACAAAATATTATTTTGTTTGTTAACGACACTGTATTGTCAGGATCATATCAGCGCTGCCAGTGTGCTGGAGTTTCATCCTGTAGGAGTTCTTTAACATGCCAGTAAATCTGACATGGGGCTGTTGCTTTTAAGCACACTTAAAAACCATCAGTTTGAGCCAGATTTGAACTTGCGACTTCAGAATCAGAAGGCCAGTTTCTAACCAACTCAGTCACCCAGATTGACTGACTTTAGGCTTGTGAAAGGTCATTCTGATTAACTGGGTAAGTTCCTCTTAAGTATCTCATTGTGAGGAAGTGATTTTGGCTGATTTTGGCTTGATTGAGTATTGGCCACTGCACTTTTATGTATGGTTACCTTTTTAAGGGGGAACCCAGTCCTATTTGTCTTATGTGTAGCAAATGTCTGTCTATCCATCATGTAATTCCTGTAATACAAGGGTTTTCACCTGTCACCTCAAAGGTCACATGTAGCCTGCAAGGTCGTTTTTGCTGCCCATGAAATATTTCATAAAAATTATTCAAATTTTTAAAAAAGTATAAAAAATGTTTCATACCTCATTAATAATATATATTATGTAATAAGAGTATAATGATAGTAATTAAGTTGCAAGTATGTTTTTGAATGAGCAGAACAAGTTTTATAATTTCATACCAGCATCATAAATGCCATTGTACTAGTTAAGTTTCATACAACTATTTATGCCTTACCATATGTCTAAGTTTAAAATATTTATAAATTATTTTTAATAATCTACCCTTACCAGAGTCAATAAATACAGATTGTTTATTGTACGATCATACAAATGAATTTGCAGAAATGTGCATTGTGGAATAGTGAAAGTTGATGGTGGATTGTAGTTAATTTGTGACTTTGTTGTTCTACTGAATTTAATATTTAACCTATTTAAGATTTGAATTTATTCTCAATTGATTCTTCAACATACACATCTGCCACAGTAGTGGATTTCCAACCTCCTTGATGTTTTAGTGTTGTTATGTCTCCACCAGCATCTACTAAAATTGTTAGGGAATTCCTGTGAAAGCAGTGCCCTATATATAAATTGGAATTGGGGTGATTAATGAGTAGAACTACCTATTTGTTTCCCCATATTTCCCAGTTTACTTAGGCTGACATTCTGCACAGTACATGTTCCATTTAGGTAATTTATAAAGGAGGAGAGATTTTACATATTTTGGCTGGAGATTTAAGCATTTTGGCATGTATCGTAGTACTTGCCTGTTACTGTAAAGATTCTTGTTGATTTTTTCTTAGTGTTTGGGATGGTAACTACTGCAGTTGATACAATATCTCTATTATAAACTTTTAATTGATGGAACTCATGTCTTTGGCAGGCACCCATTATTCCAAAAAGTGTTGCTAACAATTATTAATCATGTTATTCAATATATTTTTTCCCTCTCATGTATGTTACTACATTTATGCTAATTGTAAGAAAATAGAATTATGAAAATACACTTACTTTTATCACAGTATCAGGTACTTCATTTAGAAATGTCTTCAATTCATCAGGTGAAAAATTATGTATTTTTTCTTTCCCTACACTTGCTATGTTCATAGTATAGAGAAGGTATTGCATTCTACCCAAAAATTTGATACTGAAATTTCACTGGAAATACACATTTTAGGGTCCCCTGTGTCCAAAAAGAACATTTTTAGAAAAGTCTGCATGTGTGCGTGCATGTGGGTGTGTGAACACGATAACTCAAAAACGAAAAATCTATAAAATACCAGGCTTGGTTTTTAAGTTTAGTATCTTCCAGTGACACAAAGATTTTGAGAAAAATCCCCCCACCTCAAAGTACCCTTTACATGGAAAAAATTTCGAAAATTTTGATTTTCTCAAATAATGGCTCTAACAATTTTGATTAAAATACCATATATTAAAGATATTTATATAGCAAATAAAATGTATATCTTGAATTTTCTGGGAATAGCATCTAATGACCTCTTTATTCTGAATGAATTTTGTTGATTTTTGCTTAACTGGTAAACCGTTAGAGATAGACAAAAACTTACTACACAAAAAATGTAGATCACGTTAAAACACAGAATTTATGTCATACATTTTTTTCGTGGAGTTGACCATTTCTGAGATATTCATTGTTACATGTTTCTGATTTAAAACACTTACTTTTCTCACACAGAAAGTTGTAAACTCCTGGCCCTGTATAGAAACGTATTTCAACCACAAGGCAACTAGTTTTTAAAAGATTTAACTATCATTTTGTATTCCCTTATTTTCCTCCTACTTACAGGAAATAAATAATTAGGACAATTTCTGCTAATGTTTATCTTGATTATTATAAAGTAGATAGAAGAATAAGCTTTCTAACAATAATTTGTTACAGTGATGTAGAGAAAGTCATGTGAATGGAACACACCTGATTTTTTCCCTCATGTCACTCTGATTTATGCTTTAGTCAGTTTTTAAATTTGAGTACTTATATAAGTCAATTTGGTGATTAATATTGAGTGTATATTTTCAAATAGAGTAGTGAATCCACAAGATCAATACTTTCTTACCTTGTGACAGTTCTTCGAAGTACACCAGAAATACATTTTCTGCAAATGAGGTTATGCATTTTATTTTCTCCAATCCATTAATTGTGCATAGAATTTTTGGCTCATGTTTCTTGATTTAGTCACATTGAGTGCTTTTGTAGAAATTTCTGGCAGTGTAAGTTGCATCTCAGTGTCATTTATGTCTAATATGTTTACTTTTTATAAACTTCCACCAGTTGTTCTTCACTTGAATTTAATGAGAATAATCAATTATTCTGCTTTCAAAGTTGGTGACTGGTAGCATTACAAAATATGGGCAGACACAAAAGTATTGATTGTTACACGTGAATCTTCTGATTGGTGAAATCTGCACTTTAATGAAGAGGTGCACTTTAATGAGGTCCTAAAGTGTACAGCTTCTAGACATATAATTACTACATTTAGGCATGATTAAGCACAACAATTATTAAAACACTTATTTAGTTACTTGAATTATTATGACTCTAAACATACTGGTTATTAAGAAAAGATTTATTTCACCAGCAATAAGCATAAATTCTTTATGTGTCCTTTGTTATTAATATTCCAATTCAGTGTTATCTTATGGGGTTATGCTCTGGGGTAACTCAACAATGAGCAAATCAATAGTTACCAGTGGCAACTCCTGGCCGGTTGGTTAGAGGATGTAGCTGAGTTAATATGAACAACAGTTAACACAGACAGGATGATTAACACCAAAATTCCTTATCCCAAATTAAAGTATAATTAAAAAATAAACATTTTCCAGATTTATACATATTTATATTTCGTTGAGAAATTGTCCACTGAGAGAAAATGTTATCCTTGTCCTTCTGAAGAGATGTTCTTTTCCATATTTAAAAAAATCTGATGTGTTACACTCACATGACTTTCTCTAACTGTTCTACAAACTTCTTACAAAAGATTATTATTCCTACACCATGCTAATTGAGATAAGCATTAACAGAATGTTATTTTACTTAGTTCTTTGTAAGTAGGAGGGAACTAAAGGAATGCACTCTGCTAAAGCAATACTCAAATGTTTTAAAACTTCAATATATGATTGTCATTACAATTCACTTCTTTGCTTGGCCAGAGTAGAACAAAATAAAAAAAAAAAATAAATAAATAAAAAAAATAAAAAAAATAAATAAAACCTGATGTAATCCATTCACATGACTTTCTTTATATCTCTGCAACAAATGTTTTGTTAAAAAGGTTATGGTTCTATTTACTTCATGCTAAGTGAGAAAAGATTAGCAGAAATAGTCTTTATTACTTGCTTCCCTGTAAGTAAAAGCAAAATAAAGGAGTACATAGGTTAAAGTGATAGCAAAAGATGGTTGCTATGTGACTGAAGTTCCTCTGTTTGTATGGACAGCAATTGTTAAACTCCTGCATGAGAAAATTATAAGTTTTAAAGCTGAAACCAAAAACAAGGAGTATCTCAAAAACGATCAACTCCACGAAAAAAGTGTATATTACATAAATTGTGTGTTTTAATGTGCTCTACATTTTTTGTGTGGTAAGTTTTTGTCTATCTCTTACAGTTTACCAGTTACACAAAATTCCATAAAATTCATCCAGAATAAAGTAGTCTTCAGAGGCTATTCCGAGAAAATTCAAGATATGCATATTATTTATCAAGTATATATCTTTAATATATGATAGTTTAATCAAAATCGTCAGAGCCATTTTTTAGAAAATCAAAATTTTGAAAATTTTTCCATGTGAAGGGTAGTTGGGGTTGGGGGGATTTTCTTGAAAATCTTCATGTCGCATCCTTGGAAGATATGGAACTTAAATACCAAGTTTGGTATTTAACGGTCTTTTCATTTTTGAGCTATGTTGCCCACAGACACACACACACATACACGCAGACAGACAGACACACACGTGGACATTTTTCTAAAAATGTTTTTTTTTTTGGATTCAGGTGGTCTCAAAACATGTATTTCCGGTGAAATCTCGATATCAAAATTTTGGGTACAATGCAATACCTTCTCTATACACTATGTACATAGTACGTATAGAGAAAGTAAAAATGGACCTTTCCTGACTGAGAAAAGCATAAGTATTTCAAATTTGAAACCAATAACAAGGATTATCTCAGATACAGTAGCCTCCACAACAAAAATGTAAAGGACATAAATTGTATGTTTTGACAGGCGGGATCTACATTTTTATTTTCTCTAGCCTCATATGTACAACGTACATAGGGATAGAGAAGGTATTGAAATGTACCCAAAAATTTGATACAGAGATTTCACCGGAAATATGTTTTGGGGTCCCCTGAGTCCGAAAAAAGCATTTTTAAAAAAAGGTCTGTGTGTGTGTGGTGTGTGTGTGCGTGCATGCATGCGTGCGTGGGTGCATGTGTGGGTGCGTGGGTGCATGTGTGGGTGCGTGCGCATGTGTGTGTGTGTGTGGCCCCAAAATGAAAAGACTGATAAATACCAAACTTGGATTTTCTTTTAGTATCTTCCAAGGATGCGACACGAAGATTTTCAAAAAAATCCTCCTATTAAAGACTACCCTTTATATGGAAAAAATTTCGAAAATTTTGATTTTCTTAAAAATGGCTCTAACAATTTCAATTAAAATTCCATGTATTACAGCTATTTATATCTGTAATAATATGTATATCTCGAATTTTTGGGGAATAGCCTCTTAAGACCTCTTTATTCTGGATGAATTTTGCTTAACTACTAAACCGTAAGAGATAGAAAAAAACTCACTACACAAAAAAAGTACATCACGACAAAACACACAATTTATGTCATTTACGTTTTTGTTGTGGAGGTAACCGTTTCTGAGATATTCCTTGTTATTGGTTTCAATTGTGAAGTACTTAAACTTTTCTCAGACAGAAAGTGTCCTCTTTTCTTTTGTTCTACTCCTGGCCAAGCAAAGAGGTGATTTGCAATGACAATCGCATAACGATAGCTTTTAAAACATTTGTAAATCATTTTAGCATAGCACATTCTCTTATTCTCTTCTACTTATTATGAACTAAGTAATAACATTCTGCTAATATTTATCTCAAATACTATTGTGTACAAAGAAGAATAATCTTTTGTAGGAGGTTTGTAGATCAGCTAGAGAAAGTCATGTTAGCGTAACACATCAGATTTTTTTGTGTAATAAATTTTTGCCTACATCTTACAATTTACCAGTTATGCAAAATTAGGTAAAATTCATTCAGAATGAAGAGGTCTTCAGAGGCTATTCCCTGAAAATTCAAGATATACATTATTTTTATTTGTAATGTAAATAGCTTTAATCAAAAGTGTTAGAACCATTTTTGAGAAAATCAAAATTTTCAAAAATTTGTCCTTTTAAACGGTAGTTTGGGGTGGGGGGATTTTCTTGAATATTTTTGTGCTGCATCCTTGGAAGATATCAAACCTAAATGCCAAGTTTGTTATTTAACGCTCTTAGTTTTTTAACTATGCTACACACATACACTTGCACACACAGACCTTTTTCTAAAAATGCTTTTTTTGGACTCAGGTGACCTCAAAACACATATTTTCTTTGAAATCTTGACATCAAATTTTTTGGTGCATTACAATATCTGCTATACACTATGTATATAGTACATATAGAGAAAGCAATATATAATCAGCCTTTTATTGAATCCATAAATTTTGTTCAAGTCATTGTCATTCCATGGTCTTTTTTCATGTCAAAAAATGAACAAGGTCAGCAGAAAAATGTATTTAATACCTCTCAAATCCAAAAGTCACTTTAATTTTATTTCTACAGGACTGTGCCATAAAAACTGGTATTAATAAAATATTTAGTGCAATTACAAAGCAAAAGGTATTCAATCACAGTAGAGTAGAAATACTTTCTTTTGTTTGCAAATTAAATAAATAGCTTATTAATTTAAAGTTTGAAAAGTATAATGTCAACATTTTTTTTAAAATGTTTTTATTGTTCTATTTTATTTTTTACCCCTGTAACTTCTATAGTCTTATCAAGGGCTTTAACTTGTGAAACAACTTATTAGCTGTTGGTTATAATCATTGTGTTAATCACATTTTAGCTGTTGTCCCCCAATTGTGTTGCATATCAATATTCCTACAGATGAGAGTGTTGAAGTTATTAAAACATGGACTCATGAACTGGAGGTCTGCAGTTCAAATTCTGGCAGTACCTTCCTCCCTGGCTGGGGTTTTCTTTGGGTTTTCCTCAGTAATCACAACAGGCAAATGCCATGGAGGCACCCTAAAATTATTCCTGGAACATTTCCTACCCAAATTTTCTTTCTGAATTAACATTTCATTTCATGTATCAACAGTACTCACTGCCTGCCTTTGGTTCCATATGCAGTAAGAATGCGCAGCTCATTCCTTCGGCTGACACTGACTGAAAATATAAGTTTATGGTTTCTTCATGATGGCAATAATAATGTTTAGGCAAATACAAAAAGTTCAATCCACAGACACACAAATGACAAATTTAATTTGAAAAACAGCTATTACTTAAATGTCAGGATCTCTCAATTTGAAAAAATGTATACACATGATTCCTATGAATGAATTTTTGACCACATAGTTTCAAAAGACAATGCAAGTGGTTTGACCACTCCCCTCCTTCCCAAGTGTTTGCATATGGGATTTGTGGTGGGTGAAACATCTGGATGGGTTTTCTCTGGATCCTCCAGTTTCCCCTGCCAGACATTCCACCAATTGCTCACCTTTCCTAGCATCCATTTCATTTTCATTTCATATTATCCACTTCCTCACTCTCATGCCTGACTATGGGCTGACCACTCATTCTGGGTTCTTCATCCTGTGGTTCCCAAACCGTTTGCTCCCCAACAGGCTTCTGACTGCTAGGGACCCACTTGTAAGTCCTAGGAGGGGGGTGTCAGTCTTAAAAACAGGGAGGGTAAGCCTACTATGGACAGAAAAAAAAAAAAGGTACAAAATGAATTGCATTTTAAATCATACCTTACTTCCAAATCTAATTGCACATATTAAAGATGCAAAATATTTTTCTGTATTAGATGATGAAGCTTCTGATGTATCAACACAAGAAACATTCATTATTCATGTGCTCTGATTCTGATCTGATGTTAACTCAAACTGAAACCTAAATTGTGTCATTATTGCTTTTGTTTAATAGTTAAATTCTGCATTTAAAATAAAGGCAATTCTTTACAATTCTGTATGATCTAGGTATTTTTACTTATAATTAGAAATTTTTTTTGGAATTTTAAGGGGGTCATGCCCCTTAAATAAAATTGTTGAGGGCAATGTCCCTGGCTTTGTAAGTTAGGGGGCAAAAAGTAACTTACTCCTCCTAAATCATGTCTAAGCCAGCAGTCAATCCAGAACTGACGATGGGGCAACAGATTCATAAACTATTTTTCACAATGATGCAAATAAGTGCTATAAGTATTGCAAAATATTGACTCATCCTGATTCATCAAAATTATTTCACATCACTGTCACTGGAAAGTACCCATTTTCAATGCTGCAACTTGGAGCACTCACACTTGGAGACAATAACACTAGTAATTTCACTGAAGGTGTATAAATTTTCTTAATTACTCTCAGTATATCTGTAACAGAAATGGAGTTTCTGAGAAGTGATTAACATGATCTCATAAACACTTATTAAATTTGTCTTTTCAGCTATTTTTTGTTTTGAGGAATGTTTAACACTGTAGTCACATTTGTACATGAAGATGAATATTTCAGCATTTCTTGTAGAGATCTACAACATAATCCTTGTTGTCATTTGCATAGTTTATGAAACTATTAATGTTGCTTGTAAGTTCACTCTCCATATCTTGGTCTATCTGAATAACATCCTCTGAGATGTAACTGAAAAAACAAAATGTATAGTTTATGACTACATAAAATATTGCCACATACACTTTCAAATTAACAAAGTGGACTTATATTATGATTACTGGATAACATTATTAAATTATCTTCAAGTCCTAGTGAAAATAGTAATTATAACTTCCATAAATTCACATCTGGAAGAATAAGTTATAGATTAGCTAACTGAAAGATGGGCAGCATATAAAGGTCAGTCTGGTAGACAAATTTCAAACAGGCCCATCTCTGTTGTGAGGGTGTTGCATGTCTGCCTTACATTCAACAGTTCCTACGTTAGAATCTCAGTGTTTCAAAAGATTTTTCTGGGGTTTTCACTTATTCTGAGAAGACAAATGTTCTATTAATTCTAAGCTCTAAGGACCTCAGGCTCATTTGAGCATCATTTCAACCACTTCATTCATTCTCCATCTGATATTATCTAATCTGGTTAAGACGTTACACGAAAAATCAAAGAACAACAAAGATAGATTTATAATATATAATTCTACTATAAAGACTTTTTTGTTGATACAACCTTTAAAGACACTAAAAGCACACATTTTGTGGAGCAGTATTTTTTTTTTCAGGCATACTTGTGTTGAGGGTATGAAAATTAAATCAGTTGTGGCATTAGTCACTGTATGAGGACTCTCACTTCCAAGATTACTATGACATTTATTTATTTTTAACATCCTTTAACCTGGTAGGCCATATTACCTGTCATACTTAAATATGTATTAGCTTAACATAAATAAAAATAAAAAAGTGAAGAATTTAGCATTCAACAGATACTCACAAACCCATAGCAATAATAAGTTTCCTCAGCTGGTCAGGCATATCATATCGTACACCTCTTGAGATACACTTTAAACTGGCTTCCTCAGCCAAATTATTGAAGCTGAAAAAATAATATATATTCAGTAACAAGTACAGGAACTAAACAGTGACAATAGATAATGATTCAAAAGCTTTCTAGACAGTGGCAGTTACTATATAAAGAGAATACATTTCTATTTTTCAAGACAATTTAAATGTCAGGATTCATTCAGGTTGCCCCATATATAATCTTTTTGGAACAAATATCCTGCTTTTATACATTTTTATCTGATTACCTGGAAACAGGAAATTCTTAGGTTGTGTTGCCTACAGCATTATTGCTAAAACATTCATTACAGGTAATATCCAGCTTTTACTCAGCTACATGGGAACTTTATATATTTAGTACTTACCGGATCACATATACTGTGTTGTTGTTTGGTGTCAATGCTACCAGCGCAAGAGTAAAGAAATTATCTCTGTTGTGTTGTACTGAATTCTTTATTTTTATTCCATGAAAATGTGCCTGTTGGCAGAGTACAGAGCAAATGCTTTCCACAATAATGATTTTTGTTGTAGGTGAGTTTATCTTCCTCAAGAGCCAGGTATTACCCTCTCTATCAATTTCAGCACTGTGTTCTTGGTCATAATAATCTAGCACCTATGACAATTAAAAAAGGTCATATATTCAACAGTCACAAGATTTTCTACCAACTATCATTTATTTTCACATTTGTCTGTAAACTGTTTTTACCAGAGCTTATTTTTCTATCTGCTTATTGCTAATCAAGATAACCATTTGTGAAAATGAATTAATTACACATTCCCTTTTAGATATAAGAGAGATAGGGGAGGCTGAAGCAATAGTTAATTCTTTAAAAAGTGGGATGCTATATACTGCCTTTGAATTCCATACTCTTTGCATAGGATGGAAGAAATGACTTACACGGGTAGTATCAGTCTCCTCATACTGAAACCCTCTTTGAATTTGCTATGACAAAGGAAAAAAAAATAATAATGATTATAACAATAATAAATCATTTATTATAAGTCATTAGGTAATTATATAAGATTGCAATAACCTGTCTTGGTAGCTTGTCTGCTGCACATTCAAGAGGTTGTGAGTTTGAATTGCTTAGGGTGAGTTACCCGGATAAGGTTTCCTTTCAGGGATTTTCCTTATCCTGAGAAGCCAAATATCAAGTAACTTTAAGCCCCATGGACCCCGAGATCTTTGCGCATCATTTCAGTGATTTTATTCATCATCAAAATAGAAAAAAAGACTATAATAGAGTTTGTCTTATATCCTAGAACTTAAAAATTAAATACTTGTAGACTATGTAAAGATATTTTACATATTTCATTTTGATATTCCTTCAGACTATAGCCATTTGTACATTCTGTCTTTAAATCTATTAAAATTATAATTTTGTATTTCAATAGGCAAACTGTTATATAATTGAATTCCTATGATTTTATAATATTTGGATGTTTTATGGAGTATCTGAAAAGGTTTTTCTAGTTTATTATTGTTTCTTGTTTGATATGCGTGTATATCATGTCTTTCAATATGCATATGTACATTTTATTTCATGTTTACTAAAACATTGACAATTGTAGGTATTTTAGTAATCCTAAACAGAGGTTTATAATGCTGTATTTTATAGGAAGCCATTAACATTCTCTCAACTTTTTTTGAATAAGTACTTCAGAAATACTAGGGCTGCTGTTCCATAGTATTAAACTTTATCTATATACCTACACTTTGGAAAAATGAAAAATAAGCCACCCTTGCATATTCTTTTGGTTTTAATTTGTTGAGACATAACATACTTTTCAAGATAATTTATTGCAAAAAAAATCAATGTGTGTGCTCCAAGAGACATTACTTTCAATATTTATCCCAAGCAGTTTTGATGCTCTTCACTTTATCAAACATGGTCTTACATTTTTTAGTATAAACAGAATATTCTATATCTGGTTTTCATTGAGGTAAAAGCCATGTAGATCAAACAATTTCTTCATCTGTTAGAAGGCCATACACAAAACATTGTCACCCTCCATGGAGTAGTGGTTACCATGGAGGCCTCATACACCCAAGGTTCAAATCTGGCAAAGAATGATGGATTTTTTTGGGTGTAAAAGACCTTAGCATGGCTTCTTTCGGAAGAGAAGTAAAGCCATTGGTCCCATGTTCTACATTTATAGCATGTAAAAGAATCCCAAGTCTGATAAAGAGGCCTCTGAGCAAAATTAAGTGCTATTTCACGCCCAATATAGAATGGGGCGCTAAGAACCTCAGTGGTTATAGAGCATCCATATTAAAGCTCTGTTATTATTATCCATACACAAAACATTAGCTGGCAGATTTAACTGAAGATGCTAAAATCGAAGCTGGAATTCAATAGCAACTTAAAGATCAGGGATTGACATCCTATTTCATAGATGTACTTTAACAAACTGCTGTTTGAGATGGCTGGTATGAGCTCTGTCTCACTATTAACCTCTTTAATTCAGTAATAAAAGATAAGTAAAAGTCACTGTTGTTAATTGAATGGTGATTGCACAAATTATTTTTGCATCATGTACAAAGTGTGTTCAAAAAGTATAGAAGGTCCAAAACACTAATCTGCATCAAAATAGTCTCCTAGATTATCACATACTTCTCCTAGCACTCCTACCATTGCTGGAGACACCTCTGTAACTCAGTTTTTGGAATAGTGAGCTGCCAGGCCATTGAATTCTACATGATGCCTTCTCCTGTCAGGTCCTCCCGTTCAGCGGTATTTTCAGTTTGGAAAATAGCCAAAATCACACAGGATCATGTTGCATGAGTAGTGAGCCTGACAAATCACAGGAGTGTTTTGTTTGGCAATAAATGTCTGAATCAAATTTGCAGAATCAGTGATTGTGTTATCATGATGGAGCTGCCAAGATTTTGCAGCCCATAGATCCAGTTGTTTGCACCGGTCAGCATTATGAAGGTGATGAAGAACTCCTGGTAATAATCCTTTATGATGGGTTAGCCTTGGGATGATTACTCATTTTGTACCACACCATGGGAGTCAAAGAAAACAATCAACATGATCTTGACTTTGCTGCAGACCTGTCATGCTCTTTGGCCTCAGGTTGATCAATGTTGCCACTGTGACAACTGCATCTTGGTTTCTGTGTCATACCATAAACCCCTGTCTTACCGCCTGTGATCACAGTATTAAGAAAGTTGGCATCACTGTTTGCATTGTTCAGCATGTCCTGTGCAAAGCCCAAATGCCATTGTTTCTGCTCCATTGCTACCAGCTTCAGTATAAATATTGTGGACACTATCCTCATGCCCAAATTCTCGGCCAAAATTTAGTGACTAATACACTGCTTACACCCGTCTCATTCTCAAGTTCTCAAACTGTGACATGATGGTCCTGCAAGACCACATTCCACACTTGCCCAGTGGCATTGTCATTTTGATGAATGTGGTTCATTGTCCACATGTGCATTGTCATCTTTGAAGCAGTTGCTTTATCCATGAGATTCTCATGCCTTTACCCCTGAAAGCCTGTTGAATCTTGCAAATAGTTTCCATTTGGTGATGCTTTTGGCATTTGATGCAATATTGCTGCTCAAGTTGTTCTTTCATTTTACAAAAACTGAAATCTGATGTCCGCTCACTATACATCTTCACTTGTGGCCGACTGCCAGCAACTGATGCTTTCTGCAGGGATGAAAAAATTCACAACTGCATATGAATGTCCCCTCTAGATCTCCACTGTAGAAAGTCTCCATGTTTCATTGATTTTTGTGGGGAAAAAATAAGGTTCAATACTTTTTAAAAACACCTTGTACAATCTAAGCACTTTGCTGCTGCAATTTCAAGATATCTCTATGGGAAACCCTTTTGTGAAGCTCTTATTTGATGAGATGATTACTGATAAGCAGTGGTAAAAGGCCTTCCTCATCTGGAAAAGGGAGTAATTGAGTGAATGGATTTTTTCCTATAGTATGAGATGTAATCTGTAGCAATTGGCTGGAGTAATACTTTCAAGATAAGTTATATCACTGTATGAAGTCCAGGAACCAAAGAATAGGCTGCAATAGTCTGCACATAATAGAAAGATGGCCCCTGTAAACCATTGTTTCATCTTTCTGTTTCCCATTTTCTGATTTCATGATAGTAAAAATAATGTTGTGAGCATTAAACCATATATTATAAACTTTTGGACCAAAAGTGTTTGTTGGTTCCTGAAGCACAATAAATAATTTAGAAAACAAGAACCCAAATATGCTTATTGTTGGCATGACATTGTATGAATTTGTCAATACACTAAGTGATCAAGCTATTGTATGAGTACTTCTGTTAAGATGGCGCTAACTATAATAGCATGTGTACTCAGAAAATTTACTCTGTTATACTAACCTCACATTTGCATGTTGTTTTCAGCAGCTCTTTAAACTGTTTCATCAGTTTCATGAATGGCTCACAGTCATAGGGATATAGCAGTAAAATCTCTGCTTTAGGAAAGTCTACAACAATGTTCTTTAAATTATTGTTACTGCCTGAAATGACTGGCTTTTCATTTGCAGGAATTCCTGAAACATAAGATGCACTTGCTCCAGATATGGGACAAAAATATATTTAGCTAGCAGCTCAATGCAGAATTATGGTATGGCTAACATTGAAAAAATAGTGCAGAACTTATGGGCTATTCCTTTTACTGTACACACTACTTTGAATTTCATTAGAAGTTTTATATGATAATAATCAGAAACATTATTATATAACTATATATATATTAAGGGAATTCTGTAATGTACCACCCTAATGGTACTTTGATTTTTCGATAATAATTTACTATCAGAATATAATTTAAGCAGCTCATTAGATGGAACAGCCATGATATTGCTGCAAAGCTGAACATATCTCCTTTACAGGATTTATCCAAAGTGATGGCATGTGTTATATAGCAAAGTGAAATAAATTAAAATAGAAAAGAGAAAGCAAGGGCAAATAATGAGTAGCAATGTGCAGAGTATTATGAACTTGTATTGCAAAAGCTATAACTCCATATGAAGAAAACAAATGTATTCTATTGCATTGCATCTCTTGACTGTAGGAATGCCATCTACCTACTGAACACTGATACAGGCGGTATCAGGTTCCCTGCATGGCTTGCGGGCATCCCTGGTAACTATGGCTTCAAACCAGTCAACAGCAAATTAGCTGAACTAAGTACTCCCCCCTCCCAACATTGGGAGTGGTCAATGAAAATTCTCCAAGAACTTGGGTTGATATTCGGTAGAAAACTTTGTTAGTGACCACATATAGCACAGCTGAAAGTGCGCTGTAACCATTCTCTGAATATTTTGCGGATACTAAGGGCAAATCTTGGGGAGCAGATCAGACAGTCTTGCTGCGACTTTATCGCGCCCTTATCCGAGCCAAGTTAGATTATGGATGCATAGTTCATTCTTTGGCAAGGCCATCTGTGCTTAGAAGATTAGACTATGTCTGTAATCAGGGTATTCGTGTGGCTGTTGGAGCTTTTCCAACCAGTCCAGTAGCCAGCCTTTATGCTGAATTGGCAGAATCCCCTCTGCAATGTAGGCGCGATATCCTGTTAACAAATTATGGCTGTGGGCTAAATCACATGCCTTTGCATCCAACGTTCACTCCTTTCTTTAACACCAAGCTAGATGAATGTTATAAAAATATGTCAATTAGTCCACGACCGCCAGGTGTTCACTTCCGAGAGCTTCTTCA
Organism: Hymenopus coronatus; assembly: GCA_030762935.1. NCBI lineage: Eukaryota > Metazoa > Arthropoda > Insecta > Mantodea > Hymenopodidae > Hymenopus > Hymenopus coronatus. The sequence goes on from CM060897.1 coordinate 33,465,508, forward strand.
TAATCATGATATCGTAATGCCTAGAATGTTTCTCAAGGGGGAAAGGGTACACCCACCTTGGTTACATACAACATCCCACGTAAACCTCAGGATGAGGCATTTTGAAAGTCTATAATGCCTTTTTCTATTATCCATAGAGGTTTTATAGAATTTTTGTCAAACTACAATGACCAAACTTGTATATATACTGACGGAAGTAAGTGTACCATTGGTGTTGGGTGTGCCTTTGTTTATGATACTGAACAATATACATTCGGTTTTCATAGTGGTAACTCCATATATAGTGCGAAGCTGTATGCAATATATCGAGCCATTCTGCACAATGGCCGTCGAAATTTGAGGGACTGTCTTATATTGAGTGATTTCCTGAGTGCACTTCAGAGCCTTAGTGAGCTGTACAACTACCATCCTATCATGCAGTGTATCCAGGATGCCCTCCACGCTTTGTATGCCTCCGGGGTTAATGTGGAGTGTGCATGGATTCCTAGTCACATTGGCTTGCTGGGGAATGTACTGGCAGATTTTGCAGCAAAGACGGCTCCCACTGAACCCAGTACAAAAATTTCTTGTGTAACATCGGAAGACTTTAAGCTTGTTGTAGGCAGGGCGATACTTTCGTGCTGGCACGAAGAGTGGTCAGTTCTCCGTGTAAACAAGCTTAGAGTAGTGAAGGACCTTCCAACAAACTGGGTGACTTCATCTCGTCAATCTCGATGGGAGGAAGTGATTTTAGCTTGTTTGCGTATTGGCCACTGCAATTTTACACATAGTTTCATACTTAAGAGTGAATGTGCTCCTGTGTGTCTGCTATGTGGAGAAGCTTTGCCTGCCCATCATGTGTTGCTAGAGTGTGTTAATCTAGCACATATTCAGGAATCACTGCAACTGCCAGTCAGTCTTGCAGAAGTCCTGGCAGATGATAATTGAGCAGTAGCTAAGATTTTTACATTTTTATCAAAGATAACCTTCAAATTACGGATTTAGTTGTTTTTACCTTTGTTTTTGTATTAGTTTTGAAATATATTTTTTTTTTTTTCTTAAATCACCAATCTGTGGTTTTTTCCATGATTACTTTTATACATTGATTTTATATTTATCTTTCGTTCTTATTTATAATATTTTTTACTCGGCTTTATCTCTGGCTTTTGCCATAATTTGTTTGATAAGGGCATCATCATCTTCTTCTTCTTCTTCTTCTCCTCCTCCAAGAAAAACAATTTTAATTAAATCAAACACCAGCAGAGCAGAGGAAAAGGATGCTGCTCCTAAAAAATGCAGCCGTTCGAGGAGCCTATCTAGCGATACCTCCTTAACATCACCCGAAACCTCAACATTACCAAACCTAAACCATCCTCCTCATTCCTGTGGTTAAGCCCTTACCAGGGTAGGTACACAGAAGCTATACCTAGGCTCACCACGAATCTACCAGATCACGGACGGGACGGATGGACAGAATGCCATCTCATACCTACACAATATAGTGGTCATTTTGTAATATTTTTTATTGTTTTTTTTTATTATTATTATTTCAGGGATTTCAAAATACATATTCAAGAAAATATTTCAAATTAAATAAACAATTGGCTTAAACAAGTGGAAATAGTATTCAAATGTTAAACAGAAGAGTATCAGATTAAACTTAGAAGCAATAGTAAAGGAACAATAGAGAAGAAACAAACAAGTAAGAAAACTTTCAAATGTCTTCCACCAGATGACATCCTTATATTTAAAGCATACAGCATTGAATACTTCAAAACCAGCTAAGGCTACAATAAAAACTATTTTACACAAGTATCTGCTCTCATGTGCTCCCAAGCCTTAGAACAAATGTTTAACTTGCTAAATACTTATGGATTCCAGTAATGATTTTATTCAGCATAATCCTGAAGGAGTGTACAAAGTACATGAGAAAGAGATGATGTATGATGTTAGTTCGACAAAGTCATATTGTCCACATACCCACCCATTTTTGCAACCTCACTCATATATAGCAAAGTAATGTCATTATCAACTCTGATGTATCTAAGAGCATCAAAAACAGCAGTAAATTGATATTGCTAAACCTATGAAAATGTTATTAAAATGAAAATTTGCTGTTTGTGAGGGTTTAGTCTCACAGATCCCTCAACTATGCAATGGTTCATTGGAGTTTAGCTTCACTGATCCCTTGGCTATGCTTTGTGGCTTTAGGACCCTCAACCCCTTGGCTACACTTTGTGGCTTAGTGCCCTCTACCCTCAGCTACGTTATGCAGCTTCTTACACTATGTTCAGATTGCAAATATTGGCAACATGCAGATAGCAGGTTTCCATGATGTCTTGGGTGGGATGCACATCATTTTCATATTATGTCTGTTTGTTTGAGAAATAGAGCAGAAGTAACAAAATAGAAAAGTTATGATTTAAAACACATGAAAACATGTAATATGTTACTGAATAAATGAGTATTCCCCACATTTTAATAATAAAATATTATGTGTGTGTGATTAATATAGCTATTTTGAGTGGTTCTAGGACAAACAGTTTATCCAATTTTACTAGCCATGTAAATATCTTTAATCTATTATATTTTAATCATAATCATTAAGAGCTATTTGTGGAAAAATAAAAAAAGTATCTAATCCATGACTTTCTTATTCATGATTGTTAATTTTTATAGAGCTTCTACAAACAATTCTTTGAAATATTATTTTCCTATCAATTTTATATTAATCAACATAAACATTTACAGAAATAGTTTCATTGCTACATTTTTTGTAGATACAAGGGAAAACCAAAATAACAGCAAGATGTTTAAAAATTGACCACAAAATGCTGGACTTGAAATTACATTCTCTTTCCATGAGCACTGTGAGAAAAGAAATTATGATTGCTCTTCAAAACTAATCAAGCAGTGAAAAGTTCACTCCAATCCAAATGGAAAATGGCTGATGCCACAAGAAACATTATGTAAAATCAATTAGGTATTTTATTTTCTATGTGGGAAGCTTTTATCTTCTCTTAGGTTTACATTAATACAAAATTGTACTTAATTCTTTCCATGAAGAGGACTGCATGAGTTATTTTCATAAAATTCAAGACATGAATTTTACTTATTTTTCATGTAAACATTTTGAATTTATAGTATTTTAATCAATATGAACTTCAGTTCAAAAGTTCAAATTCAAATTTTCATTAGAACATTTTTGCAAAAGTAAAAAACAGTGAAAACTTTTCCACATAAATGGTAGTTTGGTGTGCCATCTTTTTGAAAGGTATTGAACTTGAATACCAAATCTGGTATTTATTCAACATTTAGCTTTTATATTATGACACACAGGCATACACACACTTTTTGTGTCTCAAAACATGTATTGCCAGTGAAATTATGATATGGAATTATTGGGTGAAATTCAATACTTCCTCTACATAATAGGTATATTGTAGAGAACGTACCTAATAAAATTTGTTGTTAAAGGGTTGTTTGAGGAGGATGAATTTTCTTGAACATTCATCAAGTAGTCTTAAACCGTGTCTGACTCAAATATGAAATGTATATTTTTCCAATTTTTTGTTTGAGCTATATTGTTAACAGAAGAATCAAATTCATTTTTGAGTTCAGTGGATTTCAAAATGGTAAAATGTGACTTTCAAATTTTTGGAATAAATACATTACTTCCTCCAATTGGGGAGTAAGAAAGTACGAAAATAAAATATGCCACAACTAGGATACTCTCATTTTTTCTGGATTACCATGATAATATGAGTATGGATCATTAAGCAGTGCATAATTATTTTTCTATTATGTTTTTATTCTGGGGCAGTGAAATGTTGCAGACGTATATTTTAAAATTTTCACTGGAAATGCAATGTGTTCCGTTAAGTATAACTCTTGCAACAGAAGCAAGAAGTACATACAAAGATGGTAATTATGTTATTATCAGTAACTTGTGAAGAACAAAGAGGTGTAGTTTGCTTTTTGTGGGTGAAAGGATAAAACAGGAGTGAAATATTCCAGGAGATGTTGGCTGTATTTGGGGATGACTGTATGGTCCTTAGTGATATCACAGAAGCCTGCGAACCTTGTTGGCTCACCATGTTCTGGGTGACCAATAATAGCTGTAAATGAAAAGAATGCCGGTCATTGAGAATGCAATTCTAAAGATTGGCAGATTCATCTGTGAACCTTGTCAGTGTTGTTCATCATTTCTGAAGGTACTATATACAATATTGTGCATGAGGTACTCAATTTTTCTTAAAATTAATGTCTTCTGAGTACCAATAAAATTGTCATGGCCAGAAAGATGAGTAAATGATGATCACTTTGGATAGAAGGCCATATGCCTTTCTGGAAGAAATCATGACTAGTGACAGATATTACATGAATAAAACCAAGCAGATCTCAATGGAGTGGAAACATTCCAATTCTGTAGAAAAGAAGAAATTCAAAGTAATGCAATGGGCAAGAAATAAAAAGCTCCAGTGACTTTGTTTCACTCGTAAATAAAGGAATGGAGCCTGTAGAGTCCCATAAAGGGCAAAGGCCTCCTGTAAGAGAGAGAGAGAGAGAGAGTTCTATTAGACTCACATCATGAGCTACTCCATGTAAATGGGCATGTATTAGTTCTTGCACACTTTGAATTTCACTTGGACTAGCACCATTAATTCTTATATTTAACCTAACTTAAATTTAATTTTTAATCATTTTTAACTTCTTTTTAATTGTCTTTCACAGTATTTCCAAACAGTTCTACGCCTTGCAGCACTGAATCACTACAGTCTTAGTAGTTATCTACAGTTGTCCATCTGATTCTTGGTCTGCCTCAGTTTCTTCTTCCAACATATGAGCCCCGTACCGGTCTGCATCCATCTGTTGTGTTACAACCTCACAACATGCCCTGCCCTCTTTCATTTTAATTCTTGTGGCCTGATACACAACGTTCTTGGAAGATGTTATTTGTAGAACCTTATGTTTGAAACTCTGTCTGTGATAAAATATCCAGGGCTTTTTTTCTATCTTCCTGTGACTAATCTTAGTGAACTCCTTTGTACTATGTATATTTTACTTGGATGTTAATTATATGAGGAAGCGAGGGCTGGTAAAAAGAAGGGAGAGCTACCTGACCTGTCCTTCTGCAGTATTCTGAATCAAAGAAATGTTCTTTCTTTGAGACCTTCAGTCATTATGTGAATAGGCTATCTACAAAGTTTACTGCAAACTAGCTGACTTATTAAATGAAACACAGCACATTTACATGTGGTTGAACTCTAGGATCTACAGACAGAATGAAACTTTAGCATTGAGGCTGCTAGATATCAGGATGTATAGCTTACTTCTTGTCTCAATGTTGTAGCTCTGCCCTGCTTCCAAAATTTTGCAAAACTTACTGAATGAAGGCTAGGTAGCCAGGTGCCTAAGAAAAGGTGTGTAAATAGCATCCTAGGGAACAAATTTGGTATGTATAGAGCAGTACTGGAGTAATCCTTGTATGCAGAACTACATTTCTGGGTTTCCTGTTTTATGACTGTCCAGGAGTATAGAATTAAGTGCCCAGAAGGCCCTCCATGTTTGGGCTGTTGCATGTTGGACTTTCATCTGTTTGCCCCAATGAAGAAGAGTGTGTTCAGATGACTAGACCCACAAAAGATGGAGTTCTATGAAAAAATATTTCAAAATTAATGCCATAATGGGAGAAATGTGTTGAGAGACTTGGTTCATTTGTTGAAAAAAGCTAAATGATGTGGCTTCAATGTGTATGCATTTTTGGGTAATTAAAATTGAAAAGAAAAAAGCGAATTTCTTCATGATACACTTTCTTAATAAATATCTATTAAAATAATACTTACTTCCTCTTAGGTAATTCCATAACCTCCACATTATCACAGGTATAGAGAGAACAACAACACACAATATAACTATGAGTGAAATTGGCATTGTTGTATCCAGAACTGGAGATGCGCCATCTGTTTGGACTGGATTCACATAAACTAGCAACACAGAAATAAACTACAATTTATATCATATATTTTGCATTTTATAAAACAGTAACTTAGACCCAGGAACCCAATTGTTTGAACATTTTATATTTTTGTAAAGATAACATACAGATTTGTTGCTAGTGTGGTAAGCAAAATAGCTGATATTGGACAGTAAATTACACTTGCCAGACAATATAGGATTTCTCATATTCTAGAAGAAAGTATTGTGTTCCATAGTACTACCATCATACAGAATGTCAAATGTCCCATATTTCCTTCTGTTTAAAGATTGTATTTTGAAAAGCATGCATGTTAATTAGGTACATAGTATTGGCAACTGCATTGTCATATGTTCATATTGTATTATTTATTGTATGCAGTACTTTGTGTGCATGGTTTTGTCACAGGGATACATGGTCAAGACATGTTGCCAGAAGACTGCAGTAGGAAATATGTTTACAGGGCGTGTGATGGTTATGTTTTTGGTTATTTACTACTTATTGAATGAATATGAACATCCGATAGGAAGACCCAGAATAACCTGGAAAGAAGGGATCAAAAGAATGGTAGCAAATGGAGGAAAGACTTAGGATCAGTTTAATAGATTGGCAGAGGATAGAATTGATTTTAGGAAATGGATCCGAGGCATTCCCCTAACACCACGATGTTGGTAGACTAGGGAAGTCGAAGAAGAAGAAGAAGAAACATGAATGATTATTGCCCTAAGTAAAATTGAATATATGTTTATTAAAACAGAAATCTGATGTGTTACATTCACACGACTTTCTCTACCTGCTCTGCAAACAAACTTCTTTCAAAAGTTATTGTTCTATCTACTTCATGCCAATCAAGATAAACAGCAGAATTGTCTTATTACTTAGTTCCTTATACATAGAGGGGGAATAAGGGATTAAACTAGGTTAAAATGATAGTCAATTAGAATATGATTGTAATTGAAAATCACCTCTTTGCAAGGCCAGGAATAAAACAAAAGAAACATGGATGACTTCCTGTTTGAGAAAAGTATAAGTATTTTAAAACTGAAACCAATAACAAGGAATATCTCGGAAATGGTAGCTCTACAACAAAAATGTAGAGGATATAAATTGTGTGTTTTACAAGTTCTATATGGTTGTATAGTAAGCTTATGTATCTTATGGTTTACCAGTGATGCAAAAGTCATTCAAAATGAAGAGGACTTCAGAACCTACTCCTAATAAATTCAAGACATACATTTCATTTTTCATGTAAACATCTTTATTATAGAGTATTTTAATCAAAATCATTAGAGCTAGCACAGCTAGTCCATCCCTTGATATCCAGGCGCAACACAATAAAAATATGCAACCATGATGCAATTGTGAAACCATGTATTACTTTCTCTATAGGCACTATGTACATAGTGTATAGAGAATGTATTGCACTCCACCAAAAAATTTGATACCGAGATTTCACCGGAAATATGTTTTAGGGTCACCTTCATCTAAAAAAAAGCATTTTCGGAAAAAGGTCTGTGTGTGTATGTGTGTCCGTGTGTCCTTGTGTCTGTGAACACGATAACTCAAAAACGAAAAGTCGGTAAAATACCAAACTTGATATTTAAGTTTAGTATCTTCCAGGGATGCGACACGAAGATTTTGAGAAAAATCCCCCACCCCCAACTACCCTTTACATGGAACTTTTTTCGAAAATTTTGATTTTCTCAAAAATGGCTCTAACGATTTTGATTAAAATTTCGTATATTAACCTGACAAATTAAATGTATATCTTGAATTTTCTGGGAATAGTCTCTGAAGAGTAGTTTATTATGGATGAATTTGACTAAATTTTGAATAACTGCTAAACCGTAAGAGATGGACAAAAACTTACTACAAAAAATGTAGAGCATGTTAAAACACACAATTTATGTTATATGCATTTTTTTCGTGGAGTTCGTCATTTTTGTGACATTCCTTATTTTTGGCTTCTGCTATGAAAAACTTATACATTTCTCATACAGTTATTTGTCCATACAAACAAAGGAACTTCAGTTACATAGCAACCAGCTTTTGATTATCACTTTAACCTATGATACTCCCTTATTTCACCTCTACTTACAAGGAAGCAAGTAATATGGCTATTTCTGCTAATGTTTTACTGATTAGCATAAAGTAAATAGAAGTACAAGCTTTTTGAGAATAATTTGTTGCAGGGATATAGAGAAAGTCATGTGAATGGTACACATCAGATTTTTTTGCATTGTATTGGGACCCTTTTGGAGGATAATCACATTTCCCTTATGTGTGGAAGAAAATGTCATCTTGTCAGAATATCGCTTTATTCCAGTTGTGGTCTGTGTGTTGAATCAGTCTGTGAAGGATGTGTTGAGTAGAGAAAATAAAGCAAAATGTTTATTTATTCTATCTTGGCTTTAGCAATCAATAGTTTTATTTGACTGCCTCTGTGGTCGGTGAGCTGACTTCTAGCCTGGAGGTCCCAGGTTCGATTCCTGGCTGGGGCGGTGACTTTTTCTTTAACCAGAATTATTTCCTATTCCCCACAGAGTCTGGAAGCATGCATGTGGGAGTGAATGTGTCTGTGCTTAATGGCATTAAAAATAATAAAACTATTGACGATAACCTACTGTGATCAGATGAGTTGTTTCACAAGTCAAAGCCCTCGCAATATGACCATAAAAGTTAAAGAGGGTTACATAAATAATAATAATAAAAAAATACTTCTATTAACCCAGAATTTTATATCTCCATTTTCTACTTTATAATTTTATTTTTGTTTTAATTTTTATTTACTATTATCTCTGGCTGTTGTCAAGGGTTGTTTTATAAGGATGCCAATGACCAAGCAGTTGAGTATCCTTAAACTCTAACCATCTAATGATCATCTGCCTTATAATTCTGGTGCCAACAGATTATTAGTTAATAAATTTGCCAGATTCAAACACCTACTGCTAGACTTTTACTCAAGTGTTCCAAATATAATATTTTTTTTAATTATTAAAGCTAAGAGTATTAATTTTCTTCTATCAAATTTGAGCATTAAAGTATTTTACACCAGTTCAGTTCTAAACCATCCCTTAAAGCGTTATCAGATATGCCCCTTTTACTGTCTCTACACATACTATGTACATAGTGTATAGGATAGGTAATCTATCCCAAAAATTTGATATCAATATTTCACCGGTAAATATATATTTTGAGGTTTTCTGAGTCCATAAAAAGCATTTTTAGGAAAAGGTCCATCTCCCCCTCCCCTCTCACTCTCCCCCATCCCTCTCCCCTCCTCCCTCTCACTCGACTATTAAATATCAAACTTGGAATTTAAGTTTCATATCTTCTAGTTCAGTTCTAAACCATCCCTTAAAGCTATATCAGATATGCCCCTTTTATTGTCTCTACACTTGCTATGTACATCATGTATAGGATATGTAACCTATCCCAAAAATTTTATATCAATATTTCACCAGTAAATATATATTTTGAGGTATCCAGAATCCATAAAAAGCATTTTTAGGAAAAGGTCCATCTCCCCCTCCCCTCCCCCTCTCTTCCCCGCTCCCCTCCCCCACTCCCTCTCCCATCCCCTGCCTCTCTCTCCCCTCTCCCTCCCTCTCTCCCCTCTCCCTCCCTCTCTCCCCTCTCCCTCCCTCTCTCCCCTCTCCCTCCCCTCTCCCTCCTTCTCTATCTCTCTCTCTCAATCATTAAATATCAAACTTGGAATTTAAGTTTGATATCTTCCAGTGCAGTTCTAAACCATCCCTTAAAGCGTTATCAGATATGCCCCTTTTACTGTCTCTACACTTACTATGTGCATAGTGTATAGGGTAGGTAATCTATCTCAAAAATTTGATATAAATATTTCACCAGTAAATATATATTTTGAGGTTTCCTGAGTCCAAAAAACGCATTTTTAGGAAAAGGCCCATCTCCTTCTTCCCGCTCTCTCCTCCCTCCCCCATCCCTTCTCTCCTCCTCTCTCTAGACCATTAAATATCAAACTTGGAATTTAAGTTTCATATCTTCCAAGGATACAGCACAAAAATTTTCAAGAAAATCCCTCACTCCAAAATATCCTTTAAATGGAAAAATGTTTGAAAATTGTTTTCTTAAAAATGGATCTAATGATTTTAATTAAAAATACCATATATTAAAGCTATTTACATCACAAATAAAATACATATTTTGAATTTTCTGGGATGCACTTAGCTGAATTTTCCATAGCTGGTAAACCATAACATGTAGAACTTGTTAAAACACACAAATTGTCATATACATTTTTGTTGTTGAGTTGACCGTTCCGAGATATTTCTTTTTGTTGGTTTCAATTTTAAGCCACTTTCTCTATTTTCTCAAATGGGGTCACCTTTTGTTTCATCTCTCTTTTGTTTTATGAAAATGCAAAGTGAATCAAACTTTAATTCACATATCTACTGTTTTGTAAAAGATTGCTTTAGCCTAGTTGCTTTCTGCTTACTAGGAAGCAAGTAATAAGACAATTTTGCTAATGCTTACCTTGATTAGCATGAAGTAGATAAAGGAATAATGTTTTGTAAGAATAGCTTGTTTATAGAACAGATAGAGAAAGTCATGAGAATGGAATACATCAGATTTTTAACATTAATTACTTGTAAACCAAAAAATAATAGAACCTAACTAGTTTCTGAACTTAAATTCACTTTTGACACTTTGGCGGGTCACCTATATAAGATCAAAGGAGTTCAATTTCCATCCTGCTCTACTGGGAAGAAAATTTAGTCATTTCCTGTTCCTTTTGAATTACTCTTTTCCTGCTTTTCTGATTGTGTAAACATATTTCATTTTCAAGCTGGTCAACAAGTGCAATTTGTATTCTCTTTCCCTAAAATCAGCTATAGCTACAGATGGACCTAGACAATTGGCAGACAATCTGTTTTTGGCTATAGATCACAGAATTTCTCAAAAGCATATGTCAAGTCTAGACTGATACACTGCATTATTCTCACTTCTCTCTGAAGCTAGCTTTGGTTGAAAAAAAACGTGTCAGATGGCTCAACCTTCAGAAGTATACATGCAAGTCCATCTCACAGCTCATTTGAAGTTTAAGGTAAATTGCTTTGGTGGCTCACAATCACAATCAGTATTGTAACATATTAGTCGGGATACCAGACATGCCTTTTACCCAGACATGTCCTCTATTTTGGACCCAAAAAACAGGTTTTTATGAAAATGGGGGATAAGTTACGCAACTACTTAAATTTGGAAATTTTGAAATGCAACTCTTTTATCTCTCACAATTGCAAATATTACATTAAAAAATTAACCCCCCCCCCCCATCCCAAAAGAAATGAAATACAGGATCTGCACTCAATACTTACCAAAGGGTGAATGAGCCTTTTTGCACAGATTTCCCCAAACCTTGTCTTCTACACGGGAATCCCATTTTTGTGCCTGAAATGAAAATTTGAGGAATTCAAATAAAGTCTTATTTGCTTCTGCTGAAGGTTGATAACATGAAGCATACAAAATATGCAAATATATTAAAGCTTTAATTGCCAAACATGACCTTGATCAATTTAAAAATGCTGCATTTAAGCATAATGGTTACACCAATAACCATGGTTGTTTTAAATGTGTTGCTCTTTTTCTCGCCTTCATCAGGCCTTATGCAAAAAAATTTTTAGGAGTTGTCTTCATTAAAGCTTTAAACTTCAACACTAAAAATATTATGTGAAATTTGCAGTTGTCAAGGTGTATGCTAAAACAATGTATATTTATTATTAACCAAATTAAGAATGGAACAATGCTTGAAATTAAACTACAAAACTGAGTTGTATTTAATACTTCTAAGTTGCTATTTTAGGATTTACCTAGTACATGTTTCATGGGATATTTTCTGCATTTTCAGCTGAATTCAACTGTCTGAACCCATTGAAAAATAGAAATTGAAAGTTACGTCCTTCTCTGGTGGTGGTTCAATGAATCTATAGTTTGGATTTTCTTCCAAATTTATTTCAAAGTTCATACTTCTTCTTGTAGACTTTCTCCCAGGTTTTCAACTGAATTAACTGCCATCCACTTTTTAACAAATATACTTCTGCAACATCATGATGATTTTTCAAAAAATGGTAGGCAACAGTAGACTTGTTTGTTTCCTTACTATGCAAATTTCTGAAATACTTTTTGTAATCTGGTGTCTATCTTTCTCTTTGTCATTCCTATGTAAATCTTGTTATCCGAATATAGGCTCATCAAGCCATCACTACAGGGGATGTGAGTTGCAACCACAATTTCTCACCAGGATCAGACTGTTGACTAGCTGAAGATGCAGGAAATATCCTGTGAAACATGTTGTAGGTAAATACTTAAATGATAAAACTTAAAAGTATTAAGTTTTTTTTTTTATTTTTTTGTGTGTGTTTATTGGATTTGTACAGAAATTCCCAGGTATCAATGCTCTCTCTCTGCAGATCTAAATCCATGTTAATCCAATATGCTTGAATGAATCAGAAGACAACCAGTAAGTGTTTTCCAATATTTTGGCTGCACAAAAGTTAAATATGTTCAGCAGCTACTTTGCATGCATAGATGCAGAAGGGCATAATTTAAACTTTTTATAATGAAAAATAAGCATGGTATATTCATATTGTCTCATTATTGGCATTGTTTAGGACAGAATCAGCAGACCAATCTGCCTCTACTGCCTTATAAGTCTAACAGACTTATACACTGTACGGGTAAAAGGCTCCAATATTTGCAAAGGAAGTAGTATGCAACAAAAGAAAAAAATTGGTTCTGATAAAGATTGGTAGACCTAAAGTTATGGTCTTATTTTGTATGCAGGGTGTATCTTGTACTCTGAGATCTGTGGCACAAAATAAATGAGAACACATTATACGTTGAAGAATTTCTTAACTCTTAACTTTGTAAGTTGAATAATCAGTTATTTGTTTTGTTAACAATGCTGTCAATTGCCAGGAACATTTCATGCTATTTGTGTGCCGGAATTTCATCCTGCAGGAATTCTTTTACGTGCCAGTAAATATACTGAAATGCTGCTGTTGCTTTTAAGCACACTTAAAACCATTGGTCTGGGCTGGGTTTGAACCTGCGGCTTTGAGGTCCGAAGGTCTGCACCTAACCAACTGAGCTACTCAAACTGACAAAATTGAATAATAATATATTTTAATAATGTTTTAATTTTACCTTTTATAATCAGGTATTCATAGTTCTTATTTAAACATACTTTGATTGTAGATTTAATTGAATTTTACACTTCATGCTTTTAATTTTAATTTATGATTACCTATTTACATGTAAATGCTTCAAAACTTAGATTTTACTATTTTGACATGTTTTATATTACAGCATAACTAAATGCAATGCAGGTTCGTAACTATACAGCACATTAGCCCATTTTCATCATAGGGTTAGGTGACAGCTAAAATGGGTATTTCATGAGCAATGGATTAGTTGGAGAGATCCAATATTTTGGTAATCCCATTCTTCTGCCAACCACTTACATTTTTTGGCTTTTGGGACATTTAAAGGCCATGGTATATGCATTTTGCATTAATTATGCACATACATTTTGAGGATGCATATTTATTGCCTATGATGTAAACTGGGAACAATCAGAGAGAGGTGCTCCAAAGAATCCTTGAGACTCCATGAGACGCAGGTTGGAAGGCTGCATTGCAATGTACAGCAGCCACATTGAGCATGCATTATGAAGAGTAGGTGAAAGAAATGATAACCATTGTTGGTAGTGTAGTAGACCATAATTCACCAGATATTAATGTTTATAACCAATGTTCATAAGAACTGTTTTTCTTCTTTTGTTGCATACTACCTTCTCTGTAGGTATTGGAACCTTTTCCCTGGATACCCTCTACAGCCATGGGAGCAGTGGCCTGTTACATCATTCAAGACAAATTCAATATTTTAAAATGGATCACCTTTGCTGGAACTGGGTTCAAACCCGGCAGAGGTGGATGGAATTTTTTGGGGTGTAAAAATTCTTAGCATAACATACTTCAGAAGGGAAGTAAAGCGTTGATCCTGTGTCATAGATTTATAGCATGTAAAAAAAAAACCCTCAAGCATGATAAAGAGGCCTCTGAGTAAAATTAAGCTGTCTTTCATGCCCAACATATAATGGGATAGTAGTCACAGTTTTTTTATTGGAATTAGAAAGTATTCCATATTTGCAGATACTCACAGTTATGCAGTAGCATCCTGTTGAAACATCTAGAACTGTAATTTCATATATCTTGTCCTGAAATAAGAAACAATTTACATTATTATTATTATTATTATTATTTTTTTTTTTTTTTTTTTTTTTTTGGTAATAGATTAACATTCTTTAATCTGGTTGGTCATATCAGATGATGAATGAAATTGGTGGAATAATGTTCAAAGATCTCAGGGTCCATGGAGCTTAAAGTTATTGGGCATTTGTATTCTCAGGATAAGAGAAAACTACAAAAAAAAACCTTATGCGGATAACTCACCCTAAATGAGATTCAAACTCTTGAATGTGAGGCATACATATTGTTTTATTGCTTTCTAATTTAAACAGCACTATGTTAGACAGATAGATAAATAAACTGTTTTCCATTCATATACAGAAGTTCTTGAAACATGGAGCAAGTCAGCCAATGTTACATAACTACCTATATACATTCAAGTACAATTTCATATGAATGCACTAAGAACCATTGCTATTTACATAACATTAAAATTCATCACATAATACAGTATTTTATAATTTAAATTAAAATGCAACAAATAGCATCAATCTTGATGAAAGTATCAAATGATTAAGTTACTTGCATGACATAAAATATAGATTAGATTAGATTAGAAAGCATTCTGTAGGTTTGTTTAGGCCAGAAAGTCACTGAACATAGTACTTGTCAAGGTGATTTACATTATACATATGTTTATATACTACAGAGAAAAAAAAAAAAAAAAACAATGTATGAAGCTCTAGTGCTAAAAGCATTTGCTTTTGAGGTCTGCATATATGTATATCTTGAATTTTCTGAGAATGTATGAAGTTCTCTCTATTATGATTAACTGATAAACTTTAACAAATAGACAAAGTTTGAATGCTTTAAAACTGTAGATCTTTATAAAATACACAGTTTATGCCAGCCTGTCTCAGAAATGTGGTAGTAGTGTATCTGGCTCACATTCAAGAGGTCCCAAGTTAGAATCTAGTAGAGTGACTTACCCAGATAAGGTTTTTTCCGAGCTTTCCCTTATCCTGAGCAGACAAATGTTGAGTAACTCTTAAGCTCTATGTACCCCATATTCATTTGAACATAATTTCACCCATTTCATTCATCATCTGATATGACCTATGAGGTTAAAGGACATTAATCAACCAAACAAAATAAAAAAAGAAAGAAAACAAAATATATATGGCAAATATTTTTTTTTTTGCAGCATTAACTTTTGTTATTAGCATGAGTTTTCAAATGTATTATTCATAATTAATTAATTATTTATAATTTTCTTAAGTACTAAGTAGCCCTTCAATTCTTTTTGTGGTCATGTAAAAAGAGAAGGCATGGAAGAAAACAAAGTTTTTTAGTCACTTCAGTCTTCCTGCCTCCCTTGTACCCACAACAAAATGTGTTATATACCATTTCTGCAAACCTTTATTTCAATTAACATATGATAGAAAAATAAGCTTTTATAAGAATAGTTTGCAGAAGAATAGGCAAAGAAGATTGCTATATGAATGTAACATAGTAGGGATTTTTTTTTCTTTCTTTCTTTCTATTAATAAATATCTAAAATAAATTATATAAACATCTACAGAAATAATTACATTGTACTTTTTGTTGCAAATATAAGAAGGATTCAGGAGGCTGAAAAGGTACTCAAAGTCTTTAAAAAGCAAGCCATTACAGTCAAATGTTATAAGAGATATTTGGAGACTTTGAAATTCATTTTATTGTACTGAAATTTCAGTAAATTAGTTATTTAGTATTTTTATATTAGATGAGCCAAATTTGGCAGTTTTAAAGCTAACATGATACTGTATCTATTTTTACTTTCTCTATACAAACTATGTACATAGTGTATAAAGAAGGTATTGTAATGCACCCAAAAATTTGATACCGAGATTTCACCGCAAATACATGTTTTGAGACCCCCTGAAACAAAAAAAAAAGCATTTTTAGAAAAATGTCTGTGTCTGGCCGTGTGTCTATCCGTCTGTCTGTCCGTCTGTGTGTGTGTATGTTTGTGTGTGTGTCTGTGGGCAGCATAGCTCAAAAACGAAAAGACTGTTAAATACCAAACTTGGTATTTAAGTTTGGTATCTTCCAAGGATGGGACATGAAGATTTTCAAGAAAATCCTCCCACCCCCAAATACCCTTTACATGGAACTTTTTTCGAAAATTGTTATTTTCTCAAAAATAGCTCTAACGATTTTCATTAAAATTTTGTATATCAAAGATATTTACCTGATAAATAAAATGTGTACTTGAATTTTCTGGGAATAGTCTCTGAAGACTACTTTATTCTGGATGAATTTTATGGAATTTTGCATAACTTCTAAACTGTGAGAGATGGACAAGAACTTATAACACAAAAAATGTAGAGCACCTTAAAACATACAATTTATCTTATATACATTTTTTTCGTAGGGTTGATCGTTTTTTTGATACTCCTTGAGTTTGGTTTCAGCTTTAAAAAACTTACTTTTCTTATACAGCAATTTAATTATTCCTGCCCATACAAACAAAGGAACTTCAATCACGTAGCAGCCAACTTTTGACTATCACTTTAACCAATAGTACTCCCTTATTTTAATTCTACTTACAAGGAAGCAAGTAATAGGACTATTTCTGCTGATTTTTTCTAGATTAGTATGAAGTAAATAGAAGCATAAGCTTATTAACAATAATTTGTTGCAGAGATATAGAGAAAGTCATGTGAATGGAACACATCAGATTTTTTTTGTAATTTTAATATCCCAATATGGGATGAATGCAATGTTGTACGGTCAGGGAGAACCACTCTCTGAATCAAGAATGATATTGTAATTGAATAGCCCAGAACTAGGTAACAACCGACATTGTTTCCAAGTGTAATTTAACATGAAATAAGGTTGTTAATAATTCTTGGGACAAGGCACAAATATTTGACTCAACTACTATGAACAACCTTCTTTCATGTAAAATTCAACTTTAAAAAAAAAAAAAAATGAGTGTTGTAGGTGGTTGCTCAATTGTACTTCAGAAAACATTTTAAAAATTTGTTCAATCATCATTTATTCATTAAGCAAAATTTTTAACTTTTCCAGTACTGTGATTTTTGTTGTTTGTTGTTTCTAGAATGAAATAATTTAACCCTTATGGAGATATAGAACAGAATTTCAATTTTTTGTTGAACGGAAATATTAATTAAAGTGGTGTTCATTAAAATGACATTTGACTGTATATACTTTGAAAGTTCGTATATTAGAATTACACAATAAACAAAAGAATGGTGACCCAGCACTTTGATTGGTCCATTGAATTATCAATATCAAATTTTGGGCTGGATCAATACTTTTGCACCTACTACAACAGTTATGTGCTAGAGACAGTAAAAATTAGAGGCTTTAGTTTTTCAGCAAAATAATAAGTTTACAACATATACTTACTTCAGCTAAATACTCTCCTTTCACTTTGCCTTGGCAGAAAGATGTTTCTGTATCATTTTTCTGTAATGAAATATATGTTACATTAGAGCATTGTATGATGGTATGTAAATCTACATTTACAAGATGCTATTCAATGCTTAATATATTTTGAGTAGAGCCCAAATATCATAAGTTTATATCCATTAGTTTTCCTTTCACACTGCCCATATGAGATTAAGGTGGCAGGGAAGAACTAAATTTGAAAAATTCAAAGCATTGTTGGAACTTGAAACGCTGAAAATTTGTAGTTTGAGTCCTGGCCATGGTATTGAATTTTTCAATATGGTTCAAACTTACAAGTTATAAATACAATCATTGACATATGCCACATTGTTTCCTATTAGAAAATAGGCTATAGAAGATTTTTAATTATTTTCCATAGGAGAAGTTCTGATCAGTTATTAAAGCAAAAATTAAAATGTTTTTTTAAGAGAGTTTATAAGCATAATGTTTCTGACATTATTTGTTATTTATAATATTCAGGGGGATGAATATTTAACAAGTTATAACAGTTATTATTATTCATTAGATTACCAATTATCATTAGAAGCAGTGTACTTCTGATCATATTGGAAGCATAAGACAGATGCACATTTGAGTTCTGTTTATTATATATATATATATGTTTTAATTGTTATTAAGACCTGTGCATGCCTTCTAATTGGGTTGCTGATTTATTAAACCCCCTGTTGCTCAGATGCTAGATATTTTTCTGCTGAATATATTACTAAGAGTATAGTCAAGAGATACTGCTGGTTTTTCAGATTATGTGGGTTTGAGCATAAGGGAGCCATATCTTCTCAAACTGGGTAGAATAACTAGCTGTATAGCTGCACTGTGGTCCCTTCTGCCAATTAAACCAGGAAAGGCCTTTAAAATAGTCTGGCAGACACATGTTTAGAGGTATAGGAAAAAGTGTATAAAAAACTCCTATAATTTGCCACAGAAAAGTGTAGCTCAAATGCTTCCATCTCTGTCCACCAAGATTCTTTTTTTAGACCATCCTCTTTCCCAAAGCAGCAAACAAAAACAGGGTGTAGCTCAGTTGTGTTTACAATAACTGTGAAAGGGGTTGGGGGAGGAAGATCACTATCAATGAATTTATAAGAAAACTGCCCTCTTCTAATATTTTTAGGGGCATTAAATTATGAGGTAACCCCTGTCGCAGCCTCTCCGCACTGTGTGAGGAATCCGAGAGTTGCCGGGAAAGTGGTGCCAGCAGAGGCACACTAAAATATGTATTTTTAGATAAATCACGGAAATGTTGACCTTCTGCTCACATACGGGCAGCACAATTTGCAAAAATATTCTCATTCACTCATCTAAGCTTAGCAGCAGGAATCCTGATTTCTTGCATGATGTTATCACTAAGTTTCTATAGATTATACAGGGATTTTAGCTGCTGAGCTTGTGAATGAGTGAGAGCATCTTTTACTTGTTATACTGCCTGTTTGGGAGCAGATGGTCATTATTTTTAGCATTTATTTAATGTAAGGACTCCAGTGCCCTTTGCCAGCACCACTTTCCCAGCAACTCTTGGATCTCTCATGCAATGGAGAGAGGCCATGAGAAATGAAATGAAATGAAATGGCATGTTATTTATGGACACTCCTACTGTGGTTCTCAGCGTACCATTCTAAATTGGGTGTGAAAGGCCTCTTAATTTTGCTCAGGTTTGAGGTTCTTTTACGTGCCGTAAATCTACGACATGGGACTTCCCTTTCAAAGGAAGCCATGCTAAGGATTTTTATACCTGAAAAAATTCATCGACCTCCACCGTGTTTGAACCCGCGACCTTGGGTATATGAAGCTAGCACACCACAGAGGGCGATGAGAGGAGTTATCTTATAATCTAATGACCATGTATAAGCGAGTTATGTTAGCTTTCCTGTGATACAGATTTTTATTCATTTTTTTTAAAACTGATACAATGCAGATATGTCTTTTGCATGTTTCTTAAAGTGATAGTCAAGAATATGTTCCTAATAATGACAGAAAACAGTGCTATGTTCTCCAGGAAATAAACTTTTCATCTTCCATTAGAGCATAAACCTCAATGACTTAGGAAGGCTATTTCCAGTTTTGAACATTTCCCATTCCCAAACTTATAAAAAAAAGGTTTTGTAAAATGATAGGGCCTAAAGTGGATCTGTGTTTTTATAACAAAAATCTGATTTCTCTCTCTCTCTCTCTCTCTCTCTCTCTCTCTCTCTCTCTCTCTCTCTCTCACACACACGCACACATGCACGCATGCCACACTTGGGTATCAGGTGAATGCCACTCACCTAATGGGAGTGCAGTTTTGGTTATTGTGTCATATGTAGTGTGATCTTCTGCCTTAAGCATGTAGATGATAAATTAAGGCAGTATAGTATGTTCTTTGGTGGTTTTCAGTTGTGTGTTAATGCAGTCATGATCCAATATTCTACAGCAGTTTTCATTTGTTGCAACTTTACATAAAGTGTATCTCCACCTCTGTGTCATTGAGCATTTCAGTAATGCTTTCCTCCAGCAGAAGTACAGTTCAAGAAATTTAGAAGTACAGAATCAGGTTAGACCAGAAAAAAATTGAAAACACCATGTTTTAATAGAGGGAAAGATAAATGATACCCATGTGCAGTTAGAATGTTCACCAAGAAAGTCTCTCTCAAATTAAGTGCATTAAGCAGAAGCGATCTATAGGTCAGAACAAAAAGCGACTTGTGTAAATCTAATCCCTGAACATTACAAGAACTACAAAATAATATGGAAGAAATAACCAGCACATCCCAAGAAGAATTGTAACATATTTTTAATAAAATCTGTTAAGACGCTGCAATGCCGTCTTAGAGCACAAGCAGAACATTTCCACATCTTCTTTGAAAAGATAATTAATGTAAGGGGCATTCAATATTGTAACTTGTGAAATAATAATGTTCTAGTTCATCCTATTCGTATCTGCATACAATGGTATGCAAAGGGAAAAAGTGTTGGGAGGGCAGCGGCATGCAAGTGCGACCCAGGTGCTGTTAAAAATGGGCTGCATATATGTCTATATGAATTTGACAAGAGTAGTTGATACAAACCCATGGGTATTCTATGCTCCAACTACAGATGTTTTCTACACCTACTATGATCTTACATCCATCAACAATGCAATCTTTGTAAATCCGTTGTACTCCATGGCGCACTTTCCATTGGCATGTGGGACTTGAATATGAAGGTTCCTTGCAAACATGATTGCAGGAATTAGTGTACTTGAGGAAATATAACATACTAGTATCAACATTGACTGCAAACTTCACTTTTCTCAGTTGACTGTAATGAAAAAAATATTATGAGTTATCCAAATACATAAATAATACTGCAGCAGTAATTTAGCTAATTTTCAATTTTAATTTAAGAATAGGTGTTAATATGCTATAAATGATACATTGAAGCCAAAGCTCAGCTTTTACTTTCTCTATGACTTTATTCTAATCGCACAGGAGGCACTATATTCCACCTAAAAGTTTAATATAAAGATTTCATTGAAAATATATGTTATAAATATGTAACATAACATATGTGTGTGGGAGAGGGAAAGCGAGAGAGAGAGAGAGAGAGAGAGAGAGAGAGAGAGAGAGAGAGAGAGAGAGAGAGCAGCATAACTCGGAAATGTAATATTGGATAAATATCAAACTGGGTTTTTCAGCTCCTAAAATGTGACATGGGGATTATCAAACAAATCACCCCATCCCCAATTATTTAAACATGGAATATTTTTCGTAATTTTTTATCTTCTAAAAATGGCTGAAATAATTTTGATTATATTATCATAAAATAAAGATATTTGCATGATAAATGAACTGCATACCTTGAATTTTCCGGGAATAGTCTGCAAAGTCCACATCATTTGGAAAGAATTCTTAATAATCTTGTATAAGTGATGTATGCTAAGCAGTAGATGAAAATCACTAAATAAAAATTGTAGCTCTCTTTAAGCACACAATTTACTCACTTGTATTTATTACTTAGGCCATTTCTGAGATATCAATTATTAATAGTTTGAACTGTTCAATACTTTGTATTTCTTTAAAAATCCTGTCAATTTTCAGTTGTTTGTTGCTAAGACATAGAAAGAGAATGGAATTTTAAAATTTTAAGGCCAGCATATAGCATCTAATTTTTAAACATTTGACTGTTACTATTCTATTTATATCTACGAAGGTCACTAGATAAATATCGAGACAGATAATTGGCCACCCCGGGGAAAGCATTGTTGCTGTGTCAAAATAGCTGACCCATTGGTAATCAATGGCAGCAGGCAGAGCATTGTTGTGTCATTTATTTTACCTTCTTTTATGTTTTAGTTGTGGAAAGTGTGAACTTCCTTGCAAGTGCAATGGAGATTCAGAGAGAGCATTTTCATCCATTGATCTTTTACAATTTTAAATGTGCTTAAATGAAACAGTCACTTTTGATTTGTAGGGGGGGCTTTTTGGAACCATTCTATGTCATGTGCCACAATGTTCCCTGGTTTGGAGAATTCTAGAGGGAGTGGCAATCTCTTCAAGATGAAGAAAGGAATGGTAGACCAACAAAAGTGGTATCTGATAAAAACATCCAACTGTGGAAACAAGGATTAAGAAAGATCCAACACAACTTACAATGACATTGAGCATAAGTGATTAATTCACTGAGTGTTTCAACCATACTTCATGAACTCCTTCATATAATAAAATGTCTTCAAGATGAGTGCCTACACTCATCTGGCACAGGGTGGAATGGTGCCAAGATTTCTCACTTTCTAATATTGTTGTGGGTGATGAAATATGGATATATCAGAATATTTCCAAATTGGATTTGTAATACTTAAGTATCACTTACATATGTACATACTCAGAAATATTCTATTCATACGTATCACTGTGCCAAAACACCCTTTCATTAAGATTGTTGCTAAGGATATATCAGTTTGAACAAGAGCAAGACACCAGTCCTCCATTTGGGAGTGCCCAGATGACTAACCACCCATCAAGGTCAAGCAAACAAGGAGTGTGAGAAAGAAAATGGTTCTTTTTCCTCCACAAGTGGTCACTTGCAATAGTTGTGCTCAAAAATCACAAAATTGTTACTACAAAATGGTCCACAGAAGTTCACCTTCTGAAAGTGTTCCAAAAATCCAAGAAAAGCATCCAAATACAGGAGTAAGGAGCATTTTGTTGCATCAGCTGACACTGCAAATGCAACAAGGAACTGAAGCAAAACCATTGAGTTATCTACCCTATAATCTCAATCTGCTACTAAGTGATTTTTTCCTGTTCCCTATGGTGAAGAACTGGCTTTGAGGTCACCAATTTTCAGCTCTGAAGAAGCTGTTGCAGCATATGAAGAGAAGTTACTGCAGTAGCATGGATGCTTCCAGAAGTTCTAGAGGATGGAGCACTTCTTACAGTGTCAGGGAGAATACTTTGTGAAACTGGGATTAACAAAACATTTCTCTGAGTATTCATTATTTGCTGTCTCAATATTTGTCTAGCATAACATTGTGTAATATAACTGTTTCTGTTAATGTTTATCAATTAAAATGAAGTAGATATAAAAAAAAAAAAAATCAATCGTTCATTAATACTTTTGGTATAATTTTATACTCACAGATTTCATTTCTTTTTTCTGCTTTATAAAAATGGAATCTATGAGTATAAAAATATACCAAAAGTATTATTAATGAATCAATGTTTTGTTTTTAAAAGTTTGAATTTTGGGCAAAAATTATTTTTTTGATGTGTTCCATTAATTGACTTTATCTCTGCAACAAATTATTGTTAAAAATTGTTCATGCTAATTGAAAAAACATTAGCACAAATAGTCTTTTTACTTGTAAGTAGAAAGGAAATATGGGAGTATCATAGACTAAAGTGATAGTGAAATCTTTTAAAAGCTAGTGGCTATGTGACTGAACTTCCTTTGTTTGTATGGTCAGAAGTTGACAAATACCTTTATGAGAATAGAGTAAGTATTAATTATGTGTTTTGACGAGCTGTACATTTTTTATGCAAGTTTCTGTCTATCTCTTACAGTTGACCAGTTGTGCAAAATTCCACAAAATTCATCCAGGATAAAGAGCTCCTTAGAGGCTATTCCCAGAAAATTCAAGATATACATTTTATTTGTCATGTAAATATCTTTAATATACAACATTTTAGTCAAAATCGTTAGCGCCTTTTTTGAGAAAATCTACGAGTAAATTTTTTAAAATATTACCATGTAAAGGGAGTTGGGGGGTGATTTTCTTGAAAATCTTCATGTCACATCCTTGGAAGATACTGAATATAAATACCAAGTTTGGATAGACTCTTTGATTTTTAAACTATGTTGTCTTCCCCCCCCCCCACACACACACAACCTCTCTCTCTCTCTCTCTCTCTCTCTCTCTCTCTCTCTCTCTCTCTCTCTCTCTCTCTCTGTCTCTGTCTCTCTCTCTCACTTCTTAAAATGCTTTTTTTTGTATTCAGGGGGTTCCAAAACATATATTTCTGGTGAAGTCTCGATATTGAATTTTTAGGTGCAATATAATATCTTTTCTGTACACTATGTACATAGAATTTGTAGAGAAAGTAATAAGGTTTCCTAAGAATAATTTGTAACAAATGATAACAGGTTAGAGAAAGTCATGTGAATGTAATATATCAGATTTTTAAAAAATAGTTTTTACATGAAATCTGAACAAAAAATTAATATTCTTGTAGAGTATAAAATAATAAAGTAAAATGATGCAGAACCAAAAAGCTGCAAAACGTAACTGTAATAAATATTCATATTTTTTCCACACTGGCACTGTATTAAAATTTCTGTATAAAAACAAATTATGATGATCTATATTTATATGACTTTCTCTACCCATTCTTCAACAAACTATTCTTTAAAAAGGGTATTCTTCTAACTATGTCATGTCAATTCAGATAAAAATGTTCATAAATGATATTTGTTGTATTTTATTTCATTATAGATACAAAGGAATAAGGGAATACACTAGACTTACTAGACTTAAGCATAATCAACTCTTTTAAAATGTGATCTCTCTGTAATGGCTTTGAAATTCTGTTCTCTTTGTCTGAACAGAGAGAAAAATGAATAATGAGAAAAAATTTGAGGAAAAATTAAGTATTTTAAAATTGAAATGAATAACAAGGAAATTATCAGAAATGGATAACTCTACCAAATAATATGGTTTATATAAATTGTATACTTCAAGTTTTAACAAGCTCTACATCTTTGTGCAGTAAGTTTTTGTCTATCTAATATAGTTTTCTAGTTATGCAAAAGTCATTCAGAATGTAAAGGACTTCAGAGGCTATTCCTTGAAAATTCAAACTGTACATTTTAATTGTCATTAAGTGCATTAAATGTGTGGTATTTAAATCAAAATTGTCAAAGAAAATCAAAATGTTTGAACATTCTTTTAAGTAAAGGGACTTCCTTGGGGATTTTCTTGAAAATCATTGAGTCCCATCTTGGAAGCTACAACAAAGTTTGATATTTATCTGAGCTTTTTATTTTTTTTTTTTGCTTATGCTCTTCTTTCTCTCTTGCTCGTGCATGCACACAATTTCTAGAAATGTACTTTTATTTTCATATATTTTCAGTCAACTCTTGGTACTAAATTTTTGGGTACCTTCTCTGCCTATTATGTACATGGTAGAGAAAGTAATAAATATTTATATAGCTGTCAAAATATGGGTGCATTATTTAAATTTTTAAAGAAGGGATGACTAGTATGGGGGAATTTAACCTGTAATGCAATTAGTTTTTTAATAAATTACGATTCAATCTAAATTGATGTTTTTTTTTTTAAATTGAACATGAAAATGCAGATAAACCAGAAATTAAATAATCAAAAAGGATGTTAAAAAGAATAGGTTAAATTATGAACAATTCTGTACTTCAAAACTTTGAGATACCTTGACCATATTGCTTTAAACTAAATCTTCAGTATATTTTTTATGCATGCCCAATCGTTTTTTCTTTTCTTAATTAAATAGCCTGACTCACAATATCTAGTCTAAAAAATAAGCCTCATTTTTTGTAAATTTGGGCGGGGTGCTGGTGCTGACCCCTTTTGTGTCCCCCTTCTGCCTGCATGCTGTATAGTGTAAACTTACTGCTGAGGTATGATGAGTCCTACTGCATCATCAGCTGTGAATTCCTTCTTCTTGTAGTTTGTGGTTATGTTCTTAATCAGAATTACATCGTCAACCAGACAGGTACACCCCACCTTTATGCAGAGCTCATAGGTACCAGTGAACATGTGGGTAAATGTAACATTTGCCATCTGAAATAAGAATAACATAATGTGTTACACATTCACATTCATGTGTTACATTCACATGACTATCTCTACTGTTTAATCTCTTTTACAACCTACAATAATTCTACAATTCTACAATTATTCTATGGTTTCATGCATATTTTGCTTTTGGTACTAAAGAGACATGAGAGACTGAATCAAATTCAGGGTGGTTTTTAAATTCTAGACTTTTTGTGTAACTTATAATAAAATAAAGGAATGATGCTTTAGCACTTTAAAATTGTATGGTAAACAAAACTCTATGACTATGCTGTGTCTCAGTTGTTAGATCACTAGTCTCTCACCAAGGTGGCCTGGGTTCTATCCCAGGCAACTGCATGTGGGATTTGTGATGTACAAAGTGAAGCAAGGGGGTTTTCTCCAGGTTCTGCTGTTTCCCCTGCCATTGCATTCCACCGGTGCTCCATATTCATTTCATGTATCATCAGTGGTGCCATATGAAGTAAAAGAGGGTGTTAAACACTATTAAAAAAAAACAAAACACAGATCATTAATTTTTACTTTCTCTACTTAGTACACAGCACATATATAGGTAGAGAAGATATTGCAATCTACCCAGAAATTTGATATCAAGATTTCACTAGAAATGCATGTTTGAGGGTCCCATGTATCCCAAAAAGTATTTTAGAAAAAGGTCTGTGTGTGTCCATGCATCCATGTGTCTGTGAACACAATAACTTAAAAGTGAAAAGTCTGTAAACTATCAAACTTGATATTTAAGTTAAATGTCTTCCAGGAATGTGACACAATCTCCTCACCCTAAACTACCCTTTACATGGAAAATAATTTAGAAAATTTTGATTTTCTAAAACATGGTTCTATTGATTTTAATTAAAATACTGTGTATTAAAGAAATTTATGTGAAAAATAAAATATTTATCTTTAATTTTATGCAATTAGCGTCAAAAATGTCTCTTTCAATTTTGATTAAAATACTTTACAGTAAAGATATTTATATGACAAATAAAATGCTTATCTTGAACTTTCTGCAAATAGCCTCTCAAGACCTCTTCATTCTGAATGACTTTTGCATAACTGTTACCATAAGAGATAGACAAGTACTTACTACACAAAAAATGTAGATGACTTTTTTTGATTCAAAATAAAGATTTTGAATTAATACGTCGCCAGGAAAGCTTCAGTTCTTATTTTGACTTTTTTTGAGTTGTCCATTTCCGATATATTCCTTGTTATTAGCTTAAGGTTTAAAATAGTTAACTTTTTTCATACAGGAATTTTTCAACTCCTGGCCATGCTAAGAAATGATTTCAATCGCAAAGCAATTATTAACTTTTAAGTGACTTGCCTATTGCTTTAGCCTAGTGTACTTTCTTATTTCTTTTCTAGTTACAAGGAAACAAGTAATAAGACTATTTCTCTATTTTTATCTTGATTAGTATAAAGTATGTAGAAGATAAAGCTCATTAACAATAAGTTGTTACAGAGGTGTGGAGAAAATCATGTAACTGGAATACATCAGAAGGTTAAGAGGCTTATAACTGTGATATGAAACAATTTAAAGAAATGAATTGGGAAGTTGTAACACTACATCACTACAACTGTGATGCAGTGTTCCAATTTTCCAACGCATTTATTTAAAACTCAGATTGGAACAACAAATATCTCAGAAGTGGTTAATGCCACAAAACAATTTAAATGGTGTGTTTTAATAAGATCTATATTTCTTATGAGTAAGTTTCAATAGTTGTACAAAATGATACAAAACTCCTTAAAAGTGAAGAGAGGTTCACAAGCTAATCACAGAAAATCCAGTACACACATTTATTTGTCATGCAGATATGTTAAACATTTTGTTTTTAATCAAAGTTGTATAAAATTAAGAAAACAATTTCAAGTGGATTATTTTTCAAAATTTATTGTTTATTAATTATTGTTCTCCCAATATATGATCACAAAATCATATTATAAATATGAAATATGGATATAGCATTACCTTATCACAGAAGACACTGTTCTGTTTGCCAGTAACCCAGACTTCATGCTTGGAATGGTACTGAAAATCTTTGCCATTCTTCACCTTCAGTGTAAGCTCATAGTGTGTGGGACATTTAGTGTAACCTCCTCCTATGCTTGAATTAAGAAAAGGGAACTGTATAAGAACAGTACCCTCCATGTCATCCACTACTGTCCATGTCGTCTTACTTTCCAGGTCTTGTTCTGTGCCATCTACAACAAAAAATGTGTTGAATCCATTTTCTCTACTCACTCTTCTACAACCTATTATGACAAAAGGAACATCAAGTAAAAAGAAATCAGCAAAATTGATGACAGTGACAAAATTGCAAGATGGGGCAATGACTTTATAGGTTAATGAATAGGAAAAATAGAAACAGCTAATAGCAACCATTACAACATGGAGAGAGGAGAATAACAGAGAAGATGATAAGAGAATGATGCAGATAAGGGAGAGAGGCAAGGCAAAGAAGGACGAATGGAAACCAGCTGGTGGTGGAGCATGGAGGGAAAAGGAAAAATCTAATGTATTCCATTCACATCATTTTCTCTATATGTACTGCAAACATACTATTCTTACAAAAGATTATTCTCTTAACTCCATCACGCTATTTGAGATAAACGCTTAATACTTGCAGAAATAAGGGAATACACCAGGCTAAAGCAACAGTAAATATTTTAAAAGCAGTCACTATACAATAGATAGCATAGGAGTAAAACAAAAGAAATATGAAACAAATGAGAACTTCCTGTTTGAGAAAAGTTTTAAGTATTTTAAAATTGAAACCAATAGCTAGGAATATCGTGGAAAACTGTATATCACAAACTATATGTTTTAATGAGATCTATATTTTTGTGTAGCAAGTTTATGTCTACCTCTTACAGTTTAACAGTTATGCAAAAGTCATTCAGAGTGAAGAGGACTTCAGGACCTATTTCCAAGAAATTTAGAATGTGCATTTTATTTACCATGTAAGTATCTTTAATATATAGCATTTTAATCAAAATTGTTAAGAGCTATTTTTTAGAAAATCAAAAATTTTGAAAAATGCTCCATTTAAAGGCTAGTTTGAGGTGGGAGGATTTTCCTGAGTAACTTTGTTGCAACCCTGAAAGACACTGAACTTAGATACCAAGTTTGGTATATAACCATCTTTTTGTTTTTGAGTTATTCTGTTCTCTACACATGCACGCACGAAGACAGACAGACAGACACAGGCAGGCGGGCAGGGACCATTTTCTAAAAATGCTTATTTTTTATTCAGGAGTCTCAATACATACATTTCCAGCAAAAACTCAGTATCAAGTTTTGGGTACAATACAATACATTTATCTACCTACCATATATGTTGTACATACATGTTAAAGAAATTAAAAAGGGGCCATAGGGGTAATGGACAAGGGGTGTAAAGGAGCTCAAATGGCAAATGAATGCAAAGAGGGTAGTGATGGAGAATTAGAGTTTGAGGGGTATGAATGAAATCACAAAGGCACAGGTGATGAATATGCATAGGTTGTGAAAAGAAAGAATGGAGAACAAATCAATATGATAAAGAGCATGGAAAGATGTTGAGCCAGGTATATGCTGCACAGGCAGAGGAGGAGGTCTTATGGCGCATATGAAACCAAGCATCAGGGAGGAAACAGGCAAACATCAATAGACAGTTTATCAAAAGCAAATTTATTTTGACTGCCTCTGTGGTCGAGTAGTTAGCAAGCTGACTTCTCACCTGGAGACCCATGGATTCCTGACTGGGGTGGGGAATTTTACTTTAACCAGAATTATTGTCTATCCCCCACAGAGTCTGGAAGTATGTATGTGAGAGTGAATGTGTGTGTGTTTGAGGGAAATAAAACAATTTAAATCCAAACATAAAGAACCTCAGATAATTAGTTGTTTCTAATGCAAAGTCCCCGAGATGACCTTAGATGTTAAATGGGGCTATATAAATGAAACAATAAAAATATATATATTTGTTATGTAGAAGAAGCTGTAATTAAATACATCCAGTTCAAGTATTCAGTATGTAAAATTTCAGGGTGTCCAGACATTGTTCTCTGGGACTGTGTTGCTCTACTAATTCCATTTTGGTTCAAATCCAGAAAAATACTTACAATCCTAATTTATGAGTAAGAGCCCAATTGGATGATTAGAGCTACATCTTCCAGAATGCCAAAATGTAGAAGACAATCTTTTGCAAATCAGTGTTAAATTATCATGCATGCAGTTTATTTGTTTAACTTACTCACCGACATTGTCGCTGATGGAACACCTTGTATTTCTGTAATCCTTTAAAGAAAACAAATGTTAACATTAGAATTCTACACTAAAAATCCTACAACACAAGGAATAAATGAAGACATACTATTGATATTTACAATTAACTAATGTGGTGCAGCCTTTGAGATCACCACCAATCATCAATTACACTTTTTCTTGACAATTATTGTTATCGTCAACAAGTCAACACATTCTACTTTGAATACAAACTTGCAAGATCAAGATGTATCTCTTCTAAATAATCACTAATGTTGAATGCCCAGCACCACACTGATGATATATGTTATTTCTTATGTAAATATTAAACATTTTGATCAAAATCAATATAGCTAATTTTGATAAAACTAAAAAGCAATGGAAGACAAGTTTTACTCTCTCTGCCACCTACAGTGTAGATAGTAGGTAGAGAAGGTGTTGTATTTCACCCAAAAAGTTTTTGTCAAAATTCCACCTTAAATATGTTTTGAAACCTCCTGAAGCCAAAAAAAGCTTTTTAATAAAAGGTCTGTGTATGTGCATGCAGGTATGCATGGTGTAACACAAAAACAAAAAATTGGTTATATACCAAACTTAATATTTAAGTTCTGTATCTTCGAGGATTGTGACACGAAGAGCATACAAAAAATACCCCTCACCCCAACTAGTCTTTACATAGAACATTTTTTTAATTGTCTCAAAAATGGCTCTAAAATGACATTTATCATAAAATAAGAACTAAAGCTTTCCTGGCGATGTGTTAATTCAAAATCTTCTCGGGCTTCTTAGGTATCTGTCTATTTAAAATGTGACAATTACTGCGTCTGCATAGATCTAGGGGTAACCTGTACATAGAAGCATGAATTTATTATATACAAGCGCTTTCTCTGTTCCGAAACCTTTCCTTCGTTTCATGCAAAGCGATAGAAGGATGAGCAGTTAGTTATTCCTGGTATACATTTCCTCAGCAGATAGTCACTGTATTTTGGAACATTGTTTTTATTAAAGGAAATGCGAATCTATCCGATATGAATCGGGTAGAATTCCTTTCTTTATCGCTTCTTACAGGTAATGAAATGGTACAAATGATTTACCATTTATTTAGTTCGGGATTGTGATACGAGAGCCACTATTTATATTTTGAGCCTTAGCAGCACTGATTAGTTGATTACTGTAGGTGCCATCTGAATGTTTCCAGAAAGATTGGCATTGTTGACATAAACCTACTTTAGATATTTTATCAATAGAGTGTTATTTGTTTGTTTACGGTGACTTTAAAACTGTGTCTTAGAGAAAATATGAAAACTCGTGAAAATGTTCGTGCGATGATTTATTATGGTTTTCGACATGGATTATTAAGTGCGCTGATCAACTTACTACTACATTTGACGATGAAGCTCTAGTTTTTGTCACATTAAACACTGGTACGAGTTAAATCGTGGTCGCCTTCGTTCACTGACGAAATTCAAAGGTCGTCCAAAATCTGCTGTTGTTCCAAAAAACATTGATGCTGTGCAAAAGCACATAGTGCAAGATCCTCATACCACATGCAGTGAAATAAAGGCAAACCTAAGATTTAGTTCCACCAGCATATATAACACAATGCATAATCATTTAGTCGTGTAAAAAGCTTACTCTCGTTGGATCCCACATAATTTGACACAATCTCAAAAGGATGTTCGTGTCGATTGGTGCACTTAAGTGCCCAAGAAATACAATGGCGGGGCTTCAAAAGACGTATATAAGATTGTAACAGGTGACGAATTGTGGGTCAATGCATATGAGCCGAAACGTAAACAGTTGATTGTATGGGTGTTTCAAGATGAACCAAATCCAATAAAAGTTGTTCGCACTTGAAGCAGTTCTAAACAAATGGTCACCTGTTTGGTTTGTTTGGTTATTTTTCCTCAGAAAAACTGGCCATGTGGCAACAGTGCCTTTACAGGAAATTTAAAATGGTCAATCCTGAGTCGTACACAACCGTTTGTTTGCTGGATGCCTTCGGTGAAATAAGGAAATCAAACAAGTACTGTCGGATCGTTCTTCATCAAGACAATGCGAGCGCACACACATCTCACCTAACAGACGACTATTTGAACACTCAAAAAATCTAATGGATAACTTATCCGCCGTACAGTTCTGATTTGGCACCCTTTGCCTTCTTTTTGTTCCCGAACATCAAGAATAAAATGTGTGGACAATGATTTTTGTCGGCAGAAGCCGTTGATGCGTTCAAACTATGTTTTGGAGGTTTCTCAAGCAGATTGGAAAACGTGCTATGACAAATGATTCGAACTAATGCAAAAGTGTGTTAATCATAAAGGAGAATATTTCGAAAAGCATTAAAGCAATTTCAATGTCAAATTACTGTGTTTTATTATTAGGCTCAAAATATAAATAGTCGTAATTTTCGACTGAATATATTTGGTTTTAAATGTTTCATACATGATGAACAATCATGCGCCATGAAAACTATTGGGCCGCGCCGTGGCTGAGTGATTATCTCTCTCTCTCTCTCTCTCTCTCTCTCTCTCTCTCTCTCTCTCTCTCTCTCACCAAGTTCGATCCCAGGCGACCGCATGTGGGATTTGTGGTGGACAAAGCGGCGCAGGGGCGAGTTTTCTCCAGGTTCCCCCAATATTGAATTCCACCGGTGCTCCACATTTCGTGTATCATCAGTGTCATCACCTGCGACGCCATATGTAGCAAAAGCGGGTGTTAAACACTATAAAGGAAGAGTGTAAAATTAGAGTTCTACGTGAAATTCCAGCATATTGTAGGGCAATGTTATTTTTTCGACGATAGTGTTTTTATTTATCAACTTCCTGTTCGTACTATCATGCATGGGAAGTTGAAAATTCCTGCGGTTCATACGTTTCCCATTTTTATTTTCTTTATCGTGTCGAGTACTATGTGCGTATATACTAGTAGTTAAAGAAGCTATTTTATTCCACCGGAAATACATGTTTTGAAGACCCCCGAATCCAGAAAAGCATTATTAGAAAAAGGTCCATGCCTGTGTGGGCGTGCGAACGCGCGCGCACACAGTAAAGCTCAAAAACGAGAGGTCCATTAAATACCAAATTGTATCTAAATTTATATCTTCCAAGGATGCGATACAACAAGTTTCAAGAAAATGCCCTTACCAAACTACCCTTTACAGGAAACAATCTCGAAAATTATGTTTTTCCCAAAAATAGATCTAAAACAATGTTTATTATAATACCTTAAGCAAAATGTATTTGCATGATAAATAAAATGTATATCTTGAATTTTCTTGGAATATACCTTGAAGACCACTTCGTTCTGGATTATTTTTGCCTAGTTGGTAAACCGTAAGAGGTAGACAATACTTCTCTCCTCTCTCTCTCTCTCTCTCTCTCTCTCTCTCTCTCTCTCTCTCTCTCTCACACACACACACACACACGCGCGGGGGATCTCTTTCTAAAAAATTATTTTTTCTTCTGCAGGAGATACTTAAACGTGCATTTGCAGTGAAATCCAGGCTACGAAGTTTTGGATACCAAACAGAAAAAGCAATATAACTGACTATACAGTGATAATATTACAAAGATAACTTCAAATTAAGCTAATATAAACTGTGTAGTGCAGGCTGTTGTCTGAGTCAAAGTACTCGTGTGTATTCAACCATAAACCTAGGGATACGGCTAAAGGGGAAGGTAAATTACAATTAAATTATTTAATTTAAGGACGCTGTCAATTACCAGGATCATATCAGCGTCGCCGGAGTGCCGGGATTTCGTCCCGAAGGAGTTCTTTAACATGCTAGTAAATCTACTGGGGCTGTCGATTTTAAGCACTCTTAAAAGCCATCAGTCTGGGCCGGGGAAGGTGATAACCAATACGCCACTGGGCAAAAGTCATGGCACAATACATGTGCCTGTATACCAACACTTAATTTAGCCGTGGCGATAGGTTGCCCTCAATACTTAGGCTATTACATACTTGAGTATACCCCTGTGAGCTGCTCTTTGCTGTAGTGCTGTTACATTGTTTATCTAACGTTTTATCCAGTTCATAAGGTATTTAGTTCAAAAAAGGAGTGAAAATAATCATTATTTGTATTTCTTATGTACGAGATGAGTGCAATAACCTCAAATAATATAACGTTTCATGTATTATTAAAAGATGAAATAAAATGATTGTACCCTATGTCTATTGTTGCTATCAATATTCGTACATTGGGTGTAGGCGCGATCAGTCATAGCATAATTCAAGAGGCAGTGAAGAAACAAAGAAGAAAAAATTGTTTATTTAAACATGGTCGAATGCATCATCTACCATTTGAGAACTAGTGTAAGTATTACAATCATAACCAGATAAAATCTCTCTTCCTATATATTATAAATTATTAATAGTCTATTTCGCTGAATTGTCTTATCAAATACAACTCCTCTATTTCTTATGAGTATTTCAAACATAGAAGCGTTACTTTCCATATTCAATTTACTGCCTCGTCATTCTTTTGTTTGTACTATTTATGTGTAGGTCATCATTTTGATTAGTCAGTTTCGCCAGCTTATTTCTTTCTCTAACTCGTATGTACACTGTAATAATAGACAGGACGGTATTGCATGACAACCAAAAATTCAATACTGAGATTTCACCGGAAACCGTGTTTTAGGGTCCTCTGAATAAAAAAAGGTCTGTGTGTGTGTGTGTGTGTGTGTGTGTGTGTGTGTGTGTGTGTGTGTGGACAGCATAACTCAAAAACGAAAAGTCGGTTAAATACCAAGCTTGGTGTTTAAGTTCAGTATCTGCCAAGGATTTTCAGGAAAGTCCCCCCACCACAAACTACCCTTATCATGGAAGAATTTTTGAATTTTTTTTTTTTCTCAAATTGACCTCTTTATTCTGGATGAGTTTTGTAGAATTTTGTATAACGGTTAAACGTAAGAGAGAGACAAAAACTTTCTGCAAAAAACATGTAGATCTCGTTAAAACACATAATTTATGTCTTACACTTTTTTTTAAAGAGATATTCCTTGTTATTGGTTACAGTTTTAAACTACTTAAATTTTTCTCAAACTGGAATGGCGTTTCGTTTCATCTCTCTTGTTTTACTGCATGCCTTGCAAAGTGAACCAAACTTCAATTGTTTCACACAGGACCAGTTTTTAAACTACTTGACTATCGATTTAGCCTCGTATATTGCCTTATATCCCTTTAAGTAATAAGACAATTTCTACTAATGTTTACCTTGATTAGCATGTAAAAAAACGGATAATCTTTTGTAAGGAAAGTTGTTTGTGTAAAAGCTAGAGAAAGTAATGTGAATGGAATGCATCAGATTTTTTAAAAAGTACTATTGGTATTATGATAATTTTATCCTTTGTAATATTACTTTAGCATATTCTTAGAATGTTTTCTGGTATTTGAACAAAAACTGAGACGCGTGACACATTTTGAAAGCGTAAAAATGTAGTTTTGAGAGAGAGAGAGAGAGAGAGAGAGAGAGAGAGAGAGAGAGAAAAAGATCCGTTTTATAAAACAATATGCTAGGAAACAGGTGAATTGTACGATCTTTAATGTCTGTAGAGCCCGAAGCAAGGGGAGGAGGGTTACAAGAAACTATTGATTTTGTATGAGTGCTCAAAGGTTCCAACGTCTATTTGCTATAAAAAGATATTTTCCATTTTTTTTTTTATTTTTTGACCGATTATAGTCAAAATTCATATCTAATGTCTCTTGAAGAGTACCTAACCCTTGATAAGGCTTAAGCGCTTGTTGACGGGCTGGAACTTATTTCTCAGAGAGGGGGTGTGACAAGAGGTAGCTACATTCTTCTCGCTGTTGCTCAGGGTGTAACGGTGCTTCTGCATTGCTATATGTGTGGAGTTTTTCCAAAAATATTAACTGTAGTGAGGTTGCTGCTGTAATTTTGATATCTACACACCTCTTGGAGGATTGCATTGAAGTTCTGCTTTTGCTGCTGGTTGAGTTGCTCCTTTGTTACCGTGGTACCCGCATGCCATACAGGAAATCCTCTCAAATTACGGGTTTTTTCTGGTTATAATCCCCAATAGACCGAACGAGGTCGAAATATCAGAGACGAAGAATTTGGCGACCTGGCTCCTAATTTCGTTCTCCAACTGTGGCAAAATATACGTTCCATTTACAGGCATACGTTTTATAGTGTTGACATTTGTCGTTTTTGATTGCATAATTTTGTTCGTAGATTACTTTCTCTAGCATGCACTTACAAACAATGCATATGGTAGTTAGAGAAGTTTTTTTTTTAATTTTTTTTATTTATGTTTATAGCTTAACGGCCTTTAACCTGGTTGGTCATATCGGACGATGAATGAATTGGTGAAACGATGTTCAAATGATCTCGGGGTCCATGAAGCTTAAAGTTACTCGACAGAGATAAGGGAAAAACCCGAAATAAACCGCATTCGTGTAACTTACCCTAAGCGAGATTCGATCTCGCGACCTATTGAAGTGAGGCAGTCACGCTACCACCACACTTCTAACGCGGGCATAGAAACATAAGATTTTTTTCTCTCAAACGTTCGTTTTCATACTTTCAAAATTTGTCACGCGTCTCAGTTTTTGTTCAAATAGACTAAAATTTCTAAGAATGTGTAGAAGGAATATTACAAAGGAAAATATCTGATGTGTTCCATTCACATGACTTTCTCTATCTCTGCAACAAATTATTGTTAAAAAGCTTAAGCTTCTATTTACTTAATGCTAATAGAGAAAAAATTAGCAGGAACAGTCTTATTACTTGCTGCCTTGTAAGCAGAAGCGAAATAAGGGAGTACCATAGGTTAAAGTGATAGTCAAAAGCT
Source organism: Hymenopus coronatus (assembly GCA_030762935.1). Classification (NCBI taxonomy): domain Eukaryota; kingdom Metazoa; phylum Arthropoda; class Insecta; order Mantodea; family Hymenopodidae; genus Hymenopus; species Hymenopus coronatus. The sequence continues at coordinate 33,502,520 of CM060897.1, forward strand.
GGTTGCTATGTGACTGAAGTTCCTTTGTTTGTATGGACAGGAGTTGACAAGTTTTTTTAAAGCTGAAACCAAAAAACAAGGAATATCTAAAAAACGATCAACTCCATGAAAAAAATGTATATAACATAAACTGTGTGTTTTAACGCGCTCTACATTTTTTGTAAAGTAAGTTTTTATCTAACTCTTACGGTTTAGCAGTTATTCAAAATTCCGTATATTTCATTCAGAATAAAGTAAGCTTCAGAGGCTATTCCCATAAAATTGAAGATATAAATTGTATTTGTCGAGTAAATATCTTTAATATATGATTTTTAATCAAAATCGTTAGAGCAAGTTTTGAGAAAATAAAAAATTTCGAAAAAAGTTCCATGTAAAGGGTAGTTTGGAATGGGGGGAAATTTTTCTCAAAATCTTCGTGTCGCATTCCTGGAAGATACTAAACTTAAATAACAAGTTTGGTATTTTACCGACTTTTCGTTTTTGAGTTATGTTCACAGACACACGGACACATACACACACAGACCTTTTTCTGAAAATTCTTTTTTTGGATACAGGGGATCCTAAAACATATATTTCCGGTGAAATCTCGGTATCGAATTTTTGGGTAGAGTGCAATACCTTCTCTATACACTATGTACATAGTACGTATAGAGAAAGTAAAAATTATCCTTATACCAATAGTAATTTTTCCAAAAAAAATTAGGTATTCAATTTTAGAGATTAAGATTTCTAACGTTCAAATAACTTAATTTCAGTAATCAAAGTTATTAAAATATCCCCATTTAAAGTTATTTTGTGAGTCTGAAGCTCCAATTCAGAAAATTCCAGCCAATATCGCAGCCTGGCCTTCAGCTGTTAGCGTTTTGTCGTCAACATGCTCTCTACGATCAAAGAATTAGTTTTGGAACTGGTTAATAAATTTGCAATTATTTTGGAACAGGATATATGGATATTTGTTAGAATGATTCATTCTCGGCTCCGTTCCCAAAAAACGGTTTTGAGGATTCTGTTAATTTTTTTCCAAAACAACACCTTTAGTTGAGAAACAAAAGAACTTGTTCCTGCCTGTATTTAAATGTATGGATGGAAACTAACTTGTTAGGAGATCTTTGTTGATAATTCTTGTTGCACACTGAGATTTAACCAAACCACAACGCCGGAAGTGGAGTTAAACATAAGCCGAATCGCTTCCGTTTGACCAATTTCCGTGTTCACACTCCTAACCTAAGAACTAGTATTGTACACACCTGCATTAGTTTTTGTCAGTTTTTGTTTATTCTGGATACTTATTTGACACCTAAACTATTAGCCCTGTCAAAAACAGGAGAATCTGCATCTCTGCTCGCATTATTGTGTTAAATAGGAATATCATTCTAACGATTTTGATTAAAATACCATACATTAAAGATATTTATTGGCAAATAAAATGTTTATCTTGAGTTTTCTGGGAATAATCTCTGAAGTTCTCTTTATTCTTGATTAATTTGGCTGAATTTTGTATAACTGGTAAACCGTGATAGACAAAAACTTTTACACAAAATATGCAAAAGATTTATGTCATATACATTTTTCTTTCGTGGAGTTGGCCATTTTTGAGATATTCCTGTTATTGGTTTCTGTTTTAAAATACTTAAAATGTTTTTAATACGGGAATTCAGCAACTCCCGGTAATGCAAAGAAACGGATTTCAACCACATAGCAAACAGCTTTTAAAAGATTTGACTACCACTTTAGCCTAGTGTATTCCTTTGTTTTCCTTCTACTTACAAGGAAACAAATAAGAGCATTTCTGCTAATGTTTATTTCGATTAGCATGAAGTAGATAGAAGAATAAGCTTTTTAACAGTGATTTGTTACAGAAGTGTAGAGAAAGTCATGTGAATGGAACATATAAGATTTTTTTTAAAATATGAGTGATCGATCTTTTGTGGACGTTTGTTGTGCGTATCAAGATGTGATATTTATTGTAAAGGGTTATCTATTAATTTTATTAAACGAGATAGATAACAATGGCGGTACCGTAGTCAGTGATTAAGCGCTCACCTGTCAACGAGGCGGCCCGGATCAGATACCAGGGACCTCATGTAGGATTTGTGATTGACAGTGCGGTAGCTCGGTGTGTTTTCTCAAGGTTTTCCGGTTTACCCCGCCACTCATTCCACTACCTCCCCATGTCACCGAGCGGGATGGCTTAGGTGGTTTCCTCTGTGGCCCGCATTTGGGAAGTCTTCGGTTTGATTCCCGTAGCTTATCTGACCCATTGGTTGGGGGTGGTCCCCGGGTTCAGGCGAAAGCTGTGTAGGTTTCTTTCATCCTTGAATTTCCTGTCCCTCATGTCGTTTCCATGCCATGTCATTCATCCTTCACCCGTTGTTTTCTTTCAGGGTTGGAAGTGTCGGTGGTGGTGCTCGGAACGGCGTGGACAGGAAAAGGATGCTCAAAGTGACTGTCTACTCCAGGTGTTGTGAGGTCCTCGATATGTCTTTCCGACTGTCGGGATGCTTAAATCTGGAAACTATAAGGACCCTGTCATTGCTGTGCCGTCGCTCCTGGTTCCGGCTGCCCGGTGTATCCTCTCACCTCATCCCTCCTGGGGAAAGGTAGGTAGAATAACCTCAGATTCGGTGCCGAGTCCCCTCAGAACGTATCTTATCCCATCCTATCCTATTCTATCCGATATCACCTTTCCTTTCATGCTTTTCACCGCCATTTCACATCATATTCTTCCTCACTCTCATACCAGGCATTGGGCTGATTTCCCATCCTGGCTAATCTCTCTCTGATCCAAAATCCATCTGCTCCTCAACAGGCATCTGGCCACAAAAACTGGCTTGTAAGTCCTAAGGGTGTGAGTCCCCTTAACAAGAAGAGTAACTTATCAACAGAAGAAAAGAAAAAGAAGAAGAGGTAACAATCAGTTTAATACTCACACTATATTTTGGAGGAAAACAGCTATTAACAGCCCGGCTCTTCAACATCAGGAAGAGAGCGATCACTAAACTTGTCTTCATGTTAATAGCTTTGATGCACTGAAGAAAGTAGATGGCGTGCGGAACAGGAACCATCGTTCACATATTTCCTGTTAAACAGAAGTGCTTAGTATTGCTTTTCACCCTAAATTATCTGCAAATTATTATCTTTATGTTAAGAAAACTAATGTTTTCTTTAATTAAGCTCAAAATTGTTCAAATAGCAGCGAAATTAACCTCCTTAATCTAACAAGATTTTAAAGGGTCACGTACCTTCTTAAAGACATATATTCGTATTCTCCTGATATTTCTAATTTATATATAATATATACAATTCATTTGGTTGAAATTTTTGTTACGGATGTGTTTAATATAATTATAATAAATACATTAAAGATCCCGTCCTGTCCAAGGAAATTTACTTTTCCAACAAAAAATAAATAATAATAATAATAATAATAATAAAAAGTAATTAAACTCCTATCTTCAGCAAACTGTCCCGTATAATAAGAATTTCAAAATGTTAAACATTGTGTATAATGTTATGACAGTACAACATTCATAATCTGTTATTAAATGTTTGATTAGTTGTATGTTATTTAATAAAAAATCTTGTGTTCCATTCATATGACTTTCTCTGCCTGTTCCGCAAACAAACTATTCTAACAAAAGATTAGTCTTCCGTCTACTGCATGCTAATGGAGATAAACATTAGCAGAAATTCTCTTATTACTTAGTTCCTTGTAAGTAGAAGAAAAATAAGGGAATGCACTATGCTAAAGTGATAGTAAATCTTTTAAAAGTTGGTCGCTACGTGATCTAATTGAAATTTGGCTCTGTTTGCATGGCTAGGAGTAAAACAAAAGAAAAATTTAAGGAATGGCAACTTGACGTTTGAGGAAAGTATACATATTTTAAATTTAAACAAATAACTAGGAATATCTCGGAAATCGTTTACTCCACAAACCATTTATGACATAAATAATGTTTTAACGAGATTTACATTTTTTGTGTAATAAGTTTTTGTCTGTCATGGTTTACCAGTTACACAAAACTCATTCAAAATTAAGAGGACTATAGAGGCTATTCCCAAGAAACTCAGAATATACATTTTATTTGCCGTGTAAATATATTTAGTAGGTATACCTTTTAATCGTAATCGTTAGTCATTTTTTAGAAAATCGAAAATATTGAAAGATATTCCATGGAAAGAATAGTTTATGGTGGAGTAAATTTCTTGAAAATCTTCGTATCTCATCCTTGGAAAATGCTGAACTTAAATATCAAGTTTGGTATTTAACAGACTTTTGGTTGTTGATTAATCGCGTTCACACACATAAACATTTTTATAATTGTTATATAGGACACCCTGAAACGGTATTTTCAAAATCTCGGTATCGAATTTTTTAGTAGAATTTAATACTTTCTCTGCCTATGCACTTGCACGAAGTAAAAATAAAAACTCCTATTGTATTACATTTTAACTTTCTGCAGAATGATATGTTACTTAATAGAATATTCATAGTATGCAACAAATTGCTTGTTTTCTGACTTTGTGTTGCAAATATCACACATTTTAAACCCGTTTTCTCAATTATATTTACCTATATTCTGTCCGTTCAGCGGTGTAGCTAGTGGGTTGAGGTGTCTTAGTGTTGCAACACTTTACTCAGAGTCGTATAACTATCGAAGGGCACATGATCCTCAAATTGTACACAGTAAACACACAAATACTATCGGCAGCAGTGCTTCCTTCTTCCACTCTGTCACGCGCCTTTACCCCTCGTTTGCTTCAGACTAAGAAAACACTAACTCCTTCCAATTGCTAAAACCCTACTTGCTTGGAAGGGCACCTCATTCCACTATCTAAAACATCGCCAAACATACAGTCTTATAGGTATGCATATATGATATAAACATATGTATGATTGTGTCTTTATGTACGCGTATAGAGAATGACAATAAATAAGCTGACATAAATTTTAAAAGCGCAAATCAACACAATCGCTATCCCATATTCAGACTATGTAAACCGTAAAATTTGGGTGTGTATGGGTGTATGTGTGTTTAGAACGGTATGACAGGAAGACTTTAAAATCCGCTACACAAAACAGCCCTTCTCAAAAACGGAGTTAATAATTTGTTTTAAACTATCACAGGGTATTTTTGTTTTTGATGTGTTTTCAATATATAAAATAGAAGATCAATTAGCGTCACCAGTGTGAAAATTGGCATCTTTAATTGAATTTCGTATTTGGAACAATGAATTTTTGAACTTTTCCTAACGTATTTCCGGCTTCTATTGATACAGAAGATTAAAAAAACACACTCCGGTGATAGACTTTCTAGGAATATATTCAACTAACAGCTAAACTTAGCAACCCAGAAAACCTACGACTCCATCATATTTCCAGCCGAAATAGGCCATGGATTTCCTTTCGAAAGGGAAAGCTTGAAACAAGGAAATACTTATCCTTTGAGGAAATTGTGGTATGTGGTTAAAACAGTGTTCTCAGCATGACTTTTTGTACAAACCTGATATAAAAATTAAAAAAAAGAAAAAAAGGTCAGTGTTCCATTCACACGACTTTATATACTCTGCAACAAATAAATCCTACCAAAGTTTTTCTTCTATCTACTTAATGTTAATCGAGATAAGGATTAAGAGAAATGTTCTTATACACTAGCTTAAAAAGCAAGCCCCAAATTTTTAGGATCTAAAAAGTCAGATCAGTAGGTATATTAAGATTTTATAGAAACTTATATGTTCAAATTAGGAAGTTATAGCACTTTTGAAATATCCGTTTGCATAAATCACTGGGCCGAGTGGTTAGACCGCTCACCTCCCACCTAGGCAGCCCGGGTTCGATCCCAAGCGCCCGCATATGGGATTTGTGGTGGAAGAAGCGGCGTCTGCGCAGGATTTCTCCGGATTCTTCGATTTCCCCGCCACTCATTCCAACAATGGCTGTATCATTACCTTTCCTATCATCCATTTCGCTTGAATTTCATATCATCCTCTTCCTCACGCTCAAGTCTGGCTACGGGCCGACTACTCGTTCCAGGTTGTCCATTCTGTGGTTTCATGTCGTTGGCTCCCCGACAGACTTCTGAGCCCTAGACATTCGCTTATAAGTCCTGGGGGGTGTCAGGCCTAATTAGGGTGAGGTTAAGCCGACTACAAAACGAAGCTTTAACATGTAAAAAACTATAACTTTAATATGCATGTGAAAGTACCTCATCAATACAACTACGTCTGTATGAAACACAAATTAATTTCAAGCAGTATTTACGCAAAATTTCTCAGTATACTAATTTTGCTTTATTACCATACCAAAAAACACATAATTAGTTTTAAATACTACTAGTGCAATAGGTTTTACCACTCATTTTTTTACTTTCTCTGGCACGTATGTAGGTAGAGATAGTATTGTAACCCACCCAAAAAATTTCACCGGAAATGTTTGAGGGTTCCTGAATGAATAAAAAAAAATTATTTTCTCTCGCTCATACAATGTACATAGTAGCTAGAGAAGGTACCTATTGTATTTCACCCAAAAATCTGACGTCGAGATTTGACCGGAAATATATGTTTTGATTCCGAAAAAAAATATTTTTAAACAAAAGATCCCTGTGTGTGCGTCTGTGGACAGTATAGTTCAAAAACGTAAAGACCGTTAAATACCAAACTTGGTATTTATGTTTAGTACCTTCCAAGAAGATACTAAAGTAGATTTTCAAGTAAATCACCCTACCACAAACTACCCTTTACATGAAAAAAAAAATGAAAAGGTTTATCTCAAAAATGGCTCTTAATGATTTTGATTAAAATACTGTATATTAAAGATATTTTTATCACAAACAATATGGATATTTTGAATTTTCTGGGAATAGCCTCTGCAGAGCTCTATTCTGTGTGAGTTTTGCATGATTTTGCATAACGGTTAAACCGAAAGAGATAGACAACAACTTACTATACAAAAATGTAGATCTCGTTAAAACACTTAATGTATGTCATATATGGTTTTCTTGTAGAATTGTACGTTTTCGAGATATTTCTAATTATTGGCTTCAATTTTATACTAACTTTTCTCAAAACGGGATCATACAAAGCGAAACGAACCTCAATTGTTTCACATAGCGACCAACTTTTAAAAGATTTGACTATCGCTATAGCCTAATGCATTCACTTATTTCTCTTCTACTTACAAAGAAAAAAGTAATAACACAAATTCTGCTAATGATTATCTCGATTAGCATGATGCAAATAAACGAAGAAAACTGCTGTAAGAATAGTTTTATATGGATCAACTAGAGAAGGATATGTGAATGGAACACATTAGATTTTTATAAAAAGCTCGTGCTTGTGTGTGTATGTGTGTGGGTGCGCGCATGTGTGTGCGCGCTCGCGCGTTAGTGGACAGCTAAATCAAAACGAAAAGTAGATTAAATACCAAACTTGGTATTTAAGTTCAATATCTTCCAAGGATGCGACACGAAGATTTTCAATAAATTTCCTCCAAACGACACTCTACATGAAATAGTTTTCGAAATTTTCGATTATTCTAAACAATGGCTCTACGATTATTTTATTGAAATGCCCTATTTAAAGATTTTTACATGACAAATAAAATGAAATTCTTAAATTTCTTGGGAACTGAAACTTGTGAATGATCTTGTATAACAAGTGAAAAAATGTGTGTGTGTGTGTGTGTGTGTGTGTGTGAGAGAGAGAGAGAGAGAGAGAGAGAGAGAGAGAGAGAGAGAGAGAGAGAGAGAGAAACAGACAGAAAGAGAGACAGACGAAAGCTTACTGCACAAAAAATTTATATATCGTAAAACACAAAATGTATGTAATATATTTCCGAGATATTCCCTGTTATTGTTTTCGATTTTAAAATACTCTATTTTCTCAAACAAAAATTTCTCATCCGTATCATATCTCTTTTGTTTTACTCCTGACTTTAGAAAGACTACATTTTAAAAGGTTTGACTATCGTTTAGTCTAGTGTATTCTCTTATTTCCCTTCTACTTATAAGGAACTAAATTATAAGACAATTTCTGGTAATGTTTATTTGGATTACCATGATATGATGCAACTAAAAGAATACTCTTTTGTAAGAATAGTTTGATAAGGTGATGTGAATGGAACACATCAAAATTTGTAATTCTAATACAATACTAAACGAAGTAGTTAGAAGAGGGTTTACACCGGATAATTACCCATACTTCCGTCTCAATGCGCTTAAGCGGATAAATTGCGTTTCACTTCAAATCAGCTAGCTTTATTACGGCTGTCTTCTTAGGGCTCCAAATCAATTATTATTGAACTTTTTCTCCTTAAAGAGCTTGATCGATTGATGCTATAACCTTGAAATCTTTATTATGCACTAAAACATCTTCTTACGTAGAATACTACGCAATATTTCATAATTATATACCGTTTTCCTTATTTTTTTTATTTAAAATATGTTCGTAAAAATACTGTATTCTATTAGATCAAATAACCAAATTATTTATTATTTTTAGCTTCTATCACGAAAAAAAAATCTGATGTATTTAATTCAAGTGACTGTTTTTACCTCTTCCACAAACAAACTGTTCTAACAAAAGAATATATTTTATCTACATTATGCTAATCAAGATAAACATAGCAAAATTGGTCTTATACTTGCTTCCTTGTAAGTAGAAGGGAAATAAGGGAATATCTCCATTAGGCTAAAGAGGTAGTCAAAACTCTGATCACTATGTGAAACAATTGAAATTCGGTACTCTTTTCAAGGACAGAATTAATACAAAAGAAATATGAAGCGAAAGATGACTTTCCGTTTGATAAAAGTTTAAGTAGTTTAAAACTGAAACCATTTACAAGGAATTTCTCGGAAACGTTACACTCTATAAAAATGGATAAGACGTAAATTGTGTGTTTTAATGAGCTCTATATTTTTGTGTAATAAGTTTTTATCTATCTCTTAGTGTTTGCCAGTTATGCAAAATGCATCCAGAATGAAGAGGTTTTTCAGAGGCTATTTCCAGAAAATTTAAGATATGCATTGCATTTGCCATGTAAATATCTTTAATATACGATAATTTAATCGCAATAGTTAGCGCCATTTTTGAGAAAAGTAGAATTTTCAAAAATGCTTTTATGTAAAGTGTAGTTTAGGGTGCGGGATTTTACTTAAAATCTTCGTGTTGTTTTCATGGAAGATTCTAAATTTAAATACGGAGTTGGTATTTAAGGTGCTTTTCGTTTTTGAACTATACTGTCCACTCACACACATACATACACACACACGCGCGCGTGCTTACATACACTGAATTTTTCAAAAAAGTTTTTTTTTATTCAGGCGATCTCAAAACATGTATTTCCGGTGAAATCTCGGTATCGAATTTTGGGCGGAATACAATACTACTATATCTACTGTGTACATTGCACATATGTGCCAGAAAAAGTAAAAATATGATGTTCTATTCACATTACTTTCTCTAGTTGTTCCAAATAGAAACTATTCTTACAAAGGATTATTCTTTTATCTAAAACATACTAATCAAGATAAATATTAACATACTTGGTCTTATTACTTACTTCCTTTTAAATAGAAGGGAAATATGGGGATAAAGCAATAGTCAAATCCTTTAAAATCTCGCTGCTATGTGAAATAATTCACGTTTGTTTTGCTTTGAATGGTCCCATTTGAGAAAAGTATTAGTATTTTAAAGCTGAAACCAATAAATAACAAGTAATATCTCAGAAACGGTCAGTTCTACAAAAAAAAAAAAAAAAAAAAAAAAAAAAAAAAAACGTAAATGACATAAATTATGTGTTTTAACGAGATCTAAATTTTTTGTATGGTAAGTTTTTGTCTATCTCTTACGGTTTACAAGTTATGCAAAATTCACCAAAATTTGGCAAAATTCATCCAGAATAAAGAGGTCTTCAGAGGCTATTCCCATAAAATTCAAGATTACATATTATTTGGGATGTAAATATCTTTATATATGATATTTTAATCAGTTTTAAGAAAATCAACATTTTCAGGAAAATTTTTGTCGCATCCCTAGGAGATACTAAACTTAAACACCTAGTTTGGTATTTAATGGATTTTTCGTTTTTAAGCTGTACTATCCACAGACACACACACAGATGCCTACAAATACACGCGCGTAAATCACGACATTGGGGGTTGAGAAATTGAAACTAGGTCTAATTGAATCCTAAAGGAAAATGAGCTCAATTTAGGCTAAAAAATTGAGGTACAACTCGTTGGTAGCTAAAACTTTAAGATAAACTGAGACTATGAGAGGAAAGACATAAGAATCCGCTAGATGTACGTGTTGCGAAACTTAAATCAATAACAAGGAAAATCTCGGAAATGATTAGCTTCACAAATGAGTAAACGTCATACATTGCGTGTTTTAACGAGATCTGCGTTTTATGCGCAGTAAGATTTTGTCTATCTTATGGTTTACGAGTTATGCAAAGGTCATTCAGATTGGAGAGGTCTTCAGAGGCTATTCACAGAAAACTCAAGATATAGATTTTATTTTCCATAAAAAATATATTTTAGTCAAAATATTATAGCCATTTAGATATCAAACTTTTCGAAATTTTTTTCCAAATAAAAAGTAATTTGGGGAGGGGATATTCTTGAAAATAGCATCCCTGTTGGATGCTGAATTTAAACACCAAGTTGGATATTTAACTGACTTTTGTTTTTAATTATGTCGTTCACACACACACACACATACACACACACACAGCTGTCTCCGAGTCCTAGGGATAACATAGTCGCATCTGATTCCCAGGGTCTCTTGTTGAAACCCGGAGGAGGACGATGGATTTTTTTCGGGCGTAAAAAGCCTTAGCATAGCTTCCTTGGGAAGGGAAGAAAAGCCGGTGGTCCCGTACGATAGATTTACGACACATAAAATAACCTCAAATCTGATAGAGGCATCTGTACAAAAATAAGCGGTCTTTCACGCCCGCTATACAATGGGACGCTGAGAGCGGCAATTAAAGAACGAACATAAATAAAACTCAATCTCTGAAACTCCTAAATATCTCCATAAAACACAAGTTGTGTATTTTAACGAGATTATAATGTTTTGTTGGTTAAGCTTTAGTCTGTCTCTTACGGTTTACCGGTTGTGCAAAATGTATCCAAAATGAAGAGGACTTCAGAGGCTATTCTCAAAAAACTCAAGATGCAAGTTTTGTTTCTCATGTAAATATCCTTAATATACATATTTTTATCAAAATCATTAGTCATTTTTGAGAAAAACAAAATGTTCGCAATTTTTTTCCAAAGGGAAGTTTTGGGTGAAATACTCGTGTAACATCCTTGGAAGATACTAAACTTAAATACTGTTTGGTGTTTAACGGAATTTATATTTTTGAGCTATGCTGGCCACAGATGTACATTTTTTGATTCAATGGTCTTCAAAACATGTATTTCCGATGAAATTTTGTAATTGAATTTTGGATGGAACACAATACATCTCTACCTGCCAATGTATAAGTAGAATCGGTAGAGAAACAAAAATGCAAAATAAAATTGAGACATCTTCGTTAATCTCGAGGAAACATGAATTTATATCAACCGAATTTTCTATTATATCTTAGATGGCATTTCACCTACTTTCGACCCCTAATTATGAGTGATTCAAGGCACTTAAGGACACAAAACGTTTTGTCGTTAAATAAAGAAACAACAGGAAAAGGAAGTTAACGCAACATCTGAAATGCGTCACACAGAGAAAATATTATCACTCATAATGCCAACAGAATGAAAATTAATACACCAGATAAAATACCTATCTTCTCAAAATAAGAGTAATGAACATTTAGATAATTAAAATTACTCCAATTTGTTACATTCTGAGGAACTTTGACTACTCATTCGTCTACAAACTGTTCCTCCAGAAGCTTATTCTTTTATCCAAGTACTTCTTGTTTATCCAAGCAAACTTTATTGCACCTTACATATTTGGTTGTTGATATAAGAAAACTAAAAGCTCGCCACTGTATTGAGAGGGTAGTGTGTCTACTTTACAATCAAGAGGTCCCGAGTTCGAATCTTGGTTACGGTGAGTAATGTTTTTCCGGATTTTGCTTTATCTAGATAATATGAAAGTCGAATAACTTTAAGCTTTGTGGATCTCGGGCTCATTAGAGCATAGTATCCCTAAATTCATTCACTCATCGCCCGATATGACCTAACAGGTTAAAGGTAGCTAAAACTTAGAAGACTAAAGTGGATACCTATTTGATGGTTTTGAATAGAGCATGACCGCGATAGAAAACGAATAGCGACAAGTATATTTAAATATTTGAAAATGCAAAGTATAACAACAAAATACATTAAAATGTTATTCTTCTTCCTTCACATTTTAGACATTATTGTATGCAGCAACCTTGCTGATGCTATATTTTACTTTCTCTAGCCCGCATTACAAAGTACATAGTGGATAGAGAAGGTATTGTATTCCACCCAAAAATTTGATACCGAGATTTCACCGTAAATATATGTTTTAAGGTCCCCTATATCCAAAAAATGAATTTTCAGAAAAAGATCTTGTGTGTCCGGGTGTCCATGCGCCTGTGAACATGATAACTCAAAAACGAAAAGTCGATAAAGTACCAAACTTTGTATTTAAGTTTACTATCTTCCTGGGATGCGACACGAAGATTTTGAGAAAAATCCCTTCATCCTAAACTACCCTTTACATGGAACTTTTTTCGAACATTTTGATTTTCTCAAAAATGGCTCTAATGATTTTGATTAAAATATCATATATTAAAGATATTTACCTGACAAATAAAATATATATCTGGAATTTTCTGGGAATAGTCTATGAAGACTACTTTATTCTGGATGAATTTTACGGAATTTTGCATAACTGCTAAACCGTAAGAGATGGAGAAAAAGTTACCACACAAAAAATGTAGAGCACGTTAAAACACAAAATTTATGTTATATACATTTTTTTCGTGGAGTTGATCGTTTTTTTTTTGTTTTTTTTTTTTCTTTTAGATATTCCTTGTTTTTAGTTCCAGCGTTAAAAAAAACTTTTCTTTTCTCATACAGGATTTTGTCAACTCCCTTCCATACAAACAAAGGAACTTCAATCACAGAGCAACCAGCTTTTGACTATCCTTTTAACCCTTATTTCGCTTCTACTTACAAGGAAGCAAGTAATAAGACTATTACTACAAATTTTTTCTCGATTAGCATGAAGTAAATAAAAGCATAAGCTTTTTAACGGTAATTTGTTGCAGAGATGCAGAGAAAATCATGTGAATGGAACATTTCAGATTATTATTATTATTATTATTATTTTCTGTCAAACCAGTTATTTAGTATGCAGAAGATTTTGTTAGTTGAATCTAGGAGCTGACTGGTTTTGTGTTCTTTAATTATAATACTTGTATCATCTGCAAAAAGTACTGGATAAGCATTGTTATTTATTACTTTAGGTAGATGATTAATGTACAGTAAACATAATAAGGGGTCCAGTGTAGAACCATGTGGCATACCATGCTTTAATTCAGACCATTCAGAGTATGCATTTGTATTATTTGAAGTGTTTATAATAACCTTTTGTTTTCTGTTTGTATAGTAAGATGCAATCCATTGATACACTTTGCCTCTAATACCGTAGAGTGATAATTTTCAATGATTAACACGGTCAAACGCTTCTACTTCCACATTTCAAGCGTTGGTGAAGTAACAAGACTATTTCTGCTAATATTTATCTCGATTAGTATGCTGTAGATAAATGAATAATCCTTTTGTAAAAATAGTTTGTATATGAAACAGCTAGAGAAAGTTATGTGAATAGAACACATCTGATTTTTAGAAAAAGGCGTGTGACACATGCGTGTGAATCTGTAGTCAGCATAACTCAAAAACGAAACCTCATTTAAGTACAAAACTTGGTATTTAAGTTCTATATCTACCAAGAATGTAACACGAAGATTTTCAAGAAAATCCTCCCACTCCAACTACTCTTTACATGGAACATTTTGCGAACATTTTTATTTTCTAAAAAATTGCTCTAACGCTTTTAATAAAGTAGGATATGATTAAGTTATTCTCATGACAAACGAAATGTACATCCTGAATTTTCTGGAAATAGCTTCTGAGACCTCTTCATTCTGCACGCTTGTTTAACTGGCAAACTTTAAGGGATAGACAAAAATTTACTACACAAAAAATATAGATCTTGTTAAAACACACAATTTAAATCATATATATTTACTATATGTTAACCATTTTTAAGATATTACTTCTTGTTGGTTTCAATTTTAAACTACTTAAACTTTTCCCAAACGGGAAGTCTTCTTTCGTTTTATACCACTTTTGTTTGACTCCTAGCCACGCAAAGAGAACCGAATTTCAATTGTTTCACATAGCATTAGCTTTTAAAATGTTTGACTGTAGCGATAGCCTAGTGCATGCCTTTACCAAGTAATCAGACCACATTTGCTAATGCTTATCTTGATTAGCATGATGTAGATAAAATAATAATCTTTTGTACGAATAGTTTGTTAGCAGAGTAGGTAGAGAAAGCCATGTCAATGGAACATATCAAAAGTGTTGTTTTATTGGATCTGATTCTTCTATATACGATGTATTGCGTTTTAAGTATTTAAATATTTGTTCCAGAATAGCGTTTTCTATTACAAGTTTTGATTGGATACTCCCTTTACCTGTGAATGCCATATATTGTCATATTATAGTATTTTGCTATTTTATTTAATGCATTTATTGACTTCTGGAGAAAATCTTCTGAATTAGATTTAGTAAATAACCTGATCGTTTGCAAAAATTGACGTTGGTGCACAATTTCTTCTTTTAAAATTATGAGAATAAAGGGGTATACTATTAATTCATTGTCTAACCGTTTAGTCAATGTATATAATAAATAGTATCGGAGACATATATCCCTTTCTTAAGCCTATATTATTACTTTCTCTACATATCTATGTACATAGTGTATAGAGAGAATGTTTTATTCCACCCAAAAGCTCGATACCGAAATTTCATCGGAAATATATGTTTTTGGTCCCCTGAATACAAAAAAAAAACATTTTTAGAAAAACGTCTCTATGTGTGTCTGTCTCTGGACAGCATAGCTCAAAAACGAAAGGTCCGTTAAATACCAAACTTGGTATTTAAGTTTAGTATCTTCAAGGACACAGCACGAAGATTCTCAAGAAAATCCCCCCCACCCCAACTACCCTTTACATGGAAAATTTTGATTTTCTCAAAAATGGCTCTAACGATTTTGATTAACATATTGTATATTCAAGATATTTGCATGACAAATAGAATATATATCTTGAACTTTCTGAGAATAGCCTCTGAAGACCTCTATTTTGGATGAATTTTGCGGAATTTAGCATAACTGGTAACCCGTAAGAGATAGACCACAACTTACTTAACAACAATTGTAGAGCTCGTTAAAATACACAGTTTATGTTCTGCATATTTTTACTTTCTCCCCACGTACTAGGTACATAGTGTATAGAGAAGGTATTGTAATGCACCCAAAAATTCGATATCGAAATTTCACCGAAAATTCATGTTTTGGGTCCCCCTGAATAAAAAAGTTTCTAGAAAAAAGTCTGTGTGCGCGTGTGTGTGTCTGTGTGAGTGTGTGTGTCTGTGGACATAATAGTTCAAAAATGAAAAGAGACCGTTAAATACCAAATTTGGTATTTAACTTTTGTATCTTCCAAGGATGCGACACGAAGATTTTCAAGATCATCCCACACCCCCAACTACCTTTTATATGGAACTTTTCGAAAGTTTTGATTTTCTCAAAAATGGCTCTAAAGAAGTTTGATTAAAATCTCGTATATTAAAGATATTTACCTGATAAGAAAATGTATATCTTGAATTTTCTGGGAAGAGCCTCTGAAGAATTTTATGGCATTTTGCATAACTGCTCTACCGTAAGAGGTAGACAAAAGCTCACTTAACAGAAAATGTAGAGCTTGTTAAAACACACAATTTATGATATTTACATTTTTTCTTGGATCGTTTCTGAGATATTTCTTTTTATTGTTTCAGCTTTAAAATACTTACTTTTCTCATAAGGGAATTTGTAAATTCCTATCCATACAAACAAACGAACTTCAATCTCATAGCAACCAGCTTTTGATTATCACTTTAATCTTTAGTACTTCCTTTGTACTTACATGGAAGCATGCAATAAGATTATTTCTGCTATTTTTTCTCGATTAGCATGAAATATAAGCATAATATTTTTAACAGTAATTTGTTGCAGAGATGTAGAGAAAGCCATGTAAATAGTACACATCACATATTTTTTTCGTGGGGGTGACCGGTTTTGAGATATTCCTTGTTATTGGTTTCAGTTTTAAAATAATTATACTTTTCTAATACGGGAATTTGTCAATTCCTTGCCATACAAACAAAGGAACTCAGTCGCAAAGCAGCCAGGTTTTAAAAAATTTGACTATCGGTTTAGCCTAGTGTGTTCCCTTATTTCCCGTCTACTTACAAGGAAGCAAGTAATAAGACAATTCCTGCTAATTTTTTTTTCTCAATTAGCATGAAGTAAATATAAGAATGCGCTTTTTAATAATAATTTGTTGTAGAGAAAGCCATGAGAATGGAACACATCAGAGTTTTTCTATTTTTTACTTTTTAGTTCCTGGTATTTGAATTTTTTGATCCTTGATGAGTATTGAACTATTTCAGTTATATGGAGGGGAATATCTCGACTAATCATAATTGTCCATAATGTATGTATCTTAATTTTATCTCTCCAACTGCCGGCTAACATTTCGAACATCTTGGCAGATGATACTGGAACGATATCTCAGATTTTTAAATTTTTATCCCAGCTTCCGTTTCCATTAAGGATGTGATTTTATTGTGGATGTTCCTGGAAGGCTACTTGTAGCTTTTAATTCTTTTATGTTAGACGCGATTAACTTTGCTGTGTTTTAACTTAATCGACACTCGTTCCGTTACTTTTAGACTGGCTTATAGTTTTTTACCAGGTCTGGGTTTATTTTTGCTTTTACACTACTCTATCTATAGTTTTAACTATTTTAATTACTCATGCTTTAGACTGTTTTTATTTATATGCACTGCCTATTTTATTTCTAAGGGCGGTAATAACCTAGCAGTTGAGCGTCCTCAAACCCCAATCATCATCATCATCATCATCATCATCATCATCATCATCATCATCATCATCATCATCATAATTTTTTTCACAGGCTTCTGTGTAATCAATAAATAATACATGGGTTTCTAATTAAATTCTCGGTGTTTCTTTTTTATTTGCTGCAATATGAAGACAGCGGCAGTGTATGATTTACCCAATCTAAATCCTGTTTGTTCCTCTAATGGTATTACCTCTAATATTGGTTTTAATATTCCTGTGAATACTTTTGAATACGTTTTATAGACTTATTTCACAAACGTTACCACTATAGTTCTCATATTCTGCTGACCTGAGATGGAGGTGACGGTAAGTTAAGATGGACCCAAAACGGGTGGAAGCGACTTGATATCCGAAGAGAAAGCAGCGTTTCTAGTTTGGTGCCCCGAATAATGTACCCTGCAGGCTGGAGATAAGTGAGATGGCAGGTCCGTCACCAGCTTAATTTGCGCAGCGCTCGTAACACGGTCGGAGAATAAATCACATATCAGAAATGTTTACTATCGCGAAAATCTTTGACGTAAACTATGTGCGTTAACGAGATCAAGATTTTGAGTATATTTTACAATTTACCATTTATAGTTCACAGGATATTTACAGAAAAGTCAAGATACATACGAATTTTTTACTTAATTA
Organism: Hymenopus coronatus; assembly: GCA_030762935.1. Taxonomy (NCBI): domain Eukaryota; kingdom Metazoa; phylum Arthropoda; class Insecta; order Mantodea; family Hymenopodidae; genus Hymenopus; species Hymenopus coronatus. Next base: position 33,520,334 of record CM060897.1, read on the forward strand.
GTTTAAACCCGTGTATTTTATCCAAAAACGCTAGAGCACTTTTTGAGAATATAAAAAATAAAGAAAAATTCTTCATGTACCCTGTACAGGTTGGTTTGGGATGAGGGAATTTGTTGAAAATCTTCGTTTTCTTTCATCCGTGGAAGTCGCTGACTTAATACAAGTTTTGTACTTAACGCTCTTTTCGGTTTTGTGTTATGCTGTCCACAGATAGTTTTCAAAAATCATGATTTCCATTCGCATGACTTTCTTTAGCTGTTCTCCAAACAAAATTTTCTTATAAAAGATTATTCATTCATCTAGTACATCATTCTAATCAGGACAAACATTAGCAAAAATTGTCTTATTACTTACTTCCTGTAAGTAAAAGAGAAATAAGAGAATACACTAGGCCAAAGGGAAAGTTAAATCTTTTTAAACAATTGAAATTCGGTTATTTTCCTTGCTAGGAGTAAACAGAAGAGAGACGAAAAGAAAGATCCTTATCTTCTCATTTCGTTTGAGAAAAGTTTAAGTAGCTTAAAACTGAAACCAATAACATGGAAATTCTCGGAAACAGTTAACTTTACAATAAAAACGTATATGACATAAAGTGTGTTTTAACGAGATCTACATTTTTTGTGCTCTTAAATTTTTGTCTATCTCTTACGGTTTACCAGTTATACAAAAGTTATACAAAAATTCATCCTGAATGAAGAGGTCTTCAGATACTATTCCCAGAAAATTCAAGATTACATTTTATTTGTCATGAAAATATCTTAAGTCTGTGCTATTTTACTCAATTCTTAGAAAGATTTTTCAGAAAACCAAAGTTACGAAAGCGTAGTTTGCGGTGGGGAGATTTTGTTAGATACCTATGCTTCTTGCATCCTTGGAAAATGCTGAACTTAAATATCAAGTTTGGTATTTTACTGGCGTTTCGTTTTTGAGCTTTCCTGTTCATAGACGCAGACACACACGCACACATGCGTTCGCGGACTTTTTTCAAAAAATTATTTTTCTTTTTATTAAAGCGGCCTCAAGGGGCAGGTATCGATTTTTTTCTACCCACTATGCACACTGTACATTCGTGCTAAAGAAAGTGACTCCGTGGCACAGCTCACTAAGAGCCTTGGCCTACCGCGCGGCCGCTGCGTCCTCCATCTCGGTCCATCACAGACGTCATGGACGGGATGCAGTATTGGGGGGTGAGACGTGGTCAGCGCTTCGATCCCCAATGACCAGTTAATGTAGTCTTCACGACCTGGAGCCGCTACTTCTCCATCAAGTAGCTCCTCAATTAGCCCCCCAGGGAACTTACGAGGCTGAGTGCACCCCGGTCCAGGTCTCCCAGTGGAGGAAAAATCCCCACGCCGGTACTGGGAATCGAACCCAGCTTGGTCTCCCACCGCGCTAAGGAGACGGCCACTAAGAAAGTAAAAACATATTTTTGGATTCACAGTGTCGATTCATGTATTTGTACAAACTATTTATCAGACTATATCGAGTATTATAAAATTCATTCAGAAAATGAAAGTTTATATTAATTTAATCACAATAGTAACAGCTATTTTTGAGAAAATAAAAAATAACAGAAAATAATTCCATGTAAATGGTAATTTTCCGCGGGGGAATTCTTCAAAATCCGAACTTCAAAACCAAGTTTCGTTTACATACGAGTTTTTCGTTGTATTGCTCACAGATATGCAGACATTATTTCTAAAAACACCCTTTTACTTTCTCTAGCATGTTGAATGTACATACTACATAGTAGATAGAGAAAGTAAGAAGGTAATGTGTTCCACCCAAAACTCGATACCGAGATTTCATTTAAATATAAGTCCATTCAGTCCTAACTTGATTTTTATGTTCAGCTTCTTCCAAGGATGCCACCGAATATTTTTCAAGAAAATCCCTCATCCCAAACTCACTTTGCATGGAACATTTTTTGAAACTGTTTTGTTTAAAATGTTTGTTTAAGCCAAATGAAATTTTGAATTGTCTAACAATAGGCTCTAAGTACTGTTCATTATGAATGAATTGTTATACCTTGTAAACCGTAAGAGGTAGGCAAAATGTAGCTACGTTGTCTTAACAATAGCCCCTAAGTACTGTTCATTATGAATGAATTGTTATAACTTGTAAACTGTAACAGATAGGCAAAATCTAGCTACACAAAAAATGTAGGGTTCGTTAAAACACACAATGTATGCCAAATATAGTTTTTGTGTGAAGTTAACTGTTTCCGCGATATTCCTTGTGAACGGTTCAATTTTAAAATACTTAAAATGTTCTCAAACGATATGTTTTCATTCGTTTTATTTTGCTTTACTTTGGCAATGCAAAGAGAATCGCATTTCAATAATATAGTGACCAGGGTATAAAAGAGTTGAGTAACGCTTTAGCCCAATGTATTCCCCATATTTTCCCTCTACTTACAAGTAATTAAGTGATAAGATAATTTCTGTTAAGACTTATTTCAATTAGCACGAAGTAGGTAAAAGAAACAAGATTTTGATGAATAGCTTGTCGCAAAATAGAGAAAGTCATGTGAATGGAGAACTTCACATTGTTATTAAGGAGGCCTCAAAGCGTTCATGTTCAAAGAAATTTTGATTTGGAAGTTTAGATGGAATTTAATACTTCCCCTACCTATCATAATTAGATCTTTGAGAAAGTAAACATGGTTACTGTCAAATTACGAAAAAAAAAAAAAAATAAATAACATGTTTGTGTTCAGTTTTTCAGGAATTTCTATTTTATTAGTTTTAATGTTCCAGGTTACATCGATTATTCAATTGTAGTTTTTACAAAATGATTTAAGCTATATTTACTAGTCCAGTTTTTACTTTCTCTACACCTATTATGTATATATAAGGTAGAGCAGGTATTGTATTCCATCCAAAATTCGATGTCAAGATTTGAGTTTCCCTGAATTAGGAAAAAAAGTATTTATAAAAAAGGCCCATGTGTGTGTGTGTGTGTGTGTGTTTGTTTGTCTATGACTGAGTATTTCTCAAAAAATCTGATGTGTACCATTCACATGACTTTCTCTAGAGGTTCTCAGAAACTCTTCCCAGAAAATGCAAGATTATAGCTCATTTGTCATGAAACATGTGCATAGAGCATTTTAATTCAAATCGTTTGAGCCATATTGGAGAAATTCAACAACTTTGAAAAATCTTTTATTTAAGGGGTATTTAGGGATGGAGATTTTCTTAAAAACCTTCGTGTCGCATCCTTGGAAAATGCTGAACTTAAGTATCAAGTTTGCTATTTAACCAACGTTTCATTTTTTGAGAAATACTCACTGCTCTTAGACACACACACACACACACACACACACACACACACACACACGTACACGTGCGCGCGCACGGTCAAAAAGATAGAAGAATACTCTTTTTTAAGAGTAAATTGTTACAGATACGTTGAGAAAGTCATACAAATGTAACATATTAGATATTTTAATATATACCAATTCATGTTCGCGGAGAATGGAGTCAAATACGACGCCAACTCACTCGGTAGTTCGTTCTATTACTTGGACTCGATTTTCAACTTCCCATTCAGAAAGTCGTGGGTTCAATGCCCGCAGGTGGTCTCCCTGATCATAGATTTCTCGGGGATTTCCTCGGGTGGTCAAGTACATGTTGGGAAGGTTCATTGTACTCCCCGAATTTCCTGTCCATTATTTTGGACTATACAATAAATACAATAAATAAGTAAATAAATAAATAAAGACAAATCATTGTAAAATGTAGTTTGTACTGGTACATGTAGTTGCAGCCGGATATCGGATACTAAAAAATTCGATACCGAGATTTCACCTGATATACGCGTTTTGAAGTCTCCTCAGCCCGTGTGTGTCTGTGGACAGCATAATTCAAAAAGCAAAAAGTCCGTATCTTCAAGAAAATTTTTCACGAAAATCTCCCACTCTCAACTACCCTTTGCATGGAGTATTTTTCGATACTTTTTATTTTCTCAAATATGCTTCTAACAATTTTTTATTAAAATAAAACAATTTTAATATTATGATAAAATAAATTTAACTTTCTGTAAGTAATCTATGAAGACCTCTTCATTCTGAATGAGTTTTATGTAATTGGTAAAACGTAAGAGAGAGACAAAAAACTTATTGCACAAAAAATATAGATCTCGTTGATACACACAGTTGATGTCAGATACATTTTTAATTGATTAACTTTTCGAGATGTTCCATATTATTGGTTTCAATTTTAAACTATTTAAACTTTTCTCTAACGGGAAGTCATCTTTCTTTCATATCTGTTTTGTTTTACCCTGTTCGTGCAAAGAGAACCGAATTTCTACATTTTCACATAGCCAGAGCTTTTATATGATTTGATTATCACTTTAGCCTATTTTTTTTTATTTGTTTTCTAAGTACTGAGAAGTAAGCACGCAATAAAACAATTTCTGCTAATGTTTGTCTAGATTAGCATGATGTGGATAAAGTAATATTTTTTAAGAACAGTTTGTTTGCAGAATACGCAGAGAAACTAGAATGAACGGAACACATGAGGATTTTTTCTGGGGGGATTCACGCGAGTGTTTAATCATATAAGGAAACTACGCTTGTAAATATTTTACACGTTGTAGAAAACAACGATGTTCTTAAAACGAGCCTTGAGTTTTAGTGGCACACTGAAAATCTATTAATTATAAACAATATCATGCAAACATGTCATTTCATGCATACCACTTACCGAATAAACGCCGACAACACTGGTCCGTATAAAGTCAATCTAACAACTGAATCATTCCTGCAAGTTTTCGGAATTAGCTGGACACTGACATCCAGTGTGACCAACTGCTGTACGTAATCAATAGCTAAGCTAGACTTCTAAAACACGCAATCCTTAAATACTAACTTAAAGTTTGCATCGTGAACAAATCCACAGTATGCAACAATCGAAGAAAGCTTCTTGAGAGGATATATGAAAATTATGCGTAAAGAAGGCGGAGCTCTTAACCAGTATTAGGTGGCCTTGAGAAGACGTTTCTGCGTTAGGAAAAACCAATGTAACTGCTACCAGCATTGGAACTAAAAAACCTGATGTGTTATATTCAAATTACTTTCTCTGTCCATTCTTCAATAAAATATTCTTAAACATACTTATTCCTCTACCTACTTCATATTAATCGAGCTAAACATTTGCAGAGATGTCTTTTATTGCATATTTCTTTGCAAATAGCGAAATATTTAGCTTAGGCGTTAGTCAAATCTTTAGGTACTTGCTTGCTTTGTGATGGTTTTAAAATGTTTCTCTTTGTTTGACACGGGAAAATACGTATAACTACTTTCCATTGCGAAAAATGTGTTGCAAAATTGAAACCAATAATAAGGAATATCTCAGAAATGGTTAACTCCACAAGAAAATTGCATGTTACATAAATTGTGTGTTTTAATAGTTCTATAATTTCTGTAGTATGTTTTTGTCGGTTTCTAAAAGTTTACGAGTTTTGTAGAAGTCATTCTGAATAAATAGGACTTCCGAGCTTTTCGCCCCAAATATTCAGTCATACATTTTATTTGTGACAAAAATATGTTAAACATGTGAACAAAATTAAGTGGTTTTTCACGCGCAATGTAGCATGGGACGCTGTGGCTCATAGCATTCAAAAATAAAAACTCAGTTTAAGGTATCTGCAACTAAAACCTTTATTACGCAGAAAAGGCAATTAGAATAAATTTGGGATCAAGGCAACAGTACTCATATACAGAGGTTTTCAAAACACTAAATATTTGAACACAGTCTTCAATCTGTAATAAATCCTTTTAAACTCTAAATCCAAAATCGATGAGGTATAGAATAATCAAACTAAAGTATGCGAAGATTTTCATTCGCAGAGACAGAGCATATAAGTATACAGATCTAAGCCCACTTTTGTAGCTCGAAATTTTATTTCTTCCAAAAACTTGATGTACATATTTCATCTTCAATCTCCCGAATAAAAATCTGATGGGTTCCAGTCACACTACTTTCTCTGCATCTCTATAATAAATAATTGTTAAAACGCTTATTTTTCTATTTACTTAATGTTAATCGATAAAATATTAGCAGAAACGGTCTTTCTACTGGCTTCCTTGCAAGTAGAAGCGAAATAAGGGAGAAGCATAGGCTAAATCGATAGTAAAATCTTTTAAAAACCAGTAGCTATGTGATTGATGCACCTTTGCTTGTATAGACAGGAGTTGACAAATTCGCGTATGAGAAAAGTAAGTATTTTAAAGCTGAAACTAATAATAAGGAATACCTCAAAACGGCCAATTCCACGAAAAAAGCATATAACATAAATTGTGTGTTTTAATGAGCTCTACATTTTTTGTGAGATATATATATTTCTTTGTCTCAGACGGTTTACCAGTTATGCAAAATTCCGCAAAATTCATTCAGAATAAACAGGTCTTCAGAGAATATTCCCAGACAATTGAAGATATGCCATGTAAATGTCTTAAATATACGAGATTTTAATCAAAATCATTAGTGCCATTTTCGAGAAAATTAAAATTTTCAGATTTTTCCCATGTAAAGGATAGTTGAGGGTGGGAAGATTTTCTTGAATATTACCGTGTTCCATCCTTGGAAGATACCAAACTTAAATAGCAAGTTTGATATTTAACGGTCTTTTCATTTTTGAGCTATGCTGCCCACAGACACACACAGATAGACAGACAGACAGACATACACACATACACACACACGGACATTTTTCTAAAAATGATTTTTACTTTCTCTACTCATACTATACAAATAATGTAAAGAGAAGGTATTGCATTCCACCCAAAAATTCGATACCGAGATTTCACCGGAAATAAACGTTTTAGGGTCCCCTGTATCCAAAAAAAAAGTATTTTCAGAAAAAGGTCCGTGTGTGCGTGTGTTTGTGACAGCATAGCTCGGAAACGAAAAGGCCGTTGAATACCAAACATGGTATTTAAGTTTGGTATCTTCCAAGGACGCGACACGAAGATTTTCAAGAAACTCTCCCCCTCCCCAAATACCCTTTATATGGAGTTTTTACCCCAACATTTTTATTTTCTCAAAATGGCTCTAACAATTTTGATTAAAATATCGAATATTTAAGATATTTACCTGACAAATAAAACGTATATCTTGAATTTTCTGGGAATAGCCTCTGTAGACTACTTTATTTTGAAGGAATTCTACGGAAGTTTGTATAATTGCTAAACCGTAAGAGTTGGACAAAAACTTTCCAGACAAAAAATGTAGTACACATTAAAACACAGGATTTATGTTTATACACTTTTAGTGGAGTTGATCGTTTTTTAGATATTCCTTGTTTTCTTAACACACATATTGACCTTCATCTCTGACCATCAGGGAAGGAAAATAATTTATATAATACACAAACACTGAGACGCACAGTGTTAAACATCCACACCCTTAGCGGGATTCGAGCCCGTGGCTCTAAACGCGCCAATGGCCACGGCTAATGGGGCCGGCTTCTACCATTCTTGTTAAAGCGCACAGGAATAAAACAAAAAACAGATAACCGAAAATAGATGAAGGGCGTGAACCGTGCAATTTGTGACAGTATCAAGACAAACACCATCTGTCGGAGATTCAACAGATAGACTACTCCCTTCAGCTGGTTTTTTGTTTTCCAATATCACTTGTTGCACAGCGACCATTAACATTTTATTCGCGCTATACGTACTAAGTAAAACAAATCTGATGTGTTCCATTCATATGACTTTCTCTACTTCTCTGCAATAAATTATTGTCGGAAAGCTTATTCTTCTTTTTACTTCATGTTAATGAGAAAAAATTAACAGAAATTGCTTACTACTTATTTCCTTGTAAGTAGAAGGGAAATTAGGGAGTACCGTAGGCTAAAGCGATAGTCAAATCTGTTAAAAGTTGGTTGCTATGTTATTGAGGTTCCTTTGTTTATATAGTCAGGAGTTGACAAATTCCCGTATCGGAAAATTATAAGTATTTTAAAACTGAAACCAATAACAAGGAATATCTAAAAAAACGGTCAACTACACGAAAAAATGTTTAGAACACAAATTGTGTATTTTAACGAGCTCCAAATTTTTCGTTAAGCAAGCTTTTGCTATCTCTTACGATTTACCAACTACGCAAAATTCAGCAAAATTCATTCAGAATAAAGATGTCTATAGAGGCTATTCCCAGAAAAAAAAAAACAAGATACACATTTTATTTTATTTATTTGTTTATTTTTATAGCTTAACGTCCTTTAACCTCTTTGGCCATATCGGACGATGAATGAAATTGGTGAAATGGTGCTCAAATAATCTCGGGGTACATGGATCTTAAAGTTACTCGACATCGTCTTCTCAGGGAAAACCCCGGAAAAAACCTTACCCGGGTAACTCACCCTAAGCGAGACTCGAACCCACGACCTTTTGAATGTGAGGCAGACACGCTACCAGGCGGGCACATTTTATTTGACACTTAATATACGTTATTTTAATCAAAATCATTAGAGCCATTTTTGACAAAATTAAACGTTTCGAAATTTGTTCCATGTAAGTGGTATTTTGGTTTGGAGAGGATTTTTCTTAAAATTTTATAGTCGCATTGCTGGAAGATACTAAACTTAAATACCAAGTTTAGTATTTTACCGCCTTTTCGTTTTTGAGTTATCGTGTTCACGGACACACGCTGACCTTTTTCTATAAATGTTTTTTTTTAGATACAGGGGACTCTGAAACATGTATTTCCGGTGAAATCTCGGTTTCAAATTTGTGAGTGGAATGCAATACCTTCTCTATACAACTATGTACATAGCACGTGTAGAAAAAGTAAAAAAAAAAACTTATGTGTTGCATTCACATAATTTTCTCTATCTGTTCTGTAAACGAACTGTTCTTACCTAAGATTATTATTTTATCTGCATAATGCCTATCTAGATAAGCATTAGCAAAACTTGTCTTATGCTAAAGCGGCAGTCAAACCATCTAAAACTGTCGCTATACGATTCACGTTCATATTGGACTCTCTTTCCATGACCAGGAGTAGGTAAAACAAACTATATATGAAACGGATGGGGACTTACTGTTTATAAACGTTTCAAGTATTTAAAAATGTATACCAGTGACAGGGAATATCTGGGAAATGGTTAGCTCTACAAAAAAGAAATGTGTGACACACATTGTATGTTTTAATGATATCTACATTTTTAGTTCTCTAGCACTTATTTACAATGTACATAGTGTATAGAGAAGGTATTGTCTTCCACTCAAAATGATATCAATATTTCACCGAAAATACATGTTTTGAGACCCACTGAATCCAAACAGGTTTAGGAACATGTCCGTGTGTGTGTGTCTGTGAGCAGCATAGATCAAACACGAAAAGTCGGTTATATACCAAACTTGGAATTTAAATTCAGTTACTTCCAAGGATGGGACATGAATATTTTGAGAAAAAAAATCCCCCCTGCTGCAACTATCATTTACATGTAAACTTTTTTCGAAAATCCTGATTTTCTCAAAAATGGCTCTAATGATTTTGATTAAAATGCAATGCAGTATGTTTAAGGTATTTTCATGACAAACGAGATGTAGATACATCTTAATTTTTTTGTGAATAGCTTCTAAAGACCTCTTCATTCTGGCTAACTTTTGTATAACTCGTAAACGCTCGTAAACTATGAGAGATAGACAAAAACCTAATACACAAAAATTGTAAATCTCTGTAAAACACACAATTTATGTCTTATACTTTTTTTTAGAGTCAGCTGTTTTCGAGATATTCCTTGTTATTGGTTTCGATTTAAATTACCTATTTCAATTTATTCATCGGGAAGACAATTTTAGTTTCTTCTTCTTTTTTTCAACTCCCGGGAATGTAAACATTAACCGATTTCAATTATTTTTCATAGCGGTGAGCTTTTAAAAGATTTGACTGCCGCTTTAGTCCAGTGTATTCGCTAATTTCCTTTGTACTTAAGAGGAAGAAAGTAAAAAGACCGTTTCTGCTAATGTTTGTCCGATTAGCATAACGTAAGTAAAAGAATGATCGTTTTTAAGGAAAGTTTATTTGTGAAATAGCTAGAGAAAATCGGGTGAATGCAACATATAAGATTTTTTGTGTAGTAAGTTTTGGTCTATCTCTTATGGTTTACCAGTTATGCAAAAGTCACTCACAATAAAGAGGAATTCAGAGCATATTCCCAAAAAGTTCAAGATACTATATATTTTTTCGTGGAAAAAATCTGTAATATATGGTATTTTAATCAAAGTGTTAGAGCCATTTTTGAGAAGATTCGAAGTTTAGAATATCTTTCATGTAAAAGGTATTTTAGTTTGGAATGTTTTTTTTATTTGTCGCATCCTTGAAAGATACTAAACTGAAATACTAAGTTTCGTATTTTACGGGTTTTTCATTTTTGAGTTAGGCTGTCCGTTGACACACACAAACACACACACACATACATACATACATACATACATACATACATACATACATACATACATACATACATACATACATACATACATACATACATACATACATACATACATACATACATACATACATACATACATACATACATACATACATACATACATACATACATACATACATACATACATACATACATACATACATACATACACACATACACACACAGACACACACAGACACACACAGACACACACAGACACACACACAGACACACACACAGACACGCACACAGACACGCACACACAGACACGCACACACAGACACACACACAGACACACACACAGACACACACACACAGACACACACACAGACACACACAGACACACACACAGACACACACAGACACACACACGCACACACACATACATATATATACATATATATATACACACACACGGACATTTTTTCTAAAAATGATTTTTTATTCAGTCAGGGATCCTCAAAACATGTATTGTGACAAAATCTCGGCTTCAAATTTTGAGTAGAATAATTTATCTTCTCTACCTACTATGTGTGTACTGGTACTGAAAATAAAAAAAAAAAAACTCGAAACTTTTCCAGCCATATTCTGGTGAAAACACTTTATCTACGCTTTTAAATTTATATTGCAATGATTTCTTGTAAGTAAATAAATACATAATTTCGATGTTGAGATTAATTAGCTCTACAAAACAAATGTACATGACATAAATTGTGTGTTTCAATGATTTTTTTTTTTTTTTTTTGTGTAATAAAGTTTAATCTCTTACGGTTTGCCAGTTATGCGAAGTGTTTCAGATTGAAGAGGACCTCGGGGGCTATTCTCAAGAAATTAAGGATATGCATTTTCTTTGCCATGTAAACATTTTTAATATACGACATTTTATTCAAAATCGTTTTAGCCATATTTATGAAATCGAAAATTTCGAAAAAACTTCGATATAAAGGATAGTTTATGAAGACAACAAAGAACAATATAAGATTTTAATAAAAGCTTATTACAAGTGGAACAGACAATAAATATGCAAAATAAACAGCATGGAATGAATTTAAAAATATAATAATTGAAACAGTTGAAGAATTTTGTGGAGAAGAAAACAGTAGGAACACCATATAAGAGAACAAAATGGTGGAATGAAACAGTTAAAGAAAAGGTAAAAGAGAAGAAAGAGGCATGGAAAAAGTACATAAGTACAAAACAAAGAGAAGATTGGAAAATTATGTTGAAGCAAGAAATAAGGCTATATAAGTAAGAAAAAATAAACAACAAACCTGGGAAGAGTTTGGAAATGTAGAAGAACAAAACTTTAAAGACAACAATAAGATATATTGGCTAACTATAGAAAGGTTATAGAATAAGCAAGGTAAAAGAATAAAAAATATTATGAATGGGAATACTAATAAATTAGCCATAAATACGGAGGAAGTTATAAAAATTTGAGGAAATTATTACAAGGAAATGTGTAAAGAGAACGCTATAGTAGTAGAGAATGAAGCTAATTTGGTAATAGAACACGAAGACCAGGAAGAATTAGAAACTGAGGAGGAAACTATTGACGAATTGAATGCCGAAATCGCAGTAGGAACGATAAGATTGGGAAATGCCCCAGGAACAGTTGAAATAGCACCAGAGATGATAAAATATGGAGGAAAACAGATCATTAAATGGTTTAAGATAATATATCGCATAGCTTGAAAGCAACAAACTATACCATTAGAGTGGAAAATAATATTATAATTCCAATTCACAAAAAAGGAAACACAATAAATTGCCAAAACTATAGAGCTATATGTTTATCTTGGTGGCACTTAAAATTTACACCAGGACTCTACAAATGAAGTTAAGAAGAGAAATAGAGCATCAATTGGAGGATGACCAAGCGGCATTTCGATCGGATCATCAAACACAAGATCACATAAACTGTATAAGAACGGCGATAGAAAAAAAGCTGTGTTCCATTCACATGATTCTCTCTACATCGCTGTAACAAATTATTGTTAAAAAGCATATTCTTCTACCTACTTTATGATAACCGAGATAAATATTAGCAGAAATTGTCTTAATTATTTGCTTCCTTGTAAGTAGGAGGAAAGTAAGGGAATATATTAGGCTAAAACGATGGTCAAATCTTTTAAAAGCTGGTTGCCATGCGGTTGAAATCCGTTTCGATGCAGGGCCAGGAGTTTACAACTTTCCGTGTGAGAAAAGTACTTTGAATCTGAAACAAATAAGAAGGAATATCTCAGAAATATGCAATTCCATGAAAAAAGTGTATGACCTAAATTTTGTTTTTAACTGGATCTACGTTTTTGTTTAGTAAGTTTTTATCTATCTTTTACAGTTTACCAGCAACATTTTTTGAAACGGTTATTGCAAAACTTGTGCGCAGGTACGATAAATGTCTCAATCTTTTCGGTAATTTTGTTGAAAAGTAACCATAAGTGTACAAAACTTTTAGTAATAAAATAATTGTTTTCCATGAACTTGTCTTTTATTTATAGCCTATTGGAGGTTGAAAAAACCCGGCTCTCGTACATTAGAAGAGAGAGGAATGAAAATAAATATGAATGAAAGTAAAGTAATGAAGATTGGAGAAAACGAAGATATAAATATACACGAAAAGTTAGAACTAGTAGATACCATAAAATATTTAGGTACAATAATTTACACTAATAACACAATAGGTGATGAAATAAATAATAGAGTAAATAAGGGAAATAATATCTATTATCACATCTGCAATGCAATAATAGAAAAGAAAGAAAGAAATATAAAAAAATCTGAAAATTAAAATATATAAAACAGTATATTTACCCACTTTATATCTATGGATCAGAAACGTGGGTAATGCTAGACAAACATAAAAATAGAGTAATGCCCTCAGAAACGAAATATTTTAAGAAAGTGGAGGGGAAAACAAGGAAAGATAGAGATAGAAAATCTGAAAATGGACCCATTAATGGAAGAGATAGAGAAATTTAAAATGGTATGGACACCTAATTAAAATGAATGATCAGCAGTAAACAAAACAAGTATTTGAGGCAAGATCAGAAGGAAGTAGGAGACGGGGAAGACCGAGAAAGGAATGGGAACAGTACATTGGAGAAATAGCAAGAAAAAGAGGGATGAAAATGAGTTGAAGAGGAAGGCACAGGATAGAGAACAGTGCAGAAAATGGATGGAAGGCCCGACGTTGAAAGGCAGAAGGGGTGGTGAAGAGGAAGAGGAAGAGGAAGAAGAAGAAGAAGAAGAAGAAGGAACATAGTTTGAGCTGGGGAGATATTTTTAAAACCTTCGTGTCGCATCCTTGGAAGATACTGAACTTAAATATCAAGTTTGGTATTTAACGGACTTTTCATTTTTGAGTAATGTTGACTACAGACACACACACATACATACACACTCTAGACTTTTTTTTATTTTTATTCAGGATTCCTCAATACCTATACTTGCGCCGCTTCGATGACCGGCTATCCCAGACATAGGGACTAGAGAAGAGGTAGCTATTGAACTCTACCTACTCAGCCCACATTGTCTTGTCGAGTGACGCAGATTGTTTTGATACAACAAGCACAGCGGTGGCTTTATTCCACATTTGCGGTAGTAATAATTTCTACTCTGGCATTAACTATTTTTTAATTAAACATATTTTGCATACAATAAATATTATAGCCACCTACTGTGGTTAGGCAAATTAGGCAATCTTCAAGTTTATAACCTTCCTTTATCTTATGCACGTAATATTCTTATCCTGTCTTATGATTAATACACTAAATTATTTCTCTTTCACAATAAATAAGGCATTAAAGTTTCATTGTTATTTATCCTTATTTTTTTTAAACTATTTGATCAACATAATAAAATAGTTTGGGTAAAACTCAATATTCTAAAACTTGCGCGTAATATCTTCTCTCTGGAGGTTTCACTCAGGTCGCTAAGCTTACGCAATCTCTTCAATCTTAAGAGAAATACAAGGGGTGTTCAATAAATCTTAAGGAAAAATGGAAAAAAATTATTTTTGTAGATTTTTAATATTTTTTAAAAAAATTTCCATTTAGCTCGACATACTTATACCAACGTTTCTCCAACTGTTTTAAGTCTTTCAAAAAGTAGAATTTCGAAAGGTCCTTAAAATAGGTATCTGTTTAGCAGATGACCTCTTCGTTAGAGGTGAATTGTGTTCTGCTGAGCCACTTTTTCAAGTTTTGAAATAAAAACGTGATTGGGGGTCAAATTTGGTAAATACAGGTTATGTTGCAGTAATCCGAATCTTAATTCTACAATTATCGGCATCAAAACTGAGCAGATGTGCACCCTTGCTTTGTTTTGATGGAAGAGAATATTTTTCTTTGCCAGATGAGGGCAGTTTTTCTTAATTTCTCCGTTCAACCTGTGCAATAACGATGCATAATACTCTCCATGTGTCGTTCTTCCTTTCTGCAAGTAATCAATGTAGATAACTCCGCGTGCATTCCCCCCCCCAAAAAAAACGAGGCGATCACCTTGACTGCAGATTTCACCACCGTTGCCTTCTTCGGAGCCTTTAAAAACCCACTGTTTTGGCTGTATTTTTGTCTCTGGAGTATAGTGGTGTATCCATGTTTCATCCACAGTTATGTATCGACGCAGAAACTCTTCAGGATTGCAACGGAAAAGTGCCAAACCATCTTCCGAATCGCTCACACGGTTGCATTTATTCTTCATTGAGAGTGAACGCGGCACCCAACTTGTCGATATGTTTGTCAGGTCTAATTTCTGGCGCAAAATTGAGAACAGTGTACCTTGTGGTATGCGTGTGGCCTCTACTATTTCGCGATGAATCAAAAACCATATTCTGGTTTATGTCAACCATTTCACTTCTACTAGGCGTCCGGAACGATGTTCATCTTTTGTGGATGTACGGCCACATTCATTTATCCAATTGTAAATTGTTGTAAGCGCAGGAGCAGATGTGCCATGAGCTTCATCCAACTCGGCTTTTATCTCTTTCGGTGTTAAGCCTTTTAAATACAAGTGTTTACTCTCCGCACGATACTCGTTTTTTCCCCTCCATCTTTCTAAAGAAGCACAAGATTGTTGATTCAATGTCTATGGCAACGAAACCATATGATGGATATAGCTGAAACTTCAACTACCATCTAGTAAGAGACGATAGTTACTAAACACAAACTTTTTTCGAGTGTACGAGTGTAATTTCTTGGATTTTCTAAGGAATTATTGAATGTCCCTATTAATTTAAAATATATTTCAAATAAAGTGTTAATACATATTATGTATAATTATGTATTAAATCGCATCAAATAGATCTAATATGTGCTCAGCTTTTTAAATAAGTTCAATTCCGGATATCTAATCTTATCTTATAATAAGAAACTAAACATCTAAAAAGTGCTTTATGCTACTGATCATGGTGGCGTTTGTTATTGTAACGCTTTGTGTTTACAAATTGAAATCTACATATTAAACATCACACTTTCCTGTTTTTATAACTTACAATAAGTTGCCTCTGCCACTCTTCATGTAATAGACATCCTAACTAATCCATACTCGCCACTGGATGAGGCGTGTCGGAAGCAAAGTTGAAGCGGAAAAGCAATGAAGGGAAGAATGGCCGGTGGTATGAGGCAAGTTTCAGTGGAATGGCCCTTTTGAGCTGATTTTGCCATGGTTACCCCATCCTCATAAATTTTCTGGCAGAATGTTCCATGTCAGGGAAGAAACAGTTTCTCTCAAAACATTTGTGTCGAACAGCGGTCGTGTGCAGCCCGCTCTAAAAGCCGCCATTGAGTTTTTAGTGTTTATGTATATTTTCATAATTCTAATATCTACTGCTCTATTAGGAGATTATATCAAACGGTAGAGTGTGTTGTTTCCTTCAGTATTTTCAGCTTCGGCTATTTCTGCCTTAAATAAAACCAGTGAGACAATATGTTCCAATAAGTTTACTATCTAAAGCTTTATTTGCAGTGACCGAGACTCGCATCCTTCACCGTTGGAAATTTATCAATGACTGGCATAAGAGGTACTCTAAACATGGATCAAGTTGACACTATACAATTAAATGGGAGGGAAAACGCCATTTACGTGAAGTTAATTTCACCCTTTCAATATGGGAAAATTCAGCAAAAATGTGCCACACACAGGTCATATCAATTTCCACCCGGCAATTGCCTGAACACCACAATCACCGCAACTGATCAAACACCAATCACCATAGGTTATTTCATCTCCCGTCGGAGGTTCCCAATAAAGCGCTCAGTACGCGTTAATTGCCTACGGGACAGCTATTGATCGAAAGGAAACTTGGAGCACGCGTTATATGGTATCTGTAAACAATGGCATCAGGATTGTCAAGATGACTATCAAGAAGAATATGCCTTCAATTCTTAAAGTGGGTCCTATTCCAGTTCAGGGGGCATGAGCAGGTCAGGTTCCATTGTGCTTCGTCTGTCACGGAACGACTCATTTAAAAGAAAACTGTCCGCTTAGAAATCTGTGTTATCTGCACCAGAACACCTAGGCCAACTCTCTTTAGTTAGTTGACATTAACTACACCCAGAACAAGACGAGTGTGGTCTCTGAGCAGCATGTGTCACCCGGGACAGGTAAGCAGTGAAATGGAACCGGATGTTGTTGCTCCAGCTGCTTTTGTTGACATGGAAGAGCACGGCGGAGCGAGTGATGATCAGTGTATAAATGGCATATATGAGGATCGCGATCCATGTGAGAAACTACAGCCAGCCGGAAAAAAACTGGTCAGACGGATGCTATTATTGACAGTACTGACCTGCCAGGAGCAGCCACTGTAGAGACGTCGGCTGGCAGTGTTCACCATATAAAATACACGTCCAATGTTCACATGTTGATGAACAAGTAACGCGATCATGAAACGCGGATATGGCGATAGAGGAAGAAGCTATAACGAGTGTTTAGGCCATGTCATCATTTCTAACTCTTCCACAACGGAGACATCTCGTTTGACACCGCTCCATGCTAAACATTTGAAACCTGATGACGACTCTCATTGATGGATATCACCTCGAGATCTTCGCCTAAAATCTAATCAATGACGAGTGAAAAGTTGCAAACAAAACTAGATGGAGATAAGGCCAAAACCAGGACCCATCCTTACCATACGGCTGACAGAATTTCTCTCCAAAAAGGGTACCGAAGGTGAGTATACCCATGGGAGGTAATTAATGTTCTCGTGCCGTTATCAAGATTACATATTACTTTACTTTTTTTTTTTTTTCTTGTCCTGTGTAATATAGTTCTTGTGCGAATTATACTACTGTTTACGTAGTAAACGTTAACAAGCAATGGTGCACACCTTCTTATCTCATAGGGACCTATTGTGTTGATTCTACAAGAGGTAAATGTCGAAGACCTCGAATTCGTAGGTCCCTGATATGACTAAATACATAGTTAGACCCGGTGACAACAAAAGAGGTTCGGCGATAATTATTTTTCGCACTGGCCTTTATGTACAAAATGTGGAATGTCACTCAAGTGGCGGAGTAAAATCAGCCTTTCTCAATAATGTTCACTTTATAAATCTGTATTTGCCCTCTGGTAGTAATCATCGTATGGAACTTGTGGCTTTCATTGTGGACATACTGCCTTTTTACTTACATTATAATCCATTCAGCTGATTATAGGTGGTTACTGGAATTGTGTGCGTTGATGTGCAGTATACCTTCCGTGGTGCTATTTCTGCTTCAAGGTTAGATAGACTTTATATTACTTTAACATCTTCAGTGCAACGCTCCCAAGCGAACCCGGCGCTATTCTCGGACAATGGTTGCCTTGTTATGGCGATACAAGCAGGCACCATGATTGCCCTTTACAGTCGCAGCTATTGGCTCTACCGGGAATTATAGAGAACTTTAAAAGACTTTGGGAACGGCTGGTTACCCCTGTGCATCGTCCAGGTACCAGTCGGTTGTTTGGTTGAAGTTATTAAACCTTCTATTCAAAGCTTTTCCAAAGGAGAACCACATCATCACATTCGTACAAAACAGCTAGAAATAAGATTATGCTTAAAAATAAACCAAGAAGGTATACCGTGGATTATTATCAAAGTATATCATTACTCTCTAAGTCTATAATTGTCTATCGTACATGTTACTATCGTAAACCGTGTTTGCACTTAAATTATCGTACGTTTCCTCCGGGTCGTACAGGTTGGCAACACTGACCCAGGGGCTGGAGGGATGAGGGGTGCTACTCCGAAGGGGACTAGATCATGATGGCGACGGGCACAATCTGGACGGGATCCCAAACGATTACATATGGAACGGTCCCACTCACGAATCCCGAGCTTCCGGTAATTCCCCGGGGGGATCCAAGCCCGAAAGCCCGAAGGCGGATTCCGATCGAGCGGTACCAATGATGACGTCAGGATAAACATTTTACAGCGACCTTCAGCGCAAGCTACCGTCTAGCCTAACCCGTCGAAGCGTCGTTGCTTGTTCCTTCAGTCCTAAAACAGATGAAAAGTAAGTGATGAGATCAGGAAGTGATGGACAGGAAAATTCGAGGCTTCTCAGCATTCACTTGGAGACCCGGGAAAACTCCGAAAAATCCCCATAGGTCAGAAAGAACGGCCAGGAGAATCGAAACCACGGAATCCCGATTGGAAATTGTCTGCATTTCGGAGCCACTTCGAAAAAAAAAAAAAAAAACTAATGCAGGAAAGAGCAAACGCTGACTTTTTTCTTTCTTATTGTATTATAATATGAGCATAAGTTTGATATATATACAGAGGTTCAAAAACATAAATTTTGCCCTATTATATTTTGATACTCAAAACGTTTTAAAGCTCTTCAAATTAAACATACGTTTATACATTTTAAAATTTTAATTTACTCACACAGTTTATGATTATTAACTACAAGCTTCTTCATAGCTTCTGCCAAATTTCTCAGCTTTTTTATTTTGGTTAGGAGATTCTTTCTTTCTGTGACGACCGTCTGGAAATAAAACAGGTATACTTCACAATATACAAACAAGGGACCGAACTTTGATACCTAAAAATAAATGTTTGATAAATTATCTATAAAATTACTGTAAGACTAAAAAAAGTTCTATGGGTGATGAGCGATTCCTTCGTCACCATGGCGGATGGCTGCGGACTCGCGTAGTAGAAATTCAAATCTGATCAAGAAAACATCGAAACGATGCCCTATGCTCCTCTTAGGAGCTATAAGAAATTAACCAACTATCTAACTATACGTAGAAGGGAAATGTGACAATACACTAGGTTAAAGCTATTGTCAAATCTTTTAAAAGCTGGTCGTTATGTGAAAAATCTGATGTGTACAATTCATATGACTTTCTCTACATCTCTGCAACAAATTATTCTTAAAAAGATTATATTTCTATTTACTTCATGCTAATCAGAAAAAAAAAATTAGCAGAAATAGTCTTATTACTTTCTTCCTTGTAAGCAGACGCGAAATAAGCGACTACCATAGGTTAAAGTGATAGTCAAAAGCTCGTTGCTATGTCACTGAAGTTCCTTTGTTTGTATGGACAGTAGTTGACAAATTCCTGTATGAGAAAAGTATAGTTTTTCACAGCTGAAACCAAAAACAAGAAATACCTCAAAAACGATCAACTCCACAAAAAAATGTATGAAACATAAATTGTGTGTTTTAACGTGCTCTACATTTTTTGTGTTGTAAGTTTTTGTCCATCTTTACGGTTTAGTAGCAGTTACTCAACATTCCGTAAAATTCATCCAGAATAACTACTCTTCAGAGGCTATTCCCAGAAAATTCAAGATATACATTTTATTTGTCAGGTAAATGTCTTTAATATATGATATTTTAATCAAAGTCGTTAGAGCCATTTTTGAGAAAATCGAAATTTTCGAAAAAAAGTTCCACGTAAAGGGTAGTGTGCGGTGGGAGGATTTTCCTCAAAATCTTCGTGTTGCAACCCTGGAAGATACTAAACTTAAATACCATGTTTGGTATTTTACCGACTTTTCATTTTTGAGTTATCGTATTCACAGACACACGGACACACACACACACACACACACACACACACACACACACACACACACACACACGCGCGGACCTTTTTGTGAAAATGGTTTTTTTTATATAGGGGACCCTAAAACATACATTTCCGGTGAAATCTCAGTATCGAATTTTTGGGTGGAGTGCACTACCTGCCTTATACACTATGTACATAGTACGTGTAGAGAAAGTAAAAATTAAAATTTTATTTCCTTTGTATGGCCAGAACTAAAACAAAAGAGAGATGAAACTAAAGATAAATTTCCGTTTGAGAAATGTTTAAAATGTTTTAAAACTGAAGGTAATAACATGGAATATCTCGGAAAACTGTTAACTCTGAAAATATAATAATAATAATAATAATAATAATAATAATAATAATAATAATAACATTTTTTTTTTTTTTTATATTGAGATCTAAATTTTTTGTGTAGTGCGTTTTTGTCTCTCTTACATTTTAGCAATTATACAAAAGTCATCTAGATATTTTTTGACAATGTTTAACGCCAGCTTTTACTAATTATGGGCATCCAGAACGAAGAGGTCTTCAGAAGCTATTTCTAGAAAATTCAAGACGTGCATTTCGTTTCTCATTAGAATATCTGAAACATACCTATACTAATCTTAAATATCAAGTTTGGTATTTAAAGAACTTTCGATTTTTACTTTCTCTACTCGTATAGAGAAGGTATTGCATACCACCCAAAATTTCGATACTGAGATTTCACCGGAAATATACGTTTTAGGGTTCTCTGTAGCCAAAAAAATTGGAAAAAGGTCCGCGCGCGCGCGTGTGTGTGTGTGTTCGTGTATCCGAGCATGTGTGTGTGTGTGTGTCTGTCTGTCTGTGAACACGATAACTCCAAAACGAAAAGTCAGTAAAATATCAAACTTGGTATTTAAGTTTAGTATTTTCCAGAGATGCGACACGAAGATTTTGAGAAAAATCCTCCCAGCCCAAACTACACTTTACATGGAGAAAATTTTAAAACTTTTGATTTCCTCAAAAATCACTCTAAAGATTTTGATTAAAATAACGTGTATTAAAGATATTTACATGAAAAATAAAATGCATATCTTGAATTTTCTGGGGATTGTCTCTAAAGACCTGGATGAATTTTGCTGAATTTTTCATAATTGGTAAACCGTAACAGATGACAAAAACTTACTACATATATAATGTGGAACTCGTTAAAACACACAATTCATATCATATACTTTTTTCGTGGAATTGGCCATTTCTGAGATATTTCAAGTTATTTGTTTCAGATTTAAAATACATAAAACGTTTCCCACACCTTTCTCTTGGTCATTTATAGAAACGGATTTCAAGCACATGGCAACCAGCTTTTAAAAGATTTGACCATCCTTTTAGCCTAGTGTATTCTCTTTTTTCGTTCTATTTACAAGGAACAATTAAGAAAATTTCTGCTAATGTTAATCTCTATTATCATATAGTATACTTTTCAACAATAATGTGTTACAGTGATGTAGAGAAAGTCATGTGAATAGAACACATCAGATTATTCTAGTTATGCTGCCCACAGACACACATACAATACACAAACATAATTACACACAGACACACAATTGACCTTTTTCTAAAAAGGCTCCTTTTGGTTTCCGGGTCCTCAAAAGAGTATTTCCTGTGAAATCTTGCTATCGATATTTTTGGATGGATTACAATAATTTCTATGCCTTCCATTTATATTGTACATACGTGCTAGAGAAAGTAAAATCTTATCATAAACGCAGATTAGTTAAGTAGTCATTACCAACTCAACTATTGGGATGGACGGAATTAACACTCATGTAATTACAGAGCGAAGCTTACGCTAAAACATTCGAGCGCTAATGGTGCTCAAATCCCACTGGCTGGTTAAATAATCAATTCCGAACTGAAAAGGTCACGCAACTCTAGATAATCGGATAAGGACGCACAGAAGTGCTATGTCGCTGGTGTCGCCGAGCCCGAGTGCAGAATTTAGTCAGCAACGCCCATATTTATGGCAAATGGTAGCGTGCCTAACAGCCGTTCGGAACATATCTTATCATGAACAGCTTTCATGGGGAACGATCTGCTTTATTCCTTCCTTCTGTTCATGGAAGTTTTGTTTCCATTTCTAGGAACTAAGGGTTAACCGTTTATCCTTATTTCAATAATTTCAGTCATTATCTCGGTAATCACAATGATAGCAGATAAAAAGTTAATAATAAACATTACCAGAAATTGTCGTATTACTTAGTTCGTTGTAATGCATTGGTAAAGCTACAGTGAAATATTTAAAAATCTGATGTGTTCCATTCACATAACTTTCTCTACATCTCTATAACTTGTTGTTAGAAAGCTTATGCTTGTATGTACTTCATGCTAATCGAGGGGGAAAAAAAATAGCAGGAATAGTCTTATTACTTGCTTCTTTGTAAGTATAAGCGAAATAAGGGAGTACCATAGGTTAAAGTGATAGTCAAAAGCTGGTTGCTATGTGACTGAAGTTTCTTTGTTTGTATGGGCAGGATTTGACAAATTCCTGTATGAGAAAATTATAAGTTTTTTAAAGCTGAAACCAACAAAAATGAATATCTCAAAAACGACCAACTCCACGAAAAAAATGTATACAACATAAATTGTTTGTATGTGCTCTACATTTTTTGTGTAGTAAGCTTTTGTCTATCTCTTACGGTTTAGCAGTTATACAAAATTCCGTAAAATTCATCCAGAATAAAGTAGTCTTCAGAGGATATTCCCAGAAAATTCAAAATATAAATTTTATTTGTCAGGTAAATACCTTTAATATACCATATTTTAATCAAAATCATTAGAGCCATTTTTTAAAAAATCAAAATTTTCGGAAAAAAGTACCATGTAAAGGATAGTTTGGGGTGGGGAAATTTTTCTCAAAATCTTCGTATTGCATCCCTGAAAGATACTAAACTTAAATACCAAGTTTGGTATTTTACCGACTTTTCGTTTTTGAGTTATCGTGTTCATAGATACACGGACACATACACACTCACACGGACCTTTCTCTGAAAATACATTTTTGGATATAGGAGACCCTAAAACATATATTTCGGGTGAAATCTCGGTATCGAATTTTTGGTTGGAGTGCAATACTTTTTCTATACACTATATACATAGTACATGTAGAGAAAGTAAAAAACAGTCGCTATGCGATTGCCACGGTCAGGAGTAAACAAATGAAGCATTTTAAACTGGAAATATCTCTGAAATGGTTAGTTCTTCAAAAGACCGCATATGGCGTAAATTATGTATTGTAACGATATACATTCTGTTGTGCAGTAAGCTTTTGTCTTTTCTATTACGGTTTACCAGTTATATAAAAGTCATTCAGGATGAGGAAAACTTTAGGGGACATTCTCAAGAAATTCCGGATATACATTTTACAAGTATTTGCCTTGAAAAAAATCTAATATATGGCATTTTAGCCAAATCATTAGAGCAATTTTACAGAATATCTAAAACTTCGAAAACAGGTTCCATGTAAAGTGTAGTTTAGGGTAGGGGATTTTCCTGAAAATCTTTAATTCACATCCTTGGAAGACACTAATCTAAATACCAAATAGGCATGACCACTTTTCGTTTTAGAGTTATGCTGTCCATAGACACACACACACACATACACATAGAGAGATATACATGGACTTTTTTTTAAAAATGGTTTTACATTATCTACATGTAGTATGTATATAGTATATAGTAAAGGTATTTTAATGCATCCAAAAATTCGATACCGAGATTTCACCAGAATACATGTTTTGAGTTCCGCTGAATAAAAAACATAGCATTTTTAGAAAAAGGTCCGTGTGTGCGTGTGTGTCTGTGAACAGCATAGCTCAAAAACGAAAAGACCGTTAAATACCAAACTCGGTATTTAAGTTTGGTATTTTCCAAGGATGCGACACGAAGATTTTCAAGAAAATTCTTCCATCCCAAACTACCCTCTAACGATTTTTATTAAAATCTCTTACATTTAAGATATTTACATGCCAAAAAAATGTATATCTTGAATTTTCTGGGAAGGCCTTTAAGGGCCTCTTTATTCTGGATGATTTATATTGAATTTTGCATAGCTGCTAAACCGTAAGAGATAAACAAAAACTTAACTACACAAAAAATTAGATCACGATAAAACACACAATTTATGCCATATACATTTTTTTTTTTTTTTTTTTTTGTGGAGTGGGCCATTTTTGAGATATTCCTTGTTATTGATTTCAACTTTAAAATACTTAAACTTTTCTCATGCGGAAACTTGTCAACGCTTGGCCACGCAAAGAAACGAATTACAATCCAATATCAACCACATTTTAACATATTTGACTGTTGGTTTAGCCTAGTGTGTTCACTTATTTCCCTTCTACTTATAAAGGAACTAAGTAATAAGAATCTTAAAGCATTTGACTGTTGGTTTAGCCTAGTGTATTCACTTATTTCCCTTCTACTTATAAAGGAACTAAGTAATAAGAATCTTAAAGCATTTGACTGTTGGTTTAGCCTAGTGTATTCACTTATTTCCCTTCTACTTATAAAGGAACTAAGTAATAAGAATCTTAAAGCATTAGACTGTTGGTTTAGCCTAGTGTATTCACTTATTTCCATTCTACTTATAAAGGAACTAAGTAATAAGAATCTTAAGCATTTGACTGTTGGTTTAGCCTAGTGTATTCACTTATTTCCCTTCTACTTATAAAGGAACTAAGTAATAAGAATCTTAAAGCATTTGACTGTTGGTTTAGCCTAGTGTATTCACTTATTTCCCTTCTACTTATAAAGGAACTAAGTAATAAGAATCTTAAAGCATTTGGCTGTTGGTTTAGCCTAGTGTATTCACTTATTTCCCTTCTACTTATAAAGGAACTAAGCAATAAGAATCTTAAAGCATTAGACTGTTGGTTTAGCCTAGTGTATTCACTTATTTCCCTTCTACTTATAAAGGAACTAAGTAATAAGAATCTTAAAGCATTAGACTGTTGGTTTAGCCTAGTGTATTCACTTATTTCCCTTCTACTTATAAAGGAACTAAGTAATAAGAATCTTAAAGCATTTGACTGTTGGTTTAGCCTAGTGTATTCACTTATTTCCCTTCTACTTATAAAGGAACTAAGCAATAAGAATCTTAAAGCATTAGACTGTTGGTTTAGCCTAGTGTATTCACTTATTTCCATTCTACTTATAAAGGAACTAAGTAATAAGAATCTTAAAGCATTAGACTGTTGCTTTAACCTAGTGTGTTCTCTTATTTCTCTTCTATTTATAAAGGAACTAAATAATGAGACAGTTTCAGCTAATGTTTTAGCATTAAATAAATAGAAGAATATGCTTTTTAACAATAATTATTACAGAGATGTAGAGAAAGTCATGGAAATGAAATACATCAAAACTTTTTAATTCATTGGCCCTCCTATCATGCATTTGTAGTGAAATCTCGATGTTACATTTTTGGTTGGGACACAATACCTTCTCTACCTATTAAGTACATCATACATACGTGCTAGACAAAAACTATCTATAGGAAACTAAGACTTATATATCCCCTCGACATACCACCCATTACATAGAATGTTTCATTAATTTCTTATAACGGTTTATATTAACACACAGGAGTAATTTTGATTTGTAAAGTAATGTGAAATGAGGAATAAAATATATAAACACATGTATAGTAAGACACCTTTATCCCAATGAATTTTATATACGTACACAACAGAAAAAAACTTATCTGTGCAATATAATACAAAGGTTTACTATTTGTTACTTTATCAGCCAGCTACATGCAGGAGGTAAAAGGAGGGTTGTATTCTACCCAAACATTCGCTGTAGAGATATCATTGGAAATGCATTTTCTGAGGATCCCTGACTAAGATAAAAAATTTTACAAAAATAGCACAACTCAAAAAAAAAATCGGATGCGTTACACTCACATGACTTTCTCTACCTATTCTCCAGCTAACCGTTTTTACTAAAGAGTAATCGTCTAACTACTTCGCCTTAATCCAGATAAACGCTCATAAATGTTTTAGTTATATATTTCCATGAAAATACAAATGAATAAGGGAATACACTGGGCTAAAGTCATAGTCAAATCTTTTAATAGCTGGTTGCTATGTGATAGATTTTACTCTTTGCTTAACCAGGAGCAAGAACAACGAATAACGGCAGCCCATTTTGAAGAAAGTAATAAGCATTTTAAAATTGAAACCCATAATAAGGAATATATCGGAAATGTTTAACTCCAAAAGAAATGTATCTTATATAAATTGTGTGTTTTAACTTGATCTACATTCTTTGCACATCTAGTAGATATTTTATTTCTTACGGTTTTACAAAATTGTTTCCGAAAGAAGAGAACTTCACATGATATTCTCAGATATCAAAGATATAGATTCATATTCACTTTTCATACACATATCTTTAATTTGCGATATTGTAATCAAAATTGTTAGAGATTTTTCGAGAAAATCAACCTTTTCGAAAACCCTTCCATTTAAAGGGTAGTTTAGAGTGGAAGCATTTTCTTCAAAATCTTCGTGTTGCATCTTTGCAAGATACTGAACTTAAATACCCATTTCGGTATTTAACCAACTTTTGCTCTTTAATTATGCACACACACACACACACACACACACACTTAAATTTGTTTTTCCAAAAATGCTTTTTTTTATTTTGAAAACAGGGAGCCTCAAAACACATATTTTCGGTGAACTGCTGGCATCGAATTGAGTAGATTACAATACTTTCCCTACTTACTATACGCAATAGTTAAAGTAATAAAGGATAGTGGGAGAAATAGGAGGAATAGGAGTTAGTTGGTTGTTTGGTACATTCCAGAGGTGGTTCCACACTGCAACCACCACAGGAAATGGAAATGGAACTTTATTTATGGACGCTCTTTAACAGCTGTGGTTCTCAGCGTACCATTCTATACTGGGAGCGAAAGACCGCTTAATTTTGCTCAGAGACCTCTTTATCAGACTTGAGGTTCTTTTAGGTCCTTAAATCTACGACATGGGACCAACGGCTTTATTTCCCTTCTGAAGAAACCCACACCAAGGATTTTTACGCCCGAAAAAATCCATCGTCCTCTGCTGGGCTTGAACCGTGACTTTGGGTTTATAAAGCTAGCATGGTAACCATTACACCATGGAGGGCGACTACCACCATAGGCTTATTGTGCGTCAGACACTAGGAGGAGAGTATCCGACAGGCGGGCGAAACTGACAGCGGGAAAAGAGCCACTATGGTAGGATCCTAACACAGTCCAAGCAGTTCATCTCAACGGGGAGAGCGGTAGAAGTCCGCGCCCTGGAACTGACTGAACTTCCCAAGTCCTGATGACGGCCCCAGCGATACCCTGCAGGTGATAGCAGTATTTCTAAAGCGCAATACCACCATGGAGAATGGAATGGAGTTTTTGTTAATGGACGCTCTTTAACTGCTGTGGTTCTCAGCGTCCCATTCTATATTGGGAGTGAAAGACCGCTTAATTTTGCTCAGCGGCTTCTCTATCAGGTTTGAGGTTCTTTTACGTGCTGTAAATCTACGACACGGGACCAACGGCTTTACTTCCCTTCCGAAGGAAGCCATGCTATGAATTTTTACACCCGAAAAAAATCCATCGTGCTTCGCCGGGTTTGAACCCGCGACGTTGGTTATATGAAATTAGCTGCCATGGAGAGGCGCCACCAAGGAAAGTAATTAAAAAAAAAAAGAAAGAACGAAAGATAAAAAGACAGAAAGAAGGAAAGAAAGAACGAACGAAAGAACGAAAAATGGAAGGAAGAAAAAATGAAAAGAAAACGAAAGACACATGGACGAAAAGAATAAAAGAAAGAATGAAAGAAAGAAAGAGAGAGAGAAAGAAAGCTGGAGGGAAAGAATTGTTGAAAGAAAGAGAAAAAAGAAAGAGGGAGAAAGAAAGAAGAAAGAGTGAGGGAGTGAGCTGTCGACAACTAGGTTATTTGGGCCCGAAAAAAAGAGGAAAGAGAGAGAGAGAGAAAGAAAGAAAGAAAGAAAGGAAGAGAAAGAAAGAAAGAAGACAATAGGCAGCATGACAGTGTGCGTGAGGAACGGCAGATAGGTGCGTAGGTAGGTAGGAAGATAAGTCGGTGTATAAGCAACATAAGTAAAATACATGTTGAATAAATATCAAACTTGGTAATTAAGTTCAGTATATTCTAACGATGTCACACGAAGGTATTCAAGAAAATCCTCAGTATACTACCGTTTACATGGTAGTGTAAAATTGGAAAATTGTTCGTTATTTCTTTTCTCAAAAATGGCCCATTTGATTTTGATTAAAATAATATAGGTATGTTTTAACAAATTCGTATGGGAACTGAATTTGTACTTTGACTTTTCTGCGAACGTTGCGAATGAATTTTGTATAATTTTGTGTAACTCAAAAATCGTAAGAAATACCTTATTAATAAGTAAAATGTAGAGTTCTTAATAACACATAATTTTTGTGTAATAAATAGTGTAGCATCTACCACTTCCGAGATATTCTTTGTTATTAATGTTGCTATTAAATATTTTATATTTCAAGCGCTATGTCTCTATTATTTATTCTTTCTCTTCTTCTATTTATCTTGCTATCATAAAAAAAGTGAAATTCCAAAGCTAGCACTAGACATTTATAAAGATCTGACTATCGCACCGTTCAACTCTTGGTTTCGAGACAAAACGGCAGAGCAGCGTTTGATAAAAGAAAGAAAAAAATACTCTAAAAAACCCAAGGTCAGTCACTTAGTAGAAAAGGCATGGCAGGGATATTTTGCTTGTACGCTGTTTGTCTCACAGAATCTCAATGACCAGAGACAGATACTGTGACGTCATGAAACCTAGAGCCGCGATCAAACGAAAGTGCACCGGACCTTGACGCATCAAGTTCTCATACTGAATGATAAGTTTTTATATTTATTCTAAATACTATTTACTATAAAAACCTGTGTTTTACAGAATGCTAATGTAAGTTTTAAAGATCGACACATTACAGTGAGCCTTGCATAATGTTTAATTAATTTATTTAAACATTCCGTTTAAGTTACAATATAACTGAAGCAATGTTTGCAGTTTTTCGAAATCAAACCGAACGCTTTCTCTGTGGCCCGCATTCGGGAGGTTGCGAGTTCGCTTCCATGGCCGGTGTACCTGACGCATGGGTTTTCTTGGTGGTTTCCCCGGGTTGCCAGGCGAATGCTGGGTAGGTTTCTTTCATTCCCCGAATGCGCTTTTCCTCCATGTTCTTTCCATTGTTATTCCATTCATCCTTCATCTCGTTTGCTTCTTTCAGGGTTGGAAGTGTTGTCGTCAATGGTGCACGGTGCGGCATGGCAGAGAAAGAGGATGCTCAAAGTGACATCTCCGTCCTCTTGACTTCGGCTGGTTGCCGGGATGAGGACCGCTCCTGGCGTCAGCAGGCCCCAGTCTGTCTGTCCGACTGTCGGAGTGCTTCAATCTGTAAACCGTATGGCTCCTGTAATTTCTGTATCGTTGCTCCTGGTTCCGGCCGCCTGGTATATCCTCTCATCTCATCCCTCCCGAGGACGCCCAGAGTCCCCTTCTACAATATCTTACCCTATGATATCAAAAGTTGAAGAAAACTAGATACAAAGACTTGGTAATTATCTGCACCTGATTATTAGAGTGGCATTGCCCTTTAAAACAGGAGCACTCAAATAAAATCTCAAGCATGCAATCAGATGCGCTATTCACCGTACATCGGCCCGGATGAATTCGCCTCGGCTTGGACATTTTGCAATGAAGAGGAAACAGTGGCGAAGGTGAGAAAGGAGGAAACAGGAGGAGCGATCGAGATAAGCATAAGGAAAGAGAGAGAGAGAGCGTCGTTGCTCGAAGTCAAGGTATAGGCGTTTGCACTGTCGTCAACCTAGAGAAATCTTCTCACATATTTAACATTCTCTAGTCGTTCTTGCTTCATAGTTGTAACGGGAAGTTTTCAGCTTAGGTGAAGATATACAGTAATGCCCTCTCATCAAACAATCACGGTTAGGGCGTGAATAAATGCTTCCTATTAGTAGGGGCGTATGGTGATTCTGAAACTTGCTGCTTTACAAAATTATCGCTGCATTTTGGAATATTTGATGTAAATAACGTCTGCCTCAACTCCCTAACCCGTGATAGTTGCTTTACTTGCAAAATACTTAGGGATTTTGGTGATTATTATATCCATGGCAATTCTGAAGGAGTAAGGAGCATATAAAGTAGAAGATGTTACGGCGAAGTCATATTGCCCCCCGCCGTGCTTTGCGTCCTCACATATATGTCAAATTATCAACTGCATCGTCATCCCATATATTTATACCCTACCAGGATAATGAAAAAGCTGCGCAGAACGTGATGGGTGTAACTATTGCCAATTACGTCATTCACCCTTCTACCGCAAGTCCATGTGACATCAGTCTCGCTTGCGCATAGCCTGGTGTCAGCGGTGGAAGAGTTCGCCTGGTGTGACGAGTAGTAAAAGCGAGCGTTAAACACTATAAAACATCTGATGTGTTCCATTCATATGACTTTCTCTACATCACTGTAACACATTATTGTTAGAAAGCTTCTATTTACTTCATACTAATCAAGAAAAAATTAGCAGAAATAGTCTTATTGGATACTTGCATCCTTGTAAGTAGAAGCGAAATAAGGGAGTACCATAGGTTAAGGTGATAGTCAAAAGCTGGTTGCATTGTGTCGCCCTCCGTGGTGTAATGGTTACCATGCTGACTTCATATACCCAAGGTCGCGGGTTCAAACCCGGCGGAGGACGATGGATTTTTTCGGGTGTAAAAATCCTTAGCATGGCTTCCTTCGGAAGGGAAGTAAAGCCGTTGGTGCCGTGTCATAGATTTACGGCACGTAAAAGAACCTCAAGCCTGATAGAGAGGCCTCTGAGCAAAATTAAGCGGTCTTTCACGCCCAATATAGAATGGGACGCTGAGAACCACAGCAGTTAAAGAGCGTCCATAAATAACACGCCATTTACATTTTATTTTATTTTTGGTTGCATTGTGACTGAAATTACTTTGTTTGTATGTTGACAAAGTCCTGTATGAGAAAAGTATACGTTTTTTAAAGCTGAAACCAACAACAAGGAATAACATTTAACATTTGTTTAACTCTATTATTATGCGTTGTTACCGATAAACAATTTATAGCATCCGGTATCTCCTTCATCTTTATGATTCTTCTTCTTCTCTCATATTACTGCTTTTAATTATGCTTTGTTATAAATATGCTTCTCTAAACATCATTTCTCCGGGTTCTCCGGATTCCCCGCCTTCGTATTTCACCGGTGCTACATTTTCATCCATGAATCATCAGCCCGGCGGAGGACGATGGATTTTTTCGGGTGTAAAAATCCTTAGCATGGCTTCTTTCGGAAGGGAAGTATAGCCATTGGTCCCGTGTTGTAGATTTACGGCACGTAAAAGAACCTCAAGCCTGATAGAGAGGCTTCTGAGTAAAATTAAGCGATCTTTCACGCCCAATTTAGAATGGGAAGCTGAGGACCACAATAATTAAAAAGCGGCCATAAATGATACGCCATTTCCATTTGTGTCACCACCTGCTTGACTATGGAGTAAAAGCGGGCGCTAAACACAATCAAAAAGCAACCCCCCTCCAAAAAAAAAAAAAAAAAAAAATCTGATGTATACCATTCACATGACTTTCTCTACATCTCTGCAACAAAATACTCTTAAAAAGCTTATACATCTATTTACTTGATGTTAATCAGACTAAAATAGCAGAAATAGTCTTCTTACTTGGTTCCTTGATGCTATGTTTGCTTTGTTCCTTGCTGGTTGCTATGTTACTGAAGTTCCTTTGTATGGAAGCAGTTGACAAATTCCTATATGAGAAAAGTATGTCTTCATAGCAGAAACCAAAAACAAGGAATGACTCAAAAACGATGACTCCACGAAAAAAATGTATATAACATAAATTGTGTGTTTTAACGTGCTCTACATTTATCGTGTAGTAAGTTTTTGTCCATCTCTTACGGTTTAGCAGTTATTCAAAATTCCGTAAAATTCATCCAGAATAAAGTAGTCTTCAAAGGCTATTCGCAGAAAATTCAAGATATACATTTTATTTGTCCGGTAAATATGTTTAATATACGAAATTTTAAACAACATCGTTAGAGCCATTTTTAAGAAAATCAACATTTTCCAAAAAAGGTTCCATGTAAAGGGTAGGGGGATTTTTTTCAAAATCTTCGTGTCGCATCCCTGGAAGGTACTAAACTGAAATACCAAGTTTGGTATTTTACCGACTTTTCTATTTGAGTTCACAGACACATGGACACACTGACACACACACACACACACACACACGGACCTTTTTGTGAAAATGCTTTTTTTGGATACAGGGGGCCCTAAAACATATATTTCCGTTGAAGTCTCGGTATCGAATTTTTGGGTGGAGTGCAATATCTTCTCTATACACTATGTACATAGTGCGTATAGAGAAAGTAAAAAATACCTTAAAAACAGGTTAACTTTCTTACCTCAGTTCTTCTCATTAACTCGGTTTGCTCTTGCTGTCTCCGTAGCAAGTTATTTCTGAATTTTTCGAAGTAGTCGTTTAACTTCGTGTCACGGCATCTCTCCCCTACGTCTGTTTCAACTTGAAGTTCTTTTCTTTTTAGAAAGCCGAGCTTGTTACCAACATTATCACTTAATTTTTCACTAAGTGTCAACATATGGTCTCTTGTGTCCATCAGGAGCTCCAACTTTGCACAAGTTATCTGCATTAGACCTGTGTTGGATCTCAATTTCTCGCGTCGAAGTCTCTCTTTGCGCCTCAGAAACATGAGGAATGGCAGAAGAAACAAGATGATGGCCATCACAGTGAACCGGAACTGACAGTTGGCGAACACAAGCTCAGGATACCTGTTTTATAGAAATATGAACAGATGACAATAATTTATTTACAGATTTATTAGGTATGTGGGCCATCTGAACAGTTATCATAATGAAGCACAAAATTATGCCTTGGTTGGCATGCTAACTTCCAAATCTAAAGGTTTTGGTTTCAATTCCCAGATGGGAATTTTTCTTTGGCCAGGATCATTCTCCTCCTCCCTAGATTCTGGAAGTGTGAGGGATGTGTGAATTTTATTATACAATGAAAATGCAAGTAAACAAACCGAAAGATTATCAGAATAGTAAAGAATGAATATTATTGGTGAAGAGCAGTTGTTCCCCCCCAAAAAAAAACTTGACGTGTTACACTCACATGACTTTTTCTAGTTGCGCCACAAACAAACTTCTTATAAAAGATTATTATTCTTTCTACACAATGCTAATCAAGATAAACATTAGCAGAATGTTTTTATTACTTAATTCCTTGCAAGTAGAAGGGAACTAAGGGAATACACTAGGCTAAAATGATAATCAAATGTATTAAAAGCTGTTGTTATGCGATTATGCAAATCGCTTCTTTTCTCGGACAGGAGTAGAACAAAAGAAAAACGAACACTTCTTGTATGAGAAAAGTATAAGTACTTTACAATTGAAACCAATAACAAGGAATATCTCGGAAACGGTTACCTCACCAACAAAAGCGTAAAGGACATAGGTTGTGGCTTTGATGAGATCTACATTTTTAGTGCAGTAAGATTTGTCTATCTCTTACGGTTTAGCAGTTAAGCAAAATTCGGCAAAACTCGTCCAAAATAAAGAGATCTTTTGAGACTATTCCCAGAAAATTCAAAGTATACATTTTATTTGTAATGTAAATATCTTTTAATATAGGAGATTTTAATAAAAATAGTTAGTCATTTTTGAGAGAATCAAAATTTTCAAAACATTTTCCACGTAAAGGGTAGTTGTGGTGGGGGAATTTTCTTGAAAATCTTCGTGTCACATCCTTGGAAGAATAAATACCAAGTTTAGTTTTTAACGGTCTTTTAATTTTTGAGCTACGCTGTTCACACACAGGCGCGCGCATAGATGGACAGGCATACATACACACATGCACTTTTCGGAGTCATTGTACCTACTGGCTAGAGAAAGTAACAAAGCCACCAATAATATGACCTTAGATGTTGCATGCGTTGCAGCAGCAACAACAAAAGTAAATAAAATAAATACAAATTATATGCATATATTTAACTTTCTCTATTGCCTATAGTCAACAGTAGGGGAAATGTTGTATTCCAAAAACTCGCTTGTAGATCTCCTTAAATAAAAAAGAATTTTTAGATGCGGCACAAAGATTTTCAAGAAAATCCTGCACCCGAGACTATCCCTTACATGAAATATTTTTCGAAAATTTTTTGATTTTCTCAAAAATATCTCTTACGAAATTATTTAAAATATCAGCTTGGAGGTATTTTCATGGCAAATGAAATGTATTCCTTGAATTTTCTGGGAATATCCCAAAGTCCTCTTCATCCTGAATAACTTTTATACAATCAGCAAACCCTACGATATAGACCAAATATTACAAAACCAAAAATTTAGATCTCGTTAAAGCACACAATTTATATTGAATACAATGTTTTATTTTTAGCGTAACCATTTACGATATATTCTTTGTTATTGATTTTAATTTTCCAATATGTTTTTTTATTATTTACATATCTCGAGGAAATGCTATAACAGGCGCTCCTAATATTAGAGGTACTAATCAATTATCAAATCCTCCAATTATATAGGTATAACTATAAAGAAAATTGTAATGAAAGCGTGTCGCCCTCCGTGGTGTAATGGTTACCATGCTAACTTCATATACCCAAGGTCGCGGGTTCAAACTCGGCGGAGGACGATGGAATTTTTCGGGTGTAAAAATCCTTAGCATGGCTTCCTTCGGAAGGGAAGTAAAGCCGTTGGTCCCGTGTCGTAGATTTACGGCACGTAAAAGAACCTCAAGCCTGATTGAGAGGTCTCTGAGCAAAATTAAGCGGTCTTTCATACCCAATATAGAATGGGACGCTGAGAACCACAGCAGTTAAAGAGCGTCCATAAATAACACGCCATTTACATTTTTATAATGAAAGCGTGAGTAGTTACAATAGCATTATAAATTTGATCATCTCCAATTAAAGATCCAGGTTGCATTAAAGATTTGCCACGAGACATAGAATAGTGTTCACTAATTTGGTTTTCTCATACTTCTCTCAAATGGTCATTGTTGGTTTCTTTCTTTCGTTAATTATTTATTTCTTCTGGTCATGCAATCAGAACAGGATTTAAAAAAAGATCACATAGATACACTCTTAAAAGATTTGACTGTGACTTAGGCCTTTGTATTCCTTTACCTATATCTATAAGTAAATATGTAATCAAACCATTTCTGCTAACATTTGTCCCAACTAGCATGAAGTAGTTGGAAGAATGAGCTTTTGTAAGGACAGTTTTTAGCAGAATAGGTAGAGAAAGCAATGTGAATGTAGCGCATCAAATGTATTCATGTGTAACTCTTCTCTTAAAATATAAATGATTGAAAATGAAGAGAGTTTTTCAGAGTTCAACAGCATATATATGTGCATATATATACACATATATATATATATATAAAAATATATATAAATAAAACATAAATTGTATGTTTTAATGAGGTCTTCATATTTTCTGTGATTTTGTCTATCTCTTACAGTTTACCAGTTTTACAATTTCTTTTGTAATTCAGGGGTCTTAAAACATGTATTTCCGGTGAAATCTCTGTATAGAACTTTTGGGTGGAATACAATATTTTCTCTATCCACTATGGACATTGAAAATACGTGCTAGAAAAAGTAAAAATCTGATATCTTTTATTCCCATGAATTTCTCTACCTGTTCTGAAAACAAAATATTCTTCTACCTGCTTTAAATAAAGTAGGTCGAAGAATATTAATTTATATTAATTTAATTTAATAGAAATAATCGTATTGCTTAGTAGAGGGAAATAAAGAAAAACACTAATCTAAAGCGATAGTCAAATCCTTTAAAGCTGCGCTCTGCGATTGACATTGAAATTGATTCTCTTTTCAACGCTAGGAGTAAAACAAAAGAAATACGAAACGGATGAGGACATTCCGTTAAAAAAATTTAAGTGCTTTAAAATTTAACTCAATGTTAGGGAATATCTCGGAAATGGTTAGCTTTACAAAAATAGTGTATTTAAACGAGACCTACATTTTTTTGTATATAAGTTCTTGTCTATCTCTTACGGTTTACCAGTTGTGCAGAAGTCATTCCGAACGAAGAGGACTTCAGAGGCTATTCCCAGCAAATTCAGAAATGAATGTTATTTGTCATGTAAATATCTTTAATATGTGGTATTTTAATCAAAATCCCTAGAGAAAATCAGAATTTTCTAATCCTTGGAAGATACTGAACTTAAATATCAAGTTTGGTATTTTACCGACATGGCACATACAGATCTTTCTCCAAAATTCCTTTTTTTATTCAGGGACCATAAAACGTGCATTTCCAGTGAAATCTCAGCATCTACTTTTTAGGTGGAATGCAATATCTTCTCTATGTACTACGTACTAAGTAGAGAAATTAAAACGAAAAAGAAAAATTTTAGTGTCAACATACCTTTGACGGTAAGCACTTGCAATTCCCGAGATCAGGGTCGCCCTCCGTGGGTAATGGTTACCATGCTAGCTTCATATACCCAAGGTCGTGGGTTTAAACCCGGCGGTTTTCGGGCGTAAAAACCCTTAGCATGGCTTCCTTCGGAAGGGAAGTAAATTGGCCCCGTGTCGTAGATTTAAGGCATGTAAAAGAACCTCAAATCTGATAAACAGGCCTCTGGACAAAATTAATCGGTCGTTCACGCCCATAATAGAATGGGATGCCGAAAACCACAGTAGTTAAAGAATATCCATAAATAAAACTCCATTTCCATTTTTCCGGATATCGGGAGTTCAAACCCGACGGAAGACGATGGATTTTTAGGAGCATAGAAATCCTTAGCATGGCTTACTTCGGAGGAGAAGTAAAATCGGTGGTCCCGTGTCATAGATTTCTGACATGCAAAAGACCCTCCATTCTTAAAAAGAGAGCTGTCTTTCACGTCATATATATTTAGAATGGGATTCTGAGAACCATAGCTGTTAAAGAGCGTTCATAAATAAAACTCAATTTTTGATAAGTATCTATTCCAGATTTCATAGCCTTTATTAAAGGATCCATGCGTACAGGAATTCAAGATTATCCGGTAATTTTAATATAAACGTAATATTAAGTGCCTATTTCTCACTTATTAGCCTTGTTTTCAAAAGAACTAACGGTTTGAGAACTTACCAACTATTCATAACACAGTAATAGGACGTGAAAAGCTATAGCAAATAAAATAATCTTAGTATAACTGATATAAAGTATGCAAGTGAATACGTACATAATTATATGTTGAAATATTTCACTGGTTCCGAATCAGTACTGAAAATTCATTGCATGAATACAAACAACTTCGTTTGTTTATTTACATACACATGTTTCCATAACCAAGGAATACTTAAAAATCTAATATGTTCCATTCACACGACTTTGTTCTGCAAACAAACTATTCTTACAGAAGATTATTCTTTTACTATATAATGCTAATCAATATAAATATTACCAGAAATGGTCTTATCACTTAGTCCCTTATAAGTAGAAGAGTAATAACTCTGATATAGTTATCTCTACAAGAAGTGTATACGATATACATTTTGTGTTTTAACGTATATACATTTTTTTTCTATCTCTTACGATTTAGCAGTTACATAAAATTCATCCAGAATAAAGGGTTCTTCAGAGACTATTTTCATAAAATTACAATATACGTTTTGTTTGTAATGTAAATGCCTTTAATGTGTGGTACTTTAATCAAAATCGTTAAAGAAAGTTATGCAAAAAACATTTTCAAAAATTGTCCAATGACTATCTGTTTAGCCTAGTGTGTCCCCTAATTTCTCTTCTACTTATAAGAAATTAAATACGTAATAACCCATTTTTGCTAATATTTATCTCGATTAGCGTGAAATAAAAGAATAAGCTTTTTAAGAATAATTTATTACAGAGATGTAAAGAAAATCATGTGAATGGGCACATGCGATTTTTAGAAGGTCCGTGCGCACATTGTTGTCGAATAAATACCAAACTGGGCATTTAAGTTCAGTGTCCTCCAAAGAAATGACAGGAAGAGTCCTCAAGAACATTTTCCACCCCTAACTACCCTTCACGTGGAATACTTTTCAAAATGCGTAGGTATTATCTCAAAATAGCACTAACGGTATTTTTTTTTTCATATATTTAATATCTTTACATGATAAAATGTGCATCTTGAATTTTCTGAGAATGTCCTGTGAAGACGTCTTCATTCGGAATGAATTTTGTGTAATCTTCTATAACTGGTAAATATTCAGGGATAGTCAGAAACGTGCTACACAAAAAATGTAGTCTCTTTTAAATACACATGTTATTTCAAATAACTTTTCTACTTTCTCTGCATGTACTGTGCATATAGAAGGTAGAGCACGTATTGTATTCCAATAATATAATATCGAGATTTCACCGAAAATATATGTTTTGAGGTCCTCTGAATCCAGAAAAAGGCCTATGTGTGTCTGAGTGACTGTGGACAGCATAGCACAAAAACGAAAATACTGTCAAATACCAAATTTGTAATTAAACTTAGTGTCTTCCAAGGATGCGATACGAAGATTTTCAAGAAAACCCCTCACCCCAAACTACCCTTCACATGGAAATTTGTTTGTAAATTTATTTTTCTCAAAATGCAAGATTTTGATTAAAATTCCGTAAGATATTTACACGATAAATAGCATGTATATCTTGAATTTTCTGTGAACAGCATCTCTAATGAAATCTGTAATGTAGATATTTATGCCAAGGTTTATTTGAATTAAAATAAAGTAGATAGAAAATAAGCTTTCTAAGGATATTTGGTATACCCATTATCATGGAGAAGTCATGAATGCAAGAAATAGTATTTTTTTCATTTTTTTTTTGTTTCGTTTTTTCTTTTTTTCTTTCCTCCACATTAAACACTAAACACCTTCATCCCTTTCGCTCAAAACAAAGCATCCCAACAGTATCAATATTATTGGGGATTCGCTTTCTATTATTCATATTGTGCACTCTATCAACACCACCTAAGCAAAAAGCCTTGCATCAAACATTATTACTAGGCGTGACGTTACGTTCTCTGGGCGTTGTTTGAATTGTGTACAATTGTGAGAATATTTATATTAGTGGTTTTAAATTGTATCCAATTGTAAAAGGCATAAA
Organism: Hymenopus coronatus; assembly: GCA_030762935.1. Lineage (NCBI taxonomy): Eukaryota > Metazoa > Arthropoda > Insecta > Mantodea > Hymenopodidae > Hymenopus > Hymenopus coronatus. The sequence goes on from CM060897.1 coordinate 33,560,077, forward strand.
GTCCCAGAACTGCAATGAACCAAATTGTAATGGTAATTACGCGAACGATTCGAAAGTAATTGTGCTCGTTTTTCTTTCCTGAAAATGACCTGAAAACCTAATAGGATTAGGGCTAGTAATAGGACGATTTTGATTTCTGGTATACTTGGGTAACACCACTTAAACTACGATTAAAACTACCTAGGTATTACTTCATCAATTTCGCTCGCCGTAATATCCTGTTAAAGGTTTAAGATAGCTTTACAAAGGTATTCTCTATTATTGGTGTTTTAGGTTCAATAAAACACGATTTATATAGAAATATACCACAAGTACTTCGTTTGCTTTGGTTTCTTATAACAATGCCTATTGATACACTATCAGACAGTGTTCACACCGTTCATATATCAGTCGTACTTGGCGTTCAGTTGCAAAATTCAGAAGTACCAACATTTGATTACAACTTATCACTAGCCATTAAAAGATTGTAGAACCAGGACTATGTTAGGCGAAGGTTAGTGTGTGTATGTGTGTATAAATAAACTGATGTTTCTGTACTTAAGAATTAGTAATTCCCTCTGATTTCACCAAAGCATGCGAGCGAAACGAGCTTACGCTGTGTTAGGTGTACCTTTGTGCGTGTTGTGTGTGTGTGTGTGTGTGTGTGTGTGTGTGTGTGTGTAAATAAACTAATTTTCCTGTACTTTGGTTTTAATCATTTCTATTGGTTGTGTCAAAGCATGCGAGCGAAGCGAGCATGCGCTGCATTAGGTCTAAGTAAGTGTTGTGTCCATAAACTGATTTTCGTGTTTTACTGTTCAGAACCAGCTGAAAAATTGAATACCACAGCCAGGATTTGAATACAGTTCTCCCGCTCTCCCAGCAGTTGTTCTAACCATTGAGCTACTGTGACAACATGCGGCTATGGCATTCAATCCTCCAACCGATTCATGTATTTTACCCGTCAACCATCTGAAGTCTCTTAACTTCAGAGAACTCCTTAATGGTCGTAAGTGCTTAGTATCCGTGTATATATAACATAATTATCCCAACTATTAGGCAATTTTATTATTGTTTTATTATTCTATCAAACATATGTGTTTTACTATTAGAGTCAGCTGAAAAATGCAATGCCACAACCGGGATTTGAACATGGTTCTCCCGGTCTCCGTGCGGTTACTCTAAACATTGAGCTGATATGACAACATGTCGGTATGACATTCAAACCTCAATTGATTCGTGTATTTTACTTTTTAAATATTTTAATAAATAATAATAAAAAGATGACCAATATAAGAGACAGACACATTCAGATCTTTTTCTAAACATATTTTATTCAGAGGTCCTCAAGAGACGTATTTCTGGTATCAACATTTTTAATGGAATACACAAAAAACAATAGATGAAGAAAGTCATGTGAATCTAACACATCCTAGGTACAATTGAGATTGAAGGACCCATATGTATGTTGTTTTTTTTTCAGTATTTTTATGGTAGCAAGTATAAAAGAACCTAAGGAAAAGTAGCACATGAGGAATCCCAAAATGGATGACTGGGAATTCCACTGCTGCGACACCTGACGAAGAAATTTAGTGTCCTGAATGGTACATACGGTGTCAGATCTGAGAGCATATTCATGAACTGGCCCCTATATAAATAGAGATGTGCGAAAGTTTGACATACGTCACCGATATGTAGAAGAGCAACAGGAAAGTGGAAGTGATAATTTGATTAACACCTGAGACAACAGTGCAGTTTCACATCACACATTCGACACCGCCATGTTCAGACTTCTCACGCTCGCAGCTGTCCTCAAGGTGAGTGTTTCCTTAAAGAACCTGCTTATTAACTTATGCACCAGGGCCATATATATTAATATTTAATAAATGTAATAAAAATTGTGAGGTACACGGCTTCATTATGGCCCTTGTAAGTTTTCTGCAACGACAGCGTAGGTTCACGTCCATTGGTATTCAGAAGTTGATATTGAGTATATCTTATCATTTGTCGAGATTTTGGATCGTTTGAAAAAAAAACAACACATACTTATAAATTTGGGTTTAACGTATTTCACAGTAAATATAACATCTTACATAAACAATTTTGATGTGATACATTCATGATCTTCTTCATCCACAATAGCTGATTTCCTTTTATTTTCTCTTCTGCGCACTTACAGTAAGTATTATATTCCATTCCAAAATTCATTGTCTAGATTTCACGGAAAAGAAGTGTTTTGAAGCCTCCTAAAGCCAAAAATGTATTTCTACTTTCTCTATTACGTATTTACGGTAGATAGAGGAATTGTTGTATTCCACTAAAAAAAATCTATACCAAAAGTACACCGTAAATACATGTTTTGAGGCTCCTGAGTAAAAAAAAGTTATTTTTAGAAAAATATCCCCGTGCGTGTCTGTGTCTGGAACAGCGTAACTCAAAAACGACAAGTTGATTAAACACTAAAGTTGGTATTTAAGTTCAGTATCGCTCAAGGATAACACAGGAAAGCTTTCAGGAAAATTCCCCGAACCTAAACTACCCTTTACAAGGAAGATTGTTCAGAATATTTTCTTAAAAATTGCTCCAACGATTTTTATTATAATATCACATATTAAAGATAGCTATTAACATCACAAATACAGTATATCTTGAATTTTATGGGGGTTGCCTATAAAGTCCTCTCTGGACAGCATAACTCAAAAACGAATAAGTCAGCTAAATGTATTTATTTTCAGCATCTTTCAAGGATTTGACGCAAAGAGTTTCAAGAAAATCCCCAACCCCAAACTAATCTTTACATGGAAAAACGTTGCAACTTGATTTTCTCCGTAATGGCTCTAACGAAAGATATTTCATGAAAATGAAATGTATATCCTGAAGTCTTATTCATTCTAAATGACTTTTGCGTATCTGATAAGCAACTCCATACAAATTTAGGACTTGTTAAAGTACAAAATTTATGCCAAATAAATTTTTGTGGGGTAACTATGATTTCCAGGTCGTCTCCTTAGCGCGGTGGTAGCGCAGCTGCTTATAAAGCGGGAGATCCGGGTTCGATCCCCAGTACCGGTGTGGGGATTTTTCCCCCGCTGGGAGACCTGGTCCGGGGTGCACTCAGCCTCGTAAGGATTCTGGGGGCCATTTGAGGAGTTACTTGATGTAGAAATAGCGGCTCCAGGTCACGAGGACCGCATTAACCGGCCGGGGGTGTTCGAGGCGCTGACCACCTCTCACCCTCCAACACTGCACCCGATTCATGATGTCCGTCATGGACCGAGATGGGGGACGCAGCGGCCGGGCGGTAGGCCAAGGCTCCTTGTGAGCTGTCGTGCCATGGAGTTATTAACTATAATTTCTAAGACATATTATTTGTTATTGGTTCTAACATTCAAATACGTCTCGACACCGAGATTTTATCATTTTGAGGTTCCCTGATCTAAAAAATAGAGTGTCAGTTTGTGTGTCTTTCCGTCTGTGTGTCTGTGAACAGCATAACTCAAGAACGAAAAGTCCGTTAAATACCAAACTTAGTATTTTAGTTTAGTATCTCCCAAGAAAATCTCTCCACCTCAAACTATTCTTTATATGGAAAACTTTTCGAGAATTTTAATTTTCTCAAAAATGGCTCTAACGAGTTTGATTAAAATATTCTACTATTAAAGATATTTACATGACAAGTATAATTTATATCTTGAATTTCCTTGGAATAGTTTTTGAATGAATTTTGCTAAAATTTGCATAACTGGTAAACCGAAAGAAATAGATAAAAACTTGCTACACAAAAAAAAAATGTAGATCTTGTTATAATTCATGTCATATATTTGTTGTAGAGTTGACCGTTTCTTTTCATCTTTCTCTTGCTTTATGGCAATGCAAAGCGAACCGAACTTCAATTGTTCATGTATCGGCGAGGTTTTAAAAGATTTTATTATCACTTTAGCCTGGTGTATTACCCTATTTCCCTTCTACTTACAAAGAAGCAAGTAATAAAACCATTTCTGCTAATGTCTACCTTGATTAGTATGATGTAAATAAAAAAATAATATTTTGTAAGGAAAGTTTGTTTCTGGAACAGCTAGAGAAAGTCATGTGAATGGAACACATTACTTTTTTTTTTTTTTGTGAATAGCTTGTGAAGTCATCTTTGTTCTAAGTGAATGGTGTGTAACCGATAAACCACAAATATTGACAAATACCTACCTACACGAAACATTCGGATCTCCTTAAAACACACAATTTATGTAATATGTACAATGTATTTATTTATTTGGATCAACTTTTCCGAGTTATCCTATTTGTTATAGGTTTGAATTTTCAAATAATTTATTCGCCTATTGATTATTAGTTTGGTTCTCGTGATATCATGTGTTTCAAAACTAGCTTGTTCACTTTCTGTCCATTATAGTTTAATTTTTTTATATTCTACAAAAATGTTATAGAAACTTATTTTTCTGTCTAAGTTTGTGTTAATTAAGATAAGTTATAAGTGCTGTAAGGAAAAATGCAGAACTGAAGCGATGTCATACAAATCTTTAGAATAAGAATCAATAAGCGCTTGACATTCCAAGAAACAAATGAATTGTGCATTAGTACTTCAAAAGGTGTAAATGCATTGCAAAGTTCCATTCAGTAGCATTGAACATCTTGGAATTGATATCTTCGGCGTGTTTAACGAACTCTACACTTTTTGTACGAAAAGTTTTTGTCTATTTCTTCTTAAATTTCACATACATAAACACAAAATTGATTTAGAATAAAAATAATTTATAGGCTATACATTAAAGTATGGAGGTTGTATCTCCTGTCAATACGTCAAATTTATAATACTAGCTGGCATACCCAATGCTTTAGGTAGGTTTTTAAACAACAAATAATAATTTATTTTATTTACCTCCACGCTTCTTTTGTGAAATGATTGTACAATGATCGAGAGGATTTTATTATAATGAATCCCCCCCTTTGACCTTCATAAATATGGTTTGGTACAGTCCAAACTATTCCAAATAAAGAAGTAAAGTCCCTCGATATTTACGCAAAAAAGTGTGAACCATCTTCGGACCTCTGATAACCGCAACCTCCCTTCAAAGTTTTCAAAGTTCTGGAAGTGCTGCATAGCCTAAGACATTCTTTGGTGGTGGAGGAATCAGCGGTCAGAATAGTCAATTATTATGTTCATAAATACAGTAGATTAAAATTTAAACCGTTGTACCGTCTTTTTGGTCTCATAGTTTCTTAATTAACATAAAACTACACAATTTTCGCACAAAGTAAAATCCCTTAACATAGAACGAAATAGTCCGCAACCTCAAACCAGTAAATTAACCACGCTGAAAAATGCACATAAGTCTGCGACCGTTGAGAAAAGTTAATATAAAATATCGGTTCACTGATTTATAATGTTAGTAGGTTTCTCTTTCCAATTATTTAGCATTTCCAGCTGAACTTGATTTTAACATAAATAAAAAGGAAACACAGTAAAACTGTCTCTCACGATGGTTATTATATGCTCTTAGCATTCGAAACTCTAGTGCATCATTCATAGAATTAGAATAAAGGTAATTTAACGTTTTTAACTCTGTATCATTACATACACATCTACAGTGTTTAATAAATGGTAATAATAAATACACATAACAGGTTCAATTGTTGTGTTTTAAATTCTGGTTTATATAGCAGGACTTGAATCTGTCTTCTGTTTGCCAGAGCCTTACGTCTGGGTTATCGATGTACATTCCTTGCAATAAAATAAACTGGCTTTTGTTTCCTTTTCTGCGGAATGCAGCAACTGTTTATATTCTGTGTAGTAACAGAACTTTTTTTGTTCTCCATGCTATTCTCAATTGTAAGTCAAGGTCTTCTTCGCAAGCATGAACTTTTAAAACACTCCTATAGTTCGCATTCTTTTGTATATCTTTTTAATCGTTTTGTAATTTATGAAATGAAGTTAGAAAGTGTTTTACAGTTCCATGTATGTCAGACCGAATTGGGCTTTTCAGTGGTGAAAGAATTATGAAATCGCCACAGTGGTTTTTAGGATCATCATATATCACACACACACACATACACACACGCGCGCGCGCATGCGTGTGCTCATGTAATTGTTCTTTATATGTAATATTGGTATACATATTAATCAAAGCAATTACAGCCAATCGAAAATAACAAACCATACTCCCGTAAAGGTAGTTTGGGGATGGAAAGGTTTCTTTAAAATCGTCATGTGGCATCTCGGAAAGTGCTGAACTTAAATACCAAAGTCCAATCTGTCACCGTCCTCACCACTTAGGCCCAGCGTCAACTGTCAACAACAGCTGGAATCTGGTACCATATCCCTACGGGTCTTGAACGAACTCTTCAGTCAGCTTAATCGCTTCTACCAACATCCTGCACCACTGATCCAAACAGAACCAGATGTAACCCGCCTTACCGCTAATCCAGCGGGTCTGTCAGAACCTGTTAACACAATCTTCAACCAATGTATATAAGAAAGAAACCGATAATGCACTCTTAACAAACACTTGTGCCTTCCGAAGACTAACCTATTCACCGTAATCCCTGTCACGACTTCCTCCATGGCAGATACCGGCAACATGCTAGCTCCGCTCCTGCTCTCTGAGCAAAAGTCTCTAATAATGGAGGGTGCTCAGGCGGAACCCTACCCAAATTTCCGAACTTCCTTCCAACCCACTTATAAAAAAATTCTTTCATTTTTTAGTTCATTCGCACACATCCCCCTTTAATATGCTGTACTTTAATACATCTGTAATATACATAATATACATAAGCGTATATTACAGATGTTATAATAATATCTTTAGTTAATAAAATTAGCATAACAAAGGACTGATCATTGTCTTGAGACCACAAGTATAATGTGACCTAAACATAACAGGAGGAAAAAATTAGGTACTTTAGCAAAAAATACTGAATAACCTGTTTGTGGTCTGTTCCTAAAGGAGTAAATTATGTCTATAGTTAACAATAGTGGTAATTTCCCAATTGGTACTTACATATGAAGACATTATTGAAATAATAATGCTTTAATTTATTACTGCAATATTACTTATCTAAAATTATTTTTCTTTCCAGGTAGTATCGGCATTTTACCTTAAGGATGGCTCCTCAACATGGTAAGTGCATTTTTTTTTCTCAGGCATATTGACTTAGTTCATTAACTATTTATGATGCATTATCGAAAAGATCAGAGCTGAAATACCTTAAAGAAGGCAATACTTAATTTTACATAAAATGCATGCTTATAAAAGTAAATTAAACGTTAACATACCTCCTCATAGAGAGAGCAGGCGGGGTAACTTCAGAGACAGAAGTGGTACCCTCACTGTCCGCTCATGCGAGTACTCTTTCGTTTTTTTTTGTTTTTTTTCCCCCCTTTTAGCTGTATTCCAAACTACTTGTAATATACTCGTATTTCACCGAAATTATCGAAGGTGCGGCCAACGCAGTCGTTGCGGAAGAATTTGGATTGAATCTATCTGCTGATGGTAATGCAGAGAAAAGTTTTTCTCAGTAAAACCGCTGCTTAACAAAATACACAGGAGCTCGCCTCAAAATCTCTCAGAATGTATATTGTTGTCCATTCCATTAAATGTGATCATGATGAGAAAGGCTAGAATAACTAGAATACCAGAATAAATTCACTCCTATATCTACATACCACGAGTTTGCGTACAGATATTGTAAATATGCATATGTATTAATATAATATAATATATCTATAATTTGAATTAATATATCTATGTTTATGCGTACGTTATCTGGTAGGCTCCTGGTGAGTCTGTGTATTGTTGTAGGCATCTGTCCTTGTTAGGACTTAACCGTAGGAATGGTAGGATGGTTTTAGGTTTGGTGCTGTAGGTTTAATGTTGAGGGCATTAAGGAGTTAGCGCTACAGTATAGGCTACTCAACGGTTACCTATTCAGCAGCCGCTGCTCCTCAAGTGCAAAAAATCTGTTGATGTGATTTTTGGTGACCACTCTTAACAGAGAAGGGGAGTACTTGTACTTTCATTCAGCTTTTTAGCTGTTGGCTAGTTTGATGCCTTCGATGCCGATGGTGCCCACAAGCCATGCAGGGAACCCGGAACTGCCTGCAGCGGCTTCCAGGGGATAAGTAATCCCCCAGAGATCTAAAAAGGACATTCTCATGATGCGCCAATCTGGCGTAGAATTTTTGTTCCCGACGCCTAATCATATCCTCCATGTGTGGGAGTTTCGAAGCTTCGTGCAGTAGCATTACTGGGAAGCGACGGCATACAGACTAGATGAACCGAAGTCCCTATTTTGAATCCGCTAAGAGACGCCAAGAATCTGCTGCCATGTCCCACACTTCGCAGGCATAGAACATCAGTGGGACTATAAGCACCTTGAAAAGACGTAACTTTAAGTGAACCAGCATTTGCGACGCCAGAACAGGGTATAAGGCGGCCACTGTTCGTCGCTCCCTGCATATGTGCACGAAAAGTTAGGCCCTTATCAAAAGTGATGCCAAGGTATCGGAAGGAATTTCCTCTCTCTAACCTTTGGGCCCTAGTTGGAGAAGTTGGGTATCTGAGCTGCTTTAAATCGAGTTTTATTAATTGACTCTTGCTGCTACAGTTCTCGTCCCATTCTATATTGGGCGTGAAAGATCACTTAATTTTGCCCAGAGGCCTCTTTATCAGGCTGGATGTTCTTTTACATGCCATAAATCTACGACACGGGGCCAACGGCTTTACTTCCCTTCCGAAGGAAGGCATGCTAATGATTTTTTACATCCGAAAAAGTCCATCGCCCTCCGCCGGGTTTGAACCCTCGACATCGAGAACCAGAGGCTAGCATGTTAGCTCCAGACCACGGAGGATGACATCTAAGCTGTGGGGTGCGTCTCCTGGCAAACAGAACCGCGTGACTCTTCCCCCCGGATTTACGGACATCCGTCACTGTCTGCACCTGACCTGGATGCGGCGGAGGTGTCTGTAAAACAATAATATACACTCTTCGTGATATGATGGTTACCATGCTAGCCTCTAATACCCAAGATGACGGGTGATGGATTTTTTCGGATGCAAAAATCCTCAGCATGGCTTCCTTCGAAAGGGAAGCAAAGCCGTTGGTCCCGTGTAATGTTTATTTGCATACCTTGAAAGAAACGCCCCTAGGCTAAATTCATCATGTTTCACGTCCGTAAGTGGTGATTTCGTCCTATAGTGCCATCTATGAGCGATTAGTTGATCTCTCGCCACCATATGCACATAGTGACTAACTCGAAATTCCTTGGCCAAGAAACCACGTAATCGTGGCCCAATATACACCGACATGGCTTGATGGAAATTGAATTGAAACACCGTACTGCTGTACTACTATTCACTGCTCAAAATCCGGTGCATAGCGCACATGTTCCTTGCAACTACAGGTAAATGTGTAATGAACTTCAGTATTTATGTTCCCCAAATGAGTTTTTTACTCAACAGTCAATCACAACTTTTGTTAAGGGGAAGACTTCATTTTATCAAAAATAGGTGTAATAATAACTCTTCGGTACGAAATTAATTCAGTGTTGTAAATATACTAAACTTAAGCATCTTAGGTTAACAACAGTTTTGTATGCCCTAAATTTAAATAATTTAGGTTATCGACGATGAATTTGTTTTTAAGCTGGCATTTTCTTGTAACCGAATTAAAAATTATCACCTGACAAAATCTACACCACAGTTAGAATTTCTATTATCGAAGTGCGTGACTAGATATTTCATCATATATACACATGCACATATGCACATGCACGCTTTCGCTCACGCATATGTAAATGCTCACACACCTTTTCCTTAAAATGTTTTTTATATTTATTCGGGGAACCTTAAAACTTTATTTCCAGTCAAGTAACTATCTATCTATGTTGAATTGTTGGTAGAATGCAATATTTCGCTTTCTTACAAGGGGCCATTATCACATTGGTATTCCAGATTGAGCTGCAATTTTTATAGCGAAAATATATGGAAAAATACCCGTGTCTCGGCTTTCTCTCCCATGATACCTCTACCCGACACACACACATTCATATACCCAAGGTCGTGGGTTCAAAACCAGCGCAGGACGATGGGTTTTTCGTGTGTAAGAATCTTTAGCATGGCTTCCTTCGTAAGGGAAGTAAAGCCGTTGGTCCCGTGTCGTAGATTTACGGCACGTAAAAGAACCTCAAACTTGATGTAAAATTAAGCGGTCTTTCACACACACACACACACACACATATATATGTGTATACATACATATATATGTATATATATATATATATAGAGAGAGAGAGAGAGAGAGAGAGAGAGAGAGAGAGAGAGAGAGAGTAAGATCATTTCGGTCCGCGCAACTCTCGCCTTCAACTGCTTCCCCTACTGCTTTAGCGGCCACTGTTCGTGATGGTAGGAACGTCGAGGAAGGAGGGAGAGTTTGTCATCACCGCTATATCATTGTTACAAATCGCGCGTTTATGGGTGAATGCAGCATGAAAGCAAGTACTTGTTTTCGCAAGTATGTGGCAATATGAATATGTAAGTATATATCATGTGAATATCCCTAGTCTGTCCTCTAAGGGACTTATCAGAGGAGAACTTGGGGTTGAAGGCCTCAAAATTACTGTTAATACTTCTCATTTTGTATACTCTTACAATAAACAATGCACTATGACTTTTGTTATCACTGTCGCTTACAGTGCCTCTCTCCCACCACTGAAAACACCTCGCAATGCGCATGCCTTCTGATGTCATATGGACATGCTGGAGAAGGGAGGATGAACTCCATGATTGACTCGCGTGAAGTCTGATAGGTACCCCCATTCTGTTGAAAAACAAAATTGTACGTTCACGGGGCGTAAAATTCCTCAAGATCCGCATATATACACAAGTGTTTACTGTTGTTTTAAAAAATATGGGATCCACACTCGACTTGCTGACACGGCACATATACTCCGATTTTTTCACCCTGAAGAGGTTCCTCATTAATCGTATAGGTATTGTTTGTTGACCAGTATTCGGTGTTCTGAGAATTCACATGTTCTGTCAGATGGAACCAGGCTTCATCACTCATGAAATACAGCAGCGGATGCAAATACACTCTCAAATATGGACTGAAACTTTCCTGGCGACTTACATTCTTTAGGCGTTCTCGGGCTTCAGCTGAAGTGATGTAGAGCCACCGACCTGGCTTGAAGCCGGAGAACGTCTAAGAGAATTACATTCTCAGTTGTTCGATATAACCGGGCACAGTAGTACATTCGTTTTGCCTTATCTTTCTCCTTTAAATCTTGGACGCATGTCATTTTATAGGGCTTCATCCCTATATTGTGTAAAACAGGTTGACAAGACCTATGCGAAACGTTTACCCGTTGCGAGAAATTACGTGTCAACTTCTTTGGACTCTGAACCATTCGTCCTCGAATGTCCGCGACCATAGTAGGTGTAAGAACGGATGGAGCTGGATTCTTTTTCTGTTTGCAACTAACCTGTAGTACACCACTTTGTCACCAACTACTCTTTGCTGGTATGGAAATGTCAAAATGTTCCGCGTTTCCTTAAATTAGCCGGTAGTCACGTACCCCTCCACTATTGCGATTCTTTCTTGAAGAGGATACATCTCGCTGAGATATTTACATACTTCGCACACCTTAACCAAGTCTCAACGGCTTTCATAATAACAATGCAAAACGTGTTGCACAATACATGATAATTGGGGCGACGATGAGCGTCTAGTACTCGGGTCGATTTTCGTGCGTCACTCTTTATCTGTGTGCAAGACCGTACTAAAAATAATTTACAACCCGAGTTCTTTTAGCGAAAAGAATATCGGCCATGTATATGATTCATTTTTTTTCACCAGTAATAGGTGTCTCAAAAATGAAGAAATAAAAATTGCTCATTTGTGCAAGTTCTCTCGTTGAATACTTTCTAAATTAAATATTATTAGTGAATTATTCTCATTTTTAATTTTTTTTCTTGTCAAACTCGGGCCTTTGAGAGAGACAGTCAAAACATTGTATTCTTATTTTCATAAAAAAGAAATCCAAGCTCAATCTGTAACATCAGTGTGACAATAGATAAACAATGTGGAACGTAAAATCAGCAAGATTAGCTGGCATAGGATTTTAACTGTGACCACCAAATAGTATCAATTGTGCTATTTCATCTGTTATTAAGAGTTTGAGTTACTGTGGACAAAAATTGCCCCTCTTTATACTGTGAATACCTATTTTGTACATGAAATAAGAATAATGAGTCATATTATTTTGATGCATGTGACAGGGAAGCAGAATGCCACACTTCAGGCATATCTTCATATCCGTCTGATTGCCGTGCCTTTGCTGTATGTCAAGCTAATAGCATCCAGCTCTATAGATGTCCACCACAATCAGGGTACTCCCAGTTACAACAAGCCTGCTTACCATTATATCTTGTAAGTAAATGGATCATTTAATAATCAGAGCTGTATACAGCTACCATGCTTTTCTTTTGTTTTTTCTTGCCAAATTATGTTTACATGTTCGTTCTGGATGTAATTAAAGTCCTATGATAAGTAAATATTTCCAATGATTTAATGCATACAGTTAATAATAATAATAATAATAATAATAATAATAATAATAATAATAATAATAATACTTAATAATGTTTTTCCTTCTTCTAAGAAGTCAATAAATAAAGCATCCTTCAGGAATTGCAACAATGGACTAAAGATCAGCATACTAAATAGTGAAGGACAGTGCAGACACATGGTAAATTTATGATGAAGGGACCATGTAAAAAAAGAACAACTGAATTCCTAAAAGTAGGAATCAGGCAAGTCCTGTAGTTAAATTAATGACTGGTATAGCACTTTTAGAAAGCACTTACACAAAATAGGATTCTATAAAAGTGAATCTAAGTGTAGAATCTGCAATGAAGAGGAGGAAATATCCTCTCATTTGATTTTCAAATGTAATGCATTTGCAAATAAAAGATACATAACCCTGGTTTCTTGAGTGACACAATATCTTCCTTTTGGTTTGTAAACCCAAACCAAAAGGAAGATATTGTGTCACTCAAGAAACCAATAAAAGGATTAGTAAACCTTTTTAAAGGTACAACCTCAGTTATTAGGGCAACCAGGGGGTAAAACTGTACAATAAGTCGCATAGGCTTCAGTACAGGGATGGGGATAAGGCCCATTTTGTACTCCCTTGTATGAAAATCAGTCAGTAACATCCTTCACATTCCAAAAAATTGCCACCATCATTTTTCTGGTTGATGGGACCGTGTCTTCTTTGGAGCAGATTCATCAGAAGCAACCCATTGTTTTTTATTGTTGCTTGGTTTCCAGAGTATAATGATGAATCCAGACCTTACTGATGGTGACAACTCAATGCAAAAAATCTTTGGAGTTTGCTTAAATAGCTCCAAACACAGCTTTGAAATTGAAAGACAAATCTGCTTGTTCTGAGCAACCTCAGCAACCTTTCATCTCCAACTCATCATGCAAAATATGAATTTCTGTTCCCATTTACACATTTATGGTGTCTGCCAGTTCAAAAACATTGGTTTGATGATCATTAAGAGTCATATGCATGTTTTCAATGATCATCTTGGGCATCATCAACAGATGTTCAACCACACTTAAGTCATTGAACCAATATCTAACAGTTGTCATTGGCAGCAGAAGGTTCCCATAAACAGCATCCAATTTTGATTTTGTCTCCTTGCAAGTCTTCCCATCCATAAGCAAAAAACAAATCACTGACACTGCACCTTTTCTATTTTAGCAAAAACACATAAAATGACTCACTGAAATGTCCGCCAAATCCAAACAGACCCATGAATCAGTACCAAATTTATTTTGGCAACATTTTACAATATGATGGTAATACCAATTTGCCTTAGCAGCATCTATTTTGAAACATAGGTATTTATTGAACCACCATCACAGACATAATGACATCCAACTTAATGCAATAATTTAGTCAACCACTGAAAAGCAAACTTCACAATTATATTAGTGAATTTGCCGCTTATGAATTTGTTGCTGATGGAGCAGTTTTACTGTGTAAGACTGTGAACAGACAATCATAAAAAAATTGTTTATCAAACAGCAGTTGCTAACAACATAACACAAATCTGTTGTCATTCGAAAAATAGTGGCAATAAGACCACTTAAATAAGCTATTGCCACAACCAGTAAACAGTATGGTTTTCACTAATTTTTGTAAACCATTAGTTGATACTCGCACAATAACATTTACAGCAATACCTACCTGGTAGTACTGTGCAACAATAAAATGTATAATTGGTATGTTTTTAAAATAAATATTGATTATTAAATAAATTATAGTTATGATGTTACTTTTTATTTCCTTTTTACATGGTTATTTTGACAAAAATAATGAAAATAACATTTTATCAATCAACACATGGTACAAATTGGCTTTCACTTCAAAGAGTAGATAAGAAAATAAAGTGAACTACATCCATCAGCCATTGTAACATCCACCAGAAAGTCACAGTTTTCGTTAGATTTGTGTAGATCATTATTTGATGTCAGTAATCCAATACAAGAACATTTACAACTATAGGTGAGTCTGCTTATCCTGGCAATCTTTCAGCAGGATGATTACAGTAAACAAGACATTGGACAATGGAATTGCCACATTTCTATACCGGTTTTAATTTTGCATCTGCAACAGGCCAGAGAACCTAAACTATGCTGTAAATGAAGAAGAAAAATTATTAATAATTTAAAGTTTTATAGGTTACATTATTTATGATGTCTTTTTCATGTGTTAGGTACTGCATACTAACAGTGGTTAACTTCATTACACTGTTTCCCTTTGTTTTTGAAAATGATCTGTAAACTTTGTACTTTAAAAAATGCTTTTACAGTTACCCAACAACTGTGCTTCACAAGAACCAGAAGATGGGAAGTTCCTCAAGCTGATGCCTCTGACTCATGAGAATGGAGATAGTGTACCTGTATGCAACTCTCAAGGTCAAATATTAGGCTTGCTGCAATGCCCAACAATGAATGGTGAAAATTTGGTAAGCGGGCTTTATTCAGCATATATATACCAAATCCCACTTACTTCATAAAAGACCATAATTAGCTAGAGCTCAGATAGTATTTTAGAAAATATTATCTGATTACTTTCTCCCTCTTTCTTTTACATACAGTCTGATTAGTAATAGAGCCTTAGTAATAGATATCAATCAGTAGTTGTTAATAACAAAATATCTAAATTTCTGCCAATTAAATCAGGAGTTCCACAAGGTTCAGTTTTAGGTTTATTCCTATTTATAATCTATATAAATGACTTTTCAGAATATATTCCCTGTAAAACAATACTACCCATTAAATCAGGAGTACCACAAGGCTCAATTTTAGGTCCATTCCTATTTATAATCTATATAAATTATTTTTCAAAATATGTTTCATGTGAAGCAATACTATTTGCAGATGGTACAACACTGTTAACTTGTAACAAAGATAGAGACAGTTTTGAACACTAATGCACAAATGATAAAAATGGCTGAAATGTAGTTGGAGTAAATTCATTGCAATTAAATCAGCAAAAATCCTTTTCAATTTAAATCTCACAAATCAAGAAAATAAGCCAATAAAGTGATTATGTATTTATATTGATCATAAATTAAAATGGGGCATCATATAAATCATATATGCAATAAGCTAGCACAAGTAGCATTTTTATTGTATAAAATTAGGAACAATATAAGTGAGGATTGGCTCATACAGTCGTATTATGCTTTTTTTTCATTTATATTTAACATACAGCATTCTTTTTGGGAAAATTCCGTAGGAGCAAAAGTAGTTATTTAAATGGCAAAAGAAGGTCCTTAAAAGTATATTAGGGCTACAAGCAATAGAGTAATGCAAAAAAAGTTTCAAACAACTGGAAATCATGACAGTACCAGGATTATACATTTTTACTGTATTAAATTTTATCTAAGCAAATTTGGAGCAATATACAATAACGGACACCATTTGCAGTCAGAACACTTGTACAAATAAATTAATTGATGTACCTTATTCTAGTCTTTCAAGCACATCATAGTTAAAAACATTTAGATGTAAATTATATAACAAATCTACTGTATATCAGTTCATTTCCAATGAATTCCCGGAATCACGAATGAAAAAGTTAAAACTTGGCAAAATCTTATTTTTCCATTTTATAGTCGCAGCAATAGAAATCTTTAATGGTAATAAAAACAACAAACGCTGACTTTACATGGTTTTATTTTTAACTTCTCCAAGTATAATTATACGTAGTCATATTTCCCTTAACTTGTATCAATTTCATGAGTCTCCTAGGCATCAAGTCTGCTAAATTTTCAAAACAGTTTTTGTCCATTTCCACCCGTATCTTCTTCAACACCTCCTGCAGTTCCTTAATATTTGATCGTTGCAGCTCTTCTATTTTATCTTTATTTGATCCCAAGCATTTTCAATTGGATTTTGGTTAGGAGAGTTACCAGGCCAGTCAAGCAAAGGTATATTATTGTGTTTTAGGGACTTCTGAACCATCTTTGTTCTTTGAGCAGGGGCACCATGATGCATTAAGTACTGACACTGATGAATTGGCAAAAATGTGACCAAATGCTGTTGCAACACTTCTAAGTAATTACTTCCCTTCATTGTTATGTTCTTAGGGAGAAAGTACAAGCCACCTCTACCATAATTACCACTAAAAGCACCCCATACCATCACACTTTCTGGATGTTTAACAGTTTTGATGGTAAACTTTGGATCATACTATGACACATTTTTTGGCCTTTTCACCTTTTTGGACTTTCCTCTGACCAATTTGAAAGTGCTTTCATCAGAAAACATTACTTTGCACCAGTCCTCTGATGTCCAGTGCTGATATGTTTTGCAGAAATTTACTCTTTTCTTCATCATAGCTTCAAGTAGAAGTGGCAGCACACCGAATTGATAAACATAGGTCTTTTTGAAGCCGATGGTGAATGGTTCAGATTGCAACACTGTTGAGCAGGTCTGGATGATTCTTCTTTAATGCAGCCACTGTAATCCATGGATTAGCCATCACTTCACATTTTAGAAGGTCATCAGTTCTTGGTGAAGTCATTTTTTTACCACCTGAGCGTGTTTTTCGATTTGGTTTGGTGCCACATGGCAAAGCTGATGCTGCTTTTTTTAGGTCGTAAATAGCTTGTCTTGAAACCTTTAGATCAGCAGCTACACAAACTACAGAGGTACCTACCCACCTCTAACAGAGTTAAAGCATGAGTCTTCTCCTCAGAAGTGAGCTTCTTGCATTCTGTTTTGTGCATTAGATGCAGAAATACACACCTTCAAATACAGCACTCAGATTAAAAATAGGATGAAAACAACACACAGCAAACAAATCGCTATACAGCAAATACCAGAGGCAGACTGAGACCTGAACTGCTAATGTAAGCAAGTTGCTGCTGTACATTAGAGAATCATGTGATTTGCAGCTTCTCCTGCCTTTTTTGTATAATGGTAGGAGAAGAGTACATTGTCTATGTAAAGATTTCCATTGCGGCCTCTGTACTGATTTCTAGGTTTCTAGTAAGCTTCACATTAATAAATTGTCAATGATTACATTGTAATAAATTTATTTTAAATTTTTCATTCCTGCTCTGGTTTATATTTTTGGTTGTTAGCAATCAACCTTTATCAATGCACAGTGGAAATAATAAACATTTTTGCTTTTGCATTTTAGGATGTTTCCCAAGCAAGAAGGTGTATTGCAGCTGCTAGAACATGTCTTACTTCTGGATCCAAAACACTTTCAATCCCAAAACAAGACATGCAGCAACAACATTTAAGTCAAGAAACAGATATTTTAACAATGACCACTTCTCTTGCTCCAGCTTTAATCTCTGGAGAACAAAATGTGGAAGTAAATCCCGAGGAAGAAGAGTTTCCACCTGTGGTTTGTAAAGAAAAAGGACTTCACTGCGCTGATGATTCAACAATAGCAGACTGTTCTGATATATCTGAAGAGCCATTGTTCTCATTGTCCTGTTCCACACTGCTACGTGATGACAGTGGAGGTAATGTTAGAGGATTCTGTGAAGAAGCTGCATGTGTCCTCTCAAGCAGGGGACTGGCTCTACAACTGCCTGTCATAGAGTTCTCTGCAGACAATCCTGATGTACCTGAACAGTTTCTGAAGGAGTGTTCTGAAAACGTGGGTCTGAACTGTATTGATAATCAAACACTTGTTGCTTGTGCAGGTAACCTTGAAACAACCAACTATGCAATATCATGTATGGGAAACGACTCCAATGCTGATATTGGTTTACAAGGATATTGTAATGAGGACACTGACAGCTGTGTATTTCTGACGCCTGAAGAAAGGACATCTGGTCACAAATTGCACAGACTTGGTGATAATATACGATCACTTTCTGGAAATCTCACAAGCATCTCTAAGGTAGACAAAGAACATAAATATAAGAACAGTATGAATGGCAATAAAGATAAACCCAGATCATCAATAGCTTCAAACATTTTAAGAGAGGGCCATGATACATCATTACTTTCACAAGATTTGTCAAGTAATCATTCAGATCTAGCTACTCAATATTTGCTACGTGGATCACACACCTCAAATAAAAGCTGAATGTTACACCAGAGCCATTGGCATAGCATAGTCATTTTGAAAAATCAAGAGAAGTGCAGTTGTTGTTTTACAACTTTCTTTTTTTTGACCTGAGATGCCTGAACTGCTTGCCAGTCTCTCTTTCTCTCTTATTCTTAGCTTGTTTCAACTGTCCTTTATTCTGTTGTTTAAAAACTATGGGTGAATTTAAAAGAAGCAAATGTTTTAGTAGACATGGCTCTCATAATATAGAGATAGTTAATGGTATTTATTTTTGGTTGGGGCTGCTACCAAACCAAGCACCTGGAATTATAAACAATCAACCTTATGATTCATATACATGCTGCTCTCCCTACCCTACCGCACTGTGGCCGAGTGGTTAGACCACTCACCTCTCACCCTGATGGTGTGGGTTCAATCCCAAGTGAGCACATGTGAGATATGTGGTGGACAAAGCGGCGCAGAGGCATATTTTCTCCAGATTCTCCATTTTTCCCCACCATCACATATCACATTCCACCAGTGCTCCATCTTCATTCTATGTATCATCAGTTCATCGCCTGCTGTGCCATAGTAATAAAAGCAGGTGTTAAACACTATAAAAAAACTGCCCTATCTCTTTCAGCCTTAGTAGTAAAATGTATCAGTTTTTCTGTGGTTTTCATGTACATTATGTGTCTATGTGAAATAATTTGTACACAAGGAAAGCAATTATAGCAATTCACTGCATACAGAAGCTTCTACCAACAAAGCAGCTCCTCAGCCAAACATTCACTATGTGGCACTAACATTTTCAGAAAATTGGGACATTTGCCAATCAAGAAAAATTAGCTTTTTAAATAAGAAATACCTATTATTAATTTTTAAAACATAACAGCAAAGAAAAAGGAAGAAGGAATAAACCATTTCCTCTCCACCCCCAAATTATGCCAGCTGATTTCATCTATAAAGTTTTTGAGTAATACCAGCTAAAAGTACATTCTGCAATAATTCAAATTTGAAACCTAAAATACTAAATTTTTATATACTCCATGCTATCCCTATTAGAGCTTAAGGAAAGAACCATAACATTTTCTAATAGTGCTTTACTGTTTTATTCCAAATGTAGCTTATTTACATTGAATAAAATAGTAAACATTTTCTTTTGCTATGCAAACACATTTTACTGCCAAAGTAAAACATTTTTTTTTTTTTGCAAAGTTTAGCCTATCTGGAAATTCCATTTACAGAATCTTTGTTTCTTTAATGATGATTTATCTTTGTTTAAGATTGCCTTGCAGTCATTTTTTCTACATTGCTTGAAATACAAACATGTAAAAAAGAAAGGTATTGCACATTATTATGCAAAGCTGGTAAACAAACAAAAAAAAAAAAAAAAAAAAAAAAAAAAACAGAATGTGTTTTAATAACAGATATGATTAACTGTCTCATTGGTAACAAGTCATGTACTAAAGAAATTGAGAATCAAGTCTTTATTTTGACCAAACTACATAAGGTTTCACAGCTCATAATGGATAATTAATGGGTTAATGCACATTATTTCCATGAATCCAAAGTCAATGTAACAGAAAAAAGGCAATAAAATAGGTAAGCAGTATAGTAGAGAACTCTAAAGCTGATGACTATTAACAGAAACTAAATAGGTGTTACAATAGACAGCTAAGCTCAACTGTCCAACATAGTTGCACTACTTCCTATAACCACATTAAAAATCCATTAAAATTTAAAGAAACAGTAAATAAAATTTATGTTTCTTTGAAAAATGTTATTTAAAGTTTTCATACTTCACTATAAACCTCTAATTAGTTGCTTTGAAGAACTGAATTATACTGCAAAAGTGATGAATTACTGGTTGTTCATGTTTGAGTTGACTTTAAGATTTGTGCATAGCAAATTATGTGTTCTGATGTTAGTGCTATTTGACACTTTTCTTCACAGCTGTGAGATCTTCTAACAACATTAAAATTAATAGAAATGTGTTAATGTGATACATATTTATTAGTTTATTTGCAGATTTTTAGTTTAGGTATTTCATTTTCAGATTTCAACTCTGGTTGCATTTGCTCTTGATGTTACATCCAATCCAGGCTCAATAAAATGTAAATGAGTTTTATCTATAAAACCAAAGTAATATTAAAATTAACTGCAACAGCAAAAACACACAAAACTTGTAAACCTTTCTGGTTTAATTAAAAATAGAAATATCTATATTTACATAATATTAGACTTTTAATTTTGCATAATGTATTGTTTATTAAAAAAAAGCTAATAAATTGCAAATTTTAATAAGATATAAATGTAAATTGCTTCTGCATAACTTTTACTTTAGATATCTAAAGTGATCCATGAACCAACAAGTTGGACTTGCCAGATGTTCTTATTAAACAAGATTTCCCTTATTTGAGAGGGAAAAATGATGTCCCATATTATCATCAATTGGTATGTAAAAAATCCTGTACCTCTTTCTGTTTAAAGACAGTGCTTGACAGTGTTCATTCGATATTGGTAGCCAGTACATTTCTGATACAGATTCCCATCATTTCTCTGGGCTTATTTCAGCCTGAGGCTTACTGTGTTAGTCACATGGTCATGTGGTAGTACTGTATATAGTAGTTGCTTGTATGTAGAAATTTTATCTGAGGTGTTGGGGCTCAAAACTATTAGGAATTTTCTTTTATGATGAACTTTTTGCATTTTCAGATGATTTAAGAAAATTGAATAGTCCAAAATTTGCAAAGAAATAGTTGGTATTTTTCAGTGATATTTAAGTATATTAATGTCATAGTTGAGTGTTTCTGATGCACATGTGATTAAGATAGAATATTTTCAATTTTGAACAAAAACTTCAACACTGAAAGGAGTAAATGTTTAAATTTGATAAGGTGTGAAATTAAAATCACACTGAATTATAGGTGGTTTTCCAGGATTTTATGACCATATTAAGAATATGGAATATGTAACACAACCTTTTTGACCAATGCAATGAATATTTGCAAGTATGAAACCTGTTAGTTCATTGATATTTACAGATGACTAATTTTAGGTATATTAGATGCAATTTTCTTATGGTATAATTAATAAACGTAATTGCTTCACTGCATATATTTCAGAGTAAATTCACTCTGGGCATTTTTTTGAAATTTTATTCCTAGAGTACGAATAGATGTTTAAGAAATGTAGATATACATATTTTTTTGCAAGTCAATATTTACAGTACTGCCTCTGGCTTTCAAAATCAGGGGAGAGTGAGCGTCCCCTATTGTCACTTTAGAAATCTGGCAAGTCTACAGCAGGTGGCTAAATGATTCTTTGATTTTCCAAGTGAGACAGTTTTGGTTTAATAGACTCACAAAAGTATAAGGTTGCCAGCAGAGGCATAGCCAGAAGGAGGGTTTGGATTTGGAACTCCCCTTGTTAAAAATGTAAAATCTAATAACTATATTTAATTTTAATTCCAATAACTGCACTTTAATTTATGAATATCAAATAACTTCTTTTTTTTTTTAAATATTTCAACTCAGGATTAATTCATAATTATCATTTGATTATATACAAATTGTTTAAAAAATAGAACCTGTGCATAATATTTTTCTGACTATACTACTGGTTTTCAGATAGGTGCCATGGTCAAGGTCAAAGGTCATTTACCCTCTCATGTCTCATTGGATGTCTTACCTGTCCTTGCCTAGGAAATGCTATTCTCTGCGCTCCTCAAGAATATGGCTTGAGTTTTATATTTTATATCCTTTGTGTCTATCTGCCTTTGTTTATATATAACATATTCGCATACCATTCATAAATTTAGGTATTAATTCCCATTTCAGACATGAACAGAAAGCAGTGAGAGGGAAGATAAATTGTTTAGAGAGGTATTATGAATCTGCTACCTAATAAGGATCTTTTTTACTTACTACATTATTTTAAATAAAACAACCGTAATAAATCCTTCTCTTCTACTTTGTTAAGTTTTGCACTGTATTAAATCACAGGTAAATAAACCTTATTGTATATTACTTTTACGTTTGGTAAACACCAAATGACCATTTTACAAGGTTATCCATGCATCTTGAGTGATTTGTTAATTGACTGAGGTCTTTAGATTCACTTTAGGTTGTTAGGTTATGTAGAAGTGGGCTACCTAGAAGGGGAATGGTATATTGTGTGTTATGATATAAAACGGGATGTAGATTTGAAATTGAGATGTCTGTTCAGGATGGAAATCAGGAAATAGCTTTGATTAAACCAACTTACATATAAAAATTAATTTTTCTGCAGTGATTATTCTTTTGTTTCTTTTTTACTTATTCTGCTGCTTAACTATAAAAAGGAATTTTATATCCTACCCAAAATGTAATACGCAGATTTCACCAGAAATATACATTTTGAAATTTTCTGGTAAAAATGTTTTTTTAAAAAAATATTTTATAGAAAAAGATCCATGTGTGTGGGTCCATAAGTCAGCATAATTCAGAAATATAATAAAGATAATTCCAAACTTTATATTTAAATTCAGCATATTCTAAGAAAGCAACAAAAAAATAATTTGAAAAGAATCCTCCCACTCCAGACCACTCTTTACATTGAAAATATTTTCATTGTTTTTTATTTTCTGAAAAATTGCTATAATTTTTATTAAAAGACTGTGTAATCAAGATATTTATGTGACAAATTAAATGCATATCTGGAATTTTCTGCAAACAGCCTGTGAAGTCATCTTCATTCAGAATGAATTTTACATAACTTGCAAACCACAACAAATAGAGTAAGACTTACTCTGCAAATGACAAAGATTCCTTTAAAATACATAAATTATAGCAGAACCCTGGCAAACTGAATTGATTGGAATATGGTCTGTTCCAATTTGGAAATTTTCAGGTTATTCGAAAAACATTAATAAAGTGCTGTACATAGACTACAGTGTACAATTACAAATTGCTTACAGGACAATATCTGTCTTTTCCATTCTGCCTCTTTCTCTCCCTCCCCTCTCCCACTTCTCCCTACTCCTCTCCACCTATCTCTCCACAAATTATGTATAGTCATTTTTGTTCTGGATTTAACCTGTCAATTGTCGCTATATGGGCATTTTGCTCACACTTTTGATTTATTTTTTTTATGGTAATGACTGCTGATAAAATCTTCCAGCTCAATCTAGCTGACTTTTTAACTTTCCTGAAGCAGTTGTTTAAGTTAGATTTAACAATAGTCACATTGACTATAGTTTATACAATTTTTGTCCAGTTGCGGCACGGCTGTGAACGGTTCCCTCATCAAGCAACGAACCATGCTATTCAATTGTTGTATAATCTGCAATCATCCTGGCTTGAAGCTGAAATGTAGAAACCGCATTTGTGTGTTTGTTAAAAAAATATTCCTTCATCTGAAATGTTTTCATTGATATTCAGTTGGGTTTATACAATAAGTCAAACAAAGAAATCCCTTTGCAAAGAATATTTATTTTTACTTTTTGTTAAAGTAAACAGTATTTAATCACCATATTTTTTAACATTTTTTTTGACACAGGTTCAAATACAAATGTTCAGAATCAAATTTAAATCAACATTAGTTGCCATAATTAATAGTAGAACATTTTCTAACTAATAAAAACAACAACAACAACAACAATAATAATAATAACAACGACAATGACAGTAATAATAATAATAACAATAATAATTATTACATACTGTACTAACATATATTGCTACAAAATGTATACTAAATATGCATGACCGGGGGACTGCCCTGATGCAAAATAACTGCTCTAATTCGTCTTATATATATGGCAGGCTTGAAAAATTGTGTTATCGACATAATGTTATCTCTTGTTATGTATATTTATCACCTTGAGCCAAATGCTCATGGTGCGATGGTGTCACAACAATAGTAGGGACAAATGATGGGCTATGAAAGTTATTTGTAACAATATAAGAGTGTGCAATAAAATTTAATGTTTGCAGTTAATAATAATAATAATTGTATTGCAATTATTCATTAACTGGACCTTTAAATTAAAAAAAAAATAACAGCCTCCATCTATTTCTGAAATTCCTAATTTCTGATTTTGTGTTCATTAGGCAAATTAAGAATCCCTATCTTCAATAATAGAAATCACTAGAGTAAGCTACACTCTTAACATTTATCAGCAAATCCTTTGGCTGTCCTCAAGATCATTGGCTATGCTTCACATGGCAAGAGAGAAGACCTGAGAAATTTGTTGTAGTGACTTACTCCTTCATGTCTTGGCCTGCTAATACCACTATAACATGTTGGTCAGTCATGCTACTCCTGTTTGAGAAGACGGGGCTACATTACATTGGAAACAGAATCAAGTTTTTATCACAAGGAAGCTGTTGTAAGTGGAGAGAGGAGATGGCTTCATTGCAAGGAATTAATCAATGTCCAGTTGAAAATGAAGGAAACTAGTCCTTCGAAATATGTTCCGGCAAAAATCCCAAGTAAGTGTTGTTTAGTGTAATTAATCGACTCGTCACATAAATTTAACTGCAATAAACATTCTGAAAAAGCCATATCCCAAAATGAATTGTAAATTAGAGATGGACTCCACAATTCCTAGAGAGATAGAAAAGATTGTTAACTCACTGAAAAGCAAAACCTCTTGTGGATGGGATGAGATAAGTACCAAATTGTTAAAATATTGCTTACAAGAGTTAAGTGAGCCTCTTAGTCACATACCATGCAATCATTCTCTCTTACCAGAGAGTTTCCAGAAAAAAATGAAATACATCATTGTTAAATCTTTATAGAAAAAGGAAATTATAAGCCCATCTCTCATCTTGAATGAGATCTCTGTAAATTGGTTTACATCTTACTTAAAAAGTAGAATCTAGAAAACTAGGGACAATGACTGTAATTCTCAATCAGGCCTTATTACTAAAGGTGCCCACAGGTTACTATACCTACTTGATCCTGTTTTCTAATAGATGTGCATAAATGACTTGCCTTATAACTTTAGCGGAGAGTCAGTAGCTGTGCTCTTTGCAGATGATACTAATGGTACAGGAAAAATTGCATCAGCAATTAACAGATTCTATCAATAAAGCATTCAAACAACTCAATGTTTGGTTTGAGGCTAATAAGTTCTTATTAAACTGTGATATACAAACGTTATGCCATTCAAAACAAAGCATAAGAAAATAAGTGAATTTATAAACAGTTAACAATTACACCATCAGTAAAGTATCTGATGCAAACTTCCTTGGGCTTCACATAGTTAAAGAGCTCAGCTGGAAAAAAACAGATAAAAGTTAGGCTACAAAAACTTAGCTCTGCTTGCTTTACTTTAAGAAATATAACAAAACTCCTAATTTATTTCCAGTTTTTGATCTTTCATCAAATATTATAAATTTATCAATTAACTGATTAAGAACTCCCAAATGCCTTAAAAACAGCATATTTTGCTGTTATTTTTTGCGATATGGAATAATCTTCTGGGGTAATTCAGCATACAGCAATAAACTGCTTATACTACAAAACATAGCCATACGCATTATCATAGGGCCCCATTATTCATGTAGGCCCTTATTTAAAACTCAAAAAATTCTTACTTCTACCGGTGAATACATATATTCTCTTTTGAGCTTTTTTTTTGCAGATAATTACTTTTTATGTTTTTTTTGCATAGACTGCAAATAGATTAAAACTGTTCCAAAAATTAGGTTACTATGCTGCAATACAAGTTAACTTCCATGTTATCTAAAACTATTAGGCAATCCTAATCA
Source organism: Hymenopus coronatus (assembly GCA_030762935.1). Taxonomy (NCBI): domain Eukaryota; kingdom Metazoa; phylum Arthropoda; class Insecta; order Mantodea; family Hymenopodidae; genus Hymenopus; species Hymenopus coronatus. The sequence goes on from CM060897.1 coordinate 33,586,420, forward strand.
ACATAAAATTTTCAAAAAATATTTTAACAAATTCCTATATGCTCACTCCTGATATGCTGTAGAGAAATATTATAATATGTCATCCATATATCAGACAGACTGCATGTATTGATAATTAACACTTGTTCAGTTTTTTCACATTAATGCATATTGGGAAAATCATTCCGGAAATAATGGTAGTTTAAAAATTCTTTATAAAAAAAAAGTATTGGGTAAGTTATTATCTGATCCTTGTATGACATGTTCAAGTCCTTGAGCGTTGCTCGAGGTGGGACCAAACATACAAAAGCCATTATGCAGTGGCAGGGGTGAACGTTGAAGTTGGTACTAACCCCGAATAAAATTCAAAGAAAAGCGGTATGAATCTTTCAGGATTCCAATCCAGGGACCCAGTACTAGAGATAAAAACGTTATTCTACTCCACCAAGAGTATACTACTTTAATTTTTAAAATATAATGGCATTCTTAGCTGATTTCCGTCTGTGATTTTAGCGGGAAAAAAAAAATCACATCGTGGTGGGGGTTGGCCATGCTGTTTTTAGGTTTCGGATATTCAGAAACAATTGAGTATTGCAATACCAAAAGTAAGATTACATTTATCAAGGTTTTGCAAATACAGTGGGTCAACTGTGTGTGGGAATGAACTTAAAATTAAATAAATAACCATCCGTTTAGAATTTATATGCTTGATCTAACGTATGTGCATTGACTATTTAACTGCCAGCTCTTAATACTGAACTACTAATTAATACTAAGGAAACGAAAATGGCAGCGCATGCCATCGAACAAGTAGAAGAAGATGCCGCAGATTTGCAATTTCCGAAAGGTAAAGTGGCTATTTTGTCTTAATATACAGTTTATGGTGGTAAATAATTCATATTCGATTACTATAGTGATATCTCCGCAAGATTTGAATGAAGCTAGTAGAATTAAAAAGTGTGAAAACTATGCATCGATTTGGCGGGATTCAAACTTCAATTCTTGTTTTTTATAAGAGGGTATTTTAAAGGCCTCTCCAGAAAAAATGTACAAATAATAATTAAGATAATTTACATATATTCAGCACGTTGTTAACTTATATGCACAGAAGCAATTCGAGGTCACAAACCTTGGGTTTTTAGATAGTAAACCTTGTTGGTAAATAGGAGTCCTCTTTGCGATTATTGATCCAAAGGGGTGACAATTAGGTATGAGAGAATGTCACCGTTTATTGAAACCAAATTTCAATTTTGGGCAAATATGTACAATCCGGGTCCCATAACTTTATGGGTATCCTCTTTGCTATTTTTAATACCTGTATTATTTCTCAGATAGTTCACAGTCATTGCCCTCACCACCACTGCTTTGATGCATTGCAAACTAGCAAAAGGAAGTTGGTGGGGACAGCCACATGGTCATAAAAGCAATGGCAACAGCTAGAGATAGCATACTAGGAACCACTGCAATTCATATTGTGATTATTATTGTCATTGTAACAATTGTCACATTTATTGAAGTTTTTCTTGTGGTCCAATCCCTTGTTTTGTCTTCATTCAGCAGTTGTGATCAATTTTCTCCTAAAAAGGATCCCTCCAGTGTGCTTTGCAGTTAATAACCCTCAACATTGGGCTATGCTTAAGTATAGGCCTAAAAGTGTGACAATTATCAGAAATTATGTCATTTAATATTCAACATTAGTTATTTCATATTTGTTCCTAAGTTTTTAATTAATAAGTTTTAAAGGATTGCAGCAGTGGCGCAATAATTTGAGTATTGAAGGAAAGAATTTATATTTATTTATTTTAAACATAAGAGCAAAGATATGTCAATTTATATGCAATTCAAATACTTTTTCATTAATATTAAACATTTGGAACAAGGAAATAACAGTTTAATTTTAATGTTAATAATTGAAAAAGTAATCAGTTTGTTATATAAACTGTTGTATCCTTGCCACAAATGTCAATCTGGGTAGCTCAGTTGGCTCGGTGCTGCCCTTCTGAACTCAATGTCATGGGTTCAAACTCTGCCAAGACCAATGGTTTTTAAGTGTGCTTAAAAGCGACAGCCCATGTTGATTTACTGGCATGTTAAAGAACTTCTGTCAGACAAACTTCCACCACACAGGTGGAATTGATATGATCCTGATAATTGACAGTGTTATTAACAAGCTAAATAATTTAAGTAAATTGCTAAAATTGTTTACCTACTATTAATAAGTGAAAAGAAGCATTCATTTCACATATAATCTATCATTTTTTAATAATAGGTTGATAATAAATGAAAAAGTTTTTGATTTGTGTAGAAATTGTTGTTTCCTCAGCTCCAATTGTTTAATATTAATAATTGGAAAAATATTTGATTCATGATTTCATGTATAAACTGTAATATCCTTGCCTCAAATCATTTAATATTAATCATGTAAAAGTATTCAGTTCATGATTTTGTGTATAAATGTCATATCCTTGCCTCATTTGTTTAAAATTAATAAATAAAAATATTTTCTTTCAAGTACAGAGCACATCATTGCTGCAATCCTTTAAAATTAATACTTTAAGCTTTATGTTGAATCACTTAGTAACAAATGTAAAATAAATAATGTTGAGTATTAAATTTGACAGTTATCAACAATGATAATCATTACATTATTGCAAATTGCAGTGATTCCAAGTTGTGCTGTCCCCAACTGTTCTCCCACCACTTTAGCTTTTATGAACACATGGCTACCTCCACCAGTACTTTCTTTTCCCAGCATGCAAGGCATCAGAAACTGGCGGTGGGGACAGTGATTGTTAATTGTCTGATAACAGCAGTGTAATGGGGGATTGAAAGTGGCAGAGGGCAGATTCATAAAGGTAAGGCTCCTGATTTGTACACAATTATCTAGTTTTGTTAGTTGGCATTGTAGCTATTTCCTAAGTATTGTTCACATGTAAGAGCCACCATAAACGTATAGGGCCCTAAGCTGCAAAATGCAGCTAGATTGCCAACATTTTAACTTTTTCTTGGGATTATTGGAATTGTACATTCACAAATCCCTTAGCTATGCTTTGCGCCTTAGGTATCCAGTTTTATTCTCCACATAATGAAGCAACACATAAACAGAGATTTGAATGGTTTGCAAATTAAAATTGCACTTCCAACTTGCATATGATATATAGAAGTAAATTTCCTTGGTAGTTATTTACATTAATTGTTCACGACTATTTTTTTTTATTTTTTTTTTTATAGTTATTTTACATGGATATAATGTAATGAGTTTTATCAGATACATAGAGCAAAACTTAAGCCCTTAAATTTTGGAATTAACATTGATCTATTTAGTATCTGTAACTCATAGTGCTGAGATCTGTAACATGCATGGAATCAAATTTGCAGACATCACACTAGAAATTCTGGGGATTCTAATGATAAAGCTTGAGGTAGCTTTTTCTCTTTTGTGTAAAATATAAGAAGTAATTATGCATAAATATGACATTTAAAAAAAGAAATCTTCTCCATAATATCACATGTGCAAAAATTCAGGACAAACTCTGATAACACTACAGAGCTAGGGAGTCCTGCAAACTTAAGCTTGCCTCCTACATGTTTTAAGGTGGGGAAATGATGCATCTTGTTTTTTAAGGATGAAACACCCAATAAAACTATATAAGCTTTTATATTTCAGCTTAAAAGAGAAGTTTCACTAATTATCTGCAACTGTATTACAATACTATCTTATAAATTACTGGTTGAATATCATCTTCTTAGAGAACCATCTTCATATGATGTGTAACAAATTGTCTAAATTAAAAATAAGAATTTTCTACCATATTAAATTGAGAGAAATATAATCGGCACCATATTTAGTTAAAATGGAGACTTCATTTAATTGTATAGAAAGATATTAATAAAATTAAATTTGTATAGGTACTTAGTAAACGTGTCCTTAAATTTCTTTAAATGCCTGTAAATTAGTATCACTGTAATTGAGATATGATAACCGTAAATTATAGATAAAAAGCATTGCCATGAATGAGAGTACTAAATTTCTGTTAATGATAAGCACTTCTATATTTTAAAACATCAGAAATTGAGGAATGCCTTTCTATCTCAGAAATTAAGGAATTGCCAAAATGCTGAGTAAATAGTTTCATTAAGATATTCGTGAACAATTAAAGTAAATAATTACCATTTTCTTTACAGACTGGCTGTGTGTTATGAGGCAAGAGAGCAGGTTCGATACTTCAAAGTGCTATGTGTGCTCCTCAGTTCTTCATGAACCATACATTCGATGTGCAGAATGTCCACATAATGTGGAGGTGTGCATGCCATGTTTTACAGTGGGAGCAGAGTTAGAACCCCATGAGAATTGTCATAGGTACACAGTTATAAGGAATGAATTTCCTCTGTACGAGGGCTCCACTTGGTCAGCAAATGAAGAACTAGAGTTATTAGATGCATTGTTGGAATGTGGTGTGGGTAACTGGAGTGACATATCAAGACGTATGCAAACAAGATCAGCTCTAGAGTGTCAGAGACATTATTATAGATATTACGTAGAAGACCCAGTTCCGGAATTACCACAATTCTCTAATCCACCCACACCTGTTTCATCAGAGCTATATTATGAATACCGTGTTCTGGATACGGATGATCCACCAAGATACCTTCCAGGATCTAGTGGTTACAAAGCATTGGCTGGCTACAATGCCGCTAGGAGTGACTTTGAAGTAGAGTTTGATAATCATGCAGAGATACCATTGTCACATTTGGACACCACATTAGTAGAACAAGGCAGTGAAACTAAAGAGTTGGAGACTAAATTACATCTAGCAATAGCGGATATATATAATACTCGACTAAAGGAAAGGTTTCGAAGAAAGCGAATTATCCGTGACCATGGACTTATTCTTGTTCGTAAGACATTATCCTGGCTTCATCGTTATGAAACCACACTCACCAGACCTTTGGCTGAACGTCTGCTAGTGTTTATGCAGCTGATGCCTGGACAGGACTTTGATTATGTGATGGAAGGCCTTCATCATGCAGGAGAACTACGCCAGAATATCTTAAGGCTAAAAGAGCTACGTGAGAATGGCATCACACGCTTCCACAGCTGTCGTCTTTATCGCAAACTGCTGCGCTTGCGAGAAATAAATCGCAGAGATCGTAGGAACAATCTCTCATCAGTTTACAACTGGCCAACAGCACCAGTGCCGCAGGTTGTGTGTTTGCCAGACAAGGGAGCTCCTGTGGCAAATGTGCCATCTCGACGTCCACCACCGCCGCTTGATATTATAGGATTGCCAGGCTATGAAAAGCTGTCTCCTGCAGAGCGTCAGCTTTGTTCTGCAGCAAGATTAGTTCCAGAGTCTTACATAGAGTTCCAACGACTCCTAATGGGAGAGTGCAAACGTAGCAATGGCTTAAAGCTGGCCCAGGCTCGTACTCTGATTAAAATTGATGTGAATAAGACCAGAAAGTTATATGACTTTCTTCTAAAAGAAGGATACATATACCAACCTTCTTAAAGAAACATTTCAGGGTCTAAATAAATAATTATTAATTCATTTGATCTTAAAATAAGAACTGATGAATTGTTCATCATGTTTACAAGAGGAAATGAAATCAATATTGTAAGGCTATTCAAATAGGTAACACCTCGCCTCACATTATATTTATTACAAAACCATTGCAACAGCTATGATGTGTTGTGCTACGTCATTCCAGAAATTTTTGATTCCTGGTTAGGATGAGTTACTTTTTATTAGGATTTTCCCTTATCCTCAGAAAATGACAGTAGGGTAACTAATGTGTATCTGGCAGTTCATTCATGACCCAGTTATCTACCAGGTTAAAGGGTTTTTCTTTCTTTCTTTCTTGGGTTTTTTGTTTTATTTATATACTTTTAGGAAACCATTCAATGTTCATTTTTGTGTATATCAGTATACAACAATATCATATAAATCAGTACATTTCATCATATTCTTGTTCTTCTTTTTTTTAGATTATTAAACCTTCATGTGTTTGATATTCCAAGTTAAATGTCTGAATATGTAATTATTATTTTTCATTATTATGACTTCCCTTTGTTTTCATGAAGTAATCAAAATTAATATGTTATAGTTATTGTTCCATTTAACAAAATTGACATCGTTTCATACTTGAATAATTATATCATGCACTTCCTAGAAAGCAGCACTCATCATTTTTACTATACATATAGAATCTTCATGTTTATGTTCCACAAAATCCATTTCTGTTTCTTGAAATGCTGTTCTGCTTCCTATTATATTTGTTTTGCATTTTGATGAGAATGTGCTTTATTGATTGCAGCATCCATTCTTCTTAGTGAATTTCAGAATTTGAAATCTTCCATGTTTTAAAAATATTGTTCCTTTAAAAATGTTGTTTACCAAATACATAAATTAATTTCAAAATTGTTTTCAATACTACATAATTTTAAAAATGTTCAACCGGAATTTCAACAATTTAAAAAAAATACATCATACTTATACCATTTAGTCTATTCAGGTGTATGGTGAAATAGATCCCACTTCCCAAGGGTCAAGAAAAATGAAGGTATTTTTTGCAGCATGCATTGTTGCGTTAAGCACAGTTAACAAATGAGAAGAATGCAATTCCGGGGTGAGGGCCTTGTTCACACTGACAGTTTGTTTACAATAGTGTGCTGTATTTGTTAGCCACAATGGAATTCCACTGCAGCAGACAGAAAGAATCAAAACAAGACTTATTTGCATCAAGACAATGCAAACTTGCATTAAAAGGTTTATAAATGTGGGTATGTTATATTTGAATGAAGAGAGTAAAGAATGTTTACATAGCACATTCCTGTTAGCATTCTTTTATGTGCAGATTGTAATTCTGTAGCAATAGCCTCTGATAAACCAAATGAAACAGATTAATTAAACAATTAATGACTTATAGCGTAATCATTTGTTAAGAGTTGAAGCCAATTAAACAAAAGCATATTCCAGTCACTTGTTCAGTCCAGTTTTTGTAGTCACTGCAGAGTTCAAACTTTCCACACAATATAGTTTCTTCTTTACATGTTACTTATTAACTGTTGCAGTGAAAATGAGTTGTATTTAAAATACATTGATTTTTGTATCTCCTAATTTATAGCCTCTGTAAATATGGTTTTCAAAGACTGATATAAAGTGAAAGTTTAAGAAACATTTTTGTGAAAGCAAAGTGTAGGCTCTTTGAATGTCATTTCAAAAACTAAAACATAATAAAACTGTAATAGGACATGTGTAAAATACCATAGTGCTGTGCAACTAATGTTTTTTGTTAAAACTTAATTTAGTTAAGTATTTCAATGTTAGGATGCTGGATTCTATGTTGCATGCATGAAATAATAGTTGGGAAAAGGTACAACAGTTTATGCTTTAAAGGAATCCTTGTATTTAATTACTGGACTTAATCCTTGCAAAAAAATGTTAATATTCTCATCACCCTGGCCTTTACAGACAGCAGATCTCAAGATATCTGACTTTCGGCCGTTGTATTATATAAAAGGGAAAATTGTAATATTTACCCAACAGCCAGTAGTACTATATGTGCACCTTTTCTTGGGCGCTCATTTGGTAGGTTTTGTGAAATTTTGGCAGCGGACCAACAATGTTGAGACACAAAGTACACTTTATATCCTGATATCTAGTGGCTGCTTCAATGCTAAGGTTTTATTTTGTTTGTAGATACCCAAGTTTGTGCACATGCACTGTGTTTCCCAATTTAAGATAAATTAAATAATCTATTCACTATAATGGCAGAGGGCCTCAAGAAAAAGCAGGCAGGACAGTGGCACAGGGGCAGGTTTTCTCCGGGTTCTCCAGTTTCCCGTGCCATTACATTCCACTGGTGCTCCAATCTTCATTCCATATATCATCATGTCATCACCTGCAGTGCCATGTGTAATAAAAGCAGGCATTAAACACAAAGCAAAAAAAAAAAAAAGGCAGGACAGCTCTCTCTTCTTCCCCCTGGCCCTAGCTACCTTGTAAAACTAGCGCCCAAGAAAAGGTGCGTGTATAATAATTAGTATTTCCTCTGGTAAGAAACTGGGACATTTTTAAGATCTTGGTGGAAATTTGTTATACTTAAACCAGAAAAACATTGTTGCATTATGCATAAAACTAATTTTAAAATTAATGAGTGTTATGTAAAATTAAAATTTAGTTGTTTAGGCAGCAAAATGAAGCTTGGGTATCTCCTGTATTACAGAATTTGGTATGCCTTAAATTTTGAAATGACTCTAAGGCTTGTTCCTTTTCCTTTCCGAAGATAGGAATAAGAAAAGAAGTAATATAACTTTTTTTTTAATAATTTAACCATAGGTCCAGTTATGCACTTATACAAACAGTTGCATTAATATAAGCATTTGAGTATTTTTATAACTGGTCCCAAAAGTAGGATTAATAACATTAATATTTGAGGATTTTATGTAACTTTTGTTTTAATAATTGTTGATGGTTTATGTTCTTCAGGTTTATTTTGTTTAGATAATATAGATATCAGCATTTAGGTAGACAAAAATTATTAATTATTCAATTTATTAAATTTGAAACAGAGAATGGCATTAGATTTTAGAGTGTGCATTGTGTTACAATACAGTTATACTATGTGCGCACATTTTCTTGAGTGCTTGGCTCCATAGTCTTCATTTGGTAGGTTTCATACAATTTTGGAAGCAGAGCAGAGCAACAACATTGAGACAAAATACACCCTGATATCTAATGACTGCAATGCTAAGATTTCATTCAATCTGTAGATCCCAAAGTTCATGCATGTGCACTGTGTTTTCGTTTAATAGTTCAGCTTGTTTGCGATAAATTATATAACACATTTGCCATAATGTCCCAAAGAAAGAAATTTCCTTTGGTTGACAACACTGGAAAGCTCTCTCTTCTTCCCACAGCCCTTGCTTACCCATAAATTTAGCACCCAAAAAGGTGTGCACATAGTATGTGAGTTAAGCATGCAGTAATCGTAATCAGTTTATACTTAAGTCTGTTGCATATCATTTGACTCCATATTTCTTACTGTCATGAGCACCATACCGTTTTCATTTTAAATTTAATGTAGAAGTAAATTAATGTATCACTCCGCTGAGCACATGGCAGCATCACATGGACAAATGACAAGTATGAAGTACCCACATCTATGTTTTATTCCTATATTTTACCTCACATCCTCAACTTCTTAACATGTAATACTGGAAGTAGACGAAAGGGATACCTGAATAGACAGCAGCTGCACCTATGTATCTACTATCCCCCCCCCCCCCTGTGATTAAAGATGATAAATTACACTGCTCTTTGCTTTACGTCTTAAAAATAATTTATTTTAATGATTATTATCAATATTTAGCTTTTGCTTTTTAACTCTTATGAATAAATGAGCTAAAAAATCAAAAATGGAAATGGAGTTTTATTTATGGGTGCTCTTTTACTACTGCAGTTCTCAGCATCCCATTCTCTATTGGGTGTGAAAGACTTCTTAATTTTGCTCGGAGGCCTCTTTATCAGGCTTGAGGTTCTTTTACATGCTGTAAACCTATGACACAGGATCAACGGCTTTACTTCCCTTCTGAAGGAAGTCATACTAAAGATTTTTACGCCCAAAAAAATCCAGCAGGGTTTGGACTGCCACCTTGGATACATAAAGGCTACCATGGTAACCACTACACCATGGAGGGCAACTAAAAAAATTACAACACTATAGATTGGAAATTACAACAGAAAAACATGATGTAAACAATCCTAGCAACATTTTCAGATCACAAACAAGCCTAAACAACCACTGTCCATATTAATTTCAATTAAATTTGGGTATGTTTCACAGAATTTGTTAACATTTAACACAAGTCTTCTATGGCTGGACCCATAACTCAGTTGGTAGAGCACTGACTTGCTGTGAGAGGGATTCCCAATTCAGTTTCCTGGTGGACATTTTTTTCTATGCAAGATTATTCTCTATTCTCACCAGAATCTTCTGAAAGTATCGATGAGAATGTGAATATGAATGTGATCTAATGTATAAAACTGTAATGTGATAGTGTAAGCCACGTGTAATGTGACTGGTTGCCATGTATAACGTGATATATGAGCTGTATCCATGGGATTTCAATACTTACGTATATCTTGGGGGTTGTTGGTGCAGTGAAGAATAATATTGACTCCTGTGAAGTTAAACACATTTATTTATTTGCTTAATGAATCATCATATCGTGCTAAGCCATTTATATCTATGGTCAAAAGTTTATTGTATATTATTATAATGTTGCATTACAGCTCATCTAATAAAATACAAGATTAAAGACACCGTTATTATGTCTTCCAGACATTTCAGACTCAACACAGCAGATAAACAAGTATTCACTAGAAATCCTCTCAGGAGGCCATACACATTTACTCACATTCTTTCAACTATGTATAGCAGTTGCCCCTTGTTAGTGCCAAAGGCAGCATTGCCATCTATTAAAGTCTGTCATTGCTTTCAAAGGCAAACTCTGCTTCATGAGTAATTTACTATTTTGTTGTATTACAGTATTAGTACTGAGCTTTGTTATACATATGTAACATTACAATCTGTAGATCCTAATTTGAGATTAGATACTATGCCCAAACTCTAGGATAGATCAAGTCAAGAATTACATTTATTGATACTTATTAATACAGTTATTTACAAATAATAACTCTTGACAATGAATTTTCAGAGGTGTCAGTTTTGAATAATATACAATTACATGTTTATAATTTTGAATACTGGAAGTGGTACACTGTGAAGCTAGCAATTAGTTTTTAATTAAAAACTAATTACATGTTTGTTTCCTAAAACCTACTCGTACACATGCATTCTTAGAATATTCATATTTATTATATTTACAACAGTACGTTATTTCCAGTATTTTTTGATAGAATGAAATCATCCTCTTAATAGGAGGTGTCAGTAATAAGGTATCTTTTTAATTCTAATCTAAACTTGATTTTGTTCATTTGCAATTCTTTTATAGGAGAGGGAAGTGACTTAAACAAAACTATTCCTTTGTAGTAAACCCTTTTTAGAATGACTGCAAATTATTTGTTGGTGTATGTAAGTCCTGTCTATGTCTGGTGTCTTTGTTATGAATATCTGCATTTTTTATTAAACTTTTCTGGGATATTTATTACAAATGACAATATGGCTAGAATATATTCACAGGCTAATGACAAGATTCCAACAGTTTGAAAAGTGGTTTGCAGTCAGTTGATTGTCTTGCCCCTGCCATTATTCTTATTCATTTTTTGCATCTACTGAATTTCCCCAAAATATTATTCCATAGGTCATCAATGAATGAAAATATGCATAATAAGCTGTTTTTAGTATGTTCTTATTTATAAGCTGAATTAAAGATCAGATTGCAAACAAGCTGAGCTCAGTTTGGTTAAAATATAACCAATATGGTGTTTCCAATTCATGTAACGATCGATAAGAAGACCCAGGAATTTTGTATTACAAAAGTTCTGTTATTTATAAAGGTAAGGAAAATATTGAAGATACCTAAAAATGGGTAAACATTACATGTTGCTTCATCATAAAAAATTGTGGCTTGCTTCAAAACATATTAATTGCGAGGGGATTTTAATTTAGTATCAATATATAAGTTAAGAGAAGAGAGATGAATAATAATTTATGAAATATTGAAGTTAACAGTATTGGCAGTTTTTGGGGGATGATGATGAAAACTGAATGGCCTCTCACATGGACTCCTAGAGCACGTTGTGGCTCATGGGCCCAATAAATCAAACCACATCACTGATGTCGGTCTGCCTCTTATATCCCCAAATTCCAAAAAGGAGGAACCTAAGGTTACATATCTATAAAAAGTGAATGCCTCGCATTCGTATGAAATGTGCTGGGTGGTTTCAAAATCCTTCCTGCATTTCCTACACATGGGGTCCTCAACCCCATTATGCATAAGTGTCTTCTCAGATGTGGTGATCAGCAAGATAGCCAACAGCCCCATGACTAGATTTAAAAGAACTCCTGCAGACAAAATTCCAGCACACCAGTGGCGCTGATATGATCTTGACAATTTAGAATCAAAAAACATTCACTTGTCATTTTTCATACAATTAAAATAAAAAATCTGATGTGTTCCATTCACATGATTTTCTGTACATCTCTGCTACAAATTATTGTTAAAAAGCTAATGCTTTTATGTACTTAATGCTAATCGAGAAAAAAATTAGTAGAAATAGTATTATTACTTGCTTTCTTGTAAGTAGAAGGGAAATAAGGGTGTAGCATAGGTTAAAGTGATAGTCAAAAGCAGGTTGCTATGTGACTGAAGTTCCTTTGTACAGACAGGAGTGACAAATTCCTGTATGAGAAAAGTATAAGTTTTTTAAACCTGAAACCCAAAACAAGGAATATCTCAAAAATGGTCAACTCCAGGAAAAAAATTTATATAACATAAAATGTCTGTTTTAATGTGCTCTACATTTTTTGTGTGGCAAGTTGGTTTTGTCTATCAGTTTAGCAGTTTGCAAATTCCAAAAAAATTCATCCAGGATAAAGTAGTATTTAGAGGCCATCCCCAGAAAATTCAAGATATACATTTTATCTGTCAGGTAAATATTTTTAATATACAATATTTTAATGAAAATCGTTAGAGCCATTTTTGAGAAAATCAAAATTTTCGAAGAAAGTTCCATTTTAAGGGTGGTTGGGGGTGAGGGGATTTTCTTGAAAATCTTTGTGTCGCATCCTTGCAAAATACCAAAATTAGATACCAAGTTTGGTATTTAACAGTCACCATTTTTGAGCTAATCTGTACCAAACACACACATGGACCTTTTTCCAGAAATGTTTTTTTGGATTCAGGGGATCCAAAACATATATTTCCGATGAAATCTCTGTATCAAATTTATGGGTGCATTAAAATACCTTCTCTATAGACTATATACATAGTACGTGTAGAAAAAGGAAAAAGGAACATTAAACAAACATAGCCTTCTCTATTCCCCAAAATGTCGCAAGCTTTTCTGTCCCCACATACATTTTTCTAAAAAGTATTTTACAAAGATTTACCTCAAAAATGCATTTCTGATGAAGCCTTGATGTGAAATTTTTGGTATAAAAATATTTTCTCCATCCACATTTGATATGGTCATATGTGCCAAAAATGTAGTCATTGCTTTTGGTATTTTTTTCTTAAATGGCTCATAATGTTTATTAAAATACTTTATATTTAATATAAATGCATGACTAATAAAATGGAGCTATATATTCAATTTTCTCAAAGAGCCTGAAATTCTGAATGAATTTTGTGTAAACATTAAAGCATATGAAATAAGGAAAACCTATTTCAATAAAAATGTTAGGCTGATAGAAGTAAATAATACAGGTACAAAAACTATTTCTATAGCATTAATCATTTTTGAAATGTTTATCAACCTATAAAGCATCTTATGGGCATCTTTTTCCACGTCTGTTCATTAGTAAAACAAACTGGTTTATGATTAGACAGGCAAAATAGGCTATAAATGCGAAGAAAAAAAATTCTAAAATGTTATTTACTTTAAAGTTTTGGAAAAGGTTCACTTCATTAGTTAAAAAAATAGGTTTTGTAGATTTTTATATTGAAAAATAAAATATCAAATGAAGTACAACAGATTACATGGTTTATAGATTCTAATCATTGTGTAATGTTTAAACTTAAAATAAGAGGAAAAGAAGTTACCCGGTTGCTTTGTGCTTGCCTAATACTAATTATAATATGACACTTAAGCATACCAATTCTTCTTCCACTATTTATCCTTCTCATGTGGAGGACTTCCAAGCCAGGGCCTATGATCAGGTGACTGTTGAGGAGCAGACACATTCTGGATCAGAGAGAATAGCTAGAATGCGTGATCTGCACAATGTCTGGTATGAGAGTGAGGAAGATGATATGACATTAGATTTTCCTGGCATCCTGTAATATGTGGGATTTCCCCATATTCAAGAAGGTAAAATTGTGTCCTATATTATGGCCATATGGGATGTAAAAATCCAATATTTCATTCTGTTTATTTAGTAATTTGAAAAGCATTGCATATTCATTCGGTACAATGATAATGGTAGTCACAATGTCAGTCATAGTGCTGCATACAGTAGCTGCTTGTGTGCCTGACCATGTCACAGGATCTTGTGGTCAGACCAAGAGCTTAAATAGAAGCTTTAGTTGAAAATATGTTGGGCAAAAAAGTATAAGGGATTTTTTTTACAAAGAAATTTGTGTATTTCAAGATAGTTTAAGGTCATTGAATATTCCAAAATTTATCATTTTTAAGTAATATCATTTGAGTGTGTTAATGAGTGTTTCTAGTCCATATGATGACTGTAAGAGGGAGTATAGAATTGAGCACTGAAAGTAGTGAATGTTGTTTAAATTTGATAAAGTGTGAGATTAAAATCGTGCAAATTATAGTCTGCTTTTCAGGGGTTTTATAACCTAATTACCTCCTTTCAGCATTATGACATCCTGTGCATGATTGTTAAATAACCCGTTGTACCAACAGATGACATCAGATAACTTCATTAAATAATACAAACCTTAATGTTTGGATTTATGGCCATGAGAACTAAGGCATTATAAGAGTGACTAACCTATCAACCAAGGAATGCAGGATCGAAACCAGTCAAAATGTATGCTCTGCATTCAAGAGAAACTGTGATAAAGGACAGGAAGCACCTAACTAAAGCAATCAGTGTGTGATGGCTTGGTTGGATATGGACAGGTTTCGATTGAATGCAGATGCAGGCATTTTACTATTTTATGTTAAAAAAAAAAAAAAAATTACTCATACCATTACACAGCATTATAAAATTTTAAGATAAGATAATGCTTCAGCTATCATGTGTCTGAATGACTGCATGGTGTAAGGCATGGTATGTGAGAGTTGATCAAACTGGCATAGTCAGAGATTTGTGTCCCAAAGGACCAAAATATTTTTATTTTTTGTTTAAAACCTCACCATGGTTGGGTATCCTTGAATGGGTTAAGAATAATACAAACTTTTTTGACCAGTGCAATGAAAAGTAGCTAGTATGATAGTTCATCATCATACACAAATGATTAATTAATATCAGAAGCGATTCCCTTATGGAAATAATTAAGTGTGAAAGTATTGTTTTAAAATATAAATTTCGGGGCAAAACACTCTGGGCATTCCTTTAAAATTTTAACACAGTATAAAAACACATTTAACATTAGGTTTCGGTTTGTTTTATTTATGCTAAGCCATGTACAGATGACTGGTATTCCGTCCTAGCTCTTTACCAGTCATATTCATCACATATATTCAATGTTAATATAGTATGTTTTTGCAAGTAAATATTTACTGTACTACGTCTGACTTTTAAACTTGGCAGTGAGGAAGGAATGAGTGATCCTTATCATAATTTTGAAAATCTGGTAAATCTGAAATGGATAAAAGGAAAAGTTATTGAGGAGGTGGTAAAATGAATGGCAAGGGAAACTGGAGAACCTAGAGAAAACTTGCACAGATGCTGCTTTATCCACTATAGGCCTTGCATCTAGTCCTGTAGGATTTAACCTGAGAAGTGATTGGTCTACCACTTGCTCTCAGTGTTGTCAAAGTATCAGCTCATGAAAATAAAAATTCTTCAAGAATAGAGGCCATTTAATTTTTCATGTGATGTCGCATAGAGAAAATACTCTAATTTTTCAACTGTATCTGACTTGTTGGAAAGGAGAGTAGCAGTAGCTAATTTTGTTGATATTAAATTAGTTTAAATATAGTGAATGCTAAGAGGTTTGGTGAAGGCTGTGCCAGCATCTGTGATTATATATGTTTTGTGAAAAATTGTCCAAACATAATATCTGGAAAGCTGGTTCAGTGCTAATGGTAATTATTTTAAAAGTGAAAAATTGTAAATCTCTCACAATATGAAGAATTTTCTTCATATTAAGTTGTTCTGTAATGATATGTCTTCACACTCATCAGCTGTTTCAATAACTTGTTTTCACGTTTGTTACAGAATTTGAAAATGCTGAGACTTTGCTGATCTCAGAGGTCCACATGTTGCTAGAGCATCGTAAAGCACAGAATGAGAGTGCAGAAGAAGAACAGGAATTTTCTGAAGTGTTCATGAAGACTCTCACATATACAAATCGATTTCGCAAGTTCAAGAACAAGGAGACCATTGCTTCCATTCGCAGGTGTGCAATTATATGCTTCTTATTAGTATAAAAATCTTTAATATCTAAAAGTAATTCTGAGACAGTGTGGTTTACAGCCTAGAAGTGGTATGATCGTGTAAGCTTGATCCCCACTGCTGAATCTTTGCACTTGACAGTTTGGGTGGCATCACGTAATGTTGGCTATTTTGTGCTTATGACATTGCAAGACATTACTAGTAAACAACAGCTGATTGTGAACCTTTCTATTGTATCTAAAGTTGCATATAAACAGTGTACATAATATGAATGCCAATGAATAATAACTAATTTATTATTATTATTATTATTATCATTAATTAAAAATTACATGTATAATATTACAATATATGTAGAATAAATTACGTACATTCAGCAATATGCATAAAATAAGTTACTGCAAACTTATAACTATTTCAAGGGTATAGATACAGAGATGTAAATTAGTAATTATTTAATATTTTGGGCCAAATTGTAACACTTATACTCACTTACATCTTTTATTCTCAGAACATGTTTCAAAAACATCCATTGCTTATCATCAGCCAATCAATTGTTGGAATTTTCTAATGTTATGGATATTATATTCTCTGGTGCTGGTTTTATGAACTTCTGGATAGAGATGTTACTAGGCAAGAATTCAAAGTTCATCAGTTGCTCCAAATATGGATGTTTTTCCAATTCTGCACAATTTCTGATATGTTTGAATAACTTCACAGTTCTGTGTTGTGCCCTTCTGTCCAAAAATGCCATGGTACTGCAGATCTGTCTTCTTGTTTCAATTTGATGTTTCTGAAGTGTTCCTTGAATCTGGTTGTCAAATTCCCTTTTGCTTTGCCTATGTATATTTTATTACAGTCCAAACAGTTAATTTGATGTATTCCTGATTTAGCTACCTCTGGAATTTCACCTCCCTAACTTTTGCGCCAACCAGATTTTAACTGAATTTTTATTATTAGGTGGCAAGGTTATATTTTGTTCTTTGAAAATTTTCTGAAATCTCAGGGGTGGCAACGTGGGAAAACATCCACATTGTTATCCAGAAGTTCATAAAACCAGCACCAGAGAAGATAATATCCATAAAATTGGAAAATTGCAGCAATTGGTTGGCTGATGATGAAAGTAATGGATGTTTTTGAAATATGTTCCAAGAATAAAAGATATAAGTTATGTATAAGTGTTATAATTTGAGCCAAAAAATAAACTTTCTGAAAATGTTAATTTCTTTATCATTTGGAATGAGTGTGCTGGCCTCTTTTATCCGTTTTCTATTTTTGGCTCTGTATATTTTCTTGTATATTATTTCTACTTTGAATCCATTTTCTGTAGTCCAAGAGAAAATACAAGTGCTAACAATATGTAAGCTGCCATTAAGTGTTCCTGAAGTTAGGATATATACTGGTTGGTTTACTGTTAACAAACATGAATCAGTTGGAGGATTGAATGTTATACCAGATGTTGTCACAATAGTTCAGTGGTTAGATCAATCATATGGAGAGCGGGAGAACTGTGTTCAAATCTGGCTGTGCCATTGAACTTTTCAGCTGGTTGTAACAGTAAAACGCATACCCTTGCTAGGGTGTAATAACCCCTATTGAATGTTCAATTAAAATTATCCAAAACTCTGATTGTTTAATGATAAAATGTGTGCCTTTAATTAGAATAACAATCACCTATGCAGCTGAAGTTGAGAATAGTTTTATTTATTTATTAGTACTCATTTTCATATAATTAAGTCTCTACCCCAATAATTACCCCATTAACCAAGTACACACAATTGCTTTTTATTAGTTTTCTTAATTTTAATATAATTACTGTTTGCATTGTTTTTAGTCTGTTGATGCAAAAGAAGCTTCACAAGTTTGAATTGGCCTCTTTGGCAAACCTCTGTCCTGAAACTCCAGAAGAAGCAAAATCATTAATACCAAGGTAAGGTTCATGGTTTTTATGCTACCATTTACCTAATTGTCATATTTTAAATTTATCATATTTGGAGAGAATAGCACAATGAGTCTTGAAACTTGAGTTCATACATGAGACAGCTACAGACAGAATGCCATGTTCAGGAATGGAAGCTTGACAAAATCTCTCTAGCATGTTACGTAATTTTGTTGTTTTAGGGGTTGTAAACCTGTCTTCGCATTATATATAATTAAAAATATTCTAAAATATTGGCCTGCTTTAACTTCTGTTGCAGTTTGGAGGGTCGCTTTGAAGATGAGGAACTGAGACAAATATTAGATGATATTCAGACAAAGAGAAGCTTGCAATATTGATATTTCTAGAGTTTCTTGAATCTTTCAAAATATTGATGGATTTTGTGTCCAATTCGTTTGAAGCGCAACTTGTTCTTTCTTCTGATTACTTTATAGATTTGGTTTTTTATTACAAAGTTTTTTAAATGTGATCTGAACCCATATTGTTTGTATTCCTCACTTAATTATTGTGCTCCCATATCTTTGTCTTCCTTTGTATACCACATTCCAATGTTAGGGAAACATTGTTCATTGCGTATGAGACCAGATAAAAGTACTGATCAACACATCCAGCAAGTTTAGCTACTTGAGAAGCTTGACCTTCGCATTTTGTTACATATGCAGGAAGAATCCAAACAATAGCATATTTGGTTCCTAACACACACACACACACCCAAAGAAAAGATGTAGCATTACTCATTTGGAACTGTTATGTTATGTTTGGCTTTAACTATTATTTACAGATGATGAAAGTTATATTATGTGCCAATGAAATATGTATGCCCAGGAAACAACGTCAAATAAAGTGTTGATAATTTTCACATGTGAATTTGTTCTGCAAATAATAACATCCACTATGAAATACATGTTTATATACAGTGGACCATAAAAAGCTCAATATTTAATTTGGTAATAAAAGCAAATATTCATTGAAAAATTACAGATTTAAATACTTTCTCTAATACATACTATAGTAGGTGCAGGAAGCATTGCATTCAAAAAATTTAATATCAAAATTTTACCTGAAGTATAGTGGAGGAGTAGAAGAATTGAGTGGCCCAAGCATTTCACACTGTGCAGCCCAAGTTTAACATCATGAGTTGAAAGATTTATGCTTCACTTCCATGAAAACTCTCCATTAATGTATAGACACTATTTCTAAGAAATAGTGCAGGTATATCAAGGTAAAGTACAATATATTCAGAAACAAAAAGCAAACCTAAAATGTGCAGAATAGCAGCATAGGAAATTAAAAACAATAAACAGCATTCTGCATAAAGAGTAGTTTGGGGTGGAGAATTTTGTTGAAAATCTAACTGTTGCATCCTTTCAAAGATGATGAACTTAAACCCTTGATGTTGTATATTGTGAATCCCCAACTTACCAGTTTCGCTTATGTAACTTCAGAGTCTCAGTGCTGATGCAGATTCTATACAATCATATCAAGCACATTGAACACTTGCCATATGCTGAGTGGTTGCTGTACTACAAAACAAAGAGTGGCATCCATTAAACATTGGTGGATGGGAGTGTCAAAGTTTTGTGTGAAATTTAATTAATTCTAAGGTAAGTTTCAATGGAAAGAAAATGTGTGTGAGTTTTTATGCTTGCATAGTATTTTAGTACCAATTTTGATAAGATTAAGTGATTAGAGTTGGTGGGATGCTTGTAAATGTGTTTGCATACAGCATCCATCAACAGGCATTTATGTCCTATTGCACATTGTGTAACATATGAAGTAAAGGTAAGCTTGCTTGTTTTATAGTAGGCATAAATATGATTTTGTTTTTAGCATGAAGTTGTAGATTATATCTTATTACTAATTCTATATTTTCTACTTTTAGCCGTGGATCCAAATCATTTTATGGCTCAAAGCAAGCAGCATCATTCAGAACACGTGTACCACCAGAAGATAAGTGATCGTAGTTATTTAAGCGAGAATGATGGCAGTGATAATGAAATCGCCCTCCGTGGTGTAATGGTCATGCTAGCTTCGTATACCCAAGGTTGCAGGTTCAAACCCGGTGGAGGATGATGGATTTTTTCACGTGTAAAAATCTGTAGCATGGCTTCCTTCAGAAGGGAAGTAAAGCCATTGGTCCCATGATTTACGGCACGTAAAAGAACCTCAAACCTGATGAGCAAAATTAAGCGGTGTTTCATGCCCAGTATAGAATGGTATGCTGAGAACCACATAGTTAAAGAGCGTTCGTAAATAAAACTCCATTTTGTGGTGTTAATGAACACGTACCCACTATTACAGAAGACTCTTCATCCTCAGATAATTCATATAGTTCAAGGTTAGTCATTAGATTTTTATTTTTCTTCTAGTTAGTGCAGGTTCTTCATTTGAATATAAGCAATATTTTATATTTTCTGTCTTTTCTTGTTGTTGCAGTTTCTGATATTGAATGTGAAGTTGCAACTTCAAATCAAGACCTGGGTGCTACAATGTAGAATAGCTACAGTGAATGCTGCAGAGAAGAAACATAATGAAGAACACATGTCATTTTAGTCAGTAAGCTGTTCCTGCTTGGAATGGCCTTTGCCAAAGCAGATGAAGTCAAATCTTCAATGAACTATTCTTCTATGTTTTTAATTATGCAAGTTTAGGTCATATGGTTGAGTAAAATAATTTGTTTTCTGATCAGAACCATGTAAACAGATGACAAACACATTAGTTTCTTGGTACCATTTTATATATGCCAATTTATCAACTCCTCTGCATACAAATATATTGTGCATTAGTGAGCTGACTGGGCCACGTAACTGACATTGTCTCATGATAGGTGGAATGACATAAAGAAATACATCATGGCAGTGACAATGATAATGTAGCTAGACTCTGTGATCCAAACAAAAATAGTTTGTATGGATGAAGAGGCGGTTGCTTTCAAACCAGCCCATTTTAAAACAGTTTCTACTAAATAAATTCAGAAAATGATGCTATAGAAATTTATTTTATGTGATCAAAATGTCTGGTGCATAAGTTTGAAATTTACATGTGGAAAATCAATCAAGTTGTAGGTTGTCCAGACAAAAGTGCTAGTGGGAATATTGTGTTACAGTTAGCTCAAGTTGTTGAATGTAATCTTCTATTCTTTGACAATTGGTTTTAAACCTTGAAGCTAATGGCTGCAAAGGAATTCATTCATTGGGGACATTTAGATCAAAGAAAGAAAAAGTATCTTCCAGGAAGGGCCAGTTCTCCATTTTGTGCACAGTCGCATGTGAACCCCCTTGTAAAACTTGATTTTTGTAACATTTTATTTTTTTGCACAATATATAAAAAACATATATATATATATAGTATATGCATTTTAATTCACCAAAACTAGAGAAATTATTTCAGATGTATTCATTAATGAAGTAAGAATATAACCATACATTCGAATGGAATCTCATAACAAGATCGGCAGACATGCATTTTAGGTGTGATTGCATTCACATCCTTTTGCTTGCACATGCGAATGAACAACCTGTGAGGTCGCAAGTATGGACACCAAGACAAGTGGTGGGTATTTTCCTCATAAGGACGTGTACACACAATTTAGATGTGCTCCAAGGAGCTCTGAGACACGAAGGAGTTGCGATACTTTGTTGCACTTTGTTGATAATGGAATGGCTTTAAATGAATTAAAAGACATGGAACTAAAGGAAGTCACATTCTCTGCCTTAATGTAGGTGAAAATAAAAAGAAGCAGACCAATGAATCTATCGTTTCAAGTTTTTATGCATTTTACAAAATAAATAATAATTTTAGAGTTAATTAGATTTAAATTTATTTTATTTGTTAATTATTAATCTCTTGATACTGAATCAACCTGTTTTAGATGTATTATGAATGCCTATATACAAAATTACATTTTTAAGTACAAGGGCCTTTTTTCAACCTCTAATAGGCTATAAATAAAGACAAGTTCATAGAAAACAATTATTTTATTACTAAAAGTTTTGTACTCTTATGTATATTTTTCAACATAACCATCAAAAAGATTGAGACATTTATCATACCTGTGCACAAGCTTTGCAATATCTGCCTCAAAAAATGTTGCTGCCAATGATTTCAAATGAGCATTGACGTTCTTTTGAAGATCTTCATACTTTACAGTGTTTGTGGAGAGCCATTCAAAACAAACGAAGAGAAATGCAGACTTCAGGAATTGTGTTGATCCATGACAACGCTCGAACACACACTGCTGGGACAACCCATCGGCTCCTTGAACAATTTCAATGGGACATTTTCGATCATCTGCCATACAGTCCTGACCTGGCAACCAGTGTATTTCACCTTTTCCCTGAACTGAAAACGGGGCTAGGAGGGCACCACTTTCAAACCAATGAAGATCTTCAAAACAATGTCAATGCTCATTTGAAATCATTGACGACAACCTTTTTTGAAGCGGGTATTGCAAAGCATGTGCACAGGTACGATAAATGTCTCAATCTTTTTGGTGATTATGTTGAAAAGTAACCATAAGTATACAAAACTTTTAGTAATAAAATAATTGTTTTCTATGAACTTGTCTTTTATTTATAGACTTTTGGAGGTTGAAAAAAAAAATGGCCCTCATATTTAATGCAATACTGCTCACAGGATTTTTAATAGATGATTTAAGTGTTTACACCTATATTCACAAGTCTCAAACTGCTTTAGCTTCCAGGATATACTTTAGTAGTGATGTTAATCTGTAAAAAGAAAAGAAAAAAAAAACAGAGGTTCATTTGAAAAAAAGGAAGGAATTTGGATGGTGACATCAGAGCTGTTGTGATAACACAATAGTGACACTCACAAGTAATTTTACATCTATGTATATAGCACAAATCCACTTTTTGTTTCTCTCTGTCAGAAGGACTCCAATTACAACCTAAGGACTCCAATTACAACCTGACACATAACACATTTAAGAAAATCCCATACACAGAGTGTGTACAAATTCATATCTTGTAAATACTAGGTAGGATTTTGTTACAGTAAAACAATCACATTTTATTTGCAGTTGCCATGTGCTCCATATATACCATTTTCTGTATTTGAGGAGAAAGAATCATGTCTCATATTATTATTATATGAAACGTCAAGAATCCTGTATTTCATTCTGTGCTTAAAGCTTGCATTTTGAAATGGGCGCACATTAATTTAGTGCATTAGTCAGTCACATGGTCACACTTAGTTAATTGTATGCATTGTCATGTCATCGGGTCACATTGAAGTCATTTTGCCAGATGGCTGCAAGAGAGAAGACATTTATGCACGTGTGGTAGTTGTATTTTATATTAGCTGCTTACAGAAAGACAATAGATTATTTCTACCCGAAGAAAAGGCAACTTTGGGGGGAAAAGTATTTGTGGTTATCACCTGTAAAAGTTGAATGGATTCAAACTATGGTGTAACACTTTGAATCTATTCAATTTTTACAGGTGTAACGCTTATAATCACAGGATTTCTGTTGCACATGATGGTGAATAAATTTTAAACATGCTT
This sequence comes from Hymenopus coronatus, assembly GCA_030762935.1. Classification (NCBI taxonomy): domain Eukaryota; kingdom Metazoa; phylum Arthropoda; class Insecta; order Mantodea; family Hymenopodidae; genus Hymenopus; species Hymenopus coronatus. The sequence goes on from CM060897.1 coordinate 33,610,073, forward strand.
CCACACTCTATCATAAAAATACAATACAGCCTTCTTCTAAGCATTTAAAAAAAAATTATGAGGAACAATAGTATTGAGGAACAGTCAATTACAGCCAGCAACATTACAATGAGTTGGCACAAGGTAAAGCAAAATAGCCTATATAATAGCTTTGATTGTAATGTGTAACTTATTTGGCACATGCTGGTTGATGATTCTAGTATAAAAATGAAACTGGGCTGTAGCAAAACAAAAGAAGAAACTTTAATAGAGAACATTTTTGGATTGAAAAATGTAAGAGATTTTCTTTTACGAGTTGTGTGTATTTCCATAGTTTAAGGTCATTGAAGAGCCCGAAATTTGATCTGAAAAGAAATAGTTAAATGTTAATGTCATATTTATGGAATGTTTTGGTTCATATGTCTCTAGACAGGATTTTCAAATTTGAGCAAAATATGGAACATTGAAAACACTATAAATGTATTAAATGAAAAGAATTTTGAGTCTGATTTTGAAACACACAGCATCACTTAGTAACTACTGGGCTCCAGGAGCACTTGTTCCCATTTTCAACCCTAGGGAAAACGTGTGTTCCTGAAACCAAACAAAATCACCAGAAGAAAGATAAATATTACAGAAGGATGAATCGAACTTTAAGGTATGATGCGAAGAAAGTAAAATGTTGAATCCCCAAGATTTAGTGGATAAGTTAATATTTAACTTCAATTCTCAAGAAAACTTGATGCCAAAGATATTACCTCTGTCATAGTGTTTGTACCGTAACAAATGAGAGCACCAGTTTCTTTAAATTCACTTTATTCTCACCAGGGCACACTGTGATACAAAATAACTGAGTACTGCATTCACATCACTATCTTAACATTTAGCACTCACTGGACTGACTTTTTAATTGACCTCACTTCACACACCTGCACTTGTCAACTCCTCATAATATAGTCTGCAGCCAGGCTCCAAAAGTCCCAGCCCTAGAAATTACAGGAAAACACTGGCAGTGAAGAATGCTTCAGGAATGTTTTGCAGGAAATCATGCAAAAGCTTTTGTTTGCCCAGCTATTGCTTCTGTTATGGTTGTACATCTGGATATTAGGTGATAACCTATTGTGTATAACTTTTTAAAGCTACTTGATCGATGAAAATTAAGTAATCTGTGCTCAAGTATGAACAATTGTATATTTCTTTTATTTAATGTCACAACAGCCCAACTTCAAGCCTTGACAGCCTCTAATAGTTTCTTGATCACTGAAATTTCTAGTTAGTGAGTTTGCCACCATGGACATGTGGTGGGTGTGAGGGATAAATTCATTGCCAAATCGCACCATAGGATGAAATCACAACTTGTAGACACAGAAATTTAGACCAGGCACGTTTTCTTTCAAGGCATGAGTTGTTCTTTTTTTTTTTTTTTTTTTTTTTTTTTCCCCCTTTTTTTTTTTAAATAAAATAAGGACTACACAGCACCAATGCCTTTATTTCCCCTTCCAAAGGAAGCCATGCTAAGGATTTTTATGTACAAAAACAAAATCCATCCCCTCTGCCGGGTTTGACCCCAATGTTGGGTATTGTGAGGTTATCATGGTAAGCACTGCACCAATGAGGATGACAAGCAACTGATTACAGAGTCGGTAAATTCTGGTGATAATGAAACATTTTCACTCCTTCAAAATCTTAAAGAGTTTTTAATAGAATAGCTAGAGTTCGGTATACTATGCACATACGTTTCCCTAGTCTTTGTTCGGTAGGCTTCTTGCAATTTTAGAAGAGCAAGGCAAAGTTGAGACATGAAGTCCACTATACACTCTGACATACAGTGGTTTCAATAGTAAGATTCATAGATCCCAGAATTCATGCACATGCACAAGTGTTGTGTTTAATAATTCTGTTAGTTTGCTGTGGGTTAAATAACCTATTCACCATAATGGCTGAGGGCCTCAAAGAAAGACAGGCAGGTCTCTGTTTTCCCTGGCCCTCAGTGCCCAAGAAAAAGTGTACACACAGTATGTAAGCAACCAGAATATTCATCAGAAATTTCAATGCGCACCTTTAATATTGTTTTCATTTCATTTCTATTCATAAAATTATTGTATTTTGACACTACCACATGCTTATAGATTAGGTGGAGATAAAATTAAAGAGATGCTGAAAGCATCTAAAATGTTTTAAAAGAAAATTAAAAATGTTCAAAATCTTGCAAGAGAAATGTCATCAATCTATAAAAGCAAATGTTAATATAAAGGGGAGTTTGTTTGGAGGCTTTTTCAAGCCCACGACATTTCCAAGTTTGTATGTTAACTTCTCTATTTAGTGAAAAGAGGATATAGATGCATTATATAATGGAAAATCTTTACTTGCATTTTTTATTATTTATTTAAACAACGTCACAAGGAGCCCTTGGGCTGATAGTAAGGGATAGTCATCATTTAGGAGGGTGGTAGTGTCATAATAATTATAATTTACATCTAAGAATAAGTTAACAATAAGAATAAGTTGAATACAAAAATCTATCAAATACGCAACAAGATACATCATTTCTCAACTAAACGCAGTGTAGCATATATTTATTAATAAACAATGTGCTTTCATTTATTTGAGAACTGTAATACTACATAGTACTAATTGAAACTTAGGAATATAATGCTTTCAATACTTAAAAATAAATAGACCAACAAACAAATAAAATTACACATGAATATATAATTCCTTAGGAAATGTATACTTTGTACAGGAATCGACGAAAACAACAGTTCAAGACCTGAGAGGATTACATTTATGTGTTTATGTGGTTCCAGATTAACATGCAATAACTGAATGAAAAAGTCTTTTAGTATTTGTGAGGTAGCATTAAACCTTTGCACTTAAAAAGCCACTCTGGTGTCAGTCAACTGGAAGAATGCGATTGTCCTTGCTGATCGGTCCTCGTATCACCTCGGTCGCTTGTTGCTTACGATTCTGCGACTCCAATTGTGTTTATATTAAGTTTTGAGGTTCGATGTGTTCATGAAACAATTTTTTATGCAAAGTGCTCTGTTTTAAGAAAAGTATGGAAAAACTAAGTTCATGACGTCTTATATGCTTATTACGTTATCACATTTAAACGCAATAATAATTTGTAAAACAAAGGAAGTTGCGCACGCATTTGAAAAACGAAAGACTATCGACAGCAAGGTTGCATTCATGTTTATTTCAAGTGAAACTGAGTTGTGAATCGTGTGAGATATCCCTTGACAGTTCACTGTAAGGTAAGATATTAGCCTTTTATGACGTATTATATACTGAAATAATGGATTGCTTGTTCTAAATTGTCAGTAAGAGTATATTCGTTTTAGAAGTGATTAATTATTATCTATCATGCAAAATAACCTTAACAATCAAAAAGGTAAGTGTAGTTAACAAATTACAGAAAAAGGTGCATTTGAATGCTCAGTGAGAAGGCAGAACTCCTTATGTTACATTATTGGAGAAATTTGTTTATCTTAATGGCAAAAATATTGGATTTCTCATTTCAGAGAAATAAACGCCAGGCAAATTCAAATACATTGCCTACGACCGTCTGTCTTACCATGTAGCTGTTCCTAAAAGTGAGATCGCGATCGTTCAAGCATGTTGTAATATGTGTTCTTAAACATTTATTGCGGTCAAACTACGGTTTTGTTCCATACACCCAAAACGTCATTACGTATTATTTAGCACATATTGAAATAGGTTTAGAAAAATCTAATGTGCACCATTCACATGACTTTCTCTACATCTCTGCAACAACTTGTTCTTAAAAAGCTTATGCTTCTATTGACTTCATGCTAAATATTCAGAAAAATATTAGCAGAAATAGTCATTACTTGCTCCCTTGTAAGTAGAAGCGAAACAAGGGAGTACCATAGGTTAAAGTGATAATCAAAAACTGGTTGCTATGTGACCGAAGTTCCGTTTTTTGTATGGACAGCAGTGACAAATTCCTGTATGAGAAAAGTATATGTTTTTCAAAGCAGAAACCAAAAACAAGGAATGTCTCAAAAACGATAAACTCCACGAAAAATAATTACACAACAAATTGTGTGTTTTAACGTGCTCTACATTTTTCGAGCAGTAAGTTTTTGTCCATCTCTAACGGTTTAGCAGTTATGCAAAATTCCATAAAAATCATCCAGAATAAAGTGCTCTTCAGAGGCTATTCGCAGAAAATTCAAGATATACATTTTATATGTCAGGTATAACACGATATTTTAATCAAAATCGTTAGAGCCATTTTTGAGAAAAACCAAATTTTCAAAAAAAGTTCCATGTAAAGGGTAGTTGGGAGTGGGAGGATTTTTCTCAAAATCTTCGTGTCGCATGCCTGCAAGATGCTAAACGTAAATACTAAGTTTGGTATTTTACCGACTTTTCGTGTTTGAGTTATCGTGTTCACAGACACACACACACAGACAACTTTTTGTGAACCTTTATTTTTTTTTTTTTATATACAGGGGACCCTAAAATATATATTTCCGGTGAAATCTCGGTATCGAATTTTTGGGTGGAGTGCAATATTTTCTCTATACACTATGTACATAGTACGTGTAGAGAAAGTAAAAATCGGTCACCGGGTGCCAAAGTAAATAGCCTTTTTTTTTTACTTTATACTTACTGTGTACATAGTGTATAGAGAAGGTATTGCACTCCACCCAAAAATTCTATACCGAGATTTCACCGGAAATATATGTTTTAGGGTCCCCTGTATCAAAAAAAAAGCATTTTCAGAAAAAGGTCCGAATGTGTGTGTGAACCGATAACTCAAAAACGAAAAGTCGGTATATTAAAAATATTTACCTGGCAAATGAAATGTCTATCTTGAATTTTCTGGGGATAGCCTCGGAAGCTTACTCTACTCTGGAGAAATTTACGGAATTTTGCATAGCTCCTAAACCGTAAGAGATAGAAAAAAAAAACTTACTGCACAAAAAATGTAGAGCATGTTAAAACACACAATTTATGTTATATTCATTTTTTTTTCATGCTGTTGATCGTTTTTTAGATATTCCTTGTTTTTGGTTTCAGCTATGAAAAACTTCTACTTTTCTCATACAGGAATTTGCCAAATCTGTCAATAGAAACAAAGGAACTTCAGTCACATAGCAACCCGCTTTTGACTATCACTTCAATCTATGGTACTTCCTTATTTCCCTTCTACTTACAAGGAAGTAAGTAATAAGACTTTCTGCTCTTTTTTTTTTTTCTCTAGATTAGCATGAAGTAAATAGAAGCATAAGCTTTTTAACAATAATTTATTGCATAGATGTAGAGAAAGGCATGCGAATGGAACACATCAGATTTTTACTTTCTGTATACCTACGTACTATGTATTGCACCCAAAAATTCGATACCGAGATTTCACCAGATATTTGAGACCCCCTGAATCCAAAAGAATTTTTAGAAAAATGTCGGTGTGTGTGTGAGTCTGTGTGTCTCTGGGCGGCATAGCTCAAAAACAAAAAGAGCGTTAAAAACCAAACTTGCAGGATGCGACACGAAGATTTTCAAGAAAATTCCCCCACTATCCTTTATGTGAAAAAAATTTCGAAAATGTTGATTTTCTTAAAAATGGCTCTAACAATTTTGATTAAATTCTCTTATATTTAAGATATTTACTTTCCAAATAAAATGTATATCTTGAATTTTCTGGGAATAGCATCTGAAGACTACTTTATTCTGGTTGAATTTTACGGAATTTTGCATAACTGCTAAATCGTAACAGATGGACAAAAACTTAACGCACAAAAATGTAGAGCACATTAAAACACACAATTTATATCATACATTTTTTCGTGGAGTTGATTGTTTTTTAGATATCCCTTATTTTTGGTTTCAGCTTTGTAAAACAATACTTTTCTCATACAGGAATTTGTAAACTCCTGTCCATACAAACAAAGGAAATTCTGTCACATAGCAACAAACTTTTGACTTATCACTTTAGCCTATGGTACTCGCTTATTTCCCATTTACTTACAAGGAAACAGGTAATAAGACATCTTCTGCTAATTTTTTCTCGATTGGTATGAAATAAAAAGAAGCATAAGCTTTTTAACAATAATTTGTTGAGATGTAGAGAAGGTCATGTGAATGGAACACGTCAGATTTTTTTTCCTTTCTTTCTGTGCATGTAAATCTCAACAAAGTCATGAAATTGAGATTTATTTATGACGCTCATTAACTGCTGTGGTTCTTACCCTTCTATTCGATTTCAGAGGTTACTACTGTCCTGAGTTAGCATCAGAAAACTTCGCGTTTCCAATGACGATATGAGAGAACTGCTCCCGTTTCAGAAGTTTTGCGGAAAGTAGGGGAAGGCATTAGTGACCTCATTCAGTGTTTGTCAAAGGGGTATTTCTTACAACCAATGCTATACAAGACAGCTGCGTTCCAATTCCATGTAGAATGACTGCCTGTCAAACTGCTGCTACCGTACGCGATATGAGTTATCGTACTGACAACGTGCTCTCTGAGCCGATTTTCGAGCAGGAAGACAAAACAAAGACAGGCGGGACCTCACTAGTCTGCGAGTGGACAGTGAGTGTACAGAACCTGCCCCCTGTATGACGTCAATTCCCGTAGGTCTATTACCTCCTCAAACGTTACCCTGTCTACACCCCGTACTTATCAGTGTAGAACGGGTTATTGGTTCCACACATTTTCCATTTGCCTACAACCTAGACGTAGATTTTATATTCAGAAATAAGTTCCTTTTTACTTTCTTTATTTCGCGCATAGGTAAAGAAGGCATTGTATTCCACTCAAAAAATCGATAGCGAGATTTCACTGGAAATACACAAGTTTTATGGTCCCCTAACAAAAAGTCGGTTAAATACCAAACTTGATATGTAAGCTCAACATCTTCCAAGGATGCAACATGAAGATTTTTAAAGAAAATTTCCCATTCCCGAACTACCCTTTACATGAAAAAGATTTCCAAAACTTTGATTTTCTAAAAAATGCCTTCAATTGTTTTTATTAAAATAAGGTATGATAAAGAGATTTGCATTGCAAATAAAATGTATATTGAATGTTCTGGGTACAGCCTTTTGAAGTCTTCATTCGGAATGAATTTTGCATAACTGATAAGCCGTAGGAAATAGAAAAAGTTGACAAAAAAACTGTAGATCTTGTTAAAACACACAATTTATATGATATACCTACAGGTTTTCCTTAGAGTTAACGATTTACGAGTTATGTGTTGTTTTTCAATTTAAAATGCTTATATTTTTCTCAAACAGGAAGTCGTCATTGGTTTTTATTTTGTTTTACTCCTGGCCGTGCAAAGAGAATCGAATTTCAAAGTCAGTTGCATAGTTATTACTTCTAAGAGAAGCGCTTAGCGCATTCTCTCATTTCCACACTACTTAGAAGCAATTAAGTAATACGAGTATTTCTACTAATGTTTATCTCGATTAGCGTTAAATAGATGGGAAAATAAGCTTTTGTAAGAATATTTTCCTACAGAATAAGTAGAGAAAGCCATATGAATTATATGCACAAGATTATTTTTACTTTATCCATACGCACTATGTACATAGTGTATAGAGAAAGTATTGCACTCCACCAAAAATTCAATACCGAGATTTCACCGGAAATATATGTTTTAGGGTCCCCAATATCCAAAAAAAGCATTTTTACAAAAAGGTCCGTGTGTCTGTGAACACGATAACTCAAAAACGAAAAGTCGGTAAAATACCAAACTTGGTATTTAAGTTTAGTATCTTCCAGGGATGCGACACGAAGATTTTGAGAAAAATCCCCCCACCCGCAACTACCCTTTACATGGAACTTTTTTCGAAAATTTTGATTTTCTCAAAAATGGCTCTAACGATTTTGATTAAAATTTCGGATATTAAACATATTTACCTGACAAATGAAATGCATATCTTGAATTTTCTGGGAATAGCCTCTTGAAGAGTAGTTTATTCTGGATGAATTTTACTAAATTTTGAATAACTGCTAAACCGTAAGAGATGGACAAAAACTTACTCCACAACACACAATTTATGTTATATACATTTTTTTCGTGGAGTTCGTCGTTTTTGTGACATTCCTTATTTTTGGTTTCTGCTCTGAAAAACGTATTCTTTTCTCATACTGGAACTTGTCAACTCCTATCCATATAAACAAAGGAACTTCATTGACATAGCAACCAGCTTTTGACTATCACTTTAACCTACAGTTGTCCCTTATTTCGCTTCTACGTACAAGGATGCGCGTAATAAGACTCTTTCTGCTAATTTTTTCTGATTAGCATAAAGTAAATGGAAGTATAAGCTTTTTAAGAATTATTTGTTGCAGGGATATGGAGAAAGTCATGTGAATGGTACACATCAGATTTTTAGTCTTTGTGTTGATTTAAAACAGTACTAACAAGGACCTACAAGAATTACAATTAAGATGAAGAGCCCATTTATGCGTGGAGTGCTTGAGGTAGTGGTATACTATTTTTCTATTATGTGAAAAATGCATATATCCATTATTTATTTGGAACTTACACAATATACAATTTATTTTATTTTTAAGATATTTTATTTTATTTACAGGTACACGAGAAACTGGATGGAAATGAATTGCGGTCAATTTAAGAACACCAAAAGAAGAAATTCATTCTCTTCAAAATTCCATCTTCCTGCCTGCATCACAGAACGGGAAAAATTTGGAGTGTTACTCATTGGCGGATTCTCCGTTGCTTACGCTGCAGTCCCAATGCGACCGAAGCTTACAAAGCAAAGATTCAGATTATTTTGAGAAGAATTCCTGGCACGAAATTATTCACTGGTTAGCAGTTGTTCATCGAGGAGAGATGACCATTGAGTTGCTGCCCTGGAAACTAAAAGCAGTTTGCAATGATGAAGTTTGCACCAATAAGGCCCTGCGACGTGGAAAGACTTTTAATGACACATGATTATCAACACAGCTTTATCTGTTATATTTTTTCGTGCCATATTGCTGTACTTCTCAATAGCTCTTAGCTGTCTTAGTATGCATTGATGAAACTTGTCAGATTAATTCAGCATTATTGAGTGCTATGTCGTAATTTTATGTCAGCATATTCAGAATTGCACAAGATAAGTGGAATAAATGGAATATTTCAAACAACAATATTAGTTCATTAATTTATGCGATTCTATAACGTGCGTAATGTGTAACAGAAAGTAACTGAATGGTGTGCAGCATTTATTTTTATAGTTGGAAAAACAGAAGATGTGCATGACACATTGAATATTGGGTGTATAAATCCCTATGTTATCCTTGCCTATAAAAATCAGCACCACGGAGTTAACAGATTTCTAAGAAAATACCTACTTCCTTATATGCCAAATCCTGGACAGAGAGAGAGAGAGAGAGAGAGAGTGTGAGATTGACTAGAAACTCCCAGTTTATACCCACTATCAAGTGGAGATCCAAGATGTCCCAACTAAGGAGTCGTCATTACAAAGGAAGAACTGAAGATAACTGTTCGTCATGTTTGCCCTTTTGCAAAGAATATTGCCGTGCATGCCGCAAAGGACGTCGAACAAATCTCTGCTCGTACTGCTGTAAATGAGGCAATATATTCTGTAAACACAAATATTGTTTGTTCACTTTTTTTTTATTACATGAATAATAATGAATAAAACTCTTGATTTTTTTTTTTTTTTTTTTTTTTTGTAATTTAATGATACCTTGCATTTTAATAAAAATAGATATTTTCAGCTTTTCCAAACTAAGAATCATATTACACCTCTGCTCCGGTAGACGGGTAGCTATGTTGTACGCCACAGTATCCTTCCATCCTCGAGTGACCCAGGCTTGTTCATGCATGTACTAAAGGAATAGGATTTGTACCAGTGCGCAAATTAACGGGGGGGGGGGGAGTGAAGGGGGTTAAATTCTCTGGATCATAAAATTGTATCCCTGGCTCACGACTGCATTAATGTTTCCTTACCGGGATCTCATGATTCTGGAACGACATTTGTTGTATAGCTTCTCGCGTGATGAGCCGTATATAGTTTACGGACATGACAGGTTTGATAACAAGAGCAAACTGTAGTACCAGTGGTCTAGCGAGGTGGCCGAACCAGTGAGATCTATGTGCTATTCTATCATCCGTTCCTTCATATCTATAGTCGTCCTTCGTGGTCTAGGGTTAACGTGCTAGCCTCTGGTTCCCAAGGTCGCGGGTTAAACCCGACGGAGGGCGATCGATTTTTTCAGCCTAAAAATCCTTTGCATGGCTTCCTTCGGAAGTGAAGTAAACCCATTTCGCAGAATTATGGCACGTAAAAGAACCTCAAGCCTGCTAAAGAGGCCTCTGAGCAATATTAAGTAGTCTTTCACGCCCAATACAGAATGGGACGCTAAGAACCGCTACAGTTAAAAGCGTCCATAAATAAAAAGTCAATTCAACTTCCCATCTTAATGCGCAATATCCAAGTTTTTTTTTTTTTTTTTTTTTTTTTTTTTTTTTTTTTTTTTTCAAAATTCTCTTTTTATATCAGCCTTGCGTTAAAATGTTATAACCTTGTTTCTGCAGCCACAGTCAGGTTGCCTATCCACACGCAGCGTACTTTATCCTCACTGCTGGCTGGAACAAGTCGATGGTGTTTCATAACCAATGTTGGGAACACTACATCAACAGCGGTTGCCAATGCAGGGTTCTACTAAGTAGTCTAACGGCTTCGATTTTCAATGTTAAACCTGACTTTTTTTATGTATAGGTAGTTATGACTATTGAAAGCTATTTTTTTCTAATTAATAAATTAAATAATTATAGTGTTTGTTTTTCACAAACTTACAACAAAATTAATGAAGAAAATTTACTTTTTAATGTATGTGTGTAGAAATATTGCAAGAAGCTTGATTCGCACATTGGTTTGTATTCTAGGGTTAAGAACGATGGAAGAAATGCAGTATGAAGAACACGAAAAACTACGGAGGTGCTTTGGTTTAAACGATAAATATAAATACCTATCGTACTTGAACCGCCCCGTGCCTCTCACTAAGGCAGCCTGGATTCGATCCCAAGCGACCGTATGTTTTTTTTTTTTTTTTTTGCGGACAAAGCGGCGCAGGGGAAGGCTTTCTCCGGTTTTCCGCGCCATCACATTCTACCTGTGCTCCATGTATCATCAGTGTCATCGCCTGCGGTAGCAGTAAAAGCGGGCGTTAAATATACTTGTGTATTAATAATTGTATTAGTTTAGTTAAAAGTTGCAGTTAAATTAGAACCTGTATTATAAATGCCTAGAAGCCCTAAACTGAAAACTATACATCCTAAATTGTTTTTAGCACCTTAAAATCCATTCCTTTGTTATCAGTTACATAGGGAACATCACGAGTGTTTTCATTTTGTCGATAATTCACGACCGGAGCGAAGCGTCGGGAGTGTGTTACTCTAAGAGATGAAACACAAGTTGTATTTAATAAGACAATTCAGCGAAATAAACTATTAATAATTTATTATATATAGGGAGATTTTATCAGGTTATGCTTGTAACTTATATACGTTAGTTCTCAAATGGAAGATGACGCATTCGACCGTGTTTATTTACCGAAAGTTTTTTTTTTTTTTTTTTTTTCTCTTTCCTCACTGCCTTCTGAATTATGATATGGCCGACCATGCCTACACCCAATGCACGATAGCAATAGGGAATAATTATTTTGTTTAGCTTAAGTTATAGAGAAATGGAAAAAAACGTTATTTTATTTGAGATTATTGCACTCATCTCATACATAAGAAATTCATATAATGATTATTTTCACTCCTTTTTTAAACTAAATACATTATGAACTGGAAGAAATTTAATTAAACATTGTAACTGCATTAACTGAAAGTACAATTGCGGAACTGACAGTTATTAAAAGTGAAGGTTGGCTGCCTGGATTGTCTACCTTGTTACTAAAATCCAAGACAGGAGATTAAACATACGAACGTCAGGTGCGAGTAGACTTCAAAGAAATTAACATCAGCTGCGATAAGATTTTTCGAGAATATCGCCGCAGTCAGATGACCACGATTGGTTGAAAATGCCTAATCTCGATCATTCCTTGGCGCTTTAATAGTAGAGCTGAATTGTCTGTGAAAGACTTGGTCAAATGGCTGTAACGCAGCCGTCCGCAAGAAAGCGTTGATAAGATGCGGCGGGTGCCATACAGTACATTCGTGTGAATGCGAAGGAAGCCCGGAAATGAGATGTACTATGCGGTGAGTGCCCTGGCTGGCATAACCGGTCAGGCGGCCTCCTGAAGGTTGTACTGCCTACACTGTGTGGAATCCGATCATGATACCAACTGACCCTGCTTCACCGCGTGAGACGCCAGCTGATAATTACAGAGTTTCATAGTTGTCTAGACCAAGGCTAGCGCCGCGAGACCAAGGATTGCAACACGAGCATTCAAATATGTCATCATATATTGTTAAGTTTTCTGTTTTGCTTTAGTATTATTAATTTTCGTGCTTTAGACGATTTTTCTCCATCATTAATATTTCCTTTAGCAATGAGGTTTTGCTTTCTCTACTTCGTACATAGTACACAAATAGAAAAGGTGTTGGATTCCACCCAAAAATTCGATGCCGAGATTTTACTGGAATCCAAAGAAAAACATGTTTGAAAAAGGTTCACCTGTCTGTGAAGAGCATAATTCAAAAACAAAAAGAATCAAGACCACAACCATATTTGATATTTAAGTTCAGTATCTTCAAGAGTATGCTACACGAAGACTTTCAAGGAAATCCTCCAACTCAAACTAACCTTTACATGGAAAATGTTTCGAAAATTTTTATTTTCTCAAAAATGGCTGTTACGATTTTGATTAAAGTACCTTATGTGAAACTTATTTACATTGCAAAATGTATATCTTGAATTTCATGGGAATAGCCTCTCAAATCTTCTTCATTTTGAATGACTTCTATATAACTAAGAACTTGAAAATTTTCCGGCGCTGGTTATTAATGATTTCTTCTTGGGATGTCAACCAGGTAAGTGCTGGATTAATTTCCAAGCTTTCAATGACGTACTCTGTCGTCATCATCATTGAAAGCTTAGAAATTAATCTCTCACTTATCTGGCTGACATCACAAGAAGAAATCATTCTGTATAATGGTAAACTGGTTATCGAGGTGATTCCTCATCACCATGGCACTTAATGGCGAACTCATGAACTACAAATTCAAATCTGATCATGGAAACATCATAACGATGCCTTTTGCTCCACTTAGGAGATACAGGAATACCACTACCACCACCACTACTTCATGTTAACCTAGATAAATAGTAGAAATGGTTTCATTTCGTAGTTTCCTTTACGTACAAGGGGAATAAAATGAAATGAAAATGGCGTGTTATTTATGGACGCTCTTTAACTGATGTGGTTTTCAGCGTCCCATTCTATATTGGGCGTGAAAATCCGCTTAATTTTGCTCCGAGGCTTCTCTATCAGGCTTGAGGTTCTTTTACGTGCCGTAAATCTACGACACGGGACCAACGGCTTTACTTCCCTTCCGAAGGAAGCCATGCTAAGGATTTATTAAAGCCGAAAAAATCCATCGTCCTCCACCGGGTTTGAACCCGCGACCTTGGATATATGAAGTCAGCATTGTAACCATTACACTACGGAGGGCTATGACACACAAGGATAGTAAAATGTTTTAAAATGTTGTAGTTATGTGATGCTTTTGAATTTTCTTTCTATTAGCATGATCAGAATAAAAAAGAAAAAAGGGAGGGAAAAAAACGCACACCCCACACATTGTGCTTTAACGAGATCTATATGATTTTAAAGTAGGATTTTATCTATACACATACATTTCATTTGTCATAAAAATATCTTAAACACACGATATCTTTCAAAGTTATTGCATCCATCTTTGAAAAAATAAAAATTTTCATAAAATATTCACTGTTAGTTGGAGGTGTGGGGGATGTTCTTGAAGGTCTTCATGTCACATCGTTGGAAAATGTTGAATTTAAACATCACTTTGGTATATAACGGGCTTTTTGTTTTTGAGTTATGCTGTTCACAGATACATACACAGGACTTTTTCTAAAAAAAAAAAATGTTATTTTGTATTCAGGGAACCTCAAATGTTATTTTCAGTGAAATCAAAAAGACAAATGACGATTTCCCATTTGAGAAAAGTATAAGTATTGGAAAATTTAAACCAATAACAAGGGATATCACTAAAATGTATTAAATTATTAAAAACATTTACATGTCAAATAAAATCGATGTCTTGAATTTTCTGTGAATAGCCGAAGAACCTTTGCTTAGCTGGTAAACCGTAAGGAATAGAGAAATCATACTAGACAAATATGTGGATCTCATTCAAAACATCTCATTAGATTTTTTTTTTTTTTTTGGGAGGGGGTAGAATGAACTATTTTGGAGATGTTGCTCGTTATTGATACAAATATTTTTCCAATAATTAGGTTTTTCTTTAATGAGTAGGCGTCATTCGTATTTATTAATTTATTTTGTTTTTTAGTTCTGATCATGCAAAGAGAAAGGGATTTGAAAGGCACTCAACGATCAGATTTTAAAAGATTTGAATATCGGTTTATCTTTGTGAAGTCTCTTATTCCGCTGATACCTACAAGGAAATAAATAATAAGACTTTATATAAGTTTTTCCTATATCTTCAATCTGTATCACGACATCCTTCGTGTAGTTATGTCAAGCTTGTTCACCGCACACTGCTTTAGGTATATGCCATCATAACCGCATTCCAATGTTATGATACAAGCCCTTTGACCTTTCTTATATTTAAACTGCTTACTTAAACCAATTCCAGTTCGTTGTTTAGTAATTATGACACAGTTTAACTGTACACTATTGGAGACAACAGACTAATATCAATATCATTTGAGAAGATAAGCTATAACACTTATGAATCTCAAAATTTTAATGTCATTTTTTAATATATTTATTTGCTATTAAAACAAAGAACATACATTACTGGTGTTTCTATTAATTCCTTACTCTACCACCTTCTTATATTGAATAGAGGGCTCATTTATTGCATTCCACCCACAAATTTGATAGGTACTGAGATTTCACCGGAAGCACGTATTATGAGGTCCCTTAAATACATACATTTTTAGGAAAAAGTGAATATGTGTTTAGTCTGTGAACATTGCAATTAAAAAACGAAAATTCTGATAAACAGCAAACTTTGTATGTAAGTTCATCTTCTATGGATGCGACATAAAATTTTTGATGAAAATTTTCCCACAAAAACTACCTCTACACGAAACAATTTTTTTATTTTTATTTTTCTAAAAAATGGCTAACAATTTTGATAGTCTCTGAAGTCCTCTTCATTTGGAATGAATTCCGTATAGCTTTGTATAACTCGTAAACCGTGAGAGAGAGAGAGAGAGAGAGAGAGAGAGAGAGAGAGAGAGAAACAAAAACTTACTAGCACGCTTGGATACTGTGGTGGTAGCGTATCTACCTCACATTCAATAGGTCACGAGTTCGAATCTCGCTTATGGTTAGTTACCTGGATAATTTTTTTCGGGGTTTTCCCTTGTCCTGAGAAGAAGAATATCGAGTAACTTTAAGCTCCATGAACCCGAGATCATTTGAGCATCTTTTCACCAATTTCATTCATCGTCCAATATGACCAACCAGGTTAAAGGGCGTTAAGCTATTATAAAAACAAAACAACAAAAAAAAAAAACCTTACTATGCAAAACATTAAATTTATTTAAAAAACATGTTTTATTTGAAATACTTTTTAAGCAATTTCCAATTTTTAGGCAGGAGGGGGAAGGTTAACTCCCAATGTCATCGGACATACTTTGTCATTTTTGAAGTGGTCCCATGTTGTTTCTCGCGATATGGAAAAAGTATGTGGAATTTCAAAGCCAATATTCATCCATCTTTGTGGTGTTGGATAGCGTTGTCTCACATACAAACGAAATCGAGTTCGAATCTCGTTTAGGATGTGTTATCTAGATAAGGCTTTTCCGAGGTTTTCCCTTATCCTGAGAAAACGAACGCGAGTAACTCTAAGCTTTAGGGATCTCAACCCATTTAAGTATGATTTCAATAATTTTGTTCATAGGTAACCGTTCAATGTACGAGGATAAATCAATAAATATCCGCACGCAATGCTATAACATTTTACAAGAACAATAAGGAACCTACCATTACATCATTTTTCAACTTAGTCTCCCTGCTTTTTATGCACTTGTCCAGCGTTGTCCAAGCTTCCTAATGCCCTCAGAAAAATGTTTTCGACTGATCAGCAAGCCATAAATACACAGCTTCCTTCACTTTTTGATCTAAGGTGAATCGACGGCCTCTTAAGGCATCTTTAAAGTGGATCAAAAATATGATAATCCGAGGGAGCAAGAAGTCAGGACTAAAGCAGGATGGTCTAACACGTCATTCTCAACAATGTTTGAATAGTGTGGATGACAGTATGTGGACGCGCGTTGTTGAACAGAACATCTTCCGTCGAAAGACCTCGGCGTTTGGTTCGAATAATTGCAGGCTTCAGTTTGTCACACAGCATCTCACTATAACGTATACTGTTTTCTGTTATGCCTTTCTCTAAGCTATGTTCCAGTATTGCCCCTTGTGAGTCCCAGAAAAATGTAAATATCACTTTTCCTGGGGAAGGTTGATTCTTGAGTTTTTACTTTCTCTAGTACGCATGTACAATGTACATAGTAGATAGAGGTTTTGTATTTCATTCAAAAACTCTATGTCCAGATTTCACCGGAAATACATGTTTTGGGGTCTCCTGAATATAAAAGATATTTTATAGAAAAAAGGTCCATATGTATGTGTGTGTGTGTGTGTGTGCGTTGTACACAGTATAGCTTAAAAACAAAAGCTAGGCAAATATCTAACTTGGTATTTAGATTCCGCATCTGCCAAGGATGCGACACGAAGATTTTCAGGATAATCACTCCAATCCCAACTGCTCTTTACATGGAACATTTTTTGAAATTTTTGATTTTCTCAAAAATGACTAACGATTTTAATTAAATACCATATGTCTAAGAAATTTTCATAACAAACAAAATGTAGGTACTCATAGATATATCTTGAATTTCTGGGATTAGCCTCTGAAGACCTCTTCAGTGTTGATGAATTATATGTAACTCGTCAATTGCAAGAGATAAACAAAACACTTACTACACAAAAAATGTAGATCGCATTAAAACACACAATTTATGTCATATACTCTTTTTGTGTGTGGAATTAAACGTTTCCGAGATATTCCTTGTTATTGGTTTCAGTTTTGAGTTTTTCTCAAACGGGAAGTAACTTTTGTTTCATCTCTTGTTTTACTCCTGGGAATGCAAGAGAAAATCGGATTTCATTTGTTTCACATAGCTATTAGCTTTTAAAAGATTTGACTATCGCTTTAGCCTAATGTATACCTACCCTACTTCCCGTCTATTTGCAAGGAAGCAAGTAATATCAATTCTGCTAATGTTTATCCCGTTTATAGCTCGGTGTAGATAAAATAATACTCTTATTTGTAAGGAAAGTTTATTTGTGGGAAGACAGAGAAGGTCATGTAAATGGAATAAATAAATAAATAAATGTGATTTTATTTATGGACGCTCTTTAACTGCGGCGGTTCTCAGCGTCCCATTCTATTACTGGATGAAAGACCTCATTTTGCTCAGAGGTCTCATTTATCAGGCTTGAGGTTCTTTTACGTGCCGTAAATCTACGACACGAGACCAACGGCTTTACTTCCCTTCCGAAGGAAGCCATACTAAGGATTTTTACGCCCGAAAAAATCCATCGTCCTCCGCCGGTTTTGAACCGGTATATGAAGTTAACATGGTAACCATTACACCATGAAGGGCGACTATAAATGAGTACATCAGATTGTTTTCTTCACTGGAGAACTCGGATGCTTCCATTCCATGGTCTGGTATTTGTTTTCCTGTTCAAAATGGTGGATCCACTTTTCATCTCCAGTGAATATTCGTTTAAAAAGCTGATGTGCTCCATTCACATAACCTTCTCTAGCTGTTCCATTAACATATTTTTTTTACAAAAGATTATTCTTTTATCTACGTCATGCTCATCTTTAACAGACTTTCTTATTACTTGCTACCTTATTAGTATAAAGGAAATAAGAAAATACACACACATTCACACACACGGGTTTTTTTTCTAAAAATAATATTTTCGAACTCAGGGGGTCTCAAAACGTATACTCGTATTTCCTGTGAAATCTTGGTATCGAATTTTTGGGTGAAATACAGTACCTTCTCTGCCTGGGTAGTGTGGTGGTAGCGTATCTACTTCGCAAGGTATTCAGTTCGAATCCCGCTTAGGGTGAGTTGCCTGGATAAGTTTTTTTTTCGGGGTTTTCCCTTATTCTGAGAAGACGAATGTCGAGAAACTTTAAGCTCCAAGGACCCCGATATCATTTGAGCATCATTCCACTAATTTCATTCATCGTCCGATATGACCAACCAGGTTAAAGGACGTTAAGCTACAAAAAAAAAAAAAAAAAAAAAAAAAAAAAAAAAATACCTTCTTTGCCCAGATTGTACGTTGTACATATGGGCTAGAGAAAGTAAGAGAGCTATTTTATAGTGTTCAATGTCCGCTTTTACTACATATAGCACAGCAGGCGATGACACTAATCATATATGGATTGAAGATGGAGCACTAGTGGAATGCGTTGGTGGGGGATACCGGTGAACCCGAAGAAAACCCGCCCCTTGCGTCGCTTTGTCGACCACAGATCCCACATGCGGTTTCCTGGAATTGAACCCGGGCCGCCTCTGTGAGAGGGACCGTCATCAAAAAACTGTCCCCTTCGTTAGCTTGACAGTCCAGTAGGCACTGACTGATGACCACACGATTGCGCTAATGCTCTTTTGCTGCTGTTTTGGAACCCAACTTACACAGAATTTACGAAAGCCTAGCTTGTTACGAACAATGCCATGCGGAATCGTGACTGATTTGCAAATAATTTGGCACTTCATCGATAGTCAGGTGGTTCATCAGAATCATGACAGGAACTTCCTCATTGTTGCTGTCTCGGATAAAGGGCGTTAATTAACCACCAAACCAACCAAGAAATATGATACTGTGTAGGTTAATTGATCCCTGATGGTCGAAAGCCTAACAAAAGTCAAAGTACAAGGATAGCCTCCTGTATTCCTCTTGTATTTGCAAGGAAATATACAATGAAACAATTTTTACAAATGGTTATCTCGAATAACACGAAGTAGATAGAATATTAATCTGATGTGATACATTCACATCATTTTCTTTACCTACTCTGCAATAAATTATTCTTATAAAAACTAATTCTTTTCGTGCTTCATGCCAATCAAGATAAACATTAGCAGATATGATCTTGTTGCAAGTAGGAGAGAAATAAGCAAATGAATTAGGCTAAAGCGATAGTCAAATATTTTTAAAGCCGGTCGCTGTGTCATGCAATTGAAACTTCAGTTTCTTAGAATGACTAAGAGGAAAAAAAGTGAATAACTGCTTCCTTTGAGAAAAGTCTAGGAAATTTTAAAAACAATAACAGGAAATATCACGGAAGTTGTTAGCTTTACAAAAACTGTATGTGGCACATTGAACAGATCTCCATTCTTTGTATAACAAGTTTTTGTCTATCTCTTAAGGTTTACCAGATATGCAAAAGTCGTTCAGTATGAAGAGAAGTTCAGGATCTATTCCAAAGGTATTCAAGATATACATTTTATTTGCCATGTAAATAAATATCTTTAATGTACGATATTTTAATCAAAATCATTAGAGTTATTTTTGAGAAAATATCGAGAAATTTCCACATAACGGGTTATTTGGGTGGGAGGATTTTCCTGAAAATCTTCGTGTCGCATAAAGGTGTGTTGGGTCGGTTTATGAAGGGTGAATTAAGTTAGAAAAATATTGAACTTAAACATCAAGTTTGGTATTTATTTGGTATTTGGTTTCGACTTTCTGTTATGAGATTTGTCTTCCTCATGCATGGAACTTTTCTAATTTTTTTCCCCTTCTCAATGAGGGATGATCAGAAACTGCGACTACAAGGCCAATATTCTTGGCGTTTCGTCTTTTACAGCGAACTTAGTAGTAGTAGTTGTTGTTGTAAGTGGTAATTCTAATACATGCGGTTGACAACTGCGCAGAGTTTCAGCCAACTCTCACCTACAGCGCTACTGCAAGGTAAACACAAATGGAGACTCGTTTGGAAAACTGACCTCGCGAAGAAATCCCCTGCTATCCTATTTCTGTAGGCGAAATATGAAACCGCGGCTGACAATCATGGACAGCTGATAAAGGTTTATGGAGAGATTGTAATATCTCATCAGCATGCCGTAGAATGGTGTCAAAAATATGCGGCCAGTGGAGAAAACATTACCAACGTGGATCGCAGTGGCCGAACCAGCATCCACAGATTTGAACAGAACTCGCGTAGAGTTTATCAGGACAACAGGACATATGACGGTAGAACTGGGAATGTCTTTTAGAAGCATTCATCACAATATTCACGATATTCCGTACTACCGGAAAGTTTGTTCCCGATGAGTTACACAAAAACTGTCCTGACAACACCAGGAGAAGCACTTGGGTGCAAGTCTGCAACTTTTGCAACGGGAGGGAATAGTTTTCTTCACCGCATTGTCACGGGTGACGAAACTGTACCCTCAGCAGTAAGCTGTCATCATTGGAGTGGAAACACCCTTGTTCTTCAAAGACAAAGAAGTTTAAAGTGATGGCCACAGTGTTTTCGGATAGCGCAGGTGTCATACTTGTGGAGTTTTTGGAAAGAGGGCACATAGCAACCGCTGGCCGATACTGAGAGACCATGACACGATTGCGCGAAGCAATCAGAAGAAAACGGCCAGAACTCCTCCAGAGGGTGCCATCTTCCTTCACGACAACACGCAACCTCATACAGCCCCGAAGACCACCACGCTGTTGAAGCAGTTCCTCTGGGATATCATCGACCATCTTCGCTCCAACCCGGATCTCGCTCCCAGCGACTTTCCCATTTTTTCTCACTTGGAGGAACAGATGAGAAGATACAACACTTCACGACAACGCGGCTGAACACGCAAGGACAGGAATTTCACCAGGAGGGAATATTCAAACATCCCACAAAGCGACAAGTGCCAAACACGATATAGAGACTACGTGGAAAAATAACTTAATGCATATAATACCAGATGGCTGTATTGGTTGTACGAAGTAAAATATATTCGTTTCACTGCATGCTTTGTAACTTTAATTTCTGATCTTCCTCGTATTCAGGGGTCCTCAAAATAGTATTTCCTGTGAAATATCGGTATCGAATTTTTGGATGGAGCACAATACCTTCTCTACCTATTGTGTACATTGTATATACTATTCTTCTATTTACTTTGCGTCATTCGAGATAAATATCTACAGAAATTCTTTTATTACATATTTCCTTGCACATACAACAGGATTAAGGGAAGGTCAAATCTTTAAAGAGCTGTACACTTTGTGATGGATATGAAACTCTGTTCCCTTTGCTTGATCAGCAGAAGTAAAAACGAATAACGACTCCTCATTTGAGAAAAATATAAATATGGGACATTTTAAGCAAATAATCAAGAATATCTAAACTGTTAACCAGGGGCGGCTCGTCCTTACGTGCTGAAGAGCTGCAGCACGCTACTTTTTTTTCTTCTAAATTACATAACAGACATGCTGAAGGACCATGTAACAAACATAACACATTATGGTAGTAATAAGAAAGGCAGCACTGCCAATGACGAACTCTCGAAGCAAGGTAAACACGCAAGTTTAGCTAATGGAATGCATCCACGTGCTCAAAGCGATCAAGCACGGTAGGTGAATATTGCGCTTGCGTAGAACCTTCCCCTCTTACCCCCCCTGACGGTCGCTGTCCCATCGTTTTCGCACTGCTACGTGCTGCGTTTGGCTAAAGCACGGAATCAATGAAATCGCTACGAGTGTTAGTTCTTTTCCTTATAATCGTTTTGGCAGCAGACGAAACAGCCCTGCCACACTCACCTAAGTGCCACACTAAACATCAGAATTTAGTGAAATTAATTAAAGCGTATTACAACGTTTTATTTTAGTTATAATAACTAATTATATCTTTGTGATACAAACTGAGCCATAAAAGGACTATTATCTCCATACCTTATTCACATTGGAACGTACAGAACATTGTTTGTTATATTGTTTGTTAACATTGGTAACCATAAGTTCATATTGGCGCAATGTGTTACTTCCGCAAATGTGAAATCTAACAGGCCCACGTGTATCACATTGAAACAAAGTGTTCTGTTGTGTAAATGTTATTCAGTGTCAGTTTTCAGTTTATTTCCAACTGTGATCAGTATCATTCAGTGTAGGTTTGTGTTACTTTCATAGGTAAGAAAACTTTAGTCATACCTAATGAATATAGTTGATGAGCTGTTAAAAACTCCCTTTTCAAGGCGATCGTTAGATGAAAAGATCAGGATAAAAAATTTAGGGCGACCTACTCCTGATCTAAAAATTGAACAGAAAGCAAAAGGAAGTAAAAATTCTATTTACACAAGAAAGTTTAACACAAATATATATGACAACAGTGACTGGATCTGTGGTTGTGAAATCAGAAACGCGCTCTTTTGCTTTCCTTGCCTCTTGTTTGGAAGTACAGATTCGTGGTCTACGACTGGTGTTAAAGATCTAGGTCATGTTAATGAATATATAAAAAAAACATTCAAATAGCAAGAAGCATATGAAAAACTCGCTTGACTTCTCAATGCTTGGAGGTGTAAATATTGCAACGCAGCTAAGCAGGGCATATCAAGATGCTACACAAAAACATAATGAACAGGTTGAGAAAAATAGATACATATTATCCAGGATAATAGACTGCATCAAATTTTGTGGGGCCTTTGAGCTTGCTTTGCGTGGACATGATGAGACGGAAACGTCAGATAATCCCGGCGTGTTTTTAGGCCTTATAAATCTATTGGGCAGTATAGACAGTGCGATGAAAGAGCATACCGAAAGCAATAAGGTGTTCAAAGGATTATCTAAGACCATCCAGAATGAACTACTTGATTGCATGTTGGAAGTGTGCCACGAAGAAATTGAAAGAGAAATGAAGGAGGCAGCCTATGTTGCTATCATGGCAGACGAAACCACTGATATCACTGAAAAAATTCAGTTGGCATTAATTTTTAGATATGAAAGGAACGGCTTTATTTATGAACGGTTTTGGGGATTTTTTAATCCATCTGATCAGACCGCTAATTCTATTGCCGGTTGTATTTTGAAAGAAGTGGACACCCTTTTTAAGGATGATCGCCATAAAATCATCGCCCAGACTTATGACGGTGCGTCTGTAATGAGCGGCAACACAGGAGGCGTGCAGATCAAGGTGAAAGAACACTATCCTCTCGCACAGTATGTACATTGTTACGCCCATCAATTAAATCTGGTTATGGAGAAAGCAGCTTCTCAAAATCAGTCCGCCAGAATATTCTTCTGCAGTCTCTCAGCTTTTCCAGCATTTTTTTCAAGATCTCCACAGCGTTTAGCAGCATTGGAAGCAACTGTTGCTCGAAGAGTTCCTCGAGGATCTGCAACAAGATGGAATTTCAAGTCTAGGACTGTTAACACCGTATATGAACACAGAGAATCTCTGATCGATTGTTTTGACGAATTAGAACAATCTTTATCAGATAGGACAGTGCAAGAAGCTCGTGGCCTGTGGCATAATTTGGAGGATGGAGAATTTAATTTCTGGCTTGCTTTTTTTCAGAAAATAATGCCACATGTAGACATTTTGTATAATCAGCTACAAGCAAGACAGATGGATGCAGTGAAGGCAAAAAATGCAGTCCAATCTTTTGCCAAAGCAATTGATGCCGTGCGAAGTAGAACGGATGATATAGCACACCAGATTCAGACATCTAACGTCCACGTTACAAAAAGACGTCGTAGGGAAACTAACTTAGGAGTAGATGCCAAGGAAGTATGTGACCGAATAATATCGGAGGTACACAGCCGCTTTGAGTCCACAGAACATCTTGATGCTGCAAAACTATTGGATGCAAAAAACTTTGAATTATTTTCTCAAGTTTTTCCTGAAACAGAACTCGGCATTGTCTGTGATCGATACAAAGATCTCGACAAAAACAAGCTCCGAACCGAACTTAGCATTTTATATGAGCATCCGGAATTCAGGAAAGTAGAAGGTGCTCTTCCACTCTTGCAGTTGACACTAAAAAATAATCTGCAAAAAACTTTTAGTGAAGTGACAAAGGTTTTAAGAATTGTTGTGACTATTCCCATGTCAACTGCAGAACCAGAACGATGTTTCTCCTCTTTGAAGAGGATAAAAACCTTTCTGAGGAACACCATGTGTCAGGATCGCCTTACCTCTCTGGCCATGCTATCCATAGAGAAGAAATTCGTTACAAATATCAGGGATTTCAACGTCAGAGTGATGGACAAATTCTGCATGAAGAAACATCGGCGTATGGACTTCATTTTTCGAAACTAGGTGAGTTGCATGCATTTTTTTTTCCCCCGTGCAGCACGCTACTTGTTTTAGGCACGAGCCGCCACTGCTGTTAACTATCACAAAAAATTATCTCACATAAATTGTGCATTTTAACGAGATCCACGTTTTAGTGTATTAGATTCTGTCTATCTTTTAGGTTTGCCAGTTTTGGAAAAGTCTTCCAGAATAAAGAGGAACTCAGAAGCTATTTCCAGAAAATTTAAGATATACATTTCATTTGTCATAAAATGTCTTAAACATGTGGCATTTTAACCAAAATCGTTAGAGTATTTTTTGAGAAAATCAAAATGTACGAAAAACTTGCACTGTAAATTGGGGGGGGGGGATTCGTGAAAATGTTCGTGTGGCATTCTTGAAAGATGCTGAACTGAAATATCAAGTTTGATATTTAACCGATTTTTCGTTTTTGAGTTGTGCTGTTCACACACACGCACACACGGACCTTTTACTAAACATTTTATGTGTTCCATTCACATGACGTTCTCTACACCTCTGCAATAAATGAATGTTAAAAAGCTCAAGCTTCTTTTAACTTCATGCTAATCGAGAGCAAACAAGCAGAAATAGTCTTATTACTTGCTTCCATGCAGGTAGAAGGTAAATAAAGGGGTAGCATAGGCAAAAGTATTAGTCAAAAGCTGGTTGCTATGTGACTGAAGTTCCTTTGTTTCTGTGGACAGAAGTTGACAAATTCCCGTATGAGAAAAGCATGTTTTTTAAAGCTGAAACCAATGACAAGGAATATTTAAAAAGCGATCTACTCCATGATAAAAATGTATGTAACATAAATTGTGTGTTGTAACGAGCTCTACATTTTCTGTCCAGTAAGTTTTTGTCTGTCTCTTACGGTTTGCCAATTATATAAAATTCCGTAAAATGTATCCAGAATAAAGTAGTCTTCAGAAGCTATTCCCAGAAAATTCAAGATATACATTTTATTTGCCAGGTAAATATCTTTAATGTACATACGATATTTTAATCAAATCCTTAGAGCTGTTTTTGAGAAAATCAAAATGTTCGAAAATTTTTCCATGTAAAGGGTAGTTGGGGGTGGGAGGCATTTCTTGCAAATCTTCGTGTCGTATCCTTGGAAGATACTGAACTTAATACCAAGTTTGGTATTTACCGAATTTTCGTCTTTGAGCTGTGCTGTCCACCTTCACACACTCACACGCGCGCGGAACCTTTTACCAAAAATGCGTTTTTTGGATTCAGGGGACCCAAAACAGTATTTCCTGTGAAATCTCGGTATCGAATTTTTGGGTGTGTTACAATACCTTCTCTATACACGTTATGTATAGTACGTGTGGAGAAAGTAAAAATATTTATTCAGGGACCTAAAAATGTACTTCCGGTTAAATCCCGGTATCGAATTTTTGTGAAGAATGCTATTGTAAGAATAGTTTTAGAAAATATATAATT
Organism: Hymenopus coronatus; assembly: GCA_030762935.1. NCBI lineage: Eukaryota > Metazoa > Arthropoda > Insecta > Mantodea > Hymenopodidae > Hymenopus > Hymenopus coronatus. The sequence continues at coordinate 33,636,012 of CM060897.1, forward strand.
AATGTTATGTGTTCCATTCACATACCTACTTTCTCTCTCTGTTCCGTAACAAACTATTTTTACAGAGCCTATTCTTTTATTTACTTTATGCTAATCAAGATTAGCAAATTTGACTTCATTATTACTTCCTTATAATTAGGAGAGAAGTACATAAATATGTTGGGCTAAATCGATAGTTATTTTTTTTTTAAAAATTAGTTGCTGTGTGCTTGAAATTCGTTTCTCTTTGCATGGCCAGGAATAAAGCTAAAGAAAGAGGAATGACAAATTCCCATTTGAGAAAAGTTTAAACATTTTAAATTGAAACGAATATATCGAAAATTATAAGCTCACAAACATTTTTCTGAGATATATTGTGCTGCATGTTTTGTGCAGTACATTTTTGTCTATCTCTTTCGGTTTACCAGTTACGAAAAATTCATCCAGAATGAAGAGGACTTCACAAACTATTCCAAAATTTAAGATAGATATATTTTTATTTTTCATGTAAATATCTTTAATATACGTTATTTTAATGAAAATTGTCATAGGTATTTTGGAGAAAATAAAAACTTTCGAAGATTTTTCCATTTAGTTTGGGGTTGGAAACTGTCTTGAAAATGTTTATGTCGTATCCTTGGAATATGCTGAACTTAAACATTAAGTTTGATATTTAACCGACTTTGTTTTTACGTTATCATGTACACAGACACACACGAATCTTTTTCTAAAAATCTGATATGTTCTATTCACATCACTTTATATCAATATCTTTAAAAAGTGTTATTATAAAGCTTATTATTCTATCTACTTGTGCTAATCAAAATAAAAATTAGCAAAATTGGTTTATTTTGTTGTAAGTAGAAGGGAAAACAAAGGAATGCACTAGGCTAAGGTGATAATAGAATCTTTTAAAAGCTGTTTGCTATGTTCGTAATCTTTGCATGGCCAGGAGTTGACAAATTCCTGTATGAGAAAAGTTTAAATATTTTAAAACTGAAACTAATAACAAGGAAAATGGTTTACTCCACAAAAAAAAAAAAAAAAAAAAAAATGTGACAAATTGTGTGTTTTTGACGTGCTCTATATTTTTGTGCGGTAACTTTTTGTCTATCTCTTACGGTTTACCAGTTATGCAAAAGTCATTCAGAATGACAAGGACTTCAGTGACTATTCCAAAAAAATTGAGTTATACATTTTATTTATCATATAAGTATATTTAATATACGGTGTTTTAATCAAAATTGTTGCAGCCATTTTTGAGAAAATTAAAACTTCCGAAAATTTGTCCATATAGATAGTAGTTTGAGGTAGGAGAATTTTGTTGAAAATCTTTGTGCCGTATCCTTGGAGGATGCTTAAGCTCAATATCAAGTTTGGTATTTAACTGACTATTTGTTTTTGAGTTATGACGTTCAGAGATACACACTTTTACCAAGAATGCCTGTTTTTTCCAGAGGACCTTAAAAACTCTATGTTTAGTGAAATCTCCGTATACGTACTATGTACGAAATGGTGAAAGTAACAAAATCTGATGTTACATTCACATGTTTTTTCTACGTTCATCGTTTATTACTGGGCAGCGTTTAAATACTGTTTCTGGAATACACATCCTTGCTACCAAAATGTCACTTTAGAGGAAGCATTTGAAGTAACGGAAGCTAATGGTGAGAGATATCGGCGACTACGACACCCTTTCACCTTCAGGAATTGAGTGTGGGTAGAATAACTGTGTGGTTGCCTGAATGTGTGACTCATTTCACCTTGTGCATGTATAACACTAGGAAGAGTTATTATTCTACTAGAATGAGGAAAACTGATAACATTGGCTGTTTAAGAAGTTGTTTCTTTTCAAAGCACGCTTCACGTATTAATACTCTAGAAGGATAAATACAAAAGGTCTGATGTGTTCCATTCACATTACTTTCTCTATATCTCTGCAACAAAGTATTGTTAAAAATCTAATGCTTCTATTTACTTCATGCTAATCGAGAAAAAAAAAATAGAAGAAATAGTCTTATTACTTGCTTCCTTGTAAGTAGAAGCGAAATAAGGGAGTACCATGGGTTAACATAGCTGGTTGCTATGTGACTGAAGTTCCTTTGTTTGTATGGACACAAGTTGACAAATTCCTGTATGAGAAAAATATAAGTTTGTCAAAGCTGAAACCAAAAACAAGGAATATCTCAAAAACGATCAACTACACGAAAAAAAAAAAAATATATATAACATAAATTGTGCGTTTTAACGTGCTCTACGTTTTTTGTTTAGTAAATTTCTGTCTATCTCTTACGGTTTACCAGTTATGCAAAATTCATCTAGAAGGAAGCAATCTTTAGAGGCTATTCCAAGAAAATTCAAGATTTAAATTTTATTTCTCAGTCATCTTTAATACACAGTATTTTATCAAAATAGTTAAGAACAATTTTTGAAGAAAACACAGTTTTGAAAAAAAAATCAATGTCAAAGATAGCTTTTCTTCAAAATCTTCGTGTCGTAACCTGAAAGGTACTAAACTTAAATACCACACACACATGATGCTTTTTCTAAAAATTTCTTTTTTGACTCATGGGACCTCAAAATATGTATCCATCTCGATACCGTTTTTTTGGGTGAGATACAATATAGTACCTTCTCTAATCTAATATATGCATAATATATAGAGATGTAATAACGTGTTTTATGATGAATGGGTCTCCGTTTTTCACTTTGCTTTTATGATTTTAATACGAATATAATCTAGTTAGTATTGCAACAGGGATTTTGTTTGGAAGGTCATTGTTCCATCACTAAATGTTAAGATACATTATCTAATGATATTTTAAAGCCCAAAAAGAATTATTACTTTCCCTACTTACATAGTACATAGGTAGAGAAGATATTGCATTCCACAAACAATTCAATACTGACTTTTGGCTGGAAATACACGTTTAATGGTCACTTGTATCCAAAAATCATTTTTAGAAAAATTTCCGTGATATGTACATGTAAACCATATATCTCAAAAAACGAAAAATCGGTTAAATAAAGTTGGTCATTCAAGAATGCGACACGAATATTTTAAAAAAATACCTTACTGCAAATTACCATGCAGTAAAAAAAATCCATATTTTGATTTTCTCAAAAATGATTAACGATTTTTGTTCAAATGCCGTTTTTATTAGATATTTACATGACAAAGGAACTGAATATTGAATGTATATTTCTGATAAGACCTCTTCATTCTGAATAAACTTTGCATAACCGATAAGCAGTAAGAAGTATACAAAAATTCACTGCACAAAACACTGATGTGTTCCATTCACATGTCTTTCTCTAGATCTTAGTAACAAATTATTGTTAAAAAGCCTTTTCTTCTATCTACCTAATGTTAGTTGAGAAAAACATTAGCAGAAATTGCCTTTATTGTAAGTTTCCTTATAAGTAGAAGAGAAATAGGGAATGAATTAGATTAAAGCGATAGTCAATCTTTTAAAAGCTGGTCGGTATGTGATTGAAATCGTTTCTTTGCTTTACCAGGAGTTGACAAATTCCCGTATGGGAAAATTTTAAATATTTTAAAACTGAAACCAATAACAAGGTTTATCTCTATAGTGGCCAAATCCACAAAAAATTGTATGACATAAATTGAGTAGTTTAAAGATATATTGGTTTTTTTTTTTTTTTTTTTTTTTTTTTTTTTTTGTCTATCTCTTACGGTTTATTAGTTATGCAAAATTCAGCAAAATTAATTCAGAATAAAGAGGTCTTCAGAGGCTATTCCCGGAAAAGTAAAGATATAACATTTTATTTGTCTTGTAAATATCTTTAATATGCGGTATTTTAATTAAAATCTTGAGACATTTTTAGAAAATCAAAATTTTGGAAATTTCTTCCAACTAAAAGGTAGTTTGGGTTGTGGGAGCTCTCCTCAAAATCTTCGTGTTGTATCCTTGGAAGGTGCTAAACTTAAATACTAAGTTTGGTATTTTATCGAATTTTCTTTTTGAGTTATCGTATTCATAGATGCAGAGGCACGTGGACCCACGGACACACACCTTTTATAGAAATGTTTTTTTTATATACAGAGGAATCTAAAACATGCATTTTTGGTGAAATCTGGGTACGAAATTTTGGGTGGAGTGCAATACCTTCTCTATTTACGTACCATTTAGTATGTAGAGAAAGTAAACGATATAGAACTCGTCAAAACCCAATATGTCCTGTACATATCCGTTATAGAGTTAACGATATCCAAGATATTCCTTGTTATTTGTTTCAAATGTAAAATACGTATACTTTCTCATATAGAAAGTAGTCATGCCATGTGTTGTTCTATACGTGACATGCAAAGAGAACCGAATTTCAATCGCTTGCCAACAGCTTTTAAAAGAAACTTGCTTATAAGGAAGATCATTTCTAGCAATGTTTAACTACTTCATGATTAGCATGAAGTAGACAGAAGAATAACTTTTTGTAAGAATAGGTTGTTTGCAGAGCATGTACAGAAACTCCTGTGAATGGAACACCACAAATTTTTCTCTAAATGTTTCTGAAATTTTACTGTAGTTAGCGCTTTGACCGAAAGAATCTTGTACTAACAACATACCATCATTCTGATGTTTACAATTGGTATATATGAATTTACTATCGGCGTTTCCCGAGTCCTGGGGAAGCATACTAACCTCTGGTTCCCGAGGTCAGAGTTCAAACCCGGCGGTGGGCGATGGATTTTTTCGGGAGTAAATATCGTAAGCTTGGCTTCCCGTGTCGTAGATTTACGGCTCGTAAAATAACTTCAAACCTGACAGTGGCATCTGAATAAGATTAAGCGGTCTTTCCCTACAAGGGGACGCTGAGAACCGCAGCAGTTAAATTAAAAACCATGAGTTAATAAAATACTTTTTATTAACTTTCTCTACACGTAATATGTATAAAGTGTAGAGAGAAGGTACCTATTGTATTGTACTAAAAAATTCGATACCGATATTTCACCAAAAATATATATTTTGAGACCCCCTGAATCCAAAAAAAAAAAATCATTTTTAGAAAAATGCCCATGTGTGTGTGTGTGTGTGTGTGTGTGTGTGTGTCTGTGGGCAGCATAGTTCAAAAACGAAAAATCTGTTAAGTACCAAACTTGATATTTAAGTTCAGTATCTTCCGAGTATGCGATAGAGCGGCGCAGAGGCGAGCTTTCTCCGGGTTCTCCGGTTTCCCCAGCCATCGCATTCCACCGGTGTTCCATATTCATTCATGTATCATCAGTGTCATCGACTGCGATGCCGCAATTAGTTAAAGCGGACGTTAAACACTACAAAAAATAACAAACAAAAAAGAAAGAAAAATGTAATATGCTCCATTCACATGACTTTTTCTAGCTTTTCTGCAATAGATTATTCTTACAAAAGCTGATCCTCTCTACTTCGTACTAATCAAGATAAACAGAAGATAGTAGAAATTGTCATAGTAATTACTTGCTTATAAGTAGAAGGGAAATAAGGGAGAACACTAGTTAAACCGATAGTCAAATGCTTTACAAGCAGTTGCTATGTGATTGAAATTCGTTTCTTTGTATGACCAGGAGCTGACAAGTTCCATAAGAGAAAAGTTTTTGGTGTTTTAAAACTGAAACGAAGAACAAGAAATATATCGAAAATGGTCAACTCCACGAAAAAAATCTAATGTTCTATTCAGATGACTTTCTCTACATCTCTGTAACAATATATTGTTAGAAAGCTTTTTCTTCTATGTACTTCATGCTAATCGAGGCAAAATTAGCAGAAATTGTCTTATTACTTGAATCCTTATAAGTGCCGTGGCCGAGTGGTTAGACTACTTGCCTCTTGATTCCAAGCGACCGCATGTGGCATTTGTGCTGGACAAAGCGGCACAGTGGCGAGTTTTCTCCGAGTACTTAGGTTTCTCCCACCATCACATTCCACCGGCGCTCTATCTTCTTTCCATGTATCATCAGTGTCTTCGCCTGCGGTGCCTTATAGTAAAAGCGGGCATTAAACACTTTTAAAAAAGTGCAAATGAAATAAGGGAATATACTGGGCTAAAGTGACAGTCAACATTTTAAAAGCTGGTTACTATGAGATTGAAATTCCTTTGTAGCCAGGAATTGACAAATTCCCGTATAAGAAAAGTATAAGTATTTTAAAGCTGAAACCAGTAACAAGGAACATCTCAGAAACGTTCAGCTCTACAAAAAATAAAAGTATATCACATAAATTATGTGTTTTAACGATATCTACTTTTTTTTTTTTTTTTTTTTTTTTTTTTTTTTGCGTAATACACTTTCGTCTAACTCTTATGGTTTACCAATTATGCAAAATTCAATAAAATTCAATAAATTCATCCAGAATAAAGAGGTCTACAGAGGCTATTCCCAGGAAATAAATATGGACATTTTATGTGTCACGAAATTACTTTAATATACGATATTTTAATCAAAATCATTTGAGCCATTTTTGAGAGAATCAAAGTTTTTCCATGCAAAGGGTAGTTTGGTGTGGGGAAATTTTTTTAAAAATCTTCGTGTCGCATCCATGGGAGATACTAAACTTAAATACTAAGTTTGGTATTTAACGGACTTTTTGAGTTTTGCTGTCCACAGACACAGAAACAGTAGACAGACAGACACGCGCGCGCACTGGCCTTTTTCTAAAACGGCTTTCTTTCTATTCAGGGTGTCTCAAAGCATGTATTTCCGGTGAAATCTCGGTAATGAATTTCTCAATGGAATATAATACTTTCCCTATATACTGTGTACTCGTATGTAGTACGCTTAGAAAAAGTAAAATTGTATGTGACAAATTTTGTGCTTTAAGGAGATCTGCATTTTTTGCGTAATAAGTTTTTGTCTATCTCTTACGGTTTACCAGTTATACAAAAGTTATACAAAAGTCATCCAGAATAAAAAGTCTTCTAAGGCTATTCCCAGAAAATTCAAAATATACATTTCGTTTGTTATAAAAATATCTTTAGCATATGGCATTATAATAAAAATCTTAGAATCATTTTTGAGAAAATGAAATATTTCGAAAAATGGTTCATATAAAGGGTAGTTGGGGATGGAGGATTTTACTGAATGCGAACACCAAGTTAGTATTAATCAGGCTATTCAAAGACACATACGGTTACGTCTTTTTTTAAAAAACACATTTTTGGGGGGTTCAGGAGTTTCAAAACAAGTATTTCAAGTGAAATTTCGGTATGGGTATTTGGTGTGGAATGCGATGCTTCCTCTACTTATTGTGAGTACTTACAACGTAAAAACATTTGGTTTTACATCATATGATTAATTTCCAGTTACGTTGCGAAATCTTTAAGATAAATTAATTCACATGTAACCTTGTGATAGCTCACGTTAAGTAAACCGGGTCGTAGAGCAACTTCTGTATCATCAGTATTTCTGTTGATGATGGAAGACCTTAAAAATCTGCGTTCCTCCCACTTCAGCTTGCTTTAAACTTTAACATTGTCTTTGGGGCTTTGTGAAAGTGTTCAGTTGCGAATTTTTGTATTAGTATTAGTAACTTGGGAGGACGGTTGAGGATTCAAAGACCCTCGCATCTCGACCTTTGGTCTTTTGGCTATTCCTTTATCTTCTTGTAGTAATTCCAGTCCCTTGTCGTTGATTAGTGCCAAAACTCCCTTTCCTAAGATAAAATTTGTTAACATATCCAAAGTTTAGGCCCCAAAGAGTTGATATCATCTTTTCCTCAATGCCTAACAATTTGGGATATTTCTTCTAGCTTATATTACAGAGTCTGCAACTGGCATCCCCTTGTGGGATATCTATAGGCTGCAAATTCTTTTTGACGAATCCATTCCCTGTAAATAAACCTACTGCCTCTAAGGTTGAGGATAGTGAATGTTTCGTTTGTATATATTTACATAGTGTTTAACCCCCAGATTTGATCCGTCTTTTCCAATGTTCTTCTCTGTTCTATTTTACACTACGGCTCTTGCATAAGATTTTCTTATCCCGCAGGGAGGTTCAGGTCCATAGTAAAGGATTTTAACTCCATTTTTGGCTAAGTGATGTATTTTTTCATTTCCCTCAACTCTGATGTCTCGATACCCATCCCAGCTCTGCGAAATTGTGCCGTGCCAAAGTCTGCAGAGTTTTTAGACATTCCCATGAGTCAAGTGTTTCAAGGGCAGCTTGACTATCCTTTAGAATCAGAAAGTACTTACTTCCGTAGCCCTTTTCCAATTTTATTTGTGCACATCAAGGGTTTTAAAAATATCTGCCTGGAACGCAATACAGTATCTACTTACCTGTTGAACTTTCTTCACTTTTCGAAGATGCACTGTAGATTTACTGCGCCAGAATTGATTCCGTTATTAGAAGCATTTGTGTATTACATCGGATGGTTCTGAAATCTTTCCGATCCTTATTAACTAGACCACTCTTGATGAATTTCTATGTGGATCTTGAAATTTAGTGAAAACAATATCCAGTCGTCGTGAAATATAGTCTCATTTCTAAAACCGAGTTTCCTGCAGAGTCTTGAATCAAGGTAATTTCTATAAACATGACACTCTTCTCCAGTTATCTATATTAATTAATCTATATGAACTTAATTAAGCTTTTGCCTTTAGATAAAGATTCAGCGGTGGTATCCTCAACACAGGATCCATTGCAGCTTTTGGAATACTTTTAAAGGCACCAGTTATAAATACATTTAACTGAAAGCTCGTCAATTTATTTGCTACCGTTGATAGAGCGTCTTCCCTCACTAGACTAGAGAACCACAGATTATTTTAAATTGACGATCGACATCGAGTTAATAGCAAATTTGGGATTTAAGCCCCAAGAGAAATCAACAGAATCGAGCAGGATGACTCAAGTCTGCATTCTGTCTATGGCTGGTATTCAGAAAGTCCTGCGTTCAAATCCCTTGGACCGAGCATACTAGTTGGTTTTTCTCGTGGTTTCCCTCATTCGCCAAGATAAATACCAGATTGGATATTTAATAACACGGTCCGAAGTTACACCATCAGCCTAAAACAATAGCAAAAACTGAAAATAGATAGTAATTGCGATTGCGCTGCCATCTATCCACAGATAGTGTAAGCAGTAGTCTTGACGGCGGCCTTAATCCCGTCTGCTTGATGCGGAGCTAAGTGATATGGTATGAAGAGAATGAGACCTTAAAAGGCGAGCTCGACTTTGCCATCTGACTACGGATGGTGAAACAACTAGACTCCACAGCTTTCTAAAACCTCTGCTTGAAGGAAACGAAGGTAGTATGGTTCGGGGATGAGAGATCAAAAATATACTGTCCAACATATACGAGGTATCTTACCGAACAGTTCCGCCATGATAACCAAGTTTTTAAAGCGATGTAAAAGAAAATAGATTAATAAAATAAGAATCGATAGAGTAAGGTTATCGCCTCCTTGGCTCTGTGAATAACATTATTTACATGAAGTTTTCAAGATCATCTCCTGTCCAAAGTTATCCCTAGATGTTGACGGAATTAGAAATCTCAACAAGTGTATTCCAAACCTTCGAATTTATAAAAATTCTAGGTCCCTTTCCTTTTGAATGGAGCTATGATGGTTTTAGAGGGATTGATCCTAAGACATGGTCAAGTGGCTAGACCGAATGCATCTCACCTAGGAGGCTCAGATTCGATTTCAGAGGACCTCAGAGTAATTTGTATTGGACGAAGCGGCTTCTGGGCGTGTTTTCTCCGGTTTCACAGGTTTTTTCTGCCATTCATTCCACCAATTGTTCTGTAAACACCTTTTCTTGTCATCCACTTCATCGTCAATTCAGATCATCCACTTCCTCACTTTCATAGCAGGCATCGGGCTGATAACCGATCTTGGCTTCTCTTTGATCCGAATCCTGTGTTCCTCAACATGGGCAGGCGAGTGCTGGGTAGTCTCTTTCATCTCCTGAATTTGCTTTCCCTCCGTGTCGTTTAAATTGCCATTTCATTCATCCTTCATTCCGCTGGTTTCTTTCAGGGTTGGAAATGTCGGCGATAGTGTTGACGCGGCGTGGCAGGGATAAAGGATGCTCAGGGTCTATCTCAGTCCCCGTCTTCGGCTACTTGCCGGAATGAGGATTATCCCTAGCGGAGGCGTTGGACCGTTGGACCGATTGTAGGGCGGGGTCCCCGGTCTGTCTCTCCGACTATCAGGGTACTTCAATTTGGAAACAGTAGGGACCGTGTCATTGCTGTTCATCGCTCCTGGTTCGGTCGCCCGATGAATGCTGTCACCTCATGCTTCCCAGAGTCGCCCCCTCGTGGGGCGTAAGTGCAATTACCATCTAGGCTCCGTGCCGTTTCCCCATCCGTATCCTAATCCTAATCCTTAGCTTCAACGAATATGAAAAAATCTGATGTATTTCATTCACATGACTTTCTCTACATCGCCAAAACAAATTATTGTTAAGAACATATTATTCTATCAAATTTATGATAATCGAGATAAACAGTAGCAGAAATTGTCATAATTACTTACATTCTGTAAGTAGAAGGAAAATAAGGGAATACAGTAGGCTAAAACGATAGTCAAATCTTTTAAAAGCTGGTTGTCATGTTGATGAAATCCATTTCTATGCACAGCCAGGAGTTTACAACTTTGCGTATGAGAAAAGTTTAAATATTTTAAATCTGAAACAAATAACAAGGAATATCTCAGAAATGGCTAATTCAACGAGAAAAAACGAATATGACATACATTTTTTGTTTTAATGTGAGCTACATTTTTTGTGTAGTAAGTTTTTGTCTATTTCTGACGGTTTACCAGTTACGCAAAATTCATTCAGAATAAAGAGGTCTTTAGAGGCTATTCCCAGAAAGTTCAAAGTTATACATTTTATTTGCCATATAAATATCTTCAACATACGGTATTTTAATAAAAATTGTTAGAGCTATTTTTGAGAAAATCAAAATGTTCGAAATGTTTTCACATGTAAAGGGTGGTTTGTGGCGGGAGGATGTTTCTTAAAAATCTTCGTCTCGCATCCCTGGAAGACACTAAACTTAAATACCAAGTTTGGTATTTTACTGACTTTTCGTTTTTGAGTTATCACGGACACACATACGCACATGAACCTTTTTCTGAAAATCTTTTTTTTTGGATACAGGGTAGCCCAAAACGTTCTATTTCCGGTGAAATCTCGGTATCGAAATTTTGGGTGGAGTGCAATACCTTCTCTATAAACTATGTACATGATTCGTATAGACAAAGTAAAAATCAACTTCCCGGACATGTCCTGATGAATGATGAGTTTGTGAAAAAGTTCGCACAAAAATAACTTACTGAACTAATGCGAACTTTGAATCCCTCTCACTTATACTCTAGGGACTTTAAAATGTCACTTCAAACTTTAAACCGCTGTAAATATAATAACAACCCGCCTGGGTAGTGGTGGTAGCGAGTCTGCTTCGCATTCAAAAGGTCTTGAAATCGAATCTCGCTTAGGGTGAGTTACCCGGATAAGGTTTTTTCGGGGTTTTCCCTTATCCTGAGAAGACGAATGTCTAGTAACTTTAAGCTCCATGGACCCCGAGATCATTTGAGCATCGTTTCATCAATTTCATTCATCATCCGATATGGACCAACCAGGTTAACGGATGTTAGGCTAGTTTTCTTTTCTTTTCCTTTGAGTTAGCCGTTACCATGGGTACAGTTTTGCTGAACGTTAGTAATTTTATTCATACTGCAATAAGACTAATTATAATATAGCTTAAAATCATAGTTCTATCACTAAATGATAGAATACAGTTGAGTCAATGCTATTATGCAATCAAGAAGAGTTTTTCTCAAGTTCTGAAAAGAATTAGAGCGGTTTAACAATTTAAGAACAACCCCATGTTCCATTCGTAAAGTTCCAACACAGTTGCCGCCACGATCAAAGCAGCTTTTGTTTGCGGAATTACTTTAAACATCTAATGTGTTCCATTCACATGACTTTCTCTACATCTCTGTAACAAATTATTGTTTATAAGCTTATTCTTCTATCTACTTCATGCTAATCCAGATACACGTTAGTAGAAACAGTCTTTATTACTTAGTTCCTTATAAGTAGAAGGGAAATAAAGGTATACACTAGACTAAACCGACAGTCAATGTTTTAAAATGTGGTTGCTTTTGGGGTGAATTCCGTTGACAATTTCCCGCACAATTTCAAAACTGAAACCAATAACAAGGAATATCTCGAAAACGGTCAACTGCACGAAAAACATGCGTATGACAAAAATTGTGTGTTTTAAGGATATCTACAGTTTTTGTGTAGTAAGGTTTAACAGTTATGCAAAATTCAGAAAAAAATTCATCCAGAATAAATAGGTCTTCGGAGGCTATTCCCAGAAAATTCAAGGTGTACATTTTATTTGTCATGTAAGTATCTTAAACATAAAATATTTTAATAAAAATAGTTAAAGCCATTTTTGAGAAAACCAAAACTTACGAATTTTTTTCCACGCAAAGGGTTGTTGGAGGTGGGGTATATTCTTGAAAATCTTCGTGTCGCATTCTTGGAAGATACTGAATTTAAATATCAAGTTTGGTATTTAAATGACTTTTCGTTTTTGAGCTGTGCTACACACCCAGACACACACCGACTTTTTTCTAAAAATGTTTTTCTTTTTTGGATTCAGAGGGTCCCAAAACTAATATTTCCGGTGAAATCTCAGTATCGAGTTTTTGGGTGCAATACAATACTTTCTCTATACACTGTACATGTAGAGAAAGTGAATATGGGTTTTCCTGACACATCCAACCTTATTAGGACCTTTACGAAGATGAATATATCTTAATGCCTTCCTTCCTTCCAACAAAGTAAAAAGTGGTACCCCAACCATCACAAAAATAATTAATACTAATGTTAATATTAATAATTCTCTTATCATAATTCTCTTACCGACAGCAAATGACAGATACTATTTCTCAAGAAATTGCTAACATTTCAACTCATAATGTGCAAAATGCTGTGCATGGAGTCGCAAAAAGAATGGTGTACATTCAACAAGAGAACGGAGGACATCTTTCCAATGCTTTATATAACCTCATTATTTGCCCTGTATGTGATTGCCTACCCTCTTATCTCAAATATAATATTTATGACGGTTTAAAATTTTAAATGATATTTGAAACATGCGACAGTATATTAGCCCGCTGTGTATTTTAATAGTTTAATTATTATTTTTGTATAGGTTTCATATAGGAAATATCTGCTTCAGTAGCCAAGACTGAACAGATTGCAGAACGCAAAACCTTAGGACAAAGAAGTTGCTATTGTGCTCGCCAAGATAACTTTATTTGTTAATGCTAATAACACAATTGCCTTTGTGGAGCAAGATTCTTAGCGCATTAGAGACATAAGTAACAGGGTAAATTTTAGAGAAAGATTAGTTTCCAAAAAGCCAGAAGCTCGGGAATGCTTCATTATGAAGAGCGGTCACTTGAGTTGAATACAAAGAAGTTACCAAGCTAGTCACGTGACAACGTTATTTTCGCGCTTCTTTTCAGCCAATCAGGAATGAGTTCAATATTGGCGATTTTAGGTATTTAAGCGATGCGCTTACAAGAAACAAGGTTACTGTGACTCTTACTGTTATTGTGATTATTGTTACTGTTGCAACTTATTCTGCATGATAGACGCGCGATGCTTACGCGGTACGCTATAAGCTGTACGTTGTACGTACGTGAACGCGGAGGTGTGAGTGCCTAAGTATGTAATTTTATTATGCGAGATATTGTAGTTATTGCATGAGTTAATTTGTTGCGTAACAGAAAAGTACGCAGTAATTACCAATGACCGTCGACAAGAACTTAGCAACAGCAGAAAATAGCACTAGTTATTATTATTATTGCTATGTTTTCAAGAATTCTTATGTCGGGAGTCGCTCGTAGGATTAGTTAGAGTCAACTTGTGTTTTACAGGAACGAGCAAAGCCGGTGCATTCAAGGAACCTTTCATACGTTCGTTTATAGAGTACCTATTTCACGGGTGCTAATCCTGACCGACTCCGACAGCGACATATTGACAACACACACGACAGCGACAAACACCTGTACATTATTACCATAAACTCAATTTTGAGATGTGAGTAATTATAATAGTGTAGGGAAACATGTGAACTGCAGAACATATAAAGAAGAGACGCCAGTGGGAAAGTTTGGAAACAACTGACATAATGAAATAAAAATTGGTTGAACAATTATCTCGCCGCATTAGCAGAATAGAGATGCCGAATACTTCAGCCGTGTCTGACAGCGTGTTTTATATCGTTAGTTTTTGTAAGGAGGTTAATATAATGTTACATATACGTGAGCACTAATTGGATGTTACATTTGGGCGCCATGTAATTAGACCTACATTTTAAATTGCTCAAGCTCTTCCATACAAGGCTGTATAACTGCTAGTGATTTCTGCTGGGCCATTAGAAGTCGCGTATACACACACTGTTTTAGAAACGGTTAACAAGGTTCCAATCCTTGTTTTGCGAGTATCTAAAAGAAAAATATGATCCATTCCCATGACTTTCTGTAGCTGTTCTGGAAGCAAATCTTGTACTCAAAAGATTAATCTTTTATCTACATCATGCTAATCAAGATAAACATAAGAAAAAATTAGTTTTATTGTTTACTTCCTTGTAACTAAAATGTAAATAAGGAAATTCACATACATTTTGTCTGCAAATGTCTATAATATACGGTATTATAATTAAAATCGATATAGCCATTTTTTTGTAAAAACAATTTCGAAATTTTCTCCATTTAAAGGGTAATTTGGGGAAGCAGATTTTCTTGAAAATCTTCGTGTTACAATATTGGAAGATGGTGAACCTAAATATGAAGTTTGGTATTTAACATACTTTTCGTTTTTGAGTTATCCTGTTCACAGACACGTACTGATCCTGACTATGCCTTTTTTGGACTCATGGGACCTCAAAACATATAGTTCTAGTGAAATATCGGTATCTAATTGCTGGGTGGAATACAATACCTTCTGTACCTAATATGTACATAGCACACGTAGAGAAAGTAAATTTTCTTCTTCTATGCCTGGCTTAATTTTGTGCTAGAGCAGCCCTGGGGAGTTGGTAAACTGAGGGGAAGTGTAACGTCTCCCCATTGTAACTGTTCCGCATGTAAAGTACTACAGTGGCGGAGCTAGCAAATTTTAAATGCGAGTGGCCCGGTACCAAAATATGTCTTGCAGTCTTTCTTCCTCAAAGGAGGATTTGCATACGTTTTTTCGGCGCTGTAGTAGTACGCTGACATCTTTTCTCGACACAAATTTATAAACTTCAGGCTTAATAGTAGACACAGAGAGACGCTGTATTGATAGATGGATGAATTAATTTAAACTAGAGTGCATTTACACAGTATAGTTCAATTGTTTACTTTCTTTAACACGGATGTTCAATGTGCATCGTAGATAGAAAAGGTATTGCATTTTACCCAAAATTCGATATCAATATTTCACCAGAAATGTACGTCTTCTAAAAATATAAATTTTATAAAAACGTTCACACGTGCGTGTGTTCTTGCGTCTATGTATCCGTGTGTCAGTCAACACAATAACTCAAAAACGAAAAGTCGGTGAAATGTCAAACTTGGCATTTAAAGTTATAATCTTCCAAGAATGCGACACGAAGAGTTTTACGAAAATCCCCCTAGCCCAAACGAGCCTTTATATGCAAAAAAAAAAAAAAAAAAAAATCGAAAAATTTTATTTTCTAAAAGTGACTATTGATTTTGATTAGAATACCGAGTATAAAAGATATTTCCATGGAAACAAAATGTATACCTTGAATTTTTTGTGAATATTCTCTAAAGGCCTCTTCATTCAGAATGGCTTTTGCATAGCTGGTAAACCGTAAGAGACAAACAAAAACTTACTACACAAAAGTGTAGCTCTCGTTAAAGCACACAATTTATGTCATATATATTGTTTTCGTGGAGTTTACCAGTTTCAGAAATTCCTTATTATTGGTTTCAGTTTTAAAATACTTTAACTTTTCTCATACGGGAGTTTGTCAACTCCTTGCCATGCAAATAAACGAATTTCAGTCACAGAGCAACCAACTTGTGAAAGGTTTGACTATCGCTTTATCCTAGTGTACTTTCTTGCTTCCCTTCTATTTATAAGGAAGCAAGTAATAAGACCATTTCTGCTAATGCTTATATCGATTAGCGTAAAGTAGATAGAAGAATACGCTTTTTAACGGTAATTTGTTAGAGAGATGAAGAGAAAGGCATGTGAATGGAATATATTCGATTTTGTATGTAGCACAATTGTTTATAACAAAATAGACATTCAGCTTTTACCATTCTGAACGAGAAATAATAAATTTCTTCATTCGACGCGAAACTTGTTACCTAGCTTGCTCGCGTGCCATCTTGAATAAAACGCACTGTCTGTTGTCATCGTCACGTACTCAGATAAGAAGGCATAGGTTAGGAAAGAGTGGTACAAATACAAGCAGGCCCCGCAGGCCTGTGCACAAAGTTGGTAAACAGGTGATGTGGTCTCTTGTTTCTTGCACAGTTTATTGCGTGTGTCAGTATGTAATGTTGGGAAGGGTAAGCAATCCAACACGCATGCCATCGACTCCTTCGTTTATGCCTGCCTAGGAGGAGTCTCTTTTATTTTTAAAAATCTGATGTGCTCCATCTCTACATCTCTGTAACAAATGATTGTTAATAAGCTTATGCTTCTATTCACTTCATGCGAATCGAGAAAAAATTACCAAAAATAGTTTATTACTTGCTTCCTTGTAAGTAGAAGCGAAATAACGGAGTAGCATAGGTTAAAGTGATAGTCAAAAGCTGGTTGCTATGTGACTGAAGTTCCTTTGTTTATATGGACAGGAGTTGACGAATTCCTATATCAGAAAAGTATAAGTTTATAAAAGCTGAAATCAAAAACAAGGAATATCTCAAAAACGATCAATTCCACGAAAGAAATGTATAGTACATAAATTGTGTGTTTTAATGTGCTCTACATTTTTTGTGTGGTAAGTTTCTGTCCATCTCTTGCGGCTTAGCAGTTATGCCAAATTCAGTATAAATTAATCCAGAATAAAGTAGTCCTCAAAGGCTATTCCCAGGAAATGCAAAATATACATTTTATTTGTCAGGTAAATATTTTTAATATGTGATATTTTAATCCAAATCGTAAGAGCCAATTTTGAGAAAATCAAAATGTTCCAAAAAAAGTTCCATGTAAAGGGTAGTTGTGGGTGGGGGGATTTTTCTCAAAATCTTCGTGTCACACCCCTGGAAGATACTGAACTTAAATACCAAGTTTGGTATTTTACCAATGCGACACGAAGATTAAAAAAAATTCCCCTTAACCCCAATTACCCTTTATATGGAAATATTTCGAAAATGTTGTTTTCTCAAAAATGGATATAACGATTTTGATTAAAATCTTTTATATTTAAGATACCTATTTAGATGATAAATAAAATGTATATCTTCAATTTTCTGGGAATAGCTTCTGAAGATCTCTTTATTCTGGGTGAATTTTTCTAAATTTTACATAGATGGTAAACCGTAGGAGATAGACAAAAACTTACTGCACAAAAATGTAGATCTGCTTAAAACACACAATTTATGTCACATACGTAAATTTTTGATCGTGAATTTGACCGTTTACGAGATATTTCTTGTTATTGGTTGGAATTTTGGAATACTTAAAATTTTCTCATACGGGAATTTGTCAATTCCTGGCGACCTTAAAGACTCGGTTTTCAATCACATTGCAACTTCATTTTAGAACATTTAACTGTGTGTTTAACGTAGTGTATTCCCTTCCCTTCTACTTAAAGGAACTAAGAATACGGCCGTTACTGCTAATGCTTATCTTGATTATCATGAAATAGATAGAAGAATAGCTTATTAATAATAATTTGTTACACAGATGTAGAGAAAGTCATGTGAATGAAACACATCACATTATTTTTATTTTCTCTACACTTACTATGTATAGAAGGTATTGCACTCCACCCAAAATTCGAAAACGATGTTTCACTCAAAATACACGTTGTATGGTCCCCTAAATTATTATTAGAAAAAGATCCGTGTGTCCGTATGCCTGTGAACACAATAACTCAAAGATGAAAAGTCGATAAAATACCAAACTTAGTAGGTATTTAAGTTTTATATCCTCCAGAAATGGGACAGAAGATTTTGAGAAAAATCCCCCCACCCCAAACTGCTCTTGATATGGAAAAAATTTCGAAAATGTTGATTTTCTCAAAAATAGCTCTGACAATTTTGATTAAAATAACGCGTATTAAAGATACATACATACCAAATAAAATGTAAATCTTGAATTTTCTGGGAATAGCCTCCAAAGACCTCTTAATTCTGGATGAATTTTGCGTAATGGTATACCGTAGGAGATAAACAAAACTTATTACACAACAGATGTAGAGCTCGTTAAAATACACAATTTATGTCATACACGTTTTTTCGAGGAGTTGACCAGTTTTAGATAGTCCTTGTTAGTTGTTTAAGATATAAAATGGTTAAACGTTTCTCACACGGAAATTTGAAAACTCCTGGCCATGCATGGAAACGGATTTCAAACCCATAACGTTTTAAAACATTTGACTGACCGTTTATCCCACTGTGTTCCTTAATTTACCTTATACCTAAAGGAACTAATAAGACCGTTTCTGCTAATGTTTATCTCAATTAGCATGAAATAGATAGAAGAATAAGCTTTTTAATAATAATTTGATACAGAGATGTAGAGAAAGCCGTGTGAATGGAACACATCAGATTTTTTTTTCTATTTTGAACTTTTAAGAGCGATACACGCTACAGTTTGAATGATGATACCCTTCTATCAACACTGCATCTCTCTGTGTCTACAATTAAGCCTGACACTGATAAATTAGTATCGAGGAAAAGGTGCCAGCGTTCTTCTATACGTCCGAAAAAAGGTTTGCAAATCCTCATTTGAGGAAGAAACACTGCAAGATATATTCTGGTACTCGCCAGCCGCCGAGCAGCAGTTTTGATAACAACTCCAGGTGGAATGGGGAGATATCGCATTTTCCCTCCGTTTAGCAGCCTTCCAGGGCTGTTCTAGA
The DNA here is from genome assembly GCA_030762935.1 of Hymenopus coronatus. Lineage (NCBI taxonomy): Eukaryota > Metazoa > Arthropoda > Insecta > Mantodea > Hymenopodidae > Hymenopus > Hymenopus coronatus. The sequence goes on from CM060897.1 coordinate 33,655,064, forward strand.
TATATCCGAGGACCTATACTTGAAAGGCGTTTTGCATACGTGGTTAATGTGATATTTTAATCAAGAACTTAGGAACAGTTTTTAGAAAATTAAAATCAAGGACATTTTCGTGCAGAGGATATTCTTGTGGTAGAGGAAAACCGTGAGCATTATTTTTACTTTCTCTACACGTACTATGTACATAATATATATAGAAGCTAGGTATTGTAATGCATCCAAAAATTCGATACCGAGATTTCACCGGAAATAATGTTTTGGGTCCCCCTGAATCCAAAAAAAAAAAAACATTTTTGGTAAAAGGTCCGAGTGTGTGTGTCTGTCAGTCTATCTGTGTCTGTGGGCAGCATAGCTCAAAAACGAAAACAGAGTTAAATACAAAACTTGGATTTAAGTTTGGTTATCTTCCAAAGATGCGACACGAAGCTTTTCAAGAAAATCCCCCCAGCCCCAACTAACCTTTACATGGAACTTTTTTTCGAAAGTTTTGATTTTCTCAAAAATGGCTCTAACGATTTTTATTAAAGATATTTTCTGACAGATAAAATGTACATCTTGAATTTTCTAGGAGTAGCCTCTGAGTACTACTTTACTCTGGATGAATTTTACGGAATTTTGCATAACTGTTAAACCGTAAGAGATAGACAAAAACTTACCACACAAAAAATGTAGGGCACATTAAAACACACAATTTATGCTATATAATTTGTTTCGTGTAGTTGGTCGTGTTTGAGATATTACTTGTTTTTGGTTTCAGATTTAGGGCCAGTTGCACGAACTCGGAATAAACCTGTTAGACGCTATTCCATAGTTATGTGCTAAATTGTGTTGTACGACAACGGAATAGACTATCAAGGGAATAAACATGGAATAACTTATTCCATGATTCCTTGGGGGGATAAGCCGATATTCCGAGAATGGAGTATAAAAAGGAAAATGACCGCTTGGATACTCGACAGCGAGCTGACTTCTCACCCGGGTTCAATTCCCGCCTGGGGCGGGGAATTTTTCTTTAGCTAGATTTATTCCCTATACCCCACAGAGTCGGGAAGTATGTATGTGAGAGTGAATGTATGTGTATTTGAGAGAAAGAAAATGATTTAAACCAACGTAAAAGAACCTACAAACAACGAGTTGTTTCAAATGCAAAGCCCCCGATATGACCTTAGATGTTAAAGGAGGCTATATAAATGAAACAATAAAAACAAAACAAACAAACAATTTTGACCCATATTTTACCGATATAAACGATTAATTTCTTTATAATATGTTTTTAAGGGCATATTACACCTAAATACAATATGTTGTAGAGATAGTCAGATAAATGTACACGACTATAATGAGATTAAAGTTGAGAAAGGATATCACACAAACAACTTGGTGGTTATAAGATAAATATGACAGGAAGATAGTTAAAATAAAGTTTCATTTATAAAACAGTAAAATCTACCTACAATATTATCATCCAAATACCTCTATATTTATGGAAACAATTAAATTTAATCCAACCCAAGATAAATATAGAATAGTATAGTGCAGCAATTCACCAGCTCAATGCATAGCGTTGTAAAAGAGTGAGGTTACGTTTCATTGACGAAATACAAAGGATAAGTTATTTCTAGGGCAATATGCTTCAAAATGTAAGATAGCCACAAGTGTTAATGTTGGCGACATTCTGTCTATACTCAGATTTTGGAGGTTATGTGTAAGTTTTAAAAACGATAACACTACAAGCTTTGTGATGTAGGGAGAAGATGCCCAGATTAAAAGACGCCTTCAGAGCTCGTAAATCTAAATATATTATTTTACAATACATTCATAATTTTTCATATTATATGCTCTAGGTTTAATACATTAGAGACAAATTTGATTGAATAGAGAATACCTTCCGTAAAATATAATGTTCCCGGTTTTACTGGTTTGGTTAACAATTGCTAGCTGCTGTATTAAATATTGCCATCAGCAAAATGCGAACTGTAATGGGAACGGTTTAATGTACTATTCGACATAACTACTAATATTTCTGTTGATTAATAATACCTGTATAGCAATTTTTTTTGTACTTATCTTGGTGCAACGATTCAGTGATGCATATCTTAAGTTGATAGTGGCATTGGCAACACTAAAATGTAATTTTCAAAATTCGCTTACTAAATATTTTAATGAATAAAATTCACGTTAGCTGTTTTGAGTACAGAAACGGAAAGATGTCATATATCAGCATAAGATACAACTTTGCACATAGGGCAAGGTTTGATTCCCATACACCTAACCTATCGCAAGAAGTCACAGTGTACAAATGTGTTTATGTTTTGTAAAGTGTATAGCAATTCTACACCCGAATAGCTTGTGAACATTCATAATTATTTCATAGTATCGTAAGTAGTTAAAATAAGAAATAATACATAGTTTACGAACAGCTGATTGTGAAAAGAATTCAAATTTTCAGCAAAATAAAGCAGTAATTACGTATCAAGTTGGCCATGAATGACTCGCAATATAGCCAACATTAGTTTTAAATCTACAAACAGTCGAATAGATATCTAAGGAATAAAATTGCATCGTACAACGCGGCACCACATTTATACCGCGAATAGTGTATTCCAAGAATAACTATTCCAGGATTTATTCCGAGTTCGTACAACAGCCCTTAAAAACTTATACTTTTCTTATACAGGAATTTGTCAACTCCTGTCTGTACAAACAAAGGAACTTCAGTCACATAGCAACCAGCTTTTAACTATCTCTTTAACCTATGGTACTGCCTTGTTTCGCTTTTACTTCAAGGAAACAAGTAATAAGACTATTTCTGATAATTTTTTCTCGATTAGCATGAATTAAATAGAAGTATAAAGTTTTTAACAGTAATTTGTTGTAGAGATGTAGAGAAAGTCATGTGAATGGAACATATACGAATTTTATATAACTAAACACACGCACATTCACTCTCACGTGCACACTTCCAGATTCTGTGGGGGATAGGGAACAATTCTGGTTAAAGAAAAATTCCCCACCTCAGCCGGGAATTGAACCCGGGACTTCGAGTGAGAAGTCAACTTGCTAATCACGGAGGCAGTTGTGGACATATTTGTTGTATTAATTTAATTGTTTTTTTCACATAAGCCGTGTGTAAGACAATAGTTGGATGGATAGAGTCAGACTGAAAAATTCAATGTCACAGCGGGATGTAAACCAGGGATCTCTCGGTCTCTAGCCTCAGCTGGGAATCGAACCCGGGACATCTGGGTGAGAAGTCAGCTCGCTGACCACGCGACCACGAAGGCAGTCGTAAAGATATTTGTTGTACTAATTATTTTTCGCACAAGCCGTGTGTAGGACATAGTTGGTAGGTAGAGTCAGACGAAAAATTCAATGCCATAGCGGGATATGAACCACGGATCTCCCGGTCTCTAGCCGGTTGCTCTACCACTGAGCTACCATACAACCGAAGGCACGGCATTAAATTTCTCAACTGACTCAAATGTTTCCCGGTAAACCACAAGGTGATCTCAAATCGTATTGAGATGACAACTCCAATGACGACTGACAATGTCGTAAGTACTTTAAGTCCCAGGATTCATAGTTTAGCCAAATAATTACGGTCATTAGTATTAATTTAATCGTCACATAGTAACCAGCTTTAGACTATCACTTTAACCTATGTCACTGCCTTGTTTCGCTTCTGTTTACAAGAAACTAAATAATAAGACTATTTCTGCTAATTTTTTCTCAATTAGAATGAAGTAAATAGAAGCATAAGCTTTTTAACAATAATTTGTTGGATGTGGAGAAAGTCATGTGTATGAAGCACATCAGATGTTTAGAAAAAGCCGTGTGTGCCCGTGTGTCCGTGAAATCGATAACTCAAAAACGATGACGGCAAAATACCAAACTTATATAAGTTTATTACCTTCCAAGGATGCGACAAGACAATTTTGAGGAAAATGCCCCCACCTTAAACTACCCTTCGAACATTTTGATTTTCTCAAAAATGGCTCTAACGATTTTGATTAGATTGCCGTATATTAAAGATATTTACATGACAAACAAAATGCATATTTTGAATTTGAAGAGCTGTTTATTCTGGATGAACTTCGCAATTTTTCCAAAACGGTTAAAGTGTATGAGATAAAGAAAATCTTACTACACAAAAAGTATAAAACAATGAGTAATATACGTTTTTCTTGTAGAGTTGACCGTTTTCGAGATATTCATTGTTGTTGGTTTCAATTTTAAACTAACTTTTCAAACGGGACTATGCAAAGCAAACCGAACCTCAATTGTTTCACATAGCGACCAGCTTTTAAAAAAATTGACTATCCCTTTAGCTTAGTATATTCCCTTATTTCTCTTTTGCTTGCAAAGAAGCAATAATAAGACCAGTTCTGCTAATGTTTATCTCCATTAGCATGTCTATAAAAGAATAATATTTTTTAAGAATAGCTTATATATGGAAGAGCTGAATGCAACACGTCATATTTTTACCTGATTGAAGCCCTCGTGACACTATAATATTTCAGATCGGTAACGACTTCGACTCGGCACAAGTGAGTAGGGAGATTCAATCGGTGTGTATCTCAAACACAGATGACAACAGACCATCTTGGGGTTCCAGGCACTGCGTGGCGGTCCAGCAGCATCCAGCCGAGGTCGACTGGTGGCGCCACTCTGGCCGCCAGGCGCCTCCCCCCACCTCTCCGTGCACCTTTAACTATGCTACATACAAAAATTACGTGAGAGGCGGTAGGTAGTATAGGCAGGCGGGCAAAGTATGCAGCGAGTTACGTAAACGCTAATGCCCGCCTGCTTCCCAGCAACACCATTTTGAAAAATCACACAAGTATTATCTTATGAACTTACTAGAATAGAACTTAAGAATGTTCTAAGATAAACTTATGTATTACCTTCTTTATTTTCTCTTATAACCTACTTTTTACTTTCTCTACACGTACTATGTACATAGTGTATAGAGAAGGTATTGCGATACACCCAAAAATTCGATACCGAGATTTCACCGCAAATACATGTTTTGGGTCCCCCTGAATCCAGAAAAAGCATTTTTGGCAAAATGTCCGTGTGTGTGTGTGTGTGTGTGTGTGTGTGTGTGTGTGCGTGTGTCTGTGGACAGCATAGGTCAAAAATTAGAATACCGTTAAATACCAAACTTAGTATTTAAGTTTGGTATCTTCCAAGGATGCGACACGAAGATTATCAAGAAAATCGCCCCACTCCCAACTACTTTTATATGGATTTTTTTCGAAAAGTTTGATTTTCTAAAAAAATGGCTAAAAATGTTGGTTAAAATGTCGTGTAATAAATATATTTACCTGACAAATGAAAAGTATATCTTGAATTTTCTTGGAATAGCCTCTGAAGACTACTTTATTCTGGATGAATTTTACGGAATTTTGCATAATTGCTAAACTGTAAGTGATGGACAAAAGCTTACCACACAAAAAATATAGAGCACGTTAAAACACACAATTTATGTTATATACATTTTTTTCGTGGAGTTGATTCTTTTTGAGATATTCCTTGTTTTAGTTTCAGCTTTGAAAAACTTACTTTTCTCATACAGGATTTGTCAACTTCTGTCCATACAATCAAAGAAGCTTTAGTCCCACAGTAACCAGCTTTTAAATATCACTTTAACCAATGCTACTCTCTTATTTCGCTTCTAGTTACAAGGAAGCAAGTAATAAGACTGTTTCTGATAATTTTTTCTCTATTAGAATGAAGTAAATATAGGCATAAGATTTTTAATAATAATTTGTCGCAGAGATGTAGAGAAAGTCATGTGAATGAAACACAGATTTTTCTTTTATAGTAAGGAAGTATGCTATTCCACCTAAAAATTCGATTTCGGGATTTCCCGGAAAGATATGTATAGTATTTTGAAAAAAAAAATCTGATGTGTTCCATTCATATAACGCTCTTTAGGTTTACAAACAAGTTTTTCTTACAAAAAAATACTCTTTTATCTACGTCATGCTAATCTAGATAAACATTAGCAGAATTGATCTTATTACTTGCTTCCTTGAAAGTAGAAGAGAAATAAAGGAATACATCAGACTTAAGTTCGCTTTGTATGATCTCGTTTGAGAAAAGTTAAAGTGGTTTAAAATTGAAATCAATAACAAGAATATCTCGAAAACGGTCAGCTCTACACAAAAGACGTATATGAAATAAATTATGTTTTTAACAAATTCTACATTTTTACTTTCTCTATACCTACTATGTACATAGTGTATAGTGTATTCCACCCAAAAATTCGACACCGAGATTTCAGCGGAAATACATGTTTTAGGACCCCCTGAGTCCAAATAAAGCATTTTTACAAAAAGGTCCCTGTGTGTGTGTGTGTGTGTGTGTGTGTGTGTGTGTGTGTGTGTCTGTGGACAGCATAGCTCAAAAACGAGAAGATCGCTAAAGCCCAAACTTGGTATTTAAGTTTGGTATCTTCCAAGGATGCGACACGAAGATTTTCAAGAAAATCCCCCCCCCCATCCCAATCTACCCTTTACATGCAAAAAATTTCGAAAATTTTGAAATTGTTTCTTAAAAATGGCTCTAACGATTTTGATTAAAATATTGTATATTAAAGATGTTTGCCTTGAAAATAAAATGTATATCTTGAATTTTATGGGAATAGCCTCTGAAGACTACTTTATTCTAGATGAATTTTACGGAATTTTGCATAATTCTAAACTGTAAGAGATGGACAAAAACTTACCACACAGAAAATGTAGCTTACGATATACCACTCAATTTATGTCATATACATTTTTTTCGTGAAATTGATCATTTTTAAGATATTCATGGTTTTTCGTTTCAGCTTTGAAAAACATACTTGTTTCATACAGGAATTTGTCAACTCATGTCCATACAAACAAAAGTACTTCAATTACATAGCAACCAGCTTTTGACTATCAGTTTAACCTATGGAACTCCCTTATTTCGCTTCGACTTACAAGGAAGCAAGTAATAAGACTATTTCTACTGATTTTTTCTTGATTAGCATGAAGTAAATAGAAGCATGAGCTTTTTAACTACAATTTGTTGCAGAGATGTAGAGAAAGTCATGTGAATGGAATACATAAGATTTTTTGAGTAGTAAGCTTTTAATTATCTCTTACGGTTTAATCGTCATGCAAAATTATGAACTCATCTAGAATAAAGAAGTTTTCAGAAGATGTTCCCAGAAAATTCAAGATATACATTTTATTTGTCATGTAAATATCTTTAATATACGCTTATAATTTGTAGCTTCTCAGGTTTGTAAGTAGCACGTTTCTCTCTGGGGGAGTTTTATACGCAAGAAAACGAAACCTGATATATAAAATAATAGTAGACATGGATAACAGTAACTGCAGCAAATCAAATTATTTACTCTAATTGTTCTACTTTTTTTTCTTCCTCCTCTTCTCTTTTATATATTGTGTATGCTTTGTTTTGTTTTCTTTGTATTTTATTAGTAGTTACTTAAACTGCTATTGCTTCTTCTAAACTGAGATTTTCTCTGTAAATAGCGACGAGGCACCTGTGGTAACGTGAAACTCGCTGCTGGATTCACAAGAATTCATATAAACTGTGGTATTCGTTGTTATTCAACCGTGTTTTTCCTTAATGTTTTATAAGTTATTTCCTTTTTTTTTATAGTGTCCTTAGAGTTTTAATTATTTGCTTATAATAACTATAATAACTCCATGGCACGTCAGCTCACGGGGAACCTTGGCCTACCGCCCGGCCGCTGCGTCCCCCATCTCGGTCCACTACAGACGTCATGGATGGGGTGCAGTATTGGAGGGTGAGACGTGGTCAGCGCCTCGAGTCCCCCCCCCCGGCCGGTTAATGCGGTCCTCGCGACCTGGAGCCGCTACTTCTCCATCAAGTAGCTCCTCAATTGGCCCCCCAGGGACCTTACGAGGCTGAGTGCACCCCGGGCCAGGTCTCCCAGCGGGGGAAAAATCCCCACGCCGGTACTGGGGATCGAACCCAGGTCTCCCGCTTGGTAAGCAGCAACGCTACCACCGCGCTAAGGTTTGCTTATATGTGTCGTGTAATAATTTCTAAGTGGGTCCAAAGAAACGCACGGTTAATTGACAATGCAACACAAGGTTAAATGTTGTAATAATAAACCGTCAAACCACGGGCATGGATGGATATCTCAGCTAGTGTATAATAAAACTATTTCTGCAAATGTGTACCTCAATTAACAATGGAGAACAAGCTTTTGTAAGAAGAGATCGTAGAATAGTGGGTAGAAAAGGCAATGTGACTGCAACAAATCTCACCAGTTGATTATTGCAAATCTTTTGGTTTGGTATTTGAGCGATGTCGTGTAGATATTTATCTATTTAAGTCTGTAAGAGCTAAGCGGTCAAACCTGAATACGAGTACACCAAATATTGTCATATACCATCATTATATTTATAGGCTTTGTAGGAAAGTAAAGTATTTGGATTTGAAATAATTAATTTTCAGTAATGTATTACCAAGCGGGAGACCTGGGTTCGATCCCCAGTACCGGTGTGGGAGATCTGGACCGGGGTGCACTCAGCCTCGTAAGGTCCCTGGGGGGGGGGCCAATTGAGGAGCTACTTGATGGAGAAATAGCGGGTCCAGGTCATGAGGACCGCATTAACCGGCCTGGAGGGGCTCGAGGCGCTGACCACGTCTCACCCTCCAATACTGCACCCTGTATTGGACCGAGATAGGGGACGCAGCGGCCGGGCGGTAGGCCAAGGTTCCCCGTGAGCTGTCGTGCCATGGAGTTATTATAATGTATACTTATATATATTTCAACGCTTCTCTAAACTTTAATGATGTTAATTTAAATACAAAAAACAATTTTTGGCGGATTATTGGTGACGCCTAGCTCGATAAAGTTAGAATTTTAGAAAAGGATAAGCTTATGATTGAGAAAACGTGTCAAGAAATGGGCATTAAATATACAGGATGCTTATGCGACCTTCTTACACATTTGCAAGGATTATTTAGGATGGCAGATGGATCAATTTAACATTGGAAACCCTAGTTCAGAAACGTTTCCATTATAAGTTAATACACCAAATCCGTTTTGGGATTGTTTATTAATGTGGAATATTATTATTTTATTTATTTATTCAAACAATAACAACTCCCCGTAATTACGGGCTGCCAACAAGGACAGAGTGAACTAGACTAATCATAAATGAGCTTTCTAAAAGAAGAAAGCAATAATAAAATTGAAACCTTTCAATAAAGATTATGTAATATCGACAATTTTCATTAGTACGGCAATCAAAAAGAAAATTGAAAGTGCAAAAGAACTATAAAGATGATATAAAACTGACATACAATAAATAATTTACAGCAATGCAATATAGACCGTAAACATGGCTATTATACAAATTAATTCGAAGAAGAAAAATCTGATGTGTTACACTCACATGACTTTCTCTAGCTGCTCTACAAAACTCCTACAAAATATTATTCTTCTTTGTACACAATGCTAATCAAGATAAATGTTAGCAGAATGTTATTACTTATTTCCTTATAAGTAGAAGGGAATAAGGGAATGTACTATGCTAAAGTGATTGTCAAATGTTTTTAAAGCTAACGTTATGCGATTGTCATTGCAAATCACTTCTTTGCTTGGCCAGGAGTAGAACAAAAGAAAAACAGACACTTCCTGTGTGAGAAAAGTATAAGTACTTCACAATTGAAACCAATAACAAGGAATATCTCGAAAACGGTTACCTGCACAACAAAAACGTAAAGGACAAAAATCGTGTGTTTTGTCATAAGATACATGTTTTGTGTAGTACGTTTTTTCTATCTCTTACGGTTTAACAGCTAAGCAAAATTCAGCGAAATTCATCCAGAATAAAGAGGTCTTCAGAGGCTAAACCCAAAAAATTCGAGATATACGTTTTATTTCGGACATAAATAGTTTTAATATACGGGATTTTAATCAAAATCGTTAGAACCATTTTTAAGAAAATCAAAATTGTCGAAAATTTTTCCATGTAAAGGGTAGTTTGTGGGGGGGATTATTTTGAAAATCTTTGTGTCGCATCCTTGGAAGATACTAAACCTAAATACCAAGTTTGGTATTTAACGGTCTCTTTGTTTTGGGGCTATGCTGTTCACAAACACACACACACACACACACACGGACCTTTTTTACTTTCTCCATACGCACTATGTACATAGTGTATAGAGAAAGTATTGCATCCACCAAAAATTCGATACCGAGATTTCACCGGAAACATATGTTTTAGGGTCCCCAATATCCAAAAAAAAAGCATTTTCACAAAAAGGTCCGTGTGTGTGTGTGTGTCCGTGTGTCCGTGTGTCCGTTTGTCCGTGTGTCCGTGTGTCTGTGAACACGATAACTCAAAAACGAAAAGTCGGTAAAATACCAAACTTGGTATTTAAGTTTAGTATCTTCCAGGGATGCGACACGAAGATTTTGAGAAAAATCCCCCCAACCCCAACTACCCTTTACATGGAACTTTTTTCGAAATTTTTGATTTTCTCAAAAATGACTCTAACGATTTTGATTAAAATTTCGGATATTAAACATATTTAACTGGCAAATGAAATGAATATCTTGAATTTTCTGGGAATAGCCTCTGAAGAGTAGTTTATTCTGGATGAATTTTACTAAATTTTGAATGACTGCTAAGCCGTAAGGGATGGACAAAAACTTACTACACAAAAAATGTAGAGCACTTTAAAACACACAATTTATGTTATATACATTTTTTTCGTGGAGTTGGTCGTTTTTGTGACATTCCTTATTTTTGGTTTCCGCTATGAAAAACTTATACCTTTCTCATACAGGAACTTGTCAACTCCTATCCATATAAACAAAGGAACTTCATTTACCTAGCAACCAGCTTTTGACTATCACTTTAACCTACGGTTGTCCCTTATTTCGTTTCTACTTACAAGGAAGTGAGTAATAAGGCTACTTCTGCTAATTTTTTTCTGATTAGCATAAAGTAAATAGAAGTATAAGCTTTTTAAGAATTATTTGTTGCAGGGATATGGAGAAAGTCATGTGAATGGTACACATCAGATTTTTACTTTCTCCATACGCACTATGTACATAGTGTATAGAGAAAGTATTGCACTCCACCAAAATATTCGATACCGAGATTTCACCGGAAATATATGTTTTAGGGTCCCCAATATCCAAAAAAAGCATTTTCACAAAAAGGTCCGTGTATGTGTGTGTGTGTGTGTGTGTGTGTGTGTGTGTGTGTCCGTGTGTCCGTGTGTCTGTGAACACGATAACTCAAAAACGAAAAGTCGGTAAAATACCAAACTTGGTATTTAAGTTTAGTATCTTCCAGGGATGCGACACGAAGATTTTGAGAAAAATCCCCCCAACCCCAACTACCCTTTACATGGAACTTTTTTCGAAAATTTTGATTTTCTCAAAAATGGCTCTAACGATTTTGAATAAAAATTCGTATATTAAACATATTTACCTGACAAATAAAATGTATATCTTGAATTTTCTGGGAATAGCCTCTGAAGAGTAGTTTATTCTGGATGAATTTTACTAAATTTTGAATAACTGCTAAACCGTAAGAGATGGACAAAAACTTACTACACAAAAAATGTAGAGCACATTAAAACACACAATTTATGGTATATACATTTTTTCGTGGAGTTCGTCGTTTTTGTGACATTCCTTATTTTTGGTTTCTGCTATGAAAAACGTATACTTTTCTCATACAGGAACTTGTCATCTCCTATCCATATAAACAAAGGAACTTCATTGACATAGCAACCAGCTTTTGACTATCACTTTAACCTACGGTTGTCCTTTATTTCGCTCCTACTTACAAGGAAGCGAGTAATTAGACTATTTCTGCTATTTTTGTCTGATTAGCATAAAGTAAATAGAAGTATAAGCTTTTTAAGTATTATTTGTTGCAGGGATATGGAGAAAGTCATGTGAATGGTACACATCAGATTTTTTTTTTTTTTTTTTTTTTTTTTTTTTTTTTTTTTTTTTTTGTAGTTTAAAGTCCGTTAACCTGGTTGGTTCATATCGACGATGAATGAAATTGGTGAAATGATATGATGCTCAAATAATCTCGAGGTCCATGGAGCTTAAACTTGCTTGACATTGGTCTTCTCAGCATAAGAGAAAACCCCGAAAAAACACCTTATCCGGGTAAGTCACCTTAAGCGACATTCGAACTCACAACCTTTTGAATGTGAGGAGACGCACTACCACCACACTACCCAGGCGGGCTGAGAAATTGAACTCTGGTTGCAGATATACTTATTGCAGATTTTATTTTTACTTTCTCTATACTACTATTTACATAGTGTAAAGAGAAGGTATTGCACTCCACCTAAAATTCGATACTGAGATTTCACCGGAAATATATGTTTTAGGGTCCCCTGTATCCAAAACAAGCATTTTCAGAAAAAGGTCCGTGTGTGTTGTCCATGTGTCTGTGAACTACGATTGCTCAAAAACGAAAAGTCAGTAAAATAGCAAAATTGGTATTTAAGTTTAGTATCTTCCAGGGATGCGACAGGAAGCTTTTGTGAAAAATCCCCCCTCCCAAACTACCCTTTACATGGAACTTTTTTCGAAAATTTTGATGTCCTAAAATGGCTCTAACGATTTTGATTAAAATTTCGTCTGTTTAACTGACAAATAAAATGTATATCTTGAAGTTTCTGAGAATAGCCTCTGAAGACTACTTTATTGTGGATGAATTTTGCATAACTGCTAAACCGTAAGAGATGGACAAAAACTTACCACACAAAAAATGTAAAGCACCTTACAACACACAATTTATCTTATATTTTTTTTTTTTTTTTTTTTTTTTTTTGTGGCATTGATCGTCTTTGCGAAACTCCATGTTTTCGGTTTCAGCTTTAAAAAACATACTTTTCTCATACAGGAATTTAACAATTCCTGTACATACGAACAAAGGAGCTTCAGTCACATAGCAACCAACTTTTGACTATCACTTTAACCTATGATACCCCTTTATTTCGCTCCTACTTACAAGGAAGCAGAGAAATAGGACTATTCCTGCTGATTTTTTCTCTATTAGTATGAAATAAATGGAAGCATAAGCTTTTAATAATAATTTGTTGCAGCGATATAGAGAAAGTCATGTGAACGGAACACATCAGATTTTTTCCTTTTTTAATCCATACTTTTCCAGGTGTTGAAAAGGTGCAAAGGAATGCTGCACCGAGCTCCAACCATCAAACCGACTACTTTTAAGGTTGTTAGGTTGCATTTTGCCTTGAAATAAGGGATATTGGGTGTGTCCTTTTTATCTTTGTCGACGTCTTTTGATTAATCTGTAACTTTTCAAATCTAACAGTAAGGTCGTTGCTAAATTCTCTCAAATATACATTAACAATGTATTCATAGATTTGGTTGATAATTTCAGATACCGTGGAGAAACTCTGGACCGCGAACTTACATTTCGATCACATTATAAATATCTGGAAACCAAATCCAATACACTTATTACATGCCTTTCAAGAGCGGCTAAGCCACTTGGGGACTTAATACAGAGATATTAAAAATTATTTATCATGCCACGGTAGAACCATTACTTTTATACTGTGTCACAGCTTTCAGAGATGTTTTAGAACGGAAATGGGCTTGCAGACAGCTGTCTGGGATTCAGCAAAGTTTTTTCTTCTTCGCATCACCAAAGCATTTCGAACTATATCTACTGCTGCAGCTCGGAAATACCTGGAATTGGATCTCTACATATAACTGCACTTTTGACAGCAAGAATGATTAACATCAAGAAAGGTCGTGAAGCACTTGCAGAAATTCCAAGATCGGAAATACAGCATTCAGCTCCGCATACAACTATCGGGCATCCTAGTATATTCCCTACCACCGTTACTAATTGCGAGAGTATTCATTTTTATGACATTTACACAGATGATTCACTTTCCTACCACGAAATTACTGGAAAAACTCACGTGTGATGTGTGTTTGTTGCCTACTATAATAATGTTGAAAATATCTCAGTAAAATTTAGTTTACATACCAGTGTACTTAATGTATTCCAGGCAGAACTTTTAGCTCTCAAGGAAGCAGTGCGTATTTTTAGTGATTCACAAGCGCACTTAAAGTGGTTAATAATAAATATTGTCTTAATGCACTGGCTGTGTGTAATAGAAAACTAATTAAGAAGGTAATTACACATTTGTAAGGGATGGGTATGAGGGCATGATGGTACACTTGGAAATGAAAGGGCTTATCAGCTTGCAAAGGAGGTTGCTATCATTAACTCAAAAGCTACAGACTACAAATATAGTAAGTATCCCATCTGTCATATTAAACGACTATGTAACATTGAAATTGTGAAAAAATGGAATGAAGAGTGGACTACCGGCAATACTGGTGCATTGACTGGACGGCGTTCTTTAATACTGCTCAAGATGCCAGTCTGGCAGCGGCTGGCGTACTGAGAGGTTGTCTGCCCGCTGTGTGTGTAACCGGCTGGTACTAGCGAGAGTTGTTTTGTTTGTGTGCTGCTGCATGTAGCTACAGTTCTAGTGTCTGCGCGTACACACCGGTTGAATTGGGTATTCTTTTCATACCTGTTTTCTGAGCCTTCAACGGTAATCATGGCCGTTTACAAATGTGTAAATACTATCAAAATTCAGTTTGATACAACGGCGAGTAAACCCACTGCATTAGAAATCCACCAGTGGCTAGTAAACTTCTTGGGGCTGCAAGCAGATCAAGTGGATGCTCTCCAGCTTCATACCAGAGAAAGAGCGATCTATGATATCAGCGGTATTACATGATAATCTTCCGGCTCGTTATAAGGATGAACAGCATTTTACGTACGCCTCCGGAAAAATCACAAACTTGAAAATTACACTTGGTGACCAGCAAACAGTTAATGCTCGAGTGTTTAACTTGCCTTCCGAGGTGCCACTCACAGTATTATCACAGGAATTGAGTAAATGCGGTGCAGTGTATGACATACGCCGAGAAAAATGGGGTTCCCAGTAACTTCCACCGTCCAACAATGGCGTATATGCTGTGAAGATGGGGTTGAAACGTAATATACCACCTAGTTTGATAATCGACTCGTATTTGGTGGCCATCAGTTATATCGGCCAACCACAAGCTTGTCATTTGTGTCATGGCACTACACATTTGAAAGCAGCTTGTCCGCTTCGTGCAACGCGGCTTCCCATAAATCCCAGGAGGCGGTGGGTGCTGTCACATCTTCTCCTGCTAGGGACCAGGAACCACCGTCCATTACGAAGGGCACCTCTGCCGTGGAACGGACTTCTGTGGATGTCTTATGGCAACCTTCAATTGCCGACAGTAACATTCCGACAGTGAAGGAGACACCGCTGTTTGCTGAGAAACCCGAACATGTAAATGAGGATAGACACTCCACACTAATTGATGAGCCACGGGAAGTGTTGGAAACCCCTTCCG
Source organism: Hymenopus coronatus (assembly GCA_030762935.1). Taxonomy (NCBI): domain Eukaryota; kingdom Metazoa; phylum Arthropoda; class Insecta; order Mantodea; family Hymenopodidae; genus Hymenopus; species Hymenopus coronatus. The sequence goes on from CM060897.1 coordinate 33,670,521, forward strand.
GAGCTGCTATATCGGCCTATTCTCAGGACGAAGCCATGGAAATTTTCAGTGATGAAGAGGTGGAGTTATCGGCGAGTGTGATATCGCACTTGCGGCAGGAGGGTTGTTCTTCCCTGTTTAGCCGTGATCCTCGGCTACGAGGCCAGTACCGGTGATTGGAGGACGAATGTATCTCGGCGCGACAGTCATCGCAGGACGTACCACAATTGTTAAGTTCCACTCAGACGCGTGGCAAAGTGAAGGACCTATGGTCTGGTAAGCGGCCGGCAGCGGCTGACAGAGATAGTTTTGAGGATCTCCAACGCTCATCTAAACTTACTAAGGATGACGCGCATCTGGAAACTGATAACTGAGGTGCTTTAGTTCTGTGGTGATTACTGGTACTTCTCATCTAGCGCCGTCTCCGATACAACTCCTTTCCATTTGGATGCCTCTAGGTCTGCAGATCTGGGCTTCGCTTAACGTTAACGGCTTGCGACAGGTGGTTAAACAAAATATTTTACGGGACTTCTTGATCAGTAATGACATAGATTTGTTTTTTTGCAAGAGGTGAATATTTGTAATCTAGACTTTTTGTATGGCTTCGATTACGAGACTAATCTTGGGCCTGACGGTACTGGTACATCGATTGTTTACCGGCAAGGACTACATGTACACATCTTTGAGTACCATCCTTCCGGCAGGGCTATTTCGGCCATATATGAGAACGTTACTTCAGTGAATATCTATGCCCCTGCTGGTAATAATAAAAGGAAACAACGAGACAATTTTTTTCGGCAAGATCTCCTGTCGCATATACCGTCCGGAGCACCCTTTGTGGTTGTGGGTGATTTTAATTGTACGCTGGCGGCTAAATATCAACGCGGAGCCTTCAATGGGTGCAGCAATTGGTGGAACAACTGAGCCTGAGGGACACCTAGGAGCATCTGCACGGCGACGAGTCCAATTTACCTTCGTGAGAGGACCATCAGCTTCGAGGCTGGACAGTATGTATGTTTCGGCTGAGCTGATACCACGCATTCATCACACGGAAAGTGTGCCTATATCCTTTATGATCATAGTGTACTCATTTATGCTATTCAAGGTCGGGTTACGAGCTGCAGTAGAGGCAGGTGTTACTGGAAGCTTAACTGCTCCTTGCTTACGGATGAGGAAGTGTTATCCGATTTCCAAGACTGTTGGTCCCGTCTGCGGGAATCCTTTCTGCTAGCACCGAATAAAGCCTCTTAGTGGGTGTAAAGCCAAACCTGTGCTCAGATCCTTCTTTCGAGCTGCAGCTTGTCGTCGCGCTATGACTAGAAGGGAAACCATGGATTTTTATCTCCAAGTCCTTCATGAGTTTCACGTACGACAGCAGCAAGGTGAAGATATACAACAACTTGTGAAAGGCGTCAAAGAACACATCAAGGCTTGAAAAACATGCGAACTACAGGGGAATTTGGCTAGAATGTATTCGGCGGAGATAGTGCATGGAGAAAAGACATGCTTTTACCATCTGGCAAAGGAGCGTAAACATGGTCGCCAGAAGCTTATCACGCAACTAGATGTAGGTGGGACCCGAGTTTCCACAACGCCAGGAATTCTTCAAGCACTACGAGACTTCTATAGACAACGATTTTCAGGACCCATAGATTACTCCCACACCGCATAGAGGTATATGTCCGACTTTGTTCCAGCTGTCCCGGAGGAGTTGCAGCAGGATTCGATACCAATTGCGGCATCGGAGCTGTTAGAAGTGATTCAGGCATCCAAAATGCATGCATCCTGTGGACCTGATGGCCTGCCATATGAGTTTTACATGTACTGCTGGCCTTATATTCGGAAGGAAGTGCTTCAAGTGTTCCAGGAAATGTAGGATGCAGAGAGCGTGCCACCCACTTTTGCGGATGGTATAATCCTGCAGATTCCGAAGAGTGCTCGGCCGCAGACACCACAGGATTTTAGGCCAATCACATTATTGAACTGTAATTACAAGTTATTTGTGAAAATCATTGGTGTTCGTATGCAAAACATACTTCCACATATGATTAATGAGTTCCAGGTTGCATTACATAAAGGAGCGACCATTCACCATACGTTGGCTGCGGTGAGAGACTGTATATTGCATTGTACACAGGAAGAGAAGTCTGCTGCTTTCATAAACTTAGACCTTGAAAAAGCCTTCGACAGTGTTGTTCACGAGGGGCTATGGAAACACTTGGAGGTTTTGAACGTGCCTCAAAAGCTTGCAAACCTAGTCAGAGCTCTGTATGGTGTTGCGTCCTCCAAAGTTGCAATGGATTCTTAACGGCGGCTGTACCGATTAAACGCTCCGTTCGCCGCGGTTGTCCCATGTCGATGATATTATTTGCCCTGTATGTTGATCCGTTGCTTCAACGGCTGCAATCTACTCTAACTGGAATCGATGTGTATGGGCAGTGACTTGCGGTGCGAGCATATGCAGACGATGTTCTCTTTACAGTGCGCTATATTATTGAATCAAATATGATAGTTGTCTTTTTGTATGTTATCGTACTGTATATTATATGTTATCGTCTATTTTGCTATTATATGTATCTTATCGTATGTATAAAAATATAACCCTAACATACTTTTGTAAAGTAGGGTTAAATAAACGGAGATTCCTAAATCCTATTTTGTGTCTTCTCGAATTTCAAGTTTGTCAATTCGTCTTGTGCTACCGTTAGTATCCAGACCGTGTACTTCTTCGAAGACTTTGTAGTTGTTCATATAGTACAGCATAGTGTTGGTAAATCAGTATGTTTTATAAGATATGTTCAAAATGACTCCTCTCAGAGTCAATACAGGGCTGACAACCTCTCAAGAGGTTCCGTCGCATCCGATCGAACACACCAAAGGTCAAATGAGCGATAACACACGCAATTTGGGTTCTTACTATCACATCCTCTGCAGTCTCTACAGGGTCCCATACACCAGAGATTTCATATGTCCCACAAGTAAAAATCAAGTGGCATAGATCAGGCGAACGAGCTGGCTAAGAAATAGGATCTTCTCTTCCGTTTCACTTTTCTGGTAAGGTTATATTAAGATGGTCACCTGCGCCATATACGAAGTGAGGATGGGCCCCATCATGTTAGCACGTTGTGAGATACCTCTACATTGAACTAAGTAGACCAAGTGAACGCTGCAACATGTAAAAATAAGCTGCAGTACAAGCACTCGTACATCAAGACCAACCACATTCTAGTGCTCATCATGCCACCCCTTGAAACAGCGGGGTTAACTTTCTCAACCCTTCATATGTACACCGGAACCTACGAAGTACAAACAACAGTTCTGTGAATTAAGTGGCAACGGAGAGATTTTCAGACCGAGATTCTTTATCTCAAAAGGATCTATTTGCCATCCTGCAACATGACTGAAAGTTTGTAACATGATCACAGAAATATCCTGCACATATTTTGTTTTCCAAAACACAATTAATATGACATGGACATATATTTCCTATGGATTAGATAGATTAGCGCAGATTACTTTTGAATGGATGCCATCAAGGAAATGGAAAAGAGGAAGACTTCCAAAGATGTGGAAGAATTGAGTTATCGAAACTATAAGGACAGACAACTCTGAGGACAATGGGTAGAGAGGGTAAACTGGTTTTTGTCAATAGGAGAAGAGTCGTTTAATATGTATTTGGCTGTTAGAAGCTATAATTACCTTCTCTAGCCCCGTATGTACAATGTACTTAGGGATAGAGGGGTATTGTATTCCACAAAAATATTCGATACCGAGATTTTACCGGAAATACATGTTTTAGGACCCCCTGTATCAAAAAAAAAAGCATTTTCAGAAAAAGGTTCGTGTGTGTGTCTGTGAGTCTGTGAACACGATAACTCAAAAACGAAAAGTAGCTAAAGTACCAAACTTGGTATTTAAGTTTAGTATCTTCCAGGGATACGACACGAAGATTGTGAGAAAAATCCCCTCACCCCAAACTACCCTTTACATGGAACTTTTTTCGAAGATGTTGATTTTCTTAAAAATGACTCTAACGATTTTGATTAAAATATCGTATATTAAAGATATTTACTTGATAAATAAAATGTATATCTTGAATTTTCTGGGCATAGCTTCTAAAGACCTGTTTATACTGGATGAATTTTGCTTAACTTGGCATAACCAGTAAACCGTAAGAGATAGACAAAAGCTTACTATACAAAAAATGTAGGTCTTGTTAAAATACTCAAGCTATATCCATTTTTTCGTGGAGCTTACCGTTTTCGAGGTATTCCTTGTTATTAGTTTCGGTTGTGAAGAAGAGAAAGTCATGTGAGTGTAACAGATCACATTTTTTTGTAAAAAAACTCACTAAAATTAAAAAGAACTTACATAAAAACATATGATTTGTTATATTCACTTGACTCTCTCTTATCACTACTATTCATTATTTCCAAAAAAGTTTGGCAAAACTGTATTTTTATATCTAATTTATATTAATCGAGATAAGCATTTGTAGAAATAATTTAACTATTTTTTCTATTACAAGAGGTTTACCGAACATTGAAGTGATAGGCAAATGCTTAAAATGTGGTTTTCTATATCCTGACCTTGACAATCCATAATCTTTGTGTCATATCACCATGATTGATGACAGAACTTTAAAAGTTGTACATACACATATACTTACATAGTAAAATTAGAAGAGTAACATGAATTTATTAACAAAAATTGTCTTTTAATTCCAAAACTTTGGTTTATAAATGTATGTTTAACGAGAACTATATGTCTGTGCATAAAGGGGTTTGGTTGTTTTTTGTTCTGATATGTTTGTTTGTTTTTTGTAGCTTAACCTCCTTTAACCTGATTGGCCATATCGGACGATGAATAAAATAAGTGGAATCATGCTCAAATGATCTCGAGGTCTATAGAGCTTAAAGCTGCTGGACATTCGTCTTCTCAGGATAGATAAGGGAAACCCCCGAAAGAAAGCTTATTCGGATAACTCATCCTTAGCGAGATTCGAATTCGCGATCTCTTGAATATGAGGCAGGCGCGCTACCCCCACACTGCAATGACGGAATATTAAGGTTTCATCTAGCTTCTATAGTTTACAAATTATTGGTAATTTAAACATTAACAGAAAAGTGAACTAGATTAGAGAAAGTTCGAGATATGCAGTTTATTAGCCTGGAAATATATTTTAATCAAAATCCTGAGAGCCATTTTAAAGAAAATAAAAAATAACCTGAACATTTTCATGTAAAGGAGAGTTTGAGGTGGATAGTTTTTGTTCAAAATCTATTGTCCCATTCTTGAATATGCTGAACTTAAATACAATTGTGATACTTATCTGACATTTCATTTTTAGTAATGTTAATCATAGATCTTTTTCTAAAATGTCCCTGTATCTGTGAGCCTTAAAATGCTATTTTGACGAAATCTAGTTATCATGGTTTTGAGTCCGACACAATTTTTCCTCTAGCTACTAGGCACATGGTAGAGAAATTATAACATTATTTTTTAGTTCAGAGATCCAAAATGGCATACCCAGTGAAAAATCTGTATCGATTTTTTGGGTCGAATACAATATTGTATTATGTAGAGGTGTAGGCAAGGAACGGAGGTGTCCCTCGCTCGCTGTAGTTTTGAATGGCTTATTGTGGCTAACCTCTCCGAAAGGGATAAGGCGAAGGAAATACACAGGTGGCACATAAGAATCAGAGCGACCTATGAGAGAGACGTGCGGAAGTTCATAACAATTCTCACCCCTGCACACTGGCGAGGAACCAAGGCGTCGAGAAAGGGCGACGAAGCCACCTCTACAGTCCTAACGCAAAACTCGAAGCACGGGCGGTGAAGAGTCCTTTATAAAGCGTGCCATCTGCCTGCAGGTCACCGGCTATCAGAAACCAGTGTTATAAAAATGAATAAAGGGAGGAAATGAAATGAGAGAAGGAAGGTACAGCATCCATGGTGGCTGAAAAACACCCCAGCTTGGGAAAACCACGGAAAAATCCCAAGGCCAGAGTGTATGGCCCCCAGGCATCGAACCAGGACCTATCGTTTGCCGGTTACAAGCGAAACCGCCTGGGACACCTGACTCAGTGTTTCCTTATGTAAATGGCAGATAAAGTAAAAATAAACTGTACAATAAAACATTGTATGTCTTAATTTAAATGTAAAAGAAAAGTAAAAAGATGATATTAGTATCTTTTATCCCCAAATAATTATAGTTGTATTTAGATACATCTGGTGTTACCTAAAGGAGAATGTCAGTAAAATTTATCATAAGTAATATAAATTTTATTGATAAATTCGCGAGCAACTTATTGCGAGATATATCTTTATATCCATGTTGCGAGATTTAGAAAATATTTCTAAAATGCTATTTGTCTTGACGTATATTTGCACCAAAATTACTGCAACTTGATGTCCATGTCATAAATTTCAGATCTCTTTGTATTGCTACATTATATTATTGTGGCGTAAAGTAAACACAGATCTCTTTGTATTCCTACTTAGTAAAGCATGATTACAATTCATATGTTTATTGGAACTTCCGCCATTATGTACGGGAATATCACTGCACACTGATATTCAGAGAGAAAACAAATGCACGTGGGTGCGATAAAAAAACTATTAAAATGCAGAGAAAATGAGTTCCGATTGGTTGAAATTTTACGCGCCAATGTTCTGGATTGGCCACTTTCTGCGATCACGTATCATGAACGAAATCGTCTGCATAAAATTGTAATCGTTTTTCAACGTTTAGCTACCAAACTTTGCATGTGAGGTACTCTAATTAATATCTCATGCCCAAGCTTGAGTGCTGACATTAAAATTTGCAGATTTATGTCTTTCGCAATTGCAGTCCTACAGAAGACGCTCGGATAATGGGAACGTTTAACTAATCCTATATAACCTAACAAGGATTAAACCAATTACCACTAATATATGTATGTATAAGCCATTACACATTCACGTGGGCGCACATGCAACGACATAACTCACTTTACGATCAGCCTGTAGGTTGGGTTGCCTAACATGCCGGCGTTCACAGCGGACAAAATCCTAGACGTAATAAAAAATCTTGTGTGCTCCATTTACACGACTTTCTCTAGCTGTTACACAAACCATTTTCCTTACAAAAGATTATTATTTTATCTGTGGCATGCAAACGAAGATAAATATAAGCAGAATTTGTCTTATTACTTGCTTCCTTGTAAGTAGAAGGGAAATTAGGGAATGCACTAGGGTAAATCGATATTCAAATCTTTTAAAAACTGGTCCTATGTCAAATAATTGAAGTTTGATTCGCTTTGCATGACAGGCAATACAACACGAGAGATGTAGCGAAACGTCACTTCCAGTTTGAGAAAACAATAAGTAGTTTAAAATTGAAACTAATAATAAAGAATATCTCAGAAGCGATCGAACTCTGCATAAAAAATCTGATGTGTACCATTCACATGACTTTCTCTATATCTCTGTAACAAATTATTCTTAAAATCTTATACTTCTATTTACTTCATTCTAATCAGTAAAAAAAAAAATAGCAGAAATAGCCATATTACTTGCTTTCTTGTAAGTAGGAGCCAAATAAGGGAGTACCATAGGTTAAAGTGATAATCAAAAGCTGGCTGCTATTTAACTGAAGTTCCTTTGTTTGTATGGACCGCAGTTGACAAATTCCTGTATGAGAAAAGTATAAGTTTTTCATAGCAGAAACCAAAAATAAGTAATGTCTCAAAAACGACGAACTCCACGAAAAAAATGTATATAACATAAATTGTGTGTTTTAACGTGTCCTACATTTTTGTGTAGTAAGTTTCTGTCCATCTCTTACGGTTTAACAGTTATTCAAAATTCAGCAAAATTCATTCAGAATAAACTACTCTTCAGAGGCTATTCCCAGAAAATTCAAGATATACATTTTATTTGTCAGGTAAATATCTTAAATATACGAAATTTTAATCAAAATCGTTAGAGACATTTTTAAGAAAATTGAAATTTTCGAAAAATGTTCCATGTAAAGGGTAGTTTGGGCTGGAGGGATTTTTCTCGAAATCTTCAAGTCGCATCCCTGAAAGATGCTAAACTTAAATACCAAGTTTGGTATTTTACCGACTTTTCGTTTTTGAGTTATCGTGTTTACAGACGCACGGACACACGGACACACACACACACACGGACCTTTTTGTGAAAATGCTTTTTTTAGATAAAGGGGAGCATAAAACACATATTACCGGTGAAATCTCGGTATCGAATTTTTGGGTGGAGAGCAATACCTTCTCTATACACTATGTACATAGTGCGTATAGAGAAAGTAAAAATGTATATGACATAAATTATGTGTTTTAACGAGATCCACATGTTCTGTGTGGTAAATTTTTGTCTGTCTCTTACGTTTAACCGTTTTACAAAACTCTGCAAGACTCATCCAGAATAAAGAGGACTTGAGAGGCTATTCCTATAAAATTCAAAATATACATTGTAATTATTATGTACATATATTTAATATACGGTATTTTAATCAAAATCGTTAGGGCCATTTCTGAGAAAAACAAATTTTCAAACATTTTCCATGCAACGGGTAGTTTGTGGTGGGAGATTTTCATGAAAATCTTCGTGTCGCATCCTTGGAAGATACTAAACATAAATGCCAAGTTTGGTGTTTAACGAACTTTTAGTTTTTGAGCTATGCTGAGCTCATAGAAAACAACACACACACGGACTTTTTTTCTAAAAAGCTTTATTCGGACTCACAGGACCTCAAAACATATATTCCGGTTAAATTTGGTGTCAGATTTTTGGGTGGAATACAATACCTTCTCTATCCACTATATATATTGTACATACCAGCTAGAAAAGGTACTAAAATGAATGAGTGCCTTTCACATGCAGAAGAAGTCAGTGTTGCGCCTGTTATACTAATTGAAACTGTGTATATTCGTGGATTAAATTACGAACTATGCTAATGTCAGTACCCTTGCGGAATAAATGTGAACTCAGAACTGCATTATTAGATATTTAATTTTTTGCTGCACAAGCGCTTATCATTTGAAGCCAAACGATTAAATGCAGAGCACATTAGGGGTGACAGAAGTGTTTTTTTAAACCTTTTGGTAAAAAACTGGGTTTTCATTTTTTGGTGCAAAATGCCTAAGCTTAGGTAATTTAAACTACATATAAGCAAAGATGTAATCCCTGACACTACACCATATGTTTGGAAGGCAATTTTGTCGTGCTGCGTCATTTAAATTACACACTCTCGAAGTAATGTGCGTCATTTACTGAACTTCAGTCACCCTCCATGGTGTTGTGCTTACCATGCTAGCCTTATATACCCAAGGTTGCGGGTTCAAAATCGGTGGAGGACGATGAATTTTTTTCGGACATAAAAATCGTTAGTATGGCTTCCTTCGAAAGGGAAGTAAAACTGATGGTCCCACGACGTAGATTTACCAAGCCTGATAAATAGGCATCTGAGCCAACTTAAACTGTTTTTCACACACAAAATAGAATGGGACGTCGAGAACCACAGTAGCTACAGAGTGTCCGCAAATAAAACTCCATTAATTATTTAATGAACTTCAGCTTTTGTTGCTATTTTCCCAATTTCAAAATATATATTCTCACACAAAAGTATCGTTAACGTGTGAACATATTTTTATCAAAATGCACTTTAGAATGTAAGTAACAAAATGTCTGATTTGAATTTTGATATGTCATAGTATTAAAAATAATGGACATAATCATGCACTATTTTAAAGTCTTTTTCACATTTTTGCTATAAAATATTTTAAAGAAAAATCATTTAATATATTTATGAAAATTCCACCATATAGTTTTATTTTATAGTATAAAGAAGCTTAACTGGAAAAATGACACCCCTAGCTCAATATCTATTGCAGATATTTTTTAAAGTTTAGATAAGAAAATGTATATAAATTAAAATATCTCAAAAATGAAATTATACATTAAATTGAAAATTTAACTCACACCTCTTTAATTGATCGCAATGTCTGAAAAAAATATACAATCGGTAGCTAATAGTTTCTTTTGTTTCTTATGTGTTTTTTATAAAAAGAATGCTGCAAGGATGCCATCATATTATATGGACTGCTGTTTGGTTGGTATATGATAGGGTTTTATGTATTGAGTCTACAAGATGAAATAATTTTAGAAAATGGTGCACGCTCGTATATCTCTGTCTTTATTTTTTTTTCTGAATATAAAAATACTACAAAAAATGTATTATTCCATTCACATCACTTTCTCTACTTATTCTGCAGCAACGTTTCTTAGAAAAGTTTATTCTTCTATCTGAACCAACTAATGAAGATACACATTAAAAGAAACAGGGAAAACAGTGAGCGGGTCGTGCTCATTAAGAGGTATAAAACGAAGGTCGCTCTCGCTAGTTCCGCACTGGTGAATTTTAATTTGAAATAGTAACTGTTTTTACGCACGAAGAGATATCTGTACACATCAAAAACGGGGCAGTTGGGCCACCTGAAACGTTTGCCAAATGGGAACTGCTACTCTTTTTTCTTTCTCCTGCTCAAGCAACAGAGCTGTATTTCAAATCCGTCACATAGCGACCCTCTCTTAAAGGTTTTGGCTATCACTTAAATATAGTGCATTTTCCTAATTCTGTTGTATCTGCAAGGAAATTTGCAATAAAGGCATTTGTACCAATTTTAATCTAGATAAGCTCGAAGTAGATAGAAGATTGAGCTTTTTTAAGAATAGAGAACGTAATACAAATGTACACATTAAATGTTTGTTTATCATATTTTGTACATTGCACTTATTTTGTAATTTCTGGTCAACACAAATTACAGCTCAGTTCGGAGTGCAAAACACGAATAAGTTTTATTTTTTAGGTAGAGAAATACTGCCTTCGGCACAAAATTTTTATATTGAGATTTTACTGAAAATACGATGTAAGTCCCTAAAACGAAGAAAGAAGTTTAGGAAAAAGTAAAGGGTATTCAACGCAATACTACGATCAAGGTGAACTCTATTGCGACTACCACCTCCAGGAGGAAGCAGTTCTTAGGCAGACGCGTCGAAATCCTTAACAGTTCCTGGATCGAGGACCACCACCTCAATACTGGAACTGACCGCAAACCTAACAGCCCTCCAATGTTTACGGGGAATACTCTTTCCTTTGAACAAGCAACCGTGCCATCTGTCTAGCACTGCTATACGCCATAAAACCTAGAAGCATGAGCAGGAAACGGAATGCAAAGAAAATTATAGAAAGGAAACGGTGGTAGATGAAAATCTGCCCAACATTCGTCTAGGGACGAGGGAAAACCACGAAAACTCCAAAGTTAATGTGGGCGATCGACAGAAATAGAATCTCGCATATTACTGCGGAGATATTCATTGGTTTAGGGAGAGTTTGTGTGTGTGTATGTGTGTGTGCGTGCGCGCGTGCCTATATGTGAATGTGTCCACCTGTTAATAGGGTAAATCAAAAAACGAAAATTTGGATAATCAGTGGGACACCTTTCCAGAATGCAAACTGAAGACTTTCCTATGATTTTCAACTCAAGAAACGTTTATCTGGAAACGTTTCGTTATCTTTTATTTTCTCTAAAATAGCCCTACTGGTTTAGATTAAATATCAGATTATGAGATGGACTAGTAACTTTAATTTTCCAAAAGCAACCTTTGTAGGGCTCTTCATTTCCATTGATTTCATACAGTTGGAATTGGATACACAACGCAGGGTAGGTCTAGTTAATAGTTTCAAAAATATTTTTAAAAACTGTAAAACATATGTGAGTATCGAAGCTAAAATGAAATATTTCTACCCAACAAAGCAAAATCTACATGTGATATTACATGCCATATAGTACAAGTATTTAAATGATGGGATTCTGTAAAATTCGGTAGGTCCACCTTCCTCTGGAAGGAAAGAGCGATCTTTTAGATGAGAATACACTTGTTGCTTGTTGCTTGTCTGCGAAGGGCAGGCAAATCCTAAACTGGCCTGCCTTCTATCACGATCAGAGTTCCAAGTATTTGCACCCCCTAGTAAACCGGGCTGGACCGACGCTTACTTTGTAATATCTTTCACAAAGTAAAAACCCACCGCGCGATGGGTCACCTAGTTCTCAGGCGTTCTTGCATAGGTGCAATGAGAATAAAAATTGATATGCTTTCCTTCCTTTTGTGTTCAAGTGGGCATGGCAGTCATCCCCTCACCTCGCAGTTTTCGGATCGCCCTTCGTGGTGTAATGGTTACCATACACCCAAGGTCGCGGGTTCAAACCCTGCGGAGGACGGTGGATTTTTTCGGGCGTAAAAATCCTTGCATGGCTTCCTTCGGAAGGGAAGTAAAGCCGTTGGTCCCGTGTCGTAGATTTACGGCATGTAAAAGAACCTCAAGCCTGATAGAGAGACCTCTGAGCAAAGTTAAGCGATCTTTCACGCCCAATATAGAAAGGGACGCTGAGAACCACAGTAGTTAAAGAGCGTCCATAAATAAAACTCCATTTACTTTTATTTCGCAATTTTAGAAACCAATATCACAGCAATCGTTGTAAACTAACGGGAAATTATTAAAAATTCATTTTAATATACTTGTAGAAAACGTGTTGCTACTGTGTTTCGATTAAGTGACGGACCTGAAACAAAATATGCCTGCAACAGTTGTGCCTGTGACTAGAATAATTGCCGTGGTTAAAGCGTGCCTCTGATGATTAACAGAGAAATCAGGAGGTGGATCGAATCCCGCATAGTGCGTGCCTTAATTTTTCTATTTATTTATTTTTGGAAAATCTTTTATTTTCATTACCTGTGCGAAATATAAATTTGACAGATTAATGGAAACTTTATCTGATAAAACTCCTTCCATAGAACGGCAAATTACATGGTTAGTTTTATTTCTCATAGCGTTGTAATATTTGCCACCGTCTTTCGAACGCTGTAATACAATGAAATTTTACAACTTAGTGATTTATAAATTGCAAATGCTGAAACTAAAACACCTACCTAAACTGGCAAACATTCTTCCCAAATTCAAAATTTACCTTTAAATACCCACGTTCAAAAGTATATGTCTATAATTCTCTATTATCAGGTTAAACGATTTATTTCGACCATGCATTGTTAATGCTTATACTGGCTTACAACGGATGTAAGGAAGTATTTATATTTCCTTATGATGGAGTTTTTCCCTAGATAGGAAGCAAATTAAAACGTTACAGGCACAAAAACGAAAATAATTTGTTTAGAAATGTTGATTAAACTCAGCATGATTACTTTCCTTTATAGTTAATTATGCAGTAATGCAATACAATTACAATGATACCCATGTAAGAATAGGACTCAAAAGTATTGAAAGCAAATTAATTTAATATAGGGTTATTAAATTATAAGGTTACCCCTCTCGCGTCCTCTCTCCACTGTGCGAGAGATCTCGCCGGGAAAGAGGTGTCGGCAAAAGCGCTCTGGAAACCTTACCTTAAATAAATGCTGAAAACATTGACCATCTGCTCCCAAACAGGCTATAACAAGTTAAAGATGTTCTCGCTCACTCATCTAAGCTAAGCAGCAGAAATCCTTGTGTAATCTACAGAAACTTAGTGATAACATCATGCAAGAAATCACAGTGATTCCTGCTGCTAAACTTAGACAAGTGAGCGAGGATATTTTCGCAAATTGTGTTGCCCGTATGAGAGCAGAAGGTCCAAATTTCCGTACTTTATCTTAAGATACATATATTAGCGCGCCTTTGCCGGCAGCACTTTCCCGGCAACTCTCGGATCTCTTGCGCAGTGGAGAAAGGCCGCGGCAGGGGTTACCTTATAACTTAACGACCCTATACATTACATATCATAGGAAAGCATTTAATAGAATAAATATTGTATTAGTTGTCACAAAATGCATTCTAAATAGTAGCAAATACCAGCGAATAAATTCATTAATGGTATATTAAACGGAGCACAATACAGTTGTGGATTGCATGAACGTGAAGCAGCCTTTTCATCTAGCAGCGTTGTCATCTAGTTTATTTCCAGCACAAGGTACACAATGTTGCCATGCTCCCATTAACTCTCTGTCTAGAACTGTGTCTTTATCCTAATTCTCCATTCTTTATGAGAATATATAATCTCGTGGAATTAAAGGCGCTTGTGAATGTTCCATTTCAGAAAATAAGCTCGTGGGAGGCGAGGATCGAACCACTACCTGCTGAATTCATGGATAGCGCAGCAGTAACCTTGGCTATTTTTCAGTTGTGAGGTTATGTTCTACTCACCTAGTGCTCTGTTGCTAACTTTGCATTCGCACACGTGCACATCAAGTGTCTGGAAAACAATATTTACAGAGGCGGGTAGTATGCAACAGAAGCAGAAAAACAGTTTCTATAAAAGTTGATCCTAACGTTCTGAGTTATGATTTTATATTGTACGAGCAGCACAGTATCTTTCACTCCGAACGCTTTGACACGAAACGAATGAGAACACATTACACGCAGAGGCATGGTGGAATCATAGTAAAGGTGCGGGGCAAGCGATGCTTGTTTTCGTTTGATCTACACAGTGATAACACCTTGATTGCAACGTAAAGATTAAGAGTGGCTGAGAAATTTGGTGCTTATTGCCACGAGGACAATAATGATATGAGTAGTGTACAGCAAAGCCTGAATATTTTACTATCCAATAAAAAACAAACCAAAAATATATGTACAATATTAATATGAGTATGATGTTTTGTGCTTCGAAGTGTTAAAATAAAGTTATTCGTTCGTAACACAGTTATAGACATCAAATAAACAATTGATTTAATGCAGCTCTGAAATTGACCAAAAATTAGGAAGTATTAAACTATTTTTTTTCATAACAAAATAGTATGAAATTCAACCTTTAAGAAAGCATACAGTTTTTTATATTTAACGCTTTTGAACTACCAATTAATTGCAGTTATAAACTCGAAAGGCGCGTGTTTATTAATAGATTTGCTCAGCTTTAAACGTTGTTTTTTAGCAAAACTTTTTTTCAGCAATATTCCATACACAAAAGCTTGACACAATGCAATGTTTTAATAATTTTATTTTTTTAATTTTTGTACTGCGTTTCAACAGTACATTAAAGAATATGATCATATACATTCTTCAAACAAGCTCCAATTTGTAGAAATAAATATTAACCTTTGAAAACAAAATGAGTTTAGGAGAATGCGAAAAATAACACTTTTTCTACAATAATATGGGGGAGATATAAAAATATGATATATTTATTTTTAAACTCATTTACTGTAAAACTGGAGCTTTTCATGTGAACATTTTTAAAAATGCATCGTTAGGAACGTTTTATTAGAACAAATAATTTTTACTCTGAAAATTATTAATTAACCATGCAAACCAGAATGTTAAAACATGTCACAAGTATAATTTTTGTTGTGTGTAAATAACTGGTAAAATTTTAACAAGATATCTTACACGTGGATGTCCCCGTAGCAAAAACAAAAATATTTATGATTTAAATTAACAGAACAAAAATCTGATATAGTACAGTTAATTGAAGATTACAAGATACATTGGGTAGAAGAAGAGTGCTACGTTAACCTTGTGCTTCTTACTTCCAAACTTCCCTTAAGATACTAAAGATGAAAATAAGACAAAAATGCTAAAAATCATAAAAGTGGATTTTAGTGTTATTTCTTTTTACTTTTTCTACAAAGTACTTGTACATAGTAGGTATAGTGGATATTGCACTCTACCCAAGATAGGTTTTGAAGTCTCCTTAATAAAAAGCAATATCTTTAGGAAAAGGTCCGCGGCCGCTCGCACTCTCGTGTGTGTGTGCATATGTCTGCGAACGATGTAACTGAAAAACCGGAAAATTTATTAAAAACCAAACTTGATACTTATGTTCAGCATTTTACAAGGATACGACACGAACATTTTTAAGGTAATCCGGCACCCCAAACTAACCTTTAAACGAAAAATTTTCGAAAATTTTATATAAATTCCTAGTCATAATGATTTTGATTATAATACCATATGTTAAAGATATTTATACGACAAAATGTATATGTTGAATTTTATGGAATTGCTTCTGAAGACCTCTTCGTTCTGGATGTCTTTTGGTCTGGTAACTGGTAAACCGTAAGATACAGACAAGAAACTTTCTGGACAAAAAATATCGATTTTGTTAAAACAAACAATTTGTGTTATATACATTTTTTTCTGGAGTGAACAATTTCAGAGATATTCCTCTTTATTGGTTTTAATTTTAAAGTACTTAAAAGTTTTCTCAAACGGGAATTTGTCACTCCTATTTCTTTTGTTTTACTTCTGGTCACACAAAGAGCACCGAATTTCAATCATATAGCAATCAGCTTTTAAAAGATTTGACTATCGATTGAACTTAGTGTTTCCCTTATTTCCCTTCTAGTTATAAGTAAATATTACGAACACTCCTGCAAATGTTTATCTTAGTTAACATGAAATAGAAGAATAAGTTTTTATAAGAATGATTTTATATGGAACAGCTAGATAAAGCTATGTGAATGGAACACATAAATTTTTATTTTAGATCTCATTAGTTTTTGTAGCCATATAACAATTTAAATCCTAAGAAATATCTATTTAAAGAATGTAAATCCAGGCGTTCCTATAAAACTATGGTCAGGCTTACATTAAAGTGAACAAACCATTCAAGATAAGCCGCATTTTTTTTTTTAAAATGTGTAACATAGGTGCAGAGGAGCGAAGATGGAGGAGGGTGGGCACATGCATTCTTTTTTTATACAGCTTTAAGGGACATTGGGAGTGATATTTCAAATGTATATATTTTTGTATAGATTTTTCTGAAGAATTTTTTGTTATTCTGTTGCTGTTATGTTAATATAAATACCAACTTTAATTAAAATTTTGTACATATTGTGCAAGTTATAAATTATTTCATGAGTTGTATTATGTAAATATATTGCATAATCAAAATTTAAGAAAATTGGTTGCCATTTTTAAAATTGGAGTTTTGAACTACACAAGGCTTAAGTTTCGATATTTCTGTAATTTTATTACTGAATTAGATAGATTTTTAGTTAGAAATTTTAATCTCTAAAATTAATTATTTTTTCATAAAAATATTTTTTAAAATTGCTATTGGGGCTAGGATAATTTTTACAGTAGATACTTCTGCACATTCTGAGAGATATTAGCTAGCTGTATTTAAACAAAAATTAGGACCCAGGGAGACTTTAAAGCTGTGAAAACATCGTTTTGAGGAAAACCCTATTTAATAAAATAGTATCCTAGGAAATAGGTGAATTGTATGACCTTTAAATGGCTGCAGAACCCAAAGCAAGGGAGGGGGAAAGCTAAACGTTGATTCTCTGGTGATGTCCTAAGTTTCCAACAATCATTTGCTATAAAAAAGATTATCGATTTTAACGGTTGTAGTACAAAAATTCACTTTCAGCATCGCTTAAGGTCAGAAACAATGTTATTTTAGTCCTAATTTTAAACCCTGTTACTTATTTCGGCGTTCACACATTGGAGCATTCACATTTTCAAGTTTTTCTGCACAATATAGTTTACAGTGTATGTGTGTATTTGTTTGTGTGTGTGTGTGTGTGTGTTTGTGAATTTTGGTATACTCGGTTATAAATAGCGACATCCATTTTAAATGCTTAATTTTGAAATAGCTAAAGAATAAGAACAATTTTGTATAAATGTTTAAGCTTAAATTGAAATCTATATTTAACATTTTCTGTCCAACTAATGCAGAAGTAAACATTTATTGCTACGATTATTTCATATACCATTAAAGAGCGGAAAAAGTCTTTAATTATTCAAAAATTTAATTATATTTTGTGATGCATTTTTTACAAACAGTATAATAATGATGATAATGATGATAATAATAATAATAATAATAATAATAATAATAATAATAATAATAATAATAATAATAAATCGGGAATATCTCGGGAACCAATTGAATAGATGCACATTTGATTTCATTAAGACCATAAATTCTATATTAAAATTTGAAACGAATGGAAATGGAATTGATTTTAGAAATTTCACAGATGGAAACCTTTAAGTAATCCTTTTCATTTCTTTGCAATGTTTGTCTTTGAGCTACCGCATGTTTTATGGTTTCATTCAATTCTCTTATTCTAAAGAGCTATGGAATTGCAGAAGTTATTCTACGGTTGTTTTGATTATATTGTGTTTATTATGAGATACAATGATGCCGTGCATTTTTAAAAATATGTTTTCCGTTTTAGTGGCAATCATATGAAGAGTTTCATGCACAACAGAACTGTGTACATTCCGAAGTTTGAGTACGGGTTAATGTGTTTAAATGCTACATAACCCACAATAAATGTAAGAGCTATTAGCTTTCGGGCCAATATTTAATGGACAGATTCTGGAACACTTTTTTCACATTCCTGAGCTTGTATATCATAGGTTTCAGTCGTCCTCCGTGGTCTAGGAGTAACATGCTCGTCTCTGGTTCTCAAACTCGCGCGTTCAAATCCGGCGCAGGGCGTTAGGTTTTTTCGGGCATAAAAAAACCTCTGAGCAAAATAAAGTGGTTTTTCACGCCAATGAGCAGAATGCGACACTAAGAACCACAGCAGTGAAATATTGTCCATAAATAAAACTCAATTTAATTTATTTTATCAGGTTCAGATATTGAAATGTTTCCACCGTAGCACAAAACTCCATTTGTAATACATCAGCGCTTTTGGGGGGCTACATAACTAGTATATGCATTTTTATTTATTTGTTTATATGTATTTTCCCTTTTCAGGCAGAATATTAGAAGTATTATTACTCTGACAAATTCAAACACATATAACTATTTCTGAAATGTAGCCGAAACTGATATAGTAAAACAATAATGTAAAGTAGTTACAAATATTATGTACTGTTGCTTCTATTAATTATAAAACATAAAATTACGTAATTCAGGAACCAAGTCTTGTTTTCGGCAACAATATGTCATCAGCAGTGTTTGCAACGAGATGACGTTACTTGAGGCGTAACTCCGCCCTACATGCGCGCCTCCACACCTGTACTATGATTCCACCATGCGTAGAGATTCATTACTATGCAGCACATCTGCCCATTTAGATTAAAAGGAAAAAAATCTTATTTGTTCCATTCACATGACTTTCTCTACATCACTGTAACAGATTATTGTTAAAAAGCAAATTTTTCTTATGATAATCGAAAACATTAGCGGAAATTGTCTTAATTACTTGCTTCCTTATAAGTAGGAGGAAAATAAGACTAAAACGACAGTCAAAGTTTTTAAGCCCGCCTGGGTAGTGTGGTGGTAGCGTGTCTGCCTCACATTCACTAGGTCGCGAGTTCCAATCTCGCTTAGGGTGAATTACGCGGATAAGGTTTTTTTTACGGTTTTTACCCTTATCCTGAGAAGACGAATGTCGAGTAACTTTAAGCTCCATGGACCCCGAGATCATCTGAGCATCATCTCACCACTTTCATTCATCGTCCGATATGACCAACCAGATTAAAGGACGTTAAGCTTTAAATAAAAAAATAAAAAATAAAAAAAAAACTTTTAAAAGCTAGTTGCTATGTGGTTGAAATCCGTTTCTATGCATGGCCAGAAGTTTACAACTTTCCGTGTGAGAAAGGTTTTAAGTATTTTAAATCTGAAACATATAACAATAACTATCTCAGAAATGGTCAATTCAAAAAGTATCTGACATAAATTGTGTGTTTTAACGTGATCTATATTTTTTGTGAAGTAAGTTTTTGTCCACCACTTGCGGTTTACAAGATACGCAAAATTTAGTAAAATTCATTCAGTATAAAGAGATCTTTAGAGGCTATTCCCAGAAAATTCAAGATGTACATTTTATTTTCCACATAAATATCTTTAGTATACAATATTTTAACCAAAATCGTTAGAATCATTTTTCAGAAAATCAAAATTTAAAGGGTAGTAAAAGGGTATCCATGTAAAGGGTAGTTTGGGGTGGGGGGATTTTTCTAAAAATCTTCATGTCGCATCCCTGGAAAATATAAAAATTAAATACCAAGTTTGCTATTTTACGGACTTTTCGTTTTTGAGTTATCGTATTCACAGACACACGGACACACACGGATCTTTTTCTAAAACTACTTTTGTTTATACAAGTGATCCTAAAACGTCTATTTCTGGTGAAATCTCGGTATTGAATGTTTGGGTGCATTACAATACTTTCTCTATACACTATATACACAGTACGTGTAGAGAAAGTAAAAATGCGCACATTATGCATTGCTATTGCTGGTCATCACCGCAGAACTTCCTTAGAGTTGGAAAGGTAGAGATAGACTGAAAAATCCAATGCCATAGCCGGAATTTGAATCACAAATTTCCTATCTGAGTCCAGTTGCTCTAACTACTGGGCTACCATGGCAACATGTCGACACAAAATTTAATTCCCAAACTGAAATGAGATTTTTCCGGTAAACCACAAACAGATCTCAAATTATTTTGAGATGTTATATCGCAATGACCACTAACAATTTACAATACCTTGGAACTGTGACTTTTTATTTTTTATTTATTTATTTTGTTGTTTTTATTAACATAGTTCTACATGATATCGAACACAAGGCTGATCGCAGAGCGAGGATATACAGCCTTAAATCGGTAGGTGGTAGCTTTTTTTATTTGGCAAGTCTTCTGACATCAGCCCATTAGGCGATAGCTAACACGAGTCTTTCATGAGCGATGGAATGGTCGGGGAGAGTCATTATCTTGGCCTTCTTATTGTTTCGACCTTAACAGTTTATATGTTTAGCTTTGGAAGCATTTAAAGACCATGGTGTATAAATGATGTGTTCAATTGAACGCGAGTTCAGTGCCTAAGACTCAACCCAGCAACAACCAGAGGTGTTCCAAAAGAATGTGGGCTTCCATGAGACGAGACGCAGAGGGAAGGCTGCGTTGCAATGGGAAACAACCGCATCGAGCACATGTTGTGATAAGTAGATCAAATATACGGTAATTATTGATGGTGGTTAATAGATATTAGGTTTAGGAACGGTGTTTATAGGGACGGTTTTTACTTTCTCTACACGTACTATGTACATTATGTATAGAGAAGGTATTGTAATGCACCTAAAAATTCGATACCGAGATTTCGCCGGAAATACACATTTTAGAGTCCCCTGTATCCAAAATAAGTATTTTCAGAGAAAGGTCCGTGTGTGTGTGTGCGTGTGTATGTGGTGTGTGTGTCCGATAACTCAAAAACGAAAAGACGGTAAAATACCAAACTTGGTATTTAATTTTAGTATCTTCCAGGGATACGACACGAAGATATTGAAAAAAAATTCCCCCACCCCAAACTACCCTTTACATGGAAAAATTTTCGAAAATTTTGATTTTCTCAAAAATGGCTCTAACGATTTTGATTAAAATACTGTATACAAAAGATATTTATATGGCAAATAAAATGTATATCTTGAATTTTTCTGGGAATATCCTCTGAAGACCTCTTTATTCTGAATGAATTTTTCTGAACTTTGCGTAACTGGTAAACCGTTTAAAGACTTGCTTCAAAAGCAATTTTCTTTTCAGACTCTTCAAACAACAACATGCAACAAAAATATTTAATTTATAAGTTAGATTCATATTTACCTATCAGGATGGCTCAGGGGGTTATGTCTGTGGTCGGCATTCGGGAAATCGCAGGTTCGATCTCCGTCGCCGGCCTATCTGACCCATGGATTTTTTCGACTTTCTCTGGGTCGCCAGGCGAATGCTGGGTAGGTTTCTTTCATCCTCCGAATTTCCTGTCCCTCCACGTCGTTTCCATTAGTATTTATCCCCCATTCTAGTATCTGCAAGGAAATGTGTAATACATGTATTTCTGCAGATGTTTATCTCGATTAACGAAGTAGAAAGAAGGATTAGCTTTTTTAAGATATATTTGTTCAAGAACGTATAGAAAACGTCATCGAATCAGATTTTGATTCCAACTCGTGCATTGTCTCATGATCGCGAAGCAGTTGCGTTTCCCGGGAATCGAATCATAGATGTTAGTAAGCGCAAGCATTCTAGAGGAATGTTACACCTGGCCAAGCGTTGCCGAGACGAACATACAAGTGCGACGTTGGGAGGAGGAGTGAGGTGGAGGGGATAGCACGGCCGGCCGCCAGAGCCAGTCGTGGCCCGGACAGTCAGTGAGTCAGTCAGTTAGACACTGATTCGCAGCGAAGATCGAGGAGCGACCGATCTCTGGCCGTGAGTGCGCGCGTGCGTGTGTGTCGTGTATCAGAAATCGATATAATAATCCCAGTGTAGACAGTTGAACAGCTGTTTGGTGAAATAAAATATTGTGATGGAACAACTGCTAAATGTGAGATACAAGGTAACGGAGTGATATCAACAAGTGGTTCAGACGTTACCCTTCCCCTTTTACCGCTCCTCCTACCAGCTCTCGTAGTTTTCCGTGAAGGACCAAACTGTGATTATCATCTCCCGAGGATTTGGTAAGCCTGACTTTCTTTACGTTCTTCATTTGTTTCAACAAACTGCATGCTAGTGATGTTCAAATGATCACATTATTGGACCTTATTTGAATTACTTAGAAAAACTGTAGAGTACATATGGTTTTACGATATGAATTTATAAACTTTCTTTATTGGGACTTCATTTACAACAATGCTTGCAGTATGTTAAATATCCAGACCTACAAATATCATACGTACGTTTATCTTTAATTATATTAAATATTTAATGTCATTTTATTCATGACCTAAGTATGCAGAGATTTCCTTATGACTATAAGAATTGTCCACATGTCCGTGAACTTCGTATTTATGTAGATATACATTGAGAATCCAATCAGTAGACAAGGTGGAACAAAGTTTTATTTTCTTAAAATAATTGCAAATGTTTTATTAAAACTGGCATATGTTTGGGCTAAGTGATAAGAAAATTAAAACGTGTATCTTGAATTAGTATCAGGGTCTTACTTTCTTGCGCAATTTAATTAAACTGGTAAACCATAAAATAAAGACAGCCTATTCTACTTAAACGTGAATATTTCGAAATCTTCATTATTGTAAACGTACATAATTACTTTTTCCAACATAATTGATTGAAAAGTTAAGTAACTTTCGCTTCTATTTAGCTCCTAGTTATGCAACATTTTATTGCATCACTTAACATCATTTTACAAGCGATTATTTTGCGTTAATAGTTAGGGATTTGTATAATATATTTCATTGATTGCTGCGCTGAGGTTTGTAAACATATTATCAGCAAAGCCGCGTATTAATTTCTGGAGAGTGCTGGCGTCTGTTTTATCTCTTTAATCCATGTTTATTTTTTATTGACATCTGAGTCTGGAGATGAGTGTGATACAGATGCACTAAGTATTCTCTTTGTGTACAGACCGTGCTTTTTTCCTGATTAAGAGATCTGTTGTCTAAACAGGAAATTGGTTGTCCGTGAAGTTTTTGACCATTCATGAATCACGCCAGCTGGGTTTTCACCTTGATGTGTTTGATTCAGTTTGACGGAAATGCTAAATGAGTTACGTAGTATTTACTGCTATTCTTTGTTATAAAATAAACATAATTAGGATGTACTTATTCAGCTGAGCTGCTTCTGTCGTTTTTTTCTTTCAAGTTTATTATATCTCTTAAACATTCTGTGAATAATTGCAACCTCATACAAGGAAATTCTTTACATTTTAAACCAAACCACAATGTCTACAAGTTATATAATTTTAATGAGAGCATAATTCTTTTCAAAGGTTTTCAATTAACTTATTAAAAGTTTAATTCTAAATTATCTATTTGTTTTATATAAAAGGCACAGTGACATAAATGTTCAGTTATCGATCTTGTTATAAAACATAAAAATGTCTGGTATCATAGTTTTAGTTTAGAAAAACCGATATTAAGGGACACTGGGAATAAAATTTTGACTACAATTGATCAAAAAATCGAAAATTGCTTTGTTATAGCAAATTGTTGTTGGAAATTTTGGGCGTCTCTAGAGAATCAACATTTAGCTATCCTCCTATTATGCTTCGGGCTGTACAGCCATTTAAAGATCGTACAATACACCTGCTTCCTAGCAAACTATTTAATAAAACAGGGTTTTTCTCAAAACTACATTGTCACACTTTCAAAATGTTCCACGGTTCTCAGTGTTTGTTTAAATACAACTAACATTTCCCAGAAATGTGCAAAAGGATCTATTGTATTGTTAAAAAGTTCAAAATTATCATAAAACCAATATCATTTTTTTTTATCAAAAGTGATTAATTTTAGAGAGTAAACTTTCTAACTTATTCTTTAAAAAAAAATATAATTCAGTAATCAGAGCTATTGAAATGTCACGGTTTTTGTGTTTCGTTCAAAGCTCCAAATGTTCTCAAATTTTGAGATGCGCGCAATATTTTGGTTTTGCAATATATGTACATAATAAAATTTATGAAATATATTTGGTATCCATTGCCATAACAGCAGTGCAATCACAGTGAAGTTGAAAAAAAATCTATACAGAAATGTAATTCCCAGTGTCTCTTAAATAAATGTAATTTTATGTCTAAGTTTTAAAAGTAAATAATCCTTCATTTTTTGCAGCACGCCAAATATATAGCTGTTTTTGAAGCACACGATAGGCATATTTCAAATAATGTTTTGTAGCATCAGGCGTTTTCCAAGATATCTATTATTACTTGTTTGCATTTTTCAACATGGAAAGAGAATGGAATTACTAGATTTGTATATAGCGACAGTTTTTAAGCATTTATCTGTCGCTATTCGTTTGTAAATCAAAATTATAAATATAAAGGCTTATCCGAGTTAAATGGAAGTTATCAGAATGAGCGTTTGTAAGAATGGCTTGTAGATACTATATAAAAGTAGATGATAGTGGGCAGAGAAGGTAGTGTGAATTTAACATCAGAATTGTTACATAGTTTACTTAAGGTTCATTAGTAGAGGCCTTCCCTAACAATACGGTCGGTATAAAACCTGTCCGCTCACACTGGGTTTTGCCTCTGGGTAGTACGACATGCTATAACCGGCCGTACCAGCATCCTGTCTTCGGTATTCCTGTAAGCCCGTACATAAAATATATGAAATTGACTCTTAACTTATTGTAATGTCGTCCTTCTGCAGCTAAACAAGCATTGTACCAAGTTACACTGGCACGGACACTGTAATGTTTCGTATTTCAGTTGGTACAATTTTCTTTAGGAGACGTGAAAAATTGTATATAGAAAATCTTATTCATAATAATAAAATAATATGATTTATAAACTTTAGGAATCTTTCTTTTCTTTTTCCTCTTGGAGTGTTTTAACTACCAATTAACTGAGGCACATCCAAATGTAAACCTTGTTTTATCGAGAAAAGAATTTCAAACACTTATCCATATTCAAAATGCTCCACACGATGCAATTCTTTATTATCTTTTAGTAATTATTGTATTAAATGCAAAAAATTTATACTGCCTCTCAAAAGTACATAAAAGTAAATGGTCATATTGCTTTTTCTAAAAGAAGCTCCACTTTTGTGACAAATGATTCCTTTTTCGAAAGAACAAGAGTTCTTGAGAGTACGAAATGTAACAAATTCTTGTACAAGAATGTGAATATTTTAAAAATGAATCATGTGGCTCATTTTATTAGAGTAATGAATTTCGATAGTAAAAATTATTATTTAAATAACCACGGAAGGTTGAATGTTAATATATGCCAGAAACACCACTATTGTCATGTATAAGTCGTATAAATTTCAACACTACATCTTATTGTGAATTTTCCAAATTTCACCGATGCACCACAATAAGTTCCTCTAATGTGTGAGTGATTTTCATTCAAGATGTTCGTCAGCTTCATCAAATGTTTCTTTTGCTATCACTGTGAGTCTTTGCGTGTGTTTCTTGTTTTGCACTAAACAAATAATCTCAAATTTATACACAAGCACTAAATTGAAGTTCTAAAAGCAGGTAATTGTGTAATAAATTTAAGGATTAACACGCCACGAAAGTGACGAACAGATTTATATTTAAAACAACATTTACATATAAATATATGTTCTGAAGATACGATTCTTAACTACGTTACCATCTTCACAAATGGAAATGGACTACATGGTAACTGAAGGATAGAAAGCCTGTCATGAGTGCAGGGTGTGGGGGTTGGTGGGAGCTAGCCGGCATTGATTCTGACACAGATCGTCCTGCGAGAGGTCAGATTTCACACCGAATACCCTGTACTTATCCTGTGTACTAAATTAAACAGCATACTTGAAATATTAAACTGACATAAAAACAGTAATGCAACTTGGGCCTGTCCCCACAGCTCAGTTGGCAGAATACCATGTTGTACCAATGGTTCCGGATTCGATTCCCGGCTGGCGGTATAAAGCTTTCTCTGGCCCAGATTATTCCCTATACTCCACAGAGTTAAGAAGTATGGAAGAAAGTGTGAATGTGCGTGTTATCTAATGAATAAAACAAAAGAAAATATAAACACAATGCCAGCAAACAGTACACCAGTTAACACCATTTCCAATAGGCAATATGTTCTACAAATGCCGCGGATAGGACATGTCCCATGGCCACGCTCGCTAAAGCGTCTCGCTTTGGTGGTTCGTGGGCAGTGGATCGTGGGTTCGAGTCCCGCCTTGGGCATGGATGTTATATGTTTGTGCAATGTGTATATGTTTGTAAAAGAAACATTAAAACCAGTAATCAGTAAAACCTACGGGGGGAAATGTAAATAGGGATACAATACCGGAGTCCTGATCAGACTCCGTTACTGTTTTATTTTAAAAAAAAAGAGAAAAAAAAAAAGGCGGAGCATAAAGGAAACAATAAAGAAATCTAATGTATTTCATCATATGATTTTTTCTAACTCCCTGTTACAAATAATTGTACTTCATGCTAATCGAGATAAATATTAGCAGTCATGGTCTTATTACATGCTTTCTTGTAAGTAGAAGGTAAATGGGAATACACTAGACTAAAGCGATAGTTAAAACTTTTAAAAGCTGATTGCCACGTAGTTGAAATCCGTTTCTTTGCATTCTCAGGAGTTGACAAATTCCCTTAAGAGAAAAGTATTTTAAAACTGAAAACAATTACAAGCAATCTCTCAGAAATGGTTTAATCCACGAAAAAAATGTATATGGCATAAATTGTGTTTTAATGAAATCTACATTTTTTATAGTGAGTGTCTGTCACGGTTTACCAGCTATACAAAATTCATCCAGAATGGAGAGCTCTTCAGAGGCTATTATCGGAAAATTCAAAATATGCATTGTTTGTTATGCAAATATCTTTGATATACGGCATTTTTATCAAAATCGTTAGACATTTTTTGAGAAAATAAAAATGTTCGAGCATTTTTCCATGTAGAGGGTAGTTTGGGTCGCATCTTTGGAAAATACTTAATACTAAATACTTAACTTAAAAACCAAAATTTTGGTATTTTATCACTTTTCGTTTGTTATCGTGTTTACAGACACACACCACGAACCTTTTTCTAAACACGCTTTTTCTTTAATACAGGATACCCTAAAACGTGTATTTCTGGTGAAATCTCTGTATCCAATTTTGGGGCGGATGCAATACCTCTTCTAACCACGTACCATGAAGAGAAAGTAAGAGTGAAACCTGAGTTAGTTTGCTTTTATGTGTAACTTCGAAAAAGTGCCCTGGAAACATGGAGGACATTTTCCCCTACCCTGGTTGAAAGTCCGGGAACGCTCTTCTGAATACACCGCTAATAATCTTTAAAAGTTGTATCAAAGGATGCATGTCTGATAAATATTGATTAATTATGATTTATTAATATGTGACTACTTCAATTGTCTAAATATGACTCACGTACAGCGACTCCACAAAATATTCGTCTTCACTTTATAACAAGTTCTAGTAGCCAAATAAACGCAGAGAAAATTCTCGATTTTTATAGGGTGGTATTTTTCAAATTTTTTAATTTTGTAATTGTATAATTTGTTGAAAATAGTTTTAATTCTTCAACATTTTACTTTCTGCATTTTGAGGTCCCTTTAACAAACGCATTCTTGCCTTCTACCATGTATTTACAATGCACATAAGTGGATAAGGTATTGTATTCCACTTAAAAATTCGATCCCAAGATTTTGTGAACCCCTGAAACCAAAAAGCAGTTTTAGCAAAATATCCGCGTGCGTGCGTTTGTGAACAGCATAATTCAAAAACAAAAAGTCCGTTAAATATCAAAATTGATATTTCTGTTCAGTATCTTCTAAGGATGGAACAGAAGCATTTTCAATAACCCCCCCGCCCAAACCCAACTACCCTTTGCATGTTACATTTTTCGAACATTTTTATTTTCTTAAAAATGTTTAACGTTTTGATTAAAATACCGTATGTCTAAGATATGTTCATAATAAATAAAATGTATCTATGTCTAAAATTGTCTTTAAATAATGTCTGAAGACACCTTCATTCTGGATGGCTTTCGCATAACTAGGAAACCGTAAGATATTTATGGAAACCTAGGGCAAAAAAATGCAGATCTCGTCAAAACACACAATTTATCTTTTTTTCTATGGAATTAACCGTTTCCCAAATATTCCTTATATTAGTTTAAATTTTTCAATATTTTTCGCAGATGGGGAATCGTCATTCGTTTTTGTTTTGTTTTTACTCCTGGCCATGCAAATCAACCTAATTTCATTATGATCACATAGTGACCAGTTTTTATAAGATTTGACTAGCGCTTTAGCCTAGTGTTTTCTTATATATAATATAATATATATAATAAAAATCTGATGCGTACATGACTTTCTCTATATCTCTGCAACAAATTATTCTTAAAAAGCTTATACTACTATGTACTTCCTGCTAATCAGAAAAAAATTAGCAGAAATATTCTTATTACTTGCTTCCTTGTAAGTAGAACCGAAATAAGGGAGTACCATAGGTTAAAGTGATAGCTGGTTGCTATGTCACTGAAGTTCCTTTGTTTGTATGGACAGCAGTTGACAAATTCCTGTATGAGAAAAGTATAAGTTTTTCATAGCAGAAACCAAAAACAAGGAATGTCTCAAAAACGATGAACTCCATGAAAAAACTGTATATAACATAAATTGTGTGTTTTAACGTGCTCTACATTTTTTGTATTGTAAGTTTTTGTCCATCTCTTACGGTTTAGCAGTTATTCAAAATTCCGCAAAAATAGTCCAGAATAAAGTACTCTTCACAGGCTATTACCAAAAAATTCAAGATACACATTTTATTTGTCAGGTAAATAGCTTTAATATACGATATTTTAATCAACATCGTTAGAGCCATTTTTGAGAAAATCGAAATTTTCGATAAAATTTCCATGTAAAGGGTAGGGGATTTTTCTCAAAATCTTCGTGTCGCATCCCGGGAAGATACTAAACTTAAATACCAAGTTTGGTATTTTACCGACTATTCGTTTTTGAGTTATCGTGTTCACAGATACACGGACACAGGGACACACACACACACACAGACCTTTTTCTGAAAATACTTTTTTTTTTTTGGATACAGGGGACCCTAAAACATATATTTCCGGTGAAATATCGGTATCGAATTTTTTGGTGGAGTGCAATACCTTCTCTATACACTATTACATAGTGCGTATAGAGAAAATAAAAACGATTTCTGCCAATGTTTATCTTGATTTGTATGAAATAGATGGAAGATAAGCTTTTGAAAAAAATACTTTTCTGCAAAATGGGTAAAGTAAGTCATGTGAATGTAACATTAGATTTTTAGAAATCGTAACTAAAAAATGAAAAGTCGGTTAATTACTAAATTTGGTGTTTAAAGTTCTGAATCGTCCAAGAATGTGACATGAAGACTTTCAAGAAAACCCTCAACCCAAACTATCCTTTATATAGAGCTTTTTCCGAATATTTTGTTTTTCTCAAGAATGGTTTTAACGATTTTGTGAGCGGAACATCAGATTTGTTTTTACTTTCTCTAGCCCGTATGTACAATATGCTTAGTGGATAGAGAAGGTATTGTAATCCACCCAAAATGTCGATACCGAGATTCCCCGAAGTATAGGTTTTGAGGTCCCCTGAGTCCGAAAAAAAAAAACCGTTTTAAAAAAAGGTAAATGTGTGTCTCTGTGTATGCCTGTGGACAGCATAGCTCAAAAAGAAAAAGTCGGTTAAATACCAATCTTGCTATTTAATTTCAGTATCTTCCTCATTTTAATTACCCTTTAATGGAACATTTTTCGAAAATTTTGATTTTCGCAAAATGGCTTTAACGATTTTGTATAAAATACCGCATATTAAAGATATTCGCATCAGAAATAAAAAATATATTTTGAATTTTCTGAAAATAGCCTCTGAAGCGCTCTTTATTCTGGCTGAATTTTGCAGAATTTTGCAAAACGGTTAAACCTTAAGAAATAGACATCTTACTCCACAAAAATGTAAATCTCGTTAAAACATATACCTAGTTTAAGTCATATATGTTTTTATTATATAGTTGAGCGTTTTCGAGATATTAATTGTTATTGGTGTCCGTTTTAAACTAATTACCCTTTCCCAAACGGGAGCATAGGAAGCCCACCGAAGCTCAATTGTGTCACTTAGCGACTAGCTTTTAAACGATTTTACTATCGCTTTAGCGTAATGTATGCACTTATTTCCCTTCTACTTAAAAGGAAGCAAATAATAACACCAATTCTGCAAATGTTGATCTAGATTAGCATGGCGTAGACAAAAGAATAATCTTTTGTAAGAACATTTTGTTTTGTGGTACAGATAGAGAACGTTATGTGAAAGGAGCACATCAGATTTTTACTTTCTCTACGCGTACTATGTACATAATGTATAGATAAAGGTATCGTATTGCACCCAAAAATTCGATAACGAGAATTCACCGGAAATACGTGTTTTCAAACACCCTGAATACAAAAAAATTATTTAAAAAAAAACGAATTTGATTAAACTCTCTAGCATTTAAGATATTTATATAACAAATAAAATGTATATCTTGAATTTTATGGGAATAGCCTTTGAAGAATTGTTCATTCTGAATGAATTTTTCTGAATTTTGTATACTGGTAAACCGTAAGAAATAGATAAAAACTTACTCCAAAAATCTCCTTTAAAATACACAATTTGTCATGTAATGTTTATTTTCTCTACACGTACTATGTACATAGTGTATAGAGAAGATGTATTGCATCCAAAAATTCGATACCGAGATGCATGTTTTCGGTCCCCCTGAATCAAAAAAAGTATTTTTGGAAAAAAGGTCCGTGTGGGCGTGTGTGTGTGGGTCTTTGGACAGCATAGCTCAAAAACGAAAAGCCCGTTAAATGCCAAACATGGTATTTAAATTTAGTAACTTCCAAGGATACGACACGAAGATTTTTGAGAAAATCCCCCCATCCCTAACTACACTTTACAAGGAAAAAATTTCGAAAATTTTGATTTTCTCAAAAATAGCTCTAACGATTTTGATTAAAATCTCTTATATTTAAGATATTTATATGTAAAATAAAGTATATATCTTGAATTATCTGGGAATGGTCTCTAAAGATCTCATTATTCTGGATGATTTTACTGAATTTTGTATACTAGTAAACCGTAAGAGATAGACAGAAGCTTACTCCACAAAAAATATAAATATCCTTTAAAATACACAATTTATGTCATATAATTTTTTATTCATGGAGTTGACCGATTTCGAGATATTCCTTGTTATTTTTTTTTTTTTTTTTTGGTAGCGTTTAACTACTGCAATGGTCCTTGTTATTGGCTTTAGTTTAAAATACTTGAAACTTTTTTCTTACCAGGAAGAACTTGTCTGCTGCTAGCCTCGTATAGAACTGCTGCTAGCCTCGTATAGAAATGGATTTCAATCCCATAGCAACACCATTTTAAAACATTTGAGTGTCGGTTTAGCCTGATGTATTCCCTTATTTCCCTTTTACTTACAAAGAACTAAGTAATAAGTCCGTTTTTGCTACTGTTTATCTCGAATAGCATGATGTAGATAGAAGAATAGCCTTATTAAAAATTTAACAATAATTTGTTACAGAGATTCAGAGAAAGTCATGTGAATAGAACGCATCAGAGTTTTTCATATTAAACCGGGTTCGCGGACCAGGCCTAGGACCGAGGACTTGAGCAGAGCCCGTGTAGAGTAATGCTACATTCACAATGAAATGCAAGCGCAGACGCAATGTAAGCTAAGAGTTTGGACTCACGTTATTCAATGTAAGCATTCACATAGAAACACGCAAGACGCAATGCAATGTAATGAAACGCAAGAGTATGCAAACTCCAAACCACATTCTTGCGTTGCGTACAAAGTGAAGGGATTCTGCTTCTTTTCTCTGTGCATTGCCTATGAATTCAATAACAAACGATCGCACTGCAAGATTTTACAGGGCCTACTGTACATGCATGCTCTTCTATTGGGCCGTGCAGAGCCGCGCCATCTCTAATTTCCCTCAAGAAGTTATGACAATTTCCTTGAGAATCCTTCTTTGATTTAATGGATGTAACTATCATCTGTGTCTAGATTTCTTGGTTCCCATAAATCGAAGACGCAGAGAGGTAATTCGTAGTTTATTGAATGTGTAGCTTTATCACTTTCTGAAGTCTATGCTTGTACTATTTTCAATAATTTTGAATGAGCAATTATTGAAACGTCACTGCCGCAAGCGCCAGTTATTAGTATGCAATTTTATAGCATATTTATTTGTAAAAGATTGAGTGAAATTTCTTATGCGGTATTGTTGGTTATGTTATTCAGTTTCTAACTTGCAGAGCGCTTGGAAGATATTTGCATGTAACTTGCAGATCTAGAAACCCGTGCCAACTTCTTGCGTTGCGCTTACGATTGCATTGTGAATGGTGTTTCCTTGCATCTGCGCTTATGATACGTTATATCTGCGCTTGCATCTCGTTGTGAATGTAGCATAAATCTCTATGCTTTCTCCCCTCTTTATCCCTTACCCCAGGAAGTTAAGTTAGACGCAATAGACCTATCCTTGTGGTAAAAGACATTAGATAAAGCAGGCTAACAAGTGTCACGTGTTGTTTAGAGTGGACTCAGCTGTTGAGAACCGTGGCCTTGTGTAGATTATTCTTTTTTTTTATCCTTTTCTTTCTTTTTACGTCAAACAGATTGCATTTGTTTAGTTCACTTTACGATGAGCGAAACTTTTTTTCTGTCTTTTTTCATAACGGAGTTTCTCAGAAAATATAAATAAGAATCTCTGGCTTTGTCTCTTTTTTTTTTTCTTTTATATTAGATTCGTGATACTAGACTGCTTATCTTTTGACCTGTTGATAATTTTTTTCTCACGTTTTTCCTCGAACATTCAAAAGTAACAAGCTATATGACGTTTGCTTTCCTATCTTTTAAGTATCTCTTCAATAATCTGTCTATTAACCATACTCCAAAACTTTATAGTTTCTTTCTCGATATTTTTTTTTTCCCCCATTATAGTAAGGGATGACATATTTTCAAACACCTAGCCTGATTCATATTTACTTGCTCTGCCAAATACATATGATGGGTAAGCGGAGGTATTAGCTTTCCATCTCAAAATTAGGAACAGAAATGTCACAGGAAATGCACGTTTTGAAGTCCCTGAGCAACAACGTATTTTTTTTAAGAAAAAACATCCACCGTGTATAACAGCACAATTAAAAATAAACAAATCTTATGTTTGTATTCACTGGCATTTTACCTGTTCTGCAAAAACTAATTTCAAAAAGAGTGTTCTTCTATTTGCTTCATGTTACTCCAGGTAAGTATTAACAGAAATGGTCATATTATATAGTTCCTTTTAAGCATAAAGGAAATATGGGAATACACTAGGCAATGGCGATAATCAAGTCTTTTAAATGCTGTCGCTATGCGGTTGACTTTGAAATTCGGTTATATTTACAATGCCAAAAGTAAAACAAAAGAAAAACGAATAAGTATTTCCTGTTTTAGAAACGTAGAGGAGGTATTTTAAAATTTAAATCAATAACGAGGAATATCTTGGAAATCGTTAAGTCTACAGAACAATGATTATGATCTAATTTGTGGGTTTCTAATGAGATATACATGTTTTATGAAGTTAGTTTTTGTCTATCTCTTACGAGTCACAAGTTATGTAAAATCATTCAGAATGAAGAGGACTTGAGAGACTATTCCCAGAAAATTTAAGATTTATAATTTTTTGTCATGTGAGTATCTTTAAAATATGGTATTTAATCAAAATCGTTATTCCATGTTTTGAGAAAATCAAAATTGTCTATCATTTTTTTATATTAAAGAGTTTTTTTTTTTTGTGATGGAATTTTTTTAAAAATCTTCATGTCGCATCCTTGGAAAATGCTGAAGGTAAATATCAAGTTTGGTATTTAAATAACTATTCGATTTTGAGTTATCGTGTTCAGAAACAAACACGCGCGCGTAAATCTTTTTCTAGAAATGCTTCCCTACCTAAAACGTTTGTTTACAGTTAAATTTAGGTATCGAAATTTTAGTTGGAATGCAATACCTTCTCTACCTATGTAGTATTACGAAGTAGAGAAAGGAACAATACCGTCTTGATACCATCTTGATATTTTAGTTCAGCATCATTCAAGGCGGTTTTTCTGCACATTTTTCAACTTTTTTTATTATTGGGAATATCTTTGGATGGCACCCCAACCACATGCTACATTGCTGCTCTGTGTCTGGTTTAGCTCAACTGTATTGTACCTAATTGTACTAAAGAATTTCCTTCTAAATAAGCAAAAAAACACGTTTCTTACAAATGTTTAATCTTCTATTTACTTTACATTAAGTTGAAATGATTTTCTTACCTGTTTCCTTGTAAGTACAATGAGAATATGAGAATACAGTAGGCTTTGAGCGATAGTCAAATATTTTAAGAGCTGATCGCTATGTGATGATTTGAAATTCAGGTGAGGGGAAAAAACAAATTACGCCTTCGCATTTGAGAACTTAT
The DNA here is from genome assembly GCA_030762935.1 of Hymenopus coronatus. NCBI lineage: Eukaryota > Metazoa > Arthropoda > Insecta > Mantodea > Hymenopodidae > Hymenopus > Hymenopus coronatus. The sequence goes on from CM060897.1 coordinate 33,705,462, forward strand.
TAGAACATCCAAAATAATAGAAATAGCCTTTTTCACAAAATCAGAGCTTTCGAAAAATGTTCCATATAAAGGCTATTAGGGTTGGGGGGAGGATTTTCTTGAAAATCTTCAAGTCAGTCGCATCCTTGCTAGATGCTGAACTTAAATATCAAGTTTGGCGTTTAACCGACTTTTCGTTTTTAGGTAATATTAGACACGCTACATACAAGTCTACATACATACACACACACACACACACACATACACGCGCGCTCGGATGCACACAAAATCACATCCAGTGCACACACACGTGGAACTCTACTCTTGGATTCAGGAGGCTTCAAAACACTAATCTCGACATCGATTAGTACCTACAATATTTTCCCACTTAATATATTGTAATAGAGAAAGCAAAAATCCCCCAATCTTTACATAAAAAATTGCCGTTACTTTTTAGTTTCTTAAAAATAGCTCTGACTACTTTTAGCAAAACCCAATATCTTCAAGATGTTTACGTGAAAAAAAGTTTATCCTTCATTTTCTGCGTTTAGCCCGTAAATTCGTCTTCGTACTTAATGAATTTGGTGTAATTGACAAACCGTAGAAGATAGACAAAAACGTAGTACACAACACTTGTAGATCTTTACAAATACACCATTTCAGTAGAATACACTTTTGTGGTATTAACCATTTCCGAGATATTCTTTTTTGTTGGTTTGAATTTCAAATACTTATACTTTTTTCAACTACTGACTGGCTATAGGTTATTTCCCGTGACCATAAAGAAAACAGAATTTCAAATCCACTACATATCAACTTGATTTTAAAAGTTTTGACAATCGCAAAAGCTTGCACCAGCAGCGAAATAATTGCATTTCAACCTCTCCAATCGTGGTATGCGCTTCTGTTCTCATTAACTAGATAGCTGGAAGCCACAGGGGCTAATGTTACGTTCTCTCGCATTTATTTCCATTCCAGCAGAAATACCCGGCTTTACCCGTGGCTTTGAGGATTTTGGGAAAGCATACATTTTTCAGATAATTTTATTTACCCTTAAATTAATTAAAGCGGCTACAATATTACTGCAATTCAATTCAATTAGATCACCTGGCTTTCAGTGTGCCAAATTTTCCAGCTCTAAAAGAATGAAGAGTGTAACAGTTACCCTTTTATTATTGAGAAAACAGGCACAATTGTGCTGGATGTCCTCAAAATTGCCCTCCACCCCTTTTTAAGGTTTGTCGTGGTTTGTGTTTATTACACCTGAAAGAATGAAAAGAGATTGATGTATATTTTTAATACTTTTTCTACACGTATTATACACAGTACGAGATAGAGAGGATAATGCATCCCACAGAAAAATTCGATGTGGAGATTTCACTGGATATATATGTTTTGTAGTCCCTGGAGTTCAAAAAGAAAAAATATTTTTAGTTATTTAAAAGTCTGTGTTTGTGTGTGAGTGTGTGTGTTGTGTGTGTGTGAATGAATCTGTATTTGTGTCTGTGGACAATAAAGTTCAAAAACCAAAAGACCGTTAAATACTAAACTTGGTATTTAAGTTTAGTATCTTCCAAGGATGCGACATGAAGATTAAAGAAAATTGCCCCACCTAAAACTACTCTTTACACGGAAACATTTTTGAAAGTTTTGTTTTTGCCAAAAAAAAATCAAAATAAATTAAAATAGTATATCTATATTAAAGTACTACCTTATATCACAAATACAATGTGTATCTTGACTTTTCTGGAATAGCCTCTGAAAATCTCTTCCTTCTGGATGAATTTTGCATAACTGGCAAACCGTAAGAAATAGATAAAAAGTTACTGCACAAATAAATAATGTAGGTAAAATACATAATTTATGATAACATTTTTTCCTTGTACAGTTGACTGTTTCCGAGGTATTACTTGTTATTAGTTTCAATTTTAAACTACATTGCTTTTCTGAAATGGGAAGACCATTTCATCCCTCTTGTTTTCTGCTGGTCAAGTAAAGAAAATCGTACTTCAATTATTCCCATAGTGACCAGCTTTTAAAAGATTTTAATATGGCTTAAGCCTAGTTTATTCCCTTACTCCCTTCTGCTAACGAGGAAAGAAGTATTAAGACATTTCCTGCTAGTGTTTTTCTCGATTTGCACGATGTAGATAAAAGAATAATCTTTTGTAAGAATAATTTGTTTGCAGAACAGATCGAGAAAGTTAGTGGAATGGAACACATCAGATTTATCTCAGTAGTTTTGAGAAAATAGGCCCATTCGATCTGAAAAACCTCAAAGTTGCTTATCGCCGAAGTTTTAAACCCAGGTTTTACTCTGTCCTGAAGAATGTGTGCGCCAAATTCCCGTTTTGTAACGAACAGCTTCCAAAGTGCTTCCCATTGAATAACTTTCAACCCTATCGCCTGTTAGGAATATTTTTGCATTACAGCTGGTAAAATAGGCAAGGAGGCGTGTACTGTTTGTCTTTTAAGGATTAAGAAAATACATCGAGAAAATCCTAAAAACGTCTCACCTTGCCCACATCTTCTTCCATGGGGGAGGGGCGAATTTTTAGTGATACCAAATACACATGTTTTTTGCTCCTATCCTAAAGAATATTTGTACAAGTTTGGTTGAAATCGGCGCATACCAAGTTCAGTTTCTTCCAAGGTAACGACACGAAGATTTTCAGGAAAATCCCCCACCTCAACTACACTTTACATAGAATATTTTTTGAAATGCTGATTTTCAAAAATGGCTCGAACAATTTTAATTAAAATACCATGTGTTTAAGATATTTTATAACAAAGGAAATGTATATCTTGAATTTTCTGTGAATAGCTTCTGAAAATCTCTTTATTCTGGATGACTTTTGTATTACTGTTAAACCTTAAGATACACACAAAAACTTTTAAAAATGTAGATCTTGTTAAAACACACAATTTATGACATACAGTTTTTATGTAGAGTAAACTGTTTCCTATATATTCCTTGTTATTGTTTCAATTTTCAACCAATTAAACTTTTCTCAAACGGGAGGTTATATTTCGTTTCATAACCCTTTTATTTTACTCCTAGCCTGGGAAACAGAACGAAATTGAAATGACAAACACATAGCGACAGCTTTTTTAAAATATTTGACTCTCGCTTTAGTCTAGTATATACCCTTATTTATCTTCTACTTATAAGGAACTAATTAATAAGACCATTTCTGGTAATATTTATCTTCATTAGCATTATGTAGATAAATGAATTATGTTTTCCAAGAAGAATATGTTTACAAAACAGACAAAGAAAGTTATGTGAATAGAACACATCCTAGTTTTAAACATTCGATTCTCCTCTTATCGCTCTTTTAGCTACAACGAAGTATATATTGAAATTATTTGTGCAAACGTTTATCTTTGTTAACTGAAGTAGATGAGCAATGTTTTGTAAGATTTTGAGCAAAGGAATCATGTGAATGCAACACCACAGGATATGTTTTGACGTCCAAAAACCTATTTAACAAGGCGTTCCACGGATCGTGACCCTCACACCTTTCGTCATCACCACTGATTATTGGTCTGCCGCAAAAATGAATGGCGTGTGTTGAGATGAACAAAATTGTTATTCTCTATCATCTCCTTTCTTGGGTTCCCTCTCCAGAACCTGTTTCATCCGTACCTAGCACGTTCTTAAAGAAGGATTGCGTGTAAGTAGTTCCTGGAAGCCAGAACTTGTTAACTCGTGAATTTATATCGTTGCAAGTACTTCCAATTTTGAAGCATTCGCAGTGTTGAACAATTTTTACTTTCTCTATAGGCACTATGTACATAGTGTATAGAGAATGTATTACACTCCACCAAAAAATTCGATGCCGAGATTTCACCGCAAATATATGTTTTAGTGTCCCCTATATCTAAAAAAGACATTTTCGGAAAAAGGTCCGTGTGTGTGTGTGTGTCCGTGTGTCCATGTGTCCGTGTGTCTGTGAACACGATAACTCAAAAACGAAAAGTAGGTAAAGTACCAAACTTGGTATTTAAGTTTAGTATCTTCCAGGGATGCGACACGAAGATTTTGAGAAAAATCTACCCACCCCCAACTACCCTTTACATGGAACTTTTTTAAAAAATTTTGATTTTCTCAAAAATGGCTCTAACGATTTTGATTAAAATTTCGTGTATTAAAGATATTTACCTGACAAATAAAATGTATATCTTGAATTTTCTGGGAATAGCCTTTGAAGAGTAGTTTATTCAGGATGAATTTTACTAAATTTTGAATAACTGCTACACCGTAAGAGATAGGCAAAAACTTACTACACAAAAATGTAGAGCACGTTAAAACACACAATTTATGTTATATACATTTTTTTCGTGGACTTCGTCGTTTTTGTGACATTCCTTATTTTTGGTTTCTGCTATGAAATACTTATATATTTTTCATACAGGAATGTGTCAACTGCTGTCCGTACAGACAAAGGAACTTCTGTGACATAGTAACCAGCTTTTGATTATCACTTTAACCTATGGTACTCCCTTATTTCACCTCTACTTACAAGGAAGCAAGTAATATGGCTATTTCTGCTAATGTTTTACTGATTAGCATGAAGTTAATAGAAGTATAAGGTTTTTAAGAATAGTTTGGTGCAGGGATATAGAGAAAGTCATGTGAATGGTACACATCAGATTTTTTATTGATGTGTGCTACTCGGATGTTGTGGCGCCTTGTAAGGATGTTGGGAATGGACCTAGTTTCTGATGCCAGCAATTTTCAGTCACGCTAAGCTAATCACGTGAAATAGCCTGGAACCAATATTGAGCAAATGTAGGTTCTCCTCGTATCATTAGAAGTAATGGATGTTTCCAGCTTCATACAGACAGCAGTAGAAACGGCTTACTAGCGGACATCTCATACGAGGGTTGGTGGAACATTGGAAGTGAAATTTTGACTAAAATCGATCAAAAAATCTGAAATCGCTTACTCTTACAAGTGCGCAAAGGAAGTTTTGTTTCTATCGGATCCCGTGGTGTAATGGTTACCATGCTAACTTCATATACCCAGGTCGCAGGTTTAAACCCGGCGGAGGACGAATTTTTTTGGGCGTAAAAATCCTTAGCATGGCTTCCTTCGGAAGGAAAGTAAAGCCGTTGGTCCCGTGTTGTAGATTTACGGCATATAAAAGAACCTCAAGCCTAACAAAGAGCCTATGAGCAAAATTAAGCAGCCTTTCACGTCCAGGATAGAATGGGACGCTGAGAACCACAGCAGTTAAAGAGCGTCCATAAATAAAACTCCATTTCCATTTGGAAGTTTTGTAGCAATAAGCGTAAAAATAGCAAGTCACAACTCTACGCAATAAAGTGAAAAATTATTATTTATAATACAATGTTAAAGTAATTTTTATAATCGATTGTGGATTTTATAAAACACAGCGTACCGAGTTTCATAACCACACGAAAATCTGATCACATGACATTGTCTACCTGCTCTGCAAATGAACTGTCCTTACAAAAGATTATTTTATCTAAATCGTGCTTCGAGATAAACATTAGCAGAAGTTGTCTTTTTAGTTGCTTCTTTGTAAGCAGAAGGGAAATAAGAGAATACACTAGGCTAAAGCGATAGTCAAATCTTTTAAAGGCTGGTCGTCATGTGAACAATTGCAGTTCTAATCTCTTTTCCTAACCAGGAGTAAAACAAAAGAGGGATGCAACGAAATATGACTTCCCGTTTGAGGAAAGTTATAAATAGATTAAAGTTGAAACCAATAATAAGGAATATCTTGAAAACGCCTAACTCTACAAAAAAAACTATATGAAATAAATTGAGTGTTTTAACGAGATCTAATTTTTTTTGCAGTAAATTTTTGTCTGTCTCTCATGGTGTACGAATTATACAAAAGGCATCCGAGGATATTCCCAGAAAATGTAATATATACATTTTATTTGCTTTGTAAATGCTTTTAATATACGGCATTTTAATCAAAACAGTTGGAGCTATTTTTGAGAAAAATTACATTTTAAAAAAATGTTCGATGTAAAGCGTTGTTTGGGGTGGGGGGATTTTATTGGAAAAATTCGTGTGGGTCCTTAAAAGATATTAAACTTAAATACCGAGTTTGGTATTTAACGGTCTTTTCGTTTTTGAATATGCTGTCCATTGACACACACACACACATACATACACTCACTCCTTTTTCTAAAAATACTGTTTTTGGATGTAGGGAACCTCAAAACATGTATTTTCGGTAAAATGTCAGTATTGAATTTTTAGTTGGAATGCAATATCTTCTCTACCTACCTTAGAGAAAGTAAATCAGTTTGGCACAAATATGGCTTAGAATTGTGTATGTTCGAAATTAAAATAAAATAAATATTAAAAAAAGAGTTATTAATTTCACGAACTTATACAACAGCGATTACTTATGCGTCATATGTGTTTAAATAAACACTAGAAGTAATTGAATAAAGATCATCTTGTCAATTCTACGGCTAGAGAACAATTGCTTTGTTAGTTACTTATTTCAATAAACATTGAATAATTAGAAAAACATGGCTCATTTAGAAAATTTTCCTACATGCAGTTACAGTTCAGTGGAAATAGATAATGCAGTGGGATAGGTTATAAGCGATTTCTTATCTAAAATCTGATGTGTTCCATTCACATGACTTTTCAACATCTCTGCAACAAATTATTGTTAAAAAGCTTATTCTTCTATTTACTTCATGCTAATGGAAAAAACAAATAGCAGAATAGCCTTATTACTTTCTTCCTTGTAATTAGAAGAGAAATAAGGGAGTACCATAGGTTAAAGTGATAGTCAAAAGCTGATTGCTATGTGACTGATGTTCCTTTATTTGTATGGACAGGAGTTGCCAAATTCCAGTATGAGAAAAGTTAGGTTTTTCAAAGCTGAAACCAAAAATAAGGAATATTAAAAAAACGATCAACTCCACGAAAAAAATGTATAAAACATAAATTGTGTGGTTTAACGTGCTCTAAATTTTTTGTATGGTAAGGTTTTGTCCATTTCTTGCGGTTTAGCAGTTATGCAAAATTCCGTAAAATTCACCCAGAATAAAGTGATCTTCAGAGGCTATCCCTTGAAAATTCAAAGTATATATTTTATTTGTCAGATAAATATCTTTAATATACGATAATTTAATCAAAATCGTTAGAGCCATTTTTGAGAAGATCAAAATTTTCAAAAAAAGTTCAATATAAAGGGTAGTTTGGGGTGAGGGAATTTTTCTCAAAATCTTCGTGTCCATCCCTGGAAGATACTAAAGTTAAATACCAAGTTTAGTATTTTATCTACTTTTCGTTTTTGAGTTATCAATCGTGTCCACAGACTCACGGACACACATACACACAGATCTTTTTCTGAAAATATTTTTTTTTTTGGATACAGGGGACCCTAAAACATATATTTCCGATGAAATCTCGGTATCGAATTTTTTGGTGGAGTGAATACCTTCTCTGTACACTATGTACATAGTACGTGTAGAGAAAGTAAAAATACAGTATATATCATAGCGTTTATTAAACATTGAAATTAATTATTTATTAATTGTTTATTTTAGCAAATATATTATAGATGATTTTAGTTTCTTCGATTCTTCAAAGAAATGTGCAAGAAAAATATTTTCTCTTAATTCATGTACATTTTGTACCAACACCACTTTTTGAAATTACCATATTGTGACTTATAAATACCTCTAAACATTTTAGGTAACAAATTTCCTGTAACAAGTTACGTTGCATCATTATTTTTGTTGAATTGTAATTTCATGTTGCAAAATCTTCTAAATGAACCATGATTTTTACTTTCTCTACACGTACTATGTGCATCGTGTATAGAGAAGGTATTGTAATGCACCCAAAAATTCGATACCGAGATTTCACTGGAAATACATGTTTTGAGGCCTCCTGAATCCAAAAAGAGCCTTTTTGGAAAAAGGTCCGTGTGTGCGTATATATGTGTGTGTGTGTGTGTGTGTGTGTGTGTGGACAGCATAGCTCAAAAACAAAAAGAGCGTTAAATACCAAACTTGGTATTTAAGTTTGATATCTTGTAAGGATGCGACACGAAGATTTTCAAGAAAACCCCCACCCTCAACTACCCTTTACATGGAACTTTTTTCAAAACTTTTGATTTTCTCAAAAATGGCTCTAACGATTTTGATTAAAGATGTTACCTGACTAATAATATGTATGTCTTGAATTTTAAGGGAATAGTCTGAAGGTTACTTATTCTAGATGAATTTTACGAAATTTTGTATAACTGCTAAACCGTAAGAGATGGACAAAAACTTACCGCACAAAAAATGTAGAATACATTAAAGCACACAATTTATGTCACATAATTTTTTTTTTCGTGGTCGTTTTTTTAAATATTTCTTGTTTTTTGTTTCAGTTTTGAAAAACTTACATGTTTCTCATACAGGAATTTGTCAACTCCTGTCCGTACAAACAAAGGAACTTCAGTCACATAGCAACCAGCTTTTGGCTATCACTTTAATCTATGGTACTGCCTTATTTCGCTTCTACTTAAAAGGAAGCAAGTAATAAGACTATTTCTGCTAATTGTTTCTCGATTAGCATGAAGTAAATAGAAGCATAAGCTTTTTAACAATAATTTGTTGTAGAGGTGTAGAGAAAGTCATGTGAATGGAACACATAAGGTACTTTAATTACTTACGTTTATTGAAATAAGTAACTAAGGAGAACACCTGTTCTCAGGCCGTAGAATTGTCATCGCCATCTTTGTTCAGTTATTTCCAATGTTAATTTAAACGCACATGTGTCAAGTCTTTTTTTTTTTTTTTTTCGAATCTCGTGTGGTTTCCCTCGTTTTATAAAATTAACATTCTGTTAAAAACAAGCGGCAAATTGTTGTAGGGCATTCACAGAGAATTAATACTGTGCTGTCTCCCCTCCCTTGCGGTAGTTTCTACAACCATCTTAATGGCGTACAACACACTTATTTCCTAGCATAATATTTTATATAATAACGGTTTTCTCAAAACTACCTTATCACACCTTCAAAATGTTCCACGTGTCTCTGTTTTTGTTTAAGCGCAACTAAAATTTCTCAGAATATGCAGATATGTCTATTGTAATACTGCAGGAGAAAAATTTATCAATAGTAGTTTCTCAAAAAACACTTATTATGAAAAATGATTAACTTTGATTAAAATAGATACTTTTTAAACAAATCTTATATGTTGCATTCACATGAAACTATTCATGGAAACAAACTATTCGTACAAAAGTTGGATAGGTAGAGTCAGACTGAAAAGTTCAATGCCATAGCCGGGATTTGACCCAGAATCTCACGGTCTCTAGCCGGTTATCTATCCAACTCGTGTCCTACACACGACTTGTGTGAAAAAACAATTAAACCAATATCCATTGATCATAATAGTTGGCTATACTATGAATCCTGGGACTTAAAGCACTTGTAACATTGTAAGTCGCCATTGGGGTTGTCATCTCAAATTTGAGATCACCTTGCGGTTTACCAGGAAACATGCGAGTCAGTTGAGAAATTGTGCCGGCATGTTGCCGTGCTAGCTCAGTGGAAGAGACCGGGAGATGCGTGCTTCAAATCCCGGCAATGACATTGAATTTTTCAGTTTGACTCTACTTATCCAACTCCTGTCCTACACACGGCAAATTTGGTATTTAACGGTCTTTTCGTTTTTGAGCTATGCTGTCCATAGACGCACACACACAGACACACACACGCACGCACGCATACACACACGGACTTTTTTCCAGAAATGCTTTTTTTTTGGATTCAGGGGGACCCAAAACAGGTATTTCCGGTGAAATCTCAGTATCGAATTTTTGGGTGCAATGCAAGACCTATATACACTATGTACATATTACATGTCGAGAAAGTAAAAATTATTTTATTTCATAATAAATTGATATGAACTCCGAAAATATATCGTTTTTCACAGTTGGCGAACTTGAACTACCAATTAACTGAAGCTAAAGATGACTAGGGTGGTGCTTATTAATACTCACTCCCCAATTTAAATCTTAATTTCTCGAACACTTTTTCTCAACACTTTTCGATGTTCAGAATGTTCCACACGATGCAATTGTTTGCTTATTTGTTTCAAAACTCTTATACTGCTTCTCAAAAGCACCTTTAAGAAAATGGTCGTATTACTTTTTCTAAATAATGCTCTGAATTTTATAATTAAATGACTACATTATAAACCTCAAGAGCATGAAAAGTAATACTTTCTCTACACTAACCAGGGCTAATAAAAATAGTGTGATGTGTTGCATTCGCATGACTTTTTCTAGCTGTTCCGCAAACAATTTTTCTTACAAAACATTATTTTATCCACTTCATGCTAATCGAGATAAACATGGTCTTATTATTTTCTTCTTTGTAAGTATGACAAAAGGGAAATAAATGAATAGACTAGGAGAAAGCGATAAACAATAAATGCTTATCGCTATAAGAAACAATTGGAATTCCGTTCTCTTTTGGCAGCCAGGAGTAAACAAAAGAGAGACGAAAAGAAGATTAATTCTCGTTTTAGAAAAGTTTAATTAGCTTAAAATTGAAACAAATAACACCGAATATCTCGAAAACGGTTAACTATGACATAAATCGGGTGTTTTAACGAGATCTACATTTTTTGTGCAGCATGCGTTTGTCCATCTCTTCCGGTTTACCATTTATACATCCGGAATGAAGAGGTCTTCAGAGGCTATTAAAGTTCAGGATATAAATTGCATTTGTTATAAAAAGATATTAAACATGTGCCATTTTAATCAAAATCGTTGGAGACATTTTTGAGAAAATCAAATTTTTCGAAATGTGTTCCGTGTAGGGTTGTTAGAGTGGGAGGAGTTTTCTTAAAACTTTCGTGTCCTTTCTTGGAAGATACTGATCTTAAATACCAAGTTTGGTATTTAACCAAAATTTAGTTTTTGCGATATGCCATCCACAGACACACACGGACCTCTTTCTAAAAATGTGTTTTTTCCCCGTCGAAACCCCAATATCGAATTTTTGGGTGGAATACAATACCTTATCTATCTAATATGTACCTGCATTCTAAATACGTGATATAGAACTTAATATATGATAGGTCTATTTATAAACCTATTTACAGTGAAACTTATTGTATATGAATATTTTTAAAAATGCATCATGTGGCTCATTCTCATTAGAACAATTAATTTTGACAGTGAAATACTATTATTTAAATAACCATGGACACTATAATTTTCAACCACGGGAAAAATATGAATATTATTCTTTATAATAAGTGGTATAAATTTCAGTAAGATATCTTACATAACGCGGATTTTCCAAATTTCACAGATGCATACCTATATTAAAAATGTCTAAATGGCAAATATAATTTATATTCTGAATAACTTTTTAAAACTGGTAAACCGTAAGATATACATAAAAACTTACTAACAAGAAATATAAATTTCATTGAAACATACAATTTATGACGTAATTTTTTTATTTATTTATTTTTTTTTCGATATACCTCACCCAAAAATTCGATGTCGAGATTTCATGGATATATATACATACATATATTGTTTTGAGGTCCCCTGAGTCCGAAAAAACATTTTTAGAAAATCGTTGTGCGTCTGAGTGTGTTTTTGTGGACAGCATAGCTCAAAAACGAAAATACTGTTAAAAACTAAACTTCCGAGGATGCGACACGAAGATTTTTCAAGAAGACATATATGATTTCATTTGTTATAAAAATATCTTAAACATAAACTATTTTAATCAAAATCTTTAGAGCCATTTTTGAGAAAATCAAAACTTTCGAATTCTTTTTTCAAGTAAAGGGTAGTTTATGGTGGAGGGATTTTCTTGTTTGTTTACTCTTGGCAAGAAAAGAGCTTGGAATTCAATTGTTTAATATAACGACCGACTTTTAAAGGACTGGACTATCGCTTTAGCCCGTGTATTTTTTACTTCCCTTCTACTTACAAGAAAACAAGTGATAAGACCAATTCTGCTTATGTTTATCTTGATTAGCATTATGTAGCTAAAAGCTTAGTCATTTGAACAAATGTTTTGTTTGCGGAACAGCTAGAGAAAGCTATATGAATGGAACACATGGGATTTTTGGTACGCGGTTCCTCCTTTATACGTATAATAAAAGTTTATCTCGGTTAACTAGCAGGAGACTGGCTTAAGCTTTTGTAAGAGTAGAGTGTTATTGTCATGTTTAGGTATAATCGTGTAAGTGTATCACATCAGAGTTTTAGAGAAATCTTGGATTGTTTTATCGTAACTTTATACACACTGCTCTAGATTTTGAGAAATAATGCATATATGGAGAGGCTATCTAGACTGTAAAACAATGGGAATGTAATGAACTCAAATTACTTTGGTTCACAGCAGTATTGGTTTACGTTTCAGTTTTCTCTTTTTGTCTCTCCTGTTTCCGTTTAATCAGAAAATTGAAAGAGAAATCCGGTAGGTGTACGGGAATACGTGATATCACCGCAAGAGTTCGTTAGCTTTTGTACTGCTTTAAATTTGATTATTTTAGAATTGCTTTCGAAACTGTGTAGTCTAACCGATTCAAATGTGTTTATTCTGAGTTTTTCTGATACTTTCCCTCGTTCCCTTGCCGATCGCTTTTATTCAGCATGTGTATGTTTAGGATAATGCCTTTCCTCTTTCAATTCAAACAAAATATGAAATATAACCAACACCATCCTTACTGGTTTAAGCTATAACCACTAAATGGATCAAGTATCTACATATACGTAAAACCGGGTGAGATGGCTCAATGGTAAGGAGTGAGGTTCGCATTCGAGGTTCCAGGTTAGACTCCCGTTGGGTCGGCCAATCTGATTTTGGGACTTTTCGCGGTTTTCCCTGCTTGGTAGGCGAAGGATTAGATTATATATTCTTAGGTCGCAAATTTTCTTGCCCCCCCCCATTTCTTAACATTTCAGTTCCCTATAATGTTTCATGATTGACAGATCAGGCGAGGGACTGCGGAGGAGGCACATAGTAATGCAATTTGCTATGAGGAGTCTCTCAAAGTGTCACTGGCGTTGTTGTGGGATAGGGTCTAATGGGAAGAAATACATTTGTGAGTCCCGTCGACGTCAGTTTGTAATGTCTGGAGACGTTAGGTACCCCGCCAGTGTCCGAGCCTGTCGCCCTGGATCTGATCCTCCTGTTTCTGTCTCTTCTAGTTTTTAGAAGCATATTAGGCGACTGTGCGTTTAATCACCAAAATTCTCCTTCACTTCCGGATAAAAATAAACTTAAAATTGATCTGTTTTTATGTTCCGAAGAAAGAAAAATTGAAATGAAAAAAAAAGAAAGAAAAAAATCCGATGTGTTCCATTCACATGACTTTCTCTACATCTCTGCAACAAATTATTGTTAAAAAGCTTAGGCTTCTATTTACTTCTACTTACTACTTCTACTTACTAGGTATCCCAAATATTTAATATTTTAATCAAAATCGTTAGAGATATTTTTGAGAAAATAAGCACATTTATAAGGATAGTGGTAAACTGAGTGGCTATTGAAAATCGGGGGATTCTAAACTCAGAAACGTTCTTGTTACAATGACACAACGTTGGATTTCTATTTCCGCATGTTGCCACTAATCGATTATTCCATAATTTGAAACAACTCCTATGGATATAGGAATAATAAACAACGTGACGTGAACAGTAAATGTTTTTGCTAATGCTTTATTTAAGTTTATTTTTACTTTCTCTAGCCCCAAATGTACAATGTACATTGGGATAGAGAAGGTATTGTAATGCACCCAAAAATTCGATACCGGGATTTCACCGGAAATACATGTTTTGGGTCCCCCTGAATCCAAAAAAAAGCATTTTTGGAAAAAGGTCCGTGTGTGTACGTGTGTGTGTGTGTCTGTGTGACTGTGGACAGCATAGCTCAAAAACGAAAAGATTGTTAAATACCAAACTTGGTATTTAAGTTTGGTATCTTCTAAGGATGCGACACGAAGATTTTCATGAAAATCTCCCCCACCCCCAACTACCCTTTACATGGAACTTTTTTCGAAAATTTTAATTTTCTCAAAAATGGTTCTAACGATTTTGATTAAATTATCGGATATTAAAGATATTTACCTCACAAATAATATGTATATCTTGAATTTTCTGGGAATAGCCTCTAAAGACTACTTTATTCTGGAGGAATTTTGCATAACTGCTAAACCGTAACAAATGGACAAAAACTTACCACACAAAAATGTAGAGCACATTAAAACAAACAATTTATGTTATTTCCATTTTTTTTGAAGAGTTGATCGTTTTTGAGATATTCTTTGATTTTGGTTTCAGCTTTGAAAAACTTGTAATTTTCTCATACAGGAATTTGTGAACTCTTTGTCCATACATCAGTCACCTAGTAATCAGCTTTTGACTTCACTTTAACCTATGATACTCCCATGTTTCGCTTCTTCTTACAAGGAAGCAAGTAATAAGACTATTTCTGCTAATTTTTTCTCGATTAGCTTGAAGTAAATACAAGAATAAGCTTATTAATAATAATTTGTTACACAGAAGTAGAGAAAGTCATGTGAATTGGACACATCAGATTTTTTTGTTTATAGTTTTAATCTGATATCGGACGATGGATTAATGAAATGATTCTCAAATGAGCTGGAAATTCTCAAATTTGGAAAATACCTTATCTGGGTAACTCGCCCTAGCCGAGATTCGAACTCCGGACCTCTTACATGTGAGGAATATTTGCTACTCCCTTGCCACGAAGATGGTCTTTTATGATATAATGGACATATGTGAATTTATCAGTGGTAGGAGAAGTCAAAATTATAAAATTAGATGTTTATTAAGAGACGGAAGCTATTGTTGAACTACTTAATGCAAGGTTCTCTTTTCTAATATTTAAATTACGAGTAATTATATTTCATTTTAGAGTGCTGATTGGAATTCCTCAATTGAAAACTGTATTATTATTATTATTATTTTATTATTATTGTTGTTATTATTATTATTATTATTATTATTATCTAGTGACGTTTGCTTGTAATCACTAATCATAAGGAGTGGTTTATTAGGTCAGATGTCACTTTCCTTGCTGCAGCAGATCGCGTGAAACACGGAAGCAATAATTTAAAGAGCACGTGCGTATTGTACATGCAGATGTGAATCTGTGATCTAGATAGAAAGTCAAAAGTGCCTTGGGAGAGATCTGACAGGCTATAAAGTTATAACATCATTCAAGATTAAAACTTCTAATTTCTGTATCCAGTACAGCAAACGTAATAGCTTTAATTTTGGCAAGAAATTTTAACTACAGTATAAGTAATTACCTACATTTTCCCCTTACCTATATTTAAATTACTTAATAGTTACCTTACATAACTATTTTGCATTTCAAATGAATATGTTCCTATTTTTATTATTTTTGTATTTACATTAACGTTATTTTTTATTTTATTTATATGGCCACCTTTAACATCTAAGGTAATATCGGGGGCTTTGCATTAAAAACAACCCTTTATAGGTTCTTTACGTTGGGTTTAAATCGTTTTTTTCCCCTCCGATACTCACACATTCACTCTCACGTGCATGCTTCCAGACTGTGGGGCATAGAGAATAATTCTGGTTAAAGAAAAATTCCGTGCCCCAGCCGGGATTCAAACCCGGTACCTCTGGATGAGAAGTCAGCTTGACTACAGAGGCAGTCGTTAATTTTTTGTTGTAGCATTTACATTTGATATTAACTGTTATTAAGTAATTGTACAACTATAGTCCTAATATATAATTGTAAAATAGGCGTTTGGCATTTTCGAAGTGCAATAAATAAATAATAAATACGCCAGACTGGAGTTCGATTCCTGTTCTTAGTATTTCCAGTGGTATTTTTAAAGCGATGCCTACAATTTTATTAGTTATGTGTTGGAGTAACCAACCGAGTGTGAAAGAGGAGTTATGTGTTTGCGAATTTCACTTTCTGAAGTATATAGCTAAACGAAGTGTTTATTGGTCGATGTCTGCGTTTCACGAAGGAATAATAGCAAGACTAAATTACTATAGACTACTTGTATTACATGGACAGCATTGGACACAGTCTCATACCAAAATGCGCATTCTTTAAAAAAGTGATTGTTTTATTCAGTTAAGTTATTTACGACATGTTTTTGTCTAGAAATTATTTCAAAATAAGCAACAAGTACCTATCTACCGACCTAACTACCCACTTACCCATCCACCCACCTACCCCCCTACCTACTGTTTTTTTTCCAAAACTGATTGCCTTCAAACCATACCGCTACCCCTGCCACTGGGCAATAACCATTAGCAAACTGTTAACAAACAAAAGACCCTCAACTAGGGGAGAGAGGCAATGTAGTAAAATCTGTTTCCTGTAGACTCTGTAGGGAATTTAGTTTCGTGTTAGTACGTGTGCAAACCAGTGAGTTACTGCACATGTTAAGGGACCAGTAAGTAGAAGACTAACGGGTTGGTTTGCAGCCGTACGCCTCGTAATCCCAGTCCTCCGTCTTTAGCAGAGGAGTAGGGCAGGGTTATCATGCTCTGAGAAATACTTTACCTACCATCTACCTACCTACCCGGCAGTGGAAACAAGTTCAAATACCAAACGGGATATTCAGGCTTCAACCTTCTCTACCGATATGCTATGTACTAAATAAAGTAAAAATCTGATGTGTACCATTCACATGACTTTCTCTATATCACGGCAACAAATGATTCTTAAAAAGCTTATACTTCTATTTACTTTATGCTAATCAGAAAAAAATTAGCAGAAATAGTTTTATTACTTGCTTCCTTGTAAGTAGAAGCGAAATAAGGGAGTACCATAGGTTAAAGTGAAAGCCAAAAGCTGGTTGCTATGTGACTGATGTTCCTTTGTTTGTATGGACAGGAGTTGACAAATTCCTGTATGAGAAAGTATAAGTTTTTCAAAATTGAAACCAAGAAAAAGGAATATCTCAAAAACGATCAACTCCACGAAAAAAAATGTATATAACATAACTTGTGTGTTTTAACGTGCTCTACATTTTTTGTGGGTTAAGTTTTTGTCCATCTCTTACGGTTTAGTAGTTATGAAAAATTCATCCAGAATAAAGTAGTCTTCAGAGGCTATTCCCAGAAAATTCAAGATATACATTTCATTTGTCAGATAAATATCTTTAATATAGGAAATTTTAATCAAAATCGTAAGAGCCATTTTTGAGAAAATAAAAATTTTCGAAAAATGTTCCATGTAAAGGGTAGTTGGGGGTGGGGGGAATTTTTCTCAAAATCTTCGTGTCGCATCCCTGGAAGATACTTAACTTAATTACCAAGTTTGGTTTTTTACCGACTTTTCGTTTTTGAGTTATCGTGTTCACAGACACACGGACACACACACACACACACACACACACACACACGGACCTTTTTGTGAAAATGCTTTTTTTGGTTACAGGAGACCCCAAAACATATATTTCCGGTGAAATCTCGGTATCGAATTTTTGGTGGAGTGCAATACATTCTCTATACACTATGTACATAGTGCGTATAGAGAAAGTAAAAATGAAACAAATAATAAACGAATAAACTGAAGAAAAACAAAAAGGAAACAGTACTCACCGTGTACACTAGAGCGTGCTTAGTCGATGGGTAGTTGATCACCCTCTCTGGACAGCCCCAGCAATGAGACGGGTCTTCGAGCCTGGAAATGGTAGGCACTTCCGTACGTCTCTGCAGCTACCTGCCTACGTCCTGTGGCCTGCAGTTGTTCCCTCACTTCATCCCTACTTTCTGGGCGATGATGGCCGCATTAGATCTGGGTAGGTCGCAGTGCGAGAGATATGTATTGTGTATTACCTTGAGAAACATTTTGAGGAGCTGCAGTTTACTATTCGCCATTCCTAGATATAACATTATTACAATGACATAACCATTAATTTAAATGAAAAAAGATTAAAATGGAAAAGAATGTTCACAAAAAGTAATAAAACTGATTTAAAATGGTTATCGTAATATGATAAATAATGTTTTAATCATATATGCATTTATTTATTTATTTTGTTTAACTTTCTTTAACTTGGTAGATCATAACGAACGACGAATGAAATGGAAGGAATGATGCTCAAATGAGCCCGGAGTCCATAGAATCTCTATTAGTCAGGACAAGGGATAACCCCGGAAGAAAACCTTATCCAACTATATACTCTTGAATATGATAAAAAGAGTTAATTCTATCTTTTAATCACCTCATTAACAATTTAATTAGAAAATTTAATAAAAATCCTGAAAATTAATAATTCCACAGTACTTAGAGAAATTAAAATAATAATGCTCTCTACGAGTAGTATAAGTAGGCAATTAAAATTCTTCCTAATCAGAGTCCTAACAATCTAAATATACTTTTATACTTATAAAGTTTTTCTATATACACATTGAAACCTCTCTCTGAGTTAAAGGATAACTCGAAACCACACGCTAAGTACAAGGTTAACTCATGATAATGTATATGTGATGTTTCGAAAATTTGCATTATGTAAGATATTTTGCAGACATTTATAGCAACTATTACATACAACAGTGATATTGTTGCCATATTTCAAATCCTAGCTTGTATGTTTATTTAAGTAATAGTAGTTTGTTGTTTAAATTCATTGTTCTGATAAAAATGTTATTTATTAGACACTTTTAAACAGTCACATAAATTTTCAAGTTTTACATCAAAGTAGCTTAAAAATAGATCTAACCGGTTAGATTTTGTATATTAGCCCCTAATTACTGCAAAAAAATTATTATTTTTTACTTTCTGTAGCGAGTATGTACAATGTACATAGAGAAGGTATTGTATTCCACTAAAAATTCGATACCGAGATTTCACCGGAAAAACGTATTTTAGGATTTTCTGAATCCAAAAGAAAACCCTTTTTAGAATAGGGTCCGCGCGTGTATGTAGTGGGGGGGGCGGGGGAGACATAATTCAAAACGAAAAGTTGGTTAAAAATCAAACTTAGTATTTAAGTTCAGCATCGTCCAAGAATGCGACAAGATTTAGCATGGAACTTTTCGAAAAATTTTTTTTACTAAAAAATGCCTCTAACAATTTTGATTGAAACACCATACCTATGTTTAAGACATTTTTAAGGCAAACGAAATTTAAATCCTGAATTTTCTGGAAATAGCCTCTGAAGATTTTTTAATTCTGGATTACTTTTGTATAGTTTTTGTAAATCTGGTTAACCATAAGAGATAGACAAAAACTTACTATACATAAAATGCACACATTTCGTTAATGCACACACATTATGCCATATACATTTTTTATAGCGTTAACCGTTTCCGAGATATTCCGTGTTATGTGTTTCAATTTTAAGCTACTTAAACTTTTCTCAAACGGGAAGTCATCTTAACTTTCGTTTCTATTTTTGCTCCTGGCAAGCAATGATAATGGAATTTCAATTGTTTCACATAGCGACCAGCTTTTAAAAGATTTGACTATCGCTTTAGCCTAGCGTATTCCCTTATTTCCCTTCTACTTACAATAAAGCAACTAATAAGACTAATTATGCCAAGGCTCATTTCGATTAGCATGAAGTAGACAAAAGAAATACCTTTTGAACTACGCCGTGGCGGAGCGGTTAGACCACTCACCTCTCACCTAGGCGGCCCGGGTTCGATTCCAAGCGCCAATGTGGGACTTGTGATGGACAAAGCGGCGGAGGGGCGGGTTTTCTCCGGGCTCTCCCGCCATCATATTCCACCGGTTGCTCCATATTCATTCTATGTATCTTCACTGTCACCGCCTGCTGTGCCATATGTAGTAAAAGCGTGCGTTAAACACTATAAAAAAACCTTTTGTACGAAACATTTGTTTATGGAACTGCTAGAGAAAATCATGTGAATGGAGCACATCAGATTTTTTTATACTCTGTAAAACTCTTGATTTTTCAAATTAATAATTCTCAAAATTGGAGCATAGTTTAATGAACTTTTAAGGGGCAGTACGAATATTTTAAAACAAATTAGCAAGTCATTGTATCATCTGGAGTTCTGTGAATATGGAAAAATATTGACAAAATAAGTATGCTCTGTTCATTTATAGCTTCATTTAATTGACAATTAAAATGCCAAGTGAAAAAACTGTATATTTTATCAAAGTTTAGAATTCACATTATTTTATAATGAAAACTACTTCTTTAACTTATCCCAATTGTTAGTTAAATTTTACGGATGCATCACGTTAAACAATATAGGATAGATACCCAGCCATTTTCGTAGTTTTAAAATAGTAGATAGTCCGGTGTGTAATTTTAAAACTAGTCTTTTAGCTTGAGCAGTTAGTTTATGGAGTTAGTGAAGGGTCCTCTTTTGTTAAGCCGAGTCTAAGCAATTTTGGAAGGATTATCTCCTGTAGGCACAAAAGGTACGTTGAGCCTTTGTGAGCCAGTTCTTTGTAACCGGATCGTAATGCTAGAGGCTAAATCAGATGTAGAGGTAATTTGTTCACAGTTGAGGTCTCAGCTGACAAAATTCACCTAATTAACTTTAACGGGTATAAACAGCTTGTGCCTTTTGTGCAGGCGAATAGTTTCTACTCTGTGTTCAGTGATACCACGTGTCCTAATAGCTTTTCGGTAATTTAGTTGAGGTTCAACAAGCATGAGTTTGAAAGAGTAATTAAATGATCTAAGAAAAAGTATACGTAAGCGTAGGATTTCGGCAACTGAATACTTGTGACTGAAACATTTGGGGGGGCCCTTTTCTCTATGAACTTTTAGGGTGGTTGCTCTAGGTTTTCGTCTTGTTTGAAATATATATCTACACGCACATTCACTCTCACAAATACACTTCCAGATACTGTGGAGGGTAGGGAGTAATCCTAATGAAAGGAAAATTCCCATCCCGGCTGGGAACTCCAGGTTGACCACGGAGACTGTCCAGTGTGTTCCTCAGTCGCGTTGCAGATGTGTATATGAGGTGTGATAAATAAATAACGGGAATTTTTGTTTTTCTTAAACAATCCTTATTTGTGTATCTACATCAACCTTGTGCCCCTCAGCAATTTTTCCTATCTTGAAAGCAACTCTGGAATTCACTTTTCCTTGTGGTGTTCAGCTGCTTCAGCAGTTCTCATTTTAGCTCACCAATAGTGGCTAAACGACATCCTTTCATGTTCTCTTCAGCCTCGGGAATAGAAAGAAGTCGCAGGGAGTCTGTCCGGTGAATAAGGTGACTGAGGCAACATAACGTTTCTGGTTTTTGTCAAAAAATCACGAACAAGTGTTGAGGTGTGAGCAGGAGCATTATCCATGAGTGGTTTAGCGAAAATTCTGGTCGTTGTCTTTGGATTACTTCATGCAAACGGAGCATACATAACTTCTAGGTAGTAATCCTTATTGACTGTATAACCACATGGCAGAACCATTTCTTTGCATCTTCCAGTAATTGCTGTGTTAGGACGTCCAGGGGATCGTAGTCTTCAGAGTCTTCTCGACCCTCTATGAAACGTTGATACCACTTGAAACCCCTTGTCTTACTCACAGTAGATTTGTCAAAAGCCAGAGCCAACATTTCGAACACTTTACACCATTTTCAAGCAAAATTTAATGAAAATTCGCCGAGTCATCGAAAACACGTGTAATCCTTTTAAGTGTCAACAATAAACTAAGTATTTAAAACAGCTGAAAATGCAAACATACACCAGGAACATGTGCACCTACAAAATAATAATAATAATAAAAAGTTTTGAAAATCGGTTGTATAAGGCCCGCGAAATTAGAAAATTTGCGTTATTTTTTATCACACTTATACCTCGTGTACACACACACACACACACACACACACACACATATAGTTAGACTATTTATAGCGTAAAAAGGCAGATTAATGTAGCGTTGATAAATTATAAGGTAACCCCTCTGACGACCTCTCTCCACTGTGCAAAAGAACCGAGAGTCGCCGGGAAAGTGCTGCAGATAGAGACGCACTAAAATCTGCATCTTATGCAGTACCTTCGTTTTATGCCAAGGCCACGGATCGCGCGAATACGTGCTCCGTTGCATAATTCATGCATTATCCACGAGTGTTAGTAATATATGTAATGGGTACTAACCTTGTTTTAAGAATTGTTGAAATTAGTGTCCATGTGCGCGAAGACATTCTTGATTTTATCGGATGAAATTATCATTCACACTCATACATAAGTTCTTGCAGAATGTTCATCATTTTTGCACTATTTCACGCAGTAGGGTTTCAGTTTTAAAAGTTTAGTAGCTGTATAAACAGAGATTTTTGAAACACCCCCTTGCTGTGTAACACGGCCTAGAGACTTCTAAGATGAGTGTTCGAATGCATTACCAATTTCGTCTAGCTTTAACTCCGGTAGAACATGTCGCCTCTTTGGTTTAGCGTCTAGCGATCCCGTTGTTGTAAACGTATTGACCAAACATCTTAGTGTCTATACACGGAATTGATTAACCAGAAAATTGTTCCTGAATTCTCTATACATCCGTCTACATTATTCATTTTTCAGTTATGTATTTACGTAAAAATACGCCGTTCAAGTATCTATACACGGAATTGATTAACCAGAAAATTGTTCCTGAATTCTCTATACATCCGTCTACATTATTCATTTTTCAGTTATGTATTTACATAAAAATACGCCGTTCAAGTATGATTTTTTTAGCAGATATTTCCGTGGACTAATGAGAGTATATGATTCCCAAAGAAATCACACACAAAACACTTATTGTCGGTAAATTTCACAACACGAAGATAAAGTAACAATTGAGACAGCTGAAAGCTGATAAACGTACCCTTGACACGTCCTGCGCCGCTTCTGTGCAGTGGCATTATATCTAGGTTGTCTCGGCCAATACTGATATAAGGGGTTGTAGTCTTGGCATAAAACGGTGGCATGGTACTGATTGCCGGCAATATTGACCTACTCTCAAACAGGCAGTATATCTGATAAAAATGTTCTCGCTTACTCACATAAGCTCAGCAGCAGGAATCCTTGTGATTTCTTGCATTCTTTTATTACTAAGTTGCTGTAGTGTACAAAGTTAAGAACTTGCACTTTGTCTTTCAAAGAACCCCAGAAAATCTGATTTGTTCCATTCATATGACATTCTCTACATCTCTGTAACAAATTATTGTTGAAAAGCTTATTCTTCTATCTATTTCATACTAATTGAGATAAACGTCAGAAGAAATTGTCTTTATTTGCTTCCTTATAAGTAGAAAGGAAATAAGAGAATACAGAAACGGTCAACTTAAAAAAAAATGTTTACGACATAAATTGTATGGGATCTATATTTTTTGTAGTATGTTTTTGACTCCCTCTTACGGTTTATCAGTTGTGAAAAATTCATCCAGAATAAAGAGGTCTTCAGAGGCTATTCCCAGGAAATTCAGGATACACATCTTATTTCTTATGTACATATCTTTAGTATTTTAATCAAAATAGTAAATTTTTTTAAGAAAATCAAAATTTTCGAAAGTTTTCCCAAATACCTAAAGGGTAGTTGGAGGTGGGAGGGATTTTCTTGAAAATCTTTGTGTCGCATTCTTGTAAGATACTAAACTTAAATTTTAAGTTTAGCATTTAAGTACTTTTTGAATTATTGTGTTCGCCGACACACGGACATATGGACACACACATGGAGTTTTTTCTAAAAATGCTTTGATTTTATATAACTAAAACGTGTATTTCCGGTGAAATCTCGGTATCGTATTTTTGCGTGGAGTACATTGTCTTTTCTACTTACGTACCGTGTACTATGTAGAGAAAGTAAAAACATAGCTAGTTACGTTGGAGGAAGGAGGGGGCTACATTTCAACACTTATGGTAGTTTAGTGGCTAGAGCAAACGGACGGAAACTGGGAGATCCGTGGTTCAAATCCCGGATATGGCATTGCATTTTACAGTCTGACTCTCCTTTTCAATTTCTGTCCTACACACGGCGTGTGGAATAAACCGTTATTTAGCAATATTTTTCCAAAGGCTTAACATATTTCGATTAACAAAAAGAAGATGGGAATATAAGGTTTTGTTTGTAGAAGAGTGGGTAGAAATGTCGTGTGAATTTAACATCTCGAATTGTATTTAAACTTCCTATACTTCACAGTTAAATACTCTTAGTTTACGTTACGGAAACAATGAATTGTCCTAAACTCGATTCGATGGAAATGAAAACAAAAACAAAGGAAGAAAACCCTGCGCGATCTCTCGGTCAACATATGCTGATAGCGGGCGCAAGATAACTGTCCTTTTATCAGAACTGGGAAATTAATAAGTTTTTTTCTCCCCTTAATCAACACGCTTACGTAGTGAATTCGAAATATACACATTAGAGCAAATATACACACACCTTTGTAGTGTGCGGCTTTTTTCTAAATGCTTCAGAAAAGGTTTTGCCGCATGAAGCTTGTTTTGAACATGTTTAATATGTCAGTGCATTATTACTCTAATCGTTTAGGGCAATTAATGGCGTAGCATGATATAAGGATTAGGATATGCATTTCGAAGTCTAATGTTAAAAAAGAAAATCTGATGTGTTCCATTCACATGGCTTTCTCTACATCCCTGCAACAAATTATCTGTTGTTAAAACCCTTATTCATCTATTTACTTCATGCTAATCGAAAAAATAGCAGAAATGGTCTTATTACTGACTTCAATGTAAGTAGAATGGAAATAAGGGAGTACACTAAGCTAAAGTGAAGTCAAAATCTAGTTCCTATGAGATTAAAGTTCCTTTGCATGTATGGACAGGAGTTGAATTCCCGTATGAGAAAAGTTTAGGTATTTTAAAGCTGAAACGAATAACAAGGAATATCTAAAAAAGCTATCAATTCGATAGAAATTGTGTGTTTTAACGAGCTATAGGTTTTCTATTCAGTAAGTTTTTTTTTATTCCTTACGGCTTACTAGTTATGCAAAATCCAGCAAAATTAATCCAGAATAAAGAGGTCTTCAGAAACTATTCCCAGAAAATTCAAGATATGCGTTTTATTTGTCTTGTAAATATCTTTCATACTGATATTGTAATCAAAATTGTTAGAGCCATTTTTGAGAAAATCAAAATTTTCGAAAATTTTTGCATGTGAAGAATAGTTGGGTTGGGAGGATTTTCTTGAACATCTTTGTGTCGCATTCTCGGAAGAAACTGAACTAAAATACCAAGTCATAAAATGAAGGTTCCGGGCTTGTAGGCCGTGGTCCAGCAGATGAAGATTCACCCGACGTTTCGCCCATAACTTCGCTGGGCATCTTCAGGGGAAGTTGACTTTTCACCGGTGTCGGCCATATGAACGTCGGGTGAATCTCCATCTGCTGGAGTACGACCTACAAGCCCGGAACCTTCATTTTAAGATATGGACGCCGGCCGTGAAAGCCTTAGTGATTATAAAATACCAAGTTTGGTATTTAATGAACTTTTCATTTTTGAGTTATCGTGTTCACAGACAGACACATATACACACACACCTACACGAACCTTCTTCTAAAAATGATTTTTTTTGGATGCACGCCTATTTCCGGTGAAATCTCGGTATCAAATTTTTGGGTGGAATGCAATACCTATCTTCTCTATACAGTATGTACCTACATGGTACGAGTAGGGAAAGTAAAAAATATGATGTGTTCCATTCATATAGCTTTCTCTACATCTCTGCAACAAATTATTGTTAAAAAGCTTATGCTTCTATTTACTTCGTGCTAATCGAGAAAAAAAAAAAAAAAAAAAAAAAAAATAGCATCTTATTACTTGCTTCCTTGTAAGTAGAAGCGAAATAATGGAGTACCATAGGTTAAAGTGATAGTCAAACGCTGGTTGCTATGTAACTAAAGTTCCTTTTTTTGTATAAACAGGAGTTGACAAATTTCTGTATGAGAAAAGTATACATTTTATTTGTTAGGTAAGTATCTTTACTACAAGACATTTTAATCGTTAGAGCCATTTTTAAGAAAATCAACATTTCCAAAAAAAGTTCTATGTAAAGGGTAGTTTGGAGTGGGGGGATTTTTCTCAAAATCTTCGTGTCGCATCCCTGGAAAATACTAAACCTAAATATCAAGTTTGGTATTTTACCGACTTTTCGTTTTTGAGCTATCGTGTTCACGGACACACACACACACGGACTTTTTTCTGAAAATGCTTTTTTTTTATACAGGGGACCTTAAAACATATATTTCCGGTGGAATTTCGGTATGGAATTTTTTGGTGGAGTGCAATACCTTCTCTATACACTATGTACATAGTAGGTATAGAGAAAGTAAAAAAGCAAAGGAGGAAGAATGCGCGCGAAAGAAAAAGGGAAGGAATGGTTTAATTCAAGGGTTTTATATAACTTTTGTCTTAATAATTGCTCATGGAATATGTTCTTCAGGTTTGTTTTCTTTAGCATGAAAGAAAGTTATGCGTTTATTTATTCTTATGTGCATTTTAAACCTAAGCCTAATTTTATATCCTTATTTATTGACCAGAATACCAGAAATGATGATATCGATATTAAGTATATAATACTTAGACAGTATTCAAAGTATATCGAAGAATGGAAGTATTCAAGGCATGTTGCAAAAGTGAATTAGGTTTTTTATCTGCATTCCGCATTACATCCATAAAAACCAATAAATCGCTCCTCAGCAGTTCCCTAGGTTGTCACATAGCGGAAGGTAGTTGACATTAGAGAAACAAAATATGTTTCAAAACCCTTTTTTTCTAATTCTGTCGGTCGTGACAGTGTTGATGTGGAAATTAAGTCGTTCTGTATATCAGGCGAGGTAGCACGAAATGAAATGGGCTTTTCCAGGGGGTCTTTGATAGACACACATCATATTTCGTTATTCATGAAATTCCCTCCTTTGGATGATTCAGCGTTCTGACTGTGGCCATGAAGTGCAAATAGTTGTTCCACCCCCCCTCTCAAAAAGGGACAACTTTTGTGAAATGTGCCAGTTGTTTTCTACCTTGCTACACGTGATGTACCTTACTTATAAGTTATATGGTTACTTTAGTTGACAGTTTATATACAAAATTAAATTGCGCAGTTTTTTCCGATTTTTTCACAAAATAAATAATTATAGAAATATTTGTTCTTTTACTGGTGTATAATGATTTTCAACTCAACTTTATTACCTTTTGTCCAAACACACTTTTTCTTAGAAAACAAAATACATGAAAAGAAAACAACAAACAACATTAATATATTTAGGATGCTACACCCACTGAGCCACGAATCACTTTTATAAACTATGGTTTATTATTTCTTATTTTAATATATTTAGAGAAGGTTCAGCGCATGCTTTAATTATATTTTCTTTTACCTTCGCTGGTCTTCAGTTTATTAATCCACAACAGTCGGATTACATATTCGGAGACGGCCTGGGTTCGAGACCAAGCGACCGCATGGACAAAGCGACGCAGGGGCGGGTTTTCTCCGGATTCTCCGGTTTCCCCGCCATCGCATTCCACCGGTGCTCCATCTTCAGTCCATGTATCACCAGTGTCATCGCCTGCGGTGCAGTAATACTTTTTATAGTAAAAGCGGGCGTTAAACACTATCCAAAATAAAGTGCACTTGGTTTACTCGAAATGGAGCGTTCTGTCTACAACACGTGTTTCCCTCGGGGTTGTTTCTTGTTCTGTTCCTCGTGGTGACGCGTGCAGATGTACATCAGCCAGGTATATATTCTGAACTGATTTACTTAGTGTATTTTCGTTATGTGTTCATTCACAATAAATTACCGTCCAAAATACTGTATATTTTAATCTAATAAGTTCATAAGAAGTTAAAAACAGGGAATTAACTTCCACTTTTAAGAAAATAATGAGAATATTCAGTTTAAATCACCTTAACCGTATCAAGCAAGATGTACTCTTGCCCTATTACATCCACTGCACACGCACGTTTTTGAGTAGATTGGTGTGCGCCATGAAGGAAATGCATCTACCTGATTTTTCCATGACTGGCTTGTTACCTGAATAGCATTTCATGGAACAACTGTTGTTCGAAACATATTTCTCACAAGGTTATACCAATAGGATTTTTACGGTAGAAAATTGTAAACTAAGATAAACTGCAATCGTATGTAATATATCACCCAAATCAACTGCCCCTGCAAGTAATACCTCGCTTCTTTGAGGGCATCTCTAATGTTTTTATTTGGTAGTTAACATTTCCCCCAGCTCTATCCTTATTTAAAAGTTTAAAAACCTCGGTAGTAGTAAGTATAGTAATATGTTTAGAATATTTTCAAAACAGATCTCACATTTCTTGCTGTACTTGTCCCATCATTCAGGCATGACGTACTACCGATTATTTAACGTGGGCCTACCCCATCGTAATGCACAGGAGAGATATAGCACACATGTAACTAGCTCTAAACTATTCTTACAATATTATTATTATTATTATCATCGTCATCAATATTACTATTATTATTAGTTGTGGTGGTGGTAGAGGTAGTAGTACTAATTTTTTAAAACAAAAGTTTTATTTCTCTGAATAGTGACTTAGGGGATTGAAAATCTCCTGTGTAAACAATGTTAAGTCTACACATTTTTGGCCCTCTCATCTCTTAAATTTGACTTTGATATTCGTTTATTAGCCATTAAAGCAATACATCTGTAAACTTGGTATATTTCGTTGCTTAATAAACAATGTCATTGGTAAAAAGCCCGAACACTGCCGTCCCCATGGCCACGCTCGTTAAGGCGTCTCGCTTTGGTGCTTCGTGGGCAGGGCATCGAGTCCCGCCTTGGGCATGAGTGTTTTATGTTTGTGCAATTTGTATATGTTTGTGTAAAGGAACAGTAAAACCAGTAATCATGCAGGGGGGGGGGTGTAAATTGGGGATACAGTGCCGGAGTCCTGACCTGACTCCGATACTGTTTTTAATTTAAAAAACAACAACAACAACAACAAACGCTCGTAAGGTGGTATGCATGAGTCAATGCCCCCTGGCTTCCCCATTCTTCACACTCCGCACTCACGAGAGACTTTCTATCCTTCATTTACCACGTAGTCATTAGCATCAATAGTCCACTTTAATTTGCAAAGATGGGAAAGCAGTTATGAGTCGTATCTATTTTTGTATAGCGTAAACGTTCTCTATCATAATTATACAATGTGCATGTAGGTAGAGAAGGTATTGTATTCTTCACAAAAATTCTATACCGAGATGTCATCGGAAATATATATTTTGAGGTCCCTTGATCCAAAAAATCATACACACATATCCGTGTGTATGTGTGCCAGGAATAAAACAAAAGAGAGATGAAACGAAAGATGACCTCCCATTTTAGAAAAGTGTAAGTGGCTTATAATTGAAACCAATAACAACGAATATATTGTAAACGGTTAACTTTACAAAAAATAATATAAAATGACACAAAAATAATACATTCTAATGGAATATGATTAAAATTAACACAGTTACAAATAATCAAATACGATTTAAATTCATTAATTTAAAATCAGTTAGGTGTAATTAGATAATTTCAAATTCTGATTGATTTTTCAACACGTACAATGCATTAGGTGGATAACCCAAAATGTCCATCTCAAGATTTCACCGGAATATATGTTTTGAAGTCCCCTGAATCCAAAAGAAAGATTTTTAGAAAAAGGTGCGTTTTATATGCGTGTTTGTGTGTGTATGAACAGCACACACTCGCTTGAATACCAAACTAGAGATTTGAGTTCAATGTCTCCCAAGTATGCGACACGAAGATTTTCAGGAAAATATCCCCACCCCCAACTACATGAAACATTTTTTGAACATTTTGATTTTCTAAAAAATGGCTCTTAACGATTTTGATTAAAATACGATTATGTTTAAAAATATTTGAATGGCAAACAATATGTATGTCTTGAATTTGCTGGGAATAGCTATGAAAACCTCTTCATTTTGGATGACATGTATAAACTGATAAAGCGTAAGAGATAGATAAAACTTACTACACAGTAACAATGGATCTCGTTAAAACACATAATTTGTGTCATGCACAACAGAGCCCCGGTAATTCGAGGTAATTGGGACTGAGGCTGCTTCGAGTTACAAAAAACTCGGATTGTACGAAAATATCAATGGGTAAAGCATGAATAAATGTTTAATGAGTACAATGATGATTAAAATTAAATAAAAGCAATATATTACACAAACCTGTGATGTACGCTGGGCTCATCTGAGTACAGTATGCACAGATACATACCATCTTCAACAACAGTCTGTTATTGCTGTAAAAGTGTATTTTAATGACTACTATCGCCGAGTAGGGACTACGGCGCCAATACAGTTCATTTTTCTTTTCTTTTTTTTTCTGAAAGGATGGCTGCACTGTACAACTGATTGACAATCGGTCTCAATTAGTGAAGGGCCGACAAAGAAAGAGCAAGCGCACGCCTCCAAATTTAACTGTACCTGCCAATCTGTGTAGAAATGCATTAGCAGTTTGAGGCCAAGGTTATTTCTATGCATCATGAAGGAAAATTCTAAGTGGGATTGAAAGAAAATTCAAAATGTAGCACATTCGGAAGTGCGTAAAACGCACATGCAGACAACGTATAAAAACGGGATTTTACTGTAGTTTTATGTAAAATTTTAATTTTCACAAGACCAAGTCCAAGTAAACGGAACCTCGCAATTCCGGGGCTCTACTGTACATTTCCTTTTTTTATTTTATTTTGTAGAGTTAACCGTTTCCGAGATAGTTATCTTTCTCTTTTGTTTTATTCCTGGCCATGGGAAGTGAACCGATATCAATTCTTTGACACTATCGCTTTAGTTTAGTATAATCGCTTATTTCCCTTCTACAAGCTGCCCATTCCTTCTAGACGAATGATCTTTAGCGAAGATAGAGTGAGCTAGCCTTGATAAACAGGTCAATAAATAGTTTATGTTAAAATAACAGCTGTTTTCTTATGTTTACGTTTCAAGACAACATAGTAAAGGTGAATAAGTGACTCGCACCTAATCTCTCATTTAAAAATGTCATTCGTCAAGAACTGGTGCGCGACCTGTACTTACAAGAAAGCAAATAATAAGCCCAATTCTGCTAATGTATATCTCGATTAGCATGACGTAGATTAAAGAATAATCTTTTGTAACAATAGTCAGTGGAGAAAAATATATGAATGCAACACATCCGATTTTTACACAGTTAAGTTATCCTTTTGACAATATCAAAGACGTTTAATGATTGGTAAATTATAGTAATAGAAATAAAAACATTTTTCAGTTCACATAATTGCAGTTTGGAATGTGTGAGCATATTTAATGTCGTCCGGGAAAGTACAGAGCTGGATTGTGCAGCCGTTATCTTGTAAAGCAGTCAGACCATTCTACGAAACCGTATCTCACAAACATAATAATATGAAGAGCTAGTGATAAGGAAATATCAGCTGCCGCTCTACTACTGTTTATTTGTATTGCGTTGTCTCTTGTGGATCCATTGCCGGCGTGGAATATGCTATTTACTATACAGCTAGATTTCAGGCGCGTTCGTTTTCTGAAGGTCAACTAAAATTGAACTTCCTCTTCTCATCAGGAATGTACATAATATCCGGTTAATGAAATGAGCATGTCATTACTGATACAAATTTTGTTTTCGTATGTAATGCACAGAGTAGAGCTAGAAAAAGTACGGAAAGCTCTATTTGGAACAGTAAGGAGAATGAAACAGTTCTTTAAAAAATCTGATGTGCTCCATTCACATAACTTTCTACACATCTCTGCAACAAATTATTGTTAAAAAGCTTATTCTTCTATCTACTTCAGACTAATAGAGATAAAATTAACAGAAATGGACTTCTTACTAACTGCCTTGTAAGTAGAAGGGAAATAAGGGAGTACTATAAGCTAAAGCATTAGTCAAATATTTTAAAAGCTGGTTGCTATGCGATTAAAATTGCTTTTTTGTATGGCTAGGAGTTGACAAATACCCGTATGACTGGTCAAGTGATCAGCGAGCTGACTTCTCTCCCGGGGTTCCCGGGTTCGATTCCCGACTGGGGCGGGAAACTTTTCTTTAACCAGAATTATTCCCTACCCCCCCCTCAGAGACTGGAAGTATGCAAGTGATAGTGAATGTGCTTGTGGTTAATAATATAAAATGATAAAGCTAATGTTCTAAAACCGAGAGATAATGAGTTGTTTCACAAGTCAAAGCCTTTGATATGACCATTGAAGTTAAAAGGGGCTACACAAATGAGATAAAACAAAAATATCCGTATGAGAAAAGTATAAGCGTTTTAAAGCTGAAACCAATAACAAGGAATATCTCAGGGGGGAAAAAACAAAACAAACAAAAAACAAAACAAAAAACAAAACAAAAAAAAAACGTATAGGACATAAATTATGTGTTTTAACGATATCTACATATTTTGCATAGTAAGCTTTTGTCTATCTCCTATGGCTTACCAGTTATGCAAATTTCAATAAAATCCATCAAATTTATCCAGAATAAAGTGATATTCAGATTTTATTACCATAAAATTCAAGATATAAATTTTATTTGTAATGTAAATATCTTTAATATCCGATATTTTAGTCATATCGTTAGAGCCTTTTTTTAGGAAAATAAAAATGATCAAAATGTTTTCCAAGTAAAGGATAGTTGGGAGCGGGAGGATTTTATTAAACGTCTTCGTGTCGCATCCTTGAAATATACTAAACTTAAATACCATATACTTTTCATTTTTGAGCTATGCTGTCCACACACACATACACAGGCACTGTCCGACCTTTTTCTAAAGATGCTTATTTTTTTATTCAGGCTCCTCAAAACATATATTTGCTGTGAAATCTTGGTGTCGATTTTTTAGGTGGAGTGCAATACTTTTTCTAGCTACTACGTATGTATGTATGCATGTATGTGTGTGTGTATATATACTGGAGAAAGCAGGAAAAAAACACCGGTCTATTTATAGTTCCAAAAGAGCAATATTCGATCAGTCGAGTATTTTGGTAATCAGTTCCAAAATTAATGTTCTCAGAAAGCACTTCAGATAGAACAAAATTACCATGTTAAAGCACATAATTTATGCGAATATATATATAGTGTGTGGGTAATTAACCATTTCCGGGATATTCTTTGTTATCAGTTTGTATTTTTCAATATTTATAATTTTTCAAAAGGGAACTGGTTAGTTTCTTCCCTTCATCCTTAGAGGAGTTCAAGGCCATCACATAGCGACCAACTCCTAAAGGATGACTTGTTTAAGTCTTCTGTATTCCACATTTCCCATTATACTCGGGGTATGTAGCAATAGTGCTGGTTAGGTGGCGTTGTTATCGTGTTTCAAGTATTATCCTTTACTGGGTATACACAACATGGATTTGGGCATTGTTCTTTTGATTCCAAAGTCACGGGTTCAAACCCAGTCCTGACTGATATTTTTTATGTTTACTTAATGACAGCTTCATATCAGTGGATTTACTGAGATATTAAAGAATTTAGTGAGTAATGTAACTGCTCACTTTCTTTCGGTGAAATTCTAAACGTAGTTTCACAACTTCTGGCTTCTTGGTATGAAGACGCAAATGAAGTTTTATTTTGTATACCTTAAAATAAATGTACATATTTCTATGCAAAATAAAAAGTAAATATTTATCATTTATCGCTAAAATTATTATTCTCGAAAATATGAACATTTCTCAACATTTCTCGAAAAAGAAGGCCTATATATCATTTCAAAATTATGTAAAATGCATACTAACATTTTGTTTTTTAATTCTACAACTTTCTCTTCGTTAAAAACAAATACTCCTGTCTATATGCATAAGTAATATTAGAGGTTTTACTTTCTCTACATGTACTATGAATTTTTCAAAATTAAAAATGTTTCATAAAAATGAATATTTTTTAAAAAGAACTATTCATATTAAATACTTCATATTCATATTTCAATAGATACTTCTGCATATTCTGGGAAATGGATAGCTGTATTTAAACAAAAACTGAAACCGTGAAACACATTGAAAGTGTGAAAATTTAGTTTTGAGAAATAGGTAATATGCTGGAAAATATATGTATTGTACCATCTGTAAACAGCTGTATAGTCCGAAGCAAGGGAGGGAATTAAATATTGATTCCATACACACGCCCAGGTCCCTAACCTACCTATTTGTCATAAAATAGAAATTTTCTAATTTTTACCTATGATAATAATAGTAAAAATTCCCTTAAGCCCAGCTCCTTCCAAGGTACAATAAGAAGATTTCAACTGACTGCCCTCCCCTATTCCTAAGCTTTTTATAAAGACTTTTTGTTAATTTTTATTCTCTCAAAAATTGCTCTAGCGATTTTGATCATCAGTTTACATTCACACATGTCAAAAAATAAATAAATAAAAAAATAAAAATGTGAAATGCATATCTATAAATTTCTATCAATAATATCCTGAATTAGTTTTATATAATTTTGTATAATCGATAATTCATTAGAGAAGGACAAACATGTAATATATGAAAACATCCTTAACACATCAGTTTATGTCAAGAAAGTGTTTTTATTCAAATTATTATTTGCAAAAATTTGCCTTTTAATTTTAATTTTAGGGACTTTATATATTTTTTGAAATGGTAGGCCACTATGCGTTGTATGATTTCATATAAAAATTAAAGTCAGCTTATAGCACCCCTTTTATACTTTCTCTATCGTACGTACATAATAGAGAAGTTATTGCATTTTACTCAAAAGTTCGGCATCGAGATTTTACCAGAAATACATGTACTGAAGATCCCTGAATTACATAAAAAAACAAATAAGAAATTAAATATATGAAAAAATTCAAAAGGTCTGTGCGTGCGAGCGTTTGTGTATGTGCGTGATGTCCACGTGTCTGTGTGTCTGTGAACACGATAATTCAAAAACGAAAAGTAGGTAAAATATCAAATTTGATATTTAAGTTTAGTACCTTCCAAAGATGCGACACAATGATTTTCAAGAAAAGCCCCCTCCCCTGAACTACTCTTTACATAGAAACATTTTTAAGAAGCTATTTTTCGTAAAAATAGCGCTAACAATTTTGATTAAAAATGCCGTATATTAAATATATTTACATGAAAAATAAAATGCGTATGAATTTTCTCTGAATTCCGGAAGACTTTTGCATAACTGATAAACCATTGGAAATAGAAATAAAAACTTACTACAGAAAACAATTAAGATCTCGTTAAAACACACAATTTTTGTCATATACATTTTAGGGAGTTAGCCATTTCCGAGATATTCCGAGTTATTGGTTTCAATTTTCATATACTTAAACGTTTCGCATTGGGAATTTGTCATTCCTGTTTCTTTTGTTTTACTCCTGATCATGCAAAGATAACCGAATTTTAATCACATAGTCTTTAAAAAAGTTGACTAACTATTTATCTGAATGTATTCCCTGATTTCGCTTCTACTTTTAAGGTACTAAGTAATAATTCAATTTTTGCAATTGTTTATCTTGATTACCGTTAAGTAGATGGATGAATAAACTTTTGGAAGAATAACTTATTACACATAAGATTTTTAGGGGTTGTCTATCGTTTCAGCCTCTTTAAGCCCTTTTGTAGCTATTAGAATATTCATGAAACTATTTTTGCTAGCCTTTATCTCGATTAAGAAGAACATTTAAAAAATAATAATACAGAATAGCTAGAGTCAGTCTGAAACATTCAATGCCATAGCCAGGATTTGAACCATAGATCTCTCGGTCTCCGTCAGGTAGCTCTAACCACTGGTTTATCATGGCAACATGCCGATACGGCATGAATATATACATTCGACTAGAAATATCTGCTGTGCTACGTTTACATGACTTTCTCTGCATTTCTGTAACAAATTATTGTTAAAAAGCTTATTCTTCTATGTACTTCATGCTTATTCTTCTATACAAACGAATCTGACAAATAATTTCTCCTCAGCTGCTCTGTCTTAGTACTACAGTACACCAGTATATGGATCCAAGTTTCTTTCTCTCTACACCAGGGTCAGATTCTTATACTTTCTTCGTTAACAAATTTATCACCATCATGATTTCAATATAAGTAAGCAAACAATTACTCTATTGCCCAACAAAATAAATTGTTCTATACCCTAATCGTTGAATGAATCATTTGTTTATTTTACATGCATATTATAACGGGTTACAACAGGTATTTACTACTCCATCACATTCTCAGCTAAACACATTTTATAACCCTAATGTGTTCATATTCAAATTCAAGGGCTTTGTAAATAGTTCTTAATCGTTTAGTAACTTAAGTAATGGAAGCAGTGGTGTCTTACGGCTCATGTTCACCAGAAAGACTTGAGTTGTTTAATGGTCAAAGAATTAACAAAATCGCTCGAATTGTTTTTGAGATTACCGCCTCCTCTCCAACAAACACCTTCATATTTAATAATAATAATAATAATAATAATAATAATAATAATAATGTTAGTGCCAATAATAGTGTTAATATAGAAATAAATTTTTGCTTATTTTCAGTTGATTGAAACTGAAGTATACATGTAATGATGTGTTAGGAATGAAGTTTGCAGACACTCCACAAGACGAACGCTCTAAGTTAGTCCTTCTAGTCGCCAGGTAAGGTGGTGGTATCGACCATGTCTCGTAATCAGATCGTATCAGCTGCGCTTGTACCACAGACATCGACTCTGCCACAAATCTCCCTCATCAGCGATACCTATTTACAGAAAATCATTTTGTGATATATTCCACCACAGTAGTGGGGATTCGAATATGTTAGGAAAAAATCTGATGTCCATTCACTGACGTCCTCTGTCTATCGTTTATTAGTGTGTATACAAACTATTCTCGCGAAAGCTTATTACTTTCTCTACACGTACTATGCACATAGTGTATAGAGAAGGTATTGCACTCCACCAAAAAATTCGACACCGAGATTTCACCGGAAATATGTGTTTTAGGGTTCCCTGTATCCAAAAAAATGTATTTTCAGAAAAAGGTCCGTGTGTGTGTCCGTGTGTCAGTGTGTCCGTGTGATGTGAACACGATAACTCAAAAACGAAAAGTCGGTAAAACACCAAACTTGGTATTTAAGTTTAGTATCTTCCAGGGATGTGACACGAAGATTTTGAGAAAAATCCCCCCACCCCAAACTACCCTTTAGAAGGACATTTTTTAGAAAATTTTGATTTTCTCAAAAATGGCTCTATCGATTTTGCTAAAAATATCGCATATTAAAGATATTTACCTGACGAATAAAATGTATATTTTGAGTTTACTGGGAATAGCCTCTGAAGATTACTTTATTCTGGGTGAATTTTGCATAACTGCTAAACCATAAGAAATGGACAAAAACTTACCATACAAAAATGTAGAGCACATTAAAACACAATTTATGCTGTACACATTTTTTTCGAGGAGTTGATCGTTTTTTAGATATTCCTTGTTTTTGTTTTCAGCTTTGAAAAACTTTTCTCATGCAGGAATGTGTGAACTCCTGTCCATACATATAAAGGATTTTCAGTCACATAGCAACCAGCTTTTGACTATCACTTTAACCTATGGTACTCCCTTTTTTCGCTTCTACTTACAAGGAAGCAAGTAATAAGACTATTTCTGCTAATTTTTTTCGATTAGCGTGAAATAAATAGAAGCATAAGTTTTTTAACAATAATTTATTGCAGAGATGTGGAGAAAATCATGTGAATGGAACACATCAGATTTTTTTCTCTACTTCATTTTAATCGAGATAAACCTTTGCAGAAACGGCTACAGTACAAAGAGAATAACGATAGACAATTGTTTAAGAACTGGAACACATGTGTGGTCTTAAAGCTCCATAAAATTTCCAAGCAATCTGGGGAACAATAATTGCAAATCTACAAAATATAAAAAGAATGACAGAAGTATTGAACAATTCGAACCACTAGTAAAGAATACACAATCAAATTAATTGAAATAAAATGCAGACTTTAAATATATCTACGTTTCTATCTAGTAAGTTTTTATCTATCTCACGGTTTAACCGTTATTCAAAATTCTGCAAAACTCATCCAGAATAAACAGGTCTTTAGTGTTTATTCCCAGAAAAATAAAAGATATGCATTTTATTTATGATGTAAACATGTTTAATATACGGCATTTAAACAAAATAGTCAAAAGCCATTTTCAAAAATGTTCCATGTAAATGGAAGTTTGTGGTGGGAAGATTTTCTTCGTTTCCTTGGAAGATTCTAAATCTAAATACCAAATTTTAAAGTAACTTAAGTAACAAACATAAGTAACTTTTTCTAAAAATGATTTTTTCGGACTCAGGGGATCTCAAAACACATATTTCCTGTGAATTATTGACATCGAATTTTTGGTGTAATGCAATAACGTCTTTAGCTACTATAAAGGTACATTGTATCTACATAAGTACTAGAGAAAGGAAGAAGTTGTAGTTTCGTTAAAACACACAATTTATGTCATACACGTTTTTATGTAGAGTTGACGGTTTCTGAGAATTCTTTGTGATTATTTTCAAATTTAAACCACTTAACTTATCTGAAACGGGAAGTCACTTTCGTTTCATCTCTACTGTTTTATTGCAGGCCATGCAAACCGAACCGAACTTCAATTATTTCACAAAGTAACAACCTTTAAAAGATTTGGCTATCGCTTTAGCCTAGCGTATTCTCTTACTTAGAGGGAAATAGGTTATAAGCCCATATCTGCTAATATTCATCTCGAGTAGTATGCTCATTTGTAAGAAAAGTTTGTATGTGGAACTGCTAGAGAACGTTATGAGAATGGAACACATCAGATTTTTTTTTTTTTTTCGAAAAGTGTTTCTTATACTTTCAACGAACCTGAAAATATATTTCAGTGAAGCCTCAATATTGCCCACAAATCAGCCAATTTAATAGAAAAAAATCTGATCTGATCCATCCACATAACTTTCTCTACTATTCTACTACAAATTCTCACACAATTTACTCTATTTCACGCTAATCGAGATAAACAATGTTTTTTTTTTTATAAATAGAAGTGAATGCACTATGCTAAATTGAGAATAATCAAACCTTTTAAAAGCTGTCGCTATGCGATTGGAAATCGGTTCTCTTTGCTTGGCCAGGAATAAAACAAACGAATTATGAAACGAATGAGATATCCCGTTTGAGAATAGCTGAATTATTTTAAATTGAAACCAGTACTAAAGAATAGCCTGGTAATGGTTACCTCAAAAAGCAAAACAAAACAAAAAAATAATTTATGAAATAAATTGCCTGTTTTAATAAGATCTACATTTTTTGTGTAGTATGTTTTTGTCTATCTCTTACGGTTTACCAGTTATACAAATCATTCTAAATGAGGAGAATTTCAGGGGCTGTTCTTAAGAAACTGAAGATATACATTTAGTTTGTCGTGTAAATATCTTTAATATACGCTATTTTAATAAAAGTCGTTAAATCCATTTTTGGAAAAAAATCGACAATTTCGAAAAACATTCCATGTAAAGGCTAGTTGGGGTGGGGGATTTTTCTGATTATCTTCATGCCACGTCCTTGGAAGATAATGAACTCACACACACACACACACGCACACACATACAAACATACACACATATGTGCGCGCGTGGTGCTTTTTCTAAAAAAAAATTCTATTCAGTGGTCCTCATGATAAGTATCACTGACGTTATCTCGGTATCGAAGTTTTGTGTTGAATACAATACCTTCTCTATCTACGAGTATCTTATACATTGTAGATAGTGCTGGAGAAAGAAAGAAATATAATTTTTTCAGCTTACCTGTTTAGGCGACGTTTAACATTTTGCATTGGATAAGTTTTATAATTACAATGTACATGTGGATATAGAAGGTATTGTATTCCACCCAAAAGTTTGATACTGAGATTACACCGGAAATACATATTTTAAGATCCCTTGAATAAAAATTATCATTTTTAGGAAAAATTATCCCTGTGTGTATCTATGGAGAGCATACCTCAAAAATGAAATGTCGGGTAAATAAAAAAACTTGACATTTAAGTTCAGTACCTTCCAAGGATGCAACACGAAGATTTTCGGGAAAATCTCCCCACCCCAATTTCCCTTTACATGTAACATTTTTCGAAAATTTTGATTTTCTCAAATATTGGGTCAAACGATTTTGATTAAAATAACACATGTTTAATATATTTTATGACAAAACAAATGCATATCTCGAATTATCTGGGAATAGTCTCTGAAGACCTCTTCATTCTGGTTGGCTTTTGTATAAATTTTGTATAACTGGTAAACCGTAAGAGATAGACAAAAAATACCACGCACAAAATATACATCCCGTTAAAAAATGTCATACAGATTTTTGTGGAGTTAACAGTTTACGAGATATTTCTTACTTTCAGTTTTAAGCAACTTTTCTCAAACGGGAAGTCATCTTTCTTTTCGACTCTCATTTGTTTACTCCTAGCAAGCAAAGAGAACCGAATTTCAATAGCGACCGACTTTTAAAGGATCTGGCTATTAGTTTATCTTAGTGCATTCCCTTTTCCCTTCTACTTACAAAGAAGAAAGTAATAAGAGAAATTCTGCTAACGTTTGTCTCGATTAGCATGATGTATATGAAACAATAATCTTTTGTAAGAAACATTTGTTTGTTTATGAAAATTTAAAACGTTATCGGGATAATTCGTGAAAATATTAAATCGTTGATTTAGTTACCAGAAGTTTTAAAGGGCTGCACGAATCCTTTCCATTGTGGGTGTATATCCCTTCTCTTCCTGTGGTCTTGAAATATTACGTCAGTTGTTTCCATGACAACCAATTTGGCATGAAGTTACCCACAGTTTGTAACATAGGTCGGTTTTGCCAGCGGACAGTGCGTCAAATGTTTGGCATTAAATGAACACATGGTCTCGTTTATATCCAGACTACAGAACTTGTGCAAATCAAACAAACCGTCATTCTAAACTGCTAGACCGGCAGACTGTAACGGACTTCTCTGCTCTCTTGAACACAGTGAGTACATTACGATCGTCTATGGCAGTAAAGCTTTATTCTGATGGAAAAATTCAAGCATGTCGAGAAATGATTTCACAAACTTACTGTGGACGTAGAGAGAATAAAATATAGCAGCAATTGTGTATAGCAATCTTTTAGTACGTCCGTTGGAAAGAACAGTGCCTTTCAATTCAAGAATTATAAAATAATTTGTATGAATTAATATATCACATTATTTACTTTCTATTCTTACCTATAGTAAGAAAAGAGAATGTTGCATTCCACCGAAAATTCGATATGCATATTTCAGTGGAAATACACTTTTGAGATCACTTTTACATTCTCTACCATGTACTATGTATGTGTTAGGTAGAGAAGGTAATGGCCGCGCAGTGGCCGAGTGGTTAGACCACTCGCCTCTCACCTAGACCGCCCGGGTTAGATCCCAAGCGACCGCATGTGAAATTTGTGGATGACAAAGCGGCGCTGGGGCGGGTTTTCTCCGGGTTCTCCGGTTTCCCCCGCCATCGCATTCCACCGGTGCTCCTTCATGTATCATCAATGTCACCGTCTGCGGTGCCATAAGTAGTTAAAGCGGGCGTTAAACACTACAAAAAAGAGAAGGTAGGTACTGCATTCCACCCAAAATGGATGTCAAGATTTCAGCGAAAACATGTTTTGAGGTCCCCTGAAATATATTTTTTTAGAAAAAGGTCAGTGTATATCTGTATACAGCTTAAATAAAAAAGAAAAGCCCATTAAATATCAACTTTGGTATTTAAATTTAGCACCTTCCAAGGATGCGCGAAGATGATTTTCAGAAAAATCCTTCCACCCACAGCCACACTTTACATGCAACATTGTTTTAATTTGGTTAAAATACTTTATGTTTAAGATTTTTTTGTTACAAAAGAAATATACATATAAATTATATTTATATACTCTACTTTAAATTTATACACCTTTGGATAAATGATAAAATGTAAGAGTTAAACAAAAACTTATTACACAAAAAGTGTAAATCTCGTCAAAAAACACACTTTAATAACCATTTTCGAGATATTTCTTTTATTGGTTTGAATTTTAAAATATTTATACTTTCCTCAGACGGGAAGTCGCAATTCGTTTCGTGTCTCTTTTGTTTTACTCCTGGTCATACAAAGATATCTAATTTGAACTGTATCTCATAGTGACTAGCTTTTAAAAGATTTGGCTTGGTTTAGTGTAGCCTATTCTCTTATTTCCCCTTTACTTACAGAGCAAGTAATAATGAAACTATTTCTGTCGATGTTTATTTAGATTACCATAATCTTTTGTAAAAATAGTTTGATTACAAAACAGAGAGCGAAAATCATGCAAATGGAACATATCGGTTTTAAAGAAAATGGTTAATGTGTAGGCATAGCGAAAAGTGTTAAATACCAAACTTTATATCTTCCAAGGGTACAACTCGATTTTCAAGAAAATTACCCCATCAAAATCTACCCTTTAAAACCGAAATTTTCGAAAACTTTGGTTTTATAAAAATTCACTCAACGATTTTAATTAAAATCTTTATATATATATATATATATATATATATATATATATATATATATATATATATACACTCTTAGAATAGTTTTTGAAGTCCTCTTCATTCTGAATGACTATACAATATTGACAGACCATTTTGTAAGAGACAAAGTTTTGCAAAGATTATACATTTCATTAAAGCACACAGTTTGCCAATTTTAATTGTTTTTAGCCAACCTTTTTCGAGATTTTCCTTGTTATTGCTTCAACTTTTCACACACTGCATTTTTCTCAAAAGGGAAGTCATTTTCGAATTTTTTCCTCGTCATGCAAAGAGCGCATGGATTTTCAAATCCATCACATAGCCACACGCAGTTTAAAAATCGATCGATTTTAAAAAATATATAGTGTAGCCTACAAAGAAATGTCTAATTGTATATGTAAAGAAAGTTTTACATTAATTAACAAAAATCAGCTAGCGTAATGTTAAAGCTTTGCTAAGAACAGCTGGAAGAAGAGGAGTAGAAAGGTTCGTGTGAATGTTAGTTGTGTCTAACACCCGTTCTTACGACATACAGGATCGTCGGAGGTAGATACTGATAATACGTGAAATGATAATTGGGAAAGAACATTCGGGAAGGAAACATTCCAGGCCTGAGTTTAGATTACATTTGTTAGTAGAGAATAGAAGAACCTTAAAATAAGAAAAAGAAAAAAAAATACTTTTATTTCCCTTCATCTTCCAGGTCGGCGCAGGTGTGGCTTGAGGCTTTGTAGGCAGATGGCACGGTTGCTTGTTCCGAGTGAAACTCTTTTCCCCTTGGTTGTGCTGGTGGAGGCTAGATGCCATTGTAGATGTCGCCTTCCGGTCTATCGGTGTAGAGCTTCCGTGGCGCGTCAGCGCTGTCATCTAATGACTTTTTTTTTTTTTTTTTTTTTTTTTTTTTTTTTTTTTTTTTTTTGCTTAACGTCCTTTAACCTAGTTGGTCATATCGGACGATGAATGAAATTGGTGAAATGATGCTCAAATGATCTCGGGGTCCATGGAGCTTAGAGTTACTCACATTCGTCTTTTCAGGATAAGGGGAAACCCCGAAAAAAACCTTATCCGGGTAGCTCACCCTAAGCGAGATTCGAACTCACGACCTGTTGAACACGAGGCAGACACGCTACCACCAAGCTACCTAGGCGGGCTCTAATGAATTGTTAGGGACTTCCGTGCGTCTCTGCGCTTAGCTCCGTCGTTTCGTGCGTGCTGGCCTGCGGTTTCCGCTCCTCTTATCCCTTCCGCCGGGTGGTGGTAAGCCGCAATAGATCAGTACCTGGTCGCAGTTGCCGAGGTGTGCCCCGCTATTAACATTCTCTGCCCTCTACTCTCTCTATATCTCTCTTTCTTTCTCACTCTCTCTCTCTTACTCAAACAGGCACATGCACAGATTTTCTCTCTTCATAGTAGTAGTGTAAATTTATAGATTTTTCTTTTTAAAGTAAGAAAGGAGTTTTATAAGTCACTATGCATTCATTCTCTGTGAGTTAGGATGAAAATTGCACGAAGTTTGGAACTCATTGATCTCTTTGTTTTATTGTGATAAGAAAGGCCATAATATTACGAAAAC
Organism: Hymenopus coronatus; assembly: GCA_030762935.1. Taxonomy (NCBI): domain Eukaryota; kingdom Metazoa; phylum Arthropoda; class Insecta; order Mantodea; family Hymenopodidae; genus Hymenopus; species Hymenopus coronatus. Next base: position 33,749,499 of record CM060897.1, read on the forward strand.
ATATGGTTTGTGACAAGATAAGAAACAAATTTATGACAGAAATAAAAGTATTCTCAGGGAATGGGCGGGATTAGCGCTATCTTTTACAAAGAAACTAGGTATCTCCAGTTTCAGTCAGAACCACATATCGCTTGGAATATTTCCTACGTTTTGGCCTTGACAAAGATTTTTATTTTCCTGCCGATTGTCGTTTATCTTCGAGATCATGAATGAAAGACATAGAACTTTGTTTTTATTGCCTCTCATTACATAAACAGCGATTAGCTCATGCTTATACAGCAGATGTGTGTTAAGCTCAAATTATGTCTGACTTTTACATGACCCAGATGACTAGTAGAAGTAACTGTCCTAGGAAGGACACACAAGAGGCCTAAAAGTTGATGGTGGTCCAAAACATAGGGTTGAGAAGCAAACGAGTTTCAGAATTGCATACATTAACCAGTTACGAGACAATGCCGTGTTGTTTTGTTGGTTTTTTGTTTGTTTGATTTTTACTTTCTCTACTTCATATATATTATATAGGTAGAGAAGATATTACATTCCACCTTAAAATTCGATACCCAGGTTTCACTGGAAATACATGTTTTAGTGTCCCCTGTATCCAAAAAAACATTTTTAGAAAAAAGTCTATGTATGTGAACACGATAACTCAAAAACGGAAAATTCGGTTAATACCAAACTGGATATGTAAGTTCAGCATCTTACAAGGACGCCACACGAAAGTTTTCAAGTAAATCCCCCCCGCCTCAAAATAACCTTTATCTACTTGAAACATTTTTCGATCCTTTTTTATTAAAATACCGTATATTAAAGAAATACAAAAACTGTCTCTACATAAGGTGTAGATCTCGTTAAAATACACAATTTTAGGATATACATTTTTAATAGAGTTAACGATTTCCGAGATATTCCTTGTTATTGATTTAAATTTTAAAATACCACTATTCAAACAGGAAGTCTTAATCTGTTGTCTTTTATTTCACTCCTGGTCTTGCAAAGAGAACCGAATTTCAAAGTCAATCGCGCGTACCATAGCTTTTAAAAGATTTGGCTATCACTATAGCCTAGAGGAGAAATGACAATCAGAATACCCTCGTCCATACCCCTACTTTACCCCTTCCACGCAACATAACGTAAAGATGGTAAAATTGACAATCACTGACCTGCGTTTATCTTCAGGTGGGTAATCGGGATTCGCGCAGTGATAAGCATTTAGTGGCGTTTCTTAAACATGTCCAGAATTCAATTTTGTATTGAATGGAAGACATATTTTCCGTGCTCCACGATGGTAAACCATGTTGTTTAGTACGAGGGCGGATCGAAAAGTGAAGCACAATAATTTTTTTATGCCTTGTTATTACAGCTGGAATGTTGCAATTTCAGACAGATATAGTTTGAAGTTTTCATGCAGAGGGTATTTTTTTGTTTCATGTGCAGTTCTAGTGAGAGAAGCGTGAACTACGCAACAAAAATGACGTGCATGCTACTGTCGTCCACGTGTGAAGAGCAGAGAGGTGTGGTTCTACATTTGAGAGCCAAAGGGTATAAACCAAGTGAAATTCACAGGGACAGGCGTGGCGTGAATGGAGATGATTGTATGGACCGTAGCTATGGATCCAGGTGGTGTACATTCATTCAAGATAGTCGTGTGAACCTTAGTGATTCGCCTCGCTCCGGGAGGCCGGACACAGCTGCAACCCCGCAAAATGTCAGAGGCACTGAGGCGGCAATTTTGAACGACCGGTGTGTGTAACTACGAACCTTGAGTCGTGGACATACCATTACATGCCCGAAACAAAGCGGGCAAGTATGGGGTGGAAACATGCTGGTTCCCAGTAAAGAAAAAATTTGAAGTGACTCAATCTGCTAGAAAAGCGCCTGTGATAGTGTTCTGGGATATGCATGGTGTTTTATTGGTGGATTTGCTGAACCAATATCGACTGTGAATGCTGCAGCCTATTAAAACTTGGAGAAGTTGCGTCTTGCCCTTCATGACAAACGCCACAACATAAATGTCAAAATTCTTCATGACAATGCTCCCCCCATTTTGCTGCTGCTCGTCAGAAAATCACCACATTTGGTTGGAAAATGCTCCTATATCCGCTATACAGTTCGGACCTTACACCGTCGGACTTTCATCGGTGTGGTCCCATGAAAAAATTCCTGGCCGGCCAACCCTTTGCGACATATGTGGAAGTGAAATCAGCAGTACGCTGATGGGCTATACTCCAGGGAAACGGACTTCTGAAACTGATATCACAATGCGACAAATGTGTTGAGAAAGTTGGTGACTATAACGAAAAGTAGGTAAAAGGTATAAGTTCATTTTTTATTTGTTTTGTTAACTATTTCACTTTTTTTGTAAAAAAAAATATTTTGCGATACATTTCGATCCGCCCTCGTATGTTTTAAAACACTGAATATACTTCTTCTTCTTCCCAACAAGGATTAGGCCAAAGACCTGTTCCGAGGCTACACAAACTGATCACTCCATCTTTTTAATTGTCTTCCAATATTTCTTCGTCCAGTAGGTTGATAAAACAGTGCTTGCCGTGGATATCTCGAGCGGGGCATTCTTAAAACATGGTCCTTCCATTCCTTCTGGTAGCGTTGAATCTCTTCAATCATATTTTCTTCCATAAGTCTTGCTCTTATATCTGTGTACCTCATTCGGTCTAGTCTTGTGACTCCCAGTAGTGGTCGTTGGAACCTCATCTGAGCTGCTTCTACTCTGGATCCCAGGACCCAGGTTTCGCAAGCGTACTTTAATGCTGGTTTTGAGACAATATTATGTAGTCTTTGTCTCACTTCTCTTCTCATGCTTTTGCCGAAGTGTCTTTTTATGCAACCATTTAATTTGTTATAGGTCTCTATATTCTCATTGATATCTGCTTTTGTATTCCCAATTGATATTTTCGACCCCTAAATATTTAAATGTTGATACTTGCTCAATAATATCATCGTCTATGACTATTTTTATTCTCTTTTGTTCTCTTCCGACCATTGCCAATGCTTTCGTTTTCTTTCCAGAAATGTTCATATTATATTCTTTTCGTATTTCATTTAAATGTTTGACTGCTTTTTGTAATTCTATTTCATTTTCTGCCAGTAGCACTTGATCATCTGCAAACACTATGGTGTCTATATTAGCATTCTTCAGAGCTAAACCTTTTGGTTTATATTTTGTTCTCCAGTCTGCAATTATCTTACTTAGATATAAATCGTATAATATTGGTGAAAATCCACATCCTTGTCTTAGTCCTTTATTAGCATGTGCTCTTTCCTTATCAATTTGTATTATTGTTCTATTATATAATGATTTAATAGCATGAATCAAATTTGATGCTATTTTATATTCTTCTAGGATCTCCCATAATTTATTTCTTTGTACTCTATCATATGCTTTGTTATAGTCTATAAACAGCAAACAGCTTTGTAAGTTGTATTCCGATCTTTTTTCTAAGATCTGTTTTATGGTAAAAATAGCATCTATACACGATCTTCCCTTCCTAAAACCATTCTGTTCCTCTCCTAGTATATTCTCCGCCATAGGATATAGTTTCTTTTTTAATATTGCAGAGTACAATTTATATGCTGTAGGTAATAAAGAGATACCTCTATAATTTTCACAATTATTTCTACTTCCTTTCTTATGTATGTTTATTATGTTGGCCGTAAACCATTCTTCTGGTATTCTTCCTTCCTTCCATACTAGATTGAAGAGTTGTATTAATCTAATTTTTAACTTCTTCCCTCCATATTTCCATAGTTCCATGTTGATATTATCGCATCCGGGAGCTTTTCTATCTTTTCCTTGTTTCAGAGCCTCTTCTAACTCTTTCATTGTTGTTCCATTTTGTTCCTCTGTTCTTTGTGTTATTGTTGCCTCTTCTTCTTGATCATATAACAGATCTGAGTAATATTGTATCCATTGTTTCCCAGTTATGGTGTTGATTTTGGCTCGATCGTTTTCCTCCTCTCTTAGGTTTTTAAACACCTTAAACCCAAATCGTTTAGCTCCCGTTATATCACGTTCTATTCTACTTACAAATTGGTTCCAGCTTTCCCTTTTACTTTGTCTAGTTAGTTTCCTAACTTTTGCTCTCTGTTTCTTATAATTAATATGATCTTCAATCCTCCTAGTATCCAACCATATTTTATATAATCTCTTTTTGTGTTGAATTTCATATTTTAGTTCTTCATTCCACAATTTTAATCTTTCGAGGTTTCTCTTTTGTTGCTTTCCCAATACTTCTTCAGCGGCACCATTCACAGCATTTTTTAATTTGTCCCAATCTTTATTTATATCTCCACATCTTCCTCTAATCTTCTGATCAAGTCTTTGCTGGTATAGATTCCTCCAACAATTGTATTTTCCATCTTTTCATCGTTGTTCCTCCTATGCTTGTCTTCTTCTTAATGTATCTTTTTGGGATTCGTATTTTTGTCTTAACCAAGTAATGGTCACTGTCTATTTCCATACCTCTGTACACTCTTGTATCAGTTATCTATGGCCAGATTTTCTCATTTGCTATCACATAGTCTATAATTGACTTTGTACCCCGAGCTTCCCATGTATATTTGTGAATGTCTTTGTGTCTAAAAAAGGTGTTTGTTATCCTTAATTTATTGAAAATACACCAATCTCTTAATATTCTCCCATTATTGTTTAATGTATTTTCTCCATTATTTCCGACAATATTTTGAGTCGGGATTTCCCCACTCTAGCGTTCATGTCTCCCGCTACACTGACATATTCTTATTTCTGCAGTCTTGTAACTGTTTATAGAAAAGCTCTGTATTGTGTTTATCTCCTTCTACTGGTGCATATGTCCCTATGATCCAGCAATAGGATCTTTTGGTCTTTATTTTTAGGGTGATTATTCTTTCGTTCACCCAAGCGTAGGATATTATTTGCTTTCTTAAATTATTATTGATTATTATTCCCACACCGGCTCTAGCTCGTTGTTCTTTTTCAAGTCCTGAATACAGAAAAGTACCTTTGCCAATTTCGACCGATCCTCTATCTTTTTTTTTGTCTCTGTAACAACTGTAATATCTATTTTTTTTTACTTTCCAACTCTTCCACTAGTTCCTCAATTTGTTGCCCCAATCCCTCGACATTCCATGTAGCAATTGTCATATAGTCCAAATCTTTTGTCCTTACACGTTTGCTGTTGTTGTCAACATATGGATCCGTCCGGGTTATTTTCTTTTTAGCCTTCTGAGTGATAATGAATTCCCGTGAAGGGGATACCAACCCCTTGCACGGTAGATTTTCTGTCAGGGTTTCTTCCCTTAGGTAGGTTGCTGTCATCGCAGCTTTGGAGTCCTACCCCCCCACCCCCCCACTTTTCCTATGGATGGACCTCATTTATTACCCTAAATGGGAAGGGTGCCTCTTCCGTCAGTTCCGCCGTTCCGAAGTATTGCTTCTCCGCCTTTCCTGCCGTTGAGGACTTCACCGTAATCCTGGCAAGGAGCCCTTACAGGGTGCTATCAGCCGGGCCAGCTGAACCCAGGTTTTTTCCAGAGGTGTTACTCCTCATTTGCTATAGTTTACCCGCTAATGCTCGGGAGGCGGATTGCAGTGGATCATCCACTGGGCGATGGGGTCGCTACATCCCTACGCCTGAATATACTATGAAGTGCAATATCAACATTTCAGAAATAGCAATTCTGAATATGGTATTCGCTGTTTGTCAGGTATAGATCAACCAAGAAACAGGCGTAGCCAATATGAAATACCACCCACCAATATTCTGCGTGCTAGCTATATAGAGGCTAAACTGATAGCTGGAAATAACGAGCCTATTTGAGATGGGGAATTTGTAAAATACGCAAGTCTTAACAGTAAGTATTATAACCGTATCTGAGGAGATTTGCTCCAGTATGAGAAATTAATTTAAGACACCAAGCCTAGGAAGAACCTCAATAATTTCCAGAAAAGGAGAAATGAACTCTTGCATAGAAGACCAATTAACCTATACATATGATAAAAGGTCTTGCGTGATACTCATTAGCCTTAGACAAGACTATATCTGCGAGCAGTTTTTTCTCAGATATGAACAATATTAACAAGAATAATTTCGAGAATAAGTGATGCTAAATTAGTGTACATTGCGTTTAAACGTCAATAAGTTATAGCCTGATAGTTATTGATAGACTTGCAGGTGCAACGATCTCAAAATCATTGCCAGAAGACAACTGATTGATATACTCTAGTGTCCGCATTGTATTACAGCATATAAACATATAGTTTATCAGGCCGCGCCGTGACCGAGTGGTTAGATCACTCGCCTCTCACCCAGGCGGCCCGGGCTCGCTCCCAGGCGACCGCAGGTGGGATTTGTGGTGGATAAAGCGGCTCAGGGCGGGTTTTCTCAGCGTTCTCCCGTTTTACCCACCATCACATTCCACTGGTGCTCCATCTTCATTCCATGGTCATTAATGTCTTTGCCTGCGGTGCCATATTTAGTGAAAGCGGGCGTTAAACACTATAATATATATATATATATATATATATATAGTTTATTAACATTATTGCCATTCCTATATACTATGGCCCCATTCGTTGTAGCATTGCTTGTTATGTCAGAGAGGCTATAGCAGCTGGGGTATAATGGTGGGAGAAGTCTGGGCAGAGATGTTTCCCGTTCAACGCACCCCTGGCTTAGTGTATTCCTTTATTTCCGTTCTACTTACAAGGAACCAAGTAATAAGACCGTTTCTGCTGTTAATCTTGATTAGCATGAAATAGAAGAATAATCTTTTGTAAGAATAATGTATTTGCAGAACAGGTAGAGAAAGTCACATAAATGGAGCATATCAGATTTTTAGGGGGAGGGGTTGGCCCCTGCTAAATGCAGTACCGATTCCAGCAAAAGCAGTGTCAATTTTACATAAACTATCTATCACGAGACAGTTACAGTATTAAAGTGCAAACAGAAACAATACACAAGCTCCAATAAACATAGGTCCGTAAACTATGAAATGATGAGGTAGATATTCCTTGTGGGATCCATTCTTTTACAACTGTAAAAGTTAGAGATCAATACATGGACAACATTTATAATATCTACTCTAATAGGTAGAATTAGGTAGGCGATGTGTGCTCTTAGTGAGAAAATATGCATTTTCTCGACGAGGTTAATTTCCGGACCAAAATTATTGGAGCCTGTCTGGCTGTTTCTGTTCATACTTGAAGATTATCTCGTGAATGACAAATTATTTAATGGGCAGCCTACAAGTATTATCTTAGTCATCTCCCTCCCAAAAAGTGACATTCGCCTTTCCTATTGTCCACCTCCGTGGTGTAGTGTTACCATACTAGCTTCATATACCCAAGGTCGGGATGGGTTTTTTTCGGGCGTATGTATGGATTCCTTCGGAAGGGAAGTATATATTGTATATATACTATACATATTATACTTTTATTTTTTAAAGGCTTACCACCATTTCTAGGGGTTTTTCCCAAAATGAATGGAAATTCAATTTATAGCTCAACATTTTATAATCTTTACATCCACTACTCTCCGGGACGGATTATATTTCTAATTGTTTCAATACATACTATAAAGGGTATTAAGGCACCTGGAGTTCCTTGGGGATCTAAATGAGCAAATTGGCCCTGACCGTAGATTTACCGCAGGTACCTCAAGCCTGACAAAGAGGCCTCTGAGCAAAATTAAGCTGTCTTTCGCTTCCAATACAGAATGGTACTCTGAGAACCGCAGTAGTTAAAGAGCGCCCATAAATAAAACTCCCATTTCATTTACTTTTCCTGCTGAAGAACATCCTTGGCCTTCTTTGAAGGCCTTTCACCCTCTTGCATCCATTGTTTGGATTGGTGCTTCATCTCTGGCATGTAAGGATGAATTCATGTTTCATCAACAGTGATGTAACATCGCTGAAAGTCGGTGGAGTTGTGTCAGAGCAGGTCCAAACGCTCTTGTGAGATCTTCATTCGGCGGTTAACCTAAGCGGGATCTTTTTCATGTGCAAATGATGGTGCAAAATGTTTTTTGTTAATCCATTTTATTTCACGCCGCTTTAACAGTTAGGTCATGTCGATGGAACTATTCTGTAACATATTCCATTGACTGTACGTGCTGGACAGAAGCCTTTCAGGACTATCCGCGTACCATACCACTTTCGCTTCATGCCAAGCAAAGGGATAGGGTGCCACAGTGTGACTGCTTTCACCATCTGTAGTCAGTATGGCGCAAGCAGCCAGACATCATGGCTACTAGTCTGCTTCCACCATCCGTGAGATAACAGAGTCCAACCAATCCTTCGAAGCCCATCCCCATATTCTATACTACCTTGATTCAAGAAAAACAGATGTGTATGTTAGGGTGCCGTTTTTAGTCTAGCTGCTTTAATTAAATTATCTGTAGATAGATGGTTCACAAGTCGCATTCGAATCTATTTTTGTTTGTACTATAGTTTTTATATTGAATGTGGGACTTTGGGTCGTGGTATTTAATATCCAAACCGGTGTTTACCTTGGAGACTGAGGGAAACCAGGGGGGAAAACAGCCAGATTGGTCGGCTCACGAATTTTGAATCCGGGACCTCCCGAATGCTGGCCACAAATGTTACCGTAGAGTATACCAGCCAAACAAATGACGGACATACATGAAAATACACGTTGCGCAATCAGAAGGATCGTACTTGAGAAATATCTTTGACACTGCCTGCGCCTCTTTTTTGTTAGGCAAAGCATTTTTCTGAACCTCCTCCGTAACATTTGAATAATGGGTGTTTATTTTCTTCGCGCCAAATAGCGGTCACCCCTGGCAACAGTTTATGGGGTCACAAAGACCGCAGTAGCGAAGCGCTCCAACTCGGAGGGTTTGAATGAAAGTAAACAGGCTAAATAATAAAAGGAAATAGGGAAAGCTAGAAAATGATGAAGGATTTTTATCCTTTGCATATTCGAAGACAAGGAATCGTGTTACCCCTATACATTTTAGCCCTGACAAGTCATTGAGACCTAGGTAACTCCAAAATAGTCGCATCTACCTGCATGATTTGTGCAATAATTCGCAAAAAAAATCTGATGTGTTCCATTCACGTGACTTTCTCCACATATTGTGTAAACAAGATTCTTGCAAAAATTACTCCTCTGTCTATTTCATGCTAATCGAGATAATTATTAGTAGAACTTATCTTATTACTTAGTACTTAGAACATTGAAATTAGGTTCTCTTTGCATGGCGGATGACGAAATTCTGCTTGAGAAAAGTATTTTAAAAATGAAACCAATAACAAGGAATAGCTCGCAAATGGTTAGCTTCACAACAAAAATGTATGGGACATAAAGTATGTGTTTTGACAAGATCTAGATCTCTTATGGTTTACCAGTTATACAAAAGTCGTTCCCAATGAAGAGGTCTTCAGAGCCTATTCCCAGAAAATGCAAGATATACGTTTTGTTAGTCATGTAAATATATTTCAAATATGCTATTTTAATCAAAATCGTTAGAGCCAGTTTTGAGAAAATCAAAATGTTCGATTCTTTTCCATGTAAAGGCTGGTTTGGTGTGGGGACTTTCCTAAAAATCTCCATGTTGCATCCTTGGAACATACTACACTTAAATACCAAGTTTAGTATTTTAGCGACTTCTAGTTGTTAAGTTATCGTATTCACAGACACATGGAAACGCACAGATGGACCTTTTTCTAAAAAGCGTTTTTGGATACTGGAAACCCTAAAACGAGTATTTCCGATCAAATCTCTGTTCGAATTTTTGGGTGGAATGCAATGCTTTATCTATGTAATATATACTAAGAAGGGAAAGTGAACATCTGATGTGTTCCATTCATATGACTTTCTCTACATCTATGCAATAAATTATAGTTAAAAAGCTTATGCTTCTATTTACCTTACGCTATTACAGAAAAAAAAAAACTAGCAGAAATAGTCTTATTACTTGCTTACTTGTAAGTAGAAGCGAAATAAGGGAGTACCATAGATTAAAGTGATAGTCAAAAGCTGGTTGCTATGTACTGAAGTTCCTTTGTTTGTATGGATAAGTATTGACAAATATGAGGAAACTAAAAGCAGAAACTAAAATCAAGGAATACCTCAAAAACGGTCCACTCCACGAAAAAAAATGTATATAATTGTGTGTTTTAATGTGCTCTACAATTTTTTTTGTAGTAAGTTTTTGTCCATCTCTTACGGTTTAGCAGTTATTCAAAATTGCACAAAACTCATGCAGAATAAAGTAGTTTTCAGAGGCTATTCCCAGATAATTCAAGATATACATTTTATTTGTCAGGTAAATATCCTTAATATACGATATCTTCCAAGTTTGAGATTTTACCCACTTTTCGTTTTTGAATTATCGTGTTCACAGACACACTGACACGCTGTCATTCTGCCATACGGATACACACGGACCTTTTTCTGAGAATACTTTTTTTGTATACAGGGGAACCCAAAATGTCTATTTCCGGTGAAATCTCGGTATCGAATTTTCGGGTGGAATGCAATACTTTTATCTATATATGTACTAAGAAGAGAAAGAAAAAAAGGCTTTTGGAAAATAGTTTGTAGAAGGTATATAAAAATAATGCAAAGTCATGCTTGTAGGATATTTTCAATGCTAGCATTTATAGAGGTTCCAGGAGCCGTAATTCCGAAATGTTAGGAAAAGTTGCAGGTAAAGCGTGGAATGAATGAGTGTTGAAGTGATGAAAGAAGCATTGTTCGAAAGGTGACTTATATGGGCGACTGTACTATACATGCGGAATGATGGACAGTACGTGACAGGACTTGAGTAACGTGGCCACAATTGGCGTGGAACATGTTTGCAAACAGCGTCTGGACCGCTCCATTCATTCGTTAACCGTTGTCATGGAGATCCGATTATAAAACTGCAATCTGTTCAAGTAACAACCAACCAACGGCTGGTTTCCACACACTCGTCGAGAAGTATTTTATGTGCCAATAATACATTCACACAGTATTCCTGTGAACCAAAATCAAGTTCACATTTATACACTCATTTGGAAGATTGAATTGCACCCCGGGAAAGTTGTTCACAGTAGCTCAATGGTTAGAGCATCCGCACGGAGAGTGGGAGATCCCTGTTCAAATCCCGGCTGTGACATTGCATTTTTCAACTGGTTCTAATAATACTGTTATCCCTGTGAACCTTTCAATATATAAAAGAGAGGGTGCTAGCGTGGGTAGTGTGGTGCTAGCGTGTCTGCCTCCTATTCAACAGGTCGTGAGTTCGAATCTCGCTTTCGGTGAGTTACCCGAATAACGTTTTTTTTTTCGGGTTTTCTCTTATCCTGAGAAGACGAATGTCGAGTAACTTTGAGCTCCATGGACCCCGAGATCATTTGAGCATCATTTCACCAATTTCATTCATCATCCGATATGACCAATATGGCCAGGTTAAAGGTCGTTAAGCTACAAAAAGCTTAATTTGATTGTATTTTCCGTAATTTTAGATAACTAGGATATTATTAGAGATTATCATTAATTTATTACAGGAAAAATGTAAACCTCATTAAGGCAGAGAAGTTGTGCTCTACTACGTGTAGTGACTCCATAAACATTCCGATGTGTTCCATTCACATGACTTTCTCTACCTATTCTGTAGAAAGCTATTCCTACAAAAAATTATTCTTTTACCTGCATCATACTAATCAAGATAAACATTACCAGCAATGTCTAATTACTTAGTTCCTTCTAGAAATAAATAAATAAATAGGAACGACAAGTCGCGTTTGAGAAAAGTTGAAGCATTTTAAATGTGATGTTAATAACAAGGAATATATCGGAAATGGTTAACTCCAAAAAAGTATATGATACAAATTATGCTTTTAACGAGATCTAAATGTTTTGTGCAGTAAGTTTTTGTGTAACTTTATCAATTATGCATTCGTCCAGAATGAAGTCAGAGGCTATTCCTGGAAAATTAAGATTTACATCTTATTTATCATTTAAACTATTTAGTATACGAAATTTTAATTAAAATCGTCAGAGTTATTTTTGAGAAAATGAACATTTTAAAAATTTTACCATGTAAAGGGTAGTTTGGAGCAAGGGAATTTTGCTGAAAATCTTCGTTCGCATCCTTGGAAGATGCTGAACTTAATCAAACTTGGCATTTAACCGACTTTTTTCACAGACATACGGACACACGCACACTTTTTTTTTTTTTCTAAAATGACTTTTTGGGGGGGGGGGTACAGAAATCCCTAAAACGTGTATTTCCAGTTAAATTTAGGTATCGAATTTTGGGTGGAATACAATGCCTTCTCTACTTATTTATTATGTACGAAGTAGAGACAGTAATACTGACCCATAATGGATTATTTTGGTGGTCAAATGTAGCCTCTTCCCTGTCTCCTTGAACAACATTTTTAGCTACTGCATTTGCAAAATATTTTCACTCCCCCAAAATATGACAAACTACGCGATCTTATAGGTGGAGTATGTGGTGCTTCGTTAAATGTAGGCTATATATATATACTCTAATAAAACATAAAATAACAAAAATCTGTTTATTTTCATCTGCATATCGCTGATGATGACTCTTATACAAATGGCGTAATGTCGTTAATTTAGTAACCACGCAAATAAATCTTCAGCTCTTTCTTGAAGGCCGAATTATCTCGTGTTATTTCTAGCGTTTTCTTTTGTACCAGCTATTAGAAAACGATAGACAGATGGTATCCTGACCACCCCTCATTTCACATCGTTTGTAACATCGTCTTAGAGTTAAAAAATACTATTGTGATCTAGGGGAATGATCCAGTTTTTATGCACATTAGTGTACTAATAGTAGAGAAGGTATTTCAAGCCCGGCTGGTTATTCTGGTGATCGCGTGTCTGCCTCACGTTCAAAAGCAAGTGAGTGCAAATCTCACCTAGGGTGTTACTCGGATAACGTTTTTTTTCTCTTCTTTTTTTTTTCTGTTTCTTTCTTCAATAACTTTAAGCTTCATGGACTCCGAGATCACTTGGGCATAATTTCACCAATTTCATTACATGCTACCACCCTAAATAAAATCTGTATTGAGATTTCACCAGTAATAGGTGGGTTGTGACCCTCAATCCAAAAACATGTTTAGAAAAGGTTTCTATTGGTGTGTGTGTGCGCGCGCGCGCGTGCCAATTTGAGCAGAAAACTCGGTTAAACCCTAAGATCAGTGTTTTCCAAGAATGCGACACAAAGATTTTGACCCCAAACTACCCTTTCAATGACACCTTTTTCTATATGTTTTATTTTCTCAAAAATGGCTCTCAATCGATTTTGATTAAAATTTCATATATTTAAGATATTTGCATTACCAGTAAAATATATATCTTAAAATTTATGGAAACAGTGAGGTCTTTTTCTTTTGAAAGGAATTTGTAGCATTTTGTATTATTCACTGATAAACGAGATAAATCAAAAATACTGCACACAAAATGTAGATATATTTAAAATATTTATTTAAAATCATTTTGGAGTGACATCAGACATTTCCGAGATATTGGTTGCGTTGAATGTTTGCATGTTGTTTTTTATTATGTTTTAAGTGATCTCACCATTCAGTTGTTCCTCGTGATATCAAGCAAAAGTTTCAAAGATTTTAAAGCTCCCCCTTGTACCTTAAACGAAATGTGTAATGAAACGATTTCAGTAAACATTCAACTTCATTAACCTGAGGTAGATCCAAAATAAGATTTTTAGAGAAATAAAATAATGTGAGTTTTATTTCTGCGGCGTTTGGTCAGAACATAATCCAAAACTGGGCTTTTTGTGTTAAGACAGTGGTGATATAAAAAAAAAACCCATATCATTTGGTGAAACCTTGGAGATATCAGGGCTTCACCAAATGATAGAGGATTGTTTCTTTTATAGCACAAAAAGGCCAGTTTTGGAGTTATCATGCACTGACCAAACGCCACAGATTTATGAACGCCCTTTAACTGCTGTGATTCTCAACGTTCCATTTTCTATTGGTCGTGAAATATCGTTTAATTTTGCTCAGAAGTCTTTATCAGGCTTGAGGTTCTTTTACGGTTCTTTTAGTTCTCTTCCGAAGCAAGTCATGCCAAGAATTTTATTTTGGAAACCATGATTTTCCGGGGATAATTAGTACGGATAAGTGTATTTATTGACATAACAATATCATACAGCCCGCCTGGGTAGTGTGGTGGTAGCGTGTCTACCTCACGCTCAAAAGGTCGTAAGTTCGAATCTCGCTTAGGGTGAGTTACCCGGATAACGTTTTTTTCGGGGTTTTCCCTTATCCTGAGAAGACGAATGTCGAGTAACTTTAAGCTCCATCGACCCCGAGATCATTTGAGCATCATTTCACCAATTTCATTTATCGTCCGATATGACCAAACTAGTTTAAAGGACATTAAACTAAAAAAAAAAAAAAATCATACATTAAACTTCAACATCGCACGGGTCCACAGACCGTATGTGTTTTTGTAATACACAAAATAAACAACAATAAATAATTAAAAGAATAAACACGAAAATAAAAAGACTATTCATATACAGTAATTTAAATTTATAGTACAGAGTACACCTTATTCAGAAGCATTAATGTACCCTCTTTAAATAGATAAATACACTTAAAAGAAATATATACACATAATATATACACAATATATACAACCGTAACACAACAATGAAATAACTATGACACAAAATATATGTATGTAAAGCATTGTAGTCACTTTTGTTTAGCTGTTTTTATCCCTCTTTCACTATTTGCAGCCTTCTCAGATCCCAGCTGCCTTGCCTTAAGTATAAATTTACCTAGCCCGTCCACGGCTTCCGTGCCTGCCAGTAGCGTCCAACATGCTTCTGGCTCTACATTCGCAGTAAATATTTTTCCCGCCATTCCTCCGTACCCCTACATCTTGCCAAGTTTTCGGTCCATGACTCTTCCTCCTCGCAAATGGGACAGATTCTCATACCATTCTTGTCAGCAATTTTTGTGCTCCTCCATGCTCCTAGTCTAATCCACGCGAATAATTAGTAGAAGTAATACAGAAACAAACGACAGTGACATGTGCCACGTCAGATTTACTATTCAAGTTATTTACATCGCAATTTCACTAGTAAAAGGTAAGATTTTTGTACTTTGTTTAATAATTGCATTTTTACTTTCTCTATACGAACTATATACATAGTGTATAGAGAACGTATTGCACTCCACCAAAAAATTGGATACCGAGATTTCACCGGAAATATGTTTTAGGGCCCCCTTTATCTAAAAAAAAATGTACTTTCAGAAAAAGGTCCGTGTGTCCGTGTGTCTGTGAACACGATAACTCAAAAACGAAAAGTCGGTAAAATACCAACCTTGGTATTTAAGTTTAAGGGATGCGACACGAAGTTTTTGAGAAAAATCCCCCCATCCCCAACTACCCTTTACATGGAACTTTTTTCGAACATTTTGATTTTCTAAAAACTGACTCTAACGAGTTTGATTAAATATCGTATATTAAAGATATTTACCTGACAAATAAAATGTATTTTTTTAATTTTCTGGGAATAGCCTCTGAAGACTACTTTATTCTGGATCAATTTTACGGAATTCTGCATAACTGCTAAACCGTAAGAGATGGCCAAAAACTTACCACACAACAAATGTAGAGCACCTTAAAACACACAATTTATGCTATATACATTTTTTTCCTAGAGTTGATTGTTTTTGAGATATTCCTTGTTTTTGGTTTCAGCTATAAAAACACACTTTTCTCATGCAGGACTTTGTGAACTCGTGTCCATACAAACAAAGGAACTTCAGTCGCAGAGAAACCAGCTTTTGACTATCACTTTAACCTAGGGTACCCCCTTATTTCGCTTCTACTAACAAGGAAGCAAGTAATAAGACTATTTCTGCTAATTTTTGCTGCATTAGATGAAGTAAATAGAATGATTTGTTGCAGTGATATAGAGAAAGTCATGTGAATGGAACACATCAGATTTTTTAAACTAAGTATGTTTTCCTTAATAAGCCTTTTTCAGCATCTTGTGATATTGAACATGCTCCTTGCAATACAACCGGCCTAACAGTGCTTATTACCGAAGGAGAGACGAAAGAATCGGGAATATCATTACTGGGAATGGTATTGCCGATACTGTAGCGTCAATAACGATCGCTTTTCAATACTGTGGCTGATACCGAGTATTGGCTGCACGCACATGTCACTGTAATTCAGAACTAAATTAAATATATCTAAGGTATTTTTTGTAGGCGACGTGTTCCCCTGTTTGGCTTTAAGTATCAAGTTTTCAGAACTGTTTTAACACAACAGTGCAGATCTGCACATTTCGATCAATCTATAGAACTCGGCAAAAATTTGGATTATTTTACAATTTTAAAGCACACCTTATATTTTAAGTCGCTCCCTGTGGTGTATTAGTCTCATGTACAAGTCTTATATAGCAAAGATCGCGGGTTCAAATCTGGCGGAGGACGATGGATTTTTGGGACGCTGAGAACCACAGCAGTTAAAGAGTGTCCATAATTAAAAAACAAACAAACAAACAAATCTTATACTTCTATTTCCAACCCGTTAAAAGAAATTCTGCATAACTAGACCTCCTAACTGCACTAATAGATTCATATTCGAGCTTTAGCAACTGGCAAAAATTATAAGCTCTATGCACGCACTTTTTCTTGGGTGCTAGTTTTACGGGGAAGCTAGGCCCTGGGTAGGGAAGAAGAGAGAGGTTTCCTCCTCTTTCCGCTTATCAACCAAAGAAAGTTCCTTTCTTTGAGACTCTCAGGCATTATGTGAATATGCTATCTAATTATAGCGAACTAGCTGTATTATTAAACGAAACACAGCACACTTGCATGTGCATGAACTCTGGGATCTACAGATATAATGAAACCTTAACATTAAAACCACTAGATATCAAGATGTATAATGTACTTCATATCTCAATACTGTTGTTGCGAAATTGCGCGAAATCTACCGAATGAACACGAGTGTCAACGCCCAAGAAAACGTGCACGCATAGTACTTTACAGGTTTCGAAACCTAGCCTTGCTGTCATTTTAATGTTTTATAGACTATCTTACATCTTTCAAAAACTATCCTTAGGTACTCTCAGTTTCAACTTCCTACTCTTTACCATTTGATCTAATGAAACAAATTATTTGATATTTACGTTTAAAGGCGAGACAAAAATTAATGAGGCTGACCCCATAGCTCAGTCGGCAGAGCACGTGACTTCTGTCTCAGGGATCCCGGGTTAATTCCCGGATGGGAGATGGGCATTTTTCTCTAGCCAAGATTATTACCTACACTTCCCAGAGGCCAAAATTAGGAATGAGAGTGTAACTCTGTGTGTGTGATATTACACGAGTTCGTGGAGTTAACCATTTCCGAGATATCTCTTATTTTTGTTTCATTTTCACATACTTAAACTATTCTGAAACGGGAATTTGTCATTCCTGTTTCTTTCATTGTACTACCATGCAAAGTGAATCCAAGTTCAATCACATAGCAGCCATTTAAACTATTTCACTATGGCATTAGCGTAGTGTATTCCCTTTATTTCCCTTCTACTTACAAAGAAGCAAGTAATAAAACCAATTTTGCTAATGTTTATCCCGGTTAGCATTATATAGAAAAAGAATACTGTTTTTCAAGAAGGATTTGTTAGCAGAGCAGGTATAGAAAGTCATATGAAGGAATGTCTATCTTTTTAAGTTAGTGTCATTTAGCTAGGTAGTTCATATTGCACAGTGAATGAATGAAATAGATGAAATGATGTCCAAATAAGCTCGAGATACCCTGAGCCTACATTTATCTGACAGTCATCTTCTGAGGGTAATTTCATTGAAACTTTTTCTCGCTGATTTATTTCCAGTTACGTTAAAAACACCTTGCTAGGAGTGACAGTTTCAGTTAGTAGTGCAACATCATTAAGCCCATGTTCCAGTGCTAATCTTCTACTCCTCTTGCCTTTCTTGCCATTTAAATGATAAGAGCGTTTAATAAGAAAAAAAATCTGATGTGTACCATTCACATGGCTTTCTCCATATCCCTGCAACAAATAATTCTTAAAAGCTTATACTTCTATTTACTTTATGCTAATCAGAAAAAATTAGCAGAAATAGTCTTATTACTCGCTTCCTTGTAAGTAGAAGCGAAATAAGGGACAACCGTAGGTTAAACTGATAGTCAAAAGCTGGTTGCTAGGTCAATGAAGTTCCTTTGCTTATATGGATAGGAGTTGACAAGTTCCTGTATGAGAAAAGTATACGTTTTTCATAGCAGAAACCAAAAATAAGGAATGTCACAAAAACGACCAACTCCACGAAAAGTATGTATATAACATAAATTGTGTGTTTTAAAGTGCTCTACATTTTTTGTGTAGTAAGTTTTTGTCCATCTCTTACGGTTTAGCAGTCATTCAAAATTTAGTAAAATTCATACAGAATAAACTACTCTTCAGAGGCTATTCCCAGAAAATTCAAGATATACATTTCATTTGCCAGGTAAATATGTTTAATATCCGAAATTTTAATCAAAATCGTTAGAGCCATTTTTGAGAAAATCAAAATTTTCGAAAAAAGTTCCATGTAAAGGGTAGTTGGGGTGGGGGGATTTTTCTCAAAATCTTCGTGTCGCATCCCTAGAAGATACTAAACTTAAATACCAAGTTTGGTATTTTACCGACTTTTCGTTTTGAGTTATCGTGTTCACAGACACACGGACACACACACACACACACACACACACACACACACACACACACACACGGACCTTTTTGTGAAAATGCTTTTTTTGGATATTGGGGACCCTAAAACATATATTTCCGGTGAAATCTCGGTATCGAATTTTTGGTGGAGTGCAATACTTTCTCTATACACTATGTACATAGTGCGTATGGAGAAAGTAATAACACAGACATCATGCACTTAAACACAAGGTTATACGTCTTTAAACTTAAACAGAACCACACTTATTTACAACCAATCCCAGCCAATTGATTGCATTCATACTCCTGTAATATCTGCTTATTCACTGTTTAACCGAACGTGAATAGAAGCATAACGGTTTTACAGAAATAAATGTTAATTAGCCAGCTGTGTTAATCTGCAAAGGGGGAGTGAGAGATTTCCTATTCACATGACGTTTTATTTTCTCTACACGTACTATGTACATAGTGTATAGAGGAAGTATTGTATTCCACCCAAAAATTCGACACCGGAAATACATGTTTTAGGACCCCCTGAGTCCAAAAAAAGCATTTTTACTTTCTCCATACGCACTATGTACATAGTGTATAGAGAAAGTATTGCACTCCCACAAAAATTCGATACCGAGATTTCACCGGAAATATGTGTTTTAGGGTCCCCAATATCCAAAAAAAGCATTTTCACAAAAAGGTCCGTGTGTGTGTGTGTGTGTGTGTGTGTGTGTGTGTGTGTGTGTCCGTGTGTCTGTGAACACGATAACTCAAAAACGAAAAGCCGGTAAAATACCAAACTTGGTATTTAAGTTTAGTATCTTCCAGGGATGCGACACGTAGATTTTGAGAAAAATACCCCCACCCCCAACTACTCTTTACATGGAACTTTTTTCGAAAATTTTGATTTTCTCAAAAATGGCTCTAACGATTTTGATTAAAATTTCGTATATTAAACATATTTACCTGACAAATAAAATGTATATCTTGAATTTTCTGGGAATAGCCTCTGAAGAGTAGTTTATTTTGAATGAATTTTACTGAATTTTGAATAACTGCTAAACCGTAAGAGATGGACAAAAACTTACTACACAAAAAATGTAGAGCAAGTTAAAACACACAATTTATGTTATATACATTTTTTTTTCGTGGAGTTGATCGTTTATTAGATATTCCTTGTTTTTATTTTCAGCTTTGAAAAATTTATACTTTCTCATAGAGGAACTTGTCAACTCTTGTCCATATAAATAAAGGAACTTCAGTAACTTAGCAAGCAGCTTTTGACTATCACTTTAACTTATGATACTCCCTTATTTCGCTTCTGCTTACAATAAATCAAGTAATATGACTATTTCTGCTAATTTTTTTTCGATTAACATGAAATAAATAGAAGTGTAAACAGTTTAACAATAATTTGTTGCAGAGATGTAGAGAAAGTCATGTGAATGGTGCACATCGGATTTTTTCATCTATTTTGTAACAAATTATCCTTACAAAGGTTTATTTTATCTACCCCATGCTAATCAACATACACATTAACAGAAACATCTTATTACCTAATACAATTCCTAAACTTATATTAGGTACAAGGAAAATAAGGGAGTACACTGAGCTAAAGGGACAGTCAAACCGGTCGCTACTGAGGTTCCGTTTGTTTTGCATGGCCAGGAGAAAACAACTCATGTATTCCATTCATATATTTTCGCTACCTATTCTGCAACAAATTCTTACAAAAAGCTTATTCTTCTCTAATTACCTCATGCTGATCAAGATAAACATGAACAAAAAGGAAATACTTGTAAGTACTAAAGAAATAAACGACTATTCTAGGCTAAAGCGATACCCAAATCTTTTTAAAGCTGGTGGCTAAGTAATGATACTGAAATTCCATTCTCTTTGTTTGTAAAACAGAAAGAAAGAAAGAAGAAAGCAAGGAAGGAAGGAAGAAAAAAAGACAACTTCCCATTTGAGAAAGAAAAGTGTAGGAGAGTTAAACCAAAAACAAGAAATATCTCGGAAATGGTTGACTTTACAAGACTATGAAAGACTATCCAAGAAATGCATTGGATATAAATTGTGTGTTTTAACGAGATCTAGATTTATATGAGGTAACAGTTCGTCTGTTTTTTATGGTTCTCTAGTTATGCAAAAGTCATCTAGAATGAATAGGGTTTCAGAAGCTATTTCTACAAAATTCAAGATATTTTATTCGTCATGTATATATTTTAATCAAATCGTTGGACCCATTTTTGTGAAAATCGAAAATTCTGAAAATTCTACCCTGTAACGGGTAGTTTGGGGTTGGGAATTTTCCTTCAAAGCTTCATGTCATATCTGTGGATGATCCCGAACTTAAATACCAAGTTAGTATTTAATTGACTTTTCATTTCTGAGTTACGCTGTTCACAGACACCCACACGAACATTTGTTTTTTCAGGAGTCCTCATTAATTTCCAGTAAAACCTGGTATCGAATTTTTGGGTGCAATGCAATCCTTTCCATACCTACTCTGTACATTGCACGTGTTGGAGAAAGTAAAAATAAAAAATATAAAATATATCCATGTAAAGGGCAGCTTCGAGACGAGAAAATACTTTTAAAATCTTCGGCTTGTATCTTCGCCTGATAAAGGTACGAAATTTAGTTTTTATGCTTTTGAATTGCGTTGTTTGACACTTACAAGAGAAAAAGTCTGATGTGTTACACTCACATGACTTTCTCTAGCTGCTCTACAAACCTCCTACAAAAGATTATTCTTCTTTGTACACAATGCTAATCGAGATAAATATTAGCAGAATGTTATTACTTAGTTCTCTATAAGTAGAAGGGAATAAGAGAATGCACTATGCTAAAGTGATTGTCAAATGTTTTAAAAGCTATCGTCATTGCAAATCACCTCTTTGCTTGGCCAGGAGTAGAACAAAAGAAAAAACAGACACTTCCTGTGTGAGAAAAGTTTAAGTACTTCACAAGTGAAACTAATTACAAGGAAGATCCCGAAAACGGTTACCTCCACAACAAAAACGTAAAGGACAAAAATTGTGTGTCTTGTCATGAGGTACATTTTTTGTGCAGTACGTTTTTTTTTCTCTATCTCTTACGGTTTAGCAGTGAAGCAAAATTCATCCAGAATAAAGAGGTCTTCAGAGGCTATTCCCAAAAAATTCGAGATATACATTTTATTTCGGACATAAATAGCTTTAATATACGGGATTTTAATCAAAATCGTTAGAGCCATTTTTAAAAAATAAAAATTTTCGAATTTTTTCCATGTAAAGGGTAGTTTGTGGCAGGGGGATTTTTTTTTTAAAATCTTCGTGTCGCATACTATAGATACTAAACCTAAATACCAAGTTTGGTATTTAACGGACTTTTTGTTTTGAGGCTATGCTGTCCACAGACACACACACGGACCTTTTTTTAAAATCCTTTTTTCGGACTCAGGGGACCCCGAAACATATATTTCTCGGTATCGAATTTTTGGTGCATTACAATACCTTCTCTATCCATATGTACATTGTACATATGGGGCTGGAGAAAGTAAAAAGTGCATTTGTTTAATTGTTTGGGGATGGCCTCTGAGGTTCTCTTTTCTGAATAACAGAGAAAGTCATGTGAATGCAACACATCAGATTTTTTAAAATGCAAATTAGGTATTTAATTCATATTGTGCTTATTTGATATTAACCAGTTACGTTTAACAATCACCAGCCACGGTAATTTATTTTATAAGGGTGCTATTTTATCGGTAAAACGTCAGGTCGTTACTTAACAGTATCTTAATAGTCCGTAATTTTATCGCTATGAAGTGATATATAGACGTCACTCAGTTGCGTGTTTTATCAATGCACATTCAGAAGTGTTGATTTATTAATAAATTTAAAATTTTTAAGAAATATGTCTTTAACGTGTTGTAATTTTAGCTTATTTTGAAATTATTTGTTTGCGCGTTCCCACTAATGGTAGCATAGCATTCCATATTCCGATTTTTACTTTCTCTACACTTCTAAGTACATAGTTTATAGATAAGATATTGTATTCCATCCAAAAATTCAATACCGAGATGTCACAGGAATACATGTTTAAGGGTCCCCTGAATCCGAAAAAGAACATTTTTACAAAAAGATTAATGTATGTGTGTCCGCGTGATGGCGCTAATAACTTTGGTAGTTGATCAGCCTTAAGCACCAATCATCATTGTATATGTGTCTGTCTGTGGACAACATTACTCAAAAACGAAAACTCCGATAAATACCAAAATTCGTATTTAAATTTAGAAGTATTTTCCAAGGAGGCGACACAAGGATTTTCAGAAAAATCCCCCCACCCCAAACTAACCTTTACTTGGAAAAAAAATTGTGTCTCTCAAAAATGGCTCTTAAGGATTTTGATTGAAATACTGTATATTAAAGATATTTACATAACAAATAAAATGTATATCTTTGATTTTATGGGAATAGCCTCTGAAGACCTCTTCATTCTGAACGATTTTTGTACAACTGATAAACCGTATCTCATTAAAACTCATATATCATATATATTTTTTGTAGAGTAACCTTTTCCAAGACATTCATTGTTTTTTGTTTCAATTTTAAACTACTTAACATTTCTCAAACGAGAAGTTATCTTTCGTTTCACTCTGTCTAGTTTTTATTCCTGTCCTTTTCAAATAGAACCGAATTTTAATTATTTCACTTAGCGGCAGCTTTTAAAAAAAAATGAGGATCGCTTTAATCTAGTGTATTCCCTTATTCGCCTTACTTATAGTGATCTAATTAGTTAGGATATTTCTTCTAATGTATATCTTGATTAGCTAGAAGTAGATAAAAGAATCAGCTTTTGTGAGAATAATTTGCTTTAAAACAGGTAGGTAAAGTAATGTGAATGTAACATAATTTTTTTTTATTTAGTATGCCGTGATCTGCAAGTTGATACAATGGTGACTTAATTTTAAACAACTTCAGTATTGAAAGAATTATTATTTATATAATCTGCTATATTTTACCCCTGGAATAGTCTTATAAAAACCTATCATTCGATATGGCAAGTTGCATCAGATAATTTCGTAATGTCGTGGGATTTCCTAATCCTTGTTTCTTATAACCTTGCCCCGCAGGTATGATTCCCCTTTCCCCTGATTGGGTAATGTACCCGTTGTATGCTGACAAACAAGACGTGAGTCACGCAAGGATAGGCGGTAAATGCCATTAATAATTTTACTTAGTGATATTTACACAAATTCGCATTAATGTCGTGCTAATTTTCGAGCAGAATTAATGAGTAATGATAAGGCAAATGAAAATTGACAGGTAATTAAAATACCTTAACATTAACCTTCCGATCATCAATTTCGCTTACATTTTATATCATCCACTTCCTCATGTTCATGCCTGTTCAGGCCGATCTCTCGTAACAGGTTCTCCATTCTGTGGTTTCGTGTCGTTGGCTCCCTGACAGGCTTCTGACCCCTAGGCATTGGCTTGTAAGTCCTAGAAGGGTGTCAGTCGTACAAATACGGGAAAGGTAAGTCGATTAAGAAACTCTAATGCTAATATCATTAATAGAATGAAATATCACAATATCAAACTACAATATAAACATATTTGTGATATTTTTGTGAATGACGCATTGTTGTGACAATTTCGTTTTCCAAGTTTTCCTTTGACTTTTAACAAATATGGTATTTTATACGTAGAGAAAAATCTCTCGCTGTCAGCATTTGATACCGCTAGCCCCAAGGCATTGAAAGGACATTTCCAGAGAAAGTGGTAAGATTCGCCTTTTGTTTTCAGTGCCAATAGTGCTATTACTGCAGCTAATTTGTTACTGTTTCCATGGTTTAGTCGTTCAAAAATGGGTCCTCATTTCTTTTTAACAAAGATGCAAATCAGAATAAATACAACTAGTTTTAAATGCATTTAGTTGGTTACATGCTGACAATACATTGTTTAAATCATCGATCCTTGATTCAATAGCTAGGTTTGCTGGCTCAATAAATGATCTAAAGCTTGTATTGTGATTATATCATGAGTTTATTTTGTTATGATTTAATCCAATTTAGACAAAGTCATACGCCAGCGAACTTTTAAATTGTTTTCTACTGTATCTCTAACAATGGGATTCATGGGTTCTTCAAGAGCACTTTCTCTGCTTCCAAAGTGACCACTTTATTTCACATTTGGCTCTCAGCGAGTTAATTCAGGACAAAATAAGTTGAGCTACAGATTTTGCCAACCTACATTTTTCAGAAACAAGACGTTTTCTTGCGTAGTCTTGCAAGATATCCTGCAGTTTTCAAAACAATACTTTTTCTTCAGCGTGTCTGCCTCACATTCAAAAGGTCGGGGTTACCCGGATAAGGGGTTTTTCGGGGTTTTCCCTTATCCTGAGGAGACGAATGTCGAGTAACTTTAAGTTCCATGGACCCCGAGATCATTTGAGCATTATTTCACCAATTTCATTCATCGCCCGATATGGCCAATAAAGGACGTTAAACTAAAAAAAAAACAACAACAACAACAACAACAAACAATACTTTTTCTTGCTTGATTTCAGTATCTTTTAAGAATTACAATTGATAACTTCTTTTCGTTAAAATTATAAACACTGTTTTACACTTTTGACTTTATGTCACGAAGTCAAAAATGTTAAAATTAAAGTTTTATTTTTGAAACTTGAAATAAAATAAATTTCTCTATGTAAAAACAGATACTCCTCATTTACTTATGGCTAAAACATATTATTCTCGAAAACATGAAAAATTATAAAAAACTCACGAAAAAATTAAACCTACACATAATTTCAAAGCTATGTCAAATGCATAAAAACGTTTTGGATTTAATTTAATAAGTTTCTCAGTTATCGTTAAATATAAAAACTCTGCCCATGATCATGATAGATGCACATGCCCTCGTCAACATGAGGGGCAGTTTTAAAAGAAAGTGTCCTCTCAGCTATTGTTGATAAAACTTTACAAGTATAGATGCATTAACAAATGTTACTCAATATATTTTACTCATTCGGCCATAAAATGAAAATTTTATGATTCTCTTCGAATATATTAACATAAATGATTATTAAATAAGGAACTATTTTGTACCGCGTAACAACCTAAATACAATCAAAGCAGCCAATGTGAGGTGACTAGTCGCCCGATAGTTAAGAGATACGGGATACGGTTATATAGAATAAACCTTAGGATAATTTCATTTACTCTTCTCAATAGGTGCGCCCCGTCTCATCGTCCCTGCGATAAAGCAAGAGGGATAAAACGAAGTTCGCTCAGTCAGTTCTCTACTTACTGATTTTAATTTGAAATAACCCTGTTAAGTTCTGCAACACGTTTAACGCGCGAAGGAAATATCTACACACTTCAAATACGGGGAAGTTGGTCCACAACTTGTATATTTGTCAGCGGTATAAGTGGGGAAAAAATGGGATTAAATGGGACATATTTTATGATCGCAGGGCGTTTACGTGGAACAACATTCCTTATATTTTACTTTATCAAAAAATGAGTCTAGTGATTTATTAAGGGGAAAATAAGTGGCAAAAATAGCAAAACAATCGGATGTATTTCATTCATTAGACTTGCCCTACCTATTCACAATATACTAGACTATAGTGATAGTCAAATCTTTTAAGAGCTGGTCGCTATATGATGACCGGGATTGGATTGGGCGAATGACGCCTTCTCATATGAGAAGGTATAAGTATTGGGAAGTTTTAACAAAAACAAGGTATAGCTCGGAAATGGTTAACTCCACAAAAAATTTATTTGACATAATTTATATGTTTTAACGATAATTATATTTTTATACTCTTAAGATTTTTTGTTATCTCTTACGGTTTAGCAGTTAAGCAAAGTTCATCCAGAATGGAGAGGACTTTGGGGACCATTCTTAGATAATTCAAGAACTACATTTTACTTGTCGAGTAAATATTTATAATAGTATAATGATATTTTAATAAAATACATATTTTAAGAAGGACTGTGAATTTCGAGAAATCTTCCTTGTAAAGGGTAGTTTGCGGTGGGAGATTTTTTGAATTTTCGTGTCGCATCCTTGGAAATATCAAGTCATAGACGGAACTTTAAACATTATAATTTAGTATAATACTATTCTTTATTATTATTATTATTATTATTATATTCAAAACAAGTTTCTGGTGAATTCTCGGTATCTAACGAAATGTTTCTATACCTAATATATATGTTTTACGTGTAGAGGAGGTTAAAATAATTACTAATGAACTTCAATCAAAAGATATTATAATTAAGAATAGCTTTTATCTTCCTTAATAAACAAACTTATTGGACAGAAGTAGATCAGGGGAATTTAGAAGACTTGCTCTTATATCCAATAATTTCAGTCCGATACAATTTATGGCTCAGGAGATGACCATTGCATTTAACAGATTTAATATAGGCGGGGTTTTAATCTTACTTTAAAATACCACATGTTATTTGAGTTAATGCATTATGAATAAAGTGTATAGCTTTTACTGTATGTAAATAGGTTGTGAAGCCTCTTCAACTGTAAAATAAAAGTACAAAGCTCATGAAAACAAGCAAAATGAAAAATTTAGAGCTGATATGCACATACAATTCCTGTGAAATAACAATTTATCTAAGTTATCATGATTTCCATAATATTCGCCATTATTGGTATGAATTTTCCAAAATACTAAACAGATTATCTTGAACCATTAACTAAGCTCTCTTTCATCATGAGTTGATGCAAAGGGTATTTGAAATCAAAGCTGGTTTATATCGAGCTACTATTTAAGCGGTTGCCTCTCTTTTCTGTCTTCTATGTGATCCTATGTACAGTATATACAGCAAAGGAAGCATTTAAACTATATTTGCGTCAATGTTAATAACATGAAATGAGATTTGCATACACGACTTAAGCATTTGTATGCTATTTTTTGGAATAATTATGAAAATAGATGGACACCAAATCTAATGATTGCTAAAGAACGGAGTAGATATTTATGCTAATTTAATAGTTTAGTGTAGTTTATCCCAGAGCTTAAGGAAACATTTCCTGATTAAAATTGGAGATAATAAATTTCAGAGAAAAGTTCTTCATTATATTTTTATTCATTAATACTTACTTTCAAAAACTTTTAGCCATAATTCATGCTTCGAGAAGGTTAAAAATAATGTTTTGGGCCTTTAGTGTAATTTAAATTTACCTTCATTGCCTTATTGCTACGGTTGCTGTCATTTGATTGATTCATCCGAATTGCAATATTTCATACAAATGACCTTAGTTACATAGTCGCCTTCCTGTGTCATCTGATAGAAAAACTTGCTGATACATGCCTTCGGTTACAATCGTTTTATTGTGCCATATACTTTAGTTGTTATTCAGTGAATCTCATTGTAGACTTTGGAATGCTGCTGGTTTGTTTTTTGAGTGTGTAGTTAATGTGATGCCTGCAAGGTGGCTATATTGCGTAATTACTTTCCTGTACATCTTTTTGATTAACTTGATACATAGATGGTCTTAGTTGTGACTCACCTTCCTGTACCAACTGTTTTATTTACATATGCGTATATGGGTCGTAATAATAATATACAATCCTGTATTTACCCGGCAATGAAAAAAATCTGATGTGTACCGTTCACATGATCCCTGCAACAAATAATTCTTAAAAAGCTTATACTTCTATTTACTTTATGCTAATCAGAAAAAATTAGCAGAAATAGTCTTATTACTCGCAACCTTGTAAGTAGAAGCGATATAAGGGAAAACCGTAGGTTAAGTGATAGTCAAAAGCTGGTTGCTATGTCAATGAAGTTCCTTTGTTTATATGGATAGGAGTTGACAAGTTCCAGTATGAGAAAGGTATACGTTTTTCATAGCAGAAACCAAAAAATAAGGAATGTCACAAAAACGACGAACTCCACGAAAAAAATGTATATAACATAAATTGTGTATTTTAATGTGCTCTACATTTTTTGTGTAGTAAGTTTTTGTCCATCTCTTACGGTTTAGCAGTTATTCAAAATTTAGTAAAATTCATCCAGAATAAACTACTCTTCAGAGGCTATTCCCAGAAAATTCAAGATATACATGTCATTTGTCAGGTAAATATGTTTAATATCCGAAATTTTAATCAAAATCGATAGAGCCATTTTTGAGAAAATCAAAATTTTCGAAAAAAGTTCCATGTAAAGGGTTGTTGGGGGTGGGGGGATTTTTCTCAAAATCTTCGTGTCGCATCCCTGGAAGATACTAAACATAAATACCAAATTTGGTATTTTACCGACTTTTCGTTTTGAGTTAATGTGTTCACAGACACACACACACACACACACACACACACACACACACACACACACGGACATTTTTGTGAAAATGCTTTTTTTGGATATTGGGGACCCTAAAACATATATTTCCGGTGAAATCTCGGTATCAAATTTTTGGTGGAGTGCAATACTTTCTCTATACACTGTGTACATAGTGCGTATGGAGAAAGTATAAAGGAAGACATATCAGTGTGATCGGTGCGCCAGTTTTCAACCTGAAATCCTCCCGGATTGTAGCTACAGAGGCTACGCATCGAGTTATGCAAGCACAACTGCATATTATCTAACATCTATTCATCTGTGGACCACATTCCGGAGGTCGCGGGTTCGATCCCCATCGACCACTATTCTTTTTTGATGGTTTTCCCTTGTCGCCAGGCCAATGGTGGGGTGGTTTCTGTAATACTAAGAAGTTTTCTGATCCCCATAATTTCATTTCACATTACTTTCGGGTACGGGGCTTGTTTGGGTGGTTGATGTTATGATCCCGGTATACATATAACTGTTTCCTCCTGGTACGGAGGAAATGTCCATACCTGCCACTACTTGGTCCGGGCAATAACCCTTCGGGGTCTTTCATCTTTTGCCTTCCTCCCGGAGGTCGCATACAGTACAATAGGCATCAGTACTTAAATCCGCCCTTTGCGAGAAAAAAGAACTATTAAAACATATATATATATATATATATATTTAACAAACTATATTTTATTATTATATATATTTATATTTTATTATTATTATTATTATATATATGTATATATAATAAAATATAGTTTGTTAAATACTTTCTAAGAAAGTCATATTATATCGAAAGTTGTGATGGTAATTCCTAAATAAATATACTTTACAAATATTGCAAGATTATAGAATATTATGCAGTAATAATTAAAATAGAAGTATGTTTGTGAAACTTGCTCCGCTCGTTTCATAATATTCATACGAGTATCTTAATTGCCATTACAGTCAAGTATTATAGAACTTTTTATGCTCGACCATATATTATTACTTTCTCTACACGTATTATGCACATAGTGTATAGAGAAGGTATTGTAATGCACCCAAAAATTCGATATCGAGATTTCACCGGAAATACATGTTTTGGGTACCCTCAATAAAAAATGTATAAAAAGATCCGTGTGTGTGTGTGTGCGTGTCTGTGTGCCTGTGGACAGCGTAGCTCAAAAACGAAAAGACCGTTAAATACCAAACTTGGTATTTAAGTTTGGTATCTTCCAAGGATGCGACACGAAGATTTTCAGGAAAATCCCCTCACCCCCAACTACCCTTTACATGAAACTTTTTTCGAAAATTTTGATTTTCTCAAAAATGGCTCTAACGATTTTGATTAAAATGTCAAATATTAAAGATATTTACCTCACAAATAAATGTATATCTTTAATTTTCTGGGAATAGCCTCTGAAGACGACTGTATTCTGAATGAATTTTACGGAATTTTGCATAACTGCTAAACCGTAAGAGATAGACAAAACTTAACACACAAAAAATGTAGAGCACATTAAAACACATAATTTATGTCATATACATTTTTTCAGGGAGTTGACCGTTTTTGACATATTCCTTATTTTTGGTTTCAGCTTTGAAAAACACTTTTTTCTCATACAGGAATGTGTCAGCTCCTGTCCATTTAAACAAAGGAACTTCAGTCACATAGCAACCAGCATTTGTTATCACTTTAACCTATGGTACTCCCTTATTTCCCTTCTACTTACAAGGAAGCAAGTAATAAATCTACTTCTGGTATTTTTTTCTCGATTAAAATGAAGTTACTAGAAGCATAAGCTTTTTAACAATTACTTGTTGCAGAGATATAGAGAAAGTCATGTGAACATATCAGATTTTTTTTTTAATATTCTACGTTTACCCGAGTCATTAAGTGCATTAACCTTACCTTACGCAGTGAAACAGCTTCAATGCTGTAGTATTTGCGTAGGCGCGAAAGTATTGAATGTACTAAAAATATACTGAACTGCCATAAGTAGGGAAAATGCAGTGTGTGTAAAACACGAGGTTTTTTAAACCTCCACTTCTTTCTTAATGATCTAACTTCGCCAGTAGTAGGTATCTGTTTACGTCAGTGCTAATACTATCATTTTGAGTTGTTATTCATTTTTTGGTAAAGTTAAGGCGGGCAGTCATTTATTAATGTATATATTAAATATATCAACAGTTTATTTCGATGTACTGTATTTCCTCCAGTTGCCAACTAAAAGCTTAGGTACATTTTGCATAACATTTTTCTTTACGTGTAATGGTTGATAATCTGTTTTTCTTTATTTATTTTTTATTTTTTACTTCCTCTAATCTATGGTAATTATAAGAAGTGCTGTATTACATCCAAACATTCCTTATCGAAATTTATCGAAAATACATGTTTTGAAGAAGCCTGAAGCAAAAAGAAAATGGGATGCACCATGTGGCCCAACTATTTGACGTGTACAGATATCTCTTTTTGCGCTAAAAGGGTTGCAGAATTCAAAGGGGATATTTACTGTTAACCCTCCAGTTCTCCACTGCCGGGTTTTAACTTGAAATGAACCCGGCGAGTTCTGCAACTCTTAACACACAAAGGAATTATCTGTACGCGTCAAATACGGGGCAGTTGGACCACCTGTATTAGGTTAACTTTAAAAGGTTATGTGGTTAGTGTGTAATCTTATACGGAGCATTGAAGTTCTGCTTTACGAGGACAGAACGAAAGGCAACGATGGGTGCATATTTGCATTGGTTGCTATGTTTTGTGAACACCGCTACAATACTCTGCAAGAGTTAGCTGGAAGTGTCATGGTTTCGAAGTTTGATGTCAATATTATTTACATATTACAAAGGTGTGAAAAAAATTATTGGACTCAAGTACATTTTAGGATTAACTTTTTTCAAGTCCTGAGTTTGTAAATAAAATACAAATGTCTAATATAAAATCAGCACTTTATGTTAATTTCTATTAACCATTTTTGATTATGAATATTTGATTTCCTCCAATAACAAACAATATTGCATAAGAAAGTTTTCTTGATGTAACATTTTTCAAACCTACAGCCTCAAAAGCTTACACAGAACGAAAGATACACATCATAGACAAATATCTAGTATTTTCTTTCCAGAAATAGTCTTGAAATTTCAAGAATAAAAGTGGTTATAAGCCAGCATCTGAAATGATTTTGTAAATCTAAAATTAATTTGCCTACAGTTCATTGAAGACATAAATTCATCTACCTACAAGTTCAAGTTAAAAAGTTTACTCTGTAATTTTATTCCACTTTGCTAATAAACAGTCAACTAATCAACTAATTATATTGGTGGACTACTCTACTTAAGTATTCATGACACTGAAGGTTCAATATATTAGAGAGAGAAGCTCGACCGGTAAATAACCACAATTTTGCATTGAGTCTAATAATTTTCACACCTCTGTAAAATCTGGTGATTTTCTGAAAAAATGCTGAGTTCCTAATCCCTCTTTGTGGTACAACAGAATTCATCCCAGATAGAATGACTCTTAATCAGGATTATCGGCATTTCGAGGTTTGAAACCGGGACCTCCTAAGTGTTAACATCAGACACCCACTTGATTTGTCTATCTACAAATTTCGTTCCATAATGCAGTTGTGCCGCCTTCCGAATTCACCGCTCCTCATACTGTAGGACAATCATCACCTTGCCCATCGAAGGCAAATTTTATAATCCCCCTACGTGCGGGAGAAAGCCCGCGGTAGTCGGTTGTCAAATATCTTTCCAGGCAAATGCAGTGACTCCAGTCATCACTCCTATTTTTATTTATAATGTTTTTCAAATGGGAAGAGTTTTACGCTGCAGCGAATCTATCGTGCTTTGCGTTGCCAGGTTGCGATCCCCACTCTTTTCATATTTCCCTCTCACTCGCACACTGAACATGCAAATCTGCCTGGCGTCATAATGTTTATTCACGTGTATTATGAAAACTATTTGAGCTAAATATCTATGCTTTTTACGGTTTTGCCACGAACATTACTTCCTATCTTCCTCGTGTATCATTTTTTTTTTTGTTGCAAAATTTGAATATTTTGTCTTGGCGCAAGTAGTATTTTTGAGAGACGGAACCACTAAGCGCATTAATCTCCAGTTAGGCGCGAATGAAAAATGTCAACACAGCAGCACTCCGATTGGCTGCCGACCTAGTGGCGCTCAAGGACAAACGTCATCCTATTAGAAAGGCACCGTAGTTTATATGTTCGTTTAACATCACAGGTCATATCGATGGCATTTTACATCTAGAGCAATCGTTTGTCTCCAGTGATGCTCACTCATTTACAGTCGTGTTAATCTATAGGTTGGCATTACTATATTATTACTATTGTAAGCATTAGTTTGTTGTGCATACCAGTTAGAGAAAGTAATGTAAATGGAACACATTTTTTTAAAAACTGTAAGCCGCTGGCAACGTCGGGCATTTAAGCTGATAGGTATATGAATTAAATAAAGGTATTAGCCATTACATTCATGGAGTTCTTTATTTGGTTTGGGTAGTTCAATTGATTAGCCACTGGCTTTCTGATCTCAAGGTCGGGGTTCTAGCCCGACCCAGACCGATGGTTTTTAATGTGCTTAAAAACGACAGCCCTATGTCAGTAGATTTACTGGCATGTTAAATAACTCCTATGGGGCAAAATGCCGACACATATGGGACTCCGATATGGTCCTAAAATTTGACAGCGTCGCTAACATAAAAATTATAATAATAGAGATCTTTCTCAGGTTAAAATACTGGCATCTCTGCTGTCACCCCATATTGCAGGGGATGGAAAATATAGGACTCTGTAAAAGGATAGTGGCATATCTCCTTAATTTTTGACATTTTAAATATTCAATGACGTTGTGCCTTTATTTTTTGTTGTTGTAGCTGGTTTAAGGTTATGTGTACATGTCTTGAACACGCTGGACAATCTGTCGACGGACTGAACGCACCCAGGCGATTGTGAAATAGGAAGTGGTAGATGGGTTGTTCTTGCAGCAAGATAATCATCAGTCGTCTGTATGCTGGACAGGGAGGGGGGCTACGTATTTGAATATTTATGTTGTAAGGATGTGGACCGTATGACTGTCCTGTGCGCACCATCTAGCTTCAATTGTTTTTTATTAACGGGATGACAGGCTTTGCTGATTGTTGGCGCAGCAGTCTCTCTCACTCTTATTATTACTTAACGACGTCCTGTATGCGCGCGCAGCCGCTTTCTTGGCGGTTTCTACAAGCTCAACTTTGGATCTTTGGTACAAATACGTCACAACCTCAATTTAAAATTCCAACAATGTCCTAAATACTTTGGAATTTCACAGAAATTGTGTCAAAATGTACCTATGTGTAACATTTTGAAATTTGTATACATTTATTCATACTTTCGGAGGTCCACTTTGAATATACGGCAGTGCAGTTTGCTTTGAAGAAGGGATTTGGGGAAAACACTCTTTGTATTCGATGTTTCAAGAATTAACCGCTCCACAGATAGCGGACAAATAAAACACGAGTTTAATTATTGTTATTTATTTAATTTTTTTTTTTTTAAGTTTAACATCCCTTATAACATCTCAAATGCACTGCAAAATGAAAACTCCGAAAGAAATCTTTTCCAGTCAACTAACACCAACCGCGTTTCCATTCATACTCTTCGGCAGTGAATGTGGACGAAACAAGAATTACATACGCTCCCATGAGCGAAAATATTTCCCCTTGAGTAAACTCATAATCCTTAAAATATTTGAAATTATTAAAGAGCTTGGCCTTGATTTTTGTGATTTTCCCTGGCCGTTAGATGAATGCTGGGGTGATTTCTCAACTATCCCAAATTTCACTTCCATTTCGTTTACTTCTCAAGATTTAGGTGTGCATGTAGCTTTCGTGGCTTAAGACGATGCTGACAGATGCGCTTATTCCCCTTAAACACTAGATGTGTGCCTGGTTGGATGGGTCGTTCTTCGTCGTCTCTGGGCAGCACCATTCGTGGAATGAGTCTTCCAGGCAGGAACTGTTAAGGACTTCCGTCTCTATAGCCTGTCTCCTTGTGATCTGTAGCCTCCTGTGGTTCCTTCATTTAATTCCTTCCTTCAAGAGAAGATAGCTGCAATAGATCTCACATAGGTTACAGTGCGCGAGGAGTTCCCCCTCTGCTGTATAATCTATAGCCTTATATTAAAAGTACAACACTTTTCAGTGGAGGAGAGACGCATAATATTATTTGGTGTTAGGGTATGAGTGCGCAGATTGCGCATGCTGGGAGGTCCAAATATGACGAACAATAAAGTCCAATAGCAATTTTATCTATATTGAAAAGTAACGGGGATAATTGAACATTATTGAATACATTATCCGCACAGTCTGGTAAGAGTAAGACTTAAGAACCAAATGTTTTGTTTTGGTTTGCGCTCAGGCCAATGTCTTGGTTTTTCTTGTGCCTGTGTGTTTATCATCAGCTACTGCCACTAACGAGGGGTGGTGGTTTTCTTTCAAGCTATCCGATCATATTTACGAGTCCTGAAGATACGCATAAGATTTAGTGTGATTATAAAGACAAAGCAAATTCAAATATGAAATATGGAAGCTCCTCGTTGAGGTATATCCTGGAATAATTAAATCAAAGCCACATATTTGCTAAACAGGAAATTTGTTAATGGTTAATAACTGCCATATCAACATGTGATGTGTTTATTTACAGTAAATGTTCAAAATGTGCTCCGTTAAATCAATGCAGACATCGCATCTTAGCCAATTTTGCCCTACTGTCGTTAGAGCTTCTGCATTCTGCCCAATCTCTAGGGCTGCTTCAAACACACGTGTGCGAAAATAATAATTGGTGGCAACCTCGTCATTTTACATTTGTCTCTTCAAAAGTCCCCACAAATAGCGATCTAAAGAATTAAGCAAGAAGTATTTCTAGATACTTTGATTTGTGAAGATTGCAATAGTTCTGAATGCATTTAACCCATCTCAAGCGTTGACAGAACCAGCTATGGTGCAAGGTGTCATGGTACACTCATATAAATATTCCTGATCTGTCACTTCCGTAGCTGCCAAGCGTATGATCTTAATTTTATTTCAGTACACACGCTACAATCCCACTCTTTAATATCATTTTTGGCTAAACGACTTATTTTAGCAACAAATGATAAAAACACGAATAACTCATATTTTGCAGATCTACCTCGCTATTCTAATTGTAGAAGTAAACGATAAAGGAGTGGTGACATATCCACAATGAAACATTTGGCCAATTTTATTTTTGAACTATGCAGCTATGTACTATAGAGGAAAATGGTATAGGAGCTTATGTTTTAGGTTAAACGCCAGGAAGTTGCCGTTTGAAGTCTGCGCACTTATTCCCCTAACACCTTGTACATCGGAAAAAAAAAAAAAAAAAACAGATGGGAAAAAAATATATAGATTAGGTTAACAAAGATGACAGGAAAGGATTGTCCTGAATAAGACAAGGATAATATACGGTTTAAAAGGATAACGAAGAAATCATGTGCTTGGTCAGTATACATTGTGTGAAAAGATTATCTGGGGCACCTGAATGTGATAACACGATAAAGTGTTTTCAAAACCTCACAGTGCATATGAATTAGGTACAGAAAAAGGGAGGCAGAGAAAGGGAGAGAAATACGGGTATTGGCATAATGAGAGGGAAACAGAAAATATCTGAGTGCTTCAGTCACATGTCTTCCTCTACCTGAAACAACAAGCTATTCTTACAAAATATTATTCTTCTCTCTACATCATGCTAATTGAGATAAACATTACCAGAGATGGTCTTACTACCCTTGGTAAATATAAGGTCCTTGTAAATATAAGGGAAATAAAGGAATACCTTGGGTTAAAGCGATAGTCAAATCTTTTACAAGCTGGTTTCTGTGCGAAACAATTGGCATTCGGTTCTGTTTGCAAGGCCAGGAGTAAAACAAAAGAGAAATGAATCGAAAGATGAGTTCCCGTTTGAGAAAAGTATAAGTAATTTAAAATTGAAATAAATAACAAGGAATAGTTCGGAAACATTTAACTCTAAAAAAAAGTACATATCACTTATACCCGCCTTAATTACATGGTATTGTCGGCGGCATTTCCCTGTGGAACATATTGTCAGAGGTGTTAACTGTTGGGTTTCTATTTTACTTTTATTTTAATAATTGGATCACACTCACTTTCATACCTCCAGAGGAGGTATGGAAAGAATAGGGAATAATCCGGTGTAGAGAATAAAACCATACCCCAGCAGGTGCTCTACCGACTGAGCTACGGGGCTAGCCTATCTACGTTTCTGTGTCGTCAGTTTTTGCCTCTTTCTTGCGGTTTACCAGTTGTGCAAAAATCAAGAGTGAAGAGGCCTTCAGAGGCTCTTCTCAGAAAATTCATGATATAGGTACATTTTATTTGTCATGAAAATATCCTTTAATATACGGTATTTTAATTAAAACCGTTAGAGCCATTTATTTGAGAAAAACAATTTTCGAAAATTCTTGCTTGCAAGGGTAGTAGCGAGTGTGGGGATATTCTTGCAAATCTTCATGTCCATCCTTGGAAGAATACTTAAATACCACGTGTATTATTTAACGAACTTTTCGTTTTTGAGCTATGCTGCACGCACATACATATACTTGCGGACGTTTTTCTAAAAATTCTTTTTATACAGGTTTTCTAAATGTGTATTTCCGGTAAAATTTCGGTGTATAATTTTTTGGGTAGTATATTTAATACCTTCTCTACCTATTATTCTACCTGCTTATGTGCATTGTGCACAATATCTACCCGGTAGAGAAAGTAAAAAGAAAGAAGGAACATTAAATAACCACATTTAGAAAAATATACGTAATTTAAAATAGGGAATATGTCAGAAATGATTAACTCCACATTAATCATTCAAAAATAAATAAATAAAAAATAAATAAAATGTGCCTAACAAATTATACATTTTCTCAGTGGTAAGGTTTTGTGTATTTCTTACGATTTACCCATTATGAAAACATATTTTGAATAAAGAGGATTACATAGAATTCCCAGAAAGATCAAATTAAACATGGTATTGAAAATATCTTAAACTTAATATTTTAATTAAAATCGTTAAAATTATTTTTTTAGAATATCAAACATTTGCAACGATTTTCCATGAATTGTGTACCTTCGGGTGGGGATTTTCTTGAATATTTTCGTGTTGCATTCTTGAAGAATTCTTAACTAATGCCTTGTTTGAGTTTTGACTGACTGTTCGTTTGTGAGTTACGCTAACCGCACACATATTGACCTTTTTCTAAAAATGCCTTTTCTTTTGCTTCAGGCTATACTTCCGGTGAAATCTCGAAATCGAATTTTTGGGGTGGAATGCAAAACTTCCCCAAGTAAAACATACACAGTCACGAATGTCCAGTTCGGTATTTTAATTTACCCTAACAGTCGAACAACAAAGATCGACATCAAAATGTTGTAAGGATAAGACATGTAAAACATAATTGCATGTCGAATGGATAAAATTAAAATGATAAAAGAGGTGAGGAAGAAACCTGACTGTACCAAGTTCAAGAGTTCCGATTCCTATGTTTTATATATGGACGAAACAGGAGAAATATTAATTTACTCTTGTCCAGAATGTTTACAAAACCTCTTCTGCTATAAAAATGGTCTTATTAGCACTTTCTATCAAGCATTTACGCACAAATTTTACTATCTCTACCACGTATGTACAATGTACATAGTAGGTAGAAAAGAGGTATTGTATTCAACCCAAAAATTATATACCGAGATTTCACCCTAATATGTTTTGAGAACCCCCGAATACACACACAGAGCATTTTTAGAAAAAGTTGAGAGAGGGAGAGAGAGAGAGAGAGAGAGAGAGAGAGAGAGAGAGAGAGAGTGTGTGGTGTGTTTGAGACAGCATGAGTCCAAACAAGAAGTCGGTTAAATACCAAACTAGGTATTTAAGTTTCATATCTTCCAAGGATAGTACGAAGCGTTTCAGAAAAATGTCTCCACCCTAAACTTTTTATATGGAACATTAGTTCAAATTTTCGATTTTCTAAGAAACGGCTCTAACGATTTTGATTAAAATGTCGTATATTAAAGATGTTTACATGGGGAATAAAATGTATATTCTGAACTTCTTGGGAATAATTTCTGAGTCCTCTTCATCCTGAATGACTTTTGCATAACTTGAAAACTGTAAGAGATAGACAAAAACTTTTACAGAAACAAATGTAGATCTCGTCAAAACACACATTTACGTCACATAATAATAATAATAGTAATAATAATAATAATAATAATAATAATAATAATAATAATAATAATAACAACAAAAGCAACTTTAGGACTAACCATTTCAGAGATATTCCTGTAATTGGTTTTAATTTTAATATCCTTATGTTTTTCTCACACGGGAAGCCCTCATCCGTTGTTTTACTCCTGGCTATGGAAAAAGAACCGCATTTCAGTGACAACCACATAACGACAACTGTTAAAATATTTGACTATCGCTTAACCTAGTGTATTCCCTTATTTCCTTGCTGCTTATAAGTAATAAAACACTTTATGAATTAGCATGATCTAGGTAAAAGAATAACCTTTTGTAAGAAAAGTTTGCAGAACAGAAAGAGAAAGTAATGTGGACGGAACATATCAAATATTTAAATGCAATTTATGATTTCAAAACAGCCCATTATACTCGTCAATATCACTCATCTAAAATAGCAAATTACCAAAAACAATTCTATTACAGTTTTATTATACGTATTGATTATTAATTTATAATCGCATTTTTGCGAATATAATATTTGACTTTAGTGAGTTTATTCCTGAAATGATCAAAATAAAACATACGTTTAGTTTCATATTGTGGGAGCGCTCGTTATTATATAACAGATAATCACTTGTTGCATATTATTAATGAACGAAAGCCAGTTGTGAACGATAAAAGAGAAGCAATTGTATATATTTGGTCCGCTATTGCTGTTAGTCATTACTCAGATGCACTAAGTGCTATGATATTTGCATGAACTCCGATCCACACAGCAAAATATCGGCGGTAATGGGCGTCATTTGGGACTGGTTTTGAGAGGAGATTAAATGTGGGGTAGGGTGAGGGAAATTCACTAAACCACCCAGCGATGAGAGACTATCAACTGTTCATTTTGTATTTCGTTCCATTCGTTAAAACATCGTTTGATTCTGTCCACAACGTTTATGTTCTTTGCCAGCACTCTTTAGCAAATAAATAGGCGGGCTCTGGCGCCTTTGCATAGTGACGTTTCGAAAATGTTCCTGGAAGAAAATAACTGGTAGCCATTAAAATTACATATCATCCGAGGACATTACCGCATTGTAGTCAGTAACAATGCACATAAGAATTTAGAGACACATTCAAGTCATGTATACGATTTATTGATTTCTCTACACGTACTATGCAAATAGCAGGTAGAGAAGGTTTGTATTCCACCCAAAAAGTCGATGTCTAGATTTCACGGGGAATAAATGTTTTGAGGACGCCTGAAGCTAAAAGAAACGCATTTTTAGAAAACATGTACGTGTGGAGGGGAGCATGGGGGCTGTGGTTGTGGACAGATAGCTCAAAAACGAAAAGACCGTTAAAATTAAGTTTAGTATCTTCCAAAGATGCGACCGGAAGATTTATATTTAAAAAAATCTGATGTGTACCATTCACATGTCTTTCTCTATATCCCTGCAACAAATTATTCTTAAAAGGCTTATACTTCTATTTACTTTATGCTAATCAGAAAAACATTAGCAGAAATAGCCATATTACTTGCTTTCTTGTAAGTAGAGGTGAAATAAGGGAGTACCATAGCTTAAAGTGATAATCAAAAGCTGGTTGCTATGTCACTGAAGTTCCTTTGTTTGTATGGACAGCAGTTGACAAATTCCTGTATGAGAAAAGTAAAAGTTATTCATAGCAGAATCCAAAAATAAGGAATGTCATAAAAACGACGAACTCCACGAAAAAAAATGTATATAACATAAATTGTGTGTTTTAACGTGCTCTACATTTTTTGTGTAGTAAGTTTTTGTCCATCTCTTATGGTTTAGCAGTTGGAAAGTGACGTAGGTGTAGGCATGCATTGTAAATCCGCGTCAGGTGGATTACGGCCTTTCGGGGTAGGTGCTGGAGCATAGGCGCCGTGACGCCGTCATGTCCAGGGGCTTTGTTAGGCTTTAGGTTGTTGATTTGGGAAGCCACCTCTTTCGGGGTGACTAAAGGAATGCGGATCTCATCGTGGGGCGGCGGGGGCTCCTCGTAGAGGTAGTCTACCATCGCTTCCACGAGCTCAGTAAAGTCCTCGTCCTGGGGGTCTTCGCGGGGTTCGAATTGAGACTCCAGATAATCTGCAAAATCCGTAGCTTTATCCTGGGGCTCAAAAGAGAGTCTCCCACGGGTGCCATGGATGGGATGCTGAAACTGACTTTTGTCTTTCCTGAGGGGTCGGATGATTCTCCAGGGTTGTTTCTTTTCCAGGTTTACATTTGCCATTGTGTGTTCCCAGGCCGCTTTGCGGTGCGCGCGAAGCAGGCGCCTTGCCAGGGATTTGAACCGCTGGTACACTGCTTGGATCCTGGGATGGCGGAAGCGCTGCCATAGCTTCCGTACGGCTGCCTTGGCTTTTAGCAGCTGACGGAGTTCATTAGGTATGGTTCTCGGGTTAGGTTTGTTAGATGGGATGCGGTAGGTATGCGCGCGTACCACATTCAGGAGTTGTCGGGAGAAGGCCGTGGCTGCCGCTTCCAGCGCTTCGATGGAATCGATGCGAGGTCGCGGGTCCACGGTTTGGTTTAGGTCTAGGACGGCTGCGTCCCGTCGATCTCATTTATCCAGTCTGGTGTTACCAGAGCTGATACGGTCTCGGTTGTATCCACCACGACAGGGTCATGGTCGGAGTCCAACTCGTTGACCGCCGATAGGTCTAGATGAAATGGTATGTTCTTGGTGATTATGATGTCAAGAACATCCGGTCTGCCGCGAGCCGAATGACACGTAGGTCCTCTCGGTCCGTGCGCGACGAGGCGGGGTTGCCGCTGATGAGGCGGTAGAGCCCGCGGCCTCGGGGGTTGTTGGTGCGGCTATGCCAGAGGGCATGTTTCGCGTTGAGATCTCCTGCGATGCATACCACTGGGTGAAGGTTCATTAGGGTGGTGTAGTCCGCTTCGTGGAAGCGGTGGTTTGGTGGGTCATATGCAGCTATCAGCAGCGCGTCGAGCCCGCCAACGGCAAGCCGGATTGCACAGGCCTCCACGTGCTGTAGTGCTGGGAGTTGGACAGGAGTATGGGTTATGTGGTTCTTAATGAAGATAGCTGTACCGCCACCCTGTCGGCCGACCCGATCAGACCGATGGGTGACGTAACTAGGCAGCGAGAAGTCAGTAACAGCATCCAGATGGGTTTCGCAAACCATCAGGATGTCAATTCCGTACGATTGTGCAAACTCAAGGACGTTGTCCCCGGATGCCGTTGGCGTTCCAGTACGCGAGTCGCAATGGTCTCCGAACGAATCTAGAGGCCATTACTTAGCGGAACCCGGGTACAACTGCTCCAAGGTTTGGAGGAACAGGGTGTATTTCTGGAGGGGGGAGAGTCTGGGGTCACTGTACTGCAACTTGAAGTTTCGCAGTATAAATAACTTCATTACGGTAGGGGCTCAGATGTTTAGTCCAACCATGAATGCTAGAAGTCCACAGCTCTCGCATCACGGCAGCTGAAGTCGGAACCCCTTCTACGGAGACTCCAGAATGACGCAAACTCTGAGGCCGGCGCGAGCCTATTTACCATCATTAGCTTGGTAGGCCTGGGAACAAGTCCCGGAAGAGATACCAGGCACCCTTCCAACCACCAGGAAGATATTCTTTACATAGCGTAATTTCTACCCTTCCAACGTCATGTGCCAATCGCCGTCTCCCTACCCTGCATCCCTGAAATATACAGAGTTGAAAAAGATGTATAGGAAATAGGTAGTAGAAGAACAACTACCATAACATTCACCTACCGCCTAGGAGAAAACACAAGCTCAGGGTCAGAGAACCTGGTCGCGCCGTGGTCGAGTGGTAAGACCACTTCCACTTTCACCTAGCGACCGCATGTGAAATTTGTGGTGGAACAAAGCGGCGCATGGGCGGGTTTTCTCCGGGTTCTCTGATTTCCCCCGCCATCGCATTCCACTGGTGCTCCAATTTCATTCGTGTATCATTAGTGTCATCGCCTGCGGTGCCACAAGTAGTTAAAGCGGGATTAAACACTACAAAAAAAAAATAACGGAATTCGAACCAGGAAGCGGAGATAGACGAGGAGCTTAATTGCGGACCTATCTCACTCGAGTATCTTGAGTTAAGTGAACGGTGATTATAAATATGCATATGGCTGTACTATTAGCAGTACATTACGAATTCTAGAAGCATTGACGAAAGGGAGAGCA
The DNA here is from genome assembly GCA_030762935.1 of Hymenopus coronatus. Lineage (NCBI taxonomy): Eukaryota > Metazoa > Arthropoda > Insecta > Mantodea > Hymenopodidae > Hymenopus > Hymenopus coronatus. The sequence goes on from CM060897.1 coordinate 33,792,963, forward strand.
AGTATCATCCTTCGATACCGGAACAGACTTGATATAAGAGAAACTGAGTCAGATAAGTAATCCGACCGTTACGGCTTTGTGTAAATACATTTACGACCATTGTGAACTAGCATTTATTCAGAACAGAACTGTTACTGAAAAAGACAACCATTTTTCCTATTTTTACTGCAGCCAGAGTTCGGCTTTTTGCGTCTAAGTGATTTTCGGGAGAGAGATGAGGTCGGGAGGCGCACATACATACTCCCGCGCGAGCGCAAATTAAAAAGGAATGCTATTTTTGGCTTCATTTTATCAGGGTCTTGTATAATTCCCGGGCCATACACAGATTTGTGACGTCAAGATCGTGGGAAATACTCCCGTTTCGACAAGGAGTGCATATAATTAAGCATAATACACACTAGATGTTTAAATATAGACTGCCAGATGGGATGTCAATGTCTCTCTCGTACATTTTCTCGTAATACATTCGAAAATTGTTGAGCTTAGAATACATTGAATTCTCAGATTGGGTTTAAAAACTAGAAGGTATATGTACAATTGTCGTATTTATATTTAGTAGCGCTAACAGTACACCAGCTAAATATTGTGACTTTGTTCAGCTAATTTCCCAGTCCTTGCGCGTAACGTTGCATTATAACATGTAGGAAACAACCTTGTCTGTATCCTGATAGCTCACTAGTATCGAAAGCAGAACCCTTCTGCTATCGCTGAAAAGCCGTGCCAGTATCCGCGATTATACAGCAAAATCATATGAACGTTATTGGTTTTTAAGTAATTATAATTTATAATTTGTTAATCATATTTTATTTTATATTTTTTGCTGCTTATGAGTATTTTCTTCTAAACATAAACAGCTCGTTGAAAATTCGTGCCGTGGCGAATTCGCTCCTGTTTAACAACTCGTAAGAATCTCAAGAAACTTCTTACGTTGCCGATAAAAGGCCAGGTAGCATAATTTCCCCTTTCTTTTCGATTAACTTTGCAGCTGCTTCCTGAAGTGAGAGCGCCGACCCATCTCTCCAACCCATCCTGCGCCGGGTAACACTAACGGACACACTTACTATCTACGAAACGGAGGTCCGGCTTCGTCACAAGAGCTGGTTTTTCCTATTATTGCAGAACCGGGGAGCTCGCTCACATTTGTGCAGAAATATTGCCAGCCCTTCCTTACCCATTTCACTATATCTGCTTAGCTGTATGCATGACGAATAACAACAGATAGTGACGTTTCTCTGAGGATGGCACACGAGAATGTTGGATACAAATTTCGGGCACAATGGGAAATTGATTATTTCTGCGTTCAGAATGGTAAAAAGGCTGAATGTTTATAGCATTATAAACAATTGTGCCACGTGAAAAATGATAACATAAAACATTTTAATTCTGCACATGCTAATCAGCATGGAAAAGCTAAACTTTCAAGTATGATTATAAAACATCCGATGTGTTCCATTCACCTGACTTTCTCTATATCTCTGCAACAAATTATTGTCAAAAAACTTATGTTTCTATTTACTTTATGATAATCAAGAAAAATTAGCAGAAATTGTCTTATTACTTGTTTCCTTATAAGTAGATGCAAAATAAGAGAGTACCATAGGTTCAAGTGATAGTCAAAAGCTGGTTGCTATGTCACTGAAGTTCTTTTGTTTGTATGGACAGGAGTTGAAAAATGCCTATATGAGAAAAGTATGTTTTCCAAAGCTGAAACCAAAAACAAGGAATATCTCAAAAACGATCAACTCCACGAAAAAAATTGTATATAACATAAATTATGTGTTTTAAGATGCTCTACATTTTTTGTGTGGTAAGTTTTTGTCCATCACTTACGGTTTAGCAGTTATGCAAAATTCCGTAAGATTCATCCAGAATAAAGTAGTCTTCTGAGGCTATTCCCAGAAATTTCAAGATATACATTTTATTTGTCAGGTAAATATCTTTAATATACGATATTTTAATCAAAATCATTAGAAGCATTTTTGAGAAAATCAACATTTTTGAAAAAGTTCCAAAAGTTTGAGTTTTTCTCAAAATCCCGTGTCGCATCCCTGGAAGATAGTAGCTGAAGTGTAAGCTATTACACTGTTGTATTCGTTCGGTGAGGCATCGAAACATCCTGTATATGTACTCGTATATGTTACTGAATTATTCTTGTTGCGAAAGTTCAAGACTGGTCCAGCCTAAGCCATGGTGAATGTTGGGTAGCATATGTCCCGGGCGCTAGCTGCATACTGAAACTCTCCAAAGAAATACCAACTGATAGTAGTTCAAAGCGTTTGCAAAACTTGGGAGCAGCTGATATTCGCTAGAGAATATCAGCTGATGGAAGGTTTGTTGGAATTTGAAGTGGGAAAATCACATGTTCCGTTTCTTGGATAAAAATCGAGCCTTGATGAAAGTACATGACAGCTAACGTGCCCTGCATTTTTGCTTTCTCTACTACATGGGTATAATAGCGGAAGCATTGTACTCCGCCCCAAAATTCTAAATCGATATTTCAACGGAAATGTAGGCATGTTTAGAGGTCTCTTGAATCCAAAGGAACTGTTTTAGAAACGCGCGCGCCACAAGTGTCTTTGTTTGGTTGTGTGCGTGTGAGTGTTTATAGCAGCATAACTCAAATACGAAAAGGCCGTGAATTAGCTAACTTGACATTTAAGTTCAATTTGTTCCAACAATGCGATACGAAGATGTTCGAGAACCTTCCCCTTCCCACTCCAAACTATTCTTTCCATGGAACATTTTTCGGAAATGTTGATTTTAATTAAATTTTCATATGTGTAAGACTTTTTCATGTGAAATTAAATGTATACATTGAATTTTCTGGGAATATCCTCTAAAGCTTTCTTTATTATGGATGACTTTTGCATAACTGAGAGATAGATAACATTGTGGTACACTAAAAATGTAGATCGTCTCGTTAAATCTCACTACTTTATGCCCCATACCCACATGCACATATAATGGGGTAAACAATTTCCTAGATATTCCTCATTATTGGTTTAAATTTTCCAATGCCTAGATATATACCTTACTAAAAAAAAAATAAGTCGCTTCTTTTTCTCCTGGCCAAGCAAAGAGAACCGATGTTCCATGTCATCACATAGCGACCAGGTCTTAAAAGATTTTTGTAGCTTAACTTCCTTTAATCTGGTTTATCATATCGGACGATGAAAAGGAAATCAGTGAAATGATTCTCAAATGAGTCGGGGATCCATAAAGCTTAAAGTTACTCGACATTCATATCCCCAGGATAAGGAAAAATTCCATGTGAAACCTTATCGGGGAACTCACCCTTAGCGAGAATCAAACTCAAGACTTCTTGAATGCCAGGCAGATACTCTACGCCACACTACAAAGAAAGTATATCACTTTTACCTGTTGTATTCTTTTACTACCTTTCTATCTGCAAGGAAGCAAGTAAAAGAACAATTTTTGTTAATGTTTATCTCGATTAGTATGATTATATTCGTAGATTAGTAGATAGCAGAATAAGGTTAAGTAGAAATAGTTTGTGGTGGAAAAGGTGAGGATAGTAATGTCAATGGAAAACATCAGCTTCTTAGTGAATACCATCATTATCAAAGTAATTGTTTTGGAAAATGTAGTCACTTTACCTTTATAATTTTACATATTTCAATATTTGTAAGAAATCAGCTGTAGTGTTAGGCATAATGTATTTCTATAAGATATATATATATATAAGGTGCCGCTTGCCACCCCCTAGGTGGCCCAAGTTCGATCCCAAGCGCCGTCTGGTGGGATTTGGGTGGACGAAACGGCGTCTGGGCGGGTTTTTTCGGAGCCCTCCGGTTTCTTCCGCCACTCATTTCACCAATTGCTCCATCATCATTATCATCTTTCCTATCATCCATTTCACTTGCATTTCATATCATCCATTTCCTATGCTCTTGCATAAGGGTGTCAGTCCTACATAGGGGGAGGATAAGCAGACTATAACAATAATAATAATAATATAGACTGCCTCTGTGGTCGAGTGGTCAGCAAGCTTACTACTCACCCGGAGGTCCCGGGTTCGATTCCCGGCTGGGGTGGGGACAGAAATTAACGTTAGCGATCTTATTGTGCAATTGCATACAAAATAGAGGTTACCTTTTAATTATTTAATTGATTACCTTTGTTATTAAAATAATTGAAAGCCTGTAGAGACGTAGTAGTAATAAATTCTGTGAGAAGGTATAGAAAAAAAAAATATATAGCACTTTGGATACTTAAAAATCTTTGGATGACATCACAACAGTGATGTTAACAATGGTTGTTTTCTCTTAAAATTCTATTTTACAAAAAATACTATTCGAGTGTCCAGTATTTATACTTTCTCTACTTCGCATGGTAAACAGGGAAAGTATTGTATTCCACAAAAAATTCAGGTGTCGAGATTTCACCGTAAATATATGTTTTGAGACTCCCTGAATAAAAATGAATTAGAAAAAACGCGCTGTCCATGTGTGTGTATATGTGCGTGTGTATGTGTGTGTCAGTGACCAGAATAATTGAAAAACTAAACTGTCGGTTAAACTTGTTATTTAAGTTTAAAGTCTTCCAAAGATGGGACACGAGGATTTTCAAGACAAATCCCCCTCATAAACTATTCTTAATTGGAGAAATTTAATTATTTTTGATTTTAGCAAAATTACTCTAATAAGTTTGATTAAACCAATATATATTTAAGATTTTGCATAACTTATAAAATAGCGATACATATATCTTGAATTTTGGCGAATATCCTGTAAATTCCTCTCTTCTTTCCGAAATACCAGTTTTTCTCATGATCGCTTAAAGAACATTATATTGCAAACTCATCATAAATCATTTAGCTTTTTAAATATCTAACTATTGCTAGACCCACTGGTAGCCTACAATGAAATGTTTAAATGTATAATGAAAGTTTATCATAAGTATATGTTTATTACAGAACAGTCACTTAAGTCGTCTATGCTCCTAAGTAGCCCAATCGTTTTGGAAACTATTTTTGATTAATAAGAAGTGTGTGTGTATGTGTGTATGTCATTCCGGAGGGGGGTTCCGCACTGCATGCACCATGGTTTACTGTCCATCAGACTCAGAAAGATAGGATGATGTGAGAGTACAACCGACAGCGAAACCGACCGCGGGGAAAGAGTCGCCATAGAGAGTCCCTATGTCCAAGACGTTCTTAATCTCGACAAGGAGAGCGCTAAGAGTCCGCGCGCCAGGTTTGATCGAACCCCCTGGGTCCTACAGACGACTCCAGCGCCATTCCGCCGACGAGAACTGTATTCCAAAAACCATTCACCATCACTGGAGGGCGCACTACCGCAGTCCTCGCCGACACTTACAACCCTGAAAGAGGCCGGTGGAATGGAATGGAGATGAGGTGATCGTACAGGAAGTTCAGGGGAATGAAGAAACCTCCTCAGCATTCGCCTAGTGACCTGGAAAGCCCAGAAAAAAACATTAAAGAGATCGATCGTGGAAATCGAACTACAACCTCCCAATTGCCAGTCGCAGAGAAACGCCTGAGCCACTTGTCTCGGTTTAATAAGTAGAAAAATAGGTGATTTTATGAATAATTTACTGAGTAGTTGTGTAAGTAAAACCAAGGGAAGAGAAAATTGTGTGATTTTAACACGTGAGAGGTTATATGTACAGATACACAGACGAGTCAAAGGAAGTGGAACAAGAATTGGATATAAATATTTTTATGATGATAAACAGAACTCTTCTTTTGTCTGTTCCCCATAATATTAATTATTCGTTGAACAAAGAGAAGGCATACCGTTAACATAAAGCAAGGGTTGCTGTGGTATTCCAAAGGGAGGTTTGTCGATGAACTTAATTACCTCAACTTCTCCGTCTCTTTCTGTTTCTGAGTGAAGAAACATTTTCTGTTTTAACAAGATATCGACTGCTTTCTTACCTACACATCTCCCAATTTAAACTTGCGGAAACTTCATCCTCACGAATTTTCAGGACAAATAAAACGCCTCTCTGGTTCAATAACTTCAACCAGATCTACAGATCTTAAACCTTTAAGATGATTCAAGCTCTTTTTAAATATGAACGTCATTAATAAGGACACTTGGGAACAGTGATGTACACTGTTCAGTCAAACTTACTTTTCTGTGCCCGCATAATTATGTTGCTTACTTGAAATGTGGAATGTATTTGGAACGTTGTTATGTCTCCGAGCGAGTTGGCTCCGCGATAACGTGCGAGGCTCGCATTCGAAAGGTCCCGAAGTTTATCACCGTCGATCACCATGTTTGACACCTTAGGCTTCTCGTGGTTTTCCCTGATCGTAGGTGAACGGTGGTGTGTTATCTCTTCTACCACGATTTCCTTCATGGTAAATCCTTAAGTTCATGGAATCCCTACACCATCACTCAAGAGTATTGCATTAATGAATTAGGAAATCTCGTAATAAAACACTCTCATTTACACATATGTTAAAATCAATTTGGTAGTTCCAATGAGAGGCATATGACAATCGTGTACTTTATTAGCAGAAAAAACAAAATTTGTACAGAATAACTAGTCCGCTTGCCTCTCAATTAGGCGGCCCGGGTTCAATTCCAAGGAACTTCATGTGGCATTTCTGGTGGACGAAGCGAAGTCTCGGCGAGTTTTCTGCGGTTTCTTCGGTTTTCCTCGCCATTCATGCCAACAATTGCAGTATAATCATCTTTCTTGTCATCTATTTCACCGTCATTTTATATCATCCTCTTCCTTTATGTAATACCTGGCATCGGGCTGTTTACCCACACTGGCTTCTCTCTAATCCAGAGCATCTGCTGCCCTACAAGGGTCTGAACACAGGCGCTAGATTGTATAACATTTGAGGAGGGTAAGTAGAGAAAGAAAGCAAGTTTATTACTTACTATTGCTTTACTCACTTTTCAGCAGTTACCCTGTGTTCCATTTGCCATTCTTCAGCAACAGTCCTCACCAAGTTCTTCCTAAGCTGTCCCGCTTCCTTCTACCACTAGGTGACTAATGTAAAAAACCTTTTGGTCACTTACCCTCATCCATTCTTCTAACATGGCTATACCTCTGAAGAGCTCGTCTTTCGATCCAACTCCAAACTAGTTTTCATATGGAAAGTGCTTAGAAAATCTTTATTTTCTCAAAATTGGCATTAAAAATTTGATTAAAATTTCACGTATCTAAGGTATTTTGGGAATAGCCTCTGAACCTGAGGGCAATGCTGCATTTTGTTTGAGAAGCAGGGCAGTATTGTTTAGCTAAATGTAAAAAGATAAGAAATTGTAGGAAGGAAGTTTGGGAATACAAACGGGATAGTATGCCAGGAGAGATGGTAGCGATGATAATGGAGAATGTCGAGGGAAACAGAAGAATTAAAGAAATTGGGAAATATTTGGGAAATGTAAAAGAAGAGTAAATAAGAAGAGAGAGAGAGAGACCACAGAGAAAATGTAGAGAATGAGGATAGAGTAGGAAGCACAAACAAAAGTGTTATACTCGCTAACAATCAGGGAGCTAATCGGATGTAACGGCTAAGGAGTACTCAATACTAATTATTAGGATAAGTACATAATGTAGTTTAAGTAACAGGGGATGGTTATGTAAATAATTAAAAATATGATATGTTCCCTTCGCATGACTTTCCCTACATATTCTACAAACAACGTCTTACAATAGATCTTTCTTCTCCACACTAATCGAGATAAGCATTAGCAGAAGATCTTATAACTTAGCTCTTTATAAGTAGAAGGGAAATAAAGGAATACACTAGCCAGGCTAAAGCGATAGTCAAATTTTTAAAGTTGTCGCTATTCGATTGTCATTGGAATTCGTTTCTTTTGCAAGTGAAGAAGTAAAACAAAAGAAACGCAGAAGACTTGCTGTTTAAAAAAAGTGTAACTAGTTTAAAACTAAAACCAATAACAAGGAATATCTGAGAAACAAAAATGCAGAGGGCATAAATTGTGTGTTTTGATGAGATCTACGTTTTTGTGTAGTAAGTTTTTGTCGATCCATTATGGTTTACTGATTATGAAAAAGTCATTCAAGGTGAAGAGGATTCAGAGGCTATTCCCAAGAAATTCAAGATATACGTTTTATTTTCCATACAAATATCTGCAATATACGGTATTTTAATAAAAATTGTTACAGCCATTTTTGAGAAAATAGAAATTGTCAAAAATGTTTCCTTGTAAAGGGTAGTTTGCGGTGGGGGTATTTTCTTGAACATCTTCGTGTCGCATCCCTAGGAAATACTAAATTAAATACCATGTTTGGTATTTAACGCACTTTTCGTTTTTGAGTTATACTGTATACACACACACACTCTCTCTCTCTCTTACTTTGAACATTTTCTAAAAATATTTATTTTTATTCAGGAGCTCTTAGAACATGTATTTCTATGAAATCTTGGTATCGAATGTTTGGATACATTACAGTACCTTCTCTACCTACTAAATACATAATGCATACTGCTAGAGAAAGTAAAAATGTAAATAATAATATTATATTATTTATTTATTGGTCTGACTCATAAATGAATTAGCCTAGTGACACAGAATATCTAGTTCTTAATACAGATAAACTTTCATTACCCCATTTACACATTTCGTTGTAGAAGAATATATAAAGCTAAAGCAATAGTCAGATTTTTTCAAAGAACCGTCGCTAGCCGCCAGTTGCTTGAGCGAAGAGGAGATCTTGAGGGTTGGTATACGAGCAAAGTTTCCTGGAAACATTAAAGTTAACAGCATCTCCGTGGAAACCTCAATAAATGATACCTCCGCGCAAATATCACTCCGCGGATCTATTACAAACTCCCAATGGGAACACTACTTGGCGGGGTAGGTTAAGTGCAGATGGAAAAAAATCTGATGTGTTCCATTCACATGACCTTCTCTACAGCTCTGCAAGAAATTATTGTTAAAAAACTTAGGCTTCTATTTACTTCATTCTAATCTAGAAAAAATTGGCAGAAATAATCATATTAGTCTTGTAAGTAGAATCTAAATAACACAGTAATATAGGTTAAAGTGATAGTCAAAAACTGGTTGCTATGTGACTGAAGTTCCTTTTTTGCATGGACAGGAGGTGACAAATTCCTGTATGAGAAAAGTATAAGTTTTTTAAAGCTGAAACCAAAAACAAGAATATATCAAAAACGTTCAACTCCACGAAAAAATGTATATAACATAAATTGTGTGTTTTAACATGCTCTACATTTTTTGTGTGGTAAGTTTTTGTCCATCTCTTACGGTTTAGCAGTTATGCAAAATTCCGTAAAAATTCATCCAGAGTAAAGTAGTCTTCAGAGGCTATTCCCAGAAAATTCAAGATTTACATTTTATTTTTCAGGTAAACATTTTTAATACACGATATTTCAATCAAAATCTTTAGAACCATTTTTGAGAAAATCATAATTTTTGATAAAAGTTGCATCTAAAGAGTAGTTAGGGATGGGGGGGATTTTTTTTTGAAAATCTTCGTGTTCCATCCTTGCAATATACCATTCTTAAATACCAAGGTTGGTGTTTAACGGTCTTTTGCGCTGGTTAAATGCCTCTCTATATCAAACTTAAAGCCATCTTTTTATGCTCAAATTTGTTGTCATTTTCGCATAATCAAAGCCTATCTTCTCCCACAAAAATTGTACTAGAGCTCTGAAAACTTTTCCCAAAGCACAACAGAATGTCTGTAATAAAATTTCCGTTTGTATATTGGTAATACATTATTTTTAAAAATAAATAAACTAGTTTGTTTTTTGCAGTGTTTTCCACTTTGTGATATAAAATATGTTTAAAACCATACTATCCACTTTAGGAGAATTCAAACATACAATTTGTTACAAAGATATTAAGGAATGTAAAAAATATTAAAATGTGGTGCATTTATCTCAATATCTGTAGAAAAATGTTATCTTGATTTTAGTTAATTAAATAGAATAATTAATTAATATATCCGAATGCTAAGACATATTTGAATAACACTTGGTATTGATACTACTTTTGTTACCAGTAATGTCTGTACAAAAAATGTGATGTATTCCATTCACATGACTCTCTCTAGCTATTCTTTACAAATTATTCTTACAAAAGGTGATCCTTTACTCTACTTCGTGCTAATCAAGATAAGCAAAAAATAAAAATGCTCGTATTAATTACTTCCTTGTAAGTAGAAGGGAAATACACTAGGTTACAGCGATAGCCAAAATTTTTAAAAACTGGTAGCTATGTGATTGAAATTCGTTTCTTTGCATGGTCAGAGGTTGACTGATTGCCGTATGAGAAAACTTTAAGCATTTTAAAACTAAAATCAATAATAAGGAATATCTCGGAAATGATCAGCTCTCCGAAAAATGAATATGACATAAATTGTATGTTTTAACGAAATTTATATTTTTTTTTGTAGCAAGTTTCGTCTATCTCTTGCGGTTTAACCATTTATACCAACTTCATCAAAATTCATCCAGAGTGAAAGGGTATTCAGGCTATTCCCAGAAAATTCAAGACATATATTTTATTTGCCGTGCAAATATCTTTAATATAGGTAGAAAATCAAAATTTTTGTAAAGGGTAATTTAGGGCGGGAAGATTTTCCTCAAAGTATACGTGTCGCATCCTTGGAAGACAATAAACTTAAACACCAAGTTTGGTATTTTACCGAATCTTTGTTTTCAAGTTATCATATTCAAAGACACACACATATATACATGCGAATCTTTTTCCAATATATATATATATATATATATATATATATATATATACAGGAGACCCTAAAACATGTATTTCAGGTGAAGTGTTGATATCGAATTTTGAGTGGAATGTAACACCTTCCCTACTAACCCTGTACATTGTACATACGTGCTAGAGAAAGTCAAAATTAAATCTCAGGCTCTAATACTTTATAAAATCAATGTTATTCACTCGGTGTCCTCTTAAATCCATGGTTTAAAAGCAATGTTATCTCCATCGTACAGCTGAATGCATTACAACAACAGAAATTACTCGTGTACTTTTTGGAATGGCGGTGCCTAAGTCTGATATCGTTTAAACATAGGGCTGAATGTATTTTCGTGACTAAAGATATTTCAAAACATAAACTTATTTACTGAACGTTGGTATTACTGCCAGCTTAACATATATTATGACAAAAAATGAAACTAATGTTCATGTTAAAAACGCCTTCCTATATTTTATAGCTCTAGAAGCTTAACATTTTCGTTATCAGCAAAAAAATTTGGCATAGCCGGAAGTTTGCGGCTAAGTTTCCGTTTTAGTACACATTTCCGGTGATAGGAGATGGACAGTACCTTTGCATGCTTAACTTCCGTTGCCTTAATGGAGGATGATATAAGTAAATAAATCGCTTACTTAAACGGTTTCTAGATTTGATGTATAGTTTTGTTCATCCAAACATCGAATAAAGTGAATTTGGATTAATTTATGGTTTATGTTTAAAAGTATTAATATAATTTTCTATGCATATAACAAGTCTTACGAAAGTTGTAAAGTTGAAACTTTTTGGATTAATAACTGGTGTAATTGGCTATCTTGAGATGAAAACTACAGAGCATTTTAAGTTCTATATCTGTGAAAAGTATAGCCCAAAAAAAAAACAAAAAACAAATCGAACAAATAACACATTTGTGTTTAGGTCCAGCTTCTAGGAAATAAAGCGAACATTTTCAGTATTCCTCAATCCCAAACAGTTTTTATAGGGATAGACCCTGATTTTTTACAAAAATAATTCAAAATATTTGAAAGAAAACTGTGTATTCGAGGCATTGGCTTAACAGATAACATTACTATAAATTTCTATGAATTTGTTATTCTTACTGAATTTTTACCTAATATTGCATAATAAAATTGGTAAGAACATGCTCTTATGCTTTGTTTACTATAGAAGAGCATAAAACTAGTTGAAAGATGTAGTGCATGTGTCTTTTTGTAGCATATTTGCTCCATTTTTAGGTGTCAGAATATTCTTTTATGCCTTTTCTAATTTACCTTAAGTAAACAGAGAAAGCAGCGTACTCCAAACAAAATATTGTTGAGGGTTACCATCGTAAAAATATGAGGACTACTGTCTTAAAAGTATGCAGATAGAATTATATAATTTTTGTTTGCGGTTCAGAGAAGTAATGTGCACCGTATTTCATGAACATGACGTCACTAAATTATCACAATTGGCATCCATCCTTTGTTGTAGGAGAATACGGAAGTTCAATGAACCATTATCTGTGAATAGCAGGAATCTCTTCTCTAATCACCTGATTTAGTACCTCTATAGCGTGAGGTCCTTGAAGGTAGTTCCAAAGAAAAAAAATATGATATTGCAATCATATAGTTTTCTCTACTCACCCTTCTACAAATATTAATCGAAATAAACATTTGTGGAAGTTGTTTTATTTCATAGAGGTACAATTTGAAATTCTGTCCTCTTTTTATTCCCAAGTAGGAGGGAGAACTAATAACTTCTTCGCATTCGAGAAAAGCACAAGTACATGAAAATTAAAACCAATAGCAAAGAATATCTCAGAAATGACCAGCTGAACAAAAAAGTAAGCATTTTACATAAATTGTGTGCTTTAACCAGATCTACATTTTTAAGTAGGAAAATTTTGTTAATCTCTTACGTTTTACCAGTTATGCAAAAGCTAATCAGGGTTAAGAGGACTAGCTACTATTTCCAGAAATAGTTAATTTTTCATTTCATGAAAATGTCTTAAATGTATGGTACTTTAACAAATATCGTTAGGGACAATTTGAGAAAATCGACAAAAATGTGCCATGTAAATTATTTTTTTGGGATGCGCGTATTTCCTTGAAAATCTTCGTGTCGCAAACAAGTTTGGTTTAAGTTCACACGAGGTTTTTCTAAAATGTATTTTGGGCGGAGGGGGTGGAATTCATGATGGGTCAAAATAATTCGAATGAAATTGGTTTTGAATTTTTGGGTGTAATACAAGAAGAAAAAAGAAGAAATTGAACACCTTTATATGTGTGTATGTGTGTGTGTGTGTGAGAGAGAGAGAAAGAGAGAGAGAGAGAGAGAGAGAGAGAGAGAGAGAGAGAAGGGTGTATAGTATATCAGAGCTGAGCTATCCTGTCAATAGATCAAGTCTTAAAACCATAATCTGTAATTCTGTGTCAAAGGTTCAAACACCTTCTAAATATTAATATTTACCGAAATGTGAAAATATAAAATGCAATAATAATGATGGTAATAATTGGAGCAAAATTATTAAGAATAGAGGTTAATGACTGCTAAAGCAACGTATCTTGCCTACAACACATTTGCATTTGTTATTTTTGTGTTATTGTTATAATTGAGTTATAAAATAAATAAACTTCCAATTAGAAACGCAGTTTATTTCTCATTAGTAATGAAATGGATACAAAAATGTAATCACAGACACTCACGGACTATTTATAAAAGTCCGAGGTGCTACATTCACATAACTTTCTGTACCTTTGCTGCAGTTCTTGAATCTACTTTACGCTTATCCAGATAAATATTGGAAGAACTGGTTTTCGTACATATTATTTCCTTGTAAAATGTTAATGAATAATGCTATTATTGTATTACTTAGTTACTTCTAAGTAGAAGAGAAATAAGGGAACCACGAGACTAAAACGATGGACAAATATTTTAAAAGCCGGGCGCTATTGATGCAATTGAAATTACATTCTCTTTGCATGACCAGGATACAAAAGTGAAGAACTTCCTATTTGATAAAAACTAATATGACTTAAACAGCTGTATAAAATGCATTACACAAATTGTGGTTATATTTTTGTGGATTGAGTTATTGACTATCTATTCTTTTCGCATGACCAGAATGAAAAAGTGAATAACTTAATATTTCAGAAAAATGAATATAACATAAATTGTGTGCTAAACGAGATCTACATTTTTTTTGGGATACTATTTATTTTAATTATTATATATTGATTACAAGATTTTAAAAAGTTTAAATCAAAACCATTTAGGTTAGTTTTGAGAGATCAAACAAAAACGAAAATATTTCCATGCTTTTTTTTTCTCTGTTTTTTTATGTATCTTTTTTTTTGGGGGGGGGAGTGAAAGAGGAGAGGAAAATCCACTAGAAAAGGCGAGAACAAGGGAGGATTATTTATATTATTATTTTTGTTTATGGTCATTGTATGTCATTTTATTGTGTTGACTGTGCCGTTGTGGTCAGTTGTTATTGATTATCCATTCTCTTTGCATGACTAGAATGAAAAAGCGAATAACTTCTTATTTGAGAAAAAGGAATATGTCGCAAACAGTTGTATCAAACTGCATGACTAATGTGTGTCTTTAACAAGATCTACATTTTTGTGGAGTAAGTTATTAACTATCTCTTTCGATTTACCAGTTATACAAAAGTCATTCCGACTGAAGATCACTTCATTAGTTATTATTCCCAACGAAATCAGAATATACATTTTGTTTGGCATGTATATACCTTTAATATACTGAATATATCGTTAGTATTTTAAATCACAGGTTCGGGGATTTTCCTGAAAGTCTACTTGACGCATCCTTGTAAGATACTAAACTGAAATACCAAATTTGATATATTAACCCACCAGAAAAACACACACCCGGATGGTTTTCTAAAATTGCTTATTTTGGATTCATTGGTCCTCAAAAACGTATTTCCGCTGAAACTCGCCATTGAAATTGTTAAAGGAATACAGTGGCTTTTCTACCTGCTATGTACGTACACATAAGTTGGCAGATTATTAAAATTATGAATATTTTGAGAAAAATCTGATGTGTTCCATTCACATGACTTTCTCTACACCTCTGCAACAAATTATTGTTAAGAAGCTTATGCTTCTATTTATTTCATGCTAATCGAGAACAAATTAGCAGAAATAGTCTTATTACTTGCTTGCTTGTAAGTAGAAGCGAAATAAGGGAGTACCATAGGTTAAAGTATAGTCAAAAGCTGGTTGCTATGTTCCTTTGTTCGTATGGACACGAGTTGACAAATTCCTGTATGAGTAAAGTATAAGTTTTTAAAGGTGAAATAAAAAACAAGGAATAACGCAAAAACGATCAACTCCACAAAAAATATATATAACATAAATTGTTTGTTTTAACGTGCTTTACATGTTTGGTGTTGTAAGTTTTTGTGCATCTCTTAAGGTTTAGCAATTATGCAAAATTCCATAAAATTCATCCAGAATAAAGTAGTCTTCAGAGGCTATTCCCAGAAAATATACATTTTATTTGTTAGATAAATATCTTTAATATACTATCTTTTAATCAAAATCGTTAGAGCCATTTTTTAAAATTTCAAAATTTTCGAAAAGAGTTCCACGTAAAGGGTAGTTTGGGGTGGGGGGATTTTTTTCAACATCTTCGTGTCGCATCCCTGGAAGATACTAAACTTAAATAACAAGTTTGGTATATTACCAATTTTTCGTTTTTGAGTAATCGTGTTCACAGACACACGAACACACGGACACACGCACACGGATCTTTTTCTGAAAATGCTTTTTTTTATACAGGGGACCCTAAAATATATATTTCCGATGAAATCTCGGTATCGAATATTTGGGTGGAGTGCAATACCTTCTGTATACAATATGTACATAGTACATAGTACGTATAGAGAAAGTAAAAATGTAGGTAAGTTTTGGAAAATTTAATAGAATAACAAGAAATATCTCGGAAATTGTTAGATCCACAACACAAATTTATTTCCTATAAATTGTGTGTTTTGACGAGATTTACATCTCTTATAGTTTACCAGTTATGCAAAGGTCATTGAGAATGAAGAGGACTTCAGAGGCTATTCATAGGCTATTTGTGTGTTATATAGATATCTTTAATATCTGATATTTTATTCAAAACCGTTATTGCCATTTTTGAAAAAATCGAAAAATTCGAAAATACTTCCACGTAAAGGGTAGTTTAGGGTGGGGAAATGTTCTCAAAAACCTTTGTGTCACAACCTTGGAAGATACTATACTGAAATACCAAGTGCAGTTAAGTTTTTTTTTTTTTTTTTAAATTTATTTAGAGTTCTGAGAATAAGTTTCCCGGTGAAATCTTTTTATCGAATTTTTAGGTCGAATGCAATAGCTTATCTAACTATTATGTCATTTTACGTGGTAGGGAAAGTAAAAATTAACTTTTTTTCTCTACCACGAATGTACAACGTACATGATAGAGAAGGTTTTGTATTCCACCCAAAATTTAATATCGAAATTTCACTAGAAATAAAAAGAAAGCATTTTTATAAAACTGTCTCCGTATGTGTCTGTGTCTGTGAGGAGCATAACACTAAAACGAAAAGTCGTTGAATACCGAACTTGTTATTTAAGCATCTTTCAACAATGCGATGCGAAGACTTTCATGGAAATACCCTCACCCCCAACTACGCTTGACATGGAACATTTTTCGAAAATTTAGATTATCTCAAAAATGCCTGTAAGGTCTTTGATTAGTATACAACTATAAAATAGTTTCATGACAAATAAAATGTATAACTTGAATTTACTAGGAATAGCTCCTGAAGACTTCTGTATTCTGGTGACTTTTGCATAACTTGTAAACCGTAAGATATAGACAAAAACTTATACCATAAAAATGTGGATCACATTAAAACATATAACATTTTCGTTAGAGTTAACCATTTCCTACATATTCCCTGTTATTGGTTTCAATTTTAAAATACCTAAAACTTTCTATGCACACAAAGCCGTCTGTGTTTCTTTTGCTTAGTCCTGACCATGCAAAGAAGGAATTTTCAATGACAATCGCATAGCGACAACTTTTAAAACACTTGACTGTCGGTTTAGCCTAGTGTATCCCCTTAGTTCCCTTCTACTTATAAGGAACCAGTTAATAAGATGTCTGCTAATTTTTATCTCAGCACAAAGGAGAAAAAAAATTGTGTAAAAGGGTTGTTTGCAGATAATAGTCATATGAATGGAACACATCAGATTGTTTTTGGATTCAGGATGTTTCAAAACATAATTTTTAATGTTGAATTTTTGAGCGGGATGCAATATTAATCTAGTACGCACATTGTAGAGAAAGTAATTAGATGAACCGTTACGATTTAGTGAATAGGCAACTCGGGTTTTGAAACGAAATGGAAATTGAGTGTTATTTATGGACGCTCAAGTGCTGCAGTTCTCAGCGTCCCATCCTATATTATTCGTGAAAGATCGCTTAAAGTTGCTCAGAGGGTTTTTTATCAGTCTTGAGGTTCTTTTACTTGCCGTAAATCTACGACACGGGGATACTTTTCTTAGCTTCCAGAGGAAACCATACAAAGTATTTTTACGTCCGAAAAAAATCCATCGCCCTCTGCCGGGTTTGAACCCGCGACCTTGGGTGCAAGAGCTGGTTTTGAAACATCACTCATATGACATCGGTTATTGCGTTTCATTTTCTGTACAAATATAAATGTAGATGTGAGTTGGGAAATATAGATCCGATGAGGAATAAAGAAGCGCACATCATAGCAGAAATATATAAAAATAATAAAGGGAAAACGAAAAGATATGAAGTGCAACACATTGTAAATATTGCTTCAGGCATTGGAGGAAAATGTATTGCTATTGTAAACTTCACAGTGAGAAAGAAGCTCTCAGCCTGAAAGGAAACTATGTTACACTGGAATTGTTACCTTGCTACAGCTTTTATAACTGATCCCACTATGATATTGCTTTCTTTACCCTCTTCCCCATCCGCCAGGTAAAGGAAGTCTTGCAACTCGTCCTAACAGAAGATTTGAACATTACAATGCTTTTAAACATGTAAGGCAAGGGTTTATATAAAATTTCCGTTGCCTAAGTATCTCTACCTCCTCCTCCTCCTCCTCGTGGTATTTCACACCGCAGCCTGGTCTTATTGTACGTCAGACTTCTGGAAGAGGGATGAGATGAATGTAATTTAAAAGGGCGGTCGAATCCGCACAGGGAGAGAGCCGTTGTGGAGGATCCCTAACGTTCACAAACAGTTCATCTCGATGCGGGGAGCGCCAGGATCCTGTGGCTCAGTCCCGGATAGACCACTTGAGTCTGCAGATAACCACTGAGCCGTCCGCCGCTGACAACTGTTTTTCCAGAGCGAAGTTACCTTTACGGAATGGCGCCGCTGCCGCAGACCTCGCCGACACTTACAACCCTGAAAGAGACCGATTGGGATGAAATGAAGGAACAGGAAGCACGGTGGAATGACGAATCCTCCCCAGTATTCGCCAAGTGACCCAGGAAAACTCAGGAAAAATTAATGGGTCAGAGAAGTCGGCCACGGAGAACCAATCCAACGACCTCCCGAATGCAGTCGCAAACGAAGTAACTGAGCCACCTGGCTCGGTCCTGTTGATATGTAGAACTTACATCAGGATTTGCAAGTTAATGCCAAGGTAAGTTGCCTGTTGAGGAACAGATGGGCTGTGGATCAGATAGAGTATCCAGCCTAATGCTTGGAATTGTTGGATTACTTGTAAGTAGAAGGGAAATAGGAGAATACACTACACCAACGTAATCCTTTAAAAGCTGGTCGCTGTGTGAAACAATTGAGGTTCGGTTGGCTTTACATGGTTCAGTTTGAGAAAAGTTATGTAGATTGAATCTAAGACCAATAACAAGGAATGTCACAAAAACGATCTATTCTACAAGAAAAACGTATATGACATAAATTATGCGATCTACATTTTTTGTATATTAATTTTTAGTCTAACTCTTACGGCTTAAACGTTATGCAAAATTCTGCAAAACTCATCCAGAATAAAGGATTCTTCAGATGCTATTTCCAAAGAAGTCAAAATATTCATTTTAATTGTGATGTAATTTTGTTAGTATACATTATTTTAATCAAAATCGTTAGAGCCATTTTTGAGAAAAACACAATTTTCAAAACTTTTTCATGTAAAGGGTAGTTTAGGCTGGAAGGATTTTTTTTAATCTTCGTACTGCATCCTTGGAAGATACTAACCTTAAATACCAAGTTTGGTATTAACGGACTTTTCGTTTTTGAGCTATGTTGTCCATAGACACGCGCGCACGCTCAGATCTCTGGATTCAGGAGGTCTCAAAACATATATTTCCGGTGAAATCTCGGTATCGAATTTTTGGGTGGAATATAATACCTTCTTCGCACAATATATACATATTCGTGAGGAGAAAGTAATATATATATATATATATATATATATATATATATATATATATATATATATATAAAATATCTAATAGTGTTTGTGGTTTTAATAACCTCCAATATATTCTCTTTATCAGTTAGAATTTTCAAATACTTCTACTTTTTTTAAGTTGTAAATAGCTGTGTATTTTCTCCTGATGATGCTAAGAACATGGAATTTCAAATATATCACATACCGACACGCTTTTTAAAAATCTGACTGTCGCTTTAGCTTACGGTATCCCTAACCCTACAATAAAATGTGCAAATTTGGAACGAAAGTTTATCTTGAATAATTAGGCAGAAGAGTAAGTTTTTGTAAGACTAGTTTTTAGCAGAGTGAGTAGAAAAAATTGTGTGTATGTAATAAATCAGAGCTTTTAATTCTACATCCATCTAGTGTTGTTCCTTGTTTTACTTCTCCCTTTTCCCTGGCCACACAGTGTTCACTGATAAAGTGGAGGTTTTATTGGTAACACCGAAACGACAACACTATTACAGACGATAATGTTGTTACCTGTTGACAAAGTAATTTAATTACCTTGTTATTAGCGACAGAATTTAACAACACAAGCAAAACTTCGATAATTATTTAAATTACTATTTACAGGTTCACTTCACTTGTTTAGCGGCTAGCCCTACTTGCTTTTCAAGTCAAAGCAGTACTGAAATGTAAAAGGTCTGGAAACGAGTAAAAAATAAAGTGATTAAATCATCTGCAAATCACTGCGCATGTTAAAATAACATTTTATTCCCTTCCCTACTATATCCTGATGGTAGATTGAGGCAGTATTCAAACGTCTATGTGATATTTCACTTAAACACGCGTTTTGAGTTCTCCTAAATTTAAAAACGTATACAATAACGTGTAAGTAGACATCAAGTGATAACGAAAAATAGGGTTGATTTCAAGTTTTGCATTTAAGGACAACGGGAGTGAATTTTCAAAGTGCCACGATTTTTTATGGGATTTTCTATAGTCATTTTATTGTGATTGAATTGATATTTAGTTAATATATATACCACATATCTTTCAATTGATTAAAAATGTGAGAGCTACAAATTATTTATAAATTTTATAATGTGATATTTTACATAATGGAAAATCTCTCACGTGTGTTATGAGATGACAAAATTGGTTGCAATTTTTTTTAAATTGAGCGAATTGTGAAAATGTTTGTGAAGTTATAAAATACTATAATCCTTAAAATTATTCATTCTTGTAGAGAAAACATTATTTGAAATTATTGTTGTACTAGCATGTGTTTTGTCCTATACAATGTTACATTGGATGCTGCTGCACATTTTAGAAAAGTCTAATGTACTTTAAACAAAAACGGAGACAAATGGATTGCTGTGAAATTGGAAGATGGAATTCTGAAAAAATATAATGCTACGAAACAAACGTATTATATGTTTTTTTAATATCTGTACAGTCCGAAGCAAGGGGGATAATATATAAATGTAGAAGTTCCAAAAACGATTTACTACACAAAAAAATCGTTTTTTAAGCCGATTGTGGTAAAAATTCACTCGTAATGTCTGTTTAAGTGTTACTCCAAAAGAAGTCAGACTGAAAATTTTCACGAAATTCCCTACCACGTAATGCAACACTTTACATGGAAAATGTTTGTTATTTGCTTATTTTATCAAGCATTTCCTAATGATTTTGAGTAAATCGTCAATGTGGTACATTCAAATGAAAAATACCCGCTTACTAGAAAAAAAAAAAAACCAACAACAAAATGCAGATCGCCTTAAAATACAGAATTTACGTCATTTACATGTTCTTTCTTTTTTTTTTTTTTTAAAGATAACAACTTCCGAAATATTCCTTGTTATTGGTTTCAATTCCAAGCGGAAATTTATGATTCCTGTTTCTTTTGTTTTATTCCTCGCCATGCAAAAAGAACCAAATTTCAATCACATAACAACCAGCTTTTAAAAGATTTGACTTATAAGGAAGTAAGCAATATCATTTCTGTTAATGTTTACCTCGATTATCATGAAGTAGGTAGAAGGATATTTTTGTAAGAATAGTTGATTTATAAATAGAGAAAGTCGTGTGAATGGAAGACTTCAAATTTTTTTGATTCAGGGTACCTACACCAATATATATATATATATTTCGGGTGAAACGTCGACATACAGTAGCTACAATGAATGGGAGAACAACATGAAATGTAAAAAAAAAACGGTTTAAAGTTGCATTATCAACGGCAAAACCGGTTATAAATATGGTTTATAGAAGCTCTATAAAATAGAGAAAATAATGCGAAAAAAGCAACATGATATATAGAGTTGTTTCCCAAAATGTACAAATACGAAGTTGCAACACCGAACAAAGATAAATGCATGTTCAAAACACATATTTTCTGAGAAACCTCAGCACTGAAGTTTCTGGTGGAATGCATTGCTCGCTCTACTTAGATAAGTGATAGAAAAGTGAAAAGGCATCATCTGAGCATCTGCAGCCTTGTGTTGCAGTTGGAGATGTACACAGTTTCATGGTTCATTTAGAACTGTGTATTGTAACTAAGTTGGCAACATCGCTGACGTGATGCTGATGTAAGACCATTGTGTCTCTGATGTTTATCTGAAACTTTGACTCCTGCTTATCTCTGTGTAGCAGTTGTTGGTGTCTTTGAGCGCCGCACTTACGTTTCCGGCGCTCTATGGCTACTTCCGCTCTGTGTATTGTTCACTCGCGTCTGGCTGGGCAGGTCATGGCCTGTCGCTCCCCCGCCATTACATGTCACCCGTAAACAAAATGGCGACCAACAAGCGAAGCATATTGACGCGATTCCTACAGTTAGAATAATCCGACAATGTACTTTGGCATAGTAAATTCCTTACATAGAGACAGCATTTGCACAACTGCGAATTTGCTGTGTTATACTGTAGCTCATTGGTGCAATATTAAAATATTCACAATGGAAGATATTTCAACAATAAGCCAAACCTGAGCTCCTACAATGCTTCCAAGCATATGCGTGCCCAACTAAAACTATTGGGGGGGGGGGGAGTGAATTTTCAAAACTCAACTGTGTCGAGTTAGGTGCTTTGCATTTTATTTTTAATATTGATAAATTTATAATATTTGCAAAAGAAAAAAATAATAACTATATTTATTTTAGAGTAAAGAAAGTAGGACACAGAATTTACTTTCAATGAATAATAATCTTAAAACTGATCCTAAGATGTCTTGTATTTCATCATTACAATTTGTATCCTATGATGTTGATTCTTCCAAAACAAATGGTGTGCAAATCATCTGATTTTACGATTTTCAAATGTTTGTTTCCTCCAAACATAACACTGGGAGTTTCTAACTCGGCAGTTTCTATTTTGTGAGTAGTGCTAACAGATATAATTCCATTTTTGCCGTGCAGGTCGTAGCAACATTGCAAAATGTGTCTGGTTGATTATAATGCATTTTTTTCCTGTGCAGAAAAGCTCTAAACTTCAACCTTAAGTATATTTACAAGAAATCAAAGCAAAGTGCCGATGTATCAGTTGAAAATATTCAGAACATCCTCTCTTATTATGGAAATTAATAGGCTATTCTTGTTAAGGGGGGGGGGGGTCATACAGCTATATAGCCTTCTTTCTTCTTTATGCTCACGAAACACCAAGTCCAGAGATACTACGGCTACACACAGCTACTATTATACGCGAAACTTCTTGAGCGCTCGGTTCCCTTCTTCATTCGGTAGGTTTCACGCAATTTCGGAAGCAGAGCAAGGCGACCACATTAAGGCACTCTGACTAATAGTAGATTGAATAGTAAGGTTTCATTCTGTCCGTAGATCCGAAAAGTGCGCTGTGTCAGCATATTCGCAGTAAATTAGACAACTTGTACACCACAAGGCTGAGGACCTCAAAGAAAGAAACTTTCTTTGGTTGCCAACACTGTGGAAAAAGAGATCCTCTCTTCCCTATAAACTAGCGTCCAAGTAAAAGTGCACACACAGTACGAGTAAACAACGTTTTAAAACCAGAAATCAAACATATTTATTATATACACAGAACAATACTTTAACTTTTTTGGGACAAGAAAAACAAACCATTATCAGTATCTACCTGCTGTTTGCTGTCAAAGAACGCGTGACTCTGTATACCCAACACTTTCGTCATAAAACGCGGATTCCGCTAGAGGCGCAGAACTCATACTTTGAAATTATAGTTGACCAAAGCTTCTAGCTAAGAATTCGGTGGATCCCAACCTTCATCCCGCTTAAAGATATGCTTGGATGTTAATTACAATTTAATATTCAATTTGATTTCAATAATTTTGCACTCATAAATATACGCTTATTCCAAAAACTTAGAATTCAGTTGTTCAACCAAACTAACAGCCGACAAGGAGCAAAACTGGATAACTCCACAACTCAATCTCCATCTTATCCGCGCCTCGTTCACGGCCAGCTTCATGAGTTTTACCACCGTGTACAATGATTGCAAGTACCACCCCATTCACACTTATAGACGTCCTACTTTTTATCTAAAATGTTGTCTTTCATGATTACTTACTGCCACAGATGGCTCAAGCATTTCATCTGGGATTAGCATTCAGAAGGTCGTGGGTTTGATTCCTGTGATCGAACTCTCTGATTCACGCGTTTTTTCGGGTGTTTTCTTGGGTCACCAGGCGAATGCTGGAGAAGTTTCTTCATTCCCCGAACTTCCTGTCCCTTCGTTTCGTCTGCATTTCATTCCACCCGGTTCTCTTTCAGGGTTCTAAGTGTCGACGTGACTGCCATTGTGGCGCCTCTCCAAGGTGAGTTGCGCTTTGGAAATATATACATATAGGTACATTTAAAAATACAAAAATATGTAATATCATATTGTGGCATCTAATTTCTTAAACAAGGGCATATTTTCCAAATCTTTATCATTTATACATTTAAAACATTTCTTACATCCATAATTTTAGTACTAAATACTACTCATTAAAACATTCTTAAAACAACCAAATTAACCTTGGCAAAATGTATTGTATGTATACATTTTGTGTATGTGTGTGTATATATGTATATATATATATATATATATATATATATATATATACTACTCTTAAATCAAAATCTCACCAAGGTGGCCTAGATTCGATCCCAAGGGATTTGTGGTGGACAAAGCGGCGCAGGGGCGCGTTTTCTCCCGGTTCTCCGATTTCCTCCACTATCGTATTCTACCGGTGCTCCATCTTCATTTCATGTATCATCAGTGTCATCACCTAGTAGGAAAAGTGGGTATTAAAACACTATAAAATATTAAATGAAAATATAACTTAATATGATTATTTCAAATACAATTTTATATACTTACCTATTCATTGATTATTCATTGATTTTATTTTTATATTCATAATATCATATATAATATTCATTGATTTAATTTTTAATTTTTGAATTATCCTCCTTATATTAATTTACACAATTTAATTATTAAAATTCTTAAATACAAAATTTTATAACAACTTATCAATTATAATTTCTTACTAGTTATCTTTATAACATATATGTATTTATTTTATAATATTTCAGTATTTATGAATTATTAATATAATCTTTGGAAATACAGCTCTCGCGGCAGGTTGACGTTGGAGTCGTCTATAGGACTTGGAGAGCTAAGTCAGACCTAGAGCACGGATTTCTAACGCTCCCCACGTTGAGATGAACTATTTGGACTATGTTCCCGCAGTCGGTTTCGGCCGCATATCATTCTATCCTTCTGGAGCCTGGAGAATAATAAGCCCATGGTGGCTGTAACCACACACACACACACACACACACACACACACCTTAGACTACATAAATCTTTCTATTAATAAATGAACGGAAATGAATACCCACCGCACACCGTATTATTAGATGAAACGAGACATGTATATTGATTAACAGTAAAATACGTAGCGAATTCGCTCGTGTATGGCTGAGTGTCGGCTGGAAGAGAGAGGAAAGGAAGAGAGTTAATTCTCGTAACAGGCCAAGGAATCACGACTTGTGAAAAACTCAGTATCTTGCTGTTATGGTTATTCGCTATGGAACAATAGTACACATCCATTTTTATCACATATACCTACCTTATTTATTTCTCAACATAGTCCCATTTTCTCCCAACGTGTTTACCATTTATTTAACCCCTCCAAAAATAAGAATTATGAAGCCCTGCAAAATACGCATGTGTATCGAAGATGACCTAATCTGGTCTAAATTTTGTTCCCGCGAGCCACTTCTTCATGCTTGCGAACAAGAGCAGATCGCAGGGAGCCAAGTCGGGCGAATAAGGGGGTGCGGCAGCAAATCATAACGCAATTCATGCAATTTGACAGCAACCGCTCCGGATGGTGTGTTGCCATTGTTAAACGACACTTTCTTCTTTTGCCAAATGTCTCTCCTTCAACTTCTTGTCAAGTCGGGCCACCTCAATTGTCCAATAATCGGCATTCTTTGTCTAAGAAGTTTATGAGTAATGGTTGTTTGGTTTCTGGAGTATAATTGTGAATTCAGATCTTATCAACGTAACAATTCAACGCAAAAGGTCCTTTGGATTTCAGTTAAAAGCTCCAGACGCAGCTTTGAAGTTGGAAACCACCCACTTGTTGTACAATGTGGACAGTCGCGGCTCCCGTGGGCCGACCTTTTCCTCTCACTCTCATGCAAGACATACATTGCCGTTTCCGTCGACACACCTATGGCCTCTGTAATTTCGCGGACCTTCATTTGGTGATCAGCGATAATCATATCCTGGACTTTTCCAATGATTTCCTCAGTATCCACATCTCCTGAGCGCTCCTCATCAAACCGGATAATAATAATAATAATAATAATAATAATAATAATAATAATAATAATAATAATAATAATAATAAATACTTTATATCCATGAGTTACATTCAAATGGCTTACTTTGCCCATTCTCAACAAACTTAATCTAGATAACATTTGCATAAGAAACACATTTTTGTACAACTCGCAAAAAGTGGAGTCGATATACGATAACTTCTCAGATTCAGTAAAGTGATATTTCTAGTTCCGAAATAGCAGTGAAATGTAGCATATTACAATTACCGCATTTTAAACCTAACATAAAGTAAAGCTGAGATCTATTTTCTACTCTTAAGCAGAGTGATGCGGTCAGGGGCCAATTGCGGCCAAGTGCTTGGGCTGATGCTCGACTTTGTTTACCTCAAGTGTGCCGCTTATTTCGGTAAAGTACAGAGATGCGTTTATGGAATCCGTATTTCCTTAAATGTACAAAAGGAATAGGGGAACCATTAGTCTAAGCGATTAGACGATGCTTGGTGTTCACAGATGCCAGACATTTTTTCAGAGAAGTTCAAAAATGTTATTACCATTGAAATCTCAATATTGAATGTTTGGGCGGAATGCAGAGGGTAATTTCTCTGCATACTATAGGTAAGTAATAGTGAAAGTAAAAACCCATTGTTTTTTACCTTACCATCTGCAATTTTCACGAAACTTTAAATATGTAATACCAGTAACGGAAGTTGGTTATTTTTCTGTTGTGTTGTTTTTTTTCGTTCAATTTATGAAGTTTATAGCTGTCACAAAATGTAAAAATTATCAAAAATATATGCATCCCTCTCAAGACCCACGCTGCTCAGATATTTAATAGTCCTTTTAAGACAGTTTTATAGAGTTATTTGTATGCTGTGTAAAAGGTATGTAATAATTTGAAGTATTTAGAGAAAATTTCGTATGTGTCTAAATGGGATCATACGAGTGCTTCTATTAAAATTTCTAAGATAAAGTAACATATTGTAAACAAATGCCTATTACTTCAAACTTGTTTATAGGGATCTTTATTTCAGTTCTGTATCACAATGTTAACTCTCGTCGCTTCGACTCTGTCTCTCTCTTTCTCACAAACTTGTACGCTCCGAACTAAATTGAACGGTGCGAGCGGGATTGGGTAGACTTGTGGGAGCCTAGGTGTTGTTGCTGTGTACCTACCCTAGTAAAGACAACCACAGGAATGTAGGGATGAATTGAGGTTTGGTATGTTTTGGTGGAGTTTGGAATGTTGGTGTTAAGGAGATAACGCTGCTGGTAGGCTCTTCAACGGTTGCTATTTTCAGGTGTCTTCTTTGTTCATTAGTTCGTGTCGAGGATGCGGGAGGGGGTACTTAGTTCAGCTTTATTGCTATTGGCTGAGTTGAAGCCATTGTTACCGGGGGTGTCCGCAGCCGTGCGGGGAACCCGGTTCTGCCTATTATGGCGTTCAGTGGGTAAGTAGTCCCTCAGTGATCTGACAATGGCGTTCTCACAGTGAACCAATCTGGCGTAAAAATTTTGAGCCCGGCGCCTAATTACAAATATAGGAGGGCCGGAGCTTCACGGAGTAGCCAGACTGGAAGCGTCGATATACAGAGTAAATGGACCGGAGTCCTCTATTCTGTATTCGCTGTAACCAATAAACTGGGCGGGCTCGCTTAAATAGCTGTCAATGACATGGCGCAAAATTGCCAGAAGTGGAGGTTATTAGTGGAGGTGTAATTTACTCCCCGGTGTGACCTCTTCACCCAGGTGCGACAATGCTTCTCTTTGATGTAAACCGCCAGCTCGTTATGTGCTATTTTTACGAACATCTGTAAGAATCAACTAAGGATCAAAAGCAAGCCGTTCACGCACGTGCAACGATTCAGGATGTCAAGGTATAGGCGCTGTATTTGGTGTGTAGTCACAGTATAAAACGTGGCGTATTTCTCCAAAATAGGATGAAGATATTGTGCAATTAATGTGTGTCATGAAGGATTAGTTTATTTACATCTTTAGTCATACATACACTACAAAAAAGAAATAAAGAAAAGAAAAAAAAAAACTCACAGCAAGAGATTACACAGGATGTTGCAATAAGAACTACTGAAGCGAATGAATGACATCATAGTGAACATGTTCCAGCTTGTTTAGTTGGCGTAACTCAAGCTTCAAGCCTTACTCTCAGGAGTCCCAGTTCCAATGCTTAAATTTGTGATGTATTTTCATACTGAATGGTTCAGTGTATATCTGTATTGTATTCTTATGTAACAAATTATTTTCTTTGGAAAGGGGGGGGGGGTCAGACAATCAATGATATAGGTGGGATTTCAGCTACAAATCTTAGGTTTTCGTGCCGTTATTCTAATTAAGCTACATTGACATGTCGGTACTCATTAAATTCATTGATGTTAATTACTAAACATTAGTTATTATCTTAGGTACTCTTAAACATTTGTGTATCAGAAAAACGAGAGCTTTGCAATCTGTATTAGAATTTAAGTTACGTACTGTAACAAGCACTGTCTTTTTACTCCAAGAAACAACTTTTTATTTCTTCCATAAACTGACTACAATCAGAATCTGCTCACAAATATCTGTCTTTCTTCAATGCTCTCGTAACAATTCTACGTTCGCTGCGACGACTACTACCTCGCTACGAATATCCCATCGGAACTAAACTCAACTGTATTCGCAGTTGAAACTGAACTCTGGGCAGGCCTTCGTTCCCCTTTTTACTTTTTCTTCACATACTATGTAATTAGTTTATAGAGAAGGTATTGCACTCCACCCAAAAATTCGATACCGCGATTTCACCAGAAATATATGTTTTAGAATCCCCTGTGTATGTGACCGCCTGCGGTGCCATTAGTAGTTAAAGCGGGCGTTAAACACTACCAAACAACAACAACAACCTGTGTATGTGAATACGATATCTCAAAAACGAAACGGTAAAATACCAAACTTGGTGTTTAAGTTTAGTATCTCCCAAGGATGCAACACGAAGATTTTCAAGAAAATTCTCCCACACTAACTACCGTTTACATGGAAAAAAATTCGAAAATTTTTATTTTCTCAAAACTGACTCTAACGATTTTAAATAAATGTTGTATATTAAAGATATTTACATGACAAATAAAATGTGTAACTCAAATTTTCTGAGAATAGCTTCTGAAAACCTTTTTTTCTTTGGACACATTTTGCTGAATTTTGCATAACTGGTAAACCGTAAGAGATAGACAAAAGCTTACTACACAAAAAATGTAGGTCACGTTAAAACACATAATTTATGTCGTATACGTTTGTTTATTTTTTGCAGAACTGACAGTTTCTGATATATTCTTTGTTATTGGTTTCAGATTTAAAATACTTATGCTTTTCTCATACGGGAATTTTTAAAATGCTAGCCATAAACAAAGGAATTTCAATCACACAACCAGCTTTTAAAATATTTGACTGTAGCTTAGCCTATGGTACTCCCTTATTCCCTTTCTACTTACAAGGAATCAAGTAATAAGACTACTAATGTTTATCTCGATTAGCATGAATTGGATAGAAGAATAAGCCTTTTAACAATATTTTGTAACAGCAATATAGAGAAAGTTATGTGAATGGAACATATCCGATTTTTTATAAACTACTTTGAATTTCACATGAATTAAAGCTTAAACCATATTCACAGTAAGATGTAAGTGCAAGACTGCACCCATGCTATTCAACGGAAGCGATCAAATCGACTCATGCAACGCACGAGTTTGCAAACTCTAGACGTTTATGCTTACGTTGCATATATAGGAATAATACTGCATTCTTTCCTCTATACATTGCCTGCTGTTCATCAGCAGTGCGAGACTTTACAGCGCCTACGGTACATATATGCTCCTCTTCCGTTTGGTCCTGCGTTTGAATGGCTGAAGGTAAAGGTTTAATATACTGTTGACATCGAACTGTAGCGATAATTCTTTATGAACTATTTACAAACGATTTCGGTGAATTTTCTTTTATGATATTGTTGGTTATGTTATTAAATTTTAAACTTGAGGTGCGCTGGGAAGATTTGCGCATTTAATTTACCTCTCTAGAATCTCGTGCCAACTTCTTCGTTAATTGAACTTATGACTTCATTGGAATTGGTCTTCTCTCGCCCCTGCACTTATGTTACGTTAATGTGCGGCTTCATTGTGAATGTAACATTGCTGTATAAACTTTAAAACGAGACCTCAACCACATTTGTAGGGCCTCTAGAGGATGTTCTGTGAGGACTTTAAGATGCATCCTCATTCACATTTTTAAAATGTTGGCATTCGCATCCAATAATGGAAAGTTGGACATTTTTTGCGGCAACTATTTTATTCATAACTCATTATGAAGTTAGTAAAACGAAAACATATCTGATGTGTTCCATTCACACGACTTACTGTACATCTCTAAAGAAATACTATTAAAAAGCTTATTATTCTATTTATTTCATGATAATCGAGATAAATATTACCAGAAATTGTCCTTATTACTTGGTTCCTTGTAAAGAGAAGGGCAAAATTCTAATGTGTTACATTCATATGATGCCCTCTAGATGTTCAGCAAACAAACCTTTTATTCAAAACATTAATCTGTTATCTACATCATGCTACTCAAGATAAATATAAGCAGAATTATTCTAATTACTAGCTTCCTTGTAAGAAGAAGGGAAATAAGAAAATGCACGGACTAAAGCGATAGTCTCGTCCTATAAAAGGTGGTCGCTATGTGAGCAATTGAATTTCCAATCTCTTAGCTTGCCAGGAATAAACAAACATAAACGAGAATAAAGATGTCTTCCCGTTTGAGAAAATACGTTTAAGTGGCTAAAATTGAAAGCAATAATCGGGAATGTCTCAAAAAAAAAAAAAAAAAAAAAAAAAAAAAAAAAAAAAGAGTATATTATATAAATTGTGTACTTTAATGAGATCTACATTTTTATGTATAGTAAATTTTTGTATATATTTTACGGTTTGCCAGTTAGTTATATAAAAATCATTCAGAATGAATATGTCTTCAGAGGCTATTCCCAGAAAATTCAAGATCTACATTTCGTTTGTCATAAAAATATCTTAAACATAAGGTATTTTAATCAAAATCGTTGAGCTATTTTTTACTTTCTCTATACTCACTATGTACATAGTGTATAGAGAATGTATTGCACTCCACCAAAAAATTCGATACCGAGATTTCACCGGAAATATATGTTTTAGGGTCCCCTGTATCCAAAAAAAGTACTTTCAGAAAAAGGTCCGTGTGTGTGTCCGTGTGTCTGTGAACACGATAACTCAAAAACGAAAAGTCGCTAAAATACCAAACTTGGTATTTAAGTTTAGTATCTTCCAGGGATGTGACACGAAGAGTTTGAGAAAAATCCCCACACCCCAAACTACCCTTTACATCAGTGTTTTCCAACCTTTTGAAGTTCACGGCACCCTTGGGAATAACATTAAACACCAGGGGCACCCTTCCTTGAATTAAAAGAAAATTAAGCTTAATATGTTAATTTATTGAAATATTATATAATAATAACGTACACCATAACACAATACAGTAAACTTTACTACAATCACTGAGTAAAAATACATCAATAAATTTTGTTCGATTAATGATTAATGTGAAACTTGTGATTGATGCTTAGAGCACTGATATGCGATGTCGGGTCTTACAGTTGACAGTGAAACACGCAAATCATCCTCAAGGTTATTCAGTCTATTTCTTGCTTTGCATTTTATTGTCACCTTAGCAGAGAAGGCTTGCTCGCATAGATAGGATGTTGAAAAGGGCAAAAGTGCGTTAATTGCTTTCTTCATTAGGTTAGGGTACTCCTCTCTCCGATGAAGTCAAAAACTAGCCACCGACGCCTCACTCTTGGTGTACTTACCTTTGAGTGTGGAATCAGCGCAAAGATCAATAAATTCATCTCGTTTGCAAGCAGTGAAATCTATTTCCTCTGCACTATCTACGAAATCAAATGGTGAGACAACCCAGTCGAGATTCGTAGTGGAAATAGTTGGCAAGTACGCATCTATTGCATCTTGCAATCTTGATAAGTGATCACAAATGCGGTCTTTCAGTTTACCCAGATCTTTATCTCCTGCCACATTAAGAAGAGATGGAAAATTCGACAAATCTCCTTTTTGAACTGCAGACTTCCAAGAACTAAGTTTTCTTTTAAAACCTTTCATTTTATTGGTTGAGGAGATTATTGTTTCATGTCGACCCTGCATCGAAACATTCAGTTCATTCAGCTTATGAAAAATATCTGCCAGATACGGCAGTTCAAAACACCAAGAATCACTTAGTAAGAGCTCATGAAATGTGTCTTGATTTTCATCCTTAAAAAAAGTTTTTAGCTGTTCTTTAAGTTCGAGAAACCGGTTCAATACACGGCCCCGCGACAACCACCTTACTTCTGTGTGAAGTAACAAAGAGGTATGAGCTGCATCCGTTGCGCGACATAACTGTTCAAAAATTCTGCACTTTAAAGGTCGAGACTTCATACAGTTCACCATTTTCACAACTTGGTTAAACACTTCAGCAAAATCTTCATTACACGCTTTCACGACTAATGCCTCTCTATGCAGAAAACAGTGAGTTATAATAATGGATGGATTTTCATTGAGAGCTCTGGCAGTAAAACCTTTAACTTTCCCAGACATAGATGGTGCACCATCTGTACATATACCACAACGTCTTTCCATGAAAGATCATGGTCATTGAGACAGGAATTATTAGAAACGAAAATATCATGGCCTGTGGTTGTAGTCTCCAGCGGTCTACAGAACAGAAACTGTTCACTAATATCTTTTTCATCAATATATCTAATAAAACCAAGGAGTTGCGGTTTGTCACCAATATCGAGACTCATCTACTTGCAAAGCAAATGTTCTATAAGTTTTTGTTTTCTCCGTGACTTGTTCTTTGATATTGCATGACATTTCAGATATCCTGCGGCTGATGGTGTTGTTGGACAGAGGAACTTTCGAAATTTGATTAGCTGCTCCTTCGCCAAGTATTGTTGAAACTATAACTTGACATGCAGGACCAATGATTTCCTCTCCAAGAGTATGAGGTTTCTTTTTTCTAGCCATCAGTTCTACTACTTTAAATGAGGCTTCGAAAGCAGTATCACCTATGGTCATTCTCTTTACCATTCGCACAGCTGTTTTCTTCTCCCCTTCTAATATATGTGAAAAATACATTACACTTTTCTGTGACACACTAGGATGCTTTGTTGTAAGATGCCGCTTCAGTTTGCTAGGTACCATGACCTCGTTGCTAAGTGTTTCGCCACAAACTAAACACACAGAGATAGGGGTTTCCTCGTTGTTATTCCACACACGCTAAGTAACTGTCCTGGTATGTTCTTTTCTTTCGTTTGTCTTCTTTATGTGGTGAATTCGACGGTCCGGTAGAAACTGTAAGATTTGGATTCTTAAAGCAAGCAGTAGGAGCTGACTGTTCACTTTCACTGTCCTGGCGTTTACGTTTAACAATGAACTTATCCATAGCTAAACACTGTGAATCAACGCGAGGAAGACAACTGAAAGCACCAAGCGGCGTACACTTTTATATATTCATCTGTCGAAGTCTCGGGAATGTTCGTGAGGAAGCGAGTAGTCTCGGGAATGTTCGTCAGGGTATAGCTGTAATGCCATCTGTGGGATGCTAGTATAACTAAATTATTGAAATGAATCGACCACTATCACCATCTGCCGTGCATGAGAGTAATTGATTTGACTTATTTTATTTCAAGACCTTACAAGACTTAAGGCTTCAGTAGAGGTATTTTTTTTTGTTTATCTCAATATCTCGCGGCAATCACACGGCACCCTGGGGTGCCGGGGCACACCGTTTGGGAACCGTTGTTCCATGGAACTTTTTTCGAAAATTTTGATTTTTAAAAAAATGGCTGTAACGATTTTGATTATAATATCGTATTTAAAGTTATTTACCTGACAAATAAAATGTATATTTTGAATTTTCTGGGAATAGTCCCTGAAGACTACTTTATTCTGAATGAATTTTTCATAATTACTAAACCGTAAGAGATGGACAAAAACTTAACCCACAAAAAATGTAGAGCACGTTAGAACACACAATTTATGTTATATACATTTTTTTCTTGGAGTTAATCGTTTTTGAGATATTCCTTTTTCTTGGTTTCAGCTTTGAAAAACTTATAGCTTTCTCATACAGGAATTTGTCAACTTCTGTCCATACAAACAAAGGAATATCAGTCTCATAGCAACCAGCTTTTGGCTTTCACTTTAACCTATTGTACTCCCTTATTTCGCTTCTACTTACAATAAAGCAAGAAATAAGACTATTTCTGCTAATTTTTCTCGATTAGCATGAAATAAATAGAAAATAAGCTTATTAACAATAATAATTTACAGAGATATAGAGAAAGTCATGTGAATGGAACAAGTCAGCTTTTTACTTTCTCTATACGCACTATGTACATAGTGTATAGAGAAATATTGCACTCCACCAAAAAATTCGATACCGAGATTTCACCACAAATATATGTTTTAGGGTCCCCTGTATAAAAAAAAGTATTTTCATGAAAAAGTCCGTGTGCGTGTGTGCGTGCGTGTGTGCGTGCGTGTGTGCGCGCGCACGCGTGTGTGTGTGTCCGTTTGTCTGTGAACACGATAACTCAAAAACGAAAAGTCGGTAAAATACCAAACTTGGTATTTAAGTTTAGTATCTTCCAGGGATGCGACACGAAGATTTTGAGAAAAATCCCCCCACCTCAAACTACCCTTTACATGGAACTTTTTTCGAAAATTTTGATTTTCTAAAAAACGACTCTAACGATTTTGATTAAAATATCGTATATTAAAAATATTTACCCATCAAATAAAAGGTATATCTTGACTTTTCTGGGAATAGCCTAGGAAGACTACTTTATTCTGGGTAAATTTTACGGAATTTTGCATAACTGCTAAACCATAAGAGATGGACAAAACTTACCACACAACAAATGTAGAGCGCCTTAAAACACACAATATATGTTACATACATGTTTTTCGTGGAGTTCGTTGTTTTTGATATAATCCTTGTTTTTGGTTTCAGCTTTAAAAACACTTTTCTCATACAGGAATTTGTCAACTCATGTCCATACAGACAAAGGAACTTCAGGTACATAACTAGCTTTTTATTATCACTTTAACTTATGGTACTCCCCTATTTCGCTTCTACTAACAAGGAAGCAAATAATAAGACTATTTCTGTTAATTTTTTCTCGATTAGATGAAGTAAATAGAATAATTTGTTGCAGAAATGTAGAGAAAGTCATGTGAATGGAACACATCAGATTTTTTAGAACATTTTTGAAAAATATTCCATGTAAGGGGTAGTTTGGGATGGGCGGATTTTCTTGAAAATCTTCGTGTCGCATCATTGGAAGATACCAAACTTAAATACAAAAATTGATATTTAACGCTCTTTTTGTTTTGAGCCATGCTGTCCACAGACACATACACATACACAGACACATACACACACACATACATACAAACACACACACACACACGGAGCTTTTTCTAAAAATGTTATTTTTATTCAGGGGGACGCAAAACATGTATTTCCGGTGAAATCTCAATATCTATTTTGTGGGTGGAGTGTAATACCTTTTCTACCTACACACCTTGTACTATGTAGAGAAAGTAAAAATGTTGTTTTCATACGAGGGCCCTAAAACGTATATTTCCGGTAAAATCTCGGTATCGAATTATTTTGGTTGGAATGCAACACCTTCTCTATCTACATACAATGTACTTCTAGAAAGTAAAAATATATGACGGATCTGTTTGTAAATCCATTTGCTGTAAAATTGAATTCTTTTACGTGAATATTTTTAAAAATGCACCACTTGACTCATTTTTATTTGAACAACGAAATTAGAAATGAAATAGCTTTTTATTTATGGACGCTCTTTAACTGCTGTGGTTCTCAGTGTCCCATTCTATACTGGGCGTGAAAGACCGCTTAATTTTGCTTAGAGGCCTCTCTATCAGGCTTGAGGTTCTTTTACGTGCCCAAAATCTACGGCACGGGACCCGCGGCATTACTTCCCTTCTGAAGGATTGCTGAAGCCATTCTAAGGATTTTTACGCCCGAAAGAAATCCATCGTCCGCCGCCGGGTTTTGATTCCGCGACCTTGGGTATATGAAGTTAGCATGGAGGGCGACGGCGAAATTAGGTAATACAAAACTATGATTCAAGTAATTAATCAAATTAAAAGTTTGATACATAGCATAAATACCACTATTATTGCTTTTAATAATTGGTATCAATTTCAGTAAAGTACCTTAAATATTGTGGATTTTTTAAATTTCACAGTTTTCACCTTGAGGGATACAGGTCGAAGCTATGGAAGGGTTTAAGAAAGTAAATTCGTCTTACCTTACTCGCACGAAATTCCAATCCTGCTTGATGGTATATATCATAGTGTGTTTAGCTGTTACCTAAATATCATGACATCAAGTTTAATAATAAACTTATGTGGTGACCTTTGAAAACAGCGCGCAGATCCCAATTGTGCAAGTATTAACGGACGAGATTCGTTCTTGACCTTCATTTCTTCTTTGCAAATGTTTGTGTTTGTTTCGGCAGACCATAAATAAGAAGGATCCGTGAGGTAGTGATGCCATCCTAAACACTTCATGTCTCATAAATATTGCATTTTATATCAGAGCTTTCCAGAAACTGGAAAACTTGGAACAAGGAAAAGTAAACAGTGCGCCGACTTGAGTCTGTCGGAAGAAAACTTTAACAGGCTTCGGAACTTTTCTTCTCAATACTTCACATGTATCAAAAATGTTGAAATAAAACAAAATTTCGACTGCCTCTGCGGTCGCCTGATCAGCGTTCTGGCTTTTTAACTCATGAGAACCGGATTCGACTCCGGACTATATGGGTGGGAGGATTTTTGAGTGAGTTTCATTAGAAAACAAGATCCAAAAAGGTATAATGTATTTCATTCACTAGTTTTCTCTACCATCTTCTCTGCAAACTAATCTTTAAAAACCATATTATTGTACCTTTCCGGTGTGAATCCTCATAAACATTTCGAGAAGTTTTTGCATTATACTTTTCTTCAATTACTTTAAAAAGCAGATCGCAGTATTTTTGTTTGAAATTCTTTCAAAGACATTATCCAACCATTCATACAAGCCTTTAATTAAAAGACTAACGATTATGCTACCACTACAAAAAATAAAGAAATAAAAAGAATGTTACAATACACGATATAAATTATGCCTATTAACATAGGTATATAAAAACCAATGTTTATATGTATGTATGTGTGTGTGTGTATGTGTGTATGTATGTATGTATGTATGTATTTATTTTGAATGCAGACTTCTTTGAACCGATTTCAACCAAACTTGGCACAGATATCTTTAAACACAGGCCAAAAATTGTTGTCTAGCTTAGATTTCGAAATTCTGTCCCATTTCACAGATAAATTATTTACTTTTATGTGATGCCTACTAAAAGCTTACAAAGCTACCTCTATTTTCCAAACCATTTTCATTTAGTATGGTTTTGTATAATTAAGCGAAGTTACTATATTAACCCCCTCTTATCCTTTCCCTGGATCTGCCTATATGTGCAAAAGATGAACAAAAATCTGATGTGTTCCATTCACATGACTTTCTCTACTTCTGAGCAACAATTTATTGAATAAGCTTATTCTTCTATTTATTTCATGATAATCGAGAAAAAATTAGCAGAAATAGTCTTATTACTTGCTTCCTTGTAAGTAGAAGCGAAATGAGGGAGCTCCGTAGGTTAAAATGATAGCCAAAAGCTGGTTGCTATGTAACTGAAGTTCCTTTGTTTGTATGGACAGGAGTTAAGAAATTCCTGTATGAGAAAATTATAAGTTTTTCAAAGCTAAAGCGAAAAACCAGGAATATCTTAAACATGATCAACTCCACGATAAAAATGTATATGACAGAAATTATGTTTTATCGTGAGCTTCATTTTCTGTGTAGTAAGTTTTCTCCCATCTCTTACGGTTTAGCAGCTATGCACAATTCCGTAAAATTCATTCAGAATAAAGTGGTCTTCAGGGTCTATTCCCAGAACATTCAAGATATACATTTTATTTGTCAGGTAAATATCTTTAATATACGATATTTTAATCAAAATCGTTAGAACCATTTTTTAGAAAATAAAAATTTTCGAAAAAAGTTCCATGTAAAGGGTAGTTGGGAGTGGGGGGGATTTTTTTGAAAATCTTCATATTGCATCCTTGGAAGATACCAAACTTAAATACCAAGTTTGGGCTTTAACGGTCCTTTCGTTTTTGCGCTATGGTGCCCACAGACACACACATACACACAGACAGACAGACAGATAGACAGACACACACACGGACATTTTTCTAAAAATGTTTTTTTTATATTCAGGGAGAAAGTAAAAATATATAGTAGTGGGATAGAAAAGAGTCTTGTACATGTAACAGACTTATTATTATTATTATTTATCTTTTAATATCTGTTTTTCTATAGAGGAAGTATTATATTCCGCCCATGTGTATTTTACTGGAAGTACCTCTTTTGAATAGCGTAAATAAGAAGAGCATTTTTAGAAGAAAAAAAGAAAATGTGTGTGTGTGTGTGTGTGAGAGAGAGAGAGAGAGAGAGAGAGAGAGAGAGAGAGAGAGAGAGACAGCATAACTCAAAACGAAAAATTGATTAAATACCAAACATGATATTTAAGTTCATTGTTTCCCAAAGAGACGACATACAGATTTTCAAAGAAAACCACACCCCAAACTATCCTTCACATGGACGATTTTTTAAAAATTTTAACTTTCTAAAAAATGCACACATGATTAAAGTATCGTAGTTTTAAAACAGTTTCGCGATAATACTAAAAATTCTGTAAATGTGTATATCCTTTACTGAAATACAGTAATACGTTTTTGTAAGAATAGGTTGCTGTAGAATGGATAGAGAAGGTCATGTGGATATATCACGTGAGCATAAATTTTTACATTGAACGTATTACTTTCTCTATCTCTGGCAAGTAATTGTCAGAGAGAATGTAAAATTTAAATGTTCTCGAAACTCGCACATATTTGGATTCATTCCGAAATGCACATCATGTTTCAATTTGGACAAGGCATTGTGTGCCGCCTACATAATCTCCATGGTTTCCCTTACTGTGTAACCTTTCAACAATACTTGGCTGTTAAATCTGGGGGTGCAGCACTCTTTTTCAGCAAAAAGGCCATTAATTGGACCGGGGTGGACATGACAATAGCTGCATTAGTGGGGGTGGGTGGGTTCAGCCGAGCATAGAACTGGGTGATAATGTGCACATAGTGTGTTGTGGCATCGTCCGTCAACTGTTTCTCTCAGCGGCGCCCAACTGATAAGGTAAGCCTTTGCAGCGCCTGTGTACAGGATTATTTCACAATGTCCCCACTCTTATCACACACTTCCAAAATTTGTTAGACATCCTGCTGCTGTAGGCAGATGCCTCACCTAATAGGTTTGCAACCTACTCTAACAATTCAAACCGTAATAGCTATCATTGCGAATCGTTATACATAAAATCCCAAAGCAAAACTTTTAGGTTCATAATATGACGTCATCACTTGTAGACTTCCCAAACTGAAACAATACTTAAACCGCTGAGTATGGCTTCGAAATTTTGCGGATTAGCAGAGACAGGAAACTCGTGCGAACAAATGGCACCATCTTTGTAAACGCACGGATTTATATTATGACCGTGCGAGCGCGTAGAGGTCTACCATAGGCGCTGCTTTTGTACCGATCGCCCGCTCTTAATAACAGAGCTCTAACACAATAGCCGCACAAACAAAGCGTGTGTCGTTTGCTTGCAGTTGAGTAAATCAGTTCTGGAGACGTCGGTTTTGCAATATCTCGTACCTTTGATATGTAAAAGCTTCGTTCTGGGCACGGGACGCATATAAGGGACCGACGATTGTTAGCCGCACAGTCAAGGAATGAACAGTTAAGACAGTGCAGAGTGCCGTTTAGTTGTGAGTTGTGATTCAGTGGTGATTCGATTTGGCGGATCAGTTGTACCGGGTGTGTGTCGTTATCGATTGAAATGTAACGTGTTGTGTGTTTTAGTGTCAAATAAAGTGTGTTTAGCAATAACTAATGTGACTCATTTGTTACAGTATTAATAATTATTATTTAACACGCGTGTGTATGTAGGGTAATCTCAAAAACCACTCAACCGACTTTGACATTGTTTTACCGTGAAAAGCTCTTCTCTTTCTGGCGGATGTGGACTTTAAAAACCTTCTTATTTCTATTCATAAGTTATTAATAAACTAAACATGATTTACAAACTAATGTAATATAACACATTGGGGTTATATAGGAAACTCTGTTCTTATGAAAAAGGCTATCGTTGAGAATGCTATGGATTATACAATAAATAATTGTCATTACACAGAAAATGCACACCAACTACTTTTTATATGGAACATATTTTGAAAATTTTGATTTTCTCAAAAATAGCTCTAACAATTTTTCTAAAAATGTCATATGTTTTAAGATATTTTTAAAACAGTCGAAATGAATATCCTTAATTTTCTGACAATAGTCTCTGAAGGCTTCTTCATTCTAGTAGACTTTTGTATAACTGGTAAACCGTAAGAGATAGGCAAAAACTTACAGCACAAACAACATAAATCTCCTTTAAAACACACAATTTATGCCATATACAGTTTTATTTAGATTAAAGCGTTTTCGAGAGACTTTTTATTATTAGTTTCAATTTTAAGCTATTTAATTTTCTCAAACGGGAAGTTATCTTTCGTTTCATCTTTCTAATTTTACTCCCGGAAAGCAATGAGATCCGAATTTCAATTGTTTCAATAGCGAAAAGATTTCAACATTGTACTGTCGCTTTAGCCTAGTGTATTGCCTTATACTTCTTATATTTGCAAAAAAGCAAGCACGAAAAATAATGAAATACTTGTTTTGCTTCAATGGGTTGTTTTATTTTTGACATTGAATTCATTATTTGGTTTTAAATGAGAGAGATTGCAGTATAACTCGAGCGGTGGGCGGGATTTATACCTATATTCGATTTATTGTTTATATCAGGACACTTTAAACAACATTAATTACTCGACACCGAACCGAGATGTGGACGTTGTTGATCAGATCCTAGCTGAGACCAAAATGTGATTCCAAAGCCAATAAAGGTAGATCAATAAAACCTCTTATGGTCAGCGTGGATTAGGCAGTTGTCCAGGAACAAAGCCGCGTACCTGGATTAACGTAAATAGATTGAGAAACACCGAGTCGCATCCGAGATATTCCTTGTTATAGATTTCATTTTTAAACTACTTAAACTTTTCTCAAACCTGAAATCATCTTACGTTTCACATCTCTTTTATTTTACTTTGGCCATTTAAAGAGAACGAATTTCAATTGTTTCACATAGCGATCAGCTTTTGAAAGATCTGACTGTGGTTTAGCCCAGTGTAATCCCTTATTTTCCATCTACTTGTAAGGAAGTAAGTAAGGACACTTCTGCTAATGTTTATTTTGATTAGATGGTGTAGATAAAAGAACAGTGTTTTCTAAGAATAATTTGTTTTGCATAATAGGTAGAGAAATTCATGTGAATAGAACACATCGGATTTTTAAAATTTCTTAACGCTTACTTGTTATTATAGAATATTATACAAATTTCCTTCCGAATGAAGAGGACTTTAACTTTATTCTCAAAAATAAAATATATGCATTTCATTTGTGACGTAAGCATCAAAATCGTTACGATACATTTTTAAGAAAATCAACAA
The DNA here is from genome assembly GCA_030762935.1 of Hymenopus coronatus. Taxonomy (NCBI): domain Eukaryota; kingdom Metazoa; phylum Arthropoda; class Insecta; order Mantodea; family Hymenopodidae; genus Hymenopus; species Hymenopus coronatus. The sequence continues at coordinate 33,834,742 of CM060897.1, forward strand.
TTTCGAAAAATTTTACATGTAAAGTTTAGTTGGAGGTGGGAGATATTCTGGAAAACTGCCCAACTTATAACAATTTTTGTATTTATCCAAATTTTCGTAACCATGCAAACAGAACGGAATTTCAAAGCCATCAAATAGCTATCCGTTCCTAAAGTTTGGACTATTATTTAAGCCTTCTGTAATTTTGTTGTACCTACAAGGAAGTGTGCAATAACACAATTTCTGCTTATTTTGATTGACATGAAGGAGGTAGAAGGATAAGCCTATGTAAAAGCTGAAGAATGGTTAGAGAAAGTCATATAAATGTGACACAAGATTTTTTATAAGTTGAGTCATTTTACTTTGTAGTCACTATATGGTCCTTCCTAGGCAATACTGAACTATGGAAAGTTTATGTAATTCATGCCAGTGGCGTGTCCAAATCCGCTTACAAAGACAGGGTAAATAATTCGTACATAATTGGCAGCAGTGGCCACCGTAATAATTTTTCCCGCCTTTAACGCGATGATGGTTCCCATGAACATTGTTGCTGTATGTTGGCAGCACCGTGTTGAAACAGACGAAGAATGAATAATTGAAGAACACGTTGCCGGGGAACAAAACATCTTGTGAGTCCGCTATTGTTAACAGTTTGTCCACGCCACTTTGTATTCCAAGGCAAAGCCAACACGAAGAAAACAACAACAGAAAAAGTGGTATGAATATGTAGCGATAGTGTTTTGTTCTGGGCCTGCCGGCTTCTTCCTTCACGTAGATGTAGGTCACGCAGTAGGGTTTGGGCGTTTCTTGGGAAAATTCACTCACATCATTTGCCATTCATCAGCCAAACACAATATTTTATTCTCTGTTAGCGATGTGCGGATTGAGTTATTTTCCTCTTCACATCTTTCACATGCTGAAAGAAAAATCTCATGCGTTCCATTCACATGATTTTTTCTATCTATTCTGCAACAAACTATTTTTACAAAAATGTATTCTTCTTACTACTTCATAATAATCGAAATAAACCTGGACAGAAATGGGGTTATTACTTATTTGTAGGTGCAAGGAAAATAAGGGAATTATTTAGGCTAAAGCGAAATCACATCTTTTAAGAGCTGGTGGTTATGTGATAGTTTAGAAATTCGATTCTCTTTGCACAACTTGGTCTAAAAAGAAAGAAACAGACGCAAAATTCAAACAGGACTCCAGAGGTTATTCCCACAAAATCCAAGGTGTACATTTCATTTGCAATGAAAGATCTTAAATGTTTGGTATCTTTTTACAAAAGCGTCAGACATTTTTTGTGACTTGTGATTCTCTCATGTAACATTATACCAAATCAGTACTGTACTGTGAATTAATTGTTTCTTCCAAACCAGAATGTATATTAATCATACGAAATTTGATTAGGTCCACGAATATTCCAATAAAGACAGAAAAAATAATTATAAATTGAATACAGTAGTTGTTGGAACAGGAGTCAGACTCTTATATTTCCAGTTTTCCCTACGAGATATGCGTCGGTCTGTGTAGCTTAGTTGTAGGCGCTAGCCTTCTAATCTCAAGGTTGCGCGCTCAAACCCGGCCCAGACCGAATGTTTTTAAGTATGCTTAAAAGTGACAGCGCCATGTCAGTAGAACTTCTGCGGCACTGATATGATCCTGGCAATTGACAACGTCGTTAACAAACGAATATTGATATTACTACGATATATGCAGTAGCCGTTTTAGTAAAAGATCCTAGAGTACAAATCAATAGATACTTTGTGGCAAGCAACATATCTTTTCACATATAATTTGGACTAAGTGCTTATTTATTGCCAACTAGGCCAATGCACGTTTAATCCTAATCTGTAATTTTGTGTATTTGTATCAATTGTGAAAATTGTACTTGGTTTGTTTTAAAGTCAACATTGCACGTTAAACTACGTTAACACAATTAAATCACTTACATCACTGTATTAGTATTTATTTTAATATCCACCTACGTTTACTTACTTTCTCTACACGTACTATGTACATACTATATAGAGAAGATATTGCACTCCACCAAAAAATTCGATACCGAGATTTCACCGGAAATATATGTTTTAGGGTCCCCCTGTATTCAAAAAAAGTATTTTCAGAAAAAGTTCCGTGTGTGTGTATGTCCGTGTGTCTGTGAACACGATAACTCAAAAACGAAAAGTCAGTAAAATACCAAACTTGGTATTTAAGTTTAGTATCTTCCAGGGATGCGACACGAAGATTTCGAGAAAAATCCCCCCACCCCAAACTACCCTTTACATGGAACTTTTTTTCGAAAATTTTGATTTTATAAAAAATGGCACCAACGATTTTGATTGAAATATCGTATATTAAAGATATTTACCTGTCAATTAAAATGTATATTTTGAATTTTCTGGGAATAGCTTCTGTCAATTAAAATGTATATTTTGAATTTTCTGGGAATAGCTTCTGAAGACTACTTTATTCTGGGCCAATTTTACGGAATTTTGCGTAACTGCTAAACCGTAAGAGATGGACAAAAACTTACCAACATGGACAACAAATGTACAGCACTTTAAAACACACAAATTATGTTATATACTTTTTTTCGTGGAGTTGATTGTTTTTGAGATATTCCTTGTTTTTGGTTTCAGCTATAAAAGATTTATACTTTTCTCATACAGGAATTTGTCAATTCCTGTCCATACAAACAAAGGAACTTCGGTCACATAGCAACCGGCTTTTGATTATCACTTTATCCTATGGTACTCCCTTATTTCGCTTCTACTTACAAGCAAGCAAGTAATAAGACTATTAGCATGAAGTAAATAGAAGCATAAACTTATTAACAATAATTTTTGCAGAGATGTAGAGAAAGTCATTTGAAAGGAACACATCAGATGAAACATTACATTTTAGTGTTTCAACTTCCTCTCTCTAATCGTTACATTACTGAGTGCCAGTGTGTAGTTAGTAGTATAGTGTAGTGTACCGGAGGGGATACCACACCTCAGCCAGTGTGAGACTTTTTGTACGTCAGACACCGTGAAGAGAGGATGACATGAGAGCAATTACAGGGAGCAGCCAGAACCAGACTGCGGCAGGGAGCCGTCGTGGAGAGTCCCTAACAGTTTCCAAGTTGATTTAATCGTTTTTTCACATTGGCCGTGTGTGGGACAGGAGATGGATAGGTAGAGTCAGACTGAAAAATTCAATGCCATAGCCGGGATTTGAACCACGGATCTCCCGGTCTCAAGCCGGTTGCGCTACCACTTTTGGGTAGTGTTTAACGCCCGCTTTAACTACTAATGGCACCGCAGGCGGTGACACTGATGATACATGAATGATGATGGAGCACCGGTGGAATGCGATGGCGGGGGAAACCGGAGTACCCGGAGAAAACCCGCCCCAGCGCCGTTTTGTCCACCACAAATTTCACATGCGGTCGCTTGGGATCGAACCCCGGCCGTCTAGGTGAGAGTCGAGTGGTCTAACCACTCGGCCACGGCGTGGCCGCGCTACCACTGAGCTACCATTGGCATATCATTGAACTTCTCAACTGACTCGTATATTTCCCGGTAAACCACAAGGTGATCTCAATTATTTTGTGATGACAACCCCAATGGCGACTTAGAAGGCTGCAAATAGATACTTAAGTCCCAGGATTCATAATATAGCCGAGCCAGTTAAGAAATTCAATGGTATGCCAGTATATTGCCAAGGTGGTAGAGCAACCGGATAGAGACCACCGGGAAATCCGTGGTTCAAATCCCGGCTATGGAATTGACTTTTTCAGTCTGTCTCTACCTTATCCATTTCCCAAGCTATTCTTCATATCGACATGGTGTGCGCTAGGAGCCCGCACCTCAGGTCTTTATAAACATTCCTGAGTATACCGACGACCCCCAGCAGGGAGCGGAGAGCAGAGTAGCCAAAGTGCAATGATCTCCACGAGAGGGCGCCACCACCCCAGTCCTCGCTGACACAACTCAGAAAGAAAGACCAGACGGATCCCATGACCTCCCGAATGCCAGTCCCAGACGAAACGCCTGACCCACCAGGCTCAGTAGTGTGTAAGCACTGGATACTGCCATAATTATTGGAAATGCATCACATCGCCATGCTCTAATATCTTTGTATATCAAAATGTGTTTAAGTCTATGTAAAAAGAAATTGAACAATTTTTTTTTCTCGCCAACATTTTTGGTAAAATGCATTCGCCTTACACAATAAAACTGTATAACCGTAATGTTCACGGTATGGTACGTCTGACAGCGTCACACATTGTCTCTATCCGCTCACCTCGTGTCATATGTTATCAGAAGCTTCCCATTCTTGGCTGGCTATTGTTCACCGAAGTGGTTTATCTAATAACCTACGCAGAGAGAGAGAGGAAGGGAGGGAGAGAGAGAGTTTATCCACAGCAAAACGTAGTCTGTAACAACCTGGAAAACAGTAACAAAAATTCTGATGTACTCCATTTACATGACTTTCTCTACATCTCTTCAACAAATTTCTGTTAAAAAACTTCATCTTCTATTTAATTCATGCTAATCGAGAACATTTAGCAGCAATAGTCTTATTGCCCGCTTCCTCTAAAGTAGAAACGAAATCCGGGAGTACCATAAGCTAAAGCGATAGTCAAATCTTTTAAAAGCTGGATTCTAGGTGATGAAATTCCTTTGTTTGTATGGCCAGGAGTTGAAAATCCCTTAATGAGAAAAATATAAGTAAGAGCTGAAGCTTACCTGACTAGTAGGTGTTCTCTTTTGGTCAGGTAAGTAGATGGATTGACTCCAACGTTTCGAAGTTGTGCATTGAAGATGTAACTGTTGAAAAAGGATGTATATGATAACAATTACGTATAATAATGGAAACTGAGTAGAGAAACTAATGTGAGATTTATAAACATCATAGTTGTAGTACTATAGTCAGTGACTATTTCTCAAAATGTCAACACAAACTATGATATTGGAAAAAAGATTTGATTCACATAAAGCTCTGTTTCATTCCATAAAACAATGACAGCTCCATTCTGTGTTTGAATAGATTAAAAATGGAAGTGTTAAAATCGTTGAACTTGAGCTGTTTTTTGTTCTCCCTAGTAGGAAGACAACGTTGTAGCTTTCTTTTGTTTCGCAATTGATTTTCCGCATCCTGTAGCTGAAAATGGGAAGGGGTCGCTCATCTCCGCTCTATAAAATTGAGTACCAAAAGCAATCTTGTCTGTACGTGATGAAAAACAGAAAAGCGCTCTATTCAACAAACAGTAATCGCAAAAGCTAATTCCTTGGCCTCTTTCCTGATGAGCTCGCTTTGTGCCTTCGGGGCTCATGCGCAGTTTCAAATTACACAAAACTGCTCAATAATGTCATTTTCTCTGTTTCTCTCGCAAACCAGTCTTCCTTATCCAGAATATTATGATTTGTATCGAGATAAATCGCACAACCGCGACTCCAGTTGCCTACGCGTCTTTCATTTTAATTTCTACTTTCTCTATCGCATACATAGTAGGTTGAGAAGGTATTGCATTCCATCCAAATATTCGATACTGAGATTTCATCGGAAATGTATGCGTTGTTAAACCCTGAAGACAAAAAGAAGCAATTTTTTAGAAAAAAGTTCGTGAGTGTCTCTGTCTGTTTCTCGGTCTGTGTGTATATGTGAGTGCGTGAGCATAACTTAAAAGGAAAGGTGGAGTAAATGCCAAACTTGGTATTAATGTTTAGTTCTTCACAACGTGTTGCGGGCTGGTTTGTAGGTTGTACAAATTCGACTTTCACCAGAAAATGTTAACAATTTTTTTTTTTTTTACTTTTTCTACACGTACTATGTACTTAGTGTATAAAGGAAGTATTGCATTCCACCCAAAAATTCGATACTGAGATTTCACCGGAAATAGACGTTTAAAGGTCCTCTATGTTTGTGTGTCCATGTGTTTGTGAATACAATAACTCAAAAACGAAAAGTTGCGTAAAATACCAAACCCGATATTTAAGTTTAGTATCTTTCAAGGATGCGACACAAAGATTTTGAGGGAAATCTCCCATCCCAGACGTGGAAAATTTTTCGCAAATTTTGACTTTCTCAAAAATGAGTATAACGTATTTGATTAAAATGCCATATATTAAAGATATTTACGTGACAAATAAAATGTATATCTTGAATTTTATGGGACTAGCTTGAGAAAACCTCTTTATTCTGAATGAATTTTGTTGGAGTTTGCATAACTGTTAAACCTTAAGAGATAGATAAAAACTTACTACAAAAAAGGTATATCTCGTTAAAATACTCAATTTAAGTAATATACATGTTATTCGCGGAGTTGACCGTTTTTTGAGACATTCCTCGCTATTTGGTTTCAGTTTTAAAGTACTTAAATGCTTTTGCTAACGGGAATGCATGAAAACGTATTTCACCCACATGGCAACCAGCTTTTAAAGATTTGACTATTATTTTAGCCTAGTGCATCCCATTACTTCCCTTCTACTTACAAGAAAGCATATCTGCTATTTTTTATCTCGAGTAACATGAAGTAGATAGAAGAATAAGCCTTTTAACAAAAAGTTATTACTGAGATGTAGAGAAAGTCATGTCAATGGAACACGTCAGATTTTTAGAAAAAGGTCCGTGTACATGTGTGTGTCTGTGAATACAACTCAAAAACGAACTTGGTATTTGGGTTTAGTATCTTCCAAGGATGCGACTCAAAGATTTTGAGGAAAATCCTCCCGCCCCAAACTATCCTTTATATAATTTTTTGTTGTTGTTGAAATGTTGATTTTTTCAGAAATAGCTATAAGGATTTTGATTAAAATGCCACATATTAAATATATTTACATGACAAAGAAGAAGTATATCTTGAATTTTCTGGGAATAGCCTGAGAACACCTTTTTATTCTGGATGACATTTTCTGGATTTTGCATAACTATTAAACCGTAAGAGATAGATAAAAACTTACTACACAAAAATGTAGATCTCGTTAAAACACACAATTTGTCATATGTAGTTTTTTCGTGGAGTTGACCATTTTTAGATGTTCCTTGCTATTGGTTTAAAATTATTGAAAGTTTTCACCTACGGAAATTTGTCAACTCCTGGCAATGCAAAGAAACGCATTTCATCCACATGGCAACCAGCTTTTAAGAGATTTGACTATCATTTTAGCTTAGTATATTCCATTATTTTCCTTCTACTTAAAATTCCTACTAATGTTTGTCTCGATTAGCATGAATTAGACAGAAGCATGAGCTTTTTAACAATAATTTGTTACAGAGATGTACAGAAAGTCACGTGAATGAAACACATAAGGTTTTTTTATCCCAACTCCACAATTCATTATTAAGGGAACGTGTATCTTAACACTAATTTGTTAATAGGAACAGAAGCTGTTGATGGTTTAGTTAACAGAGACAGTATGGTGTTTAAATTGACTAAAGCTGTGTGTCAAATCAAGAGATGTTAGCTGCCAGCCTTTGATCTCTCAGCAGAAAATGGAGTGAACTCTGATAGCAGGCGTTTCCGCTTCCTATCCAAAGAACCTAAAACGCACAGATACACCACATTTCCCTAATTGTCTCAACAGCTCCGCCGCACGCTTATATTGCCTTCAAGTAGCTAATGGTTAATAAATGTGGTTGTGGAAACCCTTATTTTCGTGTTATGATTATGGTTACACACTGCCGAAACGACTCTGCATTAACGGTTAACTGTTAACGCTTCATTACAGACCCTTCGTTTGGACGTGTGGCCGGCTTACGGGGAATTTGCATGACATGGGTAAGGACGTTGTTTGCCACCGAAATCGCATATCCACAGCTCCTTAAATTTAAACATATAGATTTCTAAAGTAAGTTATATTTGCAATAAACACATAGTTTTATGTCGTTGAAGGTATTGAAAATGATGTCCATGTGACTCCATATATGCATTTTTAGAAAAACGTATTTTGTGTGTGTTGGTTGGGCACCATAGCTCAAAAACAAAAAGCCCGTTAAATGCCAAAATTTATATTTAAGTGCTGTACCTTCTAAGGGTGCGACACAAGATTTTCAATAAGATCCACCCCAACTACACTTTACATGGAACATTTTCCAAACATTTTAATTTTCTCAATAATGGCTATAACGATTTTGATTAAAATTACCATATGTTTAAAATATTTTCAAGACAAATGACATGTATATCTTGAATGTTCTGGAAATTGCCTCTGAAGATAACCTCATTTTGGATGACTTTTGTATAACTGGTAAGATATAGACAAAAACGTACTATGTATACATCTATAGTAAGTACCATGTACATACATACATTCATCATGCATGCATACATACACACATAGATACATACATACATACACACACACAGGCAGACAGACAGACAGACAGACACACACACACATACATACTCACATGGTGTCCCAAAATTCAACCACACAAATTTGCAGGATTGTATAAACGCTTTGAGATAGGGATCCCTCTACAATCCGTCCAATTTATGCGGTCGAATCCTGGGATATCCTCTGTGTGTGTGTGTGTGTGTGTGTGTGTGTGTGTGTGTGTGTGTGTGTGTGTGTGGAATATGAGATGAAAATAAGGATGAATTCTGTTTGAGGAACGTTTAAGTAGCTTAAAACGTTATTTAAGTCAAAAATACGGAATATCTCATAAACTGTTAACTCCACAAAAAATGTAGGTATATGACATAAATTGTGTGTTTCAATATACACATATATATATATATATATATATATATAGTACTAGTTAGCTGTTTATGAGATATTCTGTGTTATTGATTTCGATTTTAAATTGCTTAAATTTTCCTCAAACGAAAGTCATCTTTACTTGCATATCTTTTGTTTGATTACTGGCAGGTAAGAAACCGAATTTCAATTCTTTCACATAGCGACCGGCTTTTAAAAAATTGACTATCGCTTTAGTCTAGTTCCTTCTACTTAAAACAAGCAAGTAAAATAGCAATTCTGCTAATGTTTATCCTTATTGGTATTATTTAGATAAAAGAGTAATGTTTTCTAAGAACAAATTGTGTGCGGAACAGCTAGAGAAATGCATGAGAATAGACCACATCGAATGTTTTGCAAATGCTTTTTTTGATTAACATAAAGAAGCAGATAGCAAAATACGCATTTGTAAGAATGGCTTGCAGGAGTCATGTAATGAACAGATGTGTCTGGATGATTTCTGATACACAATATCCAATCCATGTTGACATTGCCTTTCCTTCCTATAGAAAATCCTCTTGCTGTATAACGTTATGTTGCCAGCAATAATAATAATTGTGTTCCTGAACAGATCTATCTGTGAGGTGTTTCTTTTTGTATCGGTTCCAATCACTGACTCATGACAGGTGCCTTTGTTGTGTGGAGCAGTTCGTTTTCAATGATACAAACCTGTTGAGTGTCTGCACCATCATTACACAGATAAGACTGAACAAAGTAACACGTGAATAGCATTCATCCGTCTGCATATCGGGGCAGAAATTCAACTTTTCTGTTTACTTCCTGCTTGGCTATTAGGTACAGAAGGTTTTATATTCCACCCAAAAATTGCATATCGAGGAAATAAAGTGCTCTGAAGCCATAAATAAATAATCAATTTTAAAAAGGGCAAATTTATGTCTGTGTATTCCTCAACAGCTAGTTCAAAACAAAATTGATATTCAAGTTCTCCAGCTTCCAAAGATCCGGAAGAAAGATTTTTCAGAAAATGCCCCACCCCAAATTACCCTTTGAATAGTATATTTTTACATTCTCTATTTAGTACATAGTGTAGAGAAGGTATTGCTCTCCACCCTAAAAATTTGATACCCAGATTTCACTGGAAATACACGTTTTAATGTCTCTGTATTGAAAAAAAAATTAGAAAAAAATTTCATGTGTATGTGTTAGTGTGTCTGTTAACTCAAAATGAAACGCGGTAAAATACCAAACTTGGCAAACTTAAATACCAAGTTTGGTATTTTACAGACTTTTCATTTTGAGTTATTGTGTTAACAAATACACACCCACACACGGACCTTTTTCTAATTTTTTTTAAAGTTTAGTATCTCCTAAGGATGCGAAACGAAGTTTTTTCGGAAAATCTCCCCACGCCAAACTACCCTTTACATAGAAAAAATCCAAAATTTTGATTTTCTCAAAAGGGCTCTAACGGTTTTAATTAAAGTACAGTATATATAAGATATTTACACGACAAAACTATTCATTGGAATAAATAGTAATTTTTATGTATTTATGTTTTATTTAGGTAGACTTAAGTAAACATTTTGAATTTTCTGGGAGTAGCCTCTGAAACCTCTTCATTTGAATGACTTGCATAACTCGTAAAACCGTAAGAGACAGACACAAGGTTACAACACAAAAATTGTAGAGTTCGTTAAAATACACATTTTATGCCATATATACATTTTTTGTGGAGTTAACCATTTTGTTGGGTTTCAATTTTGAAATTCCTAAACTTTTCTCATACGGGAGTTTGTCAAATCCTGGCCACACAAAGAAGCAAATCTCAATCATAGAGCAGCCGGCTTTTAAAAGATGTGGGTATCGCTTTAGCGTGGTGTGTTCCCTATTTCCCTTCTACTTGCATGGAATTATTTCTGCTAATCTTTCTTTATCCGTTAGCATGAAGCAGGTAGAAGAATAAACTTTTTAAGATAACTGGGAAACAGCAACATATAGAAAACATCTTACTGTATAAAAATGTGTATCTCATAAAAACAGACAATTTATATAATTTCCCAGATAACCCTGGTTATTGTTTTAAATGTTCCAATAATTATAGTTTTTATCAAATGGAGAATAGTTATTTTTTTTTCATTAATGAAAAACGGAATTGCAATCCCATCATGTCCTCTTTAAAGATTTGACTATCGCTTTAGCCTAGTGTATTTCTCTATTCCCCTTGTACCTGCAAGGAAATATGAAAGAAAACCGTTTCTAATAATGTTTATCTCAATTAGTATAAAGTACATATAAGGATACGCTTTTGTAGAATAGTTTGTTGCAGAATACGCAGAAAAATTCTGGTGAACTTCTTAAAAATTTTACTCCCGGCAATTAAAATGGAACCGAATATCATTGCTAACATATAACGAAAAGTTCCTAAAAGATTTGATTATCGCTTTAGCCTATTGTACTTCCTTATTTCCATTCTACCTAGCCTACAAGGCTGTAGCAATAAGACTATTTCTGTCGACGTTTATCTCGATTAGCATGAAGTAGGGAGAAATTGCAGGTTCTACCAATGCAATAAAAGCAGACATTGTGGTATAAAGAAACGAAGATGACGCTGAAACATGGGAAAACCATGCACAGTTATAAAGTCATTGACCGAATGTGTGTGACTTATTCCCAAATCCTCTCAACCCTCACTCTTACACATCAAAATCGATGAGCTGGAAGTCTTAGTTTTGGTTGGCAACCCTGCCTTTGTCATTGGTTCGGCTTCCTAACTCCGCATACATGGAAAAGTTAAGTTAACTGTAAAACCTGATGGGGAAAGGGTTTTAAAAAAAAGAAAAGAAAACATTGGATTAAATGCAGAATTTAAATGATGACTGCAGGTGACTAAGTGTGAATATCTAAACGGAATTATTTACAACGTTGAATATGATTGCTATTTTCTTTTTCCAGAACTCAGGTCAAAACGTAATCTGCTTCAGGTCATTGTTAGAATGGCAGATGATTTCATATAAAGTGAAATATATATGTTCCATTTTAACTGATCGGAATCCTCAGAGATACTGGGAGTGACTTCACAAAGTTTCACATTTTTGTATGGATTTTACGGGCGCGTTTATTGTGATTGCATTGCTATTTTGTTAATAAATATACTAAATTTCATTCATTTTTACTTTCTCTAGCTTGCTTGTATAATGCACATAATAAAAAGAGAAAGTATTGTATTCCAACCAAAAATTCGTTATCAAGATTTCACCGAATAGATGTTTTCATACACCCTGAATCCATAAAGTGTGTGTGTATTTATGTCTGTTGCAGTATAGCTCAAAAACGAAAAGTCGGGTGAATACCAAACTTCGTATTTAAGTTCACTATCTTCCAAGAATGCGACACGAAGATTTTCAAAAAAAATTTCTGCCCCCTAACTACCTTTTACACGGAAATTTTTCGAAAATTTTGATTTTCTCAGAAATGTCACTAACGACTTTTATTAAAATGGCATACGTATAAGATATTTTCATGGCAAACGAAATGTATATCTTGAATTTTCTGGGAATAACCTCTGAAGACCTCTTCATTCTTTATGACTTTTTTATAGCTTTTGTATAACAGGCAAACTGTAAGAAATAAACACAAACGTACTACACAAAAATGTAGATCCCATTAAAGCACATAATTTATGGCCTATATCCCTTTTTGTAGAGTAAACCGTTTTCGAGGTATTCCGAGTTATTGGTTTCAGTTTTAAAATACTTAAAATTTTCTCAAACGGGAATCATCTTTCTTTTCCTCTCTTATTTGTTTACTCCTAGCAAGCAAAGAGAAACGAATTGTTTCTTAGCGACCGGTTTTTAAAGGATCCGACTATCGCTTTAGCCTAGTGTATTTCCTTATTTCCCTTCTACTTACAAAGAAACAAGTAATAAGACCAATTCTGGCAATTTTTATCTTGATTAGCATGGTGTATATAGAAATAATATTTTATAAGGAAAGTTTTTATGGAACAACTAGAGAAAGTGATGTGAGTGGAACATATCAGTTTTTTTTTTTTTTTTTTTTTTCATTTGTATAGCCCCCTTTAACTTCTATGGCCATAGTTTTCCCGCTGAACAATAGGGTTTATTAACGTAGCTTTTTCAGTATTATACCGTTAAGCACACACACACACACACAGTCATCTGCGTACTTCCAGGCTATGTGGGGATAGGGAATGATTCTAATTAAAGAAAAATTCCTCGCCCCTGTCGGAAATCGAATCCAAGACCTCTGAGTGAGAAACCAGAACGCTGGTCACTCGACGACAGTCATCATTCACATTGGATTAACACTTTGTGATCTATAAATTAGTTTTTAATTTTTCATATGTAAATATTTCGAAATTAAAATGGTCCATGCATGTTTTCAACCGTAAACAAAACCTGTATAGATATGTAGATACTTTAATCCTTAAAATTAATATTTTCATAGAAAAACATGCTTTAAAATTATTATTTCTATGAGCATGTATATGATCCTATAAAATGTTGCAGTCGGTACTTCTGCTCATTCTGTGAAATATTAGTGGAATTTGAATTTTAGAAAAGTGGAACTTTTTGAAGGTGTGAAGATGTAGTTTTGAGAATAATGCGGCTGTATAAAATAGTATGCTAGAAATCTTTTATAAGTGTAACGTTCTTAAACTTGGTTGATCGTATCGGATGATGGAGGAAATCGGTAAAATGATGCTCATAGTATTTCGGAATCCCTGGAGCTTAAATATACTCAATATCTTCTCAGAATAAGGGAAAACCCGGAAGAAACCTTATTCAGGTAACTCACCCTAAGCGAGATTCGAACCAGCAACCTGTTGAATGTGAGGCGCACACACTGTCGAGGCGGGCACAGGTGTATTGTATATTATTTAAACGTCTGTAATGCCCGAAGTTAGGGGGAAGAGAATTGTAAATACCTCTCTAGGGATCTCCAAAGGTTCCAAAAGCCATTTGTTAAAAATTGGATGTGTTCCCTTCACATGATTTTCTCTCCCTGTTCTGCAAACAAACTATTCTTACAAAGACTATTCTTTTAGCTACATCATACTGACTAAGATAAACATTAGCATAAATTGTCTTATTGCTTCCTTGCAAATAGAAAGGAAATAAGGGAATGCTCTAGGCTAAAGCGGTAGTCCAATCTTTTAAAAGCTAGTCGCTAGCATACAATTTAAATGTTTTGTTAGTGTTTAAAGGCCGCTTTTACTACTTGTGGCACCGCAGGCAATGACACTGGTGATACATGGAACGAAGATGGAGCACTGGGGAAACCGTAGAACACGGACAAAACCTGCCCTGTGCCTCTTTGTGCACCACAAATCTCACATGCGGTCGCTTGGAATCTAAGTGAGAGGCAAGTGGCCTAACCACTCGGCCACAGAGCGGCCACCACAATTGAAATTCCGTTCCCATTGTAGTAAGGAGTAAAACAAAAGAGACATGAACAACTGAAACTAATAAAATATGATCAACTAATATGATATGATCAACTCTATTAAAAATAGATTTTCTCAAAAATGGCTTTACGTTTTTGATTAAAATCTGTTATATTTAAGATATTTACATAACAAATAAAATATATATTCTGAATTTTCTGGGAATAGCCTCTGAAGACCTCTTTATTCTGGATGATTTTTATTGAATTTTGCATAACTGGTAAACCGTACGAGACAGACAATAACTTGCTGCATAAAAATGTAGATCTCGATAAAATACACAATTTATGTCATATTCATTGTTTTCGTAGAGTGGGCCGTTTTAGAGATATCCCTTGTTATTTATTTCAGCTTAAACTTTTCTATACTGGAACTTGTCAACGCTTGGCCACGCAAACAAAAAACATTTGGCTGTCGGTTCACCCTAGTGTATCCCCTTAATTCCCTTCTACTTATAACTAAGTAAAAATACCGTTTTTGCTAATGGTTATCTCGATTAGCATGAAGTAGATAGAAGAATAAGCTTATTAACAATTATTTGTTACAGAGATGTAGAGAAGGTCATGTGCTTGGAGCACAACAGATTTTTATTAGAGCAATGAATTTGAACAGTAAACATTTTTTATTCAAATAGCCGTTCAAAAGTTTTTAAATGTTTATTGTACGTAATAACTGGAATAAATTTCAACAAAATGTCTTACGTTTAGTGTAATTTCCAAATTTCTCAGATTTGACAGATGCTGGATGTGGAAGGTTTTTTAATTCCCCTAAGACGAATATTTATATTAATATACATTTAGGTTTACCTTCCTTTGGACATGAAATAAAATATGCGTTACAGGTTGAGATAACCATGGCAAAGTGAGCATGTAGGTAGTTGCACCATGTCAAAGGTAGAAATGTGACCAGGCTTCACTTTTGCGTGCTTGTCTATTCCCGGACCGTGGCCTGGTCAGACGAAGGTTAAAACATGAAAAAGTGCGCTTCTAAAGGGAATATTACATAAACCTTGTTACTGCACATGCGGGGCTTCTTTATCAAACTCACACAGGCGTCGCTCATGAGGAAACACACAAACATACAGGCTTAAATAATCTCTGCACCAAACAAGCTCTTTAGGGAGTATATAAGATTATAATTTTAATATCTGAAGAGAAAAGGTAAGTTGATTTAGAAAATTTTATTATATGAAAGAAAACTAATATGTACCAATCATATGACAAACTATTCTTGCAAAGGATTTTCTTTTATCTACATCATGCCATTTGAGGTAAATATTAACATAAATGGTTGTATTATTTAGTTCCTTATAAACAGAAGGGAAATAAAGGAAAACACTAGGCCAAAGAGAGTGACCTGACAGCTCAGAAACTGAAGGGCGGCCCAGGAATACATCACTTATGCGCGTCAACCCGTTAAGGGAATCACTACCGAAGACCTCGATGGGGAGCAACATCTACCAGCTTCTGTGTAATTAACTCAATAGGTTAGTGTCGGAGGACATTAAAGCGTATCACAACTCTCACCAAACGTGCCCAATCTGTCATTAGTTTCGGGATCATTGCCACGCCGAGTCCAACCCAATTCGAATAGTTCCCTTGCGGAAGGGGCTCAGATATTCGGCCCCACGCATACTTCTAGTAAATTCAGAAGTACCACGGGTGATCGGGGTCCGCAGCGCCCGCACCGGAACAGCTAAAGTAATAGTCAAAACTTTCAAAGATGGACGTCATGTGACCTGAGAACATCGTTTCCCTCTGCCATGCAACGCAGACACCCGGCCGCACTGCAACTCCGAAATCGGCGAACCAGATGAAAGATGAAATTAAATGAGAAGTGACGTGAAATGGAGAATATAATGAACTTTCCCAGCATTCACCTGTGACCGGGGAAACCTCTGAAATACTCATGGGTGAGAAACGTCGGTCGCGGAATCGAACCCACGTCCTCCCGAATACGAGTTGCACTGCTTCTCCGTGTGTCACCTCGCTTTGTCATAACCATAAGCAAGAGTTTTTGTTTTTAACTATAAATGAGAAACTTTTTGACTTGAAAAAACAAAATGTTGGTATGTATTTCACATAATTATGAAACATGGCGAGTTGCTTATTTTTTGCGATTTTTTTTAAATGTTTTCATATTTTCGAGAATTATATTTTTAGCGATAAATGAATAATATCTATTTTTTTTTTTTTGCATAAAAATGTGCGTTTATTACAAGTTGCTACAATAAAACTTTAATTTGACATTTGCTTCTTCAAAGTTTTGAAAGAATGTTTATAATTTCAAAGAACAGAAGTTAGCAGTTACAATGATTTCAAGATACTGAAATAAGACATCAAGCGAGAGAAAGCCTTGGTTTTGAAAATTGCATTTGGGTAACAGATCCAAAATTAGAATCTTAGATACAAAGGGAACCGAACCTTAATTGTTTCACACATCGACCAGCTTTTAAACGATTTGACTATCACTTTAGATAATTTATTCCCTTGTTTTTCTTTCTATTACAAGAAAGCAAGTAATAAGTGCATTTCTGTTTAGGACCATGTAGATAAAAAAAATATTTTGTAAGAAAAATGTGTTTGTAGAACAGCAAGAGAAATTTATGTGAATGGAACACAGATTTTTCTCCACACATAACTGCTACGAAAAATGAAAATGACATAACTTGTTACTTGAACTTGTAGTATGTTGTTGCAGTTTTTTGATGTCATATATGTGATTTGATTATATTCATGTGTTGATTTGAAATAATAGCTTTTGAATTGGAAATAAAGGTTTTAGGATTAATTGTACTTTAGTTGCTTATCAATTTTCATTTCAGGCATATAATTACTCATTAATTCTACGCAAATTGATGATGAAGTATTCAACACAAAACACCACCAATTAAAATTATTAATGCGAAATTTTAAAATAATTATAAACACAAAATCTTGCCTGTGGTCATAGTCATAGATGTTTATCAAATAAAATGAATGTTGAATGTGAAGTAAATACTATATCCCACATTGCTTCTTGAATGTTTGATAACATTATTTATTATATTTTGCAGGGTACCGAATGTAAGACTGCGTCAGTAAGGAGCAAGGCAAGTTCGCCGGAGCTACGTACAGCATGGGAACACGTGAACTTGCCTCTGATTTCACACGGTGAGTGAAACTACTGATGTCATAATATGCTTAAGTTGAAATGCACGTATGCGAGCCCTAAATTCTTAAAATGTGCAAAGTTTTTACTTTCTTTAGAACGTGTAGTAAGGAAAGTACTGTGTTCCTCCCAAAAATTTGATGTCGGGATTTCAACAAGAGGTACTCTGAATCCCCCCTAAAAATCAATTTCAGTCAAAGGTCGATGTGTGTGCGCCAGGGGGGATGTCTGAACAGCATAAACCAAATGAAAAGTACTTAAATACCAAACTTTAAATTTTAAACTGCCCTTTACATGGAACGGCTTTAACATTTGTTTTGATTAACATGATATTTACACGCCAAATAAAAATTTTGTCTTGAATTTTCTCGGAATAGCCTCTGAAGTTGTCTTCTTCATTCTAGTATATTTGCACAACTAGTAAACCATGGATAAAATCTTACTGAACAAATAATGTCGACTTCATTAAAACACACAATTTCAGTAAAATATATATTTTATGTAGTTAACCATTTCCGAGACATTCTTTGTTATTGGTTTCAATTTTAAAATAGAAATGTCTCAAATGGGAAGTTGTTATTCGTTTTTCTTTCACGTGGTCAAGCAGCGGAACGGAATTTCAATGCCATCCAAAGGATTTGATTATCGTTTTAGCCTAGTTATTGCCTTTCCCTTGTAGGTATAAAAATATATAATAGAGTCATTTCTGCTAATGTTTATCTCTGTTAGCATGAAGTATATAGAAGAATTAAGTTTTTATAAGAATAGGGTATTGCAAAATAGATAGAGAAAGTAATATGCATGTAACATCAGATTTTCCCTTAGGTAAGGTCCAGTCAATACACTTTTATTTCTTTTCCGCATAATTATAGCAAGCATTGGAAGTATTGTATTCCACGCAAAAGATGTTGCGCGGAAATATATGTTCCGAAATTCCCTGAATCCAAAACTCCATTTTTAATTTCCCCTCAGCTTAAATATATTCATTAGGGTAGGTATTGTATTCTACCAAAAAATCCTCCAATCCTCCTTCGTTATCTTTTATTTTCTCAAAAACGATTTTGATTAATATACCATGTTCCCTAACTATGTGCATGGCAAAGTTGGTCTACACATTGAATTTTCTGCGGACAGTTGTGAAGTTTTCTCCATTCTGAAAGTGTAAATTATTTTATATGGCTGATAAATCTTAAGAAAGAGACTAAAACTTAATGCACAAAAACTGACCTAAGTTTTACCAATAAGTACAGTGTCCAGTTTTCAAGTTTTTATTGACTGTTGCTGATCCTTTTATGTAATAGAGCAACGTTTGCAAAGGTTAATCTCGAATAAAATTAAGTAGATAGAAAACGTAAGCTTTAATAAGATACCTATCTCTATACCCATTATTAAAATTATAGATGTAGAGAGAGTTATGTGAGTGTAATACATCAGACCCTTACTTTCTGTAGCACTGCCAACATGATTCTTAAGTTTAGTGTCTCCCAAGGATGCAACACGAAGATTTTCAAGAAAATCCAACCACCGTATTTTTCGAAATGTTTGATTTTCTCAAAAATGACTCTAATGATTTTGTTTAAAATACATGAATTAAAATAGTTACATTACAAATAAAACGTATATCTCTAATTTCCTAGTAATAGCATTTGAAGTCCTATGCATTCTGAATGGCTTTTGCATATTTGGAAAACCGTAATAGATATACAAAAACTTACTGTACAAAAATGAAGATTTGGTCAAAACACACAAAATATGTCCTATCTATTTTGTTGTGGAGCTAATCATTTCCGAGATATTTCATGTTATTGGTTTCAGTTATTTTATACTTAACTATACCTTTTTCGAAATGTAAGTTCCTGACCATGCTAATATGCGAATGTTATTGACAATGGCATACATAGCAACAGCTTTCAAAACATTTGACTATCGCTTTAGCCTAATGTATTCTCTTAGTTCCCTTCTAGGCGTAAGCAATTAAGTAGTAAGACCATTCATTTAATGTTTATCTCGATTAGCATGAAGTAGAAATAAGAAGAATGTTTTGTTTGAAGTTTGTTTAAAAAGCAGGTAAAATATTTTATAATTATTATGCCTTTTGTAATTGTTGGTATTTTATAGGTATTTTTAAGGTCATCAAAATCCAGGCCCTGTCTAATCAGAAATTCCGGAAGCGACTAGAAATAGAGTAAGCGTAACAACCTAAAGGGATTCACTTAAATGAACACCTTCAGGGAATCTGTAATGATATACTACGCTGCAAGAAATTATGGTATTGGATGCTTGGAACAAGAAAGAAAGAGAGGAAGGTGCCTTCCAGGAAGTCTTGACAAATGGACGTTTTTGGGGGCGCTGCTCTCACGTAGATCCCGTGAGGAAACAAGCGGAATGGGTAATATATCGCTTGGGAAACGAGAATCGGGATCGGGTGTTGTACACTCCAGCTCAAATAAATGCCTTGAGGAAGGCAAATACAGTAAAGCTGCCAGGTTCGCTTTCCAACTGGCGCTGAGAGTATTTCTTTATATATATTTATTCGCAACTCCCTTTTATATGTAAGATTTGAATGCTAGAGTGATATGTTACATTCACAAGACTATCCGTTACTCTATACATAAATGGCTCTAGACATTTTTATTAAAATGATGTGATCGCGTGCCCAAATGAGATGCGGGTCGCGCTTCCACTTTGCCGCCTGAATTGTTGCAGGTGTGCGCGAAGCGTTTTACGTAGCCGGCCGCATAGTAGAGGGGTGAACACGTTCGCGGGCGAAAGCTATACATCAGGCCCATCAGCCGTCGCCTTAGGAATGAACACGTGTAATAATGACCCAAGAAAGAAGAAATTATACGCTTGCATGCGCCTTCCCCAGCGCTGAAAGTTTCATACTGCATAATCGGATGCTATAAAAGACAGCTAGGGCCGAAAGAGCTTGATACCAGTGACAAAGGATAGAGTGGGGGGAATTCCATCCGATACTTTGCGTCGCTCTTAAAAGACTTTGGTGAGCACGTGCGGGGAACGATGAACAGGGCTAAAGGTGTGTTGGCCACTTTATACCCTGTTCTGGATTCCCAAATAACGGTACAATTAAAGCTACGTCTATACAAGGCGCTAATAATCCCGGCTTGTTCTCTTCTTGTGAGGCGTGTGATATGGCACCATACTCCTGGCTTATCTGGTCACAGCGGATACAGAATAGGGGACTCTACTCTGTCTGCCGTCATTTCCCAGGGAAGCAATTACATAAGCTTCGGCACCTCTGGAGTATGTGATTAGGCACCGGGCTCAAAATTTCTACGCTAGATTGGTCCATCTTGAGAGCGCCTTTGTCAGGTCTCTGGGGATTGCTTATCCACAGAATGCCGCTATAGGCCATACCGGATTCCCCGCATGGCTTGTGGATATCCCCAATAACAAAGGCTTTAAACCAGCCAAGAGCTAAAAGCTGCACGTAAGTATTCCCTGTTGTCTGTGGGAATGTAATCAAAAGTCACCACCTAGTTCTTGGAAATATGGGACTAGAGCGGCGCAGTCATGAATGCTGTTCCTGAAAAGACAACCGTCGGGGAGCCCACAGTAGCACTTCCTCCTTAACACCCTCAACATAAAATCCACAACACCAAACCTACAACTATCCAAAGCATTTCTGTAGTTAAGCCCTAACAACACAGGTACAAAACAACACTTAAGTTCACCATAAGCTTACCAGATGGCGACTGGACTGGACGTCAGAAGCGGTCAATTGTGACAGAGGGAAACAAAACTGTCCTGCCTTTTTTACAATACTGTGACCACGTAAAGTAATCGGGGGCTGCTACTTTACCTCTCCCTTGGATTGTTATAGTTGTGAAACACGCGCGCGAAGTAGTTTCTTTACGTAGCCGCTTCGATTGTTTGAAGTGTGGACTCGTGCGCGAGCAACGTGAAAACATTCCGGCCCCTTTACATGTTCCCTGAAGCTTCCAGGGCCGTAGTGGTAATTTGTGACACGAATTCTCGGAGAGGCAATGAAGTCAGACAACCGAGTGCAGTTGATAGGTGAGAGAAGTTAATAGCAGCACGAACGTATACGACGAATACATTTGTTTGAAAAAAGTTAAAGCCATTTTGTTATAATATAAATTATAAAACAAATACAGATTATCAAACTAAAAGAGTCTAAGATAATTTAAAGCACAAAATAAAAATATGTAATAGTTTTTTTTTTTTTTTTCATGAATCACCAATTTTTACTTCTGCATACCCTTAAATCAGGCAATTCATGGGGAATAGCATCTTTTTATTAACAATTCTAAATATATTTGGAACGCTTATACTTTTTAAGTTCATTAATTTACTTTCTCGCGACGCCATGCAAAGAACAAGGAATTTCAACACAGCACATAGTGACCCCATTTTTAAAGAATTGACTATCGTTCAGCCAACTCACA
The DNA here is from genome assembly GCA_030762935.1 of Hymenopus coronatus. Classification (NCBI taxonomy): domain Eukaryota; kingdom Metazoa; phylum Arthropoda; class Insecta; order Mantodea; family Hymenopodidae; genus Hymenopus; species Hymenopus coronatus. The sequence goes on from CM060897.1 coordinate 33,856,461, forward strand.
ACGAAATAATTAATATTACTGAAATGATTTATGTAAGTACTTCTCTGTATTCACGTTAAGCAGCAATCTCTATAAAGGGAGAATTATGCATGATTTTGACAATCAAAGAGACCTGATTAATAGGAATGCGTCTTAATTTTTTATTCTCCCTTACTTCAAGGAGAGAATATTGTTGCACTACATAAAAGAGTTTGCCCTCCGTGGTGTACTGATTACTGTGATCAAACATAAAACACACAAATGAATTCATAAATATATAAGAAGAAATTAAAAAAATAGAATAACCCTACCGCAAAAAGTGTATGTATGTGTGTGTGTGTATGTATGTATGTATAACAAGTTATATCTCAAAAACGATCAACTTCACAAAAAATGTATATAACATAAATCGTGTGTTTTACCGTGCTCTAGATTTTTGCGTGGTAAGTTTTTGTCCATCTCTTGCGATGTAGCAGTTATGCAAAATTCCATAAAATTCATCCAGAATAAAGTAGTCTTCAGAGGCTATTATCAGAAAATTCAAGATACATTTTATGTGCCAGGTAAATATCTTTAATATACGAAATTTTAATCAAGATCGTTAGAAACATCAAAATGTTCGAAAAAAGTACCAAGTAAACGTTAGTTTGGGGTGGGGGGATTTTCTCAAAAATTTCGTGTCATATCCCTGGAAGATACTAAACTTAAATACCAAATTTGGTAATTTACTGACTTTTCATTTTTGAGTTATCGTGTTCACAGACACACTGATATACACACGGAACTTTTTCTGAATTTTTTTTTTTATACATGGGACCCTAAAAAATATATTTCCGGTGAAATCTCGCTATCGAATTTTTGGGTGGAGTGCAATACCTTCTCTATACACTATGTACATAGTACGTATAGAGAAAGTAAAAAAAAACCTTATGTGTACCATTCACATGACTTTCTCTACATCTCTGCAACAAATTATTATTAAAAAGCTTATTCTTCTATTTACTTAATGCTAATCGAGAAAAAACTAGTAGAAATAGTCTCATTAATTGCTTTCTTATGAGTAGATGGAAAATATGGGAGCGCTATAGGTTAAAGTGATAGTCAAAAGCTGGTTGCTATGTGACTGAAGTTCCTTTGTTTGTATGGACAGGAGTTGACAAATTCCTATATGAGAAAAGTATGTTTTTCAAAGCTTAAACCAAAAACAAAGAATATCTCAAAAGCGACCAACTCCACGAAAAAAATGTAAGTGTTCTACATTTTTTGTGAAGTAAGTTTTTGTCTGTCGCTTACGGTTTACTAGTTATGTCAAATTAAGCAAAATTCATCCAGAATAAAGAGGTCTTTAGAAGCTATTCTCAGAAAATTCAAGGTAAACATTTTATTTGTGATACAAATGGCTTTAATATGTGGTATTTTAATCATAATCATTAGAGCTATTTTTAAGAAAAACAAAATTTTCTAAAATGTTTCCATGTAAAGGGTAGTTGAGGGTGGGGAGATTTTGTTGAAAATCTTCGTGTCACATCCTTGGAAGATGGCAACCTTAAATACCAAGTTTGGTACATAATGGTCTTTACGTTTTTGAGCTATGCTGCCCACAGTCAGACACACACATACACACAGACAGACACACACACACACACACACATGGACATTTTTCTAAAAATGTTATTTTTTTCGATTCAGGGGTCCCAAAACACGTATTTGCGGTGAAATCTCGGTATCGAATTTTTGGGTGCATTACAATACCTTCTCTATACACTATGTGCATAGTACGTGTAGAGAAAGTAAAAATGCTAGCTTTCCAATGCCCAAGGTTGCGGTTTCAAACTGGCGGAAATCGACTATTTTTCGGACATAAAAATCCTTTAAGAAATAACCCTGGTCATGCTTCCTTCGGAGGGGAAGCAAACCGTTGGTCCTGTATTATGTTTATTTGCACTAAAAAGACCCATCAAAATGGCTCTAACAGTTTTGATTAAAATACCATATGATATCGGTTCAAAACAAATAAAATGTGTATGCTGAATATTCTGGGAATAACCTCTGAAATTCTTTTCATTCTGGATGAAGTTTGCATAACGGTTAAACCTTAAGAGAGAGACAAAATTTTACCTCACAAAAATTACAGTCTCGTTAAAAACACGCACTTTATGTATGTCAAATACCTTTTTTGTGGAGTTAAGCATTTCTGAGTTATGCCTTGTTTTAAATTTCCAATACTTAAGCTTTTCTCAAATGGGATATTGCATATTGTTTTCTCTAGCACATATTACAATGTGCATTAAAAGTCAATACCGAGATTTCACCGGAAGTGCACATATTTCACAGGGAAATGGTTCCAATAAGACAATGTAGTTAAATAATGGGAGAAAGACAAAACGGGAGGTAAAAAAAAAAAGAGACCTGATATGTTCCATTCACGTGAATTTATCTAGCTGTCTCACATATAAACTATTCTTCGAAAATATTATTTTTAAATATTATTATCATGCTATTCGAGATAAAATTGGCATATGGTACTATTACTTGCTTCTTTGAAAGTAGAAGCAAAATAAATTAATATGCTAGGCTAAAGCGATAATCAAATCTTTTGAAACCTGATCGCTATGTGAAACAATACAAGTTCGATTCGCTTTGTATGGCCAGCATTAAAACAAGAGACGAAACGAAAAGTGGCATCCTGTTTGTGAGAACACCTTAGTTAAAAATGGAAACCAATAATAAGGAATATTCGGAAAATATTTACTCTACAAGAAAAAAGTATGTGACATTAATTATGTGTTTTAACGAGATCTACATTTTATGTAAAAGGGTTTCCCTATCTCTTACAGTTTATGTTATGCAAAATTCATCCAGAATAAAGAAGGCTTTAGAGATTATTCCCAGAAAATTCAAGATATACATTTTATTTGTGGCATTAAATACCTTTGGTATACAGTATTTTAATGAAAATCGTTAGAGCCGTTTTTGAGAAAAACAAAATTTTCAAAACATGTTCCATGTAAAACATAGTTTGGAGTGGAAATCTTCGTGTTGTATCCTTAGAAGATATTAGGCATAAATACCAAATTTGGTATTTAACGGACTTTTCGTTTTTGAGCTATGCTTTACACAGACACACACACATACACACACCGATCTTTTTCTAAAATATCTGATGCGTGCCAAACACATGACTTTCCCTACACCTCTGTTGAAAATTATTGTTAAAAAGCTTATTCTTCTATCTACTTCATAGTAATAGAAATAAACATTAGTAGAAATTATCCTTATTACTTGCTTCCTTGTAAGTAGAAAGGAAATTTCTATAATGTTCCATTCACATGCTCTCCTCTAGCTGTTCAGAAAACAGTCTTTTTATTCCAAAGATTAATCTTATCAAGATAAAAATAAGCAGAATTAATCTTGTTACCAGCTCCTTGTAAGTAGAAGGGTAATAGGAAAATACACAGGCTAAAGCGATAGTCTCGTTCTTTAAAAACCGGTCGCTAGAAACAATTGAAATTCCAGTATCTTTGCTTGCGAGGCGTAAATAAACAAGAAGAAAGATGACTTCACGTTTGAGAAAAGTTTAAGTGGCTTAAAATTGAAACCAATAATCCGGAATATCTCGAAAACGGTTAAATCTACAAAACATATATGTGACATAAATTGTGTGAATTAATAAGATCTACATTTATTGTGTAGTAAGTTTTCGTATATCTCTAATGATTTGCCAATTTTACAAAAGTCATCCACAACGAAAAGGTCTGCAGAGACTATTCCCAGAAAATTCAAGATATAAATTTCGTTTGTAACAAAAATATCTTAAACATGAGGTATTTTAATCAAAATCATTACAACCATATTTGAGGAAATCAAAATTTTCGAAAAATGTTCCATGTAAAGGGTAGTTAGGGGTGGGGATTTTCTTCAATATCTTCGTATCACGATGTTTGGAAAATGCTAAACTTAAATTCAAAGTTTAGTATTGAACGGAATTTTTGTTTTTGAGCTATGCTGCCCACAGACACACACCATTTTTCTAAAACTGTTTTTATTACTCAAGGGACCTCAAAACATATATTTCCGGTGAAATCTCAGTATCAAATTTTGGATAGAGTGTAATACCGGTTTTATCCACTATGCACCTTGTACATACGTGATAGAGAAAGTAATAATATTTGGAAGAATAGTTTGTCTGGGATAATGCTTAGGGAACACGTAAGATTTGAAAACACTTTGCTGTTGTACACTAGAAAATAAGCCCTTAATAGTGTATTATTATCCAATGAAACAATTTCCTGTGTATATCATCTTGTTTAGAATGGAATATATGAATAATTTCATGCTCTGAAGTAATAACAGATACAGTCGTGCCAACGCTTTACATACGATTTCTTCCACTCGACATGGAATCTGTATTCATTCGTCTCCTCTTTCAGGGCTTTCGCTTTAGCAGAGAGACGAACTGTGCAAGAAGGAATACGATAATGAGAACATGAAGTAAAAGGCAAAATAATTGAAGCATTAAAAACTAGCTAAGAAGCCTGGAAAGACAGTAAATAAGCTCAATATTGTATGTCTAATAAGAGAAATATTTAATGAGTTCACTTGTTTGGAGGGAAGTTGTGTTGTTGAAGTTGGCCCAAACGTCTGAAGTTTTTCCCTCAAGCCCTAGCAAGCCCTTAGCTCCGTGAATGCCATACACAGCTGATTTCTCTAGAGCATGTTTCGTCTCTGTAAGGACGTGACTTTAACACAAACAATACAAACCACAAGTGCTGTTAGAGGCCTATTGTGTTTGCTGGAGGAACTTGCGAATAAATTTCAATTGTTGGCTACTTTTAGAGCGAAATGAGATTATATGCAAGAAAATATTACCTTCGCTACCACGCACCTGTCGCCCTAGGTGATGTAGTAGTTACCATGCTATACTGAATACACTTTGAGCAACAAATTTTGTATTACTCCGCGCAACAAATGCACACATAAATGCATTCGTTATGCACGTAGGCTCTTGCTTTTAACGACACACAAAAGATTTTTTGAATCAAAAAACAAAATGATTTGAATGCATTCGACATAATTTTGAAATTATGTATAGCTTATTTTTTTTTGTTGCTAATTTTTCATTTTTCGAGAATAATATTTTTCTAGCAATAAATGAAAAATACATAAATATACTTTCTGTGCTTAGTACATAGTTAGAGAGGGTATTGGATTCCACTGAAAAAATTCGATGCTGGGATTTCATCGGAAATATGCCTTTTTGGAGTGCCCTGAATATAAAAAAAAGGCATATTATAAAAAAGCCTGCGCGTGCGCGCCTGTGCATCCGTATGTCTGTGAACACAATAACTCAAAAACGAAAAGTTGTTTAATTATCAAACTTGATATTTAAGTTCAGTAACTTTCAAGGATGAGATGCGATGATTTTCAAGAAAATCCCCTCTAACTACCCTTTACACAGAATATTTTTCGAAATTATCGATTTTATAAAAATGGCTTTATGAGTTTGACTGAAATGCATAGATGCAAGATGTTTACATGTCAAAAATAATGTATAATAATATCCTGAGTATCTTGGGAACAACCCCGGAAGTCCTCTTAAGTCTGAATGGCTTTTGCAGAACGGGTAAACCGTAAAAAATCGACAAAACTTACTGCCTACACAAAAACTGCAAATCTCGTTAAAATACACAATTTATCTCACATACTCTTTTCTGTTTAGAGCTAACTATTGCAGAGATAGTCCCTGTTATTGTATTCAATTTTAAAATACTGAAACTTTTCTCAAACTGGAAGCTCACATCTCTTTTGTTTTACTTCTGATCAATGACTGTCACTTTAGCCTAGTATATTCCCTTATTTCCCTTCTACTTATACAGAACTAAGACGACCATTTCCAGTAATGCTTATCTTGATTAATATTATGTACACAAAAGAATAATCCTTCATAAGAATAGTTGCATAACAGATAGAGAAAGGCATGTGGATGAAACACATAAGATTTTCTCTTTATAACAACCGATTTATTTTCAATACATTTTAAAAGTTCTGCCTTATTCATTTGTTTCTCGCGAGCTATGAAAAGGGTATGTCATACTAAGGCTATAGTTTTTGAACATCTGCCTGCTGATTTTGTTTCTTCTATCCATTTTGATCCAGAAGGAAATGTGTAATGGAACCATATCTAAAATCTTATCTTGCTTAATTTAGAGCACACAAAAAATATGCTTGATAGATAGTTTGTAAAAGCTATATTAAACTGTGTAAAAATGTCTCGTGAACATAACGCGTCTGATATTTTAGAGAAACCTTTGTATATGTGTGTGGGTGTGGGCGTGTGTGTGTGTGTGTGTGGAAGTAAATACGTCAATAATTACAGAATTATCCCCAACGAAATCTTAACTTTATTCATAAGCAAAATTATTTAAGTGATACCACTTTTATAGACGCGCAAATTTTGAGGCCTGATTTCTGAATTCTCTTATATCAATCAGTAAATAATTCACTGACTAGCTATGGGCCGACCACTCGTTCCAAGTTCTCCATTCTGTGGTTTCGTGCCTTCGGCTCTCCGACAAGTTTCTGACTCCTAGGCATCCGCTTGTAAGTCCTAGATTGATTGATTGCATTGGATTGATGTTTATTGCCAAGAACATTATACATGTATAGCAACTTCAATTAAAATTTACAAAAATTAAATGTTATAAAACTCCTGGACCTTAAAGAGAGGATTTTTCTTGAAAATAATTGGAATATCTCTCTTAAATTGGTTGAATGTAAATTTCTTAATTTTGTCAGGTAAACTACTGAATAAATTAATGGATATTATTTCAAAACTATGTTGTGTTTTACTGTATTTACATGTCCTAAAATAAATATTATTGCTACTTCTTGTGATAATTTTGCACAGTTTCACAAGAATTATAATGTTGAATATTCTTCTTAATATATAGCAAACAATTTAATATATATACATACAAGGAACTGTGAGGAATGCAAGTTCAATAAAATGACGTGTTTTAATGCGGAACTCCGCATATTATTCTTACTGCTTTCTTTTGTAAAATAATAAGCTTATTATTATAGGAATGGTTGCCCCAAAGTAAAATACTATAATTCATAATCGAGTAATACATTACTATAATACACTGAGATAAAGAGTACTGAGCGAAATCATTAACTAGGGTGCCAGTCCTAAAAAATACGGGGAGGGTAAGTCGATTACGAAATAATTCACTATACTCAATTAATTAAGCAATGTAATGTCTTGACAATCCTCTTTGGCCTGCCCCATAGCTCACTAGGTAGAGCGTCTGTCTGCTGTGCGAAGAGTCGCAGGTTCGATTCCCGGCTGGGATTGGAGATTTTTCTCTAGCCAGGAATATTCCCTATCGTTCCCAGAGTCTGGGAGTATGGATGAAAGTGTGAATATGTGTATGTGTGTGATCTAATGTAGAGAATTAGAAACCCAACGACAACAGTATACATATTCCAAAGATGAATGCTGCCGATAGGATCATGTATTTAAACGGAACAATTAAAATAAAAACTCCTCTTTATTGTTAAATTACAGTGAGATTTTCTCACGTCACGTAAGCTTTGAACTATCTGACCTATGTATACAGTATCCGGAAATGTGATTCCTTTATGTACATACAAAAGCTAAAGAATTGTTTGTTCCTATTGTATTTTCTTGTAGTTATGACAGTAAACGAATTTCTAGTTATGCATATCCTTCAATTCTATTTACAAATGCAAATTAAAGTAAATAACAATGATAATTGCAATACTTTGCAATTTGGCATGTTTAATGCTTTGTGAGATAACATCTAACTGATTTAGGCATTTTTTTTTTTATATTTCTTAATTCCTGACATTCTGAATTTTGCTCGTGTAAACAATTCCATTATATCCATATTTAGTTATTCTTAGCAGCACATAAAAATTAAGTGTAATTTGACATACGAAAATGCATATAATAGATTACATGTTATTTATAGCAAAATATACCTAAAAGTAAATATACATGAATTAATTGAAGTATTTTCATGGCGCGGACACTTCAAGATATGGAATCCTGTGTATTTTAACATTTGTATCTTTCATACAAAATATGAATAACGGACATATACTCTTTTTCTCTCTTCTTATTATTTTTGGGGCAAAAAATCTAATTATGATTGACTATACGCAAATGTTTCAAATCAAACGCCTGGGTTAAAATACATCTTCAATTTCTAACCATTACATGGCGACACGCCCTTCTAAATAATCTGATGTGTTCCTTTCACATGACTTTCTCTACATCTCTGTAACAAATTATTGTTAAAAAGCTTACTCTTTTATCTACTTCATGATAATCGAGACAAACATTAGCAGAAATTGTCCTTATTGCTTGGTTCCGTGTAAGTAGAAGGGAAAAAAAAATAATGTGTTCCATTCATATGATGTGCTCTAGCTGTTCAGTAAACAAACCTTTTTTTCAAAACATTAATCTGTTTTTACATCATGCTAATCAGGATAAACATAAGCAGAAATTTTCCTTATTACTAGCTTCCTTGTAAGTAGAAGGAAAATAAGAAAATGCTAAAGCGATAGTCTCGTACTTTGAAAGCCGGTCGCTATGTGAAACAATTGAAATTCCAATCTCTTTGCTTGCCAGGAGTAAACAAACGATAAACGAGAAGAAAGATGTCTTCCCGTTTGAGAAAAGTTTAAGTGGCTTAAAATTGAAGCCAATCATCCAGAATATCTCGAAAACGGTTAACTCTACAACAACTTAGTATATACATAAATTGTGTGCTTTAATGTGATGTGCATTTTTTGTGTAGTAAGTTTTTGTATATTTCTTACGGTTTGCAAGTTATATAAAATTCACCCAGAAGTAAGAGGTCTTCAGAGGCTATTCCCAGAAAATTCAAGCTGTACATTTCGTTTGCCATAAAATATCCTATAGATAAGGTATTTTAACAAAAATCGTTAGAGCCATTTTTGAGAAAATCAAAACTTTCGAAAAATGTTCCAAGTAAAGAGTATTTTGAAGTGGGGGGGGGTTCTTGAAAATCTTCGTGTCTTATCCTTGGAAGATACCAAACTTAAATATCAAGTTTGTATTTAACGGTCTGTTCATTTTTTAACTATGCAGTTCACACACACTCTCTCACACACACACACACACACACACACACGCCGCTCTCACCTATTCGACCCGGGTTCGATCCCAAGCGACCGCAAGTGGGATTTGGGATGGACTAAGAGGCACAGGGACGGGTTTTCTCCGGGTTCTAAGGTGTCCCCCGCCATCAAATTCCACCGGTGCTCCATCTTCATTCCATATATAATCAGTGTCATCGCCTGCGGTGCCATTTGTAGTAAAAGCGGGTGTAAAACACTAAAAACACACACATACATGCGGACCTTTTTTTCTAAAAATGTTTTTGTTTTATTCAGGGGTCCCAAAATATATATTTCCGGTTAAATCTCGGTACCGAATACAATACCTACTTGCCTTCTCTATACACTATGTACATAGTACGTGTAGAGAAAGTAAAAATACGACTAATGGTTTATCTGCTATATCTTTCTCATACCTACAACAACATGTGCATATGTTATTTGAAAGTTTATGTGAATTAACAAGAGAAAGATAGAATAATACTTTTTGTAAGGATTGTAGAAAAGTGAGTAGAGAATGCAGTGTGATTGCAAAAGATCAGGATTTTTCTAGTGCTGTCCTGTTTGCCTCGAATGTAAATAGCCGTGTCTTGTCCACGTTATTTGTTTGTGTTGCTTGACCTGTATAGCTGATCCGCGGAGTGAGTAGCATAAATTCGCACGATCACTTGCCGCCCACGTCTGAGGTCAGAAATAGATATATGCCTCCTTAGCCGCACATAGTAAATAGCATTGGAGAAGGTATCGATCCTAGCGCCAGGGTCGCGGCGGCAATTAGCGCGTCAGGTTTGTCTGTTCCTTATGAAAATTACGGGGCGTTATCCAAAAATAGGCGCGCGTTTTATTTCTCGGGCTGCTGACCCAGATGCGGCTCTACGCATCGATTCTCCCTCTCTCGGCGGTCTTCCAGTCGCCTTCTTCTGTCACAACAAGCGCTCCGATTTTAAAACACGCGGCACCTCAACTCGTGCTTTAGGGTCTTTCTCTAACCTCTACAACTATACCGAGATTCACCGAAAAAGCGCGTTTTGGCAAACCTGGATACAAATAAAACGTTTATAAAACAGCTTACGCGTTACACTCACATAACTTTCTCTAGCTGCTCTACAAACAAACAAACAAAAATCTCAAAAGATTATTCTTCTTTCTACACAATGTTAACCGGGATAAACACTAGCAGAATATTCTTATTGCTTAGTTCCTTAAGCAGAAGGAAACTAAGGGAATGCACGCGACATTGCAGATTCTAGGTCAGTTTTAGATTTAACTCTGCCATTGGTTGATTGACCAACATTGCTGCCCATGCACAAGCAGACAGAGCGAACGGAAGACTGCATTTCGCATTGGAAAGCAGAACCGATTTCCAGAAAGTCCATTTTTACCCCTTATTTCGATCCAGTTCATTTACACACACCTAACCTAACCTCACGTACGACGTAACCTCGAAATCTGTCGTTCACCAGCCACGTAGCCATATTGTCTCTGTAACCAATAGGAAAGGCTCAGGAAAGAACCCTAGTCTAAAACTGAACTAGATTCTGCAATCTTGCGGAATGCACTAGACTCAAGCGATAGTCAAATGTTTTAAAAGCCGTCGTTATGCGATTGTCATTGCAAACCGCTGCTTTGCTTGGCCAGGAGTAGAACAAATGAACAACGGACACTTCCTATCTCAGAAAAGTGTAAGTAATTTACAATTGAAACCAATAACAACGAATATCTTGGAAACAATTACCTCCACAACAAAAACATAAAGGACATAAATTGTGTGTATTGACGAAATCTACACTTTTTTGTAATAAGTTTTTGTCTATCTCATTTGGTTTAGCAGTTAAACAAAATTCGGCAAAATTCATCCAGAATAAACAGGTCTTCAGAGGCTATTCGCACAAAATTGAAGGTATACGTTTTGTTTGTGATGTAAGTATCTTTAATATACGGGAACTTAATCAAAGTCGTTAACGCCATTTTTGAGAAAATGAAAATTTTCGAACATTTTTCCATGTAAAGGGTAGTTTGTGGTGGTAGGGGGGGTTCTTGAAAATCTTCGTGTCGCATCCTTGGAAGGTAGTAATCTAAACACCAAGTTTGGTATTCAACGGTCTTTTCGTTTTTTGAGCTATGCTGGCCACAGACTGTCCACTTTTTCTAAAAGTGCTTTGTTCGGATTCAGGGGACCCCAAAACACATATTCCCGGTGAAATATCGACATCGAATTTTTGGGTGAAATACATACCTTCTCTATTCACTATGTACATTGTACATGCGGGCTGATAAAGTAAAAAGTAATGTGTTCCTTTCACATGAGTTTTTCTAACTATTCTGTAACAAACTAGTTTTACAAAAGGCTTAACTTCTATCTGCTTATACTTATCAAGATAGGAAATGAACATATTACTTAGTTCCTTATGAGTAGACGGGAAATACAGAATACACTGGTTGCTATGTGTTTGAAATTCGGTTCTCTTTACATAACCAAGAGTAAACCAAAGAAACCGCTGTGTCAAATTCCTTTTTGATAAGTTTAAGTATTTTAAAATGAAACCAATAACAAGGAATATCTCGGAAATAGTTAACTTAAAAAAAAAGATATACATGTTGTGCTTTCTCTCGCTTTCTCTATTTATTTTTACGGTGATAAAGTTAAAGGACGCCTCAATATTCGCATTTTTGATGATGAATCTATTTGAATATTGACATTTTGTGTCTAATGCGGATGGGTTAAAGCGTTGAGTAGAGCATAGACAAGCTGCAGATCGTTAGGGATGAAATGTAAAATATTTTTGTAATGTGACATAACAAGGTCAGTGTTGCAATGTGCTCTATATTCCCCCTTAACACCCCTGCGGCCCAAATGTAATTGTTGGCGTCTGTACATTAGCATGTGCCAACAATGAACGTGACAGCACGTGTTTGCAGTTAAAATCGCAAGCCGCAGGCTGGTTCATCTACATAGCACTGTAAACAGTGTTGCCAACCAAGCAATGACTTTCGACAGCTCACGTTCATAAGGTAGAGGAGGTGTTGCATTCCATGTGGACATATTGCAGGAAATATACTTTTCAGCTTCCAAAATTAAATAAAAATTAATCTACCAACTTTTCTTACAAAAACTTACCAGGGTTGTTGACGTAAGAGCACCACTGAAGCAGTCAGCGTATGTTTTAACGAAATCTGCATTTTCTGTGAAGTAAGTTTTGTCTAACTCCTACGATTTACCAGTTATACAAAAGTTATACAAAATGAAGATGACTTCAGAGGTTATTTCCAGGAAAAATCAAGATATACATTTTATTTGTCAGGTATATATTATATTTGTTTTATGTTAATCGAGATGAAGGTTTATAGAAAATTGTTCATTACGCATTTCGTATGAAGCTTTATTTAAACGAGCCTCTATATGCTGGCTTTAAAATTTCATAATATTTCCAAAACACCTCGAAAAACAAAAGAATGGTGACTTAGCGCTTAAAAATTGTAGCTCAAAGTACTGAAGGACTCAAACTAATGGCTTGGAAATGGTCAATGACATAAACATTGTCGTAATTTGTGTATTTTAAGAACATCTACATTTTTGTGATTTACTAGTTTTGTACAAGAGTGTACAAAATATGTTCAGAATGAAACGCATTTTACAAGATATTCATAGAAGGCTAAAGATATATTTTATTCAGCATACGGAAATCTTAAACATTTGGAATTTAATAAAAATCCACTTTTGAGAAAAGAAAAAGAGTAAAGGGTATATGCTGATTGATTTCCTTGAATCTACTTATCACACTTTTAATTTTTAGTTATGCTATTGACAATACATCGAGCTCCCCCCCCCCTGAACGCACAACAAAAACGTTGACATTACAAGTTTTATAAATGTGTTGAATGAAATGGCTTTCTCTACCTATTCCTCAACAAATTATTCTGTTTAAAAAAAATTCTATTTTACAATAATCGAGATAAACATTCATAGGATTTCGTAGGTGCAAGCGGATAGGGAAAAAACAGTAGGATTCAGCGAGTGAAATACATTTAAGAGCTGGTCTCTATGTGATATGTTTTAAACTCCGTTCTGTTTACTTGAACAGGACAAATAAAAACGATTGATGAGATCTAATTTGAGAATAGTATAGGTATTTCAAAAATTGAAGCCAGTAACAAGGAATATTGTTAACTCCACAACAAAAATGTACAAGATGATTTATGTACAAATGACACATTTCTTTCAATAATTATTCTGTTCGAAGTTCAATCAATGCCTTAATTTTAGTACAAAATTAAGCATGTGTTTTGGAGTTTTGATTGCCTGTCACTAAATGTGCAGATGTTCATGCCTTACTCCTAATTGTTAGTTTTATTGTCGGCAACGGTTTTTGAGATTTTGTTCTAATCAAGTGAAAATGGGAGTTCACATTTACTCAACGACTCTTCTGTGTGAAGCAATACTGGATTACGAATTCAATTACAACTACTCAAAGGTCATACCAGAGAGAATTTGGTGTTCGGAATCCTCCCAAAAGCAACACAATACTGGGACTGGTTAACAAATTGGAAACAACTGGATTTCTGGTGAGTGAAAAAGGCAAACATCGTTCATCTTGGCTTCCCAGGATTGTTGTTGAAGTATCTAAGAGCACTACTGGAGCAGCCAGTCACCAATTCACCCATCGTATGTTTTAACAAGGTCTACATTTTCTGTGAAGTAAGTTTTGTCTAACTCTTACGATTTACCAGTTATACAAAAGCTACAGAAAATTAAAAGGACTTCAGAGGCTATTCCCAGGAAAAATCAAGATATGCATTTTATTTGTCATGTAAATATTATAGTATTTTAATCTAAATCATTTGAATTATTTTTGAGAAAATCGAAAATTTAAAAAAATTGGCCATGCAATGGTAGTTTGGAGTGGGGTATTTTCTTAAAAATATTCGTTTCGCACCCTTGGAAGATACTGAACTTAGATTCAAATTTTTATGTAACCGATTTTTTGTTTTTGAGTTATGCTGCTCATAGACACACGCACGTACACGCACACAGACACGCTCATGGAACTTTTTCTAAAAACGCGCTTTTGAATTCATGGGTCATCAAAACATATATTTCCGGTGAGATCTCGGTATCGAATGTTTAGGTGTAATGCAATACCTTCTCTACCTACTATGTACATTGGCAGAGAAAGTAAAAATATGTTTTCTGTTTTGGATTTGAGGAAGTTCATTTTATACAACTCAATACCAATTTATTCATGCAAACTCTAAAATTATTAGAAAAAAAGTTGACCTTAATTTTATTATATTTCAGATTGTTTAATTTTAATAGTTAATACAGATCTTGCACTTATAGTAATTAACATAAAATGCATAGAATAGGACAGCTGTTGTCAGATTTCCTTTACTTTCTCAAATAACGTCTGCAATTGAATGGCGCTAATTTTAACGCTATGTTGGCAACACTCAGTTGGCGATGCAGTGGTGGAAAATTTTGTGTTCGCTCTGTAGCGTCTGATTCATTTAGCTCGCCCGACCTCATACTGACGTCATTCAGCAACAACTGCGAGATTTCCGGCGCGTTCGCCAAGCACAGCAGAGTTCTCATCTGTATGTACAAAGTGCACACTTCTTGACCTATTTGACTCTTTTCATTTGAGACTGTAAGATTATGAAACAATTCAAATGGATTTCGATTCATATTTGAACTGCAGCTCAACAAGTATGTGCTACAGCAGGAGTTAATAACCTTATCCTTTTGACGACCCCTTTTTAAGATGTGTCAAGTAGTTAGATCTCTGTTACCTGTTTTTCCAATTTCTGAATGGAAAAATCTGATCTGTTCTTCAACATATTATTCTTACGAAACTGTATTCTTCTATGTACTTCATGCTAATCGAGATAAACATTAGCAGAAATAGTTTTATTACTTATTTCCTTATAAGTAGAAAGGAAATAAGGGAATACACTAAACTAAAGCGCTAGTCAAATGTTTTAAATCGCCTGCCGCTTTATATTACAATTCAAGTTCGCTTCTCTTTGCATGAACAGGATGAAAAATGTGAATAACGACTTCCCATTTTAGAAACGTCAAAGTATTAGACATTTTAAAATTAATAACAAGCGATATCTCGGAAATGGCTAGCTGTACAAACATAGTGTGTTTTAACAAGAACTAGAGTTTTTGTGTAGTAAGTTTTGCCTATCTCTTACGGTATATTAGCTATGAAAAAGTCATCCAGAATGATAGGACTTCAGAGGTTTTTCCCAAGAAATTCAGGATATACATTTCATTTATGTTAATATCCTTAATTTAGGTACGGTATTTTAATCAAAATCGGAGGCATAGTTTAGAAAATAAAAAAAATCGAAAAATCGTACACGTAAAGGGTAGTTTAGAGTAGGGTATTTTCTTGAAAATCTTCGTTTCCCACTCTTGGAAGATAACTAAACTTAAATGCAATTTTTGCATATAACCGAGTTTATGATTTTGAGTTATGCTGTCCACAGATATACACAGACTTCCTTCTATAATACTTTTTTATTCAGAGGTCCTCAAAACATTTATTTGCGGTGAAATCTGGATATGAGAATTTTGTTTGGAATACAATACCTTCTCTACATACTATGTACGAACATAGTACTCGGTAGAGAAAGTAAAAATGTAAAGTAAGATAACCAAGAACTTCGTACGGTTGGGTCCAACATTGAGGGGAGCTAAAATAGGATTTTCGTAATTTTTTCTATTTTCATATTT
Source organism: Hymenopus coronatus (assembly GCA_030762935.1). Classification (NCBI taxonomy): domain Eukaryota; kingdom Metazoa; phylum Arthropoda; class Insecta; order Mantodea; family Hymenopodidae; genus Hymenopus; species Hymenopus coronatus. The sequence continues at coordinate 33,872,350 of CM060897.1, forward strand.
TAATTGCATATAAATATAAAAGTGGTGTTTGACAAGTAATGTAAGGACACTGCAATAATAAAGATCACTTACAAATATTAAATTTCTATCGATTAAAGAGCACCAAGAGACGAAATACTGTCCAATAGATGATCTGAATTTTATAGACGGCTGAAATTGTGATAAAGTCTAATATTCCATGCAGTTAAGTAAACGATACTTCAAACGCTTTTCTTTTGGAAAATATACACACAAAAAAGTTCCTTCAAACAACAAACTTCCTCAGCGTTGTTTAATTAACTACTATGAAGAAGCCTTGGGTACCAGTATCAACATATTGCTAATAAGGTGATAAGGATATGTTAGTATTAGTACTAGTGCTAGCCCATAACGTCTTCTGGGGGCACGGGCTTCTCTCCTTGGAGAGGTGTCTTGGTTTGGCAGTCCTGGTTAGGCATTCCAGAATGGGTCTTCCTTTTGATCTTCATCGCTAGATAATTGTTCTAAATAACACAGGAAATATGTTTTGAGACCCCCTGAATCCAAAAAAAAAAAAAAGCATTTTTAGAAAAAATGTCCGTGTGTGTGTGTGTGTCTGTGGGCAGCATAGCTTAAAAACAAAAAAGCCGTTAAAAACCAAACTTGGTATTTAAGTTTGGTATCTTCCAAGGATGCGACACGAAGATGTTCAAGAAAATCCCCCCCCCAACTACCCTTTACATGGGAAAAATTTCGAAAATTTTGATTTTCTTAAAAATGGCTCTAACGATTTTGATCAAAATCCCTTATATTTAAGATATTTACTTGCCAAATAAAATGTATATCTTACATTTTCTGGGAATAGCCTATGAAGATTACTTTATTCTGGACGAATTTTACGGAATTTTGCATAACTGCTAAACTGTAAGAGATGGAGAAAAACTTACCACACAATTTATGTTATATTATGGAGTTGATCGCTTTTTAGATATTCCTTGCTTTTAGTTTCAGCTTTAAAAACATACTTTTCTCATACAGGAATTTGTCAACTCCTGTCCATACAAACAAAGGAACTTCAGTGACATAGCAAACCAGCTTTTGACTATCACTTTAACCTAAGGTACTCCCTAATTTCGCTTCTACTTACAAGGAAGTAAGTAATAAGACTATTCTGCTAGGTGTTTTTCTCGATTAGCATGAAGTAAATAGAAGCATAAGATTTTTAACAATAATTTGTTTCAGAGATGTAGAGAAAGCCATGTGAATGGAACACATCAGATTTTTTTCTACTGATTAATACTGGTTATCTTGACCAATGCACTTGTGTTCCGTGCAGCCGTCTAGATCTGATGCTGCCATCTCCTTCTGTCTTTCACTGAGGTGGTCCATCTGTTGCCTAATGTTTTCTTGAGATCGTCTGACAATCTTATTCGTTGACGTCCCGCTCTTCTTCGTCCTGTCTTCGGTTGATGTAATGATGTGTAAATATAAAGTGGGATATGATAATTGTGTTGCAATCATAGGTGCCATGGTATAGTGTAAATTACAATAATTAAGCTGTACTCTCTCATTTTTGTTCAGGATCTAATAAAAGTAATACAATAATGTACTTACATGCGTAATAAAACCTCTTGTAACTTCACCCAATTATACCGATCCTCCGTCTTGTTGACACAATGCGATGAACTTCTTATAGTCTGGAGCGGTAACGGGGTTACGGGTTCCTGTTCCGGGTGCGGGTTTTGGGTATTAGGCATGGTGTGGATTTGTGGGTGCCCTAGCTCAGATTTTGCTAGCATGGAAACTCTTTTCAGGGTGTGGTACGACAAGTGCTTTATTCAATTAATTCGGCCTTTTTCCGCCGTCGGAAACACACGCATTCCTCTTAATTTTCTCTTTTATGCGAGCACGACTATTGTTACTTATTAATTTTGACGCAATAATATCGTCATCTTGGTTCTGCCGATGTTCTTCACCAAGTGCCTCAAAAAGTGTCCTCTGGCCAGCGGTAGCACCTCTTTTCCCGTTATGTTTCCCTTCGGGCAGCGTCTTCTCACCCCCTTCGTTCAATGTGCTACACTCTTAACGGTATTTTCGAGGTCGTTCGCCGGCTCGTGACAACTCGGCTACTTAGACGTGTTTGAAATCTTTCTTCCCTGCCCATTTTAAATGTACATTTATATTTCCCTTCTTGGTATAATTTATAATAATAGCTATGGTCTATCTTTCCCTTCTGATTGACTTTTTGCCCCGTGACAAGACATATACTGTCTCAAGTCCATGATGTTTCTCAACCTTTCGTTAACTGTATGAATATTCGTTCACTGCCTGTACCTAATGTCGATGTTAGGAAGGACCGTATCCAAAATGAAGAAACAATCCACTTGAGAAACACCAGTTACTGCTAAACTCATTTTATTGCCGCTAAGGTAGCCAGGTAATACAGTACGCTACACTAGTAACATTACATCACACACTTGTTACACAAAAAAAAACTGAATCGCACTGGGTCACAACTCACGATTGACTGCACTATGCACTGTCCACATTTAACTACATACTTGTTCACTGTGGTTCACTTCACTGCCCTAACGTTTGTCACTCACTAGACTGTGTTAGGCTCCCAGCCGCACCTTATATACCTTCGTAGCCAGGCCTCAAAGGTTCTAGCCGTCGAAATCACGAGTCAAAAGGTTCCAGAAATGGATAGTTCTTGAAATTGTGATTACGAAAGTTTGAGATTGTTTTACTTGAACTGCAGGGCAGTAACACAAAGGCCTTTGTAAGCCACGCTGTTCGTGTTATAGTTAAGCGAGTGAGGCAAAGGTCCCTCGGCCGGGCGGACAGCAGGTTGTTACAATAAGTTTTCCACAGATCACGGAAAAGCATGGAACATAGGCTCAGGGATGCATCGAAACTGGATGAAGTCACTTGGAGAAATCTATATTAAATGTCTGGCATTTACCATTAACAATAAACCTATCTAATCCTTAAAAGAGGCATGTTCATGTTTTGAAATGTTTTGATGACACAAATACGTTTATCCTTACATTTATGGACACATATTTATCACTTTTGTGTATACAAAGGCTACGATTTTAAACAAGGAAGAAAACAGGCAGATAGACACCTGCCGAGCTCTGTCAATCGCCCGTGATACTAGAATTCAACAGAATGTTTATTCATTATTTCTGGAATCAATGAATATCAATCAATCATAGTCGTTTATTTTATATACGTGCACGGGCTAGGCCCAATCCCAAGCTTAATTTGAATAATTTTTGTCGACTCGGGCTTGATTATAGATGCGAAAAAAAAAAAAAATTATCACGTTCAAACAACACTTTTTATATGTCGTGTAAATACCTCAAATATATTAGATATATTTAAAAAAAAAAAACCATTAGAGTCTTTTTTCTGAAAATAGAAAATAACAAACACTTCAAGAGTGGTCGGCCAATAGGAATAGAACCCGGAAACTCGCGAGCCTGACGCGTCACCGTGGAGCAACACCACTCGTTAGATGTACATAACCTCTTTTGTCGCTGGTCGCCTCGTAGTCCGTAGAAATATAGGGTCGTTAAATTATAAGGTAATCTCGCGGCCTATGTCTGCTTCTCTCGCCATCTACCGGAACTTCAAGACAGCCAATTCCCACGCTAAGGAGCTTTGCCACCACATCTTACTGTATGTAACTGTTCCGTCAGGTGCCTCTTCGTTACAGTCAACATTGTGCTTTACTTATCTGTGGAAGAATATGTCTTTATATACAAAGTGTTTTTGAAGACGAATCTGTTGAAAGATTTCCAAATTCTATATCACTTGCAAGAAAATCTATGCTGCAATCTTGCATAAGCTTAAAGTTTCGGATTCGGTGTTAAACAAGCATTCAAAGAAATCAGCTTTAACATAAAATAAACAAGATGAAAACGGTGCCAGTTTTGAGCGATCACCTCGAAAATCATTAAAAAAATACCTCAACAAAAAAGTGTGTCCGTCTTTTGGGAGAAATGCTACACGCCTGTTAAAACTTATCGCTATACACACTTATCTGTTCGGGAATAGGTCAACATTTTGAGTATTTACTATAAGGTAAGGAAGGATTTTGGTCCGCCTTTGTTGGTATCACTTTCCCGGCGATTTCCGGTTCTCTCGCGCAATGGGGAGAGACCGTGACAGCGGTTACCTTATAATTTAACGATCACATAGCTCAGCTGATTCACGCTCTCTTGCAATTGACTCTTGCGTTTGTTGCTGTGAATGTCAAAATACCGGATGTTTATGTTTCAGACCTATATAGGCTGGAAGATATACTTGATGGACCAAATTAAAAAGTATAAATGTATATTGGCGAGATAGTTAACAGGGTTTATGTGGATGTTTTCCTTGTATCTGTAGTTTTCGGGAAAAAACGTTTAAATTGCTAGGCATTTGGGAACATCGCGCTTCACAAATGTCATTGGCACATGCCCCCTGTGCGGCCGGCAATTCTGATGAAGTGAAAAAAAAGAGAGCCCTGCAAGTGTCCAAGCATATCAACTGCACGCGAGGCCATTGGACAAAACACATTTGAAGCTTTGCTACTGTCGCTTGCCTGCGTTCAGGTTGACAGTGACGTCACTTTCATGTCCTACACCCTTCTTAATACCGCTGTGTGCTGACACACGCGTTAGCTTGCTTCTGTAAGTTAAACTGAAACACAAGGTTTAACGTGGCATTTCGATCTTAATTTCTGGGTAAACACATACACTTGCGAGAAAGACAATAAGTGGCATTTGTCCTGAAAATGATAAATTTTCGTTTCTACGACAACCAGATCTTCATTCTGAGCAATGTACACGCTAGACAACTCTAAAACTATAGTAGAATATTTCTGTTTTTCTTTTGTAAATCTAGCCTTAGCGTGTGCAATAGAGTTATTGTTTGTTACACTTAGCATATAGATTTAGTTTGGTTAAGATTAACGCTTAATGTCCTTTATGAATGACCGTATTGATAAGACTGCCGTAGCGTTGAGCAAATGCGCAAGTAAGCTAACTCCATCTTGTAGAAAGATTAACGTTCCAGCGTTTCCATCCGTTTCAACTTTGGGTTTACTGCTGCAAGATAAAGCACTTGGTTCTGACTTAAGGTTACCCTGTCTACTAGTGGCTTTGTGTGTTACGCGAATCGTTTAATTTCTGTCAGCCGTAGTGAAGAACTACTCTTGAATGAGTCATTCAAAAAGAACGCTTCACTGCAACACTTCATGTTTCATACACATCTTGATTCTCAATAGAGGCATAGTAATAATAATAATAATAATAATAATAATAATAATAATAATGTATGCCTTATTTTGGAACAGTTTCGAAAATGTAACACTTTAAAAAATCTGATGAAAATATGTTGAGAAAATCTGATGTGTTCTGTACCTTCTGCAAACAAAACTATTGTTCAAAAGATATTCATTTATCTACATCATACTAATCGTGATAAAAATGAGCAGAAATTGTCTTATTACTTCCTCCCTTGTAAATAGTAGAGAACTAAAGAAGTGTCCTAGAATATCGCGACAGTCAAATATTTTAAAAGCTAACGGTGTTTGAAACAATTGAAATTCGGTTCTCTTTGCGTGGCTATGAATAAAACAAAAGAGCTCTGAAACGAAAGATGATTTCGCGTTTGAGAAAAGTTTAAGTGTTTTTAAAATTGAAACCAATAACAAGGAATATCTTGGAAACAGCTAAATCTACCCCAAAAAAAAAGTATATGACAAATTTGTTTTTTAACGATATCTATATTTTTTGCATAGTACCTTACGGTTTACCAGTCAGACTGCAGTCACCCGTAATTAAGAAGTCTTCAGATGGTATATACAAGCTGTTTCAAAGCGACATCAAACGAAGATAGCAGTCGATTAGCTTACACTTTGACTTGTCCGAAACTTGATATCGCAACTTTCAAACTCTTTTATTTAAAGTTTTATGTGTGTTTAAAAATCGCACACATTTTGGATTAGGCAGCGAAGGAACAGCGGTTGGCATACGCCACGTAAACAACCTCAGAACGTATTACACGAAATATATAACAAAACCCACATGCACCATTACTAAGGTGACCTGTATCGCGCCGGCGTGTCTATCAAACCACCCCTAAACCACGCGACTGGGACCTTCGCTACCAAACGGCATCTCTCTTGGAGTGGGTCAGGCACGTGCCATTTGATTATGTACAACTGGCTAATCCATGGTGATTTTATGGCAGTTTTTGATTGTGCCGAATTTAGAGCTGAAATATATTCACGTATCACGTACGGTATGACCACCAAGGTCCATATCTTCGTTTGGTGTCGTTTTGAAACATCCTGTATACTGAAGAGTACCTGTAAATTTTTTGTAAACAATGTTCCTAATCTCCATATTGGCATCACATGTTGCTGGAGAAAAAGTCTTTCTGATTTCGGAAAAGTTCACAAATTTTACTGGGAGGGCACAGAGACTACTCGACCACGGAGGCAGTCAGATATACCTTGGTTTCAATTTTAAATTACATTACTTATCTCAAACGGAGTCACCTTTCATCTCTATTTTGCATTTCTGCTGACTATGCAAAGCGAAGCGTACTTCATTTGTTCATATATCGATAACTTTTAAAAGAGTTGACTATCGTTTTAGCGTAATACATTCCCATATTTCGCTTCCTCTTAGAAGGTTGCAGGTAATAAGATCATTTATCTCGCTTAGCATGATGCAGACAAAAGAATAATCTTTTGTAAGAATAAATTGTTTGCAGAACAGATAGAAAAAATCATGTGAATGGATTACATAAGATTTTTTGAAGGATGGACAGCATTGCTTTCCTCCCGCGAATACGTATTCATTATTGATCCTGACTTTATAAAGTTCTGTCAGCCACGACTCATGATCGTCAGAAACAAATTTTTGCTATTTTAGAACCAGCTGAAAAATTCAATGTTACAGCCGGAATTTGAACACGGTTCTCCCATTCGCCGTGCGGTTGCCCTAACCACTGAGTTAATGTGATAACATGTCAGTATGATATTCAATCCTCCAACTGATTCATGTTTTTTACCTGGTTAACCAACCAGTATGTCTCCCTCCAAGAACACCTTAATGGCGACTTGTATTCGTAGGTACTTAGTAACATAATTATTGCCAACTATTCTAGGCAGTTTTATTATTATATTGGTAATGCTCCTATATTTAAGTTACAATTGGTATACTTTTTATTTTCTCTAGCGCGTCTGTACAATGTACATAGTGTGTAGAGAAGGTTTGTATTCCAATCAGAAATTCGATGTCGAGATTTCATCGGAAATGGAGATTTTGAGACCCTCTAAATCCATAAAATGCATTTTAAGAAACGTGCTCGCGCACGCGTGCGCTTGTGTATGTGGGAGGGGCCAGCATAGCTCAAAAACGAGAAGTCGGTTAAATACTAAACTCGGTACTTAAGTTCAGTATCTTCAAAAGATGCGACACGAAGATTTTAAAGAAAATCCCCCCACACCCAATTACCCTTTACATGGAGTATTTCTCGAAATTTTTGATTTTCTCAAAATGCCTCTAACGATAGTTAATGTCATTTGTTTAACATATTTTCATGACAAACGAAATGTACATTTGGAATTTTCTGGGAATAGCCTCTGAAGACCTCTTCATTCTCAATTAATTTTGTATAAATTTGGTATAACTGGTAAACGGTTAGAGATAGATAAAAACATGCAACACAAAAATATATATCTCATTAAAGCACATAATTTATGACATACATTTTTTTTTTTTTTTTTTGTAGAGTTGACCGTTTTCGAGATATTCCGAGTTATTGGTTTTAGTTTTAAGGTGCTTAAAACATTTCTCAAACGGGAGACATCTTTCTTATCATCTATATTTTGTTTACCCCTAACAAGCAAAGAGAACCTAATTTCAATTGTTTCACTTAGCGACCGGCTTTTAAAAGATTTGACTATTGTTTTAACCTAGTGTATTCCCTTTTTTCATACACCAATTCTGGCAATGTTTATCTTGATGAGCATGACTTAGATAAATGAATAATCTTTTTTTAAAGAAAGTTTGTTTGTGAAACAGCTAGAGAAAGTCATGTAAATGGAAAACATAAAATTTGTTATTGTTAATAATTATTAACATTATTATTATGTGGCATTGAATTTTTCAGCTGGCTCTAACATTAAAAAAATATAACCATGGTAACATAAATATAAGGCATTACCAATAAAATTGTAAGGTATTTCTAAATCCTGTTTCTTATAACCTTGTTCCGCTGTCATATATGCTTTCGTATTCCCTTTCCTGATTGGCTATGTTCACTTTTGAACAGTAAATCCTCCTTACTTATTATGTTCATAAGAGGTCTGCGTTCCAGATGCATTGTATCTGTTACTTATTATCAGAGGCAAAACATTGTATAGACAATATTTTAAAATTTGGTATTAGTAATTTTAATTGATGATGTTTATGTTGAATTTTATGCATAAATTTGCATTAATTTCGAGCTAATTTTCGGGCAAAATTAATGAGTAATGCTATGATGATATGAAAATTGACAGGTAACTGAAGTAAAATTAATTAACCCTTACGTGTTTCATTTCAAATTAATATCGTGAATATAATCAAATCAGACATAACCAAGCTGCAACGCATAACAGGTTGTGACATTTTCGTTTTTGATAGTTGCCCTTCTGTCTGTTACAACGAGTTATACGTAGCTGTCAGCATTGAAGGGACTTTTCACAAAACGTGGTAAGATTCATGTTTTGCTTTCAATTTCAGAGTGTTGTTACAACATTTCATTTCCATGGATTGGCTTCTCATGAATGACACAAAGTTATTTGTAACGAGGAAACACATCAGAATTAATTGAACTACTTTTAAATTCACTTAGTTGTTGAATATTATCATTACATTATTTAATTCACCGATACTTGATTTTATCTTGAAAGCTCAAACAAGTGATTCATACCTTTTATTGTCATTATACATGTTTCTTATGCCATTATATTTAGCAGCTTTTTAAATTGTCCTCTACTATATTGATTTTCTCAAAATGGCTATAATGATTTTGATTACAATATCGTATATTAAAGATATTTACCTGACAAATAATATGTATATCTTGAATTTTCTGGGAGTAGACTCTGAAGTCTACTTTATTCTGGATGAATTTTACGAAAGTTTGCATAACTGTCAAAACGTAAGAGATGGAAAAAAACTTACGCAAAAAAAATGTAGAGCACATTAAAACACACAATTTATGTTGTATACATTTTTTCGTGGAGTTGATCGTTTTTGAGATATTCCTTGTTATTGGTTTCAGCTTTAAAAAACTTCTTTTCTTATACAGGAATATGTCAACTCCTTTTCGATACAAACAAAGGAACTTCAGTCACATAGCAACCAGCTTTTGACCATCACTTTCACCTATGGTTCTCCCTTATTTCTCTTCTACTTACAAGGTAATAAGACTATTTCTGCTAATTTTTCTCAGTTAGCATGAAGTAAATAGAAGCATAAAATTTTTAACAATAATTTGTTGCCTACAGAAAGTCATGTGAATGGAATACATGAGATTTTTTCTGCTTGGTACCTTATTTTAGTATCTTGTAAGTAATGTAGCTGTTAACTGCTTTTCGTTGAAATTCTAAACATTGTTTTACGACTTATAGCTTCTAATTAAAATTAAATTGAGTTTTATTTATGGATGCTCTTTAACTACTCGGTTCTCAGTGTCCATTCTACATGTATATTAGGCGTGAAAGACAGATTAATTTTGCTCAGACGCCTTTTTATCAGGCTTAAGGTTCTTTTACGTGCCGTAAATCTACGACACGGGACTAACGACTTCACTCCCTTTCATAAACAAACCATTCTAAGGATTGTGCGCCCGAAAAAGTCCATCGTGCTCCGTGATCTTGGGTCCCAGAAGCTAGTATGTTACCTTTAGACCACGGAGGACATCGAGCTTCATAGTATGGAGACATACATATATGTTAAAATGAAAGTTTTGTTGTTTTCTTTTAAGTTGAAATAAATGCAATCTTATACGCAAAACACATAGAATATATTCTCATTTATCAAATAAAAACATACTAATCTCGAAAATATGAAAAAATCTAAACAAATCGCGAAAAAATAAACCTATTCATCATTTCAAAATTATGTCAAAAGCATCTAAAGCATTTTTAATTCAACTTTCCAAATTATTTTGCAAAAACAAAAGCTCTTGACTCATATTGTATTTGACTCATACGGTTATGATAATGTAAATTTGACAATGCCCTTCAAATATCTATATTCAGATAAATGATCAGGTTAAATAAGGAACTAGTTTACATCGTACAACAGCCTATCCCACAAGGCATCCGATTAGAGGCAACTGGTGTTCTTGACTGTTAACAGATGTGGGCAAAGTTCTATTGAACAGAGTTTAGAGCTCCCTTCATTGCCGTTATGTGGCAGCACTTTTGCCGTAAGACCTGTTCTGTTTTCTTAACTGCAAATTCTCTGTAGTTTGCAAACTCCCCAGTTCGCGGCGGCAAAATGCTACAAAATTTATAACGCATGAGGTACACGTGAGAGAAAGGTCAGGTTCGTATCGGATTAGTGACGTCACACGAGACATGGCTCGCTCTTGGCTCGAGTTCAAAGAAACAAGCGACAGTCTACAGCCCTGGGCCGTTCTCACGTCGAAATACACATCATACACACTTTACGGCAACGTGAGATTTATTGCAAGATTCAAATAAGTTTCCTTATGAAAATGTACGTTTAATACGTAGCATACTTTCAATTGCGCAATTTGCTGTTTATGCCGCGCGATGAGCTGATGTTGGCCGTGGATCAAGGACGACTGCCCACCTGGCCATACGCACAGTTCAGGCGCGTTCAGAATCATTTTGTTGATGTCTAGCACCAGGGTCACTAACTTACCGCGCAAGCTAACACAGGAAATATGAAATAATTGGCGTATTATCTTCCGCTTTATACAATTCAGTCGGCTGAAACGGAAATATACATAAAACGTCATAATTAGCATCCTCAGATTTTGTAGAATCAGGAACCAATTATCTGTTTTCCTTTCTACTCATTTAAATATTTAAATACTACGTTTAAATGGGCGTGCACGCAGTGTGCAAATAACTATTAACGTTTAAAACTTGATTTTATCTAAGTAATATATTTTCTTAGTTTTTCCAATCTTAAAAAGTTCCTCACGGTGCAATTTTTGTACTGTTTTTCTAAGATTTACCAATTAAATATTCTTTGAAGGTTACCGACAGGGTAGTTTAGGTGATAGCGTCTGTAAACCGCATTCGGGAGGTCCCGCGTTCAAACCTCCGGGGCCGACGAATCTGACCGAAGATTTTGTTGCCGTTTTTCTCGGTGGCTAAGGGAATCCTGGATTGGATCCATGAAATTTCTTTCTTTTTCACTGTCATATGAGGCACTGGGCTGATTAGTCATTCTAGATATGCTGTGATGCAAGGTTTACTTGCTGCTCTACAGGCTACTGTCTCAAGGTATTGACTTGTAAACCTTGGGAATGTAAGTCCTATAAAGAGAACAGACGGAGGACAGCATGCTGGGACTTGATTCTAAACGACCAAAAACTGGCAAAGCCTGGGCACATACTTGATGGAATTTCGAGCACTAAGAGATGATATATTTGTGTAAATACTTTATAGACTTATTTGGTGTTAGAGTTATCTATATGTGTGAATACGTGGGTGTAGTTGTGAGTGCAAATATGTGTATGTGTGATATCAGAGTGTTCTTGTTGTTGCAGCGCGCGATGGAGCGTATGTGTATATTTCTAGTGTTGTGAAAATATGTAAAATAGATATGAGGTAAGATTTTAAATTCAAGTAGATTTAGACAGCATGTACGATCAAAATAAAAATAGCGTGTTATTTATGGACACTCTTTAACTGCTGTGGTTCTCAGCGTCCCATTCTAGACTGGGCGTGAAAGATCGCTTAATTTTGCTCAGAGGCCTCTCTATCAGGATTGAGGTTCTTTTAGTGCCGTAAATCTACGACACGGGACCAACGGCTCTTTACTTCCCTTCCGAAGGAAGCCATGCTGAGGATTTTTACTCTCGAAAAAATCCATCGTCCTCCGCCGCGACCTTGAGTAAATGAAGTTAGCATGGTAACCATTACACCACGGAGGGCGACATGCACGGTCTCCCGACCCATACGACTGTGCGACGGAAATATTACATTATTGTAAACTTAACAATAAATACTACTAATACTATAAAGAGAAGAGTAATCCGTAAAAGAAGAAGAAATAGTTTTTTGATGTTGGTGAGATCTAAATGACCATGGATTAAGATTAGTCAGGGACAAGACCACTAGGACTCTGGCACAGAGTACCAGACGTAGGCCCTTGAGGCCGTTTGCCACTCACATGGCGAAATGAGGTGAGAGTCGCGAAGAATGACCAGATCCGGATGATGACAAGCGCAAGCATGGATTGAGTCGCTATCGGTTTCAGTTGGAACGCTCACGAGCTCCAAGCTTCCCGGCGAGCCCTGAAACCGAAACTCCGGTCCTGACCGAGTGTTCCCGACGACGATAACCTTTTACAACGCCCAATTCACCATCCAGCCGCAAACCGCCGAACACTGTCGCCTGGTCCTTCATCTCTGAAAGAGATGAGAAAGTTATGGAACTAGGAAATGGTGGACATGTAATGAACCTTCCCAGCATTCGGCTGGTGACACGGGGATACTCCCAAAAAAAACAAACTATGGGGCAGGTAGGCCCACCACGGGGTTCGAACCCACGACCTTCCGGGCCTCAGAGTAAACCGCCTGAGCTATCCCGCTTGGTTATAACCAGCCATTCTTGTTATCAGGTATAGTTTTGGATATAGAATTTTAATAATTTAATGTAAATTGAGTTTTAGAAAATTAAGAAAACTTTCAATATTTCACAAAATTTAATTTCTTATTGTTACGAACTATGTTCGAGAAATGATATGGAGACTTATAAGTTACACTTTTCAGATTTTCATTACATGGTGTATTTTACATGAGATCCAATTTTCGTTTCTTGAAAATTATTATCTTTTTTAAAACATTAGCTGTTTAGCGCCATTAAAATTAATTTTGTGGTATAATGATGTTGGACGAATGTGTGATAAACATTGCAGTTAAATTAGTAGTTTTAACGAGTATCCTTAAGCATTTTCTCGTGTGTTGGATTGGTTTGTGAGGGTTGGGTTGACCAAAAAAAAAAAAAAAAAAACAAAAAAAAAAAACACTTACCTGCCAAAAAGATAAAAATTCCCAAAATTTAGTTTCTAAAATTTTTTCAAAGCATTGGTTTGCTAACAATACTTTTAGTACATTTTCATACCATATAGATCCTTTTCTTTCTTTTCCTTTTCTTTCTTGGTTTAATAGAAACATTAATACTAATGCAACTTTTGGGATAGTGGTAAAGGGGGAGGAACAGAAGGAGAGAGCTGTAATGTATTTGTGTAGTTCACGTAACAGACAATGGGAGGAGACAAAAAGGCGTGAGAAAGGGGGGAGAGGTAGGGATCTGAGTGCACCCAGCAGCTAGAGCAGAGCAGTGGATTTGCTATGTAGTATCAAATGCAATACCTTACAGCCATTTCTTTCCTCTTTATAAATTCACACACATTTACATTGAGTTTTATTCATGGACGCTCTTTAACTGCTGCGGTTCTCAGCGTCCCATTCCATATTGGGCAAGAAATACTACTTAATTTTGCTCATAGGCCTCTTTATCAGGCTTGAGGTTCTTTTACGTGCCCTAAATCTACGACATGGGACCAACGGCTTTACTTCTCTTCCGAAGGGAATTTTTACGCACATAAAAAAGCCCATTGCCCTCCGCGAACTTGGGTACCAGAGGTTAGCATGTCGCCACTAGACCATGGAGGACGACTATCTCTAACCAGAGGCGTAGGGATTTGCAGGTTGGAACCCCAAGCAAAATATGATTTTAATTCCTATTGTTGGACGTTAATTATGAATATAAAATGGATATTTACTTTCTGTAGCTAGAGAAGCTATTGCTTTCTACCCGGCATTCCATACCGAAATTTCACCGGAAATACGTGTTTTGAGGAACCATGAATCCAAAAATGCGCTTTTACGAAAACTCCATGTTTGTCTAAGAACTCAAAAACTAAAGTTTGGTTGAATAACAAACTTGATATTTAGCATCTTCCAAGGACACGATACAGGTTTTCAAGAAAATCCCCGAGCCCAAAGTACCTTTGTATAGAACTTTTAAAAACATTTTTATTTTTCAAAAATAATCCTAGCGATTTTTATTAAAATACCTTAAATTCTTTAAGCTGTTTACATGACAAATGAAATCTTGAATTTTCTGGAAATAGCCTCTGCAGTCCTCTTCATTCTGAATGGCTTTTGCATAACTGGCAAATCGTAAGAGGTAGAGAAAATCTTACTACAGAAAAAAAAAAATAAATAAAATAAAATGTAAATCTCATTAAAGCACACAATCTATGTCAGATAAATTTTCTTTTTGAGCAATTAACCATTTCCAAGTTACTCCTTGTAATTGGTTTAAATTTTCCTATACTAATTTTTCTCAAACGGGAAGTCCTCATTCGAATTTGTTTTGTTTTACTCCTGGGCATGCAAATGCAATCAAATTTGACCGTCATCACAGCGCGACAGTACACAAAAAATACGACTATATATTTAGCCTAATGTATTCTCTTATTCCCCTTGCAACTACAAGGAAATAAGTAATAAGGTAATTTCTGTTAATGTTAATTGTGCTAATCAGAGGTAGACAGAATACATTTTTATAAAAGATCTAATGTGTTCCATTCGCTTTCTCTACCTGTTCCACATAAACTATTCTTACAAAATATTGTTCTTTTATTTGCATCATGCTAATCCAGATAAACATTACCATAATTGGTCTTATTACTTGCTTCTTTGTAAGTAGAAGAGAAATAAGAGAATGCACTAGGCTAAAGCGTTGCCAAAACTTTTAGAAACGGTCTCTATGTGAAACAAGAAAAGTTCGGTTCGCTTTGCATGGCCAGGTGTACTAGCAAGAGAGATGAGTAAGCGCACTTTAAAATTGAAACCAATATTAAAGAAGATCTCGAAAACGGTCAGCTCTACAAGAAAAACGTATATGACACGCATTTTTAACGAGATCTACATTCTTAAAGTAAACTTTTGTGTGTCTTACGATTTACCAGTTATCAAAATTCAGCAAAATTCATTCAAAATAAAGAGGTCTTCAAAGGCCATTCCCAGAAAATTAAGATAATCATTTCATTTGTCATAAAAATATATTAATCATACGGTATTTAAAAAAAAAATCGCAATGACAATTTTTGAGAAAATCAAAACTTTCCAAAAATCTTCCATGTAAAGGGTAATGGGAGATTTCCTTGAAAAGATTTGAGTCGCATCCTTAGAAGATGGTAAACATAAATATGAAGTTTGGTATTTAACTGTTTTTTTGTTTTGAGCTATGCTATCCACTGACACACACACACACACACACATACACACGCACATTCATGGAGCTTTTTCTAAATATATATATATATTTCCGGTGAAACCTCGACATCGAAATTTTGGGTGGAATGCAATACCTTTTCTAGTTACTATGTTGCATTGAATGTGCATACGTGCTAGAGAAAATGAAAATAGTTTGTTACGACTTGTATGCGCTTTAGAAATTTAATACGTGCAATAACAACGTTCTGTAGCCCGCCTAGGTAGTGTGGTGGTAGCGTGTCTGCCTCATATTCAACAGGACTGGGTGTTTCTGTGTTTGTGTATGTATATGTAAAGAGGAAAAATGAATAGATCAACTAAGGAAATTTAGAAACTAGAAAAAAGAGGTAAAAAGGAATACAGCGCCGGAGTCCTGACAAGCCTCCGTGGCTGTATTTTTATTTTTATATATATATATATATATAAAAAAAGGTCGTGAGTTCGAATCTCGCTTACGGTGAATTACCCGGGTAAGGTTTTTTTCGGGGTTTTCCCTTATCCTGAGAAGACGAATGTCGAGTAACTTTAAGCTCCATGGACCCTGAGATCATCTGAGCATCATTTCATCAATTTCATTCATCGTCCGATATGACCAACCAGGGTAAAGTACGTTAAACTTAAAAAAAAAAAAAAAAAAAAAAAAAAAAGATCAGTAAATTAATACGCACTCCTGTGTATAAAAAGAAAGTGGATACATTGCCTATTTGTTTAAAAATTTGCTCTAACTGTATTCTTAATGGAAACCTACTCAGTTTTTGATGGTTTTGTTGCACTGTGGAAGCTTTAGACCTTTGGGAATCTTATTCAGGTTGAATGTTTCGTCATGGAAAGCTTCCTCGATTTATGGGGACATATTTTCTCTGCCTTTAAAAGTATAATAATAATAATAATAATAATAATAATAATAATAATAATAACAACAACAAAAGAAAAAAGTGAATTAAACTAGGATCACCACAAATATTATTTAAAAGTAGGTAGATTTCTTGCATGAACTCCTTGGCTGTTTCATAAAGTTATCCAAAGGAATCAACTGCAAATTCAACAAAGGTGTAGTTTTATGACTGCAGCAATTTGGGAACTGGAATGTAGAGAGTGCCACAGTATCCACACAAGTGCCATCCAATACTAAACTTGCCGTTATTGCAGGGTTTAATAGACAATCCGAGCTTTACCATCAGATCGATACATTCCAGATGGTTCCGAAATGGTTGGGATTCCAGCAGATGTAAGTGGTCTGTATAGTTACTACGTTTCCACGAGGAATTGAAATCGATTTAAGTCCAATTCCATTTAAATATAATCCGAATTTCACGTGCTAAATCGAATACGAATTGAGATTGATTTCAATATGCAAAATTCGAGAATAAATAATTCAAGCTGTTTAGGTTCTTCGACTTGGTTTTAGGTTGATGATCCTATCAAACACAGTTCTGTATTATAAGCAGGTTTGAGGTTAGTGAATTTTTTTGTGAAGAGTAAACTGTGAGGTTATGCCAACAATAAAAAATGGCTCTTTTGTGTGTTTTATAATATCGGTTCCTAAAAATGTAATTTAAGAAAACAAAATGATAGTTCCTTTTGTTGCAAAGAGTACATTAGAATACAGTAACTTTTGATGCATTCATTACAAGTTTTGGACGATGTGACTAATTTTTACTACTTACCGATATTGTTACTGGACGTAAGTTAACATTCGCACATTTAACCTGGTTGCTATAGAAACAAAAGGAAAAGCAATACTGATATAGCACACATGCGGTAAGTAAACCAGTCGCAGTGTATTGCACACTAACTTCTACGTTTGTTTAGACTTTTCCGAAATTAATGTAGAGCATCCCACTCTCCATGCTTATTCTATTTCTCTGTCCTCTCTACCATAACTTACTTCCTAATGATTGTCAAATCGATTCTAATTATTTTACTGCAGATGGAAATCCCTCCTCAGCTAACAAACCTTGCTTATAAAAACGACAAAAGGCTACATAAAAATAGCTACCAAATGTATCTTTCTCATAGATATTTTAATTAATATTAATATTTCTCCAAAAATAGTATGCGATACACGTTTGTTAAGGTGACACCAATTTTTTTCTTTTCTTTGATGACAAAAAAAAAAAAAAAAAAAAAAAAAAAAAAAAAAAAAAAAAAAAAAAGATAATCACACCTACTCTGGTAGATACATCCAATTTGTTTGAACTTTAGTATGCTTATAACAATCATATATATCTAAGTACTGTGTAACTTTAAATGTTTTATATCTAATACAAATAGTTATACAATATATTTCATCCATTAATAAAAAATCTGATGTGTTGCATTCACATGTCTTTCTCTACATCTCTGTAACAAATTATTGTTATAGCTTACTGTTCTCTCTACTTCATACTAATCGAGATAAATATTAGAAGAAACGGTCT
The DNA here is from genome assembly GCA_030762935.1 of Hymenopus coronatus. Taxonomy (NCBI): domain Eukaryota; kingdom Metazoa; phylum Arthropoda; class Insecta; order Mantodea; family Hymenopodidae; genus Hymenopus; species Hymenopus coronatus. The sequence goes on from CM060897.1 coordinate 33,890,277, forward strand.
TATTAGCTCCTTATAAGTAGAAGGGAGATAAGGGAATACACTAGGCTAAATGGACAATCAAATGTTTTAAAATATGGTTGCTATGGAATTGAAATCCGTTTCTTTGCGTGGCGAGGGGTTGACAAGTTCCCGAATGAGAAAAGTTTTAGTATTTTTAAAACTGAAACAAATAACAAGGAATATCTCGAAAACGACCAATTCCACGAAAAATGCACATGACATAAATGGTGTGTTTCAAGAAGATCTACATTTTCTGTGTAGTAAGCTTTTGTCTACCTCTTGCGGTTTGGAAGTTATGCAACATTCAGAAAAATGCATCCAGAATAAAGAGGTCTTCAGAGGCTATTCACAGAAAATTCAAGATATACATTTTATTTGTCGTGTAAATATCTTAAATATAAGATATGGGGGGATTTCTGTGCATCTTCGTGTCGCATCCTTGGAAGATACCGAGATACCAAGTCTGGTATTTAATCGAGTTTTCGAGCTATGCTGTCCACAGACACGCGCGCGCACACACACACACACACTCACACATACATACATACGGACATGCTTTAAAAATTCTTTGTTTGGAGTCAGGGAGTCTCAAAGCTTGTATTTCCGTTGAAAGCTGGTTATCGAATTTTTGGGTGTATTACAATACCATCTCTATACTCTATGTACACAGTACGAGTAGAGAAAACAATAAATTAATAAATTCCATCTGTACATGCATACTAATGCCATCTTAAGTGCATTGCAGAATCTCGCAAAATATAAGACTTCGTTTCATCTTTTCTAACTTACTCTCAATTCTGTAATAGTACGCTTCCCATGCGGTATCGCAATACAGTATTGAATAAGTGTTTCCAACAAAATATTTCGATCCAATTCCGTTCCGATCCCACTTTCTAAGAGGATAGGATCCAAGATTCAGTACGATTTCCATGCAGTATTCAATACAGAATGTGTACTCAAATCGATTTGAATTCCTCATCATATCATTTAGGGCGTAATGTCTGGATCAATTCATGTTTATCATTTAGTTTTATATAACATGTTTAAATATTGGGAACTTGTTATGTATTTTAGCTTCGCTACTGCCTAGAGCGAAATGTATAATGTGACACTTTTATTAAGATTGCAACAAAGTAGATAAAAGAAAACGCTTTTATATCAAAGGCTTATAGAGGAGCGAATGGTGAAAGTCTCGTGAGTGTAACCCTTTTATTATCATTATTATTATTATTATTATTATTATTATTATATTTTGGTAGTATACTATGATGTATTGTCATTCTGACAGGGTATTACATTACCCATATTATTTATTTTAATTATAATGTACATTGTATTATTACATTGACAGCGCTGCCACCGGGTCATGCTCTAATCTAAGCAGTGAAATAAAGTATCTATGTATCTATCTCTAAAATGTTTCAAATCTAAGTCATCTCTTAACCCTTTGTTGCCTGCATTAGTATACTACATATGCTATTTTTGCTTTAATTCAAGTATAAAACTGGAGTTCTAGTAAAAATATATGGGAATAAACTTATAAAAGTATTATATAAAATAATAGAGAAAATAGAAAATAAAATAAATGTAGATCCTTTATTAATCTTTTTCTTTCCAATTAAAAGTTTAAATTCTTCTAAACTAGTTTTCATAATCCTGCCAAAAAAAAGTGGTTCAAATGACAATGAGTGTTGGGTGATAGATAATGGACTGGCCATCCATTCAAATCCAAATGTTGTAAGTTCAAATCCCAGTGACTGTGATAAAGGACGGTGAGAGCCCAAGTAAAATAATCGGTGTGATGCTTTTAAGTTAAAGCAGTTACATTGGGCTGTAGTTATGTCATTTTTACTCTTTTATTTCTTTAAAAAAATCACTGCAATTTTAGGGCAAAAATTGTATATATTTTTACAATATAAAACAGTCTTGATTAGTTGTCGTTTATGGTTGAAGGTTCTAATCCTAGGGTACAACCCTAATCGCTTAAAACATGCGGAACTTATAGGTACTAACAGGCAGCAAAGGGTTAACATGCTTTGTCTGTACGAGATGTATAGAAGAGTAGCGAGGGAATAGGGTTTATGAAAGGTGATGCATACAGAGAAAAAGTGAAACGTGCATCTCGTGGTCTGAACAGATGAAGTGAGCAAGGCCACGGTCGGACTGGACCGACCTGCATCTTGTGACTTTATTTGGTGCGTGAGGCGCGTAGACAGAGCGGTAACCAGCTCTCTGCTTATAAGGTCGAAATGCTGCCGCGAGCCGGGTTCACTGCTGTCTCACAGTTTTCGGAACCAACGTCCGGCGTTCCGCAATGCACATCACTTCACCGTGTCTTCCCTTTTCAATGATAAAGGACTATTGTTTCCGAAAATCCATGGTTTAGAAAAATTGCTTTTAAAGAACAGCAACAAAAAGCTTCTAACGGGAATCACTCATGTTAAAAATGCATTTGACATAAACTATGTGCTTTAACGGGATACACATTTTTACTTTCTCTAGCACTTATGTACAATGTACATAGAAGGTTGAGAATTCAATGCTGAGATTTCACTTAAATACATGTTTTATACCTTTCTTTAGAGCACAAAAAGTCAAGTATAAGATAATTAACAACATTAAAATTATAAATAAACTTATTTATTAAAACTTTACTTTGAAAATGATATATACTTTATTTGCAGTTTTTATCTTTATTGCTTTATTTTTTAAATTAAATGATTTTTAAATAATTATTAATCATTTTTTGAAAAAAAAAAAAAAAAATATATGTGTCTGTGGACAGTATAACTTAAAATCGAAAAGTCGGTTAAATATGTAACTTGTATTTAATTTCAGCATCTTCCAAGGATGTGACACGAAGATTTACAGGAAAATTACCTGGAAACAATTTACGAAAATGTTGTTTTTCTGAAAAAAGACTCTGAAGACTTATTAAATGTCATATGTTTAAGATATGTTTATGATAAACTTCTTTTCTTCTGATGATGCTAAACGTTAAGTTGCACATAGCGACTGACATTTTTAACATTTGACTAACGCTTTAACCTTATGTATAGCTTCACCGAAATGTGTAATGAAACTATTTCTGCAAACTTTTATCTCGATTAACAAGAAGAAGGTCCAAAAATAAGTTTAAATATGAATAGTTCGTTGAAGAGGTAAAAATAAACTGCAGTGTTTAAATAAAATCGTATAACGTAACATCCAATTTAGATTTCTTTCAAAAATTGATTTGATTAAAATACAATGTTTATGATATTTTCATGACAATGAAATCCTCTTCATTTTGGATGGTTTTTATTTAACTGGTAAACGTAAGAGATAGATAAAACATTACTATACAAAAATATTTAGATCTCGTTAAATCACACATTTATGTCAGACAGCAATTTATTCTGGAGTTGACCATTTCCGAGATATTTATTTTTATGGTTTAAAATTTTCAATTCTGTGTTTTCCTGCAATGGAAAATGGTTATTGTTGTTGCTTTTTTTTTACTTTCTCTACTTAGTACATAGGTAGACAAGGTATTGCATTCTATCCAAAAATTTGATACCAAGATGTACTGACAAAATTTGCTTTAGGGTCCTCTGTATCTAAAAAAGAAAAAAAAAAAAGTTTGATTTTCTCAAAAATGATTCAAACTATTTTGATTAGCATTTCGTATACAAGATATTTTCTTGACAAATAACATGTACATCTTGAATTTTCCGGCAATAGCCTCTGAAGTCCTCATCACTCTGAATGGTTTTTTCCTAACGGATAAACCGTTAGAGATAGACAAAAATTTCCTGCACAAAATAATGTGCATTTCATCAAAACACGACAATTTATGTCCTTTACATTTGTATTGTAGAGCTAACTGTTAATGATAGAATTGAATAAGTTATTCCAATTAGGGATGCAACATTCAATCTAATTATTTTTGTGGTTTTAAATTATTTTTATTTAATTATTAAAATAAAAATATATGTTTTGTTCCTAGTTTTAAAGGGAATTTCCGAGAAATTCCTCGTTATTGGTTTCAGTTTTAAAATACGAATATTTTTTCAAACAGGACGTCGTGCATGTTTCTTTTGTTTTATTCTGGGTCATTTAAAGAAGCGGAATATCCGTTTATATAAGAGATTCCCTTAGTTCGCTTCTACCAACAAGAAATACATATGTAATAAAACAAAGTCTTAATATTTACTTCAATTAGCAAGAAGTAGATAGAGGAATAAGTTTTAGTAGAAATAGTTTGTTGCAGAATAGATAAAGTCATGTGAATATAATTGCTTTTTTTTTTTTTTTTATGGATGTTTTGACTGAAATACGCCAAATCGTATGTTCGTGTGTGACCGTCCGTGCTCAGTTAGGTCAAGAAAGTACACGATTGTGCAAAAAAAATCTTTCCTTTGTTAGTCACGTTTGTTTGGAAGAGTAATTGAATATGGGAGGTCTTGACACCGTGTATGCAAACTGTGCAGTTCCAGAGAATGAAACGAAGCTGCTACAATAAAACAAGTCCATTATGAGTGGAGTGCCGAGTGTTTCTTCTGGAAGGCAGCCTGAGAATGCAACAACGTCACATTCTAGGAATGCTCTTCCGCTCGGAGGGAGAATTGGGTACAGTCTCACTCCAAGGCTGTGGGCTCTACACAGGGGCCCAAACTCGCTATCAACCCGCATGAAACCTCCCATAAAAGACACAGGCACATTTAAGTAGATATAAATTGTTGACAAAATTTCAAGAATATATCTGATGTGTTCCATTACATGCCTTTCTCTACCTACTCTGCAACCAAATTTATTACAAAAGATTATTCTTTTCTTCTACTTCGTGTTGCACTAGATAAGCATTAGCTGAATGGTCTTATTAAATAGTTCCGTGTAAGTAGAAGGGAAATAAGATAATACACTAGGCCAAAGCAATAGTCAGATGTTTTAAAAGCTGTCGCTATGCGATTGTCATTGAAATTCGCTTTTTTGCATGGTCAGGAGTAAAACAAAAGACACACGATCGCTCTCGTGTTTTAGGAAAGTATAAGTATTTTAAAATTGAAACCAATTACAGGGGATATGCCGGAAATGGTTGCTCAAAAAAAAGTATCTGGCAAAAATTGTGTGGTTAAAAGAGATCTTTATTTAGTAAGATTTTTGTTTAACTTTATCGGTTTACCAGTTACGCAACTCATCCAGAATGAAGGGGGCTTCTGAGGATATTCCCAGATTACATTCTTTTTGTCATGTAAATATATTAATTATATTGCATTTTAATAAAAATCATTAGTTATTTTTCAGAACATGATTATTTTCGAAAAAAGTATGTAAAGGCTAGTTTGGGGGAGGGGGGGTTCCTAGAAAAGTTTCGTGTCCCATCCTCGGAAGAACGGCATTTAACGGACTTTTCGTTCATGACTTTTGTTGTTAAGGCACACACGCCGCACGGGGCTTTTTCTAAAAATATGCTTTTTATTCAGGGACTTTAAAACATATATTTTCGGTGGAAGCTCAGCATCAATTTTTTTGATTGAATACAATAGTGCCCCTACTTCTATACATAGTAGAGAAAGTAGAAATCTGATGTATTCCATTCACATGACTTTCTGGGCATCTCTGTAAAATATTATTGTCATAAAGCTCATTTACATCATGCTAATCGAGATAAACATTAGCAAAAATGCTTTCTTATAAGTAGAAGACAAATAGTGGAATATACTAGACTAAAACGATAGTAAAATCTTTTAAAAGCTGGTTGCCATGTAGATGAAATCCTTTTTTTTTTTTTTTTTTTTTTTTTTTTTTTTTTTTTTTTTTTTTTTTGCATTGCCAGGGGTTAACAAATTCCCAATGTGAAAAATTTAAGCATTTTAAAACTGAAACCAATAAGAAGGAGAATATCTAAAATGGTAAACTCCACATGAAAAAATTGTGTGTTTCAACGGGATCACATATTTTGTGTAGCAAGTTTCTGTCTATCTCTTACGGTTTACTAGTTATGCAAAATCCAGCAAAATCCATACACAATGAAGAGATATACAGAGGTTATTCCCAGAAAATTCAAGATACACGTTACATTTGTCATGTAAATATATTTAACATAGTGTTTTAATCAAAATTGTTAGAGCCACTTTTCAGAAAATCAAAATTTTCAAAATATTTTTCTATGTAAAGTGTAGTTAGGGATGGGGAAATTTTCTTGAAAATCTTCGTATTACATTCTCGGGACATACTAAACTTATATAAAAAGTTTGTGATTTTACAGACTTTTTGTTTTTTATTTTCTCTAGCCTCGTATGTAGATACAATGTACATAGTGGTTAGAGAAGGTACCTATTGTATTTCACTCAAAAATTCCATACCAAGATAACACCGGAAATACATGTTTTAGGACCCCCTGAAAACAAAAAAAGAAGCATTTTCAGAAAAAAGGTGTGTGTGTGTCTGTGGGCGTGTGCGTGTGTGTGTGTGTGTGTGTGTGAGTGTGTGTCTGTGGACAGCATATCTCAAAAACGAAAAGACGGTTAAATATCAAACTTGGTTTTTAAGTTTGGTATCTTCCAAGGATGCTACATGAAGATTTTCAAGGAAATCCCTCCACCCCTAACTACCCATTTACATGGAAACATTTTCGAAAATGTTGCTTTTCTTAAAAATGGATCTAATGTTTTGATTAAAATACCGTATATTAAAGATTTTTATATGGCAAATAAAATGTATATAGTCTCTAAAGACCTCTTTATTGTGAATGATTTTTGCTGGATTGTGAGTTACCTCACAAATAATGTAGACTATGTTAGAACACACAGTTTATGTCATATACAGGTTTTTTCGTTGAATTCTAAGATATTTCTTGTTATTTGTTTCGGATGTCAAATACTTATTTTTTCATACGGAAAGTTGTAAACTTCTATCCCTGCATAGAAACGGATTTCATACAAATGGCAACCAGTTTTTAAAAGATTTGACTCTCGTTTTAACCTACTGTATTCCCTTATTTCCTTTTGTTTACAAGAAAGCAAGTAATAAGAATTTTTCTTCTAATATTTATCTCGATTATTACGAAGAGGGTAGAAAAATAAGCTTTTTAACAATAATTTGTTACAGAGAAAGTCATGTGAATGGGATACATCAGATTTTTACTTTCTCCATACGCACTATGTACATAGTGTATAGAGAAAGTATTGCATTCCACCAAAAATTCGATACCGAAATTTCACCTGAAATATATGTTTTAGGGTCCCCAATATCCAAAAAAAGCATTTTCACAAAAAGGTCCGTGTGTGTGTGTGTGTGTGTGTGTGTGTCCGTGTGTCTTTGAACACGATAACTCAAAAACGAAAAGTCGGTAAAATACCAAACTTGGTATTTAAGTTTAGTATCTTCCAGGGATGCGACACGAAGATTTTGAGAAAAATCCCCCCAACCCCAACTACCCTTTACATGGAACTTTTTTCGAAAATTTTGATTTTCTCAAAAATGGCTCTAAGGATTTTGATTAAAATTTCGGATATAAACATATTTACCTGACAAATGAAATGTATATCTTGAATTTTCTGGGAATAGCCTCTGAAGAGTAGTTTATTCTGGATGAATTTTACTAAATTTTGAATAACTGCTAAACCGCAAGAGATGGACAAAAACTTACTACACAAAAAATGTAGAGCACATTAAAACACACAATTTATGTTATATACATTTTTTTCGTGGAGTTGGTCGTTTTTGTGACATTCCTTATTTTTTGTTTCTGCTATGAAAAACGTAGAACTGGAACTTGTCAACTTCTATCCATATAAACAAAGGAACTTCATTGACATGGCAACCAGCTTTTGACTATCACTTTAACCTACGGTTGTCCCTTATTTCGCTTCTACTTACAAGGATGAGAGTAATAAGACTATTTCTGCTAATTTTTTCTGATTAGCATAAAGTAAATAGAAGTATAAGCTTTTTAAGAATTATTTGTTGCAGGGATATGGAGAAAGTCATGTGAATGGTACACATAAGATTTTTAAGTATGTTTCCTAAAATATCAACTAAATACCAGAACACAAAATGCTGCTAATGTACATGAAATGTAAGTACATTTACTGGAGAAATGAGAGGTTGTACGAGGACGGTATGTGGAAGCTAGATCAGTTTTGCCAGCTTGCTGTTCAAATGGGGCCGACCGAACTCTTTGTCGCCAAGTTGAGCGACGTTTCCCTTTATCCCAGCAGTCTGTAGGGACCATCCTATTACATTATAAAGTGGAGTGTGCGCGAATTATGTTCCGCTTGGCCACCCCTGAACTATAAACCTCTTACTGCTCTGCTGAGATCGATGGGCATGTATTGTTTAGAGTTACTATGGCAACCCAGGGCGCTGGAATATTCACTGTCGGTTTCCATAGCAAACACTTGCACACCATTGTTACCAATGGATAATGGGATAGGACGTACAGTTAACTAACTGATATGGTGTGTAACAATCCCATGATTTTCTCTGAACGTCTCTCACTTCTTATGGACTCGACTGGCTGGCACTTAGGTGAAAATGACGAAATTCGCAATTTTTACTTTATCTACGCAGTACATGGTTATGTAAGTAGAGAAGGTATTGCGCTTCACCCAAAATTCGATACCGAGATTTCAAGGAAAATACTCTTTAGGGTCCTTGTATCCAAAAAGAAAAGAATAGCATTTTCTGAAAAAGGTCCGTCTGTGAACACGATATCTCAAAAAACGAAAAATCGGTAAAATACCAAACTTGGTATTTAAACTTATATCGTCCAAGGATGCAACAGGAAGATTTTGTGGAAAATCCCTCCATTGCTACCCTTTATATGGAAAAATTTTCAACATTTTTGATTTTCTCAAACATGTCTGTAACGATTTTGATTAAAATTCCGTACATTAAAGATATTTGCATGACAAAATTTATACTTTGAATTCTCTGAACATAGCCTCTAAAGAGCTCATACATTCTGGATGAATTTTAATTAACTGGTACACCGCAAGAAATAGACAAAAACGTATTACACAAAAAAATGTAAATTTCGTTTAACACACAATTTATATCATATACATCTTTTTCTTGGAGTTCAACATTTTTTTTACTTTCTCAATACGCACTGTGTACATAGTGTATAGAGAAGGTATTGTATTGCACCCAAAAATTCGATACCGAGATTTCACCGGAAATATATGTTTTGAGACTCCCTGAACCCCAAAAAAGCCTTTTTAGAAAAGTGTCCGTGTGTGTCTGTGTGTCTATCTGTGTGTTTGTGTGTGTGTGTGAGCAGCATAGCTCAAAAATGAAAAGACCGTTAAAAACCAAACTTGGTATTTAAGTTAGGCATCTTTCAAGGATGCGACACAAGATTTTCAAGAAAATCACCCTTTTTATGGAAAAAATTTCGAAAATTTTGATTTTCTTAAAAATGGCTCTAATGATTTTGATTAAAATCTCGTATATTTAAGATCATTATTTGACAAATTAAATGTATATTTTGAATTTTATGGGAATAGCCTCTGAAGACTACTTTATTTTGGATGAATCTAACAGATTTTTGCATAACAACTAAACCGTAAGAGATGGACAAAAACTTATCACACCAGAAAATGTAGAGCACGTTAAAACACACAATTTATGTTATATACATATTTTTCGTGGAGATGATCGTTTTTAAGATATTCCTTGTTTTTAGTTTCAGCTTGAAAAACTTATACTTTTCTTATACAGGAATTTGTCAACTCGTGTCCAAACAAATAAAGGAACTTAAGTCACATAGCAACCAGCTCTTGACTGCCACTCCAACCTATGGTACTCCCTTATTTTGCTTCCACTCACAAGGAAGCAAGATATTTCTGCTAATTTTTTCCCAGTTAACATGAAGTAAATAGAAGCTTAAGCTTTTTAACAATAATTTGTTGCAGAGATGTAGAGAAAGTCATGTGAATGGAAAACATCATATTTTTTCTCTTTAGATATTGCTTGTTATTGGTTTCAATTTTAAAATACATACTTAAAATTTCTCATACGCGAATTTGTCAACTCTTGGCCAGTCAAAGAAACGGGCTTCAACTACATAGCAACTAGCTTTTAAAATTTTTGACTATCGCTACAGTCTAGTGTATTCCCTTATTTCTCTTTTACTTACAAGGAAGCAAGTAATACAACCATTTCTGATAATGATTATCTCGACTGGCATGAAGTAGATAGAAGAATAGTTGTTTTAACAATAATTTGTTAGAGATGTAGAGAAAGTCATGTGATTGGAACACATCGGAATTTTATTTATAAGCTTAATAGGAAACACTTACTTATTGTTGATGTAACTCCAATTTTCAACGCTCAATCCCCTTAATGTTATACTTGATGTCCAACAATGCTGTTCTTAATAGGATAGTTGGTGCCTGCCCAGAGTTTGTATTTATATAAGACACTGAAATAAAAGAAAATGATATATTGATTATAAAAAGGGGGAACAGAATCCAAGGGTTTGGGTGTTGTCAGAGAACTTAATATCTTATGTTACCTTCACATATCTGTGTTACCCTGGAGAGGATCAGATGGCAGTGTGGACCACATACCAAGAATTCCTCGCGAGACTCGGTTGTCGGCCTAGGGCTTTCGTGATCGGCCGTGCATGAGTCACGAGAACAACGTCGTCAATATCTCCAGGGAGTGAGACTTGTCGCGGAGAGTCTTTCTATGACCGACTAGATACATCAAGTTTGCTTTCTCTCTAATGTAATATTAGAACTAAAGAATTGCATTCGATATCGGCATTCAATTGTAAAGCATGGGTTTCGAAAGAAAATGTTCCTATGTACTTTAATGGTTTAGGAAATGAAATGAAATGACGTTTAATTTATGACCGCTCTTTAACTGCTGTGGTTCTCAGCGTCCCTTTCTATACTGGGCGTGAAAGACCGCTTAATTTTGCTCAGAGACCACCTTTATCAGGCTTGAGTTTCTTTTACGTGCCGCAAATCTACGACACGGGACCCACGGCTTTACTTCCCTTCCGAAGGAAGCCATGCTAAGGATTTTTACGCCCGAAAAAATCCATCCACCTCAGCCGGGTTTGAACCAGCGACTTTATTAGGCTTGAGGTTCTATTACGTACCGTAAATCTACGACACAGGACCAAATAATTTAGAAGAGGAACCTAACCAGAAATAGTTGCAATAATCATTTCGCTATCATTTGGTTAAATACCGCACTTGATATTGATATTTAAGTTTCCTAGGATCGATACTAACACTTAAAAAAGAATCTCAAACTACTCTTTACTTGGAGAAAGATTCGAAAATTGTCGTTTTCTCACAAATGGCTCTAACGAGTTTGGTTAAAATACTATATACATAAAAACATTTGTATAAAAAAGGTATATTTTGAATTTTCTTGGATTAACCTCTTCATTTTAAACGAGTCATTCACCTAGACGGCTGGGGTTCGATCCCATGCGGCCGCATGTGAGATTTGGGGTGGACAAAGCGGCGCTGGGGCGGGTTTCCTCCGGGTACTCCGGTTTCCCCCGCCATCGCATTCCACCGGTGCTCCGTCATCATTTATGTATCATCAGTGTCACCGCCTGCGGTGCCATAAGTAGTTAAAGCGGGCGTTAAACACTACCAAAAAAAAAACAAAAAAAAACGAGTCTTCCATAACTGGTAAACCGCAATAGATAGACAAAAGCGTACTACACAATATAGATCTCGTTAAAACATATATTATGTCATATAGTTTTTTTTTTTTGCGAAGTTAACTTTTCTCGAGATATTGTTAGCATGACATATATAGAAGAATAAGCCTTTGTTACAGAATGGGTAGAAGAAAGTCATGTGAATATAAAACATCAGATTTTTCTTTTTTACTTTTTTTAGCACTTATGTACTAAGTATTCCACAAAAATTTGATGTCGAAATTTCAACGGAAAAAAATTTTCAGATCACATGACCCCCAAAAATAATTTTTGGAAAAAGGTCCGTGTGTCTATGAGCAGCATAATTCGAAATCGAAAATTCCATTAAATACCTAACTTGATGTTTAAGTTCAGCATCTTCTAAGGATGCGACACTGAGATTTTCAAGAAAATTCCCCATCCCAAGTTACCCTTTAACTGGAACTTTTTTCGAAAATTTTTGTTTTCTCTAAAATAGCCCCAAAGATTTTGATTAAATACAATATATTAAAAATACTTACATGACAAATAAAATGTATATCTTGAATTTCCTTGGAGTAGCCTCGGAAGTCCTGCTCATTCTGGATGACCTTTTGAATAACTGGTAAAATGCAAGAAATAAAAAAAACATTCTGCATAACAAATGTGGATCTCGCTAAAACACATAATTTATGTCATATACACTTTTTTGTAGAGTTAATTATTTCTGAGGTATTCCCTGGATTTGGTTTTAGTTTTAAAATACTTAAACCTTTCTCAAACTGTTCTCGTTTCTTACCTTTTTGATTTACTCCTGGCCATGGAAAGAGTACCGAATTTCAATGACAATCGCATAGAGAGCTTTTAAAGATTTGACTTTCGCTTTAGCCTTAGTGCATTCCTTTGGTGCTCTTTTATTTATAAGGAACTTATTAATAAGACCATTTCTGCTAGTGTTTATCTCGATTAGCATGATGTAGATAAAAGAATAAGCTTTTGTAAAAATGGTTTGTTTGCAGAACAAATCGAGAAAGTCACGTGGATGAAATACATAAGATTTCTTGTTATATAATTTGAAAGAATTTAGCAAGCCTTTTTATAGAGTACTAGCTGGCATACCCAACATTGTATGGTTAGCTATTTAAACTCCACTGACGAATTAATTAGTTTCATTTACCCTCCCCCATTTATTTGAAAAAATTGTACAATAATTTAGGGGTTTTTATATTAATCCTCTTTGCTCTCTATAATTTGTATTTTGTACCTTCTGACTAAAACATCTCATATGAAAAATCCTCCGATATTCACGCTGAAGGAATGAAATTAGCCGGAACGGAATTCTTCCCCCGACAAGTGCGCATTGCTTTTAAGTACTCTTCGGCGTTGGTAGAATCCTTGCCCCGAATGATGAGGATATTTTTAGATAATTATATTGGGTTAAATGTTAACCCTGTAGCTTCTTTTGATAACATAAAAGCTACATGATTATCACATAATCCAGAAACCTAGAACATGGGCCATAAAATAAAATTCGGCATTCTAAGGCCACCAAGTCAACTTCTTTAGATAAGAAAAAACCATGATAATTACTATCAATTAATATAAAATATTGATTCACTGATTTTTTTTACCTTTTTCACAATTATTTAATATGCCCTACTAACATTCTCGATTACAACATAAATACAAAGGAAATTAAGCATTTTTTTTATACATGAGATCTATGTGAAAGTTTTGGCATCCACAAACTTCAGTACATGCGTCTGTAGAATTAGACTAATGGCTGTTCAGAGGTTTTGGAACTGCTTCAATACATACACATCTACAACATTCATTTTTAATTTTTTTGATAGTGTTTAACGCCCGCTTTTAATGCTATGGCACCGCAGGCGATGACACTGTTGATGCATGGAATGAAGATGGAGCACTGGTGGAATGTAATGGCGGGGAAAACCGGAGAGCTTGGAGAAAACCCACCCCTGCGCCGCTTTGTCCACCAAAAATCTCACATGTGGTCGTCTAGGTGAGAGGCCTGTGGTCTGATCACTCGGCCACAGCGCGGCCGATTTGTATATGGTAACCTTAGACAACATACTAACTAAAGTAAAATGTAACACAGAGTCGATTGTTGTTTTTAACCCCGTCTTTGTTTGCTGAAGTGCTATATAATCATCAACAATTTCGATTAAATACCAAACTTAACATTTAAATTCAAGACCTTCCAAGGATGAGACACGAGGTTTTTAAAAAATCCGCCATCCCAAACTACCCTTCACATGGAATATTTTTACATTTTTTTTTATTTTATGAGAAATGTTTAACATTTTTTATTACTTTCCCTTACACATACTATGTACATAGTGTATAGAGAAGGTATTGCATTCCACCCAAAAATTCGATACCGGGATTTCACCGGAAATATATGTTTTAGGGTCACCTGTATCCAAAAAAATCTGACGTGTTCCATTCACATGATTTTCTCTACATCTCTGCAACAAATTATTGTTAAAAAGCTTATGCTACCACTTACTTCATGCTAATTGAGAAAAAATTAGCCGAAATAGTCTGCTTACTTGCTTTCTTATAAGTGGAAATAAGGGAGTACCATAGATTAAAGTGATAGTCAAAAGCTGGTTGCTATGTGACTGGACTTCCTTTGTTTTATGGACAGGAGTTAACAAATTTCTGTATGAGAAAAATGTAGTTTTTCGAAGCTGAAACGAATAACAAGGAATGTCTCAAAAGCGATCAACTCCACGAAAAAATGTATATTACATAAATTATGTGTTTTAATGTGCTCTACATTTTTTGTGTGGTAAGTTTTAGTCCACCTCTTGAAGGTTTAGCAGTTATGCAAACTTCCGTAAAATTGATCAAGAATAAAGTAGTCTTCAGAGGCTATACCCAGAAAATTCAAGATATACATTTTATTTGTCAAGTAAATATCTTTAATATACGATATTTTAACCAAAATCGTTACAGCCAATTTTCGAAAATTTGTCCATGTAGACTATAATTAGGTGTGGGTGGGGGTTTCTTGAAAATCTTCGTGTCGCATCCTTGGAAGATACTGGCTTAGATATCAAGTTTGGTATTTAATAGTCTTTTCGTTTTTGAGCTATGCTGCCCACAGGCACACGCACACACAGAGCGTTTTCTAAAAAAAATTGTTTTTTTTGGACTCAGGGGAGCCCAAAACATATAAAATCTCGACATCGAATTTTTGGGTGGTATACAATACCTTATTTGTCCACTATTGTAATGCGGATGGAGAAAGTAAAAAAAACTCATGTCAATGGAACACATCAGATGTGTTCCTCTTTGTAATATCAGTTTTAATTAATTTAGTAGTTATTAAATTTCCAGAAATTCTGTGGAGTAAGTTTTCCAACTCTCTTTCCCCTCTCTGGCTACTCCGGTGATTGCAGCAGTGCGGGTTTCAACTTCAAATAACATGGCATTTCTTTCATTACAGATATTGTTTTGTGGTTTGTAAATCTGACAGCATATAGAGCAGAGTGAGCATGATGGAATCATATTTCTGTAGTGGAAACCGCTGTGAGATGTTAATGTAATAAATCAGCTTGGCCTTTGTATTTTCCGCCGCAATATTAACACTAGCTGGAATTACAGAACCAGAGTTGATGGAGCAAACACTACAAAGCCGCTTCATTAGAACCTCAATATGACCATAATGCTGGCTGATTCAATTAAACCAAATTTTACAATTGTGTATTGAAAATTAATTTTATTATTTATTATGATTAATAGCAATATGGTGCCGTATTATCCATCACAGGAAAACATTTTGTTTTGTATGTAGCAGTGTTGGATAATTTCTACTGTGGTATGCTGCCTGTCTCGAAGTTCGCTGCTTTTTTATTTTCTCTAGCACGTATGTACAATGCAAGTAGTAGGTATTGTATTCCAGCCGAAAATTCAATACCGAATTGCATGTTTAAGAACCCATGAATAATAATATAATATAATAATAAAAGTATTTTTTAGAAAAAGGTCCGTTTGTGTCTGTTCTATAGAAAGGATAGTCTGGAGTTGGGTGGTGATTCTTGAAAATCCTCGTGTTGCATCCTTAGAATATGCTGAACTTAAATATTAAGTTTGTATTTAACCGATTTTTTGTTTTTGAGTTATGCTGCTCTCAGACACACACACACACACACACACACACACACTGACGGACACACACACGATAAACGCGGACCTTTATCTGAAAAGAAGTTTTTTGCACTTAGGGTCCCTCAAAACATGTATTCTGGTGAAATTTCGGTACCTAACTTTTTGGTGGAATACAGTAGCTTTTCTAGCAGGTACGTACAATGCACATAGTAGGTATTGTATTCTATCCGAAAGTTCAATTCAGAGATTTCACCGAAAATATATGTTTTGAGAACCCCTGAATAATGATCAAAATATTTTTAGAAAAAAGTCTGTGTGCTCCATGTTTGGGGATAGTTTGAAATGGGTGGGATTTCTTGAAAATCTTCCTGTCACATCCTTAAATATTAAGTTTGTATCTAACCGATTTTTCGTTTTTGAGTTATACTGCTCTCAGACACGCACACATACACACAAACGGATACACAGACACACAATACACATGGACCTTTATCTGAAAAGGATTTGTTTTGCATTTAGGGAACCTCAAAACTTGATTTCCGTCTAATTTTTGGGTGGAATAAAGTAGCTTCTCTATCCACTAGGTATACATTTCGTCTTCATTTTAGAGAAAGTAAGAATATGAGTAAATTTTTGATGTTGTATGGTATTTTATACTTTTCACCAAGTTCTATTACGCAAATGCACAAATTTGTACCTTGTTTACCTATCAGTATAATTTTATCTATAAGGGATTGAAGTTTAAGTAAGGGTAGCTTTTAAAAAATCGAATACCTATTATATAATTCAAAATAAGAACTAGGTGGTTTTTGGAAATTGCAATGTGATTTTTGCAAGCTCCTGTTGTAATAATTGTGTAATATTTTGGCTACATGGTTTCTTACGCGTGCAGATTTCTACATAAGTGGCTGAAACTATGAGTTAGCAGTTAGGATAATAAGGTAGCTAATAATATTCGTTGGGTTCTATAGTATTAACGTATCAAGTTTCATCTAGATACGCAAAGCATGCTGGTTTGTTTGACTGAATATAAGGGTAACTTAATATTTTTGTCAGCTTCTAGAATCCAAATGTATCCGGACTTGTCAAAATCATATGAGAGATATTACTGCTAAAACCTTAGTGAATTAAAAAGAAAATATAATACGAAGGATTTACAAACGCATCCTGAACACCCCTTAAATAACTCAATTTTAAAAACTTTTATATCAGTAAAATCCACCATACTTGCAGTAAAATGGCAAAAATAGTCTGATACCGGTATTAAATGAAACTGAATTGGCGACATGGATTTGGAAAAGAAAACCCCAACCCCTCTAATGCTTCTGTTTCTATCTGGGAGAATTGAGCTTTCAGTGGTGAAAGAATTATAAAATCGGATATCAATGTTATATAGATACCTAAACACCTCTAAAGTAAATACATTTTAAAACACTTGAAGGCTTCCCATTTGCCCCTTTGGACTGGATATCATTACAAAACCTCTAGGTCGGTATATTTGCAATAGAGTGCGAAAAGTAACATCTGTTATTCATATCCAAGATAAGGAATTGAAATTTGCTAACTTGAATATGATAAAGAAACCTCTAACCCTGCGTTTTTCAATTTTGGAAAAATGATACACTTATCGGCGACGCTGTGGTCGAGTGGTTAGATTGCTCGCCTCTCACCAAGGTTGCCCGGGTTCTATCTCAGGGGACTATATGTGGGATTTGTGGACGAAGCTGCGTGCTCCATATTCTCCGGTTTCCCCGCCATTCATTACACCGATTGCTCCACAATTAACATTTTTTCATCCCATTCTTTGCCATTCATATCATCCATTCTTCACTTTCATACCAGGCATCGGTTTGATCACCCATCCTGGTTACTCTCTCTGATCCAGACTGCGTCGCTCAATACGCATGTAAGTCCTACATATGAGGAGGATAAACAATGGGAGAAGAAGAAGAAGAAACATATAGGTTGTGATCGTTTGGAAGAGCAGGACGTTTCAATAGTAAAAGGTTTTAAAAATAAGCTGTGTGTTTTATTATTACTAACATACACACACACTCACAAAGCCATTTTTACCTTCTTTACACGCACCATATACGTAGTGCATAGAGAAGGAATTGCACTAGAACATTCCATACCGAGATTTCACCAGAAATATACGTTTTGAGACCCCCTGATTTCAAAAAAGTGAATTTTCTGCGAATAGCCTCTGCATATCTCTTCATTTTGGATGAATTTTGTATAATTGGCAAACCGTAAGCGATATAAAAAAACATACTGCACAAAAAATGCAGATCTCATTAAAACTCACAATTAATGTCATGCATTTTTTGTAGAGCTAGCGTTTTCGAGATATCCCGGATTATTGGTTACAATTTTGAGCCACAAATTTTTCTCGAACAGGAAGACATCTTTCTTCCATTTCTCGTTTGTTTACTCCTGACAAGCAAAAAGATGGAATTTCAATTGTTTCACATAGTGACCGGCTTTTAAAGGACTTAACTGTCGCTTTAGTCTGTGCATTTTTACTTTCTCTGTACGTTCCAAAAAATTCGATACCGAGATTTCACCGGAAATACATGGTTCGAGTCCCCCTGAATCCATCAAAGCATTTTTAGAAAATGTCCGTGTGTGTGTGTGTGAGTGTGTGTGGCTGTGGGCAGCATATCTCAAAAAGGATAATACCGGTAAATACCAAACTTGGTATTTAAATTTGGTATCTTCCAACGATTCGACATGACGATTTTCAAGAAAATCCCCCCACCCAAACTGCCCTTTACATGGAATTTTTTTTGAAAATTTTAATTTTCTCAGAAATGACACTAACGCTGTTGATTGAAATGTATATTAAAGATATTTACCTGACAAATAAAATGTATATCCTGAATTTCAAGGAATTTTGCATAACTGTTAAGTTGTAAGAGATGAATAAAAACTTACCACACACAAAATGTAGGGCACACAATTTATGTAATACACATTTTTTCGTGGTGTGGATCGTTTTTGAGATATTCCTTGTTTCTGGTTTCAGGTTTAAAAAAAACATACTTTTCTCACACAAGGATTTGTCAACTCCTGTCCATACAAACAAAGGAACTTCAGTCACACAGCAACCAGTTTTTGACTATCACTTAAACTTATGATACTCCTTTATTTCCCTTCTACTTACTAGGAAGCAAGTAATAAGACTATTTCTGCTATTTTTTTCTCGATTAGCATGGAGTAAAAAGAAGCATGGGCTTTTTAACAATAATTTGTTGCAGAGATGTAGAGAAAGGCATGTGAATGTAACACATCATATTTTTCTACTTCCCTTTTACTTACAAGGAAGCTAGAATTAAGACTAATTTTGCTTTTGGTTATCTTGATTAGCATCATGTAAATAAAAGATTAATCTTTTGAAAAAATGGTTTATTTGCGGAATATCTAGAGAAAGTCATATGAATGAAACGCATAGATTTCCCTCTTTATTGTATTGGACAGATTTGCCAATAACTTGTTTACGAGCCAAGTTTGAATCTTTATACATCTGAGTTCATGCACTTCTCCTGGCATAGACGACGCGAAGCGGACCTCTTCTTCAGAATTAGAAGGTTTCACAGAATCGCACAGCTTATATACTCTCTCGGACGGACACGAATTGCCTCGCTATAATAATTTCTCAGAAAATTTAAGATATGAATTTGATTTGTTGTGTAAACGTCTTTAATATATGCCATTTTAATCCAAATCGTTAGAGTCATTTTTGAGAAAATCAAAATATTAAGAGAAAATCAAATTATATCTTTCCATGCAAAGGGTAGTTTGGGATAAGGGGATTTTCCTCAAAATCTTCGTGTCGCATCCTTTGAAGATACTAAACTTATATACCACGTTTGGTATTTTAACGACTTTTCGTTTTTGAGTTATCCTGTTCATGGACACACATACACTTACGGACCTTTTTCTAAAATGCCTTTTTACTTTCTCTACGCGTACTATATACATAGTGTATAGAGGAGGTATTGTATTGCACCCAAAAATTTGATACCTAGATTTCACCGGAAATATATATTTTGGGTCCTCCTGAATAAAAAAAAAACATTTTTGGAAAAAGATCCGTGTGTATGCGTCTGTGTGTGTGTGCGCGCGCGCTTGGGTGTGTTAGTCTGGACAGCATAGCTCAAAAACGAAAGGACTGTTAAATACCAAACTTGGTATTTTAGTTTTGTATCTTCCAAGGATTCGACACAAAGATTTTCAAGAAAATCCTCTCACTTCAAACTACTCTTTACATGGAAAAAATTTCGAAATTGATTTTCTCAAAAATGGCTTTAACGATTTTGATTAAAATATCTTATATTTAGGATATTTACATGAGAAATAAAGTATATACCCTGAATTTTCTGGGAATAGCCTCTAAAGACTTCTTTATTCTGGATGATTTTGCATAACTACTAAACCGTAAAAGATAGACAAAAGCTTACTACACAAAAATGCAAATCTCGTTCAAACACACAATCATGTACATTTTTTTCATTTTAAAGATATTCCTTGTCATTGGTTTCAGTTTTAAAGTACGTAAACGTTTCACGTACGACAATTTGTCAACTCCATGCAATGCAAAGAAACGGATTTCATCCACATGGCAACCTGCTTTTAAAAGATTTGACTATCGGTTTATCCTAGGGTATTCCACGATTTCTCTTCTACTTACAAGAAAGTATTTCTGCTAATGTTTATCTCGATTAGCATGAAGTAGACAGAAGAATAAGCTTTATAACAATAATTTGTTGTAGAGATGTACAGAAAGTCATGTGAATAAAACACATCACATTTTTGAGTTGTGCAGTTCACAGTCACACACTCGGACATTTGTCTAAAAATTGTCTGTTTTGGATGCAGGGATCCTCAAACTATGTATTTCCGGTGAAATCTGGTATCGAATTTTTGGTGGAATACATACCTGCTCTACCTACTACTTCTGTGGTCGAGAATGTAAAAACACCCTCAAGTTGCATAACATAAGCTTACAATACCGAACTAATATTCATGTGCATGTTTTTTGGAGATAGTTTTACTGCTTTGAGCAGGTAGCTTCCAATGCTTTGTGCATGAAGCTCGCTGAATCCTTAACTCTGACAGAATAAGGACTTCAGACTAAGCGGATTAAAGTTTTAATAGCGCGTGTTACTTGTAGGCTTCCCCTCATGTTTAATTATCATTTTTCCGCTTTCCAAAGTGAGAACGTAATGATGAAGACAGCAAGCAGTACTCCAGAACCTGTTGCATCTCCACACACAGTTCAACAGGTTGCATAAGGAACTAATGAGAACCCAGCCTGAATAGCTCTCTACTTCAGATGTTAATTGGGACGTCTCCTTTGTGGTGGTGCTGGGATTAGCTCTGCTTTAATCTTGGACCCTCTTCGCGTATACAAAACTCTTCGTCATAAGTAGAAACACAAACACGGCCAACATCATACTAGCAAGTTAATTATCTAAAACTGTGCAAATCTTATACTCGGCTGTTTATACCTTCGGTACCACTAAGCTGCTGTACAGGAAACTGCACTGAGACCAAACATTCTGTATCGAAATTTCATAAACTGTTCTCTCTTCTAATATCCCCATAAGAGCACACTGTCAAATCTGGGGATCTTGGTCGCTTGGTAAAATGTAAATGGAGCTTTATTTATGGACGCTCTTTAACTGCTGTGGTTCTCAGCTCATTCTATACTGGTTGTGAAAGACTGCTTAAATTTGCTCAGAGGCCTGTTTTATCAGGCTTAAGTTCTTTTACGTGCGGTAAATCTACGACACGGGACCAACGGCTTTACTTCCCTCCCGAAGGAAGCCATGCTAAGGATTTTATGCCTGAAAAAATCCATCGTCATCCACCGGGTTTGAACCCGCGACCTTGGGTATATGAAGTTGGCATAGTAACCATTACATCATGGAGGGTGACGCTGGCCAGGTAATGTCAGCTGTAATGGAAATGTTTTGATTCAGGAAAAGTCTCCTTAAGACCTCCCCTTAAGGCAGTACCAGTGTCTCCATCTTGTTGAAACCAGGAAAATAAGAAACCATCTAATTGTTCACGTACCTTGCTGAGTGAAGTCGTTCTTTTTCCCTCACCATCCTAATACTCTGAGGTGTTCCATTCACATGCCTTTCTCTACATCTCTGCCAAAAATCACTGCTAAAAAGCTTATGCTTCTATCTCGGTATGGACTTTTTGGATGGAATGCAATACTTTCTCTGTACACTATATGCTAGTACGTGTAGAGAAAATAAAAAGGGCAATTATCCTGTGAGACGACACGTTCACCAATCGGTTGTTTTGAGAACAGTTTCTGAAATTCTGTCTGTATTCAAAAACAGACGATAAAAGTGTGATTTGTCAGAGATCCATAATTTTTCAAATGATTTAACATATCTTTATAAAATGCTATTCATGGGAGAAAATCACGTGGTTTTAGTTCGTACGCTACCTGAAGCTTATCGGGACGAAAATGAACATATAAGTGCAATATTCTTCTTACAGTGCTCTCCATAGGTTGATGGCAGCAGAATGCTTCACCGCTCAGCGTATTTTGAACCTATGTTCACAGCAACTCTTAGTGCAGCACTTGGTCGAAGTGTGCTTGCTGTACATGGTCTTTTTCTTCCCCGAAGGCTTCTTCCTCATCTTCCTCAAAATTCTTAACCCATATTTTTACTTTTTCTATACATACTAAGTACATAGTGTATAGAGAAAATATTGCACTCCACCCAAAAAGTCGATACCGAGATTTCACTGGAAATATCTTTTAGGGTCCCCTATATATATATATATATATATATATATATATATATATATATAAAACATTTTTAGAAAAAGATCCGTGTGTGTCCGTGTGTCTGTGAACACGATAACTCAAAAACTAAAAGTCGATAAAATATTAAACTTGGTATTTAGGTTTAGTGTCTTCCAGAGATGCGACACGAAGCTTTTGAGAAAAATCCCCCACCCCAAACTATCCTTTATATGGAACTTTTTTCGAGAATTGTGATTTCCTCAAAAATGGCTCTAACGATTTTGATTAAAATTTCGTATATTAGAGATATTTACCTAACAAATAAATTTTACATCTTGAATTTTCTGGGAATAGCCTCTGAAGACTACTTTATTGTGGATGCATTTTACGGAATTTTGCATAACTGCTAAACTGTAAGAGATGGATAAATACTTGCCACACAAAAAATCTAGAGCACGTTAAAACACACAATTTATGTTATATAAATTTCTTCGTTTTTGAGTTATTCCTTGTTTTTTATTTCACCTTTTAAAGACATAGGTACTTTTCTCATACAGGAATTTGTCAATTCCTGTCCATACAAACAAAGGAACTTCAGAGACATAGCAACCAGCTTTTGATTATCATTTTAACCTATGTCACTCCCTTATTTCGCTTCTACTTACAAGGAAGCAAGTAATAAGACTAGTTCTATTTTTTTCTTGATTAGTGTGAAGTAAATAGAAGCCTAAGTATTTTAACAATAATTTGTTGCAGAGATGTAGAGAAAGCCATGTGAATGGAACGCATCAGATTTTTATGGAATGAGCAGATGGATTCCGATATCCTAAATCAAAATTAGCGCCTACCTGCCTCATAACTATCATTTTATAAACACCCGTCATTGCAAAAGCACGTTGTTGACCAGTCCGCTGATCCATGTTTATCGAATGGCATTATCATATGAACAGAATGCTCACACAGTTTTCATGTTATTCATTTGATATAAGAGGAAACACATATTGTAACATCGTCTCTTCCTTTGCTGGATACTATAGTATGAATACCGACTTATAGGTTACTTTTAATACGATATCGGCGCGCTAACCTGAGCAAAATTCTTGTTTTTCTTTCACGCAGATTTTCTTCTTTTAAACATTGAAACATGATATATTTATGTTCATTTTACGAGTTTTATATGAATATTAATGTTGTGTTATGTGATTTATATTTTATGTTGTTTATGATTGATTTTATATACATTTCATCTCCATTACTTATGTTTATAGTCATCCTCCGAAACGGTGTACAATTTTTAGGTTCTTTTGTTCATTGCTCTCCACGATTTCTCCATGTATTTTATTCTCTCTAGAAAATTCTTTGGGTAATTTTTTTCGGGTAGTTTTAAACGAATAGATTGGCATTGTTAATATACAAACAGTTTGTTTTGGCTGTGATTAGAAATTATAAAAAGGGAAGGATCCTGCACATTCTCTCTCACATTCATATTTCCAAACTCCACATCCATTGTTACACATTTGTTAGTCGACACTTGTACCGGTGGCAAGTTCTTTTAACATCGCAGCTGTGATTGTTACATCTGTGCGAGTGGACACGTGTTCTATCGGAAGGTCCTTTGATGTCGAAGTCCTCATTGTTACACCGGAGTGAGTTTGTTAACACCGACGGTGTACTGTACGTGCGGCGGTCGTGGAAATTTCCAGTCACATGACCAACAGGAATAGAAAAGGCAACGAAGTCCACCCTGCGCTCAGTGTTCACCGGGGATGCATTTAATGCAATAGTTGAGCGAGTTCGACGGGAATTTTATAGCCAGTTGTGTCGTCGCCGCAGCGAAAGTCCCAAACTATACGACAGAATTGTGACCAAAGGTGAATAGATCTGCTTGTAATCAGTTTGTGGAAAAAATAAAGAGTTGTGGAAAAATAAAGGTTTTGACATAATATTCTCCATTAACACTACTCGTCGTAAATCACCCGATTTAGCATACCTACAAAATCTTATGTGTTCCATTCACATGACTTTCTCTACACCTGTGTAACAAATTGCTATTACAAAGCTTATGCTTCTATTTACATCATGCTAATCAAGAAAAAATTAGCAGAAATAGTTTTATTACTTGCTACCTTGTAAGTAGAAGCAAAATAAGGGAAACCATAGGTTAAACTGATAGTCAAAAGCTGGTTGCTATGTGACTGAAGCTCCTTTGTATGGATGGGAGTTGACAAATTCCTGTATGAGAAAAGTATAAGTATAAGCTGAAACCAAAAACAACGAATACCTTAAAAACGATCACCTCCACGAAAAAAATGTATATAACATAACTTGTGTGTTTTAATGTGCTCTACATTTTCTGTCAAGTACGTGTTTATCCATCTCTTACGGTTTAGCAGATATGCAAAATTCCGTAAAATTCATCCAGAATAAAGTAGTCTTCAGAGGCTATTCGCAGAAAATTCAAGATATATATTTTATTTGTCGGGTAAATCTCTGCAACATACGATATTATAATCAAAATTTTCGAAAAAAGTTCCATGTAAAGGGTAGTTGGGGGTGGGGGGATTTTCTTGAAAATCTTCGTGCTGCATCCTTGGAAGATACCAAACCTAAATACCAAATTTGGTTTTAAACGAACTTTTCACTTTCTCCATACATAGAAACACACACGGACCTTTTTCCAAAAATGCCTTTTTTTTGGATTCAGGGGGATTCAAAACATGCGTTTCCGGTGAAATCTCGGTATCGAATTTTTGGGTGCATTACAATACCTTCACTATACACTATGTACATGGTACGTGTAGAGAAAGCAAAATACACAGGAATTTTCTTAGAATGGCTATAGATAACTCAAAGTATTTGTTGTTGTTGTTGTTGTTGTTCCTGTATCACGACCTGAAATTAAGACTCATTAACTCTACCGAACTAGCTGGCTAAAAGGAAGTTCAGGAAAACACAACTAAACCTATAGGGACCCATCACAGAGTTAAAGAAGGAAACTAACATCATCTAAATGGATCCAACCTTCCATACGACTCTGCCTATAGGGACCCATCCAACACTATTAGTGCTTCATATCTGGAGTAATCCGGAGCATACGCCACTAACACTTCATATTAAAACCCACGCAAACAGACAACACTTACACTACTTTTACAAAAACAATTAAAGTGTCTACTTAACTACAACGGTAAGATCTAATAATAACTTAATAATTTAATACCTTCTTAACCTAATAATAATAATTATATAATAATAAAGTAATTAAATATTGGTGTACCGTATAATGAGTGTAATATATAGCCATCTCCGCGTTGTAGTAGTATTATTCTAGCCTCTAATAACCCAGGTTGCGGGTTCCAACCCAACGGAGTGTGATGCATTTTTTTCGAACGTAAAAATCCTTAGCATGACTTCTTCAGAAGGAAAGATCCCGTGTTTTCAAGTATAAAAACCCTTGAAATTAACTGTCCCTGGGCTAAATTCGTAATGTTTCACCTCCGTGATTTCTTCTTATAGTGTCGCTATGGACGATGCGTTGATCCCTTGTCACCATGTCTCTCGCGAATTAGATATTCTCTGACCAAGAAGACCCTGTAACCTGTGTCCCAAAAACGCCGACATGGCATTATGGAATTTGAATACGATAGTATAATAATGTTGCCCGCATAGGTAGTGTTTTGGCAACGTATCTGCCTCACATTCAGCAGATCGCGAGTTCGAATCTCGCTTAGGGTGAGTTACCGGGACGTGGTTTTTACGCGTTTCGCCCCTTATCTTGAGAAGGCGAATGTTGAGTAACTTTATGCTTCATGGACCCCGAGATCATTTGAGTACCATTTCACCAATTTCAGTCATCGTCCGAAATGACCAACCAGGTTAAAGAACCTTAAGCTACCCAAATATATGTATATAATTGAGTAAATTACATTTCATTTAGCAAGAGACAATGTTGCACCAGTTTCAGCAATCGATATCGGTGGCAAGGTGTCGTAATGCTGATATAGCGGTGTCCTCTTAAAGCAATGTTGGCAAAAGCATGGGACTTACTATGAAATACTCAATAACTAGGCCACGTGAAGTCCTCAGTCTGAGCTGCTGATACTGTCGGAAGTACTATGTCCACAGAAATGGCATAGTACTTATTTTACTGTAGAAGAATACCAAAACGCACCAAGTGAGTTGAGAAGAGTTTGAATAACTTTTTGGGTTTTCTCCTCTTTAGCTCCCTAACAATACATACTTAAAATAATTCATCTGCTTGATCGTAAAGGTATTGCGTCTCCTCGTACCTTGGTATATTTAGTTATAGCTCCCGAACTATCCCAAAATGTACACCCTCCTGCACCTTAATCCCTGAGGCCATCTGCTTCCCTCTCGCAGGCGGGAGCATCAGCTATATCACTGAACCTACTTCCTTCTAGAGATGCGCAGTTTAGGAGTGACTTCTACCTCTATCCTGCAGTATTATAATAAGCATTGCGTCAGTTTTTGATTAAATAGTGGAGAATATTAAACCGCGAATAAATAAATCAGGGCGCTAACATAAGAGATGCAATATAACTAACCATCCCATACATGAAATAGATGGGTGTTTGAACTGCCGGCTGTGAATGGAACCTAACAAGCGGAATATCACCAGATTCTACAGCGTAATCCCATAAATGGTGGGAAAAATGCCTAAGTTGCTCTTTATTAACCTCTCGTATTCTGCACCCCGAATACACTGTTTGTAACGCAAATCGGTCACAAAAATGCTCAAATGATCGTTTGTAGAGAGCTAGAAGACTACTTTGAAACGATATAACTGGAGGTATGGATATTTTTCTTAACTCAGTTCCTGGCCGTAAGCTTCAGCAGTCACAGACTACTGCTTTTCCTAATACACATTCTCTTTCTCCTAAATGTGATTGTTTTTACGATAATGTGTGCTAATGCGGGAAAATAGAAGCCTTTTTTCAGCATAAAGGATAAACGCATTATTTGTCTCCATTAGGATCCACTACCAGACTTGAAAGAACGAGGTTAGTATCACTCCCTCCCGCCTGGCAGCGCCATTAGCGCAATGTCATGTTATGGAAACAACATAATAGAAGCACGTGACTTGAAAACCGTTTAGCAGAGTATCAGACAACTCCAATAGTCTCAGTTAGTAGCAAAGTCACGAATTCTGAAAGAACGATATTCTCTTCCGAAATGCTCATTTCCTAAGAGTGTTATAACCACTCTAGG
Organism: Hymenopus coronatus; assembly: GCA_030762935.1. Classification (NCBI taxonomy): domain Eukaryota; kingdom Metazoa; phylum Arthropoda; class Insecta; order Mantodea; family Hymenopodidae; genus Hymenopus; species Hymenopus coronatus. Next base: position 33,918,053 of record CM060897.1, read on the forward strand.
GGATATTTTAGAAACTGAGAAATATTATGGGATGACTTTGAAAAACATCTGTTTGGTTCCATTCCCATGACTTTTTCTATCTGTTTAGCAAACGAACTATTCTTCCAAAAGATTATTCTTCTATCTACTTCATTTTAATCGAGATGAACATTAGCAGTTGTTATTTACTTCCTTGTGAGTAGAGTGGGACTACTGGAATAGACTAGGAATAAAAGATAGACAAAAACTTACTACACAAAAATGTATATCTCGTTAAAACACACGTCACATACGCTTTTTTTCGTTTTGCGAGATGCTTTTGTTGTTGGTTTAAACTTTTCTTATACGGTGATTTGTCAACTCCTGACTATGTGGAGAAACGAATTTCAACCACATATCTGTTAAATGTTTTTACTGGCATATCTGGTATCCGGGTCACTAGCTTCAATATTTCAGAAAGTTGTCCAATACCTTTGTGTTTTACAAACTCTCTGTTCTTGTGCCATTTTCCTGCCATGACAAACCTTACACCTAGACAATCTAAATGCTTAATTTCTTTCTCCCTGTATTTCCTGCTTACCGTACACGTAACCATTTTTAAATGCTAGTGCTCTAGTTTTAAGAATATTCCCTTCCATACCCACTGTCTACAAAATCGTTGCAGTGCGTTTAAACTAGATTGCAAGCAGTTATTGTTTTAGAAAGAATAACAATGTCATTAGTGTACAAAAGAACTGGTATTTTTTCACCTTCAAATGTCATCAATAAACAAAAAGTAACGGGGATAATAAACCCTGTTTAACTTCCCTCTGCGCTATGTTGTACTCTGATGTATTGTGCGGATCAGTTTCTTTAGGCTAGCTTATTCCCTTAGTTCTTTCTACCCATAAGGAAATAAGTAATAAGAACATTCTGCTAATGCAAAACAATTAATTACCCAGATCTTTGGCAATCGTATCATCAGTAGACACCTGAGATGAGAATAATGAAGGTTTTGCCTCCGGACACTCATTTTTCGTATTTATTTCAGAATATCTCCTTGAAGCATCTTCCAGCTAGAATCAGATTCTTATGTTTTCAAGTTCTACATGATATCCTACCCACTCGTAGTAGATTAAATAAAATTTATCTCACTGATTTTAGTAAGTGCCCGAAATGCAACGGAGAAGACACAGTAAAACATAGGTTGTATGAATGTTATGTTATACAGGAAATTAAGATTCACCTTATGGCTTCCCTGAAGAGATTACGATTAAATCACTATAAATGGTACACTCCAAATGTTCTTCTTCGACCAGATTTTGTTTTAATTCAAACTTCAAGACATAAGTTTACATTGTGGTTAATAGGAAATGCAATGTATTATATATTGGAACATTATGAATACGTAAATTTAATGGAGTACGTAATTTATATGAAAACAGCATGCCAAGCTCTTCTGTAATACTTACTCTGCAACATTGTATAAGAATTATAGAAACTTTTTTGATTGATCTTAATTCATTAACTGCAAATAGAATACAGTAATGTGTTTGTAACCAGTTAAATGTTTGATACCAAAGTGTGTATATTCATAGTTCTTATTGTAAGGTACAAAAAAACAAACAATAAATTACAAAAAAAAAAAAAAAATCTGATGTGTTCCATTCACATGACTTTCTCTACATCTCTGCAACAAATTGTAGTTAAAAACATGTGCTTCTATTTACTTCATGCTAATTAGCAGAACTAGTCTTATTACTTGCTTCCTTGTGAGTAGAAGCGAAATGAGGGAGTTCCATAGGTTAAAATGATAGCCAAAAGCTGGTTGCTATGTAACTGAAGTTCCTTTGTTTGTATGGACAGGAGTTAAGAAATTCCTGTATGAGAAAAGTATAAGTTTTTCAACGCTTAAACGAAAAACCAGTATAACTTAAAAATGATCAACTCCACGAAAAAAATGTATATGACATAAATTGCGTTTTTTATCGTGAGCTAAATTTTTTGTGTAGTAAGTTTCCCCCCATCTCTTACGGTTTAGCAGTTATGCACAATTCCGTAAAATTCATCCAGAATAAAATAGTCTTCAGGGGCTATTCCCAGAAAATTCAAGATATTAATTTTATTTGTCAGGTAAATATCTTTAATATACGATATTTTAATCAAAATCGTTAGAGCCATTTTTAAGAAAATAAAAATGTTCAAAAGTTTTTCCATGTAAAGGGTAGTTTGGGGTAGGGGGATTTTCTTGAAACTTTTCGTGTCGCATCCTTGGAAGATACCAAACTTAAATACCAAGTTTGGGCTTTAACGGTCTTTTCGTTTCTGAGCTATGCTGCCCGCAGACATACAGACACACACATACACAGGCAGACAGATAGACATACACACGGACATTTTTCTAAAAATATTTTTTTTTATTCAGGGAGACTCAAAACGTGTATTTCCGGTGAAATCTCGGTATCGAATTTTTGGGTACAATGCAAAACCTTCTCTATACACTATGTACATAGTTCGTATAGAGAAAGTAAAAAAAGTAGACACTTACCAACAAAGTGGCCGCCGCGATCTCCAGATCTTTATCCGACCGACCTGGTTGTGGGGCTAACTTAAAGAGTCTGTTTTTCCTGACACATCCAAGAACCCGACAGCAACTGAAAGATGCTATATGGCAAGAAATTGCTAATATTCCAAGACATTTGCAAAATTCATGAAGTACACGCAGAAAGAATGGTGTACGTTGAACAAGAAGACTGAGGGTATTCTCCCAATATTTTATAAAATCCCAGTAAATGTTTTCTTTTGTACTTTTATCTCAAATATTATAATATTTATAACGGTTTAAAGTTTGAAGTGGCTTTTGAAAGCCCCTGTATTCTCTAAGGACGACAACCTATATGGTTTTTGGTAATCAAGCTTGCTATAAACGCTGTCATCTATATCCCTAACGGCTCTTTTAAATCGATTAACTGCATTAGATAGAAACCAAAGCGAGGATGTGCAGTGCTGCCAAATTAACATTTAATAGAGCAGAAAGGTACGCTATTCGAATGGCTTGCAAAATTTGATGCGAGTAAACTGATAACACTAGCCAATTACCGTTGCCCCGTTTCTAAATCGTCTTGACCTCTTTTCCTTATCCTTTTATAGAAGTGCAGTCTTCGATGTTATCGGTGTCCTATTTTCAAAGCTTTGCGAAATTAGAGAACGTTTAATTATTCCATGTGACTCTACTGCACCTTCTGTGCTTTCTAATGCTTGGTATTGGAACATCTTCGATAAATTAACAATAAAGGTGTAAAATCGGTAGCAAATTCTGTTTTTTTTTATTTTCTCTACTTAATACCTAGTATATATCTAGAGAAGGTATTGCATTCCCATCCAAATATTCGCTACTGAGATCTGACTGGAAATGCACGTTTAGGTTCCTCTTATTAAAAAAAAAAGAAGAAAAAAAGATTTTTATTAGAAAAAGTTCACGTGTGTCTGTGAACAGGATAAGCCAAAAACGAAAAGTCGGTTAAATACCAACTTGAATATTAAATTCAGCATTTTCCAAGAATGTGACACGAGGATTTTTAGAGAAAAAATAAACACCCAAACTACTTCTTACGAGGAATATTTTAACGAGATGTTCTAAAAAAAGGCCACAATTTGGATTAAAGTGTATATTAAAGGCATTTACATAGAAAATGAAATGTATACCCTGAATTTCTTGGGAGTAGCTCCTGCAATCCTCTTCAGTCTGAATTTCTTGCATAACTGATAAATCGTAGTAGATAGAAAAAAGCTTACTACAACAAAAGATCTAGATACTCAATTTATGTCATATAAGGATTTCTGTAGAGCTATTTCCGAAAATTTCTCTCTTATTGGTTTCAATTTTTTAAATGCTTCATATTTTCTCAAATGGGAAGTCCGCATTCGTTATATCTATTTTGTTTTACTCTTAGCCATGGAAACACGACCGATTTTCAATGTTAACGTATAGCGACAGCTTTTAAAAGATTTGTCTGTCGCTTTAGTCTAGTGTATTCCCTTATTTCCCTTCTAATTATAAGGAACCAAGTAATAAGAGTTTCTGATAATGTTTAGCTTGTTTAGCATAATATAGATAGAAGAATATCTTTTAAGAATAGTTTGTTTGCAGAAAGGTTAGAGAAAGTCATGTAAATAAAAAACATAAGTTTTTCTTTTTCTTTTTTTTTAAGTTTACTGATTTTTCAGTTTTTTCGTGTGTGATGTTAAAAAATTATTTACATAGAGTGTATTTTAGCAAAATTTTGGTATAATACCTAAACTGGGGTGAAAATGCATTTCAATATCGCAGAGAAGAATATGTCAGTCAGAAATGATCGATATTTTAGCTGAACATCATCGCTCTTAAAGGCAAATTTACTTCAAGACAATTTAAAACAAGTTTTAACATGGTCAGAAATTGCGTAAAATTGCTCCATTATAACTTATAAAATTGATACTTTTCATTTCATGCCTTTCCACACCAGAATAGGCAGAGCAAAAACCTATTATTATAAAAGCTTTATGCTTCAATTTCTGGTAATTCACACACACACACACAAACGGACCTGTTTCTGAAAATGTGTTGTTGTTGATTGTTTTTTTATTCAGGGGGTCCAAAAACATACATTTCCGGTGAAATCTCGACATCGAATTTTTAGATGGAATACAATACTTCTCTTTCCTAGAGAAAGTTAAAATTATATAATTTGGCTTTTACAGCCTATTTCAATACACAGTGCTTACATCCTTATGTACAAAAGTGTCGAAATATAATGTTAAGATCTGGATGCTGAAAATATTAAATATGTAGATAAAAATCTGATGTGTTCTATTCATACGACTTTAACTAGCTGATTCACAAACAAACGTTTCTTACAAACGATTATTATTTTATATACATCACATTAATTAAGATAAAGATTACCACAATTGGTCTTATTACTGGCTTCTTCTCAAGTTAAAGGGCTATAAGGGAATACACAGGCTAAAGCGATGGTCAAATATTTTAAAAGCCGGTCGTTATTTTACACAATTGAAATTCGGTTCTCTTTGCTTGCTACGAGTAAACAAAAGAGACGAAAAGAAAGATCTACTGCCCATTTGAGAAAAGTTTAAGTAGTTTAAAACTGAAACCAATAACTCAGAAAATTTTGGAAACGATTATCTCCCCTCTCCAAAAACATGATACAAACAAAACGTTTTTGGGTTGAAGTTTTTGTCTGCCTCTTGCGGTTTACTAGTTACACCAAAGTCATTCAGAATGAAAGGTCTTCAGAGGCTATTTTCAGAAAATTCAAGATATACATTTCATTTGACATGAAAATATTTTAAACATACGGCATTTTGATCAAAAGCCATTTTTGAGAAAATAAAAAAAATCGAAAAGTATTCCTGTCTAGTGCGGGGTGGGGGCTTTTCTTGAAAATCTGCGTGACGCATCCTTGGAAGATAATTGAACTTATATACTAAGTTTGGTATTTAACTGACTTTTCGTTTTTGAGTTATACTGCCCGAACACACACACGCAACGTCATGTTTCTAAAATTGTTTTTATTGCCTTCAAGGGATCTCAAAACATTTATTTTCGGTAAAATCTTACTATTGAATTTTTGGGTGGAGTAAAATACCTTCTGTATACGCTATGTACATTATACATACGTGCTAAAGCAAATAAACATTTGTCAATGTAATTTAAAAATTGTTAATTATTACATCAAACTTTTGGTTTGAATGCAATACTTCCCCTAGAAATCTCGGTATCAAACTTTTGATTGGAATACAATACTTCACCTAGAAATCTCGGTAACAAACTTTTAATTGGAATACAATACTTCCCCTAGAAATCTCGGTATCAAACTTTTGATTGGAATGCAGTACTTCACCTAGAAATCTCTGTATCAAACTTTTGATTGGAGTGCAATCCTTCCCCTAGAAATCTTGGTATAAAACTTTTGATTGGAATGCAATACTTCACCTAGAAATCTCTGTATCTAACTTTTGATTGGAATGCAGTACTTCACCTAGAAATCTCTGTATCTAACTTTTGATTGGAGTACAATGCTTCCCCTAGAAATCTCGGTATCAAACTTTTGATTGGAATGCAGTACTTCACCTAGAAATCTCTGTATCAAACTTTTAATTGGAATGCAGTACTTCACCTAGAAATCTCGGTATCAAACTTTTGATTGGAATGCAGTACTTCACCTAGAAATCTCGGTATCAAACTTTTGATTGGAATGCAGTACTTCACCTAGAAATCTCTGTATCAAACTTTTAATTGGAATACAATACTTCCCCTAGAAATCTCGGTATCAAACTTTTGATTGGAATGCAGTACTTCACCTAGAAATCTCTGTATCAAACTTTTAATTGGAATGCAGTACTTCACCTAGAAATCTCGGTATCAAACTTTTGATTGGAATGCAGTACTTCACCTAGAAATCTCGGTATCAAACTTTTAATTGGAATACAATACTTCACCTAGAAATCTCGGTATCAAACTTTTGATTGGAATGCAGTACTTCACCTAGAAATCTCGGTATCAAACTTTTGATTGGAATGCAGTACTTCACCTAGAAATCTCTGTATCAAACTTTTGATTGGAATGCAGTACTTCACCTAGAAATCTCTGTATCAAACTTTTGATTGGAGTACAATGCTTCCCCTAGAAATCTTGGTATAAAACTTTTGATTGGAATGCAATAACTCGCCTAGAAATCTCGGTATCAAACTTTTGATTGGAATACAATACTTCACCTAGAAATCTCGATATAAACTTTTGGTTGGAATACAATACTTCCCCTACTTACTATAGTAGTAGAGAGAGTAAAAGCAGCTGAAATGATGCTAATAATAATTTGGTAATGCAAAATTAAGCAGCATCTGAAAATAATTTCCTCCTAAAGCAGAAGATTAGAAAATGAGTTGTGACCCAAGTGTTTCCGCGGTTTAGGTTATCGCCACAATGTTCGATTATGGTGCTACATGGGTTTGAACTCCGAGACAGGGTCCTGCAGTCATCTCCCAATATGCTAATGGACTTGCCAACACAAAACCTGGTATTGAACAAAGGGCGCCTACCGGATGTGACGTCGGTCCATTTACTGACGGCTAGCCCGTATTGAAAACGCAAAACTCCCATCCCCACAAGGAAAATATGCTCTATAGCTTTGGTGGCCAGCGAGGCTTTGGAATTCTAAAAATACCGTCCACTACACCGTAGAAGCATCTAAATTAGCGCCAGTTTGTGTGCATGAAACAGCCACCGAATCTCTGCTTCACGGAGTTAAAAAATTTACATCTGTGGTGATACCTTTAGCATGGCGAGGATATTAAACATAAGTATTAAATAAATAGGGCACGTTTCAATTTTGGAAACAGTCTTTTACATAGGTAGTCCAGGCGAAATTCAATACCGAGATTTCACCAGAAATAAAACGTATTAGAGTCCCTTGTAAAACAAGAAAAACAAAAACAGTAACAGCACATTTTTAGAAAAAAAACAAAAAACAAAAAACGTCCATGTGTCAGTGAACAAAATAACTGAAAAATGAAAAGTTGCTAAAAATAGTAAACTTGATATTCAAATTTAGTATTTTCCAAGGATGCGACACGAAGATTTTGAGGCAAATCCCTTCACCCCAAACTATCCTTCACGTGGAAAAAATTCCAAGTTCTGACTTTAAAAATCGCTCTAACGGTATTGATAAAATATCGTATAGTAAAGATGTTTACATGACAAAAATTAAATGTATATTTTGAACTTTCTGAGAATAGTCTCTGACTTTTGTATAATTGGTAAACCTTAAGAGATAGACAAAAACTTACTACACAAAAATGCATATTTCGCTATAACACACAATTTATATCATATACATTTTTCTTTCGTGTAGTTGACCATTTAGGAGATATTCCTTGTTTAAAATCTCGTACAGGAATTTGTATACTCTTGGCCATACAAGGAAACGGATTCCAGTCATATAACAACCAGATTTTAAATCATTTGACTCACTTTACCCTATTGTATTCCCTTTTTCCCATTGTATTTACAAGTAAGCAGGTAATAAGACACTTGATGCTAATGTTTATCTTGATTACCATGAAGTAGATAGAAGAATAACCTTTAACAATAATTTGTTACAGAGATGTAGAGAATGTCATGTGAATTGAACACATCAATTTTTTTTATTATATTTTTGCATGGTCGTGCGTTTTCTACATTTGCATGACGAAATGTATACTGAAGAAAATTTAGAATTGCAGCACATGAATGCATTTCCAAGGTAACTCATCTCTACTAATATAAAACATGGTGGCTGTTATAACGCTCTTATTTACTAAGCGCAAAATAAAACACACGCCTTTTCAGTATCTGCGTCTTCATAATGCACGCTTCCGACTTCAAATTCAACTTCAATTAACAACCGCCCATATCAGGTATCGATAATCCAACAGGGCTGGTACACAGATTCCGGAGGGACTTCCTCAGTTCAAGCAACTTATGCTTATTGTGCGTCATACCTCAGGATGATATGAGAGTATTCGACGGGCGAACGAAACCGTGGGGAAAGTGCCACCTTAGTAGGTCCATGACATAGCCCAAGCAGTTTTTCATCTCATCACGGGGAGCGCTAGGAGTCCGTGCCTTTTTTTTTTTTTTTTTAAATACAGTTCCGGAGTCTGATCGGGACTCCGGCGCTGTATACCCTACTTTTTACTTACCTAATTTGTTTACTGTGATTACTGTATGATTACTGAATTTCTGTTTTACATATACATATACCACCCATGCCCAAGGCGGGACTCGAACCCACGATCCCCTGCACTGCGAAACACCAAAGCGAGACGCTTTGGCGAGCGCGGCCGTGGGGACCGGCAGCCTTTGGCGTGACTTAGCTTTAGCGTAACGTACTTGTTTTGCTGCAAGTCAAGAGCAGTGGTGGGTTTGTTGTCCAATCTGTACGTCAGTAAATGCTTTTTCACTGGTATTTAAAATATTTTGTTTATATTAATCATATGTTTCATACAAGAAATGAATTACAGCCATTTGCTGTGGTGAGACAAGTTATATAATCTTCAAATTTATAAGTTAATAACTATTCATTTTCAGTATTTCAACGCGGAACTCTCATTCGTCAATTAAAACATAGATTATATTCAAAATGCACTAATAACCAAGCTGAATAGGTAGCTATCTGGAAAGCCCTAGAGGAACTTCAAACAATGGAAGAACTATCGAAAGAAGAAAGAATTGCAGCCGTATACACCGACAGTAGAATCACACTATCTCTATTAAAAGAAAACAAGAAACACAATACATTAATAAACAATATTCATAATGCTGGTAAGGTGCTACAACGACGTTACTGGACGATTCACTTCAGTTGGGTGAAGGTCCATGTTGGCATTGAAAAGCCTGTACAAGAGAAGAAATAATATATAATAAAATTCCCAAATCCACCATCAAATCGGAAATTAAAAGGGCAGGTATCGAGGAATGGCAGACTAGATGGAATAGCACCACAAAAGGAGGAGTAACTAAATCCTTTTTTCCACTAATTAAAGAAAGATTTAAAATTAATCTCCCAACAATTCCAGAAATTACAGCCATTTTGTCAGGCCACGGGAAAACAAAATCCTATTTACATCGATTTCATATAATAGACGACCCAATGTGCGAATGCAGCAGAGCCCAGCAGACAGTTAACCATCTAATATACGACTGCATAAACATAGAACATCAGAGAGCAATATTAATCAAAGAAGTTATTCAGAATGGAGATACCTGTCAGTAATCAGCAGCTAATATTCCGGCATTTACGAAGTTTTTATAAATATATTAAATCCATGGATATCTAAACCAAATAGATGTATAAATAAATTGTATAATTAATATGTACTAATTTTGAGCATAGAGTAATTTTAAAAATAAATTAAACAGTGAAATGTAGTAATATAAAATTATTTTAATGACATTTGACTGCAATGAGTTTATTTCTAAAACAAAATTTAAGTTTATATTATATATTATTATTATTTATTGTAATAATTATCATTATATTATGACAAACAAATGTAAAATCTTGTGTGTTGATAGCATTTACTAATATCACAATGCACGTAATGTTATCGTTATAACGGGGCATGCGGATGAATATTTAATAAACTAAAACAAAAAAATCATTTTTCTTTTGCATGTAAAATTCTTACAGTGACATTTTTTCCCTAAAAAAAGTGTTTTCTTTTAGTTATAAGGTGACTTATTCGATAATTGTGCATATATTTTTTCCCTGGAGGTTTCATACAAGTTTGCGTGCATTTGAATTCCATTTGAGTTCGTTAATCTTACGTTCTCTCTCCAACTCTAGGAGAAAAGAGAAATAGATTTGTAAGTTTACTTCATACATATTTTAATGCATATTACATATATATGTGTATTTATAATATTTTTTTAATAAATATTACATATATACCCATAAATCCGTTCTTAAGTTAAACTACCTTTTTACTATACTTTATATTATTTTTATATCTACTAGAGTGTCAAAGTGCAACTGCATTGAAAGCCGTCCTTATCTCACCGCACCACCCAACCCCTCTCCTTATCCAACTGTCTCCTTGACCTATGCTTCGGATTGCTTCACTCAGTGGCGATTGTGGCTTCGAACTCGGGACGCCAGCTTCATGAAGAGTGGCAGTGAGAATATTTTGTGACTTACAAAAACAAGAATGACTTCTATGTTCAAATCGCATGTATAAACTGTTTCAATATCAAATATCACTGTATTTGGAAGCATAAAACGGACTTGTGATCTTACGATTTTAAAAGGCACTTTGAAAATATAAAAAGTAAGATATAATTCTGCTATTTAACGGATTTAGTTAGTTATTATTTTATGTACCCAGAATGTATATATATTTTAAGTCGCATCATATAGGTCTAACACTCACTCAACTTTTCACTCAAGTAAGTTCAATTCCGGAAATGAGTTCAATGAATTGGAAAAGAATCACTAATGGCCCTGATACTCATTATTATGGTTCTAATTTTAAAATACTTATTTTTCTCATTTGGAAATGTAACAACTCCTGGCATGCAAATAGAACCGAATTTCAGCCACATAGTGACAGCCTTTAAAATATTTGACTATCGCTTTACCCCCAGTATATTCCCTTATTTCCCTCCTACTTATAAGGAAGTAATAAGACCATTTTTGTAATATTTTTCTCGATTAACACAAAATAGTAGAAAGACGAATGTAGGTTTTAAGAATAATTTTTTACAGAGAGGTAGAGAAATTCATATGAATGGAATACATCAGGTGTTTAATTATTTTTGATTTTCCTTGCAGGTAAGCACATTTGGACCAATGGAAAGAAATGAAAGCATATTTTGTAAGTACCTGTTAAATTAACTATATATTTAGTGTAAAGTATAAGATTCGACGTTGCTTCGGAGCGCTTTTCATTTCTTTACCATGTACGTACACATATTAGGTAGAGAAGATATTGTATTCCACCGAAAAATTCTGATAACTAGATTTCATAGGAAATACATATTTTGAGGCTCTTGAATGAAAAATAATCTTTGGTAAAATGTGTGTGTGTATGTTTTTTTTTTTGTAGTTTTTAACGCCCGCTTTTACTGTCAGGTGATACATGGTGATACATGGAATGAAGATGGAGCACCGGTGGAATGCGAAGGCGGGGGAAACTGGAGAACCCGCAGAAAACCCGCCCCTTCCACCACAAATCTCACATGCGGTCGCTTGGGATCGAACCTGGGCTTTCGTGTGAGTGAGTGAGTGAATGTGTGTGTATGAATGTGTATGTGTATATGTGTAATGTGTGTATGTGTATGTATGTATGTGTGTATGTGTATGTGTGTATGTATGTGTATATGTGTATGTGTGTATGTGTATGTATGTATGTGTGTATGTGTATGTACGTATGTGTATGTATGTATGTATGTGTGTATGTAGGCATATGTGTAAGTGTGTGTATGTGTATGTGTGTATGTGTGTATGTGCATATTTGTATTGTATGTATGTGTGTACGTACATATTTGTATGTGTATGTGTGTATGTGCATATTTGTATGTGTATGTGTGTATGTGTATGTGTGTATGTGCATATTTGTATGTGTATGTGTGTATGTGTATGTGCATATTTGTATGTGTATGTGTGTATGTGCATATTTGTATTGCATGTATGTGTGTATGTGCATATTTGTATGTGTATGTGTGTGTATGTGTGTATGTGCATATTTGTATGTGTATGTGTGTATGTGCATATTTGTATGTGTATGTGTGTGTATGTGTATGTGTATGTGTGTGTATGTGTATGTATGTATGTAGGTATATGTGTATGTGTGTGTATGTATGTGCATGTGTGTGAATGTGTGTGTGTATGTGTGTGTGTGAACAGCATAACGCAAGAAGAAAATTTCGTCACATACAACATTTAAGTTCAAGAGTGCGACACGAAGAATTTCAACAACGTATATTCTCTACTCCAACTACCCTTTACATGGAATTTTTCGATAATTTTGATTTTCTAAAATATGACCCAGTTTTTTTATTAAAATATATATTTAAGACATTTTTGTGCTAAATTAAATGTACAAGTAAAGAACTGTTTGGGATAACTAAACAATAACAAAATATTTCAACATAAAACTTTATTTACAAAGGTACAGATATCTTAATGTACGTTATGGTTATTGCTCCCAGGGCATTTATTGTAAGGTGGTACAGTTTTTTTAATGTGGATGTTATACTCTTGTCCCGCCAAAGATCTGAGCCAGGATGCTGTTTTGAGGTCTTCACGGTTGGGATCTCTTCCACACTTGCTAACTCTTCATTTGAGGTATCCAAAGTGAAAAGCAGGATTTCCTGAATTCTTTCATCATTTGCTTTCAAGACCTCCATTACCAGTGATGACCTCCCATCCGGTCTTCGTCGTGCACACTGGTTCTTCCTGATTAAATTATGCATCATTTCCTCAGTGAAGACTCATTCATTGCATTGTCTTCGTACACTTGCGTTATTTGTCTGTAAATTTCGATGGACCGAACATTTGGTGCATTCAAAAACCGAACCAGGTCTTTGGCGATAGAAGAACACAATATCATCGGTATCATCGGATTTTGCTTAATTTGGCTTAACTAGTAAACCGTAAGAGATAGACAAAAACTTATATTACAAAAAATGTAGATCTTGTTAAAATACACAAGTTATGTCATATACATTTTTTTCGTGGAGCTTAACGTTTTCGAGGTATTCCTTGTTATTAGTTTCAGTTGTGAAGTACTTACATTTTTCTCAGACGGAAGTGTCCGTTTTTCTTTTGTTTTACTGCTCTCCAAGCAAAGAAGCGATTTGCAATGACAATCGCATAACGACAGCCTTTTAAATCATTTGACTATCACTTTAGCATAGTGCAATCCCTTAGTTCCATTCTACTTATAAGGAACTAAGTAATAAAATTCTGCTAATGTTTATCTCGATTAGCAAGGTGTTGAAAGAAGAATTATCTTTCGTAAGTTTGCTTGTAGAGTAGCTAGAGAAAGTCATGTGAGTGTAACACATCAGATTTTCTTTTTCTAAGGACTTATTGAGCGCCACTCGTATAACATATTTTCACTCTCGTGTATCTCCTTTGTACCTACAACGAAACGTAAGGAAACCATTTCTGCAAAATGTTCCTCGATTATGCTGGTGATAGTAAAATAAGCTTTCGTAAGAAAGGTTTTTAAAAATGGGACAGTCATGTGATTATAAAAGTGTTTGGCTAGGGCTTGCAGGAGGGGTAAAGGTGCCACTTACTGCACAAACCTTGTCCCACCTGCTGACTGAAAAGAATGCAAATAGTCTATAAGGTTTCGTAACAATCGGTTTTGGTCATCATTACGTGATAAAGTAACTTATAAATAGGCATTTTAAATTGCGACATTTGATTTCGGGAAATGCGTTTCATCCAGAAACGTAGATCACGAGAAATACTTGCAATGCTTTCTATTTTATTCTTATACGTAGGTACATAGATCACAGGCATTAAAGGCACAAGTTTGGGTACTCTTAAACCTTGTAATTGTGTTTTCTAAGGTCAATCTACCTCGCATTCTTACTTTCTCTACACATACTATGTACATAGTGTACAGAGGAAATATAATATTCCACACAAAAATTTAATACCAAGATTTCACCGGAAATATATGTTTTGAGGCACCTTGAGTAAAAAAAAAAGCATTTTAGAAAAAGGCCCGTGTGTGTTTGTGTGTGTCTATAAACAGCATAGTTCAAGAACTAAAAGACCATTAAATACCTATTTAAGTTTGGTACCTTCCAAGCATGCGACACGAACATTTTAAAAAATATCCCTCTACCCTAAACTACCCTTTACATGGACATTTTTTTGAAAATTTAGTTTTTCTCAAAAATGGACCAATCGATTAATACCGTATACTAAAGCTATTTAAATCACAAATAAAATTTATATCTTGAATTTTCTTGGAATAATTTCTGAAGACCTGTTCATCCTGGATGAATTTTCCACAATTGGTAAACCGTAACAGATACAGAAAACCTTGTTACACAAACTATGTAGATCTTGTTAAAACATGCAATTTATGTAATATATATTTTGTTGCAGAGTTGACCGTTTCCGAAATATTCCTTATTATTGGTTTCAACTTTAAATTACGCATCTTCTCAGTCACCTTTTGTTTCATCTCTTTAAAAGCAAAGCGAACCGAACTTCTATTGTTCACACATCAACTGGATTTTAAAGCATTTGAATATCGCTTAACTTGCTACATTCCCTTATTTCTCTTCTGCTTATAAGAAACTAAGTAGTAAGACTAATTGTGTTAATGCTTATTTCGTTTAACATGATGTGGGCAGAAGAATACTCTTTTGTAAGAAAGTTTGTTTGCAAGACAGGTTGAGAAAGTCGTGCGAATGCAACGCATCAGATATTTTAAGTTTTATTAAGAGCCCAGGGAAAAAAAAAAATGTTGGTTTAAAATATCACATGACCTGGGAGAGTGGAAGACAATATTAGAGAGAGAAGAAACTTATCAGATAAACAATAGCGCAATACTTGTGTGTTCTAATATTCAAGTTTTTATGGCAACGTCGATGTTGCTAGCTCTCCTAGAAGAAATTCTGTCAGAAATCGATCAAACTGATGTTTTGCTGAATTTTGCCAAGTACTTTTCCTTTGGCTGCTAGTACGTACATTTACATTTAAAGAACGTGCGAAAGAGAAGCGGTTTGCTCGTGTGAATGGTTAAGATAACATCCGGGTCACGTGACCGTCCGCCTGCGTCATCCCAAACAGATGACTGTCTCCGCTTTATCGCCCGCCACTTCAGCAATGATGTCTCTGATTTACTGCGCACGTTGCAGCCTGGTTTCGAACTTGGTCACTTCCAAGGAGATGAACCTTATTCTGGTTAAAACATTTGAAAAAGGCCTGGTGTGTTTCATTCACATGACTTTCTCTACATCTCTGTAACCAATTATTGTTAAAAGCTTATTTTTCTATCTACTTCATGCTAATCGAGACAAACATTAGCAGAAATGGTCTTTTTATTTGCTTCTTTTTAAGTAGAAGGGAAATAAGGGAGTACACTAGGCTAAAGCGATAGTCAAATCCTTTAAAAGCTGGTCGCCATGTGAAATAATTGAAATTTGCTTTTCTTTGCATGCCAGAAGTAAACCAAAAGAGATATGAAATGAATGGCAATTTCCCGTATGAGAACAGTTTAAGTAGTATAAAACCGAAAGCATAACAAGAAATATCTCCGAAACGGTTAATTCTACAAAAAGGTGGATGTGACACAAATTATGAATTTCAACGCGTTCTACATTTGTTGTGTAGTTAAGTTTTTGTCTAACTCTTGCGCTTTACCAGTTATACAAAAGTCACCCAGAATGAAGAAATCTTCAGAGATATTACCACAACATTCAAATTATATATTTCGTTTGTCATGAAATGTTTTAAATCAAAATCATTGGAGCTATTCTTGAGAAAATAAAAGTGTTCTAATATTTTTTCCCTTGAAAAGGATAATATGTAGTGGACATTTTCTTGAAAATCTTCGTTGCATCCTTGGTAGATGAACTTGAATATAGGTTTGGTATTTAACCAACTTTTCGTTTTTGAGTTATCATATTCACAGACACATGGGCACGCGGGCGTATACACATACATACGCACTTACACACTCACATGGACCTTTTTCTAACAGTGCTTTTCTTTCTGATCCAGGGAACCTTAAAACGCGCATTTGAAGTGAAATATCGGCATCAAATGCAGTACATTTTCTAAAGTAAAAAGAGCTTTTGTGTACATTCACATAATCTTCTCTACCCATGCTTCAACAATTTATTTCAAATAAAGCTTTTGCTTCAGTTTAATCAGTTTGTAGAAATATTTATATTACACATTTCCATGTAGATGCAGTAGAAATAGGGGAATACAGTAGGCTTAAGCGACAGGCAAGTCTTTTAAGAGCATTCCAATTCCAGCGATCGACTAGCTTCCAAACTTTTTCATATGGCAGTTATTGGAAAAGTATGTCAGGTATAAACAGTGTTGCCGGTTGGAAACGTACGGTAATTTAGGTGTAAAGACGATTTACGATTTTAACATGTACGATATACGATGATTATAACCCTAGAGAGTAATACTATTCTTTGATAATAATCCAATAATGTACTTTCTGATTTATTTTTATGAATTGTTTTATTCTAGTTGTTTTGTACAGATATGATGATGTGATTTATAGCGCCAGATGTTGCAACTGCTCACGCAGTGTGTGGCTAAAAATCTGATGTGTTACACTCACATGACTTTCTCTAGATGTTCTACAAACTTCAAACATAAGATTCTTCTTCTTTCTGTTCCTTGCTAATCGAGGTACTCATTAGCACAATGTTCTTATTATTTAGTTCCGTATAAGTAGGAAGAAAATAAGGGAATACACTAGGCTAAACCAATAGTTAAATGTTTTAAAAGCTGTCGCTATGCGATTGTCATTACAAATCGTTTCTTTTCTTGGCCAGGAGTAGAACAAAAGAAAAACGGACACTCCCGTCTGAGAAAAGTATAAGTACTTCAAAACTGAAACTAATAACAATGAATACCTCAAAAACGGTAAGCTCCACGAGAAAAATGTATATGACATAACTTGTGTATTTTAAGAAGACCTAAATTTTTTGTTATATTAAGTTTTTGTCTATCTCTTACGGTTTACTAGTTATGCCAAATTAAGCAAAATTCATCCAGAATAAACAGGTCTTCAGAAGCTATTCCCAGAAAATTCAAGATATGCATTTTATTTGTTAGGTAAATATCTTTAATGTATGATATTTTAATCAAAATCGTTAGAGCCATTTTTAAGAAAATCAAAATATTCGAAAAAAGTTCCATGTAAAGGGTAGTTTGAGGTGGGGGGATTTTTCTCAAAATGTTCGTGTCGCATCCCTGGAAGATACTAAACTTAAATACCAAGTTTGGTATTTTAGCTACTTTTCGTTTTTGAGTTATCGTGTTCACAGACACATGAACACATGGACACACACACACACACACACACACACACACGGATATTTTTCTCAAAATGCTTTTTTTGGATACAGGGGGTCCTAAAACAAGAATTTCCGGTGAAAACTCGGTATCGAATTTTTGGGTGGAATACAATACTTCTCTATCCCTATGTACATTGTACATATGAGGCTAGAGAAAGTAAAAATCTGATGTGTACCATTCACATAACTTTCTCTATATCCCTGCAACAAATTATCCTTAAAAACTTTGACTTCTATTTACTTTATGCTAATCAGAAAATATTAGCAGAAATAGTTTTATTACTTGCTTCCTTGTAAGTAGAAGCGAAATAAGGGAGTACCATAGGTTAAAGTGAAAGCCAAAACCTGGTTGCTATGTGACTGATGTTCCTTTGTTTGTATGGACAGGATTTGACAAATTCCTGTATGAGAAAAGTATGTTTTTCAAAGCTGAAACCAAGAAAAAGGAATATCTCCAAAACGATCAACTCCACGAAAAAAATGTAACATAAATTGTGTGTTTTAACGTGCTGTACATTTTTTGTGGGTTAAGTTTTTGTCCATCTCTTACGGTTTTGTAGTTATGAAAAATTCATCCAGAATAAAGTAGTCTTCAGAGGCTATTCCCAGAAAATTCAAGATATACATTTCATTTGTCACATAAATATCTTTAATATACGAAATTTTAATCAAAATCGTTAGAGCCATTTTTGAGAAAATAAAAATGTTCGAAAAAAGTTCCATGTAAAGGGTAGTTGGGGGTGGGGGGATTTTTCTCAAAATCTTCGTGTCGCATCCCTGGAAGATACTAAACTTAAATACCAAGTTTGATATTTTACCGACTTTTCGTTTTTGAGTTATCGTGTTCACAGACACACGGACACACACACACACACACACACACACACACACACACTGACTTTTTTGTGAAAATACTTTTTTTGGTTACAGGGGACCCTAAAACATATATTTCCGGTGAAATCTCAGTATCGAATTTTTTGGTGGAGTGCAATACATTCTCTACACACTACGTATATAGAGAGTATAGAGAAAGTAAAAATGCAAAATAACATGAAGTATATATATTTTACAATATATAACATATATGGGATTATTATAATATATAATCTTTAATGTGTGTTAGTTTAATTTATTACATAAAATGTATGTAAAATTGGGCAGGAAGAGTAATACCGGTTTAAAAAAAAAATGTTTATTCAGCTTACTGTTTGAACCTGCCTGTGAAATATGCGAGTTATTTGCAAATATTCATTTTCAATATAAACGTCTATGTAGTCAATCGAAAAAATATGGGAATGTACGATCCAAACAATCAAAACACGATAATTTTAAGATCCATATGATATCCTTGGAATGGTTAGCAATACTGGTTATAAATCCCTCTTCAGTTGCACAGGGGATGGCTTTGAGTGCTGTGGCAGTTACCTGGAAGCAGGGGCAACATAGTCTTTTATATTATATAATTATTATTATTATTACTATTATTATCAGTGATGCTTTAGTTTGTAGTTACCTGGCAACAAAACCTATGCTTAATATTCCATCAAAACACAAAAGCTCACCGGAGATCTCGGGTTCGATTCCTGGCTGGGGCGAGGAATTTTTCTTTAACCAGAATTATTCCCTATCCTCCACAGAATATGGAAGTAAGTATATGAGAGTAAATATGTGTGTGTGTGTGTGTATGAGGAAAATAAAACGATTTAAACCCGACGTACGGACGAGTTCTTTCTAATGTAAAGCCCCCGATATGACCATAGATGTTAAAGGGGGCTATACAAATGAAACAATTAAAAAAAAAAAATCACACACACAAAACACGCTATCAAAATATAAAATACAGCTTCAACAAAAGCAAAATACACTTTTTGAAATACTTGATTTGTAAGTTAATCATTCTGAACACATATTTGGTATTGTTAACTATATTTACAATTCTTGTATTTTTTTTTTATGTTTAGCGTCCTTTAACCTGGTTTGGTCATATCGGACGATGAATGAAATTGATGATATGATGCTCAAATGATCTCGGGGTCCATGGAGCTTAAAGTTACTTGACATTCGTCTTCTCAGGATAAGATAAAACCCCGAAAAAAACCTTACCCGGGTAACTCACCCTAAGAGAGATTCGAACTCACGACCTTTCGAACGTGAGGCAGACATGCTACCACCACGCTACCCAGACGGGCTTAATTCATTTATGATTACCATGCCAACAAGCCCTGTAAGTTCATACCTTGCGAGCCTCGTATTCTCAATATGCATTCTCGACCTGATAATTATAACTTATAGTTAGTTCTTAGTACGCAATATACTGTTAATGACGATCATTTATTTCTCATTTTTCTTAATAATATGCATTAAAAGAAAAACGTTGATGGTTATTGGATTATTACGACTATTCCAATTTTAGTATTTATTGGGGACACATTTTCTCTATAATCAGAGTAATTGAACTTTCTCCCCTAAGTATTAAATCGGCAATTTTCTTCTTATCCTCCTCATTTTCTGCTACCTGTCCTTCTGCAACAGTATTCGATTTCCACCTTCTTCACTCTTATTTACTTTAAATTCACATATGAAACTAGCATCCAAAATTGCAGAATATTACAACAATGTTGTATCATATATCGTACATTTTTTCCTTCCAAAGCTTATTACTATTTCTTTAATAATTCGTTTTCACAATATATAAATTTCATTAAATATATCTACTAAAATACTCCGAACGTAGATAAAATGTTGTAAACAACACGTTACAAAATTAGGTTTAGCAATTAGCCCTCTATATAACTATTTACGAACAGAAAAATTCCCTTTAAAATACGCAGTAATCATACAGCGACTGAAACATACCGTATGTTATCTTATCGGATGTTATGGATATACCGTATTTCAAAAGCGGTAGATTATGTTGCTGAACGGCAGAAAGCTGGACATTTTGGTTTTATTGTAAAAAGTCTCCCGGACGATTTCTACTTTAATTAATTTAAATACATTTAAACTTTACTAATTAGATTATATGCTCTAAATTCAAATTAACATCTTCATCTACCTTGTGAAGGTTTGGGAATTTTGTCCCGTTCCGCGCGAAAGGTGTTTATTTGAATTCATCTTTTCACTTGGTCCTTCGCCGTCCTACATCTAATTTTCACTTTGGGTTATAAATAAGAGCTGTCTCGTTGATCTGTCAGCGAGGTAATCTTTTATTCATACATTAAGGGGGTAAAGAAGTGTATTTTTGTGCAAAAATACACTACACTTTAAAGTACATATTTGCTATGTTTGATTTTTCTAGAGCAGATGTAACACATGTTTTGTACACAATTTTAACCATTGCGCTGGGCAAATGACTCACTATGTCAAACTTTAAAAACTATTTTAGAGGTAGTTTCTTTAAGAAATTTGAACATATTTTGTATTTCTTCTCAGGTTAAGTTTATTTGCTACTTTCCCACATTCAAAATCTATCTTCTCCCATAAAAATACTGCTACAATCTGAAAATTTTCCCAAAGCAGTACAGTGTATTTTCTTATTTTCCTCCTACTTACAAGGAAGCAAATAGTAGGATAATGTCTGCTAATGTTTATCTCGATTAGCGAGATGTAGATAAAAAGTACACCTTTGTAAGAATAGTTTGTTAGCAGAACAGGTAGAGAAAGCCATGTGAATGGAAAACATCAGATTTATTATTAAAATGTGTTAATTTTTATATGCATGTGAGTGTACCAAACTCGATATTTAAGTTCTGCAGTTACCAAGTCAATGTTGGACGCGATGCGAAGATTTTCAAGAAAAGTCTTCAGTTTAAGCTTCTCTTGACATGGCGTTATTTGTTATTTTCTCAACAACAACCCTAACGATCTTGATTAAAATACCACATGACTATTTTATGATCTTTGCATGACAAATTATATACTCGTATTTATATTTTCTATGAATAACCTCTAAACTCATAATTACTTTTGTGTAAGCGGTAAACCCTTAGGGATTAATAAAATTTTACTACACTAAACATGTAGAACTAGCTTAAAGGTACTCACCGATAAGTGAAGATTTACTAAAATTTCATTATAAAGTCGATTTGTATTTTCTGCAGCAACCATAACTCAATAGTGAAAACATTATATGCAAGCTCAGCATCTTCCAAGGACGTGACACGGAAATTTGAAAGCAATCCAAGTATCCTTTACATGAAACCTTTTTCGAAACATTTTATGGCTCAACTGGTTTTGATTAAAATACCACGTGTTTAAGATATTTCTATGACAAATGAAGGTGTATCTTGCATATTTCGAGGCTCTCTACATTCTAGAGAATGTATAACTGGTACAGCGAAAGTGATAGATAAAACATTACTACACAAAAACTGTAGATCTTTTTACAACACAGAACTTCTTCATTCTGTACATTTTTATGGAGTTGTTTTCGAGGTATTCCTGGTTATCGGTTTCAATTTTAAAATATTTGTTTGAAAGATGAACTTTTCTCAAACGACAAGACCCCTTTCATTTCATATCTCTTTTGTATTCTTCATGGCCATGCAAAGAGAACCACGTTTGAATGTTATCGGATTGTAACAGGTTTTTAAAGATTTTATTTTCGCTTTAGTGTAGTCCCCATTTCCCTTCTACTTAAAGGAAAAATAAAATAATTAATAATACTCATCTCGATTAGCAAGAAACAGATAGAAGAGTAAGCTTTTGTAACAATGATCTGTTGCCGAATAGGCAGAGAATGTTCTGTGAATGGAACACATCAGATTTCTAAAATGTTATGCCTATTATTATATAATTGTTATTTTACAGTGATACATAGAAATGGTGCCATGTGACGTTTTTAAAGGTTACTGTGGACAACCAAGTCTTGCAAAACTTCAAAGCGATTTTATCGCTTTCTGTTTTTCCTAAATCTCTGGAGGTTTAAAACGTTCCACAGTGCAATTTTGTTCAATCTATTTTAAACATTTAAGGCAAAATCTAAGAAGTAGGTACAACTGAAAACATTTTAAAATTGATTTTTCTGAAATGTTGATATTTATGAGCATATTAATGATTATATTTGATCAGCTTATATATAACGATAACTTTTCCATCGAACCAAAAGAATAACAAAAAATCTGTTTGCAACATTTTTACTTTTGCTACCACATATATACATAGTAAGTAGAGAAGGTATTTCATTCTACCCAAATATTCGATGCCGAAATGCCCCGGAAATACATGTTTCGAGGTGGCCTGAATCCAAGAAAATAATTTTTAGAAAAAGGTTTGTTTGTGTATGTGTATGTTTGTGAACAGCATAACTCAAAACGAAAAATCGGTTAAATATCAAATTTGGTATTTAAGTTTAGTATCTTCCAAGGATGTGACACTAAGACTTTTAACACAATTCTCACCCAAACTATCCTACAAGGAACATCTTTCGACATTATGATTTTCTTAAAACTGACAGAACGATTTTGATGTTTAAGATATGTTTATGAAATTTCACCATAAATAAAATGTATATCTTGAAATTTCAGGGGATAGCCTCTGAAGTCTTCTTCATTCTGCAGGACTTTTACATAAGCGATAAACCATAAGAGATTGGCAAAAAAATTACTACACAACATACAGTTTATACCAAATGCAATTTTTTGTGGAGTTAATCGTTTTTTATATATTCATTATTATTGGTTTCAGTTTTGTAGTACTCGCTTTTTGACTATCGCTTTAGCTTATTATACCTCCTTATTCCTCATATATGATGAACTTATGTGCAATAAAACCATTTGACTAAAGTTTATCTTGATAACCATGAATTAGAAGAATATCCTTTATATAGCTTATTGCAGCAAAGGTAAGGAAGTTATGTGAATGTAGCACATTATTTTTATCTTCCAATTATGTAAAGAGTATGAAAACTCAAACCCTTATATAGCAAAGTTCCGCTTTTTAAAATGTTGACTATCGCTTTAGCGTACTGTATCTCATAGTAAAACCAAAATATGTAAGTGTGTGATGAAAGCGTATCTCGAGATATATATATAAGAATAATATTTATAAGATGGTAATAGAAGAATGAATAGAGAGAATCATATCAGTGCAACATAACAGATTTTAGTTCCAAAATCAGGTCCGTAATGGTCACATTACGTCATAGGAAGTAGTAGAAAAGTATGTTTAACGTTCCGTAACTTTCTCTGCTCATTCTTCAAATAAACCACCTCATCGGTCTGAGTAACTCATTTGGTAACATCCTGGGCTTCTGATCCCAAGTCATGGGTTCAAACTCGGCTCAGACCGATGGTTTTAATTGTGGTTAAAACTGACAGATCCATGTTAATGGATTTTTGGCATGTAAAATAAATCTGGCGAAATTCTGGCACAGGGTGACGTTCTAATGAATCTGGCAATTGACAGCGTGCTAACAAACAAACTTGGTTGTTTCTTTTTACTTTCTCTACATGTACTATGTACATAGTGTATAGAGAAGATATTGCATTCCACCCAAAAATTCGATATCAAGATTTCACCGGAAATATATGTTTTGGTCCCTCCTGAATCCAAAAAAAAAAAAAAAAAAATTGGGAAAAAAGTCCATTTGTGTGTGTCTGTGGACAGCATAGCTCAAAAACAAAATACCGTTGAATACCAAACCTGGTATTTAAGTTTGGTTTCTTCCAAGGATGTGACACGAGGATTTTCAAGAAAATCACCCCACCCCCAACTACACTTTATATGGAACTTTTTTCGACAATTTTGATTTTCTCAAAAATGGCTCTAACGATAATGATTAAAATATCGTATATTAAAGATATTTACCTGACAAATAATAAGTATATATGGAATTTTCTAGGAATAGCCTCAAAAGACCTCTTTATTGTAGATGGTTTTTATTTAATTTTGCATTTTTATTTATTTTTGCATTTATGTATTTCTAGTGAAAAAATATATCGAATTTTTTGGTGGAATACAATACCTTCCGTACTCAGTGGAGTAGAAAGTAAAAATGCTATACAGGTGTTAATGAACTACACAGAAATAATTTGCGAGATTGTGCACGTGACTGATATAAGTAATTTGAGATCGGCGATGCATGGTCCCCGGTTAAACATACTGCAGCTACATAGCTTTAAATGTGTGGGTATCAGGTGCTGATAATCGGTGTTAAAGCAAAGCAGGTATAAAAATGACTTAGAATCTTTAAAACTGCTGCCCGATTATAGAAATATCTATTTTTAGCAGCTCGTTACTAGCTTCTCAAGATTTAATGTCGCAAAAATCTGTAAATTCTCGAAATAATCATTTGACAGTGCGACACTGAGCATTCATTAACTATGTTTTTGCGTTATGTAGCCTACTCTGGAGGCTTTGGTGGCTTAATGCGTAATGTGGGCAGCTGCTATCCCAAAGGTCATGAGTTCGATTCCTGTCGAAGAGTAAATGTTTTTTATTGTTATTTTTTTCATTCCAGACGAAGTGCCACGATACATGAACGAGACTCGAACTCGGAAACTATCTTTCTCTTGATAGCCAGCATCATAACCACTAAGCTAGAGAGGTACGCTGTAATATGTCCCTTCGTTTTTCGTGTTATGCTCTCGAACGCTTGGTAAATTAGTTAGTGGTGTACTGGCCCTTCAGAAACTTATAGCCGTTACTTAAATTTCAATAAACAGGCCATAAGTCTCCTATCTCAAATTACTTATCTAAGTAATCTACATATTCTGTGAAAATATTTTGGTACAGTTCATTAACATTCTGTATATTTAGTTATATAAAAAACCCCATCGAGCGGATGGGGCGGTTCATTTTCAGATCATGAGTTCTCGTTGCAAGAGGGCGGTGGGATATCGCTCTTAAAGCTCCATTCATACGGTAAGAAAGAAACAGTGCGGTGACCCCCATACATCCTCATTGCGTGTCGACCTTGTAGTGTAGACTTCCTTTCTCTCGGTATGTAAACAGTAGCACGTGGCGTGGGTAACCTCAAAGTCTCTCTCACTAGGGGAACAATGGCGTATCCGCAAAACGTACATGAATTTCTTGCTTCAGTAGATAAAAATCTGATGAGTTCCATTCACATGATATTTTCTACATCTGTGTAACAAGTTTCCTTGTAAATCTTATTCTTCTATCTGCGTTATGTTAATTGAGATAAATATGGTGTTTTTACCTACTGTTTTCTTGCAAGTAGAAAGTAAATAATAGAATACAATAGGCTAAAGCGATAGTCAAATATTTTAAAAGCTGGTTGCTATGCCATTGAAATTCCTTTGTTTGTATGGACTGGAGTTAACAAATTGCCGCATGAGAAAAGTATGAGTGTATTAGAACTGAAACCAATAACAAGAAATATCTAAAAAAAAAAAAAAAAGGTCATATCCACGAAAAAATATATATAACATATATTGTGTGTTTTAACGAGCTCCATTTTCTGTGAAGAAAGATTTTGTCTATCTCTTACAGTTTACAGTTATGCGAAATTCCTCAAAATTCACCCAGAATAAATGTCTTCAGAGACTGTTCCCAGAAAATTGAAGATATACATTTTATTTGTCATGCAAACATCTTTAATTCATGATATTTTAATCAAAATCGTTTGAGCCACTTTTGAGAAAAATGTTCCATATAAAAGGTAGTTGGGAGTGGGTGGATTTTCTTGGAAATCGTGTTGCATCCTTGGAAGATACTGAACGTAAATACCAAGTTTGGTATTTAACGGACATTTTGTTTTTGAACTTTGCTGTCCACAGACACACACACACACACACATGAACATTTTTCTAAAAATGCTTTGGGGGGGATTTAGGGGGTCCTAAAACATATATTTCCGGTGAAATCTCGCTATCGAATTTTTGGGTGCATTACATCACCTTCTCTAAACACTATGTACATTGTACGTGTAGAGAAAGTAAAGATGCATGTTATTTGTATTAATTATTAAAGTTAAAACATTGAGTGCATGCTTAGTTTTCTTTCCAACGGTCACAGGTTCAAGAAACCTTCTAATTTCAGCTTTAATAAAAACACTAACAAATTTGTTAGATTAAATGAGCTAACCCACAATTAGGAGAGTGGTTAAACCCGGGTTGCTTCCAGTCGACCGCATTTATGGTGGACAAAGTGGCGCAGGTTTTCCCCCGCCATCTCATTCCGCCGATGCTCCATCTTTTTTCCATGTATCATCAGTTCATCGCCTGCGGTGCCATATGTAGTAAAAGTGAGCGTTAAACACTATCCAAAAAATAACCCACAATTGCTTAATTTTTACTTTCTCTCTTACTGAGCAAGGGAAATATTGTATACCATCCAAATATTTGATGTTGAGATTTCACCGGAAGTATCTGTTTGGAGTTCCTCTGGATAATAAAAAGGTCTTTGTGTGTATCCATGTCTCTGTACGCGTGTGTCTGTAAACTGATAACTCAGAATCGAAAAGCCAGGTAAATCCCCAACTTGGCATTCAATTCAGCACCTTCTAAGAATGCAATACGAATACTGTAGTAATTTCACGATTGGTGTTTGATCTTACTGATAATTTGTCAGCCCTGCGGGCTCATGAAATTATACTAATAAGATGAAACCACGAGTGCAATTCCATAAGACTATTTCACGACTAAATTTAGTAAATAAAACAAAATGTCTTACGTAAAACTATAATACTATTGATTAAAAACACAATCATATGTTTTCTTGCGAGTTAGCTAAAACAGACCTCTGTGTATCATGACTGACTATAAATAAAATGTTATAGGTCTAACTATTGCCAACTATTAAGTGCGGAAATAAAGTCTACTTAACCTAGAAAATTCAGTAAGTTGATCTAAGATATATTAAACAAAGACTAACTACATATTAACATAATAGAGTGAATGCAATAAAGATTTTAATAACACATCCATGTATTACTATATTGGAACGATATTAATTGATGATGCAGTTGTTAAAACCTAATTGGCAAAATATACTACACAAAATTGTTGAAATTGATTCCAAATATATCTACCGTTCTTTTCCGTGTTTTTGAGCGTGGAATCATTTATAAAGTAATCAATATCTTGTATTGAAGCTTGGCCAAATTGTGAGTTCGCTAGCTTTCTATTTTCCTCTTAACAGACAGTGATGACGTAATCACTGCATCCGGAGTTGAGTTAATATGCTCAGTATCGACGAGACGTGTTATTGGATAAGAAGCTTCCTCTAGTGTGGTGTAATCGAGTAAGACAACTATGATTGATCAACAGTTAATATTTATTTTATTGGTACATTTTCTGATGGCATCACAAAAATGGAATAGTGATGAAAATTCCCCTACCCCAAACTACCCTTTATATGGAGCTTTTTTATTGAAATTTTGAGTTTTTAAAAAATCGCTCTAGCGATCTTGATTAAAATAGCACATGTTTAAGGTATGTTCATAACAAGTTAAATGTATATCTTGAGTTTTTAGAAACCTCTGGAGTCCTATCTCCATTATGGATGACTTCTACAAAATAGTAAATGTCAAGTATTTACTTTTTTACTTGCTCTACACGCTCTATGTACATAGTGAATAGAAAAGGTATTGCACTCCACCCAAAAATTCGATACCGATATTTCACTGGAAATATATATTTTAGGGTCCCCTATAACTAAAAAATGCATTTTCAGAAAAAGGTCTGTATGTGTCTGTGTGTGTGTGTGTCCGTGTGTTCGTGTGTCTGTGAACACGATAACTCAAAAACGAAAAGTCGGTAAAATACCAAACTTGGTATTTAAGTTTAGTATCTTCCAGAGAAGCGTAATGAAAGTTTTCAGAAAAATCCTCCTCACCCCAAACTACCTTTTACATGGAATTTTTTTCGAAATTTTTTATTTTCTTAAAAATGGCTGTAACGATTTTGATTAAAATACCGTAAATTAAAGACCTGACACATAAAATGTATATCTTGCATTTTCTGGGAATAGCCTCTGAAGACTACCTTATGCTTGATGAATTTTGCAAAATTTTGCATAGAGCTAAACGGTAAGAGATGGGCAAAAAATTAGCACACAAAAAATGTAGAGCACGTTAAAATATATATATTGTGGAGTTGATCCTATTTAAGATATTCCTGGTTTTTCGTTTCAGCTTTGAAAAACTTGTACATTTCTCATACAGGAATTTGTCAACTCTTGTCCATACAAACAAATGAACTGCAGTCACATAGCAACCAGCTTTTGACTATCACTTTAACCTATGGTACTCCCTTATTTCACTTCTACTTACAAGGAAGCAAGTAATAAGGCTATTTATGATAATTTTTTCTCGATTAGCTTAAAGTAAATAGAAGCATGGGCTATTTAACAATAATTTGTTGCAGACATGTAGAGAAAGCCATGTGAATGGAGCACATCAGATTTTTAAGCTATATATTTCGGAGATATTCTCTGTTATTGGTTTTATATTTTCCAATAATATACGTTTTTCAATAGAACTCGCAAAGAGAACGGAATTTCAATACATCATATAGCAACCAGATTTTAAAATATTTGCGTACTTCTTTAACTTTGTGTATTACCGCATTTACGCTTATTTAATAGGAAATAAGTAAGGAAACCATTTTTGCTAATGTTTATCTTTTGTATGTACTGGATAGAAGAATACGCTTGTAAAAGTAATTTGTTTGCAGTACTTATAGGTAGAGAATGTCATATGAAGGAACACCTCAGATTTTTATACCTCTCTCTTTTACAAACTTTTCTTAGAGTTACTTATTAATTTGTCTACTTCGTGCATAATACATAGGTAGAGAGTGTATTGTATTCCACCCAGCAATTCAATACCGAAATTTTATCGGGAGTATACGTTTTAGGATCCGCTGTAAATATTAAAAGCAATTTTCAAAAAAGTGCGTGTATATGTGCGGGTATGTGTATGAGGGTGGAGTCCGTGTATGTGTGAACGTATGACTAAAAAACAAAAAGTCAGTTAAATACCAAACTTGATATTTAAGTTCAGCATCTTCCAAAACGCACACGAAGATTTTTAAGAAATCAAAACTATCCTCCACTTGAAACATTTTGTATTTTTTTTTTTTTTATTTTCTCAAAAATCGCTCAAATGATTTTCTTTAAAGTACCATATATTAAATACATTTACATGTCATATAAAACGTATATCTTGAATTTTGTGGGAATAGCCTTTGAAGTCCTCTTCATTTGGAATGCCTTTTGCATAACTGGTAAACCGCATGAGATAGACAAAACTGGCTACTCAAAAAAATTAGATCTCGTTAAAACACACAATTTATTAGATTTTGTGTGGAATTGACCATTTCCGAGATATTACCTGTTATTAGTTTTTAAATTTCCGATATTTAGACTTTCTTAAATGAGAAAATCCAGAACTTAAATACTAAATTTGGTATTTAACTAACTTTTCATTTTAGTTGTATTACCCAAACACACACAGACATACACACACTCGTACTTTTATGTAAAATGCTTCTTTTTTTTGCGGAGAGGGATTCGGGTATCCTCAAAAATTTCCGTTGAAATCTCGGTATCGAATATTTGGTTGAAATACAATACTTACTGTACCTACTATATGTATTGAAAAATAAGTGCCAGAAAAAGTAAAATACACAATCTAAATTCTTATTGAAAATATTTTGTGATAAAAACTATTTATTTACTTAATTTTTTTGTGTATTTCATTTATAATTAGTTTTATAAATATTTTCTAAGCTTGTGTGTTTCAGAATGTAAAGAAAATATTTTTTTTTATAGTTTAAAATAGTTTTTATTCCATTGTTGTTTTATCATACCTATTAATTTGATTTTGTACTGATTAATGCTCAATTTATTGTTCTTTTTATACGCATGCACGCTATAAAGAGTGTCTCATTTAGGAGCGGTGCTACAACATAGTTTTGCAAATACTAAATAAATAATTGAAATAAACAAGCAACTTTTGTTGGGTAAAAGAAAAGAAGCGAGAAGTAGTTTAGAATAGTAGATAGGGAGTAGAGCTGGGAAGTGTGACGGAAATTGAGCTAGCTGTACAATGGTGTTTATCCTAGAGTGAGGAGAGCTGGGGAGGCGGGAATCGCGTGGGTTCCGGAACTGGCTGATAGGGAAATGGCGGGACTCAGTTCTCACGACACTTTGCCTCCCAGCGTCTTCCTCCCGACTCCTACATCATTTCAACTTGATGTCACTATGGTGCAGATGTTCTCTATGACAGGTGTCTTGTTCCAGATTTCTCGCTAACGTTACGTACGTGCTATCTCATATCTTCTCAAAGTTTCTATCATTCTAAACAGCTGATGAATGCCACTGTGCTGACCGGATGAACAGTATCTGCTATGCCACTTCCTCCACAACTGACAAATTCACATATATCCGTTAAGCAACACAAACAATGAAAGCGTAAGCGTAACGTACATTGTAAAAATCTGATGTGTTCCATTCACATGACTTTCTCTAAATCACTGTAACAAATTATTATTAAAAACATATTTTTCCGTCGACTTTATGATAATCGAGATAAATATTAGCAGAATTTGTCTTAATTACTTGCTTCCTTTTAAGTAGAACGAAAATAAGGGAACACACTAAACTAAAACGATAGTCAAGTCCTTTAAAAGCTGGTAGCCATGTGGTTAAAATCCGTTTCAATGTAGGGCCAGGAGTTTACAACTTTCCGTGTGAGAAAAATTTTAAGTATTTTGAATCTAAAACAAATAACAAGGAATATCTCAGAAATGGTCAATTCCACGAAAAAAAAAAACGCATATAACTTAAATTGTGTGTTTTAATGTGATCTACATTTTTTGTGTGGTAAGTTTTTGCCTATCTCTTACGGTTTACCAGTTACGCAAAATTCATCTAGAATAAAGAGGTCTTCGGAGACTATTTCCAGAAAATTTAAGATATGCATTTCATTTGCTGTATAGATATCTTTAATCAAAATCGTTACAGCCATTTTTGAGAAAATCAAAACTTTCGAAATTTTTGCCATATAAAGCGAAGTTTGGGGTGAGAGAATTTTCCTGAAAATCTTCGTGTCGCATCCCTGGAAGATACTAAACGTAGATACCAAGTTTGGTATTTTACCAACTTTTCGTTTTTGAGTTATCATGTTCACAGCCACACGGACCTTTTTCTACAAATGCTTTTTTTTTTTTTTTTGATACAGGAGACCCTAAAACATATATTTCCGGTGAAATCTCGGTATCGAATTTTTGGGTAGAGTGCAATACCTTCTGTATACACTATGCACATAGTACGTGTAGAGCAACTAAAATTTTGATATGTCCCATCCTCATGACTTTCTCTACCTGTTCTGTGAACAAACTGTTCTTACATACGATTATTCATATATCTATATAATGATATTCGAAATAAACATTAACAGAAAGTGTTTTTTTTAACTTGTTTTCTTTTAAGTAGAAGGGAAACGTTAGAGTAATATTCAAATCTTTTAAAACCTATAGTTATGAAGCGTGGCTAGAATTAAAACAAAAGAGGTATTAGACTGCTTCCGTGGTCGGGTGGTCAGCGAGCAGACTTCTCACCCGGAGTATCCGGGTTCGATTCCCGGCTGGGGCGAGGAATTTTACTTTAATCAGAAGTATTCCATATCCTGCACAGAGTCTGGAAGTATGGATGTGTGTGTATTAGATAAAAATATAACGATTTAAACCCAATGTAAAGAACCTACAGATGAGTTGTTTCTAGTGCAAATTTGGCCCCCAGTATGACCTTAGATGTTAAAAGAGGCTATATAAACGAAACATGCAAAAGTAATCAGGAAGAGGTTTACAGAGGCTATTCCCAGAAAATTCAAGATGTGCATTTCGTTCGCCATGAAAATATCTTAATCACATTATTTAAAAAAAATCATTTGAGATTATTGAGAAAATCAAAACTATCTGTGGTTGGCGGTAGGGGGATTTTCTTGAAAATTTTTGTGTCCCGTCCTTAGAAGATACTCAACTTAAATACCAAGTTTGGTATTTAACGGACTTTTCATTTTTGAGTTATGTTGCCCAAGTCACACGCAAACACACATACTCACACAATAACACAAATAAGATGGTGACACGTACTGACATTTTTCTAATACATTTTTGGAATTCAAGGGGTCTCAAAACATGTATTTCCGGTGAAATCTCGGTATCGAATTTATCGGTGGAATGCAATACCTTCTCTATCTACGAATGAGCATATGACGTACGTGCTAGATAAAGTAAACAGATGATGCTTTACTCTTGCGAATTTCGCTACCCATTTTTCAAGAAACCATGTTTAAGTATCTCATGTCTTACATTCCCAGGGCTTCCTCTACTTCTTCTGGAACTAACTATACTTATAAAAACTTTACTCGTTTGTCTACTTCATGTAATCGAGATAAACTTGAGGAGAAATTGCTTAAATAGTGTGATACATATGGCAAATAAAGCAAATCACTAAGGAAAGCTGGTCGAATGGCATTAAAATTCCGTTGGCCAGGAATGAAAAAAGAAAAGAAAAAAAAAATGTATTCCAATTTGAGTAAAATAGTATTGGAACATTTAAAATAATAACGAGAGATATCTCTGCAATGGTTAACTCCAGAAAAAAATAATATAATAAATATAGTAAATAAATTATATTCATTTTTATTTAAATTTTGTGTTTTAACGAGATCTACTTTAACAGTTTGTCTATCTCTTACTGTTTTCCAACTATGCAAAATCATCCAGGATGAAGAGAACTTCAGAGGTTATTCCCAGAAATTATAAGATATACGTTTCATTTGACGTGAAAATA
Organism: Hymenopus coronatus; assembly: GCA_030762935.1. Lineage (NCBI taxonomy): Eukaryota > Metazoa > Arthropoda > Insecta > Mantodea > Hymenopodidae > Hymenopus > Hymenopus coronatus. Next base: position 33,951,393 of record CM060897.1, read on the forward strand.
ACTCAAACATGTGGTCTTTTAATTAAGATCATTAGAATTTTTTTCTTCAGAAATTCTAACATTTAGAAAATTGTTACATGTGAAGAATAGTTTGGGGTGGGGAGTTTTCCTGAAAATATTTGGGTCTCATGTTTCGAAGATACTGGACTCCAATACCAAATGTGGTACTAAACGACCTTTCGTTTTTTAATTATGTTGTTCATAGACACATATATACCCACGCGGATGTTATTCTAAAAATGCTCTTCATATTTATTCACGGGTACTCAAAAATGTACTTCCGGTGAAATTACAGTATCTAATGCAATTCCTTCTCTACCTATTATACACATTGTGCTTGGTAGAGAAAGTAAAAAAGCTTATTCTTCTTATGTACTTTACATTAACATAAGCATTGGTAGATATGGTTTTATTACATATTTCTTTGTAGAAACATCTATGGGAATAGATTAGGATTAAGCGATAGTCAACTATTTAAGTAACTGGTCGCTATGGGGTGGCTTGATTTTGCGTTCACCTCATGAATAGGGGAAAAAAAGGAACGGTGATTTTGTAATTGAAAAACTGAATGTGTTTATTAATTTTTTATTATTATTGTTATTATTATTATTATTATTATTATTATTACAACTAATAGTCATGAGTTGTATGTTTTAAAGCGATCTCTGTTTTTGTGTAGTAAGATTTTGTCTTATGTGTTACGGTTTACGAGTTATACAAACGACATTCAGAATTAAAGGACTTAGGCATTCCCAGAAAATACAAGATATCCTCTTGTGATGTAAATGTCTTACATCAAACCTATCGAAACAGTTTATATGTAAAGATCAGATTAGGTTTGGGGGATTTTTTTTTTTACAAATCTTATCCTGGCATGCTTAAATGGGGTCTTGACTCAATTATAAATTTGTATATGTATTTCAAATACCTGTGTACATTAATCGTGAGCTTATGTAGTTGTTATGACTCCTCAGATGTACAATGTAAAAGATTCAATCAGTTAGAAAAGATATAGGCATTCATATAAAATTCAAGATATAAATTAGTTTTCAAAAACTTCTATTGTAATTTAATCAAAATATTTACAGCAGTTTTGAGTTAAAGAAAAACAAAACATTTTCCCTGGAAAGCATAGTTTGAATTGGGGATGAGCGCTATTTCAGAGTGATGTGTGTTTTCTCGAACCTGTTACGAAAATACATGCAGGATGCTAAAACAACACACAATACTGGTTTTAAATCTCAAGTCGGATTTTGTTGACAATGGTCTCAAGCGAAAAAAAAAACAACGGCAGAAAGTAGGTTCATCTTGTGAAAATAACTAATCGGAATATTTCGGAAACAGCCAATGCTACGAATAAAATATTTGACGTAAACCCAGGACACGTTTTAATTTCCTACACAGGAATGCCACACAGAGGACTTTGGTTGAATACAGTGTATATTATAGAGATAGTAAGACTGTTGTTGTGTCTTTGGTAGGCAGCCTGTCTTCCTCATCCGTGTGAAGCTCATTAGCACGTGATTAGCACCTTCACTTAGACAAACAAAAGAAAATGCTCATTACTTAGCACATCATAAATGGCTTAGGCTTTACTAAATTCTCGTTAACCAATGAGTTGCCATGTTCAATTCTGTCTCCTAGATGTGCCTCTCAAGAATTAGTGGTAATTATCACAAGAATTTTTATGAGAGTACGCTCTCTTACCGTCATGGATAGTTCATGTTGCCTAGATACCCAGAAATATTCTATAAACATTTTCAAACGGTTTGAGGTGATATCATGCTATGCATAGTGGCAAATTCTATTATACAGTGTTTTTCCAAATGTTGTAATATACTGTTCTAACTCAATTATAAATTGGGGTTTATGAGAATGGTTTGATAAGTTTGGTACGAAAGCAAGAAAAAATGTTTGTTTTGTAAAAAGCTGGCCTTACTTCTCGACGTAGTCTCCTTTGAAGAATATACACTTGGTCCACCAATCCTCCGTTTTCATCCCGTCGGAAAAGTAGGTTCTGTCAAATTTTGCAAAATATTCATTGACTGTGACTATCACTTCCTTATATGATGAAAGTTCTTTCCACCAAGCCAAAGTTTCAAATTAAGGAATAGGAAGAAAACACTTGGGGCTAAGTCTGGTGAATAAGATGGGTGAGAAACCAATTCAAAACTCAATTCATGAACTTTCGCCTTGTTATCGCAGATGTACAGTGCATTATCCTGGTGAAAAAACACTTCTTACTTTCTCTACATAGTATATAGTACGTACATAGGTAGATAAGGTATTGTACTGCACCGAAAAATTCGACACTGAGGTTTCACCGAAATACCGTTTTAGGGCCCCATGTATTCAAAAAAATCATTTTCAGGAAAAAAAAAAAACGTGTGTCTGTGAACATAATTCAAAGATAACAATTCGGTAAAATACCAAAAGATTAGTATCTTTCAAGGATGGGACACGAAGATTTTAAGGAAAATCCCCCCACCCCAAACTACCCTTTACATTGACAAAATTTCAAACATTTTGATGGTCTCAGAAATGGCTCTAACGAGTTTGATTAAATACTGTATATTAAATGTATTGACATGACAAATAAAATGTGTATCTTGAATTTTGTGGGAATAGCCTCTGAAGACTTCTTTATTCTGGATGAATTTTGGATAAACCGTAAGAGATAGACAAAAATGTAGATATCGTTAAAACATACAATTTATGTCGTACACATTTTCTTTATGGAGTTGAGTTTTTCTGAGGTATTCCTTGTTAAAATACTTAAACTTTTAAACTCGTTAAAATACTTTATACTTTTCCCATACGGGAATTTGTAAACTCCTAGCCATGCAAAGAAACGGATTAGAACCAGATGGCAATCCGCTTTTAAAATATTTCATCATCGCTTTAGCCTAGTGTATTCCCTTACTTCCCTCCTACTTACAAGGGAGAAGTAATATCATTTCTGCTAATATTTATCCCGATTGCATGAAGCAGATAGCAGAATAAGCTTTTTAACAATAATTTGTTACAGAAATGTAGAGAAAGTAATGTGAACGGAACACATCGGATTTTTTTGTTTGCCATTTTTTTTGGTAGTGTTTAACGCCCGCTTTTACCGCAGGCGATGACACTGTGATACATGAAATAAAGATGAAGTACCGACGGAATGCGATGGCGGGGCAAACCGGAGAAAACCCACTCCTGCGCTGCTTTATCCACCACAAATCTCACATGCGGTCGCTTGGGATTGAACCCTGGTCGTCTAGGGAGAGGCAAGTGGTTTAACCACTCCGCCACGGCGCGGGCCTAATGCTTGCCAATCAAGTTGCAAACAAACAATAAAGCATAATAGAATCTAGTTATGGTTCTGCATTTTTCTAAGTAATAGATGAGGATTATTCCTTGGGAATTTAAAAAACAAAAATGTCCGTGACCTTAGCAGCTGACAAAATGGTATTTGCCTCCTTCACCAGTATTTGTCCATAGTTTTGTCAGCAGTTTTGACTCTGGTGTATGTAACAATGTATCCAGGTTTCAGCAACCGTTACAAATCTGCGCAAAAGGTCTTGCGGGTTGCGATTAAACATCGCCAGATATTGTGTTGATATGTTCCAGATGCACTTTTAGTCGACTGTGAGCAATCACGGCATCCAAATCGCACTCAGCTTCTCGATAGCCAATTCTGCGTGTAGGTTATTATGCACTCACTCAGTTGAGATGCCTACGCTCTCAGCAATCTCAAGAAGTTTTTACTGACAGTCTTGCATTATCACATAATGGAGATTGTCAATGGTTTCCGTGTGGTGACTTCAATTTGACGGCCGGAGCGCGCTTTGGCTTCGGTACTTGTCCGACCAAGTTTAAAGTCATTGATCCAAAAGTAAATTGTGTACAATGGTGGTGTAGAGTCCGCGTGAAATTCACCCGATTCTGTTTTGATTTGTGCGGCAGTTCAACCCTTCAAAAGAAAATGTTTAAATAGCGGTATGAAGCTTGGTTTTCTCCATTTTCAATCGCAGTTGACACATTGACCACTACAGACAGCTGTGAACAACACTGTCTGTTATATATTATTGATTTTTTTTTTTTTTTTTTGTAGCTTAATGTCCTTTAACCTGGTTGGTCATATCGGACGATAAATGAAATTAGTGAAATAATGTTCAAATGATCTCGAGGTCCATGGAGCTTAAAGTTACTCGACATTCGTCTTTTCAGGATAAAGGAAAACCGAAAAAAACCTTATCCGGGTAACTCACCCTAAGTGAGATTCGAACTCAGGACTTGTTGAATATGAGGCAGACACGCTACCACCACACTACTCAGGTGGGCTACGAAATGTTTTATACAATCCTTTGAATAATCAAGCTTACCAACTATGAAGCCACAACAAAAATGTTCCATTCGTTCATGGAAATTTAAGAGACTTGTCAAATCACCCTCGTAAATTACAAGAAAATATTCTTACTGTATTTTTTAGAAATAAATAATAGTTTACTTTAATAATGCTAATTAAATCTGGTGTTCTACATTTTCAAAAATTAAAAACTACTGCATATTATTTCAATATTAATATATAAAACTAGTATAACTAGTATATAAAAGTTTATTCACTGTGCTGATTGTCTAAAAAAAATTGTGAAATCTTATAACATGATGCTTACTTTCTCTACCACGTGCACAATCTAACCAGAGAAAATATTATATTTCGTCCAGAACTGGACACCGAGATTTCACCAGAAATGTATGTTGTGGGATCCCTGAATCCAAATTAAGTATTTTTAGAAAAAGGTCCTTGTGTGTGTCTGTCTGTCTGTCTAGCTGTCTGTGAAAAGCATAACTAAATAACGAAAAGTTGGTTAAATACCAACTTGGTATTTAAGTTCAGATTATTCCAAAGATGAGACCCGAAGATTTTCAGCAAAATCATGCACCCTAAACTACCTTTTACATAGCAGATCTAACGATTATGATTAAAATTCCAAATGTTTAAGGTATTCCCACCACAAACAAAATGTATATCTTGAATTTTCTGGAAATGGCTTCTGTAGGCGTTTTAAACCTCAACGAATTTTGTATCACCGGTAAACCGTAAGAGTTTGACAAAATATTTCTACCCAAAACTGTAGATAAACCCATAATTTATGTGAATTACTCTGTTTTGTGTGTCGATCTAACGTTTCCAAGGTATTCCTTGTTTTTGATTAAATTATTCAAATATATAAATGTTTCTCAAATGGGAACCTGTCATTCGGTTTGTAATGTTTGTTTGTTTTTTAATTGTTCTTTATTCTTGCGCATGCAGAGGACCGAATTTCAAAACGTCTAGCCTTTAAAGGATTTGTAAGTAATAATAAAATAATGTGCTGCTTATCTCAATTGGCATGAAGTAGATACAAGAATATGTTTTTGTGAGAATAGTCTGTTGCAGTATATGTACAAAGTCATGTGAATGGAACTAATATGATGTCTCTAAACTGAAGCCATTTGTAGACTACATTGGACAATATGGACTACTTGCTACGTGAAGAAAATAACCCAGGAAATCGATAAGTGATTTGCCACCACTAAGGCTAAAAGGATCGATGAAACACTAATTCTTTCAGCAAGGCATGAGTTGGAAGTGCGAATCAGATAAGAAAATTCCGAAGCCATGTCCGGAAATTGCACCACGATTCTTCGGTTCACCACTTTAACGACTCTAACCACTGAACCTCTCGGACGTGACGAGAATATCTTCCATATAGGTTATCTCGGCTATAACATTTGAATCCTGGCTGATGGTTCGAAATGTAGCCGTCTGCAACCTTGTATTCGGACAATGGAATGAAAATTTTCATCTACAAAGCCTTTGTGGGTTACATTTCAAGCGGTACATTACGTTGTTTTTCACGGGAATGGCCGAATCCCATTTAGGTAATTAAACCCTTTAGTAATAAGCCAAGCATAAAGCACAACATTGCAAATGAAACAAGATGGCACATTTGGAAACAGTATTTAAATGGTAAAGGGGCAACATTCTTTCTCTGTTTGTGCGCGCCCGCGTTTGTATCCTAGATGTACGAGGGCCATCCGAAAGTAATGAACGATTTGATATAATTAAATAATAACTTTAATAACCAAAGAAATCAACACAAAACTTTATTTACAAAGTTAGTGTACCTTACTCTATTTCTCAACGTAATTTCCATTCTATCAAGACATTTATTATCATATGGTACTAGTTTTTAACTGCTGATGTTATACTTTTTACCACCGAAAAACTTATTCGATTTTTGAGTGCAAAAAAAAAAAAAAAAAAAAAAAATATCGGGCAATGCAATGCTGCATAATTTAAGAGTGACCAAAAAGAACCAGGGTGCGCGACAAAAACCGGAATGGAAGTTCATCAAACGTTATGGAGGAGTTGAAAGCAAATATTGATAAACGAAATCGGAAAACCCCTTTGGGCACCGCACATAACTTTTGGGGTGGAAAAGATTTCCCAACTGATGAAAACCTCAAAGTGGCAGTGACATCTTGGCTCAGATCTTTAGTGGTGGAAGAGTATATATAACCTCTGCATTCAAAAACCGGTACCACGAGACAATATATCTTGATAACTATGACGAGTAGGTTGAGAAATAGAGTAAGGTACTTAAACTCTGTAAACAAAGTTTTACGTTGATATCTTTCGTTATTATTGATTATGACAAATTGTTCGTTACTTTCTGAATTACCCTCATATTAAAACAATGCACTGGTGACATTTAGTAAAAGATATACATGTTTTAATTTGTTATTATGTTTAGTATTTTATTAGTTTTATTTTCTGTAGCACGTATACGCAATGTTCATGCTAGATATGGAATTGTATTCCATCCAAAATTCTATAGAGTGATTTCACCGTAAGTATATCTTTTTGAGACCACCAGAATAAAAAAATAAGCACACATTTTTAGAAAAAAATGTAAGCACGCGTCTGCATATGCGCGCGCGTGTGTATGTGTGTCGGTGCATGTGTATATGTGTGTGGTGTCTATGGACAGCATTACTCAAAATCTGATGTGTACCATTCACATGACTTTCTCTATATCCCTGCATCAATTTATTCTTAAAAAGCTTATACTTCTATTAACTTCATGCTAATCAGTAAAACATTAGCAGAAATAGCCATATTACTTGCTTCCTTGTAAGTAGAGGTGAAATAAGGGAGTACCATAGCTTAAAGTGATAATCAAAAGCTGGTTGCTATGTCACTGAAGTTCCTTTGTTTGTATGGACAGCAATTGAAAAATTCCTGTATGAGAAATGTATAAGTTTTTCATAGCAGAAACCAAAAATAAGGCATGTCACAAAAACGACGAACTCCACGAAAAAAATGTATATAACATAAATTGTGTGTTTTAACGTGCTCTACATTTTTTGTGAGTAAGTTTTTGTCCATCTCTTATGGTTTAGCAGTTATTCAAAATTTAGTAAAATTCATCCAGAATAAACTACTCTTCAGAGGCTATTCCCAGAAAATTCAAGATATACATTTTATTGTCAGGTAAATATCCTTAATATACGAAATTTTAATAAAAATCGTTAGAGCCATTTTTGAGAAAATCAAAATTTTCGAAAAAAGTTCCATGTAAAGGGTAGCTGGGGGTGGTGGGATTTTTCTCAAAATCTTCGTGTCGCATCTCTGGAAGATACTAAACTTAAATACCAAGTTTGGTATTTTACCTACTTTTCGTTTTTGAGTTATCGTGTTCACAGACACACGGACACACACACACACACACACACTCACGGACCTTTTTCCGAAAATACTTTTTTTAGATAAAGGGGACCCTAAAACATATATTTCCGGTGAAATCTCGGTATCGAATTTTTTGGTGGAGTGCAATACATTCGCTATACACTGTGTACATGTGCCTATAGAGAAAGTAAAAACGAAAAGTCCGTTAAACACCAAACTTAGTACTTAAGTTCAATATTTTCTAAGAATGCGACACGTAGACCTTAAGGTAAATCCCCCAACCAATGGAAAATTTCGACAAATGTCCAAATGTAGATTGGGGTAGTGGGATTTGCCTGAAAATCTTCGTGTCGTAACCTTGGAGCATGCTGAACTTAAATACTTTTTCTGAAAAATTATTTTCTCCGATTCAAGAGTTCTAAAACATATATTTTCAGTGCAATCGAATTTTTTGTTGGAATTCAATGCCTTCTCTATCTACTGTATACATTGCACATATGTGCTAGAAAAAGTATGAAAGCCTACGATCTCACGCATGGTTCGAATACGTTACCGGGATTCCACCTCGCTCAGTATAAAAGAACAAAATAATAGGCATTTTATTTTCTGGAAGTCATGATAAGGAACTCTTTACACATTATCATTGCTATTACAGAACATTAAAAGATAACATCAGCAGTATCCACGCACTGTGGATAAGACATTTTCATGGTTTTTAATTTTTAGTTTCTCCACACGTACTATATATATATATATATATATATATATATAGTGTATAGTGAAGCTATTGCATTCCACCCAAAAATTCGATACCGTGATTTCCCCGGAAATACACGTTAAGGGTCCCCTGAATCAAAAAAAAAAACAAAAAAAAAAAGTATTTCCAGAAAAAAATCCACGTGGTCTCTTTACAAGAAAACACGTTCAAAAATTTTCATATTCTCAAAAATGGCTCTAACGATTTTGATAAAAATTCAGTATATTAAAGATATTTTCACGACAAACAAAATGTATATGTTGAATTTTCTGGGAATAGCCTCAGAAGAGTAGTTTATTCTGGATGACTTTTGCTAAATTTTGTGTAACTGGTAAACCGTAAGAGATAGATAAAAACTTACTACACAGAAAATGTAGATATCGTTAAAACACACAATTTATGTCCTATACGTTTTTACTTTCTCTACACGTCTGTGTACATAGTGTATAGAGAAGGTATTGTAATGCACCCAAAAATTCGATACCGAGTTTTCACCGGAAATAAATGTTTTGGGTCCCCCTGAATCCAAAAAAAAGCATTTTTGGAAAAAGGTCCGTGTGTGTATGTGTGTGTGACTGTGGGCAGCATAGCTCAAAAACGAAAAGCCCGTTAAATACCAAACTTGGTATTTAAGTTTGGTATCTTCCAAGGATGCGATACGAAGGTTTTCAAGAAAATCCCCCCACCCCAACTACCCTTTACATGGAACTTTTTTCGAACATTTTGATTTTCTCAAAAATGGCTCTAACGATTTTGATTAAAATATCGTATATTAAAGATATTTACCTGACAAATAATATGTATATCTTGAATTTTCTGGGAATAGCCTCTGAACACTACTTTATTCTGGATGAATTTGACGAAATTTTGCATAACTGCTAAACCGTAAGAAATAGACAAAAACTTACCACACAAAAAATGTAGAGCACATTAGAACACACAATTTATGTTATATACATTTTTTTCGAGGAGTTGAGATATTCGTTTTTGAGATATTCCTTGTTTTTGATTTCTAGTTTAAAAAACTTGTACTTTTCTCTTACAGGAATTTGCCAACTCGTGTCTATACAAAGGAAAGAACTCCAGTCACCTAGTAACCAGCTTTTGACTCCACTTTAACCAAAGATACTCCTATATATCGCTTCTACTTACAAGGAAGCAAGTAATAAGACTATTTCTGCTAATGTTTTCTCGATTGGCATGAAGTAAACAGAAGAATAAGCTTATTAACAATAATTTGTTACACAGAAGTAGAGAAAGTCATGTGAATGGAACACATCAGATTTTTTTGTTCGTATAGTTGACTATTTACGAAATATTCCTTGCTATTTATTTCAGATTTAAAATACTTAAACTTTTCTCACACGGAAATTTGTAAACTCCTGGCCCTGCATAGAAACGGATTTCAACCACATGGCAATCAGATTTTAAAAGATTTGTGTATCGTTTCAGCCTAATGTATTCCCTTAATTATTTTCTAATTTCAAGGAAGCAAGTTATTAAGAACATTTCTGCTAATGTTATTTCGATTATTAAAGTTGATAGAAAAATAACCTGGTTAAGAATAATTTGTTACAAGATGTAGAGAAAGACATCTAAATGGAACAGAGTTTTTTAGTCCTCTAACGATGATGAATGAAATCGGTGATATGATGCTCAAATGAACCCTGGATTCTTTGAGCTTAAAATTACTCAATAGTCAACTTCTCAGAGAAAGGAAAGGTTTGCCAAAGTAAGTCTCGAGCTCGTGAGTATCTGAGTATGAGCCAGACAGCTACACTACATAGGCGAGATGTTTCGTTTTGTTTGCTGATACTATTTTTTAGCTGTATGCCGTTTTGCTACTCGTTACCAACATCTGTTCTCGCGTAAAACTTTTTACACGTTTCTCGCACGTTTACACATGTTTTTGTTCATTCATCAAAAACCTCTAACTTTTGCATATGGAGTTTACAAGGAGACATATGTTGAGGCCATAAAACACGAGACATGCTCCGTGTTTCAAGGGAAATTGCTGTCAAACTGTAACAAACAAGTAGGTGCACACGACTGGAAAAAACGTGATGTGTTCCATTCACATGACTTTCTGTACATGTCTGCAACAAATTATTGTTAAAAAGCTTATGCTTCTCTGTACTTCATGCTAATCGAGAAAAAATTAACAGAAATAGTCTTATTACTTGCTTTCTTGTAAGTAGAAGCGAAATAAGGGAGTACCATGGGTTAAAGTGACAGTCATAAGCTGGTTGCAATGTGACTGAGGTTCCTTTGTATGTATGGACAGGAGTTGACAAATTCCTGTGTGAGAAAAATATGTTTTTCAAAGCTGAAACCAAAAACAGGGAATATCTTAAAAACGAACGATCAACTCCACGAAAAAAATGTATATGACAAAAATTTTGCGTTTTAACGTGCTCTACATTTTTTGTGTTTTAAGCTTTTGTCCATCTCTTGCATTTTAGCAGTAATGCAAAATTCCGTAAAACTCATCCAGAATAAAGTAGTGCTCAGAGGCCATTCCCAGAAAATTCAAGATATACATATTATTTGTCAGGTAAATATCTTTAATGTACGATATTTTAATCAAAATCGTTAGAGCCATTTTTGAGAAAATCATAAAATTTGAAATTTTTTTCATGTGAAGGGCAGTTGGGGGTGAGGGATTTTCTTGAAAGTATTCGTGTCGCTTCCTTGCACGGTACTAAACTTAAATACCTAGTTTGGTATTCAACGCTCTTTTCGTTTTTGAGCTAAGCTTTCCACAGACCACAAACAGATTGACAGACACACACACATGCGGACCTTTTTCAAAAAATTCTTTTTTTTTGATTCAGGGGGACCCAAAACATGTATTTCCGGTGAAATCTCGGTATCGAATTTGTGGGTGCATTACAATACCTTCTCTATGCACTACGTATACAATACGTGTAGAGAAAGTAAAATATGAGGAAAATTCGTAAATATAACATGTCATATAATGTATGAATAAGTACTAACAACATTAAAAATATCTGATGTGTTCCATTCACGTGACTTTCTCTACACCTCTATAGCAAATTGTTGTTGAAAACGTTTATTCGTTTACTTCATGCAAATCGATATAAAAACTAGCAGAAATACTCTTATTACGTATTTGCTTGTAAGTAAAAGGGAAATTAGGGGATAGGCTAAAGCGATAGTTAAATCTTTTGAAAGTGGTTGCCATGTGGTTGAAATCAGTTTCCTTGTATGGCCAGGAGTTCATATATTTCCGTGTGAGAAACGTTTATGTTTTTTAAAGCTGAAACCAATAACAAGGAATATCCCAAAAACAATCCACTCCATAAAGAAAAAAAAAAAAAAATGTATATGACATAAATTGTGTGTTATAAGGAGATCTACATTTTTATGTGGTAAGTTTTTGTCTATATGTTACGGTTTACCAGTTATACAAAACTCAGCAAAATTAACCCAGAATAAAGAGGTCTTGAGAGGCCATTCCCCAAAAAAATTAGGATATACATTTTATTTGTCATGTACACATCTTTAATATACGGTATTTTAATCAAAACCGCTACAGCCAGAATAAAGAGGCCTTTAGAGGCTATATTCAGAAAATCCAAGGTTGGCATATAAATATCTTAAAGAGATTTGAATCAAAATCGTTAGTCATTTTTGAGAAAATAAAAAAAATTGAATTTTTTTCCATGTAAAGCGTAGTTTGGGGCATGGGAGATTTTCCTTTAAAATGATCTTGGAAGATACCAAACTTAAATACCTAGTACACACACACGCGGGCCTTTTTCCAAACTTTTTTTTTTGATTCAGGGGGACCCAAAGCATGCATTTCCGGTGAAATCTCTGTATCGAATTTTTGGGTGCAATACAATACCTTCTCTATATATTATGTGCATAGTACGTGTAGAGAAAATAAAAATGTAGAGCTCGCTAAAACACACAATTTATGTCGTACAACATTTTTGTAGAGTTCACTATTTGCAAGATATACTTTGTTATTTCTTTCAATTTTAATATGTTTAAACCTTTCGCATACGAACTTGTAAACTGCTGGTCATGCAAAGAGAACGATTTTCAGCCAAATAGCAATCAAATTTTAGAAAATTTAACTACCGCTTAAACCTAGTTTCCTTTCTACCTATAAAGAACTAAGTAATCAGATCAGCAAGCAGAAGAGATAGAAGATAGAAGAGGAAGTTTTTTAAGAATAATTTATTACCGAGCAGGTAGAGGAAGTCATGCGAATGGAACACATTAGAGTTTTCTGCTTGTAACAAAATATGCAATCTATAATTTGGTTCGTTTGACATAAAAGCAGCCGCTGCATTTTATCGGTCCTCCCTAGCATCAGTTATTGGAATATCATTCAGTAACATCTGAAGCATGGTGACGAACTATTTAGTTAATGATGCGAGATGATGTGTGAGAAATCATCGATAGCCCTTCGCCCTTTCTGGCAACTTGCTGCACGATAATGGCAACAATGAGGAAGAGAGGAACATGGCTACGCCAGATTTCGCTAATTAAATTTCCCTGTAAACTTGCTCTAACGTACAAATTTCCCCCTCCACCTCTGTCGACGCAGTCCATTTTGTTAATTAATCTAGCTGGTGGCCCACTCTCGCGTTATGAAGAGCAAACGGACCGATTCATAATTCGTTTTGCATTTATTCCTGCACTTGATGTTTTGCAAAGAAGCTTTACATAATTGAAAATGTTGACTACCCTGCACCAGGAGATTCCTTCTATAAGAGATGAAACTTTCTTCTAAACTTTATAATTGCATAAATAGAATATTCTATTTTAAAATATTACACATAGCTGAAAACAACTTAAAATTCAAAAGACAAATTACAAGCCGTTCAGAATATCAGGTGATATCTTAACTTTTCAGACAGTATTCTTGATTTGACTTTTCATAAAGGAATCGGGTTATTTGTTCTTAGCAGGTTTTTTTATATTATTTCCTTTCTTTATACTGTTTGTTAATTAATAGTCCTGTATCCCTAAATGAGGCACATGGGCGTAGCCTGTTGGCTGATCACATTCTAGCCTATTTTACGATATATAACTTTTCTTTGATAAAACTCGATTCTGTTTTACTGTTTCTACATGGACTATGTTCTAATATGTATAGAGAAGGCATTGTATTCCACCGAAAAATTCGATACTGAGATTTCAACTGAAATGCATGTTTTGAGACCCCCTGAATAAAAAAAACATTTTTAGAAAAATGCCATGTGTGTATGTGTTCTTGTGCGCATAGCTAAAATGAAGATCCGTTAAATAGCAATCTTGGCATTTTAGTTGAGTACTTTTCAAGGATGCGACACTAAGATTTTAAAAAAATACGTTTACATGGACAAATTTTCGACAATTTTTATTTTCTAACGATTGACTCTAACGATTTTGATTAAAATGTTATATTAAAGATACATTTATGACAAATAAAATGCATATCTAGAAGTTTTTTGGAATAGTCTCTGAAGATCTCTTAATCGTGGATGAATGTTGCTGAATTTTGCATAACTGTAAACCGTAAGAGATAGACAAAAACTTACTACACAAAAATGTAGTTCTCATTTAACGCATAATTACCTCTATACGTTTGTTAGTAGAGCTGACCGTTCTGTGATATTCCTTGTTATTAGTTTCAGATTTAACATGCTTATACTTACACTTTTCTCATACGAGAATTTGTCAACTCCCAGCCATACAAACAAAGGAATTTCAATCACATAGCAACCGGCTTTTAAAATATTTGAATATCGCTTTAGCTTATGGTACTCCCTTATTTCCCTTCTACTTACAAGGAAGCAAGTAATAAGACCATTTCTGCTAATTTTATCTCGCTTAGCATGAGGAAGATAGAAGAATAAGCTTTTTAATAATAATTTGTGAATTGAATACATACATTTTTCGCAAATTATTTTAGCCTTCTTCTCAGACGGGAGTAAGTGGCTGACCGACGTGGTGTAATAGGCATATTTGTGGGCCGAGAAGCATAGAGGGTATTCACTACAACAAACATGTACGGTTCTTATCACTAAGGATATGGAACCTTTAATTTTCCTAGTGGACAGAAAATCAGCAGTTATCCATTTGAGAAATAGATGGAGATCGTTATTGTTCATTGCATTTTTATTTTAATTTAAAGGTGTGCTTAATGGGTAATTTCAAGTGTTATATTCTTCTGAATATTAACTGTATGTATTATATTTCATTAAAAATATTTCCATCGTTATAAACAACTTACATTTGAAAAATAAATGGAGGTCGTTATTGTTCATTGTATTTTTATTTTAATTTAAAGGTGTGCTTAATGAGTAATTTCAAGTGTTATACTTTTCTTAATATTAACTGTATGTATTATATTTCATTAAAATATTTCCATCGTTATAAACAACTTACATTAATCCAGAACAAAAAATTAAGCATAATTTGCCATAAAAGAAAAGAAAAAGAAAAGAAAGAAAGAAGCTAGCCTTAGCAACATACGCCTCTGCAGCACGTTCACTTTTCTCCCTGTAATACTAAGTTAGTGGCTTTCATGTCTTCAAAACAACGACTGTATCCAAAAATCTTCTGCAGCTTCTACGAATATGTAACGTTCACAGGTCCGAGTATTTCTTTTCTGGAAATATCGCTAATGATATTCAGAGCACTATTGAGTGGCAGGGTTGCACTTCTCAACCGGCGAATAGCTTCTAGTATAAAACAAACTGTTTTAATGCACCCTTTGAGGGATCTCATTAACCCCATTCTATTTTACGTTTGCGAGATCTGGAGAATGACAACACGTGGAGAATAGGTACCTTAGGGCTGTCTATGCGGTTCTTCTCTCTTTCCCCATAAAACTCTTGCACGAAATATCAGGACTTCCCTATATGGAAGACGAGATTAGGCGCCGGGCTGTAAATTCTACGACAGTTTACCTTTCCATCGGAGCGCCCTCTCGAGGATTAACCCGAGAACTTGACGCTTCAGACCACATCGGCTTCGTAGCATGCGGGCATATCCAGTAACATCAGAGCATTTCCACCAGTAGCTAACGCTGAGCTCCTATACAATCCTTCCAAGAGTTGCTTTGACTTCAACATTAAATAAGCTCCCAAAATAAAAGCAAAATTTTGAAATTAACTCACAACAGCGGTGCATAAGAGCCGCTGCACCATGACTGGCAACCGTTGAGGAGCAATCTTGCTACCTCCTATCACTACCAGATGGCTCAGGCGTTTCGTCTGAGATTAGCATTCGGGAAGTCGTGGGACTGTCTTCGCCAACCTTTCTGACCCATGGATTTTTCACGGGTTTTGCCGGGACACTAGCCGAATGCCGAAGAAGATTCTCTACTCCCCCTAAATTTCTGTCCCTTCATTTCATCTTCATTTTATCCCAACCGGTATCTTTCAGGCCGTCAGTGTTGACGGAGACTGCGGCAGAGGCGCCATTTTTCGTGGAGATGACTGTGCTCTGGAAATATAGCTCTCGACGGCGGGATCGCGTTAGTGGTTGTCTTCGGACTCAGGTGGCCTATCTGGGATTCATTTACAGGCTCCTGGCAATCCTCGCGTCCAGATGAAGAATTGTGAACTGTTAGGGACCCTCCACGATGGCGCTCTCCCTGTCCGGATTTCGGCCACCCTATGAAATTACATCATCTTATCCTTCCTCAGGGGTCTGGCATACACACGGCTGCAGTGTGGAATAGGTACCCTCACACCTCCTATCACTCTACAGCTTCATTCTCTCCCGTCACCTTGCAAACCCCATATTCCCGTCAGTATGTATTTAAACCCTAGTAAGGGCAGGTACGCTCCTAACTACCTTCGAACTGCACTCAGCCTGCCATCGCTCATCGTCGTCGCATATAAGGGAAGCGGTAAGAGTGGAACACTAGCGGTTACTTGGTCTTGGAGATGCAGGGAGCTTTCTATTTATGCAAGTCATTGACGAACTTCATTCGGAAAATAACATTCTTCTTTTGAAGAAGTAAAAACAGCCATATATGTTATTTTAGGTGCCAGTCCCTCATTAAGTTTATTTTAGGTGCAATGAAATTCATAAACTGCTCCAGAAAGTGTGAAGCGAATATAATAGCGAGGAAAAAATATGTTAAAACATAACATTTTGTGCCCTACTCATTACAAATTAAACCAAGATATGCCACCTTATGACCTTTCGTGTAACAGAACTAGCAATTAATGCCAATTCAGAAGATATTATTGAACAGCTCAAAAGAATGATCCCTTTTAAGAGGCGAATGTCATTTTCACAGCTAGATACGTATAGTACCAAGTCTTTCTGATCGAGGTAGCTTCGCGGTAACGTGTGCGATCCGCATTCTGGAGCACTTGGTTTCGATCCCCGTCTCCACCCATTCTTGAGTCATGGCTTTTTTAGAGGTTTGCCCGGTAGCGCCAAGCGAATGCTTGGATGGTTTCTCATTTACCAGGATTTTCTTTTATATAATTGTCCATTCATTCCGTTTTCCTCTCATCCCGTCCTTCCAGGTTCGTTGTGTATGGCAGTGCGGGCAGATGGTGCGAATTCATGTCCAATGGAAAGATCACTGCCCTTAGACACTAGGTGGCTGTCAGATTGACGGGTCGCTTATCTTCGAGCTCTTTTTCTTGGGCGCTGGCTATACCGGAAAAGCGAAGGCCAGGGAGAAGGAGAGAGAGCAGTGGCCCTGTCTTTTCGCAGTGTTCTCAACCCAAGAAAGCCTCTTTCTTAGAGGCCCTCAGGCATTATGGTGAATAGGATATCTATGTAATTTGCTGCGAATTAACTGAATTATTAAATGAAACAGCGTACGTGAATATGCGTGAGCTATAGGATACGCAAACAGAACGAAACCTTAGCACTGAAGCTATTAGATATCTGGATATATGGAATACTTCATGCCTCAATGTTGGTGGCACAAAACGGCTCAGTGGTAGAGCATTCGACTGCAGATCGAGAGGTCACCGGTTCAACCCCGGTTGTCCACTTCCTCTGTTTTGCCGGTCCCTATGGCCACGCTCGCTAAAGCGTCTCGCTTTGGTGCCTCGTGGGCAGGGGATCGTGGTTCGAGTCCCGCCTTGGGCATGGATGTTATATGTTTGTGCAATGTGTATATGTTTGTAAAAGAAACAGTAAAACCAGTAATCAGTAAAACCTACGGGGGGAAATGTAAATAGGGATACAGTACCGGAGTCCTGATCAGACTCCGTTACTGTTTAAATAATAAAAAAAATAAATAAAAAAATGTGGCTCTACTTTTTTCCGAAATTGCGCGAAATCTACCGAATGAAGACTAGAGAGCCGAGCGCCCAAATAAAGGTACTCGCATAGTACACGCCCTCTCTCCCGACCGGGCTGTGAGACGACCATCGGGCTCGGAAACTTTAGGAACTTCTGTGGCTTGTGGCCTGCTATGGTTTTTCACCCATTTCAACCTCCTGGGGGAGGGGGGATGTTAGCCACAGTAGACCTGCATAGGTCGCAACCTCTATCATTTACCAAGTTTATATAATGGCTTTGTTCAACTTTTGATTTCATTAAACCTCTAAATATTGCCTCAATTTTAACTTTAAACACAATGTTTAAACAAAATAAACGAACTAAGAACTATTTAAGGCCAATGTCCCATTCGCAATGAGATTTAAGTATAGACGTAGCACCCATGTTATTCAATATAAGTATTCACAAAGTAATACGCAACACCTGCTGTTGCGTTGCCATTCAATAGCAGGCGATTCATTGCGAGATCTTACAGCGCCTACTGTTTACACACTGCTCCTTTATTTGGCCAATGCTGCGCCATCATTCATCTCCCTCAAGAGGTTACGGTAGTCTCCCTGTTGAATCTTCCTTTGATTTAAAGATGTACCCATCTGCGTATAGTGGTTTCCTGGCTCTCATAATTCATTAAACGCAGAGATAATGTACATTCGATTAAATATATAGATTTATCACTTTCTGCAGTCGGTGCTTGTACTGTTTCCAATATTTTGGTGAAACAATTATTGTGCCGTCACTGCCACGAGCATCTGATGTGTGTATTCAATTTTTATAGCATATATATGTATTTATAGAAGATTGAGTGAATTTTCTTATATGATATTGTTGGTTATGTTATTCTATTTGAAGCTTGCATTGAGCTTGGATGATATCCGCACAAACAGGCTGCTCGTTCCGTCTAGACGAATGAGGTTTAGCGAAGATACAGTGAGCTAGCCTACTCTTGATAAACAGGCCGATATACCTATGTTACAACTACAAACAGCTGTGCTTCCTTATGATTACGTTTCGAGAATACACAGCGAACAGTTGACTGCAAAGTGTTGTGCGTTCCGGGTTTATGGCATTAGCAGTGTTTTAAGAGGGATGCTTAGTTATTAATGAAAATAACAGTAATTCAGAAGAAAATGAGGGAGAAATATTGAGAATAGAAGAAATACAAAAAAAAAAAAAATAGGTGTAAAGTGTTGTGTAAGGTTGAGAGTGAATACATTGACTGGAAGTGTGATATTTGTTTTATAGTGACTGTAAAGATACAGCGCAGAAAGATGAGAATAGCGTACACAGCATCTGACTGCCGTTCCTGCTTCTGTGTACCGAAGCTCCAATAAAGATGCGGATATGACCCGCATCTAACATTTCATTTAAAAATGCCATTCGTCAAAATCTGTCGCGCTACTTATAATGTACGGATCTAGAAATCCATGCCAACCTCTTGCGTTACGCTAATGAGTGCACTATGAATGATCTTCCCTCGCGCTTTCAATTATTCACTTGAATCTTATTTTGAATGTAGCTTAACAGTTAATTTGTAGATCTTGAAAACTTGCGAGTATTGCATTCTGAAAACACGGGTTTTGATAGTAAACAGCGCTTAGAATGTAATTTTCAGGGGTAAACAATTCGACATTTATTTTGGGAAAGACCCTCGGACTATGCCCCTCCACTGTCTCGGGTGCAATCTATACTGGTCCGCAAAGGTGTCCCATTATAAGAACTCAACGCACGCCTGTGGTTACGTCTTTTCCATAGGAAATTCGTAAACCTGATTATTGACAGCGTACCTTTATGGGTTAATTATGCGCGACATTGAGTACATTACATTTTTATAAAGCTAAGCTTACATAAAACACATAAAATAATGCTTAGCTGTTTGAAATGAATGGTTTAGAGGTGTATAAAAATTTTATCCTGGCAATTTTACGGACAGATATATTAAAAACGGAATTTTCCATATCACCCTCGTATGTTTATCGAATATGGGATTTGTTATTACTGGAACCTGCATCGAAACACAAACAGGTGATGGTGGAACTGATCTGCCCAGATCTGTTTGTCTAAGTGATGAGGTGGGGGGGGGGGGTTCACAAACATTCTCTGCTCTAGATGGATATAGCCCCGGGGCTTTATCTCAACAGAATTTTTCTCCGTTAGATACAGCGCAGCGAAAATACACCCTCTTAACCTTTCCAAGCACTGAAGTATCTGAAAGAGGGGTCGTTTATCTTACCTACTGAAGGGAAAATTCGGAGTCTTGGCGGATATGACCTTTCTGTGTGTAAATTATACTTACAGCAACCTTGCTGTGAGACGGTCATTCTTGACGTCACTGTTCTATAATGATTATTGTTTTAATGTCACGGGTCTATATACCATCCCCAATATTTTTACTATTCTAATTACAGGTTTGTATAAGTGATTTACTTTATTTTCTTGTATATATTTCATAAATTGTAACTTTAGCCATGTTAATGTGTTCCAAGGCAGAGCTGCGAAACTACGCAGCTAGATACAACAAAAGACACCCCTTGTTGTCATGACCATGCATTAGAGTTACAAGTGCTAGCTCAGTAAAAATCCCTAATATCTACCATGCAGGGAATTTTCTTTTGTATCGAAGAGTCACCTTATCTAAACACAATAAAACCTCATGAAATGGTGACACCGAGCATAAGTTTTGGCGGAAAATAATTGTCAATCAGCATTAAGAAAGTTTAAGGTAGACATCTGCCTCTTGGCTATTTAAAGAGACCCAATTGTACAGTTTACCTGTCATTCGGATGAGTACTCCACATCACTTTGCATGAGAATTCAGCGCTTAAATATTAAAGTGCGAGATAAATGTAAATTGTGAATTAGTGTTAAAATGTAACGAGTATTACACTCAAGTGTAAGCAGCAACTACCTCCATATATTTAAAGTGTTTCTCCGAGTAAAAGAACTGTTAAGAGAAATGTGCAATATTACTGCTTGTCAAGATGACTTATACAATAGGTTTTGATGGTTCGTCGAAGAGTAAAACATCAGAGTGAAAAAGGACCCTGTTATTACTTTCTATATACGTACTGTACATAGTGTATAGAGAAGGTATTGTAATGCACCCAAAAATTCGAATCCGAGATTTCATTGGAAATACTTGTTTTTGGTTCCCCTGAATAAAAAAAAGCATTTTCGGAAAAGGTCCGTGTGTGTGTGTGTGTGTGTGTGAGTGTGTACAGCATAGCTCAAAAACGAAAAGACCGTTAAACACCAAACTTGCTATTTAAGTTTGGTATCTTCCAAGGATACGACACGAATATTTTCAAGAAAATTCCCCCACCTCAACTACCCTTTCCTTGGAACTTTTTTCGAAGATTTTGATTTTCTCAAAAATGTCTCTAACGATTTTGATTAAAATATCATATATTAAAGATATTTAACTGTATATCCTGAATGTTCTGGGAATACCCTCTGAACACTACTTTATTCTGGATGAGTTTTACGGAATTTTGCATGACTGCTAAACCGTAAGAGATGGGCAAAAACTTACCACATACAAAATGTAGAGCACATTAAAACAAAAATTTGTGTTATATACATTTTTTTAGTGGAGTTGATCGCTTTTGAGATTATACCTTGTTATTGGTTTCAGCTTTAAAAAACTTATACTTTTCTCATAAAGGAATTTGTCAACTCCAGTCCATACAAACAAAGGAACTTCAGTCACATAGCAACCAGCTTTTGACTGTCAATTTAACCTATGGTACTCCCTTATTTCACTTCTACTTACAGGAAGCAAGTAATAAGTCTATTTCTGCTATTTTTTCTCGATTAGCATGAAATAAATAGAAGCATAAGCTTTTTAACAATAATCTCTGTTGCAGAGATGTAGAGAAAGTCATGTGAATCGAACACATTGGGTTTTTTTTTTTTTTAAATTCTAAACCCAGTATCGGTACCTACATTCTTTCCTGCCTCCACCCTGAGAAAGATCAGCAGCTCTATCGACATCGAACACTAAGACAGCGACGCTGAGGCAGCCAGAGAATCAACTTCCACTCAATAGGTATGATAACTGAAGAGGTCCCTGCATCAATTACGGTGGACTCATTTTTACTTTCTCCATACGCACTATGTACATAGCGTATAGAGAAAGTATTGCACTCCACCAAAAATTCGATACCGAGATTTCACCGGAAATATATGTTTTAGGGTCCCCAATATCCAAAAAAAAAAAGCATTTTCACAAAAAGGTCCGTGTGTGTGTGTGTCCGTGTGTCTGTGAACACGATAACTCAACGAAAAGTCTGTAAAGTACCAAACTTGGTATTTAAGTTTAGTATCTTCCAGGGATGCGACACGAAGCTTTTGAGAAAAATCCTCCCACCCCCAACTACCCTTTACATGGAACTTTAATCGAAAATTTTGATTTTCTCAAAAATGGCTCTAACGATTTTGATTAACATTTCGGATATTAAACATATTTACCTGACAAATGAAAAGTATATCTTGAATTTTCTGGGAATAGCCTCTGAAGAGTAGTTTATTCTGGATGAATTTTACTAAATTTTGAATGACTGCTAAACCGTAAGAGATGGACAAAAACTTACTACACAGAAGATGTAGAGCACTTTAAAACACACAATTTATGTTATATATATTTTTTTCGTGGAGTTCGTCGTTTTTGTGACATCACTTATTTTTGGTTTCTGCTATGAAAAACGTATACTTTTCTCATACAGGAACTTGTCAACTCCTATCCATATAAGCAAAGGAACTTCATTGACCTAGCAACCAGCTTTTGACTATCACTTTAACCTACGGTTGTCCCTTATTTTGCTTCTACTTACAAGGAAGCGAGTAATAAGACTATTTCTGCTAATTTTTTCTGATTAGCATAAAGTAAATAGAAGTATAAGCTTTTTAAGAATTATTTGTTGCAGGGATATGGAGAAAGTCATGTGAATGGTACACATCAGATTTTTTATTTCTGTATGCTGTCGACTGACACGTCAAAAAAAGGCATATAGAAAGTGTTTTTCCCACACCAGCTATGAATCAACATTAATTAAGTACTAATAATGTGGACAGAATAAACATATAAAGACGCAACGCGACAACTGTAGCACGGATTTTCGAATATGATGACGAAGTTAATACTCGAGAACTTTAAAACGCCATGTTTATAAAAACAAATAACATTTATTTGTATCTGAGAGCTATTTTCTAATGTTTTGCGAGTTTATTATAATGAGTTTGTTCGATTGGTTATCGTCATTTAAAGATTTTGTGTTCACCCAAAAGTGGACCACTAGAGAACATTGGAGGGCTATGAGTTTTACGGTTTTTATTATTCGTCATTAAAGATTATTAAATTTTTAGAAATGTATTTGGCGTAGAAACACAATCTAAGATAGCTTCTAATTGGTACCGTGAACTCAATAGAGATAGGTTATTTTTTTTTTTACTTTCTCTACATGAAGTTGTACAAAGCTGTTTGCATTCCACCCCAAAAAGTCAATACCGAGATTTTACCCGGAATACTTTTTTGAGATCTAAAATAATTATCCCATAATATTTAAATACATTAAAATAATAATAATTTAATCTGTATTTAAATATAATTATGCCTAATGGACTATATATTTATGTAATAATGTAAATACTTTTTTTCTTAGTTGTATATAAATGATTATATAAACTTTTATTTGAGTCCTGAGAAAAGCAGTTTTACTTTATTTAGCACGTATTTACTATGAGGATATTGTACTCTACCCAAAAATTCGATGCCGAAATTTCACGGGAAATATATGTTTTGAGACCCCCTGAATAAAAAAAAATTAGAAACATTTCATTTGTGGGCAGCATAGCTCAAAAACACAAAGTCGGCCAAATCTTCGTATCTTCCAAGGATGATCTGAAGATTTTCAAGAAAAAACCGCTATCCTCAACTACCCTTTACCTGAAACTATGCTTTTCGAAATTTTGACTATCTCAAAAATGGCTCTAACGATTTGGATTAAAATGTCATATGTTTATGATATTTCCATGTCAAACGAAATGTATATCTTGAATTTTCTGGGAATAGTCTCTGAATACCTCTTCATTCTGGATGACTTTTGTAAAATTGGTAAACCATAAGAGATAGACAAAAGCGTACTACACAAATGTGGATCTCATTAAAGCACACAATTTATGCCATATATATTTGTTGCTGTTGTAGAGTTTGCCGTTTCGGAAATATTCTGTGTTATTGGCTTCAGTTTTAAGCTACTTAAACTTTACTCAAACGAGAAATAATATTTCTTTTCGTCTGTCTTTTGTTTACTCCTAGGAAGCAAAGAGAACCAAATTTCAATGTCATCGCATAGCAACAGCTTTTAAAACATTTGACTCTCGCTTTAGGTTAGTATTTTCCCTTATTTCCTTTCTACTTACAAAGAGGTAAGCAGTAAGGTCATTTTTGTTAATGTTTTTCTATATTAATATGAAGTAGGCTGGAGAATAATCTTATGTAATAATAGCTTGAATGCAAAACAGGTGAGTCATGTGAATGGAACACATCAGGTTTTTCTTGGTGATGAATTTCGTGAAGGACACCAAAGAACTGCTGTTAATAATGAACATATTGCCGCTGTTCAAGCAATTCTTTAGGAAGATCAACAGGCATTTTATGAATTTATTTGAGCGACATTGGCAATTTTTCATCAAGGATAGACATCAGAAAACGTTGTAATCGATGGGTTCCACATAAACTGATTTTCGATCAAAAACGACTCGTTTATCGGTACGGAAAATTTATGTTAATATTTCAAAACGGTACTTCAAATTTGTTTTGAAAAATCGTTACTGCTGATCATTTGGATTTATTGTTATGATCCTGAAAAGAAGAGCCGATCTGCTCATTGAGTCTTTGTTTTCATATCAAACTTAATAGAAATAAATTATTTTATCACCGCATGTTTTTAAATGTAGACTAGTGAATTTGATTTGGGTTAGAACTCCCAAAACCAAACTTGTAAGAATGAATGTAATGAAAATGGGAGTATTTTAAGTATTTATAAGAAATATATTGGCCGAATAGAAGTGCTAAAAGCTCTTTTTTATGGACTAGGTCAAAACACCATAAACATATATTATTCCAAGATGAATAGCAAATAAACATGCAGAAAAATGTTCCATTCACATATCTTTCTCTATTTGTCCTGCAAACTATTCTTTTATCTAATAATACTAATCAAGGTAACAATTACTAAAATGGTTTTATTTTTCAGTTTCATATAATTAGAAGGAAAAGGGAACACATTAGGCTAAAGTGGCAGTCAAATCTTTTAAAAGTTCTCTCTTCCATTTGTCATTAAACTTTGGTTATCTTTCCTAGGTCGGGGTAAAACTAAAAATATATGAAACGAAAGATAATTTTCCGTTTCAGAAGTGTTTAAATAGTTTAACGCTGTAACTAATAACAAGGAATATGTCTGAAATGGTCAACTCTATAAAAAAAATACCCAGGATATAAATTGTGCGTTTTAACAAGAGCTACATTTTTATGGTGTTTTAATCAAAATCGTTACAGTAATTTTGAAGAAAATCAACATTTTCGAAAAAATGTTCCATATAAAGGGTAGTTGAGGAGAAGGTGTTTTCCCGAAATATTCTTGTCGCAGTCTTGGAAGGTAACGAACCTAACTACAATGTTTGGTATTTAAGCGATTTTTCGTTTTTGAGTCATGTTGTCCACAAGCACACATACAGATATTTTTCTAAAAATGCTTTTTTTTACTTAAGGGTTCCCAAAACATGTACTTCCGGTGAAATAAGGGTTTCGAATGTTTGGGTGGAATAGAATACCTTCTCAATCCCTTATGTATAGTGTACATACGTGCTAGAGAAAGTAAAAAAAAAGAGAGAGAGAAAAACTCTTAGGACACAGAATATGAAGCGGGAGATTTCTGACAAGGTTTTATGGAGAATGGAAATATTAATATTGATTTTCTCAAAGTTACATTCTTTGACTTAGGTTTCAAGTACTTAAAAGCCATTATTGATAGGAATTTAAAGAATTTTAAACACATATGTAGCTATAGAGTGAGTTAAATTTGAACACCTAGTATTGAAAACATATTGCCAACTTTGTTTTAAATTGAGAAACATTTTTATTATTTAATTCAATATTTAAAAAAATAAGAAGTTAAATCTCATAAAATGGACTCAGTGGATTGTTAACAGATCATACATACTATGTACAAGTATTTCAATATTATTTTAATTTTTTAAAAAATGGAATCCTAATTTTTAATTAAACATAAATTCTGCCTTGTCAGTCTTCTCTTAAGCGACACAGAAATTATTTTTTAGCAATTTTGGTAAAAAATGTACTTTACAGTACATATTTGCAATCTTTGATTCTCCTAGGAGGTAACACCTGTTTTGGATGTCATTTTAAAGGTTGAGCAGGTTCAATTACTCTCTATGTCAGCTTTAAAGTACAGTTTTCTCATTATTTTCCCATATTTAGAACATATTCTCCAATAAATGTGCTATTATAGGTCTGAAAATTTTCCCCAGCGTATTTCAGAATCTCTATAATAAAATTATGCATTATAAAATTTGAATTTAGTCAAATATTAGTTTTTAAAAATAATTAACAGAACCATATTATGTTTTTTCTCTGTTTATTCACTTTAAATATTTTTAAAAAGATCTATTAAATGCTTTCTATAAAGGTATAAAGGAATATAGTTTTAAAGAATGACACTTTGGATACGATATTTGTCGCAGAAGATAGATTTTCAATCTTGCTAGTAAAATTAATTAATATATCCAGAATGTGGTTAGATTATGCTGAAGTTTTCTATAGATACTTCTTTCTTGCTTGTATTGCCTGTGCAAAAAATCACATGACTTTCTCTACATCTCTGCAACAAATTATTGTTAAAAAGCTCATGCTTCTATTTACTTCATGCTAATTGAGAAAAAATCAGCAGATATAGTCTTATTACTTGCTTCCTTGTAAATAGAAGTGAAATAAGAAAGTAGGTTAACGGCTAAAGTGATAGTAAATAGGTTTAAGTGACAGTCGAAAGCTGGTTGCTATGTGACTGAAGCTCCATTGTTCGTATGGACAGTTGATAAATTCCTATATGAGAAAAGTATAAGTTTTTTAACCCTGAAACCGAAAATAAGGAATATCTAAAAAATGATCAACTCCACGAAAAAAATGAATGTAACATAAATTGTGTGTTTTAACATACTCTACATGGTAAGTTTGGTAAGTTTTGTCCATTTCTTACGTTTTAGCAGTTATGCAAAAATTCCGTAAAATTCTTCCAGAATAAAGCAGTCTTCAGAGGCTATTCCTAGAAAATTCAAGATATACATTTTATTTGTCAGGTAATATCTTTAATGTACGATAGTTTAAACAAAATCGTTAGAGACATTTTTGAGAAAACCAAAATTTTCGAAAAAGGTTCCATGTAAAGGGTAGTTTGGAATGGGGGTTTTTTCTCAAACTCTTCGTGTCGCATCCCTGGAAGACACTAAACCTAAATACCAAGTTTGGTATTTTACCGAATTTTCGTTTTTGAGTTATCGTGTTCACAGACACACGGACACACTGACACACGCACACGGATCTTTTTCTGAAAGTGCTTTATTTTTGGATACAGGGGACCCTAAAACATATATTTCCGATGAAATCTCGGTATCGAATTTTTGGGTGGAGTGCAATACCTTCTCTATACACTATGCACATAGTACGTGAGGAGAGAAAGTAAAAATCAAACGTCCAGCTCTAATACTTAAGGAAATGACTTATGGCACTTCGGTGTCACATTAAATCATACAGCTGATCATTGCTACATACTAAAGAGAGGTTTGGGAATAAGTTATGGAAAAAGGCTCCCGCTGCAGCCGATAATGAACCCAGATGGTTTGGTGGTTCGCACTCTCAGAACGGACTCAATAAAGACTATTGATAAGAAAATATGTTTCTAAGAAAAACATATAAAGGAGAAATTATGAAAGTTGGTATAGAGATCCAGGGGTTAACTCCAGCAGATGCACATGTGAGGTTTCTGAGGCCCGGGAAAACTGCGGTAGAGACACAAGTAGAACTGAATGAGGACTAACTTGCGACTGTTTCATGTGATAAACTCTTATTTAATATTTATCAAGATTCTGAAGATCTTAACATACCTTTATGCATCTCGCGGCGGACCATAAATTAAATTCGCTTTGTCCGTTTGTATACACGCATGAAACAACTCAGCAGTGGCTGGCTACTGGTGCAGAGTTTGAAAACAGACAAAAACGATCTGATCTGTTCCATTCACACGACTTTCTCTATATCCGTGTAACAAACTGTTGTTAAAAAGCTTATGCTTCTATTTACTTCATGCTAACCAAGAAAAAAATAGCAGAAATAGTTTTATTACTTGCTTCCTTGTAAGTAGAAGCGAAATAAGGGAGCACCATAGGTTAAACTGATAGTCAAACGCTGGTTTCCATGTGAACTGAAGTTCCTTTATTTTTATGGACAGGAGTTGACAAATTCTTATATGAGAAAAGTATAAGTTTTTCAAAGGAATATCTTAACAATCAACTTCACGAAAAAAAATATATATATGACATAAATTGTGTGTTTTAAATTGCTCTACATTGTGCAGTAAGTTTTTGTCCATCTCTTACGGTTTAGCAGTAATGCAAAATTCCGTAAAATTCATCCAAAATAAAGTAGTCTTCAGAAGCTATTCCCAGAAAATTCAAGATATACATTTTATTTGTCAGGTAAATACCTTTAATATGCGATATTTTAATCTAAACCGTTAGAGCCATTTTTGAGAAAATCAAATTTTCGAAAACAGTTCCATATAAAAGGTAGTTGGCGGTGGGGGGTTTTCTTGAAAATCTTCGTGTCACATTCTTGGAAGGTACCAAACCTAATTACCAAATTTGGTTTTTAACGGGCTTTTCGTTTTTGAGCTGTGTTGTCCACAGACACACAGACACACACAGAGATGGACAAAAACTTACTGCGCAATGTAGATCAGTTTAAAACACACAATTTATGTCATATATATTTTTTTTCGTGAAGTTGATTCTTTTTAAGATATTCCTTTGAAAAATGTATACTTTTCTCATACAAGAATTTGTCAACTCCGGATTTTTTATAAATGTCTGCCGATTTTGATTAAAATGCCAAATGTATATAATGGCTAGTAACTTTATATTTACATTTTCTGCAAATAACATGTCCGGTACTCATCATTCTGAATGGATTTTGTGCAATTTTGTATATCCGGCAAATCATGCCGAGCAAAAACATACTGCATGAAAATGTGTGAAAATGGATGAAAATCCAATATTTTTTGCAATGAGTTTAAGTTTTCTGATACGCATCATACGCATCGTTTGTTCTATGTGAGTATTCTCTTGTTCACCTCCGGTCAAGGATGTATTATAAAAGCCAGCACATGCGACTCTCTTTCTAAACACTTAACTGTTGCTTCAAGCTCCTATAACCCTCTCGTACTTGGAAGGTATGCTGCTATGAAATAAGTTTTTGCATAATTTTATATCTATTAACATGAAGTAGAAATAAAAAAAAAATCTGATGTCCTCCATTCACATGACTTTCTCTATCTGTTCTGCAAACAAACTTTTATTATAAAAGATTATTCTTCATGTACATCATACTAATGGAGATAAACATTATCAGAAAAGGTCTTGTTACTTAATTTTTTGTAAATAGAAAGGAAATGAAGATATAGACTGTGTTAAAGCGATAAATATTTTAAAAACTTTCGCTATGCGAAGAAATTGAGATTTGTAGTTCTCTTCGCATGGCCAGAAGTAAACCAAAACAGATATGAAATGAATGAAAACTTCCCATTTGAGAAGAATATAGGTATTTAAAATTGAAACAAGAAACAAGAAATATCTCGGAAATGGTTAACTAAAAAAAGGTCATCCAGAATGAAGAGACTTCAAGATATACATTTTATTAGCCATTTAAATATCTTCATATGGAAGTGTAATCAAAATCGTTATAGCCATTTTGAGAAAATTCGTAAAATGTTACATTAAAATGTAGTTTGAGCTCAGGTGATTTTATTAAAAAATTTTTGTGTTCCACCCTTGAAAGCTGAACTTAACTACCAAGTTAGGTATTTTCGTTTTTAAATTATACTGTTCACGGGCAGACGCGGACATTTTTCTAGAAATGTTTTAGAGGATCTCAAAATATGTACTTGCATGAAATTTTAACAGGAACTTTTCAGGTGGAATACAACGCCTTCTCTGCCTGGTGTGTGCATTATATATATATATATATATATATATATATATATATATAGAGAGAGAGAGAGAGAGTAATAAGCTTTTGTAAGAATAGTCTGCAAAGTGATATAAAAATAAACCATAGTGGGTAGAGAAAGTAATAAAGTAATCACCGTTTACTTTGGAATATATGTATATAGCCGTTGGAAAAACTAAAGTATATATTACTACAGTTTAGTGTTATTCATTAGTAATTCATAAGGAACACCAGTATAAATAGAGGGAAATAAAAGAGACAAGCGTAATATGTACGAGTGAAATTAGAGGCATGGTAGAATACTTGCTGTGTACGTCTATATGTGGAGGATACAGCAGAAAAATATATACACATAAGGTTGTGTAACAACTGAGAAACAGCCCCGCTAATTAACGAGCTGTGTATATGCGTGTTATAGATATTCTTTAATAAAACGTCGTACAACCCTCGAGAGGAATAATAATATCACTCTCAGCCTTTACAGAGGCATAACGTAAGATCTGTTGCATACAGTCAACACGATTTTCAATAGGCATCACTCTTAAGGCCCGTTTCCTAACTTACGTAATTTGAAATTATGAACATTATCTTTCTTATAAATGTACCCGCTCATTATTTAGCGTATAAAATTCTATAATTTTTGTGCTTTTAATCAAACTAAAACTACTTTTAAAATGTATAATTTTAAATGTTTATATTTTACATACGTTTTTACTTTCTCTAGCGCATATACAACGAACATGATAGGTAGAGACGATAATATAAATATTCGACCCAAAAATTCAATACCAAGATTTCACCAGAAATATATGCTTTGAAGCCCCCTGAATCAATAAAAGATATTTTAGAAAAAGATCAAATTGTGTGTGTGTGTGTGTGTGTGTGCGTCTATGTGTTTATGTGTGTCTGTGGACAGCATAACTCAAAAAAACGAAGAGTCCGATAAATACCAAGCTTGGTAGTTAAGTTTAGTAATTTACAAGGATGCAGCACGAAGATTTTCAAGAAAATCCCCCGCCCCAATCGTTTTCATTCTGATTGACTTTTGCATAACTGGTAAACCGTAAGAAATAGATAAAAATTACTACACAGCAAATGTAGATCTCGTCTAAACACAACAGTTTATGCCGTTTCCGAGATATTCATTGTCCTTAATTTCAATTTTTAAAATACTTAAACTTTTCTCAAATAGGAAGTCAACTTTCGTTCCATGTCTTTTGTTTTACTCCCGGGAATGCAAAAGAGAACCGAATTTCAATTGTTTCATATAGCGGTAACTTTTAAAAGATTTGACTATCGCTTTAGTATAGTATATTCTCTTATTTCTCTTCTACTAATAGGGCTTCAGGTAATAAGACCATTTCTGCTTACATTTATCTCGATTAATATGACATAGATAAAAGTATAATCTTTTGTAAGGAAAGTTTGTTTGTGGAACAGCAATAGAAATTTATATGAATGGAACAGATTTTTAATATAAAGGTGAATGCCTCAAAAGCTTATAACAGCATGAACAAAATTGTTTAGCACCGAGCGGGATGGCTCAAACGGTAACCACATTCGCATTCAAATCCCGTGTGCCGACGAATCTGACTGTCTTCCTTCCCTCAGTCGCTAGGTAAATGCCGCATTGGATATTTAATACCATGACCCAAAGCTCCAAATTTACTCTAAAACAACAACCCAACTGAAAACAGACGGTAATGGCGACTGTGCTGCCATCTATCCACAGATAGTTAAAATAGCTAGACAGAATGGCACCTTAACGCGGACCAAAGAGTATGGTATATGGGGATGTGACCTCCAAGGGTTGGCTTTACTCTGCTTCTCCTGGATAAGGTGAATCTCTAGGGGCTTCATAGATAGTCTGTGAGTTTCGCACTGCAATAGAATATGATATAGCAATATTTTTTTCTCTAAAGACTGTTAATTTTATTTCCATCATGAAGATTTTTACGCATATGAAACGACTTCTCTCACTTATTCATTTGGCAGCTTGTGTGGCGATAGGAAGACTGGATGCAGGCTTTTGCTTATTAAAATTAGCTACCCGTAACTCTAAGGTAATTTGGAATAGAAAAACAAATCTTGACCCTTGTTAAGAATACAAAGATAAGCATTATAAGTTCCGATAATGAACTACTCACAAATAAAGTCTCCAGCACCAAACTACAAGGATATGCAGATTATTTACGTATTGCATTTGTGCTTTATAGAAAGCAGTATGTATTTTAAAGATGTAATAATGTGATAACGGAAAAGTATGTGAGCTAAAGGTGAAATGAAACAGATTGTAAACTTAATTTAAGAAAATAAATAACAAGTTTAAAAAAAAAAAGAACAAAAAAAAAAAACCCTGCCATCTGAGTACGAATGATGAAAGCAGCTAGACTGTGGCACCCTATCGCCATCTGCTTGGCAGCACGAGGAATCTTACCGACCTAGATTTAACAGAAAAAGACTTATGTGTGTTCCATTCACATGACTTTCTCTGCTGTTATACAAACAAATTTCCTTAGAAAAGAGTATTCTTTTATCTACGACATGCTAATTAAGGTAAACATTAGAAGAAATTGTCTTTTTCTTCCGTGTAAGTAGAAGGAAAACAAGGAGGTTCACTAGTCTAAATCAATACTCATATCTTTTAAAAGCTGGTCTTAAATGAAACAACAGAAGTTCGGTTCCTTTGCATGGCCTGCACTAAAACAGGAGAGATGGATCGAAAAGTAACTTCCTGTTTGAGAAAAGTTGAAGTAGTTTAAAATTGAAACCAATAACAAGGAAGTTATCAGAAACGGTCACATCTATATAATAAATGTATATGACATAAATGGTGTGTTTTAGCAAGATCTACATGTTTTGTGTAGTAAGTATTTGTCTATCTCTTACGGTTTAACCGTTATTCAAAACTCATCCAAAATAAAGGGGTCTTCAGGGGCTATTACCCAAAAAGTCCAAAATATACATTTTATTCGTGATGTAAATATCTTTAATGCACTATATTTTAATCAAAATCGTTTGAGCCATTTTCGAGAAAAACAAAATTTTCAAATTTGTTTCCATGTAAAGGGTAGTTTGGGGTGGGGGATATATTGAAAACTTTCGTGTCGCATCCTTGAAAGATAATAAAACCTAAATACCAAATGTGGTATTTAACGATCTTTTCGTTTTTGAGCTGCTATCCTCAGACACACGGAGTTTTTCTAAAAAAAAAAAAATTCGGACTCAGTGAACCCCAAAACATATATTTTCAGTGAAATCTCGATATTAATTTCTGGGTGGAATAGAATACCTTCTCTATCCACTATTTACATGGTACATATGGGGCTAGAGAAAATAGAAAATCTTGCCTTTTCCTGCGCGGGTTCATTAGTATATCCAAACATTGTGTTTTGTTTTCCATATCGTGGCTACAACCAAATCAGTATTGTTTAATTTGAGTAACCAACGTGAATAGAAAGTAAGTAGAAGTATTACATTCCGATAGAGGTGGCTGAGGTCAGACACGGATTCGTGAACGGGAGGTCCGTGATTCAAATCTCGCCAAGCACGTTCTCCCTGATTGTGGTTTTTCCAGGTTTTCCTTAGTTCTCATAACTCGTAAATGCCAGGGAGTACGCTAACTTAGACCCGGAATGTTTCCTTTACAAATTTCCTTTCCCATTTATTTAATTTTCATGTGTTAAGCCCCATACTTGAGTTACCGTCTGTAGTGGCAATGGGCACTTATTTAAAGAAAAATCTGATATATTCCATTCACATGACTTTCTCTACCTCTCTGTAACAAAATTTTCTTTAAAACCTTATTCTTCTATCTACTTCATGCTAATCAAGATAAACATTAGCAGAAACGGTCTTGTTACTTAGTTCCTTATAAGTAGAAGGGAAAAGCGGTATTCCAATCTTTTAAAAGCTGGTTGCTATGTGGTGAAAATTCGGTTCTTTTGTATGGTCAGGAGCTGAAAAAAATCCGTATTAGAAAAGTATTTTAAAACTGAAACCAATAACAAGAAATATCTCGCAAATGGTTAATTCTGCGCACTAAAAATTATATGGCATATGTTATGTGTTTTTTGTGTAGTTAAGTTTGCGTCTCTTACGGTTTATCAGTTATGTAAAAGTCATTCAGGATGAAGAGATCTTCAAGGGCTTTTCCCAGAAAACTTGAGATATATTAAGTGTCGTATAGGCTATGTTTAATATAAGCTATTTTAATTAACATCGTTAAAGCCATTTTTCAGAAAATTAAATGTTTTCTATTTTTTCTATAAAAATAATAAAAAGTAGTTATAAAGGGTGGCTTGTGGTGTGGGAATTCTTTGCAAATCTTTGTGTCGTATCCTTGGAAGATGCTGAGCTTTAATAACAAGTTTGGTATTTAACCGACTTTTTGTTTTTGAGTTATCGTGTTCACAGACACACTCACATACACACAGATGGATCTTTTTCTGTTTTTTTTATACAAGAGGTCCTAAAATGTGTACTTCCAGTGCAATCTCGGTATAGAAATGTAGATGGAATGCAATACATTCCTTACATATGCGTCTTGTACTATATAGAGAAAGAAAAACATGTTGCATTCCACCCAAAATTCGATAACATATATTTTTGCTGAACGTGATTTAGGTCAACCGAATCAAATTAAAATCTGATGTGTTCCTTTTGTTCTGCAACAAACTAAACTTACAAAATCTTATTCTTTTATCAACTTAATGCTAATCGTCATAAACGTGAGCTTAAATGGTCTTGCAAATAAGTAAGGCAATATAAAATGAGAGTCAAATCTTTTAAGAGCTCGTCGCTATGGCATAGCTGGAGTAAAAAGAAATGAAAGAAATAGAAATCTCTCTTCCATTTACATAACTTTCTCTAGCTATTCTGCAGCAAAATATTTCTACAAAAAGATATTCATTCTATTTCATTTTAATCGAGATAAATGTAAGCATAAATTTATATACACGGAAATTAGAACACAATTTTATACGAGCTATTAAAATGAAATTATGAATAAATACTTTTTTTTTCTCTTTTGAAAAACAGCGCTAACCATTTTGATTAATTTAAAATAGTTTTACAATATTTACTTTGGTAATAAAATATACTCTGGAATTTTCTACAAACATCCTTTGAATTCCTTTTTATTGGAGTTGGTTTTCTTTAATGTTATAATACACCAGATAAGCTTAAACCGAAAGGGTTATTCAAAAGTTTACACGTAAAATATATACAACCTCGTTAAAACGCACAATTCATGTTTTTAAATAACCTTTATGCGACATTAACTATTTTCAAGACATTTGTTATTGGTTTGGATTTTCAAATAGTTTATGTTTTTGAAGTGCTAAGTGACTATTAATTTGTTTCTTGTGATGTGCATAGAGTGGAATCTCAAAGCCAACTTATAGCCTACAGCTTTTTAAATATGTTACTATGACTTCAGCCGCCTATGCCCCCTGCAACCAAAAGAATTTGTAATGCAAGTATATATGCAAACTTTAATCTCCATTAGCATGAAGTAGATAGAACACAAAGCTTTTAAAAGAATAGTTTGAGAGGATTGGCAAGAAACAGGATCCGATGGAAATATTTTGTGCAGAACCTCATAAGAAGATAGAGAAGATAAATTGATTGATTGCCTAATTACTCTGTTTCTTTCTTAAATTCTAGGGCTTTACTTCTGACACTCTCGGTGAGAAGTTTTCTCTGTGAGGAGGGCAACCTAAAGGCTATTGGAATACGTCGCTTGAAAACAAGATAATTATCTAACAGCACGG
Source organism: Hymenopus coronatus (assembly GCA_030762935.1). Classification (NCBI taxonomy): domain Eukaryota; kingdom Metazoa; phylum Arthropoda; class Insecta; order Mantodea; family Hymenopodidae; genus Hymenopus; species Hymenopus coronatus. Next base: position 33,987,221 of record CM060897.1, read on the forward strand.
GGAGTTTAGATAAGTTAACGGAATATTTGCAGTGTTGGAGTAAAGAAAGGTGAACACATCATTGCGGGGAACCCCAACAATCACTACCTTGTAAGGACGGTGGCAACGAGGCGCTTATTTAACTAGTTAACTGCTTCAGATAGGTAATTAAATTCCAAAAGCTCTCTATGCGTGCGCTCGCTCGTGCCCTTTGATGCTACACTCTGTTTTATTTACCTAAACTCCACGAAAGGGTGTGGCGTGAAATTTAATTAAACATTTTTGCTGCACCTTGTCCCAGGAGTCCCGCCTTGCTGTACTTTGATGGAAACCTGTTAATTACTTACTTGCCTGCAAGAAATAGTCTCTATGCGATCGCTGGTCTACAGAAACCCAAGACGTATACTTCGGTAGCACTGTCAATCTAAATAAATGAATATTCAACCATTACTCCAATTTAGTCCATGAGCACGCCAAAATGCGGCACTGGCTCCGACGCACTGGGAGAACAAAGCTATGAAAGGATTTGAATTGGTACCAAAACAGAACAACTTCACATCTTCCAACAGATTCCTTTCTATATAGTTCTGACTACTTGATTGACAAGTTACTTACATCAACCCAAAAGATGGGCGTAGCGAACACTGTTAATGAGCTGTCTTATGTTCTTGCCAGAGTTTGCGTCACGAACCGAGACAATTGCGCACTAGCATAACTCTGCAACGCATGCTCACACATTTCTCAGCCAATCAATTCAACCAGTTGAGACCGTTAATTAGCTTCCGTGTCAAAATTATTATTAGTTATTAATTATTTATCAATGTAAAGCTAAAAGATTATAAATGTATGTATTTAACTGAAAAAATTCAGCTGGAGAAGAAAGCTGACGCCAAGAGAGTCAAAGGGGATGAGAAGCGCTTTTGTTAGAAAGGTCCCTTTTGTCCAGTCACGTACCATCGAGTTACAACGGGGGTGAACAGTAAAATTCGGAAGACGGTAATTCCTCATTGTACAAGACATGTCACATGAGGTTTGCAGTACACCCTGGGATAAGGAAACCGACTCTTGGGAAATATTTACGTCAATCGCGCGGCCTTTCTGTCCAATCAGAAAGAGGTCGCCAAGACGGTATTTTTTGTATATAACGAGCCCAAGAAGGCACATCGTGATCTGTCCGTTGCGAGCTGTCTGCTACTTGCTGATCTATCTGTTGCTGTTATGCTGTCGGTCGTCGGGCTGAACTTAACTTCTTCATACAAAGTTAGACACTGTAACGAGTAGCGAATTTAAAGTCAGTGACGCGTACTAATATATATATATATATATATATATATATATAGTATAACGGAGAATTAAGGAAGAAGAAGGGACTGTAATTACGTGTGATCAGCCAAGTGTTAGAATTCGTAACAGGTGTACAAGTTAGCATTATTGTAAGGCAAATGTGCTTACCTCGCTTCTGCTAGTAAGGAATAAACTCCATCAAAATATAAGTTTCATAAGATTACTCCCTGAATTACCCCCATTAGCTGCACCACCCGGAATGAGTCAATCATTGTGCAGGCTGAGCAACACCGAGGCAAAGTCAACGGTAGTAGGTTCACCTTACCAGGTAAGTGGGTCTACTCATAGGTAGTGGGGTGAGTCTTGCCTATGCCTTCAATCTGCGCTCACCGCATAAGGTGGTGCAGAAGATAACACTGCATAAAGCACCCAACGTCAACACGATTTTAACACCGCACAGTATCAAGAGTGTACCTCTTGGAATTGTTTGCTGTATAAACCGACTCCATAGTATGGAAACCTTCGGGAATTTGGCTTTGAAGGAGAATCCAACAGCAAAGTTTAAGGTATAAGTTACGCGACGGAGAGGGACACATCGTGCACTGCGACCTGCATAGATCTCTTGTGGTTGCAGCCATTCCAAGCAGAGGGGATGAACTAAAGGAACCACAGGGGGCCACAGAGACGAGCAGTAGTCCCTAACAGTTCCAGGCTGGAATCCCCGTCCCAGTACTTGAGCTGCTCAAAAAGAGCGATGAATGAATCTCGAAATTAGCAGCCCTGTAGTGTGCAAGGCACACTGCATTGAGAAAGCATATGTTTGATACTACCATACGTCACAGTTCCTTGTAGCACTCCTGAAAGATGAGGAGGGAACGGAAGGAACAGGAAATGGCTGAAAGGAAAGCATAGCAGATAAAATACACCCCAACATTCGCCTACTGATCAGAGAAAACAATGTAAAACCCAATGGCAGAGAGGGTGGTCATCGGCAATCGAACCTTGGACCACTTGGGTGCAAGCCTCAAATGGCTACCTTGGAGTCAATCTTACGCCGTAAGATTAAGGTAAAATACATATTAGGGAGTGCATTAACGGTAATAACAGAATAATATATTTCATCGTTTGCGCCATGCCACTCGGGCGTGTACCTACTCCCTTTCCTTCTCCGAGCAACTCACTATACGGCAGATGTCATCCCCGCCCTCCTTCGGGACGGAATCATCGGAAACGAGAGATTAAACCTCTATCCCGCCAATATTAAATTTGGTAAATTTATTATCCATTATCTCAGAAGCTATTTTAATCATCAGACTGGATGTTTACAGGATGTATACAACTACATACATATTATAATTGTGTATATATTCAGAGTGGCAATAATTTTTAAACCAATCAGAACACATGTGCTTGGCCAACGATAAGTATATTTCAATCATATTGCAATGTGTACAACAGCATGGAGTTTCAGATGTCAGGCTCACTATGATTTAATTTGATTTTTTGTTTTGTTTTAGGTTGGTAATACAGTTGACAGTTATGATTATGGTCTGACTACGCACTGCTTTCAGTGCGGTTGTGATGGAGCGTAGGCCTGCACCGGAGCGTATTCATTCAGTAGAAATGTGTATTAGAAATGTTGTTAACGGGAATTCCGGAGAAATTTCAATAGACGCAACACTCCCTCAGGAATACTGTGTTACTGTAGGTAGAAAATGGCGTGAAGAGTTTGTTCTCATAGACGTTTCTGCTGAATGAATACGCTCCGGTACAGACCAATGCTCTACGCAATTGCATGGAAGTTAAGTGTCAGATCATAACATCAGCTGCCAATTTGTTACTAACCAATAAAATGAAAAAAAAAAATCATCAGAAAACCATATCAATTGATACTCCATACCATTGTGTGGACTGCAATATAACTATATATATATATATATATATATATATATATATATATATATATATATATATATATATATATATATATATAGCTTTGTCCAAGCAAGAGTTCTCCGATTGCTTTAAAAACCGTCAGATGTTTATGTCCCGCCCATAGAATAATATATTATAATTACTATTTATTTGAGTGCTAAATTCATTGCAGTGGTGGCAACCACTTGTGGCCCAAGATATTATCTGGGTATGCTAGCAACCTCCGTTTGGCATGTAAATCACTATGTATATTGTATGTGTAATAAAATTAGTTCACAGTGTGCTCTCATTAATTTATCCTTATCTATTTGCCATATCCATTTCATTTTAACTTTCCATAATCACTCTAAATCTCTTAGCTCCCCTTGATGCTTGACATTCTTCTTTGCCCTACCTCATTATCTCTCCTTTGTTTATCAACTCCACTCGCTGTTCATTCTTCCCTTTACACTTAAATATAAAGTGCATTTAATCCTTCTCCTCCCCACAAATTGATATAATCCCTGCCTCACTCCTCTTCTCAAACATTTCAGCTTCCATATCCCTAGTCGAACCATGCCACCTGATCTCTCATACATATACTTTTTACATGGATCATAATAGAATTTATTGTGTGGTTATTCGTTTCACACTGAATTTAATACCGTTCTTTGCTTCATATTTGTTTCTTGATGTTTTCTTAAAACCAGTCATAAAGACGTGATAAGGGCTGCATGGAAACTAGTGTTGATTAGATAAAATATGTTGAAGAAAAGCAGTACTGGGATCTGAGGGAATAACCCTTTTTTTCTGCTCCCGAGTGTATTCGCAGGACATTAAATAAACCACTTTGTCATCTGCCAATGCTTTTTGGAATACGAAATTAAAATACTCCACTAGTTCGAAAATGGGAAACTTTTTTGATACTTAGGCCACTTTTCAAGTCAAGTTTCGATCCGTTGGCGGGTTGAGCCACTCTGAAGAACACAAACCTCTTGGTTCTTTCCGTTCTCTCCGGCTTCTCCTTTTCCTCAAAGGCGACCACTTAACTATAACACTCCAAACGACTCTAATTATCTAATGCAAGAAGCATCCCTGCCAGCTATCCATGCAAATCGAACAAACTCCCAGCTTTTTAATGAGCGGAGTGTTTCTTCCGGGCAGCGTGAATTTTATTCACAGGGCATAAGATTTCACAATTGTGTATTTAATTTAATACATGGATATGCTGATAAATGAAATTCATAACCAGAGTTACCAAGTCACAATGTGGTATATAATATGAGACGTAATCCCACACCATTTAACTAACAAAATGGAAGTTTTAGATTAATTGTGATATAAACAATGTTAAAAACAGAATACAGGCGAATATTCCAAAACGCAAAGAAAACAAAACAAGCGATATTCCAATGCCGGAGGGGGAACACGGTTGTGGTTGACACAATTCCATCTAACCCATCTAATGTCCTCCAGTATGGTAACAGGACCTTTACGGACATACGAGGTGTGATAAAAAAGTTTCCGGAATGACTCATAAATACTACACAACAGTTTGCCATGTCTAATCTGCACTGTCACCCTCGAAGTAGTCTCCCCGGGAGTTGATACACTTGTCTCAGCGCTTCTCCACTGCTGGAAGCACCTCTGGAAGTCCTCTTCTTTCAACATGTTCAGAGCTATCTGCACTGTCACCCTCGAAGTAGTCTCCTCGGGAGTTGATACACTTGTCCCAGCGCTTCTCCACTGCTGGAAGCACCTCTGGAAACTCTCTTCTTTCAACATGTTCAGAGCTAACTGCACTGTCACCCTCGAAGTAGTCTCCTCGGGAGTTGATACACTTGTCCCAGCGCTTCTGCCACTGCTGGAAGCACCTCTGGAAGTCCTCTTCTTTCAACATGTTCAGAGCTATCTGCACTGTCACCCTCGAAGTAGTCTCCCCGGGAGTTGATACACTTGTCTCAGCGCTTCTCCACTGCTGGAAGCACCTCTGGAAGTCCTCTTCTTTCAACATGTTCAGAGCTTTCTGCACTGTCACCCTCGAAGTAGTCTCCTCGGGAGTTGATACACTTGTCTCAGCGCTTCTCCACTGCTGGAAGCACCTCTGGAAGTCCTCTTCTTTCAACATGTTCAGAGCTTTCTGCACTGTCACCCTCGAAGTAGTCTCCTCGGGAGTTGATACACTTGTCTCAGCGCTTCTCCACTGCTGGAAGCACCTCTGGAAGTCCTCTTCTTTCAACATGTTCAGAGCTATCTGCACTGTCACCCTCGAAGTAGTCTCCTCGGGAGTTGATACACTTGTCTCAGCGCTTCTCCACTGCTGGAAGCACCTCTGGAAGTCCTCTTCTTTCAACATGTTCAGAGCTATCTGCACTGTCACCCTCGAAGTAGTCTCCTCGGGAGTTGATACACTTGTCTCAGCGCTTCTCCACTGCTGGAAGCACCTCTGGAAGTCATCTTCTTTCAACATGTTCAGAGCTATCTGCACTGTCACCCTCGAAGTAGTCTCCTCGGGAGTTGATACACTTGTCTCAGCGCTTCTCCACTGCTGGAAGCACCTCTGGAAGTCCTCTTCTTTCAACATGTTCAGAGCTATCTGCACTGTCACCCTCGAAGTAGTCTCCCCGGGAGTTGATACACTTGTCTCAGCGCTTCTCCACTGCTGGAAGCACCTCTGGAAGTCCTCTTCTTTCAACATGTTCAGAGCTATCTGCACTGTCACCCTCGAAGTAGTCTCCTCGGGAGTTGATACACTTGTCTCAGCGCTTCTCCACTGCTGGAAGCACCTCTGGAAGTCCTCTTCTTTCAACATGTTCAGAGCCTTCTGCTATTCGCGATGGATGACATCAATGTCCTCAAAATGGTTTCCCGGAGCCGCATTTTAAGTCACAGGAAAAGAAAAAAGTCCGCTGGTGCCAAATTTGGAGAATAGGTGTGATGAGCAACAGTATACATCCATTTTTATCCAAAAGTTGGCGAACAGAAAGGTCTTTGTGCGTTGGTGCATTGTCATGATGCAGGAACCAGTCACCACACCTTCATATCTCCGGCCGTTTGCGTTGCACATTCTCCCTTAATCTTTGCAGCATTTGCTTGTAAAATACTTGATTCACTGTTTGGCCACTTATAAACAATGACTTTAATGTCCAAAAACACAATCATCATTGACTTCTCTTTGGATCGAACTTGTCTGGCCTTTTTTTTTTTTTTTTTTTTTTTTGGGCGTGGAGATGAAAGACTCTTCCATTGTGAAGATTGTTGCTGCGTTTCTGGATCGTACCCATATATCCATGTTTATTTACCAGTAATAATTTTCTCCATAAACTATAGGTCATTTTGTCGCTGTTCTTTAAGATCTGTGTCGGCAATCACACGGCTTTCCGTTTGGTCATTTGAAAGCAGACGGGACACGAACTTGGCGGTAATTCTTCTCATGTCCAAATTGTCTTTCAAAGTGCTTTAAACACTTCCAAAAGACAGTCCTAATGAATCAGAAAGTTCTCTTATTGCAATGCGCCTATCGTTTAAGACAATTTCCCTCACCTGATTGATATTTTCATCAGTTTTAATGGAATAGGGTTGCTCCGAACAATCTGCATCTTTAACTGATGTCACATCACCTTTAATTTTCGAAAACAACTGAAATACTTAAGTTTTGGCCATAACTTCCTCTCCATAAGCTGTTCTTAACATTTCACAGGCTTTTGTTACAGTTTTACCGAGTTTAAAGCAAAATTTGATATTCGTTCTTTATTCTACGTAATGTGACATTTTTGCTACGCGGAAAAATCACAACACATACAAAACACGTGTTCACTTCAGAGCGTCTACCTCGTCACTGCATGGTCACAGGAAGTCACGTGACCTCTCATTTTTATTGCTAAGGAACAGCCTGGGTAAAAATTAAAGAAATATCAACGTCAGCACTGCTGTGAAACCGTTCCGGAAACTGTTTGATCACACATCGTATACTCCCGATAAAGAAATACGAATTATAATCCCTGAATCACGCCTTAATATTATTCGGCGTTATCTGACTCACTCGTCTTCACCGTCTTCCAGAGAACAAAAATCTTCATCCCACTGAGAGATGCATCTCTTTATGAGAAAATACCTGCCATTTTGAGTATATCAGTAAAATATCGTTCATATTAATTTGCCTGTGAATGACAATATGTACGGAATGAAAACGATATAATGAGAGAGGCTAGGAAAATACGTAGATAAAAAATTGTGTAGCTAAATCGAAGCTCTATTCAATTGCATAGACACGTGTTGAATGTGTTTTATTTCTTCCAGAGAAGCCTCATCAAATTAACAGGCAGGCGTCTTGCTCGCTTTATTTTTCAAATACCCAGCAACCAATTACACGGGGACAACATTTACTACGCTAAATTCTCACTGGAATTAACAGCTATCGAATGCAATACCAGCGAAGGTACAGAAACAAACTAATTGTTCGTTTGTTCCCTTTTAACTCTTTGCTGGTAAATATTTTAATCGCCCGTAACACAGCTGTATTAAATAGGTACGTTAATTGGACAGTTGTGCAATAAGAAAACTCTTTGAAATACGTACGTGTATCGCTTTCCTTTCTTTTTTCGTTTGGAGCGGCATTTGTCATTACGTATGCGCAACTGCACAGCATAAATATGGCGGTACTGAATTGCACGTATAAAAAGATAGTATTTTTTTGTTTCATATTTCTGTAGAGGAGTTTTCCAAGTGCACTACTATCTCCGTGTAATAATGTTATATGCAACCGACAATTTATAATCAACTAGTAAGACCAGACCTATGAACTTGAGCATATTGTTACCAAACATTACCAACCCTTTCTTATCCACTCTGTTGTGCCTACTTTTAGTTGTGCACATGACGAATAACAACAAACAGCGAGCAATCATTAACGTTTCATTGACAGGAATTACCAATACAGAAAAACATATGCAACTATTTTCCAACCAATGTACATTGAGTATAGTAGATGCTCCATCGCAGCTACAATTAGAACTAATTATATTAAAACAATAGGGAAACACGGCTTGCAACTTTACCAAATGTTGCCAGTACACATATCCCAAATTGAGAAATTTTGCAGACCATATTGTTCCACTGTTTGGCTCTATATATTGAACTATACTAACAATGATACGTGCTTCAGTTTGAATGATAATATTCTTCTATTAATGCTGCATCATTGTGTCTACAATCAAGTATGACATTGATAAATTAGAGTCCAGAAAAAGGTGTCAACGTTCTACGATACACCATAAAAAGGTTTGTAAAGCCTCCTCTTAGGAAGGAGGAATGCAAGATATATGTATATTGGTGCTGGCCCACTCACAGAGTTGATTCCGCCACTGTTGTACTTTGCATGGTGAGCAACATTCTTAATAATTCCAGATGGAATGGGGAGTCGTCTCACTTCGCCTCCGTTTACTAGCTCCCCAGACTGAGTTCGATTGTGTTCAAAGTTCAATATTAGAATTTAATAAGCCTTTAAGTTGAACAAAACGAATAAAATATCGGATGTGCAGGGTGGCCGCTAAGAAAGTGGCAAATGTTTGAATGTGTTTAATTTTGTGATTATATTCGCTTGTATTTCGGTATTCAAAAATCATGCATTACATTTAACAGAAACCTTACCAACCACGGCTATTACATGCACTAAACGAAGATGACCCCATAAATTCACCTAGACCTGGCTGGGAGATGAACTTGACTTAGAACAATACAATGTTTGGTCCGACGAGGCCAAATTTCATGTGTCGGATTCTGTTAACAGACATAATTGTGTTTACCGGTGACAAAAAACAAAAAAAATGTTTCTGTTCAGTGCGATAGCCGGGAACAATGATGTGGGCAGGAGGACACACAAGGGCTTAAATGGACCTTCCGCCTCCCCCGATGCGAATGCAGACTGCAATGTAACTAATAGTTGAAGCATTACAAAAAGTTGAAACTCAATCAAGTACACCACTTTCTATATGGGAGCGAGGAGTCAATGACTTGCATGTTGTATTGCTTCCTGTTTCCGACAGTATAAACTGGAACACGACTCACTGTGTAAGGAACATGAGATACGCCACTGTTGTTTGTAGTCTGTCTGTAATATCACTTGTTTACCCAATGCTGAGCACGGAGCAAACCTGCTAGCTCTATCAAGTTAGTGATTCCTGGTGTAGATTATCTGGAATCAAGAAAAATAGGCAAATTCGTTCTGCATGATATGTGATTCTGAAGAAAGTATCTCTTCTTTGAATTTTCTTGGTAGAACGATAATATAATAAGCAGAACATTAGCAGAAAAATTCTATTCAACAACCATCTCAGCAATTATTCAATGTGATATCGGTCCTCCTTTATACGGAAACCTGTACAAATGGAAAATAAAACTCGGAATGGAGCTGTTTCCTATGTTAAATGGTGCTCTAAATCGAAAAAAATGCTAAATTATAATTTTCAGGAATAGTTTGCGCAAATAAGCTGACTAAGATGGATAATTATGTGAGTAATGTATATATACGTGCTAAGTGTAAAATGATAAGCATTAATTTTGAGCGTGACTATACTTGCACCAAAGTTTTAAGAACCGTCTATGTTGATACAGGATGTAAATAATATTTTTTTGTGAAGAACTCGCGACGATGTCCTTTGGTGGAATTATTCCTTCACTGTAAACATGCGATTACATTTTTATTGTATTTTGTTTTATTAATACAACCTTTTGTAAAAAGTAAACCTGTAGAAGCGCAAAAGATATGCCAGAACGATTGCTTTCCATTTTAGACAGGGTTTGTTGTAATTAAAAATATAATGTTTATGAAATTGTGCTCATAATAATCAGAGGTTTATCGCTGCATTGAAGGGAACGTGAAATAAATTTATATAATAACACATACTCCGCCTGGTCAGTGTGGTGGTAGCGTGTCTACCTCACGTTCAAAAGGTCGTGAGTTCGAATCTCGCTTAGGGTAAGGTTTTTTTCGAGGTTTTCCCGTATTCCGAGTCCAGTAACTTTAAGCTCCATGAACCCCGAGTTCATTTGAGCATCATTTCATCAATTTCATTCAGGCCGCGCCGTGGCCGAGTGGTTAGACCACTCGCCTCTCACCTAGAGGGCCTGGGTTCGATACCAAGCGACCGCATGTAAGAATTGTGGAGGACAAAGCGGCGCTGGGACGGGTTTTCTCCGGTTTCCCCCGCCATCTCATTCCACCGGTGCTCCATCATCATTCATGTATCATCAGTGTCACCGCCTGCGGTGCCATAAGTAGTAAAGCAGTCATCGTCCGATATGACCAACCAAGTTAAAGGACGTTAAGCTTACAAAAAAAAAAAAAAAAAAAAAAAAAAAAAGAATACAATACCTAATAATATTATTACATAATTTAATGATATATTTTGAATGTTCTGAACGTCATGGAGCTATATTAAAACATTTCCATTGTGATGTGATGAAGGATAAGTAACATGATTAAATAATCGCGCATAAGCACTATTTTAAAAGAAAGTGAAATCTTCTGAGTTGGCAACACTGCACTCGAGATGTACCGGTGGAAGATTTTGGTGCGTTGCTGCAATCAGCTCTTTTAGGGGAATTACACATGCTCGGTTTATCAGAATCAAGTGCTATCCTTGGCCTTATGGTACAAGATGACAGCTTTATCGCTTCTGACCTCCGCAGCGATAGGAAACAGTTAAAAACTGACTTTCTGTTCCCATTCATACCTTGTGCGACCTTCGTCATGATCATTCACAGACATCTGACGAGGAAAAGAAGATATTCAGATTATCCCATCTTAGCCGGTTCTTTGCAAGTCAAATTCCACATCCCAATGAATCTTCAGGACTCCAGATGATGTGAATAGTTAGAAATCAGTGTCTAGAAATGCCAAATTTGAATTGCAAGAAACCTTGTCATTGTAATTTGTTTTTCATTTCCCTACCCCTTACCTAAAGTAATTGCATTTCATAAAAAAAAAAATAATCGAAGTCTTGAGGTCCTCTTCAAACAGTTTTTGCTTTCTATGTATAATGTACATAGAAGGCAGAGAAGGTATTTTATTCCAACAAAAAAACTTACTCCGAGATTTCACCATAAATACCCGTTTTGAGACCCCTGGAGTAACAACACAATACATTTTTAGAAAAAGATCTGTTGGTTCAAAAACGAAAAATCGGTTAAATACCAAACTTGGTTCAATTCAAAAGTTCTTACATTAGTTCTTACCAAACTTGGTGTTTAAGTTCAGTATCTACCAAGAAATGCGATACGAATATTTTCAGGACAATCTTTCCACCCTTTATATGGAACAGTTTTTACAAAATCTGATTTTTTCAAAAATTATTCTAACGACTTTTATTTAAATGCACATGTTTAATATATTTCATGAAAAAGGAAATGTATATTTTGAATTTTTTGAAAAGATATTCTAAAGACCTCTTCATTCTGAATGACATTTGTATAAACCGTAAGAGATAAATAAAGACTTACCACACAAAAAATATCTCAATTAGCTAGTCACGATTACTATGTCGTAGGTAAAGCATCATCTTTTGTAAGAGCATAGTAGGTAGAGAAAGTTATGTGAAAGAGATAACTCAAAAATGAGCAAAATAACGACCAAGCTTTGTATTTATGTTCAGAAACTTACATACCTGGGCGGTAAACTGATTAACAAGGAGTTATTGTCACGTGATGGCGCAGATTGAGCTGCAATTTTTATAATGAAAATGCATCGAAAACAAAAACAACCGTGTCACGGCTTTCTCACCCAAAGGGACAATCTCCGAAGGAAAAAAATCTAATGTTCCATTCATATGACTTTCTCTAAATCTCTGTAACAAATTATTATTAAAAAAACTTTATTCTTCTATCTACTTCATGTTAAACGAGATAACATTAGCAGAAATGGCCTTATTACTTACTTCCTTGTAAGTATAAGGGAAATAAGAGATACCATAGGTCAAAGCGATATCATATCCTTTAAATGTTGATTGCAAAAAACGTATATGAGATAAATTATGTGTTTTAACGAGATCTACATTTTTGTGTAGTAAATTTTTGTCTATCCCTTGCGGCTTATTAGTTATGCAAAATTCATACAGAATAAAGAGATCTTCAGTGGCTATTCCCAGTGGCTATGATACATTTTGTCATGTAAATAACCTTAAATTACCATATTTTAATCCAAATCGTTACAGCAATTTTTGAGAAAATCAAAATTGTTGAAAATTTTTCCACGTAAAAATGGTTGGGTGTGGGGAATTTTCTTGAAGTCTTCGTGTCGCATCCTTGGAAAATACTAAAGTTAAATTTCAAGTAAGTATTTAATGAAATTTTCGTTTTTGTGTCACAAACACACACACGCACACAATTTTTGGGTGCAATACAACACCTTCTCTATACAAAGTACATATTACGAGTAGAGAAAGTAAAAATTATAGTGTTAACGTGTAAATGCTGACTTAAGGTCTGTCTCCCCTATCAGATCACCCAGTCTTCCCGGGTTCGATCCCAAGGCGCCGTATGTGGGATTTGTGGTGAGCAAATGCCTCAGGGGCGGGAATATTTATACTTTCTCAAAATGTTCTGTTTAAAATGTTTGATATTGATTAAAATATCGTATATATAAGATATTTACATGACAAATGAAATGTATAGCTGGAATTTCCTGGGAGTAGCCTCATCATTCTGAATGAGTTTTACATAAATTTTAACCGTAAAGAGATAGACATAAGCTCAATGCACAAAAAAAGTATTTATTTTCAAAACACAAACTTTATTTTACAGTTTTGTTGTGGACCTAGCCGTTTCCGATATATTCTTTGAGGGTTACATTTTAAAATACTTATACTTTTCTCAAACAGAAAGTCGTCAATGTTTCTTTTGTTTTACTCATGGTCATGAAAAAAAAAAAAAACGAATTTCAATGACAATCTCTCTCGTTTTACTATCGCTTTAGCATATTGTATTCTCTTAATTCCCTTCTGCTTATAAGGATCTAAGTAATATGATCATTCTGTTCCTAGTAATCATATGCTAGCGAAGTAGATCACAATCCAGCAGAGATTAAGTTTGCGATCAATGTTGCATTTTACTTCCTGTAAATATTCCTTTCCTCTTACAAGGAACTAGGTAGTAAGAGCACTTCTGTTGTTTATTTCGATTAGCAAGAAGTAGATAGAAGATTAATCTGTTGTAAGAATATTTCCAAGCAGTAAGGAAAGTCTTTTGAATGGAATACACCAGATTTTTAGTGTGTATTTCCAAACGTGTTGAAAACCCAAATCGTGACGTTTCCATTTGTATTCCACAGAGATAACGAAGAAAAGGATACTATCACGGTGTGCAACACAAAGCACCCGCTGCCAATCAATGCGCTTCTAGAGGTTGTAGCGTTCTCGTGTAACCATGGTAACTGTGACGTCACTAGCGTAGTCGCTTCTCTTCTGTCTGCAGTCGACCGTGGTAGCTGCATCGAGAGCTCTTCCACGGAGCACCTGTTGCTGGTTTAATTATACCAGCTGTGCATTCCGGAGCAGTCCCGATGATGGACTGATTACTCAGACATATAATGTTACCTGCCTGCATGGATTCCACAGAAACTGCTCTGTTTGCTTTACGTCGTCAGAACAGATGATAGAACAATATTCATGTAGGGTAAAGTTAGCTATTGCGCAAAATTCTTCTTCTTTACTGAGCCCGTTCAGTAAAATAATGACGGAGAACAGTAATTCCAGTTCGTCCGTCCAAGATCCGGTAGACTCGTGGTGAGTCTAGGTATAGTTTCTGTGTACCTACCCTGGTAAGGGCTTAACTTCAAGAATGAGGAGGGTGGTTTAGGTTTGGTAATATTGAGGTTTCGGATGATGATGTTAAGGATGGTAGCGCTAGAAGGCTCTTCGAACGGTTGATTTTCAGGAGGTTGATTTCCTCTGATCCGCTGGTGTTTGATTTGGTTAAATTGTTTTTTGTTTTTTTGGTGAATTTTGATTGACCACTCTCAATGTTGGAAGTAATTCCAGAAAGTACCGTCTCTAATTTTAATAAATCTGACGTCGAGACGGTTCAAATTCGGCAGCTCCCGGGTTCAATCCCGTGAACCTATCAACTTGATTCAGTTTTTTTTTCTTCGTAGTTTCCCGTAGTCGCTAAGGTAAATATCGGATTGAACGGCTCAGAATGCCAGTTCACTTCAAAACAGCAGTAAAACCGAAGATAGGTGGTAATAGCGTCTGCGCTCCCATCTATCTACAGATAGCTAAAGCAGCTAGAATGAATGGCACCCTAACGTCATACGTGGAGCAAAGTAGTATGTACAGAGATGTAGCCTCGAGGGCTGACTCAACTCCGTCACCTGACTGCGCACGGTAGAAGCAGCTAAACTACAGGCCTCGTGTATCACTGTACTGACTAAGGATGGTAAAAACAGCTTGTAGACTGCGGCATCCCATCTGTATAACACAAAGTGAAAGGTTTACCAGTTATGCAGAAATCATAAAAATGAAGAGGGCTTCAGAGGGTATTCCCAGAAAACTCAAGATATACGCACATTTTTCATTTAAATGTCTTTAATGTACGGTATTTTAATCGTTAGAGCCATTTTTGAGAAAATCAAAATGTTCGAAATTGTTTCCCATGTAATGGGGTGGGGAATTTTTCTGAGAATCTTTGTATCGTATCCTTGAAAGGTACTAAACTTAAATACCAAGTTTAGTATCTACCCGACTTTTTGTTTTTGAGTTATGCTGTCCACACACATCACACGTGGACCTTTTTCTAAAAGTACTTTTTACTCATCTCAAAATATATATTCGCTGTGAAATCTCGGAATCAAAATTTTGGATATAATGCAATTCTTCCCTGCCTATGTACTAAGCATAGAAGATAAAGATTATACCACTTTACAGTAGAGAAAGAAACAAACACAATTTAATAATACATCAAAAAGTGACAAATTTTATCCAAAACCTCGAATTTTCAGTTGACTCTCCCTTAAATAAAGTATTGTAATAAACGAGAACACCAGTTTCTACCAAAAACACTTTATTGTCTACTAAGTCACTCAACAAATACAAAACACACTTGTTACACTAACGTCACACACGTGCTACACAAAACAACTGAGTCACAGATCATGATTCACTGCACTATATACATACCAACTGCACGTTTCACACATGATATTTACTTTTTAGGCTGGCGATCTAGCCCTCACTGGCCCCTTTATATGTCCCGTATCCCCGGTGCAGAAACTTCTGGCAGTCGGCGATTTGGGACACCGCAAGATGGATGTCCCGAGGATTGTTTCATTCAACCAGAGAAGTGGCATAATAGCCTGTTTGCCCGGTTATTTTGTTCATGTGTTAAAATCGGCGACTGGGACTATAGCTGCTGGCTGACGGATAGCAGCAGCTCGTGGTTACATTATTAAACGTATGTCTATTACGTTTCTCGATATAGTATTTTTTGCCTGGATTAAAACACTTCCTCTATCTACTAGTACATAGAAAAAACATAATCAGTACATATTTTTGCTTTCTCTACAATTGTACAATTTGCATAGTGGGTAGAAAGATATCGTATTGCACCATCTCGATTCCGAAATTTCACAGGAAATACGTGTTTTAAAAATCTCCGAATTAAAAAAAAACATGATATTTAAGTTCAGCATTCTTGCGAAACAAATATTTTAAAGAAAATTCTCCACCCCAAACTACCCTTAACAGAGACATTTTTAAAAAAAATGTTGATTTTCTAAAAATGGCTTAACGAGTTTGGTTAAATACCGTAAATTAAGATATTTATATGATATATAAATGTATATCTTGATATTTTTGAAGTCCTGTTTATTCTGCATGATTTTTGTATGTCTGGTTAAAAGCTAGAGAAAATCTTACTACACAAAACTATAGATTTCGTTAAAATGTACAATTTATCTCATTTGCATTTTTTGCAGAGCTAAAAAGATTCGAGATATTCCTTTTTATTGGTTTTAAAATGTTCAGTACTTATATTTTTCTCAAATTTGAAGATGTCATTCACATTCTTTCATCATGGTGATGCAAACAAAAGGTAATTTCAGTTGCATCACATACCAACCAGCTTTTTCCTAGCGGGCTGCCTTATTTTCCTTCTAGTTAGAAGGAATTGGCTCATACAACCATGTGTACTAATGTTTATCTCGATTAGCACGAAGTAGATGGAAGAAAAAAACTTTTGTAAGGATGATTTGTTGCAAAATAAGCAGGGAAATTCATTAAACACATCAGAATGTTGCTCCCTCCAGCTTCTGGTGGGATTGATCTGTAAGTTCGTTATAGAATGCATCAGAAAGGAACACAATCATTGCAACTTTTACAGATTGGCCAATCTTGATTGACATGAAGGACTTAATAAAATAAGGTTTTATATGAATCATTTATGACATCGAGTAATAATAAGTTATAACTACAAAAGGTTAGAGTTGTTTCTTTTCAGAGAGTCATGTTTTCCTGCAAGACAAAATGTTTCCGTATTGCTGACACAGTTCCGAGGACAACCCACACGTTTATCATCAAACTCAGCTGCTAAACGTGACGCGATTAATCGCTGATTAGCGACGCAGCTGCTAAAGATCATAGATGATTTACTCTGATTAAATGCTTACGTTCAAATTTATATTAAAGCGTGAATATAACTAACCACAGCATTTCGAATCGAATGCAATTAATGCTAGCTCATTCGAAAACTCATCAAATCTTATATATGCAGCAAGCTTCGATTTACCAATTTCAGTAATTCATAACTAAACTATCCATATCTAAACATACAAGAAGAAACTTTACGCGTCGTGTTGGAACACGTTTAACTCGTGGAGTTATTTTTTTCCTTTCTCTACTTCGCACACAGAACATATGAAGAGAAGCTATTGCAATACTTCTAAAAATTCGATACCGAGATTTCGAAAATACACCGTTCAGGGTCCCCCGTAAAAAAATCCTTCTCTACTTCGTACATAATATGTACGTAGAGAATGCAGTTATTGCATTCCACCCAAAAATTCGATAACGAGATTTCACTGGAATACTCCATTTAAGGTCTCTTGTATGAGTTTTAATATGTGTATGTGTGTCTCCATAAATAAGATAACTTAAAACGAAAGATCGATTAAATACCAAACTTGACATTCAAGTTCAGCATCCTCCAAGGATGAGACAGTAAGATTTTCAAGAAGATCTTCTCATCCTAAACTACCCTTTACATGGGAAAAATTTCGAAAGTTTTGATTTTCTCAAAAATGATTCTGAAGATTTTAATTAAAATACCATATATTGAAGATATTAACATGTCAAATAAAATTTATATCTTGAATTTTCTGGGAATAGTCTCTGAAGTCCTCTTCACTCTTAATTCATTTTGCATAACTGATAAACGGTTAAAGATAGACAAAAACTTGCTACACAAGAAATGTAGAACTTACCAAAACACGCAATTTATGTTGTATACATTTCTTTATTTGTATAATTAATGGTTTCTCGAGATAATCCTTGTTATTGGTTTCAATTTTAAAATACTCACATTTTCATCAAACAGGAAGTCGTAATCCGTTTTTATTTGTTATATTCATGGCCATGCAAAGAGAGCCGAAATTCAAAGTATTCGCTTAGCGGCACTTTTAAAAGAGTGAATATCGCTTTAGCTTAATGTACTTTCTTATTACCCCTCTACCTACAAAGAACTAAGTACTAAGACCATTTTCGCTGTTTTCTTCGATTAGCATGAAGTAGATAGAAGAATACGCTTTTTTAATTTGTTGACGAAAAGGTAGAGAAAGTCATGTAAATGGAACACATCATGCATTTTGTATTCGCAGTTCTGTATAGTAAAAAAAGTCTGATGTGAATGCGATGTTATAGAATATAATACACAGATTTCTTTTATTTTAAACGTCATATCGCTCCCTGGAATCGAGGGAGACGTCGCCGCAGTAACGTGTGTGACTGGCGTTCATGAGTCCCGATAAGATTCTCGGCAATCGCCTATTTTGACTCTGGTTTTTTCGTGGTTCTCGTGGGCGTCTCATGCGAATGCTTCCGTGAAGTTTTTCATATACCACTATTTCCTTTCCGTTATTTCATCATCATTCGTTTCCTCCTCATCTTTCATGTTCGTTGCATGGTAGTGTGAGCAGATGGCGCGGCTGTATATTCAATGGAAAAATTACTGCTCTTGGACAATAGGTGGCTGCTAGGTCTCTTACACATCTCTGATGATCCAGCAATGGGACGGATCATCGGATTTGGAAACGCTAAGTACTTCCGCGTGTCTAGGTGGCCGGTCTACCTACGGCCCTTTACCTCATCCCAGCCTCCATGGGCGGGGGTTGTTAGCCACAATAGATCTGCATAGATCCAAGTGCGCGAGATGTCCTTCTCCTTTATCTTTACCCATCCCTGGAAATCCTGGAAATTCCTGACTCTCTCCCAGGAACAAGCCGCTGAGTTTGTGAAATGCTTGTCTTTTGCAGGGTTACCACTAGAGGGATCTCTAAGTTTCAAACCATCCTCCTATTTTGTTCTTCATAAATAAAATATTGTGGTGGGTTAGGAGTTAGCCCTGACACTGCGCATCGCCAGAGGATAGTAGTTTCAGGGTAAAATTATCTCGGGCATACGATGTGAGAGGTATGAGGATCTCATGGGTTACGTGTGGTGCGTCCGGGGAGAGATCGGGGATTTCTAAATAAATACAGTAAGGATGCGAGGAGACTCGACGCTTTAACTACCACTTAAGGAATTGATAAGAGTGTGTGGTCAAGGAGCTATAGGGAGAACCCAATGGAATACCCTAATTCCACAAAACTCACTTTGTTCTGCTCTGCTGAAAGTTACACTTTTAAATAACACTTTGCCCCTTTACTTAGCGTTGATCAGCGTCTGGAGGCGTCTGTAGCTCAGATGTAAGGGTCTTATATTGACCTGTTTGTCGGGGTCTTTATAGCTAAACCTATACTTTGCTTAGGAGGCCATGACTGTGTCATCGTTTGCGACATCTTGCCTTCAATATCGATTACGGAAAATTACCTCTTGCTAAATGAAATATTTAATTTACTTTACATGACCATCCGGTACCCTACAATATTTTTATTTGCTAACGATATTGTCAATTGCCAGGATCATATCAAACTTGAGCCGGAATTTTGTCCCCAGAAGTTTCTTTACATGCTAGTAAATATACTGACATGGGACTGTAGCTTTTAAATACGCTTAAAAACCATCGGCCTGGGATTTTAGGATAAGGAAACCAACGCCTAAGCAACTGAGCCACCGAGACAGATGCAAGGGTGAGTGGCTATAACGTGGTGCAAAATAGAATACTCGTTTAGGCTTATAAAAATGTTGGCCTAAATGTATCCTACAACTTAATGTTAGTAAATGCCTTAAAACCAAGCGTGATAGCTGTTGTTTCCCTGCGGCTGCCGTCGAATACTCTCCTATCATCTTATCCTCCTGGGTTTTGATGCACATAAGCGTATGAACATCCTCCGAATGTACCAACCAATCTGCATAGAATGTTTAAACTTAGTGTTGAAATATTAAGTGAAATAAATCTAAATTAAACTGTATAAACATGAAAAGTTACTTTTATGTTTGCCTTAATACAATATTATTAAAGCTCACAAGCTTTAAACTTTTGAATAAACTTTAAAAGATCACAAATCCAAAGTGTGCCTGTGAACAATAGAATTAAAATTCTGTCTAAATGAATTTGTGTGTTCATATAAATAAATGCACACATATGTTGATCTCTATCAATCGCACGTCCACATATTATACGTGCTGTTGTAATAACATACATTAATAAACACGTTTAAAAAGGAAGAAAAAGAGTATGTCTTCCATTCACGCGACTTTCTCTACCTATTCTGTAACATGTGCACACTCTTGTTCTTCTGTCTACTTCATGCTAATCAAGATAAACATTAGCAGCCCGCTTCTACTGTAGGTGTAGCACGTGTGACTTACATTCAGAAGGTTTCGAGTTCGAATCTCGGTTAGGGTGAGACACCCAAGTAGGTTTTTTTCCCCGCGATGTTTCCCTATCCTGTGAAGACAACTGTCGAGTAACTTTAAGCTCCATGGACCCCGAACTCATGTGAGCCTTATTTCATTCATCGTCCGAAATGACCTATCGGGTTTAAGTGTGTTAAAACTAATAAATAAATAAAATTAGCAGATTTGGTCTTATTGCTTACTATCTTATAAGATAAATAAATGAATTCAACAAAATATAGTCATTTAGTTTAAAAGCTGGTTTTTATATAATTGAAATTCGTTTCTCTTTACATACCCAGGAATAAAAAAAAAAAAAAAAAAGCAACAGGAGTGTCAAATTCTAGATTTTAGAAAAATATTAGTATTTTAACAATGAAAGTAATAAAAAGGAATATCTCAGAAATTATAAAAATGTGCCTAGGACATAAATTGTGTGTTTTAACGAAATCTGCATTTCCCTGTAGTAACTTTTTGTGGATCTCCTAGTTTCCAGTTATGGAAAAGTCATACATTTCATTTGTCAGAAAAGAATATAAAAGCGCTATTTTAATCAAAATTGTTTGAACCATTATTTAGAAAATAAAAGAATTCCAAATATCTTCATGTAAGGGGTAGTTTGGTGGGGGGATTTTTTTGAAAATCTTCGGCTTGGAAGATCTTTAACTAAACTTCCAAGTTTGGTATATCGAATTTTTCTTATTTGAGCTAAGCTGCCCGCAGGTTCAAATCCAGCGGAGGACGATGGACTTTTTCGGGCGTAAAAATCCTTAGCATGGCTTCCTTCGGAAGGGAAGTAAAGCCGTTGGTCCTGTGTCGTAGATCTACGGAACGTAAAAGAACCTCAAGCCTGATAGAGGGGTGTCTGAGCAAAATTAAGCTGTCTTTCACGCCCAGCAGTTAAAGAGCGTCCATAAATAAAACTTAATTTCATTTCATACACACATGAACCTTTTTCTAATAAAAAATCTTGTTATTCAGGGGTCCTCTAATAATTTTTTCCGGTGAAATCTTGATATCGAATTTTTGAGTGGAATACAATGCCTTCTCTATCTACTATGACATGTGCATCGTAGTGATAGAGAAAGTAAAAAGGTGAGCACGAAAAGACTGAGAGATCCGCTTTAAAAAGGAAACATATAGGATTCTACTTGTTCCAAACAAGAAACATATCCAATATTGTACGTCATCGATACGAATCGATACATCGCTACAACCGCCAAGGGATTAAGGGACCTTCGGTCATCCGATCGCTTCTAAGCTACGTTTTATCCGCGTTCATAATTTAATTTCATTCGGCATTAAGTTGACCCATCATCAGGGTTTTACTATCTGACGTCAAAACACATAGAGCTAAAAGCTAAAGGTTAAAAATTAGCCAGGGCTTACGACAAAACATAACCCTTCTGAAAAGTGATACAGAATATCCTTTATAAAATAATAAATGAAATATGACTGGGTTTTGCACCTTATTGGCCATTAGTCCTGCAATATCCCGAAATTATACGTTGCACGGGATTATAGAATATGACGGTAGGCTTACTACCATGCAAGTAGATGGTACTTGTTAATTGCTTTCTGTAATATGGAATTCTGTTACAAACATTTCAGTTACTTTGTTTAAGAATTAATGAACTATGTCATGGTTATTGTACCATACATCTATATAAAACTGTTAACAGATCAAAGGGAAACTGACTTTGGAAAATGTAAAACAAAAATAAAATATGTGTTCTTTTCAGAAGACCTTCTGTATCCATTCTTTCACAAACTAACCCTTATAAATAACTTTCTCTCTACTTAATGTTAATGTAGGAATATTTGCAGAAATGGTTTTGGTACATATTTCTTTGTAGGTGGCTTTTAGCCTCCACCGTTATGCAAAGCCACATGAAATAAACGAATTAGAACTTTTAAAAAAAAATTGATTTTTCCATTCACATCACTTTCTCCGCCCTTTCTGCAAACAAACTATTCTTACAAAAATATTCTTTTATCTACAACATGCTAATCAAGATAACCATGGTCTTACTAATTTATTATTTGTAGGCAGAACAGAAATATGGTTAAAGTGATAATCATATCTTTTAAAAACTGATCGCTATGTGAATAATTGAAGTTCAGTTCGCTTTGCAAGGCCAGCAGTAAACAAAAGTGAGATGTAAGCAATGGTAACTGCGTTTGAGAAAAGTTACGTAGCTTAAAATTGATACAAATGACAAGGAATAACTTGGAAACGGTCAACTCTACAACAAAAATGCACTTATCATTAATTTTGTGTTTTAACAAGATCTACATTTATTGTGCAGCGCTTCAAAAGCTATTGGCAGAAAATTCAACAAATGCATTTTGTTTGCGATATAAATATCTATAACATAAGGTATTTTAATCAAAATCGGTACAGATATTTTTGAAAAAAAAAATGCAAAGGATAGCTAAAGATGGGGGATTTTCTTGAAAATCTTCGTGTCGCATAATAATACCAAGGTTGGTTTTTAATGATATTTTAGTTTTTGAGGTGTGCTGTCGATGGACACACACACACACACACACACACACACACACACACACACACACACACACACAGACACACACGCGCGCGCGCGTGCGCGCGCGCGTTTTCTAAAAATGTTTTCTTTGTACTCAGTGAACCTCAAAACATATATTTCCGGTGAAATTTGATTTTGAGTGGCGTATGGCGTACAAAACCTTCTCTATTCACTATGTACATTGTACGTGTGGGTAGAGAAAGTAAAAATCTTATGTTTTTTTCACATGACTATATCTTCTAGAACAGGAAGAAACATACTTCTTGCAGAAGGTTATTCATATTAATCGAAATGAACATTAGTAGAAATGGTCTGTTACTATTTTTGTGTAGTTGTCCATCACTTACGGTTTATTAGTTATACAAAAGTCATTCCGAATGAGGATTACTTCAAAGGCTACTTCCAGAAAATTCAACAT
This sequence comes from Hymenopus coronatus, assembly GCA_030762935.1. Taxonomy (NCBI): domain Eukaryota; kingdom Metazoa; phylum Arthropoda; class Insecta; order Mantodea; family Hymenopodidae; genus Hymenopus; species Hymenopus coronatus. The sequence goes on from CM060897.1 coordinate 34,010,407, forward strand.
ATACATTTTATTTGTCATGGAAATATGTATATTATACGGTTATAGAATCAAAATCTTTAGAGCCATTTTTGAGAAAATAAGAAAGCTTTAAATTTTTTTTCCATACAAAGGATAGTTTGGGATGGGAGAATGTTCTTGAAAATCTTCATATCGTATCCTTGGAAGATACTGAACTTGAATACCAAGTTTGATATCTAACGATCTTTTTGTGTTAGAACTGTACTCTTCACAGACAGATACACAAACACACACACGAATACACAGTATTTTTCTAAAAAGTTTTTTTTTTAATCAGTGGACCTCAAAACATAATGTTTATGGTGAAATCTCAACATCGAAATGTTGGGAGTAATACAATACTTTCACCATCTACTTATGTGCTTGTAGAGAAGGTAAAAACTGCAAAGAATTTAAATTCAAAGCATTATGTGTCTCTCGGTAATGGGGGGGGGATGTATAATTACATGAATTTCTTCATTAAAGGAAATTCCTGTAAAGCTTCATTATTTACTCGTTTCTTTGTAGGTACAAAAAGAATAGATTTAACTAAAGCGACAGTCAGTTTCTCAAAGCCGCTCGCTAAGTGATAGTTTTGAAACTGTTCTCTGTGTATGAACACTAAAAGAAAGAAAATAAACCTATTAGTGATTTTCAGTCGAGAAAAGCATAAAGCATCCGAAAATTCAAACCTGTGACGAACAATATCTCGGAAATGGCTAACGCTACAAAAATGTTTGGCATAAATTTTGTGTTTTAAGGGCATTCAGCATCTTTGGGAGATACTGAACATAAATATTTAACCGACTTTTGAGTTATGCTGTTCATACACACACACACACACACACACACACGTTTTGATTTTATTCAGGGAATGGTCCAGCGAATTTTTGGATGGAATACAGTAGTTACTAGGTAGGTAGGTATGCAGAAAGTAAAAAAGGTTCGCTGATTTCTAATGTTGGTAGCATTTTCTGTCCTTTGTATATTACTAACGAAGTTTATTACATATGTATGTCACGATTTAACAGTAAATACAATATACAATTAATATAGGTATATATGTAAGTCCAAGCGGGAGACCTGGGTGCGATCCCCAGTACCGGCGTGGGGATTTTTCCCCCGCTGGGAGACCTGGCCCGGGGTGCACTCAGCCTCGTAAGGTCCCTGGGGGACCAATTGAGGAGCTACTTGATGGAGAAGTAGCGGCTCCAGGTCATGAGGACCGCATTAACTGGCCGGAGGGGCCTCGAGGCGCTGACCACGTCTCACCCTCCAATACTGCACCCCATCCATGACGTCTGTAGTGAACCGAGATGGGGGATGAAGCGACCGGGCGGTAGGCCAAGGTTCCCCGTGAGCTGTCGTGCCATGGAGTTATTATGTTATATATATAAGTGGCCATAATTTAGCAATTTATACATACATATCTACATACTTACATACATACATACCTATACATACAGACAGACATACATACATACACACACAGACATACATAGTTCTTATTTCCCCATCTCAGCATATGTCGACACTTTAAATTAGGGTAGCCTCCGGTCCGACCTGGCCTTTTCTTAAACCTGCAAACCGGGTGATTCTATTGTAATCATTAATGGCATTACATTGAGGGAGTGTGTGGAATGGGAAAGCAAAGTCCTGCTTCTGGAAAAAAGTTTAAGATCCTGGACAGACAGAAAACACACACACACACACACACACACACACACACAAAGGTTAGGAATATGAGTGCGTAGACTTCATCTTCATAACGTTAAACTGAAGCATTTTTCTCATTACCCAGAAAATTATATTAAATATGTATTTGGAGTCCAATGTGTCTACTGGAATAAAGTCATGGTCAATTTCTTGGCAGCTCATGCTGTAGAGCGGAATGTCAGGAATGTTGTCAGTAATATTGTGCCTCGATACCTTGCACAACAGCTGGTTCTGTCAGTGCCTCAGTCGCGTTAAAATGCGTTTAGAACTACGACAGTCTTTACAAATCAAGGGCATCTAAATATGTTATGCTTATGGCAAACTTCAATCCTTCGGATGATCATTTCTGGGGACATTGAGTAAAGTCTACAAGAACGATGTCGTCATCATTGATAATCTTCTAAGACTTGTGATTGAAGTATCCCTAGAGAACACAAAAACTCTAACGAGGGCAGGGCAAAATGTCCTAGAATTTTCTGTGCCTGCCTAGATTCTAACTGAGCACATTTTGATCATCTAGTTTAAATGAACATATTGCTAATGTTGTAGGTATTGACCATTATCAATTTTCCAGTTTAGCAAAGCTCTAGCTTTGATTTAATTTTCGACGATACACCTGAATGAGGTATTATTTCCATAATTCACATTTGAATTTGCTTCATCTTTGATCATCAGACTAAATCTTATGCGTAGCCTCTTATGCAGCTTTTAGTTCAGGTCTCGTGAATATGATTGAATAGCTTGAACAAAAAGCGACCCCACCCCTCGTTAGTGGCAATAGCTGATGATAAACACACAAGCACGTGGCGAACCGGATTTCAAGCACAAACCAAAACAAAATATATAACCAAAATAAAACATATGGCTCTTATGTCCTACTTTGTGCAGATAATGTATTCAATAATATTGAATTATCTGTGTTACCTTTCAAGATATATGTAGTTGTTCTCGGACTTAACTATTCGTCATATTTGGATCTCCCAGCATGCGATATCTGCGCACTCATACCCTTAACATCCTGTGTATATAGTGCTTCGAATTCCCAGTTATTTCACATGCATATTCAATGGAGTGACAACTATTGTATATTCCACGGTATTCTCAACTAAAACTCAAGGGCTCCTTCGCAAGTATGTTCGTTTATAAATCAGCGGTTTCGTATTCAAGACTTCGTAACTCCTTTTTAATTTTTTAGTATTTATAAGATAAAATTTGGGTTATGTTATAAGACCCTAGTTTTGAAGGACTTGACTTTTTGAGTGCTAAAAGAATTGGTTTGTTCTATTTATTTTACGCCACTTTAAGTACTGGTCATATCGCGATGAATCTATTAGATACTCGTTGATCGCTATGTGATGGACAGTAAGTCTTCACGGTCTCATCCCTGACCCATGCCGCTTTCGCTTCGCGCCAAGCAGATGGCGTCACGGTGCCAGAAATCTATATGCTTTTTCATCATCTGTACTCAGACGGTATACAGCCAGCTAGAAGATCTTATTCCTTCACACCATGCTACTTTGATCCGCGATAATCAGACGGCATTGGGGCGCCGTGCAGTCCAGTTGCTTACACTATCTATGGAGAAATGGTAGCGTAATCGTAATTGTCATCTCTTTTCAGTTTACTCTTGTTTTGGAGACTTTATGCCGTGGTATTAGATAATATCCAATCCGGTATTTACCTTAGCGACTGAGGGATACCTTGGAAAACCAATCGTTTCAGTGTTTTTAGGGGGAGGGGATTACCCAGTATACATAGATTATATCTCTCTTTAATATTAATATACATAATAATGCTATAGAGTTAATAATAATAATAATAATAATAATAATAATAATAACAACAGCTCCATGGCACGTCAGCTCACAACAAACCTTGGCCTACCGCCCGGCCGCTGCATCCCCCATCTCGGATCATGAAAGACGTCATGTATGGGGTGCAGTATAGGAGGGTGAGGCGTGGTCAGCGACGCTCATGACCCGGAGCCGCTACTTCTCCATTAAGTAGCTCCCCAGGGACCTCATGAAACTAAATGCAGGTCTCTTCTACTGGGGGAAAAATCTCCACGCCGGTAGTGGGAGTCGAACCCAGGTCTCCCTCTCGGTAAGCAGCCGCGGTACCACCGCGCTAAGGAGACGACACCTGTAGAGTTTACAATGGGTAAATACAATTTTAAGAGTGTTGCAATGCAGATTTTATTGGAAAGCTGTCCAAAATGTAGATTTACGAAAGCCTGATTGCATGTATTAGTTAAATATCGTTAGTGTTGATGTGAAACAGAAAAATCGTAGCAGGGAGAGCTTTTTGCTCGGATATTTTACCTGTGTATACCTGTGCCCCGGTTTTCATTGATTGTAGGAAGGCTTTTCGAGAATACCAGCAAATCTACACCCTCGTAATCTCTGCGTGTTCAATGTGATGTTGATTACGTCACAATCCCCTCGTATATGCCAGTAATCCTGCTGCTTTGTTAATTGGTTTGTTTGTTTCCAGGGCGCGTTCTTGGGTTTCCCCATAAATTTCTCTTCAATTTAATAACGAGTTTTCAGTTTCAGTGAAGTAGTTACATCGTGCGCTCATATTTATGCTTTAATTCCAAATGATTTTTGGTAAAAGAAATGCAAGGATTAATTTGCTTGTTGCAATTATATCCACAAAGATAATTGATTCTCTTTAAAGCTATAATTTAAACGAATGAAATCATAAATACTTTCAAAACTGTAATTAAACTGTGCATTTATATTTTTGATAAAGGACAAGAACAGCATTATATGTCAAGTGCATTTATTATAGTCATCCATAAACTGATACATTTTTAAGACATCGTATAAAAACTACCCTTAACTGCGTACGAATATCAATTAAAATCAAAATATTCTGGACAATTTTATTGAAGCTCCTAAACGTAAAAATAGTGACCTCTGTCAACATATTGAACTTCTGCAATCGAATATCGGAAATATTGCAAAACGCACCCCGAATGCTGCTTTCTAATCCTCAGGTGTATGGTAGTTGTTACATAAACGTCAGTTTTAAGCATTCCCTTAGATAATAATCATATTGATTTAGATTTTAAGAGAGCAAGCCTTTAGTTATCACCAAACGCATATTGTAATGCAATGCAGCGATTTTCGATGCACCATAAATTTCTGAACATTGCCCGTAAAATACACCAGGACGACTGAATCAAAACTTTGCTTGATTTAATCATTCTGGTGTAGCATCAGCTTTTACTCAATACTAGGAATTGTTCATGAATGAATTACATCTTCTGATGTAATTAGAATTCGTGTTGGACTTCTTTTGGCAACAAATTCTCTATATTGTCTAATTTTTCCTTAGAAGTGTTTGTTTTTGTATAACACGGGGCTGTTCTATTTAGCTTTTTCTAACAAAATATGGATTTGTTAAAAATAGTATTGTCGCATGTGTAGTTGTGACAGTATCACGGAATTTCTATATTAATTCAAGTAAAAGTCTTCCGTGAATATATTCTAGAAAAATTCAACACAATTAAACACACGTTCGTTGTTCAGTAGTATACATCATGATATCTATACACTGATGCATATAACATTATTCACACTATATTTTATGCACACAGCGTTAAATTGAATAATATCATGTAATGCTATGATACTACACGGCAGCTATCGTCAAGTACTGAGCAGACAGGTTTAGAGTGTGCCTGTTTGGTACACAAGCGTGATGGAGCAAAGAGGAACATGTCGGCGTCATTCATACCCTCCTCAACGCAGTGGCGAGCATGCTTCATATAACTGTAATTTCTCACAGTCCCCCTGTTCATCTAATAGCAGACACGAATTCCATTGACAAATACGGAAAGAGATCTTAAATATTGCATTACTGATTCCCTAAATCTCCTCCCCCCCCCAACCCAACAATATTCCAAGCTGCGGAAACGATGTGTTGCCTCTACCTTTTATCACTGAAAAATTAATAGAATGGTCAACTTTCTGTAGCCCGTATTTAAAATGTGCATACATTGTAGGTGGAGAAGCAATTGTATTTCACCCAAAAATTCCATACCGAGATTTCAGCGCAACACGGTAACTCAAAAACGAAAATGCTGATTTCCGAGATAATCTTTGTTAATGATTTCAGCTTTGAAGTACTTAAACTTTTCTCATAGGAGAAAATGTGAACCTCTGGCCATGCAAAGAATGAGTTGAAATCATATAGTAAGCAACTTTTAGTAGATTTGACTGTCACTTCAGACTATGCTCCTTATTTCCCTTCTACGTACATGGAAGCAAGAATTAAGACTGTTTCTGCTAATACGTATCTCAATTAGCATGAAGTACTTAGAATAATAAGCTTTTTAACAATAATTACTTTTAGCGAAATGTAGAGAAAGTCGTGAATGGGACACATCAGATTTTTAAATGTCTGTGCCTCTCTTTGAAGGTTTAATATATAGTGATCGTGACTGCAAGCTACCTGCGACGTGTAACTCAGTACATGAGCTCAGTCACAGAATACCTCCAACACGACAATCTAAATATTCACCTCTTTCTGAATTGTTGAAAAATTTGGGAGTGAATATTTTGTTTAAAATAGTGACAGGTTTGAGTGTAAGTTATGCAAAGTAGAGATAAAAACGTAGTGTTAGACGATTAAAACAAGGATACCAAAATAGTAAAAACACGTACAAATATTAAACTTTTGCCATTAAAGAGCAAACAAGAGACGAAATGGAGTTCAGAGAAATGTTAGAAAGATGCACACAAAGAAGTTCCTTCAGACACCAAACTTGTAGGTGTTATTTAATTAACTGCTATGAACCAATATTACGTACCAACGCCAAACTATTGCTAATAAGACGATAAGGATATGTAATGATGTAAAAATAAAAAGGACATTCTTTTTTATTTTTTGTAGTTTAACGTACTTTAACCTGGTTGATCATATCGGACGATGAACGAAATTGATGAAATAATGCTCAAATGATCTTGAGGTCCATGGAGCTTAAAATTACTCGACATTGATCTTATGAAGATAAGGGAAAACCCGCAAAAAATCTTATCCGGGTAACTCACCCTAAGCGAGATTCAAATTTGCGACCTAGAGAATGTGAGGCCGACACAATCTACCACCACACTACCCATAATTGTTTTACAATCACAGATCTCATGGCTCTCGCGTAAATTATAATAATGAAGCCATACACTCTCATGTCCACGATCTAATAAAATTAATGCAGTACTGTATGAACATAAAATCACTTCTCTCTCTACCTCCACCTTGACATCACGTAACGAAGGCTCCTCCTATAGTCCATGTTTCGCAACCTATCGCCGGCGGTGCCACAAGTTGTAAAAGCAGGCGTTAAACACTACCAAAATGTTTCACAACCTTTCGGCAAGTGTTAATAACATAAAAGCTGAACAGTTTTCACATTGTATTGAAACCCCCGGCATCAATATTTAACGAAACTGCTGAATGTGAAAGTTTCTCGCAGCAATTTTAATGTGTTGGAAATGGCTTATAATGTGCATTCATCAAGAAAAATAATCACCTCGCTGGTTAATTAATTGTCAACGGTCGACTAAATTTCAATGTTACCCTGAACACACTTTTCTCTTTACGCATAATTATTTACCATACACGGGTATTGCACTCAATTACAACATTCAGAGGAAATACACTCGCAGGAAATACAGAGAAATCTGTTCAATTTACATGCCCTTCTCTATCAGTTCTGCAAACAAACTATACTTACAAAAGATTTGTCTTATCTGCATCATGTTAATCGACATAAACATTACCTGAAATGGTCTTATTACTTAGTTGCTTAAATATAAGAGGCAAATAAAACGATAAAACATGGCTAAAACGATAGTCAAATCTTTTAATAGCTGTCGCTGTGCGACTGTCATTAAAATTCGGTTCTCTTTCCAAGGCCAGGAGTAAAACAAAAATGAAACGAAAGATAACGTCCGTTGTAGAAAAGTTTAAGTATTTTAAAATTGAAACTTATAACAGAGAATATTTCGGAAGTGGGTAGCTCTACAAAACATGTATACGACATAAATTGGAGTTTAATGAGATCTACATGTTTTGTGTAGAGGTTTTTCTCTATATCTCACGGTTTACCATGTATGCCAAACTCATCTAGAATAAAGAGGTATTCAGAGGCTACTCCAGAAAATTCAAAATATACATTTTTATTGACATATAAATATCTTTAATATACTGTATTTAATCAAAATCATCGGAGCCTTTATGCAAAATCTACAATTTCGAATTTTTTTTCATGTAAAGGCTAGAGTGGGTTTGGAATATTTTCCTCAATATCTTCGTGTCACATTCATGAAATATATTAAACTTAAATACCAAGATTGGTATTTTACCGCTTTTCATTTTTGAGATATCGTGTTCACAGACACACATGGATCTGCTTCTGAAAAAGCTTTTTTCTTCTTCTTTTTCTTCTTCTTTTTCTTCTTCTTTTGGAACGTATATTTCCAGTAAAACCTCGGTATTGAATTTTGGGTGAAATGCACTACCTTCTTACCTGTGTACTATGTACTAAGTACTAAGAAGAGAAAAAAAATATATTTTACATTCACATGAATTTGTATATCTGTTCTGCAATCAAACTATTCTTACGAAAGGTTATTCTTTTATCTACATTATGCTAATCGACATAAATATTACAAGAAACATTTACTACTTAGTTCCTTATAAGTAGAAGGGAAGCAAGGGAATACAATGAGCTAAAGCGATAGTCAAATCTATAAAAGTTATCGCTATGCTATTGTCATTGAAATTCAGTTATTTTCATGGCCAGGAGTAAAGGAAAAGATATATGAAACGGTCGAGAACTTCCGTTTGTGTGAAAAGTTTTAAGTATTTTACAAGTAAAACCAATAACAGAGAATTTCTCGGAAATGGATAGTTCTACAAAAAAATTTATACGGCATAAATTGTGTTTCGAAATCTACTTTTGGGTGTTGTAAGCTTTTGTATATCTTTTACGGTTTACCAGTCACTGAAAAGTGACTGAGAATGAAGAGGACTTCAGGGGTAATTTCCAATAAATTCAGCATATGCATTTTATTTATCATGTAAATGTATTTAATAAACGGTGTTTTAATCAAAGTCGTTACAGCTGTTTTTAAAAAAATCGAACATTTCGAAAAAAGTACAATAGTTTGGGGTGGGAAAATTTGCTGGAAATCTTCGTGAAGCATCTTTAAATATTCCTTCGTGAATATTTAACCGACGTTTCGTACTTGAGTTATTGTTCACACGTGTATCTGTTTTATTACTATTATTATTATTATTATTATTATTATTATTATTAAGTGATCTTAAAACATGTTTACAGCGAAAACTTTGTTTCGGATTTTCGGGTGGAATTCAATATCTTCTCTACTATGCACTATATGTGAAATGGAGAAAGCAAAATGTGCTCAATTTTTCAAAATTTGGAATGTGTTGGTAACCAGAAATCTTACAACATTATTTGTAGGATTAGAGAATAAGTTCCCGACATATTTTAATGCTACATCGTGCTTATAATTAGATCATTCGAGTAAAGAGGCAAATAAATAATAATGTGGAGATAAATGGTGCATCATTTCAAGGGGATACAATTTTGATGTCATTTGTTTCCTTAGTTCCTTAATTTTAAACGATCATCAAAGTTATCATTACATTTCAAGTTCAATAGCGTACGGAAACCATTAATTGTCATTTTTTTTCTAAGACATCACAGAAATCACTGGATGTGATAAAATATCGTTTCACTTCAAGATGAACGAAAATGGCTTTTATTTTTTGGCACTTTAATGTGCACTGACATATTTTAGGAAATGCCCATTGTTTTTTTGCATTCTCTTCTCTTTCTCCTTCGTTCTTCACAGGGCAATGAGCACGACCCGCCCACCGTCCCCGCTGATAAGCAAGACAAGAAAAGCGAAGATCACTCTCGCATGTCCTCCACTGGCGGTTTTAACTTAGAATAAACCCGTTGAATCTGCAAATCTTTTAACGCACAAAGGAATAGGTATCTGCACATGTCAAATGAGGAGAAGTTGCACAATCTGTTGTTCTGACGCTGTACTTTGTTAGTACACCCAGGCTGCATGAACTTTAATCTAAAGCTAGGAAGACTAGCTTTGGCTCAGCACAACTCATTGTTGCCATTTTCAAAACTTTCAATGACTCTCATACATGTTTTGAGCCCTTCTAAATCAAGAAAAATCTGATGTGTTCCGGTCACATGACTTTCTTTACATCTCTGCAACAAATTCTTGTTAAAAAACTTATGATTATATTTATTTCATACTAATCGACGAAAAATTAGCAGAAATAGTCTTATTCCTTGCTTTCTTGTAAGCGGAAGCGAAATAATGGAGTACCACAGGTTAAAGTGATAGTCAAAAGATGGTTGCTATGTGACTGAAGTACCTTTGTTTGTATGGACAGCAGTTGACAAATTCCTTTATCAGAAAAGTTAAGTTTTTCAAAGCTGAAACCAAAAACAAGGAATATCTCAAAAACGACCAACTCCATGAAAAAAAAGGTATATAAGATAAATTGTGTGTTTTAAGGTGCTCTACATTTTTTGTGCTGTAAGTTTTTGTCCATCTCTTACGGCTTAGCAGTTATGCAAAATTCTGTAAAATTCATCCAGAATAAAGTAGTCTTCAGAGGCTATTCCCAGAAAATTCAAGATATACATTTTATTTGTCAGGTAAATATCTTTAATATACGAAATTTTAATCAAAATCTTTAGAGTCATTTTGGAGAAAATCCAATCGTTTTAAAAAAGTTTTATGTAAAGGGTTTTTTGGGGTGGGGGAACTTTTCTTAAAATCTTCGTGTCGCATCCCTGCAAGCTACTAAACTTAAATACCAATGAATACAATACCTTCTCTATACACTATATACATAGTACGTATAGAGAAGGTAAAAAAGGATCGATTTTTAGAAAAAAAAAACAGCGTGGTGTGTCTGTGTGTGCGTGTGAACAGCATTAAAGCACAATGTACAATAAATACCAAACTTGGTACATATTTAGGTCCAGTATCTTCGGTTCGCTTTTGAACTAAATCGCCCCACCCAAAATTACCCTTTACATGGAAAAATTGACTGTTTGCCATTTTGATTTTCTTAAAAATGGCTGTAACAAATTTTATTAAAATGCCATATCTTAAGATATTTACATTCCAAATAAGAAGGATAACTTTAACTGCTTAATTTTGTATCTATAACGAGTAAGCGATAAGAGAATACCGCCCAAAAATTTAGATCCCAATAAATCATCCAACTAATTTAAAAAAAAAAAAAATCAGATGTATTCCATTCACATGACTTTCTATACATCTGTGCAATAAGTTATTGTTAAAAAGCTTATTCTTCTATTTACTTATCGCTATCCAAGAAACAATTAGCAGAAAGGGTCTTATTACTTGCTCCCTTGTAAGTAGAACGGAAATAGGGGAGAAATATAGGCTAAATGGATAGTCAAATCTTCTAAAAGCTGGTTGCTATGTGATTGAAGTACTTTTGTTTTTGTGTGGACAGGAGTTGAAAAATTCCTGTATGAGAAAAGTATAAGTATTTTAAAACTTATAGCAAGGAATTTCTCAAAAACGGTCAACTCATTGAAAAAAAGGTATATAACATAAATTGTGTGTTTTAACGTGCTGTACATTTTTGTATTGAATGTTTTTATCCATCTCTTACGGTTTATCAGTTATGCAAAATTCCGAGGAATTCGTCCAGAATAAACATGTCTTTAGAGGCCATTCCCAGAAAAATTGAAGATCAACATCTTATATGTCATATAAACATCTTAAATATAAGAGATTTTAATAAAAAAACTTTAGAGCAATTTTTTAGAACATCAAAATTTTGTAAAATGTTCCATGTAAAGAGTAGTTGGGGATGGGAGGGGGGTTTGCGAAAATCTTCGTACATCCTTGGAAGATACCAAATTTAAATACCAAGTTTGGTATTTAACGTCCCTTTCGTTTTTGAGCTGTGCTGCCCACAGACACATACACAGGCGGACCTTTTTCTGAAAATCCTTCTTTTGGATTCAGGGGGTCCTAAAACATGTATTTCTGGTGAAATCTCGGTATTGAAGTTTTGGGATACAATACCTTCTCTACCCAGTATGTACATTGTACATACGGGGCTAGAGAAAGTAAAAAGGAACAATTTTTAAAATTTGAATAAAATACAAATATTATTAAAATCATATAATTGAAATATTAATTAAGATTTTAAATTATTAAATTTGAAACCACTGCCTTCTGATTAAAAAAATAAAAATAATAAAATAAGTGCCAATCTTACCTCATAAGAAATAGTTTTTAGAAAAAAGCGTGGTGCGTGCGTGTGTGCGTGTGCGTGTGTGTGTGTGTGTGTGTGTGTGAGAACAGTACTAAAACAAAATGTACAACAAATACAAACTTGGTACATATTTAGGTCCAGTATCTTCCAAAGAAGCGGTTCCCTTTTGAACCAAATCGCCCTACATAAAACTACCCTTTACATGGAACATTTGATTTTATCAAAAATGACTGTAAAATATTATTAAAGTACCATATCTTTAAGACAGTTACATTCCAAATAAGAAATATATCTCTAAATATTTATTTTGTTATAATGAGTAAACAATAAGAGATAGAATAAAAACATCGTACAAAAATGTAGATACCAATAAATGATCCAACTTAATTAAAAATAACTATTTTGTGGCTTAAGTCATTTCCGCTCCTCCCAAATTTAAACACCTATTCGTTTCCTCTATACCTCTAAACTGTGTAATACAACTGCAACTGCAAATATTTATCTCGATAACATGAAGTAATTACAAAAGTAAGAATAGTTTATAATGTGAATAGAAATTTATGTGAATTTAGCACATTTTTACTTTCTCTATACATACTATGTACATAGTGTATAGAGAAGGTATTGCATTCCACCCAAAAATTCGATACCGAGATTTCACTGGAAATACATGTTTTAGGGTCCCCTGTATCCAAAAAAAGTATTTTCAGAAAAAAGGTCCATGTCTGTGAACACGATAACTCAAAACGAAAAGTCGGTAAAATACCGAACTTGGTATATAAGTTTAGTAATTTCCAGGGATGTGACACGAAGATTTTTAGAAAAATCCCCCCACCCCAAACTACCCTTTACAGAGAATATATTTCGAAAAGTTGGCAAATTTGGTAACTGATAAACCTAAGAGATGGACAAAAACTTACTTCATAAAAATGTAGATCACGTTAAATTACACACTTTATGTGGTATACGTTTTTGTCGTGGAATTGGTCATTTCTGAGATATTCCTTGTTATATGTTTCAGATGTATGGTGCTTAAACTTTTCTCATACGGAAAGTTGTAAACTCCTGGCCATGCAAAGAAATGAATTTCATCCAATTGGAAACCGGCTTTTAAAAGACGTCTATCCTTTTAGCCTAGTATATTCCCTTATTTTCCTTCTACCTAAAAGGGAGCAAGTAATTAAAATGTTTATCTCGATTATTATAACGTATATAGGATAATATTCTTTTTAACAATACATTGTTACAGCGATGTAGAGAAAGTCAGTTGAACGGAAGACATCAGATATTTTTATTAATGTAGATTTAGGTTTATAATACTACATCTAAGGGGTTGCTGTAAAGATCTGGAATTTTATTGCATACAAAATGCATCATTTTTCGGGTAGGTACACAAGCACGTTTTATATTTGTGTTTTAATGGACGGAGGCTGTTTCCGTGCATGTAATTTCATTGCATATTCTGGCTGCGTATTTGAAAACCCAATCAAAAACCTGCTTGCTTTAGATAACGCATTTACAAAGAAACATTCGCAGTTGACAACTCTCGTTTACAATACGCATATAGCAGTTTAATAAGATCCTTACGAATGGATGCATGTCATTTATCTGAAATCATTGCTGTAGGGGAAATATCAGTTGTACACAATACCAAAACCAAACGGAAATAACTACCTTTCTGCAGCATTCAAGATACGAGCGTCATCTTACATTTCAGAGTATGTAATGTGTACTCTGATATAGAGCCCAGATGCTTAAGTATTTACAACAATCAAAATTAACAGGCAAAAATGGCAACAAAAGCGTTAGAAACTTACAAAAAATTAAAACAGTAAAATATGATTTGTTCCATTCACTTGACTTTCTCTAACTGTCCCACAAACAAGCTTTCCGAACAAAAGATTATTCTATTATATATCATGCTCATGAGAAAAATATATTGCCACAATTGGTCTAATTACTTGCTTCCTTGTCATTCCCGGGAATAAAACAAAAGTGATGAAACCAAAATTGACTTCCCGCTTGAGAACAGTTTAAGTAGTTCAAGGTAAAAATCAATAACTAAGAATATATTGAAAACGGTTAACTCTAGAAAAACTGTACATTATATAAATTCTGTGTTTTAATGAAATCATTATTTTTGGTGTAATAAGCTTTTGTTTATTTCTTACGGATTACGAATTATACAAAGCCATCAAGAATGAGGAGGTCTTAGAGGATAATTCCAGAAAATTCAATATATGCACATCTTAAACATACCTATGGTATTGTGATCAAATTCGTTAGTCATTTTTGAGAAAAACAAAGTTTCTAAAAATGTGTCTATGAATTGGTTAGGTTATGAGTAGGGGATGTTTTTTTTAAATCTTCATGTCGTATCCTTGGAAGATACTAAATATAAATAGCTAATTTGATTTTTAATAGCCTAATGTGTTTAACTAAATGCAATAGGCTGGTGTATCCTCAAAACACACCTTTTTTGCTTACATTCATCACCGTGTGCTCTTTCATTTTTAATGACACTCTTATGCCATTTGTCTAATGAACAGAAAATGTTAGGCCATATTACATGATAGCATCGAATATGAAGATTAGGGGATGTTTGCGACCGCTATCTCGTAATAATGACACTAATTTAATTCATCCAGGGAATCGTGCACGAAATATTTCATAGAAACTTTATGTTGTTAGGGAAATTGGGAAAAAGAAATAAGCTTATGAGTTTCTAACAAGTAACCGCCCCAAGTCATGAAACATAAAAAAGAAGAAAGAAAAAAAGGGAACTTAATTTGAGTTTACAACAAGAATGATGGGGTCATTCGCTTTGCTTTGCTGTTGTTTATGACTGGAGTGCAATTAAGTGTTCTGCAATTTTCTCTCTCTTCTCGTACTATTCGTACAAAAATTTAATTTTCTACCTGCTTCATGTTAATCCAGAAAACTGAGTTGATCTCTTCCTGTGCCGGTATGGTACGTTAAGAAAACCCGCAAGGAAAACGATTCAAAATAATAAAACAAAAAAAATCGGATATGCTACATCATATGACTTGCTCTACATATTCTGCAACAGATTATCTTTACAAAAACTTATTCTTCTTACTTGTTTCCTTGTAGGCACACTCGAAATAAGGAAATTAATTTGGCTAAAGCGACAGTCAATTATTTTAAAAGCTGGTTGCTAAGTGATGACATTAAACTTTTGTTCTCTTTGCATAGTCAGCAGTGAAAAAACAAAGAAAAACGAATGATGATTTAAAATTTGAAAGAGGTATTAGGCTAAAGCGACAGTCAAATCTTTTAAAAGCTGGTCGCTAACTGATGACTTTGAAATTCCGTTCTCGTAGCATGGTCAGGAGGAAAAAAACAAAACAAAGAAAAACGAATGATGATTTCACATTTGAGAAAAAGTATAAGCATTGGAAAGTGTATACCAGGGCTTCTACAAAGAGAACTTGTACCAAAGGGCGTACCAATCCCATTACAAACTAAAAAAAAAAAATGAATAAAAAAAAAAAAAGGAGGAATATCTCCCAAACAGTTAAGACTACAATAAGAAAACATACATATGTATGTTTGTATATATATATATATATATATATATATATATTTAAATTTTGTGTTATAACAACCTCTACATTTTGTGTTGTAAATTTTTTTGTGTATCGCTTACAGTTTACCAGTTATGCAAAGGTCATCTAGAATGAAGAGGGATTCAGAGGCTATACCTCGAAAATGCAATATATAAATGCTATTTGTTATGATGATCTGTAATATATGATGGCATTTAAATCAAAATCCTTAAGCATTTTCTATAAGATCGTAAATTTCGAAAAATGTTCCATGTAAAGGGTAGTTTGGCGTGGAATTCTTCATCTGGCATTCTTAGAAATAGCAAAATGGTTACTTAACCGAATTTTCGTCATCAGACCCTTATACACGGACACATATACACGTATACTTTTATCTAAAAATAGTTTGGATTAAGATGTCCTCAAAACATGTATTGTTGGTGAAATCTCCTTCTCAAAGTTTCAGAAGTTTCTGCACATTTGAGCATGATTTCCTCGATTTATTCCCTCGTCCGATATGATCTACCAGGTAAAAGATCGGTAAACTCATGCAATTTTACATGCACGTTTCTTAAATGTGTGGTATTTTAATAGAAATCATTGGAGCCATTTTTAGAAAGAAAGAAATGAGAAAATTTGTCCATATAAAGAGTTGTTTGGAGTGGAGTAGATTTTCTTGGAAAAAATCAGGTCCCATCTTGATAAGATTTGAAGTTATTGAATAAGTTTGCGAAATTTATAGAACTTCGTGTTTAATTATACAATCTCTCTCTCTCTCTCTCTCTCTCTCTCTCTCTCTCTCACACACACACACACACACATACACAAATTTTAGAAGATAATGTTAGTTCACTTAAAATCAACAAGAATTAATTTTACTTTAAATGTATTAGAATATGTATACAAAATGCAAATGTCATTTAATCCAAGTAATATTACTCTTTAATGGGTCATCTAGTTATTGTTCAACAGAAAAATACGTACCTACCTACATATATACACACCTTTTCATTTTTAATTTATGTTGTTCACATACACAAATAGGTTATTTTCTAAAATTGGAGTTGGGGGTTTGAAGGCTTAAAGTACGCACGTTCTATATATATATATATTAACGTGATATTTAAATTTAACATCTTCCAAGAATGTGACATTTGCATTAAAATCCTTTACGTCGAAAGTTTTTCGTTACTTTTGATTTAAGCACACTACCTTATGTTTAAGATATTTGTATGCCTAATAAAATGTACCTAGATTTACCTTGAATTTCTGCCTAGTAATTCCTCACTCGGAATTAATTTTGTTCAACTGATAAACTATTACGAATAAAAATTTGCTGTAAAATCAGCTCCTCATAAAACCTAATTTTGTGCTGTTAGTCTAGTTATCCCACTGTGTGACACTCTGTGTCATTCTGATCCTTGCTTCATCAAACTTCGTGCTTTTTTTTTTATTTATTTATTTATTTATTCATTCATTTTGTTAATTACAAAAGTTATAAGTTATATTATAATACATTATATCGGTTCACAATTTTTTTATATATATAGTTATGAACAATGTTGTCTGTGCGTTTAAAGTAAACATGTGCAGGAAGATGGTAACAAATAAGAAGGTGTTGTAAGCGCTATAGAATGAGCAAGGCAAAAGCTGTTGCCGACTGCCGTGAAAGACGCTTATGTTTTTGCAGATCTTCTCTTGCTGCTCTAAGATGACAGCGTAAACCGTCGACGCTGGGATGCGTTTCAGACAACATATAATGCTGAAAGCCAAGTGCGAGCCACACCTGTGCGAAGCGGTCGGTAGTACTTCGAGTCTCTAGTTGTAGTAATGTGCGAACATAATCGTTTGGATTTTGCGAAGGAGCAAGACGGTGCAATTGCGAAACAACCCAGTGCCAAATCTGTCGTGCTGTTGTGCAGGTAACAAAACGATGGCGTAGAGTATCCCGCACACCGCAAATGTTGCATGTGGGGGTCCTCACCATGTTGTATCGGAATTTTTTATCCTCTGTAGCCACAACATCATTGATGACCAAATATGCGCATGTAGTCCACTCCGTAGATAAGTTGCGCAAATGGATGTTCCGCCATACCTGACACCAGGGTCTGTTGGGCATCGTATCCTCCACATGAATTGGTGCAAGCAGCCGCTGTAGGAAAAGCTTGTATAGCTCATTTGATAGTCCTCTAGGTTGCTGAGGTAGGACATCGACATCAATGCCATCCAAAACATGGAGTGCTCTCTTAAAACCCGCAGGAGCAGCCCGAACTGGAGTTCCAAGAGAATTCTTGAAGGGTTCCCAAAATGCTATTTCTTGTTCATCTCCATATCCCCTTGTGGCAAGTATAATAGATTTAACAAGAAGCGCTTTACTCTTAGGGCCCACTGCAATTAAACCTAAGCCGCCTTCGTTACGTTTTCGCCACAATTGGGTTTTAGCTATACGAAAGGGCTGTGCTCTCCATAAATAGTATCCAATAAGTCGTTCAATTCGGGAGACGTGTTTTTCAGGCATTGGTAGTATCTGCGCCATATACCATAATTTTGCCAAAACAAACTGATTGATGTGCCACACTTTCTGTAGAAGATTCAAGTTTCGGCCAAGATGTGCAGTGGTATGCAGCCTAATCAAATTTATTTTGTGATCCCAGTTGCGAGCAATCATCGATGTAAACGGCTTGGAGAAGAAGATGCCGAGAATCTTGACACTATATTGTATCGGGATATCGAGCAATGTGTGATCAGTCGGCCACGATCCAAGAGAGAGCAGTTGCGACTTCGCGGTGTTCATTTTGGCATTAGAAGCTTTCTCATAAAGTGTGATGGCGGTATGTACCAAGGGTAAGGCCTCGCGCCTACGGATGAGCAGCGTGACGTCATCAGCATAAGCTCTGGCACAAAGTAATCGAGCTGTAGTGACAGTCCCAGTCAACTTAGCTTGAAGATAGCGAAGAAAGGGTTCTAAAGAAAGGGAGAAGAGAATCATTGATAGTGGACAACCCTGGCGTACAGAGTTAGTAAGCTTTATAGGCTTACTGAAGTATCCATTGACTTGCACCTTCGAAGACATCCCACTGTAGACGGTTCTGATTGCAGATATTAGCAACGGTGGAAGTTTGAATTTCTGAAGCACTTTAAACATATAAGCATGGCCAACTCTATCAAAGGCGCGTTGGGGATGATCGGACTTGACTGCGATACAGCGCTATTATAACAGAAATTCCTTGGATGGTAGGCAAACCGAATAACAAAACAGATGGAAGGGTTAAAGCTTGTCATATTTTCACAGTAATACAGGGGCCAGAGTAACCGTCAGAGAATGAATCGTGGGCGAAACAATTTAAGTTGAAGCTAGAAACCATAATCCCACAGGCACGAGGCACAAGATTGCAATAGTTTTTAAACACAATATTTTATTGAACTATAATGTGTAGCTAATGTATATACGCACCTTTTATATTAAGTATTATTTTCTCTAGACACTAAGTTCAAATAATGTACATAGTAACTAGAGAAGGCACTGTATTACACCAAAATTTCAATGTCTAGATGTCACCGGAAATGCATGTTTTGAGGTCAATTGTGTCCGAAAATTTCTAGAAAATAGTCCGTGTGTGTCTATGTGTGTGGACAGCATATCTCAAAAACGAAAGACAGTTAAATACCAAACTTGGTATTTATGTTTAGTACCTTCCAAGGATGCGACACAAAGATTTTAAAGAAAATTCGCGCACCACAAAGTACTCTTCACATGGAAAACTTTTTGAAAATGTTTTTCTCAAAAATGGCTCAAATGATTTTGATTAAAATGCCGCACACTAAAGATATTTATATCACATATACATTTTTTTTTTTTGAATTTTCTGGGAATAGTCTCAGAAAAGCTTTTTATTCTGAATCAGTTTTGCAGAATTTTGTGTACCGTTTAAATTGTAAGAGATAAACAAACCCTTACTTTACAAAAAAGTGTAGATATAATTAAAACACATAATTTACGCCGTATAAATATTCCTAGTAGAGTTGAGCCATTTCTAGATATTCCTTGTTATTGGTTTTAATTTTAAGCTAACTAACTTTTCTCAAACGGGACCATGGAAATCAAACTGAACCTCAATTGTTTCACATAGCGAGCAGCTTTTAAAAAGATTTGACTATCGCTTTAGTCTAATGTGTAACCTTATTGCCCTTCTATGAGACTTAAAAGGAAGCAAGTAATAAGACTAATTATTCTGCTAATGTTTATTTGGATTAGCATGACGTAGATAAAAGGATAATGTTTTATAAGAATAGTTTGTGTATGGAACAGCTAGAGAAAGCTATATAAATGGAACATGTAGTTCTAATTTTGAAGTTTTCGATTATATCCTTAGAGAAGCCGAATATTATAAGGGTATGTTTAATTTGGAGTGAGTAAAATTTAATCTAAGAAATCTGCAAATCCATAACTTCAATATCATTGAGATGAGCTACACTTAATTGACCTAATATTGGCTAAACTACAAAGCCCGGGATCTAAAGTACTTACGACATTGTAAGTCACCATTGAGGCATGTCATCTCAGAATAATTTGAGATCACCTTGTAGTTTACCGAGAAACATACGAGTCAGTTGAAGAATTTAATGTCATTCCGGCATGACGGTATGGTAGCTCAGTGGCAGCCGGCTAGAGATCGGGAGATCAGTGGTTCATATCCCGGCTATGGCATTGAATTTTTCAGTCTGTCTCTACCTGACGGATTCTTAACTGTTCATCAGACTTAGCAAACCTATATTTTAATTTAGGAGCACTACATGTTTTTACATCAAAATATTAAATAACTTTGAATATTAATAATGTTAACTGCTGCAATTAAATTTAAAAATAACATTGATGCAAATACTGATATTAATATCGTGCAGTTGTTTAAAATGAGGAAATTGTACTTCGCCAAACAATAACAATTGGCTTTTATATCTATGCTTCTTCAGTAGGATATTATACTGAAAATCAAATAAATATCTTATAAATTAGTAAATAAATGAATCTAATACGGGTGCATCGTTTATATACTTCTTTTTTTAAAAAAAAAATCAGTTCGGATTATTGTTTTTGATAGTGTTTAACGCCCGCTTTAACTACTTACGGCACCGCGGGCGATGACACTGATAATACATGAATGAAGAGGGAGTACCGGTGGAATACGATGGCAGGGAAAACCTGAGAACCCGGAGAAAACCCGCCCCTGCGCCGCTTTGTCCACTAGAAATCTCACATGCGGTCGCTTGGGATCGAACCCGGGCTGTGTAAGTGAGAGGCGAGAGGTCTGACCACTCGGCCACGGCGCGGCCCAGTTCGGATTAATATATCCCTTTGTAGCTATAACGTATCTAATGTATAATGAAACATTTTCTGCAAACGTTTTTCTACATCAATGTGAAGTGGATAGAGAAAGTAACTATTTTAAGTATAGCTTCTAAGAAGACCGCAGAAGATGTATTTCCAGTGAAATGAATATCAAATTTCTGTTTGGAATACAATACTTTGTCCCTCTACCACAGATAAACAGGCCCTGGAGAAAGCTAATAATAAGGTTTTATTCGAACAGCCAGTAGTATTACGTGGAGAAAGTGTATGACTTAAGGGCAAGTAGGCTACTCAATTTTCCTCTAAGTTAATGCGCAAATCTGCTTTGCCTTAAGACCATAGTCTTCCGTAATTCTATGACAAGAGCCTTTGCCCCGGGCCGCGACAGTGTTTTGTCTTCATATTGCTGGAATTACTTTTCACAGCGAAATGAAATTTCATCTCGCCTCTTTTGTCTCTTGCTCCCGTTGCTTGGAAACGTTCGGAGAACAATATCCTGGAGATACCACTTATACGCTCCTTCGATCCTTCCAATTTGAACACTAATCTTTAAACACAAACGTGTTGCTAATTTTATAGATTCTATATAGTTGTATCAGATTTTAATCCAAGCTAAAACCCTGAGGTCTTTCATCTATCTGTTCTGCAAACAAACTATTCTTACAAAAGAGTATTCTTTTATCTACATCATTTTAATCAAGATAAACATCGCCAGAAATGGTCTCATATTTAGTTCCTTATAAGAAGAAGGGGAATAAGGGAATACACTAGGCTAAAGCGACTGTCAAATCTAGTAAAATCTGTCGCTATGCACTGATATTGAAATTATGTTCTCTTTTCATGGCCAGAAGTTAAGCAAAGGATGAATGAAAGAGACTTCTCGTTGAGTAAGGTTCAGGTATTATAAAATTGAACTAATAAAAGAGAACATCTCGGAAATGGTTAGATCTAAAACAAAAAATATATGGAAGAAGCTGTTGTTTTAAAGTGA
Source organism: Hymenopus coronatus (assembly GCA_030762935.1). NCBI lineage: Eukaryota > Metazoa > Arthropoda > Insecta > Mantodea > Hymenopodidae > Hymenopus > Hymenopus coronatus. The sequence goes on from CM060897.1 coordinate 34,032,359, forward strand.
TCTATATTTTTGTGTCGCCCTCCGTGGTGTAATGGTAATCATGCTAACTTCATATATCCGGCGGAGGACGATGGATTTTTACGGGCGTAAAAGTCCTTAGCATGGCTTCCTTCGGAAGGTAAGTAAAGCCGATGGTCCCATGTCGTAGATTTAGGCACGTAAAATAACTCAAGCCTGATAAAGAGGCCTCTGAGTTAAATGTCACGACCAATATAGAACGGGACGCTGAGAACCACATTTGTTAAGGAGCTTCATAAATAAAACTCCATTTCACTTCTTTCTACATTTTTGTGTAGTAAGTTTTTGTCTATCTCTTACGGTTTACCAGTTGTGCAAAAATCATTTAGATTGAAGAGGACTTCAGGGGCTTAGCCAAGAAATTAATAATATGCATCTCATTTGCCATGTAAACAATCTTTAATAGATGACATTGTAAACAAAATCGTTAGAGCCATTTCTAAAACGACTTAAAATTTCGAACAATATTTCATGAAAAGAGTAGTTTGGGGTGGGGGGCATTTTCCCGACAACTTTTTTCTCGCATTCTTGCAAGAACTACATTTAAATACCAAGTTTGGTATTAACCGAATTTACGCTGTTGGGCTCTGCTGTGTTTAGACACACATACAGAGATCCTTTTCTATGCTTTATTTTGGGATCCTCAAAACATGTATTTCCCTTGAAATCTCGCTATGGAATTTTTGGGTGGAATCCAATCCCTTTTCTACCTTCAATGTAAATTGAACATGCGTACTAGAGAAAGTGAGGGATAGATGTATTTAAACTGCATTAAACTTTCAAAAGGTTTTATTTCGTTTAAAACCTAAGTATAGAAAATTAAACGGATATACGCATTTTGAAGTCTCCTGAAACAAAACAAGGTGCATTTATGTGTTTTATCTGCAATCAACATAACCCAAATAGGTAAAATATGGTGAATTCCAAATCTCAGCATGCTTCACGCATTTCGCCATTGAGAAGGCTTACCGTGGCTTAATATACAATTGTGTCATATATGTTTTCGAAGTCTTGACTGGTGCTTACTGTCTCTACACTTATTGTGTGCATAGTGTATAGAGAAGGCATTGTATTACACCCAAAAATTCGATACCGAGATTTCACCGGAAACACATGTTTTGGGACCTCCTGAATACAATAATTTGTTTTTAAATATATCCGTGTTTGTGTGTGTGTGTGTATGTCTAAAGGCAGCATAGCTCAAAAACGAAAAGTGCGTTAAATAGCAAATATGTAAGTTCAGTACCTCTCAAGGTTTTCAAGAAAATATCCCCATCCCCCACTAGCCTTTTCATGGAAAAAAAAAACAATTGAAAATATTGATTTTCTCAAAAAAAAAGTCTACAACGATTTTGATTAAAATCTGTAATATTTAAGATAGTTACAAGGCAATTAAAATTAGATATATCTTGAATTTTCCGGGAATAGCCTCTGAAGACATTTTTATTTGGGATTAATTTTTCTGAACTTTGCATAAATGAAGAGATGGACATAAACTTAGAGTACCAAAATTTAGATCTCGTTAAATCACACAGCTTATGTCAAATACATTTTTTTCGTGGATGTGACCATTTTCGAGATATTTTTGGTTTTTGGTTTCAGTTTTAAAATACTAAAAACTTTTCTATACAGGGACTTGTCAATTCATGGCCACGTAAAGAATCGGATTTCAATCCCATAGCAACCACATTTTAAAACATATGACTGTCACTTTAGCCTAGTGTATTCTTTTATTTCCCTTTTCCTTATAAGGAACTGATGCCTTCCGTGGTGCATTGGTTACCATACTAACTTCATGTACCCAAGGTGACGGATTCAAACCTCGCGGAGGACGATGGATTTTTTCGGGCGTAAAAATCCTTAGCATGGCTTCCTTCAGAAGAGAAGTAAAGCTGTTGGTCCCGTGTCGTAGATTTACGGAACGTAAAAGAACCTCAAGCCTGATAAAGAAACCTGTGAGGAAAATTACGCGGTATAGAATGGGTCGCTGAGAACACAGTAATTAAACGAAAACTCCATTTATTTTTTATAAGGATCTAAGTAATAAGATTAGCATGCAGTATTTAGAAGAATAAGCTGATAAACAATAATTTGTTACAGATATGAAGAGAAAGTCATATGAATGGAACACATCAGATTTTTAAAACGTCCATACTAATGTTTTCCTTCTTTTTTCTCTTGGCGCAAATGGTTGAATGATTGGGATTATGTCTTCTTTCAAACGCCACAGATTTTTATGTTATTCCGTTTAAACGTTAAATGCTGTTTCCTTATGTTTTATGTAACTAAGGAAATGGAGGAGTATTTCATCTTCTAGGCCAACTGCGACTTTTAAACCTCCAGTAGGAATGGATGAGTCGAAAGGGTACGTCCAGGCGTAGCTCAGCGATTGCCCTTCTGTCTGCAGATAGTTCGATCAGAAGCTTCGCAGGGAATAAATATTGTTTTTCCTCAAAGATCACCCTCGGATGTTCCGTATACTCCCGTCGCCGCACTAGACCATGCTATTCTTATAAGTCTGATGTATTTTTCTCCATCTCTGCAACAAATTGTTGACAGAAACGCCATTCTTCTATCTACTATAGATAAATCGAGACAAACATTAGCAGAAATGGTCTTATTACTTGCTTCCTTGTAAGTAGAAGGGAAATAAGAGAATATACTAGACTTAAACGATAATAAAATATTTTAAAAGCTGGTTGTCATGTGGTTGAAATCTGTTTCTTTCCATGGCCAGGAGTTGAAAGTTTCCCGTATGAGAATTTAAAACTGAAACCAATTAAAAGGAACATCTCGGGAATGATCAACTCCAAGAAAAAATGTATATGGCAAATTGTGTGTTTTAACGAGCTCTACATTTTTGTGCAGTAAGTTTTTGCTTATCTCTTACGGTCTACCAATTAAGCAAAATGCAACAAAATTCATCCAGAATAAAGAGGTCTTAAGAGGCTATTCCCAGAAAAGGAAAGGGCCTTTGTTTAATTTTACTCAATTCACCTCTCACTTACCAATCCAATTCACCCCTCACTTACCAATCCAATTCATCCCTCAAGATATACATTTTATTTGTCATGTAAATATATTTAATGTTTAGTACTTTAATCAACATCGTTTGAGTCATTTTTGATAAAATCAAAATTTTCGACTTTTTTCCATATAAAGAGTAGTTTTGGTTGGGGAAATCTTTGTTTCGTATCCTTGCAAGATACTAAACTTGAATACTAAGTTTGAATATTTTACCGACTTTTATTGCAGTTATGGTGTTCACAGACACACGGACCTTTTTCTAAATAAAATGTTGGGATGCAACAGAGGACCCTAAAACGTGTATTTCCGTTGACATCTCAACTTTTTAGGTGGAGATTAATACATACTCTGCCTATGCACCATGTACTATGTAGAAAAAGTGTTTTTTTTTTAATAGAGAATACCAAAAGATTGTTTCCAGTGAAATATCGGTATCAAATATTTGGGTGGAGTGCAATATCTTTTTTATCTGTGTACTATGTAGAGAATGTAAAAATCTGAAGTGTTTCATTTACATGACTTTCTCTCTTCAGCAAACAAACTATTCTTACAAAAGATTATTCTTCTGTTTATTTCATGCTAATAGAGATAATCATTAGCAGAATGGTCTTATTACTGTTCCTTATACTTAGAAGGAATCTAAGGGAATACACTAGGCTAAAGCAATAGTCAAATATTTTAAAAGCTGTCGCTCTACGATTGTTATCGGAATTCTCTATAATGACCGGGTGTAAAACAAAAGAAACACTGCTGACTTCTCTTTGAGAAGTATGAGAATATTAAAATTGAAACCAGTAACAGGGAATAGTTAGCTCTATAACAGAAATGTATATGACATAAATTGTGTGCTTTGACGGGATTTGTATTTTTTGTGTAGTAAGTTTTGTCTATCTTCTCACGGTTTACCAGTTATGCAAAACTCATCCAGAATGCAGAAGACTTCAGAGGCTATTCCCAACAATTTGAAGGTATACATTTTATTTGCCATTTAAATATCTTAAAATACGGTATCTTAATCAAAATCGTTAGGGCCAATTTTGGGAAATTCTAAAATTTCGAAAAATCTTCCATATAAACGGTTGTCTGAGTTGGGGATGTTTCTTAAAAAGTTTCCTGTCGTATTCTTGGAAGATACTTAACTTAAATTCCAAGTTTAGTTATTTAACCGACTTTTCGTTTTTGAGTTATGTTATCCACAGATACAGATGCACACGTGGAACTATTTCTAAAACTTTTTGATTCAGGGTACCTCAAAACATGCATTTCAAATAAAATCTCGACGTCGAATTTTTAGTGGAAATTTTTTAGTACTTGTATTTTACTGAAGAGGTCTTCAAAGGCCATTTCCAGAACATTTAAAATATACTTACACTTTATTTGTGATGAAAATATGTTAAACATACGGTATTGTGACCAAATCGTTTTAGCCATTTTTGAAAAAATAAAACAATTCGCAAACATCTCCACGTGAAGGTTAATTTCTGTTGCATCCTTGAAAGATTCTGAATTTAAATATTAGTTTGGTATTTCACGGACTTCTCGTTTTCTCGTTTTGCTGCTTACAAACACATACACGGACACACACATGCATACCAACACGGATCTTTTTCTAAAAATATTTTATGTACTTAGGGCGCCTCAAAACATGTATTTCCGGTGAAATTTCGGAATGCATATTTTGGGTGCAATACAATACATGTTCTTCTTATCTGCATTGTACTTAGGTAGATAAAGTAATAAACAATAATGATGTGCAGAAAATCTTTTGCAAATGAAAAGGAGTTTTTTTATTATTATGTTTGTTAGGCATTATGATGTCTGTGGTTTCACCTCCTTTTATTTCTTACCCTACTTTTCATTGTTTATTGTAATAAATGGTAAAAATATGAATTATGTGACACATTTAAAGAAAATTGTAGTGAATTTATTATGAAAGTTCACCTCTTAATTCTTCCACCATTCTTACAAGTGAGTTATTGTGTATTAACAGCTAACTTAATAGCGCTTCAACAACACTTCAGAATAACAATAGCAAGTTCGTATATTATAGTGAATTAATCAGGAAATTGTGGGAGTGCGTAGGCACGTGTGACAACAATCAGGAGCTGCAAACCTACTCCGTGAAGTTTCTGTATCCTTGAACTTTGGTACTATTGATATTCCTGCCTTTTTGTTATATTTTGCTTGCACGTAGCTGATATAATTTTCTAAATGTGTTTATATACTATACTATGTATTCTATAAATATTCCTTGAATATTATTCGCCCTTGAGCGCTACATCGAATGTGGTTGAAGAAACCTGAAAAGAAAAAACTTTTTTGATGTCAAATATCATTTACTGTTATGGTTTAAATGCTTAAAAAATGATTAGTTTTTAGAAGTGTAAATATCTTACACTTTATTATATTTTACTAGGAAGTATTTTTATGTTACACAACATTTAATCTGAAAACTAAGTAGGCATATAGATAATCGGGGAATAAAATGCAAAATTTAAATTTTGAAACTTTCACATTTTCATCGTTTAGGATATTTCACAGAAGACTCGATTTTCATGTTTTAGAAATTAATTGCTTTGAAAGTTAGGCACATAGGATCATAAACATTAATTAAAACAAATTAGCTTGAATTTGTATAAATTAGCAATGTTATTATTACAATGTCCTTTGGCCTTCGACTGTCGTCAGAGTATTGGACCGCCCCTTGGGTCCTCTTTTTACTTTCTCTAGCCCCATATGTACAATGTACATAGGGATAGAGAAGTATTGCATTCCACCCAAAAATTCGATACCGAGATTTCACCGGAAATACATGTTTTAGGACCTCCTGTATCCAAAAAAAGCATTTTGAGAAAAAGGTCCTTGTGTGTGTGTGTGTGTGTGTGTGTGTGTGTGTGTCCGTGTGTCTGTGAACATGATAACTCAAAAACGAAAAGTAGCTAAGATACCAAACTTACTTGGTATTTAAGTTTAGTATCTTCCAGGTATGCGACACGAAGATTTTGAGAAAAAAAACCCCACCCCAAACTACCCTTAACTTGGAACTTTTTTCGAAAATTTTGATTTTCTTAAAAATGGCCCTAACGATTTTGATTAAAATATCATATATTAAATATATTTACCTGACAAATAAAATGTATATCTTGAATTTTCTGGGAATAGCTTCTAAGGACCTGTTTATTCTGAATGAATTTTGCTTAATTTGACATAACTAGTAAACCGTAAGAGATAGACAAAAACTTTTTATACAAAAAATGTAGGTGTTGTTAAAATACACAAGTTTTGCCATATACATTTCTCTCGTGGAGCTTACCGTTTTCAAGGTATTCATTGTTATTGGTTTCAGTTGTGAAGTACTTCTACTTTTCTCAGACGGGAGTGTGCGTTTTTCTTTTGTTCAACTCCTGGCCAAGAAAAGAAGCGATTTGTAATGACAATGGCATAATGACAGCTTTTAAAACATTTGACTATTGGTTTAGCCTAGTGTATTCCCTTATTTTCTTCCTACTTAAACGGAACTAAATAATAAGAACATTGTGCTAATGAGTACTACGATTAGCAAGGTGCAGAGAGAAGAAGAATCTTATGTATGAAGTTTGTAGAGCAGCTAGAGAAAGTCATGTGAGTGTAACACATCAGATTTTTGGAGTAGTGGTCCCTGGTCTACATATCCATTGACAGGGCGCCTCAACCAGGAAACTATAGGGATCCTGCAATAGCTGCTCCGCCAGTCCTGGTACCTACCGCCCGGTGTCTTTTCTTACCTTATAACTCCTGGAGGCGCCCCTTATATCCTTATGTCGATACCCCTCCGCAAAGGCCCTATTGAGTAATAAGATCAACTTATGAAAGCTCTCTGTATTTCATTTTTTATGCTTTGTGTCGCCGCTTCTTTTCGGAATGTAAATGTTCATTTAATGAGAGTTATTCTTTTTCAGGTGAGTGACTCGTCATGCTGTTTTGTTGGCCTTATTAGCGAAAGGTAAGTTTTTGCTTTCAGATGAGACCCATTTTCTTGATAGCAAATCGACGCAAGCGAATATAGTTGAAATGGAAAACCAGTTAGGGTTCCTGCTCTCCTTCACCTTACCCTTCGAGTCAACTTCACGTTACAATGTCTCAAGCTATACTTGACAGATTGCGATTAAGAAAACGAGATTATACCTAAATATTATCTCCCAGTTATCAGTTGCCTAAAAAAATACAGAATTTTCACTGAAAACCATACATTTGTTTTGAAAATCTGTTTTTTTTAACTTTTTTTCAATTACTTATTTTAATGAGTGGCTGTTCTACCTTCATGTTTAAGAAAATTGCTTTTAAATTCGTATTTTTCCCCAAGATAATTACGGTGCTAGCTTTAGCTTATTCGCTCTGTATATTTCATTTAAACGAGATAAACCTTTAAAGAAACATATATAAATGCTTAGGCATGGCATCTTGTTTGGATTCCAGAGCTTTACACATAGCTTTATTCTCCTGAAGATGCCGGACGCAGACTCCAATGAAACGTCGGTGATGAAAACATTTGGACCACGGCGTACAAGCCCGACAAACATATATAATGAACTTTATAGAGATAGTTCCAATATTTCGTTGTAGATACAAGGGGAATACAGGAAGCTAAAGTGATAGCCACTTGTTTAAAACGCAGGTCACTATGTGCTTTGTCATTTAGTACTTCTTACATTGGCACGAGAAACAAAATACTGGCGACTTAGAACTCAGGAAAAAATTGCGTTCATTGGAAATTTTAATCTCAGTAGCAACGAATATCTTGAAAATGGATTAAGGCTCAACAGTTCATATAAGTTAAATATTTTTAAAAAAATCTCATATTTACTGTTGTTAGCTCTTATCTATCCTTTCTGGTTTCACAGTTATACAAAGTTGAATAACATTAATTCAGAATGAAGAAAACTTTACGGTCTCTTCGCAGAAAATTCAATATGTACATTTTAGTTGTCACGCAAATATCTTTAAGCATATGATCATTTAATCATATGACTTTGTACTGTATTTATTATTACTTCATTTTTTATTTATTCTTTTCACTTAGCGAATTACTGAATCACGCATTATGCAGCTTCTTCTTATTTCCCCTTTACTCACTGAACTGTAGAATATAGGGTTCCTCTTCCGGATGCTCACTAACTGTTCCAACGCAACGCTTCTCTTTTCTCTCCTGAACGCTTGCTATATCTTGAACACAAGAATCTTTTCGATCGTTCGTGCATCTCAGAAACTCCACAAACGAAGTCACTGTCGCGAGTATGCTCGCCAATATATAATCGAACACGCTTCGAGGAAGTTCGCGGGAGACGGAGAAATAACGTCCACAAATATCTCGTTCTATCCTGATAGTGCTTTACAGATTTACATTGGCGAGAGAAAACCAACTAGCCAGTTGGTGCCGAAGGATATATTGTTTTCGATGCAAAGAAGTGGCCCACAGAGCTAAGTCAAATGTAGCAAATTTTGATAAGTTAAAAATGACAAAAACCTTCCAAGTAAAATGTAATATTGAATAACTTCTGTCACATTCTTGGACGTTTGGTTACTACACATTAGAGAAATAGGTAAACACATTTTTGCATTCCACTGAAAAATTGGATACCGGATTTCCCGGAAATATGTGCTTTTAGGACCCTGAACAAAAATAAAACACTCTTAGAAGTGTGTGTGTGTCTGTATGCAGTATAATTCGTAAACGAATAAGGATAAGTACCATTGGCACTTAATTGTAGTACCTTCCAACTTCCCTTTGTATGGAATACTTTCGACATATTTTATTTTCTCAAACATAATTTAACTCGAAAATATCGACCTAGATATGAAAGATATTTACTTGGAAAATAAAATAATATCTTGATTTTTTTTTGCTGGTGTGAGCCTTACTTCATTCGCAAGGAATTTTGTACAATATTGTATAATTAGTAAATGTTAAGTGGTAGACGAAACACACTCCATAAAAATATAACAATGTTTAAAACACAATTTATTCGGGAAAAAATTGCGCTATAAACTATTTCCAAATAACCATTAATGGTTCGAATTGTTGAATACTGAATAATTCTTTACCGTTGATTTCCATTTGTTTCTCATGGTTGCATGCAAAGAGTATAGAATTTTAAGACAAGAGTCCAATTTTTAATTTCTCTACTTATTACATAGTACAAAGGTAGGGAAAGTATGGTACTCCACTCAAAAATTCGATACCGAGATTTCCTCGGAAATACCAGTTTTAGGATCCCCTGTATACAAAAAAATCTGATGTGTACCATTCACATGACTTTCTCCATATCCCTGCAACAAATAATTCATAAAAAGCTTATAATTCTATTTACTTTATGCTAATCACATAAAAAATTAGCAGAAAAAGTTTTATTTCTCGCATCCTTGTAAGTAGAAGCGAAATAAGGGTCAACCGTAGGTTAAAGTGATCGTCAAAAGCTGGTTGCTATGTCAATGAAGTTCCTTTGTTTATATGGATAGTTGACAAGTTCCAGTATGAGAAAAGTATACGTTTTTCATAGCAGAAACCAAAAATAAGGAATGTCATAAAAACGACGAACTCCACGAAAAAAATGTATATAACATAAATTGTGTGTTTTAATGTGCTCTACATTTTTTGTGTAGTAAGTTTTTGTCCATCTCTTACGATTTAGCAGTTATTCAAAATTTAGTAAAATTCATCCAGAATAAACTACTCTTCAGAGGCTATTCCCAGAAAATTCAAGATATTCATTTCATTTGTCAGGTAAATACTCGTATGTTTAATATCCGACATTTTAATCAAAAACTTTATAGCCATTTTTGTGAAAATCAAAATTTTCGAGAAAAGTTCCATGTAAAGGGTAGTTGGGGTGGGGGAATTTTTCTCAAAATCTTCGTGTTGCATCCCTGGAAGATACTAAACTTAAATACCAAGTTTGGTATTTTACCGACTTTTCGTTTTTGAGTTATCGTGTTCACAGACACACACACACACACACACACACACACACACACACACACACACACACACACACACGGACCTTTTTGTGAAAATGCTTTTTTTGGATATTGGGGACCCTAAAACATATATTTCCGGTGAAACCGCGGTATCGAATTTTTGGTGGAGTGCAATACTTTCTCTATACACTATGTACATAGTGCGTATGGAGAAAATAAAAATCTGATGTGCACCATTCACAAGACTTTCTCCATATCCCTGCAACAAATAATTCTTAAAAAGCTTATACTTCTATTTACTTTATGCTAATCAGAAAAAATTAGCAGAAATAGTCTTATTACTCGCTTCCGTGTAAGTAGAAGCGAAATAAGGGACAACCTAGGTTAAAGTGATAGTCGAAAGCTGGTTGCTATGTCAATGAAGTTCCTTTGTTTATATGGATAGGAGTTGACCAGTTCCAGTATGAGAAAAGTATACGTTTTTCATAGCAGAAACCAAAAATAAGGAATGTCATAAAAACGACGAACTCCACGAAAAAAATGTATATAACATAAATTGTGTGTTTTAATGTGCTCTACATTTTTTGTGTAGTAAGTTTTTGTCCATCTCTTACGATTTAGCAGTTATTCAAAATTTAGTAAAATTCATCCAGAATAAACTACTCTTCAGAGGCTATTCCCAGAAAATTCAAGATATTCATTTCATTTGTCAGGTAAATACTCGTATGTTTAATATCCGACATTTTAATCAAAAACTTTAGAGCCATTTTTGTGAAAATCAAAATTTTCGAGAAAAGTTCCATGTAAAGGGTAGTTGGGGTGGGGGAATTTTTCTCAAAATCTTCGTGTTGCATCCCTGGAAGATACTAAACTTAAATACCAAGTTTGGTATTTTACCGACTTTTCGTTTTTGAGTTATCGTGTTCACAGACACACACACACACACACACACACACACACACACACACGGACCTTTTTGTGAAAATGCTTTTTTTGGATATTGGGGACCCTAAAACATATATTTCCGGTGAAACCGCGGTATCGAATTTTTGGTGGAGTGCAATACTTTCTCTATACACTATGTACATAGTGCGTATGGAGAAAATAAAAATCTGATGTGCACCATTCACATGACTTTCTCCATATCCCTGCAACAAATAATTCTTAAAAAGCTTATACTTCTATTTACTTTATGCTAATCAGGAAAAATTAGCAGAAATAGTCTTATTACTCGCCTCCGTGTAAGTAGAAGCGAAATAAGGGACAACCTAGGTTAAAGTGATAGTCGAAAGCTGGTTGCTATGTCAATGAAGTTCCTTTGTTTATATGGATAGGAGTTGACCAGTTCCTGTATGAGAAAAGTTTACGTTTTTCATAGCAGAAACCAAAAATAAGGTGTCACAAAAACGACGTACTCCACGAAAAAAAATGTATATAACATAATTGTGTGTTTTAAGGTGCTCTACATTTTTTGTGTAGTAAGTTTTTGTCCATCTCTTACGGTTTAGCAGTCATTCAAAATTTAGTAAAATTCATCCAGAATAAACTACTCTTCAGAGGCTGTTCCCAGAAAATTCAAGATATGCATTTCATTTGTCAGGTAAATATGTTTAATATCCGAAAGTTTAATCAAAATCGTTAAGAGCCATTTTTGAAAAAATCAAAATTTTCGAGAAAAGTTCCATGTAAAGGGTAGTTGGTGGTGGCGGGATTTTTCTCTAAATCTTCGTGTCGCGTCCCTGGAAGATACGAAACTTAAATACCAAGTTTGGTATTTTACCGACTTTTCGGTTTTGAGTTATCGTGTTCACAGACACACGGACACACGGACACACACACACACACACACACACACACGGACCTTTTTGTCAAAATGTTTTTTTTGGATATTGGGGACCCTAAAACATATATTTCCGGTGAAACCGCGGTATCGAATTTTTGGTGGAGTGCAATAGTTTCTCTATACACCATGTACATAGTGCGTATGGAGAAAGTAAAATCTGATGTGCACCATTCACATGACTTTCTCCAAATCCCTGCAACAAATAATTCTTAAAAAGCTTATACTTCTATTTACTTTATGCTAATCAGAAAAAATTAGCAGAAATAGTCTTATTACTCGCTTCCTTGTAAGTAGGAGCGAAATAAGGGACAACCGTAGGTTAAAGTGATAGTCAAAAGCTGGTTTCTATGTCAATGAAGTTCCTTTGTTTATATGGATAGGAGTTGACAAGTTCCAGTATGAGAAAAGTATACGTTTTTCATAGCAGAAACCAAAAATAAGGAATGTCATAAAAACGACGAACTCCACGAAAAAAATGTAAATAACATAAATTGTGTGTTTTAATGTGCTCTACATTTTTTGTGTAGTAAGTTTTTGTCCATCTCTTACGATTTAGCAGTTATTCAAAATTTAGTAAAATTCATCCAGAATAAACTACTCTTCAGAGGCTATTCCCAGAAAATTCAAGATATACATTTCATTTGTCAGGTAAATATGTTTAATATCCGACATTTTAATGAAAATCGTTAGAGCCATTTTTGCGAAAATCAATATTTTCGAAAAAAGTTCCATGCAAAATGTGTTGTGGTGGGGGGATTTTTTTCAAAACCTTCGTTTCGCATCCCTGGAAGATACTAAACTTAAATACCAAGCTTGGTATTTTACCGACTTTTCGTTTTTTGAGTTATCGTGTTCACAGACACACGAACTCACGGAGACACAGACACACACACAGACGGACCTTTTTGTGAAAATGCATTTTTTGGATATAAGGGACCCTAAAACATATATTTCCGGTGAAATCTCGGTATCGAATTTTTTGGTGGAGTGCAATACCTTCTCTGCACACTATGCACATAGTACGTGTAGAGAAAGTAAAAACTAAAACTTTAAAAAAAAAATCGGTAAAATACTATCCTTGAAATTTAAGTTTAGTATCTTCCTAGTACGTATGCAACACGAAGATTTGGTAGAAAATCTGCCCAACCCAAACTACCCTTTATATGGAAAAATTTCGAAATATGAAAGATATTTACTCACAGAAAATGCATATTTTGAATTTATAGGAATAGCCTCCGAAGACCTCTTCATTCTGGATGACTTTTGCATAATTGGTAAATTGTAAGAGATAGAGAAAAAATCTTACTACATAAAAAATATAGATCTCATTAAAACACACAATTTGTCATATATTTTTTTGTGGAGTGGATTATTTTCGGGACATTCCTTTTTATTGGTTTCAGTTTTAAAATACTTAAAATTTTCTCATATGGAATTTGTCAACTCCTGGTCATGGAAAGCAACAGATTTTCAAAAAATTTAATTTCGCCTTTAGCCAGTAGGTATATCTCGTTATTTCCCTTCTACTTACAAGGTACTAAGTAATAAGATTATTTCTGCTAATGTTTATCTCGATTAGCATGAAATAGTAGAAGAATAAGCTTTTTAACAATAATTTGCTACAGAGAAAGTCATGTGAATGGAGCACACATTTTAAACATTATACTATCGTTATTCCCTTTGTATCTATAACGAAATATAACGAGATAGCTCAAATAAAATGAAGTAGACAGAAAATATGGAAATACAACAACAAAACTCTGATGTGTTCCATTCACTGACTTTCTCTTCATCTCTGCAACAAATTAATGTTAAAAAGCTTAACATTCTTTTACTTCATGCTAATCGAGAAACAATTAGCAGAAATAGTCTTATTTCTTGCTTTCATTCAAGAAGAAGGGAAATAAGGGAGTAGCATAGGCTAAAGATTAGTCAAATGCTGGTTGCTATGTGACTGAAGTTCCTTTGTTTCTATGGATAGGAGTTGACAAATTCCCATATGAGTAAAGTATAAGTTTTTTAAAGCTGAAACAAATAACAAGGAATATATAAAAATGATCAACTCTACGAGAAAAAGGTGTAGAACGTAAATTGTGTGTTTTAACGAGCTCTACATTTTCTATTAAGTAAGTTTTTGTCTATCTCTTACGGTTTGCCAGTTATGCAAAACTCCGTAAAATTCATCCAGAATAAAGTAGTCTTCAGAGGCTATTCCTGGAAAATTCAAGATATACATTTTCTTTATGAGTTAAATATCTTTAATATATACATTTTAATCAAAATCGTTAGAGCTATTTAGAGAAATTAAAAAATTTCGAAAAATGCTCTATATAAAGGGTAGTTGCGGGGATTTTCTTGAAAATCTTCGCGTCGCTTTCTTGGAAGATACTGAACTAACGGTCTTTTCGTTTTTGAGCTTTGCTGCCCACAGACATACACATATACACACAGACAGACACACAAACACGGATATTTTTCTGAAAAAAAAAGTTTTTTAATCAGGAAGTCTCAAAACATGTATTTCCGGTGAAATCTCGGTATCGAATTTTTGGGTGCAATTTGTATATCCACTAAAATAGTAGGGGTAGAGAAAAGAATGTGAATGTAACAAATCAGACTTTTAGGTTACGATGTACGGAAAATGCTTCTGTTGGATTTGCAAGGCCACATCCTATGAAATGTGGATGTAAAACGTTTGGTGGAAAACATCAGTAGTTTAGCTTTATAAATTATGACTTGAAGTAGGTAAATGGGTAGGTACTATATTTACGAACATGAGCGCTGGGAATTAACGCCGCTGTCATTCACATTTTAAAGATGTAGAAGCGCGAGTGTAGTTCGTTATAATAGGATAAACCTGTATTCATGACATTTAATTAAGGTAGACAGAGCGAGGTGTTGTTTCCAATAAATTCAGTGCATTGTGTTACCGCAGACATACACGGTCTTCTGTATGCACAGAGAGCGCCAAATGAAATTCTATTTTGTTAATTTCTGCAGCCAGCATTTAGTTTTTGTCATCAAAAAACTCATTATCTTTCGTGCAGTATTTTCATGTGCGGTTTCATTCATTCAGACACAGAAACATCGCACCCAGGTTCGAAACTCGTACCATAACTTCAGGGGTTTGCGAGTTATAGTTCATCTATATGTCATCACTTATTTAATTTATGTTGTCAGTTTTCTGTTACAACACCGTGAGGACTAAATTGACAATCTGTTGCGAAATAATACAATGTGATTTTTAATTACACCGACAAATTGCAGAAAGCTAACCGAAAATGGAAAAATAGCAGAAAGGGTCTTATTAGCTGCTTCCTTGTAAGTAGAAGGGGAAAAAGGGAGTACACTAGGTAAATCGATAGCCAAATCTTTTAAAAGCTGGTTGCTATGTGCTTGAAGTACATTTGCTTATATGGACAGGAGTTGATAAATTTCCGTATGGAAAAGTACGTTTTTCAAAGCTGAAACTAATATCTCGGAATATCGCAAAAACGCTCAACTCCACGAAAAAAAATGTATATAACACAAATTGTGTGTTTTAACGATCTCTACATTTTTTGTGTGGAAAGTTTTTGTTTTTCTCTTATGATTTACCAGTTATGCTAAATTCCACAAAATTCATCCAAAATAAACATGACTTCAGAGGCTATTCCCAGAAAATTTAAAAAGATACATTTTATTTGTGACATAAATATCTTAAATATAAGATATTTTAATCAAAATCTTAGAGCCTATTTTGAGTAAATCAAGTTGTTGAAATTTTTCCCATGATGGTTTGGGGGTGGGGGAATTTTCTTGAAAATCTTCGAAGTCACATCCTTTGAAGATACCAAACTTAAAATACCAAGTTAGGTATTTAACGGTCTTTTCGTTTTTGGGCTATTCCACTCACACATACACGGACACTTTTCTAAAAATTGTTTTTTTTTTGGATTCAGGGCGTCTCAAAACATGTATTTCCGGTGAAATCTCGGTATCGAATTTTTAGTGCAATACAATACCTTCTCTATACACTGTGTACATAGTACATGTAGAGAAAGTAAAAATAGTGTGTGTGCGGAGGTGGACTGAGTGTTGATGATGATTGATGGTATTTAAGGGCAGTCAAGTGCGAGGTTATTAGCGCCCTTATAAAACTGTCATGGCAAAAGCCAAGAGATAAACATCAGTATAAAATCGTTCAGAAATGCAATAATTGCTAAAATGAGTCATAAAATCTAAAAGCTATCCATTGCTGAAACCAAAAAAAAAGATATGAGTCTATAAACTAAATGCGAGCAATGGTGCTAAAAAGGGATAAATATAGCTAAAACTGAATTGCCATTTCTAAGGGTAAATGTGATGAAAATTAAAAAAGTAAACAAACAATACGTGCCGGCAGGATAAATAAAACAAACTAAATCCTTATTGTTAAAGTAACATTTGCTAAAAATGTATAAATGGTATCTATCGTGCTGTCATCATCGGCCAAACCTTGCGCAAGATAAGTTGTCATTTGTAGGGATGATCGAATATGTGGTAGAGGAACTCACGCTAGCAATACAACGGGCCGCAATGACTCTATACATAGCGGAAAGGCAGGAGGAGCCGGTTCTTTCTTAAGACTGCAGTGTGTAAAACTGCACAACCGAGCCAATATCACCTCCTCACGACGAAGTATACGAGAAAAGGTATTCCAGTTTACAGAGAGATTCTTCACTTGTCTAAACTTGTTCCCGCGGATTGCTGACCACGCTTCATGCCAGCACAAAAGCACTTCCCTCCGCACAAGCCTAAACTCTTCATCAGTGACATAGGTAATTACTGCACTAGATTCTGGTCTTTGCTGCCAAATCCGCCAGTTTCATTTCCCGGCAGGCCAACGTGACCAGGAGTCCATGCACCGTCTACATTAACATCGAAAGCGTGAACAATGTGGAGGGCATCCGGAATTGCATAAGAGGATGGTAGTTGTTCAGCTCAAGAACACTGAAGTGCATAAGGGAATCACTCAGAATGAGACAGTCACCGAAACTACGACTTCGAACATAGAGAATGGCGATCAGCTCAACAGTATAAACAGATGTACTGCTACGCAAACGGAATGTAAATGGTTCGGTTCCATACGCAAAGGCACATCAGGTGAAAGAGAGAGAGAGTAATAATTATGTGCAATTTTCAAAGTTGATACGGTAAACCAAGACGGCACAACGTTATCCTGCTGCATATCCACCCTTCTCAACATATTTGACTACGCCTTGTAGTCGTAATCCTTGCACGCGACTTGTTTCGAAAGTCATAGATGATTATTGCCGTGAATTGTTATACCGGTGTGAGGGGACACGTGTGCCGTCGTCGAGTACTGTACATTTAAGCTCCGATTGTTGCGCCTTTGTGTGAGTTAGTGACATCTGCGGTAGTTTGTTTGTGTGACTATTTCTGCAAGTTTCTTGCGACGTCAACGACAGGTATAAAAGGAGAGAACGAGCCCTGGAGAGTCAGTTTCAACTGCGAATGCACAGCGTACAGCATTTGAGTCAGATTTATGACAGGAAATTCGGAGTGTGCAATCGTAGTTTCTGCTATATCGAGCATCGAAAGAAAACTGCGCTTCAGAATTTTTTAATAAAGCTTAACGTCCTTTAACTGGTTAGTCGTATCGGACGATGAATGACATTGGTGAAATATTGCTCAAATGATCTCGAGGTCCATGGAGCATAAAGTTACTCGATATTCGTCTTCTCAGGATAAGAGAAAACTCCGAAGAAAACCAATCTTATCCGGGTAACGCACCCTAAGCGGGATTCGAACTCTGGACCTTTTGGATGTGAGGCAGACACGCTACCCCCACACTACACACGTTTATGAGAAAACAGATTTTTTTTTTTTTTTTGTAATCAGTGGAAGAAATAAATGGTTTTTGTTGGAGTAATGTAGAGCAGTTTTGTTACAGTATGAGTGGAGCGTGTAATCTAAAATGCCCGAGTATGGTCAAATTCGTTCGCAGGGGCAATTTCCAAGCGATGTTTGTTCACTTGGATGGATGGTCTTGCATAGTTTATCCGACTTTTCGTTTTTGAGTTATGCTGTTAAAATCTTTTTCAGGGCACTCAAAACATGTATGTACTTCCGGTGAAATCTTGCTATAGAATTTTTGGGAGGAATACAACCCTTCCCTTATGTAGTAGGGAAAGTAATAAGATTTTGTAAGATTAGTGTGTAGTGTGTTTATAAAATTAAACGATAGGAGGAAGAGACGGTCATCAGATTTTCATGCATTGTTTTAGTATTGGACTGTATTATAAATAGTAAAATTGTATTCATTGGTAACTTTGCTTTTGAGATGTGCAATAACAGGAAGCATTTTGTATGTTAGAGATTAAAATCTTAAAATATCTGCTGAAAAGCTAAATTAATTGCTTTCCGTGGGAAATTAACATTAAGGCAATCATAGTGTTAAGTGGCGGAATGATAGCTCAAATTAAATTAAGTGTTTAGAGTGTACTATAGGTAGGCACGTCGGAAGAGTTTTGACACTGAATCGGTGAAAGAGGGATGAGGAAGAAGGAGACACCGGGCGGCGCAAGCACAGTAATTACAGGGTACTAGATTTACCAAAATGAGACTCCCCGACATTCGGGTGGACTGACCAAGAAAGTTGCCCCGCATAGAGTCCAGCACTCATATCCTGGCATCCAGCCAGAGACTGGGGAAAGTTGAGAGTTCCAGAGAGTCATAAGCCACGCATTGAAACACAGTCGCCAACACTTCCAACGCTCCAAGTAACGGGGCGAATAATGAATAAAATAATACAGGAACGTCTTGGAGCGACAGAAAACTCGAGGATGAAAGAAACTATTCTATAATTCACCTTGCGACCTAGAAAAGCCCCCCAAAAAACTGGGCCAGAATAAACGGACACCGAGAATGTAATCAAGGACCTAAGGAATGTAAGTTCCATATGTTATCAATAAAACTTTATAACTTGTTTCGCGTGAATTGAGGAGAAATAGAAGTCGCACTAGAATTCACTAAATTTTCGAAATAACACGAGCCTTTATTAACTTGAGTCCCGCCTACAATAAAACTCCCCACCAAAGTTCCTACGCTATACTACGTCCTACTACCTTACACTTTTTCGCATTTTTTATACAACTCTTCGTTCTTTGGCTTGCTAATTTCCTAGAATTCTGCTTCCTGTACAATTCCCAGAATTGGCTCACATTTGTTTTCAAGGCCCTTTAGATACTTGAACTTCTCAAGAGCTAATGGTTTTATGATTTACCGAGATTATCGAGCACAGAATTGCCCTCGCCATTTCAAGCTAATTGCTTCACCTCAAAATCTAAGTTCGCTTGTTAATTACTCTTGCATAGTAATATAATTGTAATCCTTGCTTTATTTGACATAATTATATGAAATTGTTCATATGTCTGTTTTGCCATTCTTTCTCTATAAAATAATGATTCGAAATTGACTAGCAAAACTTTATGTAATGCAATGCCAGAATAAAAGACAGAAATTCACATTAAATTCCATTAGCGTTTCATAACATCTTCTTAGTAACAGCTTTCGTTAAAAGCACAATAAACTGTCGCTCTCTTTTTCAGGAGTCACCGCTTATGCACTGACCCGAATGCAAGAGAAAACTACATCCCCAATCTATCTAATAGATTATTGACCCAGGACCAATCCTTCTTTGTTGGTTCTGGCATACAACCTAAGAGAGGAGAGAGAAAAAGAGAGAGCGGAAACAGACGGACACTTAAGATTATCTCTTCAGTGCTATGTATAAAAGCGATGAACCAGCTTCGGCAGATCCTGAGTATCCTATTCTCACATCTTTCCACTGCCTCAGTTATCAAAGAACAAGCTACTTTCACATCATAACGTCACTCATTCTTAAAACCAGTTTTCTTCGATTTATATACTACAGATTTAAGGTAAAAATTCTTAACAGGGCTTCCTTCGGAAGGGAAGTAAAGCCAGTGGTCCCATGTTCTAGATTTACAAATAACCTCAAGCCTGATTAAGAAGCCTGAGCAAAATCAGTGATCTTTCCCGCCCAACTGCCTCGTATTTGACGTGTTCAGATATCCCTTTGTGCATTAAAAGAGTTGCAAAACTCAACGGGGCTTTCGAGTTAAAATCGTCAAATGGAGAATTAGCGAAAGCGACCTTTTTTTCCTCTTTCAATGAGCGCGACCCGCTTACCATCTCCGCAGTTACGCAACAGGGGTAAAACGAAGATCGCTCAACCAGTGTTCTACTTACTGATTTTAACTTTAAATAGCCCCGTTGAATTCTGCAACTACTTTAACCCACGAAGGAATATATACACACGTCAAATACGGAGCAATTACACGTCACTGGTATACAATAGGACACAGAACTAAAGCAGTTAAAAGAGCGTACATAATTACAACTAAATTTGGGAGGAAGATAGCTTGCTCTAGGTGAGATCTATTGCGCTACCCTCTCCCCAGAGGAGCGGATAAAGTGAAACAACCAACCTCACAGGAAGCTACAGGTCGCAGATAGACTAAAGAGACGCGCGCATGTCCCAAGATTTCCTTGCTTAAAAGCCCGGTTCACTATTGGAAATCCCCGAGAGGTATGAACGACCCGTTCAAGCAAGCAGTCCTTTAGTGTTCCCGGGGAATACGTTCGTTGGAGCAAGCATCCATGCCATCTGTCTAGCATCGCCTCACACTCCGAAATCTAATATTTCACATGAAACATGAGAAGGAAACGGGATGTAAGGGAACTGAGAGAAAGGAAATCATGGAAGATGAGAAATCACCGCAGCATCCGGCTACCGACAAGGGAAAACCACAAAAAACCCACGATTAGAGCAGGCAATCAACGGAAATCGATGCCTTAGCCTCCTGAATGTGAGCCTTCCACGTTATCGCGAAAACAAGCTGTTTCGAAACCACACCGAAGGAATATAACAGTCTTATAGATTTTACTTTTAATAAGTCCAAAGTTTTATGTCGCGGGTTCGAAACTCGTTTAGCTATGCCTTTATATATAATTGAAAATTATTCTTTTGAGATTAAGCAGTGCACGGAGCACTAGTGTGTGATGCTCATACCTACGTCTTAGAAGATATCCTGTAATAATTTTTAAATCAAAAACGCAAGATTATTTGAACCTTCAGGTAAACATCAACAATGACCTTTTTCTGAAAATGCTTTTTTTTTTTGGATTCAGATGGTCCTAAAACATGTATTTCCGGTGAAATCTCGGTACCGAATTTTTAGATGGAATACAATACTTCCTCTATGCACGTTTTAGGGTCATTTGCGTTCAAAACATAAGTATTTTTAGAAAAAAATCCATGTGGTGTGTGTGAATCCATGTGTCTGTGCGTCTATAAACATGTATAACCCAAAAACGAAAAGGCAATAAAATACCAAACTTGATATTTAAATTTAGTCTCTTCCAAGGCTGCAGCACGAAGATTTTCCAGAAAATCCCCCACTCCAAACTACTCTATATGTGGAAAAATTTTCGAAATATTTGAATATATCAGAAATGGCTCTTCAATTTTGATTAAGGATATTTGCATGCCAAATAAAATATATATATCTTGAATTTTATGGGAATAACCCTGAACACAAATTGCACATCTCCTTTAAACGCAATTATGTAATATACATTTGTGATGTAGTTGGCCATTTCCGAGATATTCCTTGTTGTTAGTTGCAATTTTAAAACACTTAAACTTTTCTCAAATAGGAATTTGTCATTTCTGTTTCGTTTGTTTTACTCCTGGCCAGGCAACAATTAGCTTTTAAAATGTTTGATTATCGCTTTTGCCTAGTGTACCCCATATTTTTCTTCTACTTACAAGAAACTAAGCAATAAGACCATTTCTGCTAATGTTCATCTCGATTAGCATGGAATAGGTAGAAGGATAATCTTTTGTATGAATAGTTTGTTACAGAATAAGTATAAAAAGTCATTTGAATGTAACACGTCAGATTTTATCGCTTTTTAAAAACATGCATATCGTTTTAAATATTCTGCATCCTTCTTCTACTTACAACGAAATATCTAAATGTGTAAAGAAAGTGTATCTTCTCGGTTATAAAGAAATAGTTCAATATGTAGAGCACTTGCCAGCAATGAGAGCTGTCCCGGGTTCTTTTTTGTTTTGGTAGTGTTTAACACCCGCTTTAACTACTTATAGCACCGCAGGCGGTGTCCCGGGTTCGATTTCCGGCTGGAGGGGGGTGGGCAAATTGCTCTAGCAGAGTCAAGTATGTATGCGAGTGTGTGTGTGTGTGTTTGTCGATATATATTATTTACACTCGCATACATACTTCCAGTCTCTGGATAGGGAATAATCTTAACTAGAGCATATGTACACACATATGCTCTAGTTAAGATATATATATATATATATATATATATATATATATATATATATATATCTACGTACATACAGTGCCTGTTCCAGAAGTACCCGACCTGAGTATAGATAACGCTTTTTGTTTTAAACAAGAATATAAAATATGCCAACCGTAGAAAGCCTATGTTTCAAGTTGGATATTTTACATTCAGCACGATTTTGTTTAGCATTTGCTTGGCAGCCATCATTAGTGAATGCTCTCTGCGAATTTGTAAACATGGATAAAACTGGTCAACCTTATGTGATACAATACTTTCATTTGAAAGGTCTTAGTCCAATTAACGTTAAAGTTTAGCTAGATTCTACTTTGGGGAGTCTGCTCCTTCGTTTACATCAGTGAAATATTGGGCGGCAGAATTTAAGCGCGGCAGTACGAGTTGCCAAGACGAACATCGCAGTGGTTGGCCATATGAGGTTACCAGTCCAAAAATTGTAAAGAAAATCCACAAAATAGATTGGGTGACTGGCGACTGAAAGTAGGCGAGCTGGCAGACCGTGCAGGCATTTCGAAATATTCTGCACATTGTATTCTGACTGAAAATTTGGATATGAGAAAGTTGTGTGCAAGGTGGGTACCGCGTTTGCTCACAATAGAACAAAAACAGCGTCGTGAGGATGTTTCATTCGAGTGTTTGGCAATGTTTCGCTGCAATAAAGCTGAGCTTTTGCATCAATTCATAACAATGGATGAAACCTGGGTTCACCACGTCACACTTGAGATGAAGGAACAATCAAAACAGTGGATTGGAAGAGGAGAATCGGCTCCAAAGAAGGTGAAGACAGTTTCATCTGCCGACAAGGTCAGTTTTCTGGGCGTCAGTTTTCTGGGATGCACGCGGGATAATTTTCATTGGATATCTCTAAAAAGGAAAAGTAATCAATGGCGAATACTATACGAACTTGTTACAGCGTTTGAATGATGAAATCGTGCAAAAACGGCCGCATTTAGCGAAAAAGAAAATTTTGTTTCATCAAGACAATACACCAGTTCATACGTCCATTATCGCCATGGCCAAAACTAATGAGTTAAATTTGCTTCCTCATGCACCCTATTCGCCAGATTTAGCCCCCTCTTATTATTTTCTGTTTCCAAACTTGAAGAAATGGCTTGGTGGTAGAAGATTTGCCAACAATGAAAAGGTGGAGTAGGCAGTTGATGAATATTTTGCAGACGGTGATAGTTCTCACTATAAACAGGGTATCGAAGCTATTGGATATCGCTGGGAAAAGTGTATCGAGCTGAAAGAAGACTACGTAGAGAAATAAAGATGTTTTTCCTCAAAACTGTTGTGCTTATTAGGTCGGGTACTTCTGGGACAGTCCTCGTATATGTATGTGTGTGAGTGGGCGAGCTAATGTATAAACCCAAGATAAACAGAAATCCAACGACAACGATATACACAACTCTGGATTAGTAATACATCCCGAAAGTAAAATTCCACTGATAATGACCACTGCTGCTAAAAGCGGGATATAAATGCAACAATAAAAACTTTAAAAAAGAAAAGAACATGCTTTTATGTGAATCGTTTGCAGGGTAGAAAACAAAGTAATGTGAATGCAATGCATTAGATTTTTATATAAATACTGAGTTGTAATGGATGTATAAAATCACATCGGATTTTTTGTGTACTTAAATTAGCTCGAGGTATGTGCCAAAGAAGCGTGAAAAGAACAAAACAGAAGCAAAGCGCTCAGTGATTCTCGAGATCAGCGCATTCATGCAGACAGGTATAAATGGATACTTTCTTTTGTGTGTATATATATAGAAGAAAATATCGATTGCTGATGCAAATTCCATCCAATTCTAAATATTTACTCGCTTGCTCGGTTTGGTTTACAACGAAAGAACAATTTTCGAGTCCAGAGGCATGACAATATAAAAATAAACACACACAGAGAGTGCCGCCTTTTTTTCCCCCACACCTCCGTCCGATATTTTTTTCCCAAAACCAACAAAACAACGTGACGCATACGAAACGAAGCGGTGAAGCGGACATTCCGATTGTCACAAAGAGCGGGCTCTCAACCCCGTTACCACGGACACGAGCACAAAACAAAATACAAACGTTTCTACACTGCGCCATAACTAGGCATAATCTCATACTGACGGATAATTATTTTCATGTTGAAATACAAGTATTTTTATTTTCTCTGCAGCTTACCTCGGGTAAGCTTTATTCCTCGAAAAGCTGCGATATCGAGATATCATGGAATTATATGTTGAGATCCACTAGTCCCAGGGATAGAGAGAACTTTTAGAAATATCTCCGTCTCTCTCTCTCTGCGTGCGTTTCTTTCTCTACCACTTACCTATAGTAGTATGTAGAACTTTTTTGTTTGCTTTTTTTATTCTTTCTGAATAGCTCTTTTTACATTTTTCTTAAATTTGTTGTTTGCTGTTTTATTAATGTTTTGCTGTTCCAATCCACACATTTCACAAATATATAAACACCCATGCCCAAGGTGGGACTCGAACCACGATCCCCTGCGCCACGTAGCACCAAAGGAACATCTGCGATACCATAATTGATCGATTGTGATTACGCCGTCCGGAAGACCGGGTTGAGGTGAAGGATCCGGAACAGATCCCAGACCCTCAGGAAGAATTTGCAATATTTCCAGTTTCAACACCCGCGCACTTTTAGAGAGCAACTTCATGTGGGCGACGCAGCGACCGTTGCAGCCGAACCAGTATTGAAGAGCTCATGGTGAATAGGATTTTTAATTTTTTATCTACTCTGTCCTTTACCATCAGGTTCTAATTATGTTCTTATTTGTTCTGACACAATCCTGCTGTGGTAGCTGAGGTTTTTAACGTTTCAACACATGCGCCTTTTAGGAATGGGGATTTGGTTTCAGTTACACCTTTTTATTTCGGCTGTTTTTAATAGTTTAAAGGTCGTCCCTGTGGTTTCTGCCATAGGCCGTTATTATTATACTAGATTTTATATAATAACTTTAGTTATTATGTTCTTAATGGTTAATTTGCTTTTATTAATTTTATCTTTTAGGTTTTAAGCATGGATACTCTAAAAAGGGCGCTGATAACCGGAAAGTGTAGCGCCCTTAAACCCCGTTTAACATCATCATTATCATTATCATCTTGCAGCCGAGACACCTAATTCCGTGGCCAGAGGCGCAAACAATTGCACCATCTGCCCAGAAACGCAGACCCCACAGGACAGTCCCCACACCGGGAGTCGAACGCAGGTCTCCCCCGCGCTAACGGGACGGACTCAAATATGATAGGGAAATTACATGAGAGGAAACTAGGGAAAGGAGAATCATGGTATTATACACCACCACGGCATTTGACTTGGTGATTAGGGGAAAACAACGAATAACCCCATGGTCAGAGTTAGCGATCGTCGAATTTGGAACCCGGAACCTCCAGAATGTGTACCTCATACATTACCACGGAGGTATCTCGCGTGTTTTACCTGTAGCAAGTAGAGTAAGCATTGCATTCGACAAAAAGCCGTGATTTCCCTGGAAAATATACGTTTGAGACTCGAAAAAATAGATGTGTCCGTATGTGAGTGTAAACGTGATAGGTTAGCCAGTAGAGGAGGCATCTCAAGCACAGCGACCTACGCGAATCTGTTGTGGTTAACATCCCTCAGGAAGAGAGGATGAAGTAAGGGAACCAAGGAGACTATAGACGCAGAACCGCGCAGGAAGTCCCTAACATTTCCAGGCTCAAAGACCGGTCCCACTGTCTACTCCGGTCAACCAGGCAGACCTCTAGTGCCCAAGAGGAGTATACTTGCCTTTGAAATGAAATGGCGTTTTATTTACTGTGGTCCTCAGAGTCCCATTCTATACTGGGCGTAAAAGACCACTTAATTTTGCTCAGAGGCCTCTCTATCAGGCTTGAGGTTCTTTCACGTACCGTAAATCTACGACACGGGACCAACGGCTTTACTTCCCTTCCGAAGGAAGCCATACTAAGGCTTTTTACGCCCGAAAAAATCCATTGTCCACCTCCGCCGGGTTTGAACCCGCGATCTTGGGTGTATGAAGTTACCATGGTAACCGTTACCCAAGGAGGGCGACTCTTTCTTTTGAGCATGCGTCCTCATGCTGAAATGTTTAATAAGTAGGTCGCAATGCGCATACTTTTAAATGCTGCACCCTTTGAATGACTGCGAGACACAAACGAATACACACACACTATGCCAAAAAGATAATATTTGAAGATTCAAGGTAGTAATTATGAATATGCAGGAAAATATTAATGCCACAAAAATGTATAACACTTAAAGTAATTTTAATAATTGCTATTTTTCCGTGTAATAACCTTTAGTATAGTTTACCACTTGAACAAATCTGTCGTGTTACATTCATATGATTTTCTCTCCCTAATCCACAAAAACTATTCCTACAAAAGAGTAGATATTCTTCTAGCTGTTTCATGGTAATCGGATCATAATCATTAATAAAATTTGTTCTATAACCTATTATTACTTATTTCGCTGTAGGCACAAGGAGAATAAAGGAATACACTAAGCCTAGGCTAAAGCAATACTCAAAAAGTTTATGAACGGATCTCTATGAGATGGTTTTGAAATTCGGTTTTCCTTACATGGTCAGTATGAGGGGAAATGAAAAGCGACTACCCCTGAGAGAGTAGTATAAGTTTTGGAAATTTTAAACTATGAGGAGATGGTAACTCCACAAAAAATGCATTTATCATAAATTTAGTGTTTTAAAGAGATCTAAGGCTTTTGTCTATATCTTACGGTTTGCGAGTTATCCAAAAGTGGTCCGGAATGAAGAGGAGTTGAGAGGTTATTCTCAGAAAATTCCCAGATATTCCTTTTATGTCATGAAAAGATCTTAAAGATACGTTATCTTAATAAATGATTAATTAGCCACTTTTAGAAAATAAATTGAATGGAAAATGCTCCATATAAAGGATTATTTAGGGTGCGGGGATCTGCTTGAAGATCTTTGTATCCCATTCCTAGTAGATGCAGAACTTAAATCTTGCAACTGAACCGAGTTTTTGTTTCTGAATTATGCTGTTCACACACGCATGTTCAAAAGAGGAATGCTTTTCTAGACGCTCAATATTTTTTGGAAACACCTTTTTAAACATGGATATAATTATTATTTAATATGTATGTGAATTTATTTTTCAGGTTCTGTATGAAGGCTCTACACGCAAACTCATACGCACACACATATACAAACACACACTGGAAACAAATAAAGAAATAAATGTATAACCTCATTAGTTTTGGGTGGAGTACAATTCCTGCACTTACTCTACTTAATTGAGAAGTAATTAAACAAAATTCATTCACGATGAAGAGGTCATCGGGGATATTCGCAGGCGATTTACTATTTTAAACATATGCATATTATTAAATATCATTAGGGTCATTTTCGTTAAAATAACGGTGTAAAAAGTAGTTAAGAGGGGGGAATTTTCTTGAAAATCTTCGTATCGCATCCCTGAAAGATGTTGGGCTTAACTATTAGGTTTGGTATCTAGGGGAAATATTGTTTTACTTTCTCTACACATATTGTATAGAGAAGGTATTGGTATATTGCACCTAAAATGCGATACCGATATTTCACCGGATATATATGTTTTGAGGTCCACTGAATCCAAAAAAAACATTTTTAGAAAAATGTCCGTGTGTATATGTGTGTATCTGTGGGCAGCATAGCTCTAAAACGAAAAGACCGTTAAAAACCACATTTGGTATTTAAGTTTGGTATCTTCCAAGGATGCGACACGAAAATGTTCAAGATAGTTCCTCATCCCCAACTACCCTTTACATGGAAAAAAATTCTAAAATTTTAATTTTCTCAAAAAAGCCTCTAACGATTTTGATTAAAATCTCTTACATTTAAGATATTTACATGACAACTTAAATGTATATCTTCAATTTTCTGGGAATAGACTCTAAAAGCATATTTATTCTAGATGAATTTTGCGGAATTTTGCATAACTGGCAAACCGTAAGAGATAGACAAAAGCTTACCACACAGAAAATGTAGAGCTCGTTAAAGCACACAATTTATGTTATATACTTTTTTTTCTTGAGGTTGACCGCTTTTTATATTCCTTGTAATTAGTTTCAGCTTTAAAATACTTATACTTTTCTCATACGGGAATTTGTCAACATCTGTCCATATAAACAAATGTACTTCTATAAACAGCAACAAGCTTTGAAAATATTTATCTGTCGATTTAGCCTATGGTAGTCCTTTATTTCCCTTATATTTACAAGGAAGCAAGTAATACGTGCCTTTCTGCTAATTTTTTCTCGATTAGCATTAAGTAAATAGAAGAACAAGCTTTATAACAATAATTTATTGTAGAAATGTAGAGAAGGTCATGTAAATGGAACGCATAAGATTTTTTTTGTTATACTGTTTATAAACCCAATAGACATAAGTGTGTGCTTTTCATGCATAGAGAAAGTCATGCGAATGTTATGCACTGCTGTATCGCTTTATTAAAAGGCTGGCTGAAAAAGGCAGCTGTAATTTTGTTCCCGTTGATAGAATAGCTTTTGAAGTGCATACGTAAAGGTAGGAAGTAAAATGAAACGCGTTTGAAGACCGTGTATAGCACGCAATTGTTTGAAGGCTTAAACGAAGAGGCGCCAAGTACATATTAAAATTCACAACCCTGCCTGTCAACGCAATAAACAACAACCGACCCTTAAAACCAAACAGGGGCCAGGCAGATCGTAAACTCACTTCCGGCGTATTGGCACGAGCAATATTGATGGGCCTTTGTGACGTCGTTGTTTTCGCACAAGGTGCCTTCCTGTAGAGGTCATTTGAGCCTTCACCTCAATTATATCACTGGTCAGGTTCGATTCCAGGAGATAATAATGTGCATGTGCATCAATGGATACAGCCTCCAAAACTGTTGTGTTCTACATTCATCCCGAAATATATATCGTTCCATTTATTTGTATTTACAGATGAGCCAAGAGAATAGAATATTTCCTATATCAGTTTTACCCTGAAGAAAACCCAAGTTTTTGCAATATAGTGTGTTTTATACGTCTCCACGATTGAAATTTAGAATAATACATATATTTTAGCTTTAATGTTCTTTAATCTGGTTGGTCATATCGGACGATGAATGCAAATTGGTAAAATAATGCTCAAATGATTTCAGGGTCCATGGAGCTAAGAGTTACTCGACATTCGCTATCTCAGGATAAGGGAAAACCCCGAAGAAAACCTTATGCGGGTAACTCACCGTAAGCGAGATTCGAACTCGCGACCTGTTGAATATGAGGCACACACGGTACCACCACACTACCCAGGCGGGCAATAATACATATATATCCAAGGAAATTCATGTGTAATAAGTTAATTTAATGAGTGCAAAAAATAACATACAATGAATATTAGGGCTGAAAATAAAATACACCCGAAGCCTTAAATTACATCTTCTCAACAATAAGTAAATAACACATTACAGTGAATGTTACACTTCTAATAGAAAACCTGTGTCATTTGAGTTATTATGAAAGCTAATTAACTCTATTTAAAGGTAAATTAATATTTCATATCTCATTCTACATTTTACTTTCTCTACTTAGTACGTAGTACAGAGGTGGAAAAGGAATTGCATTCCAACCCGAAATTCGATACCGAGATTTCACCGGAAATACACTTTTTAGGGTCCTCTGTATCCAAAAAAATTAGAAAAAGATCCACCTGTTTCTTTGTGTGCGTGTGCGTCTGTGGGCAGTAAAACTCAAAAATGAAAACTTGGTACTAAATATCAAAGTTGGCATTTAAGTTAAGCATGATCCAGGGATGTAACACAAACAATTTTAGGAAACTCAACTATTCATTACTTGGAAGATTTTTCGAAAATTTGATTTACTCAAAGATCACACGATTTTGATAAAAACACCACATGTTTAACGCATTTTCGTGACAAATTAAATGTATATCTTGAATTTTCTGGAATGGCCTCAGAAGGCCTCTGCATTCTGGATGACTTTTGTGTGACTAGTAAACCGTTAGAGATAGACAGAAATTTAGAACACAAATATGTAGATCTTGTTACAACATACAATTTATGGGCTTAACAGTAAACTATAAACTTTGAAGCGCGGGACTAAAGCACTTAAAGGGTTTGTAATTTGCTTTTAAGGTATGGCATCTCAAAAATAATTTGAGATCTACTTGTGGATTACTGGGAAAAATAAGACTCACTTGGATAATTTAGTGTCGTGCCGGAATGTTGCCATGTTAGCTCAGTGCAGGGAAACCAGGATATCCGTGGTTTAAATCTTGGTTATGACTGAATTTTTCAGTCTGATTCTAATGTATTTTTAATTTCTCTACCAAATACTATGCACGTACTTAAGTAGAAAGGTATTGTATTCCACCCAAAAATTAGTTATCTACATTTCATTTGAAATACTTGTTTTGAGGACCTCTGAGTAAAGCATCAATTTTAGAAAAAAGCTCCTGTGCGTGTGTATATGTGTGTCTAGCATAACTAAAAAGCGAAAAATCTGTTGAATACCAAACTAGGTATTTAGTGTAATGTCTTCCAAGGGTGCGTCACGAAGTTTTTCAGGAAAATGTCCACATCCCAAACCACCCTATACATGGGACATTTTTCGAAATTTTCGTTGTTCTCTAAACTGGTTCTAAAGATTTTGATTAAAATACTGTATATTAAAGATATTAACATAGCAAATAAATTGTATTTCCTGAATTTCTTGGGAATAGCCTCTGAAGTCCTCTTCATTCTGGATGACTTTGCGTAATAAGTAAACCGTAAGATACCGACAAAAACTTACTACAGAAAAATTTTAGATCTCGTTAAAAATATAATTTATGTCTGTATATAAATATATTCCGAAATATTCCTTGTTATTGTTTTCTTTTTTTTTTTTTAAATTTATACTACTTAGACTTTTTCTCAAATTGCAAGTCGTTATTTACTTTTTTTCCATACTGATCTTAACAGAGAAGGGAATTTTAATTTCGTCACACAGCGACATCTTTTAGAACATTTGACAATCGCTTTAGCCCAGTGTGTTCCTTTTACTCACAAGGAACAAGTAATAAGACCTTTTCTTTTAATGTTTATCTCGATTAGCATGAAGCAGTGAGAAGAGTAAGCTTTTCTAAGAATAATTTGTTACAGAATAGTTAGAGAAAGTCATGTTAAGAATGTTTTACTCAAATCTCAAAAGATGTCGTTCCGATAGAATGTCTGTATCAAATCTGTGATTTAGTTTCTCTAGTTACTATAGGCAAGCAGTGGAGAAGACAAAAACAGGAACCAAGACTATCAACATGATGGATACTGGGATTGTCCCTCTTCAACGAGTAATCCACATGCAACAGGTCTGTTCGGCTTCCTTTACCTGAATTACCTCTACTATACGGCTGTCCTGTAAGTGAATTTTGAGCATGGGATTCACAGCGAGCAGCGATATTGTACAAGAAGGCGGGTAGCGTTCTTTCACAGTGACGGGTTGACTGAGTACTACTTCCTTAAGGGTTATTACAAACCGTAAGAGATAGGCAGAAACCTACTACACAAAAAGTGTTGAACTCGTTAAAACACATACAATTTGTATCGCAATCCGTTTATTTTCTATAGAACTAATCATTCTGAGATGTTCCCTGTTATCGGTTGCAGTTTTAAAGTACTTAAATTTTTCTGAAACGGGAAGTCCTCGTCTGTTCCATCTCCCTTTTGTTTTATTCCTGGTCATGCAAAGAGAGCCGAATTTCAGTGACAATCGCATAACGACAGTATTTAAACGATTTGACTATCACATTAGCCTGGCGTATTTTCTTATTTCTCTTCTACTCGTAAGAAACTATGTAATACGACAATTCTGGTAATGTTTATCTCGATTAGCATGGAGCAGATTAAAGAGTATTTTTTGCTAAGAATAGTTGGTTTGCAGAACAGATAGAAAAAAATCATGTGAATGAAATATATCGGCTTTCTTCGGTAGATTCCCCTGGTCATCATGCGAATACCGCGAAGATTCATTAAGTTTCCCGAATTTCCTATTCTTCCATTTCACTTTCATTCACTGTACCTGGTTGTCTGCTTCAGGGTTTTGTCAGTGGGGCTCTCGGCGTTGTATGGCAGGGAAAAAGGAATCTCTCTGGACTGCTTAGACCTCCAGTGGGGTCGTCTCAGATCTTCAGGAGACTCCAGTTGGCTGTCTCTGGCCACATATGGAGAAACAAGCCGCCACGACGGACATTTTCAATCTGGACATGATAGAGACTCTGTCATCAACTCTGTCGTAACTCCTTGGATCGGCCGCCCTCTGTCTCCTCTCGGCTTATCCTGACTTGCAGGGCACGGGTAAAAAGCGTGTCCTATCTTACCCTAAGTAGCAATACAGAAAAAGATAATGACACATTTTCCACTAAAGCTTATTTGGGCTGGAGAATATTTCTTAGAATCTTCATATCATATATAATTGTTAAGGTTAGTCAACTGTTTAAGTATTCCTAAGCTTGCTGATGACAAACGTTGTATAATAAGACTAATTATCTCGTATAGCTTGATGTAAATACAAGAATAAATTTTTGTAAGTACAGTTTGTTTGCAGAATAGGTAGAGAAAGAGAAAGAAAGTTGTTTCATAATTCCAGTTTTCATCAGTGTCTATTTAAAATGTTAAATATTTGATAATCTTGTTCATATGACACAAACCGGAGATATACGGTAATGTGCGATAGCATGGATGGAGTCCAAAACGATTCCAGATAGAACATAATCTGGCGCTAGCTAGTACTGCATAATTTCACTGAGCCCTGGGGTTCCCTGTGGTACTAAAAGCTCTCAGGAGGGACCCCAGGAGGCCCAACAAATACCAGGGAGCAACTTTTCCAAACTGCACAATCCACCGTCTGCCGTCACTGTTGCTTCAATCCTAAAACCGATTAAATAGAATGACGGACAGAAGTGTTTATAATAGGATAAAAACACCAAACATTCCCCTACCGACAGGGGGAAACCGCGGAAAAGTACAACTTAAGGGTGAACGGCCCGATGGAAATCGAACACGAGATGAAATCGAACACGGCAACATGATTGAGAAAACTAGCGATATTTGTCTTTTGATATTATATAAGTACTGTGATGTTCACAATAACAAATCAAAACTTGCCTGATGTACAAAACTTCACTAAAGTGGAAATAAAGTATTGGTTGAAGTTGAATTTCGAATCCTTTAATCTCCTCCAAACAATATTCCAAATTATAGAAATGTTGTACATCCAAGCAGCATAATTATCCAAATGGTCAAATAATTAAGTTAAACATTTCTTCCAAGATAGGATGTCGTGTGAACTTGACGTTTCGTGAGTGACTATGGCGTACGTCATCAGAGGGAACTAGCTACCTCTGAATTGCCTTTACACAGTTTCCAGACGAAGTGTAAAGTTCACATTTTTTTATTATTTGACCAGGGCTTCCGAAGGCATGTTACTTACTTGATAATATCGATCATGAATATTAACGGTCGTTCTCTCCAATCATTTTATACAAGCATAGTAGATGAAATTTTAAATGTTTAACTTCCCTTTGATCCCGTTAATGCAATATTCGTAAAGCTACACAATTTCCAGTTTAGGTAATCACATAATCTTCTCATTTCAATATTAAACGCAATAGGGGCGATACTTGCGGATGTAGATTCCATAGCCCTACATTTCGTACTCAAGCAATGTCGAAACCAGTATTTTAAACTTTTTAGGTAACGCATAACCTTCTAAAACCGGCCTTTTAAAATACACCAGCTGAGTAATTTCGAATATTACGTTGGCAACATTTTCACCTTTATACAGTGAAAGGTGAATAAGTGCAAGTAATAAATTGATATTTAGTAGAGAACAATACGTATAACACATAAATGCATCTTATTTTGCCGCTTATTAATAACATTGTCATAAATTAAGCACACATTTCAGGTTCTAATTTGTTTCGAACGGCCCTGCTTGTATCTCGCTTGTATTTATATCGCCAGCTTCTATGTTTAATACAACTCACACATTGCTGACCTGCATTCATGGTGAGGGAACGAGGGACCGATTCAGTCGCAAACTTTCCTTTACACAATGGATGGCTCGACATATGAATTAGCAGATATTCATTTAATTTACGCCGCAACTGCAGAATCTGCCATTGCTGCGAGGGACTGTATCATCAGCGATTTCTAAATTCTCATATTCCCAAAAGATGAACATTCATAGCAGTGCATCAAAGGATCTATGACTCGGGTTCTCTTAATTCCCGATGTGAAGCTTTTTTAAATGCTGAGGTTTAATTTAAATTTTCCACCTTTTTAAGAGCAATGAGGGTGATTCTTTTAGTTTAAAGTACGGAAATGTAAATACTTACAACTGGTCATATTTACATATTTGTTCAATAAAACCAAATTTAAATTAAATATAATAAGGTCATTATGTTCATATTTTAAGTTGAACCCTGAGTACACTGTGAATCCTAATCAGATAATATTGCACGAAAACAAAAACATGATTACGTAGATTGAAGTTTCAGAGCGATCGATATTCTTCCCTCACATCACACCAGTCAAGCAGGGCAGAGTATGCTCAAACGTGTGACCTGTTGCCTAAACAATCATCGAAGTCTGTATATGATATACAGCCATCATTAAAACATCGTCACATTTTCCTCATAAACATTTAAAAAGTAGTAACAAAACTGCAAATACTGGATCATCATTTCGTCCTGAAATGCGGACAGAAGCATTTGTACTTATTCACCTCCCACTCTGTGTATTCAGTACACATAGGTAATGAATTGATTAAAGTAATAACTAATATTTTTAAACAAAATAAACCAGAACATAAACTATGAGCAATAATTAAAGCAGTTGCCTATATAAAACTCTCAAATATTTAATGTTGTTGAACTCCCTGCTACTAAATCTAAAGAAGAAACGCAGCAAAATCTACGCAAGGGTTACACTGAAGTTTCTGTACATACCCCTCCAGAATTAGAATAAAAAGTACTTGGAATGTTTGATGCTACTTTGGAGACTTCTACAATATTTGATAGATTTCCCATTAAAGAAAAAATCTGATGTGTGCCATTCACATGACTTTCTCTGCATCTCTACAACATATTATTGTTGAAAAGCTTATTCTTCTATTTACTTCATGCTAATCGAGAAAAAATAGTATAAATCGTCTTATTACTTGATTCCGGGTAGGTAGAAGGGAAATAAGGGAGTACTATAGGTTAAAGTGATAGTCAAAAGCTGGTTGCTATGTGACTGAAGTTCATTTAGTTATATAGACAGAAGTTGATAAATTGCCGTATGAGAAAAGTATAAGCATTTTATAGCTGAAACGAATAACAATGACTATCTAAAAAACGATCATCTCCACGAAAAAAATGTATATAGCATAAATTGTGTGTTTTAATGAGCTCTACATTTTCTATTTACCAAGCTTTTGTTTATCTCTTACGGTTTATCAGTTATGCAAAATTCCACAAAATTCATCCAGAATAAAGATGTCTTCGGAAGTTATTCTCAGAAAATTCAAGATATACATATTTGCCATAAAAATATATTTAATATACGGCATTTTAATCAAAATCGTTTTTGATTAAATCAAAATTTTCGAACAGTTTTCCATGTAAAGGGTATTTGGGTTGGGGGAACTTTCTGGAAAACCTTCGTGTCACATCCTTGGAAGGTACTAAACTTAAATACAAAGTTTGGTATTTTTCGGACTTTTCGTTTTTCAGTTATCGTGTTCACAGTGACTAACAAACACATACACACACACACACACACACACACACACATACGCGCAAGCTTTTTTTTTAGACATTGAATTTTTTTTAGCGAATACAATACCTTCTATACTTACTGTCTACATACATGGTGCTTGGTAGAAAAAGTAAAAATTCTTTAAATTTGCGTCCAAAACATAGGTGTATTCTTCCCAGAACAATCAAACAGTGTAAACATGCTGTTCATAGTATGGTACAGTTTTACACAAAAATGTAAAATTGGATTTTTTTACAAAAAAAAACTATGTACATAAAGTAGAGAAAAGATATTAAATTGCACCCAAAAATTCGCTACCGAGATTCCTCCGGAAATACAAGTTTTGAGACCCCCGACCCCCCCCCCAAAGGATTTTTAGAAAAATGTCTGTGTATGTGTCTGTAGGCAGTATAGGTCAAAAACGAAAAGACCGTTACATACCAAACTTGGTATTTATGTTTGGTATCATGCAAGGATGCGACACGAAGATTTTCAAGAAAATTCACCCACCCCAAACTACCGTTTACATGGAAAAAATTTCGAAAACTTTGATTTTCTCAAAAATGTGTCTAATGGTTTGCATTAAAATCTCTTATATTTATGATATTGATATGACAAATAAAATGTATATCTTGAATTTTCTGGGAATATCCTCTTAATATTTTTTTATTCTGGATGAATTTTGTGGAATTTTGCATAACTAGTATACCGTAAGAAATAGACAACACCTCACAAAATATGCAGAGCTTGTTAAAATACACAATTTATGTTATATACATTTTTTTCGCGGAGTAGACTATTTTTAGATATTCCTTGTTATTGGTTTCATGATTACAATGCTTAATTTGTCAACTTCTATCCGTACAAACAAAGGAACTTCAATCACATAGCAACCATCTTTTGACTATTGCTTTAGTCTATGGTACTCCCTTATTTCTCTTCTGTTTAAATGTAAACAAGAAGGCCATTTCTGCTATTTTTGTCGCTTAGCGTGAAGTAAATAGAAGAATTATTTTTTTAACAACAATTTGTAGCAGAGATATAGAGAAAGTCGTATGAATAGAACACATCAGATTTTTTTTTTATTTTAATTAGACACCCTAGTTGGTTTTATGTTGTTAGTGTTTTAAATATACATTTACATCACTTCAAACACTTACATTCCACAACAAACACTAAAACTTGAAGGAGCCTGATCCCGGCATCAGCCACTACGTGCGTAACAAATTTCGCGCGGTTGTTTTGTTTATCCTGTTGTTGAAAATTGCACTCCTGGCAGTTATTTTGAAGCCGCACTTAAAGAGGAAGCGCGAAAAGAAATAATTTACTGAAAGGATGACAAGCAATATGTACACACAGAAGGCGGTGCGAGAGAAATCCCATTTCCCCTGTTACATCCG
This sequence comes from Hymenopus coronatus, assembly GCA_030762935.1. Lineage (NCBI taxonomy): Eukaryota > Metazoa > Arthropoda > Insecta > Mantodea > Hymenopodidae > Hymenopus > Hymenopus coronatus. Next base: position 34,069,792 of record CM060897.1, read on the forward strand.
GAGAAAGGATGACATTCGCGAGGTTTTTGCTTGTGGGTGACATTCTGTCAGGTTTTCATCCACCGGCGCTAAGGGTAGACACGATATTTCACCTTTACTGTGTGTGCCTGCGGGAAGCGAACTCGCACACACAGTGATTTTGTCGTTTTATCTTGAGCTAAAGGAGTCTTGATCCTGTAAGCACAAATAGTAAGCAAACGGTTCAATACAGTTTCTCATGGCTTTGCTTCACATGTCAACAAACATGTGGTAGTCTTCTCTTATTGACTCTCAACAATATATTGCAGCACCGTATAACCGGAGTCCTTGTTTCTTATAAGCTGCCCCACTGAGGTGTAACCTTCCGCGCACAATTCCCTTTCTCTCTTTTTTACTTTCTCTACACATACTATGTAATAGTGTATAGAGAAGTTATTGCATTCCACCAAAAAATTCGTTACCGAGATTTCAATGGAAATACACGTTTTAGGCCCCCTGTATCCAAGAAATCATTTTTAGAAAAATGTTCGTGTATGTCCGTGTCTGTGAACGCGAGAATATAAAAACGAAAAGTCGGTAAAATACCAAACTTAGTATTTAAGTTTATATCTTTCAGAGATGCGACATGAAGATTTTGAGAAAAATTCCTCCATCCCAAACTAACCTTTATATGGGAAGAATTTCGAAATGTTTGATTTTCTCAAAAATAATTCTAACGATTTTGGTTAAAATACCGTATATTGAAGATATTTATATGGCAAATAAAATGTATATCTTGAATTTTCTGGGAAGAGCTTCTAAGGACCTCTTTATTCTGAATGAATTTTGCTAAATTTTGCGTATCTGGTAAACCGTAAGAGATAGATAAAAACTTACTACACAAAAAACATAGGTCATACAATTTATATCATATACTTTTTTGTGAAATTTCTGAGATATTGCTTGTCATTTGTTTCAGATTAAAATACTTAAAAACTTTTCTCACACGGAAAGTTGTAAACGGCCCTGCATAGAAGCGGATTTTAACCACATGGCAACCAGCTTTAAAAAGATTTCATTATCGTTTTAGCCTAGTGTATTCCCTTATTTTCCTTCTACTTACAAGGACTCAAGTAATTAAGACAATTTCTGCTAATATTTATCTCGATTATAATTAAGTACATAGAAGAATATTTTTTTAACAATAATTTGTTACAGTAACGTAGAGAAAGTGATGTAAATGGAACACATAACATTTTTTGATAGTGTTTAATACCTGCTTTTACCTCATATGGCACCGCAGGCGATGACCCTGATGATACGTGGAATGAAGATGGCGGGGAAACCGGAGAAACCGGAGAAAACCCGACCCTATGCAGCTTTGTCCACCACAAATCCCACATAGGTTCGCATAGAACGAATCCGGGCCGCCTGGGTGAGATGCAAGCGGTCTAACCACTCGGCCATGACATGGCCTCTCCTTTACCTGATTGGCTAAGTGCAATTTTGAATGCGATATATAAACCTATAACAGAGATGGAGAGCTGCTTCAAGAGGGGTGGTATGCCTCCACTATTTTTCGTGTTATCATTGCACTAGAACATGTTTCACTCGTCTCGGGATGTCAGTGACGGGACATGTTTTCAATCTTCAAACTACATAGTGTTGCGTAAATCGAATTTAACTTTATCTACTGTTGAAAGGTGAATAATGAACCGCTGACACCAAATTTCGTGACAATATTATGACTACGCACTGCGGTCAGTGTGTGAACGGCCTGCTTCATGAGTCATAGCTGAGTGTTGGCATCCAGTGTTACATCTACGTTAGTAGTCACGTGTGTCGGTGGCGAATTCATTCGACTCCAAAGCTGTGATTGTTAAGGCTGTAGGAGTGGACACCTGTGTTGCCGGAAGGTTCTTTGAGTGAGTTTGTTACACCTGCGACTTCTTCTGGAAATTTCCTGTCACGTGACCGAGAGGTATAAAAGCGGAACGAAGCCCTGCCCAGAGTTGTTTCAACGGGTAATGCATAACGAGCAGCAGTTGACTGAGTTTCGACGGGAAATTCGTAGCGAGCATTAGTAGTTTTCGCCGCAGCGAACGCTGAAAGGAAACTATACGGCAGAGTTGTTACGAAAACATTGAAAGAAAGATTTTAATTTGTAATCAGTTTGTGTAAGAAATAAAGAATTGTTGTAGTGAAAAGGGAGTTTTTTGTTACGTTATTATCTATGTCAGACTGGATAGCACTCGTAAAGAGATGTACATAATATTGAAACAAAGGCGTCATCGTTTAATCTGGAAGACATGTAAGATTTAGAATATTTCAGTTTCGAAAATAGTTGTTCGCACTTATACAGAGTGGGAGATGAATAAGTGCAAATACTTGTATCAGTGTTTGAGGGCGATGTGATGCTCTCCTATTTGCAATAGTTTTTTCTATTTTCTAAAACTTTGTTCATGAGAAAAATTTCACAATGTCTTTAGGATGGCTATTACGCCCTATACTAGCTGTTAGGTTGTTTACGTAAGAGGTCACACGGTTGAGCCTCCTCCACCCTTTGTCCTGCCCGATTATAGGTGGTGTAATGTTAAGGAAGAATATCGATCGCAATGAAACCTTAACCCACGTATCATACGTTTTTGTTTTCTTACAGCATTATCTGATTAGTATTCAAATTCATGGTTCAAATTAAAAATATTGAACACAACGACATTATGCTTTATGTACATTAATTTGGTTCTATTGTACGAATACATAATTCAAACCAGCATGCAAGCATTTGCCCTCCCGTTTTTAAATTACAAAATCGCCCTCATTGTTTTTACAATTAAACCTCACAATTAAAACACCTTCAAAATGAGAATTAAGAGATCGCGTCTCATATCCTTTCATAAATTGTAGATAGCGCTCTCTTTTGGGGGGATGACGATTTAGAAATCGCTGATGATACACACCCCACGCAGCATTGGCAAATTCCCCGGTTGCGGCGTAAATTAAATGAATATCTGCTAATTCGGCACACGTAAAATCATTTATTGTGTAAGGGAAAGTTTTTGACTGAGTCGGTTCCTCTGTTCCTCACTGTGAGTGAAATCAGATCGGCGGTGTGAGAATTGTAAACACATGAGCTGCTGTTAAGAGGTTTGGTAAAGGCTGTACCAGCATCTGCAGTTAGTCAGCTAAATTCTTTACTAATAGAATGATTGGTTGAATATGAATACCTAGTAATATTGCTTTTATAATAATTTCGAGGGGTAAATTGGATCGGTCTGTTAAGGGAGAATCATGTAAAAAAAAAAAAAAAACTCCTATTACTTTATTAATTATTAGAAGAACTGTTGAAAGAGGGGCCGGAACTATTGTGTGGAGTCTGTAAACAAAAGAGAAACGTAACGCAAATATGCATTAAACTCTGAAATTGTGCTACATTTATTACAATGATTTTAGTAAGCGGACAAAATGAGATATATTTATATGTTTTTCCCATTTTTCTCTACTAAATATCATCCCGAATGTCGAACGAAACGTTGCTACAATGCGGCCTGCAAGCTGTCTCAAGTTGGCATAAGTCCGTTGGGGTCTCTTTATTTTCTTTGGATATTACCTTTCAAAGGATCAGAAAGACGTCGTATGCCTTATTCCATAACAGTTAGCTCTGCGAACCTTTCTTCAAGTTCTATGTAATGGTTAATCAGAATTAATATGTAATTTGTATACAGGTGAAATGTTTTAATTTCCAAGGAATCTAAACATATAAAGTGGCACGCCCGCCTGGGTAGTGTGGTGGTAGCGTGTCTGTCTCACGTTCTAAAGGTCGTGAGTTCGAATCTCGCTTAGGGGAAGTTACTCCGGATGAGGTTTCATTCGGGGTTTTCTATAATCCTGAGAAGACTAATGTCGAGTAGATCATTTGAGCATCATTTCATTCATCGTCCGATATGACCATCCAGGTTAAAGGACGTTAAACTACCATATATAAAGTGGCGTGTGATAGTTTGTGCAATTTGATGGTGCTGTGTAAGTAATTATTTGCATGTTTCACATTGCTGAACCGTGTAGCACATAATAAACAAGCAGCTTCGTTGATATCCTGAACTTATAACTAATATTTTCCCCAGTTTTATTGAAATGATATCGTTTTTCTACACCATACCAATTGTCACTGTGTATAGCTTGTTGACGAGTGAACGTCTACACTCCACAAGGACAGGTACACATGAGGAAGGGTGGTTTGTTATGGTCCATGGGAACTCACGCTTCCCTTGTCTGCCATATACAGAGCAAGGTCAGGCGATAAAAGTGATATAAACACTACATCTTGATACGTAGATGTATATGCTTTCGTCATCTGGGAAGCTTTAAAAGATGGACCCTCCTATATGTATTTGTTGATAGAAATTTAGACGTATTTTAGATGCATTAACTCATATAATATATTTGATTCATATGATTATGAAAATGATACTTTGACAATTCTCTTCCAGTGTATTAACGTCAATATTCACATTAAATAAGAAAATACTTTGTACCGCAAAACCGCCTATTCCACCACAGCAGCCTAAGAGTGAACAGTCACGTGAGCACATCTTAAGTCGCGGGCCAATCATGTGCGATCTTCTCCTCTTTTGAATCTGAAAAGGATGTCGTAGAGTTTTTACTTTCTCTAGTGATTAGAGCAAATATGAGAAGTACCTATTGCTTCCCATTCAAAAATTGGATAACGACACTTCACGAAAATACACATTTGATATTTGCTGAATAAATACAAACAAAATTAGATTAAGATCCATGTATGGGTTTGTGTGTGTATGCAGCACAAATCCAAAAAAAAAAAAAAAAATCTGATGTGTTACACTCACATGACTTTCTCTAGCTGCTCTACAAACCTCCTACAAAAGATTATTCTTCTTTGTACACAACGCTAATCGAGATAAATATTAGCAGAATGTTATTACTTAGTTCCTAATAAGTAGAAGAGAATAAGGGAATGCAGTATGCTAAAATGGTTGTCAAATGTTTTAAAAGCTATCGTTATGCGATTGTCATTGCAAATCACTTCTTTGCTTGGCCAGGAGTAGAACAAAATAAAAGCGGACATCTAAGAAAAGTTTAAGTACTTCACAATTGAAACCAATAACAAGGAATATCTCGAAAACAGTTACCTTCACAACAAAAACGTAAAGGACAACAATTGTGAGTTTTGTGTAGTACGTTTTTTTCTATCTCTTACGGTTTAGCAGTTAAGCAAAATTCAGCAAAATTCACCTAGAATAAAGAGGTCTTCAGAGACTATTCCCAAAAAATTCGAGATATACATTTTATTTCGGACATAAATAGCGTTAATATACGGGAAGCAAATCAAAATCGTTAATGCCATTTTTAAGAAAATCAAAATTTTCAAAAGTTTTTCCATGTAAAAGGTAGTTTGTGGTAGGGGAGATTTTTTTGAAAATCTTCGTGTCGCATCGTTGGAAGATACTAAACCTAAATACCAAGTTTGGTATTTAATGGTCTTTTTGTTTTGAGGCTATGCTGTCCTCCACAGACACACACACACGGACCTTTTTTTAAAAATGCTTTTTTCGGACTCAGGGGACCCCAAAACATATATTTCCGGTGAAATCTCGGTGTGGAATTTTTGGGTGCATTACAATACCTTCTCTATCCCTATGTGCATTGTACATATGGGGCTAGAGAAAGTAAAACTACTAATCTTGAAATTTAGCCGACCTTGCCGTCTTCTTTTCGTACTGTAAAGACTCTACTTTTTCAGTTGTACTACATCTCAAAAATGAAAGTATATTGTAACATACATGTTTAGTGTGAAATAGAGTACTCTTATTATTGTTGCTGTTCTTTTGCTATTAGTCTAATGAAATATTTACGAACATTCACGCTAGAACAAGTAAATAATGTTTATATACGATACCCACGTAAACATCTGCTGTGATCCATTCACATGACTTTCTCTACCTGCTCTAAAAACAAACTTCCTACAAAAGATTATTATTGTTTCTACTTTATACTTATCGAGGTAAAAATTATCAGAATGGACTTATTATTCAGTTGCTTATGGAACTAAAGGAATGTTCTAAGCTTAAGCGATATTAAGATGTTTTAAAAGCTGTCGCTTGTCTTAAAATTTGCTTCTCTGTATGGCCAGGAGCAAAACAAAAGAAACACGAACGATTTCCTGTTTGAGAAAAGTATGAGTATTTTAAAATTGAAACCAATAACACGGAATATCTTCGAAATTGTTAGTATTACAAAAGTCATTTGGAATAAAGAGGACTCCAGAGGCTATTCCCAGGAAATGCAAGATCAACATTTTATTTGTCATATAAATATTTTTAATACCGAGTATTTAAATCAAAATCGTTAGAGGCATTTTCAGAAAATCAAAATTTTCGAAAACTTTACCGTAAAATATATCTTGAAGAGGGGGGATTTAATTGAACAGGACAGGAGTTGGAAAGGCAGATAGACTGAAAATTCCAATACCATAGTTGGGATTTGAACCATACACCTCCTATCTTTCCAACATCAATATAACTTTGTTTATTCTCAGTAACCAACACATAATACTAAGAAAACACAAGAAAATATAAAGCCCAAAATGCATATATAAAGGGATGAAGAACACATTGAGGCTTGAAGTATGCTTTATACTCTGACATATACAGGCTTAAAATTCAGCGAGTTTATGGTAAATTAGGGAATATTTTCACTATTATGGCTGAGGATCCCCAAGGTAAGAAAATTCCTTTGGCTGACAACATTGTGGAAAGACAGGCGGGTGGGCTTTCTCCTTTCCCCCAGTCCTTGCTGCCCCGTAAAATTGGCATTCAAGAAATGGTGCGCGCATAGTACACTAATATTTATATATCAGAAGATGGACCAAAATTGTGAAAAATTAAAGAATTAAATGTTTAATAATAAATTATATTAACTCAATAACTTTAAGAAAACATATAGTTTTTACCCTTCAAATACCAATTAATTGAAACTTAGGCGCATGCATTCTAAGAGGTACTCCGAACTTTAAACCTTATTTTCTCACTAACTTTTTTCCAATACTTTTCCATTACGGCAATTTTTACTTTCTGTACAAGTACATGGTACATAGGTAAAGAAGGTATTACACTCCACCCAAAAATTCGACACCGAGATTTCAGCGGAAATACCACGTTACCGTGTATCCTGTATCCACAAAAGGTATTTTTAGAAAAAAAGTCCGTGTTATCGTGTGCGTAAGTGTATGTACCCGTGTGTCATTGTGACCGTATGTCAGTGTGTCCGTGTGTGATAACTCAAAAACGAAAGCGGTATGATACCAAACTTGGTATTTAAGTTTAACATCTTCAAAGGATGCGACACGAAGATCTTAAAGAATCCCCACACCGCAAACTACTCTTTACATGGAAACTTCGATTGCGGTGTCTTATGTAGTAAAATCAGGTGATAGTCTATAAAATGACTAGGTAACGATTTTGATTAAAATACCATATATTAAAGATATTTGCATTACAAATAAAATGTATATTTTGAGTTTTCTGGGAACAGCCTCTGAAGAGCTCTGTATTCTGGATAAATTTTGCTGAATTTTGCATAACTGATAAACTGTAAGAGATAGAAAAAAACGTACCACAGAAAATTGTAGATCTCGTTAAAACACACTTTATGTCATTCACATCTTTTTCGTAGAGTTGACCGCTTTTGAAATATTCTCTGTATTATTTCATTTTTAAAATAATTTTCTCATGCAGGAACTTGTCAACTCCTGGAAATGCAAAGAAAACCATTTAAATTACATAGCAATCAGCTTTTAAAAGATTTAACTATCACTTTAGCCTAGCTTATTCCCTTATTTTCCTTCTCCTTAGAAAGCAAGTAATAAGAAAATTTCCGCTAACGTGTATCTCGATTAGCATGAAGTAGATAGAAGAGTAAGCGCTTTAACAATAATTTGCTACAGAAATGTAGAGAAAGTCATGTGAATGGTAAACATCAGATTTTTACTTTCTCCATACGCACTATGTACATAGTGTATAGAGAAAGAATTGCGCTCCACCAAAAATTCGATACCGAGATTTCACCGGAAATATATGTTTTAGGGTCCCCAATATCCAAAAAAAGTGTGTGTGTGTATGTGTGTGTGTGTCCGTGTGTCTGTGAACACGATAACTCAAAAACGAATAGTCGGTAAAACACCAAACTTGGTATTTAAGTTTAGTATCTTCCAGGGATGCGACACGAAGCTTTTGAGAAAAATCCCCCCACCTCCAACTACCCTTTACCTGGAACTTTTTTCGAAAATTTTGATTTTCTCAAAAATGGCTCTAACGATTTTGATTAAAATTTCGGATATAAACATATTTACCTGACAAATGAAATGTATATCTTTAATTTTCTGGGAATAGCCTCTGAAGAGTAGTTTATTCCGGATGAATTTTACTGAATTTTGAATAACTGCTAAACCGTAAGAGATGGACAAAAACTTTACTGCACAAAAAATGTAGAGCACATTAAAACACACAATTTATGTTATATACATTTTTTTCGTGGAGTTCGTCGTTTTTGTGACATTACTTATTTTTGGTTTCTGCTATGAAAAACGTATACTTTTCTCATACAGGAACTTGTCAACTCCTATCCATATAAACAAAGGAACTTCATTTACATAGCAACCAGCTTTTGACTATCACTTTAACCTACGGTTGTCCTTTATTTCGCTTCTACTTACAAGGAAACGAGTAATTAGACTATTTCTGCTAATTTTTTCTGATTAGCATAAGGTAAATAGAAGTATAAACTTTGTAAGAATTATTTGATGCAGGGATATGGAGAAATTCATGCGAATGGTACACATCAGATTTTTTCTAATGTATTTCATACCTTTTATACTCCCTCTCAAAAGTACATTAAATAAAATAGTCACATAGTTCTCTTCAAAATAATGCCGCAATTTTGAGGTATACATTATTAAATGTTGAAAAATCAAGAGTTTTTGAGAGTACGAAAATAATTTTTGTGCAACTATTAAAGTTAATATAAATAAATACAACATTACAGATTTATTTGTAAAGTAGCTTACTGTAAGACTTGAACGTTTTATGTCAATAGTTTGAAAACTGTATTACGTGGCTCGTTGTAATTAGAAAAATGAATTTTAACAGTAAGCATATTTTATAAATAACAAAGTAAGCTAAATTTTGGTTCATGGCGATAATATCAGTATCATTGTGTGTAGTAACTAGCATAAATTTCTGTATATCTTATATACGTATTAATTTCATTAATTTTTGCTTTCTCTACACGTACTATGTACGTAGTGTACAGAGAAGATATTGTAATGCGCCCAAAAATTCGATACCGAGATTTCACCGGAAATACATGTTTTGGGTCCCCCTGAATCCAAAAAAGGGATTTTTGGAAAAAAGTGTGTCTGTGTGTGTGTGTATGTATGTCTTTGTGTCTGTGGACAGCATTGTTCAAAAACGAAAGGACTGTTGAATACTAAACTTGGTATTTAAGTTTGGTATCTTCCAAGGATACGACACGAAGATTTTCAAGAAAATCCCCCCACCCCCAACTACCCTTTACATGGAACTTTTTTTCGAACATTTTGATTTTCTTAAAAATGGATCTAATGATTTTGATTAGAATATCGTATATTAAAGATATTTACCTGACAAAAAAATGTTTGCTTGAATTTTCTGGAAATAACCTACTTTATTCTGGATGAATTTCACGGAATTTTGCATAACTGCTAAACCGTAAGAGATGGGCAAAAACTTAACATACAAAAAATGTAGAGCACATTAAAACACACAATTTACGTTATATACATTTTTTTCGTGGAGCTGATCGGTTTTGACATATTCCTTGTTTTTGGTTTTAGCAATGAAAAGCTTATACTTTTCTCATACAGGAATTTGTCACCTCCTGTCCATACAAACAAAGGGACTTCAGTCACATAGCAATCAGCTTTTGATTATTAGTTTAGCCTATAGTACTCCCTTATTTCCCTTCTGCTTACAAGGAAGCACGTAATAAGTCTATTTGTGCTAATTTTTATCACAATTGGCATGAAGTAAATAGAAGCATAAGCTTTTTAACAAATTTGTTGCAGAGAGGTAGAGAAAGTCATGTGAATGGAACATATCAAATTTTTTGTAGTGTTTAACGCCCGCTTTTACTACTTGTGGCACTGCAGGCGATGATACTAATGATACATGTAATGAAGATGGAACACCGATGGAGTGCGATGGCTGGAGAACCCGAAGAAAACCCGCCCTACGCCACTTTGTCCACCATAAATCTCACAGTCACTTGCGATCGAAACCGGGCCGCCTAGGTGAGAGGCAAGAGGTCTAACCACTCGGCCACGGCGCGACCTTAAATTTCCTGGGTACATCACCATGTGCAGCATTTTATGGATGTTATGGGTAAATGGGTGTTACATATAAGATTGGTTTCAGAGCGCTAGGAACGAAATACAGGTTGATATAACTGCGTCAAGCAGATGAACAAAGGAAGCCTTCTAATTCGGCAAGACAGTGATTTGTGGAATGTTGCAAAGGTCAGTTCAATGTGGGAAGTTATCTTATGATAAAGGGCTGCTGCAGACGACCAAGTTCTACATCCAATCAAATATTTACATAGCAACAAAACAATCCCGAGAGAGAAGTGACGACATCTCACTTCCTGCTGTTACTGATTCTAGGAAACACATGCAATGTTGGAACTGTGCCCACTACTAGCGTACACTTCGCCTCCATTGATCTTTGTAAGCTGGAGCTACTCGATTTACTTCCTGTACCCGTAGCTCCGGGATTCCACCCACTGTTTCCTTTAATGTCACACAAAAATTTGATGTGTTGGTTCACGTGACCTTTTTTTACTTTCTCCATACGCACTATGTACATAGTGTATAGAGAAAGTATTGCACTCCACCCAAAAATTCGATACCGAGATTTCACCGGAAATATATGTTTTAGGGTCCCCAATATCCAAAAAAAGCATTTTTACAAAAAGGTCCGTGTGTCCGTGTGTCTATGAACATGATAACTCAAAAACGAAAAGTCGGTAAAATACCAAACTTGCTATTTAAGTTTAGTATCTTCCAGGGATGCGACACGAAGATTTTGAGAAAAATCCCCCCACCCCCTACTACCCTTTACATGGAACTTTTTTCGAAAATTTTGATTTTCTCAAAAATAGCTTTAACGATTTTGATTAAAATTTCGGATATTAAACATATTTACCTGACAAATGAAATGTATATCTTGAATTTTCTGGGAATAGCCTCTGAAGAGTAGTTTATTCTGGATGCATTTTACTGAATTTTGAATAACTGCTAAACCGTAAGAGATGGACAAAAACTTACTACACAAATAATGTAGAGCACATTAAAACACACAATTTATGTTATATACATTTTTTCGTGGAGTTCGTCGTTTTTGTGACATTCCTTATTTTTGGTTTCTGCTATGAAAAACGTATACTTTTCTCATACAGGAACTTGTCAACTCCTATCCATATAAATAAAGGAAATTCATTGACATAGCAACCAGCTTTTGACCTTCAACTTACAAGGAAGCGAGTAATAAGACTATTTCTGCTAATTTTTTTCTGATTAGCATAAAATATATAGAAGTATAGGCTTTTTAAGAATTATTTGCTGCAGGGATATGGAGAAAGTCATGTGAATGGTACACATCAGATTTTTTGTTTTTTTGTTTCATTTATATAGCCCCCTTTAACATCTAAGGCCCACTCTCACATACATACTTGCAGTCTCTGTGGGGGATAGGGAATGATTCTGGGCAAAGAAAAATGTTCCGCGCCAGCCAGGAATCGAGCTCGGGTTAAAACAACCTCGCTGACAACTCGACCACGGAGGCAATCCATATGTCTTCCTCTGCCTCCTTATTCTTCTATCTACTTACGATAATCGAGATAAACAAGAACAGAAATTGCCTTAATTGCTTACTTTCTTGTAAGTACAAGGAAGGTAACGGACTACAAACGGCTAAAACCATAGTCATTTATTACTTTCGCTACACGTACTATATACATAGTGTATAGAGAAGGTATTTTAATGCACCAAATATTCGATACCGAAATATATGTTTTGAGACCCCCTGGATACAAAACAGCGTTAGAAAAATGTCCATGTGTGCGTGTGTGTAAAAAATAAATGATGCGTTCTTTATGGACACGTCCCGTTCTAATTTTGTAATGTTTCTCAGAGGACTCCCTATCAGGCCTGAGGTTCTTTTACGTGCCGTAAATCTACGACAGGGACCAACAGCTTTACTTCCCTTCCGAAGGATTTTTTGAACGCGCGAGCTTGGGTATATGAAGTGTGTTTGTCTGTAGGCAGCATAGCTCAAGAACGAAAAGTTCATTAAGTACCAACTTGGTATTTAAGTTTAGTATCTTTCGAGGATGCGTCACGGAGATTTTCAAGAAAATCCCCCCATACCCAACCACCCTTTACATGGAAAAAAATTGGATTTTTGTTCCTTAAAAATGGCTCAGCGATTTTGTTTAAGATCTCTTATATTTAAAATATTGACATAAATAAAATGTATATCTTGAATTTTCTGGGAATAGCCGCTGAGTACCTGTTTATTCTGGATATTTTTTTTTTTTTGATTTGGCCTAAGTAGTAAAGCGTAAGACAAAAACTTACTGCACAAAGAATGTAAATCTCATTAAAACACGCAAAACATGGCAGGTACATTTTTTTTTTCGTGGAGTTGATCGTTTTTGGGATATTCTTTGTTATTGGTTTCAGTTTTAAAATACTTGAACTTTTCTCTTAGGGAAGTTGTCATTTTCTGCCCACGTAATGAAACGGATTTCATCACCATAGCAATCACATTTTAAAACATGAGACTGTCGCTTTAGCCTAGTGTATTCCCTCATTTTCTTTCAACTTAATAAATAATTAAGTAATAAGACTGTTTCTGCTAATGTTTTATCTCGATTAGCATAAGTGGATAGAAAAATAAGTTTACTACAATAATTTGTTACAGAGATGCAGAGAAAGTAATGTGAAGTAACACATCAGATTTTTTTTAAAAAGCTTGTTGCCATGTCTATGCATGGCCAGGAGTTTACAAATGTTCGTGTAAAAAACGTTCAAGTATTTTAAATCTGAAACAAATGACAAGGCAAATTTCAGAAATGGTCAGCTCCACGAAAAAACATACAGGACATAAATGGCGTGTTTTAACGAGATCAACATTTTTTGTGTAGTAAGTTTTTGTCTATCTGTTATGGTTTACCAGTTTTGCAAAATTCACCCAGAATAAACAGTCTTTATAGGCTATCGACAGAAAATTATTAATACACATTGTATTTGCCATGTACATTTTTAATATATGTTATTTTAATTAACATCGTTAGAGCCGGTTTTGAGAAAATCAAAATTTTCGAAATTTTTTCTATGTAAAGGTTGGTTTGGATTGGGGGGATTTTTCTCAAAATCTTCGTGTCGTATACCTGGAAGATAGTAAGTTTGGTATTTTACCGACGTCGTTTTTAAGTAGTCGTGTTCACAGACACACGTACACACACACACACGTGCGCGCGCGGGCCGTTTTTTAAAACTGCTTTTTTGGATAAGTGGACCCTAAAACGTGTATTTCCGGTGAAATCTCGGTATTTATTTTTGGGTGGAATGCAATACTTCTCTATACACTATGAACAAAGTACGTGTAGAGAAAGTAAAATACATGTTAGAAGTCTTTTTAACCTCCAAAAATATGTTTAATGCCTTTCACTTCTACCTGTAGCAATACCGAGTCAGGTGGGAATCACATTCGGGAGGTCGTGGGTTCGATTCCAGCGGCCGGCATTTCTGACCCACGGCTTTCTTCGTTTTTTTTGTTTTTTTCCCCAGGTCGCTAGGTTTCTTCATTCCCCTTAACTTCCTGTCCCTTTATTTCATCTCCTTTTCATCGAACCGGTCTTTTTCAGGTCGTAAGTGTCGGCGAGGACTGTAGTGACGGCGACCTTCCGTGGTGGTAAATGCACTCTGGAAATACAGCTCGCGACGGTGGTATGACGTTAGAGGCGTCTGTAGAAGTGGTCAGAAATGGGGCGCGGGCTTCTTGCGCTCGTTGCTTCTAGATAAAAGACTCCTTGGGCTATGTTAGTGACCCTTCACGGTGGCTCTTTCCCCGCCCTTCTGTTTTGGCCGCCCGTCGATAATACTCTCATGCTATCCTATCTTTCTGGGAGCCGATTTTGATAGCATTTAACGCCTTTTTTTTTTTTTACTACTATGGTACCGCAGGCGATGACACTGATGATACATGGAATGAAGATGGAGTACCGTGGAATGCAGTGGTGGGGAAATAAACCGGGGAACCTGGAATAAACCCACCCCTGCGCTGTTTTGTCCACCACAAAACCCATTTGCTGTCGCCTAAGATTGAGACTTTGGTAACTCAGGTCACGACGCGTCCGTTCCTGGGGCACAATAAGCCCATGGTGTCTGTAGTATGGAACACGCTCTGGAATCAGGATTAAAGCGGCGCCGTGGCCGAGTGGTCAGACCGTTCACCAAAGTGACCCGAGTTCGATCCCAGGGGACCGCATGTGGGGTTTGTAGTGTATAAAGCAACGTCTGAGCATGATTTCTTCGGATTCCCCGGTTTCCTGCGCCATTCATTCCACCAATGTTCCATAATTATCTTTTCTTTAATTAATGGCATATACATTCCTCACTCTCGTGCCAGGTATCGGGTTGATCACCCAGCCTAACACTCTTTGATACGGAAGTTGACCGTCCCTTAACTAACTACCAACCCTTAGGAGGAAGTGTTTTTTATTCAAGGAGGGTAGATAGCTAAGAATATTTTCTTTTTATTTCAGGTACCTCTAAGCATAAATTAAACGAGAAGAAAATTTATTGCAATCAGTTTCGACGTGTTGGTGAGGTTGTATTTCACTGAAAGAATTATAGGTTTTTTGTTGATACAGTAGATGCTTCCTCGACTTATTATAGGTAAATAGTACGGATAGTAAAAGTTTTCAAGGAATAATAATAATATTAATAAATTGATTTTTATTTTAAACAGAGAAAGCTGAAACCCCGTATCTACCAAATTATACCCCCTTCCAATCGATCAGCAATTCATTTATGGATTCTACAGCTTCAATTAAAGGAAGTTCTACTTGCTAAAAAAATTATTTCCTTTACTTAAAGCTTTAGAGCAAATGATAGGGACAAGGAAAGAGGGAGGATGTATATCTTGTATCGTACAGGATTACGTTGAAGCAAGGGAAATGTTTGAGCTAGCTAATCCTGAACCTGCTTCCGCGCACCATTCCCGGAAATTACAGTGGCTTGATAGCCAGCTCCGTTATGTAGGCTACTCGCAGGTGCAAGAATCAAGTTGGGTTGCATAGATATAAGGCTCTTTCTCGTGAGGTGCTCCTGGTGATGCCTTCACTGACGTGCCACGCGCGCTTTTCATTATTATTAGACCTCCTTTATAATCTAATTTACCTGCCTTTCAACATGCTTCTTCAAATTTTACTACAGAAATACTGCTTTTACAGCATGCTAGCTTTAGTTAAGGTGAGGCTCCAAGTCCTATCTTAGCTGTGTTAAAACGAGCAAGTTCGTGACCGTCTTACTCTGCATCTACTAAACGGATTTTAATCAAAATTACGTTGTTTGTTAACTTATTCTTGTAACGCCTATAATGGGACTAAAATCTACAATACTATTTGTATTTCTATTCTCAGGTCTTTTATGAAACTATTTTACTTTCTCTACCAAGTAGGTATTGTGTACTTACATAATAGGTAGAGAAGGCATTGTATTCCACTCAAAAGTTTGAATTTTGTGGAAGTGTATTCTACCACGATTTTCTCTCTCCCTCGTTTCCCTCTTTCATGTTTTAGTTTAATTCCAGGGCTACTGTTCGGTCGGTGCTCGGTCGATGGTGCAGAAGCTTGCAAATTGGAGCATTTTCTCTGCCCTGTAGAGCGTACCCTGCCGTGTGGTATTCCCCGCTCCCGCTAGAGGGACGTCTCTGTGCGACCCCTCTGGCCCGGGTGCTCAAGCGTGGAACTGTTTAAGAATAGCGACCTTGTCTGCAGCCGATACATCTCCTGCAATTCCTTCATCTCATCTGATCTTCCGGAGCTGTAGGCTCTAAAGATCCATGGGGAGTAGAGGTGATAAGGGTCGGTTTCATAGTGTAAGGGTAAGGTAGGGACAACACTTAAGCCAGGCTTACGCTTTTGTTTAAGCTTTTCGAGTTCCACAACAGGGCGACCAGGTTCGACTTGATTGAGTTGAACAAATCCAGGAAAGGTTGGTACTAAATTTTTCAGTCTGACTCTATCTATCCAGCTTCTGTCCTACACACGGCTGGTGTGAAAAAAAAAAATTAAAACTAATTTACCATAATGGTTGGCTATACTATGAATCTTGGGACTTAAAGTACTTACGACATTGTTAATCGCCATTG
Source organism: Hymenopus coronatus (assembly GCA_030762935.1). NCBI lineage: Eukaryota > Metazoa > Arthropoda > Insecta > Mantodea > Hymenopodidae > Hymenopus > Hymenopus coronatus. The sequence goes on from CM060897.1 coordinate 34,086,258, forward strand.
GAGTACGTCATCTCAAAAGTAATTTGAGATCGCCTTGTGGTTTACCGGGAAAGATGTAAGACAGTTGAGAAATTTAATACCGTGTTGTCATGGCAGCTCAATGGTGGAGTAACGGCTTAGAGACCGGGAGATCCGCTGTTCAAATCCCGACTATGGCATTGAATGTTTCAGTCTGACTTTATCTATCCTACTCCAGGGAAATTGATAACGCTTGATGAATGTGCATCGGGTGAATTTCTGTTCGTAAAATAAGCTTTTGCAGGTTAACCAGCAACATGCAGTTAATAATAAGCGAAAAATCTTTTGAAACGTTCTGTGAACTTCATTTCTTAAGAAGTCAAATTATGACGCGTATAAGCATGTAATAAAGTGAAAGTTATCGTACAAATTCCTGTGGAGTGTGAAGAAACAAACGTGGTCGGTCTCACGCGGAGGTCCCGGGTTCAATTCCCGGCTGGGGCGAGGCAATTTTCTTTAGCGAGAATTATTCCCTATCCCCCACGGAGTCTGGAAGTATGTATGCCAGAGTAATGCATGTGTGTTTGAGGATAATGAAATGATTTAAATCAAACGTAAAAGAACCTACAGACGAGTTATTTCAAGTGCAAAGCCGCTGATATGACCTTAGATGTTAAAGGGGGCTACATAAATGAAACAAACAAAAAAATGTGGGTGGCACAGTGACACGAAGAATGGATTAGAATGGCGTGGAACAGTTTTAACATCTGTGTATGCTGTAAATTTTGAGATATCGGAAAAATGTCCAGCTGGAATTAGCAAGTTTTCAGTTGCGTTTAGATAAGCATTTCTTTGTTACATAATTACCTATAATAGTTGTTTAGAAAACTAGTTACAAAAGCAGATGTTTAGTAATGAAAAGCTGAATTTATTACACAACCGAAGGGAGTATATAAGAGCAACGAGTTACTAAACCTAATTTTGTAGCGCGTTGTCTATAATATCTTATCTACGTTCTAGTATTTTAGCATACGTTGTATATTTAGTATATTTATGACATTTATTTATTGCGGAAACGATATGTTTAGAAAAAGAGTAATGTGGGCTTTGAAAAAAAAATACGAGAAATATCAACAAACATTGTTGTTATATTCTGCAATTTGCATGGAGTTTTATTAGTGAATTTAAAGTAAAAATGAACGAAGAAGGATATCTAGAACAAGGCGTGGATGATCAGAAAATTGCAGATGTAATACTTGGGGGAGAAAGTTCAATTATAGACAAAATTGTGAAGGGATGATCAGAAAATTGCAGATGTAATACTTGGGGGAGAAAGTTCAATTATAGACAAAATTGTGAAGGGCAATGCTTCTGATAATAGAGAAAATGTGCCCCAATAAATATTACAAATCATAATGGTTGTAATATTATAGTAAATATAAATTAGAGGAAAAAGGTTTTATTTTGATGCATTATTATCAAGAAATGAGGTATAGATTATCACCATTAAAGTCTATTTTACGTTTTGTTATACCTGTATTTTACATTTGCTGCTTGTTCTGTGTTTTGTTAGAATATAAAGTATAACTTTTGTTGCCTAGTAAATACGAACTAAAGCATCGACAAAGGTACCTTATCGGTAATTTAAGTTATGTTTACCAGTCGGTTTAACGTTTGCCTGAGTATACTTTTACATGTATAATGAATAATTTCTGGTACCATCATTTCCCGCTGTTTACTTAATCGACACCTCCCTTAGAATTCTCGATTATTTTGTGTGTGAGAATGTTTCGCATTATAAACGTTTTAGATAGTCCTCTGTAGCGCTTGTGGGTTAAAGCAATGCATTTATTCATCACTAATATTGTCCTCTTCAGAAAATAACATGGTAATTCCTTACTTTAAATCTCAATTCAGCACGGCTTAAGCCAAACCACGGATAAGCTCGGCTTATCGCTTGAATTACGTACTGTAAAACTCCAATGTAGCATAATAAGCTGTACAATGTGCTTCCTCTTAAGCCTGATTCGAAGCTTAAGCTTAAATTAGGATACCGGCCCCAAGTGTCCAATCCGTCAACTATTCATTATCATGTACGTAAAGGGACGGAGAATTATTTTGGAACATTTCGAAAAAAAGTGGTAAATTTGATGTTTATCCAAAAGTTCGGTTTTCGTTTTCCTAATCAGTACACAGCACATAGGTATAGAAGGCACTGCATTCCATCCAAGAATTTGATACCGAAATTTCACCGAAAATACACGTTTTAGGGTCCCTCGAATCCTAAAAAATTAGAAAAAGGTCCGTTTGTGTGTGAACATAACTCAAAATGGAAAAGGCGGTTAAAACCATACTTGATATTTAAGTTCAGCATCTTCCAAGGACGCGACACAAATATTTTCCAAAAAATAAAAAATCCCCGCATTTCTAACTACCCTTTATATGGAAAAAGTTTTGATTTTTCTTTTATTTTTTATTTTCTCAAAAATAGCACTAACAATTTTGACTAAAATACCGTTTATTGAAGATACTTATATGACAATTAAAGTGCATATCTCGAATTTTATGGAAATAGCCTCTGAGGCCCTCTTCAGTGTGAATAAGTTTTCTTTAACAGGTAAACCGTAAGAGATAGTCAAAAAGTTACTGCACAAAAGTGTAGAGCTCGTTAAAACACAACATTTATGTAATACACACATTTTTTGGAGAGTTAACCATTTCCGATATATTCCTTATTATTGGTTTCAATTTAAAAATATTTAAACTTTTTACATACAGTGATGTTAACTTCTGGCCATGAAAAGAGAACGACTTTCAATTATATAGCAACTAGCGTTTAAAATTTTGTCTATCGCTATGACTATGGTTTTACAATTGCTATGCCTTCCCTTATTTCTTCTTTAATATTAAGAAACAAGTAATAAGGCTATTCCTACTAATGTTTATCTCGATTAACGCAAAGTAGATATAATAATAATAATAATAATAATAATAATAATAATAATAATAACAATAACAGAGGTGAGCGAAAGTCATTGAATAGAATACATCAGATTTTTACTTTATATACACGTACTATGTACATAGTCTATAGAGAAGATATTGCATCCCACCCAAAAAATTCGATACTCGGATTTCACCGAAAATAGAGGTTTTAGGTCCCCTGTATAAAAAAAGCATTTTTAGAAAAAGGTCCTTATGTGTCAATGTGTTCCTGTGTCCGTGTCTGTGACCACGATAACTCAGAAACGAAAAGTCGATAAAATACTAAACTTTGTATTTAAGTTTATTCTGTTCCAGGGATGTGATACGAAGATTTTGAGAAAAATCTCCCCACCCCAAAATACTCTTTATATAGAAAAAATTCGAAAATGGTTATTTTCTCAAAAATGGCTCTAACGATTAAACGATTTTGATTAAAATACCGTATATAAAAGATATTTATATGACAAGTAAAATGTTTATCTTGAATTTTCTGGGAATAGCCTCTGAAGACATTTATTCTAGATGAATTTTGCGGAATTTTGCGTAACTGGTAAACCGTAAGAAATGGACAAAAACTTACCACACAAAAATGTAGAGCTCGTTAAAAGTTAATGCTATATACAAGTTTTTCATGAAGTTTACCGTTTTTTAGATATTCCTTGTTATTGATTTCAGTTTTAAAATACTTAATACTTTTCTCATACGGCAACTGGTCAACACCTGACCACGCAAAGAATCGGATTTCTATACAATAGTAACCACATTTTGAAACATTCCACTGTTGGTTTAGTCTAGCGTATTCCGTAATTTTCGTTCCACTTATAAGGAACTAAGGAATAAGATCGTTTCTGCTAATGTTTATCTCGATTAGAATGAAGTAGATAGTATAATTAACAATAATTTGTTACAGAGATGTATAGAAAGTCACCTTAATGGAACACATAATATTTTTTGGTAATATCGTTCATATGCAGGGCCGTTTTTTTCAACCTCCGATAGGTTATAAATAAAATACAAAACAATTATTTTATTACTAAAAGTTTTGTACACTTATGGTTAATTTTCAGCATAATCACCAAAAAGATTGAGACATTTATCGTACATGTGCACAAGCTTTGAAATACCCGCTTCAAAAAATGTTGCCGCCAATGATTTCAAATGAGCATTGATGTTGTTTTGAAGATCTTGGTTGGTTTGAAAGTGCTGCCCTCCTAGCCACGTCTTCAGTTCAGGGAAAAGGTGAAAGTCGCTGGGTGCCAGGTCAGGACTGTACGGCGGATGATCGAAAATGCCCCATTGAAATTGTTCAAGGAGCCGATGGGTTGGCCAGCAGTGTTTGGACGAGCGTTGTCATGAATCAACACAATTCCTAAAGTCAACATTCCTCTTCGTTTGTTTTGAATGACTCTCCGCAAACATCGTAAAGTTTCACAATAAACAGCTGCATTGATAGTGCTGCCGGGCTGCATCAATGGCGGCAACATTTTTTTTTTTATGTTGAAAAGTAACCATAAGTGTACAAAACTTTTAGTAATAAAATAATTGTTTATTATGAACTTATAGCTTATCGGAGGTTGAAGCAAAAAACGGCCCTCGTACATACACACATTCATTCCGGTGTAAGGACCGACGGAGGAATGTTGTTTTAAGATATGTATACATCAGCTCTGTGCAAATACTCATAAGTTTATAAATAGCAAAGTTCTCAGAATTTGGAGGTTATTTCTTGCACCTATCTGTCAACAACAAAATAGTAAACAGAAGCTCAACGAAAAGCAGAAAATCTGAAGCTGGTCATGGATGAAGTTCATGGTTCACTGCACTGGAACGAAAAATAGCAACATCACGAGGTATAAATATATTTGTTCAAGTGTGCAGGAGACGTATAAATAGAGAGGTCTGTGATTTTGATTGGTATTTCTGCCAGGGCTTGCCAAAACTGTCATTTCGAACACTAGCGTCATTCTCAAGGTAACAGTTTCTTTCTTCAAAGAAAACCAATTATTATCATTCTTCAGCTGAGAGTGGTATGCAGTTACATAGAGTTTTCTTTTCCTCACTCTCTTCATGTGTTCTATTTCCAAAATAGTTTTACTTTTTTTACACATACTATGTACATAGTGTATAGAGAAGGTATGGTTTTGCTCCCAAAAATTCGATACCGAGATTTCACCGGAAATACAGTTTTGGGACCCTCTGAGTCCAAAACAAGCATATTTAGAAAAAAAATGCCCGTGTATGTGTGTGTGTGTGTGTGTGTGTGTAGGCAGGATAGTTCAAAAACGAAAAGCCCGTTAAATACCAAACTTATCTTTGAGCACAGTTATCTTCCAAGATGCGACACGAAGATTTTCAAGAATATCCCCCCAACCCAACTGCCGTTTCGAAAAATCTGATGTGTTCCATTCACATTACTTTCTCTACATCTCTGTAACAAATTATTGTTAATAAGCTTATTCTGCTATCTGCTTCACGCTGATCGAAATAAACAGTAGCAGAAATGGTTTTATTATTTAGTTCCTTATAGGTAGAAGGGAACTAAGTGGATACAATAGGCTAAACCGACAGTCAAAGGCTTTAAAATGTGGTATCCGACGCTTTGCGTGGCCAGGTGCTGACAAGTTCCGGTATGAGTCAAAAATTTTAAGTATTTTAAAACTGAAATTAATAACAAGGAGTATATTATAAACTGTCAACTCCAGGAAAAAATGCGTATAACAAAAGTGTGTGTTTTAACGAGCTGTACATTGTTTGTATTGGAAGTTTTGTATACCTCTTACGGTTTACCAGTTATGCAAAATTCCGCAAAATTCATTCAGAATAAACATGTCTTCAGGGGGTATTCACAGAAAATCAAGATATACATTTTATTTGACATGTAAATATCTTTGATATATGATATTTTAATCAAAATTGTTAGTGCGTTTTTTGAGAACGTTTGCAGTTTGTAGTTATCCATAAGTTAAGAGTCTTAAAAGAAAAAATAGGATCGATACTTCAGAGGAGTTCTCAGATATTCAAACAGATAACATGAATGGCTGAGGCTATCACCACTGGGAAGTAACCGCATACATAAAATGATTTAGCTATAGGGTGGAAATGACAGTGGCATACACTGTTTAGCAAGAAATGCAGTACATACAATTTATAGCTTTTATTAAACACAATCTAGCAGCTTAATAGCATATTATGTGAGGAGAGTATAATGGTAGTTATTAAGATACAAGTATGTTTATGAAACTACACTTCGCTTGCTCTATAATTTTCATACGAGCATCTTAATTGCCATTACAGTCATGTTTCATATAACTATTTATGTTCGACCATGTACCCAAGTTAAAAATATGTATATACTATTGTTAATATTCTACGCTTATCTGAGTCAATAAGTGCATTTACCTTGTGCAGTGAAACAGCTGACAGGGTTGTGGTATGAGCGCAGATGCGAAAATATTGATTTTATTCTGCTCTCAACGTTTATACAATAGATATATATGATATATGCTTAAAGAAGCAGACTTCGAAAAACGAGAAGACATAACATTTATTAGAATGTTATTTACAATTAACACTAAAAGTTGGCTTCATATCAAATGCAGGTTGTTCATTGTACATTTGTTGAAATGAATTTGCAGGAATGTACTTTGTGGAATATTGGAAGTCATGTTGTTATACGAGATGGATCTTCTGATTGGTAAAAGCATGCACTTTAATGAACAGGTGTACTTTAATAAGGTCCATTAGAGTGCAGCCACCGGACGTATAATTGCTATATTTATGCATGAATAGGCATAAATGCTGCTTCGATGGAGATGACGTCTTTTAACGTAATATTGCATCGCTCTGTATCGGAATAAGTCATTTGGTTGGGGTGAAACAAGATTGAAGAGAAAAAATGTTTTATGGGGGTATGCCGTTATTTGTAGTGCAGCGGGATTTTTCTTTCTTTGCCAAATCAGCAAGACGCTGTCCTAAAATTTAGGTCTTCCACTCAAGTCTTTAATACCTTTTCTATATTTAAATGGCTTTATTTCTGAGAACTGTATTTATTATTTGAAGCGTAAAAAAACACGTTCAGTGGCGAAGTAGCTGCTGATACGTATTATCATAAGTTTGCAAAGCTTTCATACTTCTGAATAAGCCATTTCAAGATTATTCTTTCTGACGAAAAGCAGCAAGTCTTTAATTGTATTTTTGTTCACATCTTCGCTTACATTATATAGGATGGGAGTTGACCTATGATCATCCTTTTAAACTAGAGCACTGTTTCGATTGTTTTCATTAATACTTTTTTTTTTTTGCCGTTCTTGAGATAATTACTATTTGATTTTCCACAATATTGCAATATAGCAAATTCAACAAGTTGACTTTAAATTCAGCAGGCTAACCTTTAATTCCTCATGTCGTGGGCCATAGCAACGAAGGAACAAATATTTTCAGTACGAAAATAAAAATAAAACCGCAGATTATTAACGTAACCTAAATAACATACGGAATATTGAAATGATGAAGCATTTACAATATTACACAAATTATCACCACAGACATTTGTTTAAATGAATGAATAAGTGTATTTATTGACATAGCAGTGTCATACATTGAGCTTCATTAATCACACGGTCCACAGACCGTACATGCTTTTGTAGTACACAAAATAGTAAGCAATATTAAAAATACCAACAAAGAATTAAAAGAGTAAACACGAAAAAAAAAAAAAAAAAAAGACAACGATGTTCAAATGCAGCAATTTAAATTTTCAACACAGATGCGTTAATGACATATAATAATAGACAAATACCGTAAGAGAAATATATACACATACTATATACACAATATATAACACCACAACACAAAATAACATAAATGTGACCTAAAATATATGTATGCAAAATCACCCCTTCTTCTTTATTGTCAGCCTTCTCAGGTCTCAGCTATCTTTCCTTAATAAAGGTAAATAAAGACTTGAGGAGTCTAAGTTAAATGATTATGCTTCCTTTCGTCATGAACTATAAGACTGTGGTTACCTGATTAAAGCAAGACAAGGACGAAAAGCAATCAGAACTTCCTTTAATCTTCTCTGAACAGTCCAATGGGATACGCAGATAGTGCGAGCTATACCACGGTTGTTGCTTTCAAGATCTTCATGCTTTATTCTTGTGCAACGCATTCAACACCAGGAGATGTGCTCTCTGTATCTAGAACTCTTTGAAAGCTGGAAATAAGTGCCCTATGATGAGAAGCTCGTCTATTTGGAAATCATTCTCGACAAGCTCTCGAGTCAGCTGCCACATTACAATATGTTTCTTTGTAAACGAGTAGCACTTCAACAAACTTGACTTGAAGATATCAGCTGATTGCTATGTGACTGAAGTTCTTTTGTTTGTATAGACAGGAGTTGACAAATTCCTGTATGAGAAAAGTATGTTTTTTAAAGGTAAAACCAAAAACAAGGAAGACACACGGACACACGGACCTTTTTCTGAAAATGCTTTCTTTGTTTACAGGGGACCCTAAAACGTATATTTCCGGTGAAATCTGGGTATCGAATTTTTGAGTGGAGTGCAATACCTTCTCTATACACTATGTATAGAGAAGGTATTGTAATGCACCCACAAATTTGATACCGAGATTTCACCGGAAATACATGTTTTGAGATCCCCTAAATAAAAAAGCATTTTTAGAAAATGTCTGTGTGTGTATGTCTGTTTGTGTATCTGTGTGTGTGTCCGTGTGTCTGCGTCGCCCTCCGTGCTGTAATGGTTATCATGCTAACTTCATATACCCAAGGTCGCGGGTTCAAACCCGGCGGAGGACGATGGATTTTTTCGAGCGAAAAATCCTTAGCATGGCTTCCTTCGGAAGGGAAGTAAAGCCGTGGGTCCCGTGTCATAGATTTACGGCACGTAAAAGAGCCTCAAGCCTGATAGAGAGGCCTCTGAGCAAAATTAAGCGATCTTTCACGCCCAACATAGAATGGGTCGCTGAGAACCACAGCAGTTATAGAGCGTCTATAAATAAAACGCCGTTTCGTTTCCTGTGTCTGTGAACACGATAACTCAAAAACGAAATGTGGGTAAAATACCAAACTTGGTATTTAAGTTTAGTATCTTCCAGGGATGCGACACAAAGATTTTGAGAAAAATCCTCCCACCCCAAACTACCCTTTACCTGGAACTTTTTTCGAAAATTTTGATTTTCTCAAAAATAGCTCTAACGGTTTTGATTAAAATATCATATATTAAAGACACGACAAATAAAGTGTATATCTTGAATTTTCTGGGAATAGCTCTAAAGACTACTTTATTCTGGATGAATTTTACAGAATTGTGCATAACAGCATAACAGATGGACAAAAACTGACCACGCAAAAATGTACAGTGCGTTAAAACACACAATTTATACTATATACTTTTCGTGGAGTTGATCGTTTTTGAGATATTCCTTGTTTTTGGTTTCAACTTTAAAAGCATGTACTTTTCTCACATACAGGAATCTGTCAACTCCTGTCCATACAAACAAAGGAAGTTCAGTCACATAGGAACCAGCTTTTGACTATCGATTTAACCTATGGTAATCCCTTATTTCTTTTCTACTTACTAGGAAGCAAGTAATAAGACTATTTCGGCTAATTTTTTCTCGATTAGCACGAAGTAAATAGAAGCATAAGCTTTTTAAGAGAATTTGTTGCAGAAATGTAGAGAAACTCATGTGTAACATATCAGATTTTTTTTTATGCAGGGAACCTTAAATTGTGTTTTATCATAAGTAATATAACGAGAGCTCCAACGTTTATCAATAGAGAAAAGTTGTAGCTCGAGTTGTATTTAATAAGACTATTTCTTGAATAAAATAACAATGATTAGCCAATATGGACACGAAGAATAATATTCCTAAAATCCCATTTGTTTTGACGTATATTTACACCAAAATTACTGTAACTTGCCCATATCATAAATTTCGGATCTCTTTGCATTGCTACATTATATTATTGTGGTGTAAAATAAACACTTTTTGGAACTTCCACCATTTTGTACGGGAATGTCACTGCACACTGATACTATTAGTATGAGACGAACTTTAGTTCAGAGAGAAAACGAATGCATGTGGGTGCAATAAATTAAAAAAAAATGCACGTGGGTGTTATAAAAACAATTAAAATGCAGAGATAATGCGTTCCGCTTGGTTGGAATTTTACGCGCCAAAGTACTTGATTGGCTACTTCCAACATCAAGTATCATTGTAATCCACAAATCAAATTTTTGGGTGAAATGTGATACCTACTCTTACGGCAGAGAAACTAAGTTTTGTTAATAGTTTTAGAATAAATGAATAAATATATATAGTGGCTAGAGAATATCATGTGTGGTAACACATATTTTGAGGATCGTTTCGAAAGATTTTATTAAAAACCAGAATGCATATTATTCAGAATATTGCGAATACACCTCAATAAACACCATATGTAATTTTCCACCTGATTTTAATGTATCATCATCGCAAACCGTTCCCTTTTTTTATAAAAAGTATTTTTTTTTATTTAGGGAACTTCGAAATGTGTGTTATCGCTGTTATCCAGAAATCGAATTTGGGAAATTACATACTTACTCTGCTTACAGTAGTGAAACTAATAAGTTCTGTTAATAGTTGTAGAATAAATGAATAAAGAACGCCACTAAATGCCAGGTCTTTCTCATTTTTGTGACATTGGTTATTTTTTGCCCTGTATATTTCGCCCAGGCAAACAATATACTGTATTTGTAATTGATAACATTTACATAAACTGTGCAATATTCCTTTTACTCGCATTTGTGCGATTTCCTTCCGTTTTGTGTCGTTGTAGATTTTACGCCTGCAGGTAGGTAGGGTAGGTACCCACGTTATCGATAGTGTGGCGGCAGTGGTTGTTAAAATAAACGAATCCTGCTTTTGCATTATTCAACTGTCGAGTTTCCGCTCCACTTGTTTTGTTCATGTTAAATATTTGCCAAGAGCTACTTCGACATACAGAGAGTTGGACTTCAGTTAGTTTATCATTGCCTGCAAGCTAACATTTCTGTGTGTAAAATAATTTTCTCTCATAGCTTCCCTGTTAAAACTCCTATATTGTATCTGTCGACACTGTGACTGTGTAGCAGGGCTGTTGACCTACCTTGTGGCTAGCCGGCAGCGTAAGGCTCTTTGTAATACTAAGGCACAGCTAGTTAGTTGTAATTAAAATAAAATTAGGTTACGTTTATGAGGAATAAAACTCAACACCTATAAATACTTTGTGTTATTACTGTGCTAATCTAATGGTTAACAAACTCTTTGCCTTTGATCATCAGAAGCCTCTCAGATAATACATATCGCATACATTGTTTGTTCTCGGAATTCGCTGATGTTTCACATTTCACCAATGAGAGCGTCGATTCAGCCAATGAAACCAAAGAAATTATAAATGACACACAGTTGTTAACTCCACGTGGAGTGAAACAGCATTACAACATCCCCCCTGTTGTATCTCATTCTGCTCCTAAGAAGTAAATGCAATGCATGGAATGTGAACGCATACCTACTTGGAGAAAACATGACAACACCGGTCCCAGTAGCCGTGGTCGTTGGCACGTTTAGTGTTGAAGTTCTGCCGCGAAAGGGTTGCAGGTTTGAATCCCGCTAAGGGTATGGATGTTTAGTGTTGTGTGTTTCTGTTCTCATTCTCTCTCCCCTGATCCAATTAGGTTACCTGAAGGGAAAAATGACAATGTTGCTTTTCGCGACACTGATTTAGCTTAGCACAGTAATATATTGACATTTGTTTCTCTACCAACTATTTTTACGTTCTCTGCCATCTACTTATACGAGGATCACATAAGTATTGAGGAAGCAAATAATGAGTACTCAAAGAAACGTTTTGTTTCTCCCTGTTTCTCAAAGTATTCCCCCCAACACTGTATGCAGTGTTCCATCCTTTGGGAGCACTTCTGGAAGCATCCACACCACTCAGTTTCCGCCACTGTAGATAACTCTTCGTATTCTGCAACAGCTTCTTCAAGGCTATAAATCGGTGACATCAAAATCGGTTCTTCACCGTAAAAACAGGAAGAAATCACCTGCTACCAGGTCGGGTCTATCGGGTGGATGAGTCAATAGTAATTGTGCCTCACTTCTTTGTAAAAGCTCCCTTGTGGCATTAGTGGTGTGAGATGTTGCATTGTCGTGATGCAACCAAATACCACCACTTAGTCCTGTATTTGGACGTTTTTCTTGAACTTTGAAACACTCTCGGAAGTCAAACGTCTGTGTACCATTTTGCAATAACAAATTTCTGATTTTCGAGCACAACTGTCGGCAAATGACTATTCGTGAAGGAAGAAGAAGCAACCATTTCCTTGCTCTCTTGACCTTGATGAATTGAATATCTGGCAACAACCAAATTGAGGATTGACGTTCTGTTTGGCGCCAAACTTAAATATTCGTATCTATGTTTCGTCATTCGTAACAATACTTGAGACATGGTGAGACTTTCCACAGTTAAACATTTGCACAATTTCTTGCATTTCCACCTTATGGAGCTTCTGTGCTTCAGAAAATTAATGGGCATCCAGGTTGAAGATTTTTGTTTTCACGAAGGTGTTCATCAAGGATTGTTGAAACACTCGGTGAACTAATCGCTAGTGCCAGCTCAATGACATGTAAGTTAGTCCTGGTTCTTCCCTGATCACTGTTTCCACAGTGATGATGTTTCCCTCAGTCACTGCTGTTTTTGGTCTGCCACTCTTGTCTTCAACTTTAAGAGATTGCTGCCCCCTCTTGAATTCTCCAAACCAGCGAAACACAGTGGCACGTGACGAAGAAGAGCCCCCTAAAGCTCCCATCAAACTCTCAAATAACTGCGTTTCATTTAAGTCTTATTTGAAGTCGTACAAGATCATTGCACGAAAATGCTCTCTGAATCTCCATTGCACTTGCAAGAACGTTCACACTTCAAACATAAAATGAGGGAAAATGAATGATGCAACAATGCTCTGCCTGCTACCATTTTACTACCATTGAGTAAGGTATTTTGGCACAACAACAATGTTTTCCCAAGGGTGGCTAACATTTCAATATGCTTATCTAGCGACTACAGGTACAAAAGAAAGAGAAACAATTAATTATTATATTTAATGCAAAAACTCGTATTTCACCGAAAATTCCTGTTGTGAGGTCCCATGAACCCAGAACATGGTTTTAAAAATGTGTCCGTGTGTGTGTGTGTGTGAATAAAATAACCTCACATTTTAACTCAGAGTAATCTCTCTGTTTTAATTTAGTGTTAATATTTATAAAAATGTACTTGTATATGTATCTATATACAAGCTATTTCAAAACCACACCGAACGAGTTTAAAGGTCTTATAGCTTATACTTAAACTAGCCAGATGTTTGATGTCACAGCAGCTTCGAAACTCTTTAGATTCATTTCTATGTAACATTGAAAATTACAGCAACTTGAGATTAGGTAGCGCACGATGGGCTAGTATATGCTGCCCACATACACCTCAGAGGGTGATTTGGCAAGCAAGTATCGTAAAATTAAACGGGTTTCATCTTGTTCGTTTTCAGCAATACTCTTAACGTTCAAGTAAGGGAGCAAAGGGTAGTTACTTCTGACAACCTTTCAAGGTTGTCTTGATTGCTAAACATACGTACTTTGCCCTAGCCTCTTGTACTTATTATCATAATCATTTTGTATTTACCCTAATGATAAATTCTCAATAACATAGTAAACCACAAGAGTCTAAACCTAAATATTAAATTATTTTATTTGGTATTACGAGTTAAAGACAGTAAAATAAACTTCAAGTCTCACTGCAAAAGGGACATTTTGTCTACAATCCTTTGGCATTTATAATATTCTTGTCTCTGTTATCTTTATTCAGTTACTTGCCTCCAACCTCATGTTCACTAAGGTTAACTTGCCTCCAAGAGATAGTATTAGCGCCGTATATATCCCAACTTATTTTCGCAGTCATTTCCTGTCATTCATAGCTTTATAATGAGATTGTATGTCGGAAGAATAAACAAATAACTAAATTTGATTTGTTCTTTAGCGGGGCTTTTTAAGACAGCCACGCAGCTTTGTTCCTGTGTACCCACCTAATCCATACTGACCATGAGGCGTTTTGTAGCTGTTTATTCGCTTTGAAAACTATATTTTGGTATCAGATAGGATCTGAGCAACAACATTCACATCATGTTCAATGTCGTTTTGAAGCACTCTGTATACAGACATTATAAGAAGCACACTGAAACACTAACTTACAAGTGTAACACCGCTTAAACACGTAACCGCTGTTCATACAATCTAGACAATAATATAGACAGTTTGAAGTAATACGATCATAGTTTATGCGGAAAGCCTAAGGCGAGCGTAGCGGGCGTTGACAGGCAGCATCGGACTAAGCACTAACAAAGGAATGACAAACATTTGTAGCATACACCTTTTTAAGAAACCTTTCTTTTAGAGCACCCTCTATCTTCTCGTTTAATCCCTTCAGATGGAGAGTTTTAAAAATGCTGTCTTGTTTTTTAATGACTTCTCGGAAAGCAAAGCAAAATAAAAAGCCAAGAGATGCTTAACTAAAGATCTACGCAAATACATTTAATTAATGTGCTTAACATAATCGCTGCTTCTGTTTGGATTTGCATAGGATGTAGGTATATCCTTATTAATGCAGTTTTATTAAATCTGCTTTAATTATAATTTGGCTTGAAGGATTCCTTTATTAACTATAGAGACAGAAATGGGAAACAGCCGTTGTCAATAAATTTAGTTAGTATTAACTGAACATTTTTGATAATGTGCGATTTTGGATAAATAATTAATTTTAACGTACAAAGCGACTACCTGAAACCAAAATCATATTTTAACTACCCCTACCAATTACCTATAGATACTAATTAGAGAAATTGCTTCAAATTCTATACCAAGAGTTCACCGCAAATACATTAAATATCCTTAAATAAAAAATCTGATGTTTTCTATTAACATTAACTTCCTCTACCTTTTCTGTGTCGCCTTCCATTGTGTAATGGTTACCATTCTAACTTCATATGTACCCAACATCGCGGGGGACGATGGATTTTTGCGGGTGTAAAAATCTTTAGCATGGCTTCCTCCGGAAGGGAAGTAAAGCCATTGGTCCCGTGTCGTAGATTTACGGCACGTAAAAGAACCTCAAGCCTGATAGAGAGGCCTCTGAGCAAAATTAAGCGGTCTTTCACGCCCAATTTAGAATGGGACGCTGAGAACCACAGTAGTTAAAGAGCATCCATAAATGACACGCCATTTCTATTTCCTACCTTTTCTGAGAACAAAACATTCTTACAAAATATATACATCAAGATATGCATTACCATTAAAGGTATTATTTTTTTAGTTGCTTATAAGTAGGAGGAAAATAAGGGAATGGCAATCAAATGTTTTAACAGCTGTCGCTAGCGATTGTCATTGAAAGTTGATTCTCTTTCCATGGCTAGGAGTAAAACAAAAACGAGGACTTCCCGTTTGACAGAAGTTAAAGTATTTTAACGTTGAAATTGAGAACGGAATATCTAGGAAGTGGTTATAGTTTTACAACAAATTATATATGACATAAATTATGTGTTTTAACGACATCTACATTTTTTGTGTAATAAGGTTTTGTCTATGTCTTAAAAGTTTAACAGTTATGCAAACGTCATTCAGAATGAAGAGGTCTTCAGGGGCTATTACCAGAAAATTCAAGATAAACATTCATTTGTCATGAAAATATCATAAACAAATAGAATTTTAATCAAAATCACTAATGCCATTTTTGACAAAATAAAAATTGTCGAAAAATGTTTTCTATGTAAAAGATAGTTGGGGTGGGGAATTTTTCTAAAACTCTTCGTGTCGTATTCTTGGAATATACTAAACCTAAATATCAACTGTGATATTTAACAGGTTTTTTGTTTTGTTTTTTAGAGCTATCGTTCACAGACACACACGCACAGATACATACACACTGAGTTTTTTGTAATTTTTTTTTTTCTTTTTGGATTCAGGGGCTCTGAAAACACGTCTTTTCGGTAAAATTTCTATAACATTTTTGAGTAGATACAATACTTTCTCTACTTACTATATACATTGTACATACTGCTAGAGAAAGTAAAATCGAATTTTTAGGGGGGGGAAACGTGAGTGTATGTGGGGAGGGGCTGTGAACAGAATAGCTCCAAAACGGAAATTCAAATAAATACCAAACTCGATAATAATAGTTATATTAGTATCTTTCAACAATGCGGCGCGAAGATTTTCAAGGAATTCCTCCTACTCTTATACTACCCTTAGTATAGTCAGTTTGTTTTTAAAATACTTATTTTCTCAAAACTGGCTGTAACGATTGTGATTAAAATACAATATATTAAAGTTATATACATGAAAAATAAAACGGTCATTGTGAATTATCTGACAATAGTACGTAAAGTCTTCTTTATTCGAAGAGAATTGCATATAATTATGTACGAGTACAATTACTGGTGCACAATTAACAAAAATGTACTTATCTCAAGTAAAGTGGATTATATTGAAAAATGGTTTCGGAAGAATATTATAGCCACTAATAAAGAATAGAGCGTAGATAAAACTATGTGAATAACAAATAATATATCAGATTATATATATTCTCGAAGATATTCGCTGTTTTTGGGTGAATTTTTATTTCTCTACTACGTACAAATGCATAATAGCTAGAGAATGTATTGCATTGTATCCAGAAATTCGATACGAGATTTTACCGGAAATATATTATGTTATGAGGACACCTGAATAAAAACCGAACTTTTAAAAATGGTCGAGTGAACACCTGTGCTGTCGGCGAGCACTTTACATGAAGTTCCGATTGTCGCACCTGTGTGTGTGTGTGTGTGTGTGTGTGTGTGTGTGTGTGTGTGTGTGTGTGACACCTGTAATAATGCAAGTGCAACAACAAACATACTTCTAGAAATTTCTTGTCACGTGATCGACAGGTATAAAAGGCGGGCAACTTGACATGCTCCCTTGTATGCAGATACCTATTCGGTAGCCACCCAGAAATATTAGGTTTGTTCCGGCGGTACCTGACCTTACCTTACCACCTTTCCATCCATCCTATTAGAGTAGTTAGTGAATGTAGATATCCCTTTAGGATGATCGCCACCAGAGCTGGCGGAGGCGTGGCCAGCCCCTTCCCAAAAACAAATGCAGACAGTCAGTTTCGATGGATAGTTCGGAGTGTGCAGTCATAGCCGCCACCGCAACGAGCATCGAAAGAAAACTGTACGGCAGAATTGTTGCGAAAACATTGAATAAAGACGTTAGTTTGTAATTACTGTAGGTTGTGAAAGTAAAGTAAATGTAAAATATAGAATATTGTGCTAAATGGCAGAATTCATCTTATAACCGCAGTCCCCGGAATTGTTTATTTACTCTTTATTGTACGAGGGTCGTCCAGAAAGTAACAGACGATTTGGCATAACTAAATAATAACGAAAGATATCAACACAAAACTTTATTTACAAAGTTACAATACTTTACTCTATTTCTCAACGTAATCGGTATTGCTGTCAGGATATTTATTGTCACGTGGTGCCATTGTTATACTTTTCTACCGCCAAAGAACTTATTCGTTTTTTGGAATGCACAAAATGTTCGGCAATCAAATTTTATAGGCAATTAATGCAAGTGCATGGCAATAATGCAATGAACGAGTATTCAGTGAGAAAATGGTGCATAATTTACGAGTAATCAAGGAAGAACCTTTTGCACGACAAAGACCAGAGTGGAAGTTCACAATTGTATTGGAGAAATTGAAAGCAAATGTTAGTAAAATAATTTTTAAAAAAACTGGCGTTTCACTTTTAGACACCGTATGACTTTTTGGGAGGAAAACTTTTCCCAACTGATGAAGACTTCAAAGTGTCATCTTTGCTCATATCTTTAGCGGTAGAAGAGTACAACATCTGCATTGAGAACCGTTACCACGATGTAATAAATATCTTGATAGCAATGACGATTACGTTGAAGAATAGAGTAAGGTACTGTAACTTTATAAATAAAGTTTTGTGTTGATAACTTTCGTAGTCATTTTGCTATGCCAAATCGTGTGTCCCCTTCTAGACGACCCTCGTATATGAAAGTATAGGATATTTTATTTTTAGGTTCATGACGGTATTTAATTTTCATACAATAATGATTGTTGTCTTTGCTTTGCAACTAATTTTTGTTGGTTATGCAAGTTCGTTTATCGCATTTCATAATGTCAGCAACGGAGCACATTCGAACATAAAGTTTTGTTAAACGAAACTCTCTCAAAGACATTGAGAATGATTGAAAACCTTATAGTGAAGCAGCGGTGAATAAAACTCAGGTGTATGAATGGCATAAACGTTTCAGTCAAGATTTTCGAAAGCTAAAGAAATTACTGTACATGCGACAAGGGCACTGACAGGTATCTGAAAATAGCTTCCAAAGGTGCTTCCAGTCTCTTTACATGTGGTGGTAGTAGTGTGTCACTGCGTAAGCGAACTATTTTGAAGGAAATGTGTAAATTACCGTGTAGTAACTTGTTTCTGTGTTATTTACACATTCCGGGATCTTTTTTAATGTAGTATGTAGAACTAGGTATATTTGTGTATAGTATTTGTTACCTTTTGGAGATTATGCTATACGATTTTTAAAATGCACTCCCAAAATGGAAATAATTTTCTGCTTATTGTTGGCTCTAAAATGTATTATAACCAAAAGTGTACACGAATATTCCTGATTATTCCGCTGTTATGGCGAAAGTGGGTTATGGGATACTAGGGTTTGAGAGCGCTGTAATTAAACAATCACGGCTTGATTATAGGGTAATTATCGTAACTAGAGGAAGTGATAATATTCATCTGGTAATTACCCGCCCCCCCATAATTTGTTTGTGATTATGGTGCATTGAAAACAAAATGGAAACTATGTAAGGTGAGTTAACCGGATTTCGCGATTTTCTCTTATCCTGAGAAGACGAGTGACAAGTAACTTAAACCCCGAGATCATTTGAACATAATTTCACCCATTTCATTCAAGGACGTTAAACTGAAAAATCTGATGTGTACCATTCACAACAAATTATTCTTAAAAAGCTTATACTTCTGTTTACTTTATGCTAATCAGAAAAAATTAGCAGAAATAGTCTTATTACTTGCTTCCTTGTAAGCAGAAGCGAAATAAGGGACTGCCATAGGTTAAAGTGATAGTCAGAAGCGGGTTGCTATGTCAATGAAGTTCCTTTGTCTTTATGGATAGGAGTTGACAAGTTCCTGTATGAGAAAAGTATACGTTTTTCATAGCAGAAACAAAAATAAGGAATGTCTCAAAAACGACGAACTCCACGTAAAAAGTGTATATAACATAAACTGTGTGCTTTAATGGGCTCTACATTTTTTGTGTAGTAAGTTTTTGTCCATCTCTTACGGTTTAGCAGTTATTCAGTAAAATTCATCCAGAATAAACTACTCTTCAGAGGCTATTCGCAGAAAATTCAAGATATACATTTTATTTGTCAGGTAAATATCTTCAATATACGAAATTTTAATCAAATTCGTTAGAGCCATTTTTGAGAAAATCAAAGTTTTCGAAAAAAGTTCCATGTAAAGGGTAGTTGGGGGTGGGGGATTTCTCAAAATCTTCGTGTCGCATCCCTGGAAGATACTAAACTTAAATACCAAGTTTGGTATTTTACTGACTTTTCGTTTTTGAGTTATCGTGTTCACAGACACACACACACACACACACACACACACACACACACACGGATCTTTTGTTGAAAATGCTTTTTTTGGATATTGGGGACCCTAAAACATATTTCCGGTGAAATCTCGGTATTGAATTTTTGGGTGGAGTGCAATTACCTTCTCTATACACTATATACATAGTGCGTATAGAGAAAGTAAAAATCTTATGTAATACAAGTAATTGCTGTTAAAAATAAATGTTTTGCAGAAGTAGACGTAAGTAGTAGAAAAAGTAAAAATGCATTCCACCCAAAACACCGGAAATGCACTCTTTGAGGCTACTTATATGCAAAAGGCATTTTAAGAAAGCAAATCCTTCTGTGTTGATTCGGTGGACAGCATAACTCAAAAAAGAAATTTAAGTTCAGAGTCTTTAAACCATGGGTGCACAAAGAACGCTCGGTAGGAGCGGGCGAGCCACAATGAGCGCTGACTGTGTGATAGAGAAGAATGACCTAGGGCAGTTTTAAAGCAGTTGTCTGTGTGTTGTGTGCAGTCGGTTGCTAACGCACCCTGCTTACGTATCTTTCTATAATGGAGGAATCTAAAAGGCGGAAAAGTGACCACCACTTTCAACGTTGCATGGGAAAGCGATTACTTTTTTGTTTTCATAGCAGCTGGAACAAATTCTCAGTGCCTCATATCTACCCTAGACGGTCCAGGTTCGGTCCCAAGCGACCGAATGTGGGATTTGTGGTGGACAAAGCGGCGCTGGGGTGGGTTTTCTCCGGGTTCTCCGGTTTCCCCCGCCATCGCATTCCACCGGTACTCCATCTTCATTCATGTATCATCAGTTTCACCGCCTGTGGTGCCATAAGTAGTTAAAGTGGACGCTAAACACTACCAAAAAAAAGTGCCTTATATGTCAGAAAATTTTGAAAGGTAGAAAAAAAAAAAAAAAAAGCATAATATAATGCGTCACTACAGCAAAACACATAAAGATGTTTACAGTGATTTTACCATCTTAGTGACGTCATTTGTCAATTTCTTAAAGTGAAGGGGAAACCAGAACT
Organism: Hymenopus coronatus; assembly: GCA_030762935.1. NCBI lineage: Eukaryota > Metazoa > Arthropoda > Insecta > Mantodea > Hymenopodidae > Hymenopus > Hymenopus coronatus. The sequence continues at coordinate 34,107,007 of CM060897.1, forward strand.
CAGTGATCTCGCCTGGGTAGCGAACCTTGCATTTCTTGTGGATATTATTGGACAGTCAACAAATTAAATGTTCCTCATCCGGGAAAGAACCAGCTCACTCTCGATATGATGAATGAATTACGGGCTTTTGGTCGCAAACTTATACTTTTCATAAGTCAGTTACGGTGTGGCAACATGGCTCACTTTCCAACCTTACAAAATGCTTGTGATGGAGCGGTGTTCAGTGATTACGTTGAAGTATCAATTGAAATTAAAAATGCCTTCAATTCTAGATTTCAAAACCTAGATTTACTTGAGAAGGAATTTCAAATTCTCGCAATGCCTTTCTCAACATTTAATAAAAAAAAATCACAAAAGTATATTTATTTTATCTAGTAAAAAAATAATAAATAATAAAAAATGAGTGGATTAAATGTTTCCAAGCATATATGAAATTTATATCTTGTTATTCCACTGAAAAAATATGGCACTGAAGTTTCAGTCGATTCTATAATAATAATAAAAAAAAGTATTAGTTCATACGGTGTCTCATGATTTGCAGCTTGAGCTTATTGATCTTCGGTGTGATATAAGAGCTAAATATCGTTTCAACAATGCCACTAACCAGAATGATTTTTACAAGAATGTGCCTCAACAAAAATATCCACGACTACACAGGCTGATTGCGAAAATGATCTCAATGTTTAGTTCAACATACGCCTGTGAACAACTGTTTTCTGTCATGAACTTAAATAAAACAGGTATCGAACATCTATTACTGACGTTTCATTAAGGTCAGTACCCTTTACGTGGAAAAATATGTATTCTTGATTTTCTCAAAACGGCTTTAGGATTAGGATTAGTCACGGACGAAGCCCCCAGGACTCTGCAGCAGAGCACCGGAACTTTTGCCAAAGGCCCTTGTGTCCTTTTGCCATTTGCGTGACCCTAGGTTGGGAGGGATGAAGGAAGAAACCCGAAGGGCGACGGGCGTAAGCATAACCGGTGGATTGAAAGCAACCGCCCGGACCCTATCCACAAGCGTTATACCTCCAGGGGTCCCCGGAAAAGGTCCCCACCCGAGAGCACCTGAAGGCTGTGTTGACAGACTGGTCCCACAATGACACAACAAGAAATATTTATAGAGTCCACAACCACCACCCAACCGCAACTTGCCAAACGCCCGGTCCTTCAACCCTGATATACATGACAAGAAAGTGATGGGAGCATGAAGTTATGAATAGAAAATTTGTGGTAGAAAGTGAAGTACATCAACATTCCCCACCGACCCGGTCAAATTATGGAAAAAAAAGAGAAAACACACACACACACACACACACACACACACACACACACACACAGACAGAACCGGTCGTCGGGAACACAGGGCCTCCTGAATGCGGACCTTTACCATTATAGCTATCCCGATTGTGCATGTGGGAAATAAATGTAACTGCTTTATTTTCCCCAGCCTTAGATGGTTCAAAACTAACAGTTATTTTACTTTATATTTACGTGAACTTAGAGTTTTCCTTGTAACTACTTTTAAAACTAATATTCTAATCGTACGGAATACTGACATGAATAATTGGAACCGCATCTGCTTTCAAGTTGGAATACAGAACACTGTGCATTAGAAATTCTCCGTCAATCAGAGTTACATATGAATTTGAACTCTTGTAAATTTCATTACAAGATCTTTGAGCGCAATTGCTTTACGCGAAAATATTAGTATGTAATTCCCCTACTATAAAGCATTCATCTTGGATGGCGCTAGCGGGTCTGGTATCAGGTTGAATGACCTTGCTCTACGGTAGCCTAGTTCACTGTGTTACTTTTCTTTTCTTTAATAATTCTACAGACTTATTTTAATACCAAAATAAGTTGATTAATATAAACATTTCTAAAATATGTTTGTATACGTGTAAACCTACTGCAGAAATGGAATAACATATGTGTTCTTCATTTCATGAACTCAATATTGATCTTTATTAAACTTCTCTTACTTTCAGTGTTCCTAAATTATAATATGAATTGCAATTTAGTTGAACTATCACATAGCTCCAACAGCAGTTTGTTCAAGTGAGACTTTTTCCTGGTTTTTCATACCTGGAATACTAAGGCTATTGTTGTTTTAACATTTTTTCTTGTTTATTATTTTTATTTACTTTTAAGAAGTACTCTTGTTAATTTTATATTGTTATAGAGTGAGAGACTTCATTGGCTTCCATCGTTTCTATGTGTCTCATGAAGCTGAACCAGCTTTGTCACATTTCGGAAATTACTTTTAAATATCCAGTATAACGTTCCCTTTACCAAATCACACATTATTGGAGGGACATATTCTGGAAGCGAAATTCCAGAAATTGGAGTTTCGCCAGATAAGGCGGAGTCGCCGGCTGACACCATCTTGTGACGTAGTTCCTTAGCATCATCCAGATACCAACAGTTTTTTAATTCATTCTATAGTTGTTTGGTGTTGTGAAATATCGTTATCTGAAAGTATGGCATAGATTAAAAAACAACATGTGTTTATTGTGTGAAGTTTTGCTTGAATGGAGTCATATTATGGATCTTAAATTTCTACATTTTCTGGTGACAACGTTCCTAAACAAATTCTCAAGTTATCTAGAGTTTGTTAGAAACATTTAAACAGACTGGGTCATTGTAAGGCAATACTAATAATGTGGCTAGCCAACAGTTCTGAGGAAGACTAGACGATATAAGCACTGTCGTGGAAAGAGGTCCAAGAAAATAGCTATCTCGTATTACACCGTTATTAATGACACAACTTCTGGGCTCGCTATTCAGATGAAAGCTATGTTATAGTTATCTGTGGAGAATGCTTAAGGTTGAAGTTTTAACTAATGGCCATACGCCTTACGACTTGCCGGGTGACCCACGTGCGCGGATAACCCTTCGTGCATTTAAAGAAATGCAGAGCTCAACGGTGAAAATCCAAATAAACATCGATCAGTGGCGGTGAAAGTGAGAGTGATCTGCGTTCCTCTCCTCTTGTATAACAGCGGAAACGGTGAAGGAATCTCGCTCATTGAGAGATGTTCCAAGGTTTGTATTAGAGTCCTTGAACTTCTAATACAAAAACAGTGCAAACAGATCGAAAAGTTTAACATGCTTTCCGCTTCAGTTAGAGAATTTTTATTTATCAGAGAATAAATTCACCTTTTAGATTGAAAAGTAATTAAAAAAGTAATTTCGCCTATCAGTATCTACCAATATAATTGTGTATACGCTGTTCTTGTTTAACATTGAAGATTAAACTCAATGCAGGGTTATACATTAAGGGGCCACAAGAAAAACAAGCATGTAAGCAGCGTGTCGCTATATTGTTGTTATTATTATTATTATTATTATTATTATTATTATTATTATTGATGTTACGCATAACCAGAGGAAATCAGAGCACGAAAGCGTCGTTACGAAAAACACAAACCCGCGGCACGTAGTATTTCATTGCTTTGTTATTATTATTAATATTATTATTATTATTATTATTATTATTATTACACAGTGTAGATTCAGAGTGGTAATAACCGAACATCTTTTATAAAGAAAGCTAAGCACAATATATTCCTTTTTGTTTTCGCATCGTTATAATTATCTAGGGGCGAAATTAAGGGCAGGATTCGCGGAAGCTTCGGTTGCATCATTAAAAAGAAAACCACTCTTAGGTAAAGGTATAATTCGGACAACGGAGGGATATACCTCGCACAGTGTGGACATACGCAGGTTTATTACGGCTAACACTCCGCAGGAAAAAGGAATTACGGGACACGAAAGTGAAATTTAAAATGTCTGTATACATTTTCTGAAAGTTTTACTGTAATAGTATTGCTGTTATGTTAATATGTATACCAAATTTCATTCAAATCGATAAATAAACTATAAGAAATAAAGTATTTCATAAATTTAATTGTGTACATATATTACATCTTTAAAATGTTCCATGCGCCTCAAAATGCCAGAAAATTTATTGGCATTTTCTGAATTGCAACTTTGAAGTTCACACAAAAAGCTCACACAAAAACTTTTAACGGGAATATTTCAACAACTTTGATTACTGAATTATTATACTTTTTTAAAAGTTAGAAATTTTACTATCTAAAATTAACTATTTTTTCATCAATATATATATATATATATATATATATATATATAATACTATTAAGTTAGGATAATTCTGTGCATTCTGTGAAATTTTAGTAGTATTAAAAAAAGAAAACAGGCGCGTGGAGTATTTTGAAAATGTGAAAATGCAGTTTTGATAAAAACGCTATTTAATGAATAAGTATGCAAGGAAACAAGTGTGTCGTGCGATCTTTATATGACTGTAGAGCCTGAAGCAAGGAGGGAACAACTAATTTTTTTTTATTGTTTTTTTTTTTTTTTTTTTTTTTTGTAAAGTTACTGGACATTCGTCTTCTCAGGATAAGGGAAAACCCCGAAAAAACCTTATCCAAGTAACTCACCCTAAGCGAGATTCGAACTCAGGACCTGTTGAATATGAGGCAGACACACTACCACCACACTACTCAGGCGGGCTAGCTAACTGTTGATTCTCTATAGGCGCCCAAAGGTTCCAAAAACTATTTATAACAAAAAAGCAATGTTCGGTTGAAGTCTAAATGTGTACCAATGTGAGGGAATCAAGGGGTCACAAGCAGACAGACCACAGAGACGCGCTGAAGTTTAACTTTCCAGGGTCTCACTGAGGAAGCTGCCCAATTCTGTCGATCAACGCCTCGACAACTGGCAGCTTCCTAGTGTTCTTTCAGTTGAGCCTGCATCCGCGCCACCAGACATACGCTACGAACCTAAAAGCACACCTTAAAGTTGAGAAGGAAACGGAATGAAGCGGAAATAGTGGAAAAGAAGTCTGGTAGATGAGTAATCACCCTCGTAATCGCCTACCAACCCAGGAAAACCATGAAGATCCGGATTCGGAACCGGATTGCGAATTGCACACGCTAACGTGGCGCCACGTCGCCTTCCTTATACCGTTTGAGGTGCCCGACTTCGTTCAATAATGTGTCCTTTACTTCTCATAATTTAATGAACTAATGGTGATACTGGATATAGGAAGTGGGTTATGACACTTGGGGATTTTATCGGGTGTTACGTATGACTCTTTTTCTAGTACATCAGGGTGTGGCTGCGTCCTGGATCTAATTAAATAGACACATTTGCCAACGATTTAACATTCATTTTATTATTCCTCTACATTACTATGCACATAGTGTATAGAGAAGGTGTTGTATTGCACCCAAAAATTCGATACCGAGATTTCACCGGAAATATATGTTTTGAGACCCCCTGTATCCCCCCACCCCCAAAGTATTTTCCAAGGATGCCAAACGAAGATTTTCAAAAAATTTCCCCAGTCCAACTACCCTTTACATGGAAAAAAATCAAAATTTTGATTTTCTCAATGCCTACCGATTTTGATTAAAATATCGTATATTAAAGATATTTACGTAACAAATAAAATGTATATTTTGAATTTTCTGGGAATATCCTCTGAAAACATCTTTATTATGGATGAACTTTGCGGAATTTTGCATAACTGGTAAAACGTAAGAAATAGAAAAAAAACTTACATAAAAGAAAATGTAGATCTCAATAAAACTCACAATTTACTTTATATAGGTACATTTTTTTTTAGAAGTTGATCATATTTTAGACATTCCTTGTTATTGGTTTCAGCTGTAACATAGATACACTTTTCTCATATGGGAATTTGTCAACTCGTGTCCATACAAACAAAAGAACTTCAATCACATAGCAACCAGCTTTTGACTATTGCTTTAGCTTACGATACTCCCTTATTTCTCTTCTACTTAAATGGAAACAACTAATAGAACCACTTCTGCTATTTTTTCCTCGCTCAGCATGTAGTAGAAGAATAAGCTGTTTCACAATAATTTGTAACAGAGAACACATCAGATTTTTTCCCTGTATAGTCACGTTCGCTTTGCCATCGTTTAAGACTTCAGCGGAAATGTGGTTCTCATTAAGCTGTAGGCCTTTGGTAATACTTAAGGTGATGCATTTGGAAAATCCACAGTATGTAAGATATCCTATTGCAATTAATACTAGTTATTATACACAATAGTGTTATGTTTACCATGTATCAACATTCTCTCTTGCATGCTTATTTGAATAATGTTTACTGTTTAAATTCATTGTTCCAATAAAAATGAGCCACTTTATGTATTTTACTTCCTCTACTTTACATAGTACATAAGTAGAGAAGATATTGCACTCCACCCAAAAAGTCGATACCAAGATTTCAACGGAAATACACATTTAAGGGTCCCCTGTGTAAAATAAGCATTTTTAGAAAAAACTTCACATGTGTTTCGTGTGTCAGTGTGTCTGTGTTGTGCGTGTGGTTGTGAACACCATAACTAAAAAAGTTGGTAAACTACCACATTTGGTATTTAAGTTAAGTATCTTCCAGGGATGATTTTGAGAAACATCCTCCAATCCCGAACAATCCTTTAAATCGATGATTATTAGAAAATGATGTTTTTCTCAAAATTGGCCCTAACGATTTTGATTAAAATACTGCATGTTAAAGATGTTTGCATGAAAAATAACAGGTGTATCTTGAATGTTCTGGGAAAGGCCTTTGAAGAGCTCTTCATTCTGTATGCATTTTGTACAATTGGTAAATCTTAAGAGATAGACAAAAATTAATACACGAAAATTGTATATCTCATTAAAACATTCAATTTATTTTATATACATTTTTGTATAGTTAACCATTTCCGAAATATTGCTTGTTGTTGGTTTCAGTTTTACAATACTTTGAACTTATCTATACAGGAATTTGTCAACTGAAATTTGTCAACTCCTGGCCATATAAAGAAAATGAATTTCAATCACTTAGCAACCAACTTTTAAAAGAGCTGAGTATCGTTTTATCCCTAATTCCCTTCTACTTAAAACAAAGCAGGTAATAAGACCATTTCTACTGATGTTTATAGGTATCTCGATTAGCATGAAATAAATAGAAGAATAACCAATAATTTATTACGGAGATTAGAGAAAATCAAGTGAATAGAACACATCAGATTTTTAAAAACATTTATATAAAAGTCCAGTTATACATAAAATGAATTTACAAATAGGTCTGCCATATTGTATTTTATATGAGTCCCAATTAGTATAGAAAAACTATTACTTTTTGTACTCTCCAAAACTCTTGGTTTTTCAAAAGTTAATTATTTCGGGAAAGTATATCACCATTTTGTTTAATGTACTTTTGAGAGGCAGCATAAAAGGTGTGACACAATGTAGTGAAACTTTGCATCTTGCGGAGTATTTTCTGTGTGGAAAAGTTAGAGGAAAAAAGGTTTAAAGTTTGGAGTGCATATTAATAAGCATATGTCTACCCATGGTAATTGAAGTTAAAGTGCGCCAAGTGAGGACAACTCCTATATTTTTTAAAGTTCAGAAATAAAATATTATTTTCTAGTATATTGTAATTAGCAAATTAATTGTAATCAGTTTTGACCTGATAGTAATATAAATAATTATCCTTATTTAATTGAATTAAATAAAAAGTAAATTAATTGTAATCAGTTTCGATCTGATAGTGAGATAAATAATTATCCGCATTTAGTTGAATTAAGTAAAAAGCAAATTAATTGTAATCAGTTTCGAATGATGCTGGAATAAATAATTATCCTTATTTAGTTCAATTAAGTAAAAAGCAAATTAATTGCGATCAATTTTGACCTGATGGTAAGATAAAATAATTATTCTTATTTAATTCAAGTATATAAGAATAATCATTTATCATACTATCAGGTCGAAACTGATTAAAGACCGCACCGTGGCCGAGTGGTTAGACCACTCGCCTCTCACCTAGACGGCCCAGGTTCTAAGCCAAGCGACCACATGTGAGATTGTGGTGGACAAAGCGGCGCAGGGGCGGGTTTTCTCCGGGCTCTGCGATTTATCCCGCCATCGCATTTCACCGGTGCTCCATCTTCATTGCATGCATCACCAGTGTCATCGCCTGTGGTGTCACAAGTAGTAAAAGCGGCCGTTAAACACTACAACAGTAAAACGAAACTGATTGCAATTCATTTGATTCTTAATTCGACTAGTGCTTAATTTTGAGTTTTCGGGTAATAATGTGACATGTATCCTGATTCTGATTGACTTCCCATTCTATAAAATAGCATTTTATGTTTTCTGCCTCTAGAAACATTTATGGGGGATATTTCTCACGGAATCATTTGATTAATGCGAAAACACGTTCAACTTTGTACGGGTAAATATGTTTTTGCATGTACGTATAAGTATTTTAAGGGATCGATTCTCAGAACCAGGACAAAATTTCGAGACATGAATACTGTTGTATTTACCCTTTTAAGTCCAACCCTTGGAGAAAAGAATTCTGTACATTGTCATTTGTATAGAAGGCTGTGAAATTCGTTGTCAGCTCACAGGCAATTTTGCAGTGATATTATGCTTTTTTTAACACGCAGAGAATAGAGAAGGCTCTATATTTCCACCCGAAAATTCAACACTGAAATTTATCCGGAACTACATACTTTGGAACCCCCTGAATTCATAAAAAGTACTTTTACAAAAATGTCCGTGTGCGTGTATATGTAATGCGTCTTTGGACAGCATAACTCAAAAAACGAAAAGCGGTTAAACAACAAACTTATTATTTAAGTTTAGTATCTTCCAAGGATGCAACAAGAAGATTTTCAGGAAAATCCCTCCACCCCTAACTACCATTTACATGGAATATTTTTTGAAAGTTTTAATTTTGTCAAAAATGGGCCTAACGACTTTACTATAAACTACTATATCTTTAAGATATGACAAAATAAATGTCTATCCTGAATGTTATGGGAATAGCCTCTGAAGACCTGTTCATTCTGGATGCCTTTTGTGTAACTTTGTATAACTGGTGAACTGTAAGAGACAGCCAAAATAATAATACTGTAGATATCGTTAAAATACAAGTTTGTCATACACATTTTTTGTTTTTTTTGGTACAGTTGTTTCCATGATATTCTGTGTTATTAGTTTGTATTTTAAACTGCTTGACGTTCTCTCAAACGCCAAGTTATCTCTCTTTTCGTCTCATTTGTTTTACTCCTGCAAGCAAAGAGAACCGAAATTCAATTGCTTCACAGAACGACCAACTTTTAAAAGAATCGCTTTTAGCTTTAGTCTAGTGTATTACACATTTTTTTATATTTGTTTTATTTATTATTTTTTATGTTACCTTAACGTTCTTTAACTTGGTAGATTATATGTGACGATTAATGGAATTGATAAAATGATATTCAAATGAGCTGAGGGTTTATGGAGCTTAAAGATTACTGGACATTCGTCTTCTAAGAAGAAAGAAAGAAAAAAATCTGATGTGTTCCATTCACATGACTTTCTCTACATCTCTGTAACAAATAATTGTTAAGAAGCTTATTCTTCTATTTCATGATAAAACATTACCATAAAATTAAATGGTCTTAATGTTTAGTTCCTTTGTAAGTAGAAGGGAAATAAGGGAGTACACTGGGCTAAACCGAAATTCAAATGTTTTCAAATGTGGTTGCTATGGGACTGCAATCCGTTTCTTTGCGTGGCCAAGCATTGACAAGTTCCCGTATAAGAAAATTAAGTATTTTGATACTTAAATTAATAACAAGGAATATCTCGAAAAGGAACAACTCCACGAAAAAATGTACATAACGTAAATCGTGTGTTTTATCGACATTTACATTTTTGTGTAGTAAGTTTTTGTCTATCTCTTACAGTTTACCAGTTATGCAAAATTCAATAAATATCATCCAGAATAAAGAAGTCTCCAGAGGCTATGCCCTCAAAATTCAAGATATACAGTTTATTTGTCATGTAAATATCTTAAATATAAGAGATTTTAATTATGATTGTTAGAACTATTTTTGAGAAAATCAAAATTTTCAATTTTTTCCCTTGAGAAGTTAGTTGGGGATGGGTTTTATTTTATTTATTTTGCTGTTGAAAATCTTTGTGTTGCATCCTTGGAACATACCGAATTTAAATAGCAAGTTTGGTATTTAACGGTCTTTTTATTTTTGAGCTATACTGCCAACAGGCACACATATACACACACATGTATATTTTTCTAAAAATGCTTTTTTTTATGTAAGGAATCCCAAAATATGAACTTCCGGTGAAATCTCGGTACCGAATTTTTGGGTGCAATACAATACCTTCTCTATCCACTATGTACGTGTACGTGTAGAGAAAGTAAAAAAACCTTTACGGGTAACTCACCCTAAGCGAACTCTTGAATATGAGCAGGACACGCTACCCCCACACTACCGAAGCGGGTTGAACTTAAGTTTTGAACATATGCCTGCCTTTCGATATAAACATTTTATTTATAATTAATCAATTATAAAAACGCTATTAATTTATAGGATAATACACATCACAGTCGCGCGGTGGGCTAAAAGTGGTATTAATGTACCATCTACTCCTGTCTAAAGATGGAGATAATGTCGCCATACATATTTTAATGGTTTTTACCCTCAGCGTATAACATGGACGGTGCTAAATATTTGATAATCTCTGTAGCTCGAGGCTTAAGCCTCCCTGGAAATTGTGTTCTTCAGTTAAGCACCTTGAGCCGGAAACGCGTCCCAAAGCAAACATTCTGCTGTTTTCCCAGGAATCGGAGAGTGCACTAATCGATTGTGGAGCATTTGCTAAGGAAAAATAAATGAATGTAGCATTTCCGTCGCAACACTCTTCGAACCCACACTTTCAATTTTTTTTCTCCCTCAAGGATTATCGACTGGAAGGTTTTCTTCTCGTCGCTGCATCCTATTATTGTGCAAGCAATGGACACACACTGGTTGCCATGGTAACGATGCTACAGTAGTACATCACAGATAAAAATGTGCGCATCAGAGGAGCTATGTTTCAAAACTGTCATCTCTATTGCAACCTTTCTTTATTTCTAGAGTAGGCATACAAAGCTATCGCGATTTCAAGAGAAATTACATTATCTACTGAGGTATTAAGAGTCACACGGCTGCCTCTATCCATTGCTACAAATGGCGATCAATATGTCTTTAGCAAAAGATAGAAAAACTCATTATTTTTATAGATTTTATTCCTCCAATGTAATCTCCTTTTAGCTCGAAACAATTTAATCCTTCCAAAAAGTACGATTTCGGAAGGTCCTCAAAATAGACATCTGTTTGGGAGATGACCTCTTCGTCAGACGTGAATCGTTTTCCGCCGAGTTATTTATTTTTCCTAGTTTGGAAATAAAAAAGTCACTGGGGGACAACTGTGGTGAATAGAGTGGATTTTGTAGAAATTCGAAACCATAATTCTACAATTTTGCCTATCGGCGTAGGTGTGCACCCCTGAATTTGTCATTTTCTTTACCAGATTGAGGGCATTTTTTCTTGATTTCTCCGTTCAACCGGCACAATAACGATGCATAATACCCTCCATTTATCGTTCTTCCTTTCTGAAAGTAATCAATGTAGATGATTCCGCATGCATCCCAAAAATCCGAGGCCATCATCTTGTCTGCAGATTTCATCACCTTTGCTTTCTTCGTAGCCGGTTCATCTTTAAAACCCCACTATTTCGACTGTACTTTTGCCTATGGAGTCTAATAGTGTATCCATATTTCATCTACTGTTATGTATCGACGAAGAAACTCATGAAATTGCGACAGAAAAGTACTAAACCAGCTTCCGAATCGATCACACGATTATTACTCCATTGAGAGCAAACACGGCACCATCTTGTCGAGACCTTTGTCAGATGTAGTTTTTGGTACAAAACTAAGAACGCTGTACCTTGTGATATACCTGTGGCCTCAACTATTTCGCGAACTTTGATTCGTCGATCAGTCAAAACCATATCCTGTATTTAACATTCATTAAAGAAGAAGTTACTTCTACTGGACGTCCGGAACGATGCTCATCATTTGTAGATGTATGGCCACGTTTAAATTCATTTATCCAATTGTAAATGATTGCAGAGTCATCCAACTCAACTTTTCTCTCTTTCGGAGATAAAATAGCTATGTCACAGGTGAGCAACAGGTTTCGAGATTTCGTCGAGGTTAGGCTACGTTAGGTTAGGTTAGGTGTATGTAAATGAACTGGATCGAAATAGGGGTATAAATGGACTTCGTGAAAATCGGTTCTGCTTTCCAATGCAAAATGCACAGACTTCCGTTCGGTCTGTCTGCTTGTACATGGGAAGCTATGTTGGCCAATCGACCAATGGCAGATTCAAATCCAAAACTGAACTAGAATCTGCAATATCGTGTCCCGGATAGACCACCTGAGTCCGCACAAAACCACTGATGCCATCCCTCTGCCGAGAGCTGTATTTTCAGAGCGCAATTACCTTCACGAAATGGCGCCTCTGCCGCAGTCCTCATCGACACTTATAACCGTGAAAGCGACCGGTTGGGATAAAATGAAGATGAAATGAAGGGACAGGAAATTCAGGGAATGAAGGCTCCTCTCCAACATTGGGTTAGTGAATCGGAAAACCCCCGAAAAACCTATGGGTCAGAAATGTAGTCCGCGGGGAACTGATCTCATGACCTACCAAATTCCAGTCCCAGACGAAACACATGAGCCACTTGGTTCGGCGTGTTTCCACACACAAAACGATGCAAAATGTATTCTTTGTATCGAATATTTGGGTGGAATGTAATACCTTTTCTACCTACAATATCCATGATAGAGAAAATAAACATTCAGATTAAGGATATGTATTACGTACTGAAATTTTATAAAAAAATCACAAAACATTTAATTTTTAATTTTTATTTCATAAAATAATTTAAACATTCCTGAATACAAAAAAGGTACAATTGGGCACCAGGTGCCATTTTTAAATGTCTTAAATTAAAGCATTAGAGGTAAAGTTGTACTGGACTTTCAGTTCACCGAAATGTCATTCGCACCAGGAAAAATAAAAAACATAGTTATGCAGAAGAACAGTAGCAATGCAAGAAGAAAGGGATAGAAAAGAGCAGCAGATGAGTGGGGGGGGGGGGAAGGCTGAGGGTTCAACTTACCAACCTAGTGGATTTTAATGTGAGCCATGAATTCAGATCTTTCCTTGTTTTCTCGCTATTGATATTTTTAGCGTTTTTCTTCTTATAAAATGCTCCTTATGGAGCACTTTTTCTGTTACACAAATACATTTTGCTGAACATGTTCACAGATAGACAATGAATAAGAATTCCCCTAGGTTTTACTGTCAGATGTATTTAAGCATATATTTTGAATTTTCAAACACAAAAATTATATTTTATGACAAAAAAGCAGGTTCATAACTTTAAACTTTTTGGAGCCTAAACCAAAGAATACACAGAGTAACCCAGGCGAACTTCAAAAAGCAGATGTGTTGTGATCCTAGGGTTAAAATGTTAAACCAAAATTTCAATTTTTTTGTCGCAAGGAACTTTTTTGTGACGTGGCATAAACATAATTGCATATGACAATAACTTCCAAATCATTAGAGAAAAATGGATGAAATTTGCATTGTAATTTATTTACATTATACTAAAAATGTATAGATGGATAGTGTTTATTGCCAACAGCTATTACAGTATAGCAACGTCATAGTTCAAAAGCTACCAAATAAATCATAAATATCATTTACACAGAACAATGGATTAGCCACCAATGTATGGCGAATAGTCCTTTTGAAAGTAGAAATAGGGAGCTCTCTCAATCTTTGGGGTAAAATATTATAAACTTTAATAGAAACAACTATAAAGCTGTTTTGAATTTTCGTATGATTAAATTTGTTTATATATAAATTCTGACAATTTCCTGTTGTATAATTATATATATATATATATATTCGAGCAAACTGTAAAACTACTAAAATGTTCCTCAACATACAAGAGACAGTTCAGCACATACATCGATGGCAAAGTTAAGATACCTAAATCAAAAATCTGATGTGTACCATTTACATGACTTTCTCCATGTCCCTGCAACAAATAATTCTTAAAAAGCTTATACTTCTATTTACTTTATGCTAATCAGAAAAAATAGTATAAATAGTCTAATTACTCGCTTTCTTGTAAGTAGAAGCGATATAAGGGACAACCGTAGGTTAAAGTGATAGTCAAAAGCTGGTTGCTATGTCAATAAAGTTCCTTTGTCTATATGGATAGGAGTTGACAAGTTTCTGTATGAGAAAAGTACACGTTTTTCATAGCAGAAACAAAGAAATAAGGAATGTCACAAAAACGACGAACTCCACGAAAAAAATGTATATAACATAAATTGTGTGTTTTAATGTGCTCTATATTTTTTTGTGTAGTAAGTTTTTGTCCATCTCTTACGGTTTAGCAGTTATTCAAAATTTAGTAAAATTCATCCAGAATAAACTACTCTTCAGAGGCTATTCCTAGAAAATTCAAGATATACATTTTATTTTCCAGGTAAATATCTTTAATATACGAAGTTTTAATCAAAATCGTTAGAGCCATTTTTGAGAAAATCAAATTTTTTGAAAAAAGTTCCATGTAAAGGGTAGTTGGGGGTGAGGGGATTTTTCTCAAAATCTTCGTGTCGCATCCCGAGAAGATACTAAACTTAAATACCAAGTTTGGTATTTTACCTACTTTTCGTTTTTGAGTTATCGTGTTCACAGACACACGGATACACGGACACACACACACACAAACACACACACACACACACACACACACGGACCTTTTTGTGAAAATGCTTTTTTTGGATATTGGGGACCCTAAAACATATATTTCCGGTGAAATCTCGGTATCGAGTTTTTGGTGGAGTGCAATACTTTCTCTATACACTATGTACATAGTGCGTATGGAGAACGTAATAAAAAATGGTTTACAATGTTCTTTTGGATGAGCTCCACAAATTAATCTAACAACCCTTTTTACTTCCTCTACACGTACTATGTACATAGTGTGTAGAGAAGATATTGCATTCCACCCAGAAATTTTATACCTAGATTTCAAGAAATTCATGTTTTGGACCCACCTAAATCCAAAGAAAGCATTTTTGGAAAAAGGTCCGTGTGTCTGTTTGTGTGTCTGAGGATAGCATAGCTCAAAAACGAAAAGACCGTTAAATACCAAACTTGGTATTTAAGTTTGGTATCTCCCAAGGATGCGACACGAAGATTTTCAAGAAAATCCCGCCACCTATGGAAATTTTTTCGAAAATTTTGATTTGCTCAAAAATGGCTCTAACGATTTTGATTAAATATATTTACATGACAAATGAAATGTATATCTTGAATTTTCTGGGAACAGCCTCTGAAAACTACTTTATTCTGAATGGCTTTTACGGAATTTTGCATAACTGCTAAACCGTATGAGATGGACAAACACTTACCACACATAAAATGTAGAGCATGTTAAAGCACACAATTCATGTTTCATACATCTTTTTCGTGGAGTTGATCGTTTTTGAGATATTCCTTGTTTTTAGTTTCAGCTTTGAGAAACTTATACTTTTCGCATACAGGAATTTGTTAATTCCTGTCTGTACAAACAATGAAGCTTTCACATAGCAACCGGCAACCATCACTTTAACTTATGGTACTTACTTATTTTGCTTCTACTTACAAGGAAGCAAGTAATAAGACTATTTCTGCTAATGTTGTTCTTGGTTAGCATGAAGTAAATTGAAGAATAAGCTTATTAACAATAATTTGTTACAGAGATATAGAGAAGGTCATGTAAATGGAACACATCTGATTTTTTGCAATAAAAATATCTTCGTTGCCAAGGAGGCTAGCATAATTAGTCATACGTGTCTTTAATGCAATAATAAAATAAAATGATGTTCCATAGCACCCTATACAAGCAATAATTTGTGCGAAATTCTGATATGGAATCTAAAGTTCATGTAGATAGGAAAGTTTGATACAGTCACAGCGTTATACCTGCAATAAAATAGCCATTTGAGCTTTGACGATGCGCTTACATGAATGATATTGTTACTCTCGTACAACTTTTGCGCTCCAGAAAGAGTTTCTCGCCACTAATTGTAGAGCATGCTCGAAATCACGCTGGGTGTGATATTTTCTAGATCGCCCGGATTTGTTTTGTTGTCACCATGCCAACAGACGCAGTCTGCTAAACACAGACATCATCCATAGAAGCAACTGAAAGTTTACGAGAGTGAAATGCCCCGTTCATGAATTTGAGTAAAAATCCTTCGCCTCGTCTGACGTCACGACACTAAACCCGGAATTTTAATGGTGTTTACGTTCTGTAACAGAAGAAGAAGCAACCATCTCGCTTCTCTGCGGAAAGTTACCTTAGGACATTAGCACACGGTGACACTAAAGTTGGTACACCTACATACGAACAGGAAAACTATTTTTACTTTTTCTACACATACTAGTACATAGTGTATACAGAATGTATTGCATTCCACTCAAAATTCGATACGGAGATGCATGTTTTGGGGTCCCATGTTTTAGAAAAAGGTTTGTATGTGTCCGTAAAGTCGGTAAAATACCGAACTTGGTATTTAAGTTTACTATCTTTCAGGGATGCGACACGAATATTTTGAGAAAAATCTCCAAACCACCCTTTACATGGAAAATATTTAGAAGACTTTTATCTTTTCAAAAATGGCTCTAACAATTTTGGTTAAAATACCATACATTACAGATATGTATATGGAAAATAAAATATTAGTTTGAGTTTTCTGAAGGTAGCCTCTAAAGACCTGTTTATTCTGAATGAATTTTGTTGAATTTTGTGTAACTGGTAAATTGTACGAGTTAGACAGAAACTTACTACACAAAAAATGCACATCACTTAAAACACACAATATATATCATATACGAGGTTTTTCGTGGAATTGATCATTTTTGAGGGATGCATTGTTATTTGTTTCAGATTTATAACACTTAAACTTTTTTCACACGGAAAATCGTAAACTCCTGAGCCTGCATAGAAACGAATTCAAGCACATGGCAACCAGTTTTTAAGAGATTTGACATCGTTTTAGTCTAGTGTATTCCTTATTTTCCTCTACTTACAAGGAAGCAAGTAATTAAGACAATGTTTGCTAATGTTTATCTCGATTATCATAAAGTAGATAGAAGAATATGGCTTTTAACAATAATTTGTTACAGCGATGTAGAGAAAGTCATATGAATGGAACACATCAGATTTTAAGATATCTACCACGTACAAAATTCACGGTGGCAGAGAATGTATCTATTGCTTTCCACCCAAAAAAGCCATATCAATGTTTCACCGGAATACAGCTCTTGAGGAATCCTGAATCCAAAACAGAAGTTTTATTTGCTCTACCACGTATGTACAAAATACTTAGCATACAGATAACGTATTGTATTCCACCCAAAATTCGACACCGACATTTCACCGGAAATGTTTTGAGAACATCTGTATTAAAAGTAATATTTTTAGAAAAAGGTCCATGTGTGTCTTTGAACAGTGAAAGTAAAAAACGAAAATTCGGTTAAGAACTTAACTTGGATTTGAAGTGATTGATGCATCTGTGAAATATGACAAAAAATTGTGGAAAACTAAAAAAACATTTTTGTTATAAAATAATATGAATTCTAAAATATAAAGAAAATATATCGTTTTTCCCACTTGGCAAACTTTAAACTACCAATAACTGAAGTTATAAATGTGCATGGGCATGCTTATTAAGTTTAATATCTTTCATGCATATGACATACAGTTTTCGAAATTGTCGATTTTTCAAAAATGGTTGTAACGGTTTTAGTGAATCTGACATATATTAAAGATATTTAAGTGGCAAATAAAAGTTAAATCTTGAATTTTCTGGGAATGGCCTTTGAAGCCCTCTTGCTTCTGAAGGACTTTTCCATAATCAGTAAACCGTAAGGGATAGACCAAATCTTACTACACAAAAAATGCAGATCTGGTTAAAACACAATATAGATAGATTTCTTTGTCTAACAAGTACATGTGCGTACACAGTAGATAGAGAAAACATTGTATTCTACCAACAATTTGGTACTGGGATTTCACTGAGATTTTTAGGTCCCCTGAATCCACAAAAAAAACAATTTTAGAAACAGTTCCATGTGCGTGTGAGTGTGTGTGTTCGTGTATATATATGCATCTGTGTGCAGCATATCTCCAAAACGAAAAGTCAGTTAAGTATCAAACTTGGTATTTAAGTTGGGTATCTTCCAAGGAAACCATATGAAGATTTTCATAAAAACTCTTTACGCAAAAGTACCCTTTACATCCAAATATTTTCGAAAAGTTCGATTATTTTTCAAAAATAGCTGTAACGACTTTGTTTAAAATGTCACATATTAAAAGGTATTTACTGACAAATAAATGTGTATCTTGAATTTTCTGAGAATATGTCCAAACCCTAATCATTGTGAATACTTTTGAATAACTTGAAACCGTAAGAGATAGATAATAACTAACTGCACAAAAGATGTGGCTCTTGTTGAAACATATAATTTATGTGAAATACATGTGTTGTGAAGTTAACCATTTTTGAAATATTCCTTGTGGTGGTTTTTAATTGTACAATATTTTTACTTTTCTCAAATGAGAAGTCGTTATTCAATTTTCTGGCTCCTGGTCAAAAAAGCAGAACTGAATTTCGAAAACATCACATAGGGAGCAACCCTTAAGAGATTTGACAGTGGCATAAGCCTAATGTATTCCCCTATTTTCGTTCTATCTATGAAATACGTAATACAATTATTTCTAATAACGCTCATTTCTATTAACTTGTAGTAGATAAGAGAATACGCTTTTTAGAAATAGTTTTTGAATGAGTAGAGGAAGTCATGTGAATTCAAAGAATCAAAGATTTTTTTATACATTATCTAAAGCTTAGCTATAGAATTCTCAATTAAAACAGACAAATTTGTTGAGAAGTTCAACGAAATTTCGTTTTTTATTCATGGAGTAATATTCGCGTAACCGAACTGCGCTTTATGGGGTACTGGGAGTGAACTTTCAAAGTTACACTTTTTTATTTTAATGAAAACTTAATGTGTTTGCACTGTTGTTGCATTAATTGTGTATAAAATTTCATTGAAATTAGATAAATTTTTAAGGTTACAAATTACTTCATAAATGGTATTATGCTGCAAAAACAAAAGTATCTCACGCGTCTCATATATATATATATATATATATATATATATATATATATATATATATATATATATATATATGTGTGTGTGTGTGTGACAAATTGTATGTTTTATTGAGTATTACACAGTTCTGTTGTAAGTTTTTATCTGCCTCTTACGGTTTAAAGTCATCCAGAATGGAGAGATGTTCAGAGGGAATTCCTAGAAAATTCAAGATATACATTTCGTTTGACGTGAAAGTATCTTATACATGTAACATTTTAATCAAAACCGTTACAGTCATTTTTGAGAAAATAAAAAATTTCAATTTTTGTTGTTGTCGACTTTTTTGGGATTAGCCGGAAGTCATCTTCATTCTGAATGACTTTTGCAAATCTGGTAAACCATAAGACTCAGACAAAAACTAGTTAGAAAAAAAAGTATAGATATCGGATACATATGCAATTTATGTCTACATATACATTTTTTACAGAGCTAACCATTTCAAAGATGTTCCCTCTTATTGATTTCAATTTTAAAATATTTAAACTTTTCTCAAACGGGAAGCCCTCATCCTTTTAATATCTCTTTTGTTTTCCTCCTCGCGATGGAAAGAGAATCAAATTTCAATGGTAATTGAATAGCGATAGCTTTTAAAACATTTAATTTTCTCCTTACTCTTGTGTTTTCCTTATTTTCCTTCTACTTATGTGGAATGAAGTAATACGACTATTTCTGTTTTCGATAATCTGTTGTAAAAATAGTCTTTGCAAAACAGATAAATAATCATGTGAATGGAATTTATCAGATTTTTAAACATGAAGCTTGCAAGCTGAGTGACAAATAATGCGATAAGTCAGATATCGAGCATGAAAAAAGTCAGAGAAGGTAAATCTGTCACATCTCAGCCCAGCATGCGGTGTCCCCAATCCATTCCCGGAACCGGAAGCTATGGCAGATTTATATTGTTTGTGAAAGGCGGGCCGATCAAAGGTATAGCGACACTTCTGTTTCACCTCCGGGTCTCGTGGTGTTGACTTTTGAGCCACCAAATCTAGAAGGCCTACTTTTTATTTCCTGCCCTGTCTTTATAAACTTATATAACCGCAGTTCGGGACCCGGGGCCTGAAATTTTATTCAATTACAAAATCGT
The DNA here is from genome assembly GCA_030762935.1 of Hymenopus coronatus. Taxonomy (NCBI): domain Eukaryota; kingdom Metazoa; phylum Arthropoda; class Insecta; order Mantodea; family Hymenopodidae; genus Hymenopus; species Hymenopus coronatus. Next base: position 34,127,279 of record CM060897.1, read on the forward strand.
AGAATTTTAGATTTTAACACAAAAAAATGCATTAAGGAAATTATACCTAAAGTATATTTCCAGTGGTATATATAAAAAAAATCTAATGTGTTCCATTCACATGACTTTCTCTACATCTCTGTAACAAATTATTTTTAAAATGCATGTTTTATGTAATTTATGATAATCTAGATAAACATTATCAGAAATTGTCTTATTACTTACTTCCTTATAAGTAGAAGGAGAATAAGGGAATACACAAGGCTAAAACGAATGTCAAATCTCTTAAAAGCTGGTTGCCATGTGGTTGAAATCCGTTTCTATACAGGGCCTGGAGTTAACAACTTTCCATGTGAGAAAAGTTTAAGTATTTTAAACCTAAAACAAGTTACAAGGAATATCTCAGAAATGGCCAATTCCACGAAAAAAACGAATATGGCTAAATTGTGTGTCTTAACGTGCTCTAGATTTTTGTATAGTAAGTTTCTGTCTAGCTTTTACAGTTTACCAGTTACGCAAAATTGAGCAAAATTCTTTCGGAATAAAGAGGTATTTAGAGGCTATTCACAGAAAATTCAAGATACACATTTTATATGCCATTTGAATATCTTTAATATACGGTATTTTAATCAAATTACGGTATTTTTAATAAAAATTTTCGGAAATTTTTCCATGTAAAGGGTAGTTTGTGGTTGGGGGATTTTCTTGAAAATTTCGTGTGGCATCCTTGGAATATACCAGACGTAAATACCAAGTTTGGTATTTAACGTTTTTTTTCTTTCGTTTTTGAGCAATGCTGTCCACAGACACACACATACACACAGACCTTTTTCGAAACCTCTCGTTATCGAATTTTTGGGTGCATTACAATACACTATATACATAGAACTTGTGGAGAAAGTTAAAAAAAAAACAAAAAAAAAAGCGACCCCGCACTTCACTGCTGCTCCATCTTCATGTCATGTATCACCAGTGTCACCGCCTGTAGTACTGTATGTAGTAAAAGCGGGTGTTAAATGTCATATAAAAACATCATTCACGAATGACATCAATGTGAGCTATGGCCAGTTCTTCTGAATTTTAGGCTTTATTTTTTTTAGCTTTCTCCAAAGATTTTTACTAAACACACCCCTCACAATTCGATCCAACACATCCCTTACATACTGCTAATCTGCGATGCGTTTTCTGTCGTTCTAAACTCGTACATCATGATAGTGAGTTTCCAGGCATTTCTTTTCTTAACTAGTATCTCTACACCGTGTTTTCTTCCCGTGTAGTAGTTGGATTTTCATCATCTCTACCAACAAACATTTATCTCTTTTGGAGAAGTTCCCCTCCCCCTTTCGTATAGCAAACATAATCTTCCGCCAGTAATGAACTCTTCTTTCATAGTATAACTAAAAGGGTAAGTTGTAGTTGAACACTCTGTGGAATAAATTACTGCTTCAGCTACCTACTTCCTTAACACTGATTTCTTTTAGCAAACTAATTTCCAAGTAATTTACTTCAACGTGGTACACGCCACCCTTAGGCTACGTAAAAATAAGAAATGCTTATGTCAATATCAAGTAATGCATTTATTACGACACCAGTAAATTCTGTAGAGAGTAGAGTCATGCTGTCTTAAGGGCAGTGGGAAGTGTGAGCAATATATTATAGAGATGCAGCTAAATTAAGGAACATACTGTAATGTACAGAGCAATGTAAAATAAATGCTTATATTTTGGCTACTATTTTTACTTTCTTATCACGTATGTACAACGTACGCAGTGAATAGAGAAGGTATTGTATTCAACCCAAAAATTCAATACGAATTACGAGATTTCGCAAAAAATAAATAAATGATTTAAGACCCCGGAATTGAAAGAAAAGCATTTTTACTTTCTCTATACGTACTATGTACATAGTGTATAGAGAAGGTATTGCAATCCACCCAAAATTCGACACCGAGATTTCACCGGAAATATATGTTTCAGGGTCCCCTGTATCAAAAAAAAAAAAAAAAAAACATTTTCAGAAAAAAGTCCGTGGGTGTGTGTGTCCGTGTGTCCTGTGTCTGTGAACACTATAACTCAAAAACGAAAAGTCGGTAAAACACCAAACTTGGTATTTACGTTTAGTATCTTCCAGGGATGCGACACGAAGATTTTGAGAAAAAATTCCCCAACCCCAACTACCCTTTACATGGAACTTTTTTCGAAAATTTTGATTCTCTCAAAAATGGCCCTAACGATTTTGATTAAAATATCCACAAATAAATTGCATATCTTGAATTTTATGGGAATAGCCTCTGAAGAGTACTTTATTTTAGATGAATTTTACGGAATTTTGAATAACTGCTAAATGTAGAGCACGTTAAAACACACCATTTATGTAGTATACATTTTTTCGTGGAGTTGATTGTTTTTGAGATATTCCTTGTTTTTGGTTTCAGCTTTATAAAACTTAACTCTTTCTCATACAGGAATTTGTCAACTCATTCTATACAAACAAAGGTACTTCAGTCACATAGCAACAAGCTTTTGGCTATCACTTCAACCTGTGGCACTCCTTTATTTCGCTTCTACTTACAAGGGAGCAAGTAATAACACTTGATAATTTTTTCTCGATTAGCATGAAGTAAATATAAGCATTAGCTTTTTAATAATATTTATTGCAGAGATGTAGAGAAAGCCATGTGAATGGAACACATCAGATTTTTAGAAACATGTTCGTGTGTGTCTGTGGACAGCATAAAAGCAACGAAAAGTTGGTTACATATCAAACATGGTACTTAAAGTGTGTATCTTCAAGGATGGTAACGAAGTTTTTCAAGAAAATCGTCCCACCCCTAACTACCCTTTACATGGATCAATGTCGCCCTCTGCGTTACCAGACTAACTTCTTAAACCCAAGGTCCAAGTTCGCGTGTTCAGACCCGGCGGAGGACGATGGATTTCTTTCGGGCGTAAAAATCCTTAGCATGGCTTCCTTTGGAAGGGAAATAAAGCCGTAGATTTGCGGCACGTAAAAGAAACTCAAGCCTGATAAAGAGACCTCTGAGCGAAATTAAGCTGTCTTTCATGCCCAGCATAGAATCGGTCGCTGTGAACCACAGCAGTTAAAGAGATCCATAATTAAAGCTCCACTTCCGTTCTTTTTTACATGGAACATTTTTCGAAAATGTTTATTTTTTTTAAAAAATGACTCTAACGATTAAAATAAAATTCCATGCGTTTTAGAAATTTTGATGGAAAACAAAATGTATATCTTGAATTTTCTGGGAATAGTTTTTGAAGACCTCTTCATTCTTGATAACTTTTTCTATTGCTAGTAAGCTGTAAGACTCAGACAGAAACTTACTACACAAAACATATAGATCTTACTAATACACGAAATTTATGTCATATACAGTTTTGTACAGTTAACCGTTTGCGAAATATACCTTGTTATTTGTTTCAATTTTAAACTACTTGAAACTCTTCTGAAGCGGGAAATCGGCTTTCGTTTTATCCCTCTTGTTTTACTCTCGGGAATGCAAAAGAGAATCGATTTTCAATTGTTTTACATAGCGAATAGCTTTTAAAAGTTTTTACTATCGCTTTAGCCTAGTGTATTCCCTTATATCCCTTCTACTTATAAAGAAGCAAGCAATAAGACCAATTCTACCAATGTTTATTTCGATTATCATGAAGTAGATAAAAGGAATAACCTTTGTAAGGCACGAGTATTTGTGGAGCAGCTAGAGAGCAAAAAAATGTCATTGATGCCGTTGCTGATGTATCGAGTTTACATACCATCCCTCGAAAACAGGCGTCACCAACTCGCCTGCTTTTGTTTCTGCAGCAAGCAGGCTTGCTCCGTACATATAGGGTTAACACATAATAGCGGGAATTGTCTCTCTTCCATGTAAAGCACGTATTCTGTCAGTGTAGGATATCGGAAACAGAAATCAATCCAACACGCAAGTCATCGACTCCTACTTTATGCCTGCCTAGAGGGATCCTTATTTATAGAAAATGGCGGAATAAGTGTTAGTTTACGGCAAAGGTATGTACTCAGAACTTTCAAATTGCAATGTTATTACGGAACCCATTCAAGTGAGCACGACAGTTACCAACAGGAAGAATGTTTCTTTCGAATCGGGTTCGATCCTACTAATTATCAAGACGTCTGTTTATATTTACTACTATAAATATGAAAGTTTTTCGTTACTAATTATCATACTGTTGGTGATACAATGCAATTACAAAGTTAGTACCAACTTAAGGAGCTTATTTTCTTATTATGTTAATAGTATAATAATTGTCATTATTGTTATTTTTATTTATTTATTATTATTGCAATTATATAAGTTACTGCTACCAATTATCATCAACATATGTACATGCTCATATCCAAAGTGTAAATAGCAATGCAGAGCAATTGTTCTACCAATCATGAAACTGCAATGCGTGTGTTAACCTATAAAAGATTACATATTTCAAAGGCAAAATGTTGCATACCCAGACTAAAGAGATTACCTGTCTTTTTACTCCACACAGTGTACAATATTTTGCAATATTACAGGGGATAAATTATCGTAACACAGTAATTTTTAAAAAATAAAAATTTGATGAAAAATGATTAATTTTAGAGTTTAAAATGTCTGTTTTTAAAACATTGTCATAATTTAGTAATCAAAGTTATTTAAATATCACTAAGTAAGGATTTTTGATGTGGTTCAAAGCTCTAATTCAAAAAATTCCAAATAATTTCCTGAAATGTTGGGAAACATTTTGATTAGTAAATGTATTTATATAGTAATATAAAAATAAAAACGTTTTCATAATTAGTAAACCAGACAAAATACGAGGGACTCGTCAAACGACACATTATATCTTAAATCCATTTTTTTTTTTTGTGGAATTAATCAATTCCAAGATATTCCTTATGTTTAGTTTAAATTTCCCAGTGCTTGTGCTTTTCTAAAATAAGTCATCATTCGTGTTTCTTTTTTTGACCTGATTAGGGAAGTAGAACGGAATTTTGAAGCCATTACACAGCCACTACCTCTTAAAGATTTGGCTCGCTTTAGCCTAATTTATTCACCTATTCCTTTTAATTTACAAGAAAATATCATATTAATATACCATTTTTTGCTATCTCGCTTAGCATGAAGTATATAGAAGAATGGGCGTTTCTAAGAATAGTTTGTTGTAGAACAGTAAAGAACATAATGTGAAATTAAACATTTAAGATCTTTAAATAACAATAATGACGTAGTTAAAATGAAGATTTGTAAATACAGTTTCTAATTTGTTTGCTGTTTCTTAAAATATCTTTAGTAGTGATATGAAGGAAGTTACAGATAATATTGTCAAAATAAAACAATGGACCTACAAAACTATCCAGAATTTCGGTTGTGTTTAGTTGAAGTTAGAATGACGCCAGATGAATGAAATACTGAATAAAAATAACGATTTTTATCCGCAGAAAATGTTACAATAGTCGAATCACGTTTATTCTTTTTTTTTTTTTTTTTTTCCTGGGTCCTGCTTAACATAGTCGGTTCTGCACACAATGCATGCTTGTTTGTTTACAACTAAAGAATACTGTCTTGAGGTCTTGAATCACTCGTATCCAAGCACCAATATGTTCCTTAGAATTCTGTCTTGGGATTCCGCTTCCTTGGTTGTTTTTAATGACGATCTTTTTCTATTATTCGTTACTTTTTTTGCAGTCGTATAGTGATCGCATTTTATTACAACACATGTTAGAATCTTCGATGCAGTGATGGTTATGCGCAGTTGAACATTCGTATTTGTAAGTTTTAGAACAAAATGCGTCTAAACATTTCACATTGGCTGCTATTTTCAAAATATTTGCTAAATCATTTCAATGAGACACAACAACTTTTCTATTTTAGTTTTATATCTCGTTACTATTAATTTTATATACTTTCTACAGAATTAATCAAGACTTCACAATGCATATTTAACATTCTCTATCACCTATGGTAAATAGAGGTTGTATTGAACTCGACCCAGAAATTTCACCTGAACTACATTAGCGTCGGAAATAATGTACCATATAGAACGAAAGGATATATATTGGTACATATTGATATGTTATGTATCTCCGTCTTCAGCAAGTAAGTTCTACCTCTCCTTTTATACAATTACAAACACTTGAGTGACATTTTACTTAAGTCCTTCTAAATGATGGACGGCGGAGCGTAAGTTGCCAATGAGCTAGGTTCTTGCTACGTTAATAATAATAATAATAATAATAATAATAATAATGCACCTCACTCTTTATTACTACTACTAATACTAATACTGCTGCTACTATTCGCATAAGCAATACTTTTCTTTACTTAAAATGATCTTCAGAGGAGATCAGATACTTTCTCATACTTCTAACCATCTGATTCCATAAATTCTCTATAGGAATAGTATCTGGACTCTTGTGTCCCAGAATTCAGCCACACACATTGTGAGTAATGCAGAGGTATCCAAGATAAACACTTTGAGATAGTAACCTTATATCCTTTTTCTCAAATTTCAAAGTTATTGCATATTTTCTGGATAGAAATCAATGACCTAAATTTGAAAAAAAATAAATCAATAAATAAAAGTGGAAGGTTGTATCCTGCTTTCATTCAGAATGCCTCATTTGTATGCCAGAATACGACATTTAAAACTATTGGACTTGCAATTTGGCAAATTTGCCTGTTCTTTGAGGGTGTGCACGCCACTGATAACCATTCGGTTGATTTCAGATCAATGCAGGTAGCTAGAGCGATCAGCTACAACATAACGGTGGGGGAGTCGTATAGCGGTGGTCATTGAATCTCTTGATAGAAAGATCGCACCGCGCTCTGAAGTTTCCATTGTTTTTTGCTTTTTTTTTTTTTTTTCTTACTTTTCTTTTCTCAAATAGGTACGCGTTCTGACCAGCACTAATACACTTAATTTACATATTTGGAGTCAGGACGATAAATCCTCCACGAACACATTACTTTCAAAAAATTAAATTTAATCTTAAATTTACATCTGAAATTGAGCGTTCAATATTCAATGGAGTAATTGCTTGTCAAGGCATCTGCGCCCGCCTGGGTAGTGTGGTGGTAGCATGTCTCACATTCAAAGGGTCGTGAGTTCGAATCTCGCTTAGGTTGAGTTACCCGGATAAGGGTTTTCCCTTAGCCTGAGAAGACGAATGTTGATTAACTTTAAGCTCCATGGAACCCGAAATCATTGGAGAATCATTTCTCCAATTTCATTCATCGTCCGATGTGACCAACCAGGTTAAAGGATGTATAACTACAAAAAAAAAAAAAAAAAAAAAAAAAAAGACCTGCGTAGATTAATTTAATACAACAATTAAGATTGTTTAAAACATTTATGTAATGTGTGCTTTGAAACGTAGAAACTGAACTATGATCTTAGCGATGGAACAAAGAAATCTTATATGTTCCACTCAAATTACTTTCTCTATATCTCTGTAACAAATTATTGTTAAAAAGCTCATTCTTCCATCTACTTTATGTCAACCGAGATAAACAAGTAATAATTTCTGTGGTTGTTTCTTAAGAAAAAGGGAAATAAGGGAGTACACTATACTAAAGTCGGAGAGATCCGTAGTGGTCCCTGACAGTTGCCTTATCTCGTGGCCGCTCCATTACACTGCTGCCATTTCGCCCCGTCCACGGCTAAAGCAGCACAATAAGCCATTTTCAAACTAACTAAAACACTAACATACTATTTAGTTGATATTTCTATGTTCCAATACAGATGTGTGTATACGAGAAACTTGGTAATATCGAACTGTGCAGTTATTTTTTTTTTTTTATTGTTTCATTTATGTAGCCCCCTTTAACATCTAAGGTCATATCGGGGGCTTTGCACTTGAAACAACTCGTTGTGTGTAGGTTCTTTTACGGGTGGTTTAAATCGTTTTATTTTCCTCAAGCACACCACACATATTCGCTCTCACATACATACTTCCAGCTCTGTGGGGGATAGGGAATAATTCTGGGTAAATAAAAATTCCCCGTCCCGCCTGAAATCGAACCCAGGACCTTCGGGGGAGAAGTCAGCTCGCTGATCACTCGACCACGGAGGCAGTTTGTGCAGTCTTTGATTAGTAGGGTACGAATTTTCTAGAAATTCATGCTGATGTTTTCCTCCATATCCAATCTGAAAATTGAACTGAACTAGAACTTAAAACTGAAAAGTTATATTCAGTTGAGTTGAGTTGTGCTTTCCTAGAAAACTGAAAAATGACTGAAGAATGGTTGAGAATGCAGTGATGAAAGCGAGTTGGATTTTTTTTTTTTTTTTTTTTTTGTGGGTCGATGAATTAACAGATAGTACTGAAAATGAGCAAAGTTGTAAGAAACGCTGTGAGATGCATCGTGCTAATAGTAGTTCAGAGGGTGAAGTTTTGGTTAGGAGGCACCTGAAGGACAATGACATTAAAGTGATGCTGGAATATTTTTGAAGAGCAGTTTAATATTACTGGCCCAGCAATGATCCAGAAACTGACCTAGTACAACAGCATGTTATTCTTGGTGATGAAGCCTTTGCTCTACACAGTTACTTTTTTTATGTAGTGTTTAACGCCCGCTTTTACTGCTCTGGCACCGCAGGCGATGATACATAGATGGACCCCGGTGGAATGAGATGGTGGGGGAAACCGGAGAACCCGGAGAAAACCCGCCCCTGCGCCACTTTGTCCACCACAGATCTCACATGCGGGGTCGTCTAGGTGAGAGGCGAGTGGTTTGACCACTCGGCCACACGGCCGGCATAGTTACTGCATGACAAGAAATATGCTATAGGCACAGCAGAGCATGCAGGACTTGATTTTCCCAATTCCTCTCCAACTCCTTCCAAAGCCTCTTGTTTCTTCTCTATAGTTCTATACTCGACATGAGCGTTGTATAAAAGTTCGTTAAGACGAACAAGGTCAATTATTCTCTCTTCCTCAATTTGTGAAAATTTTCGCTTTCCACTCATCATGTACAACTATTTAAACCAAATTACAAGCAAATACCGCAACTATAATCTCACTTATGTTATCTCTTCGTCCGAAGCTCAACTGAACTGAAAAAACGACTTCCACCGTAATTTTCGCCGCCTAGATTTCTAGTGAAAAACTTAAAATTTCTAGTGACAAACGAGAAAGGAGAAATTCAGTTGCCTGTTCAGTTCAGTTTCGTTAAGAAAGCATTTCCATAATAAACAGTGGCACAGTACGTGATCACGTGAACTAAAAAATATTAAGTTCAGTTTTCACAGCTTTGAGTGGACCACATGAATACATGAAACATAAAGTATGTGGTGGAAGACCCAAATCCGCCTTGACATCAGAAATCATCAATTACGACCTGGTTCTGTAGAATCGCTATGTTGCAAGTTGCTTGGAGGTATATAAGATTCTCCAGCACCAAAGAAGGCAAAATGTGTGAAATCAGCCAAGTTTATGATGTTGGTTTTCTGCGATGTCAAGTGCTCTTAATTAATTATCCTTCTCAAAAATCTGTCATGGGGCGGATTAGGGTAACCTTCTGCACCAAATAAAATCCCAAATACGCGAGAAACATCGCGGTTTACCAAGGAAGAAAGCCATCGTCCATCAAAATACTGCTCGCCCTCGCATAATGTGTTGCTGCAATGTCCAAAAATCTGATTTATTCCATTCATATGATTTTCTCTGCTTATTCAGTAACAGACTATACCAACAAAAGGTTATTTTTCTATCCACTCCATGTTAAACAAGATAAACATTGGCAGTCTTATTACTTAGTTCCTTTGGAGTGAAGCCAAATAAAGGAACACACTAGGTTAAAGCGATAGTCAAGTAGCTTCAAACCTGGTTGCAATGTGGTTGAAATTAGGTTCTCTTTGCAGGACCAAGAGTAATGACAAACATAAAGTGTCTGTTTGTCTATCTCTAGGTGTACTGGTTATGCAAGATCATTCAGAATGAAGAAGACTTTAGCGGTTGTTTCCAGAAAATTCAAACTATACATTTTATTTGTCATGTGAATATCATGTAAATATCTTAAATATACGCTATTAGAATCAAAATCGTTAGAGATATTTTTGAGTACATTTTTTTATGTATAAGGTAGTTTAGGTTGGAGGATTTTCTTGAAAAGATTCCTGTCGCATCTTTGAAAGCTGTTGAACTTAAATGTCAAATTGGTGATTAACCGACTTTTCGTATTTTAGTTATGTTCACACACACACACACACACACACACACACACACACACACACACACACACACACATGCGCGCGCGTACGCTCACGGACCTTTTCAAAAACTGTCTTTGTACTTTCTACACGTACTATGCACATAGTGTATAGAGAAGATATTGCACTCCACCCAGAAATTTGATACCAAGATTTCACCGGAAATATATGTTTTAGGGTCCCCTGTATCGAAAAAGGAGCATTTTAAGAAAAAGGTCCATGTGTGTGTGTGTGAGTGTGTGTGTGTGTGTGTGCCCTTGTGCCTGTGAACACAATAACTCAAACATGAAATGTAGGTAAACTTGGTATTTAAGTTTAGTATCTTCCAGGGATGCGACACGAAGATTTTGAGAAAAATCCCCCCACGCCAAACTACCCTTTACATGACACTTTTTTTTCGAAATTTTTGATTTTCTCAAAAATGACTACTGATTTTGATTAAAATATCGTATATTAAAGATATTTACATACCAAATAAAATGTATATCTTGAATTTTCTAGGAATAGCCTCTGAATACTACTTTATTCTGGATGAATTTTACGGATTATGCATAACTGCTAAACCGTAAGAGATGGACATAAACTTACCACAAAAAAAAAAAAAAAAAAAAAAAGTAGACCACGTTACATAACACAACTTATGTTATATACATTTTTTGTGGAGTTGATCGTTTTTGAGATATTCCTTGTTTTTTATTTCAGCTTTAAAAAACCTACACTTTTCTCATACAGGGATTTGTCAACTCCTGTCCATATAAACAAAGGAATTTCAGTCAAATAGCAACCAGTTTTTGAATATCACTTTAACCTATGGTACTCTGTTATTTTGCTTTTACTTACAAGGAAGCAAGTAATAAGACTATTTCTGCAATTTTTTTTCTCGATTAGCTTGAAGTAAATAGAAGCATAAGCTTTTTAACAATAATTTGTTTCAGAGATGTAGAAAAAGTCATGTAAATTGAACAGATTTTTTATTCAAGGGACCATACAAAGTGTATTTCCAGTGAAATCTCGTTATACAGTTATTTTATTTAACTTTTTTTTTATTTTGGGCGGTGGATAGAACCGTTTAAAATATGTTGCAGCATTTGGTATTTTATTCCAATAACTTTTGAAATTACAGCCGTACCTTACAGTTGATGTGAGCTCCCATCTCAATTATTTCACGGCGGTTGTGTTTCACATCTCGGCAGTTTCCTCAGATCCTGAGATGCAAGCGGTAGCATGTGTCTAGTGAGTGAAACCTAAGGAAGTGTCGTGAAGTCAGGGAGTGCGTATTAATTAACTGAAGCCATACTTGTCCACACGCAGAGTGCGTCTCAGACATTCTAGCCAAGCTCCGCCAGATCACCTTTAAGGAGGCAAAGTGTTATTGCTTTAACATTAATGTTTCCAACTCTGGTTTAACCTGTACATCAGCATTATAACACATTTTAAGTCGCGCATATGAAATTCAGGTCTACTAATGTTGTTGGTCCTGCAAAGTCTTTAAAAAGTTACCCTACCAATTAAGAAGATTATTTCTCTTTTGGAATGGATACAGCAAAGAATAGTGACTCCTCCAAAAGTTAGATAGGTATAAAGAAAAGCCAGAGAACACAGAAAATGGGATATTAACTCAGATTTTAGAAACGCTTTTTACTTTCTCCACCAGCCACTGTGGTACCAATTGTAAGTCACCCAAAATTTCGATGCCGTGATTTCACTGGATATATTGTCGAAGACTAAAAGGCTCCGCCTGAGAAAAACGTAGCTCGAAAACAAAACGACGAATAAATACCATATTTGGTACTTAAGTTCTGTGTCTCCCAAGGATGCGACATGAAGATTTTCAAGAAAGCCGTTCATCGCAAACTACCATTTAAAGAGAGAGAGAAAAAAAAACATCATTTTTTAAATTCTCAAAATCCGTTCTACCTTTTTTAGACTTAATTTCCATATTAAATGTCTATACAATTTAACTTCAAATTTTTACGAATATCCAGTGGAGAAAAATCTGATGTATTACATTCACATACTTTATTTTTACCTGTTATGCAACAAACTATTCTTGTATAGTTTTAAAACTGATAATCATAACCGAAGAAGAAACGCCATATTGTCAGTATTCTGCATGTCAACCTAAATGGGGATTAGAGTGGTAATGACTACTGCTTATTATTTCTTGTGATACTCGTGTGTAGTGTACTGGCAATAAATAATTGTAATTATATTTGTACAACCTAAATAGTATTAATCTGTTTATCTTCACTGATTCTTCGGCTTCCCCGTCGCTCCACACTGGCGGCCTTTCTTATAAACATCCCTCGGCTACCGTTTGCAGCTTAGGGCCCTCAACAGTGAGCTACAGCTTGCATTTTAGTGTCCCCCACTGTAGGTCCAGTGGTGTTTTTTTTTTTTTTTGTTTTTTTTATTTATTTTTTTTATTTATCCTTAGCTCAGTCCCTCTGAAGACCGATACCATGTTTTTTTTTACCATATGCGTCTTCCACAGTCTCTTTTTTTTTTTTTTTTTTAACTGAGACTAGCCCCGACAATCCTTCTAGCGGTTAGAATTTTGTTTTAATAACTGTATTTTTTTTATTTCTTTTTTTTTTAGTTTGCTTTTTATTTATTTATTTTTTATGTTATTCAAGGAATAAATGGAATTTTGAAATTATTTTCACTTGTGGAGGAGAAGAATGGGCATTTTGTTTAAATTTCTTTTTGTATTTATTCTTTTTGTATTTAGTTTGTAATGGCATGGTACCCCCTTTGGGAATTAGGAACTTTATTTATTTCAGGAGAAGCAGGAGCTCTACATCACAACAGGCCAGCATAAAGAGAATAATGCATGATATTGCATCCAAGATCATTCCGCATCGATATAGAATCAATCAGGTGCTCATATCTTGTATATCCAGGGTTTAAAAGCGTTGATTCTGTTGTCTCGAATCATCCGCCACCTCTCTGCATACAAAAAACTTCGTAAAGCTGGAACCACACAGTCAGCTGGCGTGTCCAAGGTACTAAGCCAAGCATAGGTACCCATTACTGTCCAAATAAGAGCTCTCCACAATGCAGGACCCGTCCAGGGAAAATTCAGGTGCAAAATATCCGTTGCTGAAGGCTGCCAGGTGTCACCAGTCCAACCTCGACATCGGTTCAAGAGCCATGTCCATATTAGTCCTTTACCTGAGCATTCCAAGAGTCCATGTGCGAGCGAATCCGGAGCTTGGCACATTGGACAAGCGGGAAAACTTGCCAGATAATGTCTATGTAATTTATCTGCAGTTGGTAGGGTTCATTGACAATCTCATATGCCACCGAGACCCATTCCGTGTTGATTTCTGGTATAGCAAAGCCACGCCAAATTTGCCTCCAGGGCAATTGTGGATACTTAACTTGTATATGTGGAGTAGGAGGTTCCCTCCGTTGAAAAAAGGTATAGACCTCCTTAGCCGTCCGAAAACGGCCATTAGCCACTTCTGCTGGAGGTAGTGTGCTAAAGTCACGTAGGAGATCACGTAACATTTTAAGAATCTTATGGAGTTCTCTCCGCTCCCAAAACAACTGATAATTCCGTTGTACTTGCACCTCTACACTATCACCCTGTCCATCCAGTGCTTGCAGAATCATTTTTAACGAAACTGCTTTACATTGCATCGCCACATCCAACAACTCCCAGCCACCCTGGCCTTTTGGAAGACGTAACTGAGTACGGGAAATGCGATATAATTTTCCTGTCCATATGAAGTATCCGATTATTTGCTCAATTCTTTGGCTGTGCCGTTTTGTTGGAGGCAGCACGTGTGCCAAGTACCATATACGACTCAACGCAAAGGCATTACAAAACCACACACGTTGTATCAAGTTCAGCATCCTCGACTTTTGACCGTATAGTACACCACGTAAAGTATTAATGCATGACGTCCAATTATAGTCCCGCAGGTCTTCATCGTCTCCACTGAAGTATATCCCAAGAATTTTTGTGCGTTGCACAGTGGGTATTCCTAACACCGTGGTATCCGGAGGATGCGGCCCAATGAGAAGACTTTCAGATTTCCTCAAATTAAACGTCATCCCCGTACATTGGGCGTATTTCTGTAAACAGTTTCGTAGATACGTGGCATCGTGCTCGTCGGTAACCATCACCGTAAGATCATCGGCATATGCCCTAAAGGCTAGTTTCTTTCCATAGACCTCCAGACCCGTTATCGTAGATTGCAGCTGTCGGAGCAAAGGATCGATGTACACAGCAAATAACAACATTGTTAGGGGACAACCTTGGCGGACGGATCTGTTGACCGGTATGGCGGCAGTCAGAAACCCATTGCATCCTAGATAACGCAGTGTCATATAGTGCCCGAAGGAGGTGATACAACTTGTCCGGCACTTACAATGACTCCAAACGTGGCCAAAGACCCTCGTGAACCACATTATCAAATGCTTTCTCAAGGTCCAGGTTTACCAGCGCAGCAGAGCGAGTTTCTTGGCGACAATGAAGAATACAGTCTCGCAAAGCTGCCACGGTATGGTGCATAGCCGCACCTCCGCGCACCACAACCTGCTGCTCACTAAGCAAGGCACTAGCCATACTTGCAGCCTAAGGGCGATTATTTTTGCAAACAGCTTATAGTCGCAATTGATAAGGTGATGGGCCGATAATCTGCGGGCCGGCTGGGCGTGGCGGTCTTTGGGAGTTGTAGAACCACCCCATCTCCAAATGTAGGCGGCGGGTTTTCATCCCTCCAGATTTCTTGAAACACTAGAAGAAATTCCTTCTTAATAAACCGCCAACAATGTTTATAGAACTCATACGGCAGCCCATCTGGTCCGGGTGCTGTATGAGGTTTGGCTGTCTGAATCGCTGTGAGCAACTCCGTCTCCTTCAGCATGGGAGTAGGCGGACGTTGTAAACCTCCCTGCACAACTGGCACATATTTGGACATATACGACTGGATTGAATCCACCATATCCACCGGTCTGGCAAAGCGCTGGGTGTAATAAGAATGCAACACACGAAGAGTCCCTGTCCTCTTGACCATCATCTATCAATTTGGTAACAAACGTTCTGCGACCTTGCCTACGCTCCTTCGCCAGGAAGAAGAAACTCATTTTTTCACCATAAACCATTTCTGCTGTACGAATTCTGGCTAAGGTTCCCTGGAGCTCTTGTGTTTTACGGTGCTGGATATGAGCCTTGATTTCCCGGAGCTGACAGTGTACGTCCTCCCTATGTTGATGGCGCAAGTTAAATCTTGTAGCACTGCAAGATAAAAATCCAAAGTTTCTCTCCGAGCTAACGCTCTACGACACGCTGCGGCTTTAAAAAGGAGCGTATCGCTGGCTTCGCCTTATAGATCCACCATGCTGCCTTATTGGGAGAGCGCTGAAAAGACTTCTGCAATTTGGACCAACATTCTTGGAATTCTATCAGGACCTCGGCATCTGTAAGTAAGGAGCAATTAAGCTTCCACAACCCTGGACCACTACGACGTATCTCCGCACGACCTACAACGGCATGTAGCAGTGCATTGTGATCGCTAAAAGCTGCTGGCACTATCTCTGTGCGATGTATCAGGGATGCCATCTCCGGTAGAACATACATCCAGTCCAATCGAGAGGCCGACTGTCCCCGTACGAAGGTGTACATCACATCATTGCCGTGCTTGAATCCCCAGTTATCCACCAATTGAAACTGGTCCACTAACTGCTCCAATTCAATACAACCATTAAAGGCTCCTCTTTGGTCCTTGGCTGCTAGTGTACGGTTAAAATCCCCAACCAATAAGAATGGAGAACTCCGAGGAATATGAGTTAAAATCTCCTGTCGAAAAAAATCCTCGCGTTGTTTCCTCTTGTTGCTTCCCGCCGGGGCATAGATATTCACGAAGGTAACACCATCATACTCCGCGGAGAGGATTCTACCTGAAGGATGATAGGCAAAGCCGTGTAGGGGCAATCCCTGGCGGTATACAATAGCCGTCCCAGTACCACCCGGGCCTAAATTAGTCTCATAGTCATATCCATATAAAAAGTCCATATTATAAACATTCACCTCTTGAAGAAAGCAAACATCAACATCATTACTACTCAAAAAATCCCGAAGCAGCTGTTGCTTAACTGGTTGACGCAACCCATTCACATTAACTGACGCCCATATTTGAAGTCCAACTGGCATGCAGGGCAAAGAAAGGTACTCACAATCTCAGGACCAATGTCGTGATACCAAACAGGAATTAGGACACGTGTCAGTTCAATCCGGGAAGTACAACCATTAATTGTCCACACCTTCGTGAGGATCGTCCTTAGTATGCTTGTAGCAACCCCGTAGGTCCTCATCGGCGTCATTGGCATCTTCAGCCGGCCTCTTACCGGAATCACTGGCCTTCACTACGCGACCGTCAGGGAGCTCGTGAAGAAATCGTTCCACACCCGCGCCACAGCTGGCGAAGACGATAACAAGCAGGCATCAATATGGCGGTCTAGCGGTTGGAACTGGAGGCGAGGGTCGCGAGCAGATACAGAAACTCTGGACGGCGCACCCAAGTTACGGGTCGCGTCTTCAGACGCTTCAGGTACGTCGCTATCATTCGCCCTGCGGTCAGTATCCTGTTGTACGGTGTCCTGTACATGCTGGAAATCATCAACAATCTCCGGCGTCACCGGCATCACCATGCTGTCCCCCTCTATAGGTAACTCCTCTCCCTCATCCAACTGTCGTACAGTCATTACCTCCACTTGGGTCTCCATCGATGGCCCGGGCGTGTGCATAACACCCTGCTGTTGATCCGCCAGTAAGATAGCCGGAGCACCCACTGCCTCGCTGAAGGTTGCCGGACGATTTCTGTGTTGCAGAGACAACCGAGTAGCTCGAAAGGGACAATCCGCTTTTAAATGCGTCGTCTCACGGCACAAATGGCAGGCTTGCTGATGTCCGGTATAGGCAATAGATATAACCTAAGTATCAATAACCAAGGTAGCCGGTATATTGCACTTAATCCCCTTTTTCACGGTACACACACCATTATTAGCCGGAAGCAGGTAACTTTGTTGTTGTGTAGGCAGCTCTACAATAATAGATGGCATAACAAACTGAGCAGCACCATTTGATGGGAGAGAAACATTTTGCTTCAACTCATTACCCACGGCGCAGGACGATATCAATCCACGAGTATGGCATTTCATAGCCAGCATATATAGGACACGCTTTTAATCTTTCTTTTCTCTACTACTTGTAATAAGTATTAAAGCACTGCATTCCACCCAAAAATTCGATGTCAAGATGCTATTGTAGGCTCTCTGAAGTAAATTTTTTACTTTCTCTACACGTATTATATACATAGTGTATAGAGAAGGTATTGTAATGCACCCAAAAATTCGACATCGAGATTTCAACGAAAATATATATTTTGGATCCCCATGAATTCAAAAAAAATCTATTTATTAAAATTTCCGTGTATGTGTCTGAGTGTGTGTGTGTGTATGTGTGTGTTTGTGTGTGTGACTGTGGAGAGCATAGCCTAAAAACGAAAATACCGTTAAATACCAAACTGTGTATTTTAGTCTGGTATCATCCAAGGATGCTACACGAAGATTTTCAAGAAAATCACCCCAAACCACCCTTTACATGAAAAAACTAAAAAATTTTGATTTTCGCAAAAATAACTAACGATTGTGATTAAAATTTCTTATATTTAAGGCATTTACATGGCAAATGAAATGTATATCTTGAATTTTCTAGGAATATCCTGTGAAAACCTCTTTATTCTGGATTAATTTTTCTGAATTTTGCATAACTAGTAAACCGTAAGAGATAGACAGAAACTTACTACACAAAAATATAGATCACTATAAAACACACATATACATTTTTTCGTGGAGTTGGCCGTTTTCGAGATATTCCTTGTTATTGATTTCAGTTTTAAAATACTTAAACTTTTCTCATACGGATATTTGTCAACGCTTCGCCACGCAAAGAAACGGATTTCTATCCCATAGCAACCACATTTTAAAATATTTGACTGTAAGTTTAGCTTAGTGTATTATTTCCTTACTTTCCTTCTACTTATAAAGGAATAATTTGTTACAGAGATGTAGAGAAAATCATGTGAATGGAGCACATAAGATGTTTTATGAGAGCATTCCTCTGTGTGTGTATGTGTGTGTGTGTGCGCGCGCGCGCGCGCGTGTCTGGAAACAGCATAACTAAAAAATGAAAAGTTAGTTAAAATCCAAACTTGGTGTTCAAGTTCAGTACCCTCCAAGAGTGCGACATGAGGATTTTCAAGAAAATCCGTCACCCAAAAGTGCCCTGTAGTGGAATTATAATTTTTAATGTCTAATATATTTTCATGATAAATTAAATTTAGATATATAATGTATATATTGAAATTTCTGGGAATAGCCTCTGAAGTCCTTTCATCCCGAAAGACTTTTGCATAACTGATTAACCGTAAGAGATATACAAAATAGTAGTCGCCGCCGTAGCCAGCGTCGAAAGGAAATTGTACTACAGAATTGTTCCAAAAGTATCGTAGAAAAACATTTATTTGAAAACATTTTTATTTGTAATCAGGGAAAATAAATGGTTTGAAAAACGAAGAACAGTTTTTTTTTTGTTTTGTTTTTTTTAGAATATTCATACAATATCGTTTACTATTAAGAGGGAACCAGTGCTTTGTTAAAGATAATCACCACAATTTTGATACCGAAGAAGCAATATAAAATAACGAATTAAAACTGAGTATACATGATAATATGTATTATAAAGAGGACTTTCAAGTTATACGAATATAAACAGTATAGCAAATTCATTTTCAAGAGCTGAATAATTACTAGCATTCAATGCATTAAAATGACGCTGAAAGATAAATCTTTCCGCATTTTTAATTTTTGGTGAGAAATTTCACAAATTGAATCATCAATATTCCGTGAAGAAGGGAGCAGCTGTGGTGTTACGTAATATGGAATATTTTGATATATTACATGAACTATTTGAAAACGAAAGTTTGGGGAGTAAAAGTTTCAGACCTAAGCTTAGGTTACGTTATTGGCATTTACCTGGTACGAAATCTGAGTAAAACCCGGAGAAAATCTTCAACCAGGAAAGACGATTCTGGGGAATTATGAACCGCTGACCTTTCATTATGAGTCCCTCCCTGCCTGTGTTCAATTTCGTGTATCCACCTTATACCTGCAAAGAAGTGTGATCTGGAACTATTTCTGCAAACTTTACTTCGATTAGCAGGCAGTAAAATAAACATTTACAAGAATAATTTGTATCATATTTAACAATTCATGTGTTACATTCACTTAACTTTCTTTATAGTCCATATAATTAGTGGGTATCAAATTAGCCTTAGGAAAGTGTTTTTTTCTTTGTTTTTTTTTTCTTGTTTTTTTTTTTGCTTACTTTTTAGTCTATATAAACCTTTCCTGGAATAACTGTATTTCACATTTATTTTTAAATACTAAGGGTATAAGAATAGTGAAATATTTTAAAATTGAACATTATACGCAGGCTTTAAAATTCTATATTCTTACAATGACATCACGATACAACCAAAATTCTATAGGAGCTAATTCTGAACAATTGGAACTACTAATTTTGAATATCTCTGAAATGCTTGATGCTATAAAAGATCTGCTGTGTTCCACTGACTTGACGTTTTCTACCTGTTCTGCAAACACATTATTCTTACAAAAGATTATTCTTTTATCTACATCAGGTTAATTGAGATAAACAGCAGAAACTGTCTAATTACCTGCTTCCTTGTAAGTGGGCTAACGTGATGGTCAAATATTTTAAAAGCACATCACTATGTGGAAAAAAACTGAAATTCGGTTCGCTTTGCACGGTTAGGAGTAAAAAAGGGAGATGAAACGAAAGGTGACTTCCCGTTTGAGTTTAAGTGGCTTAAGACCAATAACAAGGAATATCACAGAAACAGTTAACTCTATGTATTTGTCATAAATTGTGTGTTTTAACGATAGGTAAATTTGTAGTGTGTACGTTTTTGTATATTTCTTATGCTTTACCAGTTGTGCAAAATTAATCTACGTAGAATGAAGAAATCTTCAGAGGCTACTCCCAGAAAATGCAAGATTTACATTTTGTCATGTAAATATCTTTAATACGCTATTGTAATTGTAATCGTTACATCCATTTTGGAGAACATCATTTTCAAAACCTTTCCATGCAAAGGGTAATTTGGCGTGAGAGGAAAATCTTCTTTTCACATCCTTGGATGATGCTATACACAGTTGGTCTTTTCGTTCTTGAACTATGCTGTGCAGACATGCATGCGCCGTTTTCTAAAAATTATTTTTATTTATTTAAAGGGACCCTAAAACGTGTATTTCCGGTGAAATCTTGGTATTGAATTTTTGGGTGCAATACAATATCTTCTCTACTGTGTATATACATTTTACAAAGGGAAAATTAAAGGTGTTTTGAAATTAAAATTATTTTCGTGTATTGCATTTCGTTTACAATTCATACAAAAGTTTATAAATTTCCTTTCTAATTAAGTGGTTTTCGGAAGCGATCCCCAAAAACTCAAGATGTACATTTTATTTGTCATAATAGATACTTGTCTTTATAGAATTTAATGTGTAATATTTTATTAAAGATCTCTAGGTAATTTTTGAGAAAAATTACATTTAAGAAAATGTTTCATGTATAGGGTTGTTTAGTATGAGGGTTTTCTTGAAAATCTGCCTGCCGCATCTTTGGAAGGTACTGAACTTAACTACAAGTTTAGTATTTATCCCAAAATTTCCTGTTCACAAACACACACACACATATACACACGGACATTTTCTTCAAAATCTGATGTGTCCATTCACAATGACTTACCCTATCTGTTCTGTAACAAACTATGCTTATAAAAGCTCATCCTTTTAGCTACTTCTGGATAACCATTAACAGAAATTGTCTTATTATTTATTTTCTTATAGGTACATGAGAAATAGGTGAATGCGCTATGCTAAAGCGATAGCCAAATCTTTAAAAGCTGTTGCCATGTGATGATATCCAAATTCTGTTCTGTTTGTAAGGCCAGAAGTATAAAATAAAATCTAATGGTGACTTTCCATTTGATAAAAGCATTGGAAAATTTAAAACAGTAATAAGGAATATTTATCAACATTTTCGATAACTTTTTTGGGGTGGGGAATTTGCCTGAAAATCTCTGTATCGCATCCTTGGAATATGCTGAACTGAAAATATCAAACTTGGTATATAACCGACTTTTCGTGTTGGAGTTATGTGTTTACAGACACATGGACACACACGAATGTTTTTCTATACTATTATTTTTTATTGATGTGTTTTTCCAGTGAAATCTCAGCTATTGATTTTTGGGCCAAATGCAATACCTTCTATACCTATTATTTATATGGTACACGAAGTTTTTATTTGATTCGTGGGGCCTCAGAACAAGTATTTCCGGTGATATCTTGATTTGAGTTTTTTGGTAAAATGCAATACCGGTTTTAGTATGTAAGCGTGGTAGAGAAAGTACTAAACGGTAATGGATAGAGAATTTGTGTAAATGTTATACATAAGTTTTGTTTTGTTTTTGTTTTGTATTGAGGGTGGCTCAGTAACGTGTAAATATTTTCGGTGGAAATTTGAGATAAAATTGTTGTGTGGATACAAATATAACTTCCTCTTATAGGTAGGTGCTAGAGAAAGTAATAAACGATTGTGGGTAGAGAAGTGAATGTGAATATAACATCAGATTTTTAAAGCGCCCTTTTTGGCGGTTACGAGACCTGAAAACGTGTAGATATATCTGGTGGAATCCCGATATCGGATTTTTGATGGAATAAAATATGTAAACGCTCAACCTATCATTGATAAATGACGGAGAAAGTTAAAACGCGATGCGCAGAATAACGAAATCAAAACATGCATTATAAAGTTGCGATAACATGCAATAAATGGCGCGATTCTAAACGCTACGTGTTGACATTATTAAGCGCGCCTGCAGGTATACTAGACTCTATGAATGCAGTGTGGAAACACTTCATACCCCATTTCACCGGTGGGAAAATTACAAATGTGGCGTGGCGTTTGTTTGAGGTATTTAATATACAAGCTGCGCGTGGGTTGCTTCATTTTGCAGTTTTATTTGCTGCACAAATGACCTCAACTCTAGCGTATTGAATCAATAAATATGTGCTGCAGAAAAGGAATAATTCCAGCAACAATGAAACTAGTACTTCGTACTTCATGTTTGCGTTGAGGGACTCTCTAATTACGTGCAGCATCTAATTTCAAACGAGGGCACGTTCATTAGGAGCACAAGAATGTCGTGTACTTAAGGATCAGGTTGCTGGTGTTGAGGGTCTTCATATCTCTCAGGTTACCTTGGTGATAGTTCGTCCATCCATTTAATTGGCAAGTGGACTTTAACTACTTTTACAGGGCTGTACACCAGAATTGAGGAGTAAAGCATATATTTGACCTTGAATAGAGTATTGACTCTAAAACGCACGACTCAACCACAAAACTCGGAGCAGAGCTGGAGTGGAGGCGTGGTCTGGTCATACTATAGCCCGGCCATTTTCTTCTCCAATACTTGATTCAGCCATGACGATAGCGTGCTTTCAATGCTGCGGCGTATTGCGTGATGCAGGTATGCCCATGTGAGTCTCAAGTACTCGCGCTCTTTTGGTGCGCTCCCAAGCAGGAACATCCTGCAATATGGATTAGGGTTTCGGTTTAAGGGACGATTTCGGTACTGCGGCCAAAGCTAGGCCGATTACGTCTAATACGAGGTCTGTTCAACAATAACAGACTGATTTTTACTTTCTCTACACGTACTGTGTAGAGAGAAGCTATTGCATTCTTACCAAAAATTCGATATCGAGAGTTCACCGGAAATAAACGTTTGTATTTTTGGAAAAGGGGCCGTGCGTGCATGTGTGTGTGTGTGTGTATGTGTGTGTATGTGTGTGTGTGTGTCAGTGTGCGAACACGATAACTAGAAAATGAAAAGTCGTTAAAGTACCAAACTTGGTATTTAAGTTTGGTATCTTCCAGGAATGCGACACGAACATTTTGAAGAAAAATAATCCCTCACACAAACTACCCTTTACGTGGAAATAATTTCGAAAATGTTGAATATCTCAAAAATGGCTCTAACGATTTTGATGAAAATACCGTATATTAAAGACATTTATATGGCAAACAAAATGTTTATCTTGCATTTTCTGGTCATAGCCTCTAAAGACCTCTTTACTTCTGAATGAATTTTGCTGATCTTTGTGTAACTAACTAGTACACCGTGAGACATAGACAAAAACTTACTAAACAAAAAATGTAGATCACGTTACAGCACGTGTCATATGCATTTTTGTGGAGTTAACAAATTCGAGACATTCATTGTTATTGATTTTAGCTTTAAAAAACTTAAAACTTTTCTTAAACAGGAATTTGTCACTCGTTTTTCTCCTTTCCATGAGAAGAGAATTGAATTTCAATAAAGCAGCCAGCTTTTAAAAGACTTGACCATCGCGTTAGGCTAGTGCACTTCTTATTTCCTTCCTACTTATTAGCAGGTAAGTAATAAGACAATGTTTATGCTGATTGTCATCTTGATTGTTAGAGTAGGTTGAGAAAATCATGTGAATGGAACATATAGATTGGATATTATAACGTTAGTTAATAAGAAACTAAGAAAACATTGTTTTTACGTTTTTGTAATGCCGTAAGAGTTGCTGTTAGATGCAGATTCTCAGCGCCTTTGGCAAGAAGAGTCGTCTCTCTGAGAATTTAATTTTGTGTTGGTTTCTCTCCCACGCACTTTACCTGATTACACGAGTCCCACTCCAGCCATGTTTATACGCGCCATCACAAGAGATAAGGTTCCTTTGGGACCTACTTACCTCCATAATTACATTGACAGAATCGAGCAGGCAATACTCAACAGTTGAAATGGCTACGTAACATGCAACCTCTTGCTGCTCAACAACAAAATCACCAAACATATCCTACATGTGTGCAGACTGAATATTTGCTGTGGTGTTACGGCCAGAATGAGTATCGCTTCAATTGAGTACGATATTTATAACTAGAGAGCGCCTTTGGGGTACCTAAACGCTGAGGTTCACTTCACATTTACCTGTATACAAAGCAGATGTGCTCTACGAAGCTGTTTTTGAGCAGCGAAAACAAAAGAAAGACAAGGGGACTGGTATAGAATGAAATGTTTCACGATTGCATTTTATAACATTTACACATTCTTTTTTCGTAGCCTGCTTACCCTCCCCATATTTACGACTGACACCCCCCTAGGAATCACAAGGGGTCAGAAGGCTGTCGAGGAGCTAACGGCACGAAACCACTGAATGGAGAACCTGGAACGAGTAGTCGACCCGTAGATATGACCGTGAGGAAGTGGATATGAACTGCAAGTGAAATGGATGATGGAGAAATTCATAGAATGAGTGGTGGGGAAACCGGAGGACCCCGAAAAAACCCGCCCAGACACAGTTTTATCTACCACAAATGCCACATGCGGACGATTGGGATTGAACACGGGCCATCTAGGTGGGAGGTGCACGGTTTACACATACACATGAAAATACTATTTAACTGATTATTCATAATTTATGTAACTTAGGGTTTTACAGTAGTACGATGTAACGTACATACAGTGCCTTCGTTTTATACAAAGACCGCGAGTCGCAAGAATACATACTTCGCACATAGTTTACTACAGCGGGATTTTTCGTTCCATAACTCCCGCATTACTTACAAGTGTTAGTAACATACATGTAATGAGTACTAACCTTGTTATATGTGTTGTTGAAAATAGAGTATATCTGCGCGAATATATCCTTGACATCGTCGAATGAAAGTACATTAATATACATAATTTTCTTGCTTAAGGTGCATTATATCTGTACTATAGCCACACAGTACGGTTTCAAATTTAAAAGTGTAACGATGGATTTTTTCGGGCGTAAACAGTTGCATGGTTTCCTTCGGAAGGAAAGTAAAGCCGTTGGTCGCGTGTCGTAGATTTACGACATCTAAAAGAACTTCAAGCCTGAAAGAGAGGCCTCTGAGCAAAATTAAGCGGCCTTTCACGCCCAATTTAGAATGGGGCGCTGAGAACTGCAGTAGTTAAAAGAGCGTCCATAAATAACACGCCATTTCCATTTACAGGGAATAGGGGATTGTACTAGGCAAAAGGACGGTCAAATCTGTTAAGAGCTCGTCGCTAAGTAACAATATTGCATTTCAGTTCTTGACAAGAAGTGAATAAGAAAGAAATGACGACTTATCATCAGAAAAAAGTATAACGGTGTTTGAAATTTAAAACAATAAATATTAATATCGCGAAAGCGATTAATTCCTTAAAAACATATTTTATATCTTTAACGAGCTGTACATTTCTGTATAGTAGGTTTTTATCTATCTCTTAGGGTTTAGCAGTTATACAAAAGGCATTCAGAATGAAGAGATCTTAAGAGACTATTCCCATAAAATTCAAGTTGTACATTTTGTTTGTGATAAAAAGTATATTATACGTCTGATATTTTAATCAAAATCGACTAGCTATTTTAGAGAACATCAAAATATTCGAAGATGCTCCCAGTAAAGCGATGTTTCGGACGAGGAGTTGCATGCTTGAGAGACGCTTGACTGAAATATCAAATTTGGTATTTTAGAGTTTTGCTGATTACAGACAGGCACTCACGCGCGCCCATATATACTTTTAAGAAAATGCTTTTTTTTCTGAATCTAGGGGCGCTCAAAACAAATATTTCCGGTTAAATAACGACATCGAATTTGGGTGGAATACATTACATCCCTTATTTACTATAGGCAGTACAGAGATAAATAAAAGTGTGTACATTTGGCGCTTTTTTCACAATTCCTTCAGGCTTAAGCCATGTGCAACAAGAGCAGGGAAAGTGAAGTCTTAGGAATTTGCGATTATCCCTCTCTCCCTGTGTATACGTTTGACTTGCCTGCCGAGGCATGGCTGTCAAAGACAGTCCCTTTGTGTTTGCAAAAGAAAGCACATGAGAGAATGAAATGTGATTCTTCCAGCGGTTGTCAGCACTGACGCAACAACACACAGCTGTTTTTGACTCTAAGTATGGGAGCCTTTTAAATTGAGAAATATCAACTGATTAAGAATAATAGATGTTAAGTTGATGCTAAAAAATGCCTACATTTTAACTTGAAATTACTATTCGGAGCTAAACGTTCATAGTTTTCCTTGACACATTTTGTCAATTTGAAAGAAGTTCGAATTACCAAACTCTGTGAATATTAGATTTATTACTTCTGCCATATACCTAGAAGGTAGCGAAAATATTGCATTCTATCCAAAGTTCTGTGTCGAAATTTCACCAAAATGCGTGACTTGCTGCTACTGATAAAAGCGTATTTGTAGAAGAAAGGTTTAGCTCTCTCTATCTCTCTCGATCTCTCTCTCATGTGTGTATGAGGATACCTAAAAAACGAGTGGAGTAAATACCAAACTTGGGCTTTCAATTCAGTATCTTCAAAAGATCTGACTCCAAGATTCAAGAAAATCCTCCTACACTAAACTATCCTTTATGGACACTTGGTAGTGTCAGAGTAGCAATTTCCATGTAGAATTTCAATGCAATATATGTTAGTGTTTCTTGAAAGCTATGCAGTCTATCATAGTGTAGCTTTTACCACTGATATATCTTCTCTTCTGATTCAGAAACCATAATCAAATCATAAATAAAATTAATAATTTTTGCTCTATTGATATTCCAATAAACACAACATTTTCAAAAATGTTCACGCATTTTCTTCTTTAGGTGCACTTTTCTCCTAAACAGTTAAAGTGGCACATTTCAAACTTTGTAATCGCTTTACAAACATGCTATTCAACATAGCTGGTGAACCATTAAGACATTTTAATCAATAATAGCAATTTAAAAAATAAATAATAATGTACACTTTATTTTTTTAATTTTTTATATAAAAAATGCATGCTATAAGCACGTGTTAAGGTATTGTAAACTTTGAGACTCTTTTATCGGGTAAATAAAAACAAGTTTCTTTTCTGATTTCTCTACATAGTATATGGTATGTAGGTAGAGAAGTAATTGCACTTCACCCAAAAATTCGATACAGAGATTTCACCGGAAATACACCGGTTCCCAGTATCCAAAAAAAAACATTTTTTTTTTAGAAAAAGGTTTTGTGTGTGTGTGTGAACACGATAACTCAAAACTGAAAAGTCGGTAACGTACCTAACTTGGTATTCAAGTTTAGTATCTTCCAAGGATGCAACACGAATATTTTCAAGAAAATCCCCCCACTCCAAACTTCTTCGAGGGTATACCAAAAAAGTTCAAAATATACAGTTTTGTTTGTGATGTAAATATCTTTAATATACGGCATTTTAATCAAAATCGTTAAGAGTTATTTTTGAAAAAACAACATTTTCAAAACTTTCTCCATGCAAAGTTTAGTTTGTGGTGAGGGGAATTTCATGAAAATCTTCGTATCGTATCCTTGGAAGACACTAAAGTTAAATACCAAGTTTGGTTCTTAATGGTCTTTTGTTTTTACTTTCTCTACACGTACTATGTACATAGTGCATAGAGAAGGTATTGTATTCCATCCAAAAATGCGATACCGAGATTTCAGGGGAAATACATGTTTTGGGTCCCCCTGAGTCCAAAAAAAGCATTTTCAGAAAAAGGTCCCTGTGTATGCGTATGTGTGTGTGTCTGTGGACAGCATTGCTAAAAAACGAAAAGTCCATTGAATACCGAACTTGGTATTTAAGTTTGATATCTTCCAAGGATGCGACACGAAGAATTTCAGGAAAATCTCCCCACCCCCAACTATTCTTTACATGGAACTTTTTTCGAAAATTTTGATTTTCTTAAAAATGACTCTGACGATTTTGATTAAGATATCGTATATTAAAGATATTTACCTGACAAATATAATGTATGTCTTAAATTCTCTGCGAATAGCTTCTGAAGACTATTTTATTCTGGATGAATTTTACAGAAGTTTGCATAACTGCTAAACCGTAAGAGATGGACAAAAGCTTACCACACAAAAAATGTAGAGCACGTTAAAACTCACAACATATGTTATATACATTTTTTTCGTGGAGTTGATCGATTTCTAGATATTCCTCTTTTTACTTTCTCTATACTCACTATGTAAATAGTGTATAGAGAAGGTATTGCACTACACCAAAAAATTCGATACCGAAATTTCACCGGAAATATATGTTTTAGGGTCTCCTGTATCCAAAAAAAGTATTTTCAGAAAAAGGTCCGTGTGTGCGTGTCCGTGTGTCAGTGTGTCCGCGTGTCTGTGTGTCTGTGAACACGATAACTCAAAAACGAAAAGTCGGTAAAATATAAAACTTGGTATTTAAATTTAGTATCTTCCAGGGATGCGACACGAAGATTTTGAGAAAACTACCCTTTACATGAAACTTTTTTCGAAACTTTTTATTTTCTAAAAAAACGGCTCTAACGATTTTGATTAAAATATCGTATATTAAAGGTATTTACCTGACAAATAACATGTATATCTTTAATTTTCTGGGAATAGCCTCTGAAGGCTACTTTATTCTGGACGAATTTTACGGAATTTTGCATAACTGGTAAACCGTAAGAGATGGAAAAAGTTTTACCACACAAACCATGTAGAGCACTTTAAAACACACAATTTATGTTGTATGCATTTTTTTTCATGAAGTTGATCGTGTTGAGATATTCCTTGTTTTCAGAAATTATACTTTTCTCACACTGAACTTTGTCAACTCCTGTCCATACAAACAGAGGAACTTCAGTCACATAGCAACCAGCTTTCGAGTGCCACTTTAACCTATGGTACTTCCTTTTCGCTTCTACTTACAAGGAAGCAAGTGATAAGACTATATGTGTTATTTTTTTCGATTAGCATTAAGTAAATATCACAATAAGCTTTTTAATAAGAATTTGTTACAGAGAAGTAGAGAAAGTCATGTGAATGGAACACATCAGATATTTTGGTTTCAACTTTGAAAAAACTTATACTTTTCTCATACAGGAATGTGTCAACTCCTGTCCATACAAACACGGGAACTTCAGTCGCATAGCAACCAGTTTTTGACTAACACTTTAAGCTATAGTACTCCTTTATTTCGCTTCTACTTACAAGGAAACAAGTAATAAAACAATTTCTGCTTATTTGTTCTCGATTGGCATGAAGTAAATAGAAGCATAAGCTTTTTAACAATAGTTTGTTACTGAGATGTAGAGAAAGTCATGTGAATGGAACACATCAGATTTTTTGAGTTATGCTGTCCCCAGTCACAGACACACGCTCATGGACCTTTATCTAAAAATCCTTTTTTCGGACGCAGGAGCCCGCAAAACTTGTATTTCCTTTGAAATCTCGACATAGGATTTAATGAAAGATGATCAACATTTGGGATTATAGCGACCTTAGTTTTACCTACCTCACCAAATACTGGTGTTGCGACAGCTGCGGTCGCAGAAAGGGCGAAGTTTTGGTGGGTGGTTACAGGTGGTATAGTACCATTACATGCGGGTGGCTTCACTCCGCCTGACTGCTAATTGCTACCCACAGCGTGACGTCACGACTCATATCATCAGTGCTGAATGTTAATGAGATCACTATGTCATTCATATCTTCGGAATCACACACACGCTGTCAAAACTCTTCCTGCGGTTGTCATCTTGTGGGACGCGACCCCTAGGAAGGTGCAGATGTTTTTGTTTTTACTGTGCGTGTATCAGCCACATGGTTAATTCTAGCAGTCACACTAGTAGAACTGTCCTTTTAGTTGTCAGTTGTGGAGTGCAACTCATGGGGAGGCATGGCCTTCTAGCAATAATAAATTGTCTATCTGCGTTTGTCAAAATATGAGACGCGATCCCAGAGAGGCATAAGTGGTTATTTATGTTTTGGACGAGTAACAGTTCCTTGGTTAACTCTAGCAATCACGCTTGGGCAAAACTCCTCTTATGGTTGTCTCTCGCCCTAGAGAGGTTAGGATTAACTCGAGATCCCTAGTCACTGGGACACAGCACTCGTGACCTTTTGCGATTTACGTGACCCCTGTGAGGGGGAGATGAGGAAAGAGACATGAAATGTGAGGAGATCCGGTGCACAACAATGCCTTTAACGTACCAGACAGAACGCCTCCGACGTCGTCTATTGCTCTCCCACAAGCCGCTGAACCCCACGATAAACCGTTAGGTCAGAGTGGGCGGGCGCTCACCAGGAATCGAAGACAGGACCTCCCGAAAGCGCATCATAGACTTTGCCGCCTGAACTATCCTTCTCGGTGCTCTAGGGAGGTACAAATGTTGTTTTGCCGTGTAACAACATGGGATTTCCCACTGCTGCTCTAAAAGCCTAAATCGAAAACATCAAGCGATCATTATTCGTCTGAGAATCGGCCACTGCTACCAGATTTCCAGAGGTGCTCAACCACAGAGTCTCACATATCTACAGAATGCCGCCGCTTTGACTTCCAGAGAAAAAAGCACAAGATTAATAGCGATATAAAAGCGCTTAATAATGAAAGTATGTATAAAATGTTATTTTGTGTTTAATATATACGGTGTCAATTTAAATTGTAACATGCATACATGTATCCCTGTAATTGCTGAATATGTGACACTTAGAAAATCCACAGTATGTAAGATGTCTTGAAATTTATACTAGTTATTATACACAATAATCATGATATTTTTGCCATATATCAAGATTCTAGTTTCCATGGTTATTTAAATGATAATTATTTTGTATAATCTAAATTCATTGTTCTAATAAAAATGAGCCACGTGGTCTATTTTTAAAACTATTTTAAGTAAGTTTCCATAAAAAATCAGGTTTCACAGTAAATGAGCTTACAGATAGATCTGTCATATCATATGTTTATGTTAATTGTTATTATTGTAGAAAAAGTTCTAGTTTTCGCATCCTCCAAAGTTCTACATTTTTCAAAATTTAATCATCTTTTTAAATTGGTGAATTATTCTATAAAGCTACATGGTCATTTTCTTTAATATACTTTTGAGAGGCAGTATGAACATTTTGAAACAAATTAATAAAACATTGCATTGTGTGGAGCTTTTTGTGTAAGGAAAAGTCTTGGAAATTTTTTTTCGAGACAACAAGGTTTAAAGTTGGCAGTGTCTAATAATAAACATACGCCCGTCCATTTAAAACTAGTTAATTGGTTAAAATCCGCCGAGCGGGAAAAAAGATATGTTTTCTTAAAATACAGAATTCCTATTATTTTAGAATGAAAAAAATATATTTTTAAAAGTTTTCATAATTTTTTATCAAATTTAATTTTCATCAATTAACATTGAAGGTTATTTAAGCATTTACTATTTACTAAACGCTAAATGTTTCTAAAAGTTATTATTGTTCTCTGTTTAATTTTCTAAGGATGATTATTGTCACAAAGTTCTTGTGTTTGCTGTAGCTTATGCTAACAATAATTATTACTGTTAATGTAATTTTCATTCTATTCCAATATATATTTATTCTGTAAATTATGTATATGATGATGGTTTAATTTCTGAATGATTATTCTTATCAAAATGTATTTTATATAAATGTTACAATGGCGATAAGGCTCTTACGAGTTAAAGCGAGTAAAAATAAATGCTTTAAAAAAATCACTTTGACTTTCTCTAGGAGCAAATAAAACCCCTGCAGTACTCAAATAATGGAAAAAAGATCTAGAGAGTTTCTCAATCTTTTCGCAATTAGAAACGCTAATTAAATATTTATGATCTAACCAAACTTTCAAAGTTTCCTGTTGCTTTATTATTTTACAAGTCATTTTATAAAAACAGTTTCTTCATAATAAACACACAGGGCAGTGCCATTAAGCACCCAACGAATATGTTCTTAACAGGAGTACCGTATTTAGAGGTCCTCATGGAACACTTTGGCTCACTCATTCATTTAAGTTTAGATGAAAAATAGCCCTGTTTTATAGGAATTTAGTTTTTCGTTTACAAGGTTTTCATCAATGACAAAACACAGCTGTTATCTAGACACTGTGATAGAATGGGATAGAGTTGTCTATCTCACATTTATTATCCCGAGTTCAAACTCGGTCTGTGTGAGTTATTCAGGTAAGGGTTTTCCGAGGTTTTCCCTTATCCTGAGAAGATGAAGTTGAGCAGCTTTAAGCTCATTTGAGCATAATTTCACTGATTTCATTCATCCTCGTATATGACCCATCAGGTTAATGAATGTAAAGCCATCCAAAGAAGTAAGACATTTTCTAGCTATCCGTAGATAAATCACTGTTAAAGTTAACTGGAAAATTTGTATCTCACCAATGTTAAAACTAGGTATTTAATGTACCATTGTTTATTCGTATTAACTTATTGAAAGTTTACCGGACGAGGTGGCGCAGATGGTAGAGGTGTGACCCGCATTCGGTAGGCCATGAATTTGTTTTCCGGCCCTCCTGACCTATGGATTTTTTCTGGGTTTCCTAAGTCGTCAGGCGGATGCTGGGAAGGTTCATTGCATCTCCGGAATTTTCTGTTCCTCCATTTCATCCCTTTTCTCATTTTATCCTCCATCTGTTTGGTGTGTTTCAGGATTATAAGTATCAGTGTTTGCATGGCAGGGAAACAGGATGCTCTCTGGTGACTCTCGTCACCCGGCTGGGCGCCCTCAATCCCTCAGTGGGATTACTAAGTACGCAGAGGGGAGAGAGGTTGGTTTTATATTTTGCCACCGCCAGAGAAATGGTATGGACCGTACACTCTCCTCTATCATTACTCCTTGGGATGGCCGACCTCTGCCTCCCCTCGCCTTAATCTTCCTCCCGGGGTAGTAAGTTTTTGTCTATCTCTTACGGTTGACCAGTTTTGCAAAAATTCATCCAGAGTAAATATGTCTTCAGAGCCTATTTCAAGAAAATTGAAGATGTACATTCTATTTGACATGCAAATATCAATAATATACGATATTTCAACCAAAATCATTAGAGCCGTTCTTGAGAAAATCAAAATTTTCGAGCTTTTTTATATGTCAAGTGTAGTTGAAGGTGGGGGGATTTTCTTGAAAATCTTCGTGTCGTATCCTTAGAAGATACTGAGCTTAAATATTAAGTTAGGTGGTGAACGGACTTTTCGTTTTTGAGCTATGCTGCCCCCCCCCCCAACACACACACACTAATAGACAGGAGACAGACACACAGACGGACATATTTCTAAAGTTGCTTTTTTTTGGATTCAGGTGTTCTGTAAACATATTTCCGGCGAAATCTCAGTATCGAATTTTTGGGAAATGGAACTGGAAATGAAGTTTTATTTATGGACGCTCTTTAACTGCTGTGGTTCTTAGTGTCCCGTTCTATATTGGGCGTGAAAGACTGTTTAATTTTGCTCAAAGTTCTCTTTTAAGAGGTTCTTTTGCGTGCCGTAAATCTACGGAACCAACGACTTTACTTCCCTTCCGAAGGAAGCCATGCTAAGGATTTTTACGCCCGAAAGAATTCATCGTCCTCCGCCGGGTTTGAACCCGCAACCTTGGGCATATGTAGTTAGCATGGTAACCATTACACAACGGAGGGCGACAATATTCGGGTGCATTACAATACTTTCTCTGTACACTATGTACATGGTACATGTAGAGAAAATTAAAAGGGGTCACAAGGAAAATGGCTTTAAAGTTTACACATAATCATTTAACCAGCTCAACGCTTTAAAATGGCATGCAAAACACGTGTTACATCCGTCCTAGGAGAATCAAACATTGAAAACGTTTACTATTAAAATATGGTGAATATTTTATACCAAAAATACAAAAATTGGCGTTTTTGACCAACATTGCAAAAAAAAAGGACACTTCAATCCTCTTAAATTACTACTTGAAAAACTTATTAAGTTTTAGAATATTTGCATTGGTGTAATACCTATACTATTTTAAAGCTAACATTTTCAATATTCAAATAGCAGTGGATATTTAATGTTGTAATTTTTAATTATCAATTGCCTTAAATTCCGTCACTTCTCCCATAAGCTAGGTTTATAGTCCCACTGAATCTGTCAAAAAGGAGCATTAATTTAGCTAATTTAAAATTAAAATTGATCTTTCTGATTCGCTTAATATAATATGTATGGCCTTCTAATTTTCCAAAATACTTAGCTGTGGTTCTTGTAAGTTTTTAAGTGAAATGTGGTTGTGTTTCAGGTTGAGGGAGGTGGAGGAGCGGAGGCCGGGGGCGGCGGGACAATGAGCGGCGGCAGGTGCTGGTGTCTGGCCCATGGAGCGTGTTATCTATTTCACCGTGGGATCCGAACCTGGTACCACAGAAGCCGCACACTTCACAACCGACACTCCCGCCGAGGAGCTCAAAGGTAAGCCTTGTCTTAGTGTTCTCTGGGACCGAGCCTGGTGATTCAGGTGGAGATCGCGGCTTCAAATCCCCGTGCCCTTTTGAGAAAAACAACATTTTAGAAAACTTTATCATGTAGAGGTAGTTTTGGGTGAGGAGATTTTCATCAAAATCTTTGTATCGCATCCTTGGAAGGTACCAAACTTAAATACAAAGAATGGTAGTTATGGTGTTTTCGTTTTTGAGCTATGCTTCTCATAGGCACACACATACAAGGCCCTTTTTCTGAAAATACCTTTCTTGCACTCAGGGGACTTCAAAACATATTTACGGTGGAATCTCAACATTAAATTTTTGGGTGAAATACAATACTTTCTCAACCTTCTGTGCACATAGTGCGTTTACAGAAAGTAAAAATAAGTATATTGAAAATTGAATATATGCATTTTATTTTTCATGTAAATATGTTTAATATGCGGCATTTTAATCAAAATTATTAGAAACCTTTTGAGAAAAACAAAATTTTCAAAACCTTTTCGATGTAAAGCTAGTTTTGGGTGACGAAATTTTCATAAAAATCTTCGGGTTGCAACAGTTTGTTATTGTCCTTTCGTTTTAGAGCAATGCCCTCCACAGACACACGAGGATCTTTTTGAAAACAACCTGTCTTGCACCCAGGGATCTCAAAACACATAGTCGCCCTCCGTGGTGTAATGGTTACCATGCTGACTTCGTATACCCATGGTCGCGGGTTCAAACCCGGCGGAGGACGATGGATTTTTTCGGGCGTAAAAATCCTTAGCATGGCTTCTTTCGGAAGGGAAGTAAAGTCGTTGGTCCCGTGTCGTAGATTTACGGCACATAAAAGAACCTCAAGCCTAATAGAGAGGCCTCTGAGCAAAATTAAGCGGTCTTTCACGCCCAATATAGAATGGGACTCTGAGAACCACAGCAGTTAAAGAGCGTCCATAATTAACACGCTATTTACATTTCAAAACACATATTTACGGTGAAATTTCGACATCAAATTTTTGGGTGAAATACAATAATTTCTCTACCTGCTATGTTCATAGTGCGGATAGAGAAAGTAAAAATGTTAAAGATTTGAAGGTTTCTCGGTGTTGATTATTACAGATGACTTCATGGAATAGCACCGAGTTAAATTGGATTTCTCCGATTCCAATTTAACTGGGTTGTTTTCCCGTGAAATCACCTGTAAAGTAAAAATGTGTTTTTGGATGCCTGGGTACTAAACCAGGAGTCCGGCGAAATCTTGTTATAAAATTTTTGGGTAGAATGGATACTTTCTCTACCTACTTATTACTCATAAAGAAAGTAGAGAAAGTCCTGTGAGTGCAACACATCAGAGTTTTTACCTGTGCTATTTTTTTTTCATGGTTTCATTTATATAGGTCAAATCGGGGGCTTTGCACTTGAAACAACTCGTTGTCTGTAGGTTCTTTTACGTTTGGTTTTAACGTTTCCTCAAACACACATTCACTCTGATATACATACTTCCAAACTCCATGGAGGATATGGAATAATTCTGGCTAAAGAAAAATTCCCCGCTCCAGCCGGGAATCGAACCCGGGACCTTCGGGCGATACGTCAGATTGCTGACTGCTCTACCACGGAGGCAGTCTTACCTATGCTATTCACACAGGAGATACAGGCGGTTTTATGGCATATCAGTGCTGCTACTAAATAGTTATGTATCCAGGTCGAAACTCAGCTTTGAGCTGCAATTTGTGGCGTGAATGATTGAAGAAATAAGATGTTTTGATTCGCTCGCAGTTCTGTATGTAGTACTAATGAGTAATAATAATGGGCAGCGCTGCTCTCATTAGCGGTCTTGTTCTGAATATTAAAGCTCCCAGATCATTATCTCGTGTGTATGAGCACGAATGCGGCCCTCACGGCTACATCGCTGCTTTATATTTTTGTCTGTCAGCATTCACTGATTCTCGTGTACGTGTGCGAATCAAAAACCCATTCAAATTTATAAATATTCAGCTTAAATATTAATCACATGTTGCCTTACAATGTTACAAGCATGAGGTTCTCGGAACCCGCATGAATGCAGGACTGTATCGGTCAGTAAATTCGTGTTTTAGTGTTTCATACACTTGATCCTTCACACTCACGGAAAAAATAGGATTCTTACACTCACACGACTTTCTCTACATCTCTGTAATAAACGATTGTTAAATAGCTTATTCAATGTGGTTATTATGGGATTGAAATCCCTTTCTTTGCGTGGCCAGGAGTTGACAAGTATTTGTATGAGAAAAGTTTTGAAGTATTTTAAAACTGAAACCAATAACAAGGAATGTCTCGAAAACGGTCAACTCCACGAAAAAAGGCATATGACATAAATTCTGTGTTTTAAGGAGATCTACATTTTTGTGTAGTAAGTTTTTGGCTATATTTTACGGTTTATTATGGAAAATTCATCCAGAATAAATATGTTTTCTGAGGCTATTTCCAGAAATTTCAAGATATACATTTTATTTGTCTTGTAAATATCTTAAATATAAGAGATTTAAATCAAAATAATTATAGCCATTTTTGAGAAAATCAAGAATGTTTAAATGTTTAAACCATGTAAACGGAAGCTGGCGTTGTGGGGATTTTCTTGAAAATCTTCGTGTCGCATCCTTGGAAGATACTGAACTTGAATATCAAATTGTGTATTTAATGGACTTTTGGTTTTTGAGCTATGCTGCCCCCCTTCACACACACACAGATATACGGGTATGTTTCTAGAAATGCTTTTATTATTATTATTATTATTATTATTATTATTATTATTATTCAGGAGATCCCAAAGCATGCATTTCCGGTGAAATCTCGGTATCGAATTTTGGGTGCATTACAATATCTTTTCTATACATTGTGTACATAGTACGTGTAGAAAAATTAGAAATCGGACGTGTTACATTCTCGTGACTTCCTCATATCTGTTCTGCAAAAAGCTATTCTTATAAAAATTATTCATCTATCTATGTCATACTAATTGAGAAAAACATTAGCAGAAATTGTCTTATTACTTAGTTCCTTATAAGTAGAAGGCAAATAAGGAAATACACTAGGCTAAAGCGATTCTTAAATCTTTTAAAAACTGTTGCTGCTGAAATTCGGTTCTCTTTGCATGGCAGTAGTAAAACAAAACAGATATGAAACGAATGGCAATTTTCCGTTTTAGAAAAGTAAAACGTAACTCCATGGTACGACAGTCCACAAGATACCTTATCCTACCGCCCGAATGCTGCAACCCCATCTCGGTCCAAAGGCGTCATGAATGGGGTGCAGTGCTGGAGGGTGAGACGTGATGAGCGCCTCGAGTCTCTCCCGGCCGGTTGATGCGGTCTGGAGCCGCTACTTACTCAAGTAGCTCCTCAATTGGCCCTCCAGGGACTTCACGAGGCTGAGTGCACCCCGGACCAGGTCTCCAAGCGGAGAGAAATTGCCCACGTCGGCACCTGGAATCGAACTCAGCTCTCCCACTTGGCAAGTAGCCGTGCTATCACAACGCTAAGGGGACAACCCCTGTGAGAAAAGTATAAAACTAAAATTGAAACCAATAACTAGTAATATCTTGCAAATGGTTAGCTCTAAAAGATGTATATTACATAAAATGTATGTCTTAATGAGATCTATATTTTTTTTAAAAAGTTTTTGTCTATGTGTTATGCTTTACCAGTTATGAAAAAGTCATTCAGAATGAAGAGGACTTTAGGGGCTATTCCCAAGAAATTCGATATATACATTTTATTTACCCTGTGCATATCTTTAATAAACGGAATTTTAATTAAAATCGTTAGAACAATTTTGCTATAATGGAAAATTTAGAAAAAATTTTCATGTGAAAGATAGTTTAACTAGTTTCCTGGGAATGTTCGTGTTGCATCCTTCAATGATACTAAGCTTAAACAACAAGTTTGGTATTTAATCGACTTTTTGTTTTTAAGTTATCATACACACACACAGAAATACACACGCACGCCCAAAACATGAAATCCCGGAATCGAATTGTT
Organism: Hymenopus coronatus; assembly: GCA_030762935.1. Taxonomy (NCBI): domain Eukaryota; kingdom Metazoa; phylum Arthropoda; class Insecta; order Mantodea; family Hymenopodidae; genus Hymenopus; species Hymenopus coronatus. Next base: position 34,165,874 of record CM060897.1, read on the forward strand.
GGGTGGAATGCAATACCCTCTCTACATATGTACTGTGTCCTAAGTAGAGGAAGCAAAAATCGAATAGGTTGAGTTCATGTGACACTACCTATTCTGCAACAAACTATTTTACAAAAGTCGGAAAGGTGCAGTCAGACCGAAAAAAATCAATGATATAACCGGGAATTGAACCTCGGATCTCTGGTATCCGTCAAGTAACTGTATCCCATTGAGCTACCATAATTGTCTAAATCTACCTTTCCTACTCCTGTGCTACACACTATTCTTGAAAAAGCGTGTTCTGCTACTTCATGCTAATCAAGATAAATATTAGCACAAGTGGTTTTGGGTTTTGAAATTTCCGGACTGTTTTGCCGTAGTCTGAAAGCTAAAAGATTATGACTGGTATCATGATTTAACCTACAGATCAAGGCAAAACACCCCGGAAATTTTAGAACCTAAACCTAGGGACAGCGGTTGCGAAAGCTTTCGCATCTATTAGCAGAAATGGTTTTATTAAATATTTTCTTGTAGGCTCAAGGGGAAGTAGGTAATATACCAGGCTAAAACGATTATGAAACTTTTTAACAGCTGGTCGCTATGTGATTACCTTGAAACTCCATTCTATTTGCATTACCAGGATGGGGAAAAAAAAAAAAAACGGATGAGGACTCATTTGAGAAAAGTGTAAATATAGGGAAAGGTAAACAAAATACAAGAAATATCTTGTAAATGATTAACTCCACAAAAAGATCCAGTTGACATAAATGTGTGTTGTAACGAGATCTACAATTTTGCATCATATTATTTTGGCCTTCTCTTGTCCCTTATCAGTTATGCAAAAGTAATACAAAATTAAGAAGGTTTTAGAGGTTATTTCCTGAAAATTCAAGATATATATTCTATTTTTTTTATGTAAATATCTTTAACATGTGGTATTTTAATATAACCGTTAGTGCCATTCTTAAAATTGGTGTAAAAGGTCGTCCAAACGTTACCGTTCTATTTAGGCAGCTTCTATGCCATGCCTGTTTGACGTATAACAGCTCTTCAAGGGGCTAAGTATGCTTCAGAAGTAGTTGGACGCATGCCGAAACTAACAGAAATGGAATTTAGGACTGTTTCTAAAAGTGATACGGAAGCTAACAGAAATGCTTTACCACCCATGGGCCTAATGATTTGTATTCCCCCTACTAAAGATATTTACATAGGTTTTATTAGTTTTTGATTATTTTAAGATGAATATTCGGTATTATAAACATTTCCAGTTGTCATTTCGATAAATATTTAGAATTCCGTAAGCTGCATATTAATATAAAGTGCTATCGTGTTAAAATTGTAAACAAGCAAGAGCTTATACATCTTCACAAGGTACCTTGAAGATACAAACATTAAAATGGTGGATTTAAAATGCATTTTCCCTTCAATCTCGGAGAATTTAAAAATGCATACAAAAGCAGTTATTATTGAAACAGTTAAGAAGTGTTTTATTTTTTAAGAGATGTGTACTTTTTTGCAGTGAAATTGTGTTTTTATAGCTACATTATACATAAATGCATACTTTATGATGTAGACCTTGCAATTTATGTAACATTAAGTGTCATAGAAATTAAAAAAAAAGAATACATAACGGCAAACTTTAATTCTGAAAAAAAAACAAAAACAAATCTGATGTGTACAGTCACATGACTTTCTCTACATCTCTCTATAACAAATTATTGTTTAAAAGCTTATTATTCTCTCTGCTTCTTGCTAATCCAGATAAAATGAGCATACATGGTTTTATTATTTGCTTCCTTATAAGTAGAAGGGAAATAAGGGAACACACTAAGCTAAAGCGATATTCAACTCTTTTAAAAGCTGAAATCCGTTTCTTTGCATTGCCAGGAGCTGACAAATTTTCGTATGAGAAAAGTTAAACGTATTTTAAAATTGAAACCAATAACAAGGAATATCTCGGAAACGGCCAACCCACAAAAAATGGTATAAATTGAATGCTTTAACGAGATCTACATTTTGTGAGCAGAAAGTTTTTGTATAGCTCTTACAGCTTATCATTTATGTAAAATTTATCTAGAGTGAAGAGACCTTCAGAGGCTATTCAAGATATACATTTTATTTTTCATGTAAATATCTGTAATATGTTATATTTTAATCAAAATGGCTAGAGGAATTTTTGAGAAAATAACAAATTTCGATCTTTTTTCTATGTAAAGGGGGTAATTAGAGGTGAGGGATTTTCTTTAAAATCTTCGAGTTTCATCCTTGGGAGACATTGAATTTAAATATTAATTTCGGTATTTAACGGACTTTTCGTCTTTGAGCTGTTCTGCCCACACAGACACACACACACACACATACACAGAGAGAGAGAGAGAGAGAGAGAGAGAGAGAGAGACGCTGTCATTTTTTTAAAACACTGTTTTATTTATGTGGTCTCATAAAATGTATTACCGGTGAAATCTCGGTAACGAATTGTTAGGTGGAATACAATACCTTCTCTATGTATTATGTACTTAGTACTTGTAGAGCAAGAAGTAGAAGATTGAACAGAAAAGCATGCCTCTAGGAAACATTCTGTGAGGAGTATTCAACAAGAACTTCGTTGAAATTTCAATATTCGTAAACACAATCCCATTGGTTACTATAAAAGTTATAGTACTAGGAAGCTAACTAACGAAAGCTGGCATTCTAAGAAAAACAGTGGTAACGTTTGAATGCATTGGAATTGCTTCAGAAGATGCGAAGAATCTTTCCTAATGAGGATTCATAAAAGGTGACTCAGATATGTAATGAATATTTGAAGTAAAATTATTTATAGAAATGTTTATCTGGATTAACAAGTATTGGATAGAAGTACTAGATTTTGTAAGGATAGTTGAGGGAGAGTGGGTTGAGAAATTCTCATGAAAATTAACATCAGATTTGTTTGCAACCCTAGTGATATTAGGGATAGTCATATATCTATTCTATTTTGCGTATACTTTACAGAGGACCATTTGATTCTGTTACAGTACGTTATTTCAAAAGGTTCTGGTGTTGGTAATACTCTCACCGCGGACGAGAGAAGTGTATTTGGCGTACTAACATATAGGTTGGATTGTTTTATCGATCTAACAAACAAATTATATATTTGTGTGTCATTTTATTGTATACCTCGTTAGACATCCAAAGGACACCTTTGTCGACCTCTATAGTTGTGCTTTTTGTTTGAGTGGTTAGGGCAGCTGTTTCTAACAAAGAGGTTAAGAGTTCGAATCCCTGTCTGCAGAGTTTAAGGTGCGGGTGATGGATAAAATTTTGTTTTTCCATAATGCTAATGCTAGAGGCTTCATTTTTTGTACACATATCACGGTTATAACATACCTTCTGCAATTTCACTTCTCAAACTATAATCGTACAATATTTGTTTAATATTTTCGTTTTCAATATTATCTTTTTTGAACAGTTTTAGATAAATACCTAAATAGTTTTTGATAATACCATAACATCTATAGAACATCTTCAATTATCAAATTTTCAATATCTTTATTACAAAACGAGACAATATTATATCCATTGTAAAACAAACTTTTTAAAAATGATTTCTGTTTCTGCACACATTTTATTTTTATTTGAAAACGCAAATTTCTAATAAAAGCATTTCAAGCTTGGTTTGATTAACAACAGTTTGGGAAGATGCAGTAACATTTTCAGATTTCTGGCGCATACATTTTGTGTATTACATTACGTTTTGAATATATAAATATGCTGTACACATTTACGTCTAGATAATAACTTTAAGTGCCCAAATCAAATATTTTAATTATTGCTGTGTGATTGAAATTTTCTTTGCATGGCCAGGAATAAAAGAAAAGAAACAGGAATGACAAAATCAAGTTTAAGTAAGTTTAATAATTTTAACATTGAAACCATTGACAAGCAATATTTCGGAAATAGTTGACTTCAGAAGATATAATTATATATCATAAATGCTGTATTTTAACGAAATCCACATCTTTTCTGTAGCAATTTTTGTCCATTTCGTACTGTTTACCGGTTATGTAAAAGTCATTCAGAACGAAGAGGTGTTCAGAGACTATTCCCAGAAAATTCAATATATATACCTACATTTTATTTGTAATGTAAATATATGATATTTTAATCAAAACTTTTAGACATTTTTGAGGAAAGCAAAAATTTCGAAAATGTTTTCATGTGAAGTTTAGCTTGGGGTAGGGGATTTTCCTGAAAAAAAAAACCGTTGTATCGCATCCTTGAAGCTACTAACTTAAATACGATATTTGGTATTTAACCAACTTTTCGTTTTTGAGTTCACACACACATCTTCACGCGCGCGGTCCTTTTTCTAAAAGTCCTTTATTGTATACTGGGATCCTAAGACGTGTGTTTCCAGTGAAATCTCGGTATTCAATCTTTGGGTGGAAAGCAATACTTTGTGTCCTCTGCATGAAGTAGAGTAAATAATATTATCAAAATACAAACGATAATTTTTGGAATCGTTTAATGAACTTTAAGTTTGTGCTGAATATCCGTTATGGAACTTGGATTTACAGTAAATGTAGTTCACGTAGAAGCACAATTAGCACTTGGATCATTAATTATTTTTGTAATGTTTGGCAAGGTGTAGCATGTAGGTCCTACACTCATATCATGATGGCATCCCCGCCCTTTTAACCCGCTGGTTCTAATTTTGTATCTGTTAACCTCTATGTTGGTCAGGAAACACTACAGATGTACATTTCGTACTGAAAGAGGTTCAGGTTTTAGATTTTCTCACTGTAATAACAATTTGGTATTATTGCTTTTTATACCGCGTGCATAGCACCTTGATAGAGAAGATATTCCATTCTACCCAAAAAATGTATTCCGATATTTCAGCATAAATTCACTTTTTGATTTCCCCTGGATCCAAATAGTTTTAGAAACATTCTGCGTGTGTGTATCTGTCTGTGAGCAGCTTAACTCAGAATTTGGGTAAATACCCAATGTGATATTTAAGTTCAACATCTTCCAAAGATGTGACAGGAAGAGTTTCAAGATTCCCCACCACAAACTAAATGTTACATGAAGCATGTAACATATCTAACAATTTTGATTAGAATTCTTGATTAGTTCAAGAACATTTTATAATAAATAAAATGTTGTTAGTTTTTTTGGGAATAGTCACTGAAATCCTCTTAAATCTCGTTAAAACACAACAAATGCTTACATGTAATATGTAGTGAACCATTTTCGAGATAATGATTGCAATTTTAAAACACAGTGTTCCTAAATGGAAAGTCGTTAATCGTGTTTCTTTCTCCTTAACAAACAAAGAAAACGGGATTTCAAAGGCATCACATACCGACCAGTTCCTCAGAGATTTCAGTGTCGCTTATTATCACAGATTTTTGTCATTTTTATACTGATTTTATTAACATGAAGTAGAGTAAGGTTTTGTAATACACATTAGATTTTTTGTCATTTAAGCATTTGCTGCATTTTCATAAATAGGCTTTTCATAATAGGTTTTTCAAAAGTGAAAATGGCATAATGCCACTACTCCGATAGATCAGCTAAGTTACATCACACTGGCCTCCCTCTTAGAATGTGACCCGTGGTCACCCATATCTGGTTTACACTGATAGGTTTTGTTCATACCACGGCGCAGTTAGACCACGCCAAAACCATTAGAGGTAGATTTTGTTTTGACAATTATTTGAAAAATCTCATGTACCTATTCCGTTCACATGACTTTCTCAAAATCTCTGTAACAAATGAATGTTAACAATCTTATTCTTCTATCTACTTCATTATAATCGAGATAAACATTAGCAGAATTGGTCTAATTATGTACTTTCTTCTTTGTAAGTAGAAGGGAAATGAAATGCACTAGGCGAAAGCAACAGTAAAATCTTTTAAAAACTGGTTGTCATATAATTGAAATTCGTTTTGCTTTGCATGTCCAGGAGTTGACAATTTCGCGTATGAGAGAAGTTTAATTATTTTAAAATGAAACCAATATCGATGAATATCGGAAATGGTCATTTATACGAAAAATTGTATACCAATTAATTGTGTATTTTAACGAGATCTACATTTTTTGTGTAGTAACTTTTTGTCTCTTATGGTTTACCAGTTATGCAGAAGTCATCTAGAACGAAGGTTATTTCTAGAAAATTCAAGATATATATTTTATTGGTCATGTAGCTACATTATTTAATATACGGTATTTTACTCAAAACCGTTAGACCCATTTATGAGAAAATCAAAACTTTCTAATTTTTTACAAGTAAAATGTGGTTTGGGTTGGAAGAGTTTCCTCAAAATCTTCGAGTCACATCCCTGAAAGATACTAAATTTAAATACAAAGTATCGTATTTTATCGACTTTTTGTCGGACCATTTTCTAGTAATGACTTTTTTTTTAAAATATAGGGGACCCTAAAACATGTATTTTCGGTAACTCGCTTCCGAATGTTTGGGTGTGGTACAATATTTCCTCTATGTAATAAGCAGAGAACGTAAAATTTAGAATTAATAATTTTAATTCCTGTCGTTTTGTGTGGAACATTAATACTATAAATTCGCATTAGGTAATATCGTGCTAATTTTCAGGCAGAATTAGTGACCAGTTGTATGATTGAAATGAAAATTAACGAGTAACCAACGTATCTGAATTATAATTCTAAAACTTTTTATTTCAAATAAATATCATAAATCTAATCAAATATCACATACCAGACCACCAAACTGCAAAACACAAGAAGTTGTGAGATTTTCATCTTTCATAGTTTCCTTCCATAGTTACAACTGAGTTATAAGTAGAGAAAAATATATCGCTGTTAGCATATGATAACGGTAGCCAAAGACGTTGTTGACATGTATGCAGCAGTATTGACTTTGTTTAGTGCTAGGATACACATTTTCTTGCTGGTAACTTATTTTAGTATCTTGTAGCTTCGTACTTTTAATTGAAATTGTAAACATTGTTTAATTATTTCTTTGCATGATATGGAGATGCAAGTGTTAAGTTATCGTTTTATTGTTGTAGTTTGAAATAAATTAACATTTTTCTGCTCAATAAAATATATTTCTCATTTATCTTTTAAAATAATTATATTTTCGAAAATTTGAAAGTTATTAAAATTATGAAAAAATAAGTCTAACCATCGTTTAAAAATGTAGTCAAATGGATAGAAAACATTTTATGTTTGAGTTCAACAACTTTCTTAATTATTATTACAAACAAAATCTCTTGCCCATAGTGATGTGGAAAAGCTGTTAGACTGATGTGTTCCAATCACATGATTTTTCTACTTGTTCTGAAAACAAACTATTGTTACAAAAGATAATTTTTTCATCTACTTCATGTCAATCAAGATAAACATTACCAGAAATGGTTTTCGTACTCAGTTCCTTATAAGTAGAAGGGAAATGAAAGAATACAGTAGGCTAAAGCGACACTTAAATATTTTAAAAGCTGTCACTACACGATTTACATGGCCAGGAGTAAAACAAGAATGTTGTGAAACAGATGAGGACTTCCGTTAGGGAAAAGTTTAAATATTTAGAAATTGAAACCAAAAGACAGAAAAGATCTCTGAAATGGCTAGCTGTACATAAAAGCCATATATGTATTGTGTGTTTTAACGAGATTTTTATGTTTTGTGTATCTCTTACGGCTTGCAAGTTATACAAATCATTCAGAATGAAGAGTACTTCAGAGGCTATTCCCAAAAAACTCAGGATATACACTTTATTTGCCATTTAAATATCTTTAATATACGGCATTTTAATCAAACTTGTTAGAACCATATTTTAGATAATCGAACATTTCGAAAAATGTCCTATTTAAAGGGTAGCTTGGAGTTGGGATGATTTACTTAAAAATCTTCGTGTTGCATCCTATGAAGATACTAAACTGAAATACCAAGTTTGGTATTTAACGGTCTCTCCGTTTTTGAGCTAAGATGTCCACATACACACAAAGGCACACATGGACCTTTTTCTAACAATTTTTTGACTCAGGGAATCTCGAAACATATATTTCCGGTAAAATCTCGACACGGAACTTTTGGGTGGAATGCAATATCTTCTCTAGTTACTATGTACATAGTACATGTGGGGAAAGTAAAAATATCATTGTTTATTGCATAAATCTCGAAAATATGAAAAATTCTAAAAAATTCGTGAGAAAATAAGTAGTTTAAAAATATGGCATACATACAAAGAATTTATGTGTTAGTTCAACAATTCTATGATGAAGATAAAAAGCAACCAACACAGTTACGTCGAAGCTTATCAAAGTATTTATCAAAAGTTTACCTATACCCCATAACATTCTGTATATAGAGAAAGTCATTCCCGTGAAATCTGGATATGGAATTGACTAACTCTGCATAGTAGGTACATGGTAGAGAAAGTAAATGCAGTGCTTTCTCTGGCAATAGTGGGCTAATGGTACACACAACATGGCTATTATTAGTTATGGAATAGCCTAATGGATATGTGCATCTCTCTGTACTCAGAGTAAGAGAGGTTACGTAAAAGCTCTGAATACCGACAGGTTTCCTGTTTAGCGGAGATAGTCTCAGTAATGATTGCTAATCTCCCATCCTTGCTCGTATAGTTGAGGATTATTGGCTGCAAAAGCGTGAAGGGGAGAACAAGTCATGGTGAGTTGGAGAATACTGCTGCATTAAACCGGCTAAATACCCCACTTTACTCTTCCAGGCTATAAATGTGCGGTTTCCTTGACTTCTGGGGCATAAAGAGCTCTCACCAGGAAGCTTCTAGCAAAATTGTACCTCATACTGCCACATAGCAGGCTTATTTGCTTATTTTGTGGAGCAGAGGAAGGAGATGACGGACATTTCAACGTCAAATATGTGTATCTAGCAAACAAAATAAAAACATATTTGTAATTCTCATGCTCCTAATTTCTCTCTCTTCTTTGCCCTTTGACTGTAGGGAACTTAAAGGTAAAGGATATGCAACACGGGGGGGGGGCAAGAAATCTCACTAGCCTGTGTAACCACAGGTTCCTTCAGTGCCTTTAATATATACTGAACTGGAAAATTATACACTAATCTTAATATATAAAAGTGTGTGTGTGTGTGTTTGTGTGTGTATAGAGGAATATGAAGGTGCAGATTTCGTGTGCTGGCAGATCCAAATTTTATGAATAATAATAATAATAATAATAATAAAACAAATCCAATGACAATTTCGTCTATCTTGAAAGGTAACTGAGATAATTGAACATTGTTGAACACATTATCTGCACAATTTGGCAACAGAGTGGAACTTAGAGCCGAATGTTTTGTTTTGACTTGTGTTTGAAATCTGGCTCGCCAGGTGCCTGTGTGTTTATTATCAGTTACTACCACTAACGTCGGTGGTTTTATTTAAAGCTATCCGGTCGTATTCGCGAGACCTGAACTAAAAGCTCTGAAGAGGCTACGCATAAGATTTAGTCTGATAATCAAAGATAAAGCAAATTCAAATGTGAATTATGAAAATAATACCTCATTCAGGTGTATCATAAAATAACTAAATCAAAGCCAGATCTGTGCCAAACAGTAAACAAATACATCAACAATATGATATGTCACTTTATAGTAGTTGCTCAAAATGTGCAGGCAACATTTCTTCTTAGCCAATTTTTCCATATCCTCATTAGAGATTTTGTGTTCTGCCCATAATCTAGGGCTGCTTCAAACACACGATTGCGAAGACCATCAGTGGTAGCAATCTCGTCGTGGTACTCTTCAAATGTCCCCATAAATAATAATCTAAAGGTTTGCGCTTTGCCATTAGCAAGAAGTATATCTAGATATTCTTGATTTGTAAAGACTACCATAGCTGTGAATGCATTGGCATATGAATCACTGACAGAACTATTGTTGTACAAGGTGTCGAGGTACAACATTACTGTCAACATTCCTAACCTTCCGCTTTACTCACACTCCCAATTTGTGGCGTAGTTTCCAAGCGTTAATCAGGACTTTATTCCGGTAGACACGCTGGAACCTAATTCTTCAATATAATTTTTTATAAGGAACTTATTTTAACAACTAATGGTAAAGACAGGAATAACTCAACTTTTTGTAGTTCTATCTCGTTATTCCAATTGCAGAAATAAACGATAAAGCAGTGGTGACATATTCACAAACATATGACCAATTATATTCTAATATGCAATTTTGAGTGTGTGTGTGTGTGTGAGGTGTTCTTTATAGACTTCTACACCGTTGCTCCGATTTCGACCAAACTTGCCACACCTTTCTGCTACAGCCGCCAGAGAGTGCAATCAAGCGACCTGTCAACGTAGCAGCTCTCTAGTGACCATGGCGAGTATTTTTTATTGAGCATGCACCCGCGAAATCTGCTCGAGCTGCCATTCATTAAGAATCTTGAAGCACATGCCAAAAATGAAAAGGAAATGGAATGAAGGGCAAATGATAAACTACCTCAGAATTCCCCTGATGGCCTGGGTAAAATCACGAGAAAGCCATGGGTGAGAATGGGGGTTCGAACCCGGGACCTCCCGAATGTGAGGCGTCAGCTCGCTCGGTATTTGATTTCAGTAAGTGGTGGTTGAATTGTTTTCCACCCAACATTTTGAAATAGATTTAACCGGAAATGCATGCTTTGAGGTTCCTTTAACCCCGGAAATTGGGAAAAAGTCTGCTTATATATGTGTGAACACCATAAGTAAAGCATTTTATGTGTTCTACTTGCATGAATGTTTCTTCTCACTCGTGCAGAAGCTGTTCTTTGTGACCTATGACCAGAAGATGGAGGGGACACCTCATACCATGACCCTACGTGAATCGTTGTGCTTACCACCGCCAGAAACGTTTTATGATTATGATAAAAGTACCTCAGAGGACAATAGGTGCAGGAAGGGCGACCGACAAAGGACTTAACGATTCCGAACTTGATGACAGGGTCTTACCGAGAGGCTGCTCAGAGAAGGCTTCCCTCTGATGAAACCGGGGAAAATGCGTTCCACCTGGGGCGGCTCAGAGAAGGATGCCATCTAGCAGGGCCGATAACAACTTTCCGACGTGCAAGCATCTGCCGATATCTCTGATATTAACTGGCACTACACAGCCCCTAAGACTCCTGAAACAGGAAAACGGAAGCAAAGAATTAAGAAATGAGGAAAGGAGATTCGACAGACAAGAAACACCCAAGCATTTGCCTTGCTAACGACGGAAAGCCACGAAAAACCTATGGTCAGAGTGGCTGGCCACAGGATTCGAACCTAGGAGCTCCCGATTGCTATCTTCGCGTTACCACAGAGCTCGATCTCACCTATACGGCTCGGGTTTGATCCCAAGCGACCGCAAGTGAGATTTGTGTAAGATAAAGCGGCGCAGGCACGGGTTTTCTCCGGGTTCTCCGGTTTCCCCCCGCCATTGCATTCCACCGGTGCTCCATCTTCATTCCATTATCATCAGTGTCCTCGCCTGCAGTGCCACAAGTAGTCAAATTGGGCGTTAAACGCTAACAAAAAAACCAGCTCGATAGAGGCTATCCCTACAGAAGCTTATTGTTCTAACTCATATTAATCATGCCAATATTTCATTACACGCTACATTTTACTGTAGGATACAGTTGGTAAAGCCATGATTTTACTTTCTCTACCATGTATAATGTGAATGACAGATCTAGAAGATATTGCATTCCTCCCAAAATTAGATGCCCACATTTCACCTGAATACATGTTTTAGGACCCTTGAATACAAAGTTAATATTTTTAGAAAAAGAAATGTGTGCGTGTGTGTGTGTGTGAGTTTGGGAGCAGCATAACCCAGAAACTATATGTCCGTTAAATATCAAATTTTATATTTTATTTCCGTATCTTCCGAGGATGGGACCGAAAGATTTGCAAAAAAATCCCCCATCCCAAATTACCCTTTACAGGAAACATTTTTACGAAAACTTTTTTCAAAAAAACAGTCACGGCCTGGCTCATGGCCCGTACACATCGCGTGAGGTGGGGAGAGACCTCGTGTTAGTGACCTCTCAGTTTTCGTGTTCTTTGTATATATTGTGCCGGCAGTGAAATGGAGGAACAGAAAGCAGTACGGAAAAATACCATAAAAGTGCAGTTTAGTAAGAGCGTGCAACGGCCTACAGCTTTTGAAATACACGAATGGATGCATAGTACATTGGAACTCCTTCCAGAACAGGTACACACAATTCAATTGGTAGGTAAAGAAAACGCTGTTTATATAAATTTCCACCAGTGCAGTGTTTACGAAGACATCTTACGTAAGCATGAGGTAGTCTTTCAGTTTTCTCTAATGTCCGGTGAGGTGACAAAAGGTGAAATTACGGCAGCAGACAAAGAGTATACCTTAGTTCACGTCTACAATGTGCCACCGGAAATCAGCAATGACCGGGTTGTATACGAGCTTCAACAATATGGCAAAATTCTGAACATCACTACTGACGGTTGGTGTGGTCGTTATAGATTTCCAGTTTATGCTGGAATACGCCTGCTACATATCCAGTTTAGCAAGCCAATTCCTTCAGTATTAAATATTGCAGGTTTTGAGACCTACATCACTTACAGTGGACAGGAACAAGTTTGCTTCATTTGCAAGGATAATACGCATCTGGAAGCAGATTGTCCTCAACGCTGCTTACGAGCATCTGTTTCTTCACAGTCCCGACTTCAGCGGAGGCTTCTGAGTGATTTGTTTAAGCCAGTGACCGCCAATGGCGGTGTGACAAGTGATGAAGTTTCTCCTGCAGAAGACACGCAACAGGATGTGTCAGAGTTTACTACTGATCCATCTTCCAATATGGATATTGCAGTACCGACATCGGCAACCTCGAAAAATGCCCATACTGACATCACAGCGACCCCTTCTACCTCGTCCCACGGTGCTGCCTCAGACTCCTTACAGAGCAGTCGTCCGGAAGGAGAACCAGATTCCAAGAAATTAAAAGGGGAGAACTTCCAGTCACTGAGGGTTGAATCCGTACTTCGAAAAGTGCCACTAGAGAAAGAACCGCAGTCGCGGGATCCCAGACTCGTAGAATGGAACCTTCGCCCCCCGAAGGCGACAAAGATCCTCCCCCCTGGTCAGAGGAAGTGGACCGTTCCTTGCCGTTGGTGGTTCAACGTATGGATTCTTCCGACGTGTCTCTGTTAACCGCTATAACCCCGGATGATGATTATGACACGACCGATCAGCAAACAGATAGCGTTTCGCCACACCACAGAGTGCGTTCATATGTATTACCGACGGCTCTACAGAACACTTCCAGCCAGGACAGTGGCGGAACCATTTAAACGTTTTTCGGTCTGCTGCTATATAGCCTATACGTCTTACTTCCTTCTATTTATTCTTCCTTCTGCACATTCTCCCTTCTACACCTATTTCAGAATTCTCCCTTCTTCACGTATTTTCGAATGATACCTCTTCATGTCCTTGTCACTATTAATGCTGACGATATTCGATATTCAGTGACTCAGAGTCTGCTCGCACTGTTTATACAGCTCCATGATGTCGACGTGGGATTTTTGCAAGAAATTAATGTGCCTACTCCTGGTTTTCCGTATAATTATGAGAAAATTGTGAATCTTGGCCCAGACGGCAACGGAACGGCATTGATTTACAGAAAAAGGATGCACGTAACTAATGTCGACCTCCACCCTTCCGGACGTCTCATCTCCGCAATGTATACCGATATAGTCTTAGTGAACTTATAGGCGCCTTCTGGATCTCAACGTATATGTGAACGTGAATCTTTCTTCAAAACAGCTCTTCTTATGCCCCTTTCTAAGGGTATAACAGCTCTCATCGGAGGAGATTTTAACTGCACTGTTGAAGCCAAAGATCAACGTGGGATGCCCAATATTAGTCCTATGCTCAGGCCGATTACGACGCAATTTGATCTTCTGGATGGATGCTTGGGAATCCAAATAAGATTCTCATGTGGACTTTACTTTTTTCCGTGGTTTGTCCACTTCTAGGATTGACAGATTTTATTTTTCTCGTGTTTCTGTTTCCACTGTCCATCATGTACGAGTTCTCCCTCTTGCTTTTAGTGACCATCATGCAGTTGTTTCAATCCAACGAGTTGAGCATATTCTCCCTCCTGGGAGAGGTTACTGGAGGATTCCTGTGTCTGTTATCTTGGAGGAGCAGTGTCGACGAGAGTTCGGCTTGTTGTAGGGGAAGTTACAACCCTCCTTTATTGCCTCCCACAGCAAACTCTCTTGGTGGCGTTATAAGGCTAAGCCAGCTATTATTTCCTTCTTCCAACAAATAGCTTTCCAACGGGCTAGAGAACGCCGTGAGCGGCTTGACTTCTATTATACTGTTTTACAGGATCTTGCCAATCTGCAAACGGCCGGTCGCGACGTCTCACACCGTCTTCATGCCATTTAGGAACAAATATCCCTCAAACAATTAGAAATGCTTCGCCTTCGTGATGTGTCCCATCATCGCCAAATGACTGCAATAGAAAAATTCTCACTCTTCCACCTTGCCGACGACCGCAAGCAATACAATCAACGCTTTATACCAGAACTTTGTGACACTGGGCATGTGCTTTCTGGGACCTCTGCCATCCTGAACTGTTTTCATGACTATATTAGGAGCTCTTTTTCCAAACGTGTTGACAGTAATCCCGCCTTGTCTCTACTGTATCGGGTATCTTCGCAACTCGGCACTTCTCTTTTGTGCCCTCTTATCACAGAGGAAATTTCTGCAGGTCTGAAAAGCGTAAAACAAAACACTGCTCCTGGGGATGGTATTCCTTATGCTTTCTATTCTAAATTCTGGTATGTGATTGCTGCCGAACTAACCGTGGTGTTTGAAGAAGAACTCCAAACTGCGGTGATTCCAGAAAAAAATTTGTTGAAGGTGTAATTATTCTGCTCCCAAAGCATCGATGTTCTAGAACCGTTGCCGAGTTTCGGCCGATTACCCTGCTGAACTGTGATTACAAATTTTTGACTAAAGCATTATCCTCACGGCTCAATTTGGTTTATGAGGCAATCCTCTGCAAAGTCCAGACTGCCTTGCCGAGTGGCAGGAACATCACACAGAATGTTGGCTTATTGAGAGACATTATTTCTCATGCTGAAACCGAGAAGCTTCCAGCGGCTTGGTTAATCTTGATTATCTCTGGACTATTACGCGAAATTTGGAGATTCCGGGACGATTTGTTGTCTTCTTAAAAAAACTCTACGCTGCTGCAGTTTCCAGGATACTCTGCAACGGCCATCTTTCTCTGAGCCTCCGCATAGGGCGGCCAGTCCGACAGGGTTGTCCCTTGTCAATGGGTCTGTTCGCTTTGAGCCTCAATCTTCTCCTGCGACAATTGCAGTCATCCTTGGGCGGTCAGGAACTCTATGGTCACCGATTCAACCTTACGGCATATGCTGACGATGTGACGGTATTCCTGGCCAGTAATGCTGATATGCAAACTTTACATCGGTGTCTACGAGAATATAGCGACGTTTCTGGGGCCAAATTGAATCTTACCAAATGGGAAGTTCTACAGTTTGGTCATTGGCAAGAGCCCCTTCATCTTTTAGGTATGAGAAGTGCCAACCAAACGAAGATCTTGGGTGTTGTGTTTACACACTGCTTGCATGAGAATATAACACTCAATTGGACTGCAAATTTGACGAAGTTGCGGGTTCTCTTAGCCGAGCAGCGGACGCGGACACTAACCCTGTTTCAACGTGTTTGGTATGTACGCACGTATGCACTCAGTAGGACTTGGTACATGCGAAATGTATGGCACTTCTTGGGAAGTCGCTACTGCGTGTTTTGGATGGCGAAGGCCTTCCGCTTCAGCAAGCTCTTTGGACAGCACATCTACGTCACCCAGATAAGCGTTTCAGCGCATTTTGACGTTGGTGGCAGACTCTTGCAACACTACCGCATATAGATTCTCAACGGCTCCGCTTTAAACAGTTAGCTTACTTTTATAGACACCATATGGCTTCAACTCGTGTTCTACCCCGGGTGCAACGGAACGATCCGCGGCGTTTGTGCAGTATCATCTGGAAGAAATTTACGAACCCGAAGATCCCCACAGACTGGAAGGCTAGAGTATGTCTTGCTCTCAATGATGTTATACCCACAGCAGACAAATTGTGGTGGCATGGCAGATCAACTTCCAATCTCTGCTCCCGCTGTAATGAGGTGGAGACACTGCACTATAAACTTGTGGACTGAGCTATCATACGCTCTATTTGGGACTTGGTATATGGCAAAATCTGTGTCATCTGTGGTGGGGCACAAGAAACACGTGAACTCTATTTAAACTTGTAATTCAAACAGGTAAAAGGCAGCTGTCAGATACTCTGACCTGGCTCATATTTGCCACATACTATTGGATTCTGCTGGTTGGAGACGCGGTACAGCTACGAGACTTCCATATCTTCATCCGGAAAGAACGCTGGGAATTAGAAAAACGGAGCCCGCTGTCGTTGGATCTTCGGCATTTACAGAAACTCTAGTTTCCGCACTGTGACAGATTCAGTTAAAAAAATAAAATAAAAAGAATAAATAAATACAAGGCGACACATCCATCTTAGTTATTCTGAACTACACGTTACAATTACCATTTTGATTAATGTAACTGCTTCTTAATTATTATTATGTATAATATAAAAAAACAAAAAAAAAACGCCGATGCACACGGGAAAAAATAAACAAAATGAAAAAGAAATTGAACAAATGCTTTTATTTGTATATTTCTTTAAGAAATTTTCATGAAAATGATGTAATGCAATGATGACTTACAACTTGCGCTGAGGATTTTTCCCCAGTGGCAATCCTGAATTCTGTTTGTGGGCGAATTAGCTATTAAATGATCGATAAAACAAATACATGCGCGCGCGGGGGAACATTCACATTCAGTCATCACAGACAGAGCTTACCTTGGAATATGTTTGATTAAAGAAACCTTTCCCGAGCTCAGGAGGAAATCGAACCCTGAACGCTCATATAAAAGGCAGATGCTCTACCGACTGGACTACTGGACCAGCCATTGGTTATTGCTTGTTTTCAAGGATTGGTATTTCATTTGGCAAGGTCTCCTCTCTGTCGGTATTGAGCCCCCTTTGTAGTTCTCCTTAGGCAAACCTTTTGGCGTCCACGCTATCCGGAATAAACTAACTTCAACGAAGAACGACTTTTGTGTACCACCGAGCATAAACATTGAAGATTTGTCTACACAATTTATTCCAGATATCCTTTTTGTAAGATTAGTCATTTCCGAGATATTCCTTCTTATTATTTTGAACGTGCTGTCACCATTTCTTATTTCTTTTATATTGTTCCAAAGAGCGACCCTCTTTTTTAAAGATGTTACTATCGGTACAGCCTGCTATATAGCCTTTTTACATGCAACAACATTATGGAGCTCTGTACATTTATATCGATGAACACGAAGTAGATAGACAAATAAACGTGGAATAACATTTTTAGAAGAAATATAAAATAATCTTAGGTGACTTGAGAAAAGATATGCAATTGCAACACATCAGAGCTTTTAAGCTAGTTTTATGGTATTACTGAATAAAACGAAGATCTCCCTAAAGCTCATTAATATTGACAATATTTTGTAGCATTAACCATTGCTGAGATATTCTTAGTTATTAGTTTGAATTTTCAAATACTTTATTTTCTTCAAGTGGTAAGTCGTTTCTCTCATGGTTATACAAATAGTTTACAACTTCAAAGTCAACACGTATTTTCAAAATTCTAACTACCGCTTTAGCTGATATTCCATTCTTATGCCTGAAATGAAATGTGTAAGCGGTCAATAAAATGTATCTTGATAACGAAGTAAATAGGGGAATAATGTTTTATAACAGTAGTCAGTATAACAGTGAGTTGAAAAAGTATTTGAATGTAACTTCTCAGATCTTTACTTTCTCTACACGTACTATGTGCATAATATATAGAGAAGATATTGTAATGCACCCAAACATTCGATACTGAGATCTCACCGGAAATGTATGTTTTGAGACCCCTGAATAAAAATAAGTTTTAGAAAAACATCCGTGTGTATATGTGGGTAGCATAGCTCAAAAACGAAAAGTCCGTTGAATACCAAACTTGGTATTTAAGTTCAGTATCTTCCAAAAATGTGACACGAAGATTTTCAGCAAAATCCCCGCCACCCCAACTACCGATGACATGGAATTTTTAAAAAGTATTTTTCTCAAAAATGAGTTTAACGATTTTGATTAAAGTATCGTATATTTAAAATATTTACTTGACAAATGAAATGTATATCTTGAATTTTCTGGCAATAGCCTTTGAACACATCTTTATTCTGGATGAATTTTGCTGAATTTTATACAATTGATAAACCGTAAGAGATAGACAAATACTTAAATAACAAAACTGTAGAGCTTGTAATTTATGTTATATACTTTTTTTCGTGGAGTTGAGCGTTTTTGAGATATCCCTTGTTATTGGTTTCAGTTTTAAAATACACTTTTCTCATATGGGAATTCGTCATCTCCTGGCAATACAAACGAACTTCAACCACATAGCAACTAGCTTTTAATCGCCAATAGTACTTACTCCCTTATGTTCCTTATACTCACAAAGAAGCAGGTGACAATACCATTTCTGATATTTTTTTCTCGATTAGCGTGAAGTAAATAGAATATTAAGTTTTTTAACAATAATTTGTTGTAGAAATGTAGAGAAAGTCATGTGAATGGTACGTATCAGATTTTTTTCAGTATGATTTAAAATTTTGGAGACACTGTGAGCTGACATGTAAACAGTTGACTGTTGTCTGAGCACATCGACTTGAAGTTGGCAATCCCGCTGCCGCACAGCGGAAGTTAATGGATCCTGACAAAAGTAGACTCCTGTTGGGATACTTAATGGCGAGACCTCACGGCGGGGTGTAGACTATCATCAGGTCCCGTGGAGAGGCAGCTGGGTATGTAGGCCAGCACCCCGCCGTGCACCAACAGTCCACACTTCTGTTTCACTCCAAAACAGAGAAAAACAATTCACTGGATTTACTCGAGAATCACCTATATCTGCACTGTGTGTGATTAGTAGCCGAGCGCATACAATAACTCTATATTTAATTCAAATGGACAAACAAAACTCACAACATCTTTTTTTTTTTTTTTTTTGGTGTAAAAATCCTTAGCAAGGCTTTCTTCGGAAGGGAAGTAAAGCCGTTGGTCCCATGTCACAGATTTACGGCACGTAAAGGAACCTCAAGCCCGTTAAAAGAGGCCTGTGAGCAAATTACGCCCAGTATAGAATGGGACACTGAGAACCACAGTAGTTAAAGAGCCTTCATAAATAAAACTCCATTTCATTTTTAAGCGCGTTGCTTATAATATAACTGGTGAGAAATTACCTTGGGATTGACATGCCTGCTGACAGGGGGCTGTCTCGGTACTCTGTCATATTTATTCACTGCAGAGCCACATGTTCAACTGCTTCATCTAAAATTCTTTCTTTCCATGCATTTTTATCACACTTCTCGTATTTCTCAATAGTTACGTCATCTATTCCTTTCAACATTGGGTCCTGTACTTCACTGAACCTAAAAGTTTTATTATTTCAGCTAACATAACCTCAACTATTTATCACGGCTGTAAGACATTTTCAAATCACAGTGTCACTCGTTATAGTTCTAGGACGAGAACATGAGCAATGTCCGCGATATGTAAAAGGTAGTAACTATAAGGTAAATGTAAATCCTTAAGGAATCACTGTGTATAACACAAACGAACATTACACTGAATGAAACCAAACAATCAGATCAGTCATGTATGAGAACACACCCGTAAATTTCCACTGAACCCGGAGGTGTTGCAACGCCGCTGACATGATTTCTCTGCCGGTTATGCATTCTTACGCTATGATTGGTCAGCAACCTGACGAGCCTCTGCCAGCAGACGACACACCCCATAAGTATCAATCACAGGGAAATTTCTCACAGAGTGTAGGTAATGCAACTACCCCTTATTTAACTTGCAGAGACATCCCTTCATGCGTTGAAAGAGTTGCAGAACTTAACGGGACTATTTCACGTTAAAACCGCGAGAGCGACCTTCGTTTTACCCCCTCTCAAAGAGCGCGACCCACTCACCGTCTCCGTAATAAGTAAGAGGAATAAAACGTAGGTCTCTCAGCCAGTTCCCTAATTACTGGTTTTAATTTGAAATAGCCCTGTTGAGCTCTGCAACCCTTTTAATGCCACAAGGGATGTCTGCACATATTAAGTACAGGATAGATGGTCATCTAGTATATATCTGCAAGTTATTTAACACGCATATGTCATATGCAAACAACATTCATTTTTTATAATATACCGGTCCAACATCGGTCTGGGAAGCTCAGTTGATTACGCGCTGGCCTTACTCTAGGTGGCGGATTCAAACCCGGTTCAGATCAATGATTTTTAAGTGTGCTTATAAGCGACGACGTCATGTAAGTTGCATTACTGGCATGTTAAATAACTCCTGCGGGACGAAATTCCGGCACACTGGCTTCGTTGATATGACCCTGAAAATTGATAGGGTCGTTAAGAAACAAATTTTTTTTTTGTTTTTTTTTTAACAAAGCAAATGCTAAAGTAAAAGCCTGCGGCACTTTTGGGTTCTGTAAGAGAGAGGTCTGGCATTTTGTAGTGGCGATAGCGAATGTGTAGAACATGGATTGTTGTTGAATGTTCCAGTGCTATATTCAATATAACTTCGTTGAATAAAATCAGTACCTACCTTAGAGTCTGCTTTGAAGTAAAAAAAAAAAAAAAAAAAACCAACAAACAAACAAACAAAAACAAAATTCTGATGTGTTCCATCCACATAACTATCTCTACCTGTTCTGCAAACAGATTCTTGCCCAAGATTATTCGTTTATCTAGATCTTGCTAGTCGAGAAAAACGTTAGCAGAAATAGTCTTATTACTTAGTTCCTTATACGAAAATGAGCATGCATAGACTTAAGCGATAATGAAATCTTTTAAAACGTGGTTATTGTGTGACTGAAATTTGATTCCCTTTGCATGGCCAGAAATAAAACAAACAAACAATGGAATAATGGCAAATTCCTGTTTGAGAAAAGTTTAAATGTTTTAAAATGTGTACCAATAACAAACAATATTGCAGAAACTGTTAATTCAATATATATATATATATATATATATATATATATATAATCATATATATATATATATATATATATGATTTGTTGATTTAATGAGATCTACATATTTTGTTCTGTTCAGTATCAAAGAGGGTATTCAGGTTTAGTATCTTCCAAGGATGTGACACGAAGACTTTCAAGAAAATCTCCCCATCCCCAATTACCCTTTGAATGAAATATTTTTCGAAAATGTTGATTTTCTCAAAAATGGCTATATAAATTGGGATTAAAATATCGTAGGTTTAAGATATTTTCATGACAAACGATGTAGTATAGTATTTTATAGGAATAGCCTCAGAAGACTTCTTCATTTTGGATGACTTTTGTGAAACTGGTAAATCGTAAGAGATAGATAAAACCTTACTACAAAAAAACATAGATGTCGTTAAAACACAATTTACGTTATATGCAATTTTTATCAAGTCAACAGTTTCTAAGATATACCTTGTATTTGGTTTCAATTATAAACGACTTATTCAAACAGGAAGTCATCTTTCGCTTCATATTTTTTGTTTTATTCCTAGCCCCCCAAAAGGACCGAATTCCAATTGTTTCACATAGCGATATATTTTAAAAGATTTGACTATCGCTTTAGTCTAGTGGATTGCCTTACTATTCTTCACGGAGCAACCATTTCTTGGATGCTCAGATCATAGCTCGCTAGGTAGACCATACTAGTGGGCTATGCTCAGACAGAGGTATAGTCAGTAAAACTGAATGTATAGCTTGAGCAAAGTCCTGCACTCGCAAAAGATTTTCTAGCAAGGTGTTTATTCGAGGAAATAACCAATCACATGGTGAAAGGTCGGACTGTAGTCTGAATGATCAAGCAACTGAGCTTAAGCAATTTCCAGTTTCCTCAAATTTGCAGCAGTTCTGGGAGGAGTCGCATTGTCGCATGAAATCAACAGCCTTGAAGTTCCTGTCTTTAGATGCTGCCTCATCTCTTCAAATAAAGAATTCAAAACAAGTATGCTTCATTCATTGTCATTTCTTCTGTCACGTATTAAACCATTAATGATCATTTATAGTTGAAGAAGACAGAGAACATTCGTTTCCGAGAACGAATATCTTGTCGAAGAGCAAATGTTCTTGGATCATTCTCATTTACCCACACACAATTCTGAACTTTATTTGGTTGCCGGTCCCCATGGCCGCGCTCGTTCAAGTGCCACACTGTGGTGCTTCTTGGCGCAGGGGATCGTGGGTTCTAGTGCCGCCTTTGGCATGGATGTTTGTGAGCTTGAAGCAAAAAGTAAACGGTAATCAAACAGAAAAGCAAAGTAAATGTTAAGTAAACGGAAAAAAGAGGGGAAAAAAAAAAGGAATACAGCACCGGAGTCCTGACAAGACTCCGGAACTGTATTTTAATTAAAAAAAAGTTGGTGTGGTATAATAATAAAACCAATTTTCATCAGCGGTGCCTGATTTGTCAAAGGTTTAGGGCCTTTAGGTGGAAATATTCTCTGCAGTTTTTCTGTACACTCCTTTTTCCTCTTCTTCTCTCATGGTTAGAGAATATGGAAACCTTTTTGCACAACTTTTCGTAGCTTTAAATGTTCATGGAGTATATAATTAATGCGGCGACAATGATGTTGACCTCCGTACTTAGCAACTTAACAGTAATTTGCCGATTTTCCACCACCAAGTTCCTCACTATTTGAACAGTTCTCTCGTTCACACCTTTCTGAGACCGCCCAGAGCAAGGAGGTTCTTTCAAAGTTTCTCCCTCTTCTTCAAATGACCGAATCCAGCATGTAATGGTGTCATGAATTAATGACCATGGACACCTAAAGCAAGTCCTCGTAGATTTCTCTTTCTCTAGCGCAGTATTTCCCAACCTTTTGAAGTTCACGGCACCCTTGGGAATAACATTAAACACCAGGGGCACCCTTCCTTGAATTAAAAGAAAATTAAGCTTAATATGTTAATTTATTGAAATATTATATAATAATAACGTACACCATAACATAATACAGTAAACTTTACTACAATCACTGAGTAAAAATACATCAATAAATTTTGTTCGATTAATGATTAATGTGAAACTTGTGATTGATGCTTAGAGCACAGATATGTGATGTCGGGTCTTACAGTTGACAGTGAAACACGCAAATCATCCTCAAGGTTATTCAATCTATTTCTTGCTTTGCATTTTATTGTCACCATAGCAGAGAAGGCTTGCTCGCATAGATAGGATGTTGAAAAGGGCAAAAGTGCGTTAGTTAATTGCTTTCTTCATTAGGTTAGGATACTCCTCTCTCCGTTGAAGCCAAAAACTAGCCACCGACGCCTCACTCTTGGTGAACTTAGCTTTGAGTGTGGAATCAGCGCAAAGATCAATAAATTCATCTCGTTCGCAAGCAGTGAAATCTATTTCCTCTGCACTATCTACGAAATCAAATGGTGAGACAACCCAGTCGAGATTCGTAGTGGAAATAGTTGGAAAGTACGCATCTATTGCATCTTGCAATCTTGATAAGTGATCACAAATGCGGTCTTTCAGTTTACCCAGATCTTTATCTCCTGCCACATTAAGAAGAGATGGAAAGTTCTCGAAATCTCCTTTTTGAACTGCAGACTTCCAAGAACTAAGTTTTCTTTTAAAACCTTTTATTTTATTGGTTGAGGAAATTATTGTTTCATGTCGACCCTGCATCGAAACATTCAGTTCATTCAGCTTATGAAAAGTATCTGCCAGATACGACAGTTCAAAACACCAAGAATCACTTAGTAAGAGCTCATGAAATGTGTCTTGATTTTCATCCTTAAAAAAAGTTTTAAGTTCGAGAAACCGGTTCAATACACGACCCCGCGACAACCACCTTACTTCTGTGTGAAGTAACAAAGAGGTATGAGCTGCATCCGTTGCGCGACATAACTGTTCAAAAATTCTGCACTTTACAGGTCGAGACTTCATACAGTTCACCATTGTCACAACTTGGTTAAACACTTCAGCAAAATCTTCATTACACGCTTTCACGACTAATGCCTCTCTATACAGAAAACAGTGAGTTATAATAATGGATGGATTTTCATTGAGAGCTTTGGCAGTAAAACCTTTAATTTTCCCAGACATAGATGGTGCAACATCTGTACATATACCACAACAGTCTTTCCATGAAAGAATCATGGTCATTGAGGCAGGAATTAATAGAAACGAAAATATCATGGCCTGTGGTTGTAGTCTCCAGCGGTCTACAGAACAGAAACTGTTCACTAATATCTTTTTCATCAATATATCTGATAAAACCAAGGAGTTGCGGTTTGTCACCAATATCGAGACTCTCATCTACTTGCAAAGCAAATGTTCTATAAGTTTTTATTTTCTCCGTGATTTGTTCGTTGATATTGCATGACATTTCAGATATCCTGCGGATGATTGTGTTGTTGGACAGAGGAACTTTCGAAATTTGATTAGCTGCTCCTTCGCCAAGTATTGTTGAAACTATAACTTGACATGCAGGGCCAATGATTTCCTCTCAAAGAGTATGAGGTTTCTTTTTTTAGCTATCAGTTCTGCTACTTTAAATGAGGCTTCAAGAGCAGTATCACCTATGGTCATTCTCTTTACCATTCGCACAGCTGTTTTCTTATCCCCTTCTAATATATGTGAAAAATATATTACACTTTTCTGTGACACACTAGGATGCTTTGTTGTAAGATGCCGCTTCAGTTTGCTAGGTACCATGGCCTCGTTGCTAAGTGTTTCGCCACAAACTAAACACACAGGGATAGGGTTTTCCTCGTTGTTATTCCACTTAACTCCATACGCTAAGTAACTGTCCCGGTGTGTCTTTTCTTTCGTTTGTCTTCTTTATGTAGTGAATTCGACGGTCCGGGAGAAACTGTAAGATTTGGCTTCTTAAAGCAAGCAGTAGGAGCCGACTGTTCACTTTCACTGTCCTGGCGTTTACGTTTAACAATGAACTTATCCATAGCTAAACACTGTGAATCAACGCGAGGAAGACAACTAAAAGCGCCAAGCGGCGTACACTTTTATATATTCATCTGTCGAAGTCTCGGGAATGTTCGTGAGGAAGCGAGTAGTCTCGCTAATGTTCGGCAGGGTATAGCTGTAATGCCATCTGTGGGACACTAATATAACTGAATTATTGAAATGAATCGACCACTATCACCATCTGCCGTGCATGAGAGTAATTGATCCGACTTATTTTATTTCAAGACCTTACAAGTCTTAAGCTTCAGTAGAAGGTATTTTTTTTTGTTTATCTCAATATCTCGCGGCACCCCTTAGCCAATCACACGGCACCCTAGGGTGCCGGGGCACACCGGTTGGGAACCGTTGCTCTAGCGTGTTCACTTAGCTTGTTGCGAGTGTAAATGTAGAATCTAATGATTTTTTTTTTTAGGAATATCCATACATTTTCACCGGCTATTGTTACAGGAATTAACTCAGCAGATTTTAGGGTTATGAATATTACAGTCTAATCTCAAATGTACTCATATTTTGGAAGCTTAAGATCCATTTTTGCCAGCAATACTAGTTACACTTTCTACCCATTATTGTCCAGCAATAGATACGTTGGTTACAGAACATTTGGAATGACGCTCGTAATTGGTTAAAATCTTGTTTTGCATCATATGGCTTTGAAATCTTGTCTTGAATTCTTGAAAGATAGCCAATTTTGTTTGAATATTCATCTTGCATTCTTGAAAGATAGCCGAATTTGTAAAAATATTCAGCTAACATTTTTGGAAGATGCTAGACTTAATTCCATAAATCTCTTGGTATTTCATCTATAGAAACGTGAGAATTATTATTATTATTATTATTATTATTATTATTTTAGATCGTTGTCTTGTATAATTAGGATATATTATACTTTAACTCCATTAAACTTCTTTGTATTGCAACCTTGAAAGATGTTTGCCTTAATTCCATAAAAGTCTTCTCTTGATTATTTGGAAGATGTTAAAATTAATTCCGTAAAAATCTTCGTCTTGTATCCTTTAAGAACGCTGGACTTTAACACTATAGTTATACGTTCTTACTCAATTTATTCGTTATTCATACTGACTTATTCCTACTTTCTCTCCCTGTCTCTCAATCTATCTTTCACACGTAGCTTTTTAGAAACATATTGCTTTATGGATGCCAAAATAGGAGTCTCCAGGGAAATCACCCTAATAAATCTTTTTTGTATCAGGTAGCTCAGCTTACCCGTATTTAACACGTGAAGATATCCCTTCGTCCGTAAAAAGAGTTGCAGAACTCAACGGGAATATAAGTTAAAACCAGTAAATGGAGAACTGGCTGAGGGACCTTAGTTAAATACGGGACAGTTGAGCAATCTGATATAAAATAGTTTATAATATCTACCCTAGTTAATCGGTAGAGAAATTAGTAATTATTTCAATCTGGATGCTGGACTGTGCAGTGCCAAGATCTAGTATGTTAAGAAGCCGACACCACTGTGAACCTAACTTGGCTATGAATATGGTGGCATATATAGGTTCAGAAAACCGTGCGTCTCTGATGTTGAAGAGAAACACGATGCCGCAGTAATATTGCATTCCTTCACCCCCTTCCCTCCATTCCTCTCGCCCGGGCTCACTGCTCTCAATTACTGAAGAGTCTCTCCAGAACTGGACCGTATGGATTAAGAGGCGAAGTTTACCCAGCAAATATACTAGAAGGCACCGAGTTATTTTTATTACCTGGATATACGAGACGTCATGCAACGATTAAAAAACATGCAGCCTCTGGCCTTTAATACATCCTCTACTTCCATATTTCAATAACCAGATTTCAACTGAAATGCACGTTTACAGGTCCCATAAATTCAAATATAATGAGCAGTGGATATCCAGCTCTAAAGGAACCATCACAAGATAAATCATCTTTCCAAAGTTGAATGTCACCTACGCTGTGAATATATCACACCCGACTTCATATTCACTCAATTTTCGTCAGGCTTTGGTAGATTTGGTTTTTATTATGAAAGATTTAAGATACAAAGACAGAACGGATATCAATGTATATGTACTGAACAGCAAAATGTTGAGCATCTTTTGTCTCACTGCCCAGGCATGGAGCAAAAAAGAAATGTCTTTCGAATGCACACTTAATTACTTTCTCCACACGTACTTGTACATAGTGTATAGAGAAGGTATTGTATTCCACCCAAAAATTCAATACCGAAATATCAACGGAAATACATGTTTTGGGTTCCCTGAACCCAAAAAAAAAGTATTTTTGGAGAAAGATCCGTGTGTGTGTCTATGGACAGCATAGACGAATCGAAAAGACCATTAAGTACCAAACTAGGTATTTAGGTTGAGTACCTTCAATGGATGCGACACGAAGATTTTCAAAAAAATCCCCCCACCACAAACTACTATTTATATGGAAAAAATTTCGAAAATTTTTATTTTCTTAAAAATGGCTCTAACGAATTATGAAAATCCCGTATATTAAAGCTATTTATATCCGAAATAAAATGTATATCTCGAATTTTCTGGGAATAGCCTCTGAAGACCTCTTTATTCTGGAAGAGTTTTGCTTAACTGCTAAACCGTAAGACATAGAAAATTGTGAAGTACTTAAATTTTTCTCAGACAGGAAGTGTGTTTTTCTTTGTTCTACTCCTGGCCATGCAAAGAAGCGATTTGCAATGAAAATCGAATAACGATTGCTTTTAAAACACTTGATTATCGCTTTAGCCTAGTGCATTACCTTAGTTCCCTTTTTTTTTATAAGAACTGAGTATTAAGAGAATTCTGCTAGTGTTTATCTCGATTAGCGTTGTGTAGAAAGAAGAATAATCTTTTGTAGGAAGTTTGTAGAGCAGCTAGAGAAAGTCGCGTGGGTGTATCACATCAGATTTTTGGAATACGATCCGTGTGTGTATGTGCGTGTGTGTATGTATGTGTGCCTATGGACAGCATATCTCAAATAGGAAAAGACCGTTGAATACCAAACTTGGTATTTAAATTTGGTGTCTTCCAGGGATGCGACACGAAGATTTTCAAGAAAATCCTCCCACCTCAAACTAACCTTTACATGGTATTTGTTTTCGAAAATTTTGATTTTCTCAAAAATGGTTCAAACGAATTTAATTAAACTATGGTATATTTAAGATATTTACCTGACAATTAACACGTGTATCTTGAATTTTCTGAGAATAGCCTCTAAAGACTACTTTATTCTGGATGAATTTTATGGAATTTTGCATAACTGCCAAACCGTAAGAGATGGAGAAAAGCTTACCACACTAAAATGTAGAGCACCTTAAAACACACAATTTATGTCATATACATTTTTTTCGTGGAGTTGATCGTTTTTGAGATATTCCTTGTTTTTGTTTTCAGCTTTAAAAAACTTATACTTTTCTCATACAGGAATTTGTCAACTCGTGTCCATACAAACAAAGGAAGTTCAGTCACATAGCAACCAGCATTTGACTATTACTTTAACCTATGATACTCCCTTATTTCACTTCCGCTTATAAGGAAGCAAGTAATAAGTCTATTTCTGCTATTTTTTCTCGTTTAGCATGAAGTAAATAGAAGCATAAGCGTTTAACAATAGCTTGTTGCAGAGATGTAGAGAAAATCATGTGAATGGAACACAAAATATTTATGTCATATATTATTTATGTAGTTTTCTTTCACCAGCATAACCTGCATCAGCCTATAACAAGTGCTCTTTAATATTGTGAATTCTTTTGTATTTTAACTAAAACACTAATATACCTTCAGGTTAAATAGGGTATTATTTATTTGTATATTCAATATAAATTCAAATAGCGATAGATTGATTTCTGCACCCAATATCGTTTTACTTCTCTACTGTGTATAATAAACAGGGAAAGTAATTTCACCCAAAATTTTGGTGTCGAGAATTCTATGTTTTGAGGTCCACTGAATCTAAAAAAAAATAAATACTTTTTTTAAAAAGGTTCATATGGGTATGTGTCCTTGAGTCTGTGAACAGCATAACTTAAAAAATAAAAATCGACAAGGTATATACTATGCCTGATATTCTAAGAATGCGACCAGAAAATGTTCAAGAAAATCCACTCACCCAAACTACCCTTTATGTTTACAATTTATGTCATATAACTTTTTTTCGTAGAACTCACAGTTTTGGAGATATTGCTTGTTATTTATTTCAGTTTTTTAATTTTTCTATCAGACTTAGTAGATAGAGAAGGTATTGCAATTCATCAAAAAATTGAAACCGAAATTTCATCGGAAATGCATGTTTTGAGGCCCTATAAATAAAAAAGTATTTTTAGAAAAACTTCTTGAGTGTGTCTTGAACAATATACAAATGGAAAATCAGCAAACACAAAATTTGGTTATCTAATGTCGGTATCTTCCAAGGATGCGACAAGAAGGTTTTCAGGAACTAAAGACACAAATAGATAAGGGGCATGCTTATTATTAAACATATCCAACTCTAAAACTTGTTTTCTGGAAAACTTTTTACTTTATTTTTAATAAACATATTCTTCTATCTATTCCATGTTAATCTAAATTAATATTAACAAAACGATCTTATTACTTGATTTCTTATAAGTATAAGGGAAATAAAGAAGTATACTAGGTTAAACCAACTGGTTGCTATGGGATTGAAATCCGTTTCTTTGCGTAGCCAAGAGTTGACGTGTTCACGTAGGAGAAAAGTTCAAGTATTTTAAAACCGAAACCACTAACAAGGAATGTACCGAAAACGGTCCACTCATGAAAAAATGTATTTGGCATAATTTGTGTGTTTTAAGGAGATCTAAACTGTTTGTGTGGCAAGTTTTTGTCTGTCTCTTACGGTTTACTACTCATGCAAAATTCAGGAAAATTCATCCAGAGTGCTCTTCATAAGCTATTCCCAGAAAATCCAAGATATACATTTTGTTTATGATGTAAATATTTTAAATATAACAGATTTTAATCCAAATCCAAAGACATTTTTGAGAAATACAACATTTTGGATTTGTTTTTCATGTAAAGGGTAGTTGGGTTGGGAGAACTTTCTTGAAAAGCTTGGTGTCGCATCATTGGAAGACACCGAATATAAATATCGAGTTTGGTATTTAACGGACTTTTGATTTTTGAGCTACAGACACACACTGACATTTTTCTAATTTTTTTTTTTTTTTTGGATGCAGGGAGTCTTAAAACATGTATTTCCGGTGAAATCACGGTATTGAATTTTCGGGTGCAATACAATACCTTCTCTATACACTGTCATACATAGTGTATAGAAAGTAAAATTTTGATTAATTTTCCATGTAAAGGGTAGTGTAGGGTGGGAGTATTTTGTTGAAAGTTTTCGTTCCTCCTTTTGGAAGATACTTAGAAGGAACTTTTTATTTTTGAATATGCTGTTCACAGACACACATACGCTCTCTACGTCTCTTTCTCTCTCTCACACACACATATACGCGGCCGTGTTTCTGTTTTTTTGTAATTGTTCTTGTGAGGAAAATATTACTTTGCATTTACGTTCAATAAGGTTAGACTTTGTGTATATTGTCAGGCATTCTGAAGCGGTATTGTTTGGCAAACACAAACATATTGATTTCAGAATGTAGTACCTAGATTTAAAATGATAGTTTTCTACACAATGCATTGGTCTGACACAAGGGAAAAGTAACTTGAGTATTATGGCTACAAAGTGCCTAGAATATTCTGTTCCTTTGAACAAAATATGGAACTATCTTTACTTTATCTTCTACTTACATACAGCAAGTATCGCTTCACCCAAAACTTCCTTACAGATTTCACCGGAAATATTCGTTTTGAATCTCCCTTAATTAAAATAAATAAAATAAAAAAAAGAATAATAAAAATAAAATAAACACATAAAAGCAGAGAATGTCTGAGTGTAAGTACAGCAGAACTTAAAAACAAAAAATATTATAAATAACCATAATTGTATTTAAATTCCGTTTGTTCAAAAGATGCAGCAGGTAGATTTCTAACAAAATTCTGCATCCCAAACTATCTATTCATATAAATTTATTGTGTTTGATTTTCTCAAAAATCACTATAAAAATTTTTACTTTCTGTACCATGCTTTATATAGTGCTTAATAGATAGACAAGGTATTGTATTCAATCCAAAAATGTAATGACGAGATTTTACCGGAAATATGTTAGGTGGCCCAACTAACCTGTATTTGACGTGTGCAGATATTCCTTGGTTTGTTAAAAAAAAAAAAAAAAAAAAAAAACAGCAGTATTAAACGGGACTATTTCAAGTTTGAAGCGGCAAGAGTGAGCTTCGCTTTACACGTGTTGCTATCAGCGAAGACTGAGAACTGAAACGAAGGTCGCTCTCGGCCAGTTCTCCACTGGTGGGTTTAAACTTGAAATAGCCAGTTCTCCACTGGCGGGTTTAAACTTGAAATAGCCCCGCTGAGTTCTGCAACACTTCAAACGGATAGCTGCACAAGAAAATATGGGACACTTCGGCCACCTGGTATTATAAGAAAACTGCTCTTTATTACTCAAAAACAAGTCTTTATTTCTTCCACTGGTTAAAACCAAGCATCTGTTGCAAATAGTTTTCGATGCTTTCGCAGCAATTCTGTCCTTTCGGCGCTTGCTACGCCGCGGCTACTACTGCACGCTCCGAATTTCCCGTCGAAACTGACTCAATTCTTGCTTCTTGTGCATCTCCAATTGAAATTGAACTTCTCCAGAGACAGTGAACTTTATACCTGTCAATGACGTGGCAAGAAATTTCCAGAAGCAGTCGCACGTGTCACAAAGAAACGCCTGAACCGCCTGGCTCGGTGATATTTGAGTGTACACATAGCCATTGTGATGCACATAGATGTCTAAATTTGCATACTCGCCTTTACGTATATTACATCTACTTTAATTGCTACTTCTGTAGGTAGAAGTTTAGGTCGTAATATTGAATTTTCAACCTGGGATGTAACTGACAGCGGAGGAGAGAAGAGAGAGAGAGAACAAAAACGGCACACGGGATTGGAAATAACGACCTCCCGAATGCGAATTAGTCTCTGAACTATTTCGTTGAACCGATATTTCCGCATTTATAGTTGCTTCTCGTTTACTTATATTTGAAATATATGTATTATGTATTTTATGATGTGAACAAATTTCGCATAAAAGTAGAGCTGTACATAAATGTAACTTCATGGGACGACAGTCCGGCCGCTGCATCTCCCATCTCGGCCCGAAAGCGTCATAAATAGGGTGCAGTGCTGGAGGTTGAGACATTATCAGCGCCTCGAATTCCCCCCAGCCGGTTGATGCAGCCTTCTCAATCTGGAGCCGCTACTTCTCAACCAAGTAGCTCCTCAATTAGTCCTCCAAGGACTTCACGAGAATGAGTGCAGGTCTCCCAGCGGCGGAAAATTCCCAAAGCCGGTACAGGGAATCGAACCCAGGTTTCCCGCTTGGCAAGCAGCCGCGCTACCAACACGCTAAGGAGATAACCAGTGCATATCATAGGTAAATTCTACAACAACAAAGGTTTGGATACCAATTACCTATAGACAAGTTCCGCACAATGTTGAACGGTATACCGGTCCCCACGGCCGCGCTCGCTAAAACGCTTAGCTTTGGTGCTTCGTGGCGCAGGGGATCGTGGGTTCGAGTTCCGCTTTGGGCATGGGTGTTTGTGTGTGTAGATGTGTGTATTAGAAGCAGAAAAGAAGCAAAGGAGTAATCAAATAGAAATACAAAGGAAATGTTGGTGAAAATGGAAAAAAGGGGGGAAAGAGGAAAAAGAAATAGGAATACAGCGCCGGAGTCCCGACAAGACTCCGGAACTGCATTTTATATAAAAAAAAATCTGATGTGTTCCATTCACATGACTTTCTCTACATCTATACAGCAAATTATTGTTAAAAGGCTTATTCTTCTAGTTACTTCATGCCAATCGGGAAACAATTACCACAAATCGTCTTATTAGTTGTTTCCATGTAAGTAGAAGGGAAATAAGGGTGTACCATAGGCTAACGTGATAGTCAAAAGCTCGTTAGTATGTGATTGAGGTTCTTTGTTTGTATGGACAGGAGTTGACAAATTCCTGTATGAGAAAAGTATAAGTATTTTATAGCTGAAACCAATAACAAGGAATATCTCAAAAACAACTTCACGAAAAAAATGTACATAACATAAAGTGCTCTACATTATATGTGTGGTACGTTTTTGTCCATCTCTTACGGTTTAACAGTTGTGCAAAATTCCGTAAAATTCATCCAGAATAAAGTAGTCTTCAGAGGCTATTCCCAGAAAATTCAAGATATAGATTTTATTTGCCATGTAAATATCTTTAATATACGCTATTTTAATCAAAATCGTTAGAGCCATTTTAGAGAAAATTAAAATTTTCGAAAATGTTCCCATGTGAAGGGTAGTTGGAGGTGGAGGGATTTTCTTTAAAATCTTCGTGTCGCATCCCTGGAAGATACTGAACTTAAATACCAAATTTTTGAGCTATGCTGTCTCCAGACACACTCCCAGACTTTTTTCCAAAAATGCTTTTTTTTCGATTCAGGGGGACCCAAAACATGTATTTCCGGTGAAATTTCGGTACCAAATATTTGGGTGGAGTGCAATACATTCTCTATGCACTATGTATTTAGTACGTGTAGAGAAAGTAAAAATAGTACATTTGTCCAGACGTAGAACTAGCTAGGTACGTGGTAGAGAAAGTACTAATTCTGGAGTAGAGCAAAGTCTCGCATTAAGGATACTGGTCCTTTAAGGCATATTAATGCTTGTGTTTTCTCTTTCGTATTTGAAAGACTTTTTCGATAATCTGAATATGGAAAGTTGCAATAAAATTTGGAGAAAAGTGGGCGAATGCAAATGAAGAAGTATTCCGCTTGGCTGACGTTTGCTTTTTATTGATCGCTATGTTCCAATACTGTGATCTTTAAGGCGTTATATTAGCGAGAGTGAAACTTAATCTATCCAGCACTTGTCCCGTGGACTGAGTATATAACCTCATAAAAACCTCATTCCGGCAGCTCGAGATAGCGCGGCGTGCTGTTTCCAATATCACCAACTGCGACATTTATCCGCAGTAATCTTAACAGTACGTTATTTATGTTCCAAGATCCGAGACACTTTGAAACTTGTAACGTACAATATTTTAGAATGTATTTGTTTGTATTTAAAAACTGAAAAGCTGTAGTTCTGCTTCCACTGTGGCTTAAATGCCGATATTTTATACTTTTTCTGTCTTTGTCATTATCACTTTCTCTCTCTCACTCTTAAATCACTACCCTTCCTTTCTCTTCTTCTCTTTCACTCTCCTTCTCCATTGTCCTCACCCTTATCTCTCATCCTTGTACAACTCACATGTGAAGTAATATTTTTACTTTCTCTACACATACTTTGTACATAGTGTATAGAGTAAGAGTTGTATTCCACCCAAAAATTCGATACTGAGCTTTTATTGGAAATACTTGTTTTGTGATCCCCTGAAAACGTGTGTATGTGTGTGTCTGTGGGCAGCATAGCTTAAACACAAAGTATCTTAAGTACCAAACTTGGTACTTAGTAAATTATTTTCCGAGGATGCGAAACGAAGGTTTTCAATAAAAACCGCCACACCAACTACTCTTTACATAGAAAAATTTTGTTTTTTCAAAAAAAGTTCTAATGATTTTAATAAACACCGAATATTAAAGATACTTATATGACAAATAAAATGTATATCTTGAATTCTGGGAATAGTTTCTGAAAAACTGCTCGTTCTGGATGAATTTTGCTGAATTTTGCGTAACTAGTAAACCGTCAGAGATAGAAGAAAAACCTTGATACACAAAAACTGTAGATATCACAATATTTCTATCAGGTGCATTTTGTTGTAGAATTGGCCGTTTCCAAGATATTCCTTGTTGTGTGTTCCAAGTTTAAACTACGTAATTTGTCTCAAACAGTGTTACCTTTCCTTATATCTCGCTTTTGTTTCCTGCTGGCCGTGCAACGTATCAAACTTCAATTGTTCACATAGCAAACAGCGATATGGCTATCCTTTTAGCCTAATCTATACCCTTATTTCTACTTCTGCTTACAGGAATAGAGTAGTAAGACCAATTCTGCTAATGTTTATCTCGATTAGCATGATATACTAGGTAAAAGAATCTGTTTTGTAAGAATATTTTGTTTGCAAAACGGGTAAATAAAGTCGTGTGAATGCAACACATAAGAATTTTTTTGATTGTTATTCACAATTAGTATACTAGTATTAGAACTGACATAAATATGCCCGTTAAGTGATTGTAACTATACCTCCTATTTCTCGTGACAAGCAAATTACGTATACGAGCAATAATAATAATAATAATAATAGTTTATTTTATTTTTATTATTATTATTTTATATTTTGTGTTTAGCGCATACTCTCTAAACCAGCCTCTCTGCTAACACACAAAAAAGCATCTGTTGTGTTGCATTCATATGACTTTCTCTACTTTATTTTTAGTATTTAACGCCCGCTTTTACTACTATGGCACCGCGGGCGATGACACTGATGATATATGGAAAGAAGATGGAGAACTGGTAGAATGATATGGCCGGAGAACCCGGAGAAAACTCACCCCTGTGCTGCTTTGTCCACCACAAATCTCACATGCGTCGCTTGGGATCAAACCCGGGCCGGAAAGATAAGAGGCCAGTGGTCTAACCACTCGGCCACGGCGCGGCCTGACTTTTTTCTACCTATTCTGCAATAAGCTATTCTTATAAAAACTTGTTCTTCTGTGTGCTACATACTAATCAAAATAAAGATTAGCAGAAATGCTTATATTACTTCGAAGTAGAAGGGAATAAGGGAATGTACGAGGCCAGAGAGATAGTAAAATATTTTAAAAGCTGATCGCCATATGATTAAAAATTGGCTGTCTTTGCCAGAATTTAAACAAAAAAGATAAAAAAAAACGAATGCTAATTTCGCGCCTGAGAAAAATATAAGTAATTTAAAATGTAAATCAATAAAAAAGAATATATCGCAAAGGATTAACTCCAGAAAAAAAAATATATATATGACATAAATTGTCTGTTTTAATGAGATCTATTGCCTTTGCGTATTAAAGTTTTGCTTGCTTCTTGCGGTTTACAAAAGCCATTCAGAATGAAGGGGACTTCAGAGTCTATTCCAAGAAAATTGAAGATATACATTTTATTTGTAATGTCAATATCTTTAATATACGATATTTTAATCAAAATTGTTAGAGCCACCTTTCAGAAAATAAAAATATTTCAATTTTTTCCATGGAAAGAGTAGTTTGAGGTAGGGGTGTTTTCTTGAAAATCTTCGTGTCGAATCCATGGAAGATGCTAAACTTGAACATCAAGTGCGATATTTAACCGGCTTTTTTTAGTTATCGCGTTCACAGACAACCGACAGCCCCCCCCTACCCACACACATACACACACACAGATACACACATTCATGGTAATTTTTCTAAAAATGAATACTTTTAATACAGCTATACTAAAATGTGTATTTCCAGTGTATTTTCGGCGGAATGCAATACCTTTTCTACCTAAGTACTATGTACGAAATAGAGAAAGTAATAGTACTTAGTGGTCTGGGCCGCTTAAGTTGTCATGGAAACCTTCAGTGTCATAATAAAAGCCAAACACAGTGAACCACACATTCCACTTTAATTGTTTTTAACAAAATATATTATTATAAAATAATAAATATAAACCGAAGTTGTTTTTTTGTTAGTTATAAATCTTACCAGTATTTTTCACAGAGCCATTCAACATGTAAAGGAAAGCCCATTCAATGGCTTTCTCTTCCTATTCTGCAACAACTATTTTTATAAAAGTGTATTCTTCTATCTACTTCATATTAATCTAGATAAACTTTGCAAAAATGGTAGGTGCAAGAGAAATAGGGAATATATTATGCTAAAGTATAGTCAGATCTTTTAAGAAATTGTCGTTAGTTGGAAAATGTAAACCAGGAAACGGAATTTGCTGGAAATGGTTAACTCCAAAAATGTATTTGACACAAATGGTGTGTTTTAACGGAATCTACATATTTTGTGCAGTTATATTTTGTCGATCTCATAGATTTACCAGTTACACATAACTCATTCAGAATTAAGAGGACGTCAGAGACTATTCCCAGAAAATTCAAGATATACATTTCAATTGTTGTAAAAATACTTTAAATATGTTGTATTTTAATCAATATCGTTAGAGCCATTTTTGAGAAAAAAAAATGTTTGAAAAATCTGGTGTACTCTGTGCTGTAAATTTAAATTGCAATATTTGAATATCTTTGTACTTTTATTTTCGGGTTCACTCTTAATTCTTTATTGTTGTTTAATATTGCTTTTGACTGTGTATTTCCTTTGTCTTTTTATTTTCGTGTTTACTCTTTTAATTCTTTGTTGTTGTTTTAATATTGCTTGTAATGTGTATTACAAAAGCACGTACGGTCTGTGGACCCGTCCGACTGTTGAAATTCTATGTATGATATTGCTATGTCAATAAACACACTTATTCATTCATAGTTATATAAAGTATAGTTTCTTGAAAGTATTTGTGTTGCATACTGAACTTAAATGCTTATCATTTTATAACACTGACAGAATTTTCTAATTTTAACACTACTGATATCTGATAATAGAGCTACTTTTACCATCAATTGTCTATAAAAGTATATTTGTTGCTTTAGCCTAGTGTATTCCCTTGTTCCCTTCTACTTATAACGAACTCAGTAATGAGGCCAATTTTGCGGATGTTTATCTCGATTAGCATGAAGTAGCTAAAACAATAGTTCTTTGTAAGAAGTTTGTTTACAGAACAGGTAGAAAAAGTCATGTGAATGGACCAGATAAGATTTTTATTTGGTATATGTTTACAGGAATACACATTTAGGAAGCGAAGACAGAATGGTGGCCCGAGCGTTGTAACGTCGTACTAACCAGACGCAAAACTCGTACGAACGATCAGGTTTTATAGCTGAGACCCCTGTATATGGTGGGAACATTTGGGGCGGGGAACTGCATTCCTAATTTATTTCCTTCAGTTCATGTGAACGATCCTATGGTTCAGAAATGCGGCCTAGCCCGAATGAGGAATATAAATAACAAAACGTTATCGTGTAAACACCTGTTGTTCAGAATGTAATACTCTGGTATTGATTGGGGATTTGTAGTCCCCTAGCAACCAGACTACATGGCCCTTATTGTTTGTTCTTTAGCACCAGTTTCAACTTTAAAATAAAACTCATTCTTTTTAAGCTAATGTGCTTAAAATGTGTTAATTGCACAGATGGAGGTAATTACCAGCAGCACACTCATACCAGCATTTAGCTCTATGTACACAAACTTCCAAAGTAAACCCTAATGCGTTTTCCAATTGCATATACTTTATCTTAGAGCCCTTTGGACCATTCACGATAAAGCATAAGCATTCCGTAAGCATAGAAGTGCTTTGATTCCCGCTGTCACCCCAACTCTGACCTTTTTTTTTTTTACTATCTCTACACGTACTATGTATACAGTGTAAAATTCCATACCGAGATGTTTTGGGTCCCCCTGAAACAAAAACACAAACAAAAATACATTTTTGGAAAAAAGTCCGTGTGTGTGTGTCTGTAGACAGCATATCTCAAAAACAAAAAGACCGTTAATACCAAACTTGGTATTTAAGTGTGGTATCCTCCAAGGATGCGACACGAAGATTTTCAAGAAAATCCCCCCACCCTAAACTACCCTTTACGTGGAAATAATTTAGAAAATGTTGATTTTCTCAAAAATGGCTCTAACGATGTTGATTGAAATCTCTCATATTTAAGATATTTTCATACCAAATGAAATGTATATCTTGAATTTTCTGGTAATAGCCTCTAAAGACCTCTTTATTCGGGATGATCTTTATTGAAACTTGCATGACTGGTAAACCGTAAGATATGGACAAAAACTTACTACACCAAAAATGTAGATCACGATAAAACACAATATTTGTGTCACATATATTTTCTTCGTGGATTTGATCGTTTCTGAGATATTCCTTGTTATTGGTTTCAGCTTTAAAAACTTATACTTTTCTCGTACAGGAATTTGTCAAATTCTGTCCATACAAACAAAGGAACTACAGTCACATAGCAACCAGCTTTTGACTAATACTTTAACCTATGGTACTCCCTTATTTCGCTTCTACTTACAAGGAAGCAAGTATAAGACTATTTCTGCTACTCTTTTTTCTCGTTTTGAATGAAATAAATAGAGGCATAGGCTTTTTAACAATAATTTGTTGCATAGATGTAGAGAAAATCAAGAGAATGGAACACATCAGATTTTTTCTTTTACATAATTTCCCTTTGGTTCCGTTTCCTTCTCCTGCTTCGAAACTCTAGAGATCTACAGTGATCTCTGACAGTTACGATACTTCGTGGCCTCTCCGTCACACTGTTGCCACTGCTGCAGCATCAAACCTCTCAGCCGCTGGGCAGGGGCTCCTCACTTAAACCATCTTCAACGTCAACTTCATCTTCATGGTTGTTTCTAAAGTCACTGTCATTGCCCACGGCTGCAGCACCATACCTCTCAATCACTGGGCAGGGGCTCCTCTCTTAAATCATCAAGTCCAACTTCACCTTCAGGTTGTCTCTAAAGTCACTGTCATTGTCCACGGCTACAGCACCAAATCTCTTAGTCGCTGGGCAGGGGCTCCTCTCTTAAATCATCTTCAACTCCAACTTCACCTTCAGGTTGTTTCTAAAGTCACTGTCATTGTCCAAGGCTACAGCACCAAATCTCTTAGTCGCTGGGCAGGGGCTCCTCTCTTTAATCATCTTCAACTCCAATTTCACCTTCAGGTTGTTTCTAAAGTCACTGTCATTGTCCACGGCTACAGCATCAATCTCTCAGTCGCTGGGCAGGGGCTCCTCCCTTAAATCATCTTCAACTCCAACTTCATGGTTGTTTCTAACGTCACTGTCATTGTCCACGGCTACAGCATCAATCTCTCAGTCGCTGGGCAGGGGCCCCCTCTCTTAAATCAACTCCAACTTCACCTTCATGGTGTTATCTAAAGTCACCGTCATTGTCCACGGCTACAGCATCAATCTCTCAGTCGCTGGGCAGGGGCCCCCTCTCTTAAATCAACTCCAACTTCACCTTCATGGTGTTATCTAAAGTCACCGTCATTGTCCACGGCTACAGCATCAATCTCTCAGTCGCTGGGCAGGGGCTCCTCTCTTAAATCATCAACTCCAACTTCACCTTCATGGTTGTATCTAAAGACACCGTCATTGTCCACGGCTACAGCACCAAACCTCTCAGTCGCTGGCCAGGGGCTCCTCTCTTAAATCATCAACACCAACTTCACCTCCATGGTTATTTCTAAAGTCACCGTCATTGTCCACGGCTGCAGCATGAAATCTCTCAGTAGCAAGGCAGGGGCTCCTCTCCTAAGTTATCTTAATTGTCAACTTCATCTTCATCGTAGTTTCTAAAGTCACTGTCATTATCATTGCTTATATTTACAATAACATTAGGCTGAACTGCATTGAAACTGCAACAAGGATGACAGCATTGCTCACGTAGCATGAATCTGTTGGCAGAGAGGCGGACACACCTCTATCAGCCAAGATAGTGCTCTGGCTGTCAGGGATCACTATGAATCTCCCCGAGTTTCGGCATCGTGACGTATTGCGGTACTAGACAGATGGCGTGGATACTTACTTAAAAGGAAGAGTACTCCTGAGGACACTTGAGTACTTCTCGGCCGGCGGGTCGTTCATCGCCCTCTCTACGGAGCTTCAGCATTGGACCGGGACTTTAAAGCCTAGAACTGTTTGGGACTTCCATGTCGCCTGCCTACGGCCTGTAGCCTCCAATGGTTCCTTGATTCCATACCTTTCTCCCGTGGGGAGTGGTAACCCAATATAGGGTATACCCTATATCTATGGGTGAGCAATGCCTGACACAACCGTGGGACTGACCAGCAGCGCTGGCCGCTATGTCGGCGGAGGCAGGGATTAAGTATATTTTCCCTCCGTTGCGCAAGACTTGAATGAGAGTTGGGCAACTATCACGTGCTTGTTAGGCGATGCAATGGAGAGTATTCAGTGAAAGTGTATCAAGTGAAATGGGGCAACATATTTTCTTACAGGGGCACAATGTAATGAGCTGTTTCCTAAGCAGTTGTCAAAAATGCTTGAACAAAGAAGTGAGGGAGATCCAGCATGTACTTGCTCAATATTCTTGAGTATTTTACTTTATTTTTAATGGTTTATGTTATGTATGTTAGAAATTACTTACGCAACAACCCTTACCATATTTACTGCGGAATTTCTGTCACCCATACTGCCGACAACTTTGCTGACCAGCCGCACACCGCGAAACCGTTTGCGTGAAGGATCATTCAGCCTGTATAAGCATAGCTCCCTATCATCTCGTGTCAACTCAATGCACAAGTTCACGTTGGCTGGCGTTAACATAAATATGACCTTAAGCGTATTACCAGGGATAGGAATTCTTAAGTAGTTGGCTTCATATTAGCTAGACGCAATCCATCATAGCTAACGTACACTTGACGGTGGGTAAAACAAGATTTCGTGATTGACCTACATACCCAAAATGCTGTACCGGGTTTAGGGTGTGCTTAATATCCAGGATGTCACATTTTAAACTCCGGATATTATAAGGCTCGAATTTATTTTGAGGGATTATATATGAATCAAATTCAACATCTGAAAAATATGAATACATATCTTACAGTTGAGGATGCAATAGCTTGAATTAGAAAGTATTTCAATGAAGTATTTAGTTGTTATTAGGAGGATTACGTGCAGTAGCAAAAACAGACTTTCTTTTTGTGCAAACATAAGAAACTGGCCAATAAAAGAGCGATTCTCATCAAGTGGTCATTCTCCTGTCCCACATGAGCTATTGCGACACCAGTGCCTAACTGCTTTTCTGTGTAAGACCACGGACTAAATCACAGG
Organism: Hymenopus coronatus; assembly: GCA_030762935.1. Classification (NCBI taxonomy): domain Eukaryota; kingdom Metazoa; phylum Arthropoda; class Insecta; order Mantodea; family Hymenopodidae; genus Hymenopus; species Hymenopus coronatus. Next base: position 34,207,956 of record CM060897.1, read on the forward strand.
AATACCTATAAACATCGCAGCAAAACCAGCTGTGATGGTAGTTTTTTTTATTTTTTTTTATTTTAACACTTTAACCGGGTAACTGGTTCATATATATTTTGATACGTGCACATTTATCTGTTTTGTCGGTAGTCTCTACACAGACCGCCAATCATTCAGCTGTTTCATGCTCTCTTGTCATTGGCTGTTCTTTATGTTTCAGTTTGGTTTTGTGAATGACAGTACATCGATGTCTGCTTCACGTTTAACAATCCCGAATTCGATTGTCGGTTAGAGTGTGTTATCCGGATAAGATTTATTTCCAGGACTTTCCCTTACTTTGAGGAGACGAATGATGGGTAACTCTAACCTCTATGGACCTCGGGCTCATTTAAACATCTGTACTCCTTTTTCATTCATATCTTTCGGTATGACGTATCAGGTTAAAGAACGTTATGCAGAAGGGGGAAAAAAATAACAACTTCGATTTTAGATTATGTTTTACTTTACGTCATTGTGTTCATGCTCAATTTAAATTCTGAGTAGTTCCTAAGAGCACAAAACAAAGAAAGGATTTCATTCTACATACATATTTGTTTTTATTTTCTCTACAACATTTCTACGTATAATACAACCTAGACGGAGAGTTTTGATCAGTTCAGCTGCCTTAATGCCAGCGCTTACGGACTCTGACGCAATTAAAAGATGCTGAGCGGAACATTTGAGCTCGGTATTTGGGTTGAACTAGGCAGGGTAGTGTTTCCCGCCACCCATGGGAAACTGGGTACGTTTGGGCACTTTGTCTTATTTACTCAATACGTCATTCACAAACCAATCTAATAAATGCCTCACAATCCAATTTAATACATCCCTCACAAAGCGACACAGTAAAACCCTCCATCAGATGGATTCGGAGACGCCTTAATGCCCTCTGGTATCAGCCTAAAGAGGACTGCAACGGTGACTAGACACCGACGGTTACACCGAGTTTTTTCGGTAGTCTTCTGTTCTAGAGTTGACGCGTGTAAGTGGAGTATCCACTTCTTCCCGTGTGAAAGCAAGGGCGAGGAGGGTTGGAATATAAGATAAAACCGTCCTAATGGAAAAACTCATGGAGGATTTCCCTGAGATGTAGGGCGGAGCTTAGCTAGCCGGCTCTTGCCTCTGGCTCTTTACCTTAATATCAAAAATTCAATACCGAGATTTCTCTTGAATGCAATATATCAAAGGCCTACCTCTGTGGTGTGGGTTTAGCATGTCAAACTCAGAGTAAAGAGACAATGATTTCGAATCTCGGGCAGGGTGAGTTGTTCGATCCTCAACCGAGCGTGGTGGCGCCGCCATAACGCATGCGACTCAGGAGGTTGTGAGTTTGGTTCCCTTAGCCTACCTTCCTTATGTTTGGGGGGGGGGGGGTTTCCCCTGTCGCCAACCAACAGTTCATTAGATCCTCCGAATTTTCCTGAACAAACGTTCCATTTCCTGTGTTGCATTTTAGAGGTTAAAGTAAGACGGTGCTCGGCGGGTTGCGCTTGGATGATGGCCTTCGCATTGTAGATATTTATTCCTGACGTACGCTTACGCTCAATGGAGCCCCCTCGAGAAACCCATTCTGCTCTGGTTTTGTCGGTTGCGCCCGTGTGAGGTGGAGGCGTTTAATCTGGAACCGTTGGGGACCCCGTCCTTGAACTATTTTGTGCCCATCCCCAACCGAATCTAGTCACCATTCCGATCTCTTCTCTTATGCCTAACTCCCTGGAGTTACGCTCCTAGGGCCTGTGTGCGATGCTCTGCCACAGTGGCTGGGTACCTGTCCGTGAGTAATCCTACCCGTTGCTGAAAAAAGAAATAGGTACATTATTGTTCTCTAGGAGACAGCAATAACACCATCCGAGCGTTTCCATGTGAACACAACAATGTACCGTTTCCATTGCTATCGGCCAACCTGTTCCATGGAAATTTAAATAAGCTCAGTTTTTTCTGATGTTAATCAGCGTATGTCAACGAAGTAAGTTAAAAGAAACTTGTAATCAGATGGCCGAGAAAGGTAAAATGCATTGACATAAAAACAAAAATTAGAATTAATTGAACAGTTTGAGAAGGGGGAAACTACTACAAAACTAAGCGATGATTATGGTATTGGAATGTAGACTGCTCGGAACATTAAAAAGAATAAGCAGAAAGCACAGGATTTTGTCAGGAACTGCAATTATATTCTTGACCATCTGAATAAAAAAGCATGAAGAGATCTATATTCGGTGAATTATAGGTGAACAACACAGGAAAGAAAGCCGTTCTGCGCAGACGCCTGGTGCATAAACAGTGAGCATGTTTTCTCAATGGAGTCCTTAAGTGATGACGTCAGCCGTTGCTACTATTTTCCAAACAACTGGTTGCGAAGGAGTTTGTTCTGTATATTCGTGTGTATCTTTGCGAGAAGGCTATTTAGAAAAGTGTGGATTAATTTTACATCACTCTTACATAACTAAAGTTGTGTACTTAGCTGTTATTGGTATGTGTTCATTGTTATTAGGAATTATAGTGGTAAATATAGCGTTGCGTTGTGACATAGCATTGTGATTTACAAAGACCGAGTTAAGAATAAGTAAACACTACTTCTATGCTTTATCCTACAAATGAATCGAGTAATGTTACGTAAATAGTTTACTATCCATAGACTTAACAAAAAAGCATGGAGCTCATAGCAAACTAACCTCACATTTGCATACATTTGGGATAACCTCTAAAGCAGCATTACCTAAATGCCTATGCGGTGAAGCTTTGGTTTTTGTACCGGTAATGGATTTTCCTCTGAGTATGTTTAAATGAATTCAACGTAATGTTATAGGGTAGAGCTGTTTATCGCAGGTGAAAACCCTAATTTCGACGAAACAAATTAATATAATTTCCGCTTTTTTCTGTATGCGGTCATTATCAGAAAAGCTACCCGCTACAATATTATAATACGTTTTGTAATGCATTGATTTTAAAGTAAAGTATATCATCACTTAATAAAATCAGAAGATATACCTCGTTCGCTTATCACCTTTTATATCTCCGCACAATCAAGGAACATTGCAATCATATACATCATAAACATCCAACATTAAACGGAAAACTTCATTTGATACATACCATGCAATGATCAGAACTATAACTTCACAGAAAACTTATATACAGAATAAAAATACTTTTTGGATATTTTATAAGAGTATACTTAATAATAATATTTTACAATAACTTAGCACTGGGCCTTGTAGCTTCATGTTTGTCTAGTATTATAGAGATATGTAAATATGTTTGGGAAAATCAGGCCACACGACACATAGTTTAAAATGTTCCGAATGAGGTAACACCTTGGTTCCACTCAACCCATTAAACTAACTTTAAAAAATCTGATGTGTTCCATTCACATGACTTTCTCTATATCTCTGTAACAAATTATTGTTAATAAGCTTATCTTTTATTTATTTCTTGCTCATCCAGAAACATTAGCAGAAATAGTTTTTATTTCTTGCTTTATTGTAAATAGAAGCGAAATAAGGGAGTACCATAGGTTAAAGTGAAAGCCAAAAACTGGTTGCTATTGACTGATTGTATGGACAGGAGTTGACAAATTCCTGTATGAGAAAAGTATAAGTTTTTCAAAGCTGAAACAAAAAAAAAAAAAAAATACAAAAAAAATAATATCTCAAAAACGATCAACTCCACGAAAAAAATGCATATAACATAAATTGTGTGTTTTAACGTGCTTAAATTTTGTGTGTGTTAAGGTTTCGTCCATCTATTACGGTTTAGTAGTTATGCAAAATTCATCCAGAATTCAGAGGCTATTCCCAGAAAATTCAAAATATACATTTTATTTGTCTGGTAAATATCTTTAATATATGATATTTTAATCAAAATCGTTAGCCATTTGTTAGAAAATCATAATTTTCGAAAAAAGTTCCATGTAAAGGGTAGTTTGGGGTGGGGGATTTCTCTCAAAATCTTCGTGTCGCATCCCTGGAAGATACTAAACTTAAATACCAAGTTTGGTATTTTACCGACTTTTCATTTTTGAGTTCACGGACACACTGACACATGGACACACACACACACGAACCTTTTTCTGAAAATACTTTTTTGGATACAGGGACCCTAAAACATATATTTCCGGTGAAATCTCGGTATCGAATTTTTTGGTGGAGTGCAATACCTTCTCTATACACTATGTACATAGTACGTATAGAGAAAGTAAAAAAAAAATCAGATTGTGATAAAATCAAATCAAACACTGAAGTAAAATATAAGAATGGATTGATTTTGTAATCGTGACAAATAAGTGCAGTATGTAATTATAAACACAAAATTTAGGATAATTGCACCCTGTGCTGTATTTATGCTTAGATGTCAGTAGACTAATTAACACGATAAGGTCCAAATAGTATACGTTTGCCATACTGTTAGTTAGGTTGTGTTTGCTTTTCCAATTGAAATGAGCCGAGAAACACGATATTTTTAAACCTGAAATTCCGGAATTGCATAACTAGGGAATAACACTTGGTCTTATTAATGTAAATCCGAGTACAATACCTATTGTTGAAAGAGTGTTAGCGAAGGCTAAGCGTAAACCTTGTATGGACTAGCTGCCCTTTCTTTAGGTTACCTTTTCTTGGATTCCTCGCAAAAATTAAGGGATATTTTCCTTAATCCCAACTTTTGAAGTATTTTGAAATTTTCCGCCAGCTCTCCTACAAGGCAATAAATAAAATCGTGCAAAACAAAAGCACCGCCATATGTGCTATTTTCTTAGTTTTTCAGTATGGTATTTCTACACGTATAAGTATGTTTTTACCTAATAGTAATCTTAATTTTTGTCGTTTGTAGACATTGGTCATGTGTTAGTTTTCAGGGTCGAAACACGCAGCCATCGTGAGATAAAACGCCCTTAGTCCCACCTCAGATATTCTAATCTAGTGGATCAAACCAAAGTAATTTAATCTGGCGTATTATAGCACAATTACACTAAAACCTAATAATTATATAAGAGGCTTACACAAATTTCCATTAGGAACCAGAGTTATAACGAATCTCCATGACAACGGCTAGCAGAGACGTCAGACTTAAGAAGTCCACAGTGATAATGACTAACTGGCTGATGGACAACGGGAGTAGAGCGGGAAGGAAGGAGAGGCAAGAGTGGGGGAAGCAGCTCGCCAAGCCGCAACGGTAACTTCCCCTCTCAACATTCTTTTCTAGGTTGTAAACCTATAGATGCTGCACTTTTGCATTGATTTAGCAAAACATGAGCAGAAGACGCCATTGTTTCAGGTACGATGTGTGCCGAAAAGTCAAAATTTTAATGTTGAAAAATCAATAACTTTTTTTTTTTTCAAATCACCTTCAAAACTAGCTCCTAATCCTGATATAAATATTGTTAAAATAGAAATAGGAATCACAAATGTACTAAATGTATTAGTAGTTTAACCTAAAACTAAATTAATTATTTTAATATATAAATACAAGTATATAAAAGCACTTATATGCAGCGTTACGGTTACAGGAAGAATTTCCTACCTAGATTTATATAATGTACCTTAAAAACATTAAATTACAGGTTTCTCGATTATTCGTGCAACTTCTCCCGCATTATCCCAAATAATCGGGAGTATACCTAATATATACAAGGTCATGAGGTGTAAGTATTTGCGTGCGACTGTGTCCATTTGTTTGTGAGTGTGTGTGAGTTAAATTAAATTAATATTAAAGTCATTTATGGACGCTCTTTAACTGCTATGGTTCTCAGCATCCCATTTTATGTTCGGCGTGAAAGACCGCTTAATTATGCCCAGAGGCCTTTCAAACAGGGTTGTGATTCTTTTTCGTGCCGTAAATCTACGACACGGGACAACGGCTTTACTTCCCTTCCCAAGTAAGCCTTTACGACCCAAAAAAATCATTGTTCTTCGCCGGGTTTAATCCCACAACCTTGGGAACCAAAGTTTCCCTAGATCACGGAAGTCGCGCGCGCGCTCACGTGTGTGTGTAAGTGAATGTGTGAGGTACCTAGGTCAAAAAATAAGTTTTACTCTCTCCACACGTACTATGTATATAGTGTATGGAGAAGGTATTGTATTGCACCTAACATACCTAGATTTAATCGTAAATACATGTTTTGAGACCCCCTGAAACCAAACACATTTTCAGAAAAAGGTCTATGGGTGTGTGTATCTATGGACAATGGCCCAAAAATGAAAGTCGATTAAATACTAAACTTGGAATTTAAGTTTAGTGTCTCCCAAGGATACATTTCAAGAAATCCCCCCTTCTCCAAACTACCTTACGTGGAAACAATTTTCGAAAGTGTTGGTATCCTCAAAAATACCGCTAACGATTTTGATTAAAATATCGTATATTAAAGATATTTACATGACAAATAAAAAGTGTATCCGACTTTTCTGGAATAATTTCCGAAAACCTCTATTCTAGGTAAATTTTGCTGAATTTAGCACAAATGGTAAACCTTAAGAGATGGACGAAGACTTACGACACAAAAAATGTAATTTCGTTAAAACAAATAGTTTATGTTATATATGCCTTTTTTTTCTTTTTTTCTTTCTTTCTTTCTTTTCTCTGTAGAGCTGACCGTTTCTGAGATATTTCTTGTTATTGGTTTGAGCTATAAAATACTTATACTTTTCTCATATGCGGATATGTCAACATCTGGCCATACAGAGAAACGAATTTCAATAACATAGCAACCAGCTTTTAAAGATTTTACCTATCGCTTTAGCCTAATGAATTCCCTTATTTCCCTTCTACTTACAGGGAAACAAATAATAAGATAATTTCTGCTAAAATTTTATCTCGATTAGCATTAAGTAGATAGAATAAGCTTTTTAACAATCATTAATTATAGAAATGTAGGAAAAGTCATGTGAATGGAACACATCAGATTTTTATGACTATTTTATAGAAGCTATATAAAAGCTAACGTTTTGGATCGAGAAAGTGATGTGAATACAACAGATCAATTATTAATACTGCAAAATATAACATGTAATGAAAGGCAAATATGTGACACAACAGGTTTCTTCATTTATATCAAATGAAATACTGAACTCAAAATGAAATAAGCTGGGATTTGTTTTATGTTGTTGAATGCTGAAGTAGGCAGGAAGGCAACAGCTCCGTTTCCAATTAATTTGTTTGGCTTCATTCTATAGAGGGATTTTTAATTTTCTGGCTGTTATATATTTACTACAGGATGATATTAATTTTTACGGAAAGGAAATGCTGCAACCTAATTAATTGGCTTTTCGTACGTAATAAGTCCCGTATAAAATGAAGACATCTGTATAATTATACAGCTTAAAGTCCTTTTTATAAAGGATGAATTCTTGGAGATAAAACGCAAAAATGAAAACATCTGTTTTGCTGTGGGAGGGTTCAGAAGTTATAACTAAACTTCAATCATTCATATCGTAATATGCATTTAATGTTTGAATTACCATATCCTGTAGCATCTAGGACATGGTGTTCCAACTCTGCTTGCATAACTGGTAAACTTAGAATTCCATTCGAATTCTTTATTTAATTGATGAAAGTGCTAAAACCACTTTAACATTAAAAACTATTGGACATCAGTGGTGTTGAAGTTACGAATATGTATATATATATATACAATATATATATAAATATATAAATAGACAAAAATTACTACACAAAAATGTGGATCTCGTTAAAATACACTTTCTGTTAAATATATTTTTGTGGAGTTAATTATTTCCAAGATATTCCTTGTTTGGTTGAGATTTCCCTATATGTACACATTTCTCAAATGAGAAAGAATTTTTGTTTCCATTTTCATTCTGGTAATGCAAGGAAACCGGAATTTTAATGGAATCGTATAGCAACAAACATTTGATTAACCCTTTAGCCAGCTGGATCTAAAAAATGAAATAACAATTATTATTATTATTATTATTATTATTATTATTATTATTATTATTATTATTATTATTATTATTAAAGATAATATCGCCATCCATGTTCATCGCCCTCCGTGGTGTAATGGTTACCATGCTAGCTTCATATACCCAAGGTCGCGGGTTCAAACCCGGCGGAGGACGATTGGATTTTTTACCGGTGCAAAAACATATCCTTAGCATGGCTTCCTTCGGAAGGGAGGTAAAGCCGTTGATCCCATGTCGTAGATTTACGGCACGTAAAAAAACCTCAAGCCTGATAAGAGAGGCCTCTGTGCAAAATTAAGCGGCCGTTTACGCCCAGTATAGAATGGGACACGGCAGTTAAAGAGCGTCCATAAATAACACGCCATTTCCATTTTACCATCCATATTCAATCTAATAAACCAATTTCTCCTAATAAGTTTAAAGAAGGAGGTGCCGCTATATTACAATACGATAGTAAAACCATCACAATGCCATTCTCGGTATCAAATTTAATAAACCTTTATTTATTAATTAATAATGTAAGAAAATATGTAATAAAATAATTTTAGCTGATGTTTATCTCGATTAGCAAGAAGTAGATAGAAAAATAAGCTTTTACTGAGCGGAATAACTGAAGCAAGGTTCAAATCCCGTTGCCCGAATATCTGGATCCCCCCCCCCCCCCTGGTTTCCCTTGGTCCCTAAGGTAAATACAGGGTTGGATATTTAATATCACGATTCAAAGTTTCACCATAAGTTTCTGTGAAATATGACCAAAAATTGTGAAAAATTAAAAAATTACTTCTGTTCGTAATAAAATAATATGAACTCTAAACTTTAAGAAAATATATCGTTTTTCCCACTTGGCGCATACTTTAACTACAAATTAACTGAATCTTAAAACGTGCAGATGGATGCTTATTTACACGTAGTCCTAACTTTAAAGCATGTTTACTCACAAACTATTTCTCAACCATTTTCCATTCTTAAGTGCTTTCTTTGTTTAAAAAAATGTTATACTACTCTCAAAGGTACACTAAAGAGAATGATCATATATTTTTCCTAAATAGTGCTCCAATTTTGAGAAATAAATTATAGCATTTTGAAAAATCAAGAGTTCGAAAAGTAAAAGTTTTTCTGCGATAATTGGGGTTAATATTAACACATGTAATATGACACTTCTATTTGTAATCTCATTTAATGAGAATATTTTTAAAAATGCATCACATGGCTCATTTTTATTAGAACATTGAACTTAGACGATAAACATTATTATTTAAATAACCATCCAAACTAGCATTTGATACATGACCAAAATATTATTATTTGTACTAACTGGTATAAATTTGAATAAGATATATTATATACTCTGAATTTTCCAAATTTTAAAGGTGCACCAAGCAGTATTAAAACTCAAAACAGGTGGTGATTGTGATGCCTTGTTATCTGACCATAGATAGTGAAAAAGATCTAGACTGGACGGCATACTAAACCCTATATGCAGATTTAATTAGTATGGTGTAAGGGGATGCGATCTCGAAGGCTAGCTGCACCCAATAAGGTATCTAACTGAGTTGATAGAGCCAAGCACGTAAAACGACGTAAAGTAAAATAAAATGACAGAAGGTTTATAGGAACATTTTCTTACAGAATAGGTAGAGAAAGTAGTGTGAAAATAGTTATACGATTTCTATATAAGTAAACGGTTATCTTATAGCACCAGAGAAATGTTTACTATCGGTTTTGGAATATCACATAGCAGATGTAAGGAGAAAAGGGCGCCAGGGGCGTCTGAGGGGCTTGAGGGGCAGAGAATAAGAAGGGGATGGGAAAGCGGGTGAGGGAAGTTTATGCAACAAGGTTAACTTCTTATCCAGCATTCTACAAAGAAAGTCACAAATATAACATGAAATAATCTTAAAATAAATAACGTAAAACATGCAGATTATTTTCTGAGACTGGTACACACGTACCTCAGCATAATGCAGAATCCCTTTCGTTTGTGAAGCTAATGCCCATTAGCTTGTGTTGTGGCATAGAGAAAATGTAATTTGTGGTGGAGTAAGGCAAGTTTGCGGCTAGTGGGAACATATCAAAGGATTCTCTGGTCCAGCTGTAATAATGAAGATGGGATGCTGATCCTCAGGCCATCCGTCTGCAGCTAAAGACAAGGAGACTCTGAGATATAAACGTACCAGTTCGTGGTGAGAAACATAAGGGACTGTTTCACTTTTAAGCTGATTCATCTGTAAAATTTGTTCAAAAACTGTGAAAATTAAAAAGAAAATACTTTCTCCAACACATATGTGCAATATACGTACATAGTAGGTGGAGAATGTATATTATATACCACCCAAAAATTTAAAAGCCCAGACATTTCACTAGAAATACACGTTTTGAGATCACTGAATTAAATACTCTGATGAGCTACATTCATATAACTTTCTCTATATCTCTGTAACAAATTATAAGCTTCTTCATCATCTATTTATTTAAAACTAAAACATTAGCAAAAGGTCTTATTACTTAGTTCCTTAAAGATGAGTGAAATAAGGGAATACACTATGCTAAACCGACAGTCAAATGTTTTAAAATGTGGATGCTATGGAGTTTTTTTTTAGTGCTTAACGCCCGCTTTCACCACTTGTAGTACCGCAGGCGATGGCACTGGTGATACATGGAATGAAGATGGAGCACCGGTGGGCTGCGATGGCGGGAGAAATCGGGAAACGCGGAGAAAACCCGCCTCAGCGCCGCTCATATGCGGTCGCTTGGGACGGAACCCGGGCCGTCTAGGTGAGAGGCGAGTGTACTATGGGATTGAAATCCGTTTCTCTGCGTGGTCAAGCGTCGACAAGTTCCCGATCAGAAAAGTTTAAATCAATAACAACGAATATCTCGAAAACGGCCAAATCCACTAAAAAAATGTATAAGACAAATTATGTTTTATCGTAATCTACATTTTTGTATAGTAAGTTTTTGTCTATCTCTTACGGTTTACTAGTTGTGCAAAATTAAATGAAAATCATCCAGAATAAAGAGGTCTTTAGAGGCTATTCCCAGAGAATTCAAGATATAAATTTTATTTGGCATGAAAATATCTTAAATAATAAGAGATTTTAATCAAAATCGTTGGAGCCAGTTTTGTAAAAAACACATTTTTTAAATTTTTTCCATGTTTTTTTTGGTAGTGTTTAACGCCCGCTTTAACTACTTATGGCACCACAGGCGGTGACACTGATGATACATGAATATGGAGCACCGGTGGAATGCGATGGCGGGGGAAACCGGAGAACCCGGAGAAAACCTGCCCCCCAGAAATCTCACATGCGGTCGCTTGGGATCGAACCCGGCCCGTCTATGTGAGAGGCGAGTAGTCTAACCACTCGGCCACGGTGCGGCCTTTTTTTTCCATGTAAAGGGTTGTTGGGGGTGGGGGATTCTCTTGAAACTCTTCGTGGAAGAGTTGGAAGATACGAAACACAAATGCCAAGTTTGGTATTTAACGGTCTTTTCGTTTCTGAGCTATGCTGTCCACAGACACACACCCACACACGAACCTTTCTCTAGAAATTCTTTTTCTGGATTCAGGGGACCCAAAACATGTATTTCCGGTGAAATCTCGGTATCGAATTTTTGGTTGCATTACAATACCTTCTCTGCACACTATGTGCATAGTAGTGTAGAGAAAGTAAAAACAAAACGTTTCAAAATTCATATATATATAGGTATCTCTGTGGGCAGCTTCGCTCAAAACTGAAAAGTTGGTTAAATACCAAACTTCGTATTTAAGTTGACTATATTCCAAGAATGCGCTTCGAAGATTTTCAAGAAAACGCCCTCACCCCCCAACTATTGTTTACATTAACATGAAACATTTTGATTTGCCCAAAATTGGCTAACGAATTAGATTAAAATGTTGTATTTTAGGATATTTTCATAACAAACGAAATGTATATCTTAAATTTTTGGAAATCGTCTGTAAGAGCTCTTCACTCTGAATGACTCTTGTATAACTCGAAAACATAAGAGATGGGCAGAATCTTACTACACAAAACCAGTAGATATCATTAAAACAGACAATTTGCCATTCATATACAGTTTTGTGCAAAGTTAACCATTTCCGCGATTTTCCTTGTTATTTTTTCCTGTTTTAAACTACTTAAACTTTTCTCAAGCGGGAAGTCAAGTTTCGCTTTATTACTTTTTTTTTTTTTATTCCTCGGAATGCAAAAGAGAACCGAATTACAATTGTTTCACATAGCGATGGCTTTTAAAAGATTTAACTATCGCTTTAGCTTAGTAATTTTTTTTATTTCCCTTCTGCTTATAAGGAAGCAAGTAAAAACACCGTATCTGCTAATGTTTATCTCGATTAGCATGATGTAAATAAAAGAATAATCTTTTGTACGGAAAGCTTATTTGTAGAACAGCTAGAAAAAGTCATATGAATGGAACACATCAGATTTGTAGAGAAAAGGTTCGTGTGCACATGGGTGTGTGTATCCGTGTGTCTGTGAACACTACAACTCAAAAACCAAAAGTCAGTTAAATAACAAAATTGATATTTAAATTCATCTTCCAAGGATGCGAAACTAGGATTTTCTCTTTACATGGAAACAAAATTCTACAATTGTATACTAAAGATATTTTATACTATTAAAGATATTTTATAAGAATAGCCTCTGAACAACTCTTCATCTGAATGGATTTTGCATAACTGGTAAACCGTGGGAGATAGACAAAAAGTTACTGCTCAAAAATGTAGAGCTCGTTCAAGTCACACAATTTATACCATATACGATTTTTTGGAAAATTATCCATTTCCGAAATATTCTTTGTTATTGGTTTCAATTTTAAAATAGCTAAGTTTTCTCATATGGAATTTGTTAACTCCTGGCCATGCAAGGAGAACGAATTTTAATGACATAGCAACTAGCTTTTAAAATATTTGACGATCGCTTTAGCTTAGTATAGTCCCTAATTTCCCTTTTGCTTATAAGCATCTGAGTAATAAGACTATTTCTGCGAATGTTTATTTCGATTAGTATGAAATAGATAGAAGAATAAGTTTATAAGTATAATTTGTTACAGAGGTACAGAGAAAGAATGGAACACATCAATTTTTTTTTTTTTTTTTTTTCACTTGAAGCATTTGAACTACCAATTAACTAAAACAGCAAATGGAGGTAAATGCTTATTAACAGGTTCTCTGAAATTTAAATCTTCCTATTCTTTCAAACATTTTTCTACATTTTTTCACTCCCATAATGATCCATCCGATGCAATTTTTATAGTAATTTACTTAAACACTTTTCATATTTCATATCAAAGGCACGTTAAGGAAAATTACCATATTTTTTCGAAATAATGATCTAGTTTTAGGAACAAAAAAATTAATTTTGAAAAAAAATGAATAGCTATGGAGATTAACAATAGTAATAACTTTTCTAAATAACTAGGGGTTAATATAAATAAATCTGATGTGTTTCATTCACATGACTTTCTCTATCTGTTCTGCGAACAAACTATCCTTACAGAATATTATTCTTTTGTCTACATCATGCGAATCGAGCACAAACATTAGCAGATAATTAACTTATTACTTGCTTTCTTTTCTTTGATGACCATGAAGGGGGCTGGAGGACAATGAATAATTACATCCCTTTTGAGAAAATTGTTAAGTATTGGAAAATGTAAACCAATGACATTGAATATTTCATAAATCCTACAAAAGAAAGAAATGTATTGTTTTTCGAGATCTACATTTTTATATAGTAAGGATTTGTGTACCTACGGTTTACCATTTACGCAAAAGCCATTAAGAATGAAGAGGTCTTCAGAGCCTATTCCCAGAACATTCAAATATACATTTCATCTGTTATAAAAATGTCTTAAACATATGTTATTTTAATTAAAACCCTTGGAACCATTATTGAGTAAATTAATGTTTTCGAAAAAGTTTGTATGAAAGGGGTAGTTTGGGAAGGAAGAATTTTCTCAGTACTTTGTGTCCCTTCTTGGAAGAAGCTGAACTTAAATACCAATTTTTCTATTTAACCGTTTTTTCATTTTTCAGTTATGCTGATCACAGAAACACGATACAGACACACATGCACACTCACTCACTCTCTCTCTCTCTCTCTCTCTCTCTCTCGCTCTTTAGACGGCCCGGACTCGTTCCCAAGGATCCCATGTGAGATTTGTGATGAAAAAAGCGGCGCGTGGGCGGCTTTTCTCCGGGTTCCGCGGTTTCCCCCGCCATCGCATTCCACCGGGGCTCCATCTTCATTCAATGTATCACCAGTGTTATCGTCTGCGGTGCCGCAAGTAGTGAAAACGGGTGTTAAACACTACCAAAACACACACATACGTACACATTTTCCATTTTTTATTTAATTATTTTTTGTATTTTAATTGATTTTTTTATATTTTTGGATTTATTCATTGGGTTGCAAAAGAAATATTTCCGGTGAAATCTAGGTATCGATTTTTAGGTAGCGTATAATACTTCGTCTACTTACAGTACGTAGTAGAGAAAGAGGAAAGCTTTTGTAATGTGTATAAAAGTAAAGAACAGTGGGAGAGAGGTCATGTGAAAGTAACATTTGAGCTTTTTATTCAAGAACTTCAAAACTTAAGTTTCCAGTGAAATTAGAATATGATTTGTTTATTTCAATACAATATTTCCTCCGCTACCACAGATCATCGCTAGAAAAAATAAAAGTTGTTACAGGAAAATGGATTTTAAAGCAGAACACAGGCTACAAGAGAGGCAGGCAGGTTGTAGAAAGGAAATGGTTTGTGTATATTCTGCAAGATAGCCTTTGCGTATCCTTTCTCACGTGACGCGTTTTAAATAACCCAATTTATATGCATGTAAATGTTATACTTAGAGTTTAAACAACCTCACTAAAACAACAGAATGCGAAACCTCGCATGTACGCTATTGAAAATAACAGCGCAAAACTTCGGCCTGCCGTTTGAATGTGAAACTGGCGTCTGAACGGGCTGAATACTATCACCATAATATCCCATCTTTTTTCATTTATTCACATTATTAATATCAAACGTGAAACAAGAAGTTTTAAATATGTTATAGAGAAAAGCATAAAAGACTAAATATACAGACAGTACAGGAAAGAAAAAGAAAAAAAAAACTGTGATTTTTATTTTCATTTTAAATGAGCAGAATAATTTAAGTTATTTGCTACTCGTTGAAACAAAAAGTAATATCAGATAGAAAACTTCTTTCCTACTTGTATAGTCGGGATTTGAACCCAGGATATTCGGCTTGTCGTGTAGTTGCACATTCCAGCTGAAATTTTATTGCGAAATTCCAATACTTGTTCCCAATGAAATCTCGGTATCGAATTTTTAAACGGGGCACAGGACTACCTGTACTTATAGGTAGGTAAGGGGTAAGATGGTGGAGATTCAGAACTGATCCGTCGAGGGAGGTAAGGTTTTAGGCGAGATCAGATACAGGGCGGCCGGAGCCAGGAATGACAGGCTCCCTATAGTTTCCAAAATGAAACTCACCAACAGTCGGATAGGCACGCTGGTGGGCCGCGCATAGACTCGAACGCCACAAAGGTTCGGCCCTTATACCCTAGCAACCCACATATATAGAAAGAATAGATAGGAAATGTCCTATCCTTATGCATTGTGGTTGGTGAAACATGTTTTTGTCAAGCCGACTTATTTACATACTACACTTTTGAGATGAGTACGCCTTTTGTGGGTTAAATGTGCAACCAAAATAAGATGTGTTAAATGTCAATTAAGCAGTGCATTTGGACTGTATATTTTAAACCAGTAAATGGTCAATACGTGTGTGGTGTTTGGTTGTGGTTTCTCGTATAGCAGAAGAAATAAGCACGGAAAAGAAAATGTTTCAATACATAGATTAGGGTACTTATTTAAGTGATTTTGTGGTATTAAATATTTAATTAAGCAGTAAATATAAAGTGTAAATAAGTTTTAAACCAGTAGAATGGTCAATATGTGTTTGCTATTTGGTTGTAGTTTCTCTATTGGCAGAAGCAAAAACAAGGAAAGGGAAATTCGCAGAAAAAAATGGCAACCTACTCGGTTTATAAAAAACCCATTGCTAATTCCCCCATTTAGCAGCTATCGCGAGAATAATATCAAATTATGTGCTAATGATACCAGAACCGTGAAAATAGGGTGGATGTACCTCGAACTCGGAATGCAATACATGCAGTCGATAGTGAAAGCCATTATTATCTTTGGGATAATTTCTGATAATTATCACCCTTTTTTGGTGTGCACTTAAAAATGATTCCAAGCATCCTATATATTCAGTTTTAGACAAAGGAATTAGAACAAAATTAAGTTATGACCTTACCGCGATGTTTACTGCAATGATATCAATTTATCAATAATAACTTCTGACAGGTTAAAAATTGTGATTGCATTAAATATTCCTTCAATTAGAGATCTCTCCCCTTCTACTGCTCTTTGTTCTTTACTTAAAAACTTGGAAAAGCTATTAATTTGAGGAATGTTGCGTATGATGTATATGGTAGTCTGTAGAATCACAAGATAGCGGTTGGACATAAAGCGTGCTTCATTTCCACCCTGTACAGCCGAAGACCAGGTAACGTTGAGAGTTCCAGAGAGCATCCTTTTTCTCTGCCATGCCACACCGAAGCACCATTGCTGACACTTCCATACCTGAAAGACACAGCAACGGGACGGGCGAAGTATAAATTAAATATCAATGAAACGATACTGAGGAACAGTTGATACGGGGGATGAAAGAAACCATTCCAGCATTTGTCTTGGAATTCTGAAACACCCTCAGTCAAAGTTGACAGTCGTCAAGGATCGAACTCGAATGCGAGTTGCACAGGTTATTGAGGCAAAAATAATAATAAAAAAAAAAAACTGATGTATTACATTCACATGACTTTCTCTACCTAACTTGCATTATACTATTCTTAAAAACGTTTATTCTTCTATCTACTTCATGCTAATCAAGATTAGCATAAATGGTTTTGCTTCCTATTTTCTTATAGGTTCTAGGAGAGTAAAGGAATAAACTAATCTAAAGTGATATTCAAACATTGTAATGTTTGGACCCTATTTGATGACCTTAAAATTCCGTTCCAGTTGTATATATCAGAAATGATTAACTCCAATAATAATATGTATATAATAAAATTGTGTATTCATGAGATCTACATTTTTAATAGTAAGTGTTTGTCTATCTGTTATAGTTTACCAGTTGTGCAAAAACACCCAGAATGAAGAAGACTGCAGAAAATACAAAATATGCATTTTATTTGTCAAATAAATATTTTTATATGTAATATTTTAATTAAAATCGTTAGAGCTATTTCTTTAGAAAATCTGATATTTCGAAACATGTTCCACGTAAAGGGTGCTTTTGGATTTTACTGTAAATTTTGCATGACATCCTTGGAAAAACACTGAACATAAACACCAACTTTGGTACTTAACCGACTTTTCTTTTTTGTATACATATAAGGACAGCCTTTTTTGTAAGATAACTTTTATTGAATTCAGAGCCTTTCAAAGCACGCATTTCCGGTTAAATCTCGTGTCAAATGCACATTGTACGTGGAAGATAAACTTATTAACCCAGCTAAAACTCTCATTTCTAATATTCAGAAAGAACAAATGATAATACTTTACGTGTTCGGACGAATACTTTTTGGATTCACTGTACCTCTAAACCATATTCGAGAATGGTCTTTAGAAGCGATAAAACAGGCAACGGATCGTTCCAATAATTTTCGAGATTAGTGCTTTCACACAGACAGATGTTGCAGTGCAACGAACTGTGTAGGGGTAGCAGATGTGAGTCGTAGAAAATCGATTCCTCAGTGCTCGATTTATCCCGCAAACAAATCATCAGGCAGAAAGAAATTTACAAACCTTTTTTGTGCTCAGAGGAAGGTTGTTGAAGAATTAAAACTACGTCTAAGGGCTCCAAAAGCAAGTAGAATCACTGTACACCAGCGAAGTGACCTACAGGGTAGTCTGTTTATGGCCTGTGTTCGGAAAGTTGCAGGTTCAAATCCTGTGTTGGCCAAACTGACTGTTTTTTTCCATCTGTCCCTTATTGTAACCGACAGTAAACATGTTATTAGTTATTCACTGCCACAATACAAAGCTCCACCTAAAGGGCAAAAGCAATAAACAATATGACGTGTTAAATTCACAACTATTCTTACAAAAGCTTTTTTCTTCTATCTACTGCATTCTAATCGAGATAAACATTAGCAGAAATTACTTTATTACCTATTTACTGTTTCTTTTCCTTTACTCTAGCCATGCAAAGAGAACCGAAGTTTAATGACGTAGCAATCAACTTTTAAAAGTTTTGACTATCACTTTAGCG
Organism: Hymenopus coronatus; assembly: GCA_030762935.1. Classification (NCBI taxonomy): domain Eukaryota; kingdom Metazoa; phylum Arthropoda; class Insecta; order Mantodea; family Hymenopodidae; genus Hymenopus; species Hymenopus coronatus. Next base: position 34,226,265 of record CM060897.1, read on the forward strand.
TAGGATATTCTTCTTACAAGGACCTAAGTAATAAGTCCATTTCTGTTAATGTTTGATTAATATGAAGTAGATAGATGAAGAAAAAAGACCGCGCCGTGGCCAAGTGGTTAGATACACTCGCCTCTCACCTAGACGGCCCGGAATCGATCCCAAACAACCAAATGTGGGGATTTGTGGTGAACAAAGCGGCGCAGGGGTGGTTTTCCGGTTTCCCCCGCCATCACATTCCACCGGTGCTCATCTTCATTCCATGTATCATAAGTGTCATCGCTTGCGGTGCCATTTATATCAAAAGCGGACGTTAAACACTATCAAAAACTAACAAAAAGCAAAAAGCTGTCAGATAGAAGGGTAATCTTTTGTTAGGAATATTTTGTCAGGAATAGGTAGAGAAAGGCATGTGAATGGAACACATCATATTTTTTTTTTTTTAAACATGAAGACTTGTCTGAACTTCGCTCACCCATGTAAATGATGGCTATTTCTGTTACGAGTTTAGAAAGTGAATTTTGAGAGGTACTGCTCCTGCAACAACCTTCCCTCCCCCCCGCCCTTCAGGATTGTGAAGCCCTGCACAGCTAACGGATCCAATTCCACATGGAACACGTTGCCTTAATGACTTCCAACATCGGCCACCCTTAAGGCGATTTCGCTCCGACTAGAGGCTTTGCAATATGGAAATTATTATTATTATAACTTTGTACACCGATCTGAAAAGGTAATGTTTTTTAATAACGAAGGTATCGATGAATTCAACAAGGGCAATATATCCTGAGTGTAAACTTTCTTCTCTCCAGAAATAAGTCCTTCACTGTAGCATTTGTGGCAGTCAGCATTAATTTAATGTAATGCATCGAGTCTAGTGTTAAATTAGACTGAATGCAGTTTCCTTGGACTGGGTGACAGGTGTGTATGTGTTGCTTTTTTTTTTTTTTTTTTTTTTTTTTTACCGAGGGTATTACGCATTGCAGCCGTTGGCTATTGTACGTCTCCAGGAGAGGATGAGATGAGTGTAATTTGAAAGGGCGGCCGATATCCGGACAGGGAGAGAGCCGCCGTGGAGGGTACATAACAGTTCACATCATCTGGACGCGGGGACCACCAGGAGCCCGTGGTTCAGTGCCGGGTATGAGATTGCAGACTCTAGTTTAGTTTTAGACTAACTACAGCAATAAAGGACGCGCCTTGTGACAATAAATGTTCTTTATACTGTTTAAACAATCACCGCGGGACAATATAGTACCATCCATTGTTATCCGCCTGCCTCTTCCGTGTAAATTGGAAACAAATGCAGTTTTTCTGACGTTAATCAGCGTGTGTCAATGCGTGACTAAATTAAAACAATTGGGGGGGGGGGTGCACGGATATTCCGTAAACCGGATAATCCGCACACGAATAATCGGAATATATATATATATATATATATATATACATACATACATACACATACAGGGTATTAATGAACTACACCAAAATAATTTGCGAGATTGTGCACGTGTGATATAAGTAATTTGAGAACAGCGATGAATGGTCCCCGGATAAACATAGCACAGCTCGTACATAGCGTTAAACGTGTGGGTATCAGGTGCTGATAAGTCGGTGTTAAAACATAGCAGGTTGAAAAAATGGCTTAGAATGTCTTTATAACTGCTGCCCTATTATTATTTTTGCGTTCCAAAGGAAGTGCCGCGATACGTGAACGAGACCCGAACTCGTAAACTATCTTTCACTTGAACGCCAGTATCGTAGCCACTATGCTAGAGAGGTACGCTGTAATATGTCCCTTCGTTTTTCGTGTTATGCTCTCGAATGGTTGATAAATTAGCCAGTGGTGTACTGGCACTTCAGAAACTTATAGCTGTTACTTCGAAATTTCAATAAACAGGCCATAAGTCTCTTATCTCAAATTACTTATTTAAGTAATCTACATATTCTGTGAAACTATTTCGGTATAGTTCACTAACACCCTGTGTATACGTGTGTGTCTAAATTTGAAATTTCACTCCTAGTGTCCCCCATTTTAGTATAAACAATCAGTAAGCCACGAGAATGTGCAGCGTAGGATGAATCGGGGAAAGGACGTGACAGCGGTTTTATATTAAATCCTTATTTCCACCATGATGTCCATCTTCAAAGCCCAGCCCAGCTATTACATACTTCTATGCCTCCTTGGCAGCAGACTCTTGGCTTTATTAGATACAGTGAATTGAGTTCATTATTCTGCCCACCTTGCCTTTCCAGTGAGGATGTTTCACTTCCATTCATGGAGGATGTGGCTACTGATGGCCGTCGGGCTCAAACTTTGTACGACAGATTGTCAAACCATGAGAACACCATTGTCTTGAAATCTCGCTGGCGGCATGCTTGCAATCCTTGCTATCGATTGTTGATCAGGTGCTGCGCTGCTTATGGTTGTAGTCCGCCAGCTATTTATGTTGTTACTTTGGAAATGGGCAATTAGTTTTCCGCTGTTGAATGAAATAACTGATAAGTGATTGTGGCGTCAATACAGCAGTGTTCCCCATTTATGTTATCAAATGTCGGATAAACTCGCCGTTTTTATTCCGCCCCCCTTTTATTATGGGGACACTTATTTTTAGTGATTTTGATAACAAAAATAATGATTTAGGTGCAAAATAATCACTTTTCTTTTGTTTGATTCTCCTTGGACGCCATTTTAAAGCGTTCGGCTGGTTAAATGACTCAACTTTAAAGTCATTTTTCTCAAGTTCAGTTTTTTCATTATATCTTCCCATATTCAAGATCTATCTTCTCCCTCAAAAATGCTGCTGAAAATTTTCCCCAATGTACTTCAGAATGAGTTCAGTAAAATTATTCATTGGAATTTTTATATTGATCGTAGTTTAGTTTTTAAAAAGATAATTAACATAATAGTACTCTGCTTTTTCTCTGTTTTTTCACTTATTTGTTTAAAATATTAAAACTCAAATATTAGAAAATTCCAATCGAACATTTTGTTACAAATGTATCATGAAGGGTGCGGGACACTAGCACAATGACACGTGCACTCGGTGACACTTGTACGAACCTCTAGCTCTCGTACAACCATCCTTATACCTGAACACATATTTTTAGGTTAGGTCAATTCTAATTAAGCTCTACCTTCAAGCAGTAATGGTATTTGAACACATTATGTTAAGTTATGTTAGTCCTAATTAAGATCCACCTTCAAGCAATAATGGTTTTTTTAACACATTATATTAGGTTAGGCCTAATTAAGCTCCACCTTCAAGCAATAGTGGTTTCCCAGAACTGAATCCCTGAGCGCAAATGTCACTAAATTGTATCTGAGTGCAACTGCTACGGAGTGCAAGTGTCACAGACTCTTAAGGAATGTAGTTTTAAAGAATGACATTTGGCTAGGATATCTGTCGAGAATTTTGGTAGTAAATGTGTGTGTGTATATATATATATATATATATATATATATATATATATATATACACACACACATTAATTAATATGTCCAGAATGGCATTGCATATTGTGCTGAAACTTGGTATAGATACTTCTTTTTTTTGCTAATAATGCCTGTGCAAACAATCAAAGCTCTAATTCTAATACTTTACAACATGACTTCTAGCACCTCAGTGGTCCCTTAAGGAGTAAGTCCGTAACGAATCATTGTAGTGAGAGAAGGATCCTGTTGGAAATTCAGCATCAGATGGTTTTCCATAGGAGAGTCTTGTATCCCTCAGCAGATGAAACAGGTTCTTCCATATACCCACCTCAAAATATTAATCGGGTTCCACCTTTCTTGGAGTATTTAACACCCAATGTGTCAACCCTGAAACAGGTGAAAAGAAACTAATAAAACAGGAAAGTACGGACAGGAAAATTCGAAGGATTTAATGAACCTTCAACGTTCGCCTGGCGACCCGGGAACACTCCCGAAAAACCCGATGGTCAGTAGGGCCGGTCCCGAGAATCAAACCCACGACTTACAGAATGTAAGCCGCACAAGTTACCACACCGCCACCTCGCTCAGTTGCACATAGGGGAAAGAAATTGTGAGAGCGAATGGAAACAGAAATAGAGAGCGAGAGAGAGAGAGAGAGAGAGAGAGAGAGAGAGAGAGAGAGAGTGGTGGGTGACTTGACTGGACTGGACTACTGAGCGGAGGGGATTCCACAATGAGCACAATGTCGCTATAGTATGCCAGAACCCGGGGTGGAGCGCGAGTTGAAGGGAGACATCAGGTGCCAAGCAAGTGTCCTGGCAAGGTGGGCCCTATACGGTGTCGGTAATTCCTCATCCCCCCTCCAGGTTTCGCCAGGGATCCACCAGCTCAAGTGGGTTTCGAAATTGCCCGTCCTGCGCGGACAGAGGAACGCCATGGCACCCCAGCGGAGAGAGCAGCAGTTATAAAGCGAAGTGTCATCACAAGCCGCTGTTACCTGGAAAGACCGAATTGAAACATGAAATGAAGAGAAATGAAGCGACGGGACATTCTGGGAATGAAAGAAAACTCCCCAGCATTCATCTCTTGACCTGGGAAAACCCTCGAAAAAACACATGGGTCAGCAAAGTCGGCCACGGGAAGCGAACCCGCGGCATCAACGAATACAAGCCTCGCGCATTACCGCGGAGCCATTTTGTTCGGTGTAGTGGAGGAGAAATGCAGAGGTTTCGGAAGACAGAGAGAGAAGAGAATAATCGCTTTTAAAGCCACTTCTTGCTGTTGAATAAATAAATAAAAAGTAACATATACTGCAGTAAATATCTCCTCTGCAGGGCAATACATCAGCAATGACCAGATTCTTTCTGTCTGTATCTGTTATATCAGGTGGCCGAACTGCCCTGTATTTGACGTGTGCTGCGTTAAAAGAGTTGCCGAACTCAACGAGGCTTCTCAACTGGTGGGTTTTAATTTAAAACTACCTGAAGTACCCGAGCTTGCTCGTATTTTGACGGCTAATCCTTTCAACATTTACCCTTGGTTGCTTGTCCATGCGTTTCTTTGGACGTATCTATAAATTATTAAACAAAACACCCAAGCAAATAGCTAAATAAAACTCAGAAAACTACAGAGAAATAACAGTACATGAGAAAACAACATGTAAAAGCACGGCTGAACAACCACAAATATCACAATTTGTAATACTAGTTTCTTTTGAATGCATCTATGACTGATGCGTTGTTACATTTCGAGTTACTCGTCATTATTTACAGAGAAAATCTCAGCTTAAGTAACCTTGTTTATTTTCAGTAACAAACACATAAAACTACGAATAAAACAGAAGAACAAAGAAAATCAAAAACAAAAGAAAACCCAACAAATGAACATATAAAAGAGAAGAGGTAGAAGAAGTGGTACTTCATCTGGTTTTATGCTATTGCTGTTATTCATGCCCTTTGATCATTTTATGTATCATATCGTTTATTTTTCTGCTTATAAAACTTCACAAACTTCCCATAGAGAAATAAACCCGGTGGTTACAAAAATTGAGAAATAACATAAGTGTGTGCCTGAACATTGGAATATGCTTACGGAATATGTGTATGTTAATACCGAGATGTAGGGTTACAGAGGAATGGCGGGAAAAATATTTATCGCGATTCTTTACCACTGTGAATGTAGAGCTAGAAGCATGTTGGACGCTACTGACAGGCACGGAAGACGTGGACGGGCTAGGTTAATTTATACTTAAGGCAAGACAGTTGAGATCTGAGGAGGCTGCCAATATAGAAGGGGGGGGGGGATAAAAACAACTAAACAAAAGTGACTGCAATGTTTTTACATATATATATATATAATGTTATACTTAGGTCACTGTTGTGCTATGGTTTTATATATTGTGTATATATTAAATGTACATATTTCGTTTAAGTTTAATTATCTATTATAAGAGGGTGCATTTATGAAGGTGTACTCTGTGCTGTAAATTTAAATTGCTATATTTGAATATCTGTGTATCTTTATTTTCGGGTTTACTGTTTTAATTCTTAGTTGTTGTTTTAATATTGCCTTTGATTGTATATTACCTTTGTCTTTTATTTTCGTTTATACTCTTTTAATTCTTTGTTGTTTTAATATTGCTTTTTAGTGTGTATTACAAAGCACGTACGGTCTGTGAACCCGTGCGATTGTTGAAATGTTATGTATAATATTGTTATGTCAATAAACACTTATTCATTCATTCATGTTAATACCGACTTGTCAATTACTCTGTTAGTAACGCTTGAGCGCCATTATATCGTCTTTGCTTCTGTTTAACCATAATAGCTGTTTTAATTATTTGACTGTTTTGTTCTTCCTGATTAACTTCAAATATTAGATTAACGAATAATGTGTATACTCGCTGTTACTTTGTTATTTTGTGAGGTCGTGAAAGCCTAAGTAGGTAATTTGTTTTCTTAAATTAGCAATGGTCCAGCTGTTATGCCAATCATTGAGAGAATGCAGATGGCCTTGCGACCTTCTGTAGGTATTGTATGAAATGAAATAATTAATCTCGTGAAATGGGATGGAAATTCAAATTCTAAATTCTAAGTAATTTTTGGCTTGTGTCAAAGGTCATCTGTGCCAAGTTTGGTTGTAATCGGTGCAAAGGTGTAGAACCCTATAAAAAAGTTACAAACATACATTGACTTTTATATAAGATAACCCGTTCAGTTCTGCAACTCTTTTAACACACGAAAATAAAACTGGAAACATCCATACAGAGCGAATGAATGGGCCACCTGATATGGCAAGAAGGGCTTAAAAAGCTTGATATAGTCTGTTTATGATCGAAATATGAACATCAGCTACTTCTTAAAATGTGAAAGACTGAATGAAACTAACTGGGAAAGTTTTATGTTTAAAACAAAGCACAAAGTTTAGAGAGCTTTGAGCGCTTCTTGTCCAGACTACATCGATTTATTCATAGTCGCTACCGCCCCTCCTTGGTTATTGTGTTTTCTTCTTCAGAATGGAAATCCATGCGAAGCGGAAGACGACTAGACTGCTTCATAATATTATCGCGCTTCAGGTTATATTGTTTTTCTTATAATAGACTCTACTTCGTCTGGTAAATAAAAGCTGGTTCACATGACTATCTCTACCATCATACATTGCTTTCTCTAAGCTTGTCTTAGGTAGAAAACTGATATATTCCACCCAAAAATTCAATACATGAATTTAAACAATAATAATGAGCCAGGTGTGAGCCTCGCAATCAGGCGGTCCTGTCTTTGATTCCCGACGACTGACTACTCTGGCATTATTACTTTCTCTAGTACGTATGTACAAGGTACATAATAGGTGGAGACGGTATTGTACCAAAAAATTCGATAAAGAGATTTCAATGGAAATGCTTGTTTCGAAGACCCCTGAATAAGAAAATTATTTGTGTGTGTGTGTGTGTGGTTCGTGTGTATGCATGTATGTATGTACGTATATGTGTATAAAATTCACAAATGAAAAGTCCTTCAAATGCCAAACTTTACATTTCAATTAAGTGTCTTCCCAGGATGCAATACGAAGGTTTTCATGAAAATCTCCCTACCCCAAACTACCCTCTACATGGAACTTTTTTGAAATGTTGGATTTCTAAAACTAATGGCTCTAACAATTTTAATTAAAATGCTATCGATATATTCAACATGTTTACGTGGCAAGTAAAATGTATATCCTGAACGACTTAAAAATAGCCCTTGAAGTTCTCTTCATTCGAAATGACATTTGTGTAACTCGTAAGAAATATACAAAATCGTGCAATACAAAAAATATAGAACTCGTTAAAACACATATTTTCTTAAGTTTTTTTGTAGTTTTTTTCTGTGATATCCCCTGTTATTAGTTTCAATTTTAAAATATTTAAACTATACTCAAACGGAATATCCTTGTTCGTTTCACCTCTCTTTTGCCTCCGTATTTAATAATAATCGCATAGCGAAAGCTTTAACGGATTTGATGTCGCTTTAGCTAGTGCATACCCTTAATTCCCTTCTACTTATAAGGGACTAAGTAAAAAGGCCTCTTCTTGTAATGTTTATGTTGATTAGAATGATGTAGATAATATAATTATCTTCTGTAACAATAGTATGTTTGCAGAACAGAGAGAGAGAGGGTCATCCGAATGGAGCACATCAGATTTTTTTTTTTGTTTTCCGTGGTCGGTATGCGCATGCTGGATATTTTCTCATCTACTAGAATTGTCTCGCCATAATTTCCCTCTCATTCGGTCTTCTCATTTTTCAAGTGTGCTCCTAGATTTCGTTGCATGCCGGTGCGGATACTTGTTCAAAGGCATCCCTTACATAACAGCGTTTTACTTTCTCTACCAAATAATGTGTACATACATAGTAGGTAAAGAAGGTATTGCATTGCACCCAAAAACTCGATACCGAGATTTCACCGAAATACACGTTTTAGGGTGCCTTGGATCCAAAAAAAAGTATTTTTAGGAAAAAGGCCCGCGTGTATGTGTGTGTGTGTGTGGTTTGTGTGTCTGTGAACGATTTCGATTAAAATACCGTATATTAAAGATACCTATTTACATTACAAATAAAATGTATATCTTGAACTTTTGGAAATAGCCTCTGTAGACATCTTCGTTCTGGATGAATGTTGCATAAGTAGTAAACCCTAAGAGAGCCAAAAACGTACTACACAAACAATGTAGATCTCGTTAAAGCACTATTTGTGTCATATACATTTTTGCACAGTTAACCATTTCCGAGATACTCCTTGTTATTGGTTTCAATTTTAAGCTGCTTAAATCTTTCTCAAACGGGAAGTCATCTTTAGTGTCATCTCTGTTGTTTTATCCTGGCCGTGTTCAATTGTTTCACATAACGCTGGCTTTTTAAAATCGCCTTAGCGTAGTGTATTATCTTATTTCCCGTCTACATAGAAGCTAAGTAAAAAGAGAATTGCTGCTAATGTTTATCTAGACTAGCATGAAGTAGATAGAGGAATAAGCTTTTGTAAGAATAGCTTGTTACAGAATAGGTATAATGGAACACATCATATTTATGCGACATTTGAATTGTGCCACACACGGATACACACGCGCCCGAAGCTGTTTTATTTTTTGGAGAGGGAGAGACTTGGGACATCTCGAAAGAACAACTTCCTAGACAATCTGGATATCCAGTTCTTTTCGATGGAATGCAATACTTCCTTTACTTATTTACGTAGAGAAAGATTATTAGAGGAATAAAAACACTACATGTGCTTCACTGGATAAATCAACTGGTTAACAAAATATTTCTTATTTAGAAGTGTCCAAGATTGTAAGTGATCCGTCCAGAATTTTAAATGCAATTATTAAATACAAGTGAATATTCTATAAGAGAAAATAAGGGTTAATAAATTTATAAACATCTGTTTGGAATTAGCTCAACGTAAACTTCGAGTTCTGCATTTGCTAACCATACCGGAAAAACTGGCTAGTTCATTCACTCATTTATGGCCATCTACTGATACATAATTTTAAAGGCTCCTGACAGTTTCACACATTCGTGGGCGGTGCTGTTTAAACAGTTATACGTCACTGTTTTAATTTGACAGCTATCTCAGTTAAGTGATTAATTCAGCAGCGCGTTTTGCGGTTACGATAAATGATACGGGTTGGTAACCGTGAAATCTATACAGAGCCTGACTACAGTTGTGATCTCTTTTGTTCTCGCTCGGCTTTTGTTCCTTGTGGCTAAGCCGCTGTCGTTACAGCCGTTAGTTTTGTCCACGCTGCTAAAATCTGCCTGACAGAGCAGGACACAAGTGCCTGTTTGATCTCTAGAGCCCAGATTCTTAACTTTAATATAATGTTACTGCTGTTGAAGTTTCATACTGGTCATCCAGTCCTTTTGTGAAACTGTACTCAAAAGAACGTTTTTATTTTCGACCTACAAATCTTCTTATGTTTCTTTCTGAGTGAATGAAAACAACAGGTCAAAGTGCTTTACTGTAAAAGCGCCAGTTGACGAACGTTTCGTTGCTTAGTAACAGTTTTCGAGAGAATGACCCTCACGGTAAATATACTTCCAAATGGTGACCTACGTTACATATGGCAAATAAAATGTATATCCTCAATTACTTGAGAAGAGTCCCTGAAGTCTTCTTCATTCTGAATGGTTTTTGTACAACTTGTAAACCGAAAGAGTTAGACTAAACCTTAATATACAAACATATAGATCTCGTTAAAATACACAAGTTATGACATATACATACTTAGTTAATCAGTTTCCGAGATAATCGTTGTTATTGGTTTCAAATTTAAGCTGCTTAAACTTTTATGAAACGAAAGTCATCTTAGTTTTACTCCTGGCTATGCAAAGATAAAATAATTTCAATTGTTTCACATAGCGACCAATTTTCAGAGTTGTGTATCACGTTAGCCTAGTGTATCCCTTTGTTCCCGTCTTCTTATAAGTAATAAGACTCTTTATGCTGTTTATTTCGATTATCTATTATATAGATAAAAGAATAATCTTTTGTAAGAATACTTTGATTGCAGAACACGTAGAGAAAGGCATATGAATGGAACTCATCAGATTTTTAAACTCGAATTACGAATTATTTTTATGTACGTTTTCCCCCCATTCTTTATAAAGCTATTGTACAATTTTCTAGAAGATTGCTGAATCTTCCCCACTACCCCTTATTCCTAATAGAACTAAACTAAGCTCTGTGGCGCAACAGTCCAAAGCCGAGCTAAGATTTACCGCCCAACCGTTGCATCCTCCACCTCTGCCTATTACAGACTTTATAGTGTGTGCAGTACTAGAGGGTTGGACGTGTTTAGCTCCCCGAGTCCCTCCGGGCCGGTCTCTATGGCTCACGCAAACGGCTGCTACTACTTGTCCCTAAAGTAACTCATCAATTGACCCTCCAGGAACCTTACGAGGCTGAATGCACCCAAAACAGTTCTCCTAGCGCGAGAATGTCCCCATGCCGGCACCGGGAATTGAACCTAGACCTCTGGTTTGGCACACAGCCACTGCGCAAAAGAGAGAACTTCCTTATTCCCAATACGAATGAACTGATATTCATGCAAAAGAATGAGAAAGTCAAATTTTTTGAGCCTCCTCCCGGCAGTCTTTCAAATTTTGGAAAATCTGCATTGCATGTAAGTGCTCTTTTGGCAGTGGAAGGAGTTGGTTTTTGTTTTTTTTAATTGCTCTCTTACTTTCTCTACACAAACTATGTACATAGTGTATAGAGACGGTATTGCATTCCACCTAAACATTTAATACCGAGATTTCACCGGAAATACACGTTTTAGGGTCCCCTATATCCAAAAGAAGCAGTTTCAGAAAAAGGTCCATGCGTCTGTGAACACGATAACTGAAAAACGAAAAGTCGATCAAATGCAAAATTTGGCATTTAAGTTTAGTATCTTTCAGGGTTGCGACACGAAGATTTCGAGAAAAATCCCCCACCCCAAAGTACCCTTTACATTGAAAAATTTCGAAAATTTTTATTTTCTCAGAAATGGCTCTAACGATTTTGATTAAAATACCGTATACTAAAGACAAATACACTGTATATCTTGAATGTTCTGGGAATAATCTCTGAAGAGCTCTTTATTCTGGATGACTTTATTGAATTTTGCATAACTGGTAAACAGTAAGAGATCAAAGGCTTGCAACATAAAAAAATGTAGATCTTGATGAAAACACAATTTATTGCATATACATATTTTTCGTAGAGTTGGCCGTTTTCAAGATATTCCTGTTATTTATATCAGCTTTAAAATAAGCGTTTCTCATCCAGGAGCTTGTCAACACCTGGCCACGCAAAGAAACGGATTTCAATCCCATAGCAACCATATTTTAAAACATTTGACTATCTGTTTAGCCTAGTATATTCTCTTATTTCCCTTCTACTTATAAGGAAGTTTCTGCTAATGTTTTAGCATGAAATAGAAGAATAAGGTTAATAACAATAATAAGAATTTGTTACAGAGATATAGAATGAATGTGAATGAAGCACATAAGACTGTTTTAGATAATTATAATAATTGAAACTAAAATCTGCGACGTTACAGTCCGAAATCAGGCCTAGGCCTTCGATCCGATCGTGCATCCCCCAACTCTCTATTTCTAGGGGGGGGGTTATAGAACTGGAGGGTGCGTCGTGATTAGCGCCCCGAGTCCCTCCCGGGTGGTTCACGCAATCTGAAGCCTCTACCTTTCCCTCAATTAACTCTTCAATTGCGCCCCCCTACCTCTCATGAGGCTGAGTGCACTCCGATCAGGACTTCCGGCGGGAGAAAATCCCTACGCCGGTACCGGGAATCCAACCCGGTCCTCCCGCTTGGTAAGCACCCGCGCTACCGCCATTAATAATTATAGCAGCTATAATTTCAAACCGGTGTATCCTTTTTGGGACTTATAGTTATAAAAGCTTCAAAATTTGCATATAATGTACAAACCCTTTAATAAATAAATACACTCAGTTCAATATTAGCAGTTTTCTGTCCAAGAGGTATTGTATTCAAGTAAAACATTCGATATCCAGATTTCACCGGAAATATGTTCTGTGGTCTCCTGGATAAATAAATAAATAAATAAATAAATAAACCATTTTCAGAGAGAGAGAGAAAGAGAGTGTATGTCTGTGAATAGCATAACTGAAAATGGGATGTGTTCTATTCGCATGAACTTCTCTACATCTCTGTAACAAACGCTAAATCGATCGTCAAATGTTTTAAAAGCTGGTTACCATGTGGATGAAATTCGTTTCTTTGTATGGTCAGGAGCTGACAAATTACCGTAAGAGAAAAGGTGTAAGCATTTTAAAACATAAACAATAACATGGAATATCTCGGAAAAGGTCAACTCGACGAAAAAAATCTGATGTGTACCATTCACATGACTTTCTCAATATCCCTGCAACAAATTATTCTTAAAAAGCTTATACTTCTATTAACTTCAGTAAAACATTAGCAGAAATAGCCATATTACTTGCTTCCTTGTAAGCAGATGTGAAATAAAGGAGTACCATAGGTTAAAGGGATAATCAAAAGCTGGTTGCTATGTCACTGAAGTTCCTTTGTTTGTATGGACAGGAGTTGACAAATTCCTGTATGGGAAAAGCTTTTCATGGCTGAAACCAAAAACAAGGAATATGTCAAAAACGATCAACTCCACGAAAAAAATGTATATAACATAAATTGTGTGTTTTATAATGTGCTCTGCATTTTTTGTGTGTTAAGTTTTTGCCCATCTCTTACGGTTTATCAGTTATGCAAAATTCCATGAAATTCATCCAGAATAGTCTTCAGAGGCTATTCCCAGAAAATTCAAGATATACATTTTAATTGTCACGTAAATATCTTTAATATACGATATTTTAATCAAAATCGTTTGTGCCATTTTTAAGAAAATCTAAATTTTCAAAAAATATTCCATATAAAGGGTAGTTGGGGGTGGGGGATTTTCTTGAAAATCTTCGTGTCGCAACCTTGCAAGATACCAAACTTAAATGCCAAGTTTGGTATTCAACGGTATTTTCGGTTTTGAGCTATGGTGTACACAGACACAACACACAGACACACACACACGGACCTTTTTCCAAAAATACGTTTTTTTGATTCAGGGTGACCCAAAACATGTATTTCCGGTGAAACACGGTATCGAATTTTTGGGTTCAATGCAATACCTTCTCTATACACTATGTAAATAGTACGTGTAGAGAAAGTAAAAATTGGGAAACAAAATTTGAGATTTTCCAACTCTGAAGACTGTGAAAAATCTGGAAAAAACTCATGACCAGAAACTATTGTTAAAAGGATTGATCGTCTATTTACTCCAGACTAGTGGAGCTAAACATATACATAAGAGTTTTGTTACTTTGTTCCTTGTAAGTATAAGGAAATGAACTAGGATAAAGCGATAGTCATGTCTTTTAAAAATTGTCGCTATGTGATTCAGTTTGAAATGCGGGCCTCTTTGCAAAAGAAGAACGTATGACGACTTCCTGTGTAGGAAAACTATAAGTAATTTAAAATAGAAACAAATAACAAGGAATATCTTTACAAAATAAGTATTTTGCTTAACTTGTGTGTTTTAACGAGACCTGGAATTTCTGTATAAATACATTTTGTCTCTTACGGTTTACTATTTATGGAAAATTTGTTTAGAATTAAGAGGATTTGTCATGTGAATATGTTTAATATACGGTAATTTAATTAAAATCGTTAGAACCATTTTTGAGAAAGTAAAAATTTTCGATAATTTTTTGTAAAGGGTAGTTTGCGTGTTTGTGTGTGTGTGTGTGTGTGTGTGTGTAGGGGGGGGGGCTTTCTTGAAAAATCTTCGCGTTGCATCCTTAGAACGTACCAAACTTAAATGTTAAGTTTGATATTTAACAGACCTTTCGTTTTTGCGTTATCCTGTTCACACTCACACATACACCATAATTGTTTTTGTTTTTTTTAAAAAAAAACTTTTTTTCAGTACAGGTGCATCCTAAAACGTGTATTTCCAGTATAGAATTTTTGACATACTATGTACGAAAGGCGGTGCTGTGGCGAGTGGTTAGACCGCTCCTAATCGCCCGCATGTGGACGAAGCAACGTCTGGGCGGGTTTTCTCCGGGTCCTCCAGTTTCCCCCGACACTCATTCCACCAATTCCTCCATCGTTACTCACTCTCATACCTGACTACGGGCCCACCACTTGTTCCAGTTTCTCCATTCTGTGGTTCCGTGCTGTTGGCTCCTCGACAGGATTTTGACCCCTAGGCATCTGTTTGTAAGTCCTAGGGGGTGTCAGTCCTACATACGGGGAGGATAAGCCGTGAACGGTGAACCGTTTACAAATGCCTGCCTTAACGACCTTGTATTTCCAGATAAACCTCACAGTTCCCTTAAAACTGGTAATATTACTTTTAAGAAATCGCTGGTGCATGTATGGAAATAATTAACATCTCTGACTTTCTTGAGCTGTGTCTCATTCAAGTGAAGAGGAAGCGTCAAGTTTCCTAATTGCACCGCACAGAAGCTCTTGGCTGATGCAGTACTTTTCTTCTCGCCATTTCTTGATCAAATTAGCAGAACAGCTGCAGCAGATGGAAACGTTTTAAAACACAACAATCTCGAGAC
Source organism: Hymenopus coronatus (assembly GCA_030762935.1). NCBI lineage: Eukaryota > Metazoa > Arthropoda > Insecta > Mantodea > Hymenopodidae > Hymenopus > Hymenopus coronatus. Next base: position 34,241,323 of record CM060897.1, read on the forward strand.
AGTTAGCTCTGGTCGTCAAGGCAACCCCCGGGAAAAAGTTTCGCTTCCGACAGCATCGAGATGAAGATATATTTTAACGTCTCTACTCTCTCTCTCTGATTCTCGCCTAGCACTGTATTCCAGCTAAAAACTGATATCAAGATTTCAGCAGAAGTAAGCCAGATGTCCTCCAAGGATACAAAATTAAGCATTTTCCTTCTCCAAAATTATTATTTATTAAGAGGGGCGTTCAATAAATCCTTAGAAAATCCAAGAAATTACTCTCGTATCATCAAAAAAGTTTGTATTTAGTAACCGTCATTTCTTACTAGATGACAGTTAAAATTTGAGCTATATCCATCACATTACCATAGGCGATTGAATAAAAAAGCTTGTGCTTCTTTAGAAAGATGGAAAAAAATGAGTATCGTGCGGTGATTAAACACTTCTAACCGAAAAAGAATAAAAGCTGATTTGGATGAAGGTCATGGCACATTTGCTGCTGCGTTTGCAAAAAATTACAATTGGTTAAATGAATTTAAACGTGGCTATATGTCCACAAATGATGAGCATTGTTCCGGAGTCAGGAGAAGGGACCTCCGAAATTATTGACAAAATCCATAACAGTTCGCGAAATAATAGAGGTCACAGGCATATCACAGGGTACAGTGTTCTCAATTTTGCACCAAAAATCAGGTATGACAAAGTTCTCGACAAGATGGGTGCCGCGTTTGCTCTCAGTGGAGAATAAACGCAATCGCGTGATTGTTTCGGAAGCTGGTTTGCCACTTTTATGTCGCAAGCCTGACGTGATTCTGCTTCGATATATAACTGTGGATGAAACATGAATACAACTACTGCACCTCAGAGACAAAAGTACAGGCGAACCGGCTCCGAAGAAGGTAAAGGTGGTGAAACCTATAGACAGGGTGATGGCTTCGGCTTTTTGAGATGCACGCGGAATCATCTACATTGATTACTTGATTACATAAATGGAGAGTATTATGCACTGTTATTGCACCGGTTGAACGGAGAAATAAAGAAAAACCTCATCTGGCAAATAAAAGAACTCTGTTCCATCAAGACAAGGTGCACACCTGCGCAGTTTCGATGGCGAAAATTGTAGAATTAAGGTTCGAATTACTGCAACACACACCCAAGGTCGCGGGTTCAAACCCGGCGGAGTATGATTGATTTTTTCAGGTATTGCTTAGTATTGCTTCCTTCGGAAGGGAAGTAAAGCCGTGGGTCCCGTGTCGTAGATTTACGGCACCTAAAAGAACCTCAAGCCTGATAGAGAGGCCTCTGAGCAAAATTAAGCGGTCTTTCACGCCGAATATAGAATGGGGCGCTGAGAACCACAGCAGTTAAAGAGCGTCTATAAATAAAACGCCATTTCATTTACTACACCACCAGATTTGGCCCCAGTGACATCTTTTTAGTTCCAAACTTGAGAAAGTGGCTCGGCGGAAAAGATTCACGTCTAACGAAGAGCTCATCTTCCTAACAGATGCATACTTTCAGGACCTTCCAAACTTCTGCTTTTTGTAAGGCTTAAAACATTGGAGAAACGCTGGAAAAAGTATATCGAGCTAAAAAGATATTGTGTTGAAAAAAAATCTACCAAAAATAGTTTGTTTTTCCATCTTTTTCTAAGCGCTTAGTTAACGCTGCTCATACTAACCAATTTTATTATTTATTATCTCAAAAATCTGTTAATAATAGTGGAGTCTTATTTTCGCGCTTATTACTTTAACACCAGCACATCAAACGTTCTATATCTCTTTACATCAAAATGTATTTCTCACGTGATGAAGTCCAATGAAAGAAACTGGGCTATTAAAAAGTATGAGAAAATAACACTGAAACGTCTCATTCTCATGACTTTCTCAACTATAACTATTCGCATATCTGTTTTGTTTTACTTTTACTTATTTATTTTAGGAGGGCTACGTCCCTTAGGCCTTCTCTTTCGCTCAAAAATGCTACCCCAATTATAACAAAAATAATCAAAATTAAACCCACCAAAATTAATATTAATAATTCTCTTACCATTTACTACTTACCAAATATAAAAATACTAAATACAACATCCTGAACACAAAGATGACAAGGTAAAATATATACCTACTAATGTGCATACTATAAAAGTAACACAAATATTAGAGAACAATAATAATTATTTTAAAATGCACAGAATCTAAGTTAAAGTAATAAGTATTTTAAAATATATGTAACTACTTATAAAGAAAATGAGGTTATTGCCTCTAAATAAGCAAATATCACTAACTAAGATGTGTAATCTGTGACGAAAAGGATTTAAAGTTTGACAGCCTCTGGCATTCTGTTCCAATGAATTCCAGAGTCTAGCAACGTTCACGGTGAAAAATGATGAGAATACAGGTGGCCCAACCACCTCATATTCGTTCGTGCTTAAAAGAGCTGCAGAACTCAGCGGGGCTATTTCAGGTTAAAAACTGCCGGAGGGAACTAGCTGAGCGACCTTCGTTAACGCATAAATATATTTCTGTTACTGTTTACCTTGATTAGCCTGAGGTAGATAGAAGAAAAAGCTTTTTAACAATAATGTATTAGATGTAGAGACAGGCATGTGAATGAAGCAAATATTTTAAAAAAATATTTGTGCGCGGTGAACATTGGTTTTGATATATTTAAGCAGCTACCAGCTTCAAAACACATGCAATTAAGTCGCTTTGCAACTGACATATTAGCTTTGTTTGCTTTCACATGTTTTTGTGAGCATCTGTTTTCACAAATGATTTATGTATACGAAGTCAACAAAATACAGAACTCGTTTCAGTGATGAACATCTTTTTTACATAACTGCAAATAGTTCTATCGGAGGTAACCCAGAGTTTAACGAAATAATTGCTAAGTAAAAGAATGTAGTTAGAAGTATAGTGGTGTTTATATTATATGCAAAATGAATCAGTAACTTCAAGAATACTGTACTTGAATAGTATATCGTTATAATAATATAATGAAATATATGTACTTATATAAGATTACTATGACAATTGCATAAAGCTGTATTTCTCCGATTAAATTTTCATATTTGTAAAACAAAAATATGAATAAATAATAATATAATAATTTATCCTGCCCTTCATACCAGGTGGGCCAATTGCCCTATTTTTCAGTTTGCAGATATCGCTTCGAACGTTAAAAAAGTTGCAGAACTCAACGGAACTATTTAAGTTTTTTTTCCATTTCTTAAGTTTTCTTATTTCTTTGCCGTTTTTCACTTACAAATACGCATACATATTCACATTTACAAACATACAAACGACCATGCCCCAGGCGAAACTCGAAACCGCACGTCCATGGGAATCGGCAAATTAAAGCCCACCAGTGGGGTTCTGGCGAGCGCGGTCTTCGTTTTACTCCTCTCAATGAGTTAGATAGGGCTAAAACAAAGGTCGCTCAGGCATTACTCAGTTAAAAGTTTTAACTTGGAATAGCCCCTGTGAGTTCTGCAACTCTTTAACGCGAAGAGATATCTGCACACGTCAAATGCGAAGCAGTTGAGCCACCGGGTACTATCATATTTTGTTTTACATGTGGAGTTATTGATCCTATAGCTTAAATCCCATGGGAGTAAAGGCAACTGTGTGTTTGTTTGTTTGTGTGCAGAGCTGTTTCGGGCGGCGGGGGAGGCCGGTCCCAAGGACATCCTCAAACTCTACACCCCCGCTGGCCAACTGGTGAATATCGCCCCCAGCTTGGCAGCAAATACACCAGACTCTCCATACCGCCTGCAAGTCGTCGGAACACAGTGTAACGGTAAGTAGCCTGAACGTAGGCAACATGTTGCACGAGCATGTAGGATTAGTGGCCGATACAAAGGATCCAACTTCCTAGTTAGTTGAACAACTAGAGTTTTCCAGTTTCTTGGATCCCGGTCAGAGTATCTTTAACGACACCACTCTAACAATATATTGCGTTATACTTGTCAGGGCAAGAATACATATAGGGAATACGAGGCCCGCAGGGGCGAGTTTCCCAAAGCATTCGAGATCTGATAAGTAACTTAGTTCGTGGTTAGCCAACTACAATAATAAATAAAAATTGCTTTTCAATATTTTATTGAACATTAAGAAAAAATTGGTTATCGATGTCAACAAATGAAAGTCTACATCTAAATTATATGGACAAAGCCTTCTTGTACACTCTTTTGTTAATGCATTTTGCAATTGATTCTTTACTTGAAGTAGCACAAGTCTTGATTGTGTTACATCATTTCCTAATTGTGCTGTAAATATTAATGGCCTCTCAAATTCTTCCTGTAAGTAGTTACAGTGCTTGTTGACATGGTAATTAATAAATGAACTGTAAATTTACCTTACATTACCAAATATGTGTTCACAATGATTAACTTACAAAGCAAGTATTTGAAAAAAATAATTCAGTCTTTCTGATACGGTACATTCACATTAGTCTCTATCTCCATTCTACTTTATTTATTTCTCTACCATGTGCATGGTGGTAGAGAAGATATTGTATTCTGCCCAAAAATTTGATACCGAGATTTCACTGAATATAGATGTTTTGATGACCTTGAATACAAAAAGGAATTTTTAAAAAAAGGGCCAGAGAGAAACAGAGAGGGAGAGAGAGTATGCCTCTCTGTGAACAGTGTAGCTCAATAAACGAGAGCTGCGTTAACTTGTTCAAACTTGATATACAAGAAAATTCCCCCACTTCAAACTACCCTTTACATAGAACATTTTCCCAAATTTTTTTTTCACAAAAATGGCTGTTAACGATTTGTATTAAAGTATCATTTGTTTAAGATATTTTGATGATAAGAAACGTATATCTTCATTTTTCTGGGAATACTCTCTGAAACCCTCTTAATTGTGGATGACTTACGCAACTGATAAACCGTAAGAGACAGAAAAAAATGTTAATGCAAGAAATTTGATCTCGGTAAAACATACACTTTAGGTTCAAATACTTCTTTTTATAGGGTAACCATTTCCGAGATATTCTTTGTTATGGGTCTTAACTATGGGTATACATTTCTCAAGTCATCATTTTGTTTTTAACTCAATTGAAACGTTATCACATAGCGCCCAGTTCTTAAAAGAGTTTATTATCGCTTTTACCTAATGTATCCCTTTATTTCTTGTCTACCTTCAAGGGAATAAGTAGTAAGGCCATTTCTGCTAATGTTTATCTCGATTAGCATGAAGTAAACAGAAGAATAAGTTTTTGTAAAAAATACTTTATTGCATAAGCAGTAGGGAATGTCATGGAATAAAAGATATCGGAGTTTTATATACGCGTCTGCAAACTAATTCTTCAGAAAGCTTTCATGTTAATCGAGATAAATTTCTGCAGATTTAGTTTCATTACACGTTTCGTAGTAGATACAGAGGCCGATAGAAGAAACCGAATCGGTAGACATAGTTGCTGTATGCCGGTCATATTCTGGCATAGCTTCGGGAGAAACGCATAAATAGCAATTAAGGAAATGACAAACCATTGAAAAATTGAAACCTGTAGAATCAGATATTTTCGAATTGGCTGACGAAACCAAAAAAATAAATAAATAAATAAATCTGATATTTTCTATTCACATAACTTTCTCTGTATGTTCGAAATAGAAACTGTTATTACAAAACACTATTATTTTATCTACATCGTGCTAATCGAGATAAATATTAGTAGAATTGGTCTTATTACTTGCTTCATTGTAAGTAGAAGGAACATAAGGGAATACATTATGTTAAGGCGGTAGTCAAATCTTTTAAAAGCTAGTCACTATGTGAAACAATTGAAGTTCATTCGCTTTTCATGGTCTCGTTTGAAAAAAAGGTAATTTAAAACTGAAACCCATAACAAGAAATATCTGAAGAACGGTCAACTCTACAAGGAAAACGTATATAACATAAATTATGATTTTTAACGAGACTAGCATTTTTTTTTTTTTTTTTTTTTTTTTTTTTTGTATCTCTTACTGTTTAACCATAATCTAAAAGTCGCAAAACTGATCCACAACGAAGTGGCTTCGGAGGCAATTCCCAGAAAATTTGAAATATTTTATTTTTTATGTAAATATATTTTATGTACGGTATTTTAATAAAAATCGTTAGAGCCTTTTTTTCTTCTTCTTTAGAAAATCAAAATTTTCAGAAATATTTCCACGTAAAGGGAGGTTTGTGTTGGGAGGATTTTCCTGAAAATCTTTGTGTCCCATTCTTGGAAGACACTAATTATAAATATCAAGTTTGGTTTTTAAACGGTCTTTTCGTTTCTGAGTTATATTGTCCACAGTCAACCACATAGCTGTTTCTAAAAATGTGCTTTTCGTACTCAGGGCACCTCAAAACATATTTCGATGAATTCCCGACATCGACTTTTTGGGTGGAATAGACACAATATCTTCCTAGCTACTATGTTCACTGTGTGTACATTCATGCTAGAGAAAGTAAAAGTTATTAGTAATAAACTGTATGGTCGTCATCTGTTGTGTAATGCTTGCGTCATCTGGTAGGCTCATGGTGAGTCTAGGAGTTGCTGTGTAGTTGCCCTTATTTTGGCTTACCACAGGGCAAAAGTTACATTGTCCAAAGAGGTACAATTTAAGTTGAAGGAACTTTAACCGGCGTAACTGAATCTACTGATGTGCAAACAATCCACTCTTGTGTTTTGTTTTGGAAAATGCTGTTAATTTACCCGGAATCAATGTTTGGTGTGGGTCGTTATCTAATCATCCATTTGGATCAATTTTAAGGTCAAATATACCTGAACATGACGCACATTCGTCTTATCTGTCTTTCATACACTTTATGGAAACGAGGATGTTTACTTCCAACAGGATGGTGCACCACCGCATTTCCACCGATACGAACATGCGTACCTCGATGATCTTCCAGGGCACTGTATATAGCGAAGAGGTCCGACTGGGTTTTCACTGGTTAATGCGGATCTTACTCTGGACTTTTACCTATGGAAAACTCTTAAGGATGTTATATACCGTAGGAAATCAGCTGCACTGGCAGCACTTGGGCATTTTGAGCAAAAGCTGTAACTGCAAAAGTCTAAGATAATTAGTGCTAATCATTTTATATTTTTGTGACTTCAACTTTGTTATGTTGGTACAGTTATTTTTTCGTAGCTTGAGGTGTATGTACATTTTGTTATCCTCTGTATCTATCAGCTTATTGTTTAATCACAGCCTCACAGATTGCAATTATGCGTTGCAACTGCCTTTAAACCCTTCAAGAAATGCAGGACAGTCAACATCTGAAGCTAAATGTTACTAAGTTTAGTTTCTAAACTATTTAAAACATGGATCCCATAAAAATTGACATCATGATTGAAAGGGCCAATATAGTCGTATTGGCTAGAAATTGCCCTTAATGTTTAATTCCAGATCGGATTGCATTCAGCTTTCGTCTTGCTTGTTGTAGACTACAAGGTATATGTTGTTTAAGGAAAAATTGTATAATCTCAAGGCCCATGCAGTTGCACAGGATTAAGTCTGCATGGAATGAGAGGAGTACTTTTCAGCGTTACGTTAAACGTGCGAGATAAATCAGTTAAACTTTGTGGCAGCTCACATGTGTTTGAGGTAAATCGCATATCTGAAAATGACTAAACCTTATTTAAAAGGAAATGACCCTCAAAATCCAAAACGCTCAAAATCTGTAACGAATCCTGAGTGGCTTGAAAGTTGAAGCCTTTTAATTGACTCAAACGGACCTAAAAATATAAAAATACTGCTGTTTTTTTTTTTTTTTTTATAAGTTCCGGAGTCTGGTCGGGACTCCGGCGCTGTATACCTTACTTTTTATTTACCTAATTTGTTTTACTTTGATTACTGTATGATTACTGAATTTCTATTTTACTTTTTACACGCACATACACAAACATATAACACCCATGCCCAAGGCGGGACTCGAACCCACGATCCCCTGCGCTGCGAAACACCAAATCGAGACGCTTTGGCGAGCGCGGCCATGGGGACCGGCCTTCGCGGTCGTCTGGTCAGCTAACTGATTTTTCACCTGGAAGTCCCGGGTTCGATTCCGGCGCGGGGGTAATTTTTCTTTTAATTAGGGTTACTGTAGATTCTCCATAGAGTCTGGCAATGTGGAAGTGAGAGCATATGCGTATGTTAAAAACCTACAGTAAGATAAACTGAATTTCAAAAAGTAAAACACCAATGTTTCAGTAAAAATAATCCCCGAAAATGACCATAACAGTTGAAGGAGGCCGAAGAAATGAACAAACAATAAGACATCGAATTCCTACAAGTACTTAATAACTGAAAAACCATCGTAAAATGTGATGCTAATGAATTATTTTAACAAATTAAGATTTAATTACATAGACAAATAATGTTTGGCATTAGGATTTGATGATCTTTACATCAGCCGTAATAAAAATGCATTAAGTTATTACTTCCCCGAATTGTGTTATTTGTGAACTCGATATGCGTTAATACGTGTACATTTCAGTGAGGGATTGATGCACCTAATTTATTATATATCAACGAAATGTTATTTTTTAATGTGGATTTCAGATTTTCCCTTAAAAAATACAAAATTTGCTATCTTGAAAACTGCAGTGCGAAAAACGTTATGAATAAAAAAGCTTATTTCTATGATATAATTTAAATTTTTGCGTTAATCTGCATAAGTAATTTTATTCGAAAAAAGTAGTCGAAATATGTAGTAAAATGTAATTGAATTGTGCAATAAAATGCAGTCCAAAGAAGTTTAAGTTAAAAAATCTTATGTGTTCCCTGAACATGTCTTTCTCTGCCTGTTCTGCAGAAAACTGTGCTTAAAAAGTATTGTTCTATTATCTATATGATGCTACTTGAGATAAACATTAACAGAAATTGTCTTATTGCTGGCTTCCTTGTAAGTAGAAGGGAAAAAAGGGAAAACACTAGATAAAACGAGAGTCAAATCTTTTAAAAACTGTCGATTGACATTTTAATTGGGTTCTCTTTTCATGTCTGGGTATAAAAAGAAATATATTAAACTTTTGAAACTTCCCATTTGAGAAAAATGTAAGTATTTTAAAATTGAAACCAATAACAAGGAATATCCCGAAAATGGTTAACTCGGTAAACAAAAATGTTTATATCATAAATTGTATCTTTTAACGAGATCTGCATTTGTTGTCTTTCACTTATGATTTACCACTATGCAAATTCATTCAGATTTAAAAGAACTTCAGGGGCTATTCCCAAGAAATTAGAGTATACAGTTTATGTATCATTAAATATCGTGAATATGCGGCACATCAATAAGTTATTCTTGGAAAAATCGGATATTCTGAAAAATGCCCCATATAAATTGTAGTTGGGAGCATTTTGAAGATCTTTGTGTTGCATCCTTGGATGATAAATGAACTAAAGTACCAGTTTGGTATTTAACCGACTTTTCGTTTCTCATTCATGCTGTCCAAAGGCACATATGACCTTTTATCTAAAAACGAGCTTTAGGGGCTTTTTAAGCACGCATTTCCGGTATCGAACTTTTTTCTGCAATACAATACATTCTCTAACTACTACATATATTGTATGTACATGCTAGAGAAAGTAAAAATGTCTTTCTCAAATAGAAACTTTTGAAACAATTGAGGAATTTTGTGTTTATACGTTGGTAGTTTTTGTAAGATGTTTATATATGTATTGTGTATTCGACTGCAATATCGACTTTTCCGTTAAGAATCGAAAAAGGGAAGCAAACATTTTATAAACGGATATTAAAGGATAAAAGATGCTAGACTCAAGAAGAAGGAGTATGTAAACTAGAACGGAAACGTGAAACCAAGATCAAATGGTGAAAAGTGCAGGATAAGAGACAAATTTCAGTCGAGACAAGAAATAACAAAGTAGCAAGAGTTAACAGACAGTTCTTATCCCTTTCAAATTTATGGGATTCCGTTACTCTGAAGAATATCAGGGGCCGCTAAAGTGAAGAAATTCATTGATGATTTTAAATAACATACATTCAACCTAGGTCTGTCAACTGTGTTCCTTTTTTACCCAACAACAGGAGCTTACTCTATAAATCTGGAGATTTTAAGAGAAAGATGGATATTCATAGAACATTCAAGAATCAGCAGTGTGAAAGTTTTATGAGATATTTAACTGGTAGCTGTATCTGATGATGCTAGGAAACAATGAAACCAAAGTATGAAGGAAACGTTTTTTGCTTTCTCTACACCTACTATGTACATAATGTATAGATAGGGTATTGCACTCCACCCAAAAATTCGATACCGAGATTTCACCGGAAATATATGTTTTAGGGTCCCTTATATCCAAAAAAGCATTTTCACAAAAAGGTCCGTGTGTTTGTGAACACGATAACTCAAAAAGAAAAGTCGGTAAAGTACCAAACTTGGTATTTAAGATTAGCATCTTCCAGGGCTGAGACACGAAGACTTTGAGAAAAATCCCCCCACACCAAACTACCCTTTACATGGAACTTTTTTCGAAAATTTTAATTTTCGCAAAAATAGCTATAACGATTTTGAATAAAATATCATATATTAAAGATATTTACCTGACAAACAAAATGTATATCCTGAACTTTCTGGGAATAGCCTCTGGAGACTACTTTATTCTGGACGAATTTTACGGAATTTTGCATAACTGCTAAACCGTAAGACTTAGATAAAAGCTTACTACACCAAAAATGTAGAACAAGCTAAAACGCACAATTTATGTTATATACATTTGTTCGTGGAGTTGATCGTTTTTGAGATATTCATTGTTTTTGGTTTCAGCTATGAAAAACTTACTTTTCTCATATAGGAATTTGACAACTCCTGTCCATATAAACAAAGGAACTTCAGTCACATAGCAACCAGCTTTTGACTTTTACTTTAACCTGTGGTACTCCCTCATTTCGCTTCTACTTACAAGGAAACAAGTAATAAGATTATTTCTGCTAATTTGTTCTCGAGTAGTAGGAAGTAAATAGAGGCATAAGCTTTTTAACAATAATTGGTTGCAGAGATGTAGAGAGAGTCATGTGAATGGACACATCAGATTTTTTATCTCTGATATTGTCCAGATTAAAGCATCAGATTACCTATTAAAAACTAAATGAAATTACATACATCATATAGAATCTATTTCTCTTTAAAGCAATAGAACTTCTCATTTTACAATTCGATTTGAGATAGCGCAAACATTTAACTCTTTAGGAGTATTGTGATCAACTATTTGATAGTAAAATCCACATAAAAGCAAAAATTATAGAGAGTTAAATATGTAAACCCTAGGAGAAAATGAATGTGCCAATCACACATAAACATGAAATTATTTATTAAACACACTGTGTGCATTAGTCAGAATACTTATCATTGGAAGTTATAATCATCTGCGTAAAATTTAAGTCTTTATTTCTTGCAATAGAATCAAGTAAATTATACTGTTCATATGTTTGGTCGCATATCGTACATAGACACTGGTTCGACGCAAGGTGGAACCCTTTTTGATTGTATGTTGTGTAATGAAATCCTTGTGCAGCGGTCCTCGTGAACACGTGTCGCAAGGGAAGTTTGGTTTCTTCCAGTCTTCAGTATTCATAGCTGGGGTCTCTTCTGCTTTTTCTGACCTCTCCCTTATGTATACTTCCTAGGCTGGGGTGTGCGGCATTATTTCCCTTATGAATAAGTCAGCATTGGTTAGATGGTATACTATTCTGGATTCCGTTGACCTTGGCATCCTGATTGCTTTCCGTAGGATATTTGGTTTTTGGTATTTCTGAAAACTTCAATATTTTGTACACAAGTGGTTTGTGTAATAAATAACAGGTTTAATTTTACACGTATCAGCCTGGTGGATAGGCATTTTGCTACACTGTGCTGTCGGAGTAGTTGCCAGCTATTCGCGCCTCACTTATAACGTACCCTATCAATTCACATTCTTCTTTAGCTGCCCAGGTCGTTTGTTGTTCCTTTTTCTCTTTTTCCATTTTATGGAATTTTAATTAAATTGTTAAAGCAATTTTAGATAAATTCATATTAAGGAAACATTTCTATGGAAAAAAATGTTTGGGGTACTGAGATTTTTATGGAAATCTTCGTGTCACAACCTTGGATAATGGTGTACTTAAGGAGAGATTAAAAGACGTAACCCACAAATGTTAATTTTGTTAAATACATGTCACATTGTCCTAAAAAATGTTTAAGATATCAGGCTGAAATGTTTACAGCACCTAGAGGTATGCCCTCTAAGATCGAGCGATCTGCCTCCGTGGTAAAGAGTGAAAACATTCGGAAGTTCGTTCGACTGCCCATTCTGACATTAGGTTATTCGTTATTTACCTAGTCGATAGGAAAATGATGGTGTGGTTCCTCATTTACCAGATTTGCTTTACCTCATTTCTCTTTCCTTCCGTTAACTTTCTTTCAGGTATGCCTTCGTGGTATATGGTAGAGCCGGGCAGATGGCTCAGGAAAGAGGACAATAGAGGGATGGTTGATCGGATCCTATAAAGTATACCCTACACTCTATGCCTTAGAATTTCGCGGATCTGCTGTTTTCAAATGCATTTATTTCTCAAAGTAGATACGATCTTTTTTTCTCGGTTATACCAAACATTTATTTAAGTTTATCTGAAATTATTTCTTTAAAAAATCTGATGTGTTCCATTCATATGCCTTTCTCTACTAAGTATTGTCACAAAGGATAGATGTTAGCAGATATGATATTTCTTCTAAGTAGAAGGGAATTATGATAATACACAAGACTAACGCGATAGTCAAATCTTATAAAAAGTCGGTCACTAAGCGAAACAATTGAAGTTCGATTCGCTCTGCACTACTAGGAATAAAACAAAGAGAGCTTAAACGAAAAATGAGTTCCCATTTGAGAAAAGTTTAAGTAGCTTAAAACTCAAACTAATAATAAGAAATATCTCGGAAACGGTAAGCTCAAAAAAGTATATAAAAAAAGCGCGTGTTTTAACGAGAGCTACATATTTTGTGCATTAAGTTTTTCTTACGCTTTACCGTTTATGCAAAATTCATCCATAATTAAGAGGTCTTCTGAGGCTATATTAAGAAAATTCAATATTACATTTTATTTTTCATGTAGACATCTTTAATATATGACATTTTAATAACAAATTTAAAAAATGAAATCATCAAAAAGGTAAGTTGGGGTGGGGTGTTTTCTTGAAACTGCTCGTGTCGCATCCTTGGGAGATGCTAAACTTAAATACCAAATTTGGTATTTCGTCTTTTCAGTTTTGAGCTATGATTAGTACGTGTAGAGAAAGTAAAAATAACCCTACTTCACCAATGTATATGTAAAACAGCACTTACGAAGTCGTTTTTACCATCCTAAAATTTGTTATCTACACAATTTAGTTGAGAAAATATGCAATTTATACAGGAAAATGTAGTTCACAGCGTAAGCTATCAAAACAAAAATGGAGAAAACACACTCAAATTCGAATTTTCAAAGAAAGAGAACGTAGAAACTTCCATGTTTAATAGTGATGCCAATTAGTTTATCGAAATGTCCTCTAACACCAACAAAGTTTGAACTGTACTCCAAAGTTGTGGAAGTTATGTTATTTTTACTCTCTCTACTACGTTCAATATACATGTATTAGTAAGGTATCCCATTCCACCCAAAAATTTGATACCGAGATTTCAGCGAAAATACATGTTTTGGTCATTCTTGAATAAAAAAAATTATGTGTCCTTACCTATGTGTGTGTGGACAACATAACCCAAAAAAGTCCGTTAAGTACCAATCTTGATATGTAGTTCACTGCTTTCCAAGGATCCGTTACGAAGATTTTTAGAAAAATCCCCCACCGCAAACTACCCTTCGTCTTTTCCAATTTTTCCTCTATTCTGCAATACTAGACTTCCCACACTTATATCGCAATATAATATTATGCAGCAGGCTTCTATCGTTTTTATTAGTTACCAGTTCCAGTTGTACAAGATTATATAGAATTTCTTTTGAATGAAGTGGACTCCACAGGTTACTCTTAGAAAATTCACGATTTGCGAGTACACTTTTTGCTCATAAAGCCATATATATGATAAAATTGAAAAATTACAAAAATGTTCCATGTAAAGGGTAGTTTGTGGTGGGGGATTTTCTGAAAATCTTCGTGTCGCATCTTCTTTGGAAGATACAAAAATAATATATATGAGTTTGGTATTAAACTTACTTTTCGTTTTTTAGTTATGCTGTTCAAAGACACATACACACACACAAACATAGATCTTTTGTTAAAGTCTCATTCTTTTGGATTCAGGGAGTTTCAAAACGTGTATTTTCGTTGAAATCTCGGCGTCGAAATTTCATTTGAAATACAATATTTCTTATACTTCCTATATATAGAAAAGCAAGAAAAAAATATTATGTGTTCCATTCATATGACTTTCTCTACATCTCTGCAACAAATTATTGTTAAAAAGCTTATGCTTCTATTTACTTCATGCTAATTGAGAAAAACTTAGCAGAAATAGTGTTATTACTTGTTACCTTTAAGTAGAAGCGAAATAAGGGACTACCATATGTTAAAGTGATAGACAAAAGCAGGTTGCTATGTGATTGAAGTTCCTTTGTTTGTATGGACAGGAGTTTACAAAGTCCTGTGTGAGAAAAGTTAAGTTTTTCAAAGCTGAAACCAAAAATAAGGAATATCTCAAAAACGATCAACTCCACGAAAAAAATGTATACAACATAAATTGTGTGTTTTAATGTGCTCTACATTTTTTGTGTGTTAAGTTTTTGTCGACTTCTTACGGTTTAGCAGTTATGCAAAATTCCGTAAAATTCACCCAGAATAAAGTAGTCTTCAGAGGCTATTCCCAGAAAATTCAAGATATACATTTTATTTGTCAGGTAAATATCTTAAATATACGATATTTTAATCAAAATCGTGAGAGCCGTTTCTGAGAAAAGCAAAATTTTCGAGAAAAATTCCATATTAAGGGTAATTTGGGGTGGGGGCACACACACCGGATCTTTTTCTAAAAATACTTTTTTTTGGATACAGGGGACTCTAAAACATATTTCCGATGAAATCTCGGTATCGAATTTTTTGGTGGAGTGCAATACCTTCTACATACGCTATGTACATAGTACGTTTAGAGAAAGTAAAATCTATAGGCAGATTAGTAGTGAAAGACTCAGGGTACAACGCCACTGCTTAGTTAAATAGTTTTAATGCTCAACCAATTTTGGACGTTAGTAGTAATAATAAGTTACATACGGATACAAATATAGAGACAGTCGTGCTCTAAGTTTGCCCTTACAGTAAACATGTGTTGAGCACCCTTTGGTCAATAATTGAAAATTCAGAAATATGTATTTTTCCTAACAGAGCTGTTTATATCCAGCAGGGTTTAATGAATCGTTTGTCATTGCAGATGCCGTTTGTAGCCCTGGATTTTGACAAGCAGGAAAATGGTGAATGAATGAGTTGCAAAGGCCAAATTACCTATGGGCTAATTGGAAAATGTGAACCGTTTTGTTTGATATCGACGTTTCTGCAATACAAACTCAGATTGGTGTTCATTATACCCCACTTAGACAGTCACCAAACACGGTTAAAACCGATCTTGTTACATGTCCGTCATCCATGGAACTTGCCGTTTAATTAATGATTAATCGAATACAATGATATTAATGATGTGGTTAATACTTAAGGATTATATCCATCATTCAATAATTTGTTTACTTATTCACTTTTCCTCGGTGTAATATTTACCGCTTAAAACTTTTGTGCTCTACAAATTATATACACGCTCTTCGAGGTTGCGTATCTGCTTCAAATTCACGAAGTCGCGAGTTTGAATCTCGTTTAGGGTTTTGTAAAAGAGCGGCGACCTGTCTTATGTTATTGTATACAGGTTATGTTGCCTCAAATTAGCTAGTATGACGTTCACATATTTAAACAATATTTCCTTCTTTCATAGTTTTCTTTATTGAACTGCTTTTAACATTATATGTATGTACGCGTTCTTTTTAAAAAGAGAGTAACAGCAATAACAAAAGCGATAGCCCGCCTGGGTAGTGTGACTGTCTCACATTCAACGGGTCGCGACTTCGAATTTCGCTTACGTTTAGCTACGCGGATAAGGGTTTTTTCGGGGTTTTCCCTTATCCTGAAAAGACGAATGTCAAGTAACTCTATGCCCATGAATCCCGAGATCACTGACATAATTTCACTGACTTCATTCATTATCTGTTATAGCCAACCAGATTAAGGGTTACAAAAACTTAAAAAAAAAAATCGAAACCTTATTAAACTATATAGCTGTTTTATAGTGCACTAATATGTCGTTTTTCTACTACTTACTTATATTAAGTAGAGGTGAAAACGGTAAAACTTAAATATCGGATGCTTCCATTCACATGACTTCCTTAACTATTCTTACAAAACCTTATTCTTCTATCTGCGTCAAGCTAATCCAGACAAACAAGGCAAGATACATTTAAAAATCTGATGTTTCCATTCACATGTATTCTTACTAAAATTTGGGGCCGCCCCGTGACCGATTGGTTAGACCACTCGCCTCTTACTTAGTCCGGGTTTGACTCCAAGCGACCGCATGTGAGATTTAGGGTGGACAAAGCGGCGCAGGGGCTGGTTTTCTCCGGTTTGCCTGCCATAACATTCCACCGGTGCTCCATCTTCATTCCATGTATCACCAATGTCATCGCCTGCGGTGCCACAAATAGTAAAAGCGGGCGTTAAACACTATAAAAAAAAATTAGTAAACCTTATTCTTCTATTTACGTCATGCTAATCAGATAAACATTAACAGTTCTTATTACATAGTTCCTTAAGCAGAAAGTAAATAAGGAAATACACTAGGCTTCAGCGACAGTCAAATATTTTTAAGGCTTTACCTTAGTTCAGTCGATGAAACATCAGGCTGCTATGCTAGGGGTCCCATGTACGATTTCTCGTTGGGGGATGTGAATTTTTCTGTAGTTGAGATTAAACCCTATCCTCCCCACAGTCTGGAAATATAAATGGGTGTGTTTGAGTGATCTAATGAATAAAATGGCTTTAAAACAAAGTTCACGATTTAAACTGGTTAACACCATTGACGATAGACAGTATGTTCCAAAGGTAAATGCTACCGATACAGTTAAAGGTGGGGTTCAAATGGAACAAAACATACTTCAAAAATTGGTCAAAAAGTGATGGTTGAAAATCGGTTATCTTTGCATGGCCAGGAATAAAACAAAAGATACACGAATGACGACTTACTTTAGAGAAATATGTAAGCATTGCAAAATCACACCAACAATAAAAAATACCTCGGAAATGGCTAACTCAAAAAATGTATATGATATAACTTATATCTATGCTTTAACAAGATCTGCATTTTCCGTGTAGTAAGATATATATTTTACTTTCATTTAAATGTCTTTAATATATGGCATTTTAATCAGAATCGTTAGAGCCGTTTTAACTCGTATGTTAAAAATATCATCATGAATAGTATAATATTTTTAAAATAATCACTTTTTAGATACTTCTATCCGTGTAATCTATTAAGCTACAGGGATGAAAAAAAGTTGTTTGTTTCGCAAGTTAAGAGCGTGTTACTTCAGCTACAATTATTCCTAAACTTGTCAATCTGATATAAATTGTAATATATATATATATATATATATATATATATATATATATATATATAATTAGTTTGAATGTTATATTTATAATATAAAAAATCTGATATGTTCCATTCACTTGACTTTCTCTACAAATCTGCAATAAATTATTTTTAAAAGACTTATGCTTCTATGTACTTCATGCTATTGAGAAAAAAAAAAAAACTAGAAGAAATAGTCTTATTACTTGCTTTCTTGAAAGTAAAAGCGAAATAAGAGAGTACCATAGGTTAAAGTGATAGAAAGCCGGTTGCTATGTGACTGAAGTTCCTTTGTTTGTGTGGACAGGAGTTGACAAATTCCTGTATGAGAAAAGTATGCATTTTTCATGGCTGAAACCAAAAACAAGGAATATCTCAAAAACAATCAACTCCACGAAAAAAATGTATATGACATAAATTGTGTGCCTTAAGGGCTCTACATTTTTTGTGTGGTAAGTTTTTTTTTTTTTCATCTCTTACGGTTTAGAAGTTATGCAAAATTCCGTAAAATTGACCCAGAATAATGTAGTCTTCAGAGGCTATTCCCAGAAAATTCAAAATATACATTTTATTTGTCAGGCAAATATCTTTAATATATGATATTTTAGTCAAAACCGTTAGAGCCATTTTTTAGAAAATCAAAATGTTCAAAAAAGTTCGTTGTAAAGGGTAGTTTGGGGTGGGGGGATTTTTCTCAAAATCTTCGTGTCGCATCCCTGGAAGATATTAATTTTAAATTCCAAGTTTGGTATTTTACTGACTTTTCGTTTTTGAGTTATTGTGCTCAGACACACGGATACACGGACACACGGACACACTGACACACGCACACACAGACACACGGACACACACACGGGCCTTTTTCTGAAAATACTTTTTTTGGATACAGGGGACCCTAAAACATATTTCCGGTGCAATACCTTCTCTATACACTGTGTACATAGTACTGCAGAGAAAGTAAAAATGTAGAGCACGTTAAAACACATAATTTATGTCGTATAACATTCGTCTTCTCAGGATAAGAGAAAACCCCGGAAAAAACCTTATCCGGGTAATTCATCCAGGGGGGATTCGAACTCGCGACCTTTTGAGTGTGAGGTAGACACGCTACCACCACATTGCCCAGGCGAGCTAAACATTTTGAGTGACAGGAAGAGAACGTTTTCTTGCGATACAGTAAAGATATATCTTGTAATTCGCTGCAATGAATTCTCAGAGGTTGGTTGATTTATGTTCATTGTCTTTTCAAAGATCTGTACATTATTATCCTGAAATTTTTGCATCAAATTTTATACTTTTGTTTGTTAAAGCACAAGGCGTTTTTATTTGCTAATCATATTATGAAATAATTGTTTTATTGTGTTACTTTTTGAATTAGAACGATGTACATACCGTGAGTACTTTAAATGAACTACTTTTGAAACAGATTATACCTCTACGTGTGTATGTTTACCCTACAAACCCCTCGGCACTATCCTCTCTTTATACTGCTGACTGTTCTGTGTGTTCATAGGACAATTTTTTCCGATGATTATATCGATAAGCATGAACAAGACAAAAGAATAATACGAGTATCGTATTTTGTAACAATGGTTTGTTTGCAGAAGTAGTACAGAAAATCATGCGAATGGAACACATCGATATTTAAAATAAAATTTCCAGCTTGCTTGGATAAAATGCAGTAACTTATAAAATTAATAATTTCACTGTCGAAATGTGGATTAAGATGATGTGTATTTGATAGCAATTACTGCACAGAGAAAGAGAGGAGCATGAAATATGATTGCCTTTATACGTGGAAGTGCTGTGTGATGATTGCGGATTTCCCAGCAGAGTTAGAAAATCCTATCCACCCTACAGAGACGCTACAAATGTCATTACTAATTAATACGGTGAGGCACATTCATATATAATGAGTTCAGCAAGCTTGTGTCTCGCTGTACATTTGTTTAACTTTAAAAACTAGTCGTTGTGTCAATATAGAGAGCGAATAAAACATTTTTTCTACGACCGAGCGTAATTGAGTAGTTTACGAGCTCATTTCAGATCGGAAACTTGATTTTTACGGAATCCACCCGCAAAGAAGTGCAGCAAGCGTAAAATGCAAGCGTAAAGTAATTTTGTTCCAACTTTAAACGAATATGGACCTACGTTTACCATTACCAAGAATTCAAACTATAGCAGGCCTTGACAAACTAATATTATTTTCATACCGCCGCCAGGAAAGCTTCAAGTCATGGTAATATTATTGTTGTTCTGTGATGTACTTTGAGAAAATGGCAGATTTTGATATTCATGATATCCTTAGAACTGCGAAAGAATCAGAATCAAATTTACTATCTACTAAATCCCGAAAAGTTTATAAGGCACAATATGAGAAATTTATGAAATAGTGTTTACAAAAGAGTGAACTATAACCCGTGGTGAATAGGTGAAACTTAACCTCAAATGTATTTATCTTTTGTTGCTTTTCTTTGAATATCAGAAAATTCTCGTAGAAAAAGAACATTGTATGATACGCGAGCGTCAAGTTTCTTTTTGGTTCTCGCCTGGTTGTGAACCTCAACTGCAGTTTGTTTCACAATATGCCCGCTCGAATCAAAAACTATAACTTTACGCTCTTAGATCATCAATAACTACAGCTTTTTCAATTTTAACTGAAATAACTGCCTCTAATTAAGTAAAACAAAAACATCTAGTGTGTTCCATTCACATTACTTTCTCTAGCTGTTCAAATTCTGTTCTCGTTTGCATTCCCGGCAGTGAAACATAAAACGAAAGTTGACTTCCTGTTTGAGAAAACTTTAAGTACTTTAAAACTGAAACAAATAACAAGGAATATCTCTAAAACAGAATTAACTTTAATTACTAAGTAATTTCTAATATGGCAGATTAAGATTTATTTACATTCTTCTTATAAATTAACATATTTATTTATACAAAATATAAATATGAAACGGTTAACTCTATTAATAAAGTATATGACATAAATTGTGTGCTTTAATGAAATCTAAATTTTTTCGGAGTAACTTTTGTCTATCTCTTTCGATATATGTGCTATACAAAATTCATCCAGAACGAAGAGGTCTTCAGAGGCTATTCCGAGAAATTTCAAGATATACATTTCTCTCTCTGGTCTCCGCGCGCGCGCGCGCGCGTGTGTGTGTATATGTCTAAACAGAATAGCTCAAAAACGAAAAGTCGGTTAAATACCGATCTTTATATGTAAGTTCAGCTTTTCCAAGGATGCGACACGAAAAGTTTCAACAAAATCCTTCCAACTCAAACTACCCTTTACATGGAATATTTTTCGAAAATTTTTGATCTTCTAAAAATTGGCACTATGGATTTGGATTGAAATACCATATGTTTATGATACACGAAATGAAATGCATATCTTGAATTTTCTGGGGATAACCCCTGAAATCCTGTTCTTTCCGGATGAATTTTGCATAACTGGTAGACTGATAAGGCATAGAGAAAATCGTGCTACACAAAAAAATGTTGATGTCAAAACACACAATTTATGTCTGATCCTTTTTGTATGTGGAATTAACATTTCGGATGTATTACTAAACGAGAAGTCGTCATTTCAAGGAAAATGTGAAAATGGAAAAAACATACACACACACACGCACACAAAGGGAAGTCGGGTGTAGTGAGGTTAAAACCGAGCGCAGGGTGATAAACATATTTCTAGGTTTTTTGAAAGGATGGATGGTGAAAAACGGTCGTGAAAAATGATTCACAGCTGTCTTTGCTATGTGATATAAATAAAAAAAATCTCATGCGTTGCGTACAAATGACTTCATCTACAATTTCTAAAGAAAATAGTTGTTGAGAAAGTTTATTCTCCTATCTACTTCACATTAATCTAGATAAATATTTGTATAAATGCCTTTATTACACTAGTGTATCTACACCTTGTAGATACACTAGACTTAATCTTTTAAGAGCTGGTGGCTAGGTCAGCTCTTTGTAACTTAGTTTTATTTGCTTGTCCAGGAGAAAAATGAGGAGTATTTACCATTTGAGAACAGTAATAAGTATTGGAAAATTGAAACCATTAACAAGGAATGTCTTGGAAGTGGTTAACTCAATAAAAATTACTTTTGCCATAAATTGTGTATTTTAACTAGATATATATTGGTTGTTTAGAATGTGTCTATCTCTTACGGTTTACCAGAAGTACAAAAATCAGTCAAAATGAAGAAGACTTCGCAGATTATTAATTCCAAGGAAGCTTTTTTTTTTCATTTATATAGCCCCTTTAACATCTAAGGTCATATCGGGGCTTCGAATTAGAAACAACTCGTTGTCTGTAGGTTTACGTTGGGCTTAAACTATTTTATTTCCTCAAATATGCACACATTCCCTCTCACATACATACTTCCAGACTCTGTGGGGGATAGGGAATAATTCTGGTTAAAGAAAAATTCCCCGCCCCAGCCGGGAGTCGAATCCGGGACCTCCGGGTGAAAAAGTCAGGCTCACTGACCAATCGACCCCGGAGGCAGTCCAAGGAAGCTTTGTCGTGCATGGAGAGAGAAGATACGCAAAGTAGTTTCTTGAAATCATGCGACGAAAAGAAACTAGGAATTCCCTAGTGTCAGAGGTCATCGAAAGGGAGGAGAGCTAAGGACTATTGTAAAGCATTTAACTGAAGTGTTTGTTTTAGTTTGTGGTTTATTCCAAGTGTCACTGCTGACATGAAGTAATGCTATTGTCTTAACTGTCGACCCCAAGCTATTTTGCGGCTCTTGACGTGCTCCGAGTACAATAGCATGCTTGATTTACTCAGAAGATGGGAATAAGCCCCTCTTAGGTCTTCAGAAACACGACCTCTCCTCGAACCGCTGTTGTGATTGAGTAGGATGTGCTGAAGCATATACCTAGCGAATTAGGCAACCCACGTTAAGAGTAAAATATTCAGGGGTTGCATGCACTTTCAGCAAAATGGTAACCATAGCAACCTGTAAAACGCTGCATTATAGAGCCCAACAGATACAGTAGTGCCTGTTGCTCTCGATCCATAATAGGAGTTTCGTCAAATTTTGTACAAAGGCATACCTTTTACTAAACTTTATTTTTTTTTTTTTAAGTTACTTCATTTATTCAGCCCCTTTTAACTTGTATGGTCACTTTTTTTTTTTTTTTTTGACATGAGAAGCAACTGCTGGTGTTTTCTCACTGAACTGTACGATTTCTTAACGCTGGGTTTTTCAATTCACACATTCATATTGTAGGGTTAAGGAATGCTTCTAGTTAATTAAAAATGCTCCGCTCCAGCGGAGAATCGAAACCGGGACCTCTGGATGAGAAAGTAGAGCGCTGGCCATTCGACGGTGAGGGCAGAGGCAGTCACTAAACTCATTGTTTACGCGCTATAGATTCCGAAAGGGGAATGTCTAGTTAAAGAAGCCTAGACCCTTAAACAGTGGAAATGAGTTAAGACCAGTTAACCAATGGTACACCAGCTGTTACGCAATGCAGAACAATCCATCACACCTTTATCTAAATAGTGTATACGGTTATGGCTAGAAGCATTTTCCGAGCTGAGAAGCCGTGGTCTGCTGCAGTTTTCAGGTCCAGACGCTTCGTTCACGATTGCGGTGAACATCTTCAGTGGCGTGGTCTAAGTCTTCTCGGTGAAGGTTTGGTCGCAACTGACTCGTTGACTGAAATAACGGCAGTATTTATTTATATTCGGGCTGCTCTCACGCCATTGGTCCGGCTGGAGCTGCATGTGCGGGGTGCTTTTGATTCCTGGTTGGTTCGGATGATCTCGTTGGGTTTGTGCCTGTTTGATGTTCCAAGTAGCGGATGCCATTTTTGCTTACTATTCTGTGCCTCGAGGCTTTCCAACGAGACTCCTGCACGAAGCCTCTGGTCTACCATACCTGGAGGACGAGATTAGGCGTCGGGCAACAAAATTCAACGAAGGGTTACCATTCCATCGGAGCGCCCTCGTTAGGTCTCTTGGGGATTACGATCCCACAATCCGCCGCTTCAGGCGATACCGGCTTCCCCGCATGGCTTGCGGGCATCCCCGGTAACGAAGGAGCACCACCAACAGCTGCTACGGCTAAGCTCCTTATTATCCTTCAAGAGTTGCTTGGATTCAAAATTTAACCTCAAGAAACATTTTGATAAAAACACACCAGCGGTGCACAAGGGCCGTTACACCATCAAGGCAACCGTCGAGGAGCAATATTCGCCTCCTCCTGTCACTCCACAACCCCAATACACACCCGCCATCCTACAAAACCCACAATCCCGTCAGAACGTGGTTAAGTTCTGTCTGAGAACAGGGACACGTCTAACACACCTCGGGCTGCCCTCAGCCTGCCAATCACACTGGACTGGCTTAGTATTTGTGTCTCTTGTGTCGCCACTGAAGATGTTCACCGCAGTCGTGGACTTGAAAACTCCAGCAGATCACTGTTTCTCAGCCCGGAAAATTCTTAAAGTTATAATTTGGACTCCGGCCATGAAAGCCTACGGCTACTGAGTGTATACAGCGTTTAGTAGTTTCATACTTAAACATATTTATTTAAGTAGTTTCGTCAAGGGAGGGATGATACAAATGGAGAATACACTGAACGAATGCAAGAGAGGTCTGTCAACAACGTTGCGGCAACAGCCGCTACCCAGCCCATACCGTGTTTCCTAGTTTGGAGAGACGGTTAAGTAAAACAAGTAATTTGCGTCCCATAAATATTCTTGTGGACCTCCGCGAACGTGGCTTGGGCACTTTCCAAAAGTTCATCACATAACCAATGCACAAATGCATTGAACTTTACGCAGCCATTTTTAAGCACCTTTATGTTATCTGTTTATTTATGGTGTTTTAGTTTTCTATTTTAAATCCTTCTTGTTTTTTCGATCTGTTCGTCTTACGTTCCACGTTTCAGAGATCCTAGCACGCAAATGAAGTCTTTCTAGAAATAAGTTTATTAATAAAATATGGTCATACATCCGCCTGCCTACATCGGACTTATAACATGTATTTATTAACTGTTTATATATCAAACTTAAAAACGTGACCAGATTAACTCTTTGGATATGGATTTATGATGAATCGGATGTATAAAATACACAATTTCTACTTTCCCTACTCAGTACATAGCACATAGATAGAAACGGTATTGCATTCCATCCAAAAGTTCGATACCAAGATTTCACTGGATGTACACGCTTTAGGGTCCCTTGAACTAAAAAAAAAACATTATTATCAAAAGGTTCGCGTGTGTGCAAGTGTGTGTATGTATGTATTTTCGTTTTTCTTTGAGCACAGTAACTGAAACACGAAAAGTCGGTTAAATGCCAAACTTGGTAATTAAGTTCAGTATCTACCAAGGATGCGACACGAAGATTTTCAAGAAAATCTCCCAATCCCAAACAAGCCTTGAGATGGAACTTTAGATGGAACACATCATATATCTTTTATTTATTATTATTATTATTATTATTATTATTTGCATATTTGAGAACAGACATGCATGTTGATTTTGCGGTCTTTTCAATATAATTAGTTGTTCATATCAATGTTAATAAATCTTAATTAACATCTTAAAATGTTTCTGTTATTTTCAATTTTAAACACATTTTATATATTTAATAATAAACTTTAAATGTTTATTTCTGATTTTTAATGCTCTAAAATTGTAGGTTTCTAATTAAGCTGAAAGGTTCACTACATCCAGACCCTCCATTAGGGCCCAAACCACAGGCCTATAAACCCTAAATGCGGCCCTGACTATGAATAAATGAGATAGATTGTAGACAGTACATGTTAGAGCAGCTCACCAGTTTCTGTCCACATGAAGTTGTTTCTGTACCAGAACCAGCCTTGGCGATACTGAGGGCGAGAAGCAAATGGGAAACTGGGTAATTGGAAGATGCCTGCCTGCTACAGTATTCTTTTGTACAGCGGTAGTATTGCTAATTAGCGTTATCAAGAACTCATGCACCCTGCTGGCCTCCCGTTTCCTTTGTGTTGATACAGCCTGCCTCTGTGCTCATGTTGTAATTAGTAGTATACGAGAACATCACTTTGACGTCGTGTCTTTATAATGCTTCCACACACAGACATTACTGGCTCAATCAAACTACTTACTTGCTGTTTCTAACTATTCACAGTTCAGCACAACAATTTTGAACTAGTTAAGGTAGCTCTAAAGTCAACTTAAGCCAAAAGGAGAGGAAAAACCTTTTTTGCGCAATAGTACGTAATTATTATGTATGATGTAAGAGCGTAAATATATGTTTTTTTATTCTAGCGGGAATATTTTGAAACAAGACAAAGTCGAGCTTCACAATCACACGAGAATCAAAAATCTGATGTGTTCCATTCACATGACTTTCTCTACATCTCTGCAACAAATTATTGTTAAAAAGCTTATGCTTCTATGTACTTCATTGTAAGTAGAAGCGAAATAAGGGAGTACCATAAGTTAAAGTAATACTCAAAAGCTGGTTGCTATGTGACTGAAGTTCCTTTGTTTGTATGGATAGGAGCATGAGAAAAGTATAAGTTTTTTAAAGCTGAAAACAATAACAAGGAATATCTTAAAAACGAACAACTCCACGAAAAAAATGTATATGACATAATTTGTGTGTTTTAACGTGATCTACATTTTCTGTTTAGTAAGTTTTTGTCTCTCTTACGATTTACCAGTTATGCAAAATTCAATAAAAATCATCAATAATAAAGAGATCTTTAGAGGCTATTTCCAGAAAATTCAAATTATACATTTTATTTAGCATGTAAATATCTTAAATATAAGAAAATTTAAACAAAATCGTTAGAGCCATTTTTGAGAAAATCAAAATTTTCTAATTTTCTTCTATGTAAAGGGTAGTTTGAGGTGGGGGAAGTTTCTTGAAAGTCTTCGTGTCATATCCTTAGGAGATACCAAACTTAAATACCACACACGTGCGCACACGGACCTTTTTCCTAATTTTTTTGTTTGGATACAGGGGGAACCAAAACCTGTATTTCCGGTGAAATCTCGGTATAGAATTTTGGGTGGAATACAATACCTTCTCTATAGACTATGTACATAGTATGTGTAGAGAAAGCAAAAAGAAAATTTACGCTCGCGTATCGTACAATGCTCAATTGTAACTGCATTGCAAAATCTTCTAAACGTGCTGCTTTTTTTTTTTTTTTTTTTTTTTTTAATTATCCAGTCTTTATGAAAACAGGTAACTAAGGAATCTCAAGCTGTGGAATTATCATGACCATCTGTAATTATTTCTGATGCATATTTATACGCTATGTGGCCATATGTAGTAATATCCGTAAAAATAGTATACTTCCTGTCTAATATTTATTATATATTAATTTGTACTGCCGGGCACTTTCATACCTGGCAAAAAATCAATACCGAAATTTCTCCGAGAATACACATTTTGAAGATCGTTGATATTTCAGTGTTGATATTTAAGTTCAGCAACTTCCAAGGATGAGATACGAAGGTTTTCAACAAAATCCTCCTACCGCAAACTCTCTTTACATGAAAGATTTTCAGTGTTTTGGTTTTATAAAAAATTACTATTACGATTTTGATTAATGTACCAGATATTTAAGACATTTTCATTACAAATGAAATGTATACCTTGAATTTTCTGGAATAGTCTCTGAAGTCCTCTACATTCTGGATGACTTTTGTGTAACTGGTAAACGTAAGAGTTAGAAGAAACTTTAAAAAGTAAATCTTGTTAAAACACAAAATTTATGTCATACAGAGTTTTTGTAGAGTTGCGGTATCCCTTTTGATTGATTTAAATGTTATAATACGAAACATTTTCTCAAACAATGCCGTCACTCATTTCATATCTCTTTTGTTTTACTCATAGTCTTGCAAAGTGAACCATATTTCAATTGTTTCACATATTGACCAACTTTTAAAAGATTGTCTATCGTTTTAACCTAATTTATTCTCTTATTTCCATTTTACTTATAAGGAAGCAATTAATAATATCAATTCTGGTAATTTTATCTCAATTAGCATGATGTGGATAAAAGATTGATCTATTGTCAGAATAGATTGTTTGCAGAACAAGTATAGAAAATTATGTGAATCACACACATCAAATTTTTTTCAAATACATAATTATTGAGATTTTTAAATAAAACCAGGATAAATCAAACCAGAAAGAATCGAAGAATTTATTTCATCACTAATCAAGTTTTATTTCGTTGTTGCCTGAAATAGAGCTAGCATTAATGTATTCTGTATTCCTAGAGGAGTTGTAACTCTGCAGTAGGTGCACCTGTTACGGCTTGTCTTGTTGTGCACATCGTTCCCGGTTACTGCGATATTTTTACTCCAACATGGACGTAGGTGTTACAGCTATCGATTCTAGATTGATCTGCGACAATTTTACGCCAGATAGAGCAGGTGTCTCCATGCTGCGTGCACCGAAATGAGTTTTCAACCCTAGAAAATTGACTCGGAACATTCGGCTCTAAAATAAGAACAAGGAACATAATCATTACCTTTTTTCCTCCAGACTCTTCCTAGCTTTTAATGACCTCCTCTTGCCTTCCAGCAAAATTGGCAAAAATAATTTAACGATGTTCCTAATAAGAAAACGATTTTTATAACCCACTCATTTATTTTAACGACACCTTTAATGTCGTTATCTTTAATCCATAACAGCCCTTTGTTTGTCTTCTTCGTACACTTATTTTAAGGCAATGGACTCGTAAAATTTGACCAAACATTCGGGGGAAAAAAATCCTATGTGTTCCATTTGACTTTATCTGCTTATTCTGAAACAAATTATTCTAAAAAAGCATATTATTTTATCTATTCTATGCTAATCAAGATAAACATATTACACAATGCTAAAGCGATAGTCAAATTTTTTTAAAATCTGGTCGCTAAATTATGGCATTAAAATTCCGTTCTCTTTGCTTGACGAGCAGGGAAAAAAAAATAAATAAATAAAAATAAAAAAAATAAGGACACCGCATTCAAAAAAAGTTGAAGCCAATAACAAGACATTTCTTGAAAATGGTTAACTTCAAAAAGAAAATGTATATGATATAAATTTCTTGTTTGAACAAGATCTACTGTTGATTTACGAGTTATGCAAAAGTTTTTCAGAATGAAGAGGTGTTTAGAGGCTATTCCCAGGAGATTCAAGACATTTTACCTGTCACCATATATGTAATATATCATGTTTTTATCAAAAGTTTAGACCGTTTTTGAGAAAATCAAAATCTTCGATAAGTTTTCCATGTAAGTAGTTTGAGGCGAGGGATTTTCCTGAAAATCGTGTCGCATTCTTGGAAGATACTGAGCTTAAATATCAAAAACATTTCGTTTTTGAATTTTGTTGTTCGCAGACACAAATACACATAGCTCTTTTTCTAAAATGATTTATTTTTATTTATATGGAGAACCCTAAACCGTGCATTTCCATTGAAATCTCACTATCAAATATTTGGGTGGAATATAACATGTACATGTACAAAGTAGAGAACGTAAAAAATAGTTTATTTTCTCTACTTTCTCCAAAATTGTTCTCACGATTTTGATTAAATCCCATAAAATAAAGACATTTTCATGAAAATTCAATGTATATCTTGCCTTTTCTGGGAATAGCTCCTGAAGACCTCTTCATTCGGAAGGAATTTTGTATAATCTTGTACAATTGGTAAACGTTAAACAGTAGAAGAAAATGCTCAGCACAAAATAGATCGTTTTAAAACACACAATTTCTTTTCAAATTACTTTTCTGTGACATAAGTCATTTCCGATATATCCATTGTTAATGATTTTTCGATTTTTGTCCTTTCGACATTTAGTTGTTTTTCGCGACTGCCTGGAAAGAGTGCGGAATTTAAGGTCAGTATATAGCGTCAAGTTGTTCAATATTTGACTCGTTATTCCCTTGCATATATAAGTAAAATATAATGTAGCTATTTTCAAAATATTTATCTCGAATAAAATAATAGAAAAACAAGCTTTCCTAAGAATAATTAGCATAACCATTAATAAAAGAAATTGCTCTACTTTACCTACTTTACCCAAGATTACTCAACATCACTCTAAGTAATTACTCTATTTTTCTACCTTACACAACATTTTTATTACTTAACATAACATCCTTTTCGTAAATTACTTTTCATTAATTACCTTATCCTAAATTACTCTTCTTTACCGTACCACAAATGACTCTGCTTTACCTAGTTTACCAAAACTTACTCCACTTTCCCCCAAACGGTTATACATTACCTACCTTATCCTAAATTAACGTACCCTAATTTGCTCTGATTTACCTCCTTCACCTAAATTACTCTACTTTACTTACGTCACCCTAAATTACTCTACTTTACCTACCTTACCTCAATTACTTAACTTCTAAATAAATTATTCTACATTGCCCTAAACTAGCCTTAACCTAAATTACTCTACTTATCTTACCTTATACTAAATTGCTCTACATTACCTACCTTACCCATGATTAGTTTACATTACCCTAAATAACTCTTCTTTACTTACCTTGCAGTAAATTACTCTACATCGACCTAAAGTATTCTTCATTACATACCTTACTCTAAATTACTCTTATTTAGTAATTTACCTAAATTACTTTACTGTACCTACCTTACCCTTAATTTACTTGAGTTGCCCCTAAATTAATCTACATACCTGCCTTATATTAAATTAACCTAAAATATCCTAAATCACTCTGCTTTGCCTATCTTACCCTAAATAACCTACTTTACATACCTTACGCTAAATGACTCTATCTTAAATGCCTTATCCTAAATTATACTACTTTAGCACCAATCATATCACATTACCTACTTTAACCTTTGTTGCTCTATTTGCCTTACCCTCAATTACTCTTCTTTACCAATCTTATCTTAAATTACTCTACTAAACCCAGAATTGCTCTTTTACCTGCCTTACCCTAAATTACTCTAGTTTACGTACTTGCCTTGGATTACACTAAATTACCTAAATTGCTATACTTTTTCAGCTTACACCAAAGTACTCAACTTTACCCTACCTTACTCCACTTTACGATTTTACCGTAAATGACTCTACAGTACCTATCATAAATTGACCTACCTTATCCTCATAGATCCCTCTTATATAGCTTACCCTATATTATACTATTTTACCTTAAATTATTATACCTTACCCACATTAGCCTAGAATACCCTACCTTACCAAGCTAAATAACTATACGCGACTTACTCAAAATTAACATACTATACCCTAATATCTTATCTTACCCTATATTATCCTAATTCAGCTACCTCACCATAAATTAACCTATTAAATTAAAATAATCCTACCTTACACTAAATTACCGTACTTTGCCTTCATTACCCTAAATTACCACATTTACCCTAAATAAATCTACTTTAACTACATTACCCAAAATTACCATATTTTACCAACGGCACTCTTAATGCCCTACTTTATCCTAAATTAACCTGTATTACCTACGTTACACTAAATTACCCTTCCGTATAGTAAAAATGCCCTATTCTACCTACCTTGCTTTAAATTACTCTACTGCACCCTAAAAAACCCTACCTTAGATACCTCACTCTAGATTATTCTACCTTGTATACCTAACCCTACAATATCCTAGTTTTACTCTAAATTACTACTTTACCTACATTTACAAGATTACCCTATACTAACTACTTCATCCTAAATTACCTTCCTCTACTTACCTTACCCTAAATTACCCTACTTTACCTACATTACCATACATTACTCTATCTTACCTACCTCACCATAAATTACTCTACCTTATCTACCTAACCCTAAAATATTCTACATTATCCTAAATTTCCACTTTATCTCGTTAACCTAAATTACCCTAATTTAACTAACTGCCTTACCCTAAATTTCTCCACTTCAGCCTAAGTTGCCGAATATTACCTTCCTTTCCGTAAAATACCATACATTATCCTCCATACCCCAAATTACTCTACTTTACCATAAAATACTCAATATTACCTACCTTATCTCATATTATCCCACTTTACCTACCTTACCCTTAATTATACTACTTTATCCTTAATTACCCATTCGAGTAAGGCTTTAATTACCTCTAAGGACTAATTAAGGATAAGAACCTTAACTACTTTTCCCCAAATTGCTCTTCTTACCAACCTTACGCTGTATTGTCCTACGTTATCCTAAATATTCTCCTTTATCTACCCTAGATTAACATATCTTACTCTAAATCAGTTAATTTAACCTAAATTACTCTATTTAACCTACCTTACCCTAAATTATTCTAACCTATCGTATCCGAAATTGGCCACCCAAAATTACTCCATTTTATCTTCCTTGAGCTAAACTATTCTATTTTACCTACCTTAACATGAATTACTCACATTGCCCTAAATGACTCTGCTTTACCTACCTTACCCTAAATTTTCTACTTTAACGTATATCACTCTACATTACCTACTTTACAATATATTGCTTAACTCACCCACCTACCTAAATTACTCTATATTATATGGCTTTCCTTAAATTACTCAACATTACCCTAAATTACATCTCTTTACCTATCTTACTTTAAATTACTCTACGAACCTACCTTAATTTGATTATCCTAATTTTCCATAATGTTATTCTACTTTGCATACCTTACTCTAATCTAGTCTACTTTTCCTACCCTACCTTAAATTACTCACATTACCCTAAATTACTCTACTTTGCCTAATTGCCCTAAATTAGTATATGTTACCATAGTTCGCACTACATAACGCACACTACCCTAAATTACTCTACTTACCCACCTTAAATTAAATTACCCTGCATTACCCTAAAATACTCTACCTACAATACCCTAAATTGCTCTGCTCTACACACCTAATCTTACTCTACATTACGCTAAATTGTACTTCTTTTCCTACATTACCCTAAAATATCTAATTCACCTACATTATCCTAAATTAATGTAATTTACCCTGAATTACTTGACTTTAACTACCTGATACTAAATAAATCTACAATAATCTAAATCATTCTACTTTACCTACCTTACCGTATGCGACTCTGTTTCCTCCGAAATTACTCTACATTACCTACTTTACCCTAAATTACTGTGCATAACCTATCTTATATTAAATTACTCTACTTTGCCCTTAATTCTCTTTCTACTATCCTAAATCCAAATAACTCTACTTTATCAAACTTAGCCTAAATTACTGAACCTTACTCTAAATAGTGTTACATTACCTAAGTTATCTTAAATTAATCCTCATTATCTGCCTTATCTTAATTAGCCTTCCTTACGATAAATAACTACCGTACTCTAAACTATCCTGCCATACCCTAAGTTACTCCATTCTACGTACCTTTCAATAAATTTCTCAGGTCTACCTACTATACCGTAAATTCCTCCAATTTACTTACCTCACCCTGAACTATCTTACCTTTCATGAAATTACTCATATTTACCTCTTAACCTTTATTCTACTTTATCTACATTACCCCAAACTATTCAACTTTACCTACTTTATGGTATATTACTCTAATTATTCTAAATTACTCTACTTTATCTACCTTAACCTAAGTTACCCTATTTTATCCTAAATTACTCGTATTGCGTTCCCTATCCAAATTACTGTACATAACCTTCTTTAACCTAAATGACTCTACTTTGCCCTTGGTAACTCTACTTTACCTACCTTAAACTACTCTACATTACCCCAATTTACTCTGCTTTTACTACGCTATACTGAAGTAGGTTGTCCTCCATGGTGTAATGGCTACCATGCTAATTTCATATACCCGGCGGAGAAAGATGGATTTTTTCAAACGTAAAAATCCTTAGCTTGGCTTCCTTCAGAAGGGAAGCAAAGCCGTTGGTCCAGTGTCCTACATTTACGGAACGTAAAAGAACGTAAAAAGTCTGATAAAGCGGCCTCTGAGCAAAATTGAGCGGTCTTTCACGCCCATCATATAATGGGACGCTGGGAACCACAGCATCTAAAAGAGCGTCCATAAATAAAACTCCATTTCCATTACACTGAATTACTCTACTTTAAGCTAAATTGCTCCACATTACCTACCTTACCCTGAATTAATCTACTTTACCTAATTTACCCTAAACTACTCTACCTTACCCTAAATATTTTGCATTGCCTACTTAACTTAAATTACTCCTCATTACCCACCTTATCTTATTTATCTTACCTTACCCTTAATTACTCTGCTTTACCTACCTTACACCTTACCCAATTATCCTACATAATTCAAAAGAAATCTGCTTTAACTATCCTTAAACTATTCCACCTTACCCCAATTAACTCTACATTACCTACCTTACCCTAATTTACTCTAGTTTAGGCCCCTTGCGCTATATTATCCTACCATACACTATATTACTCAACAATACATACCTTACTCTAAATTACTCCACCTTACCTACCTTTCCCCGAACTACTCTACTGTAACTACAGTAACATAAACTACTCTACTTGACATAGTTTACCCTAATTTACTGTAGTTACGTTACCTTACCCTAAATTAGTATGCATTACCTACCTTACCCTGAACTGTCACCCTCCGTGGTGTAATGCTTACCATGCTGACTTCATATACCCAAGGTAGCGGGTTCAATCCCGGCGGAGGACGATGGATTTTTTTCGGGTATAAAATTCCTTAGCATGGCTTCCTTCGGAAGGAAAATAAAGCCGTTAGTCCCGTTTCGTAGATTTACGGCACGTAAAAGAACCTCAAGCCTGATAGAGAGGCCTCTGAGCAAAAGTAAGCGGTCTTTCACGCCCAACTTAGAATGGGACGCTGAGAACCACAGTAGTTAAAGAACGTCCATAAATAAAAATGCCATTTACATTTACCCTGAACTACTCTACTTTACCTAACGTTCCCTAAATTAACCTAATTTATGCTAAATAATTCTGCTTTGCCTACCTTTCCCTAAACTTAACCTTATACAAAATCAGTCTTACCTACCTTACCCTAAAATATTCTACTTTACGTCCCTTATCATAAATTATCCTACCTTACACTAAATTACGCCACCTTACTTAACCTTACCCTAAATTATCCTAATTTTCCTGAAATTACTCTACTTTACCTGGCGTAATATAAATTATTCTCCTTTACCTACCTTATCTTAATTTACTGTACTTATTCTCCTTTACCTAAATTACTCTACTTTATATACCTTACACTAAATTAATCTACACTACCCTAAAATACGCTACCCTACCTATCTTACCCTAAATTACTCTATTTTAGCTACCTTATGCTAAACTATTCTATTATCTAGCTTAGCCTAAATTAATCTTCTTTACCTAACTGACCTTTAATTACTCTTCCTTAACTATCTTACCC
This sequence comes from Hymenopus coronatus, assembly GCA_030762935.1. Lineage (NCBI taxonomy): Eukaryota > Metazoa > Arthropoda > Insecta > Mantodea > Hymenopodidae > Hymenopus > Hymenopus coronatus. The sequence continues at coordinate 34,276,308 of CM060897.1, forward strand.
TAAAATAGTTTACCTTACCTTAGTTTCATACAATATTCTAAATTACTCTACATTGCGTACATTACCCTGAAACATTTTACTTTTTCGCTTATTGCACATTTTTTGAGGTTACTGTTTCCGAAATACTTTTTATATTGGTTTCAATTTTTAGCTATTTAACTTTTCTTAAATGGAAGGTTATCTTTCGTTTCATCTCTCTTTTATTTTACCACTGGACGCGCAAAGCGAATCGGATTTCACCGGTTTTTATTAAAGATTTGACTGTCGCTTTGGCGTAATGTATTATCTTAATTCCCTTTTACTTAGAAGGAGCTAATGCAACCGATTCAGCTAATATTTATCTCAATTACCACAATGTAGATAAAGGAATAATCTTTTGTAATAATAATTTGTAGAAAAAGTAACGTGAATGGAACACATCAGGTTTTTTCTCGCTAGAATATTTAACATTCTTTATTTATTTAATAAAAATTCATACTCATTTTAATATTACAATCTGTTGGATATGTAATAATTTTAACGCATTTCTTACATTAAATAGAATTAATAGGACTGAGAAAAACAGAAAGAAATATTCATCAATTTAAAGGTATTATTGTTGCGCTCACAAAACATATTCTATTGTATCCGGTGTCTTTCTTGTTCCAGGTATGCTGTTGGATGAAGTAGGGATCGACCTACTGGCTTTAGAGCAGAGGTGAGTGAGATTTATAGTAATAATCAGGACCCAAATTCTGGTAGCACATCAGTTTTTAATTGTTGTATGTACTATATACATAGTGTATAGAGAATGTATTGTATTGCTCCCAAAAATTCGATTCCAAGATTTCACCGGAAAGATATTTTTGAGAACCCCTAAATCCAAAAAAAAAAGCATTTTAGAAAAATGACCGTGTGTGTCTGTCTGTGGGCAGCATAACTCAAAAAAGAAAAGTCCTTTAAATGCAAAACTTGATATTTAAATTCAGTATCTTCCAAGAATGCGACACGACGATTTTCAATAAAATCCCCCACCCCCCAACCACACTTTACATGGAAACATTTTCGAAAATTCTGAATTTCTCAAAAATGGCTCTAACGATTTGAGTTAAAATATCGTATATTAAAGATATTTACATGACAAATAAAATGTATATCTTGAATTTTCTGGTAATAGCATCTGAAGACATATTTATTCTACATAAATTTTGCATAACTGGTAAACCGAAAGAGATAGACAAAAGCTTACTTGACAAAAAATGTACAGCTCCTTGAAACACACAGTTTATATTACATACAGTTTTTTCGTAGAGTTTACCGTTTTTTAGATATTCCGTGTTATTGGTTTCAGTTTTAAAATACTTATATTTTTCTCATACTGAATTGGTCAACTCCTGGCCATGCAAAGGAACTTCAATCACATAGCAACCAGCATTTAAAAGGTTTGACTATAGCTTTAGTCTCCCTTATTTCCCTTCTACTTACAAGGAAGCAAGAAATAATACCATTTCTGTTTTTTATTCTCTCGATTAGCATGCAGCAAAAAGAATAATAAGCTTTTCTAACAATAATTAGTTGCAGAGATGTAGAGAAAGTCATATGAATAGAACACATTCAATGTTTATTCATTGCTAACCTGCTCATAAATCCAGCACGGATATCAGATTATAAGTCCCTATTTATAAGGTCATTATTTGGTTATTTTATACAATGTTCTATTGTAGAAGCACTCTCTACCACGTATATAGCAGGTAGAGAAAGTATTGCATTGAACCCAAAAATTCGATTCCTAGGTTTCACTGGAATTGCAGGTTTTGGAGTCCCCGGAATAAAAAGCATTATGAGAAAAAGGTTCGTGTGTGTACGTGCGAAGAGCATAACTCAAACAAGCTAAGACGGGTAAATACCAAACTTGATCAAGCGTCGTCCATGGGTGCTACATTAAGCTTGTAAAGAAAATCCCCACCCTAATTACACTTTACGTTGAACATTTTAACATATTCGATTGTTTTCCCTTTTACTTATAATGGAACCAAATAATAAGTACAATTTCTACTAATGTTTATCTCGAGTGGCATGGTGCAGAAGAAGAATAAGCTTTTTAACAATAATTTGTTACAGAGCCATGTGAACGGAACGCATCAGATTGCTATGTGAAAAATATTTATTTATGGTACTATATAGTAGCGAAATTAATACAAGCTAGGTTACTTTTATTACTGCATGCTGCACAAATATATGTCGACTCATTTGAAGCTCTTATGCGATATAATTATTTTATAAGGTCTAGATTAGGGTGGTAGTGGTTGTAATATAATATTAGTTGTTATGCAAGAGCCCCCAGGTGAACGTAATTAATTGTATAACCGAGGAGCGTCACCAGCCAAGTCTACGCTAATGTTGTTACGATCCAAAGTGAAACAGCGCTCCTCAGAATTCAGGAGAGGTTCTCCGAGTGTAATCTTAGTGTTTTGCAACGTGACTGACTTCTGCAGCAGCAGATCCAGACCTGCAAGCTCTGGGTGTGATCTAATCATGTCTGTCTTTGTTATATATGCGATATACTCCATTCAAGTGCCAGACTGACCAACAAGTAATAGTAAATTTGCATCTAAAGTGATGCAATTGAGAAATATGCAAGTACAAACTGTACAAAATATGAAGATCTCGTTAAAGCACACAATTGATGCCTTTTACATTTTTGTTGTGGAGGAAACCGTTTCCGAGATATTCCTTGTTATTAGTTTCAGTTGTAAAGTACTTATACTTTTCTTAGTCGGGAGGTGTCGGTTTTTTTTTTTTTCTTTTTTTTTCTACTTCTGGTCGAAAAAGAAGCGGTTTGCAATGACAATCAAATAACGACAGCTTTTAAAACATTTGACTATCGATTTAGCGTAGTATATTCTGCTAATAATTATCCCGATTAGCTTGGTGTAGAAAGAAGTATAATCTATGTAAGAAGTTTGTAGAACAGCTAGAGAAAGTCATGTGAGTGTAACACATCAGAATTTTTTTTTTCTTTGGGCAAATATTGCTCTTATTAATTTGCTAAGTCCAAATACCCGCAAAATGGGTGACACCTTCGCGTTAACGTACTAAACAAATTACCATCTAAGTGATTTGAAAAATGTAAACTTTTAAATTGTGCATATTATCCTTAAAAATAGTTGTTTCTAATCGATTACATCGTTGAGTGTAACAAAACATTTCCTGGAAAAGTAACAAAGCATGAAACACTTTTAATATCTTAAAAATCAAACATATGATTAAGTTATTAAAACCCTAGTTATAAAATGCATTTGATATCAAGACAAGAGGTCCTTAGATCCATTCATTCTTTTTTCAAAAGAATATATCTATGCTGAAAATGTTAACGAAACTGAACATAAGTTGCACCAGGAGAGCACCAGAAAACCCGCCTCTATAGTGTAGCAGTAACGTGTCTGCTTCATATTCAAAAGATCCAGAGTTCTAATCTCGGTTAGGGCTACTTATCCGGAGAGGTTATTTTCCGGGGATTTCCCTTATCCTGGGAATACCAAAGTCGAATAACTTACTCCGGTTTCATTTGAGCATCATTTCATCATATGAATTAATTGCGCGGTAGAACCTACTACATTAAAGGATTAAAACTATACCTAGAAAGAAAGAAAGAAAGAGAATAAAAAGAAAGAAAAAGTATGCATAATTGCCTTTAAAGTTTTCCACGATACTTACACAAGAATTTAAAAGGACGCTTACTCTTAATTATAGCTTTAATCTATATAGATTCATTGCGGATTTTCCTATGAATATTATTAAGATTGATTCTTTTTACTTTCTCTAAACGTACTGTGTACATAGTGTATAGAGAAGATATTGCACTCCACCCAAGAATTCAATACCGAAATTTCACAGGAAATATATGTTTTAGGGTCCCCTGTAGCCAAAAAAAAAAACATTTTCAGAAAAAGGTCCGTGCGTGTGTCTGTGAACACGATAACTCACAAACGAAAAGTCGGTGAAATACCAAACTGGGAATTTAAGTTTAATAACTTCCAGGGATGCGACACGAAGATTTTGAGAAAAATCCCCCCACCCCAAACTACCTTTTAAATGGAACATTTTTCGAATTTTTTGATTATCTCAAAAGTGGCTCTAAGGATTTTGATTAAAATATGGTGTATTAAAGATATTTACGTGACAAATAAAATGTATATCTTCAATTTTCTGGGAATAGCCTACTTTATTCTCGATGAATTTTACGGAATTTTGCATAACTGCTAAACCGTAAGAGATGGAAAAAAATCTGATGTGTACCTTTCTCTATATCCCTGCAACAAATTATTCTTAAAAAGCTTATACTTCTATTTACTTTATGCTCATCAGAAAAAATTAGAGATATAATCTTATTACTTGCTTCCTTGTAAGTAGAAGCGAAATAAGGGACTACTTTAGGTTAAAGTGATGGTCAAAAGCTGGTTGCTATGTCAATGAAGTTCCTTTGTCTATATGGATAGGAGTTGACAAGTTCCTGTATGAGAAAAGAATAAGTTTCTCATAGCAGAAACCAAAAATAAGGAATGTCTCAAAAACGATGAACTCCACGAAAAAAATGTATATAACATAAATTGTGTGTTTTAAGGTGCTCTACATTTTTTGTGCAGTGAGTTTTTGTCCATCTCTTACGGTTTAGCAGTTATTCAAAATGCAGTAACATTCATCCAGAATAAACTACTCTTCAGAGGCTATTCCCAGAAAATTCAAGATATACATTTTATTTGTCAGGTAAATATCTTTAATATACGAAATTTTAATCAAAATCGTTAGAGGCATTTTTGAAAGCATCAAAATTTTCGAAAAAAATTCTATAGTTGGGGGTGGGGGGATTTTTCGCAAAATCTTCAGGTAGCATCCCTGGGAAATACTAAACTTAAATACCAAGTTTGGTATTTTACCGACTTTTCGTTTTTCAGTTATTGTGTTCACAGACACACGGACTCACACACACGGACTTTTTTTGTGAAAATGCTTTTTTTGGATATTGGGGACCCTAAAACATATATTTCCGGTGAAATCTCGGTATCGAATTTTTGGGTGGAGTGCAATACCTTCTCTATACACTATGTACATAGTGCGTATAGAGAAAGTAAAAACTTACCACACAAAAAATATACAGCACTTTAAGGCACACAATTTATGGCATATACAGTTTTTGTTCGTGGAAGTTATTCGTTTTTGAGATATTCCTTGTTTTTGGTTTCAGCTTTAAAGAACTTATACTTTTCTCACACAAGAATTTGTCAACTCCTGTCCAAACAAACAAGGGAACTTCAGTCACATAGCAACCAACTTTTGACTATCACTTTTACCTGTGGTACTCCCTTATTTCGCTTCTACTTACTAGGAAGCAAGTAATAAGACTATTTCTGCTAATTTTTCTCGATTAGCATGAAGCAAATAGAGGCATAAGCTTTTTAACAATAATTTGTTGCACAGATGTAGAGAAAGTCATGGGAATGGAATACATAAGATTTTTTTAAATGTTGTCCTAGATTCAATATTAAGTACCTACCTAATTCAAATGTGAAGCATATTGTTATTTTGTTTTTAGTTTTTTCTGTTTACATACACGCGCACACACATACCTTTTTATAAAATGCATTTTTGGAGTTCAACATACCTCCAAACATGCATTTCATATGAAATGTCGATATATATTTTTTTTATCTGGAGATAATAGGTGTTTTTCTATACTTTCTATAAATGGGGGAGAAAGTGTGCAGAGAAGGAAATAAAAAGAGCACTAAATGCTGGATAAACAGAACACAGATCACCTCTCTTAAGAATACGTTGTTTCAGGGTGGTACGCCTGGAGAAGCAAATTCGTGTCGATTTTGAAGAACTGCCGCCTATCGTACAGGAACTCAAGTCACAAGTGGACCGCTTCAGGTCCAAACTGGAGACCACAGAACACCTCAGCTGGCTGGGTAAGTTGTTGTTTAAATTGTCATTAGCATGCTTATCAACTTTTACTGTTTGCCCGAAACTGTACCGGAGTGGAGGTCTCTTTACGACTTTACGGCAAAGAAAATAATAATGCAGCGAAACACTACGTGCTCTCATGCATGGATTTTGTTGCGGTGCCTTAATGTTATGATTTACCCTTCAGTGGCTCTATCTTTAATGTTAAATAAGAACGCGTATATACAATTACTACACTAGCTATAGGTAGAGAGCGCGATTCCCGCACTATTTTCAATAACATGCAAGAGATGTACAACGAAGGTTGCTCGCACTATCCGCCATTGACCGGTATTTGCTTCCAATTACCTCTTAGAATTCTGGTACTCTTTTATCGCGCAAGCGTTATCTGTACACGGGAAATACGGCGCTGTTTTTTTTTTTTTTTTTCCCTCATAGTTTTTAACGCTCCCTTTTACTATTCGCAGGCGAACGGCGCTGGTACCACTCTAATTAATATATAGGTCTATGATGGAGCATCACAAAAATTGTCCATCTTCGCTGGACTGCAACAAAGTGCATAGCGCGTTTATTTAAATTTTGATTGCACCATTAGTGAGCTCTAATAAACCAACAGTAATGGGCGTCAATATTTCGCAAAGGGCGCCGCGAATTGTGAAGTCCACTGGCTCACATAGGTTATGTAATTGACATTCTAAGGCGTATTTTTAGACACTTTTTACTTTCTCTACACGTACTATGTACATAGTGTATAGAGAAGATATTGCACTCCACCAAAAAATTCGATACCGGGATTTCACTGGAAATATATGTTTTAGGATCCCCTGTATCAAAAAAAAAAAAAAGTATTTTCAGATTTGAGAAAAATCCCCCAACCCCAAACTACCCTTTACATGGAACTTTTTTCAAACATTTTGACTTTCTTAAAAATGGCTCTAACGATTTTGATTAAAATATCGTATGTTAAAGATATTTACCTGACAAATAAAATGTATATTTTGAATTTTCTGGGAAGAACCTCTGAAGGCTACTTTATTCTGGGTGAATTTTACGGAATTTTGCATAACTGCTAAGTCGTAAGAGATGGACAAAAACTTACCACACAAAAAATGTAGAGCACATTTTTTTTGGTAGTGTTTAACGCCCGCTTTTACTGCTCTGGCACCACAGGCGATGACACTGATGATACATGAAGATGGAGCCCCGGTGGAATGAGATGAAGGGAGAACCCGGAGAAAACCCGTCCCTACGCCGCTTTGTCCACCACAAATCTCACATGCGGTCGCATGGGATCGAACCCGGGCCGTCTAAGTGAGAGGCGAATGGTCTGACCACTCGGCCACGGCACGGCCAGAGCACATTTATGCTGTATACATTTTTTTTTTGTGGAGTTGAACGTTTTTTAGATATTCCTTGTTTTTGGTTTCAGCTTTGAAAAACTTAACTTTTCTCATACAGGAATTTGTCAACTCCCGTCTATTTAAACAAAGGAACTTACTTCACAGAGCAACCAGCTTTTGACTATCATTTTAACCTATTCTACTCCCTTCTTTCGCTTCTGCTTACAAGGAAGAAAGTAATAAGACTATTTTTGCTAATTTTTTGTCAATTAGCAAGAAATAAATAGAAGCATAAACTGTTACACATAAAATTTTTGCAGAGATGTAGAGAAAGTCATGTGAATAGAATATATCAGATTTTTATTTATAGCTCATATTATGAGGGGTAATATGTGGACCACAAATGTATTGAGTAGAAGTGGTGTTAAAAACATGTGTAAGAATTATTTATCCGTGATATCAGGAGGAATTTCAACATGTGTGACGGTAAGAAGCTGAACTACCACATCTTCAAACTACAAACTAAAGGAAGTTATTGTATTCCATCCCAAAATTGGATATCGAGATCTCACCAGAAATATGTTTTTGACGCCAGCAGTATAAACATTTATTTTTAGAAAATCGTTCGTGTGCGTGTGTATTAACAGTATAACTCAAAAATGAAAAATGGGTCATATACCACACTTGAAATGTTTTGTGTAGTTTGTCATTTGTCATCGGAAGGCGAATGAGATCGGTGAAATGATGCTCAAGTGTGCTCGGAGTGAAGAGAGCTTTAAGTTACTCGACATTTGTATTCTCATAATAAGGGAAAATTCCGAAAAAGACCGTTAAGATTCGAGCTCAAGGTCTGTTAGGCTACCTCTAGTCTACAGAGGTGGGCTATTTGAGTTTTACGTCTTCCAAAGAAGAGACACCAAAATTTTCTAGTAAATCTCCGCACCCCAACATCCCTGTATGTGATTTTTTTATGTTGAAAATTGGAAAATAGCTGTAACGATTTTGATGAAAATATCACATGTTTCAGAAATTCGGGAGGTCGTGGATTCGATTCCCATGACTGGACTTCCTGACCCACGAGTTATTTAGGGGGTTTCCCCAGGTTCCCGCGCGAATGCTGGGAAGGTTCATTACACCCTCGGAAATTCCTGTAGTTTCAGGGCTGAGGGACAGGCGAAGGTGTTCGCCTAGTTGTGCTTGCGGTTTGTAAAGGTTTCTTCCTAGCGTCTTTGCAGGACCTGTCTTCGGGTTTTACGGGGGACCATCGGAGGCTCGGGGCTTGTAGGTATTCAGATGCGTTATATCTTTGAAGGTCACCTATCAATAACATTTTTAGGAAATACTTGTATAACAACAATAATTACCTTCTACCCTATAGGGACCCTGTCCATGCTTGCGCCCATCGTCATCCGGTTCTGGTCGCCCTTCCTATCTCTCCTTTCTACCCCTCTACCCAGAGGTGACGTAAGTCACAAGGGACCACAGAGGCCTACGTGCGGCGCTCTGCTATAGTGACTGTGGGTCACATTCGCGATAATCCTAATCACATCACATGCCTAACCTACTTCGTGTTAATCGAAACGGTTTCAGTTATATTCGTTGTAGATAAAAGGAATGCAGAAGGTTGAAGCAATAGTCAAATATTTAAAAAGTGGTTCGCCATTAACTGCCTTTGAAATCCCTTATTCCTCATCACGTGAAGCAAAAGTTAGACGTCAGCACTTAAATATATATTTATTTTCGTAGTCGGCTTACCATCCCCGTATTTAGGACTGGCACTCCCCTAGAACTAACAAGCGGATGCCAAAGGGTCAGAAGGCTGACGATATATATATATATATATATATATATATATATATATATCGTCAGCCTTATATATATAAATGAATCGCTGAAATGTATGTATGTATGCGTATCACTTCCGAACGACTGCATCAAATTGAACAATTTTTTTTTTTTTGTTTGTTTTGTTTTTGTTCGTTATTGTCACGACAAGGTTTGTGGAAAAGAAAATGTTTAAAAATAATATGGGAAAGTATTTAAAATCTCATTATATGATTAAAAACCGTGCCAAGCGAACGCATTTCAGTTAATAGCCACCAGATGGCAGTGGTACCACGGTTATTTGTTGCTAAATTGTCGTAGTAGTTCTATATTTTACCTCCTCATTCAATGTTAAGGTAACGTACCAGTTTATCGACACAATGACGCAATACAGCAATGCAGCAGTGAAATTCAAATACATTTTAATATATTAACTGTCCTTTTCTTACTCCTATTGTTTAAAATAAAGCAGCAGCTTCTTTCCTGGCAACTAACAGCTAGAGTAAATAATTTGCAATAACAATAGCAGTATTTTTCCTCCCCATCCAATGATAAGGTACCGCAACAGTTTATCGAGATGACACAACGGCGCAGTGAAATTCAAATACCTTTATGTATTAACGGTCCTTTCCTTACTCCTATCGTTTAAAATAAAGAAGCTTTCCTGGCGACGAATACCTAAAATATGTACTTATTATTTGCCACCTGATGGCCGTAGTACCTACTGCTCTATTTTTCTTCTTCAATGCTGAGGAAATGCATCCGGTTATAGAGACAATGACACAAGATAACTGTGAAAATCAAATATATTTCTTATGTATTAACTTTCATTCCCTTGGTCACATCATTTAAATAAAGATATAAGTATATTTTTGTTGTAATTATTTAAAATGAGCAAATTATAAACAATACACATAACCATTGACCCTTTATGAAATCATGTTGGAGAAATGACGGGGTTTAACTTCCTATTCCAGATGTTGGTTATTGACATTATGTGGTACATGAGCTAGTTAAAGAACATGAAGATACCCTCGTCCCCATCACACTGCAATTGCGGTGCTCTTAATATATTTGATCAATTAATATTTTGGGTTAAATGGAGAAATTTAATACACAAAAGCTATCATAAAATAAAAGCTTATCAATTGCCCAACCAGATCTACTTGCTCTTTAGTTATGTCATTTTTAGCCTTAGAAATGGCTGTTTTGACGTAGAAGAAAATAAAGAAAGAGGTGGAAAACAGGAGTAAGGGAAAGAAAGAGATTCGTAAGATGCATGAATTTTACTTTGTGACTTTCTCCTTAATGTAATTCATTACCTATGCCAGTGTTTACCCGCCACACTACGAAAGCGCTGCTATTATTGTTATTATGCCAACGACATCTTGGTTGCCCATACAGCTAACTGCATATTCCATCCTTTCCAATGCCTTATGGGTGCTCCGACTTCGTCCTTTTCGCAATACCAACTATATATGCTACATTGCGCAGATCATTACGCTTCATTGCGCTTTTCAAATGCAAAGGCATTATTAGACATTGGCAATGGGAAAATTCCTGTTGACACTTCTACTGGCCTCATTTCGTTTCCATCAAATTTTTGTCACTTCACAACGTCAAAGGAAGAATTAATATCGAAAATGTTTCCAAATATTGGTGCAAATTACAAAATGTATGCTTGGTTGAGCGAACGAGCATTTTAGCAGCAATAAGAATGTAGATGATTTGAATTTAAATGTTCAGGGTAAAATTGATGGACAAATGCAGACCGCGCCGTGACCGAGTGGTTAGACCATTCGCCTCTCACATAGACGGCTCGGGTTCGATCCTAAGCGACCGCATGTGAGATTTGTGGTGGACAAAGCGGCACAGGGGCGGCTTTTATCCGGGTTCTCCCCCGCCGTCGCATTCCACCGGTGCTCCATCTTCATTCCATGTATCAACAGTGTCATCGCCTGCACACCGCCGTAAAAGCGGGCGTTAAACACTATAAAAAATGAACAACTGCATTATTTAAGTGGATCAATTCCATTACCAATCCAAATGAAGTCGTCAACTATCTAACTGAATTCCTAAATTCATTGGATTTGCCAGGATTGCCGCCACACAATTTACAGCTCAAGGTTGACTCGGTGATAATTATGCTACGCAATCTCAATTATGCAGCTGTTAAAGATTTATGAAAAATTTGATTTGTATACTTATTCAAAGAATACCACTAATGTAAACCGACTTTTCTTTTGAATTTAAGCGCGCCTTGCATTTGTAATGACAATAAATCCCAAGGTCAATCGTTAGAAGTGTGTGTAATATACCATGAATTTTGTTTTTCGCATGTTGTACATTGCATGCTCGAGAGTCGGCAAACTATTGGCGCTATTTTTTTTTCTCCAGAAGGAAAATTGTACATTACAAGGCATTACAATAAAGTGTTGATAAATTATTTAATTGTGATTTTATTCCATTGCATGGTCGTACTTTAAACGGAAGATTTTGTCCGAGTTTTTTTTTTTTTTTTTTTTTTTTTTTTTTTCGTTAAGTACACCACCCATGCGAAGCCGGGGCGGGCAGCTAGTGTATATATGTAAAAACAAGCCCACCTAACATACAGTACAAATACCATAAATACAGATCCCGCTTCTAAAATAAAAAGTGTTTCCGGTACGTTCGTAACTGCTACAGAAGAACTAAATACCTACAGATCCCGCTACTTTTGTAACCGTTACTGAAAAAAAAAATTCTGCTCCTTTACGTTTAAACGTTTAAATAATTAATTCCCTTATGGTTCTCACTAGTGACTTATTAAATACTTTCTGTTCCTTTTGCAACCGTTATGTAAAGAGTCAGAAAGTAAAAGTTAATGTACTCTTAGGCCCTCCATAGTTTGAAGGCCTATTTAGGAGAAAAAGAATGCTGTTTTTCTATAGAAGAATTGAATCAAAGAACAGTTCTTAACCATTTTCTTATATATTTGGCGTTGCTTTTTATATTACGTCAGCTCAATTGGCCTTAAGGTATAAATACTCAGAGAGGATTGTGTGTGGCCCACGGGCCGCAGTCTGGGAGACAAAGAAAGTGTGTGTTTCTCACAACTGACAAACACGGTGTGCTATGACGTTGATCGATTATGGCACAGCCGTGAAGCAGCCTTCTCATTAGCTTATGTTGCACCGTAAATCAACATCATTGAGCAAATTCTCAATAGATGTTCGCTGCATCCCAAGAGACAACAGCATGCCTCCGTGTCAGAGAGTGTAGAATAAGAGTAGCGAACGTTGCGCTTGATTTGTAAGGGAATCGATTGGGACGGAACGTAACATATAACCCTAATTCGCGCTACTTCCAATATGCCACAAACAGAATCAAAAGAAATCTGACCAATCACGTGACTTTCTCTGCTGTTTACTTTCATACTTCTGTTGCAAAATCATAATTAGTAATAGTGTGTGACATTCATATGACTTGCTTTACCCACTATCGTTTATTACCTTCTCTACAATACTTACAATGTAGAGAAAGTGTTACATTCCACCCAAAATGGAATCTGTGAACTCATAAAATAATATTAGAAGTATTATTGAAGAAACCAATGCCTTGAAAGATTCTTTAACTCGAATTTTGGTAAAATTTGACTATTTCGGTAGGGTAGATCTTTATTCTAGTTTACTTAACTCAACTCTCACAAACCGATCCAACACATTCCTCATGGTTTGTTTTCGATACTGATATTTCATATGAAATATGTTTTGAATACCCCTAAAATACGCCATAACACGAAAAGTTAGTTAATACCAACGTTGGTATTTAAGTTCAATGTCTTCCAAGCATGCGACACGAGATTTTCGAATCCCTCCCACCTCAATCTATCCTGATTTTTCGGAATTCTCGATTTTCTCAAAAATTACTCAAACGATTTTGATTAAAATACCACGTATTAGAGATGTTTAATGAGAAATAAATGTATACTTTGAATTTTCTGGGAATATTCAATAAATCTCTCTTCGTTCTGAATAACTTTTGATTAACTGATAAACCGTAAGCGATAGATAAAATGTTACTACACAGAAAATGGAAATATTGTCAAAGCACATAACTTATGTCAGATACATTTTTTGTGGCGTTAACGATTTCCGAGATATTCTTTGTTGTTGGTTTAAATTTTCTAACAATTATACTTTTCTCAAATAGGAAGTCATCATTCGTTTTTCTTTTCTTTCAGTGCTATCATTAGCGACCAGCTTTTAAATTATTTGACTATGCTTTAACCAAGTATGTTCTCTTATTTCTTTTAGTACCACCAAGGAATTAAGTAATACGACTATTTTTTTTTAATATTGTGACAAGCCTTTCCGGGCGTAATCGCCAGACGTGTGGGAGCGACTTGCTTCGAAAGTCATAGCTGATTGCTGCCGTTCACCCGTTGGCTTCTTTTCATTAGCTAATTGATTGTTTCATTGTTACACTGTACATTCGTTGATCATTTTATATCCCACTCCTGACACCAGTGTAACAAAATTGCTCTTTATTATTGCTACAAACAATTCCGTATTTCTTCCAACTGATTACAATCAAACCGTGTTTACAAATAAACCTCTTTTTCGATGCTTTCGCAACGGTTCTGGCGTACGGTTTTCTTTCGATGCTCCCTGCGGCTACGATTGCACGCTCCGAACTTCCTGTCGAAACTGACTCGTCGAGACTCGTTTTCTCCTTTTAATACCTGTCGATGACGAAAACAGAAATCGGAGCTTTGATGTAAAGTGCTCGCCGAATTCACGCGTGTTCACTGTCTCAAGTACAATAACAATGCATTAGCTAATGAAAAGAAGCCAACGGGTGAACGGCACAATCAGCTATAATTTTCGAAGCAAGTCGCTCACACACGTGCGGCAATTATGGTCAGCAAGATTAGTCACAATATAAAATCTTGATAAGCTTGTAGTGCACATAATAAAATATTTATTAAGAAAAATTTGTTGCAGAATAGATAGAAAAAGTCATGAGTTCGTTTATGTGAAACTTTCCGTAGCTATTCTTACTCAAGCTTGTTTTTAACCAGCTTCATGTTGCTTGATATAATTATTTGCATATATCATTACACATACTAGGTAGAGGAAACCCAATCGATAGTCAGGTGCTTAAAAGTGATTAGATGTTACTTTAAAAGCCATTACTCTTTCCATGGCATTGCGAGAGACAAGTGAAGAGCAGCCGGTCTTCAAAAAGTTTACCAGGTATTGAATAATTAAAAATTAATATTAAGAGATATATCGCAGATACCACAAAAATGCTATTAGAAATAAATTATGTTTTTTTACAGATCTGTATTGTTAATGTTTACCAGTTGTACATATTATGTAAAATTAGTTTCGATTTAACTGCACTTCATAGATTTTCCTAGAAAATGCAATGTATGCATTTAATTGGCATATAAGTATGTTAAACTTATGGTATTTTAATCAAAATCGTTGGTGCTATTTTAGAAAACCAAAAATGTTCTATAATATTTCTTGCAAAAATTAGTTTTCTTGGGGGAATTTCTTTAAAAATGTGCGTGCCGCAAATTTTAAAGGTACTGGACTTAAATACGAAGTTTGGTATTTACCTGACCTCGTTTTGGAGTTAAGCTCCTCACATATACATACATTATACATACATATATAGTGACCTACCTACCTGCCTGCCTACATACACATATATACATGAACCTGCCTACCTACCTACCTACCTTTCTACATATATCCATATATATATATATATATTTACTTACCTGCTCCCTGCCTACCTACCTACATATATACAATATAACTAATTACCTAACTACTTACCTGCCTACATAAATACATACATTCATGCATACCTGCCTGCCTGCGTACATATCTACCTACCTACCTGCCAGCCTTTATACATACGTAACATAAATACATACTTCCAATCCTTTTTTTTTTCTTAAAAGTACTTTTCTTGAATGCCTCAAAACATGCATTTCCGGTAACATTTATGTATATATTTTTATTGCGTGGAAAGCAATAGGTACCTTCTATACTTACCTTAAAGTTTCTCTCTCTCTCTCTCTCTCCCTCTCTCTCTCTCTCTCTCTCTCTCTCTCTCTCTCTCTCGCGTGCGCGCGCGCGTGTGTGAATAGCTAACTCAACAACAGATGGTCCAGCTACTTCCAGGGATACGACGGA
This sequence comes from Hymenopus coronatus, assembly GCA_030762935.1. Classification (NCBI taxonomy): domain Eukaryota; kingdom Metazoa; phylum Arthropoda; class Insecta; order Mantodea; family Hymenopodidae; genus Hymenopus; species Hymenopus coronatus. The sequence continues at coordinate 34,291,609 of CM060897.1, forward strand.
GGTTATTCACGGAATTCTATCATATCAAATGCTCTTTATGTGGAAAATATTCGTTAGTTTTTATTTTTTCACGACCTTCCTTAAGGATTTTGGTTAAAATATTACATGCTTAGCATTTTGACATGAGATATAAAATGTGTCCTTCGACAAGAGTGCTTCAACTAATAATAATAATAATAATAATAATAGGTAATAATAATGATTACAAAAATCATAATAATGCTTAGAATGAGAAGAACATTTCAGATTAGCTGTGCGAGAAATTTATGAGGTCAATTGACAGAAAATTATACTCTAGGTATGCTCACGATATCTCTTTAAATCACAAGGCAGGCTTTAAATTTTTTCTGAACGGGCTTTCTTTTTTTAACAAATTGTTGATAAAAATCTGGAGCTGGTTTTCACGCAGAAGAAAGTTGCTCGACTGACCCTAAGAGCGAGTGTTGAATAACTAAGTTACTTTACTTCCTTTGCCAGTTTTCCCTTCTTTTATCGAGCATCTCTCTAAAAGCGTATTTGCAATGTATATTAAGTTGAAACTTTTTTCATTTCGGTTAAGCGAAGCCGTTTCAAAAGAACTCTTCGTCTCTTTTCCTCTCCCCCTATTCAGGAATATTCTGTATTTAATTGGGACGATGATGACAAAAAAGGAATCGAGAGCGAGAAAAGCATTCAGATATCTCCACCACATCTGATGTAGAGGATTATTCGCAATTGTAACAATCTCCCCTTTCCACCCCTAACAGCAGCGGTACGGTACACGTTGTTACAAAAATACGTATCCTTTTCAATCCAAAGTACTGAAAACCCTTCAGAATTCCGGTGTACGAAATGTATAATTTGAAGCAAATCTATCAAAATCTGACATAGAATATTGTATAATTTCTGTGTTGTGGTATTATATTTTATCTCTGTAGTGTAGAGATTACCTGTAAGCCTCTAGTACGCAAGGTTGTGGTTCCAAACATGGATTAGAATGATGGATTCTTATGACGTAACAATCCCTAGCATGGCTTCCTTCGGAAGGGAAGTAAATCCGACGGTCCTGAATAATGTTTATTTACACGTAGAAGAACATCATATCTTCAAAGAGAAGGTATTTCTTTCTCCGTTTATCGTCTTGTTTGGGGTCAAGTGCCTCTTGAGAAGCAGAGGCTCTGGATCAGAGAAAAGCCAGAATTGGTCATAGCTCGATATTTTTTGTTAGTGTTTAACGCCCGCTTTTACTGACATTGCAACACAGGCGATGATACTGATGATACATTGAGTGAAGATAGAGCACCGGTGGAATGCGGTGGCGGGGGAAACCGGAGAATCCGCAGAAAACCCACCCTTGCGCCTCTTTGTCCACCACAAATCATACATGCCGTCTTCTGGGATCGAAACCGAACTGCCTTAGTGAGAGACGAGTGGTCTAACCACTTGACCACGGCGGGCCTATCTGCTCGATTTATGTAATGAAGGTGAGGAAGTATATGATATAAAATGACGGTGAAACTGATACTAGGAGAGATGATTATAGAATAAATGGTAGGGAAAACCGGAGAGCCCGGAGAAAACCCACCCAAACGCCGCTTCGTCTACCGCAAATTCCCACATATGGTCACCCAGGCCGCCTCGTGATTTCTTCCAATGTTTTTTTTTTTTTTTTTTTTTGTATGGGCGACAAATTGATCCCTCGTCACCATGTGCGCATAGTGACGAAATCGCGAACTAGAAATTCCACTCATTCAAGAAAACTCCGTTAGGTGTCCCAAATTTGGTTGTCATAGGGATGTTTAGTGAGTAGTATTTAGTAGTATTAGATACATTTATCTGTAAAATGATGGATTTGTTTAATGTTTAAAATGCGTACAGGGTGGCTCAAAAGTCACTGGAGAGTTATTTGAATGAAAACGAAAGTAGCAGCAAGACGTAGTACAGTAGGAAGTTTTAACCCGTTAAGTTGTTATTACCACTTCAAAAATGTACCTATTAATGCACACGGAAAACATTTGAACATAAAAAATAATTGTACGCATTGTTTAGATTCGTAAAGGAACATAAATTCAATCGTTGTCAGTGTCCAGTTACTTTTGCGCCATCCTGTATATAAATGATAAAGATTTGGAGTATATGTCCTGGTTTAACAAATTAGGTGCCAGGGTACGATTTTGCAGATTTTTATGTTATTTTTGCCCAAATACACCGATCTGGCATGATGGAACTTGATCCTAATTGAACTGAAATAAGACATATAAGGTTCATAAATACATTTCTTCTCCCGATCCTTATAGATCCTACTTTGTGTAATTTACAATAATTGGTAGAAAAGATCATTTTACTGTGACTGTTGTAATTCATCTATTTCGCAAATACAAATATAAGCTGAAAGGCTGACTCTCCAGGTTTCTGTGGACATGCACAGGAGGATATGCAGTCTCCGTTTGTGATACGGCAGATGTCCAAGCAAAACTGCACTTCTTGCCCTAATATATCCTGATGAAATGAGTTAACTGCTCCGATTTCACTATTGTGACTTTCTCTACAAACAAATCTTATAAAATATTATTTATCTACATCATGGTAATGGAGATAACGTTAGCAGAAATAGCTGTATTAGTTCCAAGGAAATAAAGTAATACATTAGTCTAAATGGATAATAAAATCTTTTAAAAATCTGGTCTCTATATGAAACAATTGAAATTCCGTTCGCTTTGCAAGCTAGAAGTAAAATAAAAGAAATATGAAATGAAAGAAAGATCACCTCCCCTTTAAGAAAAGTTTTAACAATATTGAAATTGAACCCAATAACAAGGAATATCTCGGAAACGGTTAACTTCTAAATAAATAATAATAAAAAATAAAAATAGAAAAGTATATTACCTAAGTGTGCTTCAACGGCAGTATTATTAGTTAGTGCTTATTAGTTAGTCTATAAAATTCATCCAGAATGAAGAGGTCTTCAGGGGCTAGTCCCAGAAAATACAATGTCTCATGTTATTTTTCGTGTAAATATCTTTAATATGCGATATTTAAATCAAAATCGATAGGCATTTTTAAGAAAACATTTTCAAAAATGTTTCCATGTAAAGTATATTTTGGGGTAGTGGATTCCTTGAAAATCTTCTAGTCACATCCTTGGATATACTAAACTTAAATACTAAATTTGATATTTAACGATATTTTTTATTTTTGAGTTATGCTGTCCACAGACACACACGGACCTTTTTCTATTTTCTTTTTTTAATTTTGGGGACCATCTTTTAAAAGATTTGATTTTCCTTTGGTTTAGTTTATTCCCTTACTTCCATTCTATTTATAAGGAACTAAGTAAATAGACCATTTCTGCTAATGTTTATCTTGACTAGCATGATGCAAATAAAAGAGTATTTTGTAGAAACAGTTTGTCTGCAGAACAGGTAGAGAAAGTTACGTAAATAAAACACGTCAGATTTTTTGTTCTAGTATACAATGTTTCTTCAATATTCTATTTGGGGCTTTATTTTCCACCATTCTCTTTGTGTGCCCCAGCCATCTTATTGTTTTCATATACATTAATTTGTAAAGTTAAAATATCCAGGTCTTAGCAGCATTTTTTAATAAAATGTAAACCTTATTCATGTAAAGGGTAGCTTAGGGTGGATTGTTCTTGAAAATCTTTCCCTGGCTAGGCTATACTCTGCGTGATTTATATATATGAAATAATTTTGTTTTTTCATCTACGCCTTTCGCATAGATGCATTCTCTGTTTCTCTCACGGAACTTTTTCTACAAATGTTAATTCAGTGGTCCTCAAAACGTGTATTGCCAGTGACATCTCGATATCGATTTGTTTAGTGACATACAATGCTTCTTCCAGCTAAATAAGTGTATCACAATTTTAAACATACAAAAATTGCATTGAGAGTGGATTGTTAAATTAGACATTAATAAACTTATTATGACCTGTACTATGTGTCTGTATGTGCAGGGTTTTACAAAGAGCTACCTCCACCACTGAGTAGCGAAGAGTGCAGACGGTTGCAATATCGAAGAAAAAGCGAGGAACAGAAGAGACGTGTACGCGAAAAGTTTTACAGCATCTGGTGAGTATTGCATTCGTCTGTGTTAATTTTATTTTATAGTATGTGTTCACACTACCCGAAATACCAAGTTAAACAATACATTAAAGTTTTACTGGAGCGACTTTAAGTCAATGATGCCCAACCTTAAGCATACCCCTTCTTTTCTTTCTCCTTCTTCCGTTATTTAACCTCCTTTTGTGGAGGACTATGCGCACGTTTTCTTGAGCGCTTGGCTCCGTCTTAATTCGGAAGGCTTCGCGCAATTTCGAGCGAAGAACAAGGCGACCACTTTGAGACATGAAGTACACATACAACCTGACATCTAGTGGCTTTAATGCTGAAGTTTCATCCTGTCTGTAGATTGGGGTGTCCATAATATTTTGTCTAAAAACAGGGACATTTATAGAAAATCTATGGAAAAAGCTAGAACATGTTACAAAAACATAGGACATTACAAAAACCCACAAATAGAATGAAAAACTGATTATATTTACCAAATAAATGTAGTAAACATACGTTATACATACAGATTACTTACTCGGACCTACATTTAAATGTATATGATTCTGCAGATGTTTTATTGGCACTTTGCGTTTGTACACTCCAACGATGTTTTTTGTCTTAACATGATTCACAATATCAGAGCGTCCACTATGTGCAATATTGAACTTCGATTTGCACAATGTACACTTCAGAGCTTCTCCATTTGCCGCGACATACGGAAACTCACTCTTTATATTACTGTTGAAGGAACACTTTCGTTTTGGCATTTTTTACACGAATACATTGATTACACATACACTTAAATCCCTTAAACGCCACGTGGTCACTGAGCTGGACTCTCAAGAAAAAATAAGTACCTACGTATACTTGAAAGAACGGTTGATCACGCATAAGGCATCAGGTTTTGCAAATTTGAGTTAACCAATAAGTATTTTAAATTAACGAGTGCTGCCAACATATGAGAGTAAAAGATTATAGCGCACGTGCTCAATCTTTAAGTACTATATTCGCGGGCATTTATAAGTGGCGCTTTCTAGTGTTCATATTTGTAATTGACCACTAAACAAAGTTTAAACTTAAAAGAGAGCAAAAATCTCTACCGGAAAGTACATCTAAAACGGTTGCATCATTTTTGCAAAAAGGTGGACATTTGAGCGTCCCGAAATATGTTTTCGGATACATCAAAACAGATACCAAACTCATTAGAGTGGATTAGACTAGGAGCATGGAGGAGCACAAAAATTGCTGACTAGAATGGTATGAGAATCTGTCCCATTTGCGAGAAGAGAGAGTCATGAACCCATATCTTGGCAAGATGTAGGGGTACGGAGAAATGGCGGGAAAATGTTTACCGCGATTCTTTACCACCGCATGTTGGACACTACTGGCACCATGTGCTAAAGCTTGAATCAAGGTTTTTTTCTTGTGGTGGTGGCTCTGTTCCAGTCCGTAATCCTAATCCTACCTAAGGTTGTCCACCTTTGAGGACTAAAATGTATTTACATGAAATATATGTTACAGTGATGTAGCCGTATCGGAGGAAGTACGGCTCTACTTGAGGCAGCCCACGTTTGACTGTCACCAGTGGGAGGACGAGGAGATCCTGCTCCTGTTACAGCAGATGTATCTGGACCTGGAACTTACCTCCAAGTTCGGTATAGAGTTGCCAGTTCTCAGGGCCTTCCTCTACGAAGTCTACAAGAACTACAACGAGGTGCCCTTCCACAACTTCAGGCATTGTTTCTGTGTGGCGCAAATGGTTAGTATTTAAAATATAATTAGTAGGCTTCGGATCCGGTTGCCGTTTGGTGAATGGAAAATAGGTGGGCACAAGGTTTCTTTGTGAACTTCCCCATCCCAAACACTGCCGGTCATTGATTCTAAGCAAGCGAGCAGAACATTTACAGCTGTTCCGAAGTCCAAAAGAGCATGTTTTGCTTTTGTTACATTCAGAAAATGTATTGTAATCCATTGATTTAGTTGTCCACGCATATAACTCAAACATAAAACTGATTATTTCATCTGCCACAATATAGGCTTATTATATTGTTCACGTTATGTGTACTTTGTAATAAAAACGTATATTTACTCCGATACTTACTCCTGTGCCCACCTATACCTATAGCACAATCTTAACAGCGCACGGGACTTGTGCTTTTCACCTATCCGCTCGCTTGTAAACAACATACCACTATACTAGTTAACATCTGGTATACTGGTATGTTGTTTACAAGCGAGCGGATAGGTGAAAAGTCATGTCCTAGTCATCTGATGCACATAAAATGTATACACACTATATAGCTGACACTAATATACATGCATATGCCATTTGGTGAGTTTATCTGTAGTAGCTTAAAAGGAACTAGTGTTTTACTAAAATTATGCACTTTTGCTTACCTATTTCAGTCACATAACTTCCCTTAACCATTTCCAGCTCAATGATGCCATATGGCACCGTTATCTTCATTTTTGTTATAGGTGGATAAAGGTTAAATTTCAATAATTCTCTACCTTGATTGTATAAATTTCGGTATTTTCGTTCAAGTTTTTTATATTCACGCGACTTAGAACAAGCAAAAGCGAAAATAACATCCCTTCAAGATGCAGAACTTTATTCCTCTACAATGCTCTATGGTTCAGTCCACAGTTAAATTCTTTCATGGCCAGTATAGAATGTGACTCTAAGAACCACAGCAGTTAAAGACCGTTCATAAATAAAACGACATTTCAATTCATTTTCCACAGTTAAATACGTCAATCAGCATTTACTTTATCTGGGCCCATCCCTTCCTTTATCACGTGGCATTGTAGCGAGGATTTCAGCCTAGGTTAATCTGTGGTATTGAAATCATGATCAGTGATAGTGTTTTAGAAGTTTAGACAACTGAATTACCAGTAAAAGTTTAGGCAAGACCAACTTTTTAGCGCAGATATGCATCCCTTGGCGTCAGTATTCAAAAAGCAATTTCAATCGAAAAACATCGGGCTGGAAAGGGCTAAGTGAAATTAGAAATGAGAATGTGTGTGTCTGAAGAAGCCTTGAGCCAATTAATGCTCAAATGGAAAAGTATGTATGTATGTATGTATGTATGTATGTATGTATGTATGTATGTATGTATGTATGTATGTATGTATGTATGTATGTATGTATGTATGTATGTATGTATGTATGTATGTATGTATGTATGTATGTATGTATGTATGTATGTATGTATGTATGTATGTATGTATGTATGTATGTATGTATGTATGTATGTATGTATGTATGTATGTATGTATGTATGTATGTATGTATGTATGTATGTATGTATGTATGTATGTATGTATGTATGTATGTATGTATGTATGTATGTATGTATGTATGTATGTATGTATGTATGTATGTATGTATGTATGTATGTATGTATGTATGTATGTATGTATGTATGTATGTATGTATGTATGTATGTATGTATGTATGTATGTATGTATGTATGTATGTATGTATGTATGTATGTATGTATGTATGTATGTATGTATGTATGTATGTATGTATGTATGTATGTATGTATGTATGTATGTATGTATGTATGTATGTATGTATGTATGTATGTATGTATGTATGTATGTATGTATGTATGTATGTATGTATGTATGTATGTATGTATGTATGTATGTATGTATGTATGTATGTATGTATGTATGTATGTATGTATGTATGTATGTATGTATGTATGTATGTATGTATGTATGTATGTATGTATGTATGTATGTATGTATGTATGTATGTATGTATGTATGTATGTATGTATGTATGTATGTATGTATGTATGTATGTATGTATGTATGTATGTATGTATGTATGTATGTATGTATGTATGTATGTATGTATGTATGTATGTATGTATGTATGTATGTATGTATGTATGTATGTATGTATGTATGTATGTATGTATGTATGTATGTATGTATGTATGTATGTATGTATGTATGTATGTATGTATGTATGTATGTATGTGTGTGTATGTATGTATGTATGTGTGTGTATGTCTGTGTGTGTCTGTGTGTGTGTTTGTGTGTGTGTATGTATGTATGTATGTATGCATGCAGGGAGGTAGGTAGGTAGGTATGCATGCATGCATGTATGTATGTATGTATGTATGTATGTCTCTGCAAGTGGGTATCACCCGGTGGCAGATTTATATATGTATACAAGATATATAAACAATAAATCACAGCTGCCAGTTTATGCCTTTGTAAGCTAGATATAATAGTTATTTACACAAATATGAAAACATTAATTTTTCTCTTAATTCAGATTAATTAATTTCATAATTAGAATCACCAACCAATTTAACATTTGTATTTACAACAATATGAAATCACAAGCATTTCATTTAAGGAATATTTACAAAAATTATCCAACATTAAAATCAAGATTTTTCCTAAATTTCTTCAGAGACAGGGGACAACCCCGAAAGGCTGCTCCAGGCAATTCATTCTAGTCTTTTATGGTTCTATTTACAAAGGAGAACTTTCCCACGTCAGTTCTGTATCTTCTACCCTTAATTTTGAATGGATGATCGTTTCGTGCATAGGTAGTTGGGTTTTCCAGTTTGTCAGTAACGTCCTCCCATGCGTTTAAGCCAGCGTAAGCTTTAAATAAAGCGCACAACCTCTGTTTCTCACGCCTAACTTTCAACGGCTCCCATTTTATCTCCTCAGCGTTTGGAGGCCCAAAATATTTACCCCTTTTTATGACTTTTATAGTCCTTTTCTGGATCTTTTCTAACGAATCAATTTGATTTACTCTATACGGGTCCCAACAAGTTACTCCAAATTCCATGACCGGCCGCACTAAGGACTTGTACGCGATTTCTCTGGACTTTTCACTCCCCTGTTTTAAAATCCTCATTAAGAAGTGCAGTGTTTTCCACGCTTTCTTAGATACCGAATTTACCTGCTCGTCCCATCCAGCGTTACTCGATAAGTAAACTCCTAAGTATTTGCTGCTGTCCACCTGTGGAATTTTTTCCCCACCCATGTGATAGTTTTGCAGAATTTTTTCCCTAGATCTATTAAATGCAATTGACTTACTTTTGCCAGCGTTAATTTTCATTTTATTTGCAGCAGCCCAATCACTAATTTCATTTAAATCACCCTGAAGAGCAGTCTCATCTTCAACAGTTCTAATTTTATTGTAAATAATACAATCGTCCGCAAACAACCTTATCTGGCATTTTATATTAACAGTTATGTCATTTACAAAAATAAGAAAAAGTAACGGCCCCAATACTGAGCCTTGGGGTACGCCCGAGCTTACCATACCCCTTTCAGATAGCTCCTTGCCTACTTTTACCCTTTGCGATCTTCCTTCCAAAAAAATTTTAACCCATAGAACTACGCGTTTATCAATTCCTGTAGCAGTTAGCTTCTGGATAAGTAAATTATATGATACAACATCGAAAGCTTTGGCAAAATCTATCACCACTGCATCTGTTCTTGCCCCTGCATCCACCTCCTCTGCTAAATCTTGAAATAATGACGTTATCTGGCTTTCACACGAGTATCCAGGTCTAAACCCATGTTGCGCTTTATTGAACCACTTTTTGTTTTCTAATTCCTCCCGTATATATTCCACAGTTAAATGTTCCATCAATTTGCACACTACTGAAGTTAGGCTGACTGGTCGATAATTATTTAATTCTGTTTTATTTCCCCCTTTATGAATTGGAACTACAATCGCGGTTTTCCAGTCTTCCGGTAAGGCACAGTTATTTATTGGCATATTAAATAAAAGCATTAGGTACGGAATCATGGATGCCCCTCCAATTTTTAGTATTTCGGTCGGTATATTATCAGGCCCCCTCGACTTTCGATTTTGCAACATTCTGATCCTTCTGCGCAATTTGGATGCCATTATTTGAAAAACGGAATTTCCACTATCCTCAATTTCCAATTTATAATTATAATCCGTTTTGTTAAAAGCAGACACAAAATGTGAATTTAATGCGTTTTTCCTTATCGTTCAATATGGCAATTCCATTTTCCTTGAGTTCTGGTATGCCAAGTTTATTTCCCCTGCGTCTACTTACATAATTGTAAAAAGATTTCCAACTATTATTGGTCCCGCTAAGAATTTGTTCTAAGAACCGCTCCAGTGCTTGCAACGTTTCGTCTTTCAATTGTTTAGCTAATTCTTTATATCTGTTAAAATGCCAATCTGACTTCTTCCGTTTATGAAACGCGCGCCTAGACTTTCGTTTAAGTATTCTGATGGATCTTTTATAATATTCTGGATCATTATTTTGTTTGATAACTTTGTATGGAACGTATTTCTTTATTGATTCCGAAATAAGTATTTTGAAATATCCCATGCTGCATCTACATTTGTTGCAGATTTTACAAACAGGCAAAATTGCTTTTTTAGAAAAGTCTGAATTCCATCTACGTCTGCTCTGCAGAAGTTAAAACTAATAATTTCCTCTCCTTCAAACCGGTTTCGCACCTTCCAGTTTATGTCTAATTGTACACAGCTGTGGTCACTTATACCTGGCAAAACCTCACATGCGCTAAACAATGACTCAGGTCTGCTTAGAAACACGTCCAATACAGCCGATTTCCGGGTATCTGTTTTGACTACCTGCGAAAACCCATGATCCCAAACCAGAAGGTTAACAACACATTGAGCTTCGCCTCCTAATAACTGCCCATTCCAGTTTACATTTGGCAAATTTAGATCTCCTGCTAAAATAAAATTTTTTCCCGTTTCCGAAGAATTTTTTTCCACTAATTTATGAAGAGTTTTAAAGTTAGTTTCGCCAGGTGGTCTGTAACACGCTATTAATGTAATGTTATTTGCTTCGTTTTCGTGATCGATAATTTCAATTGCCATCATTTCTACGTCTTCTTCCACCCACAATATCTTATTGCTTAACTCTAACTTGGTACAAATAAAAATTCCCCCTCCCCTTTCTTCCCTGTCCCTCCTAAACACCCTGTAATCTGATCTAAATATCTCCGCGTCGTTAATATCAACACTGAGCCATGACTCCGTACCTATAATCACACTTGGATTACTTATTTCCATTAAATTCCAAAATTCTAATGTTTTGTTTATGATGCTTCGGCAATTTACCTGCAACAGCCTTAAGGAATGTGCCCCTACCTGAGAATCGTCGCTTCCCCGAAGCCTTTGTCAGTGCTGCCCGGTGCCACCGCTCCACTCGGATACCCTCGCGAACAATGCTGCCAACTTTGAAGTTCCTCTTCTGTTTAGGTGAACACCATCCCGTCCATAGTCCCAGTCGTCAATCCACGAATTTGAGTCCACAAACTGCACATCCAGTCGTTCAGCCACCCACGAAAACGCGTCGTTTACCTGCATTACCTTCCTCCAGTTGATATCGCGTCGCCTCAAAACTCCACTGATGACAATGTTTCCTGAGGGAAACAGTGCCTTTGTCTTCTTAACTAAATCATACATGTCTCCCATCACATAGTCAGAACTCCTTCGTAGGTCATTACTTCCAACGTGTAATACGATGGTCCGGTAGTTGCTTTCTTCCTCCTCTCGCTTCTTCTCAATTCCCCTCAGTAGGCCGTCAGTCTTTATGCCAGGATAACAAGCTACCTTTGCATTTGCAGTTCCCGCGTGTCTAACGATAGAGTCGCCGATGATCAAACATGGTTTCTCCTCTTTCTTTAGGTCATCTTCCCGTGCCTCCCTCAGTAAGCGGTTTTCTTCTTTAAGCTTCCGAATAATATCTTCCGCTATTTTCAGCTTGTCGCATAAGCCTTGTAGTTCCTCCTGCAGCTGCTCCAATTTTTTGTCATTTGCGGTGACGGTCACATCTCTCCTGCTGTCCTTACATGACCAGTTTTCTTCTATGTTCTGTTCTCTCTTAATTTTTTGACAGCCAAAATGGTACCATCTCGCTCATGAAATACAAAGAAGTCCGGTCCTCAGTGCTTTGTTGCAGCTTCCACAGCTTTCATCTCCTACAGGTCCTGGATTTATTTCAACTCCTCCTATCACAAGCAGGGCTAGTAATACAAAAGCCATACAATAATAATTCTTTGTAGTTTCCGTAGCTCCAGTCGCCCCTCTACCTGCTTTCCGCGGTCGCCTGCCCGACCACATTCCTACCCTCGCCCGGTAAACAACCAGATCCACACCCATTGTTCTGCTGCTACCTGCCTCCCACTGGTACGTCCGCACTGCTCGAGATCCCAAACCAGACTTGAAAATTCAATGCCATAGCCATAGGATTTGAACCACGGATCTTCTAGTTTCCACCCAGTTGTTCTGACCACTGAGCCACAATGGCAACATGGCTCTAAATTCTATTCTAGCCGCCTTCTTGTTGACTACGATCACTTGATTGTATACTTATCTCTGTAAGATTTTACTGCAGAACATGGGATTAAAATGATAGCGATATTGGTTACGAGTGGTCTTTAGGTTCGCTAACCTGATGTTTTGATTTAAGACCTGTAGGGCTGTCCTGATTATAGATTTTAAAACAGAACTGGAAGTCACAATTGCTTGACATTTGACACAATTGCAATTATATACTGACCTTGTATTAAGATGGAAAGATACTGGTATTTACTTATAGTTAAACCATCATAAGGATTGGCACGAAAAATACCCTACAGTTATGGTTACGTTAGACTTAGGAATTCTTAAGCAGTTGGCTTCAATTTAACATTGTCACTATGAAGAATGTAAACAGCGACCATAGCCACTGGCGAGTCGGTAAAACAATCTGATAAGTGCTGTCTGCAAATGTCAACAGATTGTACGAGGAATTCCGTACAATGAAATGTGATGTCCATTGGCAATTAAACTCCATTTCCTTTCTTCCTGGCTTTAATGTTTAGAAATACCTGTCAGGAAGCTGGGGAGGATTTTGGTTCTGGGCACACTCGTCTATTGTGCTTCCGGAGACCTCCAAAAGGAAGAAATAAGGAAAAGGGTAAACAGATCCGGAGCGGCAGGCTCTGATACAGGTGGGGTGTCTAACGCCTCCAAAATTTTACATCCTGACGCCGGCGTGAACCGTATACGCTTACCTCTCCCCACGGAGAGGTGTGAGGTCCGTTCGACATCGAAAACTGGACTTTCCCAAACAAGTCCCACCACAATTCGTCGGTTGGTTCACAGTTATCCCAAAGTCGCGGGTTCAAACCCGGCTCAGATCGATGCTTTTTAAGTGTTCTTAAATGTGCAAATGAAATTGCAATACACCAGCGATGCTGATATGATCTTGGCAATTGACAGAGTTGTTTAAAAAAATAAATTTTAACAGATATTCGCCTTTCTCACCGTCCTCTCGCCTGATCCTACGATGCTGCAAATGATAAGGAAATGAAATGACAGGAAATTTGGGGACAATAATTATACCAAGCAGCAGCGACCGGACAACTCGGGTATGTCTTGTAACTCAGGATCAAGTGCGTAGGTCTTTCCATTAGGCCGGAACATGTTCTATAAATGTGCAAGTGGAAACACCACTTAAATGCGTCAAACCCAAAAAGGGAATGACTACCGAATACCTCGGTGGGGCGACATTTGCCTTCTTGTGTCCACTAACTCTCCAGGTTAGTGCCGGAGGACATTAAGGGTCTCACGATCCCGCCCAGACATAGCCCAGACGTACCCAATCTTCCATGGGTATTGGGCCACGTGTTAGGGGACAGTAAAATTTACAAGTTTTATAATTCAGCAATGAATTCACCTGCCATCCGGGCAAACCGGTAAAAAACTTAAGTTCAGAATGACCGGCCGAACAGAAATGGAACTCAGGACCTCTCAAATGCGAGCCTCAAAGTTACCACGCCATCTCACTTGGTAAAATACTGTATGCAAATATATTTTGTATTTAATATTCAACAAACTTCTTGCTAATTAAAACTAAAGAAGAAATTACAAGTATCCTGCTGTTGAGGTGTGAATATATTATGTAAAGCCTTGGGCATGCGCCTCCAGCCCCTCTTCAACGTTTGCTTGTTTTAATATTCCCTGCAGGCTACGCATTCATAACGTCTTCGCCAAGGCAACTCTGTTACATACATAATGTGCAACTGGACTCTTAAAAGGACATTTTCCCGGTTCATTAAGCACCCCAAACAAAGTCGTTGTTTCTTTCTTTACGTTTACATCTGCAGCATACAAAGGTGTCTAAATGGAACCTTGATTCTTTAAGAGCAGGCGGTTATTATGTTAGGAGTTATTAAACATAGGGTAAGCAGAGTAGCGTGTTTATGTTATCTTAATGCACGTGTTTGCTTTATCTGGGTTGACATAAACATGGCCATAAACTTATAAGGTAAACATAAACATTTGTGAGCTCTAAGTTCTTATGTTTATGTCTACTTCGTACTTAAGAAACTAAAGCGTCTCTCAATACACCTTATCATATGATTATTCTGTCATTTCACACCTCAATTATATTCGTACTAAGATAATTATTTTATAAATAAATAATTGCAGCAAATAGTTTTATATATTAAAATCAACGAATAGTGTAAAAATGCATAAGTTAAGTTCTGTTATAGGTAAGAAATTAGTGAGGCATAATGCTTAGTTATAAAAAAGCAATTACTAACGGCAGGTTGTGTTTGAAGTAGCAATTAGCTCGAAGTTAGAGTACGAAAGTAATTAAGTTCCAAGAAACTCAGTAAAAAGATACCTAAAGAATACTTAGGGTTGAGCAGTCAAATAGAAAGAAAAGCGAGTTCCTCCGTAGTCTACTGGGTTAGATTCCCGGCTAGGGTGTGGAATTTTTCTTCAGTTAGAATAATTCCCTATTCCCCACAAAGTATGGATTATTAATTTAATGCTGTTACAGAGTTGTTTCACAAGGTAAAGGTCTCCGATATGACCATAGCAGTTAAAGGAGCCTATACAAAAGGGGGAAAAAGAATGTGTCTCAGAATGCTAATTTAAAAAGTAAGATTTGACGATGTATAACATAGGAGGCGGAATTTAAGTTTATAAAATACCTTGTATTTTGAAAATATTGTTATAAATAAAAGACAATTTCATAGAAAACAATTAGTTTATTAGACTGCCTCCGTGGTCGAGTGGTCAGCGAGCTGACTTCTCACCCCGAGGTCCCGGGTTCGATTCCCGGCTTGGGTGGGGAATATTTCTTAAACCGGAATTATTCCCTATCCCTCATAGAGTCTGGAAGTATGGATGTGAGAGTGAATGTACGTGTGTTTAGTAATATAAAGTTTAACCTAATGTTCTGAACCTACAGTATCACAAGTGAAAGCCCCCGATATGACCATTGATACAAATGAAGCAATAAAAAAAATTATTTTATTACTAAAAGTTTTGTACACCTATGGTTACTATTCAACATAATCGCCGAAAAGATTGAGACATTTATCGTACCTAGCTTTGCAACGCCCGCTTCAAAAAATGTTACCGCCAATGATTTCAAATGAGCATTGACGTTGTTTTGAAGATCTTTGTTAGTTTGAAAGTGCTGCCCTCCTAGCCACATCTTCAGTTCAGGGAAAAGGTGAAAGTCGCTAGGTGCCAGGTCAGGACTGTTCGGTGGATGATCGAAAATGTCCCATTGAAATTGTTCAAGGAGCCGATGGGTTGTGCCAGCATTGTGTGGACGAGCGTTGTCATGGATCAACACAATTCCTGAAGTCATTATTCCTCTTCGTTTGTTTTGAATGGCTCTTCGCAAGCGTCGTAAAGTACGAAGATCTTTAAAACAATATCAATGCTCATTTGAAATCATTGGCGGCAACATTTTTTGAAGGGGGTTTAAAAAAACAGGTACGGTTAGTCGGACTTTAAAATTCACAGTGCAAAAACTGTCTTCACAATACGAACACAAGTTAGCGACTGAAACACGGCTGATTAAGTTACCTCTAACGGTCATTCGCCGCTAGTTGCGCAGCGGAAAATCCTTAGGTCACTGAGTACTGAGCGCTACGCATATGGGCGGTTTGTGGCCTCGCCATAAAATGACGGCACTGTATTTGTCATTTTTATAGAAAGTCGAGCGAATACATCACATCAGCTTCTTGAATGTATCTATCATTTAGAAATTTTATTTTAAGAAGCAGCATGTTGCTGGTGTAGTGATCTTATTGCTTTGCTTTGACTTTTTTGGTATGCTTTGTTGTGCAGATGTATTCGATCGTGTCGTGTGTGGATCTTCCCAAGAAGATCGGTGACCTGGAGACACTCATTCTACTGACATCGAGTATCTGCCACGATCTGGACCATCCAGGATACAATAACATCTACCAGGTATGTGTAAACTAATGCATTCTTCGAGTTTGGATGAAAAACACATACTAAAAGTACGCCTTGTTGTATATGCAACCAAATACACACAGGAGTGAAGCTTGTATAAATTAGGGGTTATTGTGGTTCGCCTCGAAAGCAGTCCGATCCAGCCAAGATGCATATCGGCGGCCAGTGGAACTACATATTATAAGGTACATATCTGTATGTGTTCCATTTACATATCTGTTACAAATTATTGTTAATAAGCTTATTCTTTTACCTCACCATGCTAATCGAGATAACATTAACAGAAACGGCCTTATTACTTGATTCCTTGTAAGTAGAAGGAAAATAAGGGAATTCACTAGACTAAACCGACAATCAAATGTCTTAAAATGTGGTTGCTATGGGAATGAAATCGGTTTGAGTGGCCAATTGATAAGTTCGTGTATGAGAAAAGTTTAAATATTTTAAAACTGAAACCAATAACAAAGAATATTTCGAAAATGCTGAACTCCAGAAAACAAATGTATGTGACATAAATTATGTGTTTTAAGGCGCTCTACATTTTTGTGTAGTGATTTTTTGTTTATCTCTTACGGTTTATAGGTTATGCAAAATTCATCCAGCATGAAGTGGTCTTCAGAGGCTATTCCCAGAAAATTCAAGATATACATTTTATTTGTGATGTAGGTAGTTTTAATATACGGAATTTTAATCAAATCGTTAGAATCATTTTTGAGAAAATAAACATTTTCGAACTTTATTTTCATATAAAGGATAGTTGAGGGTTTCTTGAAATTCTTCTGTCGCATCCCCGGAAGATATTAAACTTAAATACCAAGTTTAGTATTTTACCGACTTTTCGTTTTTGAGTTATTGTGCTCACAAACACACGGACCTTTATCTGAAAGTGTTTTTTTTTTTTTTTTTTTTGGATACATATATTTCCAGTGAAATCTCGGTATCGAATTTTTGGGTGGAGTGCAATACCTGGTGTATACACTATGTACATAGTAGGTAGTGTAGTGAAAGTAAAAAGTGGCCAGTTCTGGATGACGACGAGCGCAAACATAAACGTTTCCAATTAGAATTCATACAATGTCGCCGGCACCTTTCAAAACTCTCTGGCCCCATGGTGGCATTGCGAGGAAGCAGCCCCCCCCCCTGAAGGATCCCGAAGCAGGCCCTACAACGATAGGAAGAAACCACCGACCAGTCGCAAGCGGTCGCCTTGTTCTTCAGCCCAAGGAAGTGATAGATAGGAAAAGAAGGGCAGAAAAGTCGCAACTTTCGTTTGCCGAACAGGGGAAACCACGCAAAACACATGGGTCATAAGGTGGGGATTAAACCCGGATCTCCCGAATGCGGGCACTGGCGTCACCGTCATTAAGAGAGGTCCTGCTGTAATAAGTTGATCTCTGTGCAAATAGTTAGAGCAACGTCTGGTTCGCGTCGTGCATCTTGGCTGCGTCGGGCGGGAAGACATTTTGGAAGCTAACTTTGTCTTATTGATTTTGCTTCTCCTTCTCATCCGTCTAGGTTGTTGCATATTAACGAGTTTTCAATTCTTATTTTAGCATGCCATTGATCTTCTCGGCTATAATATTGATGTACTGAAAAGTAAATCTTTGTACCTGAAAAGATGATTTAAATCTCATTAGTAGAAATACTATAAACATGTAACTATTTACCTATATAATAAAATAACAAACCAATATCAAAGCATATTTCGAAAATGGTTAACGTCACAATAATTTGTATTTGACATAAATTGTAAATTTCGATAAGATCTACATGTTTATATCTTGAAATGTTGTCTTGCGTTTATCAGTTACACAGAAGTAATTCATAATAAAAAGTACTTAAGAGGCTAATTCCAGAAAATTAAAGATATTTCATGAAAATAGCTTAAACTTATTGCGGCCATAATCGCTGAACGTGTGTGTTCATCTTGCTTCATAATTAATTTGTGCATGCATTGTTATACCTGTGCGTGTTCTGTCGGAAGGTTCTTTGACGTTGAGCCCGTATTGTCACCTAAGTGAGTTTGTGACTCACTCAGGCCTGGTTTTGCACGTGCGACTGTTCCTGGAAATTTCCTGTCACATGATCAACAGGTATAAAAAGGGGCACGAAGCCCTGCCTAGAGTTCAATTTTCATTGGGAATGCATCGCGTACAACAGTTGAGCGAGTTTCGACGGGAAATTCGTAGCGAGAAGTAATCGTCTCCGCAACGAACGTCTAAAAGGAACTATGCGGCAAAATTGTTACTAAAACATCGAAGCAAGTTATTTGTGACCAGGTTCTTATTGCTGTCATTTGCGGAAGAAATAAAAGAGCGTTCTAGAAAATAATAGTTTTTGTTACATTACAATATTTTAATCAAAATTATTTGCGTCATATTTAAGAAATAAACAATAACGAAAACTTTTCCTTTAAAGTATAGTTTCGAGGGGTGGTATTTCCTTGACAGTGTTCAATCCGCATCTTTGGAAGATGCTAAACTGAAGTTTCGTATTTAATCGACTATTTTTTTTTTTTTTTTTTTTTTTAGTTATGCTGCTCTCTCTCTCTCTCTCTCTCTCTCTCTCTTTCTCTCTCTCTCTCTCTCACACACACGAACACACACACATACTCATCTTGTATTTTATTCAGGAAGTCTCAAAACATTTCTTTCCGATGAAACCTCAGAACCAATTTTTTTGGCTAAAATGCAGTACCTACTTCCTCTACTTGCTACATAGATAACTAGTAACGCAATAGGCTTTTGCAAGAGCAGTTTTTAGAAGAGTGGGTAGGTGAGCATTCTGAGCGATACATGAGATATTTTAGACCAAGTGTGATCAGGTGTTATAGGAACTTAAGAGGAGAAAATCTGGATGGTCCGCCAATTTCATATTCGCTTTCTCTGTACATACCTATAGTAAGAAGAGAAAGTATTGTATTACATTCAGCAATTCGATTGCGAGATTTCACTGGGAATACATGTTGTGTTGTTGGGCTTTTTATTTTCTCTATACGCACTATGTGCATAGTGTATAGAGAATGTATTGCACTCCACCCAAAAATTCGATACTGAGATTTCACCGGTAATATGTGTTTTAGGGTCCCCAATATTTAAAAAAAGCATTTTCACAAAAAGGTCCGTGTGTGTGTGTGTGTGTCCGTGTGTCCGTATGTCCGTGTGTCTATGAACATGATAACTCAAAAACGAAAAGCCCGTAAAATACCAAACTTGGTATTTAAGTTTCGTATCTTCCAGGGATGCGACACGAAGATTTTGAGAAAAATCCCCCACCCCCAACTACCCTTTACATGGAACTTTTTTCGAAAATTTTGTTTTTCTCAAAAATGGCTCTAACGATTTTGATTAAAATTTCATATATTAAACATATTTACCTGACAAATAAAATGTATATCTTGAATTTTCTGGGAATAGCCTCTGAAGAGTAGTTTATTCTGGATGAATTTTACTGAATTTTGAATAACTGCTAAACCGTAAGAGATGGACAAAAACTTACTTCACAAGAAATTTAGAGCACATTAAAATACAAATTTATGTTATATACATTTTTTTCGTGGAGTTCGTCGTTTTTGAGACATTCCTTATTTTTGGTTTATGCTATGAAAAACGTTTACTTTTCTCATACAGGAATTTGTCAACTCCTATCCATATAAACAAAGGAACTTCATTGACATAGCAACCAGCTTTTGACTATCACTTTAACCTATTGTAGTCCCTTATTTCGCTTCTACTTACAAGGAAGCAAGTAATAAGACTATTTCTGCTATTTTTTTCTGATTAGCATAAAGTAAATAGAAGTATAAGCTTTTTAAGAATTATTTGTTGCAGGGATATGGAGAAAGTCATGTGAATGGTACACATCAGATTTATATATATATATATATATATATATATATATATATATATATATATATATATTCTATATCTTCCAAAGATGCGGCACGAAAATTTTTAATAGAATCTCCCGTCCTAAAGCTACTCTTCACATGGACGAGTTTTTGAAATTGTTACTTTCTCAAAACTGACTATAATGATTTTGATTAAAGTAGTATATATTAAACCGCTATAAAGTTTATAATATTTCAAATAGATAAAAATCTAATGTGTTCCATTCACATGATTTTCTCTACATTTCTGCAACAAATTATTGTTAAAAAGCTTATTGTTCTATTTACTTAATGATAATCAAAAAATTAGCAAAATAGTCTTATTACTTGCTTGTAAGTAGAAACGAAATACGGGAGTAGCATAGGTTAAAGTGACAGTCAAAAACTGGTTGCTATGTGACTGAAATTCCTTTGTATAGATAGGAGTTGACAAATTCCTGTGTGAAAAGTATAATTTTTTAAAGCTGAAACCAAAAAACGGAATATCTCAAAAACGATCAACTCCATGAAAATAACGCATATAACATAAATTGTGTGTTTTAAAGTGCTCTACATTTTTTGTGCTAAAAGGTTTTTTCCATCTCTTATGGTTTTGCAGTTATGCAAAATTCCGTAAAATTAGTCCAGAATAAATTTGTCTTCAGAGGTTATTTCCAGAAAATTCAAAGTTTACATTTTACTTGTCAGGTAAATATTTTTAATATATGATATTTTAATCAAATTCGTTAGAGTCAATTTTGAGAAAATCAAATTTTTCGAAAAAAGTTCTATGTAAAGGGTAGTTTGGGTTGGGGGGATTTTACTCAAAATCTTCGTGTCGCATCCCTGGAAGATGCTAAACTTAAATACCAAGTTTGGTATTTTACCGACTTTTCGTTTTTGAGTTATCGTGTTCACAGACACATGGACACACTGACACAAGGACACACACACATACACAGACCTTTTGTGAAAATGCTTCTTTGGAGACCGGTGACCCTAAAACATATATTTCCGGTGAAATCTCGGTATCGAATTCTTTGGTGGAGTGCAATACCTTCTCTATACATTATGCAGATAAAGTAGAGAAAGTGAAAAAGAAAATAAAAGAAAAGAAGCCAATAATGGACAAGCATTGGGGTTTTATAAAACGTTGGGAAGATGACCTCCGTTCACATGTTCAACGTACACCATTTTTTATCCGACTCCATGCACAGCATTTTAGAATATGTCTTAGAATATTAGTAATTTCTTACAAGATAGATCTTTCAGTTGTTGGGTTGTTGGATGTGTCAGGAAAACTCATTCTAAGGTAATCCCAAAACCAAAAGTCGGCCGGATCGCGGCGGTAGCTTTGTTAGAACTTTACGAATGAAACATGAGCCTACTCTTAAACTGTAAGACTTGAAGCTTTCACGGCGAATGTTATTCATTATTCTGATGAAGACCATGGAGTGTGCAATGGTCGAAAGCTTGGATTTTATACATCTGACACGGCTGATCACCCGTGAAGCCATAATGAATACTCTTAAATTGTTAAAGAGTTCTAAACTTTCTCAGACCTTGAGAAAAACTCTTCTTGATTTCCTAATAGTATCGGATAAGCTATATTCTATCATTTAGTGATACAGCCATGATTTGTAATTTACAAATTCTTATACCAGTGTGAATAAAATCACTAAAGTCCCATTTAATAAAACTGTACCCTAGTAACAGTGAACTGGAAAAAAAGAACAAAACAAAAGAAAGCCATACCCCATTACTTTCCTAGTAGGTGACTTCTTTTGTTATTATTCTATCTCAAATATTATAAAATGTATAGCAGTTTAAAGCTTGAAGTGACTTTATATTATAGTGCAATTCTGAGAATAGCTTTTGAAGTCATCTTCAGTCGGAAGGAATTTTATATATTATTATATAGCTGGTAAATGATGAAAATGTACTACTCAGAATAAATAAATTTCTTTCCAATACACAGTTTATTTTATATAACTTTTGGTGGGTAAGCCAATTTCAAGATATCCGCATTTAATTTCAAATTGTTCAATACTTAGTTTTTATTTCAAAGTCGTTTCGGCTGGCCCTGTTCCTCAGGTAGAGCATCCGCCTGCTATGCCGTTGGGGGGTCTTGGGTTCGATTCTCGCCTGGGGGTGTAAATATTCTCTAGCCAAGATAATTCCCTATCCTCACCAGAGTCTAAAAGTTTTAAAGAGAGTGTAAATGTGTGTGATCTAATTAATAAAAATAAGGAAAAATAAAAACTCAAGTATACAAGTTAACATCAATACCAATAGGCAGTAGGTTCCAAAGGAAAGTCCGCCGATATAACCGTGCATCTAAAAGTAGGGTATACATAGAACAATTAAAAATTGTCCATTCGCTGTTCAGTTGTTTCTCATGATTACGTGGAAAATGTATGGAATTTAAGGTCAGTATAAATAGCATGCAGCAGTTAAACATTTGACTATTACTATTCTCTTTGCATGTACGAAATCCACTGTAGCTATTTCTGCAAAACTTGATCTCGATGAAATTGAAGTAGATAGAAATATAAACTTTGCTAAAAAAAAAGCTGATGTGTTCCATTCACATGACTTTCTCTGCATCTCAATAACAAATTATTTTAAAAAGCTTATTCTTCTATCTACTTCATGATGATCGAGATTAACATTAGCAGAAATTGTCCTTATTGCTTGGTTTCTTGTAAGTAGAAGGGTTCCAATTACTCGATGTCCTCTAGCTGTTCGATAAACAAACCTTTTATTCAAACAATAATTAGTCTCGTCCTTTAAAAGCCGGTCGCTATGTGAAACAATTGAAATTCCAATCTCTTTGGTTGTTAGGAGTAAACAAAAGAGAAACGAGAAGAAAGATGCCTTCCCATTCGAGAAACGTTTAAGCTGCTTAAAATTGAAACCAATATTCCGGAATATTCCGAAAATGGTTAACTCTGTAAAAAAATCTGATGTGTTCCATTCACATGACTTTCTCTACATCCCTGCAAATATTATTGTTAAAAAGCTTATGCTTCTATTTACTTCATGTTAATTGAGAAAAATTAGCAGAAATAGTCTTATTACTTGTTTTCTTGTAAATAGAAATGAAATAAGGGAGTCTAACGCTGGTTGCTATGTGACTGAAGTTCCTTTGTTTGTTTGGACAGGAGTTGATAAATTCCTGTATGAGAAAAGCATATGTTTTTTAAAGCTGAAACTAAAAACAGCGAATATCTCAAAAACGATCAACTCTACGAAAAAAACGCTATGTAACATAAATTGTGTGTTTTAACGTGCTCTACGTTTTTTGTGTTTTAAGTTTTCGTCCATCTCTTACGATTTAACAGTTATGCAAAATTCCGTAAAATTCACCCAGAATAAAGCAGTCTTCAGAGGCTATTCCCTGAAAATTAAAAATATACATTTTATTTGTCATGTAATATATTTAATATACGATATTTTAATCAAAATCGTTAGAGCCATTTTTAAGAAAATCAAAAATTTCGAAAAAAGTTCCATGTAAGGATAGTTTGGGGTGGGGGATATTTTTGAAAATCTTCGTGTCGCATCCTTGGACGATACCAAACTTAAATACCAAGTTTGGTATTTAACGGTCTTCTCGTTTTTGAGCTATGCTGCCCACAGACACACACACATACACACAGATAGACAGACACACACATGGACAGCTTTCTAAAAATGTTTTTTTTTGGATTCAGGGGGTCTCAAAACATATATTTCCAGTGAAATCTCGGTATCGAATTTTTGGGTGCAATGCAATACCTTCTCTATACACTATGTACACAGTGCGTATAGAGAAAGTAAAAATGTATATGTCATAAATTGTGTGTTTTAGTGAGATCTGCATTTTATGCGGTAAGTTTTTGTCTATCCTTTACGGTTTGTCAATTATACAAAAGTCATCCAGAATGAAAGGGTTTTCAGAGGCTATTCCCGGAAAATTCAAGATATACATTTCGTTTGCCATATAAATACCTTATACATAGGAATTTTAATCAAAATCGTTAGAGCCATTTTTGCAAACATCAAAATTTCCGAAACATGTTCCATATAAAGGGTGATTGGGGTGACGGGATTTTCTTGAAAATCTTCGTGAAGATACTCAACTTAAATACCAAGCTTGGTATTTAACCGACTTTTCGTTTTTGAGTTATGCTGCCCACACACATACATGGACCATTTTCTAATTTTTTTTTTATTCAGGGCGTCCCAAAACATGTATTTCCGGTGAAATCTCTGTATCGAATTTTGGGTATATTACAATACCTTCTTTATACACTATGTACATAGTACGTGTAGAGTAAGTAATAAATTGTGCAACCGCTAATAAACGAAGAGGTCAGAGAAAACCATTTGGATGTAACGCATCAATTTTTTTACGTGCATGAAGTTTTAAACGACTATAAAGTATAGCTATTTGCAATTCATTCCAGAACTGATTAATGTATTTGTACTTATCATCAATGCATTTGAATATCATAATTATACTATGCGAATATTTATTTCCATAGGTTGAATTATGGCATTAAATAGCGTACTTATTATACTGTGGTATTCAAATGCACCAGCTATATAACCTAATATTAATATGCATAATCACGTGTTTTCCGTTGTAGATACATTGTCATATTTAATTGTGCAAATGCGAACACATGCCATCATAACGAAATGATATACTTTTTAGCAAAAATAGTTTGTTTTCCATACTTTAATCGAAGGTTTTTATGGTATTGTGATAGTATATTATCACCTAGGCGAGCCAGGGTCGATCCTAAAGGACCGCATGTGAGATTTGTGGTGGACGAAGCGGCATCTGGACCGGTTTTTCCAATTTCCCCCTCCATTCATTTGACTATTTACTCCATAATATCTTTCGTGTAATCCTTTTCTCCGTCATTTCATATGCACTTCCTCACTTGCAAGCCAGGCATCGGGCTAATCACCCATTCAAGCTTCTAGAGCCTATGCTCCTTAACAGGCGTCTGATCCCATGCCCTGGCCTGTAAATCCTGGGAGGGGAGTGTAATTCCTACTTATGAGGAGGTAAGCAAAGAAAGAAAGAAAATTATTACGTTACGGCCGAAGAATAGTTAACGCTATCTGCAGTACTTCAAGTCTTAATATAAATTCAAGATGGCCGTTGTGTAAGTCGAGTAGAAGTGGCTGAACAATGCAGTCGAAGCACAATATATCGCTTTTGTTATTGCTGTTACTCTCTTTTTAAACAGAAAGCGTGCATGCATGTATAATGTTAAAATCGTTTCAATAAAGAAAACTATGAAAGAAGGAAATATTGTTTAAATATGTGAACGTCATAGCTGTTATAACTTGTTTGTGACAACATAACCTATATACAATAACATATGGCATGTTGCCGCTTTTTTACAAATATATTTAGGTTAATCAGGGGAATTATACATGTTGTATAAATTGTTCCGGGCTATTTGCTGGCCTTGATATATAAATCTGAAGAGTTAGGCCGGGTAGGAATAACAACAATATTCTTAGAAAGTCTCTGAATAAAGCATTTAATTAGCGGATTTACTGATGTTTGTTTATGTATATATATTATTTATATATACATGCACTTCAGAATGAAAGTGAGAATACGTACATAATTAATGTGGATTAATGTCGTGTCTTTAGCACGCTTTTAATGTCATGTCCAAATTACATGTACTCCTATACCTCTTGCTAAGAGAGCACCAAAGTGGGATTGCATATCGGGGAAATTGAAATTTCGTTTTATTTATGATATGCAAGAAGATCACTTGCGCTATTTGCTAACACCGCTACTGATCGATGTTTGCTTCTAATTGTCCCGTTGAGTTCTGCGACTCTTTTATCGTGGGAAGGGTTATTTGAACACGTGAAAAACGGCGCTGTTGGGCCACCTGGTATTTGCTATCCTCTTACACCCACAATGGGCCGGAAGCCGACCTAGGTTTTTCCTAGCTTTACTTCCGCGAACTGCCTTGTCTTGTTTCGTTTCCTTTCGTTTTAAAACTTGGCAGAAATAAGTGCAGTGGACAGTTATGTACGAGGGCCGTTTTTTTTTCTACCTCCGATAGGCTATAAATAAGAGATAAGTTCACAGAAAACAATTATTTTATTACTAAAAATGTTGTATACTTATGGTAACTTTTTAACATAATCATCGAAAAGATTGAGTCATTTATCGTATCTGTGCACAGCCTTTGCAATACCCGCTTCAAAAATTGCTGCCGCCAAAGATTGCAAATGAGCATTGACGTTGTTTTAGGGTCTTAACCTGAAAGCGCCCGAAGCACCAGCTTGGGCGATATCGCAACGCCAGCAATAAACCGTTACCATGCGCAACTCGCTGAACAACATCACCTGGTCCTTCAACTTTGAAAAAGAAGACAATGAAGTAATAGGAATAGAAAATAATAGATAAAAATCAATCAAATAAAATACTATACCCTCACATCTAGTTTCATATGCCAGGGCAAATATCACAGATCTTACTATTTATTTTCAAAAATATTCGTCTGCATTGTTTATTCTACAGATAAAAAGCTAAGGCTACTAACCAAAAATAATTATTTAACATAAAACTAAACAAAGCTTCAACTGCTACAAGCACTCTTT
This sequence comes from Hymenopus coronatus, assembly GCA_030762935.1. Lineage (NCBI taxonomy): Eukaryota > Metazoa > Arthropoda > Insecta > Mantodea > Hymenopodidae > Hymenopus > Hymenopus coronatus. Next base: position 34,318,427 of record CM060897.1, read on the forward strand.
TTATTTTATCTTAATGTTTTCATAATTCTTAATACTACTACAATGGTCTATATTAAATTTTTGATAAAATAATGTATTTTTAATTTTGTCATATATTAATTTATTTTAATTTGCAAATAATCTTATATTATAACGTATTATGGGAACATTCCCATTTGTCTAGCGATCGGGGAACCCCACCCAAAAAAACTCATAGACCAAAAATCGAACCCACGGCCTCTCGAATCCGAGTCACCTCACTCGGTAGGACATATTCCTACTCGAATAAAATGCCACCTACATACGCCTCACCACGTCCTCCGACCCTGAAACATGACAAGGAAATCAAATGGCAAGAAAATTCGCGACATTACATAAACTACCGCAGCATTCGCCTACCGATCTGAGAAAACCGTGAAAAAGAACCAAGGCCTGAGTGGCCGCTCAACGGGAAGCGAACCTGGGGCGAGTCTCACATGTTATCGCAGAATCATCTCGCTCGGTCTTCCAGTTAATTTTGCGTGCTCGCTCTTTTTTTATATCATTTACTTGAGGCTTTGATTTGGCAAGCAACTGCTGGTGTTTTGCTCGCTGAACTGTAGGGTTCCTGAACTTTGGTTTTGCAGTTTTATACATTAAACACACATTCCTTTAATACTACCAGACTCTCTGTGGTGAAAGGGAATAATTCTAGTTGAAGAAAAAATTACCGCAGCAGCCGGAAATTGAATCCGGGACCTCTGGATGAGAAGCCAGAACGATGGTCATCCGCAGAGGAAATCTCTTCTCATTATTGTAGAGTTGTGGTTCTCGTCTCCGTTCCCGAGCGGCAAGGCAGCAGTAGGGTCTTTGGCATCCTGTTTGCCGTGTCAGATGGCATTTTCTCTTTGACCTATGTTAAAATGTCCCTCTTATTCGTTTCTGTGAATCTCTTGTCCTTTCAGCGTTTTGTCTTTTGCTCTCTTTTCCAAGCGCTGTCTGCAGCTCGCTGTTCTCGTGTCGTCTTTTGTCAGCAAGCTTTCCTGTTTATTAGACTGAAGCAAGCAAGAGTGGAGCACAAGTTTACTAAAGGCAACAAATGAATTAACTTGGGAGGTATTCGACAGTAACTTGTGTACTTGAAGCTTCAGAATTTCTAGAACAGTCCACGCCCCAGCGGCAAAATCACAACTCCACCCAGAATAACGTTGATGCAAACAAAGTTTCAAATACGGGCGACGCTCACACCTGCCTACCAGTGAATAGACACGTGCTCAATCAACAATAGAGTGCAGAACATCTGAAGGCGGTGCACGAGTTTTGAGGTGCTATGCTCCTAGAACCTCAACATTTACTGCTTACAATGTAGATACTCGAAAAGCAAACATGTTTTTACTTTCTCTACCACGTACATGGTAGAGAAGGTATTGCATTGCACCCAAAAATTCGATACCGAAATTTCACTAGAGTGCATGTTTTAGGGCTGCTTACCAAGTGGGAGGCCTGGGTTTGATTCCCGGTACCGGCGTGGGGAATTTCAACGTGGGAGCCCTCAGCCTCATGAGGTCCCTGGGGGGGGGCCAATTGAGGAGCTTCTTGATTAAGAAGTAGCGGCTCCAGATCAAGAAGACCGCATTAACCGGCCGGGAGGGACTCTAGGCGCTAATCACGTCTCACCCTCCAGCACTGCACCCCATTCATGACGCCTTCGGGCCAAGATGGGGGATGCAGCGGCCGGGCGGTAGCCCAAGGTCCCTTGTGGACTGTCATACCCTGGAGTTACGTTTACATGTTTTGGGGTCCATTGTATTTAAAAAAAAAATCTGATGTGTCCTATTCATATGAATTTCTCTACATCTCTGTAACAAATTATTGTTAAAAAGCTTATACTTCTATTTACGTCATTCTAATCAAGATAAACATTAGCAGAAATTGTGCTTTTTACTTATAAGTAGAAGGGAAAAAATCTAATGTGTTCCATTCACATGATGTCCTCTAGCTGTTCGGCAAACAAACCTTTTATTCAAAAGATTAATCTATTATCTACATCATGCTAATCAAGATAAACATAAGCAGAATTAGCAGATATGATCCTAACAATTGGCAGCGCCGTTAACAAACCACATATTTCTAAAATGCAACATTCAATACAGGTGGAGGTTGAGAGCAAGTTATCATCACAGCTGAGGCAGTTATTGGAATGAATTGGCAGGAAGAGCAAGCATTGTGATATGACCTTCACCCATGGACTAACCTGAGAAACGAATGTCAAGTATCTTTAAGTTCCATGGACCCCAAAATTGTTTGAGCATCATTTCGCCGATTTCATTCATCGTTCCATGTGACCAAGCAGGTTTAAACTAAAAATAAGAACAATATCGCAGACATGGAGACATAGTTTCTGAAGGCTTTCAGAATTCTAGCTAATGGATTTATTTAGCTAAGTGTTCACATTCAATTCAAGTTCCATAATGTCGGCGTATATTGGGCCACGTTTACACTTGTTTCTTGATCGGGAATTATAGTTCGCGAGTTTGCCATTATGTGCACATGGTGACGCGTTCATAAAATTATATGAAATTAATTTACAATTTCACTGTCTCTGAATGGTTTAAGTTTAGTGCATCAATCAAAGCAACCTTCTCCATTCTTGTTTTGCTCAATTAACCTGTTACGATAATTAAGTAGCGAACAATTATATCGAATCGGCCAATTGAACCATCTGAATCACATCCTATTTAGGAGGCTTCGGTTTCGAAAATTAATTAGACTATCCATGACACAATAACAACGGAGAAGGCATTTGCTTTCTGAGATATTTAGTATGTTTCGTTCACTTGCTGCCAACACAATATCTTAACAAACTTCTAATTTCATTAAAATGAATGCTCTAAAATACAAGCCATTCCTATGTCATTGCTTTCTCTAGTCCGCATGTTCATAGTCCGCATAGTTTCAGCCAAAAATTCGATGTCAAGATTTCACCGGAAATACATGTTTTGAGGTCCCCTGAGTCCGAAAATAGTATTTTTAGAAAAATGCCCGTGTGTGTGTCTGTGGACAGCATAGCTCAAGAAACGAAAAGACTGTTAAATACCAAACTTAGTATTTATGTATAGCATCTTCCAAGGATACGACACGGGGGTTTTCAAGAAAATTCCCCAACCACAAACCATCCTTTAAATAGAATATGTTTTTTAAAATGTTGTTTTTCTTAAAAATGCCTCTATGATTAAGATACCGTATATTAAATATATTACATCACAAATAAAGTATACATTTTGAATTTTCTGGGAATAGCCTCTGAATGCGGATGAATTTTTAAGAATTTTGCACAACGGTTTAACCGTAAGAGGTAGACGAAATCTCACTACACAAAAACGTAGATCTCGTTTAATCACATAATTTGTCATATTTGTTTTTTATGTGGAGCTGACCGTTTCTGAGATATCCTTGTTATTGGTTTCAATTTCAATGCACTTAAACTTTTCTCAAACGAGAACTGACGTTTCGTTTCGCCTAGTGTATTCCTGTATGTTCCTTCTACTTACAAGGAAGCAAGTAATAAGACAATTTTTGCTAATGTTTACCTTGATTAACATTTCGTAGATAAAAGTATACTCTTTTGTAAGGAAAGCTGTTTTTCTAACAGCTAGAGAAAGCCATGTGAATGGAACACATCAGATTTTTGCTCTTACGAAGGCGTCGCGTTATCTATTTATAATTAAAGGAGTATAAAGGTTCTTTGTTCGGTGTTGCTTTTTACTTCCTATACACGTACTATACATAGATAGATAGTAGGTAGAGAAGCACTGTATTCCACCCAAAAATTCAATATCGATTGCACCGGAAATATATTTTTTGAGTTTCCGGAGTTCAAAAATGGCATTTTTAGAAAAAAGCCTCTATGTGTGTGTGTGGGTGTGTGTAAAGCTGAAACGAAAAGCAAGGAATATCTCAAAAACGATCAACTCCATGAAAAAAAATGTATATAAAATAAATTGTGTGATTTAACTTGATCTATATTTTTTGTGTGGTAAGGTTTTGTCCATCTCTTACGCTTTAGGAGTTATGCCAAATTCCGTAAAATCCATCAAGAATAAAGTAGTCTTCAGAGGGTATTCCCAAAAAATTCAAAATATTCATTTTACTTTTCAGGTAAATATCTTTAATATACGATATTTTAATCAAAATCGTTAAAGTCATTTTTGAGAAAATCAAAATTTTCGAAAAAAGTTCAATGTAAAGGGTAGTTTGGAGGGGTTTCTCATAATCCTCGCGTTGCATCGCTGGATAATACTAAACTTAAATACCAAGTTGGTATTATACCGACTTTGCGTTTTTGAGTTATGTGTTTACAGACACGCGGACACACACACGGACCTTTTTCTGAAAATGCTTCTTTTGGATACAATGGACTCTAAAACATATAGGTATTTCCAGTAAAACCTCGGTATCGAATTTTTGTGAGGATTGCAGTACTTCTCTGTACACTGTGTACATATTATGTGTAGAGAAAGTAAAAAAAAAAACAATCCTTTATAAGAATAGTCTCTCTGTCTCTGTCTCTCTCTCTCTCTCTCTCTCTCTCTCTCTTTTGTGCAGAAGAGATAGAGAAACAGAAAGCAATGCGAGTGGAACGCATCAGATGTTTTACTTTCTCTACACGTACCTACTAGCACATAGTAGAGAGGGTATCTTTTTCCACCCAAAATTCAATGTCGAGATATCACCGGAAATATGTGTTATGAGGTTCCTGAATCCAAAATAAAAACAGGTTTAGGTAAAAGTCCATATGTGTGTGAACAGCATAATTCTAAAACGAAAAGTCCATTAAATGACAAGCTTGGTAATCAAGTTCAGTATTTTCCCAGGATGTTTCTCTAAGATTTTCGGGAATATCTTCGACCCCAATTACCCTTCAGGTTAAGTATTTTCAACTGGTTCTAATTAACTAATTGTATGTCAATAATACGTAGGAGAGAGGAGTATTACAATTATAATAGAATAGCTTATATGTTGGCAGGGACATAGTAAATATTACCCGGATACTAAGTACTTACGGTGGTAAGTCGCCATTCTGCTGGTTGCTTGAACCGGGTTAACCACACATTAAATGTAATACCGGCAGGTTGTCACAGTAGCTCAATGGTTAGAGCAACCGCACGGAGAGCAGGAGAACCGTGTTCAATTCTCGGCTGTGGCATCGAATTTTTCAGCTGGTCCTAATCAACTATTTTCGAAATGTTTACTATCTGAACAATTTTTGTTAAAATACCATATATTTAAGATCTTTTTGTGATAAATGAAATTTTATTCTGAATTTTCTGAGAATAACCTCTGAAGGCCTCTTCATTCTGTGACTTTTGTATAATTGTTAAACCGTAAGAGATAGAGAAAAAATTAGTACACAAAATGTAGAGCTCGTTAAAACACACGATTTGTCATATACTTCCCTCCCCCCTCTCTCTCTCGCTTTTTTTTTCGTTTTGTTTTTGTTTTGTAGACTTAACCTTTTTCACATATTCTTTGTTATTGGTTTAACTTTTAAACGGGAAGTCACCCTTTCTTTTTTACTCCTGGCCATACCGAGAGAACCGAATTTCAATTGTTTCACATAGCGACCAACTTTTAAAAGATCTGATTATAGATTTAGCCTAGCGATTTCTCTTGTATCCCGTCTACTTAGGAAGCAATTAATAAGACCATTTATTCTGCTAAAGTTTATCTCGCTTAGCAAGATGTAAATAAAATGATATGTTCGTAAGAATAGTTTGTTTGGAACAGCTAGAAAAAATCATATGAATGGAACACATCAGATTTTTCTGTTTGTTTTTTCATGCTTATGACTAGCGAACCTCTGACGGCGATATAGTTCACTGTCTCCTTGAAAGATTTCTGTCATGAAGGCACTGAGCTTACTTACGCAAAACATGAATCCAATATGCCGTTCTCGGGAACGGAAAAGCTGAAACTTGACTTCCCCCGGCTCTGGTAAGCTTCTCATTAATTATGAACGCCCACTCTGTGATATGTTTATTTTTTAACTTTGTTGTTCCGGTTTATTGTGAACCAGGATTTATGGGGAAATTTTCATTTTCACTCTCCCACCTACTATAGTACGTAGAATAAATATTGTATTTCCCTCAAAAATTCATTCGAGATATCTCCAGAAACACTATTTTTTAATTTTACGAATAAAAATCTGATGTGTTCCATTCTCTTTACTTTCTCTGCCTATTCTGCAACCAATTATTCTTACAAAAGCTTATTCTTCTCCGTACTTCATGCTAATTGAGATAAAAGTTTAGCAGAAATGGTTTTATTACTTAATTCTTTCTAAGTAGAAAGGAAATAGGGAATACACTAGACTAAACTAATAGTCAAATCTGGTTGCTTTGTGATGCAATAAAATTCTCTTCTCTTGCATCCAGAACAGAAAAAAAATTGAATAACGACTTCCCATTTGGGAAAAATCTAGCTATTGAACATTTTAGAACAAATAAGAAGGAATATATCGGAAATTGTTAGCTGCAAAAATACACAGTTATGTAAACAAATTGTGTGTTTTAACGAGATCTATATTTTTTATGTGATAACATTTTGTCTATACCTTATTGTTTGCAAAATTCATCCAGAATGAAGAGATCTTAGAGGCTGTTCTTAGAAAAGTCAAAATGTGCATTTTATTTAAGATGAAAAACTGTTAAACGTATGGTATTTTAATCAAAATCGTTAGCCATTTTTGAGAAAATCAAATGTTTCGAAACATTTTCCATGTAAAGGGTAGTTTGGAGTAGGAGATTTTCTTCGTGTGGCGTCCTTGAAAGACGCTGAACTTATACACACATGTTGGTATTCAGCGGCTTTTTCGTTTTTTAGTTATTTTGTTTACAGACACACGGACCTTTCCTCTAAAAATACTAACTTTTTTATTTTCAGGGGACCTCAAAACATATACTTGTGGTGAAATCTCAAAATCGAAGTTTTGGTTGGAACAGAATAATTCCCCTAGTGACTAAACAAGTAATCGAGCGAGACAACGCCAGGGTAATGTGTGCGAATCGTATTTGGGAAGTCGTCGACGGCGCACTCTGACTTGGGTTTTTCGTAATTCCCTCTTGTTACTTAGCGAATTCTCCTTGACTTCCTTTTCTTCACCGAGCGGGATAGCTCAGACGGTTTCATCCCTGACATACAACACCCATGCCCAAGGCGGGACTCGAACCCACAATCCCCTGCCCACGAAACACCAAAGCGAGACGCTTTAGCGAGCGTGGCCATGGGGATCGGCTCATTCGGGAGGTTCGGGATAGCTTTCCGTGGCCGCCTACCTAACCCATTCCCCCCCCCCCCGGGTCCAGTGAAATCTCGAATTCTAATTTTTGTGAATAATCTGAGTAGAAAAGAATTCCACTTCCGGCCGGTAATCGAACCCTGGATTCCTTGCACAACAGGCAGGTGGTCTCCCACTGTGATACGGGACCAGGCGTATAGGAAAATTTAAACCTATAACAAGATTCGGAAATAGTTCCAAAACTAAAATGTAGTTGACATATTTTTTTATGAGATGCCAGAAGTGTTTTGAGGTCTCCTGAATAAAAAAAGTTACTCTCTTTACTGTGTACAAGAGGATAAATAAGGTCCATGGATCCAAATCCTGTTTAGAACAAGGTCCACATAGGTGTCTGTCAACAGCATAGCTGCAAAAACAAAGTCGGTTAAGTACCAAACTTCAAGAAAATCTCCACTCAAACTAACCTTTACATTTCCCAAAAATGGCCAACAATTTTCGGGGAAATAGCTTCTGAAGTCCTCTTCATTCTGGATTTTGCATAGCTGGTAAACAAAAGGGATAAACAAATTCTTACTGCACAAAATATGTGGAGCCTGTTAAAGCCTACAAAATAAGACTTAAACTCTTCTCAAATTGGAAGTTGCTAATCATTTTCCTTTCTCCTGGCCATGCAAAGAGAAGGTAATTTTCATGGTATGACATAGTGACCAGTCCTTAAAATATTTGATTATGTATTCCTTTATTCCCATTGTGTGTATGAGTATGTATATATATATATATATATATATATATATATATATATATATATATATATATATAATAAAAGCATTTCTACAAATGTTTAACTTACTTAACCTGAAGTAGATAAAAGAGTAAATTTTTGTAAGAATACTTTGTTAAAGGATGGATAGAGAAAGTCAGATGAACACAGTACATCAATTTTTCTTTTTGTATAGTCTTTCAGTTCTTCCAACATATGCAGGCTATTCCAATAAAGGTTAATTTATAAAGTCCTCTATTGTTAGAACTTGCAAATAGAAGAGAAATCTGCTTATATTTAAGCGACTTTGAATAATAACTCTATTGAAAAAACAGCAAGCTTCCCATTGCCAAGCAAATTCCCACTAGTACTGCCATATGTCCAGACAAAAGCTCTATATTATCAGTCCTCATGTGGACTGTACAAAGAGAACTTTCTATCTCTCTTGCATTCCTTCTTTCCCAGTACTTCACTCCTTACTTAAACAGTTGTTTAAATATGCTCTTCTTCATTTCAGTGTGTTATGGAGCTATTAAGATAATGCTGAACCTCTTGACAGATAGCCACATGATGGACTACAAATCTTCAGTTTGAGAAAGTGATGTATTTAAATACTATTACTAATTTTGTTTGCAGATAAATGCAAAAACAGAACTAGCACTACGATACAATGACATTTCACCATTAGAAAACCACCACTGCTCAGTGGCATTCCGGGTGCTGGAAGAAGATGATTGTAATATATTTCGTTCCTTGCCATCTGAAACCTTCCGCCAGGTGCGTGAAGGCGTGATACGGTGTATCCTAGCCACAGATATGGCTCGTCACAATGAGATTCTGGCACAGTTCAAGGAAATAACCCCAGAATTTGATTTCAACAACAAAGCGCACACAAATCTTGTAAGTAATGCATATTTTCTTTTAATTCTATCTCTTAAACCCATGACATAAACTGTGTTCAGTTGTGTTTTGAAATTGTTAATTTTGAATATTACCAAGGAACACCAGTAGACTATTTCTTTCATTCATTCATTCATTTAACAGAGTAGAAATACTATCAGAACATCCTCCATGATTCAGAGCCTTAACTAAGGGGATTGGGGTTTAGGAACTCCCCTTTCTAAAAAATGTAAGAAATTATACCAAAATAAAATTTTAATTCCAATTACTGTACTTAGTCTATGGATATATGAGTAAATTTTTTATATATATATATATTAGTTCAACTGAGGATTAATTTTATTTTTTTATTTGATTTTATGCAAATTGTTTAAAAAAAAGACTCTTATACATAACCCCTTAATATATTTCTGACTGAAGGTTTTCTAGGTTTTCCTCAGTCCTCATAACTGGCATATGCCAGGGAAGTACCCTAAACTTAGGCCTGGAAGTTTCCTTAGCCTAATTATCATTTCATGTCATGTATATTAAATGTCCAAAGCCTGTAGGATGCCATATGCAGCAAGGTAGAGCAGTGAACACTGCTTTAAAAAACTACTATTATCTGTGTCAAACAAGAACAGTCCTATTGTGAACATATGGAAGGGAACAAGGAGAGAGATAGAAATAGTGAGATGAAACATTGCTAGCCAATGATAGGCAAAGCTAAGTTCATGGAGTTTTATTTCCTATTCTACAGTAATCACTATAACACTGTAAACAGTTCTGCACTGTTCAGTACAAATTGATTACAGGAACAGAAAAGTATGTAAAGTATAAATATATAAATTAAGCAGGATAGGTGTGGTTATACAATATTAATGTATTATTGTTAAATAGTATGTAGTTCTTTGTATTACTAAAGAAACAGTTGTATGATAATGTGTATGTCTATACCATACATTAATTCTCGAAACAAAGTTGACCTTGAGTTGAATACCAATTCAGATTCTGTTATATACTGTGCAAAGATGTTTCTGATATTTAAGACCCTTCATATCATCATGCAACAGGCCTGTCAATTGCCAAAATAAGACATACAAGGCAAACTTTAATAGGTGGCAAGAGGCATATGATTGTGCATTGTTTTGCAATGCTTAAGAAAGAAACCCTAAGTATAACCATTACAATATTACACAATAATTTATGTATCATATGTACTAATATTAGTACCCAAGTGATTCCTTACTTCATTTGTTGTACCGTTAAAGTTTGTCTAGAGCAAAGCTCTATGTGAATGATTAGATGTATTATATACAAATCAAAACATGAAATAGCTACATTTCACATTCATAGGTCATTTGACCAGGCAAATTGGAAGAAACTTGTGGAATATTCTGAAGAAAACTGGAAGACTCCTAAGTTATCTTTAATGTACAATAATCTTCTAAGCTAGGCAACTGTCAGAGTTAAATAATAAACAATGCCCTATTATATGATATAATCTCTTCCAGCTTTCCATGGTGCTCATTAAAGTTGCAGACATATCAAACGAAGCCCGTCCCATGGATGTTGCTGAACCATGGCTTGATCGTCTTTTACAGGTGAGCATTGTACTTGAGTTCAAACATGACCAAAAATAAGTTATTAGAACCTGCAGCTGCTTTCATGCTATTCGTTGAATTATCTGATTACTCTCTTTTTTTCATGTTTGCTTATATTATTTCCAAAATCAGTAATAAAACTTTTTTTTTTAACATTATTGAAATTGACCTATATGTGATTGGTTTACTTCTATATAATTAGTCACTTTTCTTATAGAATAAACCAAGAAAGAAAAACCGTGAACATCATGAAAACATTTCAGGATATTTTGACATTGAAAGAAATTATATTTAACAGTCCATATCTCCTGCATTCAGAAAAACAGTAAAGTTTTAAGCTCATAAAAATCTTTCATTTAACATCACGAAGCAAAATATCTAATGCTAACACTCACACAGGTTCTCTACCACTGAAAAACACATACCTCCATAAAATATAAATTTAAGAATTAAATAGAAACTTATGAAACAATAATATGTTACAAATATATGTGATTAATGAACCAAAAATTTGAAACATTATACATTACATAATTTAAATATATTGAACATAATATATGCAATAAAATACAAACTATATGGAATTTCACAGCCAGCATATAACAACCCACTTTTTAAGAATTTGACTCTTGCTTCAACCCCATGTATCTATCATTCTTGTACACACAATGAAATGTATAATGAAACTATTCATGCAAATGGGAATCTTGATTAAATGAAGTAGATAAAAAAATAAGTTTTATTGAATAATTTGCAGAACAGATATAAAAATAGCTGATTTTGGGTATAGAAATTCAGTGAATGTGACACTTCAGATTTTTCTTTCATATTTTGTATTTGATTTGGAATTGTGTATGTGTCAACAAACCACTACCTTTCATATCCTTTATGACTACTCCTTCACAATCCTTGCAAACAAATACTTATGACAGTGGTGATTAGAAAAGTGTTCTTGAAAAAATAATTTGTCTTTAAGTTCTGAAATTAAGTCTGCAATGCTACCTGTAGTCCTTTTCTTGAAAACTATAGAATTTATTTCTTTAGGCAAAAACCCAACTTGAGTTGATGGTTTTTTTAAACCTCTTTCATAATGGTTATGTGCTCCAGGAATTCTTCAAACAGAGCGATGCAGAGAAATTAGAAGGTCTACCAGTAACACCATTCATGGATAGAGAAAAGATAACAAAGCCATCATCCCAATGCAGCTTTATAGGTTTTGTGCTGCTGCCATTGTTTGAGGCTCTTGGAGAATTGTTTACAGAACTTCAGGTAAGTGTATTGATAATGCTAGGGCTGTCCTAGAAGTACCTAATCTGATGAATAGATAGTGGTTGTTGTTTCAAACAACAACAAAGTACCAACCTTGAAAGCTTAAGTTTGAAGTTTGACAATTTTACATTGCTTAGTATTTATTTGGCAGCCATCATTAATGAATGCTCTCAGCGAATTTGTAAACGTGGATAAAACTGGTTATCGTTATGTGATACAATACTTTCATTTAATATTAAAGCTGAGCTAGATTCTACTTTGGGAGAGTCTGCTCCTTCGTTTACAACAGTGAAATATTGGGTGGCAGAGTTTAAGTGTGGCCATACAAGCTACCAAGATGAACATCTCAGTGGTCAACCAAATGAGGTTACCAGTCCAGAAATTGTAAAGAAAATTCACTAAATGGTATTGGATAACCATCAATTGAAAGTACGCGAGCTAGCAACATTGCAGGCATTTCAAAAAGTTTAGTATATCATATACTAACTGAACATTTGGACATGAAAAAACTGTGTGCAAGGTGGGTACCACGTTTGCTCACATAAGAACAAAAACAGCATCGTGAGAATGTTTCAGTTGGGTGTTTGCTGCAATAAAGCTGAGCTTTTGCGTCAATTCATAACAATGGATGAAATCTACATCCATCCCTTCACACCTGAGATGAAGGAACAATCAAAACAGTGAATTGGAAGGGGAGAATTGGTTCCAAAGAAGGCGAAAGCAATTCCATCTGCAGGCAAGGTCATGGTGTCAGTTTTCTGGGGTTCACATGGGATAATTTCCATTGATTATCTCAAAAAAGGAAAATTAATCAATGATGAATATTATACGAACTTGTTACAGGATTTGAGTGATGAAAATGAGCAAAATCGGCCACATTTAGTGAGAAAGAAAGTTTTGTTTTATCAAGTCAATGCAGCAGTACACACCTCTATTATCGCTATGGCCAAAATCAATGAGTTAAAGTCGGAATTGCTTCCTCATGCACCCTATTCACCAGATTTAGCCCCCTCCGATTATTTTCTGTTTCCAAACTTGAAGAAATGGCTTGGTGGTAGAAGATTTTCCAACAATGAAGAGGTGGAGTCTGCAGTTAATGGCTATTTTGCCACTATAAGCAGGGTATCTAAGCTATTGAACATCGCTGGGAAAAGAGTATCGAGCTAAATGAAGACTATGTAGAGAAATAAAGATGTTTTTCCTCAAAATTTTTGTGCTTTCTTTGTTAGGTCAGATACTTCTGGGACAGCCCTCATACTTTCCATTTCAGTTATTTATTTCCGTAAAAAAATCTGTTTGCAAGATATTGATTCCTCACAACTATAAAATGACCATAAAAATGTATAGTGATGAATTTTATATTTGTGCACAAATAAACAGTTTTCACAAAATTCATGCACTAACTCTTCTACAAAAAAATTGGTGAAAAAGTTTTGGCACCTGTATTCCATAATTTAATAATTTTCAAGTCATAGCCACAAAACGTTAACCAAAAAAGATAAAAGAGGAGTAATATTGCATCAGAGTTTAGTGCTACACACTTGCCAGCCTGCTGCTGATAAAACTCATGCAGACTGGTGCAGTCATCTGGCTGAAGGATAACTTGCACTGTTCTTCTGATCAAATAGATACAATAAAACATTTTACAGTGTAATATAGCATCTTTGAGCACATCTAACTGTAATGTACTTCAGTGATATAAGTTATGCTACATTCACAATGAAATGCAAGCGCAGACACAACGTAAATGCAAGAGTTTAGACTCCTACTATTTAATGTAAGCATTCACATAGAAACACGCAAGACGCAACACAAGAGTTTGCAAACAAACTTTATCCTTGCGTTGCATGCAAAGAGGAGGAATTCTGCTTCTCTTCTCTGAATTCAATAACAAACGATCGCACTGCAAGATTTTACAGGGCCTGCTGTAGATGCATGCTCTTCTATTTGGACATGCAATGCCACTCCATCTCTAATTTCCCTCAAGAGATTATGACAGTCACTTGGTTTAATGGATGTAACTATCATCTGAGTCTGGATTTCTTGGTTCTCATAAATCAAAGATGCAGAGAGGTAATCCTTAGTTCATTAAATGGTAGCTTTATCACTTTCTGAAGTCTCTATGCTTGAACTATTTTCAATAATTTTGAACGAGCAATTATTGTTATGTCACTGCTGCGAGCGTCAGTTGCCAGTATGTAAGTTTATAACATATTTATTTGTAAAGCATTGAGTGAATTTTCTAATGTGGTATTGTTGGTTATGTTATTCAGTTTGTAACTTGCGGAGGAAGATATTAGCATGTAACTTGCAGATCTAGGAACCCGTGCCAACTTCTTGCGTTGCTCTTACAATTACATTGTGAATGGTGTTTCCTTGCATCTGTGCTTATGCTACATTATGTCTGTGCTTGCATCTTTTTGTGAATATAGCATGAATGGTCTTCCCTCGCACTTGCGCTTGTGCTATATTACATTTGCGCTTGCATCTCATTGTGAATGTAGCATTATACCCACCATCACACCTTTGATCACAGCTGTGATTAGAAAAGAAAATGGCAGACAAGTGCTGCCATGGTCAGGGGCTACAACCAAACTGCTTTATTTCTTATTATGAATTAAGAAACGCTGTGTAATTCAAAACATGCACATTATGAAAACAGAAACAAAAGATTGAAAATATTTAAAACCACTGCAGAAGCCATTAGTGAAGCACATGTAGGATATACAGCAAATGATGTAGGAAAAAGTTAAATGAATTGGGAAGCCAATATTTAAAAGAACAAAATGAAAGTTATTATTACAACCAGTAATTATTGTTTTTGCTGCTGTGTTTGTTATTAATACTCATTCATGTAGAATTCACCAACTTCTTTAACAAATTGTCTTATTGAGGTTAAGTTTTAGGTTAGGTTATGTGAAAATGTTGCACATAAATGTAATAGAAAAAGTAAATTTATTATAAATATTCAAAATAATGACATCACTCACAACCTAAACAGAAGAAATAGGAACCATTGCCATTACTCATGGTATTAACTTTTTAAAACTGTGATGAAAGGTTTTACGTAGTGTAATATACCCAACAATAAATGTGATCATAACATGTGATCAAAGGTTTTATCTCATTCTGTGACAGAAATGTGATAGGCCTTAGAGCAGCAGACTGGCAATTTCATAGCGGTAAACTGTGAGGAATATTGCACACTTTAATTAGCAATGTTTTTAAGATTAAAGTAGATGTCACCAGATGGTTGCTTATTGAGTAAAGCAGAGAGAGCAGCTTTATTCAACGCGCTTGTGAATCCCCTTCTGTGCACTGTGTGATCAACTTCGTGGAAAACAGAAACAGATATTTCCTTCAGTGCTGTGGCAGCAACATTTCGTTAGTGTTTATTTGCAATATGAACAAATGCACATTTCCATAGGTTTGGTTATAAATCACAGTCATAATAAATAATTGCAAAAATAATGATAATTATTACATTAACATTGTAAAACATTAAGCTCCTTAACTTCGTCACTAACACATAATGCCAGAACAAACAGCTCCACAAAGCAAACTCTACCACCATAAGCCTTGTCCCTCATCCATGAGCATGATGGTTGACTGGTTATGGTTAATGAAGTTTTATAATTCTTGGATTAAACTGCTGTGAATAATCATGGATTTAAGAATTCAAGAAGTCTTGATCAAACCTGTCATCTTCTAGAACATTACCCTTTCTGAAACAACAAAAACCATGCCTTTGCTGTATTTTCTCCAAAAATATTTTCTCCTAAATGACATAAAGGTTTTGAGATGTCTTTGTTTCTCTATTAAACTCAGAAAATCGAAATATGTTAGAAGGGTATGCTTTTTCTTTATTTGGCACATTTTATAAACAACAAATTCTGCAAAATTTAAGACACAGTTGTAAGCATAGCTCCAGAGAATGAATGACAAAATTTCAAATGATTATTAATATACTAGTAAAACAGTATTGTGAAGATGAACAAAAATACCTTGAATGTATGCATCAGCCTAATAACAGTGTTTAACTAAAATAATTATTTTCTTTGTTAATGATGCTGTAAATTGCTAGGGTCATATCAGTGCTGGCATTGTGCTAGAATTTTGTCCTGCAGGAGTTCATTTACATACTAATAAATCTAATGACAGGGACTGTCACTTTCAATAAGGGAGGTGAGGTGTTAAAATAAAAAAATTAAAACAAAATTGTCTACTTTGGTGTGCCAACCTCCAATCGTACTAGTGTGCTCTACTCTCACATACCATACCTTAGACCACATGACACAGTAATGTAGTATTATCTGATCTTAAATGCTGCATAATGATGGGAGTAAATTATTTTTACAAAAAAAAAATTGTAAAATGCATGTATCTGCATTTGTTCGAAACCTGTCTGCATCTGATGGCATGGTTGATCCTCTCCATCCTTTTCCATGGTTTCTCTTAAATGCCGAACATACATTTTGACTGGATTCAATCCTTGATCCTTGGTTTGATAGGTTTCCACTCCATGGTCATAAATCCAGATATTGAAGTTTGTATTATTTAATGGAGTTATCCAATATCATCTGTTGGTAAAATGGGTTATTTAACAGTCATGTACAGGACATCATATCATGTCTATATTGCTGGAGGGGTTAAACACTTTGAAAACAATGGTTTGGACCAAGTTTGGAGCCAGAGTCTTGGGGTCAGAAGGCCAGTACCTAACCTACTGAACCACCAGACCAGCAATAACAATCTGATTTACAATATTTTTTATGATATAGTTGTTTTAAAAACAACTGAGTTATAAAAATGTTAGAACCAGAGTTATAAAAATGAGCACAGGCTTTTCTGCATTTGCTTTTTCAATAGAAATGATGATAATTCAAACCTTTTCTGTCCAGGGTTTAATAGTGCAGCCCGTACGCGATGCTCTTGATTATTACCGTCGCCTGAATGAAGCAGCTAAAGATGAACGCATGCATCGGAAGAGTGTGATAGAGATCAGTGACAACACTGGAGGAGGCGGAGATGGTTCCAATGCTGTTGTCAAGTCATCTAGTGCCCACAGTGTCAAGTCCAGACGCAGTTTGGGAGCCAGTTCTCGTTCAAGATCTGCAGAAGAGGAAGATGAAGGTGCTGGACCCCTGGTAAGTCTATTATTTAATTTAATATACTTCCCCAAAAATTGCAAATGAAAAAAAAATCCTCTTTTGAATATGAATTTGATCCTATTAGATCTTCACATTTATCTTTACTTATACGTAATCAGAGAGATGAGTTTTTTTTCTGAGTATATCAAATTATATAAAATTAATTTAGAAAGAAGAGAACTTCATAGGCTATTTGTAGAAAATCCAAGATATACATTTAATTTATTAACTAATATCTGAAATATATGATTTTAATAAAAGTTATTAGGAGGCATTTTAAATTAAATAAACATTAATGAAAAATATTCAGCGTAAACGTAGTTTGGGAAGTGGAAATGTTTGTGAAAACATTTTATCATCTGTTAAAGTCTGCTTCAAGTATGAAGTCTGATATTTATCAAACTTTTTTTTTGGTCACTTTATGCTGTTTTTGTACAAACATGGAGATGCTTTCCAAAAATACATTTTTGTGGGGGTAAGGCTTCAGAGGGTCCCAAAATACGTATTTTCATGATATCTCTAACAAATTTCTTTATGGAATACTACACTTCCTCTACCTAAGATTGGTAAATGGGAAAGAATTAATAGGTGGCTTTACTATTTTATTGCTTATGAATTATGCTGCCAAATGGAATTAGCTATAAGGGACCATGAAAAAATCTGATGTCTGTAGATGATGATGATGATGATGATGTTGTTGATGATGATGATGATGATGATGATGATGATGATGATGATGATGATGATGATGATGATGATGATGATGATGATGATGATGATAGAGGGAACACACCAGATTTAACCAGAAATACATTTTAATATTCCCTTAATAAACAAAGCATTTTAGGAAATGTCTGTGTGTATGTACATGCATGCATATGTATGTATGTGAGAGAGAGCAAACAGTATAACGCAAAAATGAAATACTGGATGAATACCAAAACTCTTCCAAGGATGTAACACAAAGATTTTCACGAAAGTTCCCATAGTTTGTACAATAGGTAAACCATAAAAAAAAAACACTGTTGTACTTTCAAATTTTCCAGGTTGAACTGTCATGTGACATATACTAAGCATCTTACTTGATTCTTATTATTTCCCTATATGGATTCATTTGTAACAAAAGTTTGACTTATAATATGTAAATACTTAGTTTTGTTTTCAATATTGAGTTGTAATCAAGTCCATATAGCATAATTTGAGATTATATACAGTCTAAAATATTTTATGAGTAACATAATGTGCATAGAAGAAACCCATTTTTATATGAATACTAATATATGAATATGAACTGGAATAGGTACTATGCATGCTCATTTTCTTGGATGCTCAGTAGGTTTTGCACAATTTCAGAGCAACAACACTGAGGCATAAAGTAGGTTATTCACCCTGATACCTAGTGACTTCAGTGCTAAGGTTTCATTCTGTCTATAATTCCAGAGGTCACATACATGCACATGTGCAGTGTTTCATTTAATATTTCAGTTAGTTTGCAGTAATTAGATAACCTATTCACCATAATGGCTGAGGGCCTCAGAAAGAAATTTTCTTTGGTTGATAACACTGCATAAAGAAGGTGGGAAAGTTATTTTTTCTTTCCCCCAGCCTTTGCTTCCCCGTAAAAGTAGCACCTAAAAAAAAGTGCACGCATAGTAGAATATTTTGTGGAAGTGTGATAGATCAGATTTTTAACAGTCTAATTATCAATTCTAATAGTTGTTATTTTGTATTATGCAGGGATTGGAAGGTATTGGCAGAGAATTCTCAATAGCAGAAGATGAGGAACATGGGGAAGGAGTTTCAGATGGAATACAGGAAGGACAACAAGATGATGAAACATTTAATGAACATGGGGAAGAGGATGAGGAGGATGAAGAAGAGACAGTGACAGAGGTGGAAGTCAGTGAGAAGACACTCAAGTTCAAGATCTCAACAGAAGGAAGCGTAACTACTCCAACAGGCAGGAAGAGCTACCCAGGAAGTCGTAAGGGAAGTAGAGAGAAATCACAGATGTTACCTGACTACCACCAACATGAGTTAGCTCGAGCAATTCGAGAGCACCATTATCGAAACAACTATGATGGTAGTGGTGGGAGTGTATACGATTCTTCTTCTACAGCTGGTACTACACCTACCTCACCCCCTCCCCGATATAGGGATCGACCCTCACCATCAACCTCCATTGTGTCACCCTCCCAACCTTCTAAGGACAGATTCGTTCCCTTACACCACAGGAACAGCTTGTCTGCCAATTTCATGTCATCAAGCCATTCTTCTTCTGTAATGTACACAAACACACGCCATGTCACTGCGAGGGAGTTATGTAATGGAGAAACCAAGTGCTTCGATGACACTCCAGGTTCAGTGAAATTCACTGCAGATGAAGAAAGGAAGTTGTCGGATGGTTCACAAAGAGAAGAAAGTAAGAAAGATGTGGGTAGTTCAGAAGACAACAAGGAAGAAACAGAAGAAAATGAGCCTGCTGATGAGGCTAGGATAGCTGCAACCAATCCAAAGAAGTCCACCTTGCTATCAAGACTGCGTAATTTTACAGACAAATTATCATTCAATAGCAGTTCCCGAGAGTTGGAGGAGTCTACATCATCAGCTGAGTTTCACCCATCAGCATCTCCACTGCACTGCAACAAGTTAGAGATGCAAGACGTTGATTGTCAGCACAATATCTCAAGGAGCTCATCCTCCAACAAAGCTATGACATTACCAAAGACAAGGAAGCCTCAGCGACGAAACAATGCAAGTGGAGGTAGAAGAGGCTGGCGGTCACTCATTGCAAGCAGCAGTAAGAGTGACTCTCCCCCATCATCTGCATCACTTCCAGACAGTTCCTCCCCCTCCACTAGGAGGCAGCTCGGTTGCAAGAACAAGCGAAATTCTTTGTGTAATGCCCCAGAGAGGGAAGATGGTCAGGCTAAGAATGGTCCATCACCTACCAGAGATGTCCTGCAGGATCAGGACAAAGATGATGACTCTTCACTACCTCCCCAGCCATCTTCAGCTCCTCCTACCACTAGAAAAGAGAAGAGGCAATCAGGAGGTCTCTCCGGTAGCCTAGACAGCATTGTAAAAGCCCAAGAAGGATCTTCAGGTAACAACAATAACCAGAAGAAGGGCTGGAGCAGTCCTGGAGGCAGGAGAGGGCTATTGGCAAAATTGGGACGCAGCAGTACTCATACAGAAGGTACCTGCAGCCCTCGACAAGATGAAGATGACTCTAAAACTCACAACTGGATCACATCCCTTGCTGCAAACTTCAGGAGCAAAA
Organism: Hymenopus coronatus; assembly: GCA_030762935.1. Classification (NCBI taxonomy): domain Eukaryota; kingdom Metazoa; phylum Arthropoda; class Insecta; order Mantodea; family Hymenopodidae; genus Hymenopus; species Hymenopus coronatus. Next base: position 34,338,627 of record CM060897.1, read on the forward strand.
GAAACCATCAACACCAGACAATTTCAAGCAAAAAGCCACCTTCTCCTCCATGTCAGCTTCCGCCAACAGCTCAGATGCCGCAGAAATGACACTCTGAGCTGTACAGGTCATCTTCGTCGACACACTTCCGAGCTATGTCCTTCTTCTGTGCTTGTTGTCCATCTCATGCTGCCTGTTCCACTGCCGAACCTCAGCCAAAATGACAAAGCTATGCTAACATTGTCATTCATGACCAAAAGTTACTTTCTAATCTCCTATGAAGACAGCATTTGTTACACTTAGGAGCAGTGATCAAATATAAACAAGGCTTTATTTTTTGTAAATAATTAAACCAAGCTACAGATATAAAACAAATAGAGGAGATATGGTAAACATGTTATGCAATTAGAATTTGAATCCAACAGTTGCTTGTCAGCAATATTGGTGGAAGTACCCGGAAAAAGTAATTTGACTAAGATTATATTGTAATTAATTAAAAGTATGAATTACTATTCCAAATAGTAATCAATTACAATATAGTTACTTTGCAAAAGACTTTCAACTGACGTTGCAGAAGAACTGCATGTTTAAGTTACTATAATTAAATCCCAGCTTTGAGAAAATGCTACGTTAGAGCCCCAGTAATTCAAGCTAAATCAGACTGAGGCTACCTCTAATTACAAAAAAAAAGCTTGGACTATACAGAAATATAACTAAATCACTGGGTGAACCATGAATAAATGCTTAAGGAGCACAATAATGGTTACAAAAATAAATAAAAAAACCAATATAGTACATGCCTGTGCTATATGGTGGGCTCACTACAACAGTGTAACAGATACATACCATCTCCAACAATGGTCAGTCTGTACTGCTGTAAAATGTGTGCTTTTACTTAGGCATATTTTAATGACCACTGTTGCTGAGTAATGATTACTGCACCAATACAGTCTTTTCTGAAAGAATGGTATGCACTGTACAACTGATTGATATGTGGTCTCAATTGGTGAAGGGTTAACAAAGAAAGAGCAAGCCCACTCCTACAAACCTAACATAACCTGTCAATCTGTAGTAGAAATACATTAGCAGTGAGGCCAAGGTTATTTCTGTGCATTATGAAAAAAAAAACCCCTAAGTGAGCAGCTTTACCTGTATTATACCTGGAAAATTTAAAGAAAATAACACATTTGGAACTGCATAAAATGTAAGTGCAAACTGCATATAAAAACTGGATTTTACTCTCGTTTTATGCAACATTTTAATTTCCTTAAGACCAGCTCAGAGTACACAGAACTTAAATACCAGGGGCTCAAATTTTTAGGGCTCTCTTTTTGTCTAGGAACTCAGTGACTATTGGCAAATAGAGCAACTGGACAAGGCCATAATGCTGCTATTTTTTTTTTTTTTTTTTTTTTTTTGTGCTCATTCTTACTACAAACTACATCACAGGTGTTGAACATTGATGATACTGTAACAAAAATTTCTCCTTATTACTACTAAAAACAACTCTTTATTTCTTCCACATTACAAACAATGGTCTGTATTTGATGCTTTTGCAACAATTCTGCTGTACAGTTTTCTTTCATTGCTTGATGTAGCTGCACCTACAACTGTATGCTCTGAATTTCCCGTCAAAACTCACTCAACTGCTGCAGGCTGTGCATTTCCAGTTGAAACTGACTCTAATCGGGGCTTGTTCTCTCCTTTTTATACCTGTCAATGATATGGTAAGTATCTATCAGAAGTAGGGCTTGTTATTGCAACTACTGCAAACTCTCACAGGTGTGACAAATGGAGCATCAATATAAAGGTGTAACACTTGCACAGGTATCACAATGCATGACAACAATCAGCTGTGACTTTCAAAGGAAGCTGCTGACACACATCTAGCGATTATGGCCATAAGGCACAATTACATTACCTATATAAAATTAAACATTAGGGAAGGAAACATTCCAGACCTAAGTTTAGCGTATCTTCCCACCATCTGCCACTTATGAGGGCTGAGGAAAACATGGAATAAATCTCAGTTGAGAAAGGGGTGTGGCAGGATTTGGATTGCAGGAACCTTTGTAATGATCTCAGTTACCCATGTTGGCATGTGGTATCCTCTGCATCCACAGTGATAGGCAAAATGCAGTGATGATGATGAAAACTGAGTAACCTCTCTCAAGGCCTTGCACATAGGCTCCTAGAGCCCTTAGTACCTCATAAATCAAGCTTCAATCAAGTGCAATTGTCCCAATAAATTGGACCATGTCCCCGATGTCTGCCTTTCTTACATCCCTGAGTTCAAAGAAGGAATGCAGCATTACATATCTGTGAAAAGTAAATGCCTTGTATTCACATAAAATATACTGGGATTTTCCAAAATTCATCCCCCATTACCTATACATAGGGTTCTCAAATAGCCCCATTGTGCATAAATGTCTTTTCACCAGTTGTAAGCTGGGTTATCTCATACTTGATGCTTCTGGGGGACACGCTTAAAGGACTCGGGCTCCACAAACCCAAGACCTACATCCTGCCTATCCGTCATCTCATTATCTCTGATGCCCACATGATCCAGAACCCAAAAAAGGGTAACCTGTCCTTGGGCACAAAGTCTGTCCAACATCCTTTGACACTCTCATACCAATGTAGATGTCATTTTATTTGTTGTAAGGACTTTCTGAGCAGATATGAATATCTGTTTGTCAGCCTGACATGTTTAAAATATGCATGACATGAGCTAAGAGGGCATACATCTCGGCCTAGAATATAGTAGCAAACCTTCCAAGAGGAATGGCAGGACTGGTCCCAGGCCCTGGCCCCCATCTTGCCCCAAAGCATGAACCATCAACATGTCAAGCCTGGCTCCCAGCCATCAGGGGAAACCTGGTCCCATTCCTTCCTGGTCAGAAACACCACTGTATAAATTGGGCTTAGATTATATGACCCCCATCAAATCTCCTGCCATCAGGGAGATAGAACACCTCTACTGAAGTCAACTCAGAATCAGTGAGTTTCCTTTATGGATAATTTGAAACTCCACACCCAATTGTCCAGAGGCACTGCATACTCACCCTTACAACATCCTTCACAAACAAATGCAGAGGAGAAAAGTCCATTAAAATCTCTAAGGCAGACTGTGGGATGGTCTGCATCATCCCGGTTATCATCATACACACCAATCTCAGTAGCGAATCTAGCCTAGTAGCCACTGCCTTTATTTCTGAGGCGGGCCACCAGATAACTACTGCATAGGATAATGGAGACCTCACGACCGAGGTGAAGAACCATCTGACCATTTTCAGTCTTAGGCCCCACCTCAGTCCAATAGTCCTCCTAAGAATTTTGGGCCTTCTTAACTTTCTAATCTACATATTTTTGCCAACTCAGCTCAGCATCCAAGATAACTCATAGATAGTTGACCAAATCAGATGGCTTCAATCTCTTCTCAAACAGGAGGGGCTCTAACAATCCTGGCAGAACCCTCCTCCTTGTGAAGAATATGATCTCAGTCTTGTATGGATTAACAGACAAGTCCATTTTCACACATCATTCCTCTGTAGCAAGCAAGGAGCCCAGAATGAGCTTCGAGATCATGCTAGGGAGTTTTCTATTTGCTACAAGGCATATGAACATCCACATAGCCTTGAGTATGAATTCCTGCTTTATTGAGCCAGTTCAGCAGATCATCCACCACTCCTTCTTGGGGACAGCCCTAGGGTACTGATGTACTGAGGGTAATTTTCCCCAGAGTTACTGCTGCCTGATGCTTTTACAAGGAGGAGTCAGTTAGATATGATCGGACTGATACCTCTATCTTCCAGAGGTAAGTGGTACCCAGAGTCAAATGACTAAATGTGCCCTCAATGTCCCTTGGCCAGTTCCCCACAGCCCAGTACTACCTCTGGTCAAATCACAAGCTGGAGGAGCACCAATTCTGTGAATTTTCCTGGCTGGTAGGCATACTGCTGAGGATGTATGGGTCTGTCAACCAGTATTCCATCTAATATCTAACCACTAGTCTTTCCAAAACCTTCAACATGCAGGATGTCAGACTAATGGGACAAAGATTCTTAGGCCTGCAGAAGGACTGTCTGCCTGGCTTACATACAAAAACCACCTTAGCCCATCTCCAGAGGCTAGGAACATACCTTAAAACTATCACTAGATGAGAAGAAACAAACTCCCAGCCCTCTTGCAGGAGAGCTGGAAAGAACTCATCCTGTCAAGCTTTTAGAGAGCTGAAAAGTGAAGAGAGCCCATTTCACCTTCTTAAAAATCACTATCTCAGAGGCCATATGCTAGCCTTTCTGCCAAGGCTTGCATGCCTCAAATGAGGTTACCTCTTGATCCATAATGTCAGTCCTGGAAAGTGGGCTTCAAAAAAGCCTCAGGACTTCCGCCTCTGATTGCATCTTAGCACCAGAAATATCATCCAAAGAGGCTAGCTAGCTCCAACTCCAGAGACCAGCAATTTCTTCAATCGAGCAATACTCAATTGTTGATTGTTGATTTTGTAAGTGTTATAAAGTCTATCTCCTTTAGCTTGATAGACCTTAAAAGGGTTCCATCTCAATGTGTTCTTTTACCTGTACCTCCTGCAGGAGAGGGCAGATATGGAAGTAATTAAAAGTGGACTTTAAAATACTGTGGATTCAAAGTAGAATTTCAATGGTCAAGCTCCCTGGTGGAACTTTTATTCCGGGTTTTCTCTCAATCCTGAAACTAATTATCTATCAGACTATCACATAACATTTGTACTTTTATCCCAAGCCCAATTCTACATTCAATTTATTTATCATCTACTATCTCCTGTCCTCTCTAATGGTAATAAAATTAAAATAGAGCTAAAGATTATGGAAAAAAAAAGAGCAGTTATTGTTAATTTAATTGTTTTTTCACATAAGTCGTGTGAAGGACATGTTGGATAGGTAGAGTCAGACTGAAAAGTTCATAGCCAAGATTTGAACCACGGATCTCCCAGTCTCTAGCTGGTTGCTCTACCACTGAGCTGCCATGGCAACATGCCAGCACAGCATTAAATCCTTAAACCGACTCACCTCAATGGCGACTTACAATGTCGTAAGTACTTTAATTCCCAGGCTTCATAGTATAGCCAACTATTATGGTCAATTAGTGTTGATTCAATTTTTTTTCATACAAGCCATGTGTAGGAGTAGTTGGATAGGACATGCCACAATGACAATTTACAATGTTGTAAGTACTTTAAGTCTCGGGCTTCATAGTTTAGCCAACTATTATGGTAGTGATAATTTAATTGTTTTTTCACACTAGCCATGTGTATGACAGGTATTAGATAGGTAGTAAGGCTGAAAAATTCAATGCCATAGCCGGGATTTGAACCATGGATCTCCCAGTCTCTAGCCAGTTGCTCTACCACTGAGCTACCATGGCAACATGCCAGCATGGCATTAAATTCCTCAACTGACTCACATGTTCCTGATAAACCACAAGGTGATCTCAAATTATTTTGAGATGACATACTGCAGTGCCAACATACAATGTCCTAAGTAAGTCCGGAGCTTCATAGTTTAGCCAACTATTCTGGTGAATAGTGTTAATTTAATTGTTTTTTCACACATTTTTCAGTGTGACTCTACGTACCCAAAAGCACTTATTATTCCAATTTCAGTATTTTGGGCAAATGAAATTTAGATTGTTTACAATATGCTAAAATTCTTGAATTCTAAAAAAGAAAGAAACATTGCTTCTTTAAGGCGCATCTATGTGTGTATATATGTGTGCATCAAGATTGATAGTTTATTGTTTATAAAATGTTCTGACTTCTAGATCTAGAATTAAAGGCTTGCCATTATAATACATAATCAAATTTGATTTGACTCATCCATTCAAATTCTTGACCATCCAAAGGGCAAGACACAGTTATCTAATGACAACAAGCTGTGGGGGGCTTAGTAAGATAATTACAATGCAAGAACAATTATTATATTGTTTTGTAATATTAGTATGATCACTGAAGTGGCTTCCACTTTTGTATTATCTGAACTAGATCTTGTATCACTTCTTTTATATTAAATTTCAGATCACCAAATCTCACCATGTAATTATCAATAGTGAACAGGAAAATGCTTGAGAATGGGCCTTCTATATCTCTAGTTGAGTCAAAGCAGAGATTATAGGAATAACAAATCTTATGTATTCTATTCATATGACTTTCTCTACTTGTTCTGCAAACAAACTATTCTTACAAAAGATTATTTTATTTATGTACATCATGCTAATTGAGATAAACATTAGCAGAAATGGACTTATTACTTAGTTCCTTCTAAGTATAAAAGAAATGAGAGAATACACTAGCTAAAGCTATAATACAATCTTTTAAAAGCTGGTAGCTATGTGATTGAAATTCAATTCTCTTTGCATGGACAGGAATAAAACAAAAGAAAAGGAACCGCAAATTCCCTTATGAGAAAAGTTGTAAGTGTTTTAAAACAGAATTTTATAATAGATTGTGAGAACAGAATCTGAGATCATTATATAAAAGGTTACATAACAAACTAATGATGTCACAGTCTTATACTCACATGGACATAATATGGTTTGCTCCTCAATCCAAGTGAAAGTCTTGTTTATATCAGATCAACTCTTGTTTATTTTTTCATTCAGAGCTGCACAAATTGTTTTTTTAATTCTATTTTTAAATATTTATAGAATTTTATAATGTTTCCAGCATGTATTCACATAAGTAAAGCAAACTGTTTTTTCATAGTTAATATTTTGAATTCCTACATTTTTTAAATTGTGTTTAATTTATTGAAACAATGCTGGAGAAAGTAACATTGTAAACTATTTAATGAAGTGAAAGTATCATGGATTGTGTTTAGTTACCTGTTCTCTACTCATTTTCAAGAAATGTGCATTAGAGATGAAAATTAAAGACTGGATGTCTACAGGTGCATACGCACATGCAAGAAGATTTTGTTCACGGAACTCAGCTTCCAGGTGTTTCAAATATACTTTCAAAAAAGAACTTGAACAAAGAGAAATTATCAGTATTGAATGGTGAGTAATCTTGCTTTCCATTCGCACATTTGTGTACCCTAGTCATGTGACCAGATTTGTTTATCAAGACTGTGCTTTTTTGTTTTTTGTTTTTTTTGTTTTTTTTTGTTTTTTGTGGTTGTGATATTCTTGTACAAGAGGGCAGACATTTTGGATTGTGCATACGAAAGATTGAACTCAAACCACGAACAGTGACACTTCAGCCATCTGCCTGAGTTAAACAAATCAGTTACATTCTGGTATTAATTATTATTTAAGTGATAATGCTATCACTGAAATTATCTTTTTTTTTAATATTGTTTGGAAAATAACTTGATGCTAGTCTTCTTCATCACAACCTCAGCAACAAATAAAGAGTTCTTGTTATTAGTTAGATGATAACAGTTTTGTAGCAAAAGAAAGCATTTATATGTGTAATTAAAAGTTATATTGATATGTGAGCTATGTCAGAGTATTGCAGAGGTGAAGTTTAATACATCTTGACAATATATTTTCAGAAAATCAGAAAGGAATCAGAGAGGTAAAGAAGGAAGAAATATTATACTATAAAAATTAGCTGAATTTATTTTTGTTGTGGAAAATATATTGTGATAAACAATATATTTGGTGGTGCTATCATCGATTGTTACCTGTATTCTTCCTCATGATGAAAATGGCAAAGTAATGTAGCTCCCTCTCCACTTCTAATCTACGTCACTGTTTCAATCTAAACTATTTGCCAGCAAATGAAAAATGTCTATTTTTATTACAGTTGGCATATACATCTTTGTGCAATGTGATCAGTGTTACATTCTAGGTGCTTCTGTTGTGTTGGCAATATTGTTGCTGACATACCCGCAGTAAAATGTAACCTCAATAATGCCATTGTTTCTTTTCAAGAAGTTCACTACCCACCGACTATTTATCTAATATTTTGTTTAAAGCTCAATAAACCTGACTTTTGCAGGATATAAAATATACTGCTTTCCATTAAGAGCAAATTATAGTTATTTTTTCATGCTTAAATGTTATGCATTCCATCCATACCTGTATAATGTGATAAATACTTCTATGAATGCTTTGGAGTGTCTTATTGCATAGAGGAAGTGCAAATCATTTCAAGTGATTTGAAAAGAGAGAGTATTTTCTTACTCAAATAATGGAACATCAAGCAGGCAGAGGGAAGTCGGTGAGTTTTCACTGATTGATTCATAAATTAAATTATCTAATTTAATAAGCAGCTAATAATTGTCATGTAGCTAATGATTAGTACAACTAAGGTAGTGGATATGCTATTATTACTCTTTTGCATCTCATAGAGAGTATAGGGCAGCCAAAATGTCAGAGCCTAGGCTTTGCAAAATCAGCTTGGAAAAATACAGAGCCTTTGTTTGGACACATGATAAGCCTAATAGCAATTTTCTAGGCACTGAGAAGCATGCTGTTTGCCATTGCAGTTAGATATTCATAGCCCCTTGCCCATCCAAGCACCTAAATTTATGCAGGTGACACTGAACATTTTTAGAATATGTTTCTAAAACAAATGAAATTTGATTGTAACTTATAGCTGCTTTCTAAAGTTTTGTAAATTCATTGTCATGTAGTTTGTGATGATTAAACATTCTGTGTTCGCCCAAAAATGAGTTTGGCTAGAGGACATTTCTGGGCTATGATTTTTTACACTTTTAAATCTTCATTAACACCTAAACAATGTGCATATTGGCTTAGCAATGCATTTGGTAAAGAAGCCCAATCTAAGGCAGCATTTTGTATAATTGATACAGCAAATTCAAAAGGGATTGGTTTTTTCTTAGTAATGAACTTCATGAAGGACATTCAAGAACTGCTGTTCTAGCAATGCTTGGAGAAGATGATGGATACTTTATGAATTTATTTGAGTAACATTGGGCACTGGTATGAATCAAAACCAAAACATTTTACCTCAACAGATAGACCTGAGAAAACTTTATTGTCTATGTATTCACAGTACTGGTAAAAAGATGGTTGATGGTTGCTTTTTTTTTAATCTGAAGTTGGCCATATTGCATTAAAGATAGTCGTGTTGTTATGACGATTGGTATACAAATGTCTGCTTACCTCAATTTTTTTTTAAAAGCTTGTGAAAAATGCCCAAAAGGAAAATTAATTTTACATCATGACAATGTATCTTCACATATAGCAAAACTAACAATTGAGTATCTGGATGCCCTAAAGGTCAGCACCATGGAGCCTCTACTATACTGCCAGGAATACCATTTGTGATTTCTTTTTGTCTCCAAAAATAAATGATAAAGTGCATGTAATCACTTTTTGTAATCAGATGAAGCAGTGAAACATAAAAACCTGGTCTCTGAAGTGCAACTGAATTGGTTTAAGGATTGCCTCCATCAAATGCAAAAATGCATTGGTGTTAAAGGGGAATATTGTGAAAACAATAGTAATTTAAATTTGTTTAAAACTAATCTTTGATTTTTTAAAAATGTTCAGTATCGCCCTCATAAAACCACATAATACCTTCTTATAAAAGACATTGGAAATAATGTCCTTGTACTGTCACGCATCTCTCATACCTTTTAGGAAAATTTGCATTAACATTTTCTAAGTTTTCATGGCATGTAAATAAAACCATGCTTTGTGCTAAAAAAAAAAAAATAAATAAAATAAATAAATGCAGGTCAAAAGAGCAATCATTAACATTTATCTAGCACACAGTGCTGAAAACTCACCTCACATTATGATTTCAGTTCTTGAACTGCAGTTTTGTTAAATTTATTGGATTCCTAGCTGAAGTTTGCGAAATTCTTCATACTCGCAACTTTTTATTACATTGATCAAAAACTTGTTTAACAAGGTCTTAATAAGGTCATAAATACTGATAAGCCACACTATAATTCAGTGTGATTTAATTTCACACTTTATCAACTTAAAACAACATTTACTACTTTCAGTGATCAATGTTTTGTTTGAAATTTAAAATACTCCCTCTACATTGAACATACAATATACAACATACAAGAATTGTTTTCTGACAACATTGTATGTTTTTAACTAGATCTATAACATATAATAACAAAATTAAAGAAGATAATGCATTACAAATAAAAGGAAAACCATGGGAAAATTTATGTAATAACACGACCTGAATCACTATTTTACCAAGAAAAGCCTCTGTAGCAACTTTTAGACTCCCAACAGGCCATGACTGTCTCAATAAACATTTATTGAGGATTGGTATAGTGAAATCTCCTCTGTGTCCTTTCTGTACACTTAAAGAGATATGGATGGAAACCATCTACTGCACTGCCCAACCTTGAGTTGACATGATAATATGACATCAAAATACTGAAATGCAAGAGAGCGATTGGCTTCACTGCCAACTGCTCAACATTAGATACCAACCAACCAACATTTTTTGTGCAATAAGGTGGAGCAAAGGTCATCCAGAATGAAGAGGACTTCAGAGGTTATTTGCAGAAAACTCAAGATTCCATTTTATTTGTCATGAAAATGTCTTTAACATAATACAGTATTTTAATGAAAATCATTAGAGCCTTCTTTGAAAACTTCAAAATCTTTGATAATTTGTATATGTAAAATGCAAATGACGTGTTATTTATGGACGGTCTTTAACTACTGTGGTTCTCAGCGTCCCATTCTAAATTGAGCGTGAAAGACCGCTTAATTTTGCTCAGAGGCCTCTCTATCAGGCTTGAGGTTCTTTTATGTGCCGTAAATCTACGACATGAGACCAACAGCTTTACTTCGCTTCCAAAGGAAGCCATGCTAAGGATTCTTACACCCAGAAAAATCCATCGTCCTCCACCAGGTTTGAACCTGCAACCTTGGGTATATGAAGTCAGCATGGTAATCATTACACCATGGAGGGCAACTAATTTGTCCATGTAAATAGAAGTTGGGTGGAGGGAATTTTCTTTAAAATTGCTGTGTCATATCCCGGAAAGTTGCTGAACTTAACTATCAAGTTTGATATTTAACTTTTTCAGTTAAACTTCTCAGACACATGCCCCAAGACATACACACATAGACTCTTTTCTAAAAATGCTTTTTTTTTTTTTTTGATTCCGGATTTCAAAATATTTATTTTTGGTGAAATCTCGGTATTAAACTTTTGTGAAGAATACAGTACTTCCCCCTACATACAGTACACAGTAAAGAGAGTAAAAATACCCACTAAAATAAATCAAATACACCCTATGCAAAACAATAACAAGACACTCTTGGTTCTAGTTACTCACTTAGCTGGTTTGGTTCTTTTGTATGAAATCATGACCTGTTGTAAGAAGAAAATCTGAATCTGAACCTTTCTCTCCCTTCTGTAATGCTTACACGGTTTCATAACAATACATCTATACACTTATTCTGCTTATTTGTCACTTAATTTATAATAAAGAAACTCACATCTATCCTCATAGTAACTTTCTTCTGGTATTAATCTCCAAAATTATAATAGTTACATTGTCCCAAATGGCATCTTATGTGATTACCTTTTGATGTGTACTGCAAGAGCTCAATAGGTGTAATTAAACCATGGAAAATATCTAATAGGCTTTGCCCTCTAATGCAAGTCAGAAGATGCAAATCTAAGGTCTTGGATCATATAGATGTTACTTCTTGTACTGTTCTTGATCTATGATTAGAATATGACTTTTGGAACTGTAGAACTGGAAAATGGTTATTTCTTGAGTCACTTGCAATCTTTAAACCCTTCCCAAACACCAGATATACCATATTTTTCCCATCTTAAATGAATATGCAATGTCTAATTTAAATGTAAGATCACAATTTAATGTCACAGATTCTAGACGTTCTCTGGCTTCAAGCCAGGTGTAGTGATGAGTCATCAACGTTTCGGGAGCGTGCATCTCTCCCATCACGATGATGGACACTCCCTAAACGTCAATGACTCTTCATCACTACACCTGGTTTGAAGCCTGAGAACGTCTAGAATATGTACGTCGCCAGGAAAGCTTCAGTTCTTATTAAAGTCGCAGAGTTTTGCAAGCAAGAAGTGAGAGACTTTACTTTCTCCAGCCAGTGAGGTTAACCACCTCAATCCTTGTTGGTCATATGTCACATACTGCCATAGCATCAGTTTTCTTTAATCATGTACGTTAAAAATCCTGATCCCCAAGATGGCTATTATAAGAACAGAGATCAGCAAATATAGAATAAGCTTTGCAAACTTTCCACTTAGATGTTGGTCTTCTTTTAAGACTAGCTTCAGGGAGCATCCTCGCTATCCTCAGTTAATTTGTCGATTGATGCTCCTGTCTTGTGTCTGGTTCCACAAAGATTAGTGCTGCCATCTCTCGTCTTTGTTAACCAGATGATGTCATCTATGGTGGAAATCTCAAAATTCATGAGATTTCCCACAACCTTGGGAACTAAACACATGGGAAAACATCTTTATTCATAAGCATGAAGGAAATCTCATGAATTTTGAGATTCCCGCTTTTGATGACATCATCAGTTAACAAAGACGAGAGATGGCAGCAGAACTCTTAGTGGAGCATCAATCGACAAATTACCTGAGGATAGCGAAGATGCTCCCTGAAACTAGTCCTAAAAAAAGACCAACATGTAAGTGGAGAATTTTAAAATGTTTGTCTCATTATTAAACAATTCTAGTAGTGGTGCTCCACTATATACAAACATTCCTAATTATTTATATATCAATTCATGATATTTTGCATAAACTTGAGACTACTTATTCAGTGCAAAACAAAAAACACATATGAAGGCATACAGTGATAGCAGAAGAAAAACTAAATGAAATTGATAAACATCTTGAATGTTTGTTGTGAAAATTACTAACATATTGGAAGAACTTAAGGAAATATACCAACTGAAATATGAAGCATTACAGTGGCTGAGTTAAATCATGTGAGTTTGAATGTGCTTACTCGGACGATAGGTTACTTTTTTAGCTCCAGAAGGATGGGATTTCCAGCATTTACTGTGAGGTAAGAGATAATTTTGTTATATTTTATGTACAGTTTACAGGAATAAAGATTTTAGAAGTGAAGATAGAGTGCTGGCACAGCTGGCAAGAACTTCGTTAATTGATTTTTGAGGATTTCTCTGAAATCCTGCTTAAATTTCTTCAATCTTCTCTTCTATAACAAGAACTTGTGGATTGTTTCTTAAAACTTCCATCCACCAGAAACTTGTGACACATGTTTTGACGGTTTCTCCATCAGGTGCATCTCCTCCATGTTTTCTCTGGTAGTTTCTTTGAAGTGTAATTATTGATTTTGATTCTGCATTTCAGAAAACAGTTTGTGTACATTACTGCTGAGTTACTATTTTGTTTTGTCAGTATTGATGTGTAGTGACAGAACAGCCAACTTCTGACTGCTGAAACAAAACTTCTTTGACATTTTCCTTTTTTAGAACCACTCTCAATTCATAATTCCACATACTTTGTTAGTGTTGATTGATTAAAATGTGGGAGGTATAAAAGGTATATACCCTGTATAAAGTATGAGTGTATGCTTTTGCCTAAAGTAGGTAACCTAAAATAAAATGCCTTTATGTTAAAAATATTTGGGAGCAGAAGACAAATCCTCCCCTCCCCCCCTCTTGTCCTTCTCCCATGTTATGCCTATGACAGAGATTCTTTTGAAATGCTCCTCAGGAACAACAGTAAGCCTTCTGAAAGCACAAACACAAAGCATTCAGGGAGAAGAGGAAAATGTGCTTCATTCTGAAACATTTTTTATCCATCCTATTGATCCTGATATTTTCCTTTGCCTAAACCTAACCTCAGTCCAGGAATGATGTGACCTCATACATCAAGCATAATTATTTCCAATTTTCAACATTTTAATTTTCTTGGTTATGCAAATAACGTAATATTAATAACCTAATAGCCATGATAGGATATAAGGTAAAATCTTGCAATATTAAGAGCAAAAATTATTGTTTAGAAATAACATTTAATTAGCTGTTATTTCATTTTGATACAAATAATTTATTTGATAAAAAATAACAAAGTAGACACACCAATATTTTTAAATATTCTCTTATATGCATTCATAAAGCAGTGATAATTTTGTCCTGGAATATAGTTCTGTGCTAGCATTGTGAATTGCTTAGGACACTAATGGAATTTCAGTAGGTATTATTCAGAGGATGAACCAAGAGGCATTCTTGCAATATACCCAAATGAATTATTTCCCCTTCTTGTATATTAGAATTTAAAACAGATAAAATGGCTAGGAGTAAGTGAACCCCCATAATTTCAGAGTTGTTTTCATGAAACAATGAAAAATTTCAGTATTTTTTAAAAGATGTTGTTTCCAACCTTCCTATGTTTTACTATAACCTTCGGGGAACCTCCTTCCAATAAGTGATGACTGGACCCATTTATTAGCTGGAGCCACTCTCTGCCTCCAATGGTAGGATGGCAATGTGGATGGTGATGGAACAAGGGAGCCTACAGCTTTTACCACAGTGCGCCTTAGGGATAATTTATAAGAGCTAGTCAGATGCTGGAGAGAAAGAACCCTTCATGAGGTGAACTATGGACCCTTACTAGGAGAGCTGCAAACAAAATAACTTATATCCTGGTGCAAAGACACTGACACGCTGCTTTCCAAATATACTCCAAGTGGTGCCATCCCATACTCTGGCATTTTGTTTCAGGCTCATAATGAAGGAAGCAGCTTTTATTACCTGCCACAATACTCATAAAAATCATCTCCTTCATTTTGAAATCTCTGAAGAAAGTTTTAATTGATGGTTTTCCTTTGAAATGTGCTCTTTGGTCAATAAACGCAAGACCCAACAGGCACAAACCTAAGCTTTCAATCATTTCTTGCATTGTACTATATCCTACTGCAAGTTTTGTAGTGTTTACATCAATTAGTGACATGACATGCTTGTGTTTACTAATGCGCTCATCAGCACTTTCCTGTTGCATTCCATGGAGCAGTCTGAGGGTGACTGCTATGAGGCTCATTTTGGCTATTGGGTTCCCATCTTTGAAATATTTCATTCAACTCCTAACATGCTGGCTCTCATGCAGGCATCTTTGTATGCACATTAAATCTGAGGTTGATTTAATCAGCAAATTTTTTCTTTTAAGAAGGAATTCTGGAAATACTGCTTGTGTTCACATGTCAGAAAGTAATGACGTCACAATATAGCAACATGTGGTGCAATGATCCTGCAATCATTTTTGCTACATTGTTGGAATTTGAGTTTTAACAATGACTTTCACTGACTTCTCTTCCAAAGGAGGATTTTTACGTCCAAAGGCTTTTTGTATTATCTCTTTCTTTATAGCTTTGTTGCCCTCCGGGGTGTAATGGTTACCATGCTAACTTCATATACCCAAGGTCGCAGGTTCAAACCCGGTGGAGGACGATGGATTTTTCAGGCGTAAAAATCCTTAGCATGACTTCCTTCAGAAGGGAAGTAAAGCCGTGGATCCTGTGTCATAGATTTACCTCAAGCCTGATAGAGAGGCCTCTGAGCAAAATTAAGCGGTCTTTCACTTCCAGTATAGAATGGGACACTGAGAACCATAGCAGTTAAAGAGCATCCATAAATAACACGCCATTTCCATTTTCTTTATAGCTTTAGTTAAATAGCCTTATATCTCTAATTAGGTACAGTAGGTTATTAACTGAATTTTCTTAAGAAAAGCCATCTTCTGAGTTTATTAAACCCAGTAACTCATACCTTTTCCTACCCAAAGCTTTGCAGTAGATTATATGAGAGGCTGTTTCTTCCTCTACATTATACAACCTATACTGGTTCTTCTTTGAAGATTTCACTGTATGTAGATGTTTCCTTAATCTATAATGTCCATAAATAACCATGTTATCAGGTTTATTTGCAATATATTGAGTTTAAGTTTGCACTCATTTTGGTTGGTGGTAATTTTTAATCAGTATATCAAACAAAATTTATAAGAATACCAAAAACTAGTTCAGGGCCAGTGAATTCAATATTAAATTTATTGAGCCTTTGTTACAAAGAGTAAATGGCATTGTCACATTAACAAAAGATTAAAATACATCTTCACTTGAACTATAAAAGGATGCATAAGGACCCAATTTTTTACTTTCGTTTTAAACAATCTATATTCATAATTTAACATTGTCAGGTAACTTGTTTACAGTAATGACACTTAAACCGTAGCTCTGATTAATTAAATTCAGTCTTACAAAAGGTACAGTCAAATGTTTTACACTTCTGGTATTGTTGTCAGGTGTGTCTTCTACTAACTAGTATGTGCCTACAATTCTTTTTATATGTAATATTAGTTCATATAAATACAATTATAATCCATCAATATTCAATATTTAATAAACAATGACTTGCAAGGAGTATATACAGGAGACTTAGTTAGCAATCTAACCACTTTTGTTTTGTAGTAAGATGTGTACTGCTGCCATAAAATATAAGCCCATAAGCAACAATACTCTGAAATAAGGCGAAATATATTTTTTGAAATAAAACTTAGGAATGTAATTTACTAATCATTTAAATCAATATATAACTATGGATAATATTTTACAAATAAAATAAATATGATTCAAATTTGAATCAATGTGCATTTCTAACAGTTTAACCGTCCATTTGGTTAATTATTTCTCATTTTTGGCTTTCTGCCTCATTAATTTTAAAGTCATTTACTGTCATTCTTGACATCATTGAACAAGCTGTGAAGCAATAAGTTCAGTTTACATAGGATTGTTATTTGGGATTTGAAAGTTGAGTCATCAGCATACTGTATAGTTGTAACAGGCCACTGGAAGCAAGATCGTTAACCATAAATAAGAATAAAAACAGACTGAGCAAAGATCCTCCAACTATGCAGAGCCTTTCCTTGCTAAGGTATCTGCTTTTTCATTGCCTAAAATTCCCTTGTGTCCAGGCACCCATCCAAGAGTAACCTTGTGTTTCTCTTGAACATCAGTCAACAGAATACAAGGACAAGATTTCTTGAAATCTGCTCAACATTTCAGTAGAGTGGGACTAAAGTGTAAAATTCTGATATATTCCATTCACATGACTTTCTCAATATCTCTGTAACAAATTACTCTTAAAATGCTTATTTTTCTATTTACGTCATTCTAATGAAGATAAACATTAGCAAGAAATGTTCATACTAATTAGTTTTTTAAAAATGGAAGGAAATAAGAAAATACACTAGGCTAAAGCTATATTCAAATCTTTTAAAAGCTGGTTGCAATAAGATTGAAATTCTTTCCCTTTGCATGAACAGGAGTTAACAAATTCCCACGTGAAAAAAGTTTAAATGTTGAAACCAATAACAAAGAGTACCTCAGAAATTGTTAATCCTAGAAAAAAATTATATATGACAAATTGTGAGGCTTAACGAGCTCTACATTTTCTGTTTAGTTACTTTTTATCTACCATTCATATTTACCAGTAATGCAAATAATTCAGAAAGAAGAGGACTTTAGAGCATTTGAGATACAGATTTTATTGTCACGATATTATCATATAATCACAATCGTTAGAGCCATTTTTTGGAAAATAAAAATGTTCTAGTTTTTTTCCATGTAAAGAGTTGTTTGGGGAGGGGGGCATTTTCTTGCAAATCTTCATATTGCATATTTAGAAGATGCTGAACTTATACATCAAGTTTAGTATTTAACTGACTTTTCATTTTTGAGTTATTGTCTTCACGAACACACACACACACACAGATGGACTTTCTTCTAAAAATGCATTTTTTTTTTATTCAGGTGACCCTAAAATGTGTATTTCCAATGAAATCTTGGTATAATTTTTTTATTGGAATGCAATGCATTCTCTACTTATGTACTAAGTAGAGAAAATAAAAATTTAACTTGAGGAGGTAAATTACAGACTATACTCTCTAATCTGTTGGCTGTTTGCATTCTAGTGTATTGTTATCGTAAATGGGCTCTTTGTGATAAAACTTGATTCACAATGTATTGTAGTCTGTCTTCTCAGGCAGGAGTAGCATGACTGATGTGGTATCTAAGGCATATAAGCAGGAAGAGATGAGAAACTGAAAGTTGCTACAACAAACCCCTCAGGTCTTCTCTCTTGCTACATGAAGCCTAGCTACAATTTCGAAGACAGCTGCAACTGAATTGTGTTATGTAGGAGATAATTTTTCATTGTTCTTTTTTAATTTAAAGATCTAGTTAATGGGTAATTACAATTGTCATATTCTTCTTCACTCCTATTATTATTATTATTATTATTACTGTGATGATGATTATTATTATTATTATTAGCTGTAAGGATAACCTTCATTAAATTATGAACAAAACTTACATTATGAACTGCTTACATAATTTGTTAAGTGAAAAAAAAAGAGAAAAAAAAAACTAGTCCAGAGCTTGATTGCAGCATACAGCTCTGATGGCCTTATAATATGACATCCAAATGTTTATAACTTTAAACTAAACTGTTTTCCATAATTATATGCTCCAAATGTCTAATATAATAACAATAACACTTTACGAGCAAAGTTTTCATTGGGATTATTTCAACCATTACAATGAATACTTTTACAGCATGTTTATAACAGT
Organism: Hymenopus coronatus; assembly: GCA_030762935.1. NCBI lineage: Eukaryota > Metazoa > Arthropoda > Insecta > Mantodea > Hymenopodidae > Hymenopus > Hymenopus coronatus. The sequence continues at coordinate 34,357,187 of CM060897.1, forward strand.
TAGAGATATTCAAGACACTTTCATATTGATATTTACTTTTAAAGTGTTTTTGTTGTTATTATGATTATTGCTGTTATTGTTGTTGTTATTATTATTATTATTATTATTATTATTATTATTATTATTATTATTATTGTTTTATGTGCTTCTAACCCTCTTAAAAATGTGTGCCTTTAACAAAGTGACTTTAAATGTTTGTTTAGCATTTCATAATTATTTTGACAATTTTTTTTTCTGCATTTAATTGTTATCTTTAACACTTTCCACAGCTTGTTTAATAATGTGCATCACATAGAAGTGATCTTCATCAATGCAAAGATCCTTTTAAACTCGTCAAGAACATGTAGGAATTTAAAAATTGTAAAATATAAAAACATTTATACTAAAGCTAAAACATCTAATCGTAGAAAAATATAAAAATGTTGAAAATTGTACAATAGTGTGGAAACCATGAACAAAATTGAGTGAAAAGTAAATGGTTGTAAAATTGTGGAATTTGTTTAAAAACTTTCTTTCCTAATACTTTTGAAAAGAATAAGAAAGTCATTCTCGCTAATAAAGAGTTTCTACAAAATATCATGCCATATATCAATTTAGAATGAAAATTTAATAGGAATGTTTGGGCTTCACTAACTCCTAATATTTCTCCAAAGTAAGCATTGTTTAATCAACATCCCAGTGTAGGTGGGGACAACAATATACTGTAGTATGCTTTAAGGTCCTATAGGATATCTGCAACCGGTAGATCCTGATCACATTAGGCAGTGTGGAGGGGAGGGTTAGAGAATTTAAAAAACTGCCTCTCCTCATAGCAAGACAAACATTGTACTATTGCATAAGGAAGCAGGGATAGAGTAAAAACTGTACACCTTTACTTCCTATCTATACCAGGTAGAGAAATGATTGTATTCAAACTAAAACTGAATCATAGCTGGAAATATATATGTTGAGGTCTCAGAACCCAAAAAAAGGCATTTTTAAATAAAGGTTTGCTTAAACCATACAGAAGCTTTGCCCTCAAAAACAAATCTTGTCTCATTTGTGGTTTGAAAAAGAATTGAAAGATAAAGTACAATACACACACCTTTTCCTGGTGCTCAGCTCCTTAATCTTCATTCAGTAGGTTTTGTACAATTTTGTAAGCAAAGCAGAGTGAAAACATAGAGACATGAAGTAATGAAATGAAATGGCGTTTTATTTATGGATGTTCTTTAATTGCTGTGGTTCTCAGCATCCTATTCTATATTGGGCATAAAAGACCACTTAATTTTGCTCAGAGGCCTCTCTATCAGGGTTGAGGTTCTTTTACGTGCTGTAAATCTATGACACGGAACCAACGGCTTTACTTCCCTTCCGAAGGAAGCCATGCTAAGAATTTTTACCCCCAAAAAATCCATCATCCTCTGCCGGATTTGAACCCACGACTTTGAGTATATGAAGTTAGCATGGTAACCATTACACCACAGAGGGCGACAGACAAGAATTAGGCTATACACCCTGATATCTAGTGGCTTCAATGCTAATGTTTCATTCTGTCTGTGTATCCCAGACTCATGCACGTGCATTGTGTTTTGTTAAATAAATCAGCTAGTTCACAAAAAATTAGATAACCTATTCATTATAATGGCTGAGGACCTCTTTCTTTGATTGACAACACTACAGAAAGGCAGATGAGTGAGCTCTCACTTCTTCCCCCTGGCCCTCACATCTCTGTGAAACTAATGCCCAAAAAAGGTGCATGCATAGTATTTATTCCTGTATCATTTACTTATGGATCTATACAATCCAGCCTTCAAAGACTGTATTTCCTATATTGTCTTTATATGTATAAGATGAATTATCCTTAATATTGGCAAGATAAGCATTTAATAAATTAAAGTTTAAAGTGTTGTTCATATAATTTTTCAAGAACTTGGAAGAGCCATTTCTGTTAGTGAGGTTGGACATGAGGGGAAACTTCTGGCACAGTTGTGTTTCCTCATATGTGCAGCATCATATTCTTTCAGGCCTTCTTCATCCTTGTTATCTTCTGCTGCTTTTGGCAACCTACAATATAATTATAATCATGTAAGCAGTTACATAATTTTTTTTGGTAAAATATTAAAAATCTCACCAACTAAATTGTAATAAACTTATATAAATATTAGTATGTGATAATATCCCACAGCAAGCAATTGAGAATATTTTAATCTATACCAATATTTATTTCTGTTAAAACCTATGAGAATATCTCTGACTGGTGATACACTTTTTTTGGTGTCAAACAAAGATGTACTTTCGTGCTTCTCTTATTCAATATTTATATGCAGTTCTTATTACAATTTAAAAACCCAAGACATGGCCATATAAGTATATATATAATGTTTATATCTGGATGCTTTGATTTCTGCAGATGATTTAATTTTGTTAGCCAATTCTGAAGTGATTTACAACAATCATATGATAATCTAACACTAATAGCTGATAAATATCACATAGAAATATCCACAGTGAAAACAAAAGTAATGGTATTCTGTTACAAAGTACTTGTGTGCAGCAAAATTTGTATAAAAGACAAAATTTTAGAAAGGATTAATGAATTTACTTATCTTCATTTTAAAATTATCCTTTTAATCCCACCTAGACCTAGCACAAAACTCTTTAAATTTAATAAAGCTTCTGACATAATTTACAGCATAATAAAACCTTCCTTACTCCAAAAACATACCCATTCTTGCCATTACAAGATCTTAACAAGGCTCTACCATAACAGCAAAGCTTGCATTTTACAAAAGTGTGGTGAAAACACAATTATTGCCAGTGAAACAAAGTTTATGTGCCGAACAGCAGCTGTTTTTAAATAGGAACATCAACAAAATGAAGAAATCCTACAAAATTGGAAATAGAACTTACCATCCAGAATATTCTTCAATATTAAGACAATTGGTTCCAGCATACCATGTGTAAGCCCAGAAGATTCCCCAAACTATTTGAACTTTCAGGGAAAAGATCAAGGTGCCCCTGTGAAGTGATGGTAGAAGAATTTTATGTAAACCGGAACAATCTTTCTAAGATTATCATGGGTAGTTTGTGACTCCAAAAATAGGTGAAGTGCAAGGAAAAACTTTAGAAGTTAAAAAGTTAGTTTTTCTAAAACCAAAGGTCATTGGTGTATAGGCAATTATAAAGCTTAAGTTACACAAGAAAATGCTTTATATCATCATATTACACTAAAAATGATTATAAGATGATATGAAATTGAAAATATTATTGCTTGACTTTGAAACTAAAATATGAATGAAGCATCAGACTACGAAAAACCAAAATGCTTATCACATTTGGAAAGTTGTGATAATAAAAATACGTTGGCCATTCTTTTGTTTAGTCAGTGTCACTAGTTATTACTTTCTCTATACATACTATGTATATAGTATATAGAGAAGGCATTGCACTCCACCCAAATATTTGATACCAAGATTTCTCCAGAAATATATGTTTTAGGGTCCCCTGTATCCAAAAAAAGCATTTTCAGAAAAAGGACCCTGTGTGTGTGTGTCCTTGTGTCCGTGTGTCTGTGAACACAATAGCTCAAAAACGAAAAGTCGATAAAATACCAAGGTTGGCATTAAGTTTAGTATCTTCCAGGGATGCAACATGAAGATTTTGAGAAAAATCCCCCCACACCAAACTACCCTTTAAATGGAACTTTTTTCGAAAATGTTGATTTTCTCAAAAATGGCTCTAATGATTTTGATTAAAATTTCATATATTGAAGATATTTACCTGAAAAGTAAAATGTATATCTTGAATTTTCTGGGAATAGCCTCTGAAGACTTACTTTATTCTGGAAAAATTTTATGGAATTTTGCATAACTGCTAAACCGTAAGTGATGGACAAAAATTTGCCACACAAAAAATGTAGCGCAAGTTAAAACACACAATTTATGTTATATACATTTTTTTCGTGGAGTTGATCGTTTTTTAGTTATTGCTTGTTTTTGATTTCACCTTTAAAAAGATACTTTTCTCATACAGGAGTATGTCAACTCCTGCCCATACAAACAAAGGAACTTCAGTCACATAGCAACCAGCTTTTGACTATCCCATCAACCCATGGTCCTCCCTTATTTTGCTTCTATTTACAAGGAAACAAGTAATAAGACTATTTCTGCTAATTTGTTCTCGATTAGCATGAAGTAAGTAGAAGCCTAAGCATTTTAATAATAATTTGTTGCAGAGATGTAGAGAAAGTCATGTGAATGGAACACATCAGATTTTTTTTTACAGAATTTAACATTGTCTTGTCAAATCTTTATGATATAATAGGTATTTAAATTCATATTTTGTTTATGAAATAGTCCAGATAGATGTCATTTGACTGTCTGACCATTAATTCTCTTTTAGGTTAAATGAGTCATTAAAGTTCACATGCAAAGTCAGGAAACTACTTATGACAATATTGCCCCCCACAAACAGAAATTGAATGACTCTGCTGGTCATAGGCTTTATAAATTATCACTATTAGGTTAATCAACGATAATTAATTCTGTGGTGGGGAGTCATACGTTAATATGCAAAAAAAATGTATTACATTCATATTGTTTTCTCTACATATTCTTTAAAAATGGTTCTTAAAAAGCTGTACCAAAACTTGTATTTAAGTTCAATATCTTAAGGGTAAATCTTCTTGTAGCAAGAGCTTCCAAAGCAGAAATTAGAGAAACATGAGGAAGCAAAAGGAAAAGTAAATAATACAGAAACATGAAATAAGAGAAATGCTTCTGAAAAATTATTCTCGGTAGACGTGTCAAAATATATTCATACAGAAAATAACTGAACAGAAAAGTTCAAATCGACAAACTGGTTTGGAGATGGAAAATCATGAAATTCCATATACATAGTAGCCATAATATGAACTAAACCTATTCTGGGGCCAGACCAGGCAGAACCTCAGAATTGCACCCCATTTACAGACCTCTATTGTAAGTTAATGAATTGAGTATCTGCTAGAGAACTTAATCAGATTGAATAGGTATAATAACACCAAATGCTTACCTACTCAAAACTTAAAAAATGCATTACCATGCATGAATGATGCATCTCAAAAATTCTCTATGTAGATAATGTTCAGTACATCATAAAATTCAGGCTAGGAGTTTCCAAATTATACATACATTAATGTATGCTCCAATTACGTAAGCACATAAAATCAGAATCCAAATCGATCTCATTTCTTATCAAGTAATGCAAGCATAAAGTGGAATCAAATTAATGTGACACACTACCAAATGTTATAAGTAATGATATACAGACAGAATAGTTTTAATCATGTACAGAAAGTTGTTGTACTGTTGATTTATTGGTATTAATTAAACTTGTACTCATTTTAGGAAACGTGCTGTTTAATAAAGTATAACAGGAATGTGCAACTTTTAAGTTGAAACCAAATTAATACTCACGTGAATAGGACATGAAAAATTTCTTCTAAAAATGTCCCTTTGCCACGCATTGTTGTCGATCGCTGACCTGCTTCACACAGTGCTCGTAAAATGCAAGCATGACCATCCATTTCTAATCTGTGAAATAAAACAAATTTTTATTGCTTGTGGTTAAATAAAATATGTTGAAATATGTTGAGTATGTTTCAACTTTTTCGTTCTAAGTGTTTATAAAATTATATTACAAATATTTTGTAGAACAATTTTTTTCAATCTTACCTGAAGTTGCAGTGAAAATGGGTTTGATCTGATGGAAGAAAACATGTCAGTCAGGAATTATCAACATTTTACTTAACTTCTTCCTTAATGACTCAACTTTTACGATTTCACATATTGAGGTCTCTGATTTAAATGTTATGCTGGTGACTATCAGACACAGCTGTACTAATCACATATTAAATATTTTAATAAATTGGTGCATTTTCAAAAAAAATTAGAGCTCATTTTAACACAGTTTATGCCAAGTATTTTATTTATTTATTTATTTATTGTATGATTGACCATTTTTGAGATATTAGTTAATATTGGTTTGAGCTTTAAATACTTTTTAAATACTTTTATCATTTCAGCCTACTATTTCTCTTGTACCTACAAAGAAATGTGTAATTAAAGTATTTCAGCAAAGGTCATCTCGGTTGTAGATAGGAAAATAATCTGTTATAAGAATAGTTGGTATAAGTAGATAGAAAAAGTTATGTGAAAACATGTTAGATTTTTTTTAATCTTGAAACAACAATATTAGTCACCTAGAATCTTCCTCTGTTGATATCAAATCACTTTCGGCAAAACCTCATTTTTTCTACATATTCCTAAACGTAGAAAGGGTCAATGGTGTCCAGGTTCTTGTTTACTAAATCACTTGTCAAGAGGACAAGATAAGGACTAAAAAAAATAAAGAAGAGCAAACCAGTATGGTTACAAATAAATTGTTTACTGATTACCATGAATAAGGAGGTTGAAACTTTTAAAATTTGTATTTTATAACCTTTGTTTGCACTTCATGTGTGCAGTTTATTCACCTTTTTGCACTGATTCAATCAAAATTAAAGAATTTAAAAGAAAACTATAAGTAGCCTACATTAATAGCCAGTTATAAAAATTATACAAAATTCTTTTGAAATGAAGAGTAATTCACAGATAATTTGCTTAAAATTCAAGTAATACATTTATATATAATATACATTTCTTGAATATGTGGTATGTTAATAAAAACATTAGAGCCATTTTTTGGGGAAATAAAAATATTTCTAGCATTTTTCCATATGAAGACAGTTTGTTATGGAAACTTTTTTTTGAAAATCTTCCTGTCATATCTTTGGAGGGTGTTGACTTCAAATACCAAGTGTGGTTTATAATTGTAACACTCCTCTCTTCTACATATTATTGAAAGGTACAATGATATACAATTAGTTGCTTAGGACAAGTTGAAAAATTCAACGCCACGGGAATTGAACACGGTTCTCCCGCTCTCCGTGTGGTTGCTCTAACTGTATTCAATTTCCAGCTGTGGCGTTGAATTTTTCAACTGGTCCTAACTGGTATTTATTAAAAAGATTTTTAATTGAGTTAGGCTGTTCAAAGTCATGCTCATGCGCAAACAGACATGGCAGGGCCCTCCATGGCATAGGGGTAACGTGCTAGCCTCTGATACCTGAAGTCATGGGTTCAAACCTGGCAGTGCATGGTGGATTTTTTTAGAGTAAATATTCTTGGCATGGCTTTCTTCAGAATGGAAGTAATGCTAGGAATCTGTGTCATAGATTTATGACACTGTAAAGAACCTCAAGCCTGATAGAGGGCCTCTGAGGAAAATTATGCCGTCTTTCATGCCAACCAATATAGAATGGAATGCTGAGAACCACAGTAGTTAAAGAGTGTGGATAAATAAAACTCAATTTATTTTATGAACAATTTACTAATAACACTTATTATTTGGGGCCTTAAAACATGTCTTTCTGGTGAAATCTGGATATCAAGCTTTTTGGTTGGATGCAAAACCTTCTCTACCTTTAGGAATGTGGTGGAGAAATCTAGAAAAAGGAATCAAAAGGGTGATATTGCTTAATGTTTTCAATTTTTGTGGGTTTAAAGGGAACTAGAATGGAATAGATTATACATTTCATCATACATTTCAACAGATTCATTACATCATTGTTTCTATGCAACCATTAGGCATGTGTGCAATAAAGTCACAGTTATGCATGATTTTAATCGCCATAAATTGTTTATAACCCCATGCCTGTAAAGGCACATGAAGGAGTAAAAAGTAAAAATCTCAATGCTAGCAAATTCTGCCCTGTTTATGCCCTGAGAGCAACCTCAAAAGGACATTTTTGCTATGGCAATAGTTATACATTTCTGCAATCATAGATTTTCCACCTTTCTTTCAGCATGAGTGCACAAGCACATGTAAAACACTATTTGGAAGCCGCAGTTAAGGGAAGTCATTAAGCATTAGATCACTAATACTAAATTAACAATGTTAATGACCCCTTTTCTCGGAACCCACTTGACATAGAAATATGAGATTCTTCACATGATGTTTAGTTGTTCTTCTGAGTACACTGATTTGTTTTTATATTAAAATGTTGATAAGAAAAACAAATTATGACCTTTTTTGAACCAGTAGCATTTCTAAAATTCTATTAAAAAAAGCTTCAACTAAAGTAATTCTACATGTTCATAGTATTGTTTGAACTAACTACATGGTAAAATTTATATGAGGATACAGCTTGCAGTTTCAAAGAAGCAACTTATTTATGCAAAAAAAGTTGCTTGGAATAATTCACATTTAAAGCGGAAATTGTTCATAAAATTAATTTAATTATAGAAAAAATGTCTTATCACTTTGTTCCACATTACCTTTATTTTGCACTGTTGTATTTATTTTGCAACTTTTTCTACCTTCTACCTTTCTACCTTGTATTTATTTTGCAACTTTTTTTAAAAGTGCCCTTTGGTTTAGTAATTGTGGAAAAGCACAAAAAAGTACAAATACATCCAGCCCAGAACACCAAAAACTGAGACTTGTTTATACATACAAACTGCTTTGCCACTATAAGTTATAGCTATATTGGATACCCAGTTTAGCCAATCAATGAAGCATTAATCTTACTGTAAAAAAGCCAAATGGCAGCCTCCCAAGTTAAACAGTTCTTGAATTTTGTTTGTTTGTGTGTCGTGAAATGTTGCAAAATTATTTCTCTAAAACCTAAATGCCTAATGTGTTTATAAATTTATTTATAATAGCAAATATTTTCATATTTTCACCAAATTAAGCAGAATTAGCAAAATTTTCATAGAATACAAAATAAAAATATAATAATAGTTATTATTAATGTTGTTATTATTATAATTACTGTTATTATTATTACTGTTATTATTATTACTATTATCATTATTATTATTATTATTATTATTATTATTAAATACAGGCTGTTCCAGCTTGGCTGACATCAAAAAGCAGCAATTACTCACTTAATCACAGGGATTTGACTGCAGTATGCAATATGCTACAGCATTAGGGGCAAATGATCTTTGCTCAGTGACTTATTGGCTATCCTACTACCCTGTAGCCAGCTCAGAAGTCTGCTGTTGGGTACACAGGAGTTCCTGACTCAGCCGAGTAGAGTTGGAACAGCTTGTCTTAATCGATTATGAAAGTTTTATTTTGAAATTAACAGTCAGTAGCCTATATGTACAAATAACATACGTGTTGAGGAATGGTGTGAGTTTAGAGTACAGCTGACGGCGATCCCTTCTGTGTAGAATTCCTTGACGATGGCGCTTCTTGAGGACTGAGGGGTCACTAGGTAATTGCCAGTTCGTACCCAGAGTCCAGCCGTAGTTCCAAATGCCATTGGGAATCAATACAGGCACCGTGAGACAGTATCCTAGCTGAAGAGAATATGTAAGTGTGAACAAAACTTTGATATCTTTACTTCTAAGCTAGCTATATGACATTTTCTATTTACATTAGTAGATAGACTGCTGGTAAACCTTTAACATTTTTCATAATTTTATATGTGTGCGCGTGTGTGTGGGATAGGGAGAGAGAGAGCGAGTTTGTGTGTCGATCTAATTATCTGTAAAATGTAAATGCCTTGTTATTTACGGACGCTCTTTAACTGCTGTGGTTCTCAGCGTCCCATTCTAAATTGGGCGTGAAAGATCGCTTAATTTTGCCTCTCAATCAAGCTTGAGGTTCTTTTACGTGCCGTAAATCTACGACACGGGACCAGCGGCTTCACTTCCCTTCCGAAGGAAGCCACGCTAAAGATTTTTTCGCCCGAAAAAATCCATCGTCCTCCGCCGGGTTTGAACCCGCGACCTTGTGTATATGAAATCAGCATGGTAACCATTACACTACGGAGGGCGACTGTCTGTATATGAACAGCATAGGTAACTCGTGGTCGGCTTACTCTCCCCGTATTTCTAGGATTGACATCATCCTAGTACTTAAAAGCGAATGCCTAGGGGTCAGAAGCCTGTCGGGTGCCAACGGCACGAAACCAGAGAATGGCGAATCTGGAACGAGTGATCGGCCCGTAGCCAAGCATGAGCGTGAGGTAGTGGATGATATGAAATGCAAGCGTAATGAATGATAGGAAAGGTGATAATGGATCAATTGGTAGAATGAGTGGCGGGGAAAATGAAAGACCCGAGAAAACCCGTCTAGACACCGCTTCGTCAGCATGAATCGAGAAAACTCGATTAAGTGCCAAGCTTAATATTTACGTTCAATGACTTCCAAGGAAGAAGCACGAAGATTTTCAAGAATATGCCCACCCCAAACTACTCTCTCCGTAGAAAAATATCAGTTGTTTTTTTTTTTTTTTTTTTTTTTTTTTTAAAGGACTCTAACAATCTTTATTAAAATGTCATATGTTTAAGACATCTTGCATGATCCATCCCAAAAGGAATTTTTACCAATAGCCTGCATAATCCTCTTCATTCTAATGCCTTTTTATAATTGTTAAACCGCAGGAAATAAACAAAATCCGACTACCACTACGGCCACCACCACCACTACTACTTCTTTTTTGTCAACATTTTCTCACCCTCCAAGTTTCTTTCAAAAATGTAGATGCCACCGAAGTAGGTAAACAGTTGTCTGCATTTTTTGTGGCATTAACCATTTCCGAGATATTCTTTGTTATTGATTTGAATTTTCCTTTAATCTACTCTCTTCTTACATTTATCAAAATGTGTAAAGGTTTAATGGCAGTTTATTTCGTTTAACAAGAAGTAGATAGAGAATATTGTAGAAATGGGCGCCGTGATAGTGCAGTTCGTGCTGAGACTCCGGGTTCAATTCCCTGATCTCTGGTGACAATTTTAAATTGGCTCTATCAACGCCTCCGCATTTGTCTAGCTGGTGTGTAGGATCTCCAAGGCCCAATGTGGTTCAGAGTCCACAGTAAACACCACGGTTGCTTGTTCCGAGTGAAACTCTCTTTCCCATGGCTAGGTGCCGTAGATGCCTCCTTCCGGCCTCCCGTGCCTATATAGCCTCCATGACGCGCCAGGGCTGTCATCTAGTGACTGTTAGGGACTTCCGTGCGTCTCTGCGCTTAGCTCCGTAGTTTCCTGTGTGCTAGCCTGTGGTTTTACCTCCTCTCATCCCTTCCCAGAGAGCGTGGTAGACTGCAGCACCTGGCCGCATTTACCGAGGTATCCCCCGACGTTAAAACCACGGTAAAAACTGTAAGTATTCTAATCTTCCGCTATCGCTTGGTGGAATGAGGTAACCCTCTAATGTCGATCAGACCATGGAGAGCATTGGAAAACAACATATTTTGTGGAAGAGTGAATGGAGAAACGAGTGTGAATGCTTTTATAAAATGTCCGTATAACAGAATTAAGATTTTAAGCTTGGAGAAAATTTATCGACACATATGTGAAATTTAGTTCACTTGGAGATGTATCACATTATTACCGAGTAGGATGGCTCGGACGGTAACGTCGAGAGTTCTTGAGTCCGAACCCCGGCGACCTGCGACACTGATGCATGGGTTTTTCGAGTTTTCCCAGGGTCTGCAGGCGTATGCTGGTGTGGCTCTTCTTCTACCATGACTTTCCTGTCCAACATTTTTCTTGTACCCATCAATTCCTTGTCATCTATTTCAGGATTGAAGTTCAGGCGACGGTGTTTGGCGGTTGTGGCTTGGCGGTTGTTGTGTGTTGTAAAGATCTTCCCTGTCATTGTTGCGGGGTCGCTCCGTCAGGACCCGCATTCGGGTGTTTTCGGTTAGGCGCCCTTTCGGGGATCACGTGCTTGTGGGAAGGATGTGTTCGATCTGGAAACGTTAGGGATTTCGTCCATGCTACGCCCAGGAGGGAGGTAAGTCGCAAAAGCCCACAATGGGCTACGAGCGATGCTCTGTCTCAATGACTGGGAACCTCATCTGCGATAACCCTAACCTACCACACTATTTCTGCTATAAAACGAATGCAATTGAAATTCAACCTGTGCATACAGTTTTGCTTAATAATAATAATGATAAATAATAATAATAATAATAATAATAATAATAATAATAATAATAATAATAATAATAATAATAATAATAATAGCAATATATAGGTTGCAAAATCTTTTCCACCGAAGAAGTCCTGTATGATGACCAAAGTAAAATACCGGATTTACTGAATTCTTTCATCAATATTTGCTTCCAATACCTTAATAACAATTGATGAACTTCCAATCTAGTCTTTGTCGGGCACACTGGTTCTTCCTTGATTACTCGTGAATTATGCTCTTCCTCACTGAAGAATGTTCTTTGCATTATAACAATACACAATATTTGCCTATAAAATTCGATTGGCCGAACATTTTGTGCATTCATAAAATAGAATAAGTTCTTTGGCGGTAGAAAAGTATAACATCAGCATTAAAAGTGGTGACAATAAATGTCTTGACAATGCAGATTACGTTGAGAAATATAGTAAGGTACTGTAACTTTGTAAATCAAGTTTTGTGTTGACAGATATGTTTCGTTGTTATTTAGTTACGCCAAATCGTTAATTACTTTCTGAATGGCCCTTGTATGTGCACTATAATCATTCTATGTAAGTATTATTTCCAATAAATGTCTTGACAATGCAGATTACGTTGAGAAATATAGTAAGGTACTGTAACTTTGTAAATCAAGTTTTGTGTTGACAGATATGTTTCGTTGTTATTTAGTTACGCCAAATCGTTCATTACTTTCTGAATGGCCCTTGTATGTGCACTATAATCATTCTATGTAAGTATTATTTCCAGTATTATGCCAAGATATTTTACTGGGGTTTGGAATGGTAGCTAGGTTAGCTGTTTGTTCAAATGTATATGGCAAAAATTTTTGTAGCGTCTCGGAAAATGTTTGTTTTTGTCTTGTGGATGTTGAGAGAAATGCGTCATTCTGTTCGTAATGAAAGAGATGCTGGAAAGCTGCTAAGTGCTCTACTTAATTTGAAGTGTGAATAAAACAGGTCAGTATCGACTGCGTAGTAGGTTGTAGTTCGGGAATATCATGTGTGAATACATAAAACAGCAGAAGAGTTAGAACTGATCTTTGTGATACTCTTGTAATACTTTTTCGTGTTGTTGATTTGAAAGCATCAATGCGAACTAGAAATCGTCCTGTTAGTAAGCTTCTTATTATCTGAGTTAGATAATCTGATAGTCCAAGTCTATAAAGTTTTTCAATAAGACCCTCGTGCCCCTCGATCAAAGCCTCAAGCTCAACGACATCAAGGAAGGTTTAAATATTGTACTCTTTCTTTTAAAAGTTTTTAATTATTGAATTTGTGATCCTTAGTTGATATGTAGTAGAATGCTTAGGAATTTTGTGATTGCTGAATAAACAAATTCTAAGGCGCTTTGAATGATTATTTTATTATTACCATATCTTGGTTCCACCACTTAAACTTCCATTAAAACTATTTAGGTATTAGTTTTTTCACTTCTACTCACCGTAACATCGTATTACAAGGTTTTAAAAATATATTTTGTCTATTTTTGGCCTTTAACTTCCAACAAAGTACGCGATTTATACTAAAATATACCATAAGTGCTTATTTTTTTACTTTTTTACAGCAATTTCTATTGTTTTAGTAGTTATCAGACAGGTGGCGTCTAAATCGTGCATGGTTGACGTTCATATTGCAAAATTCAGAACTACCAATATTTGAAAACTAGTTATCACTAGCCATTAAAAGGTTGTGGAACCATCAATGAACTGTTCACTATTCAACCACTAGAGTCGCTTTATAGTTGATTTTGAGGCATTTGTTGCAACATGAGGGTGATTGCCAACATTGATACAAAAAATACTGCGATTCTAAAAGTCATTCTGTGTGTTTAGAGTTCTGAATCAATTATTGTTGTGTAAATAAGTGATTTTCCTTTACTTTGGTTTCAATAATTTCCACTTGTTTTACCAAAGCATGCGAGCGAAGCGAGCATGCGCTGTGTTAGGTTTAGGTTAGTGTGTGTGTGTAAATAAACTTATTTTCACATATTTACAGAGATTTATATTTGTGCTGGTCCTCTGGTATAGCTTTACCATTATTTTTTCTAAATAATTTAGACAGCGTTGTCAGTTAAGTAATGTGAAAAACAATTATTTCTGCCAGTTTCCAGGACTGTGGAAAGTAACCAAATGTCAGGCAAGAATTTCAAACTGTAAGCCAGGGCTTTATTAGTGAAATTGCATACATTTACAGTATTATTTACTTAAAACTACACTTAAATAGTGGGATGGTAATGATAAGATAGTATTTATGATGAATAAAACTAAATATTCGATAAATCAAATGGTGCTGGTAGTCTTACCTGAAGAACGCTGCCACTTGGAAACACCACATAACGCTTCTTGCGAGAAATCACAGCTGTTACATTGCCATCCAGAGATACGTCATCGATTGTACACATTACCACCATAACAACAACAATGTAGCGTAAACTCTGCATTTTCCTGAAATAAAATAACAACTATTTGATTTCTTATCTGGTGACTTTTGCAAAAATGTACGAGAAAAGCTCAAAATATGCAATATATTTGTATATTTTGTTTCAAAACAGCTGAATACGCTACTGTATTTGTGTGATACTTTTCTCTACTGAGGTCTGTCTAGAAAGGGCTTATTCTAAAGAATATTTTAAAACAAATCACTTTCTAGAGTTGTTTACGACCATCCAAGTTAATCTGACTTAAAAGCTAGAGTGTCTTCGAAGAAAAAATTATGCTGAGTTCCATTTACATGAATTTCTCTACAAACTATTGTTACAAAATATTATATTTTTTATTTACATTGTAGTAATCGAGATAAACATTAGCAAAAATTGTTGTATTAGTTCCTTCTAGGTAGAAGGGAAATAAGGTGATACATTAGGCTAAGGCGATAGTCAAATGTTTTAAAAGATGGTCGCTATGTGAAACAATTGAAATTTGATTAGCTTTGCAGGTCACGAGTAAAACAAGAGAGATGAAACGAAATATGACCACTCGTTTGAGAAAAAGTTTAAGTAGCTAAAAATGTAAACCAATAACAAGTAATATCTCGAAAACGGTTAATTCTACCGAAAAAGTACTTATATGACATAAAGTGTTAAGCGTTTTAACGAAATCTACATTTTTTTGTATAGTAACTTTTTGTCATCTATTGTTTTCCAGTTACGGTTTACCGTATATTAAAGATGTTTACATGACAACTAAAATGTATATCCTGAATTTTCTGGGAATATCCTCTGAAGGTCTCTTCATTCTGGGTGAGTTCTACAGAGTTTTGCATAACTGGTAAACCGTAAGAGATAGACAAAATCTTACTACAAAAATATATAGATATATATGTATACATATATATGTATACATATATATATATATATAGAGAGAGAGAGAGAGAGAGAGAGAGAGAGAGAGAGATATCGTTAAAACACATCATTTATGTCATATATGTTTTTTTTGTAAAGCTGACCGTTTTCGAGATATTCTTTGTTATTTTTTCAATTTTAAACTGCCTTTTCTCAAACTGGACCATGCTAAGCAAACCGAACCTCAATTGTTTCACAAAGCGACCAGTTTATAAAAGATTTGACTCTCGCTTTAGCCTAATGTATTTCCTTATTTCCCTCCTACTTACAAGGAAGCAAGTAATAAGATCAATTCTGCTAATGGTTATTTCTATTAACATTAGTAAATAGAAGTATAATATTTTGTACAAATAATTTGTATATGGTACAGCTAAAGAAAGTTATGTGAATGGAACCCATTAGATTTTGTTTTCTATTTGTATTTTATATCGCTTTAACTTCATGGTTATAGAGCGTCTGATCAGGTGAAATGCTTCCTTGTCGGTGAGTGGAGAACAGTTAGCCTTCAAGGTCTCATTCCTCTACCATATCGCTTGGCTTCACGAGAAGCAGATGGAATTAGGGTGCCATCTAATCTGTGGATAGATAGCGGTGAAAAGTGGGCCTTATAGATCTTGGCCCCGGACCACACACTTTGTTGCGTGACAAGCAGATGGCATTAAGGTGCCGTCCAGTCCAGAGTAACCATATTGTGGCACTAGTGCTTTCACTATCTGTGGATTTGGCTCGTAATCCTCATTACCCTCTATTTTCATTTATGACCAAATATTGGACAAATCGAACTATTACTAACGAATTATTCGGAAATGACTTACAGAAAAAAATGTATTTAAAATGAATTTGTGTTTTAGATCTTTATTTCTGTGTTGGACGGTAAGCCTTCGACCGATTTCAGGCTGCTCCACGAGAAGTTCAATTTTTATTTTATTTATATATATATATATATATATATATATATATATATATATATATATATATATACATACATATAATTATTTTGAGATCACCTAATGATTTACTGGGACACATGGTAGTCATTTGAGGAATTTAATTCCACGCCGGCATATTGTCATGGTATCTCAGTAGTTAGAACAACTGGCTAGAGACCGGGAGATCCGCGAGTCAAATCGTATCTATTGCATTGACTTTCCAGTCTGACTCTACCTCCATACGGCTAGTGTGAAAAAAATAATTACATTAACTATTTACAGTTTTTCAAAACTAAGAATCACATTACACCACTGCTCCGATAGGGGAATAGCTACGTTGCGTCACAGTACCCCCTCCAACCCCCTCAATCCTTGAGTGACCCGCGCATTGCCAAACCGTTTTAGACTTAAAATGAAACTTTGAGTCCTGGTATTAAATATCCAATCTGGTATTTATCTTTGAGATTGAGGAGGGGCGGCAGACAAAATAGAACATTTATATTGGTCAGCCACGGGATTCGAACCCAAGACATCCTGAATCTAGAACACAGACGTTGCCACTGAGCCATCGTGATCTGTTATCTTCAACGAAACATGCAATTTGTGAACAAAACTTCTTCAAACTTCAATTTATAAAATCCCAAATCCATTGTTGCAGAGGTTGCTGAGTTGTGTCATGCATACGGACGGATAGAGCAACGCTAATAGATGCTTCCCAGTAGCGTACATGCCTAATAAACACAATCAGTTATTTGACACCAGAATTGAGATACAGAAGCAGCAAATATTCACTGTAAATCTCAATTGATCATACAGTCCGTATTTCTCAGCTAATACATACCTCGGCCGGAGTAACGCAGTATTCCGTCACAGAGCTAGTTGGTGCTGACGAAACCAATATATGAATGACACTTGAACATCGCTGTGTTCCATCTGCATGCAAGTCGAATCCTGGAGATGAACTGTTATCTGCTAATTCGACTCCCGTTCGAGACAAATTAGGTGATGAGGGCAGACTTCCATAAGTGATAATCACTCTCGCACGACTTTTAGAAACGGTTCCATTCTCAGCGGTGACAGAAAAAATCCGTCCGGTAAATTGAATCCTGATTTTGGGAACGTATTTCATATAACTATTACAGTAAGTTTTTGTCTATCTGACGGCTTACGAGTTATACAAAAGTAATCTAGAATGAAGACGTCTTCACAGGTTATTCCCAGAATATTCAAAATGGTCATTTCGTTTGTTATGAAAATATTAGCATTCTAATTAAAATTGTTAGGTTAGTTTTAATAAAATAAAAACTTTCGAAAAATGTTCCATGTAAAGAGTAGTTGGAGTTGGTGGGATTTTCGTGTGGCATCCTTGGAATCTACCGAACATAAATAAAAAGTTTAGTATTTACCCGACAATTCGTTTTTGAGTTATGCTGTCCACACATACACACACACACACACACACCTTTTTTCCCTAGACGGCCCGGGTTCGATCCCAAGCGACCGCATGTGAGATTTGTGGCGGACAAAGCGGCGTAGGGGCGGGTTTTCTCCGGGTTCTCGGGTTTCCCCCACCATCGCATTCCACCGGTGCTCCATCTTCATTCATCAATCATCAGTGTCACCGCCTGCGGTGCCATAAGGAGTTAAAGCGGGCGTTAAACACTACCAAAAAAAACCACCTTTTTTCTAAAAATGCTTCTTCTTTTTTGATTCAGGAGGCCCCAAAACATGTATTTTCGGCAAAATCTGGGTATCTAAATTTTTAATACAATACCTTCTCTATGTTCATTCTATATGTGTGCTAGAGTAAGTAAAAATATGTGCTACATTCACATGTCTTTCTCTTCTCTCTATCGCTTATTAGTGGGCACACAAATTTCCATCTACTTCACTTAAATCGAGATAAACATTTGGAGAAATAGCTACAGGACCCATTTTGTTATAGATTAAAAGATAAGCGAAAGTCAAATGTTTAACAACTGGACGCTTATATAATTACTCACAGACGGAGTCCCCACACTGGGACTGAGCACCGTATTACATCCTTAAGGCCCTTTGCGACTTACGTGACCCCACGAAAAGCGGAATGAGGGTAGACACCCGCAGGTCGATCAGATTCGACGGGTAAAGCATTGACGGAATCCCTAACACTTCCAGATTGAACGTCGCCCTCCGTGGTGTAATGGTTACCATGCTAACTTCATATACCCAAGGTCGCGGGTTCAAACCCGGCGGAGGACGATGGATTTTTTCGGGCGTAAAAATCCTTAGCATGGCTTCCTTCGGAAGGGAAGTAAAGATGTGGGTCCCGTATCGTAGATTTACGGCACGTAAAAGAACCTCAAGCCTGATAAGCGATCTTTCACGCCCAATATAGAATGGGACGCTGAGAACCAAAAGCAGTTAAAGAGCGTCCATAAATAACAGGCCATTTCATTTCCAGATTGAACATCCCCCAACTCCTCCCGGGCACAACTCACAAGCCCCGAACTCTGAAGGTTCCCGAAGGGGCTCTAGCTCGAAAGCACTCCAAGGCGGGTCCCGATGAAACGGTACTGCGACAACGCCAAGAGTGAACCTTTACAGTCTGCAAGCCACCATCCAAACACAACGCGTGAACACCGTCGCCTGGTCCTTCAACCTTTAGGACAAGAAAGTGATCGGAACAGGAAACAATGGACATGAAATTCGGGGAATGTAATGTAACTTCCCAGCACTCGCCTGGCGATCAGGGGAAACCCCGAAAAAATCGTGTCAGGAAGGGACCCACGACTTCCCGAATATGAGTTGCACATGCAATCACGGAGCCACCTCGTTTGGTACTGGATATTATTTATACTGACCTTAGAATTCCATACTCATTTCATGGAATCAGGAGAAACAACTGAACATTGAAAGGACTTTGAAAGAATCACCAAGTATCGAACAATTCGAAGCTGGCTGACTCAGTAGCTCAGTCGGTAAAGCCCCTGTCTGCTGCGCGAGAGGTCCCAGGTTCGAATCTTGCTGGGGTACGGAAATTTCTCTAGCCCAGATTATTCCCTATTCTCCCCAGAGTCTTGAACTATGAATGTGGTGCGATCTCATGATAAAAATTTAAGATAAATAGAAGCCTAACGACTACAGTATAAAAGTTAGTACACAATTGGCATTATGTTCCACAGGAAAATGCCGCCGATAGAACTATGGACTGAAATGCATGTATAATAATAACAATAACAATAGTACAATCATTTATAACGGGTACTCCGGAGATTGTTTACGGGACAAAAAATGTTACGTTAAATAAATTGTATGTTTTAAAAAGAGATGTTTTCGTCTATTATTTAACATTTATCAGTTATACAAGATTATTCAAAATTCTTTCCAAATGAAGCTCTTCCCAGGAAATTCAAGATGTGCATTTTCTTGTCATGTAAATATCTTTTATATATCTACATTTTAATCAAAATTGTTGGACTCGTTATGGAGAAAATTAAAAAATTCGAAATATCTTCCAGACAAAGGTTATTTGGATTGGGAGATTCTTTTGAAAATGACATTTTTGAAGATACTAAATTTAAATACCAAGTTTGGTATTTAACCGACTTTTCACAGACACACACACGGACATATTTCTAAAAATGCCTTTTTGGATTCAGGGGTCTCAAAGCATGTATTTACGATGACATATCAATTTCGAATTTTTTGGTGCAATACAATACCTTCTGTAGCCACTATATACATTTTACATAAGGCTAGAGAAAGTAAAAAACAACTCATTCAAGGTGGGATTGGAACCACGGATCTCCCATTCTAACGTTTGTTCATTCTAACAAGATCCTGCACTGGTAGGTAAAAAGAAGAACAGCAAATTTTCGAGTATGTCCGCTAGATGATGAGGATTTTAGATGTATTTGATTCATTGTGAAAATTCTTCCGGCACATCAGAATAATCGCACATCCTCTTCCGTTTTTCTCTTTCCACACGACCACGAAAACCACACGGTTTTACACAACTTCTGTAATACTTCATAGAAATGTATCGCTATTCTAAATAGTATTTAAGAATGATTAAAAAATAACAACACTAAGACAGAGAAGTAAACGTGACTTTCTCACCCAAAACCACGTATTTTAATTTTTACACTCCCTACCACGTACAATGTATATTGTGAATAGAAAGGTGCTGTATTCCACCCAATAATTTGATACCAAGATTTCACTGGAAATATAAATTTTGAGGATCCCTGAATAATAATAGTAATAATAATAATAGTAGTAGTAGTAGTAGTAGTAGTAGTAGTAGTAGTAGTAGTAATAATAATAATAATAATAATAATAATAATAAATGCATTTTTGAAAAAGATCCTGTGTATTGTGTATCAGTCTGTGTTTCTATATGTGTAAGTGTGTCTGGGAACAGCATAACTCAAGAACAAAAAGTAGGTTAAATGCCAAAGAAGATTTAAAAAAAAAAAAAAAATCCTCTCACGTCAAGCTACCCTTTACGTGAAATATTTTTCGAAAATATTGTTTTTCTAGGAATAGCCTCTGAAATCCTCTTCGTTCTGAATGACTTTTACGTAACTGGTAAACCGTAAGAGATGACAAAAGCTTACTACATAAACATGTAGTACGTTTGTATTATTTTGCAATGAAACTATTTTAATAAGAAGACTTCAAATGTTGGAAAATCAATACAGATTATGGAATAGTGTGATGTGAAAAAGCAATTCTTCATCGAAAAATAGAATGGATAGTGGATAAATGAAGTGAGGGAAAAATTAAAATTCTGATGTATTACCAGAAAATTCAAGATATACATTTAATTTGTCGCGTAGATAGGTATCTTTAATATAAGATATTTTAATCAAAATCATTAGAGCCATTTTTGAAAAAATCTATATTTTCGATAATTTTTCAATGTTAATGGTTGGGGGGATTTTCTTAAAAATCTTCGTGTTACATCCTTGGAAGACACTAAACTTACGAATTTTGGTATTTTACCGCCTTTTATTTTTTGAGTTATCGTGTTCACAGATACACGGGCTCACGGATACACATAGACCTTTTTCTAAAAATGCTTTTTCTGGATACAGGGGACCCTAAAACGTTATTTCCGGTGAAAAACGTTTTATTCGGTATCGAATGTTGGTGGAATGCAATACCTTCTCCGTACACTATGTACATAGTACGTGTAGAGAAAGTAAAAATAGAACTAAGTAGATAGATCGTCTTCCGGTCGTACTTGCCATGGTCCCTTGAAAGCGACTCAGATGCCAACTAGCCCTTTCTCATCAGCTCTCCTTCTAACGTGGTCATTTCATCACTTGCGATACTAAGACTCCAATTAGTTTTTGATATACATTTTCACTTTCTCTACCAAGTACATTGTAGGCAGAGAAATATTGCATTTCAGCAAACAAATTTGATATCGAGATTTCACTGAAAATACGTTTTGGGGTTACCTGAATCTACAAAGTAAATAAATAGAAAAAGGTCATGTTTGTGTGTGTGTGAGAGAGAGGGGGGGGGGGGGAAGAGAGAGAGCGAACAGCATAACTGAAAAACGAAAAGTCCATTAAATACAACTTGATATTTAAGTTCAGTATCTTCCAGATATGCGACGGAGAATTTTCAGTTTTTCTAAAGTTTCAATATCACAAAGGAAATGCATATTAGTATTTCCTGGTAATCACCTCTGAAGTCCTCTTCATTCTGGATTACTTTTGCATAACTGGTAAACTGTAAGAGGTAGAGAAAATCTCGTACACAAAAATTGTGGGTCTCGAAAACACACACTGTATGTCAAATATTTTTATAGTTACCTATTTCTGAGACATTCCTTATTCATGGTTTAAATCTCCCAATACATACTTTTCTCAAACTATAAATCGGAATTTATTTTTCTTCTTTATTCATCCTCGTCATGCAAGGAGAAAGGAATTTCAAAGCCATCACATAGCCACCAGTTATTATTATCTCTTTAGCATAGAGCACTCCTTTATTTCCCTAGTACGTAAAAAAAATGTGTAATAAAGACCATTTCTGCTAATGTTTATCTCGATTATCATGAAGTTGATAGAAGAATAAGTTTTGTTGCAGAATGGGTAGAGAAAGCAATGTGAATGCAACACATCACAGTTTTATTTCAACGGCGAAGCGTTAGGGGAGATAACTTTTGCCCAAGTTACCGTGAATAAAGCCTATTTAATTGTATCGCGTATTACGCCATTTTATTATACTTTACTTTATTCAGCTTCACTATAATTATCTCCCACTTAAGAAGTGTTCGACTCTGTTTCGCATGTCCCTGATACGAAGATAAAAGTACGGAATTGCCGTTCGCCCATCTCTGTATTTTACCAGGATTTGTGAATGAGGGGAAACAGATACGTCCTTTGACCAGTGTTGCCAACTCATTATTATTTTTTCCGTCAGACCAACATCCAAAAATCCGTCAAATTAGAAATGTCCGTATTTTCTTTCAGTTAGAGAAGTTAAATTAAAACTCAAGGACAGGACTTTGGAAAAATTCTTGGTTAGATCTGAAAAATGATCAAGGAATCGAATTGCACACTGCACAGTGATTAACTACAAAAAATGTGAGAGCAGCTTCTGCAGCTGCACGTTCATACGTGTGCTTGATAGGCTGAAATGACAATTTTGACTGTGAAGTTGAAAAGGGTTCAGCTGCTTTTAAATGTTTCTTAGTTTTTCTATGAAGAAATAAATGACAGGCGCACATCCACGTTGCATTGGCACCTCTCCGGGCACCTCTAACAACCACTCCTTTAAATGTTCGTTATTTAACCATTATTTTCTAAAATGTCGTATATACAGTTTAGCCTTCTGTTCAATAAGGCAATTAAAATGAAGAAAAGTACTTTAAAGTAACTGTTAAACATACGAGGCCCCACAATGAAACACCAAATTAGCACTGGGTACACTTGCTGCATTCAAAATTCACACTGATTCATAAATAAAGTACGTTCTTTGCATGACATCATTATTTACAATGCAATATTTATATGTCAGAGCAATATAGGCAAAAATATATAATCATGGCACTGCCTTGCAGGTACACGAAGTGAGTACTTTCATCCGTGAATTTTTCTAAAGTAAGCTAATATAACATTAAAACTTCAATAACCTTACCATTTGCAAATGACTTTTCAGATCATGAGGCACAATTACTTCTCATTAAAGAGATAAAGTTAAAACCAATCTATAAATATTTTAGAACACGAAAAGTAGATGAAAGCTCCCTCACATTGTTTAAGTATGCCCTTCAACAAGAATCATGGACTGAAATCTATGAAATAAATGGAGTAAATGACAAGTTCAATCATTTCCTACAACATTTCAACTCTCATTTTGTAGCATGCTTTCCAGTCAAATATTGTAAAATATATAATCAGAAGGAAAATAACACTTGGATTACAACAGGCATTAAAACTTCTTGCAAACATAAGAAATAAATTATACCAAGAATTGAAACATAATAAGACCCCACACTTAGAATGTCACTACAAAAAGTACTGTAAAATTCTAAAAGAAACAATAAAGCTGCTAAAATATTGCATTATAATAAAGAAATATCCAATTCTGATAATAAAATAAAAACTATCTGGAATATAATAAAAAGGGAAACAGGTAAGAGCTCTCAAGAAAGCCCCTCAATTGCACTGAATTCCGGTAATCAAAAAATTGATGATCCTCAAAAGGTTGCAGATATTTTTAACAATTTCTTTTTGAATGTAATAGACAAATTAAAAATAAACTATGGATGTAAAGAATCAGCAATAAATTTTTTGAAAACTTCTTTTGTAAACAAAGTCCCTGAATTTAAAGTAAAAAATGACTACACCATTTGAAATAAAAAAATATAATAAATTTGCTCAAGACCAAAAATTCCTCTGGATATGATGAAATATCAAGTAAAATCCTAAAAGCATGTTCTGACCTAATATGCATTCCCCTTAGCTATTTATGTAACGAATCACTAAAGAGTGGAATATTTCCTGACAGAATGAAGTACTCTATTGTCAAACCACTTTTTAAAAAAGGAAAACAAGATAATATATCAAATTATAGACCTATATCTCTCTTGTCTGTTTTCTCAAAAGTATTTGAGAAAGTAATGTTCAATAGGCTCTATAATTACTTGGAAAAGAACAACTTATTTACCAAAGAACAGTTTGGCTTTAGAAAAGGAGTAGCGACAGATAATGCAACCTACAAGCTCATACATAAAGTGTTAACAGCGTTAAATGAAAAGGAACATGTCGGTGGAATCTTTTGTGACCTAGCGAAGGCTTTTTACTGTGTGAATCATGAGATTCTGATAGCTAAACTAAACTTCTATGGAATAAAGAATAGCATATTAGATTGGTTCATTTCATACCTAGAGAAGAGAAAACAAAGGGTCGAAATTAATAACTCCAATGGGTATCAAAATAGTGCCTCAGAATGGAAATCAGTAAACCATGGTGTTCCCCAGGGATCAATCTTAGGGCCTCTTTTGTTCTTGGATTACATAAATGACCTCCCATTATACATTAACAGTTTTGCAAGTATTTATTTATTCGCAGATGAAACTAGAGTTCTAGTAACAAGTAAAGATTTCAATGAATGTGTAGTTAAATTAAACTATGTTCTAAATTGTATGTCAAATTGGTTCAAAGCAAACAAACTCTCAGTAAACCTTGAAAAAACAAAAACAATTAAATTTATAACTACTTACTCACCACAAACGCACATAGAAATAGGAATTAATGATACATTGTTAGAACAGCTAAATGAAGTCAAATTTCTTGGCCTTCAGGTAGATAAGCATTTGGACTGGAAGTCACATATTAGCTACATTACACCTAAACTTAGCTCAGCATGTTATGCTCTCCATGCACTGGTTAAATTTCACTCAATCGATACACTTAAGTTGGTGTATTTTGTCTACTTTAACTCCATCATCGAGTATGGAATAATATTCTGGGGTAATTCAGTAGATAGTAAATGCATATTCCGGATGCAGAAGAAAGCTATACGAATAATCTGTAATGCTTATAGCAGACAGTCATGCAAAGAACTGTTTCAAAAATTGGGCATCCTCACCTTACCTTGTGTTTATATATTATCCATTTTAAAATTCTATGCAGTTAATCGACATAGTTTTATAGCAAACATGGAAATTCATAACATGAATACTAGACAAAAGGGATTGATTCATCTTCCCAATAGCCAATCTTCGTTGCTTTCAGAAAGGTGTATAATATGAAACAATCAAGATATTTAATGCTCTCCCCAGTAATCTCAAAGAAAATGTTGGGAATTTCAGGACTTTTAAGGCCTCTCTAAAGGAGTACCTTTGCAATAAATCAGTGTGTGTGTGTTTTATATTAAAATTAAATTGATTTATACTTTGACTTGCATGAATGTGTCAAATGATTTTTTTTTTTTTTTTTTTTTTATTATTTAGCAATGACACTAGGTCTGTAAAGCCTGATGTTTTGATATTATATACTCTAGCACATAATTGTAAATCTTTACATTGGAAATTCTATAACATATTTGTAAATATGTATTATAATTTGTTGACATTTATGAAGAGTACATAATACAATAATCATGTTTTAGTTTATATAATTAATACTAGTAACTATTATATCGATAATTTGAAAACTATCATCTGACATAACATTAGTTTTACATATAATGAAATTATATTTATTTATTTATTTATACATTTTAAGACTATATTTTGATACTCTTTGTTTTTATGTGCATACAAAAAAAAAGTATTCTGTTGTTTTTGTAACCTATGCTTTTAGCACTAGAGTTTATACATTTTTTTTTCGTAGTGTATAGTATATAAACATATGTGTACGCCTTGACAAGTTCTATGTTCAGTGGCTTTCTGGCCTAAACGAACCTACAGAATGCTTTCTAATTTAATCTAATCATTAATTAATAATCTCTAATAATATCCGCCAAAAAATCCGTCATCCGTCAAAACTAAATTTTTCCCGTCATACAACTTGAGAATCCGTCAATTTTGACGGAAAATCCGACAAGTTGGCAACCCTGCCTTTGATCATGGTAGCTGTAAAACCGTGTTTTCCAATAGCCAGATTTTCTCCCTCCAATAGACAGACTGGCCTCCACCGGCCTCCGTCTGCTTTTACTGTGATTGGCTGTGCAACTTCAATTCTGCCGCAGCCAGGCGTGTGTAGCGTTATCAGACGTTCGAAAAAATCCACACTTATCCTATTTTTTACCTTCTGTCTGGCGTCCGAATGAATTTCTGAAAACTCCAGAATATCCTGCATTTTGATGAGCATAATTTTGTAAACGTTCTTTAGTTTCAAGTTAATTAGCATCTCGAGAAGGATTAGAAAACACCTTATGTGTTCCATTCACATGGCTGTATCTGTTCTGCCAACAGACTATATGCTTACAAAAATTATTCCTTTATCTACATCATGCTAATCAAAATAAACATTACCAGATATGGTCTTATTACTTAGTTCCTTGTAAGGGAAATATGGAAATACACTAGGCTAAAGCGACAGCCAAAGCATTTCGCTATGCGAATGTCATTGAAATACGGTTCCATTTCCATGGCCAGGAGTGAAACAAATGGAATATAAAACGGATGATGGCTTCCCGTTTGAGAAAAGGTTTAAGAATTTTAAAATTGAAACCAATACCACGGAATATCTCCGAAATTGTTAGCTCTAAAATAAATAAGAATAAAAGTGTATATGTCATAAATTGTGTTTTTAACGAAGCCTATTTTTTTTTTTTTTCCTATAATACGTTTTTGTGTATCTCTTACAGTTTACCAGTTATTCAAAAGAATGAAGAGGGCTTCAAGGGTTATTCTCAATAAATTCAGGATATACATTTTATCTGCCATGTAAACATCTTTAATATACATAATTTTAATCAAAATTGTTTGAGCCTTTTTTTTTTTTTTTGAAAATCGAGAATTTCAAAAAATTATGCATATAAAGGGCAGTTTGGGCTGGGAGGATTTTTCTGGAAATCTTTGTGTGGAGTCCGAAGATGCTAGATAAGCTTAAATAGCAAGTTTAGTTATGTTGTCCACAGACACACACAGACACACATATCACATATACTGACTTTTTTTCTAAAAATGCTTATTTTGATTCAGAGTGAAATCTGAGTATCAAATTTTTAGGTGGAATACAATACTTTCTCTACCTACTATGTATGTACATTTTGCAAACGTGTTTGATAAAATAAAACTGTTTGTTGAAAACAATCAAAATCCTTCACAATTCCTGCACACAACACTAATTACCACGTACCCATGGGGAATTGAAAATATTCATGACATGATTGACATGAAAATTACAGGTAACTAAAGTAACATTATAACATTAATGTTAAAACACCTTAATTCCAAATTCCAAACCTTTTATTTCAACTAAATATTATGAATAAATCAAACCAGGCATCCTCTAAACTGCAGCGTGCAACAAGTTGTGATTGTTCGTTTTTACTTTCTCTTGATTAGCATGATTTAACCAAAAGAAAATAAATAATTCTTAAAAGAAAGATCTTTTTTAGGAATTGTTTTATATGGAACAGCTAGAGAAAGTTATGTGAATGGAACACATCAAATTTTTAAAGTCAACAACTTTCTCATTTATCTTTAAAAAAAAAGCTCTACATATGCTTATAAGAATTGTCAAAGGTAGTTTAAGCTCTGAAACAAATACGCGTTCGCTGGGCCCCGCAGTCACTTCACCGGAAAAAAGTTTGTCCCGAAACGGAGGAGAAGAAGAAGAAGAAAAAGCCGAATTTTAGAAGAAGATTAACTAGTTTAGTTTCGCCACTTGTGTTTAAAATATTTATTGTGGACAAACTATGCTTTTGCTCCAAAAAAGACATACTAAACATCATTACAGCATTAGTTACCACATATGAAAACTGATTTGAAACAAATCGGTGACTGGGTGCTAAAATACATAATTAACGTCAGTATTTTGTGAATGCACCTGAGGTAAATTGTTTTGTATATTATTTATAGTGTTCTTATTGGGAAGAGATACCACGACACTGCTTGTAAAGAACGCATATACAAGCTTCCTGCACCTTGCCGTGATCGAGTAATAGAAAGGTGACCTCGTCCCATATTTCTGGAGCGATTTCATATGAGTAACACACCTTGTTAGCGCAATATAGCCCTTGGTCCACAGGGCATTGAACCCGTGCACTACCTCGGTCTGTTCCTTGTAGCCTGAGTAAATCTGTTCTGCAGCCTTTAAGAGCATTCAACGCTATCCTGTTAATCTCGAACTATTTTGGAGAGCTATATTTCATTTCTTGTCGTTACTTTTTTAGCAAATTAATGAAATGACCACGCTGTTCAAGAATGCTCCTCAAGGTTGTTCAGAAGCATACTGAAATGTAGTATTCCAATAAACAAAACTTTAAACATTCTAATGTTACATTCACATTATTTATTCTTCTTCTTTGTCTTTTCTAATCATCTTAATACTCTATTCCTCTTCTTGCTGCTTTCCTTCTCCTTTCTTTCTTCTTCCTTTCTCTTTTCTTCTTTTTATTGTTCTTCTCTTCCTCCACCTTCTTATTCTTTTAGTCCTGCCTCTTCTCTTTCATCTTCGTCTGCTTATTCTTATTTCTTCTAGCCTCAACCTCCAAAACTGCTCTTCCTCATCTCTATCTCCATTTCTTCTTCTTCTTTTTCTTCGGATTCTCTTCTTTGTTCATGTTTTCTTCTGTTTCTGTTTCTTCTGCTTATGCTCTTCCTCGTGTTCTCATGATGCTTTCCCTTTTCCACGCTTCGCTTTTTTTATTTTTCTTCTTGTCTCTCTACCTTTTCTTATTCCTGCATATACTTCTTCGTTTCCTCTCACTTTATTTCTTTCTTTCTTCCTCTCTTTCTCTCTGTTAACAAAGTAAATTGATATAGTGCTTCAAACAGTATGAATCTCAAAACTGCATTCCAAGTTACGCCCATGTTGACAGGCTATAGGGAATAATATAATTCAACTAGCATTTCACTTACGTTCACCGCAAGAAACTTTCTGATAAGAATCTGCGGTTTAACCCGTGGAGAATTGGAAATTATTAATATTTCAGTAGAATGTAGCTCTCAGTGGGTCGATAATGTTCTAGAAACTCGCAGCATTTAGCGTATGGTGCATTATTTTGAGATCGATACAGCATACAGTGGCGTCAGTTCAAAAGGGCTCGCTGTCTCGCGGCACATTTTCCCTGACCCACACGACGCGTGTGATGACAAGAACAGCCGAGCAGATGGCAGTAGGGTTCAAGGCTTGCTATTCAGTTTAGTCATGGTGCGATATACTACAGAACAGCGAGTTTTCATTTGTAACAACTTTATAAAACTGGGATCACCTGCAGAGTGCCGTAAGGCATTTCAGAAGCGCTTTCCTCAAGCTGAGCCGCCGAATAGACGCACAGTGCATAAAATAGTGAACAAATTCAGAAGTACAGGTTCAGTACTCGACCGGAAAAAACACAGAAAGCGTCACATTTTAACAGAGGAAAAGCTGGACGATATCGGTGCTGAGTTAGAACGTTCGCCAGGGAAGTCTCTTTATAAGTTAGCACTCCAAGCAGGAATCAGCTATGGGTCTGCACAGAAAGCAACACGGCTACTCAAGTTTCGGTCATTTAAAACAACAGAAGTGCTAGGCTTAACCGATACAAACACACAGAGGAGAGTACACTTTTGTTCGTGGTTTATAGAGTCTAACATAAACCCCCAGTTACTAATATTCTGTGATGAGACATGGTTTCACTTGTCATCAGAAACTCAGATCGGCGTGTGGTGTGCCTTGTGTGCGACTAGAATAATCGGCCCTATTTTCTTTCACAAAACAATTAATGCTGAACGATACCGCACCTTAATTTTGGAACAATTTTTCTCACAACTGACCGACGAAGAACGAATGTGCGGTGTGTTTCAACAAGATAGGGCTATAGCTCATGTCGCTCGTACTTCTCAGAACTCAATTGCTGACATCTTTGGCGAGAGAATAATTAGCGCAGGCGCGTGGCCTGAGAGATCCCCGGATCTAAACCCTTGCAATTATTACTTATGGGGTTCTGTAAAACGCAAAGTGTATACATCAAACCCGCGAACATTAGACCAGTTGCAAAATAAAATACGGGAAGAAATAACAAGCATTTCTCAAGAAGAGTTGCAAAGTGTAAATGGAGATTTGTTAAGACGCTACAATGCCTGTCTGGCAGCAAAAGGAGGGCATTTTCTACATTTACTTTGAACAGGTAAGAATATAAGTCTAGTAGCTCACTAGTTCTCAAAGGGATTTAAATTTTAAGTGATTTTCCAATCAGCATTTCTTTATCTATCCTCTAGAGCAGACTCGCGCAATTTCATTATCTCTGAAGGCCAAACTCACCCGCTCGACCAAGGACCACGTTACTTTGGACCTACGTTGCAGGCTACGGCGTGAATCAGGTTACGTAGTAATGGAAGTCTTAAACATAGCCAATATTTACAAATTTAGCAAGAAATGTATTTCTTTGTGTAGAATGTAGATATATTAGACGACTGTAATTTTACTTCATCGGGCCATGACTAGGTTAGAAGAATCACGTGCCATTGGGTGTATTTCTTTGTGTAGAATGTAGATATATTAGACGACTGTAATTTTACTTCATCGGGCCATGACTAGGTTAGAAGAATCACGTGCCATGGGAGCTTGAAATCTTATATTAGTCTACTACAGCTAAACTTCCTAGTTTTGTTAGTAGGTTACTACACTCTACAGTAATACAAATTAATATTCATATTAACATTTTTGAGCCTTTCAATTAGAATTATATACAAAATTGTTTACACACACATATATCTATGTACAGCATTTCATAATAACAGTTAAACATAAACATAAAGTTTAGTAAAATTTTGCTGAAAGCATTTAAATATAAACACAAAATTGCACTGAGAATATTACAATTATTCTTAACAGTTCAATATGAAACATTACATTTCTTTGTTTTGAGTATTTCGTCAAATGTTGGTGTCATTTTTTTTAATACAGCCTCTAAATTGTTATCAGAGACTATTTTAACAGTTTCAATCAGGCAGACGGGCAAAAATTAATAACATTGTGGACCGCAAGTGGTCCGCGGGCCGAATGTTGTGCAGAACGGCTCTATATACGCGAATCACTGTGTGTTCGGAGTCGAAATAAATAAGTTTATTTACTTTGAAGGAAATTTGTAGGAACTTATACAATCTTATGAAAACCAGTGCAAAATTAAGAAAATTCACTTGAGTTTTATTAATGGACTCTCTTCAACTTCTTAGGATTTCATTATCTACATTGGGCGCGAAAAATCAGATATGGTGCTCAGAGGCTTTATCAGCTTGAGGTTCTTTTACATGTCTTAAATCAAAGACACCGGACCACGGCTTCTTTACTTTCTTTCCGAAGGAAACCATACTAAGAATTCTAACCCCCGCGACCTCGGGAACAAGGGTTGGCGTGGTATCCCTAGACCATGAAGGACGATGAAAAACTAACGGTATTTCATATTGAGAACTCCTAAAAATTACAATTTTTGGGCATACACCTTCAGGTATGGAGTTAAAACATTTTTATATGGAACTTGAATACCAGTTGACTCTTCGCCTGCGGTGCCACAAGTAGTAAAAGCGGGCGTTAAACACTACAAAAAAAAAAGCATTTGACTCAAAATGTGGTTTAAATTGGTACAAAGTGAAGAAAGGCTTACATGCAGAGTCTAGTAAATAATGTACACATGCTATGTACATAATGTATAGAGAAGGTATTGTATTCCACCCAAAAATTCGATACCGAGATTTCACTGGAAATACACGTTTTAGGGTCACCTGTATAAAAACAGTTTTGGAAAAAGGTCCGTCTGTGTGTGTCCGTGTGTCTGTGAACACAATAACTCAAAAACGAAAAGTCGGTAAAATACCAAACCCTACCCCAAACTACCCTTTACACGGAAAATGTTTTAAAATGTTTGATTTTCTCAAAAATGGCTCCAACGATTTTTATTAAAATGTCTTAAGATATTTACATGCCAAATAAAATGTCTATCTTGAATTTTCTGGGAATAGCCTCTAAGACCTCTTTATTCTGGATGATTATTATTGCATTTTGCATGGCTGGTAAACGTAAGAGATAAACAAAAACTTACTAGACAGAAAATGTAAATCTCGATAAAACACACAATTTAGGTTATACACATTTTTTTTCGTGGAGTAGCCGTTTTCGAGATATTCCTTGCTATTGATTTCAGTTTCAAAATACTTTTTAACGTTTCTCATGCGGAACTTGTCAACGCTTGGCTACTCTAGGAAAGTGGTTACACCACTCGCCTCTCATCTAGAAGGCCCGGGTTCGAACCCAAGTGACCGCATGTAAGATTTGTGGTGGTCAAAGCGGCCCAGGGGCCGGTTTTTCCGGGTTTCCCCCGCCATCGCATTCCACCGGTGCTCCATCTTCATTCCATGTATCACCAGTGTCATCGCTTGCGGTGCCACAAGTAGTAAAAGCGGGCGTTAAACACTACCCAAAAAACAAAACAAAAAACAACAAACGCTAGGAAACGGATTTGAATCCCATAGCAACCACAATTTAAAACGTTTAACTATTGGTTTAGCCTGGTGTATTCCCTTATTTCCCTTCTACTTATAAAGGAACTAAGTAATAACACCGTTTCTGCTAATGTTTTAGCATTAAATAGATGGAAGAATAAGCTTATTAACAATAATTTGTTACAGAGATGTAGAGAAAATCATGTGAATGGAGCACATCAGATTTTTAGGATATCTTTCCAAAACATTCATCGATGTTAGTCGATTTACTGGAATGTAATACAACTCCTGCGAATCAAAATTCCAGCACACCGATAGCGCTGATATGGTTCTGGCAATTGACAACGTCGATAACAAACAAATAATTTAAATGTACAATAAACATTAAAAATAAACGCGATTGAAAAACGCAATGCATACTTTTACGACGGTACAAGTCTAAAATGTGTGGTTTGTTCCAATTATATGCCACCTTTAACATCTAAGCCAGGCTGTTCCAACTCGACTCATCTGAGTAAGAATACTAGCGCGTAATTAATCGCAAACTTGAATTTCGGCTGGAAGGAGAATATACTAGCCAATACGTCACTGGGTGAAGCTCATAGTACAATACTTGTTCCTGACAGTTCATTCCAACAGCTGAATCAGCCGTGATAGCTTGCTGTCAATTCTGCACATTGCAGACAGATCATGTGAGTTGTGAGTAACCCGTTCTTTTGGCGCTAACCCAAGCAGCCTGATCTAAGGTCATATCAGTGATGTTGATCTTGATAATGATGTTCAGAAATTAACTATTGTGTTAATCTTTGGTTTTTATTTAAAAGCATTAAAGTCGCACATATACACTCTCAATAACAATTCCAGACTCTAGGAAGGATGAGGAATAATTCTGGATAAAGAAAAATTCCCACCCTCAAGCCAGGCATCTAACCACGACCTGGAAATTGGGAAACTAATACGCTAAACACCACACCACAAAGGCAGTTCTACTATTACTTATATGTATATGTGTACCTATTTTAACTTTCTCTGCCCTTTACATCGACAAATTTTCGAAATTTTTTATTTTCTGAAAAATGACTCCAACGATTTTGACTAAAATTAGACATATCTACATGATAAATAAAATGCATATCTTGACTTTTCTGGGAATATCCTCTGAAACCCTCTTCATTCTGGATGACTTTTACATAACTGGTAAACTGTAAGTGGTGGACAAAATGTTACTACACAATAAATGTAGTTCTCATTAAAACACAATTTGTTGGTTTTTTTTTTTTTTTTTTTTTTTTTTTTTTTTTGTGGAGTTGAAATTTCCGAAATATACCTTGTTTTTGGTTTAAATTTTTCTTTTCAAACGAGTGGCATTTTATTTTTCATTCTTTTCTTTCTTTTTCATCCCGGTCATGCAAATAGAACAGAATTTCCAGGAAATCACATAGCGACCAGCTCTAGAATATTTAACAGGCGCTTTAATTTAGCATATCCTCTTACCCCCTTTAAACCTATAAGAAAACTGTAATAAAACCATTTCTGCTAATGTTTATGTTCATTAAGCATAAAGAAGATAGAACAATACGGGTTTTAAGGATTAAGTAGAAAAAGTAATGCGAGCATAATACATCAGACTTTTTATAGCTCCAATCAACTGTTTCCCCACTGACCATAGGAGAAACAATTTAATGGTAGTTTCCAAGAATCAAAAGTGGCCGATTTTATACAAAAATACAGCCAACCAGGTTTGGGAATTACTAATTTAAATTCAGCTGAAATTAAAATTTTGCTTTGAAACTACACAAATTAATGAAATCACTTGCCAGCTCTAAATATAATATGATATTGTATTTAATGAGAAATTGCGTTTTATAAGCAACAATTGAAACACTTGTGTAAGCACTAAAAAGTTTTCCAAATAAACGCACACATGGAACACGAGGTCCCTATGGTACCAAACCAAAGATTATTTGCTTTAAACGGACATATATTTACCGTGCTATATTGTAAGGGAGTTGCGGTATTTATGTCAACTGATCAAACAGAATCACCTCTGAATCACCACAGTAAACTGTGAGCATTATAATGGGGGGGGGGGGTGGATGTCACAGTTAGCTTTTGTTGAATTCCAAGAACCTGTGTTCCCTATACTAGTTTCACTTTATTAAGAGAGAAGCTTTAATTAGTAATATTTATACAGCAGTAGCAGTAACACCACCACCACCTGGGGCCGCGCCGCACCGTGGCCGAGTGGTCAGACCACTTGCCTCTCACCTAGACGGCCCGGGTTCGATCCCAAGCGACCGCATGTGAGGTTTGTGGTGGACAAGGCGGCGCTGGGACGGGTTTTCTCCGGGTTCTCCGGTTTCCCCCGCCATCGCATTCCACCGGTGCTCCATCTTCATTCATGTATATTCAGTGTCACTGCCTGCGGTGCCATAAGTCGTTAAAGTGGGCATTAAACACTACCCAAAAAAAACACACCACCAACAACAATAGTAGTAGTGATAATAATAATAATAATAATAATAATAATAATAATAATGCGCGAATATGTTATTTGCGAAGGAAGGGCCCGGCCTGTAGCTCCCTCACTTCATCTCTTCCTCCGGGTGAGGGGCACAATCTTAATATACAAGGTGCTGTCCCTTATTCTCAGGTTTTATGCAACCCGCAGATTACAGTCTAACCTGAAAACATCGTTCCCGAGACCCATCTTCTGCAAAGTAACTTTGGCGCTACAAGCTATAGCTGAACAGTAGCGTATTTGATTAACGCGCTGTGGTAGCCTAAGGTACAAGATACTCAATTCAGGTTCGAATCTTTCCAAAACATTGAAAAAATTTCCCCGCTTTCTTTCTTTCTTTCTTTCTTCCTGATTTAGCACAAAACTAGATGGGATATCGGAATATTTTTTAACTTGCTTATTTGTTTCTTTTATTGTTGTTCCCTTTATTTATGTTTATTCTAACTTAATCAGTCCAGGTGAAAATGAACATTCTGAGGCATATTTATTCAGTTTCTTCTAAGTATACAGGTATTATTTTGTAAAACTAACATTGGTATTTGAGATAATACTACAGAACCAGACCCATTTTCAGGGTATCTCTAGAACGAAAAATACACAAAATACCTAGGCTGACAATCACAAACTGTATCAAATACATAGGTATTCACCAATAGTTTCATTTGAAAAGAAAATTAGTTAATCCCATAACTTAACCAACTTCTCAATATCCACTAGATAAAATGTTTCCGACCTGAAACTTAGTGATGAAACATGCTCTAACTACGAAGAACAATCGATAACATGTTAGGAGTTCAGGTATTTTGAAATTGTTTTTATTATCCTTATACGTTTTGAAAATTTCCTTTATTGTTTAAAGGCTTAGTGAAGTTTCTTTCTCAAAATAATTAGAAAGAAAATTAAGAATCGAAGACTGAAGAACACGTAAAATGAACTTTCGTTTGTTCTTCATTCGTATAACTTTTTGTTTACACATACAATTATTAGAGTAACAAACACTGAACTAACTTTACACCTCGATGGATAATACATAGAGAAGGAAAAAAGTGCACGTAGACTGGGGTCTCGAACCACTGACGCGCTGGAGGTGATCAGGGAACATGAAATTAACCAGTGTTATAGCTACATTCATTGCGCGCACTTGTTCCCTTAAAACTTGTGGGTATAGTGTCACACATGTCTCCCTCTCCGCTTCTGATGTCTTTATAACTGTTGTGGACCCCTTTTTGTAGCTCAAGCCGTTCATTTAGCCTGCATTCATTATAATTTACGTTGTAGAACGTATGACAGCGATCTTATTGATATAACATGTACTTTTTTTTTTTTTAGTTTAACGTCCTTTAACCTGGTTAGTCATATCGAACGATGAATGAAATTGGTGAAATGATGCTCAAATGATCTCGGGGTCCGTGGAGCTTAAAAAGTTACTCGACATTCATCTTCTCAGGATAAGGGAAAACCCCGAAAAAAACCTTATCCGGGTAACTCACCCTAAGCGAGATTCGAACTCACGATCTTTTGAACGTGAGGCAGACACGCTACCACCACACTACCCAGGCGGGCTACATGTATTGTGACATGAGTTATTAAGCGTATGTTTTTGGAATGGACGTAATTATTGCTACTAAGGTCTACTTTTCCGATGAAGAGCAGGCTAGATTTGCGTGATTACCAAATGACCGACTAGCACGGTAATTTCGACCTTATTACTTTCTGAGTATGAAGTATCTCCTAAAATAAAAGGATCAGGCGAACCACCTTGTATAAAAGTACATGCATGCATGCCTATAGAATGCCTACAAGACCATCTGGGTCTTTTTTCAATATTCGTAAATCTTGAACATTACTAACATAATATTGTTTTTGCCTTTCTTTTGTTTTGTCTTTCTTATGTTTCCTTAGTAGTAAATGTATGTTGGTTACTCATAATAAACACGTTTATAATGGCGTTACTAAAGCATTTTCTCTAAAATATCAATGAGGCAGCCCGAATGTGAAGCGCGCGCGCGCGCGTGTGTGTGTGTGTGTGTGTGTGTGTGTGTGTGTGTGTGTGTGTGCACGCATATGTCTACTAAATGCTTACAAGGTCATCTGCATCTTTCTCTAATATTTGTAAATCTCAAACATATCAACATACCTAATATTATTTTTGCCTTTCTTTTGTTTTGTCTTTCTTGTGTTTTCTTAGTAGTATTAAACAAGTTTATATTGTCGTTACTAACCATTTTCTCTAAAATAGCGACGAGACAGCCTGAATATGTGGATGTCAACTTCATATATTCACGAGAGACTATTATAAACTGCGATATTTATGAACACTAATTTTAGTAGTGATTTTTCAGGATTTATATTGTGTAGTGTCCTGAGAGCTTTAAT
The DNA here is from genome assembly GCA_030762935.1 of Hymenopus coronatus. Lineage (NCBI taxonomy): Eukaryota > Metazoa > Arthropoda > Insecta > Mantodea > Hymenopodidae > Hymenopus > Hymenopus coronatus. The sequence continues at coordinate 34,394,952 of CM060897.1, forward strand.
TCTTTAAGTGACTTATGTACCTAATAATTTTAAATGCCTCCGAAGAAAATCAAGCTATTGGGCAAATACAACCTAAGGCTAAGAGAATCAAATTGTAACGTTCAGGTAAGATCAAGAAGTATCTACTTATGAATTTTTACTTTCTCTACTACGTACAGTAAGTAGCAGAAATAGTTCTAAATTCCTTAAAAAAATCTAAATCTATAGTTCACTAGAAATACATATTTTGAGGTACCCTGAAAAAATAATAATAATAATAATAATAATAATAATAATAATTTCCACACACTCTCCCTTCAGATGGCGCTGACTGTTTATTATGCCATCCAAAAGCCTTAATAGTTTCTCAGGTCTAATTTTGGTCTTTAAGGTTCAATAAGATGCATGAAATAAATAGAAGAAGAATATTTTGTAAGAAGTTTATTTGCAGAGCACAACAGAGAAAGTAATGTGAATGGAACACATCTGCTTTTTTTACTCTTATTCTAAAATGTATCACTTCCAAATTTAGTCGAAACGGCACAATGATGTATGTATGTGTATACATACACAGACACACACACACACACACACACACACACACACACACACACACACACACACACACATGGTCGTCTCCTTAGCGCGGTGGTTGGCGGCTGCTTGCCAAGCGGGAGACCTGGGTTCGATTCCCGGTACCGGCGAGGGAAACCTTCCCCCGCTGGGAGACCTGGTTCGGGGTGCACTCAGCCTCATGAGGTTCCTAGGGGGGGGGTTAATTGAGGAGCTACTTGATTGTGAAATAACGGCTCCAGATCGCATTAACCGACCGGGAGGGACTCGAGGCGCTGATCACGTCTTACCCTCCAGCACTGCACCCCATTCATGACGCCTTCGGGCCGAAATGGGGAATGCAGCCATGGATATCGAACTTAAATATCAAGTTTAATATTTAACGGTCTTTTAGTTTTTGAGTTATGTTGTCCACAGGCACACACACGGACCATTTTCTAATTTTTTTTTTTTACTCAGTGGATCTAAGAAAACGCACAAACACACAGGTTGTGGTGTGTGAGGTGCCTCCCGCCGTTGTTTATCCATTGACTTTAGCTTTAGACCCTAGAACATTCTGGTCTCTTAGGGAGTTGAACTTGGAACTTCCGGAGCAGGCTGATTCCGTGAAATCGATAATTCACTGAAGTTCCAGCTTCAACACGTTTCTTTTAAGATGGGTGCAGGCGTCAAGAGTACTCGTATCTATAGGTACTCAGACGGGTGAGGATTCCGGATTAGCTTGCAACGTCAGCAGTAATTCGTTCCATGCATCGACCCAAATAATTACAGATGTCGATATTCTTGCGTGCAACAATCCAAGGTGACAACGCTCTCGCTTTCTCATAAACAGCATAGCAATTGGGCCAGATGCAATCAAAACGTTACGGCTCTATCCAGGAGGTTAGTACTTACGGATGCAAGACTTTTTACAGTTGACGAAGCAGAAGCTACTGACTGTTTTGAAAGACTGCGGAAAATATTAAAACACAACACATGATATTTTTTTTTACTATCTCTACACGTACTATGTACATGGTGTATAGAGAATTCGATACCGAGATTTCACCGGAAATAATAGTTTTAGGCTCCCCTGTATCCAAAAGTATCATTTTCAGAAAAAGGTCCGCACGTGTGTGTGTCCGTGTGTGGGTAAAATACCAAACTTGGTATTTAAGTTTAGTATCTTCCAGGGATGCGACACGAAGATTTTGAGAAAAATCCCCCCTCCCATATGGAATTTTTTTCTCGAAAATTTTGATTTTCTCAAAAATGATTTACGATTTTGATTAAAATATCATATAATAAAGATATTTACCTGACAAATAAAATGTATATCATGGATTTTCTGAGAATAGCCTCTGAAGACTACTTTATTCTGGATGAAGTTTACGGAATTTTGCATAACTGCTAAACCGTAAGAGATGGACAAAAACTCACTAAACAAAAAATTTAGAGCACGTTAAAACACACAACTTATGATATATGCGCCGTTTTTTTTTTTCGTGGAGTTGATCGTTTTTGAGATATTTCTTATTTTTGGTTTCAGCTTTAAAAAAACTTACACTTTGTCAACTCCTGCCCATACAAACAAAGGAACTTCAGTCACATAGCAACCAGCTTTTGACTATCTCTGTAACCTATGGTACTTTATTTTGCTTCTACTTACAAGGAAGCAAGTAATAAGACTATTTCTGCTAATTTTTTCTCGATTAGCATGAAGTAAATAGAAGCATAAGCTTTTTAACAATAATTTGCTGCAGAGATGTAGTAGAGAAAGTCATGTGAATGGAACATATCAGATTTTTTCTGTAATTTAATTGAGATTTAGGAACATTGTTGTCATGATAATTATTTCCAAACCGAAGCTCGAGATTAAATTACCTAACACACTATAGGTAAGCAAGAGAAGGATTCGGTCTAATTAAAATGCGAGAACGATGCCATTTTACTTTCTCTACACGTACTGTGTACTGGTACATAGTGTATAGAGAAGTTATTGTATTCCACCCAAAGTTTCGCTACCAAGGTTTCACCGGAAATTACGTTTTGAGGTCCACTGAGTCAAAAAAGCGTTTTAGAAAAAGGTCCGGTGTATGTATGTGTGTGTCTATGGACAGCATACTCAAAACTAAAAGACCGTTACATTCTAAACTTGGAATTTAAGTTCGATTTCCAAAGATGCGACACAGGATTTTCAAGAAAATCTTCCCACCCCAAACTACCCTTTACACAGAGAAATGTCTTTGTTAATTTTGTTTTTCTCAAAAATGACTAACGATTTTATTACAATGCCGTATATTAAAGATATTTACATCGCAAATAAAAATTATATCCTGAATTTTTTGGGAGTAGCTTCTGAAGTCCTATTCTTTCTGGATGAATTTTGCATAACTGTAAACCATAAGAGATACACAAAAACGTAGAACTCGTTAAAACACATCATTTATGTCATATTTATTTTTGTTGTAGAATTGACTGTTTCCGACACATTGCTTGTTATTGGATTTAGTTTTAAACTGCACATTTTCTCAAACGGGTCATTTTTCGTTTCATCTCTCTTATTTTTCTAGCAATGCAAAGCGAACCGAACTTCAATTGTTCACATATCGATCGGCTTTTAAAAGATTTGACTGTCGCTTTAGCCTAGTATATTCTCTTATTTCCTTTCTGCTTATAAGGAACTAAGTAGTAAGTCAAATTGTGTTAGTGTTTATCTCGTTTAGCATGATGTAAATATAAGAATAATCGTTTGTAAGATATTTTGTTTGCAGAACAGGTAGAGACAGCCATGTGAATGGAACGCATCAGATTTTTATAAAAAGGTCTGTGTATATACGTGTATATGGATGGACAATATAATTCAAAACTGAAGAGTCGGTAAAGTATCAAAGTTCATATTTAAGTTTAATATCTTCCAGGATGCACACAAAAATTTTAAGGAAAATTCCCCATCCCCCCAAAAAAACCCTCTGCTTGAAGTTTTTTTTTCGTCGCCCTCCGTGGTGTAATGGTTACCATGTTGACTTCATATACCCAAGGTCGCGGGTTCAAATCCGGCGGAGGACGATGGATTTTTTCGGATTAAAAACCCGGAGAAAACCCGCCCCAGCGCCGCTTTGTCCATCACAAATCTTATATGCGGTCGCTTGGGATCGAACCCCGGCCGTCTAGGTGAGAGACAAATGGTCTAACCACTCGCCACGGCGCTGCCAGTTTAAATGCATGCGTGGAGTTACTGGCAGATTAGAAAACCCAACACATTACATCAGAAACTATTATTTGTTTAATATTAAGAATAAAAGGTACAGAACCGACGTAGGAAGATTCTCTTTTGTTAATAGAACCATTAAAGAAAGGAATGAATAGCCTGTAGCAGCTTCTCAGTGCTATTTTTGAAGAAATTTAGGAAACATCTCAATACATTAATGTTGGATTGTATACAATCCAAGGAAATTGATATGCAGTGAATCGCTACATACCCTCATGCGTGGTTTTGTTACGGTACCTTAATGTTTTGATTTACTCAGTTGTGGATCTAGTCTCCAATGTTGAATAAGAACAGCACATACACAATTATAAATCTAACAATTGGTAAACACTGATAGGTTGCTTTATTTGGGGGGGGGTAGTGTTTACGCCCGCTTTTACTACTAGTGGCATCGCAGGCGATGATACTGGAGTTACGTGAAGATGGAGCACCGGTGGAATGCGATGGCGGTGGAAAACCCGTCCCTGCATCGCTTTGTCCACTGCAAATCTCACATGCGGTCGCTTGGGATCGAACCCGGCAAGTCTAGGTGAGAGACCCGGTCACGGCGCGGCCCATTTACTCTCTCAAAAATAAGAGCTCTGTAACTAAAGTGGAAAGCAGTAAATAACTGACGGTCTCACACGTATATCATCACGGTCTCCAGTACAAATCTGGCATCTGCAAGAGCCGATTCTCTCACCATTATCGCTGATATAAACGAAGGTCGCCCACGTTATTTGCTCACCCGCCACTGACCGGTGTTTGCTTCCAATTGCCCCGTTGAATTCTGCTACCTCTTTATCACACAAAGGGTTATATGCACACGGCGCTGTTGGGCCACTTGATTATGCTCTTTGTATTAAGCGGAGAAAATAATAAAGCTTTGTATGAATTCAGGGTCCTTAAAACATGTATTTCCGGTGAAATCTCGGTATCGAATTATTAGTTGGAATACAATACTTCTTTACTTACTATGTACATTAGGCGTGCGTGCTTGAGAAAATAATTACCTTACGTGAGAGACTTATAATTATTGTTTGTTTGTTAAAGACGCTATCAATTGCCAGGATTATATCAGCGCCAATGTGCCGGAATTTCGTCCAATAGGAATTCTTTTACATACCAATAAATCTACTGACATAGGTCTGTCACTTTTAAGCACACTTAAAAGCAATCAGTCTGGGTCGGGTTTAAACCCGCGGCTTGAGATCAGAAGGTCAGCGCCTAACTAACTGAGCTACCCAGATGACACAGAGGGTTTTATACATATAAAATTCAAGAGATATTTATAATTAAAGCCTGAGAAAACTACATTTCTCTGTGGTTGCAGACTGTGCATAATTTCCAAAGGGTTAACCTGGTGTCATGGAAGAGGAGAATGTCCGCATTTTTCAGTTTCAACCCTATTCCAAGCGAGATGTCGTCGCGTAACGTGAGCGAGTCGCATTCCGATGGTCGAGGGTTCGATTTCCTACTGGCCTCTCTGAACCATGGGTTTTTTTTTTTCATGATTTTTCCCGGGATGCCAGGCGAATGCTGGATAGGCTCATTAAAAATCCCCAAATTTTCCTGTCTACAATTTTCTCTTCCCATTTTCTTCTCATCTGTTTCGAGGTTGAAGGGCCAGGCGACGGTTTTCGGTAAGTTGCGGCTGGATGGTGGCTTGCGCATTGTACCGCTTGATCAGCATCCAATTTTGGTCTTTCGCGTCCGGACCCGGAGGTTCGGAGCTCGTAAGCAAGGACCGGGCAGCGTCGGAGACGTTCCATCTGTAGCTATTTGGGACCCCGTCCATGCTTGCGCCCGTCTGGTCGCCCTTCTCTTTCTTCCGGCATCCCTTCATGGGGTCACGAAAGACGCAAAGGGCCATAGAGCCTATGAACAGTGCTTAGCCTCAATATCTAAGGACCCAGTCTAAGTGTAATCCTCATCTTAATCCTTCACTTCTATTTGAGATATTGAAGTTAGGAATCTCTGTATTATGTGAAAACCTTTGAAGTGTTATGTTATTTAACAATTACAAGACCAAGCCCGTCTCGGTAGTGTGGGGTTAGCGTGTCTGCCTCACATTTAAAAGGTTGCGAGTTTTAATCTTAGGGTGAGTTACCCATATAAGGCTTTTTTTTTTCGGGCTTTCCCTTGTGCTGAGAAGACAATGTTGAGTAATGGTCCCGAAATCATTTGAGCATCATTTCACTGATTTGAGGTTAAAGGACGTTAAGCTATTAAAAAAAGTGCAAACGTTTAACATTTCATACACTTGTTTATCTCAAGCATTGCTAGATGGTTTCACCTTTATAGAAAACTTGCAATCTATAAAAGTTCCCAATTTTCTATGGGGAATTGAAATCGATTTAAGTACATTATCGTATTGAACTCTGCATGGAAATGCGGGTTCAAATCGTGTTGAATCTTGGATCCGATACCTTTAAAAGGTAGGATCGGAATGAGATTGGATCGAAATATGTTGCATTGAAACAACTTGTATTTAAATCGGTTTGAATACTGTAAAGTCCCTCTTTTTCTGCTACATTCGTTGCACGCGATAGTCATTTGCTAATATATATCTTTTAAATTCCTCTGTGGTAGATTATAACAGAACCACTTTTATGATTATCTATAGTTTGCAATGCATTCTCAAATATAATAATGTAACAAATATATATTAAATGGATTCGCCACGCAATTAAAAGTTGACCAATATGAATGGATGAATAAAATTATTCTCCAAAGCTTACGTATTCAAAACGATCTCATCAATTCGCATTGAACTTAACATGTGAAATGCAGACCGTATTGAATGGAACTGGACTCAAATCGATTTCAATTCCCCATGGAAACGTGGTAAATATTTCCAGAACTTGAAAAGCATCGTGGGGCGGGGGGCTATGGAAATCAGAAAAATACTACATTCGCCAACACGTTATGTCCATTTCCATATAGAGGAGACAAGCGCTAGTCAGTCGCTATAATTGCTGGGTTTGAAATTTGTTTTTTCAATGACATCATGGAAAACATCTGAATGGTGACAAGGTATCTACAAATTAAAACATATAACGAATATCTCGAAATTTGTTTATGCCACAAAAAAGTAATTAAAACTCTTAATGCAGATTTTCAAATAATAATTGTCAACACAAAATCTTGTCTGTCACATACGTACGTAGTATGTGCTTCGGGAGGAATAATGCATTTCAATGGTGAAGGAACGGTCAAACCGCGTGCATTGAAGGAGGCAAATATCTACTTCCTAAATCTGTAGAGTACATAATATCTACCAGCCTTAGTATCAAGGTGTGATAAGCACACAATAGTCGCTGATTTCCTCCACATCATAGAATGCCGGTCAGCGTGACCGGAGCGTGATAAGCAGTAGCAACATGGCGCACGGCGCATGACAACATAATCGCACCACTGGAAAAGAAACCTGTTTCCAGTCCGGCGAAACCCTTGGTGAAGCAATATAGTCACGGCCGAAACCCGCTCTACTATATAAATCCGGGCTGTCCACTTTCGCTCTCTTACGTTAGTTTGAGTCCAAGTTAAACGTGTGAAAACAAGCATTCTGTGATATATTCGACAATAATCCGTAACGAAGATGTCCGAAAAGTAAGTAATTTATTCTCAGATGATCATCTGTAGTTAGTGATTTAAAGTGCAGTGTCATCATGACGTAATGGGAGATACAGGTGTTTTAAATCGAATAAGAATGTTTCTTTTGGACGTTATAAGTGATCTTGCCATGGCATGTCACGTCGTGACCTGTATCTGTCAGTATTTTCGAAAACGTGGGAGTGTAGTGGGAGGGGTAGCCGGTAACGCCAAGAAAAAACCTCACTAAAACAAAGGAAGGGAAAATGTTAACAAAGCGGTAGTCATAAAACGGTACTTGCATTAAAATAACACCTCTGAATCCTGCTAAGTTCCATTCAATAAGTTAAACCAATCTAAATAGTTGCCATGTTAAAGAAGTGCCTATCGGTGAATACATTAAATAAATGGTCTGTGAAAAATATCAATAAACACACCCATTTCACTTTTATCTCCCCTTTAGTGGCTAGAGAAGTATGTTTAACACTCAAACATTTAAGATTTTTCCTTGAATAACTCAAAAATGAAAATGTGTATTGATGTCAAACTTTGGTTTTAAATTAAGCATCTTCCAAGCATGTGAATACAATTTTTTAAAAATATTTTCCTCCACAGCAAACTACTCTTTTATGTGGCAAATTTTTCATTAATGTTGATTTTCTCAAGTAATGTTCTAAGAATGTTAATTAAAATACCACATGTTTAAGATATGTGTATGACTAATAAAATATAGGTATATCTTGAATTTCTGTAAGCAGCCTATGAAGAACTTTTCATTTTGAGTTCACATAATTTTGTATTACTGGTGAACAATAAGAGAAAAATGTGAAGTCTTGTCAAACGCAATTTGCTATGTTTTCAGTATTCGTCACTTTTGTTTTTAAGTTTGCAGTACTTCTAAATTTTTTGAAGTACTATAAGACATGCAAAGAGTGCTGAGTTGTATATTTTTAAAGATACCACATACTTTTGTGGAAGAGTGGGGGAAAAGCTATATGCATGTCTATGAAATTATGTACTTTTTCATTGTTTAATATATGTTTGAATATTCAATATTTTAGGGGGAATATTTTACCAGTAGTTCTTTGGAATGTGATGAAGTAGTTAACATTTTTAGTACTTAGATAAAGTATTTACATGGAAGTACTTTAAGACAGGGGGGGGGGAGGCGAAGAAAAAAAAAAAAGAAGTATGTTTGCATATCCTGCTAGTAAATTTATAATCATAGATTATTTTCCTAATTTACTATGTAACATTATGAGAAAGATATAATAATGATAATTTTATTGCAGCCAATGGCCATACATGGTTTACAAAAGAATTTGGTAATAATGTTACTATAATCTGGATTAAAATATAATTGTTTCATAGTCCTAAAAATTATAAAACAACATTACTAAGTGTGGTGACAGTGATGTGAAATAATAATTTTGAAAAAATGTTTTTGGAGCACATCACCTACTTGCATAATTTTCAAAACCTAGTTTCTAGGGCTGTGGGGGCCCCCCCCTGCCATTGTCATTTTTGGATTGACTCACAATGGGTGTAACAGCTGCAGAAACTAATTTTAGAAAATCATAGAAGCAACTATACTCAGTTTAAAATATTAAATTTTAAATTCAATTTTCAACTTAAATTTCACACATAAAATAACTGAGAAGTTGCACTAACTAAAGCTTGTGTGTTTTATTGTAGGGCTGATATTGCTCTCATTGGACTGGCCGTTATGGGCCAGAATCTCATTCTAAACATGAATGATCATGGCTTTATAGTGTGTGCATATAACCGTACAACAGAAAAGGTAGATCAGTTCCTGGCCAAGGAAGCAAAGGGAACCAAGGTTATTGGCGCTCACAGCTTGGAGGAAATGGTGCAGAAACTGAAGAAACCTCGCCGTGTCATGATGCTCGTTAAAGGTCAGATGTTTAAATTATCTATATGGATATTATAAAGATAGAAGATTTGTGTGAACAATGTAATTAAAAAATACATAAATTCATAACTTAGAAAAATGGTTCAATATTTTACTAGTGCAACACAAAAGATTTTCAAAATAATCCCCTCACCCTAAATTATCCTTATAGAAAATTTTCATTACTAAATATTGGCTAATGTTTTTCATTAAAACATCACATATTTAGACCTTTGCATGATTAATCAAATATGTTTCTTGAATTCCTTTAAGCACCTTGTAAAATTCTCTTTATTACAAATGGATTTAGTGTAAATTTATATATAACGTGGGCCATAAGAGTTAGATAAAAGGTTAGTGAAAGATGAGCAACGGAAATCTCATTAAAGCACTTAGTTTATGACAAACACAGTTTTTGTGGCGTTAACCATTTCCAAGATGTCCTTGACTTGAATTTTCCATTCTTAATACATTTTGAAGTGTTTGGTCACCATTGTTTTGTTTTTAGCAATTTCATGCAATGAGCATGAATTTTAAAGTCAGAGTCTGCCAGAATAACCCATTTTTTAAAGATGTACTATCGCTTTAACCTCCTGTATCTCTCTGTAATGAAACTATTTCTGCCTGTTTATCTTGATTAACATGAAGAAGACAGTAAAGTCAGCTTTTGGAAGAATGAATAGTGTAATATATGTGATTTGGGTTAGATTATTAATGAGAGTTTAAGCCCTATTAGCTTCTCATCCCTGTTACCTTAATAGATCCGAAGTGAAGACCTGTAATTTAAGTTTTTTATTAAATTGTGTCCTTTAGTAAAGCATAACATTTTTCTGGGTGAAAATGAGGCCATCTGTCTTGGCCTAGAGGAAAGCAGACTCCACAAGCCTCGTTCTAAAGGCTCTCCCTTTGCAGTTGCAAAGCCTTTTCTTTTTCTTTTGTTAAGTGGTATATATATTCACATTTATTTTGCTCATCATACAGGTAGTGGTATATGCTGGGATTATGACTGGGCTATCCTCGACCTAACAAAGGCAGACAATATAAGGAATTGTTCATTAAGTGTTATTTTATATGCATTGTCGATTTTGTATGTTTATCCAGAGCTGTTACCAAATACACTGAATTTGATAGTATTCCAGAGAATTTTCTCTGTTGCAAAAGCAGCTTTTCCGCAGTTTCAAACATCCGAAGCTCCACAGAACAGATAACAGTGTAGCTCTATTCTCTCATCTGTTTGATAGTATAGAGAACAAGACATATTTCACCTACAACAAGCTAATTTTCCAGGAGGAAAACTGGTGATTGTATTTAATATTGTTAATGTCTAATGTATTTAGGCTTCAGCGATAGCTGTGATAACCTATAATATATGCCACTGCTTACTGGGAGGACAGTGTCCAGAGAGAAAGTTTCAACTCCTGTTAACTGAATATGAGGATCTCTTTTGATCCTTTAACTGAGAGTTCTGTGAACTCTTTGACATGATTTAGCTTTGGAATCCTGTCCCAATATCTTTTACATCTTTTGGCATTCCCAGACTTCTACCTTTTCATTTAGATAATCTAGCATCCCACAAAATGGTTCTAAGCCAATAAATGGAGTAGTGGCTCACTCTTTAGCCAGGCAATCAACAATTTCATTACCTTCATGTCCTGACATACATTAAGGTAACTGTGTTCATGTTTGTCTGCTGGTTTCTGCTTCTGCTAGTGTAGACAATCCCAAACAAGCTTTGTTTGAACCTGTAAGCAGTGAGAGCCATTAATGCTGCCTGCTTGGTTGTCTCACAAGATGTAAATTCTGGCACTAAGAATGTCTTTATTGACATTTACATGGGCACAGATTTCTATTGCATGCATATCTGCTTGAAATGTAATGAGACCATTGTGAAGGGCTTTTGATAGGGCAGTTGGACCCATATATCCCCACAACAGTTTTCTGTCCATTTTTGAACCAGATGAGTGGCCTTTTTTGCTTTCTCTAGCAAATATGTGCTATACACATAGTAGGTACAGAAGGTATTGTATTCTACCATAAATGTGATACAGAAATTTCATTATAAATACATATTTTGAGAACCCCCTGAATAAAAAAAATTTTTTAGAAAAATATCCTCTTGAGTGTATGCAGTGTGTGTAAGGGAGAGAGAGGGATGGGGAAGGAGGGATAGGGAATCTTTTGTAAGAAGTTTACAGAAAGCTAAGAATCATGTGAATGGAATAAGATTTTTTTCAAAATTGGGTCCTCCTTTGTTACATTGATCTTGTTCAGTGAGAATTGCCAAGGAATGATGAAGGTTGGAGTCCTATATCCTGTTTAAACTCATGATTATTTTCATGGGTTCAGTAGATCAGCAGTGCTGATTGCACTAGTATATAAGACAAGCGAGCCTTTGAATCTTTAAAATAAGATCTTTTGTAGGACATACAACAGAGATTGCCACAGCTTTTCATGAAAAATCATAGCTTACCAGTTTCTATAAGAATAGTAATTCATATTTAATGTCTTTCTACAGCTGGTCAGGCAGTAGATGACTTCATACAGAAACTGCTACCTCTCCTGGAAAAGGGTGATATTATTATTGATGGTGGTAATTCAGAGTATCAAGATACAACTCGTAGAATGAACACTCTGAAAGAGAAAGGCATCCTGTTTGTGGGATCAGGAGTATCTGGTGGTGAGGATGGTGCAAGATATGGTCCTTCACTCATGCCAGGTGGCAACTCTGAAGCCTGGCCAAGCATCAAGCCCATATTCCAGGTAAGAAATGTAATCTTGAGTCAAACTCTCACACTTGCTACCTAAGCTTTACTTACAATGAATTCTAAAGAATATTTTTCAAGGCCCATTTCTCTCATCAAAGCTATACATTGACTGTCATCGCCAGATTGGTTCTAGTTCTTATTCAAAGCATTTTTAACCCTAATGGTGATTTCTGGATTAATTTAAAAATTGTTGGCTACTTTTGCTTGTGTGTAATATTGCCATATTTTGTATACTATTTACATTTTATGCACCCTAGGATACAAAGATTCCCATCTTAAGGAAAATACAACATAAACTTTCTAGAAATTTGTAGTGTTCATAAGTACATTGATTGGGAATTTCTTCTAATTTTCTTCTCTACTATGTTTCTGTTGAACCTAGCGTTTGAAGGCAAGGCTATGGAAAACAATAAAGGTTGATTTAAAATAGAAATGATATCCATGACCATATTCATAGAAAGTAAAAATTTGATTTTGCATATTGAGATTTTAAATTTAAAAAACAAATTAAAAAACTTTCTCTACATCTCTGCAACAAATTATTGTTAAAAAGCTTATGCTTCCATTTATTTCATTACTTATTACTTGCTTGCTCCCTTGTAAGTAGAACAAAATAAGGGAGTATCATAGGTTAAAGTGATAGTCAAGAGATGTGACTGAAGTTCCATTGTTTGTATGGACAATTTTAAGTCAACATGTCAGCCTTCCTATACTTTTAATGGTGTATTATGCTCACATACATTCTAGAATGAGGTATGGAATAATATTTTGGGGAAACTCACCAGAAGCTAAAGATGTATTTATTAAGCAAAAACAAGCCGTTCGCATTATATGTGGTGAAAAGAAGTTATGTTCATGTAAACCACTATTTCAAAAAATTGGGATACTTACTCTGGCATGTACTTATATATTAGAGGCAATATTATTCGTAAAAAAAGTAGATTTACTTTCCAAAATAATGAAAATGTACATGCACATTATACTAGAAATCAAAAGGATATTCACTTAACATCTGCCAGGAGCCAGGAGCAGGAACTAGTCGCCCGAGTGTACTCGGGCGGGGGCAAATCACCACGGTACCTATCCGCTTTTCTTGCGGATTTACCCGTGTGATATAAAAGATGTAGTCTTATGCAAGCGTTTTTGTCAATGTCAAAGTATTGGGCAGGGTGTTCCCTCTGTGCAGCCGGCGCGGGCTGGTTTACCTATCTGAGTGGTCACCCACCCAGAGAGGGACCAGGCCCGATGCTGCTTACCTTGGCCAGCCGCTTGCGGGCTGTCAAGGAAAGCAGTGCCGGCTAGCGGGGAGACCTGAAGGGATATAGGTGGGGGAAGCCAGTGTTGCAGATCTGGTCGGAGTACAACTGGATGGTCACCCGTCCGAGTCGTGACCATGCCCGATGCTGCTTAACTTGGCGGGTAGAACAATAAAGGGAGAGGCGGCCGGAAAACTACCATCCCAAGGCGTCCTTGGGATGGCGGTAGCTTACGCGTCTCCTTGGTAGCGTGTGGTCGTAAAGACCGAGAGTGTTCACCTGGGGATTTGGGTGGGGAGCAAGTTTAGTGTATATTGTGCAAGCTCTTTCTCGCACAACGTCCACTATGTAAGGGATTCCGGAGTGGGAATGGAGAATGTGGGACGGGAATCTGCGGTCTGTGCCGTATATCATCCTCAATGCCCTGTTCTGCACGGCCTGCAGCCTGCGGATGGTGGAACGAGCCACCGAACCCCAGACCTCACAGCCGTACAGCATCAGGGGCGGGATGACTGCGCGGTACAGCCGTAGTTTTAGGTGTGTAGGCATGGTGGAGCGGAAGATGGGAAACAACTGCCGCAGGGCAGCGTGTCCCAAGCCGACCTTCTCCCTGACATGTGGAGTGAAAGTAAGGCCGCGGTCGAGGAGGACTCCGAGGTATTTGGCGGAGCGGACCCAGGGGATCCGCCTCCGCCGCAGCCTCAGCGACCTCTCCGGTCGCCAGCCACGGACTTTAGCCAGCAGTAGAGCTGAGCTCTTCTGCGGGCTGATGGCCATCCGCCACTGTTCACTCCATCTGCCTATGGCCTGGAGCTGTCTCTGTAGCGGGGGGAAGCAATATCGGGCGTTCTTGTTACGCGCCATTATGAGGACATCGTCGGCATACTGGCACGTAACTGTACTGGGTTCTGTGGGGAAGTCGGACATGTAGGCAGCAAAGAGTAACGGCGACAGCACGCTGCCTTCCGGCACTCCCGCCGCTGTGGGTCTGACTGTGGAATGCCTCCCCTCCACCCTCACCCTGAAAGTGCGGTCCCGAAGGAAGCTACTAAGCAGGTGAAGGTAGGGGGGAGGAATTTCTGCGTTCTTGAGCTTGTACAAGAGTCCCTGATGCCACGTGGTGGCGAAGGCCTTTTCCACGTCCAAGAGCACCGCGACTGTTTTGAAGTTGTCCTGGAAGCCCAGGGCAGCCTTCTCAGCCAGTCGCAGCAACTGCAGGGTTGTGGAATGTCCAGTACGGAAACCAAACTGATGATCCGGGAGTAGGAGTCTCTCTTCGAAGAGAGGGGTGAGGCGAGGTAGGAGTAACCGCTCGAATGCTTTCGAGACGGCAAGAACCATGTTGTGTAAAAATGGAGTGATGCACTCCATTATATCATTATATAACTCTCTTCCCAGCGATATAAAAAATACTGGAAACTATAATGCATTTAAAACCAGAGCAAAGGCTTTCTTGCAGGAGCACTGCTTCTACACTGTAAAGGAATACTTACAATTTAATAAATATCCTCATACTATATCATTGTATTAACTATCTTGTATCATATCCGTATAAACCCATTATATACTGTAAATATGTACATATCTAACTTGCTGTAACTGTTGTAATGTGAATCTAATCATTGATGTATCCTGTATCAGAGTACAATGTACAAAATTAATTTTAAAGGATTAATAAAAAAATTGAAAAAGGGGTTAACAAATTCCTGTATGAGAAGTATAAGTTTTTCAAAGCTGAAACTAAAAACAAGGATATCTCAAAAACGATCAATGTCACAAAAAAAATGTATGTAACATAAATTGTGTGTTGTAACATGCTCTACATTTTTTGTGTGGTAAGTTTTGTCCAACTCTTATGGTTTAGCAGTTATGCAAAATTCTGTAAAATTCAATAGTCTTCAGAGGCTTTTCCCAGAAAATTCAAGATATACATATCATTAGTCATGAAAATATATTTAATATACAATATTTTAATCAAAATCGTTAGAACCATTTTTGGAAAAATCAAAATTTTCAAAAAAAGTTCTATGTAAAGGATAGTTGGGGGTGAGGGAGTTTTCTTGAAAATCTTCATGTCCCATCCTTGGGAGATACCAAACTTAAATATCAAGTTTGGTATTTAACAGCCTGTTCGTTTTTGAGCTATGCTGTCCACATATGCATGCACGGATCTTTTTCCCAAAAATGCTTTTTCTGGATTCAGGGGACCCAAAACATGTATTTCTGCTAAAATCTTGGTATTAAAATTTTGGGTGCATTACAATACCTTCTCTGTACACTATGTGCATAGTACATGTAGAGAAAGTAATGATGACCTCTATCTTTTTTTGAAATGGATAACTTCTGATTTTATGTTTGTTAGGTAAATTAAGAATACCTTTTTTCAGTAATAAAAATCACTGCTGGCTATACTAACATGTATCAGGAGGTGCTTTGGCTGTCCTCAAGACTCATCGACTGTGCTTTGCATGGCAAGAGAGAAGACCTTAGAAATCTGTTGTAGTGTTTTTCCCCTTCATGTCTCATCCCGCAAATATATCCAATATACCATGCTAGTCAGTCATGCTACTCCCTGAGACCACAGGCTAGCTTACAATTCAAACAGAATATTATAGTTTAAATGTAATGAGTCACTTTTTTACACATTTTGCTTCAACTTTGTCTTCGTTTGGAAAGACAGGTTTCAGGGTACTTTAACCCTATCTTCAGTTCCAAGGATGACTGGCACTACATGCAACAGGTGGTTGTGTGCAGCCTGGTGTTGTGTTGCCCTCTATTCTTGTCAACAGGAAGACGTCATCAATGGCGGGGACATCAAAATTCATAAGGGAATCTTTTTCTTTGGTGATAAAGAGAATCTTTTTCTTTGGTGATAAAAATATTTTCCCAAATTTGCAGTTCCAAAGGTTTCTTTACATATTTAATCAACTCTATTTCTTCCTTTATGTTATGATTTTCAGACCAAAAATGATGTGCTACTGCAGACTTGTCTACATGCTTTTGCCGAATGCTTCTCAAGTGTTCTTTCATCCTAGTTTCTAAATTTCATTTTGTTTTACAATATAAATCTTATTGCAGTCTTGGCAGTCATTTTATAAATTCCTGATTTTTTAGTATTCGGTGTGGTATCTTTCAAAGGGTGATTCAATAAGTTCCAGATATTATATCTATTTTGAGGGGCCAGTTTTATATTTAAGTCTTTAAAAATCCTTTCGAATTTCCAGAACACTTTTGGGTGAAAAGTAAATTTGCAAAATTTCACTGATGGTTTATCCAGTTTTCCAGAGAGGTGATTTCATGTAGTCTTTTATTTCTTTTGTGTCTGTAGACCAATCTGTCTATGATGTTACTATTGTAATTGTTCAGTTTGGCAACCTGATGAATGTGTGTGTAGTGTTTTTGGTATTCTGTTTTATTCAATGGGACATTGATAAGCATATGAATTAGACTATGAAAGATGGCAAGTTGATGTTGATGGGTTGAACTGGTTCTGTGTATGTAACTGTCAACATGTGTTGCTTTTCTGTATATGCCAAATTCTAAGCTTGTTTCAACTCTAAAAAGGGCAACAATCCATCTTGTTTCTCTTCCATGGTGAACACTATAGATTTTTCTTACAAATTCAATATCTTTATTCCATCATCCATTAATTTTTTTAGGAATGGTGGCAAACTCATCATTCACTTATCTATGCCAGGATTTGAAAATCTGTGGGAAGGCTTCAGCGATTTGAATTTCTAAATTGCTCATATATAACTTAGCTAACATAGGTGAGAGGTGGTTGCCCATGGCCAAACCTGCAGTTTGTTGGAAAATGTGCAGCTATTTTGTTTTATGCAAAAAGATCTGTCGAAGTGATACATTCTTCAACTGGTGTCATGTCAACTTTCTTGAGCCACATGTTTTAATAAATTTGGAATTTTTTCAACAGGGATGCTCGTGAACAAGGATTCGATGTTGAATGATACCATCAACTCTCCAGTTTTAATTACATGTTAATTTTCTTTACAAAATCCAAAGAATTTTTTAAGATTAATGTTTCAAATTTATCAGTCTATTCAAATTCTTTTACCAGCCATTTTGCTAATTTGTAAGTTGGGGCATCTATGTTGTTGATGATTGGATGCATGCTATCATCATTCTTATGGATCTTTGGAAATCTAGGTTTCTTACTATTAAATTATTTTTCAACTTATTTGGGTTTATGGTGCTTTTAATAGTTTTGATAGTGTTTTCAATACATTTGTGTAGTGGAAATATCCATATCTAATTTATAGTATCAAAATATGGGGTATTTCCTGCAAAGCTCTTTATAATCAAAACAAATGTGTAAGGATAATGTATAATTTAAAACCACTGATACATATGAACATGCATTCATCAATAATAGCATATGGACACTACATTCATATATATATATATATGTGTATAAAGCAATTTATACTTATAACAGAAAATTATGTTAGAAGAGGTTTTAGTAAGAAAATATGAAGTAAAAGTGTAAATGTTCAAGGTTTAATTTTATACAATAAACTACTAAATGACATTAAGAACTAAAAATATTCAAATTTAAAACAAAATTAAAGCTATACCTCAACAATAGATGTTTATATAATCTGGATGACTTGTAAATAAATCTTCAATGTTATTACTTTAAACTCTTAATTTTGTGTATATTACTGTGAATGTTTTCTTGTTTTTCAACTAATTTGAATGTCAGCAATTTGTAAACAAATCTATTAGCTATTATTATTATTACTAGTACTATTATTATTACTAGTATTATTATTATTATTATTACTATTATTATTATTATAGGAATGACTTCAAATGGTGCTGGGTGGCAATAATTCAATAGTTCATTGTGTGATCCATGTGTTTTAATACATGTATTTTCTTCTAAGCTTCCAATTCATAATTTATCTTTTATTGGTTTTAAAAATTTTATTTTGGGGTGAGGTCATGATTAGAAGACCAGGGGGAGGGCTGGATGATGGATTTTGTCAAGCGTAAAATCCTTAGCATGGCTTCCTTCGGAAGGGAAGTAAAGCTGTGGGTTCCGTGTCTTAGATTTACGGCACGTAAAAGAACCTCAAGCCTGATAGAGAGGCCTCTAGCAAAATGAAGCAGTCTTTCACACCCAATATGGAATGGGATGCTGAGAACCACAGCAGTTAAAGAGCATCCATAAATAAAATGCCATTTCATTTCTTTCATTTTTTTTAGAAGACCAGAAGTGGTGTGCTACCCTGTATTATGTATATGCTTATGGTATAAACAGCTCATATGTTCCTTGAGTCCTGTTTTCAGATTTCTTTTGGTTCTGCCCTTGTTTACAAGATACATATAGTATACATGCACCTATGTATACATGTTATTACATGTTGTTTGGTATATTCTGGCCAACTTGGAATAGGGTCATTTATTTTATTGCAAGGTAGTTTTTGTGTACTGATTTTGTGGAGCTAAGGTGATGTTATACTTTGAAGATCCTTTGAAATTAGTGGGGTGCCCAGGGATGATAAGCGAATTTCCTGTGTGCTTGTGTTTTTTCTAGGATTTGTAAGTTGTTATTTTCTGGATATGCTTTTGTGATCCTCTTATCTATTATGGTTATTTGGTATACATTCTTGATGGCTATTTGGATGATGTGCTGGTATTCTTTATGATATTCATCTTCTTCCAATGGCATATGTAGTAATCTGTTCTGCTATTTAAGATAGCATGCTTGTATATTATAGGGTTGTAAACTGTTGTTTTGTGTATAATTTTATGCTAGAATTGGTTTTCTGTGATTGAAAGTTAGTTTGTTGTGGTTCCTAATGATTTTTATTTCTAGGTAAGGTAACTGTTCATTTTCTTCTCTTTCTGTGGTGAATTTTATGGATCTTTTTGAAGTTTAGTAATTTATTAAGATAGGGAGATAATGGGTCAATGATCTTGCTTTATTTTTTCCCCTTATCTGTTATTGTAACATAATACTTATGTTGCAGGCTATTGCAGCAAAGGTGAATGGAGAACCATGCTGTGACTGGGTTGGTGAAGAGGGGGCAGGCCATTTTGTGAAGATGGTACATAATGGTATTGAATATGGAGACATGCAGCTTATCTGTGAGGCATATCATCTCATGAAGTCTGCCCTTTCACTGACACACCAGGAAATGAGCCAGGTACTACAGACTTTGTGCCAAAGTACTGGAGAATATAAAGCAATTTCTTAATGTGAATGTAACAGCTGAAATATAAGTTCAAGTTCTTAGTGATTTGGAAAGCTGCAGGAATCTGGTTTTATTTTACAGGTGTTTGAAGAATGGAACAAAGGAGAGCTAGACTCATTTCTCATTGAGATCACCAAGGACATCTTGAAGTTCAAGGACAAGGATGGTAAGAATAATGACAAGTATAATTTCTTGCTGCATCATCAGATAATTTTGAAAGTCATTATATGTCATTCTGAGAAAAAGGATATTACTTCTTGCTTGGGTAATGCAGGAAAAGGCTGTAATTGGACAAAGTTGTTACCTATACTGAATATATAAAGAGAGAAAATTTGAATGTGCATGTATACAGGGTGTATCTTTATTAGTGTCATATGTATGGGGTAGTGTTTCTGACTACAAAACAGTAATAAAAAGTTCATATGAACATGGGTCTGAAAATCATTTATTTCAGAGTACAAAATAAAATCGAAAGTTACAATATTGCTTCGATGCATACAGTAGACCTGCGTTCCATGCTTTGGCATGCTCTATTGTTGAGAGAGAACCTCTTGGTGGTATTTTATACACAGATAAGGCTGGTTTTACTCATGACGGCATCTTCAATTTTTATAACACTCATAATTGGGCACTTGAAAATCCTAATGATGTACGACAGAACTTACTGCACAGAATTGCACATATCAGAGCCTCCATACCTTGAAGGAAAAGGTCCCTGCACTAAATTGGTCATGTTTCAAGACAGCAAGTCATGATTGCGTCCTATTGTGTCATCTATCAGCGATGAGCTGATTCCTTGTCGCAATGTGCACATAGTGGTGCACTACGAAATTAGAAATTCCTTGATCAAAAAACCACTGTAAAAGTGACCCAATATTCACAGATGAGGTGTGATGGAACTTGAATTGTAACATGGAATTTGGAAATACTCCGTAAATTGTTACTTCTCCTTTTACTTTCTCTACTCCTTACCTAAAATAAGTAGAAGAAATATTGTACTCTACTCAAAAATTAATTACCGTGATTTCACTGGAAATAACATGTTACAAGAGTCCCCAAAAGAAGAAAAAGCAATTTTAGATAAGTGTTTATGTGTGAAAAGTATAACTTAAAAACAAATGGTTGTACAAAACTTTGTATTTAAGTTCATCTTCTGGGATGTGATATAAACATTTACTAGAAAATATCTACCCCAACTACTCTTTACATGGAACATTTTGCAAAAATATTGATTTGCTCAAAACTGGCTCTAACGATTTTGGCTAATGCACCACATGTTTAAGATACTTTCATGAGGCAAATAAAATGTATATTTTGAATTTTTGAGAATAGCCTTTGAAGTCCTCTTCATAAATGGTGTACTGTAAGAGATACACAAAACGTATAAATATCATTAAAGCATACCATTTTATATAAAATGCATTGTTTTGTTTTGAGGAATTAACCTTTCGGAGATATTCCTTGCTATTGATTTCAATTTTGAATAAGATAGTTCTCATTTTTTCCCTTGGTCAAGAGAAGATACCACATAGCAACCAGTTCAGAAAACATTTGACTATCGCTTTAAGCCTACTGTATTCTCCTAGTTCCCTTATACTTACAAGAAAATGTGTTATAGGAAGATTGCAAATATTGATCTTGATTAACATATAATAGATGGAAAATAGCTTTTGTAAGATATTTTTTATAAAACTGAGTATTAGAAAAATTCATATGAGTGCAACACAAGATTTTTTTGTATATTTCTCAAGAAGATTTTCCACTGGCATGTTATTTATGGACACTCTTTAACTACTGTGGTTCTCAGCGCCCCATTCTAAATTGGGCATGAAAGACCGCTTAATTTTGCTCAGAGGCCTCTCTATCAGGCTTGAGGTTCTTTTACTTGCCGTAAATCTATGACACGGGACCAACGGCTTTACTTCCCTTCCAAAGGAAGCCATGCTAAGGATTTTTACACCTGAAAAAATCCATCGTCCGCGATAGATCTTCCACTAAAATACATGTTCCTTGGAAAACATTTTTAACCTAAATGACAACACCCTTGCACACTGGCAGAGACAGTCTTGATTCTGACAATCATTCATAATCCTTGTGCTTTCAGCATGGAATGAAACTGCTGTGTACTTAATAGGCACTAAACAATAGCTTGCTACCAACGTTTTGGAGTATACAGATGGCTATTGATCTGCAATACTGTAGAGAAGTGGAATGCAGATTGCTCGCACCATCACTGTCACTGAGTAGTGTTTATTTGAATTTGCCTCGTTGAGCTCTGCAATTCTTTAAATGCATAAAGGGTTATCTACTAATGTGAAATATAGCGCTGATGGGCCCTGGTATAAAACTCATCCAAGAAAATAATCTAATTTTAAACTTTCTCATAATAGCTAACCAAAAATAAAAAAAAAAATACCTCTTCTTAAGAAATCTGGGACTTGAGGATACACTACAAGGACTGTGAACAAATATACGAGGGTCAGTCAATAACTAATGCCTCCTATTTTTTTTTTTCTCTTTTAATTTGTAAGAAAATTAATCTGATTACACCGCATGAAAGCCACAACATTTAGGATTAAATTGTCACTTTTCAATGTAATCCCCAGGCTTTTGATAATCAAAGTAACCAATAACTTAATCATAATTCCCCTTTTAATAAAAATCGCCTGAAACCTTTTCATTTGGTCCATCTTTTAACAAGGGCATGTATTCCAGTGTGTTAAAATGCACGATCTTGCTTCCCAAGCCATTGATGCCAAAATGTTTTCACTGTCTCTGCATCTTCAAAGTGAATTCCACGATGAGCTTCCTTTAGCGACCCAAACAGGGGGTGCTAGGTCAGAGCTGTAAGGGGAATGAGCCAAAACTTCCCAGCCAATTTTCACAATCACTTTAGTGGTGTGATGACTGGTGTGTGGTTTTGCATTGTCATGCAAAAGAATGACATCTGCCATGGTCTTTTTTGGGCAAACTCGCCGAAAAGGTACTTTTAAGTTTTTTGAGGGTGCTGACATATCGAACAGAATTTATTTGCATCCCTGCTCCAAAATTTCAACCAGAATCACACCCTGTGCATCCCAGAACACTGTCACCATCACTTTCCCTGCTGATGGCACAGTTTTGAATTTTTTCTTCTTTGGTGAGGTTGTGTGATGCCATTCCATTGACTGTCTTTTTGATTCAGGTTAAAAAAATGAACCCATGTTTCTTCTCCAGGCACAATGTTTTCCAGAAACTCCTTTCCCTCCAAATTGAAGCGCTGCAAGAGTTTGGTGGCTATTGTTTTTCTCGTCTCCTTATTCTCGCTGGTTAACATTCTTGGTACCCACCATGAACAAACATTTGAGTACCCCAGTTTTTGAATAATCATCACCACACTGCCTTTACTGAGTGACATAATGCAACAAAATTCATCTGTTGATACCCAGCAGTCAGTACAAATGATTTCATTGACTTACTCAATGTTGCGTGGAGTCACTGCAGTCACGTGTCTACCGCTCCGATTTTCATCAGCCGATATTTGCCCTTGTGCTTCATTACAATGATGGACCCATCTTCTAACAGTGCTGACATCCATTATTGCATCACCATACACATTTTTCATCCTTTCTTAAATGGGCATTTCACTTTCTGCATGCAAGAATTCATTACAGAACGCTGTCTAATACGCACATCAATGTCAACCATTTTGCAAAAGGCAGCAGTGCTGCCACCTGTTGACTTAAGAAGTTTTACTGCAATAGATTAGAGAAGAAGGTTTGAGGAATTGCACCAAATTCAAATTGTTCACATCGCTAACTTAGTTAAGGAGAAAAAAAATAGGAGGCATTAGTTATTGACTGACCCTCGTATATAAGTAAAACAGTATGAAACATAGAAAGAAAACTTAACAAACATTTTGGGATGTCTAATCTAGGGAAGGGTCTGCTCCATAGTGCAGTGGTAGTGTAGCTGCTTGCCATGGAGGAGACCTGGTTTGATTCTGGTACTGGTGTGGGGAGTTTTCCCCCGCTGAGAGTCCTTGGTCCAGAGTGCCTTCAGCCTCGTGAGGTCCCTGGGGGATTGAGGAGTTGTTTGTTTGAGAAATTGTGGCTCCAGATCGAGAAGACCACATCTACCACCGAGGAGGGACTTAAGGTGCTGATCACGTCTCACCCTATGGCACTGCACCACATTCATGACAACTTCAGACCGAGATGGGGGGGGGGATGGAGTGGCCGGGTGGTAGACCATGGTCCCTTGTGGACTGTTGTGTCATGGAGTTACATTAATCCAGGAACATGAACTTGTTAATTCAGTATTGCAGACACAGAAATTTTTAATTTAATATTTACAAAAAATTATTTTTATGAAAATATATTTTAATTACTTTGATGTTCCAATCACTGACAAAGGGACAAGAAGTAAGGCTCAATCCTCAGGTACAAGCCATTCAGTTTGTCAGCTGATGAAGAGGAAGAGATAGTTCAAAACTAGTTCTCAGATAAATACTGAATTCTGTGATTTGATATACGTGCAAGGCCTAAAACCTTTTATGCAATCTTTTTACTTTATCTTCTGTTTTATAAAAGATATTCAATTTATGTTCATAATTTAATTAACGATTAAAATTATTATTTTTCTCAATAGTAATTGACAATAGACCATGTTCAAAACTTTTATTGCTGGTTTGGGAGGTAGTAGATTTTTCATAGATACAAAATTTGCTCCCTCTTTTGTTGAATATTATTAGCAGAGATATGCTTATTAGTTGTGATTAATTCTTGTCTAAATAAGTTGTAATGCTTAGAAAGTCATTCAAGCATTCCACATAAAATATTTGTGTTAACAGGTTCATATCTTTTGGAGAAGATAAAGGATTCTGCAGGTCAGAAGGGAACTGGCAAGTGGACGGCAATTGCAGCCCTGGAGTATGGCATGCCAGTAACACTAATTGGTGAGGCTGTATTTGCAAGATGTCTGTCGTCACTTATAGATGAACGTAAACAGGCTAGCAGCATTTTGAAGGGACCTGCCTCTTGCAAATACACAGGAGACAAAAAGGAGTTTCTGGAGCACATACGTCAGGTAAAATGTTGCAATAAAAATATATCCTGCATTAGAGTTTTGTATTATACAACTACATGGGAATATCAAAAAAATCTTTGTCCCTGATTTTAATGGTGAAAAGATTGTCCTAGTTAGTTTAATTTAAAACCCAAATTTGTGTGCTTTATTTTTACTTTCCCTACATGTACTGTGTATATAATGAATAGAATAGGTATTTTATTCCATCCAAAAATTTGAAAACACAATTTCTTTGGAAATACATGTTTTGAGGACCCCTGAATAAATAAAAAAAAGTATGCATCTGTAGTATAGCTCAAAAATGAAAGCACTGCTAAATACCAAATTTGATATTTAAGGTTAGTATCTTCCAAGGATGTGACACAAAGATTTTTAGGAAAATCCCTCCCACCCCAAACTACCCTTTACATGGAACATTTTTTTAAATTTTTGATTTTCTCAAAAATGTCTCTTAACAATTTTGATTAAACTACTGTACATTTATATGGTAAATAAAATTTATATCCTGAATTTCTTGGGCATAACCCCTGTAGTCCTCTTCATTCCAAATTACTTTTGCATAACTTGTAAGTCATTATAGATATAAAGAGTTACTACACAAAAAATGTAGAGTTCGTTAAAACACACAATCTATGTTACATACAGCTTTTTGTAGAGCTATTTCCGAGATATTCTCTGTTATTGGTTTCAATTTCAAACTACAGAAACAGGTAGAGAAAGATATGTGTATGGAGCACTTGGATATTTTATTTAGTTTTTTAAAATATTTATTTGTTTTAGAAGGTGTTGAACAGAAATAACAGTTGCATTTGAGTCATTCACACTACTTCATTAATAAGGTTTGTTTTTCCGTATATCCTTTTCAAATATAAAATAGTTTCTTGACATTTCAAAGTTAACATTTTTATTAAAGCCAAAGCCATCCCTTCATTTACCTATTTATATGAATTAGTCGATCTTGAATGCAAGTCACCTAGTTTTTCATAGCTTAATTTTGGAATTCAGCACATCATCTGTAATAAAAAATACATAACAATGTTTAAATGAAATTTAAAGGTTTGCCATGTTTTGCCACAAACTAATGAGCATTTTAAGCTGATTAAGTCCCTTATTATTTTTTTTTTTACTTAAATGGAATACATCTTTGGAGTGGACAAAGAGGGGAATACGGAAACTAGGATATGGGTGTGTTTATACAACATGATGGCAGTGTAAGTGTAACGATGATGATGGATATGATCTTGTATTTAGACAGCATACTAAATATAACATATTGTAAATGTTTTTACCTAATATGAATTTGCTCAACATTCAATCTAGAGCAGGAGAGATGGACAAGGGAGAGCAGAAATGTATAGTATGTGTGCAATTATAGAATGTGTGGGTGGGGGTGGAGGTAGTGCAGCTTAATGACGATGATGGATATTTTTTCTATTTAGACTACATAAGTAATGTAATTTCGTAACTTTATATACCTAATTTGAATTTGCGCAGAAATTCATATTGTGAATGGGAGATGGAGGAGAGAGAATGGAAATGTACTGGCTTGTCTATGTTCAGTGGTGACAGTGGCAGCTTAGCTGTTGCAATGATTAGGGATTCAATTAACACAACATACTTAATATATTGTTAACCATATTACCTAGTTCAAATATTCGTGTTATTTATGGACGCTCTTTAACTGCTATGGTTCTCAGCGTCCCATTCTATACTGTGCATGAAAGACCATTTAATTTTGCTCAGAGGCCTCTATATCAGGCTTGAGGTTCTTTTACATGCTGTAAATCTACGACACGGGACCCACGGCTTTACTTCCCTTCTGAAGGAAGCCATGCTAACGATTTTTATGCCTGAAAAAATCCATCGTCCTCCACCAGGTTTGAACCCGCACCTTGGGTATATGAAGTTATAATGGTAACCATTACACCAAGGAGGGTGACCAGAAGTGGGAGTGTAACTATAACAATGATTATGGCTGCTTTTTTTCTATATAGACAACATACTTAATATTGTAATGTTTTACCTATTTCAAATTTGTGCATAAATTCCGGTGGTGGCACAGAAAGGTAGATGGGAAACCTTAAATGTACTGGTATATGTGCGCTTGACTGTTGGCTTCCAATTCATTATGCGCAAGCACTATTGTAAAAGGGTGTCCTCTAATTTTATTTTAGTCTTGGAGAGTAATTTTTATCCAATGAAAATGCTCAATGGTCCACTAACAGCCAATTTTTGACGCAAAATGCACAAACTATGCTGCATACATCTTGGTAGTAATCTATCATTTCTCCCAGGTTTCACCAGTCCTGTATCCGTGAAGTTTGAAGCCTACTTTTTCTCTGCATGGTATTCAGAAAAAATATATTGCAAATGCAACAGGATCCTCCAGGTCTAAACATTAGTATTTTGGAAAAAAACATTGTCTTATACTCAGATAAATATGGTAATTGAAAGAGCAGTTTCATAGTAATTACCGTTAATAAATGAGGTTTTTATGTTGAACCATTTTCACATGAATGTACCTTTATAATAATGTTTAACGATGCTCTCAATTGCCAGGATCATATCAGCTATGCTATTTTAGCAAGCCGGTAACTCTAAAGGCCTACCTGTTAACTTTTAAACATAATTAAAAACCATTGGTCTGGGCCAGATTTCAACCTGTGACCTTTGGATCAGAAGGCCAGCGCCTAAACCAACTGAGTCATTCAGACTGACAATGTACCTGGAGTTTCAAAAATGCCAGAGAAAAATGGCATTAAAATAAATCCAAGGCAAGAAAAGGGTCACAGGAATTTAAAGAACTGCTTTTAAATGATACTTCCAGTGATAGTTATGAACGAAACCTCAAAATCTTACTCTTAAAATTGTAATGCACAACCATCATAAAAAAACAAATTTTGAAAATTTTAACACATATTAAGGTATTTGGTCCTCTTTAGTAAATGTTAGAGAAGGTACAAATGAGTTGCATGCATGTTGAACATTATGATATTTAATTATGTATTACAGGCACTATATGCATCCAAGATCATATCGTATGCCCAGGGCTTCATGCTGCTTAGGGAGGCTGCCAAGGTTTATGGATGGAATCTCAATTATGGAGGCATAGCTCTCATGTGGAGAGGTGGCTGCATCATACGCAGGTATTTGGGAAATTCCTGTATTATATAACAATAATGGAGTGGAATTTAAAGGCATTCTTGCACAACAAATTATGGGAACAGTTTGCTTTAAACTTACTCCAGACTTGCAAAGTTGAATCTGATTTGAAAAATTTTATGACAAAACTATGATGGAATCACATATCAGCATTCTGTTAAAACGCTCTCTCTTTCTTTATCTCTTATTCATTCTCCCTCCCAGGATACTTTTTTTTTTTAATTGTTTCATTTATATAGTCCCCTTTAACATCTAAGTTCATATCAGGAACTTGGCATTAGAAACAACTTGTTGTCTGTAGGTTCTTTACGTTAGGTTTTAAATTGTTTTATTTTCTAAAAAAAAACGCGCGCACATATCACTCTCATATACATAGTTCCCGACTCTGTGGGGATAGGGAATAATTCTGGTTAAAGAAAAATTCCTCACCCCAGCCAGGAATTGCACCCGGGACCTCTGCGTGAGAAGTCAGCTTGCTGACCACTCGACGATGGAGGCAGTCATGGACACCTAATATATATTGAAAAGCAAGATAACATTATAATAGGTAACAAATGTTGCCATTATGTTTTGGACTGCCTGAAGGAGATAAGCATGTCACTTGGTACCCTGGGTGATGAGGAATGGGAAGACTCTGTTTAGGCAAGCACACTGAACTCGCTTCATCTGCAGTCTATCAATATTTATCAAGTAATTAACTGAATTTCCTGCTGTTATTGGTGCAGTTTATTTGTGGAAATTAATGTCAGTGCCATTATTGTCCAGTTGGTAGACATGATAAAAGGTTCTCATTCAACTATTTAGTTGTGTGCCAACTGGTCAATAATGGCACACACAACTAAATAATTGAAAGAGAACCTCTTATCATGTCTACCAACTGGACAATAATGGCGCTAGCATTAATTTTCACAAATAAACTGCACCAATGGTACCAGGAAATTCAACCAATTAAGAATCATTTGTTTTTGTTAAAAAGTGTCTTAAAATATACTTGTTTGACATGTTTGAATGTTTTTTGAAAAAATTTCTATTTAGCAGGAAATGTGCAGGACTATTGAAACTATGTGTGTGTGCGCCTGTGCAACTTACTAGCTAATAAATGTAAAAAGAAGCTAGTAACAGTGAAGAATAACACAAATATTTATATAAAAATAATAGTTGCAACAAATCTTCACTTATCTTTTGGAATCCTTGCTTGGACTAGTTTCGCAATGATTTCATTGCATTATCAATATATTCTTTTGGTCTCTTTTTTGATGTTTATTTACACTGTTATGGTTACTGCTACTAGGTGGATTGTGTACTATTGCATTGCTAACTACTGGAATCAAAACAAATTTGGTAAGATTGTCAATTGGAGGTATATCAAAATTCATTGCATGATTTCTATACTTTAATATAAATATTTTCTCCCAAACCATTAAATCTATGGGCGCATTTAAGTGTTTTAATAATTTAACATCTGGATTTATTTCATGATTAAATTTCCAAAAATGTTCTGGTACAGCTGATTTATCAATTTGTTTGTATTTAATATTCCTAAAGTGTTCTTTTACTCTGGTTTCCAAATGACGTTTAGTCTTACCAATATAAACAAGGTCACAATTTAAACAGTTTAATTGATAAATGCCAGATTTTTTACTTTTTGAAATTTCATCCTTTTTAGAAAAGCCTAACAAATTTTTTATACTGTATTTATTTTGAGGAACCAATATTATGCCATGCTCTTTGAAAATATTTGTGAATTTTTTATTTGCCCAAGGGTGATAAGTAAATTTTTTAAAAATGTAATTATCTTTTATTTTCTTAAGCGTAGAAACATCTTTAATAGCTTTTTGATATTTAAACTTCTCAATCATTTATTAAATCTTCATTCAGTTCTATAGAACTTAACCATTTTTTTAAAAATGTCAAAAGTTTTTCTCTAGGAATGCTTGGAAACAAAGCAGTTACATCAAAAGAAACAAGTTTATCATTAGTAGATAATGTAATATTGCTGATCCTTTCGACTAGCTCAAAAGAATTTTTAATACTTAAACACTCAAATTTTTCAAAATTAGTGAATTTTTTATTTAACCATTTAGCTAGGCTGTAAGTAGGTGAATTTATGCAATTTACAATAGGTCTCATTTTATTTCCAGGTTTATGAATTTTGGGAAGAGCATATATTCTGGGTAAAATTGGATTACTGATTTTTATAATTTGCTTTTCTTTATTTGTAATACTTTTAATTTCATTAAGGGTCTTATAAATTGAAATGCAGGATTTTAAAGGGTTAATATCAATGCTTTTGTAATCTTCACCTTGAAGTAAGAGTTCCATTCTGTTAATGTAATCAATTTTATTTAAAATTACAATGCTGTTAGCTTTATCAGCTTTAGTATAGATGACATCTTTTTCTTTTAATGTTTTAATAATTTGTTTATTGTGATTTACTTTAGGGTGATTTTTATTCAAATTCTGTAATATTTTACTACATTTTTCTTTAACCAATAATTTATTATTTTCATTTAAATCCTGACTAGCAATTTCTATATCTGCTACATAATCATCTATATTTTTTGAAAAATCTACACAGGTTTCTAAACCTTTATTCAAAAAATTAATTTTCTTCTCATTGAAATTACAATTTGAAAGGTTAATTACATTATCTTTAGGGTTATTCCCTTCAGTTGGTTTCAATTTATTTTGTTTTAAGCATAATATATTTAATTTATTTTTCAGTTTATTTGTTTTACCTGTGTAGTAGTAAAAAATCTGGCATTTATCAATTAAACTGTTTAAATTGTGACCTTGTTTATATTGGTAAGACTAAACGTCATTTGGAAACCAGAGTAAAAGAACACTTTAGGAATATTAAATACAAACAAATTGATAAATCAGCTGTACCAGAACATTTTTGGAAATTTAATCATGAAATAAATCCAGATGTTAAATTATTAAAACACTTAAATGGGCCCATAGATTTAATGGTTTGGGAGAAAATATTTATATTAAAGTATAGAAATCATGCAATGAATTTTGATATACCTCCAATTGACACTCTTACCAAATTTGTTTTGATTCCAGTAGTTAGCAATGCATTAGTACACAATCCACCTAGTAGCAATAACCATAACAGTGTAAATAAACAACATCAAAAAAGAGATCAAAAGGATATGTTGATAATGCAATGAAATCATTGCGAAACTAGTCCAAGCAAGGATTCGAAAAGATAAGTGAAGATTTGTTGCAACTATTATCTTTATATTAATATTACTAGCTAATATTTACGTAAAGACAATTGAAGATTGTGTTTAGATATGTTTTGCATGTTAATACAGAAGTGGCATATGGAAGCTATGCCATTGGTATCACTATATTCCTTTGACTTGGAGGTTACATACATACATAGTGAGGGTTGAAGATTGTAGGTGTGTATGCAAAACTTATACCAAAAAAATTGGCACCAGTAAGGAGAAACATATTTTTTCTTTCTTTCTGAAATTTTGCATTATTTTCAAGTTCCCAAATATATTTATATATATATATATAGCTCCATGGCACGACAGCTCACGGGGAGCCTTGGCCTACCGCCCGGCCGCTGCGTCTCCCATCTCGGTCCACTACAGACGTCATGGATGGGGTGCAGTATTGGAGGGTGAGACGTGGTCAGCGCCTCGAGCCCCTCCCGGCCGGTTAATGCGGTCCTCACGACCTGGAGCCGCTACTTCTTCATCAAGTAGCTCCTCAATTGGCCCTCCAGGGACCTCACGAGGCTGAGTGCACCCCGGTCCAGGTCTCCCAGCGGGGGAAAAATCCCCACGCCGGTACTGGGGATCGAACCCAGGTCTCCCGCTTGGTAGGCAGCTGCGCTACCACCGCGCTAAGGAGACAACCTATATATATATAATTTGGGAAGTTGAAAATAGTTCCAAAATTAGAAATTTAATATTTATTTAGTATCCATATAAAAACATAAAATTCCATATTAAAATGACATAAATAATTCTGATTTTATCTTCAAGTGTGATATCAACATGTGTGCACATTTGAAACCTGTTTAAGAAATTCAATAATATCAAAGTATCTTAATTGTTTTCTTACAGTGTCTTCTTGGGTAACATTAAAACTGCTTTTGAACGCAACCCGAAGCTGTCAAATCTTCTACTGGATCCATTCTTCAGCAATGCTGTGCAGTGTTGTCAGAATTCATGGAGAACTGTCGTTGCAAATGGAGCACAATTGGGTATTCCCTTGCCAACATTTAGCACAGCTCTTGCATTTTACGATGGCTATCGTTCAGAAAGATTGCCAGCCAATCTAATCCAGGTACAGTCAAGTAATTCTTTAGATCTTTCTGAATGTTCTACACGTATTTTATTTTTTTCTCCTGTTTCTGATATTGCACCAGAATTTTTTAAATGGGGCCATATACTACATTGTAAATAAAATATTTTATTGCTTTTTTCTTTTTTTTAAAATGCTGGCGTCTATTTAAACTCAATTTTATTTAAATAATAAATAAATATGTAGATAATATAATGACTTGATATTTCCTACTGATCTTTAGGATATTTTTATACATGTGTAATGTCATTATAAAGGACATAGCTTTCAATACATTTGTATTGAAGGATTACATTTTGTATGGAATGATGCATTTTTTAATATTTATTATTACAATAACTATGTTGCATAGAGGTAGAAATTTTACAAGAATTGCAGGATTATGTGCTTGGAGATACACACCAAATATTGCAGATTTTAAAAAAACATGATTGTTTTTTTCATTTATTGGCCATTTTAAGATTTGATGCTATTGTAACTAGACGATTGTGCAGTAACCCATGGTAAATTTCAAATCTGGTTTTCCAAAAAAATGGAGTCATCTTGCAATTCAGAGAAGTATAGTATCGTAAAACTTTATTTATAAGTTGTTCAGGGAGGTGGGGGTGGGGGGGAAACATATATTACATAAGGAAAAAGAGGGTGGGTGGAGAAGAAACAAAATTATACACACTTGTATTAGTAAAAGTACTATAAATCACTATATAAGAAATCCAACAAATTCTGTTGTGCGATAACTATTAATGATAACCGCACATAGGGCTAAATGAATTACCAACATCAGAATGGTGTCTTCGCTGGATGCCAGCTGCTACGCAATGACACTGCTAATGTTAAAAATGTGCTTGTCCTCTATAGCCAGAAATAAAAGTGAAATGTGCATAAACATGCTATGGCACGCATAAATATGTGCAGACTGTGTACAAAAAGAGCAATGAATGCTGTTAAACAAAATGCATAGATCAATCATAAATAATATTTAAAACATCTCTTGTTGCATCAGAGCATTCCAAGGATCTTGATAACCAATTTCCTAAACCCATTCGCTATGTTCCTTGTACCCTTATATTTGTGGTCTTTTTACTTTCTCTACATGTAATTATGTGCTCAGTGTATAGAGAAGGTAATGTATTGCACTAAAAAATTTGATACCGATATTTCAATGAAAATACATGTTTTGAGACCCCCTGAATAAAATAAAAATTAGGAAAATGTCCATGTGTGTATGTGTCTGTGGCTAACATAGCTCAAAAATGAAGACTGTTAAAAATCAAACTTGGTATTTAAATTCGGTATCTTCCAAGGTTGCGACAAAGATTATCAAGAAAATCCTCCCTCCCCCAGCTACCCTTTACATGGAAAAAAAATTGAAAATCTTAATATTTTTCAAAATGGCTCTAACAATTTTGATTAATCTCTTATATTTAAGATATTTACATGACAAATAAAATGTATGTCTTTAATTTTCTGGGAATAGCCTCTGAAGATATGTTTATCCTGGATGAATTTTGCATAACTGGCAAACTGTAAGAGATTGGGAAAAACTTACCACACAAGAAATGTAATGCTCGTTAAAACACAACATTTATTTTTTTGGCTGTTTTTGAGATATTCCTGGTTATTAGTTTCAGCTTTAAAATACTTGTACTTTTCTCATACGAGAATCTGCCAACTCCTGTCCATACGAAAAATGAAATGGAGTTTTATTTGTAGACGCTCTTTAACTGCTGTGGTTCTCAGCATCCCATTCTATACTAAGCGTGAAAGACCACTTAATTCTGCTCAGAGGATTCTATCAGGCTTGAGGTTCTTTTACGTGCTGTAAATCTACAATACAGGACCCACAACTTTACTTCCCTTCTGAAGGAAGCCATGCTAAGGATTTTTACACCCGAAAAAATCCACCGTCCTCTGCGGGGTTTGAACCTACTACCTTGCATATAAGGTACTTCAATCACATAGCAACTGGCTTTAACTATTGATTTAGCTTATCGTACTTCCTTCTACTTACAAGGAAGCCAATAATAGGACTCTTTCTGCTAATTTTTTTCTCAATTAGCATTAAGCAAATAGAAGAATAAGCTTTTTAACAATAATTTATGGTAGAGATGTAGAGGAAGTCATATGAATGGAACACATCAGATTTTTTATTTTTCTATTATCACTGTCACTAATTTATGAGGGAGTATTTTTGGAAGAAATTGCTTTCATTTTCAATCTCGAGATCACAATAACTGTGCCATACACTCCTCTGAGCTATAAATGCATTAGAAAGTATTTAACTGTCTACAATATCATTAAAATCCATGGAAACCTTTAGTGAATGTTGATTTATTGCCTGATAGTTGGAAGAGTACACAAAGTGAGCAAATAAATATGGACAATGCTGTTATTTTGCTACTGTAAAGACTGCATCATAATGGAACATTTCCTTAATGTGAAATAAACAGCAATTTGCCAATAACATTTTATTTGCTTTCATTGGCTGAAGCTATATGCTCATTGGCATGGTGTGAAAAAGCATAGAGTATTTGTTATGAGAATAAACACTACAATAGGTTTTTGTTGACTTCTGAAAATCAAATGCAAACCTTTTTACACAACCAGTTTCCAGGTATAAATGGTAGTCTATTAATTCAAAGTTGTTAGTTATGAGATTTTTAGCGACCTAGACAGAGACAATGTAGAAAGTGTCTAAACCATTCTTGTTTATGGAATGACTGTAAATTCTGTGCAAGATTTGATTAAGTAAATAGTTGGCAATGATGGTCCAAGAAATTATTGATGCAATTTAACATCTAACTGACGAGTAAGCTAAACTTAATTTCAAGTCCTATGCTTCATATTTCAATATCAAAGTGGTCTTGTCAGAAACTGTGCTTTTTTTTTGACATTTTTCCAGTATCTCCAAATCTACAGTATGCAGTCAAAATTGTTTTGCACTATTCTAATCTACTCTTTCCACATTTTGGTGATTTTTTTTGCATCTTAAAAGCGAATTTCAGGAGCAGCACCATTGCCATAAACGATGGGAATTCATATGCAAGCATTGTTACAGTTCTCAGTTCTGTGGAATTGTTCAGCTTACAATCAGTAAAGATGAATGTGATTACCTGATTATGAAACTTGCACAGCATAAACCATAGAGTAAACTTAGCTTTAGTAGACCTCGGTTGTTTATAAAAACTTCGGCTTATGCTTAAACTGTAAAACAGGCTCTTAACTGTGTAAATGGTGCTTGGCTCTTCTAAAGACTTATATTTGATTGTATAAGTGCAAAAAGTGCATTTAAGTGAAATAAAATTGTGTGGTAATTATAAAAATTATACTGGGACTTCAACAAATAAACATATAAATGACATACTATATATGCTGTCAAGGAATTGTAATGAACTCTTTCTAATGCCAATGTCTTTTTTGCAGGCTCAACGTGATTACTTTGGAGCGCACACCTATGAGCTTCTGAGCAATCCAGGCAAATTCGTGCACACCAATTGGACTGGCCATGGTGGCAATGTTTCTGCAAGCACATACCAAGCTTAACCAGCTGGAATGAAATGGACCATTCATCTGGTTAAATTACTTTTGCTTAAACAATATTTTCCTAAAAAGTAGATTTGAATGAAGGCAGTGGAAAATTTCAGAAGAAGGTTTATGTGCAAGAATATTTGTAGCTATGCTGTCCCTGTAATGTGCCTTAACAATGAATCCTGAACAATTTTATTTGTGCCTTGAGTAAGACAGATTCACAGATACAAGAACTTTGTTTTTTTCAAGGCAACTCTACAGTATTTTTTTATTAATGTTTAAATTGGAACACAAGGAAAGTATAGAAATACCAAAATAAAAAGGAGTTAGAAAAGAATGATTCTCTACTTAACACAATTATGTTAAATGTTTTTAATGATGTACATATGGAATACTATTTAGCCCTTCAAAAGAGATGGAAGTCTTTTAGGCCTCTCATCTTTTAAATTATGCTATTTGTGAACTAATATGAGAAAACTTAACTGTGTACTTTCCTGAAAATTAGTGTATATAAGATGATAAAATATTTCAGTATTTTGAGAAGTGGTTATGCTCATCAAAACATGTATACATACTATGTGTTTTTATATATATAATATATAACTGGATATTGCCCCAAAATATGTTCTGAGAAATTTAAAAAAGTGTGCTGTTCAGTGTCATTAATGGATTCAGTTTTTCATTTTAATCGACTGTCATCAATTTCCAGTATTTGAACATATTTACTTAGTTTTGGGCAATCTGAATGAAAATTATTGAATTATTCAGTACGCACCAAGGACCAAATTATTTCTCTCAACAATCAATGTTTCTTTTGCTTTAATAGCCATATTTTCTTATTGATGAAAACTGTTAACATCTCAAAATATTGAACAGTATGATCTTAACAGGTAGAAAGCAACATTTTGTTATACATGTAAAAGGAAATAGCCACCTAAAGAAACTGGAAACACTCAAGTTTAAAAATTATACACTATTTTGGGTAACAGTGATAAAATATTTTATGGTATTTTGAATTGTAAAGATAAAGAGAACTCTCTCCATGTATACAACTTGAAGGGCTTAGCCAGTTGTGTTAAAATTAAGGTGCTAACCCATTTTTAATAATTATTGAGGATGTTAAAGAAGCTATTATTGCTTTCTTTCCTATAAAGGTACACTTCCCTCATTTTATTCACTACAGATACTATTACTACTACAATTATCACTATACATATACACTGCTCAAAAAAAGTTAGAGGAACACGTGTTTAAACCAATGTCCCAAAACAAATATTGATACAGCCTGCCTGGGTAATGTGGTGGTAGCATATCTGCCTCATATTCAACAGATTATGAGTTTGAATCTTGCTTAGAATGAGTTATCCGGATAAGGTTTTTTCCAGGATTTTCCCTTATCCTAGAAGATGAATGTCAAGTAACTTTAAGCTCCATGGACCCCGAGATCATTTGAGCATCAATTCACCAATTTCATTCGTCTGATATGGCCAATCAGGTTAAAGGATGTTAAACTATAAAAATAATTATATATATATTTGGATACAATTCAATTCAATTTTTGGTAGTTTGTAATTATAGATTGAAAACTGTAAAATTATTATGTGAATTGTAATAAATTTGTATTTCGCAGGATTGGAAATACGATCAAATTAATGACTAATGCACAAAACAAAGAGAAAATATAAGATTACATTGTTTACTAATCAATGTTTCCATGGTTATTTCAACATTCAGTACCTAGTGTGTCCTCCATGAGCTACAATAAATGCAAAACACCTACGTGGCATACTTCACACCAGCCTCCTAATAGCAATTTGTGGGATTTTCTCCCATTCTTCAGTGAGTGCATTTGCGAGTTCTCTCGGGTTCTGTGGCACAGCAGGCTGCACAAGTTTTTCCTGCTTATCTCACAGATGTTCAATAGATTGAGGTCAGGATTGTGTGCAAAGCAATCCATTAGCCAAATTTGGCATGCTTGTAAGACATCCTTGGTACTCCGTGCTGTATGGGGTTTAGCATTATCGTCCTGCAGAAGAAAATTAGCGTCCATTCCATAAGCAGAGGGTACAGCATGTTGAAGGATAATGTTGTTAATATAAACATCAGCATTCATGAGCTGTGGGACAACCACAAGTTCTATCTGAAATTCTACAGTGGTGCCATCCCAAACCATGATCGAATCGCCTCCAAATCCGTCATGTTCAACATTAGTGGCTGGAGCAAGACGTTCACCATGGCATCTCCATACATGTGTACGACCATCACACCCATCAATTTAAATCTTGACTCATCTGTGAAGAGAACAACAGCCTTCCATTGCCAGAGCTGCCAGTTGACATGTTTTCAGCAAATCTCAGCCAGGCTTCTTTGTGTTGACGTGTCAAACGAGGGACTTTAACAGAGATTCTAGATCTCAACCCTGCATTTCTCAGCCTGTTTCTTATTTTCTGATCAGAAATTACCACTCCAGTTGTTCGTACATCATTTTGCAGATCTCTAGCTGTAGATTTATGTCTGTACAAAGCTGATAAGCCAAGATATTTCAGATCAAATATTTTTTTTTTTTATCATTTTATCTATCCTACACCACTGTTGTCTTCTTCCCAAGCCTTATGGATGACAGAAGGACTGACATAAAGAATCCTGGACACAAAGCAAATGGAATGGCCATCTTTAATCTATGCAACCGCTTGTGCGACAGATGTTTAATTCAGATGTCTCATTCCTCTGTATCAGTCTCAGACAAAACAAAATAACAATTTTCTACCACAGATTTCTGTTAAAACCTGTTTTTGAAACAATAAATCAGAGCACTCACTTTGATTTCCACAGATTTTTCAACTCATTGATTTTTTAAGAGAAAAACTAACATATTTTTAGAAGAACTTCATTATAGTTTTTAACAATACTTCAAAACATAACATCTGACTATCAAAATTTACATTGTCTCACTGTTTTATTTATGGCTTTGATTTAAACATGTGTTCCTCTAATTCTTTTGAGCAGTGTATTATACTTGGAAGTTCTGTCAAGAAATTGTGAACTTTAATAAAAAGCAAAGAACTTAATAAAGAGAACAATTTATTTTTCAGGTAGAAGTTTTCTGTTTGTCTCTTCAGTTTCTTGTAAAATTTCAAAAGGTATCTACTTCATTAAAACTTCATTCAACTTCAAAATTTCTCTGGTATTCTGAATTGATATCGTGTGGAGTTTAGTTCTAAATATATTGCTACCAACCAAAAAAGCCAGAACTCTGCTACAAAATGAAATAACTAAAAAGTTTTTCTATTGGAATTTTAAGCACAAGGTAATAAAGTTATTTATTTTTAAACTTTTATGATTCAAAATCCTTAAAATTTATAATATCTGACTGTTATAAAGAATTGTACATGTTCACAGTACTTGCATATTAAGTTCTATTTAATGGTGTTACTTCATTAATAGCTATTAATGAATTCATTTTGTTACTCCTGTTTGGTGATAGAAAGGTTTAAAGAATATTAACAGGTACTGTGTTTACTGATAGTTTGGATATGCACATTATTGACCTCTTACCGTCAAAAGGTTCCAACAGACTTTTGAGCATCCAAATCAGTACATAGCAATGGGATGGATTATTCCTGACTAAATAGTAATTGCACAATCAGACTTTACAAGAGTTGATCTGTGACTATCACTAAGTTGGAACAACCCTGAGGCTCTATGTTGCACAACATTTTCATTTGTAGACACATGTAGTAAGAGTGTAAGCAATATTCATTATTGATTTATAGCGTGTATTTTATGAACAAGGTTTATAATTTTTTGTACTTTTTTATTTTAGAAATTTAAAGCTGTATATTTTGAAATGCTCTATTTTTGTGATCTATGCTTTTACTTGTTCTTATAACCTTAGAGGTTAGTGATGCAAATATGTGGTAAAGAAATGTAAATTTTTTGGCATCATAAGGTGCTATAAATAAATAACTGGTATGTTTTTAAACAATAAGTGATATTGTCACTTCTGAATAAAATTTTAATTTAAATGATCTAAAAATAAAGGGAGGAGAGAGTGGGAGGGGGCAGGTGCCCCCCCCTCTCATGCATGTGTGGGGGGGGGCTAATGTGCAAGCTCTTTAAAAATTTTATGAAATATGGTATAAGGCTAGAATATACTGACAGGCTCTTTAAACAGAAGTGCATAGTCTAGAATAGGCTGGCAATCTGTAGCTATACATTGGTGGGTACAGACTAGAATAGACTTTACAGGCTCCTTGCCCTAAATGTATAGGCTAGAATAGGTTGGCAGTCAGGTTTTTAATGCAGGCTGGCTGGCTGGCTGGCTCTTTGCCAGAAGTGTATAGGCTAGAATAGGCTGCCAGGCAGGTGCTTTGACAGAAATGTTTAGGCTAAAATAGGCAGGCAGGCAGGCAGGCAGGCAGGCAGGCTGGCTGGCTCTCTAGCTCTTTGCCAGAAGTGTATAGGCTAAAATAGGCTGGCTGGCAGGCTCTTTGCCAGAAGTGTGTATAGGCTAAAATAGGCTGACATGTATGCTAATTGAAAGCATTATTCTTCACTGAATTTTACCTTTCATTTCACATCTACTTCCTCATTAACACCAGGTATTTGGTGATCACCCATCCTTGTTTACTGTCTTTGATCCAGTGTGTGCTCCTCAAGGGACATTTGACTCCAAGTGATGTTATTAATCCTAAGGTTTGTAAGTAATTTGAAAAGGGTAAACAGTATTGATAGTTGCTACTTTAGCTTCACTTTCTATATCAGAAGTTACTGGATCATGATCATACTGTGCACCCAATCAGAAAAGTCATCTACAAGTCACATAGTAAGTGCAAAAATGAATCCAAGCTGATAGTAGCTCTGAAACACATACCCATAAGTTCTGGTATAGAGAGTGTAGCTTTCATATAGTTATATCAGGGATGCTAGGTGTAGAAATATTGTCCCCCAGAAGTTCTTACATGCTGGTAAATCTGCTGATTTAAAGCACACTTAAAAACCAATGGTCTAGGTCAGGTTTGAACCCCAACTGAGCCACCCAGATGGACTCTAGAATAATTGCAATCTCAATTTGTGTATATAAAATGTTAAAAAACTTCATTAAGCTTTGCCAAAATATTTATAAATTTGATCATAGGAATGCGTAACTGATTAAAGAAATGAACTTGACACATGCTCTGAATGCTTTATTTTTACATTTATTTCCCTACTTGTTGCAAATTTCTTAAGTATATGCTAATATATCACATAGGTATACCCAACAGGAACAAATACAACACTATCATTTCTTTTGATGAACAGTTATTACAGCATTTGCATAAAACAAATGAACATATTTCCTTCCAAGTTTATCATTATAATGGCTATATATTTTCTTTTGGATAGATGTTATATGAAAATTACCTTCTTAGAAACCAACCCATCATACACAATGGAAGACAACAATTTCAATCCATTACTTCATCTTCAGTTTTTCCTCTTAGTCTGAAAATATACTTCCAGAATACATAAGACATTCAGTATTACAAACATTAACTCCATGGCACGACAGCTCACAGGGAGCCTTGGCCTCATTACACCCGTCTATTAACATCAGAAATTGGTGCCTTGGATGAAGATGGCTCTTGTTTCCTGAATATCTGGTCAGCTTCCCAATGACAAAATTTTAAAATATTTCAGTTTGCATTTAAATGAGCTCGATATTTTTACTGAATGTTATCAAATAATTGAAAGAATACACCAATATATCCCATACCAAAAACAGTTTTGTATATAATGTAAAGGAAGATAAATAATGGTTAAATTTCTCTTTTAAAAATCAGTTTCAAAATTTAACACAGTATCATCCCAGCAAACAAAGAAAGGAGAGGGGGAAAAATACTTCTATAAGTTCATAAAAGACAAGTTATTGTAAAGAACTTTTCCATATTCTCAACTTTCTGCAACACAGCCCAATGATAAACACTAAAATTAATTACTTGACAACCAATAAATGAAATGCTTAACACAGCATTATGGAATATAAGTTTCATGTGAAATCAAAATAATCTATCTCTGGCTCCTCTTCATTGGATTTTGATGAGTCTGTTGTAGGTGTAGAAGAACTTGGGGCTGGTTTTGCCACTGCTGCTGCTGCAGATATGGGTGGCTGTGATGACTGAGGAGAACATTTGATTGGCAGCACATCCATAGTCCTGCAAATATAATACCTTTGTCATGCATGTGTTTGTTTTTTAGTTCCAGAGTCTTGATAGCAAGCTTGTAATACTAGAAACAGCAGATTATGCATTAAAATACCCTTATAAAGGAATTCCTTCAGAAGAAATTATAAAGTTTACCAGCAATCTCCTGACATTGCATACATGGCTTATTACTTATGGTAGGTAGAAGTAGTGCTGCAAACATTTTTATATTCAGGTTTCTTAGGGAACTGAAATTCCTCTGTGTGTGTGTGCTTGTTGCACATACATATATACAAGATGGATGCAGGAGGCTGATCAAATCTAAAAAGCAGGTTTTTGTATGCTGACTTTGAAATTTGTTTCTTTGCATGACCACTAGAAATAAACTAACTTGGTTCTTCAAAAACAAATATCCCAAAAATATGTTGTGTTCCATTCATGACTTTCTCTACAGCTCTATAGCAAATTGTTGTTAAAACATTTTTTCTTAGATCTACTTCATGCTAATCGAGAAAAACATTAGTTTTAGCGGAAATAGACTTATTATTTGCTTCCTTGTAAGTA
Organism: Hymenopus coronatus; assembly: GCA_030762935.1. NCBI lineage: Eukaryota > Metazoa > Arthropoda > Insecta > Mantodea > Hymenopodidae > Hymenopus > Hymenopus coronatus. Next base: position 34,437,310 of record CM060897.1, read on the forward strand.
GAAGGGAAATATCGGAATACACTAAATATAAGTCTAGTCAAATATTTTAAAAGCTGGTTGCCATGTGATTAAAATCTGTTTCTTTGCATAGCCAGGAATATCTCATAAATGATCAACTTCAACACCACGAAAAATATGAATAAGACATAAATTATGTGTTTTAATGTTATTTATATTTCTTGTGTAGTAGGTTTGTCTAGCTTATGGTTTACCACTTATGCAAAAGTCATCCAGAATGAAGAGATCTTCAGAGGCAATTCCAAGAAAATTCAAGATATACATTTTATTTCAAATGTAAATAGCTTTTAATATACAGGACTTTAAGAAAATAAAAAATTTCGAAAAATTTTCCACGTAAAGGGTAGTTTGTAATGGGGGGGGATTTTCTTGGAAATCTTTGTGTTGCATCCTTGGAAGATACTAAAACCTAAATGCCAAGTGTGGTATTTAATAGCCTTTTTGTTTTAAAGCTGTGCTGTCCCAGACAGACAGACAGACACACACATGTATGTACATACACACACACACAAACCTATTTCTAAAAATGCTTTTTTTCGGACTCAGGGGACCCCATGAAATATCAACATAACATTTTTAGGTGGAATACATTACTTTCTCTATCCACTGTGTACATTGTGTGCAGGTTAGAGAAAGTAAAAATGTGTTCCATTCACATGAGTTTCTCTAAATTTCTGTAACAAATTATTGTTGAAAATTAGTCTATTTACTTCATGATACTTGAGATAAATATTAGCAATGGTCTTATTGCTTGCTTCCTTGTAAGCAGAAGGTAAATATGCATTCACTACTAAATTGATAGTCAAATCTTTTAAAAGTTGGTTACTTGCGATTAAAAATCTATTTCTTTGCATGCCCAAGAGTTGACAAATTCCCATATATGAAAGGTTACTTATTTTAAAACTGAAACCAATAACAATGAATATCTTGGAAATAATCAATTCCATTAAATAAATATACATGATAAGTTGTGTATTTTAATGAGCTCTACATTTTTATGTAATCAAGAGTTTGCCTATATCTTACGGCTTACTGGTTATGTAAAATTCATCCAGAATGAAGAGGTGTTCGGAAAATATTCCCAGAAAGTTGAAAGCATACATTTTATTTGTGATGTAAATATCTTGAAATATATGGTATTTTATTTCAAAATTGTTCAAAAGGGTAGTTTTGGGTGGGAAGATTTTCCTCAAAATCTTTGAGTTGCATCCTTAGAAGATACTAAAACTAAATACCATGTGATATTAAATTGACCATCACTGTTACTAAACTCCTCCAAACACCAATTAAATACCATGTTTGGTATTTTACTTACTTTTCGTTTTTGAGTTCACAGACACATGGATTTTTTTATTTCTAAAAATGCTTTTCTTTTTTTTTTTTTAGTCAGGGGACCCTAAAAGGTTTAGTTTCGGTGAAATCTCTGTGCTGAATTATTGGGAGTAGTGCAATACCGTCTCTACCTATGTACTATATAGAGAAAGTAAAAAGTATACACTATTTTCTTTAATGTTCTTTTGAGAGGCAATAGCAAAGTTTTGAAACTAATTAGCAAAAGATTGCATGTGGAGTATTTTGAGTATGGAAAAATATTGAAAATACATTTTCAAGAAAATAAGGGAGCTGTGTTGACAATTGTGTTTGCCACAGACAACTACGTATTTATCTGAATAAAGACAATCTGTTTTTAGAACTTAATTTTTGAATTTAGCATATCAGCTACACACACACACACGAAAGAAAAAAAGAAAGAAAGAAAAAGACATGATAACTCAATTATCATATCAAATTTTGTCTTATATTTTGAACAAACTAAGGGACACTTAAGCTAATTAAATTCCTCTCCACCCCCCTTTTTTTGTTTTATTTAATTTGAGTTTGTGCAGAAATTCATGTGGTGGGTAGGAGAGTGGGAAACAGGAGAACAGAAATGAAATATTGATATGGGTGAAGAAGGTGATAGTGGAAATGACAGCGCAACGGAAACAATGATGATAAAATTTTGTATTTAGACAACATACCTAATAAAACACTCTGCTGTAAAAAGTTTTACCAAAATTAAAACCTTGAATTTGTATGGAAATTCATGTTTTGAGTGGCAGAAAGATGGAGAGGGCATACAGAAATGTATGTAATGGTAGAACCTGACACAGCAGTAGTGGTGGCAGCAGGAGCGTAGCTGTAATGATGATTATGCTTATGTTTTCTATTTAGATAACAAAATTATTGGAACACATTGTAAAATCTTTAATCTAATTTGCATTTGTGCAGAAATTCACATTGTCAGCAGAAGAGAGACGGAGAAAGGAGAATCAACATGTACCAGCATGTCTGTGTTTGGTGTTGACAGTGCCAGTTTAGCATAGCAATTATGGATTTGCTTTTCTATTAATACAACATACTTAATATATCGCGAAACATTTTACCCAATTCAAATTTATGCAATAATAAAAGCATGAAGGTGGTGGTGAGGGCAGCATAGCTGAAATGACGATTATGGATGCATTTTTCTACTAAGACATCAAACTTACTGTAATAAATTGAAAAAGTTTTACTTGATTCAAATTTGTGGAGAGATGGAGATGTATGGAATGTACGGATGCTGGTAGAGCACAGTTGTAATGACAATTATGGATACTATTTTCTATTAAGACAACGTACTTAATATATCATTGTTTAACTTAATTTGAATTTGATCTTAAATTCATGTTGAGAATGGCACAAAGAGGCAGAGGGGAAAACTGAAATGTGTATGTGCTGTGCGAACAGTGGTTACATGCAGCTAACCTCTCTCTTCTTGACTGTTGGCTCCCAATACATTATCATGTGAAATCAATATTGTTAAAAGTCCTGTAATTTTATTTTAGTCTTGGTGAGAAATCTTTTTGCTAACAGCTAATTTTGGATGCTGAATGAAATGCTCAAAATCTGCTGCATACATGTGACCTTGGCAGTAATCTTTACAATTTCCCCCAGGCTTTGCCACTGCCATATCCACAAAGTTAGAAACTTACTTTTTCCCTGCAAAGTATTCAGAAAATATATGTTGCAACATTCTGGACATTAATACTTTGGGGGGGGGGAAAAAAAAAAAAAAAAACACACAACAACATTGTCTTGTATTCGGATAAATATTGTACAATTGCTAAGTGGAATGGGTAGAACTGTGCCATTCCCCTATTTTCTGAGTTCTCCATGTCTATCCTAGAATGTTTGTCATATTAATATGAATTCATGCTATTTCTTATGAATTACTCAATAGTCACATAATGCTCAATATTTGTAATATTTCCCCTATACACAAGTCTGCATTTTAACAAACAATTTCACATTCTATGATTCTTGAACAATCTCTGCATCATAGCACCAATGTTTCCATGAAGGATGGTTGATTTTGAAAACAGAAACACTGAAGTATATCATTCCAAGAGTTATTCAAATGAAGCATTATAATACTAAGACTTTACCTTGTTGCAGTTGGTCTTGAAGAATGAAATACTGGCTTAGGGACCTTACGTTGACCATTCTCCCGCTGTATCATTTCCAACAGGCTCATACCAGGCATCCAACACTGAATAACAAAATCTGTATTAACATTTCAGATAATATAAGTACTAAGTAGTAGAGCTATCAGGAATCTGGATTTACATTCATTTGACCTACTCAGCCCAATATTCTTTATTTTTATATACAAGTGTCATACTGAATGTTACAGGCAACAATTTTAAAAATCTGTATGTAAGTGACGTAGTGTTACAAAATCCACTTACTAATTAATTTCAATTGATAGAACACATCACTGTCACAAAGTCCATCATATATCAATAATAATCTTTATTTATTGAAGTACTAAATATATACATAGGACAGACCTTAACCCTAGTTAGTTGGCCAGGCCATAACTATTTCGCTATACCAAGTTTTACAATATTACATAGCCAACCTTTGTCACCTAAAATCTACTTTCTATTCATTCTTAGATTCAGCCACGCCAAAATGGATCCAATGTGAGTACAACACAGTAGTAGTGCGCACAAGAATGTAATCCCATGCTAACAATCTAAATTAAAAAATTAATTCATTCTTAAATTGTATAATATTGTATACAAATACCTAAGAGTAAATTGTTCAGATTTGCACCGTTGAACACAGCTACATGTCACAACATTCTATTCGTACGAGTCACCTGATTTCCGCAATATTGTTTACAAAGTAACGGCTGCTAGTTGTTGCTGTTTAGAATCATGGAAGATAGTCGCCATGAGTTTCCTTTTGCATCTTCGTCAAGTTGCATAAAGTATAAGGCTAGTAAACCTTGTCTAGAGGTGAAAAAGCTATATTGTTGAACGTTTATTGTAAGTTTTGTGAGAAATATCCAATAATTCCCATGAAAAAAGTGGTGAAATTAATATCTGAGTTCACCAATGTTTTGGCTACAAATATAAACAGTGCTCACAAAGAAATATCTTAAAATGGAAAAAGTGGTTACACCTGGGAAAAAAAAGAAATCGTGTGAAATACGCAATGCAAGAATGACAATTTTGTGAAGAGTGCAATTCACATAATAGTGCACAATTACTCAAGTTACAATGAGCCAATTTTTTTCGCTTGTGTTTCTTAGAGTTTAGCATTACATATGTATCTTATTTATTTTGTTATGATTCAATATCATCACCATTATACCTCAATATATTTTAGTTACTGTTTAAGTTGTCGGAACAAGGGCTCTGTTCATTTTACATTATAATATGCTGCATGTACATGCCACATGGTTGTGAAAATATGACAGTATTTCTGGCCCGAATGGTAGAAGGCTACATTATAATGTGCACTGGTTGCTGGTTTTTGTTTTTTTTGGCAAGGATCAACTTAAGACTGAATAGGCTTTAGGTACCATGCTTTTCAACTGACCATTTACATTTCCTCTTTACCTTCCTAATTTAGGTATCTGCTTCTGATCTTCAAAACTCTCCCAAGTACAATTTCTTTGCTCCTAATTAACCATCTTTTATTTATTAGATTTTATCTCCTTTGTGACCTTACTCTGAACTAAAATGTGACTTTCAGCTTTCTCCCCACAGAGGGACACATTTCTGGTATAACTTCCCCTCTCATCCCTCTTGGTTTCCAAACACCCTATCTAAACCAGGCTAACCCTTCTCTTTCATGTTTTTTACAAATTAAAAAGTACTTCTCCTCTGGGTCATCTGTTAGTTCCGTGTACAATGACAGCAAGCTTATTCCCCTGACTTTGCCAAATAAGATCTGCCTGTCTATATCTTCCATTCTCGATCTCACTTCCCTTCAAAAACCTCTTCTAAATTATCCTATTTTGAGCCAAATATATCCTAGCCTCTTTTGAATTACTGTTCCGTGATTTTCCTCACTCACTCCAAATTTTTCTCTTGAAATAACAGGCATACTTTCACTAATTCTGTATCAGGTAACTCTTGGACTTAAATATTACAGGGTTTTCTCCATCACTAACCCTCTCACACTCACCGTTCCTAACTCTAATAAAGCTGCTAATTTGCAGTATTAATCAGAACTTCCAAAATTAATTTACAGAAACTAAATCCACATTACACTCATTCCCCAAATTTCTCCACTATAACTCCATAGAGATTCAACCAAAGCAAAATAAAGCCTTTCAAACCATTAACATTCATTACTGGCATGATATATAATAATCTTTGTATTGCTTTCATAGCCATTCTCCCCTAACTATTACATTCTGCTTCTCCCAGCCTCCATTACTGCTCAGCTTGTTACCCAGAACTCATTGACAACTTGAATTTCTTTGTCTGCCATGAACCACTTTTCATTATTACGCAGTTTATATCCTTCTTAAACACCATAAATTTTAATTTACTCCTGATTCACCTTCAAACCCCATTTGTTTTGCAATATTTTTCAATCTCACCTACAGCTAACCTTAAGCCAATCATTGATATTGAACATACCACCAGATTATTAGCATAAAGTGACCCTGGTATATCTATATTTTATTGCAGGCATGTGATACAAGCATGCTGCAAACAATGCAAAATACTATTAATAAGCTGATTAAATAAATGGGCTTTGTTTATAACATAGCTGGCTTCTGGTTGCTGCAGTATCATCGTAATCTTCTGCCAGCATTTCGGCCTCTTGTTGAGACTGCCTTCAGGGTTACAAGCGTTGTATGCTTCTGATTGTTACCGTTTTATACTAGAGGACTCGAGAATTCCATTCTTGTCATTAGTCCGGAAAACACCACCAATCATAGCTGCAAGAGCTTCCTTGTTCCGTGATTGGCTGGTTGTTGTGGCTGTTCTCTTGTTTTCTCGCAGATCCGTGTGAGAGAACAGCCATGAACTTCCTATTTACTTAATTCCATTTTTATTTTGTTTTTTACATTGTGTCCATATAAATAAACATCAAAGAAAAGTTAAGCTGATAATGCAATAGAATTGTGATTGCAAAACTAGTCCTTTGAATTTGAAAAAGATAAGAAGTTTCATTATAAATTATTAGTTGTTATATTAATATTTGTGTTGCTTCATTGCTAATAACTTCAGTTTTTACATATTACACTGTTTAGTATGTATCAACATTTGGGTTATTACCCCCCCCCCCCCCTAGGTGTGAGACAAAGTTATAGTTATGACTCACCTTTTCTTTATATGCAGTTGCTACAACATTTCGTTTGGGTTCCTGATCATAAGCAACTGATTCACATCCAAAATGCTCACAATATTCATGCACAAAGTGGCGCTTGTCTCGATTCATTGAGTCAAAGGAATAACTGCGGCTTTTCTGCTTTGACTGAAACAAAACTCAATGTACATTAATTTATTTATCCATTTTTAACAGTAAAGTAGAGGTTAATTATTTGAGTATAAGGAATAGAATTTGCTTCACTTAATTCAACAAAATAAATACAACTTGAAAAACCTGTTGGAAGTACCTTCCAAAGATCAGGTACCAAAAACTTCCAACCTGGGATTTGCAGGATAAACTGCTTGGCAAAAGCAAATGAAAATTAAACATTCACATCAAATAACATATCTAAGACATAAAATATAAACAGACAGATCAGCAATTGCAGTACACTTTTGGAAAACCAACCAAGATATAGACAAAAACTCTTAATTTTTAGAAATAAACCATCTTCTACTTTGAAACTGAAATTGAGTTTTAAAGTTGTGGACACACTTTAATTATTATAGTCCTTAGCATCTCAATTTATATTAGGCACGAAAGACAGGAAATTTGGTACAGAGAACTCTGTCAGGCTTGATGTTATTTTATATGCTGTAAATCTATGATGCAGACCACTGGCTTTACTTCCCTTCCAAAGGAAGCCATGCTAAGGAGTTACATATCTGAAAAAATAAATTGTTCTCTGCGTGGTTGAACCTGCAACCTAAGGAATTAGAGACTAACTCCTTAGATCATGAAGAACAACAACTGTGTCGCCATATGACAGAAAATTTTCATCTGCAAATGTTATGAACTTTGAAATCCTGCCTTCAGACATGTATATCAGACTCACATCATCTACCAGAGACATTAATGAAGAAAAAACACCATTGCCGCCAGTCGACCTACTGCTGATGATTGAAGCAAAGAATACTGAAAATGTCCTGTGTAATAATTGAATATGTGAAGTAAGAGTCCCAAAATCAACTCCTAATTCTCAAGTCATAGTACATTCTTTCCTTCCCACTTCTGTAAAGGCAATATTCAGTTTCTGATTTTGGAAACTAGAATGATTTTAGAAGTAGCCCATTAATAGGGACACTCAATTTCGCGACTTGCGAAACTCGCGAAAAATTTTAAAATGCTTAAAATTAGGGAATAAATGTATACGAAGACATATTTGATTAATTTAAATACTTTTTGACACACCATCTACTCGCGAAATTTTGAAATTCCCGCTCTATATACAAATTTTTAGGTTCACTCGCGAAATTTATCGCATATAGCAAAAAGATCACACATTCTTGTTATCAAATTTCGGTTAACGTTTTTTGCTTCCAGCTTAAACTTTGTTAAGTGCCGTGGGAGTCTGTTAGCACGGTATTGGCTATCTTGTCAGCGTTCGATCGATAACAACAGCAGTCTGCAGTATCGGCGGACCAGCGAAGCCGTTGAACCAGCGAGATAGGAGCGCTCATATCCGGTATGCGCTGCGCACGCATTCTGTTACTACCCTAAGTAACTTCTTCTACGCGTATCCCACTAGTTCCTGTTCATCCATGCGTTCAGTTCGTTTTAACTAGCAGTAGTGTAGTTCTGAATTATAGTACAGCATGCCACCGAAAGTGAGCTTAGATGAGCGGGTAAAGCAATTCTCGCAGGACGGAATGAAGAGGTCGGGAGAAATAATGCTTTGCAGCTTTTGCAATAAAAGAATTCCATATGAAACTTTGGATGCTGTAAAAAAACATATTGCTAGCCAGAAACACGTGGATGCAACGAAAACGCGTAAGCGACAAAGAACAATGTTCGAGGCGGCTGAATGTTCAAAAGGAGCAAAGGTATGTAATTTCCACATTTTCTGCATTTATCTACTTCAATTCTGTGACAATTTTTATTTTGTTACTTAGAGTTTGAAACTTGTGTGTAAAGAGGTAAAGGTGTATTACCTATTTAAAATTAAATGCCAGTTTACTTCCTTTTAAAGCACATGTTTTTAGAAATCAGAACATTATTTGGCTAATAGTAAAATATCGTGTGTAGTTGCACTCTTCGCTTAATCGCATATACTTATTTTGCTCAGTTATGTTTTACATGATTTTATATCATATTTCAAATTTATTTTGGTTTATAACTTGACATCGGGTGTATAACACAACGCTGCTTTAGGTTCGCGGTGATTTAGCCGGTTGTATGACGCACGTTGAGGGACATGCGAGCACGCTCTCACAGATATGAAGTGTAGCATACAAAATACGCGGGTAGGACATAATTTTTAGTTCTGTTAGGCCTGTTGCCGTTGAAAGTTAAAGCCTCCGATATCACCAAAGAAGTTAAAGGGGGCTATAAAAATGAAAAATAAGGCAACAAAAGACATGTTATAAAAAGGAACATAAACTGCAGCATTTTAATCTCAAAGAATCAATCTTGGAGATTCGCTTTCAAGATTTAACACATTTAAAAAGACATTTTGCAAAAGTTCTGGTCTATGCTTATATGTTTTCTTTTCTACTTTTACCAGGCTGCCAAACTGGATTTTGTCACTTCCACGGTTGAAATGATGATTTCAACCAATATTCCATTGGAGAAGGCAGATCACCCAGCCTTCAAGGAATGGGTGAAGAAGAACGTTATTGGCGGTGGAGACCTTCCAGGAAGCAATGTTCTCCGTAGAGAATATTTACCTCTCTTGGCAAACTCCAGGAAGGAAAAAGTTGTTGCAGCCCTACAGAACAAGAAGGTTGCTGTTATGGCTGACGAAACAACAGACAAGATGGGCAGGGCAATTTTCGTTGTTCTGTTGTCTACAGTGGAGCCCTCCAGATCGCAGGAGCAATATGTGGCTGCTGTCACTTCACTGGAGGTAGTGAATGGACGGTCCTGTGCTCGAATAATTACCGAGGCACTACGGAACACAGGGGTAAACTTTGACCAAGTAGTGGCATTAGTAAGCGACTCAGCCAGTTATATGACCTCCTGTTATGCTGGGTTATCACTTCTCCTGCCAGATGAGTCCCTACATATTCAGTGCTGGGCACACAAAATAAATCTGATTGGTGTGATGATGAAGGACTACTTGTCATCGCTAAATAAACTAGTCATTTCAGTCAAGCAGACTTTTCTGCATGCCCGGAAAAAAAGACATGCATTTTGGCAATTCATGCAGGAGAAAGGATCTGCAGCAGGAATGTTTCCAATTCCAGTGGCCACAAGATGGAATTCCTGGGTGGAAGCAGTTGAGTGGATGGCAGATAACTGGACCGTTCTTTTTTATTTTTTTCGCTCCATTGGTGGCAGAGAGTCATTTACTGCAGCATCTTCACACCTGCAGAATATTACTGATTCTGAGCTACAGATGCTTTATGTGCAAGCTCTGTTTGTGAAATCTTTAGCTTCAGTGATGAAGCAATTGTTGCTCAGCCTGGAAACAAATTCCAAACCGATGGCTGCAGAAGTGTATCCCAAACTTCAGAATTTGAAGAAGCGCTTACAAATAGTTGCTGCCGGAACTTTCAGTGACAGAGTTCAGGAGGAGCTTGATGCCCTGAAAGGAAATCTCAGGGGAAGTTCGATGCAGGACTTAAAAATTGCAGCAGGCCATATGCACACCAAGCTGGACAATCTTATGTTGGGGGACCCTGCCCGTGCATTTTTGGAGCCTGTGGCTGCACTCTTCTACAGGCAGAATGTGCTGTCACAGCCTGCTGCAGGAGACGAGCTGAAAACCCTTTTCCACAAAGTACCATCAATGAAGGGTATTCCCATCGATGAAGGACTGCATGCTTACAGGGATCTTCAGGATATTCTGAAGAGCAATGTAAATATATCAGTAGAAGATGCTCTTCATGCAATGCGTGATGATCATCAACTTTTTGTTGATGGTGCCTTAAGGGTGCTGTGGGTTCCTGTCTCAAACGTGAACTGTGAAAGGTTTTTTTCCAACTTTTTGTGTGTGTTGACGGACCTCAGAACAAATCTCACAATCACAAACTTGGAGATGCTATCAGCTTATAATTATGAAAGTAAACCATTAGAGTGTGTGTAAATTATGCTTGCTATTAGCGTTTTTATATTTTAGATTGTATAAATTAATTATGCATTTATTTCTATTTTTGTAGGTGAGTAAGTTAATATCCAAGAATTACCATATCCAAGAATTTTCCTTTCTAACTCAAGAATTTTACCTTCTCACTCAAGAATTTTCTCTCTTATTACTCAAGAATTTAGCAACATTTTATTCAAGAAATTTGAGTGTCCCTACCCATTAACTGATTATTCAGTTGATGCACTGATTTCCATACAACACAAAAATCTATTTTATTTTTATTAAGCTTAATGTCCTTTAACCTGGTTGGGCATATGAGGCGGTGAATGATCTTGGGGTCCATGGAGCTTAAGTTACATGACATTCGTCTTCTCAGGATAAGGAAAACCCCCAGAAAAAAACCTTATCTTGGTAACTCACCCTAAGCGAGATTCGAACTCGTAACCTGTTGAATGTGAGGCAAACATGCCACCCCCACACTACCGAGGTGGGCTTTATGTTTTTGTTTGAAAACCTAAGGATTATTGCAACAGTAAACACTTACACTGACATGCATAAGGGTATATACAAATAATGGAAGTTCTCTACCACTTCACTTTAATTTCAAAGGACAGGTAAATATTCATTGGCTGGTGGGCAACTAACTTTTCCTGTTTAACAAGCCATCTCTTTCTCTTCATAAAACAACTCTAATTATATTATACATTTTGAAATAGCGCAGAGAAATTTATAAAACCTATTTCGCTAGCCATTTAAGTTATAAAACAAAAAAGTATTCATTCAGATTAGCCTATAACTAATTAAACTGCTACAGCAGAGCATTCTTGGGGCTAGGCCTAGATAGTTTTCAGGTTCCAGCATAAGGCGTCAGGTACTTTAAATTATTTGTTTGTTAATAACGCTGTCAATTGCCAGGATGATGTCAATACTCCTGATGTGCTGGATTTCATCACGCAAAAGTTCTTTAACAAGCCACTAAATTTACTGACATGGGACTGTTGCTTTTAAGCACATTCATAAATCATCAATTGCCACCACAGCCAGTGTTGAAAAGAAACTATACAGCAGAATTGTTGCAAAAGCATTGAAGAAAGATATATATTATAAAACATATTTTTTGTTTGTAATCATTGGAAGAAATAGAGTTATTTGTTTCAGCAATAGAGAGAGTTTTTGATACAATACACACAAATTATCAAATGTGTTTGACATATGGGGACATAATTTAGCTCTTTAGTGTTCCTTGTAACACATGGCTGGCAACACTTGCATTTGTAATCTTTCCTTTGTTATTTGTAAATTAATAATATTCAGTAGGTATAGTTTGTCTTTATTGTTCTTGACAAGGGTCAAATAATTACATTTCTCAGTTTGTGCTTTAACTTCCAATTGCACATAGTGATAACTGCAAAGTTTATGTAATGAAGCAATTAACTGTCTACTTATTCATTCTGATACTAATTTTACTATGAGGTTGTATATATTCTTCGTGAAACAATAATTACCTGCTTTGCCAATTGAACTAGTTCACATAGTTTCTCGTACACCATGTTACAGAAGTTGGGATCTTTCTTGGCCCACTGCCGCATAAAATCAGAGTAACGTGGTGTAAGCTTAGCACTTAAATCAGGATTCACAATCTGCAAGCCAATTGCCAAACGACGGTTTCTTTCAATGACTCGACACTCCTCTGTGCATTCCAACCTGAAACAATATGAATTTATGATCATTTTTCTTTCACTCTAGCTATATAAAAGTACTAAAGTTGAATGCTGAATCAAAGATGAAAAATCTAATTAGCATAAGCATAATATAACTCAAAAACTAGATGATATGTATTATAATGTAACTCTTCACTAAGAATCATGTAAACACAAAAATAAACATTGAATTAAATGTAAATTTATTGTACTGCCACTCGATCTCTGGTTCTGTTGTTTTCTGAAGGTAAAGAAAGAGATAGGCATACATAAGAATGGCCACCTGTAAACAATACTAGCGCTGTGAATTACACAGTAAAGGAAGTTATTTTGATTCATTGTAACAAATACATCAGCACTCTAACTTAATTTCCTGTAAGTCATAATAAATGCAGTTTACTGTTGTTGCTTAAACCTTTGCTACACACACAATGAAACACAAAAGAAGGCAAACAAAAATTGGCAAGGCCCACCTGGGTAGTGTGTCTGCCTCACATTCAAAAGGTCGTGCGTTCAAATCTCGCTTAGGGTGAGTTACCCGGATAAGGCTTTTTTCGGGGTTTTCCCTTATCCTGAGAAGATGAATGTCAAGTAACTTTAACCTCCATGGACCCCGAGATCATTTGAGCATCATTTCACCAATTTCATTCATCGTCCGATATGACTAAACCAGGTTAAAGGATGTTAAACTACACACAATTATTTGGCAAGGTTTGCATTATTGGAAAGGGAAAAAAATGGAATGTTATTTATGGATGCTCTTTAAGTATTGTGGTTCTCAGCATGCCATTCTATGCTGGGCATGTAAGACTGCATAATCTTGCTCAGAGGCCTTTTATCAGGCTTGAGGTTCTTTTATGTGTTGTAAATCTTGAACATGGGACCAACAGCTTTACTTTCCTTCCAAACGGGCAATGCTCAAGATTTATTGTCTGTTAGGACCAATTAAATGCTTCCTCCCTATTGCAAGCACTGCACTTTTGACTATGTTGCCAATTCTGTTGTAAGTGGAGCACATGTTATCAACAGTTATTTCCTTTGGTCCAAGTGAAGTTGGTTTTTTGCACATGTGTTGGCTCGCTGTCTTTCTGAGTAGGTTCATGTCAAACTGTAGCAAAACAAACTATAAGGATAGATGGACTTTTTTGTATAATGTTAACACCCTTTAACAATCATTTTCATACATATATAAGGGGTGATCAAAAACACACGTTACAAAGCCTGCAGTGAAATGTGGACATTTTATTTCATACACCAATACAGCTAATTGATAGTACATACATATTACGTTATTTTTTGATATAGTCTCCATATTGGTTTAGACACTTGTCACTTCATGGGATGCATTTGAATATTTCCTCCTGGTAAAATCCTGACACTGTGTGTTCAGCCATGATGACACAAAGTGTTTTATTTCCTCATCTGAAGCAAATGGTTGGACTCCTAGGTGCTCCCTCAAGTGAGGAAAAAAAGGTAAAAGTTGCTTGCAGCGAGGTCTGGTCTATAGGGAGAGTGGTCAATGATGTCCCAGCGAAACTGCTTGAATAGCTAGGTGGTCATCTGGGCTGTATTAGCTTGAAGGAAGATGATGCCCTCTGTGAGACGCCTCGGCTATTTTCTCCTGATTGCAATTGTGTCAAGGTCTCATAGTATTAGTTAGTGGTTACTGAGTGCCCTCTTTCTAAATATTCCAAAGTGTGACACCCATGCTGAGAGGATGCATGTTTCACTCCATTGACAACCACTTACTGCTGGGGTGTAGTGATGGATCTGTTTTGTCACCCATGATAATGTGGTGAAGAAAACTATCCTCTTTTTTGGAGATCCATCGCAAAAGTTGCAGGCTTGTACCCATACACTTGTCTTTGTATTGGTTGGACAGATTTCATGGAACCCACCAGGAATACATTTCTGGTATGGCAAAATATGAACAATATGATGGACACTTGTGAATGACATTTCCAACTCTACTGTCATATGTCATAACGTGATACATCTGTTGTCCTAAATCAGGTCTTCCATGCAAGCTGTGTTCAAATCTGTTGATGCCATGTAGGTTCAGCCACTGGAATCCTAGTTGGTGATATTTTCTCTACCAGCTGCAAACTTTAAGCACCCCTTTGCAGCATGCCGATGGGACATTACAGTCTCTCTGTAAACCTACAATTGCCGATACATGTTTCGCCCACAGAAATAAAATAACTGAGCAGATTCCTTTGCAAGACCAGTTTTCAAAAGTCGCCATTTGTGTATACCAATAATGCTGTTTGTGGCAGGTGGCTGAAACTCTGCATAGTTGCCAACTACATTTATTATAATTACACACACTGCTAATTTCTCTACAATGGACAAAATTTCATAAATATCAGACTCATAATCTTAAGTTTCTGATCACCATGACTGTCAGTGGTTGGTTACAGTTGCCTAATTGGTTCAGCAGTTTCACTCTCTCTTAAATTCTGCTAGGAAACAATGACTTGTCAACTAACACCTTATATAATGATATCTTACCATTAGGAACCTAAGATAGCATTACATGCGTCAACTTACAAGTATTTTTGCCACATTTCTCTTTTGTTTTCAAAGGCACAACTAAAAAGAGCCGTTGCACATATTTTTGTCCCAATAGCAGAACCAAATAAAAAACAATGCGAAACCAAAATATGAAAGGCGTTGCTAAACCCAAATATAATGCCAAACACCCCCTCCCCCCAATCTATTGTGGTTGCATCATTTCGACTTGAAACTAGCCATGATTGTCTGGTGGCACATCTAACTAAAATTAAACTACTAGTCTCTCCATGCTGCATAATTTGCAAAAACATAAATACAACAATGAATAAGGACCATCTGACTTTCTGCACCGATCTCCAAAAAATAGTTGGGACACCATTCAAGATTACTGAATACTACTGGGAAGCCTGCAAGCGAATGACAAATCAAGAGCTCCAGAACATTTGAATACTACTACTACTGCATTTACAAACTTATGTTAGAATATGTCAAGTTGACAACATATGTGAAATGTACTGTAGTATTAAAAGAATTGTAAATAGTATACATATATTAAATTCCTACTATCATAAGAAGCTAACCAATGTAAGTACTAGATGAGACAAATTCCATTACCAATTCACTAATTTATTAACACTGTAAGAAAATATTGTATAAATAGTAAATAGACCTATTGTAATGTTATAAAACAACTTGATGGTCAATTCCTTGTGTAAGCTTTGGCGGCTGAGTCCATCGTGTCTAGGTCCAAGTCACAGTCTTCCCGGAAGACCTAGACTCAACCTGACAGTCAATAAATTCTATTCTTACTGATATATGGTGGACTTTGTGACGATGTAGTTTAACAATATAAAAACAAGAGCAAAAGAACACCACAGAAATAGTAAACTCAAACAAGAAGACAAATCCGCGGAAGCTAGGCATTTTTGGAAAGAGAAATACATCATAAATAGAAGCCCAAAAATACTCAAAAACATCACAAGGAAGACAGAATTAAAAGTTTGGGAAACATATATATTTGGAAAAACAAGAACCATGTTTTCAATTTCAAAATTCTGCCAGGCGACCTACTGATACAGAGGTTCATCAAACCACCGCCGGGGACATAAATAACCACCACAGCAAGCAATGCTGGCACTTGACCAAAGGAATTGACAAAGGAAGCACATGGCTTCTGAAACATGTTTTCTGAAATAAAAAGTAAGTGATGTAGTGTTACAAAATTGACTCAAACAATTGTCAAATTCTATTCTATTCCTACCTAGCAATGATCACAAATACACTTGACATTGTATGCAAAATTATTGTAAAAGGTTACAACCAGAACAAATAACTAGTAAAATATTTAACTTACGTTTTGAGAGCCATTTTCCTTGCTGAGGGATTGCCCAGCACGTCACCAATGTCTACAGAATGACCCAGTTGCATGTCAGCCATCTTTGATGCTAGAAGTGATGTGGCTACACGCTGGTACTCCTTTGCATTGTCCGAGCATGCCCTGCTTGCTGAACGATGTCCACATTCACAGGTTACCTTAACCTGCAATATTCAACATCCATTATTGGACAGTGTATAGGATGTGATAGTAAAAGGTTTGAATGTCAAAACCTGCATTGAATTTTTAAGCCCTCCTCTCGTTTTACTTTCTCAACAAGTACTATATACATAGTGTACAGAGAAGGTATTGCACTTCACTTAAAATTTGATACCAAGATTTCACAAGAAATATATGTTTTAAGGTCCCCTGAATAAAAAAAAAATTCAGAAAAAGGCATGTGCGTGTCTGTGAACATGATAGCTCAAAACAAAAAGTCGGTAAAATACCAAATTGGTATTTAAGTTTAGTATCTTCCAGAGATGCAACACAAAGACTTTGAGAAAAATCTCTCCACCCCAAAATACTCTTTACATGGAATTTTTTTCAATTTTTTTTATTTTTTCAAAAATGGCTTTAACAATTTTGATTAAAATATCATATATTAAAAATATTTACATGACATATAAAATGTATATTTTGAATTTTCTGGGAATAGCCTCTGAAGACTACTTTATTCTGGATGAATTTTATGAAATTTTGCAAAACAGCTAAACTGTAAGAGATGGATAAAAACCTACCCCACAAAAAATGTAGAGCACATTAAAACACACAATTTATGTTATATAGTTTTTTTTTGTGGAGTTGATCGTTTTTGAGATATTCCTTGTCTTTGGTTTCAGCTTTAAAAAACTTGTACTTTTCTCATACAGGAATTTATCAACTCCTGTCTATAAAACAAAGGAACTCCAGTCACATAACAACCAGCTTTTGACTATCACTTTAACCTACGGTACTCCCTTATTTCGCTTCTACTAACAAGGAAGCAAGTAATAAGACTATTTCTGCTAATTTTTTCTCAATTAGTTGAAGTAAATAGAATAATTTGTTGCAGAGATGTAGAGAAAGTCATGTGAATGGAACACATCAGATTTTTTTGTTTTGTAGCAGCATAAGTGCACATATGGAATAAACTGGAATCTTTCATTATAGTTAAGAGAGCAATCCAATGTGTGACCTAGAATAGAAAAGGTTAGGGATGTCTGGAGTACTTTATAGCAAACTCAATTTGGGATGATGCCACAAAAAATGCAAGGATTGTGACAAAAGAAAGCAATTTCTCATAGGTGTCTAAAAGCACTGCCCATGGATTTTACCTAGTTTATGAGATTTACATTCATTTTCATTTTTTTTTTTTTTTGAGTTAAGAGTATATAGTAATAGTAAAACAAATACAGAACAAAAAGTAAACTAAATGTGAAAATGGACTAGTAGAAGCAATACCTTCAACAGTATACACTGCGACTAAGATAGTCACATTTCATAAATAGACCACTGCTGTGTTGCATCATTATTTGCTATGCAGCATGAAATTGTTTACATAAATGAGGCATTACAGGATGCATTATGCCTTTACTCTATGGGACGAAGCCAGAACTTGATTTCATTGTGTTCCAACCAACAATTTTGTAATTTTTTTCTGGATATCAATATTTATGAAATACTACATGTGTTCACCTTTAGTTTTGTTTGTTTCTGATTCTTTTTATTGCCTAGTATGGCCTCTAGATGCCTAGAAAATTCCTCACTGTCACAGTTAAAGCTGTGTTTAAAAATAAATAAGTTTTCTGCCATAATAAAGTTCAAATTACACTTTAATGTAATAAGCTAATTTAGTGACCTTGCCCTACCTTTACACACTATATACCTAATATTACTGAGTAACTTACGTGTTAAGTTTTACTTAAAGTGGTAATTCATATTAGACTATGAATGAAATGAGTAAAGTGATGTTCGAATATGCCTAGGTCTGTAGAGGTACCCGATATTTGTCTTCTCAGGATAAAGAAAAACTCCAGAGATAGAAAAAAGCCTAATCCAGCTAGCTTAGCCTAACCAAGATTAAAACTGTAGACCTTTTGAATGTGAGGTAGACATGTACCCCCACCACAGAGGTGGGCACTCTTTCTGACTGAATCACATGTGCATAGTAGAGTTTTCCAAGTGATTTCTTTAATGTGCATAAAGCAGCACATTCATTACTTTTTGCTTATTTTTGTTACATTAGACACAATGATAATGTGCTTTTAAGATACATGAAGAGAATAACAAATTATATAAGGTAATTAATAGGCATTATACACAAGAAAAGGTGTGCATATATCTACAGAGCCATATATGACATTTTCTCCCGGTAGTAAAAAAACACACAAACATTATTACTCGGTAAAGGAACATATGGGTGATAGTACATAAATGTAAATAAATTACAAACTAGTATATTTGTTTAATATTAGAACCAGCTGAAAAATGCAGTGCCACAGCTAGGATTTGAACATGATTCTTCCATTCTCTGTGCAGTTACTCTAACCATTGAGCTACTGTGACAACATACTATTATGACATTCAATCCTCCAACTGATTCATGTGTTTTTACCTGGTCAACCAACAGATATGTCTCTTCTTTCAGAGAGCACCTTAATGGTGATTCCTAAACACTTAGTATTTGGGTAATATTCACATAGTTATTGCCAACTATCAAGCTGTTCTATTATATTGGTGCTGGATAATGTTAAGGAGCATTGCCAATATAATAGTATAATTTTCTTCAGTATTTGTAAATATTTAAAAGGTTTGACCAAGTGACCCCTGTCTCAAAACAATTAACTTAAGTAATGCACTAATCAGTCGTTTTACACAAGGCTTCATCAAGATTGATATTTACACAATATAACTGGTATCATAGGATATGCAATTTTGATGAAGCCTTGTGTAAAGCAACCCATTAGTGCATTATTCATTATTATTAACTGAGCTTCACAGTATGTCACTTCCAGTTCATCACCATTATTATTATTATTATTAATGTACTTCATAATTACAAATTTATTACATAAACGCATACTGGATGATCTGAGTACAGAAGTTTTGCACAACTTGTGGTGTTGAATTGAATTTATTTCCACTTAATACAATTAGTTTCTATAATACTATTGTACAATCATCCAAAGAAAAAACAGCAATACTTTATCCCATTTACTTGCTGCATAACCAACAGGCCCGAGTAGTTTCTATATGAAATGACCTAAATCTCTAACCATATTATATTTCTACTTGGTTTAGTTCCTCATTTTTGTTTGTTTTCTTCAACCATTTTCTTTTAAACTTGTCTAAATAATCACTACACTCTAAAATTTCTTGCCTAGCTTTCATGTTCACCTACTTTTACCCCTATCTTTACAGTAAATTATCCCAATTTTCAATCCTAATTTTTTTAGTTTCTTCACATTCCAAAATTGCATGCCAATAGTTGTCTTGCATTCCATACATAGCATTTCTCTATACATAAATCTCCTCCTGATTCTTTCAATTTTACTACCCCTGTTTAGGCCCCTTTATCTACATAATTCTCTCTACCCCATGTTTTCTTTAGTCTCCTGCACACTCTAAATGATTTTTTGTTGCTGAAACTATGTAATACCTCCTGAAATTTTGTATCATCAATTCTTTAACTTCTTTCCAAAAGCCACTTTCCCCGCTCTATCATGCCACACCATACCCAAGTCAAATTTTTCCATGATCTCGTTAATTCTATTAACTCAGGTAGTTCTTCCCCTTACTTTCTTTTGTGTCACTACACAATGTTTCCAAGAGGTTAATTCTCTTCTAAATTCTTGAATCTAAATCAAAATTTCACAATTATCATCATTATTTTTCATTTACTCTCTATTCTGCCTAGTTCAGCTTGTGCAACTTCATTTGGCGAGCTTAACTTGTAATTTTATGTATAAATATTTATTTATTATTAGTATGCACTGTTAAGAGCAGGGCAGAATAATAATACTCACTGTTACTTTGCATGGAGTGTCTGGACAAGGTCCATCATGGCAGGGAGCAGCACAGTTGTGACCACACAATGGTCTCGGGTTGGTACATGGCTGTGTACAAATCTGACCTTCCTTGAGACATGGCCCCTTATGACAAGGAAGTATACACTTGTGTCGTCCACATGGCAAGGGCACATTACACGGCAACCCGCATGACAGTTCTGTCATGTAACAAGGCACACTCTTCCTCAGCTAGAATGGTAAGAAAAACAATTTCATATTCTATCGACTGTGTTTAGAAACACAAAGGTATCTTGGATAAGAAGCATAATTTTATTATAATCTGTCTCACACAAGAATATTCCTAATGTCAACATATGGGAAGGAAGAAAGAGAGATAGAGATAGTGACACAGAACACTCTTGGGCTACTGATTGCCAGAGCGAAATTCATAGGTGTTTTCTTTTATTTGGAATCGTACAACAGCTCTAAGAGCCTCTAAGAAGTATAGCACTTGAAACAGTTTTGTTATTACTGCTCTACATGACTGATTTTCAGGAAGGAAACTCATACAAATATTTGTATTCATATCTCTATATACTGCAGGTACATCACAGATGTGTTCTAGGCTTGTGAATTCTGAAAGGAATGCTTACAAGTATGATATAAATTAACAGAAGACAGTGCATTTATAGATTAACTTATTGTTATTGTTTAATAATGGATAGCCTACATTTGTATTACTAAAGAAATAGCTATGTATGTTTTATTACTAAAATACCACTATTCTTGGAACTAAGTTGGTCTGAAGGTGAATGCTGATTCAGATGTTATTGTTTATCATACAGAGTCGCTTATAATATTTAACACCTTGCATACTTCACAAGCCCTAAGCAATTTAAAAGCAGTCTGTATATCATCACAGGGCAGTTCTATTAATCTGTTGAAATAAAACATAACCGAGACAAATATTATGCACTGCTGAGAGGCAAATGATGGCACATTGTTTTAAGACACTTAAGAAGGAATTCCCAAAACATAAACACAATGCTACTGTTGAAAATTAGTTGAGTCGATTTTGTAGCATTACATCACTTACTTTTTATTTTGGAAAACATGTTTCAGAAGCCATGTGCTTCCATTGTCAATTCCTTTAGTCGACTGCCGGCATTGCTTGCTCTGGTGGTTGTCTCTGTCACCGGTGGTGGTTTGATGAACCTCTGAATCAGTAGATCGCTTGGCGGGATTTGGAAATTGAAAACGCGGTTCTTGTTTTTCCCAATATATATGTTTTCCCAAACTTTTAACTCTGTCTTCCTTGTGATGTTCTTGAGGATTTTTGGGCTTCTATTTATGGTGTGTTTCTCTTTCCAAAAATGCCAAGCTACTGCAGATTTGTCTTCTTGTTTGAGTTTAATATTTCTGAGGTGTTCTTTTGCCCTTGTTTTTATATTTCTTTTTGTTTGGCCGATGTAGATTTTTTTCACAGTCATTGCAGCTGAACTGATATATTCCTGGTTTGTTTTCTTGTGGGATATCATCTTTTAATTTAGAATTTAAAATGTTTTTTATAGCGTAATTTTTTTTAGGGGCTAGAATGATGTTATGTCATTTGAAGATCCTCTGGAATTTGTAGAAAGTTGGGTGGTACGTAAACTTCTTGTAGATCTCGTTTTCTCTCTGGTTTTGAGTGAGTGTGCTGACTTCTTTAATTCTCTTCCTATTTTTGACCTTATTAACTTTTTTGTATACCAGTTCTGCCCAGAATCCATTCTCTGTAGCTATTTCCAATATTTTAGCAAGTTCACATTGATATTCTGTTTTGCCCATTGGTACATTTACCAATCTGTGTGTAAGGCTGTTGAGTAAAGCATGCTGATGGGGAATGGGATTGTAACTCTTTTGTTTTATATAGCTGTTGTTGTGGGTAGATTTTCTGTAAATGCCAAATGTTAGGTGATTTTTATTTTTGATGATTTTTAGGTCGAGGAATGGTAGTTATCCATCACATTCCTTCTCCATTGTGAACCATTCATTATATATATATAAAGCAAAGAAAATAAAAATGGAGGCAGAGATTGGGAGATTTAAGTTTTGTTTATAGTATTCTCCTTCAGAGGTGAAAGAAGATTGGTCATTGCAGATGTTTATGAGCTTTAAATATTCTGAAGAAATTGAAGAATATTTGCACAAAACATGCTATGAGCGTACCTCATGCTTTCCGTAGCACCACTTCTGTGTGAGTACAGTGCAAGGTGGACATTGTGGTTCACTGTGGCAGTTATGCAGCGCTGGATGTTCACAGGAATGTGGACGAGAACATGGCTTAGAGCACTCAGGACGTCGTGTTCCACATGGCACCGGAGGCATTATTACACTGGCACCACACTCACAGTACAACTCTTCAAAACCTGAAAAACAAATACAACCTTCAGTTATACTTTTCTAAGTTTGCATAAAACATACTACAAATAGAGGGAAAACATAAATTGGGGCTAGATGACAAAAGTACTAGACATTCAATTTCCAATTTCATTGATAAAAAGCACCAAGGAATAATATGTTAATGGTGGCCAGTAATCATAACATTGAGTTTTGAATACTGGGTGTTTCATTCATCATACACAGGCACATACAAATAATTGTTAAGTGTTTAGCACCAATCTTTAGAAAACTTACCCTGGCTTAATTTGTATAATGTTCACATTTATTTAGCTAAATAAACTAACTTCAATTAAATTAAGATATATATGGCAAAAACTTGAAACAAATTTTTCTTCTTGTTGCTTCAATGCCTGTTCATTTAGTTGTCAACTGCTTCAGCTCTAATACAACTGAACTCTCCAAAGTTGCTGTCAAACTGACTTCTTCTGGCTCTGGGCGCCTTGCTTTTATAGTCCCCAAAACTTTGAGAGATGTGGTAATGCTCATACAAATGTTTTTGGGGCCATTATTGCAAGCGTTCATTTATGCAGGTACAACATAACAGGGAAGCTATGTAAAGTAACCACCACATACCTGCAACAGTTCAGGATAGCAGGATATAGGAACTGTATAGGGTGCATAGTCATGCTGTTCCCTCCTCAAGGCTAGCCATCCCAACCAGTGCCATCAACTTCTTCACTCGGAGTAGCCTCTGAATACAGAAAGTGATATCACTTATTCTCTTCACCATGAAGTGGTTGAGGTGACATTCCAAAGGCCCACTAGGGAATAAGTCACACCAGATCACCCTGGTGGAAACTGGCTGATGGCCTGCCAGTTGAAACAATTTTTCATTCAGTCACTTATTGCTTGGATGTGTTGATGGGCCACTTCATGCATACTGTGAAGTTGGTGTACAAGATTTTCTGTTCTGCTCCAGGGAGACTCCTAAAAATTAGGTTGCATGGTAGACACAGCTTTCTACCAGTTGTCTGCTATCAGCCCAGTGGTGATATGGGTTGAAGAATACTAGGTCAGCTACAAAAAAGGCACCCTAATATCCCAGTTTCTCAGGTGATGGTCATGAACTTCCTCAAACTCTCTCTATAGTTTTGATATACTGCTCAACCATGCTGTCTGACTATGGGTGAAAGGTGTTGTATACTTTGTGCACTCCTATTCGTTCCAGTGTTTCTCTATCAGATTTGACTCAAAGTGGTGTCCTTATCGCTGTATAGCTCAAATGGTACCCTTAAGCACCAGAACAGTTCTTCTACAAGGCAGTTTGCAATGGTCTTGGCCTCCTTGGTGTACACTTCCAGCCACTTAGAAGAAATCCAGGACCAACAACAGATGCTTGTTACCTCTGACACAGGGAATGGTCCAGCTCTGCTGTTGGCATTATATAAAAGCATGCTTCCAAATCATGCTGCTGCATGCAATCCCGCTCCTGGTCTGTATGCTACAACTTGCTGCACAACATCACACCTGCAGTACTGCTATTTAGTATGCCTCAAATAGTAGTGCTGCTGTTGGAGCTTGTCAATTGTTTAGTTGAGTTCGAAGATATCTTCCCAAAGTCCCACCATGAACCTCCTCCAGGACTTCATTTATCTTCTTCAAAAAAGGATATCTATTCTATCAGGGTCTTCCCATCAGGTGGCTCCAAAACTCTAAACAGTACAACTTCTTTGATCTTAAATGAGTCCCATTAGCCTAGCATGTACTATTCCTGGGGGTGGTGTTTTTCCAAATCAGTCCAGTCCTTGCCTCCACTTCTCTCAGGAGCAACATCTGCCCTATTTGCTACTCAGGCCTAACTATCCCATCCTCCCATCCATTTACAGGCACAGCTAAAATCATGACAGCTGCAGCATTCTACTTAGTGCAGTGGCTGCGTTACTTTGTCTTGCCATGACATCTGCATTGGAGTGGCTTGCTCGAGGTGTGCAGTTTCACTTGAGGAGTTGTGCTGATGAGGGCCCTAGTGTGCACCTTGCCATGCTGGCCCTCATTTGTTTGCCATCTGCTCAGGACAGTCTTTCAATAGGTATCCTGGTTGGCTACACCCCCAGCCACAACAATTGGAAGGTCATCATTGTCGTCTCAGGGTTGACCCTCTCTTTCTGTTGTAACAAATACTCCTGGTCTTCGAGGTAGTCCCAGTGTTATCAATACAGATGTTAATGCCTCATAAATTGTCTTATAACTGCCGAGCATCAGGCTTGGCATTGCACACCCCACTAATGAAGGAGAATGCTGCTTCCTGAGACGTGTAACTATTCAGGAGTTTTGCAATTGCTTTGTTCACTAACTGCTTAATTGCCAAAGCAAACTCCTTTGGCTATTGAGGCTTTGACTGTATTAGGCTGTGGCCAAATGATGGTTCTTGTTGGTTCTCAAGGGCTTCCCAGATATCACTGGACAGCACCATTGAAATTGCATTTAAAATTTCTTGAAACTGCCCTGGAGGTTGGTTATCAGCTGTGTGGCTCCCTCCTCTACTGACCTCTATTGTGGGTGGTGAAGGCAGAAAAATGGAGGCAGAAGACTTCCAACCTTGACATCCAATTGTATATGGGTGGTTTGGCATATGTAGGTGTGTGACGCAGCCTGTCATCTTGACCTTCGTGTCCTTAAGCCTTCTGCAAAACATTTTTTTTATAATGGTATTCAATTCCTAGGTGTGTAGTTGAATCTCTCCTCTAGAACATTAAGCCATTCCCCAATGTCCTCCAAAGCATTAATGCTTTGGCCAAGGTCTTTCACCATTCTACCAAGCTCTTCATGTTCTTCATGTCGGCCAGTTGATTGTCATTATTTCATCTTCGTCATTTGACATTTCTGTTTTTATTTCTGCTTGCATATTCTCCATCTGGATACCATTACCTCCATTCTAATTTTCTTTTTTCCTGCATCTTTTCCTTTGTGGATCCATTTTTGTGTCCACTTTCTCCATGCTTGATTTAATTTCCTCCATTCCAGATTTCATTTTCATGTCATTCTTTGGATTTCAGCTAATAATGTTTTCTCCCTCATCTTAGTATTCAATCCTGCTCCTGATGCCAATGAGACAAATTGTTTATTTCAATTTTTGGAAAAAATTTTTCTTCTTGCTGCTTCAACATTTTTTTACTCAGTTGTTGACTACTGTGGTTCTCTTTAACCTCACTGCATTCTCCACAGTTGCTGTCAAAACGACTTCTTTCCACTTTGGGTGCCTTGCCAGGATGGCCAACTCTTGCATACCCTGCCCTAGACTGTGCAGTCATTAGGATACATGATAACTGCATTATCAGATCTTGCTGCACAATGGTGTGGTGATTTTTTTTTTTTCTTCACAAAAAAAGTAAAATGCATATATCTACATTCAATCAAAACCTGTCAACATCCAACCATGCTAATCACTCCAATTGTTTTAGTTGGTGTGATGAAATGAGCCATCCTTTTCCACAATTTCTCTTGAATACAGAAGATACATTTTGACTGGATTTGATTTTTTTTTAAAATTTTTTATTGTTTCATTTGTATAGCCCCCTTTAACTTCAATGGTCATATCGGAGGCTTTGACTTGTGAAACAACTCGTATTACTGTAGGTTAGAACATTAGGTTAACTGTTATTATATTACTAATACATACGCACATTCACTCTCACATTCACACTTCCAGACTCTGTGGGGGATAGGGAATAAATCTGGTTAAAGAAAAATTCCCTGCCCCAGCCGGGAATCGAACTCGGGACCTCCGGATGAGAAGTCAGCTCGCTGACCACTCGACCACAGAGGCAGTCTAGGATTTGATTTTGTGATTCTTAGTTTGATAGGTTAGCTACTCCAATGGCCACAAATCCAGTCATCAAAGTTTGTAATATTTAATGGAGTTATCTGATGCTATCCATCGGTAAAATGCACAGGACATCACATCAGGCCCACATTCCTGAAGGTGTTAATATGGTATTGAAGAGTTGGAGATAGTGAAATAAAACACAGTTTAATTTAATCTTGAACCAGTTGATGCACTCTAATTTCATAAAGTTATAGTGTATCAACTGACTCAACATTCATTTAAATTAGTAACTAACTTACTGGTTCGCCAACATGGGCGGCAATGGCCCCTATGACAGGGCTCCTCGCAGCGATGTTGTCCACAGCTTAGCTGATGGTTACACACAAGAGGACAAACATGATCCACATCAATACAGCACAGCTGATTGCATTTGTGTTTGCCACATGATCTTTTCTGGAACACAACAAAATAACTTCAGAAAAGAATTTCTCTAAGAAATAAACAAAACTGATATTCATGGTGAAACACACATGAATGTACAGTGTCCAACATATGGAGAATATAGTTTTTGAATCTGATGGGACAGAGCTTTGGAGGAAAGAGTGTACAAATGGAAAATAGTCAGAAAAGTAGCCTTAATTAAATTCTTTAGTAAAGATTGTAAGAAGCTAGGCAAGTACTTGACTAAATTAAAAAACAAATGGCTGTGATCCATAAGAAGAGGTACAAATGAAACATAACAGTTGAACATTATCTTGAACATTGTAAACTTCTTATTTTTTTAGTTACTTACCTATTGTAGTTTTTAACTATTATTATTATTGTTATTATTATTAAAATAAAATGGTTCAGATCTTAAGCAAAAATCTTGAGTATGTAAAGGGCAGGATAACAGCCTGGGCTGATGTATAGCCATATTATTTGCTTTGTTGCTTAGTACAAATAAATAGATAAATAAATGTAAATGTACTTCTGTAATGCTTGTCAATCAGCTAAATAAGGCAGAAAGTGTCCTTAACTAGATGACTCTTTACAATGAATGGAATAAAAAAAATCTTAGTGCACTTTTGCTATTTTTAAAGCAGTTTTTGAGAAAAAAATCTGATGTTCCATTCACATGGTTTTCCCCATCTGCAAACTATTCTTACAATAAATTATTCTTTTATCTACATTATGTTAATTAGGATAAACATTACCAGAAATGCTATTACAGCTCTAGCTCCTTATAGGTACATAGATGGAAAACAAGGGAATATACTAGGGCGAGTCAGATCTTTTAAAAGCTGCCACTATATGATTGTCATGGAAATTCTGTTCTATTTCCATTACCAGGAGTAAAACAAAAGAAATGTGAAACAGATGAAGACATCCTGTTTGAGAAAAATTATTTTAAAATTGAACCAATAACAGGGAACATCTCAAAAATGGTTACTTCTACAAAAAATCTGTACATGACATAAATTGTATGTTTTAATGAGATCTACTTTTTTGTATAGTAAATTTTTGTATATTTCTTATGGATTACCAGTTATGTAAAAGTTATTCAGAATAAAGCAAGCTTCAGAGGCTATTACTAAAAAATTCAGGATATACACTTTACTTGCCATGTAAATATCTTTAATCAAAATTGTTGGCCATTTTTTAAAAAATCTAAAATTTTGAAAAATGCTCCATGCAACAGGTAGTTTGGAGCGGGAGGATTTTCCTGAAAATATTCAAATCTCATTCTTGGAAGAAATTTAACACATTTTATGAGGTTGTCTATGGGTATCTTTTCTGAATATTCTAAATTATAGGTTTTTGTTACTTCTAATAATTTTCAGATCTAGGAAGGAAGTGTATTATCTCTTTTGATTTCCATTTTGAATTTAATTTCGGGTATTTGAAAGTAAAGGAGTTTCCAAGTGTCTTCCACTAAGTTCTTGTGTGCTACAGCAAACACGTCCTCAACGTATCCATGCGATGTTTAAAATGTTTGCAGCAGTGATCTGGTCTACAGCAACAGAGTTTAGTGAAGCTAATTAAACGTAAATTTGGCTTAAATGTGTTCCACTAATTTTTTCTCATAGCGATAAATAAAAATCTTGGATATTACACTCATATGATTATCCTTTTCTAATATTGTTTACTTTTATGTATCTTCCATAAACTATTTTTACAAGTGTGGTAATTTAGTTACCTTTGTGCACTTTTTCTCACACCTGGCATCATCTGCTTTTGTGGTGAGTTCAACACATGGAATCTCACGATCCATGTTGCCACATCTACATCTTACCATTGTTGACCGAGGACATGCTGGGCAAGGTCCTGTGTGACACAACTGCTCACATGTATGGGGCGAAGCTGTGGAAATAACACAAAATGATATTGAAATTTATTTTCAGAATTATATATGAAGGCAGAGTAACAGAAAATTAATTTCTATGAAGTATGTATTTCATTACATACACAAACAAGATATCAGTTTTTAACATTGTAACTAAGAAATGTTTCCGGGCTGTTTTGCCGTGGTCTGCTGGTGTTAGGAGTACCAGACGTTTCGTCCACAACTACGGTGGACATCTTCAGTGGCGTGGTCGAAGTTTTCTAGGAGAAGGTTTCGCTGCGTCTGAAGCGTTGACTGTCGGGATCGCTACTTTTATACTGGCAAGTGGGGGGCGGGGCTTGGGCTCTCCGGCGAACGTGGCTTCTGATTGGACCGCTTCGTTGCTTCTCGTTTGATGACGTTTCCTGCTTTCAATGACGGGATGCCAATTCCAATTGAGTTTTAGTGCCTCTTCTTTCTTATTAAAATTGTTCGGATGCTTGTAAATCTCTATAGCCTCCCGCTGTAGTCGTGCATGGTAGTGTGTTGTAGATGAGAGGATAGAGGTGTCTTGGAAATTTATAATATGCTCGCCCTCTGCCTCAATAGCGTGCAGGGCGACCGCGGACTTTTCTGTGTGGCCTAGTCGACAGTTTGCTTTGTGTTCCTTGATTCTAGTAGTAACACTGCGTTGTGTGGTTCCGATGTATACCGAGCCGCAGGAACAGGGAATGCGGTACACACCGGCTGATGACAGCGGCTCCCGGGGATCTTTGGATGAGCGTAGTAAATTATTTAATTGCCTCGTGGGCTTGAAAACCGTTTTGACATTGTGACGTCGCACTATGTGCTCGATCCGGTCAGTGATATTATTGAAGTATGGCAGAAACACCGTGCCCTTACTTTTTGGTTGGTCTGGCTTTTGAGATGTGGACTGAAACTTGGCAGGACGGAAAGCTCTATTGATTTCTTGGACGGAATAACCATTTGAATGTAATGCCTGTCTTAGGTGCTTGAGTTCATCTTGTAGCTGTTCCGGTTCACAGATGCGGGTAGCCCGATGTTTAAGTGTCTGGATCATTGCTCGTTTTTGTCTGGGATGATGGTTCGAGTCCTTGTTTAGGTAACGGTCAGTGTGGGTGGGCTTCCGGTATACCGTATGCCCAAGAGACCCGTCGGTATTTCTCTTGACCAAGACGTCCAGGAAAGCTAACTGTCCGTCTTTTTCTTTTTCCATGGTGAACTGGATGCAGTGATTAATACTGTTGAGGTGTAGGTAGAAATCTTGAAGGGCTTCTAGTCCATGGGGCCATATCACGAATGTGTCATCTACATAGCGGAACCAGACCGTGGGTTTATGTGCAGCTGCGTTCAAGGCTGTAGACTCAAACGATTCCATGAAGAAGTTTGCCACCACCGGGCTCAGAGGGCTCCCCATGGCCACACCGTCTATTTGTTCGTAGAATGAGTTATTCCACTGGAAATAAGTAGTGGTGAGAACGTGGTGAAAGAGTGCTACTATATCGTCCGTGAAAAATTGTTTCAGATGTGTGAGGGCTTCTTGTACCGGTACCATAGTGAACAGTGAGACGACGTCGAAGCTGATAAGAAGGTCTTGGGGCTGTAAAGTGATACTTTGTAGTTTTTGGATGAAATGAGTAGAGTCTTTGATGTAAGAGTCCGTTGAGCCGACGTGGGGTTGTAATAGATCCGCCAAATATTTAGCTATGGTGTAAGTTGGAGAACCAATGGCACTAACAATAGGTCTTAAAGGAACTTCCGGTTTGTGAATTTTAGGAAGGCCGTAAAGTCTAGGAGGATGAGCTTCTGATTTTATGATTCAGCGTTTTTCCTCTGTTGGCAGGGAAGAATTTTTGATCAGCTGATTGGTCTGTTTTAAAATCCGAGCTGTGGGATCGCGTTGTATTTTTCTGTATGTGTCTGGCTTTAAAAGATCCAGAATTTTCTGTTCGTAGTCCTATTGCTTGAGAATGACGGTGGCGTTTCCCTTGTCTGCTGAGCACACAATGATGTCTTTGTTGGTGTTCAGGTTCTTCAAGGCAGTTCTCTCTTCGAAAGTTAGATTACTGCGCGGGGTCTTGGCATACTGGAGAATCCTAGCAGATTCCCGGCGTATCTCGTCGGCAGCTACTCCCGGTAAGCCCCGTATTCCCGATTCAATGTTAGAAATGATGTCCTCAACTGGTAGAGACGGTGTGACTACAGCGAAATTGCCCCCTTTGGCAAGCAAAGAGGTTTCTGCTGGTGACAGTTGGTGATCAGATAAATTCACCACTGTATGGAAGTGTCGTACGCTGGTTTCGGAAGTAGTAGTTGGCTTGTTTCCCACCGAAAGGCGTGTAAACTTGTTCTTATGTCGGGTAGTAATGTAGTCCTGGTTGTGAGACATGCTATGGTACGTGATCCTGTCTGTGTTATCCCAATCGTATCTATGAAGTGAGTTACTCACTCGGAGATGCAGAGCGAGTAGCTGGCGGTTGTTTGAATCCAGGCCCCTTCTGGTCTGGTGGATACGTTCTCGGAGCATGGCATGCTCAGAGCGGTTGTAGATGCGGTGGGCAGCACAATTCCCTATTGTGAGCCTGATCTAAATCTAAATGTTTCTAGTGTTCTTTTACTCCTTAATTGTATTCCTTCTCTGGGAGGAACCGCTTTATTTCTGTCTAAAACTAGAATGCTGCCATGTTCGGATGATATAATGCTGTCTTCTTCCCCTTCTGCATTATCCCCGCTACTCTGTTGCCACGCCTTCTTTCCCTTCGAAGCCAAATCACGTGCTGCTATTACTTCCCCTCTTCTCGGTGACACTATTTTCTTGGGTGACGTCACTCCAGTGGCTCCTCCTCCTGTTGCTTCCTCTGTTGACGTCATTACTTCGTCAGCTGTTGCTTCTCTCGTAAGGATGTTGGATGACATCCTATCTGCATATGCCATTCTCATATCCATGCTGACAGGCAAATTTCGGTTCAAACACACACTTTTCCCGTCTTCACCCACATCCATTCCTTTTTGCTTGGACTTTGATCTTCCTGTCGTACTTCCTAAAGTTGGCATTGACATCTGCTGAGTAATTTCCTCTGTGCCTGATTGGGGTTCTCTTAGCTCCTTCTTGTCCAGATGCGATGTCTTTTCTCCGTCTATCCACAATTGGAAATTTCTAATATAAGCTCTTCTTCCCTGGGCTCTTGCTTCCTTCATTTTTTGTACCAAATTTCTTTGCAGAGCTCTCTTCTTAGGTGATAAATCTTTATTAATAAAAATGTCTGTTCCTTTTAATTTCTTGGCTCTTTTAAGTACTTCATGTACTGATTGGGCTGTTGCAAATTTCACTATAATTGCTTGGTTGCCAAGTTGTCTTCCAACTCGATAAGCTTCAATAATTTCCCATCTATACAATTCCAAATCCAGCTTTTCCTTCGTTATTTCTAATATTTCTTCTGCTGTCCATTTATGGCTTCTGAAACATGTTTTCCGAAATAAAAAAAGTAAGTGATGTAGTGTTACAAAATCGACTCAACTAAATTTTAATTGTTAAAACACATCACTGTCTCAAAGTCCACCATATATCAGGATCTTCTTTGATATCTGTTGCCATCTTTTCTAATTGTTTACCTATTCGTTGTTCCATGCCTTCTATTTTGTTCATTTTCTCAGTTAGGTTTTCCAGCATTGTTATTATATCGGGGTTTACCTCAATTCCTCCAATCACTAACAAGAAAGTTGTAACACTTGCTAAAACCAATATGTTTGTCATCTTCTCTCCAAAACTGTTTTTACTATTCACCAATTTTACTTTTCTAAACTGTCCAATTCTTGCTCTATACACTGTGATGTCCACTCCTATCGTGACTTAGATCCTTCTTCCTTCATCAGGAGCACCTCTCAAAACACAACCTTCCTCTATCACTGCTGGCTTAGCACTCCCATCTCATGATTTAATAGTTATACAAAATCAATTTGTATGAAGAGATTTCATACAAAATTTAAAATATATGTTTAATTTGAGACATTAACATTGAAAATGCTTTATATTTCAATACAAATTATTATAAGTTTTTAGAGAAAATAAAAACCTAAGGAATTTTTTCTGTATAAAGTGTTGTTTATGATAAACAAGGAAACTTTAATAGAAAAACAATTTCAATGATGAAAAAAGATGATATGCAAGTCTTTCCATTAGTTTCAATATGAGGATGATTTATTAAACAGAGTGCTTGCACCCACCTGGCTGTCCACAAGAAAGCTTCTTGCCACACACAAGCGAACATGTTGGTATAGGATCTTTGCAGCTAGACCTGGCTTGTTCCTCGGTGAGAGCAGTCTTGCCACATGGACAATGTGTAACCTTGTCTGGTGTCAGTTGACATTCAATGCACGACCCAGAATGACATTCCTGCTCACATTTATGGCTACCACAGGCCAAAGGTCGCTCACATTTGCCTTCACATGAGAAGTGTTTCATATCGGCTGTTTCTTTGGTGCAAGCAACTTCCTTCTGCTCCTTGCCACAGTAACATACTGTCAACAAAACATTTGATTTTGCAATAATTACAGATTTAGAAATCTACACTGTAAAAGCTTTTTTTTGTTTGTTGTAGCTTAACGTCCTTTAACCTGGTTGGTCATATCGGACAATGAAATTGGTGAACTGATGCTCAAATGATCTCAGGGTCTATGGAGCTTAAAGTTAATCAACAGCCGTCTTCTCAGGATAAGGGAAACCCCCCCCCCCCAAAAAAAAAAAACTTATCTGGATAACTCACCCTAAGCGAGATTTGAACTCATGACCTGTTGAAATCAGGCAGACACGCTACCACCACACTACCCAGGCACTCTTTGTAAAAGCTTTTATACTCTTTTAAGAAATTTAAAGACATGCTTTTAAATCAACAAGGCTATGATGTGAAGTGATTTTATATAGTGAAACTTTTTAATTAATTAGCAACTAATTTGACCCAAATTAGTTATGTAATTAATGCTTTTAAATGTTAGACTGAGCTGAAAAATACAATGCCACATAGTTCTGCTGCTCTCTGTGCAGTTGCTCTAACATCGAGTTACTGTAGCAACATGCAGATATGAAATTCAATCCTCCATGTCTCCTAACCTTAGAAAACACCTTAATGGCAGTTTACAAATTGTAAGTAATTGGTATGCAGATAATATTCACATAATCATATTAAATGAGTCTCTTATTAAAAAGAGGCTTATGATATTAATCACATCACTGTCACAAACTTCTTTGCACATTTGCAAAATATCAAATTAAACTCCTTAACTAGTCATGTAACAGCAACATTTCCAATGAAACTCAACACACAGTGCATAGTCAACACCAGGCCACCCTCATCATTGACTTCAAAAAAGTGAGATTCAGTCGGAATTAAGGGTTGAAAATGGGAATAAGTGTTCCCGAAACCGGTCCCAATAATTACTAAGTGACATTTTGTGTTACAAAAACTGACTCAAATTCTTTCTGGATCTGATTAACCATTTATTAAAGACTCTACTAATAACATTGTTCCCATGTTTTACACCAAGTGGAAATTTTAATTATTAGAGCTAATTGATAATAACAAAAGTTACTCAGCATAAGGAGCATTACCAATATAAAGGATTTTTTAATATTTCAATAAGAGGCTCATTGAATATGATCAATAAAATAACTTAACTTTTAATGTTGCTTTTAATTTGTAAAATAATATTCACATAGTTATGTCAACTGTTAATCAATTTTATTATACTGGTAATGCTATTATATTAATGCTGTACCAAGGGTATGTGTTTTACTGTTAGAACCAGTTGAAAAACTCAATGCCACAGAGAAGATTTGAACATAGTTTTACTGATCTTCATGCAGTTACTCTACCATTGAGCTACTATGACAACATACTAGTATGACATTCAATCCTTCTTCCGATTTCTGCTTTTTACCTGGTCAATGAATATGTCTCCTAACTTCAGAGAACATATTATAACAGCATAAATAGAATCATAAAATTGCCCAATAGTTGGCACAACTATGTGAATATTATCCAATACTAAGTACTTACAATATATAAGTTGCCATTAAGGTGTCCTCTGAAGTTAGGACACATACCAGTTTGTTGACGGCAAAAACATGAATTGGTTGGAGGATTGAATGCCATACCAGCATGCTGTTACAGCAGCTCAATGATTATAGGAACCCCAATAAAGAAAGAAACAACCATGTTCAAATTCCAGCTGTGGCACTGAATTTTTCATCTGGTTCTAACAGTAAATAACACATCCTTGGTAGAACATTTATATAACAGCATTACCAGCTGCTTTCTTACAACATTATAGCATGAGGATCTTCTTCTAAATATATGCAGCTGCTCAAACTAAAAATAGGATTACAAAAATAATTAGACAAGCTCCCATATCTTCAGGTTGTAAGATGTCAGCTGTCAATACTATCCCATGAGTCAATCTCTTATATACATCTAAACATGGAACTCTTCAAAAGGAACTCAGCCTTACATAGTCATAATATCAAAGCCAATATGCACCTCAACTCATAGGCTTACCAGTTGTCTTAAATCAATATCACATCAAGGTATTAACTTATACAATCACCTTCCAAATAATGTTGAAGAATGCAATCATAAAAAATTTAAGACGGCTATGAAAAATATTCTCTTAAGTAATATGTCATTCTCTGTCAATGATCATATGAATATAAATGCTTAATCTCAAGATTAAAAAAAAAATTATTTTGAATATTTTTATAACTTATATGCATATAAAATACAATGGAAAGAAGGAGATTAGCAAGAAGACGAAAATGCAAATAATTCAATCAGAAATAGGTCCTACAATACAATATGGAATGGAAAGTTTACCATTGTAGGATTAACTTAGATGATGGGTAAGACCAGAAGAGATAAGATTAGGAATGAACAAATAAGATAAGAAGTAAAACAAGGGAAATCATTAATTAATAATATAGAAGAAAAACAGCTGAAATGGTACGGTCATGTCCATAGGGTGCCCGAAGAAAGGAAAGCAAATCAAGTAATGGAAATGAGAAAAAAGGAGTAAAGGATAAACTGGAAGGATACAAATGAAAGAGTGGGAATGAGGAAGGGAAGAGCAATAATGGAAATGAGCAGAATGCGTAGGGACCGGAAGGTCTAGAGGTGAGGCCGTCACTTGATGACTCTAAGGGATGGAAGAAAAAGAATATAAAATATAATTTTAGTCTGACAATGCCTAAGTTTATTTTATTAGCAATGAACCATAGTTACTTTTTTGAAGATGCTGCTCTTGTGAACTTGTTTGTTTCATGATCCTGTTCATCTGTGGGTTGCACTTCAGTTTAAGAGGAAGCCTAACGACTATCTTCAAGACCAAGATTGTACTTAATGTCAATAGATTTACTTAATTTGATCACTATTGTAAAATATAATGTATATAGAAGTGTAATCAATTTTTTTTGTATTATTTGTTTCGGCAAAGCCATGTATTCATTGTATTTCTTAAGGCGAATAAATTCTATTCTTTTAATACCATACCTTCTCTACAATATACATTGCACATATTTGATGGAAAAAGTAAAAATACATTTAAAACATAAGTACTTTTCCTACAATATTAAACTATACATCAAATTAAAGCGGATATTTAAATTAATAAACCTGCAAAATAAGCTAAAACAGGTTGCTTTTTGGCAATTTTCTCTGTACGGTCATTCCTTAAGAACAGAAAGACTGGATATTATCTCACCTAACTGCACCATATGTTCACAGTTTGGACATTCACCAACATGACAGGTTTTGGTACAGTGATGTAAACCACAGTTTAATTCCTTGCCACACACCTCACCACACAGCAGAGCTTGATCTGACCCACATTTAACTACTTTCTGCAACTTGCCGCATCCACAGCTCCTACAACACAAAATATTTTATATGTTACATTCACGCAACCTCCTTTAACACTTTTTATACATTCTTACAAAAGATTATTTTTTCTATTTACTTCACATTAATTAAGATAAACATTTGCAGAGGTAATGATAGGAGGCTGAAGCGATAGCCAAATCTTAAAAACCTCAGTCCCCATATTCTGGCTTTGAAATCTTGTACTCTTTTCATATCACAAGAAACAACTGACTGGATAACTCTAAAATAAAACAAAATTGGATCGTTCCATTCACATGACTTTTTCTACATCTCTGAAACAAATTATTGTTAGTAAGCTTATTGTTCCATTTATTTCATGCTAATCGAGATAAACATCAGCAGAAATTGTCTTATTATTTACTTCCTTGTAAGTAGAAGGGTAATAAGGGAATACACTATGCTAAACCAACAGTCAAATGATTTAAAATATGCTTGCTATAGGATTGAAATCTATTTCTTTGAGTGGCCACAAGTTGACAAGTTCCCTTATGAGAAAAGTTTCAAGTATTTTAAAACAAATCAATAACAAAGAATATCTCGAAAACAGTCAATACGAAAATAATGTATATGGCATAGTTGTGTATTTTAAGATCTACATTTTTGTGTAATAAGTTTTTGTCTATCTCTTAAGGTTTACCAATTATGCAAAATTCATCCAGAATAAAGAGGTCTTCAGAGGCTATTCCCAGATAATTCAAGATATACATTTTATTTGTCAAGTAAAATGTTCAATATGAGAGATTTTAATCAAATTCGTTAGCCATTTTTGAGAAACCCAACATTTTCGAATTTTTTCCATGTAAAGGGTAGTTGGGGGTGGGGGAATTTTCCTGAAAATCTTTAAGTTGCATTCTTGAAAGATACCAAACTTAAATATAATTTTCAGATGTTAATCATTGTCAGGTGGTAGGGGTATACAAGGATTACAATCAATGACAGATGTTAGTAGTGTGTAAGAATTACAATCATATGCAACCAGATAAGTGCTTCGAACTTTTATCCTACACAGAAAACAACCTAGAGTTAACCTGTGACTGTGTAATATTGAGAGTGTCAAAACTAGCTGTGCAGTGTTTTGCATGTCCATCCTTGGTGCTCGTTACATTTCTAGAAAGGTGCAAATGAATCCACATTTTAAAACTACCTTTTAAAGGCAGTTGCCTTTAAAGGTAAAGTGAAAGGAGATGCTGAAACTGACCAATGTTGTCCACACAGTTTTGGCTCCTCTTTAGAAAACTATCATTACCTCGCTGTAGTTCACCTTGAGAAATGTTGGCAATTACCTGGGCAATATTTTGTTTTAATTCTTCCAGGGTAAGAGGATTTATCTTGTACACTTTATGTTTTAAGTTACCCCAAAGATAGAAATAGCAGGGGGTTAGATGAGGGGGCCAAAGGGCTACAAATCTCTACTAATAATTCTGTCCTGAAACACACTTTCAATTATTCTCATCGAAAGATTGGCTGCATCAGCTGTTGCAGTCTTCTTGCAAAAAGGCAAAATCATGCTTCCTGTATGTTAATTCTCTAAAAAAGGGGGTCAAAATTGTACTCACTTATGTGGGGCTTCAACTGTAAAATTGAAAAAAAAATTGGCCCTAAAACACTTTCTCTGCTAATGGCACATAATACATCAATTTTTTCGTCATGAAGGGGTACTTCATGAACAATATTAGGTTTCTCAGAGTTCCAGTAACGATTATTTTGTGTACACACACATCTATGGAACCAAGCCCTGTCTGTGAAAAATATTAAATGTGGGTCTATCTCACCATTTTATACACTATTGAGAGTCCACTCACAAAATGTGCGGCAAATTACAGGATCATCTGGTTGAAGAGCATATGCCACATTATTTTATATGTTTTTAATTTCAGTAACCTATTCACAGAACCAAGAAGCATTCCTGTTGTGAAGGATGCCTAAACAATTTTTGGGGGGAATTCTCCAAACAATGGCCGATGTCAACTAATGGTAAGAATTGTATGCCATCTTTTAGATTTCTTAGCCTGAATTCTTCCTGCGGCCTGAAATTTATTGTAAAGTTCATGGATTGTTGTACGGCCTGAAACTATTACATCTGGATATCTTACAGCAAATCATACTTTCACTTGGCAAGCTGACTAAGTTAATTCATACGAATCATAGATAATTACAAGCTGTGCAGTAGAAAACATATGCTCAGTCAAAATACCTTTGTGACCAAGTACAGGACAAAATAATTAATCACTTGTAATAACTTAACTATACCATATTCATTGTCCACTCAATACTGACTTGAGCGTCGCCCTCCATGGTGCAATGGTTACCATGCTAACTTCATATAACCAAGGCTGTGGGTTCAAACCTGGCGGAAGACAATGGACTTTTTGGCATAAAAATCCTTAGCATGGCTTCTTTTGGAAGGGAAGTAAAGCTATTGGTCCCATGCATGTTGTACGGCCTGAAACTATTACATCTGGATATCTTACAGCAAATCATACTTTCACTTGGCAAGCTGACTAAGTTAATTCATACGAATCATAGATAATTACAAGCTGTGCAGTAGAAAACATATGCTCAGTCAAAATACCTTTGTGACCAAGTACAGGACAAAATAATTAATCACTTGTAATAACTTAACTATACCATATTCATTGTCCACTCAATACTGACTTGAGCGTCGCCCTCCATGGTGCAATGGTTACCATGCTAACTTCATATAACCAAGGCTGTGGGTTCAAACCTGGCGGAAGACAATGGACTTTTTGGCATAAAAATCCTTAGCATGGCTTCTTTTGGAAGGGAAGTAAAGCTATTGGTCCCATGTATAGATAAACAGCATGTAAAAGAAACCTCAAGCCTGATAAAAGATACAGCTGAGCAAAATTAATTGGTCTTTCACACTCAGTATAAAATGGGACGCTGAGAACCACAGCAGTTAAAGAGCATCCATAAATAAAACTCCATTTCATTTCCAGAGCAGAGCGTGACCTTATTTACAGCAGCAGTGTGGAATTGTGTCCATATGCCCAGTGGAAAAACACTGCACATCCAGTTGAGAGGGTTTTGGCTCACTCAGTATCAATGGTCATATGTACAAGTTTAAAAGTACTTAAGATTACATTTTTTTTTTTACTGTGTCAAGTTCCTTTTTCATTGAATTTTAAACATACTTATTTGTATAAGTCTTCCATTACTATATTCTAATTAGTTTCCATTGATAATACTTGCATTTTAACAAACATACCTCAATTTTAAGTTGTCTTTCCCATTACTATTAAACAGCCTAACTTACAAAGGAAATAAACCAGACTTTGCTCTTTTGATTCCATATTTAATGTGTCATTAACTTATTTAACCTATGTTGTGACTCACCGAGTGACCTGAGCAGTACAAATAGGGCATGGCCCTGGGTGACAAAGTAGCGTGCAGCGATGTGTGCAGTCAGGTCTCTTGTCGCTCCTTGATCGCCCACAGACTTCTCCACATGAATGAGCTGCATCACTTCGATTCCACTCAGGATCAAGCTCTTTTCCACAGAAACAGTGATATTCATGTGGAATCTCTTGAGTCACATTCTGACATGCTGGACAGCGCCATCCAGATTCTGTCAACAGATTAGAGGTAATGTTATTTTTCAATGACCTTTGGAGAAACTTCATTTCACCAAACATGGCTGGGCTCATTTATTGGTTGATAAGAGTATTTGTCTGCCCTTTAGGGGTCCTGGGTTTGTTTCTCAAATGAGGGGGGGGGACAATTTTCTCTAGCCAAAATTATTCCTTATTCTCTCCAGGGTATGGATGTGTGTGTGACTTATGTATAAAGAAAACTAAACTACACAATTCAAGCCTGGAATATTCAGTCTCAAATATCTAGGCCTTTTAATGAATAAAAGATTGACCTGGAACGATCATATTGATATAACTGTCTGTAGAGGTAGATGGAGCTTGCAACACATTATTGAAATAAACCAGGGCATGAAGCCATACATTAGCCATTGCCTATATGTTGTAAAGGTTAGGCCCCATGTTACTATGCTACTGTTTGGTGGAGAAAACGACTGAAGACAACTCTAGCAGGCAAATTTATTACACTACAGAAATTAGCATACTTTTGTATTACAACAGCCCTTAAAAACACTCCAATCATTGCATTGGAGAGTCTGCTATGGTTCTCTCCAATAGACATTTATTTACAAGCAGAGGCAGGGTTTACTGGCTACCGCTTAGTGCAAATAGAGAACTGGAATGGTAGTCGCTCAACAACTAGACACACCTCTATCCTAAATTTCTGAATATTCCAATACTGAGTATGAGGTCTGGCCTAATGAATATTCAATATTATGTGCACATCTTTACTTGGGTGTTGATTTTAAGGAGAAGCAACAGTCGAACAGGAGTAGAGACCCTGCCCAGCTTTCTGATTGTTGCCAACCAAAGAAAGTTATTTTTCTTTGAGACCTTCTCAGCCATTTTGGTGAATAGGTTATCTAATTTCTGTGAACTATTAAATAAAACACAGTGCATGTGTATAAACTTGAGATTTACCATTATATATAGGGTGTATAACATTTTATGTCGCAAAGTAATCACCTTGCTCTTCTCCTGAAATTGCACGAAACGTAGCAAAAGAAGACTAGGGAGACAAACATCCAAGAAAATATGTGCATATAGTCTATTTTTTTCCTACTTTTAAAGTGGTGTTAACTAGCAAAATACAATTTTTTCTCCACTAACAGAAAAAATCATATCTCCAGGTAGATGCATCCAATTTGTGTGAAATTTGGTGTACTTATTATAAACATAACTATCTAACTATTGCATAGTTTTTAATGTTTTATATCTAATACAGGTAGTTCTACAAGATGTTTTATCCATTAATATAAAATACAAAAATACATGAAGGTGTCGCTTACATTCTTAATAACCTGAACCTATAGTATTTGAAACTTTGTGTTTTTATTATTTTTAATTAGTTTTTAAATTTTTTTATTCAAATTCTAAGTTTTGAATATTTTACATGCAGTATTTAGTAGAAAGGATAAATACTTAGGTTCAGTTTCAAAATCGTATATGTAATTATAACCATAAAAAATCTATGCACTTCCATTCAGTAGTTCCTGAGAAAAAGCACATTATATAAAGAAAAATGTAATTAATGGGAAACTGAGTATAAAGAATTTGTTGCATCTGGAGCATTTCCTGCACTGTAGCTCTAAACTCCCCTTATCCATAATCCACTGTACCATTTTCTTTCTCTGCATCCTGTTTTGTCATCCTTTTACTTCTTTCTCCTTATCTTGCATGCTTCACTGCACTTCACATCACTATTTTTAATCCTTTAAATACTATACCTTCTATGTACATTGTATGTATATGATAAAGTAAAAATTTACTTCTTGTTATTTCAATATTATAAGAATGACAGGAAAGGTTACCTGCTTTAGAAGACTTGGCCCACTTTTTGATGCATTTTAGATGAAGAACATGATAGCAATTTGAGCAGCTCCAAACTGCATCATACTGACGAACTCGTTCACAGCAAACAAGACATTCCAGTGTCCCACGAGAAAGTTGCTCTGATAGTCTCTCACGCTGGCTTGCATCATCATCTGCAATAGTACATAACTTTCATTACTTGTGCTCTGTGCGCACACTCAGTTAAAACCTAAGACAATCTATAAGCATATAAAAAAAAAACATATTGGAACATTTTCTGGGAATTTTCAATTCTGGAAGAACAAATGTGCTAATGCGAATAATGGTCTAACTCAAAGATAAATATTTCATACATTTTGTGTGTGTGTGTGTGTGTGTTTTTTTTTTATCACAAAGATAGCCACACCAATTGTCATGATCTGAAATATAAAATACTTAGGCTCCATTTAGAGAATAAGTATCTTAATTACTTTCTCCCAAAGAGTAATCTACAGGACATAAAATAATGTGATACATTCATGTAACTTGATGACAAATTCACAATTGTGTGCTATATATACATGGATAGATGCGGTCTGATCAAGACAAAAAGGCAAGTAACAGGAATGTGCTGCATAAACATTTTCTGCCATGGCAATGAAATTGTTATATAATCATACCCATAAATATAAGCATAGGAGAGCTAGCAATGAAAACCTGGAAATGCATAATTATACCCTGCATGATTTTAATAGTCATACTTTCTTACTCTAATGTATTTCAAGGAGCAGAAAAATTTTGTTATCTGGGAAATATAATGGGGCCAGAATGAGCACTACAATAAGAGAATGGATACAAGCAGGGAATAAAGCACACTTTGCAAACCTAAAATTGTTAAAAAATAAAATATTAACTAGAAAGGATAAAATCCTTTGATTAGAGCGGTAGTCACATAATGGGCAGCAACTTGGACGCTGATAATGTCTAACCAAGAGGCATTAAGAAAATTTGAACGTAAAATAATAAGGATATTATATGACCTTGTAGCAGAACAGGGTGTGTAGAGAATGTGTTATAATGAAGAAATTAATTAATTTATAAAAGGAGATGAAAATCTTTAAAGAGTATTTAACACAAGATTAAGAAAGACCCAAATGAGATGGATTCATGAAGCATAGACGATTTGAAGATTATGAAGGTAAATGGAGAGAAAAAATTCAAGATAGAAAAGCATGGAGACTAATTGTGAAGGAGGCCAAGGCTCACATAGGGCTGTGGTGCCAGATAAGCACTTTTTTACCCTAAGAAATACAAGGCAGACCAACTTAGTATAATATTATATTTTCTAACTACTCATAATGCAAAGTCACCACAGAAAATGCAAAAACACTTGAATAATCTTCAAAATCTTGTACCCAAAAACAGTTTTTAACTGTTGATTCTAAAGGTATAAGAATTTAATGATCTCAAGAAAATCTGTTCTCCAAAAAACATTTAAAACAAAAATCTTGCACTGAAACTAATTTTCATAAATATTGAATAAAAGCTTCTCCATTACTCAAATCTGATTACAAAGTCTTTATTTCAATGCTTTTGCAACAATTCTGCAGTAGAATTTTCTTTCTTCACTTCAGTGTATTAAAATTCTTGCTTCGATGCTACTGCTGCACACTGGGAACACAGTCAAAACTGACTCGTCGCGCGCAGCTGCTCCTTTTATAGCTGCAATGTCAACAGAAACTTCTAGAAAAAGTTTAAACTTCCCACTGTCCACTGCCCCCAGGTGTCTCATTCCAAGGCTTTGTGGTAGAGCTACTGCTCTTCATGTGTTAAATCATGGTATCTGAAACAATGAGTATGGCTATTTAAAGGAAGCCAATTGAACATGTGCAACAATAAGCTATAAAGCCCACTTCGATAGTGTGGGGGTAGTGTGTTGCCTCATATTAAAGAGGTTGCAAGATCGATCTCCCTTAGGGCGAGTTACCCAGATATGTTTTTCTTCTCTTGGTTTTTTCACTTAAACAGAAAAGACAAATGTTGAGTAACTTTAAGCTCCAGGGTACCGAGCTCATTTGAGCATAATTTCACTGATTTCTTAGTTTGATATGACCAACTACGTTAAAAGAGTTAAGCTTATATATAAGCTCTGGTGACAGGCCACAACCATCCTCAAATGTTCTAATGTCTTGATGT
This sequence comes from Hymenopus coronatus, assembly GCA_030762935.1. Taxonomy (NCBI): domain Eukaryota; kingdom Metazoa; phylum Arthropoda; class Insecta; order Mantodea; family Hymenopodidae; genus Hymenopus; species Hymenopus coronatus. The sequence continues at coordinate 34,481,695 of CM060897.1, forward strand.
GCCACTTAACCATGTTGTTTGACTGTGGGTGGAGAGATATTTTGCATGTCTTGTGTACCACAACTTTCCCTCATCAAGTAGGACTCAAATTTGGTGCCCTGATTGCTGTAGTCCCAACTGTATCACATAGCAACAAAACAGTTCTATGAGGCAGTTTGCAATGCTCTGGCCCCCTAGTTAGGGATGATGTACACCTCTGGCCCTTGAAGTAATCCGAGGCAACCAATAGATACCTATTGCCCCCTGTCGGACACATAGAATGGCCCAGCTATATATGTATTCAAAAGGTTCTTCTATGTTATACTACAGCATCCAAACCTGGCTCTTGGCCGATGGGTTGTGACTTGCCATACACACAACATTGGCAACACCACTTCTCAGTGTCTACTCATAGTCTCAGCCAGTAGTACCATTATCAGAACTTGTAGATTTTCAGTTGGGTCTAAGATGTCCTCCCAAAGTTCTCTCATGTACTTCCTCCAGGACTTCCGACACCTTACTCCAAGGGAGGATCAGCTGCTCTCTCTGGGTTTTCCCATTAAAAGACTCCCATACTTTGAACAATACACCATCAATGAGTCTCATTGGACCCAGTAAGACTTGTACACACTGCTCTGGGGTGAAATGCCTTTCCAGCCTGATCTCGAGTCCTTGCTTTCACTTCTCTCAGGAGTGGCCTCAAGTCGGCTACCTACACAGGCCTGCATAATCCCATACAGCTGCAAGCATTGCCGAAATCACAGAAAACTGCAGCATGCTCTTTCTCCTCAACCTTGGTGCAGTAGCTGCACTCATCTAGACAAGGTCACCATGACATGGCATCTATGTTGGAGTGGCTGCTTTCTTTGCAATGTTCTGATGGTAAGTTATACCCTTGGAGCCTCTAGACCAAACAGGCTGTCTGGCCCTCCAGATTCTTGAAACTCAACAGCCTATTGAGGGTAGAATGGTCAGTCCTAGGTGAAATGGCTGACTGTACAGGTACTTGTGGAACTGCTCCAGTGCATTTACTAATGTCAGGAGCCCTCATCAGGTAACCCAGTAGTAGTTCTTTATTGGCTTGGAGATCATCTTGTTGTAGTAGGCTATTACCCCATTCTGGCCATCCTGGACCTGGAACAGAATGCCTCCAATACCATTGTCACTGGTATCGCAATAACAATACCACCAGGTCGTGGAAATCCTAAAATAGGTGCATTAAGAGTGCTGACTTAAGCACCTGGAACAAGGTCTCTGCCTCTCTCTGGCCACATATAATCTGGTGCTCTTTAGTCATACGAGTGAGGGTTTTATTATGTTGGAGAAACCTCCGATGAACCAGTAGTAGTAGCGGAATAGGCCTAGGAAGCTTTTCAGCTGTCATTTGTCATTCAGACGAGGCCAATCTCTAATTGCCTGAGCCTTCTCAGGTCCTCGGGCACCCCTGATGGTGAGACTATGTGGACCATTGGTTGCGGATGGCAATGGCAGTGAGTGTTTGCAGAAGACTTTAAAAGTAGATGTTCCGTTGCACTTTGGTGACTTGATTTAAATGGATGTTGTGCATCTTGACCTTCAAGTCCTTAAGCCTTCTGTCTAGCATTTTTATTCAGTTCCTTGGTGCTGCTGACTCTTCATTCCTGGGCATTAATGCATTCACCAAGGTCCTCCAGGGCATCAACGCATTCTTTGATGTGCTCCAGGGCATTGATGCATTGGTCAAGGTTCTTCCTTCATGCTGGAAAGTTGTTCATTGATTTTGGTTGAAGACTCTTTCATGTTTTCATTGCACAATTCATAGTTATTTCATTTTCTCTTCCATCTTCTCCATGCCATATCCCATTCCAGATTTCATTTCCTCCATACTGGATTACATCTTCATGTCTATTTTCTCCACTGCAGTTTCTAATTTCGGCAAACAAACTTTTCATAATTTCTTCCATCTTGAGGTTAAATCCCACTCCTGATACCAAGTAACAAAAATATCTTTATAGCTAAAAACTGATTCCAAATAAAGACTTTATATTGATATTTTTGCAACAGTTCTGCAGTATAATTTTCTTTCATAGCTTAGACTTAGTACAATTCAAGAGTTGCAATGGGCTCTCCCCTCTCACCAGCTACTGCCAATTTCTATATAGTTTCTGGAGCATGAAATACTTAACACAGCTCCATTAAAACCTACATATTTTTTCAGATATGTAAAAGACACATTTGTGATTTAGTCACATGAACTCCACACACTTAGATTTTCTTTCAGGCTTAAATAGCCCCCGATCACAAATACAATTCACTATGGAGGATGCCTCCCTCCCTTTCCTGGACATTCTGATTTTCAGAAAAGAGGATGGAACTCTTAGTCATGCCATCTACCACACACCTATACACATGATATGTACCTCAATGCAAACAATTTCCACCATAAATCACAATGAATGAGCTCTCTTAACACATTGGCACATTGCATTTGTTTATCAGATCCAGATAATCTTAAACTGAATTTCAACACCTAAAATTCACACTCCTACAGAATGGATATTCCACCAAGGATATCACTGTGCTTTGAAAAGAGCCAGACAAAAAAAGGAACCCCAAAAAGGACACTAAAGAGAAAGATAAGCCAGCCACTATACCCTACATACTGTTTACAGGCAATTTTTTTGGGAAAGATAAGTAGACTGCTGTACAAATATAGCATCAAAACATCCATAAGCCATAACTAAAATTAAAATAATTGGTCAAACCAGTAAAAGATCATTTAGTTCTAAGAGTACCTGGTGTCTATCACATTCCTTGCAAATCAGTGCAGCGTACATCGGCCAAACAGCAAACACTATTACAACACCCATCACTGAACATTAAAAGAGCCATCAGGTTTATGCAACTTGAAAAATCAGGACTGGCTAAACATTGTATTGAAAACAGCCACAGGTCCAATTTTACCAACACAAGGATAGCGGTGAAGTGTTCGAGCTACTGGGAAAGAAGAGTAAAAGAAGCCTTAGCCATCTCATCTTAGGCAAATAATCTTAATCATGATTCAAACCTACTACTATGTACATCATGAGCACTGATAATAAAGAGAGCCTGAACACCTAATTCCCAACCTGTCATTTCCCAGACTTGAGAAAACTTCACAGTACTCTTATACAACACATTGTGCTTAAAAACGTGTTTGCTATAAAATGTTTTCTAACAGATTCGTACTCAACTTAAAAAAATATTATTATTCTATATACAGTTTTCTACCAGTCTGTGATCATGTCTCAGGAATATTAAATACCAGCTGCTTCTCAGCCAAAAATACAATGCAAACCAATCAGATGCTAGCTTCATTCCAGCACTACAAATATTTGGGATTTTCATTTCATCAGTTTATCCTGAGGATGAAGATGATGCTATCTTCGAAACATCAGGAGTCAGTCCATTGTATTTACCTGGCTGAAGCCTGAGAAAATTTGAGTAATATGTCATCAGAAAGTTTCAGCTCTTACTTTATAATACTCCTATATTTCATATGTATGTATGCAAAGAGAAAGTACACATCTGAATGTACTACTTATTAGTCAGTTCCCATTAAAAAAAAAAAAAATGTCATAAGTATGAAAAGCTTATTGTGTAATGCTCTTTAAGTTTTGTTATATACTCATTTGATTAGAATGAATCCACTTGCTTCCACACATGAACCAGTTTTGGTACTTCTATTTTGCCATTAAATCAGTTTTGTAGTCTGTTAAACTTTTAGGATCCTAAGCAGGAAAGTGAAGCCCAAGGTGGAGGGCCTTGAAATGCAAAGTGTAGGAGAGGGATCTATGAAGCTAAAACCTTAATGATCCCAAGAAGAGGTGAAAACTATGCAATCTAACAAATTTCAAATCTTGACATGTTAATATTTTCAACAACTTCAAATCTGGATTGTCTGTGGAAGTTATACAAATGCTTTGTTATTATTATTTGCATAAGTAAACTAGCTGTCACAAACTAGCATAGTTCTCAGCATTATTAAATATTTTACTTGTGTTTTTACATGTATTAAAATCTTGGAAAAATTAATTTTATTACAGGTTTTCAAGGCATCACATTACACATAATTGAGAAAAGGAACAATGGAGGAATAGAAAATGAGAAAGGGGAGGATTGAAAAACAGAGGTTCAGAAACATAGAAGGAAAGAGAATGGTGGACAGAGAGTGAGAAAAGATGTAGTCATTTTAGAATCTGGATAAAATATTTCTCAAAACAGCCTTAAAAGTTTTCCAGTTGAAGGTCTTACTTGTGGCCAAATACAGTTTGGAAAATATCTGACATCACCTAAGCCTGAAACAGCTAGAGAAACTGAGAAAACTAGAACACGCGATATTTTTGAAAAAGACTGTGTGTTTCAAAATACACAGCAAGACATATATGTGTTAACCCACGCTAATTTGATGTAGGGGGAACTATGGATTATTTCACAAATTATGTGAAAATGGTGGAAAATTACGTGCAAAGAGGGAATTCTATTCTATTCTACTGATGCCATGATCTATAATGATTGGAAGGTGAGACATGTTTAGCTAAACATGGTTTCCACAATAGGTTTCACTCCTGAAATTGTTTTACTAGCTAAAAACATACAGATTCTGGTGATTCTTATATCTGGTGTAATTTTGAAGGAGTGCATAGGCAGATGATTTTTCTCAAAGTCATTTTAGTCACCCACCTGCCATTGTTTGTGAGCTTACTTATATATGGCAAAGTAACACCATTATCTTCTACATTGTCTGCTATGAGAGCCAAAAAAGGCAATAAATCAATGTTATCTAATACATCCTATGGCTATATCACAGTTAATTTGGGGTTCAAGTTGACCAATATCTCGGCTATGCCCTACACTCCTCTCCTTCTAAAAAACATTCACTTGCTATGCTTTGCAGCTTAGGGATCTCAAACCCTGGCTATGCTTTGCTGCCTAGAACCCCTCAATTCCTCAGCTATGCAATGCAGCTTCTTCCACTATGTACAGATTGTGAATACTGGCAACATGTGAAGAGACAAGGACAGAAGAAGTAATGCTGACATGATGTCTCGGGTGAGATATCTGTTACATTTATGAAGGAAAGTGGCAAAAGTGAAAAAGCTACGTTTATAAACCTGTTTTAAGTGAAAATATAAACTTACATTTTGGTATTGAAATAGTACTAATGTGATGGAAATATTGTTTTGTAGATATCTTCTAGGTTTGGGAGTTTATTTCCACCATAAGCTATACAACATTAAAAAAATTCCATAATCTATACTGTGTAATATTGTAAGTTTTGAGAGTGATATGTGATAAGCTATATACTCACCGTTCACTAACATCTTTCTGCAGTGAAGATTAATAATATACAGAGTCGTTAAATTTTACGGTAATCCCTGTCATGGTCTCTCTCCATTGTGCGAGAGATCCGAGAGTCGCAGGAAAGTGGCACCAACAAAGGTGGTATCTTAAGATCAATTATGGAAATGTTTATCTGCTCACATACGGGCAACACAATTTGCTGAAATAATCTTGCTCACTAGTCTAAGCTTAGAGCAGGAATCCTTGCGATTTCTTGCATAATGTCATTACTAAGTTACTATAGATTATATAGGGATTTCTCCTGCTAAGCTTAGGTGAATAGGCAAGACATCTTTAATTAGTTATACTGCCTGTTTGGAAGCAGATGGTCAATATTTTCAGCATTTATTTAAGGTAAGGACTCCAGTGTGCCGTTCCTGTAAACTCTCAGATCTCTTCTGCAGTGGAGAGAGGCTGTGAAAAGGGTTACCTTATAATTTAATGACCCTATATAATGTGGACATCATGCACTATTCATCTTTCATTCAAAGTGAGAAAAGAAAAGAATGTCTGTAAATATAAGCTTTAACAAATTTCCTGAAAATAATTGACAGCAATTTGTTTACAACCTGTGTACATTTAAATTAGAAAAGTATTACTGAATAAGACAACAGGATTTTTTACTGTTTGCCTGCGACAGCAACCAGCAATCCTCTGGACAACAGTGGTAGGAACTTTTAATGTTGAATAATTCTGCTCATTCCAAAAATTTGTTCACCAGTGTAGTCATTTTTGCTCTCTAATCATGTACACACTATATCTGTCAACTTATATCAATTGACATCATTGCTTTAAAATTCAAGAACTTACCTACTGTACTGTTACCACTGCTGCCATACTTTTGTGAATCCCTTTTTGGTGACACACGAGAAGATGCACCGTTAGTTGGATGCCGTACAGCTGCAGAACGAAGATGTTTCCCATCTATGTTGTTGGTATTTCTTGTAGAATTGTAGTCAATTGTGTTACCTCGTTGATAATGTTCATTTCCACTGGGTCGTTGATGGTATTCATTTGCACTACCTCGCTGGTCATTTGCACTGCTCCATTGATGATATTCATTAGTGCTGGCCCGCTGATCATTTGCACCACTGCGTTGATAATGTTCATTTGCACTACCCCTTTGGTGATATTCATTTACGCTGCCTCGCTGATGGTCGTTTGCACTGCTTCTTTGACCTTGATTTTTATGAAAATTATCAAAGCTCCACCTCTTGGAATAACTTGTTCCTTCGGAATCTTGAGTAGTAGAACCCTTAGAAGAAGCACTGCTATTATTATATCTTCCAGAATTTGTAAATACCCTGTTGAATTCTTGAGCTCGTGGATGACTTTGCTGGTCTTGACCTCTAGGGCGTGCTGCAATAGGTCCTCTAATATTACTGGACTTTGTTTCTCCATTTTCAACAGATTCCCGAGAAGCTGCACTTGAAGCATTATTGGCTGATGGGGATAAAAATGCTGCAGCTTCTGCAAGCAATCTCTGACGATCCTGGCTTTTAACATCTTCCATGGATGGATACTTTGAATTTGAAGTCCCAGGCCATCCACCTCCTTTACGTCCATTATTAGCATTCTCCCGATTATATCCATATGTACTGCGTGAATTAAGACGTTTGAAATCACTGCCATTTTGTCTTCTGTTTGCCTGGTTATTCCAGTCTCTGCTTTGTCTTGAGTTAGCAAACCTGTGCTCTACAGGTGGTGCTTTGTCATTACTGCGCAAAGTTCTTTGGGAATGTTCTCCGGTCTGGGGAAATGCCTGTCTGGGAACGAATTCTCCTGCTGTTGGAGTCAATGAAGAAGCCGCAGCTATAGCCAAACTAGCTTCACTAGGTCCATATGCGGCAGCAAAATCGGTGCCATTCCCATAACTCCACGTCAAATCTGTTCCCTGCCGAGCAGCTATTGGTGCTGTAAGGCATTCTTGGGAGGGAGGACTCGGAAATGATTGCACATTTACGAGGGGCACCCCTGGAACGGGGTAGTAACTCCAATTTGATGCTGCATCACCTAACACATCATTATTCCCAGCCACCAATGAAGGGACGTAGTTATAATTCTGACTATCTCCATTTCCGTAATAGGCATTGTTCCAACTTGCCATTCTGCAATCACATTTCTAAAAGCAATCATAAACAAACATATTAGTTCGCGGACACCACCTTATGTTACCCGAGACAGCTCAAAGACAGTGTTTTATAAGATTAGCATTGCTTATCAACATACATTTACCTTGAAAAGTAGCCAGCTAAAAATAATTGAAAATTAATGATATCTATAAACAACCACCGAAGTTTCACTCTTCACACACTGTAATTTCACAAGGCACAGGTAATCCGTAGAATGATGTCATGATTATGGTTAAGTCGGACAAACACTTCAGCCAACAGTGCGAAAATCTATTCTGTGTTTACAATTCAGAGTTCTCAAATCATTTCAAAGCGACGAGTGTATGAATAATCCATATGAAGCCACCAATATTCACATTAACATAATTTTTTCTGCCGGTCTTCACATAACTCACGTTATGTTTGGACGCCTGTGAGTGGCAAATTTAGCTTTTAATGTTGTTTAGGTTGATATAATTGATTTACTGAAACAACGTTGCTATCTGTTGGTCAAGAATGAATCGCAGCGTGAAAGTCACACATGAAAATAGTTTATTGTAACCGTCATAGATGGCAGATTTAGATTTATGCTGCCCTCTGGTGTATTATTTTAAAACTAATCTATGTTGTGCTTCATGGTGTGTTTGTGTGAATCGATGAGCTTGTTAGACAAAGTTTCATGTGTTACAGGCTACAAATTGTGCACTATATATACAAAAAACTACGGCTTAACACGGGAACTCTTTAAAGTCAAAGATGTCAAACGCCTCGCCTGTATTAAATGGTGAAAACACAGGCGGTGTTGCGGATTTCTCGACAGAAGCGTCCGTCAACATGGTTGCAGCGATACACGATCACATTTCTTGTGCCAAACCAGTGCCAGTAGACCCATTTAATTCTCAGGATCCTAAAGCGGCAATTCTCACATATCCTTGCGAATTCGATCATATGTATGCGAGTCTGTCAGAAGGTTCAGTGCAAAAAGATGGTGCTGAAGTGAAACATTTGAAAGAATTGTTGTTGCTTCATCTGGACCTTATACAACAACAGTCCGAGTTAATAGTGACAAAAGATAAACAGTTAGCCGCCATGCGACAAGAAAACGAAACAGTAAGTTATAGTTTAATTTATACCAACTATACAAATAATTCCTGGTTTATAAAATTACATTATACCCACTCTCAAATCCAGTTTGATAATAGTGCACAGTTCCGACACCATGCCGCGCATCTTTCGTATCTACCCAAGTGGAATAGAATAAAGAATAAAATGATTTTATTAGGCTACAGTAATGGAACATATGAAAATAAAAAGCGCGAAGCCTAATAATCACTGGAAATTAGTACAAGTTTGCGGGTGTGAGGCATTGTGGGTGAATAAAGATTTGTTCTTGACATTTGACATGGTTTGTTTACATCATGGCTGCCGAAAGAGCAGCTGTGTATCATGCCCTACGTAAACAGACTAAGATCGGAATTAGATGCATGCTAATTATGAAATGGTATTTTTAGATAAAAGATTAACAGTTGAATAAAGAAATAGCAAATAAAATTGTCAGAAACAAATCAATTGAATATTGATTTTCACTTAAGTGAGTGGCAATTTGAATGTCTTAAGAGACAAAAATAATTGTGTAGGTCATAATTTGCTTTTAATTAATTTGTTAAGTTAGTTAAGTTTATGCATAAGGGTTATGCTAAGTTGTTAATTAATTATTTAGTGCATTTTAAGATCTAATTCAATTCAGGCAGTCCATAACTCTTCATTCAGCATTAATGGAAGTTTAATTCACAAACATAAGAGATGACAAAGGAGATTTAATCCAATTAAGCAGGTATTAATGTAAACGAAAATGTTGAACTGTTTCCTTCCCTATTTTGTAATATTAAGCAGCTTGTTTGTATTTTATGGATTTATTTTCATTGCATAGCAGACTTTTGTTATATTGGGATAGTAAAAGATCCTTACCCAGTAGTATGTAAATTAACTTAGGATCTGTTTTTCGATGTTTGACGTTCTAATATGCTCTATATTGTTTCCTGCAGCTCAGACAAAGGCTGGAGCGTATGGACCGCAGGGTGACATTGCAGAAACACCGTGAAGTGTCAGAAGTATTCGTCCCATCATCTCTGGAAAGTGTCAGTGCAGCAACATTGTTACCAACTCTCACAACTACAAACTCCTCTATAGTTCTGTCTTCACCAACAGCATCTATTGTTGAGGGAGATCCAAACACCATTTCCATTCCGTTGGACTCTATAGACAATAGCAATAATGCACCAGTAGAAACTGTGGTAAACAATAGTGATTCAAGCCCTGCTACACAGACAGAACCACCTTGTTCCTCAAGGAACTCTTCTTGGGACACTACAAAACGGCGAAGAAGACAAGACTGTGAAAATGCAAATACTCCTACAGCAACAGGTGGTAGAAGGAAAAGACTCCTGTCATGTTCATCCTCAGCAAACAGCGATAGTGTATCACATGATGATCGGAACTCTGTAACCAAGGAACCAGTGACAGAACAAAAGCGAGTGCCGAAGAAACCAAGGACCAAAGGTTTATATAAATACATCTTCCTAAAAGTGTTACATAGCATATCCCATGAGGAGTTTAGCATAGATTAAGATAAATAATTTTTGCTTTTGAGAAAGCAAAGTTTCAATATAAAAACAAATAAAAACCCAAGGTGAAGCAATCCCATAACTTTCTTACATCAAAGCTGATAATATGACCTTAGAAGTTACAATTGGTTACATAATTCAATTAAATATGAGCTTTTGGGCCATATTTCTGTAAGCAATTGGTCTAAAGACTAATGGAAGGTTTAAAAATTGCCTTTAGAAATAGATGTGAATATCTAGAAGGCTTTGAAGCACTCTATCTTTTAGTCTGTTTTGTTGTCATATACAAACTTTATGGAAAAAATAATATTCAGAAAGCAGCATATAATAAGTGCTTAATGTTTTGGGTAGTTTTGCTCTAAATAGGCTTGTGGAACAATTTAAAGTACTGCGTCATAAACTTGTAACCCTCTTTTTACTTCGTAAACACTTAATCTTGGGTTGAATCTAGAAACTGCTGGGCTCTGTTCACCTCCTACTTGGTTCAACATCCACATCCATCTTTTTGGGTTATGCTCATTACAACAAACCAGCAGATTCTTAATGATTTATTAAATAAGTTTTTAACAGATCTTGCCAAGCATCAAAGAGGAAACTAATCTTACCAATTGAATAGAAATAATATGAGAACAACTGAAGGCTTTATGGTGTTTGATTCAAAGAATGTAAGATTTAGCAAACTTATTTCTTTGAGAACCCATATCTTGTCAAGTTACATAAAAAGAATTCCTCTTTGAGAAAATTAATTTTACAGTTAAAGTGAATCCAGTATATGCAGATAATAAGAGAGGCATGTAACCTAAATATAGAGATGACAAATCATTTTAAACATTCAGTGTTTTGACAGTTAAGAAATAGTACAGTTTTATTCCATATATAGCTAAACATGTGACTGCCTCATGGCTTCATTAAAAATTCTGGTAATGATTGAGGCTGATATAAACCTTGGTGCTGGCATTCCTTGTGCTGGGTACCAATAAGGGAAAGAAAAAGTTGGTGAAATCATGAGGAAAAGCATATAGGAATCCTGCAGTTTTAAATTTCTGTTGCACTTCAATGGCAAATCACTGAAATTCCATTCAAAAAATAAAAACTATGTAGATAAAATGATCTCAACTGGAAATGAAGGAAGTGGGGAGGTGATTATATATGTACACAATTTGTTGAATTTTGTACAGATGGTTAGATTAGTTTAACTTATATTTCCAAATCTTAGCATTTTAATTTGTTATAAACTACATGTAATATAGAAGTTGTCAGATATATGATTTCTATCTAAGTTTTGAAACATTTACTTTTCTTGGTTTCTTATCATGTGCAGGTCCATCAGAGGCTAGTCCAATGTAATGGGCAAAACATTTAAATTAATATAGAATTAACTTTCTAATGCCTCATCAAATGAGTGCTTAATATTTCTGATCTGGTAGAACTCGGAGAAGTGATAAGTATTGATAAAAAATAAACATTTCAAAGAGTATCAAAATAAATTGTCAGAATAAAATTAATCTGAAACAAAAATATTTACAATAAGAATGATGATGCTTTCATAATCTAATTTATCTGATTTTGGATTTAATATTTCAGTTCCAGTATATATGCAAAATATTTTTTGTATTCTTGCATATTTTATAGAGAGTCTTTTTAATACTGCATAATGTTTGATATTTGTGTCCTCAGTTTTAGATCATATTGATGTTGGGGGTAGTAACATAACTGTTAATGTCTGTATGTGTGCATTCTTTAATGAGACAAAGCTTTGAAAGCCACACTTTTATTAGATGTCTGGATATGAAACATGCTGTCTTGCATGTTTGAAAGTGATTAAGTAACAATAACTGCAACAGATATTCATTGTTTCAGGTGGTGCAATTAAAAGGGACGCAATTCTGCTAACTAAAGACTCCTACTACACCATTGTTGGTGACCAGGATGCAGCTTGGGGTGCACCGACGGAGGAGAAACTCTCTGGTCATGTTGAGGTTCGAGGCATTTTGTTGTTTAAACAAATACTTCAATGCAGTGACTTTTTTTTTCTAATTTTATTTAAAGTGTGATAAAACAATAGTACTTAAGAAATTTAATGGTAAATTAAACAAAAACTATACAGTGAAGCAAAATAGGTAATGTTATTGTGTTTGGTTTCCTATCACAGCAACACATACACAACCTTTGCTGGTCAACTTAATGGAAAAGAAAATTCATTGAAAGTTGCAGATGCTTTCTGAATAGGTTTGTATGGGTAAACCATAACTTCCATAGGGCATAGACCCACAAGAAAACACTTACAACCCAGGAAAATTGGAACCAGGCTACTGTTGTGTTGTTATTGCTATAATAACTTTAATTATTATCATTATTACATTTAAATTAGTACATCATAACATGACTTCCAGAACCTTCATATCTCCTATCCACCAGTTGTCTTTACCCCAATTCATTGCAGCATTCATTTTCACCCTGAAGGAAATGGATTTTCTTTACCATCTCATCACAGCATGCCTCAGACGTTCATTAGTTTCATTTTTATTACATTGGCACTATTACGTGTAACCAAACCCAGTAACATTACCAAAAAATGGAGTCTATTTAATTTGTAACTCTGTCTTTACTGTCCCAAGAATGGTAAAAAATGTTATGGTTGGTTCACAATATCTGAGAACAGTATTTAGAACAAGAAGGATACAGTTAAAATACATGATTAATTTGTAACGTAAGCATTGTCAGTTTACAGGCTTGCCAGGGTCACGGAAACAAAAGGCGATTGTGCCAAGTTTTAACTTTCACATTCTCAAGTTTACTTGATCCATATTGAGCATACTACGCTCTTCACTGTAGAGTGAAGTCACAGGGTACCAAATCAAGCCAGTAGAGTGGATGAGAAGGGGACAACAATTATGTTGTGTTTGGTCAAAAAGTTCCTGGTGAACAGGAAGTGTGACAAGTTGCATTGTTGAGGAGTAACAGTCAGTTCCCTTGCTGCCAAAGCTTGACATATTTTAATGAAACCATCACAAAACGTACAGTTATATTTGGAATTGATTGATTTTTGTTGGAGGTGTTTTGTCTCAACTCTCCTTGGTATCAAAGAAAATGAGCATGCTCTTGACTATGTTTGCCCCACTTTTTTGGTATTTGTAGAGATAGCTCTTTCACTGGGAAGTCCCTTGCAAACTTCAAAATTTGTGCCAGCAGACAATAACTTGGGCACAAATTTTGTGGCAATGTTGATGCATCCTCAATTCATTAGTCAAACTTCATTGACATTTACCATAACCAATTCCCACTTCATCAGCAAAGTTGTGCATGGTTTGATGTGAGTCTTCTTGAATGAGCTGTGTAACATGGGCAGCAGGGTCTGCCATTGTGCAGCTGATGGGCCTTCCCACGTGGTTGTCATCTTCAGTTGATGTGCAACCAGCTCTAAACTGCTTATATACTGATCATTATTTGTTCCCTGAACACTTGCTATGTCATTACGAGAGTCTACGTAGCACTTTCCCCGAAAATTGCTCAGAATTTGATGATGCTCTTACTTTCCGGGATCCATTCTGTAATTACCACATATCACAGATAGGTATCACATAAACAATTATAAAATCATAATGCATCCACCCGATTGCAGAAACTGTGCACATTGACTCAGATATGTTAGTGCTACCATCCATTGTTCCAGAACACTACTGTAACTGCTAAAAGCAGTAACAGTCCTGAATATTTTGGAAACCATCTAGTAATACTTGAAAGCATTTACTTCCATTCTCAGTCAAATGTTGGCATACTGTTAAGTTCGTGGCCGAGTGGTTAGACTGCTCTGGGTTCAATCCCAAATGTCCACATGTGGGATTTGTGGTGGACAAAGCTGTGCAGGGGTGGGCTTTCTCCGGGTTCCCCTGCCATCACATTCCACTGGTGCTCCATCTTCATTCCATGTATCACAAATGTCATCTTCTGTGTTGCCATTTGTGGTAAAAGTTGGCTTTAAATAACTATTTAAAAAAGTTCATGCAACAGCAATAATAATAACACTTTATTGCTAATTATATTTTTTTATAAATTATAGAGTAGTATAACACATATCAGTTTGTTATTTATTTATACTTCTGGTGTTTGATAATGTATTAACATACAGTTTTGCAGAAATGTTGGTAAAATTGCTGGTAGGGTTACTCGAGATAAGATAGCAACTAATTGTTGGTTGGATTTTGGACCACAAGTATTTCTAAAGACACTTGGAAAGTGTGCAAACTTAATGAATTTTATTTAAGCTAGATCATAGCTGCTTCCCTGTTAGTGATATAGGTTTGGTTGTATTGAATTTTTCAGGATTTTCTAACCCTACCAACTTGATAGATGCCCATATTTATACAGAACCATGTACTTAGTTTTATAGTTGCATTGGTAGAATTGTAATTTTTGTTTTCATTATTGCTTTTTTTTATAGTTGGTAATGTATTTGGAGGTAAATCGAACCTCAGAAGAAAATCGTGCATGTGTGCAGGTGCCTAGTTGGCGGAGCAGAACATATACCAGTTGCTACACAATGGAAGGTACTGAAAACTTAGATGACGAGGTGTTTAGTAAAAGGCATCAGAGGCAGGAACTTGATGAACGACGCCGGAAAAGATGGGATGTGCAGCGAATCAGAGAACAGCGCCAGGTAGAAAGGTTAAAGCAGCGACAGATGGCTTCAGCACAGAGGGGTCGGAACAGTGATAATGAGGAACCTTTCACCACATTCTGGCCGCAACCCGAAGATATTGAATTTGTAGAGATGGACGAGTTCCTTCCTGTGTCCGCATTTGGGCATCCAATAGCAAAGTTTACTCCAAGGTTTGTATAGTAATATCCCTGGTTTCCTGTCTAATTTTAGGCAAACTTATTTCAAAATAAATATATAAAATGTATAATATGTTTGCTATGTTCATACCACTACTCAGCCCAAAAATGACAAAACAGTGCTATAGTATTGTGGTAGAAAATAATACAAACCTCTTTAAATCTATACTAATATCACAAAAAAAGAACAATTTTTATAATTCCTTCCAATCAAAGCACTGTACCTCTGCTCAGACATAAGCTGTGAAATATTTACAAAATGGCTTTAAACTAGAGATGTTTTCATATTCCTGTCGCCCAATTTCAATCCCATTTCCTTCAATATGAATGTAGAAGGATATTTGTGCAATATTTGGATAGGCTAGTAACAGTCATGTGAAATTTAATTTAATAGAAAATTTGAGTCTGAAATAGAAACACATTTTTTTAGTGTTTGACCTGTTTCGAGAACTATTTTATCATCATCACCATTCTGGTGTTGGCATTTGCTGTGTGTTGGTTGTGGTGGAGCAGCAGTTAACCAAATCTATTGCTCAGAATGTAACAGAAAATCTATATAGAACAAACAAAAAGAAACTTAGGAACCAGACTTGGACATATGAGACATCAAATACCAACATACTGAGAAATCTACAGTTTCACATTATCTCTGGACCACCAATCATATCGCACGAAACATTACACACTTAAAACCTACAAAATACACAGCAGAGCTGGATACTTGGGAAAAGATGTTACTCATAAAATGCAAATACTGTCTAGTGAATTTTGCATTGCCGTTAACAAATTGGCTATGGAAATATGTTACCACCATCAAATGTCAACACCAATAACCAACACACTGCAAGAGTCACTCAGCCTCTGATGATGGCAGTAAATAGTTTTCAAAACTGGTCAGACTTAAAAAAATATGTGATGTAGGTGTTTCTATTTCTGTCTCCAACTATCTCTTAAATTTAAATAGATTTTTTGCCATTTTATTGCAAAAATGACTTTTCATTACCATCTGATTTCACTGAACTCTCTTAATCAAATTTTCATTGGAAATACATGTTTTGAAGTCTTCTGAATATAAAAACATTCATGTGTGTAAGACAATGGTATAACTCAGAAATAAAATCAATAAATACCAAACTTTTAAGTATATTCCACCTAAGATATGTTTAGGATCTTTGCATGCCAAATAAAGTGTGTGTCTAGAATTTTCTGTTAATGTGTTGCAAGGTCTCTTTAGTTTGAATGAATTTTGTATTAATGGTAAATCATACACAACGTGTAGAACTGTCAAAACACTCAATTTGTCAAATTTTTGTAGCATTTACCACTTCTGAAATACTCTTTCTTGTTGGTTTACACTTTGAAATACTTATTTTTTTTTCAACTGCTAAGTTGTTATTCTTTTTTTCTTTCCTCTTGTTTAGTGCACTGTATCCTCTTTGTACCTACAACAAAATCTGTAAAGCATATTTGCAAATGTTTGTAAATTAAAAAAAAATTGATGTGTTCCACTACATGTATACATGTGCTATCTCTTCATAAAATGCAAACAATGACACTTGTAATGTTAACTGTAAAGCTACATTCAAGATGCAGGCATAGATGTAACACAGAATAAGTATGGGCCCAAAGAAAGACCATTCACAATGCAGTTGTAAGCATAATGCAAGTTTGGCACAGGTTTCTATAAATTGCATGCAGATATCTTCCAAATATACTGCGAGTTTAAAATACAGTAACATAACCAACAATGTCATATAAGACAATTCACTCAATCTTTTTAAATAAGTAAATAGGTTATAAAAATTACATACACAACTGACACTCACAAACAATAAATATTTGAATAAAATAATGAAAATAGTGCAAGCATGGAAACTGCAGAAAGTAATAAAGCTGTCAATTTAATGCAATATGTGTTCTCTCTTTATGTCTTCTGATTTGTGAGAGCCAAGAAATCTAGACACGTGATGGGTACATCAATTAAATATGGGAGGATTTGGCAAGGAGATTGGGGATATTGCTGCATAGCCAAATGAAAGAGGAGCATGTACATACAGTAGGCACTGTAAAATCTTGCATTGCAATCATCTGCTGCTGAACAGCAGGCAATGCATAGAGAAAAGAATGCAGAATTCTTCCTCTATGTAAGCAAAATTTTGGAGGTTGCAAACTCTTGCATTGCATCTGTGTAAGTGAATGCTTACATTGAATAACATGAGTGCAAAGTCTTGTGCTTATGCTACTTCTGTGCTTGCATCTCATTTTGAATGGGGCATAAGAATATCTATAACAAGGATAACACACATGCAAATAAATAAACTTTAATTGCTGCAGCACACAGCTTCCATCCTTTGCTGTGTGTATCAACTCACACTGCAAACCTTACATTACTTTTCTTTTGCATTGTGTTTTGTGTGTAGCAAAGCTATAAGCAAGAACAGTACCTATATTTATTTAAAAAAATGTTACAAGAATTTAAATTAAGAGTGCTGATGTATCTGTGAAACAAATCAGAATAACTTCTTTTATTGTGGAAATTCACAGTACTAGTATTGCTAAATGTGGCCATTCTAATATACTTATCTCTCTCTTTACATCAAGGCCAAAGATAGCAATGGTAAAATAGTCAAAATATTGTTAACTGTACTGTACAATCTGACAAGAATCATGTTACCAAATTGCAAAACTACCCAATCCTTATTTTCAACTCCTGTAAGTATTGTCACAAAGTATTTATTAATAATTTATATTATTTTATTTACAGTGAATTCTCCTTGCCTTGGTTGTCATCTTTACGACCAAAGACTAGCAGTAACCATGCAGGACGAAGAAGAGGGGAGAGCAAGAGATAGGTAGAGGTTACCTTTCTCCATTCATCACATCCCTAAGAAGAATATTACAGCAGTAATTCTTTCAACCAACAAATAAATATTAAAACAAAAAAAAAGTTTAACAGTTGCTCATTCATTTATCAGAAGCCAAGTCATGACTATGTAGTCTGGGTTATAGTACATTGGTAGTACTGTAGTTATTTCGCCCTCGCTTCTGATAAGTACTTGCACAGTATTTTTCTTCTTGTGTGATTCCTGAGTTGCTGTTTGCATATTTTAGACTGTGCACAAAGTTTAAATCCTAGGAACCTCCAAATATTTGTACATTTTGTGCAAATAGAAAATATATATATAAAAAAACAGCATATGAAACCAGGGTGCTGCTGTTGTGATATTATGAGCAGCACTGTGATACTGTGATGTCATCGGTGTTATCATCGTTAATCCCATTGTTGATCACAACTCACCGTCATCTTCACCATAATCAAAAATTTCTGGTCCTCATTAACAATTTTTGTATCTTCCATGACTGAAGATAAACCGGCAGAGATATTCATTGTGGAGTGCAAGAAAAACAATAAACATGTGTAGCCCAAAGATAGAAACCTGAACAATAGAATGTTTATTGTATTAGCCCTTTACAAAATAAAATAAGAGTGTTTATCTTGTGTACATGTCATCCTGTTATAAGGGCTGCCCAAATGTAACTCAGACTTATGTAAGATCAATAGAACATATGCCAGTAGATGTTAGAAAGTCATTTGGAGTCAGCAAAAAGTAGTGCCTTGCAGTCGTGTGCAAGATTGGATATGAATATGCCAAATACTATCCAAAAGCATGCAGTTATTAATTTTTGAAAACAAGAGTTATTGAAACTTATATTTAACGTTACCGTGCATTTGGGAAGAGTGTGACAAGCTTTATGGCATACACTTTTCTGGCATCCATGTTACATTGTTTTAACATCTTTTCACTTTTCTCCATTCTTGCATATTGGACCACAAATCTTCCTTAATTTCTAATTCATCGTTTTCCCTCTAATTTGTTTAATTTACATGCTATGTGGTCTTCTGTTATTCCTCCTTGGTGGCATCCACTTTGTTATTCATCTATTATAGTTATCCTAGCAGATATTACAACAAAAAAACCAGCATAAGAACAACCTATCGTCCTGAATTTGGGCTTTGGAAATTAAAAAAAAAAGACAGACAATCACACTGCTGTTTTTCCCCTATTCAGGGGATCTCAAAGTCATTTGAACCAATAAGGTAACTGGAGAATGTCACCTTGCACCACTTTGTATGCACAGTTTGTCCCATACAATAAACCACTGGAGTCTTAGTTTCATTTGGACAGCCTTTATACTTGTTTTAAGTTCTAATGGACCAAAAGCAGATGTTCTGCATACTAGAAATCCTTCAGCATTGTTTTGCAGTGCAACAGTTAATGCTGAAGGGGTGTCTAAAGGAAACAGAAATTAATGCAGTAATGCATTTAGAATTTGAGACATTTGTACAGCTGTATGAGCAGTTAGCAGCTGAAGGATTGCTTGTCATTTCTGTTTATATGTGGTCACGTTTAGTGACAGCAGAACTGTTTCGACGTTGTTAAACATATAGTGAATAAAATGTTGTTAAAAGCATATTTTCCTGTATTTTTAACAAAGTGTTTTATGGAAGAAATTACAAAAAGTCCTGTTAAAAAAGCTGCTGATACCCCACCCCCATGTCTGAACAGTTTTGTATTGGACCAACAATTCTTCATGGTCACAACAAAATAAATAACCTCACGTTATCTTACCAATTATAATTTGTACCATCAGCTGACCTGTGATGTATGCTCCAATCTTGTGTTTGTTACTAATGCATTTATTAGAAATCCATGTACAAATAAATCATCAGAAACCAAATGCTTTTCAATTCATGTTCTAGTATAAAGTTGTTAAATTATATAGGTACATTATAGTTATTTACGATATTAGTGTTCTGTGAGATTGGGAAAGCCATGAAACCAAAGTGAGGAGCCATGTTGATAACCAATTAAGGGATTGCAATTTTGCTAAGAAATGTGTACCATACTATTTATCTATATAACATATATTTATTTACAAATTTTAATTTAATTGCATTATGTTCAATTGTTTTTGTTCTATTTATTTTAGTTTTAACCAATTTCAAAGTGTTGCACTGCCAACTATTGGTACAGACATAGCCAGGGGGTTTGAGGTTGGAATCCTGTACTAAATTTTTTATTCATTTGTTTGACCCATAAATGAGTTAGCCTTGTGACACAAAATAAAATACACATTTAGAGGTTTTAACAAAATGAGCATTACAAAGGTATAAGAATTAATAGCAAAATCCAATTTTAATTCCAATTACTCCACTTAATTCATGCATATAAAATATGTATATATAATTAACCCACGATTATTTTATTTAAAAACATATTTTTTAAAATTTATCCATATACATTAGGTGCCCCCACACTTTAAGCATTTTTCTAGCTATGCTACTTACTTATTCATCTCAATAGCCACCTGATGTTTCATACTGTATATTATGCATGTATACACTTGAGATGATCGTCTCCTTAGCATGGCTGCTTGCCAAGCAGGAGACCTGGGTTTGATTCCCAGTACCTCAGTGGGGAATTTTCCCCCGCTGGGAGACCTGGTCCAGAGTGTGTTGTGAGGTCCCTGGGGGGCTAGTTGAGGAGCGACTCCAGATCAAGATCACATCAACTGACTGGGAGGGACTTGAGGTGTTGATCACATCTCATCCTCCAGCACCGCACACCATTCATTATGCCTTCGGGCCAAGATGGGGGATGCAGTAGGCCATGGCCCCTTGTGGACAATGTTTTGGGTATTTGTTCCTTGCTAAATTTATTAGTTTGGTTTGTAAATGAGTTTGTCTAGTGACAATAAAATAAACATTTAGAGGTTTTAATAAAAATGTTTAATTGAGTATTACATAACTTATGAAAGAGCATGTTTTGGATATCTGTCCTTTATAAAGATTTTCATTTATGAGATAATTATTTTTACTTTGCATAATGTTGCAGCACAACCAGTTCAGCAGGTTAGTTTTTAATTCTTCAGCATCTGATGCTCTGGCAACAAACAAATGCAAAATTACATGTGGAACGAACAAAATCTAAATATCATACAGAATAATGGGCTGAGGAAGAATTTACGATGTTACCCAAATCATTAATAGGAACATTTATTTATAAAGGTAAATAAAAGCTGAGAAATACAAGTTACATTTCTTTATGATTTGTAAAACTCTGGATAATTAAACAGGACAAGAACAGCAAATCAATGACAATTTCTTTTTAATGTGTAGAGAAATTATTAAAAATGTGCATCCTCTCTTCACATTCTTCAATTGTAGTATACTCTGCAAAGTATATCCGGGTTGATTTTTATTTCTTCCACTGCTTGTAGTATTCTTTCTTGTAATATTTCCACATCAGGTACTCTATCTGAGAGTTTTCATGTCAATTGGATTTAAATTTGGCGATCTTAAGGTCCACGCCAAGCAATCCAGCATTCTTTATAGCTGTCTAGGTGACCAGACATGGCTCTACTTATATGTGGAAGTATACCATGATGTAATAGCTACATAACATTTTTAGCACCAGGGGAACATCCTTGAGGAGAACTAGGGATGTATCTTCAAAAAACAAGATAAGTTGCTCCTGCCAAAAATTTACAGAACATCTGCGAAGAAAGCTGTCTTATTTTATTGTGTGTAGATTGGAAGCCCAGGTGTGTGCATTATGATAATTACTGGTAAATGTTGCTTTATCTATTGCAAAATATTCCCTCCTTGTTAGAAAAAATCATTCAAAGTTACTGTCATTGGTGCATAAATTACTTCAGAGATACTGGCACAGCAATCCTTTTAATGTACCCAAAACCTGGGATACACTCATACTGCAAGATATACCATAGCTGCTGCCTTCAGGATCTTCCACCAAGTATTTCTTCTTCTTCTGCATTTCTTTGGCCAACTCCTTCAATACCAAGATAGATGCTTTCTGTATCTAAAACTCTTTGATAAATGAAAACAAATGTCCTATAATGTGGTACTTGTGTTTATGGAAATCTTTCTGATAAATTCTTTCCACAATTGTCAAATTAAAATGTGTTTTGCTGCAAATGAGTAGCATTTTGAGATAGTTGGTATTAGTAAAGTGAGCCATTTTGTATTTTGAAAACAAGCCATATGTGCAATAAACAAAATAATAAGCTGAAGTGTGTGTCTTTATAAACAAACATCTGAAATGCTTTTCTTGTTACAATGTCATGTGTACTCTTGTGGCTAATGAAGTAGATTCAACTGAAGCAAATTTTTAAAGCTTATAATAACAGTAAGAGTGTGAATTGTTTTAATTCAAATGAACTTAAACATGTGGAAAATATTTATATCTTTTAATCTCTTTCAAGAAATATTTGAAAAAGTGTTTTAAGTTTTGTAAAATCTTAATTTAAAAAAGAGCAATTTATGCTTTTTCTTGATAACTACTTTAAAACCAAAATCATACTAAGATTTTTTTATTATAATCACTACATGGAGTCATCCTGTTTAAGGACAATCATAGGTCAGTTTTTACCCTGTATATCATTCCCTCTTTTTGTGTTTTACTTTGAATAAGTATTGGCCAATTTCTTGCAATTTTTGTCAAAAATATGCTTTAAGCAATTGTGCTCATTGTGTCTATCCTGAATTCAATCCAGGAAACACACCCATGTGGACACCATTGTGAGTGCATTCTTAGTTGGTGACTGTAATTTCTAGGAATGGGGATGACAATATTGCCACTTCCAACAAACCTGTTCCTGTGTCACACAAATGAACGCTGCGGAAGTTGGAAAAATGTTGTGTCTTCATGTCAATGGATAGGAGTGTGAGACAGTTTTCTCAAATTAGAAACAGATTACACTGTAATTAGATAAATACTTACACAGTCCTTAATAAATTTTCAATTACCTGATATAAAAATACAAGGAGGGCCATATATACATAAAATAATGCTTTTATTCCAATAGGGTTTGTAAACGTGATGCAGATGAGGGATGAATTTCTCTTTCCCTTATATAACAATAGTATTCTTACTTAAATACTATGTAGCACAAATGCATATATACACTCAGTAGTACAGGAAACCTGTTGTGCTTTTAATGTTTCATTTATTGTCATTTTTTAAGTCAGTTATGAATGATAAATAGCTTCACATTATGCACCAGGGAGCAGTAAACAAGAATGACACCATGCTACAACTGAAAACCAGGATTTATAGATCTCTCAGTGATTGCTCTTTGCATGAAGTTGCAACAGACAATGAGGGTCAAATAGGACAACAAAGGGTAGAAGCCAAGATGCTACCTGTGACATTTTCTGGAAGAATCAGAGCAGTATAAGTTTACACCGGGCTTTAGCATGTACATGGCCAAGGAGTGTAGTCTTCGGGTGTCAAATATGTGGTAATCATCCTTTGCTTTGTGATAACCAGGGTATAGTGTGTGTAGTTACTATTGCAGTGGCTTGCTTTGATTGGTGGATTTGCTGGTTGTTAGACAACTGTAGTGCCACATTTATCCCTTCCCTTATGTTTTCACAACTTGTTACTGTGTGACAGGAGAACATCAAACAACCAACTAAATATGTGCCAGCTATACAATAAATGCAATCCTAATTCACACCAATAGCTTACTTGCAGATTAATAAACTTACCAGCCCCAAAAAATGAATATAAAACAAAATATCATTATTTTCAGCAGTAAGGGTACCCCTGTAGAGGAGAATCACTGTTCCTATTAATGATTTGGGTAATACCGTAAATTCTTCCTCAGTTCATTATTCAGTATGATATTTAGATTTTGTTGCAATCACGGATAATTTTGTGTTTGTTGCCATAGCAGCAGAGCCTGAAGAATTAAAAACTAACCTGTTGAATTTGTTTGTGTAGCAATATTGTGCAAAGTAAAAATAATTATCTAATGGATGAAAATCTTTATTATACTCTTCAGAGTATTGGGACCAAAGAAGAAATGTGCAAAAGCTGAAGGCCATACAAATAAACCTTCAGCACAGCAGTGGTAGCCCTGATACAGGAAACCTGGCTTGTAAAGAGAAGAGTATCAGGATCAGAGTCCCCACGGTAGGTAGGGTAGGCTAAAATGAAATGTTTACACTTAACAAAACAAAGTCTGCATGTAATGTTGCAGTCCATATAGTTAGAAGTATTTAAATGATGGGATTCTTGAAAATTTGGCAGGTTTGCTTTCTTCTGGAAGGAAAGAGCGATCTTTTACACTAGCTACTGAACAATGCAAACACGATCAAAGGAATTGACAATGGAAGCACATGGCTTCTGAAACATGTTTTCCGAAATAAAAAAGTAAGTGATGTAGTGTTACAAAATCGACTCAACTAAATTTTAATTGTTAAAACACATCACTGTCTCAAAGTCCACCATATATCAGGATAATGCAAACACGATTGTAGCTTGTCTACAAAGTGAGCTAGCCTGCCTTCTAATATCACAATCGTAAGTTCCTAGTATTTGGATCTGGTAGTAAGCATTAGGGAAAATACTGGAGTAGTGCACAAGTTGTACATCAAGATCGGCGGACAGTAAATTTGCCTGCCCTGCCAATTGTTGACAGACTCACCTGAAGTCAACTAGAACGTGTGCACAAAGTTTATTGTGTGAGAAATATTTATTGCTGCACCAACAATCATGTGTTTTGAAGAAACAGAGAATTAGGAGTGAAATTTCTTTTGTAGGTACCTATTAAATAGAAGTGCACATTTTTAGCTCCTAATAATTAATGTATTACATTGTGAAATAATATTCCAACTTGATTTAATTGTTTTTTTTCACACCAGTCATGGTATGACAGGAGTTGGATTGGTAAGAGTCAGACTGAAAAATAACTATTATGGTCAATTAGCATTGATTTAATTTTTTTTTTTTTTCACACCAGCCATGTGTACGGCAGGAGTTGGATAGTTAGAGTTAGACTACCAGGGATTCAAACCACGGATCTCCCGATTATTCTACCACTGAGCTGCCATGGCAACATGCCGGCATGGCATAAAATTTCTCAACTGACTCCGCAAGTTTCCCGGTATACCACAAGTCTCAAATCATTTTGGGATTTTACAATGTCATAAGTGCTTTAAGTCCCAGGATTCATAGTATAGGCAACTATTTATTAACTTGTTTTTTTCACACCAGATAGAGATTTAACAGCAGTAAGATTAAAATATAGAGCAGGAGCCACAAACCTCTGCTTTCGTGCCACATGATTCTATGCATCCACCACCTCTGAAGAACTGCAGGAATTGGAACAGTTCTGTAGGCTATCTAACTTACAGTTAATTATTACACTAATATACAACACTTTCCCAGTTTTGATAAAAATAGGCTACTTATATGGAAGAAAACGCGCTGATTTGAAAAATAACATTTTTCATGTAACATGTACAGCTTTTATGTAATTCAATATTTTATACATGTTTTTAATATATTGGACACGATATATAATTGTGATTATTAATATATTTTTGCAGCAAAGGATGAATAATAAAGTAAAATATTATGCATCTTATTTTTAAATATATAAATATATATATTTAAAAATAAACCACCCCTTATGGGCTTCCCTGTTCTGTATACCTTATCTTCCCAATGCAATGAGGTGATGACAGACGAAAGACAGCTTCAGTGCCCAGCGGCTGCGGTTTATTTATCAATGCGTAGGCAATAAAACTATCAACCATTGCATGATAAACAGCCACCTGACACTCACCCTTCAGGGGCTTGTGCATCTTAAAATCTCAGAACTTTAGTTGCTTTCTATAACTCGTTGCAGTTTCCGGAAAACATTCATTGTTATTTTGTACTGTTAGTACATGTTGTGTAGTTATATGCCATTCACAATGGCTCCTCTTCTAGGTGGAAATGTGTGAACAATCCAAATAACTTTTGTTATATATGTGGTTCTTTCTTGTTGCGGAGACAGGAAACTAACATTACCCCGTTTTTGAAGAATGTGTATTTTGCATATTTTAAAGCTAAGCTAGGAGATCAAATTCAAACATGGGCTCCACATACTGTTTGCAAAACATGTAGTGAAGGGCTCTTACAGTGGTACCATGGAAAACCCAATGAAGGTCGGGATTCCTTTGATATGGCGTGAACAAAAGAATCACTATGATGATTGTTACTTCTGCATTTGTAAAGTTTCGGCATATAATAAGACAAATGAAACAAAAATTAAATATCCAGATGGCCTTGCTTCAGCTATTAGACCTGTGCCACATGGAGCAGATGTACCTATTCCTATTCCACTTGCTCAACTAGAGGATACTGAGAGTTCAGTCTCTGGGTCAACAGAAAATTCCAATACAGATGAGGATTTCTCAGTACACATTGGTGAAGACAAGTCACAGCATTTTACACAAGAAGAATTGAGCGACTTAGTAAGAGATATAGATTTAACCGAAGAGAAGAGCAAATTACGTGAATCAAAGTTGAAAGAGAAGAAAATGGCTCCAGACACCACATTTGCCTGGTATAGGAATAGAGACGAAGAATTTACAAAGTTCTTTAAGATTCAAGATCTACTTTTTTATTGTTGTGATGTACCAGGTTTAATTCAACAACTGGGAATACCAGCATATGATAGTAAAGACTGGAGTTTATTTATTGATGCCTCGAAAAGAAGTCTGAAAAGCAGTTTTATTGCACAATAGAAGCAAATTTCCCTCAATACCTGTTGCATATTCTGTTTCTGAATCATATGAAAATCTTCAAACCATTTTAGAAAGAATTAATTACAAGGAACATCAATGGCTATTGTACGGAGACTTAAAGGTATCCAGTATCATACTAGGGCAACAAGGAGGATATACAAAATATCCATGCTTTTTGTGTGAATGGGACAGTAGAAACAGAGTTGAACCTGGACAGTGTGAGAATGGCCTAAGAGAAAAAATGTCATTTGTGCCAGTCTAGTTGATCCGAAGAAAATATAATTGCCTCCTTTGCATATAAAATTAGGTATTATAAAACAATTTGTGAAAGCACTGGACAAGAATAGTTCGTGTTTCAAATACCTGAGCAGTAAATTTTCTGTATATTTGATGGACCTCAGATAAGACAATTAATGAAGGATAACACATTTTTGGACAACATGAATGATACAGAACTGCAAGCATGGTGTGCTTTCAAAGAGGTAGTGAATAAGTTTCTTGGAAATATAAAAGATCCGTAATACAAAGAAATTGTGTGAAATATGCTACAAAAATTGCGAGCTCATGGATGTAATATGAATTTAAAACTTCCCTTCTTGAATTCTCACTGAAATCTCGCTGAATTGTCAAAGCATTGTTCATGGAGCATTTCTTGATATAGAAGGTGCTTTTGATAAAGTATCATGTGGGTTAGTTACTTGAATATGCAACAAATTAAACACCTATATTCACACTTAATACAACTAAAAATAAGTGGAGTGGAGCTTCACAAGCTTCACCTGATTTGCCACCACTGGAGAAATGTGAATTATATTATATAAGATATTTTTTTTTTCATTTGAGAAAGTAAAGCTGGTAGATGTAGCACAAGCATTCATAGAAAAAAGTTGTCCACCTTGGTGTAATGGTTACCATGCTAACTTCATACACCCAAGGTTGTGGGTTCAAACCTGGCAGAGGACGATGGATTTTTTCAGGTGTAAAAATCCTTATCATGGCTTCCTTCAGAAGGGAAGTAAAGCCGTTGGTTCCGTGTCGTAGATTTACGACACGTAATAGAACCTCAAGCCTGATAGAGTCGCCTCTGAGCAAAATTAAGCAGCCTTTCATGCCCAATTTAGAATGGGACGCTGAGAACCACAGTAGTTAAAGGGCATCTATAAATAACATGCCATTTACATTTTCACAGCAAAAAGGATTATGTCTTTCAATGTAGTACTGTTTAATGGTTTGTTTATTGGGTCATCATTGCAAGTGTTCCTGTGATCTAAGATGGCAGACCTCTGTAATAATTTGGGGGTGGGTAATTCAAAAGGGTTAGTCTATTTATTACAATATGGTGCCTATGTTGATGCTCCCAATAATCTGGTAGCTATGCAAACCGATTTTGTATACATCACTCATGCCTGCAAGAATCCGGGTATATAAGTAGGAGGTGGGCCTTTTGAGTATTTGTGCACATAACCACAATATGTAAGAAATACAGTGGCAAGTGTCAAAAATGTGAGCAAATTAAGGAAGGGGCATGAGAAGAGAAACACAGTCATCATCTGAAGTGCTCACAGCTTACAAAAACATGCAATAATAGCAGCAGTA
Organism: Hymenopus coronatus; assembly: GCA_030762935.1. Lineage (NCBI taxonomy): Eukaryota > Metazoa > Arthropoda > Insecta > Mantodea > Hymenopodidae > Hymenopus > Hymenopus coronatus. The sequence continues at coordinate 34,509,807 of CM060897.1, forward strand.
AGCAGTGGAACATAATGATGTGTAAAGTTTGTTGATATAGCAACATAGAAGCAAATGGCAAAGGGTTTTTTTTTCCAAAAGAAATTAAAATAAGTTATGTGAAGCAAATGAAAAGTTTGTTGATATAGCAACATAGAAGCAAATGTCAAAGGGTTTTTTTCTCCAAAAGAAAATAAAATAAGTTATGTGAAGCAATGAAATCAAAAGAAGCAAAATCCTTAATATCCACTGGTGAATCTCCAGGTATTTCACCAAGATTAATGTAGTGCAATATTGGGAAGCATTGCATCATTAAAAATACAGGCCTAAGCATTGGCCATGACAAACTAGGTATCAAGGTCAACTGTATCAGTAATTCAGCATGAGATACACCACATAAGAGGTCACAGATCCATGCCAACAAGTGAACCCCATAACCACTGACACTGCCACTTCAAATCCCAATGAAATGATAAAATAACTACTGAATACTTGCCTCCCAAGTTTTGTAAACATTTGAATCTCCCATTTAGCAGTTCTTTGTTCAGTTCCATATTACTACAGCCAGAGACAAAGGCTCCTAACACTCATTAATGACACTGTTTGAAACAACCTTGAACTTTTGGGACAGGAATATTCTAATATCAGCTCAGGATATATATAAATGACTGGAACTTTTCTGGCAATAGTATTTCTTTGCCAATGTAAATTATTTACAAGAAGACTGATGAGTATATTATGCACAAAAAATCTGATGTGTTCCATTCACATGACTTTCTCTACATTCTGCAACAAGTTATTGTTAAAAAGCCTGTGCTTCTTTTTACTTCATGCTAATTAAGAAAAATTAGCAGAAATAGACTTATTACTGACTTCCTTGTAAGTAAAAGTGAAATAAGGGAGTACCATATGTTAAAGTGATAGTCAAAATCTGGTTGCTATGTGACTGAAGTTCCTTTGTTTATATGGAGAGGAGCTGACAAATTCCTGTATGAGAAAAGTATAAGTTTTTTAAAGCTGAAACCAATAAGAAGGAATATCTAAAAGCGATCAACTCCATGTAAAAAAGGTATATAACATAAATTGTGTGTTTTATCGTGAGCTACATTTTCTGTGCAGTAAGTTTTTGTCTATCTCTTATGATTTACCAGTTATGCGAAATTCAATAAAAATCATCCAGAATAAAGAGATTTTTATGCTATTCCCAGAAAATTCAAGTTATACATTTTATTTGGCATGTGAATATTTTAAATATAAGAGATTTTAATCAAAATCATTAGACATTTTTGAGAAAATAAAAATTTTCGAAATTTTTCCCATGTAAACGGTAGTGGGGGGATTTTTTTGAAAATCTCTGTGTCGCATCCTTGGAAGATACCAAACTGAAATACCAAGTTTGGTATTTAATGGTCTTTTCGTTTTTGAGCTATGCTGTGCACAGACACTCACACAGACACACTCGCATGCACACACACACACTAACCTTTTTCCAAAAATGCTTTTTTTGGATTTGGGGGGACCCAAAACATGTATTTCTGGTGAAATCTCTGTATCAAACTTTTGGGTGGAATACAATACCTTCTCTATACACTATATACATAGTATGTGTAGAGAAAGAAAAATCAGGCACCAAATCTGCATCATAGCATATTTATCTTGAAAATGCATAGCTTTATTTTCAAGCTCTCCAAGAAACTATCCCATGTTATGATATTCATGACAAGAATCTGAATATTTGTCTCAAAAATATCAAAATTGTTTCCAGAAATGTGCTACGCATAAAAGTTCAACATTTGTTCCAAATATGACACTAAAAATTGTTTAGAAGATAACACTACAGGACGTACTGGTGTGATATGCAATTATGTTATTTGGTGTTACATTACCATGCACAGGGATATAATTCTGTATCAATCAATGCTTCATGTCATTAATGCATATGCTACATTCTTTGCATCCATACTAACTTTTATTCCTGTTTCAGATCAATGGGCCTATTTGACACTGATTTGTACTTGAATAAAATAAATGGCAAGTGAGTTTTGGTATTTATTTTATGTTGTGTGCTGTAGTGGAATGTAACTAAACCACTCATTCCTCCCGTCTGCCTTTTGTTGCTCTTGCATGGGCGAATTATAATAATAAAAAAAATTGATATGCGTGAAGTTATGTTTTGTTATCACAAAATGTTAATATGACTGCTATAATTAGCATATTATACACTTTTTATGAAAGTCCTTAAACTGGAAAGAAATGAGTCAATATTGCAAAATATAAATAACGAATATGTACAAAAGGATTATTTCAAACAATACTTGAAATAACAGAATAGTATTTACCTACTCCTTTACATGGATCAGCACAAAACCATTTGTAGCTCATAAACACAATATGAAGCCAAAAGATTTAGTGTTAAACATTAAGAAAAAGTAATTCTTTCAGAAAATGAACAGTCAGTTGTAAATGGTGCTTACAGCATTAATGTGCACTGGGCAATTAGCATTGTGTTTTCAATCAACTGAAATGTAACATGGCTTTCCTTTATTCCAGTAAGATGTTTCCAAAATTAATCTAGGTTTTATTATGACAACCAAGAAATAATAATAATAATAAAAAAAAAATATCACAAAAATTCCACATTCAATCCAGATTTGAAAGTGTTGAAAATGTTAACATGTCCAGATTTGAAATCTGCTAGATTGCCGAGGTTTTAATTTCTTCTTGGTTCATTAGGGTTATAGCTTCCAGATCCTTGGCTATGCTTTGTCGTTGCTCCACACCACTCCTCTATTTATAAAACTGTCCCTCAGTTATGTATGGGCTTAGGGCCCTAAGTTTATAATAGACCTGGTAAATAACTACAGAGCAGTTTTAATGGCAGAATAATAAAAATATTAAATCTGTATCACATAAGGAAATAAATGTTATGATATAAAAAAGAATCCAATATTCAGCCTTTCATAATTTCCGTGGTTAAAATTACACAGAAATAATTCCTACATTTAGCCATAAAACATTGGGTTAGAAATTTTTTCCCAAGTTAGCAATCATTACTAACGGTTTAGGTAATATGCAATATGTTAGTTGTGTGGTATTTAAAAACTGAAGTTCACTGCACATTTACCTGTAGATGTAAGCAGGACGTGCTCTCTGAACTGTTTTTTTTTTTTTAAAAAAAATAGAAGGCAAAACACAGGCAGGAGGGAGCAGTAACCTCACCAGTCGTCTCTGGTGTTAACTTGCAATCCCTCAAACGATACCCTTCGATCTCTGGTCATTTGTTTTTAAGCATATCATAGATGAGAAATAATTTTAATGTGTAAATTAACAATATGCTGATTAAAATGCATTATTCGCGAAGTAACATCACCCTGAGTTTAGAGCTTAAGGGCCGCCTACATTGCATGCTTGTTAGATCATCTGGATACCTCTTGCGAGATTACTTATGACAAATCGTGTAAAAACCGTGATGCATGAGGATCACTAGTTGATATTCGTTGATCTAAATCTATGTGTAAACTATTTATAAAATAAAATGACAATATCACAGAGCATTTCATTCTTAAGCTAGATGTTCTCTACTCACCAATTTATTATAAGACTGCCTTCAATACCAACCAATCATATTGCTGTAGTATTGATGCGCTTGATTGTCATCTTTTTATGAAATTATAGCACGTGATCTTCATATGTTTATAGCTGATTAACAAACTAGAATGAAGGAAAACCCGTCCACATGTGCGAAATTACATATAATAGGTATTTACGTAACAAGTGACGAAAATGTGGCCTTATAAACACGAGAAGCTCGGCAAACAAGCCGAATACTTAAAACACTAGTTTCGTATATATGTGTAACATTTTTTAGACAGTCACTTGAAAATCCCCACTGTATTTCTGTTTTAAAGAGAATACGATTTTCGATTCATTCCATATGGTTTTTATTTTAATTTCGCGAACTTCAGATGTTAAAGACTGAGTCAAAGAGTCAAACTGGATAGATTTCACAACCTTTGAATAGTAGTAGACAGGGATGACTGTTTTGCTGGCCGTTAGGCAGTTACTAAAGTGGAGTTCTGTAGGTCACGTTATTTGTGAATACACAGTAATTATTAAATCGAAAGTGCTAAATATCACAGCAAAATTAATCATATGGATGTGAATTCAGATGTAGACATATCAATGGAAGCTGCTATGAATATAGATGCTGATTTCACAAAATACAAAGAATCTATAAAATACCAAAAATCTGATGCGTTTCATGCACATGACTCCTCTAGCTATTCTGCAAACAAACTTATCTTACAAAAGAGTAAATTTTTATATACATCATGATAAACATTAGGAGAATTGTCTTATTGCTTGTTTCTTTGTAAGTAGAAGGGAAATAAAAGAATGCACAGGCTAAAGCGATAATGATATATTTTAAAAGCCGGTCGCTATGTGAAACAATGAAATTCAGTTCTCTTAGCTTGCTAGGAATAAACCAAAGAGACACAAAGAGAAAGATTAAGAAAAGTTTAAGTACCTTAAAACTGAAACTTACAGCTCGAGTTAACTCTACGAAAAAAAGGTATATGACATAAATTGTGTGTTTTAACGAGATTTACATTTTTTTTCTGTAGTAGGTCTGTGTCTATCTCTTGCGGTTTACCAGTTATGCACAAATTTACAAAAGTCATTCAGAATGAAGACGTTTTCAGAAGATACTCCAGAAAATCCCAGATGTTTATCATGAAAATATCTTAAACATATCGCATTTTAATCAAAATTGTTAGGAATTAATATAGAAGTAAATTAAAATAATCGTTAATTTAATCAAAATTTTCGAAAAATGTTCCGTTTCCATTCGGGGTGGGGCGATTTTCTTGAAAATCTTTGTGTCGCTTCTTTGGAAGATAGTGAACTTAAATACCAAGTTTGGTATTTAACTGACTTTTTATATTTGAGCTATGGTGCCCACAGATGACACACAGACGCATATGGATTTATTCTAAGATTTTTTTTGGAATCGGGGGTTCTCAAAACATGTATTTCCGGTGACATCTTGGTATTGAAATTTTGGGTGGAATACAATACCTTTCTATCCACTATATATTTTATATTTATGCTAGAGAAAGTAAAAATAGTTGAAATTTAGGCATGGATATTTTCTTTTAAGTACGTAATTTATGGATGCGAAAATCATTGGCCTTTCGATACTAAAATGAGAATTGATTATTTGTAATTATGAAACGACAAAAAGTACACAGAACTGAGAAACATTATGAATTAAACACCCTTTTTAGAATGTTCTAAATAAAATAAAAATCACTAAAAGCTCACCGTATATGCGTTCGTCTTTTATTTCCCAGTCAAAATTGGCATTGGCTTTGACAAATGAAGGACTTTTCGAAGCGTGTTACTTTCTAAAATATCGCAGGTAGTGCTCAGTATTTGGGGGGGGGGGTGTTAGTTTAGCATCCTTTAACCTGGAACCTGGTAGGTAATATAGGACGATGAATGAAATCAGTGGAACGGTTCTCAAATGAGCTCAGAGCCCATGAAGCTTAAAGCTATTTGACATTCGTCTTCTAGGGATTAGGGAAACTCCCAAATAAAAATCTTTATCCGGGTAACGCATTCTAACCGAGATTCGAACTCTGAACCTTTTGAATGTGAAACAGACACGATATCCACACTACAGAGGTGTTCATTCTGAAACATTCGCGAGCTACATAAATTCTAATGTATTACATTCACATGCTTTTTTCTACACGCCATCACTTATTTTTATATAGCATCTACAAATTATTCTTACGAAAGTTCGATCATTTTTACTTTCTCTATACGTATCTACTATGTACATAATGTATAGAGATGGTATTATATTGCACCTAAAAATTAGATACCGAGATTTCACGGGAAATATATGTTTTGAGAATCCCTAGATCAAAAAAAAAAAAAACATTTTTAGAAAAATATCACTGTGTGTGTGTGTGTGTGTGTGTCTGCGCGCGCGTGCGTGCCTGTGCCTGTGGGCAGCATAGCTCAAAAACGACAAACCCGTTAAATACCAAACTTGGCATTTATGGCATCCATGATGTAACATTTTTTCAAGAACATTTTTTCAAACTCCGCACAACATGGAAAAAAAATTCTCAAAAATGGCGATTTTGATTAATATGAAATATAGTAAAGATATATTTTACATGACAAATAAAATGTATATCTTGAATTTTCTAGAATTTCTTTATTCTGGAGGAATTTTACTTAATTTTTCATAACGGTTAAACCGTAAGAGACCGTAAAATGTAGATTTCGTTAACACACGTAATTTATGTCATATTCGATATTCTTATAGAGTGACGTTTTCGAGATATTTATTCCCTGTTATTTTTTATCATTGTTATTGTTTCATTTATATAGCCCCCTTTAACATTTAAGGTCATATCGGCATTAGAAACAACTCGTATGTAAATTCTCTACGTTGGGTTTAAATGGTTTTACTTTCCTCTCACACACACACACACACACACACACACACACACACACTTCCAGACTCTGTGGGGAATAGGGAATAATTCTGGTTATACAGAAATTCCTCGCTCCAGCCGGGAATCGAACCCGGGACTTCCTGGTGAGAGGTTACCTCTCTGACCACTCGCCCACGAAGGCAGTCCCTTGTTATTTGTTTAAATTTTTAAGCTACCTCACTTTTCAGAAACGCGACCATGCAAAGCGAATTGAACCTCAATTATTTCATATGATCTAAACGTTGTTCTTGTGAACCATTTCTTCAGGTTTGGGAACAAGAATAAATCGCGCGGATCCAATTTGGGGGAGTATACAGGGTATAGCAGAAATTCATGCAGTTTGTCGGCAATAACTCCGGATGAATGTGCTGCTGAGTTGTGGTGAAACAGCAATTTCTTCTTCGCCAAATGGGCCCGTGTCTCCTTAAACTTCTTGTGGAATCGGGCCAATAATTCATAATATCACTGATCAGTAATCGTTTTTTCTTACTCTAAAAAGTCAATGTTGCATTTCAAGCAAATTCGTCGATCACTTTTTCGGCCAATTGGACCATGAGATTCAGTAGATTCACTGGAAGCAACCCATTGTTGTGATTGTTGATTGGTTTCCGGGCTATAATAATGAACCGAGGTCCCACAGACAGTGACAACTCGTCGCGAAAGGTCCTTCAAATTTCGCTTAAATAGCTCCAAATTCAGCTTCGATGGCAACTGTCGACGTTGGCTATTAAGCCACGTTAGGTTGGCGGTAAGCTCTTAGTTCACCCCAACAATCACTACACAAATCTTTGCTCGTTCAAGAGCTGGAGGTTATAGGTAGTTGTCGTTTGTCCGGCTAGTATTTAATAATAAATTGTGTTAATTTTTTAGTACCTTAATTGAGCATGAAGTAATAGATCTGCCGTGGGATACGAGGAGATTTAGCTACTGAATGAGATCGGGTAAATTTCTGCTAAGATCATTTAATTTATTTCCTTTAAAATATATAACTGTGAACGTAACGAACCAAAACAAATTTTACAATAAATGCTTTTATTGGCTTACTTAATTAAGCCAATCTACGTAGAATTCTTATAATGCATTACAGATGTTAAAATACATTTCTTCCCAAACATAATTTACAAAATTACAAGCTTGATTAAAATGACATCTCCTTTACGTGTGTTATTATGGCGTGTGTGGTACAAAATTCGTCGATTAGCACTTACTTTTTGTTTTTCTTACATTTAATTATACGCATATTACTCGAAGTATACAATATATTTAGGAATATCGAGTTTACAACACTCGTCTATCCAAAACACTCCTTTTGAGAGTGAAAACTTTTTCAAACAATGTTTGTTTGGTAACCATAGTTAGAGCAAAATCTCATCTACATACATAAGATTATCATTCTTTTGTTATTTCCATAGATATTACATGTGTATTAATACCAATGCAATTAAGCCAGAATGCATGGCTGTATTATACAATCTACATCCACACGTCTATACACCTATGGTCTCGGCCACTTCGTGAACTTTTGTTCGTCGATCAGCGAGAATTATATCGTGGATTTTTTCAATGATTTAATCGGTAACCACATTTTTCGGGCGTCCTGTGCGTTCATAATAAAAACGGATGTTTGACCACATTTGAAAGTCGTTGAACCAATACTTAACTGTTGTCATAGATAGCGAAAGGTCTCTATAAACACCATCGAATTTCGCTTTTATCTCCTCGCAAGTTTTCTCATTCAAAAGTAACAAGTGAATCACTGAAGGATATTGCACTTTCTCCATTTTAGCAAGAACACGTTGAAGGACTAACTGAGAAGCCTGCCAACTCCGAAGCAAGCTACCAAATTTGTTTTGGCGACGTGTAATAAATGATAGCACACGATGGTAACCCAACTTGCCTTAGATCGCCATTTATTTTGAAACACAGGTACTCATTGAACCGCCCTCGTAGATATTCCTTAGTAGATATTGGTTTAAATGTATACTTTTCTCAGTTGAAAAATCGCTGTTTTCTTTATCTTTTTTTTTTCGTTTACATTGAAAAAGAACGGAATTTCAAATTCATAATATTAGCGATTCACTCTTAAAGATTTGACCACCATACTACTGTATTCCCATAAACGCTTGTATCTACAAGGAAATGCGTGTAGGTTGTTTCCAATTGGAACTAAATTAAAACATTTTGAACAATGAGCTCTACATAGTAACACTAACATATACTTTAATAGCTGTAGAATCTAAGAAAAAAAATTATTTCTTGCAAAAAGTAACAAATTGCTCTATAGAGATCCTTAAAGTCAACATTTTCTACGCAAAACGCACTAAATCCTGCTTCTTTAACAAGAAGTGCCTAATATGACTTCATGAGTATGAAGTCAATTCAATCCCATTTCTAAAGGAATGGTAGAGCAAAAAAACATTAAGGAATATTAATTTAAGCTCTAACTTCCTGCTAAGAGAAGTAATTATTTTGATTTGTAATAGTTGAATATGCTTTTTAAATGTAATTTACAATATATGTGAGTGCGTGCGAGATCTGGTAGACTGTGGTGAGCCTAGGTGTGTAGCTGCTGTGTACATACCCTGGTAAGGGTTTAACTACAGGAATGAGGTGGAGGTTAAGGTTTTGTATTTTGAGGTTTCGGGTGATGATGTAAAGGAGGTACGCTAGAAAGGCTCCTCGAACGGTTGCATTTCCAGGAGCAGCATCCTTTTTCTCTGCTCCACTGGTGTTTAATTTGTGAATTGTTTTTGTTGGAGAATTTTGATTGACCACTCCCAGTGGCGGGAGGGGGAGTACTTGGTTCAGCTAATTTGCTGTTGGCTGGTTTGAAGCCGTTGTTACCGGGGGTGCCCGCAAGACATGCGGCAAACCCGATACCGTCTGTTCAATGGGTTAAATACTCCCCCAGCGATCTGACAAGTGCGTTCTCATGTTCGCCCAATCTGGCGTAGAATTTCTGAACCCGGCGCCTAATTACATCCTCCACGTATGGGAGGGCCGAAGCTTCATGTAGTAGCCTCAAAGAGAAACGTCGATATACAGAATAGATGGACCGGGGTCCTCCATTCTGTATCCGCTGTAACCAGAGAAGCCAGGAATCTGCTGCCATACCCCACACTTCGCAGGCGTAGAGCATGAGGGGGGCTATGAGCGTCTTGAAAAGACGTAACTTTAAGTGAACCGGCATCTAGGAGGCCAAAACTATGTAAAGGGAGGCCACCGCCCCTTCGCTCTGTCCAACGTTCCCCGCATGTGTTCACGAAAAGTTAGGCCCTTATCAAGAGTGACGCCTAGGTATTTGATGGAATTTCCTCACACTATCCTCTGGATTTGGTAGGAAGATTTGCGTATCTGGGCTGCGGCGGGGCGTTTTCTGGTGAACAGAACAGCATGACTTTTGCCCGGGTCAACGGACAAATTTATATTTATAATAGATATCACAGCCACAGAATATCTCAGGCAGTGTCTGTGATCTGCATTTAGAATGTCCTGAGTTCAAGTCCCGTAGGCCAACCTAAGGATTAGATTGAGGTTTTCTTGTGCTTTCCCTCAATCTTCAAGATAATTACCGGATTGGAAAATGTCCGTGTGTGTGTGTGTGCGTGAACAGCATAGCTCAAAAACGAACTTGGTATTTAAGTTTGGTATCTTACAAGCATGCGACACGAAGATTTTCAAGAAAATCCCCCCAAACCCAACTACCCTTTACATGGAACTTTTTTCGAAAAATTTGGTTTTCTCAAAAATGGCTCTAACGATTTTGATTAAAATATCGTATGTTAAAGATATTTACCTGACAAATAAAATGTATATCTTGAATTTCACGGGAATAGCCTATGAAGACTATTCTGAATGAATTTTACGGAATTTTGCATAACTGCTAAACCGTAAGAGATGGACAAAAATTTACCACACGAAAAATGTAGAGCATGTTAAAACATACAATTTATGTTATATACATTTTTTTCGTGGAGTTGATCGTTTTTGAGATATTCCTTGTTTTTAGTTTCAGCTTTGAAAAACTTATACTTTTCTCATACAGGAATTTGTCAACTCCGGGCTTACAAACAATGGAACTTCAGTCACATAGGAACTAGCTTTTGACTATCACTTTAACCTATGGTACTGCCTTATTTCGTTTCTACTTATAAGGAAGCAAGTAATAGACTATTTGTGCTAGTTTTTCTCAATTAACATGAAGTAAATAGAAGCATTAGCTTTGTAACAATTTGTTGCAGAGATGTAGAGATAATCATGTGAATGGAGCACATCAGATTTTTTCTCTTCTGTTTACAAGAAAGCAAATAATCAGATAATTTCTGCTAATGTTTATCTCGATTAGCATGAGAATAGTTTGCAGATAAGATGGAGAAAATCAGCTGAATGGAACCTCAGATGACGTGTATTGAAATATATTAATCAAATTTGGATGGAATACAATACCTTCTTTACCTACTGAGTTGAGATTCGAACTCGTGCCCTTGCTGGGCTTGGCCATGGCGAGTCGAGAGATGCAATATGGGGTCATGTTCATAACAGCTGTTTAAAAACCACTGCTGGTTCGCTTTAAAAGGACGTGTAGAGTTCTCGTTCATAAAAGGAAATGCTTCAACCTGTCAATGTGTTCCCATTACTCGCTTGTCTTTCTCTGTAGTAAATCACGGGCGTTTTATCGCGGGTAGAAGGAAATCCAGTGCAGAAGCCTTCAACCAACTGCGTCCACTTACTTCTGTTCTACACATATCGCAGCTTCTGAAGGCTTTATTCTGTTTTGAGAAGAATTATGTTCTACTACATTAAATATTATCGTTGCTTTTATATTTAATTGTGATTTACAAAAATCTAATGCGCTCAATTCACACAAGTTTCTCTATCTGTTCTGCAGGCAAAACATTCTTATAAAAATTATTTATTTATTTAATGAAATATTATGTCAAAGAAAAATCGAATGTGTTCCATTCATATGACTTTATCTACATCTCTGCAGCAAATTATTCTTAAAAAGCTTATGCTTCTGTTTACTTCATTAGCAGAAATAGTCATATTACTAGCTTTCTTGTAAGTATAAGTGAAATAAAGGAGTACCATAGGTTAAAGTAATAGTCAAAAGCTGGTTGCTACGTGAGTGAAGTTCCTTTATTTGTATGGACAGGAGTTGAACAAATTCCTGTACGAGAAAAGAATAAGTTTTTAAAAGCTGAAACCAATAAGGAATAGCTAAAAAACGTTCAACTTCACGAAAAAAAATGTATATAGCACAAATTGTATATTTTAACGTGCTCTACATTTTTTGTGTGGTATTTTTTTCCTATCTCTTATAGTTTAGAAGCTCTGTAAAGTTATAATAAACTTCATCCAGAATAAAGTAGTCCAGAGGCTATTTCTAGAAAATTCAAGAAATACATTTTATTTGTCAGACAAATATCTTATATATACGATATTTTAATCAAAATCGTTAGAGCCATTTATGATAAAATCAATATTTTCGAAAAAAGTTCCATGTAAAGGGTAGCTGGGGGTGGGAGGATTTTCTTGAAAATTTTCATGTCACATCCTTGGAAGATACCAACAAATACCAAGTTTGGCATTCAACGGACTTTTCGTTTTTGAGCTATGCTGCCCACAGACACATACACACACGCACACGCGTACACACAGACAGATAGACAGACACCACACGGACTTTTTTCTAAAAATGCTTTTTTTGGGGGTCTCAAAACATATTTCCGGTGAAATCTCAGTTTCGAATTTTTGGGTGCATTAGAATACCTTCTCTGTACACTATGTACATAGTACGTGTAGTGAAAGTAATAAAAACAGAAGATTTGGAAAGAATCACATTTCAGAGTCTGCCCGGTAGTGTGGGGGTAGCGTTTGTCACAAATTCAAGAGTTGCGGATTCGAATCTCGCTTAGGGTAAGTTACCCGGATAAGGCTTTTTTTTCTGGGTTTTCCCTTGTTCTGAGAAGACGAATGGCGAATAAGTTCTAACTCCATGGACCCCCGAGATCATTTGAGCCTCATTTCACTGATTTCATTCATCGTCTGATATGACCAATCAGGTCAAAGGATGTTAAGCCAAAAAAATTAAGACTAGGAGATACTGAAAGACATAAATGCTTCGAAGCATGAAAGGATGAGGCTTAATATGGAAGTAAAAACAGAGTAGCTCAGGGTAAAATACACCAAACATGTACAAAGCGACGCACTTTAGTTTTGACTAGCGCTTCATCCTGCCCCTCCCTCCTTGAACCTACAACGAAATGTGTAAACAAAACCATTTCTACTGTAGTAGGTTATCTACTGCCAGATAGCTGCTCCAATAGTAGACTATGAGTTCTTTCTCTCAGGGTATACTTGAGTGGCTGCAAGAATGGACAATACCAATTAAATACATTGTGAATATTTAATAGAGGCTAACAACTGATCTATTTGAAACGAGTTGTTATTGTTGTTTTAAAATGGATAATCAATCTATTTCTAAAACTAAACACGATGAATTATAACTGCATCGTCTTAAACCTCTAATTCCATAGTATTTAGTACTTTACGTTGTAGGCAGAATTTTCTCCGTAGTTAAGTACTAGTTTAAGTTACCGTGACTCACTAAACGGCTATTATCCCTTACCATTCGCCGCTAAACGGTGTCTAGCTCTGTGCTGCTGATCATAGCAACACGTAACTTATAAAAACGCAGCAGGAGTAATTTGAGCGCAAGAACCGTAAGAGACTAACTAGACTTTAGCGATGCATGCTCTTTTATTAACGTAAGTCCACCTTAATACTGACTACTCCGCCATAGCTCTACGTTCTTTGTTGCCAAAATTTACACTTCATTTTAGCATCTGAGACACACTTCATTCTCCTTGTCTGCTCACTCTTAAGTATTGTTTCCCTTCGATAATTCCCAGAAATGGTCTACTTCTGAAGGCACATTTCTCATTGATTCAGCCTTGAGCTTGATGCAGTTCTTGTCTATTGGGTTTCCCGGAACATTATTACCCCTACTACTGTGACTTTGTGCTAATTGTTCTACCAAAAGTAACTTTATTAAAAACTTCTACACAGTAATAGAATTCTAACGTATACATTTATACATTACTTATTGATTTTAATGTCAATTATTTATCGCAATTATTTATGTATTCCCCCCTTATTTCATTATAAAATAATCATTAATTCAATACGACCATGATTGTGGCATCACTGCAAACAATTAAATTTTGATTAGCACTAAGTGAATTAAAATGAACTTTTATTATAATGGTTTGAACGATATTTAAAAATACCGATAGTGACTATATGAGTATATGAATGTAATAATTCTTCAAATTTAAATTTATTGCCACAAAGCAATGTGGGTATCTATTTTTAGATTTTTATTATTGTTTTAGTCTGAATGTGGCACTTTAGGTCGCGATATTAAACATCAAATCCGGTATTTACCTTGGCGACTGAGGGAAACCACGAATAAATCTCACCCAGAATGGTCGGCCCATGGATTTGAACTCAGAACCTCCCTAATGCGGGTAACAGGCGTTACCACCTGAGCCATTCCGCTCGGTGTCAGTGTTTAGATAGGTATATCAATGTTTACTTTCTCTAGCATGTATGTACATACAATGTATTGTATATCACCCAAAATTCAATACCGGGAATTTACCTAAAATACATATTTGAGACCCCCTGAATAAAGAAAAGTTCTTTACAGAAAAATGTCCGTGTGTCTGTGGACCGCATAGCTCAAAAATGAAAAGTCGGTTAAATACCAAACTTGGCATTTAAATACAGCATCTTCAAGAAAATCCCCCACCCCAACTACCATTTATGTACATGGAATATTTTTCAAAAATGTTGATTATCTCAAAAGCGATTCTTAACGATTTAAATTAAAATACCATATGTTTGATATATTTTCATGACAAAAGAAATGTATATCTTGAATTTTCTAGGAACAGCCTCTGAAGATCTCTTCATTCTGGATGACTTTTGCGTAAAAGATACACAAAAACTTACTACACAAAAAAAAAATGTATCTCGTTAAAACACAATTTACGTCACATGCATTTTTGTGGAGTTAACCTCTTCCAGTATATGCCTTGTTATTGGTTTTAATTTTAAACTACTTGAACTTTTCTCTAACGGGAAGTTATCTTTCGTTTCATACCTCTTTTGTTTTACTGTTAGCCACGCAAGGAGAACCGAATTTCAATTGTTTCACATAATTGTAGCTTTTAAAAGATTGGACTAGCTTTAACCTAGAGTGTGTCCTTATTTCTCTTTTGCTTGCAATGTCGCAAGTAATAAAATCAATTAAACTAATGTTTACTTCGATTAGCATGAAGCACACAGAAGAATTCGCTTTTATAAGAATGATTTGTTGCAGAATAGGCAGAACATGTCATGTGAATGAAACATATCAGATTTTTACTTTCTCTACTCGTACTATGTACTTCGTATAAAGAGAAGATATTGTAATGCACCAAAACATTCGATACCGAAGTATCACCGGAAATACACGCTTTGGGACCCCCTGAACCCCAAAAAAGCATTTTTAGAAAAATGGCTGTGTGTGTGTGTGTGTGTGTGTGTGTGTGTGGGCAGCATAGCTCAAAAAGGACTGCCTCCGGGTCCCGGGTTCGATTCCCGGCTGGGGCAGGGAATTTTTCTCTAGCCAGAATTATTCCCTATCCCCCCACAGAGTCTGGAAGTTTGTGTGTGAATGTGTGCGTGTTTGAACTAAACAAAATGATTTAAACCAACGTAAAAGTACCTACAGACAACGAATTGTTTCAAGTGGAAAGCCCCCGATATGACCTTAGGTGTTAAAGGGGGCTATATAAATGAAACAGTAAAAAAAAAAAAAAAAAAAAAAAAAAAAAAAAAAAAAAAAAAAAACCGAAATGACTGTTAAGTACCAACCTTGGTATTTAAGTTTGATTTCTTCCAAGGATACAATACGAAGATTTTCAAGAAAATCCCCCCCATCCCAAACCACCCTTTACATGGAACATTTTTAGAAAAATTTTATTTTCTTAAAAATGACTAATAATTTTGATTAAAATACCTTATGTATAAGATATTTTTATAACAAACGAAACGTATATCTTGAATTTTCTGAGAATAGCCTCTGAAGACCTCTTCATTCTGGATGACTTTTGTATAACTGGCAAACCGTAAGAGATATACAAAAACTTACTCCATAAAGAAATGTAGATCTCATTAAAACACACAATATATGTCATATACATTATTTTGTAGAGTTAACCGTTTTCAAAATATTCCAGATTATTGGTTTCAATTTTAGCCAAATGGGAAGACATCTTTCTTCTCGTTTCTCGTTTGTTTATTCCTGGTAAGCAAAGGTATTGGAATTTCAGTTGTTTCACATAGCGACCGGCTTTAGCCTGTGCATTTTCTTATTTCCCTTCTGCTTACAAGGAAGCTAGTAACAAGACTAACTCTACTTATGCTTATCTTGATTAGGATGATGTAGATAACAAATTAATGTTTTGAATAAAATGTTTTTTTACCGAACAGCTAGAGGACACTATGTGAATGGAACACATTAGATTTTTTCCCTTCTACGTACAAGGAACCAAGTAATAAGGTCAATTTCTGCTAATGCTTATCTCGATTATCATGAAGTAGATAGACGCTCAGCAGTTAAAAAGGAAGGAAAGAGATGTTACTATTGCAAGTTCCAAAACAAAACTGCTCAGTTCTCGATGAGAGGAGAACTGCGATATCAGCATCTAATATAGACATGGTGCAGTGACAATCCAAATTTGGTCAACAACCTTGCAAGGAGCGAAGTAGTCGTTTATTACGTAATAACACAGCTATCAATTGTAACCCATCAGTACGATTAATGGGTCACTAGCCAATAAACGAGTTACGGCATATAATGTTAACAAAAACGTATTTACACCTTGCCATAAGTTAGCGTTTTAAAAGGTATTATATGGACATAATTGAGGAATTTTAATCATCAGAGCGATTAGGGAAATCAATATACTAACGTTCTCTAGCACTTACATGTACAATGTATAGTGGGTAGAGAAGGTATTAAATTCCATTGAAAAATTCCATACCAAGATTTCACCGAAATTTTGTTTGAGACCTCTGACACCAAAAAGTCTATTTTTAGCTAGAAGTCCGCGCGTGTGTGTCTGTATGTCTGTCTGTCTGTCTGTCTGTCTGTCTGTCTGTCTGTCTCTCTCTCTCCCTCTCTCTCTATGTGCGTGTCTGTGGGCAGCATGACTCAAAAACGAAAAGCCGTTAAACATCGAACTTGATATTTAAAGTAAGCATCCTCCAAAGGTGCGACAGAGATTTTCAGGAAAATTCCCCCACCCCCATCTACCCACTGCATGGAACATTTTCCGAAAACTTTGATGTTATCAAAATTGCCCCAACGATTTTGATTAAAATACCATATGTTTAAGATATTTTCATGACAAATAAAATGTAGGTGCTAGCTATAGTATAATCCGGGCTTGTGGGCCGTGGTCTACTGGGCTCCTCTGCAGTCGCAGTTGAAACGTTCAGTAGAGTACTTCGACCTCGCCGCTGCCACCGAAGATGTGTGCCGTAGTCACAGACGAAACGTTTGGGAAGAAGGAGGAGCCCAGTAGACCACGGCCCACAAGCTCGGATTATACTATAACTAGAATTGACACCGGCCGTGAAAGCCTACGAACTTTGAAAGATATAGGTATATCTTGAATTTTCTGGTATTAGCCTCTGGAGGCCTGTTCATGTTGGATAATTTTTGTTTAACTGGTAAAACATGCCTTACAAAACATATAGATGTTAAAACACAATGTATGCAATATGCATTATGTTGTACAGTTAACCATTTTCGAGATATTCCCTGTTATTGGTTTCAATTTCAAAATGCTTAGGCTTTTCAACAGTAGGAAACCGTCGGCGTTTCTTTTGTTTTATTCCTGGTCATATAAAGAGAAGTTAATTTCAGTGTCAATCGCATAGCGACAGCTTTTAAAAGGTTTGACTATCGCGTTACCCTAGCGTATTCACTTATTTCCCTTCTACTTATAAGGTTTATGTAATGAGGCCATTTCTGGTAATGTTCATCTCGACTAGCATGACGTAGGAGAATAATCTTTTTTATAAAGTTTATTAACAGGTAGAGAAAGTCATGTGAATGGAACATGTTTTAAAAGAAATGCGCCACTGAAAATCCTCTTTTATTTCAGTTAATTAGGCTGAAAATAATTCTAAGTTTATCTCATGTAAATATTAACCGGTTTTAAATTTCATTCATTTAATTTATCATTATTCGTTTACAAATTATTAACATTAAAGGGTTCCATTTGATGAATAGGTACTTGTGCTGAGTTTTGTTTCATATTTTTTTTAGACATTATGACTGTAAATTTCTGCTTTCTAAAGTTTGTTTTTGCTTTAAAATAAAAAAAAACAGGCTTTTAACTGTCTCACTTTTGGGAATGTATATCCGATTTTTTTAAATCACTGGGAAAAACTTAATGTGCACGTGTCCTCCTCTATCCATCATTGTTTATTACTTTCTCTACACGTGCTATGCACATAGTGTATACAGAAGGTATTGTAATGCACCCAAAAATTCGATACCGAGATTTCACCGGAAATATATATTTTGAGAGCCCCTGAATCCTAAAAAAGAATTTTTAGAAAAATGTCCGTGTGGGTGTCTGTCTGTGTATGTGTGTGTGTCTATGGGCAGCATAGCTCAAAAACGAAAAGACCGTTAAAAACCAATCTTGGTATTGAACTTTGGTATCGTCAGAGGATGCGACACGAAGATTTTCAAGAAAATTCCCCACCCCCAACTACCCTTTACATGGCACATTTTTGAAAATTTTGATTCTCTCAAAAATGGCTCTAACGATTGTGATTAAAATATCGTATGCTAAATATATTTACCTAAAAAAATAATATGTATGTAACTTGAATTTTCTGGGAATAGCCTCTGAAGTCTACTTTATTCTGGTTGAATTTTACGGATTTTGCATAACTGCTAGACCGTAAGAGATAGACAAAAACTTATCATAAAAATGTAGAGCATATTAAAACACACAATTTATGTTATACCCATTTTTTTTCGTGGAGTTGATTGTTTTTAAGATATTTCTTGTTTTTGGTCTCGGCTTTAAAAAACATACTTTTCTCATACGGGGATTTGTCAACTCCTGAGAATACAAACAAAGGGACATCAGTCACACAGCAACCAGCTTTTGACTCACTTTAATCTATGGTACTCCCTTATTTCGCTTCTACTTACAAGGAAGCTAATTTTTTCTCGATTAGCATGAAGTAAATAGAAGCATTAGCTTTTTAACAATCACTCGTTGCAGAGATGTAGAGAAATTCATGTGAATGGATCACATCAGATTTTTCTTTTACCTTTCCCAAATATTGCCTGTTTCTTTGGAGGTTTTTATTTTCCTTGACATTAACAATTTTAATTGCTACCATCTCTTCTGGGACACTATCCCATTTGTACTTCCAAATTTCTTTCCAGAAACATACCACAAACACCCATGTCCAAGATGAGACTCAAACCCGCGATCCCTCTTATTCAACTAAACAGTGCGCAACATTGTCTTTCTCCCCCCACAAAATACAACATTCTAATTCATTACTTCTCATCCTTTTGAAGAGTAATACGCATATTCTCATCTAAGCTAATCCTTCCTTCTCTTTTTTACTTTCTCTATAAGTACTATGTACATAGTGTATAGAGAAGGTACTGCATTGCACCCAAAAATTGATACCGAGATTTCACCGGAAATACATGTTTTGAGACCACCCGAATCCAAAAAAAGCATTTTTAGAAAAATGTCCATGTGGGTGTCTGTCTGTCCGTATATGTGTGTGTGTGAGAGAGCATAGCTCAAATACGAAAAGATCGTTATATACCAAACTTGATATTTAAGTTCAGTATCTTCCAACGATGCGACACGAAGATTTTCAAGAAAATCCCCCACCCCCATGTACTCTTCTTATGGAAACATTTTCGAAAATTTTGATTTTCTAAAACACGGCTCTAACGATTTTGATTAAAATATCGTATATTAAAGATATATACTTGACAAATAGTACGTATATATCTTGGATTTTCTGGGAATTGCCTCTGAAAACTATTTTATTCTGGATGAATTTTACGGAATTTTGTGTAACTGGTAAACTGTAAGAGATAGACAAAAACTTACCACACAAAAAATATAGAGCACATTAAAACACACAATTTATGTTACATACATTTTTTTCGTGGAGTTGGTCGTTTTTTACATATTCCTTGTTTTTGGTTTCAGCCTTGAAAAACGTATACTTTTCTCATACAAGAATTTGTCTACTCCTGTCCATACAAACAAAGGAACTTCAGTCACATAGCAACCAGCTTTTGACTATCACTTTAACCTATGTTACTCCCTTATTTCGCTTCTACTTACCAGGAAGCAAGTAATAAGACTATTTCTGCAATTTTTTCTCACATATCATGAAGTAAATAGAAGTCTAAGCTTTTTAACAAAAATTTGTTGCAGAGGTGTAGGGAATGTGAATGGAACACATCAGATTTTTATGCTCCATTTATACAATGCTTTTAATTACGTGGTCATATCGGCATTATTCATCTTTGGAACACGTGTACTATTGTCAAGTTTCTAATTTTCTTCATTAAATATCGCACACACATTCACACTCTCAGACTCTGGGAGGGATTGGAAAATATTCTTGGATAGAGAAAGAATCCCATCCCCAGCCGGGAATCGAATCCGGACACCTCGCACATCAGACAGGTGCTCTACCTACTGAGCTACGGTACCAGCCCCTTCCTTCTCTTGTTTCTTACATACCTAGATGGTGTTAAATAGAAAGATAGTTTCCGAGTTCGGGTCTCATTCACGTATCGCGGCACTTCGTCTGGAATGGAAGAAAAGAAAAAAAAATTACTCTATAACAGAAATCGAACTCATGACCTTTAGGATAGCAACTTTCCGCGTTCCCAGAGCAGTTGAAAAAACGCCTCCAGAGTAGGCTACGTAACTCGAGAACGTAGTTAATGAATGCTCAGTGTGGCATTGTCAAGTGGTTAGTTCGAGGTTTTACAGATTTTTGCGACATTAAATCTTGAGAACGCTAGTAACGAGCTGCTAAAAATTGATATTTCTGCACTTGAGCAG
Source organism: Hymenopus coronatus (assembly GCA_030762935.1). Classification (NCBI taxonomy): domain Eukaryota; kingdom Metazoa; phylum Arthropoda; class Insecta; order Mantodea; family Hymenopodidae; genus Hymenopus; species Hymenopus coronatus. The sequence continues at coordinate 34,530,496 of CM060897.1, forward strand.
CAGTTTTAAAGACCTTCTAAGATATTTTTCAACCTGCTTTGCTTTAACACCGACTTATCAGCACCTGATACCCACACGCTTAACGCTATATAGCTGCGTTATGTTTATCCAGGGACCATGCATCGCCGATCTCAAATTATTTATATCAGTCACGTGCACAATCTCGCAAATTATTTCGGTATAGTTCATTAACACTCTGTATATCTATTTGCCCATCTCTTGCCCTTTCTTTCTTTTACGCTATCAACAAAGCTAGTTCAACTCATATTTCCAGTTTATCTATGCATTCTATTCTATACCTCTGACTTCCAGGATCCTTTTTCATTTTCTTCCCCATTCCTCTATATGCCTATCATCCCTATTTTGTCAAGATTTCCTTCCCCCACCAACTCTTCTCGTTCAACAAACAAAATATCAGCACTGTTGACATATAACATGCTTTTTCTATGCACAATATTACACAGTGATCGGAAGTACAGCCTAACTGAAACAATCTGATAAATTCCATTCACATGACTTTCTCCACATCTCTGCAACAAATTGTAGTTAAAAAGCTTATGCTTCTATTTACTTCATGCTAATCTAGAAAAATGAGCAGAAATAGTCTTATTACTTTCTTCCTTGTAAGTAGAAAGGAAATAAGGGAGTAGCATAGGTTAAAGTGATAGTCAAAAGCTGGTTACTATGTGCCTGAAGTTCCTTTGTTTGTATGGACATGAGTTGACAAATTCCTGTATGAGAAAAGTTAAGATTTTCGAACCTGAAAACAAAAACAAGGAATATCTAAAAAACGATCAACTCCAAGAAAAAAATGTGTACAACATAAATTGTGTGTTTTAATGTGCCCTACATTTTCTGTGTGGTAAGATTTTGTCTATCTCTTACGGTTTGGCAGTTATACAAAATTCACTCAGAATAAAGTAGTCTTCAGAGCCTATTCCCAGAAAATTCAAAATATACTTTTTATTTGTCAGGTAAATATCTTTAATATACGATATTTTAATCAAAATCGTTAGAGCCTTCTTTTACAAAATCAAAATTTTCGAAAAAAATTTCATGTAAAGGATAGTTTGGGGTGGACGGATTTTTCTCAAAGTCTTCGTGTCGCATCCCTGGAAGATTCTAAACTTAAATACCAAGTTTGGTATTTTACCGACTTTTCGTTTTTGAGTTATCGTGTTCACAGATGCACGGACACACGGACCTTTTTCTGGAAATACTTTTTTTAGATAAAGGGGACCTTAAAACATAAATTTCTGGTGAAATCTCGGTATCGAATTTTTTGGTGGAGTCCAATACCTTCTCTATATACTATGTACATAGTTCGTATAGAGAAAGTAAACAAAAAAATGAAATATTCAACTTTGCCTGAATCCCAGAACATTGGCGTTAATATAATTTACTCTATGATATTTTAGTTATTCTTTTGTCATGCAGTTTGCTTGCATTCAAGTTGCACATTTTTGAGGTTATTCAACTAATTAGGGCACCTTTTTGCATGTTTTTGACTAATATTTTTCACATAAAATTCCTAACTCTTAGACATAAGTATTTGTCCAGCGATAGTAAACACAGAACAAATGGTTAATTGAGAACCCACAACCTGCCTATAGTTGAGTGCTGATTGTGTAGTATGGAGTGATTGGTAAGCAGCTAGCTGAAGGTCAAAATGGGTCGCAAAGGAAAGAAAACATCTTTAGATTAAGAACTCATTGTTACATTACTACAACATAAATTTTATATTCTGAAATAGCTTTCAACATATACAGAAGTCTACAATGCAGAAATCACTAAATATTTTAAAGAAATTCATATGCTAATAAATGAACAGGAAGTGGACCGCCCACAGGAACTAAATTCTTGGGAATATAGGCAAGCGATGAAAATGACGGAAGAAAAACCCGCAAATTGTCTCTTCCGAAATCTTCTCCATGTGTTATTTGAAGCTAGCCACATCTGTCCACATTTCTCTTAATGAATTCCACTTCCCCTAAATCTGAAGCAGCCATGCAGCCCCAGACCATTACATATTTAAATGTTGCTTGCACATTTTTAATATCCAATGCTGTATTCGGCTAGCATTATGAAACTTATTACGTATATATGTACTATATGTGTATATATTTTTTGATAATTTATACAGCCCCTTTTAACTACTATGGTCATAACGGAAGTTTTTTTGATTGAAACTTTAGTGTTTTACTCTTTGAACTTTAGTGTAGGTTTTTCACACTCGCATTCATTCTCATATCCATACTATCAGAGGGTAGAGAATAATCTTAATTAGAGAAAAATTTCCACCCTCGGCCGGTAATCGAACCCGAGACCTAGGTAAGAAGTCATCTCGCTGATATTATATTTATTTTTGTCCAAAGTAAAATTCTCTAGAATGCATTATCCTTTCCTATATATAAATTCCTTTACAAGCACTGACCTGTTATTTCGAATTTTCCTCTTGATATTTGGCTTCTTTCTAGGTAACCTGGAACTGAATGCAGTACGATTACTGAGTCGTCTTATTATCTTGTTCGTTACATGTTTTGTTATGACATTCTTCTCCAGATTATGCAACAATTTTAGAAGGAGCATTTGCGGATTTTTCTTCCTAATTTTCATCACCTCACGCACTATGACTATGTAGATCTATTATGACTTACACCTCCAGTAGGATGGGATGAATGAAGCAACCACAGGAAGCCACACGTTGCAGGCAGACAGGCCACCAGAAATGCGACGAAGTTGCTCGAGCCCGATGACCTGCCAGGCCGCCAGAAGGTGTGCAAGCGACCTGGTAGACACAGTAGTATTAGAGGTGTGATTAACAGTATTTTCGCGTAACGGTTATAATTGTTACAGCTACGGTGATATAACAGTTATATGTAACGGTTACCAGTAACGATTAAGTTATTGGTTTCGCAGTTACATTACTCGTTACGAGTAACGATTAGCTGTAACTATGCTACATTATGAACATGTTGATACATTATTAATTGATGTAATCTAAAAAATGCTGATGTATTCCATTTACATGACTTTCTCTCTATCTCTGAACAGGTTATCATTAAAAAGTTTATTCTGCTATATTCTTCATGCAAATTGAGATAAACATTATTAGAAATTGTCTTATTATTTGTAAGTAGAAGGGAAATAAGGGAATACACTAGGCTAAAGAGATAGTCAAATATTTTAATAGATGGTTGCCCTGTGAGTTAAAATCTTTTTCTTTGCATTGCCTGGAGTCGACAAATTCCCGTATGAGAAAAGTTTGAAGTATTTTAAAACTGAAATCAATAACAAAAAAAATCTAAAAAATAGTCAACTCCGCGAACAAATGTATATGACATAAATTGGGTGTTTTAACTCGATCTACATGTTTTGTGTAGTAAGTTTTTGTATATCTCTTACGGTTTTCCAGTAATGCAAATAAAGAGCTCTTCATAGGCTATTCCCAGAAAATTCAAGATCTGCATTTTATGTCTCATGTAAATATCTTTAATATACGGTATTTTAATCAAAAGCGTTAGAGCCATTTTTGAGAAAATATACATTTTCGATTTATTTTAATATAAAAGGTGGTTTGGGGTGGGGGGATTTTCCTAAAAATGTTGGTGTTGCATCCTTGGAAGATACTAAACAATTACTAAGTTTTATATTTTACTGACTTTTTGTTTTTGAGTTATTCACAGTCACACGGCCACAAACACGGGCCTTTTGCTATTTTTTTAATCGCAGAGGACCTAATAGGAATATTTACGGCGAAATTTTCGTATCGAACTTTCGGTTGGCGTGCAATACCTTCTCTACCTATGTACCATGTAGGCACTATTAGAAAAAGTAACAAATTTCTCTAGCTGTGTCAATGCTGATTACTATAATGGTTTATAATCGCAAAGTACATCTCACTTGCTTCTATAACCCCTGCGCGCTCACACGTAAGCACACCAAAATGCATTCCTTCGAGTAAGAAAAGAAACATTAACGCCCAAATACATATTAATGTCTAAAACCACAAAAGATGGTTACATATATTTAACAAAGCGGATGCTTAGTAAAGTTACAAGGCATTTTTCTCGCCAGATGGTACATTTAGAACGACAATGCTGCTCAAGTATTGTGAATCAATTGTTTCTTTCATACCAGTCGTGGGTATCACAGAAGTTGGAGACGTATAGTCAGACTCTACAAACAAATTTCTTACAAAAGATAATTCTTCTTTCAGCACCACGCTAATCGAGACAAACATTAGCAATTTTTTTATAACTTAGTTCCTTGTAAGTAGAATGGAACTAAGGGAATGCACTAGGCTAAAGTGATAGCCAAATGTTTTAAAAGCTGTCGTTATGCGATTGTAATTGCAAATCACTTCTTTTCTTGGCCAGGAGTAGAACAAAAGAAAAACGGACACTCCCGTCTGAGAAAAGTATAAGTAGGTACTTTACAACTGAAACTAATAACAAGGAATACCTCGAAAACGGTAAGCTCCACGAAAAAATGTATAGGCCATAACTTGTTTATTTTAACAAGATCTACATTTTTTGTATAGTAAGTTTTTGTCTATCTCTTACGGTTTACTAGTTATGCCAAATTAAGCAAAATTCATCCCGAATAAACCGGTCTTTAGAAGCTATTCCCAGAAAATCCAAGATATACATTTTATTTGTAATAGAAATGGCTTTAATATTTTAATCAAAATCGTTAGAGCCATTTTAATAAAAACAAAAATTTCGAAAATTTTTCCATGTAAAGGGTAGTTAGGGGTGGGGGTATTTTCTTGAAAATCTTCGTGTCGTATCCTTGGAAGATACCAAACTTAAGTACCAAGTTTGGTATTTAACCGTCTTCTCGTTTTTGACCTATGCTGTCCACAGATACACACACACACACACACACACACGCGCGCGCGCGCGCGCACACGGATCTGTTTCTGAAAATGCTTTTTTTGGACTCAGGGGGTCCTAAAACATGTATTTCCGGTGAAATCTCCATATTGCATTTTTGGGTGGAATACAACACTTCTCTATCCCTATGTACACATAAGTGAATAATGTCACCCAGACTCGGGAGATAACGAGTAAAGTCTTCGTTACTTTGATAACCATTATTGAGTAAATACTGTGTATTTGTTACTTGGTAACAGTTCAGTTAATGGGTGACTGGTTACATTGTATTTGTTACTTTAGTATCCGTTATTAGGTAACCATTACGTTGTATTCCTCACTTTTATAACCGTAACTGGGTAACTAGATACTGTCTCGGTAGCTTCTGTAACCGTTACGTTACGTTATTTTCTGCCCATCCCTACCTAATAATCTTTTCGTGGTAGATGCATCCGTGCTATTTGTCCGCAGTGCAATACACTACGAAACTGGAAGCACACCTAAAAGATGAGAGGGAAATGGGTTGAAGAGGAAATGATGGACAAAACAAAAATAAAAATAAAAAAAAAAAACAAAAAAATCTGATGTGTTCCATTCAAATGACGTTCTCTAGCTGTTCCGCAAACAAAATTCTCTTATGAGGAATTATTCTTTTATCTACATCATGCTAATCGAGATAAACAAAAGCAGACGTGGTCTTATTACTTGTTTCCTTGTAAGCAGAACGGAAATAGGGAAATTCACTAGGCTAAAGTAATAGTCAAATCTTTTAAAAGCCGATCGCTGTGTGAAACAATTGAAATTCCGTACTCTTTGCTTGTCAGGAATAAACAAAAGAGAGACGAAAGGAAAGATGACTTCCTTTTTGAGAAAAGTTTAAGTAGCTTTAAATTGAAACCAATAACACGCAATATCTCGGAAATTCAACATATATTCACTTCGCTTGTCATGAAAATGTCTTAAACATATGACATTTTAATCAAAATCGTTAGACCCATTTTTGAGCAAATAAAATTTTCCGAAAAATGTGTCATGTAAAGGGTATTTGGCAGTGAAGGGACCATCTTGAAAATCTTCCTGTCGCATCCTTAGAGGATACTAAACTTAAATACCAGGTTTGGTACTTAACCGACTTTTCGTTTTTGAACTATGCTGCCCACAGACACACACACACACACATACGCATACGGGCATGTTTCGAAAAGACTGATGTGTTCCATTCACATAACTTTCACAAGCTTTTTCATATACAAACTATTCTTATAAAAGATTATTCTTCTATCCACTTTATGCTAATCGAGATAAACATTAGTGAATTGGTCTTATTACTTGCTTCTTTGTAAGTAGGAGGCAAATAAGGGGTTTTTACTTTCTCTACACCTACTACATATATAGTGTATAGAGAAGGTATTGTATTTTACACAAAAATTCGATACCGAGATTTCACCGGAAATATATGTTTTGGTCCCCCTGAATCCAAAAAAAGCATTTTTGGAAAAAGGTCCGTGTGTGCGTGTGTTTCTGTGTGTCTGTGGGCAGTATAGCTCAAAAACGAAAAGACCGTTAAATACCAAACTTGATATTTAAGTTTGGTAGATATCTTCCAAGGATGCGATACGAAGATTTTCAAGAAAATTCCCCCCCACCTTCAACTATCTTTTACATGGAACGCTTTTCGAGCATTTTAATTTTCTCAAAAATGGCTCAAACGATTTTGATTAAAATATCTTATGTTTAAGATATGTATATGACAAATAAAATGTATATCTTCAATTTTCTGTGAGTAGCCTCTGAAGACATCTTTATACTGTGCGAATTTTGTTAAATGTTGCTTAACTACTAAACCATAAGAGATAGACAAAAACTTACTGCACAAAAATGTAGAGCTCGCTAAAACACACAATTTGTGTTATATGCATTGTTTTCGTGGAAAATGTAAATGACGTGTTATTTATGGACGCTCTTTAACTACTGTGGTTCTCAGCGTCCCATTCTATACTGGGCGTGAAAGATCGATTAATTTTGCTCAGAGGATTCTCTATCAGTCTTGAGGTTCTTATGCGTGCCTTAAATCTACGACACGGGACTAACGGCTTTACTTCCCTTCCGAAGGAAGCCATGCTAAGGATTTTTACGCCCGATTTTATTTTTTGCCGTGGAGTGACCGTTTTAGAGATAGTCCTAGTTATTGGTTTCAGCTTTAAAATACTTATAAAAGGTACTTCAATCAACAGCGACCTGCTTTAAAAATTTTTAACTATCGATTTAGCCAAAGGTACGCCCTTATTTCCCTTCTACTTACAAGGAAGCAAGTAATAAGACCCTTTCTGCTATTTTTTTCTCTATTAGCATTAAGTAAATAGAAGAATAAGCTTTGTAACAATAATTTATTGCAGAGATGTAGAGAAAGTTTTGTGTATGGAACACATCAGATTTTTTTTTTTTATTTTCCAGCACTAAAATCATAGTTTAGTTTCTAAGTTTCAAAGTATACATTACATAAATATTTTAACAAACCTAATTGTTCTATTAAATTAATCTATTCATGTTCCTTAACAATTACTGAATTGAATATTGAAGCTACGAATATTTAATTAAGTTTTTTAAACGTAATTTGTTCTGGAGGGTTTATTACCTTGACTTAAAAAATGTAAACTAAGCATTTTAGTGCTGGTCAAATTGTGTACCTCCTTGGGAAAAATATAAAAAATCTGATGTGTTCTATTCACATATCTTTCTCTAGATCTCTGTAAGAAATGATTGTTAGAAAGCTTACTCTTCTATCTACTTAATGCTAATGGAGATAAACATTAGCAGAAATGCTTTCTTGTAAGTAGAAGAGAAATAATGGGATACATTAGGCTCAAAAGATATTCAAATCTTTTAAAAGCTGGCTGCCATGTGGATGAAATCCGTTTCTTTGCATTGCCAGGAGTTACCAAATTTCCGAAAAGTTGAAGTATTTTAAAACTGAAACCAATAGCGGGGAATATCACAAAGAAAAAGGTCAACTCTACGAAAAAAGTGTATATGACATAAATTATGTGTTTCAACGAGATCTACATATTTTATGTAGTAAATTTTTTATATCTCTTACGATTTACTAGTTATGCAAAATCCAGCAAAATTCATCCAGAATAAAGAGGTGTTCAATGGATATTCCCAGAAATTTCAAGATATAAATTATATTTGTCGTGTAAGTATCTTAAATATGCGGTATTTTAATCAAAATCGTTAGTCATTTTTGAGAAAATAAAAAATTTCAAAAATTTTTCCATGTAGCTTGGTGTGGGGGGATTTTCCTCAAACTCTTCGTGTCGCATCCTTGGAAGATACTAAACCTAAGGTTTGGTATTTTACCGACTATTCGTTTTTGAGTTGGCGTATTTACAGACACACGGACACACGGACACACACACACATATACACACATGGACCTTTTTCTAAAAATGCTTTTTTGGATACAGGCGACCCTAAAATGTATATTTCCGGTGAAATTTCGGTATTGAATTTTTGGGTGGAATACAATACCTTCTCTATACACTATGTATGGGTGCATAGAACGTGTAGAGAAAGTAAAAATAAACAATGGAAACGTCAGAGAGCGGTGCGATCTTACTATCGTAGGATTCGATGACCAGTGCTATGCGGCTCACCCACCAGCATATGATCTAGTATCAACCGAACGGTAGCAGTGGCGTGCACACCTTCAAAGAACAGACAATTTTGCCAAAATTGCAAGTCCAATAGTTTAAATATCGTATTGCTTGTGCGCCAAAGCGGCATTCCTTCGACTACTAGCATACAAATGAGACATTCTGAATGAAAATAGGACACGCACGTCCACGTTCTTTTAAATTATGGCTACTGATGTGCGATCCAGAAAACAATCCACAACTTTGACATTTGGTACAAGTGTTTATCTAGGACCCCTCTACTATCCTCCCAATATGTGCGGTTGAATTCTGGGACAGCCTGTATATTTGTGTGTCCATCAGAGGCACTCGCGTCTACGGCACCCTGGTTGGTGTTCAAGGCCGGGTGATCATCTAATTGTGATATGCGGTAATTAACACGTGTGTATACGCGCGCGCGCGCGTGTGTGGCCCTTCTGCCCAGGAAGCGTAACACTTCTCCATATAAGGTAACAGCAAGGAACCGTGACTCTGCGGGCATCGAACCGAAGACATGTTTCTCTTGCTGAACATAGCTTTCCTTCATTTGTAAAACTGTACACACCTCACCAACACCCCTTTCAAAGAGAGATCACTGGTTATGTTTGTTCAGTTTGGGCGAGAAACTGGGGATAAAATAATGTATTTCATTCACATGACTTTCTCTACAAACTATTGTTACTGAAGATTATTCTATTATCTAGACCATGTTAATCGAGATAAACATAAACATTAGTATTAGTTGTTTCTAAGTGAAAAGAAAATAAGGGAGTAAAATGAGCTAAAGCGTTAGTCAAATCTTTTAAAAAACCGGTCGCTATGTGAAACAATTGAAATTCGTATCTCTTTGTGTGACCAGGAGCAAAACAAAAGAGAGATGAAACGAAAAATGACTTCCCATTTGAGAACATTTTAAGTATTTTAAAATTGAAAACCAATAACAAGCAACATCTCGTAAGTAGTTAGCCCCACAAAAGAAATGCAGAGGACATAAATTGTGTGTTTTAACGAGGTCCACATTTTTTGTAGCAGAATTTTGTCTATCTCTTCAGTTATACAAAAGTTATTCAGAATGAAGAGGACCTCAAAGGCTATTCTCAGGAAGTTCAAGATAAACATTTTACTTACGTAAATATTCTGGGAAAATTAAAAAGTTCAAAAATATTTTTATGCAAAGGGTAGTTTGGAGTGGAGTGATTTTCTTGAAAATCTTCGTGTCGCTTCCTTGGAAGATACTAAACTTAAATAACAACTATGATATTCAATGGGCTTTTTGTTTTTTTAGACATTATGTCCACAGATACATACAAAAACATACACAGAGCACTTCTCACAGACATCACACACAGAGGCATACACACGGACTTTTTTCTAAAAATGTTTTTTTGATTTAAGGGAGCTCAAAATCACCGGTGGTATTCTCGGTGTCGAATCTTTGGGTGGAATACAATACCTTCAATTTTAATACTCATCTAGGAATAGCCTTACTAACACGAATTAATAAATAAACACCTGCTATCGCAATGCAATGTTAAATCGCTTTTTCACATTTCATTTGGTCCTTCCACATATTATTGCTGCCACAAGACTTTTCTTAAAATGAATTGCAGTTCAATTTATAGCCCAAAATCATATGATTTTCACATTCTACTATGTACTCTGTAGAAAAAGTAAAAAAAGTAAAAAAACAAAAAAAAAAAACAAAAACAAAAAAAAAACCCCGATGTGTTCCATTCACATGATTTTCTCTAACAGTTCTGTAAACAGACTTTTCTTACAAAATATTATTATTTTATCTACATCATGCTCATTGAGATAAACTAGAATACAATTAATTGTCTTATTAGCGCTTCCTTGTAAGCAAATGAGGAATAAGGACATACACTAGGCGAAAGCGATAGTCAACTCTTTTACAAGTTGTTGCTATGCGATTCTCATAAAAATATCTCGAAATTAAGTCTGCACAAAAAGACACTGTACGTACATAAATTTGATCTACACTTTTTGTATAGTTAGTTTTTGTCTATCTCTTACAGTTTACTAATTATACACAATTCATTCAGAATGAAGAGGACTTCGGTGGCAATGACCGAGATATTAAAAATGTAAATGTTATTCGCCATTTAAATATCCACAATTTTTAATGAAAATTGTTAGAGCTATTTTTTTAGAAAATCGAAAAATAATCTATGTTTTGGGGTGGGAGAATTTTCTTGAAAATCTTCGTGTTGTATTCTTGGAAGGTAATAAATTTAAATAACAAGTTTGATATTTTATCGACTTTTCTTTGTTGAGTAATGCTTTCCATAGACACACACACACACACACACACACACACACACACACACACACACACACATTTTTCTAAAAATGTTTTTTTTTTTTTTCCTGGGAGGAATTCTTTAAAGCATGTCTTTAAAACATGTATATCCGGTGAAATTTTGATATCGAATTTTGTTTGGAATACAACATCTTCCCTTCTTACTATGCACATTGTACATACGTACTAGAGGAAGTAATGAGTTCAATTTTTAAAGCTTTAAAGGAAATAAAATAGAATTAATTTCCAAAATTAATATTTTATTTAAACTACTGTTTGATATTTTATATATATTATTAAGAACTAGTTTAATCTTAAGAATTATCGTTTTAATTAATAATTCTTCAAAAAAGCGGCTTCGTTTAAACATTTTACATTAATTCAAATAAGCATTTAAAGATTGCATATTTCCTTGTAGGTACAATGGGAATAGAGAAATTCACTAGGCTTCAGTAATAGTCAAATCTTTTAAGAGCTTTTCATTATGTGATTCTTTGAAATTCCGCTCCATTGTTTGACCAGGTGAAAAATCAACGGATAGCTTTCTATTTGAGAGAAGTATAAGAATTTTAAAATAGAAACCAATAATAACGAATATCTTGAAACTGGTTTACTCCCCAGAAAACCATGTATTTGGTATAAATTATATGTATTAACGATATCTATATTATTGGAGTAAGATTTTGTAACTAGTTATGCAAAAGTTGTTCAGAACCCAGAGGCTAATCCTATACATTTTATTTGTCATAAGTTGTCTCGAACTTATTGTTTGTATTTTATAAAAATCGTTGAGTCAATTTTAAGAAAATACAATTTAAAAAAAAAATGTTGGATATAAAGAGTAATTTGGGTCGGGTGGTTTTGCTGAAAGTCTTCGTATAGAATCCCAGGAAGGTGCTAACTTAAAGTTTGATATTTAATCGACTTTTCGTTCTTGAGTCATAGTGTGTACACACCCGCACACCGAGCCAAGTGACTCATGCGTCTGGGATTGGCATTCGTCGTGGGATGGGTTCCCCGCGGCGAATGGGTTTTTCGAAAGTTTCCCGGGTCACTAAGCGAATACTGGAGAGTATTCTTCATCCCCCCGAACTTCCTGTTGCTTCATTTAACCTTAATTTCATCCCAACCGGTCTCTTTCAGGGTTGTAAGTGTCGACGAGGACTGCGGCAGAGGCGTCATTACGTGGAGGTGTCTGCGCTCTGGAAATACAGCTCTCGGCGGCGGGATGGCGTAGTGGTTGTCCGGGACTGAGCCAGGGTTCCTGGCGCTCCCCGCATCGAGATCAAGAACTGCTTGTGAACTGTTATGTACCCCCACGACGGCTCTCTCCCTGTATGGCCCTCTGAAATTACACTCATCTCTTCCTTTCTCCAGAGTCTGACAAACAATAAGCCTATGACTGCAGTGTGGAATACCCCTCCGTAACGCATATATATACACACACGAACATACACATTTAGTTTTCTATCGTAATTTTATCGAAAATACAACTTTTACTGTTCCATGATACAAAGCAAAATAAGCGAAATACCTACACTTCTGCAGTCAACTCGGGGGGGGGGGGGAGGTTCGGGGGTGCGTAGGTGCGTGGGCGCGTGTGGGTGTGGTTGCGTGGGTGCATGTGGGTGTGCGTGTGTGTTCAACCACATTTTACAACATTTGTCTGTGGGTTTAGCCCAGTGTATTCGCTTATTTCCCTTCTACTTATAAATAACTAAGTAACAAAACCATTTCTGCTAATATTTATCTCGATTATCGTGAAGTGGAAGAAGAACAAGCTTTGTTACAGAGATGTAGAGAAAATCATGTGAATGGAGCACATCACATTTTTTTGTAGGGGTTAATGATTTCCGAAATGTTCCATGTTATTTGTTTTTGTTTTAAAATACTTACACTTTTCTCAAACAGGATGTTTCTATTCGTTTCATATCTCTTTTGTTTCACTCCTGGCCATTGAAAGAGAATCGAATTTCAAGGTCAATCACAAGGCGACAGCTTTTAAAGATTTCCTAGCATATTGCCATATTTACCTTCTACTTACAAGGAAGCAAGTAATAAGTCAATTTCTGCTAATGTTTATCTCGATTAGCATGAAGTAGATGGAAGAATAATCTTTTGTAAGAATAGATTATTTGTAGAATAGATAGAGAAGGTTATGTGAATGAAACACTTCAGATTTTGTAACAATAGTTTGAGGAAGAGTCGGTAGAGAAAGTCACATGAATGCTGCTTTTTATTATGAAGCACAGTCATATTCACGCACACATTCGTATTTCCACTCTGCGTAGGACAGTGAATGATTCTAATTTAAAAACAAATCTGGTGTGTTCCATTCATATGGCTTTCTCTACCTCTCTGTAACAAATTAGTTTTAATAAGATTATTCTTCTATCCAATTACAGCTAATCGAGATAATCATTAACAGAAACGGAGTTTATCACTTAGTTCCTTATAAGAAGAAGGGAAATAAGGGAATATACTAGGCTAAACCGTTTGTCACTTGTTTTAAAATGTGAATACTATGGGTTTGAAATCCGTTTCTTTGCGTGGCCAGGTGTTGACAAGTTCCCGTATTAGAAAAGTATTAAAACTGAAACCAATAACAAGGAATATCTAAAAACGTCAACTCCACTAAGAAAGTGTATTAAACATAAATTGTGTGTTATAACGAGCTCTACATTTGCTGTTGAGTAATGTTTATCTATCTCTTTCGATTTACCAGTTTTGCAAAATTCCACAAAATTCATCCAGAATAAACATGTCTTCAGAGGCCATTCCCAGAAAATTCAAGATGTAATTCAAGATATACATTTTATTTGTCCTGCAGATATCTTTAATATGCGATATTTTAATCAAACTGGTTAGAGCCATTTTGGAGAAAATCAAAAGGGTAGTTGGAGGTGGGGAGATTTTGCTGAAAATCTTCGTGTCGCATCCTTGGAAGATATTAACCTTAAATAACAACTTTGATATTTAACGGCCTCTTCGTTTTTGAGCTATGCTGCCCACAGACACATACACACTAACAGACAATACCTTCTCTATACATTATGTATATAGTACGTGTAGAGAAAGTAATAAGAATACCTTCACCAAAGCCGGGATTAAAGCCGGTAGTATTGGGCTGAGAAACCAGAATGCTGCTCACTCGTTTACAGATGCAAACATTTGATGTTTGTACCTATCTATATCATATCTGAAGAAAGTGGAAGACATTTCCACGAGTCTTATCAGTTCCTTAGGTACAGCGGTTCAAGAGCTTCTCATGTATGTATAGAAACAGAGCAACGATATGTGCTCTATATTAGTAAACATATGTATTTAAATTGAATTACTGGAAGAATACAAGTAAAGGAAGTTGTTTGACAATTATGTTTGCCTTGAAGACATATCCTTCCGGGCCTGTGCAACTAAAATAAACATTTCCTTCTCATGAAAGAGGCCGCCTTGCGCAAGAGACGGACGAAGCGGTGCCCATATACGGCCAGGATCGCGACTCGGCCTACAGACTGACTCACTGCACAACACTTTCACCCTGACTCCACTCTCAAGTGCAACAAGTTGTCGGCGGCGATAACAGCTGTCTGGGTCTCAGTGGAGTCATGCAGGGTTGCTTACTCAAGGAACAGTAACAATCTCTTGTCTTGACCACAAAAATATGCCTCTGCATTTAAAAAAAAATCTTATGTGTTTCATTCACACGACTTTCTCTACAACAAAAGTACACCTATTACATAAATTTTGTGTTTTAACGGGATCTACAGTTTCTCTGCAGGAAGATTTTGTCTATCTCTTGCGGTTAACCAGTTACGCAAAATTCAGTCTTTAGAGGCTATTCCCAGAAAATTCAAGTATACATTTTATTTGTCATATAGATATCTTTGATATATGGTATTTTAATCAAAATCGTTAAAGATATTTTTGAGAAAATCAAAATTCTCGAAAGTTTTTGCATGTAAAGGGTAGTTTGGGGTGAGGAGGGTTTTTTTTCCTCCAAATCTTCGTGTCGCAACCCTGGAAGATAAATACCAAGTTTGTAATTTTACCGACTTTTCGTTTTTGAGTTATCATGTTCACAGACACATGGACACACACACACACATGACCCTTTTTCTGAAAACACTTTTTTCTTTTCTTTTTTTTTTTTTGGATACAGGGGATCCTAAAAACGTATATTTCCGGTGAAATCTCGGTATCGAATTTTTGGGTGCATTACAATACCTTCTCTATACATATGTACATAGTGCGTGTAGAGAAAGTAATGCTGTTCTGATGTGCAACATTCACATGACTCTCTCTCTCTACCTAGTCTACAACAGACTATGCTTACAAAAGTTTGTTACTTTATCTAGCACTGTGTACAGGGATAGAGAAGGTACTGTAACCCACCCAAAATTCGATACCAAGCTCTCACCGGAAATACACGTTTTGAAACTCCCTAAGTTAAAAAACAATCTGATGTGTTCAATTCACATAAGTTATCTCTGTAACAAATTATTGTTAATAAACGTGTTCTATCTACTTCATGCCAACCGAGATAAACCATAGCGGAAATTGTCTTATTACTTAGTTCCTTTATGTGTAAGGGAATACACTAGGCTAACCGACTATCAAATGTTTTAAAATGTGGTTGCTATGGGATTCATATTCGATTCTTTGCGTGAACAGGAGTTGACAAGTTCTCGTATGAGAAAAGTTTAAGTATTTTGAAACTGAAACCAATAACAAGAAATATTTCTAAAATAGACAACTCAAAAACAACAAAAACAAACAAAATACATCAATTGTATGTTTTTTACGAGATCTACATTTTTGGTGTAGGAAGCTTTTGTCTATCCGCTTCTTCGGTTTGCCAGTTATGCAAAACTCCGAAAAATTCATCTGGGGCTATTCCCAGAAATTTCAAGCTCTGTATTTTATTTGTCTTGTAAGTATCATTAATATGTGGTATTTAAATCAAAATCGTTAGATCCATTTTTGGGAAAATCAAAATGTTGGAAATTTTTTCCATGTAAAGGGATAATTTTCTCAAAATCTTCGTGTCGTATCCTTGGAAGACACTAAACTCAAATACCAAGTTTGGTATTTTACCGGCTTTTCGTTTTTGAGTTATTGTGTTCACAGACACACGGACACACACACGGGGACCTTTTTCTAAGAAATCTGATATGTTCGATTCATATGACTTTGTCTGCATCTCTACAAATTGTTATAAATAAACTTATCCTTATATCTAGTTTATGCTAATCTAGATAAATATTAGCAGAAATGCTTTCCTGTAAGGGAATTCACTAGGCTAAAACGACATTAAAATTGGTTGCCATGTGGAAGAAATCCTTTCTATGCATTGCCAGGAGCTCACAAATCCCGGTAGAGAAAAGTTTTAAGTATTTTAAAACTGAAACCAATAACAAAAAATATCTCGAAAATGGTCAACTCCACGAAAAAAAAATGTATATGACATACATTGTGTGTTTGAATGAGAACTATATTTTTTGTGCTGTAAGTTTTTGTATATCTTAAACTGTACTAGTTATACAAACTTCTGAAAAAACCCATCCAGAATAAAGAGTTCATCAGACGTTATTCCCGAAAATTCAAGATATACATTTTATTTGTCGAGTAAATATCTTAGATATAAAAGGGTTTTATGTAAATCATTAGAGCCATTTTTTGAAAAAATCAAAATTCTCCAAATTTTTTCCTTGTAACGGTAGTTGTGGTGGGGGGATATTCGTTTTTGAGCTATGCTGCACACACACATACACACACACACACACACACACACACACACACGTTGCACTCCGTGGTGTAATGGTTACCATGCTAACTTCATATACCCAAGATTGCGGGTTCAAACCCGGTGGGGGACGATGGATTTTTTAGGGTGTAAAAATCCTTAGCATGGTTTCCTTCGGAAGGGAAATAAAACCGTTGGTCCCGTGTCGTAGATTTACGCCACGTAAAAGAACCTCAAGCCTGATAGAGAGGCCTTTGAGCAAAATAATGCGGTCTTTCACACCCAATATAGAATGGGACGCTGAGAACCAAAGCAGTTAAAGAGCGTCTATAAATAAAACTCCATTTCCATTTTCACAGACACACACACGGATATTTTTCTAAAAATGCTTTCTTTGGATTCAGGTATCCCAAAATATATTTCCGGTGAAATCTCGGTATCGAACTTTTGGGTGCAGTACAATACCTTCTCTTTACAATATGCACATAGTAAGTGTAGAGAAAATAAAAAAAACTGTGAAGCGTAACATTCCTATGGCTCTATCTATCCTTACTTGTTCTGGCACGTATGTACAATGTACTTAGTAGATAGAGAAGGTTTTGTATTCCATCCAACAATTCGATACCGAGATTTCACCGGAAATACGTGTTTTGAGACTAACTAAATAAACATTTAGAAAAATATTTGTGTGTGTGTGTGTGTGGGGGGTGGCAGTATAGCTCAAAAACGAAAAGTTGGTTAAGAACCAAACTTGGTGCTTAAGTTCAGTATCTTTCAAGATTGCGACACGAAGATTCACAGCAAAATGCCCTCACCCCCAACTACGCTTTACATGTAACATTTTTCGAAAACCTGGCTCTAACGTATTTCGTATGTTTAAGTTATTTTCGTAAAAATGTATATCTTGAACTTTCTGGGAGTAGCATTTAGAGATCTCTTCATTCTGGTTAACTGTCAGATATAGACAAAACCGTACATAGCAAAAGGTATAGGTCTCATTACAGCACATAGTTAATGTCGCGTAATATTTTTCATAGAGTTAACCGTTTCCAAGTTATTCCTAATTATTGGTTTCAGTTTTAAATTATCTAAACCTTTCTCAAGCGGAAACCAACTTTTGTTTCATCTCTTTGGTTTTATTCCCGAAAATATAAAGAGAACCGAAATTCAATTGTAAGGAAAGTTTGATTGTGAAACATCTAGAGAAAGTCATGTGAATGAGACATATCGACTTTTTTCATCGACTTCATGCTAATCTAGATAAACATGACATAGTCAAATATTTTAAGAGAATATTGCTTTTTGATGATTTTGAATTTGTGTGTTTCTTTTGTGCGACCAGTGGAAATAATAATAGTAATAGTAATAATAATAATAATAGTAATAATAATAACAACAATAACAACAATAGTTGAAGCATGAGTAGAGAAGTCATGTGCATGTAAAACATAAATATGTTTTTTCACTTGTTCACTGACAGTCACACACATGCATAAACGCGCGCGCGCATACACACATATGTGCAGATTCAGTAGACCTCAAAGCATGCTTTTCGGTGAAATATTAATATTGAGATTCACTGAGAAAATATTACAGCTTGTCAGTCTAACTGTACGATGCATGGTATTTTGAGCGTGTAAAACCAAATCATTTCATTAGCTTATGATTATACAATTGAAGTAGAAAATAAAGACAAATAGCAGGCAGTCTGATGTTTCATTCACATGGCATTCTCTAAATGTCCCGCAAACAAACTCTTCTTATAAAAGATGTTTCTTTTATCTACATCACCATTAGCAGAATTGTTGTCTTATTGCTTGCTTCAAGCTAAAGCGATGGTCAAATCTTTAAAAGCAATTGCTCTGTAAAACAACTGAAATTCGGTTCTCTTTGCATGCTATTAGTAAACAAAAGAGAAACGTAAATAAAACTGATTATCCGTATGAGAACAATTTAAGTAGCTTAAGACTGAAACAAATAACTTGGGATATTTAGAAAACGGCTAACACTACAAAAAAGTGTAAATGACATTAGTTGTGTGTTTTAAGAGATTTACATTTTTTGTGTAGAAGTTTTTGTATATCGCTTACTGTTTACCAGTTATACAAAAGTTATTTAGAAGTCATCCAGAATGAAGAGGTGTTCAGAAGCTATTCCGAGAGAATTCAAGATATACATTTCGTTTTTCATGAAAATATCTTAAAATATGGTATTTTAATCAAAATCGTTAGAACCTTTTTTGAGAAAATAATTTTTTTCAAAAAATGTCCCATGTAAAGGGTAGTTGGGGGTTGGGCGATTTTCTTGAAAATCTTCGTGTTGCATCTTGAAAGACACTGAACTTAAATACCAAGTGTGGTGTTTGTTGTTGTTTCATTTTTCAACTCTTCTACCCGCAGACACACACAGGAACATGTTTCTAAAATGCTTTCAGGGGGCCTCAAAACATGTATTTGAGGTGAACTATCGGTTCGAATTTTTGGGTAGATTACAATAGCTCCTGTATCTACTATGTACATTGTAAATACAAGCCAGAGAAAGTAAAAAGAAACGTATGAAGCAAACACTTTTTTTTTTTAACGCCCGTTTTTACTACAAATTACACCTTAAGTGATGATAGAGGAGCGGTGAAATGCGATGGCGAAGGAAGTCGGAGAATCCGCCCTACACCACTTTGTCCACCACAAATACACACGCGGTCACCTAGGATTGAAGCTGGACCGCCTTGGTGAGAGGCGAGCTGTCTAACCACTCGGCCAAGGCGCGGCCTGTAAATATCTTCAGTTATTCGTTTGGCGTCACCTGAGCCATAGCTGTGACATATAGACTCCTTTATAATAGTGATATTAAACGGTAAATGACTAGCACACTTGTTGATTCATGTCTTCTCATTTACACTTTATGACAATCTTAATGAGACATCTACATATTATGTACCTAAAGCTGAAAATGAAGAACTAACCGAAGTATTAATTGCTTCTTTACACACAGGGAATTTGTAGGGCATGAATTGCAAAGGTAGAGACAGAGTGAAAAATCAAATGGAATTAGATGCAATTTCAAAATTTATTTTGAGAGCTTGTGTTTTATTGGGGAAAATGCGAGCCAGTTGGGGAATTAAGATCATGCTGACATGTTGCCATGGTCACTTAGTCGTTAGAACAATTGGACGAGAACTCAGAGTTCCGAGGTTTAAACCCCGGTTATTCTGTTGAATTTTTCGGCCTGACTCTACTTTTCTAACTAAAGTATGTTTAAACTATTTTTAACTAGCTGGCAAACCCGACTGTAATTGCTGGAATTGTTTTATAAATCCAAAATGACGATTTAATTGGTTTCGTTTAACTTCTCTTGCTCGTTATGAAAATAATGTTCAGTGACATAGCAAACTTCTTCACTTCAAGCATTATACATGTCTGCTTAATCTTCTGCGCATTTCAAAAGTTTCCTCCATTTTTTCTAGAAGTCCTACATCTTCGTGGTATAGTGGTTACCATGGTAGCTCTAAAACCCAAGATTGCAGCCTTAAACCTGGCGGAGAGTGATTTTGTCCGTAATAGAACTCCATACCTTGAAAGAAAAGATTTCTGGGCAAAATTCTGCTATGTCGCTTCTGCAAGTTCTGATTTCGTCCTACAGCGCCAGCTGTTCCCTCGTCACCATGGCGCATATCAACAAACTCACGAACTATAAATTCAAATTCGACTACGGAAACATCATAAGGATGCCCTATGCTCCACTTAGAGTTACAGGAAACAGCTGCTGACTAGCCTCTCAATATTTTTTAATTTCTTGTTAAATCTCGTCTGGTAAATTCTTTAATTCACCTTAAAGACCTCATTTCAGAAGCCCGTATTTTGATTTTATCTCTTTCTTTTAATATGCAGTACTCACTTCAATACTTGAGCACTATTCATTTGGCGACTGTCATGATTCTATATTTAAATGTTGTTTCCTTCCTTGTTTTATTTTTCAATGTTCTTGCTAATATTGAAACTTCTCTATCTTTTCCAAGTTCTTGAGTATATCAAAGCTTGTTTCATAGCCCAAATAGTTGAAATTGGAGAGCTGTTCTTGTCATTTATTTTTAATGCATATTTTTGAGCTTACCCGATATTTTCCTCGATGCGCCATTATTTCTGTGTTTTTTTTTGTGTGAATATTTTATGTTATACTCTCTTCCCAGTAAATACATTTTATACACGGAACTCTGCAGACCTCTTAATTGAGCTGCATTACTTCTACATCGTCAGCATAGAGAATCACATTTAAGTTTTTATTCCTTTTCATTTGTATTGCTTCATTCACCTGAATATTTATTTTTGTGCTAAATAGCCTCTGTATCATTTAATAGTGTAGTTTGTAAAGCCCTTTGTGTAGTTTATGTTGGAGAAAAATGTATAAACATCTTCTGATATTCGTATTAACATGTAGACAGAAACATCGCCAAATGTTGTAATTCCGACTGTCTTAACCTCTCCGAATTTCTGATTTCCTATTTGGACTCCTGGAATTTTATGTAGTTTGTAAATATAAGCTAATGAGTATATAACCTTCTATATTCACTCAAATGAATATGAAATTTCGGTAAATATTTATTCCCGATTTTCTTAATTTGTCTTTCTTTTATTCCTTTTTCTTTTGTTTTCTGTATCACACATGTACAATGTACATAGCCAAAGAAGGTATTGATTTCCCCAACAAATTCAGTTCCGAGATTTTACCAGAAATAAATGTTTTGATAACCTTTGAATAACAACATTTTTAGAAAAATGTCCTTGTGTGTTTGTGTGTGTCTGCAATATCATAACTGAAACCGAAAATTTGGTTGAGTTCTAAATATGGTATATTTAAGATCAGGCTCTTCGAAAGATGCGACGCGAATTTGTTCAGGAAAATCCTTCCACCCCAAATTATTCTTTATATGGAAGAATTCTTGAAATTGCAGTTTTCTCAGAAATGGCTCTAATGATTTTTATTAAAATGTCATACATTAAACATATTTACATGACAAATGATGTAATGTATATCTTAAATTTTCCGGGAAATTGCCTCTGAAGCCCCCATCATTCTGGATGAATTTACATAACTGACAAACCACAAGAGATAAACAATATCTTGCTATAGAACAAAGGTAGATATCGTTAAAACACACAATTTATGTGATGTAAATGTTTTTGTGTAGATTACCATTTCCAAAGTATTTCTTGTTATAGGTTTTAGAATGTGCAATACTTTTACAAATGGGAAGTCATTATTAATTTTTTCACCCTTATCATGCAAAGAAAATGGCATTTCAAATGCATCATATACCGGCCAGCTTAAAAGATTTGATGCTGACCCTGTAGCTCAGTCAGTGCCTGGCGTGCGAGATATTCCAGTTGAAGGTGGGAATTTTTCTGTACCTAGATTGTTCTCCATCCTCCACAGAGTCTAGAAATATGAATGACTAATAATTATAAATTAAAGATAAATAGAAACGCAACTACATCAATACTCGTGTTAGCCCCATTGCCGATAGGAAATATGTTTTAAAGGCCATTTCAGCCGATAGGAACATGAAATTAAAGGAGGTGTATAAATGGAACAATAGAAAAATCTGATAAGTCTATTGACATGATTTACTTTACATCTCTGTAACAAATTATTGTTGAAAACCTTGTTCTTCTAACTACTTCGCGCTTATCGAGATAGACATTAGCAGGAACGTTCTTATTACTTGCTTCTTGTAAGTAGAATGAAAATAAGGGAATATATACTATCTAAAGATATAGCCAAATCTTTTAAAATACGGTTTCCATGTGAATCAATTCCATTTCTTTGCATGACAAGGAGTTGACAAATTCCCGTTTGAGAAAACAATTTTAACAAACAAATAACAATAAATATCTCGGAAATGGACAATTCTACGAAAAAAATGTATACACATACATTATGTGTTTTAACGAAATCTACATTTTTTGTGTAGAAAGTTTTTGTGTTTCTGTTACGGTTTACCAGTTATGTAAAATTCAGCGATGCACCCAGAATGAAGGGCTTTTCAGAGGCTATTCCTTTAAAATTCAAACTATATATTTTATTTGTTTTGTAAGTATCTTTAATATATCGCATTTTAATAAATATTGTTAGAGCCATTTTTGAGAACATTTTTCCACGTAAAGGGTATTTCGGTATTGGGGGGGGGGATTTTCTCAAAATCTTTGTGTCACATCCTTGGAAGATACTAAACTTAAATACCAAGTTTGGTATTTTACCAACTTTCCGTTTTTGAGTTATCGTGCTCATAGACACACGGACGCACACACGGGCACACACATACTCACACGAACCTTTTTCTAAAATGCTAAGTATTATGACAACTTCTGCCTACTCCATTAGCATGAAGTAGGCACAGAATAAGGTTTTGAAAGAACATTTTGTTGCAGAATAAGTAGAGAAAGTCATGTAAATTGAACACTACAGATGTATTTCAATTAAGAATGTTCTACACCGCAGTGATACTCCTTAAAGGATTTGTCGCCAGAGATCTCTATCTAATAAATCCTCTTCGCTAAGATCTTTTGCTTCTACACTTTTTGCTCCATTCATCCAACGTTCTCTTGGTCTATCTCTTCCGTTCCTTCCTCTGGTCTCCCACATAAGGGCCTTCTTGGTATTCTATCCTCTTCAATATATATGAGGTGCTCATATCAACTTAAACGCCTTCTATTTTTACTTTCTCTATACGTACTATGTATATAGTGTATAGAGAAGGTATTGGACTCCACCAAAAAAATCGATACCGAGATTTCAACGGAACTATAAGTTTTAGGGTCCCCTGTATCCTTAAAAAGTATTTTCAGAAAAAGGTCTGTGTATGTGTGTGAACGTGTGTCCGTGTGACTGTGAACACGATAGCTAAAAAACGAAAAGTCTGTAAAATACCAAACTTCCAGGGATGTGACGCGAACATTTTGAGAAAAATCCCCCACCTCAAACTACCCTTTACATGGAACTTTTTTCGAAAATTTTGATTTTCTTAAAAATTACTCTAACGATTTTGATTAAAATATCATATATTAAATATATTTACCTGACAAATAAAATTTATATCTTGAATTTTCTGGGAATAGCCTCTGAAGACTACTTTATTCTGGATGAATTTACGAAATTTTGAATAACTGCTAAACCGTAAGAGATGGACAAAAACTTACTGCACAAAAATGTAGAACACGCTAAAACACACAATGTATGTTATACACATTTTTTTCGTGGAGTTCATCGTTTTAGAGATATTCCTTGTTTTGGTTTCTGCTTTGAAAAACTTATAATTTTCTCATACAGGAATTTGTCAACTGCTGTCCATACATACAAAGGAAATTCAGTCACATAGCAACCAGCTGTTGATTATCACTTTAACCTATGAAACTCCTTTATTTCGCTTCTACTTACAAGAAAGCAAGTAATAAGACTATTTCTGCTAATTTTTTCTGATTATCATGAAGTAAATAGAAATATAAGCTTTTTAAGAATAATTTATTGCAGAGATATAGAGAAAGTCATGTGAATGGTACACATAAGATTTTTTGCAATATGTGCTTTTCGACCCCCGTAATTTCTGTTATTGTTATATACTTGATTACAGCCTGTCTTGGAATTAGTGTTGATAATATTGAGTTAAATTTCCG
Organism: Hymenopus coronatus; assembly: GCA_030762935.1. NCBI lineage: Eukaryota > Metazoa > Arthropoda > Insecta > Mantodea > Hymenopodidae > Hymenopus > Hymenopus coronatus. The sequence goes on from CM060897.1 coordinate 34,554,777, forward strand.
GAATATCTTTTAAATTATATGTAAATGTTATATAACCAATAAGTATCTCTTAGGTATAAAAGATCCCATTGATCGAATACATATAAGATTAGTAAATAGGATTACAGTTTTTATAATTTCCCCATACACCCATGGTTATTAAACATATAAATGCTCCAGCTTTCACATATGGAGTAAAGAGACCCTTGCCATTTATATTTTTCCAAAATAGGAGTAAATTAACGAATGTAAATATTTCGATCTCTAAGACCATAAATTTCAACACTTTAGAAATTACGCATATTCTGTAACCATAAAAAATAATTAATAAAAAGTAAAACAATTAAATAATAGTAACAATAATCTTTGTTAATTATAAATATTGAATGAGAAATTTCTGCTGTTACGCAAGGCACCTAATGATTACGTATATAAATAATCTAGCATAAATAATATAATCGATGGCCCCGAACAATATATCTATATACTGTGTATTTTCCAAATTTCATTGACGCATTACCTTAAAATAAAGCTGTCCATGACTAACAGCGAGATAAATCCACATTACCCTAATGTTAAAATAATAATAATAATATTGAAGGTATAAGGAAATGTCAATATAAGATAACGAAGATATATTATTTACAGGAAGAAGGAAAGACGGGAGGAGGGAAGGAAAGAAGGAAAGAAAGAGAGAAAAAAGATAGAAGTAAAGAGAGAGAAAGAAAGATCAGAAAAGAAAAAGGAAAATAGAAACAAAGAAAGAAAGGAGAGAAAGAAAGACAGAAGGAAAGAGAAAGAAAAAAAGAAAGAAAGGAAAACAGGAAGCAAGAAACAAAGGAACGAGGAAAGAAATAAAGACATAAAATAAGGAAGAAAAACGGAAAGAAAGAAAGGAACAATGATTTCGATGTCATTAACCTTGTAATTTTGGCGTGAAGTTATTGTACCGTTTCGCTTGGCGGAATCTCGTGACTGTAAGCTGTTGAAAACAAGTGCTAACTAAATAACTGATCTTATGATACAGTATTTCAATTAACGTGACTGTCATACAGAATTTAAAAGATTGATTTAACATAAAACCGTCTTCATCATTTGCCAGTACATGTAATTGTTTTCATTAATTCGAGTCCTAATGGTTTTCCGCTGTTTTAATTGAGGTTAAGGAATTAGTTTAAACATGGAATTAAACTAAAACAAAATTCTGTGAGATATAGGTGAGATAATTACACTGGCGGAGAAACTACTTTCTCTCACACTTACCTAAAGTTTTAATAAATACCAAATTGTATACTTAACTTCAGCATTTACTAAAATTTATCACGAAGATTTTCAAGAAAATGTCCAAACTTTCGTTTTTTTATGTTATAAACTTTTTCTCTAGCTTAAGACTTATGCACAACTAATAAAATTTATGTTGGATTTTCTACGAAGAGCCTGTGAAGTATTTTTACTTTCTCTAGCTCGCATGTGCAATGTACATAGTGGATAGAGAAGGTATTGCATTCCACCCAAAAATCCGATACCGAGATTTCGCCGGAAATACATGTTTTGAGATACCCTGAATAAAAAAATAAAAGCATTTTTAGAAACATGTCTGCGTGTGTATATGAGTGTTTGTGTATGTGTATGTGCATCTGTGGGGAGCATAGATCATAAACAAAAATTGGTTACGTACCAAACTTGGTATTTAAGTTCAGTATTTTCCAAGGATACGACAATTTTCAAGAAATCCCTCCGCCCCAACTTCTCTTTACATGGAAGACTTTTAGAAAATGTTGATTCTCTAAAATAGCCCTAATGATTTTGATCAAAATGTCACATGTTTAAGAGTTATTCATGGCAAGCGAAATGAATATCTTAAATTTTCTGGGAATAGTCTTTGAAGACCGCTTCATTCTGGATGACTTTTGTATAACTGATAAACCATAATAAATGTCTACACAAAAATGAAGATCTAGTTAAATCACTTAATTTATGCCATATGATTTCTTTTTCTTTCTTTCTTTTTTTTTTTTTTTTGTCCTAGAATTAACTGTTTTCCAGATATTCCAAATTATTGGTTTCTGTTTTAACTGCTTAACATTTTTTCAAACGGGAAGTCATTTTCTTTTTGTCTCTCTTCTGTTAACTTTGACGCCTCACCCGGAGGTCCGGGATTCGATTTCCGGCTGGGGCGGGATATTTTTGTTTAACCGGAATTATTCCCTATCCCCCATAGAGCCTGGAACTATGAATGTGAGGGTGAATGTGCGAGTGTTTGATGATATATAATTATTAACCTAATTCCAATAACACACGTTAATGTAGCATTGTTTCACAAGTTTAAAATAAAACCAATATGACCATTAGAGTTGAAGGGGGCTATGCAAATGCAATAAGACAAAAATGAATAAATAATAAAGAGCGAAAGAACCGAATTTCAGTTGTTTCATATTGCGACTGGCTTTTAAAAGATTTGATTATGGCTTTAGCCTAGTGTATTTCCTTATTTGCCTTCTACTTACAAGGAAGCAAGTAATGAGACACTTTTGCTAATATTTGTCTCGATTAGCATGAAGTAGATATAAGAATAATCTTTTGTAACAAAAGTTTATTTGTGGAACAGCTAGAAAAAGGCATGTGAATGAACACATCAGATTTTTTTTTTTTACTTCAACTGTTCACATAGTGCCAGCTTTTAAAATATCTGATTCTCGCTTTAGCATAGTGTATTTCCTTGTTTCGTTTCTGCTTAGAAGAAACCAAGTAATAAGACAGTTTCTACTAATGCTTGTCTTGATTAACATGATTTAGGTAAACGAAAAATGTTTTATAAGAATGGTTTGTTCGCAGAATAGGTAGAGAAAGTCATGTAAATACAACATATCTGATTTTTTTATATGTGATTTTTAACGACCTCCACCTCAATTTTTAATAAAAAAATCTGGTGTGTTCCATGCACATTACTTTCTCTACATCTCTGTAAAAAAATTATTGTTAAAAAGCTTATTCTTCTATCCACATCATGCCAATCGAGATGAACATTAGCAGAAATTATCCTTAGTACTTGGTCCCTTGTTAAGTAGAAGGGCAAAAATCTAATGTGTTCCATTTACATGACATTCTTTAGCTGTTCGGCAAACAAACCTTTTATTAAAAAAATTAACCCTTAGTTGCCTGCATTAGTTAACTACATATGCCGTTTTTCTGTCAATTAAAGTTTAAGTTCTAGTAAAAATATATAGGAATAAAACTAAAAAATTACTATATAAAATAATAGAGAAAATAGAAAACAAAACAAATGTTGACTAATCTTTTCTTTGCAATTAAAAGCTTAAATTCCTCTTTTCATAATCCTGCCAAAGACACTACCAAAAAATGGTTCAAATGGCGTGTTACGTGATAGTTAATAGACTGGCCAATCATTCAAAGCCAAATGTTGCAAGTTCAAATCCCAGTGACTGTGGTAAATGACGGGGAGAGCCCAAGTAAAATAATCGGTGTCGTGCTTGGAAGCTAATGAGATTTCATTTGACTGTAGTTATGTGGGTTTTACTCTGTTATTTATTTATTATTTATAGGGTAAAAATTGTATCTATTTTTACAATATAAAACAGTCTTGAATACATGTCATTTACGGTTGAAGGTTAATATTACATGAGATTAATCCTAGAGTACAACCCTATTTGTATAGCTACGCTTAAAACAAGCGGAACTTAAAGGTACCGAGAGGCAACAAAGGGTTAATACATCATTCTACTCAAGAATAAGCCTTATTACTAGCTTCTTTGTAAATAGAAGGGAAATAAGAGAATGCACAGGCTAAAGGGATAGTCTCGTTCTTTAAACGCCGGTCGCTATGTGAAACAATTGAAAATCCAATTTATTTGCTTTCCAGGAGTAAACAAACGAGAAACGAGAAGAACGATGTCTTTCCGTTTGAGAAAGGTTTAAGTGGCTAAAATTGAAACTAATAATCACGAATATCTCGAAAACGGTTAACTCTAAAGAAAAAAATGTATATAACATAAATTGTGCGTTTTACTGAGCTCTACATTTGTTGTGTAGTAAGTTTTTGTATATCTCTTACGGCTTTCCAATTATACAAAAGTCCAAAGTCATGAGAGGTTTTCAGAGGCTATTCCCAGAAAATCCAAGATATACATTTTATTTGTCATAAAATATCTTAAACATACACTATTTTAATCAAAATCGTTAGAGCCACATTTGAAAAAATCAAAATTTTCGAAAAAAGTTCCATGTAAAGGGTAATTGGGGGGGGGGAGATTTTCTTGAAAATTTTCGTGTTGCATTCTTGGAAGGCATCAAACTTAAATACTGGTATTTTTTAAATTTTTTTATTAATTTTTATTTATTTTTTTAATTGGAAGATGAAAGGAAAGAGGAAGATCCAGTGGAAAAGGCGGAACCAAGGGAGTGTTGTTGTTGTTATTATTGTTTGTTTGTTTGTTTATGTTTAGATCATTTCATTTTATTTTGTTTATTTCGCCATTCTTGTCATTCCTATTTCGCGTTTTGGGAAATTTTGCTCTTTTCTTTGGTTGTGTTAGAAATTTGTAAAACGAGTGCTCCTCACAACAGTGGGCAACTTAAACTAACCTTGTTGTCAGTGCTTCTTAATGTTGAGGTGCTAGTCAACAGAAGGACCAACAGTATTAGTTAGTAACCTCAAACCAGGTGATAAAATGCTGCATATCGCCGATAAATCCGGACTTCATCAACTACCATCGTTTTTATTTCAGCAAGCCGAACCAGACCTCCTTTTTTGCCATAGTTTATTTTCTTTTTCAAGATCCAGTGGAGCGTTCCCGTAGCCAAACAAATTGAGGTAGGTATTCTGGAAACGAAATTCCAGGCGCCAGAGTTTCTCCAGGCACGGCGGGGCCTCCTGCCATCACCATTTGGTTATATAGCTAATAAGCACCAACCAACCTGCAGACAGAATATAAAGGGATGCTCCAAAGTATCAAAGCATTTAACAGACTTTTCGTTTTTCAGCTATGCTGCCCACAGAAACCCACACACATACACACACACACACACAGGCGGACAATTTTTCTAAATAACTTGTTTGGATTCAGGGGTCTCAAAACGTGTATTTCCGGTGACATATCGGTATTGAGTTTTTGGATGCAATTCAATACCTTCTCTGCCGGGTAACCTCCCCGACGCATTAGCGGATGATCCTGGTGCTGTGTCTGAAAGTTTTCACGTTTTTATCCCCACTTCGTTTTCCACTCAGGGTAGGGTTTTACATTTCTTTCCATTATCCTAAGATGTATCTCTGAAACGATAATTATTGTTTTTTATTTTTAATCACAGATGAGTTTAGCTCTCCCGTTTTTGTTTTAGCTCTCCAACCACGTTTCATTGGTAGTTTCAGTGTTCGTTTTTATACTGGTTTTATCTCTTGTTTTAGGTATTTTAATTGCGATCCTTTATAGCATGCTTTTACTCTGTTGTTTTAACTCCACTGTTTTATGTTAAGGATACTGATAACCTTGCAGTTGAGCGCCCTTAAACCCCAATCATCATCTGTAGAGAAAGCAAAAATTTCCATAAAGAGGGTGTTGATAGGAACAGGCAACTGTGGTTTGTGTTGTCAAGATGTGAAAAGTGCCACCTATAGTAGCTTCTTTATTTGACCGCTGTAGGATGTTAGTGATTACGATCTTTGGTATGAATGACTTCTAAACAACAGGTTGCAGTCAGTCCATTTGCCAATTAGAGCAGAGTCCTAGCCCGTGACTAATTGCTGCGACCTGGAAACTTTTATATCAGCTTGAGTGATAATGCTGAAACATTCCAGTTAGCCATGATCTCTCCTTCTGAACAGCAAATATTTCATTTTACGGTTCTTCCACTCGCTTTACCTATGTGTTTTATCACTTTTTGTGCTCTAAACATCAGCTGCGTTAGAGTTTCATTCCAATTCCATTTAAAGTGCATGTACACAAGAAGGAAATACGGCAGGAAAGTATGTTTCCATTCTGATTGCCGTAAGATATTAGTAGGTCAAGATCAACCAAATTACCGTATCGAATTTCATAGCTGTGCGATTTCTTCTTGTTGGCATTCATAATAGTTGATTCACTCTTTTAAACAAGTACGAGGCGAGTAAAGATTTGCAGATTTTCTAAATTTGTTTCTAAAAACAAATGAAATTTGTTTATGCTTGACAGCGGCTTTCTAATGTTTTGCGAGTTGATTGGCGTGTAGTTTGTTTGATTTGCTCTAATATATTGTTAGTTATCACCATTTAAAACTTTTGTGTTCACCCAAAATGAATTTGACTGGAGAACATTTCCAAGGAAAGATATTTTGTTATTTGTCATGAAAACACCTTAAACATCCCATATTTTAATCAAAATCGTTGCAGCCATTTTCGAAAAACTAAATTTTCGAAAAATGTTGCATTTGGGGTGGAGGGATTTTCTTGAAAATCTTCGTGTCGCATTCTTGGAAGATATCAAACTAAATACCAAGTTTGGTATTTATCATTACAGGCAGCGCCTACAAACAGGAATACCAAACGAGGTGGATTAGGTTTGTTATATTCTTTTTAACAGTGTTTAACACCCGCTTTTACTACTATAGGACCGCAAGCGATATCATTGATAATACATGGAACGAAGATGGAGCACCGGTGGAAGCCTGCTCCTGCGACGCTTTGTTTACCACAAATCCCACCTGCGGTCGCTTGGGATCGACTTAATGAGAGGCGAGTGGTCTAACCACTCGGCCACGGTGCGGCTTTTGGGTTTTTTAGGTTTGCTGCAACGAATATAAGGAAAACCGACTTCCCAGTTATATAGTGATGGATATTATGTTCCTTAAAAACACGATCGACCAAAAAATCATTTTTCACCGCAAGTCTGGAAGCGAAAATCTATAGATCTGAAGGGAAAACTGCTAAATTGCCAACTTTGGGGGCGAAGCTTGGTGTTTGTCCGGGTTTTCAATTATGAGTAATGCTGCTAGAAGACAGACAGACAGAGAGAGAGAGAGAGAGAGAGAGAGAGAGAGAAAAAAAATTTGTAGAAATACTACTTTTGGTACCTCAAACGTTTATTTCCAGTGAAGTATCAATATTGAATTTTTGAGAGAAAAGCAAAAGTTATTCTATCATAGAAATGAGAAAGATAATGTACACATTATTTACATAATCCTTGGCCCACAAATTGTTATCTTTCAGACATGGAAATTATCTTTAAACAGAAACATCGCTTTATTATGGTTTAAACGATGCCTTCTGACTGAATATGGTAATTTTATGAAAACCAGTTTGCCATAACTATGAGTTCTTGCGTTTCTTCCTTAGTTGGTTTGCCACCCGCAGACACTTTGCTAACTTAAGAGTCTTTTCAACTTGATTCTGTCTTTGATTCACATTTCAGGTTTTCTGGTGATTCACTTCCTTTGAAAAGTTCATGCTCATGTATGTCCCAACAATCTCACAAAGACAGCCATTGAAGTGGTAAATTATATCCGTTTACCAAATTTGTTTATTACTCTACTTAGTACATAGGTAGAGGAGGTTTGCATTCCACTCAAAATTCGACACCGAGATTTCACTAGAATTACACGTTTTAGGGTCTTCTGAGTCCAAAAGGGCATTTTTAGAAAATGATCTGGGTGTGTGTCGTTCGTATGTCTGTATGTCTGTGAACACGATATATCAAAAATTAAAAGTCCATTAAATGCCAATCTTGGCATTTAAGTTTAGCATCTTCCAAGCATGCGACATGAAGGCTTTGAGGAAAATTCCCTCACCCCAAACTACCCTTTATATGGAATAAAATTCAAACATTTTGATTTTCTAAAAATTGGCTCTAACGGTTTTGATTAAAATACTATATATTAAAGATATTTTCATGCCAGATAAAATTTATACCTTGAATTTTCTGGGAATATCCTCTGGATGACTTTTACATAACTGGTAAGAGATAGACAAATATTACTACACAAAAAAGTAGATTAAAACACAGGATTTGTGCCATATACTCTTTTTGTGGGGTTGACTAATTTCGAGATATTCCTTTTTATTGGTTTCAGTTTTAAGATACTTTAACTGCTGCGAAGCAAAGAAACGAATTCCAGTCAGACAGAAACTAGCCTTTAAAAGATTTGATTGTCTTTGTAGCCTAGTGTATTCCCTTATTTTCTTTCTAATTAGAAGGAAGCAAATGATAAAACAACAATTTGTTACAGAGATGTAGAGATAGTCATGTGAATGGAACACATCAAATTTTGTTTTTCACTTAGAAATGTCCAACATAAGACAAGAACGCATGTGTTATTTTTACAAAAGCAGCTTACAGAACAACTCTCAATTCTTAAGCCAATCTCCAAATCTGAGGACCGATTTTGGTTAACATACTAGAAGTGCTTTCAAGGCAATTTGCATGGCTAATAATGCAGCTTTGAATTTTCTACAAACAACCTGTGAAACTGTCTACATTCTGAATAAATTTTGTGTGCTTCTGTGTAACTGATAAATTATAAGAGACATACAAAATGCTAATAGATATATAGTGAAAATGATTTCTTTAAAATACAAAATTTATTTCAGAGAGCCTTTTCTGTAGCATCCTTCCCTTCCGAAGTATCCGTTATTAGTGATTTTAATTGTCAGCACTTTGTCATTTTTACTTTCTCTACCACATATTTTAAGGGCTACCCAAAATTATATTCCGTTCAAAAATTAAATGTCAAGATTTTACCGAAAATAAATGTTTTGAGGTCTCCTTAATCAAAAGAAGCATTTAATGCCCGTTAAATGCCAAACTTGATATTTACATTCGGCATATTTCAAGGATATGACATGAACATGTTCAAGAAAATTCCCGACCACAAACTTCCGTTTTTATGCAATATTTTTCTATAATTTTTATTTTCTCGAAAATGGTTCTAACGACTTTGGTTGGAATACCTCATGATTAAGATGCTTTCATGACAAATGAAATTAATAGCTTGACTTTTCTGAAAATAACCTCTGAACCTCTCTTCTTTATGGATAGCTTTTGCATAACGTAAACCGTAACAGATAGACACAAGTTTACTACACAATAATGTAGATCACGTTCAAGTAGATAGTTTATCTTAGGTCCATTTTTATGGAGTTAACCATTGCTAGGATATTCCTTGTTATTAATTTCTTTCCGATAATTATAATTTTCTGAAATGGGTAGTCGTCATTTTCTTTTTTCTACTGACCATGCAAAAGAAACATAATTGCAACCATCAGATAGCGACCAGCTCTTAAAAGATTTAACTGTCGCTTTATCTGAATATATTTCCTATTTCTGTTTAACCTATAAAGAAATAAGTAAAACGTCCATTTCTGCTCATATTTATCCCGATTATCATATTAAAAAATAAACTTCTGTAGGAACAGTTTGTTGCAGAATAGGAAGAGAAGGTTGTGTGAATGTAACACATCAACTTTTGCTATTCACGAAGTCTCAAAACATGCATTTCCGATGAAATGGCAGTAACGAATTTTGGAAGAATAGATTAGGCACTTCCTCTACTTACAACAGGTAAGAAGTAGAGAAAGGAAACCTGAAAGCTAGCATATAGCAAATCCCTTTTAAGCATTTTAATATCACGTAGATTGTCCCCATCTCCCATGTAGCTACAAGAAAATATGTAATACACTTGTACACGCTTTTATAACAGTTTATAAAGAAAAATAAGATAAATTATAGGGGTAGAGAAAGTATTGTGAGTGTAACGCAGTAGATTGTTTTCCATGGCTTTGGTACCCTGTATGAGTGTCTTCGTTGTAATTTTAACTAAATGTATAAAGGTACTATTTGTATAAACATTTATCTCTTATACTTGAAATAAAAAAGAAAAGAAATAATAATTATAATAATAACAAAAATTAAAAAATCGGATGTGTTCCATTTATATGACCTCTACCTGCTCTGCAAATAAATTATTCTACTATCCAAATCATGCTAATCAAGGTAAACAATAGCAGAAAATATGTTCTTAAACTTAGTTCCTTCTAAGTAGGAGGGAAATACAGTGGGCTAAAGCGATAGTCAAACATTTTAAAATCTGTCGTCATTTGGTTGACATTTAAATTAAAATATCTTTGTAGGGCCAGGAGTTAAAAAAAAAAAAAAAAAGAAAAAAAAAAGAAAGAAACCCGGACGATTTCCTGTTTGGGAAAAACACAAATATTTTAAATTGAAATCAATAATATGGAATATTTCGGAAATGGTTAACTCCACAGCAAAAATGTGTAGGATATAAATGGTCTGCTTTGATGAAATCTACAAATGTGTAGTAAGTTTTTGTCTACCTCTTACGGTTTACCAGTTATGCTAATATCGTCCAGAATTTCAGTGAATTTCGGAGGCTATACCCAGAAAATTCAAGATATACATTTAATGTTCTTGTAAATATCTTTAATATACTGCATTTTAAGTAAAGTTGCTAATCATTTTTGAGGACCTAAAAATTCTCGAAAGGTTTTCCATGTAAAGGATAGTTTGGGGTGTAGGATTTTGATCAAAATATATGTGTTGCATCCTTGAAAGACGCTGAACTTGAATATCAAGTTTGGTACTTCACCGAGTTTTTGTTTTTGAGTTTTGCTGTTTACAGATACATGGACGCACACACACGTGTATTTTTACTTTCTCTACCCGTTCTATGTACACAGTGTATAGAGGAGGTATAATAGTGCACCCAAAAAGTCGACATCGAGATTTCACCGGAAATATATGTTTTTGGGATCTCCTCAATCCAGAAAAAGCATTTCTATAAAAAGGGCCGTATGTGTGTGTGTGTGTGTGTGTGTTTGTGGTGTGCGTGTGTGTGTCTCTGTGGACAGCATAGCTCAAAAACGAAAAGTCCGCTAAATATCAAACTTTGTATTTAAGCTCAGTATCTTCCAAGGATGCCACACAAAGATTTTCAAGAAAATCGCCCAAACCCCAACTACCATTTACATGGAAACATTTTCGAAAATTTTGATTTTCTCAAAAATTGCTGTAACGATTTTGTTTAAAATATCTTATATTATAGATATGTACATGACAAATAAAAGTTTATCTTGAATTTTCTGGAAATAGCCCCTGAAGACATCTTTATTCTGAATGAATTTTGCGGAATTTTGCATTAACTGGTAAACCGTAAGAGATAGAAAGAAACTTACCACACAAAAAATGTGAAGTTGGTTAAAACACACAATTTATGTTATATGTATTTTTTTCTTGAATTGACTGTTTTTAAAATGTTACTTGTTATTGATTTCAAATACATAATACTTTTCTCATACGGGAAATTGTCAACACCTTATCACACGTATCGCCTATTTCCCTTCTACCTGTAAGGAACTAAGTAATAAAACCGTTTCTGCTAACGTTTATCGCGATTAGCATGAGGTAGAGAAAGTCGCGTGAAGGGAGTATATCAGATTTTTTAAGTATGTTCTTCTGAATTCAGAGGACCCTAAAACGAGTATTTCTGATAAAATCTCAATATAGAATTTTTGGGTGGAATGCATTATCTTTTCTACCTATGTATTATGAACGAAGTAGTGAAAGTGAAAACTAAATAACATTTGTAAGAATCCATTTATAGAAACAGGGAGAGAGAGAGAGAGAGAGAGAGAGAGAGAATGTGTGTGTGTGTGTGTGTGTGTGTGTGTGTGTGTGTGTGTGTGTGTCCTGCTAATGTAAAATGCCCGTTTAGTATATTTGCATGCACGGACTCCGTTAATAACAATGCAACCAGTGTTTAACACACTGGTAAAGTCCGAGGACCTTGAAATCTTGATTTGGTAAGTAGCAAAGCAAATCAGCAATACCCACTGCAAGTTCTATTTTGAGGAGGCGTCTACTGGTGCGATTCTGAAAGGAAGTGGAAGGCAATTATAGCCAGAGACGTTGTGTTAATATGGACGTGGAATCTTAATGGTCTGGACGAACTCATCAAAAACTGCACCTAATAAAGGCTCTCCAGACAGTACGCCCACACAGACCAGACAAACAGTATATCTCTTCAAGAGCTTATCATCTCTGTAGCTTCTATACATTTGACGTTCTCCCGTCTTACTTACACAAATGCTTTATCTTCTCAACAGGTCTCACATTAATCAAAATTATCTTATAGTACATTCATTCGCATTATTTTATTAATCTGCTCTTCTTACAATAGCTAATTACTTTGTCTGCTATTCACTTAGAGTAAGTATTGTATTCCACCTAAAATCTCTATATCGATATTTCACCGGTAATGTATATTTTGAAGAACCCTGAAAATAGAAAAAAAAGCTTTTTTAGGAAAAGTGTGTGTGTGTGTGTGTGTGTTTTTTGTGGACAGTATAATTTAAAAACGAAAAGTCCGTAAAATATCAAACTTGGATGTGACGCAAAGATTTTCAGAAAACCCTCGCTACTCCAAACTACCCTTTACATGAGACATTTTTCGAAATTTTTGATATCCTAAAAACGGCTCTAACCGTTTCGATTAAAATATTTGAATTTTCTGGGAATAACCTCTTCATTCTAAATAACTTTTTGCATAACTTGTAAACTGACAAACATTTATTATTAAAAAAAAATGGGGATCTCGTTAAAACGCACAATTTATGTCATCTAATCATTTTAGAGAAATTCCCTGTTATTGTTTTCAACTTTAAAAGCCTTGAACTTTTCTCAAAGGAAAGTATTCATCCTCTTTTGTCTTACTCCTGTCCATGGAAAGGAAATCGAACTTCAATGACAATCGCATAGCGACAGCTTTTAAAATAGTTGACAGTCGCTTTAGCCTAGTGTATTCCTTTCTACTTGTATCGAACTAAGTAATAAGAAAATGTTTATCTTGATTAGCGTGATGTAGATAAAGCAATAATCTTTTGTCAGAATAATTTGTTTGCAGAACAGATAGAAAAGTCATGTGAAACTAACACACCATATTTTTTAGCTTTGATTTTCACAGATCCCACAGTTCTATTTTACCCGTTGCATAAAATTATACTAATTCGTTCCGAATGAAGAGGACTGAAGGCTATTCCCAGTTAATTTAAATAGATGCGTTTATCTGTCATATAAAGTTTAAATACTAGATCAGATTAAGCGGCTATGAATATCCTGCTCCATCAGCAAATAGCATGCCCGTTCGGCCGACAACGCGCCCAAATGAAGGCTATGTATACAGGCTGTTTCGAAACGATACCGGACGAATATAACAGTATTATAGCTTATACTTGAACCACTCCAAAATTTGATGTCACAATTTCGAAACTCTTTTAGTTAAGTTTTTGTGTAGCATTGAAAATTATATACTTCTGAGATTAGGCAGCGCACGAAGCACTAGAGTGTGATGCCCACATGCAACTCAGAGAGTTTTCTTGGCAATCAGGTGTCATGAAAGTAAACGGGTTTCTCCTTGTCCGTTATCAGCAAATTTGTCCTTTGTTTCAGGTAAAGGGGCAAAGGACAGTTATCTACGCAAAAGGCTAATCATGTCTCTGACAATTTTGAGATTGGTCTTGAATACAAAACATACGGACTTTGCCTTAACCTTGAGTACTTTGTGTTTATTATCCTAATAATGTAAACTTAACAATCTACTATAAATATGAACAATATCTTCCTTTTTAATGTGCCTATATGTATTTAGTATTACAAGTTAAAGACAGTAAAATCAACTTGTTCTCTCAATGCAAAGTGTGCAATGTACGTCCCAGATAGAAAAGGAACTGCATTTCACACAAAGGTATCGTGCTCACCGGAAATGCGTGTTTTGGGCCTCCCTGAACATAAAAAAAAAATGAAAAATGTCCGTGTGTCTCTGTGAACAACATAACTCAAGAACGAAAAGTTGGATAAATACCATACTTGATATTTAGGTACAGGAGCTGCCAAAGATGAGACACGAAATGGCCCGGGTTCAATCCCAAGCGACCGTATATGAGATTTGTGGTGGATAAAACGGCGTAGGGGCGGGTTTTCTCCGGGTTCACCGGTTTCCCCCATTATCACATTCCACCGGTGTGTCATCTTCATTCCATGTATCACCAGTGTCATCGCTACGGTGCTACAAGTGTAAAGGCGGGAGTTAAGTACTACTAAACAAATCTAATGTGTTCCATTCACACGACTTTCTCTACATCTCTGCAACAAATTATTGTTAAAAAGCCTATGCTTCCATTTATTTCATTCTAATCGAGCAAAATCTAGCAGAGTCGGTCTTCCTTTGTTTCCTCTCTAAACCAAAATACCCCTGTTTCTACTGTCTGGAACAGAATTAAGAAAATTAGTGATTCATTTAGACCAAACCAAATAACCTGCCTACGAAAAGAGAATGAAAATACAATCATAACCACCATCGAAGACATAGCAGCCACATTTGCAAATACTTTTGCAGATATTTCAAACTGCTCTACTGATGACGAAAAGTTTTACCTACCTTCAACGTCAACTCCAAATGCTGACGTCACAAAACTTAACAACTGCGAAGAATACTATAATGAAGAACTAACAATGAACGAAATCCCGGAAGTGTTAAAAGCATGTTCCTCACGTGCACCTGGACCTGATAAGATACCCTATGAGTTCATAAAACAACTTCCACAGGACGGGTTAATTTACCTAGCTGAGCTCTATAATTTTATTTGGATTATGAAAGTTTTCCCTAATCAATGGCGTCAAGCCATTGTAGTCCCAATTCCGAAACCGAACAAAAATCAGTCACTCCACCAAAACTTTCGCCCAATTTCCCTGACCTGCACAATGTGTAAACTTTTGGAGAAGATTGTCAACAGAAGGTAAGTAAGTTTTGTAATTGATTCTTAATATTTTTAATTCAGGTTTATTCATTTTGCTCACAATATTCCTTGATTATTAGATTATAAGTGTCTATAATTACAACAACAACAACAATAATAATAATAATAATAATAATAATAATAATAATAATGATGATGATAATAATAATAATAATAATATATAACATGAAAGAAATGCAAAATAAATTATAAGTTTGTAGTATGCATCCAGGTTTAGAAAATAAGGTAGTGCGAATTTTATTTTATTAATATTTTATTTTTGTGTTCGTTAGACATACACCTTTTAGGACCACGTAGTTAGAGCGACTCTAAATCAATTTCAGAAAACAGTTTGGTTCCAATGCGGTCTATTGATTACATTTCTTTAACTATAAGGTAAATAAACTCCGGTAGATAGCAAAGGCAAACATATCCCTGATATTTTGCTATCCGAACTAAGTGGTCTGCGAATTGGGAACACCGTGTATTTATCATTGGCAGAGAAAGTGATGTGAATTATTAAATTATATCTTTACATAATACAACTGGACAACGTCGAGTATGGTAGCTGGTATGTAATAAGCAGCTATAGGAATTCTGAAGCAATTGGATTCAAGTCAACCACACTCAAACCTTTATCAACTGAGAGAACGTAAACATCGGCGGCCAAGCATCACTGACGACAGGTAAAAGGCGGTCTAGTGAGTGGATGACAGTTTCTGCAAACGCTAACAGATTGTACAAGGGATTGGGCTTGGTTTGTTTCCTGCGACGTCTTAGTGTAAATTCCAATATCAGTTCATCCTAGCTTGTTATCGTCCTGGTTTCAATGCCTGGTAATGAGGTCCTATGATTAGCTTCCTTTTTGGATCCCCATAATATTAAGGTGATACATCAGTGAAATTCGACCAAAATTGTATGAATTCTAAACTTGAAGAAAATATATCTTTTCCCACTTGGCACATTTTAACTGTCATTTAACTGACGCTATTTGGTAGACGCAGGCTTATTAATAGCCGAACTTTTTTTCCAACAGTTTTCCATCTTCAAAATGTTTCACACGATGCAGTGTTGACTAATTAGCTTTTTATACTGTTTCTCAGAAACAAATTAAAGAAAACGGTCAAATAATTTCTCGAAATAGAACTCCTAATGAGAAAAAAAAATATTAAATTTTGAAAAAATCAAGAGGTTTGTAGATTACGAAAAATAATACTTTTTCTACGTTAATTAGGGCAACCTTCAAACTCATTTTCTGTAAAACTGAGTTTTTATATTTTTAAACATGCACCTCCTGGCTCATTTTAGTAGGACAATGAATATAAATAATAAAGTATTATTTAAATAACTATGCAATCTAGAATTTTGATACATGCCAAAAATATCACTATTATTGTATATTAACGTGATATAAATTTCAACAAGATATCTTATATGCTATGTATTTTCCAAATTCCACATATGCATCACCTTAAGCTTTCAGATTAAAACTCATAATATATGAAATCATTTCATAATGAAACAAACTCCTTGATTAGGATTAGGATGTTATCGTAAGGGGTCGCCTCCCTCACTGCAACACCTTATGGATCTATTATGTCTACACCCCCCGGGAGACACAGAAGGTGGCTGCAGGCATACAGCCACAGAGGTGCCCAGAGGACCCTAACTTTTCCAAGTTTGAACACCCTCGCACCATTAGAGAGCAACTCCAGAGAGACGATGCAACCCTAGCATGCGAGAACAGCTTAATTTTTCCAAAGCTAAACCAACTGAGCCATCTGTCAGAACCTGAAAGTACGCATAAAACGTGAAAAAGAAAATGGCCGTGCCATGGCCGAGTGGTTGGACCGCTCGCCGCTCACCTGGACGGCGCGGGTTCGATCCCAAGTGACCGCATGTGGGATTTGTGGTGGACAAAGCGGCGCAGGTGCGGATTTTTTCCCGGGTTCTCCGATTGCAATCGCATTCCACCGGTGCTCCATCTTCATACCGTATTTCATCAGTGTCATCGCCGCGGTGTCATTTGTAGTAAAATAGGGCGTTAAACACTACCAAAGAAATGAAAGGAAAATAAAATGGAAGGGAACGAGAATCGTAATAGAATATACCATGCCAGCACTTGTGTTGAGGGAAAACCAGGAAAACTACTTGTCAGAGTGAGCGGTCGCCGGAATCGCACCGGACCACTCAAATGTGAACCTCACACGCCACCACTTGGCTAGCAAATCTATAACTAAACTAACATTGTATTCCGTACGTCTGTAGTCAGATGTCCGCCTAAATTATAATTGTCATCCATATTTTTCGGCGAACTGTAACAGGAAGTGAAATATGAATCCAGATATCATGTTAACAAAGTAAATTCGATATTTGGATGTCACAACATTATAGCGGTTGTAAACATTACAAAATAGTCAGACGAGTGTCTCTGTGGTCGAGTGGTCAGCGCTCTGGCTTATCAACACAAAGGCACTGATTTCACTTCCTGGCTGTAGCGGGATATTTTACTCTAAGCCTCCGCGAACCGACCGAGATGACTGCGCGGTAACGCCTGAGAAGACTCACATTACATTCCCATCATGCCGTCCATGGGCTTTTCGTTGTTTGCCAAGGTGTAGGTACTGAGGTTCCCCTTATATAATGAGTTTCCTATCCTCATCATTATTACTTTCTCTAGCCCACATGTGTAATGTTCATAGTGGATAGAGAAGGTATTGTATTCCAACCAAAAATTTCATACCGAGATTTCACCCGAAACATATGTTTTGAGGTCACCTGAATCCAAAAAAAGCAGTTTTAGAAAAAGGTCCATGTGTATCTGTGTGTGTGCGTCTGAAGATAGCATAGTTCAAAAACGAAAACTCCGTTAAATACCAAACTTGGTATTTAAGTTCAGGATTCTCCAAGGATGCGACACGAAGATTTTAAAGAAAATCCCATTAACTGCAACTATCCTTTACACAGAACATTTTTCGAAAGTTTTGATTTTCTCAAAAATGTCTCTAACGATTTTGATTAAAGTACCGTATATTAAAGATATTCACATCACAAATAAAACGTATGTTTTGAATTTTCTGGAAATAGCCTCTGAAGAGCTCTTTATTCTGGTTGACTGTTGCAGTATTTTGCATAACGGTTAAACCGTAAGAGATAGACAAAAACTTACTACACAGAACATGCAGATCTCGTTAAAACACATAGTTTATGTCATATACGTTTATCTCGTAGAGTTGACCGTTTTCGAGATATCCAATTGTTATAGGTTTCAATTTTAAATTAATAAACTTTTCTCAAACGGGAGTACGCAAAGTTAACGGAACCTCATTTGTTTAACATAGCAACCGGCTTTTAAAAGATTTGACTATCGCTTTAGTCTAGAGTATTCCCTTATTTCCTTTCTACTTACAAGGAAGCAAATAATAAGACCAATTCTGATAATGTTTATCTAGATTAGCATGACTTAGATAAAAGAATAATCTTTTGTAGGAAAAAATGTTTGTGGAACAGCTAGAGAAAGATATGTGAATGGAACACATCGGGCTTTTTCATGTGTTTCAGGGTTGAAAGACCAGGCGACGGAGTTCTGTGTGTTGCGGCAGGACGGTGTAATTTGCGCTTTCAGGCGAATGTCTCCTGGAGTTTGGTGTGCCTACTGGGGTCCCCTTCCTATGAGCTGTCTGAATTTCCAGAGACTTCAGGCGATATGGAGACTAGACAGTGCTAACCGGCGTCAGAATGGTCTCTATAGTTAGAGACCGCGTTCTTGTTGGCGCACATCGTCGTCCGAATCTGGTCGCTCTTCGGGACTCCCTTCTATTCCTTCCGATCATGTTAGAATCACAAATGACCCATTATAACACATTTTTGGTGCTATGCTTCAGTTACTGGAGGTCCCTACATCTGACAACTTCGAACTCCCATCCTCCTCGGAGTTTCTAAGTGTCAATGTGAGTGTTGCACTGTTGACGAAACCTAAAGTTCAACGATAATAACATTCAGTTGTTTCTCAAGAAGTTAAAGGAGTTCATAAATGAAACAAGGAATATGGTGTATTACATTTATATGACTTTATTTATCTATTCTGCAACAAAATTTTCTTAAAAAACTTGTTCTTCTATCTACATCACGCTAATGGAGATAAACAGTAGCAACATCGCATTACATAGATTTCGGACATGGCTAGGATACAATCAGAAGGGACTTGGCGCCGAACCTGAGGTTACTGCACCTACGCCCCTTGTAAGGAGGGATGAGATGAAAGGACACACCGGGTGGCCTAAACCAGGAGCTACAGGGTTTGTTTGTTAACGACGCTGTCAATTGCCAGGATCATATCAGCGCCGCCGGTGTGCCGGAATTCCATCCCTCAGTTCTTGAACGTGAGAAGAACTTACTGATATGGGACTGTCGCTTAAAAACCATCTAAATGGGCCAAGTTTGAACCCGCAACCTTGAGTTCAGAAGGCCAGCGCCTAACCAACCGAGGTACTCAGACAACCTATCTGTCTGCTTACAGTACTCTGCATTGTTTCAGAAGCCTTTCCAGATTCTATACCTTTACCTCTACTTCTTATCCTCTACAGAGTCTCAAAGATCAATATGAAGACGAAAGTGAGTGATTCTAAAACCAACGCTATGAAAATCTGCAGCTCAGCGAGTAAAACACCATCAATTGTTTCTTAAATCAAAGCCTCTGATTTCAGAATAGAAGATAAAGGGAATTATACAAATGAAATAAGAAGCAAATCTCTTGTACTACATTCACATAACTTTCTCTCCCTACGCTGCAACAGATTATTCTTACAACAACATGCTCTTGTTTCTAATTTACACTTATAAAGAAAACATTACCAGAAATAGTTTTATTAATATCTATTATTTCCTTGTAAAAGGGAAATAAGAAAATTTAATAAGCTGCAGCGATAGTCAACTGTGTTAAAAGCTACTCTCAATGTGGTGGTTTTGAAATTCTGCTCTGTTTGCTTGACCAGCATGAAACAATGTAAATGACGATCTCACAACATTGGAAAAATTCCATCAAATAACTACGAATGTCTTGATGATGGGTAGCTCCACAACAAAACTGTATTTCTATTAATAAATGTGTGCTTTAACAAGGACTACATTTTTTTGTGTAATACGATTTTGTCTGTTTTTCTTTAGCAGTTATGCAAAAGTCGGTCAGAATGAAGAAGTCTTCAGATTCTATTAAAAGAAAATTCAAGATATATGTTTTATTTGCGATGTAAATATCTTTAACATATAGTATTTTAATAAAATTCGTTTGCGTCATTTTTGAGAAAATCGCAAATTTATAAAAATCTTCTATGTAAAGGGTAGTTTGGGGAGGGGAGGATTTTCCTGTAAATCTTCGTGTCACATCCTTGAAATATACTGAACTTAAATACCAAATTTGGTACTTAACCGAATTTTCATTTTTGAGGTATACTGTTAACAGGCACATTCATACACACCCCCCACACACAAACCATGCTAATCGAGATAAACATTAGAATAATTGTCATAATAAATAGAAGGGAAATAAGGGAATGTACTAGGCTAAAGCGGTAATCGAATCGGATGTTCACAAAAGATTTAAGCTGCAAAAGTTAATATATTAACAATTCATCATATTAGTAAAAATTGTCCAAGACATTTATAAAAAATAAAACACAATGAAAAATTGTCCATATAACGAGTAGTTTAAGATTCATTTTATTGAAAATCGTGTTCATCCTTGAGAGAGGCAAATTCATATAGACTTCTTCTTTTTTTTTTCTTTTTCTACACATACTATGTACGTGCATAGTGTGTAGAGAAGGTATTGTATTGCACCCAAAACTTTGATATCGAGATTTCACCGGAAATATTTTTGGGACCCCCTGAATACAAAAAAAAAAAGTATTTTTAGAAAAATATCCGCGTGTGTGTCAGTTGGCAGCATACCTCAAAAACGAAAAGTGCGTTAAATACCAAACTTGATATTTAAGTTCTGTATCTTCCAAGGATGCGACACGAAGATTTTCAAGAAAATCCCCCCAACCCAAACTACCCTTTACATGGAAGAAATTTGATGTTATCAAAAATGACTCTAACAATTTTGATTAAAATCTCTTATATTTAAGATATTTGCATGACAAATAACATGTACATCATGAATTTACTGGGAATATCCTCTGAAGACCTCTTTATTCTGGATGCTTTGTATTGAATTTTGCATAACTGGTAAACCGTAAGAGATAGACAAAAACTTAGTACACAAAAAATGCATATCTTCAGAAAGCACACAGTTTGTCATACACAATTTTTTTTTGGATTTGGCCGTTTTCGAGATACTCCTTGTTATTGATTTCAGTTTTAAAATTCTTTTCTCATACGGGAACTTGCCAACGCTTGGCCACACAAAGAAACGGATGTCAATCATATAGCAACCACATTTTAAAACATTTGACTCTCGGATTAGCCTATTTCCCTTCTACTTATAAGAAACTAAATAGTAAGACCGTTTCTGCTAATGTTTTAGATGAAAGAGATAAAAGTATAAGATTATTAACAATAATTTTTACAGAGATGTAGAGAAAGTGGTATGAATGCAACACATGGTTTGTTTTCCACAAATGGGTTTTTTTTTAATCAGGGTACCCTAAAACGCGTATTTCCGCAACAATGTGAAAGATAAATGGGAGAGGGAGGAAGCAAGGAGATGAATGGAGGCGAGGGAAGAAGGTGCCGATGTAGTAAATAGGATTATCGTAGCTGAACTGATAGTAATGATGGTGAGCGAGGAAGAAGATGAATATATATATATATATATATATATATATATACACATATATGGGGAGAAGAAGGTGTCGGTGAAGTGAGTAGGATTTATTATCGTGAATTTATAGTTATGGAGTGATCGAGGAAGGAAAAGAAGAATGGAGATAGGAGAGAAGAAGGTGCCAGTGTAGGCAATAGAACCATTATTGCTGAATTTGTAGCAGTAGGCAGAATAAACTTATTGTAGTAAATATACCACTATGTGCTAGTTACCAGCAATTTTAGCTGGATACTAGTGATGTGGTTTTATAGTAGGTATTGAATAGGAAACAACTGGATACTAGTTGTAAAGTTTTCAGTAATAATTTTGTTTTAGAATGTTTTGTTTATTATTGTATTTTAATTCATGTACACCTTAATTTTTCTTTTTAAATTTTTAGACATATGTTTACTGATTTTAATTTGAAATTTTAGTTTTTATATTAATTATCTGAAAAAAATTATATAATAGATAACATTTGTAGTTTTTGTTTTTGGAGATAATTATAAAGTTTGAATATATGTCCCGGTATGGTTACTTAAATGCCGGGGTAGGTTATTCGGATTTTATTTGTTTATTTATTTATTATTTATTTTCTCAGCGAACTTCTGAGTGGTATGGAATACTTCCTCTAAATTGCTTAGATAAATTTGAAATTTACTTAATAAATCCGCTGGTTGAAATGATTTGAATTGCAATAGGCATAAATCTCTGACTTGCACCACAGATTTCTGAACATTGTCCCTCGAACAATCCAGAACGATTAAATCAGAAGGTTCCTTGATTTAATCTATAGGCAGGCGCTGTTTTACTTGACATAATCATATTGCCAATTAAGAACAAGCTTGTACTTTTCCTGGTGTTTAATTTGGCTTTTAAACACGTGTTTATGCAGATGAGTATATTCAAGTTACCTTATGGACATTTAACAGTGCTGAAATTACGCAACAAAAGAGTCACCTAAAACCATGACTGCAAATGAATATTGAAAGAAGGAAAGAAAGAAAAAAACACACATTTTTTATTTTAATTGAATTCCACAGGTGCATCTGTCGTGCCATACATTTTGCATAATTTTCTGATAAATAGCCGCCACTGACAGAAGCCATAATGACCTCTATCATCACGGTCAGTATCACCTTGATATCTTAGGCGAGCATACACCTTGCGGTGAGATCATCGAAAGGGAAACCTCGACTTCATACGTTTGAAGATCATTTTCAGTTTAGTTCAATTGTATAGAACTCCATTCCTAACACAGAGAGAGAGAGAGGTAGTCAGAGAGCGTATGAGAGAGATGGGGTATTGAGAGAGCTAGCTTTACTGACGATTCAAAACAAGCCGTCGGGAACTTAAAAAGCTCAAAACCTTGAATGACGTGCATTAGCCCTATTTTACGAATAACAGCGACAAAACCATATCAGAAATGCTGCAATGATTATATAATACACTGCTAAAAGATATATACTTAACACAAATCGCTGTTAATTCAATTAATTATTATAGCCAAGGAAATTATCCTGTTTGTGGGGAAATACATAACCTCAAAAAGTAGATACATCATACGTTATCTTTAGCCATCTTACAATGCGTTTTGAGTTTATTTACAGAAAACCGCACTCAGTGTGTGTTTTATTAAGAGTATTCAGGAACAAAACATTAACAAAATACACAGTCAATAGCTATTATTATTCAACTAAAGCAATTAAACAGATATACTTACTTTCACATGTTCTGCTAGGTGCTGGTATTTAAAAACAAATCACTATCGTGGCAAACTTCGACGTTATTAGAAACAAAAGAAATGAGTGTACACTAAAGCTAGACCTTTTGATACACCCAACTCTTAAATAATAACATCTATAGCAAAAAGGGTTAATGTTTGTAGCAATAAAATACACAATAATTTAAACAAAAGAAAAAAATAGCTTTTAACTAAGGATGGTGTTATCATATTTATCACATTAAACGATACAACTATTAAAAACAAAAACCAAATTTATAAGCATATCCACGACCAGTTAGTGCAAATCAATCACTTTTTGTAAAAGTTTGTAAAATAAAAAACCAGAGAAATTATAAGAATAAAACAATAAACAGCCAAGATAACTACTTATCGAAAGATTTTTATTGAAATTCGTTCATTTCGTTTTATTTCTCGAAAGTATAAATAAAGTACGACAAAATATGAACTTTTTCATAAACATGACATTATTCACTGTGCTACATATTTACTATATGTTTATTAATCCAGGTAAACGTTTATAAAATTATTTCATTATTGATTCTGTTGTAGCTACAAGAACGACTCAAGAGGTAGGAGCGATAGTATATATGGCGTGTTATTTATGGACGCTCTTTAACTGCCATGGTTCTCAGCTTCCCATTCTATATTGGGCGTGAAAGACCACTTAATTTTGCTCAGAGACCTCTCTATCAGGCTTGAGGTTCTTTTACGTGCCGTAAATCTACGACACGGGACCAACGGCTTTACTTCCCTTCCGAAGGAAGCCATGTTAATGATTTTTACGCCCTCCGCCGGGTTTGAACCCGCGACCTTGGGTATATGAAGTCAGCATGGTAACCACTACACCACGGAGGACGACGGAGCGATAGTGAAATACTTAAAATGTAGGTCGCTTTAAGATGACTTTGAAATTCCATACACTTTCCATATCCACGAGAAAAACCAAATGGCTAGTAAACACTAAAAAGAATTTAAACATTCAAATAAAAAACCATGAATATCCCGAAAACAGTTAATGTGTGTTTTAAAGAGCTACATATTTTTGTGTGATAAATGTTTTGTCTCCTATGATCAACCGAAATATACAAATTACAAAATGCATTTAGTATGAAGAAGGATTTTCAGGCCTAGTGTAACAAATGTCAGATATATATTTTATAAGCCGTGCACACATATTTAACATTTTAATCAAAATAGTTGGAGCCATTTTAGAAAATAAAAACTAACGAAAGCTAACTTGGGGTGTTTCTTTTTAATTTTCACTTAAATATCAAGTTTGGTATTTCTCCAACCTTTCGTTTTTTAATTTCAAACACGCAAACAAAAAACACAAATACACCAGATGCTATACAGATTTTTTCAAAAAATTTTTTTGTTGTTGTGTAATTTAGAGGACTTCAAAAATGTATTTCATACATTTGAAGTATATTTTTTCAGTGGAATAAAATACGCTACTTTAAAATTTTGTTTTAGGCTTTAGCTTTTCAAAAATGCCTCCATTACTATTGGAAGGCCAATCACTGATTACATCAATTGTCTTGTTTTTGCTTTTTTAAATTTTGCTGTACACATTTTAATGTTATATAGCTGTGCTCATTATTATGATAAATTTGTCTTATAATGACTGTGGAACATGTGTTCAGGCAACTGCCTAGTGAGAATCCTGAGGTTTACTGATGATTAAATGTTCGGAAAACACCTGCAAAAACCACTCATATTCATAAAACAGACTAATGGCCATCGAGGAATGTTCTTTATTAAAGAAACGTTTTTCAAGTCCAGCCGAAAATCGAACTCAGGGTCCTAGGAACAGCAGGAAAGAAGCTCTTCCAACAGATCGTTCACTGTGATCTAGGTGTGCATACTAGCCTCTATATCCCAAAGTCGCAGGTTCAAACCCGGTGGATGCCGATGGATTTTTTTCGACGGTAAAAATGCTTAGCATGACTTCATTCGGAAGGGAAGTAACTAAAACCAGTGGTCATAGATTCGGTACGTAAAAGAACCTCAAGCATGATAAAGAAGCATCTGAGCAAATTTAAGCGGTCTTTGACGCTCAATATAGACTGGGACGTTAAGAACCATATCAGTTAAAGAAAATCAGTTAAATAAAAAATCTGATGGGTTCCATTCACATGACTTTCTCTATCTGTTCTGCAAGCAAACTATTCTTACAAAAGATTATTCTTTTATCTATATCATACTAATAAAGATACAAATTAGCAGAGATTTTCTTATTATTTAGTTCCATATAAGTAAAAGGAAAATTAGGGAATACACTAGGCTAAAGCGATAGTTCCCATGACCGCCTCGCTAAAGTACCTACCTAGCTTTGGTGCTTCGTGGTGCAGGGAGTCGCGAGTTCGAGTTCCATCTCGGGTTTAGGTGTTTGTGTGCTTATAAATATGTGTATAGCAGTAAGAAAACAGCGACAAAAACAAAGGATACGGAGGGGGAAAAAAATGCCGTTATGCGATTGTCATTGAAGTTCCTTACTCTTTCCATGGTCAGGAGTAAAACAAATGAGAGATGCAAGGATGAAAGCTTTCTGTTTGCGAAAAGTTAAAAAGTATTTTAAAATTGAAACCAATTTAGAAAATATATTTGAAATACACAGCTCTACAAAAAAGAAAGACAAAAACTGTATATGACATAAAACTTGCATGTTTTAACGAGATCTTCATTTTTTGTGTGTAGTAAGTTTTTTGTCTATCTCTTACGGTTTGCCAGTTATGCAAAAGTCATTCAGAATGAAGAGGGCTTCAAGGGATATTCTCAAGGAATTCAGGATATGCATTTTATTTCCCATGTAAATATCTTTAATGTACGGAATTTTAATCAAAATTATTTCAACTGTTTTTTAGAAAATCGAAAATTTTGAAGAGCGTTACATGTAAAGGGTAGTTTTGGGTGGAGAATTTTCCTGAAAATCTTCGTGTCGTATTCTTGGAAGGTATTGAACTTAAATACTAAGTTTGGTATTTAAGCGACTTTTCGTTTTTTCGTTATGCTGTCTACAGACATGCATACACACGCACACACAGTCATATACAATGAACCCTTCTTAAAAATCCTTTTTTGGATGAAGGGGTTCTTAAAACAAGTATTTACGGTGAAATCTTGGTATGGAATATTTTGGTGTAGTACAATACCTTCTCTACCTACTGTGTACAGTGTACATACCTACTAGAAAAAATAAAAACTCAATTTAATTTCTACCAACAGAACCATGAGAGAAGTCTATATGATGACGTGTTGAGGAAAAATTCGTGTTTAAATGTTTTAAAAATTTTACTGTAATGAAAACCACCTGGAACAGTTGCTTGTAATCTACTACAGGCGGTTTTGTAATATATTAAACTAAAACAAGTTAGTTACTTTTTATTTTATTTGCACATTTTTGCATTTATCTGAAGAAAATTCTGATAATAAACACTTAAAATTGTATTCAGTACAACTGATTCACTTAGACGCTAAAAGAAGAAAGAATTAGAAAGGGCAACGAGAGAAAGAGAGCGGAAGAGGCAGAGAAGAATGTCAGAATTAATTAAACAACTCGAGATAAGCTGTGAATTCTGATCGCGACAGATATAATAGGGCGTTAAAACAAAGCAATTGAAATTTGGCAACATTTCGAGTGAATGAACATTTGTCTTGCTCGCTCTCCAAACATTTCGAAGATATTTTCACTTTTTATTTCGTTGACCCAAAAACGCAATAACCTACTTTCTCTACCACCTATATAGAATCTAAGATAAGGAAATCTAAATCTTGTATATAGAGATTTTGCCAAATATACAACAGCAGTTTAGAGAAAGGTGTGCGGGCATAGTAAATGTCTTCAGCATAATTCAAAAAGAAAAGTGGGATAAATAAAAACTTTATCTTCAAAGGATATGACAGGAAGATTTTCAAGAAAATTCTGAAACACCAAGTTACGCTTTACATGCAGAATTTTTCATTATTTCTTTTTTCAAAAACACAATTTGGATTAAACCACCACATGTTTGAGATATTCGCATTACTAATAAAATTTATTTCTATTTGTCTGTGAATAGTCTGTGAACATTTTTTTTTGTCATTCTAAATGAATTTTGTATAATTCTGTATTACAGATGAGTCATAAGATATAGGAATATCCGACTGAAATAAAAAGATACACATATTTCATTAAAAACACAATTTTGGTAAACAATTTTTACTTTGCTGTGTAACGAGCCAGATGGCTTCGGCGTTTCATCTGTGACTGGCATTTGGGAGATCGGAGGTTCGATTCCCACGGTCGACCTCTTTGGCCCATGGTTTTTTTTCAGGGGTTTACCGGATCACTGGATGAATGATGGGAAGGTTTTTTCATTTCCTCGAACTTCCTGTCTCTTTATTTCATCCAACCGGTCTCTTGCAGGGTTTTAAGTATCGGCAAGGACTGCGATGAAGGCATCCTTCTGTGATGGTGCATGCGTTTGGGAAATACATCTCTCGGTGATGGAGTGGGGTTGGAGTCATCTGTAGGACCCAGGGGATTCGGTCAGACATGGGGTGCGGGCTCTTGGCGCTCCCGACGTCGAGCTATGGAAGGGCCCCTCCACAGAGTCTCTTTCCCCGCGGTCCGGTTTTGACCGCCCGTCGATAATACTCTCATATCATTCTGCTGGGGTCTAACGCAGAATATGCCTATGGTGGCAGCAGTGAGGAGCCCCACAGGAATTAACCCCCCCCTCACACACACAAACATTTTGCTGTATGAGAAATCGCGGCTTTAATACAGGTTGGGTTAAGGAATTTTTCTCTAGCGAAGATTATTCCCTATACTACTCAGAATATAAAAGTATAAATGAGAGTGTGAATGTGTTTTTATTTATATTTATGTGTGTATGGTGTGTAGAGTTTTTTTAAATGTTTTATTTATGGACGCTCTTTAACTTCTATGGTTCTCAGCTTCCCATTCTATACTGGGCGTGAAAGAGCGCTTAATTTTGCTCAGAGGCCTCTCTATCAGGCTTGAGGTTCTTTTACGTGCCGTAAATCTACGACACGGGACCAACGGCTTTACTTCCCTTCCGAAGGAAGCCATGCTAAGGATTTTTACACCAGAAAAAAATCCATCTTCCTCCACCGTGTTTGAACCCGCGACCACGAGTATATGAAGTTAGCATGGTAACCATTACACTACAGAGGGCGACTGTATGGTGTGTGGGTGTTTAGTTTAAAATTGAAACCAATAAAAATACATATCTAAAAAACGTTCAATTCTACAATAAACGTATATGCCATAAACTACGTGTTTTAACGAGACCTACATATTTTGTGTAGTATTTTTGTCTATCTCTTACGGTTGAACCGCTATACAAATTCTGGATCAATCAACCAGAATAAAGAGCTCTTCAGAAGCTATACCCAGAAAATTCAAAGTATACATTTTTATTTGTGGTGTGAATATCTTTAATATACAGTGTTTTAATCAAAATCGCTAGAGCTATTTTTGAGAAAATCAAACACTTTGAAGAATGTTGCATGTGAATGGTAGTTGGGGTGGGGGGATTTTCTTGAAAATTTTCGTGTTGCATCCTTGGAAAATACTGAACTTAAATACCAAGTTGGGTATTTAACCGACTTCTCGTTTTTGAGCTATGCTGTCCACAGGCACACTGAGAGACACAAACGGACCTTTTTCTAAAAATCTTATGTGTTCCATTCACATGACTTTCTCTGCTTCTCTGTAACAAATTATTGTTAAAAAACTTATTGTTCTGTCTACATCATGCTAATCGAGATAAAGATAAGCAGACTTAGTCATATTACTAACTTCCTTTTAAGTAGAAAGGAAATAAGAAATACACAGACTGAAGGATAGTCTCGTCCTTTAAAAGCTGGTTGCTATGTGAAGCAATTGAAATTCCATTTCTTTGTTTTCTAGGAGTTAAAAAAAAAAAAAAAACGAGAAAAGAGAAAAAAGATGTCTTTCCGTTTGGAAAAAGTTTAAGTGGCTTAATATCCGGTATATCTCGAAAACGGCTAACTCTACAAAAATGTATATGGCATAAACTGAGTACTTAAATGATATCTACAGTTTTGTGTACTAAGTTTTTGAATACCTCTTACGTTTGCCAGTTATATAAAAGTCATTCAGAATAAAGAGATCTTCAGAGGTTATTCCAGAAAATTCAAAATATACATTTCGTTTGTCAAAAATATCTTAAACATAAGGTATTTTAATCAAAATCACCATTTTTGAGAAAATCAAAAATTTTGAAAAATGTTCCATGTGAAGGGTAGTTGGGGCAGGGGGATTTTCTTGAAAATTTTCATGTCGCATCCCGGGAAGATGTTAAACTTAAGTGCCAAGTTGGTATTTAACCGATTTTTCGTTTTTGAGCTTTGCTGTTTACAGACAGGCAGACAGACGGAGAGACACATACATATGGGCCTTTTCCTAAAAATGCTTTTTGAAAGACTCAGGGGATCTCATAATACATATTTCCGGTGAAATCTCGGTATCAATTTTTGGGTGGAATGGAATGCCTTCTCTAGCCACCATGTGCTTTGTACATACGGGCTAGAGAAAGTAAATTAGAAGGCTAATAACAACTGTATATACGAGTTAACACATTTTCCTATAAGCAATCTGTTCCAAAGGAAAACGTCGATCAATATTACCATTGAACTTAAAGGCGGGGCAAATGGAACAGAACTTACTTTTTTTTTTTTTTTTTTTAATTTGTCACCTTTTACTGTATGCAGAGGACGTATTGTATTCCACCCAAATATTTGATATAGAGATTTCACAGGAAATGGGTAGGTGCATGTTTAGATTCCCTGAATCCAGAAAAGAAGTCACTTTTAAAAAAAGTTCCATATAAGTGCGTGTTCTTATGTGTGTTTTAGAAAAAGAGAGAGAACAATATAACTCAAATCTTGGTATTTAAAATTGATATTTATCAGCACAAGATTTGTAGCAAAACCGACAGACTAAACCAGTCCTCACATAGAAAAGCTTCCGGCGTTTTTACTTTCTCTATACGAGAACTATGTACATAGTGTGTAGAGAAGGTATTGTATTGCACCCAAAAATTCGATACCGAAATTTCACCGGAAATACATGTTTTGAGACTCCCTGAATCCAAAAAAAGCATTTTTAGAAAAATGTCCGTGTGTGTGTCGGTCTATCTGTATGTGTGCGTGTGTGTGTGTGTGTGTCTGTGGGCAGCATAGCTCAAAAATGAAAAGATACCTTTTACATGGAAAATATTTGGATTTTCTAAAAAATGGCTCTAACGATTTTGATTAAAATATCGTATATTAAAGATATTTACCTGACAAATAAAATGTTTATCTTCAATTTTCTGGGAATAGCCTCTGAAGACTACTTTATTCTGGATGAATTTTACGGATTTTTGGATAACTGCTAAACCGTAAGAGATGGTTAAAAACTTACCACACAGTAAATGTAGAACACATTAAAACACACAATTTATGTTATGTACATCTTTTTCGTGGAGTTGATCGTTTTTAACATATTCCTTGTTTTTGGTTTCAGCTGTGAAAAACATACTTTTCTCATACAGGAATTTGTCAACTCCTGTGCATACAAACAAAGGAACTTCAGTGACATAGCAACCAGCTTTTGACTATCACTTTAACCTATGGTACTCCCTTATTTCACTTCTACTTACAAGAAAGCAAGTAATAAGACTATTTTGCTAATGTTTTCTCAATTAGCATGAAGTAAATAGAAGTCTAAGCTTTTTAACAATAATTTTTTGCAGAGATGTAGAGAAAGTTATGCGAATGGAACACATCAGAATTTTTTCTCTCTCCATCGCATGGAGTTGTTTTCACGAATAAACATTTAATTGTAGTCTGCGTATATAGAAACCTTATGAGTATGATAATCACGGATGAGGCCCCCAGTCGCTGGAGCAGAGCAGCGCACGTAGATTCTTGGGACCCTTTAGGACTTATATGACCCTGGGAGGGAGGGATGAGGGGAATATCTGAAGGGCGACCAGGTTCGGATGACGAGGGACACAAACATGGACGGGTCCATAACGTTTCCAGATTTAACGCATACGGCGCCGCCCGAACCCTAACCAAATGCCCCGATCCTCCGGAGATCCCCCTAAAGCATCAGAAGGCGACTCCTGATAGAGTGGTTCAGCAAAGACTCCAGATGCTTGGTACCCTCTGAACCATCCCGTTCGACATGTAGAATCTTTTTGCTCGATTTGAAATGATTCGTTCGTAAAATATATGTATATCGTGAATAACGTAAAATAGATAGGAGAATTACTTGTTATATAATGACATATAGTATACAACATGTTACCATTAGGTGAATTTTTATGGATAAAGAAGGTCTTGTGATTGTTCTTCTTTCTTATATGCCTGTACCGGACATTTTAAACATTAGCCAGAGGTGGTTTGAACTGGTGTACTCTAATACACGTTTTCTCTAGGTTTCTCGCATTATAACCTTACTAACATTGAATAAAACAAATCTGGTGTGTTCGATTCACGCGACTTTCTTTATCTGTTCTGTAAACAAACCAATCTTACAAAAGATAACTCTTTTATCTACCTGGAGCTAATAAAGATAAACATTACCAGAAATTGTCTTAAACTTGGTTCCTTATAAGGGAAATAAGGGAATATACTAGGCTAAAACTGTCAAATCTTTTAAAAGCTGTTGCTATGCGGTTGCCATAGAAATGTGGCTCTCTACGACCAGGAGAAAAACAAAGGAGCTGCGAACCGCAAAAGAACTTTCTGTATAGGAACAGTTCAAATACTTTAAAACTGAAACTGGAATAGCTCGGAAATGGTTAATACAAAAAAGTGAATGCCATAAATTGTGTTTAAACGAAATCTACGGTTTAGTGTATTAACTGTTTGTCTTTCTCTTGTTTACCAGTTATGCAAAATCCATTCAAAATAAAGGGGTCTTCAGAAACTATTCCCAAGAAATTTAAAATATGCATTTTAATTGTGATGCAAATATTTATAATATTCGGTATGTTAATGAGAAATTGAAAAATGGAAAAATTCTTCTATGTAAAGTGTAGTTTTGAGCGTGGGATTTTCCTGAAAATCTTCGTGTCGCATCCTTGAAAGATACTTAACTTAAATACCAAGTTTGGGATTTAACGGACTTCTCGTTACACACACACACACACACACATAGGCGGATTTTTTCTAAAATATTTTTTTTGATACAGTGGTATCCAAAATATGTATTTCTGGTGAAATCTCGGTAATGCATTTTTGGGTGGAATACGACACCTTTGCCATCTACTAGGTACGTACCTACCATTTGGTAGAGAACGTAAAAAGGATGACTGAATACACCAAAAAGTTTATTAATATAGAAGCGAGCCTAATATGTCACACTGAGCCACTTATATACTAAAGAAAGGACCATTCAATTTCTGTGGATTTCGCGCGTTTTGACTCGTTACATGGTCCCAAATATGAATTCCTATTGGGGCGAGTATTCTGGTAACGTTTTCCGAGTATAGGTATGCCCAATTTTATTGTTTAACCTCTTAAATTGCTTCTTATGCAAATCACCATTACTCTGTCCACTACCGTTCGTTATAGCAGTTTATTTGTCTATCTACGGCATTTTAATTGAGATAAATGAGTTAATTGCACATTTTGTTCTAGATACAGGGGATATAATATACTAAAACGATAGTAAAATGTTTAAAAATCTAATGTGTACCATTCACATGACTTTCTCTGTATCCCTGCAATAAACTATTCTTAAAAAGCTTATACTTCCATTAACTTCATGCTAATCAGTAAAACATTAGCAGAAATAGCCATATTACTTGCTTCCTTGTAAGTAGAGGTGAAGTAAGGGAGTACCATAGGTTAAAGTGATAATCAAAAGCTGGTTGCTATGTCATGAAGTTCCTTTGTTTGTATGGACAGCAGTTGACAAATTGCTGTATGAGAAATGTATAAGTTTTTCATAGCAGAAACCAAAAATAAGGAATGTCACAAAAACGACGAACTCCACGAAAAAAATGTATATAACATACATTATGTGTTTTAATGTGCTCTACATTTTTTGTGTAGTAAGTTTTTGTCCATCTCTTACGGTTTAGCAGTTATTCAAAATTTAGTGAAATTCATCCAGAATAAACTACTTTTCAGAGGCTATTCCCAGAAAATTCAAGATATACATTTTATTTGTCAGGTAAATATCTTTAATATACGAAATTTTAATCAAAATTGTTAGAGCCATTTTTGAGAAAATCAAAATTTTCGATAAAAGTTCCATGTAAAGGGTAGTTGGAGGTGGGGGGATTTTTCTCAAAATCTTCGTGTCGCATCCCTGGAAGATACTAAACTTAAATACCAAGTTTGGTATTTTACCGACTTTTCGTTTTTGAGTTATCGTGTTCACAGACACACGGACACACACACACATACACACACACACAAATACACACACACACGGACCTTTTTTCGAAAATGCTTTTTTTAGATAAAGGAGACCCTAAAACATATATTTCCGGTGAAATCTCGGTATCGAATTTTTTTGGTAGAGTGCAATACATTCTCTATACACTATGCCTATAGAGAAAGTAATAAAAAGTGACTCGCTATGTGCCAGTCTTGAAATTATATTCTGTTTCCAAGACATAAAAAGAATAGCAAACAAGTGCTTTAAATGTGATATTCGTCCATAGCAACGAATAGATTGGAGATGTTTAATTACGCACTTTACTTGACATCTATTGTGTGTTTTAATGAGAACTAAACGTTGTGAATGTTAATATTTTTCTGCCTACTACTGTTTATTAGTATACAAAATGTTAAGTTCATTAAGAACGAAGAGGGATTCATAAGTTATTCCCAGAAAATTCAAGGATTTTATTCAAAATTATTTCACTAATTTTTGAATGAATGAAACTTCATTGTAAAAAGTAGTTTGGGCTGGGAGGGATTATTTTGAAACACTTTGTTGAAATTTGAACTTGAATACGAATTTTGGCGTTTTCTCGTTTTTATATTATACTGCTCACATACAAGTATATTTTTCAAAGATCCTATGTACTTCCTGTACCATGTATAGTAAGTAATAGAAATATTGCATTCTTCCAAAAAGTTCAATACCGAGAAACTTCCTGAAAAAAAGAGATTAGAAAATGTATGTCTATAAAACTAAAAAATTTGAACACGAAAGGTGAGTTAAGTACCAAATTTGGTATTTAAGTTTTCTATTTCCAAATATGTGACACAATTAAAAAATGAACACATGATGTGTTCCATTCACATGACTTTCTCTATATCTCTGTAAATTATTATTGTTATAAGTTTATCTTTTATTTATTTCATGCTTATCGAGAAAAATTAGCAGAAATAGTCTTATTTCTTGCTTTATTGTAAGTAGAAGCGAAATAAGGAAGTGCCATAGGTTAAGGTGATAGCCAAAAGCTGGTTACTATGTGACTGATGTTCCTTTGTTTCTATGGACAGGAGTTGACAAATTCCTGTATGAGAAAAGTATGTTTTTCAAAGCTGAAACCAAGAAAAAGGTATATCTCAAAAACGATCAACTCCAGGAAAAAATGTATATAACACAAATTGTGTGTTTTAACGTGCTTTACATTTTTTGTGGGTTAAGTCTTTGTCCATCTCTTACGGTTTAGTAGTTATAAAAAAATCATCCAGAATAAAGTAGTCTTCAGAGGCTATTCCCAGAAAATTCAAAATATACATTTTATTTGTCAGGTAAATAACTTTAATATACGAAATTTTAATCAAAATCGTTAGAGCCTTTTTTAGAAAACCAAAATTTTCGAAAAAAGTTCCATGTAAAGGGTAGTTTGGGGTGGGGGGGTTTTTCTCAAAATCTTCGTGTCGCATCCCTGGAAGATACGAAACTTAAATACCAAGTTTGGTATTTTACCGACTTTTCGTTTTTGAGTTATCGTGTTCACAGACACACGGACACACGGACCTATTTCTGAAAATACTTTTTTTTTGGATACAGGGGACCCTAAAACATATATTTCCGGTGAAATCTCGGTATTGAATTTTTTGGTGGAGTGCAATACATTCTCTATTCACTATGTACATAGTGAGTATAGAGAAAGTAAAAATCCCTTTCTCCAAAATACTATTTATATGGAGTTTTAATAAAAATTTCGGATTTTCTCAGAATGACTCTAAGGATTTTTAAATAAACAAAACGCGTTAAATTTTTACATGACAAATGAAATGTATGTCTTGAATTTTCTGAGGATAGCCTCTATGTTTTTCATTCTGGATGACTTGAATAGCTGGTAAACCGTAAGAGATTCACATAATTTTACTACACAAAAATGTGGATCTTATTAAAACGCACGGTTTATGTCAGATACATTTTTCTGTGAGGCTAATCATTTCTGATATATTCATTGTTGTTGGTTTAAATATTTGAAAACTTATACTTTTATCGTATGGGAATTCATCATTCGTTTTTATTTTTCTTGTTCTTGAAAATAGAACCGAATTCAGATATCATCATATGCTTTTAAAATATTTAATTACAGCTGCAAGACACTAGGTAATAAAACTATTTCTGCTAATGTTTATCTAGATTAGCATGAAGCAGATAGAAGGGTAAACTATTGTAAGAATAGTTTGTTTTGGAATATGTAGAGAAAGTCATGCAAATGTAACGCGCCAGATTCAGTGGATCTAAACACACTTATTTTCTCTGACATTTGACGCTTGCTATACTTTTCTGTCTAAGCTACAAATCTAGTCTGTATTTTTACTTTCTCTACACGTTCTATGTACATAGTGTAGAGAGAAGGTTTTTTTTGTAGTCTTTAACGCCCGCTTTAATTACTTATGGCACCGCAGGCGGTGACACTGATGATACATGAATGATGATGGAGCACCGGTGGAATGCAATGGCGGGGGAAACTGGAGAACTCGTAGAAAACCCGCCCCAGCGCCGCTTTGTCCACCACAAATCTCAAATGCGGTCGCTTGGGATCGAACCCGGGCCGTCTAGGTGAGTGAGTGGTCTAACCACATGACCACGGCGCGGCCTATAGAGAAGGTATTGAATTGCTCCCAAAAATTCGATACCGAGATTTCACCGGAAATAAACGGTTTTGGGTTCCCTGTATTAATCAAAAACTTTTTGAGAGAAAAGTCCGTGTGTTTGTCCGTGTGTCTGTGAACACGATAACTCAAAAACGAAAAGTCTGTAAAATACCAAACTTAGTATTTGAGTTTAGAATCTTCCAGGGATCGACACGAAGATTTTGAATAAAAAAAATCCCTCCACCCCAAACTACCCTTTGCATGAAAAAATTGAAACTTTTAATTTTTTAAAAAATAGCTCTTACAATTTTGATTAAAATGCTAGACAAAAACGTACTATAGAAAAATATAGATATTGCTAAAACACACATCGCCCTCTGTGGAGTAATAGTTACGATACTAACTTCATATACCCAAGGTTGCGGGCTCAAACCCGGCGGAGGGCGATGGATTTTTTCGGGCGTAAAAATCCTTAGCATGACTTCCTTCGGAAGGGCCGTGGGTCCCGTGTCGTAGATTTACGGCACATAAAAGGACCTCAAACCTAATAGAGAGGCCTCTGAGCAAAATTAAGCGGTATAGAATGGGACGCTGAGAACCACAGCAGTTAAAGAAAACGCCATTTCATTTTCATTTTGCTAAAACACACATCACATACATTTTTTCGGAATTGACCGTTTTCGAGATATTCCTAGTTATTGGTTTCAGTTTTAAAATACTTAAACTTTTCCCTTACAGGAACTTGTCAACTCCTAGTCATGCAAAGAAACAGATTTCAATCCATTAGCAGCCACATTTTAAAACATTTGAATGTCGGTTTAGCCTAGAGGTTCCCTTATTACCTTCTACAAGGTACTGTGAATGTTAAAAAGTAGCATTTTTTGTTTAAGGCTCTAATAAAACCTCTATTATTTCTAGTTCCAGAAAATGTATCCTTTTAGGGGGTTAAGAGGATTTTAATCAATTTAAATATAATTTAAATGCTAGTCTGCATTTCTTTAAAGATGTTATGCTGTTTAGAACATTTGTATCTTTAAGTTCAGTTTTCCCAAAACAGCATTTTTGAATACTTATATACCGTTTCCTCAGAAACTATGAGAGCTGGAAAACTGAAACTTTCAGCACATATAT
Organism: Hymenopus coronatus; assembly: GCA_030762935.1. Classification (NCBI taxonomy): domain Eukaryota; kingdom Metazoa; phylum Arthropoda; class Insecta; order Mantodea; family Hymenopodidae; genus Hymenopus; species Hymenopus coronatus. Next base: position 34,592,283 of record CM060897.1, read on the forward strand.
ACAAGATACAGTTGAACTTTCTGAACCACAATCGTGATTTATACATTGAGCATATTAAGAAAGCAACAACATTGCATATTTTTCACATTTCTATTTTTTTTTTAATTTGAAAATATATTTATTTTTTAATTTCTACTGAAATTGTATCATAGCTAAATAATTGAGGTTCAGAAGATAGATGATTGTACTAAGAACAAGCATGCAAAAGTATGGTTATGTATTGCATGCAGTGTGAGAAAAAAAGGTTTATTACTTTTCTGCTGAATGAAATGTTTTTATAGAGTCAATCACATAAGCTATTAATGCAAACAACCACTTGAAATAATTGTCATGATTTATTGAATAATTCATATAAATTTCTGGAAAAAAAATTGCATAATTTAAGAGCAGTGGTAATTAAACTCACTTAAGGTGTAATTTCCGTATGTTCAGACTTCACTGTCTCCTTATATGGAATTAAGTGATAAGACCGTTACTGCTAGTGTTTATCTCGATTAACATGAAGTAGCTAGGAGAATAAGTTTATTAACAATAATTTGTTATAGAGATGTAAAGAAATTTATGTGAATGGAACACATCATATTTTTACTTTCTCTACACGTACTATGTACATAGTGTATAGAGAAGGTATGTATTCCACCCAAAAATTCGATACTGTGATTTCACCGGAAATACATGTTTTGGGCCCCCTTGAATCCAAAAAAAAGCATTTCTGGAAAAAGGTCCTTGTATGCGTGTGTGTGTGTCCGTGTGTCTGTGAACACGAAAACTCAAAAACGAAAAGTCGATAAAATACCAAACTTGGTATTTAAATTTAGTATCTTCCAGGGATGCGACACGAAGATTTTGAGAAAAAATCGCCCCACCCCAACTACCCTTTACATGGAACTTTTTTTGAAAATTTTTATTTTCTGAAAAATGGCTCTAACAATTTTGATTAAAATATCACATATTAAAGATATTTACCTGACAAATAAAATGTATATCTTGAATTTTCTGGGAATAGCCTCTCAAGACTACTTTATTCTGGATAAATTTTACGAAATTTCGCATAACTGCTAAACCGTAAGAGATGAACAAAAACTTACCACACAAAAATTGTAGACATGTTAAAACCCACAAATTTATGTTGTATACATTTTTTTCGTGTAGTTGGTCGAATTTGAGATATGCCTTGTTTTTGGTTTCAGCTTTGAAAAACTTATACTTTTCTCATACAGGAATTTGTCAACTGCTGTCCATACAAACAAAGGGACTTCTGTCACATAGCAACCAAGTTTTGACTATCACTTTAACCTATGGTATTCCCTTATTTCGCTTCTACTTACAAGGAAGTAAGTAAAGCATTTTAACAATAATTTGTTGCAGAGATGTAGAGAAAATCATGAGAATGGAACTCATCAGATTTTTCTAGGATAGTGTAATGTATGAATGAGGAGTTCAAACACCCTTATACACCAAGGTAACAGCATGGTAGCGTTTACTGGGTCAAGTTGAGAGCGGCGAGCGAGGGGAGGGCACAGTGGTATATAAAGCTGGTCGGGTCCCCTCTCGCAGGATATCGCTCTGTGTATACTTGTGTGTGTGGTTAACTTCCAACTTCCTCTTCAACCATGTGCGATGACGATGTTGCTGCTCTCGTCGTGGACAACGGCTCCGGCATGTGCAAGGCCGGCTTCGCTGGGGATGATGCCCCCAGGGCCGTGTTTCCTTCTATCGTCGGCAGGCCGAGATACCAGGTATGCACTTTGAAAATTATACAAACCAGTAAAACACTATTCAAAATTCTATTAGGTATGCTTAATGACCAAATTTAGAAAAAAATTACGCGATTCTAACTCGATTAAGCATTTTTTGCAGTTAAAATGTTCTGTATTTCTAAGGGGACACTTGGTGTCAAAAGGTTTTGAAAATTACATACATACTTTATAATTTTAAATTGAATCTAATATTTCTGTGTTCAAATGTAATGTTTGTGACTTTCATTATTAATATACACATTAGTATACATTTAATAAATGTATCATATAAGCGAAAAATTCTTTTTTCAACTATCTCTTCCTAATAATTTCAGTAGTTTCATACCCTAAATATAAGGGTTTCTGGAATGAAGAAAATAACTAGATCATAATAAATTGTACAGTTGACATTGTTTTGAGTTTTAACCGAGCTAAATTTTAAATGTAATTACTTGTAGGTAATTCATTCAGTTTTCAATACATCTAATTTGAAAGGTGTGCTATAAGAATATAGCCACAAGAAACAAATGCTTAATTTCTGATGAACAAGTTAGTAAAATAGGGCAATACTAATTGACTACTCAGAAAGTGATTAGAAAGCTGAATACAACATTTCAATAGACAATGCGCAATATACTCTTCATATTTAAGACATTGTACATGTCCAATGTGACTATGTCCTGTAGGATCGGCTCCATTCCCGTTAAGTCACCCGGTTAGAGTTGCTTAGGTATTTTCATGCCCAGAACTTCTCCAGCATTAACAATTATTACGCCATCGTCCTCCGTCGAATATTAAAGCAAAGGGGGACGAATTACAGGAAAATATATTTATATTACTTTGCAGTAGTAATCGGTAAAACAAATAAAGTATTAATAATACTAAGCGAAATTTGATATTAATTTTTAAATTCCTAACTTTGAAATTTAATTTGCATAATGATGGTTTTTTTTTACATGAAAACAACTTTTGTGTAATCTCGTTTAATTTAAGTATGAAGTTACAAAATGCTACAAGGACACCTGCATTTCTTGTTGGGTAATGCATAGATCATTCGTCAAATATTGTATATAAGAGAAAGAAAATTTTGAAACCTTCATATTCGCTAATTCAATTGGCATAAATAGCAGAATAGAATTTATATTTAACATTTTTTTTAAGAGAAGCTAACATAAGATAATGCAGATGGTCAAAATGGGTAAAACAATTAGTCAAATGCGACTTTACGCAAGGGAAGTTGCAAACAGAGAGTTGCAGAATATTTCTAGTTTTTTAACTAGTTTATTTATATTAATGTTTGTCTATATTTTGGGTGAGGTTTGGTTACGTATTTTGTTTTTAATGGAATCGATCCATTATGAAATAGTTTCGATATAATTGTATTATCGTTTTTACAATCTTCTTTTCTGGGTACACCTGCATTTAGGCTTCAGGATCTGAACGCAACATTTTTCCAGAAAGTTATTAACTCTGTGTAGAGAGCATCTTAAATTTACGTTTTTTCAACAAAACAATATTTTTTCAAATATTTCAAGTTACTGGATAATCACGTAGCTTCTAATTAATTTGCATCTTGTCTATAGAATGAATGTTTTGTTTTGATCTGTGTCCAAAGGCTCTGTTTTAATAACTTGTAGATTACTCGCATCTGTATTAACATTTTTTATAATTATTGAAAGAGTTTTAGTGTCTCGGTATTTAAAAATGTGCCGATACATATAGATAAATTGAATATAAACTTCCTATTCTACATTAAAACAATTCTTTTGTATTAATTGTTACCTGGGGGCCTGCAAGTAATTGGTTGAAATTAGGATAGGAATAGCTTTTTGAAAGATATGCATAACCTGACCTGAAGCACAAGTATCTAGGCGTTGTTCATATTGGTCAAATGGTGCACAATTTTACGTAAGGAATTGGGAGTGTGGATAGCTTGTTTAAGATAGGAAAGGTACAATCAGGCTGATCAAATCGGTGACATAATCAGGATTTGAGCCACACATTTTCAGCTTTTTGTGTCGTTGCTCTAACCAGCTGAGTTGCCATGATAAATGGCTAGTACGGAATTAAATTTCCCATTGGAATCTTTCCAAGTTTAACACCATATGGGTGGAAAAACAACTTATTACATACCAAACTTTAGGAGTATGTCTTTATACACACATTATAGGTGGTAACATTTTGGAAGGAGTCGGACAGTACTTCAGGTTTTAGAACATTCACAGATCGGTCCCCGTAAGCTATCATCTAATTTTCTAAAGAATCTTTCAATACACAGATTTTTGTCCAGATTGTCCTGTTTTATACACAAGGATTTGCAACATCGGTTAATTCCGTATATGGCAGATATAAGATGCTAATTTTGTCAGATCCTAATCGTGAAAATGTTTGGTTCGGATAATTTGGAAACGCTGGAGACATCTATATTAGGAATTGGGAATGTGGGTAGTTGCAAATGTAAATTTTGATGCATAAGTATACGAAGTTTGATAAAAAGCTGTATGTAAGGGATTGAATAAAAATGGATTTATTTTCTGAAACTCGTTGGAATCCTAAAATGTTCGCTTCATCCTAAGTGCAAGTAATCAGTTTGGTCTAGATGCTCCAATGGTGCCAATATAAGGGTATATAAATATGTACGAGCAATGATGGCAAAATTATAAGATATTAGAGAATTTTTTCTGAGTTATGATCACGTGTACAAATTTCTGATCCGTTTGCCAAGCGGTGTAGTTTTTGCGTAAGGGGTTGAATATAGAAGCAAGGGTAGTTTTTAAAAATTATTAAAATTATTATCTGTTAGTTGTCCAGAGTAGTTGTATGTTTTATTCGGATGCAAAAAGATCGTTAAATGCAGTGAAATTTAACTCGAGTCGTGTGTAGTCTTGGCCAACGTATTAATTGTGAAATTTTCTAAAAGGTTTCAACCCTAAAAGCAACCTTGCAATTGATAAGTGCTTTAAACTGTAAACTTGAACATTTTCAGCATTTCTAGTGTAATCTGTGGAGTCTCTAAATATTGACAATGTTTATATTAAAATGTTGATATCGTGATGATATTTTGCAGGGTATCATGGTAGGCATGGGACAGAAGGACAGTTACGTTGGAGACGAGGCCCAGTCCAAAAGAGGTATCCTTACAGTGAAGTATCCTATTGAACATGGTATCGTAACGAACTGGGACGACATGGAGAAAATCTGGCATCACACATTCTACAACGAACTTCGAGTAGCACCTGAGGAACACCCCGTACTGCTGACTGAGGCGCCCCTCAACCCAAAGGCAAACAGAGAGAAGATGACGCAGGTAACATACGATGAAATAATAGATGGAAAACCTGCTTACAGCATCAGCTGTTTTTACTTTATCTACTTTTACGTGTGTACAATGTACATAGTAGATAAAGTAATTTCCAGCCCAAATAGATACCGAGATTTCGCCGGAAATACACGTTTTAGAACCCCTGAATCCAAAATACATTTTTAGAAAGAAATCATGTTTGTGCCTGTGTAGCTACAAAAAAAGTCCGTTGGACCAAATTTGGTGTTTAAATTCAGGGGTTTATTTATTAATTTGGTTTAGTAAGGCTATTTCAAGATGATTATTAAAATTTTTGTTACTAATTTCTGTTTTAACAATAAAGATAATCAATCCAATAATAAAGTTATAACAATAGATTAAGATCTATATAAATATTATCTATCTTCCAAGGAAGCAACAAGGCGATTTTCAAGAAAATTCCCGCACCTCCAAACAGCCTTTACATAAAATATTTATTTGCTCAAAAATAGCTCTAGCAATTTTGATTAAAATGCCATATGTTTAAGATATTTTCATTACAAATGGAAAATGTAGCACAATTTCTCAAACATATTTTGTACGTAAAATTAACTGGTTTCCAAGATGTCCCTTGTTATTCGCTCAGTTTTAAACTAATTAAACTTTTCTCAAACGCGGAAGTGAACTTCCTTTCATCTCCTGTTTTACTATTGAGAATACGAAAGAGGAACCGAATTTAAATTGGTTTCACATAGCGATAACTGTTACAAAATTTGATTATCGCTTTAGCCTCGTGTATTCCCTTATTTTCTTTCTACTTACAAGTGAGCAAGTAATTAGACCATTTCTACTAATATTTGTCTAGATTAGTATTGTATAGATCAAAGCATATCTTATGTAAGGAAAATTTGTTTGTGGAACACTAGAGAAAGTCGTGTGAATGGAACACGCCAGATTTTTTTTTATATGAACTATAAAAATGCCCATCAATTGGTTATAACGTTCGCTTGTTCAATACAATCGCAGTCTCCTCGCCTCCTTAAGACCATCACATTGTGACGTGGAAATTTACATAGCTTAAGCAATACTTGGATATTTTAACAGTTTTAAAATATATATTGTAAAAGACGCACACTCTTTGTAATTCGTTTGTCGTGAAGTTTTAAAAAATTGTAGAATTACATTTCCAGTCTCTTGCAAACTTGTCACATTATTAGCAAAAGCATGGATTATTAAAACCTTAAAGCACAAACGTATTAATTGGTACGCTTTTAATTTGACTCTTACTTCGTCCACTTTCTAAAACTTTTTATTAATTTTTTTTATTTTACATGCTTGCAATTATGTTCATCTCGTAGATTCCAAGATGCCGTACTATTAAAACGCCACACTTGTACAAAGCAGTTCATTAATTTAACAACGGTAAAGATAGCTGTTAAAAGCTGAAGGTACTATGGTAGTACTGAAGGTAATTTATAGAAGTTGGAAGCCAACCTATGATTTTTACTAGATCCAATTAGTGCGTATAATTGGTCAATATATTGACCAAAATGAGCTAAATAGTTTATAATTTATAAGTAAGGAATTAATTACCTATAATTAATGTGTACAACGTTTTGTCTCGCTAAATTAAGAAGTATAGATTTCTGCACAAGAGAGTCAAGCAGAAGTTTTTCAAAGCTTTAAGATATTTTTAAAAGATTTTAAATCCTGCACTTTTAGTCTTGAATCCATTAAATATTTGCTGTGTTCCGCAGTAAAGGTCCAAAAATATTCTCTAATATTCATATTAAATGAAGCGGAATGAAATTAGTGGAAACGAATATGGGGAGCAATATTGCACTTGACCACTCTCTCCCATACCTTTAAAGTATTACATATTTAGCCTACGTCATCAGACATCTCATGCGCGCTCCTATTTTGTTGTTCATTTTTTTTGTGTAATTATAAAGTTAATGGAATCTAAAACAAATGCTGCTTATGATTTTGACCTTTTGCATTATACCTTGCACTGAAACATCGAATTATTTGTATTAGGGCTTATTAGATGATCCAAATTAGCATACGACAAATCCCACGTGTAAACACAGACTTGATCTCCTTGGTGGTTGGATCATCGTGTCTCGCCAATGACGTGGGTTTGACCGCCCAAACTTGGCTGGATTCTCGTCCACCAACCATTAAAGGCAGTGTGTGTGACCAATGTCGCCTGTGTTTTGTTACACAGCGGTCTTAGAAAATCTTTAACTGAAAACGCATGGAGTTAGCTGACTTTTCCAATTTTGCTAGTATCGAATCTTTGAAGGAATGTGTTGCCATCTTCACAAATTCTCGAGTTACTTTTTCTTCTCTACTTCGCACATGGTATATAGGAAGAGAAAATATTGTATTAAAAAAAATATCTATACAAAATTTCGCTGGAAATAGACATTTCAGGGTCCCCTGCATAAAAAAGTAATATATATAAAGGCCCGTGTGTGTTTGTGAACAGAATAACCGGAATACGAAAAGTCGGAAATGGAGTTTTATTTATGGACACTTTTTAACTACTGTGGTTCTCAGCGTCCCATTCTATATTGGGCGTGAAAGACCGCTTAATTTTGCTCAGAGGCCTCTTTATCAGGCTTGAGGTTGTTTCCCGTAATGTAAATCTACGACACGGGATCAACGACTTGACTCCCCTTCAGAAGGAAGCCATGCTAAGGAATTTTACGCCCGAAAAAATTATCTCCTCCGCCAGGTTTGAACTAAATACTAAACTTTATATTTTAGTTCAGGCTCTTGCAAGAAGGCGATACGGACTACCCTTTACATGGCCTATTTCTCAAAGATGGCTGGAGCGATTTTGATGAAAATATCGCATATTGAAGATAATTACTTGACAAACAAATTACTGGGAAATTCCTTTCCACTTACAAGAAACTAAGTAACAAGAGAATTTCTGCTAACCTTTATCTAGATTAGTATGAAGTAGATAGAAGAATAGTCTTTTCTAAGAATATTTTGCAGAACGGGTAAAGAAAGTCGTGTGAATGGAACGCGTCAGATTTTTAGTGAGAGTTTTGGCAAAGAAAACCACCAGGTTCGGGTACCGCCCGATCGACCCAGATTGCAACTTTGTGGATTTTGCATCGGACCTTATAAGGTCATCAGCCTTGCGTAGTCTTACAAGGCGACCTTGTATTGTACACATGGTAGCCGTGTTGAGATTTGCATGTGTCGACCTTGGACTATTGACGGGGGGGGGCGCATTATTATAACAACACCTCGAGGGTAAATTAACACATGTTTACACATTATCGAATTAAGGGATATCCGCAATTAAATCTGGTATCTCGTTATTCTACACGAAGTAACATTTGAAATGCAAACATGCATATATTTAAATGCTAGAAATGTGACATAAAATCGGTGTTTTTAGAAGCGATTACGATATTTTATACCATCTGGAATTGCAGGTTTTCTCGTTAAATTTAACTTTTCGTTATTTTCCATACTCGAAACGTACACATGAATACGCGACATCTATTTAGAGAATATTTTTTTTTTCCTAAATATTTTTCTTATGAATTGAATATTTCAAAATTTGAATATTTTATTCTTCAATTTCTCTTCACTTCTGGAATACTTACTTTAAAATCTCATGTTCTTTGTTTTTTAATTCCCTCCATTATACTTCCAATATTCTCTTAAATAGTTTCACCAATACCTTTTACTCAATGCAGTTATGAAACATATCATAGCATCCCTATCCACCATAATGTGTAGTACAATATTTGGGCTATATATACTTTTTTTTATCCGTTTTGATACTCCGGCCTCCTGTAAAAACTCTTATTCAGTTAGGCAAAATAACTTTTAAGAATAATTCAAAATTACTAGTCTCGATTACTAGTATTTACAAATTCAAATTAATGGCTATCAGAATATATCGACACTAAGAGTACTTACAATTAAAGTGTTGTTAAAAATACTTCTTACGACTTACAGAATCGGAGGAAACTTGACAGCTTCTTTAGAGAGGCTGAAATTCTGCATTAAGGTGTATGTAAACAATTTTGTGGCACTTAGAGTGTGTAAATATTTCTTTCTAAAATTTCAATATGTGTAATTATTTTTTTTTTCCATTTGTTTACCACAAATAATTCAGATAATTTCAAAATGATTTATTGTCTGCGAAATGGTAAAACCTCATCTTGTATAGCATATTTATTGCGTGTAAATAACATTTAGATTTTATCCATTGCCTCGCAATCTTTTGCGCATGCGTGACTTTGGTAACTAAAACGCTAATAAAGTAAAACGATATTGTTTGGTTTAAAGTAAATATCAAGGCACAAGGGAATATCGATACACGTTTTCCGCATTGGTTTAAATGCACTATGTTGCAGCTACATAGCTTACAGGACGCTATTCGTAAGATAGTCGAATGTAGTACTGGGTATTTTCAAACAAAAGAATCTTAATATTTCATCAAATATATTATTGAGATCTCTGCTTTACTTTCGCTAATTTTGCCCATTAGTAAGTAGAGGAAAAGTTGTAAGAATTGCGGAGACTTCACCAAAATTCACATTTTGAGACTGTCTGAAAATTAGAGAGAGGGAAAAAGTCCCTGTGAATAGAATAACGAAAACAGAAAATGAATAAATCCCATTCCCCGAGGATGCAATGCAAACAATTTTCAATGAAACTACTTTTTGTATGAACAAATTTAGTTTTATTTTCTCAAAAAAGTGGCTCTAATAGTTTTATTACACTATAAATAAAATTTATATTTTGATATTTTTTTTTTTGCAATAGCCTGTGAAGCACTCTTTATTTTAAACTACTTTGTCTTTTTGCCGTTTATCAATAATATTAATCTTGCCTACTAAACAATCTAGATCTCTTTAAATCGCGCAACTTTTCAAATAAATCGTTTTGTGCAGTTAATTTTTGTTTGTTTTTCGTTTTGTTTGAATTCACAAAAACTTTATCAACTAAAAAGCTTGTCGTTTTGTTTTTTTTATACCTACAACAAAATGTGTATACCTATAAAGGTTTAGCTATTTAACGAGAAGTAGATAAGATTTGAAATAAAGTATGTGGAATAGTAGGCTAAGTGTCGTATGATTGCAATGTAGAACCTTTTCTAATGTAAATTTTGGTCAGTCATGTTTCATTGGAATTAATTTAACATTTTGTGTATTTTTTTATTAAATTGAGTAAATTTAAGTAAAAATTGTACTCTATTAATGTCGAACTGTGTACAATTTGCATATAAAGATAATTTTGATTTTTGAACCATGTATTGTTGCGATCAAGTGAAAATTTTAGTTCCTGTTGGAACAGCAATTCAGTGGAAATGAAAGGTTCTAAATCGTTCTTTCGGAAAGAACGGTGTCTTTCAATGGCGAAATAACTTGAACATCATTTTTATGGTTTTGACATCATTCCATATACAGGCACACCCTCACAATTCAATCGTAACATCTAAGCAAAATGTAAAAATACAGTCGTGTGGTACTCAACGCGAGCACGTAAAAAAAAAAAAAAAAAGAAAGAAAAAAAAAAAAAGAAAAAAAAACCGCAACTTTTCTTTGCACTATATGTTGATACTTGATAGCTGAGAGTTTAACAAACTCGGTGTTACCCATTTAAATTAAAAACACTTGTAGCTTATTCATTACCAAGGAAGCAAGTTTACAGAGCGTAGCGGGCACGCATTGCATAAAGTATGTTATTACATTGCTAAGGTTGGCCGGTTTGGCAAAGCACATCTTTCTAAACTAAATTTTAAAGAGTTTCCGCAGCTTTTGTAAAAATGGAAACTCCATTCTGTTTGGAGTTAACCCGCCTTGAAATAAATCGATATGGTTTCAAATATTATCATTCCTGTGTAAACTCCGTATAATGATACACTAAGTGCTGCATAATACGAAACAATTTGTTGCAACTCTGTTTTTCTCTACAACTTCTCTTTGGAAGATAAAGAAAGTATTCTATTCCATTCAAAACATTCAGAGCGTTAGAAATGCTTTGAGGTTCCCCTGATCGTAAAAATGTATGCGTATAACTAAGGATATTAAAACTTTTTCAGTCCAACATCTTTGAAGAATTCAAAATTAATATTTTACGAAATTCAGTCACTTCGATTCCAAACTATCCCTTAAAAATGTTACAATTCATCAAAAACTCTTCACGGTTTTGATTAAGTATAGTGTTTGAGATAATTATCTTGAATTTGTTTTACAAACAAATCTTTAAGTACTTTTTGAGAAAATTAAAAAGTTTTGGAAAAAATGTTCCATGTAAATGGTAGCTGGAGATGGGGAGATTTTCCTCAAAATTTTCGTGTCGCATCATTTAAAGATGCTGAACCTAAATACCACGTTTATTATTATTATTATTATTGATTTTTCGTTTTTGAGTTGAATTTGTCCACAACCCACTTTTTCCTAAACATTTGTTTAAATTCAGGGGATGTAAAAAAACAAACAAAAAAAAAAACGTATTTTCGGTGAAATCTCGGCATCGAATTTTCGGTGGAATACAATACTTTCTCTACCTGCTATGTACATAGTGAGTGTAGAGAAAGTAAAACTGTGAGAGATGTTTCTCTGAGTTTCATTGGCATTAGCTCGTGGAGGTTATAAGAACATTTATTATTTTTCAGATAATGTTCGAGACGTTTAACACACCAGCCATGTACGTGGCTATCCAGGCCGTGTTGTCACTGTATGCTTCCGGTCGTACCACTGGTATCGTGCTGGATTCTGGAGATGGTGTCTCTCATACCGTGCCCATCTACGAGGGTAAGTAAAACCATAAACGTGAAGAGTTCTCGGAAGCAGTTCTAGAGCAATAGTGTAGAACTGGTTGGATACAAGCGGAAGTACAGAACCATTCATTAGTATTCCCAAGAGCCTCATTCCGAGAACTTAATGGAAAACCACTACTCGAGTCCTGCACGACATAACATGGACGCCTAATATATCTGCAATTCGCAAAACGTCGCTGTGTAGCGGTCTTGCATACTAAAATGGGGTAGTGAGCGGAAAAAAAATAACTGCACTTCGATATTGGAAATGTAGTTTTATTTATGGACGTTCTTTAACTAGTGTGGTCACATTCTATATTGGGCGTGAAAGATCACTTAATTTTGCTCCGAAACCAATTAGCATCGAGAGGTTCTTTTACGTGCCGTAAATTACGACACGGGAACCAACGGCTTTACTTCTCTTCCGAAGGAAGCCATGCTTAGGATTTTTTCCTCCGCCGGGTTTGAACCCGCGACCCTATTTCGATATTATTTGGTGTCTGTTGGTGCCGGGCAACCTCTCGCCATACTATTGGACAATAACAACGTAAATGGAATTAATAAACAAGCCAGATGTCATTTAATTCTTTTATTGTTAAAGGATACTCGTTATTCAGTTTCGAAAATGTTTTAAAATCTTTCCATGATGCAATTTTATTTACTTTTGAATTTTCAGTATAAATTGTTTTTCATTATATCCATCACAGTTGGATAGTTAATGTTTATAGTTTTAGTAGCTGAAGTGACGCTGTTTTTTTAGAAGAAATGTTTTAATGTTGATCAAATTTAATATTTAATTGTATTACATAAACAACATGCAAACTTTAAAATTGAAAACTTTTCATCATATGGGGCTTTTTAAATAAACAAAATCCCGAAGAATTGGGTAGTAATTGGTTAACTCTGTAACGAATAGCTTTAAATTATGGGATAGACATTATTAAACGCATGGATAAAAGCATTTATATTTGCTGCAATCGACGTGCCGCATTGCTATTTTTTACTTTCTCCATACGCACTATGTACATAGTGTATAGAGAAATTGCACTCCACCAAAAATTCGATACCGAGATTTCACCGGAAATATATGTTTTAGGGTCCCCAATATCCAAAAAAAGCATTTTCACAAAAAGGTCCGTGTGTGTGTGTATGTGTGTGAACACGGTAACTCGAAAACGAAAAGTCGGTAAAATACCAAGTTTGGTATTTAAGTTTAGCATCTTCCAGGGATGCGACACGAAGATTTTGAGAAAAATCCCCCCCACCCCCAACTACCCTTTACATGGAACTTTTTTCTAAAATTTTGATTTTCTCAAAAATGGCTCTAACGATTTTGATTAAAATTTCGTATATTAAACATATTTACCTGACAAATAATATGTATATCTTGAATTTTCTGGGAATAGCCTCTGAAGAGTAATTTATTCCGGATGAATGTTACTAAATTTTGAATAGCTGCTAAACCGTAAGAGATGGACAAAAACTTACGCCACAAAAAATGTAGAGCACATTAAAACGCACAATTTATGTTATATACATTTTTTTCGTGGAGTTCGTCGTTTTTTGACATTCCTTATTTTTGGTTTCTGCTATGGAAAAATGTATACTTTTTTCATACAGGAACTTGTCAACTCCTATCCATATAAACAAAGGAACTTCATTGACATAGCAACCAGCTTTTGACTATCGCTTTAACCTACGGTTGTCCCTTATTTCGCTCCTACTTACAAGGAAGCGAGTAATTAGACTATTTCTGCTATTTTTTTTTTTCTGATTAACATAAAGTAAATATAAGTATAAGCTTTTTAAGAATTATTTGGTGCAGGGATATGGAGAAAGTCATGTGAATGGTACACATCAGATTTTTTTCTTTTGAAGACGCTCTAGTTTAAAACTAGAAGTGCTCCTTTCTTGTGACTGCTACTGATTTTCCCCCATGTGATTAATATTTGAATTTGTATGCAGTTACGCGAGAATTTCAAATATTTGACAGTCGCATCATTTACTTCGCCTTTGAGTAATTTGCTTACTCTCCTTCCGGTTGCATTATATTTCACTTAAGTAGAATTTTGGAGCGTGGTACCAGTTATATAGTTTAGTATTTGTGAGATGAAAGGTAGCCTGGGGGAAAACATTGTGCGGTAAGCGGGATTTTAACTTCCCAAATTCGAGCCATCTTGCCCGAGTTTTATTTAAATTTTAAGATAACCATACCATACACATGTCATTTTGGTATACAGAAGGAAATCTTGTTTTTCTGCCTGCATTTTGAATATATTTTCAGCTCGTAATTTCATACCTACTTGTTTTAAAAACTGAAAACGTTTTTCTAGTTTCTTTCAAGAATAAAAAATCTGATTAATTTTACATAGCTGATGTTCTGTGTATAGCAAATTAATTTTGCTAATGAATATGTGCATTGTAAAACGTAACACATTTACATTTATTCATGAAACTTAACTTATATGGGAATGTTGCTTTCAAAACTATTTTGGCATGTGTTGTAAAATCCTTGAAATTGTGAAATTCCGAACTTGTATTACTTAATCCTTTTTAATCTTGCTTTTAGGATAATTTAAAAGTCCTAGCCAATCAAAGTTAAAACTGCTAAATGTGATGCACACAAGTGATTAGGATGAAGTGTTTATATCGGGCCGGTCCAACACTCTCATCGATGTCTGTGGCGCTGCGACTCGCCCACGGCCCAGTGCATGGCACACCAACATATCGCTTAAAACTTTTGTTAGAATTCATAAAACACTTTCACCACTAACATAGGGAAGTTAGTTGCATCCAAGCACTGCCAACACTCTCGTCGGTGAATCTTGACTCTTAATAAAAGGTAATATAAATGTACTTTTGGTCAAAATGATTTTGCCTCAAAATGTACTTTAAATAAGAGTTTCAAAGTAGTCTATAAGAAGTATTTCTATTCACTGAAGTTGCAAATATGAATTGAATAACACGTTGCTAAATTCAACAAGCAGTGTTCTACCCATTTGCTATCGTCACTACAACACGCCAGTCTGTCTCTTGCACAAGGCAACAGCGCGGCAGGCATTAGTCATGACGACTCTGGCTGCTACTATAGCATTTGCATTTGACCAACCTATTTGTAGGATTTACATGCATGTCCTCTAGCCACCTTTATCTTTATACAAGGTATTTATCAAGAAAACCGATTTGTTTTAAATAACCATGTTACTGAACCAAAGTATTTTCTTAAGCATTTACAGATGGTTTTTACAGTCCTAAAATTTGATGCAGCCATCTTCAATGTTTCGGAGAAAATGGGGTTATTTGTGCCAGACAATGTCATTCAAGGAAAAATCAAACACTCGTATATTTGCAAAGAAAAATCTCCTAGACCAATGTGTGGGATTACTTTATAGGTATATAGTGATGCAGAATTCACAGTATAACACGTAAAACATTTAAAATACAAGTATTGTGCCTAAAATTTTAGAATGTACGTTAAATTAGAGGAAATTCCATTTGAGAGATCATAAAAAAAACAAAACAAAAAAACTAAACGTTATTTTGGGGTATTTTCCTGCTGTTATGGTTTTATTGAAGTATTGCACACTTTTCAGGTTACGCACTGCCACACGCCATCCTCCGTCTGGACCTGGCTGGTCGCGACCTCACGGACTACCTGATGAAGATCCTCACGGAACGTGGCTACAGTTTCACTACCACGGCTGAGCGGGAAATCGTCAGGGACATCAAAGAAAAGCTGTGTTACGTTGCGCTCGACTTTGAACAAGAGATGGCTACTGCTGCCAGTTCCAGTTCCTTGGAGAAGTCATACGAACTACCTGACGGTCAGGTAAGCATTTCTGCAACAAGATCCCAGCATTTGTCTTTCATTATTTTCTACACTTTTTAATTTTATCAATAAAAATAAATTCCTTTATTACGTTTCTTGGGATTAAAACCTGACCTCTCTCATGGTGTTGTGCTCAGAGCCAATGCCGATTAGCTTTCATACACCCCGCACTCATGACAGGCTTTCTGTCCTTCAGTTACTACATAGCGAACAGTGAGAATCCATATTCAGTTTCTTTTTTAATTGTTTCATTTATTAAGCCCCCTTTAACGTGCATGGTCATATTGGGGGCTTTGACTTGAGAAAAACTGTTAAGTGTTTTTATCGCTGAACTGTAGGTTTCTTAATGTTGGTTTTTTGCCTTTTATACTATTACACACACTCTTTCACTCTCTCATTCATACTTCAAGACTCTGCGGGGGATAAGGGATGATTCTGGTTAAAGGAAAAACTCCCTGTCCCAACCGGGAATTGAAATTGGGAGCTCTAGATGAGAAGCCAGAGCACTGACCACTTGACTGTAGAGTCAGTCTTGCTTTCATTTGACACAATGGGAAGACTGTTAAATTCTACCTTGCATACAAATACATTGTTATTCATTATTTTAAATACGAATTGGATCATAGCATTCTTAAGAAGTCTTCCTGAAGTGCTTCCTTCCACAACTTAGTTCATGCTCCTGTAAATAAGTTTGAAACTACTGGTTCTGTCAAAACAAATGCATGCGATGACGTACAGTGATAGCAGGAGAAATATTTAGCATACCTCTGGTGGTGGTAGCAACATGTCCACTTTGCACTGAAAAGTCCAGAGTTTGAATCTTGGTTAGGACGAGTTACCCAGGTAAGGTTTTTTTTACCTCAGGGTTTTCACTTATCCTGAGAAGACATGAGTGGGGTAACTTTTATTTCTATGAACCCTGGGCTCATATTGTTCAATATGACCTACTACATTAAAGGACGTAAAATAAATAAACAAAATAATTATACAAAATTGGCGAACATTTTTAACTCCACCATCACAAATCGCTTGCTTATTGAAGGAATTTAAAAATAAATAATTGCAACAAAGTATTACAGTGGCAGCTAAATTGTGCCCCTCTAAATATGACTTGTTAGTTTAGCTGCAGGAGGACAATTCCATCATTTACTATTAGATAAGTTAATTTTGTTATAAGTGTATTCCCTGAATTAAGAGGGGGGGGGGGGAAAGAAGAGTTCTTTGGAGGTAAATGCATAACATGTTGAATGCCTAGCATCAGGGCTTATTAAGGAATCTGAATACTAATTACAATTATGCACTTGATAAGTTTTGCCATTTTTTGTACATCGCATATAGTTGACAAATTTCAGATACTTCTGGATTCCTAAAGTGTTATCTAAATTATCTAGGTTAAAATATATTAATAATACATTATGAGAATATGTTGCTTAAAGATCCACATTAAAGAAACTATGGTGCAGAATTTAATTATTTCTGAATTTATATCCTTTACATTGTAAGAATTGTAACAAGGAAGAACATAGTTCTTGCGATATTTTATCAAATTATTCCTCTTGAAGATGACTTGCAGACAACTGTAAAGTGCTGCAAATGGCTTCTCTTTGTGAAGCAGTTAGGAAGACTGGTGCTAATCTTCCTTGCTCTTCTTTTTTTCAGGTAATCACAATTGGAAATGAACGCTTCAGATGTCCTGAGGCCATGTTCCAGCCAAGCTTCCTGGGTATGGAATCGTGTGGTATTCACGAGACCACATACAACTCAATCATGAAGTGTGACGTTGACATAAGAAAGGATCTGTATGCTAACACAGTGCTCTCAGGTGGCACCACCATGTATCCTGGCATTGCTGACAGGTATGTTCATTGCACTTTCTGCAAACATGAGTTTGGTTTCCAAGAACTGGAATATATTTTAAATTTGTCTACATACCAGTCTCCTGTTCACATCTTGCTTTGAAGAAATTATGCTGGCCAGACAGTCTGTAATACATTTAGGTAGTCTTGCAATTGGTAGCATTTTTTTTTTTTTTTTTAAATACATTTGCTAATCCATATCCAAATCTCATTTCCACTTCATTATCAATATCACTACTTTTGTTACTTCAGTAAATGGGGGGGGGGGAATTGTTAATACAGATCACTTAAGAGCTTCTTCCAGTGGTTTCAAAGTAATATCTGCCTTTTTGTATGGTGTTTTGTCCTTCTTTACTGGTTTAAGTTCAACTTGGTTAGGCTTAGCAACTTGAGGTTTCTCCCTTTCTACTGGTTTGTTCCATTTGTTCTTTTTCTTTCTCATTCTTAGAAATTTTAGCAATGACACTTCTCATCAGTCATAAGACATTCTATTCCATTATGCCAGGTTGTGCAATATAATTTGGAAAAAATAAAGGGGGGAGGGGGAGGAGTAACAAATGCAATACACAAAACCTGACAACAAACTTTGTACTACTCTGTTCATCTGTTCATGTTCTGTTGCTGGCAAGTGCATTAGATCTGAGAATCTTGCAAACAAAAATTAAAAATAAAATGTTGACTTTTTCATAGAGAAAATCTTGCAAGAAGTTAGAACTGTTAATCAGCAGGAAATCTACCCTTAAGATATATGTTGCAAAGTCTCTGAATTATTGTATGGGTCAAATTGGCCTATAGATTGTGAGCATAGTGCATTGGATTTTGTCAAGTCTTGGCAGTTTATTTTGATCCAGGTATACCTATTTTGGAATCTTTATGATTAACTGTGCATACGTATGTTTGGAATTTATAGGAATGTATGATAAATGACAGGAATTGATTGGATTGGAAAGGATTGGAATTAATAGGAATTGAAATGTTAATTTCTTTGCCACTATACCTTGTAAATGGTGGCAGTATTCTCTTCCACATAAAAATTCAGTATCCAGATTTCATTGGAAATTTTAGGTCCCCTGAATCGGTAGAAATAAAAAGCAGGGAATAACTCCAAACATTGAATACCTACATACCAAATGTGGCATTTCAGTTCAGTATCTTTCCAAGACTTCAGAGGAAAATCCCCACCCTACTATTCTTTGCGTACAAAATATTTCATTATTTGTAATTTATTCAAATGTCTCGGACAGTTTTAAAATAACATTTTCTTTGGGTAGCATAAGAAGTTCTTTTCATTCTGAATGGAATTTTATAACTGTTAAATACAAACAAAAATACAAACCATCACTTTTTTTTGTTTTTGTTTCATTAACCATTTATATTCTCGTTTCTTATGATGCATGTAAGGAATCAAATTCCAAGATGCCATATAGCAGCTAGCTTTTTAAAGGATTTCTGTCACTTTAGATTCCTGTTGGTTTTTTTTTTTTTCTTCTTCTTTTGTACCTACAATGAAAGCTGTAATGAAACCATTTTTCCAAAAATTTAAATTACCATGAGGTAGATAGTTTTTGTAAGAATAGTAAAGTTTCATATGACACACAACAAAAGGATCCCAATTCACTAACTGTAGAAGGCCACTTCATTCTTTTACGGATTATGCTTTTCACCTAATGTCATTCAATTGAATTTATTTAAAAAAAAAAAAAAAAAAAGTGAACACTACATACAAGGGAGATTGATTTATAACAAATATTAACAAATTCAACCTTGGCATTAATTTTTTTTACATTGTCAATTTATTTAGGATGCAGAAGGAGATCACCGCTCTTGCTCCATCCACAATGAAGATAAAGATAATCGCTCCTCCAGAGAGGAAGTACTCTGTATGGATTGGTGGATCCATCTTGGCCTCCTTGTCCACATTCCAACAGATGTGGATCTCAAAACAAGAATATGATGAATCTGGTCCATCAATTGTACATCGCAAGTGCTTCTAAATATATTGTCAACTTCGAAAAATATTTATTTTGAAATGACATCACCTTTTGATATTATTAGTATTATTATATGTGCTATGCTATATTATTATATTGTATGGTATTGTTAATAAACATATTTATTATTACTGTTATTTTTATTGCACTGATATAATCCTCCTTTACACCTACTGCAAAGCTACATTGAGTGACATCACTTTAGAGCGTATTTATATTTTCTCTGTCGCTCTCCTATTGAAGTTTATATAGCAAAAATTATTTTCCTGCATCTAACTTCCCAAGAAAATAATTACTCCACATGATAAGATTGTGATTAGTTTAAGCTTTTAATTCAGGAAACTATGTTTCAAACATGGTTATCAGTGAAGCAATTTTTTTTTCTTTTTCTTAAACAAAAAATTGGTATTAAAATTCAGCATTTTCCATCTCCCAAAGATGCACATTACTCCTGTGTTGAAAAGTTTCACTTCCTTCATTTTGCTTTTTAAGTTGTAAAGATTTGTTAAAGCATCATATCTAACTATATGAGTATTTGGAAAAATGCTCATATATATTTTCAAAATGTTGGCTGTTGCTGTACAGAGTTACAGCTTCTGAACTACTTGCGGAAGCATCCATGCTGCTCATTTTGCAGTACTGCCCTCATATGCTGCAAATGCTTCTTTGGGCTAGAAAATTGCCAATCTAAATTTAGTTCTTCATAGTAGGGGAACAGGAAGAAATCTTGTGCAAAATCAGACTAAGATAAATGAGTTAATAGTTTGGTCTTAGTTCCCTGCAGAAACTTGCTTGTTACATTAGTGATGAGAGTTGCACCATGATAATGCATCAACAAAAGCCCCTTGGCCATGTTTTTGGATTTTCAGGGGCACCCATCTTGAATTATTTTTACATGAAGATGCTTGTAAAGGAAGATTGAAACTCTTTTGACAAACCAATAGCTTATGTCAATTCCATACCTTTATAGGTTAGTCTTGGATCTTTCCTGATCATTGTTTTCACAGAGTGGCTTTTGGAAAGGTCACTACTCTTGTTCTGCCTTTTGTCTGTTCATCTTTAAAAAGATTGTTGCACCCCTCTCTCTTAAATTCTTCAAACCAAGCAGAACACAGTAAATGAGAAGGAGAAAAGGTCCCAAAAGACCCCTATCCTGCATCTCAAATGTTTGAGTGATTGCATTTAATTTAAGCAACATTTCAAATTATCATTGCAGGACAATGACTCTGAATTGCCATTGTGCTCAAGACATTCACTCTTTCCAGACAAAGCATAAACTGCTGAAAAATTTGCATTAGGTCTGCCTGGTACCTTTGCCATGCCACTGACTGAGCTCTTTGGACCCAGCAACATTACTTAAGAGTTTCCAATGTTCTATGTTTCAATATGTATGTAATGACTTGTGTCGAGATATTTGTGTGATAGTAAAATGTACACCTTGAATTTTTACTTTCTCCATACGCACTATGTACATAGTGTATAGAGAAAGTATTGCACTCCACCAAAAATTCAACACCGAGATTTCACCGGAAATACAGTTTTAGGGTCCCCAATATCCAAAAAGGTCCCGTGTGTCTGTGAACACGATAACTCGAAAACGAAAAGTCGGTAAAATACCAAACTTGGTAAAATACCAAACTTGGTATTTAAGTTCAGTATCTTCCAGGGATGTGACACGAAGATTTTGAGAAAAATCCCCCCACCCCCAAATACCCTTTACATGGAACTTTTTTCGAAAATTTTGATTTTTTCAAAAATGGCTAATGATTTTGATTAAAATTTCGGATATTAAACATATTTACCTGACAAATGAAATGTATATCTTGAATTTTCTGGGAATAGCCTCTGAAGAGTAGTTTGTTCTGGATGAATTTTACTAAATTTTGAATAAGTACTAAACCTTAAGAGATGGACAAAAACTTACTACACAAAACATGTAGAGCACATTAAAACGCACAATTTATGTTATATACATTTTTTTCGCGGAGTTCGTCATTTTTGTGACATTCCTTATTTTTGGTTTCTGCTATGAAAAACGTATACTTTTCTCATACTGGAACTTGTCAACTCCTATCCATATAAACAAAGGAACTTCATTGACATAGCAACCAGATTTTGACTATCACTTTAACCTACGGTTGTCCCTTATTTCGCTTCTACTTACAAGGATGTGAGTAATAAGACTATTTCTGCTAATTTTTTCTGATTAGCATAAAGTAAATAGAAGTATTAAGCTTTTTAAGAATTTTTGTTGCAGGGATATGGAGAAAGTCGTGTGAATGGTACACATCAGATTTTTTTGAAAGGTCTGCAAGGCCCTCTATATTTGGAATAACATTGTGCAATTTGGTATTGCTGATAAGTGATAGACAAAAAATGTGCAATAAAAAATGTAGATGTTAACATGCAGCGCCTTAACCATTTTGTCGCGTTAACTATTTCAGAGATATTCATTGGTTCTGATTTTAATGACATTGCCTCAGTTTCCAGTAGTTACTTATATCTACAACAAAATGTTAAATGAAACCATTTCTATACACATGTATGTTCAAAGTTTTTTAATTTTTTTCATTCACAGAGCCTTGCATATTTTGTGAAATCAAGTCTTTGAATGGAATGCAGGACTTCCTCTAATTACTATCATTAAGTAGTAGAAAAAGTAAGTAAAAATGTATTTTTAGGACAGCAATTCAAAACCAAATTGTTAGACTGATAATCAAACCTGAGTATTCAGTCCAATATTTTATGATACAACAGGATCTTCAAGAAAATCTATCTCAAGCTATCCTTTACAAACAGAATTTTCATTTTATTTTTTATTTTCTCAAAAATGGCTACAATTTTGATTAATCACTACATTTAAGGTATTTATGTGACTAATAAAATTTAAATTTTTGTGAATAGCTGGTGAAATTTCCTACATTCTGAATGAAATTCATATAACTTGGAACTCCCAAGATGTCTATTTCCTCTACTCTCCTTTTAATAACCATCAAAGCATAGCACCACAGTTCAGTTGTGTGGTTTGTGCTAAGAAAAATCTGTTCCATATAGCATGTGTGTGTGCGCGCGCTAGAGTTAATGTGGGGGGGGACCTACTCTATTCACACATCCAAGAGCACTGTTCCTCAGGTGGTGTGGTATAACCTGTAAACTATTGTGGAAAAAATTGACTAGGGTATATGAAAGTTAAGCAGGAAATCTTGTTTAGAGATTATCTAAGCAAGTTTAAAAGAAAATGGTGGAAAAAGATAAAATGGAGGAACTAGACTGGTACCGAAAATGAGAATCTCTCTTCACCAGAGTCCCCCTTATGGAAACAATGTAACTACCAGACCACTTTCCTCCTGGAATTGCTGAGCTGTTTAAGCACACCTTTTTATTTTCTGTATGACAACACCTACTACAAGCAGATAGAAAGTGTTGCCATAGGCTCTCCTTCTCAACAGCTGTTGCCAATTTCTTTATGCAGTTTCTAGAGCATGAAGAAATACTTGAGACAGCCCCATTAAAGTCGACACATTTTTTCAGATATATAGATAACATGTTTGTGATTTGGCTGTATGGACTCCACACTCTTCCAGATTTTCTTACAAAATGATTTGTCAACCACAAATATAATTCACTTAGGAAGTTGAGAAGGATGCCTCCCATTTCTGGACATTCTGCTTTTCAGAAAAAAGGACAGAACTCTTAGTCATGTTGTCTACCGCAAACCTACACATACTGATCTGTACCTCAATGCAGTTTCTCACATAAATCACAATGAATGGGCATTCTAATAATATTGGCACATGCAGCAGTTTTTGTATCGGATCCAGATAACCCCGAAACTGAATTTCAATACCTAAAATTCATACTCCAACAGAATGATATTACAGCTACTTTGAAAAGAGCTGAACAAAAAAAAAAAGCCACAGCAAGGTCATTGAAGGAAAGACAAGCCAGCTGCTAAAGCCTACGTACTGTTTGCAGGCAATTTTTTGGGAAACGTCAGTAGACTGCTTTACAACGCTGGTATCAAAACCATTCATAGGCCACCTCCTAAAATCAGAAATTTGGTCAAGGCAGTAAAAGATAATCTAGTTCTACGGCTACCCGGTGTCTATCACATTCCTTGCAAATTTGGTGCAGCATACATCTGCCAAACAAGATGCAGTATTGCCACATGTTACTGAACACCAAAGAACCATCAGGCTTATGCAATCGGAAAAATCTGGACTGGCTAAACTTTGTATTGAAAACAGCCATAGGGCCAATTTTACCAACACCAGGATAGTGGCAAAATGTTTGAACTACTGGGAAGGAAGAGTAAAGAAACTTTAGCCATCTCATCTGAATCAAATAATCTTAATTATGATTCAGGCTTACAACTAAGTTCAGCATGGGCACTGATCTTAAAGAGCCTTAACACCTAATTTTCACTCTGTTGTCTCCCGACTTCATGCCACTATTATACAACTGATTTTGCTTTGAAAACATGTGTGCTGTAAAATGTTTTCTTACAGATCCATGATCAAATTAAAAAACATTAGGCATATAACCGTTATTTCTCTACCCATGCCTTAGTCATATTAAATATCATTGGTTTTAGACCCAAAAATATCATGCAAACCAATCATATGCTAGTTTCATTCCATCACTAAGTGCATGATTCTGGACTTTCATTTGATCAGTTTACCCTGAGGACAAAGATGATGCACATCTTTGAAATGTTGGAGCCAATGCATGCATTTAGAAGCCCGAGAAAATTTATAGTTAAGATGTCAAGAAAGCTTTGACTTTTGTTTTATATGATGCCTGTCTAGTATCTAATATACTTACATCCAATCAATAAGTATCCATTGAGTACAGGTAATAATAACTTTACTATGTATTGGTAGTACTATACTAACCCATTCCTATCTCCTCTCTCATGAACCTCTCATTTGTTCTAGATAGTTTTGCTTGCCCCATTCACAACTTGCCCAAGATACACTGCTGAGAGACTTAATTATGGAATTCTGAACACCTAAAACTGGCCTTAGGCAACTACAATGACACTGAAATTCACCAACTTCATCAAAATGTACAAAATTGTTAACAAGGTTTACATTATTGTTTATTATTCACTGCATTTTATAACTCAGTGTTTAGTCTCAGTAAGACCTCATTGTTGAAGCAGCTATAATAAAGTAAAAAAAAAAATCTGATACGTTCCATTCTTATGACTTCCTCTATTCCTTCAAAAGATTATTCTTTTACCTACATCATGCTAATCAAGAAAAAACATTAGCAGAAGTGATCTAATTACTTACTTTCTTTTAAGTAGAAGGGAATACACTAGACTAAAATGACTTCTTTTATCTTTTAAAAACTGTCACTATAAGATTGACATTGAAATTTGTTTGTGTGTTTTAAAATTGAAACCAATAACAGGGAATATCTTGAAATTCTTATCTCTATAAAAAACACTGTATATGACATAAATTGTGTGTTTTAATGAATCTACATTTTTTGTATCGTAAGCTTTTGCCTATCTCTTATGGTTTACCAGTTGTGTAAAAGTCATTCTGAATGAAAAGGACTTACGGTTATCCTCAGGAAATTAAAGATGTAAATTTTATTTGTCATGCAAAATATTTAATATTTAATCAAAATTGTTGGAGCTATTTTTGAGGAAATCAAAAAGTTTGAATATTTTTCCACATCATATATAATTTGGGGTGGGGTTGATTTTCTTGAAAATCTTTGTGTTGAATCCTTGGAAGATGTTAAACCTATCAAGTTGGAATTTGACAGACCTTTTATTTATGAGTTATTGTATTCACGGACACACACATGGACCTTTTTGTAAATATGCTTTTTCTTTTTTTTTTCCCTTTACTTTCTTTCTTGGATACAGGAGAGCCTAAAACATGTATTTCCAGGGAAATCTTGGTATCAAAGTTTTGGGTGGAATGCAATACCTTCTCTACCCATGTTTATGTACAAAGTAGAGAAAGCAAACAAGTTTTCTGAAGAAAAACCAATGAGCTTTCTCATGAAAGGTTATTTGTTCCTTGATCATAAATAATTACTTTTGGGAAAAATCCACAAGTGATTTTCCTTTATATCATATAAAATATATTCTTGTTTCTCCTCATACAATAAAAAGGGACTCAAAATTTGTTTGAAATTTTGGTATACTCCCCTAATGATAACAACTAAGACCTTGATTTGTTTTTGAGCTTAAGAATTGGGATTACTTGGTCCTAAGTAAAATTAACCGTCAAATTTGTCTTTCTTGGCATCATAAGAAACAAAGCATTTCATAACCTCTTCCGCTAATATTATGAAAATCACTCTCAGATAATACACTTTATTTTACTTTCAACAGCTTTAGCATTAGCAGAATTAGATTTATTCCTTGGCCAACTTGAAGTTGCTGCAGCCACGAACCTAGGACCTTAGAGTTGGTAAACACACCATCTTGTATATTGATAAGCACTAGGTGATACAAAATGCAGAGCTAGAGCAAAATTCTTGTCATATTATCACTATCTCCTTACTCTGGGTTTCATGTTTTATTGTTGCACCTGAGACATAAATTCATCCTTTTGTAAGGAAATGACCAGTTCAGCTAGTAATTTATCTTTTTTAAGTTCTTGTTTTCCTCTCTCAGCTCTCTTGCCATCTGTTTATTATTGGAGATCAGCTTCTTCAATTTTCTCTGTTACCTTGTTATTTGAAATTAAAGTGCAGTCTTGGTTCTTTGGGTGTTCTTGCAACACAAGGACTTAACCAGAAATTAAATACTATTTGGAATTTTTCTTAGAAATCTCAATAATTACCACTGCAGGTAAAGTATTGCACAGGTAGAATAGATAACAAAACACACTTTCTAACCTTGGTCCTTACAGATTTCATTCTGCATTAATTACTGAAGTTTCCTCCAAACTTCATTTTTTTTGCAACTTTTGAATTGGACATGCTAATGAATTATCGTCTGGTAAGTC
Source organism: Hymenopus coronatus (assembly GCA_030762935.1). Taxonomy (NCBI): domain Eukaryota; kingdom Metazoa; phylum Arthropoda; class Insecta; order Mantodea; family Hymenopodidae; genus Hymenopus; species Hymenopus coronatus. Next base: position 34,618,757 of record CM060897.1, read on the forward strand.
ACCCTTTCTAGCAGAAGCTCCAGGTCGTGAAGACCGCATTAACTGGCTGGGGGGGATCGAAGGGCTGACCACATCTCACTCCCCAAATCTGCACCCCATCCATGACGTCTGTAATGGACCGAGATGGGGGACGCAGCAGCCAGGCGGTAGGCCAAGGCTCTTAGTGAGCTGTGCCACAGAGTTATTATTAAGTGTCCCTCTCTGGTATAATGGATACAATGCTAACTTCATATATCCAAAGTTGTGAGTTGAAACCCAACAGAGGACAATGGATTTTTTTGGGCGTAAAAATCTTTAGCATAGTTTCCTTTGGAACGGAAGTAATGCTGTTGGTCCCATATCATAGATTTACAGCATGTTAAAGAACCTCAAGCCTAATAAAGAGCAAAATTAAGCGGTCTTTCATGGCCAGGATAGAATGGGATGCTGAGAACCATAGTGTTTAAAGAGCATCCATAAATAAAACTCCATTTCCATTTGTCTGGTATAAATAATGAAGGCATAACATGTTTCTTTAATCTGTAAATAACATTAATTTAATACATAGCAGTTGATGGAATGATAATCTGAGTTTGAAATGTTTACTTTCTAATGATCAATAAAGCAAAGACACCTACCCTTGGCTGTTAAATTCAGATTGCAAAAGTCTGTGAGCTGGAACAGTTTGGCACATATCTTATATGAAGCATATATTTTTTCAGGTCCACATTTCTTAAATATGTCATCCAAATCTGGTCTTCTACATTTATTAACCCATCAAGCATATCTGCAATAATAATAATAATAATAATAATAATAATTATAATAATAATAATAATAATAATAATAATAATGAACAGACTGAACTACAAAGCTATCTATAATTTAAAATGTATGAAATTAGCTTCAAAACAAACTACTTATATATGGTTCATCTCAAGTTATACCATTTACCTTTTTCTTTCCTTAGAAAATCTGAAGAAGATTGGGTTGCCAAGCAAAGCTATAGGAATCATAAATAGCACAAATAGTACCTCCTTTGTTATAACTCATTATAGTGTATTATTAGGGCTGGTGATAATGATTATTTCAGCATGGAACACTATTGTGACTTAAGGGAGCAAGTCAAATCAAATCATATATGCTGATTAGTTTATCTCTTGCTGCCAAAGGCACATTTATGGCACGTTTGGCAGTTATTCTGCAAACTTTCCTGTATTAAATGCTGTTTCAGCCTGTTGTATAGAAGAATTCTATTTATATGGATATTATGATATATAGTCCTGTGAAGTGGCTGGTGCACAGAGGTCTAGTTCCCAGTCATAGAGTCCACCAAGGTTCAATCCCACCCATGAGTGCTTGGATTTTAAGTCCCATGAATAGAACATTTAACATTGTGAAGAAAGTGAGGAGCTGTGATAAACACTATGATAGCTAACTTTACACCTGGGGGATGCATGATGCTGGCCACATCACCTCCCCATAATGGTTGGAATTTGATCCAGCTCTGTGTGTGTAAATGGACATGGGGCCAGCAGTCAGGTTCATAGCCCAAGGTCTGTAGTGGCACAGGATTACCACCATCACCTGCAATCACCACTCTAATACACAGCAGATATATTTAAAATTGGTATGGGTAGAGAAAGTTGTGTGAATATTTGTTAGACACCAGGTTTCTCGAATACTTTGATTGGCAGTTGGCTGCTCCCATGCCACTGCTGTAGAAATCAGTTTTTACAGTTGGTGGACCAGTTGCTATTGGTGCAAAGCAATATATATATATATATATGTATTATGCTTCCATCCTGTTATAAAACATGACTGAAGGAAGAGAATTAAAGAAGTCAGTACAGTCAGTATAGTCACTCAAACCCAGAAAGAAAACAAGATCTACAAGAAGTTTACATACCACCCTGCAACTTTCTACAAATTCCAGAGGATCTTCAAACATCACATCATCATTCTAGCCCCAAAAAACAATTACACCATAAAAAAACACTCTGAATTCTAAATTAAAAGGTGATATCCCACAAGAAAACAAACCAGGAATATATCAGTTCAGCTGCAATGACTGTAAAAAAATCTATATTGGCCAAACAAAAAATACATAAAAACATGAGCAAAAGAACACTTCAGAAATATTTAACTCAAACAAGAAGACAAATCCATGGTAGCTTTGCATTTTTGGAAAGAGAAACACACCATATATAGAAGCCCAAAAATACTCAAAAATATCACAAGGAAGACAGAATTAAAAGTTTGGGAAAACATATATATTTGCAAAAACAAGTACCATGTTTTCAATTTTGAAGTCCTGCCAGGCGACCTACTGATACAGAGGTTCATCAAACCACCACCAGGAACAAAGACAACTACCATAGCAAGCAATGCTGGCAGTCGACCAAAGGAATTGACAATGGAAGCACATGGCTTCTGAAACATGTTTTCCAAAATAAAAAGTAAGTGATGCAGTGTTACAAAATCGACTCAACTAATTTTAAACTAGTGATGAGCCTCGCTCTGGACACCCTGTAGAAGTGACTATTTCAGAGATCACTGAAAAAATTTGTCGTTTAGTACTGGAAGCCCGCAGATTTAAATTGTTTGAGATAGTAGAGACTGTAAACATATCAAAAGAATGTGCAGGTTAATATTTTAAATAATGTTTTGTGCTTTAACAAGGACTGTGCAAGATGGGTGCCGCCGTGTTTGTTGACACCTGATCAAAAGAACTGCTTCTGTTAATGTGGAGCTCTACCACAAAAACCCCAGTGAAGTTTTAGATGGATTATTACCATGGATGAAACTTGGATACATCAATTACACTCAGAAAGTAAATAGAGTCAAAACAGTGGATTGCAGGCAGGTGAACTTAAAAAGGCAAAGTCAATTTTGTCAGCTAACAAGGTTATGGCGAGTGTTTTCTGGGGTGCACAGGGAATTATTTTTATTGATTACTTGGAAAAGGATAAAAGTATCATTGGTGACTACTATGCAAGCTTACTGCAACGTTTGAGTGATGAGGTGAAAAGAAAAAGACCTCATTTGGCAAAAAAAAATCTTGTTTCATCAAGACAATGCCCCAGCCCATTGTTCAGTCATTGCAATGGGAAAAATGTGCAAATTAAAGTTCAAATTGCTTGAACATCCACCCTATTTGCCAGATCTAGCACCCAGTGACTACCACATTCTTGGAGGACAAAGATTTCACAGCAATGAGGAGATCATTGTTGTGATAAACAGCTATTTTGAGGACCTTGATAAATTGCACTACAGAGATGGTTTTATTAAATTAGAACACTGATTAAACAAATGTATGAGCCTTTCTGGAGATTATGTTGAAAAATAAAGCAATTTTTTTTTTTAAATGTTGTTTTCATTGAGAGGCCTGGGGCTTATCGGCTGACCCTCGTACATAAGAACAATTACAATTAAGGACTTGTTAGAAACAAGGACACTGGAGAATTTCTGTTTAAATATGAGCCAAGCCCACATGTGACTACATTTGGGTAAAATTGAATGCATATACACATCCATTGTTCTGTGGTAAGTACCATGAAAGTCAAGTAGTTTCATGCAACATTATGTATTATCTGTCCATCCTTACTTCACAGGTGGTGTAAACAAATCAGCATGTATTCTTCCGCAAACACATGTGTACACACCATGTGGTGCCAAGCTGGTTCGTCTGCTGTACAATTATAAAACCATGTATCTAAATATGGTAGGAAAAGAAACAGCTACTTACTTTCACTATTCACAGATAATGATTAACTCTATTGTATGTATAATAAGTAAAACACAATAAAACAGGTAGTAAATCGTTATATGTTCACTACAAAATGTAAAATTCTCCCGTAAAATTATATAATGCAGACATGTTGTTTTGAAAGTTTGCTGAAATATTGCATATGTACATAACTCCAACAGTGTTTTGCAAATTTTAGTATTCGCATAAGGGGACACCCGTACACTTCATATTGCTTTAATATAGTACCATAATGCAGTGACTTACCAGAAGAGCTAATCTGAAGATGGAACTGGTCTCACATTTTCAAGATGTGAGTCATTTGTTGTAGTTACAATCAAACTGTCTGAATCATCACCAAGATTGATAATTAATGGGCTAATGTCAATGTTCACCTTTCCCTCTAAATCTTACATTGTTTACTCTTCCCAAACAATGTGTGATACACATTAACAACATTTTTGGCTGTCACTTGCTGAAAAACTGCTTGCACAAGATGTCGCAACTATGCTAATTTAAAAGTTTTGCACACCTGATGCTGCTTTCGAAACATAGTAAACACTACTGTTAAGCTAAGGATATTTTTCAATGAAAAAATAAGGTACTTTTCACAAAACTTATCATATACACTAGCAATAATTCTTTCCTTGCTTATGTTTCACTACACTGGTAATATATGTTTCCAGCATTACTTGATGACAAGCAGCCATTGAACTGCACAATGGATATGCGTTGTTATATAAAGAAATAATGATTAAATGATGAGTAAATTTTTTCCCTTAATTATTCAAACTATATTATTTGGGCAACCTTATATAGTTTAATACAATATTTCTGAACTCATACAGCAATTTAAAAGGAACTATTTTGTGAGGCAAAAAAGCAGTAAAACATTCAGCAACCAATCATAGCCACTAAAACCTGTTGCTTTTGTTTACATTACCGATGAAGTAAGCCTGAGGTAGTTTCATTGTGAGGAGATAATTAAGGTGTTTTAATGAAATACAAAGATACATATTTATAGATATATATTTATTTGCACTTTCTTTTTTAGTAAAAATAATTATGATCTGAAAGACTTAATAATGGTGATACTTTCTGTGCTTATGCATTTCGTTTTCAAAAGCTAATGAATTTTCTGAATTATAAATTCTGAATGTAACATTTCAGTCTCAGCTTGTACATATTTTTGTTTACATTAGCGTTAAGATGCTTTCTCTAGAGCATAATTTGACATCATTTATTGTTTACATTTATTTACAACTCGAAGTAATTATTTTTCAATATTATATATGCATTTACCAGAGCATTTATGAAGCACAGGACATTACAATTTTAAAATGATTTAGGTGCAGTCTCTAAATCTTGTAGCAGAACAGATATGTTATTACATCAATTTTAATATGAATTACCTACTGCATCACTTCGTTGGCAACAAATAAAAATTGTTTGACCACCAAAAACATAGTTTGTATAGGATTTAAAATTCCAGGTCATTTGGATAAACTTTAAATGCTTTGTTTTTCAACATTTTGCTGAGTACCAGAAGCTAACATTTCTTGTATCATTCACAATGAGCTTCACAGCAAAGGTTAAAGTGAGTCACAGCAAGAAATTGTGTTCTGATGAGGGATATGGCACAGTGCATTAAAAGTTTTTTATGCCTGATGCTGCTTCATGTGCTTCATGCTTGCTTGTGCCACAGAATTCGACATTAGCATTCACCTTTAACCATGCATATCGACAAATTACCCAAGAATGCATAAGCATAGCCTAAAAGGTATTATTTTGATATCTAACAACCATTTTCCTTTTTCCCTGGAATTGGATTCAAACCTAGATCTGAACCACACGTTTCATTGTTTCTAGTATTATCATCAGGAGTTATGATTAATTTTGAGGATTTACTCTTTCCTGTGTCTCTGCATAGTGGCTTAAAGCAGTGTTTTCGTTCCTAGCCATAGAATGTGTTTATGCTCAAAGAGCCCTGAGGAAGCAGATTTTTCTTGATATCAAATTTTTGGTGAAATACAATACCTTCTCTATCTACTATATACATTCTACACGCTAGAGAAAGTAAGGACCCTTAAAACATGTACTTCTGGTGAAATCTTGGTATCAAATTTTTGGGTGGAATACAGTGCTTTCTCTATCTTCTATGAACACACATAGTACTTGGCTGAGAAAGTAGAAATAGGAGGCCAAATAGTTAAACAGATTCAGGTTGTTACAATATGTAGTATGTCCAAATAGAAAATTAGATTTCTTAGTCATGTAATGAGTATGACCAAACTTGCCATTGCTAAGCTCATGATCCAGATTTTACTTTGTTTCTTAAAGTAAAACTTAATGGGCAACAAATGCTTTCTACTGATTTCTAAGTTTAGTAACAGTTATAATGATGGAGATGCATATTGCTAAAATAAATTAACAACAGGCAATTTTTCTTCCACCTAATGACAATTATATATAAGATAACATAATTACTGACAGGTAAAAGACAGCCAATAAGACCATAGGAGTGACAGATGGGACATAAATTGGGAGGGGGGGAGACTTCTGACAACCATATTTTGAGAGCACACTTACACAAACGATATAAATGTTAAAAATAACTAAATTTAAAAGTATAGGATCTTTAGACCCTACTTATGCATTCTTTATGTTCTTCAAAAACTTGAAATATTGTCAATAAGATTTTACATATTCTGTTTAGTGTCCACTTCTTCCATTGTTTTAACATAACTTTAACACCTTACTTCATATCACGACCAGGCATAACAATTCTTAAGAAATTAGTTTCGGTTATTTAGTTATTTACTCTATACCCTTCTGTCATTATAAAGGATGTAAACAACAAGTGGCCATTTGTCAATGTTGATCAGGTAAACATGGTCAACATAACCTGAATATTATATACGAGAGATGGAAGTGGTGTGAAATTTGTGATGCCACTACATCAAATTCTAACAATACAATTTTCTTTGCTTTCATTCTGTTTTATACTGAGAAATGCCTTTGCCTGGTCATGACTATTAGTTGTAGTTTCTTGATGGATAGGTAGTCACTTTTTTTTACAATCTATTTTACTTCTATTCCTTATATTTTGGGTTCAATATTCTGTTATTTACCTGGCAAATGAGGGAAACCATAGAAAAACCTCATATTGGGTAGTGCATGGGATCTGAACTTGAAACCTCCTGATAGGAGCCATAGATGCAACTGCCTGAGCCATGTTTGTTTGGGACCATTCTTATAACACTTTCAATTTGAAGATGCCAAGATGCTTGGACCATCAGAATAGAATTAATGGAAAGAGCTCTGAAAAAAGAAACCATTGGACATCAAAAGCCTCATGACTATCAATTTTCTTTCCTCCTTTATTATTTCTTTTATCAGATGTCAAGCAAATGTAACAAAATGAGCCCAGGGTCCATGAGCTTTAGGTTAAATAATATTTGCCTACTCAGGATGTGAGAACTGGGCTTCGAATTGATTCCTCATCCACCCAATTCTCCAGATTTAGCCTCAATTAACCTTTTACTATTCCTCAAAGTGAAGGTTTTGCTTGGTAGGAATAAATTTTTAACAAATGAAATAGTAATTATTGTCATTAATTAGTACTTTGGCAGAGTCTGACAGCTCATATTTTTTCAACTGGATACAAAACTGAAAATTTAAAACATAAATTTTAACCTGGATGTATTGTGAAATAAAATATGCCACAAAAAATATGTGCTCCTCAAATGAACCTTGTACTGTCCCCAAAATACTGGGTGATCCAAAAACGTCCGAACCAGCTGTGCAGTGTTTTGCCTGTCCACGCCCTTGGCGCTCGTTGCTGTCTGCCATTACCATAGAAAGCCACAGGTGAACAGTGTAACATTTTCAAAACTACTTTTAAAGTCTTTACTTATCAATGCTATTAAAGGAGATGCTGAAACTGGCCACCACCATAGTCCATATATTTTTGGCACCTCTTTAGGAAACTATCCATCACTCACCATGGTTTGCATTGAGAAATATTGACAATTTCCTGGTGGATATTTTGTTTTAATTCTTCCAGGGTGTGAGGGTTTTTATACTTTAAGTTGCCTCAAAGATAGAAATCGCAGGGAGTTCGGTTGGGGGACCAAGGGGGCCTCAAATCTCTTCTAATAATTCTGTCCTGAAACACACTTTCAATTATTCTCACTGAAAGATTGGCTGTATGAGCTGTTGCAGAGTCTAGTTGAAAAAAGGCAAAAATCACGCTCCCTGTCTATTAATTCTCCAAAAATAGGGGTCAAAATTGTATTCACATATGTACGGGCATCAACTGTTGACTCGAAAAAAAAATTGATACCCAAAAACATCCAAAACTATACCCACACCCCCTGGAAGAATTAAAACAAAATATCCAGTAGGAAATTGCCAGCATTTCTCAATGTGAGCTACAGTGAATGATGGATAGTTTCCTAATTAAGTGCTAAAAATGTATGGCCAACGGCAGTGGCCAGTTTCAGCATCTCCTTTAATAAACATGGTAAGTAAAGCCTTTAAAAGTAAAAATAAGAACTGAAGCTTTCCTGGCGACGTGTTAATTCAAAATCTTCTCGGGCTTCTAGCCAGGTAAAAACTTGGCTTGACACCAACGTTTCGAAGAAGTGCTTCTTCCTCGTCTTCAGGGTGAACTGATGGTGATGGTTCACCCTGAAGACGAGGAAGATGCACTTCTTCGAAACGTTGGTGTCAAGCCAAGTTTTTATCTGGCTAGAAGCCCGAGAAGATTTTGAATTCCTTTAAAAGTAGTTTTAAAAATGTTGCATGGTTTTATTCACACTTTTTTATGATAGCAGCAAATGGCGAGTGCCAAGGGCGCAGACAGGCGAACATTGCACTGCTGGTTCAGACGTTTTTTAATCTCTCGGTACATAGGTGGACTTCTGATTGACTTGCTATAATGAGTAAAACATAAATGATTTCATCATTTCAACAGATAAGCAGCAATATACATATTATACAGTCCTGTATTCATGTTTTATAGATAGATTCTAGAGGGCAAGTCACAAAGCGATTAACCCATTCTGGTTATATGATGATTGTATTCATGTACATTAGTAATAATGCTTAAATAGCATGATGAGCACAGCTTGCACAATATATGTACAGGGTTATCAGATTCAGCGGTCATGCTTTTAATGGCACTGGGTTGCGGTCGCATGCCACTTCCCTCCAGACACTCCCCCACATACCTTCTTATGCATTGAAATGAATAGGATGAATGGACAAAGTCAATTAGAACCATTATTATTTCACAAACAAAATATTGAATTATTGAATATCCCTTATATTGCTTTCCTTTTCAAAGAAGATTTTGAATATTTACTCCTTGTGCTCGAAGACAGGCATTGCTGCATCTTAACAGGCTATTAAAAACATGTTGCAATTATTCTTGAGATATGTTGGTTATTTCTTCCTGTATACTATTTTGTAGTTCTTGTAATATTCAGGGATTAGATTTATACATTTTGCCTTTCTAACTGCCCCACAAATGAAAATTGATAAATTCAAGAGAGACTTGGTGAACGTTCTAAACACATATCAATATGATCAATCTTTTCCTCTGTTATAACATGTTTTTGATTTTTGGTCTTATACCTGATCCGGTAGTTTTAAATTCTTGACTAATTTATGAGCTATATTTCTATTAGGGGAATCAACATCAGGAAAGCATTTCTGAAATACTCTATGACACAAGATGAAGATTCGTGTTTTATAAAGTTGCAACAAATGAAAAAATCTTTGTTCTGTGTATATTGAACCATGAATGCACAAACATACAACTAAAAACCACCAAAGAATGTTCTCTACTGCCTTTGTTTATTACATACATGGCTTGAGTCAGAAGGTCAGGCCATATGTGATGCAATAGCAGGAACTGCAATCTCAGAAGGGGAGTGGCCGCACCCAAGACCCAAGTGCAGATAAGAACATTGCCATTTAATTTGATATCACCGTACAAGACATGCCAGTAAGCAGGAAAATAGAGGACTGGTAACTTGCTTAGAATGTGCAAGTTATTAAAACAGAGGAACATAGGAAGCCATGTCAGTTTATGGAGGCAAAGTCACAGCAATAGAGACTTGTAGAAAGACCTAGGATAGCATGGGAGAATGTTGTAAAGCAGATTGCTGAAAGAAGGTGGAAAATAGTTCAATTTCATAGTATGGCCAGGGATAGAAAAGATTATAAAAGTTGGTTTCCAGGTGATTCCCTAACACTGCATTAAGTGTAGTGTAGTTACAGAAGAAGACAAGGTTTTGATGGAACAGTAAATTGGCATGCTGTAGTATTCTGTGATGCTAGGTTGTTAAGATCCTTTGCATAGGGGCTAGTGGTGGACCTCTGTTGTTTGTGACTCAGTATAGAGGGAGCCTTTCTAGAGCATGGTCACAGTTGCTTTAAGCTACTTGTGAATTATTATGGCCAATAAAATGAAGAAAGTGATTGTTTCCACAGAAGATAAATTAAATACATTGAAGGAACTGAACAAAGATGCACTTCAAAAAGTTGTTTCGGACATGTTAATTGTGAGTACAAAAAAGTATGTGATACACTATTTCTTTGGTTCACACAAAATAAGGACAAAAGAGTGCCAGTATCGGGAATATTCTACAGAGAGAGAAATTTATTTTCGAAAAGAATTTAATGAATAGCCTCTAACATTTCTGTTCAGCAAATAACAGTGAAAAAATATTCATATCAAAACATATAGAGAGCCATATATTAACATTTAATTTACTTTTGTCTTTTGCTTTTTAACTACCAGACAACAGTGAATTAAGTTTTAATATGTGACTTTATATGTTTTACATTTTCTAGCTATTTTGCATTATCCCACATTTTGTTTATCCAATTTTTACTTGGTTGGATAATGAAGACTCTATTATACTCACTTGTCTGGTTAGAAGATTTCTAGTGGGGACTGCTCGCAACTGGAATTTGAAGGGACATCATATATATATATATATATATATATATATATATATATATTTATCTATTTCTAAAATTCTAGGCTCCAGGATAGCTCAATGGTGCAAGTCTGTTATTCAATTCCCAGCTGCTCAACTGATACATCCCTAAGAAACAATGCAGGGTCCCTATTCCAACTGGTCCTACTTCTGACTGGTACCTCCAGCTATAATCATCATATTATAACTTGTCTCTTGCGATGGCTCAGTGACAGACACATCGCTATTGCTACATGAGTGTCAGCCAATCCCTTTCAATACTGCCTAACACCCTTTGTCCCTTCCACCTATAACCCCAGCATAACAACGCTTCCATTAACCCACCTGGGTAGTGTGGTGGTAGTGTGTCTGCCTTATATTCAACAGGTCGTGAGTTCGAATCTCGCTTAGGGTGAGTTACTTGGATAAGGTTTTTTTCAGGGTTTTCCCTTATCCTGAGAAGACGAAATTTGAGTAACTTTGAGCTCCATGGACTCCCAGATTATTTGAACATCATTTCAGCAATTTCATTCATTGTCCGATGTGACCAACCAGGTAAAAGAACATTAAGTAAAAACAAACAAACGAAAACTTCCATTGTTTACAGATTTATTTACACTGTGGCCACATAGTGCCAGAGCTGTTTTAAAGGATAAGTTATAATTTTGTCATGGTCTGATGGACAAAAACAGTTAATAAATTATTTCTTTGTTAACAATGCTGTCAATTGCCAGGATCATATCAGCACCTCTAGTGTGCCAGAATTTTGTCATGCAGAAGTTCTTTTACATGTTAGTAAACCTAGTGACATGGGGCTGTTGTTTTTAAGGACACTTAAAAACCATCAGTCTGGGCTGGGTTTGAACCCACAACTTTGGGGTCAGAAGACCAACCCCTAACCAACTGGACAACCCAGACCAACATTAATGGGACAAGGTTTCTACTAGAGTGACCATTGGAATCAACAATAAAAACATTCTTGGAACCATTCCAAAATAAGTTACTTGATTTTTTGTAGCTCTAGCACACACAGCAAAGGAGGTTGTATGTATAAATCAAAAGGACAGACTATCCACAACCTCAATATGTTTCTCTGGAAACCCAATGTTTTTATATATATTTCATTGATTCCTAGTCTGTGACCTTCCACAATAATTTAATCAGCTAGTTATCTCATAGTAAGTATTAAAAAATATGAAATAATACTGACTCTCTGATTGACTGCCATTTTATGCATAATCTAGATATAAATAAGAAAGCTTGAAGCTTGCAAGCTTGTGTATAAGTTTAACATATGATGTTTGCATTATGTTTATGTCTAATTTTCATTGTAAATGGCCCTTTAAGCTATACAACACCAACATAAACCAATTTGTCACTTTTGCATTGATTCATCACATATTTTGACTTTGGGAAAAGCATAATAATATAATTTTATACATATTTGTTAATATGTTTGCAAACACAGTTCCCATAATTCTTTTCTGCACATGGGAAGACCCAAATAGCATCAAAAATATTTGATGAACCACACATATTGTTTTAGGAAACAGCAAAAGCTAAGCTTCAAGCTTTTCCAACAGGAAAAGCAAAACTATTACAAGTTAATGCATATTGTGATTTGGGTGTTGTTTTCAGATGTACCTTCTTCTGCATTTGAAAACATTCCTCCTCTTCTATAAGCCCTACACTGTTTTAAATTATATGTACTGTTGTCAGTACCTTTTTCATGACAGCATCAATCTAATGATCCATATACATAGATGTTATGGAAGTAATGAACACAGCTCTTGGAAGCTAGATATCCAAACATTGAAAACACTGCTCCATTTGTCTTCATTATTACCCTGCATAACTCTATGAGTGCCGACGACTTAATCCTTCTCCGATAAGGATATGAACACATTGTCTCACACGTGAAACAGCAGAAAGTCTAGGTCGAGACTGTCCGAGCATCACTTGTCCCATAGGCCTAGCTCGCGCATGCGAGTCTGGAAGTACTTCTCCAAAGCATTGGCACAGCGATAATATTCTGTGTCAGGGCTGTTGTACAAACGACAGTTTGTGAAGATACGGGTCATATCAGCGATGAAGAGACGTCGTGTTGTGTAGTAACGGGCTTTGATTCTGTCTCCCATTGTCTTCAGATCTGTCAAACATAATCAACACTCAATTTCAGTTTAAATAAAATTTTACCCTAGCAAGCTGAAAGGAGGATATGTGAAAAGAAAGAAAAGAAAAAAAAAAGAAAAAAAAAATTAATGTGTTACATTCAACTGACTTTCTCTATTCATTATCATGTATTTTACTATTCTTTCTTGTTAATTGAGATAAACATTTACAGAAATGGATTCACTAAACATTACTTTATAGTGCAGAAGGATATAAAAGGCTGAAGTAATAGCAATATCTCTGAAGAGCGATGTTATATGCTGATTATAAAATTTCAAACTCTTTGCAACACAAAAACAACATAACAGTGATTTAGCATTTCAAAAATGTATAAAGCACTGGAAAATTTAAACCAATAGCAATGACTATCTTCGAAATGATAACTGTTCCATCCCTGCTCAAAAATAGTCTCAGAAAATTTATGTACTTGTAATACTTTGTATACCAAGTATTTGCTTATCTTAAGTGGTTTATAAGTTGCATAAGCTTAATTTAGAATGAGAGGACTTCATAGTAAATTAGATACACACTTATTGGCCATGCAAGTACCTTAAACATGTGATATTTCTATGAAAAAGTTTGAATCATTTTGAGAAATTATAAAGTAATAAAATATAAATAAACACTGACATAAAACTATATGAAAAGCACAAACTTACCCATAGGAAATTTTATGTGGTCATAATAATCAGGAACTTCATTTTTGTCTACAGGTTTAAGGAATGGCCATGCAGCAGGATGATTCTTTACCTGACAAGAGAGTAAAAACAATGTCAATATTCTTGTTGATCTAGAGCTATATTTATTTTAACTCTGTTCTAATGGAACACTAAAATTTAATATAAAAAATTTTGTGTGTTCCATTCACATGACTTTCTCCAAAAAAAGTATTTTTACAAAAGTTTATTCCTTTATCTACATTGTGGTAACCGAGTTAAACATTAGCAGGAATGGTTGTATTAGTTTCTTATAAGTAGAAGAGAAATAAGGTAATATAGTAGGCTAAAGCGATAGTCAAATCTTTTAAAAAAAGACAGTTCCTATGTGAAACAATTGAAGTTTAGTTTGCTTTGCATGGTCAGGAACAAAACAAAAGAGAGATGAAACAAAAGATGACATCCCGTTTGAAAAAGTTCTAAGTAGCTTAAAACTGAAACCAATAACAAGGAATATCTCTAAAATAGTTAACTCCACAAAAAATGTATATGACAAATTTGGTGTAATAAGTTTTTTTCTATCTCTTACGGTTTGCCAGTTATGCAAAATTTGTCCAGAATGAAGAGGTCTTCAGAGGCTATTCCCAGAAAATTCAAGATAAATATTTTATTGCCATGTAAATATCTTTAATATACAGTATTCTAATCGAAATCGTTTGAGTCATTTTTGAGAAAAATAAAATGGTCAAAAATGTTTTCATGTAAAGGGTAGTTTAGGGTGCAGAGATTTTCTTGAAAATCTTTGTGTCGGATCCTTGGAAGGTACTAAATTTGGTATTTAATGGTCTTTTTGTATTTGAGCTATGCTGTCTACAGGCACAGTATGCATACATGCACGTAAGCACACACATGAATTACTAAAAATTATTTTTTTGGAATCAGGGAACCCTAAAATGTGTATTCTTGGTGAAATCTCAGTAGAGAATTTTTGGTGGAGTGCAATATCTTCTCTACCTATTATTATGCACTAAGTAGAGAAAGTAAAAAGCTATAACAGACTATTAAGCTATGAAAAGGCACACTATGAAAATAGGCAATTCTAGGCACTTATAAAATTAGTATATTTTACTGCAGCAACCATAAAACCTTTTAATATTTTTTTTTCTTTGGTTAGCATCGTAGATGTGGCATCAGATCTTGTGATACTTTCTCTGTATTAATTTGGGTTAAAAATCTTGTGTTTTCTTCCTCAGCCTGAAAACTTTTTAATAAATTTACAGCATTGTTATGTGCTTACAGCAAAAAAATTCAGGCATGTATGCTATTAACTGAACTAAGACCCAAATGTAATGTAGTTTTATGTCATTTTATACAAACTTCCTGAAATTCATTAGAAACGGTGCTACTATATTGATTAAACACACTCAAGATATTCTTTTACACATATCATTTAGTAAGATGCATACCGTGTTAAGTACATTCTTAAGCGTGACCAATAGCGTGTCAGGATCATTGCATTCCTCTGTGACGCGAGCTACTCTAGTTGCTCTAGCAACAGGTCTCCAGCCAGTTTCCCTTATACCTGGAATACTTTCCACAGGGATGCCCCTCACACCCTCTCTGAAGCATGTGAGACCAGGATGCACCTTCTGAACTTCCATTTGCCTCATCTCTATTAGCTTCTTTACAATCTGAAAAATATACAGCATTACAATGTATATCTAATAATTACAGAATGAGTTTATTTCAGCTTCACACAAGCACAAATAAAAATCTACACCTGTATATGCGATACAGTTACAAGCAAAATGTTTGTGGTACTGAATTGTGTATTCTGGATAAATAACTAAAGTTTATATGAAGGTCGGGGCATAAGTCATGGCAACTATCATATATTTCTACAGATAAGACTACTTTCAGATAAAACAAGGTATACTTTTTGTCAAAGCTCTATAGCCTTAACATACAGCTGTCCTATAAGATGACGCCCAAATGATTTAGATCAGGATCAGGATCATTTGGATAATAATACTATATCATACATATTGTATTATGTTCTATTCATAAGTTTTTGAAGGAACAAATTTTATTTTCTGGTAGCACTGCCTTGCAATTATTGCACATGTCATACATAAAATTTCTTTTGGTTGCAGAATAGTATTCTATTGTAAAGATATTAATTAAAAAAATTATGGTTAAATGCTTTCACCTGTAGCTCTATGTTCTACTGTAAGTGTATTGAGTGCTCAAACAATTTGTACTATAAACATAATTAACATAACATTTATAAAATAACTTAGAGGTTTGAGACAAGTGAAGTAGACTCATCAGCATACCACTAGGTCCGGAAGAGTACCACACAAAAAACCTCAAATATGGCACATAGCCTCAGCCAATGGTTTCAACCCAGAGATAATTGATAGAAAAATAAAAAAAAACATGAGAAGAAATTAACATTACAACAAATCATCACTATGTTTACACAGAAACCACAACATACACATAAAAAGTTCACTTCACACCCAGATAAAAAATTCAAAAACATTTTCAAGAAATACAACATAAATTTAGCTTTAAGTAACCAATTCAAAATAAAAAAAATGTACTTAAAACAACCATCAAAGACCCTATACCCATGAATTAGAGGTCAGGCATCTACAAAATTGAATGTAAGAACTGCAATTTATTTTAGATTGTTAAACAAAAGGAAGGTTGGAAGCAAGGTTGGAAATAACATTTCAGACTGATCAAACAAAATCAGATGGACGTTGGCAGCTGCATACCATTTATGGACATCACATCATGAAATAGTAAGTTACATAAAGCTGTGAAAACCCATAAAGAACTCGACAGCAGTCACAGTTTGGAAGAGTATTTTCATCAAAAAACACAAATCTCTTCTCATTATGAGCACATTCCTAATCACGCAATGGGATATTGAGAAAAATAATCTGATGTTTTACATTCAAACAATTTTTTGAACCAAAATCAATTATTTTTTATGTCTCTTCTACCAATATTTTTATAAAAGCTTATTTTTCTATCTACCTCTTGTTAACCCAGATAAACTTAAATGGAGGAGGAGGAGGAGGTGGAGGGGGAGGAAGATGGGAAAGAAAATGAGACTGAAGGGAAGGAGAAGGAAAATATGAATGAGGATTCCTCTCAGGATAAACAAAACTCTGCAGGTTCTGCTAGTAGTAATAAAAATTAACAATGAAGATCCTCCACATAGAGGAAATGGGTTTGATTCCTGGCTGGGTTAAGGGAATTTTTCTTTAATTAGTTTTCCCTTATCCTAAAAAGAGTTTGGAAATACACATATGGGAGTGAATGTGAGTATGCTTAGTATTACAACTGATTAACATCCAAAGTTAAAGAACCTACAGGCAATGTTTCTTAAGTCAAAGCCCCTGATATGACCACAGAAGTTCAGAAGTTAAAGTGGACTATAAAACTGACACCATTAAAAATAAACAAAAATAAAAACAATTAATAATAATAAACAAAAACATCCTAAAATGTGCTGCAAAACTGACATGGGCAACTGTCATATTGATGTTACAGATAGAGGTGAATTTTTTTCAGTGAAAGTAAATCGAAAATTAAAATACCTATGTTTCTTCTCTCCCATAGGCCCATGTTTGAAAGAAAAAAAAAAAAAAAAAAAAAAAAAAAAAAAAAAAAATTAGAGAACTTACAAAAATGTAGATCCCCCCCACTGGCACAAAAAGTAACCATCAATTTTTTCTTCACAACATGACATTTTGGTAGTAAGTTATCTTTAGTGCAGTCCTGCATGGAGATACTTGCTTATCCACCCTGTTGAATCTTTGCACTTGACAGCTATATTTAAATTGGAACAGTTGCAAAAACAGATGAAAAGTTTTACCACAACTAATCATAAAGCAGCATTCCATTTGGTCGGTTGGTCAATGGAACTGGAACTGGAAGCAGCTCTGTTGCCAGATCTGACCTTTTCCAACCATATGCCTCAGGTTGTGATCTCTAAAACATGCGTTGAGTTGTTCTTTGCAAGCTCATATTATTCACTGTTATTTATATTTGCTGTTATTATTGATAGATTGTTGGTGTTGTTAATAATCACACAAAATCTTGGGCTAAGACCTTCACAAAATGCTTTGGCTGGATGAAATATGGGCCAATGCTGGAGAAGACATGATAAAATGATAGACAAATGACACCCAAAGTAACAGTGGCCATTAATTAGCTGACAGGGAAAGGAGTCTGGTTCATTGCGGCCCACCCTGATTCTTGTGATGGGTTTATTGAAGATGGCCTCTGGTTTTAAAATAAAATAAATTTAGAATAAAATAAAAGTGATTTAGCAAACTGTTGGAGCAGCAGGAGTGATGGTCAATGCCATATCATTCAGAGAAGCCGGAGTAGATCTCTACCTCCAACGATAGAAAAGAGGTTATGGTAGAGGGCTGAACGAAAGGGGTGTTGCTGCAGGCATGAGTATGACCAAGCTTTTCTATTCTATTTTTCTATTCCCAAAGTGATAGAAAATAGGCCTGTCACACCAACATATGTTCCAGATGAAGTACCAGGGAACTTGGTGGCCATGCAGTGATTAGGTTACCACCCTGTCACATTCACTTTAACCCCATTGAACTAGAATAGAATGGCATCAAGATGACTGAAGTGGAAAGACTTTTGTGGGAAGGTGTGGTAATGGTAGATGCAGCTTCATGGAAAAGGTGAATTATATTCGTAAACTAAATATAAAAAATGTGTTCCATTCACATGACTTTCTCTACATCTCGGCAACAAATTATTGTTAAAGCTTATGCTTCTATTTACTTCATGCTAATTCTGAAAAATTAGCAGAAATGGTCTTATTACTTACTTCCTTGTAAGTAGAAGCAAAATAAGGGAGTACCATAGGTTAAAATGATAGTCAAAAACTGGTTATTATGTGACTGAAGTTCGTCTATTTGTATGAACAGGAGTTGACAAATTCCTGTATGAGAAAAGTGTAAGTTTTCAAAGCTGAAACAAAAAACAAGGAATATCTAAAAAACAATCAAGTCCACAAAAAAATGTATGCAACACAAATTGTGTGTTTTAAGTGCTCTACATTTTCTGTGTAGTAAGTTTTTGTCCATCTCTTAAGGTTTAGCAGTTATGCAAAATTCTGTAAAATACACCCAGAATGAAGTAGTCTTCAGAGGCTATTCTCAGAAAATTCAAGATATACATTTTATTTTATTTATACTTTAATCAACACCGTTAGAGCCATTTTTGAGAAAATCAAAATTTTTGAAAATAGTTTCATGTAAAGGGTAGTTGGGGGGGGATTTTTTTGAAAATCTTTGTTGCATCTTTGGAAGATATCAAAGTTTGGTATTTAACAGATTTTTCGTTTTTGAGTTATGCTGTCTACAGACACACACACACACACACACACACACACGCTTGCATGAACCTTTTTCCAAAAATGTTTTTTTTTTTGGATTCAGGGAGACCCAAAACATGTATTTCCGGTGAAATCTTGGTATCAAATTTTTGGGTACATTACAATACCTTCTCTACACACTATGTACATAGTACGTGTAGAGAGAGTAAAAACTCAGGAATTAGATGGAATCTTTCCGTGAGCGTGAACCACTAATGGTGATGAAGATGATGATTACAAAGTTGCTTCCAAGAATAATGGTGATGGAGACTGAATTGAACTGAGCCTTTACAATTTTAAACCAGAGAGTGAAAATCATTTTGTTATAACATGGTATTATCTACTTCGTTCTCTCATTGTAACAATCATTAATTTGTTCTATTGCCATAAGTGCAAAATTTATTCTACATGCATTACAATATATTAAACATGTGTTATTTTCAATTAACAATAACCAATTAGTTATTATTAGTGGCATTCACTACTATGTACACTGTTTATATGTGACTTTAGATACAATATATAAAAATTGTAATCAGCAGTTATTTATAGCAACTCTGGTAATGTCACAACCATAATACAGCCAACATTAAGCAAAATCACCCAAACTGTTCGTGTGCAAGGATTCCATGGCAAGGATGCAGTCTCGGTGGACAGCAAAGTTCAGCAACTGTCAGGCATAGTACAGGCAGCTGATCACTGAGTGGAAGACAGATCTAAAGTGTGTCATTGCAACTTAAAACTTTATAATTTTTTCCCAGCATGGGAGAAAAAGCTAAGACATATGTTTTGGTTTCTATGTATTTTTACTATAAAAATCGCAGCTTAATCTGTAACGTCAATATGGCAATGCTCTCATGTAGAGTAAATATCATACTTAACTTAGGCCTGAAAAATTTGTAAAAAGAGGAACAAATGAATTAACAGAGTTAAAATGCTAAAATAATTGATTACAGAGTGTCACAGAAAAATAACTATAATATAATTATACTTGTCACAATAGCTCTCTCTCTCTCTCTCTCTCTCTCTCTCTCTCTCTCTCTCTCTCTCTCAAAACACCTCTATTTTGCT
Source organism: Hymenopus coronatus (assembly GCA_030762935.1). Taxonomy (NCBI): domain Eukaryota; kingdom Metazoa; phylum Arthropoda; class Insecta; order Mantodea; family Hymenopodidae; genus Hymenopus; species Hymenopus coronatus. Next base: position 34,638,797 of record CM060897.1, read on the forward strand.
CCAGCTCTGGCTCACTCTGAAGGCTATAGGATATTTTATTGATGTTTGGAGGAATTTAGTAACAGTGACGGTAAAATTAAATGTGGTATTAATTTGTTGAGTTGGTTTTTTAACACTATGTCACTTACATTTTTAATTATGAGGGACTAGTTTCGGAAGCCTATGAAAGAACATGGGTATCTAGAGGGGACCAAGGGGAAAATACAGAAAAACTGTGTATTATATCAGCTAAATTTGTTTCCCACTTACCTCCTTTTGTCGTCGCACAACAGCTGTGAATTCTGTGTAAACTATTCGGGGATTCAACTCACAGTGCATTAACGTAGCACCTTCATAATCTTTTATATATCCCTGGTACATGTTGCGTGAAAGCTTGATGTCCTTACTGAAACCCTGCTTCTTGAAATAACCTGTGTTCATAAATAGAGAATTTCTTTAGCTGTGCTCATAAATACAAAGGACATACTTAGTAAAATGGAAGACAGAATGCAAATTTTATATGAGAATAAAAATAATTTGACATGATTACCTTGAAGGAATATGGTGAATATATCAAAAGGATGACTATTATAGACAGAAAATATTTGAGGGCAATTGCTATAAAGTGGTTACTAAAGAGTGAGATGCTCAGATTTTTGCATTTTGTTTTTTTTTTGAAAGTTGAATGTATGGTAGAGATAAATCTGTTTCATAACATGAGTTGGCTAAGAAGGAAGCTTTATACTGCATACATATACAGGAGTTAGTGCACATTTCACTAATATTTGCATATGAATGCATTTATTGTTTTCTTTGTTTGCTTGAATGATTTAGTTCCACCTTTTGTTACTACAATATTACAAGTATAACTTTCATTCAAAAAACAACATTTTAGAATCTAATATGTCTACCTGCTAACCCCCTTCCCCTCCCCATACTTTTAACCTAGGTTATGTGTATAGGTATAGTTCAGAGCTTCTACACTAATACTTTAGTTTCTAAGTTGTCCCCAATCAGTTTCTAAGTTGTCCCCAATCTGTTTCTAAGTTGTCCCCAATCTGTTGCTCCATTATTATGATGCTTATCAACTTCTCTCTTATTCCCTAAGAACTTTCCCATCATTTTAAGTATTTTTGCCCTCTGACTCGCCAACATTTTAATTACTATTATTTATTTGTTTAAAGAGTACAAATTATTGACACTAAAACTGATAAACCTTAAGTCCATTAATTGGAGGATTAATAACATTAAATATATGAGCATTTTATATAACTTTTGTTTTAATAATTGCTCATGGTTTTTGGCTTATTTTATTATTTTCTTTTTTGGTTTGTACAAGTATAGGGGCGGATATTCATTTTATAGGAAATTTATCAATCTTTATACCTTTAACTTCTGCATGTTTTGCTTCAAATTATATTTTCAATAATAATCCATATTATAAATAAAATTTATTGTAATCCATTATACCGTAATATTAGCTGGGTGATATCCCATTCTCTGTCCCATAGATCCTTTCTTCACCTTTTGACATTTTCACATTCTATTGAAGGCTATCACTCAATTTCTTACACATATGTACTGAATTTACTTGGACAATTGCTTCCTGTTTGTTTTGACAATATTCTTTTCAGCATCCATGCAAGACCTATTCTTTTTGATTTCTCACATATGTCTACATAATTCTCCCTCCCCCAATTTATCTTAACTTTTTATACAATTTCAAAGAGCTTTTATCTGCAAAACTTGCCCATATCTCTTGTTTCTCTATTTTATTTTTATCTAATAGCCAAATAGTTCTCATGCCTATTTCTTCTAATCTTACTCCAATCTTCCTATACCAACTCTCTCTCCCTATTACTTATTTTTGCAACTTCAAGCATTTTTTTACTTTATATATATATATTTTTTTTTCTTTTGGTAGCTTAATGATCTTCGGATACATGGGGCTTAAAGCTACTTGACATTTGTCTTCTCAGGATAAGAGAAAACCCTGAAAAAAACCTTATCCAGGTATGCAAAGTGTCAGAAAAATTTGGTGAATGAACTTATTAAAAACAGTGACGGTTAAGATGAGGCACTCGTGCATATGCATTGAGAGACATGTCAACAAGAGTCCCCTATTGAACTAATCACAAAGTGAAGCAGTGCTGTATGCTGAGATACAGCTAACCAAGTCAGTGTGAGAACTAGTGTCATTAGTAAATAGAATGCAAAATGGAGCAATGAGTCAAAATAAAGTTTTGCTTCAAATGAGGGAAAATGGCAATGGAGACTCATAGAATGTTATTGCAACTGTACATTGTCTTAATCTTGGATTTTGTCAATCCATGACTGTCACTTGGTCTCCAGATTGTTTCAGTAGCCAGGTAATAATGGTTGACAAAAACTGCAGATTCCGGTCCGTTACGTTGATGAAATCTCCAGATATTTCCATCTGAGTTTGCTTCTGCTCGTCATTTAGAGTGTGCAATACAAACAGGACATTAATTTTCACCTCTTTTAATGTTCTTGAACAATAGTACTTACTCCTGTTCATCTCCAACTCTTCTGCTATCATTCTTAAAGACACCCGCCTATCATCCATTACACTCACTTTATGTTGGGATTGTACTTGTTGATGGAGGATCCAAATGCAGTCCATCTTTCTTTCTGTCTCTAAAGCATTTAAACTGCTCAAACACACACTTTTTACCCACTACTTAAACACTATATACTTGCAATAACATTACATAAGCCCCGGTCATCATTTTCCCATATTTGAAACAAAAGCTCTGTAAACGCATTGCTCCATTTTGCGCTCATTTTCCAATGACACGAGTTCTTACACTGACTCAGTTAGCTTGGTCTCAGCATGCACCATTGCTTCACTTTGCCATTTGACTTGATAGGGGGCGCTTGTTGACATGTCACATAATGTGTATGCATGGGAACCTCATCCTAATCAGCACTGTTTTTAGCTAGTAGGACCATTTATCAAATTTTTCTAATGCACCTTGTACGTTCTATACCAGTACTTGAAAGTTCTTTCTACTATTATACCTTTTCTCCCTACTCTTCCCAACTTTGCCAGTTCAACACACCTTGGTGAACTCTTGGATAAATCCTAAACTTCCTTGCAAAACATTCAATGAACTACACAAATATTTAGCCATCCCTTTGTTACTTCTCAAATTTCTATTCCATACATCATCTTTGATTTAACTACTACTTTGTAAAGTCTTTCCTTCCAGACAATTCATTATTATTCATTGGGTGTTTTGTATAAACAAACTCTAATATTTTTCTCTTTATTTGTTATCAAAATATTAATTTTACTACCATAAAATAGTGAGCTTCTGTTTTATAGTGAACTGTTTCTTCCATACTAGACTTGTGCAGAACAGGAATTGGAAAGGTAGAATCAGACTGAAAAATTCAATACCGTAGACGGGATTTGAACAATGGATCTCATGATCTTAATCCAATTGCTCTACTAGGGCAACATGCCCTGAGCTGAGGGCAACATGCCTATATAGAATTAAATTCCCCAACTTTCCAATTTCTGCCTTATTGCAATGTTTTTATGGAAGAGGCAATGTTATAGTAAAATCCTGTTTATTAAAACTGAAATGGACAGGAAAAATGTAATAAAGAATGAATGAAAAAAATTTTGATGCGTTTCATTCACATGGCTTTCTGTATCTATTCTACAAAAAAAAACAAAAAAAAAACACACACACACACACAGAACCAACGGTTTAACTTCCTTCCATGCTAAGGATTTTTACACCCAAAAAAATCCACTGTCCTTAGCTGGGTTTGATCCCATGACCTTGGGGATATGAAGTTAGCTTGGTAACCATTACACAACAAAGGACGACTTTTAAGGAGGTGGAGGAAGCAGAAAAGGAGCTTCAGTCACCAAACTGCTTAAGATGAGGATGAATGTTCTTGAAAACATTTCAATGCTTTTCAACAATATTAAGTGAAGGTGTGTGTAAATAAGTGGGACTCAGTATAACTCCAAATTAATTATGAATATTTCACTGTTGATAGTGCTTCTGTTTTTAATATTTATTGTTTGTCGCTCTCTAATACTGTGAGGTAGGAGTGTGTGTACCCAGTGTGAGATAGGAGTTACCCCTGTCACTATGCTAGGGAGTAGTAGGTATAGGGAGAGCTATCTCGTGCTTGCTGAGGAGGAGATAGGAGACCTAAGAGGTAAAGGAACAGGAAGAGAACTTTCAAGGAGAGATCAGAGAACAATACATGAGTAGATCCAAAGGTGTGAAGAAAGACAGTGCTTTTAATATCATTCATAAGAATGAACAAGAATAAATGGTTGAAGAGATGAGGAAAAAATCCAATGGATTACCTTAATTACACAGAACTCACCTTGTACATTCTGCTCTGCTGAAAGAAAACACTTTGAAACAGTATTTTCCACTTTATTCAACATCAGACAAGAATGTATTTGGCTGCATCTGTAGTCCAGATGTAAGGGCTTGTCCTGACCTGTTTCTCGGAGTCTTTATAGCTAAAACCATGCTTGTGTCAGCACGGGTTATGAAACTACAACTGTGTCATCATTTACAATACAGATTGCTCAAACTGATGCAACATTACCTCTTAATTCATGAAATATTTAATTTATCCAACATGACCATCAGGTGCAATTCTCCACATGAGTAGAGATATCAGTGGTCCACTGGACCTTGTTGCTAGCACATTTTTCAGCAAAAAGCCAAGTACATAACTTTGAAAATACTATAATCTTAATTATTTTTCTACTTGTGAAAGCTAAATGAACTCTTTTAGACTGGAAACTAGTACCACATTTGTATTAAGTCTTTCTGCATTCATAAGTATGAATATTCAAATGAAAAATCATCATTCAAATTTATCATCACAGATCATAGGTATAACATCACTGTGCAACCCTTGAAAGCTTGCTGCTTGAATTCTGTATATATTTTCACTGAAGACTTTGACTTACCTATAGCAAATTCATCAGCAAATGTGAGGAAATGATAGATGTTGTGCCCAATATGGTAATCCTTCAAATGGTTCATCAGATGTGTGCCATATCCTTTCACCTGTTCATTGCTCGTAACAGCACAGAACACAATTTCTGTGAAACCTTGTGTTGTAAATGTGCGGAAACAAATTCCTCCAATTGGACGATTGTCTTTTATAAGCGCCAATGTTTTGTGTTTGCTGAAAAAAAAAATGTATATTATTTGTTTTTAAAAACAAAGAGTTGCTCTACTCAATCTATAGTGCGATTCATTCTATGTAGTGCTCCTCGGAAACAAGCTGTCATCTGTCAAAGTGATACTTCTCAATTCAACAGATTTCCCAACTATGAATTGTCATTTGACACAGAAGAAGTTGAAGCCAACAATCACAACATTCTGGTGTTCTGTACAAGATGTTGAAGATTTTTTTGAATATTTTAAACTTTCTCCATTTAATCAAATATCTCTTTAGTAAGGACACAGTTATTTACTTTGATTCAGATTCTTTTTATATGAATTGACCATACAAATTATCTGTTCTATATCATGACAAACAAACTTACAACTTTCTTATAACATGAAGTTTTATCAGCTTAGTAATTCCAGTCAAATCTCAATAGAAGTGTGAAAAATGGTTACTTCTCAGTTTCTACCAATTATATAGAATTATTGTCAATTAAAAGAAATATGATGAGTTCCATTCACGTGAGTTTCTTTACTTATTCTATAAAAATCATTTTATAAAAGCTTATTCTTCTGTCTACTTCATACTAATCAAGATAAATATTAGCAGAAATGGTCTTATTGCTTAATTCCTTATAAGTAGAAGGGAAATAAGAGAATATACTATGCTAAAGCAATAGTAAAATATTTTCAAAGCTGGTTGCTCCGAGATTGAAATTTGCTTTTCTTTGCATGCCCAGGAGTAGACAAATGAAACAGGAATGACAAATTCCCATTTGAGAAAATTTCAAGTGATTTAAAATTGAAACCAAAACCAATTTCTCGGAAATAGTTAACTCAAAAAAAAATTGTGTATTTTAACAACATCAAGAACATTCAAGAAATACATTTTATTTGTCATGTAAATATTTTTAATATACAGTATTTTAATCAAAATTGTTACAGCCATTTTTGAGAAAAACAAAATTTTTCATTTTTGAGCTAGGCTTTAAGCCCTGCCCCCTCACACATACAGGCACGTGCGCACGCACGCACACACACACACAGACCTTTTTTCTAAAACATTTCTTTTGGATTCAAGGGGTCCCAAAATATTTTTGGTGAAATCTTGGTATAAAATTTTTGGGCGGAACACAATATCTTCCCTATCTACTATATATGAACATTGCACATACATGCTATAAAAAGTAAAAATGTTAAAACAATACACTCATGCAAGAATACTTTACTTCTAACATTCGACCTGTTTTTGTAAAGGAGCTTGCACCTGCACCTTCAAAATTTGAGATTGTGAGTAAACACACGAAGGGCAATTGTTGGATATAAACTAATCAGTAATAACAATTGATGTAGTGATACACATATTCTCTTGGATTCTTTACGTGAGTATAGTCTAACGTGAGGATCACATCAGGAATTTGAAACTTTTTTAACCTTTTCTTCTTACTGTGCTCATTTCCTCTAAAGAACTTGGAAAACTATACAATTGTTTGTTTTTTGTGCAATTCTTTCAGAAAAAATCAATACCATTTGACAAACTATAATATGATCAATCTCAAAATCATTGACCACTCCATTCTGAAAACCAATGTTACTTAGGTATGTGTATATGGCCCTGCATGTGTTTCTCCACACTGAGGAAGAAAATAGTTAAATCATCAGTAGTTTCATTTTCATAGCTAAGTAAGCCTTTAAATCTTTTATGGCTTGGAGCTCTCCTTCAACGTGGTTTTGCCTCCTGCACTTGAGCTGCCATTTTAAAAGAGATTACAATAGAGATAAATGTGCACGAAACTTGCAAATGGGCAAGTATTTACTTATACCAATGGAAGACTCATGGGGAAGGGAAAAGTATATAGATGTGAAAAATAAGAGGAGCAAGAAGGTATTGCATGGCTGAAAGCAGGAGTATGGGGGTTAAAAGGTTTAAGGAAGGTATTTCACAAAATCAATGTCCCATATGTGGCGGAAATGAAGATATGGAACACATTTTATGTAAATGTAAAGGGACTGAAGTTTGGAGAAAAGAGTATATTAATAAGAAATGGTTTAAAATAGACAGAAATGTAGTGGTAGTTGAAATGTTTCAAAAAGACAGTAAGAAGATTGAACAATTCTTATACAAAGTGAAGAATAAATGGATATGGACAGTAAATAAACACAACATGGTGTAATAAATTACAATTAATAAACTATTGTAAAATATAAATATGACCGGTAAAGAGCCAGGGCTGAACACTGGTCGTATTCACCTGTATACAGCTTAGCATACTATTTACTTGTGTTCATTTTATTAAACTTGTTGATTTCTCTACTGAGTGCTATGAATGTACATAGTAGATACAGAAGGTATTGTATTCCACCCAAAAATTTGATACAGAGATTTCACCAGAGAAATTTAAGGTCAGAGGAGCTGATAATTGGCAATCACAGCAAAGCATTTGCACATCACAAAAATAATATGTAATTGATGTTTTACTGAATACTTACGGGTCAAAGACTAGACGGGATATGTATTCCTTAGGCATTCGTGGTAGCTGATGTGAAAATACATTCTGCAAGCCAATCAGCCACAGCATGGTCTGTTTAGATACGGCGCATGTAAGTGAGTTGCCCACAACATGGAATGATATAATACCACGTAGCTCTTCCTGTTTGGCAGCCTCGTCTCGTGGAGCATTCTCAGGAAACACTGCCTGCAAATACAGAAATCAAATTAAAAATTGATTAAGCTTAATAAAGAACACACTACTTGGATGGCATTAGTACTTTATGAGGGAAGCACATACCCCTATAATATTTGAAATAGGAACTGAATCCTAACCAAAATTTATGTTACAAGGCAAAGAATTAATGTAATTTAGTTAGGGAAAATAGCAGAAAAAGTAATTATCAAGCAGAAGGAAGTATAAATATTTAATAGTATATTCTGATACAAGTGTGGGAAATGTACTATTTCAGAAACCAGGAAAAGCTTGAAAAGATAATATGAAAATCACTCTTCAATTCACAAGATTCTGCAATACACTTAACACGCGTATATTGTATACTTTTTGGATGATGAGTGTTAATATTCGTTAAAATACAGTAATAAACGAATTAAAATATTGACTGGATGCAAATTACTTCTATGAGTAAAAAACATTTGGTAGTGTTGTTATGTAGCTTTTCATTGTATTTTTAAGGATTAATTGTTGCAGACATTTTTATCTGTTGTACTCTAATTAGAATCAATTTGACAATTTTATTATGGAGAAAGTTATGGTAGAGGATAGAGGAATAGAAGAAGCCTGGAGAGTGGAATGTTGGAAATTAATTCCAGAGAAGTATAATCAAAGATAAAGTTAGTAGATAATACTTTCAAAAAATGGTTAGAGAAGAAGGTGTGCACATTAACGAAAAGAATTTGTTGGCATATTTTGTTCTGAGGAGTGACAGATTAAAGTCTGCAGGCAGTTTATGGTCAGAGCGTTCAGTGCTGAAAATTATTATAAAGTTGAATGATGATATTGACATTTCATTACTTGCTAAATTAGCGGCTTTTTTGAAAAGAAATACGCTGGTCATCGACCAAAATCGTCTAGTGTCTTTAGCAGGGAAGAAATTAATGTGTTTTTAAATGAAGCCCCTGATGATGTGTTCTGAATGATGAAGGTAGTAAATAAAGCAGAGATATTGCAACTGTTTTACTTACCGCATGTGTGACTTTTGAGTCCATATCAATATCACAATTTCTTTTGTTTCTATAGCAACCAGGTTAGATGTGGAAATGTTAACTTAGACCAGTAACAACAATTAGTAAGTAGTAGAAATTAGTCACATCATCCAAAAAGTGATGAAAATGGAAATTAGAATTTATATAGAATTACATTAAAAGCCTCATGACAAAATTAACTGTCATACTCAAAAGTCAATGATGTTATATTATTGTATATTATAGTTCAAAATGGCAAGGAAATGTAAGTTGTGGTTCAAAAGGAAAAAAATTATACTTCAAATACAAAATAGGAATGGAAGCTACAGTAAACCTACAAAAGGTGAAACAAAAAAATGAAAGGTAATGGTTAGGGAAGAAAAGAAGCACCATAAAAGATCAAAACTATGTAACTTAGCAATGACACAAATGAGTAATATAATAACATATTAATATTTATCTCCTCATTGAAAATTAAATTATGTAACACAAAAAAAAAATGAAGTTAATAAGAAGCATATCAGTTAAATAGTAAAGCTGTTAACTACAAGAACCACAACCTACATTAAGGCAGCCAAGTATTGTTTTGTTGTTATAAAAATGTTAAAATATAATTCTACAATATACAAACAGAAACATTTTTAAAAACTAATTTTTAAGTCCAGTTAAAATAAAAATTGTAATATTTGAATAAGTTATGCAACTACTACATCCTCATCTCCTCCACCATGTCATACTATACCATTCAAATTTTTACATATTCATACTGAAACTTTGAATGGGACTCTATATTAATATACAGTGATAAACAATATCTGTGAATAGTAACTTCTATAACAGAGCAGATAGTTTGTGTATAAATTGGTATATATAGTAGAACACCAGTAATTTGAGCCCTGGTTTTCCAGCTTCTGCATACTTTAGAGTTGGTCTTATAAAAATTAAAATGTTGCATAAAACTATAAAAAAATCTGCTTGTACGGTTTATGCATGTTTGAATGTATAACCGTTTGAGCTTTTTTCAATTTTCAACATACAATACAGATAAAATTGTCCCACTTCTTGTTTTTGTTCATGATGCACAGAAATAACCTCTGCCTCAGACTGCTAATGTATTTCTATTATAGATTGACAGGTATTGTTACGTTTCGAAGAGTGCGCTTTCTCCTTCTTTGTTGATTCTTTCACTAGTATGGGTGGGGAAGGCATGACAGACCTGCCTATTATGTGCGAGACTATCTCTGCGGGATTTATAAGGCCTGAACTCAAAACTTATAATACAAATGTTGGATAACTTTCTGCTCAATGGATCCGGGGGTAATTTATGCATCATTTCACCCACCACATATGCTATCTCTGCAGATCTGAGTTATTAAAAGGGAATTTAAAAATAAAAAAAAATCTGATGTTACATTCACATGACTTTCTCCATTATTTTATCTACACATTTTCCTTATTTTTCCATCTACTTCATGTAAATTGAGGTTAAGTACAACAGAGATATTGCAGGCTGAAGCAATATTAAAACTTTTAAAAAGTGGGTTTTGCTATGTGACAACTTTAAAATACTGCTCTTTTTATGCCCAAGAAAGAAAGAAAAATTAAGTGATTTAGTACGTGAAAAAAATAAAGTATCACTTGAAAATGTAAACCACTCACAAAGAATATCCCGATGCTTAAGAACCATCATCAAAAATGTATTTGACATGTGTAAATTGTGCATTTTAATGACTTCTATATTTTTTGTGTAGTAACTTTGTCTATTTCTTATGGTTTATAAGTCATACAAAATTCATTCAAAAAAAGAGAAATTATTAGATCCTTCCCAAAAATTTCAGATTAGATATTATTTGTCATATAAATATCTATGTTTCTTAAACATTTTTGAGAAAATAAAAAATAAAAAGTTGTTAGAAAAATGGAGTTAGACTGAAAGTTCAATGTTATAGCAAGGATTTGAACCATGGATCTCCTTGTCTCTAGCCATTGAGCTACCAAAACAACATCTGGCAAGGTAATTAAATTCCCAATTGACTCATGGTTTATTGGGAAAAACGAAAGTCAATTGGAAAATTTAATGCCATGTTATCCCAGTGGTTAAACTACTGGATGGAGATCCAAGGTTCAAATCCCTGCTGTGGCATTGAATTTTTCAGTCTGACTCTACCTTTCCAACTCCTATCCTGCATATGGCTAGTGTGGAAGAAACAATTAATTCACTAAAATTGTTGTTACTTTTTATTTTCTCATAAATTCTCTAAAGAACATATTATCTGATCAGCCTTAGTTCACCGGTAATGCAAATAAAAGTAACAGGCTGCAACGGTTCTGATTGGTTGTTGAATGTTTTACTACTTTTCTCTAAAAAAATAGTTTATCTTAATTTGCTAAAAGAAGTACATAAATATCACATTAAACTATGTTAGAGTTATTAAAAAACACCAATCGGTTTAATTTTAATCATTATTCCCTTATGCAACAATGCACATGTGTTGTGTCGTTCATACATTGTAACGGATGATTTTCAGTTATCATGTGGAAATATAGTATACATATTTTAAGCGGAGGCGTGTGATTAGCATTGTAGTGAAATGTAAGCAGGAAGATCTCTAAAACGTGGCAAGAAAACAGAATTTTTCTTAACGTACCTATACAATAAGTTTTATGAAGAATAACCTACTCTTGAATTAGAAAATATCCTGAGTTTAATGGCTGAATTTACTGGTGATCAGAAAGAGCACGTGGGATTTGGAGGGAATGGTGGACATTGTCATTGACTGAAAAATTATCAATTCTGGTGATGATTCAAACAGTTCTAGAGCATCTGCAACAATGACTCGAAGGAATGGAACCACTTCCATCTTCAGATTAACTCTTCTGAGTAAGTCATTGTATTATTCCAGTATATAAAAGTAATATGCACCAATGCTCGCACGCACACACAAAATATTGGTGGTTCGAGAGATGAATGCATGCAATACTCGTGGAACAGCATGCCTGCATTTTATAATTTTACGGGAGATTTTTGTAATTTTGCAGGAGACGAACATAGCTAAGCTTCACGTGGTCTGTCCAAGTGCATTTGCCAAATAATACATTATGGTTTGTTGACATCACCGGTGAGCTAATGTTGGACAGACAATAGGCACACATATTTTTCTAAAAAAGTGTTTCTTTAGGCTTTACTGAAACTCAAAATGTGCATCTCTTCTGGTAAAACCTCAAGATTGAATATTTTAATGGAATACATTACTTCCACTAGTATATAGTAAGCAGTATACTAAAAGTAAAAATGAAAGACATATTAATATACAAACGTGTAAATAAAGATCTGTTGAGGCACAAGATTGTTTGGCTACACGTCTACATACTAAATTAGATATCTTCACTTTTCCAAATAGTGGTCTCTGCAAAGAAGAAAATACTACAATAAACATAATACATCTTGATAACTGTCAAAACTTAAAAGCAACAGGGAAGCAAAAAGGCAAATAAAACAACTCCAAAATGCTAAGTTATAGCAAATCAACCATGCATTTTATGATCACAACATAATTCTACTCTCACCTCTGGGCCCACCATATTGGGTGGAGCATCTATAGTTGCAATTATTTCTGCTACGGTACTTTCAGGTAAGTCCTCCATGATTTCTGGTGCTAGTCGTCGTTTTTTACTTTCAGGACCTCTTCCCAAACCCTCCAGTGCAGAGGCCAAACGTTTTTCTCCAAAGCTGTCACAAGTATGTTTATTATTATTATTGTAAAATTATTCACATCTGAGAGTTTGCAAAGTGCAGGTTTGTATTTGTTTAACGTAAATAGAAAACCTTGAGTTGGGACAATTAATATATATGAATTAATTGTTTCTATACCAGTCATATGTAAAACAGGAGTTGGAAGGGAGAGTCAGACTTAAAATTTCAATGCCACAGCTGGGATTTGAAGCACGGATCTCCTTGTTTCTGTCCAGTTGCACTGACCGCTGAGTTACCATGGCAACATACTGGCACGGCACTAAATTTTCTTACTAATTTGTGTTTTTCCCGGTAAACCACAAGGAGATCTCAAAATTATTTTGAGATGTGAAACCTTAATGGTGACCTACAAAGTCCATCAAGTACTTAATTCCCAGGCTTTATAGTTAACCAATTGTAGGTCAGTTAATATGAATTAATTGTTCTTTCATACCAATTATGTGTAGCATAAATGTTGGAGGGGCAGAGTCAGACTCAAAAATTCAATGCCATTGCCAGGATTTGAACCTTGTGGTTTATTGGGAAAAACATGTGTCAGTTGAGGAACTTAGAGCCATGCCAGCATGTTGCCATGGTAGCTCAGAGCTCAGAGCAACTGACATAAACCAGGAGATCCATGGTTCAAATATTGGCTAAGGTATTGAATTTTTCAGTCTGATCACATTGATTGACCTAATAGTTGCTTAACTATAAAGCTCAGAACTTAAATACTTATGAGACTTTGAAGGTCACCATTGAAGTATGACATCTCAAAATAATTTGAGATCTCCTTGAAAATCATCCGAGTCAATGGGAGAATTTAGTGCTACGCCAGCATGTTGCCAGGGTATTTTAGCAGTTAGAGCAACTGGACGGAACAAGGAGATCCATGATTCAAATCCCAGCTGTGGCATTAATTTTTCAGTCTGACTTTATCTTCCCACAATCAATTTAATTAAAAATCTTGTTTTAGGAAATACAGTGAAGATATTTGATATTTATATGACAAATAGGGATTTTCATTACTCTAGATTCACTTTGTACACCATTAGTTTACTAGATTTTCTGTGCACTTCTTCCTATGACTTATAGATGATAGTTTTTGGCTGGTTTATGTTTATTTTTTGGATGAAATACTGACCAACTTGTGTATAAATCAGAATGACTTCACTTCTTGGAACAAACTATATTACCAGGTGAAGTGGTTTAACAATGATCAGCCTACTTTCTCCAATTCTTGTAAACTTGTACACGAGTTTGTTGGAATTACACATTACAGAAGCATTTCTGCACTTAAATACACAGGTGGTACAATAAGCACCCTTGTTTCAAAACAGATAGTGCTGCTAAGGCAGGTTTATGTTATCATTAAATTTGGTAATGATTCACATGTTAGTTTGGATTTGGCAGGCATTTCGGTTAGTCATTTAACGTGTTTTAGCTGAAATGGAAAAAAATTGCACTATCACTTGCGAGGATATAAAAGCATGTTGGATGCTGTTTTTGGAGACCTTTCAATATCTATGACAGCAGGTAGATATTCTTTTAATGACTTTAATTGCGGTTGAACATCCATTTTTGATGAGGAGCATCCTGGACATCTGGCAGATGTGGATACAGTAGAAATCATTGGAAAAGCATATTATAATTGTCACTGATCATCGAAAGTTCACAAAGTGGCAGAGCCCATATTTTGCACAAGTGGAAATGAAAAAGTTGATGGGCTGATGGGTGGTACATTTGCTCACAATGGACAAGTGGGACAACTTTGAAGCTGTGTTTAGAGCTATTTAGGTGAAATCCAAAGGACTTTTTGCACCAAACTGTCATTGTCTATGAGACCTAGATTCATCATTATATTCCAGAAACAGAGCAACAAAAACAATGGGTTGCTTCCAGTGAATCTGCTTCTAAGATGACAGAGACAATCCATTGGCCAGAAAAGTGATGGTGATGATTTTTTGGGATGTGAAGGAGTCTTTGACTTTTTAGAAAAAGGAAAAACTATTACCAGACAACACTAGAGTGAGCTATTGGCCCAAATTGACAAGAAGTTCAAGAAGCTATGATCCCATTTGACAAAGAAGAGAGTGCTGTTTCATCATGACAACACAGCAGCACATTCATCTGGAGTTGCTACCACCAAATTACATTAATTGTATTATGAATTCCTACCACACTCTTCATATTTACCTGACCTGGCTCTCTGCAACTTCTTCTTATTCCCAAACATGAAGAAAGGAACAAACTTTAATCAAATGATGAAGACATATTTTCAGAGCTTCCTACTTTTTTGGAGGGGTTAAAAAATGGCAGGAATGTTGAGAATAGTATATACCCCTAGAAGGGGTTGTGTTTGAAAAAATGCGATCTTTATTACTAATACAGTCACTTAGTGAAACACCTTTGTGAATTCTAGTACAGATACAGCCATTGAAATAAGTATTCATGGCACAATTAAAACTAATTTATAATATTTCCAAATCAAATTAAAAGAAATTGCTAATATTTTAACTGGTAGTCTACATTATTAAATAGTCAGAATAATGATAAAATAGTTTTGGATATTATAAAATCATACTTCAAGAAAATGAACAGTACCATGATTCTGGAGGTATTAAATGGAAAAAAAAAAGTATTTGTAACAATTAGAAATGTAAACCCAGAAACCAGTGAGAGATGCCTTACAGCGAAGAATACCTACCATGACAACCTCACCCTAGTATGCTGGTTCTAATATTTGGTGAATACTGTGTGACAGAAAAATGGGCTACAAAGGTAAACAGCTGTGAAAGAAAAGAACATATGTCTTTCAGTATCAAAAGGGAAATTATTTTAAAAAGTTACTGATATTACTGAACGAAGCAGGCAACTGTGCAATCTATAAAATGCAATATAGAGAAAGAAATACACTTATAATGAAAGAAGAGGACTATCACAGAAGCTGAAATATGAAGCATGAGGTAAGGCAGCTCTGAAACAAAGCTACAAAAAAGAATGGTAAAATGCAACATCAGACTACCATGAAACTGGTTCATTTCATGCCAAGAGGTTAACAGATGCATAGAAGAAAAATCTGATGTGTTACACTCACATGACTTTCTCTAGCTGTTCTACAAACTTCATACATAAGATTCTTCTTCTTTTTGCACCTTGCTAATCTAGGTACTTATTAGCACAATGTTCTTATTATTTAGTTCCGTATAAGTAGGAAGAAAATAAGGGAATACACTAGGCTAAACCAATAGTCAAATGTTTTAAAAGCTGTCATTATGCGATTGTCATTACAAATCGCTTCTTTTCTTGGCCAGGAGTAGAACAAAAGAAAAACAGACACTCCTGTCTGAGAAAAGTATAAGTACTTCACAACTTAAACTAATAACAATAAATACCTCAAAAACGGTAAGCTCCACGAGAAAAATGTATATAACATAACTTGTGTATTTTAACAAGACCTAAATTTTTTGTATAGTAAGTTTTTGTCTATCTCTTACGGTTTACTAGTTATGCCAAATTAAGCAAAATTCATCCAGAACAAACAGGTCTTCCAAAGCTATTCCCAGAAAATTCAAGATATACATTTTATTTGTTAGGTAAATAATATCTTTAATATATGATATTTTAATTAAAATTGTTAGAGCCATTTTTAAGAAAATCAAAATTTTCGAAAAAAGTTCCATGTAAAGGGTAGTTTGGGGTCCCCCCCCCATTTTTCTCAAAATCTTTGTGTTGCATTCCTGGAAGATCTAAACTTAAATACCAAGTTTGGTATTTTAGCTACTTTTCGTTTTTGAGTTATCGTGTTCACAGACACACGGACGCATGCACGCACACACACACACAGAACTTTTTCTGAAAATGATTTTTTTGGATACAGAGGGTCCTAAAACATGTATTTCCGGTGAAATCTCGGTATCAAATTTTTGGGTGGAATACAATACTTCTCTATCCCTATGTACATTGTACATATGGGGCAATTGAAAGTAAAAATGCCTACAAGTATTAAAGTTGTAATTGTATACCAAATTGTCATTTTCTTTGAATGCATGAATACTTTTTTCACCACTATGTGAAGCTAGGTGGTACTAAATAGAGTGTTAGGGGTATGAGTGTGCAGATTTCACGTGCTGGGAGATCCAAATTTGATGAATAATAAAGTCCAAAACAATTTTATCTCTCTTAAAAGGTAACAGAGATAACTGAACATTATTGAATACATTCTCTGCACAGTCTGGATACAGAGTAGGACTTAAAAGCTGAATGCTGTTGTTGTTGTTGTTGTTGTTTTTTTTTTTTTTTTTTTATACAGCCCCCTTTAACATCTAAGGTCATATAGGGGCTTTTGCATTAGAAACAACTTGTGGTCTGTAGGTTTTTTTATGTTGTGTTTAAATTGTTTTATGTTTCTCAAACATACAGACATTCACTCTCACATACATACTTCCAGACTCTGTGGGGGATAGGGAATAATTCTGGTTAAAGAAACATTCCCTTCCCCAGCCGGGAATTGAACCCGGGATCTCTGGGTGAGAAATCGGCTCACTGACCACTCGATCACTGAGGCAGTCTAATGTTTTGTTTTGTGCTCGAAATCTGATTCACCATATGCTTATGTGTTTATCATCAGCTACTGCCACTAACAAAGGGTGGGATGGTTTTCTTTCAAGCTATCCAATTACATTCACAAGACCTGAGCTAAAAATACATAAGTGGCTAAGCATATGATTTAGTCTGATGATCAAAGATAAAACAAATACATCATTCAGGTGTATAGTGGGTAATTAAATCAGAGTAAACAGGACATTTATTAATATCCAATAATTGCAACATCAACAAAATAGGTCATTTACAGTAGATATGCAAAATGTGTCCATTAAAATCTATGCATGCCTCACATCTTCTTAACCAATTTTGCCCTACCCTCATTAGATCTGCACCCAAGCTCTAAGGCTGCTTCAAGCATATGTGCACGAAGATCATTAATGGTAGCTACCTTATTATGTTACACTTGTTTTGCCATATGCAAGAAGCATATCTAGATACTCTAGATTTGTAAAGAATGCCATAGTTCTGAATGCATTTAATGCATCTGAAGCACTGACAGAACCCGTTGAATAACATTTAGGATAACGTAAGTTTCAAACTTTGCAGGTGTGGCTCTGGCAAAGCATGGGGGAAATGGTAATTTATACAATTTAAATGGAAAATTTAATAATGGTAATATTTACCATTAAGATAATGGAATATATGGCAGATATTGTGTATTTCATTTTTCACCATAAATACGCTGTTAATAGACTAAGGGCCGGTTGTACGAACTTGGAATAAATCCTGGGATAGTTATTCTTGGAATACACTATTCATGGTATAAATGTGGTGACGAGTTGTACGATGCAATTTTATTCCTTAGATATCTATTCGACTGTTTGTAGATTTAAAACTAATGTTGGCTATGCTACGAGTCATTCGTGGCCAACTTGATACATAATTACTGCTTTGTTTTGCTGAAAACTTCATTGTTTTCACAATCAGCTGTTCCTAAACTATGTATTATTTCTTATTTTAACTACTTACGGTACTATGAAATCATTATGAATGTTCATAAGCGTGTTCGGATGTAGAATTGCTATACATTTTACAAAACATAAACACATATGTATACTGTGACTTCTTGCGATAGGTTAGGAGTATGGGAATATAACCTCACCGTACGTGCAAAGTTTTATCTTGCGCTGATATATGACTTTCCGTTTCGGTGATCAAAACGTGCTTAGCCTCATTTCTGTATTTTATTTACTAAAATACTTAGTAGGTGAATTTTGAAAATTACATTTTAGTAATTGAATCGTTGCACCAAGATAAATAGAAAACAATTTGCTATATAAATATTATTAACCAACAGAAATATTAGAAGTTATGTCGAATAGTACATTAAACCGTTCCCATTACAGTTTGCACTTTGCTGATGGCAATATTTAATACAACAGCTAGAAATTGTCAACCAAACCAATAAAACCGAGAACATTATATTTTAGGGAAAGTATTCTCTATTCAATCAAAATTATCTCTAATGTATTAAACCTACAGCATATAATACGAAAAATTATGAATTTATTGTAAAATAATGTATTTAGATTTACGAGCTCTGATGGCGTCTTTTAATCTGGGCATCTCCTCCCTACATCACAAAGCTTGTAGTGTTATAGTTTTTAAACTTGCATATAACTTCCAAAATCTGATTATAGTACAGAATGTTGCTAACATTAATACTTGTTTTTATTTATTAAAATCTGGACATCTATTACCAACATGTGCTTCACTTGGTCATGGTATAGATGGAGTACCAAGTGAAGCACGTGTTGGAAATAGATGTCCAGATTTTAATAAAATTGACAGCTTCACTGTATGTAATGGCTTTTTTAACGTTTTAAAATTAACACTTGTGGTTATCTTACGTTTTGAAGCATATTGCCATAGAAGTAGCCTATCCTTTGTATTTCGTCAATAAAACGTAACCTCACTCTTTACAACGCTATGCATTGTGCTGGTGAATTGCTGCACTACACTATTTTATATTTACTTGGGTTGGATTAAATTTAATTGTTTCCATAAAATAGATGTATTTTGATGATAATATTGTAGGTAGATTTTACTTTTTTATAAATGAAACTTTATTTTAACTATCTTCTTGTCATATTTATCTTATAACCATCAAGTTGTCTGTGTGATATCATTTCTCAACTTTAATTTCATTATAGCCGTGTTCATTTATCAGACTATCTCTACAAAATATTGTATTTAGGTATAATATGTCCTTAAAACATATTATAAAGAAATGAATCGTTTATATCGGTCAAATATGGGTCAAAATTGTGCCGAGTACCCAAGCGGCCATTTTCCTTTTTATACTCTATTCTCGGAATATCGGCTTATCCCTGCAAGGAATCACGGAATACGTTATTCCATGTTTATTCCCTTGATAGTCTCTATTCCGTTGTCGTACAACACAATTTTGCACATAACCATGGAATAACGACTAACAGAGGTTTATTCCAAGTTCGTACAACTGGCCCTAAGAGGGTTTCTTAGCATTCTCATTCAGCAAAAATATTTTTCTCAGAGACTAGAATAAAAATAGAGGATTTTCTTTCAGTTACTTAATGTATTGGAAGCCTCTCAAACAGAAAAAGAGAACAAATTAAGAATAGGAATCTAAAGAATAAGCTTCAAAATTAAACTACAAAGGCATCAAACTTAACACTTTAAGCTAGAACATGTTTCAGATGATGTTTCCATATACAGTTGAAAACCTGGGAGAAAATCTACAAGAAGAAGTATGAGAAGAGATTAATGAACTTCAAAGTAAATATGAAAGAAAATCCAAACTATAGTAAATATTAATATAAAAATAATAGTTGCAACAAATCTTCACTTATCTTTTGGAATCCTTGCCTGGACTAGTTTCGCAACGATTTCATTGCATTATCAAAATATTCTTTTGGTCTCTTTTTTGATGTTGTTTATTTACACTGTTATGGTTACTGCTACTAGGTGGAATGTGTACTAATGCATTGCTAACTACTGGAATCAAAGCAAATTTGGTAAGAGTGTCAATTGGAGGTATATCAAAATTCATTGCATGATTTCTATACTTTAATATAAATATTTTCTCCCAAACCATTAAATCTATGGGCCCATTTAAGTGTTTTAATAATTTAACATCTGGATTTATTTCATGATTAAATTTCCAAAAATGTTCTGCTACAGCTGATTTATCAATTTGTTTGTATTTAATATTCCTAAAGTGTTCTTTTACTCTGGTTTCCAAATGACGTTTAGTCTTACCAATATAAACAAGGTCACAATTTAAACAATGTTATATTAGATATGTTGTCTAAATAGAAAATCTTATCCATAATCTGTTGCAGTTGAGTTGCCACTACCATTGCTGCCGTTACTTTCTTCACTCTACACATATCGATATATTTCCAATTTCCCCTCTTCCTTCTGTCCATTATATGCATTTCTATGCAAATTCAATTACATAAAAAAAAATAAAATAAACAGCCTAAGTGTTCTTCAGTATCCTTTGTTCAAAATATATGTGCAGCACTTTATATTTTGTTTAAAAATTAAGTTAATGTCTTTTTTTTATATGCACAATATACTAAATTCCAAAATTAAATTCTGGGAAAATGTTGACTTGCTTGATTTTGAGGTCATCTTGTATTTGAATAGAATAATATTGTATAATCTTAGAAACCCATAAATTCCAATTTTAAATTGAATTACGATGGCAGTTTCCTACCCAAGGGATTATCTGTAGAGTATTCACATTCCCTTTTTGTTCCATTCCTGTTCAAGTACTTATTTCCTTCTCATTCCTCAGCAATTGCACACCAGCCTTAGTGTTACTAAATACTATTCTTTACAGAAGACACAAGTTTTTCTTCTCTGCTACTACCAAATTAACAACAGGCAAGTGATACCAACCTTATGACTCCACCTTCTCTGAGCTGCTTCTTGCCAAACCCAGGACTAAGTGTGACAGTTGTAAATGTATCTTTGTCATTGGGAGGCACAGTGAGCTTCTCAAATTCACCAGTACGCCTTATTGCAGGAGCAGCAGGGGTCCCTGTGGTGGTGGGTAGCTTTGTTTCCAATGAGGCTTGCAAGTGGCTGGGAGGAGCTTGCTTGAACTCTGGGTCCCAGATTGGTGAGTTTGTAGCATATATTTCCTCTTCCAGCATCGAGAGAAACCTAGAACACACAATTAAATATTTTTACAATAATTTGCTGTACAATTACCATTTAAGGACATGTATAACTTAAAGTTTGCAAATCCAAACTAATAATGCTAACTTTTTGAAATTCATACCACAGATGTAATTTAATGAAAATAAGTTAGAGTGCAAATTTCATCCATTTTGCTCAAATGGTTTGGAGGTTATTGTTTATGTTTTTGTAACATCACTTAAAATGCCCCTTGTGACAAAAAAATTAAAATGTTGGTCTAATATTTTAACCTTAGGTTCACAATACATCTACTTTTTGAAATTACCCTAGGTGTTTTTAAAACCAAATGGTTTTAAAGTAATGAATGTGCTTTTTTATTTTTGTCATAAAAATATAATTTTTAAGTTAGAAAATTGAAAACATATGCTTAAATGATCTGACTATAAAACCTAGGGCAATTATTCATTGTACCTTTGTGAATATGTGCAGCAAATTTTATTTCTGTAGAAAAACTGCTCAGCAAGGAGCATTTTACACAAAGAAAAATCTGATGTGTTCCATTCACATGACTTTCTCTACCTCTCTGCAAAAAATATTGTTAAAAAGCTTATGCTTCTATTTACTCATGCTAATCGAGAAAAAATTGACAAAAATAGTCTCATTACTTCCACCCTGTAAGTAGAAGCGAAATAAGGCAGTACCATAGGTTAAAGTGATAGTCAACAGCTGGTTGCTATGTGACTGAAGTTCCTTTGTTTGTATGGACAGGAGTTGACAAATTCCTGTGTGAGAAAAGTATGAGTTTTTCAAAGCTGAAACCAATAACAAGGAATATCTGAAAAACGATCAACTCCACGAAAAAAATGTATATTACATAAATTGTGTGTTTTAACGTGCTTTACATTTTTTGTGTAGTAAGTTTTTGTCCATCTCTTACGGTTTAACAGTTATGCAAAATTCCATAAAATTCATCCAGAATAAAGAAGTCTTCATAGGCTATTCCCAGAAAATTCAAGATATATATTTTATTTGACAGGTAAATATCTTCAATATAAGAAATTTTAATCAAAATCGTTAGAGCCATTTTTAAGAAAATAAAAAATTTCGAAATTTTTTCCATGTAAAGGGTAGTTTGGGTTAGGGGATTTTCTTGAAAAGCTTTGTGTTGCATCCTTGGAAGATACCAAACTTAAATACCAAGTTTGGGCCTTAACGGTCTTTTCGCTTTTGAGCTATGCTACCCTCAGACACATACACACAAACACACACGCACACACAGACAGATACACAGATGGACATTTTTCTAAAAATGCCTTTTTTTTTGGATTCAGGGGGTCTCAAAACATATATTTCCATTGAAATCTCGGTATTGAATTTTTGGTTGCTATACAATATCTTCTCTATACACTATGTACATAGTTTGTATAGAGAAAGTAAAAATGCTGAAAATATTAATAGTGAGAAAACAGATTTGAATGCATAGCTCACATTAAAATCTGCAAGCTTGGTAGTAGAACCCTCAGATTTCCTTTTCCTCTCATCTGCTGCTGTCTTTTCTGTCTTTTTTTCTTCCATTGCTGTTTTTCTTCTGCTCAACTTTGTTTTATTTTACTTTGCATAATGCAAATGACATCTTGTCGAACTGAAGTTTTTCTTGCAGAGTCCAGTATAGTTTCACCTCTAATGCTTTGCTGTGGCTCCTGTTAAGGCATTTAAAAATGGTGCCTGGTGGCCAATTATAGCTTTTTTACATTTAGGAATGTTTAAATATTTTATGGAAATAAAATAACTCTACTTTTTTTTGTGATTTTTCATTAAACTTCAGTCATACATACCCTTCAGAAAAGAACAAAATGCTTTATATTTATTATTTTCAGTCTGGTTGGTTAGTTGCATAAATTGCTTCTCCTACATTGAGAAAAACCCTTATGTAAATCAACATTTTATTTGCCTGATTTTTGCACATACCTAAGCACTTTGGATCAATGAATCATAGTTTAAACTTCATTCAATGTACATGTTACAATCTGAACTTCAATCTGAAGTTAGGAAAAGCAACTTTGGCTTACCACAACTCATTGTTGTCCCTTCTCAAAACTTTTGGTGTGATCCTCGTATAATACATACCTAGGGAAGTGAGTGAGTACAAGCACCCTTTTCTCAGGGGGCATTCTGTCTCTTTCACTGTGGCACTTATCCATTAGCTGGCGACAAACAGATCTGAAAACTGCTCGCAGAAGTGTTCGGCCAAACACCAGCGTTGTTTCAAAATGAGGCAGTGAGTCACAGAATGCTGGAACATGGCAGAACACTAGCCACCTGCAAAGTGGTAATTAAAAAGAAAGCTTCAGTACTGAGTTTAAAAGCAAGAAATACACTTTATTTTATACATGAAAACATGCCTTCAGAAAGTAGATTTTGAAACTTAATGTTAATTAATTGTTCTTCCATTCATGTCATGTATAAGTTAACATTAGAAAGGTAATAGCACCAGAATTCTAGCTACTACAAACCATCCAGCAGTTGGCAATTGGTTTATAACAGAGCAAATCAGTCTCTAAATATATTCCACACAAATTAAATTAAGTAATGTAAAATTATTGAATCAGAGTTGTAATGGGTGAGCAGAATTTAGTAATTATAATGCATATTTGAATTATAAATTACTGAGTTGAAATAACATAAAAAACATCACAAAAGGTATTATAACCTGGCACAGATATACAGATGACAATAGCAATAATAGACAAACAAGATACCAGATACTTTGACATTTTTGAACATCCAAAAAAATCAACACAGTTCACCATGAAAATAGAAAACAATATTTTATCATTCCTAGGTTTAAAAATAATCAGAGAACAAAATCACATTACCTTTGGCATTTACATAAAATCAGTAGTTATAACCTCTTAGCACATGAACATGCACCAATAAAACACCTAGCCCACATGTGGTATTAATTTAACTGTCACTGTTACTAAATTTCTCCAAACATCAATCAACCTAGCCCACAGTTTATTTTAAAATGATTTGTTTGTTAACGATGTTGTCAATTGCCAGGATCATATCAGCACCGCCATCATGGGCTTTTAAGCACACTTAAAAAACAATCAATCTGGGCTGGATTTCTACCAGCGATTTTGAGATCAGAAGGCCAGTACTTAACGAACTGAGCTATCCAAATTGACAACCCATAGCTTAGTTTCTATACCATTAAAAGAAGAAGAGTATAAGATTGAATGTAAACACATAATACACACAGCATTCATTAATAGCTGCAGTCCACAAATAATTGATAAAAAATAAGAAAATTCAAACAACAAAAATCACAGACATCACAAAAGTAAGCCAAAAATAAAACAAACACACTTAATGAAAATTACTTACCATCCATGTCTACAACATACCTTCCAAAAAATTGTTAAAAAGTCAATATCATATTAGTGCCCTAAAATATCTTTTGCCTACATAAAATACTATGCACCAAATTGAGGGAGCCCCATCCCAGAACATCAAAAATCCAGTACATACAAAATAGAACCTAACGCTGCAACAAACTCTATACAGGTACAACCAAGAGAATTATAGAAACAAGATTGAAAGAACATCTTAGAGCAATAAAATACAGACAGACAACTCCTCCATTGCACAACACGTCTGGTCATCAAATCATGAAATAAATCAGAACATACTTATAAAACCTATGAGATATACAGCAGAATTAGGTATTTGGCAGAAAATCCATATCGCAAAGAACCAAGACAATGAATTTTGATTTACCACAAAGCACCCTTTGCAAATATAGCAACAGCACCAATCATATCAAAGCTTCCCGCTTCAAATAACACAGGGAGAAATACTGTTAGAGATTGTTGATGCACATACACTTCAAAAATGTTCACGTAAAATTACTTTTTAAGATATTTTCTGTGTTATGGTTCCAACTAAGTAATTTCTACTTTAAAATTGTTTATTTATTTGCCACATTTGGTGGCAGGAGTGAGACAAAATAGAAGAAATGTACATTCATCATTAAGATGAATGAACAGTCCAGTATAGTGAGGTACATGAACAAAAGGTAAAATGAGAAAGAACAAAAGAGGCAAATAAGGATGGGAAAAATATGGTAGGCATTATAGAACAAAATTATTAATAAAAAAATATAAATAATTTGTGTTGAAGTTTTCTTACAGTGGTAAGTAGGTGATTAACAGAGGGACTATACCTAGTGTAGTTAATTTTATATGCAGACACTTCCTCAGCTGTGACAACTTGGCGTCGAGCACTGGGCGTCTCAAAGTTCCAGTGATTCAAGCAATGTAAGAACATTTTTGCCAAATCATACATAGTCTGCCATTCCTGTGGAAAAAAAACAACAACATATTAATCAATTTTTCTAGTCTTTTAAATACATTCTATATGTAAAGTATGTTGAATTTCAATACAAGAGTACTAGTAATTACCCTTTGAGCCAAATGTCCGAATTTGTATAGAACAAAGTTTGTTATGGCTTTTGCTATGCTGGGTCTCTCAAATGGTGGCTGTCCCAATGGGCCCTCTATACTCGGTCGAGTCATCGTCAATATGCATTTTCTTAAGAGCTGCAATAAAAACAAAAAAGAGTTAACTCAATAAGTTTTAACACATGCCATGAAAAGTTTTTGAGCTTCCTTTATTTTAGAACCTCAGACAGCAACTATAAAATCAGTTTCACAAAATTTATATAATAATACAGATTATTACAGTGCTTCATAGGGTTATTCCAATTGGTTTTTCAAACTACCAGTATCACATACTAAATTCCACCATGGCTACTAATCTAGTCATGCAATTTCAGTCCTCCTAATAAAAAAGACTTATGTTACATTCACATGACTTTCTCAATTAGCTATTGTTCATTTTTATGTCTCTTCTACAAATTATTCTTATTATTTTCTCTAGCCATACACAGTAGGTAGAGAAGGTATTGAATTTGACCCAAAAATTTCATATTGAGATTTCACTGGAAATACATATTCCGGGTCACCTGAATCTAAAAAAGCATTTTTAGAAAAAGATCTGTGTGTCCATGAACAACATAACTCAAAAGCAAAAAATGTTAAATACCAAATTTTGTGTTTAAGTTCAGCATCTTCCAATTATGCAACACAGAAACTTTCCAGAAAATTGATTCTCTTTGCATAGCCAGGAGTAAAACAAAAGAGATTTGAAACTAATAATGATTCCTCATAAAATTGAAACTAATTACCAGGAGTATTTAGAAAATGGTTAGCTGGGAAGGGTAAGCTGATTACAAAACAAAGATTTTGTCTATCTCTTGTGATTTACACATTATGCAGAAGTCCTCCAAAATGAAGAGGAATTCTGAGGCTATTCCCAGAAAATTCAAGATATACCTTTCATTTTTATAAAAATATCTTAAACATATAGTACTTTAATCAAAATCATTGGAGTCATTTTGGAGAAAATCAAAATGTTCGAAAAATGTCCCATGTAAAGGGTAGTTTGAGGGAAGTTCACTTTTCTAAAATGGCAAGTCATCTTTCTTTTGTTTTATTTAAATTTCAATTGTTTCATATAACAATCACCTTTTAAATGATTTGACTATAGCTTTAGCCAAGTTTAGCCTTGTTTTCCTTCTACTTACAAGGAACCGAATAATAAGACCATTCCTACTAATGTTTATCTCTATTAGCATGACATAAATATTATTATGATAATAATAATAATAACAATAATAATATTTTTTATGAAATATTTGTTTGTTGAACAGCTAAAGAGAGTCATGTGAATTGAGCACATCAGATTTTTTTCTTAGTGAAGGCAATATTTGCTTACTTCTTCCATCAGATTCTATTTTGCTATCTAGGTATGGAAAGTCTTCAGCTTCATCTACTAATTGTTTGTTTACTCTAATTTTTGTTATATTATTTTCTTTGTTCCTACAAGTTAAAATTTTTGTTTTCAGTTTATTAATATTTAAGCAATAAATATTTCTTACTTAGTGTGTTTTCCAAATTATTAATAAACACTTCTAAATCTCTGTTATTTTCCTTTACAATTGCAATATCATATGCCAATCAGAGGATCTTCATTTCAAATCCTAAATGTATTTCTTCAGTAACTTCATTTAATCCTCTTTGTATGTATACATTGAACCATACATTTTATGATATGCACATCCTTTCCTTTAGGGCGTAGAAAGTAAAAATATATTTTATTTTCTTAAAATCTCAAAAATTAAACTTTAGGCAACACTGAGCACTAACCTTAAATAAGTAATAATATACACGTTTGGTGTCTGCATCTTCTTCACGATGCATGCTCATGAAGATATTTTCGACATCCACTACCATTCCGAGGAGACGATTTGCTTCATCTTCTGGCAGTGGTGCTAAGTGGTTCACATGTGTTTCTGTAAGCAGAAAGTTTTATGTATTAGAAAAGTTAAGCATACATCAGATTTGTCCAGTTATTTCTTTCAACTTTTTTAAAAGCCTAAGAAGCTGAATGCCAGCCAATTTCATTACATAAAGTAATATGTTTTCTACACCTGTATTAAAGGAACAACATGCCCTTTAAATTTTAAAGGGCCACATAAAAAATGAAAAATAATAATAAAAAAATTGTAAATCTTGGAGTACCCCACCTTTTTCTTAGTTTACATCAATGCCCTTGAAAAAAATATAAACAAGTACTGCAATTTATACAATGATACAAGCATTTCAATTAAAAGTGTTTTGAATGGAATAGGCTAATAGTTAATGAAGATAAAACAGTAGCTATCCTCTTCCACCATATCCAAAATAAGAATTTAAACAACAAATCATCCATCTTAATGATAAACTTATTAAAGTCAACAAAATACCTTGGTATTCATATTGATGAAAATTTGAAATGGTGTGAACATATTGTGTTATTATTAAAAAAATTAAGCAACATTTGTTTTGCAATCAGATTGGTTTCAGGAATATTAAGCATAGATTCTTTATGGGTTCTCTATTAATAATCTTTTAATTCACTCATATCTTATGGGGAAACTCGGAAATATATGATGCAGTATTCAAAATAGAATTATTAGAATTATCTCAAAATTACCAACAAAAAGTAGCTGTCAAGAGCTACTTAAGCAAGTACACATTTTACTATTACCTTCTTTTTATACACAGTACTACCAAAAGTTCTGTCAGTAAACTTTAAATGTGCTATAGCATGGAAACTGTGAATGAAGAGATGTGGCAATTAAATGGAGTGTTATTTATGGACGCTCTTTAACTGCTGTGGTTCTCAGCATCCCATTCTATACTGAGCATGAAAGACCAATTAATTTTGCTCAGAGGCCTCTCTATCAGGCTTGAGGTTCTTTTACATGCCGTAAATCTACGACACAGGACCAACAGCTTTACTTCCCTTCCGAAGGAAGTCATGCTAAGGATTTTTACGCCCAAAAAAATCCATCGTCCTCTACCGGGTTTGAACCCTCGACCTTGGGTATATGTGGCAACACTATATATTGTCATACACAAGGTCACCTTTACTATCCCGTGAATGACTGGCTTGCAGTTAGCCAGTGACAGGCAAGAAAGAAAGATGGATTGGGGAGTCATATCACTGTATTGGTGTTATTTCATTGTGGAAAGTGAGCTAAGGACATTTTTTCGATATATACCTCCTGGCACCAATGAAGAACTTTTTTTCTGGAAAACTGTGCATTAAAGAAATAGGTGCAACTGTTGATCACATCAGATCTGGCCGTCCTAGGTGTGTACACACAAAAGAAGTTGTGAATGCTGTTCATGCAAGGACAATGCTAGATGCAATCCTTTGCATAAACAAACAATTTTGTCTTGTAAAAGGAACATCTCTTCATGAACAATGTCAAGCATTTTTAAGGATGATTTACACGTTAGTGCACATAAGAGATGAAAGATACACAAGGCATTTGCTAACTGAAAACTTAAAGGAGATATGCTGGGTTCAATTCCTAGCTTAGTTAACGACACATGGGGAGAGCAAAAACACAAAACAAAACCCACGCAGCGGTGTTTAGAAATCAATGTTGGCAACTACAGTTCAGCGCTGCTGCTAGTGCAAGTCTGAACCTCAATCCATTGGATTATTCTCGTGACAGAAACTAAGGGAATAGCATGTCATAAAAGGCACCACAATATTGAGATACTAAAAAAATCAATCACGTCAGCTGTCAAGAAAATTCCACAGGACACGATTCGTGCAGCTTTTTATAAGTGACCTAAACATCTTTACTCCTGTGTTGCACATGGTGATCATTTTGTAGCATTTTGTGTTCTTTTAGAATTTATGTATATTAATGGATTTACATAGTTTTATTTAGTATTATATGCATTAAAAGTACTAACAGAACTTATGGCAGTACTGTGTATATATGAAGTCTCAGTGTATGTTTTAAGAATAATTTAGAGGAATTTGGCTGAATTCTCAAGTACATAATCACTTTATTCAAAGCAAAAGTCAACTATGTGTAATTTCACACATGTTTTGTTTGAGGGAAGCTTCACATAGAGTGGTTTCATCTTATTTAATCACTCAACAAACAACATAAAAATATAACTATGTCAACATATTTAAAAGTAGACTGAAGGTATTCATGAACAATCATTGCTTGCATAGTAGAGAAGAATATTTTAGTACATGTAAAAATTATTCCTAGTAGTAATAACACATTAGAACATCTTGTCTACTTCGATTATAACTATGAGGGTGATACAAAATGTAATAGGTACCAATACAAGCAAATGAACAACTGAAGGGACATTTTTTATCTATTTTTCTACAGAGTCACCAATTTTCTCAATACATTTCTCCCATCATGATACCAGTTTCAAAATACCCTGTTTATAGAAGTCCACTCGGTTGGAGTATGCTATCTGCAGGCTGTTTTTACTTCTGCATCTGACGCGAAACATTTACCGACCAGGAATTTCTTCTTGAGATCAAACAAATGAAACTTTGATAGTACGAGATCTGAAGGGTATAGAGAATGCTGGTGCACTTCCCAAACAAATTTGTTGATTTTCTCATAAACAGTTGCATCAACATGGGGGCAAGTATTATCATGAAGAAATATGACACCATCAGCATAAATGTAATGGCATTTGTCACAAAGAGTATGATGCAACTTTATCAATGTTTTAATGTAGGCTGCAGCATTCACAGTGGTTCCATGTTCAGCAAAGTCCTGTCACAAGCACTTTATGAGCAGACTGAATTAAAGTGAAATTTTTTTACTGGGGAAGCAGAATGTTTCCACTCCATAGAGGCCTGCTTTGCTTCGGACGAGTAGTGGTACACCAATGACTCATCATCAGTGACAATTTCCTTCAGAAAGTCATGCCCTTGTGCAGCATAATGTGATAAGTGATCCAAACTTGTCGTCAGTCGTTGGTCCTTGTGGTCATCTGTCAGGTTCTTAAGCACTCAGCGAGCATTAACTTTACGGAACTGCCATATGTCATGCACAACATTGTACGCTGGACTGTATGAAATGTTGAACTGCTGAGATATATGTATGATATAAGTATTTATTAACCATAATACTGTACACACGTTCTTATAAATTTCTTAGAGTTGCTATTATTGTTTATTTAACCCTTAGTCCACCATACATCTTAACATCATGGTTATATAGTGGACCTTGCCCTATATCATACTACTGATTTTTGCCCCTTTTTCTTATTTTCTAATCTCTTTCTTCTTCCATCTTCTCGTTGATCATTCTTAACCATTTCTCTCTGACTTTAGCCATGAAGTTACCTATAACTTTTATAACTGCTGAGGTAAGGTTTGTAGTTGGACCCACCAGTCATTCAAAATTGCCACAACAATTGGTCTGACATTCTGTGTGGTTGCAGACATTGGCCACTGTCTGAACATGGTGTATCACAAAGGTTATCACGACTATCTATGAAGAATACACACCACCTGGAGACATTGCTGAGGTCCATACATCCCCATAAACGTCACATATGCCCCTATGAATTTCACTCAGGTTATATCCATTAAAAATCTGCACTACACCTCGCTGCTTTTCACAAGTGGATGATAGGATTAGGCACACCATTTTTGTTGCTTAGTTTACACTTCTCTCGCTAGAGCTATACATGAGAAATAAATGGCATTCGTAAAGGAAGCTTCAAACTATATCTTGGTGAAATTTCAACCTCCCAGTTGCAATGACAATGCAGAAAGAAATGATTGTGCGTTACTTTCCAATCCACCCTCATACTTGTAATCCTCACTACTATTTCCTATTTTTTGTAAAGTTATATGTAAAAATGAGATTGTCTCATACAAGCACTTGTTCAGTTGGACTAAATAAATCAAAATCAAATTAGTGATTACTAACCAAGGACATGACTACAACTGCGACATGGGTCTGTAAAGCTTGCTAGTGGTTGTGAGACATCCACGCGTGGTGGCTTGGCTGGAGGAGTTGGTGTCTTCCATCCATTGCACTTGCAGTCCTCTGCCTAATAACATTTACAAAATTAATCATTGGCATGATTACCTTTAGTAACATAAATCAGCAACAAAAATTTGGGTACTTCATATCAAAATTCATAGTTAACTTTTCAAGTTATGAAGTAACTTCTAACACTCTTCATATAGCCTACTTTGACCCTTAGAGGGAACCTTAATTCTGCCGAGCGATGATTGGACCATTTTATTACCTGGGGGCACCCAGTGAGTGGTGTATACTGCCTGTGGTGTTATAATGGCAATGAAGCAAGGGAAGCTTCAGCTTTTATGTGGACTCCGAGACATGTTGGGTGACATGCACTAGTTAGAGATGGAAAGCTGGATAATGGCAACACAAATCACCACCTCATACACAGAAGTCAAACATCAAACGCTCAGTATAAGAGTCAGAGATGAAAACCATTGGACTAACCCATTACCCTATATTAGAAATAGTGATTTCACTGAGCCAGGCAAAGAAAACTGCATTCTTTGAGTTTTAAAATTACCCAGAAAATTTCAAAGATATTCTGTTCCTTAATTCAAAATCTTCTCGGGCTTCTAGCCAGGTAAAAACTTGGCTTGACACCAACGTTTCGAAGAAGTGCATCTTCCTCGTCTTCAGGGTGAACTGATGGTATGAGCTTGCGGAGACTGGTATTTATAAGAGCTCCTTATTTACTAATCCTCTGAATAATTCTGAATTGAGGTTAATTTAAGTCTATATTAGCTGCTTCAGTATTTGAATAGCTTTCCTAAAGTTGTGACAGTAGTTTACAATTTTTGCACTGTGTAATTATACAAGATCAATCTCGGATTATGCTCCAGCTATCTGAAATTGAATAAGTTTCTAAAACTTAATTTTATTTTATTCTTTAAAAATAAACAAATGGAGGGGAAAAAGTATTAACATATTTATTTATAAACATTACACCAAATGACATTGCTCTCTATCGCTACTGATTTTAAGGCAAATTAATGGGGAGAGACTTGTAATTGACAATCCTAAACAAATGTTTTCTACATATGCTGAATTTTATTTTCTAATGCTAATTATTAGGGATTTTCTGAATGTGTGTTCCTCTATTTTACTAAATTAACATACTGCCGGCATCGGGAGAAAGGGATATAAGTCCAAAAATGTAATTTTGAAAAGACTCTGTACTTGTGTGAGATTTTGACAGATACACACATCGGATGGGTAGCACTAGCTCAGCTGATTATGTCATCCACTAATGTAAAGCTGCTAATATATGTATAACTAATGAATACCACCAGACAATGGCGCCGGCAGCATAGCAAACCCTAAGTTGCAAGGAGCAGCTCAGTGTGAAGGTTCTAAACTGCAAGGAATAGCTGAGGAAAGTGTTTTAGAAGTAGAGGAGTGGAGCTGTTGAGGCTAAAGGCTGCAACTGCAGAGTGATGACAAGGCATACCTGAGGGATCAGTGAAGGGGAAATCCCAATGAACCACAGCATAGTCAAGATATCTGTGAAATTGCAGTTTATGACCCGCCAATCTGGCAGATTTCTAACCCCCATTTAAGAAATCTTTTTGAACATACATTTTGGTCTAATAACCCTTTCCCGGCAATATCATACATGGTCAATTAGCTTTTAAATGCCTACTTATTCCTCTCTGTAACAATTAATGCCATGTTAAATTAATATAAACAGCCACATAGCCTAATCGTAAAATTACGCAGTATTGCATAAAGATGTTCACAGATGTAGTGGAATCAATTTATAATATGATTTTCACAATCATATCTCCAAGTTTCTGCATTTACCTTTGATTTTAATGTTTTACATTTTACAAAATTTAATAAATGCTATACATAAAAACATAAATGCATTTAGAAATAAGAATTATTTACCCTGTTCAGTCAGCCTATAAAGTTGCTGTATGTAAATCAGCTAATATTGGTTTCTATTTTAGTTGGCAATTAATTTTATACAAAGCAGTTAAAATACTAATTATTCCATTATTATTTTCAGATAAAACAATAGTTACTGAAATTGTAAATCATATAAATAAACCTACTAAAGGTAGACTGTATTTGATATTGGTGAAAAACATTTATATATAAACAGTAAAACCCTGCAATTATGCTCTTTATGGGACTGTGGCCTAAATGCATAATGATTGGGATAGAGTTACAAGGGATATGATTTAATAGGAATAAAAAAGCAGTTTTCACACAATTTAATAGGAAATAGAATACAATATAATAAGCGAGTTGAGAAATGGTAACACTATTATCACTGAAAATTCCACTTACTTGGAAGTGATTTGGGAACAGGATATTGTTCCCACTATCAACAATTCTTCCAATAAATATTATTTCTGATTTTATTACATCACTGTCACAAGCTACTTTGCATATTTGCAAGATTTCAACTTATTTCTGATATTTGGGTGCAGAACACTGCAAAATGAAAAACAAGAGATCATTTCTTAAGAAAAAGTAATCTTCAATTGCTGTTTGCTGTGTACTCATACCGCTAATTATTATTAGGTTTACTCTTTGCCTTTTGTACTACTGTACAACTTGCTATACACTGCTCAGAATTCAAAGAAACACTAAAAGGATACATTGACAGGGAGCTTTTAAGAAAAGGTACTGTTATGAGGGTCAGTCAATATGTAATACCTCCTATTTTTGTTCTCCTGAACTAAGTAAGTTATGCGAACAATTTGAATTTGGAGCAATTTCTCAAATTTCCTTCTCCA
Source organism: Hymenopus coronatus (assembly GCA_030762935.1). NCBI lineage: Eukaryota > Metazoa > Arthropoda > Insecta > Mantodea > Hymenopodidae > Hymenopus > Hymenopus coronatus. The sequence continues at coordinate 34,673,355 of CM060897.1, forward strand.
CTCCACTGTAATACCAACTTCATATGTCAACAGGTGGTAGCACTGTTTCCTGTTGCAAAATGGCTGACATCAATGTTCACATTAAACAGCATTTTGTCATTGAATTCTCGAATGCCAAAGGTACAAAAAACCAATTAACATTCATGAAAGGCTCACTCACAAATGTGAATGGTGATGCAACAGTGGATGTCAGCACAATTAGAAGATGGGTTTATCGCTGTAATGAAAATGAAGGGCCAACACCATTGGATGATGAACAATGGAGCTGCAGCAGCTCCATGCAACATTGAGCATGTGGATGAGGTCATTCGAGCTGACTGCCGGATAACAGTGGATGATTTGTGTCGCATTACATCCCTCAGTAACGGCAGTAGTGACGATTATTCAAGAACTGAGATACTCAAAAGTGTGTTCTCAGTGGGTACCCTGAATGTTAAGGAGTAGAATAAGGAAACACGAAAAACAATAGCCTCGAAATATTTGCAGCAGCACTTCAAATTGGAAGGAGAGAAGTTCCTGGAAACAAATGTGGGTTCATTTTTTTGAACCAGAATCAAATAGATAGACCATGGAATACCATTGCACAACCTCACCGAGGAAGAAAAAATTCAAATCTCTGCCACAGTCTTTTGGGATACAGAGGGTGTGATTATGGTTCATTTTTTGGAGCAAGGATGCACAATAAATTCTATGCAATACGTCAGTACCCTCAAAAAGCTGAAAGCATGTCTTCAGCGAGCTCACCCAGTAAAACCCATGGCAGATATTCTGCTTTTGCACGGCAATACAAAACTACACACCAATCATCACACCACTGAAAAGATTGAGAAAATTAGATGGGAAGTCTTGCTCAAAGGATAATAAACAGCTGAATAGATAGTAGCTTTCTTATGCCATTGTTTACATATTTTTAATTTAAATAAAAAATACTCTTTCTTTGCAACGTATTAAATATGAGTGAAAAACATGCATATGTATGTATGCATGCTTTATTCACTGAAAGAATTTTGTTACAAATTCATGGCACTGCCTCCCTTCATTTTTCAAGCATTTCTTACACATTGTTATAGGAAATTTCCCATTGCACTCTGAAATTCACTCTCAAAAATGGCAACAGTTCTTGGCGAATGCTATTTTTAAATTCATTTAAAGCGTGTGGATTTGCCTTTTTTTAATGCCTTCTCCTTTTCCTGACCTAAATCCATGCAATTTTATCTCTGATGGTCATTAAAAAAGAAAGTTTACTAAACAAATCCACACTCTTTAAAATGAACCTAAAATAGCATTTGTCAAGAAATTGGTGTCTTTCTCAAAGGGAACTGCAGTATGTAATGGCCAATTTCCTAAGGTGTTAGAAATGCTTCAACAACGAAGGGAAGCAGTTCCAACATCTCCTTGTGTGATATGCATAAATAATTTTCAGTGAATAAGTGCTGTAAAAGTTTTAGTAGGGTATCTTCTTCACATTTTTTTTTTTTTTTTTTTAATTAACAGTAACGGAGTCTGATCAGGACTCTGGTACTGTATCCCTATTTACATTTCCCCCCGTAGGTTTTACTGATTACTGGTTTACTGGTTTTACTGTTTCTTTTACAAACATATAACACCCATGCCCAAGGCGGGACTCGAACCTACGATCCCCTGCCCAAGAAGCACCAAAGCGAGACGCTTTAGCGAGCGTGGCCATGGGGACCGGCAACATTAGGAGTAAATGTCCTTCTTGAAATAGAATAGAATAGTACATAAAGTGATGGAAATATTGATTTGTAGCAACCCAACATGGTCGGGAGTTTATCCAATAAACTTGTAACCAACATAAGAAATTATCTTTGTAAAAGTTTAGCTGCAGAATAGATTTCAGATTTTTTCCAAAATAAGGATATACTTACCATTAATTTATAGCCAAAGTTCTATTTGGGTTATGTTTTGGAAGTGCCTGATTTTATACTAATTAATATTTAAAGATTTTAGTAATTCTCAGACTAACCACTAACATTTTTGTGTTTCAGAAGGTATGATTTCATTGGTTAATTGTCTGCCCAATGTTGTAGTTAATGATTTGAGGATTTGATCATGTAATATGGTTGTACAAGTTAGTGTGAACCGTCAAATCATGTGCCATATGCACATCTGAAAGTGAGTGTAAGCGAGTTATGTTCAGTGTATTGAACATTTTCTCGGAGCAAAGAGCTATTTAATACACATGGATCTACCATATTTCTGAAAAACCAATGCAAATTATGGATTTGAGAAAAAAAATCTGAAATCCATTCTGTGATCAAAGTAAACTTAATTTACCCTTAATTTCTTTGTTTTCTTGCATAGGTGTTAATGCAGAATGTTTTCTGAAGTTTTAATGTTTTTGATGTGATCTACTTTCAACAGGTAGTAATTCAGAAACCTATATTTTTGTACACATTTTCAGTACTAAAGTAACTTTGAAAAGTAATCTTACTCTGAGTGCATTGGAAAACACATTGCTTACCTGGCAAGCTGAGTAAATGGCAAGCTTAAGAAGCTTCTTGTTGTGAGGCCAGTTATACACTTGCTGTTTACGCTGTTGTATGCGTTGCAAATTACTCTGTCGGGATGACTGATCTGTTGCTGCCGCTGCTGCTGCAGCTGCAGCGACTGCACTACTACCACCAGATGTAGATGCCTGAGCGAGTCTAGCAGCAGCATCTTCTGAATGACTTGAACCAGCCCCTACTTCTGCACTGCTTGACATTGAGATCTCCTACACACAGATCATCAGACATTTCCTCTCAAATAACCTCATTAGGTATATTAATTAGATATTAAATCAGATGTGTGCAGTCAATGAAAAGAGTAAGGTTTTCAGTATTATAAGTGGAATGACAATATTACCCATATGATTTTTAACTTGCATTTATAGCTGAGAACAACCTGTATGCAAAAATAGTGCTGTATTTATTTTCAATGAAAATCAATTCATTACCCAAGTTGTTATACAAGAAAAACTAAGAGCAAAGGGAACAATATCTTGTTTAGAACCTTATGTGTCACTATGTGTCAGACGATGCTTTGAGGTTAGGAACTAACGGAAAATTGTTTCTATCACGATTAAACTGTACTGTACACTAGCAACTTACCGCTGTATATCGTATTTGTGAATAATATATTACGTACAATATACCGCTGTAAAAAGAGCACGCGCCTATTCAAATTCAATTAGTTTCTCAAACATTTTCCTAAGGCCACCATAACTTTGTTTGGATAAGCATTGCCAACAGCCACCACAACAAAACATTCCTAGCTAGCTAAAATTTTCCCTACCACCATGAAACGATCGTCAACAAGTATCATTGTTGAAATTGTTAATTTATCCTCTCTAATCACTTGATGTTATACGGTCAATTAATACATTGCATAACATTAATTGATATCATTTCTGTCTCCAGAAAATACCTTCCCGTGTCTAATTTGTTGTACAGTTTAATTAGGAAAATGATTAAAATCTGTAAGTACAATATATATTTGTACAGTCCTTTCACTTACCCTTAAATGGTAAATGAATCACGCTTAAAAATCAATGCCACGGCCAGAATTCGATCATGCCACCAAACCTAACCTAACCTGTTTAGCAACCAACTTACCTATCTACTACGAACTATTCTCACAAAACATTATTCTAGTATAAGTATCTAGTTCAATGTTTACAGGAGTGTTTCATTGTACATTGTAGGTGTAACTGGGATACAGAATCCTAAAACGACAGTCGAATCTTTAAAGAGCGGATTCTAAATGCAGCCTTTGAAATATCCGTATATCTCGTGATATACAAATCAATGGCAATACCTAAAATATAACACCGTTTTCGCGGAATTATTTACTGACCAACAACGTTTAATTAACATGCATTGTTTGTTCTAAGGAAATCTATATTTTTATTTTTTCTACTATAGTAGACAGAGAAAATAGCACATTCCTTCCAAAAATTCGACGCCAAGTTTTCACCGGAAAAATATGCTTTGAGGTCTCCTAATTCCCAAAATGAACATGTTTAATCTCTCGATCATATGCAATGTAAATATTAGGTGTAGAAGGCATTAGATTCCACCCAAAATTGGATACCGCCAATTTACCGCAAATACACATGTTGAGGTCCTCTGAATAAAAAAAAAAAGTATAGAAAAAGATCCATATATTGTGTCTGTGAGCAGCATAACTAAAAACGTCAGTATCTTCTAAGTATATGACACGAAGATTTTCAGGGAAACCCCAACACTTCAAATTACCCTACACGCAAGATTTTTCGAATTTTCTATTTTCTAAAAAATGGCTCTAACGATTTTGATTAACATGCCAATATTAAAGATATTTACATCATAAATAAAATGTATTTCTTGACTTTTTTGGAAATAGCCACTGAAATACTCTTCATTGTAGGGTAACTGGTGACCGTAAAAGACATAATCTTACAACACAAAAATGCAGATATCCTTAAAATACATCATTTATGTCCAAAACTTATTTGAGCTCATTTCCGAAATATTCCTTGTTTTACTCTGGTAAGTCGTCATCATTTGGTTTTACTTTCTCTACCATATACATTGTATATGGCAGATATATTGCATTCCATCCAAAAAATCAATAGCAATTATTCACCAAAACATGTTTTGAGGATCCTTGGATCCAATAAAGTACCTATTTTTAGAAAAAGAGATATGTGTGTGTGTGTGTGTGTGTGTGTGTGTGTGTGTGTGTGTGTGTGTGTGTGTGTGTGTGTGTGTGTGTGTGTGTGTGTGTGAAGCTTTTAAAGTTAATCTCCCTACCCCAAACTATCCTTTAGTTGGTAAAAAATTCGAAAAAATTGATTTTCTCAAAAATATATAAAAAGATATAAAGATTCAAAGATTTTAATTAAAATACCATCAGTTTATGATATTTTTATGACAAATACTGTAATGTAAAATGTGTATCTTGAACTTTCTGGGGATAGGCTCTGAAGTCCGTTCACGGTGGATAACTTTTGCATAACTCGTAAATCATAAGAGATGGAAAAATCTTTCTTAACAAGAAATGCAGATCTCTTTAAAATATGCAATTTAGATGCTGTACAGTTTTTATTTTGAATTATCTACTTGTTAAACTGACAATTTCCAAGATATTCCTTATTTTTTGTTTATTTTTCTAATTCTTAAATTTTCTCAAATGGGAAGTCGGTTTTTTTAACTCCTAGCCATGCCAAAGGTAGCAACCAACTTTTAAGAGATTTGATGTCGCTTTAAAAACCTTGTATATTCCCTTATTTTCCATGTATTTACAAAGAAATACTGATTAATAATACAATTTCTACTAATGTTTATTTCTATAAGTGTGAAGTGTATATAAAGATAAGCTTTTGTAAGAATTGTTTGTTGTAGAGTAAGTAGAGAAAGTCATGTGATTGAAACTGCGCTGAACGCACGGACAGACGCAGTCTTATTTCTGTGTATTTTCAAAGGAACTTCAATGATTTCCATGTAGTGTATAATTGTATCGAATTTTTGGAGTGCATAAGATATCTTTTCTCCCTTAAGAAAGCGTTAGAAATAGACATTCTTTATGTCTCTGTTTATATTTCTAAACCTAAAAATGTTGCATTTCCAATGCTTTGGTAGTAAAAACAAAAACGGACATTTTCTTTAGTTTGCAGGCAGCGTGTCTATGTCAAATTAAGATCTTGAGCTCCAGTCTCATAGCATAATTTAGTAGATACGTTTATTTGGGGAGGAGCTGTGGTTCTCCCTTAAAAGAAAGTTTCTCCTCTGAGGGCGAGTGTTAGAAAAAGCGAGAAATTTTGATATCAAATTGTTGAGATAATCTGCAATATTTTCTCCAGGTTTAGCGAAGAGTGTAGAAAACAATAAAGAGGTACTTGAGGGATAGTTTTCTACCATTCGATAGCGAATTAGCTCTGCCATTTTAGAGCCAGATTGTTAATTTATTGAGCTGTCTGCAGTACAAGCCAGGGTCACGAATTTATGGTCATGAGCTGCATAGATCAATGTGTGTGCCCTTTATCTTCTTCATTTGCTTCAGAGGTTAGTGATTTATCGCGTTTGATTTATAAGACTCCGCTTTTTATTGGTAGTAACATTAAATGTGATAATACGTACTGCATTGAGGAGAAAAATATCTGTGCTATTAATTAGCATTGAAAAAAAATGATGTGTTGCCTCAAATGACTCTCTACTAACTCTTCCACAAAATATTCTTAGTTCTTGTTAATAGAAAAAAAAAAAACACAAAAAAAATGTCAAATCACATTTGCACATTTCATTGAAGATACAAGAAGGTACAGTAGACCAACACGATTGTCATATTTTTACTTTCTCTAGCACGTATTTACAATACACATAGTAGATAGGGAAGGTATTATATTCTATTCATAAATTCGATATCGAAATTTCACCGGAAATGCAATTCGGGTGGATTTCACTATCTTGAAAGGATTAAATATAAAGATTTCCAAGAAAATCCCCCCCCACCCACAGTTACCCTTTACATGGTAAACATTTCGACAATTTTGATGTTCTCAAAAATTACTCTAACGATTTTGATTAAAATACCTACTTATATTAAAGATATTTACATTGCAAATAAACTGTATATATTCAATTTTCTTGGAATAGCCTCTGAAGAGCTCTTTATTCTGAATGACTTTTTCTGAATTTTGCATAACTGGTAAACCATAAAACATAGACAAAAACTTATCACACAAATAATGTAGATCTCGTTAAAACACGTCATGTTATTGGTATCAGTTTCTCATACAGAAACTTGCCAACTCCTGGCCATGCAAAGAAACGGATTTCAATTCCATAGAAAATAGGTTTTAAAAGATTTTACGATCGAATTAGCCTAGTTTATTCCCTTATTTGCCTTCAGCTTACAACGAAGCAAGTTATAATAGCGTTTCTGCAAATGTTTATCTCGATTAGCATGAAATAAATAGAAACGAACTATTATTAACTATATTTTTTACAGAGATGTAGAGAAAGTCATGAGAATGGAACACATAAGATTTTTTTCTTTTTCTACATAGTACATGGTGCACTCCACCGAAAAATTCGATTGTGAGATTTTACCGGAAATACACGTTTTAGGATCCCCTGTATCCAAAAAAGGTCCGTGTGTGTCCGTGTGTCAGTGTGTCCGTATGTTCACATGTCTGTGATCACGAATGGTTACTATGCTAACTTCACATACCCAAGGTCGCGGGTTCTAACCCGGCGAAGGACGATGGATTTTTTCGGCTGTAAAAATCCTTAGCATGACTTCCTTGAAGGGAAGTAAAGCCCTTTGTCCCGTGTCGTAGATATACGGCACGTAAAAGAACCTCAAGCCTGGTAGAGAGGCCTCTGTGCAAAATTAAGCGGTCTTTCACGACCAATTTAGGATGGGACGCTGAGAACCACCGTAGTTAAAGAGCGTCCATAAATAACACGCTATTTACATTCATTTATACATTTCAAAAATACGAAACATACCAAATTGGATTTAAGTTTAGTATCTTCCTAGAATGCGGCACGAAGTGTTAAGAGGAATCCCCCCCCCCCCACTCCAAACTACCTTTACATGAAAACAGTTTCGAAAATTTTGATATTCTCAAAAATGGCTCTAACGATTTGGATTAAAATTCTGCATATTAAGAATGACTACATTTTTAGCTTGAATTTTCTGGGAATAGCCTCTGAGGACCTCTTTACTCTGAATGAATTTTGCTGAATTTTGTATAATTGGTAAATCGCAAGGGAGAAAACAACTTACTATACAGAGTTGTAGATCTCGTTAAAACACAATTTATATAGTATACATTTTTTCACGGAGCTGACCATTTCCGAGATATTCCTTCTTGTTGGTTTCAGCGCTAAAATATTTAAAACTTTTCTCATACGGGAATTTGTCAACTCCTGGCCAAGCAAAGACACGGATTTCAACCACAAGGCAACCAGCTTTTAAGAGTTGACTAACGCTTTTGTCTAATGTATTCCCTTAATTCCCTTCCACTTAGAAGGAAGCAAGCAATCGACACTTTCTGCTAAAGTTTATCTCGATTGGTATGAAGTAAAAAAAGAATAAGCGTTTTAACTGTATTTTGTAACAGGAATTTAGAGAAATTCATGCGAATGGAACACCTCAGATGTTTTAAGTGTTATCGTTATTGATGTGTATCATGCGATCATGCAAAGAGTACGGATATTTCGAAGGCTGCATTTAGAACCAACTCTTTAAAGATTTGGCTATCGTTTTAGCTTTTTGTATCCCATTTATACCTATACAACAAAATGAACAATGAAGCAATTTCTGTAGACTTTTACACAACTCGATATTTATATTACAAAAATGTTTTGTGAGAATGGTTTGTAGATAGGTAAGTTAGTGGGTGAATAGGTTAGGTCAGGTGGAAGACAACAAAATCCAAATTTCGTGATCGAACTCCGGCCGTGGTATTGAATTTCCGAAGCCTGATTCAATGTTCCAATTAAAGGTAGAATGAAAGAACTGTAAAATTGTGGATAGGTATATTGTATTTACGAGAGTCGTTTGAAAGTTCTTGCCCTAACAATGTAAAAAAAAAAATTAGGGGTATTTTAATGTTTACTTTCTCTAGCATATTTGTGCAGTATGCATAGTAGGTAGAGAAGGTATTGTATCCATCCAAATTTTCGATACCGAGATTTCATCAGAAATACACGTTTTGAGCATCCATGATTCCCCCCAAAATTAGAAAATGGTTCGTGTCTGTGGGCATCATAACTAAATACAAAAAAGCCGTTAAATACTAAAGTTGGAATTTAAGTTTAGTATATTCCAAGGATGTGACACAAAGATTTTCAAGAAATGCTGTACTCTAAACTACCCTTTATATGAACATGTTTTTGAAAATTGTGTTTCTCTCAAAAATGGCTCTAACGGTTTTGATTAAAACATCGTATATTAAAGGTATTTACATGACAAATACAATGTATATCTTGAATTTCTTGGGAGTAGCCTCTAAAGTGCTCTTCGTTCTGAATGAACTTTGCACGGCTGGTAAACCGCAAGACAGAGATAAAAGCGCACTACAGAAAAAATGTATATTTCGTTAAAACATACAATTTATGACATGGTTTTTTTTTGTAGATCTAATTGTTTCCGAAATATCCTTCGTTATTGGTTTCAATTTTAAAATACGTATACTTTTCTCAAATGAGAAGTGGTCTTTCGTTTATATCTCTTTTGTTTTAGTCCTGATCACACAAAGAGAACAGATTTTCAATAATATAGCCTCCAGCTTTTAAAATATGTTTCTATTACTTCAGTTTAGTGCTCGTATATTCCTTTCTAAAAGGAACTAAGTAATCAGAGTATTTCTGCTGTTGTTTATCTTGATTAACAAGAAGCAGATAGAAGAATAAGCTTTTGCAAGAATTGTTTCTCGCAGAATAGGCAGAGAAAGTCATGTGAATGGAACACTAGATTTAAAGAGCAATATACTTATCCCAGCGATGCCCTGGCATCGTTCCCCAGGTCGCAGGGAGCCAGATCCCGGGAATAGGTCGGATATTCCAACAAAGTGGTGCAAATCCTTTAGTTTGAAATTGCCAGAACACTTTTGTGAGCAGGTGTGTTGTCCTGGTGAAAGATGACTCCCTTTGCAAACCAGGCCTTTCCTCTGGAATGTTGGCATCTAGCCTGCTTAGGAGATTAGAGTAAAACTATACTGTTATTATTGTTGCCTTTTCAAGACAAGTAATCATAAAAATCAAGTGTGTTCCATTCACATGACTTTCTCTACATCTCTGCAACAAATTATTGTTAAAAAGCTTATGCTTCTATTTACCTCATGCTAATCCAGAAAAAATTAGCAGAAATAGTCTTATTATTTGCTTCCTTTAAGTAGAAGCGAAATAAGAGAGTGCCATAGGTTAAGGTGATAGTCAAAAGCTAGTTGCTATGTGACTGAAGTTCCTTTGTTTGTATGGACAGGAGTTGAGAAATTCCTGTATGAGAAAAGTATAAGTTTTTTAAAGCTCAAACCAAAAACAAAGAGTATCTCAAAAACGATAAACTCCACAAAAAATGTATGTAACATAAATTGTGTGTTTTAACATGCTCTACATTTTTTGTGTGATAAGTTTTTATCCATCTCTTACGGTTTAGCAGTTATGTAAAACTCATCCAGAATAAAGTAGTCTTCAGAGACTATTCCCAGAAAATTCAAGGTATACATTTTATTTATCTTTAATATACGATATTTTAATCAAAATCGTTATAGCCATTTTTGATGAAATCAAAACTTTCGAAAAAAGTTCAATGTAAAGGATAGTTGGGATGGAGGGATTTTCTTGAAAATCTTCGTGTCGTAACCTTGGAGGATACCAAACTTAAATACCAAGTTTGGTTTTCGAATATTTTTCGTTTTTGAGCTATACTGTTCACAGACACACAGGACCTTTTTCTAAAAATGTTTTTTTTTGGATTCAGGGGGACCCAAAACATATATTTCCGGTGAAATCTCGGTAACGAATTTTTGGGTGGATTGCAATACCTTCTCTATACACTATGTACATAGTACATAGAGAGAAAGTAAAAATGTCCATATAGGGAACCTATCATTATATTCATATCGCAAATGTCTCTAAAATGTTTCGTGTCATCTTTGTGCATAAAAATACATGCTCCAAATGTAGGTTGCTAGTTTCAAACTTGAAGTACCCGAGATCGAACCTGGAAAATGTCGGTCGAAGCAGTGGGTCATCAAGAGATGCAGTTTCCTTACTTGCAGGAAGGCGTACCGTATGCGCGGAGACGACCGTCCTGGTTAGCGTCTTGCAGGGAAGTGACTAGTGTTGATTGGTGACTAAAACACAAGTTCCTTTGGCACCATGCACAACAATTAATCGCATCTTACGTAGTCTGCTTTATATGCTAACATATGCTATGTTTGTTTCTTGAAGCAGTTAAAGAGCGTCCATAAATAATACGCCATTTCCATTCTGTTTGTTTCTTGTATGTTCCAAGATATTTGCAACTCATTTGAAGATACCTCAAACTGAAAACGACTGCCTTTGTTTGGAACATGGACTCTTTATACCACACTGATGACATAGGAAAACTTTTGAAGTATTTGTGATATGAGCAAAAATAGATTCCTTGTAAGTATCCCAAAACACCGATACCATGCTAATGAAACAGGTATTGCCTTTTTTGATGCTGAAATGCCACCTTCTGTGCTGTTTTGATTTTTGTTTGTATTCTGGTGCATGTAATGATGATCCGAGTTTATCCATTGTAATGAATTTCGGTAACACTCGACAATTGTCTCAGTAGCAAATATAAGACACTTAAAACGGAAACAAGCAGTTTTGGAGCTTTACATTATTCGAGATTCGTCTACTCTGAATAAAGGAAAACCCCGAAAATAAAGCTTATCTGTGTAACTCACCCTAAACGAGATTCGAACTCGGGACCTATTAAATGTGAGGCAGACACGCCACGATCCTGTAAATATTCAGTTGTTATACTTTTCAGCATCACTGAAAGATACTAATCTTAAATACCAAGTTAGGTATTTTACCGATTTTTCGTTTTTGAGTTATCGTGTTCATAGGAGCTTTTTCTAAAAAATGCACACATGGACCTTTTTCCAAAAATGCTTTTAAAATAGATAAAAACGATACTGCATACATGGAAAAAGTTCGAATATTTTGTTTTCCTCAAAAATGGCTCTATCCATTTTGATTAAAATCTCTTATATTGAAGATATTTACATGCCAAATAAAATGCACATCTTGAATTTTCTGGAATAGCCTCTAAAGACATCTTTATTGTGGATGAATTTTCCTGAACTTTGCTTAACTAGTAAATCGTAATAGAAAGACAAAAATTTACTACACAAAAAATGTTGCTTTCATTAAAACACACAATTTATGTCATATGGGTTTTTTTTTTTTTCAAGGAATTGACCTTTACTGAGATAGTCCTTGTTATTTGTTTCAGATTTAAAATACTTAACTTTTCTCACACGTTGGCCATGCGTAGAAACTGATTTCAACCACACGACAACCAGATTTTAAAAGATTTGACTATCTTTTAGCCTAGTGTATTCATTATTTCCCTTCTACTTAAAAGAAAATTATTGCAACAAATTATTGTTAACAAGCTTATGGTTATTTTTACTTCATGCTAATCGAGAACAAATATTAGAAATAGTCTAATTACTTGCTTTCATATAAATAGAAGGGAAATAAGAAAGTAGCATAGGCTAAAGTGATAGTCAAAAGCTGGTTTCTATGGTACTGGAATTCCTTTGTTTGTATGGACAGAGTTGACAAATTCTCGTATGAGAAAAGTATGTGTTTTAAAGCTTAAACAAATAACACGGAATATCACAAAAACGATCCACTCCACGAAAATAATATATATAACGCAAATTATGTGTTTTAACGTGTTTAGCTTCTGTTAAGTAAGTTTTTGTTTATCTTTTACGGTTTGCCAATAATGCAAAATTCCGTAAAATTCATATAGAATAAAGTAGTCTTCAGAGGCTATTCCCAGAAAATTCAAAATATACAGCTTATTTGTCAGGTAAATATCTTTAATATACGATGTTTTGATCAAAATCGTTAGAGCATTTTGAGAAAATCGAAATATTCGAAAATTTTTCCATGTAAAAGGTAATTGGGGTGGGAGGATTTTCTTGAAAATCTTCGTGTTGCATCCTTGGAAGACTGAACCTAAATACGAAGTTTGGTATTTAATGGACTTTGTTTTTTTGAGCTATGCTGTCACACACACACACACACACACGCGCGCGCGCGCGCACACACACACACGCACACACGGGCGTGTTTCTAAAAATGCTGCTTTTGGATTCAGGGGATCCCAAAACTTATGTTTAAGGTGAAATCTTGGTATCGAACTTTTTGGTGCAATACTATACCTTCTCTATACACTATATAAATAGTACGTGTAGAGAAAGTAAAAGTGTAAATGACATTAGGTAAATTGTTTATTTTAACGAGATCTGCATTTTTTGTGAAGTGCGTTTTTGTGTATCTCTTATGGTTTAATACTTATGCAAAAGTCACCCAGAATGTCGATGACTTCAGAGGCTATCGCGAACAAATTCTAGATATAAATATGTACATGGAAATATATTCATAATACAGTATTTTAATCAAAATCGTTTGAACTATTTTTGAGAAAATCGAAAATTTCAAAAAATCTTCCATGCAAGGGGTAATTTGGGTTAGGGGGACTTTTCTGAAAAAAAGTGTTTTTGGTATCCTTGCCTGTTACTTAACATAAATACTAAGTTTGATAGTTAACACACATTTCGATTTTGAGTTATGCTGCACACATTCACACACGGACATATTTCTAAAAGTTATATATTTGTAAACAGGTATCCTCAAAACATTATTTCAGGCGAAATATTGGCATTTAAATTTTGAGTGAAATACAATACTTTCTCTATAAACTAATTACGTACAAGTACTTCTTAAGGAAGTACAATTTCCTCAAGAAGTACTTGTATAATCAATAACATAATAAATGGAATCTATGTAGCTATAGAAAAAAATGCTTAAGCCAATGTTTTAAAGGATTCTTTAAATTGAAATTGGATACTTCTTGAATGTGAGACAGACATGCTATCCCCATTCTACAAAAATGGATTGAATTATTTGAAACTGGTAGTATATTGGTGCTTATAGTGATTTGCATGAAGTGAATGGAAAACATTTTATACAAATCGTTTGCAGAATCGCTATGAAATGAATAGAGAAGATAAACTGGTCAAAATTGATGTACTATTTTCAACTGTTTAAAATGGGGAAAGTAAAACAGAGCCACATAATGGACGCGATATAAGAGATACTAGCAGATGCATGCCCATCATAGGAGATAAATCTCTATAATTCCCATTAACGATGCATATTCGGGTCATGCGCATTGATTTATGTGGTTGATGATCTAGCCCGTCAAGTTTATGAACGCGCTTTGTATTGCGAACACCTCAAATTACAAGCTAATAATCTCTGCTGCTCGAATGACGTGATCATGTGCAAGCGAATTATAATGTCATATGCACTTGATTAGAGCGTCCACAATACCAGCTATAAGCATCACTTTGTTCGTCTGTATGTGCGTAGAAAACAACTCATGAATCGCTGTGCATGCGATATTGAAATGCTACATTTATGAGATTTTAAATGTTGATAAAATCATTCAAAGTAAGGTGGTTAATATAGAAAAACCTTCTGAAGTTGATAGCTTTTTTATTTCCCCTATTTCGTACACAGTACGTAGCTAGAGAAGGTACTACACCACCCAAAACATCGATACCGATATTTCACTGGATATGCACGTTTTAGGGTTCCCTATATGAACATTCCTTTTTTTAGAAATAGGTAGGTCCGTGTGTCCGGCAGTGTTTATGTGAACACGATAGCTCAAAAATGAAAAATTGGTCAAATACTAAACTTGATATTTAAGTTCAGCATTTTCCAAGGAAATGACATGAAGATTTTCAGAAAAATCCCTCTACCCCAAATACCTTTACATGGAAGATTTTTCGAAAATTTCGATTTTCTTAAAAATGGCTCTAAGAATTTTGATTTAGCACCGTATATTACAGGTATTTATTTAAATGTCAAATAAAATTCATATCCTGAATTTTTTGGAAATAGCCTCCGAAGTACTCTTCATTCTGAAAGATGTTTGCATAGCTGGCAAACCATAAGAAATAGACGAAAAGTTACTACACAAAAATGTGATTCATAGAATTCATGTCTTATGCATTTTTGTAGAGTTAACGATTTCCGAGATATTCCTTGTTATTTGTTTCAATTTTAAAATACTTATACTTTTGATACGGGAAGTTACCATTTGTTTCATATCTCTTTTCTTTTACCCATAGCTATTCAATTGTATCACATAGTCATCAGTTTTCAAAAGATTTGACTACCGTTATAGCCTAGTGTATTACCCAGTGCCCTTCTACTTACAAGGAAGTAAAACATTTATGCAAATATTTATGTTCATTAGCATGAAGTAGATAGAAGACTAATCTTTTGTAAGGATACGAAAATGAAATATAGTTTTATTTATAGATGATCTTTAGCTGCTATGGTTCTCAGCGTCCCATTGTATACTGGACGTGAAAAACAGCTTAATTTTTCTCAGAGGCCTCTTTATTAGGCTTGAGATTCTTTTACGTGCCATAAATCTACGACACGGGACCAACGGCTTTACTTCCCTTCCGAAGGAAGCCATGTTAAGGATGTTTACGCCCAAAAAATCCATCGTCCTCGCCGGGTTTGAACCCGTGACATTGGGTATATGATGTTAGCATGGTAATAATTGCACCACCGAAGGCGACTTAAGAATCAGTAGTTTGTTTGCAGAACAGGCAGCGAAAGTCATGTGAATAAACACATCTGCAACTGGAAAAATTATACGAGTTTTTTAATTTAACTCCTTTAACTGCCGCTTTATGGTAGTAAATTTTACCAAGTCTGCATCCCAGAGAGGATACTGGGACAACCCTGTGCCTCTCTACATTCCTTAGAAATTCAGTGCTTTGATGCCAATAGATACTTGGCTAATTATTAGTAATCCCACCCTACTGCTGGCTATGGTTTATTTTAACTCAGATATTTCAGTCTTCCTCCTCCTATTCCGACCACTACTACAACTACTTCTTCTTCTTCTTCTTCTTCTTCTTTTTCTTAAGTATTTTGAATGTCAGGTCTCGTCAATTATGTTCACAGTTGACTATGGCATATCACTAACATAACATAACACAACATACATAGCACAGCACAGCACAGCACAACACAACACAACATAGCATAACATAACATAACATAACATAACATAACATAACATAACATAACATAACATAACATAACATAACATAACATAACATAACATAACATAACATAACATAACATAGCATAACATAGCATAACATAACATAGCACAGCACAGCACAACACAACACAACACAACATAGCATAACAAACCATTTCAAATTGTGGATCTTATAGTGAGTTAGGCCAAAAGTTACTCTATAGATTGCATCAGATGTAACATACATTAAGCACATTTAGTGAAATAGTCAAGCAATATATTCAGGGTCTGTATATGATTTGCATTATTATGCCATCTTTAAAATGGTAACTCTAAGGATATTTTCAAAACTGAACCGTAAGAGACTTTTCCTACACATTTCCAACAAATTATTCTTAGAAAAACGTATCCTTTGGTCCAATTCATGCTAATCGAGATAAACATTTGTAGAAATAGTTTTGTTAGAATTTTCATTGTAGATTTAATGCGAATGGGAAATATATTAGACTTAATCGATAGTCAAATATTTTAAGAGCTGGTTGCTATGTGATGATTTTTGGAACTTCTCTTTGAATTACTAGAAGAAATAAAACATAAACAAACAAATAAAAGGAATGACAGTTTCACATTTAAGATAAGGAGATGCTTTTTAAAACTCAGATCATTAACAAGGAATATCTCGGAGCCGTTTTTCTCCCCCCTCAAAAAACCTAAGTTGATTGCTTTAACGAGACTTAAATTGTTTATGTGGCACGATTTGAACTACATCTTACAGTTTACCGATTACAAAGAAGTAATTCAGAATGGCAGGACTTCAAAGGCTCTTCACAGGCATTTCAGTAGGTATATATATTTCACTTATCAAGAAAATATCTAAAACATTAAGTATTTTAATCTAATTCGTTAGAGCCATTTTTAAGAATTTCAAAATGTTCTAAAACTGTTCCATATAAAAGGAAACTTGGAGTGGGGGGAATTTTAACCTTCGTGTGTTGCATCGATGAAAGTTGCTGAACTTAAACACGAAGATTTGTATTTAATGGCGTTTTCGTTTCGAGATGAGTTATTCACAGACACAGAAAGACAGACATACTCAGACCTTTTTTCTTAAAGTGCTCGTTATTTCAGGGAGCCTCAAAGCACGTATTTCTGCTGAAATATGAACCAATATTTATATCCCCACACTGTGTATTTATATTTTGTGATTTTATAATCCATTTTGTATTGATTTGTTATTTTATATGTTCTTTTGTTTCGTACAGAAATCGCAATCACTAGAACCTGTTCTGCAATCACTAAGTATTCTTTGTGTTCATTAGTTAGAAGCGCTTTTGTTTTCTCTCTGCAATTTTGTTTTTGTTATAAACAATTTTCTTGGTGGCGTATTTAATTGGTCGTGAAGCTAAAAATCTGATATATTCCATTCACATGACTCTCTGCATTGCTGTAAAAATTATTGTTAAAAAGCATATTCTTCTCTCTACTTTATGATAATCGAGATAGACACCAGCAGAAATTGTCTTATTACTTGCTTCTATTAAGGACAAGGGAAATTAGGGAATACATTAGGCTAAAATGAATGACAAATCTTTTAAAAGCCGGTTGCCATGTGGTTGAAATTCGTTTCTATGCAGGGCCAGGAGTTCACAACTTTCAGTGTGAGAAAAGTTTTAAGTATTTTAAATCTGAAACAAATAACAAGGAATATCTCAGAATTGGCCAATTCCACGAACAAAACGTCTATGACATAAATTGTGAGTTTAAATGATCTAAATTTTTTGTGTAATAAGTTTCTGTTTATCTCTTATGATTTACCAGTTACGCAAAATTCAGTAAAGTTCATTCAGAATAAAGAGGTCTTTAGAGGATATTCCCCAAAAATTCAAGATATACATTTTATTTGCCATATAAATGTCTTTATTATACAACATTTTAATCAAAATTGTTACAGCCATTTTTGAGAAAATCAAAATTTTCGAAATTTGTTCCATGTAAAAGGTAGTTTGGGGTGCGGGAGATTTTCTCAAAATCTTCTTGTCGCATCCCTGGACTTTTGTACTTTACCGACTTTTTATTTTTGTGTTATCGTGTTCACAAACACACGGATACACGGAACTTTTACTAGAAGTGCTTCTTTTTCTGAACACGGGAACACTAAAACATGTATGTCTAGTGAAATCTCAGTATCGAATTTTTGAGTGTAATACAAAACCTTCTCTGCACACTATGTACATAGTACGTGTAGAGAAAGTAAAAATGTATAAAATAGGCTAGTCAGAAGACCAGAAGCTAGGTAAAGACACTCGAGAACAGCTTATGGTTGATTAAGATAGATGGTATCTTACACTGGGTTATACGTACCAGGCAGAGGACTCTACGAAACGACGCATATAGTTGTTCTTACGCGATAACTAGATAACGTGAATGCATTTGAAGTGGAATATATTCGACTTCCACCAACATAAGATGGAATTCGGGAGTACTGCAACATTATTCGTCCGAGAAAGTGAATATATTTTGTCGGAACCGACGAAAGTAAATCGAGAGATAGAATTTTGCATTGGTGAAAGACACAATAGCACTGGTAATTGCGATTTCTTGGCTCGTTCGTCAAGTTTGAATAAAATAAACTCCAGTATTATATACATAAAAATGTGATGTGTGCTATTTACATGACTTTCTTTAAATCTCTAACAAATTATTCTTAATTAGCTTATTCTTCTATTTCATGCGAAACATTAGCAGAAACGGTCTTATTATTCAGTTCCTTATAAGTAGAAAGGAAATAAGGAAATACGCTAGGCTAAACCGACAGTCAAATATTTTAAAATCTGGTTGCCATTGGTTGAAATCCGTTTAAATGCAGGGCCAGGAGTTTACAATTTTCCGTGTGAGAAAATTTTAAGTATTTTACATCTGAAACAAATAACAAGGAATATCTCAGAAATGTTGAATACCACGAAAAAAAAATATATATGACATAAAATGTTTGTTTTATCTATATCTAAATTTTAATGTAGTAAGTTTTTGTCCATCTCTTACGGTTTACCCACTATGCAAAATTCAATAAAAATCATCAAGAATAAAGATGTCTTCTAATGCTATTCCCAGAAAATTCAAGATATACATTTTGTCATGTAAATATCTTAAATACAAGAGATTTTTATCAAAATCGTTAGAGTCATTTTTGAGAAAATCAAAATTTTCGAAATTTTTTCCATGTAAAGGATAGTTTGGGGTAGGGGAATTTTTGTCAAAATCTTCGTGTCGCATCCTTGGAAGATACCAAACTTAAATACCAAGTTTTGTATTTAACGGTATTTTCGTTTTTGAGCTATGCTTTCCACAGACACACAGACAGACAGACAGACAGACAGACAGCACACACGACCTTTTTCTAAAAATACTATTTTTTTTGTTGGATTCAGGGGGTCCAAACATATATTTCCGGTAAAATCTCGGTATCGAATTTTTGGGTGGAATACAATACTTCCTCTATACACCATGTACATTGTACGTGTAGAGAAAGTAATAAATTTCAACAATGATTTATTTAGAAAATAAAACATTTATTTATTCTACGACGCTGGATTATTAATCCATAAAACGCTGATAATGCCTTGAGAGAAAAAGCACATCGCTTTCTATCGACTAACTACCGTGGCATATTTGACTTTCATACATTGGAGCCTTAAAACAAATTCATATTTGTCTCCTTACATAAGGAATTTCCGCCTTATATTTGGCTTCCAAAAGTTGGGCAATTACTGCTTCACATTGATTACAGCAAGAAGCAATTAATACCCCCTCAAATCTCAGTGTAGAATTCTTGGGCAGAATATAAATAAATAAAGTAAAAATTCCAGCACCTAAATTTACGAAGACAACATAATCATTTTTACTTTCTCTACATGTACTGTGCACAAGGTGTATAGAGATGGCATTGCATTCCCCCAAAATTCATATCGAGATTCCACCGGAAATAGATGTTTTAGAGTCCTCTGTATGTATTTTCAGAAAAAGGTCCATGTATGTGTGTGTCTGTGTGTCTGTGAACACGATAACTCAAAAACGAAAAGTCGGTAAAATACCAAACTTGGTATTTAAGCTTAATACCTTCCAGGGATGCAACACGAGGACTTTGAGAAAAATCCCCCTACCCCAAACTACCCTTTACATGGAAAAAGTTTAGAAAATTTTGATGTTCTCAAAAATGACTAACGATTTTGATTAAAATGCCGTATATTAACATGGCAATGAAATGTATATCTTGAATTTTCTGAAAATAGTCTCTAAAGACCTGTTTACTATAAATGAATTTTGCTGAATTTTGCATAACTGGTAAACCATAAAGAATAGACAAAAACTTACTACACTAAAATAATAGATCACGTTAAAACACACAATTTATGTCATATACGTGTTTTTCGTGGAATTGACCATTTCTGGGATTTCCTTGTTATTTGTTTCAGATTTAAAATGCTTAAACTTTTCTCACACGCAAAGTTGTAAAGTCATGGTTCTGCATAGAAACGGATTTCAACCATACGGTAACCGGCTGTTAAATGATTTGACTATCGTTTTAGCCTAGTGTATTCCCTTGTTTTCTTTCTAATTACAAGAAAGCAAGTAATTAAGACAATTTCTGCTAATGTTTATGTCGATTATGACAAAGTAGATAGAATATGCTTTTTAAAAATAATTTGTTACAGCGATGTAGAGGAAGTCATGTGGATGGAACACATCGGATTTTTAATCTACAGAAAGAACTCAAGGTTTTATTCTTAGTTTTATTACTTTTATAGTTTTTGTTAGTTTGTTGGAGCTGTGTGTTATTCTGTTTAATTTCGTCTAAGCACGTATAAAAGAGATGTAAAAATCAGTGCTACAAACTGTAACCGGATTACAGAGAGGAAATGTGACTGATGTTGGCAGCATTCATATTGCATGTCTGCATCGGTTAAAGTCGGCGGTATTTTATTTTAATCGAGGTTTTTGGGGAACAACATCTACCCTTAGGCAATCGAAACGAACAGCGGTACTGCACTTGATTGGTTCTGGTCGGTCGTCTGCTGCAAATCAATTAAGTTATTGAGGGAACATCAGAACTCGGTGCTGACAAATTTAAACGAGCTATCTATGACCCTGTGGTTTCATCTACTGATACGCGAATAACCAAATCTGACTGTTACACACAGAATGCATTGCGTTTTAAATAGCAGATACACTGAAAAAAGTAGCGGTGTTTCTAAAGTTGTACACATGAATTTATACTCCCTTTTACAAACGATTATGCAAAAGCCTGTTTTACTTTTTCGAGCACGTATGTACTATATAAATAGTAGATAGAGAAGGTATTGTATTCCACACAAAAGTTCTATACCGGAAATACACATTTTGAGACCACTAAATAAAAAAAATCATTTTAAAAAGAGGTCCGTGAATGTGTCTGTATGCGAAAAAAATTTAGTTTTTTTATGAACGTTCTTTAACTGCTGCGTTCTCAGCATCTCATTCTATATTGGGGGTGAAAGACCGCTTAATTTTGCTCAGAGGCCTCTTTACCTGGTTTTAGGTTCTTTTACATGCCGTAAAGCTACGACAAGGGAGCAATGGTTTTAATCCCCTTCCATAGTTAGGATTTTTGCGCCTGAAAAAAATCTATTGCCCTACTGCGGGTTTTGAACCCGCGATCTTGGGAACCAGTGGATAGCATATTTTACTCCTAAACCATGGAGGACGAAGTCTGTATGTGTCAGTATGGTGTGCGGACAGCATAGCTCAAGGCAAAACTTCTTAATTTCAGTATCTTCCAAGGATGCAACATGCATCTGTAACATTTTTTTCGATTTTTTTTTATTTTTTCAGAAATGGCTCAAACGACTTTTATTAAAATACTATATGTTTAAGACATGAACATGACGAATTAAATATTTCTTATTTGCCTACGCTAATTTACGATCTATTCCCAATTAAAATCCCCTCACAAAACATATTAAAATAAACGAAAAGAATAACAAACTGTTAATCCTGTTATATTGAATTTTATGGGAATAGTCTCTGAAGACCTCTTCATTCTGGCCCGTACTAGATGGAAAAAAATTACTCCTATAAATATAGATCTCATTAAAACACACAATTTATGTCACATAAATTTGATGTAGAGTTCACCGCTTCCGGAATATTTCTTATTACTGGTTTCAGTTTTAAACTACTTAAACTTTTCTCAAACAGGAGGTCACCTTTTGTACCTCTGGTCATTTAAAGAGAACAGAATTTAAATGTTTCGCATAACGACCAGCTTTTAGAGGACCTGACTATCGCTTTAGCTTAATGTATTATCTTATTTCCCTTCCGTTTACAAGGAAGCAACTCATAAGACAATTTATGCCAATGTTTATCGCATGATCTGAATAAATGAATAATCTTTTGTAAGACCAGTTTATTTTCAGAACAGGTAACGAGAGTAATATGAATGGAACGCATTCGATTTGTTAAATGTGAAAAGAAGTGAAGATGTTAAATAACTATCTTTAAGGATACCCATTTGTGAAAATTGGTCAACAAGTGAAAAAAAAATTAAAAAAAAATTGCCTAATTAAATTGTTAAGCTTCAACTTCATTTGCTATTTTTTTATTGCCTTGCGGCGTTTAAACCGTATCACGTGACGATTTAATGGATGACAGTAAGTGGGCGTGGTGTTTTAAGTCACCTATTTGGTGATTTTTCTTCGCTTCTTTCGGTTTCTGCATTTGAATGTCGCAGACTTCTTGCAGCAGGTGATGTACACATTTTCAAAAATGAGTGCATTAATCATTTACCTAAGACACTGGGAATAAGACTTTAAAATTTTATTAAGAATTGCAGTTCCAAGGGCATTACACTAGGGGACAAAAAATCTGATGTGTTCCATTTGCATGACTTTCTCTACATCGCTCTAACAAATTATTATTGAAAAGCATATTCTTCTATCTACTTTATGATAAATGAGATAAACATTAGCAGAAATTGCTTTAATTACTTGCTTCCTTGTACGTAGTAGGAAAATAATAGAATACACTAGGCAAAAATGATAGTCAATTCTTTTAAAAGCCGGCTGCCATGTGGATAAAATCCGTTTCTATGCAGGGCCAATTCACAACTTTCCGTGTGAAACAATTAACAAGGAATATCTCAGA
Organism: Hymenopus coronatus; assembly: GCA_030762935.1. NCBI lineage: Eukaryota > Metazoa > Arthropoda > Insecta > Mantodea > Hymenopodidae > Hymenopus > Hymenopus coronatus. The sequence continues at coordinate 34,696,383 of CM060897.1, forward strand.
AATGGTCAATTCAACGAAAAAAACCACACATGACATAAAATGTGTGTTTTAACGTGATCTACATTTTTTGTGCAGTAAGTTTTTGACTATATCTTACGGCTTACCAGTTAAGCAAAATTCAACAAAATTCATTTACAATAAAGGTGTCTTTAGAGGCTATTCCCAGAAAATTCAAGGTATAAATTTTATTTGCCACATAAATATCTTTACTCTAAGGTATTTTAATTGAAATCGTTGTAGCCAATTTTGAAAAAAATCAAAATTTTTGAAATATTGTCCATGTAAAGGGTTGTTTGGGGGGATGTTTCTCAAAATCTTCGTGTCGCATCTCTGGAAGATACTAAACTTAAATACCAAAGTTGGTATTTTAGCGACTTTTCCTTTATGGGTTATCGTGTTCACAGACTCACGGATACACACATAAAGGGACCTTTTTCTGAAAATACTTTTTTTTGGATACAGGGGACCCTGAAACGTCTATTTCTGGTGAAATCTCATCATTGGATTTTTTGGCAGAATGCAATACCTTCTCTATATAATATGTACGCAGTACGTGTAGAGAAATTAAAAATCAGGAACTTTGAAACAGTAAAATAGTCAAATTAACAAATTATTACAGAAAAACTATAAAAAACAATAGTCCAGATATACAGCTAATGAAATATGCATTATTTGCTACATTGTGCCACTGTTTATCAACTGATGAGAAACCCCAACATAATAAATGTCCACAGGGCAAAACATCCTGTTGTTTTTATAATAGAGCAAGTAATAAAGGGGACCAGGTACCTACTCATAATGACACTACAATGAAAACCACACTCTCACCACTTGTCATTAGCAATATCTTATCGTATTTCAAAGACTACCTAATGATTAACTTCTAAAAAGGTGCATCAGGTAAAACACAAAATCTAAATGAGACACTTCATCATGTAATATGGTCCAAATTTTGGTTTCAAAAAGGTAATAAGAACTTGTGTAGCATCAACTGTATCACAACCTAAAATGGGTTGTAGAGCTAGTCAGGAATTAAAAAATAGACTTAATAGAAGATAAAATTAGTCCAGCTGCATATAAAATTAGCGTGGAAAGGGATAAACGGCGCTTCTGCCATAGTGAGCACGTATGCAAACCAGCATTCAAGAGAAGCTCCAGGAAACTCCGCTTATCTAAATTTACTTCAGAGGAGGAGAAAAAGAAGGAAGGGCCGACATATGCAGCAGGTGTTTTTTAGAAAATGGGTCTGAAACAGTGTTACATTGACTGTCAAACTTTAAAGGTAATTTTCTCGCGTTTTTATTTTTCAGCGTTTTCAAAACTTTAAATTGTTCCGCAAGATGTAGATTTCAAATCAGAGGCTTGAAAATGTTTATACATAAAAATAATACAAATGCAAATGGATGACATGATTTTTTCTAATATTACCAGTGTTTGTGTAATTAAATAACAAATTTCATATTTCATAAGCAAAAATTAAAAATCCTATGGGTTCCATTCACATGACTTTCTCTACATCGCTGTAACAAATTATTGTAAAAAAGCTTATTCTTCTATCTGCTTTATGATAATCGAGATAAACATTAGCAGAAAAGATCTTAATTACTTGCTTCCTTGTAAGTAGAAGGTAACTAAGGGAATACACTGGGCTAAAACATTGGTCAAATCTTTTAAAAGCCGGTTGCCATGTGGAAGAAATCCGTTTCTATGCAGAGCGAGGAGTTTACAACTTTCCGTGTGAAAAAGTTAAGTATTATAAATCTAAAAGAATTAACAAGGAATATATCAGAAACGGTCAATTCAGCTGGAAAAATGTATGTGACATAAATTGCGTGTTTTAACGTGATCTACATTTTTTGTGTAGTAAGTTTTGTCTATTTCTTACGGTTTACCAGTTACGCAAAATTTAACAAAATACATTCAAACAAAGAGGTCTTTAGAGTCTATTCTCAGAAAATTCAAGATGTAATTTTATTTGCCATATAAATATCTTTAATATACGGTATTTTAACCAAAATCGTTACAGCCATTTTTAGAAAAACAATATTTTCGAAATTTTTTTCCATGTAAAGGGTATTTTGAGGGTGGGGGGATTTTTATCAAAATCTTCGTGTTGCATCCCTGGAAGATACGAAACTTAAATGCCAAGTTTGGTATTTTACCGACTTTTCGTTTTTGAGTAATTGTGCTCACAGTCACACGGACACACACACATACACACACATGAATATTTTTCTAAAAATATCTTTTTTAATACATGGGACCCTAGAACGTCTATTTCCAGGAAACTCTCGGTATCGAATTTTTGGGTGGAATGCAATTACCTTCTCTATACACTATGTGCATAGTAGTGTAGAGAAAATAAAACTTAATAAAATGACACTTATATAACTTTTTTCTCCTAAAGTAATAGTCAAATAAAAATTTCATATAATCAATTTACTAAAACTATATTCATCAGTATAACCGCAAATATTGTATTTCTCAAACTGAAATTGCATCGTGTGGAATGTTTTAATTAAATGACAATAAAACACTATAAATATGTTAATATCACAGGAACTATTTTGCACAAAAGTTTGTAAACTATTCTTGATACTACAATTGTTGCGTTAAAGTTTCAAATCAATCAAAGCAAAATTGTAAATTTTAGGTTTTTCACAGTTGGTATCCTTAAATGCGCTAGGCGTATATTCATTGAATGTATTTCCAAAGCTACTGCTAAATGCCGAAGCACGACACAAAAGCGAAAACAAGTGAAATAAGACTCTGCGCCTTTGCTTCATATATGAGGTTTTGTGTGAGGTTGCTATTCTCTCCTTGTATCACGTAAAACGTTTTGTAAGTAACCGCAACAAACGCTGTCCTCAGGTGCGGATAATGGATGCCTTTTGTTGGTGGTGAAGTTTGTTTCTTTGTGTCAGATTTAAGAAGTTGGTGCTTGCTTTCTCGTGAAGCACGTCGTATTTCTCACCCTCTTGAGTGGGTACTTATGTGAGTGTAGGTGTAGTAGCAGCTGTTCCTGTGTGTCCAAACATTCTTTCTTACCTTCCGCAAGTTACTATCGAATGAAAGTGCTTCAATGCAGTCTTTGCTTCTACTGTTTCAACCTTTAATTAACGCGGTATGCTACGGGCTAACTAGGCTAGCTGCGAAGCTCCGTAAATTTTGAAGAAAGAATATCTATTATATTTATAAGAATGTATTCCTAATTTGTTTGCTGCATTCTAGCGTATTGTTTTTACTTTCTCTACACTTAGAGAAAAGTATTGTATTCCACCCAAAAATGTTATAACGGGATTTCAGTGGAAATACACATTTTAGGAACTCCTATATAAAAATATTTTTAGAAAACGATAACTCAAAAACGAAAAGTCGGTAAAATATATAACTTGGTATTTAAGTAAAGTATTTTCCAGGGATGTGACACGAAGATTTTGAAAAAAAAAATCCCCCCGCCTCAAACTATCCTTTACATGGAAAACATTTCGAAAATTTAGATTTTCGCAAAAATGGCCATAACGATTTTGATTAAAATACCGTATCATAATGATATTTACATGGCAAATAAAATGTATATCTTGAATTTTCTGGAAATGACCTCTAAAGGCCTCTTTATTCTAGATGAATTTTACTGAATTTTGCATAACTGGCAAACTGTAAGAGACAGAGAAAAACTTACTTCATAAAAACTAAAGATCGCGTTAAAACACACAATTTATGATATATACGTGTTTTTCGTGGAATTGACCATTTCTGAGATATTTCAAGTTATTTGTTTCAGATTTAAAATACTTTTAACTTTTCTCACACGAAAAGTTGTAAACTCCTGGTCATGCACAGAAACAGATTTCAACCACATGACTACCAGCTTTTAACAGATCTGACTATCGTTTTAGCCTGGTGTATTTCCCTTCTACTTACAAGGAAGCAAGTAATTAAGCCAATTTCTGCTAATGTTCATCTCTATTATCATGAAGTAGATAGAAGAATAAGCTGTTTAACAATAATTTGTTACAGGGATGTAGAGAAAGTCGTGTGAATGGAACAATCATTTTTTTTTTCGTATTCGGCTTACCCTCCCCATATTTAGGACGACCCCCTTCTATCACTTACAAGCGGATGCCTAAGGGTCAGAAGCCGGGGAGCCGCCATGAAAACACAGAATGGAGAACCTGGAACTAGTGGTCTGTAGCCAGGCATGGACATGAGGAAGAGGATATGCAATGTACACGAAATAGTTGAGGAAAGGTGATGTTGGAACACTTGGTGGAATGAATGGCGGGGGAAATCAAAGGACCTGGAGCAAGCCCGCCCAGACGCCACTTTTTTGTTTTTTATTGTCTGGTTGGGACTCCGACACTGTATACCTTTTTCTTATTCTTCCTTTTTTTCATTTCCCCCTAAATCTCCTTTGTTTACCATTTTATGATAAATAGCTACATATACATGTACACATTCACAAACACACAAACACCCATGCCCAAGGTGGGACTCGAGCTCATGATTCCCTGCTCAACGAAGCACCAAAGCGAGGCGCTTTAGCGAGGCGCTTTAGCGAGCGCGACCATGGGAACTGCATAAATACGTGGTTTTTTTAATAGTGTTTTTAACGCTCGCTTTTACTACAATAACATCCAGGCGATGACACTGATACATGGGATGAAGATGGAGCAGTGGTGGAATGTGATGGCGGGGGAAACCGGAGAATTTTAATAATAATTGCAACTTTTAACATATTTAGCTTTAGCCTAGTCTATTCCCTTATTTCTCTTCTGTTTATAAGAAAATATATAATAAGACCATTTCTGGTAATGTTTATCTTGATTAGCATTATGTAGATAAACAATTAACATTTTGTAAGAATATTTTAACAAAATCTCTCATTTCACTTAAACAGCTTTTTATTTCTTCCATAAACTGATTACAATCAGAATATGCTCACAAGTATATGTCATTGTTAAATGTTGAGAAAACCCACCCCAGCGCCGCTTTGTCCACCACAGATGGTCTAACCACTCAGCCACGGCGCGGCCAACGCTTCGTGCACTACAAATTCCACATGCGGGCGCTTGAGATTGAACCTGGCCGCCTAGGTGGAGGCGAGCGGCCTAACCACTCGACCACGGCGTCGCCTCTAGCGTATTGTTACGGCATAAAATGAGCTGCTTGTGATAATATTTGATTCTGTTAGCAACGTAATGTATCTTGCTTTCTCAGGCGGGAGTAGCATGGCTGACCGACGTGGTATAATGCCGTATTAGCAAGACGAGACGTGAATGAGGAAGTCATTATAACAAACACCTCAGGCCTTCTCTCTTGCCATGCGAAGCATAGCAGACGAGTCTAGAAAAAAAGCCGTTATGTGTTGAGTATAGCCAGTTTCGTGATTTTTATTAATGAAGATTTAATTTGCCTAATTGACCAAAATCAGAAATTATCTATTTCAAAATTATATTAAGGTCGCTATCTTTCATATTTTGAATATAGAGGTCTACTTAAGTTTTTATTATTAAGTTAATTAACAGTCTGTACTAAATTTTATTGAAGATATTTAGATTGTTATAGATAAATTTAGTTAAATCCAGAACAAAAATGAAAACATAATTTGCCATAACAGATCTTAGCTTTGTTTTTTATAAACAGCATGTAAACACACCTAAATGTATTCATCCGCGTTACTTCTCGTTGGTTGACTGAGGTTATTCCCGCTGTAATTTTGTTTATATTGCACATAGGCTAAAGAGATTACAGTCATAACTTAAACGGAAACCTTACAAAAAACAATTAAAAATATGCATGACTCATGTAAATTAAGAATCCAACAAATGTATAAAGAATATTTAACTCACAATTACGGAGTATTCGGAAATGGAACAATCCCTTCCATGTCGGAATCTGATTCCGATGTCGGTTTCCCTGTGAGATGAACTTTTCGACGATGCTCTCAATCAGTTGATGTCGTTAGCCTGCGTCAATGCTGTAAAAAGTAGCGCCCTAACCTCTAACAGTTTGAATGGGTGTTGTTTCTTGCCACCAATCCGTTTTCACAAACTCATCATATCACTCACTCAATCATCACAATAGCCGAATAAGAAAGTATTCCTTTTTTTTTTCTTCTTCTTCTTACCATTATGCACGATTTGCCTCACATGATAAGAAATACTCATTTTTCACTGTCTGGAAATAGCAACGGCTGTTAATGCTTGGTAATGAAATCACACTCACTGCTGTTATAAACAATTCAGTATAAACAAGAGTGGCGACTGCCCATATATCTTAGAATAATACTCTACAGAAGCGTCAGTGAAGCAATTTGACTAAAGTACTCTGAATGCAGAGAACGCATTTTTATTTTACCTAGGAAACTAATTTCTATGGCGGTATGTAGTTTTAAGTCCAGTAGCCAATAAGAGAGGATTATAAGCTCATTATACTGTTAAGATGCGGGGTAAGGTAAGAGAGAGGTTGGTAGCAGCAAACGCTTCTAGTGATAGCATGTTTTGAATACAAATGGTGGTAGATTCCTGCCGCTTATTATTAAGCGCGTATAATGTTCAGAATTATGTTATTTCTGAACAATTATATTATATATAGCCTTATATGGATAGAAGGGAGATAAGTCATTACATTCATTTAAACCAGGCATTGAGCTCATTATTTGGAATATATTTTGTATCTTTCAGTTTTTGTATGACCATTTTCTGTGAAGATATTTTAGGCTTTTCGAGAAAACACACATAATAGTAACGTTTCAGCGGCAAACGACCGCTAGCTAGGAGCGAAGGTGGCACTCTACCTTTCAGAACCAGAAGTAGGCCAATCGTAATCAAGTTTCACTTTCACTTGTGTTTGTTTGGATTAAGGGTCTTGTGGAAAACAAAACTGCTATTCCCTCATCTCCTAGTTCAAGTATGCTGTTTTGTTTATGTCCGGAAGCCGGTTCTCATACTGATCTACCTTGAACTAGTAACGTTGTCTATGTCTCCAATCACATTTCATGTGCAAAACGTGTTCCGAAAAGGATTATTTCAAAACCTTGTATGATGTCACACATTTACTACGGAAACTAGATCAGAAGTAGGTTACTCTATCCATCTTACAAGTAACATACTATTATCTTTATATATTCTCGTGAAATAAACCATCTAATTTGGAAAATGAACCTTTTTTATCGAAAATGGTTGATCACAAAACAAAATTATATATATACATTTCTATTTAGTACACATATTATTATGATTATTATGATTATTATTATTATTATTATCATCATTATAATTAGCTTTTAAACAATTTTTTGTATTTCCCTGAAAAGTGGCTGTAAACTACTACTACTTTTAAATTATTTAATACTGTTTTTCATTATGCGACCTTTACTTGCTTTGCCACACCCCCAAGCCTGGTTCCCAAGTAACAATGCTTTATTCTTACCCAGCACATCAGATGGAACAGCTATTCCATTACAGCCAAGTCTTGTGCACAACTCTCCACAGTGCATGTTAGTTACCCACATGCTAAGAGCGGAGTTCTCCACTCACACATAGAAAAACAAATGCATGCTAATGCTGCGTATCTCTTGGTGTAACAACGTAGTTTTAATGAGGCCTGTACTATTTTCCCAACCACTGTGGGGCGGGATTCCCTTTTGGATGGTTTAAGCTGACCAGAAAATCCTTACTTTTCCGGAAGTTGTCTCATAATAGGAAGAGGAAGGAGATAATGTTCTCGCCGGAGCATCGAGACACCGCTGAGCTAATTAACTTAATTTATCACCCGGAAGGCATTTGACAGCCAGTAGAGAACATTAAGGAGTTAGAAAAGAAGTCTGGAAAGGTAATCTTATTCATTAATAGTGTCAGGCGTTTCTCAGTTCATCATTGGCACCATTAAGAGGTTTCCCAGTAGCTCCAAATCGAGGAAATGTACTCCAGACAATGATAAACTGCGTTTCTTAACCTCAATGGCCCGCCATCTTATGTTATCCCAAATCCATTATAATAGTCATTTTATAACAAGCAGATTACTGTAGTTCATGAATTATTCCGACTCGCAGTTTCCTTCCATCTTCTCATAGATGTTCCTAAATTTAATATATCCAATCCGTTGGTGCATAATTTATTATGCTGATTTAGGTCGTCTGATTTGCTCAAATCTTTCCACGTGTTGCTTCCAGTTTTCTTGGTATTTTTAGATGTTATAATTTACTTATACATATTTATTTAATTCGGTTAATAATTTTTCATGTATCTTTTTATGGCCAGGAGCTAAAAAAAGACAATAATGATGACTGTCCATCATTATATATCGGAAATAGTATACTCCAGAATAATGTGCCATAAACTGTGTACTTTAACAATCCACATTTGTTGTGTGGTAAGACTTTGACTATCTCTGACGGTTCAACAGTTATGTTAAATTCATCCAGAACGAAGAGAGCTTGGGAAGCTTTTGACAGAAAATATATGTTAATTTTTAATGAACATATTTTAAACGTACGGAATTTCAACCAAAATTATTAGAAACATTTTTGAAAAACATCAACATTTTTGAAAAATGTTCCACGTAAAAATTATTTTGGGGTGGAGGAATTTTTCTGACAATTTATCTCAATTATTAAAGCTCCAATGCAACAGTTGAGATTAGACAATTTCAACCAATCGCAGTCATCTGACTAGAGCGTATTTGTCTGATGTTCATTTTTTGAAATCTTGTCGCTCCTGACGTTCGTATGTTTAATCTCCTGTCTTGTTATTGGTGGCAAGGTGACAATCCAGTCAGGATAACTTCACTTTTAATAACTGTAAATTGTACTTTCAATTAATTCCGTTACAATATTTATTTAAAGTTTTATCCAGTTCATAACGCATTTAGTTAAAAAAAAAGGAGTGAAAATAATCATTATTTGTGTTTTTATGTATGCGATGAGTACAATAACCTTAATTAAGATAGCTTTTGTTTCCATTTTATGTAGTATTAGTTATTAAAAGCTGAAAAAAATAGTTGTTCCCTATTTATATTGTTGCTATCAATATGCGTACACTGGGTGTGGACACGGTCGCCCATATCATAATTCAGGAAGCAGTGAAGAAAGAAAGAAAGAAAGAAAGAAAGAAAGAAAAAACCGGTAATTAAACATGGTCGAATGCGACATCTACCATTTGAGAACTAAAGTTAAGTACTATAATCACAACTTGATAAAATCTCCCTTTCTATTAGTGTATTGCGGTGAATTGTCTTATCAAATACAACTCGTGTTTTCATCTCTTAAGGGCAATTGACTCTCGTCGCTTCGCTCTGGTCGTGAATTATCGACAAGATGAAAACACACGTGATATTACTTATAAAAATCTTTGTCTCGCATACTTTGAATACCAAGCCTGGTATTTAACGGACTTTTCGCTTTTGAGCTACTATGCTGTTCACAGACACACACACGCACGTGCGCGTGCGCGAACCTTATTTAATTGTGATTTTTTTTGGGGGGGGAGGGGGATTCAGGGGATCTCATAATACATATTTTTTAGTGAAATCTCGATATCAAATTTTTGGTGAAATACAACACTTGCCTTGCTTACAATATGTAGTGGGGAAAGCAAATAGACTTTGTAGATGTTTGTGCATATTTGATAATAAAATATAACACGAAATACAACAAATTATATGTGGTATGTGGATATTATCACAGTGAAACCCTTAAACATAGAGATGATTATCGCTTTTTAAACTGTCTTCTGTCTGCTCCTGTGTCCTGTGTTAGGTACATCATCATGGCTCCCCCCCCCCCGCACACACAAATCACACACATATCTTACATAAAATGTAACCGGCTTTTGTTGTTGTTTTTTTTAATTTGTAGTTGAACTTCTTTTAACCTAGTAGGTCATATCGAATGATGAATGGAGTCGGTGAAAATATGCTTAAATAAGCCCGGAGTCCATGAGGCTTCAAATTAGTCGACAATTGTACATTCAGGATAAGGGGAAATCCCGAAAAAAGCTTATCCGGGTAACTCACCCTATTCGAGATTCAAGCTCGGGATCTCTGGAATTTGAGGCAGACATACTGTTACATTTTATTTCAAGAAATTGTGTGAGCAACTATTAATGTTCTGTGGAGTATTAATAACTATTGTCCACTCTAAGACATCCTAAATGTCGAGTATACAGGATGGGAGGTGATAGGAGACTTCTCGGGGAGGACTTGGCACCGAACGTGAGGTACTTTATCTACGCCCCACGAAGAGGCGCCCCCGGGAGGGAAGAATGAGTGAGAGGATACAACGGACGGCCGGAACCAGGAGCTATGGCACAACAATGACAGGGTCCCTATAGTTTCCAGATTGAAGAACGCGACAGTCGGACAGGTAGATCGAGGCCTCTCGTCCCATATAGGGTCCAATGACCTCGCCAGGAGCGGCAGCCCGGCTACAAGTCGAAATCAGGGAACGGAGAGCATCCTTTTTCCCAGCCACGCCGCACCGAGCACCATTGCCGATACTTCCAACCCTGAAGAAACCATTGGATTGAAGAATGAATGAAATGGCAATGGAAATAGCATGGAGGGACAAAAAAATCGAGGGATGAAAGAAATCTACCCAGCATTTGCATGGCGACCCGAGGAAATCCTCGAAAATACCATGGGTCAGGTAGACCTGCCACGGGAAGCGAACCCGACCTCCCGAATACGGTTACAGGCGAAACCGCCTGAGCTATCCCGCTCGATGGGAGCTGAATAAGTGCAATTATTTGTATCAGCGTTCAGTTTTTTTTTCTATTTTCTAGTTATATTCGTGAAGAAAACTTCAGGATGCTTTTACATTGCCTATTATTCACTATCTCAGACTTTCAGTGGTTGTTTACGTAACAGCTCACACGGTTGGCCTTCCTGTGCTCTTTGCTCTGCTCGACTATAGGTGGTATGATGTGAGGGAAGAACATCGATCGCGCTGAAACTTCAACTAACGTAACCGTACATTTTATTTTCACACTGCACTATCTGATTATGATTCGCATTATAAAATATTGAACATAATGATATTATTATGCTTTATTTAAATTTGGTTTTATTGAACAAATATTTGACTCAAATCAGCATATAAGCATTTGAACTTCCGTTATTTAAACTCGAAATCACCACCATTGCTCTTACAAAGGCGAGAAATTAAAATTATACCTCTTATAAACCTTCAAATCGGGAATTAAGAGAACCGTGTCACAGATCCTTTGATACACTGTTTGCCATTTGGGAAGATGACGATTTAGAAGTCACCGATGATACAGTCCCTCGCAACATTGGCAGGTTCCCCAGTTGCGGCGTAAAATAAATGAATATCTGATAATGATATAAAGCTATTCATTGTGTAAAGGAAAGTTTGCGACTGAATCGGTCCCTCGTTTCTTCACTGCGAGTCAGTGAATATAAGTCGGCGGCGTCAGTTGTATTAAACACCAATGCTGGCCGTTGCATGTTATCTGTAAACTCAAGAGAGACACAAAAAATGTAAAATGGAGTTCTATTTATGGACGCTCTTTAAATACTGTAGTTCTTAGCATCCCAATCCAGATTGGGCGTTAAAGACCGCTAAATTTTGCTCAGACTGGAGGTTATTTTACGTGCCGCAAAGCTACGACACGGGACCAACGGCTTTACTTCCCTTTCAAAGGAAGTGATGCTAAGGATTTTTATGCCCGAAAAAATCCATCGTCCTCCGCCGGGTTTGAACCCGCGACCTTGGATATAAGAAGCTAATATGGTAACCATTACACCACGGAGTACGACAAAAGGGGCATAAAGCAGAACCGTTCAAAACACATTAGACCCTGAAATTTGTGTTTAATTTATTACAGTACTATTGGTAAACACACAAAATGGAACACACTTATGTTATATACTCAATGTTTTTTAATAAATATCAAAGTATATCTCACCGCGTATGTATATGTGCATATATATATATATATGTGTGTGTGTGTGTGTGTGTTGAGGGGAATGAGGATGCTTAGAGGTGAAACAATTATTCGAACTGGGTTGATGATTTTCAAATTTACACTTACATCAAATATCTGTATTTTTACCTTCTCGGCACGTACTATGTACATAGTGTATAGAAAAGATATTGCATTCCACCCAAAAATTTGATACCGAGATTTCACCGGAAATACATATTTTATGTCCCCCTGAATAAAAAAAAAAGCATTTTTAGAAAAAGGCCAGTGGTTGGTATTTAAGTTTGGTATCTTCCAAGGATATGACCGAAGCTCTTCAGGAAAATCCTCCCACTCCAAACTACCCCTTACATGGGAAAAATTTCGAAAATTTTGATTTTCTTAAAAATGGCTCTAACGAGTTTGATTAAAATATCGTATATTAAAGATATTTACCTTACAAATAAAATGTATATCTTGAATTTTCTGGGAATAGCCTTTGAAGACTACTTTATTCTGGATCAATTTTACGGAATTTTGCGTAACTGCTAAACCGTAAGAGATGGACAAAAACTTACCACACAAAAATGTAGAGCACGTTAAAGCACATAATTTATGTTATATATATATATATATTTTTTTTTGTGTGGAGTTGATCGTTTTTCAGATATTCCTTGTTTTTGATTTCAGCTTTGAAGAACTTATACTTTTCTCGTACAGGAATTTGTCAACTCCTGTCTATACAAACAAAGGAACTTCAGTCACATAGCAACCAAGTTTTGTCTATCACTTTAACCTATGGTACTCCCTCATTTCGCTTCTACTTACAAGGAAGCAAATAATGAGACTATTTCTGCTAATTTTTTCTCGATTAGCATGAAGTAAATAGAAGCGTAAGCTTTCTAACAATAATTTGTTACTGAGATGTAGAGAAAGTCATGTGAATGGAACACCTCAGATTTTTAATACCTATTTATATATTATTTTCACCACGCTAATAATTTTCAACAACTAAAATGATACCACCAGGCTCATAAAATGCCAGGTAAGACAGCTAACTTTAAAGAGTATTGCTGAGGAAGAAAGAAATGTGGATTGCTTTAATTACCTTTATTCAAACAAAGATCAAGTTTTACGAGAAGTATTTGGGTTATACCATAAAGAGAGTCTCTATAAGCATGAAACTATGCAGGAAATGCTACTCAGCTTAAGTATTATGAATTTATGACCATCAACACTTCTTCAGAGAACATCGTTTTGAAGTACCACTTCTCCAATGAAGAGATTCCTCCAAATACACACCTACAGTAAAAGATTCACGACCAAGTCTGAGAGACAGTATGAGTAATGGAACAGCACATGTGAATGATGTTCGGTTATGATACGCTATAACAATTCAGAAGATTCGTGTAACTGCAAAGTTTCAGGGGTAACAGACATTCTGAACATCCAAACTGCAGAATTATTGCTGCACGGAATGAGTGAAAAACAACTAACATTCAACTAATTTAATGCAACATTCCGATGTATAAAATATTGATGTTTTAAATTACGTCGGGTAGAGTATAGTGTATAAAGGTGTTCAATGTTAAAACTTAAGAACGAAAAGCCAAGGCGAGACAATATGAGATTATCTGCATATGCAACCGTCAAAACGCCTGAAGGAAACGTGTAATCTAAAATGCCCGAGTACGGTAAAATTCATTCGAAAGGACTTGCTTAAAGCTGTGTTTTCTGATTGGGATGGATGGCTTTGCTTGATTTACTGACGTTCTAAGCGATGTAGTCAACACTTCATTTAGAGCTGAGAAAAACTTCTTTACATAATATGCCAAAGGCCGGGGATTTTCTGGTATATAAGGATAATAGATTGGTTTAACACGATCAAGTCCATAACTTTTCACTTTCTCTAGCACTTATGTATAATGTATATAGTAGATAGAGAATGTATTGTACTCCATCCAAAAAATCGATTAATTTAGAGCTGAGAAAAAAATTATTTACATAATATATCAAATATCGGGAATTTGCTGGTATATAAGGATAATAGATTGGTTTAACAAGATCAAGTTTGAGTAAAACTTCTTTACAGAATATACCTAAGGTGTGGAATTTGCTGGATATATGGAAGATAGAATGATTTAACAAGATCAAGTCAACAACTTTTCACTTTCTCTAATACGGATGTACAGTATACATAGTGGATAGAGAATGTGAGAAGTACTCCACTCTCTTTTATTTACTTCTAGCAAGCAAAGAGAACGAAATTTCAATTGTTTCGCATAGCTACCGGCTTTTAAACGATTTGACTATCGATTTAACCTAGTGAATTTCCTTATTTCCCTCCTACTTACAAGAAAGTAAGTAATAATACCATTTCTGCTAATATTTATATTGATTAGCATGGTGTAGATAAAAGAGTAATCCTTCGTAAGAAAATTTGTTTGCGGAAGAGCTATAGAAAGCCATGTGAATGGAACACGTCAGTGTTTTTATTGAAATTATGAGACGCGTGGAACGTTTTGATTATGCGACATATTTACATAATAAAGTTAATAACATTTCTTTATAGCCCTAGGAATATTCATCCAATATGACAGCAATTTTGAACACATTAAATAAAGAGCAATGCAACTATAATGAACTTTACAAAATAATTCCTATAAAGCGTGAAACATCAAAAAAATCATTCCCATGTGCCTGTCTCTTAAGCGGGCCGGTCCCCATGGCCACGCTCGCTAAGGCTTTGGTGCTTCGTGGGTAGGGGATCGTGGGTTCGAGTCCCGCCTTGGGCATGGGTGTTATATGTTTGTGCAATGTGTATATGTTTGTGTAAAGGAACAGTAAAACCAGTAATCATACAGGGGGGGATGTAAATAGGGGATAAAAAAAGCGGAGTCGAAATGTATTGCCAATGTTAAAGTTTGACCTATTAACTCAGCAACTATGAAAGATAATGGGCTAAACTTTAAAGGTAATTTCAGCGATACTGTTAACTGTTGATTGAAAAATTATGATTTTTAAATTAGAAAAAAAACTAATCTATATACATAAAAACGTTTCGTTAAAATAAAGTCTATTGTGTGGTAAAAATGTCAGCCCTTAGTGTGAATTAATTTCTGGCATTTATATAGAAACTTATACTTCTTCAGAAATTGCTTTCAAACATAAAATAAAAAACAATGTAACCTAACTTACCAAACACAACATCGCATTACTTCGAAACCCTCGCATGAAGAAAATATCAGCGGGGTGCCAATGCAGCGAATAGCTAAAGTAGAACTTTCCAATTAAAATAGGAAAAAGAACTCTTCTCTAACATTAACATTTACAAAGTTATTAATGTTTCATCAAGGCAGTGCACCAAAATGTTCTAAAAAACGTATTACGCATGATTATTTAAGCAATATTTTAAAACTATTTACAATAAGCGTAGATCTATGAAAATTTTACCAAAATGAGCGGGAGACTCCAAATAGTCATATGCAATTAAAACATAAGAATAGAAAACAATTATGAAAATCCCATTTCGACTCTCCTTAAAGTTGTTTGTACGACAAAGTATTAGCGGCCTAGTATCTCTGCTTATTTCCCAAGTAATCATTCATAGTTGGTTATGATAAAATCTATTGCAGAATAAATCATTAATTGTACAGGTTCTCTAGCAGGGTTTTGTAAGACAAACAGCTTTGGTTGTTTGGCATGTTTACGAATACACCGTGAAAGCAAGCGACGCGGAGTTTCCCACGCCTACTTCCTATAGGAGTATTTGGAAAAAGATTAAAAACCGCCTCAGTAATATTGACAGACAGCAAAATTGCGGAGAGAAGTTTTCGTTGGTAGTACAGTCTGGGCTAAAATTGGGCTGGGGTGTGGAGCAATACATCAAAATAGGTCAGGGGCTCGCGTGGATTAGATTAGGAGCATGGCGGATGATAAAAATTACTGACCAGAATGGTTTGAAAATCTTCCCCATTTGTGAGGAGGAAGAGTCGTGGCCTCATATCTTGGCAAGATGTAGGGGTACGGAGGAAAGAAGGGAAAAGTATTTACCGCGCTCCTTTACCACCGCGAATGGAGAGTTACGAGATTGTTGGACGCTAAGGGCTGGCATGGAAAATATGGAGGGGATAGGTAAATTTCTACTTAAAGCGAAACAGCTGAGTTCTGAGAAAGCTGATGTTGTGGAAAAGAAGCTAAAAATTTGTATATTTTTTATATTTTTATATTTATATATTTTATTGTAATTCGGTAATGTTGTAGTATTAGTATTGGGTATATATATTTGCTTACATACATACACTGGGCACACTAATGCATTGGAATACGGTTTATTGTATATTGTAAATTTAAAATGCTGTAATTGAATATGTTTATCTTTTTATTTTCGTGTTCACACTTTTCATTTTCACTTTCTCTACACGTACCTATTATGTATTCATATTCCACACAAAAAAATTCAATGCCGAGATTTCACCGAAATACATGTTTTTGGGACCTCTTGAATCGGAAAAAGTGGTTTTAGAAAAACGTCCGGGTGTTCCTGTGTGTGTCAGTGTGTGTGCCTGTGTGTGTGCGCGCCTGCGGGCAGCATGGCTTAGAAACGAAAAGTCCGTTAAATATCAAACTTGATATTTAAGTTCAGTGTCTCCTAAGGATGCGACACGAAGATTTTCCAGAAATCCCCCAAACCCCAACTACCCTTTACGTGGAAAATTTTCTTTTGATTTGCTCAAAATAGCGCTAATTATTTTAATTAAAATCTCTTGTATTTACGATATATACATGGCAAATAAAATGTATATCTTGAATTTTCTGAGAATAGCCTGGATGAATTTGTTTTAATTTTGCATAACTAGTAAACCGTAACAGGTGGACAAAAACTTACTACATAAAAATGTACAGCTTACTAAAGCACACAATTTATGTCATATGCATTTTTTCGTGGAGTTGACCGCTTTCGAGATATTTCTTGTATTGGTTTCATTTTTAAAACACCCGAACTTTCCTCTTACAGAAACTCAACTTCTGGCCACGCAAAGAAACGAATTTCAATCCCATAGCAACCACATTTTAAAACCTGTGATTGTCGTTTCAGTCTAGTTTATTCTATTATTCCTCTTATAAAGGAAATCGTTTCTGCGAGTGTTTATCTCGATTAGCATGCAGTGGATAGAAGAATAAGCTTATTAACAATAACGTGTTACAGAGATGTGGTGAAAGTCATGTGAATGGAGCACATCAATTTTTTTTAGGTACTCTTTACAGGCTGCTGTCTTAAATATTGATTATTATTTTGTGAATTACAAAAGGACGCATGGTTTGTGGACCCGTGGGATTGATGAAGACCAATATATGTATTCTAGTATTTAAATAAGTACACTTACTTCTGTTTGCGGGTTCAGGTGCTAATCGAGAAAAAAATTGGCAGAAAAGGCCTTATTACCCGCTTCCTTGCAAGTGGATGGGAAATAAAGGAGTGCCATAATAGTAAAATCTTTTAAAAGCTGGTTGCTATGTGATTGAAGTTTGTATGGAAAGGAGTTGACAAATTCCCGTATGAGAAAAGTATAAGTATTTTAAAGCTGGATTTAATGATAAGGAATATTTCATAAACGGTCAACTCCACGAAAAAATGCACATAATATAAATTGTGTGTTTTAGCAAGCTCTGCGTTTTTTGTGTGGTAAGTTTTTGTCTCTCTCTTACGGCTTACCAGTTATGCAAAATTCCGCAAAATTCATCCAGAATAAACATGCCGTCAGAGGCTATTCCCAGAAAATTGAAGATATGCATTTTATTTGTCACATAAATATCTTAAATATAAGAGATTTTAATCAAAATCGTTGAAGCCATTTTGAAGGAATTTAAAGTTTTCGAACATTTTTCCATGTGAAGGGTAATTGGGGGTGAGGAGATTCTCTTGAAAATCTTCGTGTCGCATCCTTGGAAGACACTGAACTTAAACACTAAGTTTGGTATTTAACGGACTCTTCGTGTTTAAGCTGTGCTGCCCACAGACACACACACACGCAAACACACAGACACGCACACGGACATTTTTCTAAAATGCTTACTTTTGGATTCAGGGGTCTCAAAACATGTATTTCCGGTGAAATTTCGGTATCGAATTTTGGGTGCATTACAATAACTTCTCAATACACTAAGTACATATTACGTATAGAGAAAGTAAAAGAACAAAACCTAAAATCTTAAAGGTAAAAAATAATCAAATGTGGGCACCGATAAGTAATATTAAGCTTTTGGCTTTCAGGACTTTTGCGTGCAAATCAACTGTAATATAAAAGCTGAAAGTTTAGGTAACACACCCGCTGCAGAAAATAAAACGAAAACAGTGAAACAAAGAGAATTATTAGCCAGTTATGTTGATACATTGGAAGTAAGGATATTCCTCAAAGCTTATACTGATGGACAGTTTGTTAAAGCTTCACACAATAAGATCGCTAATGTAATGTGCCATGAACAGCATGCAAGTTTTAATAGCAACCAGCATTATATTATTAGCGCGTGCAATTTGTCTCTTGTCTGCGTGTGCCTATGGACAGAATAACTCAAAAACGAAAAGTCAGTTAAATGCCAAATTTGGAATATAAGGACAATATCTTCCAAGAATGCGACATAATGATTTTAAGGAAAATATTCCCAAACTACCCTTTGTATGAAAGCATTATTAATTTTTCGATTTTCTCAAAATAGCTCTAACGATTTTGATTAAAATACCACATATTAAACATAGTTCCATGATAAATAAAATATATATCTTGAATTTGTTAGGAACAGCTACTCATTCTGAATAACTTTTGCATAACTGGTAAACCATGTGAGATAGATAAAAACTTAGTACACAAAAAATGCAGATAGTGTTAAAACACACAATTTGTTATATATATTGTACTTTCACTACACGTATTATGTATAAGTGTATAGAGAAGGAATTGCATTCCACCCAAAAATTTGATACCGAGATTTCACCGGAAATATATGTTTTAGGGTCCCGTAAAAAAAAATTCAGAAAAAGGTCCGTGTGTGTATGTGTGTCCGTGTGTCTGTGAACATGATAACTCAAAACCGAAAAGTCGGTAAAATTTCAAACTTGATATGTAAGCTTAGTATCTTCCAGGGACGTGATATGAAGATTTTGAGAAAAATCCTCCCACCCCAATCTACCCTTTACATGGAACATTTTTCGAAATTTTTGATTTTCTAAAAAATGACTCTAACGATTTTGATTAAAATATCATATATTAAAGATATTTACAAATAATATGTATATCTTGAATTTTCTGGGAATAGCCTCTGAAGACTACTTTATTCTGAATGAATTTTACGGAATTTTCCATAAATGTTAAACCGTAAGAGACGGAGAAAAACTTACCACACAAAAAATGTACTGTACATTAAAACACACATTTAATTTATATAGTACATTTTTTTTGTGGACTTGATCGTGTTTTAGATATTCCTCGTTTTTGGTTTCAGCTTAGAAACACATGCAGAAATTTGTCAACTCCTGTCCATATAAACAAAGGAACTTCAGTCACATAGCAACCAACTTTTGACTATCACTTTAACCTATGGTTACTCCCTTATTTCGCTTCTACTTACAAGAAGGCAAGTAATAAGGCTATTTGTGCTAATTTTTTCTCCATTAGCATGAAGTAAATATATGAATTGGCTTTTTAACAATAATTTGTTGCAATGATGTAGAGAAAGTCATGTGAATGGATCACATCACATTTTACTTTCTCTACACCTACTAAGTAATAGTATGTACAGAAGGTATTGCACTCCACCCAAAAATTTGATATGGAGATTTCACCGGAAACATATGTTTTAGGGTCCCCTGTATAAAAACATATTCAGAATGAAAAAAAAATCGGAAAAAGGTCCGTGTGTGAGTGTGGGAGTGTGTGTCCGTGTTTCTGTGAACACGATAACTCAAAAACGAAAAAGACGGTAAAATACCAAACTTGAAATTTAAGTTTAGTATCTTCCAGGGATGTGACACGAAGATTATGTGAAAAATTCCCCCACACTAAACTATCCTTTACACAGAAAAATTTTCGAAAATTTTGAGTTTTTCAAAAACGGCTCTTGACAATTTTGATTAAAATATCGTATATTAAAGATATTTACCAGACAAATAAAATGTATATCTTGAATTTTCTGGGAATAGCCTCTGAAGACTACTTTTTTCTGGATGAATTTTACGGAATTTTTCATAACTGCTAAACCGTAAGAGATGGACAAAAACTTACCACATAAAAATGTAGAGCACGTTAAAACACACAATATAAGCTATATACATTTTTTACTGGAGTTAATTCAAAAAATTGCTCCATTAATGTTAATTTCCTATATACTAATCAATAATTACTACATTCAATTATAATTATCCTTTCCGCATTTATTGGGGCAATTGGAGGATTTAATCAAATTTCCATCCGGAAAATCTTATCCTTTTCATCAATTAATCATATTGGTTGAATACTAACTACCATAATTTTAGGTGTAATTTGAGTTATTCCTTGTTTTGATATCACATTTAAAAGCTTATACTTTTCTCGTACAGGAATTTGTCAACTCGTGTCCATACAAAGGAACTTCAGTCACATAGCAACCAGCTTTTGACTGTCACTTTAATCTATGGTACTCCCTTATTTCGCCTCTACTTACAAGGAAGCAAGTAATAAGACTATTTCTGCTTTTTTCTCGATTAGCATGAAGTAAGTAGAGGCATAAGCTTCTTAAGACTAATTTATTTCAGAGATGTACAGAAAGGCATGTGAATGGAACACATCAGATTTTTGTACAGCTAACAATTTTCAAATTATTCTTTTATATATATATACATACATTTAATAGACTTAAGCATGAATTTGCCATTCCTGTTTCTTTTGTTTTACTTCAGGTTATGCAAAGAAACCTCGAATTTAAATCACAGAGCGTATGAGATTTGACTATCGCTTTAGCCGAGTGTATTCCTTTATTGCCCTTCTACTTATAAAGAACTAAGTAATACGACCACTTTGATAATGTTTTTTACTTTCTCTAGCTCCGTTTGTACAATGTACATAGGGATAGAGAAGTATTGTATTCCACCCAAAAATTCGATACCGAGATTTCACCGGAAATATGTTTTAGGCTCCCCTGTATCCAAAAAAAGCATTTTCACAAAAAGGTCCGTGTGTGTGTGAGTGTGTGTGTTTGTGTGTGTGTTTCCGTGTGTCCGTGTGTCCGTGTGTCTTGGAACATAATAACTCAAAAACGAAAAGTCGGTAAAGCACCAAACTTGGTTTTTAAGTTTAGTATCCTCCAGGAATGCGACACGAAGATTTTGAGAAAAATCCCCCCACCCCAAACTACCCTTTACATGGAACTTTTTTCGAACATGTTGCTTTTCTTAAAAATGACTCTAACGATTTTGATTAAAATTTCGTACATTAAAGATACCTAGCTGACAAATAATATGTATATCTTGAATTTTCTGGGAATAGCTTCTAAAGACCTGTTTATTCTGGATAAATTTTGCTTAATTTGGCATAACTAGTAAACCGTTAGAGATAGACAAAAACTTACTGTACAAAAAATGTAGGTCTTGTTAAAATACACAAGTTATGTTATATACATTTTTCTCGTGGAGCTTACAGTTTTCGAGGTATTCATTGTTATTAGTTTCAGTTGCGAAGTACTTATACTTTCCTCAGATGGGAGTGTGCGGTTTTCTTTTGTTCTACTCCTGGCCAAGAAAAGAAGGGATTTGTAATGACAATCGCATAACGACAGCTTTTAAAATATTTGGCTATGTCTTTAGCCTAGTGTATTCCCTTATTTTTTCCTACTTATAAGTAACTAAGTAATAAGAACATTGTGCTAATGAGTACCTCGATTAGCAAGATGCAGAAAGAAGAAGAATCTTATGTAAGAAGTTTATAGAACAGCTAGAGAAAGTCATGTGAGTGTAACACATAAGGTTTTCTTGATTAGCAAGAAGTAGAAGAATAAGCTTATGTAAGAATAATCTGTTACAGAATAGTAGAGAAAGATATTTAATGGAACATATATTTTTTTTTTCTAAACTGAAGATTATGAAATATAATTGCAGAATGCTGACAGGTGAAAACTTATGTACTCCGTTATTCGTTACTACTTGTGGATTAGCATTGAATGTATGTGAAAGTGTGACGTTCCAACTGAAGTGAAGAATAGGATGAAAAATTAATGTAAAAGTCTGTACATGTATTAATCATAAATAAAATCAAACGTGTGTTAGAGAAGTTCCTTTTATTACACTGTCACTACGACTTCGAGCCGTGCGTCAATTGTATGCCGGGTTGCGTGATCTGATGTCACTACTCCTTAATCACAATATTCCGACTCCTGTGCTAAATAAAGAAAAAAGTCTCATGTGTTTCATTCATACGACTTACTCTACAGCTGTGTAATAAATTATTCATAAAAGTTTATTCCCCTATCTACTTTCTAATCGAGATGAATATTAGCCGAAATGGTCTAATTACTTCTTCCTTGTAAATAGAAGAGGAATAAAGGATTGCACTAGACTAAAGCGATAGTGAAATATTTTTGGTTGCCACGTGACTAAAATTCGTTTCTTTGTACTGACAGAAGTTAACAAATTTCCCTAATGAGAAAAGTTTATGTATTTTAAAACTGAAACCAATAACAAGGAATATCTCGGAAATGGTGAACTCCACGAAAAAAAATCTATACGACATAAATATTGTATTTTTTAACAAGGTCTACATGTTTTGTGTTATAACTATTCGTCTATCTCTGACGGTTTACATGATATGCAAAATTCAGCACGACTTACCCAGAATGAAAGCGTCTTCGGAAGCTGTTCTCAGAAAATTTAAGATATACATTTTATTTGCCTTGTAAACATTTTTAATATGCCGTATTTTAATCAAAGTCGATAGAGTTGTTTTAAGAAAAACATAATTTTTAAAAAAGTTTCCATGTAAAGGGTAGTTTGAGGTGGGGGATACTTTTGGAAATCTTCCAACCCAAATTTGCTATGTAACGTCCTTTTGTTTTTGAGCTATTTTTTATTCAGGATTTCTCAAAATGTTATTTCCGGTGAAATCTCGACATTGAATATTTAAGTGCAATAAAATACGTTCTTTTTAAACTGTGGACATAGTACGTGTAGAGAAAGTAAAAATATCAACTTTCGTAAGTGTGCCAGAGATAATAATATAAAGACAATTTAAAATAGTGTACAGTAGTAATTTACGTTAATTTAAATATAGTTTAATAATTTTGATTTTCGACAGGATACTGGTGACAGTTTGACAGTTGATGTCACTAAATTCATAAAAATTAAGGTTGTTGTTTTCATCGTCTTGCGTTAAAATATGTTAGATGTCTAAAATGTGTCTGCTTCTCTTCCTTTCTCTAACCTTTGAATTATGCCGTCACTTTTGTGAACCAGGGTGGAAATGATTCAGAGGTCTGATTGCATCCTAACATAGGACGGAGGAATGTCAAAGGTTTCATCTTTATTCCGCCCGAGGCGCCGAATTTCCATACCAAAAACTGACTGAAGCTTGTAAGTTACAGTCAAGCAAAAGTTATCATCTACGTAAGGAAACCTTCTGATACCTTCTAACTTCAAAATTAAGGTCTTAACAGAAAATTTTACTTTCTCTACCACGTACAAGGTGCAGAAAAAGTGTTGCATTCCACACAAAAATTCGATACCGAGGTTTCACCGGAAGTATATGTTTGAGAACCTGAAGTGTCTGTGAACAGCTTCACTCAAAAGCGAAAAGCCGTTTAAGTAGAAAATATGATATTTAAGTTCAGTGTCTTCCAAGAATGCGGCACGAAGGTTTTTGGGAGAATACTCCCATCGCAAACTAACCTTTACATGGAAGATTTTTGAAATGTTTGATTTTCTCAAGAATGTTTGTAAGGATTTTGATTAATATACCATGTATTATTTATATTACAAATAAAGTGCATATCTTGAATGTTCTGGAAATATCCTCTTTAGCTCTCTTCATTCTAGGTGGCTTTTGTATATATATATAAAACACGCAATTTCACATTTATATAAAATACATGTTTATCATATAGAGTTACGCATTTATCTAAATGTACCTTGCTTTTATTTACGTTTACCAATATTTATACATTTCTCAAATGAGAAGTCGTAATTCGTTTTTCTATTTTATGAAGCCAGTCATGATAATAGAACGGAATTTCAAATCCATCGCATAACTACTAGCTCTTAAAATTGACTTTCGTTAAAACACACAATTTACTTCATATTTCGTGGAGGTGACTTTTCCGAGATTCCTTGTTATTGGTTTCAGTTTTAAAATACTTAAACATTTTCTCATACGGAATTTATCTTCTCCCGGCCATGCAAAGAAACGCATCTCAGTAATGTAGCAACCAGATTTTAAAATATTTGACTATCGCTTTAGACTAGTGTGTTCCCTTATTTCCCTTCTACTTGCAAGAAAGCAAGTATTGAGACCATTTCTGTTAATTTTTATCTTGATTAGCACGAAGTAGATAGAAGAATAAGTTTTTAATAGTATTTTATTAGAGAGCTGTAGAGAAAGTGAACGAACACACAAGATTTCTTAAGTTCAACGACCTTTAACCTGGTGGATCAAATCGAATGAGAATGAAGTGAGTGAAATTATATTCAAATGAGCATTGGGTCCATAGATCTTAAAAGTTTCCGACTCAGGAATGTATACTCAGGATAAGTAGAACCTGGGGGTATCCGGTATCTCACCCTAACCGTGAAATAAACTCGGGACCTCTTGACTGTGAGGCAGATACGCTACTACCACACTACAGAGGTGGGCAGATGATTTCTGTCGCTCAAAGTTCCTTACTTAAACCTTTCTCCAACAAGATATAATTCGTTTTAATTTTTTTTAACCTGGTCATGCAAATAGAACAGTCGGACAGTCATTTTAAAATATTTGAAAAATGGGTTTAACCTAGTGTGTTCCCTTATTTCTCTAAACATATCATGACTTACTCTAATTATGCTGCAATAAGTTATTTTTACAAAAGCTTTTTCTTCTATCTACTTCATGCTAATCAAGCTAAAACTTATCAGAAACGTTTTATAACCTTCTCTTACAGATTAAAACATCTAAGGGAACAAACTAGACTAAATCGATAGTCAAATATTTTTAAAGCGTCAGTATGTATTTGACATTGAAATTCGGTTCTCTTTAAAAGGCCAGGAGTAAAACAAAGAAATATGAAATGAAGAAGACTTTCCATTTGAGAAAAATTTAAGTGGTCTAAAAATGAATCAAATAACAAAGAATATCTCGGAATCGTTTAAATATGCAACTAGATCTACAACATTTGTACAATAAGATTTATCTATCTCCTACGTTTTACCAGTTATACAAAAAGACATCCAGAATACAGTGTTCTTCAGAGACTATTCCCAGAAAATTGAAGATATACACTTTGTTTTAATAAAATATCTTAAACATATGGTATTTTAATAAAACTCTTTGGAGTCATTTTTGAGAAGATTAACACTTTGGCAGAAAGTACCATGTAAAGGGTAGTTAGGGATGGGGAAATTTACCTGAAAATATTCATGACTAATCCCTGGAAGATACTGAACTTAAGTATCAAGTCGGACATTCAACGGACTTCTCGTTTTTTTTAATTAAACTATCCACACTCACAAACACACACACAGTTTTTTTTTTTAAAATGGTGTTTTTGTATTCAGGGGCTCTCAAAACATGTACTACTGGTTAAATCTAGGTATCCAATTTTTGGTTGGAGTACAATAACTTCTCTGTCTACCAAATGTATTATACATACGTGATATATAAAATAATTTACAATAAATGGTTTTGCAAAATGAAAATGTAAATATTCGCATTAAGCATAAGCAATTGCATAGCATACATTGCATACTTTATAGTGGAAGTTTCTGTTTAACACGGTGAGTTTGAGCAATCTATGTCACAATGTTTTGTTTTTTTGTTTTTTGTTTGTTATGGTTGTAAATAAACCAAGCTTTACTACAGCAAAGCCAGCGGTGTTTTCTGGAACCATTCCTTACCATCAGTCATCATCTTTAACGGCGAAACTTAAGTACCACATGCGGGAACAGTAAGTAAAGCCAGCCCACATATCAGTGAACGTAACGAATTTCATCCCTTTTGTTCAAAAGTTGGCAGACCTTCTACAACTCCTGATCTCAGTTACTTTAAATCTGAAGCTAGTTATGATGGCATTTCTGGCTATAACAGAAGAAAACTGTAACGCAAAGAAATATGGCCTTTAGATTCCACCGGTTAACTGCCCTTAAATAATCCATCCGCTGGCCAATGAAAAGTATTTCATTTCCTGTGAAATGTCTATACCATAAAATATATATAATATATATTAAGTTGCTTAGTTTTTGAATACCACTATAATAATTGTTAGCTTGTGTTTTCATTTCATAGAATGCTCTATAAATCCATGAAATAATAATAATAATAGTAATAATAATAGTAGTAGAAATAATAATAACAATAATAATGACAAATTAAACCATAAATATTCCAATTTCGCAACTTTCTCGTCACACTACAATTTTATATATTTTAATCTTTTAAAACTGATAAACATGTAATGCGAAATAACAAATCTGATGTGTTCCATTTACATGATTTTCTCTACATTATTGCTAAAATGCTTATGCTTTTATTTACTACACGCTAACTGAGAAAAGTTAGCAGAAATAGTCTAATTACTTGCTTCCTTGTAAAAGCTTTTTAAAGCTGAAACCAAACACGAGGAATATCTAAAAAACGATCAACTCCACTAACAAAATGTATATAACATAAATTGTATGTTTTAACGTGCTTTACATTTTTTTGCGTGGTAGGTTTGTCCATCTCTTACGGGTTAGTAGCAGTTATGCAAAATTCAGTAGAATTTATCCAGAATAAAGTAGTCTTCTGAGGGTATTGCCAGAAAATTCAAGATATACATTTTATTTGACAGGCAAATATCTTTAATGTACGATATTTTAATCAAAATCGTTAGTCATTTTTGAAAAAAATAAAATTTTCCAAATTTTTTCAAGTAAAGGGTAGTTTGGAGTGGGGTGATTTTTCTCAAAATCTTCGTGTCGCATCCCTGGAAGATACTAAACTTAAATATCAAGTTTGGTGTTTTGCCGACTTTTCGTTTTTGAGTTTTCACACTGATAACACACTTTCAGACATACACACACACGCGCGCGCGCTCGCGCTCTCTCCCGTATTTTCTTAAAACACCCATTTTGAATTCAGAATATCTCCAAACATTTAATTTTCGAGAAATCTCGACACAAAATTTTCGGGTGGAATACAATACTTCCTCTATTTAAATGTGAGTACGTAGTAACTAACTCATGGCACGACAGTCCACAAGGGACCATGATCTACCGCCTGGCCGCTGCATCCCCCATCTCGGCCCGAAGGCGCCATGAATGGGGTGCAGTGCTGGACAGTGAGACGTGCTCAGCGCCTCGAGTCCCTCCCGGTCGGTTGATGCGGTCTTCTCGATCTGGAGCTGCTACTTCTCAATCAAGTAGCTCCTCAATTGGTCCCTCAGGGATCTCATGAGGCTGTGGGATCATGCGTCACAGTATGGGAAAATTCCCAACGTCGGTACCGGGCATCGAACCCAAGTACAAAGTAGATAAATTAATTAACGCAGAATACCTCGCATATGCAGAGTAAATACAATAAGCCCACCGAAATGTGTACAAAATCATATCAAATAGGTTAGGTATAGCACACTTGGTTCATTTGTTCTCCCAAGTTTTTAAATTTCTTCCCTTTCTGTGTTCATGATTTGTGAAAAAGTACAGAGGAGTGAAGTGGCAGCATCAACATCAGATAAACAGCCAATAAGAGAGCTCCAGTAAGCCCCAAAAAGGGCGCTAGATGGCTATGAACTCGTCAGTTTTTGGTTGGAAAATTACGTGGATTTGCTACAGGAAATAATAATAGTAAGAGAAACGTATCTCCAGTTGAGCATTTCGCCAAATTGGATTAAACTCGCCGCGCAATCAAACGAAACAAAGACACAGATGTTGCCAACCTTCCCGGTTAAAGAAACCTACGTAATGAAAAGGTGAATCCCCTGTTCTTTTTTCGTGCACTTGCTACGAAATGAAACAGAAGATAGAGAAAAGAAGACGCGTAACATTTTCTGTTCAGACCTTTAATCCCAGTTTGGTGTTCTGGACTGCACAAGATGAATTACGTAAGTTTATTTCCATAACTTTTACACATTGTTATACATTTCTTTACTTTCTTATCCCTATATCAAGACGCTGAATACCACGTGGCCCAAAAGACTCAAACCCTGAGATTACAGAGCTATTCGGTCCTATTTATATCTTAGATCAAATACATATTACGTACTATTGATTAATTTATTTCATCGTCCTGCTTATTTATTTTCCTCAGCCATTTGGCTCCTACTCTGCCCAAAATGTCTCCAAATTCCAATTAAGTTTCTCCTAGCTTTTACATTCATGTACTTTATCCCTTGAATTTGTTGTGGTAAAGTTAACCATTCTTTTTTACTTTCTCTATACGTACTATGTACATAGTGTATAGAGAAGGTATTGCATTCCACCCAAAAATTCGATACCGAGATTTCACCGAAATATATGTATCCAAAAAAGTATTTTCAGAAAAAGGTCCATGTGTGTCTCTGTGTGTCCGTGTGTCTGTGAACACCATAACTCAAAAACGAAAATTCGGTAAAATACCAAACTTGGTATTTAAGTTCAGTATCTTACAGGGATGCGACAAGAAGATTTTGAGAAAAATTACCCCACCCCAAACTACCCTTTATATGGAACTTTTTCCCTCGAAAATGTTTTATATTTTCTATAAAATGGCTCTAAAGATTTTGATTAAAATATTGTATATTAAGGATATTTACCTGACAAAAAAATGTATATTTTGAATTTTCTCGGAATAGCCTCTAAAGACTGCTTTATTCTGAGTGAATTTTACGGAATTTTGCATAACTGCTAAAAGTTAAGAAATGGACAAAAACTTACCACACAAAAAATGTAGAGCACATTAAAACACACAATTTATATTGTATACACTTTTTCGTGGAGTTGATTGTTTTTGAGATATTGCTTATTTTTGGATTCAGCTTTGAAAAAGTTAACTTTTCTCATACAGGAATTTGTCAACTCCTGTTCATACAAACAAAGGAACTTCAGTCACATAGCAACCAGTTTTTGACTATCACTTTAACCTATGGTACTCCCTTATTTCACTTCTACTTACAAGGAAGCAAGTAATATGACTATTTCTGCTGACTTTTTCTCGATTAGCTTGAAATAAATAGAAGCATAAACTTTTAAACATTCATTTGTTGCAGAGATGTAGAGAAAGTCATGTGAATGGAGCACATCAGATTTTTAAGTATCATCTCCCTGAGCCTTTCAGTTTCTTCACATTCTAAAACTATATGCCATTCTTTATCCTCCTTGTGACAAAAGGGGCATTTTTCCTAATGACTCTACCTTTTCAACCCTTCCAATTTGACCACGCCTGTTCTAGCCCATGTAAAATCTTCCCTTGCTGCTTTATCACCCGAGCTAGGAAGTTCGTACCGTTCGCCTTTGCGAATATAGGTTGCGACCGACTGTCTCGCCGCACCAAAACAAGTCATTGATGAGAACGGACGGTGAAAAGATAAACAAACCTGTTGTCAAGCAAACAGTAGTGTTTCCAGAGAACAACAATAACTTATGAGACATTCGTATAAGCACACCTATTTAGTTCATTTACACATTATTACATATATAAGGGTCACTATTCTTACTAAGTAAAAAAGAAAACAGGAATTAAACTGAATCTGCAGCTGTATTACCGAAAACTATGTGTACTTCTGAAGCCTTTCAAGTGAAAACCTCATTTGACGTTCCGACAAACAACATTTATAATGCGAAAAAGTTCGTTCCACTTCGCACGATGTGATCGGGGCATATTTGAAATATTTTATCAGTTCCGTATCAGTATTACCAAACAAATTGGGATCTAAAAGTGCAGCTTGTATACGATACATCACACTGAACCCTGTATTCTTTTCAATTACACTTTACATTGTCATGTTTATTTCAGGTAGGATGCTCATGGATTGGTAGATCCGTCTTGACAGTTCTTCTACATGCCGCACAGATTCAGTTCAGCTCCATACCTCTGGACTGTAACATTGTGATTTGTAGGTTAACTCTTTGAATACATTTGCAATCAATAATGTACTTCTGTGAAATTGCTCTGTTACTAGACATTTGATAGTTTGTATACTAGAGCTGTCATGTGTTTCTAAATAAGTGCACTGTTAGAAATCCTACTATGGTTGTAAAATAAATGACTTTTTCTCACATTTGAAGCATAACAAAGATGTTATTCGAACACCCTGCTTCCTACCGACGTGGTTCTGTGTTATAAAGTGATACTGTTTTGCAGTAATGGGTTCCACTCTTTTTATCTTTGCTCGCGCAAATAGCACCGCATAGTATTTCTGCTGTTACTTTGCATAAGGAAATTGGTACGAACTTCCTAGCTCTATTTATCACATATATAAATTTAGATTTCCCGGTTCCAGGTCACTTTAGCCTCTCTATATATTGCTAATCAACTTTTCGAATTAAAACTTGCTATTAATTCTTGTCTTTCAATGTCTTCAATTCTTAACCTTTTTTCTATACAGAACCCATCTTGTAATGATTTCCTATATTTCTACAGATCCCCAAACCCAGTTTTCAACATCATTTTCTTTACCTTATTTAGCCAAGAATATTCTTGATTTAACCTTTTCTGTAGTATCAAATATTGATGTACAACATTTTGTTCCTCTAATTACTTTCTCTTCACATACTATGTACATAGTGCAAAAATTCGATGCCGAGATTTCACAGCAAATGCACGTTTTAGGTTCCCCTGTATCCAAAAAAGCATTTCTGGAAAAAGGTCCTTGTGTGTCTCCGTATGTCTGCGAAAACAACAACTTAGGAAACGAAAATTCGGTAAAATACCAAACTTGGTACTTAAGTTCAGTATCTTTCAAGGATGCGACTCGAAGATTTTGAGAAAAATCCCCCCACACCATGGGAAAAATTTCGAAAATTTTGGTTTTCTCATAAATTTTGATTAAAATACTATATATGGCAAATAAAATGTATATTTTGAATTTTCTGGAAATAGCCTCTCAAGACCTCTTTATTCTGAGTGAATTTTGTTGAATTTTCCATAACTGGTAAACCTTGAGAGATTGGCAAAAACTTACTACACAAAAATATATATCACATTAAAACACATAATTTATGTCATGTACGTTTCTGAGATATTCCTTGATATTTATTTTAGATTTAAAATGCTTAAACTTCTCATACGGAAAGTTGTGAACTCCTGGCCCTGCATAGATAGGTATCAACGGATTTCAGTATGGCAACCAGCTTTTAAAAGATTTTACTATCGTTTTAGCTTAGTGTTTTCTCATTTTTACCTTCTGCTTACAAGGAAGCAAGTAATGAAGACGATCTCTGCTGTTAAAGTAGATAGAAGAATATGCTTTTAACCATAATTTGTTACAGCGATGTAGAGAAAGTCATGTGAATGGACCATAACGTATTTATTTTTAATTCTCACCCATTATTTTAACCTCTTTCCACAATGTTCCCTCTAGTTCGCAATATTTCTAGTTCTGCTTGTGCCACTCCATTTAGTGAAACTCTTGGCAGGCCCAGAATATATGAATTACGCAATAACAGAAACTTACGGGAAAATGTATGCTTTATGATTAATGCATGAGTTGGCAAAGGCTCCTCCAAATCACATCTACCGCGCTTACAGGTAAAACAGCTTGCATTTCAGCAGCTTTGATTCTTCTTCTTTTTTAGAGAATGCACACCCCCAAGGATTTAGAAAACCAATACCTTGTGTCAATAGCTTGTAGAAGAGCAAGCAAGCTCTGAATCAAAGTGTATTCAGGATGGGTGATAGATCCAATGGTTGGAATATCTTGGAGAAGAAGGAAATGAAATATAGTGATGAAGGGAATGATAAGAAAATTGTTGGTCAAATAATCCAACACTCGCCTAGAGACCGCTCCTTCGGTCAAGTTGATCGGTGGCGGAGATTGAACCCGCGACCTCCCGAATGCGGGCCACAGATGTTAACACCGGTGCTATTAGCTCGGTTAATATACAATATATCTCACAGTGGTTAGCTAACTTTAAGGGATTTCTTGTCTTTTTCTGGTAGTTTAACGTCCTCTAACCTGATTGGTCATATCGGACGATGAATGGAATTGGTGAAATGCTGCTCAAATGATCTCGGGGTCATATGGAGCTTAAAGTTACTCCATATTCGACTTCTCAGGATAAGGAAAAACCCCGAAAAGAAACCTTATCCGGATAACTCATCCTAAGCGAGATTCGAACTCACGACCTTTTGTATGTGAGGCAGACACACTACCACCGTACTACCCTGGCGGGCATTTCTTATCTTACAAAGTCCCTCTACAGAACCTGTGTCTACGACATACAGGTTCAACAAAACAGATAATGAATGAAAGGAAATGACTGGGAAAATAAGTTGGGATACATTCTCCGTTGATTCTCTTTTAGAGAAGTGGTCCTTAGGATGGAGGCAAGGAGCTGATAAAGACAACAGAGGCAAGGCTACTATGAGAATACGACCAAAGGATGGTGTACAAAATTAAACAAAATATATGATGTGTTCCATTCACATACTCTCTCTAGCTGTTCCACAAACAAACAAAAGTTTATTCTTCTATCTACATCATGCTAATCAGGTAAACAATTAGCAGAGTTGGTCTTTTAGTTCCTTGTAAGTAGAAGGGAAACAAGAGAATACACTAGGATAAAGCGATAGATAATTTTTTAAAAACCAATTGCTATATGTTTGAAATTTGGTTCTTTTTGCACGGCCATGAGTAAAACAAAAGAAACAGGAATGATAAATCCCCATTTGAGAAACGTGTTTTAACATTAAAACAAATAGCACAAATTTCTTGGAAATGGTTAACTCACAAAAAAGTAATATAACATAAATTGTGCATTTTTACGATATGACATTTTTTTGCGTTTAAGTTTTTTTATATCTCTTACAGTTTACCAGTTATGCAGAAGGTATCCAGAATGAAGGTAAATTCAGAGGCTATTCCCAAAAAATTAAATATATACCTTTTATTTGTGATGTAAATATCTTCAATAACGGTATTTTAGCTTTTCGTTTTTGAGTTCACAGTCACGTGTTCGCGTGTGTGCGTGTGTGTCATTGCGGAGAGGGTTTCACATTGCAGCCTCCATGGGCTTATTGTTCGTCACACCTTAGGAGGATAGAATGATATGAGAGATTTATCAACGGATGGTCGAATACGGACCGCGGGGAAAGAGCCACCGTGGAGGGTCCCTAACTTAGTCCAAGCAGTTCTTCATCTAGACGCGGAGAGCACTAGGAACCTGCGTCCCAGGTCTGACGGAACCCCCTGGGTCCTGCAGACGCTACCTAGTTGATGACAGCTGTATTTCCAAAGCGCATTCGCCACCACCGCAGTTTTCGCCGACACCTACAACCCTGAAAGAGACCGGGTTGGACAAAATGGAGATGAAATGAAGGGACAGGAGGTTCGGAGTAATGAAGAAACTCCCCTAGAATTCGCCTAGTGACCTGGGAAAATCCCCGTAAAATCCATGGATCAGAGACGTTAGCCGCGGGAATCGAACCCATGACCTCCAGAATGCTAGTCCCAGACGAAATGTCTGAGCTACCAGGTTGGAAGAAATTAGTTTTTTTAACTCTTATTTGTGGCATCAAAATTCCTACTTGTATTGTAAAAATAGCATTCCTCATCTCAAAACTCGATCTATTGGTTTTAACTATACCAATTTAGCTAATCAATCTTCTATCTTACCCGTTAGATCTTTTGGGCAAAAGAGGCCAACACGCTAAACCAGTTTTCTTTAATCGTGTTTCTGTATTTATCCACCTCATCCCTGAATACAATATGCTAGGCGTATCGTTTCATTTAATTAGCAGGAACTTATCCCATTGAATACGTGGAGTCAGACTGAAAAATTCAATGCCATAGCCGGGATGTGAACCACGGATCTCCCGATCTTTAGCCGGTTGTCCTGCTACCATGGCAACATGCTGGCATAGCATTGAATTTCTCAACTGACTCGCATGTTTCTCGCATGTTTTTTACACAAGCCGTAGCGTTATTAATCCAATACCAATTGACCATAATAGTTGGCTATACTATGAATCCTGGGACTTAAGTACTTACAACATTGTAAGTCACCATTGGGGTTGTCATCTCAAAATAATTTGAGAACACCTTGTGGTTTACCGGGAAACATGCGAATCAGTTGAGAAATTCAATGCTATGGTAGCTCAGTGGCAGAGCAACCGGTTAGAGATCGGGAGATCCGAGGTTCAAATCTCGGCTATGGCATTAAATTTTTCAGTCTGATTCTACCTATCCAACTCCTGTCCTACACAGGACTTGTGTGAAAAAACATTAATCCAATTAACCCATTGAAGTTAATTGGACTCTAGTTTAATTGGTGGAATAGGACAGGATACGTCAGAGAGGACTCGGCACTGAAACTGAGGAGCGCCACGGGAGACAGGGATGGGGTGAGAGGATACTCCGGGCGGCCGGAACCAGGAGCGATGGCACAGCAAGGACAGCGTCCTTACAGGCAACCAGCCGAGGTTGGGGGAGGGAGATAGTCACTTTGAGTCCTTTTACTCTGCCACGACGCACCGAGCACCAACGGCAACTCTTCGGCATAAACAATATAGAACATGAAAAAATAATTATCCCATAATATTTAAATAGGTTAAAATAATAATTTTACTTTTTATTAAAATATATAACAAATCTATTAATATAATTATAATTTTAATTACATTAACCCTGAAAGAAACCAATAGTATGAAAGGTGAATAAAATGACAATGGAAATGACATGGAGAAACAGGAAATTCGGGGGATGAAAGAAACCTACCTAGAATTCGCCTGGCAACTCCATAAAACCCATGGGTGAGATGGGCCGATCATGGGAACCAAACCCGCGACCTGCCGAAAGCGGCTCACAGACGAAACTGCCTGAGTCATCCCGTTCGGTTTAGTTGGTGGGACACAACAATGGTATCAAAGGCTCTTTAAGCAATGTGCTTCAGGCAGCAAGGAAACCTTTTTCAACACTTCTACACTGTCAGGTAGTCGCATTACAACTGTTTTAACACTATTATAAAGTTAACATAGCGCTTTCTGAGTAGCCCTCCTCTGGGGGGACAGCGTTTCTTCCTCATATTCACGAGGTCTCGAGTACGAATCTCTGTCAGGGTGAGTTACTCCGATAAGGTTTGTTTTTCGAGGTTTTGCCTTATCCTAAAAAGACGAAAGTCGAATAACTTTTAAGTTCCATGGACTCCGAATTCATTTGAGCATCATTTTCACCGATTTTATTCATTGTCCGTTTTGACCCACAGCAGAGCCGGGCAAGTCAACTTTCAATCTCGCTCGTTTCTCGCAGCCGCTAAGCGCGCCTCTCGCAGTCAGTAGATGGAGCTGAACACACAGCTGTCAGGAGAGAGCTTGACCAACGAGCGTATGAGATTCTCGATTGCTCGCAAGACTCATAAGTCTCGTTAATATCAAGATTGCGGTGTAATGGACGGAAACTCGCATAATCAGTTCTGTAAGTTATATTATTTCATATGATTAAGTAATTTAAGATTTACCTACCAGGTAGGTAAAGATTAACCTACCAAGATAAGGGTGATATTAAATAACTCACGCTAGAGAAAGCGTTAAAAAAGAAATGTGGTATCACAGAATCTGCAGATATGTGTGCGTGGTCTCCACTTCTATTACAAATACATGTGTATATATTTTATTGCTCCTAAGAATAGACAAGGTAATTATATTTTCGGTTGTAATCTGAACAAGTTTGAGTATAAGTGAAGTTATATACATAGCACACAAAGTATAGGTATGTGATTTACGATTAATATCGCTGATTCAAACCACTTTATGTGAACCCTTTGGGATATATGTACTGTTAAGCGATAGACTATCTTGTGTTATTACTAGGGCCCGGATTTTTAGCGTTTTATAAATGCCTTTATAATATTCTACTAGCCTCTTTAGGTTTTTATACAATTTTCCAGTTTTTTTAGGCTTTTAAATAATGTTCCCCGGCCTTTTTTTGGGAGGAGGGCAAACAATTTTCCTACCTATTGAAGGAAGTTGTCGACAAACGCCTTTTATAATATAATACAGATAAAAATATGAAAACTATTTTACTTTGTGGATGGGTGCTATTAATATACAATGTAATTTAAAGCAATTTATTACTGCTGCTAGAACATTTTAACTAAAAATTTCAGCATGTATTTTTAATGCATAGCACTCAAATAAAACAAACAACACATTTCTGCACTATTGCTGTACACAACCAGGTGTTTTTTTTTAAATATATTCCTATAGGCATAAAAATATCTTTCAACATCCTAAGATGTCATTAATGCATACTTGATACACGTAATTTGTTTATCAAAGCAAAACTCGTGATGAATTCCTTCGCTGGCAAACCCCACGTACACTCAAAACAAAACTGAGCGAATTGTTAAAAAAATGTAATTCAAATGAATTAAAGAAAACTTAACACGTTTTCTACTGAAGCTAAAAACAATTGAAGTTTAGCAAATTTTAGGTCTAATGTCCAATTTAGCTTTTTTAAGGTTGAATAAGATTCACACATTAGCTCCCAAACAGCTTGAAACATAAAAGTTCTTTGGAACGTGCTAACTTACTTACAAGGGGGGAATAGGTATAACCTAAAAATCCGGGCCCTAGTTATTACGTAACCAGTTTATACTATGGAGCATACGTCAACCTACTTCGCCTGTAATTACGAAAAAGCTCGAATCGCCTCGCTCGTGAGCACTAGCGAGAGTGGCATGGATTTTGACATTCTGTACCTACTAGGTAAAGGATCTTACGATGCAAGCAATTTTCCAACTATCAGCATAAATTTTAGTGTTTTATTCTAGAGTAGATATATCCAGAAAAAAATCCAAATTATCATTATAAAAGCACCACTTCCGGACAACAGCTAAATCTCTTAATTAAAAGCTAAATGGTATTAAAAAGAAGTTAGAGAAAAGTCTTATTTGGCAATACTTATTATGTAAATGAGCTAGTAAGTGGTACAGCTCATCTGTGCAACAGGAGTGGGGGAATATCATGAAGATTTGGACTGGCTTCAGGAGTGAGTGATCTTGCTATGGCTGTCTTAACTTGCCTATAGCAACTATCTTGACGTTTTATTTGTCGCGGAGGAACGCTTGTCCCTCATTATGTCGTGCAGTTTCCTCTTTGAATTGTTGTGCTATTCATTCTTTGATGAGGGGTTTAACATGAAGGTTATAGCCTTTTAGCAGGAGGTAATCTAGTTACCTCGTGAGCTCCTGTATCTGATCCTTCGTCGGCATCAATTTGTCAATATGAGGATATCCATAAAATGTTAATTTATAAACTTGAATAGATAACTTTTTACTTTCTCTACTTCGTACATAGCTCATAGGCAGAGAAGCATTTGCACTGCACCCAAAAACAATCTGATGGGTTCCATTCACATGACTTTCTCTACATCTCTGCAACAAATTATTGTTAAAAAGCTTATGCTTCTATTTACTTCATGCTAATCGAGAAAATATTAGCAGAAATAATATTACTTGTTTCCTTGTAAGTAGAAGGGGAATAAGGGTGTACCATTGGTTTAAGTGATAGTCAAAAGCTGGATGCTATGTGACTGAAGTTCCTTTGTTTGTATGGACAGGAATTGACAAATTCCCGTATGAGAATTTTACCCAAAAAGTCAATACCGAGATTTCACCGGAAATGCATGTTTTGGATCCCCCTGAATCCAAAAAAAGCATTTCTGGAAAAAAAGGTCCATGTGTGTGCGTGTGTGTGTCTGTGGGCAGCATAGTTCAAAATCGAAACTTGGTATTTAAGTTCAGTATCTTCCAAGGATGCGTAATGAACATTTCCATGAAAATGCCCCCTCTCCCAGCTACCCTTTACATGGAAAAAATTTCGAAAATTTTGATTTTCTCAAAAATGGCTCTAACGATTTTGATTAAAATATCATATGTAAGACTTGAAGCTTTCACGGCGATGAAGACCATGGAGTGTGCAATGGTCGAAAGCTTGGATTTTATACACCTGGCACGGCTGATCACCCGTGAAGCCATAATGAATAAATGAAAATCTTGAATTTTATGGAGTTTTGCATAGCTGCTACACCGTACGAGATACACAAAAACTTACCACACAATGTAGACCAGCTAAAACTCACAATTTATATTATATACCTTTTTTTCGTGGAGTTGATCGTTTTAGAGATATTCCTTGTTTTTTGGTTTCAGCTTTGAAAAGCATACTTTTTTTATACAGGAATTTGTCAACTCCTGTTCATACAAATAAAGGAACTTCAGTCACATAGCAACTAGATTTTGACTATCACTTTAACCTATGGTACTCCCTTATTTCGCTTCTAATTACAAGAAAGCAAGTAATAAGACTATTTCTGCTATTTTTTTCTGGATTAGCATGAAGTAGATAGAAGCATAAGCTTTTTAACAATACTTTGTTGCAGAGATGTAGAAAAAGTCATGTTAATGGAACACATTAAATTTGTATTAAATATAATTTATGCCTCTGTGTTTCTAAAGTATATTATAAGCTTCATTTTACGGCAAATAACTCTTACGAGGATAAAATCTTGCCCTGTGATTACTGTCTTTCACACCGGCGCTGTGTGTATGTGTGGGCTAGATTGGAAAGTTGGTTCACCTCAGCCCACACAGCTTCCGTGAAAGAAGACTGTTATTAATCTTTTCAGGTAGATTATTGAGCCTGAAGGTAAGTATTTGATCTCCAAAACTGCGCCAGTATTTTCGATTTGTTGGGCATCAAGAACCCTTATATAAGTTCATCATACACTCCTTTCAAATTGTCGAAAGACCGCCTATAACTTCTGACAAACGCTAGACCCGATACTATACAGAGAACGGAAGCGTGAACTCACAAAAGAACCGCTATTGATTTTGTAGGGATCCCAAACCATGTACCACATTCCATCATATGATGAACACACGCTGCTGTTGACGTTACGATGCGTGGGGAAAGAATTATTAGCTCTTTATTAAAAATTCATAACATTACTTAGAGCGTCATATAGGCAAATATTGAACCTTTGTTTCCAAAATGTTTGTTGAACAACCTACGCATTTTTAAGAGTCTTCTGTCAGCACTCACGCAGTAAATTACAGCATGCAACGGGACTCTGTGTTTGTGTCCTCTTGACCATAAAACTTGCTAATGAGCTTTTGCTCACGCACTTCACTCTACTAACAACGTTCAAATCTAACATTAAAATACTAAATGTTTTATTTCTATGGCCAGTTGCTATGAATAATTCAAGAAAAAGTCTGATGTGTTTCATTCACATGTTTTTGTCTACCTGTTTTCTTCAAACAAACCATTCTTACAAAATTATAGATGACTTCACGGGATAGCAACCGAGTTAAAGTACAGAGTCAAGATGTCAAAAGCTTGGATTTCTCTGATTCCAATCTAACTCGGTTGTTATTTCGTGAAGTCACCTGTAATAATCAACACCGAGAAAGCTTCAAATCTTTGTTCTTACAAAAGATTAATCTTTCATCTACACCATGCTAATCAAGATAAACCTTAGCAGAAATTGTCTTATTACTTGCTTCCTTGTAAGCAGAAGGGAAATAGGAATAACCGATTGTCAAGTTTTTAAAAGCAATCGCCATGTGAAACAATTGAAATCCTGTTCTCTTTGTGTGGCTAGAACTAAAACAAAAGAGGTATGAAGTGAAACATGACTTCCCGTTTGAGAAGGTTTAAGTAGTTTAAAATTGAAATAAAAAAGCAACGAGTATTTAGAAACGGTGAACTCTACAAAGCAAATGTATGTGATATACATTTTGTGTTTTAACGAAATCTATATTTTTTGTGTAGTAAGTTGTTGTGTATCTCTTTCGGTTTACCAGTTTTACAAAAGTCATTCAGGATGAAGAGCATTTCAGAGAGTATTCCAAAGAAATTCCAAATATTCATTGTATTTGCAAAGTAAATATCTATAATATACGACATTTTAATCTAAATCGTTAAGGTCATATTTAGAAAATCTAAAATTTCGGAAATTGTTCCATATGAAGAGTAGTTTGGGGTGGGGGATTTTTCTGAAACTCTTAGTGTCGCATCCTTGGAACCGACTTTTCGGTTTTGAGTTCGGCTGCTCACAGACACACATACAAACACATACACACACTGCGCTTTTTTTTTAAAATGTTTTATTCAGGTGTCCTCAAAACGTGCATTTATGGTGAAAACTTGGCTTAAATATTTGCATATAATACAATACATTCTCTACCTACTATGTACAGCGTACATTCGTGCTAGAGAAAGTAAATATATCTGTGCGCAGGATTCATGCGACTTACTTCACCAATGAAGAAAATGATTGTGTGTTATACTCTTTATGTACAAATTTGATGATCACGTTCCTTGGAATTCAAAACTTGATTTTCTCAGAAACATTAAACACAATTTATTTTAAATAACTTCTGGTACAAAGATATTTCCTAATACACCTTGATATTGGTGGAGATTGTTCAACATTTTATCAATTTGATGAACTGTCGCTATGTATTATTTCTAGAGATGTTATACTCGTAGAAAGAAATTTTATTTCTGGAGTAGGATATAGCGGCTTGCTTTTAACATTTAAGTATAGTTTCAGTTTTTCTTTTTCCCTTCTAGGTATCTTCAACGAAATATGTAAAGAAACAATTCTACAAACAATTAATATAAAATAAAAATACCTTCTGTTCTACATACACGTTACCTTCTATACCCAGTTTATAGTAAACATTCTTAAACAGCCTATTCTTTTATCTACTGAATTTTATCGAGGCAAATGCTTAAAATAATAGTTTTCTTACCGCTTAAGCGGCAGTCAAATGTTTTAGGAACTACTCAGTATGTTGTGGTTTTAAAATTCCATTTTCTTTACATGATAAGAGGGAGCAAAATGAAACAAAAGAATATCACTAAAGATATTGCGTTTTCCTATTTGAAAAAAGTATTGGAACGAATTGAAAATTCTAACCAATAGCAACGAAACAAAAAATATATATGACATAAATTATGAGTTTTAATGAGATCTATACTTTTTGTGAAGTAAGTTTTTGACTATCTCTTACGGCTTACCTGTTATGCAAAATTCATCCAAAATGAAGAGCTCTTCAGAAGCTATTCCACAAAAATTCGAAATACATATTATTTTTCATGTGATTATCTTTAACATATGGTACTTTAATCAAAATCTTTAGTCATTTTTGAGAAAATCAAAACGTTGGAAACTTTTTCAACGTAAAAGGTAGTTTGGGGTGAGGGAATTTTCCTCAAAATCTTCGTGTCGCATCCTTAGAAGGTATTAAACTTAAATATATATTTGGTATTTTACCGACTATTCGTTTTTGAGTTATCATGTTCACAGACACAGGGACCCACGGACGCACTGACACACGAACACGCACCCACACAGAGTTTTTACTGAACATTTTTTTTTTTGATACAAGGGACCCTAATGCGAGTATTTCCGGTGAATTCTCAGTATCGAATATTTGGGTGGAGTGCAGTACCTTCTCTAGCTATGTAGGTATCATGTATTGTGTAAAGAAAGTAAAACTATGTATGCCATAAATATTGTGTTTTAACAAGATCTACATTTTTTATGTAGTAAGTTTTAGTCTATGTCTTACGGTTCACCAGTTATACAAAGAAACCCCAAAACTGAAGAGGTGATCGAAGGCTATTCACAGAAAATTCAAAATGTATATTTTGTTTGTAATAAAATATTTTAAACATAAGGTATTTGAATAAAAATTGTTAGACCCATATTTTTGAGAATCAAACATTTTTAAGCATGTTCCTTGTAAAGGATAGTTGGGAGTGGGGGGATTTTCCTGAAAATCTTCACGTTTCCCTGGAATATTTCTGAACCTACAAAGTTGATATTTTCATTTTTGAGTATTGCTGACACACACATACACACTCACACACACGATGAGGAATAATCCTCTTTATTGTTTCAGAAGTATTTTTCTTCGTATACTTTTTCTGACACACACATACACACACATACATCTACACGAACCTTTTTCTAAAAATGCTGTTTTTGATTTCAGGTGAAATCTGGTTGAAATCTTGGTATTGAATTTTGGGTTGAATAGTATACTTTCTCTGCCTTTTATGTGATATGTACATGCGTGCTAGAGAAAGCAAAAAGATAAAATGATCCTACGTAATGAAAGGCCCTACGCTTGGCTTTGTTCACATGTTGGCGAACTTGAGAGGTCCTTGCCTCCAGGATAATGACTTCACAAGTGTCGAGAGAAGGAAACTGACACACTGAGAGGGAATGGATGATGAAGATGTAATCTCTTCTGTGTTTTTGTTACTTTAGCTCCTGCATTATTCCA
Organism: Hymenopus coronatus; assembly: GCA_030762935.1. Taxonomy (NCBI): domain Eukaryota; kingdom Metazoa; phylum Arthropoda; class Insecta; order Mantodea; family Hymenopodidae; genus Hymenopus; species Hymenopus coronatus. The sequence goes on from CM060897.1 coordinate 34,738,995, forward strand.
ACGATTATGTAAAACGCAGCCGCGTAAAAACAAGAAACGAGCATTAATTGTGATGTCATTTTTCTTTTAGTGCCTTTGTAATGCGTGCGCTACCGTAGATTATTTATTACCCCCTTTCTGTGGGCTTGAAACAACGCAACAGTCTGTAAAAATGGTGCATTTTTGTTGTCTGAAGTAAAATCCTCCACATTACTGCTAAGGACTGTCACTCATCAACAAATAGTAATTTGCAACTTTATAATAGCCACAAGCGCTTTCTACTCAGTTCCATTTATTTTCAACTCTATTTCACAAATTATTCATTTTACCTTTCTCTAGCACGGTGTTGGTAATTACTCCAATCAAAAATGTTACCGACATTTCACCGGAAATACACGTTTTAACGTTCTTTAAATAAAATATGCAGATTTAGAAAAAGGTCCGTTATGTGTGTGGACAACATGACTAAAAACACAAGTCTGTTAAATACCAGACTTGGTATTTTATTTCAGTACCTTCCAAGGATGCAACATAAAGATTTTTAGGAAAATCTCCCCTCCCCAGACTACCCTTTACATGGAGCATTTTTCGAAAAGTTTGATATTCTCAAAAATGACTCACATGAATTAATAAAACGTATATTTAAGATATTTTTATGATTAACGAAAAGTATATCTTTAATTTTCTGGGAATAACCTTTGAAGATCTTTTCATTCTGGATAATATTTATATATGTGATAAACCGTAGGAGATACAAAAATGTTACATTTCGTTAAAACAATTTTATGTCATATATATAGTTAATCGTTTCCGAAGTATTGTTCGTTATTGTTTTCAATTTTAAACCAGTTAATTTTTTCTCAAACGGGAAGTTATCTTTGTTTCATCTCTCTTTTGTTTCACAGAGAACCAAATTTCAATTGTTTCACATAGCGACCAGATTTTAAAAGATTTGACTATCGCTTTAGCCTATGTATTCCAGTATTTCCGTTCTGCTTACAAGAAACAAGTAACAAGACCATACTGTTCACGTTTAACTCGATTGCCATGATGCAGATAAAAGAAAAATATTTTGCAAGAAAAGTTTGTGGAGAAATCGTGAATGTATAGCATTAGTTTTTTATTAGTGTATTTCATTCTTTAAGGGATAAGGCAGGGTAGCTCAATGGGGCAGCTAATCCTAGATGTTTACTTCACTCTTGTCTTATGCAATATCCAATTTTACATTAACATTAATAGTGTTCACATTAAATTTAAGAATGTTTTTCTGTATTATCTGTCTCTTCTACATCATGAATGTTTTACATTAAACCTTTTAGAGTTTTTTTTTCACGCTTCTCTGTGTCTGGCGAACCTCAACCACATTTGTTCCACTTTCTAATTAAAGAGAACCTATCTGGTCCTCTGCCTGCCCACGCATCTTCTTTCTATTTCAGGGTCCCAAAAGGTTGTTCTAAAGTCCATCTGCTGTTACACATACTTGCAACGTGGCCTCCCCATTTCTATTTGAGCGATCTGTGAAATTATTCACATAAAAACCAAAATAAAGAAAATAAGTATTTAATTCGACTTAAAAAATCGAATTCGAGGTTTCCAGAGGTTCTCTTTTTGAGGTTCCCTGGATTTGAAAATTGTGATTTGTAAGATTCAATTGAGTTTCTCTTCTCTTTTGTTAGTGGCTATACAACCAATCCTACAACAAGTTATTTTACTACCTATTTAATTTTAATCAAGGTACACCTTTACAGAAATACACGTTTCAGTATAGATACAAAGAAAATAGCGATATAAAATTTTTAAGAATTGGATGTCATAAGCTTACCTTAAAATTCCATACTTTTTATGCAAACGCGAGAAACAACTGAAAATCGATAGGATTTTTTAAGAATGACTTATGCCACAACAAGGTGATTTAGAATAAATAGGGTGTTTTAAAGAGATCTTCAATTTTTGTGCAGTACGTTGTCGTATACTGCTTAACGTACACCAGTGATACACTATTAAACAAAATACCTCTCGAATGAAGCGTACTTCATAAACTAGTCCCAGAAAATTATAGCTACCTATACTTTTAATTTGTCATGTAAACATCCTATTATATGTATTTTAATCAAGTCATTTTTTGAGAAAATAATAATTTTCAGAGAATTTTCCGTTCAAAGGGCAATTTGAGGAGGAGGGTTCTTTATAAATCTTGATGTCGCATATTCGAAAGATATTAAATAAAAATACCAAGTTGGTATTTATCCGCCTTTTGTTTTGGGGTCAATAGTGTTCATAGACACACAGAGACACAGACATAAACACCCTGCCGTTTTATAAGCATACATTTTGGTCGTAGGTGTCTCAAAACCTGCATTTCCAGTGAAATGTAGGTATCGAATTCTTGGGTGGAATGCAATACTTCCCCTGGTTATTAAACGTAGTACTGAAAGTAAAAAACTGAATATCTCTTTGCTGAATTTGAAATTTCACTCTCAGGAGATACAAATGATTGGTGACTTAGGAGTTCCACGCATTAAGAGTAAAGAAGATCCATGGTTCGAGTCCCCATCATAACAATTGAGTTTCCAAGTCTGATTTAACTTTCCAACTTATTGCCTACCGACAACTGTAAAACAATCAATGAAGACAAATCAGCAATAGTTAACTATAAAGCCAGGAAATGCAAAAACTTATACATTTCCTTAATTAAAGGTATAACATCTGGAGTAATTGGATCACCTTGAATGATTTCTGGAAACTTGAAACAGAAAATATTTAATGACGAATGTCTCGTCATGCTAACTCAAGTAGCAACAGTATTAGTCGTACAGTCTATTCTATTATTTTCGGCTAGGGCTTGTAGGAGCGGCAAGGGTGCCGCTTGATGTAGGAGCCTGTTTCCCCTCTCTTTCCCTCCTGCTAGAATGCGACTAAACTATAGAGCTGAAAATCCGTGGTTCGAGAGAGGTTAGTACTGGATATTTTCAAGTCATATTCTGATATCATGTATGCTATGGAATTGCAAAAATTCAAGTCAAAGGCAACTAATGTCTCCAAAATAGTTAATCTCCAAATATTTGCCATTAACTGTGTGTATATAAAATATCTAGGTAAAATGTAAATATCTAGACATCGCTTTGTGAGTTTTGTAACTCTTTTAACATACGAAGGCATATCTTTACACGTTAAATAGGGGAAGTTAGTCCACCTAGCAAAGATCTGTTGTCAGTTAATACCCCCAGGAGGAAGAGATGAAGTGAGGGAACCACGTAAGCCATAGGCCGCAGGCTTCATAGATGCGCGAAGTTTCTAATTTAGTGGCTAAAAGTTTTTCATTCCAGCTCCAGGGTCGGCCGTGCAGCCACCAACACCACAGGTTTCGAGTTTCGCCAAACGTTCCCATCGTTGAGAGGAGAGCGACCTCAACGCCGTCTCAACGCCGAAAACGGATTTACAGTTCGCATGCATTCGCACCATGTGTTGCCACATACCACAGCCTAAAATCACACCTGAAAGATGATAAGGAAATTGCATGAAAGGGAACAATGTAAAGGAAGTCGTGGAGAATAAACATTCCAACATTGTCCTAAGAGACAAGGGGAATCCCGAAAAAATCCATGTCAAAACGCGCTATTGATGGGGATCGAACAACAATCTCGCGAATGGAGTCTCAGACGTTACCGCGGCAGCTCAGTACTACCTAAGGCGGTAGAGAAAGTAAAACCCTTTTATCTTTTTTGTAGATGAAGAAGAATAGAAGGTGAGACTTTCTGTGTCATGGTAGAGGAAACACTGTGCTAGGTGTTATTAATAAACTTGGAAAAATGGGATCTGTTCTGGAGAACAAGCCCAAATAAATTGCCTTGTCCTTAACAGAGGAGAATCTTTGAGGCGCTGGTGAAAAAGTGCTACTGCGTCAGCTTGTACGGCGAATACGATATTACAAACTCGACTTGGGAGACGTAAACTTTGGAAATTAAACCCATATAGCAAAAGTCTTGTTCAGCGATGATACAGTACTGCTTCAAATTCTGTGACTGGATTTTGAAAATACCAGTGGCCTCTTCTATACTGCTTGGAAGAAAGAAAAGAAAAGAAAAGATAAGAAAATCTTATGTGTCACATTCACATGACTTTCCCCACCTATTGTAGAACAAACTATTCTTACAAAAGCCTATTCTTCTTACTATTTCACGTTAATCAAAATAAACGTTAGCAGAAATTGTCTTACTACTTAAGTCCTTACAAGTAAAAGGGATATTAGGGAATACACTAGGCTAAAGCGATAGTCAAATCTTTTAATACCTGGTGCTATGTAAATAAAATTCGCTTCTTTTTGCCCGGCCAGGAGTAAAACAAAAGAAATATGAATGGCAAATTCCCGTTTGAGAAACTTTAAGTAGTTTAAAACTGAAACCAATACAAGGAATGTGATCTATATATAAGAAAATAACAAATTCGAAAAATATTCTATCTTAAGTGTAGTTTGAAAATTTAAACTTTGGTATTTAACGGATTTTTCGTTTATGCTTTTCAGACACAAGAAATACGCAATTGTGTCTGAAAATGCTTCTTTAAAAATCTTATGTGTTCCATCCACATGACATTCTCTATATCTCTGCAACAAATTATTGTTAACATGCTTATGCTTCTATTTACTTCAAGCTAATCGAGAACAAAATGGCAGAAATAGTGCGTGCGTGCGTGCGTGTCTGGTAGGCTCGTGGTGAGCCTGGGTGTTATTGCTGTGTACCTACCCTGGTAAGGGTTTAACCACAGGAATGAGGTGATGGTTAAGGTTTTGTTTGAGGTTTCGAGTGTTGGTGTTAAGGAGGTAGCGCTGGTAGGCTCCTCGAGCGGCTGCATTTTCAGGAGCAGCATCCTTTCCTCTGCTCCGCTGGTGTTTATTTATTTAAATATGGTGGCAAATTTTGATAGACCTGTCCCTATGGGAGGGGGGGGGAGTGCTTTGTTCAGCTATTACGCTGTTGGCTGGTTTAAAGCCGTTGTTACCGGGGGTGCCCACAAGCCATGCGGGGAACCCGGAACCGCCTTTTTCGGCGTTCAGAGGGTAAGTACTCCCCCAGAGATCTGACAAGAGCGTTCTCATGTTCGCCCAATCTGGCGTAGAATTTTTGAGCCCGGCGCCTAATAACATCTTCCACATATGGGAGGGCCGAAGCTTCATGTAGTAGCCACAAAGGGAAACGTCGACAGACAGAATATATGGATCGGAATCCTCTATTCTACACCCGCTGTAACCAGAGAAGCCAGGAGTCTGCTGCCATACCCCACACTTCGCATGCATAGAGCAACAGGGGGACAGAAATAGTCTTAATACTTGCTTGCTTCCTTTTAAGTAGAGGCGAAATAAGGGAGTACCATAGGTTAAAGTGATAGTCAAAGGCTGGTTGTTATGTGACTGAAGTTCCTTTGATTGTATGGACAGGAGTTGACAAATCCCTGTATGAGAAAATATAAGTTTTTGAAAGGTGAAATCAAAAGCAACGAATAACTCAAAAACGAAGTAGGCAAATTCCTGTATTAGAAAATATAAGTTTTTGAAAGGCGAAATTAAAAACAGTGAATAACTCCACGAAAAAAAAATTATATAACATAAATTGTGTTTTAACGTGTTCTATATTTTCTGTGTAATAAGCTTTTGTCTATCTCTTACCGTTTAGCAGTTAAGCAAAATTCGGCAATATTCATCCAGAATAAAGAGGTCTTTAGAGGATATTCCTAGAAAATTCAAGATATACATTTTATTTGGTATGTAAATATCTTTAATATTCAAATTTTAATCAAAATTCGTTAGGTCCATTCTTTAGAAAATCAAAAATATTGAAAAATGTTCCATGTAAAGGGTAGTTTGGTGTGGGGAGATTTACTTGAAAATCTTCGTGTCGCATCCTTGGAAGATATCGAACTTAAATACCAAGTTTGGTTTTTAACGGTCTTTTCGTTTTTGAGTTATGCTGCGTACAGACACACACACATATACACACACAGACAGACCACACATGGACATGTTTCTAAAATGCTTTTTTTATATTCAAGGGGTCTCAAAACTTATATTTCCGGTGAAATCTCAGTATCGTTTTTTTTTGGTGCAATGCAATACCTTCTCTATACACTATGTACTTAGTACGTATAGAGAAAGTAAAAATGATTTGGGGATCTAAAACGAATATTTCCAGTGAAATTTCGGTAACGAACTTCATAGAAAGACCCATTTCTTTATAAACACGTCATGGTCGTGTGATTAGACCGCTTACTTCCGGCCCAGGTTCCATCCCATGTGGGATTTGTGATGAACGAAGCGCCTCTGGACGGGTTTTCTCCGGGTCCTCTGGTTTCCCCCGCCACTCAGTTCACCAATTACTCCATCATCACATTTCCTATCATCCATATCGTTTGCATCTCATATCATCCACTTCCTCAAGCTCATGCCTGGCTACGGGCCAACCACTCGTTCCGGTTCTCCATTCTATAGTTAGGTGTCTTTGGCTCCCCGACAGGATTCTGACCCCTAGGCACCCGTCTGTAAGTCCTAGGGGGGTGTCAGTCCTACATCAAGAGAGGGTTAGTCGACTATAAAAATACAATTTCAGGAACATAAATCAAAGCATTTTATTTATTTTCACCGCATTAAAGCATCAGAAAATGTTACTATTATGCTTCTCTGATAATTTTGATTGTACAAATGCACTTTTAGAATAGTTTCGTTTTCTGCTATTTAAAAATGATATTAGCAATAACTCCATGACACGACAGAGGAGATTATATTGAAAAATAAAACCACTTTGAAAGTATGAATTGTCGTTCTTCAGTATCAGACCGAGAACTTTTCAGAGAGAGAGAGCATGTGTCTATTTTCACCATTTACGAGATATTCCTTGTTATTGGTTTGAGGTTTCAAAATCGAAATCGTTAGCTTTAGCTTTCTTCAAATGGGAAGTCACTGCCTTTGTTTGGTCATGTAAGGAGAACAGAATTTCATTTGCTGCGACTGACTTTGAAAGGTTGTGACTGTCATTTGGTTTATTGCTTTTCTCTTATCTACAATGAAATGTGTAAAAAAATAATTTGAATTAACAAGAAATAGGTAAAAGAATCTTTTTTATAAATATTGAGATGGGAAACTCATATTCGTACTACACACGAATTTGCTTAAGATTTTAATTAGTATATCCCTCCAGCATGAGGGATAAAATTTAAATTTTTTGTGTTAGGCTGATAGTGTTTGCATTTTGTATCACTATGAGGCCATGAAAGTAGATGAAATTAGGTGTCAGGTTTGGCAAACATCAAGCGTTCTGTTATCTCTCTTGGGGATTACAACTCCTGAACTCGCGCTCCAGGCAACACAGGAATCTCAGGGTAACCTAAATACACCTTCAACACCAGACTTTACTCGTCCATCTAAGAATTGTTTGCTTCAAAGCTATTTACTCAAGAAATCCAACTGAAACACATTTCTATTGAAGTCAAGATCATCCTAACCGACAGACGTTGAGGAGACCTCAAACCCATCTCCTTCCATCGCAACAATCTAAAACAAAACATTTGATGTGTTCCATTCACATGCTTTTCTCTGCCTCTCGGTAACAAATTAGTGTTAAAAAGCTCATTCTTCTGTCTACTTCATGCTGATTGAGATAAACGATAGTCAAACGTTTTAAAAGCTGGCCATTAGGATGAAATCCGTTTCTTTGCATTGCCAGCAGTCATAAATTCCCGTAATGAAAACTAAGTATTTTATAACTGAAACCAATAACAAAGAATATCTTAAAGATGTCCAATTCTACGAAAATAATGTATATGACATAAATAGTGTGTTTCAATGAGATCTAAATATTTTGTGCACTTTTTGTGTCTCTCTTAGTGTTTGCGAGTTATGCAAAATCCAGCAAAATTCATCCAGCATAAAGAGGTTTTCAGAGCCTATTTACAGAAAATTAAAGATATACATTATATTTGTCGTGTAAATATCTTTAACATACGGTATTTTAATAAAAATTCTTAGAGAAATTTTTGAAAAAATTAACGCTTTCAAAATTTTTTCCATGTAAATATAGTTTAGATTGGGGGGATTTTTCTCCAAATCTTCATGTCGCATCGCTGGAAGATACTAAACTTAAATAAAAAGTTTGCTATTTTACGACTTTTCGTTTTTGAGTTATCATGCTCACACACATGGACACACACTGACCTTTTTCTAAAATGCCTTTATTGGATACATCGGTATCGAAATTCTCTATACACTATGTATATAGTACGTGTAGAGAAAGTAAAATGTAATCCTACAAACGTACTGTGCGGAATGGCTCAGAGGTATTGTCTATAATAAATATTCGAGAAGCCCAGGGTTCGATTCCCGGCGACCGCCTTCTCTGACCCATAATGTTTGATTGCACGGGTTGACAGGTGAATACTGGGCTTGTTCGTCTTATACCACGATTTTCCTTGTCTTCTGTTGAAGGACATAACGACGATGGAAGAAATAATAAGACCATTTCTGCCAATATTTATCTCGATAGCATGATGTACAAAAAAAAAAAAAAAACAACAAAAAAAACAAAAAAAAAAAAAAAAAAACAATCTTTTGTAAGAATAGTTTGTTTGCAGAACAGATAGAGAAAGTCATCTCAAAAACGGCCTAACGATTTCGATATTAAAATATCGTATATAAACATATTTACACGTGGATTAAAATGTATATTTTGTCGTTTATGGGAAGAGCCTATGAAGAACTCTTCATTTTCAATGCATTTTGTATAACTGATAAACCATAAGAGGTAAACAAAAACTTATAACACAAAAATGTAGATCTTGTTAAAACGCACAATGTTGTCATATACATTTTTTGGAGAGCTAATGTTTTTTCGAGATATTCCTTGTTATTAATTTTAAAGTTTCCATGATTTTTCTCAAATAGGAAGTCATTATTCATTTTTTCATTCTGGTCATGCAATACAACGGCATTTCAATTGTAAAACACTGCGACAACCTTTTCAAATATTTGACAATCACTTTAGCCTAATGTACTCCTTTATTTCCATTCTACTTACAAGGAACTAAGTAACACATATATTTCTGCTAATCGATATCTAGATAAGCACGATGTAGAGAGAAGAATAAACTTTTGTAAGAATAATTTGTTGCAGGTTTGGAAGAGTGATTCATGTGAATGGAACACATTAGATTTTTTTATTTCAATTATGACATCGCATAAATGTGGAATTAAAGTATATTAATAATTTCAACATCAGACACTTTAGGAACATATGAAATGCCAATACAGGGAAAAACGTGTTTTCCCCTATGTTACCGAATCCTTGTAGAAATGGTGGGAATAAAACAAATTAACGCAGGAGAAAACAAAATGATGGCTTATAAGTTTTTAAAAACCATAATATTTTAAGATTTAATTTCAGGATTTGTGGATAAACATTGTAAATAAAGTAATTTCACCAATTCCTACCATTTATTAGGGTCAACTGATAAGTCCCGGGCATCACAAGATATGGCAGTTACACGGTAGCATCGTATAATTTAACTCTAGACTAGCTTGTATCCATAGTTACAGGTCAATAGCTTGTTTAGTTTTCGAATGACAGAATTTTAAACAAGACAACTTTAGAGTTTTCACGAAACTGGAGGATTTGGTAAAAAACGAGCAGTGATTAAATACTTCCATTTGAAAGGCTTAACGTCTAAAGAAATCAAGGAGCAAATGGACAGAACATTGAAAGACTCTGCCTCTTTTTGTTTAAGAGGTGGGTTGCAGAGTTTAAAAGGACGTACGAGCACTAGTGATGAGCCTCACTTTGGACGCCTTGTAGAAGTGACAACTCCAGAGATTATTGAAAAAATTCACAAGACTGCAGATTAAAGTTGTTTGAGATAGCACAGGATGTAAAAATATCAAAAGAACGTGCAGGTAATATTTTAAGTAATGTTTTGGGCTTTCACAAGATTTGTGCAAGATGGATGCCGCGTTTGTTGTCACACCTACAAAGAAAAACTCCCAATGCATGTTTGAGACGGCTTATTACCATGGATGAAACTTTGATACATCACTACACTCCAGAAAGTAAATTACAGTCAAAACAGTGGTGTGTGCCAGGTGCACCAACTCCAAATAAAGGTAAAATCAATTTTGTCAACTAATAAGGTTATGGCGAGTGTTTTCTGGACTACACAGGGAATTATTTTTATTGATTACTTGGAAAAGGATAAAAGTATCACTGGTGACTACTATATTAGCTTACTGCAACGTTTGAATGATGAGGTGAGAAGAAAAAGACCTCATTTGGCAAAAAAAGGATTGTTTCCTCACGACAATGCTCCGGTCAATCGATCAGTCATTGCAATGGGGAAAATGTGCGAATGAAAGCTGGAATTGCTTGAACATTCACCCTATTCGCCAGATCCAGCACCCAGTGACTACCACCTGTCCCTAAATCTCAAAAAATGTCTTGGAGTACGGAGATTTTACAGTAACGAGGTCAATGATGCAGTAAGCAGCTATTTTGTGGACCTTGATAAATCGCACTAGAGATGGTTTAATTAAATTAGAACACCGACATGCCTTTCTGGAGATTATGTTGAGAAATAAAGCAAAAAAAAATCAAATGCTGTTTTCATTGAGAGGCCCGGGACATATCAGCCGACCCTAGTAAATGCACGTAGATAATTGGTGAATTCAGATGAATAACCAGTTTTCAGAAAGCCAGTAATTATGAAACATTTTGTCCCTTTTGAATACAAGAAAACTCAGTGAATAGAAAAACTCATAATAGAGAGTATGACATTTTAATTTGGGACGTCCAGAGTTCGATTCCCATTGAACCTGTCACAGTTTCCTTTATTTTTGTTTTTTATTTTGTTTTTGTTTTTATGTTATCAGATAGATTACCATAAAATTTCCTACCCCTCATTTCATTCCCTTCATATTTCAGCCTCGGCTTAGTGGACGGTGGTCTGAAGACTGAAGATCGGGAGAGGGTGGGGGGTGGGTTGAGCTAATTAATTCTGGAAATGTTAGAAACCGGGCTTCGTACTTCCTCACCTCTCATAATTTCCTTCCAAAGGTTTAGTAGGCTCATTCCCAAAGTTCTTTTCTTTCTTCTGAGATTTAAACATGAAGTTTCGAGATTACAGGAGAGATGGGGAAATAATGCTGGTATCAAAAGCTTAGGTTAAAAGTGGTCATAAAATCTAACTGTGGGCAAATTTTCCCCAGTGGATAACATGAAAATAAAGACTCCGCGAACCCCACCCCGAACAAACACACAAAGACGGGACAGCTAAGGGAGGATAACTTGAAAAATATTACTGTCTTATCAGAACGAAAGCAACTCCTTTAGCACCGGAGAGCATGCATACTTTGTGGCTGAATTTATAACCACGTGAACAGATCTTATAGAGACAGTATCCATAATCATTTAAATCTATGATCTTTTCTCTATCACAGAAGGTTTTGCTTCCCTCCCCTAGGGAAAAATAAAATAAAACGAAAAAGGAAGAAACCCGAAACCCTGCTCCGACAGGGTACCTTACTTTTATGATTTTAAAGGTTCAGATTATAAAGCTGGGTTGCTTGTGCAATAGGTAAACGCAGGAAAAACATCTGGGTTATATTCACATGCCTTTCTTTGGCCATATAACTTCTACAAATAATTCTTAAAATAGCTTATTATTTTCTCTACTACGTGCAGTAAAAACGGAAATTACTGCACTCCGCTCACTATATCGATGCCGAGATTTTACCGAAAATACACGTTTTGAAACTCCCCGACGTAAAAAAATATTTAAGAAACGCATTTTTAGATAAAGGTCCATGTGTGAGTCTATGCTCATGTGTGTGTATGCAAGTGTGTCTGTGAACAGCATAATTCAAAAACAAGAAATCTTATGTGTTCCATTCATACGACTTTCTCTACATCTACCAAACAAATTATTATTAAAAAGCATATTCTTCTATCTACTTTACCATAATCGACATAACCATCAGTATAAATTGTCTTAATTACTTGCGTCCTTGTAATTATAAGGAAAATAAGGGAATACACTAGGCTAAAGTGATAGTCAAATCTTTTAAAACCATATGGTTGAAATCTGTTTCTATGCAAAGCCAGGAGTTTACAACTTACCGCATGAGAAAATTCATAGTGTTTTAAATCTGAAAAAATAACAAGGAAATTTCAGATATGGTCAATTCCACCTAAAAAAAACCTACATAATATAAATTATGTTTTCACGTGTTCTAAATTTTATGCGTGGGAAGATTTTGTCTATCTATTAGAGGCTATTCCCAGAAAATTCAAAATATATATTTCGTTTGTTATAAAAATATCTTAAACATAAGGTATTTTAATCAAAATTGTTAGCGCCATTTTTGAGAAAATCCAAATTATCGAAAAAAAGTTCATGTAAAGGGTAGTTTGTGGTGGGGGAATTTTCTTGAAAATCTTGTGTCGCATCCTTGGAAGATACCAGACTTAAACACTACGTTTGGTATCTAACCGTCTTTTCGTTTTTAAGCTATGCTGTCCACAGACACACACATATACACTGATCTGTTTCTGAAAATTATTTTTTTTTTGGATTCATGACGGTCTAAAACATGTATTTCCAGTGAAATCTCGACATCGAATTTTTGGGTGGAATACAATACTTCTCTATCCCTATGTACATTGTACATATGGGTCTAGAGAAGGTAAAAAAGAGGTCCGTTGAATATTTGTATGTGTGTGTATGAGTTTATGTGTGTGTTTGTGAGTATGAACGGTATAACTCAAAAAGAAATCCGATTGAGCTAGATGGAATTTTTCTAGCGTGAACATTCTTAACATAGCTTCCATCGGAAGGGAAACAAAGCCCGCGATCCCGTATTGTAGATTTACGGCATCTTAAAGAACCTCAAGTTTGATAAAAAACGCCTCTAAGCAAAATTAAGCAGCCGTCTATTACGCCCAGTATAGAATGGGATGCTAAGAACCAGAGGCGTACATAAATAAAGCTCAATTTACATTTGTTCATAAGAAAATTGAGTTAAATTTCAACCTTAATAAATTACCAAAAGCTATAAACTACCATGGTATTGTTATGGATAAATAAATAATTTTTAATTTGTGTAGTTCGATGTCAAGATTTCACCGAAAATATATGTTTTGAGGACCCCTGGGTCCGAATTTGTTTTTTAAAAAAACGTCCATGTGTGTCTGTGGACAGTATAGCTCGGAAACGAAAATACCGTTGAATACCTATCTCGGCATCTATGTTTAGTATCTTCAAGGATGAGACACGAAGATTTTCAGGAAAACCTGCCCACCTCAAAATACCCATTACATGAAAAGAATTTAGAAAGTTTTGTTTTTCTCAAAAATGATTATTACGATTTTGATTAAAATACCGTATATTAAACATTCTTATAACACAAATGAAATATACATTTTTAATTTTCTGGGAATAGCCTCTGAAGACCTCATTATTCATGATGAGCTTTATAGAATTTTACATAATTTTTAAACCATAAGATATAGACAAAAGCTTATTACACAAAAAATATTGATATCGTTAAAACATATAATTTATGTCATATACATTTTTCTTATTTCTTGTACAGTATTCCGTGTTATCGTTTCAATTTTGAATTATCCTAACTTTACTCAAACGGGACCCTGCATAGAGAAGTGTTGGTATTGTAATGCACCCAAAAATTCGATACCGAGATCTCACCGGAAATATATTTTTTAGGGCTCCCTGAATAAAAAAAAATACATTTTTAGAAAAAAGTCCATGTGTGCCTGTGTGTGAGTGTATGTATGTGTGTGTGATGTTGTAGACAGCATAACTCAAAAACTAAAATACTTAAATAGCAAATTTGGTATTTAAGTTTGGTATCTTCCAAAGATGCGACACGAAGGCTTTTCAAGAAAATTCCCCTACCCCAAACTAACCTTTTCATGGAACATTTTTCGGTAATTTTGATTTTTTCAAAAATTTCGATTAAAATACCTTATGTTTAAGATATTCTTATGCCCATTGAAATCTATATCATGAATTTTTTGGTAATAGCCTCTAAAGTCCTCTTCATTTTTGATGACTTTTTTTAACTGGGAGACTTAAGAGATATACAAAAACTTAATACGTAAAAAGATGTAGATCTCATTAAACACACAATTTATGGCATATAGGTACATTTTTAGTAGAGTTAATCGTTTTCGGGATATTCTGGATTACTGGTTTCAATTTTAAGTCACAAACATTTCTCAAACTAGAAGACATCTTTCTTCTCGTTTGTTTATTCCTGGCAAGCAAGGATTTCAATTGTTTCACATAGCGACTAGCTTTCAAAGCACGAGACTGTCGCTTTAGCCTGTGCATTTTCATATTTCTCTTCTACTTACGAGGAAGCTAGTATTAAGACTATTTCTGCTTATTTTTATCTTGATTAGCATCATGTATATTAATGTTTTGAATAAAATGTTTGTTTACCGAACAACTAGAGGACATCACATGAATGGAACACATTAGATTTTTTCCCTTCTACTTACAAGGAATCACGTAATAAAGGCAATTTCTGCTAATGTTTATTAGCAGAAATTGCTAATTATTATGATTATTATGAATTAGATAGAAGAATATGCTTTTTAACAATAATTTGTTATAGAGATGTAGAGAAAGTCATGTGAATGAAACACATCAGATTTTTCTTTCTATATACTGCTATGTACATAGTGTATATACAAAGTACTGTAATGCACCCAAAAATACGATTCCGAGATTTCACCGGAAATACATGTCTTAGGATCCCTTGAATCCAAAAAATACATTTTTAGAAAACTGTCCGTGTGTGTGCGTGTGTCATTTTTTGAAACGGATATTGCAAAGCTTGTGCACAGATACGATAAATGTCTCAATCTCTTCGGTGATTATGTTAAAAAGTAAGCATAAGTGTGCGAAACATTTAGTAATAAAATAATTGTTTTCTATGAACTTGTCTTTTATTTATAGCCTATCTGAGGTTGAAAAAAAAAACGGCCCTCATACATAGTGGATAGAGAAAGTATTGTATCCACCCAAAAATTCCATGTCGAGATTTCACCGGAGCGTTCTGGGGTCCCCGGAATCCAGAAAAAGCATTTTCAGAAAAATATCCCTGTGTGTGTGTACACGCGCGCGCGCCGGTGGGCAGCAGGGCAGCATGGCTCAAAAACGAAAAGACCGTTAAATACCAAACTTGGTATTTAAGTTCGATATCTTCCAAGGATACGACACGAAGATTTTCAAGAAAATCTCCGCACCCCCAACTACCCTTTACATGGAAAACATTTCAAAAATTTTGATTTTCACAAAAATGGTTCTAACGATTTGATTAAAATATTTTATATTTAAAGTATTTACATGACAAACAATGCATATTTTAAATTTTCTGGGAATAGCCTCAGAAGATCTCTTTATTCTGGATGAAATGTGCCGAATTTTGCTTAACTGCTAAACCATAAGAGATAGACAAAAACTTACTACACGAAAATGTAGATCTCGTCAAAATACACAATGTATGTCCTTTACGTTTTTATTGTGGAAGTAACCGTTTCCGAGATATTCCTTGTTATTGGTTTCAAATGTAAATTACCTTTACTTTTATCAGACAGGAAGTGTACATTTTTTTTTTTTTTTTGTTCTACTCCTGGCCAAGCAAAGAAGTGATTTGCATTGACAATTGCACAACGATAGCTTAAAACATTTGACTATCACTTTAGCAATGCGTATTCCTTTATTCCCTTCTACTTATAAAGAACTAAGTAATACGAACATTCTGCTAATGTTATCTTGATTAGCATTGTCTATGAAGAAGAATAATCGTTTGTAAGAAGTTTGCAGAGCAGCTAGAGAAGGTCATGTGAGAGGAACACATCAGATTTTTCTTCTTCGTATTTTTCCCGAGGCCAGATTGGAGTATACTTACGTTCTTTCCTACTGTCATGTAATTTTTCACATGTTGCGTGAAGTTGGCCGTAAGAGCTTTCAAGCTCTCCGCTAACCGGTAAGACATAAACCTGAGAGATTTAAGTTACGCGTTACGCACAACGTGAAGGAGAGGCAGTTTTAATCTGTCATCTGCGCGGCTTGGCGCGGAGAGAGGGGAAGTGTGTGATTCCGCGGTAGATGGCCATGTCCCGCTCAGTCTGTCAGTGCGCGCTGGCCCAAACGCGCGCAGGACCCGACATGTGCTACGCGACTATGTGATTGTGTTTATCGTAACCATGGATACAGAAGTGGCCCCCATGCTTGCAGCCATAAGGCGTAGTTTATCTAAACATTTACCAAACACGACCCAATGGCCTAACTCAGACGATCTCGAACTGGACCTAGACGCAGAGCGCAAGAATGCCGAGGAGTGCGAGCGTCTCAGACCTAACGGCTCCGCTCTGTGGCTGGCCCAGAACACGACATGTCTTGAGCATGCCCCAGAACTGACCTATGGGACGGCCGTCAAAGCCGCGGTGTTATCGGTGATGGCCGCGCTGTCACTTGTAGGAAACGCGGCCACCATAGCGAGTATCCGACGGAACCGCAACGAGAAGCGGTCGTGTCATCAGACCTGGAGCGCTGTGTATACCCTTATCCTACACCTCTCAGTGGCAGACCTCCTGGTGACGGTGTTCTGTCTTGGTGGCGAGGCCATCTGGAGCTATACCGTAGCCTGGCTAGCAGGCAATATAGTCTGTAAACTGTTCAAATTCATGCAGATGTTCAGTCTTTACCTGTCAACGTTTGTGTTAGTTCTCATCGGTGTGGACAGATTTGTTGTGGTCAAGTACCCGATGAAATCGCTCAACACCAATCGAAGACTGGTGAGGCTGATCGTGTTCATCTGGATACTCAGTTTCCTCCTCAGCATTCCCCAGGTAACCTCATCCTGCTATTACAAGGGAACAAGCATCCCATGTTTAAATATCTTACAGTTTCTATTACCTGTAGAAAGAAGAGAAGGTATTGTATCCCACCCAAAAATTAGATTTCATATTTGAGGTCCAGCGATTAAACACATTTTACTTTCTCTACAACGTTCATAGTAGATAAAAAGACATTTCATTCCACTCAAACATTTATATATTCAGATACCATCGAAAAATCCATTTTTGAGCCTCCTGAATCCCCCACCACAAAAAGTATTTTAGAAAAAATCTGCACAACATATGTCAAAACGAAATGTCCGATAAATTCCAAGTCGATATCTTTCAAGAAAATCTCCTCTCCACTCCAAACTACACTTTATATGGAACATTTTTTCAATATAATTTACTTTCTCAAAGATGGCGTTAACAATTTTGATTAAAATGCCATAAACATGAGAAATAAAAGTAAACATGTCTTGAATTTTTTGAGGATAGCCTGAGAAATCCTCTTCATTAGAAAGGAAATTATATAATCTTGCATAATTGGCAAAGGTTAAGATGGACATATAGGTAGCCACTACGGAAAAAAATGTAAATTGCTTTAAACCATACAATCTATTTCAAACAAATTTTTGTGACTTCAGCCATATCGTATATATAACTATTAATGTTTCAAATTATTCACTGATTTTGTTACTCTTTTAAAAACTCTTGACCTTAAATTATTTTCTCTTGAAAAGAGTATGGAATTTTAAGGTAAACAGATCGGTCCAGTTCTTAAACATATGACTATCACTATTCTCTTGTTATCGATAACAAGATGTGTATTCCACTATTTCTGCAACGTATGATCGCAAATAAAATGAAGTGGTTAGAAAAATAAACTTTATTAAGGATAATTGGTATACCTCTAATAAGCAATGGAAATTAGAGGAAGTCGTGTGAATGTACATAATATATCCGATTTTTTACTTTCTCTACACATACTATGTAAGGTATAGGTGCAAAGCAGGTAGAGAAGGTATTATATTCAATCCAAAAATTCGATGTCAATATTTCAATGGAAGTATATATTTTAAGGTCCCTGAGTCCAAATAAAGCATTTTTAGAAAAAGCTCCGAGTGTATGTGCGTGTGGACAACATAACTCAAAAATGAAAAATCAGTTAAATACCAAGCTTGATATTTTAGCCTAGTATATCCCAAGGATATGATACGATGATTTTTAGGAAAATCTCCCACACGAACTACCCTTTACAAGGATAATTGTTCGAAATCTTCGATTTTCACAACAATGCCTATATAGATTATGATTATAAACATATACTAAATATGTATATGGAAAATAAACTTTATATCTTCAATTTCTTGAGGAAAGCCACTGAAATCCTCTGCATTCTGCATGAGTTTTGTATGACTGGTAAACCGTAAGAGATAGACAAAAATTTACTAGACCTTGTCGAAACACAATTTATGTCCTATACATTTTTGTTGTGGAGATAACCGCTTCAAGGTATTCCTTGTTATTGGCTTCAATTTTAAAATACCTATACTTTTCTCAAACAGGAAGTCTACGTGTTTGTTTTGTTTTATACCTGGCTATCAATGGAAATCGCATAGTGACAGCTTTTAAAAGATTTGACTGTCGCTTTATCCTAGTGTATTCCCTTAGTACCCTTCTACTTATAAGGAACTAAGTATTAAGACCAATCTGTTTATCTGGATTATCATGAAGTAGATAGAAGAACAGTCTTACATAAGGAGTTTATTTGCAGCATAGTAAATCTTTAATGATTTTGATTAAAACACCATAATGTGAGATATCTGTATGACAAATGAAATGCACATATTGGGTTTCCTTGAATATTAATAAAATTGTCTTCATTCTGAGTCATTTTTATAAAAATCTGATGTGTAAAATTTCACTTGACTTTCTCTATATCCCTGCAACAAATTATTCTTAAAAAGCTTATACTTCTATTTACTTTATGCTAATCAGAAAAAAATAGTAGAAATAGTCTTATTACTTGCTTCCTTGTAAGTAGAAGCGAAATAAGGGACTACCTTAGGTTAAAGTGATAGTCAAAAGCTGCTTGATAAGTCAATGAAGTTCCTTTGTTTATATGGATAGGAGTTGACAAGCTCCTGTATGAGAAAAGTATGCGTTTTTCATAGCAGAAACCAAAAATAAGGAATGACTCAAAACGACGAACTCCACGAAAAAAAATGTATATAACATAAATTGTGTGTTTTAATGTGCTCTACATTTTTTTGTGTAGTAAGTTTTTGTCCATCTCTTACGGTTTAGCAGTTATTCAAAATTCAGTAAAATTCATCCAGAATAAGCTACTCTTCAGAGGCTATTCCCAGAAAATTCAAGATATACATTTTATTTGTCAGGTAAATATTTTTAATATACGAAATTTTAATCAAAATCGTTAGAGCCATTTTTTAGAAAATCAAAATTTTCGAAGAAAGTTCCATGTAAAGGGTAGTTTGGAGTGGGTGGATTTTCTTGAAAATCTTGTGTCGCATCCTTGGAAGATACCAAACTTAAATACTAAGTTTGTAGTTTAACGGTCTTTTCGTTTTTGAGCTATGCTGCCCACAGACACACACAGACAGACAGACAGTCACACACATGGACGTTTTTCTAAAAATCTGATGTGTTCCATTCACATGACTTTCTCTACATCTGTGTAACAAATTGTTGTTAAAAAGCTTATGCTTCTATTTACTTCATTATAATCGAGAATAAAATAGTATAAATGGTTTTATTACTTGCTACTTATAAGTAGAAGCAAAATAAGGGACACCATAGGTTAAACTGATAGTCAAAAGCTGGTTGCTATATGACTGAAGTTCATTTGTTTGTATGAATAGTAGTTGACAAATTCATGTATGAGAAAAGTATAAGTTTTTCAAAGCTGAAACCAAAAACAACGAATACTTTAAAAACGATCACCTCCACGAAAAAATGTATAGAACATATCTTGTGGGTTTTAATGTGCCCTACATTTTCCGTGCAGTAAGTTTTTATCCATCTCTTATGGTTTAGCAGATATGCAAAATTGATCCAGAATAAAAGTAGTCTTCAGTGGCTATTCCCAGAAAATTCAAGATATACATTTTATTTGTCAGGTAAATTTCTTTAATATACGACATTTTAATCAAAATCGTTAGAGCCATTTTTTAGAAAATCAAAATTTTCGAAAAAATTTCCATGTAAAGGGTAGTTTGGGGTGGGGGGATTTTCTTGAAAATCTTCGTGTCGCATCCTTGGAAGTTACCAAGCTTAAATACCAAGTTTGTAATTTAACGGTCTTTTCGTTTTTGAGCTATGCTGCCCACAGAGCTACACACATACACACAGACAGATAGACTGAGACACATACGTACATTTTTCTAAAAATTCTTTTTTTTGGATTCAGGGGGACCCAAAACATGTATTTCCGGTGAAATCTCGGTATCGAATTTTTGGGTGCGTTACAATAGCTTCTCTATTTATTATGCTCATAGTGTGTATAGAGAAAGCAATTAAACATATGTATGTATGTATATATATATATATATATATATATATATATATATTTCACCTTGAGATCGTCTCTTGAATAAACAAAATAAATACCTTTTTTTTTGTTTGGAAAAATATGAGTATGTGAATCTATCTTTTAACAGCAGCACTAAAAATTAAAAGTCGGATAAGTGCTTAAGTTTTTATTTACAAGTAGGATCTTTCAAGGACGTGACACAAATATTTTCAAGAAGAGCCCTTCACCCCACACTGACTCTTTAAATGGATAAAATGTCTCTTTATTTTTTATTTTTTCAAAGATTACTGTAACAGTTTTGATTAAAATATCATGTGTTTAAATTATTTGCATGATAAACGCTTACATTTGATTTTATGACATTAATCTGTGATATCTACTCCATTCGAAATGAATGTTGTATAATATTCTACAGCTGGTGAGTCATAAGGAAGAAAGAAAGAAAGAAAGAGAGAGGGAGAGAGAGATAGGAGGGAAATTGTTGTGTACGAGTAATGAGAGAAATGGAAATTAAGTTTTATTAATGGACCTTCTCTAACTACTGTGGTTCTCAACGTCATATTCTATGTTATGCATGAAAGACCGCTTAATTTTTCTAGGGGCCTCTTTATCAGGCTCAAGGTTCTTTAACGTATATCTACCACACGGTACAGCGGCTTTATTTCCCTTCCGTAGGTAGCCCATTCTAAGGATTTTTACGCCGGAAAAAACGCATCGCCCTCCGCCAGGTATGAACCCACGACTTTGGGTACAACCGCAACACCACGGAGGGCGGTAATATAATAAGACAGACAATCTATATAAAATATTTTTGTGACATTAACCACTTCCAGGGTACACGTTGTTGTTTTGTAGTTTCCATTAATTTATTATACATTTCCGAACTATTAATAGACTACTCTTCGTTATAACGAACTAGAATTTCAACAATGATTGCTTCCGTGGTTGAGTGGTCAGCGAGTTGACTTGTCACCCAGAGGTCCCCGAGGGAGGCGGGGAATTTTTCTTTAGCCAGAATTATTCCCTTTAAGAAAAACAAAATTATTTACAACGAGTTGTTTCAAGTGCAAAGCCTCCGATATGATCTTAGATGTTAAAGGGGGCTATATGAGTGAAGAAAAAAAGTCAGCAATACGAAAATAGTTGAATGTAAATGTGTTTTAACCTTAATTATATTCTTTTATTCTACATTATTATAATTAAAATTATTTCATTTTGTATTATAATATTTTATTTGACATTTTAATTGCAATATTCAATAATGAACTAGATTAACATGAAGTGGGAAGTGATGTGTTGAATTCATATGACTTTCTCTACTCACTCTTCCACAAAATATTCTTCTATCTAATTCTTGTTAATAGGGAAAAACTTCCGTTAGACATTTACACATTTCATTGTGGTATAAGAATAATACAGTAGTAGTAGTAGTATTAGTAATAATAATAATAATAATAATAATAATAATAATAATAATAATATATCCAGATCTTAAAAAGCGATGAATTTGAAATTCTATGCTCTTTGAATGAACATGAGTACAAATGAATAGCGAATTACCACTTGAAAAAAGTATAGATATTTGGAAATTCAAAATAATAAGAAAGAATATCTTGGAACTAGGTAATTTTACAAAAACAGTTATTTGACAGATTGCGTGCTTCAACGACATCACATTTTTTGGGTGAGTAAGATTTTGTCTACTGTTTATGGTTTACCAATTAGGTCTACAAAAGCCACACAGAATGAAGAGCGCTTTATAGACTATTCCCAAAACATTCAAGATATAGGTACATTTGATTTGTCATGCAAATATCTTATACAAGCATTTGGTTGGTTGGTTGGTTGGTTGGTTGGTTGGTTGGTTGGTTGTTTGGTTGGTTGTGTGGGTCATTCCGGATGGGGTTACACACTGCAGCCCGTACGTTTAATATACGACAGACCCTAGGAGGGTAAAATGATATGAGAGTGTACGACGGGCGGCCGAAAACGACAACAGGGAAAGAGCCACCATGGTAGGTTCCTAACATAGTCCAAGTGGTTCTTCATCTCAACGCGGGAACTGTTAGGAGATTGCGCTCTGGGCCTGACTGAACCTCCCACGTCCTGCTGACTACGCCAGCACCACCCCGCCGCCTAGAACTGTATTTCCAAAACGCATTCACCACCACGGAAAGGTGCCATCACCTAGTCTCTCTCCTTGAAAGACTCCGGCGGAATCAAGTAGAGATGAAATAAAGGGACAACAATTTCGGGGGAATGAAGAAACCTCCCCAAAATGTTCCTGGTGAGCAGGGAAAGTCTCCCAAAACCCCATGGGTCAAAGAGGTCGGCCACGGTAATCGAACCCATGACTTCTTGAATGCCAGTTACAGATGAAACGCCTGGATCACCTGACCCAGTTAACCATACGGTACTCTAATCAGAACTATTATAACAATTATTAAGAAAACAAACAAACAAACAAACAAAATGTTTTCAATGTAAAGACTAATTTTAGATGGGGAGATTTTCTGCGTTTTGCACACACACATACACACATACCTTTTCTGTATTTAGGATTTTTCAAAATGTGTATTTCGTAAAATCGCTTATTTGAAATTTTGGATAGAATGCTCTACTTCCTCTACCTATTATATTTAGTGGAACAGAAAGTATTTAAACGTTTGTAGAAGTTGTCTTAGAATAGCCACTTATACTCGTACAGTAAGTAGATTGTGTTATAACGGATAAGAGTTTATAATATATTTGAAGGGAGATTTGATAATACACAATTTATATATAATTTATATATAATTTAAATAATATTATAAGCCATTTAAAACGTGTATACCCATACTACTTTATGGGTAATCGGCGATAATTCTGTTACATATTCAACTGCTCATTAACCACTGGTTGAAGTATTAAAATGATGTCCATCACTAGCATTAAAATTAATTCTAATGTTCTCTATTCACATTATCTATTATTCAACAACCTTTTCTTAATAAGCTTATTTTTCTGTCTGATTCGTGCTAATCGAGATAAACATTTGAGAACTATTTTTACTAACCAGTTATTAAAGTGATAGTCAATTCTTTTTAAGAGCAATAAACTGATCGCTTGGAAATTCCGTTCATCCATGGAAAATAAGAAAATTAACGATTTTCAGATTTTTTAAAAGTATAACTACTTGAAAATCCAAAGCAATATGAAGAATATCTAGGAAGTGGTTAATAGGTATTACAAAAAATCTATTTACGTTAAGTACGGGATATACCTACATTTTTACCTTCTCTAGCAGTATTATGATGTAATAATAGCTAGAAAAGCCATTGTATTCCACCCAAAATTGTGTACCGAGATTTCACCAGAAATACATGTTTTGAGACCCCTTAAATTCAAAGCAGCATTTTTGGAAAATTACCTAAGTGGGTCTCTGTGGGCAGTATAGCTCAAAAACAAAATGCCCGTCTTCATGTCTTCCAAGGATGCGATATAAGCATGTTCAAGAAGATTCCCCACTCAAAACTACCCATCACAGAGAACAATTTTTGAAAAATACTAATTTCCTCAAAACTGGCTGTAACGATTTCAATAAATACCACAAATGTTTAAGATATTTTTATGAAAAACGAAATGTATTTCTTGAATTTTCTTGAAATAGCCTCCTGAAGACCCATTTATTCTGGATGACTTGTATAACTGGCAAACATGATAGACAAAAACATACTACACCAAAAATGTAGATCCCTTAATGTTAAATACATTTTTTGTAGAATTATACGTTTTCGTGCTATTCCGGATTATTTTTAGCACTTAAACTTTTCTCGAACGGGAAGACATATTTCAGCTCGTTTTTCGTTTTACTCCTGGCAATCAAAGGGATGGAATTTCAATTCTTTCGTATAGCGACCGACTTTTAAAGGACTTGGCTATCGCTTTAGCCTGTGAATTTTCTTATTTCCCTTCTACTTACAAGAAAACAAGAAATAAGACTAATTCTGCTTATGTTTATCATGATTTACATGATGTAGATAAAAGATTAATCCTTAGAATAATAGGTTTGTTTTCGGAACAGCTAGAGAAAGTCATGTAAACAGAACACATAAGATTTTTTAAGTTATACTGTTCACGTATACACAGACACATAAAAGGACCTATTACTATAGTTGCCGAGAGCCCACAACCAATTTTTGGATGGAATACAATATTCCCACTACTTACTGTACCCAATAGAGATTTTTAATTTTAATAACAGTTTAATGTTTATATCATAATATGTAACTATAGCAATATAGTAACAAGAATGTGGAATAAAGTGATAACTTATTTAAAAATAATAAAAAATTATTATCATAAATATAAAATAAATAACAATGGTATAATTAAAATAAATATTACATACCTTTATATAATTACAATAATAAATAATAAAATAAATTATAATAAATAGTGATGAAAATAATTAATAACTAATAATAAATTAAAATAAAATAAAGTGCTAATCAATATTAATTAATAATAATAATTTAAAATAATAATTTAAAATTTAAAAAAATATATATGCATAATTTTAAATGTTTGGGCAATTAATATAAAATAATGTAATGTCTACATACATATTTAAATAGTAAATTTACTTTTGATAAATATATAGGTTAAGATGTATAATTTAATTAAAGCTATTTTGGTTAAGTTATTTATCTGATAATTGTATATCTATTCTATTTTGTAAAATTTAAAAAAAAAATGTTAATAAACAATATAAGGTCTGAGATATTTGTCACGGTGTAAGCAATTAGATACCAGGGTATAGTATACAGATTTTATTTCTATTTATTTTTGTACACAGTAGAGGTATTAATACTGTGTGTGAATACCTGTTCCCTGAAAAACTTTATTTTCAACTAAGCGCGAGATCGATTGAAGTCAAGCCACGAAAGTTCATAATCATCGATTACTTTCGCCCGGTATCAGGAAAGTACTAAGGACTTGCTATCACGACGGAAGACGCGTCGGAAATTGAAAGGCACAGCAAATAGGATGCGCTTCTTGATTTTTAATAAATTCAAATAAATATACGATAGAGTAGGATACGCTATATTATAAAATGTGCTGCGTTATATTCACATACTTTTCCCTGCCCTCCATCATGGATATACATATTATGCTTGGGAGAACTATTTTTACTTTCTCTACACGTACTATATACATAGTGTATAGAGAAGGTAGATACTGTACTCCACTCAAAAATTCGATACCGATATTTCACCGTAAATGCATGTTTTGCGTCACCCTGAATCCAAAAAAAGCATTTTTAGAAAAAGGTCCATATGTGCCTGTGGAGAGCATAGCTCAAAAACGAAAAGGCCGTTGAAAACCAAACTTGGTATTTAAGTTTAGTATCTTCCAAGGATGCGACACGAAGATTTTCAAGAAAATCCCCTCACCCCTAACTACCCTTTACATGGAACTTTTTTTGTTGAAAATGTTGGTTTTCTCAAAAATGTCTCTAACGATTTTCATTAAAATCTCTTATATTTAAGATATTTTCACGCCAAATAAAATGCATATCTTGAATTTTCTGGGAATAGGTTCTGAAGACTACTTTATTCTGAACGAATTTTACGGAATTTTGAATAACTGCTAAAGTGTAAGAAATGGACAGAAGCTTACTGCACAAAAAATGTAGAGTACATTAAAACACACAATTTATGTTATATGCATTTTTTGTGGAGTTGATCGTTTTTAATTGTTCCTTATTTTTTGGTTTCAGTTTTGAAAAACTTATACTTTTCTCATACAGGAGTCTATCAACTCCTGTCCATACAAAGGAACTTTAGTCACATAGCAACCAGCTTTTGACTATCACTTTAACCTATGGTACTCCCTTATTTCGCTTCTACTTACAAGGAAGCAAGTAATAAGACTATTTCTGCTAATTTTTTCTCATTTAGCATAAAGTAAATGAAAGCATAAACGTTTTAACAATGGTTTATTGCAGAGATGTAGAGAAAGTCATGTGAATGGAACACATCAGATTTTTCCATTTACTTTATTTTATTCCAGATAAACCTTTACAGAAATAGTTGCATTTCATATTTCTTTATAGATACAAAAGGAATGGCGATAATCAAGTGTTTAAGAATCCAGCTATATGCTGGCTTTAACACTGAATATCTCTTTCCTTGCGAAAAACAACTGAATATCGGAAAGGCTTTAAAAGAATATTGAAGTATTGAACAATCTCAACAATTAATAACGCATATCTTTAAAAGAGCTTATGCCACAAAAGGATTTATTGGGAATATATGAGGTGTTTTAAAGAAATCTACCTTTTTTGTGCAATACGCTTTTGTCTATCGCGAAACGTATGCTAGTTAGAGCATATTAAGCAAAACTTCTTCTGAATGAAGAGGAATTTACAGACTATACTCAGAGAATTAAATATTGTAACAAATGTCCTTATTTTCTCGCAAATTATTAATAATAAGCTGTAAAATTAGTAATAATAAGGTTATTCTTTTATCTGTTTCATGCAAATCAAAACAAACATTAGCAGAAACGGTGTTATTGCTTATAAGAAAGGAAATAAGGGAATACACTAGGTTAAACCGATAGGCAAAAGTTTTAAAATATGTTTGCTATAGGGTTGGATTTTTTTTTTTTTTTTTTTTTTTTTTTTTTGCGTGGCCAATAGTTGACAAGTTTCAGTGTGAGAAAAGTTTAGAACATTTTAAAACCGAAACTAATAATAAGGAATATCACGAAAAAATGTATAGGATATAAATTATGTGTTTTAAGATATACATATTTTGTGTATTTTTTTATGGTTTACTAGTTATGCAAAATTCAGAAAAAAAGTCATCCAGAATAAAGAGCTCTTCAGAGGTTATTCCAGAAAATTCAAAATACAGATTTTATTTGCTAAGTAAATACATAAACATAAGAGATTTTAATCAGAATCGTTAGAGATATTTTTTGAGAAAACCAATATTTTCGAAATTTTTTCCATGTAAAGGGTAGTTGGGGGTGGGGGTTTTCTTGAAAATCGAGTCGCATCCTTGGAAGATACTGAATTTAAATATATATGTTTGTATTTAACGGACTTTTCGTTTTTGATCTATGCTGTCCCAGAAAAGAAAAAACCACTCACACACACACATTTTCTAAAAATGTTTTTTTTTATTTAGGTGGTCCCAAAACATGTATTTCTGATGAAATCTTGGAATCGAATTTTTGAGTGCAATACACGTACATAGTATGTGTAGAGAAAGTGTAAATGACATTCTTCTTTTGAAGAAAGCAAACATCTTTTAAGTTATTTTAGGTGTCAACTTCTCATTTAGGCCTTTTAGGGGCACTGATATTCTCATATTTCACTTCAGGAAGTGTGAAACCAATATATATATATATATATATATATATATATATATATATATATATATATATTGAAATGTGTTAATTAAATTGCGAGAAAAGAGTCTAATGAATTTATCAATCTGTTACAAAAAAGAACTATTCTTGAAACGATTATGCTTATATCTACATCATGCTAATCAAGATAAAGACTGCCTCCGTGGTCGAGTGGTCAGCGAGCTGACTTGTCACCCAGAGGTCCCGGGTTCGATTCCCGGCTGGGGTGGGGAATTTTTCTTTAACCGGAATTATTCCCTATACCCCATAGAGTCTGGAAGTATGAATGTGAGAGTGAATGTGCGTGTGTTTAGTAATATAAAGTTTAACCGAATGTTCTGAACCTACAGTTTCACAAGTGAAAGCCCCCGGTATGACCATTGATGTTAAAGGGCGCTAAACAAATGAAGCAAAAGATAAACATTAGCAGAACTATTCTTTTTATTTGCTTTCTTGTAAGTAGAAAGGAAATAAGGGAATACACTAGGATAACTGTTTTAAAAGCTGGTCGTTATATGAAACAATTGAAATTCGGCTCCCTTTGCAACGCCCAGAGTAAAACAAAAGAGAGATGAAACTATAGACGGCTTCCCGTTTGAGAAAAGTTTGAAACAGTTTAAAATTGAAACCAATAACAAAACTATCTAGAATAGTATTAACTATATAAACATGTATATGACATACCTAGTGTGTTTTAACGAGATCTATATTTTTTTGTGCTGTGCACCCTTTGCCTATCTTTTCACGTTTCCAGTTATACAAAAGTAATCCAGAATGAAGAGGCTCTTCCCAGAAATTTGAAGCTATACAATTCACTTGTCGTAAATATCTTTAATATACGGTATTTTAATAAAAACATCTTAGAGCCATTTTTGAGAAAAACACTTTCCAAAATGTTGCCATGTAAAGGGTAGTTTGGGGTGGGGGATTTTCTTGAAGATCTTTGTGTCGCATCCATGGAACATAAACTTAAATACCAATTTTGGCATTTAACAGTCTTTTCAATTTTTAGTCTTGCGGTCCACAAAACACGTGCACACACAGATAGATTCACAGGCACACTTACCCTTTTTAATTGATTTTTTTGACTCAGGGGATCTGAAAACATGTTTTTGCGGAGAAATCTTGGTATCGATATTTTGAACGGATACTATACCTTCTCTACCTATTGGACCTGAAAACATATGTTTCCGCAGAAATCTTGGTATTGATTTTTTAGACGGATAACTATACTTTCTCTACATATTATATGCATTATACATACGTGCTAGAGAATGTAAAATAGGTTAAAACCTATAAACAAGGGCCCTAGCAATAATATAGTCGCCCCCTTCCTAAAGTAATTCACGGGAATATATACGTGAAACTTTTTACCTATAATTTTAAAGCTGAAACAGATATACTTGTTTCCCAAATGTTTTTGCTGAAACATATGTTTTAGAAATGAAATGGAATTTTATTTACGGACGCTCTTTAACTACTGTGGTTCTCAGTGTCGCAGTCTATATTGGGCTCTTCTTAAAGGCTCTTCCTCAGACTTGAGACTCTTTTACGTAAATATACGACATGGGACCAACGGCTTTACTTCTCTTCCAAAGGAAGCCTTGCTAAGGATTTTTACGCCCATTGTCCTCCGCCGGGTTTGAACCCTATATGGTTAAACCACGGAGGAAGACATATACTTAGAGATGAAATGAGGTTAGTGAAATTCCTATATCTGTACATTGGAATTTTTAATGCTGACATTTCATAATCGTACATATCTGCATGAAAACCAATTTCGGTATGGTTATATTTTATTTACTCTGTGAGCTTGAAGCTATTTCATATTTTCCAGAATATAATTGGACTCAAATCGCAAAAATTAATTACAAGAAAGCAAATGATAAACTGAAGCCTGGATAGAAAATGTAAACTGATACGGACAAGTGATAACGGGCGTGTTACAACACGTACCGGTCTAAGTGAATGTAACTGCTCGCTCGTGCTAAAAGCGAAATGAGTTTGCCTACCATTATTAAAGGTTATTACAGTGTCAGCAGGTAACTTGTTTATGTCTCTTGGGTGTGTAACTGACCTTCTGAATCTTAGGCGCATGTTTGGCGTAGTGGATTAGCACGTAGGATATATACCTTTTTGCTACTACGTGCTTCCGGAATTGTATGCACTTTGAAATTCTTTCACCTGTTTCAGACCTACAACAATTTTTTTTTTGTCAGATGGATTTTTAAGACAAATATTAAAAGTTTACTTTATTGCATTATTGGGATAAAATGTACACCCTTCATTGTTACCAACTTTAGTTTTAATTCAAATCACATGGTAACTCCCCACGGTATTTGTAAATTTTTACTTCTCCACTTACTACATAGTACATAGGCAGAGAAAGTATTTTCCAAGAATGGGAAAAGAAGATTTTCAATAAAATCCTTCACTCCCAGGTAACCTTTACATGGAAAAATATTCGAAAATTTTGATTTTCTCAAAATTGGCTCTAGCGATTTTGATTAAAATTTCTTATATTTAAGATATTTACATGACAAATAAAATGTACATCCAACATTTTCTGAGAATAGCCTCTGGAAAAACTTTTAATGGTAGATGATCATTGGATTTTGTGTAACTGGTAAAGAGTAAGAGATACACAAAAGCTTAAAACACAGAAAATGTAGATGTCCTTAAAGCATTTACATTTTTTCGTGTAATTGACCATTTCCGAGATATTTATTGTTCTTGGTTTCATTTTTAAAATACTTAAAAGTTTTCTCGTACGGGAAGTGGTAAACTTCTGGAATGCAAAGAAGTGAATTTCAATCCAATAGCAACCACATTTTAAAACATTTGACTGTAGGATTAGCCTAGTGTACTCCGTATGCCATTATTTGCATTCTATTTATAAGGAACTAATAAATAGGACCGTTTCTGCCAATGTTTATGTTGCTTAGCATGAAATAGATAAACGAATGAGGTTATTAACAATAATTTGTTACGGAAATGTAGAGACAGTCATGTGAATGGAACACATAAGATTCTTAGAAGATCCGTGAACGCGAGTGTGTGAGTGTGTGTCGGTGTGTTTGTAAACACGATAACTCACAAACAAAAAGTCAGTTAACTACCAAACTTGGTACCTATTTAAGTTTAGTATCTTCTAGGGATATGGCACGAAGATTTTGAGGATAACCACACTACCGCAAGCTACCCTTTACGTGGCAAAATGTTTCGAACATTTTTGTTTCCTCAAAAATGGCTCTAACGACTTTGATTAAAATACGTATATTAAAGATAATTACATCACAAAATGTATAATCTTCTTTTTTTCTGGGAACAACCTCAGAAGACCTCTGCATTCCGGATGACTTCTATATAACTGGTAAACCGTCAGAGATAGACAAAAACTTACAATACAGAAAAATGTAGATCTTGTTAAAACATACAGTTTATTATATATAGTGTTTCTACATTTAACAATTTCCGAGATAATCCCTGTTATTGGCTTAAATTTTAAAATATTTAAACTTTTCTCAAACAGAAAGTCGTTCGTATTTATTTTGTTTTACCCTGCCATGCAAAAAAAGCAAATTTTAATGACAATTGCATAATGATTGCTTTTAAAACATTTAACTATCGCTTTAGCATAGTGTATTCCCTTTAGTTCCCTTCTACTTATGAGGAACTAAGTAATAAGAACATTCTGTTAATGTTTATGTCTACTAGCAGAAGTAGAAAGAAGAATAAGGCGGCACCGTGGTTGAGTGGTTAAACCGCTCGCCTCCTGTCTAGGCGGCCCCGGTTCTACCCCAAGCTCCCGGATGTGGGATTTGTGGTGGTCGAAGCTGCGTCTGGGCGGGTTTTCTCCGTGACGTCCGGTTTCCCCCGCCACTCATTCCACCAATAGCTCCATCCTCACCTTTCCTATTATCAATTTTACAATTCATTTTCTCATGTTCATGTCTGGCTACGGTCCGACCTCTCGTAACAGGTTCTCATTCTGTGGTTTCGTACCGTTGGCTCCCGACTAGCTTCTGATTGTAAGTCAATCCTACGAATACGGGGAGGCTATGCCGATTAAGAAACAAAGAAGAATAAACTTTTGTATGAAATTTCTTTGCAGAGCAGTCATGTGGATGGAACCATACTATTTTCATTAATTATTTTAGTAGTAAGATATAATATATATATATATATATATATATATATATATATATATATATATATATATATATACTTCTGAAAATGATTGTAATATTCTATAATACCTACAACAATAATAATAACAACAATACAGCTGGTCCGTTATGGATTAGAAATCTGACGATTATCTGTTAGGCACTGCTTTTATCTATGTGGGTAAATGTACTCTGTATAGTAGTGGTTAGGGCGGCAGGTTTCTTATGAAGAGGTTCCAAGTTTGAATCCGACTCCCGATTGAGATTTTTATGTCTGTAATTCTTTGTGTTTCGAAAAAGATTATCTTATTAGTTTATATATTATGTTTACCAGCATATTTTTTTCGGATACAAGAACTGGTTTTCTCATACCGGGTCTTCATTCAACATTAAGGAAAATATGTATGATACATGTGATGATACAAATAGTTGGTGATGTCAGTATTCTGTGAACACGATAACTCAAAAGCGAAAAAATTGGTAAAATACCAATCTTTATATTTAAGTTTAGTATCTTCCAGGGATGCGATACGAATATTTTTATAAAAATGCCCACAACTTAAACTAGTCTTTACGTGAACTAAATTTTAAAATTTTGATTTTCTCAAAAATGGCTTTAGCGATTAAGATTAAAATACCGTGTATTAAAGAAATTTATATTCCAAATAAAATGTATATCTTTAATATTCTGTGAAGTCCTCTTTATTATGAATAAATTTTGCTGAAATTTGCGTAACTAGTAAACCGCAAGAGATAAACTAAACCTTACTACACAAAAATGTGTAAAACACACACTTTATATAATATACTTTTTTCGTGGAGTTGACCATTTATGAGATATTTCTTGTTAATTTTTTACATTTAAAATACTTAAACTTTTCTCACACAGGAATTTGTAAACTTCTCGCCATGCATAGAAACGAATTTCAACCACATGCCAACCAGCTTTTAAAGGATTTGACTATCGTTTTAGTCTAATGTATTCCCTTATTTACCTTCTTCTTACAAGGAAGCAAGCAATTAAGGCAACTTCTGCTAATGTTTATCTCGATTATAATAAAACAGGTTGAAGAATAAGCTGTTTAGCAATATTGTTACAGCGATGTACAGAAAGTCATGTGAATGGAACGCATAAGATTTTTTAAAATGCATCACCTGGCTGAATTTTATTATAACAAAGACATTAGACAATAAATATTGTTTAAACAGTCATGCAAGATAGAATTTTGAAAGATGGCAGCATGTCACTATTATTGTGTAGAATAACTGATATAAATTTCAATAAGATATCTTACATATGTGGATTTTCCAAATATCATAGATGCATCACCTAAATGTGCCACAATTTGTATCTGAATACAAAACTTTGTACACCCCTTAAACCCCTGTAACATGCAGCCCACATTACGTGGGTGCCATGCACATTTACGGCAGATAATTTAAAGAAATGGACGGTGATTCGGATACACCATATAATATATACAGAGATGTAATATTAATTATGTATACTTAATATTAAAATCATCGGTCAGTTAATAACTAAATGGTCGGAATAGAAAGTTTGAGCACTTAGGAATAAAAACCAGTGCCCAACAAGACAGAAAATATACAGGGTGGAAGGTGAATAAGCTTGTATCATCGTTTGAGGCCCATGTGAATATCCACTATTTACAGGTTTTTTTCGCTATTTTCTAAAGTTATGTTCATGAGCAAAACTACGTTTCTAGGATGGCTGTGATTACCTTTCTCAGACGTTGTGTTGTATAAAATTATTTGCAGTTATTCACCACCTAATGTGTGTAACTAACTTTACCAATTCATGTAACAGGAGAAGATTTTTGGGAGATTTTCCGGTTATGAATGGAACTTAACAACCGGAATAACACCATATTCTAGTTAATTATCCCGTAATGGTGTAAGAATATCCAAGTTGCACTCTACTAACTTTCATAAGCTTCGCCCTTCTTACCAGAGGATTTTTAAACCAGGTTATTTGTTTCGTGATTTAAAAAAATATAATTCTAAAGGTTAAAGTGTAGCATTTGCCATGAAATATTCTATAGGCAATTTTACAGTAATTTTATAATGGGAAACAGGGTTAAACGAACTTAAATGCTTTTAATACATAAGAAACTGAGTGTTCCATCCACCTGAATTTCTCTACAAACATTTGTTATAAAAGATTTTTCCTTTACCTATATCGCGTAGTCGAGATAAACTTAGCAGAAATGGATGTATTAGTTACTTCTAGGAGAAGGGAAATAAAGGCAATACACTAATCTAAAGCAATAGTCAAATCTTTTTTAAAGCCGGTCGCTATGGGTAAAAATTGAAATTCGGTTTTCACTTTGCACGGCAAGGAGTAAAACAAAGAAGAGATGAAACGAAAGAGTTTGAGAAAGTTTAAGTAACTAAAATTGAAACCAACCAATAACGGAAAGGGTTAAATCTACAAAAAAGACTATATGATATAAACTGTGTATTATAACAATATCTACAATTTTTTGTGTATTACATTTTTGTCTATCTCTTAGAGTTTAACCGTCATACACAAGTTACCCAGAATGAAGAGGAATTCAGAGGCTACTTTCAGAAAATTCAAGATACACACTTTATTTTTCTTTAGTTAATATAGGGTATTTTAGTCAAAATGGTTTTAGATATTTTTGTGAGAAACAACATTTTTAAACATTATCCATGTAAAGGGAGGTTTGAGTTAGGGGAAATATCTTAAATCTTCTTGTCACAATCTTGGAAGCTAATAAATTTAAATACCAAATTTGGCATTTAATGGCATTTGAGTTATGCTGCTCACACACACACACACACCCACACTCACACACACACACCCACATAGGCGTACTTATAGACAGACCCACACAGATATTGTTCTAAAAATGCAGTTTTTATTCGTGGTTACCAAAACATGTATTTCTTATGGAATCTT
The DNA here is from genome assembly GCA_030762935.1 of Hymenopus coronatus. Lineage (NCBI taxonomy): Eukaryota > Metazoa > Arthropoda > Insecta > Mantodea > Hymenopodidae > Hymenopus > Hymenopus coronatus. Next base: position 34,773,945 of record CM060897.1, read on the forward strand.
AATATGGAATTTTTAGATGGAATACAAAACATTCCCTATAAACTATGTAAGTACAAACTAATGTAAAGAAAGAAAAATCTGCCTATTACGTTATAAATAATGATTTTAGCGCATGCCCATCAATGTCATTAGTGCAGAACATGCAACAGATTTACGTTGTAATTGCCAACATCGTCTAAATGCGCATAACAATCGATAAGATCGCTTCAGGCTTTCATTATCTGTTTTGTTTCAATCACATCTGCTATCAATCGTGTTACACTTTAATTTTCTGAGACTTGGTAGTGCTTTTATTATGGGTAGCTTTGTGGATGTTGGGAGCTGTCCTCAATGAACCCCAGACAAAAGCGAATCGTGATGGACTGCAGTAAATGTCTGCATGTTCATTCTATAGAAATCGCAGCTCTCAGTCCGTTTTAATTTCCAGACAAAGGATGAAAATAGCAAGTAAAACAATGCTGAGTTAACAAATCCAACTAAAATTAAAGTATTATTTTTATGACAAATATTATTAGAGAGCTTACTTCCCCTGTATTTATAGAAATAACTAAAATAAATACGAAATATAAAACAGTTGCTCCGTTACTGTTGCATTTAACTTTATCACTTGTTTATAGCAGGAAAAGTAAGTGTTGCATTCTCACTAAATTCAATATAGTATTTTCAGCAAAGATACATGTTTTAAGATCCCTGAACCGAATTAAGCTTTATTAGAAAAAGGATGTGTGCGCATGTGTGTGTGATAATTTAATTCAAACATAAGAAATCGGATGGATATTAAATTATATTTAAGTCCAACAAATTTTAAGCACACAACACAAATGTTTTTAAAAATCCCCCTATCCCAAAGGTATCTTTAAAAGAGAATCTAAAAATATAATTTATATATCTTAAAATTTATCTTAAGATAACATTTTTAAATGGTACGGGTAAGTCAAAAAATTTTAATGTATTCCATTCACATGACTTTCTCTACATCTCTGTAGCAAATTATTGTTAAAACGCTTATTCTTCATTCTATTTCATGCCAATTGAGATAAACATTAGCAGAAATAGTCTTACTACTTGATTCCTTGTAAGTAGAATGGAAATAAGGGAATATACTAGGCTAAAGCGATAATCAAGTCTTTTAACCCCGCCTGGGTAGCATGTCTGCCTCATGTTCAAAAGGTCGTGAGTTCGAATCTCGCTTAGGATGAGTTACCTGGGTAAGGTTTTTTTCGGGGTTTTCCCTTATCCTGAGAAGACGAATGTCGAGTAACTTTAAGCTCCATGGACTCCGATATCATTTGAGCATCATATCATCAATTGCATTCATCGCCCGATATAACCAAACCAGGTTAAAGGACATTAAACTTAAAAAAAAAACAAAAAAGAAAAAGAAAAGAAAAAAAAAAGTATTTTAAAAGCTGGTTGTTAAATTCAGCCAACTTTAATCAGTATAAGGTGGTCTTCAGAAGCTATTTGCAGAAAATTCAAGATATAAATTTAATTTACATGTAAATATGACATGTATATATCTTTATTACATGATATTTTAATCAACTTCGAAGTTTTTTCAAATTTTTTTCCAAGTATAGGATATTTCAGAATGGGGGATTTTCCTCAAAATCTTCGTGTCGCATTTTTGGAAGATACTACTAAACTTAAATACCAAGTTTGGTATTTTACCAACATTTCAAGTTTTAGTTTTTTCTGAAAATGCTTTTTTTTGGGGATACAGGAACCCTAAAACGTATCTATATTTCCGCTGAAATCTCGATATCAAATTTTTGGGTGTAGGTCAATACTTTTTTACCATGTGCTTTGTAGAGAAAGTAGAAATGGAGAGCGAACTACAACAGGTAAGAATACCCAGCTCACGGACAAAATACCCAACTAGGAGATCAAGAGAAGAACAGGAATGAGAGACGCAATTATCATGGCTCAAATGGAGATGGCGAGGCCACGCTGCACGAATGTGTAACAATAGATGAACTTATAGAACAACCTGTGGTATCCCAGAACAGAAAGAAGAGGAGTGGGAGGCAGAAAATCAGATGGGCGGACTTCTTTAAGCAGAAAATGGAACATCTGTGGTCAAGGTGTGCAAGAGATAGAGAATTGTGGAAAAAGACTCTCAAGATTTTAATTTAAAATATACATGATGTTGAAGGGACATACAGAAGAACTTTTAAAACTTTATTGTGAAAATAGTGTTATGTGTGTGGGTATATATATATATATATATTTATTTATTTCTTTTTTGTATCTTATGGCCTTTAAGCAGGTTGATTATATCGGACGATGAATGCAATTGGTGAAATGATGCTCAAATGATCTCGGGGTCCATGGAGTTACAAGTTACTCGACGTTTGTCTTCTCAGAATAAGGGAGAACCCCGAAAAAACCTTATCCGTGTAACTCATCCAAAGAGAGATTCGAACTCGCGACTAGTTGAATGTGAGTCAGATATGCTAACAGACGGGCAGTGTTATATTATTGTAAAACTGTGTACTAGAGTGAAATGCACTCTTTAAAATTAACTTCCCTAATAAGTCTTTTTGAGCTACTTCACCAAAAGGTAGGAGGCTTTAGCTTTTAAGGGATGAAATGGGCTGTTAAATAAATAATAAATACATATTAAATATTTATTCCATTATCTTGATTTGGCTCTAACAATTTTAATTAAAATACCAAAGTTATCCTATTTTTATGACAAATACAATGTATATTCGGAATAGCCTCTGAAATCCTCTTTATTTCGAAATACTTGAACATAATTTGTAAACGCAAAGAGACACGTAAAATCTTTTTACATAAAAATGCTAGATCTTGTCAAAGCATACAGTAAAATTTATGTCACCTTTTTGTGGCAATAACCATTTTCGAGTTATTCTTTATTGTAATTGGTTCTAATTTTCTATTATTTATACTTTTCAAATTGCAAATCATTATTATTTTCTCTCTCTTTATTTCTTTCTCGATTTCTAACAACGAGAACTCAATATTAAAGCCATCAAATAGCGAGCGGTTTTGAAATGATTTGAGTACCACTCTACTTATTGTATTTTTATTAAAACTATAACGAAATCTGTATTTAACAAGAGGACGTGAAAGAATAGGTTTTTCTAAGAGTAACTTATTAAAGAATGAGTAGAGAAGTTTATGTAAGTGTAACACATCGGGCAAGATATATAATATTCGGCAGACACTTTGGCATACATTATTACTTCCAATTGAACATTTGCGGTTGAATTATTTTTATCACAATGAATGTGTGCACATATTTTAAACCAAATAACTTCAACATTTTAGATGGTAAATCCAAGATCCCTTAACTAGTTCAAGATGCTGATAGCGACGTTGATACATGTGCATATTCATTCATTGCCTATCGAGTTAACTGCTTCAGAATGCAGAAAGTAGGGTACTGCGCTTTCCCAATGGAATATTATCTCTTTCGTTCTAATGACCGCGAATTCTGAAATGAACGCTGGCAGTCTCATTAAGAACGGGGCAAAAAGAAATGCAGCTGTGGAGTAATAACAACAAGATGAGGGGTGGGGGATTTTCAAAGTAGTTGAAGAACAAAGACGACTTTTGAACCATTGAGCTGTTATGTCTAAAATATTGCTTCGGGAACATGTGGGCTATTTCGACTTAATTCTTTAATCGCGTTCTGTTAAGAGTATAATGAGCTTTTTATTTCTTGTCTTTTTATGATTTTACATTAATGTCTTCGTCATATGGAGAAGACTGCTTTAGGTTTGTGGGCTCACGTAGTCATTGTACTGCTGGACATCTTCCTGAGTTGCGTAGTCGCGTACCTTCACTATCTGCTTGAGAAATTCGCTACTAGGGGCGTTCAATAAGTCCTTAGAAAATCCAAGACATTACACTCGTAGCATCGAAAAAAAAATGCATTTAGTAACCGTCGTCTCTCACCAGATGACAGTTGAAGTTTCAGCTATAATCCATCAGGTGGTTTCTTTGCCATAGGAGATTGAATCAACAATATTGTGCTTCTTTACAAAGCTAGAAAAAATGAGTTTCATGCGGTGAGTAAACACTTCTATTTAAAATCTTACACCAAAAGAGATAAAAGACGAGTTGGATGAATTTCGTGTCATATCTGCTCCTGCGTTTGCAACAATTTACAATTAGATAAATGAATTTAAACGTGGCCGTATATTCTCAAATGATGAACATCGTTCCGGAGGTCAGCAGAAGTGATTGACAAAATCCGGGATATAGTTTTAAGTGCTGGAGGACACAAAGTTCACGAAATAGTAGAGGCCGTGGGCATATCGCAAGGCACAGTGTTCTTAATTTTGCACAAAAATTAGCTCACGGCAAGTTATGTGCCGCGTTTATCTCAATGGAGAATATACGCAATGGTGTGATCGATTCAGAAGTTGGTTTGGCACTTTTTCGTCGCAATCCTGACGAGTTTCTGCGTTGATACACAACTGTGAATGAAATATACTACACTCCAGAGCCAAAAGTATAGTCAAAACAGTAGTTTTTTAAAGGCTCCGAAGAAATCAAAGATGGTGAAATTTGCAGACAAGGTAATGGCCTTTGTGTTTTAAGATGCGCGCGGAATCATCTACATTGATTGCTTGCAGAAAAGAAGAACGATAAATGGAGAGTATTATGTTGCACCGGTTGAACTGATGAATCAAGAAAAATACCCTCTTCTATCAAAGAAAAAAAGCTCTTCCATCAAGACAATACAAGAATGCACACCTGCGAATTTCGAAGGCGAAGATTGTAGAATTAAGGTTCGAATTACTACAATATCTACCGTTTTCACCAGGTTTGGCTCCCAGTGACTTTTTTATATTTACAAACTTGAAAAAGTGGCTCACGGAAAACGATTCTCGTCTAACGAAGACGTCACCTCCGAAACGGATGCCTATGTTAAGAATCTCCCGAAATCCTACTTTTTTGGAAGGTTTAAAAAAATTGGAGAAATGCTGGGAAAAGTGCTTTCGAGCTTAAAACAATTATGTTCAAAATAAAACTAACAGAAATAGTTTCTTTTTCTAAAGACATATTGAACGCCCCTCGTAATAGATGCAGTATATGTAGATAGTACGTGTGGAGAAAGTTAAAGTTTTACTATTAAACATACATTCATTTCTAGCATTCATACTTCCACAGGCTGCGGAGGACAGGGTAAAGTAAAACACCTCGCCTCACCCGAGAGTCAAACCGGGAATCAGTTTGTATGTGTAATTGAGTCAGTCTTCACTTGAGGTTAGTGGAAGAAAAGACTACCTTGAGCTGATGTGGGATGAGATGCTCTAAATTGGGCAGGCAAATTATTTGGAATGCAATTGCTCGCGTCACCGTGGCTGATGTTCGAGAGGCGCAGAATCGACCCAGCTGCTCTCAACTGCCTGGTGGCATGTTTCTTACGGCTGGAAATTAATGTCACGTAACGTTACTGAATTAATTAAACTGCTTCTCTCACACGGAGACCATCTGGTACGGTCCAACAGTATTCAAGACCATCTTAGATGTAAACTAATCACTGCTGTCTTCAACAGTTTACGATAACTTGGTTGGGGACCCAATGAATATAAAAATCTGATGTGTTATTGACGAGACTTTCTCTGCCTACTACCAATACGTGCATTTCACCCAAAAATTGACACCGAGATTTCACTGAAAATACACGTTTCGAGTTCCCTGGAATTCAAAAAAGTATTTTTTAAAAAAAGCTCCATTTTGTTTATGTCTATATATCTATGAGCAGCATAACTCAAAAACAAAACTCAATGAAATGACAAACTTTGTATTTAAGTTCACTATTTTTATTTTCTCTATACGCATTATGTACATAGTGTATAGAGAAGGTATTGCACTCCACCCAAAAAACGATAACGAGATAACGAGATTTATCCGGAGATATATGTTTTAGGATCACCTGTATCCAAAAAAAAAAAACACTTAAAAAAAAGGTCCGTGTGTGTGTCTGTGAACACGATAACTCAAAAAACGAAAAGTCGGTAAAATACCAAACTTGGTATTTAAGTTAAGTATCCTCCAGGGATGCGACACGAAGAATTTGAGAAAAATTCCCCCACCCCAAACTACCCTTTGTATGGAACTTTTCCCGAACATTTTGATCTTCTTAAAAATGGCTCTAACGATTTTGATTAAAATATCGTATATTAAAGATATTTACCTGACAAATAAAATGTATATCTTGAATTTTCTGGAAACAGCCTCTGAAGCTTACTTTATTCTGGAGGAAATTTACGGAATTTTGCATAGCTTCTAAACCGCAAGAGATAGATAAAAACTTACTACACAAAAAACAACTTATGGTATATACATTTTTTTCATGGAGTTCATCGTTTTTTAGATATTCCTTGTTTTTGGTTTCAGCTTTACCAAACTTTTCTCATACAGAAATTTATCAACTCCTGTCTACACAAGCAAAGGAACTTCAATCACATAGCAGCCAACTTTTGACTATCACTTTAATCTATGGTACTCCCTTATTTCGCTTCTACTTACAAGGAAGCAAGTTATAAGACTATTTCTGCTAATTTTTTCTCGATTAGCATGAAGTAAATAGAATCGTAAATTTTCCATCAATAGTTTGTTGCAGAGATATAGAAAAAGTCATGTGAATGGAACACATTAGATTTTCCAAGGATGCGACACGAAGATTTTCAGGAAAACTCCCAAGCCCAAAATACCTTTACGTGATCTAAGCTTTCGATTCTTTTTAAAAAAAATGGATCATAACTGATTTGAATAAATTATCGTATATTATAGATATTTACATTGTAATTTCTTGGAAGTAAAAAAATAAGAACTGAAGCTTTCCTGACGACGTATTATTTCAAAAGCTTCTCGGGCTTCTAACCAGGTAAAAACAGATCAGTTCACACTGAAGACGAAAAAGATGCACTTCTTCGAAACGTCGGTATCCAACCAAGTTTTTACCTGGTTAGAAGCCCGAGAAGATTTTGAATTTTCTTGGAAATAGTCTCAAAAGTTCTATTCATTCTGAGCGACTTTTGCATGAATGGTAAACTGTAAGAAATACACAAAATATACTTACTACATAAAAAAAAAATCTGATGTGCTCCATTCACATGACTCTCTCTACATCTCTGTAACAAATATTTCTTAAAAAGCTTATTCTTCTATCCACTTCATGATAATCGAGATAAACATTAGCAAAAATTGTCCTTAATACTTGGCCCCTTGTAAGTAGAAGGGGAAAAAATGCTTTTTGTTCCATTCTCATGATGTCCGTTAGCTGTTCGGTAAACAAACCTCTTGTTGAAAAGATTAATTTGTTATATACATCATGCTAATCAAGATAAACATAAGAAAAATGAAGTCTTAATACTAGCTTCCTTGTAGGTAGAAGGGAAATAAGAAAATGTACAGGCTAAAGCGAGTCTCGTCTTTAAAAGCCGATCGCTATGTGAAACTATTAAAGTCTGATAAACAATCGAGAAACAAGAAAAAATATGTCTTCCCGTTCGAGAAAGTTTTAAGTAGCTTAAAATTGAAACCAATAAAGCTGAACATTCTCGAAAACGGTTAACTCTACAAAAAAAAAAAAAAGAATATGATTTAATTGCGTGCTTTAATAAGATCTATTTTTTTGTAGGAAGTTTTTGTATATCTCTTATGGTTTGCCAGTTATACAAAAGTTATCCAGAATGAAGTCTTCAAGGACTATTTCCAGAAAATTCAAGATATACATTTGTTAGCCACAAAAATAATTTAAACATAAGGTATTTTCATCAAAAACGTTAGAGCAATTTTTGAGAATATCAACATTTTCGAAAAATATTCCATGTAAAGGGCAGTTAGGGGTGGGGGGTTTTCTTGAAAATCTTCGTGCAGCATCCTTGGAAGATACTAAACTTAAATACAAAGTTTGGTATTTAACCGACTTTTCGTTTTTGAACTACGCTGCTCTCTCTCTCTCTCTCTCTCTCTCTCTCTCTCACACACACACACACACACACACACACACTCACACACATGCACGCTCGCACACACAGATAGACGACAGACATAAGGACCTTTTTCTAAAAGTTTTTTTTTAAATCAGGGACTCTCAAAACTTGCATTTCCGGTGAAATCTCGATATGGAATTTTTGGGTTCATAACAATACCTTCTCTATACACTATGTATATAGTACGTGTAGAAAAATTAAATTTAGATCTCGTTATACGAATGTTTTTTTTTTTTTGAAGAACAAAGCCACCTCTGAGGCAATACTTGATATTGGTTTTAAAATTGTCAAAGCTCAAGGTTTTCTCAAATAGGAAGTCATTACTTATTTCATCATGGCCATTCTAAGATAAGGGAATTTCAAGGGCATGATAGCGACCGACTTTTAAAATATTTGCTACCTATATTATTTTCTCTAACTGTATATACATAAAATGTACACAGTGGCTAGAGAAGGTGTTTTATTCCACTCAAAAATTTGATGTCGAGATTTCACCAAAAATATATGTTTTGAGATCTCCTGAGTCTGAAAAAGCTTTTTTAAAAAATGGTCCGTGTATGTATGTGAGTGTAGGTGTGTGTGGGTGTGTAGGTGTGTCATGGACAGCTTAGCTCAGAAACGAAACGACTGTTAAATACCAAACAACTTGTTACTTATGTTTATTATCTTCCAAGAATACGACACAAAGATTTTCATGAAAATCCTCCCATCACAAACTACCCTTAACATGGACAATTTTTAAAAATGTAAATTTTCTAAACAATGGCTGTAACGATTTTGATTAAAATAACGTATATTAAAGTTATGTATGTTACAAATAAAAAGTATATTTTAAAATTTCTGGGAATAGCCTCTGAAAACCTCTTTATTCTGCATGAGTTTTGCAGAATTTTGCAAAACTGGTAAACCGTAACTGACAGACAAAGCCTTACCATACAAAAATGCAGAACTCCATAAAACACATCATTTATGTCATACATGCTTTTCTGGTACAGTTGACTGTTTTCGAGATAATCCTTATTATTAGTTTCATTATTAAGCCATTTAACTTTTCTCAAAGGGAGCATCCAAAGCGAACCGAGCCTCAATTGTTTCACATAGCTACCAGCTTTTAAAGATTTAGCTATCGGTTAAGCCTAATATATTCTCTTATTTCCCTTCTACTTACAAAGAAGAAAGTAATAAATCTGTTAATGTTTATCCCGATTAGTATGGTATAGATAAAACAATATTCTTTTGTAACATAGTTTGTGTATGAGAGAGCTAGAGAAAGTCATCTGAATCGAACACATCAGATATTTTTAAGACCAGCATTACTTAAATAGTATTACATTCTTCTAGTGGGTATAAATGCTTCTTATTTTGGTTCTACAAACATTTCCCCAAAAACATTGTATCTCTAGTGAGTCTTTAGTCAGAGCCTCACAGATGCAAAGAATATGTTGGACTGTTTCAGTCCTTTTCCTGCACAATATACGGTCTAAGTTACCCAGATTCACTCCTATTGTGTTAATATGCTTTTTCACAGGAGCCAGTCCTGCGAGAAAAGCAGTAATTTTTTATCCCCTGAATTCTATTACATTTTAATAGGCTAATGTATTGTCTTATTTCCCTTTTTCTTACAAGGAACTAAGTAATAAGACCATATCTGCTAACGTTTATCTTGATTAGCCTGAAGAAGAGAGGAGAATAAGCTTTTGTAAGAATAACTTGCCTCATAGCGCCCGCATGTGGGATTTATGAAGAACGAAGCGGAGTTTGGACAGGTCCCCCGGTTTCTCCCGCCATTCATTCCACCAATTGCTCCATCCTCTCCTTTCATACCATCCATTTCGCTTACATTTCATATCATCCAGTTCCACAAAATAAATAAATAAAATCAGAATATCTTACCCAGCCACCTAGGTTACTCTACCGGACATAAGTCCAAACTTTAAATTTATTTCCCAAAAATAATACATTATATATATAGTTTTTTCAGATACCTAATACAACTTATAAACCAGAATAAATTAAAATAACGAAGTGAAAAAAAAACGTAATCAAACTTTAAAAAATAAAACAATAATAATTTATTTCCAAGAAATGAGAAGAGAATAAGTATATAAGAATAAGTCATCCACTTCCACATGTTCATGCCTAACTGCGAGCCAATCACTCGTTCCAGGTTCTCCATCCTGTGGCTTCGTGCCGTAGGCTCCCCGACAAGCTTCTGACCCCACAAGACACCCGCCTCTAAGTCCTAGGGGGGGGGGTGTCAGCGCTAAAAGTACGTGGAGGGTAAGCCGACTCACGAAACGAAGAATAATTTATTGAAGCATAGGTAGGGAAAGTCATAAGGATCACATCAAATTTTGAGAGGGGGCGTGTCCAAAAATGAATTGTGGTTAAATTCTGATAAGATAATTAAGGGTTGAATAAACCTCTTCTGGTACCGTTAATGGCAAATCAGTGGGTATAAAAGGTTTTGATTTTTCCATCCCTTTTGGGATGTGGAACTTGCTTCATGTTCTTCCTCATTACACTTTGTCATTTTCTGGATGTTTAATTTTGAAGGCGTAAAAGTAAAGTCTACTGCTCAAAACAAAAGTGAGCTGGGAATATTAGCAAAGTTTTCAGCAGTTATTACATGTTTTAGAAAGTATGCGCGAGGAGGAGAAAAGAAGAGTATGATTTTAAGTAGGCCTTTATAATTACTTTTCCAAGCCCCACCATGCGAGTGTCTAGTTTTCAAAGAAACGCCATTATTGTACTAACTTATGCAATGCAAGCTTTGGGATACAGGTCCCAAACTGCCGTTTCTGTTCTCTTTATATTCTTGTAAATGAATATACATGTTTTCCTGCCTCAAATAGGTCGTAAATTGAAACATATAGGGGATATTTTCCTGTTTAAAGCAATAAGCGGGAAATAAACACGCATTACTGCAGGTTGGCGGAGAGTTTTCCTTGCCTTTTTCTTCCTTTTTTCTTCCTCTTTATCCTCTTCTCTCCCTTACTGTACTAACTTTACATTCTCTACACATACTATGTACATAGTGTACAGAGAAGCTATTGCCATCCACCCAAAAATTCGATACCGAGATTTCACCGAAAATATATGTTTTAGGGTCCCTATATATATATATATATATATATATATATATAAAAAAGCATTTTCAGGAAAAGGTCCCCCCGTATGTGTGTGTGTGTGTCTGTGAACATGATAACTCAAAAACGAAAAATCGTAAAATACAAAACTTGGTATTTAAGTTTAGTATCCTCCAGGGATGCGACACGAAAAATCCCCTCACCCCAAACTACCCTTTACGTGGAACTTTTTTTGAAAATTTTGATTTTCTCAAAAAGGGCACTAACGATTTTGATTAAAATATCATATATAAATATATTTACCTGATAAATAAGATGTATATCTTGAATTTTCTGGGTATAGCCTCTGAAAACTACTTTATTCTGGATGAATTTTACGGAATTTTGCATAACTGCTAAACCGTAAGAGATGGAGAAAACCTTACCACACAAAAAGCATATTAAAACACAATTTTGCTAAACACATTGTTTTCCTGGAGTTGATATATTTTTAGATATTCTTTTTTTTTAGTTTCAGCTTTGAAAAACTTATACTTTTCTCACACACGACTTTGTCAACTCCTGTCCATACAAACAAAGAAACTTCAGTCACATAGCAACCAGGTTTTGACTATCACTTTAACCTATGGTACTGCCTTATTTCGCCTCTACTTACAAGGAAGCAAGTAATAAGACTATTTCTGCTATTTTTTCTTGATTAGCATGAAGTAAATAGCAACATTAGCTTTCTAACAATACTTTGTTGTAGATATGTGGAGAAAGTCATGTGAATGGAACACATCATACTTTTGAGGTGGTGGCACCCAGCTTCTATCACCGTCTTGCTCGACTCTGTTGCTTCCGTATTGCTCCTTTGTTTCTCCTCTCTCTCTCTCCTGTGTGTCCTAAGTTCCTTCTCTTTTTATGCCGAGATCTCATGGTAACTGGATTAACTGTGTAATAGATAATGTTAAGAGAAAAAATCTGAAGTGATACATTCACACGGCTTTCTCTACCTGCTCTGCAAACACGCCTTTTAAAAAAGATTCCTTATTTCTACTTCATGCTAATTGAGAAAAACATTTTAAAAAATCGGCTTATTACTTGCTTCCTTGTAAGTAGAAGGGAAAGAAGGGAATACATTAGGCTAAATCGATAGTTAAATATTTTAAAAGCCGTCGCAATGCGATTGCCATTAAAGTTCACTTCTTTGCATAGCCAGGAGTAGAACAAAAGAAACACACACACTTCATGCTTGAGAAAAATATTTTAAAACTGAAGCCAATAACAAGGAACATCTCGGAAATGGTTACGTATAAAAATATATACATTTTGATTTTCACAAAATGATTCCAACATTTGGATTAAAATAGCCTTTATTGAAGATATTGATACGATAAATAAAATGCATATCTTGAATTTTCTGAGGTCCCCTTCATTTTTATGGCTTTTGCATAACTGGTAAACCGCAAGAAATACTTAAAGACTTACCGCATGAAAAATGTGGCTCTTTTCAAAACACAATTACCTCAGATACTTTTTTTTTTTTGAGCTATCCATTTCCGAGATATGGCTTGTTACAGGTTTAAGTTTTCCATAAAGTTAAGTTTATTGTACAAAGAAATTATATCGTAATAAAACTATATCTTTATCTTGATAAGCGTGACATAGATAGGAGAGTAAGCTTTTGTAAATATAACTTTTTACAGTTATATAAAGGTGCCACATCAGGTTTTCAAAACGGTGAAATCTCAATATTGAATTCTTGGATGCAATGCAATTCTTTCTCTACCTATAAAAGGTAAGAGATGTAAATTGTAAAGGCTATTACATAGTTATCAATAAATGCCAGTATTAAAATCTCAATTTTTGTTTTAATGAAATGCTTTTGCGCTGTAAATCCTTTGGAAATCCATTTTTTACAGACGTGGTTTTTATATCTTTAGTAACTTTACATTTGATGGAATTAGGAAAACTTTTTAATTTAACTCGGAGTTCAACTCCTTAGGCTTTTCCGCAAGCGTTCGGCGATTTTCTGGTTTTTCTTATACAGTCATTTGAAACTTTTTTGTCTCCTCTTGCAGAGTCGAGTTCCTCTGGCATTACTGCTACAGATTACTGCGTTCATCATGTTCTTATTTTGATCGTACTGCAGCTGGAAAATGTATGCTGGAATGTCAGTGCATATTTATCAGAAATCAATGTCAGAACTTGGAGTAGGTATATTCCTTCCGCAAAGAGAAAGAAGATATGATCCAAGTTACGTCTCCAGTTCTATAATAGTGTGTAAATTGTAGGATATAATATGAAATAAAACAAATCTTATGCATTCCATTCACATGACTTTCTCTACTTTATATAGCATAAATTGTGTGTTATAACGTGCTCTATATTTTTCATGTAGTAAGTTTTTGTCCTTCTCTTACGGTTTAGCAGATTCAATATTCCGTAATATCCATCCAGAATAAAGTAGTCTTCAGAAGCTATTCCCAGAAAATTCAAGATATACATTTTATTTGTCAGGTAAATATCTTTAATATACGAACTTTTAATCAAAATCGTTAGAGCCATTTTTGAGAAAATCAAAATTTTCGAAAAAAATTCCATGTAAAGGGTAGTTGGGGGTGGGGGGATTTTTCTCAAAATCTTCGTGTCGCACCCCTGGAAGATTCTAAACTTAAATACCAAGTTTTTTTCGTTTTTGAGTTATCGTGTTCAAAGACACACGGACACACACATGGACCTTTTTCCGAAAATACTTTTTTTTAGATAAAGGAGACCCTAAAACATATATTTCCGGTGAAATCTCAGTATCGAATTTTTGGATGGAGTGCAATACCTTCTCTATACACTATGCACATAGTGCGTATAGAGAAAGTAAAACTGCTTTTTCTTATTCGTAGCTTAACAACACATATTTTCGTTGATATCTTGACATAACATTTTTGGGTGGAATACTATACCTGCTCTATGCACGTAGAGTACCGTAGAGAAAGTAAAAAAAAAAAGCTCATAGGACACAATAAAATATTGCAATTGTGTATCGACTTTGGAACCCATAAAAAGAATGAATCGGACATTTTAAAACTCGAAAGAAGGCTATAAATGGAACATAGGAATGATTGCGGAGAGGAAGTCTACATGTAGTATTTGGATTATTTGTTCCCTAGTTAAAAAGAAAGGAATACGATTAATTGATTTAGTTTCCTCTTTAAAAGAAAAACAAATACTTTCGAAGCGTGAGAGACAGAATTGTTGTTAGTCTTCCATTAAGTTCTCCACTGTGTAAACGTAAATTATAATCTGTTTTTTTTTTTTCGTAGAAAGACAAAGAAAACTCTTCACGAGGACATGCTTAACAAACATATTTAATTTCAAGGAGTCAGTTATTCAGTTACGAATGAAAACAAGTTTAATAATGTAACATTCCAGACAGTCTGCACTTTTCAAGAAACAGATCAAATTTTCTCGTTCCTCTCTCGTGTAAATTAACTTTCGAAGCAATTACACAAGAGAAGAAGAAAAAAAAACTCTCACTAAAGCAATTATTCTGCTTCAAATTTAATTTGACAGAAATTGTAGAGAAACCAAGGAGAACGAAAATTATTTTCGAGAGAAACGGTTTAGCGATCCAGGACATTGTGTAGGTAGTATCTGCAATGTCAACGTCTACCACCACAAGTGGAAATAAAAATCGTCCATAATAATATATTAATATCGTTTTTTTTAAAAGCAAGCAAAAGTGATTATTTATTTATTTATTATTCTGTTTATTTAACTTACATAACTTTATCTAACTGATTGGTCATATCGCGACGATTCTGTTCGTGATCTCGTTTGATCTGAATGGTGGACAGTGGCCTTCATGGTCATTTCCCCATACCCATACCACTTTCGTTTCGTGCCAAATAGACGACACAATTGTGCCATCCAGTCTGGCTGCTTTTTCACCATCTGTACTCAGACGGCATACAGCCAGCCTTAAAGACGCATTCCTTATAGACCATACTACTTTGCTGCTCGACAAGCAGATGGTGCTGGAGTAACGTCCAGTAACTGTTTTCACTGTTTGTGGATAGATAGCAGTGTAAGTATAATTTCCCTCTATTTCTTAGTTTTCTGCTGTTTTTTAAGTGAACGTGAAGTTCTGGGTTGTGGTTTTGAATATCCAATCCTGTATTTACCTTGCCAACTGAAGGAAACCACGAAAAAACCTCAGCCAAATTACTCAGCCTACGGAATTTGAACCGAAGACGTTCCGAATTCGGCAACAGACAGGCCACAGGTAGAAAAGACA
This sequence comes from Hymenopus coronatus, assembly GCA_030762935.1. NCBI lineage: Eukaryota > Metazoa > Arthropoda > Insecta > Mantodea > Hymenopodidae > Hymenopus > Hymenopus coronatus. The sequence continues at coordinate 34,789,292 of CM060897.1, forward strand.
CAGAGACGCACCGAAGTTTCCAAGAACCAACGCAGAACCTTCAACTCCATTCAGAGGTACTTCCGCCTCCTCCAAAAGTGGTGCGAGCGTTTGCGGTTGTCCATAATCCGGAGAAAAGCCAGGCTATCCTCTTCACCAAGCGACACTTTCCCGCAAACTTCCCTTCATTCATATACCTCAGAAAAAGGATTGAATGGACAAACACCATCTCCTACATGGGAGTGAAGTTAGATAAGGGCGTCACTTTTGGAGAGCACTTTTGAAGGCTGCGGCCTCCTTGTACCCGACGCCGATATCCACGATGCATATTCCCCTTAAGTTGCACTTTTGAGGGCTCTCATAGTCCCCATATTAAACTATGTCTACGAGATCTGGGGTATGATGGCAGACTCCAGTCTGCTGTTGCTTCAAGAATAGATTCCTTCGGGCCATCTATTCTGTTCCCTTCTCTTTTCTTACAAGACTTCAAGACTTCTGCACGAAGTCTCTGGTCTGCCATACGTGGAGGATGAAAATAGGCGCTGCGCGGTACTTTACAATTGAAACCAATAACGAAGAATATCTCGGAAACGGTTAACTCTACAACAAAAATGTAAAGGACATAAACTTTGTGTTTTGCGAGATCTAAACTTTTTGTGCAGTAAGTTTGTCTCTCTTCTACGGTTTAGTAGTTAAGAAAATTCGGCAAAGTTCATCCAGGCTAAAGAGGTATTCAGAGACCATTCCCAGAAAATTCAAGAAATACATTTTATTTTACATGCAAATATCTTTAATAGACGGGATTTTAACCAAAATCGTTACAGCCATTTTTGAGAAAATCAAAATTCTCGAAAATGTGTCCTTGCAAAGGTTATTTTGTGGGCGGAGGGGGGATTTTCTTGAAAATCTTCGTGTCGCATCCTTGCAAGATACCAAATCTACTTACCACATTTGTATTTAACGGTGTTTTCGTTTTAGAGCTCTGCTGTTCACAGACACAAACACACGCACTCACCGACCTTTTTCTAAAAATGATATTTTTGTATTCAGGGGGACCCAAAACATATATTTCCGGTGAAATCTCGGTATACATTTTGGGTACATTACAATACCTGCTCTATATACAAGTACTAATATGTGTAGAGAAAGTAAAAATGTGGCAAGACTCATTTTTTTTCTCTGAATGTGGAGTTAATTAACGATAAGATGAGGTGAGATATATGTTTTTGTCACCCTCCGTGGCGTAATGGTTACCATGTTAACTTCATATACCAAAGGTCGCGGGTTCAAATCCGCGGAGGTTGATGGAGTTTTTCGAGCGTAAAATTCCATAGCATGGCTTCCTTCGGAAGGGAGGTTAAGCCTTGGTCCCGCGTCGTAGATTTACGACGTGTAAAAATCTCAAGCCTGATAGAGAGGCCTCAAACAAAATTAAACGGTCTTTCACGCCCAGTATAGAATGGAACGCTGAGAACTACAGCAGTTAAAGAGCGTCCACAAATAAAACTCCATTCCCATTTTTTACAAGTTTTTCTTGAGATTAAAATTCTAATGTTGGATTTGTTACCAACCTGTAACTTTGGTACCTTGCTTTAGTATAATGTATTGTAACCGCTAAATAGTTTTCATTGAAACTCTAAACATTGTCTCACAGCTTCTAGCTTCATGGTATGAAGACACAAATGTTAAATTAAAGTTTTATTTTTGTATCTAGAAATAAACGCACATTTTTTAAGCAAAATAATAAAATAGATACTTTTCATTTATCTTTAAAAACTAACTATCCTCGAAAATATGAAAACTATTTACAAATTCATGAAAAAATAAGCATGCGCATTATTTCAAAATTATGAAAAATGCATGCAAAATATTATGGTTTTTAATTCAACAAGTTCCTCATTTACCGTTAAAAATAAAAACTCTTCCCTATATATATCACGTTTCAGGGTACGGGGTTCAAAAGGATAGTTTGATGGTGTGTGGTGCGCGGTGGATATGCACCGTGTAATAGTTTATTCTCCTCTTATACGAAACCAGCGCAGTTCGTCAAGAGGAGCGCTACGGGGCGCATTGTGGCGATAACGTGGTTACGGGTTTGAATCCCGGATGCAGGTTTTGGGTATTAGGAATGGTGTGGATATGAGGTGCTCTATCTCAGAATTTTTACTAGCGAAGAAACTCTTTCAGGGTGTGGTAAGACACAAGTGCTTTATTCAATCAATTCGGCCTTTTTCCGCCGTCGAACACACACGCATTCCTCCTAATTTTTCTACTATGAAACAACACTTTACCCGTCAGCGACTATTGTAACTTATTAATTTTGATGCAGTGATATCGTCCGCACTCTGGTCTGTATTATAGTAACCATTTCCCTGACAACTAAACGTAGCTTGTTCGGCTCCACCGCGGACCCTAATATCACATCTTTGCTCTGGCGATGTTCTAAGCCGAGTGCCCCAACAAGTGTCGCCTGGCCAGCGGGATAATTGTTTTCTTCCTTCCCGTTATGTTCTCTCAGGCAGTGTAATCTCAGCCCCCTAACGGTATACCGTGCTGAAGCCCGTGACAACTCGGCTACTTATACGTGTTGGAAATCTTTCATCCCTTCCCATTTTCGATGTACATTTATATTTCCTTTCTTGATATAATTATATTATTAGCTATGACTTATCTTTCCCATCTGAATAACTATTTGCCCCGTGACAAGACATGCACTGTCTCAGCATGCAGAAGAGTCTCCATCTGTGAAGTTTAGAACCACGCATTTTCCTCACTTGCCGCTACTTGGTCTGAACAGTTACTCTTCCGATCTTTCAACTAGTCCTTTCCTCCCGGAGGTTGCGTATGTCACAATAGACCTTTGCTGACGGCGGACTAATCTGTTTTTGTAAGAATAGTTTGCGAAGAGTGGATAAAAGACAGTGGATAAATATATTCGTATTACCACAAATATATACTTGAATACGTTTCTAAATTGCTCTGTAGTGTCAATGGAACTGAAAAAAGCATTTTTGATAAAATTTCGATGTCTAAACGTAGGCTGCTCCAGATTAGAAGAGCAGTGAGTACCTAACTCGCGACTCACGGGGAGTCTGCAATATGTAATACAACTGGGAACTATGGTCTCGGCTAAACCAACTAATGGAATGGCTTGTCAGGAAGGGCAATCAATCTGCTATAACTTTCACCGGTGACGTATTGGCTACTACTCTCCCCATCTAACCCTTCTCCGAGGTTTGTGGTTGAGTTCGTGTGAGTACCCTGACTCAGACGGGTAGAGTTTGAACTGCTGTCTAAAAGGGTAAAGGTTAGTCACGGATGGGGCGTCTCGCGCACTGCAGCCAATGCAGAACTATTGTGGGTAACCACCTTCCCCCAGGAGGGTGTGATGAGGTGAAGGAGCCATACGAGACCACAGGCCGTAAGCAGACAGGCCAGTAGAGACGCGCGCAAGTACCTAATGTTTCCAAGCCCGTCGACCCCTCTACTAACAGGCCGCCAAAGAGGATGTGCAAGAGACCCATTGGCTGACAGCCACTTAATGTCTATGGGGAGAAATCTTTCCATTGAACATGCATCTGCGCCATCTTCTCGCACTGCTATACATAACGACCCTAGAAGCATGTCGATTAGAAGAAAACAGAGTGAAAGTGAAATGATGGAAATAAAATCGTATCAGATAAGAAACTACCTCTGGCCACTCCAGGAAACAGACGAAAAATCAGGGACCAGCGTGCGCAATCGCCGGAGATCGAACGCGGGACCTGCCGAATACCAGACGTACACATTGCTGCGGAGCCCCTCACTCGCTTCTCGATACCTACATTTTAATTGGAATTCAGTACTTACCTGTCCCTGTGGCCGAGTTGTCAGAGTTCTGGCTTCTCACCTGGAGGTATTAGGTTCGATTCCTAGCTGCGGTGTGAACTTTTTCTTCAACTGGAATCATTTCATATCCCCCACGAGTCTGGAAGTACATAGAAGAGTAAAAATGTGTATTTAACACTATTAATACTGAAAAAAACTATGTTAAGACACCCTATAGTTCAACGAAGGAACATCAGCAGCTGCTTCTCAAGTCAAAACCGCCGATATGGCCATAGAAGTTAAAGGGAGCAATATAAATAAAACAAAGAAATGAGTAAACGATAGAGAAAGTAAAAATAATCTGATGTGTCCCATTAACATTGCTTTCTCAACAAACTATTCTTAGGAAATATCAGTCTTTATTTACATAATGCTAATCGAGATAAGCGTCTCAAATCACGCACCAGCTCTTGACGAATGACATTTTTAAATGCGAGGTTAGATGGAGCATCGGTACACAGAAGTAGAATGGCAGTCAGATGTTGTGTACGTTATGCTCATTTTTCTGCTCATTTTTATCACACTACCAGTGATGCCATTCACATGTATTTACTCTCAACTTCGGTTGCTGCTTACACTACTCTTTACACCTATTTTGTTGTATTTCTTCTATGCCCCACATTTCTCTCTTCCTCTTCTGAATTGCTGTTATTTTCATTAATAACTAAGCATCCCTCGTTAAAACAATGGCAATGCAATAAACCCGGAATGCACATCACTTTATAGTCTACTGTACGCTGTGTATTCTCGAAACATAATCACAAGGAAGCAGAACTGTTTGTTAGTGTAACATAAACTATATTCTGACCTGTTTATCAAGGGTAGGCTAGGTACCTGTATCTTCGCTAAAGGTCATTCGAATACACTAGGCCAAAGAGCATCAGTCAACTTTTATTTATATTTTTTAAGTCCGGAGTCTGGCTGGAATTCCGGCGCTGTATACCCTTTGTCCTCGTATTACATTTTGTTTTCTGTTTGATTACCGTTTTGGCTGTTTTTTTCCAATACACACATATAGCAATCATATAAACACCCATACCCGAGGCGGGACTCAAACAAACGATCTACAGCAATATGAAGCACCAAAGTGAGACACTTTAGCGAGCGCGGCCAATGGGGACCGGCACTCATAAAATCTGTCATTATACAATTGTGATTGATTGAGGTTCTCGTTCCACGGCTAGGAGTAAAACAAAAGATATATGAAACAGATGAGGACTTCCCGTTTAAGAAAAGTTAAACGTATTTTAAAATTGAAATCAAAAACAGGGAATAGTGTCGGGCACACTCGTTCTTTAATGCAACCTTACAATCAAAAGTCGGTTGGATTGAGATCTGGGAATCGCGGCGGCCAATTTATTGAAATTTTACGGATAGAATTTGGGCACGCTCTTAAATTGTTAAGAGTTCTAAATTTGCTCAGACTTTCAGAAAAACTCCTCTTGCTTTCATAATAGCATTGAATCAATGTATTCTATCATTTAGTAACTGAGCTATGGTTGGTAATTTGCAAATTATGGTAGTATGAATAAAAATACAAATGTTTTATTCAGCAAAGCAGTACCCAGGTAACGGTGAACTGAAAAATCTGATGTCTTCCATTCACATGACTTTCTTTACATCTCTGCAACAAATTATTCTTAAAAAGCTTATACCTTTTTTTACTTCATTCTAATAAGAAAAAAAATAGCAGAAATAGTCTTATTACTTGCTTCTTTGTAAGTAGAAGCCAAATAAGGGAGTACCATAGGTTAAAGTGATAGTCAAAAGCTGGTGGCCATGTCACTGAAGTTCCTTTGTTTGTATGGACAGCAGTTGAAAAATTCCAGTATGAGAAAAGTATAATATTTCATAGCAGAAACCAAAAACAAGGAACGTCTCAAAAACGATGAACTCCACGAAAAAAATGTATATAACATAAATTGTGTGTTTTAACGTGCTCTACATTTTTTGTGTAGTAAGTTTTTGTCCATCTCTTAAGGTTTAGCAGTTATTCAAAATTCAGTAAAATTCATCCAGAATAAACTACTCTTCAGAGGCTATTCCCAGAAAATTCAAGATATACATTTTATTTGTCAGGTAAATGCCTTTAATAAACGGTATTTTAATCAAAATCGTTAGAGCCATTTTTGAGAAAATAAAAATTTTCGGAAAAATTTCCATGTAAAGGGTAGTTGGGGTGGGGGGATTTTTATCAAAATCTTCGTATCGCATCCCTGGAAGATACTAAACTTAAATACCAAGTTTGGTATGTTACCGACTTTTCGTTTTTGAGTTATCGTGTTCACAAAAACACGGATACACTGACACACAGACACACACAAACACAAGGACCTTTTTGTGAAAATGCTTTTTTTGGATACAGGGGACCCTAAAACAGATATTTCCAGTGAAATCTCGGTATCGAATTTTTGGGTGGAGTACAATACTTCTCTAAAGTAAAAATTACAAAATGCTTGCCCAGTAAGTGGCTTCTTTTGTTTTTATAATATTTGAAATATTATAATACGTATAGCGGTTTAAGTTTTGAAATGTCTTTCGGAAGACCCTATACTTGTTAGGGAAAGTAAAAATATACGTTTTAGTAGTATGGAAGTATCTATAAAGGCGAAGACTTGTGCGTGAAATCTACATATTGAGCTTTCGGGTTGATGCGATAATCTCTATCCTAGTTGGGCGCTGGAGTATATACAAATCTGATGTGGTACACTCACATGACTTTCTCTAGCTGCTCTACAAACTTCTTGCAAAAGATTATTCTTCTTTCTACACTATGCTAATCGACATAAACATTAGCAGAATGTTCGTATTCCTTAGTTTCTTATAAGTAGAAGGGAACTAAGGGAATGCACTAGGCTAAACTGGTAGTTAAATGTTTTAAAAGCAGTCGTTATGCGATTGTCATTGCAACTCGCTTCTTTGCATGGCCAGAAGTAGAACAAAAGAAAACCGGACATTTCCTGTCTGAGAAAATTATAAGTACTTTACAACTGAAACTTTAACTCCACAACAAAAACGCAAAGGACATAAACTGTGTGTTTTGAGGACATCTACATGTTTTGTGCAGTAAGTTTCTGTTTATTTTTTACGCTTTAGCAGTTAAGCAAAATTCAGCAAAAATTCATCTAGAATTATCAGATCTTCAAAGGCTATTCCCAGAAAATTCAAGACATATATTTTATTTGGGATGTAAAGAAGTTTAATATACGGGATTCTAATCAAAATCGTTAAAGCCATTTTTATAAAAATAAAAATTTTAGAAAATGTTTCCATGTAAAGGGTAGTTTGTGGTGAGGAGATTTTCTTGAAAATCTTCGTGTTGCATCCTTAGAATATACCAAGCCTAAATACCAAGTTTGGTACTTAACGGTCTTTTCGTTTTTGAGCTATGCTGTACACACACACACTCACACACACAGCTAGACAGACACACCTAAACACACGCACCTTTTTTCTAAAAATGTTTTTTTCGGACTCAGGGGACCCCAAAACATATATTTCCGGTTATACCTCGACATCGACATTTTTGGTGGAATACAATATCTTCTCTATCCACTATATTTATTGTACATGGAGCTAGAGAAAGTAAAAATATTATAATTTTTGGGATAAAAAAAGCAAAAGAAGCCACATACTGGGAAAATGGGGTTTTGCAAAACATTGGGAAGATGTCCGTTCTCTTATTCAACGTGCACCATTATTTCTACGACTCCATGCACAGCAATTTGCAGATGATGTCTTGGAGTACTAATAATTTCTTCCAAGATAGCAACTTTCAATTGCTGTTGGATGTGTCAGGAAAACGCATTCTTCAATGTAACCCTACATCAAAAGTTGGTTGGATTAAAATCTGGAGATCGTGGCGGCCAGTTCGGTGGAATTTTACGGCTGGAATTTGACTTGCTTTTAAATTGTTAAGAATTGTTAATTTTCTCAGAACTTCTCTTTCTTTCATAATAACACTGAATCAACTGTATTCTATCATTTAGTGATAGAGCCATTTATAACTTACACATTCTGTTAGCAGCATGAATAAAATTAGTAATGTTTTATACAACGGTACCCATGGTAATGAGAAAGAATAAAATAAAAACAAACCTCATTGCTTGCCCAGTATGACTTCTTTTGTTTCTATAATATCTGAAATATACGTATAGAGGTTTAAAACTTGAAGTGTCTTTTGGAAGACCCTATACTTGTTAGGGAAAGTAAAAATATACTTTTTAGTAGGTTGGAAGTATCTGTAAAGGCGAAGACTTGTGTGTGAAATCTACATATTGAGTTTTGGGGTTGAAAGCGATAAGCTCTATCCTAGTTGAGTATATAAAACGTAACATGGGGCCGGTAAAGCGGAACGCCGTTTCTATTTTCCAGATGCCGCAAAGGGCTCTACCGTTGCTATAGTGAATTCCCATGTCGCACTTATTTATCCTCTGCGTTTATACAGCAAAGCTGTTGTCCGGTTCCACCTGCACAGAATTCGTTGCTCGTAAATTAAACTGGCGCACGTGATGTGCTCTCTTGTCTATACCGTTCCTCGCTTACTCGCGCATGTGCCATGGGGAACTGTCTTCCTCAGCAAAACAACGCGCGTTGGCGTATTTACGGTTTTATTAGCTGCGTTAAATTAATTACTGTGACTTCGTAGGGAGAAAATTAAAACGACTGCTTATGAAACAGTAAAAACTGTTCGTATAAGGGATGCAGAGTACTGAAAGTCAAATTTTTTCTAACAAAAATGACAAAATATACATGTTTAGGCTTTTGGTGAGACTTCAGGGAGACCATCGGAGGATCAGGAAGAACCGGCATATGCGGTATAAACATGGAGTGAATATAGGTTTTGAGTATTTCTGTACTCACAGTGGAGGTTTGTCAGTATATATTTGGGTGTACACAAAATTTTAGAAACCGCCTCTGAGGTGTGGGTTAGCGTGTCTGCCGGAACTTTTTTTAAAAGGATTTTCCCCTTGTCCTGAGAATACGAATGTCCAGTATCTTTTAAGTTTCGGGTTCATTTGAACATCATTTCACGTATTTCATCATCCAATATGACCTACCAGATCAAAGGACGTTAAACTAATTGCCCCCTCCCCCCACAGAAATAGATACAGTTCGTATCTATACACACACAGGAGGCTCGTCAGTTTAAATGTTGGATGTTCGCAACATTTAAGATTAATTCATATGTGTACACGTAATGGCGGCTCGTGAAAATAGATTTCAGTTGTTTAAATCTTTTAGATTTCGTTTGTAACTGCCGCACAGTGGAGGTTCGTCAGTGTATATTTTCGGTTTCATAACATTTTATATTCAGATCATATCTATACACACAGCGGAAGTTAGCCAGTTTGATAATTTGAGCTTTTAAATCTTCATCAGTCTTTCATTAGCATGGCTAGTGATTGAAATCTGTTTCACACTTCGTTATGGCACTTAGAGCATGATTTGTTCTAATTCTTGCAGACACATTCCTCCTTGGGTTCATAGTAGGATTCGTTCTGGCACATCCTCCCGTGAAACCCATGGGCGGCGAATCGCGTGTGCAGGTGGCGAAGCTTGAAGTTTGGTCCCTTCCACATTATCGTCTTCATAGTGTCGGTGTCCATTATTTCCGTTGGTATCTCGCCTGTCTTTTTCTATCTGTCTTCGAGGACGATTTTATATGCTTGTATTTCCGATAATCCGAAGGTGTGTCTTGTGTCTTCAATGAAGAAGGATTCCTGTGTTATTTTATGAACATAGCTGTTTCTCGTACGTTTTGAGATTGAGAGAGCTCTTTTTAAGAATCTGGCTTTGACGTTCTCTAGGTAGAGTCACATTAATTGGATGTCATACATAGCGGCCGGCATAAATTTAAGTTTGAAGAGTTTTATCGCAATTGACAGGGATATGCTTTGGAGTTTAGGAATGTCATATGTGGCTTTCGTTGCAGCCGTTGCGCGCTCCTGTATATGCAGGGAGAAGCGGTTTCACTTGTTTGAAGCACAACACCTAAATATCTAAAATTGGGTACGAACTGCGCACGTGAGGTGATCTCTCTTAGATAGCCGTCATCCCCTTCTAAATTTTATTGCCTCTGTTTATGTCCATAGAATTTTCTTGCGCCCAAATCTGATGTTCTCCATGGAAGCTTGCAGATCTTCTCGGCTCCTGGAGAGGTAGGCCATGTCGTCTGCGTACATAATTAATTTAACATTTCTTATGTCTATAGTTTTGGACAATATGTCTAGTGAAGACTTATTTACTCTAAGCAAATTGCTTTTTAATGTTTTATAAGCCTTTTTATTTTTTTACTTTAGAATTTGATTGTGAAAGCTATTTACCATTTATTTTTAGTTTTTTTCCCACCACAATGCTTTAATGTGTAATTCGCTTCCAAAATGCTTATTTTTCAGACAAGCTATGACTCTTTAAAGGCAAGAGATGTTCTTTTCTTTTTTGTTAGGGCCTAAGCGATACCTATGTGTCCAGGCACCCACAACAATTCTACAGACAAAAATAATTGAAAAATGTTTTTGACATTCCAGTACTAGTTAGGGTTTTAAGTTTTGGGAGCTGTTACTCTTAAGCGCAGCCTGGCTTTAGAGTTTATCAGTATAAAGGAAATGTAAAAATAAGGCTTCGTTTTATCGTGCACGAAAATACAGGACTACATTCATAATGAGTAGAAAGAATATCAGATTATACACAGACTCAGGAGTACAGTAAGAGCTTTCCTTGTGGTCGGATTACAATGTTTACTAGAAGTTTAAACGGCGACCTTTCACATCTTTACATCCTTGTTAAGCTTTGTCCATGAGGCAACCTTACAATAAAGGCAGCTTTAAAATAAAATAAAAAAAATAAATAAATTAGTAACCATGTTTGAAAAAAGCGTCTTATTGGATTACAGAACCACCGAGTTGTTTGCACACGTGTACACAGAGCTGAAATCCGTTTGCAGTAACCCTTTCTTCGTAGCCTCTAGTATTACTCCAAATTAAAGAATACATTTTAAAATTCCCACGACTTTCTCTTTAGATGGAAAGAAAATGAACTGCATATTTTCAAGCATGTCCATTAGATGTTCTCTCACACGTGGGAACAGTGTAAACATGCTACATAATATTTCGAAAATGACCAAAACTAACAAAAATACAATTTATGTCTATTAATAATGTCTACACGTTTCCTGCAATAAGTACACCAGCATTTTTAATTTCTATACATAGTACACAGGGAGAGAAGGAATTGCATTCCACCAAAAAATTTGACACCGAGATTTTGCCAGAAACACATGTTTTATGTTCCCCCGTATTTAAAATAAGAATTTTTAGAAAAAGGTCCGTGTGTCATTGAATACGATACCTCAAAGACGAAAACTTAGTATTTATCTAAGTTTAGTATCTTCCAAGGATGCAACCCAACTACCCTTTACATGGAAACATTTTCGAAAATTTTGATTTTTTTTTCAAAAATGGTCTAACAATTTTGATTAAAATATCGCGTATTAAAGATATTTCATAACAAAAAAATGCATATCTTGAACTTTCTAGGAATAGCCTCTGAATATCCCTTCATTCTGGATGAGTTATGCATAATTGGTAAACCGTAAGAGATAAACAACAACTTAATACACAAAAATGCAGATTTCGTTAAGACACACAATTTATGAGATATACATTTTTTGTAGAGTTGACCGTTTCCGAGATATTCTTTGTTATTTGTTTCAATTTCACGCTACATAACGCACGCGTGGACCTTTTTCTATAAATATAGTTTTTCGATTCAGAGGACCCTAAAACAAATATTTCCGGAGAAATCTCGGTATCGAATGTACAATGTATATCCTGCTAGAGAAAGCAAAAAATAAAATCAACAAAAATATTGATAAAATGCTTATTCTGTCTTAAAGTTAATAATGCTATTATTTTCTGGACACTGATGATACATGATATGAAATGATAATTGAGAAAGAAAATTTGTGAAGGAAACGTTCCAGGACTAAGTTCGGGGTATTCTTGTCATTAACATGGACTGATGGAAATCTGGAAAATTCCTCAGTCAAGGGGATGGTTGTGGAGCAATTTGAACCACAACCTACTATTCCGAGCCCATGCCTCAACGACCTTGGTGTCCCGTGCTGATAAATGCTCCATGTAAAGGATAATTGGAGTGAGAACAATTTATTTCAGTTTTCGTGCCACATCCTTGGAAGAAACCGAATTTAAATATGAATTTTATCTCACATTTCGCTCTTTAAGTTATGCTGTTCTCTGTCTCCCTCCCTCCCGCCATCTCTCTTTTCCATATACATACACACAAATAAAAACGAAAAATGTTCCACATTGGAGATTACATCTCTAGCCACTAATGGAATATATTCGAGGATGTGCAATGTAGTTTTATTCCGCATGAGCTCATTAGTAAAATAAACTGATTTCTGATATAAACAAAGCATTTAGTTTTCGTATTGCTCTTGTAACCAAGTTGGAAATAATTTATAAACAAAAATCATTATAGGTAGTTAACAAAAGATAGTATACTGTGATATATTTTTACATCTCTAATACTTATGTACGTTTAATAGGTAGCGGAACCATTGTATTTCACTTAAAAATTGACATAAGATTTCATCATCACCATATATATGTATATTGACACTCCCAGTAATCAATAAGTATATATCATTTAAAAGTATGTCTATGAGCAGCATAACTAAAACTAATATTCGTTAATATATAAAGTTCAGCATTTTACAATCATGCAACACGAATATTTTCAAAAAAATTACCTTTACCCAAAATATGCCTTATGTGAACAAAATTTCTTTATTCTTGTATTTTCCCAAAAATGCCTCTAACGACTTTAAACTAAAATAATAAAGTTATTAGCATAACAAAATGAAATGTAAATCTTTCTTGAATTTTATGGGAGTAGACTATGACATTTTCTTCCTTCTGAATGAAATGTTTATTACTGGTAAATCATAAGCATTAAACAAATACATCTAAAAGTGTAAACCTCGTTAAAGCACACAATTTACATCAAATACAAATGTTTTGGAGTTAAGCATTTCTGAGATATTCCTTGTTATTGGTTTGCATTTTCAAATAGTTGTGGTTTCTGAATTTGTAACTTGTTATTGGACTTTTTCTCCTGGTGTTGCAAACAGCATGGCATTTCAAAATCATCACATAGCGACACCCTCTCTAAAAGTCTAACTATTGTTTATTTACTGTATGCAATAACCAAATAAAAAAAATGTGTAATGAAAGTCTGTATGAACAAGAAGAAAATATAGATGAATCTGATGTGTTGCATTCACATGACTTTCTCTGCCTCTCTATCACTTGAACTATTCTTAACAAAATTTATATTTCTATCTACCTGATTTTAGTTGAGATAAATCATTGCAGAAATAGCTAAATTACACAGTTATAGATAGAAAGAGAATAGTGACAGTAAAATGTTAAGAACGGACCTATTTATGCTGAGCTTAAAATTCCATGTAACGTGAGAAATGTCTCAACATCGGAAAGAATGACCGAATAATGAACGATTCAACCCCTTTAACAAGAGGTATATTGGAATGGTTCTGACGCTAAAGTTAATTAAAATAAATTGTGTGTAAAGAAAATCAAATTAACACAAAATCTCGTTTGTAAATTAATAAATTTAATGGTAATCAGTGTAATATTAATAATAGATATTCACGACAATAATTTATTACTCTTCTAAGATAAATTCCACCTACATTTTTGACAGTACATCACCTAATAATTATCAGTGATGCAAGATCATAAAAACTCCTTCCAAATGAAGAGAACTTCAGAAAATTCAAAATTTATTTTTAATGAAAATACCTTTAATACAATCAAAATCCTTACAAACATTTTTGAGAAAATCGAATATTTCGAAAAATGTTCCACGTAAAGAGGAGTTTAGGGTGTGGGATTTTGTTGAATATCTCCATGTTGCATCTTTGGAATATACTGTACTTAAATGGCAACTCAACCATCTCTGTTTCTTTCTTTCTCTCTTTTTTTTCCTTTTTCTTTATGAATTATGCGGTTTAAAGTGCACAGATACACGCGGAACTTTTACTAAAAGTTCATTTTTTGATTCAGCGAGTCTCAAAACATGTACTGAATTTTGCAGTGTGGAATACAATATTTCTTCTACTTACTCTACGCCAATAATAATTTGTAAGAATAGTTTGTGGTAGGGTGATTAGAGAAAGTCAAGTGACAGCAAAGCACCAACTATTTAGTTTATAAATAATAGTTATGTATTATAAGTGGCTTAAGTAGACTATTATTTGCGAGTGGGATGTTTAGTACACGAGCGCATAAGCACGTAATCCACATGTAATATACAGCGTTGTATGCTACCCTAATATTAACTAAAATATTCTTATATTTATTAATACTAATATTATTAGTATCTCATTACGAGGAATTTAATTTTAGTCATGACGTAGGTATTGCCTTTGTTTGTTCGTTGCTGCGTAACCTCGCCGAAATAAAGAGTTTCAATTCTGGTTATTTAAACTGCACCAAATAAATAAATAAATAAATAAATGAAAATGAGTACCCTCGAAGAAGCTTTAGATTACGCTAAAAAGCTTTACTTAGTTTATTACCCGAAAGAATGAGTAGCTGCCAAAGGAATTAAAATAATTTACAATGAAATAAAGATTAATTATTTTCCCTACACGTATTATGTAGTACATAGTGTATAGAGAAGGTATTGCACTGCACACAAAAATTCGACACCAAGATTTCACCGGAAATATATGTTTTAGGGTTCCCTGTATACAAAAAAAAGCATTTTAGAAAAAGGTCCGTGTGTCTGTGAACACGATAACTCAAAAGGAAAAGTCGGTAAAGTACCAAACTTGGTATTCAAATGCCACACGAAGATTTTGAAAAAAATCCCCCCACACCAAACTACCCTTTACGTGGAACTTTTTTCAAAAATTTTGATTTTCTCATAAATGGCTCTAACGATTTTTACTAGAATATCGTATATTAAAATAAAATGTATAAAATATATATCTTGAATTTTCTGGGAAATGCTTCTGAAGACTACTTTATTCTGGATGAATTTTACGGAATTTTGCATAGCTGCTAAACAGTAACAGATGGATAAGAACTTACCACATAACAGATGTAGAGCACATTAAAACACACAATTTTTGTTAACACACATTTCTTTTCGTGGAGTTAGTCGTTTCTGAGATATTCCTTGTTTTTTGTTTTAGCTTTATAAAACATACTTTTCTCATACAGGAATTTGTCAACTCCTGTCCACAAACAAATGAATTCCGTTCACATAGCACCCAGCTTTTGACTATCAATTTAACCGTTTGTACTCCCTTATTTCACTTATACTTACGAGGAAACAAGTAATAAGACCATTTCTGCTAATTTTGACTCGATTAGCATGAAGTAAATAGAAGCATAAGCTTTTTAATATTTTTTTCTGATATGTAGAGATAGTCATGTGAATAGAACACCATGTGAATAGAACGCATCACTTTTTTTTGTTTTGTTTCCTAGGATACATACATGAAATGTATACATGAAGTCTATTGGATAGGATAAAGTTTATTTTATTGCTTTCTTTGTGAACCCATTAGGTTTAAGTGTGATTGTGCACACAAGCTGTAAACCATTTACATAAACAATCTTGTTTCAATAAGATAATATATAACGATAGTATGAACTGCCGCGCAGAATATATGAGTATTGCGTTCCGAAATGACATTGCTATTCTGTATATAACTTTTCAGGCAAGCGACGGTAAACCCGTTACATATTTTACTCTTCGAACAAATCCAATAAACATAGCGTATAGAGTACAACCATGGATTGCAGCCAGATTGTCAACTAGGTTGAAAAATCTGAGTAGCTTTTGGAGGCTTACCATTTGTCATATTTTCGCTCCCTCCCTTTACTGCTGTTTCTTTTTACTATTTCTGTGTTCCCATTCTCGTTCGGTTCGAGTTATTTGTGTCCTTGTTGGCAGACACGTGTTCATTCATCTTATTTTCACGGAGAATAAATCCTTAGGTAATTAGATGTCACACAAATTCATTTTTTAATCGAGAATGTTACGTGTTTTCCTTTGTAATCCAGAAAGAAAACATTGTGTAAGTTCTATGTAAAAGTCACAGAGATACCGCGCGAAATGACTCCGCAGTAACGTGTGAGGCTCGCATTCGGGAGCTACCGGGTTTGATTCCCGGCATCCGCCCACTATGACCATGGGATTTTATTTATTCATGAAACATGAAGATACAAAAAGTGAGGCAAATCTATGTTAAGAAAATGAATAGTCAATTAGGTAGTGTTAATTTAATTACTTTTTCATACAAGCCGTGTGTAGGACAGGCGTTGGATACGTAGAGTCAGTTTAAAAAATGAATGCCATAGCTGGAATTGGAACCACGGTCTCCCGGTCTCTAGCCAGTTGCTCTAACCACTGAGCTACCATGGCAATATACTGAAAAAGCATTAAATTCCTCTACTGACTCACATTATTCCCTGTAAACCACAAATGATCTCAAGTTATTTTGAGATTTTTTTGGTAGTGTTTAACGTCCCTTTTACTATTGTGGCACCGCAGGCGATGACACTGATGATACATTGAATGAAGATGGAGTACCGGTGGAATGCGATGGTGGGGGAAACCGGGTAACCCGTGAAAAGCCAACCCCTGCGCCGCTTTGTCCACCACAAATCTCACATGAGGTCGCTTGGGACCGAACGCGGGCCGTCTAGGTGAGAGATGACATATCCCAATCCCAGCATTGCATTTTTCAGTCTGACTCTGTTTATCCGAATAGGCATTTGTCTAAAATCTGCTGACTACTAGTAACTCATTCAATCATTCTGACCGATGTTTGTGCCGCAGACAAAGCACCATTTCCAGCACTTGACTTTCGAGAGAGAGCTGTCAATAAAATTGGTAATTTTCAGTCATAAATCACATTCTTTGCAAACAAAAAGTTGCAAAACAAGCTTGTTTTATATATATTCGAAGTTTTGTGGCCCTAAGACGTTTGTAACTTAGTAAAATACACCAGATGTAAAACCCTGAGCCCATTAATTGTCCTTCAATATAAACTTTAACTTTCATTTTCCCCATTTCATTATTTTAGCATTTTGCTGAAATCAAAGTCACCTTTTCTTAAAACGTGTATGCAAGGAGGCTGAAAATTGCACTGCATGTTCAATACATTATGATCAATGAAAATAAGAATTAGCTTTTTGATATACTGCATGGTTCACGAAATAAAAAAACCATCACTTACTCTATATCTCTGTAAAAATTATTGAAAAAAGCTTATTCCTCTATCTAGCTCATGGTAATTGAGATAAACATTAGCAGAAAGGGTCTTATTACTTAGTTCCTTGTAAGAGAAGGGAAATAAGGGAGTACAATACGATAAAGCGATAGTCAATTTTTTTTTTTAAACCTGGTTGCTACGTGATTAAAATTAGCTTCTTTGCATGGTCAGGAGTTGAGAAATTCCCATATGAGAAACGCTTAAGTAATTTAAAATTTAAACCATATCAGGAATATCTTGGAAATGGTTAAATTTAGAAAATGTGTATGATATAAATTATTGTGTGTTTTAACTAGATCTACATTTTTTGTAAAGTGTTTGTCTATCTCTTACGGTTTACCAGTTAATGCAAAATTCATACAGAATGAACAGGTCTTCAGAGGCTATTCCCAGAAAAGTCAAGATATACGTTTCATTTGGCATGTAAATATATTAAACATATGGTATTTTAATCAAAATTGTTAGAACTATTTCTGAGAAAATAAACTTTTCCGAAAAATATTTCATGTAAAGGGTAGTTTGGAGGTGGGGAATTTTCTTGAAAATTATCGAGTCGCATCCTTAGAAGATACTAAACTTAAAACTTAAATACCAAACTTTGTATTTAACGATCTTTTAGTTTTTGAGCTATGCTGTCTAAACACACACACACACACATTGATCTTTTTCTAAAATTACTTTCTTGGATTCAGAGTTCCAAAACATATATTTCCGTTGAAATCCCGGTATAGAATATTTGAATAGCATACAGTCCTTCTCTATACACTATGTGCATAGAATGGGTAGAAAACGTAAAAATTAAGCACAGGAGATGAGACCAAGGAAAGCAAACATTTTTTGACTATTCTAAATACCATTTTATTCTGTACAGGAAGTAGACATCAAAATCTGATTCATATTTTTATTGATCGCAGTTTCTAGAACATTCAGTAAAATTTTGAGCCTCATTGCATTAACATTTCTGAAGTAGACAGGTTTTGAAAACATGGTTTTAAACACAAAAACAATAATAAATAAAAGATTATTGCAGCTACTGGGTTGAAACTTCAATGGGTTTGCACCTAGATGATACAGAATATGTGTAGAACAATTTTGTTTCGTAGCCTTAAAACTCTAGAAGTTAGGTTTGAAATCCATTCGCCCCTCATAGAAGCCAGACGTTCTGCCAATTTTCAATTGCTTTTATGCGAGTATTCGCCATTAGGAATAGACAGGACTGTATGAAATCACAATTATAACGAATGAAGAGCAGGATTTACAGCACAAATATTATAGATCTATGTGCAGTGTAATAAATGAAATTCATTTATTATTCGTGTTTGTATTATCCCTGCAACGTCGGGATTTTATCTAGTAATACAACAAATTGCTATGTGACAAACACGGAGCCATTACTATTTTATTTATGTTTACTTCTTTAATATGTATATAATAATTTTACAGAACTTAATATGGATTTTTACTTTCTGTAGCACATATGTAATATAAACATAGCAAATTGAGAGGGTACTGTATTCTACCAAAACTTCGATACAGAGATTTCACAAGAAATACATGTTTGGGAGTCCATTACTTTAAATAATTTTTAGAAAAAGGTTCGTGTGTGTCCGTCGTTGTCTGTACCTATGAATAGCGTAACTCAAAAAGTAAAAATCGTTTAAGTAACAAACTTGATATTTACATAATTTCAGCATCTTTCAAGGATGTGAGACAAAGATTTCCAAGAAAATCCCCAGCACAAACTATCCTTTACATGGAAAAACTTTCAAAATGTTTGATTTTCTCAAAAATAGCCGTAACGATTTTGAGCAAAATACCGTCTATTAAAAATATTTATATGACAAAATATATATATCTTGAATTTTCTGGAAATAGACTTTGCAATCCTCTTCATTCTGCATAACTAGTAAACCGTAATAAATAGAGAAAATATTCTTCTCAAAAATGTAGATTTCATTAAAACACAGAATTTATGTCATATATAATTTTGTAGCATTAACAGTTTCCGCGATATTCTTTGTCATTTTTTCAAATGTAATATTTATACCTTTCTCAAACAGCAAGTCAATATCTGATTTTCTTTGTTTTACTCCTGACCATGTAAAGAGAATCGAATTTCAAAGTAATTCACCTAGCGACAGCATTTAAAACATTCGACTATCAGTTTAAGCTGGTATATTCTCTTATTCACCTTAAATGTATAAGGAACCAAGTAATAAGACCATTTTTGCTTATGTTTATCCTGATTAACACGAAGTAGATAAAACAAAAGTATTTTATAAGAATAGTTTGTTTGCAGAACAGAATCAGGAAGGCATGTGAATGGAACACAGATTTTTAAAGTTATTTTGTATAAAAATTATGTTCCTTTAATCAAAAACACTAAAACCATCCTTAGGAATACGAAAAAAAAAAACTTAAGTGCTGTTTGGAATGGGAAACAATCTTCGCCTTATATTGCTGGAAGATGGCTGAGATAAATACAGAATATTGAGTTGTGCATTTCACGTGCGCGTGCACACAAGATAAAGTTAAAAGGAATAGAAGAACTGGGGCAAATAAAGAAAAGTTAAATGAAATATCAGTCGGGTTCTTTGAAATCAGTAAGTTACCAAACCATTATAAGCAAAAAATACAACAAAACTCAGACGATAAAAATAAAGGAAAAGAAGTAGCGTAAAGGAAGATGTTGGCATAAAGACAAGACACACAAAGAAAGCAATTTACCTCCTCTTTCAGATGACTGTTCCCCAGTAAATATTTCACCAATCACATTCAGAACATAGGTTCTTGTGAACTCGAAAAGCGTTTGCTTGCCTTGCTATATTTATTCCACCTCAAATAGATATCTCAGAATCAGCACACGACCTTGACTATACTAAGAGAGCCTAATCTAAGACCTTTGCTTCTGCTTATGAAAAAATATGAGTTTACGAGCATGGTGAACCATTACTGTAGATTCTATTAAATAAAAATGTATTCTATGCATTCAACCCAAACATTCGATATTAAGCTTTCACCGGAAATATAAGTTTCAAGGTCCCCGAAAATTACAAATAAATTATAAATATTGTTGTGTTTTGTGTGGTCTGCGAGAGTATAATTAAAATTCTGATGTTTTCCATTCACATGACTTTCTATAGTTTCTCCATAAACAAGTTTTCCTTACAAAAGATTATTATTTTTTCTACGTCATACTAATTGATATAAACATTAGTAGAAATGGTGTTATTACTTGTTTCTTGTGTTAGACCACTTAATTTTGCTCAGAGGCCTCTTTATCGGGCTCGAAGTTCTTTCACGTGCCGTAAATCTACGACACGGGACCAACGGCTTTACTTCCCTTCGGAAGGTAGGCATGCTAAAGAGTTTTACTCCCGAAAAAAATTCATCGTCCTCCGCCAGGTTTCAACCCACTACCTTGTGTACATGAGGTTACCATGGTAATCATTGCACCACAGAGAACGACTAAATACTCCTAGAAGGAAAATACACTAGGCTAAAGTCTAGTGTCTAGTCTAATCTTTTAAAAGGTGATTCAAATTCGTTTCTTTGCATGGCCAGGAGATGGAAAAGTCCCATACGAGACAAGTTAAAGTATT
Source organism: Hymenopus coronatus (assembly GCA_030762935.1). Lineage (NCBI taxonomy): Eukaryota > Metazoa > Arthropoda > Insecta > Mantodea > Hymenopodidae > Hymenopus > Hymenopus coronatus. Next base: position 34,810,079 of record CM060897.1, read on the forward strand.
TTAAAATTGAAACAACTAACAAAGGCTATTTCGGAAATGGCAAACTCCACAAAAATGTATGACATAAATGATGTGCTTTAACGAGATCTATATTTTTTGTGTAGTAAGTTTTTGTCTATCTCTTACGGTTTATCAATTATGTAAAGACATCCAAGATGAGGAGGTCTTTAGAGGCTAGTTCCAAAAAATTTACGATATATATTTTATTTGGCATGTTCATATCTTGAATATGCCGTACTTTAATCAAAATTGTTAGAGTCATTTTTCAAAAATCGAAAGTTTTTAATCTTTTTCATGTAAATGGGAGTTTGAGATGGGGGAAATTCCCTCAAAATCTTTGGGTCGCATCCTTGGAATATGGTGAACTTAAATACAAGGTATGTTATTTTACCGATTTTTATTTTTAAGTTATGGTGTTCACAGAGACGGACACACATTCAGACACACACACAAACACCTTGTTCTAAATATGCTTTATTTGGAAACAGAGGACCGAAAACGTGTATTTCCGGTGAAATTTCGGTATCAAATTTTATGTGGAGTGCAATAGCTTCTCTACATATACGTATACTGTGTACTAAAAGTAAAACTTTTTTTTTTTTTTTGGATTCAGTGAACCTCAAAATCTGTATTTACGTGATATCTCGGTAACCAGTTTTGAGTGAAATACAGTACCTCCTCTACCGACTGTGTAAACTGTGTGTGCACGCTAGAGAAAGTAACAAAAGGCGGCTTATCTTTGTACAGATGTGGTTGGGTGCGCATTTAACGAGCCCCTTTGTTTCTAATTGGAAGCCAAAAGCCAATTCCGTTAATTTTATGTAATTGATGTTTAACAGAACAAGGCTCTGTGGTGAAAATTCTGGACTTAATTAAGTAATTAATTAATTAACTTTTTATGCGCTGCAGTTATTATTGGATTTATATCATTTCAGCATTTGGCGTTTACTTGACTGTATAGCTAATTACGTAACTTCAGTATCCCTTCATCTGGCGGATATCCTCCTGATGTTCCACATTTTATTGAGCAGTAGTACCTAATGAGGACCTTTTATGGTCTTTAAATGTAAGTTACGTCGAAGCATTATTTAGTTTGACCGCTGTTTTGCACAAAAATTAAAATCCTTTATCGCTATGTTACGTTTTTACTTTCTGTAGCATACCTATATGTGCAACACATAGATGGATAAAGTATTGCATTCCACAAAAAAAAAAAAAAAAATCGATACCAAGATTTTATCGGAAATGTGGGTTTTAAGACTTCCTGAATTGAAAAAAAAATCTGATGTGTTCCATTCACATGACTTTCTCTACATCTCTGCAACAAATTATTGTTAAAAAGCTAATGCTTCTATTCACTTCATGCTAATTGAGAAAAAATAACCAGAAATAGTCCTTGTAAGTAGAACCAAAATAAGGGAGTACCATAGGTTAAAGTGATAGTCAAAAGCTGGTTGCTATTGACTGAAGTTCCTTTGTTTGTATGGACAGCAGTTGACAAATTCCTGTATGAGAAAAGTATAAGCTCTTTAAAGCTGAAACCAATAACAAGGAATATCTCAAAACCGATCAACTCCATGAATATATATAACATAAATTGTGTGTTTTATCGTGATCTACATTTTTTGTGCAGTAAGTTTTTGTCTAGCTCTTACGGTTTACCAATTATGCAAAATTAAATAAAAATAATCTAGAATAAAGATGTCTTTTGAGGCTATTCCCAGAAAATTCAAGATATACACTTTATTTGGCAAGTAAACATCTTAAATATATAATATTTCAATCAAAACCATTAGAGCCATTTTTAAGAAAATCAAAATTTTCGAATTTTTTCCATGTAAAGGGTAGTTTGGGGTCTTTCTTGAAAATCTTTGTGTCGCATTCTTCAAAGATGTCAAACTTAAATGCCAAGTTTGGTTTTTAACGGTCTTTTTGTTTTTTTAGCTATGCTTGCCTCAGCACAGAAACATGGATATTTTTATAAAAATGCTTTCTTTGGACTCAGGGGGTCTCAAAGCATATATTTCCGGTGAAATCTCGGTATCGAATTTTTGGGTGCAATACAATACCTTCTCTATACACTATGTACATAATAGGTATAGAGAAATTAGAAATAGGAAAATGTATATATATATATATATATATATATATATATATATATATATATATATGTGTGTGTGTCTGTGGGTAGAATAGCTCAAAAACGAAATGTGGTATTTAAGTAGAGTATTTTGATGGACGCGACATGAAGATTTTCAAGAAAATTCTCCACCAACTACATCTTACATAGACTATTTTTCGAAAATTTTGATTTTCCCAAAAGTGGCTTTAATGATTTTGATTGAGATAGCATCTGTTAAATATGATTTCATGACAAACGAAATGTATATCTTGAATTTTCTGGAACTAGCCTGTGAAGACATCATTTTGAATAACTGTTGTATAATTGGTAATCCGTAATAAATAGATAAAAGTTACTACACAAAAATATAATTCTCGTTAAAACACAATTCATGTCACATACTTTTTTGTAGAATTAACCGTTTCTAAAATATTCCCGATTATTCGTTTAAATTTGAAACTACATAAACATTTTCAACTGAGAAGTCATCTTTTGTTTCATATCTCATTTGTTTTACTTCTAGTCACGTAAAGAGAACCGAATTTCAATTGTTTCACATAGCGATAACTTTTAAACGAATTGACTATCGTGTTAGCCTACCTAGTATATCCCATTTTCCTTGTACATACCAGAAACGACGTAATAAGACTACTCTGCTAATGTTTACCTCGATTAACATGATGCAAATAAAATAGAATAGTTTGCTTTCAGAACAGGTAGAAAAAGTCATGTGAATGGAACAATTTAGAATTTATAGTACGTCTATAAAAAAATATGTTTTGTTCAGTTTACATGACTTTCTCTATCTGCTATGCAGCAAATTTTTCTCATAAAATATCTTCTCTCTGCTTCATGCTAATCTAGATAAACATCAACATATTACCTAGTTCCTTCTAAGTAGAAGGTAAATACAGGAATACTCTAGGATAAATTGATTTTGAAATATTTAAAAGCCGTTCGCTATGTGATGAAATAGAAATTCTCTTCTGTTTTCATGACCAGATGAAAAGGTGAATAACGACTTCCTAAATGAGCATGGGAAGATAAAGGACATTTTAAAACTAATAACAAGGAATATCTAGGAAAAGGTTAGCTCTACAAAAAAGAAAATGCTTATGACATTAGTTGTTTGTTTTTTAGATTACATCTTTTATGTCTATCTCTCACGTTTATCGCCCTCCATGGTGTAATGGTTACCATTCTAACTTCATATGCACATGGTCGTGGGTTCAAACCCAGCGGAGGACGATGGATTTTTTTCGGGTGTAAAAATCCTTAGCATGACTTGCTTCGGAACCAGATATTTGAAATAATTTTAATAAGATTGAATTTTATTAATTTGACTATTTTGGCAGAAGTAAAGCCGTTGGTCCCGTGTCGTAGATTTACCAACGTAAAAGAACCTCAAGCCTGATAAGAGAGGCCTCTGAGCAAAATTAAGCGGTCTTTCACACCCATTTAGAATGGTACGGTGAGAACCACAGTAGTTAAAGAGCGTCCATAAATAACACGGCATTTCATTTTCTCTCACGTTTACTTGTTACGCAAAAGGCATTCAAAATAAAGAGGATTCCAGAGAATATTCTCAAGACGTTCTACACATATGCTATGGCATGCAAGTGTTTTTAATTCACAATATTTTAATCAAAATTTGGCAATTTTTGAGAAAATCGAAAGTTTCGAAAAAATTTGCAATGTAAATGGTATTTATGGTGGGGCACTTTCCTGAAAAATTTCGTTTCGCATCCTTGGAAGATACTAAACTTAAAAACCAATTTTGGTTTAACCGAATTTTCGTTTTTGAGTAATGACACAGACACAGATCCCTTTTTCTAAAATTTATGTTTTCAATGTTTCAAAACATGCGTTTTCAGTGAAATATAGTTATAGAATTTTCTCTATGTACTATGTACATTGTACATACGTTTTAGAGGAAGTAAAAACGCCTTTGTCAGGATTCTTCAAAACATGTATTTCCGGCAAAATCTCGATATCTAATTTTTGGGTGAAATTCATACAAATGTGCTAGAGGAAGTTATACATGCAGTAATATGCATTACTTTTCATGCAAACCTTTTGCTTGCACCCCTAAAATTATTGGATTACAAAGCGTATAATAACAAAGTGATTTATATACGCTCCAAAGCCAGTTTCATTTTAAAATGCGTTGTATTAGCTGGTGTAACCAATGTAACCTTTCTACAATGCGTGTATAGTTCCACTTTGTGTTGTAACTAAACATGTAAAGCAATTCATGTCTTCTGTAATAAGCATTAAACTGGCTTTGCCTGCTGCTTATCGTAACATTTAGACAGAGATAGAATTTGTAAGTAATCTACGCTTCATTATACTCATATTAAGTTAAAATAAGAACTGAAGCTTTCCTGGCGACGTGTTAATTCAAAATCTTCTCGGGCTTCTAGCCAGGTAAAGGTGTCAAGCCAAGTTTTTACCTGGCTAGAAGCCCGAGAAGATTTTGAATCACATTAAGTTATTAATAGAGTTCGAACCTTTATACTGCGATTACGGAAGGAGGTCCGGGGTTCGATTCCCGGCTGGGGCGGGGAATTTTTCTTTAGCCAGAATTATTCCCTATCCCCTCAGAGTCTGGAAGTATGTACGGGAGAGTGAATGTGTGCGTGTTTGAGGAAAATAAAATGATTTAAATCAAACGTAAAAGAATCTATAGACAACGTTTTGTTTCAAGTGCAAACCTCCCGGTATGATCTTAGATGTTAAAGGGGGATATATAAATGAAACAATTAAAAAAAATAATGTGTAACAGCGAAGTAAAGAAAGTCATGGAACACATCAGAGTTTTTACAAGCTTGTAAACTGTTACGAACTAAATATCAGCTTCTGCTGCTACACGTCCCTAATGATTTCATAAAGTACGTGGGAGGTACTACATGAAATTAGCTAGTTCGCCATTGCAGTTTAAAAAGCTAACCGTGCATCATGGGCTAAGCCGGTTAGTTATTTGCTTTGTTTGTTCATTTATGTACACGCTTTTAACTGCTATGGTCATATCGTGGGCTTTTGACTGAAACATAGGTGTTTTACTCTTTGATCTTTAGGTAGCTTGCTGTAGCTGTTATACACACACATTCACTCTCATATCCACACTTTCAGACTGTATAGATATAGAAGGTACGGTATAATTCCAATAAAGGCATTTCGTCGCCGCCGAAGCCGAGTGGTGAGCTGGTAAACGGAGGGGAAATGTGACCCGGAGTTGTTATTAAAGTGCTGCATCTGTGAAATTTAGAAATTCCACAATATATTTGTGTATAATATATGTTATTGAAATGTAACACAATTATTCTACACAATAACTGTGATATGTCTGCCATGCGTCAAAATTCTAGCTTGCATGGTTATTTAAATAATACTTTTTATTTTCTCTACATGTACTATGTACACAGTATATAGAGTATGTATTGCATTCCACCCAAAAATGCTATATCTAGATCTTATAGTAAATACATGTTTTGAGACCCCCTGAATCCAAAATAAATTTTTTTAGAGAAAGGTCTGAGTGTGTGTCCGGACAGCATAATTCAAAAATGAAAATAACAAACTTGGTATTTAAGTTTGGTATCTTATAAGGATGCGACACGAAGATTTTCAGGAAATTCCCCCCACCCCAAATTAGCCTTTGCATGGAATATTTTTCTAAAATTTTGATTTTTTCAAAAATAGCTGTAAAGATTTTGGGTAAAATACCTTAAGATTAAGATATTTTTATGACAAACGAAATGTATATCTTTAATTTTCTGAGGATAGCCTCTGAACACCTCTTCAGTATGACTTTTATGTAACTGGCAAACCGTAAGGGATATACAAACCTTACTACATAAAGAATATAGATTTCATCAAAACATATAATTTATGTCATATACATTTTTTTTTGTAGAGTTAATCGTTTTCGTGATATTTCGAATTATTGGTTTTTCAATTTTAGCCACTTAAATTTTTCTCAAACGGGAAGACATCTTTCTTCTCGTTTCTCGGTTGTTTATTCCTGGCAAGCAGAGAGATTGGATTTTCAATTGTTTCACATAGCGACCGGCTTTTAAATGACGAGACTATCGCTTTAGCCCGTGCATTTTCTTATTTTCGTTCTTCTTACAAGGAAGCTAGTAATTAGACTAATTCTGCTTATGTTTGTCTTGATTAGTATGATATAGATAACAGATTAATGTTTTGAATAAAAGGTTTGTTTACCGAACAACTAGATGGCATCATGTGAATGGAAAAAATTAGATTTTTTCCCTTCCACTTAGAAGGAACCAAGTAATAAGAACAATTTCTGCTAATATTTATCTCGATTAGCATAAAATAGAAGAACAAGATTTTTAACAATAATTTGTTACAGATATGTAGAGAAAGTCATGTGAATGGAACAATCAGATTTTTTATGGTCTAAACCGTAGCCGTATCTAGACATGGCCGGGTCCTCGCTGCATGGCAACATCGGTTAGCAAGTTCTTTGCGTCTTGCTATACATAATGTCAAATGTTTGAAAACCTCCATGTTTTTCTGTTTTAAGGAAAACAGTTATTATCTAACACACTATGGTTACTGACTTGTTATACAGTGGGCATTATCTTTAAGCCTACTTTTGTTTTTGTGGGGAATAGAGCATTTTAGTGACATCAAAGCTTAAATACAGTAATCAATACAGCTCGGTTTTGGGTTCCGAAGCGCACACAGCTACGAAGACACAGAGCAGTCAACGATATATAGAGAGGATAAGGGGGAGAGGTATTTTAGCGTAAACATGCACATGTTGAGACGTAATTTGTTCCAAGAGTAGTTCATTGCATATAAATGCATTATATGCATAGTTATAATTCATAAAGTAACACAACAAAATAATTATTTCATAATATGATTAATAAATAAAAACTGTAAACTGCACTTCTACAAATAAACGTGTAAGGCTTGATACAAATAGTTCAGGACAATAATGTACACAGCTTTGAAAAGACAATGAATATAAACGACCCAAGCCCATTCAGAATTATTTGCAATGAATTTCAAGATACATCTTTATAGCATCGAAAGAAAAGGCTCTCCTCCTGTCATTCAAAATATGTTTGAAACATCCACAAGTTTGTATACTGTTGAACTTCTACCCTTTCATATTTTCGACATTTCTCAATCTACACTCTCTTTCAGTGTTCACTAGTTTATCTACTAGCATGGACTAAACGAGGCCAGGCAGTGAGCAATACTAAATAGTATAACGCGTTTTTAAATGGGCTGTAGAGACTACGCCTAATCCACGTCATATACTTATATTCTGAGTACACCGAACCTAACGTGGCCGAGTGGTTAGACCACTCGCCTCTCACCTAGACGGCTCCGGTTCAATCCCAAGTGACCGCATGTGAGCTTTGTGGTGGACGGGTTTGTGGGGCGGGTTTTCTCCGGGTTCTCCTATAAAGCGCCCTCTTTTTTCACTTTAATTTGTCATCAGAGCATAATCTTAACATTAGTTCAAACGGATTACATAAAAACTAATATTTTCATAATTTACTAACAATATTTGTATGGAGGCTGTCATTTGGAATACAAGAATGCTTTGTGTTTTATATTTGGTGAAACATAACGGTCGCAGATTTCTTATTAGGTATGTAAGTTGAATACACTCTGCAAGTAACACACTTCTACATCTTGCCACGTTATAACTTACACATTTTAAGACCTCATTTTGTAGACGTGCACCATTTATGCACATTTCTACACTAAGATCCTTGATCACTCTGAGACTGAAAATTATTTTAGCAGCACTAGTTACCTCTAGTTTATACATTATATAATTGATTCGTTTTTAGATACTGCCCATACGATCTGTTTAGGCGGTTATGGGATACATTGTCTGCAAAGTTAGAAAATCCTGTTCACGGTTTTCTTGCTTTGCCATTTTTTTCATCCTCCTTTAGCTTTTTTAGGCGAAGATAAATTTCTCCTCTTCCCTTCTCTACATAGTACATTGTACATAGATAAAGAAGATATGCACTCCGTTCAATACCGATATTTCAGCGGAAATACAAGTTTTAGCGTCCGCTGTATATAAAAAAAACATTTTTGCAAAAAGTCCGTGTATGTGTATGTGTGTGTGCGTTGGTGTCTGTGAACACAATACCTCAAAAAACGCAAAGTCGGTAAAATACCAAACTTAATATTTAAATTTAGTATCTTTCAGAGATGCGACATGACGATGTCGAGAAAAATCCCCCTACCTCAAACCACCCTTTATGTGGAACAAAATCGAAAATGGCTCTAAAGATTTTGATTGAAATACCGTACATTAAATATATTAACATGAAAAATAAAATGTATATCTTGAATTTTCTGGGAATAGCCTCTGAAGATCTATTTATTCTTGACAAATATTGGTAATTTGACATAATTGGTAAACCGTAACAGATAGACCAAAACTTACTATACAAAAAATATAAATCTTATTAAAACAAACTCAATTTATGTCATATACGTTTTTTATGGAGTTTACCATTTTTTAGATATTTGTTGATGTTGGTTTTAGTTTTAAAATACTTATTCTTTTCTCATTTTTCAACTTCTGACATGCAAAAACCGGATTTCAACCACATGACAACCAGCTTCTAATATACTTGACTATTGCATTAGCCTAATGCTTTCCCTTACTTACCTTCTACTTAAAGAAATCAAGCATTAAAATCATTTCTGCGAATGCTTATGTCGATTATCATGAGGTCGATAAGAGAATAAGCGTTTTAGTAATAATTTGTTTCAGAGATGTAGAGAAAGTCATGTGAATGAATACATACATTTTTTTGTTTAATTTCACTAGCATAAATTAGATATTAAGGCAAATTCGGACTTAACAGGATGATCGCGTTTACGAAAATAAGTGTTTTTATTGTGTCTGCATATTTCTGAACAAAACTCACGGAACTTTCCTGAAAATGTTTCACATCTATCACAAATCTACTAAATTGTGACGAGTCTGCCGAAGAAATAAGAGCTAATCTATTTTATCTAAAGCGGATTCATTATGTATTCATCAGTTTTATTATGTTATGATAATTTCTTATCCACTACTCTATGTCTGGCATGTTTATGCAATATTTATATTTCTACAGACACTATAACTATGGACATTTTGGCACAAATATACAAGCGAGGAAAGTATCTTGCACTGAAACATGTGTTAACGTTGCTCAGCTGATAGAACTTACTGCGATGTTGCCACATATACTAGGCCATGTCTAGAGATGCCCATTTTTACTTTCTCTAGCCCCGTATGTACAATGTGTATAGAGATAGAGAAGTATTGTACGAGGTACGTCCAGAAAGTGAGTTCCGTTAGGTAATACAATTAAATTGTGTACAGACACAGAATAATTATTTATTGCACAAAATTCTACAACTCAAACTACTTTTGCACATAACTTCAGAAATGTTGCAGGCATTTGTCATAACGTGGCACAAGTTTTTGTATATCTTCTTCATAGAAGTTTGCCGCCTGTGTCTTCAGTTTTTCGGTAACAATTTCAATGAGCTTAGGGGAAATTCCATAGCGAGAGCACTAATTGTAAACTTGCTGTTTTCCTGGATCTTGTTATCAATCGCGTGAACCAGTTCTTCTGTAACCAAAGATGGACACCCACTTCTTTCTTCATCGTGCACTTCACTGCGTCCTTCATTGAACTGTCGGACCCATCTTCTCACCATTGAATCGCTCATCGCATTTTGTCCGTAAACTTCGCAAATTTGCCGATAACTTTCAATTGGTTTCACTTTCCTAGCATTCAGAAAATGAATCACAGATCTGATTTCACAAGCGGCGGGATTTTCAATCAACACCGACATTGTAAACAAGCACAACAAAGCGTATGTGGCTGACAGCGATCTCAAAATGGCGCACGTTTCTTCTCCTTGATACAGAGCGTCTACCGCGTATGTGCGAAACTGCGATCGTAGCGCTGCAGCGGAGATAAATTGAAACAGAACTTACTTTCTGGACGTACCTCGTATTCCACCCAAAAATTCCATGTCAAGATTTCATCGGAACACATGTTTTAGGACCTCCTGAGTCCAAAAAAAGCATTTTCGGAAACAGGTCCGTATGTCTGTCCCTCTGTCTGTGTGTGTGCCTGTGGGTCTGTGGGTCTGTGGACAGCATAGCTCAAAAACGAAAAGACGGTTAAATACCAAACTTGCTATTTAAGTTTGGTATCTTCCAAGAATGCGACTCGAAGATTTTCTAGAAAGTGCCCACACCCCTAACTACCCTTTACATGAAAACATTTTCGAAAATTTTGTTTTTTTTAAGAATGGCTCTAGCGATTTTGATTAAAATACCACATATTAAAGGCATTTCTATCACAAATAAAATGTATATCTTGAATTTTCTGGGAATAGCTTCTAAATATCTGTTTGTTTGGGATGAATTTTGCTTAATTTGGCATAAATAGTAAATCGTAAGAGATAGACAAAAACTTACTCTACAGAAAAAGTAGGTCTTGTTAAAATACACAAATTATGTCATATACATTTTTTTCGTGGAGCTTATCGTTTTCGAGGTATTCCTTGTTATTAGTTTCAGTTGTGAAGTACTTACACTTTTCTCAGACCTCCCGTCCGTTTTTCTTTTGTTCTACTCCTGGCCAAGCAAAGAAACGATTTGCAATGAAAATCGCATAACGACAGCTTTTAAAACATTTGACTATCACTTTAGCCTAGTGCATTCCCTTAGTTACAGTCTATGGATAAGGAACTAAGTAATAAAATTCTGCTAATGTTTATCTCGATTACCGTGGTGTTGAAAGAAGAATTATCTTTTGTAAGAAGCTTGTTTGTAGAGTAGCTAGAGAAAGTCATTTGAGTGTAACACATACGATTTTTTACAGTGTTCAACGCCCACTTTTAATGCTATGGCACCGCACGCAATGACCTGATGATACATGGAATACAGATGCCGTACCAGTGGCATGGATGGCTGGGGAAACCGGAGGTAACCCGCCCCTGCACCGCTTTGTCCACCACAAATTCCACATGCGGTCGCCTGGGATCGAACTTGGTGAGAGGCAAGTGGTCTAACCACTTGGCCATGGCGTGGACAGAGATGTATATGCCTAATCTCATTGGGCTAACAAAAGTGTGCTAAGCTTTTCAGGAAAATCCCACACTCTAAACTACCCTTTTCATGGAAGGATTTTTTAAACATTTAATCAAAAATGACTGTAGCAATTTTGATTAAAATGTCACGTATTAAAGTTATTTACATGACAAACAAAATGTATATATTGAATTTTCTAGAGATAACCTTTGAAGATCTCTTCATTTTGGACGACATGCATAACCGGTAAACAGTAGGTAAGAGATAGTCGAAAACTAATTACTATTACACAAAAAATATAGATCTCGTTAAAACACACAATTTATGTCATATTCATTTTGTAGAGTTAGCCGTTTCTGAGATATTCCTTGTTATTGGTTTCAATTTTAAACTACTTAAACTGTTTTCTAAACGAAAAGTCACCTTTCGTTTTATACCTCTTTTTGTTTTACCTATGACTATCACTTTGGCCTAGTGTATTACTTATTTCCCTTATAAGGATTTAGCTAAGAAGGCTATTCCTGAAAATATCATCTCGATTAGCATGAAGTAGATAGAATAATAAACTTTTGTAAGAATAGTTTCTTACTGAATAGGCAAAGCAGAGGAAGTGTCGCATTTCACCTAAAATTCGATGTGGAGATTTCAGGGAAAATATATGTTTCGAGCACTCTGAATAAAAAAACAAATACATTCACATGACTTTTTTGACCTATTCTGTAAGAAACTATTCTTATAAAATTTTATTATTCTATCTACTTCATGCTAATCAAGATAAACCTTTCCAGATATAGCCTTTTAAGAGGAATAAGTAATACTGGGCTGAAGCGATAGTCATATCTTTTAAAAGCTCCTTGCTATGTGAAACAATTGAAATTCGGTTTTCGTTTGCATCCCAGAGAGTAAAACAAAAATAGATTTAAAACGAAAGGTGACTTCCCATTTGGGAAAAGTGTAATTAATTTAAAACTGAAGCCAATTACAAGGAATATCTCGGAAACGGCTAACTGTACAAAATGTATTATGACATAAATTGTGTGTTTTAATGAGATCTATATTCTTTGGTGAGGTAAGTTTTTGTCTGTCTTTTACCATTTACCGATTATGCAAAAATCATCCAGAACGAAGAGGTCTTCAGAGGCTCTTCCCAGAAAATTATAGGTATACGTTTTATTTGTCGGTAAATAGCTTTAATATACGGAATTTTAATCAAAATTCTTACAGCCATTTTTGATAAAATAAACAAAAAATATGCGAATGTATTTGTTTTTTGTTTTTTTTTTTTTGTTTTTTTTTATTCAGAGGTGCGCGAAACATATATTTTCGCTAAAATCTGCACATCGATATCAGAGAAGATAAAAGTCCAAAGCATTAAGAAGAAAACTAATGTGTTTTGATGTTCAAAGATACATTACTTTCATTGCTTGTTGGGGTAGGGGAAAGGTGAGATTAGATAGGGTAGCTTGGACGCTATCCATGTTGAGATACTCTGAGATTACGTATGGTTGCGTATCAGCGAGCTCGAATCTCTCCCAATAGCGTATATATGCACGACGGCAACTTTGAAACCATATCAGACAGATTTACGGGCGGGAACAGGTGAGACTATCAGCCCGGAAAGTCGGACAGCTTCCTTATCTGATTGCAAATTCAGAAGTCCTGTTCCTATCCCACTGGGTTACGAATATTTATGGAAGAGATACCTTTACTTTCAAATTGCACTACGGACTATCCGAGATATATATATATATATATATATATATATATATATATATATATATACCTTTTCTATTTCAATCAAGATCACTTTAGAGTTTACTTCTTAAAACTGATATTACGAGTTAAAGAAAAAAATCTAATGTGTTCCATTCACCTGACTTTCTCTACATCTCTTATGCTTACTTTTACCTCATCCTAATCGAGAAAAAAACTAGCAGAAATAGTCTTACGAGATTCGGCTGATAAGTCCCCGGCCTCTCAATGAAAACAGTATTTAATTTTTTTTTTATTTCTCAACATAATCTCCAGAAAGAATAATACATTTGTCATTTCGGCTTTCTAATTTAATTAAACCATCTATATAATGCGTTTTATCAAGGTCATCAAAATAGCTGTTTACCGCATCAATGACGTCCTTGCTATGAAATCTTCGTCCTCCAAGAATTCTTTTTAGGTTTGGGAAAAGGTTAAAAACCAAACTTTGTATTTAAGTTTGGTATCTTCCAAGGATGCGAGACGAAGTTTTTCAAGAAAATACCCCCATCCCCATCTACCCTTTACATGGAATAAAATTTGAAAATTTTGATTTTCTCAAAAATGGCTCTATCGATTTTATTAAAATCTCTTATATCTAAGATATTTACATGCCAAATAAAATGTATATCTTGAATTTTCTGGGAATAGCCTCTGAAGACTACTTTATTCTGAATGAACTTTACGAAATTGTTCATAGCTGCTAAACCGTAAGAGATGGACAAAAACTTACGACACAAAAAATGTAGAGCATGTTAAAACACACAATTTTGTTATATACATTTTTATCGTGGAGATGATGGTTTTTGATATATTCCTTGTTTTTAGTTTCTGCTTTGAAAAGCTTATGCTTTTCTCATAAAGGAATTTGTCAACTCATGTTCATACAAACAATGGTACTTCAGTCACATAGCAACCAGCTTTTGACTATTCCTTTAACCTATGGTACTCCCTTATTTCGCTTCTACTTACAAGGAAGCAAGTAATAAGTCTGTTTTTGCTAAATTTTCCTTGATTAGAATGAAATAAATGGAAGCATAAACTTTTTAACAATAATTTGTTGTTGAGATGTAGAGAAAGTCATGTGAATGGATCACATAAGATTCTTTAATCTAGGGTTAAAACAATAATACGTAATGAATATATTACACTATTTTATTTAGGAGAAAGTCATGTGAATTGCACCGAGCGAGGTGGCGCGCAATACGATGTACCGCAAATGGTGGAAGTGGAAGGAATTAATATTTTCGATCCAGCTTGTAAATATGTCATAGAGAATTAGAAGGGATTATATAATGAATCAACCTAAAACAAATCCATGTATTATTCCCGTAATAAGTATATATGAGTTTAGGCTTTATTGCGGGGGAGGTTGGACAGGAAGGCGCATTTCACTTTTAAAGCCAATAGACTGTGCTTCCGTTCAGGGAGCGTCTGTCTGTTTCCTATAGAGCACGGCGTTAAGTTACAGTTCGATAATCAATCAAGACTCCTTCTTTAATCTTCCGCAACTGTCAGCAAATTCTCGAGCCATTTCATCTGCTGTCTGCTAATGTGACCTCAGAGGTTTTCGGTTACTTTGTTGGACACGACTGCTGCTCTTGGTTCACTTCTAAGTTTCCTACTTTTTATTCACTTTTGTCCTCTGACCTTTCTCATGTTTCTCTTCCACTTACTTGCAGTTGACAAGAGGATCGTATTCCACTATAAAATTGGATATCGAGAGTTCACCGGAAGTGCAATTTTGAGATTCCGTCCCACAGGAAAACAAATAGAAGGATATAATACGTTGATTTCATTGTTTCCTCTACTATTCTTCTAAAATATTCTTAAGAAACTTATTCTTCTTCTACTTTTTTTTTTTTTTTTTTTTTTGTAGCTTAACGTCCTTTAACCTGGTTGGTCATATCGGATGATGAATGAAATTGGTGAAATGATGCTCAAATGATCTCGGGGTCCATGGAGCTTAAAGCTACTCGACATTCGTCTTCTCAGTATAAGGGAAAACCCCGAAAAAACCTTATCCGGGTAACTCACCCTAAGCAAGATTCGAACTCACAACCTTTTGATTGTGAAGCAGACACGCTACCACCACACTACCCAGGCAGGCTCTTCTAGTTGTTGATACAGCTAAATTTACATTACGCATCAACATACTTTTTACCTTTTCTAGCACGTATGTACATACAATATGTATAGTAAATAGAAAGTGTATTGTATTCCACCCAAACTTTCGATGTTGAGATTTCCCCGTAAATGTGTGTTTTGTGGTCCCTTGAGTCCATTAAAAATTTACAAAAAAGTTCGTGTATGCGTACCTTTGGACGGCATAGCTCAAAAACCAAAAGTCGGTTAAATACCAAACTAGGCATTTAAGTTTAGTATCTCTTAAGGGTTCCCGCTGCTGTAAGGAGGACTCATTCTAAAAAATTACAAACATCTCCGACGAAAAGGAACAGAATTCCCCAGGACGTGAAATAGGACTGACCACAATGGCGCAGTCAACACAATAAAATTACATCCAATAAACATAAACAAAAATAATAATACAAAATATAACCTTCCCTTGGTCCCGCCTTTTCTACTGGATCTTCCTATCTCCTTTCACCTACCTCATCCCAATAAATTTAAACCTTAAGAAAAAATTAAGGTATAAAGAAACACCTCACTTGGCATTTAAGTTACCAAAAAACCAAAATTGATATAAATGCACTTGTCTCGACTGGCATGAAGTAAATGGAACAACATCTGCAAGGAAATTTTGTTTTAGATTAGGTGTAGAAAGAAATGCGAACGTGACACATCAGATTTATTTATTTAGTTTACTAAAAAAAAGTTTTTGAAAGTTTTGATTTTCTCAAAAATGGCTCTAACGATTTTCATTAAAATATCATATATTAAATATGTAAACATAAATAGTATATAAATGTTAAATTTTCTGCGGATAGCTACTGAAGTCCTCTTTATTCTGGATGAATTTTGCAAAGTGGTAAACCGCCGTAAAGTTAGAAAAGGAACTTACCACACAAGAGCTGTAGATTTCGTTAAAACACATAATTTATGTTATATGCATTTTTTGTTGTTGTAAAGCTGACCATTTTTGAGATATTCCTTATTATTGGTTTCAGCTTTAGTATACATTTACTTTTCTCAAACGGGGCCATACAAAGCGAACCGAGCCTCAATTGTTTCACATAGTGACCAGCTTTTAAAGGATTTGACTATCGCTCTAGGCTAATGTATTTCCTTATTTCCCTTTTACTTAAAACGAAGCAAGTAATAAGACTAATTCTGCTAATGTTTATCTCGATTACCTTGATGTAGATAAAAGAATACTCTTTTGTAGGAATAGTTTGTATTTGGAACAGCTAGAGAAAGTTGTGCGAATGGAACACATCATATCTTTTAATTTCTACACATACTCTGTACCTATATAGCAGGAAGAGAAAGTATTGTACTCCACCCAAAAAAGTCGAGATTTCACCGGAAATATACGCTTTGATGGCCTTGAATAAAAAAAATTAGAAAAAGATTCCTCTGTGTGTGCGTACGTGTGTGTGCGTGTGTGTCTCAGCCTGTGGACAGCATAACTCAAAAACGAAAAGATCGTTAAATACCAAATTTGGTATTTAAGTTTAGTAACTTCCAAGGATGCAACATGAAGATTTTCAAGAAAGTTTTCCCACTCTAAACAACCAGTTACATAAAAACATTTTAGAAAATTTTGTTTTTATCAAAAATGGTTCTAATGATTTTGATTAGAACTCTGTATATTAATGATATTTACATAACAAATAAGATTCCGAGATATTACCTTTTTTGTTTACTTTTCCCTACTTATATTTTCTCAAATGAGAAATCACTATTCACTTTTTTCCCCATCCTGGTCATGCAAATAGAACAGTATTTTCAGGCCATCCATAGCAAACCATAGACCAGCCAGAGCTTAACGTCATTAACCTGTTTGGTCATATTGGACGATGAATGAAATTGGTGAATGTTGCTCAAATGATCTCAGTGTCCATGTTTAAGTTACTCGACATTCGTCTGCTCAGGATAAGGGAAAACCCTGAGTAAAACTATATCCGGGTAACTCACCTTAAGCGAGATTCGAACTCACGACCACCATACAATCCCGGCAGGCATGAACATATTTTGACTATTGCTATAGCCTAGTGCAATTCTATAATTCCCTTGAAACTATTAAAAAACAAAACATTATTGTACTAATGTACCTTGGTTAGCATAAAGGAGATAGATCTTTACTTAGAATAATTTATTGCAGAAAGGGTAGAGAAAGTTATATGAATGTAACACAACATATTTTTTGGTTATGCTGTTCACAGACGCACACACACACCCTTACACAGAACTTTCTTAAAACATGAATTTTACTTTCTCTTCTGCACACACAGTACATAGGTAGAGAAATATTCGATACCAATATTTCACAGGAAATACACGATTTAGATCCCCTGTACCCCCAAAAAATCATTTTTAGAAAAAGGTCATGAGGTGTATCTGTAAACAGGATAACTTAAAGCCTTTAATTGTCAAACTTGATATTTAAACTCAGCAAGCTCCAAAAATAGCATACAAAAATCTTCAAGAAAATCCTCTCATCCCAAACTACACTTTATAAGTGTATTGTTATTATTTTTGTTTTACTACTGGTTTTGCAAGGATAATCGAATTTCAAAGCCAATCGTATATCGGCTGGCTTTTAAAATATTTGACTGCCACTTAAGCTAGGTGTATTCCTTATTTTCCTTCTACTTATAAAAAACTAAGTAATATAACAATTTCTGCTAATGTTTATTTAGATTAGCATAATGTAAATAAAAGATCATCATAATTGGAAACCATAACCTCAAAAGAATAATCTGTTGTAAGTACAGTTTGTTGTATAACAAGTGGATAAAGTCATATGAATGGAACAAATCAGATCTTTTTGATTTAGGGAACGTGTAATTCCGGTAAAATCTCGGTATCAATTTTTGGTTGGATTACAAACTTAAATCTTAAACTCTCTGCAAAAGTGCTATAAAATCGTTTCCATTCCAATGGAATTTTACCAAAAGTAACAATGCCGACCCTGCGTTGGTAAGGAATGCCTGGGCTGCTGTTTATGAGGATTTCTCCTTTATGCCACGTCAATATTGTTTACTACTCGTGAGTAGATACACATGGATCTGAAATATTCGGCTTTTCCCCTTGTGGCTTACGTTTAATGAAGGGATAAACTGCATGTTTACCTTTAGAAGCTTACATTAGAGCAAGGTTAATGGGAAAAACCGAAACAATGGCCTTAAGAGAGCTCAGGCATTAATAATAGCATGGCGTTTCTACGACGCTTATCTTGAATACAGATCGGGTTGATCCGGTTGAACATCTGCTTGGAGAGATAAATAAGGAATTATTTCTAAAACAATGCGGGTAGCAGTAGAATGAAAAACAATACAATATATGATTTTAATATAAGCCCCTACCCCCAACTAAAACAAAACACATTAGAAACACGCTATTAGATTTAAGTGGCTGCTTGAGAAGTAAGAAATACAAAATCTTATGTGTTCCATTCACAGGACTTTTTCTACATCACTGTAACAAACTATTGTAACTACTTCATGCTAATCCAGATAAACAATTAGCAGAAATGCTTTCTTGCAAGTACAAAAGAAGTAATGGGATACACTCGGTTAAAACGATAGTCACATCTTTCAAAAGCTGGTTGCCATGTGGATGAAATCCGTTTCTTTACATTCCCAGGAGTTGACAAATTCCCGGAAGTGAAATGTATTTTAAAACTTTAACAGATAACAAGGAATACCTTAAAAATGACCAACTCCATGTATATGACATAAATTGTGTATTTGAACGAGATCTACATATTTTGTGTAGTAAATTTTTGTCTATCTCTTACGGTTTACTAGTTATGCAAAATACAGAAAAAATCATTCAGAATAAAGAGATCTTCGGAGGCTATTCCCAGAAAATTCAAGATATACACTTTACTGTCACGTAGATATCTTTAATATACGGTATTTTAATGAAAATCTTTAGAGTGATTTTTGAGAAAATCCAAATTTCGAAAACTTGCCCATGTAATGGGTAGTTGTGGGTGGGGGATTTTCTTGAAAATCTTCGTGTCGTATCCTTCGAAGATACTGAACTTAAATGCAAAGTTTGATATTCAACGAACTTTTGGATTCAGGGGGACCCAAAACATGTATTTCCGGTGACATCTCGGTATGTAATTTCTGGGTGCAGAGTACGTGAAGAGAAAGTACAAATAGGATGTGTTCCACTCACATGAGTTTCTCTATTTGCTCTATAAATAAACGAGTCTTACAAAATATTATTGTTTTATCTACATCATGTTAATCGAGATAAGCATTACCCGAAATGGTTTTATAACTTGCTTCCAAGTAAATAGACGGAAAATATGGGAATACACTAGGCTAAAGCGATAGTCAAAATTCTAAATGCTATCGCTATGCGATTGTGTTGAAATGCTGTTCTCCTTCCTTGGCAAGGAGTAAAACAAAATAGATACGGAACGGATGAGGACTTCCCGATTGAGAAACGTATTTTAAGCAGCAAGGAATATCACGGAAATGGAGTTGTGCAATAAAATTGTATATGACATAAAATGTGTCCCTTAACGGACTCTATATTTCTTGTGTAGTAAGTTTTCGTCTATCCATTACGGTGTATCAATTATACAATAGCTTTTAGAATGAAGAGGGCTTCAGGGTCTCTTCTCAAGAAATTCAGAATACATATTTTATTTGCTGTGTAAACATCTTTAATGTACGGCATTTTAATCAAAATCGTTAGAGCCATGTTTTAGAAAGTCGAAAATTTCGAAAAATGTTCCATGTAGAGGGTAGTTTGGGATGGGAAATTTTTCTCAAAATCTTATGCCGTTTCATTGGAAGATACTAAATTTAAATGCTAAGATTGGTATTTAGTGGTCTTTTGTTTTTAGTTATGCTGTTCACACACAGACACTCATAAGGACCTTTTGCTAAATATTCCCTTTTGGATTCAGGTTTCCTGAAAACATGTATTTACGGTAAAATCTCGGCATAGAACTTTTGGTTGGAATACAGTAGGTAACTTCTCTACCTTTTATGTACATTGTACATACGTGTTAGGGAAAGTAAAAGAATAAATAAAAAGCGCTCTAGTCTTACCTTCAAATAACTTTATCTATCAATTCCTCTTGAAATTATTCCTACAAAGGATTACTACATTCTTTACTATCGCTGTAGGTAAAGAAGGTATTGCATTTCATCTAAAATTGGTCATGAAGTTTTCATCTAAAAATACGTAATTTATGCTCCCTGAATTTTTAGAAAACGGTGCATAAGATAGAGAGAGAGGGTGAGTGAGAGTGCACATGTGCGTGTGTGTCTTAAATGAATGGCACAATCCAAAAATGAAAGTTGGGTAAAATGCCAAACTTAGCAGTAAGGTTCAGTAACTGCCAGGATGTGACTCGACAATTTTCAAGAAAACAGCGTTTGATGTTATAGTTTTGCATCTTGGAAGAATGCGATAAAAAATATTTTTAAGAAAATTACTCACTCCGAACTGCCCTTTACATGGAAATATTTTCGAAAATTTTTATTCTCTCAAACATTGTTCTAACGATTTTGATTAAAGTACTGCATTTTAAATATATTAACATCACAAATAAAATACATACTTTTAATTTCCTAAGATTAGCCTCTGAAGTCCTCTTCATTCCGAATGTCTTTTGAATAGTTGGTAAACCGTAAGAGAAAGACAAACACTTTTTGCTCAAAAATGTAGATCTCTTCGAAACAAACAATTTGTCAAACAGATGTTGTGGAGCTAATCATTTCCGATATATTATTTGCTATAGGTTTAAATTTTCTAATACGTATACTTTTTCAAATAGGAAGTCGTTATTCAGTTTTACTCTTGGTCAAGCAAAATGAACGGAATTTGTATTGAATTAAAAAGCACGAAGTAGATAAAAGAATTAGCTTTTGTAAGAATAGTTTATGAATCATAGGTAGAGAAGGTTATGTGAATGAAGGAATTCGTAATTTTGAGTTATGCTGTTCACGGTCATAAACATACATACACAGTCAGACACATACGACCATTTCTCTAAAAATGCTTTTCTTGGTTTCCGGAGGTATGAAAATATATATTTCCAGTGAAATATTGGGATAGAGTTTTTGGGTGGCGTGCAATATCTAGGTACGTGATAGAGAAATATAAAATAAATTTCCCACCCATGCTTTGCCACTTCCTCTAGTCAGCCAGTATACCCCAAATCCAGTCTTTTCATGTTGAACTTAAGAAGCAGTCTATGAATTAAATGTTTCACTGGTTCTCCCACTGCACATTCAGCAAAAATACAGAGTGTCTCACTGAAAACACCAATAATATAAATGGTTATAACATGGAATGTATAAGCCAAAGAGAAAACAGTATAGTCAGATTTGGTAGTGCAGATCTTACAATTTATGTAACAATGGTTGCCATAGAGATGTGAACATTGAGAAACAGTAAACTGGAAATTCTATTCTGGCCTATTCAGATGAAAGTCTCGTGTGTTCTTTGGTTAGCAGAACCACGCTCTGCGAAGCACGTTCAACGCCGATTTCGTCGGGAATACATCCTTCCTTCTTGACTATAAGAGAATAATGGCCTGGAATGCAAAAGTGAAGCAAACAGGAAGCATATATCAAGCAGTGGTAAGCATACTGAAAAAAAGTTTCTGAAGAGAACATTAAGCTCCTACAAACCTGCTTTACATAAACCCAAGAACATCAACCCGAAAAGCAAGTTTACAACTCCAGATTATTCCTCGCAGTAGAGTTCGCAATGTTGTGCACTAAAGCTTCGTCTTCGAGCATAGAAAATTCAAGTCACACAGTAAATCAAGCACGTTGATAAACATAACAAGCTAAATTTTGCTGCGAGTGTTTTGGACAAAATTGACAAAATTAACTTGTGCTTACATCTGTTTTTTGAAGAGCCAACTTTCCAAATATCGGGAAAAGATAACAGATAGAATTGCAGAATCCGTAGAGCGAGAATCCTTCTGTTCTGTTTCAATATGAACGTTATTCACCCAAAGTTAATATCCGGTGCGGTTTAATGAATGATCGTGTGATAGGTCTTTTTCGCTGAACCTAAAGTGACTGGTGTTTTCAACAAGCTTCCTGTTTGCTTCAACTTTGCATCCCAAGTCATTATTCTCTTATAGTCAGGAAAGAGATCATGCCTTTGAAGGTTGTATTCCCCACGAAAGCGGCGTTGAGCATTTTTCATAGGCTTTGTTTCTGTTAACCAAAGAACACACGGGACTTTCTGGTCACAGAATTAAGAGTTTGCTGCTATTCCTTTACTTCTCAATATTATAATTCCATAGAAACTATTTTTACATTGTTATGTCAATTGCGAAATTTGAACTACCAAATCTGATTAGATCTATTTGACTTTGACTTATATTATTTCTTTTGTTGTTTTTCTAAAGTGTTTAACGCCCGCTTTTACCATAAATTGCACTGCGACCGATGACATTGATGATACATGGAATGAAAATGGAGCACCGGTTGTTGCGATGGCAGAGGAAACCGGAGAACCCGGAGAAAGCCTGCCCCTGCGCCGCTTTGTCTTCCACAAATCCCACATGCGTGCTTGGGATCCAACTAGTTGGTCATTTTTATTTGTGTTTTAAGTGGAACACTCAGTGTTCATCCGCAGCACAAAACCATTAATTAGATTACATGTAACATAAAAAAACAATTTAGTTCGCCTGGGTAGTGGAGTGGTAATGTGTCTGCCTCACGTGTCTGTCGTGAGTTCAAATCTCGCTTAGGGTGTGTTTACCAGGATAAGTTTTTTTTTCGGGGCTTTCTCTTGTCCTGAAAAGAATGTCAGTAACTTGAAGATCCATGGACCCTGAAATCATTTAAGCATCATTTCACCAATTTCATTCATCGTCCAATATGACCAAATAGGTTAAAGGACGTTAAGCAAAAAAAAAAAAAAAGTCCACAATTCGGCTACATTCAGTAACTCTTCAGATGGAACAGGTTATGAGCACGATATATTATTTCAATATTGAAGTTTCAGTATAAATGAATTGTTACTGCAGGAAAATATTCATATCATTCAAATTAAATGGCTCAAAATCTATCAAGTATTACGTTCATTTGCCACATAAGCAAGATTACAAGAATTTCCAACCTCTCTACTCCCCGCGGAGTTAAAAATAATGGGGATCACTCAGTAGCTTGAGTACTATTAAATGACACTGCCAGGAGCGCCATGGGGACCTATTATTAAATTCCAAGAAGGGCCAGGAAGAAATTGAGCGCAAAGCAATCTGAACCTTATTGGTCTTGTTCCAGTTTCTCCTCTTCGTTGGCCAGACTTGTGCGACTTCTTTCCCAATTAATGTGTTCTTCTTTGTTCACCGTCTTCAATGAGTTCATAAGCAATTATCATTACATGTACAGTTCTTATAACTTAACTAATCTACACAGATATATCAGAGAATGTTATTTTCATAAAAAAGCCAAGTAACTGGACACAAAATTTCCAGAATTCATAGAAGGAACAAACTGCATGTTTATGTGTTTAGCATTGTATCAATATTTCTACTTTCTCTACACGTATTATGCACATAGCAGACAGAAGTATTGAGTTGCACCAAAAAATTCGATATCCAAATTTCACAAGAAATATATTTTTTGAGGTATCTTGAATCTAAAAGAAAAATTTGTAGATAAAGCTTCACTTGATTGTGCTGTGCTGTGTGTGTATGTGTATGTGTGTGAGTCTGTGGATACCATAGTTCTAAAATGAAAACACAGTTAAATACCAAATGTGGTACTTAAATATCTTCCAAGAATATTACGAGATTTAAAAAAAAAAAAAAAAAAAACTGCCCCAAGCAAATGCTTGGAAAAGTTTGTTTTTCTCAAAAATGATTCTAATGCTATATATAAAAGATATTTAGAAGGAAAGTAAAATGTATATCTTGAATTCTCTAGGAATAGCCTCTGAATACCTCTTCATTCTGGATAAATTTTGCATAGCTGGTAAACCGGAAAAGTAGAGAAAAACTTACTGCACAAAAAATGTATATCTCGTTAAAACACACGATTCATGTTATATACATTATTTTCGTGTTGTTGTCCGTTTTTGAGATATTTCTTGTTATTGGCTTCAGCTTTAAAATACTTATTCTTTTCTCATACGGAAATTTGTCAACTCATGTCCATACAAAGCTACTTCAATCACATAGCAAGCAGATTTTAAAAAAAATGACTAAGATTTAGTTTAGTGTACTCCTTATTTCCCTTTCACTTACAGGAAACAAGTAATAAGACGCTTTCTGCTAATTTTTTCTCGATTAGTATAAAGTACATAGAAGAATAAGCTTTTTAACAATTATTTTCAGTAGAGAAAGTCATATGAATGCAACACATCAGAGTTTACTTAACTAATCTACACAGAGATATGACAGATCTTTATTTATCAATTTAAAAGTTTTAATAGTATCAACGATACAACACTTCCCGTTTTAATTCCAAAAGGAACAAGAGACATGTTTACGTCTTAGTTTTTTCTAATTTTTTACTTTCAGTACACTTACTACACGCTGTTTGGTAGAGAAGGTGTTGTATTGCATCGAAAAAGTCGATGTCGAGATGCCACCGGAAGTATATTTTGTGAGGTCCCTTGAATAAAAATAAACTTTTAGAAAAAGCTCCGCGCGCGTATGTGTACAACATATCTCCAAAACAAAAGTCCGTTAAGTATCAAATTTGGTATTAAGTTTAGTATCTTCCAATGTTGGGGCACGAAGATTTTCAAGGGTTCGCCCAACGTCGAACTACCCTTTACATAGATAATTTTTGGAAATTTTTGTGTTCTCAAAAATGGCCATAACTATTTTGGTTGAAATGTAGTATATTAAAGATATTTTCACGGAAAATAAAATGAATATCTTGAATAATCTGGGAATAGCTTCCGAAAACCGCTTCATTCTGGATAAATTTTGCACAGTTTATGAACCATAAGAATTAGAGAAAAACTTACTGCACAAAAAATGTAAATGTATTTAAAACACAATGTATGTCATATAAATTTGTTGTAGAGATAAGCGTTTCCGAGATATTCCTTATTATTGGTTTCAATTTTTAAACACTTAACAGTTTTCTTAAACGGGATGTCGCTCTTCGTTTCATATCTCTTATGTTTCACTCCTGCCCATTCCAAGAGAACCGAATTTCAATTGTGTCAGATAGCGACAGCGTTTATAGGATTTGACCATCGCTTTACCCTAACGTATTTCTTTATTTCCCTTCTGCTTACAAGGAGCTTGATAATAAGATCATTTTGATACTGTTTATCAGGATGAGTATGATGTGGGTAGACGAATAAGCGTTTAAAACAATAGTTTATCACAGAATAAGTAGAGAAAGGCTAGTGAATGGAACACACCGATTTTTAGTATCTCTACATGTACTATATATAGTGTATAGAGAAGGTATTGTATTCCACCCAAAAGTTCGATACCGAGATTTCACCGGAAATACACGTTTTAGGTTCTCCTGTATAAAAAAAAGCATTTTTAGAAAAAGGTCCATGTGTGTGCCCGTGTGTGAACACGATAACTCAAAAACTAAAAGTCGGTAAAATACCAAATTTGGTCTTTAAGTTAAGTATCCTCCTGAAATGCGACACGAAGATTTTGAGAAAAACTCCCCATCTCAAATTTCCCTTTAAATGGACAAAATTTCAAAAATTTTGGTTTTCTCAAAAGTGGCTCTAACGATTTTGATTAAAATACACTATATGTGTGGCAAATAAAATGTATATCCTGAATTTTCTGGATAATTAGCCTCTGAAGACCTCTTTATTTTGAATGAATTTTGCTAAATTTTGCGTCATTGGTAAAAACAAAAACTTATTAAACAAAAAAATGTACATCACGTTAAAACACATAATTTATATCATACAAGTTTTTTTCGTGGAATTGACCATTTCTGTGATGTTTCTTGTTGTTTGTTTCAGACGGATGTCAACTACATAGAAACCAGCTTTTTAAATATTTGACTATCGTTTTAGCCAAGTGTATTCCCTTGTTTTCCTTCTACTTACAAGGAAGCAAGTAATTAAGACAATATCTGCTTATGTTTATCTCGATTATCATAAAGTAGATAGACATGAGCTTTTTAAGAATAATTTGTTACAGTGATGTAGAGAAATTCATGTGAATGGAACACAATAGAGTTTTCTTGCTTGCAGTACAATACAGTAGTGCTTTAGGCAAGTGCTAGAAACGGCACAAAGAGAATCTAACGTTTGGTTCTTGTGGATCCAAAATTAAGTTGTCAATTCTTTTGTTACGTTTGAGCTATCGGAACAGGGCGGTTCCCTTATAAATCATTTTGATTACCTTTACAATCCGGTGCTCTTTTTACTGTTTCTATCGATCCCAGGACTGCAAGAGCTAGACTGTAGGTAATAACTGAATGTCGCATAGAGGTGGAGAAGAGAGAATTAAAACTTCACGGTCCTTTGAGGGAATGCTTTATTCTATGATTTATTTTTCGAAATTACTTCTCGCTAACATAACTGAGTCTTTATTTAGTGCTGTAATAATACCCTAGCGATGTTAACCATTAATTTATCTGTGTGGCAAATGTCCAACAACCATTTTGGCACATGGTAGAGGCCTTCTAATGGAGGTAGTTTCATGAGTAAAGTTTGAAATATTAAACAGGCCATGGGATTACCGTTAAGCTAATACAGCTCTAAGGATGGTTTAGAACACAAAAACAGAATGGGAGGGGTTACTTCTCTAGTTTTGAAATTAATTTTACTAGCCATTTCCAAATGAGATTTGTTAAAATGGTCATGTTTAGGGTGATGCATCTGCGAAATCTGGAAAATCCATACAATATAAATACACATTGGTGACATTTATAAGGGTGTTACACAGAATATTAGTGATATTGTTGTTATGTTTCAACATTCTAACTTGTATGATTATTTAAATAAAATTGTATTGCCTAATTCCATTATTATAATAATAATTCCGTTTACCTGTCACGCTTTGCCTAAAGAATTCTTACTCGACCACACACACACACACACACACACACACACACACACACACACACATATATATACACATAATAAAAATACGTCAATAATACGCTTTAAGAATAATGACACACAAATCTGATCTGTTACACTCACATGCCTTTCTCTGGCTGCTCTGCAAGCTTCTTACAAAAGACTCTTCTTCTTTCCACACAATGTCAATCGAGATAAGCATTAGCAGAATGTTCTTATTACTTAGTTCCTTGGTTATAAGTAGAAGGAAACTAAAGGAATGCGGTATGTTCAAGTGATAGTCAAATGTTTTAAAATCTAACGTTACGAGATAATGTTTGCAAATAGCTTCTTTGCTTGACCAGGAGTAGAACAAAAGAAAAACGGACACTTCGAGTCTGAGAAAAGTATAAGTACTTTACAATTGAAACCAATAACAAGGAATATCTCGGAAACGGTTGCCTCCACAACAAAAATGAAAGGTATATAAATTGTGTGTTTTGACGAGACCTACATTTTTGTGTAGTACGGTTTTGTCTATCTCATTCGGTTTAGCAGTTAACACAATTTGGCAAAATTCATCCAGAATAAAGAGGTCTTCAGAAGTTATTCCTAGAAAATTTAAGAGACACATTTTATTTGGGATGTAAATATGTTTAATATACGCAGTTTTAATCAAAATATTTATAGCCATTTTTTATAAAATCAAAATTTTCTAAACATTTTCCATGTAAAGAGTAGTTTGTGGTGCGGGGATTTCCTTGAAAACCTTTGTGTCACATCCTTGGAAGACACCAAATCTAAATACTATGTTTGGTATTTAACGGTTTTTTCATTTCTGAGCTGTTGTCCACAGACACACACATGGAACTTTTTCTAAAAATGCTTTTTTTTTTTTTTTTTGGAATAAGGGAACCACAAAAGATATATTTCTGGTGAAATCTCGGTATCGAATTTCTGGGTGGAATACAATACTTTCTCTATCCCTATATACATTGTACATATGGGGGTTGAGAAAATAAAAATGTTGATAACGAGTAGTCCTAGTGCAGGGCTGAAAGGGAGGTACAGAAGAACGAAAAGGGCCGATAAACCGGAGCACAGCGCCGCACGGAGATTATATGACCCATTATACTTCTAAGGTGACCTGGGAGCGCGGAACGGGGGAGAAACGCTTAGGGCGACCAGATTTGGATGACGACGGACGCAAGCGTGGGTGTGGTCCCTACTTTTACAGTTCAAAGGCATGCAAAGTAGCCCGGGCCTGCCCACAAACCCCTAACCTACTGCACCCTCTGGGGACATTTCATGTTCATCTAGCCCTCGCAACGTTGGCAGCCGAAGTGAATTGTGAAGTGATAACGGAACACTGAAATACTTTATAGCGATTTGTTGTTTGGATTTTATTGCAAAAATCTGATGTGTTCCATTCACGACTTTCTCTACATCTCTGCAACAAATTATTGTTAAAAAGCTAATACCTCTATTTACTTCATACTAATAAAACAAATTAACAGAAATAGCATAATTACTTGCTTCCTTTTAACTAGAAGTGAAATAAGGGAGTAGCATAGGTTAAAGTGATAGTCAAAAACTGGTTGCTTTGTGACTAAAGTTCCTTTGTTTGCACAGACAGGAATTGACAAATTCCTGTATGAGAAAGGTATAAAATTTTTAAAGCTGAAACCAAAAATAAGGAATATTTTAGAAAGGATGAACTCCAGGAAAAAAATTTATATAACATAAATTGTGTGTTTTAATGTGCGCTACGTTTTTTGTGCGGTAAGCTTTATCTATCTCTTGCGATTTAGCAGTTATGCAAAATTCATCCAGAATAAAGTAGTCTTTAGAGGCTATTCCCAGAAAATTCAAGGTATACATCTTATATGTCAGGTAAATATCTTTATTATACCATATTTCAATCAAAATTTTCGAAAAAAGTTCTTCGTGTCGCATCCTTGCAAGATACCAAACTTAAACATCAAGTTTGGTATTTTACGATGTTTTCGTTTTTGAGCTATGCTGTCCACAGACACACACACACACACACACACACACACACACACACACACACACACACACACACACAGGTCCTTTCGTCTTTAAGCTATCTTTTCCACAATCACAGTAAATTTTAACCCTACATTTGGGCATTCATTACATATAATTAAGAAAAAAAGAACATTAAATGCAAAAGTCGAGTCAATTTTTTATGTTTAGTATTTCTTATATTAAATGGAACAGAAAATTAATATTTATTGCAAGTATTTTAGCACTGTAATTTGAAATGCATACCTTGTATGTGTAGTTTTGAGAGTGGTAACTCAATGACATTTACACATTTTATGTACATATTTAATATTTCAGTGTTTAGGTCTTAACATTAAATTTGGACACCTTGTATCTAAGGATGTAAGCATCTGATTGTAACATAGGCTATAAAAGCCAAGTGATGTATTTTAAACATTTAATGCATTGAAAGTTTAAGATGTTTACTATTAATTGCTATGGGAGGACTTTAATGTTATGTATGCTTCGGCATGTTCCATGTTTAAGGCCTGTGCCCATCATAAACCTACAGAATACAATTTAATCTAAACTAATTTAATGTAGACACACACAGATTCACACATACACACAGACACGCCCTTATGGACCTTTTTCTAAACATGTATTTTTTTATTCAGGGGACGTCAAAGTATGTATTGTCAGTGAAATCTCGACATCGAGTTTTCGGGTGGAATACAATACCTTCTCTACCTAGTACATGCATACTACATGTAAAACTAAACTCCATGGCGCAACAGCCGAAGGTGGCCAAAGCCTACCGCCTGACAGCTGCGTCTCGAACGAGTACAGGTAGTACTGGAGAATGAGACGCGGTTAGCGCCTCGGGTCCCTTCCGACCGGTTAATGCGGTCTTCACAACCTGGAGGCGCTACTTCTCCATCGAGAACTTCCTGAATTGGCACCCCTGGGACCTCACGAAGCTGAAAGCGCCCCGAACCAGCAGCCGCGCTATCACCGCGCGTACTACGTGCAGAGAAAGTAAAACAACTTTTAGTAATACTAAGGGATCCTCTGCAAGTTCTGATAGTCTGAATACCGCATCTCTGTGATAAGACATATGTTAATTAGGAATATTTGCTTCAGTACTAAGCCACTGGCAAACAAAGAGAAACGTTGGAATGTTTTCCTGGTGTATCGGCCGTATTTATGTAGATGTTTCCGTCGGAAGCTGAGGCCATCTTTTGTGAGCACGGACTGTTTCTTGTTGCTATCTCTTTCCGTTTAAATTAACCGACATACCACCGCGTGGAATGCTCCATTCATTGCGGCGAGCCTGGCAAATGTTTGTTCCATCTTGGAAGTTTACTATTCCGTGTGCAAATGGCCGCGTTTCCGACTCTGTTAGCCTGATAGATTTACGCCTGTCATCCTTTACAACTTTTTACAGGCTTGCACTACTATTTTTATAGAGGTACACGTCATAAAAATCCCATGTTTTTCTTTTTTTCTTTTCTCTTGTCACGCTAGAGTTTAAACTCACCCTCTTCATGCCTTTCCTGTGTAAGATTAAATCATTACAACCCCCTCGTAAAGCGGAATTATTATGCTACCTTACATACATTCATTCACTTTTTTTCTGTTACCACGGAATATAAAGCGCAATACGTGCTATCTCAACTTTTACCTGGAGATTAACGATCACATTCAACATTTAGGTCATACGTTTCTGTCCAGTCCATCAGCAAAAACCATGCAACATTTTCAGTTCAGCAAAACATTACAAATACATTGTATGTGTGTACATATTTTCCTCTACCAGCTCTGAAAACAAATCCTTTACAAACTGACAGAACAACTGAGTTCAGTTCTCTTTACGCGACCAAGAGTAAAACAAATATGGATGAAACGAAAGATGACTTCCTGTTTGAGAATAGTTTAAGAACCTAGTTTAAAACTGAAACCAGTAACAAGGAATATCTTGGAAACGGTTAACTCTACAAAAAATGTATATGACATCAATTGTGTGTTTTAACACGATCTACATTTTCTGTTCAGTAAGTTTTTGTCTGTCTCTTACAGTATACCTGTAATGCAAAATTCATCCAAAATGAAAAGGTCTTCAGAGGTTATTCCCAGAAAATTAAGATATACTTTATGTAATGCAAACATTTTTAGCATAGGTATGGTATTTTACTTTTTGAGAAAAATAAAATTTTCAAAAATGTTCCATCTAAAGAATAGTTTGGATCGGAAATATTCTTGAAAATCTTTGCCTCGCAGTCATTGGAAGAAACTTAACTTAAATACCAAGTTTGTTATTTAATGGTATTTATGTTTTTGAGATATACTGTTCACAAACACACACACAGACACACACAGATTCACACATGATTCTTTTTCAAAAAAGGTTTGGATTCAGGGACCTCAAAACATGTTTTCAGTGAAAACTCGGCATCTAATTTTTAGGTGAAATAGAATATATTCTCTACCTATTATGTTTATAATAGGTAGAGAAAGGAATAATTAATGTTTTAGAACCGCATGTGGGATTTTTAGTGGCCAAAACGGCTCCTGGGTGGGATTTTTTCCAGGTTCTCCATTTTTCCCTACTATGCATCCCATAAATTGCTCTATCAGTATTTCGCCTACATTTGATATTTTCTACTTCGTCACGTTCATACCGGGCATTGGGATGTTACCTCATCCCTGAAAACTTTATCTCATCCATATTTCGTTTGCTCCTAAACAGGCATCTAATCCTAGGCGTAAACTTAAGTACTGGAGAGTGTAACTCTTGTATATGAGGAGGGTAGCCATAGAAGAAGAAGAAGATTTATTTTACTATCTCTATTGCTTGCCTCTAGTAGGCAGGTGGAATAGAATTCCACCAATCATTCAATATGAGATTTCATTAGAAATGCGATTTTTAAGCTCATCTGAATAAAAATGCCTTTTAAGTAAAAGGTCCATGTATGTGTGAAATGTTTGTTAAATGTATATATATATATATATATAATTTCGGCGTCTTTCAAGAATGTGACATGAAGATTTTCATGATACTCCCTCTCCCCTCTCCTCCTATTCATCTCTCTGTTTGAGAAAATAAAAAATTACTAATAAAAATTGTCCGTCTAAAGGACAGTGGAGATGGAGAATTTTATTGATACATATAAACACAGTGCCCCAGAAATTCGACCGCACAAATTAGCAGAATTGTAGAGGGGTCCTAATTAAACAGTTTGAAATATGGAAACTATTGCTCCTTTTACTAAATGTCAAAGTAATGGCATGTTTGCAAACAAAGAATACAACATAAAAAAATCAGATGTGTTCCATTCATATGGTTTTCTCTATATCTCTGCAATAAATTATTTTTAAAACGCTTATGCTTCTATTTACTTCCTGCTAATCGAGAAAAAAATAGCAGAAATAGTCTTATTTCTTGCTTCCTTGTAAGAATAAGGGAGTACCATAGGTTAAAGTGCCAGTCAAAAGCTGGTTGCTATGTGACTGAAGTTCCTTTGTTTGTATGGACACGAGTTCACAAAGTCCTGTATGAGAAAAATATAAGTTCTTATAGCTTAAACCAAAAACAAGGAATATCTAAAAAACAATCAACTCCAGGAAAAAAATGTATACAACATAAATTGTGTGTTCTAATGTGCTGTACATTTTTGTGTGGTAAGTTTTTGTCTCTCTCTTAGTCTTCAGAGGCTACTCCCGGAAAATTCAAAATATAAATTTTATTTGACAGCTAAATATCTTTAATATACGATATTTTAATCAAAATCGTTAGAGCCATTTTTTAGAAAATGAAAATTTTCGAAAAAATGTCTATGTAAATGGAAGTTTGGAGTGGGGGGATTTTTCTCAAAATCTTCGTGTCGCATCCCCGGAAGATACTAAACTTTAATACCATGTTTGGTATTTTACCGACTTTTAGTTTTTGAGTTATCGTGTTCACAGACACACGGACACACGAACACACTGACACACGAACACACGGACACACGGACATACACACACGGACCTTTTTCTGAAAATATTTTTTTTGGATACAGGGGACCCTAAAACATATATTTCCGGTGAAATCTCAATATCAAATTTTTTTGGTGGAGTACAATATATTCTCTAAATACTATGTACATAGTGCGTATAGAGAAGGTAATAAATGTCTCTATGGAGGTTTAAAACCTCAAACTCCTCGAAAGCTTATCCGATACCCACATGCTAACCATAACGCTAGATAATGGCACACTATCCACCCTCTCCAAAATCCAGGTGCTCACGTCACGGCCCACCGCGGTTTGATCAGAGGCATGCTATCCCTTAATACCTTTTATGCTGTAGCAAAGAACTTAAAACCCATAGCCCATAGGTTCCCTATCTGATACTGTTTACGTTAGACCCCTTCATCTCGTACCCCTAAAAGACACGGAACTTGGTATTTTTCTGTGATTTTGTTTTAAAGTTATGCTGTTCTGACACAGAGACTCCACACCGACACACACATACACACATACATACACACATGAATGGAATGCAATATATCTCTACTTACTATGGGTACCTGACACAGAAATGAAAAACGCAATTTTTGGATTTACTACAGTCCAATCATACACAATGGTAAAAATTATTCATCAAGCATGGAACATTACTAAAAGTATACATATATTTTTATTCTGTTTAGTTTAGGTCGCTGTAAGTACTTGGTTATACCAAAACGGATCTCTGACATATTCGTTAATCGGCATGCGGTGGAGAGTAGACTTCAAGGTCTCATCCCCGTACCATACCACCTTCGCTTCTCGCCTAGAATTAAATTGGTTAGAAGTGCTTTAAGGAAAGGTTGACTATTCGAGACCATCAGTAAGCGCTTATCTAAATCTTTTTTGAGCACATACAAGTAAGTCTCTGCCGAGCGGGGCGTTTCAGTTGATTTCGTCTTGGCTGCAATCGGGAGTCGCGGGTTCAATTCCAGTGACCGGTCTACCTGACTAGGGTTTTTCCGGAGCTTCTCTAGGCCACCAGGTGAATGCTGGGTAGATATTTTCATTCCTCAAATTTCCTGTCCGTCGTTTCCGTTGTCATTTCATTCATCCTTCATCCCATTGGTTTCTTTCAGGGTTGGAAATGTCAGTGACGGTGCTCGGTGCGGCGTGGCAGGGAAAAAGGATCCTCAAAGTGACTATCTCTGTCTTCCAACTTCGGCTTGTGGCTTTTTTTTTATTATTGTTTCATTTATATAGTCCCCTTTAACATATAAGGTCATATCGGGGGCTTTGAATTAGGAACAACGCGTTGTCTGTAGGTTCTTTACGTTGGGTTTAAATGTTTTTTTTTATTTTCCTCAAACACACACACATTCACTCCCACATACACCTTTCCACTCCGTGGGGGATAGGAAATAATTCCGGCTAAAGAAAAATTCCCCGCTCCATCCGGGAATCGAACCCGTAACCTCGGGGTGAGAAGTCAGCCACTGTTACTCCTGGTTCCGGCCACTCGGTGTCATCTCTCACCTCATTCTTCCCTCCCGTAGGCACAATAGCCTCAAGTTTTTGGTACCAGGTCTCCCCCCCCCCCCCCGACCTTATTCTATCCTATTCTGTCTGGAAAACAGTATAGTACCTGCCGAGTGGGAATTTAGATTGGTGTTTAATGAGGTACTAAATACTCCTGCTCCAGAGCGATTTCCATCGCTAGAGTCGTCTGTATATCAGACACTGTGTACATAAACTTGATTAAAAGTACGCGGCCGCTGTGCAAATTCCTCTCGTTTTGTGAAATGGTTAAACACTAGTTCAGAACCTTATTGCACTATTTTCAGATAAACTGCACTATCCCATAGAGCAATTTAATCTGAAATTCAATCCAAAAGAGCTTGGTAAAAACAGTTGATGTGTTCCTTTCACGTGATTTTCTCTATATGTTCTTCAAAAAAAAAACTATTCTTACAAAATATTATTTTATCTGTATAGTAGAAATTCACGTATTACTTATTTCCTTCTAAGCAGAAGCGTAATAAGGGTATACGCTAGGTTACAACAACTGTAATTTTTTAAAAGCTGGTCGCCTATATGAGCAATTGAAGATCAGTTCCCTTTGAACATCCACAAGTAAAACAAAAGAGAGATGAAATGAAAGGTAAATTTCCGCTTGAGAAAAGTACGTAGTTTAAAATTGAAACCAATAACAAGGAATATCTCGGAAACGGCCAAATGTACAACAAAAATTTACGTGTCATATTCTGACTTTTAACGAGGTATAAATTTTTTGTGTACTAGATTTTTGTTTATCCTTTACGTTTTACCAGTTATGCAAGATTCATCCAGAATGAAAAGTTCTTCAGAGGATATTCCCAGAAAATTCAAGATATACCTACATTTTATTTTCTATGTAAACATCTTTAATATACGGTATTTTAATCAAAATCGTTACAGCCATTTTTGAGAAAAACAAACTTTCGAAAATTTTCCATGTAAAGGGTAGCTTGGGTTTGGGACACACAAACACACGCACACACACTGACGATTCTTTTTCTAAAAATGCTTTATTATACTCAGGGGACATCAAAATATATATTTTCGCAAGTCTCGGTATTGAATTTTGGGTTGGAATATAATACCATCTCCAGACATATCTATATTTTACGTGCGTGGTATGTGTGTGTCTGTGTGTGTATATGTGTCTAGTATCTATGAACGATATACCTAACTCAAAAACGAAAAGTCGGTTATTTACCAAACTTGGTGTTTAATTACAGTATCTTCCAAGTATGCGACAACAAGCTTTACAGGAAAAATCCCCCCACCCAAACTACTCTTTACATGGAAAAATTTTCGATTTTATCAAAGTTGCTCTAACGATTTTGATTAAAATGCCGTATATTAAAGATATCTTTATGGCAAATAAAGTGTATATTCTGAATTTCTTGCAAAAGCTACGGAATTCTCTTCATTCTGAATGACTTTTGCATAATCGGTAAAACGTTAGAGATAAACAAACACTTACTCCACAAAAATGTAGAAATCTCGTTAAAGTTCACTATTTGTCATATACTGTCCTTTTGTAGAGTTAACCGTTTCCGAGATATTCTTTGTTATTGGTATTATACTTTGTTATTGTACTTAAACTTTTTTGAAATTGGAAGTCAGCTTTCGTTTCATATATCTTTTGTTTAACTCCTGGAGATGCAAAGCGAACCGAATTTCAATTATTTCACATTGCAACCAGCTTTTAAAAGACTTCACTATCGCTTTAGCCTAGTGCATTACCTTATTTTATTTCTACTTAGAAGGAACTAACACAACCATTTCTGATAATGTTTACAAAAGTTTATAGAGAAAATCATGTGAATGGAACACATCAGATTTTTTGGGCTATACTGTCCACAGACACAAGCATATACCGACGACATCGGGCATTTTTCGAAAAGTGTTTTTTTTTATTCAGTAGTCTTTAAAACATGTTTTGTCTGTGAAATGAATGAACTGTTAAGCATGGTGTTCATCTTTTTCAGCAGGTACTTTCACTACACGTGTTAGGCATATAGTAGGTAGTAATAGGTAGAGAAGGTACTGTATTCCACCCAAAATTTAGAAATCGAGATTTCACGGAAATATATTGTTTGAGGTCCCCTGATCAAAAAAAAAAGTATGACAAGGCGCGTGTTTTGCAACTGATAACATACATTGTGTCTACCCCAAACTACCCTTTATATTGAAACATTTTAGAAAACAATGTATATTTTTATGTAGTAGTTTTTGTCTTTCTCTTATGGTTTATTAGTTATACAAAAGTTGTTCAGAATTAAGAGGACCTCAGAGGCTATTCAATGAAAATTCATATACATATTATATGTAATTTAATAACTTTTATATGCCCTATTTTAATCAAAATCGTTATGAGATTTTTTATATAAAAAATTTCAAAAAAATTACATGTAAATGGTAGCTTGGTTTGGGGATTTTCTTGAAAATCTTAGTGTCGCATTCTTGAAAGATACTAAATTTTACCAGATTTGGTATTTAACGAACCTTTGTTTTCAGCTACATTGTACACCCAGGCACTTTTCTATTTTTTTTTTTTTTTGAATTCAGGGAACTCGAAACATATATTTCGAGTGAAATCTCGACTTCGAATTTTTTAGTGGAATACAACTACTTACTATACGCATAGGAGATATAGAGACTGAAAAACAGCTGTTGGTGCGCTTGAAAATATATCTATTGCAGGTCATTTAGACTGTAACGAAGTAAAGCCACAAATAAAGTAGTATTATTGAAAATACAATATAGTTTGTTTTATTTTATATAGTCTAAACTATAATCAAAAGAAACACTACTATTTGTCAAAGAATCTGCAACCTCCGCTGCACTCATTGGCTGTCTGTTTTTCCCATTACGTCCTTTTCATTTCAAACTATGTGGTGTTAGCTGACTTCGCCGGTTTATCCATGCTTTTCACTACAGAATAACTTTCTCTTCAAGAACCGTTTAACAAACCGGTGAAGGAGATGAAAATGATCTTCGTAACTATGGGTGTTTTAAAAGCTGACTCACAATACTTTTTCATTTTTTCGTAGCCTGTCGGGGAGTCAATGGCACGAACTCACAGAATGGAGAACCTGGAACGAGCGATCGCCCTGTAGTCAGTATGAGCGTGAGGAAGTGGATGATGTGAAATGCAAGCGAAATGGATCACTGGAAAGGTGATGATGAAGCAATTGGAGGAATGAGTGGCGGGGAAAAACGGAGAAACCGGAGAAAACCCACACAGACGCCATTTCGTCCACTAGAAATCACAAATGCGGGCGCTTGGGATCAAACTCGAACCGTCTAGGTTGGAAGCGAGCAGTCTAATCATTTAGCCACGGCGCCGCCTTGCTTTTTCATAATAATTGAAATATTGTTTGTATTTAAGTATGTTCAGATTGGCGCTGACAACACTGCTCTAGAGATAACGTACGTGACAGGGTTTATACCTTCAACTGTCTGTGCTTTTCTAAAACGTACTAATTGTTTATGTTCATGTAACAGAAGCCTGTTTTGACTCCATGGCTATAATTACATTTCAGCTGTAAGGAAGTATAATGGGAGTTTACAGGTCACGCAAGCAAATGCTGAAGTAAAAATACCGCCATAAATTGTCTACTTTTTCCACCCCAGGTTTTTAAATGCTGAACTTAAAACCGCAATTCAAAGCCTTTATTTCAGTTTTGATCTTCAAATGATCACAAATTTCAGCAATAATAATTATAATAATCAATAACACTAATATATTCTTGAATCACATTCCCATGACTTTCTCTACCTACTTACTCTCGTTGTTATAATCATATTCTTACATAAATTTGATACCTTCTCTACAAAGCACTATGTGCATAAAAGATACAGAAGGTATTAAATTTCACCCAAAAATTCTATATAGAAATTTCATTGGAATAAATATCAGTATCTTTCAGGGATGCGACATCATGATTTTCAGGAAATTTCCCCAACCCCAAAATACCCTTTACATTTACGATTTTTCAATATTTTTTGATTTTCTCAAAAATAAGTTCGGCGATTTTGACTAAAGATATTTAAATGGCAAATAACAACAATATCTGGAATTTATTTGGAACAACCTCTTGAATCCTCTTCATTCTGAATACCTTTATTATCTTATTTTATGTGAAATACTTTGTTTTGGAGTTAACTATTTTTTTTTTTTACTTCCTTGTAACTGCTGTCAATTCTAAAGCAGTTGAAACGTTTCTCACACAGGAGTTTCTCTTTCCTGTTTCTTATGTTTTATTCCTGGACATGCAAAGAGAACTGAATTTCAAATAGATTTGTTTTTGCAAAGGTAAATATTTTTGTTATCGTTGTAAACTTTAAACTACTTAAAACTTTTATCAAACAATAATTTGTCATTCCTGCTTCTTTTGTTTTACTCGAGGCCATGCAAAGAGAACTGAACCATAACCATACGTTTTTAAAATGTCTAACTATCGTTTTAACCTAGTGCAGCCCCATCTCCCTTCAATTTATAAGAAACTAAGTAAGAAGACAATTTCTGTTTAAGTTTATCTTGATCAGCATAAGTAATTAGAAGAATAAACTTATATAAAGATAGTTTCTGCAGAATAGGTAGACAAAGACAGGCGGATTGAACAGATACTGAGCAGGTATTTCACTCAACATAAAAATTTGATACCCAGATTTCAGCGGAAATTTTAGGGTCCCTGAATCCAAAAAAGGCAATTTTAGAAAAAGCTCCTGTGCGTATCCGTGTGTTCATGTGCCTGTAAACATGATAACTCTAAAACGAAAAGTCGGTTAAATACCTAACTTGGTATTTAAGATTAATATATTCCAAGGATGCGACACGAAGATTTTGGGCAAAATCGCCCCACCCCAAACTACCCTTTACATGAAAACGTTTTTGAAAATTTAGATTTTCTCAAAAATAGCTCCTACAATTTTAATTAAAATACCCTATATTAAAGATATTAACGTGATAGATAAAATGTATATCTAGAATTTTCTGGGAATAGCCTCTGAAGACCTTTTTATCCTTTAAGAATTTTGCATATCTGATAAACCGTAAGAGATAGACAAAAACTTATTGCACAAAAATGTAAATTCGTTAAACGCGCAATTTATGTCATATAATTATTTTTTTCTTGGAGTTGACCATTTCCGAGATAAACTTTGTTATTTTTTCAGTTTTAAAATACTTTTAACTTTTCTTATACGGGAATTTGTAAGCTCCTGGCCATACAAAGGAACGGATTTCAACCACATGGCAACCAGCTTTTAAAAGATTTGATAAATGCTTTAATCTAATGTATTCCATTATTTTCCTTCTACTTACTATAAAACAGGTAATAAAGATAAGTTATACTAATGTTTATCTGGAATAGCATGAAGTAGATAGAAGAATAAGATTTTTAACAATAATTCGTTACAGAGATGTAGAGAAAGTCATGTGAATGGAACAAGTCAGATTTTTTATTTAGGATTAAAATTTTTCTTTAAAAGCTCAGTTAAGTACTATTAAGTTAATAAGGAAATTTTCCCCTTTCATTATGGTTTCAAAAGAGGAGTAAATCAGTCTCACCAGCGGGGTGTTCAGAAAAGGCTTCCCAATGGTGAAACCGGTGAGCAC
Source organism: Hymenopus coronatus (assembly GCA_030762935.1). Lineage (NCBI taxonomy): Eukaryota > Metazoa > Arthropoda > Insecta > Mantodea > Hymenopodidae > Hymenopus > Hymenopus coronatus. The sequence continues at coordinate 34,850,362 of CM060897.1, forward strand.
TCGCCTCATCTGAGACTCAGAGAAGGTTGCCATCTAGTGGGCCCAAGCTAACTGCCAAACGAGCAAACATCTGCGTCATCTGTCGACACTGCTTGCTCCTAAGTCTATCTGGAACATGAAAGGCAAAACGAAATGATAGGAAATGACGGAAGGGAAAAATGATAGAAGAGATGCCACGCAAGAATTGACTTTGTCAACCAGGGAAACCGGCGAAAAACTCATGATCAGAGTGGTCGGTCCCAGGAGTTTAACATGGGGCGAGTTTTGAACGTTATCGCGGAGCCATTTAGCTCGGTTTGCATATCTCAAATATCCTCTTCAGACCCTCACGTACACAGATTTACAGAATTCAGCGGTTGCAAAGCCGCTATTTAAGATTAACGACATGAGCTGCCCGGTTAATCCGTAAATGAAAATCTACGTTCTAGCACAGGAATCCCGTAGGTCGCTACTGTCCTCCGGCACCAGCTATAAACTGTTTACTCCATTCCTGCAATCATCATCAAACCAACTCTCTTCCCTCAAAGCTGTACATCCCACCTGCTCCACCAGACGGAAGATTCAAAAGAAAATGCCTCTCCGACTTGCACTTGGAGACTAACTTCTTTTAAGTGATGTAGTTAACATTACTACAGGGGTGGGAAAAGTAGGTATACAATAGGTTTGTAGTATTATATAATATGCTATAGATTTATGAAGAAAAACATAACACGTGAATATTGTCCTGAAAATGTTTAACTTAAGGCTACAAAAATGTTATATTTGCTATAACGAGATCTGTACTTTTTTTTTTACTTTCTCTAAGTACGGGTAAACAGTATTAGAGAATATGTATTATATAGTTAGAGAAGGTATTGTATTCCACCCTAGAATTTGATACCAAGATTTCATCGGAAATACACGCTTTGAGGGTCGCTGAAACAAACAGATAATATTTTTAGAAGAAAATTCGTGTGGAATCCCTTTTTATGCGTATGCCTGTGTGTCTGCCTATGCATATGTCTATATACAGCATAACTCAAAAATGAAAATTTCGTTAAATACTAAATTTGGTATTTATATTTAGATAATCTTATAAGTTGCGTCCAAACCAAATACCCTTTTGAAATATTCGAAATAGCTATAACGATTTTGATTAAAACGAATATTAAAGACATTAACGTGAAACATTAAGTGTATATTTTAAATATTTTAAGAATAGTCTCAGAACCCCTCTTCATTCTAAAAAGTTATTAAAGGGTAAAAGATTGCTGCACACAATAATGTAGGCATATCTTGCTAAAACACATAATTCCCATATACATTATTTTGTAGAGCTAAACATTTCTAAGGTGTTCCTTGTGTTCATCGTTTTTGAGACATTCCTTGTTTTCGGTTTCTGCTTTGAAAAACTATTACTTTTCTCATACAGGAATTTGTCAACTGCTCTCCATACAAAACAAAGGAAGTTCAGTCACATAGCAACCAGCTTTTGAATATCACTTTAACCTATGGTACTCCCTTATTTCACTTTTACTTACAAGGAAACAAGTAATAAGATTATTTCTGCTATTTATTTCTGATTAGCCTGAAGTAAATAGATGTATAAGCTTTTTAAGAATACTTTGTTGCAGAGATTTAGAGAAAGTCATGTGAATGGTAATTATCAGATTTTTTTCTATCTTGTGCCTTTCTTTTCCGATGACTTACTTTAAGGAAATTAAGAACCTGTTCTACGTCATCTAGCCACTTTGTTACGGGTCTTCCCACCCTCGTTATCATGTAGAGTGGATCAGCCATCTCAACCTGTTGGTCTTTATTATTTTGAGTATGTTTAGACCTTTATACAAGTTGTATAATTCAGCATTATATCTGATACCCAGGTACCTCCTTCATTCACCGGTACATATATCTTCCTTATTACTTTTTTCAAATAGCATTATCTTTTCTATAATTTTTTATTTAATGTTCAACTTTCCGATCCATAAATTAGGACCGATATTACTAAGGGTTTATCCAGCTTACATTTTTACTTTCTACACGTACTGTGTACATACTGTATAGATAAAGTATTGCACCCCACCAAAAAATTCCATACCGAGATTTCACCGGAAATATATGTTTTAGGGTCCCCTGCATTAAAAAAAAGTATTTTCAGAAAAAGGTCCATGGGTATGTGTCCGTGTGTCGGTGCCTTTGAACACGATAATTCTAAAACGAAAAGTCGCTAAAATACCAAACTTGGTATTTTAGTTTAATATCTTCCACGGATACCACACGAAGATTTTGACCCCAAACTACCCGTTACATGGAACTTTTTTCGAATTTTTTTTTAAAAAAATTACTAACGATTTTGATTAAAATATCGTATATTTAAGATATTTTCCTGACAAATAAAATGTATATTTAGAATTTTGTGGTAATAGCCTCTGAAGACTACTTTATTCTGAGTGAATTTTACGGAATTTTGCATAACTGCTAAACCGTAAGAAATGGACAAAAACTTAGTCCACAAAAATGTAGAGCACATTAAAACACACAATTTATGTAGTATACATTTTTTCGTAGAGCTGATCGTTTTTTAGGTATTCCTTGTTTTTGGTTTCAGCTTTGAAAAACTTAACTTTTCTCATACAGGAATTTGTCAACTCCTGTCCATACAAACAAAGGAATTTCATTCACATAGCAACCAGCTTTTGACTATCACTTTAAACTATGGTATTCCCTTATTTCGCTTCTACTTACAAGGAAGCAAGTAATAAGACTATTTCTGCTATTTTTTTCTCGATTAGCTTGTAGTAAATAAAAGCATAAGCTTTTTAACAATAATTTGTTGCAGAGATGTAGAGAAAGTCATGTTAATGGAACACATCAGATTTTTATTTTATGCTAAGAAAATGGGACTGAAGTTTTTTTTTTATTCCAAAGTAATATTTGTTAGGCATTTCTATTCTTGTGTTTATTTCCATTGTTATTTTTTTTTACTTCGCTTATGTAGCCCCTTTTAACATCTACGATCATATCGGGGGCTTTGTACCAGAAACAACTCGTTGTCTCTAGTTCTTTTTCGTTTGGTTTTAATCACTTTATTTTCCTCAAACACACACGCACAAATTCACTCTCACATACATACTTTCAGACTCTGTGAAGATAGGGAATAATTCTGGTTAAAGAAAAATTCCTCGCCTCAGCCGAGAATCGAAACCAGGGACCTCCAGGTAAGACGACAGTCCGCTAATCAATCAACCACGGAGGCATTCCATTGCCCTTTGTTTTCACTTGTTACAATGGTTCCAAGTTATTTTAATTGAGTGGCAATTTGAAATTACCAATTGCGCTTTAATGGTTGAGCTAAATTGCCACAAATATCTGATTTAAAAAACTTATTTGGGAGATAGGTGCATAAATTCGAAATTTCATGGTTTGTACCCCTTTAAAATGGAAAACAAGAGTGCGCAGGAAAGAAGGGACATTATAGGACATGGGCAATTGAAAAGTGGGAGTATTGCCAAGCTTATCTAAAATTCGGGAAAGTCTGAAAAGCCCTCAATAAAAGCCAGGTCCAGACAAGTGCTAACCTGCGCGTTTACACAGAAAATATGAGAAATCTATAATCGATATTTGGCAGAGAAGCGCACGGTGTTCTTGAAAGTGTCAGTGTTTAATAAGGAGAGGCTCAACCACAATGTGGTTGTAAATCTCGAGGGTTGGGGCACCTCCGTGTGATATATTGTTATTACACAACTCACCCCGCCCAGCATGAAGTGTTTACGTAGCATGGCCCAATTGCTCAGAAACCGCACCTCATTACACCTGTAATGTTAGCTTTATGTTAAAGATTTCCATGGCGACCTCCTAGATCAAGTGACGGTGCTGCGTCAACCATGTGAAAAAATATATTTTCCAAGGAATTGAGCACGTAAATCGCTGCTCTAAACCACAGAGATTGCTGCATAACTCTTACTGTGGTCTTTTATTCTCTTTTTACTTTCTCTTGCCTGCATGCACAATGTACATAGTGGATAGAAAAGGTATTGTATTCCACCCAAAAATTTGAAACCGAGATTTCACGAACATATAAGTTTTTAGGGTCCCCTGAAACAAAAAAACAAAAAAAAAAAAACACACAAAAAAAAAGCATTTTCAGAAAAAGGCCCGTGCGTGTATGTGTCCGTGTGTCGATAACTCAAAACCAAAAAACTCGGTAAAATACTAAACTTGGTATTTAAATTTAGTATCTTCCAGGGGTGCGATACGAAGATTTTGAGAAATATCCCTCCACCCCGAACTATCCTTTACATGGCACTTTTACGATTTTGATTAAAATATCCTATATTAAAGATATTTACGTGACAAGTAAAATGTATATCTTGAATTTTCTGAGAATAACCTCTAAGGGATATTTTATTCTGAATGAATTTTACGGAATTTTGCGTAACTGCTAAACCGTAAGAGATGAACAAAAACTTACCAGACAAAAATGTAGAGCACGTTAAAACACACAATTTATGTTATATACATTTTTTTCGCGGAGTTGGTGTTTTTGAGATATTCCTTTGTTTTTGGTTTCACCTTTAAAAGCTTATACAGGAATTTTTCAACTCCTGTCCATACATAAAAACAAAGGAACTTCATTCACATAGAAAGCAGCTTTTAACTATGAACTTTAACCTACGATACTCCCTTATTTCGCTTCTACTTACAAGGAAGCAAGTAATAATATTATTTCTGCTAATTTTTTCTCGATTAGCATGAAGTAAACAGAAGCATAAGCTTATTAACAGTAATTTCTCGCATATATGTAGAGAAAGTCATGTGAATGGAACACGTCAGATTTTTTGGGGGTTTCAGCTTTGAAAAACTTATAATTTTCTCATACAGGAATTTGTCAACTGCTCTCCGTACAAAAAAGGAACTTCACTTACATCGCAACCAGCTTTTGACTATCACTTTAACCTACGGTACTCCCTTATTTCACTTCTACTTACACGGGAACAACTAGTAAGACTATTTCGGCTAATTTTTTATCGATTAGCATGGGGTAAAAAGAAGCATAAGCTCTTTAATATTAATGTATTGCAGAGATGTAGAGAAAGTCATTTGAATGGAACACATCAGATTTTTTCCTCATGCGTTCACCTTTCGCTTCGCCACCGTTTTATATGTCAGCGGTAATATGGTTCTTACTACACTGAGGGAGTAATCTTTTAGCCGGAAAGCACCGTCAAGATATAAACGCCTTGATTTCTTTAAGTATATTTTCGGAGTGAACGCGTTACCAAAATCATGTATCTTCCATATTGCACTCCTCCCTCACTACTGCTTAATCTAATGTTTTCTGGGTATCTCATGACATTTATCATGATTCTGATTGCCTTCTCATTTCACATATTTTGACTAAAATAGCATTTTTTGCTTTCTGCCTATGAGGACGTGTATAAGGAGGCGCTCCTAACGGTACGTTTAATCAATGCGAAAACAAGTTCAGCTTTCTATAGGTAAACATTTTTATTTTCAGAAAATAGTTTAAAATTTATATTAGTGGAAAGGGTTCTCGGAAACAGGTACAATACTTCCAGACTTTAATAGTTTTATTGCCCCTTTTAAGACAAGGAAGGATTTTCGGTGAAACTAGATCTTGCACTGTTCACAAACTTTTTAGGTGAACTCACGTTTGGGACATATTACATGTATTTCGTTATTTGATATAAAACTTGATTTATAATTAACCTGTTATAAAATATATGTAATTTATAGGATGAGAGCCCCTCTACAATCTTTCGTGCTACATCACATCTATGAGTGAATCGCAGGAGAGAGATGTGACGTCACGTGGCATCCTTCTACACGAAATGCCATGTACTCAGACGGAAGCGGATGTATTATTGTAGCGTTTAGAGATCTTTATAGTGTTAATGTGAGTTTGCTATTTATTAAGTGTAAATTTTTACCATCATGAACTCCGTGCTGTGCTATTAGACGTAACCATGAAAGAAAGGGAGGAATATTATTTCATAAATTTTCGAAATATAACAATTACCAAACAATGGTTACACTTTACGAGAGATTTGACCATATTTGTGTTGAAAATAGAGTTGTCTGTTCAGTTCGTTTTAATAAAAGAGACCACGATCGCGACTTAAGGGCCGAGTTGATGAAACAGCCACCTAAAAGAAATCTAAGAGCTATTGCTGTGTCTCAACTCAATTCGCCATTAATAAAAGCTCCTTCCTTAAATACTACCCTAAAATACATAAACGTAGCAGGAGAAAATTGTGCGACTTTCTTGTTAAATAACATTCTAAAAATCGATTTCTGTTTCCAATATGCCGCAAGTAATACGTAAAATATTCCCATACTAACAGAATTACGTGAAAAAATATATGAAAACATTCATGAATCTAAAAGCGTAAGAGAGAGAATCAGTGGCTTAGGCAGCAAAATGAATGCCTCAAAAGGGACCTTTTTTAAATTCTGAATTAAGAAACTTAAAGAAGTACAAAACCATGTTTTTCTCATGCCATCAACAACAGCCGCTGAAAGAAAAACGTAGCAGCTGGACTTCACATAGCTGTATCAAAAACAATGACTTTTATGTCAGAGTTGGGAATGACAAGCAGTACTTCTTTCATTAAAAGCCCATTTTCTGAGAATCGTCGAACTTGGTCTTCCTTTGATGTCTTCAAACTCACTTTTTATTTATCTATGCGTTTTATTTTGGTTACCATAGGCAGGAGGGTTAGATAAAATACTTAATTACAATGTAAAAGGGCAGATTACTGCATTAATGCTTGCCTATAAAGCCACAGCAGACTTTTCTGGGTGCCGCACTATGTCAATGGTAAGCGAGAGAGGAGGGGGAATGTGCACGTGAGCCACAGATAAAGAGAGAGATTAGTTCGGAAATGCCCTATCCTTATGCATTGTGATTGGTGAAGCACGTTTTGCCGAGTCGCAATATTTAGACATTACACTTTTGAGATGAGTACGCCTTGTGTGTGTCATATGTGTACCCCAAAGATAAGAGTTTTGTGGTGTTAAATGTCCAATCAAGCTGTAAATTTAAACTCTAAATTTTAAACCAGTATATACGTGTGTGGTGTTTGGTTGTAGTTTCTCGAATAGGAGAAGCAAGACAAGGAAACGAAATGTGTCTCAATACATAGGTTAGTTTACTTAATTAAATGGTTTTGATGTTAAATGTTCTATTAAGCAGTAAATTTAGAGTGTACGTTTTAAACCAGTATAATGGTCAATATGTGTATGGTGTTTGGTTGTAGTTTCTCGAATAGCAGAATCAAAAACAAGGAAAGGAAAATGCGTTTCAAAACATTTCTAGGTTAGTGCACCTATTTGAGTGATTTTTCAGTGGTATACTTAGTGAAATATATTAATACACAGGTTAGTGTACTTATTTAAGTGATTTTCGGTGGTATACTTAGTGCAATATGTAATACATTATTAACAGAACGATTATGTATTGTTTGTTAGATTTTAGATTTTCAACTCGGAAATACGTTTAGAAGCTTGGATAAAGACAATTCGCAGACAAAATCGGCAACATACTCCGGTTTATCAGAAACCTCTTGTTAATTCGCCCATTTAGCAGCTAACGCGAGAAATAATTAGAATCAAATTATGTGCTTATGATACCAGAATCGCGGACTCGGAATGCAATGGTAATTATCGCAATATTCCTCGACTGAAATTCTTGATTAATATCAGTCATTCTACTAAAGCTTTAAACCAATGCCAGCCTTTTGCTCATTAATTGTAGTTTTAGACCGAGAAACTAGAACACAATTAAGTTATGACTTTCCGCGATGTTTATTGCAATAATAGCTTCTGAAAGGCCAAAAAATGTGATTGTATTAAGTATTACCTCAACTAGAGATCTCTCCCCTTCCATTGACCTTTGTTTTTTTTTTTTACTACAAAATCTTATAAAAATAGTTAATTTGACAGATGTTGCGTATATGGTAGTGAGTAGTGCCATAATGTGGCGGCTGGGCACAAAACATGCTTCAGCAAAACGCTAGCATTTCCGCCCTGTGACGTTATCCCTACCGTATTCCTCTATTTACCGTGGTTCCAGGCTTGACCACCGGTCCGAGTGGGGCGTTCTGAGAAGTCCCTTTGGAGGGACCGAGGAATACGACCTAGCAGTGGAAGCTCGACAGACTTCCATCTGGAAGAGCAGTAAAGAAATTCTAAATTGAAAGCTCCTGGGACATCTGCCCACCACCGACCAAATGAAGTTAAACCTGAAACATGAAAGGGAATGGAGAATCGTATATAATCAACACCATCTATAGAGAAAGCCTTGCAACACGATGTATGATGTCACACCTTTGAGCTTTTAGTGTGTCCGTCAATCCAGTTATTTACGCGAAAGTTAATATTTTTTGTTTGTTTATATTAACGTCAATTTTAAAGAAGTTATTTCAGTTTTTATTTCCAGAACCAGAATACGTCTGCGCAGAAATTTAAATTACCAGTGCAGTGCCGTCTGATTATTAAGATAAATTGACAATGTACTAAGAGAGCAGAACTGCACAAGAAATACGGCATTATTTTATTATACTTTATAATTATATGCAATAATTACTAAGCTTATTATTTACACATTTCGGTATGGCATTCCTTGTACCTCAATATTGTGCAGGATTTTGCAGAAATATTAAGCATAACATGCTTGATATCTCTGAAATGGCGTTTCATTTTTTCTTTCTTGAACTAACCGGTTTTGCTACAATAAAGCTTCAACTTTAATGAAATATATATCTTTCCTGGAAAGTATGGAACCAGCCAACAAAACATCACATATTTTCATCTCATTATTTATGGTCAAGAACGTATTACAAAACTCTATTTCAAGATTACAGAAGCGTAATAATATAGATGTTATGTTCACTAAACTGCATTTCACAAACCTAGAGCATATTCAATGGAAAATGAATGACGACAGTAAGAGGTTATGTTACAGCTTTTTCCAGTAGTTTACTTAATAATTTAATATTTAGTATAACTAAATAATATAACTCAAAAACGAAAAGTCGGCTAAATTTCAAACTTGGTATTTACGAGGCGTGCTCAGGAAGTAAGTAACGCTTGGAAAAAGGATAAAATATTTGTTTTCACATCAACACTTATTTGTACATGAAACAGTATTTCCTAACCTATTTTTCGGCATAGTTGTCACGATTGTTCAGGCATTTGTCATAGCGGGGAATCAACTTTTATATGCTCTCTTCAAAGAAAACTGCCGCCAGTGAAGACATCATGTGGAAACACATCACAATGCATTCTTATTGTGAACCGTCTGTATTCATGATTTGCCTCATTTACTTGTTCAACCAAACCACCAGTGAAAACAGAAGGCCGCCCACCCCGTGTTTCGTCACGAACAATGGATCGTTCATCATTTAACTGCCTAACCCGCTTTCTCACCATCACATCTGCAATTACATTTTCACCGTAAGTTTCTATAAGTTGACGATGAATTTCAGCTGCTTAACACTCATTGCGTTCAAAAATTGTATTACGAAACGCAATTACAATCGGTGGGATCACAAATTGTCTTAACATTTTGAATGATCGCTAACAATTATAAACACAACATGATCCAGCTGTAATACCGTCAGTGAGTGGCCCAGAGAGACGAGTGCACATGCGTGTCACTGCTACACTAGCGTTTCAGTGGCGGTAGAACGGAATTGTACTTACTTTCCGAACAAGCCTTGTGATTCAGCATCTTCCAAGAATTCGATACAAATATTTTCTAGAAAATGCTACCACCAAAATAACTATTTACATGAGACAACGACTTTGATTAAAATACCACTACAGTTAAGTTTTATGTATAGATGCCCTTTATCTGCTGTGGTTCTCGGCATCCCATTCTAAATTGGGAGTGAAATACTACAAATTCCTCTTCATAAAGCTTGAGATTCTCTAATGTGCCGAAAATCTACAACACGGGACCACTGGATTTACATCTCATTCGAAGAAATTCATGCTGTACGTCCGAAAAAAAAAATTCATCGCCTTCCGCCGTGTTTGAACTTGCGAATTTGGGAACAGAAGCTAACATTTATCCCTATATCAGCCTGGGGAATTAGTAAATGGATGGGAAGTGTGACGTTTTCCCATTCCACCTGGATTGTTATCGAAGCTGTTGCTCACCATGCAAAATATAACAGTGCTGGAAACTACTCGGCGAATGGCTGAGTGCCAAAATATATCTAACAGTGTTTCTTCTTCAAAGGAGGTTTTACAAACCTTTTTTTCAGGTGTATAGAAGAATGATGGCGCATTTTCTCGAATCTAATTTCAATGTCAGATTTAATTGAAGACACACTATCCATTAGTATTGATAGAAAGGCATCATCATCACCATTCAAACTGTAGCGTGTGTTATAGTATAGTTCAATTTAGTGCTGCTCATAACCAAACATTACAACAGTACGGCCTGCAAAAGCTCTAAATTTGGGGTATGTATTGGCTGGCAATATTTGAAGAGTTGCAAGCCGTGTTCCCTGTTATTTTAGAGGAGTGCTGCTCTGTCATGTAATTAGGCCTAACTGTAACTGCAGTTGGACATTTACTACATTGAACTCATGGATTGCAAAATAGTTGCCTATGTATTTCCATACTGATAATTTGTGTCAATCAAACGTCGCTGACTGCTCGCTGTTTTTTGTTATTCGTCATGTACAGAGCTAAGCATTCATAGTAAGGAAGAGGAGACAATGTTTGCACTCCAATTAGAACAAGGTCCCCGGGTCCACCCTAGACCACGTTAAAATGCATTATATAGGAGTCGTTAAATTATAAGATAATCCCTGTCGTGGCTTCTCCCCACTGCGTAAGAGATCCGAGAGCTGCCGGGAAAGTGGTGCCGGCAAAGGGGCACTAAAATATGCATATTAAGATAACATACGGAAATGTTGACCTTCTGCTCAAATACGGGCAACATAATTTGCAGAAATAATCTAGCCCGCTAGTCTATGCTTAGCAACAGGAATCATTGTGATTTTTCGCATAACGTTATCACTAAGTTTCTGTAGATTACCTAGAGATTTCTGCAGCTGAGCTTAGGTGAATGAGCGATAATATATTTAACTTGCTATACTGTCTGTTTGGAAGTAGATCTTCAATATTTTTAGCATTTTTTTAAGGTAAGGACTCCAGTGCGCCTTTGCCGACACCGCTTTCCCGGCGACTCTCGGATCTCTCGCGCAGTGGAGAGAGGCCGCGAGAGGGGTTACCTTATAATTTAATGACTGAGTTTCGTCTGATATTGAAAATCTATGTGAAATTGTTTCCTGACTTCTGAATTGACAACAGGTTCTAGGGTTGACCTGGGGCACCCAGTTCCCAAATTACGTAGGTATAGTCGGATATGAGGCATCTCCTTCAGGACTCCCTGCTCTCTTCCGACAGTCTTCGGAACAGGAAGATGCTTATGCTTTTATCTAATATACTTTAGTGCCTGAGGGGCCTTATGGGGCTGATATCTGTTCTTGTTATTTTTATCTCGTTATTGTTTACTGTCTTTGCTTACAGATATGTATAGTACATTGTTGTGCTGCTCATTCTGTGGTAAAGAAAAATTGAAAAAAAAAATAATACACAAACATTCACTATAAACACTAAATATTCTAGTACCCAACTTAGAGAAAATGTCAATTATAAAACATAGAAATAAACAAATAAAAAGCTATGACAGTTTATTTTCTGTCGTTTGAAGCAGTTCAAAATGTAACCACGAGCGCAGAGGAAATATTAAAAACTGAAGGCTCAAGCATCTGATGTGTTCCATACACATAAATTTCTCTATTTGCTCTGCATACAAATTGTTCTTACAAAAGTTTATTCCTTATCTACAGCATGCTAATCGAGTTAAACATTGGCAAACATTTTCCTATTACTTGTTTCCTTCCAGTAGAAGGATAATAAAGGGAATACATTTGGCTAAATGGATAGGATCATATCTTTCAAACAGCCAGTTGCTATGTGATTGAAATTCATTTCTCTATACATGACTAGGAGTAAAACAAAAGAAACAGAGATGACAAATTGCTTTTTAAGAAAATTTTAAGTATTTTAAAAATAAATCAAGAACAAGGAATATCTCGGAAATGGCTATCTTCACACAAAAAAAAAAAAAAGTGGCAGATGTTTTTAACGAGACACACTTTTTGTGTAGTAAGTTTTTGTCTATATCTCGCGTTTACCAAATATGCAAAAGCAATGCAGAATGAAGAGGTCCTATTGCTAGATAATTCAAGATATACATTTTATTTCTGCTGTAAATATATTTAATGCACGGTATTTTAATTTAAATCATTATAGCCATTTTTGGAAAATCAAACATTTCGAATAGTTTTCTACTTAAGGCTATTTTTGGGCAGGAAGTTTACTTGAAAATCATCTTGAAAGACGTTCAACTTTAATGTCAAGTTTGATATTCAACCGACTTTTGGTTTGAGCTATTCTGTTCACACACGGACCTTTTTCTAATGTTTTGACACGGGGGTTCTAATACTTGTACTCTCGGTATCAAATTTTTGGGTGGAATGCAATACTTTGTCTACCTATGTACTATGTAAAGTAAGTAATGCATTTTCGTAAGAAAAATTTGTACACGCACTAATAAACGATAGAGGAGTAGAGAAAATCATGTGAAGCAAAACATCAAATTTTTACTTTGTTTAGCACACATATTAGGTACATTGTAAGAATAGTTTTTATGGAATACGTAGAAAAAGGCATGAGAATGAAACACATAAGATCTTTTAATTTTTTCTTTCTTGACTCGTGATAGATTTTGTAAAGGCAAATCGGATACGATAATTTGAATTAACTTATTGTTCTTGCTAATGTATGAGGGCCATCCAGAAAGTGACGAAAGCTATCAACACAAAACTTTATTTACAAAGTTATAGTACCTTACTGTATTTCTCAACATAATCTTCATTGCTATCACGGTATTTATTGTCATGTGGTTTCGATTTTTCTACGCAGATGCGGTACTCCTTCACCGCTAAAGATCTGAACCAAGATGTCACTGCCACTTTGAGGTCTTCATGTCTTGTTTCTTTTCCTTCCAAAAAGCTAAGTACGGTGTCCAAAGTGAAACACCGGCTTTTCTTAATTCTTTTATAAACGTTTGCTTTCAACTCTTCCATAACGATTGATGAATTTTCACTCCGGTCTGTATCTGGTTCTTCCTTGATTACTGTAAACTATGCACCATTTCCTCACTGAAGACTCGTTCATTGCGTTATTTCCATACCCTTGCGTTATTTGCCTATAAAATTCGATAAGTCGAACATTTTGTGCATTCAAGATATTCTTTGGCGATAGAAAAGTATAACATCGGTATTGAAAAACTAGTACCACGTGACAATAAATATCTTGACAAAATTGAGATTACGTTGAGAAATAGAATAAGGTAATTTAACTTTGTAAATAAAGCTTTGTATTGGTATCTTTCGTTATTGTTAGTTATGCCAAATCGTCTGTCACTTTCTAGATGGCCCTCCTATTTATTCTCTGAGCCCTTGTCATCTCTTCAAGTGTATCTACGATTCTATACCTCTTGGATATGTAGAGGTATTTGATAATAAGTGTAGGAATATTTATGCCCTAATTATATGATACCCTGACGGAAACTGAAGCGACAAATTGTGGAGTTTCTGAAAAGTATTCGTGCATCCACGCACCCACCTTACAGTCCTGAATAATCGCCATGTCTGTGCTGAAACGTGACGCAACCACTTCAAATGTTGGCAGGGAAGATGCATTCTGACATCGCCTCCACAGCAAACAGGGACTTCCACCACACAGCTATTCATCGTTTCACTTCACACCTGGACAAGAATTTGTGGCTACTGCGTATGACTATAACTCAAAGTTATTAGGCTTTTACAACAACTGTTGAATTACTAAATGACTGTCATAAAATAAACTGCTATGAGCTGTGCATTCAAGGGCGCCTACATAATAACGTGTACATCTCTAAACCATGCAATTTATTTTAAAAGACCTTTTATAACATGGCCATTTCTAAGACTCTGTTATTATAAGTTTGAATTTTCAAATAAATATTTATTTTTACTTTCTCTACATAGTAATGGTACACAGTTATAGAAGGTATTGCACTCCATTCGTAATTCGACACTGAGGTTTCGTCAGAAATACCCGTATTAGAGACCCCTAGCTCAAACATATCATTTTAGAAAAATGTCCGTGTGTGTTTCCGTGCTTCCTTGTGTCTATGTACACGATAACTTAAAAAACGAAAAGTACCAACTTGGAATTAAAAATGTATTCCTTAAATTTTCTGGGAATAGCCTCTGAAAACCTGTCTATTCTGGATGACTTTTGCATGCGTCGTAAACCATAAGGGATAGACAAAAATTAATACAAAGAAAATATAAATTTCGTTAAAACATATAATTTATGCCATAACGTTTTTTTTTACTGGGGTTGATCATTTCAGAGATATTTCTTGTTCTTTGTTTCAGTTTTAAAATAGTCAAACTTTTCAAATTTGTGAACTTGTCACGCCTAGTCATACAAATAAAAAGGATTTGAATCACATAGCAATCAACTTTTAAAAGATTTGACTATCGCTTTGCATAATGTATTCCCTTATTTAGTTTCTACTGTTAAGGATGCAACTAACAAGATCTCGATTAACATGAAGTAATAGATAATATGCTTTTTAACAATAATTTGTTACAGAGATGTAGAGAAAATCATCGAATGGAACACATAAGATTTTAAATTTATGCCAAGCACTATTTACATATATAAAATGGTAGAGAACTTATTTTATTTCATCCAAAAGTTCTATATCGAAATTTCACCGGAAATAAACATTTTGAGATCCTCTGAGTGGATAAAAAATAGAAAAAAATCCGTGTCTGTGTGTGTGTGGGCAGCATAGCTCCAAATCCGTTAAATACCAAACTTGGTATTGAAGTTTAATATCTTTGAAGGATGCGACTCGCAGACTTTCAGAAATCCCTCCCTCCCTCCGCCAAAACAACCCTTTTACATGGAAGATTTTTCGAAGTTTTCGATTTTCCTAAAATGACTTATCATTTTGATTAGAATATCATATATAAATTAAATAATCACAAATAAAATGTACAACTTGACTTTTCTGGGAATAGGATCTGAGTCATTTTAATTCTGAATGACTTCTGCATAACTGGTAAACCGTGAGATATGGACAAAATCCTACTACTCAAAAATATAGATCTGGTCAAAACACATAATTTACGTCAAAGACATTACCATTTGGAGACATTGTTTCACTTTGTTTCAATTTTTAAATGCATATGCTTTTCTCAACCTGGAAGTCGTCATATCTCTTTTGTTTTACTCCTGGTCATACTAAGAGCGCCGAATTTCAATTGTATCGTATAGCGGCCAACCTTTAAAAGAGTTGACTGTTGCTTTAGCCAAGTGTATTCGCTTATGTATCTTCTACTTAAAAGGAGCCAGGTAATAAAACATTTTTTCCTAATACTTATCTCCAATAGAATGAAGTCGATAAAAGAATGATCTTTTTTTTAGAATAGTTTTCTTTTTGTTTTTTTAAACAGGTAGCAATAGTCATAGGATGGAATATATCTGAGTTTTTTTAAAGTGTTGGTGCTATTCATATGTGTCGCGTAATATAATGGGAAGATACTTAGCCACCAGATTTTAAACATCTTACTGTCAATTCAAGTTCTTCTATACCGAGGTGTGTAATGAAATACATCTGCAAATCTTGATTTCATTAAGTTGAGGCAGATAAAAGTACATTTTCTTTCTTAAAAATAGCTGCAGAAGCTATATAAAAATCATATGTGTTCCATTCACATGATTTTCTCCATATCGATGTAAAAAAGTATTGTTAAAAATCCGATGTGTTCCATTCACTTGACTTTCTCTACATCTCTACAAAAAATTATTGTTAAAAAGCATATTCTTCTATTTGCTTCTAGCTAATCGAAAAAAAAAAAAACCAAACAGAAATCACCTTATTATTTGTTTCCAAGTAAGTATAAGGGACTATCATAGACTAAAGTGATACTCAAAAGTTGGTTGCTATGTGATTGAAGTTCCTTTGTTTGTATGGACAAGAGTTGTCAAATTCCCGTATTAGCTGAAATCAATAACAAGGAATATCTCAAAAACGATCAACCCCACGAAAAAAAATGTATATAACATAAATTGTGTGTTTTAACCAGCTCTACATTTTTGTGTAGTAAGTTTTGTCTATCTCCTACGGTTTACCAGTCACCGAAAAGTTAGCAAAATTCACCCAATAAAGAGGTCTTTAGAGGTTATTCCCAGAAATATCAAAATATACATTTTATTTGCCATATAGTTATCTTTAATATACGGTATTTTAATCAAAATCGTTAGAGCTACTTTTGAGAAAATCAAAATTTTCAAAACTTTTTCCATGTTAAGGGTAGTCAGGGTTGGGGGGGGGGATCTTTCTCAAAACCTTCGTGTCTTAAATACCAAGTTTGGTATTTTATCAACTTTTCGTTTGTGAGTTATCGTGCTCACATACACAAGGACACACACATACACGCAGGACCTTTTTGTGAAAAGACTTTTTTTTGGATACAGGGGACCCTAAAACATATATCTCCGATGAAATCTCGGTACCGAACTTTTGGGTGGAGTGCAATACCTTCTCGTACACTATGTACATAGTACGTATAGAGAAAGCAAAAAAGATATTATTCTATCTACTTTATGATAACCAAGATAGACATTAGAGATGTCCTTAATTATTTGCTTCAATGTTAGTAGAAGGAACATAAGGGAATACACTAGGCTAAAACGAATGTCAAATCTCTTAATAGCTGGTTGCCATGTGGTTGAAATCCGTTTCTATTCATGATCAGGAGTTTACAATTTTCATGTGAGAATATTTCAAGTATTTTAAATCTGAAGCAGATAACAAAGATTATCTCAGAAATGGTTAATTCTACGAAAAATATAAAAAAGCGTTTTTTTTTTTTTTTTTTTTTTTTTTTTTTGTGGAGTCAAGTTTTATCTATTCCTTACAGTTTACCAGAAAGGCCAAATTCAACAAAATTTATTCAGAATAAATAGGTCTTAGAGGCTGTTCCCCGAAAATACCAGATATACATTTTATTTGGCATATAAATATATTTAATATACGGTATTTCAATCAAAATCGTTAGACCAATTTTTGAGCAAATCAAAATTTTCGAAATTTTTTAGATGTAAAGGTGTCGCATCCCTGGAAGGTTCTAAACTTAAATAACAAGTGTGGTAGTTTGCCAATTTTTCGTTTTTGAGTTATCTGTTCACACACACACACATATGGACCCTAAAACGTATCGGTATCGGATTTTTGGGCGGAATAAAATACCTTCTCTACACACTATGTACATATACGCATATAAAAATAACTAGGCAGTGGATAGAGAAAATAGGGTAAATGTAGCACTCCCTAACTCCCTAACCAGGAGTAACGCTTCCTTAATCGAGCCAAATGAATATTGCTGAGTGCATTGTATCCCTTTTCTTAACGTTGGAATCCTTTTAGAGCCTGGCCTGTTATTTATGGACGCTCTTTAACTGCTTTTTTGGTTCTCAGCGTCCCATTCTATATTGGACGTGAAAGATCGCTTAATCGCCTCTCTTATCAGGCTTGAGGTTCTTTTACGTGCCGTAAATCTACGACACGGGACCCACAGCTTTACTTCCCTTCCGAAGGAAGCCATGCTAAGGATTTTTACGCCCGAAAAAATCCATCGTCCTCCGCCGGGTTTGAACCCGCGACCTTGTGTATACCTTGGGTATATGAAGTTAGCATGGTAACCATTACACCACGGAGGGCGACTCCTTTTAGAGCGATTGCTACCTAAGTGCTGGTTCCTTTCGCTCCCATGGTGTCTGAACCTTCAGGTGAAAGCACCCATAGAATCCTCGGTTTTCAGTAATGTACCTATGGTGAATCTAATTTCTGTGCTCAGATGAGAGAATAAAAAGGTGAAATGCGCTAGACAACAATATTAATAATAACAAGAAGAAGAAGAACAACAGCAACTGTGGTGAGTCGGGGTAGTGCAGTGGTTTCGTTCACGGTTCTCGTGCTGAGTGTTCATGGTTCGATTGGTTGGTTCGTACATTCCACACTGCAGCTAACATGGGCGATTGTGCTTCACACCCCATGAGGTTAGGATGACATGAGAGTATCCGACGGGCGGCAGAAACCTACAGCGAGGAAAGAGCCACCTGGTGGGTCCCTAACAGTGTAACCAGTTCATCCCGACGCGGGGAGCGCTAGGAGCCCCTGTCTTAGGTTCCACAGACGTCCAACGTCAGCCTAATGCCGAGAGCTGCATTTCCGAAGCTCATTCACCACCACGGAAGGGCGCCGTCACTTACAACCCTGAAAGAGACCGGTTGGAATGAAATGAAGGGGCATGATGCTCGGAGGAATGAAGAAACCTCCACGGCATTCGTCAAGCGACCCGAGAAAACCCCGGAAAAAATACATGGGGTAGCGAGTTTTTTTTTTTGTTTTTTTTTGTAGTGTTTAACGCTCGCTTTAACTACTCATGGCACCGCAGGAGGTGGCACTGATGATACATGAATGAAGATGGAGCACTGGTGGAATGCGACGGCGGGGGAAACTGGAAAACCCGCCCCAGCTCCTCTTTATCCCCCACAAATCTCACATGCGGTCGCTTGGCCCGTCTAGGTGAGAGGCGAATGGTCTAACTACTCAGCCATGGCGCGGCCCTAGAGTGGTTGCCCATGTGAATCGAGCCCACGACCTTTCGAATGCCAGTCCCAAACGAAAAGCCTGAGCCACCTGGCTCGGTGAGTCCACCGTAAAAACTATAGGACCTCCTAGCCACCGCATCTTCATTATTATCCTACCATCGGAGGATACCGCCTGCTGGTGCCTCCATCTCAGAAATGAATAGTCATCGCTTGGTGGAATGCAGTAACTTCGAAGGTCGTAGACCATATGGGGTGCGTTAGTAAATAATAATAATAATAATGATGATGATGATAATAATAATAATAATAATAATTTAAAACTCTCATTTATAAGTTTATACATAGATTTCGAATGATATTAATTAGACGGTCTGAATAGCAGCAGATCTTCGGCTGAATGACTTCCCTCTACGGTAGTCTAGTTGATGCGCCTACGGGGAGTAACAGCTCAATCTCGTGATGTCTTAAGATTGATGAAGAAAGGTAATTTGCAGCTATGCATAATTATCTTGTATATTAAAGACATAGAAATTGCATTAAAAGGAAATTCCCTACCGTTACCATTTATAACAAATGCACAATTTAAAGGACGCTAGATAAATTTAAAACAGACTGAGTCAGTGTTAGAAAGAAATAAACAATGGGTTGTCGTTGAAAGAAGCTCAAGAAAATCACTTTCTATTACTCGTAACTTATTTATGATACATTAATTGGCTCTCTTCCCAGATATAAATCTGTGTTATTATTAGCTGGTGGGAATAGTTAAGGCAAAGTTTATATAAGAACTCCCCACAAGCCCGAAGATTTACAATATAGCTTTTGGGCTGCAGAAATTCAAAGTGTTCAGCAGACATTAGGATTCTGAAGATTGAAAGTGACGTCACTACAAACATCTTTTGTAATGAAAGGTGAGTGTAACCTATTCATATTGTTTCACACTGTAAGCGAAAGGGCGGGGAAACAGCGGGTCTTTCACCGTTATTAAATTAATGTATTCGTATATCAATATCGTGGGAGCGAAAGGGCAAATAATTGCGTCTTTCAAGAGAAAACCAGCAGCCTCTGACTTACTTCGTCCCAAAATATCAATACTTTTAAGTTTACTTACAGATTAAAGCATCAGACCCACTGTGCGTATTCAGTATCTATATTTACTATCTAGAATATTGGATGGTTCGAGTTTTTACTTTCTCTACACGTACTTGTACATAGTGTATAGAGAAGGTGTTGTATTCCAACAAAAAATTGGATACCGAGATTACACCGGAAATACATATGTTCAGGCTCCTAAATACAATTTTTGTTTTGTTTTTTTTTTAGAAAAATGCCCTTGAGTGCCTGTGGGCACCACAGCTCAAAAACGAAAATTCCACTAAATACCAAAATTCATATTTAAATTCAGTATCTTCCAAGGATATGACACGAAGATTTTCAATAAAATCCCCCCAATCAAAGTACCCGGAAGTTTCAGAAGTTTTGATATTATCAAAAATGGCTCTAATGATTTCTATTAAAATACCATATATTAGTGATATTTACGCGAAAAATAAAATGTATATCTTGAATTTTCTGGAAATAGTCTCTGAAGAGACCTTATTCTGAATGAATTTTGTGGAATTTGGCATAACTTAAGTGACAGACAAAGAAATAGAATATAAAATGCAGAGCTCGTTAAAACACACTATTTATGTTATATGCATTTTTTTCGTGGATTTGACCGTTTGTAAGATACTCTTTGCTATTGATTTCAGTTTTAAAATACTTTTCTCATAGAGGAACTTTTCAACACCTGACCACGCGAAGAATCGGATTTCTATACCATAGAAACAACATTTTAAAACATCTTACTATCGGTTTAGCCTAGTGTATTACCTTATTTCCCTTCTAGCTATAGGGAACTAAGAAGTAAAACCGGCTCTGCTAATGTTTGTCTTGATTACTATGCAGTAGTTAGAAGAATATCTTATTAACAGAGGTAGAGAAATTCATGTGAATGGTGCACTTTGATTTCTTTTTTCGTTACTCCTGGGCATACAAAGAGAACCGAATTAAAATTATTTAACAGCTTCGAAAGAATTTTACTATCGCTTTAGCACTTATTTACAAGAAAGCAAGTAATAGGACCCGTTCAGATGATTTTTATCTCGATTAGCATGATGTAGACATAAATAATCTTTTGAAAAATAGGTTGTTTGCAGAAGAGGTAGAGAAAAGGAACACGTGATATTTTGACTTTCTTTATACGTACTATGTACATAGTGTATAGCGAAGGTATTGCACTCCACCCAAAATTTCGATACCAAGATTTCACCAGAAATAAATCTTTTAGGGTCCCCTGTATCCAAAAAAAGCATTTTCAGAAAAAGGCTCGTGTGTATCTGTGTGTGCCCGTGTGTCTGTGAACACAATAACTCAAAAACAAAAAGTCGGGAAAGTACCAAACTTCGTATTAAGTTTAGTATCTTCCAGGGATGCGACACGAAGATTTTGAGAAAAATCCCTCCACCCCAAACTACCCTTGAGATGGAACGTTTTTCGAAAATGTGTTTCTTAAAAATTGCTCTAAAGATTTTGATTAAAATATCGTATATTAAAGATTTTACCTGACAAATAATATGTATATCTTGAATTTTCTGGGAATAGTCTCTGAAGACTACTTTATTCTGGATGAATTTTACTGTATTATACATGAATGCTAAGCCGTAAGAGATGGACAAAAATGTACCTCACAAAAAATGTAGTGCACGTTAAAACATATAACTTATGTTATATACATTTTTTTGTGGAGTTGTTCGTTTTTGAGATATTCCTTTTTATTGGTTTCACCTTTATAAAACTTACACTTTTCTCATACAGGAATTTGTCAACTCCGGTCCATACAAACAAAGGAACATAGCAGCCAACTTTTGACTATCATTTTAACCTATGGTAATCCCTTATTTCGCTCCTACTTACAAGGAAGCAGGTAAAAAGACTGTTTCTGCTAATTTTTTCTCCATTAGCATGAAGTAAATAGAAGCATAAGCTTTCTAATAATAATTTGTTGCAGAGATGTAGAGAAAGTCATGTGAATGGAACACATCAGATTTTTAAGAATGTTTTGTAGTGGAATAGTCTGTGATAGTTTATGGATTTTATTCGAGAAAAGTTATATTCGGGCTGTGTAAGGCCTGCCTGGTTGTTGAATGGCAACAGATTGGTAAAGGGTTTCATCTGTGCTCGTAAAGTTATTGGTTTAAATCCGGTGTATAGATTTGCCGGATCCTACATCTAGAGGAGAAAGTTTATGAGTTGTGGATCGATTCCATCGTGCAGTGCCCATACCATACATGCCTTCCACACGCAGACAGTGCTTCTAGACTAATGGTCGGTTATCCCTAGTGCCTCATGCTTGCCAAATGTCCAAATTATGGATCTCTATATCGCTCTCTGGTCCACTTTCCGACTTGTATTAAATGCGCACGTAAGCTGGCAGTGAGTATAGGATGCAACAGAAACATATGGCCCGCCTGAGTAGTGTGGTGTTAGCGCGTTTACCTCACATTCAGCAGGTCGTGAATTCGAATCTCGCTTAGGATAAGTTATCCTTTATGCTGAGAAGAGGAATGTCGTGTAACTTTAAGCTCAATGGATCCCGAGACCATTTGAGCATCATTTCAGCAATTCCATTCATCGTCCATTATGATCAACCAGTTAAACTACGTTAAGGTGCAATAAAGAAAAACAAGTAATCTAAATTTTAGAGGTTTCTTTGTGTGGAGTAGGATAGGTTAGGACTCGCACCGAACCTACGCCCCAGAGGGCCGCACCGGGGAGGGAGGAATGAGGTGAGAGGATACTCCGGTCGGCCGCAACCAGGAGCAACACAACATTGACAGGGTTCTTATAGCTTTTAGATTGAAGCACCCAGAACAGGCAAACGGGGAGCCCCCGCCGGGAGCGGTCCTTATCCCGGCAACCAGCCGGAGTGAGGGGACGGTGATATTCACTTTGAGTACCTAACCTTTTTCTAGCCATTCCGCACCGAGAACCACTTCTAACTCTGAAAGAAACCAATGGGATGAAGGATGGAATGACAATGGAAGTGACTTGGGGACAGTAACACAACATGCTGAGGCCTGATGACTCAGGTAAGCATGCGTTCCAGGGAACTAGTCCATAGAATCTTTCGAAAGGCCAGTACCTGTTTTATATATTGGCCCCCCTTGGAAGCATGGGAAAAAGTGGATACACCACTTACCCCATAGGGACTGACTAGAAGACCTCGGTGGGGGCGGCATTTGACAGTCTAACTACTCTCCAAGTTAGTGCCGGAGGACATTGAAGCGTCTCACAACTCCACCCGGGCGATCCCAGGTGTACCCAATCTCCCACGGGTATCGGCCACTTCCACGCAGAGTCCAACCCAATCCGAACGCTCCCTCCTGGAGGAGCTTCGAGTTTGGCCCGACTACTTCTAGTAACCTCAGAAGTGCCTCTGGTGATCGGGGTCCGCTGCGCTTGCCCCGGAGCAACTGAAGAGGTCGGGAGTCCCCCCCACCCCTAAGGAGGACATGGTGAGTGAGAAATTCAAGGAAGAGAGTTCTCTACCCACCATTTGCCTGGTGATCCGGGGAAACCCCCAAAAAACCATTGGTCAGCTAGGCCAGCCACAAGAAGGCGAACCCATGACCTCCCGGATGCGAGTCAAAGACGAAACCGCCCGAGCCATCCTCTAGGTTGTGTAGAGATTCCTTGATATAAATATAATCCTCTTTTAAATTATTTTACTTATATCTTAAAGTAGCGAGTGATATGGCTCGCATTCGGGAATTGCCGAATTCAGTTCCCATCGATCGGCCATCTTTAGGTTTTCTGTAGCTTTTCCTGGTCGGAAGCCGAATACTGAGGTAGCTTCTCGTCTACCACACTCGACTTTCAATTGTTTCTCTTTCAAAATATTTTCCTTCTCATCTTACAAGTGTAAAAGTAAAAGAAATCTGATATAGCCATGGAAGCGGTCACCAAAGCAAAGCACCGCATAGAGAATCCCAGCTCATTGTGCTTCTGCTTGACCACTAGAAAGGGATAAACGAAGAGGTCCGGACGGGTGATAGAATGAACCGGGTCCTTAACGTTTCCAATACAGGGCATCCGATGTCGCCCGATGAACCCCCATAAGGCCGCTCTGCCGATGGTAACCAACGGGGTGCCGCAGCTGAAGGTTCCCGAGGCAGCATTAAGCTGAGCGGTATCCTCAACGACCTTAAGGAAGAAATCTCTACAAATCAGACATCCACCGATCAACCACAGTGCACCAAACACCGTCGCCTGGTCCTTCAAACCTGTCACAGATCACAAGAAGTGATGGATACAGGAAATAATGCACAGGAAAATCGCGATAGAAGATTAGCTATCCCAGCATTTGCTTGCCGGTATTTTTGGATCAGAATGGGCTGTCTCTAGAGATTGAAACCAGAATTTGAATCACTCGCATTACCGCAGCATCACCTCAGGTGTACTTAGGAGTTTTGTTATGTGGCGAGGCGGAAAAGATGGCGCTGATGTCTACTTACAAAGAACATATTTCCCGTGGACACTATAGGGCTGTTTGGTCATCGATTCATTCGTCGGCGTCTGTATACATACTGCAAACAAATTATTATTACAAATATGATTCTTTTATCTAGAAAATGCTAATCAAGATAAACATTAGCAGAAAAATTCTTATTATTAAGTTCCTCATAAATAGAAGGGAAATAAGGGAACACAATAGGCTAAAGCGGCAATCAAATCTTTTAAAAACTGTCACTTTGCGATCGTCATTGAAATTTCTTTCTCTTTCCATGGCCAGGAGTAAAACAAGAGAGATATAAAACACATTGGCACTTCCCGTTTGAGAAAATTTCTTAGTATTTTAAAATTGAAGCAATTAACATAGAATATCTTGATATAGTTAGATCTAAAATAATTGTAAATAAGATCAGCTGTGTGTTTTAACAACATCCATATGTGTATATCTCTTCAGTTATGCAAATGAACAGGACTTCAGGGGTTATTTCAAGAAATTCAAGATATATGTTTTTTATTTTCCATGTAAAAGTTTAATATACGGCATTCTAATCAAAACTGTTAAGAGCTATCTTTTTAGAAGTTCAACATTTTAAAAAAAAAATGTTCATTGTAAACGGCAGTTTGGAGTGTGGGGTTTTCCTGGAAATCATGGTGTCGCATCCCTGAAAGTAACCAAACTTAAATACCACGTTTGATATCTAAAGGCTTTTCGTTTTTGAGCTATGATGTCCACAAACACGTACACAGACTGAGACAGTACATGGCTTGTTATTCAAAGAGGGGCAAAGAGTTATTCAGAAGGGAAATATAAATCATAGCTAATAATATAAATTATATTAAGAAGAGAACATTTAAACACGTATAAGTAGCCGAGTTGTCACGAGCTGGTGGCACAAGATACCGTTAGGAGTTAGTGCATTGACCCGAAGGGTTGAAAAGACACTGCTCGAGGGAACATAACGGGACAAAAAACAATTCTCTCCGCTGGTCAAGCGGACGCTTTCTGAGGCACTTGGCGCAGAGAAGTGGCAGAACTATGATGTGATATTTAGGGTCCGTGGTGGAGCCGAACAGGCTACCTGTGCAAGAGAGGGAAATAGTGATATCAATATTGAAGAGAGTACGGGACATATCATTGCATCAAACTAATAAATAATAATAGTCGCGGTCGGGTAAAGTGTAATTTCATAATAGAAAATTAGGAGGAATACGCGTATGTTCGATGACGGAAAAAGGGCGAAATGACTGATTAAAGCACTTATGTCGTACCACACACTAAAGGAGTTTCCATGCCCGTAACCAGTTACTACCGCAAGACATACCCGTACATTTTTTTTAAAATGTTTTCTTTCGATTCAAGGGTTCTTAAAATATTTGTTACCGGTGAAAGCTCGATATAGAATTTTTAGGTACAATACAATACCTTCTCTAACTACTATGTACATTGTAAATACGTGAAAAATAAAAGAGAAAATAACTTTGAAGGCGAAAAAATGGAATGAGAAAGCAACAGATAAGATAGAATGGAGGCTAACTGGGAACAGGGCCAAGGCTCAGATAGGCCTGTAGCGCCAACGATGATGAGATGAATAAAACATGACCTAATATTTAACCAAGCTAAAAGTCCAAATTTACTTTATATCCAAAACATCAATTTATTTATTAAACAGTAAAAACATTATTATATTTTAGGTTACATTCTTGTCTTTCTTGATTGCATATCGCCAAGGAAACTAATGATTTTAGCGACGTTAATCCGTCGATATCTTAAAAGTATTTTAAATAGGAACCTCGCCTTTATTGGAGGTCGACGAGGATCTATATTTAGGACCCCAATTTTGTGGGCTCCGGTGCGTTGCACCATTTGCACCAGTTTAGCCACGCCCGGTCCACCGGCCTTTTTCAGGGGTTTCGCAAATTCGGTGGAGAGGTAAGCTTAAACAAAGAACTGCTTTTTACTTTCTCTACACGTACTATGTACATAGTATATAGAGAAGATATTGCACTCTACCCAAAAATTCGATACTGAGAGTTCACCGGAAATATATGTGAAATATATTAGGGTCCCTGTATCCCAAAAATAATTTTCAGAAAAACTTCTGCGCGCGCGTGTGTGTGTGTGTCCGTGTGTCTGTGAACACAATAACTCAAAAACGAAAAGTCGGTAAAATACCAAACTTGGTATTTAAGTTTAGTATCTTCCAGGGATGCAAAACGAAGATTGAGAAAAATTCCCCACCACTTCAACTACCGTTTACATGGAATTTGTTTTGAAATTTTGATTTTCTTAAAAATGATTCTAACGATTTTGGTTAAAATATCGTATATTAAAGATATTTACTTGACAAATAAAATGTATCTATCTTGAATTTTCTGGAAACAGCCTCTGAATACTACTTTGTTCTGGATGAATTTTACGGAATTTTGTATAACTGCTAAACCGTAAGAGCTGGACAAAACTTACCACACAACAAATGTAGAGGACGCTAAAACACACAATTTGTTGTATACATTTTATTCGAGGAGTTGATCGTTTTTTAGATATTCCTTGTTATTGCTTTCAGCTTTAAAAACGTATACAGGAATTTGTCAACTTCTGTCCATACAAACAAAGGGACTTCAGTCACATAGCAACCAGTTTTTGACTATCACTTTAACCTATGTTACTCCCTTATTTCGCTTCTACTAACAAGGGAACAAGTAATAAGGCTATTTCGGCTAATTTTTTCTCGATTAGCATGAAGTAAATAAAAGCATAAACTTTTTAACAAAAATTGTTTGCAGAGATGTAGAGAAAGAAATGGGAAATAATCTATGTTCCTCCTCGGTTGCTCTCGGAGAGAGGCTTCAAAGAGTATTGCTTTCACGGAGCACTTAGAATAGGTTGATGATGCATCCAGAAAATTTTTATTATTATAATTATTTCGCAGCGTTATTAATATTGCATCACTTCCTCTGTCTCACAGGAGGAAAGTTATGAAATATTCATTAGACCTGTGTGTAGAGCTATACATTATACGACTTGATTAATTAGAAGGAATGATAAAAGTGTTATGATGTCTTGATTCAACATCAACATATAAGTTGGAAAAACCCGTTACCTAATCTTGCACTGAAGCTTATTAGATTTGGGCTACGTTTACAATGTGACGAAAACTTAAGACTAAATCCACGTGTATCAATTGAATAATTAGAAGTACTGCACCACAATAAAAATCTTTAACTACCACATGACTTTTTCTACCCATTACAGTTTATTTTACTTTCTCTGTCACATACATACAGATAGAGAAGGTGTTGCCTTACACCCAAGAATTGTAGGGAAATTTTGGCAGTAAATGCATGTTATCGGGCCTCCTGAATCCAATAAAATTCATTTTAGAAAAAGGACATGTGCGTAAACAGTATAACTAAAAACGAAATGTCTGATTAAACATTGAAATTCTTTATCATCTAAAGGTGTGACACCAAAATTTTCAAGAAAATCTCACTACTCCAAGAAACCCTTTACACGAAAGATTTGTTTTGAAATGTTTGCTTTCTCAAACATGTTCTAATGTTGTTGGTTAGAATACAAAACATTAAATATATTTAACGACAAATGAAATGTGTGCATTAAATTTTGCAGAAAGAGACTTGGACTTCCATATATCACTTCCAAAATATTCATTACTAATGATTCATTTTTACTCTCTCTACATATCCTCTGCATATAGGATTAGAGAACTTATTGTATTCCACCCAACATTCGAAATAGAGATTACATCGAAAATTATCTTTTGAGATCCCATGAGTCCAAAAGAAGCATTTTTAGAAAAAGATCCGTGTGTGTCTATGGACAGTATAGCTCAAAAACGAAAAGACCATTAAATACAAAACTTGGAATTTAAGAATGCGAAGATTTTGGGGAAAATCTCCCCACCGCAAACTACACATTACATGGAAACATTTTTGACATTTTTGTTTTTCTCAAAAATGGCTGTAGCGATTTTGATTACAATACAGTATATTAACGATATTTGCTTGGCAAATAAAATGTGTATGTTGAATTTTCTGAGAATAGTCTCTGAAGACTAGTTCATTCTAGATGAACTTTGCACCTTTAGTAAACCGTAAGAGATAGAAAAAAACTTACTACACAAAAACTGTAGCTCTCGTAAAACTAACAATATACAGATACATTGTTTGTACAGCTGAACCGTTTCCGAGTTATTCCTTGATTTTGGTCCAGTTTTAAATTAAGTATGTTTTAACAAATAGAGAGCAACCCTTCGTTTTATCTCTCGCGTGTTTTATAGCTGGCCATGCAAAGCGAACCGAACTTGAATTATTAGTGACTGTCGCTTTAGCTCAGTGTACTCCCTTATTTCTCTTTTCCTTATAAGGAAGCAAGTAATAAGACCAATTCTCTAATGTTTATCTCGATTAGCATTATGTAGATAAAATAATAATATATTGTAAAAAGAGTTGCTTTGCAGAACAGATGGAGAAAGTCGTGTGAATAGAACACATCAGATTTTTTGTTCTATTTATACGCCGCTTTTAACATCTAGATCATATCGGTAGCTTTTCCTTTTGAAAATATGTTCATGCAATGATGTTCACTCGTTTACTGCTGGTATTTTACTCTATATTCAAGTATCAAAATCCTTAAAGTTATTTTTGAGTGAATCAAAATTATTGAAAAATGTTCCGTGTAAAACATAGTTGGGGGGGGGGAAGGATTTTCCTGGAAATCTTCGTATTGCAACAATGGAAAATAATAAACTTGAATCCAAATTTGGTATTTAACGACTTTTCATTTCTGAGTTATCGTGTTCACAGAAACGCGGACAGACACACATACACACACGAAGTTTTTTTTCTAAAAATACGTTTTTTTTTGTATGCTGGGGACCCTAAAACGCGTATTTATGTTGAAATTTCAGTATCGAATTTTTGGGTGGAGTGCAGTCAATTCGTTCTCTACCTACGAACCATGACGTCGAATAAAGGGTAATTAAATATGTAATAAACTTTGTGATTATACTAAAAGTGCAAAAAGTGAAATCGTGCTCAAAATGCAATTATCTTGCATACAAATTCTCCGAGGCAATTTAATTGAGCTATCTAACTGATGCTTGTTTCATTAAATACTTTCATCCATTACCGTCAAAATAAGTATCACACAAGAAGCATTCGCTAACCTTAATTAAATTATCTAAAACCTATCAGTACTCATGGTATTACTGAAGACACGCAAATCTTTCTTAGAAATTCAATACGCTTTATATAACAAATAACCAAACGAGTGGACTTTTTGCAGTTTTAACGTCCTTTAATTTAGTAGATCAATATCAAACGATGAATGAAATGGATGTTAAGGTGCTGAAGTGGGCTTAGAGTTACTTAGACATTCGTCTTGTCAGGGTAACGTAAAACCCCGGAAAACACTTTATCCGGGTAATTCACCCTAACCAGGATTCGAACTTGGGACCTCTTGAAGGTGATGTAGACACCACCGCACTACAGAGGTGGGCTAATGAACGTGTTAATAAATTCAAACCAACAATAACGAATACCTTACAAGCGGCTAGAACCACAAAATGTTATTTGAAATTAATTTTGCTTCTTAATATAGATTTTGTTGAGCAGTAAGTTTTTGTGTATTTCCTCAGAGTTTACCAGTTGTACAAAAGATATAAAAACTGCTTTAAATTGCGGTAATGAAAATCTAAGTCCTTTTTTGAAAAATACAAAATAAAGAAAACATTTTCAAATGTTACTATTGCATTTCTCCCAAAAATGTGTTCCCGAGATTTCATGTAAAAACGTATGTTATGACATATGACTTTCCCTGACTACTCTACAAACAAAAGACTTACAAAAGATAATACTTCTTTCAACACCACGCTAATCGAGATAAACATTAGCAGAACTTTATTACTTAGTTCCTTAAAAGTAGACTGGAACTAAGGGAGTGCACTAGGCTAAAGCGATAGTCATATGCTTTAAAAGCTGTCATTATACGATTGTCATTGCAAATCGCCTCTTTGCTTGGCCAGGTGTAGAACAAAAGATAAACGAACACTCCCTCTGTAAAAAGTATAAGTACTTCACAACTGAAACTAATAACAAGGAATACCTCTAAAACGGCAAGTTCCACGAAAATAATGTACATGACATAACTAGTGTGTTTTAACGAGGTCTACATTTTTGTATAGTAATTTTCTTTCTATCTCTTACGGTTTACTAGTTATTCTAAATTAAGCAAAATTCATCCAGAACAAACCGGTCTTTAGAAGCTATGCCCAGAAAATTCAAGATATACATTTTATTTGTGATAGAAATGGCTTTAATATGTGATATTTTAATCAAAATCGTTAGAGCCATTTTTAAGGAAAACAAACTTTTCGAACATATTTCCATATAAAGGGTAGTTAGGGGTGGGGGGATTTTCTTGAAAATCTTCGTGTCGCATCCTTGGAAGATACCAAACTTAAATACCAAGTTTGGTATGTAACAGTCTTTTCGTTTTTGAGCTATGCTGTCCAGACACACACACACACACACACACACACACACACACACATGGACCTGTTTCTCAAAATGCTTTTTTCGGACTCGGGGAGTATTAAAACGTGTGTTTCCGGTGAAATCTCAACATCGAATTTTTGGGTGGAACACAATACTTCTCTATCCCTATGTACATTGTACATACGGGGCTAGAGAGAGTAATAAAGACATTGTTATGAAAGCATCCGTTGTCTGTGTCTTTAATAGCATGACTACTGACTGCCTCCGTGGTCGAGTGGTCAGCGAGCTGACTTCTCACCCGGAGTTCCTGGGCTCGATTCCCGGCTGAGGCGGGGAATGTTTCTTTAACCGGAATTATTCCCTGTCCCCCACAGAGTCTGGAAGTATGAATGTGAGAGTGAATGTGCGTGTGTTTAGTAATATAAAGTTTAACCTAATGTTCTGAACCTACAGTTTGACAAGTGAAAGCCCCCGATATGTCCATTGATGTACAAATGAAGCAATTGAAAAAAAAAAATAGCACTTCTGCTATGCTATTCGTTTGATTTTTCAAGCACTCTTTACTTTCTGAACTGCAAATTCATATGTTTGGCTTTTTATTGAGTTCAAAGGTATTGCAGAGACCAGCTTCTACAGGTTTTTAACTCTTGTTTAAACCTTAAACCCCAATTCCCCTTTTAGTACATAATAAGTATACAATAAAAATCATTTCTGCGAATGTTTTTCTCGAATAGCAAGAGGTAGATAGTGTGATAAGCTTTTTAATTATATTTTGTTGAGTAGAGAACATGTGTGTGAGGGTCATCCAGAAAGTGACAGACGATTTGGCATAACTAAATAATAACGAAAGATATGAACACAAAACTTTATTTACAAAATTACAGTGCGTTTCTCCATTCTGTCAAGATATTTATTGTCACGTGGTGCCATTTTTTCAATGTAGATGTTATACTTTTCTACCGCCAAAAAAATATTCGATTTTTGAATGCATAAAATGCTCGGCCAATCCAATTTTAGGCAAATAACGCAAGTGTATGGTGATAATGCAATGAACGAGTCTCCAGTGAGGAAATGACCCATAATTTACGAGTAATCAAGAAAGAACCAGTGTGTACGATAAAGACCGGAGTGGAAATTCATCAATCGTTATGGAAGAGTTGAAAGCAAACGTTGATAAAAGAATTAAGAAAAAATCTGATGTGTACCATTCACATGACTTTCTCTATATCCCTGCAACAAATTATTCTTTAAAAGCTTATACTTCTATTTACTTTATGCTGATCAGAAAAAATTAGCAGAAATACGTTTATTACTTGCTTCCTTGTAAGTAGAAGCGAAATAAGAGACTACCATAGGTTAAAGTGATAGTCAAAAGCTGGTTGCTGTGTCAATGAAGTTCCTTTGTTTATATGGATAGGAGTTGACAAGTTCCTGTATGAGAAAAGAATAAGTTTTTCATAGAGAAACCAAAAATAAGGAATGTATCAAAAACGACAAAATCCACGAAAAAAATGTATATAACATAAATTGTGTGTTTTAACGTGCTATACATTTTTGTGTAGTAAGTTTTTGCCCATCTCTTACGGTTTAGCGGTTATTCAAAATTCGTAAATTTCATCCAGAATAAACTACTCTTCAGAGGCTATTCCCAGAAAATGCAAGATATACATTTTATTTGTCAGGTAAATATCTTTTGTATACAACATTTTAATCAACATCGTTAGAGCCATTTTTGAGAAAATCAAAATATTAAAAGAAAAAAAAAACAGGTCAATGTAAAGGGTAGTTGGGGGTGGGGGATTTTTCTCAAAATCTTTGTGTCGCATCCCTGGAAGATACTAAACTTAAATACCAGCTTTGGTATTTTACCGACTTTTCGTTTTTTAGTTATCGTGTTCAAGGCACACGGACACACGGTTTTTTTTTTTTGCATATTGGGGATCCTAAAACATATGTTTCCTGTGAAATCTCGGTATCGAATTTTTGGTGGAATGCAATACCTTCTCTATACACTATGTACATAGTGCGTATAGAGAAAGTAAAAACTGGTGTTTCACTTTGGACACCGTACATGACTTTTTACATGGAACAGATGTCGTAACCGGTGAAGACATCAAAGTGACATTGATATCTTGACTCATATTTTAAGCAGTGGAAGAATATAACATCTGAATTAAAAACCCGGTACCACGTGACAATAAACACCTTGATAGCAATGACGATTACGTTGAAAAATAGAGTAAGGTACTGTAACTTTGTAAATAAAGTTTTGTATTGGTAACTTTTCGTTGCTATTTAGTTATACCAAGTCGTCTGTAATTTTTTGGATGACCCTCATATATAACACAAGATTTTTTTTATCTATCTCTGATTTTCAATTATTTGAAGCTGAAAGAGGAAATGTTACCCAGCTCTAACAAGGGTAATCTGTATTTCCCAGTGTAGCTGTATCGGTGACGTCACATGTGATAATGGATTATTATTTAATAACCATAACCAATGTGTAAATCCCCCCTCGTTAATCAACATTCAATGATTCATTCATTAGTGAAGTTTGTAATGCTTAGTTTTCTGGTGTTGATAACGCTGCTATAGAGAAACTCTGTTTTCCCTCTCTATATGAGTGTATTAAATATGCACTTGATGTTGTAGTAGGTTTCCTTGTGGTTTTCCTCCCGATATTCCAGAGTTTGGGTATGAGAAATAGAGAGGTTGTTGACGAGCATATACCTCGAAACTGACACCTCAACTGACAGTGAAAAATGGGTAGAATATCTTATTTTCCAAACATCAAATAAAGCTATACGTTACACACATACGCACACAGAAGGAGAGAGAGAGAGAGAGAGAGAGAGAGAGAGAGAGAGATAACATGCGTGGAATCACTATAGATACTGTAACAAAATTGTTCCTTTTAAAAACAGAGTTTATTTGAATTACTCTTGTGCCAAAATTCTAATGTTTTACTTTCACACGAATTTATCTATGGGTTATTTTTTATTTACAAACTATTGTTATAAAGGTTATTATTTTCTTTACTACTTATGAAAAGTAGGGGAAGCATTGCACTCCACCCATAAATTCTAAGTCAAAATTCCACCTTATTATATTTATGTGCGGATCGCTTTCTAAAATACTTTTTGTATGTTTTAAGTGGATCTCAAGGAATATATTTTCATGAAGTTTGAATATCGAAATTTTTGGCGGAATAATTTTCTGTCTCTACCTACTATAGATATGTGTTACGGAATGTAAAAAGAGAAATTAGATAAAATACTGGACTTAACCCTTATCCTAAATAAAATATTGAGAGAAGGTATTCTATTCCACCCGTAGATATTTCACCGGAAATATACTATTTCAAAATCCATAAATAGTATTTCTACAATAAGTTCAGAGGCGCGCGCGCTCATGCGTGTGTGTGTGTATGTGTGTGTGTGTGAACGGCATAATTCAAAACAGAAAGTCGGTTAAATACCAAACTTGGTATTTAATTTCAGTATCTTCCAAGGATTGTCACGAAGATTTCCTAGAAATTCCCCCAATTCCAATTATCCTTTATATGGAACATTTTTAGAAGTTCTTGATTTTATCATAAATGGCTCTAATGATTTTATTATAATACTACATGTTTAAAATATCTTTATGACAAACCAAATGTGTGACTTTTATGCCTCTGTAGACTTCTTCATTCCGGATAATTTTTGTATAACTGGTAAAGCAAAAGAGAGGGAAACACTTATTACAAAAAATATGATGTGTTCACATGGGTTTCTCTACATATGTGTGACAAATTATTTCTTAAAAAGCTTATTCTTCTATCTAGTCATAATAATCGAGATAAGCATTAGCAGAAATGGTCTATTACTTGCTTCCTTATAAGTAGAAGGGAAATAAGGTAACACATTAGGCTAAAGCGATGGTCAAATCTTTTAAAAGCTGTTTGCCATGTGGTTGAAATCCGTTTCTATACATGGCCGGAACTTTACAAATTTCCGTGTGATAAAAGTTTAAGTATTTTAAATCTGA
This sequence comes from Hymenopus coronatus, assembly GCA_030762935.1. Classification (NCBI taxonomy): domain Eukaryota; kingdom Metazoa; phylum Arthropoda; class Insecta; order Mantodea; family Hymenopodidae; genus Hymenopus; species Hymenopus coronatus. The sequence goes on from CM060897.1 coordinate 34,885,225, forward strand.
AACAAATAACAAGAAATATCTAAAAAATGATGAACTCTACGAAAAAAAAAACAAAAAAAAAACGTATATCACATACATTGTGTGTTTTAATTAGATCTACCCTTTTTGTGGAGTAAGTTTTTGTCTATCCCTTGCGGTTTACCAGTTACGCAATATTCAGCAAAATTTCTCAAGAACAAAGAGGTCTTTAGAATGCTATGCCCAGAAAATTCAAGATATACATTTTATCTGCCACATAAATATTTTAATGCTGAATTTTAATCAAAATCATTACAACTATTTTTGAGAAAATCAAAATGTTCGATTTTTTTTCCATGTAAAGGGTAGTTTGTAGTGGGGAGATTTTTCTCAAAATATTCTTATCGCAACCCTGGAAACTACTAAGCTTAAATACCAAGTTTGGTACTTTATTGACTTTTTGTTTTTGTGTTGTGTTCACAGACACATGGACACACCGCACACGATACTCGGACACACACACACACACACACACACACACATACGCAAGTCATCCTCCGTGATGTAATGGTTATCATGCTAACTTCATATGCCGAAGATCACGGGTTCAAACCCGGCGGAGGACGATGAATTTTTTCGGGCGTAAAAATCCTTAACATGGCTTCCTTCGGAATGGAAGTAAAGCCGTGGCTTGTCGTAGATTTACCTCACGCCCGATAAGAGAGGCCTCTTAGCAAAATTAAGCGATCTTTCACACCCAATATAGAATGCGACAATGAGAACCAAAGCAGTTAAAGAGCGTCCATAAATAACACGTCATTTCTTTCTTTCTTTCTTTTACACATACGCAAAGGCAACTTTATATAAAATACTTTGACATTTTCGGTGAAATGTCGTAATCGAATTTTTGGGTCTCTATACACTATGCATTTAGTATGTGTAGAGAAAGTGAAAACTAGTTATTTTCCCCACTATGTATGATAACCAGAGAAAAAGTTGCACTCCACCGATAACTTCTAAGTAGAAATTTCATCGGAAATATATTTATATGTGGACCGCCGTCTAGGAATGCTTGTGGTATACTTTTAAGTATATCTAAAAATCTATATTTTTATGAACTCTGGATATCGAAAATTTTAGTGGTACACTTTTTTCTACAATAGATAAGTGTTAGAGAACGTAAAAAGAGAAATCACATAAAACACTGAACGTCATCCAAAAACAACTATTATTGAGGATGCGGAACTAATAATTTCAAGAAAATTTTTCACCCCAAACAACTTTAATTATTTAGTAAAGAAGTCTGAATGAATTTGATAATTGTTACTGTTAAGCTGAAATAGCCAATTGAAATAAACTTTAAAAGCAATTTAGTTGAAAATTTACTCCCACATCTTGCCAACTAAATAACAGCATAATATCAACATGCACGGTGTTACCTTATATACCTATGTCTTAAATTATATAATCTTCAAAGAATGAAAATCGACTTTGGTATGATATGAACATTTGATAAAGTTTAAGGTTTTAAATATTACCATTATTCCTCTAAATTTTTAATTATATAAAAGTAAATGATGCGTTTCTTGTCAAGACCCTACGTTACATAAGGCAATTTCGACCTCTGCATCCGGTTTCAAAGAACGCTCACTGAAAATATTAAAAAAATCTGAAAAATATTGTACTACCAAATTTGGAATCGCCAAAGAAAGGAACTTAAGGATTTTTTTCCAGAAATTTCAGAAACTTTTTTTATAAAATATAAACGAAAACAAATCAGCATTTTAGGACAGTGAAAACTTAGAGCTCCTAAAATATACTGTTTGTATAAAATAACGCTTTACTATCTATTTATTGTATACTTAAGTGAGAACTTATTAATTTCACATGCAGCTGTCCATAAAGGAAAAAAGGAAAAGTGTTTCTAAAATATGTTGCTGGTATAAATAACAAGCTAAAATTCTTGCACTGTAAGTGGAATTTCAAATCTAAATGCAAATCTCGGTACCTTAATCTTGTTAACATATTTTCTGTCATTATGTTTTTGTTTATAATCCGAATATAAGCCAGTAACCTATACATAAACTATAAATCTCTAATGCACTTCTGTAACGTTCTGCATTATGCAAAGCGTGCCACCTATAATAAAATACTCTACACTTTATCTACTGGTTAATTTACATAATACATTTTCATATCTTGTCCTACCAACGTTTGAAAATCTTGCACCTTCCGCGTTACACGGCTCTGTGACATATCTGATAATGTATACACGAACACTCGCAAAAAAGACCTTACTGGCGTAAATTTGTTTTTAAATCTTCTGAAGCCTTCTGAAGAGGGATACAACTACGTGGCAAGCACTCGCAGAACTGAGGTACAAGTCTATGTTGCAGACAACTTGACAAAATGCAGGTTATATTGGCATTGCAAATAGTGTAACTTCGATATTGGACTCTTTGATTGTGAAGATGACCTTGAGTATGGAAAAGTAATTTAGTTAAGCGGAAAAGTCTCTTGAAAAATTCAGGTGTTAGATGGAAGAAGGGCTCAAAGGCCCATTCACACTTTTTCGGAAGATTAGAGAAAATAATTCACCATTTTGTTTTCTGTATTTTCTGAAAATTTCAGATAGCTATATTGAATACAGAAGGCTTGGAAATAGTTTTCTTTTGTCTGTGCAGTTGATATTTCTACAGGAATATCAGATTTTTACTTTCGCTACACGTACCATAACAATGGTAATTTCCATGTTGTAACGAGATCTAAATTGTTGTGTAGTAAGTTTTTGTCTATCTGTTAGCTTTACAGTTATCCAAAATTCATCCAGATTAAAGAGCTCTTCAGAGGCTATTCCCAGAAAATTCAAAATATTCACTTTATTTGTCATGTGAATATGTTTAATATACGATATTTTAATCAAAATCATTAGAGCCATTTTTGGGAAAATAAAAAAATGTCGAAACTTTTTTTCCATGTAAAGGCTGATTTGGGGTGTGGGGATTTTCCTCAAATTCTTCGTGTTGCATCCTTGAAAGATAACTTAAACACCAAGTTTGGTATTTTACCAACTTTCATTTTTGAGCTATCGTGTTCACAAGCACACGGACACACTGACATACACACGCATACACTGACCGCTTCCTAAAATGCTTGTTCCTTGATACAGGGATCCTAAAACGTTTATTTTCGGTGAAATCTCGGTATTAAATTTTTGGGTGGAGTGCAAAGCTTCTCTACCTATGCACCATGCACTATGTAGAGAAAGTATAGATGGATAAGATTTTAATAGAATGGCTTATGCCATAACAAATCTATTTAGAATGAATTAATATTTTAAAGAAATCTACAATTTTTGTGTAACTCTCGTGACACAGCTCACTAGGAGCCTTGGCCTACCGCCCGGCCGCTGCGTCCCCCATCTCGGTATATTACATACGTCATGGATGGGTGCAGTATTGGGGTGTGAGACGTGGTCAGCGCTTCGATTTTGTACTTTAACGAGAAATACATTTCAGTTAGGCAAAATTTAACAAAATTCGTCCAGAATAAAGATGATTTTAGTGGCTATTCTCGGAAAATTCGTTATTGGATAGCACGGATTTTGATGTCGCATCTTCGGAAGGTAATTCATTTAAATTCCAATTTGGTATTTATCCCACTTTTCTATTCAGAGTTACACTGTTTGCAGTCACATGGCCTGACAGCCACACAAATGGAATTTTTTCTAAAAATATATTTGTTTTTATTTAGTCTTTCTGAAAATATGTATTTCCTGTGCAATACAATTTCACATATGCATATATAAATACATACACTTTCACTGCCTACTATGTACGCAGTAAGGCAAGTAATAAACTGATTAATAAATTGTGGTATTAATATATTTACCAAAAATATTAAAATATTTTGAGATACATATCACGTAGTTTGTATTATAGGTTCTCCTCTCTGCTAGCTGGTACAGTTTGTTCTTTCTCACGGGTATGTATGGGATAAAAAATATGAATAACGAGTGCCCACATTAGAAAAGTGTAAGAAAGTGTAAACCAATAATAAGGAATATCTTGGAAATGATTAACGCCAAAAAAAAAATATTTGATATAATGTATTTTAACTAGGTGTATATCTTTGTGTAGTAAGTTTTTGTCAATCTCTCACGGTTTACCAGTTATACAAAAATCATTCAGAATGAAGAGGACTTCAGGAGCTATTCCCAGAAAATTCAAGATATACATTTTATTTCCCTTGTAAATACCTTTAATTTACGGCATTTTAATCATAATCATTAGTGCCATTTTTGAAAAAATGAAAATGTTCGAAAATTTTTCCATGTAAAGAGTAGTTTGGGGTTGGGGGATTTTGCTAAATATCTTCGTGTTGCATTCTTGGAAGATAAACTTAAATACCAAGTTGATATTTTACCAACTTTTCGTTTTTGAGTTATCATGTTCACACAGCTACGGACACACACACACACAAACACACACACAAACACACACACACAAACACACACACATGGTATTTAACGGTGTTTTCGTTTTTGAGTTATGCTGACCTCAAGCGCGCGCACATACGAGCACAGACACACACACACAAGCACACACACACAAACACACACACACAAACACACACACATGGTATTTAACGGTGTTTTCGTTTTTGAGTTATGCTGACCTCAAGCGCCCGCACATACGAGCACAGACACGCACACACAAACACACACACATGGTATTTAACGGTGTTTTCGTTTTTGAGTTATGCTGACCTCAAGCGCGCGCACATAGAGCACAGACAGACACAAACGGAAAAGTTTATAAAAGTGCTTTGTTAGATTCAGGAGTCCTCAAAACATGTATTTAAGAAGACATCAGGGTATTGAGTTTTTGGTGAAATACAATACTTTCTCTACCTACTATACACATTGAATATACGAGCTAGAGAAGGTAAAACACTTTCTCCAGTAACTCACCCTGACCGAGATTCCAACTCGGGACTTCTTGAGTGTGAGGCAGACACTCTACCCCCGGGCGTGTTTATCTTTGGAATGTCTTTATATTTACACACACATTCATTCTCTTGTTCATACTTACATAATCTAGGGAGGATAGATTATAATTCTGTAAAGAAAAGTCTGATGTGTTCCACTCACATGACTTTCTCTACTTCTCTGTAACAAATTATTGTTAAAAAGTTTATGTTTCTATTTACTTCGTGCTAATCGACAAAAAATAGCAGAAATAGTCTTATTATTTGCTTCCTTGTAAGTAGAAGCGAAATAAGGGAGTATCATAGGTTAAAGTGGTAGTCAAAAGCTGGTTGCTATGTGACTGAAGTCCTTTGTTTGTACAGACACGAGTCAAATTCCTGTATAAGAAAAGTATAAGTTTTCTATAGCTGACACACGGACACACACACCCACGGACCTTTTTGAGAAAATGCTTTCTTTGGATACAGGGGACCCTAAAACATATATTTCCAGTGAAATCTCGGTATCAAATTTTTGGTGGAGTGCAATATCTTCTCTATACACTATGTAGAGAAAGGTAAAAATTATCACCCTCAAGCCGAGAATCGAACCCGGTCAGAGAGCTAGTTTCTACATTCTTTATGCTATCGTCTGAAACAATTTGGCCGTCCGAAAGCTTAGTCCTTGAGGCGCGCATTAGCCTAGTTATGTAGTCATGTCTTTCCATTTTGAGCACATTTAGATCAGTCCTGGTTGGGGGGGGGGCGATGGCGCCCTCAAACCGAGTGCACGTTCTCTAAATTAGACGGAACGATTCCATTTCACTAGATAACCTACATTTTTATTTTTACGGACTAACGAACGTCTGGAAAGATATCACATTTTGCGTTGCTACCATGGAAACCAAATACTGTAGATAGAAATTAACTAGTGATATCTCTCCATTTATAGGCAGCTATTGTAAATGCGATTTAATTACAGGCTATTTAGTATTTAAATTCAATATCTTTCAAGGATAGTTCACGAAGATTTTCAACTAAATTTCTCCACCACAAACTACCTATAAATTTTTTCGAAAGTTTTGATTTTCTCAAAAATGCCTCTAATGTCTTTGATTAATCTACCATATCTCAAATATATTTTCTGATAAATAAAATGTATATATTGAAATTTTTTGGGAATAGGCTCTGAAGACGTCTACATTTTGGAGGACTTTTGCATATCTGGTAAACGTAAAAGATAGACAAAGGGCTACTGCACAAAAATATTGAGTTAGTTAAAACACATAATTCGTGTCATATACATTTTATTGTGGAGTGAAACATTTCCAAGATATTCCTGGTTATCGACTGCAATTTTTAAAATACATATACCTTTCTCATTACTTTCATTTCTCTGTTTTGTTTTACTCTTGGCTATGCAAAGAGAATCGCATAGCGACAGCTTTTAAAAGATTTGACTATCGCTTTAGTCTAGTGTATTCCCTTATTTCCCTTTACTTACAAGGAAGCAAGTAGTAAAACCATTTCTGATAATATTTATCTTGATTAGTATGAAACAGAAGAAAAAGATGTTAGAATAAGTTGTTATTGAATAGCTAGAGAAAGTCATGTGAATGGAACACACCAGTTTTTCTAAAACGGTTTGTTTGGAATTATATATTTTTCTAAAATTTCGCAATTTCTGGGTGGAATACACTACTTCTACAATGGTAAAAAAAGTAAAAATGGATAAAACTTGGTTTTATTTGCATTATTTCTCATTCATGAAATACTCTGTGTATCTGTTTGTACGAAATGAAATGGCGTGTTATTTAACTGCTGTGGTTCTGAAAGTCCCATTCTAAATTGAGCGTGAATGACCGCATTTTGAGGTTCTTTTACGTGCCGTAAATCTACATCTACGACACGGGACCCACGGCTTTACTTCCCTTCCGAAGGAAGCCGTGCTAAGGATTTTTACACCCGAAAAAATCCATCGTCCTCCGCTGGGTTTGAACCCGCGTCCTTGGGTACACGAAGTCAGCATGGTAACCATTACACCCCGGAGGGCGACTCTCTGACAAACGAAATGAAACGAAACAGGAAGAGATCGAGAAGGAAACGAAACGGAAGGCAAAACATGGAAATTTAGAGAGAACAAGAAAGTTTGGAGTCGAGATAATGGGAAGGGAGAGACAGGGGGTGAGAGAGTGGAGTTTTTCAAGTTTTAATCTTGTGCACAATTGAAGCTTAATTTTGCATAGGTACAGAAATGTGTATACATATATTGAATTTCATAACAGACATCTCAAGTTTGAGCTTAATTAGTTTCATACGGCTTTAACAGCACGTTTAAAGAAACAATGTTAAATCTCGCTTCCTCTCTATAAGCTTAACGAGACGCCGAGAATGTTTTCAGTTGTTTGTTAAGGCAGTCACGTACAATCTTCCTGACAACAGAGTTACAGCGGAGGCGTATGTTTTCCTCTCACGCACACACACACAGTTTTGTTATAATGGCCCAAAAAGGTGAAAACTGCCTCAGGCTATAGAATAAAGAGGATGGATTTGCTAACACACCAGACCCTTCACCAGTGTGAACAGGCATGTTAAGTATTTCTTATGTGTAAGAACTATTTAAGCCTTTGTTGCCTGTCGGCAGGTATAAGATCCGCTTGTTTTAAGCGTAACTGTACAAATAGGATTGTACTCTAGGATTAATTTCATATTATACTAACCTACAAACATAACAAGTAATCATACTGTAAAAATATATACAATTTTTGCCCTAAAATTGTAGTGAATTTTTAAAATAAATAAAAGAGTAAAGCTCACATAACTGCAGTCAAATGTAACCCCATTAGCTTCCAGGCATCACACCGATTATTTTACTTGGGCTCTCCCCGTCCTTCACCACAGTCACTGGGATTTGAACTTGCAACATTTGGCTTTGATGAATGGCCAGTTCATTACCTATCACTTAACACTCATGGCCATTTGAGCTACTTTTTTGGTAGTGCTTTTAGCAGGATTATGAAAACTGGTTTAGAAGAATTTAAACTTTTAATTTGAAAGAAATAGATTAATAAAGGATCTACATATATTTTCATTTCTATTATTTTCTCTATTATTTTATAAAATAATTTCATAGGTTTATTCCCATATATTTTTACTAGAACTCCAGTTTTAAACTTGAATCAAAGGAAAAACGGCATATGTAGTATACTAATGCAGGCAACTAAGGGTTAAATCTTAATTTAATTTTTTATTCACACAAATCGAGTGTAGGAATAACATGAGTTGGATGTCAAATTATTTTAAGATGATATACCCCAATTTTGACTTGCAATTTCATAAGTATTTTAAGCCCTTTGCTTCAACCTACTATTAGGTCAATTAATGGCAATTTAATTGTTTTTATTTTCTCTACACGTACTATGTACATAGGATATAGAGAAGGTATTGCATTCAACCGAGATTCCACCAATAATACACGTTTTAGGGTCTCCTGTATCCAAAAAAAATCATTTTTAAAAAAAGATCCGTGTCCGTATGCCTGTGTGCCTGTGAACACGATAACTCAAAAACGTAAAGTAGGTAAAGTACCAAACTTGGTATTTCAGTTTCGTATCTTCCAGCGATGCGACACGAAGATTTTGAGAAAAATACCCTCACCCCAAACTACCCTTTATATGGAAAAAATTGCAATCATCTTTACTTTCTCAAAAATGGCTCTAACGATTTTGATTAAAATAGCGTATATCAAATAAATTTATGACAAACAAAATGTATATATCGAATTTTCTGGGAATAGGCTCTAAAGACCTGTTTATTCTGAATGAATTTTGCCAAAATTTGAATAACTAGTAAACCGTAAGAGATAGACAAAAATTACTACACAAAGAAAATGTAGATCATATTAAAACACACAATTTATGTCATATACGTATATTTTTCGTGGAAATGACCATTTCTGAGATATTTCTTATTATTTGTTTCAGATTTAAAATATTTAAACTTTTCTCATACAGAATATACAGTTTTATATTCCTGGCCCTGCATAGAAATGGATTTCAACCAAATGAAACAAGGTTTTAAAAAATTTGACTGTCGTTTTAGCCTAGTGTGTTCCCTTATTTTCCTTCACTTACAAACAAGCAGATAATTAAGACATAATATGCTGTTTATCTTAATTGTCATAAAGTAGACAAAAGAATTTGCTTTTTAACAATAACTTGTTACAGCGATGTAGAGAAAGTCATGTGAATGGAACACATCAGGTTTTTTCACATAAGCCGTGTGTTGGCAATGAGTTGGAGAAGTAGAGTCAGACTGAAATATGCAGTGCCATTGCCCGGATTTGAATCACAGATCTCCCGGTCTCTAGTCGGTTGCTGTAACCACTGAGCTACCATGCCAGCATTCCAAATCTACATTAAATTTCTCAACTGACTCGCATGTTTCTCGGTGGACCGCAAGGAGAACTGAAATTATTTTGGAATGTCATATCCCAATGTCGACTTACAATGCTGTACGTTCGTTAAGGTTCATAGTTTAGCCAACTATTGGGTCAACCAGGATTAATTTAATTGTATTTCGTACAAAACTTGTATAGGAGATGAGTTGCATAGGAAGAGTCAGACTGAGAAATCCTGGTTCAAATATTGGTTATGGCATTGAATTTCTCAGATTCTACCTATTTAAATCCTACTTTAATTTATATCTTATACTAATATATATTTTAATAGTTTCATTTGTATAGCTCCCTTTTACTTCAATGCTCATATTGGGGGGCTTTGACTTGTTTAATCTATCAAGTCAGTGATTCCCTTGTTAAATTAATAACGGTTAAGAGAATTTGGAACAAAGAAATAATTGAAACGCAAGAAATAGCCCACCTAAGCATTATTTATGAGACTTAATGAATCCTTTGGCAAAGATCTGATGGAACATTCAAATGACGTTCCCTACCGATTCTGCAAACGTTTTTCTTCAAAAAACATCATGCCTAATCAAGATAAATATTAGCAGAAATAGTCTTATAACTGAGTTCCCTCTATTAGGCTGAAGCGATAGTCAAAGATTTAAAAAGCTGGTCACTCTGTGATTAAAATTAGTTTGTCTTTGCATGACAAGGAGTAAACACCAAAGGAAAACGAATGATACGTTTAAAATAGGTATTTAAAATTAAAACAAATAATCAAGAATATCTCGGAAATGGTTAGTATCCTAAAAATAAATAAACAAAAATATATAATAATATAATAAAATGAATTTCACATAAACTGTGTATTTAAACGAGATCTACATGTTTTGGGTAGCAGAAGCTTTTCTCTATCCCTTGCAGCTTACCAGTTATATAAAAGTCATTTAGAATGAGAGACACGTGTTTATTCCCAGAAAATTAAATATATACATTTCATTTGTCATTAAAATATTTGAACAATAGTATTTTTTATCAAAATGGTTAAATTAATTTTTAAAGATAACCAATGTTTTCGAAATTGTTTGAGGTGGAGATTTTCTTAAAAATCTTCATGCTGACATTTGAAAAGTGCAGAACTTAAATTTCAAGTTTGGTATTAAAGGACTTTTCGTTTTTGAATCATATTGTTCAAGACACACACACACACAAATACTTGAACTTATTTTCAAAAATATAATTTTTTGCTTCAGGGGCTCTCAAAGAATCTATACATTTCCGGTTAAATCAAGACATCGAATTTTCAGGTGGAATACAACACCTTCTCTATACTATGAACATTGTACATGGTAGAGAAAGAAAAATGCGTTTCGTTTCAACATCACAGTATTTCTTACAAAGGAGCCGGTCCCCAAGGGCGCGCTCGCCAAGGCGTCCCGCTCTGGTGCTTCGTAGCGCTGGGGGTTCGAATCCCGCCTTGGGCATGGGTGTTATATGTTTGTGTTTATGTGTGTGTTGTAACAGCAAAAAAAAAAAAAAACAAAAAAACAGCAATCCAGTAATAATACAGAAAAACAAGGTAAAACAGAAAAAGGTAAATTAAAGTAGGGTATACAGTGCCGGAGTCCTGATCAGACTCCGGTACCGTATTTTTTCAAAAAAAAAAAAAAAAAAAGGTTGAACCAACTCTTGCTAAACCAAACCATCAAGTATTATCTGTTCCCACAGTATTACAATTTCTTTCTTTACTGACTTTTTATTGCACCAGAAGCTTCCAAATATGTTTTTACTTTCTCTACACGTACTGTGTACATAGTGTATAGAGAAAGTATGGTATTCCACCCAAAATATCGACACCGAGATTTCACCCGACATACATGTTTTAGGACCGCCAAGAATAAAAAAAAAAAGAAAAAAAAAAGCATTTTCAGAAAAAGGGTGTGTGTGTGTGCCTGGGGACAGCATAGCTCAAAAAAGAAAAGACCGTTAAATACCATACTTGGTATTTCAGTTTGGTATCGTCCAAGGATGCTACACGAAGATTTTCAAGAAAATCCCTCCACCCCAAACTGCCCTATACATGGACAATTTTTCGAAAATTTTGTTTTTCTCAAAAAAGGCTCTAGCGATGTTGATTAAAATACCACACATTAAGGCCCTTTCCATCACAAATGAAATGAATATATTAAATTTTCTGGGAATAGCTTCTGAAGAGCTCTTTATTTTGGATGAATTTTGCTGGACTTTGCGTAAGCTATAAATCGAGAGAAATAAAACAAATCTTAACTCACAAAAACGGAGAACACGTTAAAACACACAATTTATGTTTTATAAACTTTTTTCGTTGATTTGACCATTTTTGAGACATTCCTTGTTTTTGGTTTCAGTTTTAAAATACTTAAACTTTTCACACACGGGAATTTTTCAGCTCTTGGCAATGCAAAGAAACAGATTTCTTCCACATGGCAACCAGCTTTTAAAATATTTGACTATCATTTTAGTCTAGTTTATTCCCTTATTTCCCTTCTATTTACAACAAATCATTTCTGCTAATGTTTATTCCGTTTAGCATGAAGTGGATACAAGAATAATCTATTTAAAAATAATTTATTACAGAGATGTAGAGAAAGTCATGTGAATGGAACACATCATATTTTTTATTATTGACTCGCAAATATCAGGTAATGTTTAACTCGATGAAGTTAGTTGTGTATGTAAGTGTGTCATAAAATATATTTATATTCCAATTAATTAGAAATTAATACAAGATAAATGCTTATTACAATAATTAACGAAGTACAAAATAAATCGTTTGAGGGAAAAAGTGTATGCAAATGTTAACTTTGCATTTTAATTTCTCTACACGTTCTATGTACATAGTGTATAGAGAAGGTATTGTAATGCTCCGAAACATTCCATACCAAATTTCACCGCAAATAGACGTTTTGGGTCCCCTCTGAATCTAAAAGAAGCATTTTTGGAAAAGGTATGTGTGTGGGTGTGCGCAGGAGTGTGTGTGTCTGTGGACAGCATAGCTAGAAAACGAAAAGACCGTTAAATACCAAACTTGGTATTTAAATTTGGTATCTTCCAAGGATGCGACACGAAGATTTTCAAGAAAATCCCTCACCCCAAACTACCCTTTAATGGAACATTTTTCGAAAATTTTGATTTTCTCAAAATGGCTCTAAAGATTTTCATTAAAATACCTTATGTTTAAGATATTTTTATAACAAACGAAATATATATCTTGAATTATCTGGAAATATCAACTGAAGATCTCTTTAATCTGAATTAGTTTTGCAGAATTGGCATTACGGTTAAACACGGTTAGACAAACACTTTTCGTAGTCGGCTTACCATCCCCGTACGACTGACACCCCCCAACGACTTACAAGCGAATGCCTAGGAGTCAGAAGCCTGTCGGGGAGTCAATGGCATGAAACCACAGAATGGAGAACCTGGAACGAAATAGGCCCGTTAGCCAGACATCAGTGTGAGGAAGTGAATGATTTGAAATGCAAGCGAAATGGAGCAATTGGTGGAATGAATGGCTGGGAAAAACAAAGGACCCGGAGAAAACCCGCCCAGACGCCGCTTCGTCCACTTTAAATACCACATGTAGTGGTTGATATCGAACCCGGGCCGTCTAGGTTGGAGGCCACTCGGCCACGGCACCGCCTTAGTTAAACATTTAATACACAAAACATATAAATATCGAAAGCACATCATTTATGTCATGTATGTTTTTCCTGTAGAGTTGACCGTTTTTTGAGATACTCCTTGTTATTGGTTTCAGTTTTAAATACCTAACTTTTCTCAAAGGGACCATGCAAAAAGAACCGAACCTCAATTGTTCCACATAGTGACCAGCTTTTAAAAGATTTGAATATCGTATTCTCTTATTTCCCTTCTACTTACAATGAAGTAAAAAGAATAATCTCTTGTAAGAATAGTTTGTGTTTGAAACAGCTGGAGAAAATTATATGAATGGGACATATCAGACTTTGCTAGTCAAATTGGTATATTTCTTCCAATGTTTGAAGTATTAACTGAATAGGTGCACAAAGACATTTTCTAGACCTGTCAATGAATTCAGCAAATGAAAGTACACATGTGTAGGTAATGGAATATGACTACACTTGTTCAGACATTTAGCCCTGGGTCTCGAGTGGGCGGTCAATAATTTCTAATTCGCATTTTACGATTGTATAACCGTAGAAACGTGCCTAGAATAGAAGAGGAAGAGAATATGCCGCTCTCTAGGTGGCTTTGTGCTTGAAGTGGGATTCCACCAACAGCAGCTAAATCTCTTTTGGTAACGTCATACATATTAAGCCACGATAGCTTTGCTTGCCAATCCCAACATTTCCTGTAAGTAGAATAATCACAGGGTATTAAACGTTCAGCATTTATTTTTATTTTCTCTGCACCATACTATGTATATAGTATACATAGGAATTATTGTGTTCCACTCAAAAATTCGATACCGAGATTTCACCGGAAATATATATTGTGATGTTCTCTGAGTCAAAAAAAAAAAAACAAACATTTTTAAGAAAAGGTCCATGGGTGTATGTTCTGCGTCCGTGGACAAAATAGCTCAAAATCCAAAAGAACGCTAAATACCAAACTTGGTATCTTCCAAGATTGCGACACAAACATTTTCAAGAAAATCCCCCCACCCAAAACTACTCTTTACTTGGAACAATTTTTGAAAAGTTTTATTTTATCAAAAATGGCTCTAACGATTTTGATTAAAATCTTCTATGTTTAAGATATTTTCATCACAGGCGAAATGTATATCTTGAATTTTTTGGGTATAGCCTCTGAAGACCTCTTCATTCTAGATGACTTTTGTATATCTTTTGTACAACTGGCAAAGCGTAAGAGATAGACAAAAACATACCACACAAAAATGTAGATCTCGATAAATCATACTTTATGTCATAAATGATTTTCTTGTATAGATGATCGTTTTCGAGATATTCTTAGTTATTGGTTTCAGTTTTAAACTCTGTATCTTCTCAAACGGGGTTACCTTTCGTTTCATCTCTCTTTTGTTTTTCTGGAAATGTAAAGTAAGTGGAACTTCAATTGTTTACATACCAATTGACTTTCAAAAAATTTGACTATCTCCCTTCTGCTTATAAGGAAGTAAGTAGTAATTGTTTTAATGTTTATCTCGTTTAGCATGTTGTAGTTAGAAGAATAAGCTTTTGTAGGAATGGTTTGTTACAGGTTAGGTAGAGAAAGTTATGTGCATCTAGCACATCCGATTTTTAGTATATACATACATATGTTTAAGGATCACCGCATGCGAGAGGTTATTAAAGGGCAACTTTGACATTTTTTCCACCGCTGTAGAATAACTCAGTAGAATATGGTGCTATTCCGGTTATTAGGTTACATTTATAGCGGCAGGTGCGCGCCCCTTATATAGATCGAGTAGGTTATTTACATATATTCTGCATGTGCTCCATCTTATTAGAGCTGCAATGTTTAATAAAATAGCATATCTTAACGAAGTTTTCAAGTTAAATTGAATATATGACGAATTTTCCGTGATAGTCCTCCACATACCAAGGTATTTTATTTAATTTCTGAAAACAAAATAACAAATACACGTTCACGCATATAAAAATGGCATACAAATGCAATTATAGTCCCTGATGCTATTATAATAGTGATGATGATGATGATGATGATAATAATAATAACAATAATAGGTAGTAGAGTCAGACGGAAAAATTCAATGCCATAGCCAGAATTTGAAGCACGGATCTCCCGGTCTCTAGCCGGTTTTTATACCACTGAGCTACCATGGCAATATGCCGGAACGGCATTAAATTTCTCAACTCACTGTGCCAGCATGTTGCATGGAAGCTCAGTGGTACAGCAACCGGCTAGACACCGGGTGATCCGTGGTTCAAATCCCGGCTAATGCATTACATTTCTCAACTGATTATGCTGGCATATTGCCATGGAAGCTCAGTGGTAGACCAACCGGCTTGAGTCCGGGAGATCCGTGGTTGAAATCCCGGCCATGGCATTGAAATTTTCAGTCTAACTCTACCCATCCGACTCCTGTCCTACACATGGCTTGTGTGATAAACAATTAAATAAATACTATTTGACCATAATAGTTGGCTATAATATGAACCCTGGGATTTAAAGTTCTTACGACATTGTAAGTCACCATTAGGGTATGTCAACTCAAAATAATTTAAGATCACCTTTTTGTTTACCGGGAAACATGCGAGACTCATAGACTGACCTTTTCTAAAAATGTGTTGTTTTTTTTTACTTTCTCTATACGTACTATGTACATTTTGTATAGAGAAGGTATTGTATTGCACCCAAAATTTCGATACCGAGATTTCACCGGAAATATATGTTCTTACGACATTGTAAGTCACCATTAGGGTATGTCAACTCAAAATAATTTAAGATCACCTTTTCGTTTACTAGGAAACATGCGAGACACATAGACTGACCTTTTCTAAAAATGTGTTGTTTTTTTTTTACTTTCTCTATACGTACTATGTACATTTTGTATAGAGAAGGTATTGTATTGCACCCAAAATTTCGATACCGAGATTTCACCGGAAATATATGTTTTGAGACCCCCTGAATCCAAAAAAAGGCATTTCTAGAAAAATGTTCTGTGTGTGTATGTGTGTGTGTCTTTGGGCAGCATAGCTCAAAAACCTAAAGACCGTTAAAAATCAAATTTAGTATTTAAGTTTGGTATATTCTAAGGATGCGACAAGAGGATTTTGAAGAAAATTCCCTCACCCCAAACTACCCTTTACATGGAAAAGCTTTCGAATTTTTTTATTTTCTTAAACATCATAGCAGATGGATTATTTGCGGTGAGATCTCGGTATCGAAATTTTAGTTGAATTCAATAGCTTCTGTATCTGCTATGTGGATAGTACATATGCGCTAGAAAAATTAATAGTGGTACGTAATCTTTCCTGAAGAGTTACTTTATTCTTCCTTAGGTTTGAACTGTTACTTTCGGGTTTTGAAGTTGGAACTTTGATTAGTAGATCATGGAAATGATTAAGTGATTTAAAGGAAATTACTGTATATGTATAACTTGTACACATATATTTTTCCAAAAATCAGTTAATGTTTCTCAGGTTCCGTAAACACAGTAATAAATATAAACTCACGAGACAGAATACATACATTAATAGCCCACAATGGTAATAATACTGATAGTGATAATACTAATAAGAACAACAACAATGGCATATATGTTACTTTAGAACGTGTAACTCTAGAGGAAGCAGTACAGAATTAAAAAATAAAAATATTGTCAAAGCTCTTTCGCTATAGAATTGTTTTATAAGCCATTAAAATAAGAAATAGTTACTCTTAAATTTAACGTTTACTGGGCTTTTCCTTGGTTCATAACTTGACAATCTTAAGTTTTTTAGATTGCCGTGAGAACAATATAAAGCATTTCATGCAGCCCAGAATATGGATGAATAAATACTTTAAAAAAATATTGTGATGTTTATGGAAGAATAACCAATACCGTGATCAGTAACTTTATGAAATTTCATCAATTTTTACAATACATATCTTAAACATTATTTCACTAAAGAAAAGTATTTACTTACCTAATATTTTTAAAAATCTACTTGCATCAGCAGGCTACTGGAAACGCTAGGATCCTAAAGATGCCTTCACAAACTGAAAGAATAAAAAAAGTTACATTAAATAAATAAAAACCGAGATAGTCTCATAGGTTTACATCTGGGTGGTCTGAAAACTTCTCGGCCTCACCCAGAGATCGCGGCACTACTTGCATGATTTTTTTTCCTTACGCTGGTACACATGTTAATAGACCCTATGTAAAATTACAAGATATTTCAGGCAATAGTTGACTGTAGACAGTAATTTGAAAATGGAGAAATTCCAGTATCGTGCTGTGAAAAAATTCTTCGTAAAAGAAGGTTTAACACCTATAGAAATTCATTTGCGGATTGTAAATGTGTATGGTGACTCCTCACCTTCAGTTTCCACTGTGAAGAAATGGGCGGCCGATTTTAAATGTAGCCGTGAAAGCGTTCAATGCGATCCACGCGAAAGACGTCCAAAAACTGTAACTACACCGGAAGTCAT
This sequence comes from Hymenopus coronatus, assembly GCA_030762935.1. Classification (NCBI taxonomy): domain Eukaryota; kingdom Metazoa; phylum Arthropoda; class Insecta; order Mantodea; family Hymenopodidae; genus Hymenopus; species Hymenopus coronatus. Next base: position 34,902,695 of record CM060897.1, read on the forward strand.
TGAAAAAGTGCATGACATGATTTTGGAAGATCGGCGTACAAAGGTGCTTGAAATTGCTAATGCACTTGGAATTTCAAAGGAACCTATTGGTCACATCTTGCATCAGGAGTTAAATATAAAAAAGCTTTGTGCAAGATGGGTGCCGCGTATCTTCGCTGTGGATAACAAACGCATTCGCACGACACTTTCTGAAAAGTGCTTGGCGCATTTTCAGATGAACAGAAGTGAATTTTTGCGCCGATACGTTACAGTGGATAAAACATGGATTCACCCCTACACACCTGAATCCAAGCAGCAGTCGAGGCAGTGGACAGAAGCTGGTTCTTCAGCTCAAAAATATTAACAGTTCTGAGGGAATATTTATCGATATAATTCGTTTAAGATCAATAACAATTTCTGCACTTCCAATCATCAGATTATAAACATACTTAGTTTAAGAGCTGATATTTATTTGTTTTAATTATTTGAATCCAATATGATACTACAGAGCAATTATGGCAGCGCATACAAATGTATTACATATAATATACATTTTGTGTAACAAAAATCAAACACAAAAAAATACAGAAATTTAAATTATACGATAAAATCAGAAATGATGAAGTGCCTATATGAAGTGAGTAAAAGAACAATTATGGAGTACAAATAATGGATAATAGCGTACTGAAGATAAAAACAGTGATGCATATATAATATATATAAATTTATTGTGTGAATGATTCAAAATTTAAAATAAATTGCGTTGATACGGATAATAATAAAAGTACATTTACAAGCAGTAATGACAAGTACAAACAGCACATAACATAAAGCGATATAACAATAAATAAAGTTGCATAGAGAGGTTATTAAATTAAGTTAAATTAATGATTTTACAAATGAAACAAACTAAAAATATTTTCAGAAGCGTTTGCTTATATGTGTGATATCAACTACTGTAATCCAAATCATAAATTAATTTAAGTTCGTTATACTGAGCTATATTTTTATAACTGGGGAATTTTTATAAATTAAGGTTTTTGATTTGTTATAATAAAATAAAGAACGTAATCTAGGTTTGAGTTTCCGCAGTTTCAATTTTATTTCTTGTAGAAATTCACTATTATCTACTTTATAAAGAAGGTGTTGTATTATTCTATGGTATTCTAATGATATATTATTATATTTTTATGAGATGATATTCTTCATATAATTAGGGAATATCTTGAAGTATTTATAGTAAAGATTTTTAAACATCTTTTCTGCGCTCTTTAAATTTGTGACACATAAGATTTATAATGTGGTGACCAGATTAGAGTACAATGTTGTTCTTGAAATGAGCAAAATATATTAATCATGCATTAGCCAAAACTCTGATAGGTATTCGATAACTAATTGGGAAGTTAATGGAGCACTAATAAGTACAGCTCAGACCGAAGTAAAGAATAACAATGATATGATGGAGTAGCCATGGTTTCTACATCCCGTTTCGAAACGTATTGCACTATCTAGATTGCTCACTGCCTGGCCTAGTTCAGTTCCTGCTATTAGATAAATCAGTGAACACTGAAGGGAGCGCTGATTCCAAAATGTCAAAAATACGACAGGGTAGGCGTTCGACACTGAACAAATTTGTGTATGATTCAAACATATTTTGAGTAGCAGGAGAAGAGCCTTTTCCTTCGATACAGCAAAGATGTATCTCGTAATTCACTGCAATGAATTCTGAGTGAGTTTGGTTGATTTATGTTAATTATCTTTTCAAAGCTCTGCATATTATCCTGAAACTTTTTTCTTTGTAAAAGTACAAGGCATTTTTATTTACTAATCATATTAAGAAATAATTGTTTTACGTGAATAAGAACGATGCATATAATGACAATACATGTAATGAGCTACTTTTGGAAACAGAGTATACCTCAACTTGTGCATGTTTACCCTACAACCCTCCTCACTACCCTCTCCTAATTCCGCTAACTGCTCTGGTGTTCGTAACTGTGTGCGCTTCAGAATCCAAACCGCGCTCTAATAATAAGAGCAAGAGTGCTGTTCAAATATGTATATATTCTTTTTTCCTAGGTTCCATATTTTTTCAATTCCCGTCCTCATTAGAGTCTGTATATCTATTTTGAAGGCCTCAACGCATATGATTCATAACTATTTATATAATTTAATTGCATATCAAGTATTTAACGAGCTAAAACCTGCATGCAACCTGAAAAGTCCCAGTGATGCAGAAGCAGCAATTCTTGAGTTCACAAAAGTCATAACTTCAGCCATAGACAAATCCACAGCTCCAGCTAGACCTCAGCAACAAAGAAAACCCTATCACAAAACTTTGCCCTCTAACATCAGATCTCTCTTGAAAGAAAAACACAAAATGCGCCGGCTTTGGCAGAAGTACAGAGAAACCTGGCAACTTCATCGCTTGAACCAACTCACAAGAAAGGTAAAAAAACAAACGGATGAGTACCGGTACTCGACTTACCAACGGCACCTCTCCAGCATTTCACCAGAAGATTCATCCTTAAGGAAAGAAACCAAAAGAATATTAAAAGAACCGACGCTTATTGCACCCTTAATACAAGACGGAAAACACTACATAACCGACTTTGAGAAGTCGGAACTATTCGCAAATACTCTACAATGTATCTTCAGCCCAAACCCAGTGATAAACGAAGAATTCAACCACGAAATTGAACGTTTTCCTGGTTCTTATACCACTGCTCCACTTCCCATTGACTTCACTTCGCCAAAAGAAATCTTGTTCATAATCCAGCAACTACCAGCAAGAAAATCGCCTGGTCATGACCTAATTCCAAATTTTGTATTAAAACATCTGACTCGCAAAGCACTTGCTATTCTAGCCTCACTCTTCAATAGTTTGATACGTATGGGCTACTTCCCCAGAATCTGGAAACACGCTATAATTATTGTTATTCATAAACCTGGGAAAATCTCCTCAGACCCAAACAATTATCGTCCTATAAGTCTGCTACCAACTCTGTCCAAAGTGTATGAAAAGATTATACTGAAGCGTTTAACAAAATTTCTCAATGAAGCATCAGTATTACCTCCCTTTCAATTCGGTTTTCGTCGTAAACATTCAACCACCCATCAAATTCTCCGGATTACAGAGCAAGTGGCACAAGGCTTCGAGAAGAAAGAACACACAACTGCAGCTTTCCTTGACTTCACTCAGGCATTCGACAGGGTTTGGCATCAGGGTCTTCTATACAAACTGTTCAACAACGGCATTCCAGACTACCTCTATAAAATAATTTCCTCCTTTCTGTCACAACGAACATTCTCAGTCCGCATAGGTAGTTGTCACTCTTCTACAAAACCTATAACAGCCGGAGTTCCTCAAGGATCTATCCTGGGACCAGTTCTGTTCAACCTGTACACCTCTGATATGCCTGCAACGCCTACAGCTCAAATCGCTATGTATGCGGACGATACTGCAATCTTCTCAACACATCGCAATATCCACACCGCCAGAAATCACCTTCAAGAGGCCTTAAACTTAATTATGCCCTGGCTAGACAACTGGCGTATTTCGCTCAACCAGCAAAAATGTGAAGCAATGGTCTTTACACTATGCAGACAAAACTATGCACCACCAGTAACGCTCCCAGCGAAACAGATACCCTGGAAAACTAATACAGAAACAGTGAAATATCTCGGTGTACTCCTGGATCGACGACTCACATGGAAACCACATATAAGCAACAAACTTAAACTAGCCCGAGCAAGACTGGCAAAACTCTACCCCCTCCTCAACAAAAGATCTTCACTCAAACTAAAAAACTGCACACTACTTTACACGACTCTACTAAGATCACTGCTACTATACGCTTGTCCAGTTTGGGGAGGAACTAGTCCTTCTGAAATCAAACGTATCCAGACATTTCAAAACAAAATATTGCGAATCTCAACGAATGCACCATGGTTTGTCAGAAATAGTCAACTACATAGAGAAACTGGAATCAGCATCATTCAACAGTAAATTTCTTCACAAGCCGAACAGTTTTACAGCAAGCTAAAAGACGTCTCAGGAGCCATTCACTATTCTCTTGGCAGAAAATCTAGCTATCCAACTCGCATCAAGAGTCGCTTACCACTGGACCAGCTCTCACAGCAAGACTTTCTGTAAAATAAAAACAAAAAAATGTACCTACTTATGAGGGGCCCAATGGGGCTTACCTCATTTCAATGTTATTCAGTATCATACATGTAAATAATGTCTAAAATCAATTATCTGTAGAGCGCACATGCGCTGATCGATCAATAAATCATTAAAAAAAAAAAAAAAAGTATTAAAACTTATGTTAACATTCCTTAACCATATGTTAAGACATTTTAATTTAATGTAATAAGCAAATCAATCCTGCATGTCTTTAATGAAGAACTCTATTTCATTTGTGAATAATCATTTGTAAGGTTAATCATATAAGCATAGTATCTTAGTAATAAAGTATAGATGGTTCCAAATCACAATTTAGTTGAATTGTTATAGCAATTGTTCAAATGTCATACACGGTGTTGAGGTCAGCTATATTTTTACTTTCTCTAGCACATATAAAACGTACATAGTAGCTAGAGAAGGAGTTGGATTCCACCCGAAAATTCGATACCAATATTTCCCCGGCAGTACATGTTTCTGAATCCATAAAAGCATTTTTAGAAAAAGATCCGCGCACGCGCGCACGTGTGCGTGCACGTAGAAGCATAACTAAAAAAAACGAAAAGTCGGTTAAATAACAAACTTAATATTTAACTTCAATATCTTCCAAGGACGCGACACAAAGATTTTCGGGAAAATCTCCCCACTACCAACTACATGGAAGATTTTTTGGACAATTTGAATTTTATCAAAAATTACTCTAACGATTTTGATTAAAATACCGTACGCTTAAGATATTTTCATAACAAACGAAATCTGTATCTTGAATTTTCTGGGAATAGTCTCTGAAGTCTTCTTCATTCTGGATGACTTTTGCATAACTGCTAAACCACAAGAGATAGAATAAAACTTACAACACAAAAATGTAATTCTAATTAAAATAAAATTTATGTCATATACATTTTTTTCGTAGAGTTAGCCATTTCCGAGATATCTATTGTTATTGTTTTCAGTTTTAAAACCCTTAAACCTTTTCGATACAGGTATCTGTCAACTTCTGGCCAGGCAAAGAAACGAATTTCAATCACATGCAACAGCTTATGAAAGATTTGCTTTAGACTAGTGTATTTCCTTGTTTCCCTCCTACTTACAAGGAAGCAAGTACGAGCATGTGTGGTAATATTTGTCTGGATTAGCATGAAGTAGATAGAAGAATAAGCTTTTTAGCAATAATTTGTTGCAGAGATCTAAAGAAAGCTATGTGGATGAAACACATTTGATTTTTATAAAAGCTGTCTGCAGTAAAAGACAACCCTAAAATGTCCGCTTTTTAAGATTCTTTCATAATGTATCATTAAACATTGGCGTAAAAAGTTGTGACGCACCTTAAATTGCGGTTATGTGCGCATTTAGGATGATATTTGCATTTTTACTTAATGTTTAATGTCCTTTAACTAGGTAGGCCATATGACCGGTTAATGAACGTAAGCATAAAGGTATACTTAAATTGGCTCATAGTCCATAAAGTTTAACAGTTACTCATCCATCTTCTGAGGATAAGAGAAATCCCCTTAAAAATAAAAGGGTATCGTAATTCACATTAACTGAGATTTTAATTAGTATCGTTTGAATGTCAGACAGACACGCTACTTCCACACCACGGAGATCGGCCTTGTTTGTGCTATCTATACCCCCAAGGCTACGTATTCGGTCCAATTTTGTTTCTATAATGGCTTGTCGTGCAATGCTCCCGATTTTTGAATGGTCTTTACTGATATGCTACATTTCTGACTCAACATAGTGACTTAAGTAAATTGAAATATCTTACCAATAATGCCCTCATAATATCTAAAAGATGCGTTTTAATGAATTTGTGGTAAATGAAAACAAAAGATGCATCTTATTACTTTCTCTATACGCACTATGTATATAGTGTATAGAGAAGGTATTGCACTCCACCCAAAAATTTGATACCGAGATTTCACCGGAAATATATGTTTTAGGGTTCCCTTTATCCAAAAAAAGCATTTTCGGAAAAAGGTCCGTGTGTGTGTGTGTGTGTGTACGTGTGTCTGTGAACACGACAACTCAAAAACGAAAAGTCGGAAAAATACCAAACTTGGTATTTAAGTTTCGTATCTTCCAGGGACGCGGCACGAAGATTTTGAGAAGAATCACCCCACCCCAACTACCCTTTACATGGAACTTTTTTCGAAAATTTTAATTTTTTCAAAAATGGCTCTAACGATTTTGATTAAAATATCGTATATTAAAGCTATTTAACTAACAAATAAAATGTATATTTCGAATGTTCTGGGAATAGCCTCTGAAGAGTAGTTTATTCAGAATGAATTTAACGGAATTTTGAATAACTGTTAAACCGTAAGAGATAGACAAAAACTTACTGCACGAAAAATATAGAGCACGTTAAAACATACAATTTATGCTATATACATTTTTTCCGTGGAGTTCATCGTTTTTGAGACATTCCTTATTTTTGGTTTCTGCTTTGAAAAGCTTTCTCATACAGGAATTTGTCAACTCCTGTCCATACAAACAAAGGAACTTCAGTCACTTAGCAACCAGCTTTTGACTATCACTTCAACCTATGGTAGTCCCTTATTTCGCTTCTACTTACAAGGAAGCATGCAGTAAGACTATTTCTGCTAATTTTTACTTTCTCCATACGCACTATGTACATAGTATATAGAGAAAGTATTGCACTCCACCTAAAATTGGATACCGAGATTTCACCGGAAATATATGTTTTAGGGTCTCCAATATCCAAAAAAAGCATTTTCACAAAAAGGTCCGTGTGTGTATGTGTGTGTGTGTGTGTGTCCGTGTGTCCGTGAGTCTGTGAACACGATAACTCAAAAACGAAAAGTCGGTAAAATACCAAACTTGGTATTTAAGTTTAGTATCTTCCAGGGATGCGACACGAAGATTTTGAGAAAAATCCCCCACCCCCAACTACCCTTTACATGGAACTTTTTTCGAAAATTTTGATTTTCTCAAAAACGGCTCTAACGATTTTGATTAAAATTTCGGATATTAAACATATTTACCTGACAAATGAAATGTATATCTTAAATTTTCTGGGAATAGCCTCTGAAGAGTAGTTTATTCTGGATGAATTTTACTAAATTTTGAATAACTGCTAAACCGTAAGAGATGGACAAAAACTTACTACACAAAAAATGTAGAGCACTTTAAAACACACCATTTATGTTATGTACATTTTTTTCGTGGAGTTCGTCGTTTTTGTGACATTCCTTATTTTTGGTTTCTGCTGTGAAAAACGTATACTTTTCTCATACAGGAACTTGTCAACTCCTATCCATATAAACGAAGGAACTTCATTGACATAGCAACCAGCTTTTGACTATCACTTTAACCTACGGTTGTCCCTTATTTCGCTTCTACTTACAAGGAAGCGAGTAATAAGACTATTTCTGCTAATTTTTTCTGATTAGCATAAAGTAAATAGAAGTATAAGCTTTTTAAGAATTATTTGTTGCTGGGATATGGAGAAAGTCAAGTGAATGGTACACATCAGATTTTTTTATATACTAGCCAAGTTTAAGGGTCGTCTTTCTAGCACGGTAATAGCGCAGCAGATTACCAAACGGGAGACCTGAGTTTGATTCCCGGAAGCGGCGTGGGGATTTTTCCCCCGCTGGGAGACCTGCTCCAGGGTGCCCTCAGCCTCGAAAGTTCCCTGGAGGGGGGAATTGAGGAGCTGCTTGATGCAGTACGGCTTGAGGTCATGAGGACCGCATTAACCGGCCGGGGGAGAGGTTCGAGGTGCTGACCAGTCTCACTCTCCAATACACTGTACCCCATGCATGACCAAAATTCCGTGAGAGATGTCGTGTCATGGAGTTTTTGTTATTATTATTATTATTATTATTATTATTATAGCCAAGTTTAAGACGACCGTAAATATTTTAAAATGTTTGGTATTGTAATGAATTCTACACTTACATGAGAAGTCCATGTTGATTATATCAACAAAACTTAGATTATTATTATTATTATTATTATTATTATTAAGAAATGGTACTGAGGCTCATAAAATTGAAAACTTCAAAATGAAAATTAATCAGAACTAAAACTGACTCACCAATGAAAGCACATTGCAAACCGCTGTTTATAGCCGTTATATAACCGTTGTTTTAAACAATGATACTATATATTTTTCAAGTTTTACAATATGCAAAAAAAAGAAAAAAAAAAAAAACACACATTTCAAAGTTTAACTAAGAGAAGGAGTGATATTCACTCACATAATATCAGAAGTAGCGATTTGTTTTATGTACCCAACGCAGAAGGTGCAAAACAATGAATAAGTTTACCATCATGGTATTAAAGATCGGGAGCAAAACTCCATCCAATTAGATGAATTAGATAAGAAGGCCTTTAATAGAATTATCTACGGTTATATAAAAATATTTTTTTATCATATTATGAATTTATAATAGTATTATAATTTTAAAAATTTATAATTTATAATTTTAATTAGCAGCATTTGTCAAATATTCTGACTACGTCTGTTACACTATTAAATGTTCTGCTTATGTTAAACAATTAATTAATTAGTTAATAAAGTTAAATAACTATAAAGAAAAAAAGTGTATGAAGGAACAATGAACATTGTACATACGTGCTAAGAAAATAGAATGTAAACTGTACAATAAGAGACTTGCGGAGGAGCTGATCACTGCGACACCATGACGAATCGAATCCTGGAAAGCACGAATGGGATGCAGGAGCCGCAAGTCTCCCAGTCCCGCAGGCAGATAGACTCACAGTGACGCGCAGAAGTCCTTAACATTTCCAATTCGAATACCCGCGCACCATTAGAGAGCAACTCCAAGAGAGCGATCCAATGGGGCAGACAGCTCACTCAGGTGACTACGGAGAGAAATCTTCCCAGAATGCAAGTATCTGTGCTCTCTGTCCGGCACCACTGACACCGCAGGATATGAAAGTACACCTGAATGTTTGGATGCAATTTTTCGCCGATGGGGACCCCAATTACTGGGGCAGAGTGCCGCACGTAGGTCATCGTGGACCTTTGTAGCTTCTGGGAGGGCGGGATTAGAGGAGAGGAACCTGAAGGGGACCAGATACGATTGACTACGGGCGCAAGCATGATAAACAGAAAAAGTCGTGGTAGAAGAGGGTCCTCCCAGCATTCGCCTGTCGACCCGGAGAAACCTCGAAAAACAAGTCAGAATGGATCGAACCTAGGATCTCCCTAATTCAGACTACAGACGTTGCTGTCTGAGTCACACTCGGTACCATATGTGAACATGAAAGAGAAATGAAATGGAAGAAGACGAGGAAAAATCTGATGTGTTCCATTCATAGCTTTCTCTATATCTTGGTAACAAATTACAGTTAAAAAGGTTATTCTTCTATGAAGAAATGGTCTTATTACTTGCTTTCTTGTAAGAATAGAGGAAATGAGGGAATACACTAGGAGATAATCAAATCTTTTAAAAGCTCGTTGCCATATGCATGAAATCCGTTTCTTTGCAATTCCTGGAGTTGACAAAATTCCCGTATGAGAAAATTTTTAAGTATTTTAAAACTGCAACCAATAACAAGGAATGTCTCAAAAATGGTCAACTCCAAAAAAAAAATGCATGTGACATAAACTGTGTGTTTTAATAACATCTACATTTAATACGTTTTTGTGTATCTCTTACGGTTTAACAGTTACACAAAATTCAGCAAAATTCACCCAGAATAAACATCCCTTCAGAGGCTATTACCAGAATATTAAACATAAACATTTTATTTGTGATGTAAGTATCTTTAATATACGGTATTTTAATCAAAATCACTAGAGCCATTTTTGAGAAAATCATCGAATAATGTTCCATGTAAAGGACAGTTTGGGTGGGGATATTTTTTTTTTAAATATTCATCGAAGATACTCAATTCACATACCAAGTTTGGTATTTTACGGACTTGTGGTTTTTGAGTTTTAATGTTCGGAAACACACGCACACACACACACAGAAGAACTTTTTTTTTAAAACTGCTTATTTTTATACCTAGATTTCCGATGAATTTTTTGAATTCGAATTTTTAGGTGGAATACAATACCTTTTCTACAGTCTATGTTCATAGTACGTGTAGATAAAATAAAAATAGAATTTTGGTGATATGCTGCACCCCGACATTCACACAGGCGAAAAGGGAAAAACCACGAAAAACCCTATTGTCAGATGGGCGGTCGCTGAAAGTCGAACCAAGCACGTCCCGAGTGTAAGCAGAATCATTTCGGTGAAAATAACGAGTATTTCATTGTTTTAACATTTTAGGTGTATAACTTGCGAAGGTTATAATTGCAAAATAAAAGGACAACAGACGCCAGTTACAGACGTGACCTACATCGTTTATCTACATCCTGATAATTAAACTTCTATGATGCTGTACAAAAGCTGTGTGTAATGAACGCTTTATCTCGAGAGCCAATCCACAATGTTCTTCTGCTTATTTTATTTTGGTGGCCACAGTTCTCTGCTGCATTCCCCAGAAATGTTATACTATTAAGTAATTAGTGATCAAAGTAAATCATAGAATTAAAATACCTTAGAATAATTTAAAGAGTTCTAATGTACAAAGCACAAAATTTAAATAAAGCTACGTAAAACCGACATGTGTTATTCACATTATCTTCTCCGGTAAAACACTTAAAAGTTCGTGATTATATTACTGCTTTTTAGGTCCATACTTTTGCAAGATTTCATGGGAAACAAAATAATTGTGACCTACGTCTTCAAAAATCAACGTTGACCCATTCAATAACTTTCTCTAGCTATTCTGTAATAAAATATTCTTATAAAAGCTTATTCTTCTATATGCTTTATACTAATCAAGATAAATATTAGCAGAATTGGGCTTATTATGTAGTTCCTTATAAGTTAATGGGAAATAAGGTCATAGTCAAATTGTTTAACGTTTAAATATTGAAGCTTTCTTGGTGTTAGTTATTAATAATGACTTCAGGGCATATCAAACGAGTTAAACTGACGAACACTAAGAGTTAAGATGGTCGAAAGCTTAGATTTTTATAGTTGGCTACCATGTGGTTGAAATTCGGTTCATTTGCATGGTCAAAGTAAAAAAAAAAAAAAAAGGTACAGGAATGAAAAATTTCCGTTTGAGAAAAATTCAACTATTTTAAAATTTAAACATAAACAATAAATATCTCGGAAATGGTTAACTCCACAAGAAAAGATATGACATACATTTTGTGTTTTAACGAGATCTACATTTGGTAGTAAATGTTTAAATATATTTAATATACGGTGTTTTAATCAAAATCGTTACACTATTTCTAAGCAAATAAAGCCTTCCGTACATTTTTCCACATAAAGGATAGTATGGGGTAGGCAGATTATCCTGAAGATCCTCGTGTTGAATTCTTGAAAGAGAGTAAACTTAAATACCAAGTTTGGTATATTTAATGGCGTTTCTTTTTGAGTCCATGCAGTTCACAGACTCACACATACACGCGGATCATTTTCTAAAAATGCTTGTTTTATTAGCAGTCCGCAAAACATGTCTTCTGGGTGGAATGCAATACCATCTCTGCCTATCATGCATGCATATAGAAGAAATAAAAATTAAAATATAAAAGAAAATTCAAAACAACAAAAATCAAGACTTTGGATATGATTAATGCTACAAAAAATTCACATTGTATAAATTCTATGTACACGAGATTTACATTTTGATGTGGTAAGCATTTGTATTTTCAATTGTTACCATAAAATATCATTAAATTCATTTTAAGCACAGATTAATTTACATGCTATACACACAAATTTCAAGAAAAATATTTTATCAATCGTTTAAAATACTTAATTTATCTCGTATTTTAATCAAAATTATTAGTATTTTTACACAAAAGCTCTATATCAAAATTTCACTAGAAATACACCCTATCGGATATCCTGAACCTCCTCCCCCATAGCATTTTACGAAAAGGAGCATTTTAAGAAAAGGTCCGTGCACGTAACTGTCTGTCAATTAAGAATAACTAAAAACATTACTTAAATACGAAAATCGTCTTTTAAATTAAATGTTCTCCAAAAGTTCTTAAGAAAATCACCCTCTACTTACTGTCCTTTGCATGGAAAAAGTAAGCTTATTTTTTAATTTTCTATAAGTATCTTTGTTGATTTTGAATAAAATAAAACGTTTTGAGGATAACGAGATTTGAAATAAAATTAAGCAGTGCATTTTCTGTGAATATCGAATCAAATTTCCATTTTAAAATGATTGTGTATAATAAGGATTTATCAACAATTAGATAAAATTTATAACAAGAAATGTACACCTCATTTGTATAAACAAATGGTGCCATATACTTTTTCGTCGCGATAACATGTTCAACTATTTTATGTTGCAATGTTATACCTTTTCTAAGTGTCTCACAGAGGGCCTTGAAAGTTGAAGATTCTTCCTGTTTGTTCCCTCTTTCTTTTCTTTACATCTCAAGAGTTGTTTACGCCGAATAAACATTTCTACGCGTTTCCTCCTGTTGAAACCTTCTTGCTCTTCTACTTTGCCTGCCATGTATAATGTACACAGTAGGTAGAGAAGGCATTACGTTCCTCTATGAATTTAATACCTGGATTTCACCGGAAATATGTTTTGAGGACCTCTGAATAGAAAAAGGCAATTTTAGAATAAGGTCCGAAATCACATGTGGTGTGTATTAACACTAACTCAAAAACGAAAAATTCATTAAATATCAAACTTAATATTTATTCTCGGCATCTTCCAAGGATGCGACACAAAAATTTGAAGAAGAATCCAAAATTTCGATATTTTTTATTTTCTCTAACGATTTTGATTAAAATGCTATATTTTAAATATAGTTATGACAAAGAAAATGCATATTCTGCATTTTCTGCGAATAATCTATGATATTCTGTTCATTTCGGATATCTTTTGTATAACTGATAAAATTAAGGAAAGAGTCAAAATCTTAAGACATAAAAATTTAAATCTCGTTAAAGCACAGCATGTGAGTTACTTTTCTTGTAGATTGTACCTTTCCCGAAATATCCCTTGTTAGTGGTTAAATGTATTCACTACTTATACCTTTCTCGAATGGAAAGTAGTTATTCTCTTATTTAATCCTGGTGAAGGAATGAGGACGGGATTTCAAAATCTTCACATAGCGATCCGCTCTTAAAAGATCTGTACATTGCTTTAATCTGATGTATTCCTTTGTTATCCTTGTACCTACAAGGAAATATGCAATAAAGCCGTTTATGTTAAATGTTTATTTCGGTTAACATGATGTAAGTAGAAGAATAAGCTTTCGTAAGAATAGTTTGTTGCAGGTAGATGATGTCATGTGAATGTAACATGTCAGAGAATGTCCCCTGTTTTTTATTTCTATTGTAATAGTTGTTTATTTCAAATAAATGTTTGAATACTGATTCTTTCTGTTGAAAACTTCCTGTTTAATTTGAAGCAATTCCTGGATAAAAATTTAATGTGTTACACTCACATGATTTTCTCTAGCTGCTCTTCAAACAAACTTCTTACAAAGGATTATTCTTCTTTCTACACAATGCTAATAGAGACAAATATTTGCAGAATGTTCTTACATTCATTAAAACATACAGAATGTTCATTATAAGTAGTAGGGAACTAAAGGAATGCGCTATGCTAAAGTGGTAGTCAAATGTTTTAAAAATTATCGTTATGCGATTGCCAATGTAAATGGCTTCTTTGCTTGGCCAGGAGTAGAAAAAAAAACAAAAAAAAAACGGACACATCCTATCTGAGAAAAGTATAAGTACTTAACAATAGAAACTAATAACAAGAAATATCTCGAAAACGGTAAACCACGAAAAAAATAAATAAGATATAAATTGTGTATGTTAATGAGATCTACATTTTTTGTGTAGTAAGTTTTGTCTATCTCTTACGTTTTACTAGTTATGCAAAATTCAGAAAAAATCATCCATATTAACAAGTCTTCAGAAGCTATTCCCAGAAAATTCAAGATATATATTTTATTTGTGTTGGAAATGACCTTAATATGTGGTATTTTAATAAAAATCGTTACATCCATTTTTAAGTAAAACAAAAATTTCGAAATTTTTTCATGTGAAGGGTAGTTTGGGGTGGGGGAATTTTATTTAAAATTTTCGGGTAGCTTCCTTGGAAGGTACTAAACTTAAATACCAAGTTTGGTGTTTAACCGTCTTTTCGTTTTTGAGCTATGCTGTCCACAGACGACAGACATACGGAACTTTTTCTGAAAATGCTTCTTTTTTTTTTTTATTCAGGGCGTCCTAAAACATGCATTTCCGGTGAAATCTCGGTATCGACTTTTCGGGTGGAATAGAAGACTATGTGGGTCTAGAAAAAGTAAAAATATACCGCGAATATCGTAGCAAGGATAGAAAAATATTTATATAGTGAGTAGAATATTGTATATCGAATAGATGTGAATTTGAATGCACTCGTAATCTCTGATGTTACGCTGGAAAACATATGTTTGCTCTGTTTATATATTATTTAGCATATGGAATAATTCAGTTGTTTCAAACATTTGAAACATAACGAAACTGTTTATATAAAGAATATTAAATATTTTTGGCATAAGCAGATACATTGTATTGTCTTTTCTTACGTCTTCTATTTGTTTCTACCTACTAAAATCGCCATGGTTTATCCGCCCGCGGATAATAGAGAAACTTTTGTTTATAGTTTAAAAATATTTTAACCGGGTAGGGCTGGCTGTTCCATTTCGGCTCATCTGAGCAAGAGTATACGCCCGTACTCAACAAAAAAACTCGAAGCTGAGTTGGAGGGAAGTGAGATAGTCAATACGTCACTGGGTAAAGTCAAAACACAATTGCATCCTGACACTCCATTTCCAACACTTGATTCAGTCAGTATGATAGCTTGCCCTAAATACTGCCAGTACTCATATTGTAGGTAGACTCCTGTTAGTCGTGGGTTACTCGCTGCCTTTTGGCGCGCTCCAGGTTATATAGGACCATTATCCGCGGTAATAGAGGGGAACTCTACTGTAGATAAAGCAAATGAGCGGTTAATCCAAAACCTATATGATTTGTACTAATAAGAGATATGTTTATACATAGAGATGCTTAGTATGCAAATACTGTCATTTAAGTATGTTATAGAGCATACATCCGTTGGCGACAGCTGTTTAACAAGCACCTGCCGTTGGTCTATTTTGCACATCTTTGTTTTTAACAATATGTAGCAGTTTCCTACAAAAAGTCTGATGTGTTCCATTCACATTATTGTTAAAAAAAATATATTTTTTAACTACTTTATGATAATCGAGATAAACATTAGCAGAACTTGTCTTAATACTTGCTTCCTTGTAAGTAGATGGAAAATAAGAGAATGTGCTAAGCTAAAACGATAGTCAAGTCTGCCATGGGTTGAAATTAAGTATTTTAGATCTAAAATAAATAACAAGGAATATCTCAGAAACGTATATGATATAAATTGTGTGTTTTAACGGGATCAGCATTTTTTGTGCAGTAAGTTTTTTTTTTTTTTGTGTATCTATTACGGTTTACCAGTTACGCAAAATTTAGCTAAATTCATTTAGAATAAGGAGGTCTTTAGAGGCTATTCCCAGAAAATTCAAGATATACATTTTATTTTGCATAGAAATGTCTTTAGTATACGGTATTTTAATCAAAATCGTTACAGCCATTTTTGAGAAAATGAGAATTTTCAAAATGTTTTCCATGTAAAGGGTAGTGTGGGGTGGGGGATTTTTCTCAAAATCTTCGTGTAACATTCCTGGAAGATACTAAACTTAGATACCAAGTTTGATATTTTACCGACTTTTCGTTTTTGAGTTATCGTGTTCACAGACACTCGGCCTTTTTCTGAAAATACTTTTTTTGGATATAGGGGTCCCTGAAACTTCTATTTCCGGTGAAATCTCGGTATCGAACTTTTGGGTGGAGTGTAATACCTTTTCTATACACTATGTATGCATTTTGCCTTCATACACATCTGTAACATCTTTCAAATTCTCCTGGGAAAGTCTTTAATAATCTTTTGTTCTAAAGAAGCATTTTTTTTTCGTATTACACTTCTTAGAGAATCCTTTATTTGCAGGCAGTGATGAATTCTCTTATTGTTTAAGGTAATCCAGAAAATTGTCTGGCCATTCAAGAGATGTAGAATGACTGATATGCTTTTATGGGATGATCATTATCATCGCATTCCGGTAAATCACTCCCCCCTCCCCGTGAACGCATAAACATTTCTTCGTCAATATCAATCATGTGATTCAGCAATTATGTGTGTGTGTGTCACACTCCGAAGGGGATTCTACACTACAGCCAGTGGCTTATTGTGCGTGACTCTAGGAGAATAGGATAATATCAGAGTATTACCTCTGGGAGGCCGAAACCTGACCGCGGAGAAAGAGCCGCCTTAGAAGGTCCTTAAGATAGTCCAAGCAGTTCTTTAACTCGATGGGGGGAGCTCTAGTGCCTGCGTCTCAGGTCTGACTGAACTTCCTGGGTTCTGCAGACGACTCCAACGCCATCCCACCTCGGAGATCTACATTTCCGAAGCCATTCATTCACCTTCACAAAAGGACGCCACCACTGAAATCTCGATGATACGACACTGAAAGAGACAATATGAATAAATGGAGCTGAAATGCAGGGAAAGGAATTTCGGGGGAATGAATAAACGTACCCAATCTTCACCTAGTGACCCGGGAAAAAAACAACCTTAGGTTCATAGAGATCGACCTCATGCAAAATCGACCTAAGACCTTCCGAATACAAAAAATGAGAATTTTGAAGAATGGTTATTACTAGTCACTGGGCAGGTGACTAGTAATAATATTTTAAAAATATCCTAAAATCGCTTGCGGAAAGTCGAGAGTGCACTCACTGTTTATAGTTTAACCTCTTTTAACCGGCCAATGTAAATCAATGAAATTATGCTCAAATGAGCTTAAATTTACTCTACATTGACATTTTAAACATAAGGGAAAACAATAGAAAACCCCCGGTACCTCACCGTAAGGAAGATTCAAAACTGGATCCTCTTGAATATGAGCGAACATTTAAACAATATTATATTGTTATTAATAATACTGTCAAGCTAGACTGCCTCTTCGGCCGGGTAGTCAACGTTTTGGCTTCTCATCCAGAGGTCTCTAGTTCGATTCCTGGCTGGGGCGGTGGATTTTCCTTTGACTAGAATCATTCTCTATTCCTCACAGAATGTGAAAGTGAATGTGTGTGCGTGTTTAATAATTTAATACGAAAGAAATCAACGTTAATAAACTCCATAGTTCAGTGAATTAACACCCTCCGCGGTGTAGTGGTTATCATGCTAGCCTCTAAAACCCAAGTTCAAACCTGGCGGAAGGTGATGGATTGATGGATGGGCGCAAAAATCCTTAGAATGGCTTCCTTCGGAAGGGAAGTAAAGCCGATGGTGCCGTGCAATGTTTATTTGCACGTAAAAAACCTTATACCTTAAAAGAAGAAGGATTATGAGAAAAATTCCGTCATTTCGCATCCGTAAACCGTGATTTCGTTCTACAGTGTCATCTGTGTGCCACGAGCTGATCCCTCATCAATATGGTGCATAGCGGCAAACTCACGAAGTAGAAACTCAAATCCGACCAAGGAAACATTAACATTAGGTATATTAACTAACAGCACAGTGAGAAAACACCAGCAAAGCAAAGCCCCCATTTGACCGTATAAGTTATATGTAGGGATAGCATCTTAGGATCGATAGCGGGACAGAATAGAAGTTAGTGCTGCATTTGTGATGTGCGTACCGACAATGTGTACGTAATGGTTACTAATAGACGGTGGTTGCGTGATAAACAGTGATGTTTTCACTAGCAGTGGAAGGTGATTGAGATTAAATGAGTGGGAAACATAAATACGACTAATTTTCGGAACTAATATTTTTAATATCTATATACATTCAATTGCTGTTGTTCAACAAGTCATTAGCATCATCATCCGTTTCATTGGCTCTCAAGATACATAGATTACAATGCATAACAACGTACATCCGTAATGTGAATCGTCTCCGATTGGCACGTAAACAGGCTTTATATTGCGAAAAACTTCGCTCCACATCACAATATGTGATTGGAGCAAAACGGAAATAGGACACATCATAGATTGTTGGGTAAGACACTCTATTTGCAATCATTTCTATAGCAACACCTCGTAGCATATTTCGTATTTCAGGTATTATTGAAAATATGACATTTTTTCAAATTTTGTCTTCGCTTTCTAAAACAGGTATAACGGGTCTCTGCACAAGTTCATGGACAGCTTTTAGGGCTCGAGGCATTTCAATGCTCGATGTTTCCAAATATGTGGAAATAAGGCCTAGAAGGAAGACCTAAACACAATGTGTTATTGTCGTAGATGTATAGATGTATCTGCAAAGTTCTTCAGTATGAATTGCAAATCTTCATGTAATCCATTTGAAGCAAGAAATTTTACAATCTTGATTGAAAAGCATGTACTATTATCAAAGCCATTAATTACCTAAAAAAAGTATTGCAATATACAAATAGTATATTTCTGTATCAAGCCACGTCCCCCAACGCTTTACTACAGGTTGTTTACATGCGGAGCGTGCATTCGCCAATACAGGTCGGTTTCTACTCGGTAGGTATGCAACTGGTATTCGAAAGTGTCCTGTTATCAGTCCCCAAGACGATATCCCTAGTTATATTACTATATAAATTAAAGACAAAAATGCCACTGTGTCCAGAATTTTCATCCTGCAGTAGTTCTTTTACATGCCAGTAAATCTACTGACGATTTTCAACATGTTAAACAGAACAGCGGTCTGACCTTGAGCAGACACGCTAAATCTACACCACGGAGGTGGGCTTTATTGGTTTGTCTTATACTAATGCTTGCATTATGTGTTATGTACGCAGTAACAACTATTTTCTACTCCACGGTATTCTCAACTAAATGTCAAAACCCTCTTTACAGATACTTTATTTTATCAAAATCGTTTTGCTAAGTTACCTACACACATTTTCCATCTTTATAATATTAGTAACTTTTTGTGATAAATACTTAGCAGGCAAGCACACAGACTGTTTCTGTTCCATTTGTTCACCAGAGGAGAAACGTCGCCATCAGAGGAGAAACGTCAATTTAGCAAAAAGCCCAATCGGCAAATCCCTATGACATTTTCGTCGAGAGTACATCCAAGAAAGAGAGAAACGTAATGTCTGCCAAGGAAGTAGATTGACATGTCATTTTACAAATGGAACAAGTGGCTTCGCTAAATGAATGTGGATTAAAAAGTTACAGAAAATGGTGTCAGTTTGAGCTATAGTTACGAGGCAGTCAAAAAATAACGGAAATATGTTTACTTTCTCTATACGTCTTATGTGCATAGTATATAGAGGAGGTATTGTATTGCTCCCAAAAATTGGATACGGAGATTTCATTAAAAATGCATGTGTTGAGATCTCCTGAATCCAAAAGACATTTTTAGAAAAAGTTTCGATGTGTCTGTGTCTGTCCGTTTGTCTGTGTGTGTGTGTTCTCTGGACAGAATAGATCAAAAACGAAAAGTTCGTTAAATACCAAACCTGGTATTTAAATTGAGTGTATCCCAAGGATGCGATACGAAGATTTTCAAGAAAATCCCCCACCACCAACTATCTTTTACATAATTTTTTTTCCAAATGTTTATTTTCTCAATAATGACTCTAACGATTTTGATTAAAATATCATATAATAAAGATATTTATATGACAAATAAAATATTTATTGAATTTTCATTTATTTCACTTATTCTAATTGAATTTTGCATAATTTGTAAACCGTAAGAGATAGACAAAACTTTACTGCACAAAATTCGTAGATCTCGTTAAAATACGTAATTTAAGTCATATACATTATTTGTAGAGCTGGCCGTTTCTGAGATATTCCTTGTTTTTGATTTCAGATTTAAAATACTTATACTTTTCTCATATGAGAATTTGTCAACTCCTAGCCATACATACAAAGGAATTTCAATTATATAGCAACCAGCTTTTAAAATATTTGACTATCGCTTTAGCTTACGGAACTCCCTTATATTTACAGGGAAGCAAGTAAGAAGACTATTTTTGTTAATTTTTTCTCGATTAGTATGAAGTAGAAGAATAAAGTGATGTAGAGAAAGTCTTGTGAATGGAACACTCAGATGTTTTTCTCAGTAAATATACCCTCGTCCTATTCCACTATCTGTCGTAATACTGATCTTGACCGACGCTGATACATGCTGATATTGTCTGTAAGCTGCTCAGTTTTTTTAGTGAGTCGTTTTGAAAGTAGTTGATATGCTGACCCAGCACTGATTTCAAATTACACTTTGTGTTCTGAAAACATCAGGAATTGAAATGCTAAAAATAATATGGGAAGCATACGGAGATGTGTTTCTGAATGGTACAGAGCATTTAAACATGGTGAAATAAGCTATAAAGATACTCCATGCCCACGACATCAAAAACTAAGGTGAGCTCACAGAGCTTTTGCTGTAGCACGTTTTGTGACCAGCCGCCAGCATTCGGTGCTACATACTACCATACACACCATACGCAACATCTGTCAAATTGATTGTTTTTCCAAGATTTTGAAGTAAAAAACAAAGAACAATGGAAGGGGGGGGATCTCTAGTTGAAGGAACATGTAATACAATCACATTTTTCGGGCTTCAGAAGTTATTATTGATAAATTGGAATTATTGCAGTAAACATCGCGGCAAGGCCATAACTTAATTTTGTTTAATTTCTTGGTCTAAAACTGAAGGAGGGAAAAATATCAGAGTTTGACCAAACTTACTGTTGGTCTCTCATGCCTATAGCCATTAATTCCACTACACGAACTTAATAAATAAGTACACACTAAAAAAAGATGATAAGTATAAGAGAATATCCAAAAGATTATAATGACTTTCACTGTGGACTGTATTGCATTCTGAGTCCGTTGACACGCACCTATTCTCACGGTTCTGGTATCATAAGCACATAATTTGATTCTAATTATTTCTCGCGATAGCTGCTAAATGGGAGAATTAGCAAACTGTTTCTTATAAATGGATTAGGTTGCCAATTTTCTCTGCGAATTACCTTTACCCAAGTTTCTCAACGGTCTTTCAGAGTTGGAAATCTAAAATCTAACAAACAACACAGAAGCGTTCTATTTACATTGTGTAACACGTTTCACTATGTATACCACCGAAAAATCCCTTAAATAAGTACAGTAACCTATGTATTGAAACATTACCCTTTCCTTGTTTATGCTTCTGCTATTCGAGAAATTACTTCTAAACGTACTGCTTAATTGAATACTTAACAAGATTGAACACAAAATCACTTAAATAAGTACCCTAACCTATGTATTGAAACCATTTCCCTTTCCTTGTTTTTGCTTCTGCTTTTCGACAAACAACGAAACACCACACGCATTCACCATTATACTGATTTAAAACCTACATTTCAAATGTGCCTATTAATGGACATTTAACACCACAAAATCTTATTCTCGGGTTCACATTTAACTCACAAAGTTCGTACTTATCTCAGAAATGTAGAATCAAAATATGGCGGCTTGACAAAAACGTGCTTCATCAACCACAATGCATAAAATGTCTATTCTCTCTATATATGTGAGTGAGCCGCAACTCTACTGACGCCATGTTGCAGGACGACCAACGACTAACAATAGGAAACGTTGCAGACGTTGTACATGTTTTGTATGAGTGAGATGAATATATATAATTCGTAATGATTTCGGATATATAAAAATGGATTCCACAAGTGCTTCGTGAGGAACAGATATCACATAGGTTTAGGCATCGGAATCATGCCCCACCCACCGCATTCACCGGATATTGCACCCTGTGACCTCCAGTCTGTCCCCACGAGTGGAAAAAAAAGCCTGCCCGAGGGCGCCATTTCACACAGATTCTGAACTAAATGGAACTATTTCGGATATATTGGACAGGATGTCATACAAGGGTTTCTCTGGGTATTTTCAAAAGAGGGCAGAACATTGGAGAAAATGTATAGGCTCACAAGAGTAGTATTTTGAAGGTTTGTTGAATAAAAAAATATCTTATGGTACATTTAAATCGATTTTCTTACTCAGTTTTTTTTCTAAAGTTTATCGTCCTTTTACCTGGCTGGTGATACCGGGCGATGAATTAAATTGATGAAATAATGCCTAACAATGATTCAAACTCACGACCTGTTGAATATGCCGCAGACATCCTATCACTACACTACCCAGGCTGTTTGATACTTTTATCACATATTTCCAACAGGATTAAAGGATATTGTATGCTTAAGCTAAAGTCAAATCTGGTCGCTATGTGAGGTTTTGAAATTCCGTTCTCGTAGCAGAAAGAAAAACGAATAACCACTTTCCATTAAGAAAAATACCATTATGGGAAAATTGAAACTAATATTACGGAATATCTCGGAAATTATTAACTTCACAAATTCCAAGTATCAAGTGAAAAAATCATAACTTCACAAATTCCTTCATTATAATTACAGTATAAATAATACAGAATGTTAAAGCATTATAAAGCATTGTGAAATATGACCTTAAGGGTATCACAAATGTAACTTTAATTGGTCGAAATTTATAGGTATTAGCCATTCAAAGCCTGGCTCTGTAATGTGGTGGTGTGTCTTCCTCACATTAAAGAGGTCCCGAGTTCGTTATCTCGGTTAAGGTGAGTTACACGGATAAGGCTTTTTTCTCCGGGGTTTTCCCTTATCCTGAGAAGATGAGTGTTGAGTAACTCTAAGGTCTATGGAACCCGGGCTCATTTGAGGATCATTTTACCCATTTCATTCATCATTTGATAACACCTTTCAGATTAAAGGAAGTCAAAGTGCAAAAAACAAATAAACAAACAATAGGAAAGATCCTTCAGATATTACGACTTAAATTAAACATAGGCATCGTTTCAGAGCAGGCCTTCATATGTTTAACGATAAACTTGCGAATCGTTTTACACACAAAGGGATGTCTGCACACATCAAATACGGCGCACCTTGGTCACCTGGTGTTGTTGTTTTTGTTTTTTTTGTTTTTTTTTTGTATAAAAGGGGATTACTGTAGATACAGTAAATTCATATAAAGCAGATCACAATGTGAAGAATAGTAAAGCCATTGGTCCCCTGTGGTAGATTTGTTATGGCACGTAAAAGAACCTCAAACACGATAAAGGATCCTATGAGCAAAATTAAGCGGTCTTTCACAACAGCAGTTAAAGAGTGTCCATAAATAAAACTCAATTTATTTATTTGGACAACATTAACTTCGAGTTTAACTAAATGATGCTGCATTTTCTAAAATATTATTTCAAGCATTTATACTAGACTTTTCAATTTCACATGTGCTACAAATTGTGCGTATACCTTCTGTAATAACGTTGGTGAAAAAGTGTTCATAATAGATATCTATGCAACTATTATAATCTGACTGACAGTGGCATGAGTATTCCCTCATGCGTTAATTTTTACGAGTGTTAGGATGTGATTATAGAAGTGTTACAACGTTTTATGCAATTTTAGCACTAAATACATAAAAATAATTAATACGTTTTCAAAATGAAAAATTATAATGCATCAGAGATCGGATGTATGAGGTAATATGGTTCCTAAGCAGATGTTTCATCTGTTACAACACTTATAGAGGAAAATGGAAGGTAGTGATAAAACTTTGAAAATGTGGATTCTATTCCGCTTGACATTTTGAAGCCAAGAGTACTGAGAGTTTATTGATCCCAGAAGACTCAAATGCAGTTTACGAAAAATAATATGAAAAGTTTTGAAGATGGAGAAACGAAAATCGTTATTTCAGGTTTTCTTACAGGCATAATTATGTTTTGGTGGTGATCACGTCGTTATTGCCTTGTTGCCATGGTAATTATATCATTCATTTTCTGGCACGCCAGAAATAGGATAATTTCGCAAGATTAGTGCCGACATAATAAGCAGATTTAATGCAGGATTGCATAAATTTATTTTTGCTTTCCCTGAAACATTTTATCTTTGGCTGTCATTTACCTTTCCACGTCAACACCTCTGTCAAATAAAATTCAGAACTCGAACTCATACCTATAAAGGCTCCTTCACCGATTATGTTCTGCTTGGACCACTCACCTCTCAGCTAGGCGGGCCTGACTTCGATCCCAAACGGTCGCATGTGGGATTTGTGATGGACAAAGCGGCTCAGGAGCGGGTTTTTTTCGGGTTCTCCGGTTTCCCCCGTCATCACATTCCACCGGTGCTCCATCTTCATTCAATTTATAATGCCATGTTAATAAAAGTATGCGTTAAACCCTATTAAAAAAAAAGAGCTAGCTGGAGTAAACGGAAACAACAATTGCAAATTTTGAATCGTTTTCTTTTAATTGTTTCATTTGTATTATAGACCCCTTTAACTTCTATGGTCATATCGGAGGCTTTGACTTGAGAAAGAACTGCTAGTGTTTATCTCACTGAAGTGTACGTTTTTTAACGTTGGTTTTTCGGTTTTATACTACTAAACACACTCTCATTCACTCTCGAATTCATACTTCCAGACTCTGTGGGGGATAAGGAATGATTCTGGTTAAAGAAAATTCCCTCACCCAGCAGGGAATCGAACCCGGGACCTCTGGATAAGAAGCCAGAACACTGACTACTCGACTGCAGAGGCAGTTAATTTTAAATCGGTTGTCCTATAAATCAGATAGCATAAAGCCGAAGAAGAACAGCCGCAACACAGAAGTTCTCTTTCTAAATGAACCCTGACTTCAGTGAAAGAAAGCCGAAATGTTTTAAACCGGTTAGAGGATGTCTAAAGGGCAGTAGTGCAGGTTAATAAAGCCGGGAAATAACAGGATTACAGCACTGCATGCTTTTAACATTTCCTATGCAGCCCGCCAAGCAGGTTCATGCCGCCATTTCCTGTACGTGTGTAATGGAGAGCAAAATGTACGTGCTTGGCGAACATCAGGGTTTTATGTGTCACTTGCTGCTCCTCTGTCATAAACTTTATCATCTTTTCTGAAGGTGTCTTACAGTCTCGCGCAGTCACATTCACTTTTCTTTGTGTTTATATATAATTCATTCTGACTATGTCTATCGTATGCCTCTGAAGGGAAATGTACTAGGCACTAAACTGAACTGCACTGAAAATCTACTCATCTGCAATTCTTTAAAATATTTTTACTTTCTCTATTACATACAGTAAGTCGGGGAGCACCTACTATATTTCACCCAAAATGTAGGGGAATATATATGTTTTAAGGCCCCGGAACATACAACAATGCATTTTTAAAAGGTCCGTATGTGCACAACTTAAAAACGAAAAGTCAGATTGATGTTTAAGTTCAAAATTTTCGAAGGATGCGAGTCAAATATTTTCAATAAACTCCCTTAACCCTAACTACCCTTTACATGGAAAAATTTTATAAATATTATAATTTTCTCAAAAATGGCCCTAACAAGAATTTAAGGTATTTTCATGTCAAATGAAATGTATATATTGAATTTTCTGAAGACCTGTCCATTCTGGATGACTTGTATAACTGACAGACCATAAGAGATAGACAAAAACTTACTGTGCAAAAATATAGATCTCATTAAAACACACAATTTGTGTAATACACATTTTTGTAGTGTTAAACATTTTCGATATATTGCTTGCTATTTGTTTCAATTTCAAAATACTGAAATTTTTCTCAAACGAGAGCTATCATTCATTTCATACGTCTTTTGTTTTACTCCAAGCAATGCAAAGGAACTGAATTTCAGTTGTATCACATAGCACCAGCTTTTAAAACATTTGACTATTGCTTTAACTTAGTGCATTCCCGTATTTCTCTTTGACTGCAAGGAAGGAAAATAATATTTCAGCTAATATTTATCTCAATTAACCTGAAGTAGCAAAAAATAAATAAATAATATCTTCTACTATTAGTTTGCACAATAGGTAGAGAATGTAATGTGAATGAAATACATGATATTTTTTATAAAATACTTGATAATGTTACCGACATATTTATTAAACAATACATTTGTGAAGTCCAAGAATTGAAGTGTTACGTAAAGAGAAATTCAGCAAAAACGTTGATAATTCCTGAGTTTAAAATTGCTTATCTACACAATTGCAGATATCATGACATTAATTGCTTTAATTTTGTAAACACCACAAACAACCGGTTAAATATTTTTGCAGTTATAAAAACGACATAGCACTAATAAAATGAAAAACACAGAGGGTTTTCAAAAGTATTTTCAAATTTAAACCACTATAAATGTTATATTTTGAGGTAAACAAAAAAAAAAAACAACAAAAAACAAAACAAAGCATAACACCACATACTTGGCAAACAATGGAGTTTTGTAAAACATTGGGAAGTGATCTTCTTGTTACTTTCTCTACACGTACTATGCACATAGTGTATAGAGAAGGTATTGTATTGCACCCAAAATTTCGATACCGAGATTTCACGAGAAATACATGTTTTGGATCTAAAAAAATACATTTTTGGAAAAAGGTCCATGCGTGTGTGTCTGTGTACGTATGCGTCTGGACAGCGTACTTCAAAAACCCAATGTCCGTTTAATACCAAAGTTGGTATTTAAGTTCGGTATCTTCCAAGGCTGCGACACGTACATTTTCAAGAAATTTCTCTCATATCTACTACCCTTTACATGCAACTTTTTCGAAAATTTTGATTTCCTCAAAAATGGCTCTAACGATTTTGATTAAAATATCGTGTATTAAAGATATTTGCCTGACAAATAAAATGTATATCTTGAATTTTCTGGGAATAGCCTCTGAAGATTACTTTATTATGGATGAATTTTACAGAACTTTGCATAACTACTAAACCGTAAGAGATAGACAAACACTTAGGGCATAAAAAATGTAGATCTATTTAAAACACACAATTTATGTCATATCATTTTTTTTTTTCGTGGAGTTGACCATAGGTGTTATTGGTTCCAGTTTAAAATACTTCAAACTTTTGCGTACGAGAATTTGTCAACTCCTGGCAATGGAAAGAAAGGGATTTTATCCACAAGGTTACCAGATTTTTAAGATTTGACTATCACTGTAGTCGAGTTTATCCCGTTATTTCCCTTCTACTTACAAGAAACTAAATAATAAGAGAATTTCTACTAGTATTTATCTTAATAGGAGAATAAATTTATTGTATTGTTTCACCCTCCTTGGTGCAATGGTTATCATACTAACTTCATATACCTAAGGTCGCGGGTTCAAACCCGGCGGAGGACGATAGATTTTTTTCGGACGTAAAAGTCCTTAGCATGGCTTCTTTCGGAAGGGAAGTAAAACTGTTGGTCCAGTGTACGTAAAAGAACCTCAAGCCTGATAGTGAGGCCTCTGAGAAAAATTAAGCGGTCTTTCACGCCCAGTATAGAATGGGACACTGAGAACCATAGCAGTTAAAGAGCGTCCATAAAAATAAAAAATCTGATGTTTTACATTCATATGATTTTCTCTACATCTCTGCAACAAATTATTGTTAAAAAGCGTATGCTTCTATCTACTTCATGCTAATTCAGAAAAATTAGCAGAAATAGTCTTATTACTTGCTTCTTTGTAATTAGAAGCGAAATAAGGGAGTACCAAAAGTTAAATTGACAGTCAAAAGCTGGTTGCTATGCGACTGAAGTTCCATTGTTCGTATGGATAGGAGTTGACAAATTGCTGCAAGCTTTTTAAAATTGAAACCAAAAATAAGGAATATCTAAAAGCCGATCAACTCCACGAAAAAATGTATATAACTTAAATTGAGTGTTTTAACGAGGTGTACATTTTTTTGTTTGGTAAGTTTTGTCCATCTCTTACGGTTTAGCAGTTGTGCAAAATTCCGTAAAATTCATCCAGAATAAAGTAGTCTTCAGAGACTATTCCCAGAAAATTCAAGATATGCATTTTATTTGTCAGGTAAATGTCTGTAGTATACGATATTTTAATCAAAATTGTTAGAGCCATTTTTAAGAAAATCAACATTTTCGAAAAAAGTTCCATGTAAATATCTTTAGTATACGATATTTTAATCAATATCGTTAGAGCCATTTTTAAGAAAATCAAAATTTTCGAAAAAAGTTTCTTGTAAAGGGTAGTTTGGGGTGCGGGGATTTTTCTCAAAATCTTCGTGTCGCATCCCTGGAAGATACTAAACTTAAATACCAAGTTTGGTATTTTACCAACTTTTCGTTTTTGAGTTATCGTGTTCACAGACACACAGACACACGAACACACACGGACCTTTTTCTGAAAATACCTTTTTCGATACATGGGATCATAAAACATATATTTCCGGTGAAATCTCGGTATCGAATTTTTGGATGGAGTACAATGCCTTCTCTATACACTATGTACATAGTACGTGTAGAGAAAGTAAAAAAACTCCAAAACAGAGATGTAGAGAAAGTCATGTGAATGGAACACACCAGGTTTTTCTACATATTAAATATTAGAACTTCCTTTGCGTTAATTAGGCTGCAATAATTGTTTAAAGTGTAGTGGAAAATATTTTCTAGAGTAAATGTACCTATGTTCTTATC
Organism: Hymenopus coronatus; assembly: GCA_030762935.1. Classification (NCBI taxonomy): domain Eukaryota; kingdom Metazoa; phylum Arthropoda; class Insecta; order Mantodea; family Hymenopodidae; genus Hymenopus; species Hymenopus coronatus. The sequence continues at coordinate 34,931,458 of CM060897.1, forward strand.
TTGTTCTCCTTTAGCTAATCCTGAATTCTTCCTTAGAGAAATCAGTGTAAATATATCACGGCAATAAGCTCAGGAGAGAACTAAACCCTGTTTCAAGAGGAAACATCCTCTTTAAGGAAGAGATTCAGAGAAAGGAAAATGTCTCTTGTGCCGCAGACTCCGGAGATATTACGACAGGCATATTATATTGCCTTATCTAGCCCAGCCAGAAACACAGAAGCTTTTCCTTTGTTAACTAAATCGCTGCTGAATTCCTTAAACTTGTAAAGCCGTTATTCTTATAGGCTGCGTACAAATTCTGTTATTCCAAAGCCCCATGCGGTTTGAAGTAAACTATAGGTGTTATGTTGCTGAGACGCCGAAGTGTTTTCTCTAGGTCTAAGGGTAAGAAATACCTATGGTGTGTGGTAATACCTAACTCATAAATAATAATATGATGGTTTTCCTAAATGTAGCACTTGAAGCGAAATTCAGCTTGCTCCCTCGCTAATAGGTCGAATTCAGGACTCGTTTTCTTCTTTGGATAGACAACCTGCACGCTGGAAACACTCGCTGAGGAAACAACAGAACAGAACTGAGACCCAGACCCAGAGCAATTGGCAGGCTGAGGGCAGCCCGAGGTGTGTTAGACGTGTCCCTGTTCTCGGAGAGAACTTAACGTATTGACGGGATTGTGGTGTTTGCAGGATGGCGGGTGAGGTTTGGGGTTGTGGAGTGGCAGGAGGAGACAAGTATTGCTCCTCGATGGTTGCCTGTTGTGGTGCACCGCTGGTGTGAAGTTTATTCAAAAAGTTTATTTTGGGTATTTTAATTTTGATATCCAAGCAACGTTTTATCAGCCTTATTTATACGTCTTCTAGTTGCTAAACGCGAAGACAGAAAGGGGATAAATATTTTGGAACCTTCTACCGGCGTCCCAATAGGAGATCTGAACAGTTAGATTAGCTACGGGAGCTACCTTGGAAAGACGCCATGGCCAAGCCAGAGAATGCCGCCGGAGTCGCTCGCCACAATATTCACCTTCATAAGATTGACTTCAAGATTGAGAGGACACAATATTCGAAATTTGTTTTCTCTACGAAATACAGTAAGCAGTGGATGTACTATGTTCAGCGCAGAAACTATTTATAGAGACTTTGGAAATAAAATGTCTGATTTTATTTAAATCCAAGAAAACTGATGTGGTGCGTTCACATGATTTTCTTTGTCTGTTCACAGCAAGCTATTCTTACAAAAGCTTATTCTTCTTTCTACTTCATTTTAATCAGGATAAAGATTCACAGAAACGGTTTTATTACATATTTCCTTGCCGGTACAATGAAAGCAGAGGAATACAGTAGGCTAATCCCAATGTGATAACTTTGACATTCCGTTATATTTGCTTGGCCAGAAGGACGAAAAACGAATAATCACCTTTAAAATTGAAACCAACTGTTTCTCGAGAATGGTTAATTCCATAAAAACATGCACCTTACATAAAATGTAACCTTTAATCGTGTACGTTATAATATGCAATGTGATAATTTTACATGGGTTCATAGAGAATTTTGTACCATGCAAAACAATGTTACCTAGGCTACTACCAAACATTCTTACCACCAAACGCGTTCCGTTGCACAGTTTAGGTTGGTTTATGTTTCGAAGCATAATTACTGCGGGGCCAAACTTTAGTCGTAAATTGTGCGGTGGTAAGCCAGGCAAAGCCAAGGAGCTTAAATTTTTAATTGGATAGTTGCTCTTCACGTGCAATTTCATTCGCAATGTTTTGAATCCCAGTTGCATTACGACTTTTTCGGGAAAGATTCGATTGTCTTGGTCGCGGCATTGTTAATGATAATATCGATACAATAAGCTAATAGAAACTCGAAACGAACACCATAGACAACAATGTGTTTAGCTGCCTGTTGCTTTTTGTTATACCACGTTTTATGTCACGTCCCACGGAAGCGGGATAAAAAGTAAGCCATGTCCGTCTCCTGGTTCTCAGCTACCTCCCCACCGATTTTCAGCCAAATCGGTTGAGCCGTTCTTTGAGTTATAAATAGTGTAACTAACACGACTTTCTTTTATATATATAAAGATGACCACGCCTTGCCGGCCTGTAATGCCACACGTGTTTAAGCAGCTTACTTTGGATCGTATAGTCATTTGTCGTCGGGACCGGCGGCTTCCTTTCATGATCTCCCTACCATTGTCACACCTGCAAAAGTGAACACGTGTCCAGACGGCTGACACTTTACGTTAAAGCAAGCCATTGTAGCACCTGTGAGTAGCTTTGTAGCACTTGCGTGTATTTTATTCGTGCAATAATAACTTCTTCTTCTTCTGGGAGTTTCTTACCATGTTATCGACAGGTATAAAAGGGAGAGAACGAGTCCCTGCAAGTCCATTTTCGACTGGAGTTCCGAGCGCGCAGTTGAGAGAGAGAGAGAGAGAGAGAGAGAGAGAGAGAGAGAGAGAGAGAGAGAGAGCAGTCAGCTGTCTACGTGGAAGCGACGAGATAAAAAGTATACTGCAGAATTTTTATAAAAACATCGGAATATAGAATTCTGATTGCAACCAGGTTACAGTATGAAGATAATTTTGTACAATACATAAAACGAACAGAAGGGGGAGGCACCACAGTATTGTCTTACTACTAGAATATATGTGGGTAGTCTGAATTTGATTTTAAATGCAATTAAATTTGTTTTATACATATGCATTGCCGTGGTACGTTGTTTTCTTTAAGAATTTCTAATAAGTTATTTTTATTCACTATCTTAATATTTTAAAATCAAACAAAGCAAAATGGTTTACAAGTATAGGGTCAATTTATATGATAACCTATTTGCGGCTTTTTCTCTCCTTCGCTATTTTCGCGCCATCTTCCGGGACTTCGTACTGCCAATTCCCGCTCGAAAATGCATTGTCGCCATTGCTGAATCAGTTTGCATGTTTAGTCCAGCATTGTCAGGTACTTCTGTCGTTGCAGTAAACATTGTGCGAACTTAACTGTAGAAGAACGCGTATTTACTTTAAAGTTTGCTTTAAGCATGAATCTGCTCACTGTGTGCACAGGGAATTTGCTGAAAAGTTTACTAACTCTGTACCACCTGCAAGAAAACTATGCATGCGGTCGTCAATAGATTTGAATCTTCGGGTTAGTGTTGGACAAGAAACACTCTAGGAGGTCAGTGTTAACAGAAAATAAACGGATGAAATCGGTGCCACTTTGGAGCGTTCGCCTCGAAAATCGCTGAACAAATTAGAGCAACAACAGGTGTATCTCCATCTTCTGCTGTAATACTACATGTATGTTGAAACTAAAACCTTATCGCTACACACGAGTGCAAGCATTAAATGCAAATGAGCCCGGTATATGTGTGAATTATTGCAATTAGTTTTTCCAATCTGTAGAAAGAGGTTTCATTGACCCACAGCTTTTGCTTTCTCTGCCGATTCTTGGTTTCACTTATATGGTCGTGTAAATACTCACAACCGTGTATATTGGGCTTCAGAAACACCTGTGCTGTTATATGACCACATTTTTGGGAGATACAATGCTTGTTTGAGAGCAGAAGGTCAACATTTCCAGCATCTATCATAAGGTTTTTAGTCCGCCTCTTCTCGTATAGCTTTCCCGGCTACTCCCGGCTTTTTCGCGCATTGTTAGAGAGCGCGCGAGTGGGTTACCATATAAAATGATGACCCATATGTGTTCAATTGCTTTACTTACGGTTAATTTCTGATATAAATAATATAAAATATATTAATAAGAACTTGTCTACTAAAACAAAATCTCCGATCAGAATAATTAATAATTGATTGCTGGAATGGAGAAGATATTTTCGTTTGGAACTTCCCTTCTGAAGAGGGAATACATTTTGATTGTTATCTCAGTCATGGAAATTTCTTTTGAGAGTTTGTAAAGGTAAAGGGTAGATAATGGATGACGGAAAACTCATTCAATGTGACCTACACAGCACTATTATGGCTAACACCACAGGAGGAAGACAGGAAATGAGGTAACCAGAGGAGGTCACAATGTAGGCAGGTATTTCCGTGCTACTCAAAATGACGGCCGCGCCGTGGCCGAGTGGTCAGACCTAGACGGTCTGGGTTCGATCCCAAGCGACCCTATGCGAGATTTGTGGTGGAAAAAGCGCAGGAGCGGGTTTTCTCCGGGTTCTCCGGTTTCCCCCGCCATCACAATCCACCGGGACTGCATCTTCATGTATCATCAGTGTCATCTCCTGCGGTGCCAGAGCAGTAAAAGCGGGCGTTAAACACTACCCAAAAAAAGCAACTCAAAAGGTTAACATGTCGGCTTCAAAGGCTGCGATAAGACGTGATTTACTCCACGCGTACTCCACGTCTTTCTGTTATTTGTGATTTCTATTGGCTGAAGTGACGCGCTCATTGATGCACTGCTAAACTTCGGCGACATCTCAGAATAATCAGTGGGTTAACTGAGAGGTTTGTATTAACAAAGATAAAGTCTATGCTAACCATTGAGTAACATGGTAATAAACCACAGAGAGTGTGGAGGTTCCAACATTTCCAAGTGCCATGAGTGCTGGAGCCGCCAGAGAGGGTGATCAAGCTACCCGTCGACCTGGAAGCCCCCTAATGTTTACAAGGAGTATTCTAGCTTGTTACACCTACCCGCACGGCCATATATCATAAATTTACACATGAAAGATTAGAAAGAAACGGAATGAAGGGGAAATGATGGAAAAGAAATCGTGGTTAATGAGAAACTAACACAACTTTCGTCTGTCAACCCTGAGAAACCAAATTGGGCGGTCACCTGGGTATGAACCCGGGTTCTCCCACGTTACCGCGGTGCAACCTCACTCGGAATTGCCTTTTGGTATAAATTATTCAATCAGCGTTTTCGGACCGCACTCCTTTTCATTTGACTGTCCCGGAAATGTACGCTGTAGAGGGCAGAAGTGGAATTGGTTTTGAGTCCTCTCTCGGGTTTAGAGAAAGTTGACTGCATGACATTATCAGGCTATGTAAATTGTAGGTGCACTAGCATTAACAAACCGTTTAATCGATTTGTCGCTGCACGTAGGAACTCCACTCAACCTTATTATTAATAATAAACGCTGCAAGCAATAATCGCAAATATCAATCCGTGACCTGAACCCATAAGCGTTAATTACATATTTATTTGCGCTGCTTTGGCTAAAACGGCCTCTCGTGTCCTGACATATGGGATAGCCCTGCACTAAAAGCATTATATCGTGACCTCTAAATGTCCCATTTTCTTCCATTCAAAACCCTTAACTCCAGATCAGATATACGATAAATACGCATATTACAGAATCCATGGAGTTACTGATAACATCATTTATATTGTCTATTGTTGTTTTGGAATAACTAAATGCACATCTTTAACGCATAACAAAAAAACTGATGTGTTCCATTCACATGACTTTCTCTTAATCTCTTTAACAAATTATTGTTAATAAAAAGCTTATTCTTCTATCTAATTCATGCTAATAGAGATAAAGATTAGCATAAATTCCTTCTTGTAAGTAGAAGGGAAATCATGAAATGCACTGGCCTAAAACGATAGTCATTTTTTTTTTTAATTGTTTCATTTGTATAGCCCCCCTTTAACTTCAATAGTCATATCGGGGGCTTTGACTTGTGAAACAACTCGTATTACTGTAGGTTAGAATATTAGGTTAATCATTATTATATTACTAAACACACGCACATTCACTCTCACATTCATACTTCCAGACTCTGTGGGGGATAGGGAATAAATCTGATTAAAGAAACATTCCCCGCCCCAGCCGGGAATCGAACCCGGAACCTCCGGGTGAGAAGTCAGCTCGCTGACCACTCAATCACGGAGGCAGTCAGTCATTTCTTTGCAATGCCAGGAGTTGATAAATTCCCCATTTGAAAAGTTTAAATATATTAAAACTGGAACCAATAACAAGGGAAGCCTCAAAAATGGTCAGCTCCACTAAAAAATGTATATGAGATATATTGTGTCTCAACGAGATCTACATTTTTGTGTGGTAAGTTTTTGTCTATCTCTTACGGTTTATAGTTATGCAAAATCTAGCAAAATTCATCCAAAATAAAGAGGTCTTCAGAGGCTATTCCCAGAAAATTTAAGAGATACATTTTATTTGTCGTGTAAATATCTTTAATATACGGTATTTTAATCAAAATCGTTATAGCCGTCTTTGAGAAAATCAAAATGTTCGAACATTTTTCCATGTAAAGGGTAGTTTGGGATGGAGAGGATTATCTTGCAAATCTTACTAAGATAAATAAAAATTTGGTATTTAACGGTCTTTTCTATTTTTGAGCTATGCTGTCCACATACACACACAGACATATACACGGACCTTTTTCTATTTTTTTTCGGGCTTAGGGATCTCAAAGCATAATTTCTGTCAAAATCTGAATATTGGGTGGAATACAATACTTTCTCTATCCTGTATGTACATTGTACATATGGGCGAAAATAAAAATTGAAAAGCTGCAGAATATTGCTCAACGAGGAATATCACAATACATACAAATCAAGAAAAAGACGCATCAAGATTCAGATTTACTTACTATATATTTGTGGTTCCCCAAAACGTGGCTATTAGTCTACCAAAGAGATTTTTTGTAAAGAAAAAGAGTGTGAAATTAATAAGTGGAAATAATTTGATATTTAGCAGAGAACAATTCATATAACAGACTCCGTGGTCGAGTGGTCAGCGAGCTTACTTCTCACCCGGAGGTTCCGGGTTCGATTCCCGGCTGTCGCGGGGAATTTTTCTTTAACCAGATTTATTCCCTATCCCCCAAAGAGTCCGGAAGTATGAATGTGAGAGTGAATGTGCGTGTGTATTAGTAATATGATAATGATTAACCTAGAACCTACAGTAATACGAGTCGTTTCACAAGTCAAAGCCCCCGATATAACCATTGAAGTTAAAGGGGGCTATATAAATGAAACAATAAAAAACAAAAATGCATATAACAGATAAGCGTATATCATTTTATTCCCTTGGTAATAGCATTGACATAAACGTTTACAAATACAGCATTTTCACCCTCGTTTCGTTGAATATTGATATCAGGGGGATATTATGTGCTTCTCTAATGTGAAAAGTTATGTCCTTTACATTATTAAATAACTACGAGAAGAAGAAGGCACAAAAGTTTCAAAGCAACATCTACTATGATTATCTAAAAATGATTTGCCCAAATAAGATCGTATATTTTAATGACCAACGACATCAAACATGTAAATAAGTAATAACATGCTACTAAAGTATCCAAGGCTGTAAAACATGGTTTATTTATTCATGTATAGCTTACATTAGTAACGCATTAAAGGTACCTTTAAAACCATCTATGCATTATTTGTAGACTTTTACTCCGTATAATGTGTTACTAAAAAGCTTTTAATACATTTTCAGGTGTATTTATGATCTTTAAGATTCAACAAAACTCGCGATTAATTGCCCTTCACATGCAAAGCTGTGATTTTCTTTCAGCTTTAAAATTAATGTATTGCAAAATGTTATATAGCATTGTGGAATCTAGACGCTCCGCAATGGTTATGTCGTGTGTCTCACTTCTTAAAGGCAATATATTAGTAAGTATCTTTACTTGCATCATTTGTTTAAAACAAATACATTCAGTTGTATACCTTTAACTGCATAAATATCTTTTCTTAGCACCTTTAAAATTAAAGCATTACAAATCGCAATGGATATAAACGTCATCTTCACTTTTTAAATGCATTATATCAACTGTTGCGGTCAATAAAATCTGTTTTGGTGAATGAGACGTTATTTATTACGACATCGGCCCTTTTATGTTACTTTAACCAAGAACAATTTTCTCTCGCTCATTTCACACAGGATTTTAAGTTGATGCATATTGAAATTTTCAAAATTAAAAAAATGTGAGACATCTTATTGTAATTTATATCCGTTTTATACAAAAGAATAGAGATATTTTCCCTTCTTTTTAAAAATCTTGCTTTCATGTCTAATTACACAAAACTCTGATGTGTTCCATTCACATGATTTTCTCTACATCTCTGCAATAAATTATTGTTTAAAACCTTATGCTTCTATTTACCTCATGCTAATCGAGAAAAAATTAGCAGAGATAGTTTTATTACCTGCTTCCTTGTAAATAGAAGCGAAATAAGGGAGTACCATAGGTTAAAGTGATAGTCAAAGGCTGGTTGCTATGTGACTGAAGTTCCTTTGTTTGTATAGACACGAGTTGACAAATTTCTGTATGAGAAAAGTACAAGTTTTTCAAAGCTGAAACCAAAAACAAGGAATATCCCAAAAACTATCAACTCCACGAAAAATATGTATACAACATAAATTGTGTGTTTTAATGTGCTCTCCATTTTTTGTGTGGTAGGGTTTTTGTCCATCTCTTACGGTTTAGCAGTTTTGCAAAATTTCGTAAATTCATCCAGAATAAAGTAGTCTTCAGCAGCTATTCCCAGAGAATTCAAGATATACATATTGTTTGTCAGGTAAATATCTTTAATATATGATATTTTAATCAAAATCGTTAGAGCCATTTTATAAGAAAATAAAAATTTTCGAGAAAAGGTCCATGTAAAGCGTAGTTTGGGTTGGGGGGATTTTTCTCAACATCTTTGTGTCACATCCCTGGAAGATACTAAACTTAAATACCAAGTTTGGTATATTACCGAATTTTCATTTTTGAGTTATCGTGTTCACAGACACACGGACACACACACGGACATTTTTGTGAAAATGCTTTTTTTGGATACAGGGGACCCTAAAACATGTTTCCGGTGAAATCTTGGTATCGAATTTTTGGGTGGAGTGCAATACTTCTCTATACACTATGTAGATAGTACGTGTAGAGAAGCTAAATGTGTGTTCTATTGTCTAAATTCACTATTCTAATAAAAATGAGTCAGGTGATGCAGCTTTAAAACTATTCTCAAAAATTGTCTGCTTTTTTTAGAAAATTAGTTTATTAATAAATCTGTGAATTATATTTTATATTAGCCCTAATTATTGTACAAAAAGTTCATTTTTCGTAATCTCAAAAAAACCTGCTTTTCAAAATTTAATAATTTATTTTTCAAAATTGGAGCATAATTTTGGAAAAGTAATATGGCTATTTCCTTTAATGTATTTTTGAGGGACAGTATAACATTTTTGGAATAAATTAGGAAAACTTGTATAGTGTGGAGCATTTTGAGTATAGAAAAGTATTGGAAAAAGTTTATGTAATCCATTCACATGACTTTTTCTGCGTGTTCTGGAAATAAACTATTCTTACTAAACATTACATAAAGGAGCTGAGCGAGTGGTGAACTGTTCAAACCGTTGTTTACAGAGACTTAGTAGCTATGTTAAAAAATAATACAATTTATAAGTAGCTGTACCATTTGGTGCTTAATAGTGTAATGCAGTATTCAATAAAATAATGTGTTATTCAACTGTTATAATTGCTCTGTCCAAATTAACAGTCACAATTCTGCAATGAGGGTTTCATCTGCTTACTTCTTCGCTTTGTATATTCATTTTCATGGATACTTCTTTACTTTCTATGTTACGTGTGTTGTGTATTTTATTTCACACTGTAACTTAATTTTTGAATTACCCTCGTAGAGCTTAATATTTATTCTCTTTTATAAATAAGAGAATGTTCATTTATAATTCCATTACATTTTGTTACGTGTGCATGGAGTTGACATCTCACCTCATGGACGCATCGTGCTGTGTCCATAGTTTGTTGTCCAACGGGGACACTCCAATCCTGTACACAAGGTTAACTTACATCATCCATGCCCCGTAAGTTAACTAACTATAAATCCGATTTTGCCCTTGCTGTGATTCTTAATTAATGCTACATTAATAAACTCCTCTCTTTAATATTATATTTTCTATGTGTTTTATATTTAATAGGACGAATATTATAACCTGAAATGGAAATACCAATCTACATGTACTGTGTCGTGTTAATTTATATAATGAAAGAATAAACCATAATAAAAATAATACTGCATAGAAACAATAAATGCATTTTTGGCAAAACTAGCATTTTAGTTTCCCTTAAATGGTAATTGGAGGTTTAAAAAGCCACCCGTGAAACGCCGGATATATCAGCTAGTAAATGCTATTTTGATGAGAGTGATACTCGGTGACCCGAAAAAAACAATCATATGTTATGTCGAAAGTGAAAACAGATGGGAGAATTATGCTTGATTTGTTAGAAAATCATTGAATATGAATTTCAGTAACAACCCCTCTCTTTCTGTTTACAATTCCATTCGTATTCGCTACAGTTTTAAGTTATAATTATTGTAATACGTATTTTGTGTCGCAGTGCACAAATAGAAATAAAATACGTAACTTCTTACTTGTTAAGTACGAAATGATATGGTTTATTGGAGAAATGTTTATTGCTGACATATAAGTAGAAGATTTAGGTGATCTTAACTGTCTCAACCAGTTACCTATAGTACGCTACAAAGTATTGCATTCCACCCAAAAATTTGTTATCCAGATTTCATTGGATTTGAGAACTCACGATAAAAAAAACTGATGTGTTCCATTCACATGACTATTTCTACATCTCTGTAACAAATTATTATTACAAAATCTTATTATTTTATCTATTTCATGCTAATCAAGGTAACATTACCAGAAATAGTCTTATTACTTGCTTGTAAGTAGAACGGAAATAAGGGAATAAACTAGGTTATAGCGATAGTCGAATCACTTTAAAGCTAGTTGCTATGAGATTAAAATTATTTATTTTTATGGCCAGGAGTTGCAAAATTCCCGTATGAGGAAAGTTTAAATATTTTAAAACTTAAGCCAGTAACAAGGAATATCTTGGAAATGGTCAACTCCACGATAAATTTGTACATGATATAAGTTGTGTGTTTTAACGAGATCTACATTAACTGTGTAAGTATTTGTCTCTTTCTCACAGCCCACCAGATTTGCAAAGATCATTCAGAATGAAGAGGTCTTTAGAGGCTATTTCTAGAATATTCTAAATAGCAATTTTAATTATCATGTAAATATCTTTAATATATGGTTTTTTTAATGTTATAAAATTGGGTAGAAACTTTTAGAACTTTTTTCCATGTAAAGGGTAATATGGAGTGGGCGGTTTTCCTCAAAATCTTCGTGCCGCATCCCTGGAAGATACTAAACTTAAACAGGAAGTTTGGTACTTTACCAGCCTTTCGTTTTATTTATTCTGCTGAAAGTCACACGTGAACCTTTTTTATAAATGCTTTTTCGGATTTAGAGGACATAAAAACGTATATTTCCGGTGAAATCTCGATAATGAATTTTTGGATAGAATGCAATACCATCTCCATGTACGTATAGATAAAATAAAAGGTGTTATAAACTTCGTTTATGTATGTGTGCCTATATGTGGTGTGTGTGTCTGTGTGTGTGTGAACAACATAAGTCAAAAACGAAAAGTCTGTTCAATACTAAACTTGATGTTTAAGTCCAATAACTTTGAAATATGCAACAGGAAGATTTTCAAGAAAATCCCAAATTCATCTTACTTTTTATTTTCTCAAAAGTGGTCATGCAATATATAATATAATATAAGGACATTGAATATTTGGAGTAAGAATTACACAAGATGGAAGACGAGTTAAAGAAATAAAATCAACTAAGGAAAGTTTTATATAAATAGTATTTTGTGGGGTATACCTGATTAAAAAAAACTAAAACTTAACATTTTAACAGAATAATTAGAAATATTATGAATTACGGCTCCGATGGTTTTCCACTGAATTGCCAATTAAAAAGAAAACTAGCAGCAACAGGAATTGACTATTGGTATGCTCTGCTGTGATATCTGGAGAGAAATATCAGAGACATTATTAAAAAAAAAGAAATTAATGTGCAAAATTATATTTTCAATTTTATTAAATTTTATTAACATGCTACTGGCATTCAAAAACAATGGCAGAAAATATTGCCACCATTAATGGAATGGACATCACCAGGAAGAAAGAAGATGGGTAGAACACCTCGCCATGGTTCTGGCGTTTCTACAAATATCGAGGAAGATTTAGAGAAAAACAGAGAAGAATAGAGGATGAAACATTGCCAACATTAATGGAAAGAACACCAAAAAAGAAGAAAGAAGATGGGTAGAACACCTAGCCATGTTTCTGGAGTTTTAAAAAAATCAAGGAATATTTATGGAAATCAGAGAAGAATGGAAGATGAAATAATGCCATCATTAATGGAATGGACACCACCAAGAAGAAAGATGGGTAGAACACCTCGCCATGGCTCCGGAATTTCTAACAATATCGAGGAAGAATTAGAGAAAATAGAGAAGAATGGAGGATGAAAGATTGCCACCATTAAAGGAATGGACACCACCAGAAAAAAAGAAGGTGAGCAGAGCACTTCACCATGGTTCTGGAATTTAACAAAAAATTGAGAAAGATTTATAGAAAAACAGAGAAGAATGGAGGATGAAAGATTGCCACCATTAATGGAAAGGTCCACCAAGGAAAAAGAAGATGGGTACAACACTTCGCCATACTTCTGGAGTTTATAAACAAATTGAAGAAGATTTATGGAAAAACAGAGAAGAATAGAGGATGAAATATTGCACCATTACTGGAAAGGACACCACCAAGAAGAAAGGAGATGGGTAGAACACCTAGCCATGGTTCTGAAATTTCTACAAATATCCAGGAAGACTTAAAACAAAAAGGAGAAGAATGGAGGATGAAATATTGCACCATTAATGGAATGAACACCACCAAGAAGAAAGAAGATGGGTAGAACACCTAGTCATGGTTCTGGAATTTCTAAACAGAAAATCAAGGAAGATTTATGGAAAAACACAGAGAAACGGAGGATGAAAATAAAAAGAAGTTGAAAAGCGTTGCTCATGGCTGACGGAAAAATGTATTGTAAAACCGAAATACAAAGTTAGCAATGCTCAGAAATATTTGCATTTGGATAAATATTATACCTTCTGTTTACGTTTAAGGAACGATTTGTGTCCGTTGTATTTAAACTCAGGATATATGATCGGTTTAACTTTCGAATGTCCTCTTCTGCAACTTCGGAATGTCCATCGTTTCCGTTTACACACCTTACACAAAAAACCAGAAACTCGGTCTTCTGTGTTTTTCCATGGCCCTCCATAAAGAGCAGGGTAAAGTATTGCAGGCACGACACTTTCTGAAGACAAAGCCGTGCAATAAGAAGGCGAAGGGAAGGGATCTTTGTCGCCTTTGCCATCCAATATCTCCCAGCAGCAGCAGCAGCACAATAGCCTCGAGGCAAATATACGCACATGCCTTGCATTGTGTCTTAAACTTATTGAACCTTAAAATTCAAGTAATGTTAAGCTAAGCTGAATAACGAAATTCTTCGTGCTACCATTCACATATATTGAAGTTCAAGATATTTTAATTTAGAGAATGTTTTGTTATGGTATGTTTTTAACACAATTTCGTGAAATATCCAGAATGTTTTCCCCTCCTTAAAAATTCAATAGTATGCTTACCTTCCCTATCATGTACAATGTGCATAGTAAGTAGAGAAAGTATTGTACTCCAAAAAAAATCCATACCGATATTTCACCGGAAATCCATGTTTTGAGGACCCCTGATTTAAAACTGTCTTGTGCGTGTTTGTTTATGCGTTTGCGTTTTTGTGGACAGCATAACTGATAACGAAACCTTCGTTGAACACCTAACTTGGTATTAGGATGCAACACAAAGACTTTCATCATAATTCTCTTTGCACAAACTGTCCTTTACATGGAAGATTTTTCGAATTTTTCGATTTTCTCCAAAAATAGCCTATCGGTTGTGATTAAAATATCTTATATTAAAGCTATTTAGATGACAAATAAAATGCATATCTTGAATTTTTTGAGAATACTAATGAAGCCCTCCTTATTGTGGATGGTATTTTCATAGCTGAGATAACATAACTAATAGAAAAAAACTTACAGCACAAAAAAATGCAAATCTCGTTGAAGCACATGGTTTATCACATACCTTTTGTGTGGAGTTAACCATTTTTGAGATATTCCTTTATTGCTTCAATAATAAAATGCGTATGTAACAATAAAATGGCATGTCATTCGTTTTTAATGGTTCCTGATCAAGCAAAGAATAAAATGTATCACATAGACCACTTTTAAAAGAGTTGACAATTGGTATGGAAGAATTTTTTTAAACACATAGCCATGTGAAGTCAAGAGTTGGATAGGTAGAGTCAGACTGAAAAATTCAATGACATATATGCCAAAGACCTTATAAAATCCTAAATTCAACATATGTGATCCTATAAAATCCTAATGCACTGATACCTTATTTTAACTTTTTAGAACCGAAAAATCCGGGGCTTTATAATTAGTGAAGTCTAATGCAGACATTTAGGAACTACATGTAGTTATTGAATTTTCCGCATACAACAGAAGATGTCGTTGCGGATGTTCAGTGTACGATACATGTAAGAGGTCCATGTATGACGTAGTCTAATAGCAAACAGTGTCGGATCGCGATAGAGTACCAATTGGAAAACCGGCATGACAATTTTCTAAGCCTGAGTATAAGATTTCATCTTACTTGTTGACAATTATTTACTGTAATTTGGTCTTATTTCTCATTGAAAGAGAGTGAATAAATAAATAAATAAAATTGAGTCTAACCAATAATAAAGGAATTAAAATGCATAATGCAATTAAATACTCTGCCCTTCAGTTGGAACTCTGGAAGGGGTAGTATAAAAGGGGTGGACATCTTTATCATTTCCCCTCTTTGCAGTTCCTCCAAAACACAAATGATAAGTGTAAATTTGGTAAACACATCCTCTTACTAGATATTCTGAAAAGTAAAGGATTTGCTAATAAATGATTTTAACCTCTTTATAAGTCCCATGCATTTATGGACTTGTTGCTACAAAATACCACTGAAAAATAATACCTTTTGAAATGTTTGTGCCAAAGTTAACAGGATATTGCTCTGTATAAAGTTTTAAACTCGAGTTAAAACCTCGAGTAATTAAAGTACTTTGCAGCTAAAATTTTGGCTATATTTGGCTCTATGTATTTCTATGAGTAGCTGTTTTCATAAATGCATTATGCCAAGTAAAATACAGATCAATTTTGGAGTAGCTGAAAAAAGTTCTGTCAAGTTAACCCAGATGTTAATGAAATAATGCAAAATTAAAATAGCGTAACTAAAAATAAAATTGTTTGAATTATTTTATTGCAATCCAAGCTTTAATAGAGAAACTGATGTTCTATTCACGTGATCTTCTATAGCCGTTCACACAAACTTTCCTTACTTTCCTTATTCTTCTATCTACATCATGCAAATTGAGATAAACATCAGCAGAAACGGTTTTGTTACTTGCTTCATTGCAAATAGAAGGGAAATAAGGTTATACACTAGACTAAAGCGTTAATTAAATCTTTTGAAAGCTCATTGAATGTGAAACAATTGAAATTCGGCTCTCTTTTGCATTTCCGGGGGCAAAACAAAGGAGATATGAAACGAAATTTGACTTCTCGTTTGAGAAAAGTTAAAGAAGTTTAAAATTGAAACTAAAACACTATGAATATCTTGGAAACAGTTAACTGCAAAAAAAAAGTGTATATGACATCAATTGTGTGTTTTAATGTGATCTATATTTTTTGTGTAGGTAGTAAGTTTTGTCTATCACTTACTGTTTACCAGTTATGCAGAATAAAGAGATCTTCAGAGGCTATTCCCAGGAAGTTCAAGATACATATTTTATTTGTCATGTAAATACTTTAAAATACGGCATTTAATTAAAATCGTTAGAGCCATTTTTGAGAAAAATTAAATATATTTTCCATTTTAGTTTTTGAGCAAAGCTGACCACACACACACACACACACACATACACACACGCGCGCGCGCGCGCGCGCTTTATCTAAGATTTTTAATTAGCGGACCTCAAGACATGTATTTTCTGTGAAATTTCTACATCAAACTTTTGTGTGGAATACAAAACCTGTCTTCTGTCTTAAGTGTAGTGCGTGTAGAGAAAGTAAAAATCAGTACTATTTTATCAAAGAATCAGCAACTGTCACTGCACTCAATGTCTATTTATCTCTCCATCTACGAGTTTATCACTAAGTATATTGTGTTAGCCGACGATTGTGTGTCAAGTGGTTTGGAATTTGCCCATATCTGTTCTAAAGGATTATCAGTATTTATTTTTGTGTGGAGTACAAATGGTGGAACGTTTTTAGAACATCCTATATATTTTCAGGCATTAAAGAGTAACGGTTAGAGGGCTAACTAACAGTTATTTTCGTGGAAAGGTTATAACTGTTACGGCCACAGTACGATAACGGTCGCATATAACAGTTACCGTAACGATTAAATTATTTTCTTGAATGGGTATTGCGTTCGCGGTTACATTGCAACAATGATTACCAATTAAGATTAGCTGTAATTACGTTTCTATAGAAAACATGTCTGCACAGACTTACTTTGTTATTTGATGCAATCTAAAAAGAAGTTTTTCTAGCTGAGTCAATATTTTGATCACCTACTACGACAACATACATTCTTATCTACTTCTAAATGCGCGATATGAGCAATACGAATACATATACATGAATGATGCCACCCAGACTCGATAATTGTTAAGGAGATAGCTGATTACTGTTTTCGTTACTTTGGTAACCGTTATTTGGTAACTAGTTACTTTGTAATCATTAGGTTTGCTATTGGGTAGCTAGTTATTTTTCAACCGTTACGTTTGTAATAGTTATTGGCTAAGCAGTTCTTTTTAATCGTTAGTCGTAGTTTCTTTGTATCCGTTACGTTTGTGACCGTTATTGGCTAAGTAGTTACTTTGTAATCATTACCTTTATAACCATTATTGGATAGCTAGTTGCATTTGTAATCGTTATTTTTGTAACCGTTATTGATAACTAGTTACTTTGTAATTGTTACGATTGTAACCGTTATTGGGTAACTAGTTACTTTGTAATTGTTACGATTGTAACCGTTATTGATAACTAGTTACTTTGTAATTGTTACGATTGTAACCGTTATTGGGTAACTAGTTACTTTGTAATCGTTACGTTTGTAATTTTTATTGGTAACTAGTTACTATTTATGTTTGTAACCGTTATTGGGTAATAGTTAATTCGTAATCGTTACGATTGTAACCGTTATTGGACATGTGATTGCTTTGTAAGCGTTACGTTTGTAACCGTTCTGTGCTAACTAGTTACTTTTTAATAGTTATGTTTGTAACCGTTATTGGGTAACTATTACTTTGTAATCGTTATGATTGTAGCCGTTATTGGGCAACTATTACTTTGTAATCGTTATATTTGTAACCGTTACTTTTTACTCTCTGTCTTCGTTACTTCTGTAAGCCTTACATTGCAGTAACCATTACAATGTAACCGCTACATTGTTTTCTACCCATCCCTGGTAATGGTTAAGCAATATTTTCGCAGCAGAAATATACTCGTATGTGTGCTTTGCGCATGGGTTATAAAGTGTCAAGGAGGTTTAGGAGAAGGTTTCCGTTATGGAGGGATTAAACCAAATTGGCGAGAACTCCAGTTGCTGGCGGATGTTACAGTCCCTAACTCTGCCAGGGAGAGTTTATCAGATCTCTAAGGAGGAAACTGTTTAACATTCCCGCCCCGTTTGTAATATCACACTTAAAAAGAGGCGAAGTTATGAGCAACCCAAAACGGCTTGAGAGAAAGCTAGAGATTAAGAGAGCAGGAGGCCTTTGTGAAAAGAAACAGAACAAAACACCACCTGCAGTATTGCAGCCCCAGGCCGCCCCCATTGACGCAGGGTGTACTGCTTCTTTTGTTTCCATCGCGCAAGGCAACGCCCTGGGCGATTTATGTAATGATTGTCTCTGAAATTATTCACCGAAAAAAAAAATCTGATGCGCGACATCACATATGCTGTCTATTCAATACCATTTCATATTGTGTAACTATCCGGAGGGTTCTAGCTCGAATCTCTGTCGGGGCGAGTTATATTTATGTTTCAGCCAAGGTTTTTCTAATCCAAAAGCTGTGATGTTCTGTACCCAACATACTTTATTTTAATATAAAATTTGCACACAAATTTATTTCTACTTTCTCTACACGTACTATACATATAGTGTTCAGAGAAAGTTTTGCATTTCACCCAAAAATTCGATACTGAGATTTCACCGAAAATAGGCGTTTAGAGTCCCCTGTATCCAGAAAAGCATTTTTAGAAAAAAGTCCGTGTGTGTCCGTGTGTCTTTGATACGATAACTCAAAAACGAAAATTCGGTAAAATAACAAACTTAGAATATAAGTTTATTGTCTTCTAAGGATGCACCAAGAGTATTTGGAGAAAAAATCCCCCCCAACCTAAGCTACCCTTTACATGGAAAAAATTTCGAAAATTTTGATTTTCTAAAAAGTGACTATAGCGATTTTGATTAAATGCTATATATTAAAGATACTTACACAACAAATACAATTTATATCTTGAACTTTCTGGGAATAGCTTCTGAAGACCTATTTATTCCGGACGAATTTTGATGGATTTTGCATAACTAGTAAACGGTAAGAAATGGACAAAACCTTACTACACAAAATATGTAGATCTCATTGAAACACACATATACATTTTTTTCTCGTGGGGTTGACCATTGTTGAGATATTCCTTTTTATTGGTTTCGGTTTTAAAATACTTAAAACTTGTCAATTCTTGGCAATGCAAACAAATGGATTTCATCCACATGGCAACCAGCGTTTGAAAGATGGTACTGTCGTTCTCTTCTAATTACAAGAAATCATTTCTGCTAATTTTGACCTCGATTACCATGAAGTAATCTTTTAGCAATAATTTGTCTCAGAGATGTGAAGACTCACGTGAATGGAATACATCAGATGTTTCTATCTATTTCATTACTCGAGATACATTTTTGCAGAAATAATATCATTACACATTTTAGTATAGCAAAATGGGTATAGAGGAAACTAAATTAGCAGTCAGATATTTAAAAGAGCGCTTTATGCTGGGTTTAAAATTCTACTGTTTCTAAGACATGAGAAATATCTGATAGCGACAGCACTTATATAAATCTGATGTGTGATATTCGCATAACTTTCTCTATTTTCTCTACACATACATTGGCAGAACTCGATTTATTACACTTTTCCTTGTAGGTACAGTACTCTTTTGACAGCGTTCATCCATTGTGGTCTAAGCGCAACATGCTAGACTCTGGCTTCCAAGGTCACCGATTTAAATACAGCAGAGGATTTTTCTGGGCATGACTTCCTTAGGAAGGGAAATAAAGCCGGTGCTCCCGTATTGTAGATATAGGGCACAGTGAAACACTTGCCTAACAAAGAGGACTATGGAAAATCAAGCTGCCTTTCTCGTTCAATGTAGAATGGGACGCCTGGAAACACAGCAGTTAAAAGAGTGTCCATAAATAAAATTAAATGCCTTAACAGCTGTTTTCTACATCATATATTTGAAATTCCGTTAATTTTGCATGAACAGGATAAAAAAATAAACACGATTTAAAAAGATATGTAAAACGTTTTCCCATTTGAGAAAAGTATAAGTGTTGGAAATTTTAAACTAATAAGAAAGAATATCTCGGAAATGATTAGCTCAAAAAATCTGGTATGAATCATCTGCTCTAACGATATCTACATGATTTGTATAGTAAACTTTAACTATATTTGACGGTTTACCAATTATGCAAAAATCATCCAAAATGAAGTGCACTTCAAGAGGTTATTCCCAGAAAATTCGTCTAATGTTATGTTAATCAAAATCATTAGAGCTTTTTTGAGGAAATCGAATTTTTCGAAACTTTTTCCATGTTTGGTATTTAACCGAGTTTTTGTTTTTGAGCTATGCTTCCCACAGACCACACACAGACAGACACACACATAAACACACGGACATGTTTCTAAAAAAATAGATGTGTTCCATTCACATGACATTCTCTAATCTCTACAATAAATTCTTGTTAAAAAGCTTGTTCTTCTATTTACCTAATGATAATAGAGAAAAAAATGGGAGAAAGGGTCTTATTAGCTGATTCCTTGTAAGTAGAAGGGAAATAAGGGATTACAATAGGCTGAATCAATAGTCAAATCCACCTAGGCGGCCGGGGTTCGATCCCAAGCGCCCGCATGTGAGATTTGTGGTGGGCAAAACGGCGCTGGGGCGGGTTTTCTCCGGGTACTCCGGTTTCCCCTACCATCGCATTTCACCGGTGCTCCATCATCATTTATGTATCATCAGTGTCACCGCCTGCGGTGCCATTAGTAGTTAAAGTGGGCGTTAAACACTACAAAAAAAATAGTCAAATTTTTTAAAAGTTACCCTTACGTGTATGGTCAGAAGTTGACAATTTCCTATATGAGAAAAGTATAAGGAATATAATAAACTAATAATAAGGAATATTTAAAAAACGGTCAATACCACAAAAAATGTATATAACAAAAATTGTGTGTTTTAACGAGCTCTACATTTTTTGTGTGGTACGTTTCTGTCTATGTCTTACGGTGTATGAATAATTCCGCACAATTCATCCAGAATAAACAGGTATTGAAGATATACATTTTTATTTTCCATGTAAATATCTTAAATATAAGAAGATTTTAATCAAAATCGTTGGAACCATTTTTATCAACATTTTTGAAATATTTCTCATGCAATGGATAGTTGAGGGTGGGAGGATTTTCTTGAAAAGCTTCGTGTTGCGTCCTTGGAAGATTCTAAACTTAAATACCAAGATTTGTGTTTAGCGGTCTTTTCGTTTTTGAGCTATTCTGCATAAATACACACACACACACACACACATGGACATTTTTCTAAAAGTGCTTCTTTTTTGTTCATAGTGTCCGAAAATATGTAATTTAAAATAAATAAAACGTCAATAAATGTTTAAATCTCAATAAAAAAGATACACTATGTATATAAGACGTAAAAAGAAAGTAAAATCGCTTTTTTTTGTATTCAGGGGATCTTAAAACATTTATTTCTGGTGAATTCTCGGTATCGAATTTTTGAATGCAATATAATACCTTCTTTATACCCTATGTACTTACACAGTACATGTAGAGAAAGTAAGAAAAGGAAAACTAATTGGAAAACAAACAGGAAACTCAGGGAAAACAAAAATAAATCTAAATAGCCCCGGCGAGTTCTGCAACTCTTTAACGCATGAAGGAATATCTGCACACGTCAAATCAGGAGCAGTTGGATCATCTGGAATAGATAAAATATTAGATTTTACCAGGTTGCATTAGTATGCAACAGATTACCTCTCGTTCCTCTGGAATCCGTGTTTGCTACTTTAATACAAATATCTCTTCTTCCTGATACTTCGTCGCGAGGGGAAATCAATTTCCTTCCGAAGTTCCTCACCCGAGTAAAATAGCTTCCAGTTCCTTGCCTCAGGTCATATGAATGGAGGACGAGCTGCACTAAAATAAAGAAATAAAAGAATATGCTCCATTGTAACCAACAAGAGTTTGACTTTCGTTTTAAATAAAAGTGGAAATTCAGCCAGGTTTCGCAGAGATGTAGCAATAAGTGAAAGAAAAGGACTGATGTGATGCATTCATACAATTTTCTGTACCAAAGATAAATTTACATATATTATACAGGTGTACCTGTGTTGGTATCAACATTTTTGGAACGCTCTTCCAACATCAACACAAAAAATCTGATGTGTTCCATTCACGACTTTCTCTACATCTCTGCAACAAATTATTGTGAAAAAGCTTATGCCTCTATTTACTTCATGCTAAACCAGAAAAAAATAACAGAAATAGTCTTACTACTTGCTTCCTTGTAAGTAGAAGCGAAATAACGGAGTACCATAGGTTCAAGTGATAGTCAAAAGCTGGTTTCTATGTGACGGAAGATCCTTTGTTTGTATGGACAGGAGTTGACAAATTCCTGTATGAGAAAAGTATAAGTTTTTCAAAGCTGAAACCAATAACAAGGAATGTCTCAAAAACGGTCAAATCCACGAAAAAAATGCATATAACATAAAGTGTGTGTTTTAACGTGCTCTACATTTTTTGTGCGGTATGTTTTTGTCCATTTCTTACGGTTTAACAGTTATTCAAAAGTCCGTAACATTCATCCAAAATAAAGTACTCTTCAGAGGCTATTCCCAGAAAATTCAAGATATACATTTTATTTTTCAGGTAAATATCTTTAATTTACGATATTTTAATCAAAATTGTTAGAGCCATTTTTGAGAAAATAAAGATTTTCGAGAAAAAAAAGTTCCATGTAAAGGGTAGTTTGGGGTGGGAGGATTTTCTTCAAAATCTTCGTGTTGAATCCCTGGAATATACTGAACTTAAATACCAAGTTTGGTATTTTACCCACTTTTCGTTTTTGAGTTATCGTGTTCACAGACACACGCGGACCTTTTTCTGAAAATGCTTTTATTGGATACCCTAACATATATTTCCGGTGAAATGCGTTATAGAATTTTGGGTGGAGTGCAATACCTTCTCTATATACTATGTACATAGTACGTGTAGAGATAGTAAAAATCTGATGTGTAACATTCACATGACTTTGACCAGTTGTTCTACAAACAAACTCCTTACTAAAGATTATTCTTATTTCTATACTATGCTATTGAGATAAACAGCAGCACAATGTCATTTTTTTAAGGTTAACGTTCTTTAACCTGATATGCCATAAAGGACGATGAATGAAGTTGGTGAAAATTATGCACAAATAATCTCAATGTTCATGGATGTTTGTGAACATTAAAATTTTCGAAAACGTGTCCATTTAAGGGTATTTGGTTTAGGGAGATTATCTTTAAAATCTTCGTATCGCATCCTTGTAATATACCGTGTTTGGTATTTATGTTAGGTTAGTTTTCCGTTATTGAGTTATGCTGTCCACACAGACACACACACACACAAACATACACAGAGAGGCAGAAAAGTATATATACATATTGTCCTTTTTTCCAAAAAGCCTTTTTTGGATACCGGGGATCTCAAAACATGCATTTCCGCTAGAGAATATTAAAAAGGTAATATAAATACAAGTCTGAAAATGGTTTATTAGAAGGATTTGCTTCTTCGTTGATACCAATACTAATTCATTAAGTTAGTGTTGTCCGCTAATTTTTTGATTGTTTTTATTTCTTTATTTACCGTAGAGCAAATAGCTAATCAGTAAATTAATTAAATTAAAATGCTGTCTGATGATCGTTTTATTTTTTGTTGATTATTTGATATATAAAATGGAAGGCAGAAGGAAGTGTATTCTGTGAGTGAACAAACCGATACACATTACATGTATGGCTTTTCAAATGGGAATTCATCACGTGCACATAAGTTTTATGAGAAAAGCTACTCAAGAATTCAAAACTGATTGATAGAGATGAAGAGAGTGAGAGAGAGAGAGAGAGTGGCTGATTTAAAATAAGTATTTCGGATGTTAGGAGACCAAGAGAGGTTCGAAGTACTGACCTTGGAGAAAGAGTTCTTCATGATGTGAACTAAACACATCAGATAGCAAAAGACACATTGCAGTAAGGGAAGGTGTTAGTCTATCTGAAGAACTTTGCATGAAGATATACTTTACCCATCACTTTCAGCGGTTAAAAGGATTAAATGTGGTGGAATCTGAGATATGAAAAACTTTCTCCCATCGCACGTTACAGAATTGTGATATATTCACAAATTTCTTAGCATGAACCTTGTTCGCGGGTGAAGCTGGGTCTTTTCAGCTTTCAAAACACTTCAAAGAGAGTTGGGTATCGCCGATAATCGAGAACACATTCTTACCACAACTCGCAAGTTCTTTGCTCACCGTCCTCAAGAATCTGGTGATGCACATTTTGAACTACGATGCTGTGGAGGTGCTGAGACACGACTGAATCCGCTCTTGCCGCAGGATATCGTCTTACTTTAAGCACATGGTGTGACATATAGAGGGTGCAAGGTGAATAGATGCAGATATTTGTATCAGGTTGATGTGATAATCAAGTATTGGTATTTTTACTTTCTCTAGGACTTATATACAATGTAGAGAAGGTATTGCATTCCATCCAAAAATTCGATACATAGATTTCACCGGAAATAAACTTTTAGGATTCTCCGTATTTAAAAGAAAAGCAAAAAATCTGATGTATTCCATTCACATGACTTTCTTTACATCTCTGCAACAAATTATTGTTAAAAAGCTTATGCTTCTATCTATTTCATTCTAACCGAGAAAATATTAGCAGAAAAAAATCTTATTACTTGCTTCTTTGTAAGTAGAAGCGGAATAAGGGAGTACCATAGGTTAAAGTGATAGTCAAAAGCTGGTTGCTATGTCACTGAAGTTCCTCATTTTTATGGACAAGAGTTGACAAATTCCTGCATGAGAAAAGAATGTTTTTCAAAGCTGAAACAAAAAAAAAAAAAAACAATGAATATCTTAAAAACGATCAATTCCACGAAAAAAAATATATATAACATAAATTGTGTGTTTTAATGAGCTCTACATTTTTTGTATGGTAAAATTTTGTCCATTTCATGTGGTTTAGCAATTATGCAAAATTCCGTAAAATTCATCCAGTATAAAGTAATCTTCAGAGGCTATTCCCAGAAAATTAAAGATATACATTTTATTTGTCAGGTAAATATCTTTAATATACGAGATTTTAATCAAAATCGTTAGAGCCATTTTATAGAAAATCAAAATTTTAGAAATTTTTTCCATGTAAAGGATAGTTTGTGCTGGGGGGATTTTTCTCATAATCTTCGTGTCGCATCCCTGGAAGATACTGAACTTAAATACCAAGTTTGGTGCTTTACAGACTCGTTTTTGAGTTATCGTGTTCACAGACACACTGACACACGGATACACGAACACACACACACACACACACACACAGGTACCTTTTTCTGAAAATACATTTTTTGGATACAGGGGACCCTAAAACGTATATTTCCGGTGAAGCCTCAGTATCGAATTTTCGGGTGGAGAGCAATGCCTTCTCTATACAATGTACATAGTATGTGTATAGAAAGTAAAAAGAAGTAGTATTCTCAACATATCACATCTTCGTCAAAAACTCATCCTCATTTAAAGCTAAGGGCATTAAAAAAATTCAAATCGGCGATCCTTTACTGCGTGCAGTAATCCTGGTACGAACACTTTCTATTTAGCAGCTTCCAGAATACGAAGTACAATGCACCGCTAATTTCTTACATCAAAACAGGTACCAAACTCATTAGAGAGGGGCTCGCGTGGATTAGACTAGGGACATGGAGGAGCACGAAAATTGCTGACGAGAATGGTACGAGTATCTGTCCCATTTACGAGGAGGAAGAGTCGTAGACCCATATCTTGGCAAAATGTAGGGGTACGGAGAAATGGCGAGAAAAATATTTACCGCGATTTTTTACCACCGCGAATATAGAGCTAGAAGCATGTTGGACGCTACTGGAAGACGTGGACGGGCTAGGTAAATTTATACTTAAGGCAAGACAGCTGAGATCTGTGTTGACATCTAATAGAGAAGAGGGAGGGGGTGGAGGGAGAAGAACAACTAAACAAAAGTGATTACAATGTTTTACATACATATATATTATGTCATACTTAGGTCACTGTTGTGTTACGGTTTTATATATTGTGTATATATTTCTTTTAAGTGTATTTATCTATTTAAAGAGCGTACATTTATGCTTCTGAATAAGGTGTACTCTGTACTGTAAATTTAAATTGCTGTATTTGAATATCTTTGTATTTCTATTTTCGTGTTTACTCTTTTAATTCTTTGTTGTTGTGATTTTAATATTGCTTTTTATTTTGAGCATTACAAAAGCACGTACGGTCTGTGGACCTGTGCGGTTGTTGAAGTTCAGTGTATGATGTTGTTAAGTCAATAAATACACTTATTCATTCATACTTACAAGCATGCACCAGGAGTTATGAAGCGACTTGCAAATTTTTCCAGCAGTGTAGCCGAAGAAATAGGAGTTGCACCTATACGAAATCTTCCGGATTCATACTTGTACACACCACAAAATAACTCAAACGCATCACAAAGTCATGTAATCATCAAACGCGTTGAAGATTGACTTGGAAACTCAGACTTCTAAACACGTTGAATTTCAAACTTGAGCAACCATTTTAAAATGAACTTCCGTTTCTTAAACGACAAGCCTGCCCCAACCACTTTTATTCATAACCAAATGTCACGTCGTAGTCATAAAAGACACATGGGATCCTCACATCTGCTAAGAAAACCCAATACTTCATATTTATGGATGCAAATTTAGAAACGATTTCAGATACCATCTGTCTTAAGCTTGGTGTACATTTCTTTGAGGGGTCCTTTATATTTACCTAGGAAGTGCTTCACATCAAGCAAGAAGATTCAAATGTTTAATCGTAGTAAAGAGCTCTTACAATGAAAAAAATATGTGATCACATGACTTTCTCTACATCTCTGCAACAAATTATTGTTAAAAAGCTTAATGCTTTTATTTACTACATGCTAATCGAGAAAAAATTAGCAGAAATAGTATTATTACCTGCTTCCTTGTAAGTATCAGCGAAATAAGGGAGTACCATAGGTTAAAGTGATAGTCAAAAGCTGATTGCTATGTCACAGTAGTTTCTTTATTTGTACGGACAGGAGTCGACAAATTCCTGTATAAAAATAGTAAGTTTTTTAAAGCTGAAACCATAAACAAGGAATATCTTAAAAAATGATCAACCCCCACGAAAAAAAATGTAAATAACATAAATTGTGTTTTAATGTACTCTACATTTTTTGTGAGGTAAGTTTTTGTCCATCACTTACAGTTTAACAGTTATGCAAATTTTCATCCAAAATAAAGTAGTGTTCAGAGGCTATTCCCAGAAAATTCAAGATATTTGTCAGGTAGATATCTTTAATATACGATGTATTAATCAAAACCGTTAGAGCCATATTTGAGAAAATCAAAATTTTCGAAAAAAGTTCCATGTAAAGCGTACCTAGTTGGGGGTGGAGGATTTTCTTGAAAATCTTCGTGTAGCATCCTTGCAAGATACCAAACTTCAATACCAAGTTTGGTATTTAACAATCTTTTCGTTTTTGGGCTATGCTGTCCACTCACACTCACACGCACACACACCTTTTTCCAAAATGCTTTCTTTGGTTCAGGGTAACCCAAAATATTCATTTCCGGTGAAACCTCGAGATAGACATTTTGGGTGCATTACAATGCCTTCTCTATACACTATGTACATAGTACAGGTAGAGAAAGTAACAAAAAACAAACAAAAACGCAGGGTGTGAGCGAGAAACTTATACTTTCAAGAAGGTAGAGATATTAAAATTGTTAATTTACTTTATTTAGCTTCTGTAAAGATTTTAATGTTTGATTTTAAAGAAGCCTGTTCAAGAAAATCTAAGCAAGATTTAAGAGTGCAAACATACAGGGCATTTTTCACGAAGCTCCTGTTATGTTTAGAATATTATTTTCTTTAAAGTTAAGTATATAAAACCGCACTTTTTTGAATAAATTATGTTTAAATCTTTTAAAAAATTAAGAGCTAAATTAGCTACAATTTTAAGTAACCATTTTTGGATATCCAGTATGCCTAAAGCATTTGCAGTGTTCATTTGTTACTTTCTGTATCACATAAACAGTAAGTAGATAGAGAAAATATTGTATTCCACCCAAAAATGC
The DNA here is from genome assembly GCA_030762935.1 of Hymenopus coronatus. NCBI lineage: Eukaryota > Metazoa > Arthropoda > Insecta > Mantodea > Hymenopodidae > Hymenopus > Hymenopus coronatus. The sequence goes on from CM060897.1 coordinate 34,959,178, forward strand.
TATACTGAGATTTCATCGAAAATAAAGAGTTTTAGGTTCCTCTTAATTAAAAATAAATAGAAAAAGGCGCATGTATGTGTGTGAGTCTATGAACAGCATAACTCAAAAACAAAAAGCCGGTTAAATACCAAACGTGATGCAAATCTCTCCAACCCAAACCGCCCTTTATCCGGATATTTTTTTCTTAAAAATGGCTCCTATGCTTTTGTTAAAACATTTGTTTAAAACATTTAGTCAAATAAAGTGTATATCCTGAATTATTTGGTATATTCTCTAAATACCTATCCACTCTGGATGAGTTTTGCACTACTGGTAAAACGAAAGAGATAGATAAAATCGCACTGCACAAACATGTACATCTCGTAAAAACACTCAATGTAGGATAAATACATTTTTTGTGAGGTTACTGATTTCACAGATAGCTATTTTTGTAGGTTTTAATGTTTCAATACTTGTATTTTTCTCAAATGGGGAGTCGTCATTGGTTTTGCTTTTCCTTCTATTTTTGCTGGTCATACAAATAGAATCGAATTTCAATGTCATCACGCAGCGACCAAGTTTTGACAATCGATTTAGCATAGTGCAGTTTTTATTTACCTTGAATATACAAAGAAATGAGACCATTTCTGTTAATATTTATCTCGGTTAACATGGAGTAGATAGAAGAATAGGATTTTACAAGAATAGTTTGTTGCAGAATAGGTAGAGAAAGTTATGAAAAGGAGCACATGAGGTTTTTATGTTTGTTCCAGAAAAACTAAAGATGATGCAAATGAACCTGGTTCTCCTTTCATTTTATTTTCGCGCCCCTGCAGAAGTTATTCAATATACAGTATACTCTGATTATCCGGGGTATGTGGGGGATAAGAAACATAAATAATAGTATAGCACAAATAATCGAGAAACCCGTGATTTAATATTTTTAAGGTACAACATACATAATATGGTAATAAGGAATTACATTCAAAGCTCTTTTCAACATGCATTATTTGTTTTAAAATTTATTCTACTTCTGTGCATTGGTATGGTAGGCCCGTTTATTTCTTAAAACGTCCGTGAAGTTGGTCTGCTTCTGAGAGGAGTTGACATTTTTTTTCACACAGCTCTTCAAACTTTTCTTGCAGTAAGTTCGTGAATCTCGTAACGTTGTTTGTATCTGGCTAGCCGACCAGATGAGGCATTAAATTCTCCCTCTAACCCTAGAGTTTAATGAAAATGTAGCCTTTTCGACACACATCGCGCCTGAAAGAATGACATCTGCACATTTTTGGCTGAACCATTGTAAAAGTTAATTTATTGTAATTACTTGCTTCTCTAATGTAATTTTAATTCACAGAACTGTGTTTAAAGTGTAAATAATTCCATTGTAATAATATAATGAATTTAATTGTTATAACTATTGTATGGTCGCGATATGACCTAGGAGTTAAAGCGACTTAAATAAATTAAAAAAAAGTTATAAAAGAGCAGCATCTAAGTCATCGAATGGAGACTTCTTCATGTTTTTTTATGCAGATGGTCCAGAATTAGAATCACAGTTCCTGATAAAATCCTGTATTTTCTGCATTCCAATTCCATAATCAGCACAGTTTTGCAACAGTTCCCCACTTCTCAAAACTTTCAATTAATTGTAATTTTTGTTTTAATGTCAACACACGTCTTTTTCGTTTCTCTTTTAACTTGCTTCGTTTACACTTATACGCTGATTAACATTAGAAAAAGTGAACTAGTTTTTAATTTATACGGAACAGACAGTAGGGTTGCCAGATCTCCGGGCGCCGCCCGGGTTTGGAATGAATTCTCGGGGTATGGAGCCAATGACTTTAATCTATCGGCTTATATGTCATTTTTAATAATTTGGTTCGAATGTTAATTTCTAATTGTAACAAAACGCTATGTTTCTTTTCTTATCTGGCAACTTTTCACTGTTCCATCTATAGTATCTGACTCACATTATTAAAGTGCCGATCCCCTTGGCCGCGCTCGCCAAGGCGTGTCGCTTTGGTGCTTCGTAGCGCTGGGGATCGTGGGTTCGAGTCCGGCCTTGGGCATGGGTGTTATGTTTGTGTATATGTGTGTGTTGTAAAAGTAAGAAAACAGCAATCCAGTAATAATACGCAAAACAAGGTAAAAAAAAAAAGGTAAATAAAAGTAGGGTATACAGTGCCGGAGTCCCGATCAGACTCCGGTACCGTATTTAAAAAAAAAGAAAAAAGAAAGAAACACTGGCAAATTGCGGCTCTTCCATTATCACTTGTCAGTTAGCAGTTATTGGTACGCTCGGATCGTAAATGGATAGACTACCACTGCCTTTCATAATTCAAAATAGTTATAGCTTGTTCTGTGACGGTGAGTTATAACAGTGGAATGAAGAGGCGATATCTAAGTTCGTTCTATGAAGAATGGTTGCAGCAGAAGTAATAGTAATACTAGTGACATAGTAGTAATAATAATAATAGTCATTACTGTCGCCGTATCAGTAGTAGTTAGTTAATTTTATTATGTTAATAAAAATTGTGACTTTGTGACCGTAATAATACAAAAAAAGCTGTTTAACAATTTCTGTCCCCATTTACTCAAATATCCGTTGATCCGGCCCGCGAATACATTTCATGTGGCCTGCGAATAATCCTTCTTTTTTTTTTTACTTTCTCTATACGTGCTATGTACATAGTATATAGTGAAGGTATTGTAATGCACCCAAAATTTCGATACCGAGATTTCACCGGAATTACATGTTTTGAGACCTCTTGAATGCAAAAAAAGCATTTTTAGAAAAACGTCCGTATGTGTGTCTGAGTGTAAATGTGTGTATGTGTGTGTGTGTCTGTAGGCAGCATAGCTCAAAACCGAAAAATCCGTTAAAAACCAAACTTGGTATTTAGGTTTGGTATCTTCCAAGGATGCGACACGATTCAAGAAAATTCCTCCACTCCCAAATACCCTTTACATGGATCTTTTTTCGAAAATTGTGATTTTCTAAAAATGGCTGTAATGATTTTGATTAAAATATTCGTATATTAAAGATATTTACCTGACAAATAAAATGTATATCTTTAATTTTCTAGGTATAGCCTCTGAAGACTACTTTATTCTGGATGAATTTTGCATAACTACTAAATCGTAAGAGATGGATAAAAACTTAACACACAAAAAATGTAGAGCACCTTAAAACACACAATTTACGTTATATAATTTTTTTCGTGGAGTTGATCGCTTTTCAGATATTCGTTTTTTTCATGTTTGAAAACTTACACTTTTCTTATACAGGAATTTGCCAACTCCTGTCCATACAAATAAAGGAACTTCAGTCACATAGCAACCAGCTTTTGGATGTCACTTTAGCCTATGGTACTCCCTTATTTCGCTTCTACTTACGATAAACCAAGTAATAAGACTATTTCTGCTAATTTTTCTCGATAAGCATGAAATAAATAAAAGAATAAGCTTATTAACAATAATTTGGAACACAGATATAGAGAAAGTCATGTGAATGTAACATATCAGATTTTTACTTCCTGCATAGATCTCATTTTGGAATTTGATGGTAGATTTCAAGATTTTGAAGTTTTTCGATCACAGATGGAACTTTTCAATAATGTCATGAGATGTTAAGTAGAGTGCCAACCCGGAGATCTACAGTTAGAACTATGTGAGCTCCAATATGATTCATCTCTTCAAATACAGAGGCAACTGGTTTTCATTTTTGGAAACTAACGTCAAAGGAACATTTTCCACATCTTAGAAACCAGGCTTTAAAACTTACTTCCATATCTGGTAGTACTTACGCATGTGAAACTGCCTTTTGTGCTATGAAACTAGTGAAATCAAAGTCAAGAAACAGATTAACTGATTCAATATATCTCATATTCTTAAAACTACAGCATCAGAACTGAAAGTGGATTTTAAATCGTTTGTAAAAAATTTTGAAAAACCTCGTTGTTCTTAGTAAAAAGCAATGCTTATTCGTTCACTGTGCATGTAATAATATTCAAAATAATGCCCTCTTAAGTTACCATTGCTGTTATTTTATTACTTTCTCTATGCGTACTATGTACATAGTGTATAGAGGAAGTATTGTATTCCATCCAAGAGATTTCAGTGGAAATACATGTTTTAGGACTCCTTGAATAAAAGAAAATCTGATGTGTACCATTCACATGACTTTCTCCATATCCCTGCAACAAATAATTCTTAAAAAGCTTATACTTCTATTTACTTTATGCTAATCAGAAAAAGTTAGCAGAAATAGTCTAATTACTCGCTTCCTTGTAAGTAGAAGCGAAATAAGGGACAACCGTAGGTTAAAGTGATAGTCAAAAGCTAGTTGCTATGTAAATGAAGTTCCTTTGTTTATATGGATAGGAGTTGACAAGTTCCTGTATGAGAAAAGTATACGTTTTTCATAGCAGAAACCAAAAATAAGGAATGCCACAAAAACGACGAACTCCACGAAAAAATTATATATAACATAAATTGTGTGTTTTAATGTGCTCTACATTTTTTGTGTAGTAAGGTTTTGTCCATCGCTTACAGTTTAGCAGTTATTCAAAGTGTAGTAAAATTCATTCAGAACAAACTACTCTTCAGAGGTTATTCCCAGAAAATTCAAGATATGCATTTTATTTGTCAGGTAAATATGTTTAATATACGAAATTTTAATCAAAATCGTTATGGCCATTTTTGAGAAAATCAAAATTTTTGAAAAAAGTTCCATGTAAATGGTAGTTTGGGGTGGGGGGATTAACTGCTAAGCGGTAAGAGATAGACAAAAACTTACTACACAGAAGATCTGATCAAAACACATAATATATGTTGTTTGCTGTAGAGGTAACCGTTTCTGAGATATTCCTTGTTTTTGGTTTCATTTGTGAGTACTTAGACTTTTCTCAGACAGGAAGTGTCCGTTTTTCTTTTGTTCTACTCCTGGCCAAGCAAAGAAACGATTTGCAATGACAATCGAATAACGACAGATTTTAAAACATTTGACTATCGGTTTAGCCTGGGTATTCCCTTATTTCTTTCTACTTATAAGGAACTCAGTAGTAAGAACATTCTGCTAATGGTTATCTCGATTAGCAAGGTGCAGAAAGAAGAAGAATCTTTTGTAAGAACTTTGTTGAGGAGCTAGAGAAAAGCATGAGAGTGTAACACATCAGATTTTTTTAAATATAGTTATACTATTAATTTTCCTGGCCCTCGAGTAAGGTCCTTATCGTATTCTGGTCCTCAGTGCATTACTAATTGGCCATCAGTAGAAGCGGCACTTATTGTCTAGCGGAAGGTCATTTATTGCTGTTTCCTAAAGAAAAACAGTCTACAATAATTTGTTTTCTCAGGGGAACAGTCCGCACATGGATACTCGGGAGTACACAGTAGTTATCTGAAATAATTTAGGCGTTTCTCTATTAGTATTAGCTGATATTAAGTAATGTTAAATCCTTGGGAACGCTGTAGCTTAAAAAGCAACCTATTTTATAACTGGTTTTGATGCTGACTGGGCCAAGGTTTACTAATTAAACTGTCAAATTAAGATATACTACCAAACTACACTAACCATATAATTAGTACTAATTTTAACAGTGACATAATATACTAATGGTATATGTTTACACTCATAAACAGTATACTTTGAACGTATGCATCTTCATCTTTAAATGCTTAAAGACTTGAGTTTCATTCAAACGTTCAATACCAATATTTTATAAGAAATTGATGGTTTGAATCCTTATGAACTTTTTATAAAATGAAAATATAATAATTTCCACATGTAAAAATATTAGTCGACAGCTCGCCTCCCAACTAGGTGACTCTGGTTTGATCCCAAGCGCCCGTATGGGAATTTGTGGTGGACGAAGCGGTGTCTGTGCGGTTTCCCCGCCACTCATTCCATCAATTGATCCATTATCACCTTTCCTATCATCCATTTCGCTTGCATTTCATACCATCCACTTCCTCACGCTCATGCCTGGCTAAGGGTCGACCACTCGTTCCAGGTGCTCCATGTGGTTTCGTGCCGTTGGCTCCCCGACAGGCTTCTCACCCCCAGGCATCCACTTGTAAGTCCTAGGGAGGTTCAGTCGTAATTACAGGAAGGGTATAAATTTCGTAACATTCAATGAGTTTCTCTATTTTTCTACAATAAACTATTCTTTAAAGAAAGGCGTGTTCTACTGTCTATGCCATGCTAATCGAGATGAACGTTAGGAGAGATGATTATATTATGTGTCCTTGTAGGTAGAAATGGAGTCAATTTTTTTTAAAAGTTAGTAGCTATGTTATGCTATTTAAATTCGGTTCTGTTTGCTTTACCAGGTTAACGAAAAAATTAATAACAACTTCATATTTGAGAAAAGTGTGAGCATTTTAAAATTGAAACTATTAACAGGTAATATCTCGGAAATTGAGCACTCCAAAAATAAATAAATAAATGTGTTAGATATAAACCGTTTGCTTTAAGAGGATCTATATTTTTTGTGTAGTAAGACTTTCTTACGATTTCTCCTACGATTTATCATTTATGCAAAGTAAACCATAATGAAGAGAACATCAGAGCCTATTGCTGTAAAATTCGAAGTATACATTTTATTTGCAATGAAAATCTCTTAAACTTATGATATTTTAATCAAAAGCTTTAGAGCCATTTTAGAGAAAATTAAAAGTGTCAAAACGCTTTGTGATAAGGATAGTTTGGGATGAAAAATTTTCTTGAAAATACATTGTGTCACATTCTTGGAAGGTGCAGAACTTAAATACCAACACATACAATCACACATAGATATGCACGGGCCGTATTTAAAACACTTTTTTGCTTCAGGAGGCCTCAAAATTTATAGTTCTGGTGAAATTTCGATATACATTTTTTTTGTTGGAATACCATACTATCACGCCTGCTGTTATAATTTCAATAAACTGCTTGGCTACGAGAAGGATTATCCAGGCAACTTGTACTTTTTACTACTACTTTAAAACAAAACACTTCTTAACAACAATGAAGACCATTACATTACCTTAACTCTTTTAGTGCCAGCCCAAATAGCAAAATGCTGTCTAAAAAGTGCCGAGCAATTTTAGAATAGAATGCAGGATTTTAAATTATTAGTAATAAAATGAGTACCAAATGACAAAGTGAACTGAATATTTTTATATTTTTTAATAAACGCTTTTGTCTACTGTATAATATGCATTACATGGATGAGAAGTCTCTTCAATATTTAAAAAATTAAAAACAAAATAAAAGTTTGAAAATAAAATTAAATATTCCAAAATGATCAATATATAGACATACAAAACCTTACTTCACAGAAAGTTCGGTTTATTAAATGAAAATACAGATATTCCTTTACTAAAACGGTATCCTACTTTGGTCTGGTGCTTTATTTTTTAAAATACAAAAAATGAAACCACGTTATCTGAAGGCTGAAAACTGAAAAAAATCACCTAAAAAAACAAAAAACACACACACATAAGCATGATATCACTATTAATGAAAATGACATAAAGCAATAGGATACAGATATAACGTAGAGTACTGCACAATTTAGCAGTTGTGTTGTTGCGTAGCTGAATGGTTGATTCACATTGTGTGCGTCGTCTGGTTACACCTCCGTAAAACCATTTTTACTTTACATAGTGTACAGAGAAGGTATTGAATTCTACTCAAAAATTCGATACCCAAATTTCACCTGAAACACATGTTTTAGGGCCCCCGAATATAAAAATAGCATTTTCAGAATAAGGCCAATGTGTGTGTCCGTGTGTCTGAGAACACGATAGCTCAAAAACGAAAATTCGGAAAAATACCCCACCCTAAACTACCCTTTACGTGGAGCTTTTTTCGAAAATTTTGATTTTTTTTTCAAAAATTGCTCTAACGATTTTGATTAAAATATCGTATGTGAAAGACATTTACCTGACAAATAAAATATATATCTTGAATTTTCTGAGAGTAGCCTCTGAAGACTACTTTAATCTGGAGAATTTTGCGGAATTTTGCATAACTGCTAAACCGTAAAAGATGGACAAAATCTTACCACACAAAAAATGTAAAGCACGTTAAAACACATAATTTATGTTACATACATTTTTTTCGTGGAGTTGATCGTTTTTGAGTTATTCCTTGTTTTTGGTTTCACCTTTAAAAAACGTACACTTTTCTCATACAGGAATTGTCAACTCCTGGCCATACAAACAAAGGAACAGTCACATAGCAACCAGCTGTTGACTACCGCTATCACTTTTACTTATGGTGCTCCCTTATTTCGTTTCTACTTACAAGGAAGCAAGTACTAATACTGTTTCTGCTAATCCTTTTTCAATGCATGAAGTGGATAGAAGAATAAGCTTTTTAACAATAATTTGTTGCAGAGATGTAGAGAAAGTCGTGTGTGTGAAACACGTCAGATTTTTATAATAACATCGATTATTTGCATGCCTACGAGGGCTGGTGTTATCGGATGCATTTTCATCACTTAAAACTAGAATATATGTCCTCCTCTCTTAAGTCAAGGTCTGAAAATCACTCGCTTCTTTCTAATAATTCACGAGCTGCAGTTCTTATTTCCTTTTCGGTTCGTAATCTTCGACAGACGATGCCATGTTTCAACCACGTAAACAAATACTGGATAGGGAACTAAAATTTGGAGCTAATGTAGTGCTTTGGAGTGTAAACATAAGGTCCTGAAACATTCCAGAAAACCTTTCTCTGTGGCTATACTATCGAGAGTACACAGCTTTCCCGCTGACAACAATTTAAACATTTGAAAATGGCATCACGATTAGATCGTGATTGGCACTAAAAGGGTTAATGTAATCCACATGGCACATCACCACCATCTTGGCGTGGAGCCAAGCTTCGTTACCTGAACGGAACCACGCTCCGGGCTACGACTAGCCCATCCCGAATTACTAACACAATAGAAAGAGCATCCGCGCTCTGTCCGTCCTTTTACTATCAGCAAAGTTGGCAGCATTGCCAACATAGGAAAAATTAACTTTAGACAGTGTCACAACATTCTTTGCACGCAGCCAGGGTGCGAGAATACATCGCCTACTTGCCTACTGTGCGTAATAAAGAAGGTAATAAACATTTTTAGAATAGCTTGTAGACGATATAACAATAAAAATCTGATGTGTTCGATTCACACGACTTTCACTATATCGATGTAACAAATTATTATTAAAAAACATATTTTCCTACTTTATGATAATCGAGATAAACATTAGCATAAATTGTTTTAATTACTTGCTTCCTTCTAAGTAGAAGGCAAATAAGGGAACACATTAGGCTAAAACGATAGCCAAATCTTTAAAAAGCTGGTCACCATGTATATAAAATCCGTTTCAATGCAGGGCCAGGAGTTTACAACTATATGTGCGAGAAAATTGTAAGCAAATATTAATTTAAAAATAATAGTTGCAACAAATCTTCACTTATCTTTTGGAATCCTTGTAAGGAATGCTTCAAAACAAATAAACTTATAAATGTAAAAAGAAGCTAGTAAAAGTGAACTATTATTTTTATATTAATATTTGTGTTATTCTTCACTGTTACTAGCTTCTTTTTACATTTATAAAGTGTAAGCATTTTAAATCTGAAACAAATAACAAGGAGTATCTCAGAAATTATCAATTCAACGCAAAATACTTATATGACATAAATTGTGTGTTTTAACGCGCTCTACATTTTTTGTGTGATAAGTTTTTGTCCATTTCTTACGGTTTAGCAGTTATACAAACTTCTGTAAAATTCATCCAGAATAAAGTAGTCTTCAGAGATTATTTCCAGAAAATTCAAGATATACATTTTATTTGACATGTAATTATCTTAAATATACTATAATTTAATCAAAATTGTTAAGCCATTTTTGAGAATAACATTTTCGAAATTTTTTTCATGTAAAGGGTAGCTTGGGGTAGGGAGATTTATCTCAAAATCTTCGTGTCGTATACCTGGAAGAAACTAAACTTAAATACCAAGTTTGGTATTTTACCAACTTTTCGTTTTTGAGTTATCGTGTTTACAGACACACGGACACACACACGGACCTTTTTCTGAAAATACTTATTTTGGACACAGGGGACCCTAAAAGCTCTATTTCCGGTGAACTCTCGGTATCAAATTTTTGAGTGGAATTCTCTATACACTATGTCTACATAGTACATGTAGAGAAAGTAATAGTGTATAGTCTAGCTCTGCACACTTAATTCGGTATAAGAAGCTGTCAGTTATTTTAAACGAAATATATTGACTGAGAATCCGTTTTATGACGGTAATTACAGCCACTAAAGTTCCACAAGTAGACCTATGCTCAACTTTTAAAGTCCTTAACTGAGCTTAGAAGTTTGACAGAGACTTGAATTTCACCAGTAATTGGTTTCTCTACATGTGAGTGAGGTATACAAACTCTTTGGAAAGTACGAACTGCAAACTTAGCTCAGTTATTCGTGGAGAGCTTATTGGAAAGCTCATCTGTTCTAATCAACTTAATGAACCATGAAGCACACCAAGTTTATACTTATCTGCAGTAAGAAAACTAACCACGGAAGTAAGGAAATCGATACATGCACCGATAATTGCCAAATTGAGTTCAGAAACATATGATTGAATAGAACTTGGATGATAATTTATATTTTCTCTAAACGTGCTATGTAAATAATGTATAGAGAAGGTATTGCTTTCTACCCAAAAATTTGATACCAAGATTTCACTGAAAATAGACGTTTTAAGGTATCCAAAAAGAGTATTTTTAGAACAAGGTCCGTATGTGTGTGTGTCAGTGTGTCCCTGTGTATGTGAACACGAAACTCAAAAACGAAAATTCGGTTAAATACCAAAGTTAGTATTTAAGTCTCGTACCTTTCAGGGATGCGACACGAAGATTTTGAGAAAAATCCCCCACCCCAAACTATCCTTTACATGGAACTTTTTCGAAAATTTTGATTTTATCAAAAATGGCTGTAACGATTTTGATTAAAATATCGTATTTTAAAGATATTTGTATAGAAAATAAAATATATACATTGAATTCTCTGGGAATAGCCTCTGAAGAGTACATTATTCTGAATGAATTTTACGGTATTTTGTCAAACTGCTAAAACGTAAGAGATAGACAAAACCTTGGCACACAAAAAACGTTAAAACATACAATTTATGCTGTAAACATTTTTCGTGGAGTTGATCGTTTTGGAGATATTCCTTGTTTTTGGTTTCATCTTTAAAAACTTACACTTTTCTCACACAGGAATTTGTCAACTCCTGTCCATACAAACAAAGGAACTTCAGTCACATAGCAACCAGCTTTTGATTATCACTTAAACCTAAGGTAGATACTCTCTTATTTTGCTTCAGTTACAAGGAAGCAAGTAATAAGGCTATTTCTGTTAATTTTTTTTTTTCGATTAGCTGAAGTAAATAGAATCATAAACTTTTTTAACAATAATTTGTTGCAGAGATGTAGAGAAAGTTATGTGAATGGAACACATCAGATTTTTAGAACAAAGTTCGTATGTGTGTGTAAGTGTGTGTGTGTCCGTGTGTGTGAGAACAGGGTAACTCAAAAACGAAAAATTGGTAAAATACCTAAGTTGGAATTAAGTTTAGTATCTTACAGGGAAGCGACACAAAGATTTTGAGAAAAATCCCCCACCCCTAAATAACCTTTATATGGAAAAAATTTCGAAAATTTTGATTTTCTCAAAAATGGCTCTAACGATTTTGATTAAAATATCGTATATTAAAGATATTTATATTGTAAACAAAATGTATATCTTGAATTTTTTGGGAATAGTCTCGACAGAATTTTCCATTATGGATGAATTTTGCTGAATTTTGTGTAACTGGTAAACCGTAAAAGACAAAAGCTTACTGCACAAAAAATGTAAATCACGTTAAAACACACAATTTTTTTCGTTGAATTGACCATTAGTGAGTCATTTCTTGTTATGTGTTTCAGATTTAAAATACACACACGGAAATTATCATAAAGTAGATAAAAAATAATTTTTTCCTACAGTGATGTAGAAAGTCATGTGAATGGAACACACCAGATTTTTTTTATTTATAATAGTTTCCCAATTTTATGTGCGTTCGGTACTGAAGAGCACTTTACCGTCACTAAGGCAAATTTCCGGTTGGTAGCATTAAATAGTTTCTGTGCAAGCAAGAGATAGAGAAATTAATATTGTTTGCGGTACCTAGTTAAAATGATTACAAATTGAATATCTGCTGATTATACTTTGTATACAGCTTTTCTTCCTCTTTTTACTTTATCAAGCACTTACGTTTAATGTACACATAGAGAAGGTATTATATTCCATCCAAAAATTCGGCATATATTTCGGTGAAATGTCGACATCGAATTTTTGGTTGGAATGCAGCACCTACCTTATCTATCCATTATGTACATTGAACATAAGGGCTAGAGAACGTAAAAAAGAATAAGAATAAGGAAGATTAAAAACATTTACAATCCCTTGTACTTGAATGTGAACACATTGGAGAACCTGCTTGTGAGGAAGGCTTTGACAATTAGTTGAGAATGCCTTGGGATAGAAAATAGATATTTCACAGAATATGCATGTAAAATAAGACTTCTGCCACGGATAATTAGTTCCATATTTTATACATGTATATAATATAATATAAAATATATATAGATAGAGAGAGGGAGTTTTCACAGCATTGATTGGTAGTCACAGGCTTAAACTTTTAGCCTATAAATAGATTTTGATAGTACTTAGTATCGCTTTCGAGAAAACATAAAATTTTTATTTGGAACAATGCCTATATACATCAACGTCAATGGTGTTTGTCGCAGGATTCTAGAGCCAGTAGTTTACTAGAAACCTTATTTTGTAACTTTCTCAACTTCTTTTTAAAAACCTCACATAATATGTGTGCAAGTTTTAGGGATTCATCCTGTATATATACAAACTAAAGGAAAAACAAAATAAAGTAGAATTTTATGAACATATTTTGATAAGTCCTAAGTAAGAAAGTTTTTATTTATTTCTTTTATGTGTTCTAAACAAGACCGTTAACAGTGTTTGATAAGCAATCGTATAAAGAGCAAAAACTGTGTCCATCATTATAAATCACTCAACATTTATAATTAGCAACTGAGATTATTTTCTCAACGGTCGAGAACTATGCTCTTTTTAAGTGATTAACTTGGGGGCCTGGGAGTGGGGAATTTTCATATTCACAAACTTCATCTCTGTTCTGTTAGTGATATGGCGGGTTTATAGGTACTTTATGTGAAAACTATGTAACTTTTATGTTGTTAAGTAAACATGGGACCAAAGAGAAGACATAAAGGTATAACATGTCATTACTCAATCGTTCCGATTGATATAGACACACAGCAAGGAACTGACGACTCAGGTGTGACCAGCGCCCCAGGGAATTTTTCATTAGGCCGGCTCCCACAAGGATTCACCACTTACGCCCATAGGGGGATGACTACCAAAGACCGCGGTGGGGCGACAGTTATCAGATTTTGTCTACTAAGCTCTCCAGGTTAGTGGTCGGAGGACATTAAGGCGTCTCATAACACAGCCCAGGCCTCACACACAGATGTACCCAATCTTCCATGGATTTCGAAACTACTCCCTCGCCGAGTCCAACCCAATCCCTTTCCAGAGGGGCTCAGTTGTTCCACCCGACGTACTTTGTAGCATCAAAAATACCAGGGGTGCTCAGGGTCCGCAGCTTTCGCCCTGGAGCAACTGAAGATGTCACAACCTCCCCCCCTACGAGGCTTCCGACATAATAATTGTTCATCGTTTATGGACTATGCAATTTCTAGAACTTGGATGACTTCGAGAGAATGTTAAGGACATCAGGCGTTTTACATTGCTTTGAGGATTTTTCATTTGTTATTAGAAATAACCAGGGATGGACATAATTACAAATTATGAAGGATAAAGGGTAGTATTCTCCATGAAATATTCTCTTAATTATAGTAAAATAATTTTATAAAGAACGTGGGGCATTCGAGTTTGAAAAGCTACATGTGCAGCGTCAGGGTAGCCAACTAGTTTGATATAATTTCACCATGAGCATTTAAAACATTTGACGAACGCTGTATAGCAACAAACTCTGATTGAGACCGTCTACAGCATTCAGGTATTTCAACAAACTTCTGATTAAGCCATAGTAGAGAGAAATTGCAGAGTGTGTATTGGAAAATACACTTCCTCTATTTTGATTACCTAACGTGAAACACAATAGCAGTGAAACTAGTTTAGAAATAGTATATTTTGTCAAACACTTTGCGGTAAAATAATGTAATTGCATAGTAAGTTCAACATATCAAATAAAAGTTTTGTAGACACTGATGCTAACATTTTCACAATTTGAGAAAGCAATTGTGGTGTTAGATGTAAGAGGGGCATATGAGCTCTTTCACTTTCTATCCTTAGTGCATTCACTAAAAAAAATGATATCGAGTTTTCAGTGGAGATGCATGATTTTAGGGTCTCCTGTATCCAAATGAATCATTTTTAGAAAAAGGTCAGTGTGCCTGTGAACAAAGCAACTCAAAAAACGAAAATTCGGTAAAATACCAAACTTAGTAATTAAGTGCAGTATCTTCCAAGGATGGACACAAAGATTTTTAGGAAAATTCCGCCACCCCAAACTACCATTTACATGGAAAATATTAGAACATTTATTTTTTTCGAAAATGGCTCTACCGATTTTGATTAACATACTATATATTAATGATATTTACATGAAAAATAAAATGAATATCTTGAATTTTTGGGGAAGATTTCTGAAGACCCCTTCATTCTGGATGAATTTTACACAACTGATATGCAGGTATGAAAGGTTAACTCCACAAAGAAAAATATATTTTATATGAATTGTGTGGTTTAATTAGATCGCATTATTTTATGTAGTAACATTTTTGTCTATCTCTTCGGTTTACCTGTTATACAGAAGACATTCAGAATCAAGAGAACTTGAGAGGCCAATCCCAGAATTTGCTACATATATTTCATTTGTCATAAAAATATCTTAACTATTTTAACCAAAATCACTAGACCATTTTGAAAAAATCAATTCTTTCGAAAAATGTTCAGTGTAAACTGTAGTTAGGAGTGGGGAGACTTTATTGAAAATCTGAGAATCCCACTCTTGGAAAATGGATACGTTAATTCCAGGTTTGGTATTTTACCGAGTTTTCGTTTTTTGGTTATGCTGTTTGCACACACACATACACACAAGCAAACGCACTCATGACCCTTTTACCTAAATTGGAATTCAAGGGGCATTTAAACATATATTTCCAGTGAAATTTGGACATCGACTTTTTGGTTAGAATGCAAATACTTACTCTATTTCTGCACAGAGTCAACAAATTAATAAGTAATAGTGGGTAGAGAACTCATTCGTATGTAACACATCAGAATATTTTCTTGTAGAGATTTATAATATTTTAATTCATGTTTAAGTGTAATAGGTATGCTCTCTTGATACATTTATACGCTCACTTTTATAATGCCAGCGGCTTTTGGTTTTGGGAACAGCTGCCTTGCATTGGCAGATCGTTCGGGACCACTGCGTCAAATATATTTCTGGATTTTATTTCAGTTATGCATTGTTCATGTGCATGAAGTGTATCCACATTTTAATGTCATTTGTCGATTTAATTTTTTGTATCGTAAACCGTCGGAAATAACTGCTGGGTGAAAAATTATAACAGCAAAAACATACCGGAAATATGTGTCATTTCATTCCGCACTTCAGTTGTTTTTCATAAAACACGATGAATATTAAAACCATATACTCCCACCAATAAATTCTGTGTTAAATTCAAGAAAACATTTTAAATCAGCACTCTAAAACTTAAAGTATATAAATATATGGATTTTTTGGACATAAAATATCTTTGCTTGGCTTTCTTAGGAAGGAAAGAAAAGTCGTTGGTCCCGGGTTTACATGCAAAAAAAAAAAAAAAAAAAAAAATTGAAAGAAAAGGTTTCTGGGCTAAATGTTCCATTTTTCACGTGCCCAAGTCGTGGTTTTATTCTATACTGTCATCTATGGGCAATAAATTTATCCTTCATCATGTGCACCTAGTGACAAACTCGCGAACTGTAAGTTCCCTGCTCAAGAAACCACCGTAAAGGTGACTCAATATACGCCGACATGGCGTGATGGAACTTGAATTCAATTTACTATCTTCTATTATATTGAAAACTCTCTTATTATCAGATGGTTTCAGATACATTTCTGAGCCTTTGTCTGTTGAATATCATTTTCGCAAATACCAAACAGGACCCACCCAAGATGTCCGAATATGCTGGGAGGTTTCCATAACTAGATTTAAACTTAAAAGTACCTTATATAGCTTTATTTGTAAATTTGCTACTAGCAATGATCCAAAGGTCGCTGCTTTTCCTAATCAAAATTTCCCCAAACTCATGCTATATAATTTCAATAAATAAAACGTGTTCAGAAGTATCAGGGAGGTTTTAACCTTAATCATCCCCTCTCAATACGATCAGGCAACCTAGATATTAAAAACTTTAGAGTCTCCTCTCTGGTAAAAACTATATTACTTTCCCTATACGTATTACATTGTATATAGAGAAGGTACTGTGTTACACCCACAAATTCGATACCAATAATTCACCGGAAATATATGTTTTGAGACCCCTGAATTCAAAAAAAGCATTTTTAGAAAAATGTCCGTGTGTGTGTCTGTGGGCAGCATAGCTCAAAAATGAAAAGACCGTTTAAAAGAAAAATTGGTATTTAAGTTTAGTATCTTCCAAGGATGTGACACGAAGATTTCAAAAAAATCCCCCATCCAAAATTACCCTTTAAATGCAAACATTTCGAAAATTTTGATTTTCTTAAAAATGGCTCTAACGATTTGGATTAAAACCTCATATATTTAAGACATTTACTTACCAAATAAAATGTATATCTTGAATTTTCTGGGAATAGCCTCTGAAGACTACTTTATTCTGGATGAATTTTACGTAAAACCGTAAACCGTAAGAGATGGACAAAAACGTACTACACAGATAATGTTGCGCACATTAAAACACACAATTTATGTTATATGCATTTTTTTCATGGAGTTTGTCATCTTTAAGATATTCCTTGCCTTTAGTTTCAGCTTTGAAAAGCTTACTTTTCTCATACAGGAATTTGTCAACTCCTGTTCATACAAACAAAGGAAATTCACTCACATAGCAACCAGATTTTGACTATGGCTTTAACCTATGCTACTCCCTTATTTCGCTTGTTCTTACAAGGAAGCAAGTAAAGTTAATTAAATTTACAACATAGAATAAATAGTATTTAGATTCATTAATGTACCCTACTATAGTAGAGAAATACATTTAAGAGAAATATATACATACACAATACTAACATCATACTAAATCTTTGATTAATCATGTTTGTTGCCAAATGGCAACACCATTAGCGGGTTAAGTTCAGCAACTTCCAAGGATGCGACACAAATGTTTTCAATAAATTTATCCAGCCCAAGCTTCCCTTTTATGGAAAAAAATCGACATTGTTGGATTTTTTAAAAAATAGTTCTAATGGTTGTATTAAAGATATTTGCATGACAAATAAATGTATATCTGAATTTTCTGGTAATAACCTCCTCTTATTGCTGAAAGTCTTTAAAGTCTGATAAACCGTAAACAGAAAAAAACGTGCTACACAAAAATGTAGACCGCGTAAAAACACACAATTTATATCAAATACATTTTTGTTGCGTAGCTAACAATTTCCGATATATTATTAATGTTTAAATGCTCCGATACTTATACTTTCTCAAATGAGAAGTCGTTATTCGTTAATGTTTTTATCCTGGTCAAGGAAACAGAATAGAATTTCACTACCATCACATAGCGACCAAGTTTTAAAAGATTTGACTGTCGGTTTAGCTTAGCGTATTCTCTTATTTCTCTTCTACAAGTAAATTACATTGTAATGAAACCATTGCTGCAAATATTTATCTTGATAAGCGTGAAATAGAAAAATATGTTTTTGAAAAATTTGTTTGTTGCCGCAGAGGTAGAGAAAGTTGTGTTAATTGTGTTCATTTTTTTATTTATTATATGACACATAATTTAAGTAATACACAGCATGTGAAAGCAACGTTTGGGTTTTTAATGGGAAGCATGGACAAATGCTCGTAAATTCAGAAGTTTTAGTAAGAAAATCAGAAGTATCTGAAACTTTGGCTTATAAGCATTTTTCACTGGAGGATGCACTTATATTTAAAACATTCAGCATAACGTATTTCACTACACAAATAAACAAAATAACGGAATGTTTGTTATACTAACTGCGGGTGTTAATGAACTATTGACTGTCATTAAATACGCGGTTTACGCAGACACATTCCTTGCCAAGTATTTTGCCAAAATAAATTGCTTCCACTACTTGAGGTAAGTATATGCTAGAGAAGTAAAGCTTTATTTTTACTCTCTTTAGCACGTGTATTTACAATGTACTAGTAGTTAGAGAAGGTGCTGTATTCCACCCAAGAATCTGATGTCGATATTTCACCGGAAATAGTTGTTTTGAGGTCCCTTGAGTCCAAACATTTTTTTAGAAAAACGTCCTTGTGTGTTTGGACAGCATAACTGAAAAATAAAGAGATCGTTAAATACCAAATATTGTATTCATATTTAGCATCTTCCACGTATATGACACGAGTTTTTTTTTCAGGAGAATCCCCCCACCATAAACCCTTTACATGAAAACTTTTTTGAAAACCTTGTTTTTCTCAAAAATTGCTCTAATGATTTTGATTAAAATAGCGTACATAAAGATATTTACAGCACACATAAAACGTATATTTTGAATTTTCTTGGAATAGGCTCTGAAGAACTCTATTCTGGATGGCTTTTGCAGAAAATCCATCCAGACCGTAAGAGATAGGCAAAAACCTGCTGCACAAAAATGTACATCTCGTTAAAACACAGAATGTGTGTCATATACATTTTTCTTGTACAATTGACTGTTTTCCAAATATTCTTTGTTGTTGGTTTCAATTTTAAACTACCTAACAAAACCAGCTTTCATTCCATCTCTTTTAATGTTGGCCATGCAAAGCGAAGCAAACCTCAATTGTTTCACATTGCGATCTTCTTTTAAAAGACCATCGGTTTAGCCTAGTGTATTCCCTTATTTATTCTTCTATTTACAGGGAAGCAAGTAGTAAGACAAATGCTAATGTTTATCACGATAAGCATGAAGCAGAGTGAAGAATAAGCCTTTGTAAGAATAGTTTGTATATTGGTCAGCTAGAGAAAGCTATGTGAATGAAACAAAACAGTTTTTTATTGTTCCATTTATACCCCGCATTTAACTGCAATGTTTATATCGGCTGTCTTTTGTCTCTGGAACATGCGGGCACTAGCGAAGGGGAAGTCGGCAATGGGATGAGTAAGAAAATGTTTGAATATTGCCCACATAATTAAGGTGGAGTGGTTTGAGAAATTATACACAGCACTCGTAATATCAAGATGGATGTACGGACTATAAATACGGTGAGTAGAAGAAGGGTGGGAGAAAATGGATACGATATTAAGAGAATTTTGCAAATTAATGCTAGGAGTTGCTCAGTATACAGCTAAAGCAGGGTCATTACTTGAAATGGAGAAAATTAATGTGAGAACAATGGTGATGAGAAAAATATTGGTGTAGGACAGTAATGTAGTGTATTGGAGGAAATTCCGCAACTCAGGCTTTTTGTACGTCAGACCCCGGGAGGAGGAGAAGACGAGATGAGAGCAATTACAGAGGGTAGCCAGAACCAACTGCGGCAGGGAGTCATCGTGGATAGTCCTTAACAGTACCCAAGCAGTTCTTATCTCGATGCGGTGAGCGCTAGGAGCTTGCGCATCTGTTCTGATAACGCCCTGATTATACCGAGGACCCGGCGCGCCATCCTGTCGCCGAGAGCTGAGTTTCCAAAGCGGAATCATCTCCACGAAAGGATACCACCACCGCAGTCCTCGCCGACATTTAATCCTGAAAGAAAGACCAGATGGATGAAAGGCAGGGAATGAAGGATTTTCCACAGAATTTGCTAGTGACTCTAGAAAACCACCGAAAAAACACATGGGTCGCACAGGCCGGCCCACAACCTCCCAAATGCGCGATAGAAGTGCCTCGCTTTGATGCTTCGTGGCATTGGGGGTTGTGGGTTCGAGTCCCACTTTGTGCATGGGTTTTTGTGTGATTTAAATGTGTACAGAAGCAAAAGTAAAACGGTAATCAAATAGAAAAACAAAGAGAATATGGGAAAAATAAAGAAATGTAAAAAAATAAAGGAATACAGCGCCCGAGTCCCGACAAGACTCCGGAATTGTATTTTTTTAAAAAAAATGCCAGTTCGGTTGGTTTAGGACAAGTCAGTTTTCAGAAGCAATATACTGAAAACATATTTAAATTACCAAGAAAGCTAGTTGAGTGAAATTAATTAAATCCTAATGAGGGTGGTATTAGGAACAAACACATGGAGTGGTGCAGGGTTTCTGAGAAATGGTCAGCAAAAGATACGAGAACAAAGATAAACAAAAGTCGAGGACAAATTGCAGGGAAATGGGATCATTGGTATTTTATAAAATTATAAACGTCGGAATTAGCAAAGGAAAAGTACATAGACATCTGTCACAGAAAGGGAAGGGAAGCAATACCATGGTTTGGGCAAGAGGAATGGAAATTTAAAATATCTAAAAAAAAAAAGAAAAATCTGATGTGTTACACTCACATGACTTTCTCTAGCTGCTCTACAAACTTCCTAAAAAAGATTATTCTTCTTTCTACACTATGCTAATCGAAATAAACAATAGCAGAATGTTCTTATTACTTAGTTTCTTATAAGTAGAAGGGAACTAAAGGAAAGCGTTATGCTAAAGCGAGATTCAAATGTTTTAAAAGCTATCGTTATGCGATTGTCTCTGCAAATCACTTCTTTGCTTAGCCAGGTATAGAACAAAAGAAAAACGACACTTCCTGTCAGAAAAGTATAAGTGCTTCACAATTGAAACCAATAAAAAGGAATATCTCGGAAACGGTTACATCCACAACAAAAACGTAAAGGACATAAATTGTGTGTTTTGATGAGATCTACAGTTTTTATGCAGTAAGTCTTTGTCTATCTCTTACGGTTTAGCAGTTAAGCAAAATTCAGCAAAATGCATCTAGAGCAAAGAAGTCTTCGGAGGCTATTCGCAGAAAATTCGAGATATACATTTTATAAATAGCTTTAATATACGGAATTTAATCAAAAATGTTAGAGCCATTTTTAGAAAATAAAAATTTTCGAAAAATTTTCCATGTAAAGAGTAGTTTTTTGTGGCGGGATATTTTTGAAAATCTTCGTGTTGTATCCTTGTAAGATACTAAACCCAAATACCAAGTTTGATATTTAACGGCCTTTCCGTTTTAAGGCTATGCTGTCCACAGACACACAGACAGACACAAACACACACACGAACCTTTTTTTAAAAATGTTTTTTTTTTCGGACTATACATATGGGGCTAGAGAAAGTAAAAATGTTATACAAGGAATATGCCCGAGAGACCGAAGATGGAATACGCCTTCTGATGGAGTGTAATGAATGCAGGAAAATATTTTTAGCAGAGAAGTGGCTTAAAAATGCCAGTATTGTAAAAGTAAATAAAATGTTCCATGCAAGAAGGTCAGGAAAGTTTGTGTGGGATGTGAGAAGGAAAAGGAGATGGGAAGTTTAGATTACTAAGTTAAAAAAGCTAGTGAAAAATACTGACGTGTTCTACTTAATCTATCTGTTCTACAAATAAACTTTTTCTTTGACTGCCACAGTGGTCGAGTGGTCCGCGAGCTGACTTTTTACCCGAGGATTCCGGGTTCGATTCTCAATTGAGGTGGGGAATTATTCTTTAACCAGAATTATTCTCTATTCCCCACAGAGCCTGGAAGATGAATGTATGAGTGAATGTGCGAGTGTTTATTGATATAAAAATGATATACAAATTTACAAGTGAAAAGTGTTAGTACTAATAAGACTACAGTTGACCGGCAAAAGATAATTTGAGCCTGTTTTAAAATTGCAAATATAATTCCCAAATCCTCTAAACCTCCCTCTGAAGGAGACTTCATAAAGAAATGCTTAAAACTGCTGAAGAAATTTCCCTGATTTAGTGAAATCCTTTAAAGCTCTTAGTTTATCTCGTCGAACAGTTGCCGAGCGAGTTGCAGAAAATGCTTGCAGTTTGGAGAACAGCTGAATACGAAAATCGGTAAGCTAGTGTACTATTCATTAGCATTAGACGAGTGTAGTGACAGGAAAGACGCTACTCAGCTGTTTTTAACATCAGTGATGAATTTCTAGATCTTGTACCGTTAAAGGGCCGGACCACGGGTGAGAATGTGCTTAACTTTGTGTTAGAGGTAATAGAAAACTTAATCCTCCATTAGAAAAACTAGTTTGTGTTGCAACCTATGGAGCGCTATCCATGATGGGTCATACGTAGGGATTTGTAGGAAGACTTCGAGGTGTTCTTGCAGAAAAAGGAATAAACCCAGACGGCAAACTTCATGTACTTTATTCATCACGAGGAATTGTATGCGAAATCACCTACGTTGGACACAGTAATGTCGTCAGTTGTTGTGCGACTTGTGAATACCATTGGGTTAAATTCACTTCGTCATAGACAGTTCTAAGAAATTTTAAAAATATATAAATTCTGATTATCTAGATCCGCCGTATCATTCTCAAATGAGATGGCTAAGCAGAGGCAACGTGCTTGAGCGAGTTTTCGCGTTATGGTGCGAATTAGACGTTTTCTTAAAAGACCACAAAATAGAGTTTAGAGAGCTTAGCACCAAAGGCTGGGTTTGTGATTTAGCATGCTTGAGTGTTCTAACATTACATTTAAATACATGGAGCACTAAGCTACAAGGAAAAGACAATTTAATCATTACGATGATTGATGAACTAAAAGCTTTCATGAAGAAATTACGTATCTGGATATATCAAATAGAACACATTGATTTATGTCATTTTCCAAATTTGAAATCTGTATTTATTAAAGGTTCGTCTGAAGTATTAATTAATATGAGACAATTTTGGAAGATTTATTGGAAGAATTTAAAATCCCATTTGATGATCTGAAGACTATGAGTACAGAATGGAGTTTGTTTAACAAACCATGTTAATTCAATAAGGATGCACCACACTCTTTGCAGATGGAATTAATCGACCTCCAGAATAACACACCTCTGCGTAATTTGTTTCGTACACTGCTCAAAATGAAGTTTTCAAATTAGTGTCTCTTTGTATTGTTGTGAGCAGTTTTTCAGCAAACTGAACAATGTCAGAACTGATTCATGCAGTAGTTTAAGTGTGCATATTGCGATTGCAGTGTTCTAATTTAGAGCCGAAATATGACGAAACATTGAAGCAAAAAAGGTTTCAAGTTTCAACAGTGAGCTCAGTATAACTGCAGTAAGTAGCGCTTCAGTTTACATGATTTACAATGTGTCTTAGTGTAATGCAGATTAATAGGCTTCCAAGTCATGCGAGTCTAAATAGTATTGTAAAGTTTGAAAATGAAACACTACAACACTTATGTAAATATTGTATAGCATTTACTTTTGAGTTTGCAATAAATTACAATTTAGTAACACATGTACGCCACTTACTGCTTCGTGTGTCTATATTGCACAAACGTGAGTTCCTCAGCTGTACCCAATGGCCGCGCTGACTAAAGTGCCTAGCTTTAGTGCTTCGTGGCGCACGGGCTCGTGGGTTCGAATCCCACCTTGGGCATGGGTGTTTGTATGTTTGTAAGTGTATGTACATATTTCTATGTTTGTGACGAAAACGGAAAATAAAGGCAATGTGTGTAAAAAGGAAAAAAAGACAGAAAAGTAAAGGGAATACACCACCGGAGACCCAACAAGGCTCCGAAACTGTATTTTAAAATAAAATTAAAAAAAAAAATAAAATCTGATGTGTTCCATTCACATGAGTTTCTCTACATCTCTGTAACAAATTATTGTTAAAATGTTTATGCTAATATTTACTTGATCTAATCGAGAAAAAATTAGCAGAAATAGTCCTATTACTTGCTTCCTTGTAAGTAGAAGTAAAATATAGGAGTATCATAGGTTAAAGTAATAGTCAAAAGCTGGTTACTATGTGACTGAAGCTGATTTGTTTGTATGGACAGGAGTTTACAAATTCCATATAAGAAAAGTATACATTTTTCAAGGATGAAATAAAAAAAACAAACAAAAAAACAACAAGGAATATCTCAAAAACGATCAACTGCACGAAAAAATGTATATTACATAAACTGTGTGTTTTAATGTGCTTTACATTTTTTCTGAAGTAAGTGTTTGTCTATCTCTTACGGTTTAGCAGTTATGCAAAACTTCTCAAGAATAAAGTTGTCTTCAGAGGCTATTCCCAGAAAATTCAAGATATACATTTTATTTGCAGGTAAATATCTTTAATATGCGATATTTTAATCAAAATCGTTAGAGCCATTTTTAAAAAGAATCAAAATTTTCGAAAAATGTTCCATATAAAGGGTAGTTGGGTGTGGGGGGGATTTTCTTGAAAATCTTCGTGTCGCATTATTGGAAGATACCAAACTTAAATACCAAGTATGGTATTCAACGGTCTTTTCGTTTTTGAGCTATGCTGTCCACAGACACACAGACCCACACACACGCACACACACGGACGTGTTTCTAAAAAAAAAATTGTTCATATGGGGGGACCAGAAGATGTATTTCCGGTGAAATCTCGGTATCGAATTTTTGAGTGCATTACAATACCTTCTCTATACACTATGTACATAGTACGTTCCCAGGCCTGGTATAACTTAAAATGAGAATCGGAGGTTTGGGAAATAAATGGAAAGGGCCAACTCCAACAAACCTAGCATGTGTACATAACTTAACACAAATAAATATTTATTTATTTACCTCTGCACATATTGCTTATTGGCAATGGATAACTTCTATACAGTGTAATTTATTCACACTCTTATACATGATTCCAGACTCTGGGGGAAAATAGGGAATAATCTTAGAGAAAAATTATCATACTCCAGCCGAGAATCGAATGCCTTACCCCTCGCACAGCACAGAGGTGCTCTATCAACTGAGTTACGAGGTCAGCTGTAAAACTATAACAAGGTTACAAACTTGTTTAGACTTTGCTTTGAGAAATGTGAACATCAAAATAAGGGAAAACTGATCCCTTTGGTATGCTTATGTAGTTGTGTTGTAAAGCCGACATCTTCTGTTCCATACCCACAGAGGGGTAGTAAAGATGTCACTAAAAATTTAATGCAGAAGTTAAACCAAGAGGGCGCTTTCCACATAACGTGTGTGCCAGACAAAGGCAAAGTTCTTATGCTTCAGTAATGTTTGAAAATAGTTAACAAGTTTGTAACATCGTTTCCTGGAGGAACTGTTAATTAAGTTGCAAGTCGATGTATATCTGCTGAGTGTACTCGAGGGCATGATCTTGTAATAAAATTCGTTCCTATTCTACACTGTGACTCTCTCGCTAGAGGCCCAAAACGTTTGCCTATTTTTGGCCATTTATGTGAGCTTTGTGATGAGCATTTGTGTACACATTCCTTGAACTATGCATTGCCACTTCCGATGCTGAAATGGTCCCCTCCCACATACAGGTATGTTTGTACACGTCGCCACAAATTCTGGAATACTTTTATTAAAGTCTCCTGGTAACTTTTTTTTTTTGTAGCTTTAACTTCCTTTAACCTGGTTGATCATATCGGACGATGAATGAAATTGATGAAATGATGCTCAAATGATCTCGGGGTCCATGGAGCTTAAAGTTACTCGACATTCGTCTTCTCAGGATAAGGGAAAACCCCGAAAAAACACATCCGGACAACTCGCCCGAAGCGAGATTCGATCTCCCGAGCTTTTGAATGTAAAACAGACACGCTACCACCACACTACCCAGGCGGGCGTGCAACCTGTTTCACTATCTAGCTGGAGATATTCGTTTGTTAATTTATCATCTGTTAAGTGATTGACAAATTCAGTGAATATTCTAAAGTATTCTACAACGTTTACCGTATTCTCATAAAAAAATAGGGTCTATAATATGCTTACGAGACACTGTGCACCACACTCTTATTTTCTGTGCATGTAGGGCATTAGGATTTAATTATGCCCAAATACGCATGTTCTGAGGGTTTATGTAGCCATTCACGCTTCATCCGAGAACCAAGTATGGTCCATAATCCCAGGATTCTGATTATTAAATGTTTGAAAACATACACAGAACTGCACACACCAAGGCCAGTGGAACAAATCAAACTTATTGGGAGGGGTAGGACACTACATTACATTGTTCAAGGCATGACCTCACGGATTTTCATCACAAAAGTGAATGGTTGCAATAAGGGGCCCCCTAGCCAGAGAATGACACGGTAATTTGAGGTAACGAGGTCAGATGAAGGTATTATCCTTGAAAATAGACGAGAGCATTCTAGTTGCGTAGTTCAGGCAGTGAGGGAAAGCGGCGGAGACTTGT
Organism: Hymenopus coronatus; assembly: GCA_030762935.1. Classification (NCBI taxonomy): domain Eukaryota; kingdom Metazoa; phylum Arthropoda; class Insecta; order Mantodea; family Hymenopodidae; genus Hymenopus; species Hymenopus coronatus. The sequence goes on from CM060897.1 coordinate 34,985,740, forward strand.
AGCGATAGCCATGCTATGCACTGGAGAACTGGGATGACACAACACATCCATATTGTTTATTAGTAAGCATCATTTTGTGAGCACTCAAATATCCAAGATATGCGTGTATTTATCTGTCAAAATCTGTTTAATGTACTCAATAATTATTTTCTCTCGTACGTTTGTAGATAGAGAAGGTCGTATTCCACCAAAAATTCGATACCGAGATTTTACCGGAAATACAGATTTTGAGACTCTGAATCCAAAAATCAAAAATAGTAAAGTTGGAATTTAAGTTCAGTATCTTCCAAGGATACGTCACGAAGACTTTCAAGAAAATCCCTACCCGTTAACTAACATCTGCATGCAAACTTTTTCAAAAACTTTGATTTTTCTCAAAAATGGTTCTAACGATTTTGATTAAAATACCATATTATGTTTAATATATTTTCATGAAAAGTGAAATGTATGAATTTTCTAGGAATAGCCTCTGGATGACTTTTGAATAGCTGATAAACCGTGAGAAATCACAAAAACTTACTACATAACAAATATAGATCTCATTACAACACACATTTTGTGTCAAATACATTGTTTTCGTAGGGTTAACCGTTTCCACAATATTTCTTGTTATTGGTTTAAATTTAAAACTGCTTAAACTTTTCTCAAACGGTTAGTCATCTTTCGTTTCTTACTTATTTTGTTTTACTGCTAGCGGACCTAAGATAACCGCATTTCAATTGTTTAACATAGCGATTTCTTTTAAAAATATTTGACTATCATTTTAGCTTTATTCCTCTTTTACTTACAAGGAAGCAAGTAATAAGGCAATTTCTGTTTTTATTCATCTCGATTAGCATGGTGTAGATGAATGAATAATATGTTGTAAGAAGATGGTTTCTTTACGAAGTGTTGAGAAAGACCCGCATTCGCCTAACTGAATACGTTCTAATTCAGATTAAATTTTAGGAACCGAAGTAAAGGACACAACGGTGTTTGCCGCTACGTTTTTGTGCAGACTTGAATTTAATAGGGGTCCCTTCTGCAGCCGCTCTCGTCATAAATTGATACACATTAGCAATCACTTCTCGTATTACGCTTTGCAAAACTTTTCTATGCAGTTTACTGGTGGCATTGTTTAGTTTATTTTTATCTGCGATATGCGTCAAAGGAGCGATACGCACGTTATAATGGTGCAAGACAGTCTGTCTAACACCATGCTCCGTACGTGCTTGCAACTTGCCTTCTGACATCGTTTTAGTTTAGTGTATTCCCTTATTTTCCTTATACTTGCAAATAAGCAGGAATGATCTTTTGTAGGAATTGTTTATTTGCGGAAACAGCTAGAGAAAGTCGTGTGAATGGAACAGAGTTTTACTTTCTCTACACGTACTATGTACATAGTGTGGAGAAGGTATTGTAATGCACCCAAAAATTCGATACCGAGATTTCACCGGAAATACATGTTCTTGGACACCCTGAATACAAAAAAAAGCATGTTTATAAAAATATCCGTGTGTGTGTGTGTGTGTTTGTGGGTAGCACAGCTCAAATAAGAATAGTCTGTTAAATACCAAAATTGGTATTTAAGTTCAGTATTTTCCAAGAATGCCATACGAAGATTTTCAAGAAAATCCCCTCACCCCTAACTACCCTTTACATGGACAAATTTTCGAAAATTTTGATTTTCCAAAAAGTGGCTCTAACAATTTTGAATAAAATATCGTATATTAAAGATATATATCTGACAAATAAAGTGCATATCTTGAATTTTCTGGGAACAGGCTCTGAAGACTACTTTATTCTGGATGAATTTTACGGAAATTGCATAACTGAGAAACCGTAAGAGATAGACAAAAACTTACCACACAAAAAATGTAGATCACGTTAAAACATAGAATTTATGTTGTATACATTTTTTTCGTAGAGCTGATCTTTTTTAGATATTCATTGTTATGGGTTTCAGCTTAAAAAAACTTATATATTTCTGATATGGGAATTTGTCAACTCCTGTACATACAAACAAAGGAACTTGAGTCACATAGCAACCAGCTTTTGACGAATACTTTAACCTATACTACTTCCTTATTTCCCTTCTACTTGCATGGAAGCAAGCAATAAGACTATTTCTGCTAATTTTTCTTGATTAGCATGAAGTAACACTAAGCATAAGCTTTTTAACAATAATTTGTTGTAGATATGTAGAAAAAGTAATGTGAATGGAAGACATCAGATTTTTTTTTCTGTTTTAAATGATACTTAAAGTTCATCGAGCCTTGACGAGATTCGAGGACCAGTCAGTTTCGTCTGCGCCACTGATATTTAAAACTAGTGACCCGAGTATACTGTCGATTCTCTTATGTGTAGGAATGAAATAAGGCAGTTATTTAAGAAGTCCTCGTAAAAGAAGTGAGTCATTATGCAAACACGAATAACATCCAGTGCAATGCGCTAGCACCAAACTCTTGAATTGTTTCAGTCCATGAATTATTCACAACTCTAACGCAGAATATACACATTACACAACAGACTTGCTGCTTCCCCATGGAATTTCTCTGCTTTGCGGTCTTTTGTTTCTGTTTTTTGTCATTTAAATAAATCCTTGCTTACTACTGTAAAATACTAGGACATAGTAAAAAGATTTAATGAATATTTCTGTGATCTATCATGATCTCGAGATGCTTCATAAAATATGTCTGGTTGAACTCATCAATATTTCAGCACCATTATCTGCTATTTTAATTTTGCACAGAAAGCTATTTTCCAGAGGTTCTCGACCTTTAAGCCAATATACAGGATGTTTCAAAACGACACCAAACGAAGATGTGGACCTTGTTGGTCATACCGTACGTGATACGTGAATATAATTTTCAGCTCTAAATTCGGCACAATCAAAAACTGCCATAAAATCACCATGGATTAGGCAGTCGTACATAACCAAATGGCACGTGCCTGGCCCATTCTAAGAGAGATGGCGGTTGGTAGCGAAGGTCCCAGTCGCGTGGTGTAGGCGTGCGGCACAGGTCACCTTAGTAATGGAAAACGTAGCATGTGAGTTTTGCTATGTTTCATTTGTTATGTGGGTTTTGTTAACACGTTCTGAGGTTGTTTACATGGCGTATAGCAGCCGTTGTTCCTTCGCTGTCTAATCCCAAATGTGTGCGATTTTTAAACACATATAAAACTTAAAATAGAAGAGTTTGAAAGTTGCAACATCAAGTTTCGGACAAGTCAAAATGTAAGCTAATCGACTGCTATCTTTGTTTTGTGTTGTTTTGAAACAGCTTGTGTACCAAGATACACTTGTGAATATTGTATGCACTTTCATGCCAGGGATTGCGGTCTGATGTAAATATAGCAACAGGTTGGTATATCCCTCTCAATATCTGGGTTTAAGGGGTGAACAGGTGGTTGCTTTGACCTCAGCAATTGGCAGGTAGCTTAGAAGTGCAGATTTTTACTTTCTCTACACGTACTATGTACATAGTGTATAGAGAAGGTATTGTATTGCACCCAAAAATTCGATACTGAGATTTCACCGGAAATACAAGTTGAAATCCCCTGAATCCCAGAAAAATGTGTGTTTGTGTGTATGTGTGTGTGCGTATGTGTGTTTGGGCAGCATAGTTCAAAAACGAAAAGACCGTTAAATACCAAACTTGGTATTTAGGATGTGACACGAAGATTTTCAAGAAAATACCCCACCCCCAACTAACCTTTACATGGGAAAAATTTCAAAAATTTTAAATTTCTCAAAAATGGTTCTAACGATTTTGATTAAAATCTTTTATACTAAGGTATTTAGATGCCAAATAAAATGTATATCTTCAATTTTCTGGGATTATCCTCTGAGGACATGTTTATTCTGGATATATTTTCGAATAATATATTTTATTGATAAATGAGAAATATATAATTTTTATTTTGGATAGAAAAATGTGCATTTATTTCAAATTACAAAAGCAAAACTTTAACATTTGCGTCTTCATATTATGTAGAAAATTATTTTGAAATTAATGCGAATTTATGCAGAATGCTCAACAGAAACACCAGTAATTAAAATTATTAATGGGAATGTTTAAAATAAATCTCAAAATAAAATCCTATCTCTGGCTATAAATGTGTTAGTGAGTAGTATAAGTTGTATGAATGTAAGAGATCGGATTAAATTTTTGACAAATGTTTACAGTTGACTAAGAATTGTGTAAATGACGATTTCTTAGAGAATGTGTTTCCTGGTAGCCGATATTTAAATATTTGAATGAAGTTGGAACCCTAAACAGGAAGGATATAAAGTCTCGCTAACGATGTACTTAAGGTGTGTTGTGTATGGCCTCGGCAATGGCGAGGTTATGCCACCACAAAGCCCCATGTTACCGCGCAACCTTGTGATGAGGTTGGCCATGCAATTATGTGGCAAGCCCGAGAGGCTTGATAACCAAATCCTAGACTCGGGTAACACACTTTGTGGGCAGTACTTGGGATGCTAGGGATTCTCCCTGTCTTTCCCAAATAACTCATGTTGACAGTTCAGTTAATGTGGTTGCTTTTGGGTTTCGAGAACACGGAATTACAGCTTCAACTTATTATCAAACGTCACTCTGATTACAACTTATGTTTTGAATGTAGGGAACACTTACCCTTAGATACTTATACCTGCAATAGTTGACAGTCGTGTGAACAATTAAAAAGAGTAACATTTTCACAATTTTATACCCCCGAAAAAAGCAGTTGTTAATACATTCATGGGCTATATATTATCGCACGATGTAAAAGGCAGCAATAGAAACATTCCAAAAGTTAAAAGATGAGTCGAGGAATTCGGACTCCTAATAAATACCCAGAAAACAAAATTCCTAAAATGTTTTAAAGAATCAAAGAAGACTTAATACAAAATAACCATGCAATAAAAGCTTTAATAATTTAAATATCTTGGATCTATACTAAATGCTAATAACTCTGTAGAGGAAGAAGTGAAACGGTGACCCTTGAAAATAAAGCTTCATTTATGCAAAATAATCTATTTAAAAGTAAGTTTATAAGTGCAACATTAAGAATGTGTATTTCAATTTTAAGACCAATAGTTACACATGGTTCCGAACCATGGGTAATGAAAGAATCACAAAAGAAAAAGTTATTGATGTTTGAAAGAAAAATCCTAAGAACAGTTTTTGGGCTAATTAAAGATATAGGACAGTGAAGAACCCTGAGAAATGAGGAGTTATATAAAAGAAGTGGTTTGGACATTTATATACAATGTCAGCTGAGAGAGCAGTTAACAAAATATACACATGGAAGCCTCTCGAAACATGGAGAGGTGACATAATTCAAGACTTAAAAATGTGAAAATAATAAATTGGGTAGAGCTGATTAGAGCCCGTGTTGTATGGAAGAAAATTGAAGAGAAGGCCAAAACATTCAGTTAATGAAGTTGTAGTGTCTAATAAGAAGATTTTCCAAGGTTGTGACTTGAGGATCTTCAAGAAAATCTCCCCAAACTAAACTACCCTTTACATGGAAATTTTTTCAAAAATGTTTATTTTCCTCAAAATGAGTCTTAGCTATCTCTTTTTAATCAAAATGGATTTTTATTAAAATTGTCATGATAAATGAAATGTATTTCTTGAATTTCCGGGGAATAGCTTCTGAAGTTCTCTTCATCCTGGACGACTTCTCCATACCTGGTAAACCATAAAAGAAAAATCTGAAGTGCTCCATTCACATGACTTTCTCTACCTCTCTGCAACAAATTATTATTGTTAAAATGTTTATACTTCTATTTACTTCATGCTATTGAGAAAAAAATTACCACAGTTTTATTACTTACTTCCTTGTTAGCAGAAGGGAAATAAGGGAGTGCTATAGGCTAAACTAATAATCAAAAGCTGGTTGTTATGTGATTGAAGTTTCTTTGTAACTAAGAAATGTTTCCGGGCTGTTTTGCCGTGGTCTGTTTTGCCGTGGTCTCATGACGTTTCTTTGTTTGTATGGACAGGAGTTGAAAAATTCCTGTATGGGAAAAATATAAGTTTTTCATAGCTGAAAACAAAAACAAGGAATATGTCAAAAACGATCAATTTCACGATAAAAATGTATATAAGATAAATTGGGCGTTTTAAGGGGCTCTGCATTTTTTGTATCATAAGTTTTTCTCCATCTCTTACGGTTTAGCAGTTATACAAAAATCCATAAAATTCATCCAGAATAAAGTGGTCTTAAGAGGCTATTCCCATAAAATTCAAGATATACATTTTATTTTTTTTGTAAATATCTTTAATATACGAAATTTTAATCAAAATATTTAAAGCTATTTTTTGGAAAATCAAAATTTTCGAAAAAAAGTTCCATGTAAAGGGTAGTTGGGGGTGGGGGGATTTTTCTCAAAAGCTTCGTGTCGCATCCCTGGAAGGTACTAAACTTAAATACCAATTTTGGTATTCTACCGATTTTTCGTTTTTGAGTTATCATGTTCACAGACACACGCACACACGAAGCTTTTTCCGAAAATGCTTTTTTTTTTAGATAAATGGGACCCTAAAACATATATTTCCGGTATCGAATTTTTGGGTGGAGTACAATACCTTCTCTATACACTATGTACATAGTAGTATAGAGAAAGTAAAACGCGAAATTTATGTCGTATACATATTTGTTGTACAGCCAACCATTTTCGATGTATTTCTTGTTATTGATTTGAATTTTAAAACACTTATACTTTTCCCAATCAAAAAGTTTTCATCCGTGTTTCTTTCGTTTTATTCCTGGAAATACAAAGAAAACCGAATTTCATTGCCAACCGCAAAGCGACAGCTTTTTAGATATTCCTCATTCTTGGTTTCAGTTTTAAAATACTTAAAAATTTTCACATATATGGGTTTGTCAACTCCTGGCATTGTAAAGAACTGGATTTCATCTACAAGGCAACCAGCTTTTAAAAGATTTGACTATCGCTTTAGCCTAGTGTATTCCCTTAGTTCCTTTCTACTTACAGGGAAGTAAGTAGTATGATCATTTCCGCTAATGTTTATCTTGATAAAGATGAAGTAGATAAAAGAACAGTTTGTAAGATTAGCTTTCAGAATAGATACAGAAGAGCACGTGTATGTAATAAATCAGATTATTTTAACATGCTTTGTCTAGCACACATGAAAGGGGCAGTGGAAATATTGTGGCATCGTGAACAAGTGTATTTCTCTTGTTTAAGACGGAATTGTTTATTTTACTGCTAATTCTGTTTGTTTATTTCAGGTATGAATCACTGAGGCGCAATCCACACTATCATTACACAGTTCTATTAGGTAAGTTTTTGGAAATATTGGAGCCATTATATGACGGGTAGTCTTAAAGTTTTTTGTATGTACATGTCACAGTCCTGGTACAATTTGAAATCCCCGCGCCACAGTATCGAGGCACGCCGCTAGAGGAGCGAAAACAAAATGGTGCACCCCAATGATAAAGTGTAGTATTGTGCGGTAATTCGCTTTTTGCATTTGAAGCGGATCAACGCTGCTGTAACAATCCATGCTGAGTTGATGGAAGTGTATGGCAACAACACACAACTTATAACACAGTGGTCAGTTGGTGCAGACGGTTTCAGCGTAGATAAAAAGTCTGAATGGAGCACGAAGTGGTAGAGCACCTCACTATGTAGAAACGGGAATTATAGAGACGTGGAGGCCCTGGTGCTCGAAGACCGAATTACTACAATCGCGGCAATAGTGTAAAAGGTGAAAATAAGTCATAACTTAGTTTTGAAGATCTTGCACGACATTTTGAACACGTCCAATTCGCCGTCTGCTCACATCCATTCAAAAAACCCTCCCAACTGAGGAAGCAACGGAAATGTTGCAGCCATGTCAGTCCAACCCAGACGACCTTTCTCAGCCACCTAATCACCAAGGATGAGTACTGAGTGTATCACTATGGCCCGAAACAAAGGATAAAAGCAAGCAGTGGAAACATGTCCAAGAGTCTTCACCACCACCCAAAGAAGGGGAAGAACTAACCGTCATCGGGCATGGCGATGCTTTTTTTAGGATTGCCATAGCGGATGCTAGCAGATTACGCTCGTAAGGGGTAACCTGTCAAGGTTACGGGAGGCTCAAAACGAAGCGTAACAGGAAGCTATCCAAGGGCGTCCTTTTGATCCATGATAATGCCCCAGCTCCTTCTTTACAGGACACAGTCACACACGATGCTTCTTTCTAACAAACTCTTCCTCACCTCCAGTACTCTCCTGACATAGCATCCTGTGATTTCTTCCTCTTTCTTAGGATAAAGAAGTCATGCAGGCATTTCTAGAATGACGACGAGGTGATTCTCGAGGTGGAACCCTTCCTGACAAGCCAAAATACAGACGTCTATAACCAAGGTCTGCGACGTCCATCGTTGGAAAGAATATGTTGCATTGAGGATTGATTATGCAGAGCAGGACTAACGCCATGAACAAGTTTCATGGTCGTAGCTTGACAATTTAAACTTTATGACCATGCCTCGCAGAACATTGAGACAGTAGATTATGAACTTTCTATGTTCAACACTTACACGAAATTTTCTACCTTTATTTCTGTATTCCATTAAGCAATACTCATAGAGAAGATACTCACTCTGTTTATTGACGTTAATTATACTTTTTAAACATCGTATCACTTTCCCTACCACTTATTATAGTAAATAGAGGAAGTATCGAATTCCGCTCAAAAACTTCATATTGAGATTTCACCAGAAAACTCCTCTGAATAAAAGCTTTCAATGGTTTTAGAAAAAGGTCCGCATGTGTGCGCGCGTGCTATAGGGAAAGGAAGGGGCCCCCGCAATTGGAGCAGAGCATCGCCGTAGACTCCCGGTCTCTTTGCATCTACCATGATCTCTGGGAGGGAGGAATGAGCAGAGAGACCCGATGGGCAATCATATCCGGAGGAAGGCGAGACTGTACGCATCCAACACCCCCGGTCCGTACACAAAGGCCTCGAGTTACCAGTGACCCTTCTAAGAGGCGCCGGCGCGATAGCACCCGAAGGCAAGGCCTGCAACGATGTCAGGGAAGAAACCTCTACAAAAAACACATTCGCCGCATAGCCGAAACCCGCCGAACATGTCATCTGGTCCTATAATCCTACAAGAGATGACACGAAAGTCATCAGGAAATGATGGAGGGAAAGTCGTGGTAGAATATGAACCACGCCAGTTTTCAACTACCAACCCGGAGAACCCCGAAAAAACCATAGGTAATAGTGGGAATTCGCCGGGGATTGAGCTCGTGACCTCCCGAATGTGAAGCGCATGCATTACCGAGGCGCCAACTCTCTCTCTCTTCTCTCTCTCTCTCTCTCTCTCTCTCTCTCTCTCTCTCGCTGTGGGTGTATCAATAGCATCTCAGAAACGAAAGGTTAGATAAATAAACCTGATGATTAAGGCAACATAATCTGTGGAAAAAATACAGTTTTCTTCTGATTACTTTGGTATATTTACATATACGCAGCTCCCAAAACGTTAATTTACAACATTTTATCAAGCTAAGTCAATTTTTTAAAGGATAATTTGCCTTTTAATCATAATTAGCTGAAATGCTCGACATTTCAGTGTTTTGACGGTTAATCCTTTTAGCCTTAGCTTGCACTTATCTATTAACCGTACATTTCTTTGGACGTGTACTGAAATTAAAAAAAAAAATAGTTAATTAAAACTCTCAAAACTATTAAAACAAAAGTAACTGACAACACTCTATGCAAAAGCGCAGCCAAAGAACCACAAATATCACAGTTTGTAATAATGACTTTTCACATGAAAGCAGTGATTTTCACGTTGCCACATTTGGTGTGCCGAGTTACCATTTACAGAGAAAATCTCAGCTGGGACAAAGTGAAATCGGTTTAAGTAATGTCAACTTACAGTAACATTCATAAAACTACTAAGAAAACACAAACAAAACAAAAGCAAAGAAAAAGCAACAAAATAAGCATGTAAAAAAAAGAGCTTTGAAGAAGAGGAACCTTATCTGGTTTGAAGCTGTCATCAAGTTTCGTGTTTGTGCTTATAAAACATCGCGAACTTCCCATGGAGAAAGAAAGACACCCGCTGCTTATAAAATATGAAAAATTACATGTGAATGTCGGGTCATCGGAGTGTGATCGTAGAATTGTTGAATCGAGTTATTTATTAATCTATTATAACGAAGACTGGTTTTACTGCTTCGAGACTGGGGGAAAGGATGCTTTTGGATGGGCATTGCCTGAGGTATAGGATTATCCTACACTTAACCTAAAAGATGGGCAAAGTACTGAATAGGTAATCTCTACTTGAAATCATACGCTACGAGAGCGGTAACACTAGGTAATAATTAAACACTATTTACATTATTGAGCAAGAATGAAGATGAGCTTTTCACGATGATAATTAATTTAGATGTGGTCAGCTCGCCTCTTGACCCGGGGAGTGTGGTCTGTGCTCCAAAGTATTGCAGGATATCTTAAATAAAGTACTGGACATAATAACCTAAGTCTCCTTCGAGGCACAAAGTGACATGGTTGGGATAGCTGTGTTTCTGAGGTACAAAACCCGGAATTTAAATACCAGGTTTCTTAGAACTGGTCTCAGCAATAGGTTTGCATTATCCTAATAAAGCATAACTAATGTTGGCAGCAGGCAAGCGGTTCACACAAAATGGCAATGATATGGAATATTAGATCCCAACCAAATCAGTAGCAGACAACTGACTTAGCAGCCGTTCTTCAGTGTCTCAGATTTACAGGCAATGAAAGCTTGCTACCAGAAAAGTAAGGACTATTATGGGTAAATTATAAATGTAAAAATCTGATGTGCTCCATCCATATGACATTTCTGAAACAAATTCTTGTTAAAAAGATTATTCTTCTATCTACTTTATGCTAATCAAGATAAACATTAGCAGAAATGCTTTCTTGTCAGTAGAAGGAAAATAATGGAATACACCAGGCTAAACCGATAGTCAAATCTTTTAAAAGCTGGTTGCTTTGTGGATGAAACCCATTTCTTTGCAATGCCATGAGTTGACGAATTAATACATGTGAAAAGTTTTGAGTATTTAAAACTGAAACCAATAATGAGGAATATCTAAAAAATGGTTAACTCCACGAAAAAAAGTTATATGAAAATTCAAGAAATATATTTTATTTGTATATAAATATGTTTAATATACCGTATTTTAATCAAAATCGTTAGTTATTTTTAGAAAATTAAAATTTTGGAGTGGGGAGATTTTCCTCAAAATCTTCGTGTCGCATCCTTGGAAGATATTAAATTTATATACGTAGTTTAGTATTTTACCGACTTTTCGTTTTTGTGTTATCGTGTTCACAGACACACTGACACATGGACACACACGGACCTTTTTCTAAAATGCTTTTTTGGATACAGGAGATAGTATAACGTCTATTTCCGGTGAAATTGTTGTATCAAATTTTGGGTAGAATACAACACCTTCTCTATACACTATGCACATAGTACGTGTAGAGAAAGTAAAAATGTAATCGCCACACTATGTTAGCAATGTTTAAGACCATCGAACCTTTGTTATTATATCGTGAATTTTGTTTTATTTTATATCAATGCCAAATAAACAATAATATGGACGTAAATAAGATGAAGAAGCGGTATTGGTATTTTGCCTGGTTTGATGTTATTACGGTCTAATATAATGCAGATCAAAATTTCAATCAAGCTATTCTAGCGCCTCAGTATTTGCGCAAGCATAAATGCTGATATACTATTAATATAAGAAAGGAGATCAAGGAATAATATGAGAATTCGCCCTTCTTTTGTTATTTTTTGACGCCGTGAAAGGCTAAGCATTTTTCTTACATTAGCAATGAACGAGCTACTACGATTAACTTAAGAAAGATAAGATACTCTTTCGAGCTTGTGTAAGCATTACTGAAATGTAATAACTTATCTTGTGAAATTGGACGGATTTCGAATTCTAAGCTAGACAGTTAATTTTTTCTTGTGTCAAAAGTCATGCCAAGTTTCGTCCAAATCAGTGCAACGATAAAGAACTATATATATATAGCATTATACATACATATAAGCATACACATTTACATAATCCATACATGTATATACATACATGTATACACTAATTTCTAAATACCTACATATTAAGATTAATAACTCGTTATATGATAAAACTAAATAATCTTTGGACATTACAGTCCAAAATTTTAAAAGTTTTTCAATCGAAAGTTTAAATTTGAGCTTAGTATTCAAATATAAAGGAATTTTTAAATTTTAATTAGTTTGTGAGAAACAAAAAGTTAACATGTTACTGAATTTCCACTTTTTCAATTTGAATTATATGAAATATAAATTCAGCTACATTGTTCCTAATTTGCTAACTTTTTGCGCAACAATTTTCAGCAAGCCCGCTTGGGTAGTGTGGAGGTAGCGTGTCTACCTCATATTCAACAGGTCGCGAATTCGAATCTCGCTTAGGGTGAGTTACCCGGATACGAATTTTTCGGGGCTTTTCCCTTATTCTGAGAAGACATATATAGAATAAGTTTAAGCTCCATGGACCCCGAGATCATTTGAACATCATTTCACCAATTTCATTCATCGTCCGACATGACCAACCTGGTTAAAGAACATTAAGCTCAATAAAAAATTAAATAATAATGATAATTATTATACATTATAATTATTATTTCTATTATTATTATTGATAGTATTATTGATGCTCTGATGAAACTTCAAGGCCAATAATATAAACTGCGGTTGAAGTATTATTTGTAAAAATGAAAAATGCTGAAAAAAGAGAACCGAGAACAGCACACTCAAAATGAAATGGCGGATAAATGTCAAACTTCATAATTAAGTTCAGCATCTTCTAAGGATGCGACACGAAAGTGTTCAAGAAAAACCCCATACACCAAATTAGCCTTTATATGGGAATGCTTTTAGAATTTTGATTTTCGCAAATGTCTATTGATTTCGATTAGAATTCCATAAAGTAAAAATCTGATGAGTTCCATTCGCCATTCTGCCCGTTGTGCCAAAAAAACTATTCTTACAAAAATTATTATTTTATTCTACATCATGCTAATCGAGATGAACATTAGCAGAAGTTGTCTTTTTACCTGATTTCTTGTAAGTAGAAGAGAACTAAGAGAATACTCTACGCTAACGCGATAGTCAACTCTTTTAAATGCTATCACTATGTGAAACAATTGAAATCCGATTCTCTTTGCGTGATTAGGAGTAAAACAACAGCAATGAAATTAAAGATTATTACCCTTTTGAGAAAAATTTAAGTAGTTCAAAATTGAAACCAATAAGAAGGAATATCTTGGAAACGCTAACTCTATAAAAATGCATATGACACAAATGGTATGCTTTAACGAGGTCTATAATTTTTGTGAGGTAAGCTTTTTAATATATCTTACAGTTTACCAGTTACACAAAATATTCAAGATATGCATTTCTTATGACATGAAGATATCTTAAACATATGCTATTTTAATCAAAATCGTTAGTCATTTTTGAGAAAATCAAAACTTTAAGTAGTTGAGTTGGGGGGGGGTTCTATGTAAAGGTTAGTTGAGGTGGGGGTTTTCTTGGAAATCTTTGTTTTGTAATCTTGGAAGATACAGAACTTAAATACCAAGTTTGGTACTTAAAGGAATTTTCGTTTTTGAGTTATGCTGCCCTCACACATACACAGACACACATACATACACACACAAAGACCTTTTACTATAAATGCTTTTGGCGGGGGAAGGGAATTCAGGCATATACTGACTGTGAAATCTCGGTATCGAATTTTTGGATGGAATACAATACATTCTCTACTCATGTATTATGTGCATTGAACATACTTGCTAGAGAACAAAAATTCTTCTTTTGTAAATAGTTTATTTAATGGAAACAGTTCGGTGGACTTAAATAATGTCGTTTATATCCTGTAAAAATTTCAGTCTAATGTATTAAATATCTTGTTACATAATGGGTGCTGGATTCAGCCAGTTAGCATGTGTTTTAGTATTTATTTCCTTCTGTCTTAAAACTCTGTTCAGGCATGCGACATCGTTTGATATAAAAATCTGATGTGTTCCATTCACACGACTTTCTATACATCTCTGCAACAAATTGTTGTTCTATTTACTTCATACTAATCGAGAAAAAATGAGAAAAAATAGTCTTATTTCTTGCTTCCTTGTAAGTAGAAGCGAAATAAGGGAATACGATAGGCTAAAGTAATCAAAAGCTGGTTGCTATGTTACTGAAGTTCCTTTGTTTGTATGGACAGAATTTTTAAAGCTGAAACCAAAAACAAGGAATATCTAAAAAACGATCAACTCCACGAAAAAAAAAACAACATAAATTTTGTGTTTAGTGTGTCCTACATTTTTGTGTGGTAAGTTTTTGTCTATCTCTTACAGTTTAGCAGTTATGCAAAATTCCGTAAAATTCATCCAGAATTAAGTAGTCTTCAGAGGCTATTCCCAGACAATTTAAGATATACATATTATTTGTCGGGTAGATATCTTTAATATTCGACATTTTAATCAAAATCGTTTGAGCCACTTTTGAGAAAATCCAAATGTTCGATAAAAGTTCCATGTAAAGGGTAGTTGGGGGTGGAGTGATTTTCTAGAAAATCTTCGTGTCGCATCCTTGCAAGATACCAAACTTAAATACCAGGTTTGGTATTTAACGGTCTTTTCGTTTTTAAGCTATGCTGTCCACAGACACACGCACACAAGCACACACACAGATCACCTAGGCAGTGTGGTGGTAGCGTGTCTGCTTCACATTCAACAGTTTGCGAGTTCGAATCTCGCTTAAGGCGAGTACTCGGATAAGGTTTTTTTCAGGTTTTTCCCTTATCCTGAGAAGACGAATGTCGAGTAACTTTAAGCTCCATGGACCTCGAAATCATTTGAGCATCATTTCACCAATTTCATTCATCGTCCGATATGATCAGCCCGGTTAAAGGACGTTGAATAAAACAAAACAAAAAAAGCACACACACGGACCTTTTTCCAAAAATGCTTTTTTGGATTCAGGGGGACCCAAAACATGTATTTCCGGTGAAATCTCACTATCGAATTTTGGGTGAAATATAATACCTTCTCTAAACACTATATAGAGAAGGTAACATTTTTATGATTACATACTTTGTAAATTAAAATTACATATTTAATTTAGGAATGGAATTTCTTTTATTGTAAGATATATAATAGTTTATTACATTAAATATAATTAATATAATAGAAAAAAATGAGAATAATAAAAATCAATTTAAAGGTATTATTTGTGGGATAAAGAGGTATTAAATTATTAATAATTTTAATATGATGTTTTAAAATCGAAACATTCTTGTGTGGAATACAAAGGATTTGCAACCAACCATTCCAAATATTCCATTTAAAATTGTGTATACAATGCATGTGATGGATAGGAATTTCCCGAAGCACGGGCAACAGCAAGTTAGGCGTTATCTCTCATCTGCGGGTTGTAGACACCGATGAACACGTGAGATTATTCGATTCACGACAACCTATCAGTAAAGAGGGTTGACATTGAACGTTAGAAGGGAAGATATGTAACAATTTGTTTATCTAAGGAAGTTGTACAGGATATCCTCTCGTGTTCTTCTAAAGTGTTCGTATCTGAATGCATTTTGGAACCAGTTCACTTCCTGTGTATTTACCCAATTCTGACATCAATTGTAAACGTACTAGGTCAGTGGAAAAGTTCTGCTTTTAACATTTTTAGTTCTGGTGAATAATGCTCCCTACCAACACTTTACTCTGCCTTCCACTTATTTCATCTCTCTCCTTTTAGCCTTCCCTACTACTTACCTTAAGCTATATGGGAGTTGGGCATAGCCCAAAAATTCGTAATCGCTGTTCCACCGCAAATCTTGACATCTTTTGAATCCGAAAAAGAACCTCTAGAAAATGGTCTTAGATGAGATAAAGAGCGGGTAGTAGGGAGAAACAGAAATATATTTTGAAAACGAAAAGTCAGAATAACGCCTTTTCCACTTTCTTTACTGCGTGCAGTAAGTAGGGAAAGCATTTCACTCAAAGACATTTGGTATGTTCCCTTTGCATCACTTTCAGTACATATTCTACAACTCATTCCTACAAAAACCTGTGCCTACCATGCTAATCCCAATAACCAAGAGCAGTTTTATTATACGTTTTATTACGTATTTTCTATTAGGTACAAAAGGAATAAGAGAGTGCACTAGGCTGAAGCGATAGTCAAATCTTTTAAAAGCTGGTCGCTAAGTGATGAAATTCCGTTCTTTGTGAATGCCCTGGAGTACGCTAAAATAAAAACGAATTACGATATCCCATTTGAAAATGTTAAATATTGTATTTGTTTACGACGACGTCAATTGGCAGGAGTAGATCAGCACTATTGTTGTGTCGGAATTTTATCCCAAGAGTCATTCTACTGAGTGGGACTTTTATGAAAACTTTAAAATTATTGGTCACCGCTGGGCTTAAACCCGGGACGTGTGACTAAAAAGACAGTGCTAAACCAACTGAGCCTCCCAGACCGACTAGTAGATTCACGAATAAGCTTTTGTATGAATATTTTGTAAGGCAGTGAGTAGAGAATGCCAGGTGAGTGCAACACAAGTTTTGTTTTAAGAATAATAAAATATCTTATACATGAAACTAACACAGACAATAGCACTTAGACTTTTTCTTATCATCCTAAAATATAATAATCTGTGTGAAGTTGGGTCATTTTACCAGTAAAAGCTGATCAAAGCAGACAAAAAAATCTGATGTGTTACAATCAAATGCCTTTCTCTAGCTACTCTACAAAAAACTTCTTACAAAAGATAATTATTCTTTCAACACCACGCTAATCGAGATAAACATTAGCAGAATTTTGTTACTTAGTTCGTTATAAGTAGACTGGAACTAAGGGAATGCACTAGGCTAAAGTGATAGTCAAATGTTTTAAAACATGTTGGTTTGCAATTGTCATTGCAAATCACTTCTTTGCTTGGCCAGGAGTAGAACAAAAGAAAAACAGACACTCCCGTCTGAGAAAAGTATAAATACTTCACAGCTGAAACTAATAACAAGGAATACCTCGAAAACAGTAAGCGCCAAGAAAAAATGTATATGACATAACTTGTGTATTTTAACAAGATCTACATTTTTTGTTTAGTAAGTTTTTGTCTATCTCTTACGGTTTACAAGTTATGCCAAATTAGGCAAGATTCATCCAGAATAAACCGGTCTTTAGAAGCTATTCCCATAAAATTCAAGATATAACTTTTATTTGCGATAGGAATGGCTTTAATATGTAGTATTTTAATCAAAATTGTTAGAACCATTTTAAGAAAACCAAAATGTTCTAAAATTGTTCCATGTAAAAGGTAGTTAGAGGTGGGGGGATTTTCTTGAAAATCTTCGTGTCGCATCCTTGGAAGATACCAAGCTTAAATACCAAGTTTGATATTTAACCGTCTTTTCGTTTTTGAGCTATGCTGTCCATAGACACACACACACACACACACATACAGGGACCTGTTTCTGAAAATGCTTTTTTTGTACTCAATGGGTACTAAAACATGTATTTGCGGTGAAATCTTGACATCAAAATTTTGGGTGGAATACAATACTTCTCTATCCCTATGTACATTGTACATACGGTCATAGAGAAAGTAAAGAACCCAATAAACTTAATGATTGGAGTATTCAGAAACCACCATACTTAACAATAGTGCCAATTTATAGAGTACAACCTTCCCTTAAACATGGACCAAAGTTTGTCACTCTACACTAAAGCGTGTAGGAAGAAGTTATCATTTTGTTCTGTGAAGTAGTCTCAGAACTTACAGTACAAAATAGCAGATCAGTACAATTTTTAAAAACAAATTTAAAATATAAGTATTTTGCCTATGGCGATAAAATATGTGGGGATATCGTGTCTGCCTGACATTCAACAGGTCACGAGTTCGAATCACGCTTAGGGCAGTTACTTGGATAAGATTTTTTCCCTTATCCTGAGAAGACGAATGACGAGTAACTTTAAGCTCCATGGGTCCTGAGATCATTTGAACATCATTTCACCAACTTCATTCGTCGTCGATATGACCAACCAGGCTAAAGGACTTTTTACTTTCTCTACATGTACTATGTACATAATGTATAGAGAAGGTATTATATTGCACCCAAAAATTCGATACCGAGATTTCACCGGAAATATATGATTTGAGACCCCCTGAATCGAAAAGAAAAATTTAGAAAAATTTACGTGTGTGTGTATGTGTGTGTCTGTGGGCAGTATAGCTCAGAAACGAAAAGACCCTTAAATACCAAACTTGGTAGTTAAGTTTGGTATCTTCCAAGGATGCGACACTAAGATTTTCAAGAAAATCGCCCCACCACAAACCACATTAGTCTTTTAATTGAAGGCTTGTATGAATGGTTGGATGAGGTAAATTCTGTTTTATATTTATTAAATTGAATTTAGATTTTAAGTAAAAAGACTTAAATGTTATTAAGGGACGAGAAGACCCTATAGAGAAGTCCCTACCCTTTACATGGAAATATTTTCGAAAATTTTGATTTTCTCAAAAATGGCTCTGACGATTTTGATTAAAGTATTGTATATCAAAGATATTTACCTGACAAAAATGTATATTTTCAATATTCTGGGAATAGCCTCTGAGGACTACTTTATTCTGGGTGAATTTTACGGAATTTTGCATAACTGCTAAACCGTAAGAGATGGACAAAAATGTACCACACAACAAAAGTAGAGCACTTTAAAACATACAATTTATGTTATATATATTTTTTTTTCCTGGAGTTATTGTTTTTTAGATATTCATTGTGTTTGATTTCAGCTATGAAAAACTTAAATTTTCTCATACAGGAATTTATCAACTCCTATCCATACAAACAAATGAACTTCAGACACATAGCAACTACTTTTGACTATCACTTTAACCTATGATAATCCCTTATTTCGCTTCTAATTTCAAGGAAGCAAGTAATAAGGCTATATATGCTAAGTTTTTCGCGAATAGCATGAAGGAAATGGAAGCAATGGCTTTTTAATATAATTTTTTTTGCAGAGATGTTGAGAAAGTCATGTGAATGGAACACATGAGATTTTTACCTTAGCTTTATGCTCCCTGTTCTTCTCTAATTTAGAGGTAATGCCGCACTTGAATCAGTTATTTGACTCGAGGTACCATCAAAAACAAAAAATTGAGTTCTTCATTTACCACGTACTATTTATTACTCATCATATATTTGTGCCTAGGAGTAATTTCTAAATAAATGATAAGTCTTTAGTTTCAACAAATAGAAACAACTTTCAAACGATTATTTTCGCTAGATGACTTTTAATTAAAGTATACACTTGGAGTTGTTACTGGGAGTGTTCGAAAATGGCTACTGTTTACGAAAGAAACTTTATTATACACAAATTTGGAGTTTGTGAACTTCAGAATGAAGACCTCAGACTATTCACAGAAAATTATATATATCAGGACCTCTGCAACAGACTTTGAGGATCGATACATCTTAGTATGCTCCAATATAAATTTTCGATACCTACATTTTACAGAAAATGCATGTTTTAAGGTCTCCTGTACCCAAAAAAACATCTTAAGAAAAAGATCAGTGTGTGTCCGTGTGAGCATATATCTGTGAACACGATAGCTCAAAAACGAAAAGTCGATAAAATACCAAACTTGATATTTAAGTTTAGTATCTTCCAGATTTTTAGGGTAATCTCTACCCCAAACAACCCTTTAGATGTAAAAAATGTTGATTCAAAGATGATTCTATCGATTTTGATTATAATACAGTATATTAAAATATTTAAATGGCACATAAATTGTATATCTGATTTTTTTTGGAAAACCACTTTATTCTGGACGAACTTTGCTGAATTTTGCATAACTGATAAACCATAAGAGATAGATGATAATTTACTACACAAAAATGTGGATCTCGTTATAACACACAATATATGTCATATACTTTTTTCGCGGAATTGACCATTTTGAGCTGTTCCTTATTAGCTTCAGTTGTAAGATACTTATACTTTTCTCATACGGCAATTTATCAACTCCTGGTAATGCAAAGAAACGAACTTCAACCACATGGCAACTATTTAAAAGATTTGACTATCACTTTAGCCTATTGCATTCCCTTATTTCCCTTTTACTTATAAGAAAGTAAGTAATAAGTCCATTTCTGCCTATGGTTATCTCGATTAGCTTGAAGTATATAGAAGAATAAACTTATTAACAATAATTTATTACAGAGATGTAGAGAAGGTGATGTGAATGGAACACATCAGAGTTTTTGTCGAGCAACCACCATCTTTCGACACATTGGTTTGGAATTACGAATCTATATTGGACACGTGCATCCTTTAAACAAGTCACGCAACAACAGAGGAGAGTTCAATAAGGAAGCGGTTCGAAGTCTCTACCCCGAACGCGATTACATTCATTGTACCATTGTAGCAATTATTGCTGGACACATTTGAACGACTTAAGCATTTATTGAATTTCGTTAAAATGCAGTGGCAATTCGCACAATAAATTCCTCCCTATTCTTCAACTGGGGTGGTGTAATGAACACTCTTGAAAAGCCGCCACAGAAAGAAATCCAGTGGGCTTAAAACAGGTGATCTAGCTGCCCATGCAGCAGGCCCCCCTCTTCCTATCCACTTTTTTTTCTCCCAAAAGTGATCTTAAGATGTCTTCGTACAACCTGGTTGGTATACTGGAGAGCTATCATGTTAGAACCGAATGTTCCTTCGAATCATAAGAGGTACATTCTCAAAGAATAGGGATCGGTGTTGAATCTCTCAAACACCCCTTCTTCAAACGCAGATGTCCACTACCGAGACGTGAGCGAAGAAATTCCATTCCACGAAGGCGTTGAGAAATTCGAGCAAACATTGTGTGGTGTGGGTGACATCTGCCAGGAAACCGCTCTTGATAGATACGAGAATTTCTCTATCGTTTCCAATGGCCTGTCCGTAAACTATGGTAAATCAAAGTCAGGCATATTCGATGAAGGATTACTAACTGCTGTTTGTGTTATGGCACGAAGAGTTAAAGATGATTTGTGAACAAGTACTCTGTTAAATTGGGCTGTTCGTCTCAGACCTACCAAATCTGTGAAATCCAGTCCATTTCTCTCTTTTTGGCTTTAGCAAGATATAATAGTAATATTAAAAATAATAATAATAACAATAAAAATAGCAATAATAAGAGTATTCTCAATGTAATATTTAAAACAAACTATACAGAAGCAAGAAAAATTCATGAAAACTTCCTCCTATAAGCAAACATTGTGTCACTTTGTTTGCGGAGAAACAATTCCTGAGTAAGAAAAATCTGCTTGTGCTTGTAAAATATAGCCCAGTGAACTTTAGAAAAAAATATTTAGATAAAAAAGCTAACCAGATGTAAGAGACAAGAAAGGGGCGATGTCATTTGATTCAGCGATTGTAAACAATCAGAGAGTCAAAGTACTTTGGCTGTGCCTCTCACAACTGTCCTATTGGGTACGCTTTAAACAGAGGTAAATAAATCCGTAATAATGTTTCGTAAGATACAGGTTGTTTGACAAAAATGTCCCTCTCTGCGAAATCTATCATTACTCAGAGTTTATCGCACACCCTCTATATGTGTATATATTATTAAAAATGCAAACAACTTAACATATACTATTTTAGAAATAAACAAATATTTCCCTTATAGGCCATAGTTTGGGGTGGATGGATTGTTTTAAAAACCTTCGTTTCACACTTCTGATAATGCTGAACTTCAATAATATTTATGCGAATTCTTGCTTTTCACTTATAATGTTTATTGTTCACAGACACAAGCGCGCACTTTAACATAAACATTTGTAAACGGGAGGTCCGCGGTTCAAATTCCGTCAAGATCGTTGTCGCTGCCTGGGGTCACTTCCAGGTTTTCCTCTCTCCTCGTATGCATTAAATGCGAAACGATACCCTAAGCTTACACTTGGAATATTTCCTTCCCTTATTTTCCTTCCCTATTATAGTTTCATTTCAAACATCACCACTATCCACCGCCTGTGGTGTTGTATGCTGTAAGAACGAGCATTGAAAGCAATTAAATAACCACTAAGAAACACTCAAAGACCATTTTCCAATAGTGTTTTCTACATTAAAAAATCTGATGTGTTCCATTCAAATGACTTTCTCTATATCTCTGTAACAAATTATTGTTAATAAGCTTATCTTTTATTTATTTCATACTAATCGATAAAAATTAGCAGAAATATTCTTATTTCTTGCTTTATTGTTAAATAGAAGCGAAATAAGGGAGTATCATATGTTAAAGAGAAAGCCAAAAGCTGGTTGCTATGTGTCTGATGTTCCTTTATTTGTATGGACAGGAGTTGGCAAATTCCTGTATAAGAAAAGTATAAGTTTTACAAAGCTGAAACCAAGAAACAGGAATATCTCAAAAACGATCAACTCCACGAAAAAAGGTATGTAATATAAATTGTGTGTTTTAACGGGCTCTACATTTTTTGTGGGTTCATTTTTTGTCCATCTCTTACGGTTTAGTAGTTATGAAAATCTCATCCAGAATAAAGTAATCTTCAGAGGCTATTCCCAGAAAATTCAAGATATACATTTTATTTGTCAGGTAAATATCTTTGATATACGAAATTTTAATCAAAATCATTAGAGCCATTTTTGAGAAAATCGAAATTTTCGAAAAAAGTTCCATGTAAAGGGTAGTTTGGGGTGGGGGATTTTTCTCAACATCTTCGTGTCGCATCCCTGGAAGATACTAAACTTAAATACCAAGTTTGGTATTTTACCGACTTTTCGTTGTTGAGTTATCGTGTTCACAGACACACGAACACACACACACACACACACACACACACGCACGGACCTTTTTGTGAAAATGCTTTTTTTGGATATAGGGAACCCTAAAACATATATTTCCGGTGAAATCTCGGTATCGAATTTTTGGGTGGAGTGCAATACCTTCTCTATACACTATGTACATAGTGCATATAGAGAAAGTAAAAAGGAAGCTTTCTGGGCTAACTATACACGGTTAAAACTGAAAATGTCTGGTATCAATATCAAGGGTAACTTTCAACTTGGCGATATTAACGAGCACATAGCGGGAGGAGTGTTAAATCTATCTATGAGTAGCATTTACTAATAATATTTCCTCACCATTTTCTACTTTCTCTACACGTACTATGTACACAGTGTATAGAGAAGGTATTGCACTCCACCCAAAAATTTGATACCGAGATTTCACCGGAAATATATGTTTTAGGGTCCCCTGTATCCAAACAAAAAACATTTTCAGAAAAAGGTCCGTGTGTGTGTGTGTGAGTGTGAGTCCTTGTGTCCGTGTTTCTGTGAACACGATAACTCAAAAACGAAAAGTCAGTAAAATACCAAAATTTGTAATTTTAGTATCTTCCAGGGATGCGACAGGAAGATTTTAAGAAAAATCCCCCCACCCCAAACTACCCTTAAAATGGAACTTATTTCGGAAATGTTGATTTTCTCATAAAAAAGCTCTAACTATTTTGATTAAAATATGGTATATTAAAGATCTTGAATTTTCTGGGAATAGCCTCTGAAGCCAACTTTATTCTGGATGAATTTTATGGAAATTTGCCTAACTGCTAAAGCGTAAGAGATGGACAAAGCCTTAACACACCCAAAATGTAGAGCACGTTAAAACACGCAATTTATATTATACACATTTTTTTCATGGAGTTTATCATTTTTGATATATTTTTGGTTTTACCTTTAAAAAACTTACATTTTTCTCATACTAGAATTTGTCAGCTCCTGTCCATACATACAAAGGACTTCAGTCTCATACGTAGCAACCAGTTTTTGACTATCACTTTAACCTATATTACTCCTTTATTTCCTTCTACTTACAAGGAACCACGTAATAAGAATATTTCTACTAATTTTTCTCGATTAGAATGAAGTAATTGAAAGCATAAACGTTTTAACAATAATTTGTTGCAGAGATGTAGAGAAAGTCATGTGAATGGAACACATCAGATTTTTAAAGCTTACTTTGTTTTTGTTTAATTTGATTTATTTGTGGATCTAATGTTCTATGCCAAAATAGCCTTTGCTTTGTCTAAGTTTCGTTCCTCCATGAACAGGTGCTTCAAAATACAGGCAGTTGAGCATCAGGTGTTATAATCTCATTTAGACAGGCTCACGGCAACAGATGGCCTTAATTGGATGAAATTAAAGCCAATCTTGGATTGGATTTATCGGTTTTTACTTTCTCTACCATTTAGCTGTAGAAGATACAGGGAGTACCGTATTCCATTCTAAATTCGAGAACGAGATTTCTCCAAAAAAAAGCAAGACTTTACGTCTTCCATGAATGTGTGTCCGTGTGCTAAAAGGAATGTCAGGTTAACACCACTCACGGTATTGAAGTTCAGCAATCCTACTGCATATATTGAAAATGTTTGGTAAATTTTTATTTGTTCAAAAATGCCTCTATCGCTTTTGCAGAAAGTGCCATATGTTCACGATATTTTCCCAACCGATTAAATGATAACCTAAACGTTCGTTGATACTCGTGAAATACTTTTCGGTATGAAAAAATTGTGTAGCTATTAATAACTGACTGGACACAGACAGAAACGCATTGCATGTAAAATGCATATATTTCTGAAACATAAATTACCTTAAATAATTATTCTTGTGGTATTTATCGTTTCCAAGATATCCCTTATTATTGGTTTTTAATTTTAATTGTTTTCCCCATTACAAGTAAGTACCTATTTTTATGTGTCTCGAACATGCAAAGAGAAAAATGTCAAAGCCAGCACTTAACGAATCGCTTTTTACTGTTTTTACTTCGTATATAGTACATGGGTAGAGAAGGTATTGCATTCCACCAAAAATTCATCCCGATATTTCACTGAAAATACACATTTTAGGATCCTCTGCATACAGAAAAAGCATGTTTAATTTCTGTAAACGTACTAGATACATAAGTAGACAAAGTGTTGCATTTCACCCGAAAATTAGACATCGAGTTTTCACCGAAACTATTCTTTTATTTAGAAGCCCCTGATTTAAAAACGAACACTTAAAAAAAAAGGTCCAATATATATTTGCTTGTGTATGTGTGTGTCAGCGCGCGCGCGTGAACAACACAACTCAAAAACGAAAAGTTCGTGAAATACGAACATTGGTATTTAAGTTCAACGTTTTTCCAAGGATGCGAAAGAAATTTTTTAGGAAAATTCATGCAGCACTTCTAACCTTTATATGGAACACTTTTCGACAATTTTGATTTTTCAAAAAAAGCTAACCAATTTTGATAGAACTTCCATATCTTTGATATTCTGAATTTTCTTGGAATAATTTCTGAAGGCATCTTCATTTTGGATGGATGTTGGTTAACTGGTAAACCATTACAAAGGCACAAATACTTACTGCACAAAACATGCAGATTTTATGCTATTTACATGCTATAAGATACACGGTTTTATACTACATACATTTTTATTGTCCAGGTAACTATTTCGGAGGTATTCCTTGTTATCGGTTTCATAAAAAGCTTTCTTAAACGGGAATTTGTCATTCCTTTTTAGCAACGAATTTCAATTACGTAGCAACCAGATTTTAAAACATTTGGCTATTGTATTCCCTTGTTTCCATTCTACCTATACGAACTAAGTAATTAGGCGATTTTGCTAATGTTTATCTTAATCAACATGGAGTAGAGAGAAGAATAAGCTTTTGTTCTCATCCGGAAGTCCCGGGTTCGATTCCCGGCTGGGGCGGGCTTAGGCAGAATTATTCCTCTCAGAGTCTAGGAGTATGTATGTGAGAGTGAATATGTGTGTATTTAAGGAAAATTAAACAATTTAAACCTAACGTAAAAAAACCTACAGACAATAAGTTGTTTCTACTGCAAAGCTCTTGATATGACCTTAGATATTAAAGGGGATCTATAAATGAAAGTATAAAATAAAGAAAAGCTTTTGTAACACTATTTTACTACAGAATACGTAGATAACGTCATATGAACTGAACACACCAGTTTTCTTTATTTAAAACCTTCAGGTATTATAACGGTCTCATATTAAATGATATAATGATAAATAAAGCATTAATCTGTGAAATACAGAAGTATATTGGTGTATCGTTAGCAATGTAATGACTGAGTTTTATTTATGAACGCTCTTTAACTATATGGTTCTTAGCGTTCCATTCTATATTAGCTGTGAAAGACCGCTTAATTTTGCTCTGAGGCCTTTTAATCAGACGAGGTTCTTTTACGTGTCGTAAATCAATTAAACGACTACCGGCTTCACTTCCTTTCCGAAGGAAACCATGATAAGGATTTTTACTGTACAAAATTACTGGAATAGCTCAGTTAGACGTGCGTTTGTTGTTTACTACAATAATATTGAAAATATCTCAGTAAAATTTAGTTTCGCACCATAGTGTACTAAATTCCAGGAGAATTTCTAGCTCTAGAAGAGGCAGTAAAATAGAGTATAAATAATGGAGTTAATGTACGTAATTTTGGTGATTCACAAGCACCACTTAAAGCAGGTAATAATTACTATTGTCTTAATGCGTTAGAAAATTAATTATGGAAAGTAATTTACACATTTGTATAGGATGGGTACGAGGACATGATGGTACAATTGGAAATGAAATAAGGAGGCTAGTGTCATTAACTCAGAAGTTACAGAATACAAATATAGTAACCATCCCATCTGTCAAAGTAAACTATTATGTAACATTCAAATGGCGGAAAAATGGAATGAAGAGAGGATTACCAGCAATGCTGGTGTATTAGACTGCCTCCGTGGTCGAGTGGTCTGCGAGCTTTCTAACCCGGAGGTCCCGGGTTCAATTCCCAGCTGCGGCGGGTAACTTTTCTTTAGCTAGAACTATTCCCTATCCCCCACAGAGTCTGGAAGTGTGAATGTGTGTATGTTTGAGGAAAATAAAATGATTTAAACCAAACGTAAAAGAGCCTACAGACAACGAGTTGTTTCTAATGCAAAGCCCTCGATATGACCTTAAATGTTAAAGGGGGCTATATAAATAAAACGATAAAAAAAATCTGATATTTCCATTCACATAACTTTCTCTATACCTCAGCAACAAATTATTATTAAAAAGCCTATTCTTCTATTTACTTCATGCTAATCAGTAAAAAATTAGCAGATACAGCCATATTACTTGCTTCCTTATAAGTAGAAGCGAAACAAGGGAGTACCATAGATTAAATTGATAACCAAAAGCTGGTTGCTACGTCACTGAATTTCCTTTATTTATTTGGACAGCAGTTGACAAATTCTTGTATGAGAAAAGTAAAGTTTTTCATAGCAGAAACCAAAAATAAGGAATGTCTCAAAAACAGAGAACTCCACGAAAAAAATGTATATAAATAAATTGTGTGTTTTAACGTGCTCTAGATTTTTGTATAGCAAGTTTTTGTCCGTCTCTTACGGTTTAGCAGTTATTCAAAATTCAGTAAAATTCATCCAGAATAAACTACTCTTCAGAGGCTATTCCCAGAAAATTCAAGATATACTTTTTATTTGTCAGGTAAATATCTTTAATATACGAAATTTTAATCAAGATAAATAATTATCCTTATTTAGTTGAAACCAAAATAGAGGTTTATCACTGTTAATGATAACATTGAATAAACTATTCCAATTAAGAAGATGTGTTGATCGAATAAAAACTGCTAACTTATTATTCAATCCTTAGAGCCATTTTTGAGAAATTAAAAAATTTTGAAAAAAGTTCCATGTAAAGGCTAGTTGGGGGTGGAGGGATTTTTCTCAAAATCTTAAATAACAAGTTTGGTATTTTACCTAGTTTTTGTTTTTGAGTTATCGTGTTCACAGACACATGGTCACACACATACACACACACGGACCTTTTTCCGAAAATGACTTTTTTTAGATAAAGGGGACCCTAAAACACATATTTGCGGTGAAATATCGGTATCGAATTTTTGGGTGGAGTGCAATACCTTCTCTATACACTATGTACATAGTACGTATAGAGAAAGTAAAAATACTGGTGCATTGACTAGACGTCTGTTCCATAATACTGTTCAAGATGGACTTAAGTGTGGAGTGTTCATAGCCAGCATGTTTCCAGTTTTTTTCTGGACATGGCAAATTTAGAGATTATTTTGAGCGATTTAAAATAAATTTTAAAACTGGCTTGCTCTATGTATGTGAAGAGTGTGTTTTGTCTGTGGAACACGTTTTGTTTGATTGTCCTGCTTTTCGCAGAAATAGTTTTATTTAATTGCACATTTAAACAACCGTAGTATGGATTAATAGAGACCACTACAATATATTTTAAAATCTGAGTGCTGCTACAAAGAGTTTGAAATGTTTATTACCATTATTTTTTCTAAACTTTAAAGTTTATATTAGGATCCTTTATAGTATGTTTCAATCAAATATGATTGTTCATTTTTACTATCTCTACACGCACTATGTGCATAGTGTATAAAGAAGGTACCGCACTCCACCCAAAAACTCTATACCGAGATTTCACCGGAACTATGTTTTAGGATCCCTTATATTAAAAAAAAAGCATTTCCACAAAAAGGTCCGTGTGTGTGTGTGTATGTGTACGTGTGTCTGTGAACACGATAACTCAAAAACGAAAAGTCGGTAAAATACCAAACTTGGTATTTAAGTTTAATATCTTTCAGGGATGCGACACGAAGATTTTGAAAAAAAAAATCCCCCCACCCCAAACTACCCTTTACATGGAGCTTTTTTCGAAAATTTTAATTTTCTAAAAAATGGCTCTAACGACTTTCATTAAAATACCGTATATTAAACATATATATCTGACAAATAAAATGAATATTTTGAATTTTCTGAGAATAGCCTCTGAAGACTACTTTATTCTGAATGAATTTTACCGAATTTTGCATAACTGCTAAACCGTAAGAGATGGAGAAAAACTTACCACACAAAAAATGTAGAGCACATTAAAACACACAATTTACGTTGTATACATTTTTTTCGTGGAGTTGATCATTTTAGAGATATTCCTTGTTTTTAGTTTCAGCTATGAAAAACTTAACTTTTCTCACAAGGCCTTTTTAAACTCCTGTCCATACATACAAAGGAACTTCAGTCACATAGCAACCAGCTTTTGACTATCATTTTAACTTATAGCACTCTCTTATTTCGCTTCTGCTTAAAGGTAACAGATAATAACACTATTTCTGCTAATTTTTTTCTCGATTAGCATGAAGTAAATAGAAGCATAATCTTTTTAACAATAATTTGTTGTAGAGATGTAGAGAAAGTCATGTGAATGGTACACATCATATTTTTTTGGGGTGTATATTATATTATTGTATGTTTTTGTCTGTTATACTATTGTATTATCTTATCATGTGTATAAAAATATAACCCAACATAAAAAAGGGTTAATCAAATGAAATTCAATAATGATTTGTACGCCGAAAGCATACATTGCCGTGTTTGAACTGCCCTTGGAAAACAAAGGCCAGCATCTTACAACTAGACATGGAGGACGACCAGTCAGTAGGAGATAAGGAAAAATTACAATACTCATTAAAATAATACTGGAGAAGTACATTAAGATTACATTTCACATTTCAACCGTGAAGACCAGTTATCACCAGACAGCTCATTGGACATACAACCCTGACTCACTCCCATGAACCATGTGTCACCACCTGTGTATCAACATTGTCAAACAGAGCTCCTTGTTCGACACATTAACGACTTCCACAATTTCAAAAACAAACACAGCAGTCTAACAGTATGGAACTGCTTAACAACGCTACTTGATATAAAACTTTTTCAGTTTTATGAAATCTAGCATAATGTAAAAATATATGTAGAAACTTAATGCATGTAGTCGGGATACTACTGTAAAGTTAAGGTGGCTTAAATAAATGAAAAAATCTGATGTGATAATCTCACATAAAGTTCTCTAGCTGTTCTTCAAACAAACTTCTTACAAAAGATTATTCCTCGTTCTATACAATGCTAATCGAGATATAAACATTAGCAGAATGTTCTTATTGCTTAATTCCTTATAAGTAGAAGGGAATGCACTAGACTAAAGCGATAGCCAAATGTTTTAAAAGCTGCCATTATGCGATTGTCGTTGTAATTCGCCTTTTTACTTGACTAGGAGTAAAACAAAAGAAAAAGGGACACTTCCTGTCTGAGAAAAGTATAAGTATTTTAAAATTGAAACCAATAACAATGAATATCTTGGTAACGGTCAACTCTACAACAAAAATGCATATGATATATATTGTGTATTTTGACGAGATCTACATCGCTTAAGTACGGTTTTGTCTTACGGTTTACCATTGTGAAAAATTTCGCACAATTCATCCAGAATAAAGATGTCTTTAGAGGCTATGCCCAGAAAATTCAAGATTTTGTTAAGTAAATATCTTTAATATACAGTATTTTAATCAAAATCGTTAGAGGCATTTTTCAGAAAATTCTTCTATTTAAAGGGTAGTTGGGGGTGGGGATATTTTCTTGAAAATCTTCGTGTCACATCCTTGGAAGTTTGGTACTTGATGGACGTTTTGTTTTTGAGCTATGCTGCCCCCCCCTCCAACTCTGACAGGCACAAATATACACACACGGACATTTTTCTAAAGGTGTGTTGTTGTTTTTGGATTCAGGATATCCCAAAATATTTCCGGTGAAATCTTGGAATCGAATTTTTGGTTGCTATACAATACCTTCTCTATACACTATGTATACAATACTGTAGAGAAAGTAAAAACAGAATACACCAAACAACTGAAAATTACTATACACTTAGGGAAACAGCTACAGCTTCTGAGACACTGAAAAATTAATGTTTAATAGTTATTTTCTTAATATTCACAAGCCATAAAAAATCATATTTAACCAATCAAAATAATGCTTCTTTCAAACACAATAAGTTTGATTTAAATTTACGATTAGATTTAATATTAAAAGATTTTGTGTGTCTCATCCACATGATTTTCTCTTCAAGTTCTGCAACAATTTAGTTTTACATAAGCTCTCTCTATTTCCAGCTAATGGCATCGCCCTCCGTGGTGTAATGGTTACCATGCTAGCTTCATATACCCAAGGTTGCGGCTTCAAACCCGGCGGAGAACGATGGATTTTTTCGGGTGTAAAAATCTTTAGCATGGCTTCCTTCGGAAGGGAAGTAAAGCCGTTGGTCCCGTGTCGTAGATAAAGAGCGTCCAAAAATAACACGCCATTTCCATTTTGCCAGCTAATGGCGATAAATATTAGCAGAAATGGTCTTATTACTTAGTTCCTTATAAATAAAAGAAAAATAAGGGTATACATTAGACTAACACGATAATGAAATATTTTAAAAGCAGGTTGCTATGTGATTGAAATTCCCTTCTTCATGACCGGGATGAAAAAAAAAAAGAATCTCATATATTCCATTTACATGACCTTCTCTACCTGTTCTGCAAACCAACTATTCTTACAAAAGACTGCTCTTTTATGTACTTTAAGATAAGCGAGATAAAAGTTAGAAGTGGTCTTATTACTTGCATTCTTGTAAGCAGAGCAAAATAAGGGAATACCAATCGCCCTAAGGGATAGTTAAACTTTTAAAACAGTCACTATGTGATTGTCCTTAAAAGTGGGTTCCCTTTATATGACCAGAAGTAAAACAAATATATATGAAATAAATGTCAACTTCCTGTTTGACAAAAACGTTTAAAATATTTCAATATTGAAACGAATTACAATGAATATCTTAGAAATGGTTAACTCCAAAAAAACTGTGTATTTCATAATTTTGTGTTTTAAGATATTTACATTTTTGATAGTAACTTTTTGTCTATCTCTTAGCGTTTCCCAACTATGCAAAGTTTATTCAGAATGGAGAGGACGCTCAGAGGCTATTCCTCACAAATCAAGATATTTATTTTGTCATGTAAATATGTTTAATATACGGTATTTTAATCAATTCGCTAGAGACATGTTTGAGAATATTCAGATTTCGAAAAGCTTTCCAATTAAAGGATATTTGGGGTGAGGGACTTTCCTGATTTTTCTTCATATCCATTATTTGTAGAAGCTAAATTTAAATACAAAGTTTGGTATTTAGTAGCCTTTTTGTGTTTGAGTTATGCTGTCCTCACACAAACGCTTACACGCACACCTGACCTATTTCTAAAATGCTTTTTAAACAGAGGTGCTCAAAGCATGTATTTCCAGTGAAATCTCGGTATAGGATATTTTGGTGGAATACAATGCCTATTCTACCTGCGATGTACATAATAAGTGTTTGGTAAAGAAAGTAAACTGGTTTGCTCCTTTCGGTGCTATAATCAACATTTTGCCTAGTATAGGGATGATCTATGAATCTATGATGGAGTGATTTTGAATGCATTTAAAATACACTTAATTTGAAAGACGAAGTTTAGTAAAAAAAAATGATCAAACAATATTTATGCAATTATTTAAATGTTATATTTTAGATGCTCTAGTAGTAATTAATTGTTTTCAGGCAAAGTCCCAAACAGAGAAATATAATTCTTCTCATTTCACTAGATTATACAATCAGGAATAACCACAAAGAAGTTTCTATAAAATCTATGGAGTATTTTTTAATTCTGAGGGAAAACTTCAGAAAAATCTTATATGTTTCATTCACATGACTATCTATACATCTCTGTAACAAATTATTGCTAAAAACCGCCTGTTTCCATCTATTTCATGACAATTGACATAAACATTAGCAGCAATTGTCCTTATACCTTGATTTCTTGTAAGTAGAAGGAAAAATATCTAATGTGTTCCATTCAGATGATGTCCACTGCTGCTTCGCAAACAAACCTTTTATTCAAAACATTAATCTGTTATCTATATCATGGTAATCCAGATAAACATAAGAAAAATTATTCTTATTACTAGCTTCCTTGTAAGTAGAAGGGAAATAAGAAAATCACGGGCTATAGCGGTAATCTCGTCCTATAAAATCCGATCGCTTGTGAAACAATTCCAATCTCTTTGCTTGCCAGTAATAAAAAAAAATCGAGAAACTAGATGAAAGATGTCTTCCATTTGAAAAAAGTTTAAGTGCCTAAAATTGAAACCAATAATTCGAAATATCTCGAAAAGCAATTAACTCAAAAAAAAAAACGTATATGACATATTGTGTCTTTAATGAAATGTACATTTTCTGTGTAGTAATTTTTTGTATATCTTTTACGGCCTGCCAGTTATATTAAAGTCAACCAGAGCGAATAGGTCTTCAGAGGCTACTTCCTGAAAAGTCAAGATATACATTTCATTTGTCTTAAAGATATCTTAAACATGAAGTATTTAATCAAAATCGTTAGATGCATTTTTGAGAAAAATCAAAATTTTCGAAAATTTTTCCACATCGTTGGGAGTAGGGGATTTTCTTTTGGCATCTTTGGAAGATACCAAATTTAAATACCAAGTTTGGTATTTAACGGTTTCTTCGTTTTTGAGCTATGCTGTCCTCAGACATACACATACATGCTGACGGACCTTTTTATATATTTAGGAGTCCAAAACATGTATTTCCGGTGAAATTTATGTATCACATTTTTGCTATATGCTATGTACATAGCACTGTAGGGAAAGTAATAAAGATTGAACGTGGCTGTCATTGCCAGTAATTGCAACAGTTGCAGATTGTGTAAGCCTTGGAAGCTATGTATAAATTTAAGTAATTATTCTGTAAAGCCACTTAAATTATTGCAGACAATAACAGTATTTTGAAAATTGAGTTTTGAAGGTTTTAATCTGAGCCTACTCTCTTAACTAAATAACTGTGCCCTCAATTCATTCAACTTCCGTCACGCAATGACGAGTATTGTAACACCTTTACGGTGTTTTCATGATCAAGGGAGTTTCTAGTTCACCAAATCTCCACTATGCGCACATGCGACGAGATATCAACTCATCGCCCACAGATGGCACTATAGGACGAAACCACTACTTGAGGACTGAAAATGTCGAAATTTGGTCTTGGACCTTTTATTTAAAAGTACGATTTATTTTTGTTTATATTATTTTATTTAATTATTTTACCTGCAAATAAATATTACAAGGGACCAACTGTTATACTTCTCTTTTGAAAGAAGCCATGCTAACGATTTTCACGTCTGAAAAAGTCCATTACGCTCCGCAGAGTTTTGACCCACAGTCTGGTGTAATAGAGGCGGTCATGATAATTTTAACACCACGGAGGACGACTTACTCTGCACCGGAAACTAAAATTTCAAATTTAAAACACATGTCTAAAATGAATAATTTGAATTATCTATATTGAACGTTTTAATGTTTATCATAAATGGCGATTTCTTTTAAGTACAATAATATTTAAATGGGTGTATGTATGTGCGCGCGTGCGTTACGAGGTGTATTCCATACTGCAGCCTTGGGCTTACTGCACGTCAGACTTTTGGGGGATGGATGAGATGTGTGTAATTCCAGAGGGCGGCCGATATCCGAACAGCAGGGAGAGAGCCGTCGTGGAGATTCCCTAGCAGTTCACAAGCAGTTTTCATTTCGACGCGGGGAGCGGTCAGGGGCTCGTGGCTCAGTCCCGCACAGACCATTTGAGTCCGCAGACAGCCACTAGCGCCATCCCACTTCCGAGACCCGTATTTCGAGAGTGCAGTCACCTCCACGAAATGGTGACTGTGCAGTCCTCGTCGATAATTACAGCCCTGAAAGAGACCGGTTGGGATGAAATGACGGGGGACAGGAACTTTGGTGGAATGAGAAATTCTCTCCAGAATTCACCTAGTGACCCGGGAAAACCCCTGAAAAACTCATGGGTCAGAGAGGTCGATGGTGAGGAACCGATCCCACGACATCTTGAGTGCCAGTCTCAGATAAAACGCCTAAGCCACTTCGCTCAATTAACATAATAAAAGCATAAGCATTTCCAACAATTTATATAAATTCATTTGAATGTAATAATCACGATTTTCTACATATGTTAATCAAGATATATATTTGCAGAAATTTTCCATGCTATGAAGAGAAGAGCATCATTTCTAGCATATACCATATAGAAAGGCAGGCGTATGTAGTATTATCTAGGCGAGTAACGGCGGACCGTCTCGCCGTTGCTCCACTAACGGATGCTCTTGGGCGCCAGTCGCGTCATTCATGAGAAGCATGGTATAAAACGACTAACCAGGCATCTAATCCATTGCTTCTCTGGTCCAGTAATTAAACTCAGGGGAGATTTCAAAACGTGACAAGCGGCTACCTTAGCTACAAACTGGAGATCTTTCTATTGTGAAGCACTTGTCCTTTGTTCACCTTGTGTTAGTTTATGTCCCTTCATAATAAGGCGCAAACTGGAAAACATCCGCATGAAAAGCCTTCTGCTCTATAAAGCCACCCTCGTAAACATTTCCCACACTTTCTGGGGGTTGTTTAATATCTGGTGTTGACAGCTAAGCGAATTGGTGTCAACACACAAACCCACACCCATCCTACTTACCACATTATTTTCTTCATTTGTTTTACTGAACCACCACAACAGTCATAATCTTAAGCCTTTTTCTTCGTGTAAATTTTAATTTCACTGTGGGCGCTTTTTTCTTACTGACATTAGCTCTATTTCCGGGAACTCCACAGAGTGTTCGTCTGAACTTTAAAAACCTTAAGCACTGAAATTAAGTAAGAAAAAATGTTCACTGTTGGCTTACAGGAAAGAACACACAATATCATCATTTATGCGTTCTGGAATGTTTAAAAAAAATTAAACGTATTATTATAATTAATATTATTATTATTATTACTATTATTATTATTATTATTATGTTATTTCTCTAATGCTTATGCTAAGTGCTACACAAAAATTCGTTGTCGAGATTTCATCACAAGTTCATGCTTTAAGGCTCCCTTAACCCCCTAAAATCACTTTAAAAAATTTTATGTGTGTTCTATTCACATGAGTTTCTCTACATCTCTGCAACAAATTATTGTTAAAAAGCATATGCTTCTATTTACTTCATACTAATCGCGAAAAAATTAGCAGAAATAGTATTATTACTTGTTTCCTTGTAAGTAGAAGCGAAATAAGGGAGTACAATAGGTTAAAGCGATAGTCAAAAGCTGGTTGCTATGTGACCGAAGTTTCTTTGTATGTATTAACATGAATTGACAAATTTCGTATGAGAAAAGTATAAGTTTTACAAAGCTGAAACCAAAAACAAGGAATATCTCAAAGCGGTCAACTCCGAAAGAAAAAAAAAACATATAACATAAATCGTGTGTTTTAACGAGCTCTACATTTTTGTGTGGTAAGTTTTTGTCTATCTCTTACGGTTTAGCAGTTATAAATTCCGTAATATTCATCTACAATAAGGTAGTCTTCAGAGACTATTCCCAGAAAATTCAAGACATACATTTTATTTATCAGGTAAATATCCTTAATATACGATATTTTAATCAAAATCGTT
This sequence comes from Hymenopus coronatus, assembly GCA_030762935.1. Lineage (NCBI taxonomy): Eukaryota > Metazoa > Arthropoda > Insecta > Mantodea > Hymenopodidae > Hymenopus > Hymenopus coronatus. The sequence goes on from CM060897.1 coordinate 35,022,248, forward strand.
ACAGCCATTTTTAAAAAAGTCCAAATTTTTGAAAAAAGTTCCATGTAAAGGGTAGTTGGGGGTGGGGGATTTTCTTGAAAATCTTTGTGCCGCATTCTTGGAAGATACAAAACCTAAATACCAAGTTTGGTATTTTACGATCTTTTCGTTTTTGAGTTATGCTGTTCACAGACACTCACACACTGACATACACACACACACGCACGCATGCACGTTTTTTTTTATTCAGGGGGCCCTAAAACATGCGTTTCCGGTGGAATCTCGGTATCGATTTTTTTGGGTGGAATGCAATGCTTCATGTGTACACTATGTACATAGCACATGTATTGAAAGTAGAAAGAAGGTTCATGTATGTCTATGAATAACACATCTTAAAAACAAAAATCTTGTTAAGTATCAGACTTATTATTTAAATTCAACATCTTCCGAGAATGCGACAAGAAGCTCTTCAAGAACATTCATCCACCCCAAACTATCCTTTACTTGAAATTTTTTTTAAAGATTTTGATTTAATCAAAAGTGGAAATTAAGATTTTGATTGAAATGTCACATGTTTAAAATATTCTCCTGACAAACGCAATATGTACCTTGAATTTTCAGGGAATTGCCTATGACGTCATCTTTATTCACAATGGCTATTTTGTGAATGGTAAATCGCAAGAGACGAAAACCTGTAATACAAGAATTATAGATCTTACCCACATTATGTCAGATATATATGGAGCTAACCATTACCGAGACATTCCTTTTTATTATCTTCTCAAATAAAGAGCCATTACTGGTTTTTACTTTTTCTACACGTACTAAGTACATAGTGTATAGAGAAGATATTGCACTTCACCCAAAAATTCGATGCTCAGATTTCACAAAAAAAGCATTTTCAGAAAAAGGTCCATGTGTGTGTCCGTGTGTCTGTGAACACGATAACTCAAAAACTAAAAGTAGGTAAAATACCAAACTTGGTATTTAAGTTTATTATCTTCCAGGGATGCGACACGAAGACTTTGAGAAAAAAATCCCCCCAACTAAAACTACCCTTGAAATGGAACTTTTTTTGAACATTTTGATTTTCTTAAAAATGGCTCTAACGATTTTGATTAAAATTTCGTGTATTAAAGATATTTACCTGACGAATAAAATGTATATCTTGAATTTTCTGGAAATAGCCTCTGAAGGCTACTTTATTCTGGATGAATATTACGGAATTTTACATAACTGTTACACCGTAAGAGACGGACAAAAACTTACAACACAAAAAATGTAGAGCACATTAAAATACACCATTTATGTTATATACATTTTTACGTGGAGTTGATAGTTTTTTTAAATACTCCTTGTTTTTGGTTTCAGCTTTAGAAAACACACTTTCTCATACAGGAATTTAACAATTCCTGTCCATACAAAGGAACTTCAGTCACATAGCAACTAATTGTTCACTATTAGTTTAACCAATAGTACTCCTTTATTTCGCTTCTACTTACAACGAAGTAAGTAATACGAATATGTCTGCTGTTTTTTCTCAATTAGTATGAAGTAAATAGAAGCATACGCTTTTTAACAATAATTTGTTGCAGAAATATAGAGAAAGTCATGTGAATGGCTCATATCAGATTTTTAATGTTTATTTCTTACGTTAAACAAAGAGAACGGAATTATAAACTTATTACATAGCGACCACGTTTTAAAATTATTTCACAACACTTAAATCTACTATATTTTACTATTCACACTGTGCCTAGGAGGAAATATACGATAAAACAATTTCTAAAATTAATATTTATCTCGATTAACATGAAGTAGATAGAAGAAAACGTGTTTATAAGAATAGTATCTTAAAAATGGATAATGAAAGGCATGTGAATGTAGCTTATCAGATTTTTAAATACAATTCCGCTATCGTTTAAAGTCCGGGTTCGTCGACATATTTTGTCATCGCGAACTCCCTGGAGACGCTGGTCTTTTGTTTATATTAATCCACATCACTCGGGGCCAGATTTATTCGTAACACAAAAACCCTCTTTGCTTTCAAAGCTTCTGTGTTTTTGTTTCATGGAGGATATGATTTTTATTCTACCTCCAAGGACTATATCTCTGATCTATACTACTTGTATATTGTTCTTGAGCTTCATACAAATGTAGTAAGTATGATTTGGAAACACGAACAAACCATCAGTCTTTACTTCACGCGCTGAATTCTTCTTGATTCTGGAGTAAGAGCTATGAATATTACGCATAACATGTCATAATTCGATTTTAAATATAATCATGCCAATTTTGATTTGGAATTGTATTAGATCTTATTAGCTTTTTTATTATATTTTACAGATCGTCTCAGATGATCAACGTTTAGGCTTCTCAACCTAAAGAAGTGGGTTCAATTGTCTGCTATTGAAAAATTTAGCTTTAACTATAATAATTTTCTACAGCTATTTTGTCTAAGAAAGATTTTAAACAAAGCAGCTAAGTTTATGCATAAAAGTAAGCTATGGCGATGAAAAAAGAAATAATAATAATAATAATAATAATAATAATAATAACAATAATAATTCTAGCTGATATACTTCCTTTCGAAAGGTTAAACATGCACTATGCCGCGTTTATAAAACTACTAATGATACGGAAAAAAAAAAAACGATGTTTGCCATTCACATGACTGTCTCTAACTGTTCGACATATCGTAAACTATTCTTACAAAAGAGTATTCTTTTATCTACATCATGTTAATCGAGATAAACGTTCGTAGAATTGGTCTTATTGCTTGCTTTTTTATAAGTAAAAGGGAAAAATTTCGGAGTGCACTCAGCCTCGCGAGGTCCCTGAGGAGCCAATTGAGGAACTACTTGATGGAGATGTAGCGGCTGCTGGTCACCCTCAAATACTGAACCCCATCTATGACATCTTTTCTGGGCCGAGATGGGAGACGCGGAGACCGGACGGTAGGCCAAGGCCCCTTGTGGGGTGTTGCGCCAGGAGCTGTTAGCTGTTTTTTTTTAAGAAGGGAAATAAAGGAATACTCTAGGCTAAAGTGATATTTATTTTTTTTTTTAAAAAATATGGTCTCTATGTGAAACAATAGAAGCTCGATTTGCTTTGCATGGGCAGCAGTTAAATAAGAGAGACAAAGCGAAAGGTGGCTTCCTGTTCGAGAAGAGTTAGCGTAGTTCAAAATTGAAACCACTAACAAGGAATGTCTCGAAAACGGTCAACTCTACAAGAAAAACGTATTTTATATAAACTATGTGTTTTACCGAGATCTACATTTTTTGTCTATCCCTTACGGTTTATCCGTTATGCAAAATTCAACAAAATTTATTCAGGATAAAGACATTTTCAGAAAATTCAAGGCATACATTTGTCATGTAAACCTCTTTAATATACGTAATTTAATCAAAATCGTTAAGAGTCATTTTAGAAAAACCAAAATTTTCGAAAATTTAATTACTATTCCATCGGAGCACCCATTTTGGTCTCTTGAGGATTACAAACCCAGAACACGCCACTTTAGGCATCACCGGCTTTCCCGCATGGCATGCAAGCACATGCGGTAAAACGGAGCAAATCCACCGGCAGTTGAGACTTAGCTCTTCTACAGTCCTTCCAGGAGTTACTTGCACTTCAGAATTACCATGGCCAAATGTCATCCCCCATCTCGGTCTATGACAGACGTCATGGATGGGGTGCAGTATTAGAGGGTCAACGCCTCGAACCCCCGCCGGCCAGTTAATGCGGTCCTCATGACCAGGAGCCGCTAATTTTCCATCAAGTAGCTCCTCAATTGGCCCCCCAGGGACCTCACGAGGCTGAGTGCACTCCGGTCAGGTCTGCCGCTTGGTAAACAGCTGCGCTACCGATGGAATAGTAAGCTACCGTTAAGTGTTGTAGCCCGGCTCCAAATCTCGTCTTCCGCGTATACTACCTGGTATGGCGAGTCTACTGGAACCCTTTTCCTTCCTGGGAGCTATCTCAATTGCCACTGAAACCCCAGATTGGGCGGCGCTTAGTCAGAGCTATCCAGTGCCAAGATTGGCGTCATGTTGTACTCTTTAGAAACCCCGTCGGCCAGAACTGGTTGCTCTTTGGGTCTCCCATGCTTCGCAGGGTCACGTTAGAAGCAAAAAGGTTCAATTTGGTTTTGTATACCTACTATTGCAAACAATTGCACAGCTCTTGTGATTACAAAGAGCTCTAGTGATAGAAAATAAACAGAAGTATCCGGAACGTCCAAGCATCGTCATCAAAATACGCAGTTTGGAAAGCGGAGAATTTCAAAACATGGACAAGGGAATGAAAAATCTGTTGCGAAAAATGTAAAAAATGAGCTGTAAATTTTTTGCAATCAGAATTAAAGGAACTTCACAGACTTAAGAATATAAATTTTGTATGCTACATTAATATCCAATGTTATATTTTAATTAAACTTGTTAAGGCAATATTTGAGAAAATAAAGAGAAAGATATTCCTGATAAAGAGTATTTACGATGACGAATTTGTTGCGCTATCGTTTATTTTGTTATTTTGAATGAAAATTATTAATAAAATAAAAATAATTTCTGATAAACTACAACATTCACACTTAGATTTCCGATAACAATTATGTGAATTTATCAACTGCCTAACACGATGACTTTGAAAGATACTATATTTTGGGAGGCTCTGAGTAAATTGTTTGCTAGTTGATGTCGTTACTTAAAGCGGACTGTATGAAATTAATAATGTGAACGATATTGCGCTGGTTTTCTGAACGCAAGGTCGCAGGTTCAAACCCGTCCCAGATCGATGGTTTTTAAGTCTGCTTAAAACCGACTGCCCCATGTCAGTAGATTTATTGGCACGTAAAACAACACCTGCGGGACAAAATTCCGACACACCATCGACGCTGATATGATCCTGGCAATTGACAGCGTAGTTAACAAACAAATAATTGTAAAAAATCTGATGTGTTACACTCACATGACTTCCTGTAGCTCTTCCACAAACTTCTTACATAATATTATTTTTCTTTCGCACCTTGCTAATCGAGTAACTCATTAGCACAATGCTCTTATTACTTAGTTCCGTAGAAGTAGGAACAAAATAAGGGAATACACAAGGCTAAACCAATATTCAAATGTTTTGAAAGATGTCGTTAGGCGATTGTCATTAAAAATCGCTTCTTTTCTTGGCCAGGAGTAGAACAAAAGAAAAACGGACACTCCCGTCTGAGAAAAGTATAAGTACTTCACAACTGAAACCAATAACAATGAGTACCTCGAAAACGGTAAGCTCCACGAGAAAAATGCATATGAAATAAGTTCTGTATTTTAAAAAAACCTACATTGTTTGTATAGTAAGTTTTTGTCTATCTCTTACGGTTTACTAGTTGTGGCAAATTAAGCAAAATTCATCCAGAATAAACATGTCTTCAGAAGCTATTCCCAGAATATTCAAGATATACATTTTATTTGTCAGGTAAATATCTTTAATATACGATATTTTAATCAAAAGCGTTAGAGCCATTTCTAAGAAAATCAACTTTTTCGAAAAAAGTTCCATATAAAGGGTAGTTTGGGGTGAGGGGATTTTTCTCAAAATCTTGCTGTCGCATCCCTGGAAGATACTAAACTTAAATACCAGGTCTGGTATTTTAGCTACTATTCGTTTTTGAGTTATCGTGTTCACAGGCACACGGACACACACACACACACACACACACACACACACACACACACACACACACACACACACACACGGACCTTTTCCTGAAAATGCTTTTTATGGATACAGGGGGTCCTAAAACATGTATTTGCGGTGAAATCTCGACATCGAATTTTTGGGTGAAATGCAATACTTCTCTATCCCTATGTACATTGTACATTCGGGGCTAGAGAAAATAAAAATAGTTGGACGATAGTGGAGAATCGGCATTTCAAGAATAAGTTTTTGTTGGAGACGCGGACTATGAAGACACAGAAACTGAAAAGAAGTGAAAAATTGAATGCACTTTATTAATTATATCATTGTAAATCCGTAAATAGGTATTAAATGTGCATATAATTATAGTTAATTAGCTTTTGCTGAAGCTTGATCCTCGCTTCTTAATAATGAGGATTAGGTTCGATCCTTGTAGCATTTGTGAGGACAAAGTGGGATTTCTCCAGGGTTTCAGATTTCCCTCGCCAATCATTCCACCACCTGCTCCAAGATCAGATTTTCATCCATTCCTCCGTCATTTCATATCATCCGCTCCCTCATTCTCATAACAGGATGATTGCCCATCCTGGCTCTTCTATGTGATCCAAGGTCCACTTGCCTTTCAATAGGCATCTAACCCCAGGCGTTGTCTTAAATCCTGAGGAGGAGGAATAAAAGAAAATAGTAACTTGGATGTACCATCCGCATATTAAAATTTATTTGCAAATTATTTTACATGTTCCTATATGTTTTACTATATTTTGCAGAAATAAAACTATCGCTAAACTAAATTAAAAGAAATCTAAAATTTTGAAAAATTTTAAACTTTTGAAAACTAACCAAATTTAACACATCACAAAACTTCTGGAAGCGAGAAGTAAAATTTACTTATTTACCTACAATTAAACATAAATATATACTAATTAAATTGCTTAAATAAATTCACTCTGTAAATCATCTCTTCTTTGAATAGGATAATCTACATTAATAAATAATAAAATATAACACAGAATACCTTTAATAATTTCACACTATAAATCATCCTCTTCTTTTAGTACAGCTTTCCTTTTCTTTTCAAAATGTTTATTAACACATTAATGATTATTTACACACTTTTCACAGTACTGTTTCAACTATCTTCTCCTTCCGGAATCCTTGGAACCAGAAAGTTCCGGCGTAGGAAGGATTAGAAGCCTCAGGTTTTTCTTCGTTTGCGTCACTGACACCATTCTCTTCTACTGCTGCTAGGCGGTCCGGGTTCGATCCCAAGCGCCCGAGTATGAGATTTGTGGTGAACGAAGCGTGTCTGGGTCGGTTTTCTCCGGATCCTCCAATTTTCCCCGCCACTCATTCCACCGATTGCTCCATCATCACCTTTCCTATCATCCATTTCACTTGCATTTCATACCATCCACTTCTTCACGCTCTTTCCACTCGTTCCGAGTTCTCCATTCTTGGTTTCGTATCGTTGTCTCCCCGACAGGCTTCTGACCCCTAGGTATCCGCTTGTAAGTCCTATGGGGGTGTTAGTTTTATATATGGGGAGGGTAAGTTGGCTAGGAAATATTTTTACCCACTCACCTCTACCTACTTATGTCCAGAAATATCTTCTTCGATTAAAATTAATTTCCAAATTAATAACTTGCTCTTCTTGCAATTTATAGTCTAATATTAATTCCTTCTTCTTCTTTGTTCTTATTTAAAATACTTTCTGATCTTTCTTGTATACTTGGTACTATTTTCTATAGAATTTCTGATCCTCTACGTGAAGAGAGTAAACAGCGGAAGAAGAGATTGAGGAACGATAATGTTTGAATTAACTCAATTTGTTCTGCTATTCTGTCATTCACGTAATATCAATTATTAACAGGATATAATTTAAGGCTTACTTCGCTCAAGTGCAAGTTATACGTTATTACGCTTACCAAATTTAGTTGGATATGAGTTTCTCTGGAAACGAATTAATGTGGTGGAGTTCTAAATTCCTTCTGTGTAAATATCTTCACGAAGACATAGAAAACGCACAGTTGTGCAACTTTTTTTTTATTTTTTTTTTTTACATTTTTTTCATGTATAAATAGTTTCTGACTCAGGTATGAAATCTGTACACACACACATACTCCCTCTCACATATACATGCTCTCTCACACACCTTTTTACTTTCTCTGCCACGTAAATTGGAGAAAATATTCCACCCAAGATTTTATGGGAAGTATGTGGTTTGAATCATTATGAATCCAAAAAGGAAGCAATTTTAGAAATAACAACATAAATCAGAAAGAAATGTTTGATAAATACCAAACTTGGCATTTAGGTACAGAAGCTTTAAAGAATGTAACAAAGGTTTTCAAGAAAACCCCGGACCCAAACTATCCTTTAAATGAAAGAGTTTTCAAAATGTTGGATGTTCTAAAAAATCCAAAGATTTTTATTAATGTCATATGTTAAGTTATTTAAATGACAAATAAAATGCCCATCTTGAAATTTCTGGGACGAGCTTGTGAAACGCTATTATTTGGAAGGAGTTTTGTATAGCCGTGTATAGCTGGTAAAATTGAGTGAAAGACTAAAACGTAGATATCTTTACAACATATAATTTATTTTAATAATATTTTTGTAGCATACATACTTTCCAATTAATTCACTATTAACTGCTCAAATTATTCACTAGTTCGTAATTCTTTCTAAAGTTGCGTCGATTTTATGTGCTCCTTGCACAGAAAGACTATTTTTAAGGTTAGTAAATAGTATCGAGTTCTTATAATTTGATTATTGCCATTATCTTTGTATCTTTAACAAAACGTGTAATGTAGCTATTTCTGCAAAGGTCTCTAAGAATTAAAAGTAGACCAAAAGATAAGCTTTCGTAAAAACAATTAGTATACCATAGAAGGTCGAGGAAGACATGTGAAAGCAATGCTTCATATTCGCTTAAAAATGTTTCTTTTTGTTTGATTTGTTTCATGGAAGCTCAAACAAAGTTTTGGCTTATACTTAAATTCAAGGACTTTGTTTCTAAATTCTAACCTAAAACTTAAAACGGTTGCTGAGTTTTCTAGGTTGTTTATTCCCTGCCTTGTTTCCCCGGTTCCATATTTTAATGTTTAATCCGCTCTTTTTTATTCAACGTATATTTCGTTTGCCTTCTCTCTCTGCAAGCGAAAAGACCCAGAGATATTAGGGAAGTGGAACTCATTAAATACATAAGCTGCTTTGAGAACTAAGTGCAGTGCCGTTCTACCAGCACCTGCTAATTTAAATATATTAATAGTAATGAAACGACTTAATATTGCGTAATTTAGAGCTTAGTAATGTGAACAAAACAAATCGTTATAGCATATGGAAATGTAGACGTTCTGTGTGTGTATGTGTTTCTATATGAATCCTTATCAAACTTGTATTGAAAACAATCTTTCAAGACAGAATGCAAAGACTTATTTCAAAGCACCCTTTGCGTGCAAAATGTTTTGCTATTTTTCATTTTCTCAAAATAATATATGTAATAATTACTTTCTCTAGTTCTAGTACATAGGTAAAGCATGTGTTGCATTCGATCCAAAAATTCGATACCAAGATTTCATTGCTCATTGTCATCTATTGTTACGAAGCTATTGCGATCAATATAGTATTAGCGTTTTTTTTTTTTTTTTTTTTTTTTTGTAATTGCTTCATTTATATAGTCCCCTTTAACATCTAAGGTCATATCGGGGGATTTCCAATTGAAACAACTCGTTGTCTGTAGGTACTTTTACGTTGATTTAAATCATTTAGTTTAACTCAAACACGCACACATTCACACTCTCATACAAACTTCCAGAGTCTGTGGGGGATAGGGAATAATTCTGGCTAAAGAAAAATTCCCCGCCCCAGCCGGGAATCGAACCCGGGACCCCCGGGCGAGAAGTCAGCTCGCCGACCTATTTCTTTATTATCTACTTAATGCATACACATATATCTATAAGTTGTTGTGTTCTGTTCATGGCGGGAAACAATTCAGGTATACTAAAATATACATATTTTTTAGTTATTTAACTCGAGTGTTAGAATTATGTTTTTGTGTATATAGATAAACCCATAACTTCAAACGCCAAAGTTATATTGATGCATTATTCTGTTCTACATAGCCCGCCTGGGTAGTGTGGTGGTGGCGTGTCTGCCTCACATTCAACAGGCTGCGAGTTCAAATCTCGCTTAATGAGAATTACCCGGATAAGTTTTTTTTCGGGGTTTTCTCTTATCTTGAGAAGACAAATGTCGAGTAGCTTTAAGTTCCATGGACTTCGAAATTATTTGAGCATCATTTTACCAATTTCAGTCACCATCCGATATGACCAACCAGCTTAAAGGACATTAAGTTACAAAAAAAAATCTACACAATAGTCATAGAATTAAGAAATATAAAAAAATAACAAGCAGTGCGAGATTTGAACCTATGAACTCACGAGTTAAAGCAAAGCCTTCTTATCCTCTCGGCCTTCGTAAGATTGTTCTGTGATGTATTCAGTAGTCAACTTTTGCGCTGCCAGTCACAGACCATCGTACAGTTCTTTCGTGTATATTGTAAACAGTTTTTGCGAAGATACACGAAGTTCTTGGATCGACACATAGGGATGATTCATTTTTTGTGTCCACGGTTGTACGCTTTCGGCCCTATCTGCTTCTACCATACACCCCAGGACAAGATCCATATGTATATGGCATACAGACGGGGACCCTAACGTTTCCAGATTAAACTATCCGGCTCCGCCTGGATCTACCACAAGCCCCCAAGCAACCGGGGGCGCTTCGAAGGGACAGTGCACACGAAGTAGCCCGCAACGACGCCAAAGCAAAAACCTTCTATAAAACGTCGCCCAGCCGCAACCTGCCGAACACCGTCACCTGATCCTACGACCTTGAAACATACGGCAAGAAATGATGAATAGGACAGCAGTAGTAGAAAATGAATACCGCAAACATAAGCCTGCCGCCGCGATCAAAAAAACAGAAACCCATGAGTCAGGGTTGGCCTTCGGCGGGGATCAAACCCGGGAGCTTCCGAATGCGAATCGCACGCGCCATCAGGTTTTGTGGCTCGCGATAAAGTATTTTTACTATCACCGAAACACGAAATTGAACATACAACCTTTCAAGTCAAGCCAGAGACAATTATCCCCTCTCTATCGATACTATAACATTATCTAGACGTAAATTTCAAACCTTAAGTACGGGAGACATAGACAATCAAGGCCTGCTAAATGTTACTTCAAAGTGAATGCGATTTTTCTGCTAATGCATTTAACGTGTTAACACTTTTCTCTTACATAAGAAAACCCGATTTTTGCTCTGTAGAAAAGTTCGTGCTGTTATCAACACAAAGCATTGTATGTGGCTTTCCAAGCGCTAGTGGATAATAAACACGAGATGAAAATGCTCAGGTAGTGTTAAATTTAGGAGCGATCGATATATCAGAAAACAATACGTAACTCCACAAAATACTCGTCTTCACTTTAAACATCCCACTAGCTGAATTAACGGAGACATAATTCTCATTTTTAAAATGTAGAAAAAAATCTGATGTGTTCCATTCACATGACTTTCTCTATATCTCTGCAATAAATTAATTTTTAAAAAGCTTGTGCTTCTATTTACTTCCTGCTAATCGAGAAAAAATTAGCAGAAATAGTCTTATTACTTGCTTCCTTGTAAGTAGAGGCGAAATAAGGGAGTACCATAGGTTAAAGTGATAGTCAAAAGCTGGTTGCTATGTGACTGAAGTTCCTTTGTTTGTATGGACACAAGTTCACAAAGTCCTGTATGAGAAAAGTATGTGTTTTATAGCTGAAACCAAAAATAAGGAATATCTCAAAAACAATCAACTCCACGAAAAATATGTATATAGCATAAATTGTGTGTTTTAAAGTGCTCTACATTTGTTGTATAGTAAGTTTTTGTCCATCTCTTACGGTTTAGCAGTTATTCAAAATTCCTTAAAATTGACCCAGAATGAACTAGTCTTCAGGGGCTATTCCCAGAAAGTTGAAAATATACATTTTATTTGTCAGGTAAATACCTTAAATATACGATATTTAAATAACATTTTTTAGAAAATCAAAATTTTCGAAAAAAGTTCCATGTAAAGGGTAGTTTGGGGTGGGGGAATTTTTCTCAAAATCTTCGTGTCGCATCCCTGGAAGATACTAAACTTAAATACCAAGTTTGGTATTTTACCGACTTTTCGTTTTTGAGTTATCGTGTTCACATACATACGGACACACACGGACCTTTTTCTGTAAATACTTTTTTTGGACTCAAGGGACCCTAAAACATATATTTCCGGTGAAATCTCGGTATCGAATTTTTTGGTGGAGTGCAATACCTTCTCTATACACTATGTACATAGTGCGTATAGAGAAAGTAAAAAAAAAACAACACATTTTAGTTTTTGATGATCTTCAATATCTGCGTTTATTATTTGTATAACTCTTTTTCAATATTGTTTCTATATTTTTGTTTAGGATTTATAAAATGAATTTATAAGGATTTAGTAGGGGAATTTATATTATCTCTATCACGCAAATAGTAGGTAGAGTAAGGCATTGCAATCCAACCAAAATTGAGATAACACCGGAAATAATGCATTGAGATCCCTCAGTACAAAGCATTTTACAATAAAGCCCGCATGCATATGTATATGTGCGTTTGTCTGGCGCGTGCCATGCCATTCAAATGACTTTCTCTACATCTCCGAAACAAATTATTGTTAAAAAGCTTATCCTTCTGTGTACTTCATTCAAATCAAGAAAAATGTTTTATTATTAACCTATTAAAACATTTAATGTTAATAATATTTTAGGATAATGGAAAATTATGTGATACACTAGGCTAAAACGATAGTCAAATCTTTTAAAAGCTGATTGCCATGTGGATAAAATCCGTTTCTTTGCATTGCCAGGAGTTGGCAAATCCACGTATGTGAAAAGTTTTAAGTATGTTAGGACTGAAACCAACAACAAGGAATATCTCAAAAATGGTCAACACCACGAAAAAAATGTATATGACATAAATTGTGTGTTTCAATGAGATCTAAAAACCTTTTCTAGTAAGTTTTTGTCTATTTCTTACGGTTTACTAGTTATGCAAAATCCTGCAAAATCATCCGGAATAAATAGGCCTGCAAAGAAAATTGAATATTTACATTTTATTTTCAATATAAATATCTTTAATATACAGTAATTTAATCAAAATAATTAGAGCCATTTTTGAGAATATCAGCATTTTTGAAAAATTTCCCATGTAAAGGATAGAAGGGTGAGGGAATTTTTCTCAAAATCTTCGTGTCGCATCCTTGGAAGATGCTAAACATATATCCCAAGTTTGGTACTTTACCGACTTCTCTTTTTTGAGTTAACGAGTTAAAAGACACATGGACACACGGACATACGGCCACACGGGCACATGGACACACAAGGATATTTTTTCTAAAAATGCTTCTTTTGATTACAGGAGACTCTAAAATATGTATTTCCGGTGAAATCTCGGTATCGAATTTTTGCGCGGAATGCAGTACTTCTCTATAAACTATGCATAGTACTTGTAGAGAAAGTAAAAAAGAATATAATGCCTATAATGCTTTTCAAGATCTGTGTTTATTAATTTTATAACTATGTTTTGTGTAGAACTTATAAATGATTTTATATGAATTTAGTAGGAAATTTTCACTTTTTCTGCCACGTGCATCATAGGTAGGGTAAGGTATTGCTATCCAACCAAAATTGAGACTTCACCAAAAATACATGTTTTGGGAATCCTCAATACAATAAAAAGCATTTTTAGAATAAAGTCCGTACCTGTGTGTTCGTTTGTGTGTGTTTGTGTATGTTTGTGTGTGTCTGTAAACAGCGTAACTAAAAGAATAGAGGTCATATAAATAACAAAATTGGTGGTTAAGTTCCATAATTTGCAATGATTGGACACGAAGTTTTTTAACAAAATCCTTCCATCCGCAACTACCCTTTATATGGAACGTTTTTTGAAGTTTTCTTGGTTTTATACTAAAGGCTTTACGGATTTTGATTAAATGCTACGTATTCATGTTACGTAAAACACAAATAAAAGTATATCTTTAATATTTTAGGGAATAGCCTATGAAATCCTCTATATTCGGAAGAAATTTTATATTATCTTATATAACTGTTAAAAGTTAAGCGATAGCCGAAAATAAACATTATATCTCTTTAAAACACACAACTTATTATGAATAATTTTTTGTGTCATAAGTAATATCCGCTCTAACATCGTGGTCACTTCAGATGATAAGAACGAAATAATGAAATGATGCTCAGATGACCCCGGGGTCCATAGAGGTGCCCCTAACCGAGATTCGAACTCGGGACCACTTAAATCTAAGAAAAAAATTCAATATCTTACCATTCTTTATAAGTTCAGTATGTTAGGTTGTTTCTCTTGATTGCATAGCAAATGTACAGAACTTTAAGGCAGTTTCAATAGCGTGCAGTTGTTAAACATTTGACCATCGCTATTCTCGTTGTGTCTATGATGAAATATGTAGTGTAGCTATTTCTTCAATGGTTTATCTCGATTAAGATTAATTAATTAGAACAAAACTTGGATATATTGCACTCATATAACTTTCTCCACAATTTTGCAACAAACTGTTCTTACAAAAAAATATTCCATTATCCACCTCATACTAATCGAGACAAATATTAACAGAAATGGTCTTATTTTATAAGACATTAGGATAAAACAACAGTAAATACTTTAAGAGCAAGTCGCTATGTTATGGTATTGAAATTAGGTTCTCTTTGCATGGCCAGTAAAAAAATTCGTGCTTTAACGAAATCTGCATTTTTTGTGTAGTAAGAGTTTGTCTCTTAAAAAACTCACCCGGCGTGAATAGCATTTAAGAGACTATTCAAGAAAATTAAAGGATCCTGGTTCATATTTTCATGAAAATATAATAGTCATTTAATCTAAATTGCTATAGCCATTTTTAATAAAATATGAATTTTTGATATATGCTCCATATAAATGGTAGTTCGGGAGGGTATTCCTTTCTTTGGAATATAGGATCCTCAAAACATGCATTTCCGTGAAATCTCTGTATCGAATTTTTGTGGAGTATAATGCCTGGTCTAACTACTATGTACACAGTAATGGTAAGGAAAGTAAATATTTTATCAGTTTTGTAAAATATTATGATGTGCAAATCTACATGGAATCCTAAGGTGTGTAGCCTGACTGAAGAGTTCAAGTGTATTAAATAAATCAATAAATACCTAATACAAAGAAAGTATATCTGATTATACTCCCCCCCCCCAATCTAACCTCTGAAATATACAAACACACGCATTCAAAGAGAGAGAGAGAGAGAGAGAGAGAGAGAGAGAGAGAGAAGCAAGAGAGTGACTTTTCTGAACACCTATGTAAGTGCATAGTTAGATGAGAATTTATTGTATTCCAAAACAAATTCGATGTTGAAATTCACTAGATATATATAATATATATATATTAGATCTGAATCCAAAGAGGAGCATATTTTAAAAAGGGTCGTGTATGTCTATAAGTGTGTGTGCGCGCGCGCCTGTAGACAGCATAACTCAAAAACAAAAAGTCAGTTAAAACCCAAGCTAAGTATTTAAATTTGGGATTTTCCAAGGATGCGCTATGAAGATTTATACGAAAATCCCGCTACCCAAACTACCCTTTACATGGAATATTTATCAAAATGTTCAATTTTCTCAAAAATGTTATTTAAATATCGTTTATTAGAGATATTTACATGACAAATAATATTTATATCCTGAAATTTCTGGGAGCAGCCTCTGAAATCTACATTTTGAATACATTTTTCATAGTAAAATGCATGTATATATATCGTCAAAGTACACAAATTAGGTCCCTTACATTTTTGTTCAGGACCTAGCGATTTCAGAGATATTACTTGTCATTTGTTTCAATTTTAATACATGTACTTTTTACAAACAGAAATTAATTATGTTTCTTTCGTTTTACTCTTGGCTATGAAAACAAAATGGTGATTCAATGACAATCATATAGCGACAGCTATTAAAATGTTCGACTATCACTTTAGCCTCGTATATTCCCTTATTTCCCTTCTACTTATAAGGTACTTCGCAATAAGACCATTCTAACCTAGTCAGGTTATTCAGACGTTTTACCTGGGACTGGCATACGGCAGGCACGGGTTCGCTCCCCGTTGACCGCGCACTCAAGGCCTGGGTTTTTCCTTAGTTCTCCTGGGGCCGCTTAGGCGAATACCGGGGTGTTGTAGGTATATCTACCACGGTTCCTTTCCCTTTCATTCCTTCATTTCATTTCCCTTCTTCATCTTCAGGTCAGCGCAGGTGTGGCTTGAGGCTTTGCAGACAGATGGCACGGTTGCTTAATCCGAGGGAAACTCTCTTCCCCCTGGCTGCGCTGGTTGAGGCTCGGTGCCCTTGTAGAGGCATTCTTCCGGTCTTCCGGCGATTGTGTAGCCTCCGTGACATGCCATGGCTGCTATCTAGTGAACAGTTAGGGACTTCCGTTCATCTCTGTGCTTAGCTCCGTTGTTTCCTGTGTCCTGGCCTTTCGTTTCCCCTCCTCTCAGCCCTTCCCCCGGGGGTTGATAGGTCGTAATAGATCAGTGCTTGGTCGCAGTTGCCGAGGTGTCCCCGCCGTTTACATGCTCTAACCCTGATATCATTCTACTAATGCTTATCTCGATTGGCATGATTTTTTTTTTTTTTTTTTTGCATTCAAGATGCCTCAAAACATGCATTTTAAAGAAATATCGAAATAGAAATTTTGAATGGAATACAGCCACCTGTTACTTACCATAGGCAGATAGCAGAGAAGGTAAAAAGTTGTTTTTAAAAGTGTATTAAAATTATTTTATTAAAATTTTACATAACATTCCCTCGTATATTCTTTCAGGGAGTAATAACTCTCGTAAACGATCTGAAACCTATCGACGCAATAATGTGGCGAACATCTCTAAATGTTACCACCAGTTTACATTTCCCTCTCGTGGGGAGATACATTGGACAGCTATCAGCAGCTCTAGCGGATCTGTAACAGAAAGGCGTCCACGCTTCGGGTTCATGCATTTTACATTAGGCAGAGTCCGTCTCTCTCTCTCTCTCTCTCTCTCTCTCTCTCTCTCTCTCTCTCATTCTTTCCTGAACTGTAATCTAATTTTGGGGATTTTCTGTAACACATGAGCCCGTGGCGAGAAATGCTGGTGGAATTCTTCCTTGTATTCTAAACTTTCCATTACTTACATGTGTTACTAAGAAATCGATATTAATAATCAAAATAATAAGCGAAAGCATATGGGCTAAATTAATTTTGCTTTCGCTTTAGTCAACTGCTTTATTCACGGTTGAATGTGTCATAAAGCGTAAGAATAAAGAAGTATTAATTTATTTTCAGGACTCTTTCCAAAAAGAATTGCAAATGATTTATAGCCCATTTTAGAGCTTCTTACACATTATATTTATATGCTTATCATTAGAAGTAATTGCTATATAACTATAATCTGGTTTAACCCTTTGTTGCTTTGGTACCTATAAGTTCTGCTTGTTTTAAGCGTAACTATACAAATAGGGTTGTACTCTAGGATTAATTTCATGCTATACTAACCTTCAACCATAAACGACAAGTAATCAAAACTGTTTTATATTGTAAATATATATATATATATATATATATATATATATATATATAATTTTTGCTCTAAAATTGCAGTGATTTTTAAATAAATAAAAGAGAAACCCGACATAATTATAGCCAAATGTAACCCCATTAACTTCCAAGTATCACACCGATTATTTTACTTGGGCTCTCCCCGTCGTTTGCCACAATCACTGGGATTTGAACTTGAAACATTTGGTTTTGAATGGATGGCCAGTCCATTACCTATCACCCAACACTCATGGCCATTTGAACTTTTTTTTGGTAGTGCCTTTGGCAGCATTATGAGATCTGGTTTAGAAGAATTTAAACTTTAATTGGGAAGAAAAATATTAATAAAGGATCTACATTTATTTTCATTTCTATTTTTTCTTTATTAATTTCTATAACATATTTATAGGTTTATTCCCAAATATTTTTACTAGAACTCCAGTTTTAAACTTGAATTAAAGGAAAAAGGGCATATGTAGTATACTAATGCATGCACCTAAGAGTTAAGTTATTATTATTTGCTTTTCAGTCATCTGATGATTATTGTTCTTCAGACATTTACTTTCTTCACTAGTATAGTGTAATGATAAAGAAGGTATTGTTTTTCAAAATTTTCATTTCCAATATTTCACTGGAAATACATGCTTTGAGAACCTCTGATTAAAATTACAAAAAGGTACGCGTGTGTTTGTCACTAAGTCTGGCTTTCTGTAAGTGTGAACAGAATAATTAAAAAAAACATGTTAAATACCAAACTTGGTATTTATGTTCAATATCTTCCAAGGATGCGACACTAAGACTGTTAGGAATATCATCCCACACCAAAGTATCTACTCTTTACATGGACGGTAATTGGAATTTTCAGTTTTCTCAGAAATGTTTATAACGATTTTGATTAAAATACCACATGTTAAATATAAAACGACATGTTATATCATAAATAAAATACATATCTTGAATTTTCTGGGAATAAACTCTGAAGCACTCTTCATTCTGGATGGTTTTTGCATAACTGATAAACCGTAAGAGAGAGATGAAAATATTTCTGCACAATCTCACTAAAATACTCGATTTATATCAAATACATTTATTTTATGTAACCATTTCCGAGTTATTCCTTTATTTTGCTTTAAATTTCCCAAAACGAGAAGAAAATTGCCATGCAAATAGAAGAAAATGTCAAAACCATCATATAGCCAATAGCTCTTAAAATATTCGACTGTCCTTTTAGCATACCTAGTGTATTTCCTTATTCCTTTGTATCTACAAATAATGTTTATGCTAATGTTTATTCCAATTACCGCGAAATAGAGATTTTTTTAAGAATAATATGTTGCAGAATAGGTGGAAAGTCATGTGGGTGGAACACACCCGAGTTTTTCTTTTGTTTTCTCTGGTACATTTCTATTATTATGTAAGATTAGTTTGCTATCTGCTGCACCATAAGATAAACCCTAAAAAATGGTTTCATTATACATTTATTTATTTATTTACTTACTTAATTATTTCTGTTCTATTTTTTATAGTTTTGAGCTGTTTCATTTAAATCCAGCGGCAGGATTTCCAATTTCCCCATGGAACATATTGGCAACTGGCAGTAGTGTTGACTCGTGTACTCTTTGTTGCTATTGGATTTCCGTTTTCTTTCAGTTTATTCATTAGATCATACTCACACATTTATACTCTCATTCATGCTTTCAGACTCTGGGGAGGTTAGGAAATATAATGCGGGCCAGAGAAAAATTCCCACACCACTAGGCGGGAATCCAACCCGGGACTCCTTTAACAGCAGGCAGAAGTGCCACCGACTGGGGCCATTTCGTTGTAGTTATAAGAGAGATTGAGGAGACCCAATCGATAGTCAAATGTTTAAAATCGCCTCAATTTGATTTTAAAATTCAATACTCTTTCCATCACATCACGAGAAACAGGTGAATAGAAACAATTAAACAAAAAAGTTCGATGGGTTGCAATCAGAGGGCTACTGCTTATTCTATCACAGCTACTTTTTAAAAAAAAAATCTGATGATACAATGCAATACCTTCTCTATACACTATGTACATAGTACGTATAGAGAAAGTAAAAAGTGAGTGTTTGAACAAGCTCTATATTTTTTGTGTAGTAAGTTTTTCTATATCTTACGGTTTAACAGATATACAAAAAACACTCATAATGAAGTGGATTTTAGTGGCTATTCTCAAGAAATTCAGGTTATAAAATTTATTTACAATGTAAACATCTTTAATATACGTCATTTTATCAAAATCGTTAAGAACTATTTTTTAGAAAATCTCCATTTGGAAAAGTATTCCATGGAAAGTGTAATTTGGGGTGCAGGATTTTACATAAAATCTTCTTGTCGTATCTTTGAAGAAGGCTAGACTTTAATACCAATTTTAGTATTTAACCGACTTTGTTTTTGGTTTATGCTGTCCGCACGCACACACATATGGACCTTTTTCTAAAAAATGTTTTTTTTGGATTCAGGGGCCTCACAATATGTATTTCCGGTGAAATTTCGGTATCCAATATTGGGATGGAATATAATGCATATCTTTTCTAGCTACTGTGTAGGTTATACATACGCGCCAGAGAAAATAATAAAGATGATGGAAATTCAATTTCGGTAAGAATACCTTGTTTTTACTTTCTTTAGCCCCGTGTATACAATGTACATAGTGGATAGAGAAGGTATTATATTCCACCAAACAATTAGATACCGAGATTTCACCGAAAATATATGTTTTGGTGTCCCCTGAGTTCTATAAAACTGTTTTTAGAGAAAGGTCTGTGTATGTGTTTGGACAGTATAGCTCAAAAACGAAAAGACCGTTAAATACCAAACTTTGTATTTAGGTTTAGTGTCTTTCAAAGATAAAACACGAAGATTTTCAAGAAAATTCCCCCATCCCATTCTACACTTTACATGTAAAATGTTTCGAAATGTTTGTTTTTCTCAAAAAGCGCTCTATCGATTTTGATTAAAATACCACACATTGAAGTAATTTTCAATATAAATAAAAAAAATTCTGAGATTAGCTTCCCAAGAATAGCTATTTTTTCTGGATGAATTTTGCTGAATTTTTCATAGCTAGTAAACCATAAGTAATGGACAAAAACTTATTACTCAAAAAATGTAGACCTCGTTAAAACACATGATTTATCCATATACATTTTTCGTGGAGTTGACCGTTTTCGAGATATTCCTTGTTATTTGTTTTAGTTTTAAAATACTTAAAACATTTCTCATGGAGGAACTTATCAACTTTGGCTACGCAAAGAAATGGATTTCAATCTCATAGTAACCACATTTTAAAACATTTGTCTATCGCTTTAGCCTAGTGCATCCCCTTATTTCCCTTCTACTTACAAGGAACTAAGTAATTCGACCGTTTCTGCTAATATTTATCTACATTAGCATGAAGAGACAAAGGAGCAAGTTTATTAACAATAATATGTTACAAAGATGTAGAGAAAGTATATGAATGGAGCACATCAGAATTTTAACGCCTTCTTTTACTACATATGGCCCCGTAGACGACACTGATGATTCCATGATGCATGGAGCACCGGTGGAATGCAATGGCGGGGAAACCGTAGAACCCGGAGAAAACCCGTCCTTACCCCGGATTGTCCACCACAAATCTCACATGCGATTACTTGGTAAGAATACCTTGTATAAACACCAATAAACGATAAGGGATAGAGAAAGTCTCTGAATGTAGCGCATCATCCTATTTTTTATGGTTACAATTGTTTCGTTGTTTTGCTTTCTCCGAATTCTATAGACTTTTCCTTCTGATAAATACAATTTTTCCCTCGATTGATAAATAACACGCCCTTTGGGGCAGCAAACTGAATGACTACATAAATGATTTGTAGTGGTATAAAGACCAGGAATAAACAAGTATCAACTTGCCCCCATGAGGATTGAATTAGATCCCGTTGGCTGAGGCGCCCTACCATGATTCACGTTATTCAGTTTTTTCCCCCGGTGTAGCGCTACACTGCGTAATTAGTCCCAAAGCTGCCTCCCCACACAACAGCGAGCTAAACTGGAAATGTACACAGCCGCTGCAGTAATAACATTGCAGTTCTAAGCACTTTACATCGTTTAGTTTTTTATCTACGCATCGCCTGTGACATAGGCTGCATTCGTTACACCATATTTCATGTCACTTAGCAGGTGAAGACACAGATTTTTGTTTCTCTACATGTACAATATACAGAGTTTATAGAGAAGGTATTGTATTGCACCTAAAAATTCGATACCGAGATTTCACTGAAAATACATGTTTTGGGTCCCCCTGAATAAAAAAATACATTTTAGGAAAAAGGCCCGTGTGCGTTTGTGTGAGTGTGTGTGCCTATGGACAGCATAGCTCAAAAACGAAAAGACCGTTAAATACTAAACTTGGTATTTAAGTTTGGAATCTTCCAAGGATGCGACACGAATATCTTCAAGAATACCCCCCACCCCAAACTACCCTTTACATGGAAAAAATCTAGATATTTTTGATTTTCTCAAAAATTGCTCAAACGTTTTTGATTAAAATCATTATATTTAAGATATTTACATGATAAATAAAATTTATATCTTGAAATTTCTGGGAATAGCCTCTAAAGACCTCCTTATTCTGGATGATTTTTATTGATTTTTGCATAACTGGTAAACTGTAAGAGACAGAAACTTACTACACAAAAAATGTAGGTCATGATAAAACACATGATTTATGCCATATGCATATATTTTGTGGAGTTGATTGTTTTTGACATATTCCTTGTTATTGGTTTCAGTTTTAAAAGCCTAACTTTTCTTATACACGAATTTCTCAACTCCCATCCATACAAAGGAACCTCAGTCACATAGCAACCAGCTTTTGACTATCACTTTAACCTATTTTACTCCCTTATTTCGCTTCTACTTACATGGAAGCTAGTAATAAGACTATTTCTGCTAATTTTTCTCGATAAGCATGAAGTATATAGAAGCATAAGCTTTCTAACAATAATTTGTTGGAGAGATGTAGAGAAAGTCATGTGAATGGAACACATCAGATTATTTGTTTTGTTTTACTTTCACCAGGAAGTATGTGCATTAAATCATATACATAGCAGGTACAGAAGGTACTATATTCCACCCAAAAATTCGATACCGAAATTTCACCATAAATACATGTTTTGAGGACCCCTGAAGAACAAAACCTTTTTAGTAATAGGTACATGAGTGTAGGTATGTGTCTGTGCACAGCATTACTCAAAAACCAAAAGTCGGTTACATACCAAACTTGATATTTAAGTTCAGTATCTTCCACGAACATTTCAGAAAACTCCTCTTACCCTCAACTACCACTTAGATGGATCATTTTTAGAAAATCTTACTATTCTCAAACATGGCTCTAGCTTTTGATTAAATACTATATTTTAAGATATTTTTATGAGAAACCAAATGTATATCTTGAATTTTCTGGTAATAGCCTACGAGGATCCCTTTATTCTGGAAGACCTTTGCATAACTGCTAAACCATAAGAGGTAGACATTAACATACTACCTATAAAAAAAAATTTGATCTCGAAAAACAATTTGTCATATATGCTTTTTGTAGGGTTAACCGTTTCCGACATATATTTTGTTACTGGTTTCAATTTTGACTCCTTATACTTTATTACAAATGCCTTCACGGGATAGCAACCGAGTCAGGAACGAAGACCACAGAGTCAAGATGGTCCAAAGCATGGAGTTCTCCGGTTCCAATTTAACTCGGTTGCTATCCCGAGAAATCATCTGTAATAATCAACACCGAGAAGGCTTCACATCTTTAATTACCTATATTTTTCTCATACGAAAGTTCTCTTTCCTTTCATATGCCTTTTGTTTCACTCCTATTTATGTAAAAATAGACGGATTTCAATTGTTTCACATAGTGACAAAATTTTAAAAGATTTGACACCGCTTTAGCCTGTATTCCCTTATTTCCCTTTTACCTACATAGAATAAGACTACTTCTGCTATTGTTTGTCTCAATTTGCATAATGTAGATAAAAGAATCATCTTTTGTACGAATATTTTATTTATGTAATCGGCATAGAAACTCATATGAATGGAATGTATTGGATTTTTAAATTTTATTTATGTGCCGTCTTTACAATCTGTGGCAATATCGATGACTTAACTTTAGAACAATTGCTGTTCAGTCGTTTAACTACTAGACAAGTAATGATTTCATTTTTAGAGCTACTGTAAATTTATATTTATATTTTTATAGTCAATATGGAATTTATTATTCTGATTCAATAAGTCCTTAGAAAATTCAAGAAATTACTTTCGTAGCATCGAAAAAAGTTTGTATTTACTAGCCGTCATTTCTTACTCGATGGCAGTTAGAGTTTCAGTTATGTCCATCACGTGGTTTCGTTGCCACAGGCAATTGAATCAACAATCTTGTGCTTCTTTTAGAAATATGAAAAAAAAAAAAAAAAAAAAAAGAGTTTCGTAGGGTGAATAAACACCTCTATTTAAAAGGTCTAACAATGAAAGAGTTGGATGAAGTTCATGGCACATCTGCTCCTTCATTTGCAACAATTATCAATTGGATAAATGAATTTAAACGTGGCCGTACATCCACAAATGATGAACATGTTCCTTATGTCCAAGAGAGCGACTTCCTCCGAAATGACTGAAAAAATCCAGGATATATTTTTGAATGATCGACGAATCAAGGTTCGTAAAATATTAAGAGGCCACAGGCATATCACAAGGTATAGTGTTCTCAATTTTGTACAAAAAATTAGGTCTGACTAAGGTCTCGGCAAGATGGGCACCACGTTTTCTCTCAATGGAGAATAAACGCAATCGTATGATGGATTCGGAACCTGGTTTGGTACTTTTCCCCCGCAATTCTGCGTGGATACATAAATATGGAAAAAATATGGATACGCTACTATACTTCAGAGAACAAAGTACATCGAAAGGTGGGCAAAGGTGGTGAAATCTGTGGACAAGGTGATGACCTCAGTTTGGGTGGGGGTGCACGCGGAATAATCTACATTGATTATTTGCAGAAAGAAAGAACGATAAATAGTATTATGCACTGTTATTTCACAGGTTGAACGGAGAAACCAAGAAAAGGAAAACACCCTCATCTGGCAAAGAAAAACACTATCTTCCATCAAGACAATGCAAGGGTGCATTGTAGAATTAAGGTTCTAATTACAACATCTACCGTATTTACCAGATTTGGCCCCCAGTGACGATGGGAAAAGTGTATCAAGCTAAAAGGGGATTACGTTTAAAAACAAAAACAAAGCAAAACAAAAAAAGAAAATATACCAAAAATAACTTAGTGTCCTATTTTTTTCTAAGGGTTTATTGAACGCCCCTTGTATCAACAGTAGTAGCATAGGTGCAGATAGTTTTCCGAAAATTTAATTCAGTTAATGAATGCTTATTTTCATGAAAAAGTAAACGAAACTGCATGAATTTTTAAACAAGATAAAATTGTTTTGAATTTGCGCAAATTGAAATAGGAAGCGTGAAAATGCAAGATGTGATTACGGAGATAGTTTTCAAGCACTTGTATAGTTTACCAAAATACTGCTAGAGAATTTGATAAAGCAGTGCTTAGAATTTCAATGGAGGAACTTGGGGAGAAATGTGTAGAGTTACATTATGAAAATAAACGTTAATAATAATAATAATAATTATAATTATAATATAATGGTATTTGGAGAAGGAGGGAAAATAATGTAAATGGAGGAGGAGATTGGAAGATATTGAAATACAAACATTATTTAGCAACATGAGGGGAAAATATGACGTGTTCCAATCACATAACTTTCTACATATTCCACAAACTATTCTTAAAAAAGATTATTACTTTATCTTCTTCATGCTAATCGAGATAAACATTACCTGAAATTGTCTTATTATTTGCTTCCTTATAAGTAGAAGGTAAATAAGCGTAGTAGAATAAATGATAGCCAAATCTTTTACAAATTGGTGTCTATGTAAAACAAAAGAAATTCGGTTCTATTTGTATGCTGTAATGGTAGTTATAATATTTCCTGTATCTCCTAAGTGGAGCAAAGGGCATCGTTACGATTTTTCCATGTTCGGATTTTAATTCCTAGTTCGTGAGTTCGCCGCTATGCGCCATGGTGACGAGGGATCAGCTTGTCACCCACAGATGGCACTGCAAGAACAAAATCAGCACTTGCGGGCACGAAATAGGAAAAATGTTGCCCTGGAACCTTCCTATTTCAAGGTATGGGTTTCTTTTACGTGAAAATAAACATTACACGGGACAACTGGCTTTACTTCCCTTCCGTGGGAAGCCATACTAACTATCTTTGCTACATCTGTATGGCCAGGCGAAAACAAAAGGCATATGAAACGAAAGACGACTTCCAGTTTGAGTAAAGTTTAAGTAGTTTAAAAATGAAACTAATAGCAAAGAATATTTTGAAACTGCTTGTGTGGTAAATTTGTTTCTTTCTATACCAGTTATACGAAAGTCATACAGAATGTAGAGGTTTCTGTGGCTAGTTCTGAAAATTAATATAAATATATAATAAAAATATCTTAAACATAAGGTATTTTAATACAAAATGTTGGAGTAATTTTTGGGAAAGGTGTTCCACGAAAAGGGTAGTTTGGGGTGGGGATTATCTTTAAAGTCTTAATATCGCACTCTTGCAAAGTGCTGTACTAATGTAAATAGCCAGTTTGGTACTTAACCGATTTTCGTTTTTCAGTCACCCACATACACGGGCAAACACACACGGATCGTTTTCTGTCATATTTCTTGTATTCAGAGGTCCTCAAAAATGCATTTTCCGTGAAACTGGGTATCGAATTTTCGGGTGGAATACAATATTTCCCCTATATACTATACGCAGGTATACAAACTGACAGCGTCGCTGAACGTGTGAAATATCCTTGAGAAACAATTATTGTGAAAGAGCTTATCAATTTCCCTCTCGCAAGCCTCCGGGCCTGACCATACTTCCCCGGAAGTTAGCTTAACCTGAGGTTTTAATTATACTGAGGCTTTTAGTTGTTTGTTTTTGTTGTTATTTTCATTACAGCACACGAAAGTAAGCGTGCTGCCTAAAATAACAGTTTCAGATAATGCTTTTCTCTTCGCAAGGGCTTTATTTATTGTGTTTTCAAGTTTCTGGAGCAAATTTCTTCCTCTCTCTCATTTTCAGGTATTTATGCGGTAGTTAACCTCACGCCACGCACAATGTTACTCAGTTGTTTTCTTTCTAATCTTCTCTTTATATTCACGGGTTGCTATGAAGTGATACTGGTTACCGTAATAGGAAGAAATAAAAGTCTGCAAACCGAGGAAATGTGATACCAAACGCAGAGCTTTTAATTGCTTCAGTTTTACGCGAATAAGGAAATTTTTATGCCATTAATTGACTTGCCCGACGTAGCTTTTTAAAACCTTGGCGATTTTTGACTTTATGTAAACTTGAGTATTTGTAAAAGAATTATTTCCCTTTTGTAATGACCTTTCTCTTCACGTTTCGTAAAAAAAACCTTATTATGTTCGTAATAATTGAAGATACTGCAAGATGTTTTAACGACCCACATGAATAGCCTCTGCAATTTCAGTTTCTTGGAATTTGATATAGTTAAACCGCTTATGTGCAGACAAAATATATTGTAAAGAACTTCTAGAGCTCATTAAAATACACTGTTTACATCAATTAACGTTTTACTTTTATACTGCTTCAAAATAAAAAATTAGTAAGATAATATGAATTAAACTAAGTGTAATGAAAAAGGCAACTGGCATGATCTAATTGGATCAAATCTACCACTTCAAAAGCCGATCTCTTTCCTAATTATTTCAATATTCCTATTTTCTCTAGCACAAATATACGAATAATGTACATAATAGACACAGAAGGTATTTTATTCGATACTGAAATTTCACGGACAATACATGGTTTGAGGATCCTTTATACAACAATGGCAGTTTTATACTCTCTCTACACGTACTATATATACATAGTTTATATAAAATGTACTGTATTACACTCAAAAATTCGCTACAGAAATTTCACCCGAAATATAGGCTTTGAGACCCCCTGAATCAAAAAAATCATTTTTAGAAAAATGTTCGTGTTTGTGTGTGTATGTGTGAGGGTAGCATAGCTCAAAAAATAAAATTTCGTTAAATACCAAACCTGATATTTAAGTTGAGTATCTTCTAAGGATGCGACACGAAGGTTCTCATGAAAATTCCCCTATTCCAACTGTCCTTTACATAGAAACATTTTCGAAAATGTTGGTTTTCTAAAAAATTCCTCTAACGATTTTGATTAAAATCTCTTATATTTAAGATATTTACATGACAAATAAAATGTACATCTTGAATTTTCTGGGAATAGTCTCTGAAGAAGACCTCTTTATTCTGGATGATTTTTCTGAATTTTACATAATTGGTAAACCGTAAGAGATAGACAAAATCTTACTACACAAAAAATACAGATCTCCTTAAAACACACAATTTATTTCATATACATTTTTTCGTTCAGTTTACCGCTTTCAAGTTTTTCCTTGTTATTGGTTTCAGTTTTAAAATAGTTAAACTTTTCTCGGTTGCAAACTTGTCAACACTCGGCCATACAAAGAAACGGATTTCAATCCTAAAGTAACCACATTTTAAAACATTTGACTGTCGGTTTAGCCTACTCTCCTTATTTTATTCCTACTTACAAAGGAGTAAGTAATAAAGCCGCTTCTGCTAATGTTTATCTCGATTAGCATGAAGTAGATAAAAGAATAAGGTTAACAGCTATTTGTTACAGATATATCGAGAAAGTCAAGTAAATGGAACACATAATTTTTTTAGAAAAAGATAAGTGTATGTGTCTGAAGTGTATGTGAACAGGATAGCTCAAAAACGAAAAGTTGACTGATATCAAACCTGTTAATTAAGTTCAGTATCTTCAAGTATCCTAACAAAAATTCCCAAGAAATTCCTCCACTTCAAACTACAGTTTGAAAAAGTTTTCAAAACATTCATTTTCTCAAAAATGTCTCTGCTGATTTTGACTAAAATATCGCATGTTAAATACATTTACATGACAAATTAAGTGTATTTTTTTAATTTTCTGGGAATAGCCACTGAAGATATCTTCATTCTCGGTGATCCTTTTATATCTAATAAACGTAAGACCTCGCTATTGGTTTCAGTTCAGAAATATTTAAACATTTCTTTAATGCAAAGTCTCATTTGTTTCACAGCTCTTCCTGACCGCGGAAAGAGAACCGGCTTTCAAATGTTTCACATAGCGAACGGCTTTTAAAAGATCTAATGATCGTTTTACCCAAGTGTATTCTTTTATTTGCCTTCTACTTAAATGAAGATAGCAATAAGACCATCTTTGCTAATTTTTATCTCGATGAGCATGATATACTTAAAAGAATAATATTTTAAAAGAATAGTTTATTAGCAGAGAGATAGAGAAAGTCGTGTGAGTGGAACACATCAGACTTTGTTTTAATTTTATTATATCTAAGTAACTGTAGTTATATCGAAATTGTTAGAGTCATTTAAAGGGAAAATAACAAACATGCTCCATATAAGGAACAGTTAAAGTGGAGATATCTTTGCATCCTTTAATTTTGTCCGGCCTGTCTATGAATTTGGTATTTAAGAGACTTTTCGATTTTGTGTAATATTGTTCACGCACTGTTTTTTGTTTTGTTTTTTACTTTCTCTACAAGTGCTATTGTACATAGCGTACAGAGAAAACATTCAATACCGAGATTTTACTGGAAATACATATTTTGAGAGCCCCTGAATCCAAACAAAACACTTTTGGAAAAAATTCCGTTGGTGTGGTAGTCTGTCTGTCAATGTGTGTGTGTGAGTGTGTGTGCGCGCGCGTCTATAGTTAAAATAGCTCAAAAGCGAAAAGTCTGTTAAAATACAAAACTTGGCATTTAAGTTCAGTATCTTTCAAGAATGAGGCACGAAGATTTTCAATAAAAATCCCTCATCTCCAACTACCCTTTACATATAACAATTTCGAAACTTTTGATTTTAACAATGGCTTTAAAGATGTTGATTAAAATGTCGTATATTAAAGATATTTACATGAAAAATAAACTTATCTCTTCAATTTTATGGGAATAAACTCTGAAAACCTATTTATTCTAAATGATCTTTGATGAATTTTGAATAACTGGAACCGTAAGAGATATAAAAATATTTACTACACATAAAATACAGATCCCGTTAAAACACATAATTTATGTCATATATACTTTCTTCGTGAGGTTAACCGTTTCCGAGGTATTCCTTGTTATTTGTTTCAGTTTTAAAATATTTAAAACTTTTCTCATATGGGTATTTGTCAACTCCTGGCCATGCAAAGAAAAGGAATTTAAACCCATAGCAACCGACTTTTAAAAGATTTCAGTATCATTTTAGGCCAGTGAATTCCATTATTTGCTATCTACTTATAAGGAATTAAGTAATAAGGCATTTCTGCTAATATTTATCTTAATTGACATGAAGTAAATAGAAAAAAAAGTTTTTAAATATAATTTGTTACAGAGGTGTAACATAAGTCATGTGAATGGAATATGTAAAACTTTTTTTTAATTATGAGACCACAGAAACCATTTTTGTAATAAAAACATACTTCCTCCTCAGTAGTATATAAATTAAAAATTCAACTTATAATATGTAAGCATTAATGTTCTTTGTGTATCACGTAATCATATCTATATTTCTGAATTGGAAACATATTTCATGTAAATATACAGCATGATAAATACTCAGTGAGTAAAGTAATCACTTATGTTATGAATAGTACATATTTAAAATGCACTTGTGGACTGATTGTAGAGAAAAGGTCATATGAAAACGTATTAGAACTTATTTCTCATCTTTACCCACGCTTCATAAAAACAATGCAGCGCGTATTCCGAGACACCAAGGGATGGAATAATAAATTGGATGAAATTAAAAAATAAATAGAGAATAATCCTGTATCCAGTGTATTTAAATTAAGTCAATATTAATAACGAAGCTCATAAAGATAAAACAAACATGCGAACAAATGAAATATAACAAGTGAAAAAATTTCCGATATTATCATCCCACGCGCATTATCCAGGTTAATATGCTTCGTGTGAAATTCCCGTAGGCTGAGTACCGGTGTGTAATAAAACTTTGAGAATGCTAATAAAATATAGCTGATATTTTTAATTTATAAAAGCAATTTATTTTCTCCTTAAGCTAAAACAACTGTGAAAAACTAAAGCAATATAGCAATATTTACTTCTCTACCAATGTACAAGTATATAGGACATAGAGAAGGTACTGTATTCCATCCAAAAATTCTATATTGATATATCACTGAAAATATATATTTTGAAGTACCCTGAATCCAAGAAAATGATTTTAGAAAAATTACGCGTGGCTGTGTGTCTGCGCCCGTTTCCATATGTGCGTTTGCGCTCGCGCGCGCGCGTGTGTGTGTAAGAGAGAGAGAGAGATAGAGGTTTCCTCTAACACGAAAAGCCCTTTAACACCAAGCTTGATTTTTAGTTCAGAATCTTCTATGGATGCAAGACGATTTCAATCCCCCCCCCTAAGCTAATATTTCATGGAAGATTTTTCGAAAATGGGTATTTTCTAAAAAATGCCTCTAAATATTTTATTAAAATAGCTGCCGTATGTTTAAGATATTTTCATGAATAATGAAATGAATTTATATCTTTACATTTCTGTGAATGGCCTATGAAGTCCTCTTCATTCTGCTTGACTTTAGCATAGCCAGTAAACCGTAACAGATTGACAAAATCTTACTAGATCTCTTTAAAACACACAATATATGTCCTAAATGTTTTGTTTGGTTTATATTATGGAGTTAGCCATTTCCGATTTAATCTTAATTTTTACATTACCAGAACATAGAAATATCTAATATATTTAATTTAAATGCATTTCTCTATCCTTTCTTGTCTAAAATGTTTTTACGAAGGTTAAAAAGAGAAGTGTATGGCATAAATTGAGTGCTTTAACGCGACCCACATTTTTTTGTGTAGCATGATTTTGTCTATCCCATAGTATCGCAAGATGCATCCAAATGCATTTTATTCCAAAAAAATTCAAGATATAAATTTTTCGGTTGCCATTGAAATATCTTAAACATATTGTGTTATTCAAAAGGTTTAAGTCATTTTTAAAACTTTTATGATAAGTACAAACTAAAAGGAAGCATGGGTGATGATGGAAATCTTCGTGTCTTATCCTTAGAAGATGCCGAACTGAAATACTAAGATTAGAATTTAATTGACTTTTTTGTTTTTGAGCTATGCTGTTCACAAGCACGCATGCCTACACACGGATATTTTACTAAAACTTTTTTTCGATTAAGGGAAGATATAAACGTGTATTTCTGGTAAAATATTCGACAAACTTTTAGGGTTGAAACACAATACTTCCTTTGTTTACTATAAGTCAAGTAGTAGAGGAAGTAAAAAAACGTTTATGAAACCCTAAAACAGAGAGCAATTTATAGTGCGTTTCGAATGGCCAAGCTGTAGCATCTGTGGTCTGTGGTCAGGAGGTGCGGTTTCGAATCCCATGTGCCACCCTTCTGACTGAATAAATGCCATATTGAATGGAAAGGTAATATCAGAATGAAAAATTGGAACCACAGATATTTTGGTTTCCGTCCAGTTGCTCTAACCAATTGAACTATTGAAACAACATCCACGAACAACATTAAATTCCTCAACTATCATTTGCTGTCATTTACAAAAACAACTAAAGGAACATATACCCTATAATGAAAACTGCGACATTCATGTTTGCTGTAGGTAACCTCTTTTATTCCTAAATAAATGCAACTAATATGTTGAAACAAACGCAAAATATTTACACTAGAAACTTCCAGTTTTCAAGAAATTGTGTTGCAAATTTAGCAAGAGAAAACCATGCATATTAGGTTATTATAACGCATTTTCCCATCTGAGAAATAGCCGAGGTCGCTGCGTTGTTACTCAAGAATTCAAAAGAGCCAGCAGGTGGTAAATTAAATGCCGTTTTATTTATGGAGCTTTTTAACTGCTGCGGTTCTCAGCGTCCCATTCTATACTGGGCGTGAAAGACCGCTAAATTTTGCTCAGAGGCCTCTCTATTAGGCTTGAGGTTCTTTTTCGTGCCATATATCCACGACACAGGACCCACGGCTTTACTTACTTTACGAAGGAAGCCATGCTTAGGATTTTTAGGCTCGAAAAAAATCCATCGTCCTCCGCCGCTTTTGAACCCGCGACCTTGGGTATATGAAATTAGCGTTGTAACCATTGCACCACAGAGGGCGACTACCAGCAGATGGTGATTCTTTCTCATTTCGCGCGTACTATTTTCTGAAATCGAACATTACCAACCTTCTTTAATTCCTCGAGATTATCATTAGGAATGGAGAATCAGGATAAAGGTACACTTCTAGAGAGCCAGTTAATTGGGTCATGGCAACACTGTACAATGCAGGAAATAAATAAAATGATAACGCTGATAGGTGTAAAGGTTGCTTCACTTTCAAGTAATCCACGTCTGTGTAGTGCTGGCATCCACTACTTTTTACAGTGCATTTTATGACCATCAATACAATATTATGTACTAAATGCATTTGATTCCGATACTTTTCAGTCCTTTGCTCACATAGTGTTTGTATTTTGTCGTATTACTGCATGGTTAACTATAAATGAATATAATTAACAATCAACGTTTCTAAAGAAATTATTTTTATTATTTGCCTATAATATTTTTATCTCCTTCTGATCTAGCGAGATATAAATGCTTCCTCATATCCACTGTAAGCTAATAAAAACATTAGTAATGCATGGCCGAAATATAGCCTTAACCTGATAATAGTATTTAAATACTATAGTCAGATGCATTTGAATTCACAGTCGCCTGGCGAGAGCGGTAGTGGTCGGATGTGTGTTTACTGCTGCTGCTTCCCGTGAAGGGTTGTTTATTGTGCTAACTTCTCTAGTTTCCGTTCTTTGTGAGATTGGAGTGGTGCATTTCTTTACACGTTTTGTGTGCTCGTGATATATTCTGACCATGAGTAAAATCACCCAAATCAGCACGCTCAAAGCTGCATTTGACCGAACCAAGCCACGACCCACGCCGATAGATATACATCGCTGGTGTGATGAGGTACTATATATTGAAGAAGATCACTTAGATACGGTCCAGCATGTTGGTAAATATAACTTGGTGTTTATTAAGTTGACCAACCGTGTTACTTTCGAACAACTGCTTCACGCTCACCAGGGCACTCATCCCTTCCTCACAGAAGCGGGTACTATGACCTCTGTTGCCATTAGTGATGCCAGTGCTGAGTTTACTCAGTACGAGTTTTCAATTTGCCTATTGAACTATCTCATGACGCCATTCAGCACAGTTTACAAACCTATGGAAAAATAGGTAAAGTTGAAGATGAATACTGGTCTCGGGGCTATAAATTTCGTGCTCGTAATGGAGTGCGCTCTGTTCAGATTGAATTGCTAAAACCAATCCCTTCAAATATTTTGATCAGCGGACATGAAGCCTACGTCACGCATGTTGGACAGTCGCCTACCTGCAACACCGCACTTTCGCGATCGTTGCCCCTAGCAGAAATTTAAGGCTAGAGTTCCACCGACATAACGTGTGCCGTTAATGAGTGACTTGTTTCACTCCAGTGATACCGTTCCTGTGGATCACTCAAACAATCAGATGGAGTCTCCTCCGCAATTAGACCAACCTGCCATTAGATTCTTCTGCTCCTGCTTTAGCGTCAGAATCGTTACCCTCTCCTTTGTCTTTGCAGTAACGGCATGACCAGGATATACTCACTAGTGATAGTGATCCCACCGAGGTCTCTGACTTCACTATTTCGGAGTTGCAATCCTCTCCTCCTCCGTCTGTACCCTCTGATTCTCCGGCGCTACCTCCTGAACCTATGAATCCCACTTTGCTGCTGTCGCAACGGCATGTCTAGCCTCTGCTTTCCACTCCGCAAAACAGTTCGTCCTCGCTTCCTTCTGTCTCCCATGGGTTGGAAATTGCCACTGAACCTGACTTTAAAGTAAATTTCTGCCCTGGCAAACATGCTGACCCGGATTTCACGAAGAATACTCACCTGAGTTTGGAGCGAAACATCTCCAGCAGAGATCCTCGTTTACGGCACTCATCTGGTGCTGTTGATAGTGGATCACGGCAGCTTTCTATTGACGCAGTTCTAATGGATACAGATAGTGCGCCTCCGGTCCAGACCAGCAATGACGTTCAAGATCATACCTAATAGTGCTCAGCGTGTGTTCTTCCATTATGGTTGCTGTCAGATGTATTCATCTTTTGTTTATGCTTCATACCTATAAAGTGCTCACCTTAAACTTCTGTAATATACAATCTCCGGAAAAGTTTCGTCTTCTTACACAGACTCTTCTCACCTTGGATGTTGACATTGCTCATCTGCAGGAGGTCAGCTCACCGTGTGTGACTGGGTGTTTTGGTTACAATACGGAACTCAATACTGATTTTCGTAGCCGCGGTACGGCAATTCTCATCAAAGACCATCTCCAATATGATAATATGCGCATGACACCTAACTTCCGTGTCATAAGTGTTGTTATTGGAAATGCTACTTTCCTCAATGTATATACTCCATCGGGCAGCAACAAGCGGCAAGAGCGCCAGCCATTTTTTGCACAGGATTTCGCTTCTCTCTTCACCAACACTCCTCATCTTTTAGTCGGAGGGGACTTTAACTCCGTTTTATCTGCGAAGGACCACACTGGAGAGTATTTACAGTGCCCGGCCTTAGAGCAGTTCATTACTGGCCTTCAGTTGCAGGATACTTGGGAGATACTATACCCGCATCGGCCTCTGTATACACTTATCAGCACCACTCTACTGGAGCTCGGCTTGATCGTATTTATATTGATCGGCATCTTGCCAATTTGTCCTTCTGAACTCTCTGATCACTGTGGTTTTCTAGCTTCGATTCAGATGTCTGCAGCTTCGCCAGCTTACCGTCGTGGATATTGGAAACTGAATGCTCGGCTCTTGCGTGATCCGGAGATCTGTGCTCTTTTTAAAGAGCGATGGCGCTGCTGGAAGTATCATCGAAGATTTTATCCATCTAAATTGGACTGGTGGGCTATGATCAAAACTAAAATTCGGACATTCTTCAAGCGCATTTCTTATGATATGCGTCGCAGGCAGCAACAGTATAAGCAATATTTGTATGGGTTCCTGCGGGAGTTATACCACCGCCAGACAACTAGTAGTTCGTAGAGCACCGAGATTCACCGCATAAAAGCTCGGCTTCTTAGATCGCAGTTGGAGGAGTTTAGAGGCACCCAGATACGATCCCGAGCTATAGTACTACAGCACGGGATCATTACACTGTCTTTATCATTACATTCAGAAACATCAACGCACGAAGCGCAAGTACGTACATCGGATTCGAGATAGCTCTGGCACCATTGTGAGTGATCCGTCTGGAATTCGCAACGTTCTTCACGATTACTTTCAGCAGCTTTACTCTGGATGTTCTCACCCATCCTCAGTTGATGTCAACACCCCTACTGGAAACATACCTTCTACACCATCCCCGTTCTCTTCGTCTGAATTAAGCCATGCTCTGGATAATTGTCCACGAAACAAGCCCCCGGGAATAGATAGCTTACCGGTGGTATTCTACGTGACATTTTGGCACTTACTAAGGGACTCAGTGCTTGATATTTTTAATCAAATATTGCGTTCCTCCACTTTTCCGTCCGGTTTTTCCCATGGCAAAATAGTTCTATTTCCTAAGTGCACGCACCCTATGGATGTCACAGATTATCGGCCTCTAACTATGTTAAACTGTGACCACAAGTTATTTGTGCGTTGCCTTGAACGTCGTATTTCACCTTTAGTGGGAGACACTCTTGCACCTATCCAGCAATCTATCAGGCGAGATGGAAATATATTGCATATTCTGTTAGTGATGCTCACCTATCAGGAGTTGGTGAATTGCTCATCTCCCTTGATTTTGATCATGCACTTGATCGCGTCAAGCAAGCTTGCCATTTTAACACTATGATTAAATATGCAATTCCAACTGCCTACTGTCGCTTTTTACGCCACCTCCTTTTACCTGCCACTACCAAAGTTTTAGTTGATGGCTATTTCACTCCAGCCTTCCCCATTTGAGCATCTGCGAGGCAGGGTTGTCATTTGGTAATGCATATTTTTGTGCTCTCCATTGAGCCTCTTCTACGTCGCTTGCAGCAATATACTCTCTCTGACCCTAGAGCCGTGATGCGTGCCTTTGCCGATTATGTGTATATTGTTGTTTGTAAGCTACCTCTGCTGCAAGATGTTCGTATAGTCCTTGAGGAGTATTGTCAGACTTCTGGAGCAGTTTTTAACCTTCACAAGACCAAAACCATGGTTCTTGGTCCCACGTCACCGAATACACCCACCTGGCTACCGTTGTCCACTTCTATCAAAATATTGGGTTTGACATTCTTGTCTACTATTCCTGCCACTATTCGGCACAATTGGAATCGTATCGTGTGTAATATCGGCAATATTTTATGCGGGGAGCGATGACGTCCCCTGGATTTTATACAACGCATCCACTTTGTGAACACCTATGCCTTGTCACATTCTTGGTATCTTAGTCAGGTCTTACCTCTTCCTCACATGTTTGGAGCTAAACTGAAAACCTGCACAGGTTGGTTTATTTGAAAGGGTCATCTATTACGGGTATCCAGACAGCAATTAGCACTTCCTCTCTTTGCTGGTGGTCTCAATGCCATTGCTCCGCAGTTAAAGGCAGACTCTCTGTTCTTGAAATCCAATTTGTCACACCTGCAGTTCAACGGCGATCCCTATAGTGGTGCCTTTCTCACAACAATGTTACCGATACAGAACCCACCAGATCTTCGACGTCTGTTACTGCAGGCACCGCAATTGAAGAAGCTCCTTGAACTGACTGTTTACTGTCCTACCAATATGTATAAAGGACCACCCGCGCCGTTTATACTGCTTTATTGGACCAGTTTCCGACTCCAAGGACGGTGCTGCAAACACCGTTGTATAATTGGCACCGAGTGTGACGCAATTCGCACCATCCAGTTCTTACTACTCTACAACGCAGCAAATGGTTTTCAAGTAGAGACCAACACCATCCTCACCAATGAACGGCTGTTCCATCATGGTATGAAGTCTATGCCGAACTCTGATCTCTGTGGGCGACCAGATAACCTGCTGCATCGCTTCGAAACCTGCCCGTCCTCTACTCTTTGGGCCCATGCGCAGGATGACATTCTTAGGATTTTGAACCTCCCTAGAGCATATTTTGGGGCACATTATCTGGTGGTGCCTGTATTTCAGTGTCCGTCATCAGTGGAGTAAAAAATTCACCGTTTTGGGCAACTCTTGCTCGATTTATTTGCATAATTTGGACTTTTCTAGCATTTCATTACAATTATTAATCTTGCATGTAATTTCAGTTTTTCCTTGTTTTAGCCACATAATATTCTGACAGCAACTATAGTCCCTTCAAACAATATATTTGCTGTCAAGTTTGTCTTTGAACATGTAACTTATTATGTGGTATTGTGGATATATTATTTGTACACTTGATAATTTACAAAAAAAGAAAATGTGGCCGCT
This sequence comes from Hymenopus coronatus, assembly GCA_030762935.1. Taxonomy (NCBI): domain Eukaryota; kingdom Metazoa; phylum Arthropoda; class Insecta; order Mantodea; family Hymenopodidae; genus Hymenopus; species Hymenopus coronatus. Next base: position 35,060,315 of record CM060897.1, read on the forward strand.
TAAAGGTAAATATTAACTTTGGGGGGAAATGTTTGCCACTTGAGGTAGACGTATTTCCCCGTTTTATTTACAGCATTTAAAATGTATGTTATATAAAGCATTCAGTTATAACATCTCAATCGTGTTGAAGCGTTCGTAACACAGCAGTAAATTAATATTTCACTGTGAGAGGAGGGGTTTTATCAGAAAGAGTTTCTATTAATATGTCAAACTTATACTTCGTACAGATCTGGAAAATAACGATTAATAAAAAACGAAAAAAAAAGTATACAGGCGTTTTACGAGATTCAACCCACCTTCTGACTTTTCGGGTATCCGGCAGAAACTACTTTTAACCACTTCGGATATTCTAGTCACGAACATGACTACTGTTGATTCAACTTACCCTTGTAAGTAAAGAACTCAACAGGGAGCGTTTTAAAAAAAGCAAATCCATTACTTAATCAAAACAAAGTATTAACACATTTTCTGCGAGTGTATTGAAGTTGACTTCACAATACTTTCCCGTTAGTTTACAATGGTTGCTTAAATAGTGGTGAGTGAGTGAGCGAAAGGCTGTCATGCCTTCTTGAACACAAAAGATAGGGAGGCATATGGCAAATTTCATTCTCATACCACCTATGTAGAACGCCCTAAAATTAGGTGACCCAAAGCACACTCAAACAGAAAGTGGGTATTTAATTTTGTGAAATATAGTACATGCTGACTCAGTGAGCCCTTCAGCAAACGACAAGATTAGACCAAGAAGTTAAAGCGCTTATGCACTCATTAACAGTAAAGATAATTGCCTCTTAAGTTTCAATTCACTTCATTTAATGTTTATCTTAACTGTGAAATAAAATGATATAGTAATTAGGCAAATTGAAACCCACTCTAATTTCAGGAGCGCGAAGCTCAAAACGCCTGTAAGTGCCGCAGCCATCTTAACACCCAGGCTTTGCGTAGCGTCTTTATGCCGGCCGGCTTCTTTCCTTAAGTCACACGGCGAGCGGGTATAAAGACCCAATTAACTTTATAATGAGATAGCCACTAGGAGGTACTTCAAGAAGTGTTTGGATCCTCTCTTCGGCCTAATGAGATGGCCTTTATATTACTAACGAGCACCAACACAGCGAGTATAATGCAGAAACTTACACCAAAATTATAAACTCCAGCTATACGTGCAATAAAACTGAATCCATAATTTTCACTTTCTCATGCATTAACTTTGGTAGATAGAAGTAGCATCGACTTCTAGCTGAAAACTTAATATAATATTAACAATAATTTGTATTAAAATTATTATTATTATTTAATGTTTTTAGATCACATTTTCAGTTATTTACAAAATCACGTCCTGTTACGTACACTATATTACTAGTCCTAATTATACATCGCGTCATTGGAAGATGTGGAACCAAATATCAAGTTTGTCATATAACCGACTTTACTTTTCATTTTCTCTACACATGTACATAGTGTATAGAGAAGGTATTGTAATCCACACAAAAATTCGATTCCGAAATTTCACTGGAAATACACATTTTAGGGTCCCTTGTATCCAAAAAAGCATTTGTAGAAAAAGGGCCGTGTGTGTATGTGTGTGTGTCCGTTTGTCCGTGTGTCTGTGATCACGATAACTCAAAAACGAAAAGTCGGTAAAGTACCAAACTTAGTATTTAAGTTTAGTATTTTCCAGGAATGCGACACGAAATTTTTGAGAAAATCCCCTCACTCCAAATTACCTTTTACATAGCAAAATTTTCTGAAATTTAGAGTTTCTCAAAAATATCTGTTAACGATTCTGATTAAAAGATCGTATATTAAAGATATTTATATGGCAAATAAAATGAATATCTTGAATTATTTGCGAATAGCCTCTGGAGACATCTTTATTCTGGATGAATTTTGCGAAATTTGTATAATTCGTAAACCGTAACAAAAAATGTAGAGCTCGTTAAAACACACGATTTATGTTACATACATTTTTCCATGGAGTTGGCCTTTTTAAGATACTCTTTGTTATTGGTTTTAATTTTAAAATATTAATACTTTTCTCATTACGGAATTTGTCAGCTCCTGGCCATATAAACATAGGAACTTCAGTCACATTGCAACCAAGAGATGTTACTATAGTTTTAGCCTAGTGTACTCCCTTATTTACTTTCTACTTACTAGAAAGTAAGTAGAAAGTATTTCTAACAATTTTTTCTCGATTAGCCTAAAGTAAATAGGAAATTAGGCTTTTTAACAATAATGTGTTACAGAGATGTAGAGAAAGTCATGTGAATGAAATACATCAGATTTTTGAGTTATCGTGTTCACACATACACACACGCACGCGCGGACTTTTATCTATTTGTTTTACTTTCTCTACACGTACTATGTACAAGGTGTATAGAGTAGGTATGGTATTCCATACAAAAATTCGATGTCGATATTTCACCGGAAATATATGTTTTCAAGACCCTGAATCCAAGAAAAGCCAAACGTGGTATTTAAGTTTAGTATATTTGAAGATGCGACACAGAGATTTTCAAGAAAATCCCCCACCTCAAATTAGACTTTGCATTCAAAAATGTTTCAAAATGTTATTTTTCTCATAAATTGCTCTGACGATTTTGAGTAAAACCCCGTATATTAAAGATATTTATATCAAAAATAAAATCTATAAATTGAATTTACTGAGAATTTCTTATAATAATAACAGTGGAGATCAGCGCTCAAACAGCAGCATATAACAGCGGAGTATTTTATGAAGACCTGTAAATTCTGGATGAATTTTATTACATTTTGCATAACTGGTAAACCGTAATAAGTAGACGAAAACTTAATGAACAAAAAATTTAGAGCTTGTTAAAACACGCAGTTTATTCGTATACATTTTTGTTGCATATTTGGTCGCTTCAAAGATATTCCTTGTTATTGGTTTCAGTTTTAAGCTTCGTAACTTTTCTCAAACGAGTCATCTTTCGTTTCATTTGTCTTTGTTTTTCTACTGCAATGCAAAGCAAACCGAACTTCAATTGTTCACACAGCAACCAGCTTTTAAAATATTTAGCCTAGTGTATACCCTTATTTCCCTTTTATAGCAATAAAACATATTCTTCTAATGTTTATCTCGCTTAGCATGATGTAGATAAAAGAGTACTCCTTTGTAAGACTGTATTGTTTATAAAACGTTTACAAAGATAAAACTAATTAGAAAAGGTAGTGTATTTCAAAGGCATTTCAGAAAGTAAAGAAGGGAACAGTTCATTATTGATGAAAAATTTAGCATGTTTATTAATTTTACCTTCAATGAAAGTTAATGGAAATGTCAAAGATTCTGGTAGCTGTATTAATGCGTTTGTGCATACTTTCTTTGCTATTTTCAAAAGCTCTGAAGTTAATGAAGATGAATGAACACAGTTTCTTATTCTGGCATTCTGTCTCCGTCGACCTACATTACCTAATATAAAAATCTGTTTTAATCCATTCACATGACTTTCTCTACATCTTTACAATCAATAATTGTTGAAAAGCTTATTCTTCTATTTATCTAATGTTAATCGAGAAAAAGTTAGCAGAAAGGGTTTTATTACTTGTTTCCTTGTAAGTAGAAGGGAAATAATGGAGAACCATAGGCTAAATCGATAGTCAAATGTTTTAACAGCTGGTTGCTATGTGACTGAAGTTCCTTTGTTTGTATGGACAGGAGTTGTCAAATTTTCGTATGAGAAAAGTATAAGTATTTTAAAGCAAACTAATAACAAGGATTACCTCAAAAATGGCAAATTCCACGAAAAAATGCATAAAACATAAAGTATATATTTTAACGAGAACTACATTTTTATTAGGTAAGTTATTGCCTATTTCTTACGATTTACCAGTTATGCAAAATTCCGCAAAAGTCATCCAGAATAAACATGCCTTCAGAGACTATTCCCAGAAAATTTAAGATATCAATTTTATTTGTCAAGCAAATATCTTAAATATTAGAGATTTTAATCAAAATTTTTAGAAAATCAAAAATTTTCGAAAAATTTTACATGTAAAGGATAGTTAGGGGCAGGGGGGATTTTCTTGAAAATCTTCGTGTCGCATCCTTGTAAGATACTGAACTTAAATACCAAGTTTGATATGATTTTTCGTTTTTGAGTTATGCTGTCCAGATACACACACAGACACACACGGACCTTTTTCTGAAAATGCTTTTTTTTGGATTCAGGGTGACCCAAAACATGTATTTCCGGTGAAATCTCGGTATCGAATTTTTGGGTGGAATACAATACCTTCCCTATCCACTATGTACATTGTACATACGGGGCTAGAGAAATTAAAAATATTTCGTGGTGCTAATTGCGCCTGGAGCGAGCATCTGTTTAAGGTTAAGCAACGTTAATCAAGAGCTACACCTTCGAAAACACATCAAACGGACGGTGCTCCGTGGTTTGCAAATGGCTGCAATTCTGGTTCGTTAAACCGACACGTGGGAGCGCCACCTGAACACATAATGCATCACTAGATGATGTGGTCTGCTCTTAGCAGTTGATTGATTATCTTGCTTCTGATGGCAATCCTGCCCTTCTCATCTATAATACATTGTCTCATTAAAGCTGACAGATGTAACTTATGTCATTTCTGCTCAACTTCTGAACACACTTGGGAGTTAACTTTGAAGCGTGGCTAAAATATATTCAAACATCTCATACGTACCATTCACATGACTTTCTTCACCCATTCTTTAAGAAAACATTCTTATACAAGCTTATTCTTCTACCTAACTCGCGCTAATCAAGATAAACATTAACAGAAATATACTTACTACTTGGTTTCTTACAAGTATAGGAACAAAATAAGGAAATACACTAGCCTAAACCAACAGTCTTTAAAAGCTGGTCTCTATGTGATACACTTGAAATTCGGTTATATTTGCATGACCAAGAATAAAACAAAATGTATATAAAACGAATGACGACTTTTCGTTTGAGAAATCTTAATGTATTTGAAAATTGAAACCAATAACGAGGAATAATTCGGAGATAGTTAACTCCACCAAAAAGGTTTGATATAGTTGTGTGTGTTAACAAGATCTTTTACGGAATACCAGTTATGTAAAATTCACTTAGAATGAAGAGGTCTTTAGAGGTTATTCCCAGAATATTTGAGATATACATTTTAGCTTCATATAAATATCACTACTATGCAGTATTGTAATCAAAATTGTTCGAGCCAATTCAGAAAAACCCAAAATTTTCGAAATGTTTTGCGTGTAAGGGTAGGTTGGGCTGGAGGGTTTTCTTAAAAAGTTTTCTTGTCGCATCCTTGGTAATTGCCGAACTTAAATAACAATTTTGGATATAAGGTACTTTTAATTTTTAATATTTTCTCTATACGTGCTATGTACATAGTGTATGGAGAAGGTATTGCACGCCACCAAAATATTCGATACTGAGATTTCACCGGAAATATATGTTTTAGGGTCCCTATATAAAAAAAAAAAGTATTTTCAGAAAAAGCTCCGTATGTGTGTGTGTGTCCGTGTGTCCGTGTGTCTGTGAATACGATAACTCAAAAACGAAAAGTCGGTGAAATACCAAACTTAGTATTTAAGTTGAGTATCTTCCAGGGATGCGACACGAAGATTTTGAGAAAAATCCCCCCACCACAAACTACCCCTTACATGGAACTTTTTCGAAAATTTTGATTTTCTAAAAAATGGCTTTAGCGATTTTGATTAAAATATCGTATATTAAAGATAGTTACCCGACATATAAAATGTATACTTTGAATTTTCTGGGAATAGCCTCTGAAGACTACTTTATTCTGGGTAAATTTTACGGAATTTTGCATAGCTGCTGAACCGTAAGAGATGGACAAAAACTTACCAGACAACAAATGTAGAGCACTTTAAAACACACAATTTATATTACATACATTTTTTTCGTGGAGTTGATTGTTTTTGAGATATTCCTTGTTTTTGTTTTCAGCTATAAAAACAGCTACTTTTCTCATGCAGGACTTTGTGAGCTCGTGTCCATACAAACAAAGGAACTTCAGTAACATAGCAACCAGCTTTTTACTATCACTTTAACCTAAGGTACCCCCTTATTTCGCTTCTACTAACAAGGAAGCAAGTAATAAGACCCATTTCTTCTAATTTTTGCTCCATTAGATGAAGTAAATAGAATAATTTGTTGCAGTGATATAGGGAAAGTCATGTGAATGGAACACATCAGATTTTTTTCTCTCCTCATACTATGTATAGAGAAGCTATTACATTGCACCCAAAAATTCGACACCAAGGTCTCACCGGAAATATATGTTTTGATCCCCTGAATCCAAAAAAGCATTTTTAGAAAAAAGTCCATGTGTGTCTGCGTGTGTCTATGGACATCATAGTTTTTAAAATATTTGACAATCACAGTAGACTATGGTACTTCTTATTTCACCTTCTACTTACATGGAAGCAAGTAATAAGATATGTATGGTAATTTCCTTCTCGATTAACATGAAGTAAATATAAGAATAATCTTTTTAACAATAATTTATTACAGAGATGTAGAGAAAGACATATGAATGGAACACGAGATTTTTTTTTTTAGTCATCATGTTCACAAATACATACAAAGCACCTTTCCGTAGAAGCGTTTTGTTTTTCTGAATCTATTGGACCTTAAAATGTATTTCCAGTAAAATTTCGGTATGGAATTTTTGGATGTAATGCAATACCTTTTCTACCTACGTACTATGTAGGAAGTAGAAAAATTGATAGCCTTTAACAGGAATAGTTTTCATATCCGTCAGTAAACGGTAGACGGTAAACGGTAGACTAATAGAATGATGTAAACATTATTCTATTAGTTATGGTTGTTATTACCTTAGACAGCTATGATGATAATGTTCGGAATTTGATACTAATAATGGATTAATCATTTATAGAGGAGCAGTGTTAGCTAGATTATATACGAGTTATGCGCACTTTAGCCATTCCCCACTGCTATAGTTTCGGAAACATCAAAGGGTTGCAACGGTGTCTCATGCACGTTTACAAGTCAGGAACTGAAGTGTGTTACGCCAAAGCTTTATGCAACCCTTATGGTGTGAGTTGAGTTGCCTATTGGGAATATTGTATAGCGATTCTGTAGCATCTACACTAAACATAAATAACGAAACAGTAACTTACTCTTAGCCCGCCTGGGTAGTGTGGTGGTAGCGTGTCTGCCTCACATTCAAAAGGTCGTGAGTTCGAATCTTGCTTAGGGTGTTACCCGGATAAGGTTTTATCGGGGTTTTCCCTTGTCCTGAGAAGAGGAATGTCGAGTAACTTTAAGCTCCATGGACCCCGAGATCATTTGAGCATCATTTCACTAATTTCATTCATCGTCCGATATGACCAACCAGTTTAAAGGACGTTAAGCAAAAAAAAAAAATTATTCTCTTGTCCAAAAACTCTTCTTATTAAAGCTTATTAATCCAATTACTTTTTGTTCATTTAGATAAACTTTCAGTACATTACGGCAGCTAAAGTGAAAGAATTATACGAAGGAGGGCCACCGAGAAACAGTTGCATGTTGTAAGCTGGTACGTTCTATTTTTGTGTGTTTTCCATGATTGAGTAGAGAAAATTAGTTGCAACATGGTAACAAAGCTTTTCCAGATTCATGTTCATATAACATAATTTCTTCGTCTATGTGTATGAGGAATGTGTGTCTCACAATTTATGTTGTACAATTTTGTTACATTCTGTACACACACTCACACACACACACACACACACACACACACACACACACACAACGCTTACTGCCGGGTAACCTAACTGCCCCGTATTTGACAGGTACAGATATTCCTTCGTGCATAAGGGTTGCAGAACTCACCGGGGCTATTTCAAGTTAAAACCCGCCAATGCAGAACTGTAGAGAGAGACTGTTTAAAATATTTCAAAATATATATTATTCCACAATATAACAAATTTAACCCACAGACCCAGGCAAAACAGTCCGAAAGGTTTAACATTTAAAACTATGGACACCGGCCGTGAAAGCTTACGCATATATTTAAGAGAGACCTCGCTTTACTTCTCTTGCTATCAGCGGAGACGATGAAGGGATCGAGCTCATTGAGTGGGGTAAACCGAAGTTCGGTCTCACCAGTACCTCACTTACCGGTTTTAATCTGAAGTAGCGATAGCTTGAGTTCTAGAACTCTTTGCTCCCATCAATTATGGGGCAGTTGAGCAAACTGGAATGCTAGTAGAGAAAGAAAAGAGGTTTTTCACAAGAATGTATAAGTAATGAATCGAGTTAAAACACTATAAATAGTATACGTAATATAGAATATACACAGAATCGGTCGTCTCCTTAGCGCGGTAGTAACGCGGCTGCTTGCCAAGTGGGAGACCTGGGTTCGCGATTCCCGGTAGCGGCGTGGGTAATTTTCCCCCGCTGGGAGACCTGATCCGGGGTGCACTCAGCCTCGTGATGTCCTGGGGGGCCAATTGGGGAGCTACTTTATTGAGAAGTAGCGGCTCCAGATCAAGAAAACCGTATTAACCGGCCGGGAGGGACTTCAGGAGCTAATCATGCCTCACTCTCCAGCACTGCACTCTCCTTCGGGCCGAGATGGGAGTACAGCTGCTATTATGCTTTTCACAGACACACACGCAAATACACACATACACGATCTTTGTTCTAATAATACTTATTTTTTAGTCACAGGGGAACTAAAACATGTATTTCGGTTGAAACTGAGACATAATTTTTGGTTTTGAATACAATACCTTTCTACTTATTAGGACCATCCAGAACATGACAGACGATTTGGCATAACTAAATAATAATGAAAGTTATCAACACAAAACGTTATTTACAAAGTTACAGTACCTTACTCTATTTTAAACTTAATCGTCATTGCCTTCAAGGTACTTATTGCCACGTGATACTGGTTTTTCAACGCAGATGTTTACTCTTCCACCGCTAAATATATGATCCAAAATGTCACTGTCATTTTGAGGTCTTCATCGGTTGGGAAATCTTTCCATCCAAAAAGTCATGGTGTTCAAGAGAAATACCGGTTCTTCTAAATTCTTTTATCAACATTTCCTTTCAACCCCTCCATAACGATTGATGAACTTTCACTCCGGTCTTTATCGTAAACACTGGTTCTTCCTTGATTACAGTCACCCTCCGTGGTGTAGTGGTTACCATGCTAACTTCATATACCCAAGATCGCGGGTTCAAACTCGGTGGAGGACGATGGATTTTTTCGGTTGTAAATATCCTTAGCATGGCTTCCTTCGGAAGGGAAATAAAAGAACCTTAAACCTGATAAGAGAGGCCTCTGAGCAAAATTAAGCGGTCTTTGACGCCCAATTTAGAATGTGACGCTGAGAACCACTGTAGTTAAAAAGCGTCCATAAATAACACGCCATTTTTTCCCTTGATTACTCGTAAATTATGCGCCATTCTTTTACTGGAGATTCATTCATTGCATTATCATCATACACTTGCGTAATTTGCCTATAAAATTCGATTGGCAGAACTTTTTGTGCATTCAAAAAAAAGTCGAATAAGTTCTTTGACGGTAGTAAAATAAGTAATTTTTTTCCGTAACTTTTACATACTGCTATTTATTTCTTTACTTTCTTATCACTACACTGAATACCATGTGGCTCAAAAGACTCAAACTCTGAGGTTGCCGAGCTATTGAGTGTTATTTATATCAAATACATATAACCTATTAATACTTAATTTACTTCATCGTCCTGCCTATTTATTTACCTCAAATATTTGGCTCTTACTTCCCCAGAAGTTCTCAATTTCAATTAAGTTTCTCCTAGGCTTTACATTCATTAACTTTACCACTTAAAATTCTTGTGGTAATGTTAATCTATCCTTTTTAAGTATCTTCTCCCTAAGCCTTTTAGTTTCTTCACATTCTAAAATTATTTACCATTTTTTGTCTTCCTTATGACATAAGGGGCATTTTTGGTAATCACTCTGCCTTCTCAACACTTTCAATTTGCCCACGGCCTGTTCTAGCCCATGCAAAGCCTTCTCTTGCTGCTTTGTCACATATATCAATGTAGCTTTCCCTGTTTCAGGTCACTTTGTTCTCTCTATACATTGCTATTTAACTTTTAGAATTAAAACTTCCTATCCTTTCTTGTGTTTCAATGTCTGCTATTCTTAACCTTATTTCTTTTCAGAACCCATCTTGTAATGATTCCCTAGATTTCCACAGATCCCCAAACCCAATTTTCAACATCATTTTCGTTTATCTTATTTAGCCAAGAATCTTTTTGATTTAACCAAAAGTAGTACCAAACATTGTTGTACAACATTTTGTTCCTCTAGTTTTTTAATTCTCACCCAATACTTTAACACTCTTTCCACAATTTTCCCTGAAGTTTTCAATCTTCCTAGTTTTGCTTGTGCCACTCCATATGGTGAAGCGGTAGAAAAGTAAACATCAACATTCAAACACTGGAACCAAGGGGCAATAAGTGTCTTGAAAGAATAGAGATTATGTTGAGAAATAGATTAAGGTACTGCAATTTTGCAAATAAAGTTTTGTGTTGATATCTTTCGTTATCATTTAGTTATGCCAAATCGTCCGTCACCTTCTGAATGGCCTACTATGTGCATCGTACGCTGATACGCAATTAAAAACAAAATTCTATTTATCTTAATCAATGAACTGGTGGTGTTCTGCATCTAATGGTTTCAATTATTCAGCACTTTGAAACATTAGGTCTGCTCCAACTAGAGTGTACTATAATTACATTGATATGTATCTGACAAACTTCGTCAATTTCCTGGTGACATCTACTGCACAGCAGAAGTTAATGTACCTAATGCTGACAAGGATATACTTGTAATCATCTACGCCAACACTATCAGTGTAGTTTATTAGAGACGCTGTGTAAAGACGGAGGCCGCGATCGTCTCTTTGTTCAAACTCTGTTCTCCTTGTGCTTACAGTTTAAGGTCTTTAATATAAGTTCTACGTTAACTTCCGGCATTAAGTTAAAGTCATAATATTACACTGGGATCAGCTAAATGCTAAGTACAATCACTCCAGTATAAAGGCAACGAAGATGAGGCATCCGAGAACTTTCAAAAATCCACAGTATGTAAGATACAGTTCCATGCAAATTAATCGAAACAGAACAATAACACATTTTTCATACTAACATGAATTTAATCATAAATTACGTCCAATTTACATTTCTTAATCCTTTCTTTTTAAGTTCCATTACACGATTAGGCATTGACTCCATAAGATTGGAACGTACAATTTTGAGATCGTCATAAAACCACACCTGAATTAAAGTTAACAATAGACATTCTTAACCCACCTGTTAGCGTGTCTGTCTCATATTCAACAGGTCGTGAGTTCGAATCTCGCTTAGGGTGAGTTATGTGGATAAGGTTTTTTTCGGGGTTTTCCCTTGTACTGAGAAGACGGATGTCGAGTAACTTTAAGCTCCATGAACCCTGAGATCATTTGAGCATTATTTCACCAATTTCATTCCTCGACCGATATGACCAACTAGGTTAAATGACGTTAAGCCCCCTCCCAAAAAAACAAAAAAAAAACATTCTTTTCGAAATACTTGATATATAAGTTAATTATTCTAACACATATTTGGTAATGTACGCTAAATTTACAATTCATTAACTGTAATTAGTTACACTAAGAGTTTGAAAATGACGTAACCATCAACATATCTTTGCTTCGACTTCACTTGTAAAAGTGAAACACATGCTTTACCGGCACCTTCTTCAGTAGCAATGTCGATCATTTTTGTAATATTTTACTGCTTGATAATAGCTATGAAAAATCGAAAGATTCAATTCGTCTACATAAACAAATAACCTAACAGCCAAGACATGTGCTACTTTAAGTAAAGAAACTATTGCAAAATTCATCAACAAAGGAGTGTGTAAGAAGGCTTTGTCCATATAATTTAGATGTAGCCTTTCATTTGTTCACATCCAGAATTCATTCTTTCTTAATGTTCAAAAAACATTGAAAATCAATTTTGATTTATTATTTTTACTTTCTCCATACGCACTATGTACATAGTGTATAGAGAAAGTATTGCACTCCACCAAAAATTCGATACCGAGATTTCACCGGAAATATATGTTTTAGGGTCCCCAATATCCAAAAAAAGCATTTTCACAAAAAGGTCCGTGTGTGTGTGTCCGTGTGTCCATGTGTCCGTGTGTCTGTGAACACGATAACTCAAAAACGAAAAGTCGGTAAAATACCAAACTTGGTATTTAAGTTTAGTGTCTTCCAGGGATGCGACACGAAGATTTTGAGAAAAATCCCCCACCCCCAACTACCCTTTACATGGAACTTTTTCCGAAAATTTTGATTTTCTCAAAAATGGCTCTAACGGTTTTGATTAAAATTTCGGATATTAAACATATTTACCTGACAAATGAAATGTATATCTTGAATTTTCTGGGAATAGCCTCTGAAGAGTAGTTTATTCTGGATGAATTTTACTAAATTTTGAATGACTGCTAAACCGTAAGAGCTGGACAAAAACTTACTACACAAAACATGTAGAGCACTTTAAAACACACAATTTATGTCATATACATTTTTTCGTGGAGTTCTTCGTTTTTGTGACATTCCTTATTTTTGGTTTCTCCTATGAAAAACGTATACTTTTCTCATACAGGAACTTGTCAACTCCTATCCATACAAACAAAGGAACTTCATTGACATAGCAACCAGCTTTTGACTATCACTTTAACCTACGGTTGTCCCTTATTTCGCTTCTACTTACAAGGAAGCGAGTAATAAGACTATTTCTGTTAATTTTTTCTGATTAGCAAAAAATAAATAGAAGTATAAGCTTTTTAAGAATTATTTGTTGCAGGGATATGGAGAAAGTCATGTGAATGGTACACATCAGATTTTTTTTCACAGTTTCTTCAAGTGTTTCAAAAAGTAGTTGGCTAAACACAAATGTAAGTTATTTATTAGCAATCGAATGCTTGGTAAAACTCGGCTCAGCAGGTCTCGTATTTCCAATATGCATTCTCGACCTGATAAGTATAACTTACAGTTCTTAGTACGGAATATACTATTTATGGAAAGTCAAATATTGCTAATTTCAGTTGTTTTGCAAACGAATTTCCTATCATTCAAGCACAGAAACATTATTATCTTTGAAGAAATTTTAGGGTTCAATATGTCCTCCAAGCAGGTATTGAATCTGAAAATTCAGCACATTTTAAATAGACTGTAAAATTCCATGAGAAGAAAATGTTTTGAGATTGTTGCCCCTATTAAGGACTAGGACTTTTAATTCCAGTTGAAGGCATAATGAGAAGTGATGAGTGCGTAACAGTGCTGGTAAGAGTTGCTCATGATCTTCAGAAAAGATTAACCGAAGGTGACGGAATTTTCTTCAAAATTTAGCTCCCCGCCACACTTCTAAGAAAGTGCAGTGCAGAAATTCTTCAAAGATAACAATATCCGTGTGATTAAATAGCCAGGTAATTTGCCTGACATTAATCCCATAAAAATTTGCAAAGGAATTATTTGCAAAATGACACAACATTTGACTGTTCCACTAAAGAAGTTAGATACTACTTTTAGTTCCAATGAACTTTCATTGAAAACTGTGTTCCAATCTTGTAGAATTAATACCTAACCGTGTAATGGAACTTATAAAAACGAAAGGAGGGTGTATTACGTAATAAGAAATGTAAGCTGGAAGTAATTTATGATGCAATTCATGAAAGCATAAAAAATGTGCTGTTATTATTCTGATCGAATTAATTCGCACAGGGCAGTATTTTATTGTAAATTATACCAGTTATCACACACAATAATAGTGTTACTTTTGCCATGCATCAAAATTATATCTTGCATAGTTATTTAAACAATAATTTTTGTTGACTAAACTCATTCCCCTTTTAAAATGAGACACGTGATGCATTTTTTTAAATATTCACATAGAAAGGTCCGGTGGTACAATAAAAGAGTTTTCAAATAGATCTGTCCTAATATATTTTTTATATTAGCCCAATTAGTGAAGACAAATTATTACATTTCTTAATCTTTAAAATTTTCATTTATTAACACTTAATAAATTTTTGTCAAAATGGAGCATTAAATCAACCAAAAATCTGATTTGCTCCATTCACATGACTTTTTCTACATCCCTGTAGCAATTATTGTTAGAGAACTTATGCTTCTATTTACTTCAAGCTAATCGAGAAAAAATTAGCAGAAATATTCTTATTCTTGTAAGTAGAAGCGAAATAAAGGTTTACCATAGGTTAAAGTGATAGTCAAAACCTGGTTGCTATGTGAATCAAGCTCCTTTGTTTGTATGGACAGGAGTTGACAAATTCCTGTATGAGATAAGTATAATTTTTTTTTAAAGCTGAAACTAATAACAAGGAATATCTAAAAAACGATCAACTCCTAGAACAAAGTGTATATGATATATTTTGTTTTTGTTCTATCGTGGTCTACATTTTTGTGTAGTAAGTTTTTGTCTATCTCTTATGGTTTACCAGCTATGCAAAATTCAATAAAAATCATCCAGAATGAAGAGGTCTTTAAAGGCTGTTCCCAGAAAATTCAAGATATACATTTTATTTGCCTTTAATATACGATATTTTAATCAAATTCGTTAGAGCCATTTTTTGAGAAAATCAACATTTTCGAAAATTGTTCCATGTAAAGGGTAGTTGGGTGTGGGGGTGGGGGGATTTTCTTGAAAATCATCATGTCGCATGCTTAGAAGATACTGAACTTAAATACCAAGTTTGGTATTTAACAGACTTTTCGTTTTTGAGCTATAATGCTCACAGACACATAGGCACACAGACACAAACGCACACACATAGACTTTTTCCAGAAATACTTTTTTTGGATTCAGGGGGACCCAAAACATGTATTTCTTATGAAATCTCGGTATCGAATTTTGGGTGAAATGCAATACCTTCTCTATACACTATGTAAATAGTAAGTGTAGAGAAAGTAAAAATACGACTATTTTCATTAATGTGGTTTTGAGAAGCAGTATAAAAGAAATGAAAGAAATTTGTGAAAAATTGCATCATGGAAATGTGTTGGAAAAGAATTTACCAGAAAATAAAAATTCGGTGTACTTATTAATAAGCCTGCGGTTACCCACATATAGTTTCAGTTAACTGCTATTGAAAGTTCATCAAGTGGGAAAAACGACATATTTTCTTAAAGTTAGAATTGAGATAATTTTATTTTATTCATTTTTTTTTTCTTTTTGCGTAGTCGGCTTACCCTCCCGGTTTTTAGGACTGACACCCCCTAGGACTTGCAAGTGAATACTTAAGGGTCTGAGATTCTGTCGGGGAGTCGGAGAGCCAACGACACGAAACCAAGCAATAGAGAACCTGGAACGAGCTGTCGGCCCGTAGCCAGACATGAGCGTGGGGAAGTGGATGGTATGAAATGCAAGCGAAATGGAGGATAGGAAACTTTATGATGGAGCAATTGGTGGTATGAGTGGCAAGGGGAAACCGGAGGACACGGAAAGAACTCACCTAGACCCCGCTTCATCTCCCACAAATCCTACATGCGGTGGTTTGGGATCGAACCCGGGTCGCGAGGCGAGCGGTCTAATCACTCGGCCACGGCCCGCCTATCATTTTGTTATGAATATAATATAATTTTGGGTAATTTCACAAATGCATCACCTTAAGCTAGAACCTCTTTTAGTAATCAAAATAATAATAATAATAATAATAATAATAATAATAATAATACTTCCTTTTCAGCTTTTACACACCAAGATACTCTTTATATAGAGAACATGCTATTTTTACTTTCTCTACTTAGTACATAGACGTAGGTAGATAAGATATTGCATTCTACCCAAAACTGGAAATACACGTCTTAGGGTCACTTGTATGCTAAAAAAAAAAGAAAAAAATAAGCGCATTTTTAGAAAAAGTCCGTGTTTGTGAGCCTGTGAATAACGTATCTCAAAAAACGGAAGGTGGGTTAAAAACCAAACTTAATAATTAAGTTCCATATCTTCCAAGAATGCGACACAAAATTTTCAATAAAATCCCCCCAAACTACTATTTACATTGAAAATTTTCCAAAAATATACAAAAATGTAGATCTCATTAAAACACATAATTTATATACTTATACACCCTTTTTGTGAAGTCAGCCATTTCCAAGAAATTCCTTGTTATTGGTTTCAATTTTAAATAATTTATACTTTTCTCAAAGGAGAAGTTGTCATTACTGGTGTTTATTTTCTTTTACTCCTGGTCATGCAAAGAGAACTGAAGATTTCACTGTCGCTTTGGCTTACTGTATTCCCTTATTTTCCTTCTATTTAAAAGTAACTAAGTTATAAGATCATTTCTTCAAATGTGAAACTTGACTAGCATGAAGTGTATAAAGAATAACCTTTTCGTAATAATAGTTTGTTACAGAATAAGTAGAGAAAGCCATGTGAATGGAACTCAACAGATTTTTACCTTTTCATATTTAAAGACGACTATAAAATGTATAAACAGGCAGAATTTAGAGTATGAATGACCAAATCACTATACCATATTTTAGAATTGCATATGAAACACAGGACGGCAATATCATAGCTTAGGTTGGGAGGCTGGAAAATGTGTAAGATCGTTGACGATGCTTGTAGTAATATTTGCCCATTTTGTACCGAACACGAAGGCTGAGCGCATATTTTGGCAGATTGCGTGCAGACGGAGGGTGCTAGGAAACACTGATACAGATATGTTTGACTACAAACAGATGGAGGATAGCATACTGGGGCTTGATTCCGAACAGCCAAAACTCGCCTAACTTGGGCACATTACTTAATGGAAGTACATGTGCTAAAAGATAAGACGGTTTTGTAAACATTGTAAGGACATAGTCTTTGAGCATCTATATGTGTAAATGCATGGGTTTAGGTGTTAGTGTGTGTATGAGCGATTCATAGTGTTTGTTTATGAACATGTGTATACAGTGTTGTGATTATAAAATGGACGTAGTTAAGATTTTCAAATCAAGTATATTTTTAGGTCTTGTAACTCATGCGACGGTGTGACGGAATGAATGTAGTATTAAGTATGTAATAAATACTACTTCTACTATACCACTACTACTACTACTACTACTACTACTACTACTACTACTATTATTATTATTATATTTTACTCTTACCTTTACTAAGTAGAGAAAGCATTGCACTCCGCCTAAAGATTGATGACTTGAGATTTCAGCGGATGCACACGTTTTGAGGTTCCTGTTAACAAAAAGTATTTTTAGAGAAACTCAAGGAATGTGTGTCTGTAAACATGAAACAAACAAAAATTATAATTTAATAAATACTAAACTTGTCATTTAAAATCAGCATCTTTCTAGAATGTGACAACCGAGCGAGGTGGACCACGGTAACATGCAAGGCTCGCAATTGGAAAATCCTGATTGGAATCCTGGCGCAGGCCAATCTGACCATGTGCTTTTCATGATTATACTGGTAGTCAAGACTAATTCTGGCGTTGTTTCATGAATGTACCTTCCCTAATTTCCTATAATTTCGCCTCCCCTTTCATGTTTCAGGTAGACTTAGGGGCTGCGCAGTGTCGTTGGAAAGTTCTTGGCCTTGCAAGATGCCGGCTTTCTCTGTGTGTTGAGCTCTCTTTGGTTGCGCCACCGAGAGAGATAACATGTGCAACTCGCATTCGGAGATCATTGGCCGTACTTCTTTATCCAAGGGATTTTTCGGGTTGCCAGATGAATGCTGGGACGGTTCATAAATCCCCTGAATTTCCAGTCCATCATTTCCTGTCCCTATAATTTTCTTGTTATTTGCTTCAGGGTTGAAGGATCAGCGACTGATTGAGCTGGATGGTGGCTTCCGCACAGTATACGCGTCGTCTTAGTATACGTCTTCGATCTTTCTGGATTAAGGTACCTTTGGGGAACCTTCGGAGGCTCCGTGCTTATGTGTTGGGCGCCTGGGGCGTTCAATATGGAACCGTTAAGGACAGCGTCCATGCTTACGCCCGCCAAAATACGGATGTGGTCGCCTTTCGGATCTCTCCCCTCATTCCTACCTCTTTGGGGTTGCTCAATTCGCAAAGGACCCTAAGGCCTAGGTGCGGTGCTCTGCCCCAGTCACTCGGGACTCTAACCATCAGCAATCCTAATTGTCATTCTTATCCTTGGTTGCGCCAGATGGAAGCCCCCTCTGAACAGCCTGCCGGTGTGACGTTTTATCAAGCAAGGAATCATTGGCGAACCTCTGTGTTTCTTTAGCGGATGGGCTCCCTGCGACATTAGCTTGCTGCATTCATTTTTCTTAGTTTGATAACCACAAAGGATATATTCAGAGATGCGACACCAACATATCGAAGAATATCCTTCGCTCCAAGCTACCCTTTACACAGAAAACCTTTTTTTTAAATTTATTTATTTAAAGTCGCTTTAACTGCAAGGTATGCATAAAACAAGTTAACTGAATACAGTATTATACAAGTAAGAGAACAGTTATTTTATGATTTGTTGTGAACAATGGTGTGTATTAGCGTTTAAATATGACAATATTTAGCATTTACTTTAACATTTTTGTGATATATAGATCGAAGCAAGAACTTTATATTAAATTTTATTATACAGTTGGATTATTTGTAAGAAGTTCAAGATCTTGTTGGAGAATTGTAGTTGGTCCAGGGCTGTCAGGAGTTCGTTTGGCACTTTCCATACGGTTCGTTGTTCCTCATAGACACTGCAGTTGGTAATGAGATGCTTCACTGTTAGCTGATAGTTTCAAATATTACACATCGGTGGGTCTTCACGAGACAGAAGGTGTGTGAGTGACGTATGTCTAATACGCAGACGAGTCAGTACAGTCTGGTCCTTACGATGAAATGATTTGTGAGTTGCTAGAATCGGCGAGAGTGTGTACCTCATGCAGTTTGCTGTTGGATAGGGTGGACCTTCTTGTTTCCACTTTTTTTATAATGACACCTTGAACAAAGTTGCTGTAACCACGGTAGTGAGTCTTGAAATCTGGTAGGCTACACGGATGTTTGGTAGCTTCTTTGGCCGCTTCATCTTTCCTTTCCTTTTTGGTATACCTACGTGCGACGGGATCCAAAAGAAAGAGGTCGTTTTACCAGAAGAGAATATTTTTTATGTACTCTGGATTTCCAGGAGCAGTGGATGTGTAGGGTGCTTCTGCTGAAGAACAATTAGAGCACTCATGGAATCACTGAAGATGATGTAGGAGTGGTACTCATTGGTTCGAAAAATGTATTCCATAGCGAGTTTTATGGCTAGTAATTCACACGAGAAGATGGAGATATATTTGAGTACACTGTACAACATTGTGTGCTTGGGAAAGCATACAGCTCAGTCATATTTGGACCCGTCTGTATAGATGTGTTCATAGTTGGGATAGTTTGAACATATTTCGTTAAACAGTCTGAGATAGGTTAACTTGTCAGTCATCTCTTTGCGTTATCTCGCTAAGCAGATATTTATGTTGGGAATTTTGGATCTCCAAGAAATATTTCTGCGTCATAGGAGTAAGGAATCAGCGGTGGAAGCGTCAAATTGTAGTCTCTGAGGAATTGTTGGATTCTGCTTGAGAAAGGCAAGGTGCGAACATTTTTATTAAAAGAAATTAGGAGAGGATTTCCGGGAAGGACTCAGGAGGAAGTACATAGGTGAGCCGTGGTAGCAGAGTTTATAGCGTATTTAGGGCTTAGCACTTTCCTCCTTATACAGATTTGAAGACTATTAATTGGACTGGTGTGAAAAGCTCCCAAGGCAATTTTCAGTGCTGAAGACTGTTGATTGCATTGAGGTTGGTAGGACTAGCTGAGTTGTAGACGGTGGAACGTAATCCAACTTGGGGCGAACGATCGATCTCTATTTGCGAAGTAAAACGGTGAAGTCAACGTTTTTCTAACGAGTTTGTTAAAATGAATATTTTAATATATTTGCGTGATAAATGAAACGCATGTCTTTATTTTCGTTAATACCTTCTTTATTTTATTAATTTTACATAACTGTTGTTTAATTGTTAAAATAACAGTAACCAAGTACTTCAAAAAACTGAAAATATGCTGAAAATACGGAATCTATGTCTAATAATTTTCTATGCATTAACGATTTCTTTGTTTGCTACTCTTATTATTGATTTTAATTCAGAAATACGTCATATTTTTTTAAAAAAACCCCACCCCAAACTACTTTTTACTTAGAACACTTTTCACATATTTTACTCTCTCAAAATGGCTCTAACGATTTTGATTAAAATAGTGTACGCTTAAGAACTTTTTACGATAAATATATTGTATATCTAGAAATCTCAAGGAATCATCTTGTAAGTCCTCTATATTTAGAAGAGCTTTAGCATGCCTGATAAAAAAGAGACAAAATCTATCTATAGGTATGGGAATGGCCAGAAAACGTGACTTATTCAATCTATATACCGAGTGGCGATGAGGTAATGAATTTGTTTGTCTACAAGTCAGGTGCAGTGGTGGATTTGTCCCAATCTGCGCGTCATAAATAATTCCTTCACTGGTGTTTAAAGCTTTTGTATGTATTAAACATATGTTTCATAACATAGTATTACAGCCAACTACTGTGGTTAAACAAGTTGCAATTTTCAAGTTTATAAACAATTGTTTTATCTTATGCATGTTAACATATCTTATATGCCTTGTGATTAACATAACATATTCTCTTTAATAATAAAATAACAAATCTTCATTGTTTTAAAATATATTTTTAAGATGTATGACCAACATAACAAATTAGTTGTTTTCAAAATGAATAAATATAGTAAGTAGGTAAGCTTTAAATACATTAAGCAATAACTGACATGTAGTGCTAATTTTCACATTTTGTTGTTGTCCCTTGGAGTTTCTAATTGTTTGCTAAAACGCGTTTATTTGGCACTAAAACGACACAACTCAATGGTAATTTTCTCTGTCATTCTTCCTGAAATTGGCGTCCAGAGTTCGAAACCATACCCGCCACTGAGTCAGATGTGTCCAAAGCACAAGTGAAGAAGATAGGCGGTGTAAAGAGACAAGAGCCCTATCTTACAACATAAACATCGAATGTGCTCCATTCACAGGACTTTCTCTACATCGATGTATACAAATTATTATTAAAGAGCATACTCTTCCGTCTACTTTATGATAATCGAAATAAACATAAGCAGATATTGTCTTAATTACTTGCTTCCTTGTAAGTAGAAGGAAAATAAGGGAATACACTTGGCTAAAACGATAGTCAAATCTCTTAAAAGTTGGTTGTTATGTGGATGAGACCCGTTTCTATGCAGGGCCAGGTGTTCATAACTTTCGTGTGAGAAAAGTTTAAGTATTTTGAATCTGAAACAAATAACAAGGAATATATCAGAAATGGTCAATTCCATGAAAAAAAAAAAAAAAAGCAACGTATAATACATAAATTACGTGTTTTAATGTGACCTACATTTTTTGTGTAGTAAGTTTTTGCCCATCTCGGTTTGCTACGGTTTACCAGTTACGCAAAATTCAGCAAAATTTATTCAGAATAAAGAGGTCTTCAAAAACCATTCCCAGAAAATTTAAGATATACATTTTATTTGCAATATATAAATATATATATATATATATATATATATATATTTAATATTTCCGTATTTTTATCAAAATTGTTAGAGTCATTTTTAAGAAAATCAAAACTTTCGAAATTTTTTCCATGTAAAGGGTAGTTTAGGGTGTGGGGATTTTTCTCATAATCTTCGTGTCGCATCCCTGGAAGATACTAAACTTAAATACCAAGTTTGGTGTTTTACCAACTTTTCGTTTATGAGTTACCTTTTTCTACAAATGGTTATGCATTGTCATACAGGGGACCCTAAAACATATATTTCCGGTGAAATCTCAGTATCGAATTTTTGGGTGGAGTGCAATACCTTCACTATACACTATGTACATAGTACGGTAGAGAGTAACAAATCTCTCTAAAAACATAAATTATGAAGGACACACTATTTTCAGTTAACCATTTCCGAGTTATTCCTTGTTATTGCTTTTCTCAAACGGAAAGATATTAGTCTTTTTCTCCAGAGCATGTAAACAGAACCTTATTCCAATACATAGCGACCGGCTTTTAAAAAAGTTTACTATTACTTGTACATTCAAGGAAATATGTAATGGAATAGTTTTTGTTTATGTCGATTAGCATGAAGTAATGATAATTGCAGTCACGTACCACTATAGCCCTTACATGCCTAGGACTACTAATCCGATTGCCGGCTTCACGCTCACTTACGCAGAGTTGGGTTATCCAATGTGTGATATCATGGTCGGGATCGCTGCCTATCGTAGCTTCTCATTGTCCTCATGATGCTGAGTGTGCATCGGTTCTATATCCGGTACTTAAAATAGTGCCACCATGAGTGGAGTTGAAACAAAACACTACGCTTCAGCACATTACACCACGGCGTAACACGTTACTATTAAATAGATAGAAGAATACGCTTTTGTCAGAATAGTTTGTTGCATATTAGGTAGAGAAAGTCATGAGGATGTTACACATATCAGAGTTTTATTTTATTTTTTCCGAGACTTTACTGTGTCTTTAATCTTTACACTCTAGCGCGTTCATGTGTAAATCTACGTAGTAGGTAGAGAAGGATTACATTCTACCATCAGATTTCATCAGAAATCTGGTCCCTGAATCTAAAAAAAATTAGATAAAGGTCTGTGTGTATGTTCACGCGCATGTGTGTCTCTGAACACGATAGCTCAAAAACAAAAGTCGGTAAAATACCAAACTTGGTATTTAAGTTTAGCATCGTCCAAGGATGTGACACGAAGATTTTGAGCAAAATTTCCCCACCCCAAACTATCTTTTACATGGCAAAAATTTCAAAAGTTCTGATTTTCTCAAAAATGCTAACGATTTTGATTAAAACGCCCCATATTAAATACATTTACATGGCAGACTAAATGTATATCTTGAATTTTATAGGAATAACCTCTGAAGATCTATTCATTCTGAATGACTTTTTCACATCTGGTGAACCGTATGAGATAGATAAAGGCTTACTTAACAAAAAAATGTAGATCTCGTTAAAAAACACACTATGAATCACACTACATCTTTTTCGCGTAGTATACCATTTCCGAGGTCGTCTCCTTAGCGCGGTGGTAGGGGAGCTGCTTACCAAGCGGGAGACCTGGGTTCGATCCCAAGTACCGGCATGGGGATTTTTCCCCCGCTTGGAGACCTGGCCCGGGGTGCACTCAGCCTCGTAAGGTCCCTGGGGGCCAATTGAGGAGCTACTTGATGGAGAAGTAGCGGCTCCAGGTCATGAAGACCGCATTAACCGACCGGGGGGACTCGAGGCGCTGACCACGTCTCACCCTCCAATACTGCACCCCATCCATGACGTCTGTAGTGGACCGAGATGGGGAACGCAGGTCAAGTTTCCCCGTGAGCTGTCCTGCCATGGAGTTATGTACCATTTCCGAGGTATTCCTTGTTATTTATCTCAGTTTAAAAATACTTAAACTTTTCTCATACGTGAATTTGTCAACTCTTGGCCAAACAAAGAAACGAATTTGAGTCACATAGCAACAGCTTTTAAAACATTTGATTGTCGCTTTAGTCCCGTAATTCCCTTCTACTTATAAGGTAGTAATAATACGACAGTTGCTGCTATATTCTGTTTGTGTTAATTAGCACGAGGTAGAAAGAAGGATCAGTGTTTGTAAGAATAATCTGTTGCGAGAAAAGTATGTTTCTCTTTTCTTTCCCATTCAACATTTTGCTGTCATTACTCTTGGCATTCGAACTATCCCACTTCTATTTCCAAATTTATTTTCTCCTAATTCTTATCTCTTTACATTCAATTAAGCAATGAACAATACTGCCCTGCTTGTATACAATATATCGTTCTAGTTCATTGGTTCTATTTACAGGCTATGATATGCAAAACCGAACATTGTAAACTGCTGTCACGGTCAAGTCCCTCTTGTATTGAATATTTACACTAGGGTATGGTGGTTTTCGTTGATGTGAAAACTGTGTTGCTTTTGCATAGCTGTATCAACTTGACTAGTTTGAGCCACAAGTTCCTACACTTGATTCAGCCGTAGCGATAGCTTGTGCTCAATGCTGTGCCGTGTTGCATGTTTCAAGTAGATCCCTGTGAGTCACGAGTTACTCGTAGCTATTGCGGCGCGCATAGATGCTGAAACAGCCTGAATTTTAGAGGTTAAGGAGGTCGGATACAAAATTTTTTTCAATATTTTTACCACCATTTCTATAAATACAATGGAGTTTGTGGTCTATTTACTAATGGATTAATCTACACACAAATTCACACACTTACGGATCATTTTCTAAAATGCTTTTTACTTTCTCTACACGTACTATGTACATAATGTAAAAGGGAAGGTATTTTACTGACCCAATAATTCGATACCGAAATTTCACCGGAAATACATGTTTTGATAAGCTCTGTATCCAAAAAAAATTTTTTTAGAAAAATGTCCTTGTGTGTCTGTCTGTCAGTGCATGTTTGTGCGTGCATGTGTGTGTGTGTGTGTGTTTGGTGTGTGACTGCGGGCAGCATAGCTCAAAAACGAAAAGTCCGTTAAATATTGAACTTGGTACTTAAGTTGAGTATCTTCCAAGTATACGCCACGAAGATTTTCAAGAAAATCCCCAGCCTCAACTACCTTTACATGAAACATTTTTTTTCAAACATTTTGATTTTTCCAAATACGGCTCTAATGATTTTGATTAAAATACATTGTGTTTAAGATATTTTTATGACAAACGAAATGCATATCTTGAATTTTCTGGGAATAGCCACTGAAGACCACTTTACTCTGGGTGACTTTTGTATAACTGGCAAACCGTAAGAGATACACAAAATGTTATTATACAAAAAATCTTATGTGTACCATTTACATGACTTGCTCTACTTCTCTGCAGCAAATTATGCTTCTATTTGCTTCCTGCTACTCGAGAACAAATTAGCAGACATAGTCTTATTATTTGTGTAAGTAAAATCGAAATATGCGAGTATCATAGGTTAAAATGATAGCCAAAAGCTGGTTGCTATGTGACTAAAGTTCCTTTGTTTATATGGACAGGAGTTGACAAACTCATATATGAGAAAAGTAAGTTTTTCATAGCTGAAACCAAAAACAATGAATATCTCAAAAATGATGAACTCCTCGAAAATAATGTATATAACATAAAGTGTGTGTTTTAACGTGCTCTACATTTCATGTGTAGTACGTTTTATCTAAGTCTTACGGTTTAGCAGTTACCTATGCAAAATTCCGTAAAATTCGTACAGAATAAAGTAATCTCCAGATGCTATTCCCAGAAAATTCATAATATACATTTTGTTTGGCAGGTAAATATCTTTAATATATGATATTTTAATCAAAATTATTAGAGCCATTTTTGCGAAAATCAATTTTTTTAAAAAAGTTCCAAGTAAAGGGAAGTTTGGGATGGGGGGATTTTTTTCAAAATCTTCGTGTCGCATCCCTGGAAGATACTGAACTTAAATATCAAGTTTGGTATTTTATCAACTTTTCGTTTTTGAGTTATCGTGTTCACATACACACGGACACTCGGATACACACGCGCGCAGACCTTTTTGTGAAAATGCCTTTTTTGTATATAAGGGACCCTAAAACATATATTTCCGGTGAAATCTCGGTATCCAATTTTTGGTTGGAGTGCAATACTTTCTCTATACACTATGCACATAGTGCGTGTAGAGAAAGTAAAAATTTATGCTGTCCACAGACACCCCCCTCCCCAAACACAAGGACACACACGGATAAACACACCCGGACCTGTTTCTGAAAATACGTTTTTTGGACTCAGGGGGTACTAAAACATATATTTCCGGTGAAATCTCGACATGGAATTTTGGGTGGAATACAATACTTCTCTATTCCTATGCATATTGTACATACGGGGCTAGAGAAAGTAAAAATTCGAATATATTCCATATAAAGGATACAAGTAGGAGGCGAATTTTCTTTAAAATAGTTGCTTTGAAGGTTCTGAATTTAAATACTGAGTGACTCGAATAAAACAATAATAATCATACTCATATTCCGGACTATTGGTATCAATTTTAAGACACAAACTTTTCTCGAACGGAAATACATATTTCTCCTTGCTTCTCGTTGTTTTATTCCTGGCAGTGAAAACGAATGGAATTTTAATTGTTTCACATAGCGACCGGCTTTTAAAGAACTTGACTATAGGTTTAGCCTGTGCATTCACTTTATTTCCCTTCTACTTATAAGGAAGCATGTAATAAATCCATTTCTGCTAATGTTTATCTTGATTAGCATATAAATAACAGATTAATATTTTGAATAAAAGATTTTTTTAGGAATGGCCCTAGAAAGTCATGTGAATTCAACACCTTCGATGCTTTATTTAAAATACCCGAAAACATGTGAAATCTCGCTATCGAATTATAATTGATTGTATACCTACTATGTACTAACTAGGGCATGGACAAAGTAAAATCTATATAGGATAGCTTCTTCACTGAATTACATTCTTATTAGTAGTTTTTACTTTCTCTATACGCACTATGTACATAGTGTATAGAGAAGGTATTGCACTCCACCCAAAAATTCGATACCGAGATTTCACCGGAAATATATGTTTTAGGGTCTCCAATATAAAAAAAAAACATGTTCACAAGAAGGTCCGTGTGTGTGTGTGTGTGTGTGTGTCCGTGTGTCCGTGTGTCTGTGAACACGATAACTCAAAAACGAAAAGTAGGTAAAGTACCAAACTTGGTATTTAAGTTTGGTATCTTTCAGGGGTGCGACACGAAGATTTTGAGAAAAATTCTCACACCCCCAACTACCCTTTACGTGGAATTTTTTCGAAAATTTTGATTTTTTCAAAAATGGCTCGAACGATTTTTATTAAAATTTCGTATATTAAACATATTTACCTGACAAATAAAATCTATATCTTGAGTTTTCTAGGAATAGCCTCTGAAGAGTAGTTTATTCTGGATGAATTTTACGGAATTTTGAATAACTGCTAAACCGTAAGGGATGGACAAAATTTTACTTCACAAATAATGTAGAGCACGTTAAAACACACAATTTATGTTACATACATTTTTTTCGTGGAGTTAGTCGTTTTTGAGACATTCCTTATTTTTGGTTTCTGCTATGAAAAACGTATATTTTTCTCATACAGGAACTTGAAAACTCCGATCCATATAAACAAAGGAACTTCATTGACATAGCAACCAGCTTTTGACTATCACTTTAACCTATGGTAGTCCCTTATTTCTCTTCTACTTTCTAGGAAGCAAGTAATAAGACTATTTTTGCTATTTTTTCTGATTAGCATAAAGTGAATACAAGTATAAGCTTTTTAAGAATAATTTGTTGCAGGGATATAGAGAAACTCATGTGAATGGTACACATCAGATTTTTTGTGTACAAATGCATGTAATCAATTTTGATGAATATAGACAGCACTATTTTATTTGATGTAGCCGATATTGAAGCTTCTTAGCTGCATATCGACGGACTGTCGCTTTGGTCATCTTTTTCTGATGTCGTGGCATCATACTCTGGACAGCGACGGGAAAGGTATACGTTGCATTTTCAAAAGGGATTCTGTCAGCTTCACTCGATCTATGAACGTAACTTGCTTCTTTATATTTGTTTTCTATTGCCGGCTTGCGAAATATTTCACTCAAGTTTTATTCAATATCACTATTTTACATTGGTAAAACAAAATATTTATGGAAATTACTTGAACGTTATAACTATAAGCTACACTCGAGATCCTACGTCTTAAGTTCTGATTTTTACTTTCTCTACACGTACTATGCCAATGGAGATAGAGAAGGTACTGCACTCCACCCAAAAGTTCAATACCAAGATTTCACCGGAAATATATGTTTTAGGGTTCCTTGTGTCCAAAAAAAGCATTTTCAGAAAAAGGTCCATGTGTTTATGTGTGTGCGCGTCCGTGTGTCTGTGAATACGATAACTCAAAAACAAAAACAAAAAGTTGGTAAAATACCAAACTTGGTATTTAAGTTTGGTATCTTCCAAGGATGCGACACGAAGATTTTCAAGAAAATCCCCCCACCCCCAACTACCCTTTACATGGAACTTTTTTCGAAAATTTTGATTTTCTCAAAAATGGCTCTAACAATTTTTACTTTCTCTATACGCACTATTTACCTAGTGTACAGAGAAGGTATTGCACTCCACCCAAAAATTCGATACCAAGATTTCACCGGAAATATCCAAAAAAAAAGCATTTTCACAAAAAGGTCCGTGTGTGTGTGTGTGTGTCCGTGTGTCTTTAAACACGATAACTCAAAAACGAAAAGTCGGTAAAATACCAAATTTGGAATTTAAGTTTAGTATCTTCCAGGGATGCGACATGAAGATTGTGAGAAAAATCCCCCCCAAACTACCCTTTACATGGAACTTTTTTCGAAAATTTTGATTTTCTAAAAAATGGCTCTAACGATTTTGATTAAAATGTCGTATATTAAAGATATTTACCCGAAAAATAAAATGTATATTTTGAATTTTCTGGGAATAGCCTCTGAAGACTACTTTATTCTGAGTGAATATTCCGGAATTTTGTATAACTGCTAAACCATAAGAGATAGACAAAAGCTTACCACACAAAAATGTAGAGCACATTAAAACACACAATTTATATTGAATACATTTTTTTCTTGGATTTGATTGTTTTTGAGATATTCCTTGTTTTTGTTTTTAGGGTCCAAAATCTTAAACTCTCTCATACAGGAATTTGTCAACTCATATCCATACAAACAAAGGAACTTTAGTCACATAGTAACCAGCTTTTGACTATCGGTTTAACCTATGCTACTCCCTTATTTTCTTCCTACTTACAAGGAAGAAGGCAATAAGACTATTTCTGCTAAGTTTTCTAGTTTAGCATGAAGTAAATAGAAGCATAAGCTTTCTAAGAATAATTTGTTGCAGGGATATAGAGAAAGTAATGTGAATGGTACACATCAGATTTATATTAAAACATTGTATATTAAAGAATTTACCTGACAAATAATATGCATATCCTGAATTTTCTGGGAATAGCCTCTGAAGACTAATTTATTCTGGATGAATTTTACGAAATTTTGCATAACTGCTAAACCGTAAGAAATGGACAAGAGTGGTGGTAGTGTGTCTGCCTCATATTCAGCAGATCGTGAGTTCGAATCTCGCTTAGGGTGAGTAACGTTTTTTCCGGGGTATTCTCTTATCCTGAGAAGACGAATGTTGAGTAACATTGAGCTCCATGGACCCCGAGAACAGTTGAGCATCATTTCGCCAATTTCATTCATGTTCGATATGACCAACCAGGTTAGAGAACGTTAAGAAAAAAGATTTTATATAATCAACAAACACTATATGTATACCTAAAGTTTTTTTTTTTCTTTTGTCAATATACATTACAGGTTTTGATGTTCTATTAGAAGTAAGCATTAAAACTTTAAACGTTCTTTACAGATATTAACAAAATTCACAATACTGTAATGACCCGGGAAACCCGGCTGTTACACTAGTGACGTGGATCGTGGGGAGAGCAACTTCCTAAGGGGAACCTTGCAACAGTCATGAAGGGGATGCGGGTTCCGGTGGCAAAGAAAACCCCGGGCAACGCTCCTGGCCATGCCTTTGGTCCTTTTATTCTAGCCTCAGGGTCTACGGTGCAACCTGAAAGACTACAGATTGTCACATAAAGAAGCTTGTGGTGAAGTGGTTTTTACTTTCTCTAGCCCGTATGTACAATGTACTTGGTAGATAGATAAGATAGTGTACAGGGTGTACATAAATGAATATCGGGGTTTTAACTCTTTATAATATTTATTACATTCAACTTACAGTTATAAATGATATGTCAAATGAAAAAGCAACTCAAACAATTTTGTTTGTTGGCACAAGTGTGCATGTGCGTGCAATGTTTCTGCCGCAATCCGCGGTAGTAGCAACGATGGCAACTAGTAAACAAAGCGTTTTGTGTTTTGCAGTTTGCAAAGACCGAATCTGTAGTTACTGTGCAACGTGCGTTCCGTAGTAAGTTCGGTTGTGATCCTCCTAGTGATAAAAACATTCGTAGATGGTATAATTAGTTTGAAGACACCGGCTGCCTTTCTAAAGGGAAGAGCACGGGACGACCAGGAGTAAGTGAAGAGACTGTTGAGCGAGTGAGAGAGTCGTCCACCCGTTGCCCAAAGAAATCAGTCCGGAAGGCTAGTCGTGAATTACAAGTTCCTGTGTCGACTGTTTGGAAAGTTGTAAGAAAACGCTTACAGCTAGTCCTTACCGTTTACAGTTATTACAGGCTCTAAAACCGACAGACCACGGATTACGTGCCAAATTCGCAAACGACATGTTGTTTCATGACGATTTTGTGGATCGTGTTGTCTTCAGTGATGAATCGACCTTTCACCTTAGTGGACATGTTAACACTCATAATGTGCGCATATGGGGCTCAGAAAATCCTCACGAGATGGTACAAGTGCAACGAGATTCCCCTAAAGTTAATGTTTTTTGAGCCGTATCCCGGCGAAAAGTTTATGGGCCTTTCGTTTTTGGTGAACCTATTGTTAGTGGCACTTCTTACCTTGATACACTAGAGCAATGGCTCTTCCCTCAGTTGGAAGAAAATGAGCCAGAGAACTTCATTTTCCAGCAGGATGGTGCGCCACCTCACTGGCATAACGAAGTAGGCGATTGGTTGAACGTCACTGTACCCGAGCGCTGGATAGGCCGCAAGGGCCCCAATGACAAGGCTTGTTATGCATGGCCTCCACGTTCTCCTGACCTAACGCTATGCGATTTTTACCTTTGGGGCTTCATCAAGAATCCTGTGTACGTGCCTCCGCTACCAGCTGACCTCCTTGAATTAAGAAGCCGGATTGAAGCAGCTGTTGCTACAATTACTGAATATACACTTATCAACGTTTGGGAAGAACTCGGTTATAGACTTGATGTGTGCCGTGTGTGACAAAGGGTAGTCACATTGAACATTTATAAGCTCTTGGTAAAACTGTTTGAGTTGCTTTTTCATTTGACACATCATTCATAACTGTAAGTTGAATGTATTAAATATTATAAAGAGTTAAAACCCCGATAATCATTTATATACACTCTGTATTTTACTCAAAAATTCGAAGTCGATATTTCACCGGAAATATATGCTTTGAGGTCCCTGTGTCCGAAAAAAAGAATTTTTACTTTCCCTACACGTACTATATACATAGTGTTTAGATAAGGTGTTGTATTCCACCCAAAAATTCGATACCGCGATTTCACCAGAAAAACATGTTTTGGGATCCCTGAGTCCAAAGAAAGCATTTTTAAAAAACATCCATCATTCTGTCTGTGTGTGTGAGCAGATTAGCTCAAAATAAGTCGGTTAAATACCAAACTTAGTATTTAAATTTACAAGAATACGCTCTTTACATGAAAAATTGAATAACTGGCTCTTACAATTTTGATCAAAATACCTAATGTATAAGATGTTTTATGACAACCGAAATGAATATCTTGAATTTTCTGGGAATAGCCTCTGCAGACCTCTTTATTCTGGATGACTTTCGTAAAACTGGACAACCATAAGAAATAGACAAAAACATACTACGCAGAAAATGTTGATCTCATGAAAACAGGCAATTAATGTTATACATACTTTTTTGTAGAGTTAATCGTTTTCGAGATATTCTGGATTATATTTTTCTATTGTTTCATTTATATAACCCCCTTTAACATCTAAGGTCATGTTGGGGGTTTCACACTTGAAACAACTCGTCTGTAGGTTCTTTTACGTCTGGTTTAAATCATTTTATTTTTCTCAAACACACACACACACGCACACACACACACACTTCCAGACTCTGTGTGGGATAGGGAATAATTCTGGCTGAAGATAAATCCCCCGCTCCAGCCGAGAATCGAACCCGTGACCTCCGGATGAGAAATCAGCTCTCTGACCGCTCGACCACGGAGACAGTCATTCCGGATTATTGGCATCAATTTTAAGGCAGTTAAACTTTTCTCGAACCGGAAGGCATCTTTCTCCTCGTTTCTCGTTTGTTTACTCCTGGCAAATCTCTTTTCTTGCCAGGAAGCTCAGCTGTTTCACATAGCGATCGGCTTTTAAAAGACTTGACTATCGCTTTAGCCTTTGTATTCCCATATTTCCCTTCTACTTACAAGGGAATAAGTAATAGACTAATCTTGATTAGAATGATTTAGCTAAACTATTAATCTTTGGAATAAAAGGTTTGTTTGCGGAACAACTGGAGAAAGTCATGTGAATGGAACACATCAGATTTTTTCTGTTAGTCTGGATTCGTCATGAACATTGATTTAAACGTTTCCGCGATAGTTGTCGCTCTAGATATTGTCTTTCCACCAGCCCATGATCTCAGAGGACTTGAGGAGACAGTGCAAACAATCTTGTGAGTGTTTATAAATATCATCACTATCGTTCTAATGCTTAGTCTGTGACTTATAACATACCAATTCAGTCTGATTTTGTATGCGCTCTAAGTTATCATACTGGTCGATTTCTCAGTTTTAATTATAGCATCTTACAGTAATGCGTTAAAACAGACTATTGCAATGTCCCAAAAATTCTAATATGTTCCATTCACATGACTTTCTCAGTAACAAATTATTGATAAAAAGCTTAAGCTTCTATTTACTTCATTCTAATCGAGCAAAAAAAATAGCAGAAATTGTCTTATTACTTGCTTCCTTGTAATTAGAAGCGGAAAAAGGGAGTACCATAAGTGAAACTGATAGTCAAAGGCTGATTACTATGTGACAAATTCCTGCATGAGAAAAGTATAAGTTTTTCAAAGCTGAAACAAAAAACAACTAATGTCTTAAAAACAATCAATACCACGAAAAAAATGTATATAACATAAATTGTGTGCTTTACTGTCCTCTACATTTTTTGTGTGGTAAATCTTTGTCCATCTCTAATGGTTTAGCAGTTATGCAAAATTCCGTAAAATTCATCCAGAATAAAGTAGTCTTCAAACGCCATTCCCAGAAAATTCAAAATATAAATTTTATTTGTCAGGTAAATATCTTTAATATACGAAATTTTAATCAAAATCGTTAGAGCCATTTTAGAGAAAATCAAAATTTTCGAAAAAGTTTCATGTAAAGGATAGTTGGGGATGGGGGGATTTTTCTCAAAATCTTCGTGTCGCAACCCTGCAAGATACTAAACTTAAATACCAAGTTTGGTACTTTACCGACTTTTCGTTTTTGAGTTATCGTGTTCACAGACACACGGATACACACACGGACCTTCTTCTGAAAATACTTTTTTTTGGATACAGCGGATACTAAAACGTATATTTCCAGTGAAATCTTGGTATCGAATTTTTGGATGGAGTGCAATACCTTCTCTATACACTATGTATATTATGCGTGTAGAGAAAGTAATAAAAATATAACACTCTACATTCGTATGACCTTCACTATACATTCTACTACAGATTACTACACGGGAACGTTATGAGAATCTGCCCTATTTGCGAGGAGGAAGAGTCGTGTACCCATTTCCTTGGGTACATCTTACCTTGGTTTGCGTGTTTCTGTGAACAGCATAGCTCAAA
This sequence comes from Hymenopus coronatus, assembly GCA_030762935.1. Classification (NCBI taxonomy): domain Eukaryota; kingdom Metazoa; phylum Arthropoda; class Insecta; order Mantodea; family Hymenopodidae; genus Hymenopus; species Hymenopus coronatus. Next base: position 35,093,997 of record CM060897.1, read on the forward strand.
AACGAAATACTTTGGTATTTAAGTTTGGTATCATCCAAGGATGCCACAAGATTTTCAAGAAAATCCCCCCACCCCAAACTACCCTTTACATGGAAAAGTTTTCGAAAATTTAGATTTTCTCAAAAATGGCTCTAACGATTTTGATTAAAATCTATGACATTTAAGATATTTACATGCCAAATAAAATGTATATCTTGAATTTTCTGGGAATAGCCTCTAAAGACCTCTTTATTCTGGATGATTTTTATTGAATTCTGCATAACTGGTAAACCGCACTACACAAAAAATGTGAATCACGATAAAACAAACAATTTATGTCATATACATTTTTTGTCTTAAAGTTGGCTGTCTTAGAGATATTCCTTGTTATTGATTTAGTTTTAAAATAATTTTCTCATACCGGGAACGTGTCAACGCTTGGTCACGCAAAGAAAAATGGATTTAAATGCCATTGCAACCCATTTTAAAACATTTGATTGTCGGTTTAGCCTAGTGTATTCCCATATCTCCCTTCTCTTATAAAGGAACTAAGTAATAAAACAGTTTCTTCTAACGTTTTAGGATTAAATAGATAGAAGAATAAGCTTATTAACAATAATTTGTTACAGAGATGCAGAAAAGTCAAGCGAATGGAGCACATCCAATAGTTTTCGTTCAGCCTCTAAACATCCATTCCCGGTGAAATCTCGGTAACGAATTTTGAGTGAAATACAATAGCTTCTCTGTCTACTATATACACTGTACAAATATGCTATAGAAAGTAAAGCTGCTGTGTAAATAAATGATATAAATGTACACGTTATTTCATAACAAGTAAAGTTATTTTATCCAAATGTAGAAGTAAATTAAATTAACGTTTTCATCATAAAATCACGGCCACCTATACAACCTGCCACGATTTACTACACACGTATACATGCACATAAAACTGAGAGTAAAGTTTCTCTTTGCCACACAAATATTCCACTCCACGTCATGTAATATTTTATGAAGGCAACTCTGCAGATAATAAAGGCACCAGTTCATATCCGCGCTGAACTTTAATGCTGACTTTTACAGGCAATCCGCTTTGTTCAACAAACTCCAGAGATCTAATAAATAAATCTATATGTATTCAGACTGACCGGAGCTTTGTTTCTACGAGCCCAACCCCTAAGTCTATTTTCGTAAATTTCATTCTCCATCACATGATTGAGAAGTAATTGTACATCACTTAAAAGTACGATGCCGATATGTCACAGGAAATACATGTTTTGAGGTATCCAAAGTCGGTTAAATATAACATTTCATAAATAAGGTCAGCATCTTCCAAGAATGCGACACGATGATTTTCAACGAAATCTCCCCACCTCAAAGTACCTTTACCTGCGAAAAGCTCTGAAAATGACTTTTATGGTTAAAATACTGTAGGTATATTCAAGATATTGACATGACAAATAAAATTTATATCTTGAGGTTTCTGAGGATAACCGCTAAAGATCTTTTCATTCTAGATGACTTTTGCATACTTGGTTAACAGTAAAAGTTAGACAAAAACTTAGCTCTAATTTATCCCATGCATATTTTTCTTGTTTAATGGGCCATCTTCGAGATGATGGTTTCCATTTTAAAATATTCCTGTTTCCTTTATTTTACTCCTGGTTAAGCAAAGAGAAAGGAATCTCAATTGCGTCACATACCAACTAGCTTTTAAAATATTTGAATTTCACTTTAATCTAGTGCATTTTCTTATTTCTCTTCTTGTTATAAGGAACCAATAATAAGATTATTTCTGTTAATGTTTATCTCCGTACCATACCAATTTCGCTTCGTGCCTAGGGTTTTTTTTTTTTTTTTTTTTTTTTCGTCCCAAGTCTTCGTGCCCTGGCAATAGGGTGCCACGGTCTAGATGCTTTCACACCCGTTGTCAGGTGGCCCGTTCAGCTGCCCCCATCATTCGCAGTCAGATGACAGAGTTCAGCCAGCCGTTGGAAGCCGCACCCCACAACCATTCTACTTTGCTCCGCGACAAGCAGATGAAGTTAGGTTGCCATTTCGTCTAGCTGCTTTAACTATCTATAGATAGATGGCAGCGCAGTCGCTATTACCTACTGTTTACAGTTTTACTGTTGTTTTAGATTAAGGGTGGAACTTTGGGTCGTGGTAATAAGTGTCAAATCCGCTATTTGCCTTGGTCACTGAGGGAAACCACAAGAAAACTCCAGCCAGATTGATCACCTCATGGGATTGAACCCTGATCTTCCGAATGGGGGCTACAGACGTTAATGCCTGAGCCAGGAAGATTTAACAATCGCTGAAATTATACAGATTAGAAAGTAAATGGTAGAAGAGTAAGCTTGCAATAAAAGTCTTGTTGAATAATTGGTAAAAGCTGTGTAAATATTACACATTACATATTCTGTCACTTTTAGCTACTAATCTCTCCTTAAACATGCTTGATATTGCATGAGATTATACAACCCACTGTGTGACCTGGCGATAGTGGCAGTGTGAGGGTCTGCTTTGATAGAGAGTTCTCTTTGCAGAGTATTTGCATCTCTTTATGTCCGTCATGTTCCTCTGTGATGCTGGGGAGTGGCGCGCGTCCTATATCAGCAAACACATACAAAGTATACAGACCTAGAGGAGTGGAACATTATCCATGAATTGTTATGCAATCAGTGGGGTCAAACTACACAACTTCAGTAATCCTTTGGACAGTCTCCACCGAATCACTTTCTCTGTGTTTACAGTGGTTCACTGAAGAACAATGTACGGCTTCGATGTCAAAGAACTCGCCGACGGCACATGTGTCCAATCACGCAGGTTTAATAAAAGCACACTAACAATCAGCGTTTCATATATTATTATTATTATTATTATTATTATTATTATTATTATTATTATTATTATTATTATTATTACTGCCTGATAATTTTCAGTGAAGACTGAATCGCTCTTAAAGAAGATTTGTTTTTGTTTGTTTTTTTGTTTTGTTTTTTGTTTTGTTTTTTGCAACTATGATAGCTTTTTTATTGAATTTTCGTATTTTTTTCTTTCAAATGGAAGGTGAAAAGGAGAAAGGAAGAACAGTAGAAGAGGTATGGAGTGAGTGAAGGAAGATCTAAAGGGGAAGAGTTAATAAAAAAAAAAATTACACCAAAGCAAATTGGATCGAGGGAGTGTTCTTTTCACTTTCTCTATCCCGCATGTACAATGTACATAGTGGCTAGGGAAGGTATTGTATTCCACCCAAAATTTCGATGTCAAGATTTCACCGGAAATATATATTTTGGGGTCCCCTCAGTCCGAATATAGCATTTCTAGAAAAAGGTCCGTGTGTGTCTGTGTCTGTGGACTGCACAGCTCAAAAACGAATAGACCGTTAAATACCAAACTTGGTATTTTAGTTTGGTATCTTCCAAGGATGCGATACGAAGATTTTTAATAAAATCTACCCACCACAAACTACCCTTTACATGGAAACATTGTTGAAATTTTTGATATTCTTAAAATAGCTCTAAAATCCCGTATATTAAAGATATTTACATCCCAAATAAAATTTATATCTTGAATTTACTGGGAATAGCTTCTGAAAACCTCTTTATTCTGGATGAATTTTGCTTAACTGCTAAACATAGACAAAAACTTACCCGGTAAACCACAAGGTGATCTCAGATTACTTTGAGATGACTGGTTCTAAAGTACTTACAACATTGTAAGTCCCCATTGATGTTGTCATCTTAAAGTAATTTGAGATCACCTTGTGGTTTACCGGGAAACATGCGAGTCAGTTGAGAAATTCAATGCTATGCCGGCATGTTGACATGGTAGATCAGTGGCAGAGCACCCGGCTAGAGATCGGGAGATCCGTGGTTCACATCCCGGCCATGGCATTGAATTTTTGACTCTACCTATCCAACTCCTGTCCTACACACGGCTTGTGTGAAAAGACAATTATTCCAAACCCAGAATTGCTTTGTTTAGCTTGCTCGGTATTAGCAATACAACTGTTTTGCTGACTCACGGCTTGCACTTGTACATTAAAACAAATTAAAAATGCGCTTGGCGTTGTGCTTCTGCCTGAAAATGTGAATATTTGATGGTGACTCGGGTCTTATGACGAGTCTTCATTGGTGCCATTCTAGCACAATATACCACGCGAGTAAGAAAAGACAAAAACAGATTGATCAATTCACCTGTACATCCCACAATCTCGCTAGACGCTCCCTCAGAACAGGTTGTATAAGCAGTGTGTTAATTTAGTCCACTAGGTGCGCGAATTACCTTGACATTAGGGGTGTAGTATGTAGCACAGAGAAACTTTAACCTAATTTTATATAACCCGGTGAAAGGGGTGGAATATTGTGCAAGCAGAAAGTTTAGGGATGATCAGTTCGCAACTTCATTTGTCGTAAGTTACGTTTCATGTGCATCCCCATTCCTTCGGTACGTGGCCTGTCCAATACGCTTTTAAGAGCTTTGCAAATGGTGGAAGCTATGGACGGAGTGAGCAAAAAGACCCCGTCTTACCACAGGTATTCCCAAACGTATTTGTAATGTCTTTGAATGTACCAAACAACGTGCATCAAAAGTGTTCTGTGACTGTCTGTATTTTCAAAAAGAGCAGCAACAATGCTTATGATAACTAGAAAAAATACCTGGCGAGGAAGGAATTTTTCTTTAACGAGCTAGGGAATTACTTAATGAAAGCGGTAAATCCTCCCATCTTCCCGTTAATTCGAACCATGTCACAATTGGTCGTAAGATTGCCACATTCAGTTTCCGTTTCACTCACAAAATAAAATCCAACTTTTAACAATACCTAATCATGATACAAGTGCTAAAAATGGTATTTTCGTATTGTGGGTAGGAAGTTTGTAAAACGAAGTCTGCTGACAACACGATGAACGAAAACATCTATTAACGGAGGCAGTGTAGCAGTTGTAATTTTGCTCTCTCCGCTGCTTGCATAATTTTACCTGGTTCAGCAGATTCCATGTTCATGGCATTCAAATCATAGGTAATTTTATGGATCGATATGAACTTTCAGAGTCATAACGCATTTGAATGAGGCCGTGGACGCATAAACCAAAGTTGGCTACATTGGAGTGTTATAGTTTTTTACTTTTAACACTACCGAGATCTGGTAAAAGACCTATTTTTAGCATCAACTGTCTAAAAATAACTATTCTGTATATTCTTATTGAAAGAGGTTAGCAGGTTCAGAGAGTGAAATAAGGAAGCTAGTTACTTATTCAGGACGGTTTGCTTCCTGTTTCTCTTATTCATTCTTATGCGAGGCGAATAGATTCGCAGGGGTCCTTGTTTACCCGACCGAGGCAAAATGATTGAGCTAGTACGTGCGGCGCCTGCCAGGGTAGCTAACCACTTCAACTGCACTGTTCATTGCCGTAGGTGCCTAATTCTCCCTTACTAAGTTTATTCAACAACTCGATATGTACTCTAGGGCACAGAAGCAAAAACGGAGGCTGGAGTCATCAGTATTGATTACTTTCTCAAGCACGTATGTACAATATAGATATGTTAGAGAAAGTATTGTATTCCTTCAAAAATTCGATACCAATATTTCATTGGAAGTGCGTGCTTTGAAAAAATATCAAACTTGGTATTTAGGTTTAGTATGTTCCAAGGATGAGACATTATGATTTCCAAGAAAATCCCCCACTTCCAAAATTCTTTATGCGGAACACTTTTCGAAAATTTGGAATTTCTCAAAAATGACTCTAACAATTTTGATTAAAATACCGTATGTTTCAAATATTTTCATTACATACGAAATGTATATATCTAAGTTTTCCGCGACTAGCTTTTGAGGACCTCTTCATTCCGGATGACCTTTGTATAACTGGCAAACCGTAAGAGATACACAAAAGCTTACTAGACAAAATATTTAGATCTGTTAAAACACACAAATTATAGCATATACATTTTTGTAGAGTTAACTGTTTCCAAGATTCTGTTTATTGGTTTCAATTTTAAGCTATTGAACCCGAAGTCATCTTTCGTTTCATATCATTTTTTGTTTTACTCTCAGCCACGCAAAGTAAATAGAATTTAAATTGCTTCATATAGCGATAGCTTTTAAAAGACATAACTATCTCGTTAGCCAAGTGTATTTCCTTTCACTTACAAAAAAGAAAGAATTAAGACCAATTCTGCTAATCCTTATCTCGATTAGCATGATGTAGATAAAAGAATACTCTTTGGGAAGAATAGTGTGTTTGCAGAACAGGTAGAGAGAATCAAGTGAATGGAAAACATAAGGCATTTATCACACCTGAATATTTTGCAGATATTATATTATAATAACTAAAATAAAAGAATACAAAAAAGAAATATAATAACGTGGAATAAAACCAGGTAAAGTATATTTCAGTAAAATATCTATACAAACCTAAAAGAATTTTCACTTAAACTAAATTATTATTAGTTTGTCTGATAAGTAATGTCGTTTTTTTGATTTTGGGTGTTTTGAAAATTTATTGGGTTTCTTTGGTTTGGCAATGCTATTTACAGGATGCCATGGCTAGTGTTGCGTACATTGCGAGCATGTATGTATCAGTCTTCAGTTGTTAATAAACAATTACAAAATGGAGATAACAAAGTTTGAACTTAGAGTCTTTCTAAAGCACTACTGGAAACAAGATTATAAAGCCGCTGCCTCAGCTCGAAGAATATGTGAAGTGGAAGAAGAAGGTGTCGTTCGTGAGCGTGTGGCACAACGATGGTTGCAACGTTTCAACAATGGAGACGAAAACATTAAAGATTTATCACGTTCTGGCAGACCTAAAGTATCGAATATTGAGGATGCACGCCAAGTTTTGCGAGAAAATCCGCAATGTACGGCCGCGTTTAAATTCATTTATTCAATTATAAATGATCTAAACGCCATAACTTCACCGCACGAAATTCGTTTTTTTTTTATTTCATATTTCTAAATAAGCACAAGATTGTTGATTCAAACCACGTGATGGATACAGCTGAAACATTAACTGGCATCTAGTAAGAGACGATGGTTACTATATACAAGCTTTTTTCAATGCTACGAGTGTAATTCCTTGGATTTTCTAAGGATTTATTGAACGCCCCTAGTATAATGCTGAAAGCCTAGAGTGAGGGAAAATGGAGAGTGTGGCATTTGTCATATCCCTCTCAATGAGCGTTCGCCGTCTCCGCTGATAAGCAAGAAGGATAAAACTAAGGTTGCTTAGGTCACTTCCTTATCGACCGGTTTTAGCTTGAAATGGTCCCAGTGAGTTTTGCAACTCTTAACGCACCAAAGGATATATGCCACGTCAAATATGTGGCAGTTGTGTCATCCGGTACTATAGAACATACAGCATATTAATTGTTTGTTTCTTGTTTCAGGTAGGCTGTAATGAAGTGAAGAACAAGAGAGAGGTTGCCTAGGTGAGATAACAACTAATTTTTCTTCTGAACAGTAGTTAAGCCTCTCCGGATATTCACGGACTGCTAATTTGAAATTACACCTAAAAGCAAGCAAGACTACACCCATTCATTTCATTTAAGAGAGTTTTCAACGAACCGGGCTAATTGTCTTTCGATTCCTATTGCCACGCCAGCCAACCCCGCCCCAAAATCTTTATGGAGATTAATCCAACAGTTAAAGGCAGATGCACCCTGAGGGAAACAGAATTGGGAGTCGTTAAAAACCGATGTTTTGGACTTATGAGCCAGAACGAATGTAGCGTTAGGGACATTAAAACATCGTGGAGTTGGCGACCCACAATAGTGTCCTATACCTCTCCACTCCCAATAACTGCTTACCTACAATAAAATATGTTAATATAGGTATACATAGGAATAATGCAAATAAAATTACAATAACCTTATTTTATTTTTTATTACCTATAGTAAGTAGCAGAAGTATTGTACTCCACCCAAATAATCAATACCGAGATTTCACCGGAAATACATGATTTAAGGACCCCTATATCCAAAAAAGTTAAAAAAAGGTCCGTGTGTCTGTGAATATGATAACTAAAAAACTAATAACTTGGTATTTAAGTTTAGTGTCTTCCAGGGATGCAACACGAAATTTTAGGGAACCCCCAAACTATCCTTTACAAGCAAAACATTTCGAAAATGTAGGTTTTCTCAAAAATAGCTCAAACGACTTTTAGTAAAATACCGCATATTAAAGATATTTAAATGGCAAATAAACTGCATATCTTAATTTTTCTGGGAATACCCTTCAAGACCACTTTATTCTGGATGAATTCTGCTGAATTTTGCGTAAAGCTTAAGAGATAGACAAAAGCTTACTGCACAAAATATGTAGATCTCGTTAAAACACACATTTTATGTCATTTACGTCTCTTCTTGGAGTTAACCATTTCCGAGATACTCCTTGTTATTCTGTTTCAGGTTTAAAATACTTAAAACTTATACATTTTATTTTTAATCAAAATCATTATGGCATTTTTGAGAAAATCAAAATTTTCGAAAAATGTTCCATGTGGGGGATTTTCTTTAAAATTTTCGTGTCCCATCCTTGGAAGATACTGAAATTAAATACCTAGTTTGGTGGAAAATGGACTTTTCGGTTTTGAGCTATGCTGTCCACAGACACACACACATAGACACATACACACACTGACAGACAGACATACACGGACAATTTTTCTAAAAATGCGTTTTTTTTTTGTTTTTTTTTTTTTTGATTCAGGGGTTCTCAAAGCATATATTTCCGATGAAATCTCGGTATCAAATTTTTGAGGCAATACAATACCTTTTTATACACTATGTACATAGTACGTGTAGAGAAAGTAATAACCTTTTGTTAGAAGTTTGTTTGCATAACAGGTAGATAAATCTCGCGAATGCAACACATCAGATTTTTTCCAATATATAGACACTCCTATGAAAATGTAATGGACATTACAACCACTGCATTAATTTTCCCCAAATAGTCATGGTGTGTAGCTATCCATTAAGGTTTCAACTGATTTGCCAAGGAGTGCTTTAATGTCAAGTAATAAGTGTTTATACGACTACGTAGGTGATCATCACATTTGATGGCATTGCTTTTAGCCATGGGGAAGATTAGCGTCGCAACACACAATCACAAACATTCATTATTTTGTCCTTAGCATTTAAAGCATGAATCATTCAGAACTCCTTTTAAAGTATACCCACGCACACCGACTTCAACAACTTTTGATTTGATAGGTTTCAGTCACATGGTTTCTCTAGCCATTCTTCAATAAACTATTCTTAAATAAAGCTTATTCTTCTATCTACTTAGTCGCCCTCCGTGGTGTAATGTTTACCATACTAACTTCATATTTCCAAGGTCGTGGGTCCAAACCCGGTGGAGGACGATGGATTTTTAGGGCATAAATTCTTAGTATGGTTTCCTTCAGTGGGAAGTAAAGCCCTTGGTCATTTGTCGTAGATTTACGTCACTTAAAAGAACCTCAAGTCTGATAAAGAGGCCTTTGAGCAAAATTAATCGGCCTTTCACGCCCAATATAAAATGGGACACTGAGATCCACATTGCTAAAGAGCGTTCTTAAATAAAAATCCATTTCCATTTTTCTATCTACTTTCCGTTAATTCAGATAAACATTTGCATAAACATTTTGATATTAGATCACTTTCTCTAGTCCACGTGTACAATTTACATAATTGTACTAAAATTCGACATAGACATTTCACCGGAAATACATGTTTTGAAACCCTCTGAATCCAAAAAAAAAAACATATTTATAAATATATCCATGTGAGTGAGTGTGTGTGTTTCTTCTGTCTGTGGGTGGCTTGGCTCATCAACGAAAAGTTACTTAAATATCATACTTAGAATTTAAGTTTAGTATCTTCCAAGGTTGCGACACGAAGATTTTCAACAAAATCCCCCCATCCCCCCTTTACATGGAAAATTTTTCGCAAATTTTGATGTTCTCAAAAATGGCTTTAACGATTTTGTTTAATATGTCATAGCTTTAAGATACTCTTATGGCACACTAAATGTATATATCTTGAATTTTCTGGGAATAGCCTCTGAAGATGTCTTCATTCTGATTGACATTTGTATAACTGGTAAACAGTAAGAGATAGACGAAACTTGTTATACAAAAAATGTAGATCTCATTAAAGCATACAATTTATGTCCTATACATTTTTTCGAAGAACTGAACATTTTCGAGATATTTCGAGTTATTGGTTTCAGTTTTAAGGTACAAACATTTCTGAAACTGAGATATCTTTGTTTCCGTCTCTGTTCGTTTACTCCTAGCAAGCAAAGAGAAAGACATTTCAATTGTCTCATTTAGCGACCGAGTTTTAATGGATCTGATTATCACTTTGACCTAGTGAATTCCCTTATTTCCCTTCTACTAACATAGAAGCAAATAGTAAGTCCAATTCTAGCAATGTTTATCTTGATAAGTTTGACGTAGACAAAAGAATAATGTTTTATGAGGACAATTTGTCTGTGAAACACCTAGAGAAAGTGATTGGAACACATCAGATTTTGTTTGTAGATATCGTGCAAAGTAATAAGGGACTACTCTAGCCTTAAGCAATAGATAAATCTGTTTAAAAACTGGCCACTTTGTGATAACTTTTGAAATTTCGTTCTCTTCCATAATCAATGTAGATGATTCCGCGTGCATCCCAAAAAACTCTAAAGGGATTTTCTTATAAATGCTATGTTAAAATAAGAATAAAAATCTGATGTGTTCCGTTCACATGAGTTTCTCTACATATCTGTAACAAATTATTATTAAAAAGCTTATACTTCTATTAACTTTATGCTAATCAGAAAAAAATAGCAGAAATAGTATTATTACTTGCTTCCTTGTAAGTAGAACCAAAATAAGGGAGTACCATAGGTTAAAGTGAAAGCCAAAAGCTGGTTGCTATGTCAATGAAATTCCTTTGTTTATATGGATAGGAGTTGACAAGTTCCTGTATGAGAAAAGTGTAAGTTTTTCATTGCAGAAACCAAAAATAAGGAATGTCTCAAAAACGACCTACTCCACGAAAAAAATGTATATAACATGAATTGTGTGTTTTAATGTGCTCTACATTTTTGTGTAGTAGGTTTTTGTCCATCTCTTACGGTTTAGCAGTTATTCAAAATTCAGTAAAATTCATCCAGAATAAACTACTCTTCAGAGACTATTCCCAGAAAATTCAAGATATACATTTTACTTGTCAGGTAAATATGTTTAATATACGAAAGTTTAATCAAAATCGTTAGAGCCATTTTTGAGAAAATCAACATTTTCGAAAAAAGGACCATGTTAATGGTAGTTGGGGGTGGGGGGATTTTTCTCAAAATCTTCGTGTCGCATCCCTGGAAGATACTAAACTTGAATACCAAGTTTGGTATTTTACCGACTATTCATTTTTGAGTTATCGTGTTCACGGACACACGGACACACACACACACACACACACACACACACACATACATATGGACCTTTTTGTGAAAATGCTTTTTTTGGATATTGGGGACCCCAAAACATATTTCCGGTGAAATCTCGGTATCGAATTTTTTGGTGGAGTGCAATACCTTCTCTATACACTATGTACATAGTGCTTGTAGAGAAAGTAAAAATTAGGAGAAATAGTCCTATTACTTGCTTCCTTGTAAGTTGAAGCGAAATAAGGGAGTACCATAGGTTAAAGTGATAGTCAAAAGATGGTTGCTATGTGACTGAAGTTATTTTCTTTCTATGGACACGAGCTGATAAATCCCTGAATGAGAAAAGTAAATGTTTCTAAACTGAAACCAAAAACAAGAAATATCTAAACAGCAAACAAGTCCACGAAAAAAATATATAACATAAAGTGTGTGTTTTTACGTGCTCATAATTTTTTGTGTGGTAAGTTTTTGTTCATCTCTTACGGTTTAGCAGTTATGCAAAATTCCGTAAAATTCATCCAGAATAAAGTAGTCTTCACAGGCTATTCCTAGAAAATTCAAGATATACATATTATTTGTCAGGTAAATATCTTTAATATACGATATTTTAATCAAAATCGTTAAGAGCCATTTTTAAGAAAATCGAAAACTTCGAAAAAAGTTCCATTTAAAGGGTAGTTGGGGGTGTGGGGATTTTTTTGAAAATCTTCGAGTCGCATCCTTGGAAGATACAAAACTTAAATATCAAGTTTGGTATTCAACGGTCTTTTCGTTGTTGAGCTATGCTGTCCACAGTCACACACACACACACACACACACACACATACATACACGCGCGCGCGCGCGCGCGCGCGCGAACCTTTTTGTAAAAATGCTTTTTTGTATTCATGGGGTTCTAAAACATGCATTTCCGTTAAAATCTCGGTATCGAATTTTTGGGTGGAATACAATACTTCCTCTATACACTATGTACACAGTACGTGTAGAGAAAGTAAAAATATTATTGGTGTAACACGTGAAATATTTTTATTAGCATATAAAAGTTAATTAAATCAAGAAAAAAAATAAATTTGAAATAAATGTTTATATCCATTTAAATGTTGTGTGCTTTACTCTTACATTAACATACCGGGCTGAAAAGTTCTCAAAATGGAAATAATTTTAAGGTGTGTTAAGAGTTTCACAAATTCAATGCTATTAATGATTGATTCCTATCTTACTCATATATTCTGGAAACACTCTATGGTACAAAAACGTTGATTAAACGTTGCGTTCAAACTCAACACAAGTTCCGTTTCCGTTTAGCATGACAGATTCACATAAATAAGCCCACGCATTGATATCATCACGAGAATTCATTTGTCTCTGTCCATGCTTCATAAATAAATCGAGCAACGCAATGCATATTAAGACAAAATTTCTCGTTTAAATGCATTCATATCCTCATAAAAATCTGATGTGGTACACTCACATGACTTTCTCTAGCTGTTCTACAAACTTCTTACATACGATCATTCTGCCTTCTGCACCTTGCTAATCGAGGTATTCAGCACAATCGTCTTATTACTTAGTTCCGTATAAGTAGGAATAAAATAAGGGATTACACTAGGCTAAAGCAATAATCAAATGTTTTAAAAGCTGTCGTTACGCGATTGTCATTACAAATCGCTTCTTTTCTTGGCCAGGAGTAGAACAAAAGAAAAACGGACACTCCCGTCTGAGAAAGGTATAAGTACTTCACGATTGAAACTAATAATAATGAGTGCCTCGAAAACGGTAAGCTCCACGAAAAAAATGTATATGATATAACTTGTGTATTTTAAAAAAAACCTACATTCTTTGTATTGTAAGTTTTTGTCTATCTCTTACAGTTTACTAGTTACGCCAAATTAAGCAAAATTCATCCAGAATAAACAGGTCTTCAGAAGCTATTCCCAGAAAATTCAAGATATACATGTTAATTGTCAGGTAAATATCTTTAATATACGCTATTTTATTCAAAATCCTTAGAACCATTTTTAAGAAAATCAAAATTTTCGAAAAAAGGTTCCATGTAAACGGTAGTTTGGGGTGGGATGATTTTTCTCAAAATCTTCGTGTCGCATTCCTGGAAGATACTAAACTTAAATACCAAGTTTGGTACTTTAGCTACTATTCGTTTTTTATTATCGTGTTCACAGACACACGGACACGCGGACCTTTTTCTGAAAATGCTCTTAAAACATGTATTTCCGTTGAAATCTCGGTATCGAATTTTTGGGTGGAATACAATACTTCTCTATCCCTATGTACATTGTACATATGGGGCTAGAGAAAGTAAAAATGACAGCGGCACTAAAGGTCTGTATATCGTCACTTTCCTTTATGAGAGAAATCGTCAAAATCCGTGAATAAAATTGATGCTCACTTATAAAATGTAATTTAAGTCCATTTATTGGCGTTCGCAAGTGCATTTACAAGCAGTTTTATCTAGAGGGGTAAAACAATGCTATTGTTTAATGTAATCTGTTAGTTTTACTGCACTGAATTGCAACCACAGCTGTAGCTTTGAGGATTAATCGGAAAAGTAATTTTCAGTACTACCACTGAACTATAGGATAGGAAGCTAGTGTAGGGTTGGAGGTTAATTTTTTTTTTTTTTTCGTTTGTTTTTTGTAGCTCAACATCCTTTAACTTGATTGGTCATATCGGACGTTGAATGAAATTTGGTGAAATGATCTTGGAGTGCATGGAGCTTGAAGTTACTCGACATTCGTGTTCTCAGGATAAGGGTAAACCCCGTAAAAATCTTATTCGGGTACTCACCCTAAGCGAGATTCAAACTCGTGACCTGTTGAATGTGAGGCAGACACTCTACCACCGCACTACCCAGATGGGCAATTATTTGATTGTTAACGATGCTATCAATATTGCCAGGATCATATCAGCAACGCCGGTATGCCGGAATTTCATCCGGAAGGAGTTATTTTACTCTAATAAATTTACTGATATGGGACTGTCGCTTTTAAGCACACTTAAAAACACCAGTCTGGACCGGATTTGAACCCGCAACTTTGGGATCAGAGAATCAGTGTGTAACCAACTGAGCACCCAGACCGACGCAGCACCAAACTGAGGTTATTATACCTATGCCCCACAAGGGGACTCCCCGGGAGGGAGGATGAGGTGAGAGGATACACCAGGCAGCCGGAACCAGGAGCAACGGTACAGCTATGACAAGTTCGTTATAACACATAATTTATGTGATATACGTTTTTCTTGAGGAGCTGGCCGTTTTTGAGACATTCCTTGTTATTCGTTTCAGTTTTAAACTGCCTGAATTTTCTCCACCGGAATCATGGAAAGTGAACCGAACCTCAGTTGTTTCACACAGTAACCAGCTTTTAAAAATTTTGATTATTCCATTTCTACTTACAAGGAAGCAAGTAAAAAGAGCAATTATACTAATGTTTATCTCGATTAGCATGCTGCAAATAAAATAGTAGCCTTTTGTAAGAATAGTTTGTATTTGGAACAGTTAGAGAAAATTATGTGAATGGAAACATCAGATATTTTTAATTTTTATTCATATAGTTCCTTTTAACATCTAAGGTAATATCGGGGACTTCGCTATAGAAACAGCTCGTTGAATGTAGGCTCTTTAACATTGTAATATCAGGTTCTTTAACGTTGGGTTTTATTAAAATATAACGATAGCTCCAACTTTTATCCACAGAAAAGTTGTAGCTCGAGTTATATTTAATAAGATTATTTCGTGAATAAAATAACAATGATTAGCCTATATAGACATGAAGAATAATATTTCCTAAAATCTTATTTATCTTGACGTATATTTGCGGCGAAATCACAACTTATAAATCATGGCCTCGTTGCTTACAGAATTCATTGCACTGGTTCCACTCTCTCTCTCCCTCCCTCCCTCCCTCCCTCTGTGTGCTGTTTTTAGTATTATGTGGCTTTGAGTTTTAAATCAATATGTCTATTTTAGCGATAGACCTTTCCCCAAAAGGTTTTGGAAACTCTGCCATTAATATACGAAAATATCACTGCACACTGATACTATTATTATGAGACGAACATTAGTTCAGAGAGAAAATAAATGCACGTGGGTGTGATAAATTTAGAAAAACAATTGCACCTGAGTGTGATAAAAAACGATTAAAATTCAGAGATAATGAATTCTGATAGGTTGGAATTTTACGCGCCAATGTACTGGATTAGCCACTTCCTACGATCAAGTATCATGAACGAAATAGTCATTATAAATTTTCTTCAAACACACACACATTGACTCTCACATAAATACTTACACTCTGTAGGGGATAGGGAATAATAAAATTCTGGTTGAAGAAACATTCCCCGCAATGGCCGGGAATCGAACCCGGGAGAAGTCAGCTCGCTAACCACCCGACTACGGAAGAAGTCCCGTTCCAGTCCTGTTGTTGCGGCTTATATTGAGAGATTCGAAATGAGATTTATGGTTAGTCATTTTGCAGGTTATATGTAACAGAGTCCCTTACGTTTCCAAATAAAACATTCGTGGACACCATGTTAATGCTCCAAGTTTGGGCAGAATGAAGTAGAAAGAAATAGTTCTCTCCTCAAAACACATTACCATTCACCGCGCTTCTGTCCAAAACTGAAATTTCAAAGGAAATGAGCGCAAAGTATGACTACAACTATATAAATTTATAGTAGTATTCTCACCTGCCAACCTGGAAAAACGAGAAACAATCCATAGTCAAGGTGATTGGATGTCGAAATCAGGGTCTGCCAAATGCAAACCTGAGAAACAAACGCTTGGTATCAAAATTTAAATTTATAAATATATTGTGACACAGTTACATGCAGCTAGGCGCCGATCAGCCGGACCGATAAGGGATAAATAAAGATAAGTAGCGCTCTCGCCAAGGTATTGACAGTCGTCTTGAGTTCCATTCCCCAGTGAGTGAATTCTTCGGAAAGAAGATAGTACATCGTGATTATTTCATCATACGGGGGCGATGCGATAGAAAGTGAGTGATGAGGGAAATTGATCTAGTTCAAAACTTAATCTAGTGACAAAGTGACAATAAAAAACTGGACTAAGTCTATGCATATCTTTATGACTCTAACCTTAAGAGCTGAAATTAGAATAGATGACATTAAAAAAAGCCTAAAGGTTAAAACTTAGACGTAGGTAGACGTAATTAGCTATCACAGGAATGACCACAGACAATCCCTATTGAACTCTTGTGTTGCAAACTCAATTTTACGCACCACGAAGCAGATGGGATGCGTCCAGGAACAAATGCCGAAAGCACTTCATTTAATCGTCTTGCCCTTTGGAATGGGAAATGATGTCTGTGAAACAGAAGAAGAAGAAGAAGAAGAAGAAGAAGAAGAAGAGAAAGAAGCAGAGAACTAAGACGAGGACGAAATGATGCCAAAAAATTGTGTCAGGGCATAACAAAAATAAAGGTGGGATAAATACCAAGATTGAGAAGTCTGGCATCTTTGAAAGCGGAAGAACTTCATGAAGGTTTCCACATTTTAACAGCCCTAAACATGCGATAAATATCCTGTAAACTATTCTGTACCGTCGTTGAATTTCACCTCCCTCAAAAAGCATAAAACTCATCAACATACAAAGTTTACGTGAAATAGCTTTCTCGTAGTATTAACCGTTTCCAAATACTAGCTGTCTCAGGTTAAAACTATGATTGCTATCCAGCAGTAAAGAAACGTGAAGATTTTCTCATTTTTCACTTTATTTAACGTTTACTTATGGAAGGAAAGTGCCAGAGAGTATTCCATTTCACCTAAAAATTTAATATAGTAATTTCATGTAAATATTCGTTTTCAGTTTCACTGAGTCCAAGAAAAAGGTTCGCGTGTTTGCGACCGCGCGTGTTTATGTGTGTTTGTGACTCAAAAATCAAAATTAAAATACAAACCAAACTTATTATTTAAGGCAAATGCTTAAGACACTAATAAAAATACCAATAAAGAAAGTCTTTTAATCAAAATATCATGTATTAATTTTTGACATAAATAAAATAATTATACTTCAAAATTATAGTCTGTAATGTCATATTAATTCTGATTCTTTATTTAATCGAGAAGTCATAAATAATATGCAAAAATGTAAAAGAGGAAAAATGTGAATATCATTGAAATACCCTATTTTTTTTCCAAAACCTATTTTTCATGCCGTTATATTAATATTTTCAATATATTGCATGTTGTGTGTTTATATTTTTCAAAGAGTAAGTGATTCATTTGAAAAAATATTCTGGAAAATTTGTAATTAGGTATTCTTCTTACGTTTTCTGCCAACTATTGGTAAGAATTAGTATCTACTACATTCCACTCAACATTTTGATATTAAGATTTCAGCGTAAATAAACGTTTTGAGGCCATGTGTCTGTTTTATTAAAACACTCGCTTCCATGTGTGTGTATCTATGATTGGCATAACTCAAAAACAAAATATTCTTAACTTACTAATTTCAGTTCAGCATCTTCCAAATGTAAATGTAAATGGCGTGTTATTTATGGACGCTCTTTAACTGCTGTGGTTCTCAGCGTCCCATTCTACATTGGGCGTGAAAGACCGTTTAATTTTGCTTAGAAGCCTCTCTATCAGGCTTGAGGTTCTTTTACGTGCAGTAAATCTACGACACGGGACCAATGGCTTTACTTCCCTTCCGAAGGAAGCCAAGCTAAGGATTTTTACGCCTGAAAAAAATCCCTCGCCCTCCGCCGGGTTTGAACCCGCGACTTTGGGTATATGAAGCATGGTAACCACTACACCACGGAGGGTGACAGCAAGTATCTTCCAAGTGGACACGAAAATTATCAAAAAATTCCCTGGTTCCAATCTGCCCTTTGAATGAAAATTTTCTATTCAAATATCCCTATTTGGGGATAATTTCATGCCAAGTGAATTGTATATTTTGAAGTTTATGGGACGGTCTTTAAAGTCCTCTTAACTATAAAAGCTAGGCAATATCATGTTACGCAGAAAATGTAGATCTCATTAAAATAGTACAATTTTTATTTTTTTCTGTCTTTGTAGTGTTAACCGTTTGCTAGATATTCCTTGCTATAAGTTTCAATTTTGAAAATAATTATACTTTTCTCTAGTGGGAAGTCGTTATTTCTTTTATTTTTCTCCTCGGCCTGTGGAATTTAAAATACATCACGTAGCTATTTGCTACTGAAAGGTTTCACACGGTTTAAGTATATTTTATTACTCTAGTCCCATTGCATCTACACGGAAATCTACAATGAAACCATTTATTCAAATGTTTATCATGATTTACTTGAAGTAGTAAGTAGAATAAGCTTCCGTAGCAATAGTTAGTAGTTAGTAGTTCTAATGGCTAGAGAAAGTCGTGAAGGTAAAACATCAGATGTTTACTTTGTCTACCATGCACAATATATATATATATATAATAGGTAGAGGAGGTGTTGCATTCCAACCAACAATTCTATGTCACCGGAAATATATGTTTTAGGATCCCTTAATAAAAAAAACAACTTTTGTGTGTGTGTCTGTATGTCCGTCAGTTTGTAATATGTAGGGGATGGGGGAGGACAGCATAACTAAACAATGAAAAGTTGGCTAAATATCAAACTTTGTATTTACGTTTTGTATCTTTCAAATGAGCGACACGAAGGTTTTCAACAAAATGCTCCCACCCCAAACTACGCTTTACATGGAAGACTTTTAGAAATTTTTTTATTTTCGCGAAAATGGCTGTGACAATTTTAATTAAAATGCCATATACTAAGGATATTTACATCAGAAATAAAACGTATATATATTATATTTTTGGGAATAGCCTCTGAAGTTCTCTTCATTAAAGATGACTTTTGTACAACTGGTAAACCGTAAGCTATAGAAAAAAGTTACTATAAAAATGTAGGCTTTCGTTAAATTGGACAATTTATGTCAAATACACGTTTTTATGAAGTTAACCATTTTGGAGATTTTCCTTGTTATTTTTAAATTTTCCAATGCTTAAAATTTTCTCAAATGGGAAATCAAGATTCATTTTTCTCGTTGCAAATAGAACTCAATTTCAATACCATCACTTAGCGAACAGCTCTTTAAAGATTTGATTATCGGTTTAGCCTTATTTTGTTCTACCTGCCAGTAAATAATCAATATAATTATTTCTGTTAATGTTTACCTTGATTAGGAGTATACAAAATAATAAGCTTTTGTAAGTATAATTTGTTGCAGAATAGATAGAAAAACTCATGTGAATGTAAGACATCAGATAGTTTTTATTTTATTTTGCCAGGATTCCCTTACGACTTCTGAATACATTTCTCCGTGCCTGCGATTGCATTTGTTACTTTTGCTGAGCATTTCATGTAACATATTGTTTCATTTTAAGCAATTTCCATTCAGAAATGAATTGTGAATACTAACAGAAATATAATAACTTTTTATACGAGTGTAAATGGAGTAGTCCTATATAAGGCATTCATGCGTGTTTCAATGGGTGGAGAAAGGCGTGTTTTTGTTTGTTTGTTTTAACTTCTATAGTTGGTATACTACTGAATTCAACTGTTTTAATTTCCATTGCACGTTTCACACCAATCGATCCGACTGCCTTTGCCGGCTTCGATTTTCGACTGTTGGGAGAATATTTCTTTAATAGGATTGTTCCCATCCTGCACAAAACTCTGGAAAAACGAGTGTGTTTCATTCGTGTACAACAAATTAAACTCAACAATAAACTCAAAGGCTAAAGTAGTTATGAATACTAGAGTTGTTTTTTATTATTATTATTATTATTATTATTATTATTATTATTATTATTATTATTATTATTATCGTCATCATTATTCCTCGTGTGAAACGGATTTAGGACAAAGCAATAAAAACTAGTGAATATCTTTGAAACTGCTATTGCACATCATTTGCATTACCAATCATTATTTCCTATAGATAGATAAAACATTGTATTGTATCTAGAAATGCTATGTGTCCCATTTTCATGACTATCTCTATCTGTTCCAAACGAACACTTCTTAAAAGTGATTACATGCTGCATCACGCTATTCGAGATAAAGATTACCAGAATTGCTGTTATTATTTGCTTCCTTATAAGTAGGAGATAAATAGAATACACTAGGCTAAAGCCACAGTCATAACTTTTAAAAGATGATTGACATAAAACAAAAGAGAGATGAAACGGAAGAGGACTTCCTGTTTGAGAAAATAGTTTAAAATTGAAAACAACATCAAGGAATATCTTGCAAACGGTTAATTCTACAAAAAAAAATCATGTGCCATAAATTGTTTGTTTTAACAAGATCTATACTGTATGTGCAGTGAGTTTTTGTCTAGCTCTTAAGGTTTGCCAATCATTCAGAATGAAGAGCTCTTCAGAGGCTATTCCCAGAAAAGCCAAGATATATCTACATCCGTTTGTCATGAAAATATCTTAAACATTTTGTATTTCAATTAAAATCATTAGAGCTATTCTTCAGAAAATCAAGATTTTCAAAAAATATTTCGTGTAAAGGGTAGCTGAGGTGAATTTTTATGAACATCTTCAAGTTGCACACTTGGGAGATACTAAACTTAAATACCAAGTTTGGTATATAACGGACTTTTCGTTTTAGCTATGCTCCCTCAAACACACACACACACATATATACACACACGGATATTTTTCTTAATTCAGGGGGTCTCAGTGAAATCTCGGTATTGAATTTTGAGTGAAATTGCCTTTTTTATTTACTATGCGCATTGTACACGTGTTCTAGAGAAAGTAACACGATATCGAGAAGAACGCGCGTGCACGAGGGCACGCAGTTGTACAAGGTGGTTCACCTGTCCCTTATTCTCTGGTTTTATGCAACCCGCAGATTATAGTCTAACCTGAAAACATCGTTCCGCGATCCATCTTCTGCATACTAACATTATAGAATTTGGCGCTGCAAGCTACAGTTAAACAGTAGCGTATTGGTTAACGCGCGAGTTAGCAGGAGTTCCAAGATGCTCGATTCAGGTTTGAATCCTACCAAAACGTTGTCGATCTTCCCCCCCCCCCTTCTTTTTCCCTTTTTTTTTTTTTTTTTTGGTAGTGTTTAACGCCCGCTTTAACTACTAATGGCACCGCAGGCGGTGACACTGATGATACATGAATGATGATGGAGCACCGGTAGAATGCGATGGCGGGGGAAACCGGAGTACCCGGAGAAAACCCGCCCCAGCGCCGTTTTGTCCACCACAAATCTCACATGCGGTCGCTTGGGATCGAACCCCGGCCGTCTAGGTGAGAGTCGAGTGGTCTAACCACTCGGCCACGGCGCGGCCACTTCTTTTTCCCTGATTTGACACAAAGCTATATGGGATATCGGAACATAGTTTAGCTTGCTTATTTGTTTCTTTTATTGCTTTTATATTTATTTATGTGTATTCTAACTTTATCAGTCCAGTTACAGGAAATACAAATGAAAAGGAAAATTCTGAGGCACATTCATTCACTTTCTTCTATATATGCAGTATTATTACAATGTTTTAAAACTAACATAGGTATTTTAGATAATACAACACCCATGTTCTCAGGGACTCTCTAAAACGAAAACTACACAAAATACCTAGGTTGACAAGCACAAACTGCACCAACTGTACCAATACTTTCAGTTGAAAAGAAAACTAGGTTTAATCCCCATAACTCAACAAACTTCTTAATATCCACTAGATAAAGCGTTTCCGACATGAAACTTATTATCAGTGAGAAGTTACCTTGTGATTAACACTCTACTGACACGTGGCCGCCTCGGTGCGCTGTTGCCATGTTTACTCACTGTCCGTCTGCAGCGACAAACGTTTCACTGCTTCCTCTAAAATGCCTTCTTCTCTCCATGCATACCTCTCGTATGTTGAACTATCTTTCCCCATTTCTCACTAGTTACCTCATCTATTCCTTTCCGAATTGGGTCCTGTATTTCACTAAACGGAAAAGTTTTATTATTTTGACTAACATAACCTCAACTCGTTTATCACGGCTATAAGACATTTCCACTCGTGATAGTTCTAGGATGAGAACAAGAGCTATGTCCGTGATATATAAAAGGTAGTAGCAATTATAAATGCAAATCACTGTGGATAACACAACCAAACTTTTCACAGAATGCAACCAAACAGTAAGATTGCAAACAATTGATCAGTCATGCATGAGAACGCGCGCGTAAATTTCCACTGAACCACGTAGGTGTTGCAACGCCGATGACATTACCTCTCTGGCGGTTATGTATTCTTACACTATGATTGGTCAGCAACCTGACGAGCCCCTACCAGCAGACGACACAGCCCACAAGTGTCGATCACAAGGAAATTTCTCACTGATAATAGTGATGTAACTTCTTCATTGCTTTCAGTGTATGGAGTGTTTATCTACAAAAATAATATGGGACAGCAGAACCACCTATGTGTGTAGACTATCATCTAAAATCGAAAAGTTGCATAAACACCAACTGGATAGTTATGTTCATCTTTCAATAATGCGAAACGAATATCTAAAAATCTGATGTGTTCCATTCACATGACTTTCTCTACATCTCTGCAACAATTTATTTTTAAAAAGCTTATGCTTCTACTTACTTCCTGCTAATCGAAAAAAAATTAGCAGAAATAGTCTTATTTCTTGCTTCCTTGTCAGTAGAAGCGAAATAAGGGAGTACCATAGGTTAAAGTGATAGTCAAAAGCTGGTTGCTATATAACTGAAATTCCTTTGTTTGTATGGTCACGGGTTCACAAAGTCCTGTACAAGAAAAGAATAAGTTTTTTATAGCATAAAACAAAAACAAGGAATATCTCAAAAACAATCAACTCCACGAAAAAAATGTATATAACATAAATGGTGTGTTTTAAAGCGCTCTACAGTTGTTGTGTGGTAAGTTTTTGTCCAGCTCTTACGCTTTAGCAGTTATGCAAAATTCCGTAAAATTGACCCAGAATAAAGTAGTCTTTAGAGGCTATTCCCAGAAAATTCAAAATATACATGTTATTTATCAGTTAAATATCTTTAATATACGATATTTTAATCAAAATCGTTTGAGCCATTTTTTAGAAAATCAAAATTTTCGAAAAAAGTTCTATGTAAAGGGTAGTTTGGGGTGGGGGAATTTTTCTCAAAATGTTCATGTTGCATCCCTGGAAGTTGCATTCCGAAGTTTAGTATTCTACCGACTTTTCGTTTTTGATTTATCGTGTTCACAGACACACGGACACACTGGCACACGGACACACGCGCGCGCGGACCTATTCCTAAAAATACTTTTTTTGGATACAGGGCACCCTAAAACATATATTTCCGGTAAAATCTCGACAGCGAATTGTTTGGTGGAGTGCAATTCCTTCTGTATACACTATGTACATAGTACGTATAGAGAAAGTAAAAATAAAAAGGTTAACATTAACTTATATGGATAATTTTTCAGTTTTATTTTCTTAAACTAACCTCTAAGTTTTGATTAAAAATACTGTATGTGTAGGCTAGTTATATGAAAAATAAAATGTATATCTTAAATCTTGTATAATATGTTATTTATTTCAGTGCTTTACGAGTAACAGTTTTTACTTTAATCCTAGTAATAATACGAGAAATTGTTTTAGTTAAGTTATTGGGATTTCATTTTGATAGTTAACTTGGAAATATCACATTGATTATCCAAAGTGTTGCTTTTATAATGGAGATTAAGGAAATTGATTCCCAAGAAAGTTTTCTCTAAATGTTTACTATGTTTTACTCCATACCCAACCGAATCATGAGGTTTAAATGTGAGGTAATAGCATTGGTGTTAATGATTTTTTTGTTTTACAAAATATGCTATGAGTATTATTAAAGTGTGACACCTATGAGCACTGTAGGCATTTTTTAATTAATTTGAAATTTTAATATGCTTTCCCTTTATATTTTATCCAACTTGTCTTTACATAACAAGTGTAAAAAAACATTTAACACATAATTCACATAAGCATATTACTAGAAATAAATTTTATTTAGTTATTCCTAAGCTTACCTTGGCTTTTTAATGAAAGTGAAAGTTTTTTAAACGTTTATATTGTTCAATAGATTGCCTCATAATTTAAGAAGCATTAATCACATCAATATTATCAAACCAAGAATTAATCATATAAGAAATAGCTTTTATACTGTACAGGAATATATTGATAATAACTTTTCTATTTAACATGGAATTGATTATCATGACATAAATCTGTTTTAATCATGTTTTATATGATGGCGGAAAATATTTTATTATTATTTTATTCCCTGACAAGTTTTTGCCTCGGTACATAATTATGGATACACCACTACACTCTATAGACAAAGTTACAGTGGAAGCGGTGGGGTTTTAAAGTTAAACCGGCTCCAAAGAAGGCAAAGGTGGTGAAATTTGCAGACGAGGTGATGGTCACGGTTTTTTAAGATGCACGCGGAATCATCTTTATTGATTTCTTGCAGAAAGTGCATCGTTATTGCACCAGTTGAACGACGAAATCGAGAAAAAACGCCCTCATCTGGCAAAGAAAAGGATTGTCCTCCAGGAGACATTGCAAGGAAGCACACCTGCGCATTTTTGATGGCGAGAATTGTACAATTAAGGTTCGAATTACTTCAACATCCACTGTATTCACCAGATTTGACCCAGTTTTATTTCCAGGTTTGAAAACGTGGCTCGGAGAAAAACGATTTACGTCCTACGAAGAGGTCATCTCCCAAACAGATGCCTATTTGAGGACCTTCCGAACTCCTGCTTTTTGGAAGGCTTAAAACAGTTGGAGAAACGCTGGGAAAAGTTAACAGCTAAAGGAGATTGTGTTAAAAAATAAAGAAAAAATCTACCAAAATTTGTTTTTGTACCTTTTCCTAAGGACTTTTTGAACGCCCCTCGCATATACTCATTAATCAAAATTGTGGTTATTTCTTTTAAGGCCTTGAAACGAACATGATAATCTGAGAAAGGAAAGCTGATCGCGGTAAATGTGTAAAAACTTCATCGATGACATTGTTAGTCTTGGCGAGCATGAGTACATCAATCTTCTGTGGTTACGGACGTCAGATTCACCCGCTGCCCAACTCCATGAAACAAAAAACAGTCTCTTCTCGTTCATCATATATTCCACAAAAAATTATATAGCAGAAACAGTCACACTGAAATAGAAGGACGGAGAAATTCATAAAATAATCATCCCAGTACTTACGAATGCCTTGTGAAAAATATCATCAAAAAAGTGATTCTTAAGCTCTTAGTATCTATAAAATCACTGATATATGTATTATAAAAATCTGAAATGACTTTCTTTATCTATTACTTTCTCTATACGTACTATGTATATAGTGTATAGAGAAGGTATTGTATTGCACCCAAAAATTCGATACCGAGATTTCACCGGAAATACATATTTTGGGACACCCTGAATAAAAAAAAACATTTTTAGGAAAATGTCCGTGTGTGTGTGTGTGTGTGTCTGTCTGTCTATCTGTGTGTGTCTGTGGGTAGCATAACTCAAAAACCAAAAGACCGATAAATACCAAACTTGGTATTTAAGTTCAGTTTCTTTCAAGGATGCGACACGAAGATACTGCCCTTCACAAGGAAACATTTTCGAAAATGTTGATTTTCTAAAAAATGGCTCCAACGATTTTGATTAAAATGTCGTATATTAAATATATATACCTGAAAAATAAAATGTATATCTGGAATTTTCCAGGAATAGCCTCTGGATACTACTTTATTCTGGATGAATTTTAAGGAATTTTGCATAACTGTCAAACCGTAAGAGATAAACAAAAACCTACTTAAAAGAAAATGTAGGGCACGTTAAAACATGCAATTTATGTTATATACACTTTTTTCGTAGAGTGGATCTTTTTTAGATATTCCTTGTTATTGGTTTCAGCTTTAAAAGCATACTTTTCTCATATAGGAATTTGTCAACTCTGTCCATACAAACAAAGGAACTTCAGTCACATAGCAACCAACTTTTCACTATCATTTTAACCTATGGTACTCCTTTATTTCGTTTCCACTTACAAGGAAACAGTAATAAGACTATTTCCGCTAATTTTTCAGAATTAGCATGAAGTAAATAGAAGCACAAGCTTTTTAACAATAATTTGTTGCGGATATGTAGAGAAAATCATGCGAATGGAACACATCACATTTTTTCTAAATGTGTTATTTTAGTTTCAGTAAACTTCAGAACATGACTTCCCGGTGAAAAATTGATATCGGAAGGTGATGTGATAAACAGTACTTCTTCCATTTAACAAAGGCTTGCACCAAAAAAATGTAAATGACATATAAAAATTTTAAAGCGCACAAAAAAAAAAAGAGATCAATAAGAGTATATGCACAGCAAGAAAAACAACCAGTCTTCAATAGTTTTTCAGAAAGTTTACCAATCAGGGTGCTACAGTGACATTACGTCATTCAACTTTCGACCAAGGAAATTAAATGAAATAATGTTGAATTTCAACCAAATACTGCTGCATTTTATATAGTTTTTCAGGATCATTCATTTGTTTTAAGATTATCGTAACTTCCTTTTATTCTCTCAGTATCACTAACGAGGAAAATTACGCATAAATAGTAAATAAATTAATAACATTTTCCCACTTTCATCTTCTTATTATGACAGATCATTATATCAAAAGAAAAGCCTTCAATTAGTTTTGGTACCACATTGGTAAAATCGTATTATGAAAATCTTCATATTTCCTCATATTTTGTAAAATTTGCGATACTTTGCTTTTAAAATAATCGTTATTGACAGTGAACTCGTCCTTCAAAATATTCTACTTGGATAGTTTTCTATGAAACACACTTAGAAGACCCAAGCCATTTAATCCAAAAAAAACTCGCCTGCGGGCGTTAAACGTTATCAAAAAAATCCCCCCCCCCAAAAAACGCGTCTGGAAAAACCAGCACCCACGTTTGCAAAGTTTAAAAAATGTAATATTTGCTATGTGTGGCATCACGTGCGAAATAAATCAAACGCCCTCTCTTTTTGAAGAGTTTATATTTCACGAACCGGTATTTTAAGTGGCTTATTGGAATTAGTATTTGTGAATGACAAGGTTTCAAGTAACTTCTTTTTCATTTTTTCTAAGTTTAAGTGTTTCACGGCAATTAAAATCAATAAAGTCTATATTCATTATTCTATTTTATTTGTTATTATTAAATGTACAGAAATATATAAATCCCATTTTGTTAAACCTAAGCAGCAAAACCCTTGAAATACAAGATTTTTAGCTTCAAAATGTACATTTTATAATACATGTTTTATTTTTTCTTCATATGTTGACTGTCTATACTAGGTAATTATTAATCATTTGTGAACAAATTTAGGAGAACTTTATTTAAATATTTATTCTATTCATAAAATGCCTAACAAATATCACTTAAGCAACTGAGATTGTTAATTTCGTGAATAATCGTTAATCTTGGAACCTCTTGTAACATTATTGATGATAAATCGTAAGAATTATCTTTATCTTCCGTTAAGTTAACAGCACACAAATGAGAAAATATTAATAATTGCATTACGAAGTTTTCGTGTCTAAAGTTAGACTTTATTGGCATAAAGGCGTTAACAACGAAAATAAAACGAAGAACGAAACAATTGAAACTTTTCGCTTGCTTTCCTCTCGCAAGTCGAAACATATTTGCTCTGGTGAAAACTTGTGCTTCTACTGTGTTCTGTTTCCCCGGGCAGATTGAAAGAGAAGCTGTAAAACATTATTTGTAGAGATATTGCAAAATACCCCCCAGGCCGAGTATCGCAAACTCCTGACTTGCCCCATAAATATCTCTACAACTGATCTTATGATGTCGAACAAATCAATGCAGAATGTATCGAAATGTTTAGGTTCACTTACAGAAAAATCTGATGTGTTACACTCACATGACTTTCTCAGGTGCTCTACAAACTTCTTACAAAAGATTATTCGTGTTTTCCCACAATGCAAATCGAAATAAACATTAGAGGAATGTTCTTATTACTTAGCTCCTTATAAGTAGAAGGGAACTAAAGGAATGCACTATACTAAATGAACAGTCAAATGCTTTAAAAGTTATCGTTATGCGATTGTCAATGCAAATCGCTTCTTTGCTTAACCAGGAGTAGAACGAAAGAAAAACGGATACTCCTGTCTGAGAAAAGTATAAGTACTTCACAATTGAAACCAATAACAAAGAATATCCAGGAAACAGTTACCTCCACAACAAAAACGTAGAGGACATAAATTGTGTGTTTTGACGAGATCTACGTTTTTGTGCAGTGACTTTTTGTCTATCTCTTACGGTTTAGCAGGTAAGCAAAATCCGACAAAATGTATCCAGGATAAAGATGTCTTCATAGGCTATTTCCAGAAAATTTAAGATATATATTTTGTTTGGGATGTAAATAGTTTTATTATGCGGGATTTTAATCAAAATCGTTTCAGCCATTTTTTTGGAAAAACAAAGTTTTCGAAAAATGTGTCATGCAAAGGGTAGTTTGTGGTGGGGCATTTTCTTGAAAATCTTCGTATCGCATCCTTAGAAGATACCAATCCTAAATAAGAAGTTTTGTATTTCACGGTCTTTTCGTATTTGAGCTATGCTATCCACAGACCTACACGGACCTTTTTCTAAAAATAAATTTTTCGGACTCAGGGGACCCCAAAACATATTTGCGGTGAAATCTCGAACCTTCTCTTTCACTATACACATTGTACATACGGGGCTAGAGAAAGTAAAAAGTTTGATATGTTATATGAGTAGATATGCCTTTCTTTCTCTAACAACTCTTCTATGGATCATCCTTCAACGCTTTACACTTTCTCTAAAGTATAATGTACATAGTAGGTGGAGTAGCTTTTGCATTCAAACGAAAAATCTGATCCAAGATTTCACTGAAAGTGTATCGTTTGCGAATCAATGAATTAATAAAATCAGATTTCTTTAATATGTGTTATTTTAATCAAAATTGTTAGAGAATAATTGAGAAAATCAACATTTTCAAAAAATATTTCAATATAACGGGATAGTTTGACTGTGATAGTGAAAGTCATCATGTCGCATCTTTGGATGATGCTGAACTCGAATATAAAGCTTAATATTTAACCGACTTCTGCTTTTTGTGTTATACTGTTCAGAAACACACGGACATACGGAGAGGCAGACCGCGGACCCCCAGTATACCTGAAGCATATAATGTCCACTCTAAGAGGGCGGTCCGTGTACCCCAGAAACCAGCCGAATGCCGAGAAATTTAATTTTTTTTTTTTTTTTGGACGATGATCATACTGATGATACGTGGAATGAAGATGGAGCACCGGTGGAATGCGGTGGCTTAGGAAACCGGAGAAAACCCGCCTCTAAACCACTTTGTCCACCACAAATCTCACTTGCGGTCGCTTGGGATCGAACCCAGGCCGTGTAGGTGAGAAAGGCGAGTGGTCTAACCACTTGGCCACGACGCGGCCCCGGAGAAAGTTACAGAAAGAGCATACTTTCCCCTGCCAACCAGCACCAAAATACCATCGCCAACAGTTCCAACCGAAAACGTAACAAACAGGTGGAGGATGAATGAAATTATTAATGGAACAGTATGGAAGGGCATGAAAATCGGAGGATGAGATAAAACACTCCAGAATTTCCCTGGCGACTAGGGGAATATCCAAGAAACTCTACAAAACGATTCTCAGGCGGTGTTGTGCCATTTCGCTCGGTTTGTTTCTACGTGTAACACACATCTCTCCCCCTATCCGAGATAAGCTATACAAAAAGTAATAGTGTAGTGTTCTCAAAACTTAAAGGCATATGGAGGTGGGGCCGTACTGATTCTCCTAGGAATCGTATCTTGGCCCTTCCTACCAGCGCTTCATTAATTACGCTCGGATAAATATTAGCAAGTGATAGATGTCAATGTTATAATCAGACAGAATTCTATGTTCTCATCATGGCCGTACACAAACCCTGTCTCTACGGTACTTAGAACGCGAACTATGCACCTTTTAATTTCATGTGGTTATCGTCATAACGTAATTGATATAACATCAGATTCTTCCTCACGCTTATCTTAAATATAAATATACAGTTTAGTATGATACACAAACCAGACGCTTTGAAAAGAGATGAGTTAAAATTCAGTAGGTTTTCACAGTAGTTGTGTGTTATTTTATTATCAAATTAAAGGGGCATGTTAATTCGTGTTACAAACTCGAGCTGAAATCTTGTTAATATAAAATGAAATTATGTTTCTCTTTGTGGTACGAGTATATGAACATGTACATCGATTAACGACATGAAATTATTCAATGACCCATTCTCAGTTGTCGATAGAAATATTGCGTTCAAATTAATGCACCAGGAAATAAGCAGTGTAACTCAAGACGAGTGGGTTTTACGAGTCGGGTATGCAGAACAGCTTCAGGAGGAAGATTTCAACAAAGAAATTGCCAGGAGTCGATTAAGGGATAAAAGCGACGACTCCGAATTAAGTGCTTTCGAAGAAGACAAAGACATCCCTGAAATGCTTGCTGTTCTATTGATGCGCCGTCTCTTATGATTTAACACCATTAGATAAGAGTTTAATGTTTTAAGAATGTTTAATGTGTTATTTAACTAGGGAAACCATGGATGGCACAATGACTGGCGTGTAAAACGTACTCTCGCGTACACAGGCACTACAGGTACACGCCCACTGCATTTGACAACAACACTCCGCGACAGCATTGACCAAGTTTTATATGCCTTTAAGTGTTGCGACGAATATATACGCCCGCCGCTGAATCCTTGCACTTGACAGTTCGGGTGGTTTCACGTAAGGTTGGCTATGCTGCCTTTGCGGCGCTGCCAGAGTAATTAGTAAACAACAACAGCGAATTACAAATGTCTATCCTGTGTAACGACGAATATAAAAGTGAACATAGTAAATGAATGCCGATGAAAAATGAAACTAATTTGTTATTATTGACGTTAATCGAAAATAACAGTGATACTAGAATGTATGTAGCAATTTACGACAATATAGAACATATTATTGCAAAATAACTTTTTACAATGAGAGAAAGATATAACAAAATGATTATCACCAGTTTAGAATTTTAATGGCTCAGTTCCATCCAAGTCTCCGTCGTCATCATTCTGGAAAGGATCATCGTCAATGTCATTAATATCGTCGTCGTCACCAAGAATTATCATTAGTGGTGCACATTCACTGATGATTCTGTCTAATTCCTGTGCTTTATGTATTATTTTGTGAACATGATTCACTTTCTTCTTCCATGTAGCCGCGTCCACTCTCGCCACACCTTCCCGCAAACGTCTATCCAGCTCTATAATTGTGAAAGTCTTGTTATATTCCCCTCACGTACAAACGAGCACCAACAGCTATCAACAAATATAAATAACAAGAATAATACGTACCTTGTACAGAACAGCTCAACGCACATGTTAGGAGATCACAAATTGAGCACGTGGTTGGAAATAGCCAGATATTGCAACGGTGCGGCATCTAGATGCGTTTCCGTTGTCTGACCGACCGACTGAAATGCTTCTTTGTGATTGGTTCAGAAAGTCAAACGGGTAAAGCTTTTCATTTATTTTCTGTGGATGTACCAACTTAACTCCTAACTGTCAAGTGCAAGGATTCAGAGGAGGGGGTATAGTTAATTTGTGGGATGCGGCTAAAATGTATTCCTTTACAATTTTACTATTACGACTCTGCTATTTGCGGTTGACCAAATACTAACAAACGAAAATGAAAATTATTCGCAGAAACAATATATCAGCTACAAAATAAAGTTTGTTTATGATTGAAAAGTTATAACATTAAATAAAGATAATGGCTGTTAAAGGAAAAAAAATAGTGTGAGATCAAAAGTCGTGTTAAACAACATCCCTATATAAAAACTTACAAATTTCAAATATTTAGGCTCTGAAGTTACATATAAATACACAAATGAATATAAATAAGCTGGAAATGTTTTAGCAGATATAAATGTTCCATTACGCCATGCTGGTGTATTTTAGGACACATAATCGTGCTTTCCTAGATCAGGAGACACTTCTAATTCGCGAGTTCGCTGCTATGATGAAGAAGGGATCAGTGCGTCACTCATAGATGGCCCTACAGAACTAAATCACGACTTGCGGACCTTAAAATAGTGGAATTTGCCCAGGGTCCTCTTTCAAGGCATGGAATTCTTTCACGTAAACTAAATATTACGGGATCAACGGCTTAACTTTCCTTCCGAAGGAAGGCATTTAAAGAATTTTACATCCGAAGGGATTGAATCCACAACCTTCAGTAGAGGCTAGGTGCAGCAAATATGCAGTACAATAAAAAAAACTCCTGAAGGAAATATATCTAAAGTGTTTAATGTAACAGATCAATCAGTTTCTTGAATACATCAGGCACATGGTCTCAAAAATAGCGACAGGAATAAGCTACAGGCACCCGAAATCAAGTTTCTGAGATGGGTTAAAAGTTGCATTAGGATAGACAGAATCAGGGATGAGGGGAAATAAGAAGTGTCGTGGTGTGACTAAGAAAGAATACATAATCTGGAAAGAATGGACGGCAACCGTATCACTACCATGGATTAGAATTACATATAGACGGGGTCACCAGATATGCGGGTAGAACATGCAAGTAGGATCATATATGTCTTACCTTACCCAGGGAGAAAAGGACGAGGAAAGAGGTCTAGAAGACGACGAGCAAAAACATCATGGACGGACTCCCTAATGGTTACAGATGCCGCTCGGTCCCACTCCTGAGCTTCCAGTGATTCCTCGAGGAACACCGAAGGCCTCTAAGGGTCCCAATCGACTGGTATCAACTACAACGATGTCAGAATAAACCCTTCACATTGTGCAAACCACCATCAATCCGAACCCGTCGCCGGTTACTCAGCCCTGAAACAATGAGAGGGCAATTATGTACAAGAAAATTCGGGGGATGTAACGAACCTTCACAGCATTCGCCTGAAACGGGAGAAATTCCGAGAAAAAAAAAACATGGATCAGGAAGGCTGAGGATCAAACCCACGATCTTCCGAAAATGAGTCGCATACTTTACCAAGGCGCTACCTCACTCGTTATCTCTAAGAAAATATCAATGCCTATGTAGATCAAAATGGAATTGAGACCAGAAGAGTCACAAAAAAACTATGGAAGGAATATTAGTGGTACTTTTCTAATAGTGTGTAACACTCGCATTTACTGCAAACGGCACCGCAGGAAACCGGAGAAAATCCACCCCTGTGCCGCTTTGTCCACCACAAAGCTCATATGCGATCACCTGTATTAGCACCCGGGCCGCCATGGTGAGAGGCGAGCGATGTAACCACTCGTCCAATGCGCGGCCCTTTGTGAAACCTTAACAGACTAAAAGCCTAATTCTTGAAATGAAGAACAAAAAATGTTTAAGTGTCCGTTGTCTAAGAAGATTTATTCCTACATATCACAGACACTGGAGAGACATGATTGAAACATTGTATGCCACGAAATGGCCTCCGTTTCAGCCTCCGAGCACTGGAAATATTTATGATGACATAGCCTGCATGTCTACCATCACAATCTATAAATGTATCATACAATGAGAGGAAATTTTCAGCTTGGTAACAATTCCTAGCCATAATCATACCGGAAGTGAAATGAAAATATCTGAATAAAGTAACAATGTATTGCTCACCTACCCTACAGCGAAATTCCACCACAAACACACACTATTTGTGCTAGAGTCAAGGTCGACTTTAGGAAAAGATAAAAGACTAAACCAGAGTAATACCTACGTGTTCAGCAGATACACCGAACGAAATATCTCCAGGGTAAACTACCTGAGAACATTCAGGAGATGCTCGGTACGAGTCCCAACGGCCACCAATCCTGAATAAGCTTGTTAACTAAGTTCCCTGGCGAATGCTGTGTTTATACTTTCTCCACTGCTTACCTAAAGTAAGTAGAGCATTCCACCCAAAAATTTGATACTGAGATTTCCCCGGAATACACAATTTTTAATTTGCTGAATCCAAGAAAGAATTTATAAAAAAAGGGTTTTCAAAAAGTCCCCCACGCCAAACACCGTTTTACATGAAAGATATTTTGAAATTTTCCATTTTTTGAAAAATGGCTCCCACAATTTTAATTCAAAATCTCACACTTAAAGATATTTGCATGAGAAATAAAATTCATATCTCGAATTTTCTGGGAATTTTCTTGAATTCCAATTTCGTTAGAAGGAATTTTGTACAATATTTTAAACACTAAGCGATAGACGAAAATGTATACACAAACAAACTGATGCGTTTCATTCACATGACTTTCTCTATCTATTCTCCAAACAAACTCTTCATAAAGGGGTTGTACTTTTATGTACTTCATGCTAATCGAGGTAAACCTTAGCAGAGGTGGTCTTATTGCTTCCTTGTAAGTAGAAGGGAAGTAAGGGAATGCATTACGTTTAAGTGACAGTCAAATCTTTTAAAAGCGGTTTCTATGCGATGTAATTGAAACTCCCTTCTCTTTCATAGACAGATGTAAAACAAAATAAATATGAAATGAACGAGGATGTCCTGTGTGAGAAAATTTTAAGAATTTAAAACTAACGAATAACAGAGAATATCTCAGAAATCGTTAACTCTCCAAAAAATATATATATATCACATAAATTATGTGCATTAACGAGATCCACGTTTTTAGTAACTTTTTGTCTGTCTTACGTTTCCCAGTTATGTAAAAGCTATTTAGAATAAAGAGGACTTCAGAGGATATTCTGAAAAAATTCAAGATATACGTTTTATCGCTTATGTAAATATCTGAAGGGTACTTTAATCAAAATCGTTACAGACATTTTTGAGATAATCAAAATTTTCGAAAATTTATCTATAGTTTAGGGTGGGTGGATTTTCTTGGAAATTTTCGTGTAGCATCCTTGGAAAATACTGAACTTAAATATCAAGTTTGGTATTTAAATGACTTCACGTTTTTCAGTTACCGTGGTCACTGACACAGACACAGGAATACACCATACATATGGACCTTTTTTTTACTCAGGGGAACTCAAAGGCAATATTTCCAGTGAAATCTCAACATTGAATTATTGGGTAGAATACATACGTTCTGTACCTACTATTTACATGTTACATGTAGAGAAAGTAAAAATGTAGATGTGTTTAAAACACGCATTTTGGGGCCAATAAGCAGTTTATGGTTCGAATTGTTAATATTCTTACCATTATTTTAAAATGCTGTTGATTTTCATTTTTTTATTTATTCTTTTTGTTAGGTCGCAGAACTACAAGGTCTTATAACGACCACATTAAAAATTAAGTTATATACAGTTATATAGATTGATTTCTTTAAGGTATATTAATACGCTGACTAAACTTTTTGTATCTGTAAGCGTTATTTGCTTATCGTTATTACATGAAAAGAGTATGGAATATTAAGGCGACCCTATAGTGTAAAATTTATTGAGTATTTGACTATGGCTATTCCCTTGTATCTTTAACGAAGGTTTCGCAAAGATTCTTCTCGATTAAAATTCAGTAGATGAAAAATAAGTTTTCGTAAGAATAGTTTTATAACCATTATTAACGATTGAGATGTATTAATGTGATGATACGGTGATCAACCCGATGAGTGGTTGGTTGGAACCAGTATGGAATCATAAATTTTTCACCGGTCTGTCACTCACAGAACTGTCTCGTAATCAGAAAAAAATCTGAGATGTCAGCCAACATGCTGTAGATTTCTGTCCCTCTTTTCTGTCTCAAGAGGCTTATATTGGATTACGTTCGCAATATCAAAACTCCGATCGCGCTGTTTCTCTCTCTCTCTCCTTCGATATTAAATATGAGAAGACAGACAAAACTTATTGAATATTCTGTTACCCTTAACGGAAGTATGTCATACATGGCGCACTAAATTACCATGTACCTATATTGTTATCAAAGTTTAATAGCTACCTCTAAAATGTTTATTTATATGGGATAATTCAGTAAATACAATGTTTACAATTGTGTAGTAAACAACAATATTACTTTGTAAATTAAAAGATTAGTGCAAATAATTTACCATTTTATTCAACACAGTAAAGTATTGTATTTCTTAAAATTATATTCTTCAACTGGCTTCTACTTCTGTGTTGACCTTCGATGCATTTTCTAACATTTTAGTAGGAATGGTGGGGATTATTTTGTGAATATTGCCTTTAAGATCTACTAGGGAAGGGCCAAAATTATTCCAGCAGGATGACACCACAACACACACTGGTAGAATGACCATGGCAAGTGTGCTTTGCCCCTTCGGGATCAAATAGTCTCGAAAATGCATACCTGCATACACACATACACACACTCTCTCTTTCTCTCTCTCTCTCTTTCTTTCGTTTACACACACCATTCTCACTCTCATACATAAACACATGCACGCACAGACTTCTTCTAAAATGTTTTGTGTTTGTATGTGTGTGTGTGTTGTGTTAAATGTACCTGAAATTTGTATTTCTGTTGATATTGAATTTTGGGTATAATATAATACTCCATGTCTGCTATAAATGGCCTCATTTAACAACCGGCCACATAGATTTTGAAACGATTCCAAACAACGGTTACACTAGTTTTCCCCTGTCTAATTGATACAATCTTTAATTCTTCGCGATATAAATTAAGCGGGACAGGAAATATTTAACCTCTCGATTAAATAATCTGTAGAAAACTGCTTGAAAGACTATTTTCAATTCTTCATAATGGTAAAAAGTGTGCGAGAAAAGGAGTTACAAAGATTCAACATATAACACGGCAACCCTTGAAATAGTAACATTTACTCCGTCGCACAACAGCCCAAAGTGGAGACAAGGCTTACCGGCCTGTTGCAATATCCCCCATCTCTGCCAATTACAGGCGTTATGGGTGGGGTGCAGTACTGGAGGGTAGGCGTGATTAGCGCCCCGAGTCCCCGCCCGGCCGGTTAATGCGATCTACTAACTTTTCCTTCAAGTAGTTCCTCAATTGGCCCCTAGGGACCTCACACGAGGCAGAGTGCACCCCGGACCTGGTATCCCAGTGGGAGGAAATCCCCACGCCAGTACCTGTAATAGAACCCAGGCCTCCTGCTTGGCAAGCAGCCGCGTTACTACTGCACTAAGGAGATGACCTGAAATAGTATTATTTTGCGGAAAACAGTCAAATATATACGAGGCACTGATAAAAAAGATAACGGTAATTTTTGTTTTGTTAAACAATATTTATGCATCTATATCAACTTTCTGCCCCTCAGATATTATACACTTGTGCCAGCATTTTTTCCAATCTTGGAAGCAACTCTGGAACTCACTTTTCCTTATGGTGTTCAGCCACTTCAGCGATTCAGTCTTTATCTCACCAATAGTGGCTAAAGGACGTCCTTTCATGTTCTCTTCAGCCTCGAGAACAGAAAGAAGTCGCAGGGGGCCGTGTCCGGCGAATAAGGTGGCTGAGGCAACATAACGTTTCTGGTTTTTGCCAAAAAATCATGAGCGGTTTTGCGAAAATTCTGGTCGTTTTCTTCAAATTACTTCATGTAATCTGCGCATAGCTCCTAGGTAGTATTCTTTATTGACTGTGTGACAGAATCATTTCTTTGCATCTTCCACATTGTGGTCAGTAATTGCTGTGTTAGGACGTACAGTCTTCTCGACCCTCTTTGAAACGTCGATACCACTCGAAACCCCTTGTCTTACTCATAGTAGGTTTGCCAAAAGCTACAAACAATATTTCGAACACTTTAATCCATTTATAAAGCAAAATGTAATGAAAATTCGCTGAGCTTTCGAAAACACGTGTAACCCTTTTAACTGTCAACGATAAACAAAGTATTTAAAACAGCTGAAAATGGAAACATACATCAGGATCATGTGTACCTACAAGATAAAAAAAAGGTTTTGAAAATCGGTGGTATAAACCCCGAGAAATTAAAATATTTCTGTTATTTTTGATCACTCCTTTGCTCACCGAGATCAACATTTTTTGTTGTTGTAAATAATAAAATAAATCCAATTAATGTATGTCAACGTTGCGATTCAATTAAATGTGTACATATATTCTACTTTATTGCTTTGGCAAATTTTATTTTATTTCAGTAATGTTGTTTAATCCTTTTAATGATTTTTCTCACAGCAGCTATAAGTTAACAAGCTTTACCATTATTACTATTATTATTGTTGTTGTTCCATGTGAAACTTTGTTTGGGGTGAGGGATTTTCTAGAGAATCTTCGTATCTTTCGAAGATGCTGAACTTAATTACTAGGTTTGGTATTTAACCAACTTTTCGTTTTTGGTTTCTCTACTTATATATAGTACATAGGTAGGTATTGATTCTACTCAAACATTAAAATTCACCGACATTTCACTGAAAATGCACGTTGCAAGATCTCCTCTATCCAAAAATAAATATATAAAAATAAATAAAAAAGAGCCATATGTGTGTGCGTGAATGGTATTGTGTGTGTGTTTGTCTGTTCGTCCGTATTACTGTGATCAGGATAACTCAAAAACAAAAAATTCAGTTAAATAACAAACTTGATATTTGAGTTTCAGCATCTTTCAAAGAAGCAACATGAAGATTTTCAAGAAAACACCCCTCCCCAAAATACTCTTTACGAGGATAAAATTTCGAAATGTTTTATTTTCTCAAAAATGGCTCTTACGATTTCGATTAAAATGTCATATATTAAAGATACGTATATGCCAAATAAAATAAAGTCAAAAGCTTACTCCATAAAAACGTAGTTCTGGTTAAAACATGTAAATAGCCTCATATACACGATTTGTGGGGAAAAGTTAGATATTCCTTGCAATTGTTTGATTTTTAAAGTATTTCAAACATCTCTCATTACAGAGATTTATCAACTTCTGGCCATGAAATGTTTTTCAATTTCAAAATAATTGAAATTTTGCTCATACTTAACAACTCCTGTAAATACAAGTGGAACAGAATTCCAATCACATTGCAGCCACCTTTTAAAAGATGTAACTGTCGTTTTAGCCTACATACCTATTTCCTTATGTCTCTTCTACTTATAAGGAAGGAAGTAATAAGATATTTTCATGAACGTTTATCTTGATTAACATGAAGTAGATAAAAGAATAAGCTTTTAAGAATAATGTGTTCCAGAGAGGTAAAGAAAACTAAGTGAGTGTAACACATCAGATTTTTATTGATCCTTTCACTGAGACAGATAGATATAAATACCCACATATACACAACGCGCGAGGGTACCTTTTTACTTTCTCTACACGAACTATGTACATAGTGTACATATGTAATTCGTTACCGAGATTTTACAGGAAATAGGTGTTTTAGACTCCCCTGTAACTAAATAAACCATAAATAAAAAAAAAGTCTGTGCGTGTGTCCGTGTGTCTGTGAACACAATGACTCAAACATGAAAGTTGATAAAATATCAAACTTGGTATATAAGTTGTGTATCTTCCAAGGATACATGTAGATTTTGAGGAAAATCCCCCCACCCCCAACTACCCTTTACATGGAAAAATTTTCGAAAACCTTTATTTTCTCAAAAATGGCTGTAACAATTTTGATTCAAATACCGTATACTAAAGATATTTACACAACAAATATAATGTATATCTTGAAATCCTCTTTATTCTGGATGAATTTTGCTGGATTTTACATAACAAGTAAACCGTAAGAGATAGAAAAAATTTACTACACAAAATATCTAGATCTCGTTGAAACATACACTTTATGACGTACACATTTTTGTCACAGAGTTGACCATTTTTTAGAAATTCCTTGTTATTGGTTTTAGTTTTAAAATGCTTAAACTTGTTTGTCAACTTCAGGAAATACAAATAAACGGATTTCATCCACATGGCGACCAGCTTTTAAAAGATTTTACTATTGTTTTAGCCTAGTGTAATCCATTATCTCTCTTCTACTCACAAGAAAGCATTTCTGTCAATGTTTATCTTGATTAGCATGAAGTAGATAGAAGAATAAGAATTTGTTACTGAGATACAGAGAAAGTCGTGTGAATGAAACACATCAGATTTTTGTAAAAATGCTTTTTGGGTTCAACGAAACTCAAAACGTGTATTTTAAGTGATACCTTGAAATTGAATTTTTAGGTGGAATACAAGCTTCCCCTATTTATTGTAGGTACTAGTAGATAAAATGTGAAGATTTATAAAATGTCCTCTTTGCATTCATTCCATAATATGTATGCGCTGTACGCCAGCTTTCCAACAAACTCTGTACTCCAGAACAAGCCAGAAGTTTAAAACACCCACGTGTTTGTGAAAGGGAAAATAATGATATGCATTACTGACTGTAATATGCAGAATGACTAACGAACCTAAAACTCGTAGCCACTAAACGCAGTTGAACTTATGAGTCGATAAAGTGTTTAACTCTGTAATTTTAACTATCAATTTTCTACTCATTTCAGCCAGTCTTCACGCTTCGTTTACTGCCAAATTAAACCATAATTAACGTAACGCCAGAGGAATTTTGCATTTTACCAATGTTGACTTAATTGCTCATATTAATTCTTCAGCTTCTAGTCGAAAAATATTACCATTATATGCATAGGCAGTTCCATAAAAATAATGAATATTGACGCAAATGTATGAAGTTAGAAAACGCATAGAACTCTTTATAATTATCTATCTGTATGCTGGCCGCGCCGTGGCCGACTGGTTAGACCACTTGCCTCTCACCTACTTGCCGGGGTTCAATCCCAAGTGACCGTATGAGAGATCTGTGGTGGACAAAGCGGTGCTGGGGCGGGTTTTCTCCGGGTACTCCGGTTTCTCCCGCCATCGCATTCCACCGGTGCTCCATAAGCATTCATGTATCATCAGTGTCACAACCTGTAGTGCCATAAGTAGTTAAAGCGGGCGTTAAATACTACCAAAAAATAATTGTATGCGGGTTTTTTTCCTCATAATTATATTGGATAATTGGGGTTTTCGGGTTTTTCCCTTATCCCGAGAAGACGAATGTTGAATAACTTTAAGCTCCGTGGATCCCGAGATCATTTGAGCAACATTTTACCAACTTAATTCACTGTCCGAGATGACCAACCACAAACGCCACAAAAATAAATAAATAAAGTCATCTGATAGTGCATACATATTCGACTGCAGTGCCATAGTAGTAAAAGCGGGCGTTAAATGCTATCAAAAATGATACTATATAATTAGGTTATTTTTCCATACAGTCTCCATATCGGTTGAGACACTTGTCACTGGGATGAGTTTGAATATTCCATCCTGCAAAAACCCTGTCCTTGAGTGTTCAGCCATGTTGTCGTGAAGTGTTGTATCTTCTCGTCTGAAGCGAATCGTCGGCCTCTTAGGTGTTCCTTCAAGTGAGGAACAAGGTGAAAGTCGCTTGGAGCGAGAATAGTAGGGAGGATGGTTGATGATAACCCACCGTAACTGTTTCATCAGCTTGGCGGTCTTCTGGGCTGTATGACGTCGCGCGTTGACGTGAAGGAAAATGACACCTTCGGTGAGGAGTTCTGGTCAACTCCTCCTGATTGCTTCGCGCAAGCGTGTCTCGGTATCGGTCACGGTCACCGTGTGCCCTCTTTCCAAAACTCCACAAAGTACGATACCTAAGCTGTCCCAGAACTCTTGGCCTTCACCTTCCCAGCAGATGCGCCCTTATACTTCTTTGTCTTTGGAGAAGAGGAATATTTCCGCTCAATTGACAACCGCTTACTGCTGGGGGTATGGTGATAGAACCATGCGTGACAATGCGATGAAATAAAATATTCCCTTCCGTCGTGAACTGTTGCAAAAGTTGCAGACTTGCCCCCATGTGCTTCTCCTTGTGAGTTGGAACCCAGTGGGAACAAACTTTCCGGTACGGCAGAATATCGTGAACAATGTGATTAATGCTCCAAAAGACATTCCCAGTTCTACCGCCATATGTCGTAACGTGATCCTCCTGTTGTCCAGAATTAGCTCCTCCACGAAAGCTGGTTCACATCTGTGGAAGCCGTTCTGTGTCGGCAACTGCAATCCTCGTCGGTGACGTTTTCTCTGCCGACCGCAAACTTTTGACACCATTCTGCAACATGTTGGCGAGACATTACAATCTCTCCATAAACCTCTACCAGCTATCGGTGAATGTCAGCACATGTTTCGACCTCAGAAATCAAATAATTAAGCGGATTTCTTCGCGAGATCAGTTTTCCAAACCAGCTGTCATTTGTATTTACCTTACAGTAGTGCTGTAGGTGGCAGTTGGGTGAAACTCTGCACAGCATGTATTAAAATTACCGCACAACACTAAGATCGCTTTGAAAGACAAAACACCAGAATATGGGCCTTTAGATTC
This sequence comes from Hymenopus coronatus, assembly GCA_030762935.1. Lineage (NCBI taxonomy): Eukaryota > Metazoa > Arthropoda > Insecta > Mantodea > Hymenopodidae > Hymenopus > Hymenopus coronatus. The sequence continues at coordinate 35,136,764 of CM060897.1, forward strand.
GGGTCATCCCTCGCATTTAATTTACAAATAAAACGTATATCTCGAATTTTCTGGGAATAGCCTCTGAAGACCTCTTCATTTTGAATGAACTGGCAAACGGTAAGAGATAGACAAAGACTTGCGTCATAAAAATGTAGCTCTCGTTAAAATACACAATTATGTTGACATGTTTTTTGTGTGGGGGTAAGCGTTTCCGAGATATTCCGTTTCAATTTTAAAATACTTATACCTCTCTCAAGTAGTAAGTCGTCTTCCGTTTTGTCTTTTGTTTCTCCTTGCATGGAGTATCGTGTTTCTCCTTACATTTACCGTAGTCGTTACAAATCCAGATTTTACAAATGTGTGTGTATGTCTATATATATAAAATCTACGAACATAACCTAATAGTTAAGAACAAAAGGAAACATTTTCTCAATGGGTATTAAGGACATTGAATTGATAAATTTTGCACAGTTTCTTTTGATTATAGCTTATAAAATCCTGCAAGGGATAGTTTATTTCAACTACTTGTTTCTTGAAAAGCATATATATTTGTTTTAGCATAGTTGTTAGCAGTAAAATAGAACACTTCTATATCCAACTAAAAATCCCTGTATGAACATTTAAGATAAAACTTTCTGGAGGGAATGGTCATTAATTAATAAGCAATAAATGTGCAAGGTATCATTTCTGTATGTTTGAGAAAATGTTCCTGATAATAACGAGCTTTAAAATTTTCGTAGCATACCAAAAAACATATTTTATGTCAGGTACATTTAAAATTTCCCAGCATCATACTCCTGCTCCTCCTGTTGGTCTTCATCTTATTTTCTCTTCTTTGATCATGTTGGCTTGCCTTTTTTGGAGGATTTGAAGTGCACAATCAGCATGGCTGATTCGCATCTTATCGGTGTCCTGAGAATCTTCTTTGTAAATGTTCCACGTTCAAATCCAAATTCTTTGAAAGATTTAGTCGTTCCATTCTTGCCATCACTGTACACCAAAATTGCAACATAAGCTCTTAGTTGCACAACTGTTGCAGATATAAATACTGTTTAGGGAAAGCGCTCCTACAGTTTCTTGAGTATCGTTTCTTTTGTAATGTTTAATAGTTGTGATTCCATCCTCCATTGAACATCCCTAATACAAACCAATTTTTATTTTCTCTACCACTATGTACAATGTAAATATTTGAAAGAAAGGTATTCTAATCCACCCACAAATCCAATACCGATATTTCACTGGAAATGCATGTTTTGAGACTCCTGAAACAAAAAAAGATTTTTAGAAAAATATCCGTGTCTGTCTAATGTGTGTGTGTACGAGCCCGCGCCCGTGGACAACATAGCTCAGAAACGAAAAGTAATTTAAACACAAACGACTTTAAAGATTTTAATTAAAATCCCATATGCTTAAGATATTTTCATGGCAAACTATGTATATTTTGAATTTTCTGGCAATTTCCTCTGAAGATCTCTCCATTGTGGATGAATTTTGTGTAACTGGTAAACCGTTAAGAGGTAGAGAAAAACTTACTACACAAAAAATATGGATCTCGTTAAAACTGCGGCGTTCACACCTACTCCTCATTGTCTCCGATTATTTTTTTTATTATTATTATTATTATTATTATTATTGTTATTTATGTTTGTAATATATTATTCATAGTTTTGCTCCAGCTAGATGGGTTCTTCGGTCAGGCAACTACTTCTTAACGGGACGTGAACGGTAAAAGCAACTATTTCAGAGATAATACATTTGTTACTTTTAGTTTAGTATTCTATTTAAATTGTTACCAATAATATTAATAATTTGCATACGTTTTATAATTCTCTGAGCTCCCAACTAAAACTGTATTATACGTGTTCACTGACAAATGAAGCTTAGATGTCGCATATCACATTTCTTATGTAAATAATATGTAGGACCGAAGTACTGTGGAGAACAACTGATTGCACTTCAATCTAAAGACGAACTGACTTGTACAATAAATGAGAACAAACTGTGTCACAACTTGACTTTGTTCTGCCCAAGCATTAAAACTGTGCTCTAATTGGCTTGTTGTTCCCGCTCCCAGTAGCGTCTCTTTTGAGTCAATAGAAACTATCCTACATTTCACTTAGGCTGGTAACTCTCAATAACTTCCCAGTAACTTCCACAATCTTATCATCCCCTCAAATTTACGTTGTCTTTTTTATCTCAAGGACATTCTTTTATATATTTCACCTCAACTCCTTGGCTAATGTTCAGAAAAACTTTGCTAAAGATTTGTCTTTTATGACGTATGTACAGTTTCAGCTATCTCGTTCCCCTTATAACTAAGCTTATGCTAACATCCTCTAATAGTATAATCTCATTTCTAGTTTTACATATATGTATTTTCATTATCTAGCTTATTAATTATTTTCCTCTTCTTGCATTCATTAGTACTGCCTCAAAACACACAATTTGTGTTATATATATATATTGTGGGATTAGCCATTTCCAAGATATTCCTTGTTATTAGTTTCAATTTTAAACTACTTAAACTTTTCTCAAACGGGAAGTTAACTTTCGGTTTACACACCTTTAATTTTACTCCTGAAAACGAAAGTAAACTGACTTTCAATTATTTCGCATAATGATAGCCTTTTAAATATTTGACTATCGTGTTAGCCTAGTGTAATCCGTTATTTCCCTTTTACTTACAAGGAAGAAAGTAATAAGACAAACATTTTCTAATTTTTATCTCGATTAGCATTATGTAGATAAATAATCTTTTGTATGAATACAGATAGAGAACGTCGTGCGAGTGGAACACATTAGATTTTTCACTTATTTATGCCAGTTCCAAACACTGGCAAGTCAAAAACGGAAGAAATACACCCAGGAGTAACCATTATTAAAAAGGGGCGTGGCACATATTCTACAGCCTTACATTTTTAGAATACTAATTTTGCTATAAAATTCGGTGGGGAGATTTTGAAAAGTATATACATTACTGTGAACTAATTTTTGAAAAAATATTATAACATTTTTACTCACATGCCCCCTTGAATCCTGAAATATTTAAATAAAAATCAATTTTTTTTTTCACTTTCGATAGATGAATTTGCTGATAATTGTTTTACTTTAAATCTATTGCCCACATAAAACGTCTTGCTAACATTGCTTAGTAATTATTTTCTAAACATATCTGCGGTATGTCTCTCTCTCTCTCTCTCTCTCTCTCTCTCTCTCTCTCTCTCTGTCTCTAGTTGTGAACGCGCCAAGAGGATTGAAACCAAGGTACCGCGGTTGCAAAGCCATCTACGAGAGCACTAGACCTTAAACGAATGCGACCAAGCGGCAGTGCCATGCGCACAGTCCTTGTCTCAAGGATATCGATCCCAGGATCGTGTTTTGTTGTAAGTCACGGAGTTTCCAAGTTTACACTTTACTAAAATTGAGGTTCGCGCTTTGCTCCAACTTTCCTTTTTCGGGACTGTGCTATTAGCAATGCCCTTGTGCATTGTAATGAGCAAGACAAAGCGCGGAATTTTTACATTAATAAAATGTCTTTCCTCCTTGCCATGCTAATTTGAAATCTTACTCTTTTGGATGAGAGATGGAAAACACGGTTAATTTAAAGCTTCTATTCTTTATGCAACACACATTTTAAGCTTATTCAATCACCTTACCTAAATTAGAAAAACCTTCACCGCAACTGTAATTTTTCTTACTCTGGCATGTATGCTCAACGTACATAGTAGGTACTGAAGTTATTGCATTTCTCTAAATAACTCTTTATTCTGAATGAATTTTGCTAAATTTTGCGTAACTGGTGAATCGTAAGAGATGGACAAAAACATACTACACAAAAAATGTGAATCACGTTGAAATACACAATATGTCATATACGTGTTTTTCGTTCAATTGACCATTTTTGAGATATTCCTTGTTATTTGTTTCAGATTTAAAGTACTTTAATTTTTCTCACATGGAAATCTGAAAACTTCTGGGCCTATATAGAAACGGATTTCATCCACATGACAACCGCTTTTTAAAAGATTTGACTATCGTTTTAGCCTAATGTATTCACTTATTTTCCTCCTACTTAAAAGAAAGCAAATAATAAGGACATTTCTGATAAATTTATGTTGATTAGCATGAGGTAAATAGAAGAATAAAGGTTTTAACAATAATTTGTTACAGAGATGTATAGAAAGTCATATGAATGGAACACAACAGATGTTTATACTTTCTCTATACATATTATTACATAGTGTATAGAGAAGGTATTGCACTCAAAATTCGATACCGAGACTTCATTGGAAATGTATAGCATTATAGAAAAAGATTCGTGTGTATCTGTATGTGACAGTAAACAACGCAACTCAAAAAAGGAAACTACCAAAGTAGGTATTTAAATTTAGTGTCTTAAAAGAGTAGACAGAAATGTTACATGAAAGTCCCCACCCCTAAAGTACCCCTTATATGGATCATTTTTCAATATTTTCGATTTTATAAAATATAGCTGTAACGAATTTGATTAAACCACGTACATTAAAGGTGTTTACATGATAAATAAAATGTATATCCTAACTTTCTTGGAAACAGCTCTAGAAATCCTAATTACTCTTAATTACTTTTGCATAACTTGTAAATCGTAAGAGATAGATAAAATTTTACTGCATGAAAACGTAGGTCTCGTTAAAACACACAAGTTATGTTTATTTATTTTTTTTAGAAGAAACCATTTCCCAGATATTTCCTGTTATTGGTTTCCATTTTAAAATGTTTAACATTTCCCAAACGGGAAGTTCTCATCTATTTCATGCCTCTATTTGTTTACTCCAGTCCAGTAAAGAGAACCTAATTTCAATACAATCGTATAGTGACAGCTTTTAAAAGATTGACTATCCCTTCTACTTATAAGAAACAAAGTAATAAGACCATTTCTGGTAATGTTTATCTTGATGAGTATGATGTAGATAAAGGAGTAATATTTTTAAGAGTATTTGTATGCAAAATAGTCAAAGTTGGTGAATAGAACACACCAGAAATGATTATAATGAAATAATTGTGGACTGTTGAACTTAGAAGCAAACTCATTTCGTTCCATTTGTTACCGCCATGCGATCTCATCTATCCTTCGTCTTTTATTAGTGGATATACAAATTATTTTTACGATTACTTTTTCCAGCATACGCAATGTACATAGTAGGTAGAGAAGTTATTGTATTGCTCTCAATTTTATACCGAGAGTTCACCAGAAATATAGAACTCCAAATATTAAAAAACCTTTTGTGTTCCATTCACATGACTTTCTCTATATCACTGCAACAAAGTATTCTATTTACTTCATCTAATGGAGCAAAAATTAGCAGAAATAGTCTTATTACTTGCTTCCTGGTTAGTAGAAGCGAAATAAGGGGGTACCATAGCTTAAAGTGATAGTCAAAAGCTGGTTGCTCTGCGACTTAAGTTGCTTTGATTGTATGGACACGAGTTCACAAAGTCCTGTATGAGAAAAGTATGTTTTTATAGCTGAAAAAAACAACAAGGAAAATTTCAAAAACAACCAACTCCACGAAAAAAATATATATAACATAACTTGTGTGTTTTTAGGTGCTCTACATTTGTTGTGTGGTAAGTTTTTGTCCAGCTCTTACGGTTTAGTAGTTATGCAAAATTCCGTAAAATTTACCGAGAATAAAGTAGTTTTCAGAGGATATTCCCAAAAAATTCAAAATATACATTTTATTTGTCATGTAAATATCTTTATTATACGATATATTAATCAAAATAGTTAGAGCCATTTTTTAGAAAATCAAAATTTTCGAAAAAAGTTCCATGTAAAGAATAGTTTGGGGTGGAGGGATTTTTCTCAAAATCTTCGTGTCGCATCCCTGGAAGTTACTAAACTTAAATACCAAGTTTGGTATTTTACCAACTTTTCGTTTTTGAATTATCGTGTTCACAGATACACGGACACACGGACACACTGACACACGGACACAGTGACACACGGACACACACACACACAGGAACCTTTTTCTGAGAATACCCTTTTTAGATACAGGGGACCCTAAAACATATATTTCCGTTGAAATCTCGGAATCGAATTTTTGGGTGGAGTGCAATACCTTCTCTATACACTATATACATAGCACGTATAGAGAAAGTAAAAAGCATTTTAGAAAAAGGTCCTGTGTATGTGTGGGAATAACAGCTCAAAAACGAAATGTCGAGTGAATAGCAAATTTCTTAAGTTCAGCATCCTACAAGAATGCGACACTATAATAAAGTTACTCCACCCCAAACTACAGTTTACATGGACATTTTTCGACAATTTTGATTCCCTCGGAGTCCGGTTTTCCAAACGAGTCGGCATTTGTAATTACCTTGCAGTAACGCTGTAAGTGGCAGTTGGCTAAAAGTCTACACAGTTGCCAATCGCATGTATTAGAATTACCGCACACTACTAAGTTCGCTGTGAAAGACGAGACACAAAGAATCTGGGCTTCGTAACTTTAGTTTCTGATCATTCCTCGCAGTATAAGTAACAACAAACGATTCAGTTAGTAATTGAAAATGTTACCTAAGCACAATAAGTTTAAGCACAATAAGTTATTACGAGTATTATTATTATTATTATTATTATTATTATTATTACCAGTATATAAAACACTAATTAAAGTACACTACCCCAGTGGGCTAACAAGGAGTAGTCATATAAAAGCCAAATAAAGTTTAGGCAAAATCATAGCAAATGTATACGTTACCTAAACCTCAATTTGAAGAGTCTGCAAACAAGCTAAGGAAATATTTGCTATTAACTGGCTTACTCGAAGTTACACGATTAACTTTTAAAACTCCAATGACGAACTGTTCTTTATAAATGTATTACCAAATAATCTACAGAATTATTACTAACTCCTCCACTTCACTCCCTATAATTTTATATTAGTACAATCCTGATTATTCCAAATGACAGATTAAAAATGCACCGATATAATTTACGCCAAAGGAAATGTTCTTTGTAAATAAAGGAACATCTCACTTCCTTAATCTCCTCTCAACAATTTTCTAAGTTTTAAAAAACTGTGGAGTGTGTAGGTATCTTTTGACGTCGGAAGAATCCTCGGTGGGGAATGGTGTAGTAATGTGTTAGATAATCAAGGACTGGAATCCTCAAACGTGTTAAATGAAAAAATGTTTAGTTATGAATAATTTTAAATAACTATTTTAATTAATTTAATTTATATAGATATAGTTTAAATAAAACATTAAATTTTCATGTTTAAAATAAAATAATAAGTTATATTTATTTCAAGCAAAGCCTTTTGCTTTCTTTTACTCAATACATCATACTGCTCTCACAAACTAACCCTTATCCAAGGAACTATCTCTAATTGAATTATTCTATCAGGCCATTTACCATATAAGCATGTGTGACTGACATGAAGCTAAACAGCATATAAATTAATATTTAAATTCTAAATTAGCAAAAGTGGTTAACACACATTTCAATGTTTTCTAGAAGATGTGATATTTGTCCCCAGTTTCAACTCAAAATTGACATACTCTTGAGAGCAAAACCTGATGTGTTCCATTCACATGACTTTCTCTACATCTCTGCAACAAATTACTGTTAAAAAGCTTATGCTTCTATTTACTTCATGCTAATCGGGAAAAAAACTAGCAGAAATAGTCTAATTACTTGCTTCCTTGTAAGTAGGAGCGAAATAAGGGAGTATCATAGGTGAAAGTGATAGTCAAAAGCTGGTTGCTATGTTACTGAAGTTCCCTTGTTTGTATGTATAAACAAGAGTTGACAAAGTCCTGAGTGAAAAAATAGAACTTTTAAAGGTTGAAACAAAAAACAAGGAATATCTCAAAAACGATCAACTCCATGAAAAAAATGCATAGTCAAAGTGATAGTCAAAAGCTCATTGCTTTGTGACTCAAGTTCCTTTGTTTGTTTGTACAGGAGTTGATAAATTATGAGAAAAGTATAAGTTTTTCAAAGCTAACACCAAAATCAAGGAATATCTAAAAACGATAAACTTCACGAAAAAGAGGTATATAACTTAAATTGTGTGTCTTAGCATGCTCTGCATTTTCTGTGTGGTAAGTTTTTGTACATCACTTACGGTTTAGCAATTATGCAAAATTCTGTAAAATTCATCCAGAATAAAGTTAGTCTTCAGAGGCTACATCCAGATAGTTCAAGATATACATTTTATTTGTCAGGTAAATATCTTTAATATGCGGTATTTTAAGCAAAACCTTTAGAGCCATTTTTGAGAAAATCAAAATTTCCTAATTTTTCCCATGTAAAGGGTAGTTTTGGGTAGAGAATTTTCCTCAAAATCTTATACTTGAATATACTGAACTTAAAATATCAAGTCTGGTGTTTTACCGACTTTTCTTGTGAGTTATTGTGTTCACAGAGACAGGGACACATACCACACGGATAAATGTTTTTTTTTGGTTACATGGGAACCTAAAACCTGTATTTCCAGTGAAATATCGCTATAACATTTTTGGGTGCAGTGCAACAGCTTCTCTACCTGTGTACTATATATAGAGAAAATAAAAATGGCAATTAAAGAAACACATACACACAGGACCTTCACCCGCCGGGTAGTGTGGTGGTAGCGCCTCTGCCTCACATTCAAAAGGTGGTAAGTTCGAATCTCGATAAGGGTGACTTACCCGGAATAAGGTTTTTTTCGGGTTTTTCCCTTACCCGGAGAAGACGGATGTCGAGTAACTTTAAGCTCCGTGGACCCCGAGAACATTTGAGCATCATTTCACCAATTTCATATCGTCCGATATGACCAACTAGGTTAAAGGAAAAAAACACATGATCTTGTCACTTTTTAATCTGATTCCTGGCATTAATCATGGCCATCCATGTATATTCCCTTACTAAAACACGCAACTGTCTTTTGTTACATTTTATTGCAAGAAATTCTGTGCAATAACAACTATTTTCTACTCCATTGCACTCTCAACTAAAAGCCTAGGCCTTTTTCGTAAGTATGCGCTTTTAAAACTCTCAATGTGTACATATTCAAGTTTAAGCGCTTTTATAATCCGTTTTAGTCTTTAATACAGAGCGAAGAGGCACTGCGGTAGGCGTATGAGACTCGCATTCGGAATCGTGGGTTACCGTGGCTGGCCTTCCTCACCCACGGATTTTTATATGGGGAGGGGGGGGCCGGGTTGCCAGGCGAATGCTGGTAAGGTTCATTAGACTCCCGAATTTTCCTGTCCATCATTTGCTTGTTCTCTGTTTGAAGGTTGAAGATCCAGGTGACGGTGTTCAGCGGGTAGTGGCTGGATGGTGGCTTGCGCACTGAGTCATCGCGGTACCGCTGTATTGACCTTTGGGTGTTTTCGGATTAGGACCCCTTCAGGGAAACCCCGGAGGCTCGAAGCTCTTGGGTTGGGCATCGGAAGTGTTCAATCTGGAACAAATAAGAACCCCTTCCAAGCTTGCGCCAGTCGTCATTCGTATCTGATCGTCCTTCAAGTCTCCATCCTCAGCCCTCCCTCGCTCGGATTACCTAAGACCTAAAGGTCCCTAAGGGTCAATATACGCTACTCTGCTACAGTGTCTTGAGAACCCCGACAGTGAGTATGTGTGTGTGTGTATTCCACACTGCAATCGTGAGCTTATTGTAAGAGACCCCTGGAGGAAGGACGAAATGAATGTAATTTCAGAGGGCGGCCAACATTCGGACAGGGAGAGAGTCATCGTGGAGGATCCCTAAAAATTCACAAGCAGTTCTTCATTTAAACGCAGGGAGCGCCATTAGCCCGTGACTCAGTTCCGGATAGACCACCTGAGTGCGCAGACAACCACTAGCGCCATCCCGCAGCCGAGAGCTGTTTTTCCAGAGCGCAGTCACCTCTACGGAATGGCGCCTCTACCACAGTCCACGTCAACACTTACAACACTGAAAGAGTTAGGAAGAAATAAAAGGACAGGAAGTTAGGACAAATGAAGAGTCCTCTCCAACATTCGCCTAGTGACCCGGGAAAAGCCCCGAAAAACCAATAGGTCAGAAAAGTTGGCCGCGGGGAAGCAATCCCACGACATCCCAAATGCCAGTCCCAGATAAAACGCCTGAGCCACTTGACTCGGCCCATCCACGAATAGTCCCAACCTTAATCTTTTAATAATTCATTAAATGAAATTAGACTTTGCTAATACCACTATTTCCCTCTGAACGATTTCGGTTTTTCAGTGGTGAAAGAATTATTATCGAAATCGTTTGAGAATTTTTAGACAACCTCTACACACACAATCTCACACACACTTTATCCTTTTTTTATTTTCTCTACACGTACTATATATAGTGTACACCTAGGGATGGTATTCTATTGCACCTAAAAATTCGATACCGAGATTTTACCGGAAATATATGTTTTGAGACCAACTGAATCAAAAAAAAAAAAAAAAAATTTTTAGAAAAATGCCTGTGTGTCTATCTGTTCAGTGTGAAATAGTCTGTTATTTATGGACGCTCTTTAACTGTTTTTGGTTCTCAGCGTCCCATTCTATATTGGGCGTGAAATATCGCTTAATTTTGCTCAGAGGCCTCTCTTACGTGCCGTAAATCTACGACACGGGACCCACAGCTTTACTTCCCTTCCGAAGGAAGCCATGCTAAGGATTTTTACGCCCGAAAAAATCCATCGTCCTCCGCCGGGTTTGAACCCGCGACCTTGGGCATATGAAGTTAGCATGGTAACCATTACACCACGGAGGGCAGCATAGCTCAAAAACGAAAAGTCCGTTAACTACCAAACTTTATAAGTATCTTTTCAGGATGCGACACGAAGATTTTCAAGAAAATTTCCCCACCCCCAACCATTCTTTACATGGAAACATTTTTGAAAATTTTGATTTTCTCAAAATGTATTCGAAAGATTTTGAATAAAATGTCGTATATTAAAGCTATTTACATAATAAATAAAATGTATATCTTGAATTTTCTCGGAATAGAGTCTGAACACATCTTTATTCTGGATGAATTTGTGGAATTTTGCATAACTTGTAAACCGTAAGAGACAAACAAAAACCTACTTAACAAAAAGGTAGAGCGGATTAAAACACAATTTATGTTTTATACATTTTTTCGAGGCTTTGACGACTTTTGAGATATTCCTTGTTATTGGTTTCAGTTTTAAAGTACTTATACGTTTCTCATACGGAAACGTCAATACCTGGTCACGCAAAGAAACGCATTTCAATTCAATAGCAACCACATTTTAAAACATATACTGTCGGTTTATCCTAGTGCATTCCTTTATTTCGCTGCTACTTATATACATTCTGTTAATGTTTATCTCCATTAGCGTGAAATATAGAGAAGAATAAACTTACTAACAATAATGTATAACAGACATGTAGAGAAAGTCAAGAGAATGGAGCATATCAGGTTGTTTTTATAATAGTATTACAGATAATTACCGGACTGTACACTTCAGAAAACATCTCGAGACAATGAAACTGAATCCTGAAGACAATCGTCTTTGTAAACAATCAGCAGTAACTGCTGAAAACCTGCTTCTGCAACGTAATTATCGAGAAAGACGAAGATTTAGAATCTTAGCAGTTCGTCGACTCTCAGGGGAAGAAAATAATAAATGTTTTATAGGAGAGAGCTTAAACCGTTTACGTCTATAACCGTGAAGGTAAGAGAGGGCGAACAAGAAGCCTATGCTTGCAATACCTTGTACTTTCATCAGCTCTAGTTAAAATACTTCATGTGTTCCACTGACATGGCTTTCTCTATATCTCTGTAACAAATTAGTGTTAAAAGGTTTATTCTTCTCTCCACTGCATGATAATCGAGATAAACATTAGCAGACATTGTCCTTATTACTTGGTTCCTTGTAAGTAGAAGGGTCAAAATCTGATGTGTTCCATTCACATGATGTCCTCTAGCTAGGTAAACAAACCTTTTATTCAAAACATTAATCTGTTATCTATATCATGCTAATTAAGATAAACATAAGCAGAATAATTAGTCTTATTCCTAGCTTCCTTGTAAGTAGAACGAAAATAAGAAGATGCACAGTTTAAAGCGATAGTCTCGTTCTTTAAAAGCCGGTCGCTATGTGAAATAATTGAAATTCCAATCTCTTTCCTTCCCAGGAGTAAACAAACTTGAAATGAGCAGAAATATGTCTTCCCGTTTGAGAAAAGTTTTTAAGTGGCTAAAATTGAAATATCTCTAAAATGGTTGACTCTACAAAAAAAAGTGTATGACAAACTGTGCGTCTTTTTGTGTAGTAAGTTTTTGTATATGTCTTACGGTTTGTCACTTATACAAAAGTCATCCAGAATGAGGAGGTCTTCAGATGCTATCCTCAGAAGTGTTAAGATATACATTTCGTTTGTTATAAAATATTTTGATCACAATCGTTAGAGCCATTTTGAAAAAATCAAAATTTTCGAAAAATGTTCCATGTAAAGGGTATTTGGGGATAGGGGAATTTTCTTAAAAATCTTTTTGTCGCATCCTTGGAAGATACTGAACTTAAATATCAAGTTTGGTATTTAACGACCTTTTTGTTTTATAGCTATGCTTCCCAAAGACTCACACACAGACACACATATGGACATTTTTCCAATTTTTTTTTTGATTCAGTGGGTCTCAAAAATGTATTTCCAGTGCAAATCTCCGTATGGAATTTTGGGTGCAATACAATATCTTCTCTATACACTATGTACGTAGTACGTGAATAGAAAGTAAAAATTTAATGTGCTCCCCATTCATTTGCATTTCTCTACATCTCTATAATAAATTATTGTTAAAAGACTTATTCTTCTATCTTCGTCATAATAAACCAGCTAACATTAGTAGAAATTGTGCTTATTACTCGGTCCCTTGTAAGTAGAAGGGTAAAAATCTGATCATTCACATGACATTCTCTACATCTCTGCAACAAAGTATTGTTAAAAAGCTTATGCTTCTATTTACTTCATGCTAATCGAGAAAAAATTAGCAGAAATGGTCTTATTACTTGCTTTCTTGTAAGTAGAAGCGAAATAAGGGAGTACCATATGTTAAAGTGATAGTCAAAAGCTGGTTACTATGTGACTGAAGTAGGTTTGTTTGTATGGACAGGATTTGACAAATTCCTGTATGAGAAAAGTTAGTTTTTAAAGCTGAAACCAAAAGCAAGGAATATCTAAAAAACGACCCACTCCATGAAAAAAATGTATATAACATAAATTGTGTGTTTTAATGTGATCTACATTTTTTGTGTGGTAGTTTGTTATCTATATCTTATGGTTCAGCAGTTATGAAAAATGCCGTAAACTTCAGAGGCTATTCCCATAATTGAAAACACACATACTTTAATTAAAATCGTTAGAGCCATTTTTGAGAAAATCAAAATTTTCGAAAAAAGCTCCATGTAAAGGGTAGTTTGGGATGGGGGATTTTTCTCAAAATCCTCGTGTCGCATCCCTGGAAAATACTAAACTTAAATACGAAGTTTGGTATTTTACCGACTCATCGCTTTTGAGTTATTGTGTTCACAGACACACTGACACATGGACAAACACGGACCTTTTTATGAATATGCTTTTTTTTCGATTCAAAGGACCCTAAAACACATATTTCCGGTGAAATCTCGGTATCGAATTTTTGGGTGAGTGCAAGGTCGCGGGTTCAAACGGTGGACGATGGATTTTCTCGGGCGTAAAAATCCTTAGCATGGCTTCCTTCGGAAGGGAAGTAAAGCCGTTGGTCCCGTGTCGTAGATTTACGGCACGTAAAAGAACCTCAAGCCTGATTGAGAGGCCTCTGTGCAAAATTAAGCGGTCTTTCACGCCCAATTTAGAATGGGACACTGAGAACCACAGTAGTTAAAGAGCGTCCATAAATAACACGACATTTACGTATAGAGAAATTAAAAATCTAATGTGTCCCGTTCACACGATGTTCGGCAAACAAACCTGCTATTCAAAACATTAGTCTGGTATCTACATCATGCTAATCAAGTTAAACATAAGCAGAATAATTAGTCATATTACTAGCTTCATTGTAAGTAGAAGGAAAATAAGAAAACGCCCAGTCTAAAGCAATAGTCTCTTTCTTCAAAAGTCGGTCGTTATATGAAACAAATGAAATTCTAATCTCTTTGCTTGCCGGGAGTACACAAACTTGAAACCGGAAGAAAGATGACAGGAAATTCAGGTATAGGTGGTAGAAGATGAACCACCATAGCATTCGCCTGACGACCAGAGGAACCACTAAAAAACCTGGAAGGAGCCGTAGATCACCGAGATCGAACTTGGCACCTTCCGCTCCCAAAATCGGGCCACAGACATTACCTTCTGAACCACCCCGCTCAGTAACATTATTAATAACAACTAAATATCTGAGATTCACACAAATCACCAATATAGTTATGTGTATGTTTTCTCACTGTGTAATCCGATGGAAGCAGAGATTAAAATTTTGACTTAACGGATCGAAAGAAATATCCTATCGCAGCGGGTTAGTTATACTGGTATGTTCGAAATGCACTATACCAGAGATGTTAGAAACTTGAAAATGTACCCTTTATAGCAATTTCATTGTAGGTCTTGTATGACCTAGTAAAGTCTTCATTAACATTTCACTTTTCTAGTTTGACTTAGTCCAGTTTTCACCGACATTTCACCTTTCTTTGCAGTGAAGCGGCACCCGAAGCAGACTGTTCTTCCTTCAGGTCGCTCATTAAGTGTCCTACATATGGCTCGACTTTTTACTTTCTCTATACGTATTATGTACATAGTGTATAGAGAAGGTATTGCACTCCACCCAAAAATTCGATACCGAGATTTCACCGGAAATATATGTTTTAGGGTCCCCAATATCCAAAAAAAACATTTTCACAAAAAGGTCCGTGTGTGTGTGTGTCCGTGTGTCTATGAACACAACTCAAAAACGAAAAGTCGGTAAAATACCAAAACTTGGTATTTAAGTTTAGTATCTTCCAGGGATGCGACACGAAGATTTTGAGAAAAATCCCCCCACCTCCAACTACCCTTTACATGAATCTTTTTTCGAAAATTCAAGATATACGGTATTTTAAATCAAATTCGTCAGTCATTTGTTAAAATCGAACCAAGTTGGTTATTTTATCGACTTTTCGTTTTTCAGTTATCCTGTTAAAGGACACCGGACAACCATCCGCTCACGCGCGCGAATCTTTCTCTAACAATGTTGTTGGGCTTTTTTTGTTGTTTTTTTTTTACACAGGGAACCTAAAACGTATGTTTTCAGTGAAATCTATATATCGAATTTTTAGGTGGAATGTGTACCACCACTACCTATTTACTATGTACTAGGTCTATGTACGAAATAGGGAAAGTAGAAAACTACCACTTGCTCATGTTTTTAACGTCGTATACACACATAGTACTCATGCAACTAAACAATGTATTCAACGCTTTTAGTGTCCCACATTAACTTGTATGTTTTTATACCTCCTCTGACCGTAGAAGCACTTGTGAGTACAAGTGTATAACGACATAAACAATGTGAATAGCTAGGGAAACTATTTCCATAAACCTGGCATAGCGAATGTTTTGTGTGTTGAGAAGCTATGTAGATGGAACGTCTGTGCTTAACAGAATATTAAAGGGGAGCAAAATACATTCTGTTGCAAACAGAGTTCTCACGGCGTTAACTACAACTAATTATAATAGTTCTGGGTGATAATTGTGTACAGACCGTTACAAACAAAAATATGAAGTGCTCCATTCACATGACTTTCTCTACATCTCTGTAACAAATTATTGTTAACAAGCTTATTTCTCTGTCTACATCATGCTAATGGAAATAAAAATTAGCAGAAATTATCCTTATTACTTGGTTTCTTGTAAGTATAAGGGAAAACATCTAATGTGTTCTATTTACGTGATGTCCTCTAGCTGTTCGGAAAAAAAAACCTTTTATTCAAAAGATTATTCTTTTATCTACTTCATGTTAATCAAGATAAATATAAGTAGAAATCGTCTTATAACTAGCTTCTTTTTAAGTAGAAGGGAAATAATAAGCAAATGCAAAAGCGATAGTCTCCTCCTTTAAAAGCCGGTCGCTATGTGAAACATCTGAAATTTCAATCTCTTTGTTTGCTAGGAGTGAACAAACAGAAATGAGAATAAAGATATCTTCCCGTTAGAGAAAGGTTTAAGTGGCTTAAAATTGAAACCAATAACCCGCAATATCTCGAAAATGGTCAACTCTACAAAAAAATGTATATGATATAAATTGTGTTTTTTTATTGAGATCTACATTTTTTTTTTTTTTTTTTTTTGTAGCTTAGCGTCCGTTAACCTGCTTGGTCATATCAGACGATGGATGAAATTGGTGAAATGATGTTCAAATGATCTTGGAGTCCATGGAGCTTAAAGTTACTCGACATTCGTCTTCTCAGAATAAGGGAAAACCCCGAAAACCCGGGTAACTCAACCTAAACGAGATTCGAACTCATGACCTGTTGAATATGAGGTAGACAGGCTACCACCACATACCCAGGCGGGCCTACTTTTTTGTAGTAAGTTTTGGTATATTTCTTACGGTTTGTTACTTATACAAAAGTCATCCAGAATGAAAAGTCTTCATAGGCTATTTCCAGAAAATTCATGATAAACATTACGTTTGTCGTAAAAATATCTTAAACATAAGGCACTTCAACGAAAACATTAGAATCATTTTTGAGAAAATCCAAATTATAGAAAAATGTTCCATTTAAAGGGTAGTTGGGGTGGGAGATTTTCTTGAAAAGTTTCGTGTCGCATCCTTGGAAAATATTCAACTTAAGTACCAAGTTTGGTATTTAACAGACTTTTCGTTTTTGAGCTATGCTACCCACAGACACACACTCACATACACACACCCGGACCTTTTTCTAAAAATGCTCTTTTTGAATTCAGGGAACCTCAAAACATATTTCCGGTGAAATCTCGGTATCAGATTTTTGGGTGAAGGACAATAATACCTTCTCTATACATTACGTACATGTTAAGTGTAGAGAAAATAAAAAGGAGAGCCGCTTTCAGCAAGTATTGCCAATGAAGTGCTTTATTCACATATATCTCTCTACGTATTCTGCAACAAACTATTCTAATTGTTAAAGACTGTTCTTCGATCTTCAGTTAATCCAGAAAAACATTAGCAGTGATGCTCTTGGTACTTATTTCCTTGTGGGTAGAAGGGAAAAAATAAGGGAGTACGCTAGGCTAAAGATAGCCAAATCTTCTAAAAATGGTCGCTAAATAATGGCCAACAGTAAAATAAAATAAAAAAGAATGATGACTTCCCATTTGAGAAAAGTGTAAATATTGGAAAATTTACACCACTAATCAGGAATATCTCGAAAATCGTTAATCGTTAACTCTGCAACTAAAAAAAAAGAAAAAAAAAGAAAAAAACAACATTATGGCATATAGTGTATGTTTTAACGAGCGCTACCTTTTTGTGTAGTAAGAGTTTGTCTATCTCTTACGGATTACCAGTTAAACAAAAGTTATACAGAATGAAGAGGGTTTCAGAGGCTACTCCCAGAGCGTTCAATATATACATATAATTTTTGTCATAAAAATAGCTTAAACCTACGGTGTTTTAATCAAAATCCTTGTAGCCATGTTTGAGAAAACCAGTATTTTCGAAATATGTACCTCTTAAAAGGGGGTTTGGGGCTGCGAGGTTTTCGTGGAAATCTTATTGAGATGCTGAACTTAAATATCAAGTATGGTATTTAACGAAATTTTCGTTTTAGAGTTATGCTCTTCATACACACGAATACGGATATTTTTCTAAAATGTTTTACTTTCTCTAAAGGGGTAGTAGGACTTTAGGGCGCTCAATAACAAAGGTTATTAGCGCTTTCTCTACACGCACTACGTACATAGTGTATAGAGAAGATATTGAATATTCAAACAAAATAATATAGGTATGTACACTTAAATTGCATTATTAAATCAAACGTGTTAAACATGTGGTATTAATCAAATTTATTAGAATTATTTTTGAGAAAATTGAAAATATTACATTTTTCTTTTACAGCCAAAGGAAAGATTATATTCAAGAATTTTCTTAGACTGAAATTTTACAAAACGTAGATTATATCTTCTAACTTCACTGATTTACCTTTATTCAATAGGTTTGAATCAGTTATATAAATGTTGGATTAAAATTTATTAGAATATTATCTTGGTCCAGAGTTTCCGGTGTAGACCGCGTCTTAAGGCTAAAATCTGCCGACGTTTCGCCCATCTTATGATAAGGCTTCCTCAGGGCTAACTGCGTCTGGTCCTTTTTTTTTTTTTTTTTTTTTTTTTTTAATTTTCGAGTGGAGGGGAAAAATCCACCTTATGGACTAACCCGGGCAAGCCCGGAGTGTCGGAGTCTCCCACGTGGGCCTACCGACTAAAAAACCCCTCCACCGGTATTAGAAGGAAGAAAGGAGAGGCGGTACCGCATGATTGCACCCGCGGATTCAAGGTGATAATTTAACTGACTGTAGGTTGCAGTCAGAGAGGTGAAATGAGGTCCGGGAGACAGACTTGACCGAGGCCCAGACTGTCACCGCGGAATAGTCAGGGAGAGGAGTAGAGGAATTAGAGGGTGAGGGATTGAGTTGGAGCTAGTGTTGGTTCTTCTCCAGTCGTAGCTGCCGTGAACGAAGAATCCAAGACTCAGGTCCGGGTCTTGTAACAGCCCCGCTGTGTGATTGGCCCCTGGAGTGGGGCCGTTCGGCGGAGTGGAGCTGCTGCGGCTGGAAGTCCTGCTGAGGCTGTGGCTGAACACTAGCTGTCCGGCTGGTCAGCTCAGCGATGGAGGACTGTAGTGTGGCGATGGCGGCGGTGGTGGCAGCTTGGAGGTTCTGTACCTTTTCAGTGATGGCACTGCACAGCTCTTCCAGGGCAGCTAAACGGGCGCCGACGTTCAAGATCTCCGCGTGGAGATCCTGAATGGCGTCCCGTGTCGCTGCGTCTAACGAGTGTGCAGGTGGTGTGGTTTCCATAATGGTCGGCGGTGTTGTAGTCCGGGCGGGTGGTGGTAGTGGTCTGCTCCTGGGGTAGAGAGGGCACTGGGCTTGCCCGGTGAAGTGTCCTGTGCCACGACAGGTGGCACAGAACCGGCGGCGACGGCGGAGATCGTGCCCAGTGCACTCGGCGGTGGTGGTGTTGGTACCACAGTAGTGGCACCTCGGTGTCGAAGAGCAGACTTCAGCTGTGTGGCCGTAGGCACAGCAGCGTCGGCAGGGCCGATGGCGTTCCTGTCGGCTAGCCTCGACGACCAGAAGTCGCCCTAATAAGGGCAACCCTGACGCCAAGGCAGCTTCCAGGTCAGCCTGGTCCTGTATCTCCAGGCGGACGAGCGGCGTTGGTCCCCGGGCGCAGTAAATACGGGTGGCCCTCAAGCATGAAGGCCACCGCGACTGCACGGCGGTGAGCAGATGGTCCGGCTGGCGTACCTTCTTTTATACTGTAGTTGGGACATGCCAAGTACCGCCCTCCTGTGTTGCCATTGGTTATCGTTTGGCCAATGGCTGGGGTCGCTGCTTTCTGTATTCCTATTGGCTCGCTGGCCGCAAGGTGGGATGCTTTTCTTAGCAGAGGTCTCCAGATGGTGTTCAAACTTTTTCCATTGTCTCTGTTAACTTTATGTTCTTCTTTAATTATTTCTATGCTTTCGCGTATAATGCGATGTTTGTAGTCTTCACATGGTACCAATAATTTCATGTTATCAAAATCAATGTGATGGCCAGTTTCAATAGCATGTTCGGAGAGAGCGGACTTTTCAGGCTGATTAAGTTTGAGGCTTCTGATGTGCTCTTTTCGACGTGTGATTGCCGATCTTCCGGTCTGACCTATATATGCTTTGCCGCAATCGCAGGTTATTTTATAAATTCCTGGCTTAAGTAGTGGGTTGGATTTGTCTTTTACTGGTCTGAGGGTGGATTGTAACTTCCGAACCGTGCTGTACCGAGTATTAATCCCGTGTTTGAGTAAAATTTTGCCAATCCTTCCAGTGGTGCCCTGAACAAAAGGAAGGCGAGCCCATCTTGTCTTTTGTTTTTCTTTTTCTTTTTGTGGTTTTTTGGCATTCTTTCCCCAGTATTTTATGTCGGTTTTTGAGTATCCGTTGGCTTTTAACACTTCCTGTAAGTGGTGTCTCTCTTCAGTTAAAAGATTTGGGTCACAAATACGCGTAGCTCGTTGGAACAGAGTTTTGACCATGCTTCGTTTTACTGAAATGGGGTGGTGGGATGTGGCATCTATGTATCTGTCTGTATGTGTAGCCTTTCGGTAAACTGAACAATGCACTGTCTTGCTTGCTGAATTTCGCTCTACTAGAACGTCTAAAAATGGTAATTTTTGGTTATGTTCTAGTTCCATAGTAAATTGTATATTTTGATGAAGACTGTTTAGATGTTCAAGGAACTCTGGGATGTTGTTCAATCCATGTGGCCATACCACGAAAGTGTCATCCACATATCTTAACCACATATCCGGTTTGAGTCGGCAAGTGTCCAAGGCCGTGTTTTCAAAATCTTCAAGGAAGATATTAGCCACAATCGGCGAGATAGGAGATCCCATGGCTGCACCTTCTTGTTGTTGGTAGATGTCTTCTTGGTATGAGAAATACGTATTGGTTATACAGTGGGCAACAAGGTCGGTCCAGTCTTCTGGGAGATGGTTAATGCTGATTCTTTGTTGTACGGATCTAAGAGCTTCTTCAACTGGGATGCGAGTAAACAGAGATTTTATGTCAAAGCTGACTAAGATGTGGTGCTCTTCAAAGGTAAAATTCCGGAGTATTTGTACAAAATGGCCGGAGTCCCTGACAAAAGAGTCTGTCTTGCCCACTAGTGGTTGGAGACCCTTGGCTAGAAATCTGGCGAGTTCATGAGTGGGTGAGCCTATGGCACTGACGATTGGTCTCAATGGGATGTTTTGTTTGTGAACTTTAGGCAGCCCATAGAACGTCGGTGTACGAGAGTCATGAGGGAGGAGACGTTTTTGTTGTTCTGTTGGTATTGAAGAATTTTTTATTACCGAAATTGTGGTTCGTTCTAGTTTGTTTATTGGATTCTTCTCTACTTTCTTATACGCTGTATCATGCAGTAGGTGTGTCATTTTTTCTCCATAATCCTCAGTGTCCATCACGACAGCAGCGTTGCCTTTATCTGCTGGTAATATTACGATGTCTACTTAAGCCAGGAATTTATAAAATAACCTGCGATTGCGGCAAAGCATATATAGGTCAGACCGGAAGATCGGCAATCACACGTCGAAAAGAGCACATCAGAAGCCTCAAACTTAATCAGCCTGAAAAGTCCGCTCTCTCCGAACATGCTATTGAAACTGGCCATCACATTGATTTTGATAACATGAAATTATTGGTACCATGTGAAGACTACAAACATCGCATTATACGCGAAAGCATAGAAATAATTAAAGAAGAACATAAAGTTAACAGAGACAATGGAAAAAGTTTGAACACCATCCAGTCCAGTGTGATTGGCAGGCTGAGGGCAGCCCGAGGTGTTTTAGACGTGTCCCTGTTCTCAGAGAGAACTTAACCACGTTCTGACGGGATTGTGGGTTTTGTAGGATGGCGGGTGTGTATTGGGGTTGTGGAGTGACAGGAGGAGGCGAATATTGCTCCTCGACGGTTGCCTTGATGGTGCAACGGCCCTTGTGCACCGCTGGTGTGTTTTTATCAAAATGTTTCTTTGGGTTAAATTTTTGAATCCAAGCAACTCTTGAAGGATAATAAGGAGCTTAGCCGTAGCAGCTGTTGGTGGTGCTCCTTCGTTACCGGGGATGCCCGCAAGCCATGCGGGGAAGCCGGTATCGCCTGAAGCGGCGGTTTGTGGGATCGTAATCCCCAAGAGACCTAACGAGGGCGCTCCGATGGAATGGTAACCCTTCGTTGAATTTTGTTGCCCGACGCCTAATCTCGTCCTCCAGGTATGGTAGACCAGAGGCTTCGTGCAGGAGTCTCGTTGGAAAGCCTCGAGGCACAGAATAGATAGCCCGGAGACACCTATTCTGTACCCGCTGAAGCAACAGCAGACTGGAGTCTGCCGCCATGCCCCAGATCTCACAGGCGTAGATTAATAAGGGGATAATAAGAGCCCTCAAAAGGCGCAACTTAAGGGGAACGGTCATCGAGGACCTCAGCATCGGGTACAGCGAGGCCGCAGCCCCATTGCCCCGGCACCACAGCCCCCGGACATGCTCCCTAAAAGTGACGCCCTTGTCGAGCTTCACCCCCAAGTAGGTGATGGTGTTGGTCCATTGTATCCTTCGTCTGAGGTACGTGAATGTGGGGAAGTTTGCGGGAAAGCGGCGCTTGGTGAAAAGAATAGCGTGGCTTTTCTCCGGATTTATGGACAATCGCCAACGCTCGCACCACTCTTGGATGAGGCAGAGGTGTCTCTGGATAGGGTTGAAGGCTCTGCGTGGGTGTTTATTTGTACAGTATAACAGCACGTCATCAGCATACTGAGCTATGTTGACTTGCTGCACTGTTGGTAGGTCGGCCATGTAGACGCTAAAGAGCGTAGGGGAAAGTACAGAGCCTTCGGGGACTCCGCCTCTTACTGGCCTAGGTGTTGATTTGTGTCCCGCAACTGAAACTACAAAAAATCTGTGTTTGAGATATGAGTGTAGTAGGTGTATGATGTGTGTCGGGAGCTCCAGTCGGATGAATTTGAGGAGCAGACCCGCGTGCCAGGTCGTAGAGAAGGCTTTCTCCACGTCCAGCGACACTGCCGCAGTGTAGGCTCTGTCCTGGAAGCCCAGGGCAGCGGCCTCCACCACTCTCAGTAGTTGCTGGGGTGTAGAATGCCCAGGGCGAAAACCAAATTGGTGATCTGGGATGGCATGAATGTCGCCCAAGAGAGGGGACAAGCGGGCTAGTATTAGCCTCTCGAAAACCTTCGAGAGAACTGACAGGAGACTGATGGATCGGTAATTGGATGGGTGTAACGGGTCTTTCCCCGGCTTCAAAATGCATATCACCCGGGCCTCCCTCCACTCGCGTGGAAAGTGGCACAAGGTGAGGCACATGTTGAAAACCTTGGTTAGAAAGAGTACCGCCTTGATGGGAAGGCATCGGAGCATGGCGGGGGTTAGTCCGTCAGGACCCGCTGCCTTTTTGGGGTTGAGGCGCCGGAGTGCGCCCTGGAGCTCACTGGGTCGGATGACGGGAAGCCGGACCGCCTCGTCGGGGGGGCGCCGAAGGTATCGACGCACCTCCCGCCGAGCACGGTCCGAGAAGTCTTCGTCCTGGGGGTCTTCTCGTGGCCTCATAGACCTTTCGAGGTAGTCAGCGAACACATCAGCTTTGGCTCGGGGTTCATAAGCCAGGCCTTGGGTGCCTTGGATTGGGGAGGTGATTTGACCTCCGCGGTGCCGGAGAGCTTTGGCAATCCTCCACACGTCGCCATCCTCGAGCCTCAAGCGGGTCATAGTCTCCTCCCACGCTCGCACCCTGTGCTCGCGTAGTCGGGTCCGGACCTCTCGGCGTAAACGCCTCAGGAGTGCTCGGTTATGTGGCGTGCGGTGACGCTGGTATAGTCTGCGGGCAGCCCAGGAACGGCGTACAAGCAGATGGAGTTCTAGGGGAGACCTCTGCTAAGAAAAGCATCCCACCTTGCGGCCAGCGAGCCAATAGGAATACAGAAAGCAGCGACCCCAGCCATTGGCCAAACGATAACCAATGGCAACACAGGAGGGCGATACTTGGCATGTCCCAACTACAGTATAAAAGAAGGTACGCCAGCCGGACCAGACGCAGTTAGCCCTGAGGAAGCCTTATCATAAGATGGGCGAAACGTCGGCAGATTTTAGCCTTAAGACGCGGTCTACACCGGAAACTCTGGACCAAGATAATTTTAATATTGGCCGTGGAAGTTTACGAAAACTTATTAGAATATACTATTTTTTAAAAATAACCAAACATCTTATTAACTCCATATCGGCACTTAACGGTTATTTTTATCACAACAAAATTCGTTAGGCATGTTGAGTGGGTCCAGTAAACGAGTCATTTATATCACCAGTATAAGTTACCTTCATTTACCGACGGTCATTGATTCAAACCCGGCGGAGGACAATGGAGTTTTTGGGGCGTAAAACCCCTTAGGAACGGAAGTAAAGCCGTGGGTCCCGTGTCGTAAATTTACGGCACGTAAAATAACCTCAATCCTGATAAAATGTCCACTGAGCAAAATTAAGCGGTCTTTTATGCCCAGTATAGAATGGGACGCTGAGAACTGCAGCAGTTAAAAGGCGTCCATAAATAAATAAAATATATAATTTATAGAAAAACTTTTAAAGCTAGAATGGAAGGAAAGGAAACAAAATAATAGTTTGAGTATACAGAAGTTTGCATATGTAACAGTAACATCGATTTTAGAACAAAATTCTTATAAAACAAGAGCTAAAGTTCCTCTCTCTTGAGGAGAGGATTTATGACTTTTACTTTCTCTACAAACACACGGTATGTGTGAGATTTCACCGGAACACATATTTTGAGGCCTCCTGAATAAATAAAAAAATGTTTGGAAAAAGATCCAAAACGAAAAGTGGGGTAAGTACCAAATTTGGTATAAGTTCGGTACCTTCTAAAGATAGACAAGAATTGCCAAAACGAAAAGTGGGATAAGTACCAAATTTGGTATAAGTTCAGTACCTTCTAAAGATAGACAAGAATTACCCCATACTCCAAATAACTTTTGTCGCTCTCCGTGGTGTAGTGGTTACCATGCTAGCCTCTAAACCCCAAGATTGTAGATTCAAATTGGCGGAGTGATGGATTTTTTCAGAAGCAAAAATACATAGCATCCCGTGTAATATTTATTTGCACGTAAAAGAACTATATGGCTTGAAATAAGAAGGTTCGTGGGAAAATTTACTCCATTTCATGTCCGTAATTCGTGGTTTCCTCCTACAGTGTCATCTGCAGGCGACGAGTCGACCTCTCGTCACCACGGCGCATAGCGGTGAATTCACGAATTAGGAATTCAAAGCCAATCACGGAAACATAATAACGATGCCCGATCTCCACTTAAGAGTTATAGGAAATAACTAACCAACTACCTTTTATATTTAATCTTTTTATAATTTTTTTTTTATTTTCTCTTAAATGATTAACGATCTTAATTAAAAGATATGTATATGAAAAATTGAACGTATATCTTGAACTTTCTTTGAATAACCTGTGAAAACATCTTCATTCGGAACGAGGTTTGTGTAGTCATGTTTAACTGGTGAACTCAAAGAGAAGGACAAGAAAACCCCGAAGAAGATATGTAAGCATCTTTAAAATACACAATTTATTTCCAGAAACTTTTTGTGGCATCAGCAGATATCCATTATTAATAGTTGATTACTCCCATATATTGCATTTGTTTTAAAAGTCTTGCCGACATTTTGTTGATTCTGCCGATTGCTTGGAAAGGGTATGAACATTTTAAGTCCAGGATATAGGGTTAATGTACATAAATATTTGACTATCGCTATTCCCTTGAAAGGTAAAACGATACGTGTAATGCAGCTGCTTCCGCCGTTATGTAATTTTTATTGTTCCATATATATTAACTTACATATTCTGAGGAGCATAGGAAATAATCTTGGCTAGAGAAAAAGTCCCATCCCCTAGCGCAGCAGACAGGTGATTTTGCAAAAGTTTATCTCGATTAAAAATAAATAGCAATTAAAATAATCTTAAATAATGACACTAACTTTTTTACCAACTAATAAAGGTATAAGTTAGAGAACGATATATGAATGTAGAGTAAATGATTTTTTTTTTTTTTTCTTTTTCTGTTAACTGATGCAGAATTCACAGGACAAAATGTCAGATCACAAGAGTATTGCACCGTTCATTTGTATTGTTACAAAAACTCTCTTTTTCTACAACAATTCTTTATTTTTCCATAAACTGATTCAAATCTGCTCACAAATAACTTTCTTTTGTAAGAAATCGGCCGTATAGCAACAATATACCTCGCTACGAAATTCCCGTTGAACTCACTCAATTGTAGGATGTAATGCATTCCCAATAAAACCTCATATTGGGCAGGGTTTCGTTACCTCTTTTTATATCTGTTGGTTACATGACTAGAAATTTCCAGAAGCAGTCGCATGTGCAATTCCGCAAATGTTCACAAAATTCTTTCGGGCTTAACAATGAGCGGCTTAGACGTCAAAGAACTTTCCAATAGAACACGCGTCCACTCCCACAGGGGTAACAATCATAAGTATGATGTCAAAAGAACTTGCGACGATACAGGTGTTCACTAAACCACTTGTATAACAATGGATGTCAACAATTAGCAAGCTGCACAAATATGTGTGAAGATTATAGCCGCAACTATAAATTAGAGGGGAAATTTCAAGAAATTTTAATTTATAATACTGTATAAAAACTAAAAATGTTATTTTGTAGAAGTATTCACCATTTAGTGTCCCCATATCTTGAAACCTTGATGTCGAGTTTTTGGGTGGAATGCAAAATGCCGTGTATCTACTATAATTAAATGGTATAAAAATCAAAAAGTGAAATGTTTATTGACTACAGCTCCAGATTTATTCACAGCATGAAAACATCACCAAACTATTTGCATCAACAGCAAATGGCGAGTGAATGAATGAGCTCCTGTATTTATCAACTGTTATTTGCTCATTAGGTGCGACCGTTTGTTGTGAAATAATAAAGGGCCGAAATGTAACGACCCATAGCGCCATATTCATACATGCTTTAGCACCTACACACAGAATGTCATTAACGGCGTTCACTGAACACCAACAATACAACATCAATGTCAGCGCGGACCGTGAAGCATTAACACAATTGGTGGCCGTAGGGTAGCTGCTAATGACGTCACTGTTCCACGCAAGTTCGAGAAGTTTGTCAGCATATAGGTAGGTATTGTATATAGTCTCTGTTAGTTTTTGCTAAAGTAATGTCGTGTGCTATTTCACTCAGTATACAATAGTTCAACTAATGAGACCAGGTCTATCACGATTCACAAAGGCACTTTTCGAATGTGTAACGTCCACATGACCTGTGTGCATGATTATGCATTTTAATGTTTATTATATGTACAGTGTGATTCACGGAAACGTGCCCATGCTGTTAGTGTTTTTGGTGTGTCTCTTTATTTAATATTGCCGGAATCTTTTCACCACTTGTGTTCCGCACCAGTTCTGGATTTGCCAATATTCTATTGGTATATACAAGTTCGACAAATGCAATGACCGACGAATAAAGAATGTGGCCAAGGTGAGTAGTGTAAGGGGAGGAGTAAGGAGACAACTTAACTCCAGTAGAATAATTGTCAGCACCATCTCCTGGTAAAATGGATAGTGTTGTAAGCAACGGAGGCTCATGGGTTAATTACTAGAACATTGCTAAATTTAGTTCCAGGATCATCTTTTGTTTTCTTCTCATGTTCGTCTACTTAACGAAAACATGTCTTAGGAATGCATTTGTATGCTCGGTATATATATATATATCTTTTAATTTACGAGCTGTTTTGTAATAAAATTGCATGATCTTAAATAGATATTGTAACCTGGGATTTAAGTTTATACGCATACAATAAAATAGATAAGTTTGCTTTATCTCTCATCTTATTCCCACGAAAAAAAAACGCGATTTTCACTATTCAAAAAGGGTTGACAATCTGACTTTTGCTCCTTTCCTCAACAAGCGGTGATAACATGATGAAATTAAGATAAGATGCATTCTGAATTACCTAATATTTCAATTCGTCTAAAACTGTCTAGTCCTCTGGTTCGCCTCCGCCATCACGAAACAAAGGGAAAGCGCATGTTACCAATCACGCGTTGTTGTACCTGACAGGGGTTTCAATGCGGAAGTGAAGAGGAGTGGTACTATACACCTACCAACCTAAACGGCTGTTCCTCATAGCGGCAATATTTCCGTGCACTGGACTGCACAACATGCCAATGGAAGATGCCACGTAGGATCCTGGGTATATCACAAGAGCTTAATAATTAAATGTAAAAAAATAATTCAGGTGTGTTATACTCACAAGACTCTGTCTGTTCTGCAAACAAACTTTTCTTGCAAAAGTCTATTCTTTTATCTAATCAAGCTAATCAAGATAAATATTGGCAGCAATTATTTTATTGCTTGCTTCCTTGTAAGTAGAAAAGAAATAAGGGAATGTAATAGGCGAACCTGTCACTATGTGACAGACATTGAAATTCGTTTCTCTTTCCATGTCCAGGAGAAACACAAAGTGATATGAAATGGATGAGGACTTCACATTTGGCAAAAGTTTAACCAAGACAATTAAAACAACTGTATATCATACAAATGACCTGTTTTAGCGATATATGTACATATGTTTTTTTCGTAGTAAGTTTTTGTAAATCTCTTTTCTAAATTTACAATTTCTGTAAAAGTGATTCAGAATGAATAGGCCTTCAGGTGCTATCCCCAAGAAATTCAGAATATACGCTTAATTCTTTTGTAAACACATTTAATATGCGTCGTTTTAATCAAGGCTATTAGAGCCATTTTTAGAAAAAGAAATTTCGAAAAATGTTATACGTAGTTGATAATTTTGGGTGGGTAATTTATCTGAAAATCGTCTCGTATCCTTGGAAGATACTAAACTTAAACTCCAAGTTTTTTATATAACAAACGTTTCGTGTTTCAGATATAGTGTTCATACACACGCGCGCACACATACACACACAAACACACTCAAGCGCGCGAGCGGTCCTTTTCTAAAAATCTTATGTGTTTCACTCACATGACTTTCTCTAGCTGCTCTACACACAAAGTTCTTACAAAAGATTATACTTCTATCTACAGAAAGTTAATCGAGATAAACATTAGCAGAATGTTCTTATTACTTAGTTCCTTATAAGTAGAAGGGAACTATAAGGGAATGCATTAGGCTAAAGTGATAGTCAAATGTTTTAAAAGCTGTCGTTTTTCCATTGCAAGTCGCTTCTTTTCTTGGCCAGGAGGAGAAAAAAAAAGAGATATAAATTGTGTGTTTCAACGAGAACTATATTTTTTGTCTATCTCTTATGGTTTGATATTTAAGGAAAATTCAGTCAAATTAAGAGGTCTTCAGAGGCTATCCCCAGAAAATTCAAGATATACAATTTATTTGGGATATAAATATCTTTGATATACGGGATGTTAATCAAAATCATTAGAGCGATTTTTGAGTAAATAAAAATTTTCGAAACTTGTTTCACGTAAAGGGTAGTTTGTGGCTGGGAGATTTTCTTGAAAATTACATTACATTAAAAATAAATACCAAGTTTGGTATTTAACGGTATTTTCATTTTAGAGCTATACTGTCCACAGACACACACACACACACACACACACACACACACACACACACAGAACTTGTTAAAAAAAATTGGTGAAATCTTGACATTGAATTTTGGGTGGAATACAATACTTTCTCTATCCACTATGTACATTGCACATACGGGCTAAGTAAAGTAGTTAGTAATATGTGTTATTCTTGATTAAGACAACCAAAACCAATTAGTTGAATGACAATGCAAGTGTTGAATTTGAGCTTCTATATAAATTGGAACTAACTTGTGAGTTGCCTGTTACTCCTCGCTGAATTCCGAGCATACCCGAGGCTTAATTTAACACCGTGTTGAATCTGTCCTTTCACGTGAGTGCAACTCCCAAGTTAAAATCTTCTTTGGAATTAAGTTCTGGTCCGTAACTCTATTAAAGTAAGTTCAATGCTCGGCACCTCGCAGGTTCAAGGTGCTTCCATGGAATACTGACAGAGCATTATGTAATTACTAGGCAAGACTGCATCAATATGTATCTCAGGATACTTCAGTTGCAGTTGCTACGATTCTTCATAAAGTACAGGGTTCAACATTGCAAACATGCGTTTGAAGTGTGTTCCGTAATAATCCGCTGTGAATGATAATAATAATATCACATACTACAGATATTTTACTTTCTCTATACGCACTACACACTATGTACATAGTGTATAGAGAAGGTATTGTATTGCAACCAAAAATTCGATTCAGAGATTTCACTGGAAATTCATGTTTTGAGACTCCCGATTTTTTTCGGAAAAATGTCCATGTGTGTCTGTCTATCTGTCTGTCTGTGTGTGTGTCTGTGTGTATATGACTCTGTGGGCAGCATAGCTCAAAAACGAAGCGACCGTTAAGTACCAAAATTAGTATTTAAGTTTCGTATCTTCCAAGGATGCGACACGAAGATTTTCAAGAAAATCCCCCCACCCCAAACTACCCGTTACATGGAAAAAAATTGAAAATTTTGATTTTCTTAAAAATGGCTCTAACGATTTTGATTAAAATATCGCATATTAAAGATATTTACCTGACAAATCAAATGTATATCTTGAATTTTCTGGAGATAGGCCCTGAAGACTACTTTATTCTGGATGAAGTTTACGGAATTGTGCATAACTGCTAAACCGTAAGAGATGGGGAAAAACTTACTATACAGAAAATGTAGCTCACGATAAAATAAGCAATTTATGCCATATACATTTTTTTCGTGGAGTTGATCATTTGTAAGATATTCCTGGCTTTTCGTTTTAGCTTTGAAAAGCTTATACTTTTCTCATATAGGAATCTCTTAACTCCTGTCCATACAAAAAAAAAAGGATCTTTAGTTACATACCAACCAGCTTTTGGCTATCATTTTAACCTATGGAACTTCCTCACTTCGCTCCTACTTACAAGAAAGCAAGTAATAAGACTAGTTCTGCTAATTAGCATTAAGTAAATAGAAGCATGTGATTTTTAGCTACAATTTGTTGCAGATATTTAGAGAAAGTCATGTGAATGGAACACATCAGATTTTTTTTATTATTGTTTTATTTGTGTAGCCCCCTTTAACATCTAAGGTCATATCGGGGGCTATGCATTAGAAACAACTCTATGTCTATAGGTTCCTTTACCTTGAGTTTTAATCATTTTATTTTCCTCAAACACTCACTCACACACACACACACACACACACACACAAATAGCCAATCTCACATGCATATTTCCAGACTCTTGGCAATATTTCTGATGGAAGAAAAATTCCCTGCCCTGGCCGGGAATCAAATCCGGGACCTCTGGGTGAGAAGTCAGCTCACTGACCACTTGACCATGGGGACAGTCTAAAGATATTTGTATGACTAGTAAAATGTATATTTTGAAACGTATGGACGTATTTTTTCGGGCGTAAAAATCCTTAGCATGGCTTCCTTCGGAAAGAAAGTCGTTGGTCCCCTGTCGGAGATTTACGGCACGTAAAAGAACCTCAAGCCTGATATAGAGGGCCTCTGAGAAAAATTAAGCGACCTTTCACACTCAAAATATGTAGAATGAGGCGCTGAGAACCACAGCAGTTAAAAAATTCCATAAATAAAACTCCATTTCTATTTCCATTTGAAACATCTGCACATAGCGTATTAAATTCTTTTAGTTTTGACCGACTTTTGCAAAATTGTTAAAACTATAAGCAATTGACAAAAGCTTACCACAAAAATCTGATATGTTCCATTCACATGACTTTCTCTACTTTCTCTGTAACAAATTATTGTTTAAAAGCTTATTCTATTTACTTCATGCTAATTAAGATAAAATTGCCTAAATCTTATTACTTGCTCTTATTACTTGTCTCTTTGTAAGTAGAAGGGAAATAAGGGAATACACTAAACTAAAGCGATAGTCAAATATTAAAAGTCTTTTATCATATGATTGAAATGCCTTTGTTTGTTTGGTCAGGAGTTGACAAATTTCCGTATGAGAAAAGTATAAGTATTTTAAAACAACGGTCAACTCTCAACAAATAAAAAACTATATGACATAAATTATGTAATTTAACGAGATCTATAGTTTGTGTAATACGTTTTTCTCTATCTCTCACGGTTTACCTATAATGTAGAATTCAGCGAAATTCATCCAGAAGGTCTTTAGAGGCTATTCCTATAAAATTCAAGATAAATATTTTATGTCATGTAAATATCTTTAATATACGATATTTTAATCAAAATCCTTAAAGCCATTTTTGAGAAAATCAATATTTTCGAAATTATCTCTCTGTAAAGAGTAGTTTGGGGTGGGGGAATTTTCTTGTCGGAATTTTTTAAGATGCTGAAGTTGAATATGAAATTCACGTTTTTTAGTTATCGTGTACAATGGAACACAGAAACACACGCGGAGCTTTTTCCAAAAATCGCATGTGCTGCATTCACATGTCTTTCTCTACACCTGACATAAATTATTGTTAAAAAACTTATTCTTTTATCTGCTTCATGAAAATTGAGATAAACGTTAGCAGAAATTGTCTTTATTACTTGTTTCATTATATGTAGAAGGGAAATAAAGAAATGCACTAGGCTAAAGCAATAGATCCGTGTTTGCCTGTGAATTCAAAATCGAAAATTCCGTTGAATACCGAAATTGGCTTTTAAGTTCAACATCTCTCAAGCATGCGATAAGGAGATTTTCAAAAAATCCCCTATCCCAGCTACCTTTTACATGAAACATTTTTCGAAATTATTGATTTTCTCAAAAATGGGCCCTAACGAATTTGATTAAAATACTGTATGTGTAAAATATTTCCATCAAAAATAAAACATATATTCTGTATTTTCTTGACAAAGCCTCTGAAGTCCAGTTCATTCTGGATAAATTTTGTATAACTGTTAAACTGTAAGCGATAGACAACATCTTACGCGCGCCTGCTTCACATTCAACAGATCTCGAGTTTGAATCTCGCTCAGGGTGAGTTATCCGATTAAGGCTTTTTGAGGGGTTTTCAGTTCTCCTGAGAAGACGAATGTCGAGTAGTTTTAAGCTTCATGGACTCCAAGAGCATGTGAGTAGCATTTCGCCAATTCCATTCATCGTCTGATATGATCAGCCAGATTAAAGGACGTTAAGTTACAAAAAAAAAAAAATAGCGTGTAAGTGTATATGTATATATATATATATCTTACTATGCAAAAAAAAATATGGATCTCGTTAAAGCAAAACATGTTTCTATATCATAACCACTTATTTTGTGTAGCTGGATTCAGAAGTTCTCAAAACATATATTTCCAGTGACATTTCTATCTCAATTTTTGGGTGGAATGTAATACTTTATTTACCTACT
Organism: Hymenopus coronatus; assembly: GCA_030762935.1. Lineage (NCBI taxonomy): Eukaryota > Metazoa > Arthropoda > Insecta > Mantodea > Hymenopodidae > Hymenopus > Hymenopus coronatus. Next base: position 35,169,913 of record CM060897.1, read on the forward strand.
ATATACGCTGTGCGTGGTATAGAAACTAATAAAATTGTTTATTTTTGACATTCTAGCTGAATGCCAGATATTGGACAAGTAGATTTTTAAACCTGAATGACGAATTAATTTCATTTACCTTCCCCCTTCTTTATAAAATTATTGTACAATGGTCTCGAATATTTTTATGTTATTCTCCCTTTTATACCTTATAGAACCTATAGAATCAGCTGTCCCCAATATCAGATGAAAAATCACTTGATATTCACCCCACCACAATCTTTCAAGTTCAACAAATGGTGCAGAATCTATACGTCTCCTTTGGCGATAGAACAATAATCGATTAAAATGGTCGAGTAACTTGTTAGATAATTTCAGTAGGTACAATTTTAAATCTTGGTAACTTCTCTTTGGCCAGGTTAATAAAACAAATAACATTTTTCGTTTTCACATGGTACGGACATCCTTAACATAGGCATGGGCAATGTACTCGTTCAGGGGTCACATATGATTCTTCACCTTCCTGCATACGACAGATGTCGTTGTGGAAGTTGGTGTCCATGACAGGTATGACGTAACCTAACAACGAGCAGTGTCGGGCCGCGACAGAGTTCCAACTGCAAACTCGTTATGACAGATTCTACCCCTGTATAATAAATATTTGACTGTCTTGTGGACAATAATTGTCCAATAATAATTATTATTTGCTGTAGCTAAGAATTAACCCTGTTGAAAGGAATTAAACAATTAAATGATCTTAACTAACAAATCAAAAGTTGGTAAACATGTACGATGCACCTAAAAAGTTGTCATGCAGTTGAAACTGTGGAAAGCACAACTGTCTTAGTTTCTCTTTTTTGCAATCCCTCCAAAATGTAAGTGTACATTTTCCGATATGTAATTTAGACCTTTTTGTAAATTCTATGCATGTCGAAACCTGTAAGGACAAGGCTACATTTGCAGCTACAATTCATTCCAAACGATGTAGTGTTAATCGACTTTGAGGGTTACATGTCAAGTGTTTCGGAATTTTCCCATAACTACTTAAAAGATATAACCAAACAAAAGTGAAGCTGATGGAGATGATATTCCGCACTCCAAGCCACCAATTAACATCTTTGAAAAAGGCACACTGTCTGCAACTATCGAGAAAAATAATCTTCTGAGTTGTAAATTGGTTCACTGATTTCAAATATTAGTAATTTTCGTGCTTTGTAAATAATAGGTCTTGCTAAAAATTTTGATTAGAACTTAAGTATAAAGAAAATAGAGCAAAACTTTTCTTGCATGAGAGTAATTAAGATAATATGCATTTTGGCATTAGTTTAGCATGCATATCATAGAATTATAAATATATTTTATTCTATTTCTATTTTTCTTAATTGCTAATAGCTAACATCTAGACTGCTTAGAATAAAATACGGTGGTATTTATCTTATTTCACATATTTCAATGTATATCGGTTGCTCAAACTGATGCAACATTACCTCTTGCTTCAGCAAATATCTAATTTACCCAACATTACCATCGAGTGCCCTACAATATTCTGTGAAATAACTATTTCCTTCCATGGCATTCTCAATGGTACGCTCACTAATAACTCCATGAATTCAATTTATAAATTGAAATTGCCATGACAACAGACCAGTTAGACCGCTCGCCTCTCACCAGGGGAAGACATATGGGATATTGGTGGACAAAACAGCATCTGAGCATATTTTCTGCGGTTTCCTCCGCCATTCATTCTAACACGTGCTCCTTAATCACCTCTCCTTTTATCTCTTTTTCCTTTTTCCCATACCAAATCCGGGTTGCTAACCATCCTGACTACTCTGTGTGATCCTCAACAGGCATCTTACTCCACACGCTGGCTTGTAAGTCCTTTTTTTTTTGTCTTTTTTCCACTTTCCTTGTGTTTCGTTGTTTTCTTATTTGTTTATCATTTTATTTGTAGATACACATACACACAAACACCCATGCCCAAGGCGGGACTCGAAACTGCATTCCCCTGTGCCACGAAGCACCAAAACTAGGCACTTTAGCGAACGTCTTGGGTTGGGGGTGTAAGCTCTCCATCGAGGAGGTTAAAAAGCGAGTGAAGAACTTTAAATTAGAAGGTAGTTTATACCTCTATGTCATCAAAGAATTGGGTTTTTCATTGGTGAATTATGAAAATTGATGGAGTGGTTTCTGAAATTACTCGACAGTCACATACATCTTCTGTGTTATAATATTAATATAGAAGTTAATAAGGAAGTTAATGTAGCTCATAAAATACTCCAGGTCACAGCTAAATCGTAACAAGACACATTCGTGGGCTAGAGGAAATTAAAGCTTGAAACCAATGTGTTTGAACATTGAGGCAGATGATCACTACTGACAAACAAAGATAAAAAACATTGTGGAGCGCAAAAGCGGTCACCTCCAGTTTCCATTTGACTTGATTTGCTTTAATCTGTCTGATGTTACGTCACCTAGAAGTCGTTGCCTTGACAACACCAACGAAATAAAATTTAATGGAACAAAAAAGAAACCGAGCTACACGTAATGACAGGAACATTTTTTTACTTTCTCTACTATATATAGGAAGTAGGGGAATTATTTTATCCCACCCAAAATTATTGAGCGAGATTTCATCGGAAATACACGTTTTGAGACTCCGGGAATAAAATACATGTATTTTAGTAAAAAGTTCCAGGCGTTTGTGTCTGTACGTGTGTGCTTGTACGTTATTTATCTGTCTGCCTGTCTGTGTTTTCGTATGACAGTATATCTCAAAAACGTAAAGTTGATTAAATACTAAACTTGGAGATACGAAGATTTTCAATAAAACTCCTTCACCACAAACTATATAGAAATTTTTCTAAATATTTGATATTCTCAAAAATGGCTCTAATAACTTTCATTAAAATAAGTATGTAGGCACATCTTGAATTTTCTGTGATTAGCCTCCGTAGTTCTCTTCATGCGGAAGAAATTTTGTATAATTCTGTTTTACTGGTAAATGTTAAGGAACAGACGGATATGAACTATGCAAAAATGTGTGGATCCATATAAAGCACACAAATCATTTTAAACAACTTTCTTTGTACCGTAAGCTTCTTCCGAGATATCCATCGAGTCGTTAAATACTTGGACATTCTTTCAAAATCCTTTCGATGTTCAGTTGTTTTTGCTATTCTCGTTGTATCTATGCCAAATTATATATAATTTTATTGTACTATAACTAGTAAACCGTAAGAAACAGACTAAAACGTACTACTCAAAAAATGTTGATCTCGTTAAAGAACATCATTTATTATTATTATTATTATTATTGTTATTATTATTATTATTACCATTATTACTATGTATTTTCATACCGGAACTTGTCACTCCTAGCCATACACACACAAAGAAATTTCAATCACATAGCAACCAGCTTTTAAAATATTTGACTATCACTTTATCCCAATGTATTCCCTTATTTCCCTTCTACTTACAAGAAAGCGAGTAATAAGAACATTTCTGTTAATTTTATCTCGATTAACATGAAGGTAAATAGAATCGCGTTTTAACAATAAGTTGTTACAGAGTTTTAGAGAAAATCATATGAGTGGAACATATCAGATTTTTTTCGTTAATCATTTGCAGAATATCCTTTGTTATTAGGTTGAATTTTCAAATATCCAATATTTCGTGTTCATGTTAAGATATCAGAATTTCAAACCCACTGAAATTCTTATTACATAAAATTAAATGCGTAATGAAGGTTTAACAATAAGTAGCTAAAATCTTTTGAAAGAACAGCTGTAAAATATTGAACAGAGAAAGTATTATAAAAGAAACACGTACAACCTTTAAGACCACTGTTACGCTTTCAAAAACGACTGAGCATTAAATTTTATAAAAAATTTTTTTTTGGAATTAAACTCCAGTTACAAAGTGATGCTCCATCGAGCAGTACCGACGACGACGATGTCAGAATAAACGTTTTACAGTGGCAACACTCCACTTAGCCGCAACCCGCCGAATACCATCTTCTGGTTAGTCAACCCTGAAACTGATGACAAGGAAATGATGGGAATAGGAAATGCTGGATGGAAAATATACGGGATGAAATTAATCTTCCCAGCATTCGCATGACGATCCTGGGAAACCCCGAAAAACCCATGGGTCTGAAAAGCCACGGGATTTGAATCCACAACCTCCCGAATGCGGGCCACAAAACGGCTTGAACCATCCCTTAATGACAGTGAGTTACTAAATAAACGGTGATTGGTTTATATGAGTGCTTATGGAATTTCGTTAGCATTATAACGGAATATATTTTTGGCATTTATACAAAACATCAACAGCATTATTTTTGTATTTACTTATTTTAAGCTAAGATAAAATATCAATAAGACTAAAGAAAACACCAAATTGTGAACCAATAAAGGTACAATATTATCGGAAGTTAACTATTTTAAGATCAGTTCCTTGTTACCCAACTTCCTAAAACAAATATTCATAATAGTACCAAGTGGCACCACTGCGTTGAAAGGTGTTAAATAATTTGTATAAAATCAAAACATAATAGATAATAATCCTGAGCTATGTTATATTATATTTCAAAAATAAATCTTGTTACCATTTAGCAAGGGCGGCCCAGCTACATCTATGGCCGTAATGACAATTTAAACAGGTAGTATGATACAGAACTAAGAGTAATGATGTCCCAGGCGTGTTATTTGTCCCAATATTCGAAGCAAAGCCCTAGTATATAGTTTGGTCTAGTTTGGGGTTCCTAAAGGCTTATAGTTACCGCAAGGCACCGTTCCACTGTGGAAGGTAATCCTAAGTAATACTACATACAGGCAACTGTTTAGGAACTGGGTTAACTCCGAGAAAGCGAGAGGAAAAAAGAGCACTAAATACCTACATGGAGGAAATTACTTGTCCCAGGGTGCATTTGGGGAAGCAAGAGGCAGCAGAGAAAGTATAAATAGAAAAATGGAACACTATCTAAGTATCTAGGTAAATGGCTAAAGTTAAGAAACACTACAATGGGACGTAAATATAATACTTTCCCTACTACTTACCTATTGTAAGTTCAGTTTCACTTATCTGAGATATGCACATGACTCTCCTTATTACTCCTACAGAAACAATTCTTATAAACACTTATTATTCTGTGTACTTCATATTAATCGAGATAAACATTTGCCAAAATTGTTTAAGTGCGCATTTCCTTGTAAGTGAAATGGGAACAAGAATGCAGTAGACCATAAGACTGCTTGGCTGCGCGCCAAACAAGGGCGAGTTAAGCATTTATTCACAGAGGTATGCCTGCAGTATGCATTACGGCTCAGCATTGAGGGCAATCTATCGTAACGGCTGAACCAAGTATTGAAATGCAAGCATAAGCATTGTGCTTTGAACCTTCGCTCCATGACGTGTTTCCCATTAGTCGGGCTCCGAGGTTTAGATTCGTGCAAGCAGTATTGCATTCCAATAAAAAAGTCGAGATTTCACAAGAATTGTATTTTTTGAGGTCCCATGAGTCCGAAAAATGCATTTTTGGAAAAAGGGCCGCGCAAACATGTGTGTGCCTGCGTACAGCATAGCTCAAAAAGGAAAATGCCGTTAAATACCAAACTTGGTATTTAAGTTAAGTAGCTATCAAAGATGCGACTTGAAGATTTTCAAGAAAAACCTGCGATCCCCAATTACCATTTACATGGAACTTTTTCCGAAAATTTTGATTTTCTCAAAAACGGCTTTAACGATTTTGATTAAAATATCGTATATTAAAAATATTTACCTGACAAATAAAATGTATATCTTGAATTTTCTGGGAGTAGCCTTTGGCTACTTTACTCTGGATGAATTTTATGGAATTTTGCATAACTGCTAATCCATAAGAGCTGGACAAAAGCTTACCATACAAAAAATGCAGAGCACATTAAAACACACAATTCATGTTATATACATTTTTTTCGTGGAGTTCATTGTTTTTTAAACATTCTTTGTTTTTGGTTTCAGCTTTGGAAAACATACATTTCTCATACAGGAATTTGTCAACTTCTGTCCATACAAACAAAGGAACTTCAGTCACATAGCAACCAGCTTTTGACTATTACTTTAACCTAAGGTACCCCCTTATTTCGCTTCTACTTACAAGAAAGCAAGTAATAAGATAGTTTCCACTAACTTTTTCTCAATTAGCATGAAGTATAAAGAAGCATAAGCTTTTTAGCAATAATTTGTTGCAAAGATGTAAAGAAAGTCACGTGAATGGAAAACATCCGATTTTTCTAAAAATAATCTGATGTGTTCCATTCACATGACTTTCTCTACATCGCATTAATATTAAAATAATAGTATATCACAATTGACCATAATAGTTGGCTCTACTATGAATCCTGGGACTTAAAATACTTACCACATTGTAAGTCGCCATTGGGTTTGTCATCTCAAAATAATTTGAGATCATTTTGTGTGGTTTACCGGAATGCATGCGAGTCAGTTGAATACTATGCCGGCAAGTTGCCATGGTAGCTTAGTGGTAGAGCAACAGGCTAAAGATCGGGAGATTCGTTATTCAAATCCCGGCTATGCATTGAATTTTTCAGTCTGACTCTATCTATTCAATTCCTGTTAGTGTTTAACTGGATTATTATAAATTAGATAGAAAGATATGCTTTTAACAATAATTTTCCAGCGATGTAGAGAAAGTCATGTGAATGGAAGACATCAGATTTTTCTACTACGGCATCAATATGTATATATATAGTATTATTACACAACTACAGAAGTACCAAAATACGATACTACTGCACAGGCATACTGTGCCATAAATTTTTGAGTTGCCAAATCCCTCATTTAGGCCAATGATCCTGCATGTTTACCCTTTCATTTATTTAATTAATTTGTTTCTTTATCTCACGCAGTAATTACATGTCTCTTATAACCTTGTACCTGCATGCTGATAGCGCAGCTCAGACCTTAAACATTTTAACCTAATCATTGACCCACATTGAGATAACGGTTAATTCTGTGAGTGTGGCTCCACATATATGAGAACAGTGCATTATACAACGTTATAGTAGCGTAAATACGTTATCAGTAAGCAGTAAGCATTTGTGTGAAATAGTTTAGCTTGTTCCTCTTTCTACTGCTTACCTATGGTAAGTAGAACTTTGCATTCCACCCAAAAATTCGATACCAAGACTTCACCAGAAATCAAGTTTAAAGACTTCTTGGATAAAAATGAAACATTTTAGAGAATGGTCTGTGTGTGTGTGTTTTTTTTCTGCGAACGACATAACTCAAAAGCAAAACGACGGTTAAATACCAATTTATATTTAAATTCAGTTATTTTCAAGGATACGACAGGAAAATCCCCTGCAACAAACGTCCTTTACACGAAAGATTTCCAGAATTCTCGATTTTCTCAAAAAATATTCTAAAATATTTTTATTAAAAAACCATACATTTAAGCTCTTAACATGATAAAATAAAAATTTTGAATCTTCTGGGAATAACCTCTTAAGAACTCTTCATTCTGGATGGTTTTTGTGTAAATGGTAGACGTACTACAACAAAAGCTTCGATTTGTGCCAAAAACATTACATTTGCGAAATTAACCATTCCCGAGATATGCCTTGTTTGATTTAAATTTCCCAATACTTATACTCTTCTGAAACGGAAAGTAGTTATTCACATTTTTCATTTTGGTCATGCGAGGGGAACGAAATTTCATCACTATCACATAGCAACCGGCTCTTAAAAGTTTTGATGTCACTTTAGCCTAGTGATTTCCTTATTTTTCTTGTGCCTAAAAGAAAATGTGAAATTAAACAATTTCTGCTAATGTTTATTGATTAGCATGAAGCATTGACATTGTCGCCCTCCGTGGTGTAATGGTTACCAGGCTAACTTCATATACCCAATCGCGGGTTCAAACCCGGCGGAAGACGATGGATATTTTTCGGGAGTAAAAATCCTTAGCATGGCTTCCTTCGGAAGGGAAGTAAAGCCGTTGTTCCCGTGTCGTAGATATACGGCAAGTAAAAGAACCTTAAGCCTGATTGAGAGGCCTCTGAGCAAAATTAAGCGGTCTTTCACGCCCAATTTAGAATGGGACGTTGAGAACCACAGCAGTTAAAGAGCGTCCATAAATAACACGTCATTTTTTTCATGGAGAATAGGTTTTTTAAGGAATAGTAGGTAATTACCAGAAATATATATTTTGGCGACTTCTGAATCCCAAAAAAACATTTTATCAAACGCTATATCAGTTTTAAACCAACCACGAAATGTATAATAAAAAGTTTGTCATCGTAGCTTATTCGGTAGAGCACCTGACTGGTATTCGAGAGATCCTGGGTTCTATTCCCGGTGGGGTGGGAGTTTTTCTCTAGCCAAGATAGTGCTATAACCTCCACAGAGTCTGAAAGTATTAATGAGAGTTTTTATGGTATTTAACGCCCGCTTTACTACATATGCTACCGCAGGCGAATTATTGAGAATTTAATATACTGAATAAAATTTAAAGAAAGAAAACAGAAATTCAACGAAATAAAGCATGTCATAAAGGTTTGTTTTTAAAAGAATTAGAAAAAGTAAAGTTGAAGATGCAATGTTTGGATTAGAAAGTGTTTTAATGTAGCATCTGCAACACTATATGATTAACACATTGCCAATACGCAATATGTTCCGAAAGGAAATACCGCCAGTATGACCGTGCAGTTAAAGGCGAAGTAAATAAATAAATAAAACTTCAATAAAAATTCAGTTCGCTTAACATGAGCTAGATAGAAGAATAATTTATAGACGATTGCCTAGAGAAAGTCATGCGCTCTTTGTTTTATTTTGAAATATTTCTCACGAAAATCTGATGTCTCCATTCACATAACTTTGTCTACATCTCTGTAAAAAGTTATTGTTAATGAGCTTATTCTTCTATCTATTTAATGCTGAAACATTAGCAGAAACGGTGGTATTACTTGGTTCCTTTATAAGTAGAAGGGAAATCAAGGAATACACTAGGCTAAACCAACAGTCAACTGTTATTAAATGCGGTTGTTATGGGATTGAAATCTGTTCTTTGCTGGCCAAGCGTTGACAAGTTCCCGCATGTGAAAAGTTTTAAGTATTTTAAATTGTTTTATCGTTATCTACATTTTATGTAGTTTTTTTTATCTCTTACAGTTTACCAGTTTTGCAAAATTCAACAAAAATCATCCAGAATAAAGAGGTCTTTAGAGGCTATTCACAGAAAATTCAAGGTATACATTTTATTTGGCATGTAAATATTTTAAATATAAGAGATTTTAATCAAAATTGTTTGAGCCATTTTTGTAAAAACCAAAATCAAAGTTTTCCACGTAAAGAGTAGTTGGGGTTGGGGGGGATTTCCTTTAAAATCGTGTCGCATCCTTGGAGGATACCAAAGTTAAATGCCAAGTTTAGTATTTATCGGTCTTTTTGTTTTTAAGCTATGCTGTCCACAGACACACACAGACCTTTTTCTAAAAATGTTTTTTATCTAAGGGGACTTAAAACATGTATTTCCGGTGCAATACAATACCTTATGTATACATAGTTCGTGTAGAGAAAGTAAAAATTTAATTCAAAATATTACCAACGATTCTTGCGGGTTATTTATTGCCTCTAATTAATATGGAATCAAATTAAGTAACCTTCAAATCAGAAGATATGGTATGAGGTTTTGAAATCAAGGACAAGGCAAGCCTGCGAGAACAGCTAGAAAAAACTACGAATGTATACCTCACTTTCATTCCTACACTACTATTGTGTTTCCTACAAGCTGCTTTTTTTAAATGTTCTCTTACAAATCCTTTGGTCCAGCTGCAGCTCTGGCCTCACAAAACCTGCCTTTTCTTTTTCTCTGAATATATTTTAAGAGCCGTGGGTGAAACTAGTTCTAAAGACATCATTCAAAACATTGAGTGTTCTCGTAAATGGAAATGCTTGCTTCCTGGCTTTTGGAATTTCCCCGCCAGTACTTACGTGAATGAGGCGGTGAATTTGTCCCAACTGCTTCCTCTGGGATCTAAATATATTTTAACGATACGTCTTAAACAAGAATTTGTCTACATCCGCTTACTTAGAAGGCGTTTCTAAATGAAGAAACATGAAAGCTGAAAGAAGAATTTTCCAAAGCACAGGCAGCTTTCCCCTATTTTAAGATTTTCATTTAATTATTTCCTCAGATTTTGCACTACGATATTATTTTCTCTAGTTAGCACAGTGTACCAGGTATTGCATTCCACCAACAAATTCCATACCGAGATTTCACTGGTAACACACGTTTTAATGTTCCCTGAATGCAAAAGATAAACATTTTTTTAGAAAAAGGTCCATGTGAGTATGTGTTTGTTTGTGTGTCTGTCATCACAATAACTCAAAAACAAAAAGTCGGTTACATGCAAAACTTTATATTTTACTTCAGCATTTTCCAAGGATGCAACAGAAGAAATTCAGGAAAATTCCCCGACGCCAAACTATTATTTTCGAAGTTTTTGATTTTCTCAAAAATGGCTCTAAAATGTTTCATTAAAATACGGAATATTAAAGATATTTAGATAGAACGTATATCTTGAATTTTCTGGCAATAACCTCAGAAGATATGTTCATTCCACGTGACTTTTGAATAACTGGTAAATCATAAAAAAAATGTAGATCATAGTACACAAAAAGTAGATCTTGGTAAAACACAAAATGTTTCTATACACTTTTTTGTGGAGTAACATAACTGAGATATTCCTTGTTATTAGTTTCAATTTTAAAATATTTAATTTTTTTCTCAACGGGATTTTGTCATTCATTTTTCTTTTGTTTTAGTCTTAGCCATGAAAACAGCACCAAACTTCAAACATATAGTGGCAGCTTTCAAAACACTTGACTGTCGATTAGCATAATGCAGATACTCGTAAAAGAATCGTTTGTAAGAGTAGCTTGTGTGCTGAACAAATAAAGTTATATGAATGGATCAGAATTTATTTTATTTTATTTTATTTTTTATTTATATTTTTACTTTAAGTTCTAAATCATAAGACTTCATGTCACCCAAACAACTTTTTAACAGCTCTTATGTAAGTAATGTTTTTATACGTATATCTGGTGAATGTTTTAAACAAATACATAATTTTTTGGTAGTAAAGACCAAGACAAGGTAATGGAGAGGGACATTTCGCTCATCTCAATTTAAGGCGGATCTGTTTGCTATCACCCACAGCAGGAGCGAATGAAGTGAAAGAACCGTAGGAGGCTAGAGGCTTAGGCAGCATGTCACAGAAAAGCGTAGATATTTTTAACGATTCCAAACTTCAGGATCCGATCACAGCGTCGGGTTGCTCAAAGATGGCTTCCCTCTGGAAAAGAACTAGTCCCAACTTAGGCACTCAAAAAAGGATACTATTTGACAGGATACAGAGCGAAGTGACTCAAGCGGCAACATTTGTGGCCTGCATTCTGAGAGTTCCGGTCTTGATCTGTGGCAATCGCCCACTTTGATCCATGGGCTTTTTGTCTTTTCCCCGGTTTTGGAGTCGTGTGTTGAGCAAAGTGACTTAAGCGGCAACATTTGTAGCCTGCATTCTGAGAGTCCCGGTCTTGATCTGTGGCAATCGCCCACTTTGATCAATGGGCTTTTTGTCTTTTCCCCGGTTTTGGAGTCGTGTGTTGAGCAAAGTGACTTAAGCGGCAACATTTGTGGCCTGCATTCTGAGAGTCCCGGTCTTGATCCGTGGCAATCGCCCATTTTGATCCATGGGCTTTTTCCCAGTTTTGGAGTCGTGTGTTGAGCAAAGTGACTCAAGCTGCAACGTTTGTGGCCTCCATTCTGAGAGTCCCGGGCTTGATCCGCGGCGATCACCCACTCCGATCCATGGACTTTTTGGGTTTTCCCCAGGTTTGGAGTAATATGTTGAGATGGTTCATTTTCTTCCACAGCTTTCCTGTTTATCATTTTCAGGATTGAACGACAAGGTGACTGAGTTTGTGGGCTGTAGCTATAAAAATTCTTCTTGGCATCGTTGAGAATCTGCCATCGAGATCCTTCGCAAACCCATCGGATGTTCAAGGGCTTGTGGGAGTGCGCCGGGCGATGTCAGGTGCATTAATTTTTAAAACGTTTCAGGCCCCGTCCATGCTTGCGTCACTCATCTTCCGGATTTGGTGCCCTTCGGGTTTCTCCTCTTATCCTCCCTTCTAGGAGTCATGTAAGCCGTAAAGAGCCACGGTGGCCTACGTGTGGTGCTGTGCCTTAGTGACTAGAGGCCACTTCCGCGATAACCCTATCCTAATTCTAACTAGCTGGAACATTTCCAATTAGTTAGCTTTTTCGTCATCTTCTGACAACGACTGACACTGCACAATATGGAAACCTCTGAAACTTGAAAGAGGAAATGAATTAAGAGGGCACGAGGGCACACATTCGCAAGAGAAACATTCTTGCATTCGCCTACCATACAGTCAGAGTGGCCAGTCCGACAAAAATCGGAACCGAAACCTCTGGAATGCCGGCCTTATACGCTACTACGGAGCCATCTCGTTTGGTTTCATTGTATTAGCCGATTTCCCAAATATTTCATGTTGCAAATTCTGGCCGTTTCTAAGCCTCATATAACGGACATTCTTGAACGTTTACGATTCTTGCTTCCTCCCGCCTTTTTTACTTTATCTCGCACGTATACACAATGTAAATAGTAGATAGTATTCCACTAAAAATCAAAACTGAGATTTCACTGGAAATATATGTTTGAGACCCCCTGAATCTTAAAAAGCATTTTTAAAAAACTGTTCGTGTGTGTGTGTGTATATATATATATATATATATATATATATATATATATATATGTGTGTGTGTGTGTGTGTTTGGGGGGAGGGACATAGCTCAAAAATGAAAAGTCCGTTAAACACCAAATTTGGTAGGTATTTAAATTCAGTGTCTTCAAGGATGCAATATTAAATTTCAAGAAAATCCCACACACCAACTTCCCTTTACGTGAAACAATTTTCGAATACGTTTATTTTCTCAAAAATTGCTAACGACTTAATATACTGTGTGTTTAAGATATGTTCAGGACATATGAAATGTACCTATATCTTGAATTCTGGAATAGCCTCTGATGACCTCTTCATTCGGATGAATTTTGCATAATTGATATTTCATATTTACCTACGACATACAAAATGCAGATATCGTTAAAATACATTATTTATGGCATATCCTTCAATATTTCTTTTATTGGTTTCAATTTTAAAATTCTTTAATATTTCTCAAACAGAAGTTTCATTCCTTCCTATCCTGTCCATGCAAAAGAGAACTGAATTTCATCACATAGCGAACAATTTTTAAAATATTTACTATCATATAAGCCTCTTATAAGCAATTAAGAATTAAAACCATCTCTGTAATATTTATCTCGACCTTGAAGTAGATAGATAGAGAAAGTCATGTGAATGGAACACATAAGATTTTTTTCATCCCGTCCCAAGAGTTTGTAACCACAAAAATATTTAATGTGTCCGCAATCCGCATATTGTAACTAAGGACCTCTTGCTTAATGTTAAATTATTTCCAGATAATACATGGCGAGTAGCGTAGCATGTGAAAAATCTCTTTTTTGATAAGAGAAAGTCATGTGAATAACCAGATCAGATTTTTGTTTAAACATTTCAAAGCTTTTGCCTATATAGAATCCTATTTAAGTGTTTATTCAAATATGGAACTCTCGTTTCTTTCTGTCAAATGTGGAAATTAGGATTTCGGGCACTGCATTGCAGATCAAAAGCAGAATTAATTGGAAGAAGAAGAGGGAATCTCATTTACATGACATACACTAAATTACTTTTTGATAAAGGAGCGATTGCGTTTGGCCCCAAAATTCAGTATTAAGGTTTCATTGCAATAATACGTTTGATGCTGAATGAATAAAGAAAAAATATAAAAACTGAAGCATTACATCCTTATGACTGCATTCTTTTGTATTATTATTTCATTTATATAGTCGCCTTTAACATCTAAGGTCAAATCGGGAGTTTTACATTAGAAATAGCTCGTTGACTGTAGGCTCTACATTGTTGCTTTTTTTAATAATTTTATTTTCTTCAAACACACACATTCACATACATACTTCCAGACTCATGTTAGGGGGGTTAATGCTAGCTAAAGAAAAACACCACGCCTCAGCCAGGAATTGAACCCGGAGTCTCCGGGTGAGAAGTCAGCTCGCTACTACATGACTACGGAGGCAGATCTACTTCATTATTGTTTGCTTTAATATGCATAATAAATTATTTTATTATTCTTTCAAAACATTATTTTGTACCAACATACGTCATGTTAATCGAGCTAAACGTTAGCAGAAATGTTTCATTTTATATATATGAAACATAATATAATGAAACAGTTCTGCTTGTTTTTCAACGTCAATAAAGAAGGTGCATCAACAAAAATCCACGGATTAGGCTGTAACCCATGAACAAAACGCGCGCCTTGCCCACCATCCGTGAGCGTGGGAAACTCAAAGAAGCGTGATTTCGCAGTGTTTTCGACATGATGCACAATGGTTAGCTAACATTAATGATTTTTGTCTTACGAAACCGCACTAAAGAACCTCTAGCTTTAGTTATTTGTTTATTCTTCTAATATACAATCATCTTAACAAATATTGTATGAATGTAAATGACTGGGAAAATAAGCTGAGATACATACAAAATTAATACTCTATTTTAGAAACAAACGTTAGTAGTCTTGAGAGTGGAGATACGGAACTGATAAAGACAATAGAGGCAAGAATACATTGGATTACTATCAAGGGATTGTAGACAGCATTTTTCCTTGTGAGCAGTACTTTATTGTATTGTCTTTAACTCGTAATAATAACTGAAACATTCGCAGAAAGTTCTTGTTGTTTAGAATAAGTTGTTGAAAATTTACTTCTAAGATAATTACAAAATGATTAGAATAATAAGTGCAATAAATTCGTGGTTAGGAAAATCGAATCAACCTCAAAATTAAGTGTCGCCCTCCGTGGTGTAGTGATTACCATGCTAACCTCTTAAACCCAATAGCGGGTTCAAACCATGGAGGAGGGTGATGGATATTTTTGGACACAAAAATGCTTAGTGGCTTCCTTTGGAAGGGCAGTAAAGGCGGTGTACCGTGTAAGGTTTACTTGCACGTAAAACAATCCCATACCTTGAAAGAACAGGGTTATTCCTGGGTAAAATTCTGCCATTTCACGTCCGCAAGTCGTGATTTCGTCCTGCAGTCCATCTGTGGGCGACGAAAAGATACCTCGTCAACATAGCGCATGGCGGCGAACCCACGAACTGGAAATTCAAATCCGATCACGGAAACATCGTAATGATGCCCTATGTTCCACTGTAGAGTTAAACAAAAATATAACAAACTAAATAACCCCAAAAGTGTCCCAACAAAAACTATCTCTTTGAATGTATGCGATGAAAGTATTTACCTTTCTTGACCATTTATCTTTCTCTTTTGTTTTACTCCCGACCGTGGAAAGAGACACAAATGTAAATAACAATCGCATAGCGTCAGCTTTTAAAATATTTGACAGTCGGTTTAACCTAGAGTATGTCCTTATTTCTCTTCTATGTTTAAGGAACAAAATAATAAGACCATTTCTGGTAATGCTTTTCTTTATTAGCATAATGTAGATAAAAGAATAATATTTTGTAAAAATAGTTTGTTTGCAGAACAGAGAGAAAATCATGTGAATGAAACACATCAGATTTTTACTTACTCTACACGTACTTTGTAGATAGTGTAGAGAGAAGGTATTGTATTGCCTTCCAAAAATTTGATACCGAGATTTCGCCGGAAATATTAGTTTTGAGATCCCCTGAATCCAAAAAAAAATAGAAAAATGTCCCTGTGTGTCTGTCTGTGTCAGTGTGTGTGTGTGTGTGTGTGTGGTGTCTGGGCAGCATATCTCCAAAAGAAAAGTCCGTTAAATACCATATGTATTTAAGTTCAGAATCTTCCAAGGATGCGACACGAAGCTTTTCAAGAAAATCTCCCCACTCCCCACTTCCCTTTACAGGGAACATTTTTCGAACAGTTTTATTTTCACAAAAATGGCTCTAATGATTTTGATTAAAATGTCGTATATTAAATGTATATATATATATATATATATATATATATATATATATATATATGACAAATAAAATGTATATCTTGAATTTTCTGGTAAGAGGCTCTGAAGACATCTTTATTCTGGATGAATTTTGCTGACTTTTGCATAACTGGCAAACCGTAAGAGATAGAAAAAAAGTTAATCAACAAAAATGTTTATGCTACTTCCTTATTTTCCTTCTACTTACAAAGAAGCAAGTAATAAGACCAATTCTACTAATTTTTTTTTCAATTAGCAAATGTAAATGGCGTGTTATTTATGTACGCTCTATAACTGCCATGGTTCTGAGCGTCCCATTCTATATTGGGCGTGAAAGGCCGCTTAATTTTGCTCAGAGGCCTCTCTATCAGGCTTGAGGTTCTTTTACGTGCCGTAAATCTACAACACTTCCCTTCCGAAGGAGGCCATGCTAAGGATTTTTACACCCGAAAAAAAATCCATTGTCCTCCGCCGGGTTTGAACCCTCAACCTTGGGTATATGAAGTTAGAATAGTAACCATTATACCACAGAGGGCGACAATTAATTAGCATGAAGTACATAGAAGAATAATTCTTTAGCAATAGTTTGTAGCAGAGAAGTAGAGAAAGCTATGTGAATGAAACTCATCAGATTTTTCAAGAAGTAACACGGTTGAGAGTAAGGATGGTGAATGAAATCAATCGAGCGAGTTTTACACCTTACGTCCTTGTAAAATATTGCAACCACTAATAAGGTTCCTGGAGATGATTTTGTGAAAAAAAAACCTGATGGAGCTTGCGGCAGTCAGAAGGAAGCCAAGGTCGTAAAGACTGGTTTTCTTTTCCTCATGAGAACCCGCTATCCTAAATAAGCGTGTCATGCTAAGATAAACAAGTTCTTCCCAGTGTGCGAGAAGTTGTAACAAATCTGCCCAAGATTAGATGCTTTCTGAGTAAATATGCTAAACAGTTTTTACTTTCTCTACCACGTATATACACTATACATAGAGGATAGAGAAGGTACTATATTCCACCCAAAAATTCGACACATACCGAGATTTCACCGAAAATACATGTTTTGAAACTCCCTGAATCCAAACAATTAACTCTACAAGAAAATATATATGACATAAATTGTGTGTTTTAATGATATCCATATTTTTGTGTAGTAAGTTTTTGTATATCTCTTACGGTTTACCGATTATATAAAAGTCATCTAGAATGACCAGGCCTTCATAGGCTATTCCCAGAAAATTCAAAATATACATTCGTTTGTCATAAAGCATATCTTAAACATAAAGTATTTTAATCAAAATCGTTAGAGCCATTTTGAAAAAATCAAAATTTTCGAAAAATGCTTCATGTAAAGTGTATTTGCGGGGGGGGGTACTTTCGAATCCTTGGAAGATACTCAACTTAAATACCAAGTTTGGTATTTACCATACTTTTCGTTTTGAGCCATGCTGTTAAAAAGCTAATGTTTCTATTTACTTCTTGCTAATCGATAAAAAAATAGCAGGAATAGTCTTATTACTTGCTTCCTTGTAAGTAGAAGCGAAATAAGGGAGTACCATAGGTTAAAGTGATTGTCGGATGTCAAAAGCTGATTACTGTGTGATTGAAGTTCCTTTGTTTATATAGACAGGAGTTAACAAATTCCTGTATGAGAAAAGTATAGGTCCTTCAAAGCTGAAATCAAAAGCAAGGAATATAAAAAAAGACGATAAACTCCATGAAAAATATATATAAGTAGAGAAAGTCATGTGAATGTAACACATCAGATTTTTTAATTAACGTAGAATATATAAAAGTATAAGCTCTTGCAAGAATAGCAGAATAGGTAGAGAAATTCATGTGATTGTATCGCATTTATGGTTTATCTGTCTCTACTCATCCGGAGCCATGTTATATCTTAAAGAACTTCTTAAAGTGAATTTTTCAGATGTAATTGTTTGAAGTTTTAAAACAATAAATAAAAGAATACAGAAAATGGGAAAAGATTGTTTTCTCTAAGGGTACTTTTTCTTAGTACTTTGTTTTCCAACTTAACGAAGTGGAACACTATGAATTGCATTAATCAACCAATAATCACTCGCTCGTGCTTTCAGAACTTTGCTTATTTTATCTCAAATTAGTTAAACTTGTGTTATACAGCTGCATTAATATGATTTTTCCTATCTTAATTCTTCGCTTCTTTCTGAATGTTAACAGTGTTGCCAACTGTTGAAAGATCATACGGTTCTAGGAATAATAAATTACTTTCCTTGAACTCCAGCCAAATGCAGCTGGCGTTCCCTTACCGGGAATGAGAAAAAATATTAAAAAACCGTGCAGAAGAAATGGCCCAGAGAATATTCCACATCTGCAGTGCCAGAAATCAGGCAAATGAGGAAACGGATGGAAGTGAGGTTTTTGCTGAAGTAGCCGTCGGAGCACTCCGTAGGAAACAGAATTGTAACACAATTAGTTTGTTTTTAAGAGCGTACATCGTTGAAAATAATGTTTTATAAAATGTTAAGTCAATTAGACAAAACGTTAAATTACGCTTGTCTTAGAAAAAACAACATTGAACGAGATGGCGTAATGGTAACGTGTGCCATCGTATTCGGAAGGTCTCGAGTAGGATCCCCGATGAAGGCCCACTCTGATCCATGGGTTTTTCGTAGATTTCCCGGGGTTAGTAGGCGAATGCTAGGATCGTTTATTATCTACCAGAATTTTCTTTCCACCATTTCCCCTTCATTTCTTTCTCCTTCTCGCCTTTCAGTGTGCTTCTGGATTTTTGGCGTATGACGGTGCTGACAGATTACGCGGATGTATGCTCAATAGGAGGAACACTCCCAATACACACTAGAACAGACTTGGCAGGCAAAGTGCAAGAGGTGTGAACTCACCCTCCCTCTCGTCTCCACTACTCTCTTTTAATAGTTGCGTAGAGCCAAAGAAATCGGTTCATTCCCCGTGGCAGCCTTATCAGTGCAGAGGTTGCTTACATGTGCAATATGAGTGAACGGCGAATGTGTAATCGGGACTGGGAGAATAGTATGTCCATCAAGAACAACCGTCACTATATCACACGTAACCTCTCCGCTTCTCTGTCAGGTGGAAGGGGCGATTGTAGGGGTAGAGCATTTCACACTGCAGGAGCCTATCTTACCGGTCCTGCATTAGAGGCTGAAAGGTCAACGGGTCCCTCTCTGACGGTTCGGCAGTGGAACAGGACTTCCGCACGCCTCTATAACATGTTTGCCTGAGGCCTGCATTCTCCTGTGGTTTCATCACTTCATCCCTTACTCCTGGGTGTGTTACAATAGATCTCCACAAGCCGCATAGCACGAAGTGTCTCCTTAGTATGGCTTCCTTGTAAAGCCGTTGGTCCCGTGTCGCAGATTTAGGGCATGTAAAAGAACCTCAAGCTTGATAGAGAGATCTCTGAGCAACATTAAGCGGTCTTTCAAGCCCAATTTAGAATGGTACGCGAGAACCATAATAGTTAAAGAGCGTCCATAAAGAACACGCCATTTTTTTTCGTCTCCCTCCGTTGCCTACTCTCACTCTCTTACTCTTTATGTAAACAATTTCAGTTTAAAAGTGTATAGTATATTAATTGTTGACTTTGTATAGCCTCCTTTAACTTCAATGGTCATATCGGGGGCTTTGACATGTGGAACAACTCGATTTACTGTAGGTTTTTTAGAACGTTGGGTTAATCAATCTTATATCACTAAACACACACACGCGCGTGCATTCACTCTTACATTCATACTTAGGGAATAATTCTGGTCAAAGAAAAATTCTCCACCCCAGCCGGGAATCAAGTCCGGAACCTCCGAATGAGAAGTCAGCTCGCTTACCACTCGAACACGGAGGCAGTATTTAGATATATTTGCTTCGCTTAATGCATTTTTTAAAATAACTTTTCTTTTAAATACCCATGGCATTTATAGCATACAAAACTGTAAAATAATGTTTTCTGCCGGTTATAGCTTAAAAGTAAATTAATTCTCAATGTTTATATATATTGTAACTTTTTGGTTAAAATCTTAATTGTTAAAGTCCTTCGTAACACTAAAAAAGGTTATATTGCGCTTTTATTTATTTATTTTTTTTTTTGCAAGAGCGTTTTAAAGGTATCTTGTGGAATATTTTAAGTGACAAAAAATAACAAACATAACTTTGAAAATGGAGTTTCTTTAATTCTGAATTGTTATATTCTTGAATATAAAGGTACACTTCCTCAATATGAAAATTGAATTTAAATTTTGAAATTCACTCTTTTTGGGAAGATGCGTAGGTATTATAATTTTCATGAGATTCTCCAATAAACTTCAATGATGCATTCCCTTAAGAAAAACATAACATTTATTATGTTATTGCCCATTAAATTTAGCACTTCAGCACATTTCGATTACCTTTGACTGGTGTAGAACAAGTTCTGCTTGTGATGTTTCGAAAACCGGCAATAAAAATGCAATGTTAAAAAATATTTATCTTTCTATTTTTATCATCTCAATCGAGATAAAAGTCTGCAGAAATTGTTCCATAGGTACAAGAGAAATTTACGAAACTGAACAGCTAATAAAAGTTTAAAAAGCTGGTTGCTTAGTAATTACATTCCCTTTCCATGAAATCACGAAGAACAAAAGAATAAAGAATCAGCTCTTCAAAAAATGCACTCAATTTGAAACTGAAATCTATAGCACCAATATCTCGGAAATGTATACTGCCACAAAAATTCTTGGGGATAGGGGTATGGTTGCAGGGTAGTTCCGTAGTTTCGTTCACGGATCTTGTATTGAGGGTCCCTGGTTCGATTTCCGCCACAGGGGTGTTGAATTTAAGTCGGTCCTAATCAAGCCTTCGCCTCTGATTATCCCCTGCGAAGTATATTCAATGCTAAATGTAGTTCGAAATCCAGAGTAAATGCTGTAGGTCCTCCCAATTCACAATTTTAATCGCCCTTTCATCCTAGACATCGCAAGCTGGGTACCTCTACCTTAGAAACGAGTTCAGTATCACTGGGTGAAAAGAGGTCACCCTTGTAGGTCAGAGATCATATTGGGAGCGTTAAAACACATTTCATATTCTAAACATAATCGTTAGAGCCATTTTAAGAAAACCAAAATAAAACATATCCATGTAAAGAGTAATTTTGGGGAATGGCTTTTCTTAATCATCTTATAATAGCATCTTTGGAAGATGCTGAACTTAATGCCAAATGTTTATATCCGATGAAAATTGAACTCTTATCTTCCACGAGGCATGCAAAAGCACAAACAAATACACCACACAGCAACTATTTGGTAACACGAATCAATAAACAAGTTAACAGCGTTTCGGACACTACTCTGGATTACATCGTGTTGGTATTCCGTTTCCGGACGATTTTCAATAAATTACGTAAATATTTTATCGTAGTTCCGAAAACTTCGGCTGCAACTTCAGTGCAAAAGTGTTCAACTTCATAACTGATAAAGATGAGGTTCCTTATCTAAACTACTCTTAATTACTTACTGATTTTAACCAAATTTAAAACGCATTGAACTAATTTTCTCTGTATAGAATTTGGTAGCGAAATTATAGTGGTATTATATTTATATTATAAGAAATCATGACCAAATAGAGAAATAATTGTGATATGTAATATTATATCTTAAAAATCAACGAATAATGCAAATATGTATAAACTTTTAGGTAAATATTTACTGATACAATTCTTTTAAAATCTGATCCATTCACATGACTTGGGTGGAATGCAATAGGTACTTTCTCTATACACTATGTACGTAGTACATGTAGAGAAAGTAAAAATGCATAAGTTATTCTGTAGGTAAATATTAAGTGACACATAATTTTAAAGCAGCGCAAGTAAAAATGCTATTACATGTAGAAGTTATTAGTAAAGACAAGTTACATTGGAGAAAGCAATTATTCAAAGCCAGAGTAATGGAGGTAATTAAATGTTGGAAAAAATCAGTTAGCAAGAACTCCGCTAAGCTGAAGGCTCAATTAAAACCACAATTTATATATACACATTCTTTTGTAGAACTGCGAATTTCCGAGATAGTCAGTGACATTACTTTCAGTTTTAAAACACTTAGGGTTACTAGTTTTTTTATTTTCCCATAGTCCCACACACCTTTACACCCAGATTATACATGTTTAGTAGACTTTGCCCTAACTCATGCAACTATTCTTTCCCCCTTTTTTCTTATTTTCTAACTTCTTTCCTCTTCTGGTTGATCATTCTTATCCTTTTCTCTCTAACCTTACCCAATATTTTACCTCTAGCTTTCTTTAATACTTAGACTTTAAGCATTCGTTTCATATCTCTTTTGTTCTAATCCCAGCCATAGAAAGAGAACCAAATATCAAAGACAATCGCATAGCGACATCTTTTTAAATATTTGAATGTCCATTTAGCTCAGTGTATTCATTATTTAATATTTTGCAAAAATAGTTTGTTTGTATAGCATATAGAAGTATCTTATGTGTTTCATTCACGTGACGTTCTGTACATCTCTGCAACAAATTATTGTTAAAAAACTTATTCTTCTTTGTGCTTCGTGTTAATTGAGATAAGCATTAGCAGAAATTGTCTTATTACTTGCTTCCTTGTAAATTGAGGAGAAATAAGGGAGTAAACTAAGCTTAAGCGTTCGTCAAATATTTTAAAAACTGGTTACTATGTGCTTGAAACTCATTTCTTTGTATGACAAGGAGTTTAAGTATTTTATAACTAAAAAACACAACAAGGCTTATCTCGGAAATTCCACGAAAAAATGTGTATGATATAAATGGTGTGTTTAACAGATCTACAGTTTTTGCGCAGTACGTTTTAGCCTACCTCTTACGAATTCTAGTTATCCAAAATTCATCCAAAATAAATAAATCTTCGAGGCTATTTACTGAAAATTCAAGATATACATTTTATTTGTCATATATTTAGTATACGGTATTTTAATCTAAATAGTTACAGTGGTTTCTGAGAATATCAAATTTTTCAAAATTTCTTCCATGAAAAGGGTAATTGGGGATTTTCATCAAAAGCCTCGTATCACATCCTTGGAAGATCCTAAACTTAAACTTAAATACCAAGTTTGTTAGTTAATAGACTTTTTTTTTTCTGAGTTATCGTGTTCTCAGACACACGGACACACACAAACGTTTTTTGATTTATACAGAGGACCCTAAAACAGTATCTCCGGTGAAATCTGGGTATCGAATTTTTGGGAGGAGTGCAAAACCTTTTCTATATATGCACTATGTCCTAAATAGAGAAAATAAAAAGTAATGTGAATGGAACAAGTTAGATTTTTAGATAACGTTTTCTGAATATAGTGATATGCTAAGACAATGCTAAACAAAAGCCGTGCTCATCCAATTAATCTGATATATTGGTTTGTGTATGTTGCTCTAATGCCTGGAACAGCCTGCAAGGCATAAAGCAACGGATTAGCTTCTCCCCACTCTGGGTCAGAAGCCAGTAATGTAGAGGTGAGTTTGGCAAACCGCCAACGGAGGTGCTACATACATTAATGAAATTAATAACAAACTTGCTTGCACGCGTACCCAAATACTAAGTGTTATTAGAGTACACAACCCCATCAAAGTACTGCACCCAAGCTAGTGGCCCGTTTTTGGTGTGTTCCGTAAGCTGGAACCCACATTTAAAGGTAACCAACACACGTTAAGTTTAATGCTATGCATTTGATTAAGTTCTGAATTACGTGAAGATATTTATGGTGTTTCTAAAAAACATTTGCATTGTTTTAAGATAGAAAACAATGGGACCAGAATTAATATTTATTGGTACTAATATTCTAGAGATACAAATTTGAAGGTATATGAATGAGTCTGCTTGGGGTAAACCCAAAAACTTACAACAGATTTTGGTGATAATTTCAACATTGGAAAACTTGTTCTTTCTGACCAACATTAGTATATTGCGTATTAAAACCTGTAAGTTATACTTATCAGGTCTAGAATGCATATTGGGAATACGAGGGTCGAGTTTTCCCAAACTTTCAAGATCTGATTACAATTCCTGGTTAGGCAATTACTTTTTGAAATACTTAAAAATATATATAAAACAATAATAAATCATTTTTTGCAATATTTTATTGAAAATTAAGAACAAGTGAATTTTCGATGTCAACACCAGAAATGCTGCATCTAAATTATATGGACAAAGCCTTCTTATACACTCCTTTTTAATAAATTTTGCAATAGATTCTTTACTTGAAGTAGCACATGTATGGAGTGTTGCGTCATTTTTACTTTCTCTACACGTATTATGTAAATAGTGTATAGAGAAAGTATTGCACTCCACTAAAAAATTCGAAACGGAGATTTCACCGGAAATACATGTTTTAGGCTCCCCTGTATCCAAAACCAAGTATTTTCAGAAAAAGGTCCGTCTGTGTGTGTCCGTGTGTCCGCGTGTCCGTGTGTCTGTGAACACGATAACTCAAAAACGAAAAGTCGGTAAAATACAAAACTTGGTATTTAAGTTTAGTATCTTCCAGGGATGCTATACGAAGATTTTGAGAAAAAATCCCCCCACCCCAAACTACCCTTTACATGGAACTTTTTTCGAAAATTTTGATTTTCCAAAAAATGGCTCTAACGATTTTGATTAAAATACCGTATGTTAAAACTATTTACCTGACAAATAAAATGTATATTTTGAATTTTCTGTGAATAGCCTCTGAAGACTACTTTATTCTGAGTGAATTTTACGGAATTTTGCATAGTTGCCAAACGTAATAAATTGACAAAGCTTACCACACAAGAAATGTAGAGCACATTAAAACACACATTTCATGTTGTATACATTTTTTCGTGGAGTTGATCGTTTTTTAAGATATTCCTTGTTTTTGGTTTCAGCTTCGTAAAATTTAACTTTTCTCATACAGGAATTTGTCAACTCCTGTCATACATGCAAAGGAACATCAGTGACATGGCAACCATCTTTTGACTATCATTTTAACCAAGGGTACTTCCTTATTTCTATTCTACTTACAAGGAAGCAAGTAATAACACTATTTCTGCTAATTTTTTGTCGATTAGCATGAAATAAATAGAAGCATAAGCTTTTTAACAATAATTTTTTGCCAAGATGTAGAGAAAGTCATGTGAATGGATCACATCAGATTTTTCCTAATTGTACTGTAAGTATTAATGACCTCTCAAACTCTAACTGTAAGTACTTACAGTGCTTGTTGGCATGACAATTAGTAAATTAATTGTAAATTTAGCTTACATTGTCAAATATGTGTTCAGAATGATTAATTTGCACATCTGGTATTTCCAAAAGGTTATAAAATACAACCTAATCTCAATGTTCGCATTATTAAAAGACTAAAATGGATTTGCAACGCCTATATATGGACACCAGAATATGAATGTACTGATTATGTAAATAAATAAATAGCCAAAATACCCCTTTAAGGGAAAAGCTCTCCTGCTGATGCAGGGAGTGTCTATTGGTAGCTTATTATGGTAGCATGCCCTAAGAGCCTCGTGCTTAAGAGATTGCCTTATTGACTTACGTGCTTAACCGCTAAAATGCACACTTAAACCTGCAGTTTATTCAATATTCTTAAGTTACTCACTGAATTTGTGGTTACAGATTGCATGAATAGTATTTTCTTTGGTTTAGTTTAACACTTATATTATCATGCTCTTTGCTTTAGTTTAATACTTCTTATCATTATCACTGTCACTAAGTGTCAAGTATATTTTTTTGGGGGTAACTACTCTTTCCATTGTTTTTCACTTGAGTCTGTTTTTGCCTTGTCTTGACCACAGTGTTGCCCATTTGAATTCATCTAACGGTCGTGTCTTCTGTCTCCCTGTCGTTCTCAGTCTTATTCTTGGGTGCTGTAATGCGATGGGTTCAACGCTAATAGTGTAATCTAGCGACGTGTCCTCCCCATCTCCATTTCAGCTGATCTGCCCTGCAGCGGCGTTAGTCGCCCTTATCTTCTTTCTAATTGTCTCGTTTATCATCTTGCCCCGTATGTGCTGTATTTTCCTCTCCATCTGCGCTGGAAAATTTGGTGCACTGCCTTTTACTGAAGTTATAGAACTGATTTTATAAAAGAACTTATTTGCGAAGAAGCGTCATCCGGATCTGGTCGACCTTCGAGTGTCTCCCCTCATCCCTCCCTCCCTGGGGCCAAGTAAGTGACAAAGGGCTACAAGGGCCTATGTGTAGAGCTCTGCCCCAGTCCTGAGGGCCCTATCCGTGACTAATCCTAATCCTAAAGCATTCGAAACTGAAAGGAAACCCAATATATACAATATGTATTGTAATGAATGTACTTTGAGTAAACTATGAAATAAATAGTTTTGCTGCCAGCTGTCCCAGTGATTGGTATTGGAATTTTCTCTTAGGTACGCATCGGTGGGACAAAAATGGACAACGCAATTTAAATCTGCTGAGAATATTTAATGGACAAGCTGGTAACTGATCTGGTTGGCACGAGTTGCTGATTGTTTTAAGATAATACTCCTTAAACTGTTCCTGAATATAGCCATGAGGAATTACAGAGAATTGTGTCATATGAAATCTGCAAAC
This sequence comes from Hymenopus coronatus, assembly GCA_030762935.1. Lineage (NCBI taxonomy): Eukaryota > Metazoa > Arthropoda > Insecta > Mantodea > Hymenopodidae > Hymenopus > Hymenopus coronatus. The sequence goes on from CM060897.1 coordinate 35,196,598, forward strand.
TTCCAGAACTTTACTTTGTGGGCATACTTTGTTTGCATAGTACAGTAAAGAGTTTACACTGATTCATCGTGATGCATTTAACTACTAGACGTTGAATCCCTTCCAATCACCGCTAAACTCATGATGAGCCTAGCGCTGCACTACGATCACTGTAGCAAGAGTAGAGTTACATTCACAATGAGATGCAAGCATAAGCGCAGGCGCGAAGGAAGACCATTCACAATGCAGTCATAATCATAACGCAAGAAGTTGGCTTGGATTTCTAGATATGTAAATTGTATACATACTGATATCGTCCAAACGCTCCGCAAGTTTCAAATTGAATAACATAACCAACAAAGTCATATAAGAAAGTTCACTCAATCATTTCTAAATAAATAAATAGGCTACAAAAATTAATACAGTGATGTAACAATACTTGTTTAACCAAAATATTGAAAATAGAGCAAGCATGGAGACTGTATAAAGCGATGCACCTTATAATTTATGAGAGCCAAGATGGTGGGTACATCCATTAAATGAAAGGAGTCCCGCCTAATACTGATTATCTTACCATAATATCTATCTTCTGCGTTGTAAAATTTTACCCTTCATGTTTGCATCTGAGATGCACTCTTCATTCTCTGACTTTTTAACCCTAAGTAATTTTTCCGTTGCTAATTATTATAAATGACTTACATATTTTCAACAATCGTTAGATGTTAGAGTGAATTGACTTCCTAAACACCGAATCTTGAGCTTAATGAAGTTCCTGCTTTCTGAGTTTCTAGCAACTTAATTATTTTCACCACTATGACTTTGTTAGATGTTAGAGTGAATTGACTTCCTAAACACTGAGTCTTGAGCTTAATGAAGTTCCTGCTTTCTGAGTTTCTAGGAACTTAATTACTTTCACCACTATGACTTCGAGCTAATTGCTTTTCCCAGCGCAACTTGACTTTAATAACGACTTCTCTAACAGAGTTCTTATAACTAAGCTGGCCCGTGGCTCAGCTGGTAGAGCACCTGCCTGCTGTGCGGGTGGTCCTGCCGCTCGATTTCCGGCTGAGGTGGTAATTTTTCCCCGGCAAAGAAAATTTCCCTTTCATTTCCAGAGCCTGGAAGTATGAATGAAACTATGAATGTGTGTGTGTGTGATCTAATGAAGAAAACTAGAAACCCTATGACAACAGTACACCTCTTTCAAAGCTGAATGCCGTCGATATGACCACACAGTTAAAGCCTGTGAGATGGAACAATAAAGAAAAATCTTCCAGCCGGTGCTGTAGCAGTATGTCTCACTAATGACTTGCCTACAACATAATTATAACATTCGTTGAGTTTAATATATGGAATTATTTATCACAATTATCTCCCTATTTCCTCATTATTTCTTAATAAAACAGTAATTAATTTAATATGACGATAATTGAGATATCAATAGATTTGAAAGATAACACTTCTATAGTGTTAAAATAAGGTATAGCTCACGCAGATGCCATCCTTTTAATTTCACGAACAAAAAAGAGTATACGTTACAGTGCAATAAATGTCTTATTACTTTCTCTACACGTACTATGTACGTAGTGCATAGAGAAAGTGTTGTAATGCATCAAATTTGATACCGGATTTCACCGGAAATACAAGTTTTGGATCACCCTGAATAAAATAAAAACATTTTTGGAAAAAGACCCTTTTGTATGAGTGTGCATGTATGTGTGTGTGTGTGTGTGTGTGTGTGTGTGTGTGTGTATCTGTGGACAGCATAGCTCAAAAACGAAAAGTCCGTTAAATACCAAACTTAGTATGTAAGTTCGTATCTTCCAAATCTGGACACAAAGATTTGCAAGAAAATACCCCACTTCCAACTATCCTTTACATGGAACAATTTTCGAAAATTTTAATTTTCTCAAAATTGCCTATAACGATTTTGATTAAAATATCGTATATTAAAGATATTTATCCACAAATAAAATGTATATAATGAATTTTCTGGGAATAACCTCTGAAAACTACTTTATTCTAGATCAATTTTACGGAATTTTGCATAAATGGCAAACCGTATGTTATAGAAAAAACTACTAAACAGAAAATGCAGAAATCCTAAAAAAACACAATTTATGTTATATACATTTTTTTCGTGAAATGGATGTTTTTTTTTTTTTTTTTTTTTTTTTTTAGATATTCCTTGTTATTGGTTTCCACTTTAAAAAACATATTTTTCTCATACGGGAATTTGCCAACTCCTATTCATACAAACAAAGAAACTTCAGTCACGTAGTAACCAGCTTTTGATTAATAATTTAGCCTATGCTACCCTTTATTTCCCTTCTTGCATGGTAGTGAGTAATAAGACTATTTCTGCTAATTTTTTCTCGATTAACATGAAGTAAAAAGAAGCGTAAGCTTTTTAACAATAATTTGTTGTAGAGATGTAGAGAAAGTCATGTGAATGGAACAAAGATTTTTTTATACGTCTTCCTACATACAATTCTTATAAAAGCTATTTTTTCTGTATTTTGTCAAGAAAAATTCTTTTGAACTCTTACACTACACATTTCATTGCAGGCACGAAGGACATAATGGAAATTGAATTGATAAGTAAATGTTTAAATACAGGTTACTATCTGGTGGCTAGATCTAAATTTGTGTCTAGTAAGCCTTTGTCTATATCAGTGACACACAAATCAAAATGACTGGAACTTCACAGAGTATTCCCAGAACATGCAAAATATTGAATTTATTAAAAGGATTAATATCATAAATAATGGTATTTTAATAAAAATTGTTAGAACAGCTTTTGAGAAAATAAAAACCAACTAAACATTTTCTTTTTAAAGGTTAGTTTGGGTTTCGTGACTTATCTTCAGTAGATACAAATATAAATACAAACTTTGTGTTGTTCATGAACAATCTATTCTAGAGGAACATTCCTCTACGCTTGATTTTCCTCTTCCAGGTTTTACATAAACTTACACAACATTTAATGTAAGATCGAAACACTTCAAATTTACTTAATTTTAGAAATGTAAATTTCAAAAGTGATAGAAATACTGTAAACATTTAAGACTGTTAGACCTTCACACACAAGCTATACTCGTTGCATCTGTGTGGACAGTTGTGTAAGCCTAGCGACTCAGCTCAGCGAATTTGTTAAACTCGCGGCTGGCGTGAAAGCACAAATTACTCATGCACCAAGCACACAGGATGGGGGCATTGTTGTTATACTCATTGTCAGCTTGTTCACACTGATTACACTGTTTGTTCAAGCAGAATTCTCTTGGCGTTTGAAACGTTGATACGTATTTTGTTACTGCAATGTTTAATGGCTAGGTCATAACTGTGGAACAGTTGTGGCGGAAATGGTTAGGTATTTTTCGTTAACTGTTACGAACATTCCAGATTCAAAATAAGGCATTGTTCAAAATAATAGTTTAAAAATAACAATGAAGTACGACCACAAGCTGCATAATAGCAGCATACCTACTCTTGGTCTACTGATTCGGGATCTTTCCAATCAAATCGTAAATCTTCGTTCCTTTCGAATATAGCTGACGCTTCCATATTTCCATGTCATTCTACACTCAGATATATTAACAGATATACGTAATACACTATATAATTATAATAAATACTCTCTTAACTCATTACTCACTTAACTTAATGTTGACCCTTAAAATAGGGTGACAATTCACCCTGGGGACATTTAATTTCTCTATTGTGAGGTGAAAAACCTGCTTAGAGTGTTGGCTATCCTGATATGTTCATTTAATTGTTGCATAGTTTAGTCATTGTTGAAACATGTATATAAGTATTTCTGTACAGAAAACATCTAGGTGAAAAATCAGTCATGTTATCACTAATGTGAGTTTATATTTGTATTTATTTTTAGTTAATTTCCTGTAGTTTCTAAGTGGAGCATTGGGCATCGTCCACAGTTGGCATTGTAGGACGAAATTACGACTTGCGGAAATGGAGGAATTTTGCCAAGAAACCGTCTTCTTTCAAGGTATGGGGTTCTTTTACGTGCAAATAAATATTACATGGGACCACCGGCTTTACTTCCCTTCCGAAGGAAGCAATGCTAAGGATGTTTGCGTCCAAAAATATCCGTAAACCTCACCAGGTTTGGACCTGCAATCTTGGGTTTTAGAGGTTAGCATTGTAACTACTACATCACGGAGGGCGATTAATTTGTTTTCGAAAAATTCAACATTATTTCAGTCTTAAATTTGAGAATATGGAGTACACTATTACTGATGGGAAGAAATATGCAGGTGATGAGTTGCGAAAGTCTGTTTACAAGTTATCAATAAAAATGAGGCGTCTGACGAAGTAGATAATGAGTAGAAAGACATCTATGAACAGGATGATGTTATTGATAGAAGTGACAGTGATAGCAATGAAATTGAGGAAATGCAAAATAAAATAAAACAATCTGATGTGTACAATTCACATGACTTTCTCTACATCTCTGCAACTAATTATTCTTCAAAAGCATATGCTTCTATTTACTTCATGCTAATCGAGACAAAATTTGCAGAAATAGTCCAATTACTTCCTTCCGTGTAAGTAGAAGCGAAATAAGGAAGTACCATAGGTGAAAGTGATAGTTAAAAACTGGTTGCTATGTGACTTAAGTTCCTTTATTTGTATGGACAGGAGTTGACAAATTCCCATATGAGAAAAAGTGTTTCAAAGCTGAAACCAAAAACAAGGAATATGTCCAAAATGATCATCCCCACGAAAAAAAAAAAATTTATATAACATAAATTGTAAGTTTTAACGTGCTCTACATTTTTTGTATGCCAAGTTTTTTTTTTCCATCTCTTACGGTTTAGCAGTTATGCAAAATTCCGTAAAATTCATCCAGAATAAAATAGTCTTCAAATGCTATTCCCAGAAAATTCAAGATATACATTTTATTTGTCAGGTAAATCTCTTTAATATATGATATTTTAATCCAAATCGTTAGAGCCATTTTTGAGAAAAACAAAATTTTTGAAAAAAGTTCATGTAAAGGGTAGTTGGGTGTGGGGGGATTTTTTTCAAAATCTTCGTGTCGCATCCTGGAAGATACTAAACTTAAATACCAAGTTTGGTATTTTACCGACTTTTCGTTTTTAAGTTATCGTGTTCACAGACACACGGACACACACACATAGACCTTTTTCTGAAAATGCTTTTTTTTGGGGGGATACAGGAGACCCTAAAACATATATTTCCGGTGAAATCTCGGTATCGAATTTTTTGATGGAGTGCAATTCCTTCTCTATCCACTATGTACATAGTACATAAAGAGAAAGTAAAAAGAAAAACAGAAGTAGAACAGAAAATTCTTGGTTTGAATTCAAAGGAGAGGACATCATTATTCCAAAGAAGACTATTCTTAAGGAGACAGTAGTGTATATGTAGAACAACTATGCCAGGTCCAGGTGATGCAAATATGCTGAATGGTATTGTTTGTCACACCAACCAAGAAATGTCTTTACAAAGAGAGAGAAAGAGTATTCCGAACAAAATCTTACTGGTGGCATCACTGTGCCAGAGCTGGAAGCATACACGACCTACTTTTTATCACTGATGCTAGAAAAGATGACCATATGATTGGGGATTTTCTAAGGAGTGCCTTGGGAACTCCAATTTATACTTCAGTTATGTCAATTATTACAAATTGTTTGAGATTCGATAATAAGCAGACCAGGGCAGCCGGAAAAGGCGATGTGTGTAAGAATTTCATCTGTGGTGAACATAGGGAATTTATTTACAAAACTATTTGCATAAATTACTGTGATTAGCATTTAAATTTCAGCAAAAGAATAACTGCCTTGCCATATGTTTATTATACTTATCCTACAACAAATTTTGCTATTGTTTACATGTGATTAAGTTTCCAACACCCTGTAGCATTGGGTTTATATATTGTATTAATCATGGTATGTATTTTGAATTAATGAAAGTATTAAAATTTGTATGAATTTAATACTTACAGCGATTATTACAGCGTAACAATTATAATTTTAAGCAGGATGAAAATGTATAAATTTGTGCATTTTTAATGTTACTTCTTAAGGGTTAAGATACAGATACACACGCAGACAGACAAAGACGTTTTTCTGAAAATGCTTTCTTTTCTATTCAGGGTGATCCAAAACAGGTATTTTCAGTGAAACCTCGGTATCGAATTTTTGGGTGGAATGCAATACCTTTTCTATACATTATGTACATAGTACGTGTGGAGAAAGTAAAATTGCATAACATCGTGAGAAATAACTAACTGTTGAAAACATTTTAAAATGACAAAGGATTGAAAAATTCAAACCAATAAGAACCCATATTGCGGTAATGGCTGAGACTACAAAAAGCTGTTTGAAGTCAATTGTGTGTTTTAAGATATCCACGTTTTTTTGTGAAGTACAGCGACTCTACATCCTTTCTATCACAGCGACACGCGATGGCAGGTAAATTAGCAACGGTAACTAACTAAATGGAATTGCTCAGCAATACTGGAAGATGACCTCGTTACTGAAATGTGATTTTCTTCGTCTTAACCTTGAACATTTAAATTATTCTAATTATTTAAATAAGAACAGATGATTTACAAAATTATCATAACTTTTATCATGACCATTTTCACTTTCTCTACACGTACTATGTACATAGTGTATAGAGAAAGTATTGCATTCCACCCAAAAATTCGATACCGAGATTTTACCGGAAATACATGTTTTGGGTTCCCCTAAACAAAAAAAAAAGCATTTTCAGAAAAAGGTCCGTGTGTGTGCGTGTGTGTGTCTGTGTGTCTGTGGACAGCATAGCTCAAAAACGAAAAGACAGTAGAATACCAAACTTGGTATTTAAGTATGGTTTCTTCCAAGGATGCAACACGAAGATTTTCAAGAAAATTCCCCCACCCCCAACTACCCTTTAAATGGAACATTTTTTCCAAAATTTTGATTTCCTTAAAATGGATCTAACAATTTTGATTAAAATACAGCATATTGAAGATATTTAACTGACAAATAAAACGTATATCTTGAATTTTCTGGAAATAGCCTCTGAAGACTACTTTATTCTGAATGAATTTTACGGAATTTTGCATAACTGCTAAACTGTAAGAGATGGACAAAAACTAACCATACAGAAAATGTAGAGCACGTTAAAACACACAATTATATTATATACATTTTTTCGTGGATTTGATCATTTTTAGATATTCCTTGTTTTTGGTTTCAGCTTTGAAAAACTTGTACTTTTCTCATACAGGAATGTGTAAACTCCTGTCCATACAAACAAAGGAACTTCAGTCACATAGCAACCAACTTTTGACTATCACTTTAACCTATGCTACTCCCTTATTTCGCTTCTACTTACAAAGAAGCTAGTAATAAGACTATTTCTGCTAATTATTCTCGATTAGCAAGAAGTAAATAGAGGCATAAGCTTTTTAACAATAATTATTACTAAGATGTAGAGAAAGTCATGTGAATGGAACACATCAGATTTTTATTCTAGCATCATCATCGTCATTGTCTGCAATATGGGTATTCAGGCCTATTCTTCTAAAAGGTCATCTTGTTATCTACATCGAGGTCAATCACCGAATTACATTTGGAGAATATTATAATGTTTTTCTTGTTGGGTTCAAAATGAAATTGAGTGTTAGTTATGCAGGCTGTTGAATTGCGATTATCAGTGTCCCATTCTATATTAGGCGTGAAATCCCGCTTAACTTTGTTTAGAGGCTTCTTTATCAAGCAGAGGTTCATTGAACTCCGCAATTCCATGGCACGACAGTCCACAAGGGGCCATCTCGGTGCGAGGCAAGGCCGGAGGGTGAGACGTGATCAGCGCTACGAGTCCCTCCCGACCGGTTGATGCGGTCTTCTCGATCTGGAGGCGCTACTTCAATCAAATAGCACTTCAATGGGCCCCATTTTTATGATGTGTATATCAGTGTCGGTACCATTTTCAAGTCTGGCTAATTCTCTAAGATTTATGAGTACACTTATTTTTATACCTCTGGTCATCAGCCGTACTGAGTAACACGCGAACTTGGAGAGCCGAGTTTTCTTTTGGGATATCCTTCTCCGAGCTATTATTATTATTATTATTATTATTATTATTATTACTTCTAATATTATTGTTGTCATCACCATATACAATAGTAGTAAAATAGAAAATAGCCACAATAAATAACAACAAAAAAACAACAAAAAAACAAAAACAGAACGTCATATTATCTTACCATCCAATTACAAATTCACAGACGAAATGTAGGCATATATTATAGTATTTATTAAAAAGTAATTCTTTTATTCACATTGCGTAATTCAAGAAGTAACCGCCTATGGTTACGGCCTGAGACAACAACGTTCAAATGTTTATTGAAAACATGAAAGAATTAATTCAAGATCTTCTCGGGCTTCTAGCCAGGTAAAAACTTGGCTTGACACCAACGTTTCGAAGAAGTGCATCTTCCTCGTCTTCAGGGTGAACTGATCTCAGTTCACCCTGAAGACGAGGAAGATGCACTTCTTCGAAACGTTGGTGTCAAGCCAAGTTTTTACCTGGCTAGAAGCCCGAGAAGATCTTGAATTAACACGTCGCCAGGAAAGCTATAGTTCTTATGAAAGAATTAATTTAGAATCACAATAATGAGTTCTTGCTGAGGAAACAATGGAAAATCGAATCTCTCAAGGCACTTCCGTCAGATGACGGAAATATTATTGAACACATTCATTTATGATGCACGTGTGTAATGCCGTAATTTTTTTAATACAGTGTGAATTTTATGAAACGAGCCATAGCCTCCTTTCGTAACCACATGTAAATTGAAAAAAAAATCCTACATAGGTATATCATACAATGGTTTTTGTACGGCAGTTCGAAATTAAAATAAAATAAATATAAAAACGGAGTAACTATTTTCATGGGCAAATACACCTATTATTTGTGTGGTCATATGCGTTTAAACAAACATTGGAAATAATTGAATAATTGGTTCCCATGATAATTCTACGGTCTGAGAACAATTGCTTTGCTTAGTTACTTGTTTCAATAAACGTTGATTAAATTAAAAACCATAGCTCATTTAGAAGATTTTGCCACATGCAATTACAGTTCAGCGGATGTAGTGTAATCTGCTATAGGAGATTTGTTACCTAAAACTCGAATGTGCTCCATTCACATGATATTCTCTATATCCCTCTAACAAATTATTGTTAATAAGCTTATTCTTCTATCCGCTCCATGCTAATTGAGATAAATACAAGTAGAAATACTCTTATTACTTAGTTCCTCATCAGTAGAAGGGGAATAAGGAAATACCCTAGGATAAACCGACAGTCACATGTTTTAAAATGTGGTTGCTATGGGATTGAGATACGTTTCCTTGCGTGGCTAGGAGTTGACAAGTTTCTGTATGAGAAAAGTTTAAGTACTTTAAAATTGAAATCAACAACAATGAATATCTCGAAAAAGGTCAATGCTACGAAAAAATGAATATTACATAAATTGTGTGTTTTAAGTAGATGTGCAATTTTTGTGTAGTAAGTTTTTATCTATCTCTTACGGTTTACTTGTTACGCAAAAGTCAAAAACATTCATCCAGAATAAAGAGGTCTTTAGAGGTTATTCCCAGTAAATTCAAGATATTCGTTTTATTTGCAATGTAAATATCCTTAATATAAGAAATTTTAATCAAAATCGTTAGACCCATTTTTTATAAAATCAAAGTTTCAATCTTTTTCCATGTAAAGGGTAGTTGGGGTAGAGGATTTTCTTGAAAATCTTCGTGTCGCATCCTTGGGAGATACCAAACTTAAATATCAAGTTTCGTATTTAACTGACCTTTCGTTTTTCAGCTATGCACACATGTGGCCATTTTTCTAAAACTGCTTTTGTTTTTCTGGAATCGGGGACCCCAAAACATGTATTTTCGGTGAAATATCGATATCGAATTTGTGGGTGCAATACCTTCTCTATACATTATGTACATAGTACGTGTAGAGAAAGTAAAAATGGTATGTTACACATTGTATTTTTACGTTTATATAGTACAAAACTTCACTTTCCGCACATGCAATCCTGGAAAATGGTGTGTGTTAATAAACCCTATATTTTTTCTGGACAAACATTTGTCCATATTATGGTTTGTAGCTACAAAAATTACGGTTTCACTTTACAGGGAATTCAAGATCTACCTTTTGTCAGTTTTACAAATATATTAAACAAATGCATCTCACTTCAAAGAAAATGCAATCCTATAAAACACAATTTATGTAATATAATTCATTATCAGCAATTAACTTTTCCGAGCTACTTGGTTTGACTTTTTAAACACCTTTAACACTAAGTTGCTAATCGCTTTTTCTGGTGGGCACGCAAAAAGTAAAACTTCAAAGTCATTACAATGTAAACAATTGACGATCGCTTCAAACTCCTGCATTCTTCTTGTATCTACAACGAAATGTGTAAATAACCATTTCGCCAAACGTTCATCTTCGTTAACATTAAATAGAAAGAAAAAGAATACATTTTGTAACAAAATGTTGTAGAAGATCAGGTAGCGAAATTCATTTGGATGTTACAATTCACAGCTTTCATATAGGACCCAATTTTCTAATGTAGTGGCTACAAAGGATTGTATGCAATACAATTATCAAGTGTAATTCTTTAATTTTAATCACTATTCATGTTCACATAAAACTGTTCTCAAATTAGACAAATTAGACTTGGTTTCAAGCCCGATGTGAAAATATAACTATTTAAGTGAATTTTTATTTTCCCTATCACCTACCTTTAGTAGGTAAGAGGATATATTATAATCTAACCAAAATATTGGTTTCAAGATACCGGAATATATGTTTTAATGCCCCCTGGATCCAGAAAGCCTTTATACAAAAAATGTTTATGTGCGTGTCTGTGTTTGTGAACCACATAACTCAAAAACGAAATGTCTTATAAATACCAAACTCAGAGTTCAGGTTCAGCAACTTCCAAATATATGATACGAGGAAACTTAAGAAAATACCACACTCCACTTACATTTTCTGAAATTTCGGATGTTTACAAAAACTATTCTAACAACTTTGATTAATATAGTCTATTTTAAGTTATTTAGATAACAAATAAAATGTATATTTTGCATGTTCTAATATCTAAAACCTGTGAACCAGCTTCGTTCGGAAGCAATGTTTTATATTAAAGAGAGAAAGACAGAAAACGTATTAAAAAAAGTCCGGTGTTCCATTCACCTGACTTTCTCTAGCTGTTCCGCAAATAAAGTTTTCTTACATAATATTATTCTTTTATCTGTATTATACTAATCGAGATAAACGTTGGCAGAATGGTCTTATTATCTGCTTCTTTGTAAATATAAGGGAAATCAAGGTAATACCTAGGCTAAAGCGATAGGTAAATCTTTTAAAAACCGGTCGCTATGTGGAACATTTGAAAGTCAGTTCTATTTGCTTACTAGGAACAAACAAAAGAGAGAGAAAAAAGATGGTATTCTGTTTGAGTCAAGCTGAAGTAGCTTAAAACTAAAATTAATAAAAACCCATTAACTCTGTCAAAAAAAAGTTTATGACATAAATTGTGTGTTTTAACTAGATCTGCACTTTTTGTCTAGAAGTTTTTGTCTATCTCTTATGGTTTACCACTTATGTATAAGTCATTTAGAACAAAGAGGTATTCAGAAGCATTCCCAGAAAATTCAAGATATACATTTCGTTTGTCATAAAAATATATTAAGCATGTGGTATTTTAATCAAAATCGTTAGAAAAAATCAAAATGTTCCAAAAATGTTACATGTAAAGCGCAGTTGGAAGTAGAGGGCATTTCCCTGCTAATCTTCTTGTTGCATCCTTGGAAAATACAGCTTTTGTATTTAATCGACTTTTCGATTTTGGGTTACGCAGCTCACAAACAGGCACACACACAAACACACGGACATTTTTCTAAAAATATTTTTGGGGGGAATCAGAGGACCCTAAAACATAAATATCCGGTGAAATGTCGTTATCGAATTTTTAGGTTTAATACAATACCTCTCTATATACTATGTACATTGCACATATGTACTAGAGAAAGTAAAAATGTATTTCTCTTTAAAGCACAATTTATTTTAAATATTTTCTTTTTTGACATCTATTTCCGAGATGTTCGTTTTTATGCGTTTGATTTGTTAATACTCCGCAATTTTTGTGAAATACTGACGCTTTCAATTACTTTTCTGATGTCATGGGAAGAGAATGGAATTTAAATTCCTTCAAATAGAGGTCCGATTTTAAAACTTTGGATATCAATATGGTTTCCTCTATCCCTCTTGTACCTTTAATGAAATGTGAAATTGTATCATTTCTGTAAATATTTATCTCGATTAATATAAGGTACTTGGAAGAATTTGCTTTCGTAAGAGTAATTTGTGGAGATTAGATCAGATTAAATGATATTCAGCTGAGAAAGTAATATGAATATAATACTCCATACTGTATTAAAAATGAACCATATGGATATATGTGAAATCTTAAAAGCGAGGAGAAAGGTTTTTTCATTCTTTCTTCCTCTCTTTACCTGGTTGGTCATATCGGACGATAAATGAAATCGGTGAAATGATCTCGGGGTCCATGGAGCTTAAAATTACTCGATATTCGTCTTCTCAGGAAAAGGAACACCCGAAAAAAACCTTACCAGGGAAACTCAACCTATGCGAGATTCGAACTCGTGACCTGTTGAATGTGAGGTAGATACGCTACACCCACAGTACCCAGGCGGCTGAGAAAGTTTTGTTGAACTCCGAGTTTTAATTACTACGTTTCCAGGAGGAATTCAAATCGATTTCGGTTCACATTCCGTAATGAATACAGCATGAAAACGCGGACTCAGATCTATAGAATCTAGGATCCGGATCGGATCGGGATCAGATCGAAACTTTGTTGTATGGAAACGCTTCCATATTCAAGTGCCGAAGATGCTGTTTTCTACTGCAATCTTTGCAGCACTCTTCACGCTCGTAATTTTGTTGTTCCTAATAAAATCGCCTGAGCTGGTATAACAAAGCACACAATAATCATTTTTATCGTTTTCAAAACATTTATTCCTCTCAAAAACATTCACCTGTTTATAATACATAGATCAATGTTTAACAGATTCGCCAACATAAATCCAAGTTGACTAACGTAAAATTTTGTATTATTTATTCTCCAACGAAAAACTATATATATTTATATTGAATTTAACACGTGAAACACTGAACTTATTCAACGGAATTGGATTTAAATTGATTTCAATTCACCATGGAAACATAGTATTAATTTGAACTAAGATCTGAAGCTTTCCTGACGACGTACAAACTCTAGAAGCGCGAGAATATTAATCTGTTAACGATTTTTCCCAAAACAAGAGAATAATATGTTTGAGACTTTTAGGTTAATTGTTATGATTATTGCTCTTTGCGGTTGAAAGTAGGTTGAACGCAATAACTAGCCAAAACTAGGTTAACAGTTTTACTTTTGTTTTTCCAAAAGCTTTCAATTTATAACAACGGTAGGACTCACATTTAACGGAGAGTGGCTTGTAAAAACGGTGGGTGGCACAATTTTTATTTCTTTTGCTTTCCTTTGGCCGAAGAGTAACGAGATCTAGATGAGAAATACAAAAGGGAGCAGAAAATCGTATAAAACGTTTTTCTGCCTCCGCTACCAGCATAGACATCCTTCATCTGTTGTTTTCAGCCGCCTGCCTTTCCATGTTAGGGAATTGAAACATCTGGGCGTGTCATTTCAAAATGTACCAGGCCGATCCGTTCACATCAAAGTGTAACACTTCCCACGATATACTCTCAATGTTACGTTCCCACGATATTTTCTCAATATTTCGTGGTTTTTATGTGCGTATTTTAGTTCCGTGAGGTATTTCATTGCGCAGTAAAAACGGTTGAAATAACTGAGAATTAATAAATCAACATACATAAAAGGTAAAGATAGTAGCTTACGGAGGAGTAGGGTACTGCAAGTACAGCTTTGTTTAAACGTCGTGACACTCCATATGCGCAAGAGAAGACAAATTTAAAAGTGATGGAAATGGTAGGGTAGCAAGAGACCGCTCACACCAAATGAACACTGCCTCCACCTCTCTTATTATACAAGTGGGCTGCTCAGTGCTGGTGCGCAATTATGCTTCAGGAGTGGGGGAATGTCACGTTGTTCCAGGGATTTTCCTTTTTGCATTCACCATGGCTACTTGGAGTGATGGATGAGGGGACAGACCCAAAGTAAGACCAGATCCGGATGACGACGGGCGCAAGCACGGACGGGGTTACTGAAGTTTCCATTTCGAAGCTGCCTAAAATTCAATGGCAATATTTCACCGATAATACATGTTTTGAGGTCCCCGAATCCTAAAAGCCTGTTTAAAAAGGCCAGTGTGTCTGTTGACAGCATAATTAAAAACGAAAAGTCGGTTGGTATTTTAAGTTTAGTATCTTCCAGGAATGCGACACAACCCAACCGCAAACTACGCTTTATATGGAGCATTTTTCAAAATGTTCAATTTTCTAAAAAATGTCTCAAACGATTTTGATTAAAATACCGTATATTAAAGATATTTATATGTAAAATAAATTGTATATCCTGAATTTCTTGGGAATAGCCCCTGAAGTCCTCTTACTGAATGACTTTTGTATAATTGGAACACTGTAACAGATAAATAAAAACCTACTGCACTAAAAATGTAGATATTTAGATCTCGTTAAAAAACACAAATTATGCCAAATACATTTTTTGTAGAGTTAAGTATTTCGCAGATATTTCCTGTTATCAATTTCAATTTTAATATACTTGAACTTTTCTCAAACGGGAAGCTTTCGTCCATCTCATATCTCTTTAGTTTTTTCTCCTGGCTATCAAAGAGAAACGAATTTCAACGACAAACACATAGCGACAGCTTTTAAAAGAATTGACTGTCGCATTAGCCTTGTGCATTTCTCAGTTTCCTTCTAGTTATAAGTAAATTAGTAATACGACAATGTCTGGTAATGCTTATCTTAATTAGCATGATGTAGATAAAATAATTATGTTTTATAAGAGTGATTCATAGAAGAGGTAGAGAAAGCATGTGAATGAAACACATCAGATTTTTTTGGTTTGATATAATTTACTACAACATTGTGAGTAACGTATCACTGACACAAGAATCACCTGATATATACATACAATAATAATATGTACTATAATATTTGGGAACATTTCAACTTGCCTTGTGAATGTCCGCATCGGATCTATGTATTTCCATTGAATTCGATGCTGAATGAATTGAATGCAGCACTTCATTTTGCCTTTTAACGGGAAGAAAGAATTTTAAAAATGGCGATGAAAAACAAATTAATTTGTGTACAAATGATGTCTTTTCAAATACACGCTGCGCTGTTCCATACACTCGGATAACAAAAGCCATTGTGTTCTGTAAGATTACGGCAGTTGGAGGAAAGATTTTATTGACGTTCGACTTTCCTGCTTTATACTTCACTATAATGAGAAA
Organism: Hymenopus coronatus; assembly: GCA_030762935.1. Classification (NCBI taxonomy): domain Eukaryota; kingdom Metazoa; phylum Arthropoda; class Insecta; order Mantodea; family Hymenopodidae; genus Hymenopus; species Hymenopus coronatus. The sequence goes on from CM060897.1 coordinate 35,212,121, forward strand.
GCGACGTATTGCTTTTTACTGCGCCCTATCAAGTGACATCTGCTTCTTTTGGGTTCGTTCGTTTTGATGCCTATTAGACCCCTGAGCCAATGGCGTAGCCTGTTATTAAGGTTCGGGTATTCGTTAGAAAATTACCTAAACAGAATTTCCTAAACAGTATCAAACTTTTTTTTTGGTAGGCAATGACACTAATGATACATGGATTGAAGATGGAAATCCAGTAGAATGCGATGGCGGGCGAAACCGGAGAACCCACTCCTTTGAGACTTTGTCCACCATAAATCCCACATGTGGTCGCTAGGGATCGAACCCGGGCCGCCTAGGTGAGAGGCTAGTGGTCTAACCACTCAGCCACGGCGCGGCCGAAGTCAAACTTTGCTCAATGTTCAACATCATGATAGACTATCGACAATTTCAAAAACAAAAACAACACCATCTCAAACAGTATGAAAATATTTAACAATGTAAATTCATGTAAAATCAATGTACAAATTTGTGTAGAAATATATGTCTGGTCACGATATTCTCTAAAGATCAAGTAATTTAAATAAATAAATTTTAAAAAATATAGTTGCCCATATCAGTATACAGAATTTAAACCAGACAGCATACAGCGAAAATAATTATTCTATAATGCCATCTTCTTTTTTCATAAAGATTAAATGTGAGGAACTTTCTTACTGTATCAAACATCAGTTTATTTCCATTTTCGTTGCTACAGTGGCACTGAAACAATGTTTTGTGGTGCTATTGTTTGTCTCTTGGATGTACTTAAACTTAACTCCATGGCACAACAGTCCACAAGGGACCTTGGCTGCTGCATCCCCCACCTCGGCCTGAAGGCATCATGAATGGGGGTGCAGTGCTGGAGGGTGATCAGCGCCTCGAATCCCTCCCGGCCGGTTAATGCGGTCTTCTAGATCTGGAGTCGCTACTTATTAATCAAGTAGCTCCTCAATTGGCCTCCCAGTGATCTCACGAGGCTGAGGCATCCCGGACCAGGTCTCCCAGAGGGAGAAAATTCCCCACACATACCTGGAAACGAACTCAGGCCCCCCCCTTGGATACTGTGAAATTACCTTCTTCGTATGCCGGGCCAGGGGGCTCAGGCGTTTCATCTGGAGCTGGCCGGCCTCTTTGACGCATAGGTTTTTTCGGTGTTTCTCCCGGGTCACTAGGCGAATTCTGGAGAGGATTCTTCATTCCCCCGAACTTCCAGTCCCTTCATTTCATCCCAATCGGTCTCTTTCAGGTTATAAGTGCCGATGAGGACTGTGGAAGAGGCGTCATTTCGTGGAGGTGACTGCGCTCTTGAAATGCAGCTCTCGGCAGCAGGATGGCGTTAATGGTTGTCGGCGGACTCAGGTGGAGTATGCGGAACTGAGGCATGGGCTCGTTACGCTCCTCGTGTCGAAATGAATGCTTGAGAATTGTTATGGACATTCCACTACATTCTACTATATTACACTCATCTCATCCTTCCTCAGGGGGTCTGACATATAATAAGCCCACGGTTAGTGGAATTCCCCTCCGTAACGTACACACACACACACACACTCACACACGTCCGTAGTGATGCAAAATATTTATCATCGCAACACAGCAAAAGTAAATTGTTTATAATGTATTCAATAAATTACGATTTACGAGAAAATTATGCAAACACTCAACTTTTAATTAGTGCCTACCAGGTATAAACATATTCATTATATGTATTAGGCTTCTCACATATAATGAACTATAATTAAAGAGAGGAGATAGAAATTATAGTAAAAATGGAAATGGAGTGTCATTTAAGGACGCTCTTTAACTACTGCGGTTTCTCGGCGTCCCATTCTATACAGGGCGTGAAAGACCGCCTAATTGGCTTGAGGTTCTTTTAAGCAACGTGAATGTTTTACTTCCCTTCCGCAGGAAGCTATTCTAAGAATTTTTACGCCCGAAAATTATCCATCGTCCTCCACCGGGTTTGAACCCGCGACCTTGGGTGTATGAAGTGAGCATGGTAACCATTACACCACGGAGGACGATAAAATTATGATGATTAGACACCGATGATGAGGCCTATAGAAAAACCTGATTCATGATCTTCAATTACCAAACAGATGTTTACTTTTCTAAGGAAATACTACATAAGCAGTAATAGCTAGCATATAACACAACCTCTGAAACTTTATTTTAAAAAAAGGAGTGGAGTTCCTTACAAATAAATTAAGATAGCATACAAATAAATATATAGAATAGCCAATATAATTAACTGTGGTGAAAAACTTCATATGTATAACTATATAAGATTAAAACTTAGCGTAAATTTTAAGCTAAAAACAATGTTATACAAATTATCTAGTAATTAGCACTTAAGTGTGAAGAAAAAAATATTTTGTTTGTTAACGATGCTGTTAATTTCCTGAATCACACGCTGCTACTGTGCCAGAATTATCCCTGAGAAAATATTTTACATACCTGAATAAAAAAAAAAAAAAACATTTTTAGATACATCTCCGAATGTGTGTCTGCGTGTGTGATTGTAGACAGCTAGTTCGGTGATGTACCAAACTTGGTATTTAAGTTCAGCATCTTCCAAGGATGGGACACGATTTTCAGGAAAATCGCCACCCTCAACTTAATTTGCATGGAATATTTATCGAAAATTTTGATTTTCTCAAAAATGGCTCTAACGATTTTGATTAAAATATATTTAAGTCATTTTTATGACAAACAAGATGTATACCCTAATTTTTCTGGGAATAGCCTCTGAATACCTCTTTATGATGGACAAATTTTGTATAACTTTTGTAAAACTGGTAAACCGTAAGGGACTGACCAAAACTTACTACAAAAACTATAGTCTCGTTAAAACACACAATGTCATATATATATTTTTGTTGAATTAACCATTTCGGAGATATTCCGTGTTACTGGTTCCAATATTAAACTACCTAAATTTTTCTCAAACGGGGAGACATCTTTCTTTTCACCTCTCTTTTTTACTTTCTCTATACGCACCATGTACATAGTGTATAGAGAAGGTATTGCACTCCACTAAAAAATTCGATACCGAGATTTCACCGGAAATATATGTTTTAGGGTTCCCTGTATAAAAAAAAGTATTTTCAGAGAAAGGTCCGTGTGTGTGTGTGTGTGTGTGTGTGTGTATGTCCGTGTGTCTGTGAACACGATACCTCAAAAACGAAAAGTAGCTAAAATACCAAACTTTGTTATTTAAGCTTAGTATCTTCCAGGGATGGGACACGAAGATTTTGACAAAAATCCCCCCACCCCAACTACCCTTTACATGTAACTTTTTTCGAAAACTTTGATTTTATAAAAAATGGCTCTAATGATTTTGATTAAAATATCGTACATTAAAGACATTTATCTCACAAATAAAATGTATATTTTGAATTTTCTGGGAATAGCCTCTGAAGAGTAGTTTATTCTGGATGAATTTTACTGAATTTTGAATAACTGCTAAACCATAAGGGATGGACAAAAACTTACTGCACAGAAAATGTAGAACACGTTGAAACACACAATTTATGTTATATACATTTTTTTCGTGGTGTTCGTCGTTTTTTAGACATTCCTTATTTTTGGTTTCTGCTATGAAAAACTTATACTTTTCTCATCAGGAATTTGTCAACTGCAGTCCATACAAACAAATGAACTTCAGTGACATAGCAACCAGCTTTTGATTATCACTTTAACCTATGGTACTCCCTCATTTCGCTTCCACTTACAAGGAAGCAAGTAATATGGCTATTTCTGTTATTCTTTTATTGATTAGCATGAATTAAATAAAAGTATAAGCTTTTAAGAATAATTTGTTGCAGAGATGTAGAGAAATGGTACACATCAGATTTTTTACTCCTGGCAACCAAAAAGAACGAAATTTCAATTTTTCACAACGACGGGCTTTTAAAATATTTGCAAATCCCTTTAGCCTAGTGCAATCCCTTATTTTCCTTCTGCTTACAAAGAAGCAAGTAAGAACACCAATTCTGCTAATGTTTATCTCCATTAGCATGATTTAAATAAAATAATCTTTTATAAGACAATTTTGTTTTTCGGAATAGCTACAGAAAGTCATGTGAATGGGACACATCAGATTTTTTAATTACTGCTCTTGAAGTTATTTAATCAATAACAAGCTAATTACTGTATAAACCACAGGAATTATTTATCATTGACTTAACACAGTTTTATAGAAAGCTCGGGCAACCAAGATAGATCCACGGTAACGTCCGAAACGTGCACTCAAGAGGTCCCGGTTTTGATTCCCGTCGACTGCCCACTTTTAACTTAGGATATTTATGATTTTCCCTAATGAGTAGGCAATGCTGTGGTGTTCTCATCTACCATGATTTCCTTTCAAGTATACCCATTCATTCATTTCCCTCATACTTTTTCACGAGTGCTTCTAGATTTCGGGCCGAATGGCGATGCTATATAGATGGCACAGATTCTTCCTGAAAGGAAAGAGTACTCTCTCCGTGGATACTAAAGGGCTTCTTGGTCGATGGATGGTTCACTTTAAGCAGCTACGAGTCTTCGAGCCTGGAACTGTTAAGGACGTCAGCGCGTCTCTGTGGCCTGTCTACCTCTGTAGGCTCCTATGATTCCTTCACCTCATCCCTTCCCCGCGCTAGAGGGTTCGGATCAGAATTAGGATTGGAGAAGTAGAGTCAGCCTGAGAAACTCACTGCAATAGCTGATCTCCTGTTTCAAACAATTAATTCACATTAAATGACCTAGAAGTTGGTTAATTTAAAGCCCGGGACTTAAATACTTACATAATTCATCATTGAGGTGTGACATCTCAAAATAATTCGAGATCTCCTTGTGGTTTACCGAGAAAAACGCGAGTCATAGAATTATGTGCTGTGCCGGCATGTTACCATAATAGCTCAGTGGTCAGAGCAACTGGACGGGAATCAGGAGATCGGTGGTTGAAATCTCGGCTCTGGCATTGAATTTTTCAGTTTGACTCTATCTCTCCAACTTCTGTTCTAAACACGACTGGTGCGGAGGAAACAATTTACAATGATTAGGATTACTCGTGAACTGAGTGCAGAGCTCTCTTGGACTCTTTTGTGACTCAGGGAGGGAGGAGGGGAGATATCCGAAGGGGACCAGACCCGGATGGCGACAGATGCAGGCATGGACAGGGTCCCTCCGATTTCAGATTGAGCACCTCCAATGTCGCCCGGGCCTTACCTATAAACCCCGAGCCTGCGAGAGTCCCTGAAGGGGTCCTAGTCTGAAAGCATCGAAAGACAGGTTCCGATCGAATGGTACCAAAGAGGACGCCAGCCACCATTCAGACGCAACCCTCCAAAGATCATCGTTTGGTCCTTCAACCCTAAAACAGATGAGAAGGAAATGATGGATTTACCAAGGGAGAAGGGAAATGGTGACTCAAGTATGCAAGTTCATTAAGCCACGCGGCTGTGTTCTACCAGGTCCCCTTGCGCACAAGGACGGAAGTGGATACCCACTTACGCGCTTCAACCCCGAGAGGAAGCTAATGAAGACCTCGGGTGTGGGGGACCTTTATAAGCTTGGGTCTATTAAATTTCCAGGTTAGGGCGGAGGACATTAATGCGTCTCACAACCCCACCCAGGTGTCACAGCCCAGACGTACCCAATCTCAAAAGCGTGTCTGGCCACTGCCGCGTCGAGTCCAACCCAATCCGAACTCTCCTTTCCCGGAGGGGCTTCGTGTTCGGCCCAAATACTTCTAGTAACGTCAGAAAAACCACTTACAGGAAAAATTCAGGGAATGTAATAAATATTCTCAAAATTCGTCAGATGAGCCGAGGAAACCATCAACAAACCTATAGGACAGCAAAACCACCACGGGAATCAAGCCCACGACCTCTCCCATGCGAGGCTTGCATGTTACGATGGCGCTACCTCGTTTGGTGTCCAGAGAGTGTAAGTATTATCATCACCGTTATTATTATTATTATTATTATTATTATTTATTAATATTATTATTTTACTATTGTTATATGACATTGTGCAGCTATTTTCCTGCTGTTAATTTTAGATTGTTTTATTTCAAAATGTCAACCTCACTTTTGTTACATCCTTTGTATATCTACATAAAAATCTGATCGCTTAGTTTGAGATTTGCGAGTATTTTGGTTTATGCTAATGACCACAACCTGCAATTTTAGTGGATTTATTCCGTGTAGAGAATTTTATGATCTGAAATAACTACGTAGAAAAGAAGAATCTGTAAGCTTAGTTGTATAAAGATAATGGTCGTCTTTAAGCGCGCAATTTGCATGCAACATGATAATATCTGTTGGAATAACGGGACAGACAGATGAGGTCATGAATATATTTTATCTCTGATCACGGAAATGAAACGAGTCTGCAAGAGAAAGACACAAAAAATTAAAAGTTTCATGTCAAGAATATGAAAAACAATAGCGATTCTAACACATGAGATTGTCACAAAAATGCTCATGAAATGAAGTTCCATAATCCCTATTCTGTTTTATTTTACATTAGAATCGCGCGAAATTATTTTTTCGTTCTATTGCTACCCCTTTTATCTTTATTGTTAGAGAGGAGTACTAAATATGATCTGCGCTTGAAAGGACGTACACGTAATAAAACGCCCCGGGTGGAACGTGCTGCAGAGCTATTACTTTCTCTACACGTACCATATACGTAGTGTATAGAGAAGGTATTATAATGCACCCAAAAACTTGATTCAGAGATTTTACATTGCAGAAATATATGTTTTAGGACCCCCTGAACCCAAAAAATACATTTTTAGAAAAATGTACTTGTGTGTATGTGCCTTAGTGTGTGTGTGCGTGGTATTTAAGTTTTTAAGTATTTAAGTTCAGTATCTTCCAAACCTGGACACGAAGATTTTCAAGAAAATCCCCCACCCCAACTACCATTTACATGGGCAAAATTTCAAATATTTTGATTTCCCCAAAAATGGCTTTAATGATTTTTATTAAAATACCGTATACTATATTTACATGAAAAATAAAATATATATGTCTTGATTTTTCTGGATATAGTCCCTGAAGATCTCTTTATTCTGGATGAATTTTGCTGAATTTTTCATAACTGGTAAACCATAAGAGATAGATAAAACTTATTACACAGAAAATGTAGATCTCGTTACAACACATAATTTATGTCATATATATGTATATATGACATGTATGTATACATGATATGTATGTATATATATGTTTTTTTTTTTTTTTTTTTTTTTTTTTTTGTAGAACTGGCCGTTTCTGAGATATTTCTTGCCTTTGGTTCCAGTTTTAAAATACTTATACTTTTCTCATACATAAATTTGTCAATTCCTGACCATGCACAGAAACAAGTTTCAATCACCTAGCAACCAGCTTTTAAAACATTTGACTATCGTTTTAGCCTAGTGTATTCCCTTATTTCCCATCTACTTACACGGAAGCAAGTAATAAAACCATTCCTGCTAAGTTTATCTCGATTAGCATGGAGTAAATAGAAGAATAAGCTTTTTAATAATAATTTATTACAGAGATGTAGATAAAGTCATGTGAATGGAGTCCATCAGACTTTTTTTACTTTCTCTACCTCGTACAGCGTCACTATAGGTAGGGAAGATATGGACTCATACTAAAACTTCAACACCTAGATTTTACCAGAAATAGTTGCTTTGAGGACCCCTGAATCAGGAAAAAATTGTAGGAAAAGTTCCATGCGTGTGTGTTTGTGGTGTGTGTGTGTGTGTGTGTGTGTGTGTGTGTGTGTGCGCGTCTGTCTATGTGAACAGTATAACTCAAAAAACGAAAAGTCGATCAAGTACCAACTTTGGTATTTCATACCGGTATCTTTCAAGGATGCAAATCGAAGATTTTTAGATAAATTTCCCCACCCAAACTACCCTTTAAACGGTAGATTTTTAAAAATGTTCGATATTCTCAAAAATATCTCTGACGACATTAATTAAAATGTACATATTAAAGATATTTGCATGACAAAGAAATATACATTTTTTATTTTCTAGGAATAGCCCCTGAAGCCCTCTTCATTTTGGACAATTTTCGCAGAATGGTATACTATAAGAGGAAAACAAAATTTTGCTACAATATATGTAAATTTCGTTTAAACACAAATTTTTGTCAAATACTTTTTATGGAGTACACCACTATTGAGTTATTCCCTGTTTTTTGTTAGCTTTTCTCAAATAGGAAGTTGTGATATATATATATATATATATATATATAATTCCGCTCTATTTGAGCGTCCATGATGAAAAAAATGTGGATAATTATATATAGGGTCTCAGATGATGAAAAAAAAATGTGTATAATTATATATATAATTACATTATATACACATTTTTTTTCATCATGGACACTCAAATAGAGCGGAATTTTAACATTATCATATAGTGATCAGTTGTTAAGGTTATATGTTAATCCAACATCGTTTGACCTATGTCGACGTTGGATTAAAGTTATGAAATAATGCTCAAATGAGCCCTGGGTACATGGAGCTTAGAACCACCTTCATCTTTTCAGAATAAGGGAAAATCGACTTTTCGGTTTTGAGTTGCGCTGTTTACAGACACCTAAACCTATGTTCCTTTTTATAGTTTTTTAATTTAGAGGGCACCAAAACATGTACTTTCGTTGAAATCTACGGTACCAAATTCTTTGGATGCAATGCAATGCTTCTCTATCTACTTTTATGGTAGAGAAATTAAATGCATCATTGGTCAGTTAAAAAATAGAAATCCCAGGGCATTTCCACTAGAGATCGATACGATTATCAATATGTATTCCCGTTTTCGTTTCCGGGCTTTTATGAACCAAAATCCTGTATTGCTTCCCGTTCTCGTTTCTGTTTTGGTTACCGTTCTCGGACTATTGTGAATCGACCATAACAAACTAGACTTTTGTAGGATAGTTAAGAAGTTTGTCTACCTCTAATCTTTTTGTAATAAAGCGTTAACTACAAGTTATAAAAACAAACAGGGAACAAGTGAAGGTCGCAAAGAGTCCTAAAGAAGTTTCTATGACTGACTGAATTTATCTCGACTATGGAATGTTCCTTACTGCAGTCGTTTTGTACTTGTTACGGAACTAGGGCGCGCATTTCTGAGTCAAAATACCGAGATAAGAATCGCTGGCTACTGAGAAAAATTCCTCAAGAAGGGAGGGGAGCATGGCCTGCTGCATTAAGTCATAATGCCACATACCACTTAGCATATTTTGTACAGAACAGAAACCGGCTTTGTGAAATATCTCCTTTGCTAAATGGTATCTTTCACAGTACGTAATTATCTAGATGCGTTTTCGGTATGCACTGCTACAAATTGGGCGGATATGCAAATATGTACATGAATAAAATGGACAGAATCAATTAAGTGACTAGTTTATAATAATAATAATAATAATAATAATAATAATAATAATAATAATAATAATAATACAGTTGAAATAAGATAACCTGACTTTCGATAATACATTCCGTATAAATCGACATCCGTTTTTTACTTTCTCTTTACGTACTATGTACATAGAGTATAGAGAAGGTATTGCACTCCACCCAAAAATTCAATGCTGAGATTTCACCAGAAATGTATGTTTTAGGGTCCCCATATCCAAAAAAAAAGCATTTTCACAAAAAGCTCCGTGTGTGTGTCCGTGTGTCAGTGTGTCCGTGTGTCTGTGAACACGATAACTCAAAAACGAAAAGTAGCTAAAATACCAAACTTGGTATTTAAGTTCAGCATGTTCCAGGGATACGACACGAAGATTTTGAGAAAAATCCCCCCACCCCAAACTATCCTTTACATGGAACTTTTTCGAAAATTTTGATTCTCGCAAAAATGGCTCAAATGATTTTGATTAAAATATCATAAATTAAAGATATATACCTGACAAACAAAATATATATCTTGAATTTTCTGGGAATAGCCTCTGAAGAATACTTTATTCTGAGTGAATTTTATGGAATTTTGCATAACTGCTAAACCGTTAGACTTAGATAAAAACTTACTAAACAAGAAATGTACAGCACGTTAAAAGAAGCAAACTATGTCATATACATATACATTTTCGTGGAGTTCATCGTTTTTGAGATATTCATTGTTTTTGGTTTCAGCTATGAAAATCTTATTTTTCTCATATAGGAATTTATCAATCCTGTCCATATAAACAAAGCAACTTCAGTCACATAGCAACCAGCTTTTGACTACCACTTTAACCTAGAGTACTCCCTTATTTCGCTTCTACTTACAAGGAAACAAGTAATAAGACTATTTCTGCTAATTTTTTCTCGATTAGCAGGAAGTAAATAGAAGCATAAGCTTTTTCACAATAATTTATTGCAGAGTTGTAAAGAAAGTCATGTGAATGGAACAGATCAGATTCTTTTTTATTTTATATCCTTAAACTGGAATGTAATTATTGCTATAATCCACTATGTGGTATAAGCAGTATAGCTAAATTTTAACATGTGTACGTATTAGTGTTCATATTCATGCATATAAATTGCCACGTGCTTTCTATGTGGTATAAACAGAATAACTAAATTTTAATTTGTATACGTATTAGTGATCATATTCATGCATATAAATGTCCATGTGCTTTCCTGATCTGTTCAATTATTTGGTACGGTATAATGTATTCAGGTTTCAGTTATTTACTTTACAACACTAATTTACTGACATATTTTGTTATTTTTGTGGAACTACCGCGTGTTGACCTTCGATTCCTTAATATATACACATATTATATCAGTCACTGCCGCGATAACCGTTGTTGGTTTGAAGTCTTCAATAGCTTTGTCATGCTGTAGCTATTCATTTTTTTCTCAGGATATCATTAAACAGTATAGAATTTCTAGGCCAATATAAGCTAAAAGGTGTTTAAACAAGTGACTCTCGATTTAGTTATAAACCCTTAGTTCGTAAATACACATTTCGGTAAGCTGACACCTTTTCACATTAGGTCGAGTTATCCGGGTTCTGTTGTAGTAGCAGTAGCAGTAGTAGAAGTAGTAATAATAATAATAATAATAATAATAATAATAATAATAATCATAATCATAATAATAAGTATTATCTGACTCTACTTATCCATCTTCTGTCTTACACACGTCCTATGTGAAAAAACAATTAAATTAACAATAATTGACCTAACAGTTGGCTAAACTATGAAGCCTGTCACTTAAAGTACTTACAGCATTGTAAGTCGCCATTGGCGTTGTCATCTCAAAATAATTTGAGATCACCTTGTGGTGAGTTTTCGTTTCTTACTTACAGTTTACCAGTTATGTAAAATCCAGCAAAATTCACCCAGAATAAGGAGATTTTCAGAGGTTATTCCCATATAGAATATATATATATATATATATATATATATATATTATTTGTAATGTAAATATTTTAATATACGATATTTTAATAAAATTCGTTAGGGCCATTTTTAAAAAAATCAACATTTTCGAAATGTTTTCCATGTTAAGGGTAGTTTGGGTTGGGGGGATTTTTCTCAAAATATTCATGTTGCATCCTTGGAAGATACTAAACTTAAATACAAACTTAGGTTTCTTACCGATTTTTCGTTTTTGAGTTATCGTGTTCACTGACACACGGACACACTCGGATACAGGAACCCTAAAACGTGTATTTTCGGTGAAATCTCAGTATCGAATTTTTGGGTGGAGTGCACTACCTGCTCTATACACAATGTATATGGTACAATAAGAGAAAATAAAAATCTTACGTGTTCCACTCCATTCACATGACTTTCTCTACATTGCTGTAACAAATTATTGTTAATAAGCATATTCTACTTTATAATAATCGGGATAAACATTAGCAGAAATTGCCTTAAATACTTGCTTTCTTGTAAGTAAATGAGAAATATGGAAATACACTAGGCTAAAGTGATAGTCAAGTCTTTTAAAAGTTGGTTGTCATGTGGTTGAAATCCGTTTCTATGCAGTGCCAGGAGGTTACAACATTCCGTGTGAGAAAAGTTTAAGTAGGTATTTTAAATCTGAAACACATAACAGCGAATATCTCCGAAATGATCAATGCCACGAAAAAACTTATAGGGCATAAATAGTGTGTTTTAACGTGATCTCCATTTTTGTGTGCTAAGTTTTGTCTATATCTTCGGGTTATCAGTTACGCAAAACTCAGTAAAATTCATTGAGAATAAAGAGATCTTTAGATGCTATTCCCAGAAAATTCAAAATATTAATTTTATTGGCAATATAAATATCTTTAATATACGGATTTCAATCAAAATTGTTAGAGACATTTTTGACAAAATTAAAATTTTCGAAATTTTTCTCATTTTGGGGTGGGAGGACTTTTCTTAAAATCTTGTCGCATCCCAGGAAGATTCTAAACTTAAATACTAGTTTGGTATTTTACCGACTTTCGTTCTTGAGTTATAGTGTTCGCAGACACACGGACACACGAATGCACACACCTTGTTTCTAAAAATGCTTTTTTGGATACAAAGGAACCTAAAACGTGTATTTCCGGTGCAATCGGTATCGAATTTTTGGGTGGAATGCAATGCCTTCTCTATACACTATGTACATTGTTACGTGTAGAGAAAGTTCATTCAGCTCTGAATGAACTACATCGCTTGGAACGTCAATAAATCAAACAAAGCCATCCATTTTGGTCATCAAATATTACCTCAGTCATGTTCGAATTTAACTAGGCTAGGGCATTTTGGATTACCTGCTCCACTCACATGTGTTGATGGTTGCATATACCGCAAGGCCCATGTTTCCCGTCTCAAGTTCGAACATTGCACGACAGAAAATCGGTACCTCTTGAATTAAATGCAGACACGCTACCAGCACACTACAGAGGCGGCCTGAGAATCTTTAAAATGCATAGGAATGAACATTGCGTTTTGAATACAGCGCTGAATAAACTGCTAGCAAACAAAGTCCAATTTCCACAGGTGTTAAATTATGTAACGAAACTAGGGTGTAAAATTATTTAATGTATTTGCTGGCCCTAACTGGGCAATTAACTGGACTATATGGTAGCAAAAATAGGGCAATGGTGGGGTAGGGGCCAGTACAGAACAATAGCCGTTAGCGTTGGTACGCACACAAACCGTTTTTAGGACAATCAGGCAACAATTTATTGATCTCATTTGCATACAGCTGCATAGCTGTGGTTGCAAAAAAAAAAAAAAAAACCCTAAATTTTATTACGTTCCCGAGGAAATAGCTGGAGCGATAACCCTTTTACAGTAACTGTATAAAAAGGGGGGCGGGACGAAACATCTGCTCTCACAACCCTCTGTATAACTGACTAGGTGCAAACGCATGACCCACATACTATCTATCACTGTTATTTAAATCTATAAATCGGATGTGTTACAATCAAATGACTTTCTCTGCCAGTTCTAGCTAATAAGCGTATGTAGAAGAATATAGGAACTACTATTACGAAAGAATATTTTTCTATCTACTCTATTTAAGTCGAGAAAAACATTTGCAGAAATAGCTGCTTTACACATTTCTTATAGATACAAAGAGAATACTGATAGTTACATAGGTAAGAACTGAACGCTAAATATTGGCCTTAAAAGTCCATGATATTTACAATTCCATTATATTTATCCCGTGTAATTTCAAGAAAGGACTGAATATCGATGACAAAAAATCTGATGTGTTACACTCACATGCCTTTCTCTAGCTGTTCTATAAACTTCTTATACAAGATTATTATTCTTTCTACACCATGCTAATCGAGATAATCATTAGCAGAATGTTCTTATTACTTATTTCCACTAGGCTATACTGATAATCAAATGTTTTAAAGGCTGTCGTTATGCGACTGTCATTGCAAATCGCTTCTTTGCTTGGCCAGGAGTGGAACAAAAGAAAAACGGACACTTCCTGTCTAAGAAACCAATTGAAATCAATAATAATGAATATCTCAAAAACGGTCAACTCCACGAAAAAAATGTATGTAACATAAATTGTGTGTTTTAACGACCTCTACATGTTTTGTGTAAGTTAAGTTGTTGTCTATCTCTTACGGTTTACCAGCTATGCAAACTTCCGCAAAATTCATCCAGAATAAACATGTCTTCAGACGCTACTCCAAATTAATTGAAGATATACATTTCATTTGTCTTGTAAATATTTTAAATATAAGGGAATTTAATTAAAATCATTGGAGCCTTTTTGGAGAAAATCAAAATGTCAGAAATTTATACCATATAAAGAGTAGTTGGAAGGATTTTCTTGAAAAATGAAATGGAGTGTTATTTAAGGACGCTCTTTAACTGCTGTGGTTCTCAGCGTCCCATTCTATACTGGGCGTGAAGGACCGCTTAATTTTGCTCAGAGGCCTCTCTATCAGGCTTGAGGTTCTTTTGCGTGCCGTAAATCTACGACACGGGACCAACGCCTTTACTTCCCTTCCGAAGGAAGTCATGCTAAGGATTTTTACACCCGAAAAAATCCATCGTCCTCCGCCGGGTTTGAACCCGCGACCTTGGGTATATGAAGTCAGCTTGGTAACCATTACACCACGGAGGGCGACTAATTTTCTTCAAAATCTTCGTGTCACATCCTTGGAAGATCCCAAACTTAAATACCAAGTTGGGTTTTTAACGGTCTTTTTTATCTACATACACACACACAAGCAAACACACACGGACCTTTTTCTAAAAATGTTTTTTTTCGACTTAGGGGACCATAAAATAGATATGTCCGGTGAAATCTTGACATAGAGTTTTTGGGTGGAATACAATACCTTCTCTAGCCTCTATGTACATTGCACATGCGGGCTAGAGAAAGTAATGTATAAGAATTCGGGTGTTTTGTAACGAATATCTCGGAAATACTTAAACGCACTAAAAAAGCTTTTCCTCCATAAGCAACAATCTTATCCTGCAAATGTATACATGTTAAATTGCGTTTACAATTCATCATTAGTATTGTGAATAAAGCGTGTTAAATTGTTGTAACAATGTTGTTTTTGAAACACATAATAAAGAAAATGGTTTATTACAATAATATAAATATTAATAAGGGAATACTTTTTATCTTCAAAGATTGCATAACCACATAATAAATGTTAACTATCTGTTCATCACCACAAGAACATTGGTAAGTACTTCCAATATTAATGTGAAACGTTTGAAAATAATTTTGAAATTTTCCCCAGCCTGTCTGAACTGTACAGTACAAAATCAGGACGAAATAACTTGTATTTGAAACGACTATTTATATTAAGAAGAAATAAAAGCTTAGTCCTTTACTGTTATTACCAGGTAGCTCTTCCATATATGATATCTTATACAACATTATTTTAAATCTTGCCGTTTTAAAGAGCTCTAAATATTTGCTACATTGGGTTTTCAGCTATCGCTTAGCATTTACCACTTATACAAGTGTGGTCTGAAAAGTTCTCGGCCTCACCCAGAGATCGCTGCAATACTTGCATGACTTTTTTTCCTTTACGTTGGTACACATGTTAATAGACCCTTCGTAAAATTACAAGTCATTCCAAGTAATAGTTGACTGTAGGCAGTTGTTTGAAACCGTGAAAGTGCGCATTGCTTTGAAAATGGAGAAATTCGAGTATCGTGCAGTGATAAATTCTTCGTAAAAGAAGGTTTAACACCTACAGAAATTCAATTGCGCATTGTAAATGTATATGGTGACTCTTCACCTTCAGTTTCCACTGTGAAGAAATGGGCGGCCGATTTTGAACTTGGCCGTGAAAGCGTCCAAGACGATCCACGCGAAGGACGTCCAAAAACTGTAACCACACCGGAAATCGTTGAAAAAGTGCATGACATAATTTTGGAAGATCGGCGTACAAAGGTGCATGAAATTGCTGTTGCTCTTCGAATTTCAAAGGAACGTATTGGCTACATCTTGCATCAGGAATTAAACATGAAAGAGTTTAGCGCAAGATGGGTGCCGCGATTCCTCACTGTGGATAACAAATACATCCGCACGACACTTACTGAAAAGTGCTTGGCGCATTTTCAGAAGAATAAAGGTTGCGTTGATACGTCACAATGGATAAAGCATGAATTCACCACTACACATCTGAATCCAAGCAGCAGTCGAGGCAGTGGACAGAAGATAGTTCTTCAGCTCCAAAGAAGACGAGGATGGTGCCATCGGCGGGAACGATCATGGTGTCAGTGTTTGGGATGCCAAACGAATTTGGTTGATTGACTGACCCGAAAAAGGTAAAGCCATTACTGGAGAATACTACTCTCAACTTCTAACCAAACTGAATGCAAGCATTCGTGAAAACAGACCCGCGTTAAAGAAAACAAAAATGTTTTCAATCAGGACAATGCACCTGCCCACAAAAGTGTTTTGGCAATGGGGAAATTGAGAGATCTGTACTATAAAGTGCTGGAACATCCACTCTATTCCCCAGATTTGGCTCCCTCGGACTTCCATCTGTTTCCAAAACTGAAGAAATCCCTCGCTGGTAGGCGCTTTTCGTCCAATGAAGAAGCAATTGCAGCTGTATATGGACACTTTGCAACACTTCCAGAGGAACACTACAGAGAGGGGATAATGACATCGGAGCACCGCTAGACAAAATGTATTGATATTTGAGGAGATTATGTTGAAAAATAAAACTACTTTGAAAGCAAGAATTGTCGTTTTTCACTATCAGGTTGAGAACTTTTCAGACTACCCTAGTACAAGATATTAAAAAGTTCTTTCCGAATGAAGAGGACTTCATAGGATATTCTCAGTAAATTCAATATATGGTGTGTGTATATATTGTATTTGTCATATTAATATATTTATTATATGCATTTAATCAAAATCACAATGCTATATAATGAAAAACAACTTTTCCCTATACACTTCCGTTGTAGTATTGTGTTTATAGCCAGGAATATTTTGTCACAAAAGTTTCGAATGGTTTTGACCCACATTAATTATGGTTATGCTTTTTACCTCCTCTAGCACGAATGTATAGTATACGTAGTAGGTACAGAAGCTTATTCTACCCAAACTTGATGCCGATATTTCACCAGAAATGCACATTTTAAACACCCCTGTTCCCTAAAAAGCTTTTTAGAAAAAGATCCACGTGTTCGTGTTCGGTGTGTCTGTGAACATGATAACTGAAAAACGAAAAGTCGGTAAAATACCAAACTTGGCATTTAAGTTTAATATCTCCCAAGGATACGACACAAATATTTAAAGAAAATCCCGCCACCCCATGTAAAAAAATTCCAAATTTTGGATTTTCCCAAATATGTCTGTAGTCATTTTTGTTAAAGTGTGTTTATTAAAGATATTTACATGTAAAATATAATGTGTCTTTTAACGAGATCTATATTTGTTGTAATAAGTTTTTGTCTATCGCTTACAGTTTACCATTTACACAAAAGTCACCCAGAATGACGGGATCTTCAGAGGCTGTTCCCAGAAAATTGAGATATACAGTTTATTTTTCATGTAAATATTTTTAGACCCAGGTGGCCCAACTACCACGTATTTGACGTGTGTAAATATCCATTCGTGCGTTAAACAATTACAGAACTCAACGGGGCTGTTTCAAGTTAAAATCTGCCGGTGAAGTACTAGCAAGAGTTACCTTCCTTTACACGTCTTGCTATCAGCGGCGACTGTTAGTGGCTCGTGCTCATTGCGGGAAAGGGAGGTAAAACGAAGTTATCTACTGGCGGGTTTTAACTTTAAATTACCCCGTTGAGTGTTGCACCTCTTTTAACCCATAGGCACAGGCATACGGGGCAGTTTTCCCACCTGTTATATGATCTTTTAGTCAAAATCGTTCCAGGCATTTTAAGAAAATTAAAATTTCTAAAATTTCCATAAAACGGGTAGTTTTGGTGGGGAAATTTTCTTGAAAAACTTTGGAAGATTTTGAACTTAAACATGAAGTTTTTTATTCAACAGACTTTTCGTTTTTTGTGCCAAAAACACACACGAACACACAAAAACACAAAGGATTTTTCCTAATAACTATTACTTTGGATTATTTGGATTCAGGGATCCTCAAAATATGTATTTCTAGTGAAATCTGTACCGTAGTTTAGTGTGGAATATAATTCATTCTTTATCTGCTATGTACATTGAATGAGAAATTAAACATTGAAAAACCATGTATAGCTCATACAAATTAAATATAAGTTTACATAGGGACATATTCAGCTAAAACTAATGAATCAATGGATAGTGTTGTTTGGCTTCGAAACTCAGTTTGTTTTAACACTGGAAGCTATTTTTGGAAGTATTACATTTGAACTGTATTATTTATATACATTCAGATTTTAACAACTGTAAATCTAGGACTGCTTGAGTAAATCTACTTGAGTTTCAGAGGGTCACTCTAGTAGGAAAAGGATTAGGATAAGGATCAGCACTGGGGCAGAGTAACGCACATAGACCCTGGAGTCCCTTTACGAACTTAACGTGGCCCCAGGGAGGGATAAGGGGAGAGCCCCGAAGGGCAAACATATCCAGATGCTGACGGCGGAAGCATGGATAGTGCCCTTAACGTGTTACTGCAGTGAGTCTACAATGTTCACGTGTCTATGTAAATTATTAATAACTAATTAAGTCGTTAATTGTAATTGAGCAATGATCATGGTAAATTATGTATCACGAAAAATGTTTATATTTTTCATGGAAAATAGCGTATGAAAGATTGCTAAGGGTAGTAATACTTAGATAGGTAAGGTCAGACTGAAAAATGTAGTACCATAGCCGGGATTGAAGCACGGATCTCCCGGTCTCTAGCCAGTTGCTCTACCACTGAGCTACCATAGCAACATGCCGGCATAGCATTGAATTTCTCAACTGACTCGCATGTTTCCGTGTAAACCACAAGGGGATTATTTTGAGATGACAACCCCAATGGCGACTTACAATGCTGTAAGTACTTTAAGTCCCAGGATTCATAGTATAGCCAACTATTATGGTCAATTGGTATTGATTTAATTGTTTTTTCACACGAGCCGTGTGTAGGAAATCGGGGTTGGCATTGTGGTTTAGCGGGAAACATGCGAGTCAGTTGAGAAATTCAATGCTTTGCTGGTATGTTGCCGTGTTAGCTCAGTGGTAGAGCAACCGGCTAGATACTAGGAGATACGTGGTTCAAAACCTGGCTATAGCATTGAATTTTTTTAGTTTGACTCTACCTATCCAACTCCTGTCCTACACACGGCTTGTGTGAAAAAACAATTAAATAAATAGTAATTGATTGTTAATTTCTGGGTATTCCAATAGGTGGTGCGACAGTTAACGCCAAAGTCTCTGTTCTCAGTAATTGGTGGCCACTTGAGCTGGTAGTAAATGTGTTCCCGCGCAGGAGAGATTGTTTCATTTTAGAAACTTGTAACTAAAACTATAATTTTAGAGATTAATCACAAAAGTTCTATCCAAGATACTCGTTGAAAATGAAATGGTGTTTTATTTATGGACGCTCTTTAACTGCTGTGGTTCTCAGCGTCCCCCGCTTAATTTTGCTCAGAGGCCTCTCTATCAGGCTTGAAGTTCTTTTACGTGCCGTAAATCTACGACGCGGGACCAATAGAAGCCATGCTAAGGATTTTTACGCCCGAAAAAAATCCAGCGTCCTCCGCCGGGTTTGAACCGCAACCTTGAGTGTACGAAGTTAGCATGGTAACCATTACACCACGGAGGGCGACGTGGTACTCGTTGGTCTATACACAGTGGACAGTAGCCTTCATTGTATTTTCCCCACTATCACTTTCGCTTCGCTCCAAACAGTGCTAGGGTGCCATCCAATCTGGCTGCTTTTTCACCATTGGTACTCAGATGGAGCCATCTTACAGCCTTCAAGGTCATATGCCCTATTTATCATACTACTTTACTCCGCGACAAGTAGATTGCGCTGGAGTACCTTCCAATATCACTGTATGCTAACAAAGTACAGTCACCTGAGCGCTGGCCGCCATTTTATCTCCTAACAGTATGTAAATAATACGCAGCCTAATGGAGTTCTGCGGTAAAATTAAGAAATACGTAGTTTCTTTAGAGTGTTTACGCAGTCTGACCATTAAGATAATTTCCTTAATGTTAGAAATAGCAGCGTAATCATATAAAACAATGCAGTTTGCAAGTAATGCAAGGAAAATGAAACGTTAATGCTACATGGAAGAAGCGTAAACTTCAAGTGCAAGAATAAATATTGTCATATTTTGGAGAACCGATTGGATTCAGATGTCTTTTAAACAAAAGTCAGGCTGTGGGAATCAGTTCTCTTAGAGCTTTCATTGACTTTTAATGAATCAAATTCATTACATTTTCATATTTCATTTGAATTAATTACTTTATTATAGTAATCTAAGATCAGATTTATATGAATTATCAGTATTCATTACAGATTAACTGTGAAGAGCTAAGGTCTGCTAGTTAAAATTTTGAAGCTGCAAGTATTAAGCAGTAATTATAAGCTTAATATAATTGTAATATAATAATTTTAACTAGTAGACATTAATTCTTCACAGTTAATATGTAATGAATACTGATAATGGTTTTTCTCCTTTCATTTATATAGCCCCCTTTAACGTCTAAGATCATATCGGATACTTGGCATTAGAAACAACTCGTTGACTGTAGGTTCTTTATGTTGGGTTTTTAGATCTTTCCACCCCCCTCCCCCTCAACACACGTTCATTCACTCTCACATACATATTTCCAGACTGTGTGGGAGAGGGGATAATTCTGGTGAAAGAAAAATTCCCCGCTTCAGCCGGGAATCGAACCCGGGTGAGAAGTCAGCTCGCTGACCACTCGACCACGGAGGCAGTCTAATACTGATAATTATATACCTTAACAATGTCTCATAGATGGTTTCCCTGGTCCTGGTAGTTTGCGATGATCAATCTATTCCAATCTAGCTGTTTTCACAATCGATGGATAGATGGCAGCATAATCCCAAATACCACCTTTTTTTCATTTATACTAATGCTTTGACTGAAAGTGGAAGATAGACCGTAGTGTTAAATAGCTGAGGAAAACAACAATAAATCCTCAGTCAGATTAGTTGGTCAATGGGATTTAAACCCAGGAACTCCCGAATGCTGACCAGAGACATTACCGTTTAAGCCATCCCGGGAAATACAGTTTCGCGTTATTTAAGAGAATTTTCTACATATGCCAAGTGATATACAAAATCTTCTCTGTACTTATAGTACATATGTAAAGCAGGTATTGTACTGCACCCACAATTTGATATCGAGATCTCACTGGAAATACTCATTTTAGGGTCCCTTGTATTAGAAAAAAATAATTTTTAAAAAGAAGTATGTATGTGTCTTCCAAGATGCGAACCGAAGGTTTTGAGAAAAATTTCACTCATCCCAATCTCTCCTTTACATAGGAAAAATGTCGAAAACCGCATAACCAAACCAGTTTTAAAATTACATATAAAGAAAGTGTTTTAAAGTCTATCCGAGGAATCGTGGGAAGAAATGTATAAATTAAATAAAATAAATGACAAATTTAACTCTTTAAACACTTTCGTAAGAATCCATAGCGCCAGTTTTCCACTCCATGTAAAGAAAATTAATAGCAATTCTAAAAATGACTGGCTAACACAATGTATAAGAATATCATGTAGACATAAAAGAGAACTTTACTTAGCAACTAGAGAAAATAAGTATGGTAGTCGTAAACAATACTATAAAATTACTGCAGAATTCTAAAAAGGGTCGCAAATGCAGCTAAAAGGTTTGTTATAAAAAAGAAAATACAGTCCTCTCACAATAAGCCTAGCACTGTATGGAATATTATTAAAAAAAAAAGGGGAGACTGGTAAAAGTCACTCGAAAAATAATATAGAAGAAATTACAGTAAACCAAGAAACCACAAATGACCATTGATAAATATTTCATTCAGGTGGCAGAAAATTTACTTCAAAGAAACAACTTAAGAGAGATCCAATTTCATACCTTCAGGATTCCTGTATGGAAAGTTTTACATTTTTAGAGACAGTACCCCACAAGTGCAATCGAAATAAAGAAGGTAATACAATTCCTCAAAAGCAAGAATTCATCTGGATACATGAAATAAGCACAAAAACATTAAAGCTATGTGCTGACATTATTTGCAAACCTTTAAGTCATTTAAGTAACATATCCTTCGTAACAGGAGCATTTCCAGATAGATCAAAATATTCCGTGGTTAAGCCATTATACAAAAAAGGGCATCTCACGGAAATGCCAAACTATAGACGTATCTTTACTTACAGATGTTTCGAAATGCTTTGAAAAATTATGTTTAAAAGAATTTATCATCACCATCTTGATAAATATTTTAGCAAAAGAACAGTTTGGATTCAGGAATACCATATCTACGAGTGATGCCACCTTCAAGTTAACTAAAGAACTTCTTAAGTCCTAGGATAGCAAACTTAATACCCAAGGAATATCCTGAGAGTATAAAAGGTGTTTGTGCTAAGCATAAAATACTTCTATCAAAATTAACACACTATGGTATTACGGACAAAGGGTATCAATGGATTACATCTTACTTATCAAACAGAAAACAAAAGGCTATAATAAATACTTCAAATAATATCAATGTAAATTCTGAATGTTCTGAAATAAGCATGGTGTCCCACAAGGTTCTATTCTGGAGCCCTTATTTTTAGTGCATACAAATAATCTATGTGCAGTAATAAACAACAATGTCTATCTAGCTGTTTTTGCGGATGACACAAGTATTATAACTAAAGAACACAACATCAGTCACTTCCCAGATTCATCCAATAAAATGTTCAACACACTAAATAATTGGCTTTAAAGTGACACAATTCACATAAACTTTGAAAAACTAACTACATTACTTTTTGCACAAAACATAAAAAAATCTGATGTGTACCATTCACATGACTTTCTCCATATCCCTGCAACAAATAATTCTTAAAAAGCTTATAATTCTATTTACTTTATGCTAATCAGATAAAAAAATTAGTAGAAAAAGTCTTATTTCTCGCATCCTTGTAAGTAGAAGCGAAATAAGGGACAACCGTAGGTTAAAGTGATAGTCAAAAGCTGGTTGCTATGTCAATGAAGTTCCTTTGTTTATATGGATAGGAGTTGACAAGTTCCAGTATGAGAAAAGTATACGTTTTTCATAGCAGAAACCAAAAATAAGGAATGTCACAAAAACGACGAACTCCACGAAAAAAATGTATATACCATAAATTGTGTGTTTTAATCTGCTCTACATTTTTTGTGTAGTAAGTTTTTGTCCATCTCTTACGATTTAGCAGTTATTCAAAATTTAGTAAAATGCATCCAGAATAAACTACTCTTCAGAGACTATTCCCAGAAAATTCAAGATATAAATTTCATTTGTCGGATAAATATGTTTAATATCCGAAATTTTAATCAAAATCGTTAGAGCCATTTTTAGAAAATCAAAATTTTCGAAAAAAGTTCCATGTAAAGGGTAGTTGGGGTGGGGGGATTTTTCTCAAAATCTTCGTGTCGCATCCCTGGAAGATACTAAACTTAAATACCAAGTTACCGACTTTTCGTTTTTGAGTTATCGTGTTCACAGACACACGGACACACACGGACCTTTTTGTGAAAATGTTTTTTTTGGATATATATTTCCGGTGAAATCTCGGCATCGAATTTTTGGTGGAGTGCAATACTTTCTCTATACACTATGTACATAGTGCGTATGGAGAAAGTAAAAATCGCAGACCTAAAGATAGAATATGAAAATAAACAGATTGTAGAAGCCTGTAATACAAAATCCCTGGGTCTTATGAGCGGTCGTAATATGAATTGGAAACACCATATTGATTATATCTTACCCAACTGAGCTCTGCACGTTTTGAAATCCGATTTTTAATTCATCTTATAAATAAGAACATACTAAAACAGCTTATTATGCATATTTTCATTCATTGATGACCTTTGGAATAAAATTTGAGGAAATTCAGAATATGCTAAAAAAGTGTTCATTATGAAGAAAAAGGATAATAAGTATAATGGCAGGGGCAAGACGATTAACTCCCTGTAAACCACTTTTCGAAATGTTTGGAATTTTACCATTAGCCTGAGAATATATTCTAGCCATATTTTCATTTGTAATAAATAACCCAGAACATTTTACAAAAAATGCACATATTCATATCAAAGAGACCAGACATAGACAAGGCTTACATACATAGATCACATATAATTTGCAGTCATTCCAAAAAGGGGTTTACTAAAAAGGAATAATTCACTTCCCTCTCCTATAAAAGAATTGCAAATGAACAAAAAAAAGTTTAGATCAAAATTAAAAACATAGCTTATTACTTACATCTTTTATACAGAGCATAATTTCATTCAATCAAAACATACTGGTAATAATGTAACATTGTAAATATAATAAACATGAATATTCTAAGAATGCATCAGTACAAGTAGATTTTTGGGAACAGAGATGCATAGGTAATTGTAAATGATGCAAAACTGACACCTCTGAAAATTCATTGTCAGACTTATTATTTGTAAGCAAATATATTAATAAGTATCAATTAATATAATTCTTGACATGGTCTAGATTCTAGAGTTTGAGCACAAAGTATATAATCTCAAAACAGAATCTACAGATGTAATGTTATATACGTATATATAAATTATGTTTTGAGTATGAATTCCCAAAATATGCATTGCTCTTTGCCCTGGTCTTGAGATGGCATTGCGTGCAAAATCTTGCAACGGTTTTCACAGAAATTGTTAAGGCATTCGTGATTATGAAGGAATATGGCTTGAGGTGTTGCGTGCAACGTCACTGTGCATTTCCGTCCCATTGTACTTCTTGCATAGCGTTATGCTTGTTGAAGTTTGGGAGGCATTGTGATCGAAACAATTGGCAAAGTTTGTTACCTTGCATTTAGATATTACATCAGGGCCATACAATTTCGCTTCTTCATATTGTGAGTAGGTTAACAGCTTACGAACACGAGCAGACAGCATTCGATGTTGCCATGTTGTTTAACCTGTTCAGTGGCGTGCGCATTCATCAGAAACAGATATACCCATACAGAACGTATTGCTGTCACACCCCACTGACCAAGACAGGTGGCTCAGGCGCTTAGTCTGGGACAGGCATTCCGGAGGTCGTGGGATCAATTCCTGCGGTCCACCTCTCGGGCTCATGCTTTTTTTTCGGGGGTTTTCCCGTTTCACTAGACAAATGCTGAGGAGGTTTCTTCATTCCCCCGGACTTCCTGCCCCTTATTTCATCTCCATTTCATCCAACCGGTCTCTTTCAGGGCTTTAAGTGTCGGCGAGGACTGCGGCGGTGCCGCACTTCCGTGGTGGTGACTGCGCTCTGGAAAGTATGCCGTGTTGGCATGGCATAATTAGCATCCCATGTCTAAGTAGTTCTGCATGTGTCACCAGGGAGCACCACTGCTCGGGTCATGTCTTGTCGGTCTGAGTTGCTACCACGAGAGTGCGTGCGCACTCATTTTTGGAGCAAGCTTGGCCGTTGGTCTGGAAGTAGTCGTCGAGTCAAGTGAGTTGAAAATCAGACGTCGAGAAGAGCTGCTTAGATTATGTCAGGAGCCCTCCTTCCGTAGTAGTACTACTAAGTTAATGTAATATTGTCTTGATAATCCACGTCGAAAATCATAATAATTCATCTCACGGATATTTTCACGAGTTAGTTCCATCTTTTCTCTGAGACACAATTTTAAAGTCACTGTAAACAACACTCTATTGATAATGTATCTGAAGTAGTTGTCAACAATGTCAAATTGTCCAGTGGAAACATCAGATGGCACCTACAGCAATCAGTTACCAAGGCTCAAACTGTAAATAGTGGCCCTTGTACATTTCTTCTCATACTGCTGCCGTGATTTTTCTGATAGCATCTCCGATTCACTGTTTCTGGTTTGGATTGAAATTTTCTCGGGATTTTCACCCATATTTTCAGCCACAAGATTGTTGTTTAAAAACGGATGCTCAGAAAAAGTGCTGCTATCTACATCTGCATCTCATACTGTTATGGTTCAAAGTTTCCTAGGAATTGATACGATTCATAGCGTAGGATTCAGAGGTAGCGAGAATATTAACAAAGTGACTGATTATCCCTTTTTACTTTATACCTGTATTATTTTCTTTAAAATAATTTGGAAAGATTTTACGAAAAAGTGTTGAATGCACCACGTACACAAAAACTTTAACGTACTTGATTTCTTAAGTGGCTCTTAACGGATATGTCGATATATACTTTATATGCTCTGCATATAATGCAATTCTCTATGCATCTATGACTTTTCTGTTACTCAGAAGTAAAGGGAAAACAAAAAACATAACATACAGGAAGCTAAGCTGTCCATCGCACATCCATTAGTCATTAATGTGTACCTTCCATGCTTTTGATCATAAATAAGCTCGCGTATTCGGTGAATCGGGTATGACGGCGCTTGAACGGTGTCCCCTCTCAGTCTCCGTTTGGTACATCGAAAGCATGGTATCTCATTTCCAGTTCGTACGCCCAGTGTGACCAGCAGAACCAAAGGGAAGACTCAGTCTGTTTGCTTCACTTGTGTTGTTGCCTCATGCATGATCCCCGTAATATTCCGGTGTAGAGTGGCACAGGTGAAAATGTCTCCTTTATTAAATTAATAATTTAATTCGGATTACTATCGAGATAATGAGTAATAATAATAATATATTATTTTATTATTATACGTCCATATGTTCTACATTTCTAATAAAACTCCTTTTCAATTTATTTTTATACTATTTAAGATTTCTTACTACATATTTATAACATTATATTAGCTGCTCTCATTAGTCCTCCATTACAGATGTTTGTTTTTACTGCGTTTATTCTCAAATTTGTTTATTTCTATCTCGTTAAAATAAAACGCAATGTTATGTACATCCAATCTAAATGGCATTAAAGTAAGACAAAAAACTTTCGAGTTAATCTTTAATTTGAGTAAAACATTAGTAGTAATTTATTTTAATGACATTCTGCTATTTCTGAAGTTTATAGCGTGATAATTACTTAATTCATTATACATATAATTTGTAATGTGTATTTAATTAAATGTCCATGTACATAATACGGAGTTATTTCCTTTTCTACTTTCTCTAGTATAGGTGGCATGTATAGTGCACATAGTAGATGGAGAAGGTATTGTATTCCCTCAAAAATTCGATACCGAGATTTTACCAGAGAGACTTATGAATAAAAAAAAACATTTTTTAGAAAAAGGGTCCTATGTGTCTGTCTGTGTGTATGTGGTTGGAAAGCCCACGTAACTCAAAAATGAAAATTCCTTTAAGTACCTAGGTATTCCAAAGATATGACACGAAGATGTCTCAAAAATGACTCTAACGATTTGTATTAAAATACCATATGTATAAGATATTTTCAAGAAAAATTAAATTATTATCTTGAATTTTCTGGGAACAGTCTTAGAAGATCTCTGCACTCTTGATGACATTTGTATAACTGGTAAAACATTAGAGATAGACAAAAACTTACTACACAAAGATTTGTGTAGCTTGTTAATACACATTACTTTCTAGAGTTAACTATTTCCAATATATTCCTTGTGATTGGTTTCAATTTTAAAACATTCAATCTTTTCTCAAACAAGAAGCTGTCTGTGCTTCTTTTGTTTTATTCCTGGTTATTCAAGGAAGTGCATAGCGGCAACTTTTAATAGATTTGACTATCATTTTAGCCTAGTGTATTCCTTTAGTGTTCATCCATTATAGGAAACTAAGTAATAAGACCATTGTTCTAACATTTATCTTGATTAGTATGAAGTAAAAAGAAGAATAAACATTTATGGGCTGACCTGGGTAGTGAAGGGGTAGTGTGTGTGTGTGTGTGTGTGTGTGTGTGTGTGTGTGTGTGTGTGTGTGTGTGACGTATATTCAAAGGTTGCGAGTTCAAATTTAGCTTAGGGTGACTTACCCAGATAAAGTTTTTTTCGGGATTTTACCTTTTCCTGAAAAGCCAAATATTGAGCAACTTTTAGCTCTCTGGATCCCGAGATAATTTGAGTATAATTTCACCGATTTCATTCATCGCCCACTATAACCTACCAGGTTAAGGACGTTAAGCTAAAACAACCTTTCGTAAAAAGTTTGTTTGCAGAGCAGGTAGAGAAAGTCATGTGAACGGAACTTATATTTTGTTCTTTCTTTTTTCTTTTCTTCTCGAAGAATGCTCAATAAAATTGTGCATAAAATTTGTATGACACATATTTTGGAATATATTATATAATTATGTTTTACTTAGATGTAATGACGAAATAGAACTTCACCAAATAGAATTTAGTAACATAATGTAATAAAGTTTTTACCGCAACAGTAGAAATATGATCGAAAGCGCAGTACCATTACATAGTATAATATTGCCATGCAGTGAAGCAAAATGTATGACAACAAAGCTTAGATATGAGCTCTCGAAGGAGGGAATGTTGGAGTAAGTGACGTCTATAAGTGGGCATACGTATTAGAATTTCGACCATAGATCGGTTTATTCGATGCTGCTTATCGAATGGGCTGAGCTCGAATAAACAAGCGAGTCTCATTATGTATTATACTTGTGGATCATAATGCAGGCTATCCAACTGGATTCGACTCATCTGATTAAAAGTATACGCGCGCACTCGACTAAAAAACTCGGAATAGAATTGGAGGGGGAGCGTGGTAGCCAATACGTCACTGGGCACAGTCATACCACAATGTTTGAGTCTAATCACTTCTTTCCATTCAGCCGTAAGACAGCTTGCTTTCAATAATGCGCCATTCTGCATGTTTCAGGTAGATCCCTGAGAGTAGCAAATTACTCGTGGCTCTTTTGACTCGCTGAAATAGTCTAATATAGTGAAACGATCGAGTAAAATACATGGCTGCTGGGCGTTAGTGAGACAGGTATTTCCATACAAGAGATTCGATTAATATAATCTTTCTCGATGCGATGGTCTTCTCAATAGAGATATGATACGTTTATATCACTATTGCGTTATAAATATTGTGTGTTTATAACGTATTGTTCAAGGCTTAAATTGCGCCCTCCAACAAACTGTGTAAGCGAGTAGAAGACAATTAGTTCCAAACAAAGTTGTGATCTGCTCCAGACCTGCTATCAATTAATAATAATTACAGAGCATTAGTTGTTTGTAATTCATTACCAATTAGAAGTTATCAAAATTGATTTATATATTAAATACGGCTTTGTGGTACAATTTATACACAATCAACTGGCCTGCAGATACTCAGGGAGAGTAATTATAAAATAAAAACCAAATAAAACCCACAGCACAAAAACCTACTTCATAAACATTAAAATCAAAGCTATCAGGCTACATTACATTGAGCTAATTTGTACTTCCTCTACACGTATTATGTACATATGTATTGAGAAAGTATTGCATTGCACCCAAAAAGTCGATGTTGAGATGTTACCGGAAATATATGCTTTGAATTCCCCTGAATAAACAAAAACACTTTTACTTTCGCTACATAATACATGGTACATAAGTTGAGAAGATACTGCATTGCACCAAAAATTCGATACTGAAATTTCACCAAAAATACATGTTTTAGGGTCTCCTGTATCCACAAAGCGGCCCGCGCGGTATTTATCAGGGATGCATGTAGGGAGAAATCCCCTTCCCCTTTGCATGGAAAAAAAAAATCGAAAGTTTTAATTTTCTCAAAAATGGCTCT
Organism: Hymenopus coronatus; assembly: GCA_030762935.1. NCBI lineage: Eukaryota > Metazoa > Arthropoda > Insecta > Mantodea > Hymenopodidae > Hymenopus > Hymenopus coronatus. Next base: position 35,241,838 of record CM060897.1, read on the forward strand.
CATGATTTTTATTAAAATGGACTCCTTGGCACAGCTCACTAATACCCTTGGCCTACCGCCCGGCCACTGCGTCCCCTATCTCGATCCATTACAGACGTCATGGATGCGGTGCAGTATTGGAAGGTGGGACGTGGTCGGCGCTTCGATCCCTCCGGCCAGTTAATGTGGTCTTCACGACCTGGAGTCGCTACTTCTCCATCAAGTAGCTGCTTAATTAGCCCCCTCCAGAGACCTCACGAGGCTGAGTGCACCCGGGTCCAGGTCTCCCAGTGAGGGAAAAATCCCCACGGAGGTACTGGGAATCGAACCCAGGTCTCCTGCTTGGCAAGCAGCAACCGCGCTAAGCAGACGATCTTTGATTAAAATCCCCCATATTAAAAATATTTTCATGACACATAAAATATATATTTTGAATTTTCTGGGAATTGTCTCTGAAATTCTCTTCATTCTGAATGACTTTTGCATAAACAGTAAAGGATAAACAAAAAACTACTGCACAAAAAATGTAGAACTACTCAAAACACTTAATTTATGTCCATTACATTTTTGTTGTGGAGCTAACCCTTTTCGAGATATTCCTTTTAATTAGTTGAAATTTTAAAATAATTATATTTTTCTCAAAAGGAAGTCTTTTTTCCTTTACTCCTGGCAATGCAAAGAAGCGAATTTCAATGACAATAGCGTAGTGACAGCTGTTAAAACATTTGACTATCTCTTTAGCCTAGTATTCCCTTATTTCTATTCTATTTATGAGGAACTAAGTAACAGATAATTCTGCTAATGCTTATCTGGATTAGCATAGAGTAGAAAGAAGAAGAATTTGTTGTAAGAAGCTTGTAGAACAGGCAGAGAAAGCCATGTGAATGGAATACATTAGATTTTTAATTTCCGTACTATGTACCAAGCATGTCCAACTAATGCACATGCTTGAAAGTTTGTGACTCTTGTTACCCACAATAAATAAATTATAAACAATAATAATAATAATAAAAAATAGCATTAGCGTTTATTATTATCACGGTTGATATATATCTTTATGTACCAAAGTAATTATTGAAATTGGCAAATCATCGAAATATGATCCTCTTAGGGACAGATATTCTTTTATATTTAATTCCTCTGTCTTACTTTAAAAACAGCATTTGACATAAGGAATTTGAGACTGTTGTGTATTTAAGGCTGTAGGTGAATTGCCCCCCCTATACAAGTCGCTAAACGTGATGTATTGTGTAAGCCATCTCTACTGGTTTACACGAATCAGAGCAGAATCCAAGAGGATGTCGGTGTGGGTAGCTCTGTAGGTTAGGCGCTAGTCCTTTGATCCCAAGGTTGAGAGTTCAAGCCTGCCTTAGACTGTTGGTTTAAGTGTGCTTAAAACCGACATCCCCATGACAGTAAATTTACTAGCACGTAAAAGAATTCCTGGGCGAAGAAATTCCAGCAAACGCGACGCTGATATGATCTGACATTTGATTGTGTGTTTAACAAACAATATACTTTTCAATATTATTATTACGATTATTATTATTATTATTATTATTATTATTATTATTATTCATTATCATCACCATGAGTGGATATTCCTGGCTCATCAATTTTACGGATATAACTTCATGTTTGTTTCCCGGACTTTTTAAGCCTAACAAGCGAGGTGGTAAGAGCCGAATGGTGTCTACCATTGCTTAGAAGAACGTGGAAATATTAGGGAACACATAAAAATTCTGATGTGTTCCATTTGTATGTCTTTTTCTAGCTTTTCCACAAACTAGCTTTCCTTACAAAGATTATTCTTTTATCTATATCATGCTAATCGAGATAAGCATCAACAGAATTGGTCGTATTACTTGCTTTCTTGTAAGTAGAAGGGAAATAAGGAAGTATATTAGGTTAAAGCGATAGTCAAATCTTTTAAAACTTCATCGCTATCTGAAACAATTGAAATGCGGATGTCTTTTGTATTCCCGGGAGTAAAGCAAAAGAGTAGACACGTAAATTAAGTTGCCGCTTGAGAAAAGTTTAAGTAGTTTAAAATTGAAACCAATAACGAGGAATATCTCGGAAATGGTTAACTCTACAAAAAATGTATATGATAAATTATGTTTTTAATTATATCTATTAATTTGGGTAGAAAGTTTTCGAATATCTCTTACGACTTACAGGCTATATAAAAATCATCAAGAATGAAGATGTCTTTAGAGGCTTTTCCCAGAAAATTCAAGATATACATTTCGTTTTTCATGATAATATCTTAAATGTACGGTATTCTAAACAAAATCGTTACATACATTTTTGATAAAATAAAAAATTTCGAAAAATGTTCAATTAAAGGTGGGGAGACTTTCTTGAAAATCTGCGTATCGTATCCTTGGCAGTTACTGAATTAAATACCAAGTACCGACTTTTCGGTAATACTATCCACAGACACACATGGACCTTTTTCTAAAAATATTGCTTTTTAACTAAGGGTGCTCCGAAACGTGTACTTCCGCTGAAATCTCTGTATCAAATTTTTGGGTGGAATATAATATCTTTTCTATCTAGTATGCACATTGTACATGCGAGCTATAGAAAGTAATAAAACTATTGCAAATTAGAGGAATGGGCTAGTTTCTCGTAAGAAAATGAAGATTTTCATATTGCGCTGAATATACAAACACAGAAAACGTTCATATTCAGGAATATTATCTTTAATAAAGTACTTGCTGTTTATTCTTATGACGCAATAATGCGAACAGAGTTGCTGTAACAAAATGTAACAAAGTTTGGTTTACATAAAGCATCAAAACACTGAAAAGAATAGACTTTTTATCTCATTTTTCTGGTCTGGTGTGGTGGAAATATGATATTGCCAAAGTCAGTAGAACTGGCCCGATTGTGCTTCCTGAATGTCAATAAACTTCTCTTTTGTGAGCACACAATGCGGCCATGCGGACCAGAAGCACTTCAGAGATAAGGTAATAAGTCCTTTTAAAAATACCTTCAAATGTCGTCTGCCATAAGTAGCAGTCGGAAATTTAACTGACGACGAGAGTCATTATGATTATTACGACAAAATATGAAGACTGTAGTAACGTTACTATTTTCGTAAGCAACGTTATATGTAGCACTTTTATAGTTTTACTTCTGTATTTATATCCTTAGCTCGGTGGTAGCGCAGCTGCTTACCAAGCGGGAGACCTGGGTTCGATCCCCAGTACCGGCGTGGGGATTTTTCCCCCGCTGGGAGACCTGGTCCAGGATGCACTCAGCCTCGTAAGGAGGGGTCTGGGGGGCCAATTGAGGAGCTACTTGATGGACAAGTAGCGGCTCCAGGTCATGAGAACCGCATTAACCGGCCGAGGGCTCGAGGCGCTGATCACGTCTCACCCTTAAATTCTGCACCCCATCCATGACGTATGTAATGGACCAAGATGGGGGACGCAGCGGCCGAGTGGTAGGCCAAGGTTCCCCGTGAGCTGTCGTGCCATGCAGTTATGTTATTATTTATACCAAGTTGTAGTATAAGAGGGGTACATGAGATGAAGTGATAGTCAAATCACTTTATGTTGACTTTGAAATTTCCGCCTATTCTTTGTATAACATTGCGAGAAACAAGCAAACGGCAATTTAACGTTTCAAAAGGTGGAAAGATATTATACAATTCAAATTAATAATAAATGAACATTTTGGAATTTTTAACGCGGTTCTCAGGGTCCCATTCTATATTGGCCGTGAAAGTGCGCTTAACTTTGCTCAGAGGCCTCTGTATCAGGGTTGAGGTTCATACGTAACCTTAATCTATGACCCGGAATCTAAGTTGCATTTTAACAAGTTATCATTTTTCTCGTAGTAAGTGACTGTATATTCATTCCTATGTCATACAAAATGACACAAATTTGGTTCCGAATGAAGAAAAATCAACACATACAATTTATTTGTTACCAAAATGTCTTAAACCCATGAAATTTTAATTACAATAGCCATTTTTAGAATAGGAAAAATAGGGAAAACCTTTATGGAAATGGAGTTTCTGTGGGGTCATTTTCTTAAAAATCTTCGTATCGCATCTTTGGAAGAACTTAAATATAAAATTATATGTTTATACTGCTTTTTATAGAGACTATGCTTTTTACATATACGCACATAAAATAGGATCTTTTTCTAAAACATTTTATTCGAGCCTCAAAATGTGTGTTTCTGGTAAACTTTCCAAACTGAATGTTTATATAAAATATAATACTTAAGCGGAACTGAGAGATAAAGTAAAAAATATGTGTTCAATTCACATCACTTTCTCTACCTATTCTGCAACAAACAAGTTGTACAAAAGCTTATTTTTCTATCTAGATACATCCTCTAATCAAGATAAACAAAAATAGAAATGGAATTGTGTACTTATTCCCTTGTAAAGGAAGGGATCTACGGGAATATATACACTAGACTAAAGCGACAGTCAAACCTTTCAGCTGATCGCTAAGTGATGACACTGGCATTCCGTTTTTTTTTTTTGTATGGCCAGGAGTAAAACAAAAGAAAAATGAATGACGACTTCCCAATTGAGAAAAGTGTAATCTCTAATAATCAGATGTTAACTCTACTCGAAAAGAATGTTTCTGAAAAAGTGTGAGCTTTAACGAGAACTACATTTTTAGTGTAGTAAGCTTTTTCTATCTCTTACGACTTACCAGTTATGCAAATACCATACAGAACGAAGAGGAGTTCAGAGGCTGTTCTCAGAAAATTCAAGGTATTGTGGCAGTGCCGTCCTCTTCAGCAGCGATTTCGATGTTTGCCTTGATAGGTGAGTCATCGCAGTTGAGTGCATAAACAAGAATAGCAAGAGCGGCGCGGCATAACAGAAACCCTAGATCGCAAGTCGTCATGATTCTTCTCGATTTTCGAGATGTTTTTCCAAGCTTCGGATTCCACAAGCTTCCAGGAAGTTCTCTGAATTTATTTTATAGCTATTAAACCAAGAAGGATTGTGCATAGTGCAGAGTTGCGTTGTGTTGTAAATTGTACTGTGTCGTGAGTGAACTTGGTGTTAGAGCGCCATGGATGGCGTGCAGCCGTAAATGTCTACGCGTCGAACGTTGAGTGAATTATTTGTAGCAATAATTTAAGACTTCATTTTTCAATAAAGACATTTGTTACAATGCATATTATTTGTGATATAATATCCGGCGTTTAATCAAATTAGAGCCATTTTTGAAAATATCGGAAATTCTTATTTATCTTCAAGTAAAGGGTAGTTTGGGTAGGGGTATTTTATCTTATAAACTTCGTGTCATATCCTTGATAGATATTGAACTTAAATACCAAGGCTTTTCGTTTTTGAACTATACCGTTCACAGATACGCACAGACACGTGGACCTTTTTCTATTTTTTTTCTGCAGTGTTCCTCAAAATAAGTGTCTCCAGTTAAATCTCGGTATTGAATTTTTGGATGAAATGCGATACTTACTCTATATATTATGTACACTTTACTGTTAGAGAAATTAATAAACTCTGCTATTATTAATTTGGAAAATAATCAGATAAATGCATGGTGATAAGAATTTTTTGGATCACTTTGTTCATTTAACCACCATTAAGAGAGTGATTAGAACTCTGGTTTTATTTACTTTTCAGAAAGAGAATTTCAGATAAATTTCTAAACCAAATTTCGAATTTTTTGTTTGTTTGTTTGGTTGTTTGTTTGTTTGTTTTTTGTTTTGTTTTTTCGGAATATCGGATTACTATTTGATGTCTCATTTCAGTAAAAGATTATTGATTTATACGTATTTTTGGAAGAGTTTAATGTGAATGAAATCTAGAATTAAATAAAAACACGTCATTAAGAGGAAAGCTGCGTTAGGTTGTTAATTTGTTTGTTACAAAGGCAAGGGAAAAACACAAAGAAAAAATGTGCAGAATTTAGGAAAAAATAAAAATGGAAGGAGAAGGAGACCCTAAGTCAAGCGTTAAATGAAGAAGAAAATAAAAGCAGACCCAAACCTTGGTGCAAATACAGATAAAAGGAAAAGAATTGTTAGAGAGACAATTGTGTTGGAAGAGGAGGAAGGAATATATGCCGAAACAAGAAATACGGAACGGTTATAAACAAGGGGCGTGTGGTAAAAAGAAATAAAACAGTGTGAGAAACGAATAATAAATGTAGATGAGGGAACGAATTATGCAAATAGAGCTGAAATCCAACTTTACACTCGCAATAGTTTCAGGGGTTCAAGCAGATGGCTGACTTCCAGGGGGTGAGAATATCGTGACTGGGTTGCGAACGAGATTAGGGTGTGACATGCCTTCCTGAGGGTGTAGAAATTGACCACGTTAGAAGGCGATACGAAAATAACATCCTTGAATTTACACAAAATGTCCATTAACTTAAAAAAAAAAAAAAAAAAAAAAAAAAAAAAAAAAAAAACTGATGTGTTACATCCAGTGCATTTCTCCAGCCAGTGATCAATAGCTCTGTATTTCTTCTACAACATAGTCTTACAAAAGTTTAATCTTATCTGATTTTCCCGTGATCGCTAAGGCGATCGGTGGTGTATTTTACTACGATTCTCCTTTACCTCATTTTTTCCCCTTTCATCTTTCAGGTTGACTAGAGGACTACAGTTCGGCCGGTTGCGGAAAGATGGGGCAGAGATTTGCGATTTGGAACTTTACGGGCCTGCCAGAGGGAAGCCTCTAGACTAGAGCCTCCATTGCTGGGTCGTGTTCCCCGGTCGCGATAGAGGGGCGTCCCGACTTAAGGGGTGACAAGTATGGGAGAATGTAAAAGAATTTTTATTTTTCCGTGATAATTTTTTTTTTTAGTGCAATACATTTGTTTCCCTGCGATAATATTTTAGCTGATAGTAAATGACTCAGTCGGTGGAGAAAGGAACTAAATCACTTTTTGGTTTTTTTTTTCAGGAGAGATTAAAACCTCTTTAGCCAAATGACCTATTTTCAGAAATTGTTTGACATTTTTTGTATTCCTTATTATAATCTTGGTAGTATTGAATAGGTATACTCACTCCATTATTACTAATATTGCAAAAAAGTGAGTTTGAAAAAAAAACGACTTAGTTCCTTTCTCCACTCGATGGGCGGTTTTTCAAAGCTTAATACTTTTACGAATTTCAAAATGTGGGTCTTGTTACAATCTGAGGTTTGCCACCTTGTATAATACAGTTACGAAGCCATACTTCATAAAAGCGACAAAAATAAAAGACCAAAATGTGTATAAAATTAAGAATTTTGTAGAAACATGAATGTGTAATACCCGAATAACCGTTATAGTACCTTTATCCTAAATAAATGATTTACGAATTCACTGGCCACTGTAGTATATGTTCATAAAATTTCAGTGCATCTTCCCCGTGTACATATTTCACTAGCTTGCGTATGTCCTCCAAGTTCTTCTGCTGAATGGGCACTCTTGAGTTGTGGATATGCTAACTCCAGATCCATGCAAAGCTTTGATCGTGTTTTCAGCAAAGAGAATGTATATGTTAGACAACTGTTGATGAAATTCGTAAATGAATTCCTTATACTGGGAAATCGCAAATGATTCCTCCTTGATCCTTGGAAAATCCTTACTTGTTGTTTCTACAGAAGCAATAATTTTCTTGAAAAATGTTTTCTGTCTGAAACATAGTCGCGGTTATTCCTGATACATTATTAGCTATCAGCTCCACATGTTCTTTAGGAATATAAACTGTCATATTTTGAGAATTTTCTCCTCATTACTCCAAGCACTCGATCACACGGAAGGTACGAATGGCTCCTCTCTGGATAACGGTGAACGATCTTGTTCATCTTGCCCAACTATGTTAATCCAAGCAGCGGCGGCTGCTGTGTAGGAGCACAAGAGCACGTGAACCTCCAAAATTTCTCAGTGGATTTCTATTTCAGGAAACATTTAATAAAATGCGCTATCCTGTGCCATTTGTTTAAAATTTACCGCGCTTTGCTCATCGGTTTGAACACAGCCGAAAACCTGAGTATGTGACAACGCTTGTAGCATACGCCTCGTGGGCTAGCGTATAACTTACGTTTAGCAGCTCTGCCCTTGCGCGGGTAACAAAGCAGCTCGGAATTTTACAGTCAGAAATGAGCACAGTTCAAACGTGCACATTAACACCTCCAGGGTTCTGTTTATCAGCGGAAGGTGCTGCTATCTTTGAGATTTAGTTGAAACTATCCGGAAGTGCAACTTCAGTCTTTGTGAGAGGCGTAATTTGAATGTTATGCGTTTTAAGAGAGAGTTAAGCAGTTCAAAACAGAAAACAACCTCAAGGAAGGAACTTTTCCGCAATTAACCGATTGTTATCATTATGACCATGACATCAGAACCAGAAATATGTTTTTCCACAATAAAAAGAATTAAAACCTGTACTAGGAATACGATGGGTGAAGACCGACTTTCAGCACTGGCAATGCTTGCAATTGAGAAGAAACTGGTCAACAGCATAAAAGACTTTAATCACCGAGTGATAGAAAAGTTTGTACATTTGAAAAACCGGCACGTGGAATTTCTGTACAAATAAATTTGGTGTTAATTACGTAATTCAAACAATGTAAATATTATTCACTATAAATACCATTCTTCACATGAACTGCATCAAAGGACTTCACCCCTTCATCATCTCATATCTGTTAACTCTCGGAGACTAAGAAAGTCAACATCTTTACAACACTGGGTGGGTGACGATTTGTGTAACAAATTTATAATTCTTGTTATTAGGCACTATGATTGTTTCTAATATTACTAGATTTGATGTTGCGGTGACAACGGTAGCAGTAGCGGCAGCGGCTGCGGCGGTGGTAAATTGCTGATTTTGTGAACACCTACATTTTGTTATCCATATGCCGCCACTGAATCCAAGGCACATTCGGATTAGCATGCGATTTTTGCTTTGTCCTGGTGGTCCATCAGAGAAGAGGTAGAGTTCTTTAATATTTTCTGACAGAGAAGTATGGAGGTAATCGTATGAGAAGAAACATACCTCAGTTGCCCCCTTCATGATACAGATACACGCCACAGTATCTGGATTTGATGTTACAAATACAGAAACTGTTCACCCATAGCTGTCTAAGGTAAAATGTTTCTTGCACAGGGATGTTTGGTAAAGCCAAATTCTTATAAAAGTCAAATGCCAAATCAGCAGCATGACTATCCTTATTTTGTTCCACTTGCTTTAATGCAGTATAAAATCTCTTGCTCCTACGCTTATGTGCATTAACATCGATTTGTGCTGCCTTTTGCTGCTGTCAGTGATATGAGGGCTTTTTATTTTGACTAGTAGTTCCTCACATATGCTGCAAACGTCAATTTGTGGGAGGCCAAAAACATAATTAGCATTTCCAGAAAAATACTTTCTATAAAAATCATACTGAACATCAAACTCGGGATATTTCTGCCGAAAAAGATTATGCATTATGTTGTTATTCAAGCGAGCGTCCTAGTATTGTTATTTCTTTGCCAGCATACTGTGTTTTCCGAAGGGAGAACGGATGGATATGATCATTTCAAGACATTTTCTGTAATGTTGGTGGTGCACTCATTTTCTCCTCGTTTATCCCTTAGAATGTGTCCTCAAACAAGGAGCTTTGATATTCAAAATACTCGCTTCTGATACAGCATGAAGGTTAAGAAAAGCTGCACATCCATTCTGTTGTTTCCTTGGTCGTCTTTGCTTCACGTCTTTAGCAACAATGGGTCCTTGTAAATGTATATCTTGAGCATTTATATCTTCTATGTCGAGAAAATCTGACAGAATCTTCAGGCGTTGTGCATCACTAATACGGCAGAAGCATTCCATTCGACATCTAAAAAGTGTTGAATCACATTAGCAATGCCACAACATTTACCACAATCTAAAAATCTGATGTGTACCATTCACACGACTTTCTCTACATCCCTGCAACAAATTATTCTTAAAAACCTCATACTTCTATTTACTTTATGCTAATCAGAAAAAATTAGCAGAAATAGTATTATTACTTGCTTCCTTGTAAGTAGAAGCGAAATAAGGGACTACCATAGGTTAAAGTGATAGTCAAAAGCTGGTTGCTATGTCAATGAAGTTCCTTTGTTTATATGGATATGAGTTGACAAGTTCCTGTATGAGAAAAATATACATTTTTCATAGCAGAAACCAAAAATAAGGAATGTCTCAAAAACGACGAACTCCACGAAAAAAATGTATATAACATAAATTGTGTGTTTTAATATGCTCTACATTTTTTGTGTAGTAAGTTTTTGCCCATCTCTTACGGTTTAGCAGTTATTCAAAAGTCAGTAAAATTCATCCAGAATAAACTACTCTTCAGAGGCTATTCCCAGAAAATTCAAGATATATATTTTATTTGTCAGGTGAATATCTTTAATATACGAAATTTCAATCAAAACCGTTAGAGCCATTTTTGAGAAAATCAAAATTTTCGAAAAAAGTTCCATGTAAAGGGTAGTTGGGGTGGGGGATTTTTCTCAAAAGCTTTGTGTCGCATCCCTGAGAGATACTAAACTTAAATACCAAGTTTGGTATTTTACAGACTTTTCGTTTTTGAATTATCGTGTTCATAGACAAACGGACACACACGCACACACACACACACATCCACACGGACCTTTTTGTGAAAATGTTGTTTTTTTTTTTTATTTGGATAGTGGGGACCCTAAAACATATATTTCTGGTGATATCTCGGTATCAAATTTTTGGGTGGAGTGCAATACCTTCTCTATACACTATGTACATAGTGCGTATAGAGAAAGTAAAAAACTAAACGCATTGTGAATTTGTTACTGCAATGGTTATTTACGTACATGCAAAGTGCTCCTATTATTTTTTCCGGGTACAGGATTGCCCTGGTAGTTCAAGTATGGTAAGCCACTCTTGCACATTTTATTTTCCTCCTTTTGTGCTCATCCTCATTTCGGTTTCTTTTAGAAGACTTGATCGCTTAACTGCAACAAGCTTCCAACTAAACAACCGCACTCTCAACAATTGCGGCGAATCAAGGATGATGACGCAGGTGTAATGTGCCACCCATTGTCGAAGCACATTATTGGTGTAACAGGAGCGCTTCCGATACGGTTCATATCGAGCTTACTGAGGAGAAAAGAACTAAGTCACTTACACAATTCCTTTCACATAGGAAGTCAATTTTCTCCGCTAAGAAGCCATTAGACATAATTCCTTTCAACACCGGACGATGTATTTAGGCCGAATTATAGCGGATGTACCAAAAAATGAAAAGGTGAAAAAAATGACTTAGTTCCTTTCTCCACCGACCGATTCAAATAAAGATTGCATGGGTGATATAACTTAAAAATCTTATGTGTTCCATTCACATGTCGTTGTCTACCTGTTCTCCAAACAAACGATTGTTACAAACGACTATTCTTTTATCATGCTAATCAAGATAAACATTAGCAGAAATAGTTTTACTACTTGTTTGCTTCTAAGCAGATGGGAAATAAGAGAATATACTAGACTAAACCAATAGTCAAATAATTTAAACGCTGGTTGCTATACAACAATTGAAGTTCGATTCTCTTTGCGTGACCGGCAGTAAAACAAAAGAGAGATAAAACGAAAATTTTCTCATTTGAGAAAAGCTTAAGTAGTTTAAAATTGAAAAAAATAACACAGAACATCTCGGAAATGGTTAACTTTGTATAAGATATAAATTGTGTGTATTAACGAGATCTACCCTTTTTATGGAGCAAGTTTTTGTGTATCTCTTACGGTTTACCAGATAGACAAAAGTCATCCAGAATGATGAGGTCCTCAGAGACTTTTCAGAGAAAATTGAAGATATAAACTTTATTTGTAATGTAAATATTTAGTATATGTTATTTTAATCTATATCGTTGGAGCAGTTTTTGAAAAATTAACTATTTTCGAAGTAATAGGTGTCCCCTTTGATAATTAGTGATTTTGATTATTATATCTACACCTTGCTAATCGAGATGAGCGTTTCATTACATACATTTTGTTAAGTAGGCACAAAAGGCGATACAGGGGGTTGAGGCATCAGTCCAGATCTATATGCTGGCTCTGAAATTCCAAAAACTCTTTTAATGACATCGCCAGAAACAAATGAATGGTGGACTGACACTTGAAAATATTAAGTATTTTAAAATACTAAGGAATAACAAAGAGTTTCTCGGAAATGTCTGACGTCAAAAGAATTTTAATTTACACAAACTGGGTTCTATAAGGTGACTTTTCGGTGGAACGTTCTTGTCTACCTCTTATGGTTCACCAGCTATACAGAATTATACAAAAGTCAATCATAATAAGGAACAATTCACATGATATTCGTAGAAATGCCAAGATAAACATTTTATTTCACATTGACATATAAATATTTATGACATTTTATTCAAAATCATTATATAATTCTACAGAAAACAAAAAGTAACGAAAAATCTTCCCTGTAAAGGCTAATTTTGGGTAAGAAAAATAATATCTTGATAATGTTCACAGTCCTTGGAAAAACTGAACCTAAGTACCAAGCATATATTAGATAATGTGTTTTTGAGTTATGCTGTTCACGGACAAATGGAAGCTCGCAAAAACAAAGACATTTTTCTTAAAATGCTTGTTATATTATTATTATTATTATTATTATTATCATCATCATCATCATCATCATCCTTTCTTGATTCAGGTAACCTCAAAATCTGTATTTCCAGTGAAATCTGGACATTGTAATTTTTAGTAAAAAACAATACTCCCCCTACTTAATTATAGGATAGGATACGGTCAGAAGGAGCTCGCCACCGAACCTGAGGCTTTTCTATTTATACCCCACGAGGGGACGCTCCTAGGAGGGAGGGATGAGATGAGAGGATACATCGGGCGGCCATAACCAGGAGCGACGGCACAACAATGACATGGCGCTTACAGTTTTCAGATTGAACACCCCGACAGTCAGATAAGCAGACTAGCTAAGCTGGCCTTCCCCCCACTTAAGATGCAATGTCATGACCAGGAGCGGTTCTCATACCAGCAACTAGCCGAAATCGGACAATGGAGATAACCACTTTGATCATCCTTTTCCCTGCCTCGCTGCACCGAGTGCCATCGCTAACACTCCCAACCCTGTAAGAAGCCCAAGGGATGAGGGGTGAATAAAAGTACATAGGAAACGACGAGGAAATTCGGGGGAAGAAAGAAACCTACCCAGTATTCGCCTGTCAACCCAGGGAAACCCCGAAAAACCTATGGGTCAGATAGGCCGGCATGGGAAGGGAACCCGTGTCCTCCCAAATGCAAGCCATAGACAAATCGCCTGAGCAATCCCGCTAGGTCTAATTATGACAAGATGTAGTAGAAAAATAAAATAGATAGCGGGAAAGCGAAGAGAGCATTATAACTCTGAGATACTATAAAATATATTGCAAACGTTAACATGGAAAAATAAATAGAAATACGGAGAGAGTATTGTCAGCTCAGTGATACTATAACGGATTAATTCGGCGAGTTCTGAAGGCCACGGCATTAGCGTACTTAGCCGCAATTTTCTTTCAAATTCGTGACAAATGACGAATATATTTTTTGAGACAATTCCTCTTTGTGCATACGTACTCTACGGCAAAGTTTACACAATAAAGTAAGGTCTTGGATAGGTAGAGTCAGACCGAAAAATGCAATGCCACAGCTGGGATTTGAACAACCCGGTAAGCTACAAGGAGATCTCAAATTATTTTGAGATGACATACCCCAATGAAGACTTACAATGTCGTCAATACTTTAAGTCCCGAGCTTCATAGTTTAATCAACTATTAGGTCAACTGTGAATTAGTTTCCTGTAACTCCTAAGTGGAACATAGGGCACCGTTACGATGTTTCCGTAATCGGATTTGAATTCCTAGTTCGTGAGTTTGCCGCTATGCGCCATCGTGACGAGGGATCATCTCGTCGCCCACGGATGGCACTGTAGGACGAAATCTCGACTTGCAGATACGAATTGGCGGAATTTTACCCAGGAACCTTCTTCTTTCAAGGTATGGAGCTCTTTTACGAGCAAATAAACTTCCTTTCCGAAGGAAGTCATGCTAAGGATTTTTGAGTCCGAAAAAATCCATCATCCTTCGCCAGGTTTGAACCTGCAATCTTGGGTTTTAGAAGCTAGCATGATAACCATTACACCACGATGACATTAGGTCATCAGTGTTAATTGTTTTTTCAAAACCTGTCATGTGTAGGGCAGAGTTGGATAGGTAGATTCAGGTCGAAAAATGCAATGACATAGCCGGGATTTGAACCAACTACTGTTATCAACTTTTCTCTAATGGGAATTTGTAAACTTATGGTCTACATAGAGAACGACCTTCAATCACATAGCACCCAACTTTTAAAACATTTTGCTATATCTTTAGCTTAATGCATTCCCTTATTTCCCTTCTACTTACAAAGAAGCAAGTAATGGGATCATTTCTGCTAATGTTTATCTCAATTAGTGTGACGTAGATAGAGAAATAAGAAATTAACAATAATTTATTACAGAGGTTAAGAGTAAGTTATGTGAATGGAACACATATTTTTCTTATATGTTTTGGTAAGAATAGTTAGTTGGAGAAAGAGTAGAGAAAGCCATATCTATGTAAAACTTCAGATAATTCTTTTTTCGGGTGATATCGAGTGAGCCATGAAGTTTTCAAATTCTAAATTTAGAGGGGAATGTAGTACTTCTTTTGCGTCTAAGTCACAAGAGGTCACAAGAGCTGACACATGTGCATATGTCAAACGGTCACATATAACGAGGTCACTGGTTGTTAAGACTGACGAGGGTGATGACATCAGAGAATTCTGACTTTCAGCAGAAAATTGTAACCCCTTCCCCCTCGCGTCTCAAGAAAACTTGATTGTTCCAATCCTTGAGGAAATTGCACTCAAGGCGGAAGGATATCGTAGATTTGGTTCTTTCCTTCTATTTTCAATTTTTTTTTCAGCGATCGACTTTGTTTTATCAGCTTTTTAAAAGAAATCTCTCTGTTGTTAAACCCACCATTGCTGTCATTTCAAGAAAGTTCCTAAATTGCAACTAGGGGGAGAAAGAATAAGAGGCTTTCAAAACAGAGGAATGGTAACAAAAAAGAAAGGATAAACCATGAAGACAAGCATAACAAAATAATATCTTCATCAGTTCTGATGGCAATAGATAGTTTATAAACTAGAGTTCGAAATTACTGCTGAAAAAATCTGATGTGTTACACTCGCATAACTTTCTCTAGCTGTTCTATAAAAAAACTTCTTAAATGGAAATGGAGTTTTTTTATTTATGGACGCTCTTTTATTGCTGTGGTTCTCAGCGTCCCATTCTATCCTGGGCGTCAAAGACCGCCTAATTTTTCTCAGAGGCCTCTCTATCAGGCT
The DNA here is from genome assembly GCA_030762935.1 of Hymenopus coronatus. Classification (NCBI taxonomy): domain Eukaryota; kingdom Metazoa; phylum Arthropoda; class Insecta; order Mantodea; family Hymenopodidae; genus Hymenopus; species Hymenopus coronatus. Next base: position 35,257,198 of record CM060897.1, read on the forward strand.
TGAGGTTCTTTTACATGTCGTAAATCTACGGCATGTGACCAATGGCTTTAGTTTCCTTCCGAAGGAAGCCATGCAAAAGATTTTTACGCCCGAAAAAATCCATCGTCCTCCGCCGGCTTTCAACCCGCGATCTTGGATGTATGAAGTTAGCATGGTAACCATTACACCACGGAGGATGACATAAATTTCTTATAAAAGATTATTCTACACAAAGCTAATCTAGGTAAGCATTAGCGAAATCTTCTTATTACTTAGCCCCTTATAAGTAGAATCGAAATAAGGGAACACATTAGACTAAAGCGATAGTCAAATGTTTTAAAAGCTGCCATTATGCGATTCCCATCGCAAATCGCTTCTTTGCTTACCAGGAGAGCAAAAGAAAAACGGACACTTCCTGTCTGAGAAAAGTGTAAGTACTTTACAATTGAAACCAATAACAAGGAATATCTCGGAAACAGTTACCTCCACAACAAAAATTTAAGGCCATAAACTGTGTTTTGACTAGATGTACATTTTTTCTGTAGTAAGTTTTTGTCTATCTCTTACGGTTTAGCAGTTAAGCAAAATTCGGCAAAATTCATTCAGAATAAAGAAGTCTTCAGAGGGTATTCCCAGAAAATTAAAAACATCAATTTTATTTGGGATGTAAATATCTTTAATATACGGCATTTTAATCAAAATCGTTGGAACCATTTTTGAGGAAATCAAAATTTTCGAAATTTTTTCCGTGTAAAGGAAAGTTCGGGGTTGGGGGATTTTCTTGAAAATCTTTGTCGCATCCCTCGAAGATACTAAAATTAATACCAAGTTTGGTATTTAACCGACTTTTCGTTTTTGAGCTATCTGTACACGACACACACGAACATTTTTCTAAAAATGCTTTTTTTGGACTCAGGGCACCTCAAAACATATATATCCGGTGAAATCTCGAGATAGAATTCTCTATCCACTAGTATATACATTGTACATACAGGGTTGCCAATTGTTAATTGAAGTTATTGCTTTCTTGATTAAAAGCGATTTATGCCATTCGCTTTATGCCTGCTTGAAAGTTCTTTCAAAATAGGAAATAGCTATCGATACTAGACTTCATTACATAAAACATGTAAAAAAACACTACAGTGTTTGTATGACCAATTGAATTTTGTTGGTAATGAGCTCATTTGAAAAAAAAAAAAAAAAAAAAAAAAGTATGATACAAAATGTGTATATACTGTAAAACCTTAAACATAGGATTAAGAGGCAAGGATGAAAGAGAGAACCAGAGGGTGTCCAGATTCGGACGACGATGTGCACTAGCAAGGCGGGGGTTCCTAACGATTCGAACATAGTGGCAAACCTGACGCTGGTTAGCTCTACCTAAACTCTGCGCCATTCGGGGGTCCCGTGGCAATCAAAACGGCTCTCAGGAAACAACGGGTTATAGCAGGCCCACCAAACACCAGGGAGAATAATCCTCCCAGAGCGCAAATTCTACCGTCCTGCCACAGCACACCAACCGGCATAGCCTGGTCCAACAGCTTTGAAACAGATGAAAGGAAAGGATAACGGAATATTCGTGGTAGAAAGGGAACCACATCAACTTTGGTTACCGATTCGGGGAAATCTTAAAATAATAGCATCTGTATCTGGTTTTCGTTTTTTGGACTGTGCATTTTTTTCTTATTAAGGGTGTCTGAAAATATGTTTGAAGGCTAGGGAGAAGTATGGACTTATCTAATCGTGGAAGATAAAATTAATATACATAATTAAGTATTTACGATCCATTATTATTATTTTTAGAAAATCAAAATTTCAAATATGTTTCATGTAAAGGATAGTTTGATATGGGGAGGTTTTCCATAAAAATCTTTGTGTCGCATCCCTAGAAGATGCTGAACTTAAATACCAAGTTAGGTATTTAACCAACTTTTAGTTCTTGAGGTATGCTATCCACAAACATACATACAAACACATAAAGGTATACGCACAGAAACCTATGCACCTTTTTCTAAAACTCTTATGTGTTCCTTCACACCTGTTCCTCTACATCGCTGTAACTAATTATTCTTAAACACTTTATTCTTCTTTCTACTTCATAATAATCGAGATAAACATTAACGAAATTGTCTTAATCACTTACTTCCTTGTAAGTAGGAGGTAAATAAGGAAATACCTAGGCTAAAATTATAGTAAATTTTTTAAAAAGTGGTTTCCATGTGGTTGAAATCCGTTTCTATGCATGACCAAAAGTTTAAAAATGTGCATGTATTTTCCATTTGAAACAAATAACCAGGAATATCTCAGAAATGGTCAACTCCACGAAAAAAAAAAAGTATATGACATACATTGTGTTTTAATGTGATCTACGTTTGCCTTGTTAATATTATTCATATATGGTAATTTAATCAAAATCGTTAGATCAATTTTTGAGAAAACCAAAATGTTCTAATTTTTTCCATGTAAAGGGTAGTTTGGAGTGGAGAAATATTTCTCAAAACCTTCGTAACGCATTCTTGGAAGATATTAAACTTAAATACCAAGTTTGGTATTTTACCAACTTTTCGTTTTTGAGTTATTGTGTTCACAGACACAGGACACATGGAGAGAGACACGCGGACCTATTTCTAAACATGTTTTTATACAGGGCATCCTAAATCCTAAAACGTGTATTTCCGATGAAATCTCGGTATAGAATTTTAGATGGAACCTAATACCTTCTCTACCTACAAGGTTCATTGTACATACATGCTAGAGAATGTAGTAAACTTAAAATAAAACCAAACAAAATAATTCAGAGCACTGGTGAAATCTCGGAAACTCGAAGTTTAAGAAGAGGGTTTCAGTGAAACACGCTGTGAACTGTAATATTCAAACGGTCGTTGGCCATGTCAGTAAAGCTCACGAATTGTCACATCCACAAGTAATTGCTATGTCCCTGGGAAAATGTCCCCTGAACAATGTAACAATTTTATTCAGCAAGTTTGAAGGAGATTGAATCGGAGGGCTTTTGAATTATAATGAGTCTGAAGAGAGTCGGATCACGTTTAGATTACCCTCAAATACATCTTCTCGGATCGCATCTGTTACACTTCTATGGATATTAACCTTTACAGCCAGGCTTCTAAAAAGTAGTCTTGCCCTTCGTTCTTTGGCGTTCCCTTTTCACTATGATCAGATAACCGAGTTTCAGAAATGTGATCACGTTCCTCTATTTAACTCACGTAAAATTATAATAAAACAAATTAATCTAAGCGGCAATTGGATTCGGCTCCATGTTTTCACTTTCTCCAGCACGTATGTACACTATACATAGCATATAGAGAAGGTATTGTATTTCTCCCAAAAACTCGATACTGAAATTTCACTGGAAGTACATGCATTGAGACCCCCTGAATCAAACAAAAAACATAAAAAATTAAAAATTAGTCGGCGTGTGTATGTTTGTGTGTTTGTACGTGTGTGTGTGTGTCTGTGAGCAGCATAGCTAAACACTAAAAGTTCATTAAATACCAAATTTGCTATTTAAGTTCAGTATTTTACAAGGATGCGACACGAAGATTTTCAAGAAAATCTGCCCACCCTCAGCTAACCTTTACGTAGAACATTTTTCGCAAACTTGATTTTCTCAAAAATGACTCTAACGATTTTGATTAAAATAGCATATATTTAAGATGTGTTCATGACAATCGAAATGTATATCTTAAATTTTTTCAGAATAGCCTCTGAAGACCTCTCCACTCTGGATGACCTTTGTGTAACTGGTAAACCATAAGAGATAGAGAAAACTTTAAAACACAAAAATTATAGGTCTCGTTAAAACACACTATTTATGTCCTTTACATCTTTTCCAAGATATTCCTTGTTATTGGTTTTAATTGTAAGTTGCTTAAACTTTTCTCAAGCAGGAAGTCAGCTTTGTTTCATTTCTTTTTCTTTATTCCCAGTAATGCAAAACAGAACCGAATTTCAATTTGTTCACGTAGCGATTTCTTTTGGGGTAGTGTTTAATGCCCGCTTTTACTACTTGTGGCACCTCAGGCGATGACACTGCTGATATATGGAATGTTGATGGAGCACTAGTGGAATGCGGTGGCGAGGGAAACCGGAAAACCCGGAGAAAACCCACCCCGCGCCGCTTTGTCCTCCACAAATCTCATATGTGGTCGCTTGGGATGGAACCCGAGTCGTCTAGGTGAGAGACGAGTGGTCTACGCGCGGCTCACATAGCGATGACTTTTAAAATATTAGACAATCTCTTTAGCCTTGCGCATTCTTTTATTTTCCTTCCACTTACAAGGAAGCAAATAGTAAGATCTTTCTGCTAATGCTTTATCTCGACTAGCATGATGTAGAATAACATATTGTAAGGAAAGTTTGTGGAAAACTACAGAAAGTCATATCAATGGAACACATAGATTTTACAAATATTTTCAGTTAGTCACACTTATGCTTAAAAATACGTGAAAATTGTCTTCAGTTTAATGAATTAGTTTTACGCTATAATTATTTTTACAATCTCACAAATCATTTTTATAATCCTAAGTATAGAATTTAAATATTGAATACAACTCTATTTTCCCTAGTTTATATGTTCAATTTACATCCATACCAAAGCTTCTTTACCCCGTACCTAGTAGGCAGATGAAGCATTGCATTCCACCCAAGAATAGATATGCGTCCGCTGAATCCAAAATGACAGTTTAGAAACATTTCTTTCATGTGTTGTGTGTTAAAGACAGACAGAGAGAGAGAGAGAGAGAGAGAGAGAGAGAGAGAGAGAGTGTGTATGAACAGCAAAACAGTCAAAAAGAAACTGACGGATGGATAGCTCTCAAACTTGATTTTTAAGCTTCTACTCCTCTTTACTGAACGTTAGGATTAGGAATATACACGAACGAGGCAGCTCTGGACATAGGCTCTTGAGGCTCTTTGCCTTTTAAACGACCAGATCCGAAAGACGACGGGCGAAACATGGACGGAGTCCTGAAGTTTACAGATGGAACGCCTCCGACGCCACCTGGTCCCTGCTGACGACCCCGGGCCTACGACGGTTCCCTAGAGCACCCTCATGACTCGTAGGCGGTACCGATAATGACGCCAGAATAAACCTTTACAGCGAGCAAGCCGACATTCAGTCGCCTGTCCTTCAACCCTGAAGGTATTTAACACTTGCTTTTACTACTGTGGCATTGCAAGTAATGACACTGATAATAAAAGAAATGAAGACGGAGCACCGGTGGAATACGATAGCGGGGGAAACCGGAGTAAACCAGCATCTGCGCAATTTTGTCCACCAAAAATCCCACATGCGGTCGCCTGGGGTCGAACCCGGAACGCCTTGCGAACCTCTCGGCCACGGCAAAAGAGATAACTCGGAAATGATGAAGTGGAAATTTTGGGAAACAATGAACCTACCCAGCATTCACCTGGCGATCCAAGGAAACCCTCCGAAAAATTCATGGGTGAGGTAAGTTGGCGACGGGGATTGAACCCGCGACCTTCCGAATACGAGCCACAAGCAAAACCGCTTACTTGGTCATACCAATCTTTACATAAAACAGAGCCAATCGTTAGAGCCAACGATTTTGATTAAAATGCCAATAAGATCGTATTTGCAGACAATTAAAATGTATATTTTGAGTTTTCTTGAATATCCTGTGAAGTCAATAATGTTTGTGGCATCAGCGTCTGTTGTTATTGGCTTGAATTGTTCAGTACTTATTTAACATGTTGAACTACTAGCCACTTCAGTGTTTCTCGTGATGCCATGGAAAGAGCATGGAATTTCAAGGCCAGTATTTAGCAATCCCCTTTAATTATTTGAGAATCTGTATTACCTTTGTACCTATAAATGAGAGTCCAATGAAACTATTTATGCAAGTCTTACCTCAATTTATTTGAACAGATAAAAGAATGGGCCTTTGGAAGAATGATTTAATACATCCCGTATGAAAATAAAAATAGTGAGAAGAGAAATTGTATGAACGCAAAACATAAAAATTATTAATAATAAGCATAACCCATAAATGAAAGATCAGATAACACTAAACTTGATATTTGAGTCAAACAAAAGATTTTCAAACTATTCTCCCACCTCAATTAACCTTTTCATGTACATGTTCTATTATTTTTTGTTCAAAAATGACTAAATATTTTGATTAAACTACCATGTATACGATATTTTTATGATTAAAAAAATGTCATCATGTGTCGTCGTTTCTAATGCTCCGCATATAATTTGCTATTTTCGATTCCAGCAGTGGACCCATTTCTTAGTATTTAGTATTTATTTGTTTAGTCATTAGGTACATTAGTACAATAGACATGGTCAAAATAATATATACAAGTAAGAGTCAGTCATATAACAATTCTAGTATTAAAAAATTCATCCAAATTGTAAAATACATTGTCTATCAACCATTTTTGTACTTTAGCCTTAAACTGTATTACATTTAGAACTCTCGTGTGGTCAGGAAGCTTATTATAGGTTATAATGCTGGTTATCAAATAACTATCTTTAACTTTCTTCACTCTAGTGTATGGGACATGCAATTTATCAATATTTCTGGTATTTAATGTGTGTACATGTCTGTTCAGTTTAAATTGACTTAAATTCTTGTGCACATATAATAATAATTGTAATATATAGCAATTTTACACTGTTAAAATTGTTTGTTGCTTAAAAAGTGGTCTACATGGAGCATAAGTGAAGGCATCCAGTGGGGATGTCCATTACCTCCATGGCAGGATGATGATGAGCATTGTGGCAAAGTGAGAGGACCTACAGTAAACTCCGAAACACTTTGGGCCTTGGGGATATTTCACATGACCTTGAAATGTGTTATTTTAATCATAATCGTCAGCCATTTCTGGGACATTTAAAACGAACAAAAAGTATGCACATAATGTAATTTTTGTATTGGATATTCTTCAAAATATTCATCTGGTATGCTTATCCAGCGCCTGATTCAAATCCGAAATTCTTTATTACTTTCTCTATATAGTACATGGTAGGGAAGGTATCGCACTCCACCCAAAAATTTGACACCGAGATTTCACCAGAAATCTACGTTTTAGAGCCCCCTGTATCTAGAAAAAGCATTTTTGCTCTCACTGCACGTACTATATACATTGTGTATAGAAAAACTATTGTATTGCACCCAAAAATTCGATAATGAGATTTCACCGAAAGTATGTGTTTTGGGGTGCCCTGGAACTGAAAAAATCATTTTTAGAAAATTGGCCATGTGTGTATATGTAGGTGTGTGTGGGGGGGCAGCATAGCTCAAAAACGAAAAGTCCGTTTAATACCAAACTTGATATTTATGTTCGGTTTCTTCCAAGATACGAGACGAAATGTTTTAAGAAAATCCCCGCACCCCAACTACCCTTTACATGGAAACAATTTTTGGTTTTCTCAAAAAAGATTCTAATTATTTAGATTAAAATCTCGTAAATTTAACATCTTTAACTGACAAATGATCTTAAATTTTCTGGAAATATTTTTATTCTGAATTAATTTTAGTGAATTTTGCATAACTGGTAAACCGTAAGAGCCAGACAAAAGCTTACTACACAAAAACATTAGATCTCATTAAAACATACCATTTATGTCATATGCATTTTTATTTTATTTTATTTTTTTTTTACTTTATTTTTTACTTTATTTTTTTTTTTTGATGGAGTTGGCCGTTTTTCAGTTATTCCTTGTAATTTGTTTTAGTTTTAACATACATAAAAGTTTTGTCATCGGAAACTTGTCTTCTCCTGACCACGCAAAAAATGGATTTTAATCCCATAGCAACCACATTTTAAAACACGTGATTGCCGTTTTAGTCTAGTGTATTCCATTATTTCCCCTTCTAGCTATAGGGAATAAGACCGTTTATGCTAATGATTATCTCAATTACCGTGAAGTAGACAGAAGAATAAACTTACTACGAGGAAGGATCGAAAAGTAACGCACAATATTTTTTTTTTTTTCTGCCAAGTATTGCAGCTGGAATGTTGCAATTTCACACGGACATAGTTGGAAGTTATCACTATAGAGGGTATTTTTGTTTCATATGCAGCTCAAGCAAGACAAGCATGAACTCCGTGCATGCTATTGTCGTCCACGTGTGAAGAGCTAAAAGGTGTGGTTCGATATTTGTGGACCAAAGGCCATAAACTGAGAGGAATTCACAGGGACCTGCGTGACGTGTACGGGGATGATTGTATGGAAAGCAGCAATGTCTCCAGGTGGTGTGCATTCTTCCAAGAGGACAGTGTGAACCTTAGTGATTCGCCACGCTCCGGGAGGCCGGTAAAAGTTGAACCCTCGTAGAATGTCAGAGGCATTGAGACGGGCAATTTTGAACGACCGGTTTGTGCAAAAAAAAAAAAATAGTGTGCGTTACTTTTCAATCCGCCCTCGTAACAATAATTTGATGCAAAGATGTAGAGAAAGTCACGTGAATAAAATACAGATTTTTTGAGATGCATTCCTGTACGGCAGTTAAAATATCACTCAAAAACATCTGCCCTCACGTTTGTGATTCAACGAGCAACTGGGGACGGATATTTACGACTTTCACCACAGTTTACATTTTTATGAGAGTTAATGAATATAACAAACTGTACTGCAACAGGTTTCTGCAGCCTGTATATCACAACCTTAGAGGTCCACATATCACAAAGTCTGCATTAGAGAAATGTGTGGTTCCACATAACTATTACAAGCAACCCACAAAGCCATTAAACGAAAGTTGTAAGGAAACTAGTCGACAGTCTCGTGGTCATGAGAAACTTGTAATCGGTGATAGGAATTCTCTAGAACTTGGAAACATATAAAGTGGCAGGGAGCAACTTTTGTTTGTTACATTTATATCCCGCCATTATTTGCATGCTCCTATAGGCGACATTCCCCTTTGGGACATATTGTCTATCGGCAATGGAGTTATCTCGTGTACTGATGTATTGGGTTTCTACTCATCTCTTATTTTATCACTAAATCAGACACATATTCACATTCATATTTCCAGACTCTGCAGATGGTGGAAATAATCTGGGCTAAGATAAAAACCCTACCTTTCAGCCGGGAATCGAGTGCTCTACCGACTGAGCTGCAGATCCGATCAGTTGTTATTGCCGTCGTTGTGACATATTCATCCGGCTAGCTTACCCCCTTCTCTCTCTCTCTCTCTCTCTCTCTCTCTCTCTCTCTCTCTCTCTCAGGGACAGTTGCAGTCCAATAAATATACCGACAACCGTTTGTTATATAACAAATTTATTTGCATATGGACACACACAAGACCTTTTTCCAAAAATTCCTAAATCTTGTATTTCAAATGAAATTCCGGTACCGGATTTTTTGGCGGAATGTAATACATTCTCTATCTGTGTACAATGTACGATATAGACTAAATAAAATATTTTAAGCAATGGGCTAAAACCACACATTTTCCGTAAATCTTGATATCGAAGTTTTGATTAGAATGCAATAGGTATTGTACCTTCTAGATACGTGGAAGAAAAAGTAAAAAGTTACCCCAGCGACGCCAGAAAGACAAGTTGAGTTGTTATAGCTAGAACGCTGTGATCAATTCTGTCTAATATAACTTGCAAGGAGAATATGAAGTTTAATTGAATTTTCAAGAAATAGTTGCTGTGGGTTCGTGATGAGGTTTCAGTAGTCTGTAATCTTGTGCCATAATGAACATTACAAATGCGAATCCATAACAAACGCTAATGCTCTAGAGAAAGTATATTATACGGTTTGAGGCAAACTTGGGTAGCAATTTGCCCATTACATATTGGCGTTGTCTACCAGAAATATTACTTGCACCGTGTAAGTAGCTATTATCTTCCTCTACATAAAGTCGGAACCTAACTGTTGTCAGCTTGTGCATGCCTTCGAGGTCTTTCTTAACACAGGGCTTCGATTAACAGTGCTTAAATAAGTTGTGATATTCTTAGAACTAGCTTTAACATTATCTCTTGACAAGCATGTGAATATTTTTACTTTCTCTACTACGTATAAAATAAAAATAAAATAAATATTAATTACTGGAATCCAGCAACGCAGATGATTGGGAACAAGTTATTGTCTAGCAGAATCAAAATCAAGCTCCATGGCACAATAGCCAGAAGTCGGGCCAAGGCTTACCGCCCAACCGCTGCGCCCTCCATCTCTGCTCATTACAGACGTCATGAATGTGGTGCAGCACTGGAGGCTGGAACGTGGTTGGCATCTCGAGTCTCTGTTAATGCGGCAAATGGAGCCCCCCAGGGACCTCATGAGGCTGAGTGCACCCCGGACCAAGTCTCCCAGCGGTAGAAAATACCCACGCCGGCACCAGGAATCAAACGCGGGCCTCCCGCTTCATAAGCTAAGGAGACAATCATTACCTATCAGGCGATGTATAAAAATTGATGCAGAATTTACCTAACTATAACTAATAATTTACGTTCTATGAGACATGTGTAATGTAAGTAATTTTAATAGTAAATGAAAAAGAGAATACCAAAGAAAATGTTTCGTGTTTCGTAATGTCAAAAGAGGTAAAGCATTACGAGAATTCTATGTGAAAACGCTCAGAACAAGAAAGATTGTGTCGCTATATTCATGTTTCGTGAAACTATTAAAATGTACTTGCAAGAAATGTAAAGAAATAGTTCACCGGACGTTTTATGACGTGAGTTAAAATTCCATGCAATAATATATCTGTATGTAATTTAGATATTAAGAACTAATATTTAAATTAAGATTGTATATTGTATAACTGAAAACCCAATTTAATACTTTACATTGCATTGTAATTGTAAAGCAAATTATGTAATTCTGTGTTCATGCCGTATGAAAATAACGCAGCTGCCATAGCAACCCGAGAAGAAACTAAGTCAAAACATCTATTGCAACGATAATAAAATTCATACATAGAACAGCATCCAGTTAAAAGTTAGCGTTACAAAAATGGTTTTGAGGAGATACACACATTGTAAAATCACACTCATTCGTAACAGTGTGCATGTGATATAAGTAATTACAGTTTGTCACCTTGCTAGAAAGGACTCACACCTTTGTTAGTAGGAATTTGATTGTTAATTGTGTTTAAAATTAGCTAAGAAAAGTTAGCAATTCATTTCACCAAAGAAATGCTACGTAGCGTTTCAAGAAAAATACTCAATCTTATGTGTTCCACTCACATGATTTTCTTGACATCCCTGTAACAAATTATTGTTAAAAGCTTATTCTTCTTTACATTATGCTAATCGAGATAAACATTAGCAGAAATTGTCCTTATTACTTGGTTCCTTAAAAGCAGAAAGGAAAAAAATCTTATGTGTTCCATTCACATGACTTTCTCTACATCGCTGTAACAAATTATTGTTAAAAAGCATATTCTTCTATTGGCTTTATGATAATCGAGATAAAGATTAGCAGAAATTTTCTTAATTACTTGCTTCCTTTAAATAGGAGGAAAATAAGGGAATAAACTAGGCTAAAACGACAGTCAAATCTTTTAAAAGCCGGTTGCCATTTGGATGAAATCCGTTTCTATGCAGGGCCAGAAGTTCACAGCTTTCCGTGTGAGAAAAGTATTTATTTTACATCCGAAACAAATAACTTGAAATATCTCAGAAATGGTCAAATCAACGAAAAAAAACTACATAACATAAGTTGTGTGTTTTAACGTGATCTACATTTTTGTGTAGTAAGTTTTTGCTTATCCCTTACGGTTTACCAGTTATACAAAATTCAGCAAAAGTCATTCAGAATAAAGAGGTCTTTAGAGCCCATTCTCAGAAAATTCAAGATATACATTTTATTTGTCATATAAATATATTTAATATACGGTATTTTAATCAAAATCATTAGAGCCATTTTTGAGAAAATTAACATTTTCGAATTTTTTTCCATGTAAAGGATAGTTTGAGGTGGGAGCATTTTTCTCAGAATTTTCGTGTCGCAACCCTGGAAGTTACTAAACTTAAATACTAAGTTTGGTATTTTAACGACTTTTCGTTTTTGAGTTATCGTGTTCACAGACATACGGACACACACACGAACCCTTTTCTAAAAACATTTTTTGGATACAGGGGACCCTAAAATGTGTATTTCATGAGAAATCTCCATATCGAATTTTTGGGTGGAATGTAACATCATCTCTAAACACTATGTACATAGTACGTGTAGAGAAAGTAAAAATCTAATGTGCTCCATGCACATGATGTTCTCTAGCTGTTCGGAAAACTTTTATTCAAAAGGTTATTCTTTTATCTACATCATGCTAATAAAGATAAACATTAGCAGAATGTCTTATTACTTGCTTCTTTGTAAGTAGAAGGGTAATAAGAAAATGCAACAGCTAAAGTGATAGTCTCGTCCTTTAAAAGCTGGTCACTATGTAAAACAATTAAAATTTCAATCTCTTTGCTTGCCAGAAGTATACAAACGAGAAATGAGAAGAAATGTATCTTCCCGTTTGAGAAAAGTTGAAAGGCTTAAAATTGAAACTGTAATATCTCGAATTCTCGAAAACAGTTAACACTACAAAAAAAAAAAAAAAAAAAAAAATATTTGACATAAATTATGTTTTTAATAAGATGTATATTTTTGTGTGGTAAGTTTTATCTAATCTCTTACAGTTTACCAGTTTAACAAAAGTCATCCACAGTCTTCAGCGCTGTTCCTAAAGAATTCAAGATATACATTTCGTTTGTCATAAAAATATCTTAAAGATAAGGTATTTAATTAATATCGTTAGAGGCATTTTTGAGAAAATCAAAATTTTCGAAAAATGTTCTATGTAGGGGTAGTTGCGATGGGGGCATTTTCTTGAAAATCTTCGTGTTGCATCCCTGGAAAATATTAAACTTAAATACCAAGTTTGGTATTTAACTGACTTTTCGTTTTTGAGTTATGCTGCTCAGACACACACACACATATACACACACCGACAGACACACACAGGCCTTTTTCTAAAAATGCGTTTTTTGACTAAGGGGACCTCAAAACATATATTTCCGGTGAACTATCTGTATCAATTTTTGGGTGCAATACAATCCCTTCTCTATATACTATGTACATAGTACGTGTAGAGAAAGTAACAAAAACATTTCTATTGAAATATTTCTTATCTATCATAAGTACCTAGTGCTGTGAAAAATATATATTAAGATTCTCTTACTGACCAAACTGAAATTAGCTGGAATTTAATATTCTGCTAGATCCATCAGGGCATACACATTTATAATTCCATATCAATACATTGTACGCTACTGCTCGTAGCTAAAAGCAGAACAGAATATTACAATTAGCTACTACAGCACGCGGCAGTCATAGTGCGGACAACAGAGTTTCTGGAGGCAAAAAAATGCCGAGTTATGTATGGACGCTCTTTAACTGCTGTGGTTCTCAGCGGCCCATTCTAAATTGGGTGTGAAAGACCGTTTAATTTTACTCGGAGGTCTCTCTCTAAGGCTTGAGGTTCTTTTACGTGCCGCAAATTTACGACACGGGACCAACGGCTTTACTTCCCTTCCTAAGGAAGCCACCCGAAAAAATTCATCGTCCTCCGCCGGGTTTTGAACCGCAACCTTAGGTATATGAAGTCAGCATGGTAACCATTACACCACGGAGGGCGACTTTCTGGAGGCAATAAACTAGCATATTAATTTTCATACTGCCAAGCCAACATTTCCAGAAACGAAATGGAGTTTTATTTATGGACGTTCTTTATCTATTGTGCTTTTCAGCATGCCATTCTATACTGAGCGTGAACGATCGCTTAAATTTGCTCAAGGGCCTCTTTATAAGGTTGAGGTTCTTTTACGTGCCGTAAATCTACGACGCGGGTCCAAGGGCTTTACTTATACTCGGAGGGAAACGAAACTAAGAGTTTTTACATCCGAAAAAAAAAGCCATCGTCCTCCGCCGGGTTTGAACGACATTTCCAGGCATATCAACTGCCGGGCATCAAAGGCGGGATCATCTGTTGGACAAGCAGAACCAGAGCAACCAATCGGGCATCACAACGTAGGAGCGGAATCCCTCAAGCCTACATAAATCCGCCTCAACATTTGACAACATTTAGCAACATCTCGTAACCTGCACTACTGGTACCTAGATGAATGGCACTGGTAGCCAGCACCAGTTTATTTTATTTATATTTTCTCAATGGTAACTAGCCATTTAAGTGAATCATAATTAACATCATCTAGCCCCAATTATATACTCTAATATTCCATAAATCTTCACTCAAATATGTTCTTCATAAAACCGTTGATATAAATAAGTCCTTTAATTACTTTCCAGAGTTATAAATTTAAAAAAAGCTGATATCTTCCATTCACGTGACTTTCTCGACATCTCTGGAACAAATTATTGTTAAAAAGCTTATTCTTCTACTTCATGCCAATCGAGATAAAGATTAGCCGAAATGCTTTCTTGTAAGTAGAAGGGAAATAATGGAATACACTAATCTAAGCGAAAGCAAATCTTTTAAAGTTGGTTTCCATGGGGTTGAAATTCGTTTCTACGCATTGCCTGGAGTCTAAAAATTCCCGTATGAGAAAAGTTTAAGTACTTTAAAATGAAAACCAATGATAATAAATATCTCAAAATTGGTTAACTCCACGAAAAAGATCTACAATTTATGTAGTAATTTTTGTCTATCTCTTACGGTTTACCAATTATGTAAATTCGCAAAATTCATCCATAATAAAGAGATCTTCAGAGGCTACTCCCAGAAAATTCAAGATATGAATTTTATTTGTCATGAAAATATCATTAATATTCGCAAATTTAATCAAAATCCTTAGTAATTTTTGAGAACATCAAAATTTTCGAGAATGTTTCCATATAAAGGTTAGTTTGGGACGGGGGATTTTTCTCAAAAACTTCATGTCGCATCCCTGAAAGATATTAAACTTAAATACCATGTTTGGTATTTTACCGACTTTTCGTTTTTGAGTTTCGTGTTCACAGACACGCGCGGATCTTTTTCTAAAACTGATTTTTTCGGATACAGAGGACCCTACAACGTGTATTTCCGGTGAAATATTGGTATCGAATTTTTTTGGTGTAATGCAATACCTTCTCTATACACTATGGTCATAGTATGTGTAGAGAAAGTAAAAGTTTGATGTGTTCCATTCACATGATTTTCTTTACATCTCGGTAACAAATTATTGGTAAAAAGTTTATTTTCCATCTACTTCATGCTAATCGAGATAAACATTAGCAGAAAATTATCTTATTACTTGCTTTCTTGTAAGTAGAAGCGAAATGAAGGAATACACTAGGCTAAAGCGATAGTCAAATATTTTAAAAGCTGGTTGCCATGTGGTGAAATCCATTTCCTTGAATGACTAGCAGTTGACAAGTTCCCGTATGAGAAAACTTAAAGCATTTTAAAACTGAAACTAATAACAAGCAATATCTCGGAAATTGTCAATTCCACGAGATTTCACCGGAAATACACGTTTTAGGATCCCCTGTATAAAAAGGATTTTCACTTTCTCTGTTTAGTATATAGTAGAGAAGGTATTGTACTCCACTCAAAATTCGAATACGAAATTTTACCAAAAATACTCGTTCTAGGAACCCCTATATCCAAATAAAGCATTTTTAGAAAGAGATCCATGAGTGTGTGTGCGCGCGCGTGCCCGTGAACCTGTGAAGAGATAACTCAAAAACGAAAAGTCGGTAAAATACCAAACTTGATCCTTAAATTTAGTATCTTCCAAGGATGCGACACGAATAATTTGAGGAAAATCCCCCCATCCAAAATTACCAATTACATGACAAAAATTTCTATTTTTTTTTCAAAAATGGATCTATCTATTTTGATTAAAATGCCATATATTAAAGATATAAACATGACAAATAACATGTATATCATGAATTTTCTCTGAAAAGGCTCTGAAGATCTCTTCATTTTGCATAAATGATAAACCGTAAGAGATAGACAAACACTTACTATACAAAGACTGTAGATCTCGTTAAAACACACATTTATGTCATATACATATTTTTCGTGGAGTTGACCATTTCCAAATATTACTTTCAGTTTAAGATACTTAAGACTTTTCTCATGCGGGTATTTGTCAACTCCTGGTCATGCAAAGAAATGAATTTCAATCACATAGCAACAGATTTTAAAAGATGGGAGTATCACTTTAGCCTGCTATATTCCCTGATTTCCCTTTTACTTATAAGGAAGTAATTAATAAGACCAGTTTTTCTATCTTCTGTTTATCTTGATTAGCACGAAGTAGAGAGAAAGATCAGCTTTTGTAAGCATAATCTTTTTTCAGAATAGCTAGAGAAAGTCATGTGAATGGAACTTATCAGATTTATTATTATTATTATTTAATGTGCTCAGTGCTTAAATCATTTTGGGGTCAATGATGTTAAAGTTACTCGATATTCGTTATCTCAGGATAAAGAAAAACTCCGAAAAAACCCTTATCCGGGTAACATCCTGACAGAGATTGAAATCGGTACCTCTTGAATGTGAGGCAGATACGCTACCGCCCACACTACAGAGGCGTACTAGAGAGTGCGCATTTTTAAACCGGAAGCCTAAGATAAATATTAGAGACAGATAGAAACGTCAGAAGATGTAGATCACTTTAAAACGTACAATTTATTTCCAATATAATTTTTGTAAAATCATCCATTTCCAAGACATTGCTATTCAGTTGTTTCTTGCGATGCCATGGAAAGGTAATGGCAATTCCAGATCAGCATTCACGGATCCGCTTTAAAATATTTAATATTATCGAGGTTTACTCTATATCCCATGCAGTGCGAAGAGAAAATTGTGTGAATGTAGCACATCAGGTTTTATTTTTCGTTTTGCTTTGCTCTTTTATCCCTTTTCTATCCCTGTCTCTGTTACAAGCAAAGGCTGGTATAGCAACCAGAAAGTATCAGAACGCACACATTCCCAAACCTCTTTCACATGAAAAGCGCGAAAGAAGGTTTCATCCGAAGTCACCCAGAATACGCGGCGCTCACGTGCTGTGAACAAACGACGAACATAATATCAAAGAAGCGGGAAACAAAGCCGTGAGAAGAAATGTGAACGAATAAAAGAGAAGTACGAATAAAGAAAGATGGGTAACAAACATCCACAAGGACGTCCTGTGTTTACTGATTTGGATGAGCAAAGAATATAAAGAGGATCCAAGGAATATAAATCTCAATGGAAATCTGAGTATTTCTTTACCGTTGAAATACAAGCATCGGACTTTTATGACCAAACAAGCTAGCCAAGCCTGTACAGATTCCTTTTTCCAGCTTTGTGTGTTTTTGGAGCCGCTACTTGTAGAGTTAATCTACTGGCTTTCAGCAGAACACAGGAAAGACGCAAAACGAACCAGATCAGAATCAGCTAACTGAATTACATGTTACTTATCGCAGTCGTATGCCGATAAAGCAAATGTACTACAATAATTAACTAAGCTACGTTCACAATGAAATGCAAGCGCAGTCGTAACATAGCATAAGCGCAGACGCAAGGAAACACCATTCACAATGCAGTCGTAAGCGCAACGCAAGAAGTTGTCACGGGTTTCTAGATCCGCAAGTTAACTTGCGAATATCTTCCAAGCGCTCCGCAAGTTACAAACTGAATAACATAAAAACCAATACCACATAGGAAAATTCACTCAATCTTTTACAAATAAATACATTACATACTAACAACTGACGCTCGCGGCAGTGACGTCACAATAATTGCTCATTCAAAATTATTGAAAATTGTACAAGTATAGAGACTGCAGAAAGTGATAAAGTTACACGTTTAATGAACCAAGAATTATCTCTCTGCATCTTCGATTTATGAGAACCAATAAATCTATACACAGATGGTAGTTACATCCAGTAAATCAAAGAAGGATTCGCAAGGAGACTGTCATAACCTCTTGAGGGAGATTAGAGATGGCTCGGCATGGCCAAATAGAAGAGCATGCATGGACATCAGGCCATGCAAAATCTTGCATTGTTATTGATTTCATAGGTAATGCATAGAGAAAAGAAGCAGAATTCTTCCTCTTTGCACGCAACGCAAGGATAAAGTTTGGAGTTTGCAAACTCTTGTGTTGCATTGCATTGCGTTGCGTCTTGCGTGTTTCTATGTGAATGCTTACATGGAATAATATGAGTCCAAACTCTTGCGCTTACATTGCGTCTGAGCTTGCATTTCATTGTGAATGCAGCATTACTTTCAATTTCGTGGGGGAAAAAAGGGGAACGCATCGAGCGCTGCCTCGGCCCAATGTGGTAAAATTCGTAAACGTCGTTAATGCACCTATGTGAGATAACCTAGAGGTGGAGTTCGGAAGCTCACACTTGTAAACAAAACTAATATTTCTATCCATTCCACTAATCCAAAGCCTGCTTTCTTTTCCTTCATTTAATATTATGTTTTCCGTTACTCACATTTTCATTAAACTGGAAGTCTCTATAAATTGCTGCACTTATTTGCTAATCTATAGCATAGCATAACTGTTTTATCATGAAAAGGATTCATTTCAATGATTATTAAGATTTACACATAAGATTCATTTGCATATTTTGGATTAGAAAGCATACACTTACAAAATCTTGCCCCAGGATAATATGTAGAATAGACAGCAATTACAAGGATTAATTCAGATGAAAGTTGAATCATTATACAGGATATATCTTTATTGGTATCATATATTTGGGGGACGTGGTTTTGACATCAAAACAGTAAAACAAACCTGATGTGATCCATTCACATGGCTTTCTCTACATCTCTGTAACAAATTATTGTTAATAAGCTTATTCTTCTATCTGCTTCAAGCTAATCGAGATGAACACTAGCAGAACGGTCGTATTACTTAGTTCCTTATAAGTAGAAGGCAAATAAGGGAATACACTAGGCTAAATTGACAGACAAATGTTTTAAAGTGTGGTTGCAATGGTATAGAAATCCGTTTCCTTTGCATGACTAGGTGTTATCAAGTTTCCGTAAGTGAAAAGTATTAAGTATTTTAAATTTGAAATCAAAAACAAGGAATATCTCGAAAACGACCAACTCCACGAAAAAAAAAATATACGACATAAATTGTGTGTTTTATGGAGATTTTCATTTTTTCTGTATTAAGTTTTTGTATATCTCTTACGGTTTACCAGTTATGCAGAATTCAAAAAAATCATTCAGAATAAAGAGGTCTTCAGAGCCTATTCCCAAAAATTTAAGATATACATTTTATTTTTCATGTAATTATCTTGAATATAAGAAATTTTAATAAAAATCGTTTGAGCCATTTTTTGAGAAAATCAAAATTTTCGATTTTTTTTCCATGTAAAGGGTAGGGGTACTTTCTTGAAAATCTCCGTGTCGCATCCGTGGAAGATGCTGAACTTAGATATCAACTTTGGTATTTAACGGACTTTACGTTTTTGGGCTATGCTGCTCACACAGACACACAAACATACATGTACACACAGACAGACACATACACGCACATTTTTCTAAAAATGCATTTTTTGCATTCTAGGGGTCCCAAAACATGTATTTCCGGTGAAATCTGGTATCGAAATTTTGGGTGCAATACAATAGGTACCTTTTCTATACACTATGTACCCAGTAGGTGTAGAGAAAGTAATAAATTTCAGAGTTACAAACAAATCGAAAGTTACAAAAATTGCTCGAAGTGGCTTCCTCTTGCTTTGATGCATGCAGTAAGTCCTGTCGTATTCATTAGGATTTATTTTCAAATGCCCAGTTATGAGTTATGAAAATTGAACAATCCGTTGCGAGCAAAACCAGCATCATCCTTTTTTTTTTTTTTTTTTTTTTTTTTTGGGTACGCCCGCTTTAACTTATGGCATGGCAGGCGGTGACACTGATGATACACGAATGAAGATGGAGCACCGGTGGAATGCGATGGTGGGGGAAACCGGAGAAAACCCGCCCCAGCGCCACTTTGTTCGCCACATGCGGTCGCTTGGGATCGAACCCGAGCCGTCTAGGTGAGAGGCGAGTGGTCTAACCACTCAGCCACGGTGCGGCCCAGCCTCATCCGTGAATAAAATACACACTTGTGCTTTGTCAAGACGTATGGCAGTAAGGGAAAGAGTCATTGACTATCTGGAGAAATCTGGATGAAAATCTTCTGTACCCGTATCGCCTTCAACGTGTGCAAAGATTAAATGAGGTGGACTTTGAGACAAGAAGACGTTTCTGCCAATGCATGTTACAGCAGTACGATGTTCATCAATTTCCTATCCTGAACAGCCTCTGAATATATTTTTATTCTGGATGAATTTTAAAGAATTTTACATAGTGAGAGATAGACAAACACTTACTTAACAGAAAATGTAGAGCTTGTTAAAACACAAATTACGGCATATTCATTTTTTCGAGGAGTTGACCGTTTTTGAGATATTCCTGGTTATTGGTTTTAGTTTTAAACTACTATACTTTTCTCGTATAGGAATGTGTCAACCCCTGGTCATCAAACAAAGAAATTTCAATACCATAATAACCAATTTTGAAAATATTTGACTATCGCTTATTTCCCTTCTACTTGCAAGGAAGGAAGTGCTAAGGCCATTTCTGCTATATTTTTTCCTCGGATGGCATGAATTAAATAGAAGAATTAGGGTTTTAACAATACTTTATTGCAGAGATGAAGAGAAAGACATGTGAATTGAACACATCAGATTTTTTACAGAATTCAGAATAGAGAATTTTTTGGATAGACTGTAATATTTTACCTGGTTACCATAGGTAAGTGGTAGAGAAAAAACCAACACAAGGGAAAGAATTTAAGATGGCAATAATTTTAAATATTAATTACGATGAAAGAAGTGTCATCTACCGTTACTATGAAAGAAACCGTAATTTCTCTCTTGACCACCATTAGACTTACTAACTCTGTAGTAGGATTTCATAAATAACCAACTGGTGATGTTTCACAGTCATGTGACCTGACACCATATGGGAGATTCAATATCAATAGGTGCGGAGCAATGAGAAATCAGTACCTTAAAATTAAATAGTACCTTAAAATCGCGTAGGTGAAAAAACTAATATATGTATTCGGTTTTCTCCTGTAGTCTATGCTAACAATAACTTCGAAGACTGCATCCAGAAATGGTAAGCAAGCTAACTTCTCGCCCAGATATTCCATGTTCAATTCGTGGGAATGTTGCTTTAATTAAGATTATTCCCTATCCTAAATAGAATCTTGAAGTATCAATGTGATACAAAATGTGCGTGTGAAAAACCTGCAGTAAGCAACACAATAAAAAAATGGATGTGTTCCATTCACATGACTTTCTCTACATCTGCAAAAAAGTATTGTTAAAAAGCTTAGGCTTCTATTTACTTAATGCTAATCGAGACAAAATTAGCAGAAATAGTCTTATTACTTGCTTCCTTGTAAGCAAAAGCGAAATAAGGTAGTACCATAGGTTAAAGTGATAGTCAAAAGCTGGTTGCTATGTGACTGAAGTTCCTTTGACAAATTCCCATATGAGAAAAGTATAAGTTTTTCAAAGCTGAAACCAAAATCAAGGAATATCTAAAAAACGATGAACTCCACGAAAAAAAATTATATAACATAAATTGTGTGTTTCAATGTGCTCTACATTTGTTGTGTAGTAAGTTTTTGTTCATCTCTTACGGTTCAGCAAAATGTCATAAAATTCATCCATAATAAAGTAGTCTTCAGAGGCTATTCCCAGAAAAGTCAAGATTACATATTATTTGTCAGGTAAATATCTTTAATATACATATTTTAATCAAAATCGTTAGAGCCATTTTTAAGAAAATCAAAATTTCGAGAAAAAAAAAAGCTCCAAATAAAGATTAGTTGGGGGTGAGGGGATTTTCTTGAAAAATTTTGTATCGTCGCATTCTTGGAAAAAACCAAACTTAAATACCAAGTTTGGTATTCAACATTCTTTTCATTTTTGAGCTATGTTGTCCACAGACATAGACACACACAGACGTTTTTCTGAAAATGTTTTTTTTATTCAGGGGGACCCAAAACATATATTTCCGGTGAAATCTCGGTATCGAATTTTTGCGAGGAATGCAATATCTTCTCTATACATTATGTACATAGTACGTGTAGAGATAGTAAAAATGATACGGTCTAAATACCCGATATAACCACAGTAGTTAAAGTGGGGCTACAGAAATGAACATAAAAACTTCGAATTACATCTTGCTTCTCCTACCTCTTCTAAGTTCTAAATTAGGGTCACACCAAAACGAAGGAAAGCACATGAGTTGCTTAAAAAGTTTAATATGAAGTGGTATGTTCAAACGGCCTGTTATATCTTGTGATACAAGAAGTACTTCGTCTTCCATAGCGTTCATTTGCATTTGAAAATCTCATAGTTCCTTATTTCTCTCTGTATTTATAAATATGAGATATTTCATTCAACAACAGCATTAAGCTCTTCTTCAACTGAACAATCAAAAACATGTCAGAGAGGTCTCAAAAGAATTCATGCAACAATCACTATCTAAACTAACAAATACAGAGAAGCCGTCGCTGAAATATTTCTTTACTATGAACACGAAAACTATTTATTCGATTTCAAAGTTTATTTCAATGGTGTAATTAAGGTGTCTGCTAATACTTTAGGCTATCGGTTTGTTCAAATATTGTATGCTTTATGTGTAAATTTTAATATTAAAATGAATATGCTGCCAGTTCTTGCTGATCAGAAAATAACTTATTCTTCCAGTTTTGATACTGAACATTAATTAAAATGGGATTGCGCGCAATGTGTTAATTTAAAATGTTGTAGTGATAAGCGAGTTTATGGATTTCTCGAAACCAGGTGAGCTTTTAATTATAATAAGAATATTGATTATGCCAACCAAACTAGCGTGCAAATTTGTTTTTGAATAAATGTTATTGTATTAAGAGATACCTATTACGCGATTTTGGTTGCCCTCATAATCTAACCTAACAATGACAAAAATTAATTAAACGCAGTCCATTTTCGCCAAGCTTGGCACTCCCGTTGTAATCTGGAAATCAGATATTTCAAATGGAAATGGCGTTTCATTTATGGACGCTCTTTAACGCATGTGGTTCTCAGCGTCCCATTGTATGTTGGGCGTCAAAGACCGCTAAATTTTGCTTAGAGGCTTCTGTATCAGACTTGAGGTTCTTTTACATACCGTAAATCTACGACAGGGTCTTTACTGCCCTTCCGAAGGAGGCCATGCTAAAGATTTTTACGCCCGAAACAATCCATCGTTCTCCGCGACCTTGGGTGTATGAAAATAGTATGGTAGTAATTATACACATCTATTTCAGTGCTAGATATAAGTAGTGTTGTGAACCAAAGATTGAATGAAAGCAAAGTAATTGATTTTTAAAGTCCCGTGTTGTGACTTAAGGACGCATTTTGCACAAAAATTCCATGTACATAAATTAGAGACAGGAGGAGCCCCGTTAAGTTCTGCAATTCTTTTAATGCACGAAGGAATATCCGCACATGCCAAATACGGGGCAGTTAGGCTGTTTGGCATAGTAAACTAATTGCCTTATCTGACTTGCGTGGTGAAGAATTAATTTCACTTACCTCCTCCCTGTTCTTTATAAAATTATTGTAAAATGATCTAGAAGATATTACTCATTGTAACTTTAGTTTTTTATAATCCCAACTATTCCAAATAATGGGTAAAGAATCTCTTGATATTCAGGTAAAAGGATTTGAAACATCGGTTGAGTGTTTAACTGCTTATCCCCTTCCTCCGAGAGTCTTCCAAGTTCTGGAAATTCTGCGTAGCCTATAAGTACCCTTTGGTGGTAGAAAATTCTCCGGTTGAAATGGTTGAGTAATTGTTTGCATAATTATATTCATTACATGGCAATTTTAAATGTTGTATGTACTTTCTTTTTAGTTCCATAGTTATTTAATAACCACATAATTTTCCCCATAGTGCATATATCCGTAACTATAAAACAACGATTTCGCACTCCCAAATCGCGAAACATAGTCTGCGATAATCGCAAAAATAATCCTCTCGGTTAATATAAAATATCGGTTCATTGATTTCAAATGTTAGCGGTATTCTCTCTTAATACAATTATTTAGCGCGCCCTGATAACGAACTTAATTACAACATAAATACAAAGCAAATGAAGCAAAAGTGTAAACATTATTAGAAGGTTTTGGCATTTATAGCTTTAGCATATACTGTCACAACGCACTCGCGTCAATACATGACGTTTCATAGCTCCTCAGCAAATGTATCACGAAACACCCTCCGCAATAGTGCCACTTTACTATGAAACATTGGCTCTTCACGCCAAATACAACGTTATGCTCCGTGGTGTAATGGTTACCATGCTACCTTCATATACCTAAGGTCGCGGGTTCAAATCCGGCGGAGGACAATGGATTTTTTGGGGCGTAAAATACTTAGCATGGCTTCCTTCGGAAGGGAAATGAAGCCGTTGGTCCCGTGTCGTAGAATTACAGTACCTCAAGCCTAATATATAGGCCTCTCAGCAAAATTAAGCGGTCTTTCACGCCCAATTTAGAATGGGACGCTGAGAACCACAGTAGTTAAAGAGCGTCCATAAATAACACGCCATTTACACTTTTACCAAGTGCAAAGGAGGCGGGGTTTACGGTCACTGGACTGAAGGTAGTGCTTAGGGATTGGCGTAGCCTGAGGTATTGGGATTTACACTTATTTTACACTAAACGTAAAAAGGAGAAGTCGAGACCAGGTGTGCTGAAAGGCAATAATACCCTACTTGAAATCAGACGTTATGAGAGAATTAACTCTAGGTGGTAACTAATTAATACTTGCATTATGTTTCAAAGTGGTGATAATGAGCTTTATACATCTTATGATAAATAATCTAGATGTGTCACCTTACCTTCTGGGGGGGGCGTGACATGTGTTCCGAGGCATCGCGGGAGGTCTTCAAATAATGCACTAAACAAAATAAAACTAAGTCCTCTTCGGGGCACAAAGCGACATGCGTACGGTAAGCAATTCATAACCAAAAGATAGGGGTACAATCTTAGTTTAAAAGTTTAGTTTTTAGATTTGCCCTCAGCAATAAGTTTACATTACCAACCCAAAAATGGGATTGGTAGCATTGGCAGCCAACAAACAAGTTCACCAAAATAGCTATGATGTGGGGTATTCAATCAGGCCAATAGCAAACAACTGATTTAGCGTCTGGGCGATAACGTCATCCGTTACATGCAAAGAAAGGTTGCCACCAGAAAATTAACCATTATTATTAGTAAAATATAAGTACCAAAATGTAATCGTATCAATAAATATAGAATTATAATTAAGGTTAATCAGAGGTTTTGTCACTGTTTCTTTACACATACATCTGCAGTATTTGATAAATGTCAGTTAAAGAAACAAATACAATACAAGATCGATTTCGCTTTTTGAACTCTGTCATCTGTTTTCTAAAATGTTACATCACGGTCATTTGTGTATTATATTCCTTGCAATAAACTGTAACCGGCTTTTGCTATACTTTATTGCAAGAAATTCTTTGCAGCATCTAAGGTGTGGCAACAACTTATTTTCTATTCCATGGCACTCTCACTAAAGGTCAAGGCCTTCTTTGCAGCATGTTCATATTTAGTAGATTTATTGGCAAAAAGAACCACTGTGGGACGAAATTTCAACACACTGCCGGCGCTGATAGCCTGGTAATTGACAGCGCCGTTAACAAAGAAATAATTCTCCAGGAGTGCAAGTATTAATAAATACCAGGTGACCCAATTACCCCGTATTTGACGTCAGCAGATATCCCTTGAGTTGTAGAACTCAACGGGGCTATTTCATTTTAAAATCCGCCAGTGAGAACTAGCCTGAGCGACTTTCCTTTTATCCCTCTTGATTATCAGGGGAGACGGTGAGTGAGTCACACTCATTGATACGGGTAAAACGAAGGTCACTTACGCCAGTTCTTCACTTGCAGGTTTTATCTTGAACTAATCCCGTTGAGTTCTGCAACTCCTTTAACGCACGAAGGGATGTCTACACACGTCAAATACGGGACAAAACGGCCAACTGGTATAATTTGTTACCACAAAGTGATGAAACTTAAAATATTACCTACTCTGTTGCATTATGATAAAAACACTTAATTTTTACTTTCTCTACCATGTTTGTACAATGTACATAATGAATAGAGAAGGTGTTCCATCCAAAAATTCGTTACCGAGATTTCAGCGGAAATACATATTTTGAGACTCCTGAATACAAATAAAAAGCATTTTAGAAACATGTCCTTGTGTGTTTGCGTGTGTATGTGTGTGAGGACATCATAGCTCAAAAACGAAAAGATGGGTAAATACCAAACTTGGTATTTGAGTTTAGTATCTTAAAAGGATGCGACATGAAGACTTTCAAGTAAATCCCCCCACCGACAATACACTTTACATGGAACATTTTTCAAATTTTGATTTTCTCAAAAATAGCTCTAACGATTTTGATTAACATGTCATAGGCATGTGTAACATATTTTCATGACAAATGAAATTTATATCTTGAATTTGCTGGGAGTAGCCACTTAGATGTCTTCATTTTGGATGCCTGTTGTATAACTGATAAACCGTAAGAGACAAAAACTTACCACAATAAAACTAGATATCATTAAAATATACAAATTATATCATACATTTTTTGTAGAGTAAACCGTTTTCGATATATTCCTAGTTATTTAGTTTCCGCTTTAAGCTACTTAAATTTTTCTCAAACGGTAAGACATCTTTCTTTTCGTTTCTCTTTTGTTTACTCCTGGCAAACAAAGGAAACCAAATTATATCGTATCACTTAGCGATCTGCTTTTAAAAGATTTGACTACTGCTTTAGCCTGTTATTTCACTTCTAATTAAAAAGAAACGAGTAGTAAGACCAAATTTGGTAACAATTTTTACTTTCTCTATACGTACTATGTACATAGTGTATAGAGAAGATATTGCTCTCCACCCAAAAATTCGATACCGAGATTTCACCGGAAATATATGTTTATCCAAAAAAAAAAAAAGAGCATTTTCAGAAAAAGGTCCATGTGTGTGATCGTGTGTCTGTGAACACGATAGCTCAAAAACGAAAAGTCGGTAAAATACCAAAATTGGTATTTAAGTTTAGTATCTTCCAGGGATGCGACACGAAGATTTTGAGAAAAATTCCCCCACCCCAAGCTACCCTTTATATGAAACTTTTTGCGCAAAGTTTGATTTTCTCAAAAAACGGCTGTAACAATTTTGATTAAAATTTCGTATATTAAAGATATATATATATATATATATATATATATATTTCTGACAAATAAAATGTATATCTTGAATTTTCTGGGAATAGCCTCTGAAGACTACTTTATTCTGGATGAATTTTACAGAATTTTTCATAACTGCTAAACCGTAAAAGATAGACAAAAACTTACCACACAACAAATGTAGAGCACATTAAAATACACAATTTATCTTATATACATTTTTTTTCGTGGAGTTGATCGTTTTTTAAATACTCCTTGTATTTGGTTTCAGCTTCAGAAAACATACTTTTCTCATACAGGAATTTAACAATTCCTGTCCACACAAACAAAGGAACTTCAGTCACATAGCAGTCAACTTTTGACTATCACTTTAACCAATAGTACTCCCTTATTTCGCTTCTACTTACAACGAAGCAAGTAATACGAATATTTCTGCTGATTTTTTCTCAATTAGCATGAAGTAAATAGAAGAATAAGCTTTTTAACAATAATTTGTTCCACAGAAGTAGAGAAAGACATGTGAATGGAATACATTAGATTTTTCAACTAATACTGACCCTATAGGAAATTTCTTCCGTTTCCAACTTAAAATGAAAACCTGCAAAATATACAATAGAACTTTATTCTGAACAGATTGGACACTTACAAACATACAGACAGAGACTATTTTAATGATGATACTCTACTTGGGTTCTTGAAGTAATTGATTATAATTTATGTTTCTATTATTTAATCTCTTTGCTGAACAGTTGTCTAAATAAAGCAGTGATTATGCAGTAATCAAAAAAATTTGATAAGTAGTATCAAAGGAATAAAATTTGAAAACCCGGTTACAATCTTGGGGTGGTACTGGATTCGTGACTGGTGGAGGTTATTGGTATTGGATTGGTGTAGGTTTGAGTTAGCTTAGCTCAGGGTTTTTATTAGCATAGAAACTCTCTTTCAGGTTGTGGTGAGACACAAGTGCTTTATTAATTGAGTCCGGCCTTTTCCCGCCGTAGAACACACGTGTATACTTCTTAATTTTCTACTGTGACGTTGCACTTAACCCGAACGCGACTATTATTATTTATTCGTTTGATGAAGTGCTATGTCTCGTAGTATGATTGGTCTTAAAATCACTTACTTCCGTCACAACTAAGGGTTACACCATGCGCTCAAATATCAAATCTTGGTCGTGCGGGGTTTTTCGTCAAGCGCCTCACAATTAAATGGTAGCCTGTTCGGCTCCATCACGAATTCTAAATTTCACATCTTGGTTGTTCGGAGGTCCTTCACCAAGTGCCTGACACTGTCAGCTGACCAGCGAAGAGCATTGTCTTGCTGTGTCCCGTTAGTTGCCTTGGGCAGGGCATTTTCACCTCTTTCCCTCTGGTCAATGCACGGCAGGTAACGGATCTTGTACCCCGAGCTCGTGTTAAAAGTCTTTCTACCCTTCCCACTTTCACTCTACATTTATATTTTATCTACGTGACATAATTTATATTCTTGGCTATGATTTATATTTCTCTTCTTAATAATTCTTTCCCCCGGGACAAGACATGTACTTGAAGAAATTGGAGTTCACCAGGGTGGTTTTAAATACCACAAACTGCTATTTCAATATCAACCAATATGGACGCAGGCAAAGCCGTGGATAAAAGCTACTAATTCATACATTTTTTCAGGAGAGACAAAAAGATATTTAGAACCTATGCTAATGTAACACATTACATTTTTCCGGCAGACTACAGAGAGGTATCAGATGGAGAAGTTAAATTAACACGTGGGAATGGAGGAATGATGCTATCGCAGTTGTACCACCTTTGTAATTTCGGTATATGAAACCAGCTGTTGTATTTCTAATAAGCAATCATCAATGAAACATGCATACAACTGTACAATCAGTGCAGCTTTAATTCTGCTCATTTCTATCCATTATTAAAGGTTAATTTCTGGCAAATAAGGACACAAAATTGAAGCGCCTCTGGCAGGGAAGAAACACCATAGTGAGTTTGTAATGTATAGGCCCTTTCAAAAGTTACTCCCGATGCTAAAGCTGAACAAATATTATAATATTCCTTTAAGAACAAACTTATTCTATCGCACACTTGTTTTATCTCTGTCGTCAAGCGATCAGTTTTCTGACTTCCATCACTGAGCTTCCGGGTTCAATACTCAGGAGGAACAGGTATCTCATTAACCAGAAACAAAGCTCTAGAATAAATGCAAGCGTATTTCTGAGAGAAAAAAGTATGATAATGATTTGTTGGACAGGTAGAGTCAGATTGCAGCATGTTCCCATGGTAGTTCAGTGGTAGAGCAACCGGCTAGAGACCGGGAGGTCCATGGTTCCAATCCCGCCTGTGGCATTGAATTTTTCAGTCTGACTCTACCTGCCAGAAACAATTAAAAACAATTAAATCAATACCAATTGACTATAATAGTTGGCTATAATTTGAATTATTAAAGTAGTTACAACGTTGTAAGTCGCTATTGGGGTTGTCATCTAAAAATAATTTGAGATCACCTTGTGGTTTACCGGGAAAGATGTGCGTCAGTTGAGAAACTCAATTTTTTTTAAACAAAAAAATACAGTTCCGGAGGCTTGTCAGGACTCCGGCGCTGTATTCCTTTTTTCTCCATTTTTTCCAGTTTCCTATATTTCCTTAGTACACCTTATTATTCATAACGTTTTCCTTTTACATATACATACACAAACATAGTCACATTTACAAACACAGAAACACCCATGCCCAAGGTGGGACTCGAACCCACGATCCTGTACACCACGAAGCGCCAAAGTGAGACACTTTAGCGAGCGCGGCCATCGGGATCGGCAAAACGTTTCAAATCCCGATTATGGTATTGAATTTTTCAGTCGGACTCTACCTGTTCAAAAGATATCTAGTTTGCACGAATTTCTCCACAAATGACGAACCTATTTCTTTTTGTTAAATATAGAATTCACATAAAAATATTTTTACATTCATATGACTTTCTCTAAAGCCTATCATTTATTAATTACTATAAAATAGTTCTTTTAGGAAGCATATTACATTCTCCAGTACGTAAGCACAATGTACACAGCAGTAAATCGTCCTCCGGGGTATAACGGTTATCGTGCTAACTTCATATACCCAAAGTCGCGGGTTCAAACCACGCGGAGGACGATGGATTTTTTCGGGCGTAAAAATCCTTAGAATGCCTTCCTTCGGAAGGGAAGTAAAGCCGTTGGCCCCGTGTCGTAGATTTACGGCACGTAAAAGAGGCCTCTGAGCAAAATTAAGCGATCTTTTATGCCCAATGCCTATAGAATGGGACGCTGAGAACCGCAGCAGTTAAAGAGCGTCCATAAATAAAACGCCATTTCATATTTTTTACATAGCAATTAGAGAAGATATTGTATTTCAGCCAAAAATTCGATACTGATATTTCACCGAAAATACGTGTTTTGAGGGCCCCTAAATACAAATAAACATAGTTAGGCCAGTATGTGTGTGCGTGTGTGTGCGCGTGCGCGCGTGTGTGTGTGTGTGTAGATAGCATAACCCAAAAACGGAAAGTCTTTAAATACCAAGCTTGATATTCAGGTTTAGTATCTTCCAAGAACGCGACATGAAATTGTAATAAAATCTCCCACTCCAAACTACCCTTTACATAAAAAAAAAATTTAAACATTTTGGTTTCCTCTCTCATGACATATAAAATGTATATCTTGAATTTCTTAGGAATAACCTCTGAACTCCTCTTCATTCTGGGTGACTTTTTCATAACCGGTAAACCACAAGAGATAGTCAAGAACTTACTATATGTATACAAAAATATAGATCTCGTAAAAATACACAAGTTATGTGCTATAACATTTTTGTTTAAGAGCTAACCATTTCCGAGATAGTCTCTGCTATTAGTTTCAATTTTAAAATACTTGTAAATAAGCGAATTTCTACGTATAGCGTCAGGTTTTTAAGCATTTGACTATCGTTTTAGCCTAGTGTATTCCCTTAATTCATTTCCGTTTATAAGGAATTAAGTAATAAACCATTCAGCTAATGTTTATTTCGATTAGGGTGAAATAGAAATAAGAATAATCTTTCGTATGAAATTTATTTGTAGAACAAGTAGAGAAAGTCATGCGAATGGAACATACCAGATTATCTGGTATTTTACTATATACTCAATTTTATCGAGACAAATGCTTTCAGGTATAACTACATACACATTTCGCTATAGATGCAAAGGTAAAGCGATTGTGACTGCCTCTGTGGTTAGTGATTAGCATACTAACTTCCAACTCCAAATTTATATCATCCGGGTTCGATTTCCGGCTGCTGTGTGGGAATGTATCTTTAGCTAGAATTGCTTCCTATCCGCTCTAGAGCTGGGAAGTATATAATAGTCTGAATACGTGTTTGAATTTAAAGAAAACCCGAAATATTAACCCATATAGTCATCCATTGAACACCATTGTAATTTTCGAAAGACAAAGCCGCAGATATGACCTAAAAGATGTTAACAGCAGAATACAAATGAAGGGAAAGAAAATACCGATAGTTGCAATCGCTAAAAATAACTGACTGAAAACATGACTTTAAATAATCACAAAGTATTGAACAGATCCAATCATTAATAACGGTTATGGCCTATAGCATAAAAAAGTTATTGCGAAGAAATTGTTTCTTTTAAAGATATCTAAATTTTGTGAGTGGTGCGTTTTCGTCTATCGTTTAGTATCACACAAGATTATATATAAAATTCTTTCCAAATGAAAGAGGACTTCATAGGCTATTTCCAGAAAATTCAAATATACTTTGTCATGTAAATATCTTTAATATAGGTATGGCATTTTAAACAAAATTGAGGCAGTACTAATGAATCCAAGAAGGTGTAAATAATGAATAAGCAAGATAATGTAAATAAATATAATATTCAAAGGAGGTTATATGAGTTATAACAGATAGCTGAAAGTGTCCATGGATCATAAAAGAGAAATCTTCCGCAAGGGTTTGTGGACAATAGCCAGGGAATTGAGGTGAAACGTATAAAAGAAAGTCCTTGAGCTAAAAAAGACAACATAAGCTTGAGGGGGTGAGATTATGAAAGCTACTGGAAAGTAGCTAAGTGAAATAGTAGGGCAGTTTTTATTGGTTCATGAAAAGAGACGCTACTGAGAGCGGGAAAAACAAGCCAATTAGAGCGCAATTTTAATGCTTAGACAGAACAAGGCTGTTCGCTATATATATATACAGAGACGCAAGTCCTCACACAGTTTGCCCTCATTTACTGTATAAGACAGTACATTCAGCTGTTCCCCATAGTACGTCGATTTTACCGATTATTTACGTAAGAAACGTGAAACGCGAAATTTAAGTTCAATTTGTAAGTAAACGTGTTTAATACAGTTTCAGCTAGGATCTCAGAGAATTATAAAGTGTATATAAATTGCTAACATTATTGGTAACAGTTTAAATAAATTTCTCAAACTAAAAATCACAAATGTGTTATGTCTGAAATAATTTATTTTACCATACACGCCCTGTTAAGAGATGCTTGCTCGAGCGAAAAACCTAACTAGCCGGAGAAAATTTGAATACTATATAAAAAGCATAATTAATAATAAAACAATAATAGAGATGACGAGGAGTAGGCGTGACTGCCGCAAAATCGTCAAAATAATTTTTGATAAAATAAAATAATTCAAAACTTTTCCATATAAGATAGTTTGGGGGACTTCTTTGAAATTATTTGTGACGCGTCTTTGAAAACTACTAATCTAAATACTAAGTTTACCCGAATTTTCGTTTTTTGAATTTTAGTGTTCAGACTGAAATATTCACACAAAATGTTTCTATAAGTGCTTCCTTGAGGTTCATAGAGCCTCAAAAGTATTTATTATACATTTAATTTGCACACTCCGGAGCGTTTTTTCACTATCTCATTAGTCATTCGAGACAAGTAACTTTATAATTACGAATTCGTTTAGCTATGTTTACTTGCTGTTAAAATCGCGATATTTTTGCAGTGGCGGCTCATGGCCTAAATTGTATGTGAAACCTTTATCACAAATAATAAAACGAGCGCTTCAACTTTTATCGATAAATTCTAGATAAATTTAGCTAGAGAAAAGTTGTAGCTCGAGTTGTATTTAATAAGATTATTTCTGAATAAAATAACAAACATTTCCTCATCTTTATTGCCCAGTCTTTCAAAAATGTGGCAATTTCCTGAGTTGGAGTATCTTAAAAGAGATTATTGCCTCATTGGTTACAGAATTCGTTGAACTGGTTCCACAATCTCTCTCGCGCGCTCTCTCTCTCTCTCTCTCTCACTCTCTCTCTCTCTGTTTTTAGTATTCTGCGGTTTTGAGATTTCAATTAATGCCTATTTCAGCGATAGACCTTTCCCCAAAACGTCTTGGAACTTACACCATTAAATATGGGAATATCACTGCACACTAATACTATTATTATGAGACGAACAATAGCACAGAGAGAAAACAAATGCACGTGGGTGCGATAAATTAAGAAAAGCAATTGTATTTGGGTGTGATAAAAAAACTATTAAAATTCAGAGATAATGTGTTCCGGTTGGTTGGAATTTTACGCACCAATGTACTGGATTGGCCACTTCCTACGACCACGTGTCATGAACAAAACAGTCACATAAAAACTATATGCAACATAACTATTTCTTATATATTAAACTACTCTTCTGTACTTTCTGTTGGTGTATTTCTCAGTTATATAGTCGTAAAATCTGCTTCTTTTCCAGATCATTCAGCAAGTTCTTATGGATGGAGATGTTGGTCTTCCCTTGGTCATTGAGCTCCGCAAATAAGTCTTTATGCGTTTGAGAGTACAAAAGCTTTCTCCTCTGAAACTCTCTTGACGGCAGAGTTACGACGAGCGAAAAAAGTTACATCCCTTTTATCCCAATCAGTCCTCCGCGAAAGTGGCGTGTGCAATATACTACACACTGTATCATTTTGCGGATCTCTTCACTAACTTTAACTCTTTAGATAGTAATAAGAAGTTGCAGCGGAGAGTATTCAAATACACAATCGCTTTACACAAACGTGAACGAATTATTTTAGTCTGTTCGTGCAACTGTTAACTTGTTGGGGATACCAGAAACATCCTTAGGAAAAGAGGTGACTTGCGAAGGTTGTCTTTCTTATATGAAGGCAATAAACGAGCGGATTAGTCTCTGCTTTTGGTTCGCTAAATTCCTGTAGTATTAGCTGCACCTTAGCCTCAAAACATATTTTGTTAATGCGTGGAACCTTAAGATCGGTTTCGTTGACATGGAAACCGGGTATAAACAAGTAGCTGCAAAACCACAGAGGCTTGAGCTGTCCATTCCCTCCTTCGCTCCAAAAACGAAAAGACCGTTAGATACCAAACTTGGTATTTAAGTTTGGTATCTTCCAAGGATGCTACAAGAAGATTTTCAATAAAATCCCTCCACTCCCAACTACCCTTTACATGGAAAAAAATTCTAAAATGTTGATTTTCTCAAAAATGGCTCTAACGATTTTGATTAAAAGCTCTTATAGTTAAGATATTTATGAGACAAATAAATTGTATATCTTCAATTTTCTGAGAATAGCCTCTGATGACATGTTTACGCTGGATGGATTTTCCGGATTTTTGCATAACTGGTAAACCGTAAGAGATAGACAAAAAGTTATCACACACAAAATGTAGATCTCGTTAAAGCACGCAATTTTTGTTATATACATTATTTTCGTGGAGTTAGCCGTTTTTCAGATATTCTTTGTTATTGGTTTCAGCTATAAAATACTTACTTTTCTCATACGGGAATTTGTCAATCCCTGTACATACAAACAAAGGTACTCCAATCATAGCAACCAGCTTTTAAACAATTTGACAATCGATTTAGTCTATAGTACTCTCTTATTTCCCTTCTACTTACAAGGAAGCAAGTGTTAAGACCCTTTCTGCCAATTTTTTCTCAATTAGATTAAGTAAATAGAACAATAATTTATTACAGAGATGTAGAGAAAGTCATATGAATGGAACACATCAGATTTTTTATTTTCTTACCTTATAATCATATTACTGTTTGCCACTAGGTATGTATTACTCTAGTACTTTATAACCCGCATGATATTGGTGGAAATGAGCTATGTGTAAGATATTTCGCACTTTTATGACCATAATCCTCTTATATCTCGCCGAGGGCACGTACTTATAAAATTGAAAGGAACGCAATTTTCCAATCTGAGCCCGTCGTATTGTCAATCGTCCTTCCGTAATCTTCTGACATTATTGTGTTTGAAGGTGCGGCACCTTCGGTGTATTTCCAAGAGAATTGACTCTTCTACGACTTGCAGTATTATCTACAAAATCCTATAAGCCCGCCTGGTTAGTGGTAGCGTGTATGCCTCGCATTCAATAAGTCGCGAGTTCAAATCTTGCTTAGGGTGAATTACCCGGATAAGGTTTTTTCGGGGTTTTCCCTTATCCTGAGAAGACGAATGTCGAGTAACTTTTAGCTCCATCGACCCCGAGATCATTTGAGCATCATTTCACTATTGCCGGGATTTGAACCACAGATCTCCCGGTCTCTTGCGGTTGTTCTACCACTGAGCTACTATGGCAACATACCGGCATAGCATTAAATTTCTCAACTGATTCGTATGTTTCCCGGCAAATTCGCCAATAATTTGAGATCACCTTGTGGTTTGCCGGGAAACATACGAGTCAGTTGAGAAATTTAATGCTATGCCTGCATGTTACCATGGTAGCTCAAAGGTAGAGCATCCGGCTAGAGACCGGGAGATCCGTGGTTCAAATCGGGCAATGACATTGAATCTTTCAGTCTGGCCCTACCTATCCAACTCCTGTCCTACATACGGCTTGTGTGAAAAAAAAAAAAAAAATAATAACATCATTTCACCAATTTCATTCCTTCTCCGATATGACAAACGAGGTTAACGGAAGTTAAGCTACAAAAAATAAATAAATAAACAAGTCCTATATCTCTTCATTACATCACGCCTTCTATACGAGGGTGACACCAGCATTTTTACTTTTTCTACCCGGTGCTATGTGTATATGCACAAAATAGGTAGAGGAGGTATTTTATTCTATCCAAAAGTTCAATATGGAAATTTCACCTGTATTGAGGTCCCCAGAATCCAAAAAAGCGCATGTAAAAGCGCGCGAGTGTTGTGTCTGCGGGCAGCATAATTCAAAGTCGAAAAGTGAGTTGAATACCAAACGTGGTATTTAAGTTTAATATCGTCCAAGAATGCAACACGAAGATTTTTCAAGAAATACTACCTCCGTAAACTACCCTTTACATTGAAGGTTTTTCGAAATTTTAATTTTTTTCAAAACTGGCTCTAACGATTTTGAATAAAATACCGTATATTAAAGATATTTATAACGCAAATGAAATGTATATCTTGAATTTTCCGGAGAGTCTCTGAAGTCCTCTGGTTCTGAATGACTTTTGCATAACTGGTAAACCGTAAGAAACAAACAAAAACTTACCACACAAAAAATGTAGACCCTAAAACTTTTATTTCCATTTTTGGGGTGAAATACAACACCTTTTCTGCCTACTAGTACGTGTAGAGAAAGTAGTAATTGCAAAGTCATATTTAGCCTTATCAGTACGTAACGCGAGAGTTTTATAATGGAAGGTCCACCACGCATACAGCAAACAAACAGTCTATGGTGCAGAAGAAGTGTCAGTCCGTGAAACAAGTGCATGTATTTAATTGTTGTTGTTAGACTGTAACATCGCCGGAAAGCAAAATGGGCCACTTGCATGGATGTGCGCAGGAGAGCGACTTAGGGGCCTTATTCTCCAGTAGTAAGAGGTCATGTTGGAGACAACAGAAGCAATAATGTCATGGACATTGCAATTTTATATTAAATAGCCCTTAAGATTATTTGGTACATAGGCTATTACTTTCTCTATACGTACTATGTACATAGTGTATAGAGAAGGTATTGCACTCCACCAAAAAATTCGATACCGAGATTTCACCGGGTCCGCTGTATCCAAAAAAAGAAAAACATTTTCAGAAAAAGGTCCGTGTGTGTATGTGTCCGTGTGCCTGTGAACACGATAGCTCAAAAACGAAAAGTCGGTAAAATACCAAAGTCGATATTTAAGATTAGTATCTTCCAGAGATGCGACACATAGATTTTGAGAAAAATCTCCCCACCCCAAACTACCCTTTATATGGAACTTTTTTCGAAAATTTTAATCTTCTCAATAATGGCTCTAAAGCTTTTGATTAAAATATCATATATTAAAGATATTTACCTGACAAATGAAATGTATATCTTGAATTTTCTGGGAATAACCTCTGAAGACTACTTTATTCTGGATGAATTTTACGGAATTTTTCATAACTGCTAAGCCGTAAGAGATGGACAAAA
Organism: Hymenopus coronatus; assembly: GCA_030762935.1. Lineage (NCBI taxonomy): Eukaryota > Metazoa > Arthropoda > Insecta > Mantodea > Hymenopodidae > Hymenopus > Hymenopus coronatus. Next base: position 35,294,844 of record CM060897.1, read on the forward strand.
CTTACAACACAAAACATGTAGAGCACCTAAAAACAATCTATCTTATATAATTTTTTTCGTGGAGTTTGTCATTTTTGAGATACTCCTTGTTTTTGATTTCAGCTTTAAAAACTTATACTCTTTTTCATATAGGAATTTAATAATTCCAGTCCATACAAACAAAGGAACTTCAGTCACATAGCAACCAACGTTTGACTATCACTTTAACCAATAGCACTCCCTTATTTTGCTTCTACTTACAAGGAAGCAAGTAATAGGACTACTTCTGCTGATGTTTTCTCGATTAGTATGAAGTAAATAGAAGCACAAGCTTTTTAACAATAATTTGTTGCAGAGATATAGAGAAAGTAATGTGAATGGAACACATCAGATTTTTTTTGCTTTATTTTCGACTACTTTTATCTGGTATTTTCTGGACATTTCCTGAATTTTTAGCTGATAGTTTTTTTTTTAAAAATGGCAATTTACTCAAATTTAATTTTAACTAGTTTTTGCTCTTATATTTTGTTAAAAACTACTATATTAATTAGAATAAAAGGTGAAGAAAATTATCAATTTGCTATTTAGCTAGAATAAAAAGTGGAGATAATTATTAATTGTAATAAAAAGTGGAGAAAATGATTAGTGGAGCGTAGCAGCAGTTACAATAGGTAATTAAATATTCAAAGATTCTTTAAGATTCCTAATAAAACAAAGTGCTGAAAATAAAGACACTCTTGTGAGTATCGGGGTCGTCTCCTTAGCGCGGCTGCTTGCCAAGCGAGAGACCTGGGTTCGATTCCCGGTACTGGCGTGGGGAATTTTCCCCAGCTGGAGGACCTGGTCCAGTGCTACGGTGATTGCTACGCCTCATGAGGTCCCTGGGGGCCAATTGAGGAGCTACTTGATTTAGAATATCAGCTCCAGATCGAGAATACCGGGAGGGACTCCAGGCGCTGATCACGTCTCACCCTCCGACGCCTTCGGGTCGAGATGAGAGATGCAACGGCCGGGCGGTAGGCCAAGGTCCCTTGCAGACTGTCGTGCCATGAAGTTAACGTTACATATGAGGGATCAGAGGGAAAAGCCGGTGTGCAGTAGCGAAAATGGAGGTATTATTGCGTGCAAATGGATATTACAAAAGTCAGCAAAAGCCAACCAAACCCAAGGCTGCGCTAAGGGGCGCGGTTTTCAGCCATATTGGAGTACGCAATTTCCATGATTATTGTATGAAAAAACTAAAGACTTTTTTTTTCGTAAAATATGTAAACAAATGTACCCGGATAACCAACTGAAATTTTCACATAAAAGTGAAATGGCATCCATAGAGTCAGGTTCCCGCAACTGAAAAAAAAAAAAAAAAAAAAAGGTGTCGAAAAACTGAAAAATGCTAAGAAGTCGGCGTGCTACATGGAAGCAATAGTTAAATTTAGAACTCTAGAACAAAGTATAAACGTTAGTTCTCAGCTTCAAGTGAAAACCTCAAGTAAATGAAAGAAAATCGCGCTTGCCTGCCAAAATTAATATCTACATTGCGCTTCCTTGCAATTCAAGGAATATCAATCCATGGCCACACCGATGACAAAAGTAATTTTAACAGCTTGCTACAACTTAGGTGTGAGAATAGCCGCGAACTAGAGGAATGGATGCAATTCTTGAAGTGGATTTCTCACGACATAAAGAATGAATTGCTATCCATTTTGCATCACAACTTACTTCGAAAACTAATCGCAAACATTAAAGCTGCAAAGCTGTTTTTCTCCCTCTCTATAATAGGGAATGTGTCAACATAAAAGCAATTCAGTATTTTTTTAAGAATTGTTTTGAACTCTTTAGATATAACTGAATATTTCTTGGGAATTTACTCTACAGAAAACACTTCAGCTCCGAGTTTGTTTAACATCATTATTGACATCTTAAAGCGCTTCGACCTACCAATATCTGATTGTCGAGGACAGTGTTAGATGGGGAGTTGACATGTCTGACATGTACAATGGAGTGTAGGCTAAATTTAGAGCTGTTGAAAATAAAGCTATATTTGTACACCGTTTGGCACATTCTTTGAATCTTGTATTACAGGATACCCTAAAAGGGCCTACCAGAATGTCGGAATGTATTAGCTGTAATGAAGATTTAATTAGTTTTATTAACCAGTAGATTTTTCCCTCTTCATTCTTTAAAACCTGAGATAGAAACCTTAGACCAACCTGTCCTACCAGATGGGCAGCCAACTACTGTGAACTGCAGGACTTTTTTCATATAGTTTGTACGGATGACAAATCTGGTGCAATTCTAAAACAAACGATTTCTTACTGCAGTTGCAATCCTTCGATTTCTTTTTTACATTGGTATTTTTGCTTAAACTACTTGGATATATTGACATGGTAAATACTGCCCTTTAAGGAAAGGCCCTTCATTTTTAACGACCAATAAAATAATTGCTACGCTTTCGACAACTCAGTACTTCAGAGACAACGTTGAAACAATTTGGAATGGGATCAAGGAGAAGACTAACAAAATGGATGTCGAGTCTCCAAAATTACCAAGCAAAAGAAAAGTGCCCCGGGGGTACGATGTGTCTAATCACCCTGCCAAACATTCGTGACAAATGCCGAAACTTTTATTTTGGATAATGGACATAACACTCAGAAGCCTAAAATCGCGTTTTGATACAAGTGCTCATAAACTTTTGCAGAAAATAGAGCAGTTTCTTCTAGGTGATGGCAACCATAGGGATAAAATTCTGTTTTTTTATGAATCAGATGTTGATAAGGACAGCTTGCTTCTCCATCGGTATGTTATTTGAAATTCTACATGGAAAGAGGAAGGAAATGGTCAGTTCTTTTGATGCTTTAGTAGAGCATTTAAAAACTTAAGCCTATCTCCAAGAAAATAGTGTTGGCTATTCCGGTATCAACATGCACTGATGAACAATCGTTCTCGGGGCTGCGGAGGTTAAAGATATATCGTCATCTAAACCAGACGTCTCCAAAACTGTACTCGCGAATACTCCCCTGAATGAAGGGAGGACGATGTGGGCTATGACGTAACGTTACAGTCTATTCACCCTTCCCAGAGACGTGCAGTTGTGGACTGTCTGTCATAGTGAAATGGCTGCCCCATACCATATGAAACCACGGAAATGTGTATGTACATTTAAGGACGAATGGGAGGAACAATTTTTCTGTACTACTTATGACGAAAATGTACAATGACTTGTTTGTTTCAAGAGTTTACGAGGTATATATATATATATATATATATATATATATATATATATTAATTTAAGACGTTAAGACGTTAAGACGTTAAGACGTTAAGACGTTATTATATTGTGTGTCACAAAGAGCGCGTGAACATTACAAGCAAATAGTTTTAAAAATCATCAAGTACACTGATTATTCATACCCAATCATTTATTATTATTACTATTATTATTAGCAGTAGTAGTAGTCTACTATAATAATTATTACTATTATATATATATATATATATATATATATATATATCACATTATCATTAAATTCTATGTACGAGTATAGTTTAATAAATTCACCGAGTTTTAAACATACTTTTTAAGGTATTGTAAATTGTTTCTTAGGGATGTAGAAATGTGATAATGGATGAAAGTGTATATTCATAATTGTTCTATAGGGATGGAACGTGCAATATAACTCCAGGAGCTGAACAATTTGTTTCAAATTTGAAAACAGCAAAATTGCATTCACGATCTCGGATACCAGATGCAAATCTATGTTTACAGTTGAAAATAGTCGCATGCGAAAGTGAAGTAGATACTCTTGAGTCATAATTCCTTTATCAAATTCACTCTTGACCGTCACCTGTGGAGGTATTTACAGAGCAGCACTGTGACTCTGTTCCCTACTGCCCCCAATACCTTCGTAGTGCTGTACAGTATCTCTAGTGACGTAGACTTTGGAGACGCTGTTTCTGCTATCCACTGTTACCGTGAATAAGTTATGAGCTTACAAGCAAATATTCTCTTGGGACAGAAAAAATGTGTTATTTTTTTCTTCCAACATGTTTGTAAAGTCAAAATAAGTGCTTATAGAAATGTTTATAACGCCAATGCGAATTATTGACATATTAATAAGAGTGGGGGAAGGAGTGAGTTTAGTTTCATGTGAGAAAAAATCAATTTTCTTACCTTAATTGAATTCCTAGGAGTACTATATAATCTCCAAATAAGCTATTATTCCTGAACATATACCCTGTAGTAATAGTATCCTACAAAAAAGTATGTAAAACATAATTTCACTGTACACAATCCACGCCTAATAACCGCCTATTTTTCGCATTTATCATGTAGTCCTTTCAAATTCTTAAAACAATAATCCGTTGTGTTTTGGAAATGGTTTTGGGTTGTTTTTTTTTTTTTTTTTTTTTTTTTTTTTTTATAATCCAGCCAGCAGCCAACCGTATTGGAAGGATATGTGATAAATGCGAAAAATGGCGGTTATTACGTGTGGATGGTGTACAGTGAAATTATGTTTTACACACTTTGTTATGGGATACCATTACTGCAGGGTACATGTTCAGGAATAATAACTGCGATTGGAGATGTGTAGTTCTCCTCAGAAGCTTCACTTAAGGTAAGAAATTTGATTTCTTCTCACATGAAACCAAACGTTACCCCCTCCACGACGCTCATTAAGACGTAAATAACTCGCGAAGTAATATAAAATGTTGTATAAGCACTTGTTTTGATGTTACAAACATGTTGGAGGAAAATAAATCACATTTGTATCTGCCCCATGAGAATGTTTGCTTGTTAGATCTTCATTCATTGGCAGGCGAGTATATTAGCCGATGAGCTGAGGCGCAACACTTTCGCCAAAATCAAAGAAGTTTTTGCTATACAAATTGTACCATATATTTTATTTATGCCGAATTTATTGATCATTCTTGGCCCTCCCCCCCCCCAAATGTACAAGTTGGCGCCTATGGCTAGAATTGCCATCGCCGCTGGTACCATTGCGGACATGCCAAAGTCTTTGAACAGACACGACAATCAATGATCTGACGATGTACTGCGGGAATACAAGTCAATGGTCGCGCATTCGAGCAGTTCCTGTGAAAGCTACTGCTGTAATTAGCATGCTAAACTATCTGCTGTGTAAATCGCCCCTAGCATCAGAATTACCGTCAGGGACCATATGTTCCTTATCGAAATATATTCGTTTTGATGTTCTCTACCACCTGTACTAACTTGAACGAGTAGTTTCGGAGCAGCCTGTATTTCGACAGGAAAGCATTTTCACTACTAACAACATAAATGTGCTGCCGCCATGACATAAATATATACATAAACACACAAGTGTTTGAGCGTGGTCTTTTAATGTGTTTACTTTTATCTTAGCCTGAAGGACTTTATAAACCGAGATATAACGTTTGTGTTGTGTCTGTGTTTTTATTAGGTATGCCCGCTATTTATAGTGATTCTTCTGGATCTCTATTTCTTGTTACCTAGCCTGAGCTTTTATGCGTTCTCTCTCTCTCTCTCTCTCTCTCTCTCTCTCTCTCTCTCTCTCTCTCTCTCTCTCTGTGAGTGGGATAGCTCAGGCAGCTTCGTCTGTGCCCCGCATTTGGAAGGACGCGGGTTCGTGGACACCTACCTGACTCATGGGTTTTTTCGAGTGTTTCCCGGATTGCCCAGCACTTCTGGGTAGGTTTCTTTCATCTCCCAAATTTCCTGTTCTTTCATAACGTTGCCAATGTAATTTCATTTATCCTGTGTTGGTTTCTTTCAGAGTGGGAAGTGTCAGCGATGGTGTTCGGTGCAGCGTGGCAGGGAAAGCTATGCTCATTATTCGATAGGTAGAGTCAGACTGAAAAATTCAATGCCATAGCCGGAATATAAATCTCGGATCTCCTGGGCTCTAGCCGGTTGCTCTACCACTGAGCTACCATGGCAAAATGCCGGCATAGCATTGAATTTCTCAACTGACTCGCATTGAAAAATTCAATGCTATACCGGCATGTTGCCATGGTAGCTCAGTGGTAGAACAATCGGTTAGAGCCCAGGAGATTCATGATTCATATCTCGGCTATGGCATTACATTTTTCAGTCTGGCTCTACCTATCGAACTCCTGTCTAACATACGGCTTGTGAGGAAAAAAAAACAATTTAACCAATGTTCATTATTATCTCTCTCCCCCAATAACCTGGTTGCCGGGATGAGGGCCGTCCCTGGCTGGGACGTTGGGCCTTATGTGGTGCGGGGACTCCGGCCTGCCTGTCCTACTGCTGATGTGCTTCAATTTGGTAACTGTAGGGACCCTGTCATTGTTGTGTTGTCGCTCCTGGTTCCGGCCGCTCAGATATCCTCTCATCTCATCCCTCCCTCCCGGGGACGCTCCCTTGTATGTACAGTAAGAACCTAGGTTCGGTGCTGAGTCCCCCTCCCCCCACACATATATATTTAAACCTCACGTAGGTATTTTTCCGAAAGTTACATGATAAAACAAGGCCCGAACTGCTGACCGCAAATTTCCAATTCTCTTGTGACAAAGGCGTAAGATACGACTTTCCTGCCTAATATAACAAACGCTTACCCTTGTTCTAAGCGCAGAGCTCATTTTTAGACCCCGACCTAGCGCTTGTTTATGATTCGGGGTAACACCCGAGCGGTGGAAGGAAAAATGTGGCCAATTCAAAATGTCTACAAAATGAGTAGGTGCTGAAGAATGTTGAGTGAACGCCTTATATAGTACATGAGGGTGAAATAACTCTCTCAGCCCTTTTAATTAAATCTTAGCTGTATGCTTCTTCTGAAAATATTTGAACTTTGCAATTGAACTGTTCTCTTTTTACTTTCCCTACAAGATACATATATTCGATATCGAGATTTTACCGAAAATACACGTTTTGAGGTTCCTGAATTAAAATAGCATTGTAGAAGAAGGATAGTTTTGGGTATGTATGTGAACAACGTAACTCAAAAACCAGAAGTCAGATAAATATCAAAGTTGGTATCAGTATCTTCCAAAGATGCAAAATGGACGTTTTTAAGAAAATCTCCCAACCCCATGCTACCCTTTTCATGGAAAATGTTTCGGAACGTGTGTTTTATTTTTCTGAAAAATGTCTCAGTATACCATATTTTATACGAAAAAAATTATATATTTTGAATTTTCTATGGATATTTTTTTTTCTTCTTCTTTTTGTAGCTTAACATCCTTTAACCGGGTTGGTTATATTGGACGATGAATGAAATTGGTAAAATGATCTCGGGGTCCATGGAGCTTAAAGTTACTCGACATTCATCTTCTCAGGAAAAGGGAAAACCCCGAAAAAAACCTTATCCGGGTAACTCACCCTAAGCGAGATTCGAACTCACGACCTGTTGAATGTGAGGCAGACACGCTACTACCACACTACCCAGGCGGGCTAGATAATTGAGAATTGTATGCATTTAATTTTGTATGACTGGTATTCGTTAAGCAACAGGCAAAAATGCACTACACAAAAAAAATCATACCATTCACATGACTTTCTCTTCCTAGTCTACGACAAATTAATCATTCTTACTAATACTAAGGAATTATTGCATCTACTCTTAAAAATTAGTCCATAAGTGACAGCATTGAAATTCCGCTGTCTTTGCACGGTCAGGAGTAAAAAACAACAATATGTGTGTGTTTTAACGAGATCCAGATATCTGTATAGTAAGATTTTATCTATCTATGGTTTACTAGTTATGCAAAAGTAATCCAGGAAGCCATTCCCGTAAAATGTATTACCAATATAGACACATTTTATTTGCGATGTAAATATTTTAATATGCCTATGGTATTTAATCAAAGTCGTTCGAGTCATTGTTGAGAAAATTTGAAAAAAAAATCTTCAATTGAAAGGTAATTTTGGGTGGGGGATTTTCCTAGAAACCTTCGTGTTGAATCCTTGGATGATACTGAATTTAAATGCTAAGTTTGATATTTAACCAACTTTTCGTTTTTTAGTTATGCTGGCTCTCTCTCTCTCTCTCTCTCTCTCTCTCTCTCTCTCTCTCTCTCTCTCTCACACACACACACACACACACACACAGGGATCCTCAAAATTGCTAATGAAATCTCATTATCTGGGTGGAATACAATACCTTATCTACCTACTATGTACATTGTACGTGTAGAGAACGCAAAAACGTATCTCTTTAAAACACATTAACATCAGAAGTTTGAGAAATATATGTTATTAACGGTTCGAATTGTTCAATGCTTTTGCAAAGGCTGACCCAGTAGCTCAATCGGTAGAGCACTTGTCTGCCGCCTGGGAATAGAGATTTTTCTCTAGCTCATACTATTTTCTATCCTCCCCCAGAATCTGGAAGCATGAATTTGACTGCGATCTAGTGATTAAAAGTAAATACAAATAGAGAAATCAATGACATCAGTACACGAGTTAACACCATTGCCGATAGGGAATGTGTTCTTAAGGGTAATGCTGCTGTTAGGACCATGCATTTAAAGGCGGGGTATAAATGAAACAATAATAGTTATTTATATTATAAGTGGCTTAAGTAGACAATTATGTGTGAGTGGGATGTTTAATACGCGAGCGCGTAAGCGCGAGTGTTCTATTTTCTCATGAGCAAATAATAGTCTAATAAGCCACGTGTGATATACAATATTTTATCCTATCCTAATACTAACTGAAATATTCTTATATGTATTAATATTGATATTATTAGAGTCATCATTACGAGGAACTGAATGTTAATGTGACGTAGGTAGTGCTTTGTTTGTTCGTTGCTGCGTAACCCCGCCGGAATAAACAGTTTCAATTCTGGTTGTTTAAACTGCACCAAATACGTAAATCAATAAATGAATGCAAATGGTTATTCCCGAAGAAGTTTTAGATTATCTAAATAAGTTGTATTTAGTTTGTTACCCGGCAAGTAGAAGGACTTATATATCAAGGAATTTTCATTATTTAAAGAATGGGGAGCTGCCAAAGGAGTTAAAATAATTTGCAGTGAAATAAAGACTCGTTTTTGTTATTCCCTAGGATACATGAAATGTATACATGAAGTCTATAGGAAAGAATAAAAAAAATCTGATGTGTACCATTCACATGACTTTCTCTACAGCAACAAATTATTCTTAAAAAGCTTATACATCTATTTACTTCATGTTAATCAGTGTAAAATAGCAGAAATAGTCTTATTACTTGGTTCCTTGTTGCTATGTTTGCTTTGTTCCTTCTGGTTGATATGTCACTGAAGTTCCTTTGTTTGTATGGAAGCAGATGACAAATTCCTATATGAGAAAAGTATAAGTCTTCATAGCAGAAACCAAAAACAAGGAATGACTCAAAAACGATGACTCCACGAAAAAAATGTATATAACATAAATTGTGTGTTTTAACGTGCTCTACATTTTTCGTGCAGTTAGTTTTTGTCCATATCTTACAGTTTAGCAGTTATTCAAAAGTCCGTAAAATTCATTCAGAATAAAGTAGTCTTCGGAGGCTATTCAAAGAAAATTCAAGATATACATTTTATTTGTCAGGTAAATATCTTTAACATACGAAATTTTAATCAAAATCGTTAGAGCCATTTTTAAGAAAATCAACATTTTCAAAAAAAGTTCCATGTAAAGGGTAGTTTGGGGTGGGGGGATTTTTTTCAAAATCTTCGTGTCATCCCTGGAAGATACGGAACTTAAATACCAAGTTTGGTATTTTACTGACTTTTCGTTTTTGAGTTATCATGTTCACAGACACACGGACTTTTTTGTGAAAATGCTTTTTACTTTCTCGATACGCACTATGTACATAGTGTTTAGAGAAAGTATTGCACTTCACCCAAAAATTCGATACCGAGATTTCACCGGAAATATATGTTTTAGGGTCCCCAATGTCCAAAAAAAACATTTTCACAAAAAGGTCCGTGTGTGTGTGTGTGTGTGTCCGTGTGTCTGTGAACACGATAACTCAAAAACGAAAAGTCGGTAAAATACCAAACTTGGTATTTAAGTTTAGTATCTTCTAGGGATGCGGCACGAAGATTTTGAGAAAAATCCCCCCACCCCCAACTACATGAAACTTTTTTCGAAAATTTTGATTTTCTCAAAAATGGCTCTAACGATTTGGATTAAAACTTCGTATGTTAAACATATTTACCTGACAAATCTTGAATTTTCTGGGAATAGCTTCTGAAGAGTAGTTTATTCTGAATGAATTTTACTAAATTTGAATAGCTGCTAAACCGTAAGAGATGGACAAAAGCTTACTACACAAAAAATGTAGAGCACATTAAAACACACAATTTATGTTATATACATTTTTTTTTTTGTGGAGTTCGTCGTTTTTGTGACATTCCTTATTTTTGGTTTCTGCTATGAAAAACGTATACTTTTCTCATACAGGAACTTGTCAACTCATATCCATATAAACAAAGGAACTTCATTGTCATAGCAACCAGATTTTGACTATCACTTTAACCTACGGTTGTCCCTTATTTCGCTTCTACTTACAAGGAAGTGAGTAATAAGACTATTTCTGCTATTTTTTTTCTGATTAGCATAAAGTAAATAGAAGTATAAGCTTTTTAAGAATTATTTGTTGCAGGGATATGGAGAAAGTCATGTGAATGGTACACATCAGATTTTTTTTGGATACAGGGGACCCTAAAACATATATTTCCGTTGAAATCTCGGTATCGAATTTTTGGGTGGAGTGCAATACCTTCTCTATACACTATATACATAGTGCATATAGAGAAAGTAAAATTTTGTCATCATAAAAGTTTTGTCGATTTGCGGTTGTTTCTCACCTCAAAAAAAAGTACGGAATTTTAAGGCGAACAGTAACGTCCAATTCTTAAACATTTTACTATCGTATTCCTTTTGAATCTGTAACGAAATGTATATTTATTTACCCATTTTTGCGAAGCTTTATCGCAATTAAAATGAAGTAGAAAGAAGAGTAAGCTTTCGTTAAAACGAGCAGCCGGACGGAAACCGTGAGATTCATGGTTCAAATCCCAGCTATGTCATTCATGTTCAATCTGATTCTACTTTTCAAATGGGTAAATTATAGAATACTTTTTATAGCACGAATAAATCATAAAGGGTAGATAAATTAGTGTGAACGTATTGCATTCTACCCAAAAATTCGATATCGAGATTTCACCGAAAGTATATGTTTTTAGGGCCCTGAATAAAAACATTTTAGACAAAGGTTCACAGTGTGTATGTGTGTGTGTGTGTGTGTGTGTGTGTGTGTTTGTTTAAGAACAGATAACTCAAAAACCTTAAATTGAATAAATACAAAAAGTGGTGATTAAGTTCAGTACTTCTAAACAAGCGTCACGAAGATTTTAGGAGCCTTAAGTTATCATTTCTACTTGAAGAATTATTTTACCGGTAAAATATCTTTCAATTACAAACAGTTTCATAACCAGTAAAACAAAATTTGACGAAACCTTTTTACAATGGTCCTGAAAGTATCTTATTCGAAGCGAATTATGCTGAGTAGAGTTAATTACCTTCCCAGAAATAACAATGTGATCTCTAGTAGATATGAGACAGTAAGAACAAAGGTTACAAGCAGGAATAAAAGAAGAATGGGGAAAAATTGTGTGTCTTCCCGAAGGCGTTGTTCTCGTTCCCGAACGCGACAGAAAGAATCGCAGTTCTTGTTATTAAAACCACAAAGCCGGCATTTTGCCAATATTTAAGTGGCAAGTGGTATATTGTTACGGTCTAGAAAGTGTCCTTATAACTCACCCGCTAGAAGTTCTATACGGCCTCTTTTTCATCTTCAGGAAATGGAGGCGCTTTTCTTTATGTAGTTCTTACTTCGAGACGCAGTAAACTTGTGGACCATAAATTAGATCAAGTCGACTTATATCTGCGATCAACGTCCGATGTTTAACCATTAACTTACAGGAGAATTACTTTTAGCTTCAGTTCAAACGTAATAAAAAACGAACAGAACTCTCGATTTTATTTGTTTTTCTCTGAGCCAGAAACAACTGAATGTGGAAAAAAGTCACTATCGCTTATTTTTCTCTCCACAAACTATTCTTACAATTCAAAAGATTATCAGATTGCCTCCGTGGTTGAGTGGTGAGCGAGCTGACTCTCACCCGGAGGTTTCGGGTTCGACTCCCGGCTGGGACGGGGAATTTAACCAGAATTATTCCTTATCCCCCACAGAGTCTGGAAGTATGTATGTGAGAGTGAATGTGTGTGTGTGTGTGTGTTTCAGGAAAATAAAACGATATAAGCCCAACGTAAATGAACCTATAGATGATTGTTTCTAATGCAAAGCCTCCAATATAACCTTAGATGTTAAAGGGGCTGTATAAAAGGAAAAAGAGAGAGAAAAAAAAACCAGATTGTGATCAATCAAAAAAATTCGAGATAGCAAGATTCCACCGAAAATACTCATTTTAAGGCACCTTGAATCCTAAAAAGCATTTTTAAAAACAGCTCCATTTGTGAGCATCATAACTTTTATTTTATTAATGATCGATCAGCATTACATGCTTTACAGATCTCTGAGAATGTATAAATACATAATTAGAACATCATAACTTAAAAATCGAAAAGTTAGTTAAATACCAAATTTGGTATTTAAGTCAGTATCTTCCAAATGTGCTACATGAACAATAATAAGAAAATTCCCCCACCCCAAACTATCCTTTATATTGAACATTTTTCGAAAATTTTGAATATTTTTTAAATGGCTCTAAGATTTTGGTTAAAACAACATAAACATGCTTAATATATTTTTATGAAAAAATTAAAGTTTATTTACTTGGGAATAGCCTATAAAGTCTTCTTCATTCTGAATGATTTTAACATAATTGGTAACCTTAGAGATAGGATTTCACTACACAAAAAATGTAGATATCCTTAAAGGACAAAATGTATGTAAAATTCTGTAATGTATATAATAGTTATACTTTTCTTAAATGGGAAAGCATATCTTGATTTATTTATTTTTTATTAATTATTTTATTAATAGTTTATTACTAATAAAATTATTTAATTTATTTCTCCCTCTGCTTGTCTGTCATGCAAAAAGAACCTAGTTTCAAAGCCATAGCAATCCAGTCTTAAAAGATTTGATTATTGCTTAAAGACTTCTGCACTTCCCTAATCCCATTGTATCTAAAAAGAAATATGAAATAAGATAACTTCCGAAAATGTTTATATCAAATTAACAAGAAGTAGATAGAAGAATAGGTATTTTTAAGCATAGTTTGTACAAGAGAGAGTAGAGAATGCCATTTGAGTGCAGTATATCATTTTTCTTTTCATTTTCTCAACAATGGCTTTAATGATCTGGATTAAAATACCGTTAGTTCAAAGTGCTTCTCTGACTAATAAAATCTATGACCTAAATTATCTGTTAGTAGCTTGTGAATGCTTTATAACCATTAATTATGTATTAACGATGGTGAATCCTGGGACATTCTTCTTTGCAATGCATTAAACCCTTATGCATGCGTTAGGGAATTATCCTCAATTATGTTAGGGAATTACTCTGCATCAAGGGATATAATGGTACAAGAACTTTGCTGGTAAACAGTCTCTACTGTAAGGGCTTGGAAGTATATGAAGAAGTGCATTGCATTGCTGAAAATGACAGCAACAGGCATATAGACATTCTGCATCAATAGAAAGAAGTACAAGGCAGAAATTATAAATCCAACAATCAGGTTTGAATAGACAAAACTACACCGCCTGAAGAAGTTAATGAAGAAAATATTATTTTGTTGAAAAATACCAAATTCAAAAAAATTCTTTTGAATGGTCTCCTCTTTGGTGCATGGCAAATTATTAAAAACATTTATAAACGTAAATATAAAAAAATATAAATTAGAAAAAAATCATAAAGTCACATATTGTCATAAAAACAATAAAATATTCTGCAGCCATTTTGAGAAACACATTGTTTAAATAAATAGTATAATCAAATTTGAACTTGCATCCTTATATAGTATTAATGTTATCAGAATTTGTACTGTTGTATTATTATGATGATGATCATCATCATTGTTTTGTCAAAGTTTGAATTTTCTTGGATAAGTCCCTGAAGACCTATTCATTCTGGATGACTTCTGTATAACTTTTGTATAACTGGTAAACCGTAAGAGATAGAAAAAAGCTTACTACACAAAAAATTATATCTTTTTAGAACACACAATTTATGTCACTTAATTGTGATATTCAAATGTTTAATAACTGATGCTTAATACTGACCTTAAAATTCCTTACTAGTTCCATGCAATCACAAGAAACAACTGAAGTGTGATGTGTTTTTTGAAGGAATTTTTTAAAAAATTGAACAAAGAACTGAACAAGTTGAACCATTATTATTGCATTATATTTCAGAAATGACATAACACTACTTGAAAAATATTATGTGTTTTACAAAAATCAGAATATTTTGTGCAGTAAGTTTTGTCTAACACTTAATGTTTACCAGTTATACAAGATTATATAAAATTTCTTCCTACTGTAAAGGGTACTTTGGAGTGAGGAATTTTCTTGAAAAGCTTTGTGTCACATCTTTGGAAGATACTTAACTTACATATTGGTATTTATCTGACTTTTCATTTTTGAGTTATACTATTCCCAGACACATATACAGATGGATGCTTTTCTAAAAATTCTTTTTTATTAAGGGGCCTCAAAAATGTATTTATAGTGTAATCTCAATGTTGAATTTTTGGATGAAATGCAATATTTTCTCTACTTACTATGTATATCAGTCTGTTTCAACTCCTCTGAGTCAGGGCACTCATGAGTACTCACACACATACACTTCTCAGAGCATGATAGCCAGTATGTCACTGAGCAAAGGTGATAGTACCAGGCTTGCTCTTCCTGTCAGTTCATTTCAACAGTTGATTCAGCCATGATGAACCCTCAATTCCCAGCTGCATTATAAACTGCAGGCAGACACCTGTGAGTTACAAGTAACTCCACTTTTGTTATGTCTGGTGAATATGGTAGTGAAAGTAAACATTCTCTTAGAACATTTCCAAAAACATTTTTTTTTCTGTTGGACAGTTTAGCCTTATAAACCTGATATATCATATTAGATAATGTATGAAATCAGTGAAATGATGCTTAAATGGATCTGGGGTCCATGAAGCTTAAAATTACTTAAAATTTGTCTTGTCAGAACAAGGGATAACCTCAGAAAAAATCTTATCTGGGTAACTCACTCTAAACAAGCTTCAAAAGTCAGAGCCTCTTAAATGTAAGGCCATCCATATAATACATAGGTGGTTGAAAACACATTAATATAATATTTATTAAGTATTTATATAATTACTTTTTTGGACATTACATTATTTTGTAATAAATCATTAAAGAAATAAGCATTATGAAAATGTTTTACACTAATGTTTAAAGATTGAGTACAAAAGCTTTATTGAATAAAATCAAAATGATTACTGTTGATAACAAATATTTTATTGACTAAATTAAAAATAAGTACTATTAATAACAAATGTTTTAGTGCTAAATTAAAATTTTGAAGAAAGACCTCAAACAAAAGAATGAAATATAATATATTATACTTATAATTGTATGTTACAGTTATTCATCTTCCGTGTGGTGCGCGGGCCTTTCCTGGAGGACTTTTACCAATGTGTTACATATGGATTCTACACAGAGCCCTGGCAGGAGCAACTGTATACAACTTTCAGTTTGGTGTGCATGTTTGTGTTGCCTCTGGTGATTCTCATCTCTACTTATGTATCTACCATCATTGCTATCTCCAGTAAGTGCATTTCACCCAACATTGAAATGTACATTACATAGCAAATATGCACTGCACTCTTATTGTTTTAGTGTATGTGTAGGGTGAACCAGACCCTCACAAATATCATTTATTTTAGAAAATAATACATAAACATTTTCAAGACAAAATATTTATAGCTAAAGCATATATAGGGGTTGAGTCACTAGAAGAGCCAAATTGAATTAAATAGCTTAATGTAATATACATTCTTAAATACAAATTTCTGTATGAAAGGAACAAGGTCTAGGTTCTCTTTATCCATTTTATCACTCATTAAAGTATTACATTTATTTTGAAATAAGAGTTTAGTCATTGATTGTGATCCATTTAAGAATAAAATAAAAATTCTCCTCTCTGGTGAAAGATAACCAATTACGCGGTAAACAATATCAAGTTAATGTTAATTGTTTTGATATTATTATTTTCATTGTTCAATTTCAAGAATGTTAAAATTTTGGGTTGATTATATTAGTTGTACTATAAAGTGAGTGTGAGCGTGATAGTGTGCCAACTGTATATAAATTATATGTCTAAGAGAAGAAAAAGAGAGATACAAAGAGTAGATTCATATAAACTGTCTAAAATTAAAAGGGCTAAGCTTCATGATGAATCATAGTCTCCTATTTACGTGAAATGGTTCATGCTAATAATGTTGATTACACTGTAAAGGTTTGTAAACATATAATGAGGATACTAGCATATATGAACATTCATTTAAGCTAAATTTCATTAATCAGTTATAATAGGAAATGACATATCACTTTGAAATTTCAAATGTTAGTGTGGGCTCAAATAATGCAATTAGATAGAGGTACTCAAAACAAACAACTTTCTTAAAAAGCTTTTTTATTAATCCACTCCAACCACAATCCAAGGTAAAGACACTGTTCGAACCTGTATACATCTTTGTACATATATTAGCAGCCTCACTTCCAGTTGAACAAGTGAATTTTTAAAACCCAACATATTTTACTTTCTCTACCAATTACTATGTACAATGTACAATAGTAGATGGAAAAGGTATTATATTCCACTCAAACATTTGATACTGAGATTTCACCAGAAATATATGTTTTGGGGATCCCTGAATCCAAAAGGAAAGCATTTTTAGAAAAGGTCTGAGCATGGGTAGATGGTGATGGTTAGGGTTTGTGTGTTTGCTCCAAAATGATACATCTGTTAAATACCAAACTTGGTATTTAAGTCCAGTATTGTCCAAGGATGTGATATGAAGAAAAAATCAAGAAAATACCTCCATCCTAAACTACCCCTTACATAGAAAAATTCTCAAAAATGGCTCTAATGATTTTTATTAAAATACTGTATATTAAAGATATTTACCTGACAAATAAAATCTATATCTTGAATTTTCTGGGAATAGCCTCTGAAGACCTCTTCATTCTGGATGACTTTTGTATAACTGGTAAACCTTAAGAGCTGGACAAAAACTTACTGCACATTAAAAGGGTTGATTGTCCCTTTAGCCTCGTGTATTCCCTTATTTCACTTCTACTTATGAGGAACTAGTAATAAGACCATTTCTGGTAATGTTTATATTGATTAGCATTATGTAAATAAAAGAATAATCTTTTCTAAAAGTTTTGTTTGCACATTAGGTAAAGAAAGTCATTTGAATGGAACATATCAGATGTTTTGTCATAGAATCATTACTAATGCATGAACATGCACAGAAGGGTTGGTGAGTTGTGTTCAAGTGACATATAAAACAATGACAGGACAGCTGTATTCTATAGCTATGTATGAAGAGATCTTTATGTGAGAACCATTTTTTTTTCAATCTCCGATAGGCTATAAATAAAAGACAAGTTCATAAAAAAACAATTATTTTATTACTAAAAGTTTTGTGCACTTATGGTTACTTTTCAACATAATTACTGAAAAGATTGAGACCTTTATCGTACCTGTGCACAAGTTTTGCAATACCCGCTTCAAAAAATGTTGCCGCCAATGATTTCAAATGAGCATTGATATTGTTTTGAAGATCTTCGTTGGTTTGAAAGTGCTGCTCTCCTAGCCATGTCTTTAGTTCAGGGAAAAGGTAAAAGTCGCTGGGTGCCAGGTCAGGACTGTACGATGAATAATCAAAAATGTCCCATTGAAATTGTTCAAGGAGCTGATGGGTTGTGCCAGCAGTGTGTGGACGAGCATTGTCATGGATCAACACAATTCCTGAAATCAGCATTCCTCTTCGTTTATTTTGAATGGCTCTCCGCAAATGTCATAAAGTACGAAGATCTTCAAAACAATGTCAATGCTCAGTTGAAATCATTGGTGGCAACATTTTTTGAAGCAGGTATTGCAAAGCATGTGCACAGGTATGATAAATGTCTCAATCTTTTCAGTGATTATGTTAAAAAGTAACCATTAATGTACAAAACTTTTAGTAATAAAATAATTGTTTTCTATGAACTTGTCTTTTATTTATAGTCTATCGGAGATTAAAAAAAAAGGACCATCGAACATGGTGTCATTTATTATGAATTTTTGGAGGTGGAGAGACAAAGTAGACTTATACTAAAATAATAAAAAATTGACTAGAAAACTGCTTAGCAATTTGTGTCTCTTAAGCTACTAATTTCACTAACTGTGAAGTATTCATCTATCAACACATAAGTGATATGTAAAGTTAGACATATTCCTGTCCTATAATAGGTTCCATAAATTCATAAAACCTAGGGTCAGTTTTCCTAATCATACTAGCTAACTTACATGTGCAGAAGAGTCTAAAAAGAGTCTAAAAAGATCTAATGACTTTTTCTACATCTCTGTAACAAATTATTGATAGAAAGCTTATTCTTCTATTTACTTCATGCTAATCAAGAAAAAATAAGCAAAACTGGTCTTATTATTTGCTTCCTTGTAAGCAGAAGAGAAATAAGGGAGTACCATAGGCTAAAGCGATAGTGAAATATTTTAAAAGCTGGTTGCCAAGTAATTGAAGTTCCTTTGTTTGTATGACCAAATTCCCTTACGAGAAAAGTATAAGTATTTTAAAACTGAAACCAACAACAAGGAACTTCTCAAAAATGGTCAACTCCACAAAAAAATATATATAACATAAATTGTGTGTTTTAATTAGCTCTACATTTTTTGTGGAGTACATTTTTGTCTATCTCTTATGATTTACCAGTTATGTGAAATTCTGCAAAATTCATCGAGAATAAAAATGTCTCTAAAGGCTATTCCCATAAAATTCAAGATATACATTTTATTTGCCATGTAAATATCTTTAATATACAATATTTTAATCAAAATTGTTACAGCCATTTTTGAGAAAAACAAAACTTTCAAAAATGTGTCCATGTAAAGGTAGTTTATGGTGGGGAGATTTTCTTGGAAATCTTTGTGTCGCATCCTTGAAAGAAACTAAACTTAAATACTAGTTTAAGTTTAACAGTCTTTTCGTTTTTGAGCTGTCCTCAGGCACCACACAGACCTTTTTCTAAAAATGCTTTTTGGGGACCTCAAAACATATATTTCCGGATTTTTGGGTGGAACACAATACTTTCTCTATCCACTATGTGCATTGTACACACAGGCTAGAAAAAGTAAAAAGTATAAGAATATTGATTAGCAGGTACCATAAACCCTGACTTACCTGCATGTTGTTATTCTATGTTGCAGGGAGTGAGATGATGTTCAAAGCAGAAGTGGCCACAGCGGGCAAGTTTGTGGCTTCAGAAGTGAATAGGAGACGAATAATTCACCGTGCTAAGATGAAGTCCTTGCGAATATCTGTAGTGATAGTGATTGCATTCATAGTGTGCTGGACGCCTTACTATACCATGATGGTCATATTCATGTTCCTGGATCCAGATGAACATGTAAGCATTACTCAGTAGATTAGTAAACCTGAATAGCTGTGAGCTTCTAATGTTCAAAAGTCACAAACATTCACAATAATGATCACAGGAATTTGTCTGTTATAAGGTCCCCTCTGTTTCTAAATAAATGAAATAGTATGCCAAACAGTATTTGAGTAGTCCTCTGTGGTCTATGAGTAACATGTTAGCCTCTGTTTCCAAGGTCACAAGTTCAAACCTGGTATAGGGCAATGGATCTTGGACATAAAAATATTTAGCATGAATTCCTTCAGACAGGAGGTAAGCTGTTGATCCCATGTCATAGATTTACAGCATGTAAAAGAACCTTAAGCCTGATAAAGAGGTCTCTGAACAAAATTAAGCAATCTTTCATGCCAAATATAGAATGGGATGCTAAGAATATAGCAGTTAAAGAGCGTCCCTAAATAAAATTCAATTTATTTATAGAGTATTTGAAAATTGCTAGATTTAATTGTAACAAATAAACATTTATTTCATAATCAAGAAATGAGCTGTATTATCAATTTCTTTTCTACTTACTTATGGTAAATGATGATGTGATGATAAATTAATGAGGTTCTCTTAATTAAAAAAAAATCTGAATTTTTATGTTCAAATGATTTTCTTTGTCCACTTTCATTCATCTTCTTCACCTCTTGTCAAAAAAGCTTATTTTCTTGTCTGGATACTTAATGGTGATAAACATTTACAGAGATGTTTCATTACACATTTTGTTATAGTTACAAGGGATTTCAAAAGTATAAAGCATTTCTCAGACCTTTCTTTAAAAAAAGAGTTTTTTTTGTCTAACATCTTTTT
This sequence comes from Hymenopus coronatus, assembly GCA_030762935.1. Lineage (NCBI taxonomy): Eukaryota > Metazoa > Arthropoda > Insecta > Mantodea > Hymenopodidae > Hymenopus > Hymenopus coronatus. Next base: position 35,315,277 of record CM060897.1, read on the forward strand.
ACCCAATAGGTCATATCAGACCACAAATAAAATGGATGAAATGGCTTGTTTTCAAAGGTACCAAATCCACAAATGTTGAAAAATTGAGTTGAAGATGTAACACATATTTAAATGACTGCAGAATCTAGCAACTAAATTTTTTCTTGCAAAAAGTATCAATAGAGGTATTCATGTTCAACATTTTGCTGTAAAACATACTAACTCCTATTTCTTTAATAACAAATACTAAATACTTATTTATTTTAGATAAATTGTATATTTTTAACTAGATCTGTGTTTTCATGCAGTAAGTTTCTGCTTATTTTATAGTTTATTAGTTGTACTCCAAATGGTTAACTCAGGTGTAATGAATATTTGTAAATTTGTAACAGATGGACAAAATAAAATGTTCCTTTACTGTGTTTGATTATGCAAATGTGTTGTATTTTATCCTAAAGAATTTGAAATATAACATAACAATATATTAATAAATGTTCTTCACATTATGCAGCTCAGTGAGGACCTGCGGTCAGGAATCTTCTTCTTTGGGATGTCCAACAGTCTAGTAAACCCACTGATATATGGTGCTTTTCACTTGTGGAGTCCCAGGAAGGATAAATATGATAGCCGCTACAGGTAAATTTATTGCTAGCAACATAATTACATTAGGCTTACTAGTTTAGTTAGTAAAACTTAAGATACCTTTTTTGCCTGCATGTAATGACTAAATAGATCCACACTTAAATGTATTAACACTCTTTTGCTTAACAGTTTACTGGTTATGCAAAATTCATTCAGAATGAAGAGCTCTTCAGGGGCTTTTCCCAGAAAGTTCAAGATATATATTTTATTTGTGATGTAAATATTTTTAGTATATAGTATTTTAATTAAAATGAGTAAAACAAAATTTTCAAAAGTTTTTTCATATATATACATATTTTTGGGGTGGGAAGAGAGGATTTTCTTGAAAATCTTTGTGTCAGATTCTTGGAACATACTAAACCTAAATACCAACTTTTGTATTTATCAATCTTTTTGTTTTTGAGCTACACACACACACCCCCACGCACGCATGCACCCATGCATGCACGTGCATGCACATGCACCCACACACCCCCACCCACCCCCACATGCACGCACACACAAACCATATACGCCTCAATGGGACCTCAAGACATATATTCCTGGTGAATCTTGGTATCAAACTTCTGGATGAAATACAATTCCTTCTCTATTCACTTTGTACATATTACATAAAACTGAAAAATTAAAAAAAAAAATAAAGATCATAAATGTATTCAAAACATTACATTTTGGATGTGTACACCACATTGTGTCTGTAATCTGATATTTAATACATATTTTAAAAAAGAAATCTTAAAAATCTGATTCAAAATACATTCACATGGCTCTATCTGCCTATTCTTCAACAAACAAAACTTTAAAAAAGTTACTCTTCCCTCTTCTTCAAGTTAGTCAAGATGAACATTTGCAGAAATGCTTGTAGATACAATGGAAATAGGAAATACACTACGCTTGTGTGATCGTCAAATCTTTTATGAGCTAGTGGCTTTGAAATTCTGTTCTCTTTGTTTGACCAGGAGAAAGGAAAACAAATAATGACTTCCATTCGAGAAAAGTATAAAGTATAGTCCCAACCAGCACTATTGTAATGAGCTAGATGATCCAGGTGTATTATCGGGCTCTTGACATCATTTATCCTCTGCAGCACAAGGTATGGTCCTTGCCATGGTTGTTGAAGCTTGGGGCAGCATCCCTTGGTCCAGGTAGGGCGATATGGCCACACCAAATCACCCTGCTGGAAACTACGCCTGTGGCCTGCTGGTCGTAATGTGTCTTCATCTGGTTGCTTGCCATCTAGATGTGTTGACACACCATCTAATGCATGTCTACGTAGTCAGCTATTGGCCTGTTCTGCCCCAAGAGGACTCCCAAACATCACATCCCATGGTAGACACAGCTCCCTGACAAAGACCAAAGTGGTTGGTGTCATGGGTTGAAGAGCAGTAGGCCAGCAAGAAAAGTGGTACCCTCACATCCCAGTCTCCCTGATGATTGGCCACAAACTTCCACAAATGTTCTTCTAGAGATTTGATGTACCGCTCAACCATGCCATCTAACTGTGGCTGGAGTGGTATTGTGCACATCCCAGGCACTCTAAGTTACTCCAATGTTTCTCTCATCAGGTTGGCCTCCAACAGTAACCTATAGCAACAAAACAGTTCTTCTACGACACAGTTAGTGATGGTCTTGGCCTCCTGGTTAGGGTTTACATATGCCTCTGGCCACTTGGTAATCCATGGTGACCAACATATACTTGTTGCCCCTGATAGACACAAGGAATAACCCAACTACATCAATGGCTATACGTTCAAAATTGCTACTGTGTTATACCACTTCATGTGACCCCAGCTCCTGGTCTGGGGGCTGAGTCGCACTCACATGACATTGGCAGCACCACCTCTCAGTGTCTGCTCTTAGTCTCAGCCAGTAGTACCAATGTCAGAGCTTGTCTATGACTCAGAGGGTCCTCCTGAAGTCCAACTTCTTCCAGGACTTCTGCAACCTTACTTCAAGGGAGGATCTACTGCTGGGTGTGATATTTCCCAGCTTGGCCTAGCCTCAACCTCCACTTCTCTCAGGAGTGGCCCCAAGTCAGCATCTGCTAGATGATCCCTCCTCAGGACTCTGCTATCCCATTCAGCTTCAGGCACCACTGAAATGACATGGAAAGCTGTGACTCAGTCTTTCTCCTCAACCTAAAACAGACAGGGTCATCTAGACATAGCAACTTCATTGTTGTGGTTTCTTCCTTTCCATTGTTGTGAAGTTGTATTCTTGGAGCCTCTGGACACAACAGGCTAACTGGCCCTCCAGGTTTCTTAAACATCAACAACCAGGTGAGGGTGGAGGGGGTCAGTCTTCAGGTGAATGGCTGACTATACACGTACTTGTAGAAGTGCTCCAGTGCTTTTACTATTGCCAGGAGCTCTCACTGTTAACACAGCAGTTCTTTTCTGCTTTGTAGAGCATCATGTTGTAGTAGGCTATAAACCCACCCCATATAACTAATTATAATATTACATTTTAAAAAGAGTTTCTTTTATCTTCTAATCCTGGAACCGGGATAGAATGCCTCCAACCCTGTTGTCGCTGGTATCGGTTTCTACAATAAAGTCATGTTCTAAAATAGATGCCCTGCAAAGTAATAGTGTAGTAAACCATAACACAGCAGATATTAAGTTTATGACTATCTTTATAGGAGTTGTTTTTCTTTTTTGTTGCACACTACCCCTCTGTAAATATTGGAACCTTTTTCTGGACACTCTTAGCTTAGTTGACTCTTTGTTCTTTATGTGAAAAATGAAATTTATAAAATAAGTTATACTGCAAATCAAAGTTTACTACAATAACTAAATTTTATTTGGGGTTATATATTCTATGCCACTACAGTCAGCCAGGCATATGTACTATGTTTTCTTAGGCTCTCAGCTCCCTAGCCTTCATTCAGTAGGTTTTGTACAATTTTGGAAGTAGACCACAGCAACCACATTTAGACATGAAGTATGCTCTACACTCAAACATGTAATTCCTTCAATGCCTAGGTTTTATATTCTGTCTATAGATCCCACAGTTCATACACATATATGTGCACTGTGTTTCATTTAATAAATTCAGCTAGTTTGCAGTAATTAGATAATCTGTTCACTATAATGACTGAGGGCCTCAAAGAAAGAAACTTTGTTTGGTTGACAATACTGCGGAAAGACAGGTGGGCTTGCTCTCTGTTCTTTCACCCTGCCCTTACTTTCCGGTAAAATTAGCGCCCAAGAAAAGGTGTGCACATAGTAATATTTAAACAACTTTTTGCTCTTTCTCTTTTTATGAAGATTGTGTGATTTATTCATAACAATTTCTATGTTTTAGAGAAACATCACTTGCACAACGGAGCTTGGCAGATCGAGGAGGCTCCACACGAGTAGTACTGAACCGACATAGCTGTGGTGATGAAGAGACAACAGTGGTGCTATTAGAACGTGCACAGGACCATAACAATGGCAAAAAAAGACTAGCAACCAAGTTTTTGCAGCATTATAAAGGAGTTTTAGGCACAGCAGCAAATGTCAGTTCACCCCAGCAAACACACATATGAGAACTTGATGGAGAAAGCCAAAATATGGCCCTGAGTCGCATCTCCGAGGGCTGAGCTTTCTCCAATAAAAGATTGTGTGTTTATAGTGACTTGAGAGACAAGTACTGACTGAGGGAAAGATGAGATGTAACAGCTGGGGCTCTTTTTCTGGAGAAACTTACCTTATGACACATTGGGAACCCTAAAGAAGAAAAACAATAAAATTGAAAAAAACAAACACATTTCATTTTTATGCACTGAAGTATGTTTTAGACTTATTTTTGAGTGGCAATGTTTAGTATAAGTGTCTGGTCAGTCAGTCAGCAACAATGAACTGTGGGACATTGGTTGCCAACCACTGTTGTTTGGTTGTTACTTTTTCCACATGTTAACAAAACCTGGGATCAAACCCAGCATATCTCCTTTAATTTTTTAGTTAGCAAATGCATTGTGTATCTTTTATATGCACTAATATGTAAATCATTCTTCAAAAAAATGTGTGACAGTGCATGAAGAAATGCTCATATCACACACATAATTATTTGTTTACACAAAGAATTCCATCAAATCCTTGCACAGTGTACACACTGTTTTTGTGCATACACATCTAGGACAGATCTGATGTGATCAACAGTTGCACCCATTTCTTTAAACCATGCCATTGTCCAAAACATAAATTGTTTGTTGATGCCAAGAGATTTCAGCTTCAAAAAAACTTCCTTAGCTAGCTTTCCACTGCCAATTCAGCAGTACAATACTTGTGCACTCCCCACTCCATCTTTCTCTCTTGCCTATTACTGGTATACTGCAAGTCGGTTACTCACGGAGTATAAAGGTAACCTTGTGAATGACATTATACAGCATTGCCACGTTTGTTTCATTCACAATTTCTATACTATATTACGTTTAAATTTTACAGACAGAACTTATGGCAGTACTGTGTATAACTAAACCTTAAAGAAGATAGAAAATAAAAACCATTGTCAGAATATTTTGTAGTAGCTACATAAAAATAAATTATTGTGGCTGGAGAAAATCATGTGAATGCAGCACATCAGACTTTTTTTCTTTTTTCACTGTGAGTACCTTGAGCCTGTCACTAACAAAAACAAAATAAATAAATAAAAAAAATAAGCTGACGATAGTATCGACATGTTACATTATTCTTCCAGAAATAAGAAACTTGCTTGGAGTAAATAAAGGCAAAACACCCTAAGCACTAAGCCACAGTGAATGCCCTCATTGGTATTTGACCACAATACTTAGCCAAAGTGTAGAAAATAATTCCCATATTTTCTTTATGTCATTAACTTCAAACTGCACTAATAGGTACACTTAATCATTTTGTTGCAATATGCTACACAGTTCGTTATTTGGAAATAAAAACTATTCAGTTTACTGAAACTGAGCAGATATTGCATAATGAATGCATAGGCTATGCATGTGCTGTGTGAAGTAATATAATAGTGCATTTCTTAGGGCAGATCCAATATTCTAAGTGCTTATTGCTTAATTTCAGTAATTTCTAGGAAAGTATTTACTGTGAAAATGTTAACATTACGGAAGATTCCTTTTTATTTAAACTATAACATATACAAGGAATACATGCTCTCTTACATTAAACAAGTAACTTATCACTATACTACGTGCACAATTTATCTTGGGTGCTCGGCTCCCTAGTTTTCAATCAGTAGGCTTCGTGACTACTTTGGAAGTAGAGCAGAACTACATTGAGACATGAAGTACACAATACACCCTGATATCTAATAGCTTCAATGCTAAGATTTCATTTTCAGTAGATCCCAGAGTTAACATAGTGCAAGTATGCTGTATTTTGTTTAACAGTTCAGCTAGTTTGCAGTAAATCAGATAATGTTACCACCACAATAACTCAGGGCCTTAAAGGAGAAAACCTTCCCTGGTTGACAACACTGCAAAAGTTGAGGCAGGTTCACTCACTCTTCTTCCCCCTGGCCCTCTCTTCCCCATAACTATACCCAGGAAGAGGTGTGCACATAGTACTTATATTCTAAATGCCTCAAAAGTTTTGTGTCATCTATATGGTATAAGAAGTCTAAGCCACAAATATAAGCTGCTGTTTTAAAATGTAGTGTCCTCAAATGCATTGCAAATATCTTGGACAATACAGCTCTGTTAACATGCGAAGAAGACTGTGCACATGACATGATTATTTGTTCTGAATGGTGCCATTATAAACTTGTGTTTTTTAAATAAAATTGAAAGGGATTTGTTCACAATGAAGCACATTTAATTATTTAATTAAAAATCTCATGTGTCCCATTCACATGACTTTCTCTACATCTCTGCAACAAATTATTGTTAAAAGCTTATGCTTCTTTTTCTTCATGCTAATCGAGAAAAAATTAGCAGAAATAGTCTTATTATTTATTTTCTTATAAGTAGAAGCAAAATAAGGGAGTACCATAGGTTAAGGTGATAGTCAAAAGCTGGTTGCTATGTGACAGAAGTTCCTTTGTTTGCATGGACAGGAGTTGACAAATTCCTGTGTGAGAAAAGTATGTTTTTTAAAGCTGAAACCAAAAACAAGGAATACCTCGAAACAGATCAACTTCACGAAAAAAATGTATATATCATAAATTGTGCGTTTTAACATGCTCTACATTTTTTGTTAAGTTTTTGTCCATCTCTGACTGTTTACCAGTTATGCAAAATTCCGTAAAATTCATCCAGAATAAAGTAAGCTTCAGAGGCTATTCCCAGAAAATTCAAGATTTATATTTTATTTGTCAGGTAAATATCTTTAATATATGATATTTTAGTCAAAATTGTTGGAGCCATTTTTGAGAAAATCAAAATTTTCGAAATAAATTCCATGTCTGGTATTTAACGGTCTTTTCGGCTTTGAGCTATACTGTCCACAGACACACGCACGCACGTGCGAACCTTTTTCCAAAAATGCTTTTTTTGGATTCAGGGGGACCCAAAACATGTATTTTCAGTGAAATTTTAGTATCAAATTTTTGGGTGCATTACAGTACCTTCTCTATACACTATGTACATAGTACATATAGAGAAAGTAATATATGAATCATATACACTCTTATGCTTCATGCAATAAATTTTACCTAGACATGTTTCACACTTCCATTACATGCATCCTCAGTTAAGCAACTTCATTCTCTTCCTGTTGGACCTCCTGTTGTTGTAAACTCTGGTGACTCTCTCTTGATTTGATGAACTTTAGATTTGGGTTTTCATCCAAAGACATATCAAAGTTCATTAATTTATCCCTAAATTGGGCCATGTTTATCTTTTCCCATGTTGTTAATTCTGCTGCTAGTTGTACATTCACTAATAAATATATCATATTTTTTATTTCATATTGCTGTTCTCAAAAATAGTATGCTACTGCTAATTTATCTTTTTCTCTTTCTCTATTTTTAATGTGATGAAAATGTTCTTTAAGCCTAGTTTCTATTTTCCTTTTCGTTTTTCCTGTGTAGATTTTTTTTGCAACTCTTACATTTGATTTTTGAGTGTATGTGACTCATATATTTTTAATTACATATTGTTTTTTTAAACTCTGCATCAACACCATTCACTCCTGTTTTGCTTTCATCCCTGCAAGATGCTAACCAAGATGGTTGTCTGAGCATCTGACCTACAAATAAGGGATGTTCATTCCTGTTCTACTGCTTCAACCTCACATTTTCTAAGTTCAATCTCAGGAACTTCAAGTTGAAAACAGTAGCTTATATTTGGAGCATGGATTTCTTATACCACATAGATGAGGCAGGAAAACTTTTGAGGTATTTGTGATACAAGCATAGTGATAGGTTCCTTGTGAAAAAAAACAAACTGGAACCCTATTCAAATGAAAATGCAGAAACAAGGATGATGCATGTATTAACCTAAAGAAATTATATATCAATAATGCTAGATGTCTTATCTGATTATTATACTGAAGAAAAATTAATTTTGTAAAGAAATGAATGATATAAAACCAAGAAGTGCTTACAAAATTTTTGGTTTAAAACCTGCTATGTCCAACATTATGTCTATAGTTAGACCTGCCATTTACATTTACCTCTCTCTCTCTTAGGAAGTAAACTTCAAATCTGTGGCTACCCTGTAAGTTTCAGATGAGTGCCTCTACAGTATTTAGAAAAAGAGCCCTGGTTTCAAATATCTTTGAGTGTAAATACTGTTACATAGTGGAATAGGTACACAAGTTGTAATTATGGACAGTTTATTTAACTATAGTGTACCCAAAACCTTATGTATGTGACAATCAAGAATGTGTTACATACCAAAAAGAATGAGGTTTGAAAAATCAGATCACATCTGGGAAACATGAAGATTTAGACATCATTGTTGCACTGCTGTAACGATTTTGATTGGGATTTTCTTCATTGAAGGTGTATATAAAAATAAAAGAACTTGAAAAGAGTACTTTTTTGCAAACAAGTACACAAATGCAATGGTCATTCTTGTAGATGCAAGTAACACAATCTAATATTAATTTAATTATAATTTTTAACATGTAAAATATTTCTGTTGCATAATGGTTTGAAGAGGATTTACAAATACTAAGTGATCAATTTATTCGGCTTTTACTGTACAGAATTGGAAATAATTATGTAAGTGCTAGTCAGTGGGTTGTTCTAAGGCTCAATCTAGCAGCCAAGATAAAACTAATGCTTCCAGGATGGATGTGAACAAACCAACATGCCTCATAAGTGCTAATTAGTGGAACCCTCCAATACTCGATCAAGTGGCCCAGTCAAACCTACCTTGCCTATCAGAGCATTTCCTAGCAGACTTTAAAAGAACATGCCAAAATTGGCAGATGTGGCTTACAGCAGGACCATATTAATGTAAACTCATTCATTGAGTGGAATGTAGTATACAAGACCAAGCATTGTATATTCATGATCAAAAGTTATTTTTGATCTGGTAGAATAATTCAAGGAATGCTTCATTGTAATGCTGCTTTCCCTGAATTTAAGCAGTTTTTGTGACAATGGGTAAAGTTGAAGTAAATTTATGCTTTAAGTTATGTTTTCTTATTACATATGGGAAATGCTATTCTGTTTTGTTTCTATTTATTATATTGTGATTTATTTTCTCCTTTTAATGCATAATTGGAGAGCACTTATGCTTGTAAGTATTATTTTTTATTTACATTAGTGAAGGCACAGGTTTGAATTCTGCTAGATGCAGGACACGCTTTTATCCAAATTTTCTCTGTGGTGAATATACAATGAATGTTTAAATAATATTAAATGGAATCTATGTAGTATGAGATACTACTAGTGGTACTGTTAAACAAATCAGTGTTTTGAAACACTCTTAAAATCAAATTTTGGGAAAATGTTATTATTTTGGCAGGGTAGGACTTTGTTATTTTTTTCTAAACATACCCCTCACATACCAATTCAAATAAGTTTATAATTTTGAACGCATGATTTTGTTTTATTTTGGTATTAGAGTAGGTATATTAAATGAAGTAAAGCTTAACTTCAATTGCAATAACCACAAAACCATTTCTATATCATAATTTCCATTCATCTGTAATCTCTCATAAGTTCGCATCAGTGAATGGGAGGTTAGTACCAAACCCCCCCCCCCCAAAAAAAAACAGTTATATGGGACAAACACCAGCCTAATAGCTGCATACATTTGTAGAATAACTCATGTTCAGCCTGCGAGAGCCATTGCTACAATTATAGCAGTTCTTAGAAGTAACTCATGTTCAGAACATAAAGGCCCTGATATATTCATGCCAGGCTCTCCTGTTCTCCAGCATGACTTTGCACTCTCTTCAGCTGATCCTCATTACTATTTGGCTACAATAGAGATTTGCCCTATAAAATGACATCATCAATTCAAATGTTGTCTTGATAAAAGCCAAATAATTTGATCACTCTGTATAAGATCAATTACTAAACATTTTTTAGTCTTTTATTAAAACACAAAACTCTCCACTTAGTGATTGTAAATTATAACCAAATACCTACGGATTTTTTTCTTCAAAATGTGCAACATCACTTATTAGTTACTGTTTTAAGCTAAGCTACAATAAATAAAAAATCCTATTTATTGTGTATTAATAGCAAATGTTTACAACTTTCTGAGTTGGATATAAGTTTTCAGAAACCATATTTTATGCATACATCCACATTATATTGTCTTAACACCACTGATGCTCAATTCAAAAAATGCATTGTTACTTTAAAATTTGTACAGAGCAATTATAGGTCCACCATTCAAAATGTTTATCTATGACCCCTTCACAATTCTTATAATTGTTATTACTTTTTGGACCCCATTTAGTTGTATAATGATTCCTGTGTGATCTTGAATTTTCAAATGATATTCATTCTGTTCAACCTTTGTTACAGATATGGTCAGTATGAAAAAAATCTACTATCAGTGTGCTATGTAATGGTTGTAATGCTGTGATTGATTCTCTGTGCTAAAGGAAAGATGTTTGGAAAATTGTATGTGTTAATAAAGACATTCCAGTTTCTACTTTTTTTTGTAATAAAATTTGTTTGCCTAAGGAACCATCATCATTGCTTTCTTTACATTTCCTGAGTGGTTAAAATTTGTGTGAAATATTTGTACTTTATTTCAATTATGCAGTAAGTGCCACAAATTTCAATAAGGGTAAAATCAGACACAAACCTAGTGTCTCAACTCCCTAAAAATATCCAATTTGGAATAATTCAGGAGTTTTACTTTTAGCTCTATTGTAAACTTTGTTAGTTTTTATTCTGCAAGAAGTGGTAGTGATAGGGGTGAGACCAAAATACCTCATGGGGAAAAATAAGCATTAAATGAAACAAAAGTATAGGGTCATTAAATTATAAGGTAACCCCTCTCACAGCCTCTCTCCACTGCGCGAGAGAACTGAGAGTTGCCGGGAAAGTGGTGTCAGCAAAGATGTCTTGGAGTCCTTACCTTAAATAAGTACTGAAAATGTTGACCTTCTGCTGCCAAACAGACAGAATATCAAGTAAAAATGTTCTCGCTCACTCTCCTAAGCTCATGAACAAAATTTCCTGTGTAATCTACAGAAACTTAGTGATAACATTATGCAAGAAATCACAAGGATTCCTCCTGCTAAGCTTAGACGAGTGAGCAAGAATATTTTCACAAAATGTGCTGCCTATATGTGGTGATCATCTGCCCCAATGCAAAGGGTAGTGCTGAAACCGGTGTGGGCTAGCAACAGCCTGGCAAAACCTAGCAGAGGGATGAAGAACAAACAGCTTCGTATGGGGCCCACCTTAGCCACGCACTTGCTCGGCACACCTGATGTCTTCCTTCATCTCATGCTTTCATCCCAAGGTCTGACACAGCGATATAAAGCTCAATTTGGAATCCCCTCCACTCAGTAGTCTGGTAGGTAAACTCTTCTCTCTTTGCAGTTTTCTATCAACATCACTTGACCATGCACAGAAGCAACATAGGACTACAGCGTGACCATGAGACCAGTAGCGACAATATCAATGCACCGAATAAACATGTGTACATTTCAAAATGCAATATTTAAGTATAAAGTGAAGTACAGGATTTTTTATGTTCCACATGCCAATAACATTGTATATGATTCTTCCTTCTTAAATATGGGAAATGATATATATTACAGGACATCTGGCAAGTCTATAAGGGGTACTGAAAAGTATTGTTTAATGTGAACTGTACATTAGAAATGTATGCATATGTCATATGCAGTGGCAGCTCATAGATTTATGAATTAAGGGTGCTGCAGTGGAATTGGTTATATTCAAATTTTACTTTAAAATGTAATTTTAAGTTTAACAAACATTCAATCACTTAAAAATTTATATGTTTTCGTTAGCACCTAAATGTAAACTTATATTTTCCTTGGTTCTGCCTATATGGTAATAGCAGTTAAAAGGAAGAGAATAATTATTCATTATTTCAAAAAGAATGTTTAAAATACTTAGAACTCATGTTTGTACAAGTCACATATCTTTTTTTTAAGTGAGCATTTTTATTACATTTTGCTCCATGCAGTAATAATGATATATGAACTTACCTGAACACTTATTTCCTGTAAATTAAACTGAGCTAATTACGGTTGCTCATTTAGAAATGTTCTAAATCTGGAAAAATACTCTCTTGCCCTGCTACATTAAAAAGAGACTGTTACTGCAAATATCTTTAGTAATTAGAAGACATTTTAGTTACATATTATGGGAGAATTTGACTTCTATAAATTGATTATATTCTACAATGCTATAAAATTTGTGCACAATCTGTTGTTTACTATTAAGAAAGTAAAGAATCCATTAGCATTCTAATCTTTAAGGATAGGACCAAGGAGTGAGCCAGGGTTTCATGTGTAAGCTGCAAAGGCCTGCAGCCACATGGTCTATTTTAAACTGTATCAATTCAATACATACCATACAAGTTCCTGTTACACTCTCACCCTAATTAAAGCACATACCATGAGTGCAGGTTTTCTTGGGCAGTGAACTGCTTAGTCTTCATTCGGTAGGTTTCGCACAATTTAGGAAGCAGAACATCAACACTAAGAAATGAAGTATGTTATACACCCTGATATCTAGTGGCTTATTTCTATGGTCTCATTCTGCCTGTAGATCCCAGAGTTCATACTCATGTATGTGCACTGTTTCATTTAATAATTCAGCTAGTTTGCGATAAATCAGACAAGTTATTAACCATAGTGGCTGAGAGCCTCAAAGAAAGTGTGCAAAGGCAGTAGGGTGGCCTCACCCTTTTTCACTCTGGCCCTCGCTTCCCCCTAAAACTAGCACCCAAGAAAAGGTGTATGTTTATAGCACATGGATCTGACTGCCACTGCTGTGGTGAAATCCCTGCAATAGTAAAATATTGTTCAATTAGCGAGCTTACAAAGTTGCCTGGGAAGTGGAAGCTTCTCATAACTGAAGTAGTTCAAGTTGTTTAAGAAAATGGCAAAATATGTCAAATAAAAGTGAAAACAATCCTCTAAGAGTTACAAATTTGTTAAAGTGGGGGTGCTGCAGCTCTTATGGATGAACCAGCTCTGGTCGTATATCTGGTCTTTAAAATTATCATTCACTTCACCAACAGATATGCAAGTCTGCTTTATTGAAACAAGACTTTATTTTTACACATCACATCACTGAAGCCATTGCATTCTGCTTCTTCTTGTGCTATGACAGAACCTTCTGCAGTACAAATTGTTCTGAAGGGCAAATAAACCCCTTGGGCATCACTTTGGGGAATAACTGGATATAGTTATGCATGAAGGAATCAGCATCAAAATTTGTTTTACAATAATGCTTTAATTTCTCTACCTGCCTATAGTACGTTAAAGAAATTTGTATTCCATCCAAATATTGTATTTCAAGATTTCACTGAAAGTACAAGTTTTAAGGTGCACTGAATCTTCCTCCCCTCCAAAAGAAACTTTTAAAACAATCTGATGTGTTCCATTCTCTGTGTTCTCTGTAACAAATTATTGTTAAAAAGCTTATTCTTTAATCTACATTATGCTAATCAAGATAAAAATTAGCAGAAATTGTCCTTATTATTTGGTCCCTTGTAAGCAGAAGGGAAAAAGTCTAATGTGTTCCATTCACATGATATCCTCTAGCTGTTCGGCAAACAAACCTTTTATTCAAAAGAACTATCTGTTATCTACATCATGCTAATCTTGTCTTAGTCTTATTACTAGCTAGCTCCTTGTAAGTAAAAGAGAAATAAGAAACTGTTCTGGCTAAAGCATTTAAAAGCTGGTCACTATATGAAACAATTGAAATTCCAGTCTCTTTGCTTCCCAGGAGTAAACAAACAAGAAACGAGAAGAAAGATGTTTTCCTGTCTGAGAAAAGCTTAAGTGACTAAAACTGAAATTAATAATCTGCAATCGGTTAACTCTACAAAAAATGTATAAAATATAAATTATGAGTTTTTAAAGAGATGTTCATATTTTGTGCGGTAAATTTTTGTATATCTCTTATGGTTTGCCAGTTGTACAAAAGTCATCCAGAACGAAGAGGTCTTAGAAGCTATTCCCTTTGTCATAAAAATGTCTTAAACATTGGGTATTTTTAATCAAAACCATTAGAGCCATTTTGGAGAAAATCAAAAATTTCGAAAAATGTTCCATGTGGATAGGTAGAATCAGATTGAAAAATTCAATGTCATAGCCGGGATTTGAACCAAGGGATCCCCTGGTCTTTGGCCGGTTGCTCTAACCACTGTGCTACCATGACAATATGCCAGCACAGCATTAAATTCCCCAACTGACTCACATTTCTAAAAATGTCTTTTTTTTTTACTCGGGGGGCCTCAAAACATGCATCATTTTTGAGTGCAATACAATACCTTCTCTACACACTATGTATATAGTACATATAGGAAAGTAAAACAAGTTCATGGGTGTGTATCCATGGATGAAGTTTTCTTCATTCTGAATAAATTTTGTATAGCTTGTAAAACACAAGAAAAATAAATAAAGCACACAAAATAAATGAAAACCTACAACCAATAAAGCATAGATTTATTGACATGTAACATATAACTTATAATTACTTTGTGTTATTAATAACATCTGACACATTTATTTCTGTTGGTCTGAATTTTCCAATACTTTCATCATTCAAGTTTTTAAGTGCTAAGTAACCATTCATTTGTTTCTCACCAAGTCAAACAAAAGAATATGGAATTTCAAAGCCATATAATGACCCACCTTTTTTTAAGATTTATCGCTTCAGTTCTCCTGTGTCCCCCTTGAACCTAAATTGAAATGTGTAATGAAAATTTTTCTGCAAATTTTTATCTTAACATGAAGTAGACAGAAGAATAAGTTTCTGTAAAAAAATCAGTAAACAGATAAAATTAAGTGAACGAAACCACATCAGGTGTTTACAGATAAAACATCTTTATAAGGATTGCCTTAAAAGGGTATTTCAAGCTATCTCAAAAAATGTTAGAGCAATGATTTGATTTTATTACACATATTCAATCTCATTCTGCAGAAAATAGATGTTAAAAGGTTTGGTTGGTTCCTTCTTGCAGAACTAAGTTCAATTAGAGTGGTAAGAGGGCACCAGATAAACAAAGCAAACACTTAATACTCATGATGAAAAAATATGCTGCTCTTAAAATGGCATGAAATGTAATGTTTTATTTTTGTAGAAAAATACAAAACAATCTTAAAATGTGGATAGGTAGAGTCAGACTGAAACCTTCAATGTCATAGCCGGGATTTGAACCATGGGATCTCCTGGTCTTTGACCACTGGGCTACCATAGCAACTTGCCAGCACAACATTAAATTCCCCCAACTGACACACATGTTCCTAGTAAACCATAAGGTGATCTCAAATTATTTTCAGATGACATACTCCAATGGCGACTTACAATGTTGCAAGTACTTTAAATCCTGGACTGATTAGTTTGACTATTAGGTCAAGGCTAGAGATCAGGAGATCCGAGGTTCAAATACCAGACATGGGATTAAATTTTTCAGTCTGACTTTCTAGCCTGCGGTGCCGTAAGTAGTTAAAGCAGGCATTTAACACTACCAAAAAAAAAAAAGTCTGATTTTACCAATCCATCTTGTGTCCTACACATAGCTTGTGTGAAAAAAAATTAATTAAAATCACAAAATGAACTCACATAAGTGCACCTTAGAAGCCAACAAGGTCTTAAGTTTCTTACTTAACAGGAAATAAAAAGCCTGAGGTATTTACCAATATTATTAAAAATGTATACAGAAAGTTTTGCACAATCTAGAAAGGGCTAAAATAAGGAAAATGTGTTTTGTTGTATTCTCAAATCAGTTGTAGAATATCCACACAAATCAAGTGCCAGCCAGAGTATAATGATTTTTTCGAATCACCTTTAACTTTCCAATTTAAACCAGTACATAACTGGTATAAACAGATATTGGGACATATGAATAAAATCTGATGCGTTACATTCACAGTACTTTATCTACCCATTACGGATTATTAATGGATATACAAAAAATTATTCTAAGAAATTTATTTTTCAATCTACTAATCTACCACACAAAGGTTTTCAGAAAAATTCCCCCATCCCAAACTAACTTTAACATAGAAGACTTTTTGGAATGTTTGATTTTCTCAAAACAAGCTCTAACCATTTTGATTAAAACACTACATATTAAAGTTATCACACACAAACAAAATATGTATCTTGAATTTTCTGGGGATAGCCTATTCTGGATGACTTTCCAATAGCTGGTACACTTTAAGAGATACATTTTAATATATATATTTTTTTTGTATCTCAAATGGGAAGATACCATTTTCACTTTCTCTAGCCCCATATGTAAAATGTACATAGGGATAGAGAAGTATTATATTCCACCCAAAAATTTGATGTCAATTTTTCACCAGAAATACATGTTTTAGGGCCCCCTGAATAAAAAAAAAGCAGCATTTTCAGAAACAGGTCCATGTGAGTGTGGGGGTCTGTGGACAGCATAGCTCAAAAACGTAAAGATAGTTAAATACCAAACTTTTCGTTTAAGTTTGGTCTCTTCCGAAGATGTAACATGAAGATTTTCAAGAAAATCCCCCCACCCCTAACTAGCCTTTACATGGAAAAATTTTCGATTTTTTTTTTTCTTTAAAATGGTTCTAACGATTTTAATTAAAATCCCACATATTAAAACCATTTCTATCACAAACAAAATTTATATCTTGAATTTTCTGGGAATAGCTTTTAAAGGCCGGTTTATTCTGGATGAATTTTGCTTAATTTGGCATAACTAGTATACTGTAACAGATAGACAAATACGTACAATACCAAAAATGTAGTCTTGTAAAAAATACACAAGTTATGTCATATACATTCTCTTCGTGGAGCTTACCGTTTTCGAAGTATTCCTTGTTAGTAGTTTCAATTGTGAAGTACTTATATTTTTCTCAGACAGAAGTATCCGTTTTTCTTTTGTTCTACTCCTGGTCAAGCAATGAAGCGATTTGCAATGACAATCGCATAACAACAGTCTTTTAAAACATTTGACTATCAGTTTAGCATAGTGCCTTCCCTTAGTTCCATTCTACTTATAAGGAACTAAGTAATAAAATGCTAATGATTATCTCGATTAGCATGGTGTTGAAAGATGAATTATCTTTTGTAAGACGTTTGATTGTAGAGTAGCTAGAGAAAGTAATGTGAGTATAACACATCAGGTTTTTTTGTTTACTATTGGCCATGGAATTCGAGTCATCACTTAGCAACCTGCTTTTTAAAAGATCTATCACTTTAGCCTTGTGTATTCACCTATTTCTCTTTTACCTACAAGAAAATAAGTGATAAGGCTACATATGTTAATGATTAGCATGGAGTGGTAGAAAAATAAGTTTTTGTAAAAATAATTGGTTATCGAATAGGTAAAGAAATTCATGTGAATGGAACACATCAGAGTTTTTAAATATGGATATTTCCAACAAGATGCTGCCACAGTCCATACTGGTAAAACTCTTTGGAAGATAAAGGTGGCATTTGATGACAGGGTAATTTCAATAAGATTATGGCCTCCGATTTCTCTGGATCCTGTGTGTAACTTCTGAGAACCTTTAAATTATAACATTTATAGGAACAAACTCCACACCAAAGACAAATTTAAGAACAGCATAAAAACAAATTCTAAACATTACGCAAAAAAGAATTTAGGTGTATAAATCAAAATTTCATCCAAAGATGCCAGGAATGTCTTAACAAGATGGATGCTACTTTCAACAAGGTTAGTATTCATTAAGGAACATGTTTTTATCACTTGAGAGTACTGAATGAATGAGTTTGTTTGTAAATCTTTTATTACATGTTACTTACATTGTAATTACAATCATTTCTGCACTTACACAAATTTATTGCTGACCCTAATAGTATTGCTACCTCAGTTTGCCTGGCTCCTTGGCCTCTTAGCTTAATTGATAGCATAGCATAATTTCTACTTCATTCCTCACCATCCTCCTTGTAATCTTCTCTACTTGCGCTTTACTTTCCTAAGCATTTCTCTATTACCTGCTTATAAATTTCCCTATACTCCTATTTCTCTTTTTCATTAAGCAAATTTGTGCTCAGTTTCTCACATCCACCCCCCCACTCCATGTTCCTTTCCTCCAGTTTTCTAATTCTGTACATTCAGCTCCCTTCCCCCCCAAAAAAAATTCACACACTTCCTTCTTATTTGCTTTCAGCCCTTTCATACATACACCACTCCCATCCTCACCCATGCTGTTTTTATTTGCCCCTATAGGTATAATTATTTATTGTTTTCTAAAGTTCTCCATAATGTTAGTTTTTCTATAACTTATATTGTAGCTTTCACTTCTTTCCAAAATCTACCATTATTATTTTCTTCCAACATCAACATGTCCCCCATTCCTATCTTTCATTTCTTTTCCTATCCCATTCCACCAGCAATTTTGACTCTTTTTTCCTTTTTTTTTTTTTTGTCATTCTCCATGGTCTAGTGGTAATACGGCAGCCTCTGATTCCCAAGGTCACAGCTTCGCTCCCAGCGAAGGGCGATGGATTCTTTCAGGTTTAAAAATCTTTAGTATGGCTTCTTTTGGAAGAGAAGTGAAACTGTTGGTACCGTGTCAGATTTACGGTACATAAAAGAACCTCAAGCCTGATAAAGAGGCATCTGAGCAAAATTAAGCAGTTTTTCACCCCAATATAGAATGGGATGCTAAGAACCACAGCAGTTAAAGAGCATCCATAAATAAAACTCGGTTTAATTTTATCCTGGTTTTTCCTAACTCTACAAAAGCTACCTCTCCTAGTGCCAATTTTGGTAATTCTAATAGTTCTTTACAGAAAATGTTACACTTTCGTGCTTAGTTCTGATGTCCCCCATATTTTTATTGTATATAACTTTACTAGCTCTACCAATATTTTGTACATTCATTCCAACCACCTAGTTATCTCTAATTTATATTTACATACTTTTTCCTGTTAATGGTGCCTTAAATTTTGCAGTTACCTTCCTGCTATGTGCTCCACACTCCCTCTTGCTGTACTCATCCTTACACGTAAATAGTCAAAATCCCTTATCACTTCCATCTTTTAGCCCTTTATACAGAGTGGTCCAAAAAAATGTATTCACTGATTAACAGTCCATAACTTGCAAACTAATGGGCAGAAACATCTCATTTTTGGTAGTGTAATAGTTTGTAGTTCCAGTAATCACCACACAAGCAGTGTCTGATGACAGTCGCCAAATACATAAGCATTCATTTTGTTGTTAGTTACTTGAGTAAAATGGCTGGCGCAAGGCTTACATTTGATGAACGGAAGACAGTTTTGAAGTTGTACATTACGTACAAAAACATTAGTGTGGTTCAATGTCAGTGGCAAAATGAGTATCAAAAGAGCCACCAACACATTTAACAATAGTGCGCATTTGAGACAAGTTTGAAGTTGACAGCTGTGCAGAAAAAATGATCTGGGTGACCTGTAACAGCAACAAGTCCAGCAAAAGGTTTTACTTCCAACAAGATGGTGCACCAGCCCACTACCATAATTGTGTCGGGGAATATCTCAACGAAAATCTACCTGCACAATGGATAGGCTGAAGAGGTGCTGTGGAGAATCCACCACATTCCCCAGATTTAATGCCTCTGGATTTTTACCTATGGGGAACATTAAAGGCTATCATTTATGGACAAAAGCCACACACATTGGATGATCTGCAAGAATGTATCATACATTCATGTGCTGATATCCAACTGAACGTGTTGCAGTTGGTAGTTCGTGCTGTGGTTCAGCGACATCGTCTGTGTATGGAAGTTAATGGTGACCATTTCGAATGCCTACAGTGATATCTTTAAGTTGGACTTTAAGCTACGCTTTCTCAAAAAATGAGACATTTCCGCTAATTAGTTTGCAAGTTATGGACCGTTAAACAGTGTATATATATTTTTTTTGGACCACTCTGTATAATATCTTTCAACATTGCTCCTCTTTTAAATGTCATCACTTTTGATCTATTTTTATTTACCTGTTTTCCCCAATCTTTACAACATGTTTGTATTTTGTTCATCTCTGTCTTTGTTCGCTATAACTGGAAAGGTTTATTACTCTCACCCTGTCGCCCTCCGTGGTGTAATGGTTACCATGCTAACTTATATACCCAAGGTCGCGGGTTCAAACCCGGCGGAGGACAATGGATTTTTTCGGGCGTAAAAATCCTTAGCATGGCTTCTTCGGAAGGGAAGTAAAGCTGTGGGTCCCGTGTCGTAGATTTACGGCACGTAAAAGAACCTCAGACCTGATAAGATAGGCCTCTGAGCAAAATTAAGCGATCTTTCATGTCCAATATAGAATGGGATGCTGAGAACCAAAGCAGTTAAAGAGCGTCCATAAATAACAGGTCATTTCACTCTCACCCTGTCTATGTCATCAATAAATAAATTAAATAGTCCTGCACCAAGTTTGAAGTTGAAGTAACATAGAAGTTATGGAGCAGCAAAACCTCCAGTATAATAGACAGTATGCAGAGTACCCATAAATGTGATCCGCGGCCTCACCATAAAATGGCTGCACTGTATAAAATCTCAATTCTGTGGTTGCAGAGATGAAGTGATGTCACAGGTGCTTAGTGATGGTGAATACACCTAAAAAGAGTGAATGTTACCTAAATATTGCATTCTTTCATGAAGCTTTATTATTACTTCACAAAGTTTTACAAATGTTTTGTACAATCACACATTTGGAAAACATAGAATGGCAAAGTAACTTTGGGGCCA
The DNA here is from genome assembly GCA_030762935.1 of Hymenopus coronatus. Classification (NCBI taxonomy): domain Eukaryota; kingdom Metazoa; phylum Arthropoda; class Insecta; order Mantodea; family Hymenopodidae; genus Hymenopus; species Hymenopus coronatus. The sequence continues at coordinate 35,336,171 of CM060897.1, forward strand.
TGACATGACCGAGTGGTTAGACCACTTGCCTCTCACTTAGGTGACTCAGGTTCAATCCCAAGCGACCACATGTGGGATTTGTGATGCACAAAGCAACACAGGGTGGGTTTTCTCCAGTTTCCCCCAACATCACATTCCACTGGTGCTCTATCTTAGTTCTTCATTCCATGTATCATCAGTGTCATTGCCTGCAGTGCCATTTGTAGTAAAAGCAGGTTTTAAACACTATAAAAAAAAAAACTTTGGTACTATTGAGAGAGGAAAAGTTTGTAAATAAAAGAATCACAGTAATCAGCACGCACAGTGGGCAGTGATTCTGCTTGCATGATTAATCAGCAATATTGCATTAATGTATGTAACCTGAATTTTGTGTAGAATTTACACAATCTATTCCAATTAGCACCCATAGAAGATACTGAAGTAGCAGTTCAGTGAGTTTCAGCAGCAAGTTCAGAGCCGTGTAGTAACCGCCACAACAAATATTAAAAGAAAACTGTATGGCAGAATTGTTAAGAAAGCATTGAATAAAGATGATTATTTGTAACAGATTCTGATTGTAATCAGTGGAAGAAATAGAGTTGTTTGAGTAGTAAGCAGCAGCTTTCATTACAATGTAATGTTCCTAGAATAAATGTATAACCAATTACATCTTATATTTAATTTATATAGTTTAAATAAACCATTACATATTCATTGTAAAAATAAAAATAATTTTTATAAATATATTCAAAGATAATAAAGCATCTCTAAATTTATCTTGAAAATAATAACTAAATTTATTTTCAGTTTTGACCCTTCATCAAATATTAAGGGTGTGGTTACATATAGGCATCCATTTTTGAGCAATTTATGTAAAATTAAATAATAAATATTACTTACTCTCAAGTTGAAATATTAAAAAATCTGGTGTGTTCCATTCACATTACTTTCTCTACATCTGCAAAAAATATTATTAAACAGCTTATGCTTCTATTTACTTCATGCTAATCAAGAAAAAATTAACAGAAATAGTGCTATTACTTATTTCCTTGTAAGTAGAAGTGAAATGGATAGGAGTTGACAAATTCCTGTATGAGAAAAGTAAAACTAAAGCTGGAAGAATGATGATTCAAACAAAGAAAATACATACATTACACAGTTAAGGAGATGTAAATAATGCAACAACCTAGAACCCACCAATCGATCCTTTTTAGAATGCTTTCTTTTAAAGGAAAATGATGGTGTAATGTCAATAAACCTATCTTACCATTATTGCAGTCTAATGGAGGGAGGAAATCTGCTAAGATTGTTGGGGTTTTAACCTCTTCTTAGGATTATAGGGGGGGATGGCTTCACAGACTTCTCTGCTATGCTTTGTGGTTTTGGGTATCACAGAGTTTTTTGTTCAGATGTTGACAGCTCTTGCATATGAACAGCCAACCACAAAGTGCCTGCTACTGGCTAAAAGATGAATTAAGTTTGGAAGTTAGACTTGGAATAAAGCTGGGGATAGAAAAAGAAATAAAAGATCATGGAGAAATAAGAGTGCATCTGATATTTTAAAATGAGACTGCATCTCAAATAATACCTATCCTTTTTCTAAGTAATATTTACTTATTGTTAGAACATCAATTCAGCTTCACAGCATTCATTTTTTTAAACCTATGGGAGTTCCCAAAAGTATAGCGCCCTTCAATGACTTTTACCTGTTTTAATCTAAGAAAGCACTGTAAGAGGTGGAAGGCATACTTGTCATCACCAGAAACACACTGAAAAGAAAGTACTTCATGGTCTTAATCATAAAATAAAATTAATTAAATCTCAGTTTTCCATATGACAATCAGTCATGTAATACATTACTGACGACCATAAGTCTGGCATCTTCTACAAACAATACATAAACAAACTAAAATCCAGCAGTCGAACCTTTATCATGCTTTTATGCATCTTATAACAATAACAAAAAGAAAGTATTTAGTTTACCCTGCAGAGGCAGTCAATTCCCTTAAAACATATTAAAAGGTGCAGAAAAAGTTTAGTTTAATTTTGAGTCTTAGTTCTATTTGGAAGTATGTTTTGAAAGTGCTTGGTCCTCGAGTAATTAATGTTTAAAGTGTTTACTAATTTCTAGAACTTGGCACATTTTCGTGTCTTACTAGGTAAACCCACGACTGTCACTGATTTGGAAGGTATGATCTCATTAGTTAACTGTTCTGCCAAATGGTATGAGACAATGTTGTGGCCAATGATATTAGATTTGATCATGTGATAGGTCATTCAATATTTTGAGTTGGTTTACAGCTGTGAATTGGAAAAGAAACAGTAATGGTTATAATGTTCTGCAAATGTGAAAGTGAATGTGAACTGAATTATTTTCATTGTATTGAGTTTTTCTCAAAGAAAATTGTTGAGCTATTTATTAAACTTGGATATATAAACGGATTCTTGCACAGTATTTGTTAAAGTGTAAATATCAAACTAAGGAAATCAGTTGAAATATTAAGGTAAACTAAAGTTTAATAGATCTTGTGTTTTCTAAGTGTTGTTTGAAAAACAAATATGAGGCAAGCGGAGGCCATTAGGTCACAGTGAGCCACTGGAAATGACAAGTTCTTCTGGTTTTGAGATTTCATTGAGGTTACGTGTGTGCAAATGAACTGGGTCAAAATAAGGAGTAAAATGGAGTTTCTGAAAACTATTTTTAAGGGTTTTTGAAAAATCAACGCAAATTATGGGTTTTTGCAGGAAAAAGGGTCTGGAATATGATCTGTTGTCAAAGTAAACTTTACCAAAGCCACTAATAATAGGGAAAATTTCCATAATGAAATAAGCGCTCTCAAGTGAGCATGTGCAGGGTCCCGTAGATGGTGTATAGTTATATATTAAGAAAGACATATTGTAGAAGGAATCTAAATACTGCAGCATGAACTTATTCCATTTTTCCACCTAAATAGAATGCACACACATTATCCTTAACCTATTTTTGAAGTATATAGAGATTAAGAAATATTCCAGAGCTCTATAGCTTGGCAGTCTACATTAACCTTAACCTAACCCTGGGTTAAATATATAAACTATGAGATACTTTTATGTCCTGACAATCTAAAATAGCATGTTACTAGTTTTAAGATTAAATTTTGTATTTTTAAATTAAATATGTTACATAGTGGTATTTAGGTACACACTTGTATAGTAAATTATTATTCTCCTTTGTTCATTAGCCCATCTACAAAAGGAATGACATTTAGATTATAATTGGCTCAACGTGGCTTGTGCATAAACAAATATTATTCATAAAGGTTATAATGCTGTTGGTTTCTCATTAATTAAAAAAAAGATTGCCTCATGCATAGTTCTTGAATTACCAAATAAAAAAAAAAAAAAAAAAACACAATATAACAAGTGTCACTGTGAATCACTGGAAGAACTGCTACTGGAGTCTGTAGACATAACTTCAACATCTTCTGCCTCTTTACTGCGATTTCGGGTATCCATTGCAACCGTTCCTTGTCCACCAACAGTCATGTGGATTTCCCCTGATGGATGCCATGTGAACTGGTTCTGCTGAGATGCTGGAAGTTCTGCCCCTGGAGCATGCCCTGTTCTGTGTAAATCTGTAAGGCTGTTCTGCTGAGGTAATAGATGTCCATTAATGGGCAGGTCACTTAATCTACCAAGACATCCCAAACGCATTTCAATATCTGTGGGATATGGTCGACGTGGATCGCCCTGTTGCCAGGTCAGTGGAGCACAGACAGCATTTGATGCACTTATTCTATGAGCAAATTTAATGAGATCTTCTGATGCAACCGGGCGTTTATTAGCTCTTGCGATAAACTGCAGCTTCTGCTTGGCTTGAAATATTGCAGTAGCTAAGATTTGTTCTCCTTCTTTTAGCTGTCGTTGCAGCTGCTGGATGTGCTGATCCTGTCTGTCAACCTCTCCTCTCAAAGCTTCCATTTTCTGGTTGATTTTTGCTTGCTCTGCGGCCAGTTTTAAAGTTTCTTTCAATTCCTGGTCCTTCGCTACCAAAAGTTCTGTAGTTAACAGATGCTCTGAACTGGATAGCTTTTGATGTTTTTGAGCTATAGTATTCTCAATAAGCTCTTTTGAAATCAGCTCTATGTCATCTATTAAAGATAAAAGTCTTTCTATAGTACTAATGCTGCTGGATGCCATTTTAACCTTAAATTCTTTTGAGACTGTCAGAAAAAATGTGTTTCAAAACAACTGTCAATATTATATGTAATTCACCCTAGGCACAAATGGCAAATAAGATTACAAGTTCTTCACCATATTCCTTATACAACATTTCAATGTTTATTAACAAACATTCTAGCTAAATAAAAACGTAACAAACTATACGTATACGAGCGCCACCTTTAAACTGTGCGAACTACAGTAGTACCACACCAGTAATCTTCAAATTATCTTATTGAAACTTCATGTTAAAGTATTAACATTGTTAGCACCAAAAGCATTCTATGTGTACAAAAATGCACAGTAATTTGAGTATGTTTAAAGTTATTATGACACAGCGTTGAACTAAATTGAATCAGTTTTAGTCAGCATGTTGTTTAACGTGCATAAAAGCCGGACATTAAAAAACAAAAGAATATCGTAATGTTTATTTTTGTAGAAGTCAAAGAAATGCCGAATTTGTTGTGGTCCAGGTTGTGGAATAGTAATTAACAAATGTGTTATATTTGAAAGACCTCTGGAAGTTCGTAGTTTGGTGTTTGGTGTCAAGAAAAGTAATTCAGGTCATGATTGTCAGTTGTATACAAATGCTGGTCATCAGTTTAATAACTGGTGTTTATTTTACCAGGAAACATAATATGCAGAAGTATGATAGAGGATGAAAAATTACAATAGAATTGGATAACAATTTTTCATTCTTCGTAATATATTTGTTTGACTGTGATCTCAGTAGAAATTGCTCGGGTTGTCATTTAAAATGAATATTTTTCAAATCTGTAAAGACACAAGTGATGCTATCGAATTGTTTGCTCCTCAGTGCCTTTATCTAAAACCGATTGCAAGACTGAATATATCTGTACAACTTCCTCAGATAAAGATACCTGGCAAAACAATATCTAACTGGGAGGTTATGGAGAAGCTAAAAGGTATGATAAAACCCGAGGAATTTACAGTACTCAAGGTTTCCAAGAGTACCTTGGAGTTCATACGCTTTGAAGCAGAGATAGAGAATAAATCGAAACTTTCAAGTGTAATATCAAGATTGGATACTAGGTCAATAAAACTGTCTGGTTTTTCAGAACTCCTAAAAGTTCGAGCAGCAGAAGCAAAGATACCCTTCCCAACAAGACACACTTGGGACTCTTACTTTCGTGATGCAAAAAATATGAATGAAATGAAACCAGGGGAAAGACCAGATACAATGCATATAAGCAATCTTCCATGCAAGTGGTTTGTAGCTAAACAAGATAAAACCAAAGGTAGTGATATGCCCAGTGAGTATGTATTCAAGAAGGTCTTTGAAGTATTTGGTGAAGTAAGATGTGTGGACATTCCAATAGTGGATCCGTATAGAAACAAAATGAAATCACAAGTAGGGATGAAGACATTTTCATTTGGTCAGGATCATTCTTTTGAAGGATATGTTCAGTTTAAGGAGTATATTTGTTTTGTTAAAGCTATGGATGCACTCCGAGGGATGAAGCTTTTATACAAAGATGGTGATAAAGCATACACTGCCAGCATAAAGGTATTTTTATATTTGCATTCTACTATTCAACCAGAATACTAACAGGTTGCTTCATATGCTTCTTTATAAGACATGCATTTCTTTAAGCAAGTACTAATATAACATTGCCTTTAATTTATTCTATATACTTCTAAGTGTTCTTAAACATTGAAGTAGTATTAGAACCCTGTTCATGTTTGCACAATATAGTAATATTGTATCATGTGTCAGACATCTCAGCACTTTTATTATCAGCATCGAACAGCATCTTAGAGCCCAATTGTGTTCTGTTATGTATTAAAAATGCTGCTTTATATGATTTCTGATAAATAAGGGCCAGAGAAAGAAATGAATGTCATAATTGCTATTGCTATAAAGTGACAAGTGACATCAACGCTGACTATTCTTTGTACAATCTTAGGATTTCATGACCAAATTCATGAAGGGGAGAGATCTCTGGATTTTTAGCTAAACAAGATAAAACCAAAGGTAGTGATATGCCCAGTGAGTATGTATTCAAGAAGGTCTTTGAAGTATTTGGTGAAGTAAGATAAATAATGGCCAGAGAAAGAAATGAATGTCATAATTGCTATTGCTATAAAGTGACAAGTGACATCAACACTGACTATTCTTTGTACAATCTTAGGATTTCATGACCAAATTCATGAAGGGGAGAGATCTCTGGATTTTTAAATTGTTGTTCTAGAGAGCATCAAGGATCCCAACAAACCATAAGTTTCTCTGGACCATTGCATAAAAGCCTAAAGACCTCTCAACTCCATTGGCTATTTTTTCCTCACTGCAGAATATCTTCAAACTCATATTATATGGAGTTTATTGCTTATTAGCAAATTGTGACAAATTTGTTATAGCTCTCAAAAGCAATAAAAAACTGTACTATCTAACTTGAAAATGATGAAAAAGAGCTTTACTTATTTCTTAGTTTTTTGTGCTTTACTGATGGTTAGGTAACGCATTGTTGGCTCTGTTTCATTTAAATGGTGCATTTTACTCTGAAAAAATTTTATATAAAATATTAAAATTACCAAAAATAATTTGTTTCAGGGAAGCTCAAAAACAACAAAAATACTCTGTTCTCATTTGGAAAGTAAAAATCAAACCACAAATAAAATGTGTAAAACAAGGAAAGGGTCTTCAATACCATGGTGTGATATGGGCACTTCAGGTGTAGAAAGTTAACAGTTTTTATTTCAGAGAATTTTATTAATGATCTTCATTCATTGGACCAAGAAATTGATCAACCCTAAATTGTAGCATTTAAAGGCTTTCCATATGATTGCTACATATCCATCAGGAAAAAATAATATTTTGTTCATATTGAAAGTTTTCCTATGAGAATTAAGGAATACTTAGAAGAGTATGTGAAAATGCACATAAGTGATGAAGTAAATAGTATGTAGTTTATATGTACTAAAAATATTGTTAAATAATATTCTTTTAATAAAGAATCCTACATAGATAGCCTAACTCCATGATGTGGATATAGTCTATCTGCCTTTTATCCCAGAGGTTTCAAGTTGTCTTGGTTGGGGATAACTGTCTCAATTAAGGCTTTTACCAACATTTTCCTTGGAAAAATTTACTTTAATTACAGTCTGGTTTCAGTTTTTTTTTTTTTTTTTTTCAAACATAGGATGCACTTATCATTAATTTTGAGCCATAGATCTAATTTGATTATGTTTTGGAACTGCTTGGTTCTTGAGTAATTAATGTTTGAAGTTTTTACTAACTTATCAGACTTATGGCATTTTTGTATCTTATGGGGTAAACCCAATGGCTTTCAGTAATCCAGAAGGTTCTGTCAAATGTTATAAGAGTGATGTTGTGGCCAATGATATTCAACAATTTGATCACGTGATATGGTCATATTTTGGGCAGGTTAATAGCTGTGTATTAAAAAAGAAACCAATCATTCACATGATGTTGTGACATGTGAAAGTGAATGTGAGCTGAGTTATTTTTGGTGTATGGAGTTTACCTCAGAGCAAATTGTTGAGCTATTTAGTAAGCATGGATACTTAAGCAGGTCTTCAAGCATAAATATGAACCAAATGAAAGCATCTGTGGATTTTTAAAGTGGTTATTGAATTGTATCCACTGAAATATTAATTAAACTGAAGTTCAATGAACCTCGTGATTTTGAAAAATGAGTAGATACAAAGCTAGTGAAAGCCATCAGACCATAGCGAGCTGCAAATGACAGGGTCCCCTGGTTTCAAGGTTTTGTTGAGGTTAGGTTAAGCTTAGTATATGTGTATGTGATCTGGGTCAAAATAAGGGATAAAATGTATTTTCCAAAAACTACTTTTAAGTATTTTTTTTTTTTTCAAATAGCAATTCAAATTAGAGATTTTTTGGGGAGAGAGAAAAAAGTCTGAAATCCATTCTATAGCCAAAGTAAATTTTTACCTTTTCCTTTATGTGCATAAAATAGATACTAGGTAATAACTTCCATCCCAGTGCAAATTTGGCTCATTTAAAATATATTTTTTCATTTAACTTATTTCTCTGCATATCTGAATTAAAACAGACATCAAACAAAATAAGCAAACACTTGTGAATTAGTAATTTTTAATATCTGTAAATATAGTATAATCTAACCAATTTGTTAATCTGTGGCTGCATTGTTAAGTATAGAATGGGAGCTGTAAAAGCTAAATGCAAAAATGGCTTACAGCAATACTGCAATATTTAACACTTAAAGATTTTTGGAAAAGTTCATATTTACATAAAGAGTAAACTTAACATTTCATTTATCAGCTTACTTTTACAAAAAGATATGCAATAAGTAAAAGTGTTGGATTAACATACTAAGATGCCAAGAAAGTCTTTCCAGGCTACTGCCTCAAAATAATTTGAGGTATTTTTTGGTTCACATGTCTTGGTGTTCCATTCCCCATATCTGGATGAAAAAAAAGGGATTAGGTATAAAAAATCTTATGTACAAATCCACGTTATACATTATAATGTTTATATGAAAAGTGATTCTTCTAACTAGCTTATGCTATTCATAATGGATTTTTGTCTAGGAATGACATCAAAATATGAAACAATTCTTGATTTGTTTGTTTTGCTTGTTTAGTCCCCCATCAAGCAAGGCTCAGGGACATTAAATACGTCACACAGAAAACCACCCTACCAATTCATGCTACATAACTATTTTAATCACCACCACTAAATATTCAACTACTACAAATTCAGCTATTGCATTCCACCTAAAAATTTGATACCAAAATTTCACTGGAAATACACATTTTAGGGTATCCTGTACCAAAACAGAATAAGCATTTTTAGAAAAAGATCCATATGTGTGTGCCTGCATGTCTTTGAACATGATAACTCAAAAATGAAGTTGGCATAATATCAAGTTAAGTATCTTCCAAGGATGTGACACAAAGATTTTGAGGAAAATCCCCTGCCTAAACTACCCTTTACATGGAAAAAAATTTTGAAAATTCTGATTCTCTCAAAAATGGCTCTAACAATTTTGATTATACTGTAGATATAATTAAAGATATTTAAATGTCAAATAAACTGTATATCTTGAAATTTCTGGGAATAGGCTCTGAAGACCTCTTTATTTAAATGAATTTTCCTGGATTTTGCATAATTAGTAGACCATAAGAGATAGACAAAAACTTGCTGCACAAAAGATGTCGATCTTATTAAAACACACAATTTAGGTCACATACATTTTGTTTCGGGGAGTTGACCATTTTTGAGATATTCCTTGTAATTTGTTTCAGTTTTAAAATACTTGAAACTTTTCACATACATGTCAACTCATGGCAATGCAAAGGAACAGATATCATCCACATGGTAACCAGTTTATAAAAGATTTGACTATTGTTTTAGCTTAGTATATTCCCTTGTTTACCTTCTACTTACAAGAAAGCAAGTAATAAGACCATTTCTGCTAATGTTTATCTTGATTAGCATGAAGCAGATAGAAGAATAAGCTTTTTAACAATAATTTGTTACAGTGATGTAGAGAAAGTCATGTGAATGGAACACATAAGATTTTTTAACTACAGTTTCTACTACAGTAATAATTTTATACTATTCCCCATTACCGTAATTCATGAAAAGCTGCTTATGTAAAATACAAGATCAAAACTAATGTTTATGGAGAGTGCAAATCATTATAATCAATACAATGACTGATTACATTCCCTTATGGCAGAGCACATTTTACTGAACATCCATAAACTCTTGTATAGTAATAAGCCTTGCTGCATAGATAGTTTTTAATAACAGACTTGTACTTTTCTACTTTCCCCAATAATAGTAACTTTAAGTCATTTGGAAGGTCATTGAATATTCTGGCACATTCATAATATATTCATTTTTGGTAACAAATTAAGTTAGCACTGAGTTAGATAGGTTGGTGATATAAAACGCGTGGAAACCACTTCATATGTTTACTCACCATAAAAGCTCTTGCAATGGAAATTAAAGAAAAGAATCAAAGTATATCCCTCAGGTTATTCTTTCTCTTTTGGGGAAAAGTTTCTCTTTAGTAAGTATTGGAAAAACTTGATGTGTTTGATTTACATGACTTTCTTTAAACATTTTTCAACAAGCTTTATAAAAAATCTGATGCGTTCCATTTACATGACTTTCTTTACATCTGTATAACAAATTATTGTTTAAAAGCTTAATCTTCTGTTTACTGCATGCTAATTGTGTGAAACATTTGTAGAAATGGTCTTATTACTTGCTTCCTTATAAGTAGAAGGGAAATAAGGTGGTACACTAGGCTAAAGCAATGGTCAACATTTTAAAAGATGGTTGCTATGTGATTGAAATTTGTTTCTTTGTATGGCCTGGAGTTGTCAAATTCCCATTGAGAAAAGTTTATATTCTGTAATGGAAACTAATAACAAGAAATATCTCAAAAATGGTCAACTCCATGAAAAAAATATGTATAACATAAATTGTGCGTTTTAACCAGATTACAGTTTTTTGTGTATCTCTTATGATTTACAGTTATAAAAAAGTCATTCAGAATGAAGAGGTCTCCAGAGAGTCTATTCCAAAAAATTCAGGATACACATTTTATTTGCTATGTAAATATCTTGAATGTACAGCACTTTAATCAAAATCGTTAGAACCATTTTTGAGAAAAGCAAATTTTTTAAAAAAAAAAATTCCATGTAAGGGTAGCTTGGGGTAGCAGGATTTTCCTCCCAATCTTTTTATCGCATCCTTGGAAAATACACAGGCACAAAGATGTGTGCGCACACACTCATACATACAAGACCTTTTACTTTTTTTTTGTTTTGTTTGATTTAGGGGGTCAAAACATGTATTTCTGGCTGTCTCAGCATTAAATTTTTGGGTGGAATACAATACTTCATCTTTCTCTCTACTATGTACATAGTACATACCTACTGGAGAAAGTAAAAAGGAATTATTTGATCCACCATCAGTCAATTAACTTCCATTCAAGTTTGAAATTACATTTTCGGATACATAGGTGCTTTTGTTATCTTTTGCCATTTGCCAACCAAATAATAATGGTGGTTTCTTCCTTCAGAAGATTGGTATGATTTAGCAAGATTATATGATGCCAGGATGCAATATTAGAAATTGTTAATATGATATAAAAATATATTTTAATGAGTTTTATATTTTGCTTGCAGTAAATTTTTGCCTGTCTCTTACAGAAACTAGAGGTCTTCTTAGGCTGTTTAAAGAGAATCATACATTTTATTCATTATGCAAATATTCAACAAGTATAAACTTTAAAATTATAATTGGTACAAATTGAAAGGAAACACTTATTGTTTCAAGCACCAGTAGGTTGATTTCATACTTCCTTCACTGAATCTTTGTTTATGCTAATATATATTTTGCATATATGTCATCTACATTTTTAGCTATATTTGACTGCCAGATTTTTAAAGCATTTTTAATCAAGCATTTATCATGCATAGCGTATGATGGATAGAAGAACTACTTTCTATATGAATAACGAAATATGAAATGGATAGAAGTAATTTGTTAATGAGCAGAGAAAGACTAGTAACTGTTACACAAAAGATTTTTTTATGCACTTCGCTCCATAAGATTAGCAGTGTGATCTTCAACATTTATCTGACTATATCTTTTCAACTTAAAATCTCATTGCAAAACATTCAAAGTTCCTGTTGGCTAACTTTTTAAATGCTCAGCCATATGTTGTTTATTAAATTGTATTCTTTCTCTTCCTCTTAAAGGTGGATTTCGATAAAACAAAACACCTAAGTGATCCTTTTATCCATCGACGTAGAGTTGAGAGAGAAAGGCTCGTAGCAATTGAAAGAGAGAAAGAAGAGCAGAAAAGAAGAGAGAAGGAGGTGGAAGATAAAAGAAAAGAAGAAGAAAAGTAAGATCAATCGTGAATGTAAATCTAATCATTAGTTCAAAAGAAAAACTAGGTTTTTAACTTAGAAACATTAATACTGTTTTTTATATATATTTCTTTTTTTGTATTTATTCATTGTTTACTTGCTTTACAGGCAACACAAATTGGATGAAAGAAAGCAAAAAGCAGAAAGAAGAAAAAAAAGAGAAGAAAAACGAAAATTGAAGGAACTAATGAAGTTAAGAGAGCAAGAAGACCAAGAAATGAGCATGAAAATTGCAATTGAAGAAAGGAAACTTTTACATGCCCAAAGAAAACTGGAAAGTATTCGTCTTCTGGATGAGTTATTTGAGAGAGTGAAGGTGAGATCTAGTACTCCAAAGATTGAGGTTGAGATTGTATTAAAATACAGGTTTTTGAGGCATCTTGAATTTAAACAAATCTGATGTTATGTTCACATGTCTTACTGTACTCATTCTCTACAAATTACTCTTAAAAAACTCATTCTTCTACTTATGATATTAATCAGGATAAGCTTTTGTAGAAATAATTCTATAGCATAATTTCTTATAGATACAATTTAAATAGGGGAATATTCCTATTAGACGTAAGAAATTGTCAAATTTTAAGAGTCAGTTGCTATGTGCAGGATTTTAAATACCATTCTCATTGCTTGATTAGAACAAATAAAAAGTAATAATGACCTCCCATTTGAGAATATTATTAAGTACTTTAAAATTTAAACCAATAACAAGAATATCTCAGAAATATTTAAATTTCAACACTAAAATGTATTTGACGTACATTTTATTATATATATGTTTTTACAAGATTTTTATTTTTTGTGTAATAAGGTTTTTCTATCTCTTACAGTTTACCAATTATGCAAAGTCATTCAGAATGAAAGGACTTCAGAGGCTATTCTCAGATACTCAAGATATACATTTCATTTCTCATGAAAATAACTTTCATATGGATTTTAATTAGAATTGTCAGAGTCAGTTTTGAGAAAATAGAATTTTTCAAAAATATTCTATGTAAAGAGTAGTTCAGGATGAAGAGATTTTCTTGAAAAGTGTTTCTGTGCACCCTTGGAAGATGTTATAAGACAGTTTTCTTCTTCCTCTTTGTCCCTTTAGCATAATAAAGTTATTACATCATTAATTATATTTTTATTTTGTATCTTTTTTTCTTCTTCTTTCAGATAATTCAACAAAGAGAACATGAGAAAAAGAAGCAGGAGGATAAAAAAGTTTCTAAAGAAAAGGAAAAGGTATATTTATAAGCTATAGGATTGTTAAATTATGAGGTAACCTCTCTTGTAGTCCCTCTCCAATGTGCAAGAGAGCCGAGAGCCGCCAGCATCATTGTAAATGCTGGAAATGTTGACCTTCTGATACATTTTATTAAGTTCCTGTAGTGTATGAGCATTTGAGCAATACACTTTGTCAAAGAGCTCCATAAAAAAAAGGGGAAACGAGGGTGCCACAAATCAGCACTTATAATTCTGTCATGAAGCAGCCCTGTTTTTTAGTTTAATGATTCTGTAGCCATGTGCCATTTTGTTTGGTTCCAATAAGATTCTGCAACAAAATTGCTTGAACATTACAGGAACTTTTGATAATACAGGGTGTATATAAATGAATATCGGGGTTTTAACTCTTTATAATATTTATTACATTCAACTTACAGTTATGAATGATATGTCAAATGAAAAAGCAACTCAAACAGTTTTACCAAGAAGCTTATAAATGTTCACACGGCACACATCAAGTCTATAGCCGAGTTCTTCCCAAACGTTGATAAGTGTGTATTCAGTAATTGTAGCAACAGCTGCTTCAATCCGGTTTCTTAATTCAGGGAGGTCAGCTGGTAGCGGAGGCACGTACACATGATCCTTGATGAAGCCCCAAAGGTAAAAATCGCATGGCGTTAGGTCAGGAGAACGTGGATGCCATGCATAGCAAACCCTGTCAGTGGGGCCCTTGTGGCCTATCCAGCGCTCGGGTACAGTGACGTTCAACCAATCACGTACTTCGTTATGCCAATGAGGTGGTGCACCATCCTGCTGGAAAATGAAGTTCTCTGGCTCATTTTCTTCCAACTGAGGGAAGAGCCATTGCTCTAGTGTATCAAGGTAAGAAGTGCCAGTTACAGTAGGTTCACCAAAAATGAAAGGCCCATAAATTTTTTGCCGGGATATGGCACAAAAAACATTCACTTTAGGGGAATCTCGTGAGGATTTTCTGAGCCCCAGATGCGCACATTATGAGTGTTAATATGTCCACTAAGGTGAAAGGTCGATTCATCATTGAAGACAACGCGATCCACAAAATCGTCATGAAACAACATGTCGTTTGCGAATTTGGCACATAGTCTGTGGTCTGTCGGCTTTAGAGCCTGTAATAACTGTAAACGGTAAGGAAGTAGCTGTAAGCGTTTTCTTACAACTTTCCAAACAGTCGACACAGGAACTTGTAATTCACAACTAGCCTTCCGGACTAATTTCTTTGGGCTACGAGTGAACGACTCTCTCACTCGCTCAACAGTCTCTTCACTTACTCCTGGTCGTCCCATGCTCTTCCCTTTACAAAGGCAGCTGGTATCTTCAAACTGATTATACCATCTACGAATGTTTTTATCACTAGGAGGATCACAACCGAACTTACTACAGAACACACGTTGCACAGTAACTACAGATTCTGTTTTTGCAAACTGCAAAACACAAAACACTTTCTGTTTACTAGTCACCATCTTTGCTACTACCGCTGCCTAGCGGATTGCGGCAGAAACATTGCATGCACATGCGCACTTGTGCCAATAAACAAAACTGTTTGAGTTGCTTTTTCATTTGACATATCATTTATAACTGTAAGTTGAATGTAATAAATATTATAAAGAGTTAAAACCCTGATATTCATTTATGTACACCCTGTATTATGCAAAAAATCTTATGTGATATACTGACATGACTTTCTCTAGCTGTTCTAGAAACTTCTTATAAAAGATTATTCTTCTTTCTACACAACACTAATCGAGATAAACATTAGGAGAATGTTCTTATTACTTAGTTTCTTATAAGTAGAAGGGAACTAAGGTAATACACTAAGCTAAAGCGATAGTGAAATGTTCAAAAAGCTATCGTTATACAATTGTCATTGCAAATGGCTTCTTTGCTGCTTGGTCAGGAGTAGAACAAAAGAAAAACGGACACTTCCTGTCTGAGAAAAGTATAAGCACTTCACAATAGAAACCAATAACAAGGAATATTTCGGAAACAGTTACCCACGCAACAAAAATGTAAAGGTCATAAATTGTGTGGTTTGACAAATATACATTTTTAGTGTTGTAAGTTTTTGTCTATCACAGTTTAGCAGTTCAGCAAAATTTGGCAAAATTCATCCAGGATAAAGGGATCTTCTGAGGTTATTCCCAGAAAGTTCAAGATATACATTTTATTTGGGATGCAAATATCTCTAATATACAGGATTTTAATCAAAATCGTTAGTCATTTTTTAGAAATTCAAATTTTCGAAAATGTTTCCATGTAAAGGGTAGTTTGTGGTGAGGGGATTTTCTTGAAAATCTTTGTGTCACATCCTTGGAAGATACCAAATCTAAATACCAAGTTTGGTATTAAGAAATCTTTTCGTTTTTTAACTATGCTGTCCACAGACACACACATGGACATTTTTCTAAAAATGCTTTTTTGGATTTAGCGGACCCCAAAACATATTTGTGATGAAATCTTAACATCTAAGTTTTGGGTGGAATACAATACCTTCTCTATCCACTATGTACATTGTACATGTGGGCTAGAGAATATAAAAATCACAAAGATTCCAGCTGCTGAGTTTAGGTGACTGGGTGAGCACATTTTTACAAGCCTATTTGAGAGCAGAAGGTCAATATTTCCAGCATTTACTTTGAGGAAAGGGTTTTAGTACGTCTCTGTTCTCATCAATGCAACTCTGGCTCTCTGGCGCATTGAAGAGAGGCCGCAAGATGGGTTACCTTGTAATTTAGCAACCCTATATTACATAGATGTAATTAAAATAAAAGTCTAAGGATGTATTCATTTATTTGTTGTTTGTATCAAATACAGCAATTTTAGCAAGGTACAGCAATTTTCTACAATAATCTTCTCTTTGTCTATATGAGTAATTTTGTTTTTAAGAATAAACAAAAGCAAATCTATGTGCTTCCATGTAAGTGAGTAACAGCTAAACAAGACAGACAGCATACAAATGAAATTGCACTTATTTCTAGTGCTGCTTCATTGGTATTGAAATAAAATAATACAAAGGATTCAACATAAATGAATGCATTACAATAGATAATGATATTTTTTTCATTCCCATTGCTTGAGTTTTCATTAACGAGTGAAAGTAAAAATAAAATACTAGCCTTTCTTCCTTTTTCTTTCAATGTTTAATATCACCTCAGAACCAGTTTTATTACTGTTCATCAAAGTATCACAACATGTAAGTTGTACAGACAGAAGGAAATGGAGGAGCCAAAGGTGAAGATGGGAAAGATGGAAAGGGAAAAAAGGGAGAAGTAAGACAGAGAGGAGGTAAAGAAATAGTGAGTGAAAGAGCGTGACAGAGAGAGGAAAGAATAACCTCTATATTTAGCTGTAGCTTCTGCTAGTTTGCCAATACATATAACAAAACTTGTAACCGTTTTTTCATTAATATTTCATTTTGGATGGATAATTGATATTAAGGTGTATAGTCGGTTGCCCTGAAACCAAAAATTGTGTCTACTGAAATATTTCTAGGTTTACCTGAGTCCTCAAGCTGGCAATCCTAAGCTTAGGCCAAGAAAGCACCTTTCACAAGTTTCGTTTCCATTTATTACATATTTTGTGTATCATCAGTCTCCAATTTAAGAAGATCGCTTTGCCTCTTGTTGTCCATCTTTACCTTTAGATGTATTTGGAGATAAGGTGGCTGTCTCTTGCAGTAATATATAACTTCTAATTAAGAAAATAAAAGATAAAATAAGTGCTAATCTTGTTGATGCATGTCTAAAAATAAGTTTTGAACCATATATTTTTGCAAGACAACTAAAAATTTTAATTTTTGTTGGAACAGCAATAATTACAGTAGCTCCTGTAAAATATGTTCATGTATCTGAAAATTTAACAAACTGGTGCATAATTATTGACAATGTAGTTAATACTGTTTGTTTTGCAATGCAGGATGAAGACAAAGAAAGAGAGCTGCGTAATCGTCTAGTAAAGAAGTACAAAACTGCTCAAGAAGAACAAAGAGAAAAGTTACAACGTACAATTAAGCTGCGAAGTGTGCTAGCCTCTACAAGCAAGGCACAATCAACTGCATCAAGTAGCTCCTCCAGCAGTTCTGACAGTGAAACTGATGTAGCATCTGCTGCAGGGAGACGTGAAACTAGCTGGAAAGGTAAGAACCAAAGCCACAAGTCAGGTGGATTATTCACCCTCAAGTTGATCTGCACCAAAACATAACCCAGGTCACCAGTCCATCGTGTTAATGTTGCCTTCCGCCATTCCCACCAGAAATACTGTCATACTTCCATGGCCAGTTAGCAATTACACACAGCATGTAATGCATTGAACTCTTAACAAGGACCATCCCCTTAACTAGGGAGGACCTTGGTAATCAATATATCATAGAACAAAGGTCATACACAATACTGAATTCACTTGATTCATCTGTGACAATGCTGCACTGTATTGCATGTCACAGGTGGTCTTCTATGAGTTGTGAGTTACTCGCTGCACTTTTGATATGCATCCAAGCTGTAACAGCCTTTTTAAGCATCAGGATATTACAAGTTTGTTAATAATATTAATAATAATAATAATAATAATCTCTTAAAAAGCACATATCAAGATGAAAAGCTGAAAACATTTACAAATATCTCTAACTGAAGTCTAAAACTTCACTACTTTTGAGTATTCACCTCAAGTTGTGAAGGCATGTTGCCTCCATTAGCAGTTAAATTGAAAACAAATACCAAGGATATAATCTAAAAAAATCTGATGTGTTCCATTCACATAACTTTCCCTAGCGATGATGATGATGATGATGGTTAGTGTTATGGGCGCTCAACTACAAGGTAATCAGCACCCGTATTAAAGAAATCATAGCAAAAGCCAGAGATAAAGCTCAATAAGAAATATTATAAATAAGAACGAAAGATTAATCTAAAAATTAATGTAAAAGGGTAATCATAGAAAAAGCCACAGATTGGTCATTTGAGAAAAGAAGAAAAAGAAAAAATCAAAACTAATACAAAAACAAGGATGAAAACAACTAATTCCGAAATTTGAAGGGTATCTTCGATAAAGATTAAAAAATCTTAGCTACTGCTAGACTATCGTCCGCCAGGACTTCTGCAAGACTGCCCGGCACTTGCAGTGATTCCCGAATGTGCTAGATTAACACAATCTAACAACACACAACGGACAGACAAATCTCCACAAAGCGGACACAATGGAGCAGATTCACTCTTAAAAAATAAACTATGTGTAAAATTGCAGTGGCCAATATGCAAACAAGCCAAAATTACTTCCTCCCGTCGAGAATGACGAGAGGAAGTTACCCAGTTTGTTGGAAGGTCCTTCACTACTCTAAGCTTGTTTCCGCAGAGAACTGACCACTCTTCGTGCCAGCACAATAGTATCGCCCTGCGCACAACAAGCTTAAAGTCTTCCGATATTATACAAGAAAGTTTTGTACTGGGCTCGGTGGTTGCCGTCTTTGCTACAAAATTTGCCAGTTCATTCCCCAGCAAGCCAATGTGACTAGGAATCCATGCACATTCCAAATTAACCCCGGAAGTATATAAAGTGTGGAGGGCATCCTGGATACGCTGCACGATAGCATAATAGTTGTAGAGATCACCAAGACTTTGAAGTGCACTCAGGGAATCACTCAATATAAGGCAGTCATTTAAATTTCGACGGCCAACGTGCAGAATGGCTCAATATATTGCATATAGCTCCGCACTATGAAAACCGAATGTATACTGTTCGGTATCATAAACAAAGGCACACCCAACACCAACAGTGCACTTACTTCCATCAGTATATATACAAGTCCGGTCATTGTAGTTTGACAAAAATTTTAAAAAACATCTACAGATACTAGAAAACGGCATTGTAGACTTTCAGTATGCCATCATCACGAGATTTACGTGGGTTGTTCTAAGTAACCAAGGTGGTTGCACCCTTTCCCCCTTGGGAAACATTCTAGGCATTACGATATCGTGCTTATGAAGAAGCATTCGGAAGCGAACACCTGGTAGCCGTGGACTATTTGAGATATTTCTATAACGTTCATCCAGCTCGGTGTTAAATAAAGGAGTGAACGTTGGATGCGAAGGCATGCACTTTAGCCCACAGCCATAATTTGTTAACAGAATATCGCATCTACACGCAGAAGGGGTTCTGCCGATTCAGCATAAAGGCTGGCTACTGGACTGGTTGGAAAAGCTCTAACAGCCAGACGTATACCCTGATTATGGACACTGTCTAATCTTCTAATCACAGATGGTCTTGCCGAAGAATAAGCTATGCATCCGTAATCTAACTTAGCTCGGATCAGAGTGCGATAAAGTCGCAGCAAGACTGTCCAATCCGCTCCCCAAGATTTGCCACTTAGTATCCGTAGAATATTCAGAGAACAGTTACAGCGCACTTTCAGCTGTGCTATATGTGGTGACCAACACAGTATTCTATCGAATATCAACCCAAGGAATCTCGTCTCATCCGCGAATGGTAGTAAAACTGTGCCAAACCGCAGCGAAGGTGGTAATCGACTCCTGCGGCACCAAAAGTTCACGCAGAGTGATTTCTCAGCAGAGAAGCGAAAGCCATTTTTAGAGATCATCTGAGAGGTTGTCTAAACACCCCTGCAGACAATGTTCCAAAAAAGGTGTGCGCTGAGAAGTACAATGGATAGCAAAGTCATCTACGAATAAGCAGGATGATACTCCTGGGAGAACACATTTTGAGATAGAATTAATTGCTAAAGGAAACAGCGTGACGCTTAGTACCGATCCCTGTGGCACTCCGTTCTCTTGAACAAAAATATTTGATAAAACCGAGCTGACCCTTACTCGGAAAACGCGGTCCCTCATAAACTCCTGAATGAATAACGGAAGGCGTCCACGTATGTTCCAGTTGTATAGGGAACGTGTTATTCCTGCCCGCCAACACGTATCATAAGGCTTTTCGAGGTCCAAGAACACCCCAATGGTTTGACAGTTCTTCATGAATCCATTCATTATCTGCGTCGAAATCGAGACAAGATGGTCAGCTGCTGAACGACATCGGCGAAAACCGCACTGGGTGTTGGTCAGTAGGTTATGAGTTTCCAGCCACCATATCAACCGTCCATTGATCATGCATTCCATCACCTTGCAAACGCAACTGGTGAGGGAAATTGGACGGTAGCTGGATGGAAGAAAATGGTCCTTTCCAGCTTTTAAAATAGGTATGATGGTGGCCTCTTGCCACTTTTCTGGAAAAGTGTCGTCAACCCAAACGCGATTATAGACCTCGAGTAGGAAGGCCTTACCTTCAGGAGAGAGATGTTGCAACATTTGGACGTGTATTCCATCAGGACCTGGTGCAGAGTTTCGCAAGGATGATAGTACATGCTCTAACCCCCTCATAGTGAAGAGTCAATTGTAATCTTCAAGATTTTTAGAACGAAAGTTGAAACCTTGCGAATCCACCTGAACCTTAACGGGAAGAAAATCAGGTGAATAATTCTCTGAGCTAGACACTTGAGCAAAAGCACTGCCAAAAATGTTGGCTACGTCAAACTTATCAACAACATCTCCTACAGCTGTTTTAAGACCGGCGATTGGCGTATGAGTCATTTTTCCGTCCACGTGCCTTAACTTAACCCATACGATAGAGGAAGGTGTATGTCAAGTGAATGATGCTACAAACTTGCTCCATGCTGTGTTTTTGCTATCCTTAACAACCTGCCTAGATTTGGCACGCATCTTTTTATACTCAAATCAGGTTATCCAGTGTTGGGCGACGTTGGAAAATCCTGAGATCATGCCTGCGAGCACGAATGGCATTCCGGCATTCATCAGTCTACCAAGGTACCGGAAATCGACGACTGGTTTGGGTCGTCGAACGTGGAATAGACTGCTCGGCAGCATCAAGAATATCTTTTGTGAACTACTCCACTAAAATGTTCACAGAGTCGCGCTCGTTGTAATAAAAGACAGCCAGCCAGGAGTAAAGGTTCCAGTTGGCTTGATCTATGCGTCATCTAGGTAAATGTGTGGAACATGTATCTTGTGGCAAGAGACTGATAAGACATGGAAAGTGGTCACTAGAATGTAGATCAGAGATGATATTCCACTGTAAGGAAGATGCTAATGGTGGTGAACAAACTGCTAAATCCAAGTGTGAAAAACTGTTGAAAGCATCAGAAAGAAATGTAGCTTCTCCGGTGTTCAGGAGAATTAGATTAGAATTAATCAGGAAATCAGCAATTAACTTACCTCTCGCACAAGCCCGAGGTGAGCCCCAAAGTGGATGGTGGTCATTTACATCACCTACCAATAGAAACGGTGTTGGTAATTGAGAAACTAGATCCCCTAAATCAGTGAGCGAGAGGTCGTCACTCGGAGGAAGGTATATATATAACAAATGGTGAATCTGGTGTGTGACAGTTTAATCCTTACAGCTACTGACTGGATGTCGGACTGTAATGACACTGATTGCGCGAATATATCATCTCTGATGAGCATCATAGTGCCTCCGTGCGCAGGTACACCCTCTTCTGATGATAGATCACACCTTACAGAGGTGTACCGTTTGATTTTGAAGCTGTCTTGTGGATGGAGCTTAGTCTCTTGCAAACATATGACCAAAGGATCGTTCTGGTTAAGCAGCTGTTCAAGCTCAGGTTGATGTGTTCTTATTCCACGTAAGTTCCATTGTAGAATAGCCATGTTCTTTATAATGGGATAAGTTGTACATTGTGGTTGTTTCTATTTTGAAGGCTGCGGTACCTCGAACCTATTGGAAATAGAGACCAGCGAAGATGATAGTCGCCGACCTGAGTCCTTCCCAGATGAATCCTCAGAAGAGATCTCCATGGACTCTTGTTTCCCTTTGTTGCTTTGGAAATAGACTGTATACTTTGTTTGAGGAAGTCATTCTCTCATAGGTGTTCTTAAACTTTCTTTCTGGCTCTTTATATATTATTAGCTTGCCAGACTTGTTGGTCGAGGTCAATTGATTTGGCAGCGATTTAATTTTAGCACTTTTTACAGTTTCATATGTAGGAGATGTTACTACTGACTAAGATGTTGAAGTCAAAGGCCTAGGAAGTGAGCTGGCTGTGAATGTTTTCTGCAATCGTGACCCTGTTTATATCGCAGATTTGAGTTGCGATTTCCCGATTTAGTACTTATTTAGCTACAACTGAGATATAGGTACCATACTTTGGGACAGAGGGTTGGCGGATTCGCTAAGGTTCCAGGCTTCCAAGAAGGACACCTTCTCTTTAACCCGTATCTCCTGGACCGTGTTTTCCTCTGCAAAACAGGGACAACTACGGGAACTTGATGGATGTTCACCGTTACAGTTAACACACGTTGGAGCTGACATGCATTCTCCGTCATGCGAGATTTTGCTACAGTTCACACAGGTAGACTCGCCATTGCAGAATTCACTGGCGTGGCCATAGTGCTGACATTTATAACATCTGAGTGGGTTCAGTATATATGGTCTTACCTCAATGGATTCATACCGTGCCATTATCCTTTGTGGGAGATCTACTCGGTCAAAGGTAATAAACAGGGTACGGGTAGGCACAAGTTCTCCGTTTACTTTTCTTGGAACGCGATACACAGATGTTACACCTTGGGGAGCAAGATTTTCTTGAATTATTTCACAGGTTAAACTGTCCAGTGCGTGCGTGTTTACCACACCGCATGAGGAATTCAGTTTGTGTACATTGACCTTTACTGGATAGTTAGCTAACATTTTGGCCTTTAGAATTTTTGCAGCCTGGGATGCTGACTCTTCTTCTACCAGGAGTATGCCATTACGAGCTCTTATACAAAATTTTACAGGACCAGCAATGTTATCAAGACCCTTTTGAATAACAAAAGGGCTTAAGCTAGAGAACTTTCTTCCTTCCTCTGTTCTATTAACAATTAAGTAACAAGGACCACAACACTCGACTACTTCTTTTCCGAACTCAGTACCATATTTAATGGATTTTTTGATTTTTGCCATGACAGTAAATTTTAATTTTCATCCGCTGGTGCTCCCCACCCACCACGGAGTCCAACAAGGGGTCACCCCACTGGGATGACAGGGCTACACAGGGGATATAGCAGGCTCGCCGTCCCACTCACCCTGGAGTTCGGTATAATACCTAGTCCTGGCCGATTGACTATACGTGGGCTAGTCCCTAGCCTCCCGTTTAGATGAAGGAGAAACCAAAGTGGTGTATGCTCAGATACGCAACCCTCAACCAACCAGGGTGGGCATTTTGACATAGTGACTCTCTCACCACTCAGAGGTTGCCTACTGTGGGAGTCAAGGTTGGCTCGGGACCCCGGGTGCGCCAAACCCATACCTACCGTAGTAGGCGCCTGGGGGGACTTTCTCTAGCTGTTCCATACACAAACTATTTCCGAGACTGAGGTTACATTTTTTGTTATTCTCAATGCCATGAATTTATCATATAACTTTTCGTAGATCTCTTTTGATTTCTGTGGAAGTAAATTGTTATCAACATTACTCGCCTCCTCTGTTATATCAGGAGGCGTGGAATAATTCCATGTCATTATCACTAGGCCAAAATACCTCAGTCTCCATCTTGCAAATCAACTATCACCATGAATCAAATTTCATTTGTTGTTGACACAAGTGAACAATATGCATAGCGGTCAGCGGAGCTCATCTCTCGTATGTAGGATATCTAAATATTAAATATTTATTGTATATCTACATGTCATAGAAAAAATATGTGTGCAACTCTCATATAATGATTATTAGAATACTTGTGAGGCTTTTTGACGCTCACTTTCACATCAAAACTTACCTCTCACTTGTATCCTAATAACTACCATTATAGGATTGTTGCAATAATAACTGTTCTGCCTTACATAAACTACACTAATTCCTTCAGAAATGTACAGGGTTTCTTAGCTTACTTTATTACAGTTTTATATTTGAAGCTAATCCTTAATCTGTATAAATTGTGAAGGGTTTATTACCATTGCTTTGTTGGATGATTTTAATGGTTTTGAAGATACGGAACTTACTATTAAGAAAGAAGTTCCGAGATTAAGATTGACATTATATCCACTATTTAATATAAATGTTACCTGAAAATATTGTTTGCAAAAATAGTGAACGAATAATCGTTATTTACTAAATCTTTAGTCTTATTTCATTGTCATTGTAAAGTAACATACTTAGTACCTTATAATGGCTCTATCTTGCTTTTTCCAAAAATGCAACAGATGCTGAAGATAGTACCAGGAGCTTTTATGTTCCTTCACTAACTTTATTGAGAATATTGCTCTACTTCTGGCATCTTTATAGTGTGCTGGGACTTATGCTGGTTTGGATCGTGAAAGTAACAGGAGGTAATCGGTAAGAAGCCCTTGGTAGGACAGGGTGTCCCCTCCCCTCACAAATGCCTGAAGGAAACGCTCAAGTATATTTATTACATTCTTTTAATTTTACATATGAAAACATTTCCCAGGATAAATATCCAGCGAAGTTACATAACACTCGTACCACACAACTTGAACTCCTATTTGAATATGACTTCCAAAAGGATGAAAATTACAATAGAAGCCATTTACAAATGTTGTGATAATGCAATTTGATGTGGTAAAGCACCTGTACTAATAGAATGGAATGTTCCCCATGAGTCCCCAAAGAGATCAAAATAACACCCTAAAATATCCAATTTACCAAGAATAAATTCTGAGAACAATAACAAAATATAAAATATATATTAATAATTAACAACGTTAAGATTCTAACCTGTTACATATACACGAAGCAAAGCTACTGCATCTCACTTTTACGGAAATTCACCCAACAGACATTCGCCAATACAGTGCCAGTGAGTCACAGAATTTTGATCAGACAACCTTTAAATAGATATGAATTAAATAATGGAACCTCCTAAGGTAACAGGAAACTTACCAAGGCGTTTGCCTTCACCAAGACTCATGTATGTTGCGCAGAAACTAACACTGTGCAACCTCAAGCGGTCGCCACACTTGACTGCCTGTAACAACCTTCTCCTTAGGTCAACCTGACTACGCGAGTGGAAGAACAAAACACTGTATGCACCCCTAGTGATAAAACTAACAAGACACCAAAACAAAAGTATACAAGTATACACTTGCCTGATCGTTTCAACCCATTCAAAGTCATGTGACAGAAATGGCACAATAGGGATAACTTGTTAACACTTCCCAATTGTAAATCATAATCTGGTAGTAACCAAAATTGTAAATGGTGTGTTATTGTCTAAGTTATTCTTACACATCTAATCACAAGTGTGCTGTTATGCAAGCAGTTAATATACTGTTCTGATTAGACATGAAAATTAATGACTCAAAATAATGTTTAGCACAAAGTTTTGGTCAAGGTGCAAAAATTCCCTAATTAGACTGAAAAAACCCTAATATAATATTTTGGCATTTTAGTATGCATCTGTGGTTATAATATTGTTATTTTCTGTAATTTCAGAGAAACAAGACTTTGATGGAAAGAAATACCATGTGGTATCACATTACAAGGATAAACATTGGTATCCCAACAAACAGTTTTATGAGGATTCCCAGAGCTATGCATATCCTTATGATGACCTTGCATGTCCACCACCAAGAATGAGATATCAACACAGAGGGGCTTTCTATCCTCGAAGAAGGGGTTTTTACTTTCCTCGTTGGAAGAGATATCCTCGACAAGGAAGCTTTCACAACTTTAATCCACATAGATTCCATGATGATTCCATGTATTATTATGATGACTATTATCGCTATTTCCAGAAACTTGCTAAAGGCAGGAAAGCTTCTGAGTGCAGCTCAAGATCACGCTCCAGGTCTTACACAAGGTCCCGCTCAAGATCTTGGTCAAAGAATAGTTCAAAAACTTGTTCTTTGCCCAGGTCAAAGTCCTCTAGTCATTCACCTGCCAGGTCAAATAATGATGATACTCATAAGGCAGTAAAGAAAAGTGACAGTGAAGTGCAACAAGAAGCTGAAGGAAAAGAAAAAAGTACAAAACATTCACAGAAAAAGAAAAAGAAGAAACACAAAAAAGAAGTTAAATCCAGTGATGCTAAAAAAAGTGAAAAGAAAAGCAAAAAAAAGCATGAGAAAGAACATTAAACTAGTATATACATTTTATATGTAATAAGAAAAATGTTCCTGTGATATAAGATATGTAACTTTCTTTAAAAAAACAAAATAAAACATAGAGGTTTGTTTATTACAGCTCTGCTGTTCAAAGGAATTCTTGCATATTTTAAAGTCATTGAAATCCAAACATTGCCTACTTTTTTATTTTGCCATAAATCTAATTTAAAAAAATATACCTGATTTATAATCATATGACTTTCTCTTCCCACTCATTTATTCAAGATAAGCCTTTGCAGAAATAGCCACATTACACATTTCATTAGATATAAAGGGAATAGTGTTGGTCAAATGTTTAACCTCTGGATGCCTGAACATAAGGCTTCCACAAACTATTCTTATGCACGCTTATTTTTCTATCTGCTTCTTGTTGATTGAAATAGCATGTATATATTTTGTTGCAGATACAAGGGGATAAAGGAAACTGAATGAAAGCAGGCGCCTAAAAATGGCTGATTATGACAGTAAAATTCCATACTCTCTGATGGCATTGTGAGAAACAAGTGAATAGTGGAAAAATTTTAAAAAAGTTACAAAGTATTAAAGACTTGAAATAAATATTTGCATATATTTAAAAAATGGCTGATCCAATAAAAATTTGTTTCAAACATATTGTGCATTTAGGGAGATCTATATTTTTCTATTTCATAACATTTACCAGTTATATAAAAATTTACAAAATTATCATAGTTTAGAAGCAGCTGTAAATATACAATTTGATTAAATTAGGTTATATACCTCAGAATTAGTTCAAGGAATCACTTCATCAACTGAATGCAACTTGTTGGCTCTCCTCTGATGGTTACGGTTGTCTCTTAGTCCCTCTGGCGATGGTTCTACAAATTTAGTGATCAGATTTTCGTCCAATGGGATCTCGAAGTTCATTAATCTTGGACAAAATTTCCAAAGAAATATTTTCTCCCAAATATTTAAATCAGTGGGTTTTTGTGCTTGCCTAACAAGCGATGCTGTGTTGACAATTTTGCATCCTTGTATCCAAAAAAGTGCTGCAACTGCTGATTTTTCTTCTTGGATTTGATGTTTCTAAAAGCCTCATTTCTGTTTCGCTTGCCTTTGCAATATATTCTATAAATTCCAGATTTTTAAGAGCTGGCATTTTTTCTATTTGGTTCGCTTGTATGGGGAATTTTATAATGGATTTATTTTTGATGATGATGATGGTGGTTAGTGTTTAAGGGCATTCAACTACAAGGTCATCAGCTCCCTTATCAAACAAATCATGGCAAAAGCCAGAGATAAAGCTCAATATGAAATATTATAAATAAGAACGAAATCAATGTATAAAAGTAATCGTGGAAGAAGCCACGGATTGGTGATTTAAGAAGAAAAAAAATATTTCAAAAATAATAAAAAAATAAGGTAAAAACAACTAAATCCGTAATCTGATAGTTATCTTTGATAAAAATTTAAAAATCTTAGCTACCACTTGATTTTCGTCCGCCCGGACTTCTAAATGACTGACCGGCAGTTGCAGTGATTCCCGAATATGTGCTAGATTAACACACTCTAACAACACATGACAGACAGACAGACAAATCTTCACATAGCGGACACACAGGAGCAGATTCACTCTTAAGAAGGAAACTATGTGTAAAATTGCAGTGGCCAATACACAAACAAGGCAAAATCACTTCATCCTGTCAAGATTGACGACAAGACGTTACCCAGTTTGTTGGAAGGTCCTTCACTAGTCTTAAGTTTGTTTCCATGGAGAGCTGACCACTCTTCGTGCCAGCATGAAAGTATCGCCCTGCACACAAGAAGCTTAAAGTCTTCTGATGTTACACAACAAATTTTTATACTGGGTTCAGTGGTTGCTGTCTTTGCTGCAAATTCTGCCAGTTCATTCCCCATTAAACCAATGTGACTAGGAATCCATGCACACTCCACATTAACACCGGAAGCATGGAGGGCATCCTGGATACCTGCACGATAGGATGGTAGTTGTAGAAATCACTAAGGCTCTGAAGTGCACTCAGGGAATCACTCAATATAAGGCAGTCACTCAAATTCCACCCAGAATGGCTTGATATATTGTGTACAGCTTTACACTATAAATAGAGGTACCACTATGAAAACCGAAAGTATATTGTTCGGTATCATAAACAAAGTTACACCTAACACCAACGGTGATCTTACTGCCATCAGTATATATACAAGTTCGGTCATTGTAGTTTGACAAAAATTCTAAAAACATCTACGGATACTAAAAAAGGCATTGTAGAGTTTTGGTATGCCGTCATCCCGAAGTTTACGTGGGATGTTGTAAGTAACCAAGGCAGTTGCACCCTTTCCCCCTTGGGAAACATTCTAGGCATTACAATATCGTGCTTATGAAGAAGCTCTCAGAAATGAACACCTGGGGGCCGTGGACTAATTGAGATACTTCTATAACGTTCATTCAGCTCGGTGTTAAAAAAAGAAGTGAATGTTAGATGCGAAGGCATGCACTTTAGCCCACAGCCATAATTTGTTAACAGGATATCATGCCTACACTGCAGAGGGGGTTCTGCCGATTCAGCATAAAGGCTGGCTACTTGACTGGTTGGAAAAGCTCCAACAGCCACACGAATACACTGATTATGGACAGTGTCTAATCTTCTCACCACAGATGGTCTTGCCAAAGAATAAACTATATATCCGTAATCTAACCTGGCTCGGATCAGTGAGCGATAAAGTCACAGCAAGACTGTCCGATCCGTTCGCCAAGATTTGCCACTTAGTATCCATAAAATATTCAGAGAATGGTTACAGTGCGCTTTCAGCTGTGCTATATGTGGTGATCAACACAGTTTTCTATCGAATATCAACCCAAGGAATCTTGTCTCATCCGCGAATGGTAGTAAAACTGTACCAAACTGCAGTGAAGGTGGTAATCGCCTCCTGCGGCGCCAAAAGATAATACAGAGAGACTTCTCAGCAGAGAAGCGAAAGCCGTTTTTAGAGCTCCAAACTGAAAGGTTGTCTAAACACCGCTGCAGGCGCTGAGAAGTACAATACATGACAAAGTCGTGTACGAATAAGCAGGACGACACTCCTGTGAGAATACATTTTGAGATAGAATGAATTGCTATTGCAAACAGCGTGACATTTAGTACTGATCCCTGTGGCACTCCATTCTCTTGAGCAAAAATATTTGGTAAAACTGAGCTGACCCTTACTCGGAAAACATGGTCCCTCATAAACTCCTGAATGAATAACGGAAAGCTTCCACGTATGTTCCAGTTGTATAGGGAATGTATTATTCCTGCCTGCCAACAGGTATCATAAGCCTTTTCTAGGTCAAAGAATACCCCAACGGTTTGACAGTTCATAGTGAATCCACTCATTATCTGCATCGAAATCGAGACAAGGTGGTCAGCTGCTGAAAGACATCGTCGAAAACTGCACTGGGTGTTGGTCAGTAGGTTGTGAGTTTTCAGCCACCATATCAACCGTCAATTGATCTTGCGTTCCATCATCTTGCAAACGTAACTGGTGAGGAAAATTGGACAGTAGCTGGATGAAAGAAAACGGTGCTTTCTAGCTTTCTGGAAAAGTGGCATCAACCCAAACATGATTATAGACCTCGAGCAAGAAGACCTTTCCTTCAGGAGAAAGATGTTGCAACATTTGGACATGAATTTCATCAGGATCTGGTGCAGAGTTTCGCGTAGATGATAGTGCATGGTCTAACTCCCTCATGGGGAAGAGACGATTGTAATCTTCAAGATTCTTAGATCGTAAGTTGAAACTTTGAAATTCCACCTGAGCCTTAACAGGAAGAAACTCAGGCGAATAATTCTCTGAGCTAGACACTTGAGCGAAAGCACTGCCAAAAGTGTTGGTGACATCAAACTTATCAATAACATCTCCTACAGCTGTTTTAAGACCGGCAATAGGCATATGAGTCGTTTTTCCATCCATGTGCCTTAACTTATCCCATACGATAGAGGAAGGTGTATGTCAAGTGAATGATGCTACAAACTTACTCCATGATGTCTTTTCTTAATAACCTGCCTAGATTTGGCATGCATCTTTTTATACTCAATAAGGTTATTCAGGTTGGGCGACGGAAAATCCTGAGAGCACGCCTGCGAGCACGAATGGCATTCCGTCATTCATCTGTCCACCAAGGTACCAGAAATGGACGACAGGTTTGGGTTGTTGATTGTGGAATAGACTGCTTGGCAGCATCAAGAATATTTTACATGAGGTGCTCCACTAAAACATTCAGAGTTGTGCTCATAATAAAAAGCAGCCGACCAGGAGTAAAGGTTCCAGTTGGCTTGATCTATGATCCATCTAGGTAAATGTGTGGAACATGTATCTTGTGGCAAGAGACTAATAAGACATGGAAAGTGGTCACTAGAATGTAAATCAGAGATGATATTCCACTGTAAGGAAGATGCTAATTGTGGTGAACAAACTGCTAAATCCAGGTGTTGAAAGCATCAGAAAGAAATATAGGTTCTCTGGTGTACAGGAAAATTAGGTTATAATTCAATAAATCAGCAATTAACTTACCTCTTGCACAAGCCTGAGGTGAGCCCCAAGTAGATGGTGGGCATTTACATCACCTACCACAAGAAAAGGTGTTGGTAGTTGAGAAACTAGATCCCTTAAATCAGTGAGCGAGAGGTCGTCACTTGGAGGAAGCTATATATTACAAATGGTAAATGTGGTATGTGACAGTTTAATCCTTACAGCCACTGACTGAATGTCTGTCTGTAATGATACTGATTGCACGAATACATCATCTCTGATGAGTATCATAGTGCCTCCATGCGCAGGTACACTCTCTTCCGGTGATAGATCATATCTTTCAGGGGTGTACCGTTTGATTTTGAAGCTGTCTTGTGGACGGAGCTTAGTCTCTTGCAAACATATGACCAAAGGATCGTTCTGGTTAAGCAACAGTTCAAGCTTAGGTTGATGTGTTTTTATTCCACGTATGTTCCATTGTAGAATAGCCATGTTCTTTATAATGGGATAAGCTGTACATTGTGATTATTTCTATTTTGAAGGCTGCAGAGATCGGTTCTGTTTATTGTTTTTAGGTTTCAGGCTAACACCTTCTACAGGAGGATGGTCCTGCCTCTTTGTTAATGAGGGCAGTATCACCTTCCTCCAGCCCCTCCGCTTGGGAGGATCCCTTTCCAATTGAAAATTTGTTTGGTTCAAGTACCTCGAACCGATTGGAAATAGAGACTGGTGAAGATGAAAGTCTCCGATCTGAGTCCTTCCCAGACGAATCCTCAGAAGAGGACCTCCGTGGACTCTTGTTTCCCTTTGTTGTTATGGGATTAGACTTTACGCTCTGCTTGAGGAAGTGGGTTCTCTCATAGGTGTTCTTGAACTTTCTTTCTAGTTCTTTATATATTATTAGTTTGCCAGTCTTGTTGGTCGAGGTCGATTGCTTTGGCGGCATTTTAGTTTTAGCGCTTTTTACAGTTTCAGATGTTACTACTGACTTAGATGTTGAAGTCGAAGGTCTAGGAAATGAGCTGACTGTGAGAACCTATTCTGCAATAGTGGCCCCATTTATATCTCAGGTTTGAGTTGCAATTTCCCGACTTTGTACCGATTTAGCTACAACTGACCTATAAGTATCTTACTTCGGGACAGAGGGTTGGCAGATTCGCAAGAGTTTCTAGGCTTCCAAGAAGGACACCTTCTCTTTAACCCGAATTTCCTGGACCGGCTTTTCCTCTGCAAAATGGGGACAGTTACGGGAACTTGATGGATGTTAACCATTACAGTTAACACACGTTGGAGCTGACGTGCATTCTCCGTCATGCAAGATTTTACAACAATTGACACAGGTAGACTTGCCGTTGCAGAATTCACTGGTGTGGCCAAAGCGCTGACATTTATAACATCTGAGCGGTTTCGGTATATACGGTCTTACCTCAATGGATTCATACCCTGCCATTATCCTTTGTGGGAGATCTACCCGATCAAAGGTAACAAACAGGGTATGGGTAGGCACAAATTCTCCATTTACTTTTCTTTGAACACGATGCACAGATATGACGTCTTGGGGAGCAAGATTTTCTTCAATTTCCCCGCTGGTCAAACTGTCCAATGCGCAAGTGTTTACCACACCGCGTGAGGAATTCAAGCTTTTGTGTACGTCGCTGTGTCCTTTAGTATTTTTGCAGCCTGGGATGCTGATTATGCTTCTACCAGGAGCGTGCCATTACGAGCTCATATGCAAGATTTTACAAGACCAGCAATGTTATCAAGACCCTTTTGAATGATAAAAGGGCTTACGCTAGAGAACTTTGTTCCTTCCTCTGCTCTATTAACAATCAACTAGTGAGGACCACAACACTCGGCTACTTCTTTTACAAACTCTGTACCATATTTAATGGATTTTTTTGGTTTTCGCCATTAAAATAAGTTTTAATTTTCATCCCCTAGTGCTCCCCACCCACCACGGAGTCCAACAAGGGGTCACCCCACTGGGATGACAGGGCTACACAGGGGATATAGCAGGCTCGCCGTCCCACTCACCCTGGAGTTCGGTATAATACCTAATCCTGGCCGATTGACTAGATGTGGGCTAGTCTCTAGCCTCCCGTTTAGGTGAAGCAGAAACCAAAGCGGTGTATTAAGCTGCGTCCCTCCCTAGTCACTGAAAAAACAGAAGGCTCAGGCTCAGATATGTAACCCTCAACCAACCAGGATATTTTTTTCCACTGACACGGGTCTCCATGCACGGCTAATACGTGGGTGGGCATTTTAATCTACTGGCTCCCTCACCATTCAGAGGTTGCCCACATGAGGGATTTAAGGTTGGCTCGGGACCCTGGGTGCGCCAAACCTCCACCCATGATAACAATTTTAAGCAACAAAAGGAAGAAAATAATTGTATTCCAAATGCATGTAAAAGAAGCTCTACTGAATACAGTATTTAAATATTTGTTACAGTGTTTACATAAACTATTTCATAAAAATCAGTAATTTTTTTTCTAAACTTTTTTCTTGCAAGCAGCTATATCATGTCACTGTTTGGTAAGATTTTATTTGGGATGTAAATATCTTTAATATACAGTATTTTAATCAAAATTGTTATTTTTGATCAAATCCAATTCAAAAATTTTTCCATGTAATGGTGGTGGGGGGAAAATCTTTGTGTCACATCTTTGGGAGATAAGTTTGGTATTTAATGATCTTTTCGTTTTTGAGCTATGCTGTCCACTGACACACACACCTATTTCTAAAAATGATTTTTTTGGAGTCAAGGTACTTCAAAATATATATTTCTGGTGAAATTTTGACATCAAATTTTTGGATGGAATACAATACCTTCTCTATCCACTATGTACATTGTACATATGTGCTAGAGAAAATAATTTTGTGTTATTGATGGTGCTGTAATACAATATCTGCTTTTTGAATAGGATTTTATAATCTTACTCACTTCCAAACTCCCTTGTCGGCTGTTACTCTGTCACTAGCAGCTTCAAACTTCTAATCAATGCATAGTACAACAGCTTTCTTTCGTTGACACCTTGAAGATAAATAAACCACACTGGCAACTAAGTAAAATAAATAGTGGGCATCCACATTTAATGTACAAATAGAACTTGTTAGCACTACTGTTAATCCGTGTATGGTAATCTCGGAATGTGGGATAGGAAGTGAATATTAAATTCCATACAATATCAAGTACCTGCATTGAAATTTAAGGTTCGCGCAAAAGAACATTGCCAATTGATGCAACAATGTTGTTTCATTCATACTTTTTTTTGTTTTAAATTTTATTTTCTCTCTCCCATCTCTGCTATCTTGGTTAAACAGGATTTTACTTTCTAATAATTATGCAATAATTAAACTTTTTCTCTCTTTTCTTTCTTTTTTTGTTTCTTTTTTAGTTTAAATCAATGAAATAGCACAGAAGTGAGCCAGGGGTCCATGGAAGTTAAAAATATTTAAACATTTATATGTCTGCCTGGGTGTGTGATCGTAGCATGTCTGTCTCACATTAAACAGGTTGCGAGTTCAAATCTCACTTAGTGTTACCAGGTAAGGTTTTTTACGGGGTTTTCCCTTATCCTGAGAAGACGAATGTCAAGTAACTACTTTAAGTTTCATGGACCCCAAAATCATTTGAGCATAATTTTACCAATTTCATTCATCATTCCGATATAACCAATCAGGTTAAAGGACATTAAATTACAAAAAAAAAAAAAAAAAAAAAACATTATTTGTCTTTTCAGAATAAGGAGATAAGGGTGAACTCTGAATTAAGCTGCCAAACCACTGATTAAAATAGAAAATCCCATAATTAATATTTCAACTCTATAAAGAAAAATGTTTTTGTCAATGAGAATATTTTATAACCCTTAAAATATTGTCTAAAATCCTGTTGACTTAGAAAACTAGTTAATACTCAAATCCTAACCTGCAAAATTCACAGCTTATAATTATCTTTCTTTGCATAATCTGGGGGATGTATATTGTAAATGCAATACAATTTACTTCCAATTATTATTGTGCAGATTATCTGTGCATT
This sequence comes from Hymenopus coronatus, assembly GCA_030762935.1. Taxonomy (NCBI): domain Eukaryota; kingdom Metazoa; phylum Arthropoda; class Insecta; order Mantodea; family Hymenopodidae; genus Hymenopus; species Hymenopus coronatus. The sequence goes on from CM060897.1 coordinate 35,371,175, forward strand.
TAAAAAAATCTAATGTGCTCCATTCACATGACTTTCTCTACATCTCTGTAACAAATTATTGCTAGTAAGCTATTCTTCTATCTACTTCATGCTAATCGAGAAAAACATTAGCAGAAATGGTCTTATTTCTTGCTTCTTTGTAAGTTCAACAGAAGTAAGGCAATACACATGTTTTAAAATGTGGTTACTATGGGAATGATATCAGTTTCTTTGCATGGCCAAGCATTGACACGTTCCATTATGAGAAGTATTTTAAAACTGAACTCAATAACAAGGGATATCTCAAAAATTGCCAACTCCATGAAAAAAATGTATATGACAAATTGTGTGTTTTATTGAGATCTATAATTTTTGTTAGGTAAGTTTTTGTCTCTCTCTTACGGTTTACTAGTTATGCAAAATTCAATAAAACTCATCTAGAATAAAGAGGTCTTCAGTGGCTATTCCCAGAAAATTCAAGATATACAATTTATTTTTCATGTAAATATCTTAGATATAAGAGATTTTAATGAAAATCGTTAGAGCCATTTTTGAGAATAACAAAATTTTCGAACATTTTTCCATGTAAAGGGTAGTTTGGGGTTTGAGGATTTTCTTGAAAATTTTTGTGTTGCATCCTTGGCAGATACCAAACTTAAATACCAAGTTTGGTAATTAACGGCCTTTTTGTTTTTGAGCTATGCTGTCCACAAAAAAAAACACACACACACACACCAGGGACCCTTTTCTAAAAATACTTTTTTTGGATTCAGGGAGTCCTAAAACATGTATTTTGGGTGAAATCTCGGTATTGAATTTTTGGGTGGAATACAATACCTACTTCCACTATACAAAATACGTGAAGAGAAAGTAAAATGGGTACTTCATTTTTCTCTAGGAAACAGCAATAAGCAACCCCCCATATGACAATTAGTGCCATTTCCATTGTTTAAATGATGGCTCGGTGGCAATAAAGTACTGTTTCCAATGTTTGACTAGCCTATTCCATATAAACCAGAAACAAGCTCAGTTTTCTGATGTTAACCAGCGTGAGTCATGGAAACAAGTTAAAATGAATTAGTAAAACATGGCAGAGAAACAAAAAAAACATGTATTCATATTACAACAAATATTAGAATTAATTGAAAGACTTGAGAAGAAGAAAACTGCTGCAAAATTAAGTGCTGATTTTGGTATTGGAATGCAGATTTTGGAACATTAAAAATCTGACATGTTCCATTAACATCACTTTCTCTACATCTCTATAACTGTTAACAAGTTTATTCTTCTATCTATTTCATGATAATCGAGATAAACATTAGCAGAAATTGTCCTAATTACTTGGTTCCTTTTAAGTGGAAGGGATAAAATCTAATGTGTTTGGTAAAGAAACCTTTTATTCAAAACATTAATCTGTTATCTACATCATGCTAAACAAGATAAATATAAACAGAATTACTTTTATTACTAGCTTCTTTGTAAGTAGAAGGGAAATAAAATGCACAGGCTAAAGCAATACTCTCGTCCTATAAAAGCTGGTCGCTATGTGAAACAATTGAAATTACAATCTCTTGGCTTTCCAGGAGTAGACAAACAAGAAATGAGAAGAAAGATGTCTTGCTGTTTGAGAAAAGTTTAAGTAACTAAAATTGAAACCAAAAATCCAGAATATCATGAAAATGGATAACTGTACAAAAAAAATGTATATAACATAAATTTTGTGTTTTAATGAGATCTTCATTTTTAGTGTACCTTAACTCTTTGTAACCGTTTAAAATTAGGTACAATAAATGGTGGCTACATCACCTAAGTAAAGAAAGGTATGGACGGGAAAGAAAATGAAATGATCCCCTAGGCCTCGAATACTCTTAATACTATTGGTGTCGAAGAAAACAAGAGTTAAGTCAAGCAAGACTGGATAGGAAAGGTAAAAGAGGGGATCTGATATGTGGAAAGGAAGAAATATCAGTCCAGGTCAATAACTCACTAAGCTGACCATTGCTTATTGGTGAGAGCCCTTCCCTTTAGTTCATCACATAGTTTTGTTTATTTTGGTTCCTTAAGTCTTCAAATTAAGGAAGCAATTAAAGAGTCTACTTTCTATTATAACAAAATTGATATGTGATTACTAACAGCTGCACCACATGAAGGTGAATCAGACAGGCTTTTTGTCCAGGTCAGTTCCTTTAAGCCTTCAATTAATTATTAAAGGAATTAAAGGTAAAATGAGTATGCAGAAAATACAGAATTTTGTCAGGAACGTGATTTTAATTCTAGATTATCTGCATGAAAAAGCATGAAGAGAATTATATTTAATAAATTAGATGCTTTTGAAGTGGTTTAGCCAAAAATGAGCAGGTGACATAGTTTCAGCTGTGATGTGTGACAAAATGACTAATTACTTTCTCTACACATACTATGTACAAGCATATAGAGAAGGTATTGTATTGCACCCAAAAATTTGATACCGAGATTTCACCAAAAATACATTTTTTAGACCCCCTGATTAAAAAAAAGAGTATTTTTAGAAACATTCCTGATGAGTGTGTGTGCATATGTCTGTAGGCAGCATAGCTCAAAATCGAAAAGTTAGTTAAATACCAAACTTAGTATTAAATTCAATATCTTCCAACAATGTGGCACAGAGAAACCCCAACTACCCTTTACATGGAACGTTTTTCAAAAATTTTGATTTTCTCAAAAATGGTTCAAACAATTTGACTAAAATGCTATATATTACAGATATTTACATAAAAAATAAAATGTACATTCTGAATTTTCTAGGAGTAGCCTCTGAACACCTCTTTATTCTGGATGAATTTGACTTAATGTTGCATAACGTAAAATGTAAGAGGTAGACAAAAACTTACTACACAAAAAAATGTAGATTTCATAAAAATGAAATAGAGATATTCCTTGTTATTGGTTTCAGTTTTAAAATAGTTCTCACACAGGAATTTGTCAACTCCTGGCCATGCAAAGAAACAGATTTCAATTACATAGTAACACCTTTTAAAATATTTGATTATTCCCTTATTTCCCTTCTACTTATAAGAAAGCAAATTAATAGGACCATTTCTGCTAATGTTTATATCAATAGCAGCTTTAATAAACTTTTTAACAATAATTTGTTACAAAGATGTAGAGCAAGTCATGTGAATGGAACACATCAGATCCCCCCCCCTCCACCCCATGAAGCTCTAGGGTTAGGGGAAGAATTTCCTATTTGCATATGTATGTCTACTTTAAAAGCCTTAAATTACAGTTTCTTGATTATTCATGCATTATCTTCTCAACATTATGCCAATATACTGACATAACAACACGCATATCTGAAATAACAAAATATGTTGATTCAGAGCATGTCAGTCTAAGTGGCTCAGTTGGTTAGTTGCTGGCCTTCTGATCCCAAGATCATGGGTTCAAACCCAGCCCAAACCAATGGTTTTTAAGTGTGCTTAAAAGTAACAGTACCATATTAGTAGATTTACTGGCACATAAAAGAATCCTGCATGACAAAATTCCACACACCAGCATGCTGATATGATCCTGGTAATTGACAGTGTTTGTTAACAAAACAAATATTCATTTATATGCACAACCTGGAATTTTTTATTACTCTGGCTTCACTTACTCATAATTAATCAGAACTTACTGGAAGAAGTGTCAGAGACCGCTGTCTCCATTTTAAATCTGGATTCATTTATATAGTCATATTCAGAGATATACAGCTTTACACTAAATATTAGCATAATGAGATGCATTTCAAGTATATTAAACTGAGTTTTATTTATGGATATTCATTAACTGCTGTAGTACTTAGCATTCCATTCTATATTGGGTGTGAAAGACTGCTTAATTTTCCTCAGAGGCTTGAAGTTTTCTTACATGCCATAAATGTACGACTCAGGACCAACAGCTTTATTTCCCTTCCAAAGGAAGCCATGCTAGGGATTTTTACGTCCAAAAAAAGCAGTCGTTCTCCGCCAGGTTTGAACCTGCAACCTTGGGAACCTCAAGCTGGTATGTTAACCCTAGACCATGAAGGATGTTGAAGCAATCTCATCTGAGTTTACTGCTGTACTTAGGACTTTATTTTATTTTGTTTTGTATCATGTAAAACAGTCATATTTTACAAAAACAGTATGTACAAAATGAAAATGCAAGAATATAAATAACAATACAAGTTGTCTCAGATTGACAAGAGAATGGCTACACCAGCCATGGTCCATTTGGCAGCCTCCGCCTTCGTCCTCAGGTTGAATGTCCACACAAATGTAGGACCACGTATGCGAGTTTTATACACAGGACATTCATACATGTGTTTAGTTTCCAGTTTATCCTGTGTTATGGCCTTGATGTACAGCACTGGCATCACAGGATACAGTTCTTTGAGACGAGCTTCAGTAATGTGTCCTGCTGATTCATCCCAACGAGCACCTTCCATGAACAGTCCATGTATATAGGCACCTTCTCTAGGAGCAGCCCTTAGAGCAACACCACAATAAAGTGATAAGCATAACAGTTTCATGTGTTACATTCTTTTTTCTATCTAAATAAATAATAATAACAATAATAATAATGATAATAATAATTGAAGTAGAGTAGAACCTCACTAATCTGGTCTAATTGGGGCTCTAGCTTGTCCGAATTAATGAAAGTCCGGATTCAAAAAAATCATATGAAATGAGCCAAGGTACATATTTACACACTGTGTTCAGTAAAAAGAATGTGTATTTTAAATTTAAGAAATTCAAAGGTATATCATTGTTCCACAGTACAGAATTACAGTACTCCGCATGGCAATCAAGGCACACTCATTGATCACACTTGACATACTTAATGGTTTGAAGAAACTGCTGTTGTCTTCCTTTGACATTAATTGCTTTAATAATTAACTTGTGCAGATGCCTCAAATGTTCGTAATATGCACATGTTTTCAGTTGTTTTTTTCAACCTTGGGAAGCTCAACAACACAAACTGTGGCACAAACAGGCAGTGTGAGTGAAGGTTGTCATGTATTTAACTCCTATCTGGATTAAGAGAATTCTGGACTAATGCAGTCTGGATTAATGAGGTTCTACTGTACTTAGTTATTACATATGTAAGACTCCCTAAATTTGGCCCTGGCCACTTTTCAGAAGGGTAGCCCTTAGTCCAATGTGAGCAGAATATTTTTCCCAAGTACAGCTTTAGACTTAATAATCTAATATGCATCTAAAATAATGTTTACTATGATTTCATGCTGGAGAACATTTTCTTAACATAATTTAAAGTTTATAATTCTTTCTACCATTGGACTTAAAAATTGCTCTCCCCCCTCATTCGAAAGTATTCCCAATTCAATTCAATATTATAATAACACTTTATTCTTGTAATTTATTGTTCCTTTCCTTTTTTTTTTTTCACAGTTCATTTCCATGTTTTTTATCTTCTCTATATTGCTCTTATGTTCTTACAATTTTTGTCTAAAATTTTATTTATGTTAGTTAAGGCATTATTCACTCTAGACCAGGCGTCCCCAACAGAACGCACGCTCGGGCGGCAGTAAAAGCCCTCAAGCCCTGACCGTCCGGTTGCGGACAAGAAATGGAGGTGCTACAGTAGCAGAACTACGATTGTGTAAATTTACCTACACTTTCACTGTCAGTTACATAATAATGATAGCAGTATTTTATACACTTTAATACTGATCTCTAATATAATACAAAATAAAATCTAATTGGCAGGAAATTCAATTAACGAAATACAAATACTCATATAAAACTAATAAACTAAATAAATAATGTAATATGACTAGACCTTGTTGGTACTATGCAATTCAATGAAGTAAACAATACAAATAAACATAATATTCTTCAAATAAATGTCTCTATGAAAACTGCTCTTTCTTAGCTATCCGACAATTGCAGTGATTTTTGCAGTTGTCTGTCTGCAGCTGTTGAAAACGTGGGCTATTGTTTGCATGCTGCCCAATTGCAAACATGTTTCAAGTGTTCATCACTTAATTGGCTTCTGTGACGTGACTTTGTACACTTCATTAAGAAACACAGTGATTCACAAACATAGGTTGTCCCGAACATGCACAAAATTCTTTCCAGCTGGATTGTGGAGTTTAGGAAATCTTTCGTGTCTTACAGAGGTGTAGAAATGGTTTATACTTTTTCTATTTTAATATTTATTTTTTAACTCAATATTATTTTGCATATCTATTACTTCCAACTGCAGTTTTACAGGACTATCGAGGATATCCCCTGAAAATGATGTTGCAAATAACTTAAATTGTTTCTCAAGTGGTATAATGTCCTGGAATCTACATTTGAATTCTTCGTGCAATTGTTGCAGTATGGTTATATATTCATCAAAGTCCAAGGTTTCTAAACACTGAATCACTGAGGTTATGGTGGAAAATGTAGCGTCATTGCAAGTAATGGCATTGCAAATTATATTTTGTTTAGAAGTTTAGAAGTTTGTAACACACTACACTTTTTGCCACGTCATTTTCTTCCACAAACAGAAAGTTTTCTTCCCATTCTGCTCAAAACGTCATAGGTGTGGATGACCGTCTTCCCAATGTGGATGTACCAGCCATCATAAGTAGGACACCACAGCACTAATATGTAGCGTTACACTGCCACTGCATGGATATACTGGACTGTGTTAGCTGTACAACCCACAATGAGTGTAGCGTTAACCCTGTGTGCCCTTAAGCGACCTTGACTTGATTTGGGGATGCCTGCTCTAGACAGTATACTTTCTTTTCTCCAAATTTGCTTCCATGCATTTGAATAAAATGTGTTGTATATCTTTCTTTCCCCCACATAGTGCACATTCACCTTGTGGATAATTTCTCTGCCCTTTTATCTCCATATTCTTACTCTTAACCATATCCCACCTCTTTCTTTCTTATTGGTATTATCTATATACCTCTCTCGTACTGAGTTATTTTTCAATATACCTATCGTAAAATACTAATGACCTCTTTTCAGTTATCTGACTAAGTAACTTTTGTATCTCAAGGTTTGAAAACCTTCTTCTGGCAATCTTCCAGAAACCTTTGCTGTTTGTTTCTCTTTTTCTCCAAACATTCCCTAATCTATTATTTTTCTAAGTTATTTCTTAATGCATTTATTCAAGCCATGCTTTGTGAACTCGTTTTTTGATATTTTAAGCATTGTTTTAACAAATTATCTTTTCCTAAATTCTTGATCCTATACCAGTATTTCAAAGCACTTTCCATCAGTGCTTTTCTTTCTTACTTCTCTTCCCATTTCAATTTGAGCTACTTCATTAGCTGTTACTAATGGCAATCCTAATACTTCCTTACATAACATCCTATGTACTAAATCCACAACTTCCCATCCATTTTCAAGTCCCCATATGTCAACATCATATTACATTCAAGCCTTGACCTCTGAGTCGTACACCCTTTCCAACCATTTTATCTCCAACTTTGGCATTTTGTACAGCCAACATTGCAGCTTTCCTTTTTACTAAAGCTGATCCCTTTTGGTTTTCCCATTTACATGTGCTTCATGTTACTGTAGGTAAATGTTTGCAGATGATGACATACATTTAAGGGTGCTCAACTACAAGGTCATTAACATTCTTATAATACAAATCATTGGTAAAATCCAGCAATAAAATATAAAAATAAATCATAATAAAAGTCAGAGATAAAATTTGGTATATGTAAAACTGATCATTGCAAAGTTAGAGATAAACATAGTTACAAAATAAGAACTGAAGCTTTCCTGGCGACGTGTTAATTCAAACTCTTCTCGGGCTTCTAGCCAGGTTTTTACCTGGCTAGAAGCCCGAGAAGAGTTTGAATTAATAGTTACAAAACTACCCCAAAGTTATGAAAATATATATGAGTGGCTAAAATCCGATTTGAATGTTAATCTTTCACAGACAATTAGAAGCCTTTTTGACTGCTTAGCTACCATCCGCCAGGACCTCTGTAAGACTGACTGGCAGTGCAGAGACCCCCAAAGATCTGCTAGATAAATACACTCTACAACACCAAAATCACCTCCTCACGATGAGATTCACAAGAGGAAGTTACTCAGTTTATCAGAGTGTCCACCACTCAGCTCGTTTCCGCAGAGAGCTGACCACTCTTCATGCCATCATGGTAGCACTGCTCTCTATATAACATGTGTGAAGTCATATATACAAGATATTGCAGTTCATTCACTGGCAAACCCACAAGGCCAGAAATACACATTAATACCAGAAGTATGTAAAACATGGAGGGAATTCATGTTTGCAGAAATAGCTTCATTATACATTTTGCTGTAGATAAAAGTACTCAAATTCAAAAAAAATATGTCATTATAATAGCTTAATCATTCACAATATGTGTGATATGTATAAATTGTGTGTTTTAATATCTGTATTTTCTTATAGTTAAAATGTGGTTGTTCTAGAACACTTAATACAGCCTATCTTACAATACAAAAGAGTATTAAAAAATTGGGTGAAATTTTAGTAACAGCATCTCAATCTACAAAAACACCTTGAGCAAGTACAAAATCAAGCTTCAAGATTAATAATTGGAGCAATTAAAACTACTTCGTTTGAAGCATTACAAAACTGTATGAATAACAAATCAATTATAATGAAACTTGAAAAACAGACATTATTAAAATTATGAAAAAACTAATAAGATTTCTAAATCTGAGAAATGGAAATGATATCAAGATCATCTTGTTAAGAATACTTAAGTTCAATTTATTCAAGAAATAATAAAAATAGAGAGAAAATTTACAAATACTTATGTACAAAGAGAATCTATTACATAATAATTGAAGTGCTGTAAATAACAGTAAATATATTCTGAAATTGTCTGCATACAGTCTATATGATTCAGGTTTTGCATACATGTCTTTGTTCAAGCGTGTATTTTTCAGTGAACTAATAACAAGACAAGAACAGCAACAATTATAAGAATATTCAAAATTAATTCATAATCTCAGATGTTTGGTGTGCTTTTTACTTTCTCTACTTGGTACATAAGTACACAGGTAGAGAAGGTATTGCACATCCAAAAATTTAATACCAAGATTTCACTGGAAATGTACTTTTAAAGTCTCCTGTATCCAAAGCATTTTTAGAAAAAGGTCTGTGCATGTATGTATGTCTGTGAACATAACTCAAAAACAAAAAGTCGGTTAAATACCAAACTTTGTATTTAAGTTCTGCGTCTTCCAAGGATGCAACACAAAGATTTTCAAGAAAATCCCCCACCCCAAATTATCCTTTACACGGAAAATGTTTTGGAGAGTTTAATTTTCTCAAAAATAGCTCTAACAATCCTGTATATTAAAATACTTATATGACAAATAAAATGTAAGTATATTTTGAATCTTCTGAAGTCTGCTTGCATAACTGGTAAGACATACACAAAAAGTTACTACACAAAACATATAGAGCTCATTAAAACAAACAATTTATGCCATATACAATCTTGTCGTGGCGTTAACCATTTCTGAAATATTCCTTGTTATTTGCTTCCTTTTCTCATACAGAAATGTGTCAGCTCCTGGCATGCACAGAGAATTAATTTCCATTACATATCAACCAGCTTGTAAAAGATTTGACTAGCAGTTTAGCCTAGTGTATTCCCTTATTTCTCTTATACTTACAAGGAACTAAGTAATAAGACTATTTCTGCTACTGTTTATCTTGATTAGCATGAAGCAGATAGAAGAACAAGCTTTTTAAGTATAATTTGTAACGGAGATATAGAGAAAGTTTTGTGAATGGAACACATCAGATTTTTATTTTTGAGATGCACAATGAACAAATTTTATTCTTTATGGCATGAGCAGAAAAGGCGGTAGCTAAGTTAACATTCTTAGCTGATAAAGTGCAGTCTTGAGCATGTCATTCACCATTAGCAAGAAGCAGAACATACCAAGGTCACTGTAGTGCAAGTGAATCATGCATTCATACATGTGATCATGGCTAGGCCACAAACAGTGATGGTGCCAAGAAATAAGACCATCAGAATCAACAACTATTGGCGGACCAACAGCCGTGTGGAACATGGATATATAAATGGAACAGAAAATAGATAAGAACCCAGAATCAGCTCAACACAAGATGACATTGCCAACTATGAAATGATCCAGCCTTCTCTGGAAGCTGAGAATAAACATGAAGATAAACTTAACAAAATATCTTCTGATTAATTAAAATTAATTACTAAGTTGATTATGTAACACTACATCACTTACTTTTATTATTGGAAAATATGTTTCAGAAGCCATGTGCCTCAATTGTCAATTCCTTTAGTAACTGCCAGAATTGCTTGCTGTGGTGGTTGTCATTGACCCTAGTAGTGGTTTGATGAACCTCTACAATAGTAGGTCACTGGCAGGATTTTGAAGTTGAAAACGTGGTTCTTGATTTTCTAAATATATATGTTTTCCCAAACTTTTAATCCTGTCTTCCTTGTAATATTTTTGAGTATTTTCGGATTTTTATTTATTGTGTGTTGCTCTTTCCAAAAATGTCACGCTACTGCAGATTTGTCTTCTTGTTTAAGTTTAATATTTCTGTAATGTTCTTTTGCTCTTGTTTTTATGTTTCTTTTTGTTTGTAATAGATTTTTTACACAGTTGTTGCAGCTTAACTGATATATTCCTGGTTTGTTTTCTTGTGGAATATCATCTTTTAATTCAGAATTTAATATCTTTTTATGGAGTAATTGTTTTTTTGGGGCTAGAATGATGTGTCATTTGAAGATCCTCTGGAATTTGTAGAAAGTTGTAGGGTGATATGTAAACTTCTTGTAAATCTTATTTCCCTTCTCATTTGGAGGATCTTTTATTCTCTTCCTATTTTTGGCCCTGTTAACTTTTTTGAATACCATTTCTTCCCGGAATCCATTCTCTGTAACTATGTACAATATTTTTGCCAGTTTACAGTTGTATTCTTTTATGCCCATTGGTACATTTACCACCACAGCAAGCAAGGCAATCAACTAAAGGAATTGACAATGGAAACACATGGCTTCTGAAATATGTTTTTTAATAATAAAAGTAAGTAATTTGGTGTTACTAAATTGGCTCACTAATTAATTTCAATTGATAAAACACATAACTATCACAAAGTCCACCATATATCAGTATTAATCTTCTGATTATTTTAAACAGTAGTATTGATATAGTTTATTTCCAAGTGAATGATAAGAGCTGGCAACTTACGTAAAGTCTTCTCGTTGTTTCCGTGTAACATCACAGTGAAGACACATTTTGTCAAGTGGCCATTCATTTTTCCTCGCTGTTTGTTGCATTATAGCTGTAAGAAAGGACTGTGGGTTGAAGAAACCGGCAAGCCACACTGTGGCTGGGAGCTGAAAAATAATTATTTATGTCATAATGTAGCCAACAGGCAATAAGAGTTTTATTATATCTACTGAATAAATCACATAATCTTGACAAATGTATAAACTCTAAATTATTATTTACTCAGCTTTATGTACTAATGAGCTTCTCAAATGACAGTAATGACAAAGAAAATGTTAATAGCTGTTGCAATGATATAGTTTTGTTTTAAAACTTAAGTTATATGCTACATTGTGCAATTTTGATACACAGGTTCATTAATTTATAAGGTAACCCCTCTTGCACTCTCTTTCCAATGTGCGAGAGAACCAAGAAAAATTGTGCTGGCAAGGTACACTAAATTCCTTACCATATTAGTAAATGCTGGAAATATTAATCTTCTATTCCCAAACAGGCAGCACATCTGATAAAAATATTGTGTATCGTGCATGACTATAGGGTTTGAGTTTTAACAGACACGTAGCATTTCTCGTAGAAGATGGAGATGCATCTGTTTGTTGAGCTAATTTTTTTTGGTGACGTTTGAGAATATTTTTCTAAACTAGTACCGATTATATATAGTTTATTTTCTGTTAAAATTGATCTTCTCTTTCGAAGCTTTGAACTTATGCACAATTGTATGTGTAGTTTTTCTTGCAGGTGGTACAGAGTTTTGAAGCATTTCTTTTAATTCACTGCACATCTGGCAACAGATTCATGTTTAAAGTAAACTTTACGAATTAAGGCATGTTCTTTCACAAATAAATGATGCACCTTTTGACTGCTACGACAGAGGCACCAGACTAACTGGACCTGATGCAGCAATAACAGTGAGATATGATACTAATGCTCCTTAGTGCAGGAATTGGCTGTGTGAAATCCTGGTAGATGGCAAGGAAAGAGCAAAGGAGACATAGACTATGAGAGGGGCTAACTTATAATTTAACAACCCTATATAAGTATCATTCCAGAATTTTTCAGCAGCAGCCACAAATTCTTTTTAATTGAGATACAACTAAAAGCAATGTTTTAATTTTGTCTAAATAACTGTGTTTCTCTAATTCCTTTTTAATTATAAATATAGAATCTCAGAAATTTGTAAACAAGTATATTAACAATTATAAATCTATTTATCATCAAAAAGTTTCATTACATATTTCATTAGAGGCCTAAGGGATGATGATGTATGCTTAAGGGTGTTCAACTACGTGTTCATTAATAAAATAGATGATTTCAAAATGTAAAAATAAATAATAATAAATAATAGAAAAAATCACAGATAAAATTCAGTATACATAAAATAATCATGGTAAGAGCAGAGATAAAGATAAATTTACAAGGTGTGGAAAAAATTACATAAATGTAACTAAATCCTATTTGAAAGTGTACTTTTGAAGAAATTTAGAAACCTTTTTGACTGCTTGGCTTTCATGCGCAAGTTGGCAGTTACTGAGAGTACCGAAGGAATGCTAGAAGAATACAACACATAATAGATAGAGCAACAGACCTTCACTGCATAGCAGATAAATAGGCTCAGGGTCCCCCCTTAAAAAGGCAACAGTACATAAATTTATAGAGGCCAATTCACAGTCGAGCCAAAATCATGATGAAAATGATGATGATATTTAAAGCCACTCAACTACAAGGTCATTAGCACCATTATAAAGCAGATGATGGCAAAAGCCAGAAATAGAGATCAATATAAAAATAAAACATAAATCCAGATGATAAAATTCAGTGCAAGTAAAACTAAATCATGGCAAAAGTCAGAGGTACACATGAACTACAAAATTAACCCAAAAGGTATGAAAAATGTAAATATTTCCACAGGAAGAGTCTGCAAAGATCATAAAATGTGGATCCAATTGCAGTTTTGCTCTTATGCTCATAAATATCTAAAGAAGAACTGAAGGCGAAAGAAGAAATTTAAGAGCCTTTTCTTATATAAAGTACCTATTGTTTAGGATTTGGAGTTTTATTATTCTAGACAAATATTGAATAATACATATAATGACCATATCAAACCAATTTTCCAGTATGGTAGTGAAATAATTTTTACAGCAAACAATCAAATTTAGATAAAGTAGAGAAAGTTCAAAATCAAGTACTGCATCATTATTACAGGTGCTGTTTCATCTACTCCTATGTCAGCCCTGCAAGGATTTACACACAACATATCACTACAGGCAGACAGAATTCAATGTAGACTTGTCTTATATGAAAAGTTGAAAAGACTACTAGAGAAACTATACACATACTCCTAGAAACTTAGAAACCCAACAAGGCTTTATACAAAAAGTTAAAGCTCTACAAAATCAATACAGCTTATCATTTAACATTTGTAATATAGAAAAGTTATCCTCTCTGCCTTATCCTGTCAATAGAATTAAAATTGTAACATAGAATTAATGAAACAAATTAGCAAATAAGAGCAAATCCAATTCAAATAAAACAAGTTACCTTAGAAACTATCTACACAAAATTCCCAGAAAATGAGTGGACCATATTTATACTGATGGATCTAAATATGGACATAATTTTAATGATACAACAGGTGCTGGAATATACAGAAAATTATTTTGCTCTTACATATCTCTTGGTCCAAACTTCGATGGTGAACTTGGGACAATCAATTCTGCACTGAAACAGCTTTTCTACCACATTAATTTCTTCTTCTTTAGTGATTCAAAATCTGCATTACAAGCCATTTATACCAGTGTATGTAAAACAAAAAGAACAGCTGAACTCTACCAAAGTATTAAACACTTACAATCTCTTCACAAATCAATAGTTTTACAGTGGACTCCCTCACACTCTGGAGTCCTTGGTAATGAAAAGGCCTTAGCAAAAAAATGTTTTCCATTGTTTATTTATACTCTTGATTTAAACTGTCATATGTTTTTTGTTGAATGCTTTTCTGTATTAACCTTGTTGGACAATGCAACAATAATTCCAGAATGTCCAGATCAAAAGCTATTGCTCTGTTTTGATTACATACAGAACATGATTGCTTGGCTGCCCATCTACATAAATTAAACAATCATCCAACTTCAAATTGTATACTTTGTAGAGAAGAGGATTCTACAATGAATGGCTCATCTTATGTAGTGTCAAAATTTAACAGCTACAGATCTCTCATTGTGCTACTGGGAAACAAGAAGGCAAATAGAAGATCTCCAATATGCTGAGCATTAGCAACCATCCATCAACCATTTTCAATTTTTAAAAATTTGTGTCTTGGAAATTTGGTATTATTATTTTTTAAGCAATATCCACTTATAAGCTGTGTATAAAGAAACTACGATACACTCAACTAAAAGAATCAATGCTCAATGAATTTGAGAGATTCAGGGCTCCACCTGCTGGAATTTCTTTCAATTTCCCAGGTGGTGGTAGCGTGTCTGCCTCACATTCAAAAGGTCGTGAGTTCGAATCTCATTTAAAGGTTTTTTTTGGGGGTTTTCCCTTATCCTGAGAAGACGAATGTTGAGTAACTTTAAGCTTTGTGGAACCCGAGATCATTTGAGCATCATTTCACCAATTTCATTCATCGTCCGATATGACCAACCACGTTAAAGGACGTTAAACTACCCAAAAAAAAAAAAAAAACTAAAGACAGCACCAGCAGCTGTTTTGTCATAGCCATCTTGAATAATTTCTACAGTGAAGAGGGTATTATGCACAATGCAGATCTAATATTAATTAACAAAAGAAGTTAATCTTTACTAAAGTTTTGTGTTAATTTTGAATGTTTACCTTGTAATTCATATAAGTACACTGTCATGCAAAAAAGGGTAACAGAATGTCCTTGAAAATGCATATAGAATTTTTTTATAAATTGATACGTAATTTTCAGTTAGAGTAAAACATTTGTTACAGCAAATAAATAATGATTTTATATAATATTTTAAAGGAATATAAACAGACTCTATTTCATTATTTATTTATTTTATTTTTAATTAGGACATTTTAATGTACAAATGATTTGTTTTTATGAATGATGTACATTCCAATGATATAATTTGTTGAAAATCACAACAATGTCCAATGCAAATTGCAACAATGTCAGAAAAGCAGGGATTTGTAAAATTTGATAGGCATACAGCAATGATGCTAAGCAGCATGCATAGTCCTTCTAAATGGATCACAGAATATCTCTTAAGGCCCAAGTTTTCATATTCTCATTTCCATGGTGCACAGGAAAACTCATTCTAACAGTGTATTTAACTGACTACATTTTAGCTGCAACCAAATTTTTTGAGTGTTATGCTTTTTTTACTGAATAAGGTATTTTCACTTTAGTCATTTCCATTCCTAGGTTATTGTGAACCAGCTTTTTTAAAAATATTAATACATTTAGAATGAGAAAAGACAGAAATAAATAAACTTAATAAAATGCATTTTTAGAAATTTGTTGTATCTTGCTATTACTTACCACAAAGTCTGACGCCCATTTTTCCAGCTCATTCATTCTCATCATAAGATCAGCAAACCATGGCCCTAGAGTTAGTAAGGAGGGATAAGCCCTTTTGGTCCATTCTGGTGGTACTTCATCCATGAATAAACATTTATCCAAGGCTTCCATGTCCGCAGTTATTGTTAGCTCCCCCTGTAAGCATAAACTTTTGAAATTACCAGAAATACAAATAAGAATAGTTGAGTACATGAGAGCCAATGAGCATGCTGCATAGGCTATAAACAGCCCTATGTGACTCAAATTAGTCAGATAAATTATAGCAATATTAGCTTTCAGCCCAAAGCATGTCACACAAATTCAAATCTTCAAGAAGATTGTCTATTTACTTTCTCAACTATCCTATCAAGATTTCAACGAAAATCAAAGTGTGACCTCCTTGAAGCCAAGACCTGATTTCTAGAGAGAGAGAGACAAAAACATAATCAACAAATCTGATGTTTTCCATTCACATGACTTACGCATACAAACTACCTATATTCTTACAAAAGATTATTCTTTAATCTACATCATGCTAATTGAGATAAACAGTGGCAGAATCACTCTTATTACTTGCTTTCTTGTAAGCAGAAAAGAAATAAGGGAATACACTAGGCTAAAGCGATAATCAAATCTTTTAGATGCTGAAACATTTGAGCTTCAGTTTGCTTTGCATGGTCCCATTTGAGAAGAGGTAGATTAAAATTGAAACCAATAACAATAAATATCTCAATTCTACAAGAAAAACATATTTGACAAATTATGTATTTTAACAAGATTTGCATTTTTTTGTGTAGTAAGTTAAGATTTTGTATTTATACTAAATACAAATATCAAGTTTGATATTTACAGTCTCTTCACTTTGAGCCACACATGCAAGTACACATGCACACCACATATTTCATAGAATGCATTTTGAAATGTGCACATGATCATTTGGTACTGGTTAGCTATTGGACATAGGGTCATGCTGAGCTGCTTCTGTATATGTCACGTCACATGGTCATGTGATCAAGTCATATTTCCAGAAGACCATGAAGCAGAAAATTTACTGGCTTGTAGTGTTATAATTTTTGTTACTTGCTACTTATTGAAAGATGGCAATTTTGTATTTATTTAATCTAAAGGAAAAAATAAGAAAAGTATTCATGGTAATCATTCCTGAAAAATAACAGTAGCCTGCCTGGGTAGTGTGGTGGTAGCGTATGTTATGGTTATGGTTAGTGTTTATGGGCACTCAACTACAAGGTCATCAGCGCCCTTATTAAACAAATCATGACAAAAGCCAGAGATAAAGCTCAATAGGAAGTATTATTAATAAGAACGAAAGATTAGTCTAAAAATTAAGGTAAAAAGTTTATCATAGCAAAAGCCACAGATTGGTGATTAGAGAAAAGAAAAAAAAAAAAAGTAATACAAAAAACAACTAAATCTGAAATTTGAAGGGTATCTTCGATAAAAATTCAAAAATCTTAGCTACCGCTCGACTATCGTCCGCCAGGATTTCTGCAAGACTGACCGGCAGTTGCAGTGATTAACACAATCTAGCAACACATGACGGACAGACAAATCTTCTCCACAAAGCGGACACAATGGAGGAGATTCACTCTTAAAAAGAAAACAATGTGTAAAATTGCAGTGGCCAATACGCAAACAAGCCAAAATTACTTCCTCCCGTCGAGAATGACGAGAGGAAGTTACCCAGTTTGTTGGAAGGTCTTTCACTACTCTAAGCTTGTTTCCGCGGAGAGCTGACCACTCATCGTGCCAGCACAAAACTATCGCCCTGCGCACAAGCTTAAAGTCTTCCGATGTTATACAAGAAATGTTTGTACTGGGCTCGGTGGTTGCCGTCTTTGCTGCGAAATCTGCCAGTTCATTCCCCGGCAAGCCAATGTGACTAGGAATCCATGCACACTCCAAATTAACTCCGGAAGTATATAAAACGTGGAGGGCATCCTGGATACGCTGCACGATAGGATGATAGTTGTAGAGATCACCAAGGCTCTGAAGTGCACTCAGGGAATCACTCAATATAAGGCAGTCACTTAAATTTCGACGGCCAACGATAGCAGAATGGCTCGATATATTACGTATAGCTCCGCACTATAAATAGATGTGCCACTATGAAAACCGAATGTATATTGTTCGTTATCATAAACAAAGGTACACCCAACACCAACGGTACACTTACTTCCGGCAGTATATATACAAGTTCGGTCATTGTAGTTTGATAAAAATTCTAAAAAACATCTACGGATACTAGAAAAAGGCAATGTAGACTTTCGGTGTGCCGTCATCCCGAGGTTTACGTGGGATGTTGTAAGTAACCAAGGTGGGTGCACCCTTTCTCCCTTGGGAAACATTCTAGGCATTACGATATCGTGCTTATGAAGAAGCATTCGGAAGCGAACACCTGGTGGCCGTGGACTATTTGAGATATTTCTATAACGTTCGTCCAGCTCGTTGTTAAAAAAAGAAGTGAACGTTAGATGCGAAGGCATGCACTTTAGCCCACAGCCATAATTTGTTAACAGGATATCATGCCTACACTGCAGAGGGGGTTCTGCCGATTCAGCATAAAGGCTGGCTACTTGACTGGTTGGAAAAGCTCCAACAGCCACACGAATACACTGATTATGGACAGTGTCTAATCTTCTCACCACAGATGGTCTTGCCGAAGAATAAACTATGCTTCCAAAATCTAACTTGGCTCGGATCAGTGAGCAATAAAGTCGTAGCAAGACTGTCCGATCCGCTCCCCAAGATTTGCCACTTAGTATCCGTAGAATATTCAGAGAACGGTTACAGCGCGCTTTCAGCTGTGCTATATGTGGTGACCAACACAGTTTTCTATCGAATATCAACCCAAGGAATCTCGTCTCATCCGCGAATGGTAGTAAAACTGTGCCAAACTGCAGCGAAGGTGGTAATCGCCAGAAGTTCACGCAGAGTGATTTCTCAGCAGAGAAGCGAAAGCCATTTTTAGAGTTCCAATCTGAGAGGTTGTCTAAACACCGCTGCAGACGGCGCTCCAAAAAAAAGATGTGCGCTGAGAAGTACAATAGATGGCAAAGTCGTCTACGAATAAGCAGGACGATACTCCTGGGAGAATACATTTTGAGATAGAATTAATTGATATAGCAAACAGCGTGACGCTTAGTACCCATCCCTGTGGCACTCCGTTCTCTTGAACAAAAATATTTGATAAAACCGAGCTGACCCTTACTCGGAAAACGCGGTCCCTCATAAACTCCTGAATGAATAACGGAAGGCGTCCACATATGCTCCAGTTGTATAGGGAACGTGTTATTCCTGCCCACCAACACGTATCATAAGCCTTTCCGAGGTCAAAGAACACCCCAACGGTTTGACAGTTCTTCATGAATCCATTCATTATCTGCGTCGAAATCGAGACAAGATGGTTAGCTGCTGAACGACGTCGTCGAAAACCGCACTGGGTGTTGGTCAGTAAGTTATGAGTTTCCAGCCACCATATCAACCGTCCATTGATCATGCGTTCCATCACCTTGCAAACGCAACTGGTGAGGGAAATTGGACGGTAGCTGGATGGAAGAAAACGGTCCTTTCCAGCTTTCAAAATAGGAAAAGTGGCGTCAACCCAAACACGATTATAGACCTCGAGTAGGAAGGCCTTACCTTCAGGAGAGAGATGTTGCAACATTTGGACGTGTATTCCATCAGGACCTGGTGCAGAGTTTCGCGAGGATGATAGTGCATGGTCTAGCTCCCTCATGGTGAAGAGTCGATTGTAATCTTCAAATTTTTAGAACGAAATTTGAAAACTTGCGACTCCACCTGAGCCTTAACGGGAAGAAAATCAGGCGAATAATTCTCTGAGCTAGACACTTGAGCGAAAGCACTGCCAAAAGTGTTGGCCATGTCAAACTTATCAACATCTCCTACAGATGTTTTAAGACTGGCGATTGGCGCATGAATCATTTTTCCGTCCACGCGCCTTAACTTATCCCATACGATAGAGGAAGGTGTATGTCGATTGAATGATGCTACAAACTTGCTCCATGATGTCTTTTTGCTATCCTTAACAACCTGCCTAGATTTGGCACGCATCTTTTTATACTCAATCAGGTTATCCAGTGTTGGGCGACGTTGGAAAGTCCTGAGAGCACGTCTGCGAGCACGAATGGCCTTTCGGCATTCATCAGTCCACCAAGGTACCGGAAATCGACGACTGGTTTGGGTCGTCGAACGTGGAATAGACTGCTCGGCAGCATCAAGAATATTTTTTGTGAGGTGCTCCACTAGAACATTCACAGAGTCGTGCTCGTTGTAATAAAAGACAGCCAGCCGGGAGTAAAGGTTCCAGTTGGTTTGATCTATGCGCCATCTAGGTAAACGTGTGGAACATGTATCTTGTGGCAAGAGACTGATAAGACATGGAAAGTGGTCACTAGAAATTAGATCAAAGATGATATTCCACTGTAAGAAAGATCCTAATGGTGGTGAACAAACTGCTAAATCCAAGTGTGAAAAACTGTTGAAACCATCAGAAAGAAATGTAGGTTCTCCGGTGTTCAGGAGAATTAGGTTAGAATTATTCAAGAAATTAACAAATAACTTACCTCTCGCACAAGCCCGAGGTGAGCCCCAAAGTGGATGGTGGGTATTTACATCACCTACCAATAGAAACGGTGTTGGTAATTGAGAAACTAGATCCCTTAAATCGATGAGCGAGAGGTCGTCACTCGGAGGAAGGTATATATTACAAATGGTGAATCTGGTATGTGACAGTATAATCCTTACAACTACTGACTGGATGTCGGACTGTAATGTTACAGATTGCGCGAATATATCATCTCTGATGAGCATCATAGTGCCTCCGTGCGCAGGTACACCCTCTTCCGATGATAGATCACACCTTACAGGGGTGTACCGTTTGATTTTGAAGCTGTCTTGTGGACGGAGCTTAGTCTCTTGCAAACATACGACCAAAGGATCGTTCTGGTTAAGCAGCAGTTCAAGCTCAGGTCGATGTGTTCTTATTCCACGTAAGTTCCATTGTGGAATAGCCATGTTCTTTATAATGGGATAAGTTGTACATTGTGGTTGTTTCTATTTTGAAGGCTGCGGAGGTCGGTTGAGTTTATTCTTTTTAGGTGTCGGGAAGACACCTTCTACTGGAGGATGGTCCTGCCTCTTTGTCACTGTCCTTCTGGTAGTGAGGGCAGTATCACCTTCCTCCATCTCCTCCACTTGGGAGGACCCCTTTCCAACTGAAAATTTCGGTTCGAGTACCTCGAACCGATTGGAAATAGAGACCGGCGAAGATGATAGTCGCCGACCTGAGTCCTTCCCAGTCGAATCCTCAGAAGAGGACCTCCGTGGACTCTTGTTTCCCTTTGTGGCTTTGGGAATAGGCTTTGCACTTTGTTTGAGGAAGTCAGTTCTCTCATAGGTGTTCTTAAACTTTCTTTCTGGTTCTTTATATATTATTAGCTTGCCAGACTTGTTGGTCGAGGTCGATTGCTTTGGCGGCGATTTAATTTTAGCGCTTTTTACAGTTTCAGATGTTACTACTGACTTAGATGTTGAAGTCGACGGCCTAGGAAGTGAGCTGGCTGTGAGAATCTTTTCTGCAATCGTGACCCCGTTTATATCGACGGGGACAACTACGGGAACTTGATGGATGTTCACCGTTACAGTTAACACACGTTGGAGCTGACGTGCATTCTCCGTCATGCGAGATTTTACCACAGCTCACACAGGTAGACTCGCCGTTGCAGAATTCACTGGTGTGGCCAAAGCGCTGACATTTATAACATCTGAGAGGGTTCGGTATATACGGTCTTACCTCAATGGATTCATACCCTGCCATTATCCTTTGTGGGAGATCTACCCGATCAAAGGTAATAAACAGGGTACGGGTAGGCACGAATTCTCCATTTACTGTTCTTTGAACCCGATACACAGATGTTACGCCTTGAGGAGCAAGATTTTCTTGAATTTCCTCACAGGTCAAACCTGGACGGTGTGCGGGTGTTTACCACACCGCGTGAGGAATTCAAGCTTTTGTGTAAATCGACCTTTACTGGATAGCTAGCTAACATTTTGGCCTTTAGTATTTTTGCAGCCTGGGATGCTGATTCTGCTTCTACCAGGAGCATGCCATTACGAGCTCTTATACAAGATTTTACAGGACCAGCAATGTTATCAAGACCCTTTTGAATAGCAAAAGGGCTTACGCTAGAGAACTTTCTTCCTTCCTCTGTTCTATTGACAATCAAGTAGCGAGGACCACAACACTCGACTACTTCTTTTCCGAACTCAGTACCATATTTAATGGATTTTTTTGATTTTGCCATGAAAGTTAATTTTTATTTTCATCCCCCGGTGCTCCCCACCCACCACGGAGTCCAACAAGGGGTCATCCCACTGGGATGTCAGGGCTACACATGGGATATAGCAGGCTCGCCGTCCCACTCACCCTGGAGTTCGGTATAATACCTAGTCCTGGCCGATTGACTAGAGGTGGGCTAGTCCCTAGGCTCCCGTTTAGGTGAAGCAGAAACCAAAGTGGTGTATTAAGTTGCGTACCCTCCTTAGTCACTGAAAAGACAGAAGGCCTAGGCTCAGATACGCAACCCTCAACCAACCAGGACATTCCTTTCCACCGACACGGGTCTCCACGCACGGCCTACACGTGGGTGGGCATTTGACCTAGTGACTCTCTCACCACTCAGAGGTTGCCCACTGAGGGAGTCAAGGTTGGCTCGGGACCCCGGTTGCGCCAAACCCGTACCTACCGTAGTAGGCCCCTGGGGGGGGGTGGTGGTAGTGTGTCTGCCTCACATTCAAAAGGTCATGAGTTCAAATCTCACTTAGGATGAGTTACTTGGATAAGGTTTTTTTTTCGGGGTTTTCCCTTATCCTGAGAAGACAAATGTCAAGTAACTTTAAGCTCCATGGACCCCAATATCATTTGAGCATTTCACCAATTTCATTCATTGTCCAATATGACCAATCAGGTTAAAGGACGTTAAGCTAATTAAAAAACAGTATCAAAACTTGGCATAAACTTGCCAGTTTTCTGAATGCAGTTTTCATCTTTCGTATTTGGAACATATCTCTACCACTTATACAAATGCAGTGCAGTCATCTTCTAAGTAGAAAATAACCTACTTCATGAGGAATAATGATGATGAAAAATAGTGAGTTACAACCAGAGAAATCACAATGTGCTAGCATGATGCAAAACACAATCTCACTATAATGTTTTCAAAGCCTTATTAAGAGCTTTGCAACTTATTTGACCAATGCAAGGAAAGGTTGCAAATATGAAGTATGATAGTCCATCAAAATATACAAATGACTAATTTCATTTTATATTAAAGCTAATTTTCTGTTAAACAAATAAACAAATGCACTAAAAAATATTGTTTTCAATGTATATATTTCAGCATATAATCACCTGGGACCTTACGTTGAACTTTTAACATAACTAATGTTTAATTGATGTAAACATAGGTATCTCTTTGAAAGTGGATATTTGCTCTGGTCTTCAAAATCATGGGAGGGTGGAGATGAGTGTCCCTTATTGCTATTTTAAAAATCTGGCAAATCTGTCCCCACTCCATATTATTGTTTACCATGGAACATCTTTGGAAAATTTTGATTTTCTCAAAAATGGCTAACAATACCAAATGTTTCAGATGTGTTTAGGTTAAATGAAATGTAGTTGAACTTTCAGAGAATAGCCTGTAAAGATCTCTTCCTTCTGAATGACTTTTGCGTAACTGGTAAAGAGATGGACAAAATCTTGCTACACAAAAAAATTGGATGTTGTTATAGGTTGCAATGTAGTTCAAATACATAATCCCAAAGATATTTGTTGTTATTGGTTTGTATTTTTATCGTCCCCTTCCTCATCCTCTTCCTCTCTCTCAGAAAGAATAGCTTGTACAAAAGTGAATAGAGAAAGTCATGTGAGTGCAACACAGACTTCTTCTTCTCTCTCTACTTTCTGTTAATTGCAATAAGCATTTGCAGAAGTAATTCTATTACATGTTTTGTGTAGGTGCAAGGATTAGTGATATTTAACCCTTTTATTCCCAGCCCAGATAACAGAAAGCAAGTACGAGTAATTTTAGAGTAGAATGCAGGGTTTTAAATTATCTGTAATAAAATGAGTACCAAATGACATAGGGGCTGAATCTTTTTTTTCATGTTTAGTAAACATGTTTGTCTATTACATAATATATATAAATGGATAAGCAGTCTCTTCAATATTTTTAAAAAATTAAAAACAAAATAAAATTTTGAAAATAAAATAAAAAATTCCAAAATAATAAATAGACATATAAAACCTTACTATACAGAAATGTCAGGCTAATGAAATAAAAGATATTTATTTATTAAGATAAGAATCTGTTTTTGGTTTGGTGTTTATTTTTTAAAATACAAAAAATGAATTCATGTAACTTGCATCTGAAAAAAAATCACCAAAAACACACCCAGATTAGCATAATACAGCTCATAATGAAAATGGCATAAAACAATAGGATATAGATGTAATGTAGATTACTGTACAATTTAGCACTTGTGTTGTTGCATAGCTAAATGGTTGATTCTGTGAATCTATTTTGATAAGTACATTGATCATTTGCATGTGTACAAGAACCGTTGTCATCAATGAACTTTCATCATTGGAGCTAGAATATACACCTAGCCTCCTCTCTTACATCAGAAATGTAAGAAATGCTTTCATCAAGGTCTTAAAATTCAAAATCATTTGCTTTCTTCTAATATATCGCAAACTGCAGCTCTTATTTCCTTCTTGGTTCGTAACTTTTGTTAGCCAATGCCATTTTCCAATTAATATAAACAAACACCAACTATAGAAATTAAAAATGAAATGGCCTGTTATTTATGGACGCTCTTTAACTGCTTTGGTTCTCAGCGTCCCATTCTATATTGGGCGTGAAAGATCGCTTAATTTTGCTCAGAGGCCTCTCTTATCAGGCTTGAGGTCCTTTTACGTGCCATAAATCTACGACACGGGACCCACAGCTTTACTTCCCTTCCGAAGGAAGCCATGCTAAGGATTTTTACGCCCGAAAAAATCCATCGTCCTCTGCCAGGTTTGAACCCGCGACCTTGGGTATATGAAGTTAGCATGGTAACCATTACACTACGGAGGGTGACAAATATATAAATTAAATTTGGAGCTAATTTAGCGCCCTGGAGTGTAAAGCTAATGCCCTGAAATGCTCCAGAATACCATTCTCTATGGCAATGAAGTACAGACTTTATCACTGGAAAGAGTTAAAACATATGAAAATGGCATCACGAATGATCATAATTAGCAATTCTCGCAGAGTTTTCGGATTATGATTAGATCATGATTGGCACTAAAAGGGTTAAATCTCATATTTTTTTCTAGTAAGCCACAAGGCATTCTCAGATCCATTGAGTGACCTAATAGTGGTTAACTAGAAGCCAGAGATTGCAAGTTAGCATTGGATGTATTATCTCAAAATGAATTTGAGAATACCTTGTGATTTATTAAGGAAAAATTTACCATGAATTTAATATCACACCAGCATGTTGCCATGGCAGTTCAGTTGACAAGAGCAATGGCATGGAAAGCCAAAGATCTGTGGTTAAAATCCCAGCCATTGCATTGAGTTTTTCAGTCTGATTCTACTTTTGCAAAGATAAGAAAGTAAAAAAAAAATGTAGAAACAACAACCAAAGCAAACACTCACTTAGCAATCTTGGGAAAATGGTAAAACACCAATCAGATTCATAAAAGTATATTGGTATTCATTAAGCATATGGACAGCAATAACTCTGAATTCTACTCCAGATGCACTAACAGCTAAGCCAATTGCTATGACACAGTTTTTTTTTTTTTTTCTTTTCTTTTAGGAGCATGTATCCTGGTTTAATTGACACTAAAATAGCAAGTATGTATTGTAATCACATGATCTTATTACTATTCTAATAAAGTAACACTTACTAATCACAACTGCAACTAATTATTAACAAAAAGCTCTTAAATAATACTTAAGTAATTTACTAACAAGCAAACTCTCCAAACAATGTGTAAGTACCTTGAGTCCAAGACTTAACTCCACCAGAGAGCGCCTAATTTCATTCATTAGTATATTCATTCGCTCACATTCTTGAAGAGCCACAATCACATAAGGTGTCTTGTTTTCTACCGTTGACATGAGACCATGGATATTAAATGGCTCAGGCACTCTGTCCAAAATATCTTCTAATGCACCTTTCACCTGTAAAATGAAAGTATTTTGGCTGTATTTTAGTTTTTCAATGGTTTTCTTTCTCTACCACTAATCTATGACAGATTAAGTGTTGCATTTCACTTATAAATTTGAAGTCATGATTTCACAGTAAATATATATATTAGTCTAAAAAGAAGAATTTTTGGAAAAAATATGTGTGGGAGAGGGGGGGGAGAGAGAGAGAGAGAGAGAGACAGAGAGATAACAGAATAATCAAAAAGGAAACTAGGACCTTTGCAGACAATGCACCCTCCCCAAAAACTATTCAAACTTATTAAAGTTTAAAGCAAAAGAAGTATATTGTTATTATTCGTTAACTCATTAAGTGAATTATTTCTAAAATCTAATGTTTAGAGAAATTTAATCCAGTATTTTGTTTTTTATCACAGGCAGATTAACACTTAGCTGTCAAAATATTTGGGTATCACTTTTATTTTTCTGCTTTTAAAGTTATTTTAGTAGAAGTTTGGGATGTAAGACAAAATATAGCTAATGTTTATGATCTGTTGATTCCTAAGCTGTGGAATGTGCCATATTTGCATGTTGTCTGGAGCAATTTCCATTAGCGGTACTTAGCCCTAAATGATAGGTGAAACTCTTTTCACACAAAATAATACATGCAACTTATCTATTTCTTATATATTGACCCCCTTGTCCTTTCTGTTGGCCCTACTTCTCAATAATTCCATCGTGAATGACTGCCTCCACATTAGATTATGCAATAAGTCCTTGTGAATAAGATTGGCCGAAAATGTTACTCTTTCTTGCATCATTGAACTGTGAATATAAATTATTTGCTTAATTGTGAATGAAGAAAACTTCTCTTCACCGAAACACTTGTCAGCAGTATTAAAACTAATGACAAACATTTACATGCCTCTTAAAATATGCTTTTACCACATGCTTTTAAATCATCTGATGTCACACTTTTCCAATTTATGTGCCAAAACACTAAAAACTACTTGGTCTACCAGTAATAATTATTACGCCTCTTTATCATTCACTGTCCACCATCATTTTGAGGGTTCATTTCAAGTCACTCATGTTTAAATGTGTTTAAGACAAGCTTATTGTTGATAACTGAATTCACACTAGCAAACTCTTAGACCATCACAGTGTAGTAGTCATTTTGCAGATTCATCTCTCTGCTACTTTAACTGCACAAAACAGTAGATGGATATAAGAAGTTGCAGCAGAGCTAACTTCAATAAAATAAAGAACACAATAGGTAGCTAGAATATTCAAATATGGTTGGTTGGTTAGATCTAACATTGAGCAGTTGGCAGTGTAGCCATTCGCTCTCTTGCATTCCAGTATTTTGATGTTATATTATCATGTTGACTAAAGGTTGGGCAGTGCAATAGATGATTTCCATCCATATCTTCAAGTGTACAGGAAGGGCACAGAGGAGATCTCACTATACCAATCCTGAATAAATATTTTAAGAGGCAGTCATGGCCTGTTAAGAGTCTTAAAGTTGCTACACAGCATTTTCATTGTAATGTAGTGATTCTGGTCGTGTTATTACATAAATTTTCCCATGGTTTTCCTTTTGTTTGTAATACATTATCTTCTTTGATTTTGTTATTATATGTTGACATGATGATTTTTTTGATACAGTGATAACTTATTGTATCAGATGAATTTGATGTAATTTTATTACCTTTCTTGGCTAGAAAGCCAGCTGTTTTATTACCCTATGTTCCGCAATGTGCTGCTATCCATTGAAGTATTAATCTTTTATTTAAATTCATTAATTGTTTTATGATTTTGTGGCATTCTGCAATATTTAAGTTATTAGGTGTTACATCAGATGTTATGGATATAATAAATAGCTGTTCTAGAGTCAGATAATAGTACAACTTTTTCAAATTTATTTAAATGATATAATAGGTTTTGTAAGCTCTGAAGTATAGCCGAAATCTCTCCATCAAAAGTTGTAGTATTTAAACTTCAAATATACAACTGCTTTATGCAAACAACATTTTTAGATTGTTGTTGACTTGTTGGGATTAGTCCCTGCAAGAGGGTTCTTTGGTTTGCTAAATTCCTGTATTGATAGCTTCACTGTAGCCTTAAAACAGATCTTTTTGATAATGAAACATTAAGTTCCACTTTGTTGTTATGGCAATCGGGTGAAAACATACATTGGCATGCAAGCAGGGACCTGACAATTCAGGTATGCATATTACCCAAAGAGCAAGTCTGTGGGGCTCTCCGTTATTCCAGTGCCTATTTTATATACCAGGCCCCCTTGAGTGCAAGAGCAGAAGTGGACATACAAGTTTGCATACAAGAACGGAACACCAAGGGGAACACTACCAAACACCTCGGTGCGGGTGAACATTACCAGCTTGGATCTACTAACTTTCCAGGTTAGTACTGAAGGACATTAAGGTGTTACACAACCCCACCAGGGCTGCACTGTGGCAGTGATTAGACCACTCCTCTCACCTAGATGGCCCAGGTTCGATCCCAAGCAACTGCATGTGAGATTTGTGGTGGACAAAGTGGTGCAGGGGTGGATTTTCTCTAGGTTCTCATCACATTCCACCGGTGCTCTATCTTCATTTCATGTATCATCTGTGTCATCATCTGCCATGCCACAAGTAGTAAAAGCGGGCATTAATAACTATAAGAAAACACTTCCTTCCAGCAGAGACTTGGTATTTGGCCTGATTACTTCTAGTAATATCAGAGGTACCATGGTGCTCGAGGTCCGCAGCACTTGCATGGGAACAGCTGAAGAGTCGGAACCTCCCCCCATGGGGATTGATAGAAAAAGTTGTAAAACCACATTCACCCCTTCTTCTTTCCTTTTGTCTCCTTAACCCCTCTTCAAGGCTGTCAGACCAGAAGGCAACTATGCCCCATTCCACCGCTTCCTTCTTCTCTCACAGATATGTTCCTGACTGATATTCTGGATACTCGACAGTGCAACAAATTAAATACCTATATTCAGATTTAATACAAATAAAAAAAGAAAATCTTATGTGCTACCCTCACATGACTTTCTCTACATCTCTATAATAAATTATTGTTAATAAGCCCATTTTTCTATCTACTTCATGCTAATTGACATAAACATTATCAGAAATGGTTTTATTACATAGTTCCTTATATGTAGAAGGGAAATAAGAAAATACACTAGGCTAAACTGACAGTCAAATGTTTTAAAATGTGGTTGCTATAGTATAGAAATCCATTTCTTTGCGTGGCCAGGAGTTGACAAGTTCCTATATAAGAAAAGTTATAAGTATTTTAAAACTGAAATCAATAACAAGGAATATCTCAAAATCGGTCAACTCCATGAAAAAAGTGTAAATAACTTAAATTGTGTGTTTTATCGAGCTTTGCATTTTCTGTTAAGTAAGCTTTTGTCTCTCTCTCTTATGGTTTACCAGTTATGCAAAATTACAAAAATTTATTCAGAATAAAGGTGTCTTCAGAGGCTATTCCCAGAAAATTCAAGATATACATTTTATTTGTCATGTAAATATTTATAATATGCCATATTTTAGTCAAAATTGTTAGAAACATTTTTGAAAAAATAAAAATTTTTGAAATTGTTCTATGTAAAGGGTAGTTAGGGGAGGGGGGATTTTCTTGAAAATCTTTGTGTTGCATCCTTGGATGATCTCTGAAACTTGGTATTTTAACAGAGTTTTCGTTTTTGAACTATGCTGCACACAAACACACCGACAGACAGACAGACACACAATGGACATTTTTCTAAGAATGCTTTTTCTGTATTCAGGGGGTCTCAGAACATATATTTTTGGTGAAATCTCTGCATCAAATTTTTGGGTGCAATACAATTTCTTCTCTATACACTACTTGTAGTAGTAGTAGTAGTAGTGGTGAAGCTTTAGGGCGCACAACTGCAACAGTTATTAGCGCCCGAACAAGGGGGGTAATAAAAAAGCTAAGGACTAGGTCCACACAATAAAATCTAAAAACACAATAAAATATGGCTAAAACAGTGTCAGCTACTGCGGAACATAAAAATAAAAAGCGATAAAAGGGTCCACAAACTAAAATCTAAAAACAATAAAATGTGGCTAAAACAGTGTCAGTTACTGAGGAACGTAAAAATAAAAAGCGATAAAAGGGTTCCTGTCGAGTCACCAAAAGAACCAATGTCACTAAGTAACCAGACAAATACAGGACACAAAGCGTAAAACGTTAAAATCTCACACAGTGGGTCATACTGACTAGATGCATAATATCTAAAACGCATTTCACAGCAACGAGTTCATCCGCTAGTATCTGCGAAATATCAACTGGTAATCCGACAAACAAACGTAAGGGAGCTAAAATCTGACACTCAATTAAAACATGCCTCATAGTCAACGGCTCCTGACAATGAACACAAAGTGATGCAGGGTCCAAAGACAATAAATGACTGTGACTAAAACGACAGTGCCCGATATGTGGTCTAGTTAAAATGACCTCTTCGCGATGGCACATGCAAGAGGAGGTGCACCAGCCGAGACTTCACCTTCCAAAGTTTGTTGCTCTGTAGCTCGGCCCAGTCAGCACTCCAACGCAAAAGGATTAAGTGAAGTAAAAAGGGGCGTAAGTTCACAGAGGTCACAGAAGAGTTAAAACACCTGGGGGCTGAAACAGCAGCCCTCGCTGCAACATCGGCAGCCTCATTGCCGCGCAGGCCGATGTGGCCAGGAACCCACACAAAAGTAATGCTGAAGCCAGAATCGGCAAGCAAGTGGAGACAATCCTGGATATGCAGTATGAAGGGTTGGTGACTATACAGCGACCTAAGGCTCTGGAGAACACTCAAAGAATCAGAGCACACAACCCACTCAGCAGAACCTTGCCGCTGAATATATAAAAGAGCCTGGTAAACACTAAAAAGCTCAACTACTTGCATAACATGTGCAGAGAAAGTAATAAGTGAGATGAGACTTCATCTGCAATAGCCACCACTGTCCTTAGCTCCCATCATCCTTCCTCATGGTGCTGTATTGTGCTCGGCAGAGTGATAAATTGAAGTTCATTTACTTCTACTTTGAATTTAGATGTATGTGCAAGTGCTGACACTGCACATTATTGAAATGCAGACCGGTGTGCACACATGGCTTAGTGAACTTCAATCTAAAGCTGGGGAAACCTGTTCTGACATGCTAAAACCCATTCAATGTTAAACATTTCAGAGTAAGTCTCATAGTTGTAGGTTACCTTTTCTTCCTTGCTGATTCCAGCACCTCCTTTTCCTCCAGTATCCCTGGGTTGCATCTCAAATACAGTATGGAACAATGTTTGGGAAGAAGACGTGAGGAAGCCAATTTCTGCATTAGGATGAAGACCATACAGGTAAGGTGTCTCATCGGGTAACTCTGAGTCTATATATTGATGGTAACCAACATAATCCAAGTTGGGAGGCGACTGGAATCCTGGAGCAAGAAATACTGCTCCATCCAGCAGCTCATCCTAAAATAAAACAGTCATGTGAATTTCTTTATAATTGGTATTTATCTCTTACATTTATTCAATTATTTATGATAAAGTGATGGGGGTTGTGATGTATGTATAATGGCACTAAACTTTGAGGACCTTAGCACCCTAATAAAATTACATCATGGCAAAAACCAGAGGTAAATTTAACCATAAAAAGAGACAAGATGTATTTTATTCACATGTCTTTCTCTGTAACAAATTATTCTTAAAAAGCTTATTCTTCTATCTACTGCATGCTAATGGATGTACACTTAGCATAAATGTTCTAATTACACAATTTCATATAAGTAGGGGAGAAATAAGTGAACACCCTAGGCTAAAGCGATAGTCAAATCATAGTTAGTTACTATGTGATTGAAATTTATTTTCTTTGCAAGGTCTGGAGTTGACAAATTCCCATATGAGAAAAGTGTATTTTATAACTGAATCCAATAACAAGGAATGTCTTAGAAATGGTCAACTACAGAAAAAGAAGTGTATTTATGATAAACTGAGTGTTTTAATGAGATCTTCTTTTTTGTAGTAACTTTTTGTCTATCTCTTACAATTTAGTAATTATGCAAAATTTATCCAAAACGAGGAGCTTTATGGAGGCTATTCCCAGAGACTTCAATATATGTATACAATATTTTAATCTGACTTGTTACAACAATTTTGAGGAAAACAAAATTTTCAAAAAACTTTCCATGTAAAAGGCATTTTGGGATGGGGGATTTTCTTGAAAATCTTTATGTCACATCCTTGGAAGATAATAAACTTAAATACTGAATTTGGTATTTAATATCCGTTTTGTTTCTGAGCTATGTGCACACGAACACGCACGCACACACACACACTCACACAGCAGACAGACACACACACTGACCTTTTTCTGAACTTTTTTTTTTTTTTTTTTGATTCAGGATCCTCAAAGCATGTATTTCCTATGAAATGTCGGTATCAATTTTTTGGATGGAATACAATACCTTCTCTACACACTATGTACATAGTTTGTCTAGAAAACATATACAAATGTATTAACAAAATTAGGCCAATAGGTATGAAAAAAGATATAAACATAACTAAATCCTCATTTGAAAGTTTGCCTTTGATAAGTAAAAACCTTTTCGACTGCTTGATTATCATCTGCCAGGACCTATGCAGGACTGTCTGGCAGTTGCAGAAAGTACCAAATATTTGCTAGAGGAATAGACACCACACTCCTCTAGCAACACATGTACTGAAAGACCTTCGCAGGTTCTCCCCTTAAAAAGGTAACCATTGCAGTGATGAATATGCAGTTGAGCTAAAATCACCTCCTCATAGGGAGTTATCCAGGTTATCAGAATATCCTTCACTATTTTAGTTGCCTTCTGTGGTGTAATGGTTACCATTCTAACTTCATACATCCAAGGCTGGGGGCTCTGGGCTTTTTAGGCATAAAAATCCTTAGCATGGCTTCCTTTGGAAGGGAAATAAAGCCGTTGGTCCAATGTTGTAGATTTATAGCTCATAAAAGAACCTCAAGCCTGATAGAGAGACCTCTGAGCAAAATTAAGTGGTCTTTCACGCCCAGTATAGAATGGGATACTGAGAACCACAGCAGCTAAAGAGCATCTATAAATAAAACTCTATTTCATTTCTTATTTTTTTTTTCACTATTCTAAGCTTGTTTCTGCAGAGAACTGATCACTTTTTGTGCCACCACAATAGCATGCTCTTCACAAAAAGCTTAAATTTTTACATATTGTTTACAGAGGACTTTTAATGTTTGATTCTTTCATTTAATATCCTTTTGAACCTTGCTTCAAAAACTTCAACCTACTGCAGTTTTCAATCTTCATAGCTCTATTAACTGCCAGTATCTTCTTTAGCATCCAATATTTACTCCATATTTAGGAGAAAATGTTTTAACCAGATCCCCAAAGTAAACTAGCAGTACTATTTTCTTAATACTAACCATTGGATTTCCTCTCAACCAGCTTTCAAAATATTAAATTCCTTATTATACAAATGCCAATCTGCAGCTTCCTTAGCTTAAATTATAACTTTAGCTGAAATGTCATCACAACCTTCCATTTTATTCAAAATGAATGAGTTTTGTTAAATATCTACCATTTCTTAAGAAATAGCAAACTAACAAATGAAAGTTATAACTTACTTATTCTATTCCAAAACAGTGTGTAATAAGTCTTTTTATGTACCTTAGGAATTATTTGTAATTACATCCTCCCGTAACTTACACACCTTGTTGTCTCTGGGCATAATCAACAATCTAATACTGTTGGTGCATAAATAGTTATTAACCCTTTTAGTGCCAATAAGGATCTAATCATGATCCGTAAATTCTGCGAGAACTGCCAATCATGATCTAATCATGATACCATTTCCATACATTTTAACTCTTTACAGTGGGAAAGTCTGTGTACAATCTACGTCATGGCCATAGAGAAAGGTTTTCTGGAGCGTTTTGGGACCTGATCTTTACACCCCAAAGCATATATAAACTTCAAATTTAATTTCTCTAACAATGTTTATTTATGGTGGTGGAAACATGATATCGTCTTGCAAAAGGTAGCAAACAGTGAAGAAATAAGAGCTGCAGATTATGATGTTTTAGAATAAAGCGAGTGATTTTGAATTTTCAGACGAAAGCATTTAAAATGGATGTAAGAGAGGAGGATATATATTCTAGCTTCAGTGATGAAAATACAAGCAATAAAAATAATCAACTTACTTATCAAAGTGGATTTACGAGGTATAACCAGATGACGCAGACAATGTTAATCAACCATTTAGCTACACAACAACATAAGTGCTAAACTGTACAGTAATCTACGCTACATCTGTATCTTATT
The DNA here is from genome assembly GCA_030762935.1 of Hymenopus coronatus. Classification (NCBI taxonomy): domain Eukaryota; kingdom Metazoa; phylum Arthropoda; class Insecta; order Mantodea; family Hymenopodidae; genus Hymenopus; species Hymenopus coronatus. The sequence goes on from CM060897.1 coordinate 35,405,547, forward strand.
GCTTTATGCCATATTCATTATTAGCTTTATTACACTTATGTGTATTGTGATTTTTTCAGTTTTCAGCCTTGAGGTTATATGAATTCATTTTTTGTATTTTAATAAATAATACACCAGACCAAAACAAATTGCTGTTTTAGTAAAGAAATATCTGTATTCTCATTTCATTAACCTGAACTTTCTACATAGTACGGTTTTGTATGTCTAATTATTGATTATTTTTGGATTTTTTATTTTATTTTAAGAAGTTTCTTTTATTTTTTAAAAATTTTGAATAGACTTATACATATTATACAGTAGACAAAACGGCTTACTAAAAATAAGAAAATGATTCAGCTCCCTATGTTATTTGGTACTCATTTTATTACTAATAATTTAAAACCTTACATTCTGCACTAAAATTGTTTGGCACTTTTCAGACAGCATTCTGTTATTCGGGTTGACATTAAAAGGGTTAAAGAAGGCATTATTAATTTAAATAATCATTTCTTCATATTAAGCCCTCCCATATTTTGATAAGAGAAATTTAGTCTCTCTATGCCTATTAGTAGCAAATGAAATTCAGGCAGTCAAAGTCAACTAGTAAACATTAGCAAGGGCAATTACTTGCCTTCATCCATGCCTCTAGGTAAGTGCGACAAAGACGTCGATCCCAGTCATCAGTGATATGCCCTCCATACATAATTTCACCAAAAAGATATCTGAGATCCTCCCATGGTACATTGGTGGCAACCTCAAGATAGTTATACAGCACACTTACACTTATTGTAAGATCACCTGTAAGTTAAATTAAATGCAATTTTCAGTCTAAATATTTAATATATGCAAAATGTTTGAAACATTTCAATACAAGTGCATTAGCAATACTTGGATAAAGATTAGGTGTAGGTTCCAAAACAAGACAAAAAATCTGATGTGTTCCATTCACATGACTTTCTCTACATCTCTGCAACAAATTATTGTTAATAGCTTATTCTTCTATCTATTTAATGCTAAAACATTAGCAGAAACAGTCTTTTTGCTTAGTTTCTTATAAGAAGAAAGGAAATAAGAGAGTAGACTAGGCTAGCTGACAGTCAAATGTTTTAAAGTGTGGTTGCTATGGGACTGAAATTGTTTCTTTGCATGGCCAAGCATTCACAAGTTCCTGTATGAGAAAAGTTTAACTATTTTAAAACTGAAATCAATAACAAGAAATATCTCAAAAATGGCCAACTCCACGAAAAAATGTATATGACATAAATTGTGTGTTTTATTGTGTAGTACATTTTTGTCTATTTCTTACGATTATTTTGTCTATTTCTTACGATTTACCAGTTATGCAAAATTCAATAAAAATCATCCAGAATAAAGAGGTGTTTAGAGGCTATTCATAGAAAATTCAAGATATGCATTTTATTTGGCATTTAAATACCTTAAACATAAGAGATTTTAATCAAAATCGTTACAGCAATTTTGAGAAAGTCAAAATTTTTTAAATTTTTCCCATGAAAAGGGTAGTTTGGGGTGGGGGGTTTTCTTGATGGAAAATACCAAACTTAAATACCAAGTTTGGTATTTAACAGATTTTTTGTTTTTGAGCTATGCTGTCCACAGACACACATACACATTCACACATACTTTTTCCAAAAATGCCTTTTTTTTGGATTCAGGGGGGACCCAAAACATGTATTTCTAGTGAAAACATGGTTTCAAATTTTTGGGTGCAATACTAGTACATGTAGAGAAAGTAAAAATGTATAAACCTGACCTATTATTAAGAGAACATTTTGTAATACATTTGCTTTGAACTGCCAGCAAAATTCTTCAATTCTTGGAAACTTGTATCCTCCTTTCGAAACTCTCAACAAAGGTTTCTCAGGCCACATGATATATTGATAAACTCCTACTGCATTTGGAATTTCTGTTCCATTGTACCAATTTGGTACATGTTGTAACACCAGTAAGTGCAAATAGTTAATATTATGCCTGTCTGTGGCACTATGTTTATTAATTTATTTCCATTTCTTGCCACATTTGTCGTCTTTGTCACAGTTCACAGCTGTCAAGCATGGAGTAGTTGATATGTAACTCTTGACTGGTATAGATTGATCCCGCAGATCTTCTATTATGTCTGCTGTCACATACAGTGCTTTATTTTTGACTCATAGCTGGCCAGCCAGCCAGTGGGAGGTAGTCGCCTGCACACAGTGCTTCTAACCAGTCCTGGCTCCCGCTTTTCTCTGCATCAGTGCATGTGCGACTATTGCTAGCACGAGTTCTTGCTTTGTTCTTTGTGGTTAAACTGTGATAGTTCTGTTATAATTCCAAGAAATGATTATACTTTAGACACCACATATTCAGTATGATTCCTATGTGCAAACAGAGTCTTGTAGACAAGTGACATGGATATTTATAGACAGATTCCCTGATATCCCTGAGCCCCACAGAGGAACAGTTTGTAAGCTTGCAAACCAATTAAGAGAAACAGGTTCTGTTCTTGATAAACCTAAAACAACTCAGCATGTGCTTACAGAGGATAAACTCATATGAGATAGGACTAAATTTAGAACATAGCCCAAGAAAATCTCCAAGTAGGTTATCATGGAAACAGGTGTTTCCAATTCTTGGCTTGGAAAGCCACTAAACTATTGAAATTAAAACCTTATAAGATAACCATAGTTCAGGAACTGCAAACACATGTTACTGAATAGTATAAATTTCTGCAATTGGGTGTCGGGTAAAGTCAATGATGGCTCTATGAACCCAAAGTTAATTTTTTTTCACAGATGAAGCTTGGTTTTATTTAAATGGTTCATGTATAAAAGTGCAGAAAAGCCTGGTATTGTACACAAAATGCCATTGCATGACCAGAAAATTGGTGCATGTTGTGCTGTGAACGCGTACCAAATTACAGGGGCTATATTCTTTGAGGATACAGTTAATGGACAGAGGTACAGGGATACAATAGTCAAACCATTCCTGGAATACTTGTGTGACTGAGTACACATAGGCATATTTTCAAAAAAAACTCTACTACAGCACATACAGCTGATCTCTCATTGAAATTAATTGAGGAAATTTTTGAAGATAGAGCCATCAGTAAAGGACTATGGCTCCTGTACTCCCCCAACCTTATGGTATGCAAATTTTATTTATGGGGAAGCTTAAAACATAAAATGTATCAGAACGACCTGCATACGTTGGAAGAACTGAAAGACAATATCAAAAGAGAAATTACTGCAATTCCTAAAGAATTAATGCTTTTTAATGGAAATGTTCTTAAAAGGTGTGAAGGATGCATGGCAGTACAAGGACATCATTTCCAACACCTTCTGTGATAAAGGTATGCAGTTATTGTATGCATGTAAATCTATGAATTGTCTGCTATGCGCTTGAATTCAGAGTCTGTGAACATTCAACTCAACTGGCAGCAGCGGGCCACAAAGCAGGCGGCCATGAGTGAAAAAAAATTTGATGTGTTCCATTCACATAACTTTCTCTACAGCCCTGTAACAAATTATTGTTAAAAAACTTAGGCTTCTATTTACTTTATGCTAATTGAGAAAACATTAGCAGAAATAGTCTTATAACTTGCTTCCGTAAGCAGAAGTGAAATAAAGGAGTACCTTAGGTTAAAGTGATAGTCAAAATCTGGTTGCTATGTGACTGAAGTTCCTTTGTTTGTATGGACAGGAGTTGACAAATCCCTGTATGAGAAAAGTGTAAGTTTTTCAAAGCTGAAACTAAAAACAAGGAATATCTTAAAAACGATCAACTCCATGAAAAAAATGTACATAACATAAATTGTGTGTTTTAAAGTGCTCTACATTTTTTGTGTGGTAAGTTTTTGTCCATCTCTTATGGTTTAGCACTTATGCAAAAATCCGTAAAATTCATCCAGAATAAAGTAGTCTTCAGAGGCCATTCCCAGAAAATTCAAGATATACATTTTATTTGTCAAGTAAATATCTTAAATATACAAGATTTTAATCAAAATCGTTAGAGCCAATTTTAAGAAAATCACAATTTTTGAAAAAAGTTCCATGTAAAGGGTAGTTTGGGGTGGGAGGATTTTTCTCAAAATCTTTGTGTCGCATCCTTGGAAGATACCAAACTTAAATATCAAGTTGGTTTTTATCGGTCTTTTCATTTTTGAGCTATGCTGCCCACAGACACACACACACGGACATTTTTCTAAAAATGCTTCTTTTTTTTTTTGGATTCAGGGGGTCTCAAAACATATATTTCTGGTGAAATCTCAATGTCAAATTTTTGGGTGCAATACAATACCTTCTCTATACACTATGTACATAGTACATATAGAGAAAGTAATAAGGCACTGTACATATAGGTATTTATTGTGTCATTATTACTTTGTATTTGTTAAACTTTGTGTCTTTTAAAGAACAGTCTTATATATGTGTCGTTTGTTTTATTATCTTATTCATTAAGATTCATCTGTATGCCCAAGGAACATTACACGCATTCATTACATTAGTTATTACATTTGTTTTCAATTATATAACTTGGTAATTTCAATTGATTATAATAAATACTTAAATTTCATGTTCAATTAAACTTCTTATAGTTAAATGTCATTTTAACATTATGTCTTATAATAATACCTTTAATGATAATCATAATTTATTTCATCATCTGGCATACATATATACAATGCAAATGGTTTCGTCAGTAAGCCATTAAAAAACATCTATATTTAAATATTCTTGCATATGGTGAAAATTAAGTCGCTTAATTCTGTTTTTAACACTAATTTTAAAAGATTTGCATTTACACTTTGTCTTATATTTAAAGGTAGTTTACTATGCAATTTTGCTCCAAGAAAAAGATGAGAGTCAAGAGATTTCTGTAGTCGAAATTTAAGTGCTGCAATGTTATGTTTACCCCTGTATCATGTGATGTATGTCAGAAAAAAGTAACTCCTCTGTCTTTGGAGATGAATAAAATTCAAGCATGCAAATATATGCAAAGATGCCACGTTAAAATACCAAATTATTTAAAAATAGGTCCACAACTGATGAGAATTACAATTTTTTTACTATTCTAAAAGCCTTCTTCTGGAGCAAAAATACTTGGTTGGCTTCTCCACTGCTACCCCATGGCAGAATACCATAGTTTAAATGACAATGAAACAAACTATAATAAACAGTTAATAAAGTGCTAATGGAAACACACATTCTAAGTCTTCTTAAGATAAATAAAACATTTGACAACATTTTACATTGGAATTTCCAGGTAAGCTTGTTATCCGACCATATTCCGAGAAGTTTAACTTTTTGCTGTCTACTTTGTTTATCTTTTAAACTGAATAAGATAGTTTGTGTTTTTTCTTTATTCATATGCAAACCAAATGGCACGCATAGGGGGATGGGGTGGCAATTCATTACCCTTTCTTATTTGTGTTGCAACCTTACATGGATCCAGGCTTCCTAATTCCTAATTAATATGGCTCCTCCACATAAAGTTTGAATAACTAGGTAGTGCAAGTGAGGATGCCTAGCTCTCACCCAGAAGACTCAAGCTTAATTCACAATACCAGAACCACTAAATCATAAATTTAATTGAAAGAAAAGAGGACTGTTGCTTACCACTTTTGGACTTAAAAATCTTCAGAGATCATAATGCATTCAAATTTGGAATTTTCTAACCTATATATGTAGACAGTTACATTCAAATAATTATTGTAGCCCCTTCACACCAATATGCAATATTCATAAGCTTAATTCTATTATAAAATTATATGAAGCAATTTAATGCATACTCAAGACAGTAAATTTAAACAGTTTAACCCTGCTTCCATATCCAAAATGACGAACACGATAAGGAACTAAAGGGACTGACACAAATTATGACTTTAAAGGAAATAGAGGAAAAAAATTGGAAATATAAAACATTTACATATCACCCATGGGCTTTCAGGAAATTTGAACAAATGTTCAACAATTAGAATATCAGATTGCTTCTATAAAATAATTAATTTGAGAAGATGTTTAAATAATTAACTGATGAACATTGCATCATTTAATTTGAAATCTGGCATTTACCAAATTAAATGTGATGATTGTGATATGCCATAGGAATTATCAAAAAAACTTGAACATCACATTAAAAGAGCATAAATGAAACATAAAATTTAAACAGATGGCCAAATCAGCAGTAGCATATCATTTCTGGATAGACAATCACAATATTGGAACTGAAATGAAATGATTAAAACTGTTGACAATGACACTAGTACTCACCACTTAGGAAAAGAACTTGATTTTAAAAAATCCCAAAAGTTTGTTAAATTTCGATATCCCACCAGTCAGCACCAGATGGCAACAACTAGAGGCTTATACTGAGGAAAGAGGAAGAAAACACTGCCAGTAACCATCATACTGATGATGGAGATTAAGTGTTTCTGAAAATGCTGCAAGAATTTAAAATTTGATGTGTGTAAAGTTTAAGTGTGAACATCAGCTAATTAATATTTTAAAAGTAAATTAAAAGAAAATAATTCACATTTAATAGTGCTTCTGCTGTTAATAAATACATCTGGGTAATGTTAAAGTTGTCAGTATAACCATATTGATTTCATAGTACTAAATTGGTTTATTATCACTTACCTATGTTAAATGGGTATCTCCTGTTCCAACCTTGTGGCCCAAATTTTCTTCGCTCTGCAACTGCTGCATGGAAATAACACAGCACAAAAAGAATAGCTTTGAACTCAGCTTCTTTAGAACACATTTCCAGGGTTTCCTGGTTGAAGTTATCAAGAGCACTGTGAAGATTAGCCAGCATGCCAGTTGGTGGCTCGTTTGTTATCTTGATGGAGGACTCAAGTATACCCTGTACAACAATGAAGCACTATGTTTGACTGAAAGGAAATTGAAAACTGGAGAAATTAAATTTAAAATATGTAAAATAAAAGAAGCCAGTAATAGTGAAGTAACACAAATATCAATACAAAAATTAATAATTTGCAATAATTCTTCACTTATCTGTTTTAAATCCACAGGACTAGTTTTGCAATTAAACATTTATTGCGTCATCAGTTAAATTTCTCTTTGCTCTTTTTGTTATGGTTACTGCTACTAGGTGAATTGTTTACTAAGGCATTACTAACTACTGGAATCAAAACAAATTTGGTGAGAAAATAAATTGGTGATATATCAAAATTCATTGCATGATTTATAGGTTAATAAATTACCCCTTAATAAAGATGAATTTAACAAAGACTATAAACACATACTCAACACTGCTTTAATTAGTGGTATTAATACTGATTTTATAAATAAAAAAATTGAGAAGTTAAAATATCAGAAAGCTATTAAGGAGGTTTCTACTCTTTTATGAAAATAAAAAATAACATTTTTAACAAATTTGCTTATCACCCTTGAGTAAATAAAAAATTCACAAATATTTTCAAAGAGCATGGTATAATATTGATTTCCCAAAATAAATACAACATAAAAAGTTTGTTAGGCTTTTCGAAAAAAGATGAAATTTCAAAAAATAAAATATCTGGCATTTATCAATTAAATTGTTTAAATTATGACCAAATATAATTTGGAAACCAAAGTTAAGGAGCACTTTAGAAATATTAAATACAAATAAAGCAATAAATCAGCTATGGAAGAAAATTTTTGGAAATTTAATCATGAAATAAATCCAGATGCTAATTTATTAAAACACTTAAATGAAATGATTTAATGATTTGGGAGAAAAAAATTATACTAAAGATTAAAGATCATGCAATGAATTTTGATATATGTACCACCAACTGATTCTCTCACCAAATTTGTTTTGATTCCAGTAGTTAGCAATGCCTTAGTACACAATTCATCTAGTAGCAGTAACTATAACAATGCAAGTAAAAAACAAGACCAAAGAGAAATTTAGCTGATGATGTAATAAAAATTTTAATTGCAAAACTAGTCCTGTGGATTTAAAATAGAATAAGTGATGAATTGTTACAAATTATTAATTGCTATATTAATCATTAAGTTTAATTTTAAAAGGGACAAAAAACATTGTTGAACAGAATATTCATAAGTATAAATATTCATAGCTGGAGTATGGGACAGTATTTATTTAGAGTTAAAAAGAAGTGGAAATGAACAGAGAAAAGAAAAGAAAAATATATGATGTGTTCCATTCGCATGACTTTCTCTATATGACCATGCCATGGCCTCTCACCAAGGTGGCCCGGGTTTTATCCAGGTTCTCCAGTTTCCCCCACCATTGCATTCCACCGGTGCTCCATCATCATTGCACATATCATCAGTGCCATCGCCTGTGATACCATATGTAGTAAAAGAAGGCATTGAACACTATATAAAAAAAAAACAATTCTTTATCTGTTCTGCATAAAATTATTCTTACAAAAAATTATTCTTCTATCTACTTCATGATAAGCGAGATAAATATTAGCAGAAATGGTCTTATTACTTCCTTGTAGTTGGAAAGGAAATTAGGGCATACACTAGGCAAAAGTGACAATGAAATCTTTTATTAGCAGAAATGGTCTTATTACTTCCTTGTAAGTGGAAAGGAAACAAGGGCATAAACTAGGCAAAAACGACAATGAAATCTTTTAAAAACCGGTTGTTATTTTATTGAATTTCAATTCTCTTTGCTGGCCAGAAAACAGGAATGACAAATTGCCTTTTGAGATGTGTATAAATATTTTAAAACTGAAACAAATAACAAGAAATATCTCAGAAATCATAAACTTTATAAAAAATGTGTATGACATAAATTGAGTGTTTTAATGAGATGTACACTTTTTGTGCAGTAACTTTTTGTCTATCTCTTATGGTTTACCAGTTATGTAAGAGTCATCCAGAATGAAGTGCACTCAAAGGCTATTCCCAAGAAATTCAGGATGAATATTTTATTTAGCATTTAAATATATTTTTTAATATATGATATTTTAAATCAGAGTTGTTAAAAGCATTTTTCAGAAAACGGAAAATATTGAAAAATCTTCCATGTAAAGAGTAGTTTGGAATGGCGGAATTTTCCTGAAAATTTTTGTGCTACATACTTGTAAGAAGCTGATTTTAAATATAAAAAAATATTGATATAATATGATACTTTGCAATTAAATATTGCGAAACTAGTCCTTGGATTTCATAAAGATAAGTGGAGAATCATTACAATTATTAATTATTATATTAAATATCAAGTTTTTTTTAACCAACTTTTCGTTTTTCAGTTATCATGCACGCACCCACTCACAGATCTCTTTCTAAAAACACTCTCAGTATTGAATTTTTGGGTGCAATGCAATACCCTCTCTATCTATCCATTATGTGTTAAGTAGAGAAATTTTCTTATAAATTAAAAGAGAAAATAAATACATTACTTTCTGACTGTACCTCTTAGAATGAGTATATAAAACAGTAGAATACTGCTGCATACACACCTGAGGAATAATATGAGCTTCACGTGTAGGTGCAGGTTCTGCACTAATAAAAAGTCGGTAATTCTTATGGGGGTGTTCCCAGCACTTTTCCATCCTTTTTTCCAAAGATGGCAGCCACGTAGCTACTAGATGTATGTTCTGGAGTATAACCCAGTGTCCCATTCGAGCAGATATAATCATTGCATTCTCTGCAACAATTTCTTGACCCTGTCCTAAAGATACATTGTGTAAGTTACGTCTGTCTGCAGTGAACCCAAGCTTCTTTCCTAGCTTCTCTACATCCTTCAGGGGATCAACCCCTGGTGACAGAACAAAGAATATTGGTGTAATAGGTGACATTTCTTCATAAGATTTAGAAAATTCTATAGCTCGGGCCTCTATAAACCTTTTGCCCATGTATTGCTCCACAAAACCTTTCATAGCATAAGTCATTCTATCAGGACGTAGTGCCCGCATCATACACAACTTTTCCAGGGGTGTTTTATTTTTCCACTCCTGAGGAAATCGCTCCTTCTCTGGATACTCTGACTCCACAAACTTTTTCCACCTCTTACTAGCTCCTTCAATAGCTTTATCAAGACCCTGAAATTCCATTATCTGTGATAGTGCTTTTATGCCTCCCCAGCTGTTGTTTGTAAGAAAATCAACCGGGCTAGTAACGTTTGGTGTAAATGGAAAACGAAGAAGAAAATCCAGTTCTATAGGCTCTATTTCACCTCTTGTTTGAAGCACTTGGAATGTCATTTGTGACAAGAATATTAGTTTATCTTTTTCAAAAAGACCTCTTGAAGTATACATGAAAACCATGAAAGTGATAGAATCTATCAGATTATTAACACGATCTGTGACTTTATCAGCCTGTGGAGCCCTATCAATGGCATTATTAAAAACTACAGAAAAAGCTTTCAGAGAAAATTGATATAGTGGGTTGATCTTGTAGAGATCTGACAAGATGAAGTATAGCAATGAAGAACGTCTTGCAGCAGGACGATATATTTCACAAGCTTCTGTTATTTTAACAGATGTTACTTTAGCCTCAGCAACCTTTACTTCTATTTCATCTGCAGTATTTTTAGTTTTCTCCAGATTTAACACCAGATCAACATCACTCAGGATGTTTGCACCAGCTGCAGCTAGTCGGTTCAGTAGATCATCTTCCAGCCTCTGAAAAAATGTTCAAACAATAATTAGAATCACTTCATATCTGCAAAGTTTTAGCTACTGAATAATACACCATAAGATAGATACTTTATATTGGCAGCTTTAAAACTTAAATATCTGACATTACATTCAGATAACATTCTCTAACCACTGTCGTTTACTTTATATTTCATCTATAAAGCTTCTTAACAAAACCTTATTTCTGTCTTCTTCATTTTAATTAAGATAAATGTTAAAGAAATGGTTTCATTTTAAGTGGGTAGAAAAAGGTTATAGGAGGCTGAAGTGATAGATTTTACAAGCTGACATTAAAATTCCCAACTCTTTCCATGATATGAGAAATAAATGAACGGTTACCACTCAAAAAAAAAAAAATTGATGTGTCCATTTACATGTCTTTCTCAACCTATCCTGTAACAAAATATTCTTACAGGAACTTACTTCTATCTACTTCATTCTAATCAAGATAAATATTAGCAGATCTGACCTTATTAGTTAATTTAGTTCCTTATAAGAAGAAGGAAAATAAGGGAATATACTAGGCTAAAGCTATGGTCAAGTCCTTTAAAAGCTAGTTTTTGTGATTGAAATTGGTTCTGTTTGCATGACCAGGAATAAAATAAAATAAACATAAATGTCAAATTCCTTTTTGAGAAAAGTGTAAAATATTTTAATGAAACCAATAACGAGGAATATCTTGGAAATGGTTAACTCAACACAAAAATTATATATTTTATAAACCGCATGTTTTAATGAGATTTACATTTTTTATCTATATTATTTGTGTAGTAAGTTTTTACACGTACAGTTTACCAAATAGTCAAAGTCATCCAGAATGAAGAGGTCTTCAGAGGCTATTTCCAGAATATTCAAGGTATGCATTTTATTGTGGTATAAATATCTTTCAATATCATATTTTAGCCAATCATTAGAACCATTTTTGAGAAAATTAAAATTTTTGATAATTTTTTCATGTAAAGAGTAGTTTGGGGTGGAGGGATTTTCTTGAAAATCTTTGGGTTACATCCTTAAAAAATGCTGAACCTAAATACCAAGTTTGGTATTTAACAACTTTTCGTTTTTGATTTATATTGTTCACAATACAAACACACACATACACATATACCTTTTTCTAACTTTTTACTCATGGGACCTCAAAACAAGAGTTTACAGTGAAATCTTGACATTAAATTTTTGAGTGGAATACAATACCTTCTCTATTATGTATATGGCACATGTAGAGAAAGTAAAAACTAAGTGCTGAAAAATATAAACCAATAAAAATGAACATCTCAGAAATGACTGATTTAACAACTTCTTTTTTAAATAAATTCTTTCTTTAAAGAAATCTGCATTTTCTTTAAGTATTACGTTTCTATTTCTTATCATAATAAAACTACACAAAATTCATTCCAAATAAAGAGGACTTTATAGGCTATTCCAAGATAATTTAAGATGTACATTTTATTAGTCATGTAAATACCTTAAAACTGTAGTTTTAATCCTAATTGCTAGGGCCATTTCTTGAGAATATAAAAAATAGCAAAAAATATTCCACAAAGTGTGGTTTGAGGTGGGAGGATTTTCTTGTAAACCTTCCAGTTACATCTTTGAAGAAATTGTGACACGTATACACTTTTATTCACAGGATTTCAAATCATGATTTCCACTGAAATTCCAATAAACATTTCTTAGACGGTATGCTTTCTGTGCTGACCAGTACAGAAAGTAAAAATGTATGATAATGTACTGAAAAATTTAAATCGGCAAAAAAGTCTCTGAAATGTTTAATTCCATAAAAACATTTAATTGACACAAAATGTGTTTTAACAAGGTTTACATTTTCCGGAGTAAGTTTTTCTCTATCTCATATGGTTTATCAGTTATAAAAAGTGCATTGAGAGGACTTCACAAATATTTACAGAAAATTCAATATACACAAAGGATATTTTGAATTAGTGGGATTTTATTCTCCCTATCCCCTTCTCTCTCTCCCTCTCTCTCTCACACACATACACACACATACACACACGTATGCATGGATCTTTTTTCTAGTAGGTATGTCCTTTTTGTAATTAGGGAACCTCAAAATGAATATTTCTGGTGAGATCTCAATGTCAAACTTTTGATCAAAATGCAGTGTTTCTTTCACCTACAATAGGAAGTTGCTAGAGAAATAAAAAATTTAAAATTAATACCAGAAAAATCCAATATTGCATATGACCTATAGCCGACTGAGCAAGATGACTGTAGAATAATGTGTGAGACTCCCATTTGGAAATTCTTGGTTCAATATCCATCAACTGTCCGCTATGACTGTCCCCCTCTGGTAATAATGTGAATGCTGGGGTTATTTCTCATCTATCAAAATTTTCTTTCCATAATTTCCATTTCATGTTTCCTTCTCATCTTTCATGTTTGCTTCTAGGTTATGTGACATATGTGTCAGACCAATGGCATGAATGCTTGTTCAAGGAAAGATTTATCCCTGAGACACTAGAGGGCTGTTTGGTCGATAGGTTATTCACTGTCCTTTCTAGGAGCTCCAACAGTAGGCCTTCCTCTTGGAAGGTGATAACCACAATAAATCTGTGTGGGTCACTGTACTTGAGGTGTTCCCTTCCATTGTATAACCTATACTAATTTCTATAGCCTTTAGCCACCAGAGGATGATATACATATTTAAGGGCACTCAACTACAAGGTCATTTGCACCCCTTTAAAAATGAGCATGGCAAAAGCCAGAGATAAACATTGATATAAAATGAAAAGTAAACAATAAATAGCAAAAGTCAGATATAAATGGATTTACATAAGTACGGGCAAATATACAAAAGTATGCCAACATGTAAGAAAAATTGGGGATACTTTTGAACACCTAATGCAAGGTGAAGGTTCAGCAACGCTCATGTACAAGCAGATAAAACAACCAATGATTATGAGTCCTATTGCTTCTTGCATATCACCCAACATGCACATCATTTATAACATTCATAGCCAACCTCTGCAAATAATCCCCAGACATCTATATACAAAAGTATGGAAGTGATTGATAGCCAGTCATTTTTGAAAAGTCCTGACCATTGCTTTCTCTCAGGTTTTATTGTTTTACAAGCACATGAATGCAATGAGCAAAATGTATTATAGTGTGAGAAGTGAAGTTTGTATGTTCTTAGCAATATTTTTGCAGATTATAGCAGTTTTAGAAATGGCCCACCTGATTAATAAGATAAAACTGTTGGTTTACCTCCTGTCTTCAACTATAATTTGACCAGGATTGCAATAGAGCCCTATTCCTGTGACTTCTGGTATGGATAATTATCTAGTAATTAACTATATTTATTAAAGTCACACACTCTGTGCAAAGATTCAAGTGGGCAAAGCTATTGCCCGGGCAAAATCTTTTCCTTAGATTAGATTAGATTAGAAAGCATTCTGTAGGTTCGTTTAGGCCAAAGCCACTGAACATAGAACTTGGCAAGGCATATATATGTATACATATGTTTATATACTATGAAAAAAAATGTATAAAGCTCTAGTGCTAAAAGCATAGGTTACAAAAACAACAGAATATTTTTTTGCATGCACTTAAAAACAAAGAGTATCAAAATATAGTGTTAAAATGTATAAATAAATATAATTTCATTATATGTAAAACTAATGTTATGTCAGATGATAGTTTTCAAATTATCGATATAATAGTTACTAGTAGTAATTATATAAACTAAAACATGATTATTGTATTATGTACTCTTCATAAATGTCAACAAATTACAATACATATTTACAAATATGTTATAGAATTTCCAATGCAAAGATTTACGATTATGTACTAGAGTGTTAAATATCAAAACATCAGGCTTTACAGACCTTGTGTCATTGCTAAATACTAAAAAAATTCATTTGACACATTCGTGCAAGTCAAAGTATAAATCAGTTTAATTTTAATATAAAACACACACACTAATATACACAAAATGCAATACATTGTAATATTTATAAATACAATGATTATTAATGGTATTGTCTGACAGATTTGTCACTTAAATATTCATCTACAGAGTAAAATGATTTATTGCAAAGGTACTCCTTAAGAGAGGCCTTAAAAGCCCTGAAATTCCCAACATTTGCTTTGAGATTACTGGGGTGAGCATTAAATATCTTGATTGTTTCATAATATACACCTTTCTGAAAGCAACGAAGATTGGCATTAGGACGATGAATCAATCTCTTTTGTCTAGTATTAATGTTATGAATTTCCATGTTTATTATAAAACTATGTCAATTAACTGCATAGAATTTTAAAATGAATAATATATAAACACAAGGTAAGGTGAGGATGCCCAGTTTTTGAAATAGTTCTTTGCATGACTGTCTGCTATAAGCATTACAGATTATTCGTATAGCTTTCTTCTGTATCCGGAATATGCATTTACTATCTACTGAATTACCCCAAAATATTATTCCATACTCGATGATGGAGTTAAAGTAGGAAAAATACACCAACTTAAGTGTATCGATTGAGTGAAATTTAACCAGTGCACGGAGAGCATAACATGTTCATTATCCACTGCTTTGCTTACAAGCAGTCATATATGGTAATGGAGACCTTGCAGACAGTATCTGACTGGTTCAGGTACTGCATGAAGTAAATAATTATAATTATAATAATGATAATAATAACAATAATAACATCTCTATGTCATTGTAAATACAGGGGCAGCATTCAATGGGAATATTTAGATGCTCACATTTGTGAGTATTTGTGGCATAATGACACTAAAAATTGTTCAGCAGACCCTTTTCAGAAACTTGTGAAAGATACAGTAATTAGGTTTAGGTTATGCTTATTTAGCTTAGTGTACATAGCTAGTCATTGTATTTTAGGGACAGACAGTGTACACAGTTAGTGTGATTTATTGAGAAAAAAAAAACTTGGGCAACATTTCATTAAATGATGCAAGAAGGATGATTTGGCTGCACTGCATTTTTCAGTAAGGCTACATGAGCATAACGTAAATAAATAAAGGATTATAAACCTTAAGATATATTAAGAAAATGTTTTCTAGCATGTAATCATAGTTAAAAGGGATTTTAAATATATGTTGCCCATCTGGGTAGTGTGGGGGTAGCATGTCTTCCTCACATTCAACAGTGAGTTATCCAGATAAGGTTTTTTGGGGGTTTTCCCTTATCCTGAGAAGACATATGTTGGGTAATTTTAAGCTACATGGACCCCAAGATTATTTGAGCACAATTTCACCAATTTCATTTGTCTGATATGATTAACCAGGTTAAAGGACGTTAAGCTAACCAAAATAAATAAATATATGTACATATATTAGATAAAAAATCCAAACCTGTACTTTGAAAAAATATTATACATTAGATATACAAACAATCACCCATCCCATGTTAGAAAGAAGAGCCAAAACATTAATACAGATATAACTAAATCCTCATTTGAAAAGTTAACTTTGATATAAACTTAAAAAACCTTTTTGACCATTCGGTTATCATCCACCAGGATTGCAAAATTGTCTGGCAGTTGCAGATATTCCCAAAGATGTGCTGGAGGAATAAGCTTCAGCAGCATATGACTAACCAACAGATTTGTCTCTACATAGTGGACAAACAGGAGTATGTTCCCCCTTAAAAAGGTAACTGTGTAAAATTGCAGTGGCTAAAATTATCTCCTTATAATAAGATACACAGAAGGATGTTACCCAGTTTATCGGAGTGTCTTTCACAACTCCAGGCTTGTTTCTGAGCAGATCTGGCCACTTTTCATGCCAGCATGAAAGCACCACTCCCCACACTACAAGCCAAAAATCTTTCAATGTTACATAATCAATTGTAACACTGGGATCTGTGGTTGCTATCTTTGCTGCTAAATCCACCAGTTCATTACCCAGCAAGCAAATGTGACCAGGAATCCAAGTACACTCTACGTTAACATCAAAATGTGTAAAATATGGAGGGTATTCTTCCACCAGAGGACAGTTATTCGAAGTGAATTAAAAATCAGTATCATTTTAGGTGTTTTTTTCTTAGAGAGACAAACAAACATTGTCCTTACCTTCAGATTTATCTTGAAGTCATTTTGCTGCTTTGTGAGCTCAGACCTCTGTCTGTCCAAGTCTGGTGTCTCAGCTTTCACAACTTCTGCCAGTAATTGCTCCTCCAGTCCAACACGAGTAACTGTGAAATTGATCAGTGTCGTCTGTGCCTGCATCTCTGGCTTGAAATGTGGATTAGCAAGCTTAGTCTGAATAATCAGGCGAAAATTGTGATTATAGTCCACCTCCCTATCTCCAATCTTGATGATACGACCTTTCTTTATCAGGTTGCGACTTAATAGAGGATCTAATACTGCATCCACCTGTAACAGACCCCAATGGAATACTGAATTATATCTTTTAAAGTGACAATTTAAGGAAAGATTAAAAGCCCTATGCCTTCAATGTTACATCTGCTAGATTCATGAGCCAATATCTCAAAAACTATTTAAGACAGCACGCAAAGATATATAATTATGTGAGGGCTGATCAACAAAGATTGAGACTGATTTTTTTTCACATATATTTATTCCCCCATTTGATTGTTTTTATGATTTTTTCAAAGTAATCCCCTTCTACTTCAATGCACTTTTTATAGTGCCTCTACCAGTCCTCAAACATATGGTGCAAGCCATTTTTTGTAAGGCCCTTGAGAATTCCCTCACTGCTTCAGAGTTCTCAAATTGAATGCCCTGAAGCTTTGAATTTAGTGATGGGAATAAAAAACAATCTGCTGTGTTACAATCACATAACTTTCCCTACATCTCTGTAACAAATTATTGTTAAAAAGCTTATTCTTCTTCCTACATCACACTAATCGAGATAAATATTAGCAGAAATTGCCCTTATTACGTGGTCCTTTGTAAGTAGAAGGGCAAAAATCTAATGTATTCCACTCACATAAGTCCTCTATTTGTTCGGCAAATGAACCTTTTATTCAAAAGATTAATCTGTTATCTACATCATGCTAATCAAGATAAACATAAACAGAATTACTTAGTTCTAGTTCCTTATAAGTAGAAGGGAAATAAGAAAATGTACAGGCTAAAGGAATAGTCTCATCCTTTAAAAACTGATCGCTATGTGAAACAAATCGAAATTCCAATCTCTTTGCTTTCCAGGAATAAACAAACAAGAAACGAGAAGAAAGATGTCTTCCTGTTTGAAAAAAGTTTAAGTGGCTAAAATTAGAACTAATAATTTGGAATATCTCAAAAATGGTTAACTCTACAAAAAATGTATATGACATAAATTATGTTTTTTAATGAGATCTACATTTTTTGTGTATTATGTTTTTGTGTTTCTCTTATGGTTTGCCAGTTATATAAAAGTCATCCAGAATGAAGAGGTCTTCAGAAGCTATTCCCAGAAAATTTAAGATATGCATTTTTTTTTTCATAAAAACATCTTAAACCAAAATCGTAAGAGCCATTTTTGAGAAAATCAAAATTTTCCATGTATAGGGTAGTTGGGGGTGGGGAGATTTTCTTGAAAATAATGTGTCGCATCCTTGGAAGATACCAAACCTAAATACCAAGTATGGTATTTAAGGGGGGACATAGGCTAAATTGGTGAATTTTTCAATTTTTTTTTTTTTATTTCACTAATTAATTGTTAATACATTCAGCTTTATGTTCCCAAGGTTTCATATTTTACTCCTTTTTGGTCCAAATAAATTAAAAACATAGGACTTGTCATGCCATGCCCACTTTTTCTGCTTGCTTGATTATCAACTTTGATCCCTTGTTTCTCTATATTTTTATACAGGCAAACATAGTTATAAATATTTAGAAGGTATGTTTCTTTAGTTTCTGACCAGGAAAAAGAAGCTGACTACAGTTATGGTGGATTTTAGGCAGTATCTAAAGTATGTAGATTGCTTACTAAATAATACAAACAACATTTTCTTTTCTCGTTTTCTCAGGTTTATCATTTTTCATATTTATGTACCTTTTTGTTGGAAACTATTTGAGATATTGCAATGAAATTTTGTACACACACATTTCAGTCCACAATGAGTGTTTTGGCACAGTTAGTTTTCTTTTCATTTAGATTCTATAGGCATTGTGTTATGAAATGCATAATAATTTGAAATAAAAAACCTCACATACCTTAAAAAATACTTTAAAAATCATTGAAGGGAGGGAGAGAAAAACTTCTGCACCAAAATATAGCATAATATAGCAAAATATAGCATATACATAATACTTTGTGTACACTTGCTTTCAAGCAACTACACCAAAGGGATACTAAGAAAAAGTGCATAAGTTTTTTGATGTTATGAAAATTCCAATGTAGTGTAATTTCTTTATTTGTTGACAAAATTACTTATAAAATAGCAGTCAAAGAAGCTATCAAGACAATTAACTGTGCAAAATGTCATTGCTTTAGGACAAAAACTATGGCCATAGTAGAATTTTTCTTGTGTCAAGGTATTTCTGCCTTAACAGTGTTTTCGTTTTTTAGCTGTGCTGCACGCACGCATGCACACACACACACACCCACACCCAAGCGCACATGCACGCATGCACACAAATATATGGATATTTTCTATAAATGCTTTTTTGGATACAGGGAGTCTCAAAAGATATATTTTTGGTGAAATCTCGGTATCAAATACTTTATCTACTAGGTACAATGTACATTATGCTAGAGAAAGTAATTAATCAGTATAAATCTGAAATCCAGATTGAGGGCCAGATGAACCAGCTTCTTATGTAACTGCAAAGAAAAAATAAAATGGTTTTAACACACAGAAGCTGCCATATTTAACAGTAGTACCAATTTTAGTGCTAAACCTCCCCTAAAAGATAGGCTAACCCTGGCGAACTGTCGGGAACTTCAAGACCCAATGAACTACGGCCTACAAGCCCGAAAAATAATTTCAAGTCTACCAATATGCCTCAAATTGTGTAAGAGCCCCCCCCCCTCCATTATATGTCATTTTAAATTATGAATTCTGTACCATATTGTGAAGAAAAATAAACATATAATTTAAAATGACATGCAGTTTCAGTTTAAAAAGTACATTTGAAATGTAATATTGTGCTTACAATGGCATAATATAATTGTATATCAAATTAAAGAGAAAATTTCTCTTAAGAAAACTGCAGAAAGGACTTAAAATGTTCATTTTTTGGTAATTTTTGCTGTTTAGTCTCCCATTGCTATTAACTGAGAAAACTGGCTCCACAATAAGGCGGGAGGCTTGCATTATGGAGGTCCTGGATCGATTTGCATTGATCACCCACCCTGATTTTGGGTTTTTTGTGGTTTTCGCTTGTCAAGAGGCAAATTCTGGGGTGGTTTCTCTCTACCCCAATTTCCTTTCTATCATTTCCTCTTCAATGTGTTTCCTTCTCATCTTTCCAGCATACTATTAGGGGTATGGTGGTATTGGACAGATGGTGCATATGCTTGTTTAAAGGAAAGAGTACTCCCCATCGACACTAGAGAGATGCTTGGTCATGGGTCATTGATTTCCTTCTCTGGGCAACTCCAACTGTAGGATGGGTCTTCGAACCTGTAATTATTAGGGTCTTCCAAACATCTCTGTGGCCTGCAAACTATGTTTTTGTGGTCCTTTCACTTCATCCCTTCCTCCTGGGAGGAAATAGCTGCAATGGATCTATGTATGTCTAAGTGGTGAGGTTTCCCCCTCCATTGTATAACCCAAACCCTAACCCCTTAAAATTATATCTGTACTGAATTGTATTTGTACTAAGGGCATATGGGCTACCCTCAAAGGAGACAATGAAGGTTATTCAAACAATACTAAGTTTATGATGAAAAACTCATTTTTATCAGTTTTATTTATCAAGCCAGTGCTAAAAAATACTCCCTTGGGTGGTGCAAAGAATAAAGAAGTATAAACGTCTGCGCTCATGAACTATGAAAGAACATAGTGCATTATATGCTTAACTTACAGTTTCCATAATGTTTTCCAAAAGCACCACATTGCCATCTGAAATAGCATATTCTATCTTGTCCAGATAATTTTTGTGGGTTAGCCTAATAACCTGGAATGTTTGAAAAGATACAATTAATAAATTAATAATGATAAAAGAATATATACAAGCATAATAAATATAGTATCATATTTGGAATATGTTTTCAAAGCAAGAGCATTACATATTAAAGCTAGCAAAACAATAGCAAAACCTTCATTTTGAAATGGTATTGTCCTCTAAACTGTTCCAAAAAAATCCATGCAGCTCCATCCCTCTAAACTGTTCCAAAAAAATCCATGCAGCTCCATCCCCCATCTCGGCCTGAAGACATCATGAATGGGGTGCAGTGCTGGAGGGTGAGACATGATCAGTACCTCAAGTCTCTCCCTATCAGTTAATGCGTTTTTCTCGATCTGTAGCTGCTACTTCTCAATCAAGTAGCTCCTCAATTGGCCCAAAAAAATCACCATAGGTCTATTTATGCAACTCCATGGCATGACAGTTCACAAGCGACCTTGGCCTACAACCTGGCTGCTCCATCCCCCATCTCGGCCCGAAGGCATCATGAATGGGGTGCAGTGCTGGAGGTTGAGACGTGATTAGTGCCTCGAGTCCCTCCCGGCTGGTTAATGCGGTCTTCTCAACCTGGACCCACTACTTCTCAATCAAGTTGCTCTGCAATTGGCCCCCTAGGGACCTCACAAGGCTGAGTGCACCCCAGGCCAGGTCTCCCAGGAGGGAGAAATTCCCCATGCCAGTGCCGGGAATCAAACCCAGATCTCCTGCTTGGCAAGCAACCATGCTACCACTCCACTAAGGAGATGACAAGGTGTATTTATACAATTCCAAATTAACAGTCCTCAAACTAATATAATTGTTTGATAATGTTAATGTTCCAAAATCATAGAAAAATTGTATTACAATACAATAGTTACATATGAGTTTTTATTAAGTAAGAACTGTTTTGTTATACAGAGTGGTGCATGAACAGTTAACACATTTTAACACTGAATAAAAATATACCTCTACTTATATTTCATTCAAATATCGCTCCAGCATGTTTTGTTTAATGGTTGGTACAGGTTGTGTTGCTGCAATATTGCAACTTAAATGGCTGAGCATGGATGTTCTATTCAACAGCGTGTTAAAGCAATTGCCTTTACACAAAATTGAAAAATGTCTTAGCAAAACAGAGACGATTTAGGATAATACTCCACATGCGTTGAGCCTCACCAAAGAACATAATTCTCCAATTAACACACATAAGAACGTATAATTGCATATCTGACAGAAGTGCTGGACATATTCAGATGGGGCTCCAGCAACTTCTTGTGATGTTACATTAGTGTTGACAAAACAAGGTTACACAACCATATACCAGAGACAAAGCAGTAGTTCAAGTTATAAATGCAAGTGGGTGAAAGTGCCAGACATTAAGTCCTTCAGCAAAAAAGGTGATGACTACTGTTTTCTTGAGTGCAAGAGTGATGTTGATAAAACTATATGATAAAAGGTAAGCCATCATTGGAGAGTACTATGCAACTTTGCTGGTGATGTTGAAGGATGCAGTGATGTGATGATGCATATTTAAGGGCATTCAACTACAAGGTAATTAGCACCCTTATAAAACAGATCATGGCAAAGGTCAGTGATAAAGCTCAATATACAAAAAAAAATCAGATGTGATACATTCACATGACTTTCTCTATATCTCTGCAACAAATTGTTGTTAAAAAGCTTATTCTTCTATTTACTTCATGCTAATCAAGAAAAAATTAGCAGAAATGGTCTTACTTGCTTCTTTGTTAGTAGAAGGGAAATAAGGCAGTACCATAGGTTAAAATTTTAGCCAAAAGCTGATTGCTATGTGATTAAAGTTCCTTTGTTTGTATGGACAGGAGTGGACAAATTCCCATAAGAGAAAAGTATGTGTTTTAAAATTGAAATCAATAACAAGGAATATCTCAAAAAGATCAACTCCACGAAATAGCTTTATATAATATAAATTATGTGTTTTAATGAGCTCTATATTTTCTATTGCGTGAATTTTTGTCTATCTCTTATGGTTACCAGTTATGCAAAATTCATCCAGAATAAAGTTGTTTTCAGAGGCTATTTCCAGAAAATTCAAGATATACATTTAACTTGTCATGTAAATATATGTAACATATTGTATTTTAATCAAAAGCATTAGAGCCATTTTTTAGAAAATCAAAATTTTCAAAAAATTTTCCATGCAAAGGGTAGTTGGGGGTGGGGTGATTTTCTTCAAAATCTTTTTGTCACATCCTTGGAAGATACTAAACTTAAATACCAAGTTTGGTATTTAACAGACTTTTCTTTTTTGAGCTATGCTCCCACAGAACACATATATACACACAAACTGACTGACAGACACAGACTGGCAACACACATAGACATTTTTCTAAAAATGCTTTTTTTTGGATTCAGGGGGCCTCAAAACATATATTTCTGGTGAAGTCTTGATATCAAATTTTTGGGTGCAATACAATATCTTCTGTAGAGAAAGTAAAAATCATGCAAAGGTCAGAGATAAGGGTCAGTATTATACAGAATAATCATGGTAAAAGCCAGAGATAAGGATGAATTCACAAAACTTGGCCGAAAGGTATGATATTTATATGATTAAATTCTCATTTGAAAGAAATTTAAAAGCTCTTTCAATTGCTTGGATATCACCCACCAGGACCCCTGAAGTCTCACCAGCAGTTCCAGAAAGTCCCGAAAAAGTGCTAGAGCTCTAATAACACATATGAGCCAATAGACCTTTGCTACACAAAAGAGAAGCAGGTGCACATTTTAAATTCTAATTGCAAAACTGCATGACTTGTTTTGAGCTACTACACATACACTATATTCACCACACGATTTCCAGTGACTTTTTCCTCTTCCCAAATCTGATGAAATGACATGCTGGATAGAGATTTACTTTGGAATCAAAGATCATACATCACAAAAGCTCTTATTTTAGAATATAAAATATAAAGAATGTAGAGTGTTATTAGTTCAAATGTAAAGAGTTGAAAGCATTGAATAATAAAAACAAGTTGGGTTAAAAACTAGTGTTAATGGTTTTACAAAATTATCTTGGTTACCTTGAGATCACTACCATATTTGTTCTTGATCCATTTCAAGCCCTGGAGCTGTGGATCAATCATTAGAGGCCACCTCTCAGAATGAATGAGTATTGTAGCATTCTCTGCAGACATTCGGTCACTGGGAAGGCCCTCGTTCTGCCATTCTGCTATTTGTGCATCATGAGTCAACATGTCCATTGGATTCAAGTCAGGTTGCATGGGTATGGGAGGATCCAAATCAGCAAAGAATGGCATCCATTTTTTTTTCAAAAGATCTGCCCTGTAAGTAAGAGTGAAGCAGCCAACATAGGAAACAAACGCTGTCACCATCAAGATATCACCAGGAAGTGTTACCAGTTGCTGATTGTATTCGCCTATCAAACCTTTCCAACGGACACTCTCTGAGGCAAGGCCGCCTACCAATCTGTTAGCCAGATCTATTGTAAAGGTCGTCCGATCTGCATCCTGTTGACATTTTAGCTTTGCTTTTGTAGCTTTTTGAAATTCTGCAGTAAGCCCACCCAGTTGCTCTTCTAATGACTTGACTTTTTCATTCAGTTCAGAAAGACTATCTTGAGCAGCTTTCAGTTCAGCATTTGCTTGTTCAAGGGCTTTTCGTTTGGGCTCCACTACCAGGTATACATCATAGAACTTCATTATGTTGATCACCCATGCACATAAACCTGCAGCTGCTTTTGACTTAGCCATGATCAGCTCTGGATCAAACTGTGGCTCTGAGACATATGTCTGCAACAGGTTTACAAAAAAGCATAAGGCTGTATAGATGGCTATTTACCTTCTTAAAAGTACTCTATATAAGAGGTGTGTTCAATCCTCTGATGTGTTCCATTCACATGAGTTTCTCTACATCCCTATAACAAACGACTGTTAATAAGCTTCTTCTTCTATCTACTTCATGCTAATCGAGGTAAACATTAGCAGAAATAGTCTTATTGTATATTCCTTATAAGTAGAAGGGAAATAAGTAAATACAGTAGGTTAAACCAACAGTCACATGTTTTAAAAAGAGTTTGCTATAGGATTGAAGTTGATATTTGTGTGGCCAGGAGTTGACAAGTATAAGTATTTTGAAACTGAAACCAATAACAAGAAATATTTTAAAAATGGTCAACTCCATGAAAACATGTGTATAACATAAATTGTGCATTTTAACGACATCTACATTTTTGGTGGAGTAAGTTTTTGTCTAACTCGTACAGTTTGCCAATTATGCAAAATTCCCCAAAATTCATTCAGAATAAAAACATCATCAAGGGACTATGCCCAGAAAATTCAAGATATACATTTTATTTGTCATATAAATATCTATAATATACAATGTTTTAATCAAAATCGTTAGCCATTTTTGAAAAAATCATAATTTTTGAACATTTTTCCATGAAAAGGGTAGTTAGGGGTGAGGGAATTTTCTTGAAAATCTTCATGTCACATCCTTGGAAGATACTGAACTCCAATACCAAGTTTAATATTTAACAGACTTTTCATTTTTGAGCCACACACATGCGCACGCACGCACACACACGCGCACGCACACACACGGACACGCAAGCACATACACACGGACACAGAGCTTTTTCTAAAAAAGCTTTTTTTGGATTCAGGGGGTCCTAAAACATGTCTTTCCAGTGAAATCTCGGTATCAAATTTTTGGGTGCATTACAATACCTTCTGTATACACTATGTACATAGTATGGGTAGAGAAAGTAAAAAGAAAACAAACTTTCAAAAAAGTGCACCAACCAGCAGCACCAACCATGCTGCGGCTACTTAGGCAGGTTTAAGCAGCAAACTGCCATTTGCCACATTTCACTCTGACAGTTAGTAATCAAGCTACAGCCACTGGAGTGAGCACATGCCCAATCTGCTCATTAGTGCCAAAGTGACAATGAAAGAGCTTTCAGAATGCGTGTGTGAAATTTTGCTACAAACTTGGCAATACAATTGCTTAGCCAGGCCTACAGGGAGGACTGTATGAGTTACACACAATACTATGAGTGGTTTAAGCATTTTCAACAGGACAAAATGTTGGTCAGTTATGATTCCAAGTCTGAACGACCTTCCACATCAACAGATGATGGCTATGTGGATAGAGTTCCTACTGTGATTCATGGAAATTGTTATTTAACTGTTCAAGAAGTTGCTGACAAAGTGGGCATCAGCATAGGATCATGCCATCACATTTGTTAACTGAAGAGCAGAAATAAATCATCATCGAAACTACTTGCCACAGCCAAAGACAATGAAAACTTCCTTAAGAACATCATAATAGGCGAGAAGACATTAGTTTATGGCTATGATACTGAAATGAAGGTGCATCTGTTGGACTGGGTGGGCAAAGGATCTCCTCATCCAAAAAAAGACATGCATGGGTTGGTCAAAGATTAAGGTCATGTTGGTTGTACTTTTTGGTTACAAAGGCATTGTCCATCATGAATCTGAACCATGTGGCCAGATGACAAACAAGGAAGTCTACTAGGAGCATAAGGGACACTGTTCACAGGAAAAGGTCTGAATTGTGGGAAAGCCAGTATTGAAAGTTGGATCATGACTTGCTCCTTGTCAGCATCTATCTACAAAACATCACATTCTCATTGTGCCCCATCCACCATATTCTCCAGACCTAGCCCCAACAGTCTTTTTCCTGTATCCCAAACTGAAAAACATGTTGAAAGTACATTGTTTCCAAACCACAGAGAAGATTCAAGACAATGTGACAAATTACCTTTACACCATACCAGAAACTGCATTCCAGGAGGCGTTCCAAAAATGGAAGAAATAATGGGAATGGTGTATTGCCAGTAGAGAGGACTATATTGTGCTTAGAATATTGTAATAAGCTATAAAGGTGTTATAGCAAAACTTTGGTTTTTTTAACACATCCATAATGTTTGGTTTCATACTTCATGAATAATTCCTGAAATCATTCACATTGATTTTCTCTACTCTATATTGGTTATTAGTTTCTCTACACTACTATGTACACAGTGCATAGAGAAGGTATTGTACTGCACCCAAAATTTTAATACTGAGATTTCATCAGAAATATATGTTTTGAGGCCCCCAGAGTCCAAAAAAAAAGATTTTTTAGAAAAAGGTTCATGTATGTATGTGCCTGTGGATAGCATAGCTCAAAACTAAAAGGCCATTAAATACCAAGCTTGGTATTTGAGTTTATTATCTTCCAAGGTTATGACATAAAGATTTTCAAGAAAATCCACCAAACGCTATGCTTTACATGGAAGAATTTTTGAAAACTTTGTTTTTCTCAAAAATGGTAACAATTTTTATTAAAATACCTTAAATTATACATATTTACATCTCAAATAAAATGCATATCTTGAATTTTCCAGGAATACCTTCTGAATACCTGTTTATTCTGGATAAATTTTTCATAACTTGTAAATCGTAAGAAATAGACAAAAATTTGCCACACAAAAAATGTAGATCTCCTTAAAACACACAATTTATGTCATGTGCATTTTTGTTGTGGAGTTGACCATTTCCAAGATATTCCTTGTTATTGGTTTCAATTTTAAAATATTTACACTTTTTCAGTCAGGAAGTGTCCTTTTTTCTTTTGTTCTACTCCTGGCCAAGCAAAGAAGCAAATTTCAATGACAATCACATAATGATAACTTTTAAAATATTTGATATTGTTTTAGCATAGCACATTCCGTTAGTTCCCTTCTACTTTTAAGGAACTAAGTAATAAGTACATGCTGCAGAAAAAAAAAGAATAATCTTTTGTAATAAGTTTGTTTGTGGAACATTTAGAGAAAGACATTTGAGTGTAACACAACAGTATTCCCTTATTTCCCTTTTACTTAAAGGAACTAAGTAATAAGACCATTTCTACTAATGTTTATCTAGTTTAGCATGAAATAGATAGAAGAATAAGTTTACAAACAATAATTTGTTACAGAGATGTAGAGAAAGTCATGTAAATGGAACACATTAGATTTCTTTTTAATTCTTCTGCAAACTATTCTTACAAAATATTATTTTTTATGTACCTCATGTTAATCAAGATAAATGTTTGCAGAATAAATTTTTACATTATACATTTATTTGTAATATGAGGGTCACTATTTATATGCTGAGCCTTGGCAACACTAATTGCTGTAGGTGCCATCTGCTGTTTCCACTGGAAAGTTTGATATTGTTGACCTTAACCTATTTCAGATAGTTTGTCAATAGAGCATTGTGTTGTTTACAGTGGTTTTAAAATGGTGCCTCAGCAAATTAACTTGTAAAAATGTTTGTGCAATATTTATTATGATTTTCAATGTGGATTATCAAGACAAGAGTGCATTGATCAACATTTGGCACTTGAGCACTGGTATAATGAGTTTAATGGTGGCTGCCATTCACTCATTGGCAAAATTCGTGAATATCATCCAAAATCAATTGTTGTGCCAGAAAACATTGATGCTGTGCAAAAACTGATAGTGCAAGATCATCATGCCACATAGTGAGATAGAGGCATTAGTTTCACCAGGATATATAAAACATTGCATAATCATTTAGCCACGAAAAATGTTTGCTCTCATTGGATCCCACATAATTTGATAGAATCTCAAAAGGATGATCTCGTCAATTGGAGTGCACAAATTTTCAAGAAATACAATGGTGGGGTTTCAAAAGACAATATAAGATCATAACAGGTGATAAATCATGGTTCTATGTATATGAGCTGGAATGTAAACAGCAGTCGACTATACGGGTGTTTCAAGATGAACCAAATCCAACAAAAATGGTTCGCTCTCAAAGCACCTCAAAACAAATGGTTGCCAGTATTTTCAGAAAAACTGGTCAAGTAGCAACAGTGTCCCTAGAGGAATGTAAAATTGTCAATTCTGAATGGTACACAACAATTTGTTTGCTGGAAGTCTTTGATGAAATAAAGAAAACAAACAAGTGCTGTCAGATCGCTCTTCATCAACACAATGCAAACGCTCACACTCTTGTTAATCAACTGACTATTTGAACACTCAAAAAATCCAATTGATGAATCATCTGTCATACAGACTGATTTGGCACCCAATGACTTCTTTTTGTTCCCAAACATCAAAAATAAAATGCACGGATAATAATTTTCGTTGGCGAGGAAGCTGTTGATGCTTTCAAAAACGATATTTTGGAGCTGTCTCAAGCAGATTGGTAAAAATGCCATGACAAATGGTTTGAATGCATGTAAAAGTATATTGATCATAAAGGAAATTATTTCAAGAAAAAATTAAGCAATTACTGTTTATTTTATTATTAGGCTCAAAATATAAATAGTGCCCCTGGTAAGAAAGATAAGGAGCTGAGGAAATAGTCAATATTTAAAAACTTAGTCAGTACATGTTAGCTTTGATATTCCTTACTCTTTACATAACATCAGTATAAAAAAGCAATCTTGCTGATGATGTATCTTTGACGATGCTCAACTGGGAGGTTGTTAATGCCCTATTAAAACAGATCATGACAAAAGCTAAGAGATAAAGATTAATATTAACATAAATCATAGCTGACTTGTACTTCAAAAATTATAAAAGCATTAGAAAGTTCAAACCAATAGCAAAAAATATCTTGGAAAACAAATATAGTATACTCCCGATTATTCGTATGCAGATTATTTGGTTTGCAGATTAGCCATGCATCCACCCCCCCCCCAAAAAAAAGATTATTTTGTTTTAATGTCAACACACTTTTTTTTTTTTCTCCATCTCTTTCGCAACTTTCTTTTAACTTGCTTCTTAGACACTTACATGCTGACTAACAATCAAAAAAACAAATTTTATTATTAATTTACATGGAACAGGCAAGCCAATAACAATGGAAACAGTACTCTATTGTCACGCAGTTATCGTTTAAACAATGGAAATGACACTTATTATCACGTGGCAGGTCATTTATTCCTGTTTCCTAACGGAAAACAATACCTATGCACAGAAGTAGAATAAACTTTTGAACAAAGAATGCATGTTGAAAAAAGCTTATAACATAATTTCCTATTTATATTTGTATGTTGTGCCTTAAAAACATTATATTACAGGTTTCTCGATAATTCATGTTTTTCAATTATTCATGCTTCTTCTCCCCCGCATTACCCCGGATAATTGATAGTATACTATATTTGTTAATGATGCTATCAATTGCCAGCATCATATTAGTGCTGCTGATGTGCCGAAATTTACATGTGAATAAATCTGCTATTATGCTTTTAAGCACACTTAAAAACCATTGGACTTGGTTAGGTTCAAACTGTGACCTTGGGATTAAAAGGCCAATGTCTAACCAGGTAAGTATCTTGGAAGCTGTTATAGTACAAAAGACTAATTTGACATAAATTGTATATTTTAATAAGATCTACATTTTTCTGTAGTAAGTTTGCCTATGTATTATGGTTTACTATGTTGAAAAACCTGATATATTACATTCACATGACTTTTCCTACTCTTCTACAAACTATTTTTACAAAAGAGTATTATTCTGTCTATTTATTAAACCAGATAACTTTGAATTCATATTTACACATTTTGTTATAGGATGCAGCAGATAATTATAGTCTGATTTTTAAACAGCATGTCCTGTGTGATTAAGTACATTACTAGCAACAAAAATGTAATGTATTCCATTCACATGACTTTCTCCACATCTTTGTAACAAATTATTGTTATCTACTTCATGCTAATTGAGATAAACATTTGTAGAAATGGTATCATTACTCGAGTCAATAACAAGGAATATCTTGGAAATAGTTAACTAACTCCATCAAAAAATTTACATGATATAAATCATGTCCTTTAACAAGATCTACCACGTATTAACTAAATGTTTTGTAGCATTCTGGTACATTTATTTTGTATATTTGTGGGTTTTGTGGGTTCTATTTCCTGTTGGCATGCTTGGCACTTTTCCATAATTCCACCTTTTGCCACAAGGGCTGACTATCGCTGGCAGGTTTACTAAGCCCTCACAGGGACATAGGGTAGTAGTCTTGTAAAAATGTAAATGGCATGTTATTTATGGATGCTCTTTAACTACTGTACTTCTCAGTGTCCCATTCTAAATTGGGCATGAAAAGCCACTTAATTTTGCTCAGAGGCCTCTCTATCAGGCTTGAGTTCTTTTATGTGCCGTAAATCTACGACACTAGACCAATGGTTTTACTTCCCTTCTGAAGGAAGCCATGCTGAGGAATTTTATACCCGAAAAGATCCATCGTCCTCCACCGGGTTTGAATAGTAGTCTTGTATCAGTCTGCAGTGATGTAGTCTTCAGCTCTTTAGCTTTCCGGTAAAGCACATTGGACATCATTCACCAATTTATCTAATCCTCTAAGGGTTTTCTGATTGCCAGAATTATTGTGTGGCATAGCTCACTGCATTAATTTCACAATGTATAACTATAGCAGCTAATGTAGGAGTCATGCAGCTAACTGCTAAATTTATATATTTCTGTTTTAGAATGCCTGTAGCATTATGAAGCTATTTAAACTGTGTTCTAAATTTCTTGATTCCTGTTGCCAAGTATGCTAAACTTCACCATTGCATTCCCATCATATAGTAGTGTATATTTCTTCAATGTATTTTGTTACTGTGCAAGGGCATCTAATGTGCCGTTTGGTCTTTTCTTTCAGAGCATAATATACTATTAATATTTATAGGTATTGCCAGCAAAATTTGGGGATTGTGTCAAAGGGAAATTTGTTAAATTTTGGATGTGGGACTATTTTAAATTGCTTGTTAAGCATTATCATTGAGGGCATTATTTGTTAAACATATATGCTATATTGTTATTGCTTCTTATAATTTATTCACATTATTTTGTTATTTGCTTATTCAAGATTGTTATTGTTTAACATTATTGATGTAATAAATAGGAGTTTAATGGATAACTTAGTCACTGTGTTTTCACAATTAGGCACCATGGCATTTAGTATCTAATGTTTCTAGACAATGATCCTGACTTCCACAAAACCACTGATTAACTCATGTGTTATGAGCATTTGGGGGCTATCGCCAAAGTCGTCAGTACAATTCTCAGGCTCCTAGGCAGGTAAGTGCATGGATTGACTCCAATATTTCAAAGATGTGCATCATCTTTGTCTTCAAGGTAAAACTTCAGTTTACTCTAGCTTGAAGCCAGAGAATTCTTAGGGTTAAGATTTAGTTCAGCTCTTACAGTTGACCAGTTATACATAAGTAATTCAAAATAAAGAGGCTTCGGAGTCTATTCCCAGAAAATTCAAGATAATTTCATTTGTCAAGAAAATATATTAAACTTTTGATCTTTTAATCACTACCCTTACAACTATTTTTTTAGAGAATAAAAAAAAAAAATCTTGAAAACTGTGTCACAACCTTGGAAGATATTGAACTTAAATAAAAAGTTTAGTAATTAACTAACTTTTCATTTTTAGTCTCACCCACATCCACACCCCCCCCCCACACACACACACACTCGCTCGCTCTCACGCACACACACGCACGCACGTGCACACACACACACACACACACACACACACACAACTTTTACTAAAAACTTTTTTTAGATTTAGGGAGTCTCAACATATATATATATATATCTATATCTGGTGAAATCTTGGTATCAAATTTGTCATCACCTAGCCATGCAAAGAAATGGATTTCTCTACCATAGCAATCACATTTTAAAACATATGACTTTGATTTAGCCTAGTACATTCCCTTATTTCCCTTGTACTTATACGGAACTAAGTAAAAAACTGTCTCTGCTAATGTTTACCTCAATTAGCATGAAGTAAAAGGAAGAGTAAGCTTATTAACAATAATTTGTTAGAGAGATGTAGAGAAAGTCATGTGAATGGAACACATCAGATTTTTTTTAGTGCTGTTATTTATTTATTTATTTATTTATTTATGCTAAGCTGTACACAGGTGAATATGACCGGTGTTCAGCCCTGGCTCTTTACTGCTCATACTCATATTTTATTAATTCTAATTTTGTCTATCTACATTTCTATCTATTTTAAACCATTTCTTATTAATATACTCTTTTCTCCAAACTTCAGTCCCTTTACATTTAATGGTGCTGTTATGCAATATATAACAGGGATGAAATTTTCTAAACTACCATCATTTGAACTTCCAACATGCATTAATGTAAGTTGTAATATGTTATTAATAAATATTAATACATATTTTTAAGTCATATTAGAGACTGAATATTATGTAATCACTCTCATTATACATTTTAGGTTTTTGTTTAGGTCAAGAAAACTGCAATTATTTCAGTCAAAATTATAATAAAAAGAAAACAGCAAATAATTTCAATGCTTAATACTTCAATAATCGAGTAGTGGTTCATCAGCTGAGGATGCGGGCAATGGTCCACGAAACAATTGTCCTGCACATTAAAAGTAAGTGAAATGTGTGTTAATACTTAAATTAATTTATTCAATATGATTATGTCTTCACTGTAAGCAGCTTCAAAATTATACAACTTATAAATAATTTCAGTACTCATATCATGGTCAAAGCTCTAGAGTGTGATTGGTTTGTGAGGGAGATGATGATTAAGTAAAACTAAAGAGAAGCAATCATACCAATAAAATGTCAGTGTTCGGCAGCTGCTTCAAAAACTGTAATTTTATATAAAATGTATACATAACATGTCCATCATAGCTAAGACCTAAGAGTTACTGAATGAAAGAGTTAAAGCACTGTTTCCTTACCTTTGTCTCCCTCACAACTGCTGGTGGAATATGTTCTTTGTCATAATTGATAAGGTTGTTAAGGAATTCGTCCACCTTTCCCATCATTATCTTACACTCTTTCCAACTGCGATCCTTAGGTATCCTTGGTTGGGATGCTGAGAACAGTACTAGTACAGCGGCTGTAACATTCACCACAGCATCAGGTGGGCTGCCAAAAGATTTCAACTCAGTCAGGTTGTTCTTGTTCAGTGTGTTCAGAGCTTCCTGTGCAGCTACCAGTGCTGGTTCAGCTTTCCTCAAGTCCTCTTCACATACTTTCTGCTTGATGGTTACATCCTCTTCTATAACCCTCACTTTCCTCTCTTCATCTGCTGCAACAGCTTTCTCTTTGGATACCTTCTCAGTCTCAACTCCTATAACCTGTAGAATTGTATAACAGAATGTAAATTTTAATCTCTGCATACTGGCTTTGAAATCCTGAATCCTTTGCATAACATCATAAGAAAAAAAAAAGTATGATTCTAGCGCTTTAAAAAATGTAAACTACTGGAAAATTCAAACCAATATCAAGTAATACCTAAAAAATGTTAAAGGCGAAAAAGAAAATTTATTTCACATTAATTATATGTTTTAGTTTCATGCAGTAAGTTTTTCTCCATTTCTTATGACTTATTGGAGAATGAAGAGAGCTTCACAGACATGCATTTTATTATGCATATGAATGTTTTAAACATTTGGTATTTTAATGGAGACATTAAAAGCCAATTCTGAGAAACTCAAAAATAATGAAAAAATTCCCATAAAAAAATATTCAGGGCAGGATATGTACCCGGTGCATTCAAGAAATAAGTTTCCCTATTTTTTGAAAGCAAAGACAACATAGTTACATGAAAAACTTTATTGGCAACAAGTACTGCAATGTTTGAGCTATTTTTGAACCTACTCAGCAAAAAAATTGAGTCACTTGTCATATCGTTGGATCAACTTTTGTATTCCACTGTCGTAGAAGTCTGCTGCCTGTGAATGGAGTCAGCATGTGACAGTTGCCTTCAGCTCTTCGTCGCTGTCAAAATGCTGGCTTAGGGACAGGAATTTCTTGAGGTGTAAGAAAAGTTGGATCGCAGGGAGCGATTGATGGATGATCAAACAGCTCCCAGCTGAGCTTCTGCAAAACAGTTGCTATGCGCCAAGCCGTATGTGGACGAGCATTGTCCTGGAGCAGCAAAGCACCTGAAGTAAGCATTCCCATGGCTCTTGTTTTGAATGGCACGTTACAATTTCTGCAGTATTTCACAGTAACGGTCAACTTTCACTGTTTCAGCTCTGGGCAAGAAGTTAATGAGGAGAATACCCTTCTTGTTCCAGAACACTATACACATCACTTTCTGCACTGAAACAGTCTGTTTGAAGATCCACTCTGATGCCAATGCTTTGACTACTGCTTGGTTTCTGGGTTAAAGTGAGAAATCCATGTCTCGTTGCCTGTGATGATCCTGTCGAGGAACTTTTGCCATCATCATGACACCACTGCAGAAATGTCAGTGCTGCTCCAAAACATTTTGTTTTGTGCTCAATTGTCAGGTTTTTTGACATCCATCTGGCACACAATTTCTTGAACAGCAGATGCTTAGTGACAATTTCATGTAAAAGGATCGCAATATCCGAGGAAAATGGCTGCTAGGATCCGCAATAAAGAAGCAACAGTTGGTTCTCCACTATGCATTGCCACCAGCTCAACCAGGGGATCATTGATGAGGGATAATCGCCCACTACACCCATCATGGACATTTTGATGACCTTCGGAAGAAAATCTACACTGACAATGCACAATCTATTTGCTCATGATGTTCTGCCCATAGACTTGACAGAGCTGATGATGAATTTTGATGGGCAGTGTGTTTTGTGCAGTAAGGAACTTTATCACTGACCAAACCTCGCAGACAGCAGGAGAACGAATAAGAGATGCCATTTCGGGGCACTGCTACACACTACTGGGCAGCAGGCAAGACCTGTTCGGTCTGCATATGATTGATACGACATAGATCTGTTACGCATATGCAATTTTCCTGGCTAAATACACTTACTTAAAGGAAACAAAACTTTCTGAATGTGCCTCGTATATATATATATATATATATATATATATATATATATATATATATATATATATATATATATATATATATATAAACATTGATATTTTACTTTTTGAACTTTAGGCAACTTACTGTAGGTTTTACATGCACACACATTCACTTTACTACCCACACTATCGAGTGTAGCAAATGAAAATCTCCTGAGAAAATGCTTAGCATTCAGCTCATGATGAAAGCAAACCCCATTTAAAACTCATTAGGTAATCAATTGTGTATCTAATCTAAACATCACTATATATATATCTTCTAAGTATAAGAGTTTAAATCTTGCTTTAATAATCATTTTACTCTTTTGCTCAGCTCTTTAAGTCTCACTTTTCATCCTCCATAAACTATGATATTTAAAGGCTCCAACTCAATTCCAACTGTACATATACTGTTTCACAATACTGACAGACAGGATATTACTCTGCAGCTTACCTTGATTAACTGATCTGCAGCCTCATTCTTCTCATTGACTTCTTTTTCCTGATCCTTAAGAGTCACCTTCAAATCATCCACCTGAGCTGCAGTTGTTTTCAATTTTTCTAAACCATTTTCGAGACGGAAAATGCGATGTTTCAAATCTTCTGTTTTTTCTTTCAGAAGCTTGCTGTATAGGTTTATCTGCTCTAGGAAGGTTTTTGGTGTTGTATAATTGTATCTCTTTTCATTCTCCAAATATATCTGAAAAATAAATTCTGGGGTATGAAGATTCATACAACTTTCTCAAGCCAATATTGTTTACTTTAATATAGCTTTTACAAATTATTCTTACAAAAGCTTTTTGTTCTCTCTGCTGCATACTTACAGTAAGTAGAGGATTATAAAATTCAATACCAAGAGTTCACCAGACACAAACATTTTGAAGCCCAAAAAAAAAGTTTAGAAAAGAATCTGTATCTTTGTGTATGTATGTATGTGTGTGTGACTGTGGACATATTAACTCAAAAACAAAATGCCAGCTAAATACCAAGTTTGGTTTAAGTCCAGAATCCTCAAAGGATACAAAACAAAATTAAAGAAAATTCCTGCACTCCAAATTACCTTCAAATGGAAAATTTTATTTTCTCAGAAACATTGCTAATGGTTTTAATTAAAATATCACATGTTTAAGATATTTTTATGACAAATGAAATGTACATCTTGAATTTCCTGGGAATAGCCTCTTAATTCCTTTACTATTAGAGATAGACAAAATCTTACTACACAAAAAAAGTGTGCATGCGTGCGTGCGTGCGTGCGTGCGTGAGTGCGTGCCTGCATGTGAGTGAGATTAATGCACAGGCATTGACAATGAAGTCATCTTCCTTCTAGCTTCCCAGTATTTGGCGACAATATTAGGATACGTCTTCAAAGCTTGGCATGATTCTAGGTGTTCCATATTCATAATTTCTTCTTTGGTACATAATGGGCAGTTTGGAGAGGTTGAAAGGCCAATCGTATAGAGATGATTATTCAGAGAGCCATGTCCAATTTTCAGATGAAAGTTGGCAACAGCTGATTTACACAAAAAATGTAGATCTCATTAAAGCAACCAATTTATGTGAGATTTTTTTCTTTCTTTTTCTATTTCCAATACATTCCTTGTTGCTATTTTGAATTTTTAAATATTTATACTGCTTTCAAAAAAATCTGACTTGCTGAATATATGATTTATTCTTCTCACTCTTCTATAAACTATACTTACAAACATTTATTCTTCTGTCAACTTTTTTTGTTAGAAATAAACTTTCATTGCATATTTACACATTTCTGTTTACGTACAAGAAGTATACAGTAGACTAAAGAAGCCAATCAAAATGTGATAGCTTTATAATTCCATGCATTCTCCTTACATGACCACAAATATAAAAAACAAATAGCAGCCTACCAGTTGAAAAAGTAAAGTATTTGAAAATTCACAACAATTACAAGAATATCCTGAAAATGGTTAACACTATAAAATGTATTGCACATTGTATGCTTTAATGAGTTCTAAATTTATGTAGTTAGATCTATCTCTTACGGTTTATCAGTTATACAAAAGTCTTTTAAAATATATTAATAATAAGACTGATAAATTACAAACCAGCACATAATGATCTACAGTAAGTATGCTACAAACTTGGCTGTCAGACACACGTCTGTCTCTCGGTCACATACTGTATAATAGGCTGACAGCCTCACTCAGTCACACATGCATGGACGTGAAATAAAATTTTGAATCGCATCAACAATTATCAGAATAAACACAAAACATACCTTATTACAGGAGATGTTGAAAATGCCATCCATTTGCATCAATACATCTACGGCATCTTCTGAGGAAATTTTCATTCATATGCATTAGCTCAACTTCGAAAATACATTAATTTCTGTCCTGATATTTTATTTTAATACTTCTAATGTATGGGGATTAGTTTTGTATACTTTATTTTTCAAGTTGCCTCATAAATAAATTGGATGATGTAAGATCAGGGGGCCGAGCAGGCAATAAACGCTTACTTATGATTCGTCAGCTGTGTGTGCGGTGGCAGAACCCTGCTGGAAATATCTAGACCAACATTCAATGTCTGTCAGCTGTTCAAAACATGGTGTCAGTATATTATTTCTGTATCTTTCTGCATTTATTGTACATGCCTAAAAATAAGCTCTATTATTCTGTATCCATTTATTGTGCACCATACCCCATGCTGTTCAAAACATGACAGGATATTTATTATTTCTGTATCTATCTGCATTTATGGTACATGCATAAAAAATAAGGCCTATTATTCTGTATCCATTTATTGCACACTATATCCCATTTTTTTATCATGCAAGGGAGTTTCATGAAAGAAATCAGGTTTGTCTGTAGCATAATATTGTTGTGTTGTGATGATGCATGACCATGTAAATGAAACTATACTTCTTCACTGAACAGTATTAATCGTGGATTGATTATTCCGTCAATAACATTCCTCAAAATCCAATTATAAAAATTTACCCGACTCTGGTGATCATATGGCAGTAATTACTGGACAACAGTAATCTTGTATGGTTTGAGTTTTATAAGTTTTATTGCTTTCCATGCTGAAGCTTTTGAAATATCAGTTTCTTGTGCAAGGCGCCTAAGAGATTTTTGAGGTGGCCATTCTAACCTTTCTCCGATTTCATCTAATTTCAGCTCCATAAGCACACACCTGTTTACCTTTCTTTTCCTATCACAAATTTATACCATCTCCCTGAATTTGTTTACAAGCAAATGAATGGCCTCTCTACTCGGAATATGCCAGCAAATTTAGTTTCAAATTGCCTTAAAACTTCCCTACAAGATGATGTAAGCACATACGTATCATACATAAACACTCTTTGTGGTACTGTACACTGCATTTTGAAAGCACTTCAAGCAAAACTAAACATTCCTAATGTTATTCACGTGTGAACTGGACTAGAACAGAAGTAAGACTGAAACACGTGTGATGACTGAACAGATGTAGAATGCACATGCAAGGAAATGCAGTGAAGGTCACACGGGCCATGTGGTGGTAGCCAAGTTTTGTAACAAACATACTGTATATGGAAATAAATTTAAGGCTGGATTCTAATGTAGGAAATGCATATGTAGTTGAAATAATTAAATTCAATTTCTGTAGTATGGCATGCAAGTAGTGTAAGGCATGTAGTTAGAAAATCTTATTAAAATATTGGATGCGTTACCTTCATATGACTTCCTCTACCTGTTCTTCAAGCATATTATTCTTACAAAAAGTTATTCTTTTATATACATCATACTACTCAAGATAAACATTAGTGGAAATGGTCTAATTTCTTAGTTGCTTGTAACTAGAAGGAAAATAAGAAAATATACCAGGCTAAAGTAATAGTCAAACCTTTTAAATGTAGTCACTATGCAATTAAATTTAAATATGGTCCTCTTTATATGGCCTGAAGTAAAACAAAAGAGATATGAAAAAAATGACTACTTCCCATCTGAGAAAAGTATAGGTATGTTAAAACTGAAACCAATAACAAGAAATATCTTAGAAATGGTAAACTCCACAAAAAACTGTATTAGACATAAATTGTGTATTTTAACGAGATATATACATTTTGTATAGTAATATTTTGTTTATCTCTTATGGCTTACCAGTTATGCAAAATCTTCCAGAGTGAAGAGGTCTTCAAAGACTTTCTCAAAAATTTCAAGATATACATTTAATTTGTGATAAAAATAGCTTTAGCATCGAATAGCAAGAGCTAATTGTGAGAAAATCAAAATGTTCAAAAGTTTCTATGTAAAGGGTAGTTTGAGGTAGGGGTATTTTCTTGAAAATTATTGTGTCAATTTTTGAAAGATGGTATGTAACAGACCCTTCCTATTTGAAATTGCTATTTGCATACACACACACGCACACACCTTTTTCCCAAAATGCTTTTTGGAAAGCATTTTTTACATTCCCTACCTACTATATACATAGCATTGAAGAGAAAGTAAAAATAATAAAATAATGTATGACCAACACACGCACACCCACGCACACACACACACCTTTTTCTAAAAACAAATTTTTTTATTCAGAGGGCCTAAAAACATTTATTGATATTGAGCTTTTGAGTACAATGCAATGCCTTCTCTACCTACTAAATGAATAATAGAACAGGTAAAAATGCTTTCCATGGTTCAGTGGACTGAAAATGTGTATTTATGATGAATTCTTGGATGCAAAGTAAAATACAATACTTCCTTGATTATCATAGGTAAACAATAGAGAAGTATAAGCAGAGGTATGTTGCTAGTTATTATAGAGATTACAGCCTTTAAGTTACCTTCGACATATCATTGACAGAGGTATGAACGAAAGCCATGAATTTAGAAGCAGAGGCACGGTATTCTGGTGGCAAGTCTTCAATTTCCTCTAAGAAATTTGCTGATACAGACACCAATGCCTCTTGTGGCCATTCATGAAACCAGTCAATTGCTGTGCAGCTAATAATTGATGGAAATTTGCGAGCTCTCACTCTGAGTGTTGAACCAACAGGTGAGAAGCACAAAACAATTTTAAGTTGATGACGAACACGGTTTATAAAAAACTGCCAACAGTTCTCCTTTGTATCTTCAACTCCAGTGCTTTTTACTTCATTTTTTAAGTTGTTCATCATATTCTCCACATCATCATCAGCAAACATGTCAGGGACTTCACCAGATGCCAGCATATCATTCACCAGGACAAGAAACCTTTCATCTCCAACTTGTGAATCTGCCATTAGAAACATGATACCGATGCTTTTCATCCCTGCTTTCACATAGAGGCCAGCCAGATCTGTCGTCATATCCTATATTTAACACATAAATGAGATTAATTAAGTGGTGTAAGTTAATGTTTACTTATTTTTATTTATTGTTTATTTATTTATTCCAGTGCTAAGTGCAAACATGTAATGGTTGGTCATTAATCCCAGCTATTTAACCAAAATCACATAATTAAAAAGTTTATGTAGTATATTACATTAAGTCATTACAATTACCATCTTGGTCTGATTGTACAATGATAAAAAAAAAATCTGATGTGCTTCATTCACATGACTTTCTCAAGCTAGTCTATAACAAACAAATCTTAAAAAAGCTTATTCTTCTATCTACTTCATGCTGATCAAGAATATTAGCAGAAAAGGTCTTATTACTTGCTTCCTTATAAGTAGAAGGGAAATAGAGAATGCCATAGGCTAAAGCGAGTCAAATCTCTAAAAAAAAAAATGTTGCTATGTGATTAAAATTTGCTTCCCTTTGCATGTATAGGGGTAAAACAAAAGAAAAAGGTCTGACTAACTCCCATTTAAGAAAAGTATTTTAAAATTGAAACCAATAACAAGGAATATTTGGGCACTGGTTAATTCCACAAAACAAATGTACATGACATAAATTGTGTATTTTAATGAGAGATACATTTTTTGTGTATTAAGCCTTTGTCTCTTACGGTATATCAGCTATGCAAAAGTCATCCAGAGTCTTCCCATAAAATACAGGTTATATATTTTATTTATTGTATAAATATCTTTAATATACAGTAATTTAATCAAAATCATTAAAGCCATTTTTGTGAAAAACAACTTTGAATATTTTCCACATAAAGAGTAGCAGGTTTGAGGGGTTTTCCTGGAAAAACCTTAATGTCGCATCCTTGAAAATTAACATGTGTGCACACACACAATTACCTTTTTCTAAAAATACTTTATTATTCAGGGGACCTCAAACCTTATATTTCCGATGAAATCTCTATATTAAATTTTTGGATGGAATACTAAATCTTCTTCACCTATTAATATATAAATATATACATAGTATTTGGTAGAGAAAGTAAAAAAAAAGCCATATTTGCAGCATTACAGCAATTTAAAGTTAAAAAGAACAAAATCAAGACAGACTTCTCATAATAAAAATTAATTTTCTTTATTTAAATCAATTGGATTTGTACTTTTTGTCTATTATTTAACCTTACACTTCGGTTTTGGTAACTAAAGTACTTAAATAACAAAATTAGTTTTCATAACTTAAAATTAACATTATGTCTTATTGCGTTTATCACAATATCACTGCTATACAGGTTGATTCAGAAATACTTTTACAAAGTTCACAGACAGATTCCTTAAATCAGAACAAGAAAAAATGCTCATATAAATACATGTCCCAAAACCCTTCCTTCTCGATTTATTGAGGTTTAAAATGCCATTAATCAAAACATTTTAAAGTGACAATTATTCTACTTTTGACCTTGTCATCTTAATGGGAGGTGTTTCACACAAACATCACTTATAGCAAATAATTCAAATGTCCTCCTCTTGCATCTACACACACATGCACTGGTTGAGGCATGTAATATCAAATACTCCCAGTCAGTGTCGTATGGTTTCACAGGCTTCCATGACACATGAATTAAACATTTCTTAATCTGGGATTTTTGCTGCACAAACCAATGGTTTAAGGTGCCCCCAAAAGATAAAAATCCAAAGAATTGAGGTCAGGGGAACATGCAGGCCATGGAATTGGTCCTCTCTCCTATCCATGTGTCGTGCTAGATGCCAGCCAGTACATCTCGAACAACAAGACTAAAATGTGCAAGAGTATCACGCATTAACCACACGTTTCTTCTTATTTGCAGAGGTACATTTTCTAATAAGTCTGGGAGATTGTTCTGAATGAAGTCCCTTGTAAGGTGTGCTGGGGGAATGTATTACACATCTGATGAATGACAAATGCTAACATACAGCCATGGCAACACTAGACTATCTCCGCAGGGTAAATGGATCAAACCTTCTATGAATGAGTGCAGAAATAAATGAAGTTATTAGGTTGGACTGGAAAGCTGTTGAAGGTGACATTCATTAATAAATTGATAGCACGAATCAAAATGTTTTAGAGCATATGTTTATATGAACTTATTTTCTGTTTTGATGTCAAGAATCCATCACCAAACATTATAAAAGTATTTTTGAATCATCCTGCATACTTGATGCAGAGGTAAGTCTATTCCAATTGTCTCCCTCCTGAACAGGAGCTATTTGCATTCAAGAACTATCTAAAAATTAGCTATCATAGCTATATTTTATGCGCTATTTTCTAATATTAAATTTAACTTTTTTTAACCTGATAGGCTATATCATACGAAATGGATGACTGATGCTCAAATGAGCACAGGGTCTATAGATACTTAACATTTGTCTTCTCAATGAATTGAAATGACATTTTATTTATGGATGCTCTTTAATTGCAGTGGTTCTCAGCGACTCATTCTATATTGGGCTTGAAAGACCACTTAATTTTGCTCAGAGGCCACTTTATCAGGCTTGAGGTTCTTTTACATGTTGTAAATCTACAACATGGGACCCACAACTTTACTTCCCTAGGGAAACACACTCATCTGGGTAACTCACCCTAATCAAAATTCAAATTCGGGATCCTGTGATGCAGACACCCCACACCATAAAGATGGGCTAATAACTTACTATAATCAATCTATATAAAAAAATCTGATGTGTTCCATTCACATGACTTTCTCTACATCTCTGCAACAAATTATTGTTAAAAAGTTTATGCTTCTATTTACTTCATGCTGATCGAAAAAAATTAGCAGAAATAGTCTTATTACATGCTTCCTTGTAAGTAGAAGCGAAATAAGGGAGTACCATAGGTTATAATGATAGCCAAAAGCCAGTTGCTATGTGACTGAAGTTCCTTTGTTTGTATGGACAGGACTTGACAAATTCCTGTATGAGAAAAGCATGTTTTTTAAAGCTGAAACCAAACACAAGGAATATCTAAAAAACAATCAACTCCACGAAAAAATGTATATAGCATAAATTATGTGTTTTAACGTGC
The DNA here is from genome assembly GCA_030762935.1 of Hymenopus coronatus. Lineage (NCBI taxonomy): Eukaryota > Metazoa > Arthropoda > Insecta > Mantodea > Hymenopodidae > Hymenopus > Hymenopus coronatus. The sequence goes on from CM060897.1 coordinate 35,449,411, forward strand.
TCTACATTTTTTGTATAGCAAATTTATGTCCATCTCTTACAGTTTAGCAGTTATGTAAAAATCCATAAATTTCTTCCAGAATAAAGTAGTCTTCAGAGGATATTCCCAGAAAATTCAAGATATTCATTTTATTTGTCAGATAAATATTTTTAATATACGATATTTTAATCAAAATTGTTAGAGCCATTTTTGAGAAAATCAAAATTTTTGAGCAAAGTTCCATGTAAAGGGTAGTTTGGTGTGGGGGGATTTTTCTCAAAATTGTGTTGCATCCCTGGAAGATACTAAACTTAAATACCAAGTTTGGTATTTTACAGACTTTTCGTCTTTGAGTTATCGTGTTTACAGACAGACGGACACACACACACACACATGGACCTTTTTCTGAAAATACTTTTTTTTGATACAGGGGACTTTAAAACATGTATTGACAGTGAAATCTTGGTATGAAATTTTTAGGTAGAGTAGTCTATACACTATGTACATAGTATGTGTAGAGAAAGTAAAACCCTGATGTGTTCTATTCAAAAGACTTTCTCTAAATCTCTGTATTAAATTATTGTTAAAAAGCTTATTCATCTATGTACTTCATGCTAATCAAGATAAAATTAGTAGAAACTGTCTTATTACTTGCTTCCTTGTAAGTAGAGGGGATATAAGGGCGTACACTAGGCTACAGCAATAGTCAAATCTTTTAAAAGCCGGTTGCATGCATTAGAAATCCCTTTGTTTGTATGGCCAGAAGTTGGCAAATTTACTTATGAGAAAAATATAAATATTTTAGAGCTGGTACCAATAACTAGGTAAGAAACGGTCAGCTTTGCAAAAAAAAAAAAAAAAAAAAAAAATATCTGATGTGATCCATTCACATGACTCTCTACCTCACTGCAACAAATTATTGTTAAAAAGCTTATGTTTCTATACTTCATGCTAATCGAGAAAAAAAATAGCAGAAATAGTCTTATTACTTGCTTCCTTGTAAGTAGAAGCGAAATAAGGGAGTATCATAGGTTAAAATCATAGTCAAAAGCTGGTCACTATATGACTAAAGTTCCTTTGTTCATACGGACACAAGTTGACAAATTCCTGTATGAGAAAAGTATTAAGTTTTTTAAAGCTGAAACCAAAAACAAGGAATATCTCAAAAACAATCAACTCCATGAAAAAAATTATATAACATAAATTGTGTGTTTTAATGTGCTCTACATTTTTTGATGGTATGTTTTTGTCTTACAAATTAGCAGTTATGCAATATTCCGTAAAATTCATCCAGAATAAAGTAGTCTTCAGAGGCTATTCCCAGAAAATTCAATATATACATTTTATTTGTCAGATAAATATCTTTAATATATGATATTTTAATCAAAATCATTACAGCCATTTATGAGAAAATCAAAATTTTCAAAAAAAGTTCCAAGTAAAGGGTATTTGGGGTGAGGGGAATATTTTTGAAAATCTTTGTGTCACATCTTGGATACCAAATTTGGTATTTAACGATTTTTCTTTTTTGACCTATGCTGTCCACAGACACACACACACACACATGCACACGCAGACACATATGGACCTTTTTCCAAAAATGCTTTTAATGGATTCAGGGGTTCCCAAAACATGGATTTCCGGTGAAATCTCTGTCTCAAATTTTTGGGTGGAATGCAATACCTTCTCTATACACTATGTACATAGTACATGCAGAGAATATAAAAATGAATATGAGATAAACTATTGTTTTAATGAGATGTACATTTTTTGTGAGGTAAGCTTTTGTCTATCTCTTATGAATGTAAAAAGAAGCTAGTAACCACTATGCATATTGTACATGTACAGAAAGTAAATAAAAAATATGAAGACAAGATGGTACTTAAGATTAGAAGTTGCCCATATAAGAATAATATGTATACCAAAATAAAATATACTTACTACCACGCCATATCCCCTGCGAAGCTGTATCTGGAAGACTTCAAGTGATGAGAGGAATGCAGATAGTCTTGAAAGAGACTGTTTTCCTGAACCTCCCACTCCTACAAGCAGAGCATTACCTCTTGGGCCCTCTATAATGCGATTTATTCGACATACATGATATATAGCATCCTCAAACATAACCAGATTCATTGCTGCTACCAAGTCATTGTATTGTGACTGTGCTGAAAGTGAAAACAAATATTAGGGTATTTTTACTCTCTCTATATGTACTATGTACATAGTGTATACAGAAGGTATTGTAATGCACCCAAAAAGTTGATACCGAGATTTCACTGGAAATACATATTTTGAGACCCCCTGAATCCAAAAAAATTTTAGAAAAATGTCTGTGTGTGTGTATGTGCATACGTGGGTGGGAGGATGGGTGTGTGCATGCGTGTGTGGACAGCATAGTTCAAAAACAAAAAGACCATTAAATACCAAATTTGGTACTTAAGTTTGGTATTTTGCAAGGATGTGACACAAAGATTTTCAAGAAAATCCCCCCCCCCAACTACCCTTTACATGGAACTTTTTTCGAACATTTGATTTTCTCAAAAATGGCTAACGATTTTCATTAAAATATTGTATATTAAAGATATTTACTTGACAAAGAAAATGAATATCTTGAATTTTCTGGGAATAGCCTCTGAAGACTACTTTATTCTGGATGAATTTTATGGAATTTTGCATAACTACTAAACCGTAAGAGACTTATCATACAAAAAATGTAGAGTACATTAAAACACAACTTTTATGTTATATACATTTTTTTCCTGGCTTCAGCTTTAAAAAACTTATACTTTTCTCATACAGGAATTTGTCAACTCCTGTCTGTACAAACAAAGGCACTCCAGTCATATACAAACCATCTTTTGACTATCACTTTAACCTATGGTACCCCTTATTTTGGATCTACTTACAAGGAAGCAAGTAATAAAACTATTTCTGCTAATTTTTTATTGATTAGCATTAAGTAAATAAAAGCATTAGGCTTTTTAATAATAAATTGTTGCGAGATGCAGAGAAAGTCATGTGAATGGAACACATCAGATTTTTTTGTTAATTATTTATTCAAATACAACTGCCTCTATGCAAGCTGTCACTATTGTCAAAGTATAATTGATAATAGCAACCAAAAATTAAAATGATACATACAAAGAAATATACAATGAAAACAAATAAGCCTGAATTACAAAGGGCAAGTTAGAGTTATCAAAGACAAAAATATAAAAATCTGATGTGTTCCATTCACATGACTTTCTCTGCATCTCTATAACAAATTATTGTTGAAAAGCTTATTCCTCTATCTACTTCATTTTAATTGAGATAAACATAAACAGAAATACTTTCTTGTAAATAGAAGAGAAATAATGGAATACACTAGCATAATATGATAGTCAAATCTTTTAAAAGCTGGTTACCATGTGAATGAAATCCATTTCTTTGCATTGCTAGGAGTTGACAAATTCCCTTATGTGAAAAGTTTAAGTATTTTAAAACTGAAACCAATAACAAGGTATATCCCCTTAATGGTCAAGTCTTATAAAAAAAAAAAAATTAACCTAAATTGTGTGTTTCGACAAGATTAAATATTTTGTGTAGTAACTTTTGTCTATCTCTTACGGTTTACTAGTTATGCAAAATCCAGAAAAATTCATTCAGAATAAAGAGGTCTTCAAGATATTATATTTGTCATATAAATATCTTTAATATACAGTATTTTAATCAAAATTGTTAAACCCATTTTTGAGAAAATCAATATTTTCAAAATTTTATCCATGTAATGAGTAAATTGGGGTGGAGGGATTTTCCTCAAAATCTTTGTGTGATATCCTTGGAATATACTAAACTTACATACCAAGTTTGGTATTATACTGACTTTTCGTTTTTGAGTTATTGTGTTCACTCACGTGCGCGCGCACACACACACACACACACATACACACATGAATCCTTTTCTAAAAAATGGATACAGGGGACCCTAAAATGCCTATTTTTGGTGAAATCTTGGTAGCAAATTTTTGGGTGGAATGCAATATCTTTTCTATATACTATGTACATAGTATGTGTAGAGAAAGTAAAAATAATACAAATAAATATTTTATGAATCACATATGATAAATTCACTAGTGTACAATTAAGTGAGCAATTAAGTAATTCAAGTATAATTAAAATCTTCTTATGGTATTTCACATCGCTGTAGGAAAAAATCTGATATGTTACACTCACATGACTTTCTAGCTGCTCTACAAACAAATTTCTTACAAAAGATTATTCTTCTTTCTACACAACGCTAATTGAGATAAACATTAGCAGAATGTTCTTATTTCTTAGTTCCTTATAATTAGAAGGAAATTAAGGGAATACACTAGGCTATAGTGAAAGCAAATGTTTTAAAAGCTGTTGTTATGCAATTGTAGTTGCAAATCGCTTCTTTGCTTGGCCAGGAGTAGAACAAAAGAAAAGTGTACACTTTCTGTCTGAGAAAAGTATAATTGCGTTACAATTGAATCCAATAAAAAGAATATCTCGGAAACAGTTACCTCCACAACAAAAACATAAAGAACATAAATTGTGTGCAATAAGTTTAAGAAAATTCAAGATATACATTTTAATTAGGATATAAAATAAATATGTATGTGTGTGTATATATATATATATATATATATATTTAATGATAGATATATTATTATATATATTATATGCATATTACTACATATTTACATATTACATAACATATTATTTAATCAAAATTGTTAGAGCCATTTTTGAGAAAATAAAAATTCTCAAACATTTTTCCATATAAAGTGTAGTTTGTGGTGGGGGAATTTTCTTGAAAATCTTCATGTTGCATCCTTGGAAGATACTAAACTTAAATACTAAGTTTTCGTTTTTGAGGTATGCTATCCACAGATGCACACATACATATGGACCTTTTTCTAAAAATGTTTTTTTCAGACTCAGAGGACCCAAAAACATATATTTCAGGTGAAATCTTGACATTGAATTTTTGGGTTGAATACAATACCTTCTCTATCCATTATGTACATTGTGCATGCAGGCCAGAGAGAGTAAAAAATAAAAACCCCTATTGTTATGCTACAAACATTCCTCCATCCACTCCCACTTATTATTTTTTCTACCATATATTCCTAATCTACTACATCCAAAAATTTGATATAAAAATGTCCCATAAATAGAGATACTGCGGTTTACTTGAGCCCAAAAAAGTTCTAGAAAATGTCTCCCCCACCGATCAGACCTCTCTCTCTTTTTCTCTTTCTCTCTGTGTTTTGGGTTTTAGCATGCATAATATTATGTAGCATGGATACCAAACTTAATATTTAATTTCAGCTCTTCCTAGGATATGAAACAGAGATTTTCATGAAAATACCCCACTCTAAATTACCCTTTAAATAGAAAATGTTTCTTTTTTTTTCCCTCAAAAACAACTGTAATTATTTTGATTCAAATGTCATTTATAATGTTTACAATATTTGTAAAAGTATAAAAACAATTTGCATTCATGTGAGTTTCTTTACCATGGCAAATTTATATTTATTCATTTATATATTTTGTTATTTATATATAATGTGATTATTCTTATTTGCATTATTTGTGATATATATTATTGTGATATAGTGTTTCAAATTAAAGAAGATTTCAACATGCAGAAATAGTACTCAAACGTTTGTTGATGGCAAGTTCTTGCAATGAAAAGAAAAGAAAGAGAGAAGGTAAGCAAGAATTACAACTTTCAAACATGTGCATTAAGTGATGCTCAGGAAAGGTTGTTTAACATGGTATATGGTATAATTAAAAAATCTGATGTGTTCCATTCACATGACTTTCTCTACTTCTCTGTAACAAATTATTGTTAAAAAGCTTATTCTTTTCCCTATTTTATGATAATTGAGATAAATATTAGCAGATATTGTTTTTATGACTTGCTTCCTTGTAAGTAGAAGGGCAAAAGAGAATACACTAGGCTAAAGCAATAATCAAATCTTTTAACTGGTTGCCATTTGATTGAAATCTGTTTCTATACATGGCCAGGAGTTAGCAAATTTCCATGTGAGAAAAGTTTAAATATTTTAAAAATTATATATATATATAAATTTATATTTATTTCTTTTTATACGTGTTTATTTTATTTGTTGTATTTTGCTTACTGCTTCAATAAAGGGGAGTCCCTACCTAGAGCAATGTGCTCATTGGGACATTCTATGTAAATAAAATAAATAAATAAATAAATTTTTCAAGTAATAAAGGGAAAATTGGCCAGTAATGGGTGCCTTCTAGAAAGAAACTGAAGAGATTCAAATTTCATATTTTTGTTTAATATTTTTGAAATGCAACAGTCATAACAGTGAGCGCAATTCCCTAATAAATTTAATCTTCAATTCTTAAAGAATGTGCTAATTTAAATATTGTACTTATTTAACTGACTCTTCATTTTTTAGATATCCTGTTTACAGGTAGATAGGGATGCAAGCATATGGACTTTTTTATATCAAAATTACTTGAGAGTTTCTTTGAGGAGCAGTTTGGTGTACACCTTAAAGCTTGGTGTTATAATGTATATATTGAACTTTGATTGACTACAATATTTCCCCTAACTTAAGATTTATTAGATCTATGAAATAAGACCTGTGACTAAACTTACCTTCTGCTAAGAGTTTTTTAATCTGAGTCCAGTCTTTTATTGGCATATATTTGCCTTCACCAATTCCTTCTGCAAAATGACAGTAAATTAAAGGTTTATGCATCAATAATTCATCATCCAAGTCCTCAAACCCAGCTTTCTTCACATAATCCACAAGCACCTTTTCAAACATATCAATATCGCTTTTGTCCACAAGCTTATCTCCATATACCCTGTGTGCTTCATGCATCCACAGTCTTACCAGAGAGGTGGTATTTGGTACACATTCAGCAGTAGAATACAGCATTGCCTAAAGAGAAATAATAATAATAATAATAATAATAATAATAATAATAATAATAAAATAACAATATAATAATAATAATACTAATAAACAGATGAAAGGACAGAGAGAGGACAAGAGCAAGGGAAAGGTGGGTGGGTGTGAGTGTACGTGCATGCGTGCATGTGCACATATTTTCACAATATAACTCCAAAATATAAAGCCAGATAAATACAAAATTTAAAAGTACTCCTTTATTTTCTTAAATATTTCTCTAAGATTTTGATTAGAATATAAAATACTAGCTGGCTTACCCCACCTTACATTGATAATTTTATATAATGAAAGTATATAATGACAATTAGATACTTTTATTTACCTCCATCTGTTCTTTATGAAATTACTTCTTTTTATTGCTTCATTGCCCTCTAGCTTCTATGGGGGTTTTGAATTCATAAAAAGCTGATGTGTTACATTCACATCTACCCTTTTTTCAACAAATTATTCTTAAAAATCCTCATTCTTCTAAAACAAATGTTTAAATTATTTGTTTGTTAACCACACTGTCAATTGCCAGGATTATATTAGCACTGCAGATGTGCCAGAGATTTGTCCTATAGGAGTTCTTTTATATGCCATAAATCTACTGACATGGGGCTGTTGCTTTTAAGTACACTTATAAACCATTGGTCTGGGCCAGGCTTGAACCTGCGATCTTGCCATCAGAAGGCCAGCACAACCATCTAAGTCACCCAGACCAACTTATGCTTCTAGCCAGTTTGTGTTACTCAAGATATAAACACTTGTAGAAATGTATTTATTGCATATGCCCTTGTGCATATAACAGAATAGAGGAATACCCTAGGCTAAGGTGATAGTGACATTTTTTAAACCTGGTTACTATGTGCTTTGAAATTCTGTTCTCTTTGCTTGATGAGGAGAAATAAATATGAGTAAGGACTTTGCATTTAAGAAAAACATTGAAAAACTGAAACCAATACCAAGGAATATCTTGGAAATGGTTAGCTGTAAAACAAAAAAATAATTTGACATATATTGTATGCTTTAACAAATGTAGGTTTTTGCCTGTTTTTTACAGTTTACCAGTTATGCAAAAGACACCCCAGAATGAAGAGAACTTCACAGCTATTTCCAGAAAATTCAAAATAAAAATTTAATTTATCATGAAAATATTCAAAATATATGATATTTTAATCAAAATAGTTTCTGAAAAAGCCAAAAAGCTTTCAAAACTGTTCCATGTAAAGAGTAGTATGGGGTGAGGGGATTTTCTTGAAAATATTTGTGGTGCAACATCTGTGAAAGATGCTGAAACTTAAGCATCAAATTTTGTATTTAATGGACACTCGTGCCTGCATGCACCCACAAATGCATGCACACACACATATATCCAGGAGCCTCAATGGTAGGTATGGGGTTGGCACACCTGGAGTCCTAAGCCAACCCTGACTCCCTCGTGTGGGCAACCTCTGAGTGGTGAGAGAGTCAGTCTGTCAAAATGCCCACCTACATGTAGGCCATGTGTAAAGACCTGTTTGGTGGAAAGGGATATCCTGGTTGGTTGAGGGTTGTATATCTGAGCCTAGGCCTTCTGTCCTTACAGTGACCAGGAAAGGTGCACCACATGATACACTGCTTTAGTTTCTGAGTTGCCTAAACGGGAAGCTAGGTACTAACCCATCCCTTGTCAATCGCCAGGTGCTATACCAAACTCCAGGGGAATGGGATGGCAAGCCAGCTTCCTTTTGTAGCCCTGTCACCCCAGTACGATGACCCCTCATTGGGCTCCGTGGTAAGTGGGGAGCACTGGGGGTAGAATTAAGACCATCTTTTATCACAACTAAAACACACAAACAATAAATTTAGTGTTCAGAAAAGAAGTAGTCAAATCCAGTGGTTCTCGCTACTTAGTGATTAGGAGAACACAAGAAGATCGTACATTTTTGTCGGTTAGTCCATTTGCAATTCAGAAAGGCCTAGATAAGTTATTTGGTCCAGTAAAGTCATGAGTTCAATGGCATAATGGCATGCTCCTGGTTGAAGCACTATCAGCATCCCAGGCAGCCAACTATTGAGAGCCAGTATTACGGGCTGCCCAGTTAAGGTCAAGTAGCACTAGACCTTGAACTCATCACACTGTGTTATCACCACACGCACCTTGGGCGGTTTGTCCAATGAGGAGATTCAGAGAATCTTCCAAAACAAGGTGTTATTGCTGTGTACAGGGTTCATAGGAGAGTCAATAATGAATTTAAGCCATTCTGTAGTCTGTTCCTTACCTTTGATTAGGTAGATCTACTCCAAGGGATTAGGTTAGGCCATACATCCCAAACTCTCGCTAATGCCTCAAGTATCAACACTTTGGAAATACCAGTAAGTTTTGTAGGGGTCAGACTACATGTTTAACATACATGATGGACGTTGCACATCAATTCTATTTTGCAACAACTGCAATGGAGAACATCCATCTAGTTCCTGGGACTGCCCCTGTTTTGCAGAAGAGAGAGCCATCCAGGAAATCCGGGTGAAAGAAAAGGTGTCCTTCTCAAAGCCCAGGAGCTCCTGCATATCTGACAACCCTCTGTCCCATGGTTCAGTTCTTATAGCTCTGTGCAGTAAAATTGGTACCAAGATGGGAAACCACAACATAGACCCCAATATCAAGGGGCACAATTGTCAGACCACTACCGAAGTCCTCTATATCTACATTGGCATCAACGTCTACCAAATCCGCTAATGTAAACCATAGTTCTGCACAATTGTCACCCCAACCATTGACCTCTGGGAATAAGATCGGCAAAACCGTAGTTTATTCTGCACCCGAGAAGTATTTCAAGACCAGCTATGTTAGAGCTGACTTCCTTGAAGAATGTGTACTGTCTGCTCCCAAAACACTGAAGGATAATAAAAGTCCATGTCACTCTCCACTCAGATCCTCTTCTGAGGAAGCTACTCGCAGGAGTTCCGATCGGCAATGTCCATCTTCGCCGATCAGTATCTCTAATGGTTTGACATTCTCAAACTGAAATTTTCTATTGGTAAGGCATTTTCCCCATGGAAGAGATGGAGCAAGAGGATTCACTCCCATTGCAAGACGGACAGTGTGTAAAAAGTGTTAGTCTGACTGCCAAAAACAATAAATTAAACTCATCAGCACAGGTATATATGCAGAAATATCTTTCCATTTAGGCCTTATACCATTATATAGACAATGGTTATCCTACAATGGAACATACTGAAATTAGACCACTTCGACCAGACCTTGAACTGTTGCCCTACAATGGAACATATTGAAATTAGACCACTTCGACCAGACCTTGAACTGAATGAACCGAATGAACCTTTGGTCGTATGCTTACAAGAGATGAAGCTCAGTCCACAGGGCGTTACAATCAGGCAATACTCCTTTCTTTGGTGAGAAAGGGGTTTTACTGTACATGGAGGCTCTATGATGCTTATCAAAGATGATATATCTGCCGAATCCATATCCTTGCAATCTGATATTCAGTAAGCTGCTGTAATGGTAAAGCAACCATCTGCCAGATTCACATTTGTAGTATACACCTGCCTCCATCTGCTGCCCTCCTGCCAACTGATTTAGACGATAGCTGCTAATACCTTTTCTTTTGGTTGATGACGTGAACGCCCACCGCCCACTTTGGGGCTCACCTCGTGATTGTGCGAGAGGTCAGCTAATTGCTCATTTCTTGGACAATCATAACCTAGCTCTCCTGCCTGGGGAGCCTGCTCTCTTTTTGACACCTTGAATAGTTTTTCACACTTTAGTAGTTTGTTCTCCACAGTTAGCAGTTTCGTTCCAATGGAGTGTCTTTTCTAACTTACATTCTAATGACCACTTTCCATGTTTTATTAATACCTTAATGCACAATATGTATCAAATCTAGACAGGTTATTCAGGATAGCAAAAATATATAATGGAGCAAGTTTGTAGCTTCATTTAATTGACATGCACCTTCCTCTGTCGTATGGGATAAGTTGAGGTGTGTGGCCGGAAAATCGATCTATATGCCCATCACCAATCTCACAACAGCTCCTGTGTTGCTGTTACTACATTTGAGGTGGCTGACACTTTACAGGGTGCTTTCACTCAGGTGTCTAGGTCAGACAATTATTCCCCTGAGTTTCTGGAAATTAAGGCTGAGGTGGAATCTCAAGGGTTCTCCTTTCGTTCTGGAAACCTTGAATCGTCTTTTCACCATGGTAGAACTAGACCATGCACTTTCATATTCGCGAAACTCTGCACAAGGTCCAGAGAGCATCCATGTCCAAATGTTGCAACATCTCTCTCCTGAAGGTAAGGCTCTCCTGCTCGAGGTGTAAATTCGTGTCTGGGCTGACGATACTTTTTCCAGCAAAGTGGTGGGAGGCCACCATCAAACCTATTTTGAAACCTGGTATGGACCGTCACCTTCCGTCCAGCTACCTCCTATTTCCCTCACCTGTTGCGTTTGCAAGGTGATGGAGCGCATGATCAATGGACGGCTGGTGTAGTGGCTGGAATTCCACAATCTATTGACCAATACCCAGTCAGCGGCTGACTGCCTTGTATCACTATCGACACAATTATGAACGGCTTTCTTAAGAGCTGTCAAGCAGTTGGGTGTTATTTGAGAAGGCTTATGATAAGTGTTGGCGAGCGGCAATCTTAGGTTCCCTCTACAGCTGGAATATACATGGACCATTGTTCATTCAGGAGTTTAAGAGGGGCCCTGTTTTCCGAAGCAGGTCGGCTCGGTTTTTTGAACCTTTTTATCCAAGAGAACTGAATGCCACAGGGCGCGGTATCAAGCATCACGCTGTTGCTATAGCGATTAATCCTATATTACAATGTGTTCTCCCAGGTGTCTCGTCCTACTTATTTGTAGATGACTTTGCCATTTCTTGTATTTCTTAGGGTACCCTGTTTTTAGAATGCCGTATACAGCAGTGTTTAGACATTGTTTCTGCTTGGAGTTCTAAAAATGGCCTTCGTTTCTCCATTGAGAAGTCCCTCTGCGTTAACTTCTGGCGCCACAGGAGGCGATTGCCACCTTCTCTTCGACTTGGTCCAGATTTCCTTCCATATGCAGATGAGGCGAGATTCCTTGGCTTGATACTGGTCGGAAACTTTGTTGGTCACCACATATACAAGCAAAACTGAAAGCGTGATGTGGCTGTTCTCTGAATATTTTGCGCATACTCAGCAGCAAATCTTGGGGAGCGGATCAGACAGTGTTTGTTGAGTCTTTATCGTTCACTGATCTGATCCAAGTTAAATATGGAAGCATTGTTTATTCTTCAGTACGACCATCTGTGCTGAGGAGTTTAGACACAGTCCATAATCAGGGCATCCGTATGGCTGTTGGAGCTTTTCCAACCAGTCCAGTCGTTGGTCTCTATGCTGAATCAGCAGAACCTCCTCTGCAATATCGGTGTGATATCCTGCTAGCTGATTATGGCAGTGGGCTTAAGAGCATGCCTGCACATCCAAAGTTTAACATATTTTTACGAACGATATCACCACCTCTCACGCAGTGCAGGTTTACATTTTCATGAGTTTCATCGGACCTGCCTAGCATATTCCCCAAGGGGGAGAGGGTGCACCCACCTTGGTTATGTGCTACATCTCACACAGATCTTCGAATGACGGTTACGGTAAATCTGCTTCACCTATATCTAGTATCCCTGCATGTCTTTTTTTGTTCTTTTTAACATTCTTATCAAATTACAGTGGCCGCATTTGTGTACACACCAATGAAGGTGTACTGACGGATTGGATGTGTATTTATAACTGGGACTGAACACTATCTACTTTCAGTTTGCCTAGTAGCACATCCATTTACTCTGCAGAGCTGTGTACCACATACTGGGCCATTTCTATGTTCACCATCAAAATTGGGATAACTACCTTATGAGTGATTCCCTTAGTGCACTTCAGAGTATTCATGAACTGTATAACCACCACCCTATTATGCAGCACATTCAGGATATCCTCCACATTTTACACACTTCCAGCATTAATGTGTTAATGCAGAGTGTGAACGGAGTCCTGTACATATAAAACCTGTGGAAATACAACAATGAATGATAAAAGACCTAGATGTAGGTAAAAACAATGGCAAACAATGGACATAATTTAAACATAACTTTTAACATAGGTTTAAAGGACATAAATATAATTAAACTAAATCAAGTTAGAGATCACTTGAGATAAAACATTTAAAAACCTCAACTATCACTGAATTGTTAGACAACAAAAAACATAAAATAAGAATAAAACTAGAGTGTTAAGGCATATATCACTTGAGATAAAAATTTTAAAACCTTATCCACCGCTCCATATTCAGCTAGGACCTCCGAAAGACAACCTGGCAGTTGCAGACTGGCTTGTAATGGTGCTACAGGAGCACACTTTTATCAATAAATGACAGACAGATAGGTAACGGATCCTTCATAAGTAGATACCTATGTGTAAAAAAACAGTGGCCAATGTGCATTTGAGCCAACATAACCTCGAGACGAAATATGCATGAGGAGGTTGCCCAGTGTACAGGGAGGTCCATCACCTTCCTAAGCTTTTTTATGCAGAGAGCTGACTATTCGTCATTCCTGGACAAAAAAATTGCTCTCCACACAAGTTTAAAGTCTTTGACTGTTACACAAGTAATTGTAACACTGGGTTCTGTGGTTGCCATTTTCACTGTCAGTTCACTCCCCAGCAAACATTTGGTCACCATTTTATTCTACAAACCCCACACACACACCACACCACACCCCACATCACCCACCCATCCACATCACACCCACACCCCACACAACACACACACACACACACACAACCTTATTTTATAAAAAAATCTGATGTGTTCCATTCAGATGACTTTCTCTAGAAATTATTGTTAAAAAGCTTATGCTTCTATTTACTACATGCTAATTGAGAAAAATTAGCAGAAATAGTCTTATTATTTGCTTCCTTGTAAATAGAAACAAAATAAGGGAGTATCATAGGTTAAAGTGATAGTCAAAAGCTGGTTGCTATGTGACTGAAGTTCCTTTGTTTGTATGGACATGAATTGACAAATTCCTGTATGAGAAAAGTATATGTTTTTACTTTCTCTATACATACTATGTACATAGGTATAGAGAAGGTATTGCATTCCACACAAAAATTCTATACCTGAGATTTCACTGGAAATATGTGTTTTAGGGTCCCCTATATCCAAAAATAAAAGCATTTTCAGAAAAAGGTTCATGTATGTGTGTGTGTGTGGTGTGTGTGTGTGTGTGGTGTGTGTGTGTGTGTGTGTGTGTGTGTGTCCGTGTATCTGTGAACATGATAACTCAAAAACGAAAAGCTAGTAAAACACCAATCTTGGTATTTAAGTTTAGTATCTTCCAGGGATGTGACAACAATTTTGAGAAAAATCCCCCCAACCCTAACTACCCTTTACATGGAAAAATGTTTGAAAATCTTGTTTTTCTTAAAAATGGCCCCAACAATTTTGACTAAAATACCGTATATTAAAGCCACTTCTATCACAAATAAAATGTATATCTTGAATTTTCTGGGAATAGCTTCTAAAGAGCTGTTTATTCTGGATGAATTTTGCTTAATTTGGCATAACTAGTAAACCATAAGATAGACAAAAACTTACTATACAAAAAATGTAGATCTTGTTAAAATACACAAGTTAAGTCATATAAGCTTTCTTCATGGAGCTTATCGTATTCGAGGTATTCCTTGTTATTAGTTTCGATTGTGAAGAACTTGTGCCTTTCTCAGACAGAAGTGTCCGTTTTTCTTTTGTTCTACTCCTGGTCGAGCAAAGAAGTGATTTGCAATGGCAATCGCAAAACGATAGCTTTTAAAACATTTGACTATCATTTTAGCTTAGTGCATTCACTTAGTTCCATTCTACTTATAAGGAATTAAATAATAAAATTCTGCTAATTTTATCTCGATTAGCATGGTGTTGAAAGAAGAATTATCTTTCGTAAGAAGTTTGTTTGTAGAGTAGCTAGAGATAGTCATGTGAGTGTAACATCAGAATTTTTAAACTTGAAACCGAAAACAAGGAATATCTCAAAAACGATCAACTCCATGAAAAATATTTATATAACATAAATTGTGTGTTTTAATGTGCTCCACATTTTCTGTGTGGTAAGTTTTTGGCCATCTCTTATGGTTTAGTAGTTATGCAAAATTTCGTAAAATTCACCCAGATTAAAATAGTCTTCAGAAGCTACTCCCAGAAAATTCAAGATATACATATTATTTGACAGGTAAATATCTTTAATACACAATATTTTAATAAAAATTGTTAAGAGTCATTTTTGAGAAAATTAAATTTTTCGAAAAAAGTTCCATGTAAGGGTAGTTGGGGGTATGGGGATTTTCTTGAAAATATTCATGTTGCATCCTTGCAGATACCAAACTTAAATACCAAGCTTTTCGTTTTTGAGCTATGCTGTCCACAGACACACACATGCACACTCACAGACCTTTCTCCAGAAATGCTTATTTTTGGATTGAGGGGGACCCAAAACATTTATTTCTGGTGAAATCTTGGTATCACATTTTTGGGTGCATTACAATACTTTCTCTATACACTATGTACATAGTACGTGTAGAGAAAGTAAAAATTATTTTCTTTTTGCATTCAGGGGTTATCAAAATAATTTTGCATGAAATCTAGGTATCAAACTTTTGGGAAACGCAGTACTTTCTCTACTTACTATGTATGCAGTAGAGAAAGTAAAAAATGAAGGTATTATTTTTCGTTGAACTGTAGGTTTCATATGGTTATATTTTAATAATTTTTGCTACTGATCATGCTCACATTTGCTTCCACTTTCATACTTCTAAACTCTATGGAGGGTAGGGAATGATTTGGTTAAAGAAAAAATTCACCACTCCAGTTGGGAATCAAACTGGGGTTGCTGGATTGAGATGCCAGAATTCTGCCATTGATCACAGAGGCAGTCTATGAAGTTATTGAACAACTAACTAGACAATTTTTATAGTGAATCCTCCCCTTTACCCTCAATAATTTTAATTCATACAGTCCCTGGCATTCCCTTGGCTCAAAATAGAAAATGATAAACCTGATGTGTTCCATTCACATAACTATCTGTCCTGTAAACAAACCTTTCATACAAAAGATTATTCTTTTATCTACTTCAAGCTAATCAAGATAAACATTACCAGGTAAGGTCTTATTACTGAATTCCTTATAAATAGGAGAGAAATAAGCAAATTTACTAGGCTAAAGTGACACTCAAACTTTTTAAAAGCTGTTGCTATGCAATTGCCATTGAAGTCTTTCCATGGCCAGGAGTAAAACAAAAGAGAGATGATATTGATGAGTGTTTCCCATTTGAGAAAAGTTTAAGTATTTTAAAATTGAAACCAATAATAGGAATATCTTGGAAATGGTTAGTTCTAAAAAAAAAAAAAAAAAAAAAAAAAACATACAAATTTTGTGTATTAAAAAATCTACCACTTTTTTGTGTAGTACGTTTTTACCTATGTTTACAGTTTACCAATTAGGCAAAAGTCATCCAGAATGAAGAGGACTTCAGGGACTATTCCCAAGAAATTCAGGATATACATTATATTTACCATGTAATATCTTTAATATAGGCATTTTAATCAAAATCATATTGTTTAGAAAATTTAAAAAAATGTTCCACGTAAAGGGTAGTTTAGGGTGGCAAAATTTTCTTAAAAATCTTTGAGTTGCCTATTTTAAGATGTTGAATATTCCCAGTTTGGCACACAAGTGATTTCAATTATGCTGTTCACAGGTGCACACACGCACACACACACAAAATTTCTATATGAAGTATAGTAGGAGTAGAAGGATATTTTGGGATAATGCATCCTTGGAAGATACTGAACTTATATAACAGCTTTGGATTTTACCCAAATTTTATTTCTGAGTCACAGTTACACACATGGTTCTTTCCTAAAAATGCATGTTTCTCTGTTCAGGAAATCTCAAAATGCATATTCTCAGTGAAATCTTAATCTTGAATAGAATATCATAATTGCATTCAGATCAGCTAGTGAAATTTTTCTTATGTAGGAGAGGTTTTACAACTATGTATAACAGCATAAGGTTTTACTACCTGGAATATATTTGAGAGATCACGGAGATTAAAGATATAGTGGAACTTGACAGCCGTTGGCAGGAATTGCTGAGCAGTCTTTTGATGTAAATCCAAAGCAGCATTAACCAAGGTAGTAGAAACTTTTGCTACAGCAGGATTCATTTTTAGCAAAGGATTCCTTAGATGCTGGGAAAGTAATTCATGATAAATGTGAAATAGAGATTCCCCTGTAGGGAAGTTTACAGCAAATACACAGAAATGGCGCTGCAGTCTTGGATTGATTGTAAAACTGCCTGCAGTGGGATTCATGCATGACACAAATTGGCAGTTATGTATATCCCTGAGCTGCATTTTAACACGGTCATACCTATAAACAAAAAAAAATATATATCTATATAAGCAATACTTTCGGAGCATAACTATATTATGTTACATTTCACTTTATTTCTTTTGTACTAACATTCTTGCACAAACTTATTCTTCTACCTAGTTCATGTTATTGAGATTTTGCAGAAATGGCTTCATTATACATTTTGTTATAGGTACAACAGGGATATACCATATTTATCTGAATACAAGACGACCTCAAATGCAAGATGATCATCTTTTTTCAAACCTTAATTTTGAATTTAGCATATCATCCATATAAAAAGAAGACATGATAACTTTATTTTGAAAAAAAATTTAAACTTTATAAATGTTACATGGGAAGCACAGTGAAGTTATTACATGTATAATGTTCACTGCAAAAACTGATGAATACATAGTAGATGTAGAGACAGCAATGTTGGAAGATCAGAAGAAGAAAGCACAATCATCAGAGCAAAATGCAAACCCATTTTAGATCAATTAATACAAAAAGAAAGCCAAACAGGGAATCACCCATACAATACAGTTATCAGGAATCTCAATAGAAAAGTTGTATATTATATATGAGCAGACAAAAGAAACAAGCTAGTGATCATGGGCAAGCAGGATTACAAGAAAAATATGGATACTTTGTTACATGGCGACGAGTTCAAACCATTAACATCAGATCCTTCTCAGAAATACACAAAAACGCTCTGCTCCACTCTGAATAATTTGAAAACAAATATAAAGGAACAAGAAGGAAAACCTTGATACCTAATAACCCAACTACACCCAGGATATACAGTGAACTGAAGATTCAGGCAATAAAATGTGTCTCGTCATCAATACAATAGACTCACTTGCACAAAATTTTGCAAATTGGCTGCTGAAGAAATTTCAAAATTCCCCAACCAAAACGCCTGAGCATAAACATCATGAATGAACTCACTGAAAATATAAAAGTGGTAGAAATACAGGCAAAGGATCTGCTTGTCTCCTTTGACATAATTTTACTGTTTGCCAACATTCAAACAGACAAGTGAGAAGAGTTGCTCATAAAATGGTTATACTCCACAGTTCATAGACAAGGAAGCCATAGTAGAATACTAACCAAAATGTGCATAAACCAAAACTGCTTCAGCTCAGAAACAAACTGTATGCCCAGGTAAATGGCTCAACAATGGGCATCACTCTCCCGATTTCTGGCAAACCTGTACATGAGTGCACTAGAAATCCACATATCTGAAGCATTTCCTCACATATTTATACAGTGGTTTAGATATGTAGATGATGTAATCGCTATAGTAGACAAAAAGTTAGTCAATGATGCAGCAACTCTTCTAAACCTCCAAGATTCATCACTAAAATTCACAATAGAATTAGAGTAGAACAATATGTTAGGCTTTCTGGACATGATAATCTTGCAGAATCATAATAAACTAGTTATTTGATATTTAACCAACTTTTTACTTTTGAGTTATCCTTTTTACAGACTCATAATAAAAATGCTTGTATCGAATTTAGAAGACTGCAAAAGATAAATCTCCTTGAAATCTCATTCGTTGGAGAAACAGTATCTACTCCCCTACTTACTGTACAGAAGCGAAAGTGAAAATATGCTTAACTCACAATATTGGTGGTTGCAATATTATAGGGCTTTCATTTTAAAAGCTTAGAGTCATTTCAAGCTGAGATTTGCAAAATTCCTAATTTCAGTGCAAGGGTTTTCAGAGATTTATTTTGATATTGTTCAAACTTTTATCAAAATCACCAAGTTTTTCCTCTATAAGAACACAGTGATTTATTCTGTTTCTTTTCCAGAACAAATACTGTTACTGTATCGGTATTATTGATATCATTACTGACCTTTGTTTTTGTAGTATTGTAATTCAAATATATAAAGCCATAATTTTTTTTTGATAGAGTTCCTAATGTGAATAAAGATAGAAAAAGAGATGCGCACGCACACCCACACACACCCACCCACACACCCTCACACCCACACACAAAGATTACAAGCTATTCTCTGTTAGGCACACAAATAGTAGGGGAACTATCTGTAAATTATGATCTCACTGTTTTGTGAGAGCTTGTCATCACATAGAAATCACACATAAAAATTCTGTAAGCTCACGTATACAGATATATAACAGCATTATAAACACTGACACAATAACTCTTAAACAGATAATCTCATAATACTGTTTCAAAAATACGGGGCATAATTTCAGGTATGTATTTCCCACATGTAGACAATCAAATTAGTTCATTATAACATGTGTCCGGAAATGCTTCATTTCCGAGTTACGGCCTTCACAACATTGAAATTCACTGGAACGTTTTTCTTTCCACAGGTTGTTGTCATTACAGAAGATGTTCAAAATGTTCACCTCCTGCATGAATACAGACCTCACATCGATGTCTCATTGACCTGCGAACACGATCCCAAACTCCAGGAGTATTGCGTATGTCCTCACAACTTGCCACAATTCGATTCCGAAGGGATTCCAAATCCGGCACCTGAGACGAATAAACCAATGATTTGAAATGGCCCCACAAGTAGAAATCGAGAGGGTTCGGATCAGGTGAGCGTGGAGGCCAAGCAATTGGGCCACCTCTACCTATCTATCGATCAGGAAACCTTCGATCCAAGTACCGGCGAGCCGTGAGACTGAAGTGTGAAGGAGCACCATCATGCAAGAATTGAATGTGTTGATGATTGATCAGTGGAGTGTCTTCGAAAACGTCAGGTATGGTGTTTTCCAGGAAGTTTGTGTACGCCTGCCCCGTAAGTTTGTTTACAAGTACATGGGGTCCAACTAATCGATCACCAATGATACCGGTCCACATGTTGTGTGAGATACAACAGTTGCACGTGGGTTTTCATGCGATCATACATGCTGATTGTGGAAATTTGTTATGCCATCTCTTGTGAACTGCGCTTCATCTGTAAATAATACGACGGCAGAAAAATTCGAATTTACTGCTGCAAGAGCCACTGACAGAACCTAACTCGTTCAGGGTAATCTGCTGGTGACAGGGCCTGTACACGTTGCAAATGATAAGGATACAATTGATACTCGTTCAACAGTCTCCAGACAGTCGTATGACCGTCGTGTGCTGATAGAAGGGGTCCTGTCCACAGCCTCCGGAATGTCTTCCTGCACTTCTGGAGTTGTAGATCTTGGTCGTCCCCTTACCAAACCAGGAGAGGTGAATGTTCCATTCTCGCACAGACGGGAATGGAGACGTACAAATGTCCTCCGATCTGGACATTCTCGCTGTGGGTACCTCTCCTGGTACAAACGACGAGCCAGCGCAGCATTGCCGACCGCCTTACTGTACATGAAGTGTATCTCTGCCAGCTCTTGATTTGAATACATGTCGCACAGTCTTAACGCCTAAAGAACACTGAATGTAACCTTCCTCAGAATGAACTACCAGAGCGCCCTCCTAATGTCTCCTTTGACGGCAAAGACCTGCGGAAAGAAAAACGTTCCAGTGAATTCCAATGTTGTGAAGGCCATAACTCGGAAATGAAGCACTTCCGGACACATGTTATAATGAACTATTTTGATTGTCTTCATGTGGGAAATACATACCTGAAATTATGCCCCGTGTTTTTGAAACATCCTGTATAACAACTTCTGTATTAAAAAAAATTTTTTTTTTACTTTCTCTATATGTACTATGTACATAGTGTACAGAGAAGGTATTGTAATGTACCCAAAAATTTGATACAGAGATTTCACCGGAAATACATGTTTTGAGACCCCCTGAATAAAAAAAAGTATTTTTAGAAAAATGTCTGTGTATCTTTCTGTCTGTGTATGTGTGTGTGTCTGTAGGCAGCATAGCTCAAAAATGAAAAGACCGTTAAATACCAAACTTGGTATTTAAGTTTGGTATTCTTCCAAGGATGCGACACAAAGATTTTTAAGAAAATCTCCCCATCCCAACCTACTCTTTATATGCAACTTTTTTCGAAAGTTTTGATTTCCTAAAAAATGGCTCTAACAATTTTGATTAAAATATCAAAAATTAAAATATTTACCTGACAAATAAGATGTATATCTTGAATTTTTTGCAAATAGCCTCTGAAGACTACTTTATTCTGGATCAATTTTGCAAAATTTTGCATAGCTGCTAAACCGTAAAAGTTGGACAAAAACTTAGCAAACAAAAAATGTAGAGCACATTAAAACACACAATTTATGTTATATACATTTTTTTCGTGGAGTTGATGGTTTTTGAGGTATTCCTTGTTTTTTGTTTCAACTTTGAAAAACTTTGTCAACTCCTGTCCATACAAACAAAGTAACTTCAGTCACATAGCAACCTGCTTCTGAATATCACTTTAACATATGGTACTCCCTTATTTCGCTCCTACTTACAAGGAAGCAAGTAATAAGACTATTTCTGCTATTTTTTTCTCAATTAGCATGAAGTAAATAATAAGCTTTTTAACAATTCAAAATCTTCTCGGTCTTCTAGCCAGGTAAAAACTTGGCTTGACACCAAAGTTTCGAAGAAGTGCATCTTCCTCGTCTTCAGGATGAACTGATGGTTTGAGCTTGCGGAGACTGGTATTTAATACGTCGCCAGGAAAGCTTCAGTTCTTATTTTAAGCTTTTTAACAATATTTTGTTACAGAGATGTAGAGAAAGTCATGTGAATGGAACACATCAGATTTTTTCTTTATTGTTTCATTTATATAGCCCCCTTTAACTTCAAGTTATATCAGGGGCTTTGCATTAGAAACAACTCGTCTGTAGGTTCTTTATATTGGGTTTAAATCAGTTTGTATTCCTCAAACACATACACATTCACTCTCACATATATACTTCCAGACTCTATGGGGTATAGGGAATAATTCTGGATAAAAAAAAAATTCCCCGCCCTAGCCAGGAATCGAACCGGATGAGAAGTCAGCTTGCTGAACTCTCGACCACAGAGGCAGTCTATAAAGATTCTGTATCAGCTGATTAGTTTGCATAAAGATAGAAGGAAAAGTAGAGTGGGACTATAACTGGTTAGAAACAGTATAATACAGGATAAATAATTCTGCTAATATGGCTAAATGTCCGAATAATAGCTCTGTATGAAGGGGATTTCTAATCTGATATTATATCTCATTATTCACCTGTGGTGGTTGTCATGCTAATATACAAGATCGGAGGTTTTTATTCGTTTTTTTTTGTGTAGCTTAATGTCATTTAACCTGGTTGGTCATACCAGACAATGAATAAATTTGATGAAATGATGCTCAAATGATTTCGGGTCCATGGAACTTAAAGTTACTCGACATTTGTCTTCCCAGGGTAAGGGAAAACCCCGAAAAAAAATCTTATTCAGTTAACTCACCCTAGGGAGATTCGAACTCACAACCTTTTGAATGTGAGTTACATTTTACTAGTGGTATTTAATTACTGACTTTTCCAAAAATTTCTTCTTGAAGTATTTTACATGTTCTTTGTTGTTATTACTGCTGAGGCTTTCACACATAAAAGCTATAAAAGTTAAGTATATTAAAAAGTATAATAACCAGTGACCATAGTCCAGGTATTGCCGCAGAAGAGCATGAGGTTGAACAGTGTAGTACATATCAACTTCTGGCATATTCATGTCATCCACAAAGTATATCATTGTTTTATTGCCTTTTGGCCCATAATTTCGTCCTGCTTTTTTTTCTAAGGGCATTTCTAAGACTCTCTGTAACATAGCTGAAGTGGTGTAGAAGTTGAAAGGCACATTTGTGACAGCAAAACTGTCAGGAAGGTTGTTGAGCTTTGCCTGCACAATCACAGACTTTCCTGTTCCTGATGTGCCAACCAACATCACAGGAATCATTTTATCCATCAGCAGGTCCATGAGGTAACGGATGCATGTTGTGTCTGATGTAGGAACCAAAGTTGCCTATAATCAAAGTTTCATTACTCATTAATATCACTCTCTTTTTACGAAAAGACCCATTAAAATTGTAATATAAGGTCTATTTCCAAATTGTGATTTGGAAATCACAATTTGGAAAATTTGAATCACGCACGCACCCACACACGCGCATGCCCACGCCCACGTGCACGCTCACACGCATGCACCTGCACACACACACATGTACACAACACAACTTTTCTCTTTATAATACAAGGCACATTTTTTAACTTTTAAGTTTTTTGATCTTTAAAAAAAAATTAGTAACCTTTTTGTAACAACTTTATTTTTACATGAAATACCACACTTTTATCTACCTTTCCACATATTGTCATTTCCAGGCTGTGTGTGTGCACTGGATGTGGTAATACTGGAAATATATAATGTTTTATATGTTGGCGACATTGCCAACTTTGCTATTTATAAAAACCACCTGTAGAGTAGTTTCTTCCTCTTTTTGTAATGTGTATTTAAGTAGGAACAGGACGCCAAAGTTGGCCCCTATGCCAAGATGGTGATACGAGAAATCATGTAAAAGGTAACAATATAACTGTTTCTATTAAGAACTGTTTGGCTATAAATTAGTAGATTAGTTAGCCCATCCACGTCACTTTACTGGATTATGTAGGCTATTTTCCCTGTGTAAAGGGTTGAATAGTGCTACATCCCTATATGCATGCCTAACTGTAGTGAAAAGTACATTTTCCCTAACGCATCCTCTCATAGCCAAGTGAGTTTCTTGTATTAATAGCAATAGGCATGACAATATTTGCCACCATTGTTAAGGCACACAAGCTTTTGTTTTCCACCATCATAGAAAGCTACCACCTGACTTTACAGCCACTGCAGCAAGACCTTTTGTCATAATCATGGTGCTCACCTCCGAATGCTTCCACAGTTGCAGAAACACATGGTAGTCACAGGTGCTAAATTGAGGCGGTATGGAAGATGATCAAGTGTTCCCCAGCCAAATGATGCAATGAGATCATGAGTTCGATTGGCCCCATGCAGACGGGCATTGTCATGCAGTAAAACAATTTTAAATATGAGCAAGGTTTTTTGTTTTTTTTTTTTTTATTCTCACAACATGTTTTGGAATTTATTATGACACCACAAGGTAAAAAGTCAACAAGCAACACCACCTTCCTGTCCTAAAATATGGTACACATGATTTTTCAGTAGTAGTAGTAGTGAAGCTTTAGGGCGCACAACTGCAACGGTTATTAGGGCCCAAACAAGGGGGAATAAAAAAGCTATGGACTAGATCAACGGTTCCCAACCGGTGTGCCCCGGCACCCTAGGGTGCCGTGTGATTGGCTAAGGGGTGCCGCGAGATATTGAGATAAACAAAAAAAAATACCTTCTACTAAAGCCATAAGTCTTGTAAGGTCTTGAAATAAAATAAGTCAAATCAATTACTCTCATGCACGACAGATAGTGATAGTGGTCGATTCATTTCAATAATTCAGTTATACTAGTATCCCACTGATGGCATTACAGCTATACCCTGCCGAACATTCCCGAGACTACTCGCTTCCTCACGAACATTCCCGAGACTTCGACAGATGAATATATAAAAGTGTATGCCACTTGGCGCTTTCAGTTGTCTTCCTTGCATTGATTCACAGTGTTTAGATATGGATAAGTTCATTGTTAAACGTAAACGCCAGGACAGTGAAAGTGAACAGTCGGCTCCTACTGCTTGCTTTAAGAAGACAAATCTTACAGTTTCTCCCAGACCGTCAAATTCACCACATAAAGAAGACAAACGAAAGAAAAGAACATACCAGGACAGTTACTTAGTGTATGGATTTAAGTGGAATAACGAGAAAAACCCTATCCCTGTGTGTTTAGTTTGTGGCAAAACACTTAGCAACGAGGCCATGGTACCTAGCAAACTGAAGCGGCATCTTACAACAAAGCATCCTAATGTGTCACAGAAAAGTGTAATGTATTTTTCACATATATTTGAAGGGGAGAAGAAAACAGCTGTGTGAATGGTAAAGAGAATGACCATAGGTGATACTGCTCTTGAAGCATCATTTAAAGTAGCAGAACTGATAGCTAAAAAAAAGAAACCTCATACTCTTGGAGAGGAAATCATTGGCCCTGCATGTCAAGTTATATTTTCAACAATACTTGGCGAAGGAGCAGCTAATCAAATTTTGAAAGTTCCTCTGTCCAACAACACAATCAGCCGCAGGATATCTGAAATGTCATGCAATATCAACGAACAAGTCACGGAGAAAATAAAAACTTATAGAACATTTGCTTTGCAAGTAGATGAGAGTCTCGATATTGGTGACAAACCGCAACTCCTTGGTTTTATCAGATATATTGATGAAAAAGATATTAGTGAACAGTTTCTGTTCTGTAGACCACTGGAGACTACAACCACAGCCCATGATATTTTCGTTTCTATTAATTCCTATCTCAATGACCATGATCTTTCATGGAAAGACTGTTATGGTATATGTACAGATGGTGCACCATCTATGTCTGGGAAAATTAAAGGTTTTACTGCCAGAGCTCTCAATGAAAATCCATCCATTATTATAACTCACTGCTTTCTGCATAGAGAGGCATTAGTCATGAAAGCGTGTAATGAAGATTTTGCTGAAGTGTTTAACCAAGTTGTGAAAATGGTGAACTATATGAAGTCTCGACCTTTAAAGTGCAGAATTTTTGAACAGTTATGTCACGCAACGGATGCAGCTCATACCTCTCTGTTACTTCACACAGAAGTAAGGTAGTTGTCGCGGGGTCGTGTATTGAACCGGTTTCTCGAACTTAAAGAACAGGTAAAAACTTTTTTTAAGGATGAAAATCAAGACACATTTCATGAGCTCTTACTAAGTGATTCTTGGTGTTTTGAACTGTCGTATCTGGCAGATATTTTTCATAAGCTGAATGAACTGAATGTTTCGATGCAGGGTCGACATGAAACAATAATCTCCTCAACCAATGAAATGAAAGGTTTTAAAAGAAAACTTAGTTCTTGGAAGTCTGCAGTTCAAAAAGGAGATTTGTCGAACTTTCCATCTCTTCTTAATGT
Organism: Hymenopus coronatus; assembly: GCA_030762935.1. Classification (NCBI taxonomy): domain Eukaryota; kingdom Metazoa; phylum Arthropoda; class Insecta; order Mantodea; family Hymenopodidae; genus Hymenopus; species Hymenopus coronatus. The sequence continues at coordinate 35,475,775 of CM060897.1, forward strand.
GGCAGGAGATAAAGATCTGGGTAAACTGAAAGACCGCATTTGTGATCACTTATCAAGATTGCAAGATGCAATAGATGTGTACTTTCCAACTATTTCCACTACGAATCTCGACTGGGTTGTCTCATCATTTGATTTCGTAGATAGTGCAGAGGAAATAGATTTCACTGCTTGTGAACGAGATGAATTTATTGATCTTTGCGCTGATTCCACACTCAAAGGTAAGTTCACCAAGAGTGAGGCATTGGTGGCTAGTTTTTGGCTTCAACGGAGAGAGGAGTACCCTAACCTAATGAAGAAAGCAATTAACGCACTTTTACCCTTTTCAACACCCTATCTATGCGAGCAAGCCTTCTCTGCTATGGTGACAATAAAATGCAAAGCAAGAAATAGACTGAATAACCTTGAGGATGATTTGCGTGTTTCACTGTCAACTGTAAGACCTGACATCACATATCTGTGCTCTAAGCATCAATCACAAGTTTCACATTAATCATTAATCGAACAAAATTTATTGATGTATTTTTACTCAGTGATTGTAGTAAAGTTTACTGTATTATGTTATGGTGTACGTTATTATTATATAATATTTCAATAAATTAACATATTAAGCTTAATTTTCTTTTAATTCAAGGAAGGGTGCCCCTGGTGTTTAATGTTATTCCCAAGGGTGCCGTGAACTTCAAAAAGTTGGGAAACACTGGACTAGATCCTCACAATAAAATCTAAAAACACAATAAAATGTGGCTAAAACTGTGTCAGCTACTGCAGAACGTAAAAATAAAAAGCAATAAAAGGGTTCCTGTCAAGCCGCCAAAAGCACCAATCACTAAGTAGCCAGACAAATACAGGACACAAAGTGTAAAACATTAAAATCACACACCATGGATCATACCGACTAGATGCTGAAATATCTGCTTAAACTTCATTTTTGTGATTGATGTTGAATGTTGCTATTCCATGGATTGCTACTTTTTTTGTGGTGTAACGCAAGCCACCCAAGTCTGTGACAATTTGGCTTAAAAAATTGTCACCTTCAGCATTATAACACTCAAGAAAAGTCAAGGCACCACTTAACCGTTTGATTTTGTGCTGCTCAGTCAACATTTTTTGGTACCCATGTGAGCACAATTTTCGACAGTATGTGTCCGGTAACACTTCTTGAAACTCGAGGAAACATCTCTGATAACAAGAAATCATGAAGCATCTATTCTCTTTCACTTTTTCATTGACTTTCTGCACCAAATTGTCAGTGATCACTGAAGGTCACTCATTCCATGCCTCATCACGAACATTTGTATGGACATCTTTGAAAGTTCTTACCCATTTGCATACCATTCCAGCACTCATAATGTTTTGTCCACATACTTCACCAAACTGAAGGTGAATGTCAACTGCTTTCACACCTTTAGCACTAAGAAAATTAACAATACTGAGTACTTTGCAGTTGGCAGGATTCTCAATCTGTGGAGACATTTTGAACACGCAAAAGCAAATGCAAACACAATTGATTGTTACCGTAATGAGTTTGTGACTTGCCAACAGATGTAGGTATACAGTGTGCATGCATGGGATATCCAATGTAGTGCTGCAGAGGCAGAATTTCAAAATGGTACTTTACTTAAAAACATGCCTCCTATTAGTATGCATGAGTACTGTATCTAAATAAAATTCATCCCTACAACTATAACCCACATGCACATCTTACCTGCAGAGGAATATCATAATCCAGTTCAAACGTCTTCACCATATTCGACCATGGTACAAATTTTTTTGACTCAGGATCAATGTAATAACTAAATACTGTACCATCACTTGGGAACTTTACAGTTTTAAATTCACTGACCCACCACTTAGTAAATTCCACTCGATGATCTACAATCTGAAAGCATGAGAGAAAAAAAATATTTCAATTTCATAAAGCAGATCTTTTCAAAACAAGAAAGTGTCTCATTAAAGAAAATTAACACAGAGATAGCAGTTAAAAGTATGATATGCATACGACTTTCTCTGCCAATTAAAAAGTAACATAGCTTAATGGATTCATACAAAATGTGATTCTTTTAACCAGGTTACAGTATTCATTTTTGATAGAAATAATACCAAAATAAGTAAAAGTGCTTAGTTTTATACATGTGAAAACAACATTCAAAGCATGGACGAAGAAGTCACTGTGATGAACATTATGAAGGGAAAAACTATGTTTATGCATTGTATTCACATGACTCTCTATTTTCTCTTTTATAAATTATTCCTACAAATACATATTATTCTATCTACTTCATGTTAATCCAGATAAACTTTTTGTTGTAAGATGCAGAAGATGGAGCAGCAATGTTTTAAGAGACCATTATGTGACCATTTTGAAATTTAATGCTATTTACATAAACACAAGAAGAAGGAAAACAAATTGTGATTTCCCAGTTGACTAAAGTATAAGTATTTGAAAGTTTAGACCAATAACAAGGAATACCTCAGAAATAGTTAAGTCCACAAAAAATTCTATTTGAAATAAATTGTTTTAATGAGATGCTTATTTTTTGTATGGTAAGATTTTGTCTATCTCTTATGGTTTACCAATTTTATATTTATATATATATATATATATATATATATATATATATATATATATATATATATATATATATATATATATATATATATATATCTATAAGTACTGCAGAATGAACGGGACTTCAGAATAGGGAAATTCAAGATAAATATTTAATTTGTCATACAAATATCTTATACATTAAGTATTTTAATCAAAATTGTTTGGACCATTTTTACAGAAATAAAAAAAAAGCCATTAAAGGGTAGAGGTGGGAGAAATATTTTTGAGATCTTCTGTGTTTCATCTTTGGAAAGACTTAACTTAAATACCAATATTTGTCTGGTTTTCATTTTTGAGTTATGTTGTTCATAGACACATATGGGGCTTTTTCTAAAACTGCTTTTGTGGTTCATAAGTTCAAAACATAAGTATTTCCAGTGAAACTTTGACACCAATTTTGTGGTTCATAAGTTCAAAACTTAAGTATTTCCAGTGAAATTTTGACACCAATTTTTTGGATAGAATACAATATCTATTTCTTTTTTTTTTTTTTTTTTGGAAGTGTTAACGCCCACTTTCACTACTTGTGGCACCATAGGCGATGATACTGGTGATACATGAAATGTGATGGAGCACCAGTTGAATGTGATGGTGGGGGAAACCAGAGAATCTAGAGAAATTATTCAAAATGTACCCATTAACTGTAGAATTTCAAAACTACATCAAGAAGTATAAACTGATTTTGAATAAAGTAGTAAGAGAGGCGAAAACTATGACAAATGACATACTTATCAACCTAGCAAGTAACAAAACAAAAGCAATATGGAATGTAATTAAAAAGGAAACGAGCACTAATAAAAACACAGAGAATAATATAAACCTGCTCATAAACTCTAAAAAAGTTGTAGATCCAATTGAAGTAGCAGAAAACTTTAATACATATTTTAGTAATATAGCTGATAATCTCATAAAACAGGCCACGATAAATAATCCCACTCTTGCTTTAAATATTCACAGCTCAATACATGAATCAATATACCTTACACCGACAAACGAGAAAGAAATTTTACAAATCATAAAAGATCTTAAGCCAAAAAGGTGTGCTGGAGTTGATGGGACACCAGACTTTCTTATTAAAAAATGTGCACATGTAATTGTGAATCCAATAACATATCTCTGCAATGAATCTCTAAGCTCAGGTATTTTTCCCACTTGCTTAAAAACTGCAATAATCAAACCATTACATAAAAAAGGGAAAACCAATGATATGTCTAATTATCGGCCCATAGCACTACTTTCAGTCTTCTCTAAAATATTAGAAAAACTGTTTCTTAAGCGTCTTTCCAACTTCTTAGAAAAACATAAATTACTATCTGATTTTCAGCATGGCTTCAGGAAAAATTATTCAACTGAAACAGGAATCTTTTCATTTATAACCGCATCCCTTAAAGCCGTTGATCAAAAGCAGCATGCCTCGGCTATATTTTTAGACTTATCAAAGGCATTCAACACCATAGATCATCAGCTATTATTAACTAAACTAGAGGCCCTAGGCATAAGAGGATTAGCCAATAAATGGTTGGAATCATATCTCTGTGGTCGTATGCAAATAGTGGAAATAAAAGGTAAAGCAAAGAACCAGATCAATTATTATCATTCCAGTCCACTCCAAGTAAGCTATGGTGTGCCACAAGGCTCTATATTAGGTCCCATCCTATTTCTTCTCTTTGTAAATTATTTCCACATAAATGATCCATCTACTAAAACCATTTTATATGCTTATGATACAAATATTCTGATTACGGCAACTCAAAAAGAAACCTTTTTAACCTCTATTCATCAAGTCTCAGAGAAAATCACAAACTATTTTACATTGAATAACCTTATTATAAATGCAAATAAAACTGTAGCAATGGATATACACACAAATAACAACAAAAATTATATTGCCCCTCAAATACAACTCTCTAATCAGTCACTCAAAAAAGTAGAATCCATAAAATTCCTTGGGGTCTGTGTACAAAGTAATTTGAAATGGGATGCACACATTAGCCTCATCAATAATAAACTCAGCTCTCTATGTTATATGCTAAGAATATTGTCAACATGCACAAGTAAAGAAACAGTTAGAGCAGCATACTTTGCACATGTGCACTCACTCTTAAGTTATGGAGTAGTCTTTTGGGGTGAGTCTCCAGCATGCAAATCAACTTTTATTACACAGAAAAAAATTATCAGAGCTATTGAAGGAGTTAGCCCAAAGTCATCATGTAAACCTCTTTTTAAAAAACTCGGAATCCTCCCACTTTCCTGCATTTACATATATACAGTTATTACATTTATACTCAAGAACATAATGCTTCCGATTCACTTTTTGTAACTAATAATATGGTCCATAAACACAACACCAGGGATAATACACAAATACATATGACCAGCTGCAACACCTCACTCTACCAAAAAAATATTTTATACTCTGGCATTAAACTTTACAATAATTTACCAAGTCATATCAAGGCAATTAAAAACGTAAACCAGCTAAAATCCAGTCTCAAGGCACATCTAATTAGCCACTCCTTTTACTCTATCAATGATTATCTTGAATATGAATGTATGTCATGAATTATTAGTATATAGCATGTAAAGACTATTGTATATATTGTAAAAACATAATGTATATATTGCAAAAACTTATGATTATTTATGTTTATAGCTTGACGTGTCCAATATTGATTGTACATTGTACCAAACCACTTTAACAGATGAATAAAACTTTATTTTATTTTACTTTACTAAAACCTGCCGCTGCACCACATTGTCCACCACAAATCTCACTTGCACTCATTTGAGATCTACTTCCCCTGCTTACTGTGCATTGTATAGAAAGTAAACAAAGGGTTACAAATTTTCAGACTTTCTGTCAGATGACGCACTTGGGAAAGTGTGAACATAAAACATTTAATATTTTGAAAACACTTATGCAAAAAAAAAAAAAAAACTTAAGTAGATTTGCATCACTATTTCACCCATGACAAATTCACATACATGTTATATAGTATGATTCTCATATTACAATTGATATCAATATCTGCTTTATGTTATTCAAAATTATATAAAAGAATTTGTCATAAATTATGAGTTTAAGCTATCTCTACATTTTTCTTCTAAAAGTTTTTATATCTGTCTCTTATGATTTCCCAGTTACATAAAACTGTAGTTGATTGAATGAAGTGATTTTTTTAAATTTATAGACACTTTAAGATAGGCATTCAATATACATATTTATATTTATAGTATATTATGCTTTAATTAAAATAATTTGTGGCACTTTTGAGAAGATAAATATATTCTGATGTGTTGTAGTTACATCACTTTCTTTACTCACTCTTAATTAAACTACTTTTACAAAAATTCATTCTCCTATCCATTTCTTGTTAATTGACATAAACGTTTGTTTCAAATTTATCATTCATTACAGATATAACAAGGATGCAGAAGGCTAAAGTGATAGAATTTTCAAAAGCAAATCATATGATAGCTTTGAAATTCCTTACATGAACATGAGAAAAGCAAATAGCAACATGCCACTTGTAAAACATATAAGAATTGAAATTCAAAACATCTCAGGAATGGTTAATATCACAACTTTTATTAAAAAAATGTTGTGTTTTAACAAAAATCTACTTTTTTGCATTGTATAATTGTCAACTTACTTCTAAAACTTCATAAGTCTGATTTTGGTCGTTTTAGCTTTTGTGCCAGTAAATAGCAAAATGGACAACTCCTTTAGCGATCAAACTTTTTGTATGCCTACAATAGCTATTTTTTATGTAAACTAAGAATAATTAAACCTTGTATGTTTTCTGGGATCAAAATAGTGTGTTAAAAGACTATAAGTACATAGAATGAAACCATACAACATTTCATACTTAATGTGGTATCAGCAACATGGTTTATGTCATCCCATAATTATTATAGAAATTAAAATACTATACTTTTGCTTTCATTACATAAAGCATATTGAAAGTTATACAGCATTGTTGGATTCCCCATTGCTTCAAACTCAATAATATTTGCACTGATTTTTAACCATCATCAGTGTGCAGGAACATTCCCTCCATGTGTGCTTTCCTTCTATTTGTGTACTGTATTGCACATTGTAAGGATCAACTCGTGTTTTCTGGACATGACGCGCATTATCATACTGTTATTACATTGTCATCATTATCACTGTGTTGAACTTTGAAGGATGAGCTTTATGTCCAAATGAAGTGGTTAAAAAAATGTTTAAAGTAATTGTAATAGATAATGAAACGAGCATAAATCTTTTCTTTCATTGATTTTGAATTTGATTAACTCACAAATACTCATTTAGGAACTTTTCTACTCCTCCAAGTAATTTTATTAAGAAACTGGACACTGATTTACATTGTCTCTGCTATATTGTTTAAGTTTTTGTTTCATTATATTTATAATTTAAAATTAATACAACTGCAATATTGTATGAAAAGTAAGGAGTGCTTGCTATTAATACCAGCTCATTGGCGTATTTTTACAGACAATGAGCTGGAGAGTATTAAAAATTATTATTTTTAGTAAAACTACAGAAGTGCTAAAGGAAGCTAAATCCTCTTCTTTAATTGCCAATGACAGCTCTTTGCTGAAAATCATGATGACCCAATATATGCAATACAATGCAGAGATTTTTTATTTATTATGTGATTCTCAGTGTCCCATTCTACGCTGGGCATGAAAGACCACTTAATTTTGCTCAAAGGCCTCTTTATCAGGCTTGAAGTTCTTTTACATGCTGTAAATCTACAATACGGTACCAATGGCTTTACTTCCTTCTGAAGGAAGACATGCTAAGGATTATCAAAAACCCATGTTTCTAAATGGCATAACAAATTTCAAGGTGGTGAAAAAAGCAAAGGTGCAACAAAGTACAGGGAAAGTCATGCATCTTGTGTTTTTCGACAAATTGAGGTAATTTATGACCATGTTGTTTCTAAACACACCACAGTAACTGCTCAATACTCCAGTAATGTCCTTAAAGGACCACGCAAGAGGAAAATGGCTGCCAAGAGACCAGAACTTCCTCCATCAGGACAATGCCCCTGCTCATCGAGCCTAGCAACACAAGAGGCAATCATTCAACTAGGTATTGAAATCATGCTTCACCCACCATATTCACTGGATCTAGCACCCTGCAATTTCTACCTGTTTCCAAAGTGAAAAAACATCTTCGTGGGCACCATTTTCAAACTGATACAGAACTAAATAATGTTATTTCAGGTATACTGATCAGGATGTCAAACAAGGGCTTTTGAGTGTTTGAAAAGTGGACAGAATGTTGGAAGCAGTGTGCATCTCAGAAGGATATTATTTTGAAAGTTTGTAATTAAATTTGAATAAAAAAAATCAGGGTGTCCAAAAACATTTTTCCCATTACTTTTTGATACACCCTCGTACAAAGTGTACTACTTGAGTTATAAATGCCTTAAGGAATACAGTAAGATGAGGATTGTTTCCAGCATCTGTCCTGGCTACAAAAAGGGTGACTGCACAGTTAATAATATCTGCTGCATTAAGTAACCAGCCAGATTTGACTGTAAGAATCAAGACACATTTAAGGTACCTATGAATATTTTATGATAAATATATTGAAGAAGGATTCAAACATTTTATATGTGCTAATCATTGATTAACTGTTTCAGGGGAATGGGTTGAGCTTGAGCAGAAGAGGAGACCAGGGACCCCAAGGCAGCTGCAGTTGAAGATGTGAATAATCTATTTAGTGCACCACTGAAAATAAACAAGGACATATATCACCACCTTCAAGATTTAAAGAACTTTATTCCAAAGAACTGTCACCCATTTTATGATACAACCAGTATTCAGATGAAAGTAACTATGAGAACTGCAGATTTCATAAAGACAATGTTCTTCACTTTTCTACTAATGGCTGAAAATTTACTAATTACTTTCTCTGCACATACTTTGTACAGTGTATACGGAAGGTAATGTATTGCACCCAAAAATTTAATATTGAGATTTCACCGGAAATATATGTTTTGACGTACTCTGAGTCCAAAAAAAAGGCTCATGTGAGAGAGAAAGTGTGTGTGTGTGCATGTGTGCACGTGCGTGTGTGTGTGTGTGTCTTTGGACAGCATAGCTCAAAAACGAAAATACTGTTAAATACCAAGCTTGGTATTTAAGTTTGGTATCTTCCAAGGACACGACATAAAGATTTTCAAGAAAATTCCCCTACCCCCAACTACCCTTTACATGGAATTTTCTTCGATAATTTTGATTTTCTCAAAAATGGCTCTAATGATTTTTATTAAAATATTGTATATTAAAGATATTTCCCTGACAAATAAAACGTATATCTTGAATTTCCTGGGAATAGCCTCTGAAAACTACTTTATTCTGGCTGAATTTTATGGAATTTTGCATAATTACTAAATCGTAAGAGATGGGGGGGGGGGGGGGGGGGGAAAAATACCACACAAAAATGTAGAGCACGTTAAAACACATATTTTATGTTATATACATTTTTTTCGTGGATTTATTATTTTTGAGATATTCCTTATTATTGGTTTCAGCTTTAAAAAACATACTTTTCTCATACAGGAATTTGTCAACTCCTGTCCATACAAACAAGGAACTTCAGTTACATAGCAATCAGCTGTTGACTATCACTTTAGCCTATGTTACTCCCTTATTTCACTTCTACTTACAAGGAAGCAAGTAATAAGAATATTTCTGCTAATTTTTTGTCGATTAGCATGAAATAAATAGAAGAATAAGCCCTGTAACAATAATTTGCTGCAGAGATGCAAGCAAAGTCATGTAAATGGAACACATTAGATTTATTTTGTAGAATTAATTGTTTCTGATATTATTGATTTAAATTTTAAGCCACTTAAACTTTTCTCAAATGGGAAGACACCTCTTTTTCTTGTTTCTCCTTTTTTTACTTCTGGCAAGCAAAGAGATTGGAATTTTAATTATTTCACATAGTGAGTGGCTTTTAAAGTATGAGACTATTGCTTTAGCATTTATGTGCATTTTATTACTTCTCTTCTACTTACAAGAAAGCTAGTAATAAGACTAATTCTGCTGATGTTTATCTTGATTCGCACAACGTAAATAAAGGAATAATCTTGTTTGCCAAACAGCTAGAGGCCATCATGTAAATGGAACATATCAAATCTTTTTGCTTTATGATATGACATAACATTATATGTGCACATATCAATACAAAAGTTTAGTATAATGTATGAACAGGGCAATTTCTTTGACTCCGTGGCACTAAGAGCCTTGGCCTACCACCCAGCTGCTGCTTCCCCCATCTCGGTCCATTACAGATGGCATGGATGGGGTGCAGTATTGGGGGGTGAGATGTGGTTAGCGCTTCGATCTCCCAGCCAGTTAATGCAGCCTTCATGACTTGGAGCCGCTACTTCTCCACCCCGGTCCAGGGGGAAAAATCTCCATGCCGGTACTGGGAATCGAACCCAGGTCTCCCACTTGGCAAGCAGCAATGCTACCACAGCGCTAAGGAGACGACCATGAACAGGGCAATGAAGAGAACATTAATACATTATGTAAAACCACGTAAGTTTATTAGATCTCACAATATAAGAACCTGTATGTCCACTAACAGTTATCAATATTAGAAAAAAGATAATAAATGTAAAACAAAACTAAATAACAGAAATATATAATTTCTGGAGAACAAAATTTCTAGACAAATATAGCATATTTTTCTTTCTCTGTAAAATTTTGTTGAACAGACTTACAATGTTTCAGAAGTAATTTGATTTGAGGATGGATAGGATAAAAGATGAAAAAGTTAGGGAAAAGCTAAATATGGAAAATATTGGATAACAGATAACATTTGACAGAATGTTTACTAAGAATGGAAAACACCAGGTGTTCCAAGGCACCATTGGACTACATGCCAAGAGTAAGAAGAGATTGAGGATTATCCAGGACACATAGGAAACAGTTACTGGACAGTTTACCTAATACAGGACATAAAGAAAGATAAAGTTTTTGCCTAAATCTTATGGTTTACTAATTATACAAAAGTCTTTCAGCATTCTGGCTTCTCAACCCAGAAGCCTCAGGTTTTATTCCCAGCTGGGGGATGAGGAATTTTTCTCTAACTAGAACAATTCCATATTCCTGAAAGAGTCTGGAAATATGAATGTGGGTATGAATATGTATGTGTTTAATAATGCAAAACTGAAAAAAGCAACAAAATTAGGTGGTCTTTCATGGAGTTTTTTATTTTTAGACGCTCTTTAACTGCTGTGGTTCTTAGCGTACCATTCTATGCTGGGTGTGAAAGACCGCTTAATTTTGCTCAGAGGCTTTTACGTGTCTTTCATGCCCAGTATAGAACCACAGCAGTTAAAGAGCAACCATAAAGAAAATGCCATTTCATTTCACAAACAGAACATTTTTGCTTTTTTTTTTCTCATTTATTCAGGAAAAAGTGTATATCCAATAATACCTCTATATCAAAATTTTTAGTAGAGAGCAATACCTTATTCCACTTACATATTATAGGTAAGAAGTAAAAATTTTAAATGCTACATATTAAGGTAGTTTAGAGTGTGAAAAGCATGCACATGTGTGCACACACAAACACACACACACACACACACACACACACACACACACACACACACACACACACACACACTCACTCACACAATGGAAATCCACAACATACAACATTTTAATTCAAAATCTTCTCGGGCTTCTAGCCAGGTAATAACTTGGCTTGACACCAACGTTTCGAAGAAGTGCATCTTCCTCGTCTTCAGGGTGAACTGATCAGTTCACCCTGAAGACGAGGAAGATGCACTTCTTCGAAACGTTGGTGTCAAGCCAAGTTATTACCTGGCTAGAAGCCCGAGAAGATTTTGAATTAACACGTCGCCAGGAAAGCTATAGTTCTTATTTTATACAACATTTTGTTTCTCTTGCTATATTAATATAAGTTACAGCTCCATATTTGTAATGGGTTGTATATTGTCCACGTAGGACAGACAGACAGACAAATTCACAGAAAAGGTGCTTCAAAGTGTTGAAGCATAAGATGTAATTTACCTACCTGGTCTTGATATAATGTTGATCCAAAGGCCCAGACTGCAGAGAAAACAAAATATATCTCATACCATTCCTTGGGGCATTCAGCAGGAACATTTGCTGGAATAAGCAGAGATTCCAGCAGAAAACATAACATTTCCAAATGTCCAATCTCAGGAATAGGTGTGATCTTCTTTACTTTGGTTCGCAAGACTTCTAAACAAGAGGGAACGTACTTGTCAAACAAGACTGTGAGAAGTGCTTTTTCGGCTTCCGTTGGTCGTGTTTCAATCCAGCTGAGCACATACCTGAAACGTAAAAAGTGACTTACCTTTATTACTTTCTCTACCATGCACATAGTAGATAGAGAATGTATTGCATTCCACCCAAAAGTTTGATACCCAGATTTCAATAGAATTGTGCATTTTTAGTCCCATGAGTGCATTTTAGAAAAAAATGTTTGTGAGTGCATGGTTGTTTGCACGCGTGTGCGCATGTTCGTGTGTGTGTGTGTGTGTGTGTGTGTGTGTGTGTGTGTGTGTGTGTGTGTGTGTGTGTGTGTGTGCATGCAGCATAACTCAAAAGCTAAACGTTAGTTAACTACCAAATTTGTCATTTAAGTTCAGCATCTTTGGAAGATGCAACGCAAACATTATGAAGAAAAAAACTCTCCCACCCCAAATGAGCCTTTACATAGAAAATTTGTGTAAAATTCTAATTTTATAAAAATGGCTCTAATGATTTTCATTAGAATACTATATGTTTCAGATATATTCATGAAAAATTATATTTTCTGGGGAATAGCCTCTGAAGGAAGTCCTCTATAATCTGAACGATTTCTGTATAACTGGTAAACCTTAAGAAATACACAGAATGTTATTATACAAAAAATACAGATCTTGTTAAAGCACACAATTCATGTCAAATACTTCTTTTTTAAGTATACGATTGTTATTGGTTTCAATTTTAAAATATTAAACTTTTAACAAATAGGAAGTTGTTTCTATTTTTTACTTTATTTACCCTTTTTTTTCCCTGGTCAAGCAAAGTGAATGGAATTGCAAAGCTATCACATAGTAATTAGTTCTTAGAAGATATGACTATTGCTTAAGCCCTACTGTACTCCCCTATTTCTCTTGTACCTACAAGAAAATATGCATTTGGAAAATTTTTATCTTGATTAATATAAAGCAGATAAAATAAGCTTTTGTAGATTATTGAAGTATTGGTAAAGCAAGCCATGTGATTGTAAGATATCAGATTTTTTGGTGGTTTACATCTGACACACAGTTCGATGAAACAAAACTGGAGGTAGAACACAGTCAAATACAAAATGTGCATTGCCAGTATCAGTGAATCACAAAATATATTGAATAAACATTGCGATTGCTTCACTAATGCCTTTACTTACAGGACATATTTCATTGATCTGTTGCTTACATCCACTAAAGTTAAAAACATTTTTTTTTTTTTTTTGCCATATTTTACATGTCACTTTTAATACCTTAGGTCACATTGGCATCTTTCCCTTTGGTAGAATTGTGTAGGCAACAATGTCCACTCATTTTATTTGTGTTAATCACTGGGTTTTACTTTGAATTGTCTTCGCCCGCCCGCACGCACATATCTCTCTCTCTCTCTCTCTCTCTCTCTCTCTCTCTCTCTCTCTCTCTCTCTCTCTCTCTCTCTCTCTCACATTCTCTTTATATTTGCTGACTTTAGGGAGGATTAGGAGTAATCCTGACTGAAGAACAATTTCCACCTCTAGCTTGAGGTGGAAATTAGCAAGCTAATCACCAGACAAAAAAAGTAATCACAGCTGAATTATTTTAAGATTTAAATGTATGCGTGTATTAGTCGACAGCCTCAACTCAACACAAGACACATTTTAGAATAACCTGAAAAAAGACTATGAAGAAAAGCTGTTGTGACATTCATATGACAACCACTAGTCAGTAACATTTATTAATTTCTCTATGTAGCATATGGGTAGAAAAGGTATTGTATTCCACCCAAAATTTCTGTATTGAGATTTCACTGGTAATACATAATTTAGGGTCCTCTGATTTAAAAAAACTAGCATTTTTAGAAAAAGGTCCATGTATGTGTATCCGTGTATCTGTGAACAGGATAACTCAAAAACAAAAAGCCTGTAAAATACCAAAGTGGGTATTAAGTTTAGTATCTTCCATGAATGCAACACAAAGATTTTGAGGAAACCTCCCCCCCCCACCCCAAACTACCCATTATATGGACAAAGTTTTGAAAATTTTGATTTTCTCAAAAATGGCTCTAATGATTTTGTATAAAATACTGCATATTAAAGATATTTACATAACAAATAAAATGTATGCCTTAAAATTTCTGGGAATAGCCTCTGAAGACCTTTTCATTCTGGATGACTTTTGTATAACTGATAAACTGCAAGAAATAGACAAGAACCTACTGGGCTTCACCATGGACAAGTGGTCACACCATTCGCCTCTCAGCTAGACAGCCCTGGTTCGATGCCAAGTAACTGCATGTGAAATTTGTGGTGAACAAAGTGGCACAGGGGTGGGTTTTCTCCGGATCCTCCGGTTTCCCCCACATTCCACTGGTGCTCCCTTCATTTCATGCATCATCAGTGTCATTGCCTGAAAGGCCACAAATAGTAAAAGCAGGCATTAAACACTATCAAAAAAAAAAAAAATAAATAAAAAACTTCTACAAAAAAATGAAGATCTTATTAAAACACATAATTTATATCCGATACATTTTTTTATGGATTGGACCATTTCCAAGAGATTCCTTGTTATTGGTTTTAGTTTTAAAATACTTTACTTCCTTCACATGGGAATATCAACTCTTGGTTATACAAAGAAATTAATTTCAACGCATAGGAACCACCTTTTGAAAGATTTGACTATCACTTTAGTTAGTGTATTCCCTTGTTTCCTTTCTACTTAAAAAAAAAAAAAAAAAAAAAAACTTAATAAGATCATTTCTGCTAATGTTTATCTCGATTAGCATGAGAAGAGTAAACTTTTTGTTACAGAGGTAGAGAAATTCACGTGAATGGAACATATCATATTTTATGGCACGCATCATAGCTTTTTTTTACATATTGTCTACAAACTATTCATTCAAGAGCTTAATTAATATTAGTTGTAATAAAAATAAATGTTTGCAGAAATAATTTCACTATGAATTTTTTTTCAGGTACAAACAAAACACGGGAGTCAAGTTTAGAAAATCTGATGTGTTCCATTCACATGACTTTCTCTATATCTCTGCAACAAATTATTGTTAAAAAGCTTATTTTTCTATTTAGTTCATACTGATCGAGAAAAAATCAACAGAAATAGTCCTATTACTTGCTTCCTTGTAAGTAGAAGTGAAATAAGGGAGTACTATTGGTTAAAGTCAAAAGTTGGTTGCTATGTGACTGAAGTTCCTTTGTTTGTATGGGCTGGAATTGTTAAATTCCTGTATGAGAAAAATATGTTTTTTAAAGTTGAAACCAAAAAACAAGGAGTATCTCAAAACCAATCAACTCCATGAAAAAAATGTATATAAGACAAATTGTGTGTTTTAAGGTGCTCTACATTTTTTGTGTGGTATGTTTTTGTCCATCTCATATAGTTTAGCAGTTAGGCAAAATTCCGTAAAATTGACCCACAATAAAGTAGTCTTCAGAGGCTATTCCCAGAAAATTCAAGATATACATTTTATTTGTCGTGTAATATCTTTAATATACAAAATTTTAATCAAATACGTTAGAGCCATTTTTGAGAAATCAAAATTTCTGAAAAAAGTTTCATGTAAAGGATAATTTGGGGTGGAGGGATTTTTCTCAAAATCTTCATGACGCATCCCTGGACTTAATACCTAGTTTGGTATTTTACCAACTTTTCGTTTTTGAGTTATCGTGTTCACAGACACATGGACACACACACTCATGGACCTTTTTCTGAAAATGCTTTTTTTTGGATACAGGGGACCCTAAAACATATATTTCCGGTGAAATCTCGGTATCAAATTTTTTGTGGAGTGTAATATCTTCTCTATACACTATGTACAAAGTACATGTAGAGAAAGTAAAAAGTCCCATGTGCAGTGTGTGTGTGTGTGTGTGTGTGTTTGAGCATGTGCCCATGAGCAGCATTTGCCAAGATAGGAACACAAAGATACAGAAGAAAACCCTTTTCAACCTAAACTTTTACATGAAAAAGTACTTTTTTATTTTCTTAAAAATGGCTTTAATTCCAATTCCAATTATACATATATATCAAAAATAAAATTTATGTCTTAAATTTTCTGTAAAGCCTTCCTCATTACAAATTAGTTTTGTATGTCTGTTTATTTTCTCTACTACATAACTACAGAAAACAGAGGAATTATTGCATTCCATTCAAAAATGTGATACCAAAATCTCACCAGAAAGGTGTTTTTGAAAGTCCCTGAATCCAAATGAGTTTTTATAGAAAAATGTCCTTGTATGTGTATGTGCGCACATATGTGTGCTTGCATGAACAGCATAACTCAAAATTTTTGGATGGGTACATGATAGAGAAGGCAAAATATATGTTGCCATTTATAGTTTCTCTTGATGACTGCTATCTTGTAAACATTGACTGAAAATTTTGATTCTTATTTGTAAAACTTTCCTTTCAAAATATTAATTTTTGACATGTCTTCGCATTTTTTAAAAAAATATATTAATTTTAGTTTTATTTGCATTATTCCTTACTTACAAAGCGCCTCGTTTAACTAATAAGCAAGTGCTTACATTAATATACAGATGAATAACAGTACAATATATAAAGACTTACGGATTCCAGCCAAGATCTGCAGGATTGACATAAAGAATACCAGCTCTTGATACAGTAGCTGGTGTTGCCACTCTGAGAGTGTAAATTTCAAACAAAAGACGCATCATCTTTGTAAGAGCTATTCTCTCATTGCTGGCCAGGGTCAGTACCTTGTTATCATCCATTACAGTATTCAGAGACTCAATCCACATTGGATCTATGTCACCATCCAAGACAATCCATTTGGGACCGTCTCCTGTCAAGTTTGCCTGGTCACGAAACAGTATTGGTAATAAACCTATAACAAAATTGGGAATCAAGAGCTCCATAAAACTAGTCATGTAGGACTTAATTTAGCTTCAAAATCCATTAAGAGCAAACATTCTGTTAATTCTATTATTTTTACTTTTCCTGTCACCCATATGAAGTATCATTATTTGGCCACACCATGGCCGAGTGGTTACACCACTCGCATCTCACCTAGATGGCCTGGGTTCGATCCCAAGCAACCGCATATGAGATTTGTGGTGGACAAAGCGGCACAGGGACAGTTTTCTCTGGGTTCTCCAGTTTCCCCCATCATCACATTCCACCATCTTCCTTTCATATATCACCAGTGTCATTACCTGCTGTGGCACAAGTAGTAAAAGCGAGAATTAACCACTACCAAAAAAATAGCCATTATTTCATGTGGATTGTAGTATACTTTTTAAAGGTTCTTGATGCGTTTTATTACTTTCTCTGTCACACATCTAATAGAGGAAGAACTGCATTCCACCCAGTAATTTAATAATTAATGAGGTTTTACCAGAAATACATACTTTGAGGTAATCTGAATAAAAGAAAATCAGTTTAGAAAAAGTGTGTGTGTGTGCGTGCGTGCGTGCTGCGTGCGTGCGTGCTGCGTGCGTGCGTGCGTGCGTGCGTGCGTGGGTGCGTGTGTGTGTGTGTGTGTGTGTGTGTGTGTGTCACCACAGCTCAAAAGTAAAAAGAAATCCCATTCAGAATTCTTTTAATGGTAAAATGCTATGACAATTATTTGAAAAAAATGTGCTTATTACCATCTTTCCATTCTCTTGTTGATGGGTTAATAAAACCAAACAGTTCATTGTTAATCACTGCTTTGGGGTTCAGGTCATTAAACACAGGTTTTCTCTTTTGATTTTGATAGGTTCTGAAAAGAGTCTTCCACACCATTGTTTTTCCTGTACCAGCATTTCCAACAATGAAAACAGAGTGTCTCACATCCAACAGTTCCTGTAGCTGCACAACCTGAAAAGAAAATGCAGGCAAAACAAATTAAGTCTTCAGCAAATAAACATTAATGAATGCTTGATTGATGTTTGAAGGAATTTAGTAACAGTGACAGTAAAATTTAATGTAATATTATTTTGAGTTGGGTTTTTTAACACTACGTCACTTACATGCTTATTATGAGGGACTAGTTTCGGAAGCCTATGCTTCCATTTTTCAACCTCACGGATCCAACTGCCATTACTGGCTGCGTTTGCTTGTGCTCTCTTCTCTGGTGGCGAAATGATGAACTTCTTAACTAAGCTGTCTACTGACGGGATTTCAAAGTTTATTAGGCGACCTTTATTTTTCCATATGAGGACGTTTTCCCAGGTTGTGAGTTCGTGTGGCCTGACATGGTTTTTAACAATTTTGGATTTGGATCTAGATTGTGGTTTTCTTTCCAAAAGTGAAATGCTACTGCTGATTTATCTTCTTGTTTCAATTTTAGGTTTCTAAAGTGCACTTTGGATCTGATTTTTAAACTTCTTTTGGTTAGTCCTATGTAGAACTTTTCACAATTTGTGCATTTAATTTGATATATTCCTGACCTATTTTCTGGTGGAATTTCATCTTTTATTTTTGAATTTAGTAACTTTATGACAGCAAATCTGTTTATTGGATCCAGTGTGATGTCTTGTTCTTTGAAGATTTTTTTGAATTTTCTGAATTATCAGGGGTGGTAAGTGAATTTTTTGAACGTGTTGATATTGTTTCTTCCTGCTGTTAGAGTAGTTATTTCTTTTATGGTTTTTTTCTGCTTTGCTTTGTTTCGTTTCTTGTATACAAGGTTCTTGCTGTATCCATTTTATTCTGCTGTTTGAATTATGGTTCTTAACTCTTTGTTGAATTCGGTTGTGCTCATAGGTACATTTACTAATCTATGTGTGAGGCCGTTTATTATTGCATGTTTGTGTGGTAATGGGTTATAGCTTTCATTTTTAATGTAATTTTCTGATTGAGTTGGTTTTCTGTAGATTCCAAAGTTTACTTTTGTGTCGTTTCTGATGTTTCTTAGGTCTAAGAATGAGAGTTCTCCATTGGTTTCTGTTTCCATTGTGAATTTTATTGTTTTTTCCTGTATGTTTAATAATTTTATGGCATCATCTAAATGTCTGCTTGGCACTATTGCAAATACGTCGTCACTATAGCAGTACCATACCTTGAAAATCCATGGGAATACTTTCTTCATGTGCGTTTCGAATTTGCTCATAAATAAATTTGCCAAAAATGGAGATAGAGGGTTGCCCATAGAGAGTCCTGATTTTTGCCTGTAATATTTACTATTGAAGGTGAAGTAGTTTTGTTCAATATACAAATTTGTTAGTTCTATGTAATCTTCTACTTCTGCAGGTTCTATTTCTGTTGTATTTAGCCATATTTTTAATAGGTCTTGCAGTTTTTGTGTTGGGATGCTAGGATATAGTGCTGTAACATCAAATGAAACTAATGTGTCCTCTGTATCTATTTTTAGATCTTTGAATTAGTTGAAAAAATTAAAGATCTAAAAATAGATACAGAGGACACATTCAAAAAATTCACTTACCACCCCCGAGCATTTAAAAAATTAAAAAAGATTTTCAAAGAACAAAACATCACCCTGGCTCCAATAAACAGATTTTCTGTCATAAAGTTACAAAATTCAAAAATAAAAGATAAAATTCCACCAGAAAATAGATCAGGAATATATCAAATTAAATGCACAAATTGTGAAAAGTTCTACATAGGACAAATCAAAAGAAGTTTAAAAATCAGATCCAAAGAGCATTTTAGAAACCTAAGACTAAAACAAGAAGACAAATCGGCAGTAGCATTTCACTTCTGGAAAGAAAACCATAACCTAGATCCAAATCCAAAATTGCCAAAAACCATGTCAGGACACGTGGAACTCACAACCTGGGAAAACATCCTCATATGGAAAAACAAAGATCACCTAATAAACTTTGAAATCCCACCAGTAGACAGCTTAGTTAAGAAGTTCATCATTTTGCCACCAGAGAAGAGAACACAAGCAAATGCAACCAGCAACGGCTGTTGGACCCGTGAAGTTGAAAATGGAAGCGTAAGCTTCCAAAACTAATCCCTCATAATAAGAATGTAAGTGACGTAGTGTTAAAAATACCAACTGAACAAATTAATATCACATATTAATGAATGCACCCTTTTTCTTATTAATTAATTTTGCAAATTTTAATAAATATATTCACAATAATATGTGTTAAAAAATAGAAGATGATGTTTTGAAATTAATTATCCCAGAAGACGAATTGAAATTAGATAATAACCTACAGTACAATTTCAGAAAATTTACAATGGAAATAAAAAAAATGTAAATGGCGTATTATTTATGGACGCTCTTTAACTACTGTGGTTCTCAGCGTCCCATTCTAAACTGGATGTGAAAGACCGCCTAATTTTGCTCAGAGGCCTCTCTATGAAGCTTGAGTTTCCTTTACATGCCGTAAATCTATAACACTGGACTAATGGCTTTACTTCCCTTCCAAAGGAAGCCATGCTAAGAATTTTTACACCTGAAAATATCGATCGTCCTCCACGGGTTTGAATCCGTGGCCTTGGGTATATGAAGTTAGCATGGGAACCATTACACCACGGAGGGCAACACAATGGAGATGGAAAAGATATTGGCTACAGCATAAAATCAAAAGATACAAAATAGAATATAATTTGTAGTGTAGGTGATTTGTATAGATTGATAAATAATTGTATTAAAAATCTAATGTGCTCTATTGATGTGTCTTTCTCTAGACACTATAGCTTATTACTTTCTCTAGCACAAACTTTCATGTATACGCAATAGGTAAAGCAGGTAATGAATTCCACTAAAAATTCAATACTGAAATTTCACCATAATTACATGCAGAGAGAGTGCATGCGTGGGTGCGTGTGTGCGTGTAAGTGAGTGTGTGTCTGTGGACCGCTTATCTCAAAAATCTGATGTGTTACACTCACATGACTTTCTCTAGCTGTTCTACAAAATTCATACATAAGACTCTCCTTCTTTCTGCACCTTGCTAATCGAGGTACTCATTAGCACAATATTCTTATTACATAGTTCCGTATAAGTGGGAAGAAAATAAGGGAATACACTAGGCTAAACCAATAGTCATTAGAAAAGTATAAGTACTTCACAACTGAAACTAATAACAATGAATACCTTGGAAATGGTAAGCTCCACGAGAAAAATGTATATGATATAAATTGTGTATTTTAACAAGACCTAATTTATTTGTATAGTAAGTTTTTGTCTATCTCTTACGGTTTACTAGTTATGTCAAATTAAGCAAAATTCATCCAGAATAAACACGTCTTCAGAAGCTATTCCCAGAAAATTCAAGATATACATTTTATTTCTTAGGTAAATATCTTTAATATGTCATATTTTAATCAAAATCGTTAGAGCCATTTTTAAGAAAATCAAAATTTTCGAAAAAAGTTCCATGCAAAGGGTAGTTTGGGGTGGGGGATTTTTTTCAAAATCTTCGTGTTGCATCCCTGGAAGATACTAAACTTAAATACCGAGTTTGGTATTTTAGCTACTTTTCGTTTTTGAGTTATCGTGTTCACAGACACACGGACACACACACACAGACCTTTTTTTAAAATGCTTTTTTTGGATACAGGGGGTTCTAAAACATGTATTTCCGGTAAAATCTCGGTATCAAATTTTTGGGTGGAATACAATACTTCTCTATCCCTATGTACATTGTACATATGGGGCTAGAGAAAGTAAAAATGGAAAGTATGTTAAATACCAAACCTGATATTGAAGTTCAGTATCTTCCAAGAACGTGATACAAACATTTTTAGGAACTCCCCCACACCCCCAACTACCCTTTACGTGGAAAATATTATGTAAATTTTGATTTTCTCAAAAATGGTTCTAATGATTTTTGCTAAAATACTATATTTTTAAAATATTTTTACGATAAACGAAATGTATATTTTAAATTTTCTGAGAATATCCTCTAAAGACCTCTTTATTCTGGATGATTTTTGTATAACTGGTAAACCATAAGAGATAGACAAAAACTTACTAAACAAAAGCATAGATCTCGGTAAAACACACAATCTATGCCCTATACAACTTCTTCTTCTTCTTTTTTTTTTTTTTTTTTGTGCATGTAAAGTTAACTATTTCTGATATTGGATTCAATTTTAAACTAGTTAAATGTTTTTCAAACAGAATTCATCTTTTGTTTCATCTCTCTTTTGTTTTACTCCTGGCATGCAATTAGAACAGATTTTCAATTTAAATAAATAAAAAATAACATTTTTAAACAAAAAAAAAAAAAAAAAAAAAAAGATCTGTGTATGTATTTTGTGAGCAGCATAACTCAAAAACAAAAAAAATAAATTAATCACCAAACTTGATTGATTAGATAGAAGCTTGAACACAATTAGGTGTATCATTAATCTATACCAAATTTGGTATTTAAGTTTAGCATCTTCAAGAATAAGACCCTAGACATACAAGAAAATTCCCCCATATCGAAAAACAGTTTACATGAGAAAATTTTAATTATTTTTTATTTGCCCGAAATATATCTAACAGTTTTGATTATAATATCAAGATATTTTAACAAAAAATAAAACTTAATTCTTTGACTTTCTTTGAATGACCCTTTAAAGTACACAATTTTTTTGTTCTTTATTTAGATTAACAATTTAGATAGAACAATAACCTTTTGTATGAACAGTTGAAGAAGAGTGAGTGGTGAAAGATATTTGAATTTACACATCACATTTTTAAAGCCTGATTAAGCTTTCCAATATACCTATACGTGCCTTATGTGATAGAGCAATTGTATCAAAATGCAATCAACTTTAATTATAAACTTTGGGCAATTATTTGGTTTCAATTTAAATGTAAAGTATGATAAATATTTAAAAAGAATATACTCAAAGTGCTATTACTTTCAGTATGAAGTTATCCTCTGGTTGCATCTGTATATCAATTGCTGCTTGTTTGACCATCTTCTCAAACTCCATATTTCGCTTACGTGGAACATTTAATGCAGGGAATAAGTCACCTATAAGACCCATGAATACACTCATGTCATCCGTAACAATCTTTGGAACATTAAAGTCACGTAGTGCTCTCATCAGTACTTGGTCCTCTGGACGAGCTCGATCTGCTCGCTACAATCAACCAATTTTAACAATAATAATATTTAACAAAACTTCCTTTATTTCTTAGTATGTAATACAGAATTATTCATTTGGAAAGACAAACAAAATATTGGTACTATTTATGTTTTTGTAACTTATAAATATATCTAAATGAAGGGATTTCTGCATTCTCTTAGTCACTGTATGAGAAACAAAAGAAGTTGCCTAAAAGTGGCTAGAAATAAAAAAGTATTGTTTACAGCTCAGCAATGAACAAAATGTGTATTAGGGCATGCTACATCTTTTCATGTAAGAAGTTTATGTACAATCTTGCAATGAAAATGAACTGGAAAATGGTGCATTATTCAGAAAGAAAATTGAACCAGTTCCATTTAGAACTGGGAGATACAGCATTTAAAACTTAACTTTAATCTCAAGAAATCTCTCTATCTAAAGTTCACGATATTAAGAGAAAATTAAATCTTCATACACTTAAAGGAAAACTAATCCCTGATGGATAAAAACCATGTCTTGTTAAAAACATCTCTAAACTCACATGTTCTACATGTTAATGAATTTGTGACTACTCCATTTTTACTTTCTCTAGCACATATGTACATACAATGTATATAGTAGCTAGAGAAGGTATTCTATTCCATCCAAAACTTTGATACTGAAATTTCACAGGAAATACACGTTTTAGGGTCTCCATATCCAAACAAAATATTTTTAGAAAAAGGTCTGTGTATGTATGTGTGTGTCGTACATATATCTGCAATACGATAACTCAAAACAAAAAGTCAGTAAAATATCAAACTTGGTATTTAAGTTTAGTATCTTCCAAGCATGCGACATAAAGATGTTGAGAAAAATTCCCAGCACATCAATGCACGGAACAAATAATATGGTGTATAAGGCATGAGGCCTGCATAGAAGGCTGGCTGTATAATATCTGAGTATAGAAGCTGGCCTGGATGGCACCCTTGTATTGACTGCTTGGCGCAAAGCAAAAGTGGTATGGCCATGGGGAAAAGATCATGAAGGCTACCATCCTACTTACAGATCAAACAAGTATTACAAACAGAACAATCACAATGTGACCAAGCAGTTAAAGCTACATTAAGTAAACAGAATTAAAAAAATCTGATATGTTACACTCACATGACTTTCTCTAGCTGCTCTACAAACGTCTTACAAAAGATTATTCTTCTTTCTACACAATGCTAATCAAGATAAATACTAGCAGAATGTTCTTATTACTTAGTTCCTTATAAGTAGAAGGGAACTAAAGGAATGCCCTATGCTAAAGTCATAGTCAAATGTGTTAAGCTATCATCATACAAATCCCTTCTTTGCTTGGGTAAGAGTAGAACAAAAGAAAAACGGACACTTCCTGTCTGAAAAAAGTATAAGTACTTTACAATTGAAACCAATAAAAAGAAATATCTTGGAAATGGTTACCTCCACAACAAAAACATGGATATAAATCATATCTTTTAACGAGATCTACTTTTTTTGTGTAGTAAGTTTTTTGTCTATCTCTTAAGGTTTAACAGTTAAGCAAAATTCAGCAAAATTCATCCACAATAAAGAGGTGTTCAGAGGCTATTCCCAGAAAATTCAACATATACATTTTATTTTGAATGTAAATATCTTTAATATACAGGATTTTAAAATCATTAGAGCCAATTTTGAGAAAATCAAAATTTTTGCAAATTTTTCCACGTAAAGGATAGTTTGTGGTGGGGGAAATTTTTTGAAAATCATCATGGAAGATTCTAAACCTAAATACCATCTTTGGATTTTAATGGCCTTTTCATCTTTAAGCTATGCTGTTCACAGACACCCCCACACACACACACATACATACACACACACGGACCTTTTTCTTAAAATGCTTTTTTTCAGACTCAGTGGACCCCAAAACATATACTTCCAGTGAAATGTTGACATAAATTTTTGGGTAGAATACAATACCTTCTCTATCCACTATGTACATTGTACTGCAGGCTACAGAAATTAAAAAATATGATGTGTACCATTCACATCACTTTCTCTAAATCTTTGTTAATAAGCTTATTCTGCTACCTACTTCATGCTAATTGAGATAAACATTAGCAGAAATGGCTGTATTACTTAGTTCCCTGCAGTAGAAGGGAAATAGTGGGAATACACTAGGCTAAACAGACAGTCACATGTTTTAAAATGTGGTTGCTATGGGGTTGAAATCGGTTTCTTTGCATGGCCAGAAGTTGACAAGTTCCCACATGATAAATGTTTATTTTAAAACTGAAATTAATAACAAGGAATATCTTAAAAATAGTCAACTCCAAGAAAAAAATGTGTTTTAACGAGATCTACATTTTTGGTGCAGTAAGTTTTTGTCAATCTCTTATGGTTTACCAGTTATCACAATTCACTAAAATTCATCTAGAATGAACAAGTCTTCTAAAGTTGTTCCCAGAAAATTCAAAATATACATTCTATTTGTGATGGAAGTGGCTTTAATATGTGATATTTTAATCAAAATTGTTAAGAGCTATTTCTGAGAAAAACAAAATTTTCAACAATTTTTCCATGTAAAGGGTAGTTTGGAATAGGGAGATTTTCTTGAAAATCTGTGTGTTACATCCTTGGGAGATACTGAGTTTAAATATCAAGTTTGATATTTAACAGACTTTGTTTTTGAGCTGTGCTGCCCAGATACACATACATGTATGCACAAATACACAAACATGGACCTTTTTCTAAAAATGCTTTTTTGGATTCAGGGGGTCCCAAAACATGTATTTCCAGTGAAATCTCAGTATCAACTTTTTGGATGCAATGCAATCTTTCTCTATATATTGTGTACATAGTGCAAGTAGAGAAAATAAAAATATTAAAAGACTAACAATATATACAGTTGGATTTATCTCTGTAAACAGAATCACCTCTTAAATGCATAATATCTGTGCTCTTTCCATTGCTTATAATGATTACGAAACTGAGTTGGATACTTACTCTTAATGAACCTGCAACCACCAAGACAGATTTTATTGCTCTAAGTCCCCAGTCATAATGGTCTTGCTTGGATAGCAGTTCCTTACACAAGGAATAGAGTGTGATGAATTTGTGTGCTAGTAGACGGGCTAGCTGGAACCCTTCAGCAACCAACATGATTTCACAAATGAGTTCAAAGTCGGGCACTACCATTGCACATGGTCTAAAACAATACAAAATATTTTCACTGCAGCTGTTGAATGGCTGAGATAGCTGCTGCAAAAGACCATGTTATATAAATGCAATGCCTTTATTTGGCATGTGGCATACTGTGGGGAATTGCTTGCCCTACACTGTACTGTTTCTAACCACTTCTGTTTCCCCTCCACTTTTCTTCCTTTCTGTGTGCCAACTAATCAGTTGGCATAAAGTACGAGGCATGTCTGTAAAGTAAGTACTGGTTTGGAAAAAAAAGACACAAAATATTTGTTTTCATAACATTTGTACATGAAAGAGCATTCCTTAACCTATTTTTCAACATATTTGCCACATTTTGTCATAGTTGCTGCCAGTGAAGACAACACAGTGTTTTGTATTGACATTGCTGCCTTACCCCAAACTCACACATCAGGTTCAAGAACAAGTGGTAGTCAGAAGGCATGAGATCAGGATTGTACAGCAGATGACTGAATTGCTCCCAACCGAATTGTTGAATAACGTTTTAATGTGACACCAACAAATGGGGATGTGCATTGTCATGAAGCAACACAATACTTGTACTGAGCATTCCATGCCAAAGATTTTTCAATGTTTCACAGTTTCATACAGCATTGATGGTTGCATCTCTGGGATGGAAAAGCAGAATGCCCCGTCTGTCCCAGAACACAGTGCGCTTGATTTTTCATATTGACAACATTGTTTGCCTCCTGTTTGCCTGTTTGCCTCCACTCCATCAACTCTTGTTTTGATTCTGGAGTGACTGACAAACCCAAGTTTCATCACCAGTCACTATCCTGCTTAAGAATTCATCTCCCTCATCACTGTATTGGGTAAGAAATGTCAAAGCACTGCCCAATCACTTCATTTTGTGAACATCCATAAGCATCTTCAAAACCCAATGATAACACAGTTTGCGATCATTTCAGATTGTGACAATCTCATGCAAAACAATTTTTGAAATTTCTGGAAACACATACAAAGCATTCTTATCATGAACAGTCTGCATCATGAATTCACTTGTTCAACTAAACCACCAGTGACAACAGAGTGCTTCATAATGAATACTGTATCACCCACCATTGAATTGCCTAACCCACTTTCTCACCATTCCAATCTGTCATTACTTTTCATCGTAAATCTAGAAGTTGATAATAACTTTCAGTTGGCTTAACATTCCTTGGGTTCAAAAACTGTATTTTGGAATGCACTTCATAGCTGGCAGGATCAGAAATTGTCTTAAACATTTTGAGTGATCACTAACAACTGTGAACACAACATGAATCGGCAATAATGGTATCAATGGACAGATATTGAACCAGAAAGACGAGAGTGCATGTATGGAACTGTGACACTAGCGTTGCAGTGGCGATAAAATGAAATAGTACTTACTTTAAGGACATGCCTCATATATAGACTCATATACAAATTTTGTTACTCTTTGTTACAATCTGCTAAATATACTCCTGCTTTTATCCCCCCCCCTCTCTTTTATTTCCTTCCTTCCTTTCTTCTTTCCTCTCTATTTCTCTGCCAAGTAATGTTTGTTGAGACTATGGTGGCAAGTCCAGTAACAAAGCCCATTTTTTCCACATTATCATAAAAATATACCTGAAGAGAGCCTTTAGATTTTCAGGCAGTTCAGTTCGTCCTGCATATCCTGGGTTCATTGTGATGAAAAGACCAACAGTAGAGCAAAGATCTATAATATAACCAAAGTAGTTGAATCTTGTTTTGCGTGCCTTAATGGCATCTAGAACAGTCTTCACTTGAACAGCAACCACTGACAGCACCTCCACAGATATACGGTTGAACTCATCAAAACATCCCCAAGCTCCAGTTTGTGCAAGACCTTTGTAAATTGCTTCACAAGACTGTAAATAAAATACAAGATCATAAATGAACACATCCATAGATTTCAGATGTGCTTGCAACAATTTGAGTCCTGCATTTATAGTTTTTAATAGACACTAGACCTGCCAGACATCCAATATTATACAGGATTTCCTGTATTTGAGAAGGAAGAATTATGTCCCATATTACCATCACAGAGATGTCAAAAATCCTGTATTTTATTGAATGTATTTAGCTACATTGGCATTGGCAACTATTGGTTATATGGTCATGCAGTGCTCTAGTGGCTGCTTGTGTATATGGCCACATGGTGAAAATTAGTTGCCAGAGGACCAACAAAGGGGAAGACATTAATGGGTGTTATGGTAGTTATATTGTTTGGTATTTACCATATATTGAAATAATGTGAATGATTCTCCCCCTAAGAAAAGGTAACTATGTGCTTATTTATAACATTCATGACTAAATAAAATTAATGCAATAGAATTAATTAAGAGTAAATGGGAGCAACAGTCACTGAAACATGTCCGAAGTAAGTTACTTTGTTTCAAGAGTGAAGTTTGAGGGTAATCTATGTTTTTACTCTTAATTGATTAGTTACCTCACTGTGCATTCCCATTAATGTTTCAATTGGCAATAGAATTATTTTCCTCTTCACCTGATTATTCAAGATTAGATCTGCACGAAGACGAACTAAATCATCTTCAAGACTTCCAAGACACCATCATAGGCATGCAGTTGCTCAAAAAGCAAACTTAACATTCAACCTAAATCCATGCAGATGGTATAGTAAACAAAAGGCTAGAATTCAAGCAAACGAATACCTATATTTGGTAATTGAAATACAAAGTGAACAAACCCATCTAAACACTTAAATAGTTGGCTTAATGTGAGCCTGGGTAGCAGCATAATGCTTTTTTAAAAACTCCAACTGCGCGCTATATGACCTTCTTGCATGCAAATAAGCTCAAAGTCACGAACTTAGTCTCTCGTAGCTTGGTACAGGCAAAATCACGTATGCAAGCGATAAGTATTCTAGCACTCGCTTCCGCTGCTCCCTGATATCGCGTTCAAACTTGCCATTCCTGCAGCTATGCCGCCAGCATTAAGACATTATTACAGGCAGAGAAATATTGACACAATAACATATGCAATAGACAACAATTTACAAACAGATCGATACCACTGTATTAAACTATGGACAGTGCCCAATTCTGGAACATTGCTGGGCTGGAAGCTTCACCTCGACTTTAGTTCAACAGCTCTTCAAGGTGCTATTATTGGCACAATAAACATAATACATTCAAGAAGGAATGGCAAGTTTGAACGCGTTATCGGGGAGCAGCAGAAGTGCGGAGCGGAAGCGAGTGCTAGAACACTTATCACTCGGTACGCGATTTTGCCTGTACCAAACGGCAAGAGACTAAGTTCGTGACCTTGAGCTTATTTGCGTGCAAGAAGGGCATATAGCACACAGTTGGAGTTTTTAAAAAAGCCTTATGCTGTTACCCAGGCTCGCATTGAGCCAACTATTGAAGTGTTTAGATTGGTTTGTTCACCTTGTATTTCGATTACCAAATATAGGTATTCGTTTGCTTGAATTCTAGCCTTTCGTTTACTATACCATCTGCATGGATTTAGGTTGAATGTTAAGTTTGCTTTTTGAGCAACTGCAGACATTTGATGCATGCCTATGATGGTGTCTTGGAAGTCTTGAAGACGATTTAGTTCGTCTTTGTGCAGATCTCGTCTTGAATGAATTATGGATTATATATGGATTATATATATATATATATAGTCAATAATAGCACCTTGAAGAGTAGTTGATCTCCAGATGAAGCTTCCAGCCCAACAACGTTCCAGAATCGGGCACTGTCCATAGTTTAATGCAGTGGTATCGATCTGTTTGTAAATTGTTGTCTATTGCATGTGTTATTGTGTCAATATTTCTCCACCTGTTATAATAACGTATGCATGCTGGCGGCATAGCTGCAGGAATGGCAAGTTTGAACGCGTTATTGGGGAGCAGCGGAAGCTCGGAACGGAAGCAAGTGCTAGAACACCTATCGCTTGTGTACGCGATTTTGTCTGTACCAAGCGGCGAGAGACTAAGTTCGTGACCTTGAGCTTATATGCTTCATTATGGCAGTGAAGCATGAGCTAAGGAAGAAAGATGAAAGCAGAGTAACAGCTACCGATAGGAAATTTATGAGATACACAGTAGGATATCCAAATAGTATTAGAAATACAATGAAGATATAATGGAGAAATTGCAATTGAAACCTATAATTGGTTCATAAAATATTACCAAAACAAATGGCTAAATCATCTGCATTGCATGTGCTAAAACAGAACCCCAAAATTCATACCCTCATAACCTAGGTTATCCAAAGAAGAGCTGAGTTGAAAAATTATGAGATCATAACAGGTCATAAGACCTAATACTTTAAGGGAAGAAGAAGAAGAAGAAGAACAACAACAACAACAACAACAACAACAACAACAACAACAACAACAACATACTCATAATTAGTTATGGCATTACTGAGGATTAAGAGTACACTTTTTGTCTTACATTTATTGCATCATTAAGCACTTTCTTTTAACATCTCAAACAGAAGAGGATGGCTCAGGCGGTAACTTCTGTGGCCTGCATTCAGGAGGTCCCAGGTTTGGTCCCAAGCAACTTCCCATTCTCAAACATAAATTTTTCATGGCTTCCTTGGGTCGGTAGACATATGCTGGGTAGTTCATCTTCTACCACAACTTTCCTGTTCACCATTTCCTTGACATCTGTTTCAGGGTTGAAGCACCAAGCAATGGCTGCGGTTGGACGATGGCTTGCTCTCTGTAAAGCTTTCTTCCTGGCATCATTGTGGGTCCACTTTGTTGGAATCTGCCTCTGGGTGCTTTTGGGCAAGAGCTCTTTGGAGGGACCCCTGGAGGCATGAGTTTGATCTGGAAACGTCAGGGTCCCCATATATGCTTGCACCTGTCATCATTCAAATCTGGTCACCCTTTGGGGCTCTCCCTTTGGTAACACTAACAATAAGCAAATCATTCAACATGCATGTTAGACATGGCCAGACACTTCTCAACTGAAGGAACAAGAACAATAATAAATCAAAAGGGGAATTCCATTGAGCCACAGGGTATTTATAAATTATAATATATGAAACTTTTTTCCTATGTACATAAGTTTAGAATACCATTGAAACAGATGCCAATGCTGCAGACCACTTGTAATCTAATCTACGATTAGAGAAATATGGCAGAAAGTTGCACATTTTCTCTTCCAACAAACCAAGTTCTTAGGTTGTTTGCCACAAACAATAAAAGGAAAAATAAAGCACAATAATGAAATCTATAGTTTACTGCTAAAAGATGCATAAAATATGTGCTAATAACTAAATCTGAACAAAGCGAATCAACATTTGTAGCAGACAGAGGAAATACAAAGTCAGCATAGAGACAATGGAGGCAATGAAGTATCAAGATCAGCACAAAAGGAAAATGATGTACAGTAGAACCTCATTAATCTGGTCTAATTGGGACTCTAGTTCGTCTGAATTAATGAAAGTCTGGGTTAAACAAAATAAAATAATATGAAATGAGCCAAGGTACATATTTAAACACTGTTCCATAAAAAGAATGTGTATGTATTTTAAATTTAAGAAATGCAAAGGTTATTTAGTATACAAGATATTGTTGTTGTGCAGTACAGGATTAGAACATGGCAATCAAGATACACTGTCATTGATCACACTTGACACACTTAATGGTTTCATCTTTTGTTGTCTTCCTTTGACATAATTTTTTTTAATAATTAACTCATACAGATGCCTTAAATGTTTGCAATATGCAGATATGTTTTCGTTGTTAACTTCAACCTTGGGAAGGTCAACAACCTGTCACTAGCTGTGGCATAAACAGGCAACTGACTGACAGACTGATGGGAAGCAGTTGTGATGTATTAAGCGGCTGTCTGGATTAATAGAAGTCCGGACTAATGGGGTCCCAATTAATGAGGTTCCACTGTAATTCCAACAACTGAAGAAATGTCATAGCATGCATGAGAGCCAACAGCTGTAATGAAAGAGAGGGAAGATAGGACAACAGAGATGTCACAAGATATGTCATCGCCAAAGAAGTTAGTGTCACCAAGGAAGGAGGAGAGGGATGCAGCACATGCTCTAGCAGAAATGGGAAAGGATGTGTGGTGCCAGTGGAGTGAAGTGTCCAATGGAGAAGAAGAGGTGGGGGAAAGAAAGAAGGGGGCAGCGGCAAAGTCACAGCTCAGAAGAAGGGGAAACTATTGTTGTCACCACATGGAAGAATTCTAGTGCTACAGAAAGAATGCCAAAAATCAATGGAAGGTTACAGGTTGAGAAGTAAATAAAAGAGGGAAGGATTGACAAGAGCTATTCGGGAGGCTAAGGTCTACATGCCATGCAAACTGAGGCAGCAAGAAGGCAATTAGAATTTGTACATAGTTTAGAGTAAGAAAAATGTAAAAACTATGTAAAAGAAGTTGTACAAATAAATATTCATTAAAAAAAATAATTGAATTATTAAAGTATTTAATGACATTTTAATTTTAAAATTATGCATTTTTATATGAAATAAAATTGTATTTGTGATAATGGTATCACGTTCAACACATACTTAGTTTCACAACTGTAATTGTGAGCTTATAAAATATATATTTATCTAATAACCATTCCCTATTTATTACTCATGTTTCAAGATATAATGTTATTTGTTAAGATCAGGTTGGACTATTTCATACAGTTTATCTGAATTCATATATAAAACAAGTGCTTATAAAATTAAAGGTGGGAATTTAAATGTGAATCTGATACACATCTATATCTCTTCAGTGCTATGCTGGCACGTTGCTTTGGTAGTCAGTGGTAGAGTCACCATCTAGAGACTGGGAGATCCGTGGTTCAAATCCCAGCTATGGCATTGGATTTTTAAATCTGACTCTACCTATCCAACTCCTGTCCTACACACGGTTTCTGTGAGAAAACAATTAAAATTATCATGATTGTCCATAATAGTTGGCTATACTATGAATCCTAGAACTTGAAGTGCTTACAACATTGTAAGTTGCCATTGGGGTTGTCACCTCAAATAATTCGAGATCACCTTGTGATTTACCAGGAAACATGCGAGTCAGTTGAGAAATTCAGTGCTATGGTGGCATGTTGCCACGGCAGCTCAGTAGTAGAGTAACAAGCTAGAGACCAGGAGATCTGTGTCAAATCCTGGCTATGGCATTGAATTTTTCAGTCTGACTCTACCTATCGAACTCCCGTCCTACACACGGTTTCTGTAGGAAACAATTAAAATTATCACAATATATCTCTTGGGCTTGTTTTAAAGGAATGCATATATACAATCATATCATAGAAGAGGTTAAAGAAAATATGTATAATTTCTCTTACTTTGTAATCCATTTGTTCAGAGCAATTGAAAACATACACCATGACTCCTAGGGCTCTACCAAGATCTTTTGTTGTTTCTGTCTTGCCTGTCCCTGCAGGACCTGCTGGAGCTCCTCCCATGATCAAGCGAAGAGACTGCAGGTAGAAAAAGATACAACATACACTTCACACGGCTTCTATATATGCTAAAACTTCTTATAATTCATGCATCCTGCAACCTACTTCTACATGATACTCTCTCTTGCTTGTGCTTCTTTGTGACCAGTGGAACCTCAAAACTCTAGTGCTATACTTTTGCCAATTATAAGTAGGTAGTAAAAGAAATAAAACTGAAAAAAAAACCTTAAAAACTAGATTTTATATATATGCACATAAACAGTCAAATCTGCTTTATACATAACCCAGTCCTAAGTAATTCATATACTTGTAAATTTTTGTAGGTCTGACAAAATGTAATTTAGAAATGTGATAATAGAACCCTATTTATAAGTAACTCACGTTGTAAGTATTAAGTTTCAGTAAACTACAACTAAGTTTTATGTAATTATAATGATTGTACAGCATATCTGTTGACAAAATTGTGTCTTTCTGCCATGGAAACAAAAAAAAAAAAAAAAAAAAAAAAAAACATTTGCTGGTAGAGCCAGCAGCTTACAGCATAATAATTCTGTAGCAACAAACAAGAAGTAAAAATAAAAATGTTTAGTATCTGGTGTTGAACAGCAGTTTTGCCTTTCAGTTCTCAGTTGCTTTTAATCATTCATGGAGAAATGAAAAAGGTAATGTTATACATTACATCAAATGAAATGAAATGGAGTTTTATTTATAGACGCTCTTTAATTACTGTGGCTCTCAACATCCCATTCTATACTGGGCGTGAAAGACAGCTTAATTTTGCTCAGAGACCTCTTCATCAGGCTTGAGGTTCTTTTACATGCCATAAACCTACAACATGGGACAACAGCTTTACTTCCCTTCCAAAGGAAGCAATGCTAAGGATTTTAACATCTGAAAAAAATCCATCATTCTCCACCGGCTTTGAACCCGCAACCTTGGGTATATGAGGCTAGCATGGTAACCACACAATGGAGGGTGCCTTCACTAGATCAGAAAGTAAAATTCATTCAAGAGGTGTAACTTAATTCACACAAAACCAAAACTGAAATTGCTTCAGACTTAGGAATTGCTTATATCACACAATGTACAGTAATCAATAACAGAAATGCTATTTTGGATGAGTTTTTAAAGTTGGGTGCAAAATCAGCCATCAATAGGAAGGGAGATATGCTGATTGGAAATCGCTCTTTTCACATGATTCCAACAGAAACAGGCTGCAGCTCTACCAATCAGTGGTAACATGCTGAAAGCAAAAGCAATAGATTTAGCTAAAATTATGTATATCACGATTGATTTATAGGCTTCATCAAGATGGTTGCAAAGATTCAAAGATTGTCATGGAATCACAAGGAAAACAATTTATGGCAAGTCGAAAGCTGTGGATAACATCACAGTGCAATACAGGAAGGAAGAGGTTCTACCAGGAATCATAGGTGATTATCAGCCTCAAAACATCTTCAACTGTGATACTGGCCTATTCTAAGCAAGACATTGCTAAAAAGGGTGACTCATACCATGGAGGGAAGAAAAGTAAAATTGGTGTAATCTTATCACCTATGCAGACAGATCAGACAAACTTTTCTCACTTGAAAAATTCAAGAATCCAAGGTGTTTTAAGTGTGTGAAAACAAAACCTATGGAATATGAATCCAATAGGAAATCTTGGGTGACTATAATTTTAATGGAACAGTGGCTAAAGAAACTGGCCATTAGAATGAAAAAGAAACAGAAGAAGATCCTTCTTTTTATGGATCAATGTGCAGCACATCCACCTCAAATAATTTTGGAAAATGTTTGAGTGGAATTTCTCCCTCCTAACAGCACAATCATCTACAGCCACTTGATTTGGGCATCATTGCAAATTCAAAGTTCATTACAGAAATATTCTGGTTCAACATTTAATAACACTGACTAATGCAGGTAGTGGAAATCTTGCCATTAACTTACTGCAAGCCATGGAATTTATTTTGGCTGTCTGGAAGCATGTGTCATCCTCCACAATCAACCATTGTTTCTTATATCTGGTTTGTTACAGGAAGAAGCTGTCTCTAATGATGGTGATGGTACTGGTAGTGATGAAGTTGTGCCTATAAATGAGCTACCTCTACCGGAGGGTGAAAATGTTGATACCTTTGTGCATTTTGATGGCAATCTAGCTGTGTGTGTGGAGAACTATAAGATGAGGATATTATTGCTGATGTGTGCCAAAAACAGGGTGGTGATCATGAAAGTGAACCACCTTCAATGACACTGACAATAGGGATAACAATTCACATCTTGAAATAACTAAAGCGAGTGAAATGTTAAGTGCAATAAATATGTGTAGGCATTTCATAAGTTGTAGTCAAGAAGCTTGAAGTTCATTAATAAGTTTGCAAAAAGAGGTGTATGACTTAATGCAAGAAAAGTGAAACAAGACAAATTAGCTGATTTCTTTAAAGTAGGATCAAGTTCAAAATAAAGTTTTCTGTGTTTGTAAAATTTTACACTTGTAGGCCCATTGTATTTCTTTTATTTAAAAAAATATGATGCCTTATCAAAATCCCATTTGTAAGTAATTCTGAGTTACGAGTAATCTCCCCTCTTCCCCTTGATATATGCATAAATTAGGTTCAACTGTATATATATATATATATATATATATATATATATATATATATATATATATATATATGGAACCATTCAGATAATTCATAATTAAAAATAAATATAGAATTAAATGTAAACTTAGAACCTTACAAGGTCCAAGCTTTCAGGTTTATGTGTGCATTAAATACAAGATACTATGTGTGCACCTTTTCTTGGGCACTTGATTTCCTTATCTTTATCCAATAGGTTTCACACAATTTTGGAAGCCGACCAGAGCAACCACATTGAGATATGAAGTATGTTTTACACCCTGATATCTAGTGACTTCAATACTAAGGTTTCATTCTTGGATATGTTCACTCCATTTTAACCCATGGTATTCCAGTTTGGAGCATGTCCACAAATATATATGCTATCTTTAAATTACAAAAGAAAATATTAAAAATAATAAAGCAAGTTCCTGGGAAAACACCAAGCTAAACAGTATTTAAGGAATTAAATATCTTACCTCTCCCTTCTATATGTAAATATATATACTTGAAACATTATACTTCATTAAAAAAAACAGGAACCTCTTTATAACAAATAATATGTATCATGCACACAATACTAAATCTTTGAACCATATACATATCACATTCTGCCGTGCAAATAAGAGTCACAATAGCATTTTCCATTGTGGAGCCAATCTGTACAATATATTACCTAGACATTATAAAGAACTGGTCTACAGCAAATTTAAACATTCAATAACTATATACCCTTCAGCATTCAAGAGTTTAAAAATATAAATTTATAAATACTGTTACTTGTACATACTACTGACAAAGCCATGATTTATGTATAAATCAAAAGGTGAATAAAGATTATTATTATTATTCTGTCTGTGGATCCCAGAGTTCATGCAAGCAAGTACACTGTGTAAATTAAATAACCTAATCACAATGGCTGAAGGCCTCAAAGAAACTTTCATTGGTTGACAATGCTGCAGAAAGACAGGCAGGTGTGTGAGCTCTTCTTCTCCCTGGCTCTTGCTTCCTTGTAAAACTAGTACCTAAGAAAAGATCCGTGCATAGTAGTAGGCAATCAGAGAGCAGAGAGTGATTCTCATCACGTGAAAATTGTGCCATCACACATTAGATTTTCCATTCCATGTGTTAACTTGTAAACTGTCTAAGAATATAAATTAGGAATCATAGAGCATCTATAAAAATCACAGCAAAACAAATTGTGATTGTAGATCATGCTTTTTGCATATTTAGTCCTTTAATTGGCTTACTAGCTTTTGTTTATTGTGATACCTACATGTAGCTACATAATCTTTTCTGACAGTGATCACTTTAATGGCATCATATTAGCCCAGCATTACATGCTCTCTTGCAATTGGCTGCTGCTTGAAGTTTGCATTTGCCATTGTGAATAGCATTACAATGAGTCAAGTTTGTTTCTAACTTTTACATTATTATGTTAATGCTTATTTTTCATTATGAATGGCTCCTTACTGAATTTAGTTTCATAAAAAGTAGAAAACTCACATATGATTGTTTTACACTTCTGTATCCTAAAATACAATGAAATAGCTTTGTGAGATTTCATACACAACATAGCTAGGTTCCAAAACAACCCTTTTCCTAGTGATGATCTTAAAAGTTGGTAAATTTAAATATCAAGCTAAAACATACCTGTGTCAGTGTTATATAACAGCGATCTGTAAGTGGAGTGATCACAAGTCGAGGTGTACATCCAAGGTATTCATGAGCATACATGAATTGTGCATCACAGATATTTCCATAACAATCATTGAGCTTTTCATCCCATCTGGAATCGGAATTTCAAGCATGTTTAAGTACATCTGTAGGGCATCTGGTAAGACCAGCTATTTCACAGACACCTATTTAAATCTCAAATGACGATTTAAATATTTTCATTAAACCATTTCCCATAATCTTTATGAAATTATTTCAAATCCTTAGAATTGGAATTTTTATTCACAATATTTTTAATAATGAACCAAAACTCCTTTGATGTTCAGAGATATGGAAGTAAAATATTCGGAGATGTAAATT
Source organism: Hymenopus coronatus (assembly GCA_030762935.1). Taxonomy (NCBI): domain Eukaryota; kingdom Metazoa; phylum Arthropoda; class Insecta; order Mantodea; family Hymenopodidae; genus Hymenopus; species Hymenopus coronatus. The sequence continues at coordinate 35,513,927 of CM060897.1, forward strand.
TTTCATTTCTAACAATTTTTCAAATTCTGGAAATGTTATATAATATGAAATGAAATGAAATAGCATTTTATTTAAGGGTGCCCTTAAACTGCTGTGGTTCTCAGTGTCCCATTCTATACTGGATGTGAAAGGCTGCTTAATTTTGCTCAGAGGCCTCTTTATCAAGCTTGAGGTTCTTTCATGTGCATAAATCTATCATGGGACCAGCGGCTTTACTTCCCTTCTGAAGGAAACCATGTTAATAATTTTTACCCCGAAAAAATCCTTCATCCTCTGCCGGGTTGGAAATGTTATATAACCTTAACTATCTTTTAGCAGGGGAAGAATTTCTTGTTGAAAATGTATCCTTACAGATTTGCTATGTAGTAGCGACCATCACAACGGAACAGAATGACATTAGGGCAGGTATTGATGTGTGGGAAACATATATGTACTGTAGTTGCAATAATGAGTGCAGTTGTCATTTGTTCAGTGGCTATTAATGTGTGGAAGTTCATTACATGAGAAGTGATTGAAGAATTCAACTCCAGATTTAATGAGATTATTCCTGGAACCTGATATTCAATTATTTGGTACACCTTTTTCTGTTCCAGTTGATACTATTTCTACCACGTTCAACCAGAAATGATAGATTTGCAGAATGACATAGAACTCAAAGACATACTCCAGAATAGAAAGAATCTGTGTGACTTCTATAACAATTTCTCTTGATAACATTTTCCAGACTTCATCATATTGCTGCCCAGTTAGCATGTTCACATCTACATATTTATGTAAGCAGTTGTTTTGACTGATGAAGACTTGTAAACCACGTCACAGAAACCAGTTATCAAACCATAACTTAAAATGTATTCTTCGCTTGTGTGAGAGTAAGAGCATAGTACCTAAAGTTGAAAAATTATTTCAGGACAAAAGAATTAAAATATCTCAATGAAGTAGTACAGGCTCACAGTAAATTTATACTCTGGTTACATCAACAGTGTATGCATTGTAAAAACAGTAATCCATTTTCACAAGGACAAAGGAGTTATTTGTTTAATTACTGATATCAGGATTTAATCATAATCTCTAAGACATAATAGAGAATGTTATTCTATAAACAGTTTTCAATGTTCTGTATGTGCAATTTTATTACATGTAAAGTAGTTGTATTTTGTTTCTTATACAATAAAGTCTATTTTAATTTACAGTTATTTCATATCATTTCATATCAATTTCATATCATTATTTACAGTTAATTCATATCATTAATAATATTGGATGTCCTGTAGCTATCAACAATAGTTTAAGATTCATCACACACGATCTGTAAGAGAGAATGTGTGGCTTAGATAGATGGATCCAACCACTGTATGCTCTACTTGCCCCATCGTCAGTCGTGCTGAGTAAAATGTCCCGCACCATGCGTCCTTGTTTCCGGACAAACCTGCTCGTGTGATTACATCACAAGACATGTTAGTGATTGTGGCTGCTATGTAGTTTTTTTTTTTTAAAACAAATTGTAACAGTAAGAAAAATATTTCATTATTTCTATTTTGCATCTCACTATAACCCTCCTTTAGGCAAAAATTAAGATGCCATACAGCCCATTTCCTAAACAGGGGCCTAAGGTATGTTAACAATAATAAAGTATGAGTGTTTGCATGAAAAATGACACATGCACAAGCATATGCATACACACATGCTCATAAATATAAGATTACAAAATGTTATTTTTTACTACAGAATGCCCATTTTATTACAATAGTATCAATTCTTCATCCAAAATCCAATATAAAAGGAAATGGTTTAGTTTGTTATATTATGCATATAGTTTATATATTGATGCAATTATTTTTTCAGTGGTCTTAAGCAAGGAGATTTCAATATCAAGTTTGCAAGGTGAAAGGTCTGAGAAATACTCTTTTTGACAAGAAGCTGTTTGCTTATATTCAAATGCTACACCTGTGACGCAGCTGTGACTGCCACTGAAAGGCTGCTGAATTGTCTATCCTTTGTAAAATCAGTTTTCCCACAACATCTCGGGAATGCACATCTATAGTACACACAGTCATAATCTTCTGACGTTCTTCAGCAGTTAAATCCCCCAGAAGCAGTACGATAAGCGCATTCAGCTGAGATATCTATGGAATATAACAAAACAAATTGTATGAGTTCATAAGAGCAAACAAAGAGGAACATTTTTACTTTTTCTACTATTATAGTAGTGCAAGGATTGTATTCTTCCCAAAAATTTGATATCAAGATTTCACCAGAAATTTATACTTAGAGATCCCTTGAATCTAAAAACAATATTTTTTAGGAAAAGATGTTTATATGTGCGTGTGTTGTGAATAGCAACTAAAAAACGAAAAGTCCATTAAACACTAAACTTATATTTATTTTCACCATCTTTCAAGGATGCAACATGAATATTTCCAAGAAAATCCCCTATCTCTAACTCTCTTTACATGGAACATTTGCCAAAAATGTAGATTTTCTCAAAAATGGTTCTAATGATTTTGATTAAAATTCCATATGTCCAAGATATTTTCACGACAAATGAAATATATATCTTGAATTTTCTGGAAGTAGCCTCTGAAGTCCTCTTCATTCTGGATGTCCTTTCCATAACTGGTACAATGTACTTACATAATGGACTGAGAAGGTATTGTATTCCACCCAAAAATTTGATACTGGGATTTCATGCATGCACGCATGTACACATGCATGCACATACCTTTTTCTAAAAATGCTTTTGTTTAATTCAGAGGACCCTAAAACATATACTTCCAGTGAAATTTCGGTAATGAATTTTTGGGTGGAATACAAATGCCTTGTACATGCATGCTAGAAAAAGTAAAAAATTATGGTATAATCTTGATCAAGCACCAAAACAAAGATCTATCTCATGTAACTTTCAATAAACGTGTTTCTATTGCATAAAGTATTGCATTCTATGAAATTGGATAGGCACAATATAGTAAATACTAATTCCATCAAGCCACAGATGACCAACCTTAAACATGTAGTTAATCATTTCATATGTCATGATAACAAATGCAAGAGGAGTTTAAATTCCTCTTAAACAAACAGTGGGGATCCAGGGATCCAGAACACTAAAAAGCGGGAGGGCAGGGGGCAAGGAAACTCTCAAAACATTGTACAACACAAATTATATTCCATCAATAATTTTTTTAATCTAGAAAAACAACAGCAAGGGTGATGATAGAATATATTATATTAATAATGATATATCATTATAAATTTTGGTAGTTTAAAGAATGAAATATTCAAAAACTTACATTAAATGTATGCCAACTGCAACAACTCAACTCACAGTTTGCATGATCCTTTAATTCTGCAGCTGCATTTTTGTAGCATGTAAATGCATTTGATTTCATAGTAGAGAAAGTAAAATTCATAAATAATTGTTGCTCTTAACCTGAACATTGCAATTTGATCTGTTAAGCCTTAGGTTATACTTGCCCAATAACCTTGCATTTATTTGGGGGCATTTAAGAAATATCACAGAAGACACGTAAAGAATTAAAACTCTTGGCACACTATACAATAAAAATACTGATAAGCCACTGTGTATAAGCAATGTTCATAAATACTGTATTTCATAATGGTTTCTTATGAAATATAGCTGATACTCATCACTATTATAGAGAAAATGTCACTATAAAGATTATATGTGTAATCAACACATAAAAAACACAAGAAAGACTAAACTAAAGAAAGGCCAAAATAATACAGAATAAATAATCATATGAAGTTGAAAAACACTAAATTTGTATGTTTGTTCTGTGTTACTAAGTAAGCTCATTTATGAGTCAGATTTATAAATAAATAAATAAATAAATAAATAAATAAAAGTGGTATTAATCTGGTTTTATGCTGTTATCACGATGTAATATAATATACTTCAAAATTTAATTTTGCCAACCAAGCAATTTGAGCATTTTTGTTTTTTTATGTATTTCATGATCAATACCTGAGAGGATACCTGGTCTCTTTTTTGTCTCTTTTTTGAATATCAAAAAAGAGACAAAAAGGATATGTTGATAATGCAATGAAATTGTTGCGAAACTAGTCCAGGCAAGGATTCCAAAAGATAAGTGAAGATTTGTTGCAACTATTATTCTTATATTAATATTTGTGTTATTCTTCACTGTTACTAGCTTCTTTTTACATTTGAAGTTCTTTTGTTTGTATGTACAGGAGTTAAGAAATTCCTGTATGAGAAAAGTATAAGTTTTTTCAAAGCTAAAATGAAAAACCAGGAATATCTTAAAAATGATCAACTCCATGAAAAAAATGTATATGACATAAATTGCATATTTTATCATGAGCTACATTTTCTGTGCAGTTAAGTTTTTTCCCATCTCTTACGGTTTAGCAGTTATGCACAATTCCGTAAAATTCATCCAGAATAAAGCAGTCTTCAGGGGCTATTCCCAGAAAGTTCAAGATATACATTTTATTTGTAGGTAAATATCTTTAATATACAATATTTTAATCAAAATCGTTAAGAGCCATTTTTAAGAAAATCAAAATTTTCAAAGTTTTTTCCATGTAAAGGGTAATTTGGGGTGGGGGGATTTGTTGAAAATCTTTGTCGCATCCTTGGAGATACCAAACTTAAATACCAAGTTTGGGCTTTAACGGTCTTTTCGTTTTTGAGCAATGCTGCCCACATACACTCAGACACACGTACATACAGGCAGACAGACAGAAGACAGACACACACACACACACATGTACATTTTTCTAAAAATGCTTTTTTTGGATTCAGGGAGTCTCAAAACATGTATTTCCGGTGAAATCTCGGTATTGAATTTTTGGGTACAATGCAATACCTTCTCTATACACTATGTACATAGTTCATATAGAGAAAGTAATTACCTGTTGACACTGACTGAACAAAAGAATTAACCAGTTTAAAATGGTATAAAACAAAAGAATGACCAGGTAGTCAATTGCATATGATAACTAAAGCCTCTATATGAAATAGTTTGAGAATGATATTAGCTTTTAGTAGGCATCACAAAAAACTAAATAATTCATCGTGTGAAATGAGGTGAAGCTTCAAGTTCTAAGTTAGAAAACTTTTTATCTTGTGTCAAAAGCCTGTGAATCAATTTTTTTAAGAGACATAAGTCATGCTGCTAAATCTCTTTCTCCTCCTCACCTCCCTCCTATCTGTCTCTCTCTCCCCTGCACCTATCTCACATTCCTCTCCTCTCTCTAACTCCTCTCTGCTCTCTCACCCCTCTCCTCTCTCATTCCTCTCTCCCTCCCCTCATATATACAAAATATGGAATTATTTCTAAAAAGCTTCAATTTATTTGCTTTAATAGATCTTTAAATGTTATTTCTAGCGGAATATTCATACCAAACCCTTTAGTGGAACACAATATTCACTACACCTATTGGTATATTGTAGAGAGAGTAATTTCATTCATTGCAGTTGTTATATTTATTCTCATCTTATGAGAAAGCATAATTTCTAGACGACCTGTTTTATATGTAATATATAAATATAATTTAAATTATTATTTTAATATATTTAAATATTATGGATTTATTATTTTTTCAGGCTATGTTTAATTATTTTTATGTTGTGCTGTTAGCATTCAATTTATTACTAAATAGATAACTACATACTGATAATGTTTTCAGTGCTAGCTCTTCACTGTGCAACCTTATCTGAGAGTGCTTACCTGTTTTCGATTGTAATCCTTAATGGCATTCTCATAACCCTCTTCCAAACGAGCAAAGGACAGATTCACCTCAGTGCTCCACCAAATTTGAGTACCAACCAGAACAACTTGGGCTGCGAATAGGAAAATCCACTTATCTCTTGGATGTTCCTCATATGAAACAATGGCCTGAGAGATATATTCCCTTATGGTGTCTCTCATTGTGTCTGTTAATTTGCTTAGCCATGTTTCCACCTTAGAAATAAATCATTTATTAAAAATAAAATTTCTAATGATTTATACTCACATTACTTGCTCTAACCACATTTGTTTAAAGCTTACACAAATTATTCTTGCCAAAGTGTAAATACCTTCTCTGCTACATGTCCTAATCATGGGAAGTGTTGCATTTCACCCAAAAACAAGATACCAAGATTGCACCATAAATAATACACATTTTGAGACTTCGTGAACAAAAATCTGAAGTGTTACACCCTCATAACTTTCTCTAGCTGCTCTACAAACTCCTTACAAAAGATTATTCTTCTTTCTACACAATGCTAATCAAGATAAACATTAGCAGAATGTTCTTATTACTTAGTTCCTTATAAGTAGAAGGGAACTAAGGGAATACACTAGGCTAAAGTGAGTCAAATGTTTTAAAAGCTATCGTTATGCAATTGTCATTGAAAATCACTTCTTTGCTTGGCCAGGAGTAGAACAAAAGAAAAACAGATACTTCCTGTCTGAGAAAAGTATATTTAAGTACTTCACAATTGAAACCAATAACAAGGAATATCTTGTAAACTGTAACCTCCATAACAAGAGATCTACATACATTTTTTGTGTAGTAAGTTTTTGTCTATCTCTTACAGTTTAGCAGTTAAGCAAAATTCAGCAAAATTCATCCAAAATAAAGAGGTCTTCAGAGGCTATTCCCAGAAAATTCAAGATATGCATTTTATTGGGATGTAAATAGCTTTAATAGACAGGATTTTAATTAAAATCATTAGAGCAATTTTTGAAAAAATGAAAATTTTTCCACATAAAGGGTAATTTGTGGTGGGAGGATTTTCTTGAAAACATTAAGCAAAATTCAGCAAAATTCATCCAGAATAAAGAGGTCTTCAGAGGTATTCCCAGAAAATTCAAAATATACATGTTATTTGGAATGTAAATATCTTTAATATTTGGAATTTTAAAATCATTAGAGCCAATTTTGAGAAAATCAAAGTTTTTGCAAATTTTTCCATGTAAAGGATAGTTTGTGGTGAGGGAATTTTTTGAAAATCTTTGTGTCATATCCTTGGAAGATACTAAACCTAAATATTAAGTTTAGTATTTAATGTTATTTTTGTTTTTGAGCTATGCTGTCCACAGACACACAGACAGACAGACACACTCACACATACACATGAACCTTTTTCTAAAAATACTTTTTTCGGACTCAGGAGGAAAAGATTGGTCAGGTCAAGATTAGGCTCAGGGTCTGGGTCTGGCCTGGAGCTAGGTCCAGGTCCAGGTCCAAATAGGTACAGTTCTTCATCCCAGCTATAGCATTAAAATTTTACAGTATGACTTTCTTGTGGAAGAAACAATTAATTTGCAATAATTGACTTAATAGGTGGATAAACTATGAGGCCTGGGACTTAAATAATACTCATGACATTGTAAGTCACCATTGGCTATGACATCTAAAAATAATTTGAGATCTCTTTGTGTTTTACCAGGAAAAATGCAAGTCAGTTGGGGAATGTAATGCTGTGTTAGCATATTCTCATGGTAACTTAGTAGTTAGAGAAATCAGGACATCTGTGGTTCCTATCCCAGCTATTGCATTGAGTTTTTCTGTCTGACAATTATACACAATTCTTTCCAAACAATGAGGCCTCCATAAGCTATTCCCAGAAAATTCAAGATTACATTTTATCATATAAAATCTTTAATATATAGTATTTTAATTAAAATCATTAGAGCCATGAGAAAATAAAGAATTTGGAAAATCTTCCATATAAAGGATAGTTTGGGATGGGGGAGATTTTGTTGGAAATCTTTGTATTGCATCTTTGGAAGTTTCTGAACTTAAGCGTAAAATTTGGTATTTAACCAGTTTTCCATTTTTGAGTTATGCTGTTCACAGACACACAGATAAATACTTTTTCTACAACTTCTTCTATTTTGGATTCATTGAACTCTCAAAATGTGTATTTCTAGTGAAATCTTGGTATTGAATTTAGCTGAAATACAGTACTTCCCCTACTCACTATACATATGGAGAAAGTAAAAATTATATGACACTCAAACATAGAAAAAACATGCTTTTTGTAGTGGGTGTCACATGTTCTTGATAAACTTTTCATTCACCAACCATCCAGCTGAATTGTGAAATTTAAGAGAATCAACAGAAAAAGTAAGAAAGTAATTCCTTAAATATTAATAAATAATAAATACCAAAATAATTATTTTCCTTAATATTTAATAGAAATTATGTTGAAAACCTATGTCTTTAAGTGTAAATGTTATTTCCTTTTTTATGACCTAAGAAGGATTGGTGTTTCCAAACAGAAACATCAAAACTAGAAATTGGTATATAAAATGAAAGTAATTAGTTTGCAACTTTATTAAATGTTTTAAATGTAAATATAAAGTTAGTACAAAGCAGAAATACTTAATATATTAAAGAAGAAGGTAATAATACATACAGCTCCAGTACAGTCGCACTTATCTTTGAAATTAACAAACTCTCCATCTTTAGCCCACATGGCTATTGCATTTTTAGAGCCTTCTTCAAACTTCAGTTTTGACATTGAATCATATAGTTTACAGAGATGCCTGAAAGAAAATTGTTATACAGTACATTTCATATTATCAGTTTTAGCACCTGAGGTTATAGAAAAGCCATTAAGAAAACAGAAAAAACAGAAAACTTGAAGTGTATACTTGTCAGTTCATAAAATTGCAGCTGAAATTAACTAAGCTATTTTCTTTAGGTGTATTAAATATAGAATATTTGCTAAATGCAAAGCTCCTTTGAAACAATTTGAACATTTCTGTGATAACTTCAAAATTTGGTGCATTATACAACTATTCATTTGTTTGGAATATGCTTTGTTCATTTGTTATTTTTAACAATACTTGTAATTAACATTTAACTACCAAACCAGGCTTGGTTTTCATGATTAAGATGTAATAGGTTTTCTTTATGTATAACCTCCTTTAACCTCTATGGTCATATCTGGACCTTTGACTTGAGAAACAACTCGTAGATTCACTATAGGTTATTGCCATTAGGTTAATCATTTTATATTGTTAAACAAACACACGTTCACTTTCATACGCATAATACAGACTCTGCAAGGAAAGGGAAATAGTTATGGTTAAAGAAAAATTCCCCACCCCAACCGGGAATGGAACTCAGGATCTCCAGATGAGAAGTCAGCTCGCTGATCACTCAACCACAGAGGCAGTCATAGTTTTATGACCATGGCTAAATAATAATAATTATGAATTACACGCAATTGGACAACAGCAAGGTATCAGGTGTACATGCTGTTATTTAGCCCATTAAGACTTGGCTTCTTTCCGTGATTTACTCATTTGACTTCGCTATGCCACTTTCTTGCTTTTGATGCTTCATAGAGGACAGAGAAGTTAAGACTTATTCTATATAAGATTATATGTGATATTAATTTGTTGAGTTGGTTTTTTAACACTACGTCACTTACATTCAGTTGGACACATGAGGTTGAAAATGGAAGCATAGGCTTCCGAAACTAGTCCCTCATAATAAGAATGTAAGTGCTGTAGTATTAAAAAACCAACTCAACAAGTTAATATCACATATAATTTGACTGTCACTGTTACTAAATTCCTCCAAATATCAATCAACTGTATAAGATTACATATGTTCACTAATATTAATGAGAAATCAATGTAATTACATTATAGTTCAGAGTTTATTACTGATAGTAATTTGAATGTATGATGTTTTTATTATAATTATTACCGAAATAAATGAAAGATTCAGTAAAGAAATATAAACAATTTCTGTTATTTAGTACCATCATTTCTTGACCTCAATATAATTAGAGCAAGCTTTCTTCTTGTTTTGTTATGTGACTCAGGGTAATAATAATGATGATGGTGATGATGATGAGGATAATGATGATGATGATAATAATAATAATAACAACAACAACAATAATAATTAATAATTGCCAGTAGTTGGTTCCGTGTCATAGATTTACAGCACGTAAAAGAACCTCAAGACTGATAAAGAGGCCTCTGAGCAAAATGAAGCAGTCTTTCATGCCCAGTATAGAATGGGACACAGAACCACAGCAGTTAAGAGCTCCATATATAAAAAACCATTTCATTTCAATAATAATAATAATAATAATAATAATAATAATAATAATTTGGTAATTACAATAGGCTTCATCATAACTTATACCTATTTATAATTATAATTTTAGTGAAGAAATGGTATAATTTACATATGTTTTACATGTCATGTTTACTTATATCCAGGAATTCTTGTATGTTATAGAAGGGGTTTTTATTAGTCACTTATATATTTTATTCTTCAACCTCTGAGTGCTTATATTGTGTATTTACAAAGGAAGTAATTATATCTTTTTATGACATTTAACTTGTAGTACCTAGAGGACTTCTGAAGTCTTAAATATGGTATTTCCACTCTGTTCTTATTTCTTGTGTTGTATATGTGTGTTTCACTTCTGGAGTTGTAATTTTTTACATTTTCTTTCATGTATACAAGAACATCATAAAGATATAAATTGATAACAGTCAGGATTTCCAGTATTTTATAAGATGGTTTACAATGTTCAGTTTTATTAGAGTTTGTCAATATTCTAACAACCTTTTTGAATCTTTAGCACAACTGTTATTTGTGGGCTACTGCTGCATAAGATTAAGCCATATCTAAAAATGCTTTGAAAGAATGAAAAATAGGCCATACGAACAAAGTTATTTGGCACGCTCTTTTTAAGTTTGCTAATAGGAACACTGTTGGTGACAACTTATTACATACATAATCAATTTGCAAGTTCCAAGAAAGATGATTTATCAATTATCATTCCAAGAAATTTTATGGTCTCACTTGTGTCATTATCTGAATTATTACTATTTTTAATGTAAAAAGAATGTTTTGTGATTTGCTATCATTCATAAAAAAGCCATCTCATACCCAAGGCTTCAAGATAGTTTCTCTGTGGAGCAAGAAATGCAATATTATGCCATTGCCCATATCATGTCTAAAAAAACTGTGAACTACATTGCTTCTGATCCAGTCCAGAGAAGACCAGGTTAGGTCAAATTGCTTTTCCATATGGCAAGGGCAAAGCCTGAGTTCACTGCCCACAGCACAATTACATCATATTGTGATGACTAAATTTTGGCATTTATATTTCTCCCATTATGATAGTTTTCTGATTGCGTGTAGACCTGAGATGCAAATTCCCACTGTTGGCTAGACCTAAATCAGTTGTCTGCTTCTGAAGAGATGGGATTCAATATTCTATATCATGGCTATTTGGTGTGAACCTGTTTTCTGGCTCCTGATATCAACTAACCCGTAGTAGAAAACTGCAAACTTATTGGTCAAGTCAGTTCTAAAAAACTAAATAAATATTTAAACTCCAGATTTTAGACCTCCTATGAACCTGCATCACTCTGCACCCCAAAGAGGACTTAGATATTTATATAGTGAATTACTTCAAGACCTTTTGCAATACCTTGGAACACATATATTCTCCCTGGGTAAAAAGGAAAGGTGACCACATTCTAAATTATTGATCATTATCAACATGTAAAAAGCTCTCATCATCCCTTTGTAACATATGTAAATATAATTTAGTTATCCTTTAGAGTTATCTCATTTGTAGAGTCTGATTTCAAGAAGTGTATTAGCTTGCACCACACCTGGTCTTGTTTCCTACTTTTAGGATAAGTGTAAGATAATCATAAACCCTGATATCTCAGGCTATGCTTATCCCAAAGTATCCTTTCCCAGTCCTGTAACGGTAAGGGCCCCGCTATGGCCGAGTGGTTAGACCACTTGCTTCTCACATAGATGGCCCGGGTTTGATCCCAAGCAACTGCATGTGAGATTTGTGGTGGACAAAGTAGCACAGGGGTGGTTTTTCTCCGGGTTTTCCAGTTTCTCCCACATTCCACCGGTGCTCCATCTTCATTCCATGTATCACCAGTGTCATTGCCTGCTGTGCCATGGTAGTAAAAGCGGGCTTTAAGCACTATTATCACTATCTGCAATAGTAAGCTCCATCTCAATTACAATATCATCACTCTTAATTACACTCAAAGTTCCAAAATCTACATCATATTAGCACTATATCAGGCTCCTGCTTCATATTTATGATATCCCAATGTCTGAACCTCACTGCATATCTACCCTCTACATGACACAACTGGAATAAAACAACATTGCAACACTCATCACAACAACTGTTGTTGTAAATGTGCCTGAAAACAAAACTAATAAAAAGTGTGTTTTCACTACAAAAGGAGAAAAAGAAATGAAAATATGATGTGTTCTATTCACATAACTTTCTCTTGCTGTTCCAAATATAAACTATTCCAAAAGATTATTTTTTTATAAGCATCATGTTAATCGAGATAAACTTTAGCAAAATTGCTCTTATTACTTGCTTAACTGTAAGTAGAAGGGAAATATTATGCTGAAGCGATAGTCAAATCTTTTAAAAGCTGGTCACTATGTGAAACAATTGATGTTTGGTACACTTTGCACAGTCCCGTTTGATAGAAGTTAGGTAATTCAAAGCTAAAACCAATAAAATAAACAGTCAAATCTACAAGAAAAACGTAAATTACATAAGTTATGTGTTTTAACGAGATCTACATTTTTTGGTGAGTAAGCTTTTGTCCATCTCTTACAGTTTAACTGTTATACAAAATTTTGCAAAAATTATCCAAAATAAAAGAGGTCTTCAGAGGCTATCCTCAGAAAATTCAAAATACACATTTTATTTTTAATGTCAATATCTTTAACACCAGCACTTTAATCAAAATCATTAGAGCAATTTTTGAGAAAAACAAAATTTTCAAAATGTTTTCATGTAAAGAGTAGTTTGTGCTGGGGGAGTTTTTTGAAAACCTTCATGTTGCATCCTTGGAACATACTAAACATAAATACCAAGTTTGGTTTTTAATGGACTTTTCATTTTTTTTTTATAAAAATCTGATGTGTTGAATTCACATGACTTTCTTTATATGTTCTACAAACAAATCTTTCTAAAGACTATTCTTCTATCTACATCATGCTACATGAGATAAACATTAACCAATTGGTCTTAGTACTCATTTTCATATAAACAGAAAGGAAATAAGGCAATATACTAGGCTATAGCGATAGACAAATCTTTTAAAATCTGATCAATAATTGAACTATTGAAGCTTGATTCACTTTACATTTCCAGGAAAAACAAAAGGTGGCCCATTTTATTTGTGATGCAAATAGCTTTAACATATGGTATTTTAATTATGGACATTTTTCTAAAAATGCTTTTCTTGGACTCAGGGGCCCCAAAAACACATATATCTGACAAAATGTTAACATCAAATTTTGGGTGGAATACAATACCTTTTATGCACATTCTAAGTACACATGGGCTAGAGAAAGTAAAAATCACCAGAATGGCTGTACTCAACATGTATCAGGAACTGCTTTGGCTGTTCTCAAGACTTAATGGCTATGCTTAGCATGGTAAGAGGAAAGACCTCGGATGTCTGTAGTAGTAACCACCCCTCTTCATGTCTTGTCCCATGAATATACCCATTATTACATGTCAGTCATTCATGCTACTCTTACCTGAGAAGACAGACTACATTACATTGCAAACAGAATCAAGTTTTATTGCAAGGAACCCATTTTATGCCAAAACAATAGACTAGAATGCTAACAGCCAACAGATTAGGAATCATTATCTATAAAGATAATAGAAATTCTTTTTCACAAATTTACTGAGTTTCACAGCTAGCCTATACAGAGCTAATGTAAAAAAAAACATTATCAAATATGCTGATCACTGCTTATAAGAAACTTTGCAATTTATGCAGGAAGTATGACAATTTTAAAGCATCATGAAGGATAGAAGAGTACATCTCTTGCTGAGGAATATTTATAAGACAACATAGCATTTGCAGAATATAAGCCAGAATATCTTTTACAATCACTTCTGTTAATGTGATCATCTGTCTGTGTAAATGAAGAATATAAAGCAAGATTTATCACATGAAACAGCATTGTCAATGATTCGTTTAACCATTGTAGTCTGAAACTCAGTAATTAATTGTATGCTAAAAATTTAATTATGTTTATACAGAGGGGCATAAAATTAATAAAATATATTTTGAGATAATTAAATGTTTGGTTTTTCTATTACAATGTTTGCATAACATGTTTTAAAAGTTTTTCTTTTAAGAATGGTAAATCCTTTATGCCCACATGAGCATTAAAAATCCTTAAGGATTATAAATTAAAATCAAGAAATATTCAATAACTAACTAGTGCACTATGAAGTAAATTATAACAGTATTTCCTTTTTCCATATGCATACTAGTAAGTCCAATTTTCAAATCAAAAGTAGTTCTTAAAATATCCTTATTATATTAATATTCTAAAAGTGCTGCTACTGCAGTTCACTTACTTTGCTACCAATTCTGGCTGGTTTCCATTGGAAAGGATATCAAGCAAATCTGCAGATGAGATAAAGTAGAAACGTGGGAATGCCAGGCGTTTTGTTTCCAGATACTCAGACAGTGCTTTCTCACAGACTGTAAGCTGTTTCTGCAGATCTTCTAGCTTTTCAAAAACATTAGGCATGTTCGTGGCTTTTACCACATTTAGAGTTTTCACCATACTACTTAGCAACCCCTATAAAAGAAAATATAAATCTTGCTTAATGTCAGTAAACAAAAAATCTGATGTGTTCTATTCACAGAAATTTATCTACATCTCTGTAACAAATTATTGTTAAAAAGCTTATTCTTCTATTTCATGCTAATTGAAATAAACATTAGCACAAATGGTCTTATTGCTTGCTTCTTTGTAAATAGAAGGGAAATAAGGGAGTACACTAAGCTAAAACAATAGTCAAATCTTTTATAAGTTAGTTGCAATGTGATTGAAATCCATCTCTTTGTATGGCCAGGAGTTGACAAATTGCCTTATGCGAAAACTTAAGTATTTTGAAACTGAAACCAATAACAAGGAATATCTTGGAAATGGTCAACTCCTCCCCCCCCTCAAAAAAAAAAAAAATATATATATGTATATGTGACACAAATTGTATGCTTTAATGAGATCTACATTTTTTGTGCTTTAAGTTTTCGACTATCTCTTACCATTTACCAGTTATGCAAGTTATCCAGAATAAAGAGATCTTCAGAAGTTATTCCCAGAAAATTCCAGATATTTGTTTTATAAGTCAGGTAAATATCTTTAATATACAGTATTTTAACCAAAACTGTTTGAGCCATTTTTGAGAAAATCAAAATTTTCAAAATATTTTCCATGTAAAGGGTAGTTTGAAGGGGGGGGGGAAATTTTCCTCCAAATTTTCATATCACATTCTTGAAAGATACTAAGCTTGGTAATTTATTGACTTTTCGTTTTTAAGTTTATTGTGTTCAGAGATATACACATCCACCCCACACCCACCTATGCACTACATTAAGTATAGATGAGTTTCGTGAATGATACCCAAGAACTGCTGCAAATAATGAAAATATTACTGCTGTTCAAGCAATGCTCAAAGAAGATCAACAGATATTGGGTATGGGTATAAATAAAATACAAAACATTTTACATAAATAGATGTCGATGGATTCCACATAAACTGCTGACTACTGTTCAAAAACAATAATGCATTGATTGAGATAAACTCCGGAAAGATTCCAAGGTGGCATTTTAAATTTGGTTTGGATTATTTTACTGGTGATGAATATTAGATTTATTGTTGTAATCCTGGACAGAAAAATCTGATGTGTTCCATTCACATGACTTTCTCTATATTGCTGTAGCAAATTATTGTTAAAAAGCATATTCTTCTAGCTACTTTATGATAATTGAGATAAACATTAGCTTAAATTGTCTTAATTACTAGCTTCCTTGTAAGTAGAAGGGGAATAAGGGAATGCAATAGTCTAAAGTGACAGTCAAATCTTTTAAAAGCTGGATGCTATGTAGTTGAAATCTGTTTCTATGCAGGACCAGGGGTTTACAACTTTCCGTGTGAGAAAAGTTTTAAGTGTTTTAAATTTGAAACAAATAACAAGAATAACCCAAAAATGGTCAATTCAACAAAAAATTATATATGACATAAACTGTGTGTTTTAATGTGATCTAAATTTTTGTGTAGTAAGTTTTTGTCTGTCTTTTACGGTTTACAAGTTGCGCAAAATTCAGTAAAATTCATTCAGAATAAAGAGGTCTTTAGAGGCTACTCCCAGAAAATGCAAGATATGCATTTTATTTGCAATATAAATACCTTCAATATACAGTATTTTAATCAAAATCGTTAGTAATTTTTGAGAAAATCAAAATTTTCAAAAATTTTTTCCATGTAAAGGGTAGTTTGGGGTGGGGGGGATTGTTCTCAAAATCTTCGCATTGCATCCCTGGAAGATACTTAACTTAAATACCAAGTTTGGTATTTTAGCAACTTTTCGTTTTTGAGTTAGCACGCACGTGCACACGCACCCACCCCCACATGCTGCATATGCACGCCGCACACGCACACACACACACACAAGGACCATTTTTAAAAATGCTTTTTTTGGATACAGGGGCCCTAAAATGTGTATTTCTGGTGAAATCTTGTTATGAAATTTTTGAGTGGAATGAATACTTCTTCTTTACACTATGTACATAGTATGTGTAGAAAAAGTAAAAATCGATGGGTTTTCAAACAGAACCTAAGCCTACAAAAGTCTGACAAATTTACAGTGCTGGTAAGAAGATGGTTGCTAGTTCTTTTTGTTTTTTTTTCGAACAGACCCTCTTGCTAGCACAGTATTAGAAGTCATATGTACTGTTACTACCAATTTGACACTCAAATGTCCAAATTTTTGAAAAAGTTTTTTTTTTAAAATTCTATTTTATTTTACATCCCTTTATCAACTTGGTCATATTGCAGCAGAATTGTTCAGTAAGGTACCGTTTACGCTATGTGGTGGACAGTAGCCTTTTAAGGTCTCATCCCCATTCCATAGGAGCTTCACTTATTGCCAAGAAGATGGTGTTAGAGTGCTATTCACTCTAGCTGCCTACCACTAAAACAATAGTCAAATCTTTTATAAGTTAGTTGCTATGTGATTGAAATTCATTTCTTTGCATGGCCAGGAGTTGACAAATTGCCTTATGCCAAAATTTAAGTATTTTGAAACTGAAACCAATAACAGGTAGTGCTACTGTAGTCAGATGGCGAAGTGCAGCAAGCCTTTTAAAGTCTCATCTCCTCACACCATTCTTAGCACTTAGCTCCGCAACAAGCAGATGGGGTTATGGATGCTATCCAGTCTACTACTTGCATTATTAATAGATTGATGGCAGCAGAATTGCAATTACCATCTATTTTCAGTTTTTTTCTATTGTTTTAGACTGAAGGTGGAACTTTGGGTTATGATATTAAATATCCAATTTGGTATTTACCTTGGTGACTAAGGAAAACCACAAAAAATCCCCACCCCAACTGGTCAGCCCATAGCATTGAATCTAGAACCCCCCGAATGCGAGCTACAGACATTACCACCTGAGCTTTTTTATTTTTTTATTTGGGTTTAAAAATTGTCTTTTAAAGGTTTAGTTAAGTAAAAAAGTTAATAAGGGGATTTAATTAGAATAAATAATTCAAATCTTAACCACTATATCCCTAATTGTATTAAGAATCACTTGGCAAAAAAGTTCTTGAAAAATGCCCTAAAGGAAAAAATCTGGTGTTCCATTCACATGAATTTCCCCACATCTCTGTGATAAATTATTGCAAAAAAACTTATGCTTCTATCTATTTCATGCTAATCTTGATAAACGTTAACAGAAATGCTTTCTTGTAAGTAGAAGGGAAATAAGCAATTACACTAAGCTAAAACAATAGTCAAATCTTTTAAAAGCTGGTTGCCATGTGGATGAAATCTGTTGCTTTCCATTGCTAGGAGTTGATAAATTCCCATATGTGAAGTTCTAGGTATTTTAAAACTGAAACCAATAACAAGGAATATCTCAAAAATGGTCACACACAAAAAAATGAATATGGCATAAATAATTGTGTGTTTTAACGAGATGTACATTTTTTGTGTAGTAAATTTTTGTCTATCTCTTAAGGTTTACTAGGTATGCAAAATCCAGGAAAATTCAGCCATAATAAAAAGATCTTTAGAAACTATTACTACCAGAAAATTCAAGATATATATTTTATTTGTCATGTAAATATCTTAAACATACAAAATTTTTGCCAGTTTTGAGCAAACCAACATTTTTTACATTTTTTCCCATGTAAAGGGTAGTTTATTTTTTTCTGGATATAGGAGAACTTAAAACATCTATTCCAGTGGAATTTCGGTATCAAATTTTTGGGTGGAATGCAATACCTTCTCTATACACTATGTACATAGTATGTGTAGAGAAAGTAATAATTTTACATCAACACAACACATCATTGCATACAGCAAAACTAGCAATGGAGTATCTGGAGGCCTTATTGCCATTGAACTCTCCACCAAAAAAAGATAAAATGGGAGAAATCACTTTTTTGTCATCACTGGAAGCAGTGGAACATTATACAAACCTAATTTTTGAGGTCCCTCAGGAAGAGTGGCATCATTGCTTTAAGGATTGGTTTCATCAAATTGAAAAATGGATTGATGTTAAAGGGGAATATTTTGAAAACTATACCTTGTTTGAGTTTCTAAAAATTTTCAGTGTTGCCCTCATAGTCTCTGCAGAGGAAAAACAGTATTCTTTAATAGTGAAATAATTATTAGAATCAGTTGAGTGATTTATAAGATTGTCTTAAATGACAAATACCTAAATCTTCCTTCTTTATATCATTATTACAGATTTCACGAACTTATGCCCGCATGGCTGTTTATTAAAACAAGTCTCAGATGAGGCTCTAATTATATATGTATGTGCATTAGATACCTTGAAATCACTGTCAATTATAGCAAATCTTGCAGTATCTTCAGGCAGTTGCTTACGAATATCTTCTGAACCAATAAATATAGATTCAAGATGTGACCATGTTCTCTGAACATCAAACCAGACATCAATGACCTGGTCAGCATTTGATAGCTTTTGTTGCCAATCAGATACTTCTTTCAAAAAGTAACCAACGTATTTAGAGCTCATCATGCTCTGCAGTGCCACCTAAAATAATTATTAAATGTTATATTGTATATATGTCAATATCTCATTTCACATAATAAACTTAATTAGTGCACACACACGCACGCACACACACACATGCACATGTATGTTGTCCTCTGGGGGTAACATGCTAGTCTCTAGTTTCCAAGGTCTCAAGTTTAAATGCAGCAGAGAGCAATGGGTGTTTTCAGGCATAAAAATACTTAGTATGGCCTCCTTTGGAAGGGAGGTAAAGCCTGTGGTTCCGTGTGTTAGATTTACGCATGTAAAAGAACCTCAAGCCTGATAAAGAGGCCTGTGAGCAAAATTAAGTAATAAATATTAAATACAAATAAGTGCACAAATCTGCAATAGTATCACAGTTTTGGAATAGCGAAGTATTGTCACTTTATTTAGAACCATAGACATACAACATGAATGAGATAAAGAGTTTCATTAAGAAAAAGAAGATGTATTACATTCACAAGACTTTCTATACCTATATAATTTATTGGTGAGTAAAAAAACTATTCTTGTAACTACTCAAACTATTTAAACTTACTACTTTCTCTATACATACTATGTACATAGTGTATAGAGAAGGTATTGCATTATAACCAAAAATTTGATGCCGAGATTTCACCAGAAATACATGTTTTGAGACCACCTGAATCCAAAAAAAGCATTTTTAGAAAAATGTCTATGTGTGTCTGTGGGCAGCATAGCTCAAAAACGAAAAGACTGTTAAATACCAAACTTGATGCCGAGATTTCACCAGAAATACATGTTTTGAGACCACCTGAATCCAAAAAAAGCATTTTTAGAAAAATGTCTGTATGTGTCTGTGGGCAGCATAGCTCAAAAACGAAAAGACCGTTAAATACCAAACTTGGCATTTAAGTTTAGTATCTTCCATGGATGTGACAAGAAGATTTACAAGAAAATTCCCCCACCCCCAACTACCCTTCACATGGAAAAATTTTCGAAAATTTTGATTTTCTAAAAAATGGCTCTAACAATTTTGATAAAAATATCATATATTAAAGATATATACTTGACAAATAATATGCATATCTTGAATTTTCTGGGAATAGCCTCTGAAGACTACTTTATTCTGGATGAATTTTAGGGAATTTTGTGTAACTGGTAAACCGTAAGAGATAGACAAAAACTTACCACACAAAAAATGTAGAGCACATTAAAACACACAATTTCTGTTATATGCATTTTTTTTCGTGGAGTGGATCGTTTTTTAGATATTCCTTGTTTTTTGTTTCAGCCTTAAAAAACTTATACTTTTCTCATACAGGAACTTGTCAACTCCTGTCCATACAAACAAAGAAACTTCAATCACATAGTAACCATCTTTTGCTATCACTTTAACCTATGTTATTCCCTTATTTCGCTTCTACTTACAGGGAAGCAAGTAATAAGAGTATTTCTGCTAATTTTTTCTTACTTAGCATGAAGTAAATAGAAGCATAAATTTTTTAACAAAAATTTGTTGCAGAGATATAAAGTCATGTGAATGGATTACATCAGATTTGTTTTTCTATCTACTCTATTTTAATCAAGAAAATCTTTATAGAAATAGCTGCATTACATGTTTTGTTACAGATACAAAGGAAATAGCAATGGTTGAAATAGTTTGAGCATCAGATGCTATATGCTGGCATTAAAAGTCTGTAATCTTTCTATGTATGAGTAACTAGTGAAAATTGACAGAACTTTAAAATAATGAAAAAGTATTAAACAATTCAGCCCATTGAAAATGGAAACCTCAAAAATGGCTTATATCGCAAAAGAAATATTTGAAACAAGTAGTGTGTTTTAAAGGAATACTGTATTTTTTTTTTGTTTTTTTTTTTGTTTTTTTTTTGTTTTTGTGCAGCACGTTTGTATCCCTTAATGTTTACCAGTTATACAAAATTCCTTCCAAATGAATCACAGGCTATTCAAAGAATATTCAAGATATATATTTTATTTGTCATATAATCAAAATCATTAAAACCATTTTTGAGAAAATCAAAAGGATGTGGAGTGCTTTGGGGTGTGGGGAATTTCTTCAAAATCTTTATGTCCCATTCTTGGAAGATGGTAAATACAAACACCAAGTTTGATCCACTTTTGTTTTCATGGAAGTTTGAAAACAGTGTTGTTATAATCATTTATTTGACAAGTTGATTAATTACACTAAACAACACTTACCCTTCAGTTTCAACCAGACATCAACTTGGTATATAATCAATTTTTCGTTTTTGAGTTATGCTGTTCATAGACACATGGAACCACACATAGGCCTTTTTCTAAAATACCTTTTTTTTTATTCAGAGGACCTCAAAAATGTTGTTTCCAGTGAAATCTTTGTATCAAAAGTTTTGATTGGAATACAATGCCTTCTCTACCTACTATGTATACAAGGTAGAGGAAGTAAAAATGTGATGTTTTATGCTCATATTGCTTTCCTTATTTGCTATGATTTATTTTTCTATACATTCTGAAGGTTGCTTACCCTTATAAAAGGTTATTTATCATGTTAATAAAGATGAGCCTTTGTAGAAATACTTTTACTGAAAATTTTCTTTTAGGTACAAGAGATATAGCTGAAATCATTAGTCAGATTTTAAAAGCGAGTTACT
The DNA here is from genome assembly GCA_030762935.1 of Hymenopus coronatus. Taxonomy (NCBI): domain Eukaryota; kingdom Metazoa; phylum Arthropoda; class Insecta; order Mantodea; family Hymenopodidae; genus Hymenopus; species Hymenopus coronatus. Next base: position 35,535,658 of record CM060897.1, read on the forward strand.
ATATGCTGGTCTTGAAATTTGTACTCTTTCTGTGACATTGTGAGAAACAACTGAATAGCAATAACACTTTATAAAAATAGCAAGTTTAAAAACTTAAACCAATAATAATAATAATAATAATAATAATAATAATAATAATAATAATAATAATAATAACAACAACCGTGTAAATAGTGTGAAATATGTAATGCATGTAATATTACTTCGGTAATGGGGCATGCTGTTTTGAATAAATGAAAAACAACAACGACAACAACAACAACATCATCATCATCAGCATCATCATCAGCATCATCATCAGCATCATCATCATCATCATCATCATCATCATCATCATCATCATCATCATCATCATCATCATCATCATCATCATCATCATCATCATCATCATCATCATCATCATCATCATCATCATCATCATCATCATCATCATCATCATCATCATCATCATCATCATCATCATCATCATCATCATCATCATCATCATCATCATCATCATCATCATCATCATCATCATCATCATCATCATCATCATCATCATCATCATCATCATCATCATCATCATCATCATCATCATCATCATCATCATCATCATCATCATCATCATCATCATCATCATCATCATCATCATCATAATAATAATAATAATAATAATAATAATAATAATAATAATAATAATAATAATAATAATAATAATAATAATAATAATAATAATAATAATAATAGACATTTTGGAAATAGTCATAGAAAAGGTACTTGGAATCACCTCTGTGTTTTGAAGATCTAAATTTTTTATATAACAGTTTTTGTCTATTATACAAAAGATCTAAATTTTTTATATAACAGTTTTTGTCTATTATACAAAAGATTATACAAAATTCCTTTCAAATGAAGAGAATTTGTAAGGATATTTCCAGAAAATTAAACATATACATTTGCTTGGCATACAAATATCTTAAATGTGTCATATTTTAATCATTTAAGGTTTAAAGGGAATAGAGTGGAAAGTTGTTGGGTAAGATTAGGGATTAAGAACAGTTTAGGAGAAATGTGGTACAGAATAGATAATCTCAATAGGGGATACGGAGAGAAGCAAGTGACAGATTGGAGGATATGATAGACAGAATCTACAAGCTCAAATAAGAGAGAAAAAAGGTGAAGGAAAATGTAGGAACTGCATATCTTTAAGTTTGCAATAGATATGAGAGATTGGGGATGGCATGATTTTGACTAGAGAAATGGAAGCTGAAAGTTTAGAAAGGAGAGTGAGGCAGGGAATTTGTCCATTTGTGGCGAGGAGGAGGACAAACTGCACATAATGCTTAAATGTAAAGGGACAAATGAATGAGGGGTTGATTAAACAGAAGTGGAGAGATAAGGGGTAATGTTGTCATTTAAGGGTCAGTTGGCTGCGTAACATCAGGCAGCCAACCTTTGCATCTGAAAGGTGCAAGATTCAGCGTTATGGAGCATATATAGTTGGCATTTTGAAAAGGAGGGAAGGCAGCGCAGTCATAGGGTAATGTGGAAAGCATGAAATTTGCAATTAACAGTATATGCCTTAGGAAGCAAACCATAGCAGGGCGTGGAAACTCAGGATTAAACAGCAACATTACCAATTAGTCTTATTACTCCTTATAAGTAGAACAGGAATAAGAAGCTAAAGCGATAGTCTCATCCTTTAAAAGCTGGTCACTAGGTGAAACAATTGAAATTCCAGTCTCTTTGCTTGCCAGAAGTAAACAAACGAGAAACAAGAAGAAAGATGTCCTCCTGTTTGAGAAAAGTTTAAGTGGCTTAAAATTGAAGCCAATAAACTGGAATATTTCAAAAACAGTTAACTCTACAAAAAAAAATGTAATTGACATAAATTGTGTTATAATGGGATCTACATTTTTGTGCAGTAAGTTCTTGTATACCTCTTACGGTTTGCCAGTTATATAAAAGTCACCCAGAATGAAGAGGTTTTCAGAGGCTTCCCAGAAAATTCAAGATATACATTTCATTTGTCATAAAAATATCTTATATATATATTGTATTTTAATCAAAATTATTGGAGCCATTTTTGAGAAATCAACATTTTTTAAAAATGTTCCATATAAAGGAAGTTTGAGATGGGGGATTTTCTTGAAAATTGTTGTGTCCCATCCTTAATAGTTGCCAAACACACACACACACACACACACACACACACACACACACACACACACACACACACACACACACACACACACACACACACACACACACGCACACGCACACACACAGACCTTCTTCTAAAAAAGATTCCTTTGGATTCAGAGGGTCCCAAAACATGTATTTTCAGTGAAATCTCGGTATCTAATTTTTGTATGCTATGTACATAGTATGTGTAGAGAATGTAAAAATGCTCTTTTCAGACTTAGGGGATCTCATAACTTACATTTATGGTGAAATCTCGACATCAGATTTTTGGGTGGAATACAATGCTTTCTCTAACCACTATGTACATTGCACATACAGGCTAGAGAAAGTAATATGTTTTGTGCTTTGGACCTCAAAATATGTGTTTTTGGTTATATTTTATACCTATTTTTAAATGGTTTTATTCGCTTCCTCTTTATCACAGATAAGTGGTAGAGAAAATAAAAATCTGATGTCTTCCATTCACATGACTTTCTCTACATCTCTGCAACAAATTATTGTTAAAAAGCTTATGCTTCTATTTACTTCATTCTACTCGAGAAAAAATTAGCAGAAATAATCTTATTACTTGCTCCTTTGTAAGTAGAAGCAGAATAAGGGAGTACCGTAGGTTAAACTGATAGTCAAAGGCTGATTGCTATGTGACTGAAGTTCCTTTGTTTGTATGGACAGGAGTTGACAAATTCCTGCATGAGAAAAGTATAAATATTTCAAAGCTGAAACAAAAAACAAGGAATATCTTAAAAACGATCAATTCCACGAAAAAAATGTATTTAACATAAATTGTGTGTTTTAATGTGCTCTACATTTTTGTGTGGTAAGCTTTTGTCCATCTCTTCAGAGGCTATTCCCAGAATACACATTTTATTTGTCAGGTAAATATCTTTAATATACAGTCACCCTCTGTGGTGTAATGGTTACCATGCTAACTTCATATACCCAAGATCGCAAGTTCAAACCTCGCGAAGGACGTTGGATTTTTTCGGGTGTAAAAATCCTTAGCATGGCTTCCTTCAGAAGGGAAGTAAAGCCGTTGGTCCCGTGTCGTAGATTTATGGCACGTAAAAGAACCTCAAGCCTGATTGAGAGGCCTCTGAGCAAAATTAAGCGGTCTTTCATGCCCAGTATAGAATGGGACACTGAAAACCACAGCAGTTAAAGAGCATCTATAAATAAAACGCCATTTAAATGTTTTCTTTAATATACAAAATTTTAATCAAAATCGTTAGAGCCATTTTTGAGAAAATCAAAATTTTTAAAAAAAGTTTCATGTAAAGGTTAGTTGGGTGTGGGGAGATTTTTCTCAAAATCTTCGTGTCACATCCCTGGAAGATACTAAATTTAAATACCAAGTTTAGTATTTTACCGATTTTTCGTTTTTGAGTTATTGTGTTCACAGAACACTGACACATGGAGACACACACATGGACCTTTTTCTGAAAATACCTTTTTTGGATACAGGGGTCCCTAAAACATATATTTCTGGTGAAATCTCGGTATCAAATTTTTGGGTGGAGTGCAATACCTTCTCTATACACTATGTACATAGTTTGTATAGAAAAAATAAAACTGGCCGACAAATTTATCATGAAATTAAAAATCTGATATTTGAGATCTGCATATCCATATAACCTCATTCTAACCTTCTGGCTACATTTAAAGTACTATAAATTACTTTTATATCCTACTTTTTTTGTAAATATATCACAAAGTTATGAATAGGAATAAATATAAATACAGTAATCACCTGGTTGTCTTCAAGTGTCTCTATCATTTCCTCATTAGCTCTAAGAATCTGAAGGCCAGTTCTAGGATGTACCTCCAGATCAAAATTTGCTTCCGACCAGTATGCGTTCACATCTTTCAACACCTTCTCCATTGCCATTTCCTTAATTGATTTTTCTACAATGAATTTTACTTCATCTTCATACTCATGGAGTCGAAGAGCAAGTAAATCAGCTAAAGTTGTTTTATCATCCATAGTAAAAGTCATCTGTAAGAATTTGTTATTTATCAGGATTTTTCTGCAATACAACAGTTATCCTTCAACCCAAAGAAATTTTAAAGTCTTTGACACCTTCTGTACATTTTTTGCTATTTATATTTCTTCTTACTGACCCATCCATAGTTTCTTAGTCTCTAAAATTCTCTAGGTATTAATTTTGAAATCTTTGACAAAAAAGTAACATGTTATAAGGTAATGAGACTTGGACATTAGGTAGAATTCAAGCAAATAAATTGCTAGCCACAGAAATGGAAAGAATGGAAAAAATCAGAAACAAAATTAGAGAAATAATGAATATTAAATATATTGTTATTATATTATTATCGCTGTTGTGTTGAAATAGTAGAGTAAAAAGGATTGGAATGGTTTGAACATCAAAAAGGATGGGAAGTAGAGTAGCATAGCCAGAAAATAATAAGTGGGATTAGATTTGTATAAAATCAAATGACAATAGTAATTAATCCAGACTTGAAATATTTATAAAAATTGACTTTTTATTCATCTAAATCTAAGTTTCTATCTTTGAGAGTTGCGTGTTCTTTTGGACCTTATACAGACTAATACCCAGGTTATTGGTGTATAAGAATCTTGTTTTAACTAATACTAGATAATCCCATTTTCTCTTCTTCTCATTTCGTCTTCCTTGCATTGACTTACAATTCTGTTCCATTTCTCACCCACCATTCCTAAATATTTTCCACACACAATAATAAATTCTCTTCTATTATTTTTAAATGATATTTTGCTAATTCCTCTATTCCTAGTTTATCCTGTTTATTAAATCTCAATTCCCTTCTCCATACCACTGTTTTCTTGCTATTAACAACACATATTGATTCCTCATTTTCCCCACACATTGGACTTGTATTAATGTTATAATCCCCTCAAAGCCCCTTAATTTTAACACACCTGTTCTTGTCCAAGCATATCCTCCTCTCTCCCCTTTATCATATAAGTCCACATATCTCTCTTTGCCACAATCTGTTTTTATATTTCTCTATAGTTCCAGAAAATGTTTATCTCTCAAGCTACATTTTTTTTTTCAATATCCTCTATAAGTGCTTTCACTTCATTCCAGAAACTCTTTCTCATGCCAATGACCCCTATCCCAAACATTTTCCATTCCTATTTCCTGTAAAATTTGTCTTATCTTTGTTACCAATTGAACTTCCAGCCAGCCCTTTTTTGAGCAAACAAACATTCCTTGGCAATGTTTCCATCCTCCAACATTTCCACTCTATATAAATATTTCAATCCTCCATCAATTACTTTCCCCTTACTTCCCATTTCTCCCAGCTCAAGCAGTACTTTTTATTCACAGAATTAAAGTTAACAATTTGAATTCAAATTCGGTTTTGTTTTACTTTTTACATTTTTAGAAAGGGGGTTACAACCACCAAAATCCCTCTCTGGCTATGCCTCTGGAAAGTAGCAGAATTCCAAAAATGGTGCTGGAGTCGAAGGAAAGGAAGCCTTCTGTAAGAATAAGTACACAATATAAGCAGAACACAAAGTAAGTGGAGACAGCTGTTAAAACCAGTAATTACTGTGTGTTTTTTATTTCTCATATGCCAAAAGTTACAGAATGCCAGGATCTTTCCTTATAATATTGCCTGCATATAAAAATATTATTTAAGGTACGTCATAACTGATACACACATTTAGGAAGTCTCAAATTCAATACCCATTGGCTGCCTGTATTTGTTGTGGTTTTCCTTAGTTAATATATAAATTATGGGGTACTGAGTATAGCTTAACAAGTCAGGTAACAGCTTAATGAGTCATGTCAAATTTATAAAAGCGCTCATGTTTTCAGATATATCCAGCTCCATGGTCTTCTCTATCTCCTAAAGAAGCCCCAGGTCAGGTAACAGCTTAATCGCCATGTCAAATTTATAAAAGTACTCATGTTTTCAGCCATATCCAGCACCATGACCTTCTCCCTCTCCTAAAGACGCCCCTATAAATAGCCAAAAGCTCCAGCAATTTTATAAATTTGACATGGCTTCATCACCCTTGAAGCTATACCCAGTTTTTATTCACTGTGAAAGTTTCAAGTCTTACAAATTCTGGAGTAGTTTCTCATTTTTCCCTCATTTTCCTTTCATTCCATTTGTTTCAGTGTGTTTCTAGCTTTTGTGACATGAGATAGTGCTGGACTAGAATTGGAAATTAGAGGGCTGCTTAGTTGAACAGATCATTCATCACTCTCCAGTACTGGGACAGGTCTTCGAGTCTGAAACTGTTAATGACTTTTTTTTCCATGATGAATGAATAAAATTAGTGAAATAATGAGCATGGGGTCTAAATAAATTTTCTCAGGCTAAGGGAAAACTCCGAAAATATCTTACCCAGGTAGCTCACCCTGAGATTAGAACTTGGGATCTCTTGAATAAAAATAAATGAAGTGGAAATGCATCCCCACACCACAGAGACTAGGATCTGTTAAGGACTTCTGCAAATGTCTGTGGCATGTGTGTCTGAAGCCTGTAGCCTCCTGTGGCTCTTTCCTTAATCCTTTCTTGCTGGAGGTGCTAGTCACAATAGATCTCACATAGTTTACAGTGCATGAGGTGTATACCCTACACCCTAAGGTTACGTAACAAATGCAATAAAAACAACTGGCAAGCATGTCATTTATTTTTAAATCAGCTGCAAGAATATCCTCTATAAATAATAGATGAGGCACTTAAAATTACCACCTTAAATGTTTATAAACTCACAGGAAGTTCAGTAGCCTGAAGTGCACATAAGAATTCAGAAAGCTTGCCCTTAGAGAACTAATATTCATAACAAACTCTGATGTTTTACATTTATATGACTTTCTATGTCTCCTATTATTTATATCTCTTTGGCAACCCACTCTTACAAAAACTGATTCTTCTATTTCTTTTATGTTAATAAGAAAATCAAAAATAGGTCTTTTACTCATTTTACTAAAGGAGAAAATTAACAGAGAAAAATGAATTCACAGTCAAATGTTTAAAAAACAAGCCAGTACATGCTGGCCTTGAACTTTTTTACTCTTTACATGACATGAGAAACAAAACAATATGACTTAACAGCTTCAAGTAATGTACAAATTATTGGAAAATTCAAAGCAATAGCAATGAATATCTCAGAAATTGTAAACATTGCAATACAGAAAATTAATTTAAATTAATTGTGTGTTTTAAAGGAATATACACCTTTTGACCATTGCATAACTGTATCAGCAAGGTATACAAAAGTATACAAAATTTATTCAGAATGTAGAAAAGTTCACAGGCTATTATTGGAACTTCAAAATATGTTACTTAATATTTTGGAAGTTGATGACTATTGTTGAGATCGAATTACACATGTTATTAGTCACGCAAATATCTTAAACATATGGAATTTCAATCAAAATCATTAAGGATGATTCATGCATGCACATGCACGTGCATACACACATAAAGAACTTTTTCTATCCCTTTTTATTTATTCATCAAGTTTCAAAACAGGTTAAAATTTAGTTGAGTCGACTCAACTAAATTTTAATTGTTAAAACACATCACTGTCTCAAAGTTCACCATATATCAGGATAATTCAAAACAGGTATTTTCAGTGAAACCTTAGATTTATATCCATTTTAGGCTGGAAAGCCATACTTCCTCTAATAGCACATGTTAGAATATGTAAAATTGTATTACCATTTAACATTTATTCTCTATAAGTTGGAGCACTTCAGTATTGTATAGCAGCCCATCTATATTAGCAAATAGTATAAGTGATAAATTTAATATTGAATTTTAAACCAATTTTCAAAAAAGGTTGTTTTTTATTATTTTCTAGAAAAAAAAATCCTTATACATTGAAGACTTTGGTTCCAATGTAGTTTTTCCATTCTTGACCAGTTAAAGTCCTATTGACATTTAAATGGATGTGCTCTGGTGTATGCAAGTAGCACATAAAATTTTACGCTGGACTTGCTTGTAATCCTATTTTCTTATATTTTTGCCACTTTGAAATGTTCCCCTTGATGCAATTTTATTGAATTCTTTAATTTATTTTTCAATATATGTTCTTTTAATGGTGACAAAGCAATCTAAAGAGGCTTTCTTTAAGATCAAGCATAATTTTGGAGTTAAGAGTTTTAATACTTTAATATATGATTGATTCACAAAATGAATTAGTAATTATTGATTTAAAGAACCACATTCAAGAAATAATATCAGCATTTTAAACTTGAACATTTTCAGAATTTCATCACATGCAGCATTTTACATATGATTGAATCTTCTATTTTTAATTTTATTTTCATGGAAAGTTAGTAACTACATTGAGCAAATCTGATAAAATTTCAGCTAAATTGCTTGTAATCAATTTTTGTATTGGATCCCCTTAAAATGGTAAGCCAGTAGTTTTAAGCATCTGCCCCATAAGTGCAATAGTTTGTGAGTTGTTTCAGGTGTGCAAAAGATAGATAAACAAAATGATGCTTAGTATGCACATACCTTGATAGCAGCCATTAGTTGTTGCCAATGTCTTGGTTTTATGGAAGGGTTCTGCAGCTCAGTAACTGCCCGTAAAGATGTCAGCAGATTCTTTATCAATGCTGCTAGCTTAATGTACACATCCCACTTTCTCATTGCCTTATCCAGTCCTATTTAGTATTAAGATAAAAATCTGATGTGTTATTATTCACAAGGTTTTTTCTTCTCACTTTTTATAAACTATTCTTAAATTAGAGCTCATTCTTTGTTCTATCTACCTTTCATTAATCAGATAAACTTTCATTACACATTTACATGTGTCATTTAGGTGTAAAAATGATACAATAAACTAAAGCAGTAGATTTTTTTAAAAAGCAGCTGATTATACAATAGCTTTGAAATTCCATGTTCTTTGCTTGAACATGAGGAAACGAATAATGACTTAATAGTTAGAAAAGTGCAATAAGTATTTGAAAAATCAAATGAATACCTCATATATAATTAATGCTACAAAACTGTATATTTGACAAAGACTGTATACTTTAACAAGACCTACATCTTTGTGTAGTAGGATATTAGCTATGTAATACCACAATACACAATGCAGTGGTGGCTGGTCTTAAGGGGCACAGGGGCATGTGCCCTCCCTATAAAAATCTCAGAAAATAATTTTTTCAATATATAATCAGGTAAAATGTTAAAATGTAACAAATATTTGAACAAATTTAAGTACTGCACAGCTGTAGTGAAGGTGCCTGTCAGAAATATTAACCAGCCAAATTTGTTGGGCACAAATAACTTTGTGGCCAACCTGTGTGCTTGTGCAGAAGAATTCAGTACTTTCAAATGCAATTAGTCTATGGGTTCGGGGTATATGAGGCTGAGAGGGGAAGCTTCTCTTCCGGTATGTGGGCCTTTGTGGTCATTTGTGATGCATAAGCAAAGAGAAAATAAGAAACTACAACAAGAAAAAATTAAAGTTTGTGTCAAATCCCTGATAAAAATATTTAACCAAAAATCCCTTCACAAATAAGATTAAACAATAAGAAATAAATCTATAGTTTCAATGCCTTCTTATTTGCAAAAAAAGTTTATATATAAACCTCCCAAACTAAATATATTAAACAAGCTTATGTGGTCAAAATTTACAGAGTTGGTACTTGATAAACCAAGCAGAAGACAACATACATCAGCCTGTGTGCCATCAAGCAATGTATGGAAGTAATGTGATTTGTAACTACCATAAATCTGGGGCAGAAATAGATTCATGAACTTTTAATGCTTCTATTATTTACAACCTGTTAGTATTAGTTATGATTAGCATTTGCTTCCTAATGTTCTACATTTTAAGTTTCATTTGAAAACAGGAAAAGGCCAACTAACTAATAATTGAGTAGTTGTTGAAATTATGGATCTCAACAAGCAGTAAAATTTACCTTACTTGCAATAAGTGATAATTGACAAACTCTGAAAATAAGAGTTGAGAGTTCACAAAACTGCCTTAAGAGGAAATTGATAAGTGGTGGTGCAAGATTTTTATAAGCAGAAGGAAGGCATGGCTATAGGCAGCCCTGTGAGTAGTTATTGCAAATTACTACGGGAATATTCAAAGCTACACAATGTAGTGCAAACCCATGCATAGAGACCGATACATCCACAAGCACTCCAATCACCACCCCAGGCAGGTGCAACACATCATTAAAACACTAGTTGATCCAACCAACCATATTTGTGAGCCAGAACTATTCCCCCTGGGACTCTTCCACATTAACAGTTCATTGCAAACCAACGGTTATACCCGGCAGCAAGTTAAAAAAGCCATACATTCCAGAAGGAAGCCTCTGTCAACACTAAGCCAAACTGAGTCTAAAAAGAAAAGACTACAGCCTTCCTTCTGTATATCAAAGGTATCAATGATCATATCGGGAAAGTTCTCAAACAACATGATATTTGGGTCGTCTACAAACCTGCACAACATGCTATGTTCTGCCAAGCTTATGTGGCTCTGTGGAACTGCATTAAAAGCATTAGAAATACCTGCATGAGCTATGCTTGGGCATAGCCTACTGAACATTTCATATGGCCCAAGTTATACTCAGGCTTGGGCTTCAATGTGTTAACCTACTAAACTAGGAGATGGAATAAGGCCTGGAGGAAGGTTAGAGAGAGAGAGAGAGAGAGAGAGAGAGAGAGAGAGAGAGAGAGCATAAACATTTAAATTACCTTAAGTTAGGAAAAAGAAATGCTTGTCATTCTTGTTTGTTCACTATTTACCTCTAAGCTCTCTTCCCATTTTTTTACACTCCATTTCCATGCCTTCTACATCAAGCTTCTTCCAGGCTGTGGTCTTCCAAGTCTCAATGTTTGACTGAATGACATGGCCGAAGTCCCATATTCTCTTGAATAGAAGGTAAATAAGAAGCATACATAAATAAATGACAAGTGCAAGAAAATATGAAGGTAACTATTTCAACATTCCTTAAAGCTAGAGTGAAAATGAAAACATTGGAGCTGATGAAGCTGCAATATTAACTTTTCTGCAAACTGAGGATACGAAGGTAAAAATTATTTCTGGAATAACTAATGAATTAACAGCTTTATTTTGATTTGCTTTTAGTTTTCACTTTGCATCCTTTAACAATGTCTAAGACAGCATATTTGAGGCATCATGGCAGAAATGGCATAAATCACTATACATTATTTTACAGAGAGTTTTAAAACTTTAAAGAAGTTCCAAAATCATAGCAATTCAGTGCGTGTTATCAAAAACTTTAATTAAATATAGTGGCATATTTGGAACACTCATCCTTGATGGGTAATATTCAAATATTATATATATAAAAGTAAAAAATAAAATTAAAAGAAGTGTGTGTATTTATTTACGCACACACTAACTTTTTTTAATTTTATTTTTTACTTTTTGGTGATCCATTTATATGCCATCTTAACATTTATGTCATATTGACAGCTTTTCCTTTGAAACATTGCTCATGACAATGGTGTTCACTCGTTTACTTTTGGGTTATTATTTTCAAATTTACATGTTACATTCACACTCATTTCATACTTGCAGATTCCAGGGAAGTTAGGGAATAATCTGAGCTAGAAAAAATTCCTAACTGGGGATTCAAATCCAGGATTCGCTGCACAGCTGGCTGGTGCTCTACCGAGTGATCTATGGAGCCAACCTAATTATATCTTTGTAAATCTTAATTTTAGATACACAAGACGAGATATTTTAGAATTACAAATAATAACCAATTTATCATTTGTATACAAATTTTACTTTAAAACACTCAATAAAAATAGCCTGCATTGCATTCACATGACATTCTCTACTCATTTTTTTAGAAACCAATTTACAAAATTGTATTCTTCTATCTGCTTCTTGTTAACTGATATAAACTGCCACTGTATATTTTGTTTAGGTAATAGGAGGATACAGAAGGCTAAAGTGAATCGGACTTTTAAAAATCTGATCATTATGTGATACCTTTGAAATTCTGTATTTAATAAACAATTAATGGCAACTTCTACTTGAATAAGAAATATAAGTACCTATTTGAAAATTCAAACCAATTACAAAGAATATTTAAAAAATGGTTAGGGCCAACAGAAAATGACCTATATTCTTTAACAATATATAAATTTTGGTGTAATAAGACTTTGTCTACCTCTTACAGTTTACCAGATATATAAAAGTCATTCAGAATGAGAATAACTCCATAGGCTATTTCCAGAAAATTCAAGTTAAATGAAAAGACCATTAAATACCAAACTTGGTATTTAGGTTTGGTATCTTCCAAGGATACAACACAAATATTTTCAAGAAAATCTCCCCACCCCAACTACCCTTTACATGGAACTTTTTTCGAAAATTTTGACTTTCTCAAAAATGGCTCTAATGATTTTGATTAAAATATTGTATATTAAAGATATTTACCTGACAAATAAAATTTATATCTTGAATTTTCTGGGAATAGCTCTGAAGACTAATCTATTCTGGATGACTTTTACAGAATTTTGCATAACTGGTAAACCATAAGAGGTAGACAAAAGCTAACTTAACAGAAAATGTAGAGCTCATTAAAAAACACAATTTATGTTATATACATTTTTTTTTTTTTCGTGGAGTTGATCGCTTTTGAGACATTCCTTGTTGTTGGTTTCAGCTTTAAAATACTTATACTTTTTTCATATGGGAATTTGACAACTCCTGCCCAAACAAACAAAGGAACTTCAGTCACATAGCAACCAGCTTTTGACTATCACTTTAAACAATGGTACTCCCTTATTTTGCTTCTACCTACAAGGAAGCAAGTAATAAGACTATTTCTGCCAATTTTTTCTCGATTAGAATGAAGTTAATAGAAGCATAAGCTTTTTAACAATAATTTGTTGTAGAGTTGTAGAGAAAGTCATGTGAATGGAACACATCAGATTTTTTTTTAATTCATCAGACATCAAAACATGTATTTTCTGTGAAATTTTTATATTGAATTTTTGAGTGGATTACTTCCTGTACCTACTAAAGGTAGGTGACAGAGAAAGGAGAAAGCTAAAAAATCTGCTGTGTTCCATTCACTAACTTTCTCTAGCTATTTTGCAAAAAATTATTGTTACAAAACTTGTTCCATATGCTTCATGCTACTCATGAAAAATATTAACAGAAACAGTCTTATTACCGATTTCCTTGTAGGTGCAAGGAAAATAAGGGAATACACTAGACTAAAGTGATTGTCAAATCTTTTTTAAGATTTGGTTGCTTGGAATGTCAATGAAATTCTATTCTCACACATGAAAAGTACTTCCATTAGAAAATTTAAACAAATAATGAGGAAAATTTTAAAAATGTTTATATACATTAAAAAAAAAGCTGGCGTGTTTCATTGATATGACTTTCTTACATGCACACACATACACATGGACCTTTTTCTTAAAGTGCTTTTTTGGATCCAGGGGACATTAAAACATGTATTTCCAGTGTAATCTCAGTATCAAAATTTTGGTTGGAATACAATGCCTTCTCTATTTATCCACTAAGTAGAGCAAGTAAAAATTTATTTGACATAAATTTAACAAGATCTATAGTTTTGTGTAGTAAGATTTTGTCTATCTCTCATGGTTTACCAGTTATCAAATGTCATCCAGAATGAATTATAATAAATTCAAGATAGACAATTTATTTGTCGTTTAAATATTTTTAATATAAAGTATTTTAATCAAAATCATTAGCACCATTTTTGAAAAAATGAAAAATGTTTAAAAATTTGTCCATATAAGGGTACTTTAGGTTGGGGAGATATTGTTGAAAATCTTCACATCGCTACTTCGGAAGAGACTGGTATTTAACCGACATTTCGTTTTTTAATCATATTTTTCACAGACACTCGACACATGGACCTTTTTCTAAAAATGCTACTTATTTAATATAGGGGACCATAAAATGTTTATTTTCAGTGAAACTTAGGTATCAATTTTGTAGGTGGATTGCAAACCTTCTCTACAAGAGTAGAGTTAGTATTATGTACTAACATTCATGAAGTTCTCACCAATATTGAAATGAAGTTAATTACGATGGAAATATCAAGTGTAATCAATGTTTACTATACCATTTTTAGCTGCCCATAGCAGTAATTATATATGTTTGTGAGCCTTGTATATTATAGCATAACAATGAATGGTACTTTTTTTTTTATAGTGTTTGATGCCTAATTTAACTACTTGTGGCACCGCAGGTAATGACACTGATGATACATGGAATGAAGATAGAGCACTGATAGAATGTGATGGTGGGGGAAACTGGAGAATCTGGAGGAAATCTGCCCCTGTGCTGCTTTGTCCATTATAAATCTCACATGTAGCCACCTTGGTGAGAGATGATTGGTCTAATCACTCAGCAATGACATGGCCATGAAGAGGATAGGAAACATAGATGTTATATTATGATTATTCTTTCCATTTAGCTCTATATACCTATTATTAAGTATGTTTGTGGATGTTGGTGTAGAAATTTGTTAAACACAAATGCAAATGACAATATGACATTGCATAAATGATGCAATTGTGCAGTTGGGTGCTGAGATAACAATGCACATATTGTCATTTACATTTGTGTTTAACAGATTTCTACACCAAGACCCACAAACATATTATTAATAATAATGATAATAATAATAATAATAATAACAACACCAATAATTATAATAATAGTAATAATAATAATAATAATAATAATAATAATGATGATAATAATAATAGTAATAAATAATAACAAATAATAATAAATGACAACAATAAACAATAATAAATAATAATGATGATGATGATGATGATGATGATGATGATGATGATGATGATGATGATGATGATGATAATAATGTACTTAAGTAGAATACTCATTATGTTATACCTTATGTTTTCTGTCCTATTCTCATTATTACACCACTCTCTATAAGGCTGAAAAACATGTATATTTACTGTACAGGCAGCTAAAATTGCTGAAGTAAGTATTTATTATACCTGATGTTTCCATTGTAATTAATTTTATTTCAATATTGGTGAGACACTTTGTAAATATACTTTGTAAATAGAGAAAGCCAAATGTGGTCCAGTCCACACATTCAAAATGACAGAGTTGTGAGATCTTACCTTCAGCATTTTGAGTTCCTTTCTACACAGAGCTAGACTAGCAAACTCCTGTACTGTTATTTCAAATACTTGTGCTTGATCTTTAAAGGTGTTCATCTCTGCCTCTAAAGCAGCAATCATGTTACTTGTTTTGTCCATTTCCTCATAAACATTTGGACAATCATATCTAGGGAACAAAAGAACCAACTGTTATCTTACTTCTGAATGATGCTCTGTTTGGATGGTCCAGGTTAAGAAGCACTATAGTTTTCCACAGCAAAGAAAGTCCCCATGGAATAAGTGCAGGGAGAAAACTGCAGATTTGACATAGATCCAATATCCTGCCTACTCTATGATGCTCAGGTTAGCATGTGCTCTCTATCACACACATTCACTGTCCTTGTCACATTCCACCACACACATTCACTGGCTTTATCACACTCTGCCACACACATTCACTATCCTTGTCACTCAGTCACATACATTCACTGTCTTTGTCACACCATTCACTGTCATTGTCACACTCTGTCACACATATTCACCATCCTTGTCACACTCTATCACACACATTTACTGTCTTTGTCACACCATTCACTGTCATTGTCACACTCTGTCACACATATTCACTATCCTTGTCACAATCTGTCACACACATTTACTATCATTGTCACACTCTGTCACACATATTCACTATCCTTGTTGCACTGTCTACAAACAGATAAGAGCAGGACATTCCTGTCAGGACTTTTTCTCCATTGGCAAACAGTAAAATATTCTAACATGTAAAAAATAGGCTAGTAACAGTGAAATAACACAAATATTAATATAATAATTAATAATTTGTAGCAATTCTTCATTTATCTTTTTTAAATCTGCAGGACTAGTTTTGCAATCAAAAGATCTATTGCATAGTTAGCTAAATTTCTTTTTGCTCTTAAAAAAAAATAAGTAAAGAATTGTTACACATTATTAATTGCTATATTAATATTTTTGTTATTGCACTGTTACTAGCTTCTTTTTTTACATATTATAAGTTATTTAGAATTGAAGCATTTCTCAGTTGCAGTGCATTTTAGGTTATTGCTTAACAAGAGCAAAAAGAAATTTAATTGACAATGCAATAGATCTATTGATTGCAAAACTAGTCCTGTGGATTTAAAAAAGATAAGTGAAGATTTGTTAACAATTAATTACTAAAATATTGGTTCAGAAGGCAACAGATAGCACATGGTCATATCTTAAAAGAATGTTTATAACTTAGTTGGGTAAGAAAATTGGGGCATATGGGGCATGTGCTAAAATGGAATGGAATGGGAGAGATGCAGTTAAGAAGAGCCAGTTTAGTTGCTAGTTTTATAAGATGGGTTAGATACAACAAGTCACATTTCTCATCAGTAGCACAATGAGTGAACAGAAGAAATACAGAATGTCTACAAATTATTGGACAATTCCATAAGACTGTATTTTTACCAATACTTAACATAAATAAACTGTCATACCAACATTTGAAGTAGGGAAGTTTGAAGTTTTGTGTTGTTCATTTGATTTTCATTTGTCATCAAGTGAGAAACGTGTACATTGTTTTAGAGAAAATGGCTGCTTTACTAGTCAATCATAGCTGGTGTGTCCTGCACCTCTCGCATCATCAATCCAAAGCTGGTACAAACAATTTTGTAACAAAGTATGTATCTATTATCAAGGGAAAGGACATGCGGGAAGGCCAAGTGTATTTGAAGAAACAATTGACAGAGTCCATGAAAGCTTTAAACAGAGCCCTAAAAATCAGTATGGAGAGCCAGTCAACAGTTGCAAATGTCAACATCAACAGGGTGGAAGAAGTGAATGAAGTTATTTTTGTACAAACTGCAGCTGATACAAAAAATGAAGCCTGTTGACCCAGCAAAGAGGCTAGCATTTTGTGAGAATTTCATAACCTTAATCAAAGAAAATGAAGGTTTGCCAGAATAAATATAATGAGCAATGAAGTGGCATTTCATGTATCTGGAAGAGTGTGGATATGGGGATCTGAGAACCCTGATGCTGTGATTCAGATAGAATGTGACATTCCAAAAGTAAACATGCTTTGTGCTGTATCTAAAACTCATGTGTTTGCTCCCCCCTCCTTTTTTTTTTTTAATGTCACACCTCATGAATGAAGAGGAACAAAGATTCATTTTCCAACAAGACAGGGCCCTTCCACATTGGCATACAAATATTGGTGGGTACCTCAATTGGCACCTGCCAGGTAGATGGATCGGTTGTACAACAACTGCAGACAACACCTTCCGCAAATGGCCACCCCATTAACCTGACCCTACAGTGTGTGATTTCTTCCTGTGGGGTTACATTAAAGATAGTGTTTACATCCCTCCACTTCAGGGACGTTGGTGGAATTGAGGTGGTGCATTACTGCAGCTGTTGAGAACATCACCCGAGACATGCTCGAGAGGGTGTGAGATGAATGGGATCACAGGCTGGACATTTGCCATATTACACATAGTGCTCACATGAAGTACATTTAAGGCAAAAACAAAACTTCAATCTTCCCCCTTTCAAGTGATGGTATGATGGTTTATTTATATTAAGTATTAGTGAAAATATAGCCTTATGAAACCATCCAATTTTTTGTAGACACATATAAAATCTTTTCTGAGGATGTAAGCAAAGATGGCAAAGTGTAAAGTGCTTTCTATGGTCACTTCTTAAAAACATAAATATGCTCATAAATGTTTGTTTGGACTTGAAGGCATTTTGATTGTGGAATAAAACTTTCTGCGTGAACAAAATTCATTAAATGCTGCCTTCTGCTGCAAGCTTGTCGTTGAGTCAAAAGCTACTTATTCTAGCCAAAAATACCAGTAACTCATCTGAAATGTTATTCTTGTTTAGATCACATATGGCTAAGTTAATATGTAAAATGCTGGAAGAAATTCCTCTATTGTTCTTTTATAACCTTTTGACAATCCAGATTTGTGTCCCTGGATCGTCATTTGTATAGATAGCTTAAAGAAGCACTGTGTGACGCCAGAGATAAAGATCAATATAAAATAAAGCATAGCAAAAGTGAAGTTAAAATTTAGTATCTATAAAGCTAATCATAGCAAAAGCCAGGAATAAAGACAAATTCACAAAACTAGGTCAAAAAGTACAAGATATTAAATATAATTAAATTCTTACTGGAAGTTTACCTTTGACAAAAACTTTTAAGCCTTTATGGCTATGACAAATAAGGAGCAGGTCCCCCTTAAAAAGGCAGCTGTGTATAAAATTGCAATGGCCAATATGCCATTGAGCCAAAATCATCTCTACATGATAAGATACATGAGGGGAAGTTATCCAATTTATTGTAATGTCCTTTATTACTCTAAGCTTGTTTCTAAGAAGAGCTGACCACTCTTCTTGACATCATGATAGCACCACTCTCTACATGACAAGCTACTCTCTCAAGTCTATCAATGTTTTACAAGATATTGCAACACCAGGTCATAGTTGTTGCAGTGGCAGTAGTGTAGAAAAGAGAAGTTTGTGGGCAAATGGCTGTGGACATTTTCCTTTTCTTTCTTCAAGGAAAGGATAAAAAGGTTGCCAGGTAAAAGTATACATATTTTTAAATCAGGAGACTATGTAGATAAGTTTACTGCTGTATCATCCTCATCGATCCAATAAATCATTTTTAAAAATGCCAACCTTTTAAATTTCACAGTAAGAGATCTGTTCAAAAAGTTCTGGAACATTTGTAATTTTGCACCAATGGAGTTGGTATCCCTGCATACACCTGTTTAATGTATAACTGCTGAAAGTTTCATTGCTGTATGTCTGCTAGTTATCATTCAGTGCTGTATTGAGTAGAATATTGTGTCACACAGTTTGCAAATTTCGAGATGGCAAAAATAGAGGAGCAACGCGTCTGCATTACATTTTGCGACAAATTCAAGATAACCTTTACTGAGACACATCAAATGATTTAGGAAGCCTATGGTGATGAGTGCTTAAGCCGTACTCGGTGTTACAAATGGTTCACGCTGTTTAAAAAGGCCAGGCAGAAGTTAAAGATGACCCTCATTCAGGACACCTTCGACATCTACCGACGACGCTCATGTCAGGAACGTCAACGAAATTGTTCGTGACAATCAAAGACTGACTGTCCGAGAGATTGCAGAAGAATGTAACATTTCAGTTGGATCATGTCATGAGGTCCTGGCACATCATTTTGGAATGCATCGTGTTGCCACCAAGTTCATCCCACAGCTCTTTGAGTCAAGACCAGAAAGATCATCACCTCGCAATCTGTAAAGAGCTTTTGGATCGCAAAAATGAGGACTAGATATTCCTTAAGACGTTAAGGTAACTGGTGATGAGACGTGGGTCGACGGTTCTAATGTTGAGACCAAGGTTCAGGCTTCACAATGGGTTGGCAAAGATTCTCCGAGACCAAAAAAAGCTCGTCGGGTCAGGTCAAATGTTAAAGTTTTCTTTGATTTTGAAGGATTAGTTTATCATAAATTCATGCCAGAGGAACAAACTGTTTGTCAATAGTACTATCGGGAGGTGATACAACGCCTGTGATACAACAAAAATGTGAGAAGAAAACGTCCTGAAATGTGGCGAGACAATTCATGGCTCTTGCATCACGATAACGCACCCGCACATTCATCCCTGTTGGTGCATGACTATTGCACAAAAAATTATATCACTGTGCTGTCTCATCCTTTGTACTCTCAGATCTGGACCCTGCAGATTTTTTTTTATTTCCAAAGTTGAAAACCCCATTGAAAGGATGAAGATTTGCAATGATTGGCAAGATAAAAGAAAATTCGCAAACGGCGCTTTGCACAATCCAGAAAGAGGTCTACCAAGACTGCTTCCAGAAGTGGAGACGGCATTGGGAGCGTTGTATCAATTATGGAGGAGAGTATTTCGAAGGAGACCATGCATAATAAGTAAAAGGTAAGCGTAGAAACATTTTTGGACAAAGTTCCAGAATTTTTTGAACAGACCTTATACTTTTATTTTTGCATAATGAAAATGAACTTAGAAACATGTTACTTACTGAAACAGAGGACTTTTAAGGAACTTTGTACGATATTGCTTCTGTCGTAGATCAAAATAGGCAACCTGCTTATTTATCAAGTCAATCTCTTTGGCTACAAGTGGTGAAATGGCTTGTTTAACTGTCACAGCAATCTTCTTAGTGCCTTCCCATTTCTCAGGCAGTTCCTATAGTACAAATAAATACATATGACAATACCTCATACATATGATATATTAAAAAACTCATGTAGGTCTTTTATACTAAAACAATCTTATGTATTTCATTCACATGACTTTCTCTGCATATATCGCCCTCCGTGGTGTAATGGTTACCATGCTGACTTCATATACCCAAGGTCACAGATTCAAACCCTGCAGAGAACAATGGATTTTTTCGTGTGTAAAAATCCTTAGCATGGCTTCCTTTGGAAGGGAAGTAAAACTGTTGGTCCCATGTCATAAATTTACGGCAAGTAAAAGAACCTTAAACCTGATAGAGAGGCCCCTGAGCAAAATTAAGTGGTCTTTCACACCCAGTATAGAATGGGACGCTGAGAACCGCAGCAGTTAAAAAGCGTCCATAAATAAAACGCCATTTACATTTTTTTTTTCTCTGCATATTCTATTATAAACTATTCTTACAAAAGCTTATGCTTCTATCTCTTCATACTAATCAAGATAAACATTAGGAGAAATAGTCTTATTACTTAGTTCCTTATAAATAGCCAAATCTTTTATTAGCTGGTTGTTATGTGATTGAAATTCTGTTCTCTTTACATGGTCAGGAGTAAAACAAAAGAAGCAAGAATGAAAATGTCCTGTATATGAAAAGTTTATGTTAAAATTAGAACCAATAACAGGAAATATCTCGGAAAAATTTTAACTACACAAAAATGTATATGACATAAATTATGTTTTAACAAATCTACATTTTTTGTGCAGTAAGTTTTGTTGATCTCTTCTGATTTATCAATTATGCAAAAATCATTCAGAGGCTATTCTCAGAGAATTCAATATATGCATTTTATTTGTCACTTAAAGATCTTTAATATGCAGTATTTGAACCAAAATCATTAGAGCCATTTTTAAAAAAATCAAAATGTTCTAAAATGTTTCAATATAAAAGGTATTTTGGAATAGGGGGATTTTCTTGAAAATCTTTATATCCCCCTCTCAATCTCCATCCCTCCTTCACCCTCTTCCTCTCTCACACATGGATATTTCTAAACATTCTTATTTTGGCACAGTGAACCCTAAAATATGCATATTAACTCTCTTCTTTATACATTTTAATACTTCAAAATATGATTTTATAGGTGTAAAAGGATATCAAATAGGAATGTATAAAATGGTAAAAGCTTTAATTTTGTAGGTGATCATTGTTTTTTCTTTACAAAATTACATTCAACTGTTGGCATGTTTTAAAACAGCTAAGAATGAATAATGCACTGCATTGTACTTTGCATTATTGCATATCGCATTGTATTGGTTAACCAGCATGTTTTTGTTCTCTCCACTCTTTTGCCTTTTTATTTTAATGTCATCCTTACAGGTCCTATCCCATTTGGTAATTTTAAATTTATTTTGTGTTTTAATCAAATACATTTTCTAATTCCTTAATTTATTCAACTCGGCAATCATCTCCATGGCATCTTTTTCAGTTCTTAAGTTTGATGAACTGCTAATGGAAAGTTTATTTGTATTCTTGACTGCATTTATAGAGGGAATATTGTTATGCACAATTTTGTCTGCCAACAAAGCTTGTCTTTTCATCAGAGACTTGCATTTCCCAATTGCCTTTGAAAATACTTGAGCAAGTTAGGAAATAATATATGCAGGACCGCATCTGGCTTTATTTTCCATCTGTTTCTTGGTATTTCTGCTTTCTCCACTTACAACACAAGCATCAGCCTTTATTAACCCTTAAAGGCGCTGCTTTGCATATATGTAAAAGTAATTTTTAAGCAATGTTATTTTTATTGGCAGTTTTAAATTACACTGATCTTATACGAGCATCTTATGTTGAAGAAATATTAATTTCTTTCAACAATACTTTAGTGTTTGTTTTTTAAATGAAAAGCAAAATCCCTGCAACTGCAGTCAAATGTACCCTGTCATCATCCATATGTGCCATCACCCAAATTATTTATGTGGGATCTCCCCATCCTTTAACACAGACACATTTGACTGCAGTTGCCAGGATTTAAACTCGCGACATTCAGCTTTGAACAGATGGTCAGTCCATTACATATTACACTAACAATCATGGCTATTTGAACCACTTCCATACCAGGCAAAAATGAAAGGGATATGAAACCAGTTTACAAAACAGAAGAAGAATGGCAAATTAATTTATGCATTTAAGGATTAAACAGTTAGTGGAAAAGTGAATGTAGATCATATTGAGACCTGCAGCCAAGTAAGAAACACATGGACTTTGTGCAATTCTTTGTGTACTGCATTCACACTATAATAATGATACAGACTTTTTGATTATAACACATTCTCCACTAAATAACCAAGACACAATCTGAAGTCAGTAAACTGATTTGATATTTTTATAAACATAAATATTACATTAAAAAGCGATTCATATGCTTACTAATAATGGCTAACTGGCATTCCTGTTGTTGCAAAAAAATGTACCTCCACTGCCCGGGCAACCACCTTTTCTTTGTTTGGCTTACAGTGGCAAAGAGTGATCACACTTCTATATGCTATGCCTATTAGATTTACTGAATTGGCAGTGAGATGTTAACCAGAGCTATGAGTCAGGAAGCACTTGCAGTTACGGCTTTTATTGCTCAATTGGAGCCTGTTCAGCTAAATGTTATGTAAGGACAAACGGAACAGACCCATGTGACTAACGCTCTTGGCTTACCTGCATTTGAATAAGCACTTGTTCAGCAAAGGTTACTCCATATGGTTTCAGCAGTTCAATAATATCATGTAATGGTTCAAACATGGTATCAACATATTCCATATGCTCCCGCACACGGAAAAGATATTCCATAACTGCCAGAAGAGCATCATAGTCTCCCGCCTCAACAGGTTTCTGTAATCCAGCATTTGCCTCAATGATGAAGTTTTCCAACTCATTCAGTCTGTTGAATTAGAAATTCAAAGAAAAATGTAAATTATTTTCTTTATGACTAAGCAATAGACCTTAATCAGTCATAAAGGACTCTTACATGCCCTCTCCTTTAAAAATATCAAATATGAATAATATGGAATACACTAAAGAATATACAATAATCATCAGGAAAACAGAATGTAATGACTTCAACAGAGAAATGGTTAACAAGAAAATTAAAAAATCCAAAAACCAAAAATACTTTAAAGAAATCACAGTACTCAAAAATCAGAAACAGGACATGTAACACCCCTACTTCTATGCATAATTTCAAAAGATTTTCAAAACACATAATATCAACATAATTAAATCCAACAAACTGGACATACCTCAAGTAAACAAAAGCTGGGGATATATCAGATTGAATGTTTAGATTGTGACAAGATTTACAAAGGAAAATCTAAGAAAAGTTTAAAGATTAGACAAAAAGAAAAATTAGGTATATTAGATACAAATAGACAGACAAATCAGCAGTAGCCAACCTTTTTGGACAACCAACCATAACATCAGTGAAGATATCAAACTCTTAAAGATCACATTAAATTTTAAGGGGAGAAGATCATCATTAAGAAAAACGAAGGAAGAATCATGAACTTTGAGATTACAAATAAAATAAACATTTATTCAAAATGGTTCCAATCGATACTGCCAGGTGATACACCACCAACCACCATTATCATTACTGGACACTTGAGCCAGTCTACAGCAGTTGATGTAGGCAAAAACCTACAAAAACATGACCATCCATTTATTATATGTTAGGTGAAAACTTTGAATGTTCAGTCGACTCCATCTCCACAAAATTAGACTCCTTTTTAACTTTAATTAAGTATATTAAATTCAAGTTCCATCATGGCATGTCAGCTTATTTGGGAAATCTAATGATTTTTCTTGATTGAGTAGAATTTTTAGTTTGCCATTTCCAAACCTATGCACACATAATGATGAGATGATGATGATGATGGTTAGTGTTTAAGGGCACTCAACTACAAGGTCATCAGTGCCCTTATCAAGCAAATCATGGCAAAAGCTAGAGATAAAGCTCAATAAGAAATATTATAAATAAGAACGAAAGTAAAAGACTTTGTAGACTTTCAAAATGCCGTCATCCCGAGATTTACGTGGGATGTTGTACGTAACCAAGGTGGGTGCAGTTGCAGTGATTCCCGAATATGTGCTAGATTAACACACTCCAGCAACACATGATGGACAGACAAAGCTTCTCCACATAGCAGACACACAGGAGCAGATTCACTCTTAAGAAGGTAACTTTGTGTAAAATTGCAGTGGCCAATACACAAACGAGCTAAAACCCTTCGAGACTGATGAGAAGAAGTTACCCAGTTTGTTGGAAGGTGCTTCACTACTCTAAGCTTGTTTCCGCGGAGAGCTGACCTCTCTTTGTGCCAGCACGAAAGTATCACCCTGCGCACAACAAGCTTTTTCTGATGTTACACAAGAAACTTTTGAACTGGGTTCGGTGGTTGCCATCTTTACTACAAAATCTGCCAGTTCATTCCTCGGCAAGCTAATGTGACTAGGAATCCATACACACTCCACAATAACCCCAGAAGCATATAAAGCATGGATGACATCCTGGATATGCTGCACGATAGGATGGTAGTTGTACAGCTCACTAAGGCTCTGAAGTGCACTCAGGGAATCACTCAATATAAGGCAGTCACTCAAATTTCGGCAGCCAACATGCAGAATGACTCGATATATTGCACACAGCTCCGCACTATAAATGGAGGTACCACTATGAAAACTGAATGTATGTTGTTCGGTATCATAAAAAAAGGCACACCCAACACCAACGGTGTACTTACTTCCATCAGTATATATACAAGTTCAGTCATTGTAGTTTGACAAAAATTCTAAAAGGCATTGTAGACTTTCAAAATGCCGTCATCCCGAGATTTACGTGGGATGTTGTACGTTACCAAGGTGGGTGCACCCTTTCCCCCTTGAGAAACATTCTAGGCATTACAATATTGTGTTTATGAAGAAGCTCTCAGAAGCAAACACCTGGAGGTTGAGATAATAATGAGGATCAGCTCTCCACACATAGATGGCATCATTACATGAAATCACAATTTTGCAGATGTGAAAAGGATGTAATTTTTCCCAGGAATTTTCTCTTTTAAAGTATGCAGTCCTTTTGCATGCAATTAAATGTTACAAGGGACCAAAGACTTTTTTTTTTTTTCCTTCTGAAGGAAGTCATGCTAAGGATTTTTACATCCGAAATCACCCTCTGCCAGGATAGAACAGATGTCTAGAGGCTGGATGGTAACCACTACACCATGGAGAGCGACTAATTAAATAAAACTCCAGTATATTTCTAATAGTGTATGGAAAAGAAAGCTTCAAGTAGGGCTATATTTAAAAATCTAATGTGTTACATTCACATGACATTTATACACATAATTTATGTTGATACATCTTCTACAAACTGTTCGTACAAAAATCTGACATGTTCCGTTCACATGACTTTCTTTATATCTCTGTAACAAATTACTTTTAATAAATTTATTATTCTATTTCATGCTAATCGAGATAAACATTAACAGAAATGGTCTTATTACCTAGTTCCTTATAATTAGAAGAGAAATAAGGGAAATACTAGGCAAACCGACAGCAAAATGTTTTAGAACGAAGTTGCTATGACATTGAAACTCATTCCTTTATATGACCAGGTGTTGACAAGTTCCTGTACGAGAAAATTTTTTTTTTTTTAAACTGAAACAAATAACAAGGAATATCTCAAAAATGGTCAGCTCCAAGAAAAAAATGTATATGATATGAATTGTGTGTTTTAACGAGATCTACTTTTTTATTGTGGTACATTTTTGTCTCATATGGTTTACCAGTTATCCAAAATTCAGCAAAATTCATCCAGAATGACAGGTCTTCAAAAGTTATTCCCAGAAAATTCAATATATACATTTTATTTGTGATGTAAATAGCTTTAATATGCTGTATTTTAATCTAAATCAGTAGAGCTATTTAGCAGAAAACAAAGCTTTTGAAAAATGTTCCATGTAAAGGGTACTTGGGGGTGGGGGATTTTCTTGAAAATATTCATGCCGCAACCATGGAAGATACTTAACTTAAATATCAAGTTAGGTATTTAACCAGCTTTTCATTTTTGAACTAAGCTGTCCCCACACACGCACGTACGTGCGCACACACTCACATATACACATACATGGATCTTTTTCTAATTTTTTTTTAAAACTCAGGGGACCTGAAAACATATATTTTTGGTGAAATTTTGGTATCAAATTTTTGGGTGGAATATAATACTTCCTTTATATACTATGTACACAGTACATAGTAGTATGTGTAGAGAAATCTACTTCATGTTAGTCAAAATGGATCTTTGCAGAATGGGTTCATTAAATATAGATAGGATCATTAAATTATAAGGTAAACCCTCTCACAGCCTTCCTCCACTGTATGAGAGATCTGAGAGTTGCCAGGAAAGTACTTACATGCGCACATGCATGCATCAGCACATGCACACACACACACACACACTCAGATGCACAGGGATCCTCAAAACATGTACTTGTGGTAAAATCTTAGCATCAAATTTTTGTGTGCAATGTTATATCTCCTGTACCTACTACAATAAGAACACTACAAAACTTGGCCATCAAGCACATGGTCTGTCTCCCAGTCAGGTACTGTACACTTGGCTGACAGTCACACAGCCCGTCACCCAGTTACACATGCATGGACTTAAAGTAAAATCTCAAATAACAGTAACAATTATCAGAATAAACACAAAACATACCTTATCACAGGATTGTATCCATTTATTACACAATTTTTTATCATGCAAGGAAGTGGCATGAACGAAATTGGATTTGTCTATAGCATAATACCGGTTGTTGTGATGACACATGGCCATATCAATGAAACCATGCTTCATCTCTGAACAGTATTAATTGTGGATCAATTGTTCCATCATTGACATTCCTCAAAATCCACTTACAGAAATTGCCCGACTCTGGTGATACATGGTGGCAATTCCTGGACAACAGTAACCCTCTATGGTTTGAGTTTTAAAAGTTTTGTTGCTTTCCATGCTGAAGCTTTCTAAATGTCAGTTTCTTGTGCAAGGCACCTAAGATATTTTTGAGGTGATCATTCTAACCTTTCTCCAATTTGATCCAATTTCTGCTCCATAAGCACATGTCTATTTACCTTTCTTTTCCTATCACAAATTGATCCTGTCTCTCTGAATTTATTTACAAGCAAATGAATGGCCTCTCTACTCAGAACACACAACCAGGAAATTTAGTTCAAAATTACCTTACAACTTCCATACAAGATGATGTAAGCACATACATATCATACTTAAACACTCATTGTGGTACTGTATACTGCAGTTTGAAAGCATTTTAAGCAAAACTAGACACTTCTAAACACTGTTTTCCATGTGTGATTGGACTAGAGCAGAAGTAAGACTGATGCATGTATAACAACAAAATGGAACAAGGTGCGCACAGGGAAAGGCAATGAAGGTCACATGGGCCCTGCTGCCAGCAGTCAAGTTTTGCAACAAATGACTGTATGTACATTTTATGTGGTAGAGAAAGTAAAAAGAGGCTACTTTGCACATGCTTCATTATGTCACTGCAAGAATGAAGTCGCCCTCCGTGGTGTAATGGTTACCATGCTAACTTCATATACCCAAGGTCGCGGGTTCAAACCCGGCGGAGGACGATGGATTTTTTTGGGCATAAAAATCCTTAGCATGGCTTCCTTCGGAAGGGAAGTAAAGCCGTGGGTCCCATGTCATAGAATTACGGCACATAAAAGAACCTCAAGCCTGATAGAGAGGCCTCTGAGCAAAATTAAGCGGTCTTTCATGCCCAGTATAGAATGGGACGCTGAGAACCATAGCAGTTAAAGAGCATCCATAAATAACAAGCCATTTCCATTTACAAGAATGAAAAAGTGAAATGACAGTGAAAATGGAATTAAATCACATTAGTGAAGTGAAAAGTCACAATACCTTATAGTCTATGTTGTTCTGGAAGAATAACATCACTTTTCAGTGGTGAAAATATCAAAATCATTTGAGTGGCTCCCAAGATTAGTGTGCCCACCTCCCACACACACACTAACACATAATAACAGACACCCACTAATGCTACACACATAACATATGCACACTAACACATATAGACATAACACACACACACACACACACACACCTTTTCTCTCTTTAGTAGTTGGTTACTTACGAGTTTACTACATGGTCCACCAAATGCTGTTTAAACAGATTCATCCATTTGCAGACAGTGTTCAGCAGGGCCTGTTTGAATGGCATTACATTGATTCTAAACCACAGATCAAATATTTTCTCTTCTTCTATTTTATCAACTTCATCATAAACATCTTGGTAGTGGTCTATCTGAAAATATGCAGAAGAGCAGATGAACAAATATATTTACCAAGTGAGTTTTTCCCAATAATTTCTTTAGCTAAGAAGTAGTACAGATGTTTTGACTTTGATATAGAGTCAATCATTACCACTGGCAGATATTCCACAGGTTGTTCTGGCCATTGTGGTAGGAGTAGCAGGTTTGCCTTTCAAACCAGCCTTTTTTTTTTCTTTCTTTTTTATAAACACGGTTTAACTCCTATGGTTCTCAGCGTCCCATCCTATATTGAGCGTGAAAGGACACTAAATTTGCTCAGAGACCTCTTTATCAGACTCAAGGTTCTTTTATGTTGTAAATCTACAACACAGGACCAATGGCTTTACTTCTCATGCTAAGACCCAATTTCAAATGTTTTGCGCAAGTTATCTGGATAAAGGTTTAAATTTCTGTCATCATAAGACAAATGTCAGATAACCCTCAGATAAGTAGAATGCAGGCTCATTTGAGCATCATTCCATCATTTTTCACTATCATTCATTATATCTCTTCTATGAACTATTCTTACAAAAGCTTATTACTTTCTCTAGCATGTATGTACAATTTTCATACATTGTACATACAATGGTAATGTAAAATAAGAACTGAAGCTTTCCTGGCGACGTGTTAATTCCAAATTTTCTCGGGCTTCTAGCCAGGTACAAACTTGGCTTGACACCAACGTTTCGAAGAAGTGCATCTTCCTCGTCTTCAGGGTGAACTGATCAG
This sequence comes from Hymenopus coronatus, assembly GCA_030762935.1. Classification (NCBI taxonomy): domain Eukaryota; kingdom Metazoa; phylum Arthropoda; class Insecta; order Mantodea; family Hymenopodidae; genus Hymenopus; species Hymenopus coronatus. The sequence continues at coordinate 35,565,265 of CM060897.1, forward strand.
TTCACCCTGAAGACGAGGAAGATGCACTTCTTCGAAACGTTGGTGTCAAGCCAAGTTTGTACCTGGCTAGAAGCCCGAGAAAATTTGGAATTAATGGTAATGTAGTCCACTCAAAAATGTAATACAAGACTTCATTGGAAAGACATGTTTTAGGGTCCTCTGAACCCCCCCACAAAAAGCATTTTTAGAAGAGCGAGAGAGAGAATATGTGTGTGTGTGCATGAGCACATGCGCGTGCATGCATGCATGTGTGTGTGTGTGTGTAGTGCATGCATGTAAATTTTAGTTAAATACCGAACTTGGTATTTAAGTTCAGTACTTCCAAGGATGTAACACAAATATTTTCAATTAAATCCCCCCCCCCACTCCCAACTACCCTTTACATGAAACATTTTTCGAACATTTTGATTTTCTCAAAAATGGCTTTAATGACCTTGATCATGATAGATCTTGATTAAAATACCATCTGCTTAATACATTTTTATGAAAAACAAAATGCATATCTTGAATTTTCATAGCCTTCAAAGACCTCTTCATTCTGGATGACTTCCGTACAACTTTTGAATAACTGATAAACCATAAGAGATAGACAAAAACTTACTACACAAATAATATAGACCTTGTTAAAATGCACAATGTATGACATATACATTTTTTTGTAGAGCTAACCATTTCCGAGATATTCTGTGCTATTGGTTCCAGTTTTAAACTACTTAAACTTTTCTCAAATGGGAAGCTGTTCTTTATGTCTCTCTTTTGTTTACTTTTAGCAAGCAAAGAGAACCAAATTTCAATTGTTTCATAAAGCAAACGGTTTTCAAAAGATTTGACTATTGCTTTAGCTTAGTGCACTTTCCCTTATTTCCCATCTACTTACAAAGAAGCAAGTAATAAGATCAATTCACTAAGCTTCATCTAAATTAGCATGATGCAGTTAAAAGAATAATCATTTGCAAGAAACAGAACAAGTGAATGGAATACATCAGATTTATTTTCTATCTACTTCATGTTATTTAAGATAAACAATAATACAAAGTTTCATTGTACATTTTGCTGTAGATACAAGAAGGAAAAAAAAAGGTTGACGAAACAGTCAAAATGTTTAAAAATCTTAGGTATTCCATTCTCATGACTTTCTCTAGCTGTTCTAAAAACTTTCCCTACAAAGTATATTCTTTTATCTACATTAGTAGAAATAGTCTTATTATTTGCTTCCTTGTAACTAGAAAGGAAATAACGGAATACACTAGGCTAAAGTGATAGTCAATTTTTTTTTAAAACTATCGCAATATGAAACAATTAAAATTTGGTTTTCTTTTGTTTTCCGGGGAGTAAAGCAAAAGAGATGAAACGGAAGTTGACTTCCCACTTGAGAAAAGTTTGAAGTAGTTTAAATTGTGACCAATAACAAGGAATTACACAGAAATGGTTAACTTTACAAAAAAAATCTGATGTGTTACACTCACATGACTTTCTCTAGCTATTCTACAACCAAACTTGTTACGAAAGATAATTCTTCTTTCAGCACCATGCTAATCGAGATAGACATTAACAGAATTTTATTCCTTAGTTCCTTATAAGTAGACTAGAACTAAGGGAATGCACCAGGCTAAAGTGATAGTCAAATGTTTTAAAAGCTATTGTTATGCGATTGTCATTGCAAATCACTCCTTTGCTTGGCCAGGAGTACAACAAAAGAAAAACGGACACTTCCATCAGAGAAAAGTACAAGTTCTTCACAATTGAAACTAATAACAAGGAATACCTCGAAAATGGTAAGCTCCACAAAGAAAATGTATATGACATAACTTGTGTATTTTAACAAGATCTACATTTTATGTATAGTATAAGTTTTTGTATCTCTTACGGTTTACTAGTTATGTCAAATTAAGCAAAATTCATCCAGAATAAACAGGTCTTCAGAAGCTATTCCCAGAAAATTCAAGATATACATTTTATTTGTGATAGAAATGGCTTTAATGTGTGGAATTTTTAATCAAAATCATTAGAGCCATTTTTAAGAAAAGCAAAATTTGCAAAACTTTTTCCATAGAAAGGGTAATTAGGGGTGGGGGAATATTTTTGAAAATCTTTGTGTCGCATCCTTGGAAGAGGCCAAACTTAAATACAAATTTTGGTATTTAATTGTGTGTTTTTTTTTGTTTTTTTTTGAGCTATGCTGTCCACAGACACACACACACGCGGACCTGTTTCTGAAAATGCTTTCTTTGGACTCAGGGGGTCCTAAAATATGTATTTTCGGTGGAATCTCAACATCAAATTTTTGGGTGGAATACAATACTTTTCTATCCCTATGTACATTGTACATATGGGGCTAGAGAAAGTAAAAATGAATGTGGCATAGATTGCAAGTTTTAATAAGCTACTTTTTGTCTACCTCTTGTGGTTTATGAGTTATACAAAATTCATCCAGAATGAAGAGGTCTTCAGAGGCTATTCCAATAAAATTCAAGCTTTACATTTCATTTCATTTGTCATGAAAATATCTTAAACATATGGCATTTTAATCAAAATCATTAGAGCCACTTTTGAGAAAACTTTCAAAAAATGTTCCTTGTAAAGAGTAGTGGGAGTGGGTTAATTTTCTTGAAAACCTTCATGTCCCTCGAGAATTAGTTAGGTAGTTATTTCCTGTACCTCCTAAGTGGAGCATCGGGCATCATTATAATGTTTCCTGATTGAATATGAATTTATAGTTTGTGAGTTCACTACTATGCACCATGGTGACAAGGATCAGCTCATCACCCACAGATGTACTGGACGAGAAAAATCAGGACTTGTGGATGCAAAATAGTGGAATTTTGCTGGAACCTTCTTCTTTCAAGGTATGGGATTCCTCTACATGCAAATAAACATTAAACAGGAAAGCTTTACTTCTCTTCCATGCTCTTCTCTTTGTCTCTGAAAGATGCTGTACTTAAATACCAAGTTTGGTATTTAACTAACTTTTCGTTTTTGAGCTATGCTGCCCACAGACACATGCATGCGCACACACACATGCGCACACACACACATTTTTTTTCTAAAGATTCTTTTTTTTTAATTCAGGTATCTCAAAACATGTATTTTGGTGAAATCTCGATATATCAAGTTAATGGATGGAATGCAACACCTTTTCTATCTACTACATAAGTACATTGTAGATATGTGTTAGAAAAGTAAAACCCAATGTTCTATATGTCGGTTTCAAAATTCCAGTGTTGAATTACATTTAATAAATGCAAAATTTTGTCAGAGTTCTTAAAATATGTAAAACAATTGAAAAATTTCAATCAGCAGCAATAAATATCTGGAAATTATTAATGCCACATTGAATTTAAGTTTTTGTCTATCTCTTATGGTTTACCAGTTATACATAATTACAATTTTTGCAGCCTCCAATGGTACTGCTAGATGGCCTGAATAGCAACAGGTGGTGAGGTGTCTTGCAGTATGTTTGATGTTTTCTCACCATTATCAGCACCACTACCGAGGCCAACTACTCAGTTAAAGCTTGGCTAAGGCCATATAAAGATAAATATTAATATAAAAATAATAGTTGCAACAAATCTTCACTTATCTTTTGGAATCCTTGCCTGATAAGTGAAGATTTGTTGCAACTATTATTTTTATATTAATATTTGTGTTATTCTTCACTGTTACTAGCTTCTTTTTACATCCATATAAAGATGTTTTACGTCCCTGTCGAGTATGAGCTGTGCACTATATTTCTACAGGTAGAGGGGCATATTTCAACAGAAATCCACTACAGAATTAGCCTTTTGTATATTGAAAACTTTGAGTGATAATGTGGTGCAGTAAATTTAGAGATGACTGACCAGGCATTCATGATGGTGATCAGGGATAGAAATATTGTGATCACCCTCCCCACAGCCCAGATTTTTTTTTTATTATTTATCCTTTGAAACATATACACGTTATTAGGCATGTCAAGTTAACAGAAAGTTTGGGTTTGGTTAGGGCCCCTTCTATTTATATTAATGATAAATGATTTGCCATCTTTTGTAAATTCTCCAACAATATTGTATGCTGATGACACCACTTTTCTAAATGAAAGTTCAGATTTAAACTTGCTTCAAACCTTAGTACAAAATACACTTTCTCAAGCTTCCTTATGGTTCAGAGCAAATGGTTTTCTACTAAATGAAAGTAAAACTCAGGAAATGTATTTTGGTTTAAGAAATATACCAAATCATCATGAAATAGAGACTGTTAAATGTCTAGGTATTCTTGTTGATAGTGAATTGTCTTGGGAACCACATATAAAAAATATATCAGCAAGGCTTTCTAGAGTTATTTATTTAATCAGGAATCTAAAAAATCATATTTCAGATAACTATGTGAGATCGGCATATTTTGCTTTTTTTCAAAGTATTGTATCTTATGGAATTTTGTTATGGGGAAATAGTGGACATGTACATGACATTTTATTGTTACAGAAAAAACTTGTCAGGATAATCACTGTTTCAGGTAAATTAGACCATTGTAAACCATTATTTATTATACTACAGTGTTTGACAGTAGTTAAACTAAATATTTATCATGTATTATTGTATGTTAGAAATAATGTTTCAACATTAGCAGTTAGAGGAGATGTGCGCAACTATAATACTAGGAGTTGCACTTGTATAGAAATACCTTATCAAAGATTAACCAAGTCATATAACTCTCATGTAGTTCTGGAATTAAAGATGTACAACAAGCTGGGTTTTGGTCAAAAAGAATTACCTATAAATATCTTTAAAGCAAGATTATATAAGCTGCCAGTGAATAATCCTGTTTATACTATTAATGAATTTCTTGAAACTGAATATACTGTATTATAATTTGATGTTGTCTATACTGTAATATAATTTGACGTTGTTTATTGCTGTACAAGTTGAACAACAATAAAATTTATTATTTATTTATTTATTATTATTTACATACATGGATACAATAAATGCAGCCACATTAATAATGTTAATGGAAAATATTTGCATATGTCACAAAAACATCTTGCAGACATAGATTTATCATGTCATTTATGCAAAACAAGTTTTATACAGCAAAAGTAAAATACTAAACATTTCATATATTTGTAATGAACTACTTAACTAAATAATTTCAAAAAATGTAACAACTGTTTAAAAATATTTTGGCATTGAATATACTGAAAAATGGAGCTCAGCATTTATTTGGATTTTAAATATTCTGTTGCTTTCAGCGACATATTTGTAGGTACATCTATTGATTAGGTACTCAATATTGATTAAATTCCTCAAATGACTAAAATTGGTTAGAAAACAAGAATTTATTTAAGTCAGCTTTGAAATTTTTAACAGACCCTACATTCCTCAGACTATTATATTTAAATGACTTTTCAAATAGTTTAACTTTATGAGTAGGAATATACAATTTATTTTTATTCTGCATGCTATGAGGATGGATCTCAGAATTTTTAATGAGATCATTAAGATTGGCTTTAACACAGATTAAGGTTTCCTTTATGCAAATGCAAGGTAAAGTTAATATGCTCAATTTTTTAAAAAGTTACCTGCAACTTTCTTTTTTTGAAACACCCACCATAGTTCTCAATGGGTTTTTTTACAGTTTGAAACTTTGGTTATTATTTACATTATTTCCCCATATTATTTCATATTGTAAATGTGAGTGAAAGTAGGCAAAGTAGCAAATTTTTAATGCCAAAGAACTTCTATCTTTTCCCAAAGATGAAAAAAATGGTTTGGAGACAGCATTTCCATTCAATGAGTTTAAGGAAACTATACAGTCCTGGATTAAGAAATAAGAGGATACTCTTTAACTAGGTTCTTAGAATCCCATTCTATGTTGGTCATTAAAGGTGGGAAATTTTACTCAGAGTCCTCTTTATCAGGATTCAAGTTCTTTTGCATATCATAAATCTGTGACATGGGACCACTAACTTTACTTCCCTTCAGAAAGAACCCATACCAATGGTTTTGCCACCCAAAAAATCCATAGCCCTCTGCCAAACTTTCTCAAAGGATGATGGAAAGTTGGGACATAGATGCAACAAATGTTTGAATCTTTATTGTGATCATCTTGAAATCAAAATTCAGTGTTATTTATGAACTCTCTTTAGCTGTTGTGGTTCTTAGCATCCCATTCTTTATAGGGCTTGAAAGGCCACTTAATGTTGCTCAGAGGCCTCTTAGTCAGGCTTAAGGTTCTTTTACATGCCATAAATCTACAACAGGGGACCAACAGATTTAATTCCTTCTGAAGGAAGCCATGCTAAGAAGTTTTACACTAGAAAAAATCCATTGCCCTCTGCCGGGTTTGAACCCACAACCTGTGATCATTGTGAAGAATAGCTTATGTGTAGTTAACTTCTGATAATAAAATAAGTTTGTTATTCACACTGATTTTGATTTTATGTCCTATCAGAGGATGAAAAAGACACACCCTGTGACCCCTACTCTCCCTCTCATTCCTCTTTCTATGGCTGTTTTTTTTTCTAAGAAATCTGTTTTTTTTTGGGGTTCAGGGGAGCATAAAGCATATATTCCCATGAAATTTTGACTTTTTGGGTGGAATATAATATTTCTTCTACCTACCATAGGTAAGCAACACAGAAAGAGAAAGGTTCAAGCTATTTTTATAGTTTAACTATGGCTGCTGGTGCAAATAATTATTAAAACACTATGCAGTAATCATTTTATGTGATTACTTACCTGTTCCTTGAACTGGGCCAGTGTGGGTGGCGTCTCTTTTAGTCCAGGCAACTCTGGATTTTCTGATGCAGCTATCATTATCTCTGTCTCTTCATCTGTTAGAGTGTGTCCATAAGTCAAAAACTGATTCAGGAATAACTGACGGTTTTCCAACCATAGATATGAGTATTTCTCATACTCTTGGCTGTACTCAGATGCCTACATCAATTATAAAAATAATGTAAACATATTCACATCTAAATATGTAATAACAGCTCATACATTTAAACAAATAAGAATGGTAGGATGCCAAAATATTCTTGAAGAGAATTAGTAAAGTCAAAATGCTTTAGGAGCTAATATGCAGAAGAGAGTTACTGATGAGAGTGTGTAAGAGGCAGATGTGTATGCATAAAGTTCCCAGTTTTAACAATGGGTGTTGAAGTAGCATCTATAGAGCAATGATTGGCTTATTCAATTATTTGAAAGTACATTTATGTGGAGTCAGAGATAGTAGGGAAGAGATTAAAGCTCACATTGCTAATTATTGGTGGTGTAGAAATGAACTCTGGACCAGCCCTGGAAGAAATGGTGGAGTTGACAGATATTATGAGAGACATTAAAGATCTAAAGAAATGGAAAAAAGAATGGATGAAAAAATGGAAGAATAGAAGAGGAATATTAAATACAAACAAATTGATAAATCAGCTGTGGCAGAACATTTTTGAAAATTTGATCATGAAATAAATCCAGATGTTAAATTATTAAAACACTTAAATGGACCCATAGATTTAATGATTTGGGAGAAAATATATATATTAAAGTATAAAATCATGCAATGAATATACCACCAATTGACTCTCTCACCAAATTTGTTTTGATTCCAGTAGTTAGCAATCATTAGCATACAATCTACCTAGTAGCAGTAATCATAACAATGTAAATAAACAACACCAAAAAGAAACTGAGACCAAAAGGAAATTAATGTTGACAATACAATAGATACATTTATTGCAAAAAATAGTCCAAGGATTCCAAAAGATAAGTGAAGATTTGTAACAATTATTATTATAATAACATTTAATTATATGTGTTACTTCACTATTACTAGCTTCTTTTTACATTTATAAGGATTAAAATATTTATAAATAGTGGAAATGTTGGAGAGTGGAAATATTGTTTAGGAATGTTTGTTTGTTCAAGAAAGGGCTGACTGGAAGTTCAGTTGGTAAGCAGATAAGAAAAATTTTAGAAGAAATAGGAATGGGAAATGTTTGGGATAGGAACATTGGCATGAGAAAGGGTTTCTGGAAAGAAGTGACAGCAAGTATAGAGGATATTGAAAAACAAAATTTATTTAGTACCTTAGGAGATAAACATTCACTGGAACTATAGAGAAATATAAAAACAGATTGGGGCAAAGAGAGATATGTGGATTTATGTGATAAAGCGGGGAAAGAAGGATATGCTTAGGCAAGAACAGGTGTGTTAAAACTAAGGGGGCTCAAAGGGGATTATGACAGTAAATGCCCAATGTGTGGAGAAAAAAAAAGCTTTGCATTGGGTTCTTAAGTGTGAGAAAACAGAGGTGTGGAGAAGGGAATTGAGATTTGATAGATGGGATAAACTTGAGATAGAGAATTACCAAAAAGAATTTTAAAAATAATAGAAGATAGTTTACTATAGTGTGTGGAAAATATTTAGGAAAAGAGTGAGAAATGATAATGAATTGTGAAGCAATGTAAGGAAGATGAAATGAGCAGAGGGGAGAATGGGATTATCTAGTATAAGTAAACAGGATTCTTATATACTAATAACCAGGGTGTTAGTGTGCATAATCCAAAGGAACAAATAACTATTAAAGATGGAAATTTAGATGAATGTGTTTAAAAAAAAAGAAAGGAAGAAAGGTTTACTATTGTATGAAATGTAACCAACGTTTATATTGTGATTTATGATATTATTTCATTCATTCAATTTGTGGAAAGCAAAACAAGCATGGTTGCAATCCATATACACTTTTGTAAACAAATCTTTCACACTTTGGTATTGCACCAGGAGAAAACAAACACAATTTTAAGGGGATAAGAAATCAAACTATTGACTTAGATTCAGAAATTCATATGGAATAATATTATTACAAAAACAATCAGTCTTTAGGAAAGGATACTTGTCTAATGTCAACATATTCATAATGAGGCAACCAATTGAAAACTACTATCAATTTAATTTAGAGGTTCAGTGCATTCATAGATTATGATGAAGTCTTTAAAAAAAATCTGATGTAATCCATTCACATGACTTTCTCTTCTGCAACAAATTTTTGTTAAAAAGTTAATGCTTTTATTTACTTCATGCTAAGTTAGAAAAAATTAGCAGAAATAGTCTTATAACTTGCTTCCCTGTAAGTAGAAGCGAAATAAGGGAATAACATAGGTTAACGTGATAGCAAAAGATGGTTGCTATGTGACTGAGTTCCTTTGTATGGACAGGAGTTGACAAATTCCTGTATGAGAAAAGTATGTTTTTTAAGGCTGAAACAAAAAATAAGGAATATCTAAAAAATGATCAACTCCACGAAAAAAATGTACATAACATAAATTGTGTGTTTTAATGTGCTCTACATTTTTTGTGTGGTAAGTTTTTGTTTATCTCTTACGGTTCACCAGTTACACAAAATTCTGTAAAATTCATCCAGAATAAAGTAGTCTTCAGAGGCCATTCCCTGAAAATTCAAGATATACATATTATTTGCCAAGTATATATCTTTAATATACAACATTTTTATCAAAATCGTTAGAGCCATTTTTTAGAAAATCAAAATTTTCGAAAATGTTTCCATGTGAAGGGTAGATGGGGGTGGGGGGATTTTCTTGAAAATCTTCGTGTCACATCCTTGGAAGATACTGAACTTAAATACCAAGTTTGGTATTTAACGGTCTTTTCGTTTTTGAGCTATGCTGCCCACAGACACACACACACACACACACACACAATCACACAGACAGACACACACAAACATGGACATTTTTCTAAAAATGCTTTTTTTGGATTCAGGTGGTCTCAAAGCATGTGTTTCTGCTGAAATCTCGGTATCGAATTTTTGGGTGCATTACAATACCTTCTCTATACACTATGTACATAGTACGAATAGAGAAAGTAATAAATAGCACTCTTCTGTGGAAGATATTACGGAACAGGTTCTCTTGCTAATACTTCGTAAGGGATATAAATATTATGGGTGCCCATAGATACAAAGAAAGATTCAAATTGTACAATGTGGTTTTCTTCCTTCTATCTTACATCACTTTATTTATGTGGTCATATTGTGACAGATCTAATAGGAGATAACTCAGGGATCAGTGTGTGGTGTACAGTTAGCCTCCAAGGTCTCATCCCTGTACTATATCTCCTGGCTTTATCGTGTCTTCATAAAGGCCTTAATGCTAGGCAACAGTATCTCTGCTTTTATATGTGAGAGGCAGATGACTGCTTTGTCACATGTCGACACAGAACTTAGAACAAGGCAACTTTATCAGTACTGCTAAATCTGCGAGTTAGATGGCATTAAGGTGCCATACAGTCTATCTGATTTCATAATCTGTGCATAGATGGCAGCAGATTGCCATCTATTATCAATTTGTACCCTTGTTTCAGACTTAAGTTGGAACTTTGGGTCATAGTACAAAATACCCAATATAATAGTTTCCTTGGCACTGAGGGAAGCTGCAAAAAAATTGAACCAATCAGTTGGGTTGGTCTATAAGATTTGTACCCAGGACCTCCTGTATATGGACCTCAGATATTAACATCTAAGCCATCTTGCTCTATGCAGAATGTATTAATTTCTCTTTCACAGATTCCTATACACCAAGTTGTCATAATCCACTTTTTAACAGTAAAGATTCTTCTCAATTTGATAGAAAAACCAGCTTTTCATTGCTTTTAATTTACATAAATATAAAAAAAAGTAATATTTTATGAAACCATATTATCTACTTACCTTATTATGCATTCCACGAACTTTTCTCAGAATGTCTTCCTTTTTGCTTGATAGTCTGTCCAAATCCATCATGTCTCTCTGAAGAAAAAATATTTATAAACTGAAAGTTTGCATCAACAAGTATTAAAAAACCTGACATACTACATTCGCATGACTTTCCCTACACATTGTAGATATTACTGTTTATTTTTAAGTAACTTCCACAAACTATTTTTATGATGGCTTATCTTTTCTCTTTACTTCATATTAATTGAAATATATCTTTACAAAAATATTTTAATTACACATTTCATTTTAGGTACAAGGGGAATATGGGAAAACAAATCAACTGTTAGATATTTACAAGTTTTTCGACTCAACATGGCTTACTCGCACATGTGTAAGGCAAGAGTTTAAGATTTGCGACTATTCATGTCCTTCTAAATTGGCACAACAAACAATGTATACAACAAACTTCCATCATATGTTATATTCAACAGCTTAGGAACAATAACCGGTCCTTGCTCCACCAACATGTAGGATTCCTAGTAATAATGTATACCCCACAAAGTAATAACTTAATAATAACAACTAACTATTAACTATCTCACAACTATTAAATCTCATTATCATATTGTTTCTTATTACATGCTATTGTTGATAAAACTTCTTCCTAATAATAAAAATACAGGAATTAAAATAGTGAAGTTTCTTCTCATTTTTGTGTTACACCTTTAAAAGAATATCATAATTTCAACATGTGTCCATTGCTTCTTCAGTTATTTCGCATGACTGAATCCTCCGGCTTGATGGCATCTCCTTCCATCAATCTACTACACTGCCCTCTGATGGTAGGATTGATGGACTTGAAAATCAGCTGGCTGTCAATTTTCGTGTCGAAGTTCATTAATTCTTATTTGAATCTGTGTATAAAAATATTTCCCACGTTGTCAATTCTGATGCCATCCTAGCTGATTTAACTAAAGATATGTCCCAGTTAATTTCATGATTTGTATACCAAAAAGTATAAGGACCCCACCAGTTTGTCTAAATGTTTATTTTGTGTGCGACTTCTGTGATATTTCTTTTGGTTTGACTATGTATATATTTTCACATTGTGGGCATTCAATTTTGATGTCCATTTTAAAAATGTAATAAAACAACACCGGATGAGAAGACAAAAGAGTAGCAGAATACACAAAACTTATAGAGGTGTGCATTGAATAGAATTACCTCAATTTAAATATAAAGTATACACACAAGAAAAAGGTTTAGCCATGGATAATCCGCTGCCTCTTATATTGGCTGATTTATTTATGTGAAATTTGAAATGTAATGTGGTAAAGAAAAATACACACATACTTAAAAATGGTATAGATGTGAATGGCACATTTGCAATAGTTAAAATATACACTTTAGACGAACATTAAAACTGCTAAACCTACAAGATGAGAATATTAAGTTTACAACAGAAGTAGAAAAAGAGAATGCACTACCAGTTTTAGATCTCAAGACAATGAGAGCCAATGGGAAATTACTATTTGCGAAATGAAATGGTGTTTTATTTATGGGCGCTCTTTAACTGCTGTGGTTCTCAGCATCCCATTCTATACTGAGCATGAAAGACTGCTTAATTTTGCTCAGAGACCTCTCTATCAGGCTTGAGGTTTTATTATGTGCCGTAAATCTATGACACAGGACCCATGGCTTTACTTCCCTTCTAACGGAAGCCATGCTAAGGATTTTTACGCCCAAAAAAATCCATCATCCTCTGCCGGGTTTGAACCCGCGACCTTGGGTATATGAATTTAGCATGGTAACCATTACACCACTATTTGGGATTTATAGAAAATATCATATATAGATAACTAAAGGTTTTAATCCAACTTCTCATAAGTATGTAGTGATTAATAGCCTAACACACAGACTGATCATATTCACTTGAAGGGGGAGGAATGTAAACAATAATATAATTACATAATACTGTTGGCAAATAAAAACAATTTTGATGATGCTTTACTGGGCAAAAAGATTAAATAGCAATCAAAAAAAGAAAACTAAACAAATTACCACCTTCTGACCAGCTAAAGACAAACCCATATATAAAATAAATTTACATTTCATCCTTGGGCTACTAAACAATTTGGAATATTTAACATTATACTGGCTCATAAAACCATCTATAATATCAAGAATCAGTTAAAATCAAAATATTTTGATCAAATACCATTTAATAAAAAGTCTAATATGTCATCAAGCCTGAGGATTCAGTCATGCAAAAGAACTGAAGAAGCCATGGACACATGGCAAAATCATGACATTCTTTTAAAAGTGAAATCTTGAGTATTAATCAAGCTCGGCTAAAATTGTAAAAAATGTCTTCTTTTCAAATACTCCAGTCCTCATTCAACAAACAGCAAGTTCTACAGCCATTTTCACTTGGCTCACTCTTTCACTTACTCTGAGGGGCTCACTAAAACATGTTCTTCTACCACCATTGCTGTCTTAGCACCCAATTTATTATAATAATATTAATGTAAAAAGTTTAGCTGCAATAATTTAACAAATGCATAGAAGAAAGAATGTCACAAATTTTCAGGCCTGTTGATTAGATAATGTATTTGGGAAAATTTAAACATGCAACTTGGAATATTTTGAAAATGGCTAATATACAAACTGGCATATTTTAATAAGACCCGCTTTGTGGTTTTACCCTTCTCTTATAATTTTCCAGGCATAAAAATTGTGCAACATTCAAATAATAATGAAGAGGGTTTCACAGGCTATTCACAGGAAAAACAAGATAAACATTTTATTAGTCATCCAAATCTAAAACATATTGTAACAGAAACTGTGTTTTATTTCTCCAACAAACCACTGAATTTTTCTCCACCGAATAATAATGAAAATCTGCTCACAAATCGCTATCTTTCTTTTATACTTTCACAACAATTCTCTTTCAATGCTTAGAATCTGTGGCCACTACTGTATGCTCTAAATTTCCTGTTGAAACTCACTCAACTGTTGTATGTTATGCATTCCCAGTTAAAACTAAAACTTTGCAGGTTTCATTCCCTTATTTATGTTAATCGTATGGCAGGAAATTTCCAGAAGCAGTCACACATGCAAACTACTGCAGGTGTCACAAACTTACTCAAATGTAACAATTGCAGCTTTGATATCAAAAGAACTTGCCGATGGTGCATATGTCTACAAATACAGGTGTAACAATTGATGGCAACAATCAGCTATGACTTACAAAGCAAGTAGTTCGCGCATGTTCAGTGATTATGGTCACAAGTCATAGTCACAATATGCCATTTTAATCAATATCATTACAGCTACATGAGTGGTTCAATGAGTATCCATGTTTCAAAATAGATGATGTTACTAAGGCAAGTTGCTGTTACCACGTGTACTGTTATTTGTTATATATCACCAAAATAAATGGTACTGATTTATAGGTCACTTGAATTTGGCAGGCACTTCAGTGAGCGGTTCAAAGGTGTATATCAATGGGAATGAAAAATCATATTTTGTATAAGTTGGAGATGAAAAAGTTGTCAGCGCAATGGGTGCTGCTATTGCTCAAAGTGCATATAAGTGGGTGCTATTTTCAACTTCAAAACTGTATTTGGGACTATTTAATTGAAATCTGAAGGACTTTTTGCATCAAGTTGTCACCATCAATGAACCCTGAATTTATCCTTATACTAACAAGCATCAGTCAAAACAATGGGTTTTTCTAGTGAATCTGCTCCAAAGTTGGCAATGATTTTATGGAATGAGAAGGGTGTCATACTCATTGACTTCTTAAGAAAAGAAAAGTGATTACTGGAAAATACTACATGACTTATCGCCTGAATCATCAAGAACAGGAGACACAACCCCATTTACCAAAGGAGAAAGTGCTGTTTCACCATGACAAATCACCAGCACATTCATGTACAGTTGTCACCACCAAACATGAATTGCTTTATCATCAAATGCTGCCAACCCCCCTTCTCATGTTTCACTGACCTGACTCCCTGTTGATTTCTTTTTGTTCCCCGTGAAAAAAATGGCTTTTGGAAACAAATTTAGATCAAATGAAATCATTATCAAGACAGAGGCATAGTTTGCAGAGCTTGAAGATTTATGTTTTTAAAAGGGTTAAAAAATTCCAGAAATGTCAAGAGAAGTTTATATCCCCAAAAGAGGACTATGTTGAGAAATTCATTAATCTGTCTCTTCATTCCTAAAACCGATACTTAATTGAACCACACAAATGTTTTGGTGGAACAAAGGGAAACATGAAATATTTTAAAACCAGAGGCAGTAACATCTAATAACAAGACAAAAGTTAAATGGAATGCAATACTTCCACCACCTATATAAATAAGGGCTATAGAAAATAAAAACTGTGCATTATCCTGACTTTATTTTATTCAAAAAAATATTTTCATAAAATGGAACTGTCATTTTTAAAACTTATAACATAAATATCTATTCTATAAGACAAGAATATTTAATAGCACTGTTTCATTAATACTGTTACAGTGCCGTGTGTGTGTATGGGCATTCTGATGTTCGGCTTGGTATGCGAGTCGGTACAGTTGGAGGCCTTGGGATGCATAACCACACAGGATGTGGTTTCAGTGATCGATGAATCAAAGTTTGTGAAATAGTAGAGGTCACAGGCATATCACAACGTACAGTGTTCTTAATTTTGCACCGAAAATTATGTCTGACAAAGGTCTCGGCTAGAAGGGTGCCGCGGTTTCTCTCAGTCGAGGATAAACATAATCCTGTGATCGATTTGGAGGTTGGTTTGGCACTTTTCCATCGCAATAGGGACGGGTTTCTGCATTGATACATAACTGTGGATGAAATATGGATATACTACTACATTTCAGAAACAAAAGTACAGTCGAAACAGTGGGTTTTTAGAGGTGAACTGGCTCTGAAGAAAGCAAAGGTGGTGAAATCTGCATTCAAGGCGAGGGCCTCGGTTTAATGTGGCAAAGAAAAAGATTCTCTTCCATCAAGACAATGCAAAGGTGCACACCTGCACAGTTTCAATGGCAAAAATAGTAGAATTAAGGTTCAATTTACTGCAACATCCACCATATTCACTAGATTTGACCTCAGTGAATTTTTTCTATTACCAGAATTGAAAAAGTAGCTTGGCAGTAAACAATTCACATCTAATGAAAGGTCATCTCCCAAACAGATATCTTTCCGAAATCCTACTTTTTGGAAGGCTTAAAACAGTTGGAAAAATGCTGGGAAAAGTGTATCAAGCTAAAAGCAGATTATGTTGAAAAATAAAAATCTACTAAAATAATTTGTTTTTCTATTTTTTCTAAGGATTTATTGAATGCCCCCTCGTACTATATAATCAGGAGGTATAAAAAAGCAATTGCCAGACTTGCAAGTGTTCAGTTCAGAAAGCAACTTCAGAGTACACTTGATTTGCCGAAAATCAAACAAGTGTTGCGCCAATGAGAGATAAAATTGTGCTACAGCACTGAATTAAAGATATTTACTACAATCATAGGAATGAAAAAATAGATTTTGTTACAGAATATATATATTAAGTATAGCTAGATGTATTACTGCCATTTAAAGTTTAAACTTACCTTATAGTTAGGGATATTAAGATGCTTAGCAACACGAGGAATAAAATATGACATTCTAAATATATCAAAAATAAGCCCATCCATGTTTCTGTAGAAACATCTGTAGTTTGTCATTTCCATTGAAGGGTTGAAAGCAATTTCTGTTTCATGAAGTTCCAGGGAGGCTTCTAAAAAGGGAAGTGGTCTCAGTTCTGGATTCATTTCATTCAGGAGATACTGCAAACTTAAATAATACATGTGCACATTAATTAAAAACAGAAATATTTTAATATTTAAAGTAATGAATGCTTGCCTTGTACTTGAAAAATTGTTGTTTAAAGAGAAACCTACATTTTGGTTAAGGGGATAGTGTAGTCTAGACTGAGTGCTATTACACCCTGGAGGCAATGTATCAAAGGAAATTAAAAAAATCCACAATTTTCTTCTAATTATTTTTACTATTATATCATATACTCAGAATATAAAACATGTAGTGCACATAAAATTTTTAATCAAACTTGTGAAATTGTTAAAATATCAATTTTGACTTTCTCTAGCATATATGTAGGTACATACAATGTGCACAGATGATGATTATTGGGGTTTAAGGGCGCTCAACTTCTAAGGTCATTAGCGCCCTTATTAATACTAAACGGTAGCTAGAAAAAGTATTGATTCCATCCAAAAATTCAATCTCAACATTTCACTGGAAATATTTGTTTTGAGATCCCCTGAGTCCAGAAAATCCATTTTTAGAAAAAACGTGTGGGGTGGTGTGTGGGGTGGTGTGTGGGGTGGGGTGGGGTGTGCATGCGTGTGTGCATGGGTGGGTGGGTGGGTGTGTGCATGCGTGCATGCATGCATGAGTGTATGTGTGAGAGTGTGTGTGTGTGTGTGTGTGTGTGTGTGTGTGTGTGTGTGTGTGTGTGTGTGTGTGTGTGTGTAGTATCTTCAAGGAAGGAAAATCCTTCCAACCCAAACTCCCCTTTATATGAAAAAAAAAAAAAAAAAAAAAAAAATAAATTGACAATTCTGATTTCTTAAAAAATGGCTCTAACAATTTTGATTAAAATACTGATATTAAAGATATTTGCATGACAAATAAAATGTAAATCTTGAATTTTATAGCCTCAGAGGATTCTTTATTCTGGATCAATTTTGCTGTATTTTGCATAACTGGTGAACTGCAAGAGATAGACAAAAACTTACTGCACAAAAAATGTACAGCTTGTTAAAATTCACAATTTATGTATATACATTTTTTTCCGTTGAGTTACCATTTCCAACATATTCTTTGTTATTGGTTTCAGAAAGTTTTATCATACAGGAATTTATAAATTCCTGGCCATGCAAACAAAGAGATTTCGACCACTTAGCAACCAGCTTTTAAAAGAATTTAAAAGATCATTTTAGCCTGTTGTATTTCCTTATTTCCCCATCTACTTACAAGGAAGCAAGTAACAAGACCATTTCTGCTACTGTTTATCTTGATTAGCATGAAGTAAATAGAAGAAAAAACTTTTTAACAACAGTTTGTTACAAAGATGTACGAAAATTCATATGAGTAAAACACATCAGATTTTTTTCCATTTATTTTTCTTTCCCTCACATGAAATTGTTACCATGAAAAAACATCTGAATGCCTTTTCTATATGTTTTATACAATTAAGCCCTTCTTTCTAATTTAAAACAATTTTGGTACAAATCTGTATTTTGCATAACATAAATTGAATAGAAGACTGACATTTTATATGAATAATATAATGGATAGAATGAATCTGTTATTCATAGAAAAATAGTACCTTTTAAACCAAATAATTTACCGTTAAATTAAATTAACATATTGACCTAATAGTTGGCTAAACTATGTATGAAGCCTGGGACTGATAGAACTTACAATATTGTTAAGTCGCCATTGGGGTATATCATCTCAAAATAATTTCAGATCACCTTATGTTTTACCAGGAAACATGTGAGTCAGTTAAGGAATTTAATCCATGCTGGCATTTGCCATGGTAACTCAACGATTAGATTAATTGGCTGGAGACTGCAAGATCTGTGATTCAAATCCCAGCTATATCATTGAATTTTTCAGTCTGACACTACCTATCTAATATAATTTACTGCCATTTACATTAGCACACTGCATTTGAGTTTTGACTCACCTCACTTCTATAGCTTTAGACAGTCCATCAACTATAATGTTATCAATGTACTCCAGATAGGCAAACCAATTCATTACCTGATCATCATTAAGTCCATACTGAAAATAAAGTACAGAAAATTAGTACTAATGTGCTATTTATTTGGTATTATTACTTTCAATAATGTTTTATACATCAAATGGAATAAACTCAGCCTTTATTTTAGGTAGCTACTCTTTTGGACAATCAAGCATTAGTCTCTTATGGTCCTACTCTTGCTATGTGAACAATGGAATTTATGTGATTAATTATAACAGCATATTAACAAAATCTGAAATTCCAACAGCTTTACTGTGCAGCACAATTGTTTATTTGAAATGCAGGAATTTGTGTGAATAGTTAATATTATATTCTCTATGAATCTGGCAAAAATTACATTTGTTCTCTTCATGATGAATGGCTGACAAATGATAAGGAATGCTTAGATAAAGAAGATCTATTGAGCTCATCTCTGTTCTCGTTTAATGACTTAGTTCACTTAGCAAATGCATTTCATATTATGTTAAACATAATGTCTGGATTATCTTTCTTTGATAAAACTACAGCTCCTAATATGGTAAATGCAACATGCACATAAATAATGTGCATATGGACAGATGATAGGAACAGAATGTTAAAAAACATTGGAAATTTATATTTAAAACAAACTAGAGAGTAAGTGGTGGTGGTGGCAGTAGCAGTGGGGGTGGGGGTGGCAATGGTGGTGGTGGCGGCGGTAGCGGCAGTGGCAGTGGCGGTGTTGTTGTTGTTCAACTACAAAGTCATCAGCACAATTATGAAACAAATCATAGCAAAAACCAGAAACAAAGGTCAATAAAATAAAATATAAATATGGTTGGTTGGTATCTGATGTTAAACGCTTGATAATGAAATCATTCATTTTCTTGGACTCCAATATTTAGCTGGGAGGTTGTAATCTTCTGTAAAAGTCGGACAATGTAGAAGATAATCATGATACATTTTTTCATTTAAGTTACAGAAAAGACTAGGAGTCTCTGTTATGCCAAATCTGTAAAAGTATTTTTGTAAACAGTCATGTTCTGTTACTAATCTGAAGGTTGCTACTGCAGATTTTTTTGGTAATGTAAAAATATTATAATCTTGTAAATTTTTCCATTCTTTTTCAGATATTTCATTTGTTTATTCTTCACTGATTTTGTTTATTATACTTATTTGATATTATTCTTTTAATAGAGCAAAAAGGGTTTAAACTAGGTGTTGATTAGGTGATAATTTTAATTCCCTTTTTGGCCAAAAAATCAGGAATTTCATTAACTATTATTTCACAATGGGCTGGAATCCATTGAATTACCACTCTTTTATGTAAATGGATTAATTGTTGTATTATTTTACGACATTCTAGAATATTAATGCTTTTGGGTGTTTTATGTCATTGCTATAATGACTGCTTTTGAATCAGATAGGATTACATTTTTTTTCAAATTGTTACTTTTTCTACATTGTACTATGTACATAGTGTATAGAGAAGGTATTGTCTTGTACCCAAAAATTTGATATCAAGATTTCATTGGAAATACATGTTTTGAGACCTCCTGAATCCAAAATAAAAAATTTTTAGAAACAGGTGTGTGTGTGTGGGGGGGGGGGGACAGCATAGCTCAAAAATGAAAAATCCATTAACTACCAAACTAGTATTTAAGTTCAGTATCTTTCAAGGATGCGACATGAAGATTTTCAAGAAAATCTCCCCACCCCCAACTACCCTTTACGTGGAAAACTTTTCGAAAATTTTGATTTTCTCAAAATGGCTCTAACGATTTTGATTAAAATATCATATATTAAAGACATTTACATGACAAATGTATATCTTGAATTTTCTGGGAATAGCCTCTGAAGACATTTTGCATAATTGGTATACCGTAAGAGATAGACAAAAACTTACTGCACATAAAATGTAGAACTTGTTAAATCACATAATTTATGTTATGTGGATTTTTTTTCCTGGAATTGACCGTTTTAAGATATTCCTTGTTATTGACTTTAGTTTTAAAATACTTGATACTTTTCTCATATGGGAACTTGTCAACATCTGACTTCACAAAGAATTGGATTTCTATACTATAGTAACCATATTTTAAAGCATTAGACTGTCGATTTAGTCTAGTGCATCCCCTTATTTCCCTTCCACCTATAAGAAACTATGTAATAAAACTGTTGCTGCTAATGTTTATCTCGATTAGCATGAAGCAGATACAAGAATAAGTTTATCAACAATCATTTGTTACAGAGAGGTAGAGAGAATCATGTGAATGGAGCACATCAGATTTTTTTATATGATAAAAGAGATTTTGTAGACTTAAAGAATTGCCTTGATTTTGTCATCAAAATTGTTGAATATATATCTAATTTTCAATAAAATGAGAAGAGTGGGCATGTTGCTCCAGCACTGGTGCCTCCATCATTTGGTAGACTGGAACCATCTGTAAAAATATGTAATCATTCAGGGAAGGATATTGTAAATTTATTATTTCTAGTGACATCTGTTTTAAGATGTCTGGAGAAGTTTCTGATTTCTTGACATCTTCCGTTAGATGGAGGTTATATTGAATTTCAAAGAGTTCTAGAGGATTGTTTCTTATTTGTAAATTTTATTTTAAATTTGGGATTTGTAATTTCTATTTGATTTTATGTGCTATACTTAAGAAGCTTTGTTAGATTTTAAAATGGGTTTTGGTTTTTGCTGAATCTAATTATTATGAGGTAACCTTATAAGTTTCTCGTATTTTAAATTTTTCTACAGTTATTTTTTATAGTTATTAGAATTTCTTGGCAGTAGTGAATAATAGATTTTATGTATATCTGGTTGAGGGTGTTTAAGGTTTGTATATTGCAGACCCACTTTTTCTCTGGTAATCGCTTTAATAATGGTAGTTTTTTTTCCACTTTTCTGCATATGTTTTCCATATGTTTCTTCCAAGTTAATTTTGTATCAAAAGCTATTCCTAAATATTTTGTTTCATGTGTTTCAGTTACTCTTTTCCCTTCTAATTTTAATTAAGTAATGGTTTCTTTCTTAATGAAAATAATTGATAGTTTCTCTTCTGTATATATATCTTCATTATATTTTGGGATGTCCAGGTTTCTAAATGAGTAAGTGATTGAATTATGTTCATTAACTGTTGGTTTTGAAGTCCATATTACAATATTGTCAGCAAAAAGTATAATCTTTGTTTAGGGATTTTCTATGTATTTAGCTAGATCATTAATATAGATATTGAATAATGTGGTACTAAGAATAGAACATTCTGGTAACTCTTGCTGTGTTTGTTGATACTTAGAAAGATGGTTATCATAATTTGTAGCTATGAAACATTGGATAATATTTCTGAGCCACTGAAGCATGTTACCTTGAATACCTAACATTTGCATTTTTTCTAATAATTTAAATCTCCAAATAGAGTCATATGCTCCTTGTAGATCAACAAATATTGCTAAGCTAACTTTTCTCCTATTGATTGTCTTTAATATCTTCACTCAGATGTATAATTTGTTGATTTGTTAAACGTAATTGTCTAAATCCAGCTTGATTGGGGAGAGTAAATTATTTGTTTCTAGATACCAATTTAGATGATTTGAAACTATTTTTTCCATAGTTTTAGCAATTACACTGGTCAGTGATATTGAACGATAAAATGAAAAATTATTAGCTGTTTTCTTTTTTATAAAAATAGGTGCTATGATGGCCTTCTTCCAGTCATCAGGAACTTTTGTGCTCCAAGGAAGTTACACAGGGAAAGTAATTGAATTTTTGCTTTATTACTAAGGTGTTTGAGGAACTCTGTATGTATATTATCTGGGCCTGGAGATTTCTTTTTATTTTTGATTATTAATAGCTATATTTAGTTCTTTGATAGTGAAGTTTTTATTAAAAATACTATCCTTTGTGTTGTTTGTTGATTTTATGTAATTTTTAAGGTTCTCTTTCATTGATTTTTGTTCTTTTTTTATCTCCGAGGGCAGCATAGTATTAGCATAGTATTTCTTAAATTTATTGGCTATTTCATTTGCAATTGTTATTTCTTTGTTATTGCGAATAAATAGCTATATTTAGTTCTTTGATAGTGAAGTTTTTATTAAAAATACTACCCTTTGTGTTGTTTGTTGATTTTATGTAATTTTTAAGCTTCTCTTTCATTGATTTTTGTTCTTTTTTTATCTCCGAGGGCAGCATAGTATTAGCATAGTATTTCTTAAATTTATTGGCTATTTCATTTGCAATTGTTATTTCTTTGTTATTGCGAATAAATGGTGTTTTCTGTTGTTCTTTTTTATTTTGTATATTATACGTAAAGCTATAGGCTTTTTGTTCATCTTTTCTATAACCCATTTTTTGTAAAAAGTTGTTAAAATTTTCCCTCTTGGAATTATTTACTTCTTTTTTGAATTGTGCATATAATTTTCTCCAACTATATTAAATACAAATAATAGTGAAAGTTAAATATAAAATTCAATGTATACAAAGCTAATCATGACAAAAGCCACATAAGTAGGTTAAACTAAATCCTCAGCTGAAAAGTTACCTTTTATAAAAATGTTAAAATCTTATCTACTACTCAGTTATCATCAACTAGGAGCTCTGCAAGATTGACCAGCAGTTGCAGAGATTCCTGAATATGTGCTAGATGAATACACTCTTGCAACACATGACAGATAGACAAATCTTCCTCTATATTGCGGACAGATTGCAGTAGCCAATATGCAATCAAGCCAATATCACTTCCTCACATCAAGAGAGACGATATGAAGTTACCCAGTTTATTGGACATCTTTCACTACTCTAAGCTTTTTTCCTGCAAAGAGCTGACCACTCTTCATGCCAGCACAAAAGTACTGCTCTGTGCTCACAAGCATTCATCCATCCACCAAGGTACCGGATTGGTACTGATGACAGGTTGAACAGTCAACCGCAGAATAGACTGCGCATCAGAATCAAGAATTGTTTTCGAGAGATGTTCTGCTAAAACATTCACAGATCGTGCCTGTAATGAGAAACAGCCAACCAAAAGTAATGGTTCCAGCTAGCTTGATCAAAGTGCCATTTAAGTAGATGTGTGGAAAGTCATGGAAAGTGGTCATTAGAATATAAATCAGGGATGATAATCCACTAAGGAAAATGCTAACTGTGGTGAACAAACTGCCATATCCAGGTGTGAAAAACTGTTGAAAGCATCAGAAAGAAATGTAAGCTCTCCAGTGTTTAGGAGAGTTAGGTTATAATTATCCAAGAAATTGACAATTAGCTTATCTCTTGCACAAGCAAGAGCCCCATAGTGGATGGTGGGCATTCACATTATCTACCAACAGAAAAGGTTTTGGTACCTTGGAAACTAGATCTTCTAAACCAGCGAGTGAAAAGTCATCAGACATAGGCAGATATATATAAGAAATGGTGATCTAGTGAATGGCAGTTAATCCTTACATAGTCTGAACTGGATGTCAGACTGTAAGGGCACTGATACCATGAATATATCATCTCTGATAAGTATCAAAGTGACCCATCTTCCAGTGATAGATCATACCTTACATGGGTGTACCATTTGATTTTAAAGCTGTCTTGTGATGGAGCTTAGTCACTTGCAAACATTTGACCAAAGGATCATTCTGGTTAAGTAACAGTTCCTCTCTGGTCAATGTGTTCTTATTCCACATATGTCCCATTGTAAGATAGTCATGGCCTTTATTATGGAATAAGTTCTACATTGTGGTCATTTCTATTTTGAAGGTTGCAGTGATCAGTTCAGTTTATTCTTTTTTGGTAAAATGTAAATGGCATGTTATTTATGGATGCTCTTTAACTCCTGTGGTTCTCAGCGTCCCATTCTAAATTGGGCATGAAAGCTTAAGTTTGCTCAGAGGTCTCTCTATCAGGCTTGAGGTTCTTTTACATGCCATAAATCTACGACATGGGACCAACGGCTTTACTTCCATGCTTTTATGCCCAAAACCCATTGTCCTCCGCCAGGTTTGGTGTCAGGCTATCACCTTCTACAGAGGATGGCCCTGACTTTTTATTACAGTTCTTCTGGCAGAGAGGGCAGTATCCTCCTGCTCCATCTCCTCTACTGGGGAGGACCTCTTTCCAATTAAAAATTGGAATACCTCAAACTGATTGGAAAAAGAGATTGGCAAAGATGTCACCAACCTGTGTCCTTACCAGAAGATTTGCATTGAGTTTTAAGTGGACTTTTGTTTCCCTTCATTGTTTTGGGAGCAGGCTTTATGCTTTCTTTGAGGAAGTCAGTTCTTTCATAGCTGGTCTTGAACTTTATTTCAGGTGCATTATATATTATCATCTTGCCAGGCTTATTGGTCGACGTCAATTACTTTGGTGGCAACATAGCAGGTCCAGATTAGCAGATGTTGATACTGACTTAGATGTCAAAGTCAAAGGCTTAGGAGGTACTCTAACAAGAGAACTATTTCTGCAATAGTGGTACCATTTATATCATGGGTCTGAATTAATTTTCCCACTTGGTACCGATTTAGCTACAACTGAGTTAGACTTTGGGATAGAGGGTTGGTGGATTCCAAGAGTTTCCAGGCTTCCAAGAAGAACACCTTCTCTTTAACCCGAATATCCTGGATTGTCTTTTCCTCTGCAAAACGGGGACAGTTACGGGAACTTGACTGATGTTCACCGTTGCAGTTAACCCACATTGGAACTGACATACATTCTCCATTGCAAGATATCACCACAGTTGACACAGGTAGACTTGCCATTGCAGAATTCACTGGTGTGGCCAAAGTGCTGACATTTATAATATCTGATATTTATATTATATGTGGTCTAACCTTGATGGATTCATACTCTGCCATAATACTTTGTGGGAGATCTACCTGTTCAAAGGCAAGAAGCAAGGTATGGGTTGGCACGAATTCTCCATTTACTTTTTGTTGAAGACGATGTACAGATATGACAAATTGATCAATAAGATTTTCTTGAATTTTCTCACTGGTCAAACTGTCCAATGTTTATCATACCATATAAGGCGTTCAAGGTCTTGTGCATGTCAATCTTCACTGGATAACTGGCTAACATATTGTCCTTTAAGTATTTTGACAGCCTGATATGGTGATTGTGCTTCTACCAGGAGCATGCCATTACAAGCTCTAATGCAAAATTTTACAGGATCAATAATGTTATCAAGACCCATTGGATCACAAAAGAGCTCACATTTGAGAAACTTCTTCCTCTGTTTTATTAACATGCAAGTAGCAAGGACCACAACACTTAACTATTTCTTTTCCTTCCTCAGTACCATATTTAATGCATTCTTTTTGCTATTCTTTACTTGCTAACTGATAAAAAAGTTTTTATGTATATAATATCATGAGTCAAAAACATACTCTGTTTTTATTTGAGAAGAACATCAGTTTACTGAGAATTTAGAGGATTTACTTGTGATTGAAATTAAATTTTAGTATTGTGAGAGTGACTCAATAAGTACCTATGTTTATTTTAAAATACGAATTATTAGTTTTCACATAATTCCATTTTAAGGATATACACTTCTCCCAACATTTCTGCCACTTTTTAACCTTTCCAAATAATAGGAAATGTCAAGCTCTGCAAAATATGTTTCTGTCTCGACGATGGCCTCCTCATTTGATCCAAATTTTGTTCCCATGAGTAATTTCTTCATATATGGGAACAAGAGGAAATTGCATGGAGCCAGATTGGGCATATATGGAGGGTACAGCAGCAATTTATAATGTAATTCATACAGTTTGGTGGCGACAACTTGGATGAATGTGCTGGAAGGTTGTTTTAGTGAAACAACACTTTCTTCTTCTTCGCCAAAGTGCCTCCTTCAACTTATTGTCATATTAAGGGCAATAACTCACTGTCTAGTAATCAGTTTTCCTTTTTCTAAGAAGTCAATGAGTATGACATCCTTTGTATCCCAAGTATTACTTCGCGAGTATTATTTTTCCAGCCATTGATTCTGTCTTTACCTTCTTTGGGGCAGGGTCATCCATTGTTTGATTATTGCTTGGTTTCCAGAGTATGAATTCAGGTCTCATTGATGGTGATAATTCAATGAAAAGATCCTTCAGTACCTTTAAACTCAGCTTTGAAATTGAAAAGTCAAAGCTACTTTCTGTGCACTGTGAACAATCATGCCATGCATCGCTCTTACACTTTTTCATCTCCAATTTATCAAGCAAAATATAAATTGCCATTTCCATTAACACTCTTATGGACTTTGTCACTTTGTGAACTTTCATGCAACAATCTGCATGAATCACATAATGGGCTGTTTTAATGACCTCCTAAGTAACCACATATGCCAATCATTCAGGGCGCTCATAAAAATGGATGGTTGACCATATTTAAAGCCATTGAACCAATACTTAACTGTTGTTTCTACAAATGGCAAAAAGTCTGTATAAACAATATCCATTTCAAAATAAGAACTGAAGCTTTCCTGACGACGTGCTAATTCAAACTCTTCTCGGGCTTCTAGCCAGGTAATAAACTTGGCTTGACACCACCGTTTCGAAGAAGTCCTCGTCTTCAGGGTGAACGAGGAAGATGCACTTCTTCGAAACGTTGGTGTCAAGCCAAGTTTTTACCTGGCTAGAAGCCTGAGAAGAGTTTGAATTAATATCCATTTCGCTTTTTATCTCCTCACACGTTTTCCCATCTAAAAATAAAAAGTGAATTATCACTGAGCAATACTACAGTTTTTCCATTTTAGCGAAAACATATTGAATGATTAAATGAAGTATCTGACAAATCCAAACTAACCTATGAATGTACCACAATTATTTGGCAATATGTAACAAATGAAAGTAGGTAATGTTGCATCCTTTGTATCCAGGGCTGCATAATGTTATGCAGGCAATCAATGAAAACCAAATCTAACAGAATTTCAAGCTGCCTTAATTTACAAGGCATGAAGTTGGAATAGATTCCATAATGGGGGAGTAAAGTGCAAAATTAACAATTTATATATAATTGAAAGTTAGTTGAGTCAATTTTGTAACACTACATCACTTACTTTTTATTTTGGAAAACATGCTTCAGAAGCCAAAGGAATTGACAATGGAAGCACATGGCTTCTGAAACATGTTTTCCGAAATAAAAAGTAAGTGAAGTAGTGTTACAAAATCGATTTAACTAACTTTCAATTGTTAAAACACATCACTGTCACAAAGTCCACGATTTATCAGGATAATTTATATACATTTTGTTAGTTGCCTGTGTGTATGCATTACAGAATAAATGAGGCCTCCCCTTCATATAGTAATGAAATATGAATAATTCATTTTCCATATAACCTCAATGCATAACCTCACACATGTTTGCAATATTAGATTAGCCTTAATGTTTGGATTTTTTGTGATATATTTAACAAATACAATCTTCTGTTACAGGTGGCAGTGTGATACATAACCTGAAATGATTATTAATTCCTCAGAGATATGGATGTGATGTCTTGTGCATGATTGTTAAATAACCCATTTTACCAATGGATAACACTGCAAACACTATTAAATAATACAAATCTTGACATTTGGATTTAAGGTTATGCAGTGTAAGACATGATAAGAGAGGCTAACCTATCAAACCAAGGATCACAGGATTGAGTCCAGTTAAAATGTATATTCTGCCCTGTAGAGAAACTGTGATAAAGGACAGGGAGGGCCCAACTAAAGCAATCAGTGTGATGGAATGGTTGGATGCTGATGGACTTTGATTTAATGCAGAAAGGCAAATTTTACCATTTTATTACGTAAAAAAAATTACTCATACCATTATGTAGTATAATCAGATACTACTGCAGCTATCATGGATCTGTGTCATGCAGTTTAAGGCATGGTATGTGAGAAAATAAAAAAAAGTAAATGGCGTGTTATTTATGGACGCTCTTTAACTACTGTGGTTCTCAGCATCCCATTCTAAATTGGGCGTGTAAGACCGCTTAATTTTGCTCAAAGCCTCTCTATCAGGCTTGAGGTTCTTTTATGTGCCGTAAATCTACGACACGGGACCCACGGCTTTACTTCCCTTCCGAAGGAAGCCATGCTGAGGATTTTTACACCCGAAAAAATCCATTGTCCTCCGCCAGGTTTGAACCCGCGACCTTGGGTATATGAAGTTAGCATGGTAACCATTACACCACGGAGGGCGACTATGGTATGTGAGAGTTGACCCTACTGGTATGGTCATGCAGATATGTGCATTTTATCATTTTATTATGTAAAAAAATTACTCATACCATTATGCAGCACTATAAGATCAGATAGTACTGCAGCTATCATGGGTCTGTGTTGTGCAGCTTAGAGCATGCTTTGTGAGAGTTGGCTATACTGGTATGGTCGGAGGTTCGCACCGCAAAGGACCAAAATGTTTTTCTTATAAATTTTAACACCTACCTCCATTATTCTTGAAAGAGTTAAAGCATAATCTCACACAATTCTGCTATATTAAATTAATCTTAAAATCTGGATGTTTTGTACTATCTTTATTTAACATATAATACAAAGTTCTATCATAAGGTAATAAATAGGAGGTGCGTGTCACATAAGTGTAATATGAAGTAATTATTAAAGCTTAAACTCATGCAATATTAAATTAACCTTAACATCTGAATATTTCATAATAGGCTAATTTAACAAATAATACCTACAGTCACTCAAAAAGTATTTGTCTAACTAGCCTTTTGAAGTTTAAAAGAGATAAAGGTTAGAAAATTAAACAATGAAGTTTGACTTGAACACTGGTTTATTTGTTATGTTCTAACAATACATTATATATTAACCAAACATTCTTTTCTGTTTCAATCAAAAATAAGAAAAATAAACAAATCACAATGCTCTCTTTTTATGCCAAAGATATATTCGTCTCCGTAATGCTTTGACTTATGGATATATATCTTAATACTTGGTGGGCCCTCCTTTCCTCTTTATCTCACACAACCTTCTAGGTATTGATCTCACAAGATTTTCTGTAGTTTCCCTTTTAAATTTTTTCCACTCCTCCATTAATTGCTCCTTAAGGTCATTCTTGCTAGATATTGGGTGTTTTCGTATATTTTCTTCAAGAATTCACCATACATTCTCAATAGGATAATTGTGGGTATTGTGGACGTGTTTCCATTCATCTTGGTGTGCTGTATTACAACCAGAGCCTTGTGTTCAGGGCTGTGTGTTTGGGGTCATTCTCTTGTGTGAAGATGTAGCCATTTGTAAGACCCATATTATTTACCCTCTGTGAAAGACGTGACTTTAATAAGTTTATATAGAGTCTGCAGTTCATGTTTCCATCAATAAAGTGCAAATCACTTACACCCCCATACAAGCACAGATCCTCCACCATGTTTGACAATGGTTGTAAGATTTTTCATTTCCAACTCGCAATTTTTCTAACGCCATATCCTTACTCTTCCTTTGGATACACATATATTAAATTTACTTTCATCAGTATAAATTAATTTTTTCCAGAAGTTGTAATTATCATTTATGTGATTTTTCACATATGCCAGTCTCTTCCTTCTATTAATCATGCTTATATATGGATTTCTGCAGGCTATTCAGTTGTATTCAGCCTCAGGAAGAATATTTCTTATTATCTGTGGATTTGCTGTTTTCCTGTTTCCTTTTCCACTTCTGCAGCAATCTTTGTAGCACTCAATTTGGGATCTATTTTCACTTTTCTCACTATATGTTGTTTTTCAGAGTCATGATTGACTTCAACTGCAGAGTTACAGGTGGCATTGAGTTTGACAAATTGCATGCTTTCACAATCTAATATCGTTGAAATTAAATTTTGCCAACTTCTGGGAATTAGAACAGATTAAATACAGATGAATGGCAATATATATCTAAGACCAAATGAGTTAAACAAAATTATTTGATCCAGCGTTGTTTATAAGTGGTCAATTAACTGCCATTTGAGTTTGAAATTAAACTCTGAATGTACGTCACTTCTATTCCCTTTCACTGTTTGTCAGCCTAATTGTGATCATAGTGATTTCTTCCTTTCTAAGGTTGGTATGATTTAGCGAGATTGCCAGTATCTGGATGCAATACAACACTACCTGACAGTACAGATCTTAACACCAATTTGCCTTAGCAACACAATCTACTTTGAAACACACATTTATTGAATTAGAAAGTTACAGAATTTTTTTTTTCTACCAAGATATAGTTTGAAGCTTCTGCTTTGGATATTATTTGTTTCTCATGTGTAGCTCTAGTGAGAAAAGCACAAACTATGCAACAAAGATGGCATGCCTGTTGCTACCACCCAGTTGTGAAGAGCAGCAAGGTGTAGTGCAATTTTTATGGGCTAAAGACCATAACCCAAGTGAAATTCACAGGGATATGTGTGGCATGTATGAGTACAACTGTGGTCTGCATTCTTCAAAGACAACTGCGATAACCTTCACGATGTGCCAAGTTCCAAAATACTGGCAACAGCTGCAACCATGCAGAATGTCACAGCCATTGAGGTAGCAACTTTGATTAACCAGCAGATCCAATTGTGAACCTTATCTCAGCATTTCAACATTTTATACAATGCAGTGTACAATATTGTGCATAATACATTGCAGTTTCGTAAAGTTAGTGTTAGGGAGTATCTAAGAAATGGCGACCACAAGGGCCAGCAAATAATGACAAGCTTGGATCACTTATCACATTATGCTGCAGAAGGGCATTACTTTCTGAATGGAATCATCACTGGTGATGAGTCATGGGCATACCTCTGCACACAAAACAAAGCAGGCCTATATGGAGTGAAACTCCCTACTTCCCCAGTAAAGGAAAAATTCAATGTGACTTAATATGCTCATAAAGTACTTGTGGCAATATTCTAGGATATGATTGGTTTGGTAATGGTGGACTTTGATGAACATGGAACCACTGTGAATATTGCAGCATACATTAAAACATTGGTAAAGATGTGCTGTGCCCTTCATAACAAATGCTGTAACATTCATTCAAACTTCTTCACGACAGTTCTTGACAATGCTGCACTGTTCATGAGAAAATCAACAAATTTGGTTGGGAAGTGCTTCAGTATCCTCCATACAGTCTAGATCTGGCACTGTCAGACTTTCATTTTTTAAGAAATTCCCGGCCAGTAAATGCTTTGCATCAAATGCAGAAGTGAAAACAGCAGTCTGCAGATGGCTCTACTTCAGCTAAACAGGGTATTTTGAAATTGGTATCACGATGGGAGAAATGTGTTGAGAAAATTGGTGACTATATAGAAAAATCTGATGTGTTCCATTCACATGACTTTCTCTACCTCTCTGTAACAAAATATTGTTAAAAAGCTTATGCTTCTAATTACTTCATGCTAATCAAGAAAAAAATTAGCACAAATAGTGTTATTACTTGCTTCCTTGTAAGCAGAAAGGAAATAAGGGAGTACCATAGGCTAAACTAATAATCAAAAGCTGGTTGCTATATGACTGAAGTTTCTTTGTTTGTATGGACAGGAGTTGACAAATTCCTGTATGAGAAAAGTACAAGTTTTTCATAGCTGAAAACAAAAGCAAGGAATATGTCAAAAACAATCAACTCCACGAAAAAAATGTATATAACATAAATTATGTGTTTTAATGTGCTCTACATTTTTTGTGCGTTAAGTTTTTTCCCATCTCTTACGGTTTAGCAGTTATGTAAAATTCTGTGAAATTCATCTAGAATAAATTAGTCTTCAGAGGCTATTCCCAGAAAATTCAAAATATACATTTTATACAATATTTTAAACAAAATTGTTAGAGCCATTTTTAAGAAAATCAAAATTTTCGAAAAAAGTTCCATGTAAAGGGTAGTTGGGGAATGGGGGTTTTTCTTGAAAATCTTTGTGTCCCATCCTTGGAAGATACCAAACTTAAATACCAAGTTTGGTACTCAATGGTCTTTTCGTTTTTGAGCTATGCTGTCCACAGACACACACACACACACATGCACACACACACACATGGACCTTTTTCCAAAAATGCTTTTTTTTTGGATTCAGGGGGACCCAAAACATGTATTTGTGGTGAAATCTCAGTATCAAATTTTTGGGTGCATTACAATACCTTCTCTATACACTATGTACATAGCACTTATAGAGAAAGTAAAAATAGACAAAAGATGTCCCCTCTGTTGTGCATTTGTTTGTAATGGTACCTATTAAACTTTGATATAAAAAATTATTGTTGTTACATTCCAATTCTCCCTTGTATTATAATACTTAGCTGTGTTTTCCCAAAACAAGCTTACCTCTTCCTCCAATGTGACTTCAATCTCAGGTTCCTCTGCAGCTGCTGCAGGTGCTGCTGCAGCTTCTGCTGCATGTTCTCCTTCCCCTTCCTTCTTCTCGAGCATTTCAGAAACTTTTTCCAAAGCTTCATCAGCTTCTTCAAGATCTTCTATACCTTCTAGTTGTTCTATAGTTTCATCTACTTCTTCCCCTTCTTCTCCTTCCTCCTCCTCATCCTCTGCCTCCTCTTCATCCTCCTCATCTTCTGCTGTCTCTTTTGTAGTTTCTGTAGTTGCCATTCCCTCCTCTGTCCCTTCTGTTTCCTCTAATTCTTCTGTTTCTTCTGTGCCTTCAGGTGGTTCTGTACTTTCTTCTCCTTCTTCTATTTCTCCTTCTCCTTCTTCACTTTCTGATGGATACTCTCCTTCAAGTGGAAGTTCCATTTCATCTTCTTCATACCCACTTTCAGTGTCCCCCTCTCCCTCTTCCTCTCCTTCTCCTTCTACATCTTCAGCTGCTGCTTCAGCTTTTTTAGCTTTCTTCTCTGGTTTTGCTTTAGCTTCCTCTTTTGGCTTTTCTTTCCCAGCTGCTTCATTTGAAGGTTGCGCTTCACCTGGAGGAGGAGGTTGGTCCCCACCTTCATCATCATCATCATCATCATCTAATAAAACAAGCTGTTCTGAGCCTCTTGGGCCAAGTGTTTCTTCTTCTTCTTCCTCTTCCTCCTCTTCATCACCTTCCTCTTCTTCTTCACTGAGATCTTCAAGCTCCTCTGGTTCCACAATGTTGAAGAACTTCTTGAAATTTTCAGTTACTAGATCAGCAATCTTTGCTGCCACTTTCCTAATTTCAGAATACCTGCAAATAAGTAGCCTCTAGTTAGTATCTCAAAATAAATCTCATTCTTATTAAGACTCTCAGCATTGCATACCACTCTGATAAGTTTTGTGAAGCCTTCTGGAGAGAACCAGAGCCCTACAACATCTTTACTAATGAAAAAAATCTAATGTGTTACACTCACATGACTTTCTCTAGCTGCTCTACAAACAAACTTCTTACAAAAGATTATTCTTCTTTCTACACAATGCTAATCGAGATAAACATTTGCAGAACATTCTTATTATTTAGTTCCTTATAGGTAGAAGGGAACTAAAGGAATGCACTATGCTAAAGTGATAGTCAAATATTCTAAAACCTATTGTTATGCGATTGTCAATGCAAATCACTTCTTTGCTTGACCAAGAGTAGAACAAAAGAGTGACGGACACTTCCTGTCTGAGAAAAGTATAAGCACTTTACAATTGAAACCAATCACAAGGAATATCTCAAAAACGATCAGCTTTACATAAAAAATGTACCTATATGATTATATTATGTGTTTTAACAAGATCCACATTTTTTGTGCAGTAAGTTTTTGTCTATCACTTATGGTTTAAGCACTATGCATAATTCCGCAACATTCATTCAGAATAAACATGTCTTCAGAGGCTCTCTCAAAAAATTCAAAATATACATTTTATTTGTCATGCAAACATCTTTAATATACAACATTTTAATCAAAATAATTTACACCATTTTTTTAGAAAATCAAAATTTTCAAAAATGTTTCCACTTAAGGGTAGTTTGTGGTGGGAGGATTTGCTTGAAAACCTTCGTGTTGCACCCTTAGAACATACCAAACTTAAATACCAAGTTTGGTTTTAACGGTCTTTTCATATTTGAGCAATGACACACACAGAGGACAGACAAACACACAGTTCTTTTTCTAAAAATGCTTCTTTTGGACTCAGAGGACCCCAAAACATATATTTATTGACATCAAATTTTTGGGTGGAATACAATACCTTCTCTACCCCTATGTACATAGTACATACGGGACTAGAGAAAGTAAAAAATGTGGCTTTTTAAGTGGAAAATCACTAGTATGAAACCCTGAATGTGTAAAACTCATATATCTTGCTCTGTTAATTATAACTTCATATACAGTGCATTTCAAAATATATTTCACTGGAAATATATGCTGTGAGGTCCCCTGAACCTAAAAAATGCATTTTTGGATAAAGTTCTAGTGTCTTTAAATGTGCATGAACACCACCACTAAAAACAAACAGTTGGTTAAATACTAAACTTAATAATGAAGTTCTCCATCATCCAAGGACATGAACTTCAGGGAACTCACCCACCCCAAATTACCTTTACATGGTAAATGTTTCGAAATTGATCTTCTAATTGATCTAATTGAATGCATATGATTAAAAACAGTCTAACCTAAAAGTTTCAGATTAGTGCTGCTATCTCTGGTTTGGGACAAATACTATGCCTTATGAATGGTGTAATACCAAAAACTTGATTGTAAGTAGATATAAAGACTTATTTGTTGTGATCATGTATCCTTAATACATAAATATGAGAATCCCAGGTCCATAGTTCTGCCAAAACTCAAAGCTGCCCTTGAACTGCTCAATTATGTGCCTCCAATTTTTACTTTCTCTATATGCACTATGTACATAGTGTATAGAGAAGGTATTGCATTCCACCCAAAAATTTGATACTGAGATTTCACCGGAAATATGTTTTAAGGTCCCCTTTATCTAAAAAAAGCATTTTCGGAAAAAGGTCCATGTGTGTGTGTGTCTGTGAACACAATAACTCAAAAACGAAAAGTAGGTAAAATGCCAAACTTGGTATTTAAGTTAAGTATCTTCCACGGATGCGACACAAAGATTTTGAGAAAAATCCCCCCACGCCCAACTACCCTTTACATGGGACTTTTTTTGAAAATTTTGATTTTCTCAAAAATGGTTCTAACGATTTTGATTAAAATTTTGTATATTAAAGATATTTACCTGACAAATAAAATGTATATCTTGAATTTTCTGGGAATAGCCTCTGAAGAGTAGTTTATTCTGGATGAATTTTACTGAATTTTGAATACTGCTAAACCGTTAAGAGATGGACGAAAACTTACTACACAAAAAATGTAGAGCACATTAAAACACACAATTTATGTTATATTCATTTTTTTCGTGGAGTTCATCGTTTTTGAGACATTCCTTATTTTTGGTTTCTGCTATGAAAAACATACTTTTCTCATACAGGAATTTGTCAACTCTTGTCCATACAAACAAAGGAACTTCAGTGACATAGCAACCAGCTTTTGATTATCACTTTAACCTATGGTACTCCCTTATTTCGATTCTATTCACAAGGAAGCATGTAATATGGCTATTTCTGATAATTTTTTACTGATTAGCATGAAGTAAATAGAAGTATAAGCTTTTTAAGAATAGTTTGTTGCAGAGATGTAGAGAAAGTCATGTGAATGGTACACATCAGATTTTTCATAAATGTACAGAAATCTTTCATCTGTATCTGGGGAAGGTAATGATATACTTGAAAAACAGTCACTGTTTGATCTTACCTGATTTTGATTGAGCCAAATATGCCAATAAGCTTTCAATGGCAGTTTTATAAATAATTTCTAATAAGCACCAATATAATAAATCTAAATTTAATGTGCAAGAGCATTTTTCATTAATAATTAAAAGATATGTCTAAGTTATGCTTCATTCAGAACAAGCAATATTGATGTTATAATTCCTTTCATAAGTATAATAAAGGTAGTGCTGTGACTGAGTGGTTAGACCGCTTGCCTCTCGGTTCAATCCCAAGTGACCGCACGTGGAATTTGTGGTGGACAAAGCAACATCTGGATGGGCCTTCTCTGGGTCTTCCCATTTCCCCCAACACATTCCATCAATTGCTCCATCATCACCTTTCCTATCATCCATTTTGCTTACATTTCATATCATCCACTTCCTCACACTTATGCCTGGCTCTCCACTCATTCCAGGTTCTCCATTCTGCAGTTTGTGACGTTGGCTCCCCGACAGGCTTCTGACCCCTAGACACCCTTATAAGTACTAGGGGGTTGTCAGTCCTACATAAGGGCAGAGTAAGTCAATTTCAAAACAAAAGTATGATAAAAATAAATTTAAATATTTTGGAGTCTGCTTAAAAATATGTTTAAAGTGAGTGCTTATACTCTTAACTTTAATCAAATATGCCACAGTGTGAACCAATATCTCTTTCCTTGGTGTGCACAAATCTTTATTCTTTTCACTTTAAAAACATTGAGGGTTAGACCATTTGTATGCACATGCCTTCAATTTTTATTAACATATGTTTAAGATGTTTTCATGAAAAATTGTACATCTTGAAATTTCTGGGAGTAGCCTCTGAAGTCCTCTTCATTTTGAATGGCTTTTGTATAACTAGTAAACCAAAAGAATAGAGGAAATCTTATCCATAAAAGATGTGCATCTCATTAATGCACACAATTTATGTCTAAATTTTGTTTTTTGTAGAGTAAATAATTTTCAAGAAGTTCTTGTTATTGGTTTCAACTTTTCAATTTCACATTTTCCTCAAAGGTAAGTTGATTTCTTTTTTTCTCTCTGCTTGTCTTTCACAGAGAAAGTAATTTCAAAACCATCATATAGTGGCCAGCTCTTAAAAAATTTGACTTTCACTTAACTATCATATTGCTTATTCCCATTATACCTAAAATGAAATATGTAATAATATTCATTTCTACAAATGTTTATCTCAATCAACATGTAGTAAATATAAAAGCAAGTTTTTATTCTGTTGAAGAATACGTAGAAATGAAATGGAGTTTTATTTATGGACACCCTTTTAACTACTGTGGTTCTCAGTGTCCCATTCTAGTTGGCCGTGCAAGACCACTTAATCTTGCTCAGAGTCCTTTGAGGCAGCTTTACGTGCCACAATTCTATGATATGGGACCAACAGCTTTACTTCCCTTCCGAAGGAGGCCATGCTAAGGATTTTTATGCCCAAAAAAATTCATTGCCCTCCACCAGTTTGAACCCATGACCTTGGGAAAAGAGGTTAGCATGGTAACCACTACACTATGGTGGGTGATAAGAAGAATAGATATAGAAAGTCATGAGAATGTGACACATCAGATTTTTCTAGTAAGTTATGTATTTCTTATTTTTTTGTTTTAATTCTTTTGAAATTTTTTTTTATTCTAAGCAATATTTTTATACTTTATAGCACATGAAAAAAAAAATGTTAGTTTTTAGCAGATAAAAATCTGGGTACTAATAATCACACTCATAAATATACCAGTGAAACAAAATAATATTTCATTTCTAGTGAATTCTCTCTGATTAGTATGTAAGACAATAGGTTGCAGATTATCTGTCAAAAAAAAACAAAAAAACACCCTTGTGTTACATTCATATAAGTTTCTCTACCCTCTCTTCTTCAAATCATAATATTTGTTGTTGTTATTATCATTATTGTTGTTGTTTATTGTTATTTCAATTACTCTTTCAGCTCTACTTCTTGTCACATTAAACCTTTGTAAATATTGTATCTTAATGTATTTCTTTGTGTGTACAAGAGGACTGCAGGAGGTTGAAGCAATATCAAGATCTTTAACAAATGGATTGCTATATGTAATAGTCTTAAAATCCTCTCTCTTGCATGACCATAATGAAAGAAAAGGAATGGTGATTTATCACTTGAAAAAAAATTAAGTATTTGAAAATTCAAGTCAATAATTAAGGATATCTTGGGAATGGTTAATACCTGAAAATGTATTTCACAGAAATTGTATGTTTTAATGAAATCTGCATCTTTTATGAAGTAAGTTTTTATCTAAATAAAAAATGAAAGAATTTGAGTCAGTTTTTGTAACATAAACATCACTTATTTTTACTTAGTAGGACCAGTTTTGGGAACAAGTGATGTTTGTGTTACAAAAACCGACTCAAATTCTTTTATTTTTGATTTAATCACATCACTGTCACAAGCTTCTATGCATATTTGCAAATTTTGAAGTTTTTATCTGTTTCTTATGGTTTATCAGTTATACAAAATTATGCAATATTTATTCAAAATGAAGGAAACTTAGCAGCCTGTAGATAGAATATACAGATAAACATTTTTTGTTATACTAATACCTTAAACATATGGTATTTTAGTCAAACTATTAGAATAATTTTTGATAAAATCAAAAATAACAATTTTCTATGTTAAAGAGTTTAAAAATGTATGTCTCCATGCTTGGATAAGATAAACTTAATAATCAACTTTGGTATTTATCCAATATTTCAATTTTTGTTATATTGCCACAGACACACAAATGCACTGGTCATTTTTGGATTTAGGAGATCCCAATGTGTATTTTTGGTGATCTCAATATACAATCTTTGGATGAAACGCAATACTTCTTTTGCTTAATGTAGAGATAGAGAAAGTAATATATCATATCACTAAATTGTTCATACAGATGAAATTCAGAACGGAAATTTTAAAATAATTTCAAGAAAATGCCAGTGGTCAGTTTCAAGCATTTCTTTGAATGCTAACTGTTGACTAATATTTAGCATCTCACTTGTACAAAATTTGAATCTGTTGTTGATCAAAAACCATTCTATGAATCTGGACCATCTTTAAAAATGTCCTCTTCTAACATCTAATTGTCTAGTTATAATTGTTATAATGGAAAGTCAGAAGAAAAATGAGAACATTCAGGTGCCTGAGCAACATATACCACCACTACCACCCCTACTAATACAAAAACAGAAGCATTATATTGAATTGAACTTTGAGCCAATATTTATATCCCCACACTGTAGCATCTACATTTTGTGATGGTGTACTCCATTTTGTATAGATTTGTTATTCATATGTTCTTTTGTTCTGCACTAAAATCAATATCACTGCAGGTAAATTAAGTATTCTGTGTGTTTTGTTAATTAGAAGCATTTTGAATTTCTCTCTGCAATTTTGTTTTTGTTGTAAACAAGTTTTGTGGTGATGTGTTTTTCTAGGTTGTGAAATCAAAATATATCAAATAGGCTATCCAGAAGCAAGAAAGGGGCACTTCCTGGTCAAGTGAGGTCAATTGTATCTTTACATGGGCAGTACTCCCTAGGTGGGGGATCCTAGGAAATAACTCATGTAGTTAATTTTACATGTTAAATTGGATAACATAAAAGTATTTGAAGTGGAATATATTTGATTTCCACCAATGTAAAGATCAAATCTGGAAGTGATTCAACATTACTCATCTGAGAAAGTTAATAAATTTTGTGCGAATCAATGAGAGCAAATTGGGAGATAGAATTTTGCATCGATAACATACACGATAGCACTGGTGATTGCAATTTCATGAATTATTTGTCAATTTGGTTGAAACAAGCTTCAGTTACATAAAGAGTTTCAGTAATAGCTTAGGAGGGTAATTCAAATATAAACGGTAATTTTGTTTAAAAATATTTATTGATTAAATATATACACAAGTGACTTCATCGACATTTCTCAACATAGCCTCCTTCACACTCTACACATTTTTGCCAATGTTTTGGAAGCTTGAACATTCTTTCCTCAAAAAAAGTTTGAGGGTGCATCGCCAACCAATTGCACACATGCGCTTCGACGTCCCCATTGTTTTCGAAATGTTTCCCTCCAAGCAATTCTTTCATGGGTGGAAACAAAAAATAGTCTGGGGAGCGGGGGGTGGACAAGTCTGGACTATAGGGAGGGGTGATCAAGGTTTCCCAGTGCATGTCCGCCATTGTGCCCATTGTCAAATTGGCAGTGGAGAAGGATGACATCTCTGATGGGCATACAATCTTTTGCTTTGGTAGGCAACTTTTACAGACCTTAACAATTGACAATAGTAGGCTGCAGTCACTATACGTCGATTATGAAGAAAATCAACCAGCAAAACTCCTCTGTAGTTGAAAAAACACAGTCTGGATGTTGTCATCTGTGAGACTTGACCTTGGGTGTTGAGCATGACATGACCTTCATTTTCCACAAATTCTCGGCCACCCTTAAATTGTCTGGTTCTAGTAAACACTCGATTCTGTGATAGTGTAGTGTCCCCAAACTGTGCCCTTAAATGAGTTAAAATCTCCGAAGGTTTAACACCTTCCTTGGTTAAAAACTAGATAATAATGCATTGCACAACAGACAAAGGGACTTCTTACGCATTTATGGCTATACTGATGCCAGAACCTAGCAAAGCGGCTAACAAAGCTAGCTCCCCCTCCCTTACACACCGACCTTCAACCGCTCACTTCAATGTCCCGCTCTATACTTCTTCCTCCACGATATGCAACAAGTACCACTTATATTTGAATCACCCTCGTATTTAGAAAAGGTTACCTACTCACATTCTATGGCCCAGATTATTAATCTGTAAATCCCTGATAGCACCCTGAGAAAATGATCTCATCACTCCCACCGTCTGACTACCATGGCTTATTTAACTTCCATACACGAGATATTTTGCTTCATAATTTGGCAACTATACGTAAGGCAAGACTGCTTCATATTAACATCATCACTCCCATGGGATTCATTTCTACCTCATAATTTGGCCCCCTGTACATGGAGTACAATATTGCTTCAATTTTCAGCTTTTCATCTTCAGTGCAATTCATTCATCTTAAACTACAATTTATATTTTTATGTGTCTATTTCAAACTCTCACCTGGTTTGGATACGCTGTGATCTGCTCTCCCAATCAAGAAGCTGATCTCTTTTCCCACCTTTGCGTTGAAACAATGGATCATCTTTCCAAGAATTTATCACTGTGGTAATTTCTTCAACATTCTTCTGTGTATCTGTCATTCGTGTGTATAAGCTTTCAACCAGTTGCCTTACTTCAGAGATGTAGTCCCAGTTGTCTAGTAAAAGTTAATATAAATATGTAATTTAGCCAATTTTAAATTTTACAAGGGTAAATCTTTGTGTCACATCCTTGGGAAATACTAAATTTTAATAGCAAGTATGGGGTAATTAACAGACTCTTTCTTTTTGAGCTGTGTTGTCCACACACACACGCACGCATGCATGCATGCACACATGCATGCACGCACACATGCACAAGACTACATGCTCATGCACACACTGACTATTCTCTAAAAATTCTTGTTTGGTTTCAGAGGATCTCAAAACATGTATTTCTTCTGGAATCTCAGTATCAAATTTTTGGATGCAATACAACACCTTTTCTATACACTATGTACACAATATGTGTAGAGAGAGTAAAAATACAGGTTAAAAATTCATTCCTAAGCATATCTGATGCCCCAAATTCTTATATTCTTTTTATATGTATAATAACTAAGAAAAAAATCTGATGTATTCCATTCACATGACTTTCTCTACATCTCTACAATACATTATTGTTAAAAAGCTTATGCTCCTATTTACTTCATGCTAATTCAGAAAAATTAGCAGAAATTGTCTTATTACTTGCTTCCTTATAAGTAGAAGCAAACTAGGGGAGTATCATAGGTTAAAGTGATAGTCAAATGCCGGTTGCTATGTGACTGAAGTTCCTTTGTTTGTATGGACAGGAGTTGACAAATTCCTGTATGAGAAAAGTATAATTATTTCAAGGCTGAAACCAAAAACAATCAATATCTCAAAAATGATCAACTCCATGAAAAAAGGTATATTACATAATTGTGTGTTTTAATGTGCTTTACATTTTTTGGGTGGTAAGTTTTTGTCTATCTCTTACAGTTTAACAGTTATGCAAAATTCTGCAAAATTTATCCAGAATAAAGTAGTCTTCAGAGGCTATTCCCAGAAAATTTAAGATATACATTTTATTTGTCAGGCAAATATCTTTAATATGCAATATTTTAATCAAAATTGTTACAGACATTTTTGAGAAAATCAAAATTGTTTAAAAAAAAGTTCCATGTGAAGGGTGTTTAGGGGTGGGGGGATTTTCTTGAAAATCTTTGTGTCATATCCTTGGAAGATACCAAACTTAAATACCAAATTTGGTATTAAATGGTCTCTTCGTTTTTGAGCTATGCTGTCCACAGATACACATAAACATACATACACTCACACACACAGACTGACTGACTGACTGACAGTCAGACAGACAGACACACACACGGATATTTTTCCAAAAACGCATGGGCGGATAAAAAATGCACAAACATTTTCAAAGAGCATGGT
Source organism: Hymenopus coronatus (assembly GCA_030762935.1). Classification (NCBI taxonomy): domain Eukaryota; kingdom Metazoa; phylum Arthropoda; class Insecta; order Mantodea; family Hymenopodidae; genus Hymenopus; species Hymenopus coronatus. Next base: position 35,608,005 of record CM060897.1, read on the forward strand.
ATAATATTTATTCCTCAAAATATAGTATAAAAATTTGTTGAGCTTTTCTAAAAAAGATGGAATTTCAAAAATAAAAAAATCTGGCATTTATCAATTAAATTGTCTAAATTGTGACCATTTTTACATTGGTAAGACTAAGCATCATTTGGAAACCAGAATAAAAGAGCACTTTAGGAATATCAAATACAAACAAATTGATAAATCAGCTGTGGCAGAATATTTTTGGAAATTTAATCATGAAATAAATCCAGATATTAAATAATTAAAATATTTAAATGGACTCATAGATTTAATGGTTTGGGAGAAAATATTTATATGAAAGTATAAAAATCATGCAATTATACCACCAATTAATTCTCTCACCAAATTTGTTTTGATTCCAGTAGCTAGCAATGCCTTAGTACACAATCCACCTAGTGGCAGTAACCATAACAATGTAAATAAACAAGAACAAAAAATAAAAAGAGCTGACGATGCAATAGATAATTTTATTGCGAAACTGGTCCTTGGATTTCAAAAAGATAAATAGAAAATTGTTACAATTATTAATTGTTACATTAATATTTGTGTTGCTTCACTGTTACTAGCTTCCTTTTTGCACTTATAAATGGAATACTTATTTATTAGAAAGGTTTTGTAAAGAATTTTAAAGTAGATACCCACCTTCGGTGTTCCAATTTAGATTCTCAATCATGTTCTTCAACAGGTCATCAATGATATGCAATTCATCTTGAGCTAAATTAAATTCTACTGGCTTGCTCTCAAGGCGAACTATGTTATACCTTCAAATAAGAAAAATCAAAACTTATTGGATAAATGAATATTTAGGTGAACTATAAAATGGTGTCTCTATTTAGCTTAAATTTACTTGTTTGAATATATTTGTTTAAGCATGTTTGAAATACACAGGATATTTCATAAATAAGGAATAATATAACTAAACTTAACTCTTTTTTAAAAAATCTGATTTGTTCCATTCACATAACTTTCTCTAGCTGTTACACAAACAACTTTCTTTACAATTTCCTTTTATCTACAACATGCTAATCAAGGTAAACATTAGCAGAAATTGTCTTATTACTTGCTTCCTTGCAAGTAGAAGATACATAAGAGAATACACTAGGCTAAATCGATAGTCAAATCTTTTAAAAGCTGGTCCTATGTGAAACAACTTAAGTTTGGCTCGCTTTGTATGGTGCAGTAATACAAGAGATGAAACAAAATGTCACTTCCCATTTGAGAAAAGTTAAAGTAGTTTAAAACTGAAACCAATAACAAGAAATATCTCAGAAAAACATATATGACATAAATTATGTCTTTTAATGAAATCTACAATTTTTGTGTAGTAAGTTTTTGTCTATCTCTTACAGTTTACACGCTATGCAAAATTCTGAAAATTCTAAAAAACTCATCTAATAAAGAGGTCTTCAGATGCTATTCCCAGAAAATTCAAAATCATTAATAGCCATTTTTGAGAAAAACAACATTTTCAACATTTTTTCCATATGAAGGGTAGTTTGGGGTGTGGGGATTTTATTGAAAATCATGTTGCAGCCTTGGAAGATGCTAAACCAAGTTTGGTTTTTAACAATCTTTTCGTTTTTGAGCTATGCTGCACACACACACACACACACACACACACACACACACCATTTTCTAAAAATATTTTTGGACTCTGGGGACCTCAAAACATATTTCTGGTGAAATCTCAACATTGAATTTTTGGGTGGAATACAATACCTTCTCTAACCACTGTACATTGTATATATGGGCCAGAGAAAGTAAAAATGCTCAGAGGCATCAAATTTTGTATTGAAAGCATTACAAAAAGAAATAAAACTCCTCATTATTGTATACAGCGTGACATCATCATCAACAATATTTATATGATAACATCTCTCTTGCCCTCCCTCCCTCTCGCTCTTCCTCCCTCACTCTCTCTTGCTCTCTCTTTCCCTTCCTCTCTCTTGCTCTCTCTCTCTCCCCCTCTTTCTGAGAGGTAATTATCTTCTTTAATTGATTGAACAATGTTTATTTGCACCCTGCCTGGGTAGTGTGGTGGTAGTGTATCTGCCTCACATTCAACAGGTCACAAGTTTGCATCTTGCCAAGGGTGAGTTACTTGGATAAGGTTTGTTTTGGGTGTTTCCCTTATCCTGAGAAGATGAATGTCTAGTAATTTTAAGCTCCATGGACCCAGAGATCATTTGAGTATCACTTCACCAATTTCATTCATCGTCCAATATGACCAACAAGGTTAAAGGACGTTAAGCTACACAAGAAAATAAATAATAATTTGTCTCATATACAAAAGGTTTGGTTGCTATGGTAACAGATCTTTCTCCATTTTATTACTTTTTATAGGGGTATTTGAAATGTGGAATCTTTATTAAAAAGTTGCTAATTTGGAAGAGTTAAAAAGAAGTTCAGGAAAGAATGCAGAGATACTTCAGTAGTGATTGAAAATGTTCAACAAGATATCATACTTCAACTTGAGCACTGCTAAATTGTAAATGGTGAGACATTAATATATGGAAGCCAAGCGTTTTCATATTAAGTGTTCATTTTATGTTAATTGAAGGAAATTGATGCCATATAAATTTATTGAGTATGTGGTAAAGAAAAAATGAATTACTGAAAGTGTTCTGTGAAAATCAGAATATTGAATGTAATGTGTATTTCAAGTATTATTTCATTTGTGATCAAAAGTAATTATTTTAAAAAATTCAACAATGCTAATTGCATTGCTAGGTGCTTCAAAAGGAAAGTTGTTCTTTCCAGTATACTGTACCCTCAAGTTGTATACCCATATTTAAATTTTCACTAAGCGCAAATAGCTTATGAAATAAATATTATACGTATCAAAAGTAATTTATTAATAAATAAAAGGAAGTCTGTATTATATACTTCCTCAATGAATGTTTAATAAGTAAAAACATATAAATTAAGTTTCGAGCATATATAAGAGCTGAATAGATGCTCAACTTTGTGCATTCGTTATTGGTCAGTCTTTGTGTACACATCATTGCTTGGCTCAAGGCTAGTGTCCTATGGGAACGTGTGCTGCAGAATGTAATCTTCATTTATCTACGCAATCCTACGGTTTTAATAATTATTGTATCAAGTAATATCCAAGAATATACGAGAACATCTTTCCAGTGAAACCAGTGTATTATTTATAAATATTATATTACCTGGAATGAATTATCTCCCTCAAGGCCACGACCTGAGAAGTAATAATACTACGTATTACCGTGAGTAATACTAAAGAGGAAAGATTCTCAACTAGCTCGCTGACTGGAAATTGTCATATATTGAATAATATATGTGTAACAAATTGACTCACAGCCAAGGGGCATAATAAATTTGCAACAATGGGGAGCTTTATTAAATAATTAGAATTTCATTTGCTACAGTAGTTGTTGAAAACAAACCAGGAATTGAATACTGGTGAATGATTCTAATGTTAGCTGCACACAATTTTCTCTCTTTATAAATTATTATTTAGCACACCCTACTAAATATTAATATAAGAATAATAGTTGCAGCAAATCTTCACTTATCTTTTGGAATGCTTGCTCTGGCCTCGGATGAGTCCTGTATTATTATGAGTATCAGAGCAAGGATTCCAAAAGATAAGTGAAGATTTGTTGCAACTATTGTTCTTATATTAATATTTGTGTTATTACTTCACTGTTACTAGCTTCTTTTTACATTTACAACCTAATAAAGCTTAATAGTGACATACAAAGGAAATTAGGTACCCAACATGCACATGCACACACATATACACCAACCCAACCATATACACAATAAAGAAATATTCTCTTTTTATAATATTTGTATAATTATCTGAATAATACAAAATGCACTTTATTACCATTCAATGATGCGGTTCAGATTCTGAATCCAAAGAACCAAAGTTTCATTTCTACTATACAGATTTACTGCATCATCAGGAATCCCAGTTATCTCCATCACTGTCATGTAATGCACTTCATGCAGAAGCTCCACAAGCTATGCAGAAAATAATTACATATCAGATATAAGCAACATTCAGCAGTAATGATAACTACAAAGCAAGTTAACAGTACTTGAATTATAACAAGAGAGGTATCGAATTACATTCATGTACACTATAATTTCAACTAGCCACTTGTACATAACAATAGAATTAGTGTTATATAGTTTCTCACAATTCATCAAGGGTTTACACCAGTTTAGATAATCCCTGCCATACTGACACTTAAGACTTGAAACCTTATATGACTCTATTGGATTCCTGACCATTTTTCTGAAGCCAAGTCCCCAAATACATATTTTCCTGAAAGATTGTCTCTATATTACATTTCCTAAATGATTATTCCCAAAATTAAATTTTCCAATAGCCTAAATATTTGATATACTACATTCATATGACTTTCTCTAGCCATTATCATTTACTTTTATGTGGTCTCAGCTCTTGGTATCTTAAACATAATTTACTTCATAATTTTCAACAAGATGTTGTTGTTGATGCTGTTGTTGTTGCAATATTACATAATATGAAATAGGGCCTAGCAATTGGTTAATTGGTTTAAAAATGTGTTAAACTTTAACCACATGTAACAGAATAGTTGTGAATACTGAAAACCATTTTAGTTACACAAATCTCATATCAAACAATCCAATCTGGATGACTTTCACTTCATGTGAAGAAGTAAACCTGTTTAAGGAGAAGGATGATGAAATATTAACAAATTTTTGGGCTGAATGGACAGATACTTCTTTTCCCATACCTAAATATGCAGTAAATAAAAAAATTAATAACACTTATGACACTACTTTTCAGAAGTGAAATGAAATGAAATGAAATATCTTTTGTGCGATGCCAGAAATGTCCCCAGAATCATGGATTAAATATCTGGTAACATTCACATGACTTTCTCTACCTATCTTTCAGCAAACTATTCTTACAAAAGCCTATTTTTTCTATCTACTTCATGTACATTGATATAACATCTGCAGAAATACTTTTATTAAATAGTTCCTTGTTGTTATGTAGGATATAAGGGAATACATTAGGCTAAAGAATGATAATCAAATCTAGAAATGCCTATTTATTAAAATGTAAGGTTTGGCATTAAATGACAAAACTAAACCAAGTGCTTTTATTCATTATTAATGATACAATAAAAGTTGAAACTCAAAATATGCTTTTTAGCAAATTGAAGAAATAAATGTAATTTCACTTATACACTTGCAAGAAAAAATCCATTCACATGACTTTCTCTACCTATTCCGCAAACAAACTTTTATTACAAATAATTATTCTTTTATTTAAATCATACTAATCTAGATAAACATTAACAGAATTGTCTTATTACTTGCTTCTGTGTAAGTAGAAGGCAAAAAGGGAATACATTAGGTTAGAGCAATAGTCAAATCCTTTAAAAACTGGTCGCTATATGAAAAAATTGAAATTCCATTCTCTTTACTTGCCAGGAGTAAACAAAGGAGACAAAAAGAAGATAACTTCCAGTTTGATAAACGTTTAAGTAGCTTAAAATTAAAACCAATAATACAGAATATCTTGGAAATGGTTAATATACATATGTACATAAATTGTGTGTTTTAACAAGATCTACATTTTTGTGTGGTAAGTTTGTCTATCTCTTACAGTTTACCAGTTATACAAGTCATCCAGAATGAAGAGTTCTTCAGAGGCTATTCCTATAAAATTCAGGGTACACATTTCATTATATTAAAAAAGTTTAAACATATTTTAATCAAAAATTTTACAGCCATTTTTGAGAAAATAAAAATTTTTGAAAAATGTTCCATGTAAAGGGTTGTTGGGTGTGGGGAGATTTTCCTGAAAATGTTCATGTCGTATCCTTAGAAGATACTGAACTTAAATACTAAGTTTGGTATTTGACTGGCATTTTGTTTTTACTTTCTCTATACATACTATATACATAGTGTATAGAGAAGGTATTGCATTCCACCCAAAAATTCAATATTCAGATTTCACCAGAAATAAACGTTTTAGGATCTCCTGTATCTAAAAAAGCATTTTTAAAAAAAGGTCCATGTGTGTGTATGTGTGTATGTGTGTGCGTGTGTGTGTCCATGTGTCCTCCTAACACGATAACTCAAAAACGAAAAGTTAGTAAAATACCAAACTTGGTATTTAAGTTGAATATCTTCCAGGGATGCGACACAAAGATTTTGAGGTCCACACTCCAAACTACCCTTACATGGAAAACATTTCAAAAATTTTGATTTTCTCAAAAATGGCTCTAACGATTTTGATTAAAATATTGTATATTAAAGATACTTACTTGGCAAATAAAATATATATAAAATAAGAACTGAAGCTTTCCTGGCGACGCATTAATTCAAAACCTTCTCGGGCTTCTAGCCAGGTAAAAACTTGGCTTGGCACCAATATTTCAAAGAAATGCATCTTCCTCGTCTTCAGGGTGAACTGATGGATTGAGCTTGCGGAGACTGGTATTTTAAGAGCTGGAATGAAGCTAACATCTGATTGGTTCGCGTAATATTATGGCCTGGTATTTAAGATGACTGAGACATGGGCACGGACTTCGTAGAAAACTATTTATATCAGTTATACGGCTAATGTTTTGTGTTTGAGCACGCACCTGCTAGAAAATAAGCCTTGGAAGACTGCAGGTAGAGGATTAGGTGTTAAGGCTCTTTAACATCAGTGTCCATGCTGAACTTAGTTGTAGGCTAGAATCGCGATTTAGATTATTTGTTTCAGATGAGATGGCTAAAGCTTCTTTTACTCTCCTTTCCCAGTTGTTCACTATCTTGGTGTTGGTAAAGTTAGCTCTGTGGCTTTGTTCTATACAGTGTTCAGCCAGTCCAGATTTTTCGGGTTGCATAAGCCTTATTGATCTTTTGGTGTTCAGAAACGCGTGTGGCAATAGTGCATCCTGTTTGGCCAATGTACGCTGCGCTGCATTCGCAAGGAATGTGGTAGACACCAGGTACTCTTAGAGCTAAATTATCTTTAACTGGCCTGACCAAATTTTTTATTTTTGGTGGTGGCTTATGGATGGTTTTGATATTATATTTGTAGAGTAGTCTACTAATCTTTCCCGAAAAATTGCCGGTAAACAGTATATAGGCTATGGCAGCTGGCTTGTCTTTTTGTTGAGTGTTCTTGCTGGGGTTTCTTTTTCGTCCAGCTCTTTTCAGCGCAGATGTGATGTCCTTGGCTGAATATCCATTTTGTTGGAGTGTGAATTTTAGGTGTTGAAATTCCGTTTGCAGATTATCTGGGTCTGATACAGAAACTGCTCTATGTGCCAATGTGTTGAGAATGCCCATTATGGTGGAAGCTGTTTGCGTTGAGATAAAGATCCGTGTGTGTAGGTTTCCGGTAGACGGCATGACCAAGAGTTCCGTCCGCTTTTCTGGTAACCAGAATGTCCAGAAAGGGGAGGGAAGCGTTTTTCTCAACTTCCATTGTGAACTGTATTTGTGATCTGAGGCTATTTAAGTGTGCAAGAAAATCTGGAAGAGTGTGCAGTCCATGCGGCCAAATTACAAATGTATCATCTACATACCTGAAAAAATGTGTAGTCTTTAATGGGGCTGTGTTAAGTATTTCATGCTCCAGAAACTCCATATAGAAGATTTTGAATTAAAATATATATGTTCAATTTTATGGGAATAGCCTCTAAAGACCTCTTTATTCTGAGTGAATTTTGTGTAACTGGTAAACCATAAGAGATAGATGAAACCTTATAATACAAAAAATGTAGATCACATTAAAACACACAATTAGGTCATGTACATTTTTTTTTGTGGAGTTTACTGTTTTCGAGGTATTCCTTATTATTAGTGTCAATTGTAAAGTACTTATAATTTTTTTTTTCAGACAGGGAGTGTCCGATTTTCTTTCGTGCTACTCCTGGCCAAGCACAGAAGCAATCTGCAGTGACAATCGCCTAACAACAGTTTTTAAAACATTTAACTATAATTAGATTTATTGGTAGAATGCATTCCTTTAGCTCCCTTCTACTTATAAGGAACTAAGTAATAAGAGCATTCTGTTAATGTTTATCTCGATTAGCATGGAATAGAAAGAAGATCTTTTGTAGGAAGTTTGTTTGTAGAGAAAGTCATGTGACTTTTTTGTCATATGTAACAGAATGTTCAAGCAAAATATTTCTTGCAGCATTTAGAAACATATCTGGTTTTTCTGTTTTTCTTTTTGCAGTTTGCTTAGCATCTTAATGAGCTCACAATTGATTACATTTCAGAACTTTTCATACCAACATTCTCTCAGTTACTTATTTTTCCAAAGAGTTTGACAATGCCCTTTGCTGAAGATTGTCTTATAGAGGTGCAAAAGAAAGCTGAATCAAGGACCCTGAGCTTCACTTTCAGTCATTACTTCCTCAATGAGCTGCCTAATTTTCTCCTCTTCTGCCACATAAGAATATGCCATAATGCACTTTCAATACAAGAAAATGAGGTTCTAATATATATACATTCATGATAAACTGACACCAGTGCAGGGTTGCCAGATTTATTTCATATATCGGCAGAATTATCTTAAAAATCACAAGATCCATATTGAAGTCCCCAAATTTCACATCAATGTTTTCTTTGAGGGGAAGAGAGTTGAAAAACATCTCTAAGATTTAGTTTAGAAACTACTGCTGCCAAATTTTATTTGTGTCTTTTGACTCTACATGTTTCTTAAGGTGAGACCATTGGACTCTTAGTTGCAAACTTTACTTCAAAAAAATTAATATAAATTAATTGTGATGTAATTTGGAACCTTCTAACCCATTTATTTAGCTCAGAATCATAAAACTAACTCTTTTTCTTATATTAATATTCCATTTATACTCCATGTTTAGCTGCACAGTCCTATCAGTGGCATTTCTCTCTGGAACAAATTGCCTATTAGCAATAGTGTTAATTCATGTACTGATGTTGTTGGGTTTCTGTTTCTCTTTGGATTTTATTCATTAGATTATACACACATTCACATTCTCATCCATACATCCATCCAGACTCTAGGGCAGATAGGGAATAATTTTGGCTAGATAAAAACTCCCATCCCCAGCCAGGCAACTCCTTGCAAAGCACGAGAAGCAACTTTTTTTTTATTTATTTATTTCTTTTCTTTTGAATTGTTTCATTTGCATAGCCCCCTTTAACTTCAATGGTCATATTGGGGGCTTTGACTAGTGAAACAACTAGTATTACTGTAGGTTAAGAACATTAGGTTAATCAATTTTTTATTACTAAACACACTCACATTCACTCTGACATTCATACTTCCAGACTCTGTGGGGGATAGGGAATAATTCTGGTTAAAGAATAATTCCCTGTCCCAGCCGGGAATCGAACCCGGGACCTCCAGGTGAAGAAACTCTTGTTAAAGCAGTTATTACATTTTCCCCACTTATCCATTATTAATATTTTTAGATACTCAAATGACTGTATATGCACTGTGTTTAAACTGCACGGTGGCCCACATAAAGTGTTACAGGTGAATATTTCTTAAATAAACAGAAAAGACCAAATGCCAAGAATTCCAAATCTAATAGCAGCAAGAGGCCTTCCAAATTGTGATAAGGAAAATATTTTCATGGGACCCCTTATGAGGTTCATGGGGCCCAACCTTAGAATTTTAAATGAAACCATGGTAATATTTTTGTATGTTCTGGTTCCCCATAATAAACTAGACAACTTTTATTAAAACTTCTTTTTTCTAAAATGAATTGTTGAGCTGTTATTCTCTCTCATAAACTCATCAAATGAGAGAACACGGATATTGTGGTTTAAAGCCTCCTGACCTCCTAAAATATAAGGGTGTTAAACAAGATGTTAAAATATGGCAGTGTTCAATGAGAGATGATGATGGTTAGTGTTTATGGGCGCTCAACTAAAAGGTCATCAGCGCCCTTTTTAAACAAATCATGGCAAAGGCCAGAGATAAAGCTCAATAAGAAATATTATTAATAAGAACGAAAGATTAGTCTAAAAATTAATGTAAAAAGTAATCATAGAAAAAGCCATAGATTGGTGATTTGAGAGAAAAAAAAATTCAGAACTAATACAAAAAGAAGGATAAAAACAACTAAATCCAAAATTTGAAGGGTATCTTCGATAAAAATTCAAAAATCTTAACTACCGCTCGACTATTGTCTGCCAGGACTTCTGCAAGACTGACCGGCAGTTGCAGTGATTCCCGAATATGTGCTAGATTAACACAATCTAGCAACACATGATGGACAGACAAATCTTCTCCACAAAGCAGACACAATGGAGCAGATTCACTCTTAAAAAGGAAACTATGTGTAAAATTGCAGTGGCCAATACTCATACGAACCAAAATTACTTCCTCCCGTCGAGAATGACGAGAGGAAGTTACCCAGTTTGTTGGAAGGTCTTTCACTACTCTAAGCTTGTTTCCGCAGAGAGCTCACCACTCATCGTGCCACCACGAAAGTATCGCCCTGCGCACAACAAACTTAAAGTCTTCCGATGTTATACAAGCAATTTTTGTACTAGGCTCGGTGGTTGCCGTCTTTGCTGCAAAATCTGCCAGTTCATTCCCCGGCAAGCCAATGTGACTAGGAATCCATGCACACTCCAAATTAACCCCGGAAGTATATAAAACGTGGAGGGCATCCTGGATACGCTGCATGATAGGATGATAGTTGTAGAGATCACCAAGGCTCTGAAGTGCACTCAGGGAATCACTCAATATAAGGCAGTCGCTTAAATTTCGACGGCCAACGTGCAGAATGGCTCGATATATTGCGTATAGCTTCGCACTATAAATAGATGTGCCACTATGAAAACCGAATGTATATTGTTCGGTATCATAAACAAAGGCGCACCCAAAACCAACGGTACACTTACTTCCGTCAGTATATATACAAGTTCGGTCATTGTAGTTTGACAAAAATTCTAAAAAACATCTACGGATACTAGAAAAAGGCATTGTAGACTTTCGGTATGCCGTCATCCCGAGGTTTATGTGGGATGTTGTAAGTAACCAAGGTGGGTGCACCCTTTCCCCCTTGGGAAACATTCTAGGCATTACGATATCGTGCTTATGAAGAAGCATTCGGAAGCGAACACCTGGGGACCGTGGACTAATTGAGATATTTCTATAACGTTCGTCCAGCTCAGTGTTAAAAAAAGGAGTGAAAGTTGGATGCGAAGGCATGCACTTTAGCCCACAGCCATAATTTGTTAACAGAATATCTCGTCTACACTGCAGAGGGGGTTCCGCCGATTCAGCATAAAGGCTGGCTACTGGACGGTTGGAAAAGCTCCAACAGCCAGACATATACCCTGATTATGGACAGTGTCTAATCTTCTAATCACAGATGGTCTTGCCGAAGAATAAACTATGCATCCGTAATCTAACTTGGCTCGGATCAGTGAGCGATAAAGTCGCAGCAAGACTGTCCGATCCGCTCCCCAAGATTTGCCACTTATCCGTAGAATATTCAGAGAACGGTTACAGCGCGCTTTCAGCTGTGCTATATGTGGTGACCAACACAGTTTTCTATCGAATATCAACCCAAAGAATCTCGTCTCATCCGCGAATGGTAGTAAAACTGTGCCACACCGCAGCGAAGGTGGTAATCGCTTCCTGCGGCGCCAGAAGTTCACGCAGAGTGATTGCTCAGCAGAGAAGCGAAAGCCATTTTTAGAGCTCCAATCTGAGAGGTTGTCTAAACACCGCTGCAGACGGCGCTCCAAAAAAGATGTGCGCTGAGAAGTACAATAGATGGCAAAGTCGTCCACGAATAGGCAGGACGATACTCCTGGGAGAATACATTTCGAGATAGAATTAATTGATATAGCAAACGCGTGACGCTTAGTACCGATCCCTGTGGCACTCCGTTCTCTTGAACACAAATATTTGATAAAACCGAGCTGACCCTTACTCGGAAAACGCGGTCCCTCATAAACTCCTGAATGAATAACGGAAGGCGTCCACGTATGTTCCAGTTGTATAGTGAAAGTAGTATTCCTGCCCGCCAACACGTATCATAAGCCTTTTCGAGGTTAAAGAACACCCCAACGGTTTGACAGTTCTTCATGAATCCATTCATTATCTGCGTCGAAATCGAGACAAGATGGTCAGCTGCTGAACGACGTCGTCGAAAACCGCACTGGAGGTTGGTCAATAGGTTATGAGTTTCCAGCCACCATATCAACCGTCCATTGATCATGCGTTCCATCACCTTGCAAACGTAACTGGTGAGGGAAATTGGACGGTAGCTGGATGGAAGAAAACGCTCCTTTCCAGCTTTCAAAATAGGTACGATGGTGGCCTCTCACCACTTTTCTGGCATCAACCCAAACACGATTATAGACCTCGAGTAGGAAGGCCTTACCTTCAGGAGAGAGATGTTGCAACATTTGGACGTTTATTCCATCAGACCTGGTGCAGAGTTTTGCGAAGATGAGAGATATGGGATACAAATGTTGCATATGAAATTCAAATGACTGGAAACACAACTATGTAAGTATGGAAGTGCAAAGAATAATAATCGCTTGAAGGTGAAATTAAAAGTGAATGATGAAAATAGTTAAAGACATAATACGCATATCGGATATCCAAAAACCCCAAATGGATGAAAATTGCACCTTTTCAGCATTGTTGGTTGCTAATTGTTTGGGGTGGGATTCTTGATAACCTTGTCACTGGACCTTCTTCTTTGAGGGTACAATTACTGGAGAATCATATTGCCATTTTCTCAACCATGAATTACCTCCCTTATTGGGAAAGTGTCCTTCAGTGTGGTATCAACAGAATGGTGTGCCATCACATTTTGCAATGTGCACAAGTCAACTTCTAAATAAGTAATTTGGTGATAGGTGGATTGGATGTTCTGGACCTATCAGCTGGCCTCCTCATTCATCTGATTTAACACCCTTGGACTTCTTTTTATGAGAATACATCAAACAGAAAGTCAAGTTTAAAGCAATTACAACCAAAAAGAATATGAAATTTCGAAGCCCTGAAGCTTCTTACTATTACCCCTATGTTAATATGTTAACAGTTAGAGAATTGTCAAATGTTTAGATATTAACAGAGGCAACTTTGAGCATTTAATAAAGTAATTTAAAGTAATCACCTAAGCATTTTTGACTTATTTTTTACTTTCTCTATAGGCACTATGTACATAGTGTATAGAGAATGTATTGCACTCCACCAAAAAATTTGATACCGAGATTTCACCGGAAATATATGTTTTAGGGTCCCCTTTATCTAAAAAAAGCATTTTCGGAAAAAGGTCTGTGTGTGTGTGTGTGTGTGTGTGTGTGTGTCTGTGAACACGATTACTCAAAAACGAAAATTAGGTAAAATACCAAACTTGGTATTTAAGTTTAGAATCTTCCAGGGATGAGACACGAAGATTTTGAGAAAAATCCCCCCACCCCCAACTACCCTTTACATGGAACTTTTTTCGAAAATTTTGATTTTCTCAAAAATGGCTCTAACGATTTTGATTAAAATTTTGTATATTAAAGATATTTACCTGACAAATAAAATGTATATCTTGAATTTTCTGGGAATAGCCTCCTAAGAGTAGCTTATTCTGGATGAATTACTAAATTTTGAATAACTGCTAAACCCTAAGAGATGGACAAATACTTACTATACAAAAAGTGTAGAGCACGTTAAAACACACAATTTATGTTGTATTCATTTTTTTCGTGGAGTTCGTCGTTTTTGTGACATTCCTTATTTTTGGTTTCTGCTATGAAAAACTTATTCATTTCTCATACAGGAATTTGTCAACTGCTGTCCATACAACAAAGGAACTACAGTGACATAGCAACCAGCTTTTGATTATCACTTTAACCTATGGTACTCCCTTATTTCACCTCTACTTATAAGGAAGCAAGCAATATGGCTATTTCTGCTAATGTTTTACTGATTGGCATGAAGTTAATAGAAGTATAAGTTTTTTAAGAATAATTTGTTGCAGGGATATAGAGAAAGTTATGTGAATGGTACACATCAGATTTTTCAGTAATATTTTCTACTAATTTAGAGGTACTTCAAAGAAAACATCCTATAACAACTCAACAATTCATTTTAGAAAAAAAATGCTCTGTGGGGAACCAGAATATACAAAATATTAGCAGAAATAGTTTTATTACTTGCTTTCTTGTAAGTAGAAGTGAAATAAGAGAGTACCATAGGTTAAAGCGAAAGCCAAAAGCTGGTTGCTATGTGACTGATGTTCCTTTGTTTGTATGGACAGGAGTTGACAAATTCCTGTATGAGAATGTATCAGTTTTTCAAAGCTGAAACCAAGAAAAAGGAATATCTCAAAAATGATCAACTCCACGAAAAAAATGTATATGACATAAATTGTGTGTTTTAAGGTGCTCTACATTTTTTCTCGGTTAAGTTTTTGTCCATCTCTTACGGTTTAGTAGTTATGAAAAATTCATCCAGAATACAGTAGTCTTCAGAGGCTATTCCCAGAAAATTCAAGATATACATTTCATTTGTCAGGTAAATATCTTTAATATACGAAATTTTAATCAAAATCGTTAGAGCCATTTTTGAGAAAATCAAAATTTTCGAAAAAAATTCCATGTAAAGGGTAGTTGGGGGTGGGGGGATTTTTCTCAAAATCTTCGTGTCGCATCCCTGGAAGATACTAAACTTAAATACCAAGTTTGGTATTTTACCGACTTTTCGTTTTTGAGTTATCGTATTCACAGACACACGGACACACACACACATACACGGACACGGACCTTTTTGTGAAAATGCTTTTTTTGGTTACAGGGGACCCTAAAACATATATTTCCGGTGAAATCTCCGTATCGAATTTTTTGGTGGAGTGCAATACATTCTCTATTCACTATGTACATAGTGAGTATAGAGAATGTAAAAATTACCATTGTTTCATATAAAATTCTGATATTGGACCCCATGGGCATTATGAGGGGCCCACAAAAATATTTTCCATATCACAATTTGGAAGGCCCCTTGTTCTTATAAGATCCCACTAATAAAACATGAAGCTTTATTTGCTCATAACTGGTTCTCTTGAAATCAGTAAGACTGCGTTACTGTGAAATCAGTGGGGGGGGGGGGGAAACATTGTAGCCCTAGTTTAACTTCTTGAATGTTGATTGTGGGTATTTTACAATTAGCACTATTTTCATAGCAATGAGTAAATTAATTTATTATCTCTATATTCATTAATAGATTATTGAATTTATGAAAACATATAAAATATATTTTCCAAGGAATAAATTTAAATTATTGTCACAATTTCAGAAGTCGCCCAAAAATTTGCAAATCACCTCAATTAAAAATCAGTCACAAAGTTAATCTTACAGTAGCCCAGTCCACAACTTTTTGCCCATCTAGCAACCATGTATCTGGCCTGTGATACCCTAGAACATTGGGGTTATGTAGACCGTGTCATTTCTTACATTGCTCTCTGCCATCATTTCCTATGTTGAGCCAGTGGTCCAAGGACGAAGCTCAACATAGGTTGCAGGAAAACATCGGCAGAGAGCAATATAAGAAATGACTCGGCCTACTCCGGAAATTATAACCTCAATGGACTACAGCCATGGAAGCCTGCAGATATACCCTAGAACAGTTTGTTGTAAGTTAACCAGAAGTGCTATTGTTGGAATACCAGGTATACCATACCGAATGATTCCTAGTATTTCAAATGAATTGAGCCACTTTTTCACACCTTTTGCTCCAACTTTGCCTTAATTTGGGAAGACCAGTTTCAGGGTACTTTAACCCTATCTTCAGTTCTGGGGATGACTGACGCTGCATGCAACAGGTGGTTGTGTGCAGCCTGGTGTTATGTTGCCCTCTACTCTTGTTAACAAGATGATATCATCAATGGCGGGGACCTCAAAATTCATAAAAAACTCTTCTTCCTTGATGATAAATATATTTTCCTAAATTTGCAGTTCCAAAGGTTTCTTTACAAATTTAATCAACTCTATTTCTTCCTTTATGTTATGATTTTCAGACCAAAAATGATGTGCTACTGCAGACTTGTCTACATGCTTGTATCTAATGCTTCTAAAGTGTTCTTTCTTCCTAGTTTCCAAATTTCGTTTTGTTTTTCCAATATAAATCTTATTGCAGTCTCGGCAGCTCATTTTATAAATTCCTGATTTTTTAGTGTTCTGTGTGGTACCTTTCAATTTTTTTTTTTTTTTGGTAGTGTTTAACGCCCACTTTAACTACTTTTAGCACCACAGGCGATGACATTGATGATACATGGATGATGGAGCACCGGTGGAATGCAATGGCGGGGGAAACCGGAGTACCCGGAGTAAACCCGCTTGGGATCGAACCCCGGCCATATAGGTGAGAGGCAAGTGGTCTAACCACTCGGCCACGGCGTGGCCATACCTTTCAAAGGGTGACTCAATAAGTTCCAGTTATTATATATATTTTGAGGGGCTAGTTTTATATTAATGATTTTAAAAATCCTTTCGAATTTTCAGAACATTTTTGGATGAAAAGTAAATTTGCAAAATTTCACTGATGGTTTATCTAGTTTTTCTAGAGTGGTGATTTCATGTAGCCTTTTATTTCTTTTGTCTGTAAATTAATTTGTCTATGATGTTTGTATTGTAATTGTTCAGTTTGGCAACCTGATGAATGTGTGTGTATTCTTTTTCATATTCTGTTTTATTCAAGGGACATTGATAAGCCTATCAACTAGACTATGAAAGATGGCAAGTTAATATTTTACTGGGTAAAACTGGTTCTGTTTTATGTAACTGTCAACATGTGTTGCTTTTCTATATATGCCAAATATATGCGCGTGTGCGTATGCGTGTGTGTGTGTGCGCACAACATAGCTCAAAAACAAAACGTCCATTAAATACCAAACTTGTATTTAGGTATACTATCTTCCAAGAATGCGACACTATGCTTTAAATTGATTTTCTTAAAAATGGCTCTAACGATTTTTATTAAAACCACGTATATTAAAGCTATTTGCACCGTAATAAAATATATATCATGAATTTTCTGAGATTAGCTTCTGAAGATCTCTTTATTCTGAATGAATTTTGCATAACTGCTAAACCATAAGAGATGGGTAATGTAGAGCACATTAAAACACACGATTTATGTTATATACATTTTTTTCATTGAGTTGATCATTTTTTAAATATTCCTTGTTTTGAGTTTCAGCTTTAAAAAACTTATACTTTTCTCATTCAGGAATTTGTCAACTCCTGTCCATACAAACAAGGAACTTCAGTGACATAGCAACCAGCTTTTGAGTATCACTTTAAATTATGGTACTCCTTATTTTGCTTCTACTTACAAGTAAGCAGGTAATAGGACTATTTCTGCTATTTTTTTTTCTGGATTAGCATGAAGTAAATGGAAGCATAAGCTGTTTAACAATAATTGGTTGCAGAGATTTAGAGAAAGTCATGAGAATGGAACACATCAGATTTTTGGTCTGAAAATCATAATATAAAGGAAGAAATAGAGTTGATTAAATGTGTAAAGAACCCTTTGGAACTGCAAATCTGGGAAAATATATTTATCACCAAAGAAGAAGTGTTTCTTATGAATTTTGAGGTCCCCGCTGTTGATATCATCCTGTTGACAAGAGTAGAGGGCAACACAACACCAGGCTGCACACAACCACCTGTTGGTTCTAGCGTCAGTCATTCCTGGACCTGAAGATAGGGTTAAAGTACCCTGAAACCAGTCTTCTCAAATGAAGGCATAGTTGGAGCAAAAAGTGTATAAAGGTAACTCAATTCATTTAAATTATGGTGCTCCACTGTCTAAAATACTTCTTTTTATTTGAAAGACTCCTATTATGTTCACTTATGTTTGCTTATAGGTACTGAGAAGATAGCTTCTTGGAAGCAACTGCCAAATACTATATTAATATGACATTTCAGCTCAATTATTATAGCGTCAATGCAATGGCCGAGATTGGTCAATTTTGACCAATCGTGGTCATCTGACTGGAGCAATATTGTCAAAACATCTTATCACAGTTGGTGTTCATTTCTTTGAAATCTTGTCGCAGCTGACATTCATTTGTTTAATTCAGGATGCAGTGAAGAAAGAATAAATAATAAAAAAAAAAAAAATTCAGTAAATAAACATGATCGAATGTGTCATCTACCAATTGAGAACTAATGTAAGTATTACAATCATAACCTGATAAAATCTCCCTTCCTATACAATATAAAGTATTAATATATATTTCGCTGAACTGCCTTATCAAATACAACTCATATTTCCATCTCTTAGGACAATTCACTTGTGGTATTACTTATGAAAATATTCCCCTGGTCTCACAAACCACCTGCATGTATCGTCATGTTAAGCAAGGATAAAGCAGCCAATAGCTACTTCAAATACTGGATGTTGATGACAGTGTTGTTGAAATCAATTGAAAATAAAAACTGAGTCAATGACATTGAACAACTCTCACTTATTAAATTTCCCGGAACATGTTTTGTAGACTATTTTTCTCCCTTATCAATCAATGTCCAGTTGATAATGGAGGAAACTAGTCTCGAAACATGATCTAAAGAATTTAAAAAGTGATGAAAAAAGTCATTAACCGACTCAATCTTTTACTTTCAACCAATAACTTTTTTTTTTAATGTTTGAGGGTCTCAAAGTATGTAATTTGTTGAATTTGAATTGATATTTGATAACTAAATATGGACAAACAAAATCTTCAAAACCTATTTGTTTAAACTAATGAACTGCACCTGGTCCAAAACCTTAAAATATAAAATGTTCTGACTTTAAAACATATACTTCTATAATGTTTTGCGATTTTTTCCTTTTCAAATTGTGATACATGTTTATTCATTGCCTGCTTCTAATTATCAGCGCATTTAATTACACTAAGCATTTCTAATTGAAAAATTAATGCACTACATACCTCAGGATCAAAGTTCAGACTAAGTGCCATATTGTCTGCTGCTTGATTTATAAGAGTTTTAGCCAGATTTCTTTGGCATATATCAGGCACTTGATTTGTCCATTCATCAAAAATTGCTTCCTGTAATTGCTGCAATAGCTGCTTCATTTCATCATATTTACTGATTTCATATAAGAAATCTGGCGTAGATACCAAACTGTTTACAAAAAAAGTCTATGTAATATTCACACAACTTTGTTTAACCACAAACATTATCTCTTCTACAAACTACACTTGCAAAAGCCTGTTTCTTTATCTTCTATTATATTTCATCCAAAAATTTGATGTCACGATTTCATTGGAAAAATATGTTTTGAGGCCTCCTAAATTCAAAAAAAGAGCGTTTTTATTTTACTATGTGTAGTAAGTATAGCAAGGTGTGTATTTTGCCCAAAAATTTGATTAGATGTGATTTCACCAAAACTTAGGTTCTCAAAAAAGCTTTCTCATCAATGTATACTAAGTAGGGGATTATTTTATTCCACCCAAATATTTTTGAGGCCCCCTGAGTCAAAAAAAAGGGGGGGGGATTTTTACTTTCTCTAATAAATATAATAAGTAAGCAACATATTATATTCCATCTAAAACGTTGATATTATGATATTTTTGAAACTGCCTATCCAAAAAACATTTTTGCTTCAGAAAGTATTGCATTCCACCCAAAAATGTCATATGGTTTCATTTGTATTATGTTTTGAGACCCCCAAATATACAAAAAAAAATTATAAAAAGGTCCTGTGCATGAACTGCATAAATGGAATAACCGACATGAAATTGAATAAAACATCCATCTTTTAAAAACTGTACAACAGACAGGAGAACTTGACACGTGGGAGAAGATATACATGAAGAAACATGAAACACACCTCATGAATTTTGACTGTCCATTCAAAGAAAACCCATTAATGAAGTTCATCAAGCCAACATCAGGAGGAGGGCAGTCAAACATCAAGGATCCTCAGGTTGAATCTGACAGTCGAAAACAGTTGATAATGCATGCAACACGCATGCAAAAAATAGTTCTGCATAAGCAAAGTTTTTTGAAGCACATGTGTGTATATTCAACTCCAATGTTAGAACAAAAAAAATATTCTCACAAAACAAGATCAGCCAATCACATCTTCATAGAATCAGTTATCTTTACCAAATATGGAATAAAAAGTAAATTGCACAGTGCCACTTTAACATATAACAGCCATACCCTTGACATCAAAGAATTACTTAACTTTTTTTTTATTTCCATTTATACCCCTTCCATCAGTGGTATTCACATATTGGTCATGTGTACTGTTTTCACTGGATTTTTATTTTTTTTCATTAGATCACACACCCACGATGCATGCACACATGCGCGCGCACACACACACACACACACACACACATTCACTCTCTCATTCATACTTCGAGAATCTGGGAAGGATAGAGAATATTCTTAGCTAGAGAAATATCCCCTCATCCCAGCAGGGAAACAAACCTGCAAACCTTTACACCAGCAGCTAGATGCTCTACTGACTAAGCTATGTGGTCAATCAATCACTTAACTTATTCCAGTTTGAAAACAAACTCATCAAATACCCACTTGAGCAATACTGTAATGCCTAACAGTAATATAGCAGAAATTCTTTGTGGTGCTTGTTGAAATATTGTATAAATGTAAATCACACACATACATACACCACAAAATGATTAAAGACAGCCTCT
This sequence comes from Hymenopus coronatus, assembly GCA_030762935.1. Lineage (NCBI taxonomy): Eukaryota > Metazoa > Arthropoda > Insecta > Mantodea > Hymenopodidae > Hymenopus > Hymenopus coronatus. The sequence goes on from CM060897.1 coordinate 35,628,689, forward strand.
GTAGTCAAGCGGTCAGCAAGCTGACTTCTTATCTGGAGGTCCCAGATTGATTCCTAGCTCGGGTGGGGAATTTTTCTTTAACTAGAATTATTCCCTATGCCCCACAGAGTCTGGAAGTATGAATGTGAGAGTGAATGTGCGTATGTTTAATGATATAAAATGATTAATCTAATGTTCTAAAAACCTACAGTAATATGAGTTGTTTTACAAATCAAAGTCCCCGATATGGTCATTGAAAAATAAATATAAATATAAATTATATAAATTTAAAAATCTTACTACACAAAAATGTAGATCTTATTAAACCATACATTTGTCAAATGGATACATATTTATTGGGAGTTAACATTTCTGAGATATTCCTTATTATGGTTTGAACTTTTAAAAACATATTATGTTCTTTTGAAATGGGAAGTGGTTATTCATTTTTTGTCATGGTCATAGAAAGAGCACAGAATTTCAAAACAATTTGAAAGTGACCAGCTCTTTAAAGATTTTATCGTTGCTATTCCCATTTACGTTTCCTATTTCTCTGCCCCACTCTTCTTCCAAGTGTGGCTAGAAACTGAACCTTACTGTTCCACTTACCATCCCCGTAACTGAGGCACGATTCTCAACTTGCAAGCACTGTCAGGAAACAGATTTTATTATGTTGCCTCCCACCCCAAGTACAGAGTTATCTTTTTTTGTTAATGGTTATTGCCTAGTGGTAGGAGAGAGCAGTCCAATTTGAAAGCCATCAGTTTTGGAAAAAACTATATCTAAAAGGAAATATGCAATAAGACAATTTTGCAAATGTTTATCTCAATTAACATGAAGTGGACAGAAGTATATGCATTTTTGAGATGAGAGAGTACAAAAGTGAGTAGAGAAAGTAATATGAGTATAACATATCAGAAATGTTGTTCTATCAACATCATATCAATCGAGGTAAATGTTAGCAGAAATGCTCTCATTGCATATATCATTGTAGATACAAGTGATATAAGAGAGCAAAGCAATGGACAAATATTCAGAAGCTGGTCTCTTATGATGGCTTTAATTTTTTTTTTTTTCTTTAAATTCTGTTTTATTTTACGTCACTTTAACAACTTGATCATGCCATGACAGAATTGTTTTGTAAGGTACTTCCTTTACTGACAGATGTTTTCACGGATAGCATCTGTTATAACCAACACCGAGGAAGCATCAAATCTTTAAATACTTCCTTTACTGTATGTGGTAGACAGTAATTAGCCTTTTAAGGTCTTATCCGTGTACCATAAAACCTTCGCTTAGTGCCAAGCAGATGGGGTTAGAGAGCCATCTAATCTACTACTTTACTGAGTCAGATTGTGCCACCTGTAGTCAGATGCAAAGTGCAACTAGCCTTCTAAAGGCCTCATCTCCTCACACCATTCTTACCACTTAGATCCACGACAGGCAGAGGGGTTAGTGGTGCCACCCACTCTATTGCTTGCACTGTCTGTGGATAGACAACAGCACAATCAAATTACCATCTATTTTGAGTTTTTGTTATTATTTAAGACTGAAGGCAGAACTTTGGGTCATGTCTTTATATAGTCATCTGGTTGGCAACTGAGGTAAACCACAAAAAATACCCAGCCATCAGACTGGTTGACCCATGGCAGCTTTGATATTCTACTCTCTTTGTATGACAAAAAAAAAAAAAAAAAAAAATGGTGACTTAGCACCTTAAAAAGTATAAAGTAATGGAACATACAATAGTAATAAATATCTCAGAATAATTAATACTGCAAAGAATGTGTCTCTTTTAAATACTGGATTTTAATGAGATTGCATTTTTAATGTGGTAAACTTGTGTCTACTTCTTATGGTTTACTACATACGCAAAATTAATTAAGGATGACGAAGACTTTACAACTAATTAAGAACAAATTAAAATTGTGCATTTAATTTCTAATGCCAATATGTCAAAAATATGTTTAAATCAAAAACTTTAGATCCATTTTTAAGAAAATAAAAAATATCAAAAATTTTCCAAATAGTGGTTTAATGTGGGGAAATTTTATTGAAAACTTGGTGTAATATTCTTAGTAGGTGACGAACTTGAATATCAATTATGCTATTTATGCAATGTTTTGTTTTTAAGTTATGCTGTTCACATGCTGTTAATGTGTTACATAATGGCCATTTATGTATATTCCTTACAATAAAATGTAACTTGCCTCTGTTTATATACTTTGTGGAGTAATAATAGTGATTTCTTCTATTCTATGGCATTTGCTACTAAAAGTCAAGACTTTGTTCACAATCATATAGGCAACCCACTATCTCCTTTTCTGGCTGACCTCATATAAGTAATTTTTAAAGACATAACACGTCTGCATTCCCACATATAAATGTATGAATATATATATATGAAATTATGATTTAGATATATATAGATGAGATTGTGGCAAGAGTTAATGGAAAACTAATCAAGGATGCCTTGAAGTTGTTATATTTACAACAGTCTTCCATCCAATTCACAGTTTAAATATAAGAAAATGGTGTGTTTCCCTTTCTAGGTATCAAAACTATTAAAAAAGAAGACAAATTAGAATTTGGAGTATTCAGGAAACCTACACATAATACAGTTATATCAAGGCAGATGACTTCAATTCAAGACAACATAAATTGGCAGTAATAGATAGTTTAAATTACAGACTGATTAAAATACCTCTTAATAAAGCAGAAGAACTAAAGAGAGTATAGAGAAATAGTAAAAACTGCAATATATAATGGTTTCAGCAAATAATTAGTGGACAGATAAATTAAGTCTAAAACACAAAACCAAACAATACAGATCACTACACTTTCAAAAGAAAAAAATGAAACCATATTAAACCAATGATGGCAGATCATTTTTAACCATGAAATAAATCCAGAAGTTAAATTAATAAAGCAATTAAATAGACACATAGATTTAATGGTTTGGGATTAAAATATTCATTTTGAAGAATAGAGATCATGTCAGAACTTTGACATACCAGCAATTGACTCTTGTCACCGGATTTGTCTTACCTCTGGCAGATGGCAATACCGGTGCAAACAACCCATCACTTAGCCACAGTAATCATAACACCAGATTTGAACCTAGTCATGGAAGCTGAAGATGCATCCAAAAAGGAATGCAAAACCTGTTCTTCATTTTTGAATAATTTTAAAAAAATAAGTGAACAGGTGTCATAAAATTATTTTGCGTCTATATAAAAATTAAACTATAAGTATGAACATAAATTTTTCCTCACACTTGACTTTTGAAAACACAGATCCCCCTCCCCATATTTTTTAGTTGGGCATGTTGCCATGCGGTTGTAAGGAGGGCGAAGAGGGGTGATCGCAAGCAAGTGGTGGTTTGCACAAATCAGGGCAACACATTAAACTTTAACGTAGCATATAATTATGAACCTTGCCTGGTGGTGGTGGTGGTGGTGGTGGTGGTGGTGGTGGTGATGTTTATTTGAGTCCATACACCAATTTACATGGGTATAGACCAGGTCATTAATACAATTACAATATTATCATGTACAATTATTTACAAATTACACATTGACAATAATATAGATTTACAAATCTTCACTCAAGTACATAGCTTTCATTAATAGATATTCTTTTAGTTTATTTTTAAATACATTTCCTTTGAGAATTTTTAAATGTGCAGGAAATTTATTGTAATAATGGGCCCTAACAACATATGGATCTTTCATTATTGATTTAGTATTGTGGGTACTTTTATAGAGATCTAACTTATGTCTTGTTATGCAGTTCCTTATTTGTGATATATTTATCAAGTCTTGAATAAGCAAGCTGTATGATTCTAAATAAATGTAATGAATAGATTGTGAAGAACTTATTTTTGAAAATTTCCCTTCATATTTCTTTGCTTTTTAACTTATACATTATTTTTAAACATCTCTTTTTTGGCATAAGTAACCTCTTCAAGTTAGAGTCTGCACTAGATCCCCTTACTTCCATGTCATATGTGATTTGTAGAGAGATTAACCCATAGTACACAGTAATTAATAAATCATTGTCAACATATTTTGATAAATTATTCTTCATTACTGGTTTCTCTTTCACAGTATCCAAACAATGGAGTCAATTTATAGCTCACTATTAACAAAATCCACTGTTAAATAGCAAGTTCACACAAAAACACTCTGAACAGACTACTGTTCTTTGGTCAGGATGAACATCTTTATGGCTTATTAGAAGTTTTATCACTGTGCAGTCACTTTCACTCATAATAGAATTACCATATATTTCGGCAGAAAATACGATATATGAAGAATAAAAATCCTTTACATACAATTGTTAAAGGACACGTCAAGAATACATATATATACATATTTACAACTTAGTTACTTAATTTAAATTCTTCTATGCTATAAAAAGCATTTTCTAATAAATACTTTTTTACAGAGGTTAACATACACTTGTTCTTTTTAATATTCTTAAGTTCTTTGGGTAACTAATTAAATAGCTGTTTCCCCATACCCATTACAACTCATTTACTTAAAGTCCCCCTCAGTGTCAATCTAAAATATTCATTATTGCTTTTTTAAGCAATACTTGTGTACATTGTTATTTTTTTGCTCCTCGTCTAGTACAATACATTTTATACTTCCATATATATATATACATGCAAGGAACAGTTAAAATCTTATACATCATGCTAATGGAGATAAACATTACCAGAATTGTTGTTATTACTTGCTTCTTTGTAAGTTGAAGGGAAATAAGGGAATGTACAGGCTAAAGCAATAGTCAAATCTTTTAAAAGCCTGTTGCTATCTGAAACAATTGAAATTTGGTTCTCTTTGCTTGCTAGGAGTAACCAAAAGAGAGATGAAAAGAAAAATGTCTTCCATTTGAGAAAAGTATCTTAAAATTGAAATCAATAATTCAGAATATCTCAAAAATTGTTAACTCTACAAAAAAAAAAAAAGCATAAGACATACATTGTGCTTTTTAATGAGATCTACATTTTCTGAGTAGTAAGTTTTTGTCTATCTTTTATGGTTGACCAGTTATACAATCATTATACAAAAGTCATCTAGAAAGAAAAGGTCCTTAGAGGCTATTCCCACAAAATTCAAGATCAACATTTTGTTTGTCATGAAAATATTTTGAACACATAGCATTTTAATAAAAATCATTAGAGCCATTTTTAAGAAAATCAAAATTTTTTAAAAATGTTTTATGTAAAGGGTAGTTGGGGGTGGGGGGATTTTCTTGAAAATCTTTGTGTCGAATCCTTGGAAGATACAAATTTGGTATTTAAGAGATTTTTCAAACATACAAACAGACAGATGGACATTTTTCTAAAAATGCTTTTTTTTTATTCGGGAGGTCTCAAAACATGTATTTACAGTGAAATCTCAGTATCAAACTTTTGGGTGGAAAGCCATATCTTCTCTATCCATATATGTCCTAGAGAAAGTAAAAATATGGCACTCAAAATCAAAGTCATCTTATACAACAGATATAAAGAATAGATTGAAATTTATACAAATTAAAACCATTGTAAAATAAAATAAAAGCTGTTTGATTATTTAACCTGTTTTATTACTTTTATCTTGAATTTTGCTTTGTATTTCCTTCTTTTTTGTTGGTTCTATCATTAGGCATACACTTTACACTTGCAGTACGAACTGTTTGAACACACTACACAGCCTATCATACTTGTTAGCAGTACATATGAGTTCATTATTTTGCATCTGCTTCTATAAGCAAAACCCTAACAATGCTGAAGGAGGCCTTTGCTTTATGATGTGTGCAACTGTATCAACTATTTAGTAGTACAGAGCAGGTATGTCTGCAAAATTTAATTGAAAAGCCATTTTGTAAATATTTAAGGTAATTACCCCAATCAGTGTGCATATTATTATCCAGAAGATCACTAAATTTTTAGGTTGTTGATCATCTTATAGGAAGGATCATCTTGGGATCATCTTATACGAATGACATATTTACAGTAAAGCTAGGGGACAGTTGGGTAAGTTGACGAGGAGTCTAACATGACAAATTAATTTCTCTGAAAAATCTATAGATGGCGTGACATGCACTATGCACTATGGTACGGCCTTCTTAGAACACCTATGATAGTTGAACTAGATTTGTTTAGTTTTGTTGAGTTGAGAGTGGAGGTTTGAAAATGGATGCTGTTTTTCTTACAATTTTTCCTAGAGCAAAAATATGCTTCATGTAAGTAATACTATTATATTAATGGATATTAATTGATTCCTCTTATGCCTTATATATTTAATGATGCTTTGATGCAGGTTTAATGCAAATATTTTCCAAGACTTTGTGCATGTTGAAGTTTGTAATCAAAATGTTGATCGAGGTTAAGATGACAAATTTGTTATTATGATTACTTTTTTATTGTATTGTCATGTCATTATAAGAGCAGGCTACATAATAAACATGGAGAAAGTGAATATAAGAAAGACAGATAGACAAAAATGGAGCAAGGAGCTAATGAAAGAGGCAGTGCAGCACTCCCTGAAGCTTCTTTATGTCGCTATATACAAAAGTATACAGAGGAAGTAAACTATGATTTTGTTCATACTTGAGTACATTTAGAATTCTCATTTTAAACTAATATTTGATCTTTACTTATATACTTAATTGAAATAAAATTAAAACAATGACAGTTTTGTCGTTTAATGTTTCGATAATCTCACAGTAGACAGAATAATTCATACTGGTTGTTTCATTTCAGGATTTTCCACAAAATGCGGGAAGATTCAATAATACTTAATGATGACCATTTGCAAGAATTGCAGCACTGTCATCAATTTGGACAGAAGAGCTTTTGGAATAATAAGAGCTGATTTTGCTCAAATTGTCTATAACTATGCTGAATTTAAGCAAATAGAACAAGCTGCTATTTTTATACATAACAAGCATACCCGTGAAATACTTCTGGAAGAAAAGAGACAAAGAAAAGATAAGGCGAAAAAACAAGAAAGGAAAATGAATAGGAATACAAAGGAAAGGCAAAAAATTGAACAAGTGTCCTAAATGTGAACTTGCATTTGGCAGAGCTTTTGCAATGAGGCAAAGAAAGAACCCTGGAATAGACTTCTGTGACTTCGTCCATCGAAACTCAGCATCAGAAGTGATTTGGATTATGTGGATGAAAGAGATTGTATCATTTGTAGAGAGATTGGAGAGACAGAAATGTGGTATCAATGTTCTCGATGTCAAGAGTGGGCTCATGCTCAGTGTATGGGCTTAAATTACAGGAAAGCAAAGGAAAAAGGTTATATGACTTTGTGATAAATGCATAACCACCAATAAAATATGTTTGTTTTATAAATCAATTACTTTCAATTCGTCATCTTACCAACACCCAAGTCATCTTACCCGCCCTGCAGGGTAAGTTGACAAATGGTACAATTACTGATAAAAATAGGCCTACCTGAAAAATACTTAGTTACAGGAAACGTTTAAGAGTGTGATTCTAAAGAGGATGGATGGAGTAATCATATTTCCATAAATAAATATTACACTTCAAACTAATGGGCATAAAAGTCATAATAAGCCTTAATGTTGTCAACTAACCCATCTTTCCCCTATATATTTTTGGGGAAGATTTATACCTTGTCTTATCTGAAGGTTGTTTTATCTGCCAAAATATATGGTATTATCCAGAAAATTCCTACTTATTGATAAGCAGTGATTAACAATTTTGATACATGCTCTGAAAAGTAATACCAAAGAAATTAAATCTACTTACTCTAAATCCAGTATCTTGACATGTTCAAATGGAATAGTTATCCTCTGACTCAGCTCATGTATCCACATAAGAGCTCCAGCAACAGGAGGAAAGTTCTTGTCAAGCATCATTTTGCCATTTGCTTTATAATAATTCATTTGATCATCATATATAAGCTGCAAGAAAATGAATACATTGTTACATACTATGCACATAAATCATGTACATGGTATGTATTTAAAAATTTGATCATATGACATTCTCCCTGTTCTGCAAACAAACTATTCTTACAAAACATTATTCTTCTATCTGCTTCAAATAATTGAGATAAACAATAGCAGAAATAGATGTATTAGATAGTTCCTTATGAGTAGAAGGGATATAAGGGAATACACAAAGGCTAAAGGGAAAGTCAAATCTTTTAAAAGCTAGTGCTATGTGATTGATTTTAAAATTTTATTCTCTTTACATGACCAGCAGTGAAACCCCATTTCAGAAATGTATAAATATTATAATGTTGAAACTAATAATAAGAAATATCTTGGAAGTTATTAACTTTTAAAAAAAATGTGTATAACATTAGTTGTGATCAAGATACACACTTTTTGTCTAGCAAGATTTTGTCTGTCTCTCATGTTTTACCAGTTAGGCAAAAGTCATTCAGAATGAAGAGGACTTCAGAGGCTATTACCAGAAAATTCAAGATATACATTTTATTTATCATGTAAGCATCTTTAATATAAAATATTTTACTCAAAGTAAAAAAAATTTGAGAAAATCAAAACTTCCGAAATTTTTTCCACATAAAGGGTAGTCTGAGGCAGAGGGATTTTCTTGAAAATCTTTGTGTCACGTCCTTGAAAGATGTTGAAATGTAAAATTGGGTATTTAACCGATTTTTCGGTTTTGAGCTATCACACACACAGATCTTTTTCTAAAATGTTTTGTTTTTTTATTACAGGGTACCCTAAAATGTATATTTCCAATAAAATCCCAGTATCAAATTTTTAAGTTGAATGCAATATCTTCTCTACCTATGTACTAGGTATGAAGTAGAGAAAGCAAAAATTATATCCACTTCAAAGATGAAAGATGAGATGATCATATGGGTTGATAATTTACATTTGTGCATTGGTTGAAGTTGCATGGGTGGCATTCTAATTTCTAATAAGACTTCATTCATTTCATTTACACCCCAGCATTTTAATGAAAAATTGACCTACAAGATTTTGTAATGCAGAATCCTTCCCCTAAGACAACCATTACAGGAAAATGATAATAGAGTCAAAAAGTATACTTTTAACTATTCTACTTGTTAATTACCATTATTTCGTGGATATATTTTGATGTAGGTTCAACATGTCCCAGTCGCTATTGACTCTTGACTCCTTGTCTGCATTTATAAATATCTGACTGCAACATTCACATGACCTTCTCTACTCCCTCTTCTAAAATCACTTATACAAAAACTTAATTTACTATCTGCCTTATATTAATTGAGATAAAAGTTTCAAGTGATTTCATTAGAACACATTTCATTATAAGGTACAAGAGGGATACAGGAAGTTGGAGTGAGTGAAATCCATAAAAAGCAATTAGCAATGTGATGGCTTTGAAATTTCACTATATGTATGACTACGAGAAACCATTTACATATTGAATTAATTAAAGTGGTGCTGTTAACACACACTTCACTTACTTTTATTGAGCAGGACAATTGTTTCGCGGACCGTTGCCCGCATCCTCAGCTGTTGAACCACTACTGCTTGGGTTTGGATTCCAAGTTGTGGTTGTGGATGTGTTGGTTGTGGTGACATCTGTTGGGCGGGCGATGAGACTTGTTAAGCAATCCTTAGGGGGGGAACTCCATTCATCAATGTGTGGCAGTATTTATGAATATAGATTTTTTTCCCATGCTGATAATTGAAACGGATTCAAAAGTTCTTTCAATAGTTTGATGTTCAGATTTATTTCATGGCGAGTTTCCCAAAAATGATGTGCTATTGCAGATTTGTCCGGCTGTTTTGACTTAATGTGTCTTCTGTGTTCTTTATTGCGTGTTTCAAGGTTTCTTACTGTCTTTCCAATGTATTTCCTGTTGCAGTCTTGACAATCAATGGCATATACTCCTGTTTTTTTCTCTGTGGGTATTTTGTCCTTCAGGGAGGAGCCCAGGAGGTTTTTTATGCTGTATTTGTTAATTGGTGCTAGTTTGATGTTCAATTTCTTGAATACTTTCTTGAACTTGTTGTAGAGTTGTGGGTTGTATGTGATTTTGTGAAATTTGGGAGGTTTTTCTTTATGGGTTAAGGTGGTAGTTTCTTTGACGTGTTTCATTCTTTTGTATTTATTTATCTTTTTGATCATGGTGGAGGTATTGAAACCATTGTCTACTTCTGTGCTCAGAATGTGTTTATATTCTTTCTTATATTCAGAGGGATTGAGTGGGATATTAACTAGTCTGAAAGCTAGACTATTGAACACACTGCAAATTGGTGCGGAATGGGGTTGAAGCTCTTTTTATGTAGTTGTTGCTGTGTGTAGTTTTCCTGTGTATTCCAAATTCTATTTTGTTATTCTTTTTGAAAATGTTGAGATCTAGAAATGGGATGCAGTCATCATTTTCTCTTTCTATGGTAAATTTTATTTTGGGTTCCTGTAGGTTGAGGAGTTTTAAGGCGTCTTGTGCTAGTTTTCCTGGGATTATGGCGAAAATGTTGTCTACGTATCTGTACCAAATTTTGAAAATTTGTGGAAAGGCTTTGGTAATGTGAGTTTCAAATGCACCCATAAACAGTTCTGCCAAGAATGGGGAAAGTGGGTTTCCCATAGCTAGGCTATGGGTATATGTGGTTATTAAAGCTGAAAGCTGACTGTTTTATGCATAGGTTGGCGAGTTTGATCAAGTCTTCTATTTCTGTAATGTGTAGGTCTGTGGTGTGTAGCCATTTTCTGAGAAGTTCTGGGAGTTTTTCTGTGGGAATGCTGGGAAATAATGATTTTACATCAAAAGATACTAGTTCGTCTCCTTTGGATATAGTTATGTCTTTTATTTTTTCTATTAGTTCTAGTGAATTTCTTAGACTAAGATTGTTGAACTTGGGTAGTGAGTTGAATTTATTGTTTAGCCATTTTGCTAGTTCATATATGGGAGAGCTAATATTGTTGATGATGGGTCTCATGCTGTTGTCTGCTTTGTGAATTTTAGGGAGGGCATACGGTCTTGGAAGAGTTGGGTTCTTTGGGTTTATTTTTCGTTTTTGGTTGTTTGTAATTGTGGTAACTTCTTTGAGAGTTTTCTTGAGGTCATCAGTGTATATTTTTAGAGGATTCTTCTGTAAAAGTGAATAAGCTGGGCAGTTTAACATAGTTTCTACTCTTTGTATGTAGTCATTTTTGTCCAATATGGCTATGGTATTACCTTTATCCGATTTTGTGTATATAACCAGTTTGGATTTCAATTGGTTGATTAATTGTGTGGGGATGGTGTTCTGTTTGTTTTTGCTATATTTTAAGTTTCTTTAAAATTTCTTTGCAATCAGTTTTAACTATTGTCTGTTCGGTGTCCTTAAGTTGTTGGGATGCTATATCTATGTCTGCAATGTACTCGTCAATGTTCGTAGAGAAACCAACGCACATCTTTAATCCTTCATTTAGGAAATCAATTTCTTTTTTGTTAAAAGTTTGTTTAGACAAGTTCAAGACATAATTCTGCGGTGGTGATGTTTTGATTTTTGGTTTGGTTTTGTGTTGCTTAAGGATTGCTTAACAAGTCTCATCACCCGCCCAACAGATGTCACCACAACCAACACATCCACAACCACAACTTGGAATCCAAACCCAAGCAGTAGTGGTTCAACAGCTGAGGATGCGGGCAACGGTCCGCGAAACAATTGTCCTACTCAATAAAAGTAAGTGAAGTGTGTGTTAACAGTACCACTTTAATTAATTCAATTTGATTATGCCTTTACTGTAAGCAGCTTCAAAATTATACAACCATTTACATGATTTATCTACCCATTCTTCTACTGACTATTATTTCAAAAGCTTATTCTTCTGCTTACTTTTGTGTTAAACATTTGCTGAAATCCTTTTATTACACCTTTTAAGAGGGATACAATAAAATCTTTTAAAATTGCATTACTATGTAATAGACCACAAGAAAAAAGTGCAACAGAATTATACTTGAAAATTTAAACCAATACTAAAAAATACCTCTGAAATGGACAGTGCTAAAAAACATGTATTTTATACAAATTTTGTTTTAACAAGATCTACAGTTTTGTATAGTATGCTTTTGACTATCTCTTACAGCTTACCAATTACAAAAGTTATGTATAATGCATGCAGCAAAGAAGCAAATAATTTAAAACAAATATTAAAGAAAGAATACTATTCCAAACAGATAGAAAAAGGTAAAAACAATAATATGTGGGCTGTTGTAAAGGAAATTTTCACTAATTCTAAAAAAACACTTCCACCTATAGCAGAAATTGAGTATGAAGGAAAAAAGTACACCAAAAATAATGAGATCTGTGAGGAACTCAATAAATATTTTGTACATGTAGTGGATAATATGGTGAAGGATCTCCCTCCCCCCATATGCAAGTCCAGTAGAATCATTATTCTTTAAACCAACAGATACAAAAGAAGTGAGTAAAATAATACAAAAACTTAAAAAAAAATCACAAATAATGCAATTAAAATATAATTTTGAAGAATTGTCACTATCATCTAGCACCCATACTTTCAGATCTAATTAATCTTTCTCTAAATAGTGGTACAGTGCCTGACATGTGTAAGCTTGCTAGAATAGTACTAATACACAAAAAAATGATAAATCTTCTTCAAACTATAGACCCATAAGTATTGCATCCACTGTTTCAAAAGTTCTAGAATCCATAGTAAAAGACAGACTTGTAAACTTTCTAGAACATATAAATTTTGTCTTTAAATTCCAATATGGATTCTTACCCAACACAGCACAGAAGCAGTAGCACTTGATGTAGTAAACCTATTGCAAAAAACTTTAGATAACAAACAAATTGCAGGTGGACTTTTCATTGACCTAAATAAAGCGGTTGATACTAACAATCATGAACTCCTCCCAAAAAAAATTAGCACAGTCAGGAATAAGAAGAATTGCCTTGAACTGGTTTAGAAGCTATCTCCTTAGAGCACAATATGTCAGCCTAAACAATTATTCCAGCCCAATATTAACAGTAAAGCATGGAGTTCCACAAGGTACAGTGTTAGGTCAAATTTTATTTTTTATCTTCATTAATGATATAGGTAATGTAGAACTAATAGGTAAAATATTTCAATATGCAGATGATATTTTTCTATTTTATGAAAATAAATCTGAATCACAGGTAATGAAAGATATGCAAACTGACCTTATAACACTATAGACATGATTCACAAATAACAACTTAATCCTTAATGCCAAAAAAACTAAATATATGCTTTTCATAAACCCTCTAGATCAATTACAAGTAATATTTTTAAATGTAAAAAGAAGCTAGTAACAGTGAAGAATAACACAAATATTAATATAAAAATAATAGTTGCAACCAATCTTCACTTATCTTTTTGGAATCCTTGCCTGGACTAGTTTCGCAACGATTTCATTGCATTATCAACATATCCTTTTGGTCTCTTTTTTGATGTTGTTTATTTACACTGTTATGGTTACTGCTACTAGAAAAAGGTAAAAAATTCACTAATTTTGAAAAATTTGAGAGTTTAAGTATTAAAAATTCTTTTGAGCTAGTTGAAAGGATCAGCAATATTACATTGTCTACTAATGATAAACTTGTTTCCTTTGATGTAACTGCTTTGTTTCCAAGCATTCCTAGAGAAAAACTTTTGACATTTTTAAAAAAAATGGTTAAGTTCTATGGAACTGAATGAAAATTTAATAAATGATTTTGTTATCCTTACTAATCTTTGTTTGGATCAAAATTTTTTCAGCTTTAATGACAAATTCTATCAACAAACTTCTGGTTTAGCAATGGGTAGTCCACTTTCACCTTTTCTTGCTGATCTTTTCATGAGCTATTTTGAAATACAGGTCACTAAAGCATTCACTCTAATTTTTAAAACTTGGTATAGATATGTAGATGATATATTTGCTATTGTTCCTGATAAACATGTAAATGATGCTTTAAAACTTTTAAATTTACAAGATAAGGCTATAAAATTCACATTAGAAACTGAAAGTGATGGTTATCTCCCTTTCCTGGATTTAAAAATAATAAAAAAAGACAATAAATTGAATTTTGGAATATACAGAAACCAAACCCACACTGATAATTATATAAAAAATAATGGCTTTAACCCTTTTTCACATAAATTTGCTGTTTTTAATAGTTTAATTTATAGGTTAATTAATTTACCCCTTAATAAAGATGAATTCCATAAAGAATATAAACACATTATTAACACTGCTTTAATTAATGGTTTTAATACTGATTTTATAAATAAAAAAATTGAGAAGTTTAAATATCAAAAAGCTATTAAAGATATTTCTACGCTTAAGAAAATAAAAGATAATTACATTTTTAAAAAATTTACTTATCACCCTTGGGCAAATAAAAAATTCACAAATATTTTCAAAGAGCATGGCATAATATTGGTTCCTCAAAATAAATATAGTATAAAAAATTTGTTAGGCTTTTCTAAAAAGGATGAAATTTCAAAAAATAAAAAATCTGGCATTTATCAATTAAATTGTTTAAATTGTGACCTTGTTTATATTGGTAAGACTAAACGTCATTTGGAAACCAGAGTAAAAGATCACTTTAGGAATATTAAATACAAACAAATTGATAAATCAGCTGTAGCAGAACATTTTTGGAAATTTAATCATGAAATAAATCCAGATGTTAAATTATTAAAACACTTAAATGGGCCCATAGATTTAATGGTTTGGGAGAAAATATTCATATTAAAGTATAGAAATCATGCAATGAATTTTGATATACCTCCAATTGACACTCTTACCAAATTTGTTTTGATTCCAGTAGTTAGCAATGCATTAGTACACAATCCACCTAGTAGCAGTAACCATAACAGTGTAAATAAACAACATCAAAAAAGAGACCAAAAGGATATGTTGATAATGCAATGAAATCGTTGCGAAACTAGTCCAGGCAAGGATTCCAAAAAGATAAGTGAAGATTGGTTGCAACTATTATTTTTATATTAATACAAGTAATATGTCAATTAAGATAAAAGATAATGTTATAGAAACAGTAAACAGATTTACATACCTAGGGCTAACGCTATACTCATCTTTGACATGGACATACCATATTGAACACATTATCAGCAAAACAAACTCTATTACTTGCATATTGTACAAACTAAAAGATCTAGACTTAGATAATAGCTGTAAAAGAAGTCTTTATTTTGCACTTTTGCACCCCAATTTTCTGGATTTAAATGCAGTATGGTGCAATAGCAATAAAGAACAGCTAAACTGTTTAGAAATCCTACAAAAGAGAGCTATTAAAATACTTTATGGATTTAATATTTTAAAGCCTTCCGTAGAAGTATTTAAGGAAACAAATATACTGACATTTTCCTATCTCTGTAAATATAGTGAATCTTCATTCATGTATAAAACTGAAAATAACCTCCTATGTACTAACTCTGTAATCAAACGCAAAAGAGATATTCACTCCTACAAAACTAGATCAGCCAATCACATCTGTATAGAATCAGTTAACTCTACCAAATATGGAATAAAAAGTATATTACATAGTGCCACCAAAACATACAACAGTCTCCCACTTAACATTAAAGAATTCACTTAACTTATCCCAATTTAAAAACAAACTCTTCAAATACCTACTTGAGCAATACTGTAATTCCTAAAAAATTGACAATAGAAAATCTCTATGGTGTTTTTTGAAATATCATTAAGTTTAATCACACACTACCACAAATTACGTTCAAAAATTGTATATATACATAAAATTTATACTTATATACTCCTTTTTATATGTGTTCATGTGTTTATTTTATTCTTTGTATTTTGCTTACCACCTCACTAAAGGGCAGTCCCTACCTAGAGCAATATGCTCATTGGGACATTCTATGTAAATAAATAAATAAAAAATGTGGAGGCCATCACAGAAAACTCAAGCATCATTTTCTTGAATATTTTGAATGTAGTATTTTAATTAAAATTAATTTCAAGAAAATGCAATATAAAAAGAAAAATCTATGTAAAGAGTATTTTGGATGGTGAATGTTCTTAAAAATATGAAGACAATAAACTTAAATATCAATTTTTACTTTCTCTGCACTTACTATGTACATAGTGTATATAGAAGGTATTGCATTCCTCTAGGATTTGATACCGAGAAATATGAGTCTTCATCACTACACCTGGCTTGAAGCCCAAGAACGTCTGGAATTTGATAACAAGATTTCACTGGAAATAGATGTTTTAGGTCCCCTGAATCCAAAAAAAGTATTTTCAGAAAAAGGGTGTGTGTGTGTGTGTGTGTGTGTGTGTGTGTGTGTGTGTGTGTGTGTGTGTGTGTGTGTGCGTGGGTGCGTATGTGTTTGTGAACACAATAACTTAAAAAGGAAAAGTCGGTAAAATACCAAACTTGGTATTTAAGTTAAGTATCTTTCAGGGATCAACACAAGATTTTGAGAAAAATTCCCCCACCCCAAACTACCCTTTACATGCAAAAAATTTCGAAAATGTCAATTTTCTCAAAAATGGGTCTAACGGTTTTGATTAATATCTCTTATATTAAAGATATTTATATGGCAAATAAAATGTATATCTTGAATTTTCTAGGAATAGCCTCTATAGACCTCTTTATACTGAATGAATTTTGCATAACTGGTAAACCGTAAGAGATAGACAGAAACTTACTTTACAAAAAATATAGATCATGTAAAAAAGCACAATTTATGTCATATATGTTTGTTTTTTTTTTATGGATTTGACCATTTCTAAGATATTCCTTGTTATTGTTTTCAGATTTAAAATACTTAAAACTTTACTCCTATGGAAAGTTGTGAACTCCTAGCCCTACATAGAAATGGATTTCAACCACTTGGTCACCGGCTTTTAAGAGATTTGACTATCATTTTAGCCTAGTGCATTCCTTTGTTTTCCTTCTACTTACAAGGAAGCAAGTAATTAAGAAAATATCTGCTGTTTATCTCGATTATCATAAAGTAGATAGCAGGGCATGCTTTTTTACAATAATTTGTTACAGCAATGTAGAGAAAGTCATGTGAATGGAACACATAACCCAAGGTATTTTAATTAAAGTAGCAGGTTGTGTGAAGCTCATTAACCAGCCAGGAGGGACTTGGTGTGCTAACCAAGTACTGCAGCCCAACCATGACTGTGCTGGGCAGAAGAGCAGTCAAGCGGTAGGCTTTGACCTGAATTTGGGCTGTTGTGCCATGGAAAGAGAGGAGAGTTTGTATTTTAATTATGCCATTCACAGACATGCAGTTCCTTTTTGTATAAATGCTTTTACCTACCCATCCACCTACCTACCTTACTTATGTATTTATTTACATATTATTTACTTATTTATTATTCATTCAGGACATATCAAAATGTGCATGTATGGCAAAGTATATAAATAAAACTTTTTCTAGTGTAATACAGTACTTCTTCTTACCATCTGGTAGGTATGTGGAATAGTAAGTGAAACTTATTATCTTACTAGTAATTTCTAGTATTAGTAGCTAATTAGCATCAGAAATTTTTAATTTTCATTAATAGTATCAATAATTTTACTTGTAATCTGTAATTTCTCTTTGAACCATTCTGCAACAGAAATATTTTGTAAATTGCAACATTATAAATAATATCACCAATATTATTGTCTGTCTTGATCTATATATGCATACATTTCCAATGAAATGCCGTATTAATAAGACATGTTTTTTCCCAAAATATTAATGCTCAAAACCAGGGGTTCATTTTGCATTCACGACATAGGTATGTTTTCCGGATGCCGTGTGGGGAAACAGGGCATTTCAAACTTTGTGGGTACCTACAAAAGTAGCAAAGGATGGGGCAGATTTTGTGCGTTTATTTTGCGCCAAAAATTGGTTAATGGGTCTATGAGCATTCTCATTGGAAAAAAAGATTACACTCCGAGATTGAAATAAAACTAGAGGATTTTCACTTCAGTGGCACCAGGTAATGTTTTGGAAGCCAATGGTCAAGCAGGGCGCGCTTCAATTCCTCCCGTTAAATGCATACACCAGTACATTCCCCCTCTGCCTCAATGTGCCGCCTACAATGTGAATTTTTGTGAAAATTTGAATTAACTAAACAATTTACAATATATATTAAGTATGTTATCTTAATAGAAAATAGCATCCATAAGCATCGTTACTGCTACATACTGCCACCGCCGCCATCGTCACGTGCTATCATCGCACATTCCATACTCCCGTTCAAAATACGAATTTACGCGCAAATTGATTTAGATGGTATGCTGTCTTAATTGAAAATCATATCCATAATCGTCATTACGGCTAAACTGCCATCGTCACCAATAAACACAAGACATACTGGTAAAAGATAACATATCCGGGCTTGTAGGCCGTGGTCAAAAATTAAAATTATTAAAATAATTAAAACTTGATGTTTCGTCCTCGGCTGTGGAGGACATCTTCAGAATGAACCTGGGCAGGAACGGCTAGCGACTGCAGATTCATGGAGCAGAGGTTGGCAATATATACTGTTGAGATAGTGGGAGGGGAGTAATTTGACTGCTGTGTTCTGATTGGCTGTTGTGTTTGCCGGTGCAAAGATGCTGTAAAGCAGGAATCCAGGTCTGGTTCAGCTTACATCCGTCTTCTCTGTTAAAATTATTGGGATGTTTGTATATTTCTATGGATTCTCTGACCATTCTGGGGTAGTAGTATTTAGTAGTTGCGAGGACTTCTGTTTTTTCAAATAATATATCATGTTTGTCTAAGACAAGGGCATGATCTGCAATGGCAGACTTGTCAGTATGGCCAAGGCGACAACATCTTTTGTGTTCGGCGATGCAGGTTTTTATGGTTCATTTAGTTGTACCTATGTAAGATTGGCTGCATGTACAGGGTATTCTGTAAATGCCAGTTGTATAGAGCGGGTCCAGTGGGTCTTTAGCTGATTTGTGAATTTGCTCTATTATAATTATTTTCTCCTCTCCTCCAGTATTCCTCCATCCCATTTATTTCATTCATATGCTACTAGTACATCCAAAGCTGGTAAGACTCTTTTTCCTGATACTCCATACACTGTCTTAACAAATTATTCTTATCTAAATTCAGGATCCTAAGCCAACATTTCAGTGCTCTTCCTCCAGCCTCTTCCCATCTCCATCCATACTACTTATTTTGCCACTGCATTTGGTTTGCCCAATACTTCCCTACAAAATATCCTATGCACCATATCAATAGGTACCTCACCCTATTCAGTCCTCAGATCTCTATTACATATAGCATTTTTGGTCTACCACTATATTGTAATTTTTTTCTAACCACTTAACTCCAATGTTCAGTACTCTGTACTTACAACTTCTGATTACGATATGGCCACTATATCTTTTGCCAATGCCAGTTTCTTTTGTTTTTCCCACCCCCCCACCTATTTTAATGTCTAAGTATTATCATATTACTTTATATTCCTTACTCCCTTTCTTCCTCTTCTCATATTTACTCAATTTTTCTCCCTTCTTAAAAAACCACAGTTTGGGTTTTTTCCTGATTCACATTTAGATTCCATTTGCTACAGCATTTATCTATCTTCTGAAGTGCTTGATTCTGCCTGTAATTGATCCTATTACCAGTTCATCAGCAAGCATTAGCCCAGGAGTTACTATATTATACACAATTATTGTTCTTCCTCTTCCCTAATAAAATGTTATCAATGAATAGATTAATGAATATTGGACTTAATTTTCAACCTTTCCCTTGTATTATCTCCCTAAATACTATTCCTTCCCTCATCCTCACACAGAAGTGTTCTCCTTATACAGGACTCAGCATACTTACCTCTGTTGACTCAACCTTTAAGTAATAGTTTATTACATAGTAACTGTGGCTTCAATGTGTCATAAGCTTTCTTTAGGTCAATAAATGTCATGCATAATTTTTTGCTTTTTTCCTTTGGGTTTTTATCTACTAATATTTTACTATAAAACTATTATCGACAGTTCTCCTCCTAGTTCCAAAACCCAGTTGGAATTTTACCCAATTCTGTATCCTATTTGCCAAAATTCCAGTCAAAATGTTTTCTACATTCAACAGTAATGGAATCCCACCATAACTCTTTGGTTTGGATACACTACATTTGCCTTTATAAAATGGGTGTATAATTGCTTTTCTCCAGTGCATAGCTTTGTTAGCTTCTTTGAGTAGTTATCATCATAGATGTTGTTGCATTCCTAATTAGGGAATAGTGTTATATTGAGCTTATACATAAAATAAATGTATTTATATAAAAATATATACATATTTGCTTTATTTCATTAGTGTCATGACAAGATGCACTACCCATATAGCCATCCCTGTTTGTAATGTATTACACAAGCCCTTTTGACTCTGAAGTGACCATTTCACCAATTTCATTCATTGTCCGATATGACCAACCAGGTTAAAAAAAAAAAAAAAAAAAAAAAAAAAAAAAAAAAAAAAAAGAAGGAATATTCTCCTAAAGTCTACAGTGAGGGTAATATAGATCACCTTCTTTAACAGCTCATCATCCACAATGAGCTCATTCATAAGAATCAAGCCCTGAATGCTCATACAATGTGAAAGTTTTAAATGTTTCCTGTTTAGTCAAGAGTTATACTGGATGGGACACTGTAACAGCATGATAAAGCACCTGTGCATTGTGAGATTTTTCTCAATACAATGTGCATGTTCTCTAACATCAAGCAAACACCCATGTAGGTAGGCTGCCAAGCAACCATCTTGCACACTTTGGTATAGATTGCCAACTCTCCTGGAATCGGATGGGATCTCCTGGATCCCAGAACTGAAATTAAATCTCCCAGAACTACGAGGGGCATACTGAAAGTCAGGAGCAACACTGTTTTACAATATTAATATTTATTTTTAAGCCAAACCAAATACATCATCATAATCTACAGACTTTCTTTCACTTTTCGACATAGTCTCCATTGTTTTGCACACATTTTTCCCATCGTTCTACAAGTTTGAAAATGCCCTTGTGATAGAACTCCGTTCCAGCTGCCCGCAGACCCTGACGTACTGCTTTCCGAATATCCTCCAGCGTCTCGCAGCGTTGGCCATGCATCTGCTCCTTCACAGAACCGAAAAGATGGTAGTCAGAGGGTGCCAAGTCGGGACTGTAGGGAGGATGTGGAAGAGTTTCCCACCCTAATGTCCTGATCTTCTCCATAGTGGCACGGGCAGTATGCAGACGCGCATTATCCTGTTGAAGGATGGTCCTCTTTCCAGGGCGTTTATCACGCAAAGCCCGATGGAGCTTCAGAAATGTCTTAATGTAGCAGGCAGAATTTATGGTTTGTCCAGGTTCAAGAAAGTCAACCAGAATGCAACCTTGTGCATCCCAAAAGACACTTCCCATAACTTTTCCTACAGACTGCACTGTCTTCGCTTTCTTCTTCGATGGTGAGTTCAAGTGGTGCCATTCCATACTCTGAGGTTTCGTTTCTGGCTCATAGTGATGGAACCAGATCTCACCTCCAGTCACAATACACGTCAAAATTCATCACCTTCATTATGAAATCTCTGAAGGTTTTGTGCAATGGTTCTTCTCTGAAGTTTGTGGTTTTCAGTCAATAAACGGGGGACCCAACGGGCACAGACCTTTCGATAACCCAAGCTGTGGATCATTTCTTGCACTGCACTATGTCCTATTCCAAGTTGCGCAGCAATTTCATTCACAGTGAAACGCCTATCTCCTGTAATGAGCTCATCAACTCTTTCCTTGTTGCGTTCTGTAGAGGCAGTTCGAGGACGCCCACTACAA
Organism: Hymenopus coronatus; assembly: GCA_030762935.1. Classification (NCBI taxonomy): domain Eukaryota; kingdom Metazoa; phylum Arthropoda; class Insecta; order Mantodea; family Hymenopodidae; genus Hymenopus; species Hymenopus coronatus. The sequence goes on from CM060897.1 coordinate 35,650,429, forward strand.
GGCGCATTTTGCAGACTTGTGTATCCATCTTTGAAATGTTTCACCCATCTTCTAACACTGCTGGCACCCATGCAGACACCTCCATATGCACGTTGAAGTCTGAGATGAATTTCAGGAGCAGATTTTCCTTCTTTCACAAGGAATTCAATGACAGCACACTGTCGAAACGAAACATCAATGTCAGCCATTTTTTAAACACTGTCTGTGGTCATGTGATAGAAGCTAATGTCGTCACAATATGTCAACATGTGGCTTAAAGTCTGTAGATTACGATCCTGCAAAATCGTTTCGTTACATTGTTGAAATTTAAATTTTTACAATGGGTTGCTCGTGACTTTCAGTATGCCCCTCGTATGTGATATCTTCTTATTCCTTTATTACTATTTACATACTATGCTTTTATAAAATACGAGTATTTCATCTGTTATATGCAAAGGTTGGCAGTGCATAGAAAGAAATAGTAGTGTTTTGATTTGTGTGCCAGCAGTGTTGAAGTTGGGAGAGAGAAGGGAAACCAACTGTTGCATCAACATCAAGCCACCAGTCTTGCTATATTTACAAATATAAATCACAAAATCAGTAATTATTAGCAGCTTGAGGTCTTTGAGTCGAGGACTTTAACAGTGGTTATAGCCATAAGTTGGCTATTGTAATGGTTAATTCATCAGAAGTAGAAATAAAAAAAAATACTATTGCACATTTAATGATGCCTGGAAAAGTTCATATGACTAGTTTTTTTATCAATTTTTCTAGCTTTACTGTTATATCTAATTTTCTCCCAGAATTCAGAGTTCAGAAGTTGGTAAGCCTACTTTGGGTGTGAGCTTCATCTTGTTCTACCTACCATTACCCCTCACCTGATGCTTGAGCAAGTCTTTCCTGGCAGTTCTTAGAACTGTGTGTTGTGGTGCTGTGATGGATGAAACTTATTTTGTTGGCCAAAAACTAAGTTTAATTATTTGTTTTTGTTAATGATGCTGCCAATTGCCAGGATTATATCAGCGCCATTGGTCTGGGCCAGATTTGAATCAATGACCTTGAGTTCAGAAGGCTGGAACCTAACCAACTGAGCTACCCAGACTGACAATAAGTGGAATTGGTTTGTATTTTATGTTTTGTTGGTGTTCTGATAGCATCCATTGAACTGTACAGACTCTCTCACAATAATCAAGTTTCATAAATGCTTGTCAAATATAATCTAGTGTTTTACCTTGCAAGTGGCAAGCTCTTCTGTCATCATTGGAATCATATACTGATATTTTGGAAGAAGGATTTCCTTCATAATAGGACGATCCAATAATGTAGTTCCAACATATCTCAACTGAAATAAAATCAAAAGAAAAATTCCTCAATAGACTGCTAAAATGCCATAATTCCACATTTTTAAATGCTACTTGGTCATAAAGAGGTAATTTTACAAAATACTTACTCAATATACACATACACACAAACACATGCATACATATTAGGGATTTTTTCTAAAAATGCCTTTTTTCATTCCAGGGATCTCAAAACTTGTATTTCCAGTGAAATCTCATTTTGGGTCAAATACATTGTTTTCTCATTATACGTAAGTAGAAGAGAAGCGAGAGTAAGAATGTAATGTGTTACTTTCTCTACTCATTCTTTTCAAATTGTTTTTGCAATAGTCAAATACGAGGATGGGCTGATAAGTCCCCAGCCTCTCAATGAAAATAGTATTTAAAACATTTTTTTTTTTTTTACTTTATTTATCAACAATCTCCAGAAAGGCTAATGCATTTTTGTCATATCGGCATTCTAATTTAATCTCTGTAGAGCAAGTTATCAAAGTCCTCAAAATAGCTGTTTGTTTACCGCATCAATAACCTCATTGTTGTGAAATCTTTGTCCTCCAAGAAATTTTTTGAGGTTTGGGAACAGGTGGTAGTCACTAGGTGTTAGATCTGGTGAATACAGTAGATGTTCAAGCAATTCGCACATTTTCACCATTGCAATGACTGAACAATGGGCCAGAGCATTGTCATGATATTTTTTTCCCCAAATGAGGTCTTTTTCTTTTCACCTCATCACTCAAACATTGCAATAAGCTTGCATAGTAGTCACCAGTGATACTTTTACCCTTTTACAAGTAATTAATAAAAATAATTCCCTGTGCATCCCAGAAAATACTTGCCATAACCTTGTTAGCTGACAAAATTGAGTTTGCCTTTTTTGGAGTTGGTTCACTTGGCGCAATCCATTGTTTTGAGTATGATTTACTTTCTGGAGTGTAGTGATGTATCCAAGTTTCATTCATAGTAATAAGTCATCTCAAAAATTCACTGGGATTTTTACGGTAGGGCTCCACATTCTTAACAGCAACATTTTTTCTTTGCAACTTTTGAACAGGTGTCAACAAAAGCTGCATCCATCTTGCACACAACTTGTGAAAGCCCAAAACATTACCTGCACATTCTTTTGATATGTTTACAGCCTCTGTTATCTCAAACAACTTTAATCTGCAGTATTCCAGTACTAAGTGATGAATTTTTTCAATGATCACTGGAGTTGTCACTTCTACAGGGCATCCAGAGTGAGGCTCATCACTAGTATGTTTTATTAATTTGTTGAGTTGGTTTTTTAACACTACGTCACTTACATTGTTATTATGAGGGATTAGTTTCGAAAGCCTATGCTTTCATATTCAACCTCACGGGTCCAACTACCATTGCTGGCTGCATTTGCTTGTACACTCTTCTCTGGTGGCGAAATGATGAACTTCTTAACTAAGCTGTCTACTGGCAGTATTTCAAAGTTTGTTAGCCAATCTTTATTTTTCCATATGAGGATGTTTTCCCAGGTTGTGAGTTCATTGTGGCCTGACATGGTTTTAAGCAATTTTGGATTTGGATCTAGATTGTGGTTTTCTTTCCAAAAGTGAAATGCTATTGCCGATTTATCTTCTTGTTTCAATTTTAGGTTTCTAAAGTGCTCTTTGGATCTGATTTTTAAACTTCTTTTGGTTTGTCCTATGTAGAACTTTTCACAATTTGTGCATTTAATTTGATATATTCCAAACCTATTTTCTGGTGGAATTTCATCTTTTATTTTTGAATTTAGTAATTTTATAACAGAAAATCTGTTTATTGGAGCTAGGGTGATGTCTTGTTCTCTCCTTGGTTTGAGTAGTCCACACACGTTTTTAACCCTTGGTTCAGAAAGTTTAACTTTTTTGGTGAAATTTTGATTTGATAAGTTTACTACATTATCTGTGATTTTACTTTGTTGTTTACTCAATCAGAAAATTACATTAAAAATGAAAGCTACAACCCATTACCACACAAACATGCAATAATAAACAGCCTCACACATAGATTAGTAAATGTACCTATGAGCACAACCGAATTCAACAAATAGTTAAAAACCATAATTCAAACAGCAGAACAAAATGGATACAGCAAGAACCTTGTGTACAAGAAACTAAACAAAGCAAAGCAGAAAAAAACCATAAAAGAAATAACTACTCTAACAGCAGGAAAAAACAATATCAACACATTCAAAAAATTCACTTACCACCCCCGAGCATTTAGAAAATTCAAAAAAATCTTCAAAGAACAAGACATCACCCTAGCTCCAATAAACAGATTTTCTGTCATAAAATTACTAAATTCAAAAATAAAAGATGAAATTCCACCAGAAAATAGGTCAGGAATATATCAAATTAAATGCACAAATTGTAAAAAGTTCTACATAGGACAAACCAAAAGAAGTTTAAAAAATCAGATCCAAAGAGCACTTTAGAAACCTAAAATTGAAACAAGAAGATAAATCGGCAATAGCATTTCACTTTTGGAAAGAAAACCACAATCTAGATCCAAATCCAAATTGCTTAAAACCATGTCAGGCCACAATGAACTCACAACCTGGGAAAACATCCTCATATGGAAAAATAAAGATCGGCTGATAAACTTTGAAATCCTGCCAGTAGACAGCTTAGTTAAGAAGTTCATCATTTCGCCACCAGAGAAGACTGTACAAGCAAATGCAGCCAGCAATGGCAGTTGGACCCGTGAGGTTGAATATGAAAGCATAGGCTTTTGAAACTAGTCCCTCATAATAACAATGTAAGCGACGTAGTGTTAAAAAACCAACTCAACAAATTAATAAAACATATAATTTGACCGTCACTGTCACTAAATTCCTCCAAACATCAATCAACTCATCACTAGTGTTCGTACATCGCATTTTAAACTCTGCAACCCACATTTGAATCATTGAATATGAAGGGGCAGAGTCTTTCAAAGTACTGTCCATTTCCTCCTCGATTTCTTTAGGCATTAAGCCTTTCAAGTGGAAGAATTTAATCACTGCTCGTCTTTCCAAATCCTCCATTTTTGTGAAAACTCTAAAGGTGTCTTGTTTAAAATGCTTCATTCGAAAACTAAACAAGCTATTGACCTGTAACTATGGATACAAGCTAGTCTAGAGTTAAACTGTACAATACCGTCTAATTGGCCTAGTGGTGCCATGTCTGTGTGAGGCCTGGGACTTATTAACCAACTCTAGTATGCTACAAGGCCAGAATGTGAGGTTTTGCATTTTATTTTTACTTTTTAAGGTACAATATTTTGTTTCATATTATGCTGAATTTATATATTATGTGATAAAAGGTGAAGACATATTTCTTATGCATTAATGTAATATTGCATTAATAACCATGGTGATAAATTTAATATATTGGCAAAATCTAAAGAAGCCTACCAAATGAGGACAAATGTATAAGAATGAAAGAGAAGAATTTTGTGCTCGCATGAAAGAGAAGAATTTTGTGCTCGCCTGGATAGTATGGTGGTAGCGTGTGTGCTTCACATTCAAAAGATCGTGAGTTCGATTCTCGCTTAGGGTGAGTAGCCCAGATAAGGTTTTTTTGGGGGGTTTTCCCCTTATCCTGAGAAGATGAATGTTGAGTAACTTTAAGCTCCATGGACCCCGAGATCATTTGAGCATCATTTCACCAATTTCATTCATCGTCTGACATGACCAACCAGGTTAATGGACGTTAATAAAAAAAAAAAAAAAAAAAAAAAATTTTGTGTTAGGAAAAAGTTGTCTAATAAAGTATTGCTGTGCTGAAAAGTTCCTCTTTCCGGATGCTTTCGAAGAATCAAAACATTTCAAATTTAACATAATATGAAGCATATATATTTACCTATCTACTTAGCACTTCAAAAAAGTATACATTGTTTGAAAATTTGACCAATTAAAACAACAAAAAATAAAAAAATTTGAGTCTGTTTTTGTAACACAAACATCACTTATTTTTACTTACTGTGACCGGTTTTGGGAAACACTTGTTCCCATTTTCAACCCTTAATTCCAACATCACTGTCACAAGCTTCTATGCATATGTGCAAGTTTTGAATTAAAGCAACGTTTAGTAAATGTTTCATACACAAATAATATATGTGATACATGCCCAGTACATCTTTGCAGAATGAGGGGGAAGTTTGAAAATACAAGATGACGTTGAGTAATTTCATTTTCCAGTTCCTCCAAAATACTTTAAATATGTGCATTTCATTATGTGGTACAAGGACTAGGGTATGCACTTCAAAGTCTGAGGTTCAAAAAAATAAAGGAGAAAGAATGCAAGCGAAAGAAAAAGAGAGTGAATGCTTTAATTCCAACAACTCAAATATTCAATATGTCCCAAACAGATTTAGCTTTTCTATCTGTGTTCTGTATAATATCTGTAAAATCAATGTGTCATTCAATAGCTCTCTAGGTTGTCCCAGTGCAGAAGGTGCTTGACAGTTGTGATGTCTGCCCTAATATCAGAGAAACAAACTATATTTCAGAAATCTCTTTGGTTGGTACTGTGCTGTTGTTGAAATTAAGTCATTCTGCATTTCACTCTAGGTAGCAAGAAATGAAGTGGACTTTTACATTTCGTTATTCATTGAAATTCTCTCTTTTAGGTGATTTAGCACTTTCACTGTGGCCACGAAATGCAGCCTTTGTTTTCCCAAAGAAACAGACAGTTCATATAAAATCTACTCTCCATGTGCACCTGCAGTGTCCGTGTTGCTCAGTTTTTTCTAGCTTACCTGCATTCAATAGTTTATACCTAGAACTAAATGCTAAAATTCTAATCTCTTTTTCACAAAGAATATAATGGGAATGTTTGTTCTTTTATTGGTTTGCGTACGAGGGCAATTCAATAAAGAATGATCATACTTTTTTTTTACAACACACCTTTACTCATTCTCATAATTTTGAATGTCCTTCTCAAAATAAATTCCCTTGAACATGATGCACCTATCCCAGCATTTCTGCAGTGTACAAAGACATGCTGGAAACCACTTTTTGAGAGGTCCTTCAAAATCACCTCCGCAGCCTTCACTACTGCTTCTGGTGATGGATGATGTCTCCCATGAAGGTGTTTCTTCACATTAGGGTATAGGAAAAAATCTCTTGGGGCTAAATATGGACTATAGGGAGGGTGAGGGATACACTCCATGTTAATTTTTGTAAGACATTCAGCAACTACATTGACAATATGCGGCCATGCATTATCGTAATGCAGCATCCAGCCTGCTTCATGGCAATGTGGTCTTTGGCGCCTAATATGCACTTACAATGTTTTCAGGACATCCCAGGACATAATGTGTTTGCAGAAACAACATGCTGATTATTCGTTCCTTGAATATCAAAAAATGAGATAACCATAACTTTCCCAGCAGAAGCAACCACTTTTGCTTTTTTGGAGCTGGTGAGGGAGATTTCCACACTGAGCTTGCTGTTTGCTATCAGGAACACACAATGTAGGCAAGTTTCATCAACAGTGATCACCTTCAAAAGAAACTCCCAGATCTTTCTCTAATATTAACTTCAACTGCATGCAGGTCTGCAGGCAAATGTCCTTTTGTTCAGGAATCAATATTCTTGGAACCAATCATGCACAAACGCATCTCATGCATAAATTTTCAGTCTGCAATGTATGGGTGGCACCCATAAAATGTTCAGTATTTGAGAAAGTGTTCTTCAGGTTATTCATCGATCCTCTCTCACAATGAGAGCAGCGGTGTTAAGTGTTGGGTCCACCTTCCTTTGAAATTGATTATCTCCTATCTTTAAACAATTTAAACCACCTTCAAGTTATGCTGTTGGGAAGAACAAACTCTGCATAGGCCTCCTGTAACATTGTCAGCTGAAGATTTGTTGAAACAAAAGCAGAATTTCAAAGCTGCATAATGTTCCCTGTGTATCACCTCCATTATTGCAGTAGATGATACTGGACATGTCTCTGTCAGCCCACCTCTTATAGGCAGGAACCAGGAGTACCAACAGTGAAACTACTACAGCATGTTTGTTACACTTTAAGCTAAGAGAATACCATAAAATAAATTCTAGCACAAGAAAGTATGACGGTAAAAAAATTATGATTATTCTTTATTAAAGAGCCCTTGTATTTTACACGAAATGGAACATTCTGTCTACAACATATATTTCCCTCATGGTGGCACAAGCAGATGTACTTCAGCAATAATCTGCATGTGTGTGTGTGTGTGTGGGCGCACGTGGCTTGCTTCAGAAGTCATAGCTGATTGTTGCTGTGCATTGTTACACTTGTGTGAGAGGACACAAGTACAGTCAGTGAGTTCTTTTACATCGAAGCTATGCATTGTTGCTCCTGCATGAGTTTGTGATACCTGCAGTGGCCTGCACATGCGACTACTTCTGGAAATTTCTTGCTATGTCATTGACAGGTATAAAGGGAGAGAATGAGCCCGAGAGTTCAATATCAACTTGGAATACATAGTGTGCAGCAGGTGAATCAGTTTCAATGGGAAATTCATAACATGCAGTAGTAGCTCCCGCAACAAGATTAAAAAAGTAACTGTAGAGCAGAATTGTTGCAGAAGCATCAAATAAAGACATTTATTTGTGAGCAGATTTTCATTGTAATCAGTGGATAAAATAAAGAGTTGCTCCAAAAAGTATTTGTTACAATATTCTACTCTCATTTACTTGGAGTATTTTTCCTTCACATTCACCAATTACCATCCAAAATGCTGCATATTATAATCTAATAAGTTTACAAGAAGTTAAAAGTACAAAATTAGCTTCTACAGTTAAGAAAAATGAAAAATTTGACCACTTTAATTTTATCAAGCCATATATATTCTGCCTTGTTACATCCACTAACATGCAAAACTTTGATGAGACAGGCATGCACCATGAAGGAAATGCACCTACCTGATCTTTTTCCATGACTGATTAAAATACTGAACAGCATGTCATAGTAAACCTTATTCAAAATGCTCATCTCAACAAAGATTATAGTAACAGGATTAGTACAGTAGGAATTTGTAAACTGAGGTAAACTGCTAGGGTAAGTAATATATCACCCACATCCATAGTTGTATGCCCCTGATTGCAGAGTATCTTTTGACATTGATAAATAATGGAAAAGCTTACTTGAAAATAGAATTAATCATTGCTAGCTGTTCAAAAGCATATCAACTTCAACCAGACTAGTCTATGTGAACTGGGATCAATGAATCATGCCAGGCTAACAACTAAGGACAGCATGGCTCTTTGTGCTGCATTAATTAAATTTTATATAAAGAAAGGAAAGTAAATAACTGTTATGTTTAAATTGAAAATTCAATATAAAGTGTGTTTATATTGCATATCTGCAATAATAAATATATACATCAATAGTTGGAAAAAAAAATCTGAAGCGTTCGATTCACACAAGTTTCTCTAGCTGTTCCATATAGAAACTATTCTTACAAAACATTATTATTTTATCTACATCAGCTAATCAAGATAAACATTAGCAGAATTGATCTTGTTACTTGCTTCCTAGTAAGTCGAATGGAAATAAATGAATACTCTAGGCCAAAGCGATACTCAAATCTTTTAAAAGCTGGTCGCTTAGTGAAATGTTTGAGGCTCGGTTTGCTTTGCATGGCCAACAATAAAACAACAGAGATGAAACAAAAAGTTACTTCCTGTTTGAGAAAAGGTAGGTAGTTTAAAACTGAAACCAATAAGAAGGAATATCTCAAAAAAGGTCAATTCTACAAGAAAAACGAATATGCTGTTTTTATGTTTTAACAAGATCTATAGCTCTTGTGCAGTAAGTTTTGTCTATCTCTTATGGTTTAGCAGTTATGCAAAATTCTGCAAAATTTTACTAGAATAAAGAGGTCTTCAGAGCCTATTCCCAAAAATTTCAAAATATACATTTTATTTGTCATATAAATATCTTTAATATACAGCATTTTAATCAAAATTGTTACAGCTATTTTTGAGAAAAACAAAATTTTCAAAATTTGGTATTTAACAGGCTTTTTGTGTTTGAGCTATGCTGTCCACAGACACAAATACAGACATGTACTCACACACATTCTCTCTCTCTCCCTCTCTCCCTTCCTCCCTCTCTCCCTTCCTCCCTCTCTCCATCTCTCTCTCTCTCTCTCACACACACACTCATGGGCATGTTTCTAAAAATGCTTTTTTTGGATTCATGGAGCCCAAAACATGTATTTCCGGTGAAATCTCGGTATTAAATTTTTGGTTACAATACAACCTTCTCTATGTACATAGTACATGTAGAGAAAGTAAAACATGGCATTGTTCTTTCATTGTAATTATCTTACCAAACTCTTTATAAACTTTCCATGATAATTTAATTGAGCTTTCAAATTCTGCTTTTATGTAATACTAAAATTGAGTCAAAAATTAAAAATCCACTTACATACCAAAGTTTTAAAAGGACTATTTTTGGAAATTCTAAGATATTTTTATTTTTTTACTCAATTTTAAATTACTATGATGGCTGTTCGTTCATGATTATTATTTATTGAGCTTCAGTCTCAAAGTAATTGTCATGACAAATATTTATTAACCTTAATTAAATTACCAAAAAGTGCTATCAGCATTCTTGCAGAAGAAAATGTTTCTTTGGATTCAAATAATGTCAAAACTGCACTTCTTGTACAATCTAGATAAATTTTGGGTGGAATATTAGAGGTACCTCCTGTGTTTACTATAGATAGGTGATAGAGAAAGTAGAAATTGGAAGCATGATTACCTTGTATATGTTTTCAAGGTTTGAGCAGTCATCCATTGCCTGACCAAATACTGCTGCTAATGTGCAATCCAAATCTTCTATGTGTTTAAAGTAGATATCATGATCCTTTTTGAAGCCAGTTTCTTCTGGATCAAGGCAATCATAAGTTATTGCATTAAAGGCAGCATATACCTTCTGAAAAGCATCAAACACCTTGTACACTTTGCCACTGAGGACCCTTCCTTTTGTTCCTCCAATTTCTACCTTTTCCAACTTCAGATACTCTTCTGCAGTAGCTAGAATATTCTGCAAGCATAAAATCAGGGCATTCGGTAGACCTTTATCGAGGCTCCAATCAGAATTAGTGATTTAAAGTCACAATTGAACTTCTGCATGAGAAAAACAACATATGAATAGCACAATAATAAAATACTCAAAAATTATTTCCCCATCTTATTGAGTAACAAAAATGTTTCGGATTAATGGCATTGACAATATATGAGTAGCACAATAGTAAAACTTTCAATCATTTTTCCTTTCTTGCTATGATATTGGATAATAAATAAACAAACAAATTAGTTCATTAATAATAATGAGGAGAAGAAGTACAAGATATATGAAATTATGTAGATGCAAATATAAAAAGATTCAAAATTCTTATGAGGTAATATCATTTAATCTATTTAATAAACTTTTTAACAGCATCAAAGCTCTTTCTATTAGAAAATAGCATAAATTAAATAACTACCAAACCACTACATTACATTAATATGATAAATTTAAGTATAAACTCCAAAAAATGTGAAATAATAAAATTTGAAAATGAAACCTTTAAGGCACCTTAACAATTATTTATATACAACAAATTTGATAACAGTGTTCAACAACTTGGTATCACTTTAGATAAATTGTTACCCTTTACTGCACACTTTGATAAATTAACATTAAAAATTAGTAAAAATCTCTTTTTACTCAAGTGTTTAAAGAACTATGTTCCAGCAGCAACTATTAGGATTATTTACTTCTCTCTTATTCATTCACATATTTCATATGATATAGAAATATGAACATTACTTTTTATTTTACATAAAAGTGCACTCCAATATATGTCAAATTTAAAAAGGTTTGATTCATGAGGTTTTACATTTTTAAAAATACATAGCCTACATGAAAATATAGTCTTACGCTGGATTCCTGCACACTGTGGTATTTTTAGAGATGAAATGGCTGATATTTTAGCAAAGAAAGGATTTAAAATCAATTTAGTGGTAAAACAAAATTTTTCTTATGAATCAATTAAAAGAATTGTTAAAAGAGAAATAACTTCAAATTATAATCAACAGATAATGCTTCTAAATGAGTAGTCAACATTTTGAATAATCCATCAATAGTTTCTGATTTACCAAGAAAATCTTCTGTTTGTTGCTGCATTTCAGCTAATCACAGGACATGATTGTTTGAATAAACATCTTCAAAGAATTGATATAGTGGCATCTTATTGTGCTCCAGAGAAGAAGAAATAGATGTGGAACATTTAAAATATTGTGAATACCTTATGGCTTTCAAAACTCTTAACTTTAAAATACTGGGAAGCAAGAAGGAGAATGCTTTCATTATTAACTCCTGAACATTTTTAAAATCATTTTACATATAATAAAAATACAAATTCCCAATGCAAGAACAATTCAGATATTCATGATCATAACACAAAAATAAAAGTACCTTCTATTGCCACACACAGAATTAGCCTATTTGAAAAGCTGTCAACTGTATCATAGGCTGCCAGCAGAAACATGCAAAAGTTTTAAGAAATTCAAACCTCCATTACAAACTTATTTAATTAATCAAGCGTTTTGTTTGTAGAGGAAATTTTAAATACATAACATAGTTATTCATGTATTTAAGTCTATTAAATTAATACTATGTATTTTGTGTATATCACCCATATCAAGTAACCCATTTATAATTTTAGTATATATTTAGTATATGATTAAGTATTTTGTACTCTCTTGTATGTATATATTCAAATTACATCTGATGATGTTCCTGATTTCGAACAATGCCTTGTAAACATAAGGTGGTGATAAAGATAAAGTATTATTATTATTGTTGTTGTTGTTGTTATTATTATTATTAATTTTTATTATTGTTGTTGAATCTTTTAAGAGGTCAGTGAAATGATGAATTTTATGATTCTGGCAATTGTTTCCGACATTTTTGCATGGAACTGCTGTCGCTATACAATGTATTTATTTATTCTGGAAAATAAATCTAAGTAAAAAAAATGCAAAATAAAATGTATGTGCAACATTCTTACATGCATATCTAGTCAAAACCTACCTTTTATTTGCGCATAAATATGTAGCATTAAAATATGTAATTACATGCCTTTAATCCAGGCTCTACTTCCCATAATGATTTGAAGGATCAAGTGAGCAACAAAATTGTAGAAGACAGATGCATAACCCTAGACAAATCACAATTTTCTTTCCCAAATGCTTCTTGTTCTTTGCTTGGTGAAATGTATTCAAACATATTGGATTGATGAGCTGGCAGTAGCCAACTACAACAGTGAGAATTCTAAACCTTGTGGATAGTTGCAACAAATTCTTAAGTAACAGAGGTGATTAGATAAAGTAATAAAATTAAATTTCAATTTTGTAAGTGACATTTTTAATTACATTTTAAAATGTATTAATCAGTAGCTACTTCCTGGATTATTATTTTAAGAAGTCTTAAACAAAAATAAATAAATAAACTGTAAGGCAGGTATCTTAATACACATGCTTGTATCCTTTAATGCTGTACAACAATCACCCAAATAGTGTTATTTGATTAAATTATATACTCTAATTCCACAGGAAAACAGTATGATGAGATAGGGCCTATCTTAACATCTTCAGTGACAATATGTAAAAAAGTGTATGTATATTACCAACCTCTATGTGCTTTAATCTGTCCACAAAGTTCAACATTCTCTGGAATACTGCCCTAGTATGAAAAGTCCACAGAACAGGTTCAGCATTTTCTGGGAAGTAACTGATCAGATTTTCACGGTAGGTTTCAAAGATATCTCTGTATTTGAAAAAGAAAAGTAATATAAAATTTCAGATTACAGAACAAACAGTAATTTGTTGATGGTTTCCATAAATTCTCCATGTTCTGGGCCTTTTTTAATCATTTTTATAATTGGACCTGGAATTATAAGTTACATTTAATTCTTTTGGGATAGTGTGGGAAATAATTGAAAATGTTTAAGAACCATGAATTCCTAATCCATAAATCCTAAAGTGAATGATGCTAATTTAAACACATTTTTTTGGGAAGGAGTAGAACTTGGATGGCCTAAGAGAAGGTAAATTATCACCCAAAACCTTGTTAAATGACAGTTAATGTATATAATTAACAGTTGGTATTTAATGATAGAGGTAGTAGTGCCTCCACTCACAAAAAATTCTGGAGATTTCACTAAAAATATAAATTTAGGTTCCTGATTAAAAAGAGCATTTTCAGAAGTGTATGGTGTGTGTGCACGCGTTCTTGTATGTTTGTGTGCTTGTGCACACCTGTCTGTCTGTATGTCTATGAAGAGCATAACCATGGGGAATCATGGCATAAATTTCAAACTTAGAAGACACAAAAGAAAAGAAAGAAAAAAGTACAGCCTCTTCCAGAATGTGATGTGAAGATTTTCAAGGTGTCTCCCCAGCTCAAATTAGTCTTTTGGTTATTTTTTCAAAAATTGCTCAAACTATAAGATGTTTGAATAACAAAACCTTTATCTTGCATATTATGCTAATAGCTTGAAAAGTATTTATTTTGCAAAATTTTATACACCCAGTAAAGCAAAGGAGATAGACACGCCATACTAAATAAATAAAGACCTGGCAAAGAAAATTTATACCATATATTGGTTTGAATTTTTTAAAAAAATATATCATACATTTTCACTTTCTCTACTAGTATAGTAAAGGAAATATGTATGCCACCAAACAAAAAGCATTTTTAGACAAATATAACTTTTTAAAGAATTATGGGAGATTCAGGGAGTCTCAAAATGGCCATTTCCAGTGAAATCTTGTTTTCAAATTTTTGGGCAGAATGTAACACTTCCTCTGCTTACCACAAGTAGTAGAGCAGAGATGACCAATCCTAGACCCGCAGGCCCATGAAGACATTTTGAATGGCCAGCCAAAAGCTGAAGATCTAATGCAAACTTATTTATCAACATAAAAGCCTCCGGTTTGAAATCCAAAAACAGCAACATACTCATAAATCCATGTTTCATTTCATTTAAAAGTCTGAAATTCTTAAGTACTCCCCATCATTGCAAATGAGAGAACAACAGAAAACCAAACCACTTTGTGCTAAATCTAAAGATTAGATCACCTATTCTACTGTCTGAATTTTCAAAATATATCCCTTCAGATTGGTTTCCTGAAATTTAACATTTTGCTCTAAGCTCATTTGCAGATAAAATTTTAGCAAACTTAGTTTGCCATGAATGCTATTAGGAATAAATTACATTCAACTACAACAGATGCAAATCTTGCCAATATAGGTACTTGTTCTATGTACATCAAAAATTACTCCCAATTAGTAAATGAAAAGCAAGCTCAAAAGTCACATTACCATTACAGGTCTTCAAACTCCATTGGAATGTTCTAAGTAAATACTCTAATTAAGAGCATTTCTATTATAATTCAACTTGATTTGTGACAATTTTAAAAAGTCTGTTGTACTCCATTCACACAACTTTCTCTACATCTCTGTAACAAATTATTGATAATAAGCTTATTCTTCTATCTATTTAATGCTAAAACATTAGCAGAAACGGTCTTATTACTTAGTTCCTTTATAAGCAGAAGGGAAATAAGGGAATACACAAAGCTAAACCGACAGTCAAATGTTTTAAAATGTGGTTGCTATGGAATTGAAATCTGTTTCTTTGCGCGGCCAAGTGTTGACAAGTTCCCATAGGAGAAAAGTTTAAGTGTTTAAAAACTGAAATCAATAACAAGAAATATCTCGAAAATGGCCAACTCCAGAAAAAATGTATATGACATAAATTGTGTTTTATCCTGACCTACATTTTTTGTGTTGTAAGTTTTTGTCTATCTCTTACAGTTTACCAGCTATGCAAAATTCAAATAAGAGGTCTTTAGAGGCTATTCCCAAAAATTCAAGATATACATTTTATTTGGCATGTAAATATCTTAAATATAAGAGATTTTAATCAAAATCGTTACTGCCATTTTTGAGAAAATCAAAATTTTTGAAATTTTTTCCATGTAAAGGTTAGTTTCGGGTGGGAGATTTTCTTTAAAATCTTTTTGTTGCATCCTTGGAAGATACCAAACTTAAATACCAAGTTTGGTATTTAACAGTCTTTTCGTTTTTGAGTTATGCTGTACGCACACGCACGCACAGACACAGACACACACGCACACCCACCAACCCACGCACGCATGCACGTACGCACACTCACAGAGACCTTTTTCCAAAAATGCTTTTTTTTATTCAGGGGGATCCAACATGTATTTCCAGTGAAATCTTGGTAGGTACATAGTACGTGTAGAGAAAGTAAAAAAAATATGTAAAATTATATGTTATTCTTTCAAAATAAAACAATGCATGTAAAAATAATAAAGACCTTAAAAACATTATGTTGTATATATCAGCCAACAGTTAGGTATACTTACCTGAATACTACTAATACTTATATCTACTTAAGTTCAGTATCATACCCAACCTGACTACTCTTTCTGATCCAGGTCTGTCTGCTCCTCAACAAGCATCTGACCTCATGCACTGGTTTGTAAGCCCAGGGAAGAAGTAAGTCCTCCATATAAGGAGGGTAAATAGAGAAAGAAGAAGTAGTTCAGATTCAAAATAGTTATTCATATAAATTTTGTTGGTAGACCCTTCAAAAATATGTAACAATTTACTGACCTAAGCTCACCCCTGTATAGAGAAAGTAAAAAAGAAGCATCAGAAACATTCCAGGCATATTTTGTCTTCATTTGAAATATTTTAAAAATGGAAGCTCTAAAAAAATATTTTACATAAACTGTATCTCTACGTTTTTCATTAAGTAAGTCTTTTTATCTCTTGTAGTTTTTCAGATATACATTTTTGAAAATTCCTACAGAGAGATGAGGGCTGTATCAGGCATTTACAGAAAATTAGGATACACATTTTATTACTTATGCTATATCTTGAACATATGCTCTTTCAATCAAAATATTTAGAATTGTTTTAGAGAAAACTAAAAATAAACAAGTATTTATACACAAAGGGTAGTTTGAGATGGAGGAATTTTCTTCCAAATCTTCATAACACATCCTTAGAAGATGATAAACTAAGATAGTTTGGTATTATATTCAACTTCTTGTTGCACAGAGAGACACATGAATGCGAGGAGCCTTTTCTACTTTCTCTACATGTACTATGTACATAGCATGTAGAGAAGGTATTGCACTTCACCAAAAAATTTGATACCGAGATTTTACCGGAAATATATGTTTTAGGGTCTCCTGTATCCAAAAAAAAGTATTTTCAGAAAAAGGTCCATGTGAGTGTGTGTGTGTCAGTGTGTCCGTGAACACAATAACTCAAAAACAAAAAGTCGGTAAAATACCAAACTTGGTATATAAGTTTAGTATCTTCCAGGGATGCACCACGAAGATTTTGAGAAAAATCCCCCCATCCCAAACTACCCTTTACATGGAACTTTTTTTTGAAAATTTTTATTTTCTAAAAATGGCTTTAACAATTTTGATTAAAATATTGTATAGTAAAGATATTTACCTGACAAATAAAATGTATATTTTGAATTTTCTGGGAATACCTCTGAAGACTACTTTATTCTGGGCCAATTTTACGGACTTTTGCATAACTGCTAAACCGTATGAGATGGACAAAAACTTACCACACAACAAATATAGAGCACTTTAAAACACCCAATTTATGTTATATACATTTTTTTCGTGGAGTTGATACTCTCATACAGGAATTTGTCAACTCCTGTCCATACAAACAAAGGAACTTCAGTCACATAGCAACCAGCTTTTGACTATCATTTTAACCTATAGTACTACCTTATTTCGCTTCTACTTTCAAGGAAGCAAGTAATAAGACTATTTTTGTTGTTTTTGTTTTTTTTCTCGATTAGCATGATGTAAATAGAAGCATAAGCTTTTCAACAATAATTTTTGCAGAGATGTAGAGAAAGTCATGTGAATGGAACACATCAGATTTTTTACTTTCACTACACATATTATATAAGGTACATAGTGTGTAGAGAAAATATTGCATTCTACCAAAAAATTTGATACCAAGAGTTCACGGGAAATAGGTGTTTTAGAGTCCCCTGCATCTAAAAAAAGTATTTTCAGAAAAAGGTGTATGTGTGTGTGTGTGCAGGTGCGTGTGTGTGTGTGTGTGTGTGTGTGTGTGTGTGTGTGTGTGTGTGTGTGTGTGTGTGTGTGTGTGTATGTGATAACTCAAAAATGAAAAGTTAGTAAAATACCAAACTTGGTATTTAAGTTTAGTAACTTCCAGGAGTGTGACACAAATATTTTAAGAAAAATACCCTACCCCAAACTACCCTTTTCATGGAAAAAATATTGAACATTTTGATTTTCTCAAAAATGGCTCTAACGATTTTGATTAAAATACTATATATTAAATATATTTATATGGCAAATAAAATGTATATCTTGAATTTTCAGTAAATAGCCTCTAAAGACCTGTTCTGAATGAATTTTGTTGAACTGAGCATAACTGGTAAACCATGAGAGATAAGACAAAAACATGGTGCACAAAAATTGCAGATCACGTTAAAACACACAATTTATGTTCATATACATTTTTTTTGTTGAATTGATAATTTCTGAGATATTCCTTGTTATTTGTTTCAGATTTAAAATACAGAATAGTTTTCACACTGGTCTTGCATAGAAACGGATTTCATCCACATGGCAACTGGCTTTTAAAAATTTGACTGTCGTTTATTTTCCTTTTATTTACAAGGAAGCAAGTAATTAAGAGAATTTCTGTTAATGTTTATCTTCAATTATCATAAAGTAGATGGAAGAATATGCCTAACAATAATTTGTTACAGTGATGTAGAGAAAGTAATGTGAATGGAACACATCAGATTTTTTAAAAGTCATTTCTGTATGGTTGAGTGGACCTCAAAACATGTGCTTTCTTTGAGATGTTGTTGCTGAATTTTTTAAGGAATATGATACTCCCTCTACTTATTATAGATAGGAGGTAAATATTCATCTGTAGAAGCAACACACCAAATCCACTTATAAATCAAATGGTGATGCACTAGGAAAGTTGAGAGTTTTATGTGGAAACCTATATTGATGCACATTCATTTGATAACCAATTACCACTAAACCAAACATCTGATGGAATCTTAATGATGAATTCAGACTTAAAAGTGATTTAAGGACTTATAAATCTATACTCACCTGAACTGGTCAAATAGACTGAGGCATATTCTGACATGAATCAGCGTTTCATCTGGATCTCCTTGAAATACTGCACTAGGATCCAAATATTTCGAGCACTGTGAATGATAAGAGATTAATTATTAACTGACCAAATTCCTGCCTTAATATAATACACTATATGTACAATAATGCTTATCCTCTTTTCACGCCACTTTACCAGTGTGATTCTTTTAAATTATGGTTTTTAAGTTGAGAGTTTAACCCATTTTTGTGCATTATGTAGCAGAGGGAGTTGCCTGACATACAGGAAGGCTAAGCATGCATAGAAAACTGACTTGAGCTTCACTTTTTGGTGTACACTTTTGATTTACACCTCCCGTTACTGTGCCTCCTCTAAAAAGTTTTAGGTTGCTTCAGGTACAGTAAAACAGCAGCAGCCAAGGGCTGCAAGATGGCAGGTAAACATGGTCTGGTGAGTAATGTCTGCATATGCTTGAGGGATGGAATTGTCTGTTACCTACAACATCCCTATTTGAAGTCAAGTTTTTTCTCACAACCTAATTAAATTTAAGAAATGGCTATACAACAGTTTCTTTAAATTTGTATACTAAGCTAAAGTTAAAAATGTGGGAGTGGTATGGTAAACTGTAAGGTCCAAAGGAGTATTTCATATAACGATATTAACAAATGAGTATGAATAAAACAAATCCTAATGTGTTGCACTTTCATGGCTTTTACAACACATTCTTCAACAAACTACTTTTACAACAGCTTATTCTATCTACTTCATATTAATTTAAATAAATGATTCTAAAAATGGTTTTATTATATGGTATACTTTAAAACAATATTCAAATATATTTAAGAGCTACTTGCTATGTTATGTCTCTGAAGTTCTGTTCTCTCTGCATGATCAGGACAAAAAGTATAAGTATTTTTACTACAAAAACAAGGAATATCTCAGAAATAGTTAATCCTACCAAAATAAAAAAGTTAAATAAATTTTATGTTTTAACTGGATTTAGATTTATTTTTAAATAAGACTTTGTCTATCTCTTACAATTTGCCACTTATACAAAGGCCATTAAGAATAAAGAAAACTTCAGAGACTATGCCCAGAAAATTCATTTGCTTGCTAATATCTTAAACATACTGTATTTTAATAAAAATTGTTAGAGGCATTTTTGAGTAAATAAAAAAATCTTTATAATTTTTCCATGTAATGGATAGTTTGGGATTGGTATTTAACAAATTTTTGTTTTGAGACATACTGTTCATACACATGCGCACACGCATACACACACACACACACACACACACACACACACTTGGATCATTATTAAATTTGGGGGAGGGAGGGGTTCAGGAAGCCTCAAAACATATATTTACAATAAAACCTCAACATAGAATTTTTGAGTAGAACACAATACTTCTACTTACATACAATATGTAGCAGAAAAAGTAGAAATATATATCTTAATGATTTGACATAACTTGTTAAACTTTGTGTTACAGGGTGACACAGTTAAAAGTAGTCTATCTTCCCTTTGATACAAATGCAATATTTTGACTTCTGTAGATATTCATGTTCAACAATGCTACAACAATGGCCAGTTTTATGCAACTACTATGATTGTTAGCATTCTTCTGTCAGCATTTCAATTTATTTCATTAGTTAGACATTTCTCTTTGCATTTTGCAAAATGTCTTTCTTGTTAGAAGAAAGAATCGAGGTTGTGAAAGCATATGTGAAAACAGGTGTAATGAATGAAAATTATGAAATTTTTGGGGTCAAGTAGCAGGGTAGAGGACTACTAGCAAAGAGAGCAATAGAGAGTGTGTACAAAAATTGCCACACGTATGGATCTGTGCATAATGTAAAATGACAAAGAATTCCTTCAGTTCACACACAGTTATTGCAGGCATTTGCCGAAGAATTATTCAGAGCCCAAAGAAGTCTGCTCGTAAACTAGCCAAACAAGTGCATGTAAGTAGGAGGAGTTGTCAGTGAGTATTGAAAAGTCTTAATTTGAAGCCATATTATGTGATGGTTGAGCAGCAATTACAGGAGAATGATAGTCAGAAATGTGTAGGTTATTACACATGACTTTTGAATAACATCAACAATGGTTTGTTAGACCCTTTCATTACATCTTGGGTGATGAAAAATAGTTTCAGCTTTCCAGCAATGTGAAATCACAGAACATGAAGTACTGGGCGACAATGAACCCTAACATTGTGTGTCAGCAACCACTCCATGCAGAAAAAATCTGATGTGTTCCATTCACATGACTTTCTCTACATCTCTGCAACAAATTTTTGTTAAAAAGCTAATGCTTCTATTTACTTCATGCTAATTGTGAAATAGCAGAAATAGTCTTATTACTTGCTTCCTTGTAAATAGAAGCAAAATAAGGGAGTACCATAAGTTAAAGTGATAATCAAAAGCTGGTTGCTATGTGACTGAAGTTCCTTTGTTTGTTGGACATGAGTTGACAAATTCCTGTGTGAGAAAAGTAGAAGTTTTTCAAAGTTGAAACAAAAATAAGGAATATTTCAAAAACGATCAACTCCACGAAAAAATGTATATGACATAAATTGTGTGTTTTAATGTGCTCTACATTTTCTGTATGGTAAGTTCTTATCTATCTCTTATGGTTTAGCAGTTATACAAAATTCCGTAAAATTCATCCAGAATAAAGTAGTCTTCAGAGGCTATTCCCAGAAAATTCAAGATATGCATTTTATTTGTCAGGTAAATATCTTTATATTTGATATTTTAATCAAAATTGTTAGAGCCATTTTTTAGAAAATCAAAATGTTCGAAAAAAGTTCCATGTAAAGGATAACTGGGGGTGGGGGGATTTTCTTGAAAATCTTTGTGTTGCAAAACTTAAATAACAAGTTTAGTATTTAACAGTCTTTTCGTTTTTGTGCTATGCTGTACACACACGCATGCACTCACTCACACTCACACGTACACACACACACACACACACACACTCACGGAACTTTTTACAGAAATGCTTTTTTTGGATTCAGGGGGACCCAAAACATATATTTCCAGTGAAATATTGCTATCAAATTTTTGGGTGCATTACTATACCTTCTCTATACACTATGTACATAGTATGTACCATAAAAGCGGTGAATCCGATATAGGTGGATAATTCCGATCGTTTCTTCTTTTACTCAGAAAACAACAACAAATGGCGGAACAACTGTTTAGAGTTAATTATTGCATCACGTGTTCGGAACGAGAATACAATTAGAACGCAACATTGTTATTGTTTTCTATTGCAGTAGATCAGATTCAAGTGAATGCGTCATAGTGGTGGAAGAAGTTTACTTGTGAAAAGTTCTGTTGTGCGTTTCATCGCTTTCGTATAACTAGGTATGTTTTAATATATTTTATTTCATTCATGTTTCTTGTGGTAGTATCAGTAACTAAACCTATTCAAGTTCGTTTTGTTTTAATGGTAGCTCGCCTGACATTAAAATTTGTTACATTGTAGGGTGAATCCGCTCAGCATGGGGAAGAATAAAAAGAAAGTTGGTCCTGGCAATAGATGTAACTACAATCCTGTATATTTAACTATCGAGGTAAATACTGTGAAATCAGGGAAATCAACATCGGAGCAATATGGTGTGCCATATACCACCCTTAATGATAAAATAAATATAAATTCAAAATGGGAGGACAAACTGCTTTAAGTAGAGAAGAAGAAAAAGCTTTGGTTGTGTGCCAATGGGGTTTCCCGCTAAGAGATTGAGATATCAGAAACATAGTACAAAGCTATCTAAATAGGATAGGGAAAATGGAAAAAAGATTTACTGACAACAGACCAGGCAAGGAATGGTTACGTGGGTTCTTTGAAAGAAATAAGGAATTAAGTGTAAGATTAAGTGAAAATATAAAGAGGGCTTGAGCAGCTGTTACACATGCTACAGTGCATGAATATTTTTCTAATTTAGAGACATCAATAGAGGGAGTCCCTCTATCTAACATCATTAATTATGAGGAAACCAATTTCTCAGATGATTCGGGCCAATGGTGTTAAACACCTGGTGAGTATGTTTGAAGCATGGTTTTCGCACATTCCGGTTCCTTTTGTAAGAAGATTAGAAGGGACAAAGTTTCTAATAGGGGATAATTTAACAAGCCACATTTCTCTACATGTCATCAAACAGTGTGAGTTACACAATGTGCAATTTGTTCTATTGCCACCTAACACCACCCACTTGACCCAACCATTCGCTGTAGCATTCTTTTGAACACTTAAACGTGCTTGGAGGAGTGTTCTTGAAGAGTGGAAACAACAAATCAGAGGTGTAATTCCATAATCAGAATTTCCTCGCCTTCTTAAAAAGGCATTTGATGAAATTGGAGATAATAAGAAACAGAATATCATAGCCAGTTTTGCAAAGACAGGGATTGTTCCCTTCTACCCAGAAAAAGTTCTCTCTCAAGTTGTAGATGTAAATGATGATATTGGTACACAGGAAATGCAAAAGTCATGGACAGAAGCATATGTGGATCACTTAAAGAAGTCTCGTACTGGAGAAGCAGGTAAGAGAACAGAAGCTCGTTTGAATATGGTGCCAGGTAAGGGTTGTGGTTGTGGAAGATCTTGAGAGTCAACAAAATGTCCACATTACAGGTGAAGGAACCAGTATAGATGAGCCAGCAGAGAGAGATGATGATGATGATGATGATGAAGCATCAAAAGCAGTTGAGGAAAGTGAGGATGAAGCTGAACAAATTTCAAGACGAGAGTTTGTTGTGGTAAAATTCCCAACGAAGAAGAGGGTTACATGCTTGATTGGAAAGATTGAGGAAGAAGTTGATAAAGATTTGTTTGAAGTTAAGTTTTTAAGAAAAAAAGAAAGTAATAACTTGAACATGCACTTCATTTTTCCAGAGACTGAAGACATTGCAGAAGTAGAGAGAAGTGAAATAATTCGAAAAATCCAATGCGAAACTCAAAGAAGAGGAAGTTAAGTGTTCAAAAACATAGATGATATGATTAATAAAATTGAGTAATAGACAGTTTCAATGATGAGAGCCTGTTTATTGATAAACTGAGCTGTGTTTTTCTTCTTTATAATCATATTCTGTAATCCACCTTTGGTAACGAACATATGCTGAAACATTTGGAGTCCTACAAAATAAATATGAATATAAATGCACAATTTATATACCATTGTTCATTGTTTCTGTGTAATTTATGAAATTATTTTTTCAAAATCACAGTTGTGATCGCATTCACCCATCTTAAAGTTATAAAATGACATTGAATGAAAATAAATGAGTGATCGGAACCACCCGCACTAACACCATGCTAACTTCATATCCCCAAGGTCACGTGTTCAAACCCAGCAGAGGATGATGGATTTTTTCCATTTTTTGACACCGATTGGTAAACAAATAAATACGCCATTGTTGAAGTCAGTCAATGACGATATTTATGTATCATTATTGTCAAATATGAAGGAACATATCTTCCGTGCTTCACCACTTTTAACAAAGTGTTTCATTTCAAAATATTAAATTATATGCAAATTTTGATCGGATTCACCCGCTTTTACGGTATAGAGAAAATAAAAATCGGTATTTGATAACAAAAACACGCATCATCATTGCACCAATACTTTTGACACTACCCTCAACACAGTTGCTTATATGGACATTTTGTTATATATTTTGTGCTCAACTAACTGAAAATGAAAGACAGCAAGATGGGGCAACGTGCCACAAGCCTAAGGTAATCCTGGAATGAGTCCATGAGGTGTTTCAGCAAACATTTGTTATCACCACATTCGCAGAATCTAACAACATGTGATTTTTTCTGTGGAGGCACTAAAAGATTAAGGTCTATGAAACAAATCCACACATAATACAGGAAAAGAGAGACAACATCTGCTGTGAAGTTGCCACCATCAATATCCAAACTTTACACTGGATGTATTTGAATATGCTTAAATGTGCACAGCTGTGTATTGATGTTGCAGAGGGTCACTTTAACATCATCTATAAATGTATTTTTCACTATATTTTTCATTGTAAATAAATGGTAAGTCCATTTCAGTTCTTCGTTTCTGGTTTTTTTTTTTTTGTATTTCCTTTTCTACTTAGACAGGCTACTTTTATCTGTGCTATCCTGCATTTAATGTTTATATATATTAGTGGGTGTATTAACTAATCCTAGGAACTTTATTTTTCTATTTTATTAAAGATTAATCTTTGCAAAAATAACTATATGACACATTCCAATAGAGATGTAAAAGGGCATAGCAATAGTCAAATACTTAAGAATGAGGGCTAAATGCTGGCCTTAAAATTTCATATTCTTTCCATGCAGTGACTAGAAACAGTTGAATACTGAAAGGATTTAAAAAGAATGACCAAGTATTGAACCATTCAAACCATTAATAAGTTATCTCAGAAATGGCTTCCGCACAAAGAGTTATTTAAAATAAATTTTGTATTTTAAAGAAATCTACTTTTTTTTCCTTCTTCTTTTCTTTCTTAACATTTACCAGTTATACAAGGTACTAAAAATTTTCTTACAAATGATGAGGGCTTAATAGGCTATTTTCAGAAAATTCAAGACACACATTTTATTTGTCATATATTTTTTATACCTGGTGTTTTAATTAAAGCTGTTTGAGGCATTTCTTACATGTGGGTAGTTGGAGTAGAGGCATTTTATTGAAAATCTTCATGTCACTTCCATGGAAGATATTTAACTGAAATACTAAATTTGGGGTTTAACTGACTCTTTGTATTTGAGTTATGCTGTTCACAGCCACAGGTACACACACTTGCGCATATGTTCATGCACACGCACACGCACGCACACACACACACACACACACACACATAGGGACCCATTGGTGGGGGGGGGATGGATTCAAGGAGTTCCATAATATATATTTCCAGTGAAATCTAGGTAAGAAATTTTTGGGCAAAATGCTCCCTCTATCACTATAGGCAATAAGCAGAGAAAGTAAAAGCCCAAGCATTCAGATGATTTTGTTATTGTCACAGATATAATGCCTTAATGTGGGGATCACTTCAGAAGTTTTGAGAATGGATAATAATGAGTGTGGTAAGACAAAGCTGCTTTTTATAACTTCAAATTAAAGTTCAGATAGCAACATGTGCAAATCTGGATGCACTCCAACAATGTGCATCATCACAGTATGTGTATGTACAGCAGGTGTGTCTAGGATGGATCTCAGGCCAGAATATTTCTGTGCTGTGATTTTTCTATTAAAGTTAGTTTAGGGGAGAGAGAGAGAATACCTTGAAAGACTGCATCATATATTTGGGGATCTTTGCCCTTCACAATTTATTGATGGTATGCAGAGTTTAGAAGAGGAAGCAATTTCCTCAAAGATGAAGACAAACAGGATGAAAATGTAGTGAAAGCAGAGCACATGTTGCAGGAAGATCATCATTGCATACATTGTCAGATTCAAGAAGCCCTAAGAATTGGACTGGCAGCAGTGAAAAAAATCTTGAAAAATAAAAAAACTTGATGTCAGGAAGCTCCCACCACTTCACAAATAAGCAGAAACAAGCACGTGTGCTATGTTGCTAGGAGATTATTGAAAAATTCAATGAAGATCCAAATACATATTTAACATTCTAAAGGTGACAAAAGCTCGATTTACCAGTATAATCCAGAAACTAAATGACAGTCACCAGTCTGGTCTTCCTAGGAGAAGATCCCTAACAAAAGTGAAGCAAACTAAAGTATTGGCAAGAAGAAGATCTGTACTTTCTTCTCAATAAGTGGCCACATTGTGACAACTCCACTTTAAGGACAAAAGACTGTTATTGGAGACTGTGCCTCTGTGGAATGTTTTTGCGCTATGACAATACCTCTGCCCACACTACACAAGAAACAATCTAATTTCTGGAGGAGTCAAATATTTGTCCCATCTTCCATACAGTCCAGATCTGGCCTCATAAAACCTGTTTTTTTTTGTTCCCCAAAATGAAAGAAAAAGGTCAAGGTCAATGGTTTGAGTCCCCTGAAGCTGCTTACAAAAAATGTATTTGTGCTTTCTCCAAAGAAGAATAGAGTTCAGCATTTGAAAAACAATCTGAAGTGTTACAACATGACTTGTTACAACATGACTTTCTTTACATCTCTGTAACAAATTATTGCTAAAAGCTTATTCTACTATCTACATCATGCTAATCGAGATAAATGTTAGACGAAATTGTCCTTATTACTTGCTCCCTTGTAAGTATAAAGGAAAAAATTGAATGCGTTCCATTCGCAAGATGTCTTCTAGCTGTTCGTAAACAAACCTTTTATTCAAAAGATTAGTCTGTTATCTATATCATGCTAATCAAGATAAACAAAAGCAGAATTAGTTTTATTGCTAGCTCCTTGTAAGTAGAAGTTAAATAAGAAAATGCACAGGCTAAAGCAATAGTCTCATCCTTTAAAAGCCAGTCGCTATGTGAAACAATTGAAATTCCAATCTCTTTGCTTTCCAGGAGTAAACAAACGAGAAGAAAGATGTGTCCCTGTGAAAAGTTTAAGAGGCTAAAATTAAAACTAATAATCCAGGATATCTCGAAAATGGTTAACTCTACAAAAAAAAAAGTATATGAGATAAATTTGTGTTTTAATGAGATCTACATGTTTTGTGTAGCAAGTTTTTGTATATATCTTATGGTTTGCCAGTTATACAGGCTTCAAGGGCTATTTCTAGAAAATCCAAGATATACATTTTGTTTGTCATTAAAATATCTTAAACACAGCGGCGGCCACTGTGTAGGAGCACAAGAGCACGTGAACCTCCAAAATTTCTTAGTGGATCTCCTTTTTCTCTTTCAGGAAACATTTAATAAAATGCACTATCCAGTGCCACTTGTTTAAATATACTGTGCGCGCTCTGCTCTTCAATTGAACACAGCCGAGAACCTGAGTATGTGACAACAACGCTTGTAGCACTGGCCTCGTGTGCTACCGTATAACGTTTAGCAGCTCTGTGCTTGTGCGGCCAACAAACCAGCTTGGAATTTTACAGCCAGAAATGAGCACAGTGAGACCGTGCACATTAACACCTCCAAGGTTCTGTTTATCAGTGGGAGGTGCTGCTATCTTTGAGATTTAGTTGAAACTATCTGGAAGTGTAACTGCAGTCTTTGTGAGAGGCATTATTTTTCTTAGTAATTTGCATTTTATGCGAGAGTTAAGCTTAAGAGAGAGTTAAGCAGTTCAAAACAGAAAACAACCTCAACGAAGGAACTTTTCCGCAACTAACCGAGCTACTGAAGATTGTTATCACTACGACCATGACTACATCAGAACCAGAAATATGCTTTTCCACAATAAAAACAATTAAAACTTTTACTAGGAGTACAATGGGTGAAGACAGACTTTCAGCACTGGCAATGCTTGCTATTGAGAAGAAAGTGGTCAACAGCATAAAATGCTTTAATCACCGAGTGATAGAAAAGTTTGCACATTTGAAAAACTGGCGCGTGGAATTTCTGTACTAATAAATTTTGTGTTATTTGCATAATTTAAACAATATAAATATTATTCACTGTAAATAACATTCTTCACATGAACTGAATCAAAGGACTTCACCCCTTCATCACCTCACATTGCTGTTAACTCTCGGAGACTAAGAAATTCAACATCTTTACAATACTGGGTGGGTGAGGATTTGTGTAACAAATTTATAATTCTTGTTATTAGGAACTATCATTGTTTCTAATATTACTAGATTTGATGTTGTGGCGACGGCGGTAGCAGTAGCGGCAGCGACTGCGGTAAATTGCTGATTTTGTGAACACCTAAATTTTTAATCCACGAGCCGCCACTGCTTAAACATGTGGTATTTTAATCAACATTGTTAGACCCATATTTGAGAAAATCAAAATTTTCAAAAAATGTTTTCCATGTAAAGGGTAGTTTGGGGTGGGGAGATTTTCTTGAAAATCTTCATGTCGCATCTTTGGAAAATGCCAAACTTAAATACCAAGTTTGTATTTAATGGTCTTTTCGTTTTTGAGCCTCCCCACACACGCATGCACACGCACACCCACCCACGCACGCATGCACACACACCCACACGTGCATGCACCCACGCACGCACACACACACGTGTGGACATTTTTCTAAAAATGTTTATTTTGGATTCAAGAGGTCTCAAAACATGTATTTCTGGTGAAATCTCGGTCCAACTTTTTGGTACAATACAATACCTTCTCTAAACACTATGTACATTGTATGTGTAGGATGAAATGATGGTGTATAGGAAGCAATTGAGAATAATTTGAAAACATGCAGTGATCAGATGTAAATTTTTAATATTTTGCATCAATTCTCAAAACTTTTGGAGTGATCCTTGCATTATGTTAAAGATACCCACACATTTTAAGGGAGATATGACAGCTTTTGCAGTAGTATGCATTACTTCTGGAATTGACCTATTATATTAAACACAGTATCTTTCTGCATATTAGATAAGTGGAAATCTTAGCTTAGTATCATGCCTACCTGCTCAATCATTAAATTGGAAACTTCCCTTAGAAGAGTGACTATTCTCTCTGCATTACAGTAATTTCGGCAATGACACCAGAGAAGGGCAATGCAATGAATGAAAGGGCGTAGTAATGGACCAACATCCTTGAAATCTAAGGCTTCTAATTTGTCCAGATGCTTGACCAGAGGTGTCAAATAAACACAGATGTCCCTTGCTTCTGCCAGTCCTGAAATAAATTTCACAGTTATTCTTCATATTTGAGTTCAAAAATTAAACAAGAATCATGAAATTTGTGTTACATTCACAATACTTTCTCTACTTACTACTCATTATTTTATGTATCTTATGGTAGGTGGTGCCATGGTTGAGTGGTTAGACAGCTCGCCTCCCATCTAGTAGGCCCGGGTTCAATCCCAAGCACCTGCATGTGGAATTTGTGGTGGATGAAACAGCATCTGGGTGGGTTTTCTCTGGATCATCCAGTTTCCCCTGCCATTCATTCCACCAATTTCTCCACAATCACCTTTTCTATTATCAATTTTGTTTACATTTCATATCATCCACTTTCTCAGGCGCATGCCTGGCTATGGATAGACTCCTCATAATGGATACTCCAATCAGTGGTTTCAAGCCTTTGGCTCCCCAACAGGCTTCTGACCCCTAAGCATTGGCTTGTAAGTCCTAGGAGGGGTGTCAGTCCTACAAACACAGGGAGGGTGGTACATCGATTACGAAACAATACAAATGTATCTTATTATAATAGGACTAAATTAGGGCCTCTCAAATGCCTAAAATTGTACCCGTGCAAACCAAGGTGCAGAGGTTCTGTGCACCATGCATCAGTCCAACTTGACTTGGAACAATTCACAATGAGGAAGTAAAGGGGGAGGGTGAGGAAGAGGGAGCTGTAGAGCTGTATGGCAAGCATAAGAAAGGCACTATTGTTATAAATCACAGAGTTGTAGTCTGCACTGTGGTCAAACTAGCCAAGTCATATTTTGCACTCTGCATTATACCCTGGGTTAAACATATGTATAAATTATACTTTCATTACACATTTTGTTGTAGGTACCAGAGAGAAACAGGAGACAAACTATAGTCAAATGTTTAAAAAAACTGATGAGTTTCATTCATATGAAATTTTCAGGATTATTTCACAATCAAAGATCTATTGCATTGACAGTTGAATTTCTTTTTGCTCTTGTTTATTTACATTGATATGGTTACTGTTACTAGGTAGATTGTGTAGTAAGGCATTGGAATCAAAACACTGGTGAAATCACTATATTGAATTTTTGCGTGGAATACAATAGCTACTACTGATTGTAAAAATTGTAACACCAAGAAAGAAATGCACGAATACAATGATTTTAATACTACAGATTAGGTGCAGACAATAAACAAATGATTAACTTTTCAAATCTGAACATGAGCCTGAATATTCAGTATTTTATGTACCTCCACATGCTGCAGTTAGAGTTACTATATGCCGTGGCATGGGATCAAAAAGGTTCTGAATGTGTTCCATGGGGATCTCCTTCATGCATTTTGTATGCAAACACACAAATTTGTGTCACTGGTCACCGGAGGACAGTGACAAACTGCTGACCAACCATATCCCAGACATTTTATGGGTGACATATCAGGCAAACAGAGGCCAGTGAAGCAATGGTACCAGTTGCTCTTTGAAAAAGGCTTGTACATTCCTCACATACATGGTCAGGCATTGTCCTGCTGACTTTTAGAGATACCTGAATCAGGGAGAGTACCTAGGGTTCTACAATCTCCCAAAACTTGAACCAATACTGAAGATGAACCTATGCAGCCTGTTATGATCGTGCAGACAGATGGCGATCATCCCATGCTATGGTCACCTTTTGAGGTTCAGTATCCACTCTTCGCTGTGTGCCACCTTCTTTTATCCAGTGCTTCCACACTGCTGAAATATCATGATATGACAAACATACTTCCTGGAGACTGATCACTCTGCACCATTCAAACCCACACATGCTGATATGGCTCCCTTTGACATCGTTGATATAGCTCCCTTTGATGGGATACTGGCATTCATTTAAACGTTTCCAACTAGTTTGACAGCTTTGCACTGACTACACTTGGGGCAATATTGACCTAACCAGACAAATACAACAGGGCCCTGCTCAGCCTACGTATACCCCACCTCTTTGCAATCCCAATCACTTGTTGCTTACACACTTCTCGACACATCCACCAAATTTGGATTCATTTGGGGAATTCATTCATGGTGTTGCAATTTTCACCAAGTGTATGTAGAGAAAGTAAAAAGTGAGTGGCTTTGAAATGCCATACTATTTCCATGACATCATGAAACATGGTGATTTAGCATTTCAAAAAATCTAAAGATATGGAAAATTCAAAGGAAATCAAATATCTCAGAAATGGTTGATGCTACAAAAAAGTTATTTAAAATAAATTGTAGGTTTAAACAAAGCTATATTTATAAAGATAATTAGGAATATGTATATATAGTACAGCACCATTGTACCATATTAAGATCTATATTCCTTTATTATTAAGTTTTTGTTCATTTCTTATGATTTATCAGTTATATGTAACAAATGTCTCAGAAACAAATGATGCCATAAAAGAGTTATTTGGAATAAATTCTGTATTTTGACTAGATCTACATTTATATAGATAATTGGAATATTTGTATATAGTAGCGCACCATATTAAGATCTATATTCCTTTATTTAGTAAGTCTTATCTCTTATGGTTTACCAGCTATTTGTATTGTTTGTATCAAGATTTGACATGATATCTATATATCCATACTTAGGTATGCTAGGTTATAGTTTATGCATCTTTTAAGTCTCCTTTAAAGGAATCTCATAATGTTTTATTGTCTTCAGTTAACGTAGCCAAACATAGACTTACCATTAACAACACTATCAAATGTACTTTTGAAGCAGTAGAAATTAGCACTGCCAGTAAGTTGCAGAATCGAGGCCATCTTTTTAACCCTGGGGTCATGAAACTGATCGTATAAAGATGACAGATTTTGGCAACGCCGATCCCAAAAGTCAATCTCTGGAGGAAAAAAATTAATTGATGTCAGTTTAACTTTCTAAAATAGAAAAGAAAGAAAGCAATAAAGTGAGTAGGTTTACTTAACATAAACTTCTATCAGGAAAATTTTCAAATTTATAATTCTAAACAATAGGTGTTATATTACATATATCACCTGGTTGCCCAACATTATATATGTAACTTCTTATACTTGAATGTCAAATTAATTAACTTAATTTATCTTTTTCCCATTTCTTATGCAATTACTGTAAAATTACCTATTAGATTTTTATGGTTAATTCTCTGCTTCACCCCTTACAGCTGTCTTACCTGGTTATTACATTCATTATTCTAAAAGTATGTGGTTGAAAACTAGATAGAGGTGATTTTTGAAAGTTGTAAAAAGTCTGCAATAAATTATTTGTACTTCAACCTCAAGTATGTGTCCAAAGTTTTGTCTATGTTGCTCAAATAGTGACAGTTTGCACATAAGAGGTTAAAAACATATGCATTGGTAGCTTATGCATTGGTAGCTTTTTAAAGTTGTATGCTATAATTTTCTTAAGTGCTATAGTCCAAGTGATTAATTTGTGCCTTGCCTTGACTGACCAAAAATGATTAAATGATTTTTTTGTTAATGAGACTGTGAATTGTCAGTACATTATATGCCAGAATTTTATTCCACAGAAGTTACTTTACATGCTGATAAATCTAGCTGGCCAGTTGCTTTTAAACATACTTAACAAACCACTGGTCTGGGCAAGAATTGAACTCATAACCTTGGGATAAGAAGGCCAGTACTTAACCAACAGAGCTATTCAGAGCATTCAGCAGTATAGTTTTATTTGTGAGGGGTTGAAAATAAAGTAAGGATAACTTTTAAAATGTTGAGTACTATATAATATAAACTAAGGATTAAGTGATTTTTGAAAGTTGTAGCACAACAAGATTTTTGTCATCTCTTGTTGTATAACTGTGCAACATTTTGATCATATGGTTTAAACAGCAGAGATTTCTACATAATGGATTGAAAATAGGTAAGGGTAGTTTGTTACAGTTATAAAGTAACAATTTTCATTGGGTTTTATAGGTCAAAGAATGTTGACTTGCATGTGAGGTTGAAAATAGGGGTTGAATGTAATAGTTCCTGATCATTTTTGTAACTTCTAGAATAATATGAGGGAAATTGGTGATAGATGAATGACATACGACTCTCACTAAACCCCCTAAAACAATTCAAGTTTTAAATATTTTAAATCTCCACATTTGCCCCTTTGGACAAAAAGTGATTAAAAATATACCATAAAACACCAAAAGTACTCTCTGATATCCATATTCAGCGAAATGGGATTGACATTTAGTGACTTGAATATGAACAAGAAACTTTTCACTCTCCATTTTTCAAATTATAGAAAACATTGTATAGCCTATGATCACCTGGAAGAATAGGGCTTTCAATGGTGAAGTAATTATCAAAATCCGTTAAGTGGCATTTTATAATTACCCCACATACACAAACAATTAAATTAACAGCATGTGAACAATATTTGCATATAAAGGAACCCCATATCTTGAAAGAAAAGGCTCCTTGGCTAAATTTGTCATGGTTTACTTCAACAAGTCATGATTTTGTCCTAAAAAGCCAACCATGGGCAATGAATTGTTCCCTTGTGACCATGTGCTCATAGTGAGGAACTTGCAAATAGAAATTCCCTGATCAAGAGGCCAATGTATTGGTGGCCCAATATATGCCAACATTATGTGGTGAAATTCAATTGAATTGAATGTGAACAATGTGTAACAACCTCATAAATTGAGAACTAAAAGAAGAAGAACAAGGAATTCAATTTCAGATATTGAACTCTTGAGTGTGAAGTTCCAGAAATGTGTGGATACAAAGAGACAACATTTCCAACATCTCTTATGATAGCTGTATGCTTATTATCATAAGTAATACCAAGTGCTTTCATCTTTTTGATAATTCATGTCCAGAGCGAAGCAACGGTTCTCAAATGGTAGGTAACGCATTCAACGATGTTTATTTACCTTTTTTTTTTTATTATTATCATTTCTTCACTGCCTCCTGAATTATGATATGGCTGACCATGCCTATACCCATGTATGAATATTCAAGTAACAATAGAAATAGGGAACAATTATTTTATTTCAGCTTTTAATAACTAATACATAAAATGGAAACAAATGTTATTTTATTCAAGGTTATTGTGCTCATCGCATACATAAGAAATACAAATAATGATTATTTTTATTCCTTTTTTGAACTAAATACATTATGAACTGGATAAAATTTTAAATAATCGTTGTAACTGAATTAAATGAAAGTGCAATTGTGGAACTGACAGTTATTAAAAGTGAACGTTGGCTGACTGGATTGTCACCTTGTTACCAATTACAAAGTCAGGAGATTAAACAAATGAACATCAGGTGCAACAAGATTTCAAAGAAATGAACATCAGCTACGATACAATGTTTATACAATATCGCTCCAGTCAGATGACCGCGATTGGTTGAAATTACCTAATCTCAGCCATTGCGATAGCAATTTAATAGTTAAGCTAAATTGTCATTGTAACTATACCTATAATTATAAGAATATGAAGTAGTTTTAGGGATATTATAACTGTTTATAGTAGACTGAGCCATCAAGCAGTGGCCATATTGTACTATTATAATTTAATTCATTTGTAACACACTTTATTTATTTTATTATAGTGTTGCCAATATCAGAAAATCCTTTAAACTGAGCTCAAGCATCCTCAATGGTATTATCTTGGTATATCATTGCATCTAATGTCCATGTTTAATGCGTTCATTGATAAGTGCTAGATTCACTAATACTAGAATTTTAGATATTTGCTTTGGATGGTCACTCACTTTTATAAATGCCATTTGCAGTTTAAAATATTTTAGCAATCAAAATGACTAGGGATGGGACTTTGATATCATCGATACTATATTCTTGATACTCAGTGGTAAAGAAGTATGTCTAATAATAATTTAAGATTATTCTTTGATACTTTTAAATATATAATTTTCTGTTATTGACAGTTGTGTTTAACTTTATGCAGGTGAAAGGAGCTTAGACTTCACATTATTGTGTCACATGTGTCCCAAAAGAGGTTCTAGCTATAATTCTTGATAGACCTTAACTGCATTTTCTGTAGGTGAGGAATGAAACATTCCACAGACTCTTGTGTCTAAACTGAAACATGCTAAACAATGTGGGAAGGAGTAGAGGTACTTATGTAACATGCAGCTGTGAATAAAGTTGATTTAGCTAAAGACTAAATCAGTATTAAGTATTATTTGAATCAATTGTAACACTTTTACATCACTTAGTTATATGTAGTATACATCACTATCAAAAAATTATCAATATCAGCAACTAAATCAATAACTCACTCTCAGCCATTACATTTACCTACTCTGGTACCAAAATTTGTGAATCTAGCAGAAAGAAATCTGATGTGTTCCATTTGTAATGGTAATTTCTGTAATGGCTATCAGAGATGTAGTGGCTCTCCTTCAAGTACTGGTAATTGCTGCTATGGCTGCTAGAGGCATATTGACTGCTTTTGTCCCTCATTCTGCCTGCAGTATACTTTGCAAGTGCTGGCCTGCTTGAAGCCACCCTCTTCACTCTCCTCTTCACCCCCATGGTGGGCTATATATTTCCTACTCTTTAGCACAATCAGGATAGTCACCACCCGCAGTTTTTACCGGCAGCAGTCTCCATCAGTAGTCTGTCGACTACCAGCTGGTGTTCTACCAGCTACTGGTGTTCCACCAATCTTCACCTGCCGTGTCATCCAGCAAGTACCGAATCAACATGTATTACAGTACTCATCGCTCGCAATGCCATTGAGGTTGACAGTACGAGTTTCCCTGGCACCTGGACTTAAGAAATGTGATCTAGAGAAGAATCCAGCACAACATGGAAGGTAGTTATTTTCCACTCTACGCTTCTGTTAAACAAGAGCGAGACCATTCTTGTTTTCACAATAAAATAAAGCCCTCAGAAATATATTCTTTTCTGAAGCAAACCTTCATTCACTTCAAGTAAATGATTTTCATGTTCACCATAAGTTTTGAAATGTTTAAATTGTAAGATTGAAATAATTATTGCATGGCAAGGTGGTATGATTTTCAGTCCTCCAATTGATTCATACTTTTTACCTGAGCCTTGAGATTTTAGATGTTAAACAAAACTAAGTTTTTGTTGGTTGATAACTTAAATGAGTGAAATGA
Source organism: Hymenopus coronatus (assembly GCA_030762935.1). NCBI lineage: Eukaryota > Metazoa > Arthropoda > Insecta > Mantodea > Hymenopodidae > Hymenopus > Hymenopus coronatus. The sequence continues at coordinate 35,686,780 of CM060897.1, forward strand.
TCTACTTTTATTATAACGTTACTGCTGCTAAAAGAAAACACAGATGGGAAACTCTAGAACACACTGAGGGCAATCTACCTGAAAATTCCTGATGAGCAGGTGCTGGAAATTATAAGAGATCAAAGCCATATGAAATCATAGTGGATTGCAGTCAGCCTCCAGCTGATATCAAGTTATTAGCAGTAAAAGGACTACTAAGCAGCTAAGATTTAATGGGTTTATAAGCCAAGAAGAATGCTTACCAAACCGGGGAGTAGGGTTTGTCTCCCTTTCAAAAGCACAGGAAGAATTCTCTGCCAGCACTTTATTTATTTGCAGAGCCCATCTGCTAATAATGCCTTCAATGTCCGCCTTCACAAACAGGTCTATTTTCTCGCCTTTACTACAAAATACAAATAATAATAATAATAATATAAAGTTCAGACTTATTATTGTTTCATTATTCGTAGCAGAAAAGGAAATCTAAAGCATTACATTCACATAACTTTCTCCACCACTTATTATTGTACGTCTATCAATTATTTTTTAACAAGATTTCACCAAAATACACATTTTGATGCCCCCTGAATAATTTAGAAAAACATTTTTAGGAATGTGTATGTATGTGTGTGTGTTTGTGTATATGTGTGTGTTTGTGTGTGTGTGTGTGTGTGTGTGTGTGTGCGCGTGCGCGCGCGTGCCCACAAAACCCAATTTACCCTTTACTTTGAAAAATATTTTAAACTTTTGATTTTTCTCAAAAATGGCTTTAATTTTGATAAAATACCATATGTTTAAGATGTTTCCATAACCAAAAAATGTATATATTTAATTTTCTGGGTATAGTGTCTGAATTCCTGTTCTTTCTAAATGACTTTTGCATAACTGGTAAACCATAAGAGATACAGAAAAGCTTATAACACAGAAATTTAGATCTCATTAAACTGCACAATTTAAAACAAAACAAAAAAAACACTCACACACACACACACACACACACCTCACCCCCCACCCCAAACACACAGGCACGTACGCGCGCACACACAAACAGATTTATATTTTTTTTGTATGTGTATGGAGTTAACTATTTCTGAGGTATTATTGGTTTCAATGCTAAAATATGCATACTTTCCTCAAATGGGATGTCATTATTTTTTGTTGCTTATGGTCAAGCAAAGAGAACAGAATTTCAGTCATCAAACAGCAGTAAGCTCTTATAAGGTTTGACTATCGTTTAGGGCTAGTGTATTACCTTATTCCTTTATATAAAGGAGTAAAACCATTAATGCAAAGTGTTTATCTGGATTAATTGAAGTAGTTAGAAGAATATTTACACTCTTTTAAGATTATTTTATTGAATAATGAGCAGAAAGTCATGTGAGTGTAATACATCATAAAATTATACAGAGTAACATTATAATCGGGAGTGTGTATTGGTCCAAATATTTCTCGCATGCAAATCAAAGGTAGCGTTTTTATATTTTGTTGAGAAAAGAAGGTTAGGTACAAAAGGATCTGATAAAATGCATTTGCAGGGGTTATAAATTCCCCAGTCATTATTTCATAAATCTCTGTCATCTTATTACGTAAAAAAATGTAAGTGGAGTTTTATTTATAGATGCTCTTTAACTACTGTGGTTCTCAGTAAATAAAACTCCATTATTATGTCATTACCACCAGGTCACTCATTGGTTGATTTCATATGTTTGGACCAAAAATTAGAAACCACTGTATCCAGTTGTAGCAAACTGGAATCAGACCAAAAAATAGGATGGAAATTGTATGCAATGAAATTATCCGATGTCCCATGATCCAATTTGTAGTTTGAAGAGTATTGGACCAAAATATTTTACTGTGGAACATCGGCTTAACTGAAAAAAGAAGCACTTTATCCAAACCACTATTTTTCATACCATTAGAATTATGTATTTTTAAGCATAAATGTTTAATTCTATTTGAAAGAATATCATTTGGGGTTACATAATAAATTAATTGTATCAATCTCTCACTGCAATATGTATGAATTCATGTATATAAAGAATCTATAAATAACCAATTTGAGGGAGAATGAATCACATTAACCTTTAAGAATGGCTATTGTTGATGCCTAATGATAAAATTATTATATGTTTAAATAATGTATATTACATATTTTATTCTTTTTTCCAGTTATTAGGTATTTTTAGCGTATTTTAAGTCTTTTGTAGGTTTTTAACTTCTGAGCCCCCATAATTACAGCCATAGTTATTTGGTACCATTATAATGGCTGTATGATTTATCTTTTTTAAAATGCTATCTATTCCTCTCACCTATCAATGATTTCCTGTTCCACAGAGTCCAGCCTGTCGACAGCCATTGGAAGAGGAAGAAGTGTTTTTCCTTGAGCCTTTCCCTGTATTTCATATATCGAGTTCTTCAGCTGGTGTGCGTGTTCCATGACATCTTTTGCCACGGAACCAGGCCATCCAGTTTGGTTTTTTGGATTTGTAAGCAATGGAATAAACATCTGAAATAAGTAAATGAAATACAAAGTCTAAAGCACAAAATCCTCATGATAATGTAGCTCAACCCTCTCCAAGAGTGACCTTTATATCTCCCCTCTTTTGCGGCGGTGGCGGCGGTGGCGACGGTGGCGATGGTGGCGGCGGTGGCGGCGGTGGCGGCGGTGGCGGCGGTGGCGGCGGTGGCGGCGGTGGCGGCGGTGGCGGCGGTGGCGGCGGTGGCGGCGGTGGCGGCGGTGGCGGCGGTGGCGGCGGTGGCGGCGGTGGTGTGATGATGGCAATGACAATACTGATTCTCAATGACCACAATATTACCCAATTAATCAATATATTAATATAAAAATAATAGTTGCAACAAATCTTCACTTATCTTTTGGAATCCTTGGGTAGTCCACTTTCACCTTTTCTTGCTGATCTTTTCATGAGCTATTTTGAAATACAGGTCACTAAAGCATTCCCTCTAATTTTTAAAACTTGGTATAGATATGTAGATGATATATTTGCTATTGTTCCTGATAAACATGTAAATGATGCTTTAAAACATTTAAATTTACAAGATAAGGCTATAAAATTCACATTAGAAACTGAAAGTGATGGCTATCTCCCTTTCCTGGATTTAAAAATAATAAAAAAAGACAATAAATTGAATTTTGGAATATACAGAAAGCAAACCCTCACTGATAATTATATAAAAAATAATGGCTTTAACCCTTTTTCACATAAATTTGCTGTTTTTAATAGCTTAATTTATAGGTTAATTAATTTACCCCTTAATAAAGATGAATTCTATAAAGAATATAAACACATTATTAACACTGCTTTAATTAATGGTTTTAATACTGATTTTATAAATAAAAAATTGAGAAGTTTAAATATCAAAAAGCTATTAAAGATATTTCTACGCTTAAGAAAATAAAAGATAATTACATTTTTAAAAAATTTACTTATCACCCTTGGGCAAATAAAAAATTCACAAATATTTTCAAAGAGCATGGCATAATATTGGTTCCTCAAAATAAATACAGTATAAAAAATTTGTTAGGCTTTTCTGAAAAGGATGAAATTTCAAAAAATAAAAAATCTAGCATTTATCAATTAAACTGTTTAAATTGTGACCTTGTTTATATTGGTAAGACTAAACGTCATTTGGAAACCAGAGTAAAAGAACACTTTAGGAATATTAAATACAAACAAATTGATAAATCAGCTGTAGCAGAACATTTTTGGAAATTTAATCATGAAATAAATCCAGATGTTAAATTATTAAAACACTTAAATGGGCCCATAGATTTAATGGTTTGGGAGAAAATATTTATATTAAAGTATAGAAATCATGCAATGAATTTTGATATACCTCCAATTGACACTCTTACCAAATTTGTTTTGATTCCAGTAGTTAGCAATGCATTAGTACACAATCCACCTAGTAGCAATAACCATAACAATGTAAATAAACAACATCAAAAAGAGACCAAAAGGATATGTTGATAATGCAATGAAATCGTTGTGAAACTAGTACAGGCAGATTTGTTGCAACTATTATTTTTATATTAATATTTGTGTTATTCTTCACTGTTACTAGCTTCTTTTTACATTTATAATCAAAATATATTTTGATTCATAGTTATAATCATAATTTTATTAACTTGAATTGGAGCTTGCCCTAAAATGGCTTTAAATGTAAAATAAGGATGAAAGGCGATTTTATCCATATTTCTATTTAAATCTAAGGGTTTTAAATTGCAGGAAAATTCTTCCACAACTATGACTATGGATAGACTGATGATGGTAGAACAGCTAGACTGGACGGCTCTCTTACACCATCTGCTTGCATAAAGTGAAGGTAGTATAGGGTGACCAGATTTCCAAAATAAAAATACAGGACACAAATTAAAAGTTGACATGAATCAACATTTCATCAAAACATTCGCTAATATGTATTGTGTGTTTAAATAAGCAGGTAAGGATACGTGATCTAAGCTATATCTTTTTGTTAAAATGCATTCTAAAATAAAGAACATCAAAATACCAATAAAGTAACTTTTATTGTTTATATAAGTATGGTGTAAACATAATATATGATTAAGAGGTGAATAACTGATCTAGAATATACATTTATTTATAATTTTTTATGTAGGTCACTACTATTTTTGACCCTCAAGTGGCCTGGAGATTTTGCCATGTGCAGTTACCAAAATATTTGTTTTGTTGTATTTTGCAGAGGAATGACACTCAAGAGTTTGACATTTTCCAACAATATATAATATTCTGAAAATGAACCTTAGTTATTATCATTTGTTTAACAGTTTTCACGTCAAACTATTTTTTTTCATTTGTACATAAAGCGTTTGTCACAGAAAATACTCTTTCACAGCAGCATTAGTGCCAGGTAGAGCTAGCACAAATGCAGTAATGAGCTGCAAATTTTTGCAGCAGGTATCTTGGGATGCAAGGAAGTTGAAAATGACAGACCACTTTTCACCAAGACACTTAACAGTTCCTAATTCACAGTTTTTCACCTCACATAAATTTTTGACATGGTTAACTTCTTCAAAAAGTTCATCTTCAGATATGTCTTTCAGAGAATGTTCATTAAACTCTGCCAAAGTTTTAATACTTTGCTGTATTTGTTTTGGGCTGAACCTAGTTAAATGGTTTCAGCACATGAAATGGGTAGGCTATTTTTCAATATAGGCAGTTAATGTGACGTAAAATAAACTTGAAATGTCCAAGAAATCAGATTCTTTAAGCAGGCCATCCTCTTGCAATGTACTTGTCAAAGACTGAATTTTTATGGTTTGAAGTTTTCCTCCTTCCTCATTTTCACTTTCCTTATCAGAATTACTAATTCCTCCAAAACTTCATTTGCTGACATATCTGCTGCCACAATAGTTTTTATTGTTGATGAAAGGATTTTTAGTTGACTCTGAGGAGGATCTGAGGATCTGTAAAGAATGACTAAGATGGTAGGACATTTATCTTGAGACAAAAAAATAGGATTTTAGCCCCTCATAAATATCAATAATTCTTTTAACAGCAGGTTCCAAAGAAAGTCATCTAGTTTTTACACTTCCAAGCACCTGTTTATACTCCACTTCAGCAAACTGGCAAAACTCTTTCAGCTCCTCAACTCAAATAGTGTAAATGTGGAAATACTGAAAAATTTTGTTTACAAAGGTTTCTATGTCCACTGAGAGAATATCAGCACTGGTTTGTACAGCATTATGCACTATGTGTGCTTCACCATGAATGTTGTTCATCAGCAAAGGTTTAAGTCTTGCAAAAACATTATTTTGTCCCTTTCTTCCTGCACCTCCAAAGTTTGTGTTGCAATTGTCGCCATAGAATGCAACAATTTTGTCCCTGAGATGGAATTTACTAAGAACTTCCATGATGAGATTTGTTATAGCCTCAGCAGTTTCGCTTGTTATATCCTGGAAGTCGATCACCTTAACTTGAATGCCCCTACCTGGCACAAAATATCTAACAAGCACTGGTATCAGTTTTGCTCTTTTGTGGTTAGAAGTGTCCACCATTACCAAAATGAACCTCACATCCTTCAGCTCCTCACATATTTGATGAAGTGCATATGGAGCCAACACATTCACTATCATGGATTCACATTTTGTTCTGGAACAGGTAAACTTCTTCTCAAACAGCTTTCTGATGATCGCAACAGTGCAGTCCATTGACCTGAAGGAATGGTTGTGTTTCATTGCATGGAAAGCTAGCAAACCTTTTTCAGCAAAGACGTTTTTCTTCATTATTTATAATGGCTCTGTTCTCCTGTTTTGCTCTTTTGTGATTAGAAGTGTCCATCATTACCAAAATGAACCTCACATCCTTCAGTTTCTCACATTTTTGATGAAGTGCATATGGAGCCAACACATTCACTATCATGGATTCACATTTTGTTCTGGAACAGGTAAACTTCTTCTCAAACAGCTTTCTGATGATCGCAACAGTGCAGTCCATTGACCTGAAGGAATGGTTGTGTTTTATTGCATGGAAAGCTAGCAAACCTTTTTCAGCAGCAAGACATTTTTCTTCATTATTTATAATGGCCATGTTCTCCTGTTTGGTAACAAAAGACATCATACTATGTCACAATGTTTTGTCCGCAACTGCTTACTTGTGTTCCTTCGTGTTAATGTGTTGTAACACATCAGATCGACCACCATGGTCGATTGAAAAATTACTTTTACACAACATGCAAAATAATTTCTTGGTTTGCAGTTGCAGTCGTAGAAATGGAAGCTTTACTTTAATTTTGTTTGTAAAAATACACTTTCTTTTCGGCATTGCTGTGAAAAATTGCAATAAATTGCATGTAGTAATGTAACACTTCTACACACAGCAATCGGCAACCAGAAACATACAAAATGCAAAACAAAGAGGAAGTGAAAACTTACGTTTAAAAGCATTTCATACTATCAACCAAAGAACTTAAAGCTCATATTTTGTTCAGTTTGGTGTGATCAAGGAGTATATTATATAGCTTTTTGGATAGAAACACATGAAAACCAAGTAACCTAGGTCATGAGCTGGATGCAGTAGCTACCTAAGAAAGCAAGTAGTAGCGTCAGAAAATAAAGAGGGGGGGCACAATGTTTAAAAATATACAGGATGGTTATTGAAATATGGGACAAAATGCATCCCATAAATATTTTGTCGGGACAATGGGACACTTAAGCTAAATAAGGGACGATCCCATAAAATATGGGATGTCTGGTCACCCTAAGGCAGCATGGTTCAGGGATGAGACCTTAAAAGGCTACTGTCCACCACATACCATCAATGAGGTATCCTACTTAACAGTTCTATCGCAATATTACCAAGTTGTTAAAGTGACATAAAATAAAATAAAATTTTTAAAAATTATTAACATTAAAAAAAAAGATTGCTGGTCTCCAAGTGAGTTCATGTTGGCTGCTGTGGCATGTACAAGTGTTGCTACTGCAGGAGACTAGAGACGTCTTGTGTTGACCTCCCCAGCAGGTGAGCCATTCAAAGAAGAAGCTGTATCATGCACACTTCATTGCTCTACTATGTTGCAAAGAAAGTAAAGTGACAGTGAAAATCTGAACTAGATCACATTAGTGAAGTGACAGTGAGAACTTTGTGAGGTGACAGTATACACAAAGCCACAATATGCTATTAAAAGATTTAATTATAACATATTACATTTTCTAAAACTAATTGCATCATGTGAAAGGATGCTCAAAACAGTACAAAAATGCTATAAAAATTAATATCTTGGGAACTAATTCTAAAATATGTATGTCACTTTCTGTAATATAAATTGCTGTAATAACATTTCAAATAAATCAGAATGAAACTCTGAATTTTAGGTTTTTTTCCTCTTATTTGTTTATTTGGGATTCGTGAGTACATTATATAAACTACTGGCAAACTAACTAATATTTCATGTACCTGATTTATCAGTACTCCCAGTTCATCCACTGGCTTGCTAGTAAGATCTCCAAAGCCCAAAACTGTCTGTAAGTTGTCTTTAGTTATAGGTTCATCCTCTTTTCTATAGAAGTAAACTGCTTTGGGTTTTACTACTGATGGAAACTCTAACGTAGGCTGCAACACTCCAGCTGATGTCAACATGATCACTAGTAACTTAATTTCTGAATTATCTAAAAAATTCATCACAAGTTCCTGCAAATAGAAACAAAATATTGCTCCTTATAATCAACTTTAAAAATGAGTCTTCAGGAACATTTCTAAGTTGCCAAAGGCTATTTCTAGAAAATTTAAGATATACATTTTATTTGCCTTGTAAATATATTTAATATTTTTTCTGTAGTCGGCTTACCCTCCCTGTATTTAGAATTGAACCCCCTAGGCTTACAAGCATGCCTAGGTTCTCAAAAGCCTATGGAAGCCAATAGCACAAAATCACAGAATGGAGAACCAGGAACGAGTGGTCAACCCATAACCAGGCATGAGCTTGAGAAAGTGGATGATATGAAATACAAACAAATAAATGAGAGGAAAGTTGATGATGGAGCAATTGGTGGAACGAGTGGCAGGGGAAACCGAAGGACCTGGAGAAAACCAGCCCGGACGCTGTTTCGTCCATCACAAATCCCACATGCAGGTGCTTGGGATCAAACCTCGGCCACCTAGATGGGAGGCAAGTGGTCTAACAACTCAACCACGGCACCACCAAATATATCAATCTCTATACAGCATATTCATTGTACATATGGGCTACAGAAAGTGATAGAATGTGATAGTCAAATGTTTGATAAGTGGATGCTATTCATACTGGGCTGAAAATTCCATACTCTTTCCATGCAATCTGAACATCACAAGAGCTTTGAAAGGATGACCAAGAATTGTTCAACTCAACAATAGATATCGCAGAAACGCCTTATGGTATAAAAAAGTGATTTAAAATAAATTGTGTGTGATTTAATGATATCTATATTTTAAGAAACAAATCAAACATTACATATAGATAAACATAAAAATAAAAATCCCTGAATCCAAAAAAAAAGCATTTTTAGAAAAATATCTGTGTGTGTGTGCATGCATGCATGCGAGCGACAGAGCGAGTGAGAGTGTGTGTGAAGGGGGGGCATGGGTGCGTGTGGGCGTGGGCGTGTGTGGGCATGGGCGTGCTAAATACTAAACTTAGTATTTAAGTTAAGTATTTTGCAAGGATGCTACACAAAAATTTTCAAGAACCCATATTACCCTTTACATGGAACATTTTTAAATGTTTTTTCCTAAAAAATGGCCAATGATTTTGATTAAAAAGCTGTATGTTACATATTTACATGGCAAATAAAATGTATATCCTGAATTTCTGAGGAATAGCCCCCGAATGACTTGCAGAGATAGACAAAAGCTTACAACACAAAAATATAGATCTCCTTAAAACATATAATTTATGTCATATACAGTTTTTCTGTAGAGCTAATCATTTCAGAGATATTTACTGTTATCGGTTTCAATTTTTAAATACTTAAACTTTTCTCAAATGGAAAATCCTTGTCCATTTCATCTCTCTTTTGTTTTACTCCTGACCATCGAAAGAGAATAGAATTCCAATGACAATGCATAGCGCCAGCTTTTTTGACTATCACTTAAGCCTAGTGTATTCTCTTATTTCCCTACTACTTATAAGGAACTAAGCAATAAGACCAATTCTGCTACCTTATGTTTATCTTGATTAGCATGATGTAGATAAAAGAATAATCTTTTGTAAGAATAGTTTACAGAACAGATAGAGAAAGTCATGCGAGTGGAACACATCAGTTTTTTTAAACATTTGACTATAGTTTTAGTCTCCTGTATCTGTCTTGTACCTACAAAAAAATGTGTATGTTTGTGTTTAGTAAAATTGTTAAATCATATTGAAAAAATAAAAAAATTTGAAGCTTTTTCCATTTACAAGGTAGTTTGGTGTGGAGAGAATTTTTTCAAACAAACACACTTGGGTGGAATATAAAACTAGGTAAGAATGCTTATGTTTAAAGATAAAACATGGTACCAACCCCCCCCCCACCTCACACAAAAGTCATGTGGAGGTGTGTAAACATGATTGCAAAGTTAGAGCCAGACTGAATGAATGTTTTTACTATTGAATTTTTCATGTCTCTCTACCTTGCCAATCCTTTGAGAACAAAAATACAATATATAATTTGTTAATTCCAAAGATATACCTCAGATTCCTTGACCAAAATCATCTTTTGCCATCTGTCTGGTTTCAGTCTCAGTGATAAAAGGACGTAATTACACATGAGTTCCAATCTTGAATCTTCTTCTTCTTCCTCTTCCTCATCTCCTTTGGAATCTCCACCTTTATCCCCTGGTTTCGACATTGTTTATCACTTCTATTGATCCTATATTCTGGAATACCTGTAAATTAAATGAGCTTATTTTAACCCTTAAATAAAGACACACTTCAGGAATTTTATAATATATTTTAATATTATAGAGAAAATGTGTGTGTGCATGTGTGTGAGTGTGTGTGTGTGTGTGTGTGTGTGAGTGTGTGAGTGTGTGTGTGTGTGTGTGTGTGTGTGTGTGTGTGTGTGTGTGTGTGTGTGTGCGTGTACAATCTTGTATAACCGGTAAAGTTAAGCATAGATGACATATTCCAAAAACTGTACATCTCCTTAAAACACACAATTTACAAAATAATGTTTACTTCCTCTACAGGTATTATGTACATATTGTATAGAGACGGTAGTGTATAACATCCAAAAATGTTATGCTGAGATTTCACCGGTACTACATGTTTTGGGACTCCCTGAATCCCAAAAAGCATTTTTAGAAAAATGTAAGTGTGTGTGTGTCTGTGAGCAGCATAGCTCTAAACAAAACGTCTGCTAAGTACCAAACTTCTGTATCTTCCAAGGACGTGACATGAAGATAAAAAAAAAAATTAAAAAAAATAATAAAAAAAAAACACCCCAACTACCCTTTACATGGAAAAAAATTCAAAAACTTTGATTTTCTCAAAAATGGCTAACAATTTTGATTATAATCTCTTATACTTAAGATCTCTTATACTTTAAGATATTTACATGACATATCTTGAATTTTCTGGGAATAGCCTCTAAAGACCTCTTTATTCTGGATAATTTTTTTTTTTATTTTGTATAACTAGTAAACCATAAGACATAAGATAAAAACTTAATACAAAAAAAATGTAGACCTCACTAAAATGCACAATTTATGTCACATACATTTTTTTCGTGGAGTTGACCATTCTGGCAATATTCCTTTTTATTGGTTTCAGTTTTAAAATATTTAAACTTTTCTCCTGGCCATGCTGATTTCAATCCCATAGCAGCCACATTTTAAAACGTGAACGTTGATTTAGCCTAGTATATTCCCTTATTTCCAAACACATAATTTGTCACGAAGTTTTTAGTTCGCCGTTTTAGAGATATTCCTTGTTATTAGTTTCAAATATTAAACTATATGACTTTATTCAAACGGAAAGTCATCTTTCGTTTCACCTCTCTTGTTTTACCGCTGACCATGTAAAACGAACCGAACTTCAATTGTTTAACATAGCTTTTAAAAGATTTATCGCTTTAGCCTAATGTATTCCCTTATTTCCCTTCTTCTTACATGGAATTTAGTAATAAGACAATTTCTATTATCATGAAGTAGATGCAAGAATAATCTCTTGTAAGAATATTTTATAAGTGAAACAGCTAGAGAAGGTCATGTGAATGGAGCACATCAGATTTTTTTTCTATTCACGGAGTCTCAAAACGCGTATTTCCATGGTAACCCTGTATCGAATTTTGCGTGGAATGCAATATCCCCGTTTCTGTGCGTAGTAGAAAAGGTAAGACACCTTCAGCATGAGTTCACATCACATTAAGTATATACACAGCGTATTCTTTCACACAGTACGCGTTTTATATCTATTTTAACAACAGATGGCGTGTGGAAGAGGGAGTCGACTCCAGAACCGAGAGTATCGGTTCCCGGGTGTTAAAGTGTTCGATTCTTCGCGACACCATTCACGGTCCATCCCTACATTTAAAGTACTAACAATAGCTTATCAAGTAGTTTATTAATAGCGTGTAGTGATGTATACTTCTGCCCAACCTATGCAAACAGTCAAGAACAAAAAAAGAAAAAAGTGATACATATATACAATAGATATTGAATCACATGAAACACTGTACAGTTCAAAACATGAAAATTATAAAAAGCACATCACTAGAAATTTACAGGATGTTAGGAGTATGAATGTGTAGAAAGTAAAAAATATGAACAATGACCTCTTCACATTTGAGAAAAGTATACCTACCTAGTTAAGTAGTGGAAAATGTAAACCTATAACAAGCAATATCGCGGAAATGGTTGGCTGTACAACAAAAATGAAATTGACATATATTGTGTAGGTATTTTGATGAGATCTAAATTTTGTGTATCTCCTACGGTTTGTCAGTTATGCAAAAGTAAGAACAGGGCTTCAGAGACTCCCAAGAAATTCATCTTATACATTTTATTTTTCATTTAAAATATTTTTAATATACAGTATTTTAATCAAAATCGTTAGAGCCAGTTTAGAGAATATCAAGGTTTTCGAAAACATTTCCATGTAAAGGGTAGTTTGGGGTTGGGGAATTTTATTGAAAATCTTCGTGTTGCATCTTTGGAAGATGCTGAATTTAAATATCAAGTTTGATATTTAATCGACTTTTCGTTTTTAAGTTATGCTGTTCATACACACACATACACACACACACACACACACACACACACACACACACACACACACACACACACACACATTTACATTCATGCGCGCGAAACTTTTTATAAAAATGTTTTGGATTAGGGGATTCTTCTACGTATATTTCTAGCTAAATCTCAGATGAATTTTTGGATGGAACGCAATTATATAAAAAGTAGAGCAAAAGTGAAAAATCCACGAACAGAATTTGGTAGAGTAATTTACGTTGTTAAAAACTTCCTTTCCTAATAATTTCTAAAAGTATTATCAAAAAATCATTGGAGTTACTAAATAGCTTTCACAAAATATACCTACCTTATATTAAGGATAAAAATCTAATAAGAATGGTTGGGCTTCACTAACTCTTAACGTATGTATGTGCATGTAGACTAAGAATTGTTTTTGACATCCCGGTGTAGGTGTGGACGACAAACCTCACTTACATTGCATATGTGATAAATTGGATTAAAAGAAATCAGGGGTATCATAAATTAAAGTACCTAAGTAAACGAACCATTTTAATAAGCAATAATTTAGTTGGCCCATTGAAGGGTGTGAGAGTAAACACAAATAAATACAGTCCTCAGGTGAAGTCATTTGCCAAGGCGACCCTTTCTACTGTGGAAGCACTGGCAATAAACGAATATATCTTAGTAATCTAGCAACACACTATTTACAGGCCGGAAACAACACCTTTTGTTAACCTTAAATACGTGTTTCGAAATAAGCGAACCGGGATTAATTGGTCTTTTCAAAAACTCGTGTTATCTATTATCAGATAGAGCAGTTATGACAGTTTACACTGTATAACATACTCGTTTTGGCGCTGCGCGGTATATGCTTCGATTGAACTTCTCAAGTTATCTGCACAATGTACGTACGCAGGCATCTTTGCAGCATATAATACAAATGCAAATTGGAACTTTAAAATTGTTGCGAACCGAGAAACAATTCGTCCTCATCATGAGTGGCGTGATAGATATAAATTTGCGCTGCATAACTTAGGGCAAATACTTGGATAAACATAACACATTGTTCAACACGCAGAATGTCAAATTTGGTTGTGTAGTCGATACATGGGCAAGCCCGGCTATAAAATATTGGGGGATATGGGAAAGGGTCCCTGTGATTTTTAAATGTCAAATGTGAGGAGAAATTTAAGTTCTTACTTTGCATTTAACGCTTACTGTTGAAAAATTCATAATATTACACTTTAACCTAAATAGGAAAAAACAAACAAACATAACAAACACTACATAAAAAAAAGATAAAGGCATGATTCAGAAGAGGTCATTGTTACATTGATGTAATAGATCCAGACCAAGTTGAGATTTCTATACTGAAATTAAATCGAAAATAAAAATGCCTGTGTCTCGATTTTCTCTACCACAAGCCCAAGACTGAAAGATTACATTTTAGAACCACCCACTAACAATATCTAATTCTTTTATATATTTGGTATTTAATATTTATTAAACGAAATAAATGACATATATGTGCAATTTTATATCTTCAATCCCCCCTCCCTCCAAGCATCCATCCCTGAGAAAAAATGGAACATAATTGTGGCCGATTTAGTCTTCGACATGAAATCTTGATTGTTAAGTTATGGGTCTTGCGCACATATGCTTTTAGATTCAGTGCAGGCGAAGTTAATTATCAGCGCCCCGCACACAACAAGGCAGCTAGCTGAACGTTGACGGCTCTGAAGTCAGCCGTTATAAGTAAGACATTTTCACCATAAAAATCGCAGCTCAGTCTGCGACATCAGTGTGCCATTGTTCATTGTCAAGCAGCCAACAATTTCGCCATAGAGGCGTAGAATTCAAAATATAACTCACCCCCCTGCTGGGCACGCCAGTAAGTCGGTAAAAATATATGTGTATATGTAAGTTTGTTTAATTCAAAACAAAATAAACCGGATGTATTATTCTATAGAATTAAGAAATTCCACCTCTTAAAAATCTAAACAGTATTATTTCTAAACCGGCACCAAAGGATGAACAGTGAGGAACACACTACGCATCCTTTCCCAACCCAAACGCATCCTCATACTATTACCAAAACAGACTGTCTCAAAGTTCAGTAAGGTTTCAGGTCCTGTAGGATATCGCAGCAACTGGTACGTCCCAACCCACTAGGCAGTGTGAGGGTTGGAGAAGACAAAATACTGCCTCTCCTCAAGCAAAGGAGGCAGAATATCGTGACTGTATAAGCAAGCAGGCGTAGGGAGACGTAGACTGAACACTGTCACCTCTACAGAATGGTCCTGAAACGCCCAGTATATAGAATGGAACGCTGAGAACCATAGCCGTTAAAGAGCGTCCATAAAATACTAATTTTTAAGTCACCGGCTTTTCGTAGGCGCTGATTCCAAACAGCTGGATCGTGGAGCAGCTTATCACATACTGCAATTCAGGGAGAAGATTTTAAGCATGAGTTCAGGAGGTAAGATTTCAAGGCGTGGTGCACAAAATGGAAATAAAGCGGTGGCACACGCGCGCGCGCGCACATACACAAGTACAGGCAAACACGCATATCAGTTGTTATACAAACATGTTTTAAAACGAATTTTGAGTATTTTCTGGCAACCAGAATCTTCTTTTTTTGAACTATGCTGTTCACATACACACACGCGCGCGCGAATCTGGTACTCTCCTTTTTCTGGATGACTTTTGCATAACTGAAAACTTAAGGAGCAGACAAAATCTTGCTAGAAAAAATGTAGATCTCGTTAAAACACACAATTTGGGACAAATGCAAGTTAAGTCGAGTTAACCATTTCCTAGACATTCCTTAAGAAAAATTTTATTCGTTGGAATAAATTTAGTATGTTGTGTATTTATTATAAAATTAAATAAATTTAGGTAAAATTAAATTTAACATTTAAATCAAACAAAAATTAAAAGAAAACAAACAAAAATTAAATTTATTATTACTATATCTTGGTTTAAAATTCCTAATAGGTACTTTACTGTTCATAAATGGAAGTGCTGCCCCCCCCCCGGCTATGAAAAGAATGGACCACTCCTTAAATATTGCACTATCGTATATACCTACAAGAAAATAATTAATAAGATTATTTCTGCTAGTTTTTATCTGAAGTTGATAGAAGAATAAGACGTTGTAAGACTATTTGCGGCAGAATAGGTAGAAAAGGTATATGAATGTAACATACCACCTTGCGTATTCAAGGGTGCTCAAAACATGTACGTACTGTATTTTATGCTTACTTTACAATGTTATTAACTTATTACACAAATTGAAAGTATTGTATGAAATGTTCCATTGTAATAAGCTGTACCCAAATCATTATTTTATTTTTCAACTACATCACGTTGGTGATACGTCCTGCACTTTCGCAGTATAGACAAAATGGATGCATGTGTCAATGTTAAATTTTCCTCGCGGTAAGCAACAAATTTTATTTCTAGTTTACATTGGTAACCATTAAAACCACCTTAAAAACTTATGTATCATTTATATGCTTTTATTCACCATAATGTGTTACTTAAAATCTTTAATAATTTGTCAGGTCTATTTGGGAACTTTAAGGCTCGATAAAACATTTGATTCATTTCCTTTCACGGGCTAACTTATCCTTTTCTTGCATCTTTAAAATTAATGCACTACAAAACGTATTATACGTCGTGGCTTCTAGACACTCCGCAATGGTTAATAACGCCTGTTTCACTTCTATAATGCATTACATTAGCAACTTTCCTTTCCTTGCACATTGCCTTTAAAATAATTACATTAAATGTATTCCTCTTGCACACAAAAATATCAGTTTCTTGCACCTTTAAAATAAATGCATTATAACATTATGGCTTCTAGATGCTTTGTAATTTCACTTCACTTATTGACCGATGAAACTTATATAAACTGTTTCCATTTTATAAACGCATAATTAGTTTACAAATATAATTTTAACTGTTACATTTAAATAAACTATGAAATCAAAAATATTTGCTCTATGCCATAGAAATAATAACTGGATTAGAACAATATAAATTGATCATAGGCAATATTTGCAGTAGATGAAGGAATTCAACACTGATGTTTAGATTGGATGATGTCCGCCTATTGCATTAACACTTATAAAATTATACTCGAGTACTCCTCACATATTAATAATTTTAATTAGTAATTTTTAGCATTAGAGCTTAAATTCTATACCTAATCATTAAATGATATGCCGAGCGGAGACATTTTAGAAATAATAAACAGAATTATCTTTGGATTTATAAAAATAAAGCTTAATACTTACAGTATTTTTATAAGTGTAGTTTATTTACGAGCTATAAAGCTCTTTATAAACATAATGTAACAAAACAAAGAATCTGTAGCCTGGCAGTACGTTAGTTGAAATGAAACAATTGAATGTGCTACTGCCGTAATAAATAATTTTTACTTTCTCCAGCTCGTAATTAGTAGACAGAGAATACACTGACTTCAAC
Organism: Hymenopus coronatus; assembly: GCA_030762935.1. Lineage (NCBI taxonomy): Eukaryota > Metazoa > Arthropoda > Insecta > Mantodea > Hymenopodidae > Hymenopus > Hymenopus coronatus. The sequence goes on from CM060897.1 coordinate 35,703,945, forward strand.
CAAAAAATATGACACCGAGATTTAACTGGAAATACACGTTTTGGATCTCCTGAATCCAAAAGGCAGTTTTAGAAAAATGCCCGTATGTGTTAATGAGTCAATATGTCCGAGTGTCTGTGAACAGCATAACCCCAAAACCGATTTTTCAAAAATTGTTCTCACGATTTTGATTAAAACACCGTATGTTTAAGATATTTTTATGAAACATGAAGTGCATATGTTGAATTTTCTGGGAATAGGCTCTGAATTCATATTCGTTGTCAATTGATTTCGCATTACTAGTAAGCCGTTAGAGATAGACAAAAGCTTGCTACACAAAACTTGTAGATCACGCTAAAACATAATTTATCAAATACTTTTTTGCTTGTTTATTTGTTAATTTCTTTTTGTGGATTAGACTATTTTCGAGATAACCTTGCTATTGATTAAATTTTCCAATTCTCAAATGGAAAGTCGTCATTCATTTTATTACCTTCTCGACCACGTATCTACACTGTACATAGCAGATAGAGTTTGTTTCCACCCAAAAACCTGATACATGGATATCACCGGAAATATGTTTTGATACCCCTGAATTCCCCCAGAAAGCATTTATGAAAAGGTGTGTGTGTGTGTGCGTGCGTGTGTGTGTGTGTGTAACTCAAAAACAGAAAGTATTTACATGGGAAATTTTCCAAAACTTGTATTTTCTCAAAAATGTCTAACGATTTTGATTAAAATGCCACATGTTTAAGATATTTAAATGACCAATTAAATATACGGAAAATCCTATGGAAAAGGCATATTGCGTGTTGGAATTTGCTAGAACGCAATCAGCAACTGTTGTCCAACGACATTTTAGAACACGTTACCACAAAACGCCACCGACTAGACAGTCAATCTACGACTGGTAGCTCGGGAAGACCAAGAGTTTCGGAAGAAAACGTTGAACGTGTTCGTTCTGCCTACATAAGAAGCCCACAGAAATCGACATCTAGGGCAAGCATGCAATTACAAATTCCACAGCAAACTGTATGGAAAATCTTGCGGAAGCTACTGCACATGATGCCTTACAGATTAAAGATGTTGCAGTTTCTGAGTGAAGAAGATAAGGTCATACGGCGTGACTTTTGCATCGACATGTTGCGACATGATGAAGACGATGCTGATTTTTGTGAGCGCATCATTTCGTTTTTTTGTGGTAACGTGTTCTAAAATGTCGTTGGACAACAGTTGCTGATTGCGTTCCAGCAAATTCCAACACGCAATATGCCTTTTCCACAGGATTTTCCGCCATTTCAGCTTCTGCAACAACAAACAAAACACTACAGCGTTACCAATAGTAACAAACGAAACTTTGAGAGTTTCTCAACATACCTCCAAAATAATTAGGTTGCTATCTCTAATAGTTTTTGTTTTACAGGCAGTTGAAGTTGTCTATTTATTTTGTAGTAACCCTGTATTGTGTTTTAACTTCTATTTGAGGTTCATATGTTGCAGTTTTGTTTCATGTTTTAATTAATTGATTAATTAATTTGTTTTAACTTTTGCGTGTAAAGAAGATACGACCCTCCCCTTTGGATTCGCCCTAGCTTGAACTCTAAAAATAAAAATAAAAAAAAAAAAAAAAAAAATTGAGTCAGGGAATTAGTATATTTTAACCATCCAATTTAAACATATTCGTTACATATTTACTACCAGAAACAGATCCTTTATTGTAAGTATGGTTAATGTTTATGCATTACGTGCCTTAACGGGTAAAATATGGAGGAAGGCCTATTTTTGAAACAGCTCTAAACAGGGGAGGGAGTTCTTTCGTGTCCAAATCGCCGAATTTCTCCTCTGATTTCGTTGAACATTGCAATACACTCAGATCTGCAGCGGCTTGTGAATCCAAAGGGAATTAATAACAGCCTGTAAGTTTTCTAATTTTATCTAAAAATCGAGGAATAAAGAGCAAGAAAACCTCAATGTCCTTTTAAATTATGCTGAATCATGTGCTAGAGGCATGTTCAGTAACGGAGCAAGGCGAGATGGGTCTGGCCTGATCGAGTTGAAGATTACGAAGTGACCAAGAAGATAGATGTATAACAAGTCAACTGTACTTTTCTGTTTCTTGACTTCAATGTCCAGCTTGTCGAGAACAATCATGAGTTTGTTGGGATTGTGGTTATGCTCTTCCTTATTTTAACATCACGGCAATGTCATTTAGGTAAGCATCAACTCCAGTAAATTTCTTATCAGATACGATCTGGTTGACCACACGCTGAAAATAGTCAACGCCATTTGTCACGGTGAATGGAATCCGGGCGAAATCCAACAGCTCACCGCCTACTTCGATAGTTGTGAACTACTTGGCTTCCTCCGAGATTGGATTCTGGTGATACGCATTTTTAGGTCGATTGTACTAAAATACAACACGTTATCTTTCGAACAATGTCGTCGATATTTGGCAGAGGATATTATAATAACTTACATAGAACTTGTGAGCGCTGTCCGAATTGGGGTCTCTGCGAAAGTGCGGGTTTTCCGGAATGAAAGTCACTAGAACGCGTATTGAAAAGAAAGTGACGAGAAAGCGTTTGGAATTTGGCCAAACTAAACGGATCGGCCATGATGCTCTCACGAGGGAAGTACTTGGATATATATTTTTATTGTGGTTTAAATTTTGTGAAAACGATGTGGTAAAATATTCTAGACGTTCTCGGGCTTCAAGTCGTTACAACTGGTTTGAAGCCCGAGAACGTCTAGAATATGTTCGTCGCCAGGAAACTTCAGATCCTGTTTCATGTTCTTTTACGGGAAGGATACCTACCAGGGGATCAAAGTATTTCAAGATCTTCGAGAGAAGGACAGACTGCTTAACTCTCTGGCACTTCTACTGAGGTGTAGGGACAAGTAGACAACACCGAAGACCTCCCCGATTGAGCCATTCATCATCCTGATGATGGGAGAGATGCACGCTCCCGAAACGTCGATGACTCATCATCATTACACCTGGCTTGAAGCCCGAGAACGTCTAGACTATATTCGTCCCCAGGAAAGTTTCAGATCCTATTTGACGTGGTAAAAGACTGCAATTTTACATTGCTTTAATACAGAGAGGCGATTGAAATCTATAAAAACACAAACAACTTTAACAAAGACGAAGGACTTAAATTAAACACCACTTTCCCAACTCCGTACAAACAAAACTAGAACCCCACCACTTGACCCCGCCCACCAGTGCCCGAGTATATATACCGGCTATAGCCCGCACTATTGTAATTCTTTCCGAGTTAGCGATGTGAGCACATTGCCTCTGAAGATGTCCCTCACAGACAGGGACGAAACGTTAGGTAGAAATATTTTAATTAAACATATTTTAATCTACAGACCACGGCAAAACAGACCGAAAAATTTAAAGTTTAAAACTATGGACACCGGCCGTGAAAGCTTACGCATATACATGCAATACTGTTAATGTATACTTAGAGAGCATTTATGTAAACCAAGAACAAAAGAGACCCTAAGATTGATCGCTGGGGAACACCATGTTTTTACTGATTTCCATTCTGAGGCACTATTTTGATATCCATTGGAGTTATTAATTTCGACCCTTTGTTTTCTCTTCTCTGGGTATGAAATGAACCAATCTAATATGTTAATCTTTATTCCATAGAAATTTAGTTTTGCTATCAGAATCTTATGATTCACAGTCAAAGGCCTTCACTAGGTCACAAAAGATTCCACCGAGATGTTCGTTTTCATTTTACACTGTTAACACTTTATGCGTGAGCTTGTAGGTTGCATCATCTGTTGCTACTCCTTTTCTAAAGCCAAACTGTTCTTTGGCAAGTAAATTGTTCTTTTCCACGTAATTATAAAGCCTATTGAGCATTATATTCTCAAACACTTTTGAGAAAACAGAAAACAGAAATATAGGTCTATAATTTGAGATATTATCTTGTTTACCTTTTTTAAAAAGTGGTTTAACAATAGAGTACTTCATTCCGTCAGGAAATATTCTACTCTTTAGAGATTCGTTACATAAATAGCTATAAGGTCAGAATATACTTTTAGGATTTTACTTGGTATTTTATCATATCCAGAGGAATTTTTAGTCTTGAGAAAATTTATTACTTTTTTATTTCAGATGGTGTAATTATTTTTACTTTTAATTCTGGGACTCTGTTTACAAAAGAAGTTTTCAAAAAGCTTAATGCTGATTCTTTACATCCATCATTTGTGTTTAATTTGTCTCTTACATTCAAAAAGAAATTGTTGAAAATATCTGCGACCTTTTGAGGATCATCAATGTTTTATTACCGGAATTCAGCGCAATTAAGGAGCCTTCTAAAAGCTCTTACCTGTTTCTCTTTTTATTATATTCCAGATAGTTTTTATTTCATTATTGGAATTGGATATCTCTTTATTATAGAGCAATATTTTAGCACATTTTATTGCTTCTTTTAGAATTTTATAGTACGTTTTGTTGTGACATTCTAATTTAGGTGTCTTATTATGTTTCAATTCTTGATATAATTTTCTCTTACGTTTGCAAGAAGTTTTAATGCCTATTGTAATCAAGGTGATGTTTTCCTTCTGATTATGTATTTTACGATATTTTACTGGAAGGGATGCTACAAAGTGAGTGTTGAAATATTATGAGAAATTATTGAACTTGTCATTTACTTCATAGATTTCAGTCCATGATTCTTGTTGAAGGGCATAGTTAAACAATGTGAGGGTGCTTTCATCTACTTTTCGTGTTCTACAATATTTATAGTTTGGTTTTAATTTTAGGTTAATCTCTTTAATGAGAAATATTTGTGCCTCATAATCTGAAAGGCCGTTTGCAAATGGTAAGGCTATTGAAATTTTAATTCTAGCTATATTTATAAATATGCTATCTATTGCTGAAGAGGATCTACCCTGTTGTAGGAAAATTTACTGTGTGTGACATGTTGTATGTAAAAAATATAGAATTGAGTGGTCCTTTCGGAGACTAGGTATAAGATAATCAATATTAATGTAAATGTCACCACAAATTATCAGTTCTCGTTTCGGTTTCAATATAAACTTTGAGGAATCATCTGTTTTTGAATACCTCATAGTTACCTAGTGGGGACCGATATACAACCATTATTGCAAACTTTACTTGATTTATGTCTAGCTCATAGTAAAACTTGTCTAGATTAATGATTTGATAGTGTTCACCATTTCTTATAAACATGCAACCCCCTCCTTTTTTTTTCAAAAATTTCCTTGAATATGCTGCTCCTAAACAGTACCCATGCAGTGAAATTGGCATGAATTCTGTTCTGTTAAGCTATGTTCGGATAAGCCTAAAATATGTGTCTGTAATTTTTCAGAAGCAAGACTTAAGAGAAAGTTCATCAATCTTGTTTCTTAAACCCGTAATATTTTGGTGAAATATGCACGAGCTACTGCTATTATTTATCTAAATAAAATTACTGATATTTTCTGTATTCCTAAAATTCTTTGTTGGTGAACTTCTGTTTATTCAATTAACTTTAGAGTTCTTTCAAGTCTATTTTGGGGGATTTCCTTTAACCTAAAAAAAAAGCCCTATCAGATATCACAACAGGAATTCTACCCATAATTCTGTCGCCAATTAGCTACCAAAGCTGCCTTTTGCCTCTAGAATTGAGGTGTAGACCATGAGATGTGTAACTATCTCGGCCTATACCACTAACATGTATCATATCAATGTGAGGCAGCAGGGATCAATAAGGCACGCTCAAGTTGCAGATTCATCTCCGTCACCCTACTATGAAGCTGCTGCTTGTTGTGCCTATTGAAAGACACACACCACGGACCTTTTGCTAAAAATGCTTTTTTTCTGACTCAGGGGAGCCCAAAACATATTTCCGGTAGATTCTCGGTATCAAATTTTGAGTATTACACAATACTTTCTCTATCCATTATGTACATTGTACATTTGGGCTAGAGAAAGGACAAATGTTCACATCCAGAAATTCCAACTTCTGACAAGGCTTTCCCGGACACAAGGGGACAATTACCTACACTTAGGTTTTTATTCGCAAATTAAGGTCATATAAAAAGTGATGATCAAACAACAGATCGACAATATTATTTAGTAAAGTTTTCAGAAGGAAAGGAGAGAGGGAAAATCATTATACTGATGTTTAAGATGTTATTACGACACGAAAGCTTCTGCATTACAAAAACAAACGACTCAAATAATCTCAGTACCTAAATTAGGCATTGTACAGTTGTTCTGTCCCTCTGGCTATGCACTATGCACATTGTAGTTTAGCACAAGGCAACAATTAATATATTTAAATTTCAGTGGAACTTAGATAATTTGAAACTGAAGGGACAAGAAATAATTCGAAATATCCAAAGTTAAAAATTAAAAAAATTACGTCTAAAATTGACATTTTAGCAATAAATAATCGACATCAAGATTTACCGGATGTCTCACTTCGTTTTTTCTCGAATCTTTCCATTTCTACTCGAAGCACTGCTTAAAATGTTTCCCTTATTCTTCAGATAAATTGACAAGCTGTTCGGTGGTATCCACTATTCTTTCGTGATTTCAGATTTTTTTCTTCAAACCCTTTTCAGCTTCTTGAAAGACTGCGACTTTTACCCCATAAGTTAAAGTTTTGTACCTAACAAGCATTTTACTAAGATACAGTGACATTGATTTGCGACACACTGGACAGGAAGTTCAAGCGACAACTAAAAGTGCTCGCGTTTTTAACAAGGGGATATGGGAAGAGGTATAGAAACTCAAGGCCGGCAGTTAGGAAAGCTATTCCACCCCCACCCCCCCCCCCCAAGTTCATTTAGACAAACAACTCCGAAACGACGCCTTCTTTTGCAGAAACACCTGGACGAAGATATTAAAATAAATTTCCGAGTTTACATTAATTTTCGGCTGACATTTCCGAATAAAACACTTCGAATTAAGGAAATGAAATCCAAATTACGTGTTCTTTTTTACATTGCTTTAATACAAAATTCAAGAGACCAAGAAAAATCTTCGGATTGAGGACGATTTCTTATTATAACTGTTCGAATTATCCGAGTTCCCCTGTGTTAGGATAATTATTTCACACCATACTCATGGACTTAAGATTGAATGTTGTATTATAGTCAAACTCCTGCCTCCTGGTTCATTTTGGTCCCTTGAAAGGTATTATGTTGATAACAAAGGGGACTATTCAAATGAAGAATTAGAATTTTAGAAGTATTTTTCAATAGTACCAATCTTTTTAAAACCATCGTTTTCACTAAATGTTAAAAAATTAGCAACTCCTTGTAAAGTTCAATCATACCAATAAAACGTTATTATTGCGGCAGATATCCAATATCACAGCTTTCAGAAGAACGTAATATTGAATATTTATCATTTGAAATCAGCAAAAAGCTCTGTCTATCTGTTGAAACTGATTGTCGCCCAGCTGAACGAGCTCATAGTCAATATTTCAATTAATTGCACTATATAAGTTAATTTCTAAGATGCAATATCATGTTTCTCCGTATGTTCTCAAATTTTATGTAAATATTTGTTATAATATATGTTGTAAGTTCAGAGAAGACTGTTCCTGGAATGCGTTTTCTGACGTAGCAAGAGGGTTTTCGGGAGACGATTTTAGAGGTTTACAATAGCAGCTTTTGTGTGCTGCTGGGGGGGGGGCGTAAAGAGTGCTTTTGTATCAATTACGACTCGCAAAGAGAAAGTTGTTGTGGCGTATACAACAGAGGTGGACCACAAGAAAATTAGGGTAAAAAATCACATGTGAGACGTATTGACCAATTGCAAATTATTACGTCGCGTCCAAAGCGCACCCCAAGCCATTTTCGGCGCCAAAACGAACCAATGAAATCCCATGTTTAGAGTTTTGCGTGTGGGTAAAATTTAGTACAAATGTAGAGCGTTCGCCCGAATCTATAAACTTTTATAATGTAACACCACGTGGAACCTGCGTCACTTTGAACCCGAAATCAGCGCCAAAAAGTTAAAGTGCACAACTGTTCTGAACGTTAATAATTGTGATTCAGACACTGTTATAATGTAACACCACGCAGAACCTGCGTCGCTTAGAATACGAAATCCGCGTCCACAAATGTTCTGAATGTTAATAATTGTGATGAGTACCGCGTTCGTATGCTCTCTTGTGAGAGAAATTACCGTGTTGAATCGCGCCAGGAACTTTCTACGCGAACATGTGTGTAAGGAAATAAAACCTTTAACTCAGTACAAGTGCCGAGATAAATTCCCGTACCACTTCCCAGAGATCTCCGTCCGCTTATTACATAAGCAATAAGTTTCCATTGCTCGCAGCTGAGTAAGTATAGTCGTGGAGCGCCCAGAATCACCACCTCCAGCTGCGACTCCGGAGAGAGGACCAGTCATCGCTGCGCAGACCAGCACTTCAGGTACGTCCCAAAGTCTCTCCACACTATCCGTTAGAATATGATTTTGTTTTCAGTGTTGTGTTAAGACTTCGTTTGTGCTTTGCTACTAATAAGTCATGTTTCGTCGTTTGAAGTGGAGAGAATTTAATTTCAGTGCATTCACCCGGCAGAATCATGATTTAGAACACTTTTGTGTTAAACAGGGTTACAGTTAACTTTACTTAACTGACGGGACGTAACATGAACTAAAGAAATGCTTCTAAATTAAAGGTCTAATTAGGGTGCACTTAATGTAACAGGAACGCCTCTGGTTAATATTTGGGGGGGGGGGCAGTGGCGGCTCAGTGAGTGTACATTAAAATGAACTTTTATGCTAAGAATGACAATTCATGCAAAAGAAAAATAAAAGTATGCAATTACAGTCTATTTACACTGGAACTCTATTCAACAACCTTTCTTGCAGAATAATAATATATAGGTAATATTGTATGCTCCAGCAGCTGAAAGCTGACGACATTAGCTTTATGCCTAGAAGAACCATCATGTTTTTTTTATTTTTTCATGCAAATGTTTCAAGTCACACATTAGCACTACTGCACAACACACGAAATAGAAGAGCGAGTTTTTTTCCTTCACATCCACAGTCAAGAAACTTTTTTGTAAAGAAACTGTGTTCTTACATTGGAGTTGTACTTGAACACAGTCCAGGCATTGGTCGGCTGCTGTTTTACAGTTCTATTTTTTTTTATGATAAACTTAGCAAGCATTAGTTCACAAACTTTCATTGTTTCGTCACTGCATCACATTGCAACTGAGCGCCAATCCAACTGGTTACTGTGACTGGACATCAAAGGAAACAGGTCAAACTCCGAAATAGCCATATAGAAAATTTTTCGCGCGTTTACATACCTGACTATCGCTTATCGCCTCTTACCCCCTCTCCTTGGGCTGCGCAACTTGACTGCTCACGTCTATTTGCAAGGATATTATTTCCCTTTTACTTACAAGGAACTAGGTAATAAAATAATTTCTGCTAATATTCTTCTTGATTAATATTATGTAGTTAAGTAAAAGAATAACCTTTTATAAGAAGTTTAATTGAACAGATAGAGAAAGTCATGTGAATGGAACACGTCAGATTGTTTCAGTGTTGGATACAACAGTGATACTAAACAGCATGGGTAACTTAAAATTACAGAAAATGAAATCACTAGAAAGTTGGCTGCTCTCTGCGGAGGGAACTCATTTTTGGGATAAATAATGTCCTGCAAAGGACAATTTAAAAGGATCATATATTCCAGATAGGTGGCCACTCTAGCTTGGTGTTTCCTCTTATTGCTGCGACATATTTCTAATGCGTACGTACTTGATTAAGCAGTGAAAGGTATTTTTAACAACTTCTGTTCATAATCCTGTGATTATTTTAAATGTCATTATTCTTAGGACATTGAAACATTTTAAGGTACAAGCCTAGATGCAGAGTTGAATTCTACAATGCAAATTAAGAAGTATGAACTGATAATTCCAATTGCTTGCTTTTCTTCCCAATGCTGATTTCTAGCTAACCCTTTTTGGTTTAATTAAATTATAATTTTTGTACCATACAAAAACAAAACTTTTTAAACAAGTTTTTTTTCTTTAAGTTTGTCAGTACCTGTCTTTTCCCTACCAATTAATCTTCGAAAATTCACAACAGGCAATTTAGAAAGCAAAATATCAAAGTACTCTGCAGATGTCATATGCATTTAAGAAAAATTCTGAGCAGCTTCTACCATTTTGATAGCTCAAGCTATACTAGTGCAGCAAAGCCACACTCTCTCTCAACAGATTCTTCCACCTTACCATATTTTCATCTTTGGCATGGGCACATTATGTGGACTAGCTAAGTTAACTGCGAAACCCAGTAAATTTGTGAAGACTTTCTATTAAATTTATAAATAGTAAACAATTTATTCCTACACTTTGGGCTGTTTGCATTTTAGCCTATTGTTATTGCATAAAATGAATTCCTTGCAATAAAACTCAATGCTGTTTCAATATATTGTAGCCTATCTTCTCAGGCAGAAGTAGTGTAATGATTGGCACAGTATAATGGACATAAAAGCAGGAAGAGACAAGACGGGGGGAAAGTCGCTACAACAAACCTCACAGGTCTTCTCTCTTGCCATGCAAAGCCCATTCGGTGAGTCTTGACGACAGCCAAAGCAAACAATGTTTGTTGTAGAGCCAGCCTAGTCATTTTTACTTTCTCTACACGTACTATGTACATAGTGTTTAGAGAAGGTATTACATTCCACCCATAAATTCGATAGAGAGATTTCAACAGAAATACATGTTTTAGGGTCCCCTGTATAAAAAAGCATTTTTAAAAAAAGATCTGCGCGCGCATGTGTGTGTGCTGTGAACACGATTAACTCAAAAACGAAAAGTCGGTAAAAAACCAAACTTGGTATTTAAGTTTAGTATCTTCCAGAGATGTGATACAAAAGATTTCAAGCAAAATCACCCCACCCCAAACTACCCTTTACATGGAAAAAAGTTCCAAAAATTTTGATTTTCTAAAAAATTACTACGATTTTGATTAAAATACCATATATTTAAGATATTTATACGGCAAATAAAAGGTATATCTTGAATTATGCATAACTGGTAAACTGTAAGGGTGTACTAGGTACACAAAAAATGTATATCGCATAAAACACACAATTTGTCTCATACGTTTTTTTAATGGAATTGACCATTTCTGAGATGTTCCTTATTTGTTTCAGATTCAAAATACTTAAAACTTTTCTCACATGGAAATTTGTGAACTTGACCATGCATTAAAAGATTTCAACCACATGGCAACCAACTTTTAAAAGATTTGACTATCGTAGCCTAGTGTTTTCCCTTATTTAGCTTCTAGTTACAAGAAAACAAGTAATTTAATCTTTATCTTGATTATCAAAGTAGAACAGAATAATATGCTTTTAAACAATAATTTATTAGTGAAGTAGAGAAAGTTATGTGAATGGAACATCAGACTTTTATTACTGAACATAGGGTCTTTTCTTTTTTATTTATTTTGAAGGTCTAGTTAGTGGGTAATTATAATTGTTATATTCTTCATTCCTATAGTAATAGTAATATGTATGTATTAAAGTTTATTTAAGTTATTTACATTAAGGAAAACTTTCATTAAAACGTGAATAAACATGTATACATTAATTTTTTTTTTAATTGTTTCATTTATATAGCCCCCTTTAACATCTAAGGTCATATTGGGGGGCTTTGCACTTGAAACAACTTGTCAGTAGATTTAAATCATTTTGTTTTCTTTAAGCACGCACACACACATTCACTCTCACAACATACATACTTCCAGACTCTGTGGGGGGTAGGAAATAATTCTGACAAAAGAAAAATTCGCCGCCCCAGCCGGGAATCGAACACAGGACCTCCGGGTGAGTGTATACATTATTTGTTCTTTTACTTACCAGTAAATCTAACAATGGGTTGTTGGTTTTAACCACTCTTAAAAAAGCTGGACCAGGTTTGAACTCACAATCTAAGATCACAAGGTCAGCACCTAACCAGCTATCCAGATCAACCTGCTGGTTGCTTCCACCTTAGAAGTGGGTCTGGCATCACTTGGTGGAATAAGGTAACATTCAAAGGTCAGAAATAGATTGGGAGCATTGGAAAACAACAATGAACCACATTGAGTAGCAGTTTTAGGGCACATCAACTGCTGGGGTTATTGGCGGAACCACATTGACATTTTCAGTCAGATTTGCCTGTGTATTGAAATGCAGTCTGAATTTACAAGTCTCAGTTCTTTCATTTTTCTGGCCAACTTTTAATTTCTATGTCCACATTGGGTGGTTTGACTTGAGAAACCACTTTATATTTTTGCTCATTGATTGTAGCTTTTCTCGACAATTTTTAAAATTCTTTTTCCACTATGACTCCTGCATTAATAATCCAGATTCTGCAGAGGATAAAGTATGATTTGGGTTAAACTATAAGCTTCTGCCCCTACTAGTGATTGAATCTGGGACCTTTAGGTTGAAATTATTTAATGCCAACCACTTGACCACAGAGGAATGCAAATTGAGCACATCTCTTATTTGGCAGATACTTTTTACCACATTTATTCATTCATTTTGCATATTCTTTACTACTGAAGATTTGTACCACTTCAAGTTTAAAAAAAAAAATTACATATTTTCCTTCTCTGGTAATTTATACTCTTTTTTACTTTCTCTCTATACGTACTATGTACATAGTGTATTGAGGAAGTATTGTATTCCACCAAAAAATTCAATACAGAGATTTCACTATGTTTTAGGACCCTTTGAATAATAATAATAATAATAATAATAATAATAAAAAGCATTTTCAGAAAAAGGTCGTGTGTATATGTGAGTGGACAGCCTAGCTTAAAAACTAAAAGACCGTTAAATACCAAACTTGGTATTTAGGTTTGGTATCTTCCAAGGATGCAACACAAAGATTTTCAAGAAAATCCCCCCACCTCCAACTACCCTTTACATGGAAAAATGTTTGAAAATTTTGATTTTCTAAAAAATGGCTAACGATTTTGATTAAATTCCCATATATTAAAGATATTTACATACCAAATAAACTGTATATCTTGAATTTTCTGGCATAGCCTCTGAAGATCCCTTTTTTCTGGATGAATTTTGCTAAATTTTGCTTAACTGCTAAATGGTAAGAGATAGACAAAAACTTACTACACATAAAATGTAGATCTGATCAAAACACACAATTTATGTCCTTTACACTTTTGTTGGAGGTAACCAAGATATTCCTTGTTTTTGGTTTCAGTTGTGAGCACTTATACTTTTCTGGGACAGAAGCAGTCCATTTTTCTGTTGTTCTACTCCTGGACAAGCAAAGAAGCGATTTGCAATGACAATCTAATGACAGCTTTTAAAACACTTGACGATCGGTTTAGCATAATGTATTCCCTTATTTTTTTTCTACTTATAAGGAACTAAGTAATAAGAACATTCTGCTAATGATTATATCATTAGCAAGGTGCAGAAAGAAGAATAATCTTATGTAAGAAGTTTGTAGAAGAGCTAGAGAAAGTCATGTGAGTGTAACACATCAGATTTTTTCTCTCCAAGCTGTTAAACAAGTTAACTGAATTATATTTTAGTAAAAAAAAAAAAAAAAAAACTTATGGTTGATATTTGTTGACTGCGATTTAAAATATTTATTTTTAAGAGACAGAGCTCTGAAGTTGGGTCTATTCAGATAGTACAGTCTCGGCCATAACGCACAGCAAATTCTATTGTCATATTCACATGCTTCCAAGCAAATCAGCAGTAATCTATTTCAGAATATATTTGTGTATTTGCTTGCTGTTAAACAGAAAAATTTACTTAGAAGCTACAAGTCTATTCCAATGTAGACCTTCAGGATTCAGTCTGAAGTAGAATCCTGTGATGAATAAGGCAACACACAATTATATAAGCATTAATTTATCAATAAATTAAAAATAATTGATTACTGGTTCTTCCAAATTACATATTTATGCAGTTTTCACCTGCAATTATTTTACCGACTTTATGACACAGATTGTAATAAAGTGTGTTAAAATCCTTAATAGGGCACTAAAAGAGTAGTAGAACTTAGATGATTTGCACCACAATTTTAATACACCAAGGAAGACTTTAAAGCCAAAATAATGACCCAGCGATAAATAATAATTAGACAGTATGGCCTAAAAGTAGACATTTTAATACCATTGACATGAACTAAAAGCTTTAGATTATTGCACTACTGTGATAAAACTTTTATACCACTCCATTGAGACAAAATTTGGTTTCAAGTCCAATCATATAACAATCGTTCTTTGTATTTGCACATGTTTAATAATTTGACTTAGTTTGATTAGGTCTTGTCATTAGATCTTTTACTCGCTTTTCTCATGGCACTTGTATTATCTATATCACTTCATTACCTGGTGTAAGACAAAACATATTCAAAATAATTTAAATGAAAACAAATTTATATGTTCAGAGTATATGGCACTTGTATTATCTGTATCACTTCATTACCTGGTGTAAGACAAAACATATTCAAAATAATTTAAATGAAAACAAATTTATATGTTCAGAGTATATCTACAAATCAACAATAAAACATTTAACAACTGTTTGTGCATGCGAGTTGATCTCATTCTAAACATGATTTCCGTTTCAGCAATTATATCGATTTTCTTTTACAAATGCAAGCAATTTAAACAATAGTACATTCCATACATGTTAATGATTTTCTTTTGCTCTTAGGATTGCAAAGTTAAGGCTGTCATTCCTACTCATAAAATAAAACCTTACTTTTAGGCCTTATATCATGTTAGAATCTCCCATCATAAATGAAGCAGGGGGTGCTCAGTAGAAATAAATCTCTGTGAAATCATAATCCTATGCTTCCCAGCCAATCAGTACATTTTTTCAGAGATGTTTGCAAAGCTCATTTAGCAGCAGTGAAATTTGATTTAACCCCAAGCTATAAATCAGCCTCATTATGCAGAACCATCATAATCAAACTTTGGATTCGGACTCGGAAGGAAATTCATCTACAAAAAAATCTGTTGTGTTCCATTCATAGGACTTTCTCTAGCTGTTACACCAACAACTTTCCTTATAAAAAATTATTCTTCTATCAACGATGTGTTAATCAATGTAAACATTAGCAGATATTGTCACATTACTTGCTTCCTTGCATGAAGAATATACTAGAGAATATACTAGGCTAAATAGATATTCATATCTTTTAAAAGTTGGTGTTATATGAAACAACAGAAGTTCAGTTCGCTTGGCATGGCCTGCTATTTATAATTAAAAAAAAAAATAAATAAATAAAATAAAAAAGAGAGATGAATCAAAACATGAATTCCTGTTTGAGAAAATTTGAAATAATTTAAAATTGAAACCAATAACACGAAATATCTCAGAAACAGTCAGCTCTACATAAACACATATGACAAATCATGTGTTTTAACGAGATGTACATTTTTTGTGTAGTAAGTTTTTGTCTATCTCTTATGGTTTATTCAAAATTCATCCAGAAAAAGGGGTCTTCAGGGGGCTATTCCCAGAAAGTTCAAAATATACATTTTATTTATGATGTAAATATCCTTAATATATTGTATTTTAATCAAAATCATTACAGTCATGTTGGAGAAAAACAAAATTTTCAAAAATGTTTACATGTAAAGGGTAGTTTGGGATGGTAGTATTTTCTTGAAAATCTTTGTGTCACATCCTTAATAGATACTAAACCTTAATGCCAAGTTTGGTATTTAACGACCTTTTCTTTATTGAGCCATGCAGTCCATGGACACACACATGGATGTTTTCTAAAATGCTTTTTTCAGACTCAGGGGACCCCAAAACATATATTCCTGGTGAAATCTTGACAATGCAATACCTTCTCTATCCACTATGTACATTGTACATATGGGGCTAGAGAAATAAAAATAAAGATAGGTAATTATGTAGTGTATTAAGTATAACAAAATATTGGATTTCCCCAGTTTGAATACAGAAATTAAAAAAAAAAAAAAAAATAAATAAAATAAAATAGATACTATGCACACACATGTTCTTGGGCCCTCAGCTCCCTAGTCTGCATTCGGTTGGTTTTGCAAAAGAGCAATGAGATATGAAGTACCCTATACATTCTGATGGTGGCTTCAGTGCTAAGGTTTCATTCTGTTTATAAATCCCACATTCATGCATATGGATGAATGCACAGTATTTGAACAACTATGTTTTCTATGGGGAACACCCCTACATGCCAGAGTAACAAATATATTAGTCTGTAACAGCAATTATAAATGTAAGTAAACAATTTAAGTGTACAAAAATTAATGTATTGATGTGTAATAAATAGAAGTAGTGGTAATTTCATTTTACTCCTCTTGGAAGCATAGACATTGATAACTATATTGTAATACAGTGTGATAATTGCAAGTAATTATTATTAACCCTGTGTAGAATGGGATGGGAAGTGGGGATCAGAATAGTTTCCTACGCTTGAAGGACTTTACTCCACAGTACATGCGTCTACATCACAGCATTGTAAATTAATAATTCAAGTTTCTGGACCACAGCAACAACTAATGTTTTTATTGTTACTGACCTAAAGCATAAGAAGAAAAATTAAAAAGCTTTTGAGAATAACAGTGAATATTTTAATCAGCAAGATTTTACATAACTTCAATGAACATACACGTTGCCTTACTATTGTTTTATGGTAGAAATGGTCAGCCAGAAATTCAAATTTAATGCTTATGTGCAAGAAATCCAAATAAAAGCTGAACCCAACCTATCCATACAACCTTTAGATCTGAATATGTAGCACAACACACAACAAAATTAAAGGATGGAACATAAGTCTCTACCTCTGCTGTAATAATGGTTGCACACTTAGGTTGATCCTCTCTAGCACTTGCAACTACTTCAAGTTTCAATAGCTGAAATATGACAAAGAAACAGCACATTTAAGGAAGATATCATCCTTAAGAGTAATCTCCAAGAAAACTCCAAGCTTCTGTATTTTCAATAAATTTAAACATATAATTGCTTTATCCAACTTGAATATTAAATTTGTCATTGATGTGTCTCATATGCATATTACATTTCAGTTTAACATATTTTAAACTTTTCAGGATATTAATTTTTAAAAAATACTTTTAGGAAGATTTTGGAAAGAGCCCTACAGTGAAAGTTTTAAAAATGTAAAATTATAAAATTTATTTTTAAATACAACTTCCTCAAAACAAGACTATTTTTGTAAAAAAAACATCCTTTGATTTTTTGTTGACCTTTCCAGAATTTATGCTGAAATTGTTAAACAATGCTTCATGAAAATCTGTTGTGTGGCCCATTTATAATGATGAAAAATACCAAAGAAATGCCAGAAATGTGGATTTAAGCTGCAAATTTCTTGGCAACTTACCAGAATACTATTTATCATCCTGAAGGGCACTTAATATGGAGGAGGTTAAAAATTCATATATATTTTAAATTTACAAAGCTTAGAGACATTTCTTAATGCAACAAAAAGGAAAAATCAGTAAGAAACCCTTAACTAACATACTCAGACCAAAAGATGTAAATTTAAGTGTTAATTTCATTAGTCTATTGAAGTGTAGATATTCACAAGCATTTTATTTACTATAATGGCACATGTAATGAAAAATGTACTTCTGGACCCCTCCAGGCAAATAGAGAGATGAAACTCTTAGAGAATGCAATTTTTCTTTTGCTTGTTTGCAAACATGTAAAATTCAATTACTTCACCATCTCCAGGGGAAAGTTTTTATGTATTTTGGTTAGCTGTAACAATTCTGTTAATTGTTTTAAAAAATGGAAAATATACATTCACAATCCAAAAATACTGTAAACTGAAACTTTGTTTTAAATTGTTTTAATATTTACACACATGGTCAAATTATTAGACTAAACATTGCTATTCACCCATTTCTTGAATGTGATATTCATAAATTTTGATTTTTACTACTACAATAAGAACATAACAGAACATGAATAACTATTTTAGACCGAGAAAACACTAAGTCTCAACACAATTTGGAGTGTGCCTAAGGAATATTATAAGGAAGGCTGCAAATATGCATCCAAACAAGATGGTGACATAACAGTCAATTAGAAAAGTAGTGAAGAATTGCATCCAAACAAGATGGTGACATAACAGTCAATTAGAAAAGTAGTGAAGAATAGCAGCCCAATGACTGTGGTCATTACAGGTAGTTGAACTAGTTTAAAACTGAAACCAGGCCAATCAGAAACCAGAAGAGGGAAGGTGGACCAATGAGAAACAAGCATCCTCCAGAATACTATATATATAAACAAACATGGTATCAATAGGCTCTGGAGTAGGTGCCACTTAGATTTTGAGCATATTACTTTGGCAATGTCGCTTAAGATTTGTGTCACACCCATAGATGAAACATCTGGAAAGAAGGTTAGTTCCAGTATACCATGGCCCTTAAGCTCCAAAATAATCTGGTTACAATGACTCCAGATGCAGAAGCCTTCACTGTTTAAACCATTTTTACCTATTATATATACTATGCATTTAAGTTGCAAGTACATTGTGAATATATGCACTTACATAAACTAATAGACTTCGATGTTTTTATAAATAAAATACTACTGGAAACCATTAGTTCTCAGTTTTCTATTCATTTGTGTTCTAATTTAAGAACTGCACTTTAAAGAATTAAAAACAAAATTATTGCTCCATTATAGTACCAGCATGTAAATGGATTTTTGTTGTTACACTGACATTTAAAACACTCATGATAATGTTTCATTAATTTAAATGCAGCCTCCATGGCCGTTTTATTTTAATACTACATAAAGGAAGATGTACAAAATTGACCATGTCGATATAAAATTAAAGCTGAAGCATCTTAGCAGGAAAAACAAATACTATTTGATTCAGCATTCAACTATGCTGTTTGTAAACTTTATAAATTCACATTGTAGTTTTGGGAATTAAAATTGTGTAATTTATGGAAAATCTGAGCTTCTGAGGCAACCTGCCACCTAATATTGTCAATAAAAAACCTCCATGAGGTATGAAATTGGCGGCATCTATCTTCCAACCTATACAAAATTTCTTCAATATCCAGTACGTCTTTTTCCATATAGATGGCAGGCAAATATTCTTTGGTTGACCATCAACAGCATGGTTTATGCAATCTTTGTAGAGATATTTAGAATTACAAAATTACAGTTTGCAAAAGAGTTGCTTCAATAATATATGAGCACGTAAGCATACATGTGTAGTATGTATAGCAGAATTTTTTCGTTTGTGGTTATCCTCATTAAGATTTAAAGTTGCTTTAACGGATATGCAGTTGCAGTGACAGCCAGGATTTGGCTCTAGCAGTAGTTTACTATTTTTTAATGGATTTGCTACCACCTTCTACCAGCCCCACCTCAAAACCTGCTTGATATCAGGGAGAAGGAGGCAATTTGTTGGGTGTGGAAATGGCAGACAATTTGTTCAGAGTGTGTTTTTCAGGGTAAAGGGTTCTTTTATGTGTGAACAAACATCACATGAGACCAGCAGGATTATGAAGTTAAACGATTTTCACACATATGACTGGAAACCTGGGAGATTATTGCATATTTACGCACTTCACTTTTGTTTCCTTTAGAGTTACAGAGTTGTACAGAGTTTTATTCTACAGCTATTGACAGTTGCTTTATTTAGCAGAATATACAGGATTTTTATAAGAAATGCATAATGCCAATAAAACTAAAATTCGCCCATTTTAAAAATTAATTAGTTTTAGTTTTATTAGATTATATGGTACTTATGAAACAACCTGTATTGAACATCATCTAAACTAAGATCAAGAAAAAAACAGTTTTACTGCTTTTTAAGTCCCACATGTGCTTCATGACACACTTTGTAAAATATGACATGCCTGGTATTTCTTTATGTTAGGATCAACCTAAGAGTGGATGTATAGAGTTCAGATTTGTTTTACTCTCAATGTATGCAGTAAATATTACTAAAGTATGAACAGATATCATTAAAACTATACATAAAAGCAGAACTCCATCTTCTCAATATGTGCTGTGAACAGGTATTATTATCAATATTATTGTTGTTATTTACAAGTATTATGAACAATTCCTTTACCTTATACACAAGTTAATGGCATCATGTGCTATGCAGTCTCATCTTCCTATGCCACTTGTGCCAATGGACAGGACACAACAGAGCATTTACCCTTTCCCCCCCACATTGTTATTTACGGAAATTGTCACACATATTCACCCAAAAAAAATGACAAGGAGGGTGGGTGTTTTTAAATTCAATCATACCAACATTTACTCACTTCATCATTTGCTCAATTAATTTGTCACATTTGAAGCACTAACAGCAAAATCCAATGTATTTATACTCATTACAGTAGATTATACTACCCTTTATAAAGAGCAGGTTTACAATATACTCCATATAGTTGTGTTTACTGAAACTCACATGCACACAAGTACATACAAACTTCAAATCAAAATATATATTTAATTCACATTAACAGAATAAGAAAAATTTTGTTTGGTTTGGTTTCTAAGCCCTTGTAATCACTCTATAGTCTTAATGTAAATATATGTTATGGCAAAAGAGAGAAACACAGTAAATATTCACAATTATTGATACAATTGTTAACATTTACTTTGTTACTTGGTAAATGTAGGCAGCAGAAGGAAACCACTTTACATTTTACTACTTTTAGTGAAAACTGTTCACAATTACTGGCAAG
Source organism: Hymenopus coronatus (assembly GCA_030762935.1). Taxonomy (NCBI): domain Eukaryota; kingdom Metazoa; phylum Arthropoda; class Insecta; order Mantodea; family Hymenopodidae; genus Hymenopus; species Hymenopus coronatus. The sequence goes on from CM060897.1 coordinate 35,724,643, forward strand.
AGTGGTTATTTAGCAATGCAGTAGCTAACATTAGCAAGAGAGTGATCTCAGTACTTTAATTTCAGGACTGTTAATCTAAGCACAATTGTGGCATGCACAGTAAATATGATAACCAACCTCTAAGTATGATCACACCATACTTGAAAAGATTAGAACCATTAAGAACAGTATTCATAGTTATTTTGCACTCAGGTTTTTAAAATTATGCCATACCTTTTGATATCTATAGATTAACACTGGAGTTTCTATGAAATTGGAGGAAACAAGAAATAATTACTTTGTACAGCAGAAAAGAAAAGCTTAATCAAAGAAAAAACTATAACCATATTTAATGCATACTTATTTCAAAGGTATTTGTAAGCTTTGAGTATTTTTAGTTCATTTTTAAGGAATGTGAGACTATGTTTAAAAAGCAATTAAGGACCACATAATTTGCATGTATTTGAAACTTTATTACAGGTCTCACAAAAATTAAATTATTATGCCTGTATTTTACAGACTCAATGGCAATGCTGCTGCTATTGGGAAAACGTATAAATTGCCATGACAATATATTTAAACTTTTACTGCAGATAAATAGCAAATTGTGAAAAAGTAATACAATGAAATAATTTCCAATATTCACCTGTCTTTTTGGATAATGTTCACATTTACCAGTAACTGCCCAAAATAACCAATTTTCTACTTTGACTGTAACATATACATACATATGATTACAAGTGCCAACCCTTTAGTAGCAAAAAATGAAGACACTTGGATTTTTATGCAACTCAAATAGCATTTGTACAAATTTTTAATTTTACATAAAATGTGTCAGCCGACCTGTCAAATACAACAGAAATGTAACATTTTTTTCAGGTGAGGTTTAGCTGAATTGGCTTTTAAGATGAATATATATAATGTTTGTATATATACAATATTAATTCACTACATATCATTCATGGTGTTTAAAAACCAACAGACATCATCCTGAATTATTAACTATTGACAGAGTTCATTTTGCTCCCATTCATTTAAGCCTGTTCCTAAAATAAGGTGAACTATAGACTTATAATTAAACATGCATCAACTAAATTCTTGGCTATATCATTAAAATGACCCCCATTTATTCTCAAATCAACTATTCCTTTTGAGTCCTGAGCTGTCAATCTTCTTGCCCAAATTTGTTTACATCTTGCCATTTTAAAAAAACAAGGGGGGTAGAAAAAAAAAGAGGATTCACATCACATTTGTAGTTTCTTTCAGAAATTCTGTGATTTCCAGTGCATTTCCAGTTTGTTAATCTGAAAATGTATTCCTCAATGCCGTATTTTATTTTTGTTGACTGCAATCTCATACTTGCATTACGTCCATGCATTTGTGCACAGCCAGGCACTCGCCCATACATATGCATTCTCACATACATACAAGTGCACATATATGCATGGACCACACGCGCGCACACACACTAACAAAGGAAACTCACAAAATTAAACAGGTGATACTTCCCCTCAATGCAATGGCAGTTTTTTGTTTTGTTACATGATCAAATAAAATTGCCTAACAATCCTTGACATTCAATTAACTTGGGGAAGTCTTGTCTTAAACGGTGATTTAGTACGCCTCAAGTGAAATTTGGGCACCACAAATAATAGCCCCTTTTAACTATTGACACAATTTATCTTCAGTTGCATCTTCTAACGCCCACCTGCAACAAAAAGAAATTGCATGTATTGCATCATCTAAAACTGACATGTTTAATCTCACAGAACATTATTCTAAAACTGCATAAGCTTGTTAAATACAATCTAAATGCAATGTACTGGAGGCTTGTTTCAATACTCTAGTTTATTCTACATTTTCCTAAAAAGCAAAGCAAAAGAACACAGCAGGCCACTTGATAGCTCTAGCAATTATTCATGTGATTCTGTTTTCAGAAGTAACAGTATAGCCCCATAAAGTTCATTTCTGTTACAACTCAATATTCTTCCAGTCCAAATCAAGATTTGAGAAATGACTCAGATTTGAGCTCATAAATCACAAATATGAATCAATATGTGCACTTTAAACTTGCATACATCTAAAAGTAACATCTACAGTTTACAATATTGTAAAAACTTGTTATTTGCAAAAGTCTAAAATTTTCTAGAATTTTTCAGGTTGGATCAGTAGAAAATATGCCATATATAGACCATCAAACTAAATGTAGAGAACATAACATAGTATTACATAATCTGCACTAGAGATAAAAAAAATAGCCTTAAATTCAGTGAAACAGTTGCAAAATAAGTTTTTTAACTTTACAGTAATGCAATCATTTGAATATTTTTGAAACCAATTTCAAAATGTGCAGTCTAGACAGAGAGCTATGTGTTGCAATTCAAGTTACAAATGCATATTTATTGCAAGGTCTTGGAACCATTTTTTCTAAGTGGCAATAGTGGGCAATGCCCAGTAGAAATCTACCAGACAATTTGATTTAATTATACTTATAAACTTTTATAAATATGAAAGGCAATCACCCAAGGGGCTGTTTTGGAACATAGAATAATCATGGTAACTGTTACGAGGTTACTAGGCTACAAGTTTGAGATTCATTTAATATTCTTTAGTTAGCAATAATTATAGAAGGTACATAGGTGTACTGTTGTTAAAAGCACATTACAAATTTATCCCTGCATAGTGGAAGGGCAAGAAGGGAAGGGAGCGTTGTATTTCATATCAGCAATGTGAAAGAACCTAAATTGGTCAAATAATAGTGGACCAAGAGTGTCAGTATTAAATATAAATTTTGTTTGTTAATAAGGCTGTAAATTGTCAGGATCTTATATCAGCACTGCCAGCCTGGTAGATTTTTATCCTACACAAGTTCTTTTACATACCATTAGCAAATCTATAGGTCACTTTTAAACACACTTCTCCATCTGTCTGGACCAGATTTCAACCTGCAACTTCCTTGGGTCAGAAGGCCAGTGCCTACTGAGCCACCCAGACTGAGAAAGTATCTTAGGGTTATGTTTATGAACACTCATGAACGTACTGGAGTGGTATTTTGGAAGAGTTATTTGGAATCTAGCATTTTTTTCTTCTTTCTTTTCTTTTTTTACTTAAATTGTTACGGCTGGTTCACAATACCAGCTGGAACAATGACAAGAGTTAAAATACATATTTGGCAATGTAACTATTCATGGAAAATTCCAAGAATTCCAGAAATGTGAAAGAAGACCTGTTGTGCAAATTAACACCCCTTACTGGGAATTATTTAAGGCAAGCTATGACCTAAACAGCCAGAAAGCTGTCCTTAATTACAAAATGCAACAATCAAAACCATCAGGAATGTGTATTCTGGCTCCCTAAGGTCCAATGAGTGTTATGGAATAACTTAAGCTGATAATTGTAAAACAATTTTGCTATAATATGAAATATAAATGATTCTGCACTTAGAAAATGCTAACTGTATTAAATTTTGACATTGGTTAACTAGCATATTGTTGGCTAAACTGGAAACCGATAATATCATTGGTTAGTTAAAACAAAATTACTCTCAATCCACTTTGCTATTAATATTTCATTAATATGCATTCTCATTTTCCTTCCCGATACACTGTGAATCAAAATGTTGCAGATTTTCCTTTCTGTTCCCGTTCTCAGATTGTGAACCAGCATTTGTTAAAATATGACCATTTCTCTTGTCTCTTTGTTCTGCAAGTGGATAACCTTATCTTACAGGAAGATCAGTTATATTAATTTGTAATAAAACAGTTGTTTCTTTTAAGTTCAGTATTTGAGTGTGCACAAGGGCACTTCAATATGTACCATGCTTCAAATAGATGGTATCACTATGGCAAATTGTTACCATCATATACTGTCATTTGTTACACATTGCCAAAATAAACTTGGTTATGATTCATAGGTTAGTTTGTGTTTGGCAGGCATTTCAATGAGTTTTTGCTAAAATGGAAAAAGTGTAATATCATTCAGCGATTTTATCTTAAAATAATTCTAACCATTCCTGTTCAAAAAAATCTGATGTGTTCCATTCATATAGCTTTCTCTCTCGCTGTTCCATATAAAAGATATTCTTATAAAAGATTATTTTATCTATGTCATGCTAATCAAGAATTTGTCCTACTTCTCGCTTCCTTGCAAGTAGAAGGGAAATAAGAGAGCACATTAAGGCTAAAGTATTATTCAAATTTTTTAAAAAGCTGGTTACTATGTGAAACAATGGAGGTATGTTTCGCTTTGCATGGTCCCGTTAGGTAATTTAAAATTGAAACCAATTACAAGGAATATTTAAAAAATGTTTATGACATAAATTATGTGTTTTAGCGAGATCTACATTATTTGTGTAGTGTGTCTATTTCTGACAGTTTAACCGTTATGCAAAATTTTGCAAAATCATCCAGAATAAAGAGCTCTTCAAAGAATATTCCCAGAAAATTCAAAATATACACTTTATTTGTGATGTAAATATCTTTAATATACGATACTTTAATCAAAATTGAGAAAAACAATTTTTTTTAGAAAAACAAAATTTTCAAAACGTTTTCCATGTAAAGGGTAGTTTGTGGTAGAGGAATTTTTTGAAAAATCTTTGTGTCACATCCTTGGAAGATACTTAACAAATACCAAGTTTGGCTTTTATCATCTTTTCGTTTTTGAGCTCTCTTTGGAAAAACTACCTTTTATTTGGACATATTTCTGGTGAAATCTTGACATCAAATTATTCCTTAGTAAGAGCAAGGTCTCTGTTATTTGATTATTTCAATTTTTGTCCATCAAATCAAGGTTTTGTTCTATTAGAAATGCTGCTGCAAGAGAATGCTTCCTTCCATTTTCCTTCCCCTTCTATCTTAAATTTGCTTGTGCAAATTCTTAACATTAGTTAAAGTACACATACTGTGTTACATTCTAAATAGTTATTGTTACAGCTCGCATAAGTCAGGTTAAAGGAATCCATGTTCATCATCATCGTTTACGGTAAGTCTTTTATTAGTTTCTATGATGCTAATGATTGTGATACCAAAACGGCATCTTAATCCTTGTTCCATTGGTATGGAAGATTTCAATAGCATATTTAAACCAATTGGACAGAAAATTTTTAACTATCTGCATTTACCTATCAGAATTTGAAAGTTTGGTTAGTAAATTATACTGTTGTATTGTAATGCAATATACGGTCTACAATGTTATTTTTGGAAGTGGTTATAAAACTACTAAAGAACCATCTTAGCATAAAGTTTGAGGAATTATTTTGGAATCTTATAACTAAACAGTCTATCCCTGAAACTGTTCCAAAATAGTGGTTACAATTTTTCATCGATTCTACATTTAGCATTAGCGTCATCAAAAAGATTCTAGAATAGTTTCACAATGCTGACGCTGAGATTTCTTTAATTCTTACATGCATTCCTTCCTGATAAAAATGAGAGGTCAAGTGACTTCCTGTGATCATGCAGTGATGAGGTAGATGCTCTGGAGTGAACACATGTTTTGCAAGTGCTGCAATTTTTCCATGTAGCAAAAATGTCTGATTACGAAGAACAAAGAACACAAAATTTTGCTTTAAACTTGGTAAAACTGCAACAGAAGCCTATGAAATGTTAAGAACAACTTATGGGGAGGAAGTTAAGCACAAAACTCAAGCATTTGAGTGGTTTTCGAAATTTAAAAGTGATGTGACATCAGTTAAAGATGCAGATCATTCGGGGTGAACCTATTCCAGCAAAACTGCTGAAAATATCAATCAAGTGAGGGAAATGGTCTCTTAAATGATAGGCACATTACAATAAGAGAACTTTCTGACTCATTAGGACCCTCCTTTGTAAGTGTTCAAAGCATTTTGAAAGACAATTTGGACATGAGAAGAATTGCCACCAAGTTCGTGCCCCACCTGCTTTCAAATAACCAAAAGGAAAGTCGTGTGATTGCCTGCACAGATCTTAAAGAACAGCTATAAAATGGCCCACAATTTATGGAAAAAATTATTACTGGTGATGATACATGGATTTATGGGTATGATCCAGAAATGAAGCAACAATCTTTACAATGGAAGGGTCCATCTCCATGCCCGAAAAAATCCAGACAAGTTTGATCCAAAGTGAAGTCAATGATTGTGTTTTTTTGACATTAAAGGCATTGTACATAAGGAATTTGTGCAACAGGATCGAACAGTGAATCAAGTGTTCTACAAACAAGTGCTGTAAAGTATAAGGGAGAATGTGCCACTCAAACGGTCAGAGAAATGGAGGAGTGGTGACTGGTTCCTGCATCATGACAATGTGCCCACGCACTAAGCCCTGTCTGTTCACCAATTTTTGGACATAAATAGAATGAATACAGTTCTCCATCCTGCCTATTTTCCAGATTTGGCACCAGCAGACTTTTTTCTTTTCCTGCGACTTAAAATGTGGCTCCGAGGACTTCATTTTGAGGACACTGATGTCATCCATCGCAAATCACAGAAGGCTCTGAACAAGTTGAAAGAAGAGGACTTCCAGAGGTGCTTCTAGCAGTGGCAGAAGCACTGGGACAAGTACATCCCAAGGAGACTACTTCGAGAGTGACAGTGCAGATTAGACAAAACAGTCTGTTGTGTAGTATTTATGAAGTCTTTCTGAAAACTTTTTTATCACACCTCATATCTTTATTACCTAATGTTGCACAAAGAAACTTTAATGCTGTGATTTTCTACGTGCCCATTTTCCATCTGTATTAGAATAATATGCCATACATAATGTTCCAATATTATTTTCAGACAAAAATATATTTTCCATTGAAAACTTATAATTTATAAGGACTGTTGCATTTGGCTGGTTTCCTGGCTTAGTTAAACGGGTATAACTTAAAACATATATTTGGGCCCATTATTGTGAAAGATACACAACGGTCACTAGATAAGCAGAAGGAAGCAAGTAGTAAGACCATTTCTGCTATAACGTTTATCTTGATTAGTACGAAGTAGATAGAAAAATAAGCTTTTTAACAATAATTTGTTACAGAGACAGAGAGAAAGATAAGTGAATGGAGCACATCATATTTTTAAATTTCTTTTGTAATCACTTGAATGAAGTAACAAAACAAAAAAAGCAACCCAAGATGTATTTTTTCTTCAAGAAATAATTTTCTTCCAATAGGTTTAAATTCTGGACCACTATGCACTGTGCTGCCAAACAGAGCTTAAACAGGCCTGGAAAGTCAAAATGCAAGTCTTTATCATACCTAAGAACTTCCGAGATCATCCAACAGAGTGCTTTAAAGGTAGAAAACCTGCATCAACACTGAGCCACCCCTGGCACATGTGAACAGTTCTACTTTTTTTTGGATGGATAGTGAAATACTGTTAATGAGCTATTTGGCTCAGAAGAAGAAGAAAGTGATAATTTCACAGATAAATGGGTGCAACAGCAGCACACATGATTTATGGGATGACAATGACGAGTGCCCAAATTCACACAAAGGGAACCTACAAATGAACCTGTTAAGTGTGTAATTTCAATGAATTCAAGTTCCATCATGCCTATAAATATATTGATGAAGGAACATTGCACATTGATGGCACTATAGGATGGAATCTCAACTTAGAAGACATGAAGGTGAATTTTTGCCCGGGGTCTTCTCTTTCAAGGTATGGGGTTCTTTTACACACAAATAAACATTACTGGGTGCAACGACTTTACTTCCATTCCAAAGGAAGCCATGCTAAGAATTTTTAAGTCTGGGGAGGAAAAAAAAAAAAAAATTACCCTCAGGATCAGTAGTGGCTGCTGAGTATACATTCTGGGTGTTCACAAAAGTTTGAAAGTTGCATAGCCCTATAAATGTGAATAGTGAATGCTCCATAATAGTTATGATTATGAACTTGAACTGCAGCTGTTCACAATAACAAAAATGACGATGATATACTTATGCATAAGTTGTCTTACAAAGGTAAGGGTAGTTTTCTTAGTAATTTACGCATGCTTTCCAGTGTGCTGCCACTTCATGTATTTGTCCCATTAGGCATTTATGTCATACCACTTGTGCTTACACAAAAGCTTCTTAAAACATGCACAATGCATGACCTGTTACCAACATAGAAGCCACATTTTGAGTTGACAGCAATAGTGTGGTAGATTTAAATCTCTATATTTTAAATTACTGCATATTGTGACAATACCATCTTATGCATTGGTTCTCATGTTTACTTTGATGTGTGAGTCATCTGATGGGAAGACCCAGAGAGAGCAGCTGATCCTCTCTCAGAATATGGTTGTGAAAGTGCTGGAGCAGTTACAGCTGGGACTTTGGGAGGTCATTTGGGTACTAAGCGAACCATCAACAAGCCCCAATAACAGTACTACTGGCTGAGACTATGGCCAGATGCTAGGACATAGTGCCACTAATGTCATGTATGTGTGGTAAGTCGCGGTCCACAGACCAGGAGGCTGCATGCAGCAGTATAATGTGGGAGCATCTTTCAGATGCATAGCCACTGAGGTAGCTGAGCCATTCAACAGGTATCTGTTGGTCACCATGGATTACTTCACCAAGTGGCCAGAGGTGTATGTCATCCTTAACCAGAGGCCATGACCATCAAGAATTGCCTTATGGAAGAGCTGTTTTGTCGCTATGGAGTACCAATGGAACTTCAGCAATCAGAGCATCAACTTTTGAGCCCAACCTCATGAGAGAAACACTTGAGTGACTCGGAGTGCTCAACATCTCTTCACCCACAGTCAGATTGCATGATTGAGCAGTAAGTCAAGACACTAAAGGTTTGGCCAATCACCAGAGAGACTGAGATTTGAGGATGCCACTTTTCTTGCTGGCCTATTGCTCTTCAATCCATGACACCACAGGGTTGACACCAGCCAGTTTGATCTACCATGCGACCTGATTTTCAGGAGTCCTACTGGGAAACAGAAGAGCCGGCAGTCAACTATGTGGAGCACCTTGTAGATCGACTTCATGACATACATGAGATGGTTCATCAAAACATACAGGTGTGATTAGATGAAGATCCATTATGACCAGCAGGCCAACATTCGAGATTTCGAGTAATGTGATCTGATGTGGCTCTATCACCCTATGCTGACCAAGGGACATTACCCCAAGCTTTACCAACCATGACAAGGGCTATACCTTATGGTAAAGAAGTAAATGAAGTCCATTGCATCCGGAGGCTACCCCGCGGGAAGAAACTGATTGTACATTTGGTTCTTCTAGTCACTACAACGGTGCTGGTTGGTACGACCAGCCCTTAGTAGGGAGTAGTTGGACATTCTTATCTTCTGCATTGATTATCGTGTTTGCTTTGGTATGAGTGTCATCACAGTTGGCGATGTGTAAATACAGAAAGAGTGGCACAATGAAACGGAACCTTCAGAATGCAAGACTTGACTCTTCTTGCGAGAAGGTGATTCTTCCCCATTCCAGATTACATTTCTTTCGTTCCAGATTTCATTTTTTCATTCATCGTTTGTCTATCTTCTCCACTGTGTTTTCTAATTTTGTGTCAATCTTCATTTCAGCCAACAAATGTATCATCATCTCCATCTCAGTGTAATAATCCCACTCTTGACCCAGGGTAATAAATGTCTTTATTGACCCCAAAAATTGTTTATAAATAAAGTCTTATATTCACTGTTGCAAACAATTCACTTGATATTTCAATGTCTAGACAGTTTATGGCTGCACGCCATCTATAGTGTGCAGCCCATTGTGCACTAACACTCCAGTCCCTCACGGCTCAGTACAATTCAAAACTCAAAACACAAAACACATTGCATTGCAATTCTTCCTCCTTTTTGGTTATAAAATGACATCACAGAACTTCCTGGAGCTCCTGGAAGACAAAGCTTGGAGAAGAACCAAGAAGAATCATTTTCTCGCAAGAAGAGTCTCATGTTCCGAGGTTCATGTTAAGTCTTTCTGTGTTGTTTTTGCATCTCCAACTGTGGAGACTCACATACCAAAAGGAACACGAGAATCAATGCCTAAGACAGCAATGTCACAATATATATTATGTTTAACAGCATTCAAAGAAAAAAAAATTCAATAAATTCACAAAATGTCAAAAGTTAGGGTGTTCACATGTGTTTTTATATAGCAACTACCACTGCTCAGGATTGAAACCACGACTTAGGATACTAGCCTCTAGCATGGTAACCACTGCACAACAGAGAGCGTAAAAGCATATTAGCAACATATATATGTGGCTTTTGGCACATATACCGTTTTTACATCTGAGTGGATTTTTTTTTAAAATCAGAATAGTCAGGTATGATAACTCATATTCATACAATATTAATTATAACATGCATGAATAACTGTAAATAGCCTAATACTTTCAATTTTAGAGCAAGTTTGAAACTTTAAATACTTGTGAATGTTTTATTTTGGGACAGTTATTAGAACTGTTACTGAGAAATAAATGTTTTCCATCTCTACTGCTAACTGTATTGAATGTTTGGCTGCATTATGCATTTCTATTCACTCCACATTCAAAACAGAAACCATTTCAACATTTAGTAAACCTTATCAGTAATTATAGAAAACAAATAATGTAAGATAAGAGTCCCAAATTGCGAGGAAAGCTTTGCATAGTAGTAAAGTCAGCACCACATAATTGGGCCAAGTATGCAGCAGTGTAAAGGTTAAACACCTTACTTAGTTTTCCTATGAAACTATTTGTTAATAAGAGGTTACTGGCATCAATACTAAAGATGGTTTAAGAGCTATATCTGCTTAAACACTTAACAGAAAATGCATTGAGAAGAATATTAATGGACTTGTGTTGCTTTACCATTGTAATGCTATGAGTATAAACAATCAAGAGGGCATTCTGAATAGCTGCATGCATTAGCAGTCCATCTCTATAAGCTGTAACCACATCCTGGTACTAAGCTGCAGTATATCAAACTGCATGACTGATTTGGGATATGCTTTAGTTTAAAATGACAAGATATTCTAGGCCCTCCAATGAATTCTAAAGCTTTCGGTTTATAAATCACAAGGCCACAGAAATTATTATTTTGGATAAATACTTGCCAACTCCCTGAAACAAACCTGCTGAACGCTTCCTTATCCAGCAATGTGTGATCATTTTGTAATGACATGAAATTAAGAATGCATAAAATATTCAGTGGAATAAATGTACAAAGATTACATGTAAAATAAATAGGGATTCTATTTTATAGCAATCCTTGAAGACCTGTAGTACTGCTTCCTTCCGCCATGCATGCTGAAATTCTTCAAGGTACCCAAATAAACAAATGGTAGATAGCAAAGAATAAAACATCCTATTATACATAGATTTCTAGTTCATATATTATACTTTATAACATGGACTATAACCAAAATCTGTTACAAAAAGTCTTACAAAAGCTTATCCTTCTAGCTCCTTCATGCTAATCAAGATAAACATTAGCAGAAATATCTTATTACTTAGTTGCTTATACGTAGAAGGAAAATAAGGGAATACTACGCTAAAGCAATACCCAAATCTTTTAAAAGTTGGTAGCAATGTGGTGCAGCTGAATTACCTATAATAAAAAAAAGAGAAGTAGTATACACCAAACTGTGTGTTTTAATGAGATCAACATTCTTTCTGCAGCAAAATATAGTGTATCTTTTGCAATTTACCAGTTAAGCAAAATTCATTCAGAATAAAGAGGGATTCAAAGGCTATTCAGAAAATTTAAGATATACATTTTATATATCTTTAATATGACATTTTAATCAAAATTACAGCAATTTTTGAGAAAATAAAAATTTTTGAAAAATCTTAGCTATATAGAGTAGTTTGAGGTGGGGTGAAAACTGTGTTACATCCTTGGAACTTACAATACCAGGTTTGGTATTTAACAATTCATTTTTGACTTATGCTATACAAGCACCCACACCCCTTTTTCTAAAAAAATTTATTCAGGATCCTTGGAACTTACAATACCAGGTTTGGTATTTAACAATTCATTTTTGACTTATGCTATACAAGCACCCACACCCCTTTTTCTAAAAAATTTTATTCAGGGGCCCTCAAAACATATATTTCTAGTGAAATCTGTGTCATATTTTTGGATGGAATGAAATACTTATGGATTCTGTGCTACATGGTAGAAAAAGTAAAATTGTAGAGGACATTTGTGGTGCAATCAAATTTTAAAACTTCACACCAATTGTTGCAGCCTAATTAAAGTTCTGGCATATAATAACTGTTGCGGTACATTCAGTCTGTAATCTTGTTACAATATGATGCAATAGAATTTAAAGCACTATCATATGCATGATGAAAATCTGTTAACACTTTCATTCTGTCCACAAAGCCCCAAAAACATCGCCTTTGCTGCAAAATCTTAGTTTGACAAGGTTCAACAAGTATTTAGCTATAATAAATATTCTACAAAACTTGGCCATCAGGCACATGGCCCATCTCCCAATAATGTACTGCATACTTGGTTGGAAGCCGCATGGCCTGTCACCCAGTCTCACATGTGTGGACATCAAATAAAATCTCAAATCACATTAACAATTGTCAGAATAAACACAAAAAAATAAATACTTATCATAGGAGATGTTGGAAATGTATCAATCTACATCAATACATCTCCTGAGGATTTTTTTAATTCTTCTAATGTATTGGGATTAGTTTTGTATACTTTATTTTCCAAGTTGCCCATAAATAAAAATTGCATGCCATAAGATTAGGGGACTTATTTTTTATATTCTAAAAAATAGTTCTAATGGTTTTGATTAAGGATATTTATGTCTATATTGAGTTTTCTAGGAATAGCTTGCGATTTATTCATTCAGAAAGAATAGATGAAAAGTACTACACAAAAATATAGATCTCTTTAAAACATACAATTTATTTCAAATAACTCTTTTGCAGCATAAACCATTTCCGAAATATCAGTTACTAAATAGTTTGATTTAATCAGTACTTTATCATTCTTTTAAAATCCTATTAATTTTCAGTTGTTTATTGTTATTGCATGGAAGGAGTATGAAATTTTAAGACCAGCATATGAAGTCCAGTTCTTAAATATCTAATACTACTGATCCCTTAACATTCTAATGAAATATAATGTAGCTATTTCTGCAAAGGTTTATATTGACTAAAGTGAAGCCGATAGAAAAATAAGCTTTGTAGGAATAATTTGTATATTAGCTAATAAACGATATAGGATAGATAAAGATATGTAAATGTAACAAATAGGATTTTTAATTATTATTTGAAACACAGTAAAATTTCAAGCATGTGAATTAAAAATTGTGTTGCAGATAATTTTTAATAGTGAAAAATACTGAAAACAAAAAGACTTCATATCAATATCATTCACCTTTAATTTAAGATTTATCAAGCACACCATAAAGGAACTCTAGCGACAAAATTGGTTCTATAATAACACAATTACTGACTGAGTGTTTAGGCTTCTTAGTTTGGAGGTGGCAGGTTTGATTCCTGGCCAGGATGGGGAAAGGCTTTCTTAATTAGAATAATTTCCTACTCACTTTAGAATCTCAAAGTATGAGTGAATTAATTAGTAAAAACATATTCAATGGGTTAATTTTTTCTAAAGCCACAGCACCCCAATATGATCCCCGAGATCAAATGGGAAAATAAATAAAATAAAAACAAAAATAATTGGAAGTCAGTCTATGATAGCATGATACATACAAAAATATTGCTAAATTTTGGTGCCCTTGTGGAATTAAGCAGAGATTCTTTTGAAGTGTGCAGTTTTATTTATTCTTGGTTTCAAAGCTAAATGCAATTTAAGTCTTTTAATTCTGCAGAACTTTGGATGGGTTTCTTGTTAGCTATAATATGATTTCTAAATGTCAGATGCATTGAGTTCTGTAACTCAATTTCCAAGTATGTGCTCTATACGATTGACCAGAGTTTTTACTGGCATATACTCCATTCAGTGCTGCATTACGTGGGGAAGATAAAAAAAAATCTGTAGAATGCTTTAAGTTGATTTTTTGCTTCAGTAAATCATCCTAAAATACCTTACATTTTGTATTTCTGTACGAGGCTGTCTTAGATAAGTATTGAGAAAGCAAATAATGAATACTCATAGAAAAATTTCCACTTTCTCAATGTTTCATCCCTGAAACTATATGTAGGTCCCATCTGGAAGCATCCACACCACTCAGTTTCAGGCACCACAGATAACTCCTATATGAATGCCGCAACAGATTCTTCAGGGCTAGAGATTCTGTAACCTCAAAGCTGGTTCTTCACCACAGGGAACAGGAAGAAATCATTTGGTGCCAGATCAGGACTATAGGGTGGATGGAACAAAAATTTTGCCTCAGTTCCTTGCAGAAACTCCATTGTTCCATTAGTCGTCGTGATGCAACAAAATGTTCCTTAGTTTGGTCTAAGGATGCTTTTCTTGGATTTTTAAAAACATCTTTGAAAGGCAAACTTCTATGTGCCATTTTGCAGTAACAGTTTTCTGATTTTTGAACAATTGTCAAATGACCACAAGTGAAGAAGAAAGAAGCAACTGTTTTCTTTCCAGCACTCCTTGTTCTCTTCACCCTGATGGGTTGGTCATCTGGGAAGACCCAAATGGAGGACTGATGTTTTGTTTCTGGTTCAAATGATATATCCATGTTTTGCCACCTGTATCAATACCTGAAACATAGCAAGACTTTCCACAGTTAAATCTTTGCAGAATTTCATGGTACCATTCCAACCTATGCAGCTTCTGTGCTTCAGATAAATTATGGGCCGCCCATCTTGAATTCTTTTTACTCGAAGGTGTACATGAAGGATGGCTGAAACACTCAATGAACTAATTACTAATACCAATCTAATATCCTAAGTTGGAGTTGGAGTTGGATCTTCCCTAATCATTGTTTCCACAGTGGTATTTTTCTCAGTCACTACTGTTGTTGGATTGTCACTCTTTTCTTCATTTTTTAAGAGATTACCACGCCCTCTTGAATTCTCCAAACCAGCAAAACACAGTGGCACGAGACAGAATAGTCCCAAAAGCCCACATCAAATGCTCAAGTGAATGCGTTTCTTTTATACCACATTTGAAGTCATACTAGATCATTGCATGAAAATGCTCTCTGAATCTCCATTGCCTTCTCAAGAAATTCACACTTTCCAGACTTCAAACACAAAATGAGGAAAATGAATGATGCAACAATGCTCTGCCTGCTACCATTGCATTATCAATGAGTCTTCTGCTATTTTGACAGAGTAACCATGATTTCCCCAAGAGTGGCCAATGTTCCATGTCTCAATACTTATCTAAGGTGCGAGCCACCTCTCAACCACCTACTAATACAGTAGTAGCCAATTGCAACGACACAGCGTTGCCTCATATGGATAGTACACCTTGCCACTGGTAAAACTCTAATTGCAATATCACGTGTATACAGGTATATTTCATATTTCTGAAAAGTAACAAGTAGCTAGGATAAAAGGGGATATTTTCCTGAACAAGTATGAAAAAGATCATATTTTTACGCCCAGTTGTTCATATTTTAAATCACTAATTAAATTGCAGAATTAAACTGCAGTATATTCAGTTCGTACAGTGATAGACTTTGTACTAGTGTTCATAAAGTTGACTTTCAAGAAAATGTAACTTAGTAAGCCAAGTACCAGTGGATACAGCAATAAGGTTAGGGCTGTTGTGTTCAGTGTATATCATTTCTTTAAGTAGTTTGCAAACGAAGGAAGCCGCAAAAATTTTAACTTTACCACATATCAAGAACTTACGGCAGTGGCGTGCTCATTAAGTGCATCAACTGTATCGAGTGTGTAGGGAAGCAAAAACAGGCACAGGCAGAGAGATCTCCTCTGGACACAAAGACATTTTAGAACCCATTATCATTAACCTAAAAGACGACAGTGAGTTTGATGACGACAACGACTGCAGTGATATCAATCAAGGATGATGAGGATACGCCATTAACTATGCCACTTGAATAATAGAGGATGCATAGAAAGGTATGGTTTTTCTTTCTTTATTTGTATATTACATTTCTATTCTTGTTATTTTTAAGTGAACATTGCGATTACATTTATAACAAACACGTAACGTTCTGACGAAGCAAATTGAAGCTTGGCAACCGCGCAGTCATACCGTATTGGCTCTCACGAAACATCAAGAGATTTGGCCCACACTTTTGTGATCCTTGTATCCTACTTTTCAGTAAAAGAATGTGGTAACTATATCAAAGATATTTATTATTATTACTACTATTATTATTTTAAGGAATCAAGTTTGTCTGTATTACTATTTTATAGTTTTGGGGTTGCTTAGTCTGTCAATCTAGAAGGAGTCAGAACAGTTGAGGTAAAACGTAAAGAGTATTCTTAAACAAGTGTAAGTGAATTTATTCATGCAGTTAGATTTCAAATGCAGCTTAAGCATTAAAAAGAAATACTAAATGTGCTTTTAATTTATTTTACTGGATGGAAGGTATGTCATAACCAGAGTCAGCTTTTTACAAAAGGAAAAAGTCAATGAATACATTACATTTTAATGCTACTTGTCAGACAGTGACCATAGTCACTTTACACTACTGGAAAATTAACCTTCTGCTAGTACTATTTCAGTTTCCAATAGAGTTCTTAGCAAAACGTTCAGCGCCTGCAGCAATGAAAACCAAAATGTTTATTTTACATTCTCTACCAAGTGCCTATATAGGTACTAGAGCTAGTATTGCATTCCACCAAAAAATGCATTTCAAAATTTCACTGACATACCTGTATATATTTTATAGTTACCTGAATCGTTTTAGAAAAAGGCTCTTGTATATGTATGTAAGCAGCACTCTAAAAACCAGAAGTCAAATAAATACCAAACTTTTGTGTTAAACTCATTATCTTGCAGAGGACCCAAAATATTTTCTGGAATATCCCCCCTCCCCAAAATTTCACCTTTAAAGGGAAAATTATAATCCTTTTTCATTTTCTAAAAACTCGCTGCAATAAAAGCTTTATCTTGACCAAAACAAAAAAAGTGTATCTTGAACTTTTTGTAAATAGCTTGTGATGTGCTCTTTATTTATGTTGAATTTTATAATGTAAGAGATGCATAAAATGTTGCTACATAAAATATATAAATCCCTTTAAAACATACAATTTGTCAAATAATCTTTGAGGCATTAACTCTTTAAGAGCTATTCTTAATTTGGTTTTAATTTTTTAATGCTTTTGTCATTTTTAAGTGCTGTCACCATTAAGTTTTTCTCACAATGTCATAGATATGGAATTTTAGATTACATGTAATGTCTCTTTTTGAAGATCTGTCTATTGCTTCAGCCTGCTATATCCTTCTACAATAAAGTAAGCAGTAACATTTGAGTAACAATAAGCAGATACAAAAACAAGTTTTTGCAAGAATAGTTTGCAAAAGCTATATAAAAGCCAAACAAAATGATTAGAGAAAATGTTACAATGTAGCACTCCGATTTTCCATGATTTGACTTCTATTATTCTGTACTCTTCTATGTAGCTAAAATGAAATATGTATTGAGACTTATTGGCAAATAATTTCTAACAGGAGATGGGCAGAAAACCAAGGCTTCTTAATTTGAAAAATTGAAGGGGTAGAGAAAGCTGTATGATTCTGCTGAAATATGTGTACAACGAATAAAATCACTTTGTAAATGTTATTTTCTCTGTGCACAAGATCACCATCCAAATGGACACCCCTTCCATCTAGTAATAATGTCTCTAAATTTAAAGCTATGTTAATGGAATTGTACATGGTGATGCCATGCAGCGAGAAACTTAATCCTAAACCAATGTTAGCTTTAAGCTATCCCAGACCATCACCATGTACTTACCATGATGGCTACCGTCTCCCGCAGAGCAAGCAACCCACACTGAAGCAACAGCGTAACACTACTCTACTAACCCCTCACTGCTTCAACACAAAACACATTTCCACAAAATCATATGGCTCATATAAATCACAACTTTCTTTAATTAGTATAATTATTCTTAATGTTTGTAATGTTTAGACCACTATCTTAAGGCCAAATGGTACCTCCTATGTTTGCAATATTAATTTTAAATCTATAAAAGTTGGTATAAACAATTTATGTATATTAAAAAAAAACATAAAAACAAACAAATAGATAAATAAAAATATCTGATGTGTTCCCTTCACATAGTTTTCTCTGTAACAAATTATTGTTAAAAAGCTTAATCTTCTATTTACTTCAGGCTAATCGAGAAAAAAATGATCAGTAATGATCTTTATTACTTGTGTCCTTGAAGGTGGAAGGCAAATAAAGGAGTACCGTAGTCTAAAGCAACAGTAAAAACTTTTAAACGCTGGTTGCTATGTGATTGAAGTTCCTTTGTTTGTATGGTCAGGAGTTAAACTCTTACATGAGAGAAATATAAGTATTTTAAAACTGAAACCAATAACAAGGAATATCTCAAAAATGGTCAACTCTGAAAAAATTGTATAACATACATTGTGTGTTTTAATAAGCTCTAAATTTTTTATCAAGTAAGTTTTTGTCTATCTCTAATGGTTTATCAGTTATGCAAAATTCTGCAAAATGTATCTAGAATAAAGATGTCTTCAGAGGCTATTCCCAGAAAATTCAAGATATACATTTTATTTGTCATATAAATATCTTTAATATACAATATTTTAATCAAAATCAGAAGCCATTTTTGAAAAATTCAAAATGTTCGAATATTTCTCCATGAAAAGGGCAGTTGGGGGTGGGGGGATTTTCGTGAAAATCTTTGTGTCACATCCTTGAAGACTAAACTTAAATACCAAGTTTCGTATTTAACAAACTTTTTGTATTTGAGCTATACTGCCCACAGACAGACAGACAGACAGACAGACAGACAGACAGACAGACACACACACACACACACACACAAAGGAATTTTTTTTAAAATGATTTTTTTTTATTCAGGGGGTCTCAAAACATGTATTTGTGGTGAAATCTCGGCATCCAATTTTTGGATGTATTACAATAGTTTCTTTATACACTATGTATATAGTATGTGTAGAGAAAGTAAAAAGAGAAATAGTTCTATACTGAAAAACATAAGACTATAATCTTGGGCAATAAACTGTAGTGCTTACTGATAGAATAAAAGATTTAGTTTTCTCCTGCTCAGAATATTACTTGTGTCTTTATGAGTAGAAGGATGCAGAAGCCATGTCAAGTATAACTATCTGTCAATGCCCCATGGCACATTTGAAATGCATAACTTCACCATGACTTGGGAGTCGCTGACATCTGATACAACTAACAAGATCTTTGCTCACCTTCCTCTACTATCTGGTACATTACACTTTGTACTTGGACGCTATACAGGTAGTGAGCCTAGATTCAAGTCGTGTTTACCACATAGTATTGCCTCGTTTAAGGACACAAACATAGATTTCCCTACCTGCTCTCTTGCTCTCTCTTTCCCATGATGAAATAAGTGTTAATTTTGGGAACCGCATATGAGCATCCCCTTTAATTTGTAATACACCTTAAGACTGAAAGAGATAAAAGCCATGTTGGATGAAGTTCATGGCACATGTTCCTGCATTTGCAACAACTTATAATTGGATAAATGAATTGAAACATGGCCTAACATCCAAATGATGAACATCGTTCCAGATGTCCAGTAGAAGTGATTTCCTCCAAAATGGTTGACAAAATCCAGGATATGGTTTTGAATGATCGACAAACCAAAGTTCCTGAAGTAATAGAGGTCACAGGCATATCACAAGGTACAGTATTCTCAATTTTGCATCAAAAATTAGGTCTATCAAAGGTCTCAGCAAGATGGGTGCAGTGTTTGCTCTCAATGGAGAATAAAGGCAATTGTGTGATTGATTCAGAAACTGGTTTGATATTTTTCCGTTGCAATCCTGATGCATTTCTGCATCGATACATAACTGTGGATGAAACATGGAGACACTACTACACTCCAGAGACGAAAGTACAGTCAAAGCAGAGGATTTTTAAAGGTGAATAAACTCCAAAGGAGGCAAAGGTCATACAAATGCAGACAAAGTGATGGCCTCAGTTTTTTGGTATGCACAGAGATTCATCTACATTGTAGAAAGGTAGAATGATAAACAGAGGGTATTATGCATTGTTATTGCACTGACTGAATGGAGAAAGAAAAAGATTCTTTTCCATCAACACAATGCAAGAGTGCACACAAGCAAGTTTTGATGGCAAAAATTGTAGAATTAAGGTTTAGATTACTACAACATCCAACATATTCACCAGATTTGGCTCCCAGTGACATTTTTTTTTTATTTCTAAATTTGAAAACGTGGCTCAGCAGAAAGTGATTCACATCAAAGAGGTCATCTCCCAAAAAGATACCTATTTTGTGGACCTTCCAAAATCCTACTTTTGGAAGGCTTAAAACTGTTGGAGAAATGCTGGGAAAAGTGTATTAAGCTAAAAGGAGCTCATGTTGAATAAAAAATCTACCAAAAATAATTTGTATTTCTCTCATTTTTTGAAGACTTGTTGAACACCCCTCATATAAAATTTGATATTTAGGTTTAGTATTTTCCAAGAATGCAACATTGAAACTTTTAGGAAAATCTCCCCACCCTAAACTACACTTTATATGGATGATTTTTCAAAATTTTTGAGTTTCTCAAAAATGGCTCTAACAATTTTGATTAAAATACTGCATGTCAAAGATATTAACGTGGCAAGTAAAATGTATATCTTGAATTTTGCGGGAATAGCCTCTAAAGTTCCCTTCATTCTGAATGAATTTTGCATAACTGGCAAACTGTAAGGGATAGACAAAAACTTACAACACAAAAAACTTCATCAAAACACACAAATTACTTCCAATACATTTTTGTTAAGGAGCTAATCTATTGGTATAGATTTTAAAATACTTATACTTTAGCCAAATAGAAGCCATCAGTATGTCCGTTATTTACATCTGGCCCATGCAAAGAAAATGGAATTTCAATGACAATTGCATAGTGACAGGTTTTAAGAAATTTGCCTATCACTTTAGCCTAGTATATTACCTTATTTTCCTTTTATTTATAAGGAACTCGTAATAATACCATTCTACTAATGTTTATGTTGATTAGCATGAAGTTGAATCTTTCTTTCCAACATCTGCACGACTCTGGGCAACTATTGCATCACTTTTAGAGCATTAAATATTAAAATCCCTGACTTTTGTAACAATTAAAATTGATTTTTCCAACTTTTATCATACTGTACATTAACGTCCTTACTTTCTCAGAAATTTTGTTTCCCCTGACTTTCCAGTCTGTATGAACCATATTTTAGTACATGTACACTTGTTCTTAAAATTATTTATCCACATTGTGTTTAACAGAAACATAAAAGGATATTAACTTAATATTAACATATATATATATCTGTCATTCACAGAACCCACAAATTCATTTTTAATTTCTCTACACCTGCTATGTTAAGTACATAGTAGGTAGAAAAAGTATTGTATTCCACCCAAAAATTTGATATAGAAATTTCACTAAAAATATGCATCTGTAAAATGCCAAACTTTGTATTCAAGTTTAGTATGTTCCAAGAATGCAACATTAAGAGTTTGAGAAAAATCTCCCCAACCCAAAATACTCTTTACATGGAAAAACTTTTTAAAAATTTTGACATTTTCTCAAAAGTGTCTCTAACAATTTTCATTAAAATACTGTATATTAAAGATATTTACATGACCAATAAAATGAATAGCTTGAATTTTCTGGGAATAGCCTCTGAAGGCCTTTTCATTATGAATTAGTTTTTTTATAACAAAACTGTAAGATAGGAAAAAAGGTTACTACGAAAAAAAAAAAGTAGATCACATTAAAATAGATTTATGTCGTATACATTTTTTCTTTGAGTTGGCCATTTCTGAGACATTCCTAAACTTTTCTCATATGGGAATTTGACAACTCCTGGCCATACAAAGAAACTAATTTTTGTCACAGAGCAACCAGCTTTTAAAAGATTTGACTATGATTTTAGCCTAGTGTATTCCCTTAGTTCCCTTCTACTTACAAGGAACCAAGTAATAAGAATTTCTGCTGATGTTTACCTTGATTAGCATGAAGTACAGGCTTTTTAACAATAATTTGTTACAAAAAATCTAGAGAAAGTCATGTGAATGGAGCACATCAAAATATATCTCTATATATATCTCCTTTAAATCAAAGATAGATATTTATGGTTATGCTAAGAAGTTTTGTGCATTTATAGATTTATCTATGTGGCTATGAAATGTATCACTTTGTTAATATCATAGTTTTCCTTGAAAATGGATGAGAAAATAAACATGTTGGAGTCACGGAACAGAATGCCTGCTCTAATTGTGCCATGAACATTTAATTGCACTACAGCAACACTGTCAATAGTATTTAGTTTGCAAGATTCTACTTTCTCTAACACATATGTACAATGAACATTGTAGGTAAATAAGGTACAGTATTCCACCCAAAACTATGATACTGAGATTTCACCGGAAATACACATTTTTAGGGTCCTCTGTATAATTTTTTTTTGGGTAACGGTCTGTGTGTATAAACATAAAGATAGGTTGCTACCAAACTTGCCAATTAGGTTTAGTATCTTCCAAGGACGCGACACAAAGATTTTGAGGAAAATTTCCCCACCCCAAACTATTCTATATATGCAAAAATTTTGATATTCTCAAAAATGGTTCTAATGATGTTGATTAAGTACCATATATAGCATATGTATATGGCAAACATGGAATTTTTTCGTTGAGTTGATCATTTGAGATATTCCTTGTTATTGGTTTCAGCTATAAAATATTTATACTTTCCTCATCCAGGAATTTGTGAACTCCCGTCCATACAAACAAAGGAACTTTAATCACAGCAACCAACTTTTGACAGTTACTTTAGCTTATGGTACTTCCTTATTTCCCTTGTACTTACATGGAAGCAAGTAATAAGACAATTTTTGTTAATTTTTTCTCAATTAGCATGAAGTAAATAGAAGCTTTTTAACAATAATTTGTTGTAAAGATGTAGAGAAAGTCATGAGAATGGAACACTACAGATTTTTCCTTCTACTTACAAGGAATGAAGTAGTAGGACAAATTTTGCTAAGTTTATCTCGATTAGCATGTAGCTAAAAATAATCTTTTGTATGGAAAGTCTGTTTGTGGAACAGCTAGAGAAAGTCATGTGAGTGAAACACATCCTACTTTTTATATTTTCAGCGGAATGTTTATTAAATATAGTTCAATCCATAGCACACTTGCTGACTTTGAACAAAACAATAAAAGGAAATGAACTAAGACCAGAAGGGAGGGGGGGGGGCAAAGACATTTCAGATTGGATAATCAGTGGTAACAATTTTATCAAAAGGAAGACAATTGTATCCCAAATGCATGTAACATGTAATAAACTACTTCTGCATACAGTATTAAATATGCATTATTATTTGTAATTTCATAAAATCATGAACTTTTCTGAACTATTTTTCAGAATGCTTGTGAGCTGCTTTATTATGCCACTGTTAGATAAGTGCTATAATTTGGTGTTGATTCACTGCTTTGTTCCACAAAATAAAATGCAACCTAGAAACAAAGAAAAGGTTTGCTAAATGTATGCTTACCATAGTAGTCTATGACCATTCTCTTGTACTTGATGTTGCCATATATTTTATTTAATTTTTCCCTATTTCACTGCTTTTGTTTTTGTCTCATTGTTAAATTTTCAACTGATGTGAGGAATTTTGCTTATGTTGGTTTAATTTTGATCATGGGTTGTTTAGTAGCAAACAACTTAGGCTTTTAATGACATTATGGTACCTGATTAATATATCCTTAGCTATATTTCTTCTGTGCTGCTTCCTTTTGTCTGGTTATAGTTCTGTTTATTTTCTTTTAGAATCTAAATTTATTTTGTAGTCATATTACATCACAATTATATATATCATGTTTGCAGTAGAAAAACTGTATTTGGCAGATTAAAGTTTGGTTAATTGTATGCATAAATTGTTACCTTCTCTATAAATAACTAAAAGGTATAGGAAGAATTGTATAGCCTGCCTGGGTAGGGTGGTGGTAGCATGTCTGCCTCACGTTCAAAATGTCGTGAGTTAGAATCTCGCTTAGGGTGAGTTACCCGGGCAAGGTTTTTACGGGGTTTTCCCTTATCCTGAGAAGACGAATGTCAAGTAACTTTAAGCTCCATGGACCCCGAGATCATTTGAGCATCATATCATCAATTACATTCATCGTCCGATATGATCAAACCAGGTTAAAGGACGTTAAATTACACAAAAAAAAAAAAAAAAAAAAAAAAAAAAAGAAGAAGAAGAGTATACTGGCCAACAATTTTAAGTGGTTTTGCTGGAAATACTTGCTTTGAGGCCACCCCAATTTTTAACAACAAATCTTAAGAGTGTGCATGTGAACATTATTAAAGTTGGATAAATATCAAACTTTGTACTTAAGTTTGGAGTCATCAAACACAAAGATATTGAAGAAAATCCTTGCTTCCAAACCACCCTTTACATAGACTTGTTTGCTCAAAGTGGTTCCAACAGTTGATATTTAAGATGTTTATTTGAGAAAACACTATTTTGAATTTTCTGATAATAGCTATAAATACTTAATTTGGAATGAATTTTGTGTGATGTTAACTTTTTAACCATATTTAGCTATTTCCTATAACTCCTAAGTGGAATTAAGATGTTTCTGTGATTGGACTCAAATTTCTAGTTCGTGAATTCACTGCTATGCACCATGGTGACGAGGGATCAGGTCAATGCCCACAGATATTAAACCATAGGGGATAGATAAAAAACATACTCAGAAAAATATGAATATTTTTAAAAAATGCAATTAATTTCAAATACATTTTTGTGGCATCAGCAAAGATCTTTGTTGTTATCAATTTCAATTTATCATTACCTTTTTGAAGTGTTGTCACCATTCAGGTGTTTCTTGCAATGCCAAGAGTGCAATAGCCAGCAAATAGTGACCCATTTTAAAGCAATTAACTACTGCTCTGGTCTCCTATATCCCTTTTGTGCCTAAAATGAAACATGTAAACTATTTCTGACATGTTTATCTTAACATGATGTAGACAGAAAACAAGCTTGAGTAGTTCGTGGCATCTAGATAAAAATAAATCACAGTGGATAGAGAAATTCACATCAATGTAACATGTCTGAATCTTGACGGGATATTTTGTCTCCTGACATTTCTCTTATGGTGAGCACCCAGTATAGGGTGCTATAATTAGGGGGAAAATTGTGCACTAATGTTACGATTTACAATTTGCTAGCATTTGTGGTGCACATCATTTGAGTTCCCATTGGCTGGATATGCCATCTTTATTACAACTCCATATAGGAATAATAACTTGCATAAAAATGGGCACAAATAGTGTAGCTTCAGATCCACTAAGTTCAATTTCAAGTTGCAAATGTCCTGCTCTGTGTTGTGTTACACACAAAACAATGAATTTTACTGGATTTCATATATATCACATGTTAGGCATATAGTAGTCTAAATATGCTAAAATAGTTTATTCCAAAATAGTTTGCAATATTAATTCAAGCACATAGCAAAAAGAGCAGCCCTTCCTTGTGTTTATTATTTGCTCAGACATGTAATCATTTTCTTCTGTTTACCAGTTTTTAACACAATTACCATAATACATTATCCTGGGTTCGCCCTTATACTGATTTGGGCTAAAAAGCACTGAATAGTATGTGAAAGAAAACAGTACCATGAATCCTCTTTAAGTTTAAACTCTATGTGACCAAAACCAATCATATCTTAATTGGAAATAACAAACTTTGTCACCCGGTGACTATTTGTTTCAAAATGTAATGTGTGTTTAATATCCTAATTATGTTTTATATGCCTATCTTATTTTAGTAAAAAAAGTAACATAACATACACGCATCATAGTAATTATGTAATAAAAGTACATAGAGAGTCAGTGGTGGCAAAGATTGTGCATTTGATCTTACCTAATTTGAATTTCTCTGAAATCCAATATAATTGCCATTAAGATCATGTAAGTGTCCTAACATTACGTTAGTCAATTCTGCTGCTTCATTCAGCATTCAGAACGTAATTTTTAGTAGATTTATTCCAATCATATTGTTTTAACTTTATCTAGCACACATGTACAATGTACATAGTGAGTAGAAAAGGTATTGTATTCCACCTAAAAATTCGATACTGAGATTTCACTTGAAGTACATATTTTGAGACCTCTTGAATCCAAAATAAGCATTTTTAAAAAGAGAGAGAGATAGAGAGGGAGAGGGGGGAGAGAGGGAGAGACAGAGAGAGAGAGAGAGAGAGAGAGAGAGAGAGAGAGAGAGAGAGAGAGAGAGAGAGAGAGATATGGACTTTGCATAATTAGTAAACTGTAAGAGATGGACAAAAGCTTACCACACAACAGAAGGAGCTTTTTTTTTGTTAGCATATAAAAACAATAAGGAAAAAGGAGTTGTATCATTTAAATTTATGTTCCATTTGTTTTATATCTTATCTATGTGGTAAACAATTTTAATAAAAATAGAAGTACCAAATTGTCTTTTTTCATATGTGCATTAAGTAGCAGGGAGATGTAATGCAAAGCAGTTAAAAGCTAATAGAGGTGTCTAGAAAAAAAAATTAAAATGAAGATGCTATCAGTTGATGGTATGACATTTTTAATTTTCATATTAAAAATATGCTATATAAGGTACATTTTAAAACAAAACTGGTCAAAGGATTGAACATATGAAGAATCTCAAAATCCATGAATGTTGTAGAAAAAAATCTGATGTGTTGCAGTCACATGACTTTCTCTACATCTCGGCAACAAATTATTGTTAAAAAGCTTATGCTTATTTTTACTTCTTGCTAATCGAGAAAAAATTAGCAGAAATAGTCTTATTACTTGCTTCCATGCAAGTATAAGGGAAATAAGGAAGTAGCATAGGCTAAAGTGTTCGTAAAAAGATGGTTGCTATGTGACTGAAGTTCCTTTGTTTGTATGGACAGGACTTGACAAATTCCCGTTTGGTAAAAATATAAGTTTTTTAAATCTGAAACCAATAACAAGGAATATCTCAAAAACGATCCACTCCACAAAAAAAATGTATATAACAAATTGTACGTTCTAACGTGATCTACATTTTCTTTGGAGTAAGTTTTTATCTATCTCTTACAGTTTGCCAGTTATGCAAATTTCAGTAAAATTCATGAAGTAGTCTTCAGAGGCTATTCCCAGAATATTCAAGATATTCATTTTATTTGTCAGGTATATATCTTTAATATACAATATTTTTATCAAAATTGTTAGAGCCATTTTTTAGAAAATCAAAATTTTTTAAAATTTTTCCATGTAAAGGGTAGTTGCAGGTGGGAGGGATTTTCTTGAAAATCTTCATGTCGCATCATTAGAAGATACTGGAATTAAATACCAAGTTTGGTATTTAATGGAATTTTCATTTTTGAGACACACACACACACACCACACACCACACACACACACACAGACAGACACCCCCGCGCGCGCGTGCACGCCCACAGACTGACATTTCTCTAAAAATGCTTTTTTTGAATCCAGGATGCCCTAAAACATGTTTTCTCTGTATCAAATCTTTGGGTGCATTACAATACCTTTTCTATACACTATGTACATAGCATGTATAGAGAAAGTAAAAATGTTCTAATATGCACTGCATATGGAACATTATGGAAGGCTTGAACAAATTATGATTAGCAATCTTAGCACAAACTTTAACCTCATTAAAAAAAAATCTGATATGTTACACTCACATGACTTCTTCTAGCTGTTCTACAAACTTCTTACAAAAGATTATTCTTCTTTCTACACCATACTAATCGAGCCAAACTTTAAACTTTAGCAGAATGTTCTTATAACTTAGTTCCTTACAAGTAGAGGAGACCTAAGGGAATATACTAGGCTAAGTCAACACTGAAATGCCTTAAAAGCTGTCATTATGCGATTGTTATTGCAAATCACTTCTTTGCTTGGCCAGGAGTAGAACAAAGAAAAAGGGCTCTTCCTGTCTGAGAAAAGTATAAGCACAAGGAGTATCTCAGAAACAATTACTTCCACAATAAAACTGTATAGGACATACAGTGAGTGTTTTGACAATATGTACGTTTTTTATGCAGTAAGTTCTTGTCTTATCTCTTATGGTTTAGCTTTTAAGCAGAATTCATCCAGAATAAAGTGGTCTTCAGAGGCTATTCCCAAAAAATTCAAGATATACATTTTATTTGGAATGTAAATATCTTTAACATACAGGATTTCAACATATTTTTTTAGAAAATCAAAATCTTCAAAAATTTTTCCATATAAAGGGTAGTTTGTGGTGGGGGGATTTTCTTGAAAATCTTTGTGTCACATTCTTGGAAGATACTAAACCTAAATACCAGTTTTGTATTTAACAGTCTTTTCATTTTTAAGATAAGCTGTCCAGAAACACACACATGCGGACCTTTTACTAAAAAATTTTTTTTGGACTCAGGGAACCCCAAAACATACATTTCCAGTGAAATCTCGACATCAAATTTTTGAGTGGAATAGAATGCCTTCTCTATCCACTATATAAATTATACATATGGGGCTAGAGAAAGTAAAAATCCAGTGTTTCCAAGACAATCGCATTTACAAAGGCACTAACTCAAGGAATTGCAGACAACTTTTGCCACTGTTTGCCATCATGATGCACTTCTTCAAACTTACTCATTTGTTTACCTGATTGGAACAAGAAAAACATTTATAAGGTAGTTATTACAACAAAAACTCTCTTTTACTCCAACTTTACTCTTTATTTCTTGCACAAACTGATTAAAATCAGAATCTGCTCACATATGTCTTTATTCAATATTTTTGTAACAATTTTGCCATATAGTTTCCTTTTGACATTTGCTGCAACTGCTTTTGCACGCTACAAGTTTCCCATCAAACCACTCAACTCTGCTTGCTATCCACTCCCAGTTGAAATTGAACTCTGGGCAGGGCTCATTCTATTTATACCTGTTGATCATGTGGCAGGAAACTTCCAGAAGCAAACACTTGTGCAAACCACTGCAGATGTCATAAGCTTACTCAGATATAACAATACCCGGTTGTGATGTCAAAGAACTTACCGACAACACATGTGTCCACTCACACAAGTGCAACAATCGCAGCTTCGATGTCAAAAGAACTTGCCAATGGCACACAATGCAGGTGTAACAATGGATGGCAACAATCGACAATGACTTAAGCTATTCTCACATGTTTGGCAATTACGGCTGCAAAGCTGTAGTTATACACACTATTCTCAGTACTGAGGATTCCACTCAAACCAGGACATTATCTATATGATGATTAACTTGAAGCAAAATAGTCATATGCACATTTTGTAATATTTGCATTGATTGGTGCTGTATATCAAGTATCCGAGGCAGAGAGTTGTGTATACAAAGCCAAATAGGAGGAAATTGGAAGAAATGAAGATCACTTTTCACCCATATATGTAAAATTTACTTGGGTCATTCAAAAAGTACCCATATTAGGAATGAAGATGTCAGTTTTTTTAAACACAAATTACTTATTTCTCAACATAGTTCCCTTTTAAGGAACATTTTTGCCATTTTTTTAACACCTTCAAAAATAGAATTGTTAAGCTCTGCAAAATCAACCTGTCTCGACAACGACCTCATTTGATTTAAACTTTTTTCTTTCAAGCCATTCCTCAGGTTTGGGAACAAGAAGAAATCGCAGGGAGCCAGGTCAGACAAATATGCAAGATGTGGCAGCGGTTTGGCAACAACTCAGGATGAATGTGCTGTCTTCTTCATCAAATGGTGCCATGTCCCCCAACTTCTTGTCAATTTGGGCCACTAACTCACTGTAATATTGCGCAGTAACCTTATTTTCTTTTTCTAAGACATCAGTGAGAATGGCACCCTTTGTACCCCAAAAAATCATCTGCATCACTTTTCCGGCTAATGGGACTGTCTTGCCTTCTTTGGAGCAGATTTACTGGAGGCAACTCATTGCTTTGATTGTTACTTTGATTCTGGAGTATAATGATGAATTGAGATGGAGACAACACGACACAAAAAGTCCTTCAGATTTAACTTCAACAAATAGCTCCAAACACAGCTACAAACCTGAAAGCCACAACTGCTTCCTGTCTAATGTGAGCAACTGTGGTATCCATCGAGCTGACATCTTTTTCATCTCCAATTTATCATACAAAATAAAGATTACTGTTCCCTTACATAAATCTATGGCCTTTGTCACCTCAAAAAACTTTTGTTCGATGATTAGTGAGAATCTTACCATAGACTTCTAAGGTTTTCCTCAGTAAACACATCTGCCAGGTGTCCTGGAAGCTTCTTATCAAAAATATATGTTTGACCACACTGTAAGTCATTGAACCAGCATGTAACTTATCATAGATGAAAAAAGGTAACCATAAATGGCAACCAATTTTGCTTTTTATCATCTCACAAGTTTTACTAAAGTAAAAGGCATTTAGAGAATGATAGTGCACTTTTTCCACTTTAGCGAAAACACATTTAATAACTAATTAAAATGCCTGCAATCCAAACTAACCTATGAATCAGTACCAAATTTGTTTTGGCAACGCCATCTATTTTGAAATGCAGGTAACTACTGAATTGCCCTCAAACACCTTATTTTAATTTAATTCAATGGAAGTAATATTTTTGTAAGCTTTCTTGTGAATTCTTGTTGCTTCCATGGTGTAATTGTTACTATGCATGCATCTAGTATGTACTCAAGGTTGTAGGTTCAATTCCAGCAGAAGATAATGGATTGTTTGCAACAAACTCTTAATATGGCTTCCTTTTAATTGCTTGTCCCATGTAATCTGTTTTTGCAGGTAAAAGAATCCCATACCTTGAAAGAGGTCAGTGGGCAAGATTCCACCATTTTCACATCTGCAAGTTGTGATTTCATCCTACGATCCCATTTATGAGTAGAAATTGATCCCTCATCACCATGTGTGCACAGTAGCAATATCCAAACTAGAAAACACTATGAGATGTCCCAAATACCAGAAATTAATGGAATTCTACTCAATTTATTCACCCTTTGCAGCGTCCTTAACTATAACCATCACTCATTACTCACTGTAGGCCAGTATTGTGTAACAGAACTACCTGGGTGTTTCAATATTTGCCAACTTCCTGAAAATGAAACCACTCAAGTACCCTCGTCCAGCAAAGCATAATTTTGGAATGATATTAAATTTAGAATGTGTAAATAAAACATTCACAGATTGATGAAGTTCAGCATATTGTAAAAATGAGACACAAAAATCTCCCCAACTCCAACTATCATTTACAAGAAATTAATTTTTTTTTATTTTAGCTAAACATTAAGACATCTGCATCATAAAATATAAACCTTGAATTTTCTGGGCATATCTTTCATATCCTTTTCATTCAAACTGAATATAGTATAGGCCACCTCTATGATATGGGGGTAGCATGTCTGCCTAACATTCAAGTGGCCCCAAGCTCAAAATTAGATTAGGGTGAGTTTTCTAGATAAGTTTTAACTTCTGGAGCGTTTCCTTATCCTGAGATAAGGATATCTGGCAACTCAGCTCCAGGGGCCCGCAGCCCATGTATTACTTCACCTATTTCATGCATTCAAGATCCATAATGATACCAGATCAAAGGACATAAAACTAAAAACAAATGTTTAAATAAAAAATATTAAATAAAATAACAAAAAATTCTATACTTCTACAACCCCCCCCCCCACACAGAGTGGCAGGCGAGAGAGAGAGAGAGAGAATAATTTACCACACAAAACAAATTTAGACCTGTTTAAATAATATAGATTGTAAAACAAACTTTTTGTGGTATTAAACATAGATATTTCTTATTGGCTTAAAATTTACAATACTTGTTTGAAGTGTTGAGAATGATTTGCTATTTCTTGTGCTCATGTAAAGATGGAATTTCAAAACCAATCAATAGCACATCTGCTTTTAAAATATGATCATTCAACCTCGTGTATCACTTAATAGCTGTAGGGGAATGAAACTACTTTTGTGAAACTTTATCTGAGCTAAACCAAAATAGAAAAGTGTGTGGAACAATACATAGAGAAACTTAAATATAAAACAGATTATGTGCTTTCTGCATGGCTAAAACCATGTTTACTTTGATATGTGATCCTAAAAATAAGGCAATATTTCTAGAATGAGCTAGGGATCAACAAGGGTGAACTCAGTTTACGGTTAAAGGGTGTAAAAATTCCCCACTTGTTAGCCCCCCATATTAGCAGTAATAAATGGTAAAAATTCATTATAATACACCCTTTTTATTCTGAACAAGAAACACATGAATATAAATCTATTTTTTATTTTACACTATTGCTGACTGGCTCTGCAGATTATTCTCTAAACTGCATTTACAAAGCTATTCTGTTAACACACAAAGATATAGCTGGCACTTCTACTTAGAGCTATATAGCATTTTCTGCTTTAGAAAACAATTTTATATATGTACACTACTATGAATGCATTTGAAACTAACAATTTATTTGCAAGTTGGCTGTATATTTCATTAATAATACCTACAGTTCTTATTGACAAAATATGGCACATACTATAGAAAACTTTACATACTAAACTATGAACCAGCATAGCTATTGGAGGCTTTCATTTTTTATTTTATTTTATTTTTTCAAATTCTAAGCATGAGCAAATTAAAGGTAAGTACTGCCTTATGCTGCATCTCGTGTTGAGCCTTTTAATTAATGTAACTGCAGAAAATGTTATAATAATGCACTGTTTTTGGGAAGCAAAAAAACAACAATTTTGTTCCAGTGCCAAATAAAGAAAACATGAGTAGCAGTGTCTACTATATTATTTGTGTTGGGGAAGGCTCAGTCCTACTCACGCTTGTCACCTCGATCTTTATCCTTGTTGGTGACGTGTGAGGAAGGAGGTAAAACAGCCATCGTGGTAGTTCCCGGAGGTGGTCCAGTTGTCGGTTTCTCACCTGGGGTAGTGATGCCTGCCGCAGCCCCTGTTGTACCTACAGCACCCGTACCAGTAGCAGCCTTCTGTTTCAGCATTGTCCAGTCAAATGTGTAATCGTACTGGTGGTTCAGTGTTCGGAAAAGGATTCTGAACAACTGCCTTAGGTACATATAATCTGGACCTTCTTCAAAACGCAGGCCTCGGCAATAGTTCAAGTACATGGCAAATTCTGCTGGGAAACCCTAAAAATAAAAATTTCAATCCAAATCAATCAATCCAAATATGCTTAGGTAACATTACTATGATACAGTCACGAAGTTCAAGTTGTGTTTTGTGCAACTACAATGCTCATTACTAGTGATAGTTTTAACCAAGCAAATTACAATGTTAATTTGTTGTTTGAGAGTAAAACATGTTTTGTGTAATGTTCATTAAGAATGATGTGGGACAATTGCTAGAAGTTCCATTAACAATAAGAAAAAGATTAAAAAAAGGGATTTATTGTACTGAAAGATTCAGTCTGATTGAGTTCATTAGACATTCCATTTAAATATTAATGGCCCAATTGTGCTTAAAACAATACATGCATCAAAACCATTCACTATATAGTAAATGTCATTGTACATACACACCTGAAAATCATAATTATTGCTCCTATTTCTCAGTCTTTGTATTTATGATGAAATTTATTGTACTAAAAATTAACTTGCTTTATAATTATATAAAAAGAATTTAGTCAGTTTTTGTAACACAAACATCACTTAGTAATTACTTACTGGAACTGTTTTCAGGAACACTTTTCCCATTTTCAACCCTTAATTCCCACTAAATCTTGCTTCATTGGCATCAATGATGAGCGTATGGTGGTGTATCACTTGTGGGGGCATCTGGTGCTAGATCTATGAACTTCCAAATGTTGCTGTATGGCGGTAAATCAAAATTCATGATATGGCTCTTTTTCTTCATGATGTAGATCTTCTCCCAGACATCTAATTGTGTGTGTTTATGCGCTGGTTTTAACAGTTGTATATTAGGTGTGATTTTGTGTCCTGATGTACAAAAATGATGGGTAACTGCCGATTTCTCTGTTTGTATTTTAGGTTTCTCATGTGTTCCTTTACTCTAGTTTCCAAAAGTTGCCTATCATGAAGAAAAAGAACCATATGAGCTTTGGTTTACCACCATACAGCAACATTTGGAAGTTCATAGATTCAGCACCAGATGCCTGCACAAGTGATACACCACCACATGCTCATCATTGATGCCAATGAAGGATTTATTCGGAATTAAGGGTTGGAAATGGGAATAAGTGCTCCCGAAACAGGTCCCAGTAAGTAATTACTAAGCGTTGTTTGTGCTACAAAAACCAACTCAAATTCTTTTGATTTAATTTAATCACATCACTGTCACATGCTTCTTTGCATATTTGTGCAAGATTTCTAAAATGCTTTATAATGTTTAAATAATAGGAGGATGGTGTTTATTTTTCAAAAATAACAAGATAATGAAAGGATATTGTATCATATGCTAAGATCGTTCTCTACTGTATCTGCCCTGAACACCACATTTTCATATTACTCTGCGCAGTGCATACACAGCATATGCAATTATGCCCAATAAATGCCGAGTTTCGATAAATTGAATGGATTTTATATACAAATAACAGTGAAATGTAGCATCTTGTAATGAAATTATTATATGTTATCAATTAGCACGTTATAAAAGTAATAACATTAAAAAAAAAATTGGTATCTAGTTTCTACTCTTATACAGTGTTGTAGTCTGGGGTCAATTAGAGTATTCACTGCAACTATGTGCTGGGAACTGCCTCTCGTCTTAATTAAGCTCAGTATGTTTCTTATTTTGGGAGGAGTCTTAGTAGCTAGCCTCCAGGAGCACTAGAATCAAACTACTGCATTTTGTTTACATATGGAGCTCTGTGACTACACTTCCCTTCAAATAGTTACTGCGACAGAGGGAAGAAACACAAACCTGTAGTTTAAAATGAACTTCAATAATCTTCTTATTATGTTGGTTAACTCCATGGCACGACAGCTCACCGGGAACTTTGGCCTACCGCCCGGCCGCTGCGTCCCCCATCTCGGTCCACTACAGACGTCATGGATGGGGTGCAGTATTGGAGGGTGAGACGTGGTCAGCGCCTCGAGTCCCTCCCGGCCGGTTAATGCAGTCCTCATGACCTGGAGCCGCTACTTCTCCATCAAGTAGCTCCTCAATTGGCCCCCCAGGGACCTTACGAGGCTGAGTGCACCCCGGGCCAGGTCTCCCAGCAGGGGAAAAATCCCCACGCCGGTACTGGGGATCGAACCCAGGTCTCCCGCTTGGTAAGCAGCTGCGCTACCATTATATTGGTTACATTATTATTATATTATTATTATTAATCACAGTGAACATCAGTTTGGGTCAAACAAGCTGAGGTAATACTCCTACAGTTTTGGTGTTATGTTTCTGCTCTGAAGTTTTGTGATGGTGGACCTCAGTAAATGTCAATCTATGAAGTGAGTAGCATTTTTACATTTTACTGTAATGAAGGTTTTCCTCTACTATTTTTTACCAATAAATACAAAAATTAGTATTCCTGTTTAATTTCTAGAAATGTTTACTTTTCTAGCACCTTGTTAAGTAGAGGAAGTCATGACATTGGAACTTTACAGGAAACAGATGTTTTGAGGCCCCATAAATAAATAAAGAATAACAAACAACTTGCCTGTAAAGAGCACAACTCAAACAAAAAGCTTGATAAATACCTTTTTGTATTTAAGACCAATGCATTCCAAGGATACAGCACAAAGATTTTCAAGAAAATGCCTATCCCTAACTACCCTTACATGAAAAATGCTTCAGCATTTTTTATTTACTCAAAAAGTATAATTTTGATTAAAATATCATATACTCAAGACATTTAAATCACATAAAATGTATGTGTTGAATTTTCTGAAAATTGCCTGCAAGATCTCTTCATTTGCAACAAATTTTATTACTCATTCACATTAAGATATACGAAAATGTAACCAAGTTTAAACAGATAATTCATGTAAGGTTTTAGGGGTCACCTGGCTTTTCCAATATATTTATTATAGATTTTAATTTTTCAGTAATTTGTCACTTTTTGAAGTGATGCTTCCTTGTGATGTGTGTGAGAGAGAGTGGGGGAGGGGGAGTGAGTGGTGTACCTACACAAAATACTATTTCTGCTAATGTTTATTTCAACACAAAGTAAATAGAAAAATGAGGAAGAGCAAAAATGGTTTGTCGACTATATAAAAATATATAACTAGAGATCATAAGAAGGTAACATCACATATTTTTTTGATAATAGTAGTTTGTTGCCACAAGATTTGAGCTGTGTCACACTCTTAAGAATTCAGCACCATTTGTGAGGAAACTTGCACAAGGTAAAAATCTGCTGTGTTGCATTCATATGACTTAATTATTCCTACAAAAATGTATTCTATATACTCCATTTTAACCAAGGTAAACGATAACAGAAATGTTCATATTACTTCTTTCCTTATAAGTACATGAGTAATACAGGAATATATGTACTAAACTAAAGCATAGCTGATCACTAAAGTGATTCCATTCTCTTTGCCTGACCAGCAGAAAGAAACTGAACTACAACTTCCCATTTGAGAAAGGTATAAAATTGAAACTAATAACAAGGAATATCTTGAAAGTGGGTAAAAAAAAGTATTAAAAATGTGTTTTACAAATTGTGTGTTTTGACAAGATCTACATTTTTATGTAGTAAGTTTTTGTCCTCTTATGGTTTACCAATTATGTGTCATCCAGAAAGAAGAGGACTTCAGAGGCTATTCCAAGAAAATTCAAGGTATGTTTATCTTAAAACATATGGTATTTTAATCAAAATTGTATGAGCCATTCTTGAAAAAATCAAAATTTTCAAAAAATAGTCCATGTAAATGGTAGTATGGGGTGGGGGATTTTCTTTAAGATCTTTATATCACATCCTTGGAAGATATTGAACTTGAAAATCAAGTTTTCTAAAAAAATAGTTTTTTTTAAATTAGAGGGACCTTAAAACATATTTCTGGAATCTCCACATAAAATTTTTGGGTGGAATACAACTTCCCCTACTATACTTACTGCACTGATCACCAGGCCTCTCCCCAGATGAACCTTCCACTTCCTGCACTATGTTCTCAGGTATCGTATGCAAAACATGTGGCCTAGATTGCTCATTGCACAATTTCATATGAAAGTTATTTAAGTACATAATCAAATTTCTGTGGTGTTACTGTTGTTATTGTTGTTGCAATAATACGAGTATGTACATAAAGCAATAAGGTGTTGCTTATGGGCATTAATGTTAAAACTTCACAGTAGTGATACAGATTGGCAACATTGTCACTCTTGGCAGCTAGAAATGCCATATCTGAAGATAGAATGCTTGAACAGTAAGTATGTGTTACAATTATGTGAGTACAGGGAATAACACCTCCAATCTCTCCACTAACATAGCTGTCAGACTTTATGACTGTAACCTCATTTAAATACTGCTCCTGCAATCGGACCATATTTTAAAATTAAGAAATACCTACCTTGCACAGGACTTCTACAGGTGTGGACATTTTCTTCTCACTAATCTTCTCATATTTCTGTTTTTTTGTTGCAGCCTGTAAAACAATGTGAAATAATTACAAAAATATGGTGCTTGGTTTCATGAAAATTTGAAAACAGCAATAAATAGTGTTTTAAGATTCTAAAAGACTAAGTAAAATAATCATTAAACTTGGTTTGCAGCAGAGGCATATTCTGTGGCCTGAATAGGTTAGCTGTAAAGCCCAGTAAATTTGTTAAGAAATAATTTATATCATATCTATAAATAATAAGGAATGGAGTTTTATTTAGGGCGCTCTTTAACTGCTGTGGTTCTCATAGTCTATTCTACACTGGGCTGAAACACTGATTAATTTTGCTCAGAGGCCTCTTTATCAGACTTTAGGTTCTTTTATGTGCCGTAAATCAACAAATGTATTCCTAGTTTGTTGACTGTCTAAATTCTAGCCTACTGTTACAGCATAAAATGGGCTCTTTGTGATAAAACTCAATTCTGTTTGCAATGTATTGTAAGCCTGACTTCTAAGACAGGAGCAGCATGACTGACCAATGTAGTGTAGAGAGCACATTAGCAGGACAAGACAAAAAAGTAGAAATCAGTAAAACAAGCCTCACAGGTTTTCTCTCTTGCCATGTACAGCATAGTAT
Source organism: Hymenopus coronatus (assembly GCA_030762935.1). Lineage (NCBI taxonomy): Eukaryota > Metazoa > Arthropoda > Insecta > Mantodea > Hymenopodidae > Hymenopus > Hymenopus coronatus. The sequence goes on from CM060897.1 coordinate 35,762,857, forward strand.
TGACAAGTGTTGAGAAACCAAAGTAGTCCCGATAATTCTTCGAGTATCGCATAGAGTTTTATTACTGAAGATAAGAGTTTCTCAATTTTGCTAATAGGCACAAAATCAGAAATTATTAATTTCAAACTTAAATGGACTTTGTTATTTTCCATTATTTTTTAATTTAAAGGTCTAGTTAATGAGTAATTACAATGTTATATTCTTCTTTGTACTTTTTTTTTATCATCATCATCATCACCATCATCTGTAGGTATGACATTTCATTGAAATGATTTACATTGTTAGAGATAACTTTCATTAAATCCAGAACAAAAATACATACATGATTTGCCAGTGAAATAAAAAGAGCTAGCCCAGAACTTGTTGTAGCATATGCCTCTGGTCTAGAAACTAAAACTGTATAGAGAATACCTGTTTGTATACTATGCTATGCACATAATACATGAGCCCCCCTCTGGTACTGTGAAATTCACTTTTACATTCTCATATTTCAGGCTAAATGAAAATATGGAAACAACAAAAAGCCAAACCAGTTTAAAATATTGTCACACTTAGGTATGTACATCCTTGAACTGTTGGTCAACGTGTGAGCACTGCACTTATTTTTTATTTCAGTGTTATAATGTTTATCATTGAATTAATTTGGTATGAGTTCTGGAGTGTTCAAACATTCATTTTTCTATAGATAGCAGAAGCCATATACATCAATGAACTCAGGGTGTGGCTCACATGTCAACCATTTGTTACTTTTTCCTGCTACATTGTTAACTGCTGATATATCCTCTGCATTTCTTATGGTGCATGAAAGACAAGAGCCTGGTTGGTTACCTAATAGGAAGAAATGAACAATGCCATTCAAATGGGGGTGTGCAAGATGGAGCCTTGTTGGTTGATTGTTAACCCATTTGTTGCTGATATACGATTCCATCATTCTTTCAACTACATAATTTTTGCTCAAGAAAACTATGCTCTCTGCAGTTCTTGTAATATTTTTGTCAGAATGGTGGATTGTTAAAAGCTACTTTACGTGTATTTATGAGACCTATGTTATGCAATCAGGCTCATCCTGATAAACAGAACAGATATATAATCGCAAAATTATGGGAAGAAGTGGCAGTTGAAATGGATACCAATAGTAAATGCATTTAATAAACTCTGAGGCTATGTATTCCACACATATTCTCTTTTGAGTTGAGAATAAATAAACTAATGTGATTAATGTCCTGTATGATTGTCACAGGGTAAACTGTGCAGTGAAAGTGAAGTGAGAACACTGGACTGGAAGATTTCAAAGCTGCAATCAGGTGATCCAGGAAATCAGTGGCAGACTTCATCCTGGCTAGTTTACTCCTTAATACCATTTCTTTTTTTGCATAAATAGGGGAGTACAGGAAATTTGCAAGAGTTCAATTCATTGCAAAATTGCCATCATTCTCATCACCAGACATGACATGTAGCATTATAAGAAAGTAGGAATCCTGTACACAACATAGACAAAATTCAAAAAAATACTGAGCAGTACTGTTGATAGAAAAAGAAAAGGCCCAAGTAAACAAATTGATGAAGCTATACTGGAAGTAAAAAATTCCCTTAACGTTTGTATAAATGATAATTATAATATTCACCATACATGTTTCTCAACACATTGACTGGACTGAACAGAATATTTTGTCATTGCTGATTGTAACATTACACACCTAGTTGCACTATTGTTTAACAAAAACATTTCATCACTGCTACTGGAATCCATAACTAAATCTCACATATGCTTCATCTTTAGTGCATTGACAAGCGGTCAACTTGGTATCAGACCATGCCATGGCCAAGTGGTTAGATCACTCGCCTCTCACCTAGGTGACCAGGGTGCGATCCCAAGCAACCACATGTGGGATTTGTGGTGGACAAAACAGTGCAGGGGCAGGGTTTCTCCAGGTTATCAGGTTTCCCCTCCCATTGCATTCCACCGGTGCTCCATCTTCATTCCATGTTTCATCAGTGTCAATTGCCTGTGGTGCCATATGTAGTAAAAACAGGCATTAAACACTATAATATTTTTAAAAAAAAAACCTAGTAGCAGACCAGATTCCACACTCAAACTATGTGCCTAACAACCCATCAGGTAATAATGCAATAAACCTGGTAATAAACATGCACTCACTATTGTATTAATTATCTGCAGATAAAATTATATTTTTCATTTAGATTGCATAATAAATGGTGTTCTGTAATGAGAGAATGGAAGTCTGATTATATTATTGTGAAGATGGAACAGGCATTATTGTCTAATCCCTGAAGTGCAGAAGAAGAAAAGATATTGCACCAAATATGATTACTAACACTGCAAATCACAAACCTATCAGAATAATTGCTGAATAAGAGTAGGAGGATGGTTGGTACTACACAATGTTGACCAACCACTAGAGTTAACTATATTCACAGGATTGCTTCTCTGTTACTTCAACCATGTACTGAAGTATGCATGAGGGAACATAACTTAGTTCTGTAAATGTACTTCAACTTCAACAAATAATTATTTTAAAATGTTAAAAAAGCCATTACATACGGTGAAGCTATCAATTTTGTTCAAATGTGGACATCTATTTCCAACACGTGCTCCACTTGGTCATGGTGTAGATGGAGTTACCCTGGACACACGTTTCAACTACCTTTGTTGTCATCCTCTTCCAGGTTAGCAGACCTCTGAGGAAGTTGGGCAGCAACGACATCTAATATAGGCGTCTGACCAATAGTAGTGGCATCAGGTCTATATTAGATGTCGTTGCTGCCCAATTTCCTCAGATGTCTGCTAACCTGCAAGAGAATGACAACAAAGGTTGTTGAAATGCGCGTCCAGGGTAACTCCATCTACATCATGACCAAGTGGAGCATGTGTTGGAAATAGATGTCCACATTTGAACAAAATTGATAGCTTCACTGTAGGTAAATGGCTTTTTTGACATTTTAAAATTATAAAGCAAACAGGCTTCAAAAGCCAAGGAGGAAAAAAACCAAGGTATGTGGAAAAAGTCTTTTAAAATGGTTGACCAACAAGTAACTGTGTATGATTTTAATATTGCTTACTCATATCAAAAGGCTAACTTCAAAAGATTTGTCAAATTACAAACCAAAAGAAGACATATAATGGCTAATATAAAATTCTTGAATGTACGTCTTAGCTACAGAGTCACACCACATTTTGTTAAAAAATATGCGAAATTTAATGATTATAATCAACATCAAAAATGGCCAAAAAGTGTATAGTAAAAACGGAAAAACAAGAACATTACAAAGTTTTACATAGAATTGAAGTGCAACTTTATCAATTATACCTATATATGATGAGTAAAGTAGATTTTCCACTTTGGAGAAACTTTGAAGAAAATTACCTTAAATACTTCAATTTTGTTATGAAAAAGAAAACTTTAAAAAAGAAATTAAATGATCTTAAATATGAACAGTTACCATGCTTTCAACAACATAAATTACACAAAAGTAAAAATAGTAACCATGTAGTTTATTTATCCAGTGAAACTTTCAATAATCAAGAATTGCAGCTGTTGAATAAAGGTTTTAAAACTAGCCTAAACTTCTCAGAAGATATTCGTGATCTTGCAGCAGACATAAGCTTAGCCTCTTGGGATCTTACACAAACTGCTGCCAACACATTAAAATTACAATGTGCAGAAATATTTAAAGGTTTACAGTACAATCGTATGAAAAATCCAGCATTAAAGCTAATCAAATCCATGAACGAATGTCCTGTAGTATTTTTAAAAGCTGACAAGGATAATCAAATAGTAATTTTAAATATAGAAGATTATAATTCTCGAGTTTTGCAGTTACTAAAAAAATATGACTATACTTAAATAAACAAAGATCCACTAAATATATGTGTTAAACTTGTTAACCATGCAATAACAAACAACTTCATACCAACAGAGTTTAAAAAATTGTTAAAAATCAGTAATCTTATACTACCCAAGATTTACTGCCTGACAAAAACACACAAAAAAAGGTGGGAGCATGTGGCCTATAATTAATAATATAGGTTCTCCCAGTTATAACCATTCCAAATGGTTTACATAAAAACTTAATTCACTGAAAAAGTATGCATCTTTGAATGTTAAAAACTCTTTACAGTTAATTTAGTAAAATCAAACAACTTACAATTAGAGAAGACACACTTGTTTCCTTTGATGTTACTTCTTTTATTTACTAATGTACCACTTGAGAAATTACTAAAAGAATGGTTAACTTCCATTGCAGTTGACGATACCAACATCAAAGAACTAATTACACTTACAGATTGCTGTATTAATCAATCATTCTTTACCTTTGACAATAAATTTTATAAACAGACAAAAGCCATGGGAAATGCACTTTCACCTTTATTAGCAGATTTATATATGAGTTCTCTGGAAACAACAGTCACTAAAGAACATCCTGAAATATTAAAATTATGGCATAGATATGTGGATGATATTTTTGCTATCATCCCTAACAAAGCCATAAATAAATCATTGGATATACTTAATGCTCAGGATGAAATTATTAAATTCACTATGGAAATTGAAAATAATTGTACGCTACCTTTCTTGGGTATAAAGATTTTTAGAAAGAATGTGTTAAAGTTTGGTATTTATAGAAAACCAACCCATGTGGATAATTATATAAAAATTAATAAATGCAGTCCTAAAAGCCAACAACATGCTGTTTTTCAAAGTTTAATATATAGGCTAATTAATGTACCTTTAACAGAGGAAGAATACAAAAAAGAATTTAAATATATTATGAAGGTTGTACAAAATAATGGATTTGAAAGACAATTGATTTATAGTATTTTGAATAAACAAGAAAAACAAAATATGAAGAAAGAAGTTAGCTTATTAAAACCAATAAATGACGATTTGAAGTATAAAAGATTTAATTATCATCCAAAATTGTTTCCAGAATTTAAAAAAATATTTGAACAAATATAATATAACACTTGCCCTTTGCAGCAGATTTAATTTGAAGGAAATGTTAAATAAACCACTTGATAGAACAGTGAATAAGTTAAATAAATCTGGTATCTATCAAATAAACTGCAATGATTGTGAAAAAGTTTACATTGGTAGAACAAAGAGAAACTTAAAAGTTTGTCTTAAGGAACATCAAAGAAATATAAAATTAAAACAGTTGTATAAATCAGCAGTAGCCAATAATTTCTGGAGTACCAACCATGAAATGGGGCAGGAAATCAAATTATTGAAAGCCATTAATACTCCTTCAAAGTTGATATTCGGGAAAAAATCTTCATTCATAGTAATAGCAGCAATGTGGTTAATTTTGAAATACCACCAGCAGGCACCATATTAAAATTTGTACAAGCAATTGAAAGTCAAGCTATAGACTCAAAACTAGCAAACAGTTCCGAGATGTCCCTCCAGAGGTCACCAAGGACTCGAAAAAAGAAGACAGATGTCAATGATGTCCGGCTTCTACCACCTGATGCCACTACTATCAGTCAGACACCTATATTAGATGTCGTTGCTGCCCAACTTCCTCAGACATCTGCTAGCTAACCTGCAAGAGGATGACAACAAAGGTTGTTGAAATGCGCATCCAGGGTAACTCCATCTACATCATGACCAAGTGGAGCAAGTGTTGGAAATAGATGTCCAGATTTGAACAAAATAGTTATTTATTGAATCCAAAGGCATCACTCCTGGTTAGCAGTTCAAGTCAGAACTTTAACACTTACGAATTTAAACTTTTCTTAATATGACCAGTCACAAGTTTATCACAATGGAGATCCAAAAGCACAAAGTTTGAGATTCCGTACTTCAAATGTAAAGTTGCATCATTTCTAGACAATGGTTATACATACACATGGAAGGCTACTGATGCACACTACTGACTTGCAGAATACACATGCTGATAGGAGTAAAATAAATGGTGTTTTATTTATGGACACTCTAACTGCTGTGGTTCTCAGCTTTCCATTCTATATTGGGTGTGAAAGACCGCTTAATTTTGCTCAGAGGCCTCTCTATCAGGCTTGAGGTTCTTTTACGTGCCGTAAATCTACGGACCCACGGCTTTACTTCCCTTCCAAAGGAAGCCATGCTAAGGATTTTTCCATCGTCGTCCACCGGGTTTGAACCCACGACCTTGGGTATATGAAGTTAGCATGGTGACCATTACACCACAGAGTGTTTATCCCTAGTTATGCTATGCACAAATATCCTAAATGAAAATAAAATATACACAAGAATTTGTATGTAAAAGTTTAAACTGTAACAATAGCAATACCCTTAGTTTCCTTTTAGAGTTTAGTCGTCCTATGTGGTGTCCTGTTACCATGTTAACTTCTTATACCAAAGGTCGTGGGTTCAAACCCGGTAGAGGGAATGGAATTTTTCAGGCACAAAAATCCTTTGTATGGCTTCCTTTGGAAGGGAAGTAAAGCCATCGGTTCCGTGTTGTAGATTTACAGTATGTAAAAAGATCAAAGCTGATAAAGAGGCCTCTGAGCAAAATGATGTGGTGTTTCACGTCCAATATAGAATGGGACGTTGAAAACCACAGCAGTTAACAAGCGTCCATAAATAAAACTCCATTTACATTAACTTTTTTATAGTTTATATACTCCTATATACAAGATGGGCTTAAGGCTGCCTGATTTGCAGTTTATTTACATATTTAGATTCAAAAATGCTTCACATTCTGAAAGAGCAATTAAAGTCACACATGTTACTTTGGTTTGAAGTTCATCTCAAAAGCATTACACCCTTCTGCTAATGCTGCCCAGTTTTCAACAAGATTTTTCAATTTATTTTCTCTTCACACACATGTGTACTACATTTAAGATACAATTTGAAAACTTTCTCCCAAATTCGGTCATATTCTGCACAAGGTCTGATCTTTCGATACAAATGCTCTTCATCTTCCCTTGACTGCACATGTGAACACACTGTTTTAATATGTGCAGTACTACTTGCATAATTCAAGCATTTTTAATTCAAATTATTCTTTAATTCAAAATTGTCTTTTGTCCCCTTGAATTTGCTGTGTAAACAGTGCATATATAGCATGTTTTATTAAAACATAATTTTATTGTACTATGAGTTTTTACACAAGACTTCATCAAATTGTTACATAACAGAACCAGTATTATCATCAGCTACGATACCGGGTTTAGCTGTGTAAGTAGCACTTTTGATGAAGCCTTGTGTACATTGACTCTTAGTACAGTACTATTAATTGAGCTTTACAGTGTTTAACTTCCAATTCATTACTATTGTTAAACATTATTTTGATTAATGAAGAAAAAATCTTGGAAATGAAGCCAAGTTATGTAATGTGGCAAGGTGAGTGGGGATTCAAATGAAAATGAGTAAAATTCTAATTCTAAAATTGAAGTGTTAGCATTTTTTCTGCTTTCGAGAAGTGATATGCATGAAAATGTACTACCTCTCTGAGTGACTGTACTACGCTGCATCCATGAGAATGTTTCAGAGAAGAATTTGTAGTATAGAGTTATTACAGTCTAAGAAGAGCTCAAGTATGGCTCAGATGATAAATTCTTTGGTCAGTCTTTTGGGACAGTGGAAGGGGGACACAAATAACCAACGTAAGCATGAGTAACCTGTTTTTGTATCGTTGACTTTTGCAATGTCTTGAAAGACTCGAGAAAACCAGCAAGGTTTATGCATTTCTTAGAGAACATATGCTCTAGTGCCTCTAACATTCTACATATGATGTACCCACAGCCAACATATGTTAGAATGATTCACATCATCAGGCATATCATTGTGTACTGCTGTTGCTGCTCTACATATTTTTTGTATTACTGTATAATATACTCAACTGACTTCAAAGTAAATGTTGCATACATTGCCTATACATTTCTTTAATTAGCTTCATGGAAAAACTTTTCAGCACACATCCCACCTGAAACAATGACTCCACCTGTTCATTTTTGACTAACCCATGAAAAAGAGCAGCATCTAATTCATCAAATGTAGATCTCTTCATGCTTTTTTGTGCAGATGACCCAAAATTAGAATTGCAGTTCCTGACATGCATTTGTTAAAACTAAGTTTACAATGCTATATGTACATATAAATAAAGGTTGCACTTGCCTTCAGTCCTTGCCAAGGCAGACTTCCTCGGTTGAAATACATAAGGACATATCCAAGGGACTCCATGTCATCTCGACGGCTGCAGAAACACACACACATAACTTTGCAGTAACAAAATTACAAAATATCTTATAGTATTTTTATACTATCATCTTAATTTCCCCACTTTGCCACAAAGTATGTACTCTTACTTCTTTACAATTTTTGCTTATTCAGGTTTACAAACTTTCCAAACTAGTTCAAGTAATCTCCTGAAGAAACTGAATGTATGAGGCAGGTTGCTAAGCTAGGAGCACATAGTGATATCTGTGATATTAAACCTAATAAAATGGAAAAGTCATTATGAGAAATTGAGTGATAAAGAGTATTATTTATGGTGAAACAGATGCTGCATAACCATATCTGATTTAGAACCTTGCTGGAAGGCAAGTAGAACATAACTGAAATTAAATGCACTCTTGTCAATTTTTAGTTTGCCAATAAAAAGTATAAAAGCAGAGATTCTTTTATGACTTTACGACAAAGGAGGCATTTTTAGGGTTTTGTGAGCAGATTCAAAGTGTTAAAGACTTTTTATCATGTACATGGCAAAGGTTAAAATCTATTTTATTATACACTGAATGTATCCCAATAATTGGTGCACTAGACCATAGAGTGCTATGATAGGCTAAAACTAATTTGTGTACCTAGCCATCATGATGATGGTCTGCCTTCATTCTCATCCAACAAAATGCATAGCATACAGATTTAAAATTTCATTGCACCACTCATGATGAAGAGGAGCATGAATAGGCTTAGAAATTAATTTACTCTCCTTCATTCCTTTGCTTTTTTCCAACAAAAAAGTTTTCTACAGAAGCCATAATTACTATAAAACCAATTTAAGTAACTCAAACACTACTATTTATTTGACTAATTGGAATGATTCCACTTGTATTACTATTATTATAATCCTCATCCATTCCCTTTAGTAACAGAGTGTAAATGGGTGTGAACATTCAGTAATGGACAAATTTAATTGTAAAGTCAAGCCCCTTATGTAAACTGTTTAGTTTATTTTTATTTATTTATTTTTTCTTCCATTATTTAGTTTATGCCCCACCAATCTGCAGTAGTCATATTCGGCAGCCTTTTACCTAAGGAACATTTCTTGTAGGTCACGTCTGGACATTGCTTCCTGGGATGCCTTGGCATTTCTAGCCAGTCCTCAGTGAAACAACATTTAAAACAAATTGTACCATCAGGATAATACTGTACTGCCCTCAGAACAGTCACAATCATATCATTAGTTCCTCTTCTCAGGTGAATTGAATCATAGAGCCAACACCTTTGTTTCAGCATAATTTGTGATGGATGAATAGTGTAAATGCTTAACATAGTATGCTGAGAGTTTCTTTCATTATTGAAATATATTGACTTGGCAGCATTATATCTCTATTCCTTTAACTTGCATTCTATTGTACTATGAGCTAAGTATTGTTCCTTCTGATTGTGGCTATTCTCTTGATGTTTTTGGGTAATGAACACACCTTTGAAATTGCTAGCCCAAAAAGGGCATTCTGCATGACTGCATTTATGTTTTGGTAGGTACATCCATTAAAGTATGGAACTATTAGTAACAGGGTTTTCGCTTATGCTATCAATATATATACAAAACAACTGGCAAAAACTGATGCTACAAGTTATGACTGTGTTTCATCAAACCAGTAACAAATGGCATCATGATTTTTCAATTTATAAATTGTAGAATTATGCACACATAGTCTAATATTACCCAGAACTTGCCTGTATATATGGAGCTATTTTGACTGTCTGATGTGCCATGATGAATACAGTAATCTCTACCCATTGAGCATCCTCTTTATCCTTTTCGTTTTCTTATCGAGCTGCTGCTTCTTTTCAACATGTTGCAACCATACTGCTTCAGATATATTGCGAGTTTTTAACTGCAACAGATCTTCGCAGTTATCTTTTGGGCTGTAAATACTAATATTACTTTCCTGGAAAATCAGGTTGAAAGTATGTCGGCTCAAGAGAGTTGGCATTTTTATCTACACCAGTTTGTTTATACAAATTATATAACTGAGTTTTGGAATGAACTGTAGGCTCTAAATAAAGTTTGGTGATGACTTTCGATAATAATGGGACGGTAATTTAGGGAGATTATAAACAAAATCTCTCGAGAAATTGTTACTATCTTCTTTTTTATCCTTCTTGACTTTAGAGTGCAAAACAGTAAACAAAATGACATTCCATGCTTAGAATTTTCTAACCAGTACCTGGCACTCCAATATTTTACTGCAAGTGTTCAAGAACATAATCTTGCATATTTGTAACTTTTTGTTAGCCACATGCAGATGATGCACCAATGTACCTTTTCTTCTGGCTCATCCGCACTCCTTCCAGGATGTTTTGTTGGAACTACGTCCACAAGACCATTGGTGTATTGTTTTCTCTGATTCCAGGTTATTTTCACCCAAAATGTATAAAATATATCTTGTCTCTCAGTATTGCCAATTGCATTAAATTGTCTGACTTTTGATTTCTGATATGTTTTGAAAGTACATGATACCCAAGTTTTCTTACATCCCTGGATGGGTCATGTATAACTTTCTCACTTTTCAAACTTTTGTACCAAGCATAGATTTTCCCTTCCATTCTCAAATTCATGTACCTATTTTTCTTCCAAGCATGTTTGCATGTATTTTGTTTTATTTTTACTCCTTTTCCTAAAGTACCATGATATATCTCACAGCTACTACCACTGTCCTTATCATAACCATCACTTTCAGTATTACCACCATCACCATCATATTTTTCAATATCACTATCATCAACTTCATCCATGCTTTCGTCTTCTGATGAAATTTCATGTTTTCAGGAAGAAACTCGTCGCTGACATCCTCATGTGGATTATAAAGCAATAAAGTAAATACCTAATAACCTTTGAATTTATTCATTTTAAAAAGAAATTTTGTATTAATTTGGTGTTAAGTTTTGATGAATATTTTTTTTGACAGCTATTAAGTTGCCAATACAGCTATTCTTTCTTTGGCAAATAGCAACCTTATTAAGTGAGTATGTATTATGTTTCAGTCTGTTAATAGACAACCCTTCTCATTGAGTCTGGCATTTAAATATTGCCTACTTCGACACATAGCTGTTTGGAAACAACTATAATTAGAGAATACACTGGTCACATATGTTGTGGGGAAAAAACCCTAGTACAAAAATACTAGTCAAGTTTTTTCTGCGTTCAAATTTTTCTTAAACAGTCATGTGGCATTTCCAACAAATTGATCCTGAAAACAGATTGGCTGTATTGATTTTAATGCAGTTACGTGGAGTTGCAACAAAATTTTCAAACATTCACATAAGCAGTATTGTTTTCCACGCCTTTTTCTCATGATTTAATGGTAAAATTATGTCCCCTGTTATGAAATGGTGCGCTGAGTTCCAGTGATATCAATGCACTAAAAACAGAAAATCATAAAAATGTCAGTTATGTAGTGTTGTTTCTTCACCTACGATATACCAGAAAGGTTTTGAACTTCTGTTAGAAAAGGTCATGTCCATTAACCCATTTGATATTCTGACGGGTCTGCCCATCATTGCTTTAACTTACGCGTTCTGTACAATGAAAGGTATTTCAGTCATCAGCGTTTGCCACAATATTTTGTGTGCTGCATTATGATTGGATTGATTACATCATCTGTTTTGATCCTATAAGTCTCCAAGAGATGTCTCTAACTGAAAAAGTTGTCATAGTTATTTGTATTTAACTTTTATCAGCAAAAGAAAGCTCCAAGTGAATCATTTCTCCTAGAAGCTGGCAAACTTCCACCAGTCTGTGAGTGGCAGAGCAGTAGCAATAGCTGATCCGTACAAATTAGTAAATGCAAGGCTTTTACGATTATTTTGAGGACTGATATGCCTTCAGATCATACATTTACTGGTGAGTCATCAGAAGCTGATAGCGAGAAAAACGAAAATGAAAGTGCCTATATACTCCCTTTACCAAACATTAATATTAGTGTTTGCTGTCATAATAACTTACAAATTTGCAAGGGATGTTCCATTTCAATCAAAATGCTCATTTATAGGTGGAATATATCCTTCAACAGCTAGGCATCTTGGTGAAAATCCCAAAGCAGCTTATTTTGTTAGCAAATATTTGACAGAGTTATTTTTGCTAAAAAAAAAATTATTTCTGAGCAAAATTGTTCAATAAAAATGGCATGTGAATGGGTTAATGCAAAGTGTGAAACCAACTATTATAAAGCAATACTTCCCAAAGTGAAATTGCAACTCGTGCTCAAATTTTACATTTTATAATTCTGGAGGGTTCTGATAAGCTTTAATAAACTGTTCTATTCTTTTAATAAACCACTCAATTTTGTCTCATGGAAACTGACACACTGATCCATGATCCACATATTGCTGCTCCAAGAGGACATTATTCCACTAAGAATTTGAGGCATAAGATGCAATAGTGTACCCAATAGATTGTTCATGATGTTGCATGCCACAAGTTTACGTACTATATAACATGTTTCCCCAATTGAAAACAGACTGTAACAAACACCAGTTGATTCAATTGAATCCTAGCTTACTCCTTTAAAATATAACACACCTCACATACATGCACATGCCTCCTGCCCGTGCTTGTCATATAACATACGTCTCCCTACCCCAGTTCTTATCCTGTACAACCTCAAGAAACTTTTGTTTTCAAAGCATGTTCATCTCTCCTCTCTTTCAATATCTTCAATTCCTTCTTCTCATTTTCATCCAGAATGATACTGACTTTATTTCTCCCTTCTACTATGCTTCTCCAATAAAGGTTCTTTGAAGCCTATATGGTGTGGGTGCAACATATCTGCCTCACATTCAAGGGGCCCCAAGTTCACATATTGGTTAGAATGAGTTACATCAATAAGATTTTATTTTGAAAAGGTGAATGTCAAGTAACTTTGAGCTCATTTAAGCATCATTTCATCTATTTCATTTATGTATCATCCAATAAAATCTACTCAGTTACAGAATGTTAACCTATACAAATTTTCTTTGAGTCTCATTATAAAATCTATCCTTTATGAAATATATCTCTGTTCCATTCTTTTATTAAAGGGAGACTAAATGTCGAAAATTGAAGAGGAAAAATACTTGTGCTTTTTATAAACTGAAACTTCCTCCTTAACTTTAAATCATTGTAGGTGTACACTTTTTAATTTAAAAAAAAATGCTATTGCATCTGTCATTTTATGCCATAAATTCTGAAAAAAATGGGAAAAAAATATTATGATGCCTGTTCAGGTTGATGTAGAAAAGTACTTTATCCCATATATTAGGGTAAGGTTTGCTCTACAAATTAATTTTGCAAATATTTCCAGCCAGCACTTAATAGTAAATATATGCAAGTTTGTTTTCCCATTTTTGTTCAGATCAGCTGTTTCCCTAAAAACAACATTTTTGGTATAAATTATTTTTTCTCAGAAATTATTGAAGATAACTATACTAAATTTTAGGAAAATAAAAACAACCTGTAAGTGCTGTACGGGTCTATTTGGTATTAATAAGACAATTGACCATTTGTTAAAAAATAATTGCTGAAAAATTAATAAAAAAATGGTATAAATGAGAAAACAAATCCTATTTTTCCTTTATAAACCTATTTGATAAACATAAATCAGTGAACTTAGAAGGAATTCATCTACATCTAAGATTTCAACCTGATATATTAATCATTTATAGAATGGTTGTCTCTAGACTTGCCACTTACTTAAGGTTCAAGGTTCAACCTATTATGGCATATTATAACAGGAAAATAGCTTTGTGGATTGTATATATGCCACCTAATTAAGGATCAAGGTTCAGCATAACATGAATCACTCAGAAGAATATGAGCCTTATCACAAGATGAAGCTGCAGAGGCTTTCCCACTTGAAGGGTTAAATAGTTTCCAAGAAAATAGGACATAAATTTAGCTTTAATATGGCAGGAGAGGGCTTTTAATCTCCCTTTAAGAAAAAGCTAGCAAGATACGTATATGAATGCTTTTAACCTTAATGATTGATTTTTATTCAACTCTACAATTTTTTTGCATTATTATTTATATGCATTTCCATCTTATATCTGTGCAGCAAGTCCCTGAAGGACAAATTTAAACTAATGAAAGAACATACTTTAGATAAGAACTATCCTTGCCTTTGTTCAATCCCCAGGTGAGCATTTATTGATGCATATCTTGCTGTGCCTGTGAGGTTTTTATCTTCACGGTATATAATGTGCTGTCGTGTGCGAGTGTCCCTAAATTTTTTTGCCAACCCAAAATCAATCAGGAACAACTGAAACAGAGAACACATGTATGATAAAACAGATGAGATACACAATGAACTGCCTTGAATGACTAATTTAATTTCCTACCTCCTTGTATTCTTGGTGAAATTACTGTACAATACTGTAGAAATTACATAGTAGCATAGTAGTAGTAATTACATTCAGATGGCACAAAACTGCTATGGTCATCACTGCCACCTGTTGGCTGATGTTATTTAATCCCAGCACAAAAAACAATACATTCAAAAGAAACAAAGAAAAATACTGCAATTACAAAAATAGGCAATGTAAACCAAAACTACACAAGATGAAGCAATAGAATACTCACAAGTTATGATAAAGAAATACTAACTCTAAGCAAACAGGATAATACAGTTCTGGCATGGTCCAAGAGAGAATATTATAAAGAAAACTTACTTGGTAATAAAACACATAGCCTGGGAATTAAATCTACTTAATGAAGCAACTTGACTAATTAATGTCTGTTTTGAGAACATGTTTGTCATCATTTTTTTTAAAACCGTTTTAATTTAAAACTGATGCAAAATGTTCATTTTATTATCTCTAACACTAGCATTAACAATTGATCTTTAATTTATTGGCCAACTGTCCTCCAAGATTTCATAAACAGTTATTTTCTATAATTTAAATTCATCTTGATTGTAAGTACAAGAGGTATCTAGTATATAATAACATTATATAGCAATGGATTTGTTCAATAACTGAAGTATAATTTGGATGTCCCCTTTTAGGAACATTGGACTAACACAAACATCAAATTCTCTTGGAGGAGCTCTATCAGATAATGTAGGATACATACTTTTGTTGCATCCTGTAGTATCCTACCTGCTTCCTTCATTGGAAACAGGCCCTTTTGTATGAAAGGGACTTTTATAACTCTGTTTTGAAACTTTGAAGCTCACATTCTGCCCTAAAAATGACCTTGTCCTGAAAAGTAATAATGCCCTTGGCTTGTGGTTGATGAATGTTGCTAGAAGCTCAGAACACAGTTTGAGAAGCAATTCAAGTTTTGTTCTATGCATGATACAGCTATTTCATCAGTACTTTTGTCAAAGAATTGATTTTATGGATGCTATATGTTTTGTGGGGAAGTATTTAGAACTAGTTCACTGCATAAGATATCACCATATTATTATTATTATTATTATTATTATTATTATTATTATTATTATTATTATTATTATTATTCATTTTTGTTATAGATCAAAGGTAAGGAAATACTATCTACATGATGCAGTAGATTCATTATAAGCTGCTTCAAATAATGAGGAGCTGATATAGTAATTATTCCACCTGATAGGCATAGAAAATTAACACTGCCAAAATGATGAGTTAGATGTGAGTGGAATGTCATGTGATGTATCTGGAGAAGTTGGAAGTTCATTTGAACAATGATGGAACTGATACAGAGAGCGAAGATTAAGCCCTATTCCAATAAAGAAAGCAAAGATAGCTGCACCCAACTGGAAGGAAAAGAGCAAGTGGCTTTTCAAGAATCTCCTGAGGGTAATGTTGCAATAGGATCAGAACATATGGGGAAAATCTTGTGTTCCATTCACAAAACATTATTCAATCCACATGCTAATCAAGAGAACCATTAGCAAAATGATTATATTACTTAGTTCTATATAAGCAGAAATGAACTAGGGGAAATAGAACTGAGTTTTATTTATGGATGCTTTTTAACGGCTGTGTTTTATATTGGACATGAAACATTGTTTAATTTTGCTCAGAGGCCTCTTTATTAGACTAAGGCTCTTTTACGTGCCATAAATCTACGATACAGGAAAAACGGATTTACATCCTTCTGAAGCAAGTAAAGCTAAGAAATTTTTACAGAAAAACATTGTCCTTCGCCGGGTTTGAACCCGCGACCTTGGAAACCAGAGGCTATTGTGTTACCTCCAGACCCAGACCACAGAGGACGACTGCGAACTAAGGGAATACACTAGGTCATAGAAATAGTTAACTTTTTAAAAGCTGTCGCTATGCGATCAACATTGAAATTTGCCCCTCTTTGAATAGCCAGGAGTAAAATAGAAGAAATATGGACGACTTCGTGTTTGAGAAAAGTATAAACATTTTAAAATTGAAACCAATAACAAAGAATGTCTCAAAATGGTTAGCTCCACAGCAAAAATGTATAAGACATAAATTTTATGTTTTAAGGAGATCTACATTTTTTGTTATCAGTTATGCAAAAGTCACCCAGAATGAAGAGGACTACAAAGGCTATTCCCAGGAAATTCAAGATATACGTTTTATTTGTTGTGTAAACATACAATATATTGTTAATAAGTTTTGAGAAAATGTTTCCGTTTAAAGGGTAGTTTGGGGTATCGGTATCCTATGTTTTTACTTCAAAAACTTGGAAAAACAACTAATTTGACAGATGTTGTGTATGGTAAATATGGTAGTGTGTAGAATCGCAAGATGTGGCTGGTCAAAACTGTGCTTCAGCAAAACACTAGGCATTTCCGCCCTGTGGTGGGACAATACAGGAAAACTAGACCAATAAGTATACTTTGTACCATTATCCTCCATTTCATTTGAGGTAATCAAAGTATACTTATTGGTCCAGTTTTCCTGTATTGTCCCACCACAGGGTGGAAATGCCTAGTGTTTTGCTGAAGCACATTTTGTGACCAGCCACATCTTGCGATTGTACCATGATCCTTCACTTCATTTGAGGTAATCAATTGATTATAAGGCTAATGGGTAAGTTGTCTGTGTTAAGTAGAATGACAATGCAATGGCTACTGTACCCAGCAATTATCTCACAGCAACTTCAGTGCAAAAAACTCACAGAAGAGTGAGAACAGCAAGGAAATGCAGCAGTCTAACTTAATCCATCATATAATATTGGAATGGGAGTAGTAGACCATATGAAGCATATAGTATTAAGTTATCGACCAAGACTGACATCAAAGAAATGGTGGTGAAATTTGTTTTCCAAAAAGCTAAATTTATCTGCTATAGCTACTATTGGTTCTTCAGGTGTTTGATTTCAGAGGATAAAGTAATACATCTGGTGTTCCTTAGAACAATTGCTATGGCTTTACTAAAGTGTGCAAACACTGACAGATCCATAGAGGCCCAACAGATTCTGTTGTAAAGGACATAAGATACAGTATCAACCACATATCGGGAGACACTAATCAAGGGAAGTTATGTTGTTTTTTTTTTAATAGGAAACTCGACTGTCATCTGAGTTGCATCAGTCTACTCATGTAGCATAAATACACATAATGTTTATGGCATTATACAGGTTCACATGTAACATTATGTCAAATAACTAACAAAACATGATAATTTAATTTCAATCTTTGCACATTAAATAAATCATGTTTTTAAATACCCAATATTTTGAATTATTCTATACAGTATATTAGGTGCATGTTTTGATGGATAACTATAATAAATTATTTTATAATTTCAATATTTCAATTCTTAGTTATTGAGCACTCCCAAAATGTCCTTCATTCCACCACCTGACAGTCTGCAACCAATGAGAAAATAAAATGTTGGTTCCTCTGTTATGCTGGGCTCAACTTTCTCTCGTGTTATTAAAATTATTTAGTAAATTGCAAATGCCGTTTTTCTATTTCCTTCGTGTTACTTAAGATAAGCATTGCAGAAATTATTGCATTACATACTTTTTTTTTTTTTTTAAATACGGTACCGGAGTCTGATCGGGACTCCGGCACTGTATACCCTACTTTTATTTACCTTTATTTTCATTTTTACCTAGTTTTTCTGTATTATTACTGGATTGCTGTTTTCTTACTTTTACAACACACACATAAACACAAACATATAACATCCATGCCCAAGGCGGGACTCGAACCCACGATCCCCAGCGCTACGAAGCACCAAAGCGGGACGCCTTGGCGAGCGCGGCCATAGGGACCGGCGAACTTGTAGGTACAAGTGGATTGCTATGTGCTGATTTTGAAATTCTGTACTCTTTGAAAGATATGAGAAGTTACTAATGGTGTCCCAACACTTCAAAAAATCTCCAGTGTTGAAATATTCAATTTCACAAAAAATGCATTCGACATAAATGACATGTTTAAATGAGATCTACACTTTGTGTACTAAGGTTCTGTCCATGGTTGGATTCTTAAAATTACATGAAAGGCATTGTGAATTGTTATTTCAAACGATTCAGAGATTTTATATATATATATATATATATATATATATATATATATATATATATATTTGGTTATGCAAATATTTTTGTTAGAAGCCTTTATAGAAAGTAAAAACATCGAACATTGTCGACATAAAGAGTAGTTTGGATGGGGATTTGCTTGAAAATGCTGTTACATCCTTGGAATGTGCTTAAATTAAATACCAATGCTTTACATTTATCCGGATTTTCATTTGAGTTATGCTGTACAGACATACTATTCAGGCTTCTCGAAACACCTTTGTCCGGTGTAATCTCGATATCGAATTTTTGGGTGAATACAGTACTTTTACTTACCATCTGACGATAGAGGAACCAACTTTTGGTGGTGGATTTTGCTCTGCGGATCGTTAATAAACTGAGATGTTAAGTAAACATTACATGATAACAACCGCTTTAATAATGTACGAA
This sequence comes from Hymenopus coronatus, assembly GCA_030762935.1. Taxonomy (NCBI): domain Eukaryota; kingdom Metazoa; phylum Arthropoda; class Insecta; order Mantodea; family Hymenopodidae; genus Hymenopus; species Hymenopus coronatus. Next base: position 35,781,949 of record CM060897.1, read on the forward strand.
ACCTCTTCTTAAGTCATTATGCTTTCAATCCATATCGATCTCGGTTGGCATCCAAATTTGCAAGTAAATGTTGATCTTACACAGTAAACACAGAAAATGTGTTAAAATTGGCGTCAAAACACCACAAAAACATACTAAGCGTTAGGCTAAGAAATTTCAGGCTTCTGTCGGATCCGGTTAGTTAATTTAGACATTTAATTTCGAGTTGAGTATCGTGGCCTCCAAAGCCACGTATCCCTGGCGACTCCAGCGGCCTTCATACCCTACGTGTTATTCAAGGAATCCCCTCAACTGCTACACGGCGGCATTTTCACTTTTACAGCAAGAACGTGAAATTTGGCAACACGCAATCAACTTCCCTTACGCAGGCAGAAGAAGAGAAAGTGGGGCTGAATCGCATCTAGTCTCGTGAAGTGGGTCACGTTGGCTTTCCTGATATTGACTTGGCCGAATATGTCAACAATCGGAACAAATGCATCCCTTGAACAGAAACAAAAGTTACGTTTGGCTAGCGTCCCATTTCGTATTGCACACACTTCCAAGATGGCAGTCTGAACGAAAACAAAGCAAGGACAAATGAGAAGTCAGCTTGCTGGCCAACTCGGGAGTACCTCACATCTTAATATCCTCGTCCGATGCTCTGCAACTTCTTCCAAATCTACAGTTACACTTTCAATTCAATTTATTAGTCCTGTAAAGCATATACATGATATAGGATAAGTCAGTGTTTACAGTTAAGTAGTTTCTGTAATTGTTACTTTTTCGAGAAGACGCGAGCAAAGCTATATACTAAAGCAAGGAGGGGTGCACCCTCCAAGGAAATCCGGTTTTCTAGGAATTTCACAATCGCCCAGCACATAAAGAAAAATAGCACTTCGTTCAGGAGTGGTTTATGGAACGCGAAAGAAATTAAACAAATACATTAATAATGATAACAAAAACAACAGAAACTTGTGTGCGTGGATAAACATTTGCAAAGAACATGGCCTGGTGTTATCCATTGTTACTTTTTCTAGAACGCAATACTATGTGGTACGTAGAAGGTATTGTGTTTCAACAAAAATTCAATATACAACCTTCACCAGATATAAGTTTTGAGGGCACTGCATGTGGACAACATAACTCAAAAACGAAAAGTTAGTTAAATTTTTTCGAAATTTGCGATTTTCTAAAAATGGCTCAATTTTGATTCAAGTGCTGTGAATTAAAGACATTTGCATGGCACACAAAATGTATATCCCAAATCTCTTGGGAGAAGTCCCTGAAGTCCTCTTCATTCTAAATGACTTCTGCATAACTGGAAAACCTTGAGAGAAAAACTGACTATACAAAAAAAAAAAAAATGTAGATCTCGTAAAACACGAAATTTATGATTTAAGAGTTAACCATTTGAGAGGCTCCTGGACATGGAAAGAGAACCGAACTTCAATGACTATCGCATAGCGACAGCCTTTAAAAGATTTGACTGTCTCATTAGTCTAGCGTATTCCCTTATTTCCCTCCTACTTATAATTAAATAAAAACAATTCTGGTAATGTTTATCTTGATTGGCATAATGTAGATAAAAGAATAATCTTAAATAGTTCGTTTGCAGAACATATACAGAAAGGTATGTGAATAGAACACGTCAGCTTCTCTACTACATATAGTAAGTAGGGACAGTATTGTATTCCACCAAAACAAAAAAAATCCATACCGAGACTTCACCAAAAATATAAGTTTTGAGACTGAATAAAAAGAATTTAGAAACAGGACCCAGCGAATATGAAACAGCATAATTCAAAAACGAAAAGTCAGTTAAATAATAAACTTGATACCAAGTTAAGTATCCAGTTGAATAACTTCCAAAGGTGCAATTCGAGTATGTTCGAGCAACTCCCACCCCCTCGAACGACACTTTACATACATTTTCCTAAATGTTAACTTTTTTTTTTTTTTTTTCTCAAAAATAGCTAACAACTTTTATTCAAGTACCAGCAGTCTCGTCTACATTAAAGTATGTGACGGATAGAAAGTGTGCTTTTCTATTTCTTGCTCTCTCAGGTCAAAACTTTTTGCTTTTTTACTTTTACTTTTTTGAATAACAGTCCTTGCAACAGAAACCGTCTCAGGTTTTCTCAATGATAACTGTGATACACTCCTTCGCATGAAACCTTGATGTCCATCATAACCGGCAATGCTTTTCTTAGCATCGTCTTAAGAGACAGCCACATATTAACCCCTAAACCTGCATTACATTTGTCATGTATCATTTTTTTTTTTTTTCATTTGTATAGCCATCTTCAACATCTATGCCCGAAAAAATCCACGTCCTCCGCCGGGTTTGAACCCGCGACCTTGGGTATATGAGGTTAGCATGGTAACCAATTACCCTAGGAAGGCGACTTTAAAAAGTGTCAGAGATGCGTGACAGCACAAGAACATTATTTCCAACGCCTTCTGTGATAAAGGTATATGGCTTGTCTCAGATGCATAGTGTGTTTTTACTTCCTGATCTGTGGATTTCTCAACGTTGGCTATTACTTTTTACTCTTTATCACATTAACTTCCACCCTCACATATTCACTTTGCGGAGGTTAATGAATCATTCTGCTAAATGAAAAATGTCCCGACTCAACCGAGAATCAAAACTAGAACTTCTGGGTTGAGTAGATGGAACATTAAACAGATGCAGTTGTTACCGATTTTGGTTCATTCGTTATGATGTATATATCTCGGAGCAAGTGTCAGCGATTATCTTTGTTGCTTATTTTCGCTGTAATAAAGTAAATGGAACCTTTAGATCCAGCGGTAAGTACTTTATGGGTAAATAAAACACGCCTTTTTAAATTCATTATGATTTAGATATTATACAGCTTGTGATGAGACTATTTTGTTGTAGAATATACTTGTCAAAATTGCCTAACAAGACAAAATACCCTAATGGCTGCTGAAAATGTCAGGGCAGATGTGTTACTCTAAAAGCCTGCACAGATTTTGGATAGAGACGTCACGTCTAGTGCAGAAATGCATTGTGATCATAGAAACGCACTCAGGTTTCTGATTCTATGACCCTATCTGAACGGTTGCAGAAAAGTTGCTTTAGCGATTTCCAGATCCGCCGCACTGTTAATCTCTTTTGATGTTATTGGTGACCCTACAGCATAGTAAATGATTGATCTATCCTCTCTACACAAGACGTTCAGTAAAGCACTATTATAGTTGGAATTAGTCAATGCAACTGCTCCATTTGATTTAAAAAACAAAATTAAGTTTATATGACTCTACCAAATATCATTTATTACTTTCTCTACATGTACTATGTACATAGTGTATAGAGAAGGTATTGCACTCCATCCAAAAATTCGATACCGAGATTTCACCGAAAATATACGTTTTAGGGGCCTCTGTATCCAAAAAAATGCAAACTTGGTATCTAAGTTCGGTATCTTGCAAGGATGCAACACGAAGGTTTTCAAGAAAATTTCCCAACCCCCAGCTACCCTTTACATGGAACTTTTTTTCGAAAAATGTTATTTTCTTAAAAATAGCTTTAACGATTTTGTTTAAAATACCGTATATTAAGGATATTTACCTGACAAATAAAATGTATATCTTGTATTTTCTGGGAATAGCCCCTGAAGACTACTTTATTCTGGATGAATCGTATGGAATTTTGCATAACTGCTAAACCATAAGAGATGGACAAAAACTTACCACACAAAAAATGTAGAGCACATTAAAACACACAATTTATGTTATATGCATTTTTTTCGTGGAGTTGATAGTTTTTGAGATATCCCTTGTTTTTGGTTTCAGCTTTGTAAAACATACTTATCTCATACAGGAATTTGTCAACTCCTGTCCATACAAACAAAGGAAATTCAGTTACATAGCAACCAGCTTTTGACTACCACTTTTACCTATGGTACTCCCTTATTTCGCTTCTATTTACAAGGAAGCAAGTTATAAGACTATTTCTGCTAATTTGTTTCTGGATTAACATGAAGTAAATATAAGCATAAGCTTGTTAACAAATTGTTGCAGAGATGTAGAGAAAGTCATGTGAGTGGAGCACAGATTTTTTTTTTTTTTTTTTTTTTTTTTTTTTTTTTTTTTTTCTTCTCCTTATCTACAAGATTTTCTTACCTTATTTTTTACTGCTTCACGAGAGTCGAAATTAACGTTTGCAGAAATGATTTCATCCGTTTCTTTTATAGTGCAAGAGGCTGAAAGGATAATATAATCTTTAAAACTGCAATTCCATTCTAGAGAGTAGCTTTACTGGAGTCAAATATTTCGTGGACGCCCTCCCAACATCAAAATAGCACAAAAGGGTTCGTGTGAGCATGGGTCTGAAAATAATTTATTGCTGAATCAGAAGACAAAATCGTTGGTTACAAGAATGTTTCAAAGAGGCATCCCGTGCTTCGATGCATGCTCTAAGCGTACGTTCCATGATATCGCGTAATCTATTCCCGGAGAATTCCCGGTCAAATACAGTGTGGATACACTCTCAGATATTTTATCTATAACATGCTAATCGAGATAAATATTAGGAGAAATTCTCTTATTACTTCCTTTTAAGTAGAAGGAAAATATGGAGATACGCTAGGCTAAAGTGACAGTCAAATTTTTAAAGCTGGTCACTATGTGAATCAAGTACGTTCACTTTGCACGGCCTGCCGTAAAACAGGCGAATAGAAAGGTGACTTCCCGTTTGAGAAACTAAAAGCTTATTTAAAACTAAAACCAATGATTAGGAATATCTCGGAAATGATCAGCTCTTTAAAAAAAATAAACAATAATCTTTAAGACAAATTGGGTGTTTTAACGAGTTCTACATTTTTTGCGTGGTAAGTTTTTGGCTATCTCTTGCAGTACAATAGTACAAAATTTATCCTCTATGAAGAGGTCTTCAGAGGCTACTCCCAGAAAATTCAACATATACATATTATCGTGTAAATATCTTTAATATACGGTGTTTTAATGAAAATCGTTAACTATTCTTGAGAAAATCAAAATTTTCGAAAAATGTTCTATGTAAGGATAGTTGGGGCGGGGGGATTTTCCTGAAAATCACCATATCAAATCCTTGGAAGACATTGAACTTAAATGCCAAATTTGGTATTTAGCCGATTTATCGTTTTTGAGTTATGTTGTCCACACACAAATACTGATCTTTTTCTAAAAATGTTCTTTTTTTGATTCAGGTGATCTCATAACATATATTTTCGGTGAAACCTCGACATCGAATTTTTGGGTGGAATGCAATACCTTCACTATACCCTATGGGCATAGAACGTGTAGAGAAAGTAAAAATCTTGTGCGTTCCCATCACGCGACATTCTCTACATTTCTGCAACAAATTATTCTTAAAAAGCTTATTCTTGTACCTACTTCATGCTAATCGGGAAAAAATTAGCAGAAATGGTTTTACTAGTTGCTTCCTTGTAAATAGAAGGGAAATAAAGGAGCACCTTAGGCTAAAGCAATAACCAAATCTTTTAAAAGCTGGTTGCTATGTGATTTGAGTTTCATTCTTTGTATGGCCAGAAGTGACTAATTTCCGTATGAGAAAAGTTTCCTAGTATTTTAAAACTGAAACCAATAACAAGTTATATCTCAAACAGCCAACTCTAGGGGGAAAAAATTGTATAACAAATTGTGCGTTTTAACGAGCTCTGCATTTTCTGTACAGTGTGTGTGTATGTGTGCGTGCATGTGTGTGTGTGTGTGTGTGTGTGTGTGTGTGTGTGTGTGTCTCTCTCCTCACGGTTTACCAGTTATGCAAAATTCCCCAAAATTCATCCAGAATAAAGATGTCTTCAGAAGTTATTACCAGAAAATTCAAGATATGCATTTTATTGTTTATGTAAATATCTTTAATGTATGATATTTTAATCAAAATCGTTAAAGCTATTTTTGAGAAAATCGAAATTTTCGAAATGTTTCCATGTAAAGGGTAGCTGGGGGTGGATGGATTTTCTTGAAAATCTTCGTGTCACATCCTTGGAAGATACTGAACTTGCTTACATATCAAGTTTGGTATTTAACGGACTTTTCGTTTTTAAGTTATATTGCCCCCCCCCACACACACAGAGGGACCTTTTTCTATTTTTTTTTATTCAGATGGTCCCAAAACATGTATTTCCGATGAAATCATAGTATCGAATTTTTGGAATACAATACCTTTTCCATATACCATGTACATAGTGCACATAGAGAAAGTAAAAAATCTGATGTGTTCCATTCACATGACTTTCTCTATATTTTTGTAAATTATTATTGTTAATAAGCTTATCTTTTATTTATTTCATGCTAATCGAGAAAAATTAGCAGAAATAGTCTTAATTCTTGCTTTATTGTAAGTAGAAGCGAAATAAGGGAGTACCATAGGTTAAAGTGAAAGCCAAAAGCTGGTTGCTGTGTGACTGATGTTCCTTTGTTTGTATGGACAGGAGTTGACAAATTCCTGTATGAGAAAAATATCAGTTTTTCAAAGCTGAAACCAAGAAAAAGGAATATCTCAAAAACGATCAACTCCACGAAAAAAATGTATATAACATAAATTGTGTGTTTTAACGTGCTCTACATTTTTTGTCCATCTCTTACGGTTTAGTAGTTATGAAAAATTCATCCAGAATAAAGTAGTCTTCAGAGGCTATTCCCAGAAAATTCAAAATATATATTTTATTTGTCAGGTAAAAAACTTTAATATACGACATTTTAATCAAAATCGTTAGAGCCATTTTTTAGAAAATCAAAATTTTCCATGTAAAGGGTAGTTTGGGGTGGGGGAATTTTTCTCAAAATCTTTGTATCGCATCCCTGGAAGATACTAAACTTAAATACCAAGTTTAGTATTTTATCTAATTTTCGTTTTTGAGTTATCGTGTTCACAGACACACGGACACACACACACACACACATGGACCTTTTTCTGAAAATACTTTCTTTGGATACAGCGGACCCTAAAACATATATTTCCGGTGAAATCTCGGTATCGAATTTTTTGGTGGAGTGCAATACATTCTCTATACACTATATACATAGTGAGTATAGAGAAAGTAAAAATGAAAATACTTGCCTCAATTTTTCTGTATTTTATTTCCATGAACAGCGCAAAAATAAAATTATTATTGCCATAGAGATTCTACAAATACGCTTTCCCCATAAAGAGAAACCACATATGCACAAACCTGGTGATCATAATGGTTACGTTTGCTCACAGTACCCTCAACATTGAATTTGCTCCAGTGACCTCTCAGATGAGAGGCATGTTGCTCCATCCTACAGAACGCAGTAGTAATTAAGCTGCTCTGGTAGTAAAAAGCCATCCGAGAAGGCCAAATATACAACCTTGATGACTGCGGAGTCAAAAGTGTGTTGGACCGATAATTCATTTCGCAAATAGCGCACCCTAAACCCTTTTGGTGCGTAGGGGTTGTTCGTATACTAGGTTAGGATTGATTGTCGTCCAATACATGCTGTTTTAAGAGTTTACATATCCTTAAAGATGAAACCACGCCTCGTCACTCTTCTTGGTCCAGCAATCATCTGAGAAGATATTCAATCAGCATTGCACGTGCATCCGTATCGGTAGGCTTACCATATTTTTTAAGACCAAACCCAAGACAAATGCCTGTTTACTTTGCTCCAAACCCAGGACACTTGCTCCAAGACGTTAATTTTTCACTGGTTACCATTTTTTTGTCTTTCCCAGTACCTAATAACTGAATACCCGTTGTATAGTGTTTCAATGTATTGTTTAATTTTACCAGAAATCTCTTCTAGAAGTGTCATTTCATACAAAAAAAATGGTTCTTAACATAAACGGAAGCAGGTAACCACTTTTTCATGTTTGCATTTAATTGAGTAATGCAAGGAGCAGGAAATTTTGGAACACCATATCCTGTAGATTTTAAGTAAACTGCAATAGTTCATAAGCAACATTAGTACATCCTCCTTATGTTTATCTACCTCCGCCCTTATGAACAACATTACACTGTGATTACTGCTCACGATCGTTTCATCACGTTTTCAAAAACTTAAAATTGGTTTTGGAGATTTTCATTAAATGTAAATTTTTCTCCCATGGCGAGGTCACAAACATAACAGATTCTGGGGAGCAGTATGAATAAAATATTATACATTTTATCCTTTCAAGGCCCTAGAACGACTCTGTTTCACCACCTGAATTAAATACCCGGAAACGGATTCGTGGAATACAAAAGCGAAACACAGCCGTCACTTGTCTAAACAAAGCAATTGCGCTGTTATAGCTGTTAACGTGAGCAATATTTACAATAAATTTACTTGTACCCCATTTCTTTTTGTTAAAGACGAATACAATTTTCTAAGTTAGTTCAATGCAATAATCTGTTTTATCTTCGAAACCCTCGGGTATTTTTCAATCACGGACAGTATAAGAAAACCAGAAATGTTCGGCCAAATTCCGGATGGATTGTAAGCCTATTTATCGGGCCCTTCAGCTCTTGTACAACTCGCTATCATCAGAATTACAAAACCTTCAACTCAGTCCGAAAGGTCTGCTTCAACATAATTGGATCTGATGAACCGACTATATGGTGGACTTTCCTGGACTCCTAGTCATAGCGCATTAATTTATAACAAGGCAGATGGTACATTTGCAACAGATCTAGGCACGCCATTTCCTCACGAAAACTTGAATGCTGATTTTCGCTGGCACTGGTGAAGCAGAAATTTGTCCCTGAATAATCTTTGTCAATGGTTTCAACATTCGAAAAAATGGACAACAGGATTAGCAAACAAGCATTCGTATACAAACCAAAAGTCGACGTTCGATTGGGCGATCAAGAGCCAGATAGCAAGATATATTTGTGGCGCAACAGCCCTTTATAGCCTAACCCTGCAGTGGAAGACGGTAATTTCTGTGGTTCTGAATGTGCCATGCTTCTTTATACGTAACACAAACAGGAGAAAAAGGCACAATGTAACTATATATGAGGTTGATAAAAACAAAAGAGTAGCTGAAAATAAAAGAAAGAATAAGTGGACACAGGTTTGGTTTCAACGCAGTAAAATGAGATGGCCTGATAATTCGTGCGGTCCTGTAGTTCGCAAATGTTTACAGCACCTCAATTTTAGCAGCAAATGATAAAACTCAAATGAACCCGCCTCTGGTGTGGGGATAGCATGTCTGCCTCACACTCAAGCGGTTCCGAATTCAAATGTCAGTAGGTTGAATTACCCGGAAAAGGCTGGGTTTTTTTATTCCGGTTCTTATTCTGAGAAGACTAATGTCGGGCAACTTAAAAGCTCTATGGACATTGGGCTCACTTGAGCATCATTTCACCCATTTCATTCATTAATCATCTGAATTTATCTACCAGATTAATGGACATTACATTTTCAAAAGAAAGAAACAAAATCACATGACCAGATATAGGCATCACCTCAGTATGCTTGATAACAAAACATCGAAAATTAGCTGGTACCACAATTATTTTACCCAACATATTCAGAAAATATGAGATGAAGCTATGTTGATGACGCGATCACGTTAGATTCTCCCGGGCTATCAGCCAGGTGAACACTTGGTTAAGTACTGTCGTTTCGCAGGTGTTCGTGTTTAGGGTGATCCGATGACTGTGGAGGTTATTACCGACTTCCTATGCGGTGGTCAGCGGTTTAGCTATTCATCCGAGGTCCCGCGTTCGATACCCGGCTGGGCGGAGTTTTCTTTAACTAGAATCATTCTCGTTTCCTCAAATAAATTAATACCATTGAGATTAATGACTAGATTTTAATTATTTATTCTGTATTAGACATTTTGATTGGAAATCAAGTGTACCTTTTATTCGCGGAATCTGGAAGTATGAATATGGGAATGAACGTGTGTGTTTACTAGTATTAGTACTGAAAAAACAATAAATCATTAGGTTCGGTGAGGAAACACCAGCAGTTGTTTCACATGTCAAGGTCGCGGGTTCAAACCTGGCGGAGGACGATGGATTTTTTCGGGCGTAAAAATCCTTAGTATGGCTTCCTTAGGAAGGGAAGTTAAGCCGTTGGTCCCGTGTCGTAGATTTACGGTACTTAAAAGAACCTCAAGCCTGATAGAGAGGTCTCTGAGCAAAATTAATCGGTCTTTCGCGCCCAGTATAGAATGGGACGCTGAGAACTACAGCAGTTAAAGAGCGTCCATAAATAACACGCCATTTACATTTACATTTTCACATGTCAAGCCCATATGACCACAGACTACACAAATGAAACAAAAACAAACGTTTGTGGTCAGTTATTTATACTCCCGATGTGCGCTCGAACTGAGCCTCGTAACTTCCGCATTCATCACATCACCATAAACATCCTGGAAACGAGTTTCAGAAGCCCGAGAGAATCTAATCAACTTTGGAAAATTCCCAGAAAACATGCTTATTTCCGAAAATGTATAACAATGAGCTGAGTTTAACTGTCACAATACCAAAAAATATTACTTCTATGGCCTGAAGGTAGCTAGCTTCCAAACCCATAACGTTCAATTTCCTGCTGAAGGTCGGGATTTTTATTTAACCAGAATTACTTCTCTTTTTCTTAGAGCCTGGAACTACGAATGAAACAGTGAATGTCCGCGCGCGCGGGCGCGCTGTATGAATTTAAGAGAACACCTAAATGTGCTAAATGGTCCTTGACGACCAAAGGCCAAAGAAAGAAAAGAAAGAAAAATGTTGCAGCATTTTAACTGTCAGAGAGCATTGATATTGACTACTTTTTCAATTCTTTAGTAATTATTGATTTAAAGCACATACTGGCGACGCACTTCACTGGGAAGTCATGTGAGCTTTGTGTAAGCCTCATCATATTCACGAAACAGCAACAGCAGGCTTTCAGGGACCTGACTCTGGTTTCAGGGGACAGATACTTCTTTCATATGGAAACCGGTTTAAACACGAACATGTATACAGCTGATCACAGGTCGTATTTGAACCGAGAAAAATAGGTCGCATGTTCCGAGATTGTTAAAGACGCTGACCAGATTTCAACACAGGAAATTGCAGGCTAAAGACATGCTTTTGTCTCTGTAATCATCAATGGGATGGACCCACGTAAAATTAAATGGCAGGCTGCCAACCTGGATTTTTGTCACTTTTTTCTTTTTTAATCTATAACATCAGGAAATTTGTGATTTGTTTTTAGAGATTAATAAAAACAAAAAATTAATAAAAGTAACTAACATTTCAGAAATGTGTTTAATTTCATAGGTGAAATCTAGAAAGAACTGTCTATGTCAAATTTGGTAACCCAGTAAAATAACAAGGTCTTCCAATTCGCCTTACTTTCCGCCATGTCCAAAATAAACAAAAATCGCCATTAACTAATAAAAGCTATACTCCATGTAGAGATATCTCGGAAACGCTCAACTGTATTTCAAAATTATTTTACTAACAGAAATCCGGTCATCCTGATTGTAATTAGCTATTAAGACAACTCTTAAATTACTAAAAATTAAAAATGATTTATAAAACAAGGATACTTGAATACATTATTGGAAGTTGTAAATTAAATAATGGCAAAGATGGTTTTAACTTTTCTCGAGAATTCTATAAAATAAGATAGTAATTACTCCAAGAAAATGTATCAATAAAACTTTACTATGTTGCATTCACATGACTATTCTGCAAAAAACAGAACAAGTAGGTCATCATATGATGAATAAAATGGGTGAAATGATGCTCAAGTGAACCCAAGGTCCATTGGGCTTACATTACCTGACATTCGTCTTTCAGGATAAGAAAAACTACGGAAAAATCTTATCCAGTCAAACTCAACCCAATCGAGACTCGAACTCGGGACTTCGTTAATGTACTGCAGATCCGCTACCCCTATATAGGCAAGGGCCCCCCCCCAAATCTGATGCGTTTCAATCACATGACTTTCTCTAAATCTCGGCAACAAATTATGGTTAAAAAACTTATTCTTCTACCTACTTCATGCCAATTGAGATAGCATTAGCAGAACTGGTCTTATTACTTGCCTCCTTGTGAGTAAAAGAGAAACAAGGGGGTGCACTAGGAAAAAACGATAGTCAAATCTTTTAAAAGCCCGTTGTCCTGTGCATGAAATTCATGTTTTTGCATTGCCAGAAGTTGACAAATTCCTGTAGGTGAAAAGCTTAAGTATTTTAAAATTGAAACCAATAACTGGGAATATCTAAAAAAAAAATAAAAAAAAGGCCAACTCTACGAAAAAAAATGTGTGACATAACTTGTGGGTTTTAACGATAACTACATTTTTTGTGTAGTAAGTTTCTGTCGATATCTTACGGTTTGTACAAAATTCATCCAGAATGAAGAGGTTTTTAGAGGCTATTCCCATAAAATTCAGGATATACATTTTCCGTATATCGTATATACGTATTTTAAAAATTAAAATGAAATTGGGTTTTAGTTATGTACGCTCCCTAATTACTGTGGTTCTCAGCGTCCCATTCTATACTGGGCGTAAAAGACAGCTTAATTTTGCTCGGAGGCCTCCTTATCAGACCTGAGGTTCTTTTTACGTTCCGTAAATCTACGACCGAGACTAACGGCTTTACTTCCCTTCCGAAGGTCATTCCCAGAAAATTCAAAAGATATATTTTATTTGTCATGTAAAGATCTGCAATATATTTATTAATTGAGGAAATCAATATTTTCTAAATTTATCCATGTAAAAGGTAGTTTGGGATGGAGGGATTTTCTTGAAAATCTTCGAGTGGCATCCTTGGGAGATACTGAACTTAAATACCCAGTTTGGTTTTTAACGGATTTTTCATTTTTGAGCTGTCCACGTGCGTACGCACTTTCTCGCTATCTTAGAAATATCCTACAAGGAAATACCCAAAAGTGAAATAACTAGACAAGCGCAAGTAGAGAGCAGAAAGAAATGTTAGAAGGAGTGGCAGATAAGTACAAAAGGAAGCACAACAAAAACATTGTTTCCAATAGGGAATTCTCGCCCGAATATAAGGATAGCAGCAACTCCAAACGTCATCTTTTTTTACATCAGACATGGCAAATTCAGAAAGTACTATTATCGCTTTAAAATGCAGGATAGCCTGGAGTACCCATATAGAAGAGCAGAACAAACAGTTGATCACCTACTGTATGACTGCAGTTATTGGAAAAAGAAAGCATAATTTTAAAGAAAGGGAAATCATGGCCAGTGATAAAAACGGACTTTGCTACAAATCACAGTTCTACACTTTTTAACAAAAATTTTGATGATTTATAATATTACATAAATTAATAGGATCATAAATCATTTAAAGATTAAAAAAGGAACAAAATGTTTACAGATAAATTATTTAGAATGTAATGACCAGTAGAACAGGCAATACCATAAAACATCAAACAATAATGCTATTAAATCAATGTATGTGGTATTGCAAACCAATGTAATGGAACATGCTGTTAAATAAAGGTTATTAAACAAAAAAGAAACAACACAAAAATGCACGCACGTGCGTTGTATTTTTTCTCCCTTCTATCTTTCAACCTTCAGATTCTCTTTCTTGAGTCCGTATTTACAGGCACTCACTTCAATTTCTACCATCTTTCTATATTTTGTGCTACAAGGAAAAGTGATGAAACATTTCAAAAGGCCAGCCTACATTTGAAACAGTGAATAGAAGGAATTACCCATGTGGGCAAGGATTGGTTTAATGACCTTGCAACAGCTTTTACTCAGGAAATAATATTCAAACAAAAGGGCTGAAAAGCCTCATACCTGTAAATTTAACGGTATAGAGGCTGGTTGACTGGAAAGGTGGAGGATTCCTAGGGCCCATTTCAAATGTCACACCACTATTTACACAATTGGAGTATTTGATTCTCAAAAAACCCAACATTTAAAGGGTTTGGATAGGTAGTCAGACTGAAAAATGCAATGCAACTGCCCGGATTTGAACCATGGCTCTCCCGGTCTGTGGTCGGTTGCCCCACACAAGCCATGTGTAGGACAGTAGTAGAGCCAGACTGAAAAATTCAATGCAATTACCGGGATATGAACCACAGATCTCCCAGTGTCATAACCACTGAGCTACTATGGCAACATGCTGACACAGCACTTTAAAAGGGCTTTTTTATTTTATTGAAGCACAGTACAATGAATACTGAGCTCACAGGTCTTCCTCCATATTGACTGAACATCCTTTTTAAGCAAATTTTCTATGGGACTTGTTTCAGTTTCATTGAAAATTATTGATATCGACAGCATTCGATAAAATTGAACCAGAAACACCACTTTTTTTTTTCAATGTTGAAATTTGAATTCAGCTCCACAAATGCACTAAAGGACAAACATTTTAAATTTTATATATTGTCCAATACAGTCCCTTAGAATTAAATATGCTATTTCCACACAACTGTACTTGTCCATTAACTGTCACATTTGGGCATTTAAATGGCTGGAAAGCCTGAACCACATCTGGATCCTGACTGCAATGTTGAAGATATACAGCTACTTCAAAAGCTAGTGACAGGGAATCTGAGATGTACTTCCCCTAAATGATAACTTCACTACTGCTTAGGGACCTGTCAACCTCTTAAGATTTGATTTTGGAGCTTTTTAACCTGACAGGTTGCCTTCATTACTCATCTAATAACCCTGTGAAATGAACTCTTAAACAAGAATTTCTTCCAGGAAAGGAGAACCAAGAGCTCATGTAAGCACTGGTGCTACTCCATTCCCTCATGGAGTGTTGGACTCGACAATTTGAGGATTCGTTGTACAAACATTTTTAAAAGCTATTTGTACCAAGTACCCTAAAATGTGCTGTGATTAAAAATTACACAACCATTCCTTTAATTGTTCTATCACCAAAAGATATCTACAGGCACACATTTACAGAATTTGGAAAGTCGTTTGGGGGAGGGGGGTGGGTTAAAGGAATCAGAAATAGTACAGCATAAATATTATTCCTAACAGATTTCCCTGAATATAGACTGAGTTTTAATTCATTATTAAGAATATCATACATGTCAAATTTTCCCCTTCACCCCATGTATCAATAAAAATATCTAATCATTGTACAAAGTTTAATGAAGAATGTAGGAAGAGGCAAATTAAATCATTTGAGCTTTATAAAGTCACATATTAAATGCTGTGTAAGATACCTAGTAAAAGTAAAGAGAACAAAAATGTAGAGCTCACCCTTACCTTGTTGCAATGCCTACCAATGCCCATGAGGAAATTATCTGGTTTAATATCTCGATGGATGAAACTTTTGCAATGGACATATTCAATCCTTCCAATCATTTGATCAGCCAACATGAGAACTGTTTTGATGGTGAATCGGCGTGAACAAAAATTGAAGAGATCTTCAAGTGATGGTCCCAACAAGTCCATGACAAGAACATTGTATTCTCTTTCCTGCCCATACCATCTGAAACAAAAAACCAAAATGTTGTTCCTCATAAAAATGTACATAACATAAAGACATGTCCTTTGCCACATGTAAAATTACTGCTTCAAAGAGCTTGCATTTTCAACGTTCAGTGATAGCCTATTGTGACAGTCTAGTTTATTATTTTTAATTGTGTAAAGTGCTGCCTATTACTTCCTTTGATATAATAATTATGTAAAAGAAACCCTAATTTAACTCAAATTTCCGACCAACTTTCATGTGCATGTTTGTTAATGAATTGGACTGCCTGTAACTACATTGGTCTGAGCTTTCTGCGACTGTATTCTGCCAATATGATGATGGGTTAATAAGACATTCCCTTGCTTTAACCCCACATCATTTGTAAGAACAACAGTCCATCTAGCAAGTAGTTTGATGTGGGAGATTTTCTTCCAAATCTTTGTCTCGGATCCTTGGAAGATGCTGAGTGTACGTTTTGTATATATCCAATTTTTTGTTTGAGTTATGCACATGCACAGCTGCATGCATACATACACACAGTTTTGCTAAAAAGTATTTTTTGGATTCAGGAGTTCTCATAACATGTATTTCGGGTAAACTCTCCACATTGAATATTTGGGTAGAATGCAATACTTCCCCTACTAAATATACACACTTGAGAAAGAAAAAAGGAAATCCAGAAAAAGAAAGTTGAATTGTACGTTCTTAAAAATATCTCTATTACTACTATTTATTAACATGAGCAATAAGAATCTGATGTGTTGCATTCATGTGACTTCCTCTATATCTCTGTAACAAATTGTTACAAAGCTTGTACTTCCATCTATGCCATGCTAATCTAAATAAACATTAATAGAAATCGCCTTATTACTTGCTCCCTTATAAGTGGAAGGGAAATAAGGGAATACACAATGCTAATGTGACACTCAAATCTTTTAAAAGCTGGTTGCTCTATGATTGAAATTTGTTTCTTTGCATGACTAGGAGTTAAATTCCCATGTAAGAAAAGTATAAGTATTTTAAAACTTTGGAAATGGTCAACACCACAAAAAAAATGTATTATGAGAAATTGTATGTTTTAATGAGTTCTTCATATTTTGTGTACAAGGTTTTGTCTATCTCCTACAGTTTATTAAATGTACAAAAGTCATCCAAAATGAAGAGGTCTTCAGAGGCTATTTTCAGAAAATTCAACATACAAACTTTACTTGTCAAATAAATATCTATAATGTATGGTATTTTTATCACAATCATTATAGCCATTTTTGAAAAAATTAAAACTTTCAATTTTTTTCCAAGTGTAGGGTAGTTTGAGGTGGGGGGAAGGATCTTTTCCTCAAAATCTATGTGCCACATCCTTGAAAGATACAAAACTTAAATAGCAAGTTTGGTATTTTACACACTTTTTGTCTTTGAGTTATCGTGTTCATACACACGCACCTTTTTCTAAAAAGTCTGATGTGTTCCATTCACATGACTTTCTTTACGCAGGTAACAAATTATTCTTAAAAACTTATTTTTTTTACTTACTTCATGTCAATTGAGATAAACATTAGCAAAATTGTCTTATTACTTAACTCCTTGCAAGCAGAAGGAAAATAAGGGGGTACATAGCTAAAGCGATATTCAGATCTTTCAAAATCAGGTTGCTCTGTGATTGAAATCGGTTTCTTTGCAAGACCAGGAGTTGACAAATTTCTAAATGAGAAGAGTAGTAGTATTTTAAAACTGAAGCCAATTATAAGGAATATCTCGGAAATGGTCAACACCACGAAAAAAATATATGAATTATGTTTTAACGTGGTCCTCATTTTTTGTGTAGCAAGTTTTTGTCTATCTCTTACGATTTAGCAATTATACATAAGTCATCCAGAAAGAAGTAGTCTTCAGAGCTTATTTCCAGAAAATTCAAAACATAATTTCTATTTGTCATCCTTAATATAAGGTATAATTAAAATTGATATCCCTATTTGAGAAAATATTTTACGAAATTTTTTTCAAGGAAAGGGCAATTTAGGGTGGGGGGGAGGTTTATGAAAAACTTCGTGTCACACCTTAGATGCTGAACTTATATCAAGTTTAGTATTTAACCGACTTTTCAGTTTTAGGCTAACGTGTTCACAAAAACACGAACACCCACACACCCTTTTTTCTAAATATCTGATGTTCCATTCACATACTTTCTCTGAATCTCTGTAACTGTCAATAGTTTTTTTTTAATTACATAATGCTAATGAAGATAAACATTAACAGAAATTGTAGAAGGGAAATAAGGGGGGCACCCTAGGCTAAACTGATAGTCAATTCTTTTAATAGCTGGTTGCTGTGCGATTGAGTTTTTGTTTCTTTGCATGGCCTATTCCCATATGAAAAAAGTTGAAGAATTTTATAATTTAACCCTATAACAAGCAATATACTAGAAATGGTCAAGTCCACAAAAAAATGTATACGACATAAATTGATGGTTTTACGACATCTACATTTTTTGTGCAAAAAGTTTTTGTCCATCTATGGTTTATCAGATATGCAAGAAACATCCAGAATGAAGTGCTTCTTCACAGCCTATTCCCAGAAAATGCACGATAATTATACATTTTGTCATGTAAATATCTTTAATATGCAGTATTTTAACAAAATCATTAGCATTTTTTTTTTAGAAAATCAAGGTTTTCTAAATTGTTTCCATGTAAAGGGTAGTTTGGGGTGGAGATATGTTCCTCAAAATCTTCAGTGTCCCATCCTTGGAAGCTTCTAAACTTAAGTTTGGTATTTTACATACTTTTCGCTTTTATTAACACACACATGCATCTTTTTCCAAAAATGTTTTTTCTTATTACAGGGGGCCCTAAAATGTGTATATTCGGCGAAATTTGGTATAGAATTTTTGGGTGGAGTGCAATACCTTCTCTACCCATGTACCGAGATAGTAAACTGCCTTTTTTTTTTTTTTTTTTAAATACAGGAGGTCCTAAAACGTGTATTTCCAGTGAAAGCTCGGTATCAAATATTTGGGTGGAGTGCAATACTACTCTACCTATGTATCTACCATGTACTAAGAAAGTTTTTTTTTCTTCTTTTTTGTGGATACAGGAGACACTAAAACGTGCATTTCCAGTGAAATATCGGTATCGAATTTTTGGGTGGAGTGCATTACCTTCTCTGCCTATGCACTATGTGCTAATAATTAGAATACAATTATTGTAACTAGAGAAAGTTAAAATCGGCAACCAGTCAGGAATGGAGTATTTCAGATAGTAAAAGTTTATCCGAGATATCCTTGAAACGGGAGGTCTAAAGTCCTGTATTTACAATAAAGTAAAAGAGTAACTCATTTCATGGTTTCCTTTAGGTATTCCTTGCCTTCTCTCCACAGATATCATGTCAAGCAATCTTGATTCCTGATACTTGCGATTTTACGCTTTGCTTCTGCAGCTACTATAATTTAGATGTTCCTTATGCTACATCATTAAAAAGGGCAGCCATCGCATTAGGGTTTTCTGCGTAGATAATGGATATACAAAGACTTTGTTAATGATACATCTGTGAATGGTGTTCTCTCAAATAGCATTTTTTTTTTTTTTTCCTCGGAGAAGTAACGTCTTAACGTTCAACGTGATCCTGTTCCTCGGATTTTGGAAACCTAGCAACCCTAACCACTAATCCATATGTAATCATACTTCAGCTGTTTTATTACGCAACAGGTATTTTCTAATGTAGAGGGTTGTTTGGAGTGAGAGGATTAGTCTTCTTGTTTCCCTGATGATGGCTAGGCCGCTGAAAGCTTGGAGAGTAACCCGGCTGAAAGATTGATTGCCTTCTTTGCGACGGCTCCTGAGTTCGATTCTCGGCTGGAATGTTTCTCTACACAAGATTATTTCCCCCCCCCCCCGCTTCTCCAAAGCCAGGAATTATGAACGAGTGTGAAGGTGTGCGAGATGATATGTAAAAAAACCCAATGACAATTATTGTACACATGTTTCGAATGTCACCGATATGGCCATTGTAGTTAAATGCGGGTTACAAATGGTATTCAAATAAACTTATCTGGCTTATTTTCCGAGAACAAGCCATTAAAAACTAATGCCGGGAAGCTTTAAGTCTCTTTTCCTTGCAATCCTGGATCTCTTTTGACCACTAACTACTAACCACCACCACCACCACCACCACCACCACTACTACTACAACACTAGTACTAGTAAAACATAATTGCAGTTTCATAATACACTTATTGCAAGTATTTCTGAACAAGTCTGAGGCTTAAACTTGGACCATAGAAGCCAATCATTCACGTCATAAGAACACAACAAGCTTATCAACAGTTAATCTTGTATTCAGTTAAAAGGCTTGTGGTCTATTTACCTAAACAGCTGATAATTTTCCTGTAATTATTTTTGGCACAGATTTTTGCACAATTGTCCAGGATTAGCCTTTACAATCTCAGAAAACACACACTATTCCTGTACCAGCCAACATTATGAAAACTTATGACACAAACTACACATTTTAATAAGTACATTATTCCAGAGCAAAATTTTAGCCAATGGTCCTGTCAGGCATAGTGGTAACCAAGGTAACCCCATTATACCGGCTCGTAGGTTCAAAGCTGGCGGAGGGCAATTAACTTTTTTGCGTATAAAACTCCGTTGCGTTGATTTTTTCAAAATGGCGGCAAATATCTTTATTCATAAGTATATAGAAGTTAACTCCATATCCAGATAATAAATACCTGAGCAAAAATCTGTAGATAATTTTATACCCAAAATGTACTTGTGACAGCATTCACAAACATTCTTAAAAGGTCCCTAGGCCCCAAACTGGGGGAGGCAAGGCTGATGGAAAAAGTACTCAAAACCTTTATATATTTATTCATTTTTTCCAATATCTCAAACATATAATATGCAATTAGAATTGATAATATACTTATCTTATATCAAATTTAGTATTCAAGTTCAGCATCTTCCAAGGATACAAAGATTTTCAGGAAATTGCCCTTTACCCCAAATTATCTCTACATGGAAGTCTGTTATTTTTTATGCTCTATCATGCCTAAATGTAGTAATTATACGTATGGTAGCTACTTTTATGGACTTCATTAAAGTGCACCTCTTTATTACAGTGCAGGTTTCCACCAATCATAAGATCCACATGTAACAATCCACCATAAACTTTCAGTATTCTACAAAGCACTTTCCAGCAAATTCATTTCAACATTTGAACAATAACCAGCCTGTATTTGAAATAAAGCCACTTCTGTTTGTATAATAATTGGTGTTAAATGTAAATAACATTCTAATAAATTGAATTTGTCATATCATTTTTCAAAGTCTACCTTTATAATATTGTCAAGCTCAAGATCAGAATAAACTCAATATTTTCGCATCTGCGACATACCACCACCCTGCCACCTGTTTCACTGCGTAAGTAAGGTCTTGACTCAGAGGTAAGTATAGAACATTAAAAATAATGTATAAATATTGACACGGTCGGGCATAAATAAACGTATGAAACTTTAACTATAATGACAATCAAGATGCTCACTCTGCTCGTTTCAAACATACTCGCATCTTAATTCACTACCAATAAACTCCGTTGCATAATATACCATTAAGTATTTTCTCAAACATGGTACTGATGATTTTGATAATATGTTGAGTAAAGGTAAAAATGTGTATATTGAATTAACTGCTAATATCCTTTATTTGACTGGATGTACTCTAATTTTGTGTAACCAGGAAAGCTTAGCAGATAAAAATATTTACAACTCCCTCAGCAGTCCAGTGGTCAGCATTCTAACTTCTTGACTCAAAAGGTGGGATTCTATTTCCATCTGGGTTGGGACAATTTTCCTTTAACTAGAATCACTTTCTATGCTCCGAAGAGTCTGCAAGTTTGAATGTGGGCGAAAACGAGTGTGTTTCATAGTAAAAAAAAATAAGATAAGCTAACGTCTAAAATATCTAAAGGCAAACAATAAAAAACACCATTAGGCATAATGGTGAATATAAATGAAACAAAATACAAATTTACATGTCAAACATTTTGGAAAGATCTGTCATTTTCGAAATACTCCAAACTACAAGTTCTGGTATTTCTTGGGCCTAATATAACGAACACGCTTGAAATGTTATCCCCCCCCCCACAAGAGCTTACATCATATATATGTGAATACTTAAAAAAACTTACTCTAAAAAGTTCAAACTCAAATAAATTGTGCATTATGTAACGTGGATAGAATATTAATTTTATATGAACATTACTATGAACTTAACACATCCGACCACCCCCCCTTTCAAGTCCAGAAGCTTTTCAGAATTAGGTGTAGAGGCATCCTCATCATTGGTGGTCCGGTGTAAACAAACACAAGGTTTCCGTCTGCCAGCTGCTGCATTTGTTGGGGTTAACTGGAAGTGTTTTAGATTCCCTGCTCAGTGGTGGACATGTTGGATTCATTATCTAGGTGCCTGAATAAAGTGATCGAGAGGAATACGCATTTTTTAAGTTTTTCCGTTTAAAATGTTGAAAACGAAACAATAATAATGCATCTTCCACTTTCCTGGTTTAAGTAACATTGTTTGCACCATTTCAATTGATTTACTGGCAAGTAAAAGAATCCTGCATAGCGAAATGCAGACACATCGGTAGCGCTACTACGCTCCTGGCAATTTCAAAGTCAAATAATTATAACATGGTGGGTTCCAATTGGTGGAGGGCTGTGGATTATTTGGAACATAAAATCCTTAGAGCGGATTCTTTGGAAGTAAGTAAAGAGCCATGGAACTTAGTTCCTCGACATTTGTCTTCTCAGGATAAGGGAAAACCGAGGGAGGGTAGGGGGAACCCTTATCCCAGTAACTTACCCAATCGAGATTCGAACTCGGGATCTCTTGAATATGAGGCGGGCACGCTACCCCAATACTACAGAGGAGGGTTCAAAATAAATTGTCAGCATTTTACACTCAAGTGTCCTGCTTCTCTCCCGTGGCACTAAGGTTGTCCAACTGACACCATGCGCTCCAAGTGGCAGAATCAGTGACCGGAAAGTTCACACGAATGCAGAAAGCAAGGCTAGTTAACAAACATTGACATTTGGAGGTATTTTTTCGGGGGGGGGGCTTGAAATGTCTTGTTTCAAGATATTTAAGTAACGTTCAACTGTATATATTGTAAATATATTATGTATTATCATTACTCATTAGTAACTTAAATTTGGTGAGCGTTAAATAGATCGACTAATAATGCGAGTTTTATTACCAAACTACGTAATTGACATTCTCGTTTGAATGGTTGAAATTCCTCATACGCCATACTTTTAAGCATATAAAACTGTTACATAATGTACATTTGCAATTTTTATCCATTGTATTAAACAAATTATAAGCGTCGTGCTTTTAATGATAAAATCGCCTCCAAAATCTCCACTTTTAACTCACTTGTCCTCCATTGTACTTGCACTAATGTAAGACATCTCGACCCATC
This sequence comes from Hymenopus coronatus, assembly GCA_030762935.1. NCBI lineage: Eukaryota > Metazoa > Arthropoda > Insecta > Mantodea > Hymenopodidae > Hymenopus > Hymenopus coronatus. The sequence goes on from CM060897.1 coordinate 35,804,798, forward strand.
TCTTTACATTGCTAAGGATAAGCGATTTCTTGTTTTCTCCTGTGTGTTAGACATGGAACACTGGAAGATGGCCACTATGACTCCTTGTATCCACCTTGTTTGTGAATAAATAGTATGGAATCAGTATCAATGAGTTTGACAATTTGGACGAGTACAATGCCAATTAATATAGGAATCGTTCAATTTGGTGAAAGATATTCAAGTTGGTGGGTTGGCTTCTCTTCTAATAAGAATTTCTTATCCCTGTCATTTCCTTTCATGTTTGTATTGTAGGATCAGGTGGCGCTGACGATACAGTTTGCTGTGAAAATAGTTTTCCTTGGATGGCCGACTGATATTCCGTCCTGGGGGAGGAGGATTCCGTTCCAGTGACCCTGATGCCGAAAGCAAGCTCGGGCTGGAGACAGTATTGGTGTAATTCTAGAATCGTTTAAGACCCCGTCCTTGCTAGCGCACGTCGTCCGGAGCTGGTTGCTTTCATCCCTTCCTCCCAGAGTCCCTTAAGTGGCAAAAGGTGTAAAATGGCCTACGTGCAGTGCTGATCTCCTGTGACCTCAGTATGATTAATCTTAATCCTACTCTTCGGACTGAGCCGCTGCGGTTTCGGCTGTCGATATTGTACTCCACACTCCGGAACGTCTTGAAGGCATTAAGAGAAGCGGAAATAGACCAACTTCGTGGCGTACTCTAAGATCAGTATGAAGCAAGGAATGTTAGCAGAAATATGTAATTTAACTTTGCATCACCTACATTTTAGAAGTTTCAGTTACACATATTCATTTCTCTCTAATGTCTTTAAATACAAAGGTGTCTTCAGATGTGTACCATATTGCGTTTTTCGTGGATGCAATACTTTCTGCGCTTTCAATAGGGGAGGAAAATGTTTTCTTTTACGCAACAGACTAAGCTGCGCCGGGCAGTGAGTCAAACTCCTTCCCAATAAAATCTGTAGCTTACACTATTTCTGCGCAGTTTTTTTTTTTTTTTTTTTTTTTTTTGTAAATTCCAGCCTTGATGGGAGACTGTTCGTAAACATTGCGGCTAATTTTTAAGTGCGTAAATTTCCTCTGAGAAAATCCGAAGCAAGTTTTTTTTACAAGCAACACGAACTCACTCTTGATACGTTTTATTTTTAGCAGAATGAGTTCTCTCTCTCTCTCTCTCTCTCTCTCTCTCTCTCTCTCTCTCTCTCCATATTTCTTTCAATGACTCACCCCCAGAAACTTGGAATTTTTAGGGTATTCCTTAAGGCGAGACATGGATTGCAGTCTTCTGAAATAGAGAGTTGTGGACAATTTATATTTTGGAGGTGTAAGAGAGTACATATACATTAACTGCTAACTAGCCGTTAATTTTTCTGGTGTTGATCCTTCTGTGGCCGCTAGATTACTAGCGGCGTCTTCAGAAGACGGGTTTTCACGACTGACAGTTCGAGAGCACCTGTTTAAAGGGTTGAATTTTGGCCAAATTCTTCCCCAAGTATTTTATACCTTCACTTATCTCTGTATTAAAATATGTAATGCGGATATGGGCAACTGTTGGTAATTTCTCAAATAAATCGCTTATGTTCCCTACCAGTAAATGGCCCAATTTCAATCATGTAGCAACCAGCTTTTAAGATTATTGGCTATCCCTTTAGCCCAGTGTATTTCCTTACTTATAAGGGACTAAGATAAGACCATTTCTGACAACGTTTATCTTGATCAGCATAAAGTAGAATAAGCGTTTATAAGAATTGTTTGTTACAGAAAAGTGGAGAAAGTCCTGTGAAGGGGACATCAGATATATAGGTTAATCTTAAATTCTAAAGTCTTAGAACTTCTGAAGATTCATGACTATATAACTATGGCATTTAAATATCTGTGTATATTAAATAATATGACAGAAAATTCAAAACAATTAGAAGAAAATGGTATTTGAATGCATATCTTAAGGGTAAAACTGAAATTTCATGAAAAGCACAAGAAATTAATTTTTTTAAATTCCATAAAATAATTTAAACATTCCTACATATAAAAAAGGTATAATTGGCCACCAGCACCATTTTTAAATGCCGTAAGTTACTGGAGCTATTGCAAAGCATTAGAGGTGAAACTGTACTGGACTCTGCAAGGAAAAACTTCATTTCGACGAGATCTCATTTGCATCATGCAAAGTAAGAAACGAAGTAGTGCTGAAGGAGAGCAGCAATGCAAGAAGATGACAGAAAAGGCAGGAGAAGAAAAGGAAAGCTGAGGGTCCAACCTACCAATCTGGTGGATTTTAAAGTGAGCCATGAATTCAAATCTTTCCTTGTTCTCTCGCTATTGATATTTACAGCATTTTTCTTCCTGTAAAATGCTCTTGCGGAGAAGTTTTTGTTACACAAATACAATTTACTGTAAATGTTCACATAGGTACAATGAATAAGAATTGCTCTAGGTTTTACTGTCACATGTACTTAAGCATATGTTTTCAATTTTCAAACAAAAATTATAAGAGTTAAACGTAAATTATATTTTTATGACACAAAAGCCATTCATAACTAACATTTTCTTGAGCCTAAACCAAAATGTAGATATATTTTAAAAATGGGGTTAAAATATTAGACCAACATTTGAATTCTTTTGTCTCAAGAGACTGTCACATAACAAAAAAAAAAAAAAAAAAAACAAATTTGACCAAAACTTCCAAACCATTACGACAAAAGGGATGAAATTTGCACTGCAACTTATTTGCATTATCTTACATCTGTGATGCAAATGTCAAAACACTAGCATTATTAGTTTGGAATTTCAAACCTTCAGTCATACTTGTCCTTAAGGGACACAGCGGCTAAATTAATTTCTTTTCAAGAATAAAGATAAATTAATGTGAATGCAGCACAGATGTTATTAAAGAAGAGTTAAAGTGTATTGTAAATCCGCATGTTCTTAAAGTTCCATTTTCTTGGAATGCAATTGTCGATGCAAAACTTATCTTATGGCGTTTATTTTCCAGTTAATACTGGGGACATAAGATCTGATGAGTACTTAACTTCAATTGCAACATCTGGACAAGAAGGAAAAACCTGCGAGACACGTCCCAGTTCACTGATCAGTTGCCCTTTAGTCAGCTTTGCTGCTTTCATTATTGCCGTCGAGCTACAAGGAATTGTTTGCCGCACTTCCTGTGTTTCCGAGAACACAATCGCTCTTAATTTGTACGCTAGTCTCATCCTCTACTCGAACTCAACCATGAATAGCTTCCCCAGTGACCATTTAACAGAGCACAGCTATCGCTCCATTACAAATAATATAACAGGAAACGAGACAGCCTAATTCTGCACAATAACATACTGATAGCGACCTATATTTTGCATATCTCCATGAATCTACTTTATTCTTGCTGGCTATGCTCAAACGCAGGGTTCTTATTGGAGCAAATCGCCGTGGCATGCAGGTAGTCTGAATCAGTAAATTGTGAAGTCCATTCCATATTCACTGGGTGTCGTAACATAAAATACTGATTGAATTTTGTTTCATATTTTCCTTTAAACGCTGAAAAACCATTACCAGGAACCGGAGTCTGAGATTTATAACGTATATTTTAATGTTTCCAAAAGTTTAAAAGTTTCTTCTATCTTCGATTCTTATAAAAGGTAATAGTCCGACATTTTATCCATATCCGACACATGTCAAGCAGATGGCTCTGGGTTCGTGAATTCTGAAAGAAATATTTACAACAGACGTACACATTCTATAAAAAATCTGATGTGTTACACTCACATGACTTTCTCTAGCTGTTCTACAAACTTCATGCATAAGATTCTTCTTCTTTCTGCACCTTGCTAATCGTGGCACTCATTAGCACAATATTATTTAGTTCCGTATAAGTAGGAAGAAAATAAGGGAATACACTAGGCTAAACCAATAATCAAACGTTTTAAAAGCTGTGTTATACGATTGTCAATTCCAATTTTTTTTCCCCCTTGGCCAGGAGTAGAACAAAAGAAAAACGGACACTCCCGTCTGAGAAAAGTATAAGTACTTCACAACTGAAACTAATAACAATGAATACCTCGAAAACGGTACGCTCCACGAGAAAAATGTATGACATAACTTTGTATTTTAACAAGGCCTAAATTTTTTGTAGAGTAAGTTTTTGTTTATCTCTTACGGTTTACTAGTTATGCCAAATTAAGCAAAATTCATTCAGAATAAACACGTCTTCAGAAGCTATTCCCAGAAAATTCAAGATATACATTTTATTTGTTATGTAAATATCTTTAATATATGATATTTTAATCAAAATCGTTAGCCATTTTTAAGAAAAGCAAAATTTTCGAAAAAAGTTCCATGTAAAGGGTAGTTTGGAGTGGGGGGATTTTTCTCAATATCTTCGTGTCGCCTCCCTGGAAGATACTAAACTTAAATACCAAATTTGGTATTTTAGCTACTTTTCGTTTTTGAGTTATCGTGTTCAGACACACACGGACCTTTTTCTGAAAATGCCTTTTTTTTTTATACAGAGGGTCCTAAAACATGTATTTCCGGTGAAATGTTTGGGTCGAATGGTCGCGCATTGTTTTGCGGTGCTTAAAGAAAGAAACCCCGAATCGGCCATAAAGAATATCGAAAAAGAAACGGGTGATCTTGGAGTTTCTATATTTAGTGTGCAGTGTTAAAATGGAACAGCAAGCCCCCAGAAGCCTCAGAACACCTGGAAAATCGCGTAAACGTAAAAAACGTTCGGATAAATACGATGATTTTGCGAAGTGCTATTCGCGGTAAAGTTCATGATTGTTTTTTCAGAAATGAACCACCGACTCTAAATACAATTTTGCATGCAGTAAATTCTGACACAGAATTGCCACATTTCTCACGAAGTACTCTCTACAGGTTGCTGATTGATATCGGATTTAAATTTCAATCGCGAGGGCGGAAATTAGTTATGGTGGATAGAGACGACATTGTGATGTGGAGACCTCAATATTTGCGCCAGATCAAAGCTTTTCGCAGCGAGGGCCGCAAAATTTACTTTCTTGACGAAACTTGGCTTCTTTAGCTTGGTGTGATACAGCCGTGAGAGATAAAAAAAAAAACAAGCATTTCTCTGGTCTTTCCACAGGTTTGAAAGAACCAACAGGCAAAGGAAGAAGACTCATCATAGTTCACATTGGAAGTGAAACTGGTTTTGTAGACCGTGATTTATTTGACTTTTGAATCCAAAAGCACCAAGGACTTTCATGAAGAAATGACTGGTGATGTTTTTCTTCGGTGGTTTCAATCTGCCCTTCCGAAACTTGTGCCTAACTTCGTTATCGTATTAGATAACGCTAGCTACCACAGTGTTAAAGCAGAAATCATCCCCAATGTCTTGGAGGAAAGATGACATTATTAAGTGGTTTCAGAAACCATGCGTGCGAGTTTAGTGCCAAGATGGTTGAACTTGAACTAGTAGCCATTGTAAAAAATGTGAGAACACAATTCGATAAGTACGTATGCTTCTCTATCAGGAGTTGAAGCTCTGCAGGATTCCGATTAGAGGTAACAATTATGCTTATGTACGATACCATTAATGCTGTAACTTATAGATTTAATAAGTTAATGTGTTACTAAACTCAATTTATTGTCAACAAGCTAGCGCCGCTATATATATATATATATATATATCGCTAGCGTTGCGCACATGTACCGTTAACACGTGGCGAGTTGAGCCAGCTCCGCCTTGTTGTTGACATCAGGACAGAACTAACTTGACACAGATTTTAATCCTTGCTATTCTTACACGTTTCCTATCTACTGCAAGTTAATCGCAAGCTTGATTATTAATTGTAAAATGTTTACATTACACTTTTTGAAGTGGGTACAAGGAGGTTGCAGGAGATGGAAGCGACTATCGGTCTCTCTAAAACTCTGACGTATTCCATTCACATAGCCTTCTCTACCTATTCTGGAACAAGCTATATTGCAAAAACTTATTTCTTCTCTATTAAACGAGACAGACGGGAGCAGGAATTGACATTTTACTCATTTCACTGCAGGTACAACAATAATAATGATTAATGCATTAGTTAAAGCGCTAGGCAACTCTTAAAAGCTAGTCACTACGTAATATTGAAATTCTAATCCTTTGCCATGGCCATAAGTTAAACAAAAACAAAACAAAATTACTTCCCATTTGATAACAATATTGTTGGAAAATGTAAACCGATAACAAGGAATATCTCGTAAACGGATGTATTTTACGGTTTACCAATTATGCAGAGGTCATCCAGAATGAAGAGGGCTTCAGAGGCTATTTCCAGAAAATTCAGTATAAGTATCATTTGTCATATATCTTACACGTGTGGAATTTTAGTTAAATCAGTTAGATAAAACTTTAATAAAACCAAAACGTTTTAAACATTTCGAAAGGATAGTTTGGGAGAAGAATTTTCTTGAAAATTTTCGTGTCACATTCTTGGAAGATGGACTTAAATATCAAGTTTGGTACTTAACAGTTATTAGGTTATGCGTTAAAAGATACACACGCGCTCGCGACCTTTTTCTGAGAATACCCTAATAGACTCCGAGAGACTCAAATATTTCCGATTAAATATGGTATAATATTATACTTATCTACTATGTACATTACACATGGTAGAAATGGTAAAAAGCTAGTCGCTTTATGAATGTCCTTGAAATTACAATCCCTTTGCATGGCATCGCGAGAAACTTCGATGTTTACATTGTAAGTTTAGGCTACCTTTTTGTCAACGAACTGCGAACCTGTGCATTAAGATATCATGAGACCAGTTTATATGCTTACGATATGGTTTTGTTTCATGTGACTGAACCCACGGCGTGTCTACATATAATTTAACTTTATAGTACAATCTCGTAATTAGAAGGGTACTGATGTGCAAAATCTGAAGAAAGGCATGCTGTTTTAAGTCGCATGGTAGGATAAAAAGAACGCACCAGTAAGTAGTTAAAGAATAAATTTAGAATAAACTAAAAGAGTGATTTTTGGTAATGTGAAACATATTTACTTAATGTTAGTGCAGCATATAGCGTTTTAGAGCATATGTGTCAGTTGCGCGTTTCTTGCAGGACCCTAAAACGCGCTGAAATAAACTTTAACAGCTGTGGGGCAATCATAGCAAAAGATATTGCGCATGCATAGCGCTTTACAATTCCTTTGTACATACCACGCCCTGAAACAATTATCCACATCACATATCAGGACTACCGCAAAACCAACCGTGTTACTTTGAACAAGTTTTCTTTACCTGTTTTACAAACGTTTCCTTCCTCCACATAACAATGACGGCTGTAAGGCTACAGGGTCACATGACCTATTGCTATACACAACTCTTTAATTTAGCTTTTAATTCACTATACATCGGAAATGCTTCTTACAAGAACGTTTACTTTAATTTAATTAGGCAATATGGCTTAAAAAGAAATATTAATGCAATACCATCATCCAGGAATTCACAGCTACCCCATCACAAAGGGGACGCAGTATACGAGAGGTTACTAAGTACAACTTTTGACATTTCTTACTACTATGGGATAAATCACTTGGAGATATTCCGGTTAAATTTCATTTATACCCGACAACTTGTCTGCAAATACACCCCTCTTACATATACATGTATTCGAAGGTTAGTTTATTACGTTGTCACCCTTGTTTATTGACAGGTGTTCAAAAGCTTTGCATTCCGAACATTTAGTCATTAAATGACACACTGATTATTTTTATTATATTACTTACATATTCTTATATATTACTAGTTACATTAATCAGTTTAATCATACGATCATTTAATTGTTTAATCACAAGTTAACTATAATTTGAATGGCTTTTTGCAATATTTAACTTTCTCTACTTCGTACACAGTACGTAAGCAGAGAAAGCATTGCATTCCACCCAAAAATTCGATATCAAGATTTCACTGGAAATAACGTTCTAAGGTCTCCTGTATTTACAAAAATACATTTTAGAAAAAGGTCCGTATGTATGTATGTGTCCGTGAACACGATAACTCAAAAATGGAAAGTTGGTTAAATATCAAACTTGATTAAGTTCAGCATCTTCCAAGGATGCGACACGAAGATTTTTAAAGATCAATACTTATTTGGGGGCAGAAAATCACGTGAATTAGCTTTTTATTTACAATATTAAAACAGGACATACGTCTTTTTCGGCCATATGCTAGAAGTACTATTGCGAATGACCATTCATAACACAATAATGGAGATAGCATTTACGTTCTACTGGAATCAGTTAATTTTTCATCATTAGCGCTTTCAGAACAATACTTTTTGGAACCATTGTATATGGGAAGATATCTAAGTAATCCTAATTTGTTTCCCTTGATTCTTAATGAGAGGTTACTAAAATCAAAGATGAATAATGCCAGATGTCAAAATATAAATGACAAATGTGTTTTAACTTGATTTACATTATTTGTGAAGTTTTTGTCTATCTCTTACGGTTTACCAGCTATGAGAAAAGCCATCTAGAACGAAGAAAATTTAAGATACACATTTTATTTGTCACTCAAATATAAGGTAGTTTAATCAAAATGGTTGGGGTCATTTTTGAGAAATTAAAATGTTCGAAAAAGTTTCCATATAAAGGGTAGTTTGCGACATGAAGATTTTCAAGAAAAACCCCCCACCCAAAACTACCCTTTACATGGAAAAAATTACGAAAATTTTGATTTTCTCAAAAATGGCTAACGATTTTGATTAAAATTTCTTATATTTAAGATATTTACATGACAAAGTTTTTCATAGCAGAAACCAAAAATAAGGAATGTCTCAAAAGCGACGAACTCCACGAAAAAAATTGCATATAACGTAAATTGTGTGTTTTAACGTGTTCTACATTTTTTGTACAGTAAGTTTTTGTCCATCTCTTACGGTTTAGCAGTTATTCAAAATTCAGTAAAATTCATCCAGAATAAACTACTCCTCAGGGGCTATTCTCAGAAAATTCAAGATATACATTTTGTCAGGCAAATATCCTTAATATACGACATTTTAATCAAAATCATTAGAGCTATTTTTGAGAAAATCAAAATGTTCGAAAAAAAGTTCCATGTAAAGGGTAGTTGGGGGTGTGGGGAATTCTCAAAATCTTCGTGTCGCATCCCTGGAAGATACTAAACTTAAATACCAAGTTTGGTAGTTTACCTACTTTTCGTTTTTGAGTTATAGTGTTCACAGACACACGGACACACACGGACCTTTTTCCTAAAATGTTTTTCTTTTTTTAGATAAAGGGGACCCTAAAACATATATTTCCGGTGAAATCTCGGTATCAAATTTTTGGGTGGAGTGCAATACCTTCTCTATACACTATATACATAGTACGTATAGGGAAAGTAAAAAGGGTCTGAGAAACATGAATTGTGTCCACCATACTCTCGACATCTCCAACGATGAACTATAGAATAGAAGAAAACAAAACCCATATATATTGGAGTTCGATGACGAAGGTGGAAATGAATTGGACGTCGTTATGATAGGACAAGAATAATGTCGCTAGATAAGTAATGCATTGGAACCTATAAGGCATGAGAACAATAGGAAGAACAAAGAATACCTGGAAAAGAAATACAGAAAATGAGAAGGTTTTGAGAAAGGAGAAAAGACCTGGCCTGCAATCTAAGCTATGGCGGAAATTCTTTGATGCCCTATGCTCTAAATAGAAGCTACGGAAACTAAGTCAAATTATTGTATGCACCATTAGCAAAATCTGAGTTTTATTTATGGACGCTCTTTAACTGTTGCGGTTCTCAGCGTTCCATTCAATGTTGGGAGTGAAAGATCGTTTAATTTTGCTCAGAGACCTCTTTACCACGCTTGAGGTTCTTTTACCACACCGGACCAACGGCTTGACTACCCTTCCGAAGGAAGTCATGCTAAGGAATTTTACGCCCGAAAAAAATCCATCGCCAATCGCCGGGTTTGAACCCGGGACACACCATGAATGATTATACTCTCATATTATGCCCTATAGTTTGTAACCCCGTTTACCAATTGGACGGACACGATATACAAACAGATGGTTACTAAGTAAATGTGTAGGAAACATTAAGTTAGAGTAGAACCTGAATATACTGAAAAAGGAATGAAAGTTTCTTAAATGTTACGCAATGAGTAAAATGCACGTGCCCCATGAATAAACCTTTGATTCTTTACGATGCACAGCCTGAAACGTTTGTGATCCACTGTAAAGGTGCAGAATCTCTGGTATGTTTGTATATTTGATCAGCAACTGCAACGAAAAGCACTGAGAGTTAAAACGAACTTTGCTTCAGCATCAAATATCTGTTCTAATATTAGTCAATAATACGCAACGGTTCTTCCATGACTGACCAAGGTTAACCAGCGGAAACCTTGGCTCTGCAACAGAGAATCGAAGCCGCCCCATTTAAGCTTCAATATCTAGCTGCAACGCTGCAAACTTACGGGGCATGTGGGTGGGAGTTCAATTCCTGGTTGCAGTAGACTGATTACGGCTGCAACTGAAGAGCAACATGGGCCAGAAACTATCATCCGCATCTTAACCCCCCCCCCAATTCTCAATCGTCCTCTTAACTACAATGTATCCAGAAAGTTCGAAATCACGTTAAAGATGTTCTCACTTTTAAAGCGCACAAAGAACAAACGACATTACAAAACAAATGGTTCATGTCATAACAAAATTGTGGTGGTTTTCAACAATTTCGTGTGTGGATTTTACAAAATTATTCTACTTAAATTGTTGAATAAATTTGTTGGAAACTGTAGACAAAATGAGTTTTGGTCAGACGGAAAAATTGTCGAAGTCAGCAATTAACCCCTTCAGAGTTTATGATTTTAAATCTCTCTCAGCAAATTTAAATATGTTGGCGACATTGTGAAACCTATGGTTCTTTCTATTAAATGCCCATGGCATTTTTGTAAACACTACAAATTAGTTGAAAAATAGGTTAGATTATACCTACAAAATGAAAAATCTGAAAGGGGGAGGGAAAAGTAAATTGTAATTGCGTCTGTACTTTGCGTAAATTGAACATATTAAATTCCTCTGCTAAATCCATGTAAAAATTCTGTGAATACATGTTAAATATTGAAAATCGTTGCAATTTTCAAAAACAAAATAAAAAACAATAAAATAACAATATCACCAGTTCTTTTGTACATGTGCATTTTCATTTTCTATCTTGATTATACTTTCTTTATTACGTATACCAAGAAGAAATAGGTATTAAACGTCACCCAAAAATTCGGCATCGAAATTTCACCGGAAACAATCTTTGAGGCCCCTGAGCCTAAATAAATTAATTCGCGCGTCTGAAATTGAAAGTTCGGATAATTACCAAAGTTGGTTTTCAAATTCATTACCTGGGTTACAAGAAACCTAAACCACTCTTTCCATGGAACATTTTTTTAGTTTACTTTCTGAAAAAATGGATAAAGATTTTGATTAAAGTAGCATTATTAGGGTATTTACGTGCCAAATAAAATGTTTATCTTGAATTTTCAGAGAATAGCTTTTGAAATTCTCTTAATTCAGAAGGAAGTTTATATAATCCTGCATAACTGGTAAACTTAAGTGATACACGAAAACATACTGCACAACAATAGTTATTTATTATACAAGTAGATAAACAGAGAGTTTATCCACGAGTAGAACAGTTTAAAACGCACCCCTTCGAGTCGCCTTTTTAAGTTCTACGAGTGGATAATAGAGGTTTGTCCACTTATATAATACATTTTATCCTACAGATACAATAAATTAATATATGACAAATATTCAGTTAATGATTTTACAACAGATAGTAATAAATTAAATAAGGAATGAAGTATTGAATTGCGGCGTTCTTATAGTTATAAAATATGGTAGGCTTTGAATGAATACTAATTTTGTTTTTATTGCTGTTAGTTTAAAATTTATTAAGTTTACGATGGACGTTGAGAATGTTAATATATCGTTCTAAATGATTTATTAAATGAAGCAAAAGAAGCAGCTGACTTCACGGAAATTATACGAAAAAGAGCTTAAAAGGTTATAGAAAATTTGTAGTTATCAACCATTTATTTATTTACTTTGTCCCACTCGTTACCGGAGCAATGAGTGAACTTTGTTTACTTTACCCCACTCATTGCTCTAATAACTATCACTTTGATTTAAAGTCCAAGTTTTCTTATGTCGTTTTCTGCATAGCAACGGTGCCTATAACAACTATTTGTAGGATAAATGAAAACTTGGACTTTAAATCAAAGTGATAGTTATTAGCGCAACGTGTGGGATAAAGAAAACAAAATTCACTCGTTGTTCCGGTAACGAATGGGATAAAATAAATAAATGGTTGATAACTACAAATGTTCTATAGCCTTTTAACAGCAACATAAAACATTTTTGTTCTTTAACTACATGAAAGTGAACTTCTTGTATATTACCATAGAAGTTAATACCTCGAAATTTCCTTAAATTGCTTCATTTAGATAATATATCATTTGGGACAGATATATTAACGTTCTCAAAGTCCATCGTAAACTTAATTTAAAACGCGGCAATAGAAACAAAATTAGTATTCATATATAACCTACCATATTTTATAACTATAACAACCCCGCATTTCAATTCCTTATTCTTTATTTAATTTAAAACTATCTATTGTAAAATCACTAACTGAATATTTTTCATATTAATTTATCGTATCTGTAGGATAAAATAATGTATTATACAAGTGGAAAATCTCTATTATCCACTCGTAGAACTTAAAACGCGACCCGATGGGGAGCGTCTTAAATTGTTCTACTCTGTTTGTCCATTTGTATAATAAATAACTACTAAGTAACTTTTTTGTGGCATCAGCCATTTCTGTGATATCCGTTATTAATGGTTCCAATTGCTCAATATTTAACTCATTCTTTAAAGTCCTATGGATTTTCAGTTGTTTATCGTGACTGCATAAAAATAGTATGTAATATCAAGGCCACCATATTGCGTCCGTTTGTGAAACATTTGACTATCGCTATTCCCTTTGTAACTATAACGAGCTGTGTAATGCAGCTATTTTCCGGAAAGGTCTATCTCTATTAAAATGAAGTAGATATGAAAAATACACATTTACAATAGTAATTAAATCCAGTAAAAAACGATAGAGTCCTTCAGTTGTCGAGGACAAAGAATGTGGGATTAGGTTTGAAAATGGGGATTGCATATAAAGGTAGTCGAATTTTTTTATAGCTGCCGAGAAGCTTATTTCTGACACATTCTAAAAATATCCTGTTAAGTCGTACTCAAAGAAACGGGAGGAATTAGTTTTATTACTAGCTTCCTTGTAAGTAGAAGGGGAATAAGGGAATGCACAGCTAAAGCGATAGTCAAGTCCTGTAATAGTCTGTCCTATGTGAAACAGTTGAAATTCCATTACATTTTCTTCCAGGAGCAAACAAACGTGAAACGAGAGGAAGATTTCTTCCCGTTCGAGAAAAGTTTAAATGGCTTAAAATTGGTATTAACAATTCGTAATCTCAAAAAAACGGTTAACTCCACAAAAAAAAAAAAAAAAAAAATTATATAACATTGTGTGTTTTAATGGATCTACATTTTTTGTGTAGCAAGTTTCTGTCTATCTCTTACGGTTTGCCAGTTACACAATAGTCATCCAGAATGAAGAGGTCTTCAAAGGCTATTCCCAGAAAATTCAAGATATACATTTCACTTGTTATAAAAACATCTTAAAAGTATTTTAATCAAAATCGTTAGAGCCATTTTTGAGAAAGTCAACATTTTCGCAAAATGTTCCAATAAAGGGTAGTTTGGAGTGGGGGATTTTCTTGAAAATCTTGGTGTCTCATACCTGGAAGATAACTTAAATACCAAGTTTAGTATTTAACCGACTTTTCGTTTTTGATCTATGCTGCCCCCCCCCACACGCACGCACACAGACTTTCCTAAAATCCTTTTCTTTTTGGGGGGGGGGGGGATCAGGAGTCTCGAAACATATATTTCCCGTGAAATCTCAAGATCGAATTTTTGGGTGCAATAAAATACCTGCTCTATACTCTACGTACACAGTACATATAAAGTAAAAATGGTTAAATATGCTTAAGATCACATATGGTAAGAAATCAGCAGGACAAACTGTACATCAGGAATTTTCTGATAAAACCTTAGGAGGTCCTCTTCATTCTTAATGCATTTTTGTAGTCTGTAAAGTATTAGAAAGGATCCCGTTAAAACAGACAGTTTATTTCAAGTTTTTATTAGATTTTCAGAGATATGTTGTTGGTTTGACTTGTCAGGTATTAACTTATGCCCCCATTAGTTCTCTCTCTCTCCCCCCCCCCTCCCTCTCATTTGTACAACGTACATATTTGGTAGAGAAGGCACTGTGTTTCGCCCAAAAATTCGAACCGAGATTTCACCAGGAATATATGTTTTGAGACAGCCTCAACCCAAAACATGCATTTTTTTTTTTTTTAGAAAAATCTGATATGTTCCATTCCATGATTTTCTGTAGCTGTTCCAAAAACTTTCATTATAAAATGTTCTTTTATCTACATTGTGCTAATTGAGATAACCATGGTTATCTTTTAAAAACTCACTGCAATGTGAAACAAATGTAATTCGGTTCTCCTGCATTCCCGGGAGTAAAACAAAGGAGATAAAACGAAACTTGACTTCGTTCCAGAAAAGTTATATCGCCCATAGACAGACACACGAAATGTTTTCTAAAAATGCTTCGGTTTTTTATTTTGTTTTTTGTTTTGATTCAGCGGGTCCCAGAGCATATATTTCCGGCTAAATATTCGTATCGAATTTTTGAATGGAATACAATACCTTCTCTATCTACTATGTACATTGTACATACGTGCTAGAGAATGTAAAAAGGTGACATGTATAACTCAAACAACAAACCTTAAATACCAAACTATGTATTTAAGTTTATATCTCCCAGGATGCGACACGAAGATTTTCAAGAAAATCCCCTCACCCCAAACCACCCTTTACGTGGAAATATTTTCGAAAATGTTGATTTCATGAAAAATGACTAACGATTTTGATTAAAACACTGAAAATTAAAGATATTTACATGACAAAATGTATACTTAGAATTTCTTGGTAATAGCTTCTGAAGAGCTCTTCGTTCTGAATGAATTTTATATAACTAATAACCCGTAAGAGATAAACAAACCCTAATAAACAAAACATGTAGATCTCGTCAAAACAATATGTTACATCCTTTACATTTTTGTTGTAAAGTTAACCATTTCCGAGATATTCCTTGCAATCGATTTCAATTTTAAAATACTTTTCTCACAGGAATGCATCCGTGTTTCTTTTGTATTACTCTGGACCATGCAAAGAAGCGACTTTAATGACATAGGGCAGTTTTTAAAACGTTTTACTATCGCTTTAGCATACTGCTTACCCTTAGTCCCCTTCTACTTATAAGGAACTAAGTCGTAAGACTATTCTGCTAAAGTTTATCTCGATAAGCATGGAGTAGAAAGAAGAATCTTCGGTAAGAAGTTTGTAGAACAGCTAGAGAATCATGTGAATGGAACACATCAGATTTCCACACCCGCCCCTTCAAACAGAATGAATCCTTGAGTCATCGCATAGTGTCTACTTTTAAGCTATTTGATTATCACTGACTATCGCTTAAGCCGACTGATCCTGCTAGTAACGACGCAATTTGTAACAAAACTTCTTCAAATGTTTCTCCTGACCAACGTGAATTAGATAGAATGGGTTTTTTTAAGTATATTTGTAGAATAGTGGGCAGAGAAACTCATATGAATGTAACTCAACTGTTTTATTTATTTTTTTTTTAGTTAAGCACCACTTGACCGAATAGGTCATACCGAATGCATGATATTTCGACTTTGTTCAATTTTCTCGGTCACTTCAGTAATGTGATTTAGTTCACTCCCCACTGTCACTGCACTAACGGAATTTAGTTCAATTTTCTGTCAGTTCACTTTTCCTCGCGTGTAGCGGAGAAATGAATCGCGCGAAGCAGCCTTTTCGTTTCAGCTTCACTAGCCGAGGCATGGAACACTAGATATCTTTAAATGCTAGCGGTAGCACCACTCACCATACGTCACAACCTTACTCTAAGAACACGAGTAACAAGCATTTAGTCTCTCGTCAAAAACAATTTCACCGAATGTGGTTGCCAGTTCGCTCGCAAATATATAGCCGCTGTAGTTTCGAGCGAGCTCTAGAATATTCGCGAGAGGTGAGGAGGGGAAAAAATCTAGAAAAATACCTATATCTCTAGATAGCATGTCTGAAATTTATGTTGAATGATAGAACTATTATGCTTCCTTATCTCTCAGACCGGCCAGTCGTCCTCCTTACGATATAACTCTGACCATAGCTACGTCACAATATGCTCCAATGAGCCCGAGTATCATAGAGCTTATTCGGAATTATCAGAGCTCGGATTTGTATGCAAAAACGAATGCCAAAATATGCATGCAAATATGCACTAAAACTCGTAAAATATGCGTCAACGATATACAAAATAAAAATGGAATGCTTGATAACTATTCTCACAAGTTCACGATTTAACTATAGTTTAAAGTATTAATTAATTATTGTTAATTAATTCTTTATTGATTATTATTATTTATTAATAAATTAATAACTCTTGGTTATTATATGTTATTATTATTTTTATTCGTATAACGCTGTTTCAATTTTAAGAAAGAATGAAAGAATGTGTCATATTAGCGACTCACCCTTTGTCCAATGCTGTTGTTGCAATAGACGAGAAATGTCATCCTGAGATTCCCTGCAGTGAAACTACTTCGTTTGTCACTAAAGAAGGTTTTGTAGAGTGAAAAAGATCTCTCTACATCACAAGATGTCACTGGTGCATGAGAGAAACTCCAAATCTCTTATTTAGCGAGTTCTTCTTATACTTCACACGTTTACCCGGCCAGCTATTTTACAGTTTCACAATTTTTTTTACCAAGAACTGCGTTCAACTTATCAAACGCAATTTTTGCAACTGCATGTGTTTCGAAGGACAGTGCTTGTAATACCTGATTCACTAGGGACAATGAGTGTTGTAATGAATTATTCTTATGATTTCTGGTAGCACTGAAAAGCGGCTACACATGTACTTCAATTTGTTTTCTATATCAACTGAGTTGAAGCACTCTTGAGCTATCTTTATAGAAGCTGCATCTTCCGGACCTAAACTATCTACTATTCTTTTCACGTCATTGAAATATTTAGCATAGTAACATGCAGCAACCAACCACGGACCCCACCGTGTTAAAATAGGCTGAGGAGGTAATGTTGACTTTGGAGCCCATTCCCTGAAAATTGAAACTCTAGCTAGTGATTTAATGAAAATTTTTTCTTGACATTGGAAACGAGACGGATACTGGGATCTAACTGTCTCTGCTACGCGGTGTAGCCCATGGACTAAACATGTCAATTTTAAATGTATGGAGCGGCATCTGTAAGAAATAACAGGACACTGTGGTATTTTATACCATCCGGCCACAAAAAGGCTAGAGAATTATTGAAGAATTTTGCAGTTGTAGAATGGTTTACCCTGTCTAATATCTGAACATTTAACGGGTAATCTACACACACAGACACAGACACACACACACACACACACACACACACACACACACATGAAATTAGGTTCTCTTAGCTTGACCAAGAGAAACGGGAAAAAGGGTGAAAGGAATAAAATCTAATGACTTCCCATTTGAGAAAAGTATAAATATTTTAAAACATAATAACAAAAAGTATCTCGGAAATGACTAATTCCACAAAAAGAAAATAAAGACAACATTAGAGAAATTGTGTGTTTTAACGAGATGCATATGTTTTGCACAGAAAGATGTAATTTCAACCTTGAGATTACCTTATGCAGAAGTCACTCAGAATAAACAAGACTTCATAGGCTACTTCCAAAAAATTCAATAAATATAGGTTTTCATAAAAATGTCTTGCACATATGATTTTAATAAAATTCATACTGTCATTTTTTCACACTTTTGGAAAAATGTTACATGTAGTTTGGGGTAGGGATTTTCTTGAAAAGCTTTGTGTCGCAGTCTTGAAAAATTCTACTCTTTTCACTTATTTATTTATTTCATTTATAAAGTCCCCTCTAACATCTAAGGTCATACTGGGGGCTTCGAATTAGAAACAACTCGTTGTCTGTAGGTTTACGTTGGGTTTAAACTATTTTATTTCCTCAAACACGCACACATTCACTCTCACATACATACTTCCAGACTCTGTGGGGTTAAAGAAAAATTCCCCGCCCCAGCCGGGAATCGAACCTGGGACCCCCGAGTGAGAAGTCTGCTCACTGACCACTCGTCCACGGTGGCAGTCTTTTCATTTATTTATTCACTGGGCCTCAAAACATATTCCCAGTGAAAGCCCAATATTGAATTTTGATGAAATGTAATACCGTTTATACCTACGTATTTAGTACGAAGTAGAGAAGGAAACATGCATATTTACAGGATCACAAACATCTAATTATTGTGTCAGTTTAAATAGATATTGCAAATGCTGTTTGTTGAGTAGTTGCGTTGTTTTATGGCGTGCAAGCTCGTTATTGAACTTTCACTATTTAGATACGAATGTACATAAAGGAATTTTCTTTACATACTTGCCCAACTTTTAGGTTTACTCTAAATTGCGGGAGAAGAGGCTTTCTAACGGCTCGGTGGCATATTCAAACTACATGTGGAAATATGGAATAAACTACAGTTTCTGTATAAAGAAACTGTTAGACCTTTTTACCACCAAACTTGATATTTAAGTTCAGTATCTTCCAAGCATGCGACACAAATATTTAAGAAAATCCCCCCACCCCAAACTACTCATGGCAAAAATTTCGAAAATTTTGGTTTTCTCAAAAATTGGTAACGATGTTGATTAAAATCCTTTATATTCAAGATATTTACATGACAAAATGTATATCTTGAATTTTCCGGGAATAGCCTCTGAAAACCACCTTATTCTGGAGGAATTTTTCTAAATTTTGCATAATTGGTAACCATAAGAGATAGACAACAAATAATGTAGATCTCGTTAAAACATGTAATATATATCCCGTACACTTTTTTCGTGGAGTTGGCCATTTTCGAGATATCCCTTGTTATTGGTCAACTCTTGGCCCGCAAAGAAAGGAATTTCAATCCCATAGCAACCGCATTTTAAAACCTTTGACTGTCGGTTCGGCCCTGTGTATTCCCTTATTTCCCTTCTACTTATAAGGAACTATGTAATAAAACAATTTCTAATAATATTTATCTCAATTATCATGAAGTAAATACAAGAATAAGCTTATTAAAAATGTTTTAGAGAAGTAGAGAAAGCCACGTGAATGGAACAACATTGCACTGGGGTTTATGGAGTAGCTACAGAATTTCGTGCCCCAAGGGGAGCATGCGGTCATGTTATGCAAGGATTTATAATCCGCAGAGTAACTGTATAAAAGTAGGAAATTCATGCATGAGAGATAATGCCGTAGGAAGCGGTTCCTAAACCCAAGTGTCAATTCGTGAGTGCAGCAGCTCGGCCCACTGACCCAGTTACATGGAGCTCGCTGCGCTGAGAGGGAAATTCGATTAATGCTTAAGACCAAACGCATGGCTTACGTTTCGCTTTACAAAGTGGATCACTTGGGTTATTGGGAACAAACAAGCAAACAAGCACTGAGCGATTGCAATGTTCTGGGAAAAGTATCAAAACTGCAGTTAGGTAACTGCTCTATGGTCTGGAACAGTAACGATGGCTTTATCCGCTGTCCTCAACAGGGAGAAATCTTCCTACAACAACGGTTAGGAAATTTCTAATTAAAATAATATGTCGGTAGTTATTTTATACACATTTAATTAACAGTTCACGTCAAATGATTACAAACAAATTCCTACGATAACATTTTTTTTTTTTTTTTAATTGTTCCATTTTAACTGCAATGGTGATATCGGGGGCTTTGACTTGTGAAACAATTCTTATTACTGTAGGTTAGAACATTAGGTTAATCATTATTATATTACTAACACACACACATTCACTCTCACATTCATACTTCCAGACTCTGGGGGATAGGGAATAAATCTGGTTAAAGAAAAATTCCCCGCCCCAGCCGGGAATCGAACCCGGGACCTCCGGGTGAGAAGTCAGCTCGCTGACCACTCTACCACGGAGGCAGTCCGGATAACATTTGTCAAAGTCATTTGCATATGTTACTTTCAAATGACTTATTTTATATAACATTTATACAACACTCTTACTAAATATTTTTTCCATCTACTACACGTTAATTAAGAGTAATTTTAGCAGAAGTATTACATTGCAAATATCATAGGTACTATGGAGACATCTGATTTTTACATGGATTTGACATTTCATATTCTTTCCTTGGCAACTCAACTGAATGATGACGGCATTCAAACAAATGACTTCAGTAACAATGAAGGTCTGCATAATTGCTGGTGCCACAAGTTATTTGAAATAAACGTTTGTTTTAAAAAAATCTGCTATGTTACGATGTGATTTTCGTTCATCTCTTAAAATCTATCAGTTATACAAAATTATGAAATTAATTTCGAATGAAGAGGCCCTCATAGGCTGTTTAGGATAAAATTGAAGAAATGCATTTTGTTATAGCAATGTAAATATCTTAAGCACATAGTATTTTATCGAAATCGTTTGAGAAAATAAGGAATAACAATATTTTTGTCTCAGAACTTTTGAATTGGGGGCGGCGGATTTTCTTGAAGTTATTCAATTTGCAGAATTGAATGCAAATTTGAGTATTTATTCTACTTTCCATTTTTGGTTAAGTCGTGCCACGCGCGCGCTCGCTCTCTCTCTCTCTCTCTCTCTCTCTCTCTCTCTCTCTCTCTCTCTCTCTCTCTCTCTCTCTCTCTCTCTCTCTCTCTCTCTCTCTCTCTCTCTCTCTCGAGCACGTGGACCTTGTTCACGGGATATCAAAATGTTTTTGTCTGTACAATGTCGATATTGAATTTTTGGGCAAAAGTATGGGATTCAATCCTCTTTATACCTACAAGGTGCAAGAGGAATCAAAATGTCATTTAGCAATAGTCTGCTGTAACAAGAAAGTCTAAAACTCTTGCGTACACTCGCATAACTTTATTTACCCATTGCGAACTACCACTTATGCATTATATAGGCTGTTTCAAAATGTCACCGAACGAACATGTCTTATAACTTATACACGAACTAGATAACATTTTATGTAGCTTCGTAATGTTTTAGGTATGTTTTTATTAACATTCAAAATTACATTATTTTGAGATTAGGCAGCGCACAAAGCACTAGTGTATGATGCCCATATATACCTCAGAAGGTGATCATGACAAGCGCGTGTCATGAAAACAAACGAGTTTCTCCTTGTTCGTTATCAGCAAACCTAGCTTTCAGATAAAGGGGAAAAGGGTAGTCACTACTCAAAGGATTACTTATGACAAAGTTTCGAGGTTGCTCTTGAATCGGAAACAATGTATTTTTCGCTAACCGCAAGTATTTTATACTTATTATCCTAATAATTTTGTAATTATCTTAAAGGTTGACTATCAACAACTTATTGTAAATAGCAACAAGAACTTGCTGTTAAATGTACGTATGTTTCACTTAGTAATACAAGTTAAAGATGGTAAAATAACCTTCTTGCCTCACTGAAAAGGGATTTCTTTTAGTCTAAATTTATTTACAACCCTGTAGTGGATTTTCTGATAGTATTCTTGGCTCTGTTGGTGTTATCAGTTCGTTGCTTCCATCCTTCAGATCATTAACATTAAATTACTGTAAAAAATAGTTTTAGCGGTGCCTATAAAACATTATTAGTGGCATATGTATCCCAGCTTATTTTCCCAGGCATTTCCTTTCTTTCATTGTCTGATGAAATCATGTTGGAAGAATAAACAAATAATTAAAGGCATGGGTTTTTAGCGGGGATTCGTAATGCAAGCAATATCTTACTGTTAGCTGACCAATGTGCAGCATGTCTGTTTTTTTTACGAAAACGCTGGTATAGCAACCAACCTACCTGCGTTACATCCTATAATGTGGGCCGGGCCAGCACCTACGAGGCGTTGGCCGTACAAGCGGTTTTGTTCCTAGTCAACTGTTAATCCACAGTAACCACAGGCATTTTGATTTATTTTTCTTTGTTTAGTTTAACATCCTTTAACCCAAGTCATATCGGACGATGAATGAAATGAGTAAAATGATGCTCAAATCAGCTAAAAGTTACCGACATTCGTCTGCTCATGATAAGGGAAAACCCCTTATCCCAGTGAGTTACCCGGTCTGGGTGCCTCAGTGGTTAGAGGTTGGCCTTCCGATTCCAGGTGGCCGGTGCAAACCCGCCCACCGATGGTTTTTAAATGGACTTAAACGCGACAGCTCAATACCAGTGGATTTACTGGCATGTAAAAGAACTCCTTGGGATGGAATTCCGGCACAACCGAGACACTGATATGATCCTAGCAGTTAGCCTCATCATTAACAAACGAATTCCAAATAATGTCTAATGGCGTCTACGCTAATAAGGATAATAGAGAATAACGGTTTATGTACAGCCGTGGACACAAAAAGTGAGTCGTACCCAGATTCCATGTGTCGATCGAAGAGCTTCACGTATCTTCGTAAAGCTATGTTCACAATGCACGCGAAAGAACTGTACAATGGGTTGTGACTGATAGCACAAAGCTAACGTATGAGTACTGAAAACAGATCATTGAACAATGTTAGGGTAGCCGAGAAAATTAAGGTCTTGCTTCCACTCGTATGTTCCTAGGTTTAAATCTCACTTTTGTTTTTGAAGTTACGGGCCTTATCTATGCACGTAAAAATATAATTCTGCTAACACCCGTGTTAAATAAAAAAAGTATAAACTATTATCTTCGAAAACTAAACCCCAACAAATAAAGCATAATATTGGGTGTATGAACTCTCAGCCGGTATAACTGCCCTCAATCTTCGGGGCATAGACCAAATTAAATGCCTGCAGTAATGTGGACGAGAAGGTATAATATCCCAGGTTTCTAGAATCTGTGCCCCGAAGCCATCTTTTGTCCTATGCCCATCTACAGGTAAATTGGAGCGCAGCTACCTTTTTACCTCAGCCCATACATTCTCAAAAGGGTTCAAATCTGGTGAAGAGGAGACCAGTCTACCACTCTAACATCCTGGCTCTCTGAAAATCAATTTGAAACTTTTCGAGATGTGTGGACGGGATAACTATCCTGTTCAAATTCAACAATCCCATTAGGATATCTCATCCTCAGAGGCAATAAAATATTATTGAGTATTAGCATGTTCTGCACACCGTTCAGTGTATCGTCAAGCCGCCATAGCAAGCCCTTGATATCCAGCCCCAACACGATACAGATACGCGACCATGATGGAGTTGAGTAGCCATGTATTTTGCAACGTTATCGGGGCTTACGTGTGGAAGAAAATGTCACCTCGTTTGAGAATAGCACGATGTTCCAGTTGACATTTTCCTGTTGGATCGGTTTGTGAAGTGTGTGTTGTAACTTGTGAACGGTGTGTAGAGTAAATAAATGAATAAACAAATAAGAAGAAAAAAGCAAAGTTCCTAACTCCCAAATTTCAAATTTGCTCAAAATTGGATTCCTAAACATGTTTCAAACCATTTGGTTTTCTTAACAATATTTTTAGTATTTGTTCATACTGTGCAGACTTCAGTTTACCCCATTGAGAGAGAACTGTTCGTGCCTGATGCGTTTGTGCACCATTCTGCGAATCACTGCTTTCGTGTGTAACGTATTTGCTACTCTTAAATAAGCACCATAATAACTCATAACTGTACGAATGTCATGTATGAAATAAATGTCTAAAATAGCCGCTGTGTGTTGATTCAACATTATTAAAAGTGAAAAAAAAAAATGTTTGCTACATGGAGAAGCGAACCTGCGACCCTCACTAGAGGAGTAATCTACGTTTTGCCACAGCACTACAGTGAACACATGGAAGGTGGCAGGTTTAGTAATGCCATAGAATACAAACTGTATCTTGTTTTTAGTTAATATTGATCTGTTTTTGGAGAAGCTTAAGATATGATTTGATTATGATTATTGATCATATGGGTCAGTAATGTTAAAATTTGGAACTGATCTGATCTACCTGCCGCAGATACAATCGCTACACTGGCTGACCTGCTGTCCATACTACCCTCGACAAGAAACACCAACACCAATAGAATCAACGACGTACATCCACAAGACAGGAAGCGCACACGACTGAGCACGAATGCAAGAGGAACATCACATCTGAATCAACTGCTACCGATTCCCGCAGAAACCACAATCAATCAGAAAAACAGACACCACGAAAACTTCAAAAACGTCATTCCAACAACAGAGAAGTACAAACTATGATAGATATTGATACATGAACAATTCCAAGAAATAGCCAGAAACAAACCAAAAAGATAACACAAAAATGCCCTCCTAAACAATGTATTATATTTTGAAAATAAAAAGGACAAAAAGTGTCTGCATAGAACCCTAATCCCTGGTATTCTCATCCTCCCCGCAGACATGATTATTCTTGGGAGGGGGGGGGGGGGGTTCCACAGGGATACCTGCAAAATAATGTGTTCGTTGCTAACCCAACAGCTTCAATTAACACCAACTATGGCCGTGAATTTACCAGAGAATTTAGAAACATGCTGGTACTGAGGCTAATGAAAATATATCATCAAATAAAACCGTAGAGCCATAGCAGAGGAAATGGTTGGCTTTTTTGGGGGGGGGGGGGTGATTTCAGTAGCTTGCGATTTCTGTAGGCCGTCGTTGTTTACATTCTTTGTGTTAAAGCAAAGTGTTTAAAATACCTACGCGTGATTATAGCATTCATAAGCCTGGCCCCGTAGCTCGATCGGTAGAGCACCTGGCTGTTTTGCGGGGAGTCCGGGCTCCATTTCCGGCTGGGTGTGGGAAGTTTTCTCTAGCCAAGATATTTCCCTATCCTCCCCAGTGTCCGGGATTGTGATCTAATGAATAGAACTAAAGAAAATTAGAAATCCAATGACAAAAGTACACGAATTAACACCATTCCCCATAGGCAAAATATTCTAAAAAGAAATGCGCATGAAGACCTTGCAGTTAAAAGCAGGGTATAAATGGAACAAACAAAAACGTTCATAAGTGATTCTTCGATCCACTTACAAATTAAGTACGTAGTTTACATTTCGGGTGGACACCGTAATTAAAGACGTGCTTAAGAGGTCGTTAGTAGTAAAAACGGTAAGCAACATCAGAAATGTTGTTAATGACGCTGCCAATTGCCAAGATATCAGCGCTGTCGGTGTGTCGAAATTTCGTCCCGCAGTTCTTTTATGCGCCAATAAATCTATCACATAGTGCTGTCGCTCGAGCATGCTTAAAAACTATCGGTCTGCGCCGGGTTTGAACCCCCGACCTTGGGATCAGAAGGTCACTTATTGGGGGGGGGGGGGGGGGGGGAACCGAGTTTTTAATTACGGAAGCTCTGTAACTGCTGCGGTTCTCAGCGTCTCATTCTATATTAGGCGCTTAATTTTGCTCATAGGCATCTTTTATCAGCCTTGAAGTTCTTTTAAGTGAAGTAAATCTACGACACGGAACCAACAGATTTATTTTTCTTCCGAAGGTAACCATGCTAAGGAGTTGACTCCCACAATATTAAAACAAAAAACATCGCCCTCCGCCAGGAATGCTTTTATAAACGTTTATTTACATATTAGAATAATTTAGGCCTTTTTAATCAAAATACCAAATGTTTGTACCATATATCGTTGCAAGTCTATAATTCCAGTTGGAACAGCGTTTGAACCCGCGACCTTCAGAACCAGAGGCTAGAATTTTACCCCTAGACCATGAAGCGCCTAAACAACTGAATCACCTCCACCGAAAAACAATGGCGAGGCCAATTATTTGAAATATGATATTACTGATGTATATACATTTCAGACATGGAATCCCATTCCGGGAAAAAAAGTAATTAGTTTCGAAAGTCGCCACGAAAAATTAACGTCTAGGACTTTTGGTTGGGGGTTATTTAAAAAGCAAAGTGTACAGCGGCGGCTGCTGTATAGGAGCACAAGAGCACGTGAACCTCCAATATTTCTTAATGGGTCTTCTTTTTCTCTTTCACAAAACATTTAATAAAATGCGCTATCCGGTGCCACTTTTAACCGAGCTACTGAAGATTGTTATCACTAAGACCATGACTACATCAGAACCAGAAATATGCTTTTCCACAATAAAAAGAATCGACTTTCAGCACTAGCAATGCTTGATATTGAGAACAAACTGGTCAACAGCATAAAAGACTTTAATCACCGAGTGTTAGAAAATTTTGTGTATTTGAAAACCGGCGCGTGGAATTTCTATACAAATAAATGTGGTGCTAACTACGTAATTCAAACAATGTAAATATTATTCACTGTAAATACCATTCCTCACATGGACTGCTCTCAAAGGACTTCACCCCTTCATCACCTCATATTGATGTTAACTCTCTGAGAAATTCAACATCTTTACAATACTGGATGGGTGATGATTTGTGTAACAAATTTATAATTCTTGTTATTAGGCACTATCATTGTTTCTAATATTACTGGATTTGATGTTGCGGCGACGGCGGTAGCAGTAGCGGCTGCGGCTGCGGTGGTGGTAAATTGCTGATTTTGTGAACACCTATATTTTTAATCCACGAGCCGCCACTGAAAGTGTACCTAGGACACGTTAAGAGTTTAGCAATTTCAAAGCGCATAAAAGCTTGGTGTGAATTAGATAGGAATATGGCATACTTTGTAGCGGACAGTGCAGATTATGGAACATGCTGACCCCTATTAGTAATTGTGCTAAAGTCACGTGCAACAGTTTGCACTCTTGTACTTCCCACACAAGTGCCATTTTGATAAACACCAGAACGAAATTCAATTCATTTTTTTTAAACGGTACCGGAGTCTGGTCAGAACTCTGGCGCTGTATCCCCTGTTTACATCCCCCCCCTAAATTTACTGTATGATTACTGGTTTTACTGTTCCTTTACACAAACATATACACATTGCACAAACATATAACACCCATGCACAAGGCGGGACTCAAACCCACGATCCCCTGCACACGAAGCACCAAAGCAAGACGCCTTAGCGAGCGTGGCCATGAGGGCAAATTATGATACACTGTCTCCTTACGATGGAAAATGGCGAATTTGGCGGCTCAAAGGATAGTGGTACTCTGCCTGTGCGTGATTGAAGAAAGGTAAATACAATTCTTCCCTCCAACATCACATTTACCACGCTTCCATGTGGAATTGAAATGGGTTGGAATCCGATTCCACCTGAATACCATCCCGTTTTGGGTTAAATTCAATACGAATTGAATTCGTTTTGAATGCGCAAGGCTCGAATATAATTAAATCAAGCTTTCACGTTGGTGAACTTGTTAAATATAGTTCTGTGTATTACAAACAGGTTTTGATATTAGTGAATGTTTTATTGCAGCAGTTTCTAACAAGTTTATTGGAATAAACAAAATGCCGAGCGTGCACTATGTTGCAAAAAGTGCAGCAGAATATAGCATTTTTGGTGTATTCAATACGATTTGAACATCCCAAGGTGTTTCTGTGCAACATATTTGGATCCGATCCCACTTTCTATGAGGTTCGGAACCAAGATTCAATATTCAATACGATCTGAATCCGGGTTTCCATGCAGTATTCAATACGGAATGAGCGCGCAAATCGATTTCAATTCCCCATGGAAACGTGGTTATTGACTATTGGACAGTCAATTGAACCAGTTTCGCGATCCCTCGCCCCCAAAACTAAATGGATATACAATATATGTTTCAAACTGATTACTCAACTGAGGCCGTAATTATATTAGCAACTTCAAGGAGCTGCAGGAAGGTTATTCATCTAAAACCAATTGGCAAACAGGGACCCGACAAATCTACAGTAACTTAGGGACATCCAATAAATGTATTTATTAAAAGAGAACTCACTTTTAATGGAGTGTTAGCACAAATACACTAATGGTTCAATTTTATTGTCTTTACTTCTCCAAGCGTTTTTTTGTTCTGAAAACTTACAAGAGCAACACATTTTCTTTGATCCAATTCAAGTTCCGTCACGCAATGTCGGCATATTGGAATACCTTTAAGGTGGTTTCTTGGTCAATGGAATTTCTGGTTTGCAATTACGCGCAGAGTGACGAGGGATCAACTCATCGCCCATTTATGGCACAATCACAACTAGCAGATGTGAAATTACAAAATTTAGCCTAAAGACTTGTTTTCTTTCAAGGCATAGTGAGTGAGTGTGTGTGTGTGGGGGGGGGGGTACGTGACGGAGGGTATTCCAAACCGCAACCGTGAGCTTATTGTACGTCACATTTCTGGAGGAAGGATGAGATGTGTAATTCAGAGGGCGGCCGACATTTGGACAGGGAGAGAATACTCGTGGAGGGTCCCTAGCAGTTCACAAGTAGTTCATCTCTGCGCGGGGAGCGCCAGGAACCCGTGGCTCAATCTCGGATAGACCATCTGAGTCCGCAGACAACCACCAGCGCCAATCTGCCACTGAGAGCTGAATTTCCAGAGCGCAGTCACCCCCACGAAATGGCGCCTCTGCCGCAGTCCCCGTCGACACTTTCAACCCTGAAAGAGACCGATTGGTATTAAATGAATGGAAAGGGAGTCAGGGGGAATGAAGAATTCTCTCCAGCATTCGCCTAGTGACCCGGGTAAACCTCCGAAAAATCCCATGGGTCAGAGAAGTCGGCTGAAGGAAATCGATCCCACGATATCAGAATGCCAGTTCCAGATGAAACGCTTGAGCTTCCTGGCTTGCTAAGGTATGAGGTTCTTTTACGTGCAAATAAACATTGCAGGGGCCAATTCTTTCCTCCGAAAGAAGCCAAAATAAGAATTACTAAGTCCGAAAACAATCCATCATTTTCCGCTGGTTTTAACTCACAGCCTTGATATTAAATAGTATACTACACCACGGAGGGCGACTTCCTCTTTGGTTGTAAGTAAATTCTTGTTTTATCCTATTGGAGAGGTGCTAGCAACTCTGAGGCAGCAAATTTCTTGAATATTCTATTTTGCAGTCTTGCTCAAAATACAGAGTAGAATTACCTAGCAACGCTTTTCATACTGTAAAAGACATAGCTTCCGATAGCATAGTCTTCTTGCATCATGCTGTATAAAAACAACATTCTAGTTCTTGATCACCAGCGGAAAACATACACTGCAAAAACTGAACTGTTGTTAATTAGTTTTCTCAAAATATTCATTGAAGTAAACCCACACATTGTAGAAACAGGATGAATTGTACACTAGTGTCCAAAAGTTAAGCATAATTCGGAAAACAGAGAACTGAGGGGGAAAACGCTAAGCGAGCGCCATTAAACGTTATCACAGTATGTGCCTCCCCTTACTGGGGGTCTCTGATAGATAAGCGGGTTCACGCTTCTAAGGTCAACAAAACCAGAGCAGCAAACCAATACTAGAGTATCAGACCCAGTGCGTGGTTCATTCGTTATTGTCCTCCCATTGTGAACAGAGAGTAGTTGCTTCGCAAGATGTTTGCAAGACAGCACCAAAATGCCGCAAAGACGTCAAAGACCTTGTTTTGAAGGGTAGAATTATCGAACGTCTAAAGGCAGGTCAGATACAAACCACAGTCTCTCGAGCCCTGAATGTGCCATAAGTGTCATTTCCAGACTTTGGCGACGGCTCCAAGAAACGGGTGTTCGTTGGATCCCTATACATGGTCGCTCACGGCTCTCAACGCCGCAAAAGGACCGATATTTTACCATAACAGCACGACGTCGGAGGATATGCCAGACGTCCGGCATTGTGTGCCCCACTCTAATACACATACGGTGCCATTTACAATGGAGTCAGCAACGTCAACATAGGACCTTGAATGAATGGAGGAACGTGCTGTTTAAGATGAGTCCAGATTCAGTTTCAACAATGATTCTCGTCGAACAATAATCTAGACAGAACATGGAACCCGGTTTCATCCCACCAACATCGTGGAAACACGCCCATTTGATGATGGTGGTGGCGTACTCGTGTGGGCAGGCATGTTTAAATGAGTACCGATATGCACATCTTTGACGGTGGTACTGTGAATGCCCAGAGGTACAGAGACTGGAATCACAAGTGCGACTTTTCAGAGGTACAGTTGGTCCACACTTCATCTTAATGGACGATAATGTACGTTCGCACTACATATCCTTTGTTTTTATACAGCTTATACAAATTGTACCTTCAAAAGTTTATTTTTAAATAAACGCTATACGCTGGCTTTGAAATCCCATACTCTTTTCATGACATTACATATTTAATTATTGTCCAAGAGGTTTATGTTAGCACTTTTTCTACTGTCCTTGTCTAACACGGCTATGGGGGGGGGGGAACACTTGGGATTCATTCCTTTATATTTTAGGTCTATTATGTTCCACAATTACTTGGGGTGATAAGAGGGAAATAAGGCACCAGTCAGGTTGCAAGTAAAATGAGAGAAAGAAGGATCATCCACCACTGACGTTTCTACCTTGCCTGGTTTTATATAGTATGAGGGACGGCTTAGAAAGCGGAGACATTTCCTTCTTTTTCAATAGCCGATGGCGAACTTGCAGCTCGTATGCTTTAGTCATACGACGTTTTAATAAAATCCATAAAAATAATATTTGAGAACATCTACGCCGATTTTCTTTGTCTTCCTGTCGCTTAGTATTTATAAGACGCTTCTTTTTACTTTCTCTACTCGTACTATGCACATAGAATAGTGTACAGAGAAGATATTGTATTGCACACAAAAATTTGGTACCGGAATTTCACCGAAAATGCATGTTTTGGGACCCCCGAGTTCAAAAAATCTGATGTGTTTCATTCACACGACTTTCTCTATATCTATGTGACAAAATATGATTTTTCATAAAGGAATTTGTCAACTCCTGGCCATAAAACTTTAGTAACTTTAAACTCACAACAGCCTGTTTTTAAAACATCTGACAATCGCTTTAGTCTATGGTAATCCATTATTTCCTTTCTACTAAGGAAGTAAGTAATAAGACCATTCTGCTAATTTTTTCTCGATTAGCATGAGATAAATAGAAATATCGCTTTCTCAAAAATGGCTCTAAAGATTTTGATTAAAATCTATTATATTTAAGATATTTACATGCCAAATAAAATATATATCTTGAATTTTCTTGGAACAGCCTCAGAAGACCTCTTTATTCTGGATGATTTTTACTGAATAACTGGTAAACCGTAAGAGATTGACAAAAACTTACTGCACAAAAAATGTAGATCATAACACACACAATTTATGTCCTTTACAATTTTGTTGTGGAGGTAACCGTTTCCGAGATATTCCTTGTTATTGGCTTCAATTATAAAGTACTTGAAATTTTCTCAGACAGAGAGTGTCCGTTTTACTTTTGTTCTATTCCTGGCCAAGCAAAGAAGTGACAATCGTATAACGACGTTTTGACTATCACTTTAGCCTGGTGTATTCTCTTAGATCCCTACTTATAAGGGACTAAGTAATAAGAACATTCTGCTAATGTTTATCTCAATTAGATTGGTGTAGAAAGAAGAATAATGTTTTGTAAGAAGTTGGTTTTCAGAACAGCTACAGAAAGTCATTTGAGTGTAACATGTATTTTTAAGTTATAATATCTCTCTCTCTCTCTCTCTCTCTCTCTCTCTCTCTCTCTCTCACACACCTTTTTCTAATCATCTGATGCGTCCCATTCACACAAGATTCTCTAGCTATTCCATATACAAACTATTCTTACAACAGATTTTTTATGTACATCATGCTAATCGAGATAAACATTATTAGAAAAATTGTTCTTATTACTTGCTTCCTTGTAAGTACAAAGGAAATAAGGGAATACTCTAGGCTAAAGCGATAGTTAAATATTTTGAAAGCTGGTTCTATGCGAAACAATTGAGGTTTAGTTCACTTTACATGATGACTTCCCGTTTGAGAAAAGTTAGTTTAAAATTGAAACCAATAAATAGGAATTACTCCAAAATGATCTACTCTACAAATTAATGAGATCTACAATTTTTGTGTAATAAGTTTCTGTTGATCTTTTATGGTTTAACAGCTATACACAAGACTGAAAAAAATGCATTCAGAATAAAGAGGTCTTCAGAGGCTATTCCCAGAAAATTCAAAATATGCATTTTATTTGTGATGCAAACATCTTTAATATATGGTATTCAACAAAATCATGAAACAAATTTTTAAGAAAAACTAAATCTTCAAATTGTTTACCCATGTCAAGGTAGTTTGTAGTGGGAGGATTTTCTTGAAAATCTTCGTATCGCAGCCTTGGAAGATACTGGACACAAATACCAAGTTTGGTAATTAACGGTCTTGAACTATATTGTCCACACACTCGGGACTTTTTTTTCTAAAAATGCTCTTTTTATTCAGGGGGCATCAAAACATACTTCCAGTGAAATCTCTACATAGAATTTTTGATGGAATGCAATATCTTCTCTAGTTATGTACATATGTACTAGAGAAAGTAAAAACATAATTTACTGAATTCAGCTATCCTCAAAACGTGCATTTGTAGTGCAATTCCTATATGGAGTGTTTAGTGGAATGCAATGCTATTTTTAATTTTCAGTTGAACATCCGATTCTGTATTCTTTAAAAAGTAGCTATCATCCTTTAAAGCACATTAGACTAACTCCAGCTTTGTCTTTTAGAACATTTTTCAAGCGTTGTTTGCTCATAATATTATCTCTTTTAAACTTCATAATTTTAAGCATATTTCTCATTTAAACTTTAAAAATGTAAGCCTAATTCACACTTTATGTACCTCCCATACTCTTGGGAAGTGAGGTAATTATCCTAAGCATGTATAAACCCGGGGCTTCTGGGTTTAGTTATGAGGTCCATATCGTATTCTGCCACGATATATTTAAATATATACTTGTCACGACCTGAAAATGAAACCTCAAAACGTATCATTGTCCAGCAAATTTAACAAGTGTGTGATGAATGTGCTATTGAATATATAAAATGTACAATATTTAATGTGAAATACATGAAATTTCATTTTTAAGAATCTTTAAATAACCGCTAGTGCCTGTTCTTTCTGTCACACATGTTGACATTTTTCTGACACCAAAAGATAAAATATCTAAATAGACTTTTACGCTATATGTATACAGATTTCTAGTCCATATTTTACGCTTCGTACATTAACCATAAACAAAACGTAACGAAAAGTAGCAAAACTATATTCCACAGCCACATAATGTGCATAAGAGAAACAGTTCACATGAGGGAGTAGACAATTCACGTCGTCCAATACTGAATGTTCGCGCCCATTTATTATTGGTTAATAGGGGTTACAAGTGTCGCAAGCAAATTTTAAATGCTGTATTTTTTGCAGTTCAGTGAAAGTATTTTGTTTGTTAACGAGGTTATCAAATGCCAGGAATCAGGTACGCCGGAATTTCGTCTCGCAGGAGTTTTTACATGCCAGTAAATCAGATATGGGGCTGTCTTTGTAAAACACACTTACAAGTCATTGGTCTGAGCCGGTTTTAATCCGTGACTTCGGGATAGAGTAGCCAGTGCCTAAGTGAGACACCCATATCGACAGCTCTGTGAACAGGGACCATGATCATGGCAGTTACACACACAGATAAGCTCTCGCCTATCTGAATACCAATTAACATGGTACATGTCTGTAGTTTAATTGTAATGTACCTATGTTATGAACATTTTTAACATGCTGAATCTGCCTACAAACCCGGCAAAACGCGTCCTTTGACCTAAAGTCGTAAAAAGGCCTCCGCTCTCGTATATTTTACGCGCAAACCGTAAGAGCTTGCAGGTGTGGATATTATTTCTTTAATTTTGCTTGCGCTCGATACAAATCTCACTCAGCGGTCGCGGCTGGTTCAGATAAACCGTTACTTTCTACTTCTTCCGTATACCGTTACGCCGGCAGCCAGTTCCAAACAAGAGAACTCAAGTCAGACAGCGTTGTCGCAATCTTGTGTGTTTTGTCAGTGTGGTTGAAAATCCCGTCTGTCAACCACAAAGCATTTCGAGACTTGAAGGCTAAACAAATAGTGAGATCTCTATGTGATAGTTTCGATTGATTACTCAATGTTCTTGGTCCGACCACGAGAATAGAAAATTATGACTTACCACTTGATAAACGTAAAAATATTAGAAAAACTAAATAACAAACAATATATCTGAAACAGTTAATGTATCTTTAATTTGACATGACATTGTGTATTAAGATTTTTTTTTCTATCCCATAGGGTTTACCAGCTACTAAAGTATTCAGAATTCAGACGATTTCGCAGGCTATTCCCAGAAAACTCAAGATTCAACTTTACACGCAAATCTTAAACACGTAGTATTTTAATCAAAATCGTTTGCCAGTTTTGAGTAAGTAAAAATCGAACATTTTTCCAAGCAAAGGGTAGTCCGGGGTGGAAGGGATTTCTTGAAAAACTTCTTGTCATATCCTTGGAGGACGCTGAACTTAAATCTAAGTGTAGTGCTGTGCTCTTCGTAGGCAAAGCTTTTTCTAAACTTCAGTTTTTTGTATTTAAGGTACCTCCAACCGACTGAATCTTAAAATCGAATTTTTGGGTGGAAGCAATAGGTTCTATAGTTACTATAAGAAGGTATGAAAAAAGGCTACTCAAAATAAAGCTTTAAATAAAACTACAGCTAAACTTTCTAGAATCTCGCGCAGTCGCGTAAGGCAAAATTCAGACATTTACAGACTGAGATTTACAGCAGATATCTACTGGAGATATTGGAATATGAAATTATTCTGTGTTTGAGGCGAAGTATGCACAAATTCCTTTCATTAAACTAGGGGGATAAGGCGGCTGTACAGATCATTAATCTCGAGACGGGGGTGGAACCGGGGCTTCCTTATGCCTGGAATCTGGTGTGCTCCATTCACATGACATTCCCTGCATTTCTGTCAGAAATTGTTATTAAGCTTATTCTTCTATCTACTTCATGCTAATCGAGATAAACATTAGCAGAAACTGTTTTATTACCTAGTTCCTTAAAAGTAGAAGTGAATTAAAGGAATACACTAGACTAAACCTACAGTCAAATGTTTTAAAATATGGTTGCTATCGTGTACTTTGAAACTGAAATCAATAGCAAGGAGTGTCTCAAAAATGGTCAACTCTAAGGAAAAAATGTATATGACAAATTGTGTGTTTAACGAGATCTATGTATTTTGTGTAGTAGGTTTTGGTCTATCTCTTACGGTTTACTAGTTATGTAAAATCCAGTAAAATACATCCAGAATAAAGAAGTCTTCAGAGGATATTCTCAGAAAACGAGATATACATTATTTATATTTGTCGAGTAAATATATTTGATATACAGTATTTCAATCAAAATCGTTAGCCATTTTTGAGAAAATCAAAAATTTGAAAAATGTCCCATGTAAAAGGGTAGTTTGGGGTGGGGGAATTTTCTTCAAAAAGATACTAAGCTTATATACCAAGTTTGGTATTTTACAGAATTTTCGTTTTTGAGTTATTGTGTTCAGACACACAGACACAACCGGACCTTTTTCTGAATGTTTTTATACAGGGGACCCTAAAACGACTATTTCTGGTGAAATCTCGGTATCTCGAAAGTAAAAATCAAGCCCCTACCATATTTGAACTAAGAATCTTCAGCTTTTCATGCTGCTGTTCTAACCAACTGAACCTGCACAACACTAAATTCCCTGACTCATTTACCGTTTAACCACAAGGAATTCTCAAATTTCATGTTGAGATAAATATAATGCAATGGCGACTTAAAATCTCGTGAGCCCCATTTTTCATCATTAAACGGAAACTTGCATTAAAATGCCAAAATGTGTATTTTTATGGGAAATTTACTTTAAGCTTGAAATTGAATCCTTGGTGTATCTAGAGGTATTTTTATACTACCTGAAACACCCAGCGTTGCTCGTGATTTGACGGTTCCTCATGCATTTACGAAGTATATTATTACTCCACATCCATTAATGTACTATTTGTAGACTGGTAATACAAAGTTTTAGAAATTCCTCAAGAATATTTTTGGTTATTAAGGTTAAATGCAACACACGATCTATATTCAAATATTACACCAAAAGTACTTCATTTGCTTTGGCGGTTTTATTGTGCAACGTAAATCACAACTGAAGAGTGCCAACATGTTCCATTGAAGTCGTTTGCGTGCGCTATTTTAGGTCTAGTTTTGTGTGCGCGTCTACACTGATTTTCGTGCAATCCAGGCCCAATCTAACGAGTTTACCTCACTATATTACGTTCGCAAATGCGGCAAAATGGCGTGAATTCTTCCCCAACACGCATATTTTCGTAATTTTCGTGGGTATTTAAGCAAGTGCCTTAACACGGCGGGTGATTCAAAGCTTAAACGATAACATCATTGCTTCCAGACGCTCTGCAGTGGATAATACTGTTTATTTGTTTTATTTGCCCTCGGATATTTCCTGGAATGGTATAAAAATTACTACCTATACAATCCACTTAATGACTTAATTAAAACTCTAAGGACAAGAAAGATGATTCTGCATACGTTCTTGATTGTTACCAAATACTCTGTGTTTCAGTTTACATTGGTAAAGGCTGAAACTATCTTGGTGATGTTGCTTCAGCAGTCGACGTGTCATGGGTAAACTTATGAGCAATGTCAGCTACCAACTGACAATAAAAATTGTTGTGGCCAAAGGAAATGTTAAAGAATTTTGTAGAGCTGCAAAAGTGCTATACACAACGGTAATAGAAAGCGCAAATGATGAATGCAAAACAAGGTGCAAAACAGTAAATAATTGCAAATTTTTCTGGTGCAAGGCTACCTTTTTCTTGCACCTTAAAAATTAATGCATTACAACACTGTGGCTTCTAGATAATTTGCAGTGGATGTCTATCACTTCTTAGATTTGCTACATACAGCATCTATCCCTGCATTGAAGTATCCTTTAAAATAAATGCATTAAAATATATTTCTTTCATGTGCAAAACTACCCTTTCCTTGTCACTTTAAAATTAATACTAAGAAAACATAATATCGCAGCTTCTATATATATATATATATATATATATATATATATATATATATATACAAATATGAATTGGTTAACTTTTATTAATAAAATATTTCATATTCCTAATTTTGAAAGGGATTAGTGGATAAGATCACTTTCACTTCTGAAATGTATTATACATTAGCTATGTAACCAATTTAAACTGTTACTTAATGTGCATGCAAATATACTTTAACTCAAAATACCACAATTTATAAAGAAAATTTTTCATGAATACAAGTGAGTGACCTACAGGTTCTTATATTACGGCTACCTCATGGCTGTTTATAGAGAACATCTCAGTTCAGAAGAAATAATAACAGTTTAAGTAACATCAATATAACTTTCTTTATTTTAGTGAATACATACACAGAAATACTAAGAAAACGTAAAGACAAAAAAGCAAGACAAAAATTAATATACAAATTGTTATATAAACTCTCACCATTGTTGGTGAGAAACATACAGATGGTCTTGCCAGCTTTGGTAGACTAGCAATGAAGTTATTTAATCCTGTGAAATGGAACAGGACAGAATTTCTAATTTTAAGCTAGGCAATGCTTTTTGCCGTATGTCAATAAGTATCTGGGTCAAGTTTGGTCGAAATTGGTGCAATGGTGTGGAAACATGTATGAAAAATACACTGAGTTTTATATATCAGGATTGCGTTGTTTAAATTCCGCTGGAAAGCAGTTAACTTTCTCAATACTCAAAAGTCTTATGACAAAACTAACCTTTACTTTATTTATTTTATTGTTACTTTAGATTTTCTAAAAGAATGGCTCCACTGAATTTACAGAAATACCCTATTCTGAATTGTTTATATATTTATTAACCATAAGAGATAGAACAAATCTCACAATAAAAATGCTTAGCAAATAACTTATGCCAAAATTTGTTGTGGAGTCACTATTTCAAAGATATTCCTTGTTTTTGGCTTGAGTTTTCAAATTTATATTTTTCTCAACTGCAAAATCAGTACTTAGTTTTCTTTTCCAGTTTCATTTCTTTTTCATGTTCTTGCAAAGAGAACTAAACTTCAAAGTCATCACATAGCGAACAGCTTTTAAAATATTATAATTCCTCTAAATTAGGTATGCTTTATATGCCTACAACAAAATAATAAATGAGTAATGGAAGGTTTATCTGCAATAACAAGAAATAGATGCCACTATAGCAGAGAGGTGAGCAAGTTGACTTCTTGCCTTGAGGTCCCAGAATTGATTTCCGGGCAGTAATTGGGATTTTTCTTTTGTTTAATTAGGATTATTCCCCACCCTCTATAGCAGTATTTCCCAACCTTTTGAAGTTCACGGCACCCTTGGGAATAACATTAAACACTAGGGGCACTCTTCCTTGAATTAAAAGAAAATTAAGCTTAATATGTTAATTTATTGAAATATTATATAATAATAACGTACACCATAACATAATACAGTAAACTTTACTACAATCACTGAGTAAAAATACATCAATAAATTTTGTTCGATTAATGATTAATGTGAAACTTGTGATTGATGCTTAGAGCACAGATATGTGATGTCGGGTCTTACAGTTGACAGTGAAACACTCAAATCATCCTCAAGGTTATTCAGTCTATTTCTTGCTTTGCATTTTATTGTCACCATAGCAGAGAAGGCTTGCTCGCATAGATAGGATGTTGAAAAGGGCAAAAGAGCGTTAATTGCTTTCTTCATTACGTTAGGGTACTCCTCTCTCCATTGAAGCCAAAAACTAGCCACCGACGCCTCACTCTTGGTGAACTTACTTTTGAGTGTGGAATCAGCGCAAAGATCAATAAATTCATCTCGTTCGCAAGCAGTGAAATCTATTTCCTCTGCACTATCTACGAAATCAAATGGTGAGACAGCCCAGTCGAGATTCGTAGTGGAAATAGTTGGAAAGTACGCATCTATTGCATCTTGCAATCTTGATAAGTGATCACAAATGCGGTCTTTCAGCTTACCCAGATCTTTATCTCCTGCCACATTAAGAAGAGATGGAAAGTTCGACAAATCTCCTTTTTGAACTGCAGACTTCCAAGAACTAAGTTTTCTTTTAAAATCTTTCATGTTATTGGTTGAGGAGATTATTGTTTCATGTCGACCCTGCATCGAAACATTCAGTTCATTCAGCTTATGAAAAATATCTGCCAGATACGACAGTTCACAACACCAAGAATCACTTAGTAAGAGCTCATGAAATGTGTCTTGATTTTTATCCTTAAAAAAAGTTTTACCTGTTCTCTAAGTTCGAGAAATCGGTTCAATACACGACCCGGCGACAACCACCTTACTTCTGTGTGAAGTAACAAAGAGGTATGAGCTGCATCCGTTGCGCGACATAACTGTTCAAAAATTCTGTACTTTAAAGGTCGAGACTTCATATAGTTCACCATTTTCACAACTTGGTTAAACACTTCAGCAAAATCTTCATTACACGCTTTCACAACTAATACCTCTCTATGCAGAAAACAGTGAGTTATAATAATGGATAGATTTTCATTGAGCGCTCTGGCAGTAAAACCTTTAATTTTCCCAGACATAGATGGTACACCATCTGTACATGTACCACAACAGTCTTTCCATGAAAGATCATGGTCATTGAGATAGGAATAGAAACGAAAATATCATGGCCTGTGGTTGTAGTCTCCAGCAGTCTACAGAACAGAAACTCTTCACTAATATCTTTTTCATCAATATATCTGATAAAACCACAGAGTTGCGGTTTGTCACCAATATCGAGACTCTCATCTACTTGCAAAGCAAATGTTCTATAAGTTTTTATTTTCTCCGTGACTTGTTTGTTGATATTGCATGACATTTCAGATATCCTGCGGCTGATTGTGTTGTTGGACAGAGGAACTTTCGAAATTTGATTAGCTGCTCCTTTGCCAAGTATTGTTGAAACTATAACTTGACATGCAGGGCCAATGAGTTCCTGACCAAGAGTATGCGGCTTCCTTTTTTTAGCTATCAGTTCTGCTACTTTAAATGAGGCTTCAAGAGCAGTATCACCTATGGTCATTCTCTTTACCATTCGCACAGCTGTTTCCTTCTCCCCTTCTAATATATGTGAAAAATACATTACACTTTTCTGTGACACACTAGGATGCTTTGTTGTAAGATGCCGCTTCTGTTTGCTAGGTACCATGGCCTCGTTGCTAAGTGTTTTGCCACAAACTAAACACACAGGGATAGGGTTTTCCTCGTTATTCCACTTAAATCCATACGCTAAGTAACTGTCCTGGTATGTTCTTTTCTTTCATTTATCTTCTTTATGTGGTGAATTCGACGGTCCGGGAGAAACTGTAAGATTTGGCTTCTTAAAGCAAGCAGTAGGAGCCAACTGTTCACTTTCACTGTCCTGGCGTTTACGTTTAACAATGAACTTATCCATAGCTAAACACTGTGAATCAACGCGAGGAAGACAACTGAAAGCGCCAAGTGGCGTACACTTTTATATATTCATGTCGAAGTCTCAGGAATGTTTGGCAGGGTATAGCTGTAATGCCATCTGTGGGATACTAGTATAACTGAATTATTGAAATGAATCGACCACTATCACCATCTGCCATGCATGAGAGTAATTGATTTGACTTATTTTATTTCAAGACCTTACAAGACTTAAGGCTTCAGTAGAAGGTACTTTTTTTGTTTATCTCAATATCTCGCGGCACCCCTTAGCCAATCACACGGCACCCTAGGATGCCGGGGCACACCGGTTGGGAACCGTTGCTCTATAGAGTCTGGAAGTATGGATGCGAGTGAATGTACATGTGCAAAATCTTCAGTAAGCTAGTCAGAGTAAAAAACCAATGTTTCAATTTGAAAGTCCCAAGATGACATTAAAGGGGGATATAGAAATGAAAATACAAATTTTTTGAGTAAATCAAAAATCATCCATGTAAAGGGCAGTTTGGGATAGGAGATATTTCTGAAAATCTTCATGTTGCATTCTTGAAGATACTAAACAAATACCAAGTTTGGTATTTAACAGACTTTTTATTTTAGGAGACCTTTTTCTAAAGAATTTTTCTTTTGGATCCAAGGATCCTCAAAAATATGCATTTATAGAGACATCTGCATCAAATTTTTGGGTGGAATGCAAAATCTTTTCTACCTATTATGTACATTATGTGTGGTGGAGAAAGTAACAAACCACTGCACAAACATTTTGACTGGGGAAAAATAGTTGAACATTCCAGAATATGAGTAACAAACCTGCTGGACCATAAATAAACAATGTAATGAATGGAA
This sequence comes from Hymenopus coronatus, assembly GCA_030762935.1. Classification (NCBI taxonomy): domain Eukaryota; kingdom Metazoa; phylum Arthropoda; class Insecta; order Mantodea; family Hymenopodidae; genus Hymenopus; species Hymenopus coronatus. The sequence continues at coordinate 35,846,189 of CM060897.1, forward strand.
TAACATTGATAGTGACAATATATTATGGGAAACTGTTCAATTACAATTCCTCCCTATTTATCCATCTAGAAACCATAAAAGTGAGTTTCAAAGTTTAGGAAAATGCAATTTTGTATTTAAATCAAGCTATGCAAATTCTAAATGCCAAAACTGGTTCAAAAACCAAGAGCGTGGTTATAAGTATAGCAGATGAAATCAAGACTGATTTGATATCCTCCACCATGAATCTGCATTGGCATTAAATTCTTCCACAGCATTATATAGCACTGAATTGTAAACTAGATTACATCACTACAAACTACATCATATTCAACATGAAAATGCCAAAAGGCAAAAATCTAGCATAATAAATTCACATATTTTTCTCTGCTAATAATCTATTTTTATATACAGTAAGTATGCTACAAAACTTGGCTGTCAGGTGCACAGTACACCTCCCAGTCACATATTGTACATTTGGCTGACAGTAGCACAAACCATCACCCAGTCACACATATGTGGACATCAAATAAAATCTCAAATCGCATTAACAATCATCAGAATAAACACAAAATATACTGTATCACAAGAGATGTTAGAAATTCCTAGACAACAGTAACCTTCTATGATTTGAGTTTAAAAAGTTTTGTTACTTTCCATGCTGAAGCTTTCAAAATGTCAGTTTCTTGTGCAAGACCCTAAGAGATTTTCAAAGTGACTGTTCTAACCTTTCTCCAATTTCATCTAATTTCTGCTCCATAAACATATACTTGTTTACCTTTCTTTTCACATCACAAATTGATCCTGTCTCCCTGAATTTATTTACAAGCAAATGAATGGACTGTCTCCTCGGAACACGCATGCCAGGAAATTTAGTTTCATCCCTACAAGATGATGTAAGCACTTATGTATTGTACATAAACACTCTTTGTGGTACTGTATACTGCATTTTGAAAGCACTTCAAGCAAAACTAAACAAGTCTTCAAGATCATTACTGATCCTGAACATTGGAAGAATGAAACTCAGAAAAAGCCTGAGAAGGCTTTGATGTGGTTTACAGATAATTCAAGAAATGGTTCTGGAGCATATGGTATAAGACTAAAGTGTAAAGGATCATTTCCCTTGGGTAAATATACTACTGTGTTTTAAACAGAAATCTATTATTCAATGCATCCATGAAAACATAAGATATGTTAGTAATTAGATTCATACACACTCAGGTAGCCAGGCTGCACTTGAGGATCTTAGCAGTCATAAGATTACATCAGGACTGGTTCAAAATTGCCTAAATATGCTCAATGACCTGGCAATAAGGTTCAGCTCATCTGAGTGTCGGGCAATAAAGGCATAGAGGGCAATGAAAAAGCTGATGAACTTGCAAAACAAGGAGCATCTTCACAATTTATTGGACCACGGCTGGCTCTAGGAACATCTTGGTGTTTAATTAGAGAAGCTACCAAGAACTGGTCCAAAAGAAAACATCATAAGACCTGGCATAAAACCCCAGGAAACAGACATGGGAAACTATTTATCAAAGGACCATGTAAGGAAAGGGCTGAGAGCCAGCAGATTTCAGCTAGGAACAATTACTGCTTTCCTCACAGGACATGCCCCTGTGAAAAAGCATCTAAGCACAATTGGAGTGCTTCAGGGCAACTTAGACTGTAGATTATGCAGGAAGGAGACTGAAACAGCCCAGCACAAATTATGCTCCTGCGAAGCTTTGGCTTGCAGGAACTACAAAAATTTTGGGAAAATGTTCGTAGAACATTGCAAGGCTGCACTTCTTTTCAAGGGATGCAGGTGTAATGGGTTGGCTCTTAACAATACATATAGCACAATAAGCCCCAGGCTGAAGAGCACCCGGAGAATTGATGGGAATGTGTATTGTAAATAAAGAAGAAACTTGTCTAAACATTCCTAGTGTTATTCACATGTGAACTGGAAGACTGATGCTTGTGTGATGACAGAACAGATGCACATGCAGAGAAATGCAGTGAAGGTAACACGAGTTTTGTAACCAACGTACAATAGTTTTTACAAACTTTTGTTATAAATACCTATTATTTCACCTAATCTTTGTTAAGATGTACTTTTGCAGAACAACTAATTACACATTTTTTGTATACAAGAAGCTAAAGTGACTAAAATCTCTGGACACTGCATTGCTATGTCCCTTTGCACAACATAAAAGCAGCATTGGGAAACTCAAAATAGCAACATCAAATATCTCAGAAAGGTTAATGTGCCCTACAAAAATGAAAAGATAAATTGCATGTTGTAACAGAATCTACTTTATAGTCAGATGTCGTTATAAACAATTTCTGTATTCATCCAAATTCATTTTGTTGTATCAAAACTTCATTAAATTGGTTATTTAATGTTTATCTTAAAAGGGCCCAAACTGCAATACAATACTGCCCTTTTTTATTTTCTCTACCATGTATAATGTAAATTGTAGATACACCAGAAATACACATTTTGAGGACTACCTGAATCCCCACCCCAAAAAAGCATTTCTACCTCAAAAACGTAAATTTTTAAACCTCATATTGCTTATTAAATATACTACAATTACTATGACTTTTTAAAGTGTACCATACTTTTTTTAATGGGTAATTTTGTTTCTGCCCATTTTGACTGTTATAAATGCTTAAACGTGGAATCAGTAATATGTAAGACATAAAACAATCTCTTACCTTATATGTGGAATTCCAACACCACCATGGAGAATTTTGTAGAGTTTGCTTTCATAAAGTAGCTGTGGATGTCTTGCTCTAATAGATTCTAATTTTACAGCAACTTCCTACAGAAGATAAAAGGAATTACTTTAAAAAAATGATCAATTCAACACCTGCAATCTGACATTAGAAAATAATAATGTCCATTTTCTAATATTGAAAAAGAACAACAAACTGCCAATAACAAATGCCATGCAGCTTGCCTCTGTATTGTCTTTACCTTACATTCATGAGGCATGAGGCCCTTAATTTGAACTTCAGTTAGGGTGAGTTATCCAGGTAAGTTCCCCACCCCCTCCCTCCAGGGTTCTCCCCTGTCCGAGAAAACAAAAGTTGAGTAACTTACTCCATCCTACTTGGGCTAAACTGAGCATCATTTCATTCATTGTCGGATATTACCAACCAAGGTAAAGATGTTAAACAACAAAAAATATCATGCAATATTTTAAACAATGCATACTGATGAAATGCAAGTACCAAGCTGTTTACAAGATATTAAAAATGCTTTACATTTTCTATGTCCACAAAAAATCTGACATCTTACATTCACGTAACTTTCTATACCTGCTCATCTAAAAACCTTCTTAAGAAAGCTGCTTTTTACTACTTCTACTTCTTACATATGTAGAGAAGATTTGCATTCCACCCAAAAATTTGTTACCGATAACTTTTCTGGAAATACAAGTTTTATGGTCCCCTGTATATATAAAATAATTTTTAGAAAAAGGCAAGTATATGTGTCCGTGAACAATGAAACTCAAAATTAAAAAGGCTAAACACCACACTTGATAAATTCAGCATCTTTCAAGAATGAAACATGAAGATTTTTCAAGAAAATCCTCCCATCCCAAACTACCCTTTACATGACAAAGCTTCTGAACATTTTCATTTTCTCAAAATTGGCAAACAATTTTGATTAACATTCCATATATTAAAGAAATTTACTTGAAAAACAAAAGTTATATCTTGAATTTTCTTGCATAACTGGTAAACCATATAGATAGATAAAAACTCTTTATACAAAAATGAAAATCTCATTAAAATACACAATTTATGTCATATACATTTTTTTAGTTAACCATTTCAGAGATATTCCTTCTTATTGGTTTCAATTTTTAAACATTTAAAACTTTTCTGAAATGGAAATTTGTCATGCCCTTTTCTTTTGTTTTACTCCTGGCCTTGCAAAGAGAACAGAGGTTCAATCGCATAGAAAGCAGCCTAAAAGATTTTCATATTGTTTTAGCCTAATGTACTCCCTTATTTTTCCCTCTACTTACAAGGAAGCAAGTAATGAGATTATTTCTACTGAAGTTTATCTTGATTAGCATGAAGAAGATAAAATAATAAGCTTGTGTAAATATAGCTTGTTACAGAATAGATAAAGTCACGTGAATGGAACACAACAGATTTTTAATGTTATCTTCAAAATTATCAATAGTATCAAAGTTTCCATTACAGGAAGAAATAAGTACATAAATATGTGCAAAATCATATGTGCTTCTATTTAAATTGGCTGTAACATCTACTTTAATGGGCCTTCATACCTGTGTATAACTGTAGTGTCTTAAGAACATAATATAGTAATTTTTCTTCTAATCATGAACCTACAATACGTGCATTATACATTTCAAATACAAAGGGTTGCATACTGCCACAGCACTGAAGGTATTATCTGCTCACCGTTGGTCCTGCAGTGCACAGTAGACAATACTAGGAGCATCGAGCAAATTAGCTTTACTCAAAGGGCAACCAGTTGGTAACAGCTGTCTCAATTCTGTGTAGTAGGTTTTTATCTACCAGTTATTCAATTCATAAAAATATTTCAACCTAGTATTAATTTCATATTTATCATTTGATTGTACACAATTTGTTTTAAAAAATCTGGAGTGCTCCATTCACATGACTTTCTCTACATCTCTGCAACAAATTACTTTTAAAAAGCTTATGCTTCTAACTGCTTCATGTTAATTAAGATAAATATCAACAGAAATTGTGTTATTACTTGCTTCCTTGCAAGTAGAAGGGAAATAAAAGAGTACGCTAAAATGAGTTACATTTTTTAAAAGCTGTTTGCTATGTGATTGAACTTTTGTTTCTTAGTATGGCCAGGAGTTGACAAATTCCTGTTTTAAAAAGTTTCAAGTATTTCAAAACTGATACCAATAATAAGTCAATTCCACATAAAATATGCATACACCATTATTTGTGTATTTTAATGAGATCTATGTTTTCTGCGCAGTATGTCTTTGTCTATCTCTTATATTTTAACAGTTATACAAAGGTGATCCAGAATGACAAGATCTTCAGTGGCCATTCCCAGAAAAATCAAGATATACATTTTGTTTGTGATGTAATTTTCTTTAATATACATCATTTTGATCAAAATTGTTAAGAGCCATTTTTGAGAAAATCAAAATTTTCAAATTCCTCACAATCTGAATCTCATCTTTGGAAGATACTAAACTTAAGTACTAGTTTTTGGAGTTCCCCCCCTCCTTTTCTAAAATTGCTTATTCTGCTTAAGGGGACCCTAAAATAGATATTTCTACAGAAACGTCAGTATCGAATTTTTGGATGGAATGCACCATTTTCTACCTATGTGCTATATATAAATAGAGAAAGTAAAACTTGGATACCTATGCGTACAAGGATCACTCGTGAAGTTTCTAGAAGTGGTTAAACCTTAAATGTGACAGAAATGTAAGTGTTTTCATTTGAAAGGGGAATACTTTAAAGCTATAAACAAACTTTACTACAAAACAAAGTGGCTAATGGTTTAGCAAAAATGCGGCTGGAAGCACCCTCAGTGTTGCACACACAGGCAAACATGATAGAGCTGTCATGTCGTGATTTTCAAGCCAGGACTTATCATGATTTCAAAAAGGACCTAACAGTGCAGCAGTGTTGCCAATCTTTGGTAGATATTTTTGAGTCTGCACCATCCAGGGAAACTGATTTTGGAAGTTCCAAAAGGGTCACATATCCCTGGAAAACAAACCTTTCGCAAGTTGCCCTTATACAGCTGTAATTTAAGAAACAGGTATAACTGTACAAAAATTATTAATGGAGGAACCCCTCATATGCAATAGTACCCATAACATTGGATTAACAGCAATCAATGCCTCCTCATTGGATGCTACATCCCGTAACTGATGGTCAAAAAGCAGCTTGTGTGGAATGGCATCTTCACACTTTTGTTGATGGTTCATCATCTGTAAAGCACCATGTTGTCAATTATTGCTTATTTATGGATTTTAGTGGTATATCTAAGATTTAATATGAACCACCAACAAAAGTGTGAAGAACTTGAAGTGCAGAAAAGAGTGTCCGCCATCAGTCATTGCAGTATGGAAAACAAAGCATCCAGTATCAAAGATTACTCACCTGTTGAGCATCATGACAATGGTTCTGTACATAGCAGCCAGAGAATCAATTTATTGCCCGAGCAAAACATTAGTTCATCCCAACCCCCATATTCTACAGATTTAGCTCCATGTCTTTTAATTTTCTCTAACACATATGTACTTAGTAGGTAAAAGTATTATATTCCACCCAAAGATTTAGCAACTAGATTTCACTGGAAATACACGTTTTGAGGATCCCTGAATCCAACAAAAGTATTTTTAGAAAAAGGTCTGTATGTGTGTGCTTAGCAAATATCAAGCTTGGTATTTAAATTTAATATCTTCCAAGGATGTGACACAAAGATTCAGAAAAATACCCCAATCCCAAAATAGCCTTTACATGGAGCGCATTTCAAAATTGTTAGTTTTCTAAAAAGAGATTCTGTAACTATTTTTATTAAAATACTATATACTAAAGATATTTACATGGTAAATAAAATGCATTTCCTGAATCCTCTTTATTCTGAAATGAATTTTGCATTACTTTTCTCTACTTTGTGCTAATTAAGAGGAGTATTAGCAGAAATAGTCTTATTACTTAGTTCCTTATAAGTAGAAGGAAAATAAGAGAATACACTAGGCTAAAGTGATAATCAAATACTTTATGTGATCGAAATTTTGTTCTCTTTACATGGCCAGGAGTAAAGAAATAAAATAATATATGGCAAATTGTGTGTTCTTGCGAGATCTACATTTTTTGTTTAGTAAATCTCTCTCATGGTTTACCAATTATTTAAAAATCATTCAGAATGAAAAGGTCTTCATACTAATCCCAGAAAATTCAGGATATACATTTTTATTTGTCATGTAAACATCTTTAATACATAGTACTTTAATCAAAATTGTTAGCCATTTGAGAAAATATCAAAATGTTCAAACACTTTTCCATGTAAAGGACAGTTTTGGGTGTCCTGTTAATCTTTGTATTGTATCCTTGAATGTTGCTGAAATTGATTGTCAAGTTTGGTAATTGATCAACTTTTCATTTTTAAGCTAGGTGTTCACACACATTTTTTCTAAAAATTCTCTTTTTGGATACAAGGCACCCTAAAACATGTATTTCCAGTGAAGTTTCAGTATTAAATTTTTGGGCGGAATGCAAAAATTTTTGTACCTATCTACTAAGAGAAAGTAGAAAAGTATGGTGTTACCCTTTGTTTGTACCCTGGAGAACAAAAGCACTTGCACTAGTAAGTCAGCTTCAACATTTCCAAACAAAGGTTAAAGACTTCACCAGCTACAGAATAAGTGGAATTAAATTAATATTCATTATAGTTTCATTAATATAGCCCACTTTAACTTCTATGGTCAATTGGTGACTTTACTTTAGAAATAACTATAGGTGTCCTCTGGTTGAACAGTCGAGTTTATTAACATTAGTTTTTCAGAATTATACTATTAAACTATTAAACATTCACTCTCATGTGTACTTCCTGACTTTGTGGGAGATAGAGAATGATTTTTGTTAAAGAAAAATTCCTCGCCCCAGCCGGGAGCCAGGGATTGAACCCAGGCCTTGGGTAAACAGCCAGAATGCTGACCACCTCAAAACCAAAAGGCAGCCAATATATAATTGAAAACAAGTGAGAAGGAAACCAATGTGTTGTTACTTTATTTTTGTTTAAATTATTGCACAACTCAAGAAAAACAGGACAGTGGCAGAACTCCTGTCATTATGTTTATTATATATGTATATTATTATTATTAATTGAATTTCCAGAAACAGAAAAAGAAATCTTATTGTTCAGAGCACTGTCAATTATTTATAGGTACCCATTTCAAATAAATGCTGTATGATGAAATGGTTTCTAATCTTGCTTGTCATATAGGCACCAGAGTTGGACTCCACACTGGGTAGTACAATGTTAATCTTTGATTTTAATGTATTTTTATTACCCAACTTTTCATTTTGGGGGTTAAATATATCATTAAAATATCTATTCCTTGACTGAGTGAAATAACTAACTTTTAAGTTATTAACATGACAAAGGATTCAAAACATCTCATTTTCCTGCACTCCTCTAAAATATCTGAACTAAACAGATATTAAAGCCACAACTAATGGTAAATAAAATTTTGATCTCATATCACATTACATAACAGAAAAACCCCTATCATATGGATAAACCAACAAATTGCAAACTAAATACATGCAATCCATAGTATATTTATAAATGCCAAGAGAACAAGTGACAGCATTAAAATGTTAAGTGATTTTTATGCAAGACTTTTAGAACAGTTTTCTTTATGTCTTGAGCACCTCTCAAAATACTGGCTTTTGTCACCTTGCATTGCTTTGTTTACCTTGTAAATTGCTTGCCCTGCCTCTTCTGAGCTTTTCTATAAGATTATGATATTTGCTATTTATATTGAGCCAACACAGTAAGCTGCAACTTGACAAAAAGGATCAGAAAAGAGATTGTGTCATAAAACTATTATTAGAATTTGTCATAGAAATATGCTGAACTGCACCTCTCCTGCCGGTATAGACTCCTTTCTTCCTGGAATAGTCCCATCTATAGTTAGGTGTTATGCCAACCAATTAACAGTGCATAATTGAACTAATATCACAGCATGATTATCATTCACTCTTTCATAGAAAACTACCATTTTCCTCACCTGGTTCTTAGGACCAGTGCTTTATGAAATCCTTGGAGGGAAACCTTCTATAATATAGAGGCCCTTGTTACTTTCCCTAGCACATATGTACAATGTACACAGTAGGTAGAGAAGATTTTGATACAAAGAATTCACCAGAAATGCATGCTTTGAGCACCCCTGAATTTTTAGAATAAGGTTTGTGTGAATGTGGATAGCATTACTTAAAATGAAAACTTCAGTCTTTCAAGGATGTGAAAGAGATTTTCAGGAAATTCTTCCCACACCAAACTACCCTTTATATGGAACATTTTTCGAAAATTTAGTTTTTTGAATAAAATGCCATATATTAAATATTTTCACATGACAAATAAAATGTTATCCTAAATTTCTCGTAAATAGCCCCGAATGAATTTTGCATAAGAGGCCAACAAAAACTTATTGCACAAAATATGTACATCTCACTAAAACAGCAATTTATAGTTTTTGTAGAGCTAACCATTTCCTAGATAATCCCCCTTATTGGTTTCCATTTTAAAATATGGGACTTTGTTGAAACAGGAAATCCTCATGCTTTCATTGCTTTTGTTTTACTCCTGGCCATGAAAAAACTAAATAACAATGACAATCGCATAGCAACAGCTTTTAAAAGATTTGACTGCTGCTTCACAGACTCCTCTTTACATACGATATGATGATGTTTGGAGTAAAACCATGGAGTATTGAGAAGGGATGGCTAAATATAGATTTGATTCACAGGAGCTCTGGTACATAAATTTTGGGACTATCTAAAGGCTTACCAAATGGGGTGCATAAGCTGAACTAGTCTGAAAGGAGAAGAAATATTGACAAGAATCCTGAAATATTGGTTTAGGATCAAGGATTTAGAAGATAACATTTTGAAACATTAATGACAAAAAGGAAAGTGAGAAGGAACCCCTGAAGAAACATCTAAAAAATTTTGTGTGTTCCATTCACATGACTTTCTCTACATCTCAGTACCAAATTATTGTTAAAAAGCTTATTTTTCTATCTACTTCATGCTAATCAAGATAATACTAGCAGTCTTGTAAATAGAAGATAAATAATGGAATACACTAGTTTAAAACGATAGTCAAATGTTTCATACACTGGTTACCACGTGGATGAAATCCATTTCTTTGCCTTACCTGGAGTTGACAATTTCTTGTCTGTGAAAAGTTTTAAATATTTTAAAACTGAAACCAATAACAAGGAATATCTAAAATATGGTCAATTCCACAAAAAACATGTGTATGACAAATTGTCTCAAAGAGATCTACATATTCTGTGTAGTAAGCTTTTGTCTATCCCTTACAGTTTAAAAGAAATGCAAAATCCAGCAAAACTCATCCAGAATAAAGAGGTATTCAGAGGCTAATCCTAGAAAATTCATGATATACATTTTATTTGTCGTGTACATATCTTTAATATACAACATTTTAATCAAAATTGTTAAGAGCCATTTTTGAGAAAATCAAAATTTTCGAAAAATGTTTCATGCAAAGGGTAGTCTGGAGTGGGGGAAATTTTGCTCAAAATCTTTGTGTCGCATTCTATACTAAATCTATATACCAAGTTTGGTACTTTACCGACTTTTAGTTTGAGTTATCGTGTTCACAGACTCACACACATCTAAAAATGCTTTATTTAGATACAGGGAACCCTAAATTGTCTATTTCTGGTGAAATCTTGGTATCAGATTTTTGGTGGAATGCAATACCTTCTCTATACAATATGTACAGAGTATGTTTAGAGAAAGTAAAAATCAGTCTGGGTTTGGTGTGGTGGGATAGAGAGCAAGGTAAATGAATTTTGGAAAAAGGATGGAAAGAATTGATAATATGGAAATGCAGGAGATATTAGATAGTATCAGTAACAAGTATATAGGAAGCTAAAGAAAATATGGAATAGAGAGAATTGTATAGATAAAGGTGATAAAAGTGGATGAAGGAAGAATCTGCATGGGCCTTAATAGGGACAGTGGAGTTGAAAGGTTTAAGAGGAGGTTTAAATATAGAGGAATACCTGATGTGTGGAATGCAAGACAACTATTGGCATGTAATTCAGGAATGTGAAGAAATTAAAGATACGACAGCAAAACTAAGGATTGAGAAGTGGATTAATTTACCAATAAAGATGAGGGAAAAGTTGGTGCATATGAAGGCTAAGCACAAAATCTTAAGAGTTTGGGGATTATATGGACAACTGTAAAAGAAAATACTTGAAGAAAATAAATAAAAATGGGGATCTAGATTGGCTAGAAATATATATATATATATATATATACATATATATAGAAATGGGTGTCATCTCTAGATTTAAGTTGGCCTGCAAGGTTGAAACTTAGTTAAACAGCAACTTCAGAGAAGCCCTAGTATTTAGTATTGCATATTTTCTTTATATAATCAAGAGATTGTAAAATAGACACAGCCCCACCAACTCAAGTTTGAGACTTCATTACCAGAAAGTAATGTTTGGAAAAGAGCAGGTGTATTTAAATGAAAGAGTGTATTGGTGCTTTTTTGGAAATTAGTTTTAGTATTATTGAATACTTGCACACTTCAAAACCATCAGCCTAGGCTGGAATGAGCTCCCAATCTTAGGATCAGTGTGCCTCACCAAATTAAGCCACCCAAGCCAACATTATGGATTACTTGATGTAACTTAAACAGTTTACTTTCATTTGTTATATATTGCTATTTAGTACTCCTTTAGTACATTTTGCATCATATGGCTTTCATAAAATAATAAATGAGCTGAATCAATTTTAACACTTACAAAACAAAATAGAGGCAGAATATTTTAAAATTTTATTCGTTTGAAAGGAAATATTTACAGAATGAATCATTCTGGGGAATTCTAACAAACTTGTCACACCTTTACCCCTAGATGACTGGGGTTTTAGTTGCACAGATCTTTTGGCTACACTTTGTTGTCAACTGCTCCACCACTGTCGTCCTAAAAAGCATCCCCTGGTTATGCTTTGCAGTTTAGGGTCCTCAATGAGCTAATCTTGAAATCTGTTTCAGAAGGGGTGACAAGTAAGAGAGAAGATCACATTTTGATTCTCATTTCATCTCACACTAATGGTCTGTTATAAACTTTCAGCCTTACAGGACCCTAAGCCAGAGCATTGCCCAAGGTGGAGGGCCTAAGCTGCAAAGCATAGCTGAGGATCCGTGAAGCAAACACCTCAATAATCCCAAGAAGAAGTCAAACCCTGGCAATCAAACAGATTTCAAATCTGAACTAGAATGTTTCCACTCTTATAAATCTGGTTTGGCTGTGGAAGTTTTACCTAAATATTGTTGCATAGTTCCTAGCAGTATGCATATTATGTTTGCAAAATTATTTTAGGATTAAGATATGTTCTGTAATCATACGTATGTATAACGTACATAGTAAATAGAGAAGGTATTGTATTCTGCCAAAAATTTGATACTGAAACTCGATCAAATACATATTAAACAATATCTGTGTATGGTCAACAGAGCTCAAAAATAAAAAGTCTGAACTTGGTATTTAAGTTCAGTATCTTCCAAGGACACAAAACAAAGATTTTGAAGAAAATCCCTCCGACGCCCAACTACCCTCTACATGGAATAGTTTTCAAAAATATGATTTTCTCAAAAATAGCTCTAATGATTTTAATTAAAACACCACAAGTTTAAGATATTTTCATGTCCAAAAATGTATATCCTGAATTTTCTGGGAGTAGCCTCTGAAGACCCCTTCTTTCTGGATGGCTTTTTTGTAATGGTAAACCATAAGATATAGATAAAAACTTATTATATAGAAAGTATAGATCTTGTTAAAACACAAAAGATAAGTTGTATACTTTTTTTTTGTAGTTAGCCGTTTCCAAGATATTCCTTGTTTTTCATATGTTTAGAATTATACTGCTTTATTTTAAGGGGGGGGAGGATTTCTTTGAATCTGACCCCTTCTAACCCTGACATGAGATGATGTTACTTTCCATTTAAATAACTTGACACAAACCGATTTCCTTGACATGACATGATGGGCACAAATGTTATATAATTTAACACTAATACCAATGATTTAGTAATATCACTCCCATTTTCTGGAAGTCAACATGTTAGGCTTTACTCTGCAAAAGTAAACCCATTTGCATATGCAGAGATAAAAGTAATTTCATTTTTTTTTTCTGGAACTTTCATAGATGATTAACATAACCTGAAGAAATAAATTTTCTTTACCTATTTCAGTACAGATTTAAAAAAGAATAAAATAGGGCATATTGATTTTAAGTTAAGAGGAAAGCCATAGCCAAGCAAACTGGAAGAAGACAATAAAATACAAAAAAGGATTCAAAAAAAGTCCCTTAACACTGTATTTAGTGAGGGACATTAAAGAAGACTAATTTAAGTTTCCAAAAAGTTGAATGATCTCTCCATCTTAGTATTTCAGCTGTGGTACTGTGAGCAGTAGGTATTTTATTAAATACACATGCCCCAATTAGAAACTTGGGAAGTGAATATGTGTGATGCATTATTTTTATAATCCAGCCCACATATATTTTCTGCATTTGTGAATTACTTTTTTTTTTTTTCATAAGAGATAATACTCTTGTTAAATAGCTCTTAACAGTACTTACAAACAATTATTATTCACTGAACTAACATCTGGCTAAACTATGAAACCAGAACTAAGTGCTTACACACTGCAAGTTGTCACCGGATCTCATCTCAAAATGACTGAGACCTCCCTGTGGTTTACCAAGAAAAACTGTGAGTCACTTAGGGAATTTAATGTAGTTATAGTAGATCAGTTCATTAGAGCAATGTAAACCAGAGTATCCAAGGTTCACATCATTTCTATGCCACTAAATTTGTCAGTCTAATTCTAGCTTAATATCTGCCTTGTTTTAAATGTGTATTCCATTGGCAAATATGCTACTTAGTTAAGCATATAAAGCTTAATTCAGAAGCTCTTGAAACATATAAGCCACAAGGTAATTATTTCAATGGATTAAGAATCGTTTTAATTGATAGAAAGGCTGCATAACGGTTTATGTATTAAAATAAAAGCTTAAGTACATTCAATGTAACCAGATTATACATGCTATATAACCGTTAATGCTACATAACCTTGAGACATATTCGTCTTATCATTAAATGAGCCCTATTTATGTTACAGGATAATGCAATGACTCTAAAAACTAAAATGTTTATAATTTCAAGACTTAATAGAATAAATGCACATTAATAATACACTCCTTTTTGATATCAAAAGTAACCAAGGCCATAATTCTATTGTGGCGCATTTAAATGTCAAAAGTTTAATTAATTAGTACAAATTCAATAATGCATAAGCACGTAATCTTATTAAAGCTGAAATTCGTAAAAAGCATTTTGAACTACTTCGCGAGACAAGTGTGATCACAAATATATAGCAACATCAAATCGTTAAATTTTCTCGGAAATAGCATGGATTATTTATACGTTCACATACCAGGTGAAAGCTAAAAAGTATTTGATTGCATTCCTAAGCAAACAAAAATCTTAAGTTGTAGATTATGGCTGCCATAAAACTTTCTTTGGCTCAAAGGAACTCATCTTTTGCTGCTCGTCCAACTACTCATAATTATGAAAGAAAACTGCACGACATTAAGCATTCATATATTTCAATTATTTTATTTTTTGATATGTTATATATATTTACCTCCCCATTTGTGACGTTGATGCCCAAATAGATGTCACCAAAGGAACCACTACCGATTTTTCGCACTAAACGATATTTCCCCCCCACTATGAATTCTTGTTTTGTTGAAGAACTTGAAGTTGCCATTTTTTTGGCTTACGTTGTTAGGAAGTTTCAAATTTGGATAAGGAAATTAACAAAACTAAATCAATAAATCCACACACTACCACTTCCAACAACACGCCGACATCTCTCTTCTAATGACTGACGTAGGAACAAAGCAGCTCAAAGCATTCTGGGTCACCTTACCACTACAAACTCAAATTAGCCTCTAGAGAAAATATAAACAAAAACATGATTGCATATTAAATATACTTTCACTTACTAGAGATTAAAAATATTTCATATTTATAAACATAAGAAGGCATGTTCTAGAAATCCAATTAAGAATAAATCTGGAAATTGTTCATGTACTTCAAAACCGGATATAAACAAATTATGACTACTTGGTTTTATTGTTAACAACCTATACCACATTCAAACGCACATACACACAGAGGTACAGTAAAAGGTTATTGGGAAACTTGGAGTCTTAACATAAAAATCTTATGTGTTACACTCACACGACTTTCTCTAGCTGTTCTACAAACTTCATACATAAGAATCTTCTTCTTTCTGCACCTTGCTAATCGTGGTACTCATTAGCACAATGTTCTATTATTTAGTTCCGTATAAGTAGGAAGAAAATAAGGGAATACACTAGGCTAAACCAATAGTCAAATGTTTTAAAAGCTGTTGTTATAGGATTGTCATTACAAATCGCTTCTTTTCTTGGCCAGGAGTAGAACAAAAGAAAAACGGACACTCCCGTCTGAGAAAAGTTAAGTACTTCACAACTGAAACTAATAACAAGAATACCTCGAAAACGGTAAGCTCCACGAGAAAAAAAGTATATACATAACTTTTGTATTTTAACAAGACCTAAATTTTTTGTATAGTAAGTTTTTGTCTATCTCTTACGGTTTACTAGTTATGCCAAATCAAGCAAAATTCATCCAGAATAACCACGTCTTCAGAAGCTATTCCCAGAAAATTCAAGATATACATTTTATTTGTTAGGTAAATATCCTTAATATATGATATTTTGATCAAAATCGCTAGAGTCATTTTTAAGAAAATCAAAATTTTCGAAAAAAGTTCCATGTAAAGGGTAGTTTGGGGTGGGGGGATTTTTCTCAAAATCTTCGTATCGCATCCCTGGAAGATAATAAACTTAAATACAAGTTTGGTATTTTAGCTACTTTTCGTTTTTGAGTTAATATGTTCACAGACACACGGACACACACACACGGACCTTTTTCTCAAAATGCTTTTTTTGGATACAGGGGGTCCTAAAACATGTATTTCCGGTGAAATCTCGGTATCGAATTTTTGGGTGGAATACAATACTTCTCTATCCCTATGTACATTGTACATATGGGGCTAGAGAAAGTAAAACTCCGTGTTCTATTCACATGACTTTCTCTACATCTTTGCAAAAACTTATTGCTGAAAAACTTATTCCTCTATTTACGTAATGCTAATCGAGAAAAAATTAGCAGAGAGTGTTTTATTACTTGCTTCCTTGTAAGTAGAAGGGAAATAAGGCAGTACCAAAGGCTAAAGCGATGGTCAAATCTTTTAAAAGCTGGTCGCTATGTGATTGAAGTGCCTTTGTTTGTACGGACAGTAATTGACAAATGAGAAAAGTAGAACTATTTTAAAGCTGAGACTAATAACAAGGAATATCTCTAAAACGGTCAACTCCACGAGAAAAAAATATATATAACATGAATTGTACGTTTTAACAAGCTCTACATTTTCTGTATGGCAACTTTCTGTCTATCTCTTACGGTTTACCAGTTATGCAAAATTCATCCAGAATAAACATGAGGCTATTCCCATAAAATTGAAAATATACCCTTTATTTTTCATGTAAATGTTTTAAACATATGAGATTTTAATCAAAATCGTTACTGCCATATTTCAAAAAATCAAAATTTTGAAATTTTTTACATGTAAAGGGACACACACACACACACACACACACACACACACACACACACACACACAAAACCATTTTCTGAAAAATACTTTTTTGGATTCAGGGAGACCCAAACATGTATTTCCAGTGATATCTCGATATCGATTTTGGGTGCGGTATAATACCTTCTCTAACCACATAGATTACACTATACACTATGTACATGGTACGTGTAGCGAAAGTAAAACGTAACACATAACCCCAAACAACAGAAGGCGATAGCAAAGGTCGTAACCATAACGAATCAAATCAGACTCTTAGCCAGGAGATCCAAGCGGTAATACAGAGAAAGAAAAATACACAACAATGTTTGTACAGCAGAAATTTTATAACAAAATATATATTTCTAGTTTGCAGTGGTAACAGTACTAAAACTACCTTTTTGAGTCTGTGTCTTTCTTTTTTAAACTTTTACTTACCATAATGAGTTCCTATAACGCTTTAATAATTTCTCAGATCAATTTTGGCCTTCAAAGGTCAATGACACATGTGATTTATTTCCTTTCGAGTGAAAGACATGTCTATATTTAACAATTTAAAATAATGCATTACAAAGCGTATTATAACTTCATGATTTCTAGACGCTCCGCAAGGGATAATAACGTCTGATTCTCATCGTAAATCGATACCGCATTGTTAGAGTATTACAACTATAAACATTATGTTTTTGAGTTCTGACTTTTAGTTTATAAGAAAATCTATGCTCCATATAGTGGGAAAGCGTTATAACCTAAAACTCAGCTATTCACATTTTATTTGGGATATTTCAGTTTGCTAGTGATAAAGTCTTGGCAAGATTTTCCTTGCATTATGTGCCATTTTGAGTTATAACAATTTTGCATTTATTTTATTGAGATGAAAATGTTTCATTTGGAGTTGTTCCACTTTTGAACTAGCATCAGGGAAAGTTTGTTAATAAAACTGACATAACTGTGTTATCTAATTAAGGGGTCCAAATTCTCAACCGTTATGTTGTCGAAAATAATGTTTTTAACTGTGCCATTTTCAGTTATAACAATTTTGCATTTATTTTATTGGGATGAAAGTGTTTCATTTTGAGTTGTTCCACTTTTGAACTAGCATCAAAGAAAATTTGTTAATAGAGCTGACATAGCTGTTTTATCTATTTAAGGGGTCCAAATTCTCAACCGTTATGTTCTCAAAAATAATGTTTTTAATTGAAAGTAGTAACAATTTAATTTTATCTTTAGTGTTAGTCTGATGTAGTTTGTTTCATGAACCAAAGTTTTATGTGAACTTCCTAATTCAAATCAATTTTGAAATATAATTAGAATGCATTAGGCCCAAATAAATTTTAGAGTTAGTTCTAAAGAAAGCAGAATACATGCTCAGTGATGCAAGAAATTCTCTTTATGAAACCTCAACAATATATCGTGAAAGTTGACTGTATAGCGTAATAAAGTCTCTAATTCAAGTATTTATATTTATTATAATGCATTTTGATTATTACATTACGCGGTACAAATTCCAAGAGTAAAACTAATCTTCATTCATTTTATATTAAAAATCGTTGCAATTAAATTGGAAAATGCTGATGACTCAGACAGACACCCTGATAGGAATTGTGCTTCCCCACCTGAGTAAGAGTATGAAGAAGAAGATGATGATGATGATGATGATGATGATGATGATGATGATGACGATGAAGATGATGATGATGAAAATGCAAAACGCAAGCAACATAAACTTGCTTCCTATGATTCTGTTGACAAAATTGTAATTGCACTATAAAATGATGGCAGGGGTGATATTAAAACAAAAAAAGCATAATTGTATTAACTTTAGAAACTCTGAAACCTATAATATTTTAATAAGTAGTTGTGTATCATAGTTTTTTCTGTTATCTGCCTTGCTACATTAAATAGGTAAAAAAATGTGCTACACAAAAGTATCCGAAGCTATTTTCTTCTTGAAAGTGTATTAGAATAACTACATCAAGTACCATTGGAGTTATTCTTTATCTTTTCTGTGTTTAGAAGACGAGAGAGAATAGTACACGAATTAGATAAATGCAGTTTCCGAAAATGCTGCTTTTATAGTGTTTAACACCCGCTTTTACTACTATGGCACCGCAGGCGATGACACTGATGATATACGGAATGAAGATGGAGCACCGTTGGAATGCGATGGCGGGGGAAACCGGAGAACCCGGAGAATACTCGTCCCTGCTCCGCTTTGTCCATCGCAAATCCCACATGTGGTCGCTTGGGATCGAACCCTTGTTAGGAAGAAGTTGTCTAACCGCTCGGCCACAGCGTTGCCCTAAAATCCTGTTAGACAAGTTCAGGACGGGTCTTGTATAAATTTGCTGAGAGTAGCTTTGGAAATTGAAGGTAGATAATAGGAAAAGTAGAGGAACTCAATAAGAATGAGTACGGAAGATGATGGAAAAGAAATATTATGAATAGGCATCCAGATGAAGGTAATGTCCATATATTTACTAAGGGATAAATCTAATAATTAAATATTTTATTGTTGGACCCTCATAAAATCAAAACGACGCTTTGGACGCCATGATTACAAGTGAAAAGGAAATAAGGAAGCAGAAACACCAATTGCCATCCTCATCATTCAGATTTCAGTCATCAGAAGACAAAAAGAGTGGAAAATAGCAGCTGCTCTGTAGAAGAAGAGTGCCATTTTCCTATACCAAAGTAAATACACATCTTCTGTTTGACAGCGTGATATTAAAACAAAAAAGCATAATTGTATTAACTTTAGAAACTCTGAAACCTATAATATTTCAATAAGTAGTTGTGTATCATAGTTTTTTCTGTTATCTGCCTTGCTACATTAAATAGGCGCTTCTGCATAGATAGGTAGTATGAGAATGAATTTTGCCATACGTTTGTCTACCTGTCCAAGTTGGCAATTACAGCCATCCACTCACCTCGCAGATTTGGAAACCGGCATTTCAGCAATCATTGAAAACCAACGAGAAAATATTGCAAATTCAACTTCAAAATATCTGAAAAAAAGGTGGGCTCCGTGTCGTAGATTTATGGAATGCTAAAGAACCTCAAGAGATCTCTGAGCAAAAGGAAGCAGTCTTTATGCCCAATATAGAATATAAGGCTGAGAACCACAGCAGTTAAAGAGCGTCCACAAATAAAACTCATGTAATTTGCAAAGTAAGTTTAATCAGCAACAGTGGTGCTTGCTACTATAATAGCGGAAGTGGTTAAAGTGTGTTACTGCCGAATACCAGAAAAGTCGGAAAGTGGATCGAATCGCATACTTAAGGTTACTATGAAAGTTTTGAGATAAACAAAGGTAAACTGGATAAAATCAGTCTGACTGGTGAGGCTATTCAAAGTATTCACCACCACACTTTATGCTTTTTCTCAGTCTCTCAAAACACCTATCCCACTTATTTTCATGTAGACGTAAAATCTCATGTTTATTTGCTGCAACAGCATCTTCGGGGCTCGAAAACCTCTTTCCATGCATACAAATTTTCACTGTGAGGAGCAAAAAGAAGCAATTTGCAACTAAATCAGTACTAAGGGAAGGGGCGGTGAGTCATTAGCTTCACCTCTGTGGACTCACACTACTGGATCGTTGCACTGGCTGTGTATTCAGTGGCTTTGTCGTGGTAGGGCAGAATTCTTTGCTACAAATCACAAAGCTTCTCAAAAATGTGTTGTACGCATGTTATGTATCCGCAGTAACCGTTCTTTGTTCCACAAGAGTAATGGTAATTATAATGAGATCTAGAGACGAATGGGCCCACAATTTTCTTTCCGACGCTGTTCGAACGTTACACTTGGAAAATCGTCATCCGGAAGGATGCACTCAGCCGACTGACGGTTAGTCTCAGGGTAAATGTGCAAATCCAAGTGTCATCTCCAGTAATAATGTCATAAACCCGCCTAGAATGCCACCATAGAATCTCGCCATCATTTCGGCACACCATTCAACACTGGCGCAGTTTTGTCACTCACTTAAATAGTTTGGCGTTGAGATAGTCATGCAGTATTTTCGAAACTGCTGGTGATCCAATCTCCATTGTTGTCTCAATGTCAAGCAATTTTTTTCGCGTTTCATTATTTCCACAGCGAAAAGGTTTTCTTCAGTCACTGCTGTAGGCAGACCACCACTCCACGACGTCCTTTAATGAAGCTCGATCCCTTTTAAACTCTTAAAAGCTCCGAAAATCTGTGGGACGTGAAGGAGCTTTGCAAAAGCTTGTTTTAAACTCTCAAGACTTTGGTACCTATTTAACTGATTTTTAATAATATTAAATCCTTGTGCGAAAGTGCTCTCTTTTCACCTTCATTCTGGAAACTAGATGTCACCAAACTAGAGGTTGTTAATCTAGTGCTGTAGACTGCAAGGGGGGATGTCAACAGGTACACATTTATACTCGCAAAAAAAATGTAGCTATCCAATGGTGCAATCTGTTTAAATTGGTCAACCTTAGTTTATGCATATCTCAAAGTTTTTGTAGCGACCAATATTACTTGAAATATCAAAAATTCCTTCCCAAATCAATATTTTTCTTTATGCATCCAAATTCAAAGGAATTGGTATATAATTCTCGAATGCTATGATAAGCTTAAAGGATTTATTTGGGTCATGCATTGTTAATATTTATATTAGCTTACAATGGATATTCGAGTAAGGTTGTATTTATATCTCCTTCATGTTGGAAGGTCTCGCTGGATAGGATGGAAATTAAAATGTTACTGGCATAAAATATAGAATATTTTCTTTCAAAATGATGAGTGAACTGAGCATGATTACATTCATTTATAGTTAATAATGCAGTTATGCGGTACATGAAATACTGTGTCAACACATGGCTCAAAAGTATCGAAAGTAAATGAATTATATATAACCACACGAAAGCGTTTAATGGTATAACAATTGTATTAATAGTCACAAAATGCGTTGTTAAAAGTAGTGCATGTCAAAGAATAAATTCATTAATGGCATATTAAACAGTGTCGTGTTTTTTGTTATTTCCAAACGTTACACAAGGTTGTAATGTCCCCATTAACTAGCCACCTGATGAAATACGGAATTATTTTCTGGGGCAATTCAGCTCAGCTGGCAAGGTTTATATAAAAAAAAGGGCCATGGTATTATTTGTGGCGTTGCTTCCCTCACTCTTGTAGGCAATTATTTAGAACCCCAAAAATTATTACTCTTGCTGGTGAATGCACATGTTCTCTAAAGAACTATCTTGCAGATAATTATTATAGCTTCACAACAAACCTTGCTGTATATGATCACAGTAAAAAACATGCAGGTGATTTGCATAGACCAGTAAATAACTTAAAATTGTTTAAAAAGGATGTTTCTATCTGCAATAAAAATATATAATGACCTTCCAAGTTATCTCAAGCTATAAGGCAACCATATTCAACATAAAAACTTTAAGAAAAATTAAGGATTTTCCTTTATACTCACTCCCCATATACTGTTGAGGAATTCCTTATTATGCTTACAACAAGTATTAAACTATGGCAGATAATACATGATGGTAATTTATAACATGTTATGTAATTTTACTCTTGCAGTGAAGGTGGCTTAAAACCCCTTAATTTTCTCTTATCTACTTTCTTTATTAGAAAGATAGAGAGAAATAATAGTATTATTGGTGATTTTTTTGTAGTGTTTAACGCCCGCTTTTACTGCTCTGGCACCGCAGGCGATATTATTGGTGATAATTAATCACGTTTTAGAGATAATAAAATTTCGTGAAAATGAAATTACGATCACAGTTACAACTGGGAAATAAAGTTAAGATTGTGTACGAATAATATATTACTTATGTATACAACTAGCAGGATGATTGCTGGACTGTGTTGCACTATTGTATATATGTAAATATTATTGTAGCATTTTTCTAATAAATAAATAATAGCTGGCATATGGTAAAAGTACTTACCCACAAAAAGTGAAAGTAAAGATAAATACGTATAAAAATGAGGAAAATAAAGAAAGAGAAATAAAAGTGGGATAATATAACATTAGCTAATACTTTGAGACCGTTAATTATCTTCCCTATCACAATTATTATTAGTTATTAATTATTTATCAATGTGCAAACTAAAAGAGTATAAATAAATGTACGCATTTAACTGAGAAAATTCAGCTGGAGAAGAAAGCTGACGCCAAGAGAGTCAAGGGGGATGAGGAGCGCTTTTGTTAGAAAGGTCTCTTTTGTCAACTCACGTACACTCGAGTTACATAGGGGGTGAACAGAAAAATTCAGAAGACGGTAATTCTTCATTGTACAAGGCATGTCACGTGAATTTGCAGTACACCTTGGGATAAAGAAATTGATTCTTGGGAAATAATTACATCAATCGTGCTGCCTTTCTCTCCAATCAGAAAGCCGCAGTCATGACAGTATTTTTTGCACATAAAGAGCCCAAGAAGGCACATCGGGACCAGCCTTTGTTTTCACCAATTTCTGTTCGCCAATCTGTTCTGATCTGTTCGTGAAAGTTATCTGTAGCTGTTATGCTGTCGTTCGTCGGGCTGAACTTAATTACTTCATACAAAGTTAAACACAGTAACGTGTAACAAATCTAAAGTCAGTGACGCGTATTAATATACTACATGTAATCAGCAACAAATGTATGAGTTAAAATTATTGTAAGGCAAATGTGTTTGTCTCGTCTCTCCTAGGAAGGAATAAGTTCAAGAAAATTATACAACTTTGAATCATTATAAGACCACTCCCTGAACTACCCCCATTTGCTTTACCACCCCGAGTGAGTCAATCATCATGCAGGCTGAGCAACACCGAGGCAAACTCACTGGTAGTAGATTCACCGCACCAGGTAAGTGGATCTACTCATAGGTAATGGAGTGAGTCTGGTCAACGACTCCAATCTGCGCTCACCGTAAGGCGTCTTAAATGTGGTGCCAAAGACAACACTGCACATTGCACCCAACGTCAACACGACATTAACACCGCAACGTGTGCTGTTAACCATTTTTCCTTCAAACACTGACAACTTCCTTTTGTTTTTGCGCTAATGCCCTAACCAGAGTACATTATTTTGTGTTCTGTATAATTGTTTAGCAGTACATTAGATTATAAATACTAATACAGGTATTGCCACATTAGCATGTAGGTAAAATGAAAGATCTGGCTGCAAAGATAAAAAATACTGTAAAAGGTTGATGAAAAGCCTTTAACCTATCTTAAAAAAAAAAGCCTTCTCAAATTCAACTGACATAAGAGCTGTAATATTACCCCATGCTAAGAGGCAAAGTCTTACAACAGTAGAAGAGGGAGCATTCAATGCGCATCTATTTAGAATCTGAAAATACAAACATTCACATCTGTTTGATTTCACAATTGCTATTCAGCTGTCACAACTTAATTTCTGCTCTGCCTTATGGGACCAAAACTACCTACATAGAGACATGTTGGTATTTAATTAGTCTCGTAATTTTCTAACATTTTAGTGCATAATTCTGCAAATTTACTGTTTTCTGTAAATCCATAATGTTCACCTTCCTAGTCACTAAGTACTCAATGCTTTATAATCATCATTCACAACCTGCGAACAGAAACTGACATTGCAATAACAAGAAGAACAGAGGTCTAGTAGGCGCGGGTCTTTCTTTCAGATTCCAATATCTGTGTATAAGGAACATGGTAGTTGACTCCTGATAGTTGCCTGTATTGTTTACATCTTGTTTCAAGATTATCAGTTTGAAATGTTGCTATTGGTATGTATTGGATATCATAATTAGCAAGACAAAGCTCCATCAATTTGACGTGTACCATGTAGTTTAGCTTTTTTTTTTTTTTTTTTTCCCCTCAATACTAAGGAATACTTAAGGAACATACGTTATAATTTTGAAACCAGGTTCACGACTCGAGAGCGTAAATCGTTGAAGATATTTTCTTGTTAAAATGCTCTATTAATGCTCTCCTTTGTTTCTTAACATAATATAACTAAAGTCGAGCAACAACATAAACTAACAACAGTAGTTTTAAAGTTTACAGCCTAGAACTTCGGAATAAATTTAAGGACAAATGTTTGCTTCATGGCTTTCTTTCTTTTTCTGTGAATACCAAATAACACATACCATATGCCAAATAAAACCCGTAATATGCTGTAAGCCATATCTCAAGTTTAATTTCCATATATCTATAGCTTTTAGCGAATGTTTGAAGAGAAAAACGTAATGTTCCCTAGTTTGTTATTTAGGCCATTTAGCCTAAAAAAGACAGATTTATATTTCTTGTTTCTAATATGAAGTGGAATTATTACAGATGCGATTTGGTTGCAATTGTGGGTGTCATCAAAATATATCATAACGCGAATATTATCTGAAAATGCGTGCTCAAACGAACGGGCAAAATACTAAATAGCCATGACTTCACTCTGCATGACGTCACGCAACAGGACAGTTGAAAGCTTGAAAGCAAAGCAAGCAAGAAAGCTGCGGTATTAGATTAGAAGCATTCTGTAGGTTCGTTTAGGCCAGAAAGCCACTGAACATAGAACTTGTCAAGTATGTGTGTGTGTTTATATATTACGAAAAAAAAAAGAAAAAAAAAAGAAAGAAAGAAACCAATGTATAAACATCTACTGCTAAAAGCGTGGGTTACAAAACAGCAGAATAGACATATTACCACACCATTTGCTTTTGAGGCCTGTATACCACTGCGCTATACTTAATGTGCTCCATAAAAGCATACTACTTCCTTTTTGCATGCATATATAAACAAAGAGTGCAAAATATTAGTGATAAAACGTATAATTTCATTATGTAACACTGATGTAATGTCAGATGACAGTTTTCTAATTATCGACATAATAGTTTCTACTAGAAATTATATAAAACTAAAATATGATTATTTTATTATGTACTCTCCATAAATCTCTACAAATTAAAATACATATTCACAAATATGATATGGAATTAACAATGCACAAATTTACAATTATGTACTTGAAAGTAAAATATCAAAGCGTCAGGTTTTACAGGCCTTGTGTCATTGCTAAATATTAAAGAAATCATTTGACACGTTCATGCAAGTCAAAGTATACAGCACTTTACAGCAATATTTGTATATTATTCACAAAATCTGCCGACATTTTATGAGTTTTGTGTCATATTTGCCATATTTGATGTTCAATTGTTTTAGTTTCTTTGTTTCCGAAGTTGAAATCGCTGGATGCAAATCTTTATTACTCCTTGTGCTTTCGTCGCATTTAAGTGTTTTGATTTTCTCGGTGCGATTTTGTTTTTCAACAGTATCTATAGTTACGTGATGATTTTCTGGCTGGTGACGCCAAGTTATCATGAAGAAGGAGGCTTCTTCATGCATAATGGAAAAGGCCGTATAGAGATAACGCGTAAAAATGTATTCTTGTTGAATTATACACGCTCATGGATTCACAGCGTTCAACAAAGTAAAGAATTGCATCGAGCGATTACAATTTATCTTTGGAATTGTAAAACAATAATTATAACAAATAAACCGCGATTCTAAAAAAATCTTAGCAACTTATTATTTAAGAAGCCACCAGGTAGTCTGGATCTATGAAGCCCAACAAGCCTGATAAAAAAAAAAAACGCCTTGAGAAAAGCCAAACGCTACACAAAGTCAAACATAAGTGCGAGTAGACTTACAATCCAACATTTGACGAGCGCTTATAGAGGCTACATGTATAATGCTTCAGTATAAACACACACATACACATATCATTCCACCGGGGCTCCATCTTCATGTATCATCAGTGTCATCGCCTGCGGTGCCAGAGCAGTAAAGGCGGTTGTTAAACACTACTAAAAAAAAAAAGACACACACACACATACACACGCACAGTAATATTCACAAAATGCAATTCATTATAATGCTTATAAATTCAATGATTATTACGGTATTGTCAGAAGATTTGTCACTTAAACATTCAACTACAGAGTAAAATAACTTATTGCAAAGCTACTCCTTAAGAGAAGCCTTAAAAACCTCGAAATTCCTAATTTTTTCTTTGAGATTATTAGGGAAAGCATTAAATATCTTGATTGTTTCATAATACACACCTTTCTGAAAGCCATGAAGATTGCCATTGGGACGATGAATATATCCCTTTTGTCTAGTATTAATGTTATGAATATCCATGTTTGTTATAAAACAAAGTGCATTAACTGCATAAAATTTTAAAATGGATAATACATAAACACAAGGTAAGGTGGGTATTCTCAATTTTTGAAATAGTTCTCTGCATGACTGTCCGCTATATTATTCCATATTCGATGATAGAGTTAAAGTAGGCAAAATATACAAATTTAAGTGTATCGATTTAGTGAAATTTAACCAGTGCTCGGAGAGCATAACATGCTGAACTAAGTTTAGTTATGATGTAGCTAATATGTGATTTCCGGTTACCTACCTGAAGGCCAAGAAATTGGATTTCATTTAGCTGTTCAGATAATGCAACATTAATTCCTATTTCTATGTGTGTTTGTGGTGAGCAAGTAGTTATAAATTTAATTGAATTTGTTATTTCAAGATTTACTGAGAGTTTGTTTGCCTAGAACCAATTTGACATACAATTTAGAACATAGCTTAATTTTGCTACTCAGTATTAAAATCTTTACTTGTTTCTAGATAACTAGTGTCAGCTGCAAATAAGTAAACACTTGCAATACTGTTAATGTACAATGGGAGGTCATTTATGTAAACCAAGAACAAAAGAGCCCTAAGATCCATCCCTGGGAAACAACAGCTTTTCCCTGATTTCTAACCTGAGGCACTCTTTTGATACCCATTGGAGTTATTAATTTCGACCCTCTCGTTTCTAGGTATGAAATGAACCAATCTAATATGTAATTCTTTATTCCATAGAAGTATAGTTACACTATCAGAATCTCATGATTCACAAAGTCAAAATCTTTCGCTAGGTCACAAAAGATTCCACCGAATGTTCCTTTTCATTTAACGCTGTTAACACTGAATGAGCTTGTAGGTTGCATTATCTGACGCTACTCTTTTTCTTAACTGTTCTTTGGCAAGTAAATCTCCTTTTCCAAGTAATTATAAAGCCTACTTTCTCATATACTTTTGAGAAAACAGACAATAGAGATATAATTCTATAATTTTTTAGACATTATATTGTTTACCTATTTTAAAAAGTGTTTTGACAATAGAATAGCTCAGTCTGTCAGGAATTATTCCACTCTTTAGTGATTCGTTACATAAATAGCCAAGGGAAATGCTTATTAAGTCAGAACATGCTTTTAGGATTTTGCTTGATATTTCATCATATCCAGAGGAATTTTTAGTCTTTAGCAAATTTATTACTTTTTTATTTCAGATGGTGTAATCATTTTTACTTTTAATTTTGGGACTCTGTTTACGAAATAAGTTTTTTTTTTAAAAAGCTTAATGCTGATTCTTTACATCCATAATTTATGTTTAATTTGTCTCTTACATTCAAAAAGAAATTGTTGAAAATATCTGCGACCTTTTGAGAATCATCACATTTTCATTACCGGAATTCAGTGCAATTGAGGAGCCTTCTTAAGAGCTCTTACCTATTTCTCTTTTTATTATATTTCAGATAGGTTTTATTTCATTATTGGAATTGGATATCTCTTTATTATAGAGCAATATTTTAGCACCGTTTATTGTTTCTTTTAGAATTTTACAGTACGTTTTGTTGTGACATTCTAAGTTTGGGTCTTATTGTGTTTGAATTCGTGATATAATTTTCGCATACGTTTGCAAGAAGTTTTAATGCCTATTGTAATCCAGGGGATGTTTTCCTTCTGATTATGTATTTTACGATATTTGACTGGAAGGGATGCTACAAAGTGAGGGTTGAAATATTGTAGAAATTATTGAACTTGTCATTTACTTCAAGTTTTCAGTCCATGATTCTGATTGAAGGGCATACTTAAACAATGCTTTCATCTACTTTTCGGGTTCTGCAATATTTATAGTTTGGTTTTAACTTTAGGTTAATCTCTTTAATGTTAAGTATTTGTGTCTCATGATCTAAAAGGCTATTTCAAATGACATAATTATTGAAGTTTTAATTCTATCTATATTTATGAATATGTTTCAATTGCTGAAGATGAGATATCCTGAATTCTTGTGGGAATATATACTGTGTGTTGTATGTAAAAAATATAGATTTGAGTCGGTCTTTCTGGAGACTAGGTATACGATAATCAATGTTTATGTCTCTACAAATTATCAGTTCTTGTTTCGGCTTCAATATAAATTTTTAAGAATCATCTGTCTTACCTAGTGGGGACCAATATAGAGCTATTATTGCAAAATTTACCTAATCTATGTTTAGCTGAACTGCATACATCTCTATGTCTAGCTCAAAGCAAAACTTGTTAAGATTAATGATTTTATAAGGTACATCTTGTCTTACAATACCCCGCTGGATATTAGCTGTGTCTCAGTGCTAGATCAGGAATAAATGGTATGTATTTTAAATTAAAATATACATATAATATTTATACAACTAATAGCTTTTTATGCACTTTGAAAGTACCAACTATACCAGGAAAATAGACATATGCCGGAATGAAAAGGGTTTAAATATTTCCAGTATTGTGAATTTTCAATGGTAAACTTTTTACAGGCGTTTTCTGATGATTTATATTAACAAAAATTGATGCACATATCATTGTGCTAAGTAATTTAGAAATTAAATGAGATTAAACTTAAAACGAAATTACCGATTGGCCATGTTGAAGCCTAATACTCAGTCCTGATTCCGACATTGCAGTTTCTAGGATTTGACTCTGCCATTGGCATGGCTGCCCATGTGCAAGCAGACGAAACGAACGGAAGACGGTGCATTTCACATTGGAAAGCAGAACTGTTTTTCAGTATGCCATTTTTACCCTTTATTTTGATCCATTTCATTTACATACACCTAACCTTACGTAGCCTAACTTCAACAAAATCTCGAAACCTGTCGTTCATCTGTCATGTAGCCATATTGTCTCCGTAACCAATAGGAAAGTATCAGGAAAGAGCGTTAGCATAGGTAACTATAAACGATAGATTGTTAGTCTAAAACGAATTTGAATGTGCAATCCTATGATGCTATCTCAGGATGTGGCTTGGCTAGGCAAGTTGACTTCCGGTGTTTGTATGTAAGGAAGATGCTTTGCGGTTTCTAATTGTGAGGCTTAGTGTTGTGTGTGAAGTGGTGAAGGTTGATTATAGTCAATGTTATACTTATTAATTACTATGGTAAGCAAGGCTTATAACATTATAAATATGGTATTCAATTATATATATAAGGCAAAGTGGTACGGCAAAGTTGCAAGACTCCATACGATAATCGGACTGTGATACACTTGTTCACCATTTTATGTTGAAATAGTTTACTTTAAATCTGAGTCTCTCGCAAGGAGACTACTAGGGAATGCGGACTTAAAATATAAATGACATTGATTTTTGTTCATGGATGCTCTTTAACTGCTGCGGTTCTTAGCATCCCATACTATATTGGGCATGAAGGACCGCTTGAGTTTATTCAGTCCTCTATCAGTTTTGAGGTTCTTTATGTGCCGTAAATCTACTGCGGGACCACCGGCTTTAGTTATTTTCGGAAGCCATATTAAGGATTTTTACGCCCGAAAATAATCCATTACCATCCTCGTTTGAATCTCGACCTTGAGAACCAAAGGGAGATGGACTTATGCTGTGTGCTAAGCAGTATTTAATTGTGTGCAGAAGCTTCAAATGAATTGTTACAATTGAAGTACCTTTTCTGCTGTAAATGAAGTGTTATACTGTAAGTGTGAATCATATGGTTGAAGGAGAGAACAATTTCCAGTTCTGAATAATCGCTCAAACTTAGGTGTTAATAATAGCAAGAGTAGCTGCAACAATCTTAAAACAAATTGCATTTGTTACTGAAATATCTTACGGAAGTTTCTTATTGCAGTTTTACTGCTACAACTTTTGCTGGTAGTTACAAATATTTACTAAAGATACTCATAGTTTTATAATGCAAATTCAGTTCATTATACATGATGACAGCTGGAGGTGGCAACAGATTACTTTATTTATGGCTGCTCAATATGACATTTGTTAGTTACAGAACTTCTCATATGTTTACTTTCTGAGAACTCTGTGTAGTTGATTTCTTATTAGTATACGATGATTCCACCACTTCTATATGGGGACACTTTTTTTATTATTTCGTCATTAGAGTCTCATTGTGGTTACTTACTGGCCTGTTATAAACATTTAGGGCCCTAAGCTGCAAAGCTTAGCCCAGCATGGAGGGCCCTAAGCCGCAAAGCGTAGCAGAGGGATTTTTTTAATATAAGTCGAGTGTAGGGGTTGCGGCCGAAGGCCGCTACTGCGGAATGACAAGGTGTAGCCGAGGGATCTGTGAAACTAAAACCCCAATGATCCCAAAAAGAAGTACAAATTTTGGCAATCTGGCAACTTTCACATCTGAACAACTTAATGTTTTCAACACTTTCAAGTATGGATTGCCAGTAAAAGTCTTAAGACCATTTGTGTGTGTCTATGTGTGG
Source organism: Hymenopus coronatus (assembly GCA_030762935.1). NCBI lineage: Eukaryota > Metazoa > Arthropoda > Insecta > Mantodea > Hymenopodidae > Hymenopus > Hymenopus coronatus. The sequence continues at coordinate 35,877,212 of CM060897.1, forward strand.
TGGAACCATCGTATAGCTTTACTGATTTCTTTAACTTTTGGAAAACTTGTGGGAAGTACAGTAAGAGAGGTTTTTTGTTTTCTGCTTACATGGCTTAACAAATTATTGAATTTCACTTTAATTAGATTTGTGTTATCAAGCTGGTATTTCTTTATCATGTACTGCAAAAATTTTCCAATATAAAGTCAAAGTCCAAAGGTATTTACTGGATATGTGCCAAGGTCAGTAGAAGACAACTTTCAATGCTGCAAACATTGCTGCTGCAACCACACTATTTTTGTTGTCAACACTATAAACAGTATTTACTGCAACTATTGTCATGGGCTTTTATTTTAATTAAACAAAACTATTACGTATAAAAACAACTTTTTTTTTTTTTACTTTCTCTACACGCACTATGTACACAGTGTATAGAGAAAAATTTTATACCAAGATTTCACCGGAAATACATGTTTTGGGTCCTCCTGAATCCAAAATAAGCATTTTCAGCAAAAGGTCTGTGTGTGTGTGTGTGTGTCTGTGGACAGCATAGCTCAAAAGTGAAAAGATTTTTGAAAACCAAACGGTATTTAAGTTTGGTGTCTTCCAAGGATGGACACGAAGATTTTCAAGAAAATCCCCTCACCCCCAACTACCCTTTACATGGAACTTCTTTCGAAAATTTTGATTTTCTTAAAATTGGCTCTTAACAATTTTCATTAAAATATCATATATTAAAAATATTTACCTAAAAAATAAAATGTAAAGCTCGAATTTTCTGGAAATAGCCTCTGGATCAATTTTACGGAATTTTGCATAACTGCTAAACCGTAAGAGATGGACAAACACTTACCACACAAAAAATGTATATCACGTTAAAACGCACAATTTATGTAATATACATTTTATTCGTGGTGTTGATCGTTTTTTTAGGTATTCCTTGTTTTTGGTTTCAGCTTTGAAAAATAAGTTTTCTCATACAGGAATTTGTCAACCTGTGTGCATACAAACAAAGGAACTTCAGTAACATAGCAACCAGCTTTTTACTATCACTTTAACCTATGGTGCTCCCTTATTTCATTTCTACTTACAAGGAAACAAGTAGTAAGACTATTTCTGCTAATTTTTTCTCTATTAGCATGAAGTAAATAGAAGCATGAGCTTTTTAACAGTAATTTATCACAGAGATGTAGAGAAAGTCATGTGAATGGAAAACATCAGATTTTTTTCTTTCTTTCTTTTTTTTTCTTTTCTTTTTCTTTTTTTTTTTTCCCCTTTTTTTTTTTCCTTTTTCTTTTTTCTGTTTTTAACCGATGAATGCTACAGGGAAAAGCTTTTGAATGTCTTTCATTAGCTCCTGAAAGGGGTCGACTAATTTATTTTTGTGTCTGCTCACCACAGATTCTCTGGCAAATATACGTCCATTTGGTTTTTTGTGATTCTGCACCAGGATAGGTGATGCCGAGAGATCACCAGTGCAACTCAATATTGTTGATTTTGACATTTGTTACTGGGTCCTCAAAATACAGGCTGTGGTTCATGTTAAGTATGCTAGAAAACCCCAGCAATTAACCCATTGTATCTACAATGTGCACTTGGTGGTCTAATCGTGTGATATTTGCAATGTAGACCTTTGAAGATATCACTTCTAGCATTCTATTTCCAAATTTTTTTGAGAGCTAATATTATCCGGGTTGCACTATTGCTGCATACTGAAAGTAGTAGAAAAATAATATTGATACTGCGGGAATGTTGTGTGATATTTAGAAACTTCCATCAGGAGAGATTTGTCGAGGTTAGATTTTGTATGTGCATAAGAACTTGATCAAAATAATGGGTATCAGCTTATTTGGTTAAAAAGAAGTATGAGGCGAGCCCAGGTTGTAGCAAGGTGCAGCAAACAACACGATCCTCTGGTTTAACATTTTGGTAAGGATAGGTTGGAGCTTGTGTGTTTAAGAACTGGATTGAAATAACGGGTATCAGCTTATTTGGTTGAAAATAAAATAAGTTAGGGGTGCGCAAAATGATGTTATTCATTGGCATAACACATTTTCCGGTTATCTTGCAGACCAGGTTACCCTGTCATGGCAGATGCTGTTTATGTGCAATGCAGAATGCTAACATTTGCGTTTAAAAACCACTACATTTATGCACATTAGGAATGTTGCTCAATGTAATGCATAGGTAGTAGTTATAAAATATATACAATGTAATATGAGCCAAAAAGTGCAGGAAATAACCTCGAATTCAAAGGGAACATATAGCTTTAGGAAGGGTAATAATAAGAAATGTGAGAGAAATGATTCATAATGTACAGAAAGGAAATGTTTAACTAAAATAAATATAATCACTCAAACTGATCAAACAGCATAGCTTCATAATGTATGCAAAGGAAATGTTTAAAATAAATATGATCGCCTGAACTGACCAAACAAATAGCATAGCTTCCCCATGTCCTGACAATTTTAAATATACATTCTCTCTCTGTTTATTATGCCAACTAAAAACATTAATAGTTCTGATTTCTATCTATTTTTTTATTTAACCTCTTAACATAAAACTATGAGTATACTCGTTTTTTCAAATTTGACGAAGTAATAAAATGCCGAGTATACTCGGCCTTAACATTTCTGACCGGCATCCATTTTAAAAGGTCTAACTTACTCGTTCTATCTCATGTTTTGGGACTTCTTTGATCTTTTTATAGATATTGCTGTGGTCTGTTGCTTTGAAATGTATACTTCTGCCAAGAGATGTCTCTGAATCATGCAGCTATTCCAGCTCTGTGATATTAGCAGCCAGTGTTACAATCTGTTCTCGCAGTTTCTTGTGTGGCATTTCCTCATGCTTTATATAAATGGAGAGTGAAGATGAGTTAGATATTGAATTTAGTGGGTCTGAGAGTTCAGAAGATAGATATAACGAGAGTTCAGAAGAAGAAAGTGATGAATCAACTTCGTCTGAGTGTATTATTGCGAGTGCCAAATTGTGGTGCAAAGTGGATTCATCTAGGCCACTGCCACCTGCTCCACCATGGTTTCCTTTTACAGGTAAACCTGAAATTAATTTTCAACCCTGTACTGATGATGTCTTGCATTATTTTATACAATACATTGACGACGGATTCATGTAAATTTTGGTTACCGAGGCCAACAGATATGCAGCACAAACAAACATTCTGGCATGGAAGGAAACAGCAATTGAAATGTACATATTTGTTGCTGTAATACTGTTACAAAGCATTGTCAAAAAACCAACATTCCAGATGTACTGGACTAAAAGAGCTACATTAGTCACACCAATATTTAGAGAAGTTCTACCATTCCAGAGGTTTGTCAGTTTGAAAAAGCATTTACATTTTTCCAACAATGTAACCTATAATGCAGAAACCCAAATTAAATAAATTATGGCCTATTGTGAGCTACCTGTTGGCTAAATTTACAAGTAGCTGCATTCTAGAGAGAGATGTCACCATTGATGAAAGCCTGATGTTGTATAAAGGGCGACTGGGATGGATCCAGTATTTGCCACTGAAGAGAGCTAGGTTTGGCATCAAAACATTCATGTCGTGTGAGTCAGTGACTGGATATGTTTGGTCCCAAATAATTTATGTAGGCAAGGGCACTAAATTTGATGAATATAAAGATCTGCCAACGTCATCACAAATTGTAATGACGCTAATGCAACCCTTGCTAAACATGGGATACTGCTTGACTATAGATAATTATTATAGTTCTCCCCAGCTTGCTGACTTTCTGCTGACCAAAACAACCGATATGTATGGCACTGTGTGTCCAACAAGGAAAGAAATGTTGTCTATAGAAAGGGGAGGTAACTTAACTGCACTGAAATGGAAAGATAAGAGAGACGTCTGTTTGCTGTCCACTATCCAGAATGCAGACATGGAAAGTAAGAAACAAAGAAATTGTCAAACCAGCGGCTGTATTTGCTTATGACACAATGGGAGGTGTGGATAAAGTAGACCAGCACGTTGCAAATAATCCATTGCCATTCAAGAGGGGCAAGAATTACTACAAGAAGATATTTTTTCATCTTTTGCAATTGGCAGAATGGAATGCCTTTATCCTGTGTAAAAAACATGGAGCAAAGCACAGTGCCCTTAACTTTCACATGGCTGTCGCTGAGCAGCTCATTGAAAAACATCAGAGGGAGCAATTGTCAACAAAAGCAGTGGACCGTCCATCAGCAAAGGCAACCCCAACTCAACTTGTTGGACGTCATTTTCCATCAGCGATTCCTCCAACCAAGAAGAAGCAGAATCCAACAAGAACGTATAGGGTTTGCAGTAGTGTGCATGATGCCAAAGGAAAGAAGGAACGGAGGGAATCTAGATGCATGTGTAAAGATTGTGAGTAGCTTTATGTATTGATCCTTGCTTCAGGGTATTCCACACAGCCACAAACATATAAATAATGACTCTAAATGTGTTACTATTTATTTTTTAGTGCTTCAATGCCCAGAATTCACTTTTGTTAATGTAATTTCAAGAGGAAAAAGGGGATAAGCATATCACGAGTATACTCGTGATTTTAAACTAGGGGATTGTTGAGCACTTAAAAAATAATTTCAAAGTTACTATCATTAGTGTACTGAATATTTCATTTTGACAGTAAAAAAAGGCAAAAAAAAAAAAAAAAGAACTATCATATTGTATATGAATGCATATGTTAAGAGGTTAAGGTTAAATCACTACCAAGCGGTAAGCAAATGCAACATAGGGCCGCTTCTACAATCTGTTGATAACTTGCCGATTCAGCTATGTACCCGATTTCTAACTGGTTGGCATTCTACAATCTCTGGATAGCACTATTCGGAAGATATCTTTACCGATATGTTTTCGGCTTGTTGGAGTAGGCGATACGTCTATTATCTGACATATAAGCTTTTACATTATATATATCTGCAGACTTCCACAGCCGTAGTCCAATGAGGTTATGGCTCCACTCACATTCACGTCTCACAATTATCACTAGCAATAGTAATTAAGAAAAAATCTGAAGTGCTCCATGCTCATGTCTTTCTTTACATCTCTGTGACAAATTATTGTTAGTAAGCTTATTCTTAGCTTAGGGAATAAATACACTAGGCCAAAATGATAGTCAAATCTTTTAAAAGCTGGTTGCCATGAAATCCTTTGCATTGCAGTAGTTGACAAATCCCCGATTATTAAAAGTTTCAAGTATATTAAAACTAAAACCAATAAGGAGGAATATCGAAAAAATGGTCAACTCTATGAAAAAAATTATATGACCTAAATTGTGTGTTTTGCGATCTACATAATTTTTTTGTGTAGTAAGTTTTTGTCTTTTTCTTACGGTGTACTAGTTATGCAACGTCCAGCAAAATTCATCCAGAATAAAGAGGTCTTCAGAGGCTATTTCCATAAAATTCAAGATATACATTTTATTTGACATATAAATATCTTTAATTTACAGTAATTTAATCAAAATCGTTAAGCCATTTTTTTAGAAAATTAAAATGTTCATAATTGTTTCCATTGAAGGGCAGTTTGGAGTGAGGGTATTTTCCTCAAAATCTTTGCATCACATCCTTGGAACATACTTAACTTAAATTCCAAGTTTGGTATTTTTACCAAATTTTCGTTATGGACACACTGACACAAAATCTTTTTCTAAAAATTTAAAATGTGTATTTCCGATGAAATCTTGGTATCGAACTTCTGGGTGGAATGCAATACCTTCTCTATAAACTATGTACATGTGTACTTGTAAAGAAAGTAAAGATTGCATTTATTGGGCATGGAAGTAATATTGGATTTTATACTTCTCACAGGTAGCTTTTAAAACTCGAATGATGCTTGAGTGTTCCTTCTATCACACGGATAATTGGAATTTTTGATGGAGCGACCACGCAGCTGTGCTCTGCAGCTTATAATTAGGACCCTTAACATAAAGTAACACTTTGCAAATGCCAAAAAGCATGACATGTATGGGAGTTTCACATTGGTTTAATTGTGATATACCTCCCGCTGACATTTATAAAATCACTGTACAATTTGGCAGATGTTTGGTTCATCCTCCCCCTTTATCCCTTATATTTCTATTCTGAAAAGTCCAGGGAATTCTAGTAATAATGAATGGAAAATGCTGATATTAACGTAAGTGAAATGTCTGTCTTCTTAACATCTAACCAGACTGGATTCAGTATGTTCATATTCTAATACACGAATCTTTATTAGTATTTTATCAATTGTACTTTATGAATTCAAGGCATTTTATAGGCCATTCCGGATACAAAATCTTGGACTTTTCAATATTGAAAGAATTGTCAAAATATGTGGTTTTCAACATTCACTCACATAACATACATTCTCTCTCTCTCTAATATCAGTATGCATTAATTTTGGCATAGGAGAAGGAGCATTAGGAGACGAGAAGTACATAAGCAAAAAGTAACAGAAAAGTAAGGTTTTGTGAATCCTAACGTAATTATTAGCATCCCTCTGTCCAGATTATGGCATCAGACCTTATGTTCCCATCCATTTTGCATGCTTCTATGAGGTTTAATACACTTTCGGGCGTCAACTCTTCCATTTTATTCTAAAACATGGCAAACGAACTCTCCTGGTATAAACTATCATTAATTTTGTTTGTTGTGACCTCCTTCGTAAAGCAATTCTCCATTGTTTTTGGTTTATGAATTCCCCACCTGTAGCGCTTCCATCGAATTCAGAATGGCAAACTTAACGCTCTACAAACTATCCTAGATGGTTACTCTCCAGAGGAACATGTGTGATTGCAGAATGAAAGCTTTGCTTATCAGCCAGATAAAATTATTTGGTGAATAACTAAAGGCAGGCTTATTGGGCCATTGTAGAACCGACCCATAAAAGAATAGCTTATAGACCTAAACCAAGAAATAGAAAGTAAAACGTTGTACAAGTAAACATAATCATCCAAAGTAGTAAACAAATAAGTTTATTTTCCGTTATGTGGACATGATTTTAACTCGCAATTGTTGGCTTTTACGGTCTAAAAATCTGATGTGTTCCATTCACATGACTTTCTCTACATCTCTGATACAAATTATTGTTTAAAAGCCTATGCTTCTATTTACTTCATGCTAATCCAGGAAAAATTAGCAGAAATAGTCTTAGTACTTGCTTCCATACAAGTAGAAGTGAAATAAGGGAGTACCATAGGTTAAAGTGATTGTCAAAAGCTGGTTGCTATGTGACTGAAGTTCCTTTGTTTGTATGGAGAGCAGTTGACAAATTCCTGAATGAGAAAAGTATACGTTTTTAAAAGCTAAAACCGATAACAAGGAATATCTAAAAAAAAATGATCAACTCCACAAAAAAAAAAAAAAAATGCATATAACTTAAATTGTATGTTTTAATGTGCTCTACATTTTTTAGTGGTAAGTTTTTGTCAATCTCTTCGGTTTAGCAGTCATGAAAAATTCTATAAAAATCATTCAGAATAAAGTAGTCTTCAGAGGCTATTCCCAGAAAATTCAAGATATACTTTTTATTTGTCAGGTTAATATCTTAAATATACAGCAATTTTAATCAAAATTGTTAGAGCCATTTTTAAGAAAATCAAAATTTTCAACAAAAAAAATCCATCTAAAGGGTAAATCTTTGTGTCACATCCCTGGAAGATACTAAACTTAAATACCAGGTTTGGTAATTTACCGACCTTTCATTTTTGAGTTATTGTGTTCACAGAAACACGGACACACACACATATATATGGACGTTTTTCTGAGAATGCTTTTTTTGGAAACAGGAGACCCTAAAACATATATTTCTGGTGAAATCTCGGTATCAAATTTTTTGGTGAGTGCAACACCTTCTCTATACACTATATACATAGTACATATAGAGAACGTAAAAATACGTGATTTATATAATTTCCAAAACTACTCTTTTCTTGCACCATTAAATTTAATGCATTACAAAACATATTAGAACAATCAGGTGAAAAATAGCGGTAATAATAATAATAATGTAATCAACCAGAGAACATACTGCTCTTCAATAATGCAATTGTTAGTGTTGATAAAGGCTCTTTTGCATTATTGTTAAGAAGAAGATGAAAAGGGAATCCTGTGGGAGGGGGGGAACAGATAAGGAGAGCTGTGATTGGATTATGCAGGAGTATAATTTTTGGAGAGTGTCACAAGAAAACTTGCAACACTCTCCGATTAGGACATGTATTTCTGTACATTAACTAGTGCAGGTACGTGATGAAGAGCTCCTGCAAAGTGCCGAACTGCCTCCAAAGTTTCACCTTGGCTCGCATCCACATATTTTCAGCACGCTCTGTTTGCACATCTGGGTTGTGGAGGTTAGCAAAGTTTTCGTTATATAGAACAACAAAATGCAAGTAAACTCTGTTATTAATATTCTCCACGTTGCCATATGCAGCATATATAATAATGTGGGATCCGGGTAGGATGTATTCCTGGTTAGGGGCTCCTAGCATTTTCATTCTTTTGTTGGGAACTTCCACAAAGAATCACTGAATGCCTTGACACCGCCATAGACCTAGTGTCCCTCCCTCCACGTCCTTGGTGGTATTTACGGTGGAAGTATTTATTTTTGTCGATTTCCACCATTATCGGATTTCCTTCCTTGTCAGTCCAATTTGGGAGGCATGTCTTTCAAGGTATATCTGGCACTCTTCTCGGCAGAAGTTGGCCCAGTCTACCGATGTGGTGCCATTGGCTACACCTGGCCTTGCAAGTGCGTTGGTACAGCATAAAGTCTGATGCCCAACAATAAATATTATTTGTTTGAGCGCCAGCCTGTTAAAAAAAAGGATGAATCTCTCTCAAATGTCTTCTTCCTGCAGCGCTCAAACTCCACCATTTTCCATCCTTTGCTTTTAAATGCCTTGAAGGTGACATGGCATATCACAATTTACACATCTCACCTGGTTCTTAAGTAGGCGATGATGTGCCAACCATTGCATTGCTTCATCTGGAGTGGCTAACTCTTGCAACAACCACTCAATGTCAAAGTTTTCAGCTAAAACTGCATCATTCAATATCTCTCCTGGTCCTCAATGATGCGCGTGTTCACCATGGCGAATACACAGAAAGTGCCACAAGAATCAAACATCCAGAAAAAAATACATCATGCCAAATGACATCACCAGAAGCTGAGTAACAACCTTTAAGCATTGAGAACGATTTTCTGAGAACGTTATTTAAGGCTATTTTTTAAATCAAGGTTGCCTGCCTTACGTTGTGCAGTACTCTAACCTTGTTTGCAAGATTTTCCTTATATTAACTGGATGGGCACATAGTGAGAAAACTGTTTACGACATTACTCTTAACTTACAAATTGTATCATAAGTAGCATTTTAAGTGTTGAAAAATGTCTGAATGTTACAACTGAGAAAATGAGAACATTTAGATACTCCTAAACATATGCCCTAAAATTCTGCCAATGTTTTGTTTATTAAATCCTGTAAATTTTTTATTTAAATTAATTTATGAGCTGCCAACATTTGTAGCAAAGTTGCAACATACCTCTAAAAATGTGAAGTATCAGAAGTAGTCTTAAATGCACAAGTGTGTATTTCACCCAGGATTAATTTAATTTTATTGTAATTTAACAAAATTTTAATGAAAGAGTGTTTAGGAACAGTGATACATATGAATAGAATATTTGAAACACTATATAATAATTAATAGTTGTAACAAATCTTCACTTATCTTTTGGAATCCTTGGACTAGTTTCGCAATAAATGTATCTATTGCATCCTCAGCATTAATTTCCTTTTGGTCTGGTTTTTGATGTTGTTTATTTACATTGCTGTGGTTACTGCTACTAGGTGGATTGTGTAATAATGCATTGCTAACTACTGCAATCAAAACAAATTTGGTGAGAGAGTCAACTGGAGGTATATCAAAATTCATTGCATGATTGTTATACTTTAATATAAATACTTTTTCCCAAACCATTAAATCTATTGGTCCATTTAAATGTTTTAATAATTTAACATCTGGATTTATTTCATGATTAAATTTTCAAAAATGTTCTGCCACAGCTGATTTATCAATTTGTTTGTATTTAATATTCTAAAAGTGTTCTTTTACTCTGATTTCCAAATGATGTTTAGTCTTACCAATATAAACAAGGTCACAATTTAAATAATTTAATTGATAAATGCCAGATTTTATATTTTTTGAAATTTCATCCTTTTTAGAAAAGCCTAAGAAATTTTTTATGCTGTATTTATTTTGAGGAACCAATATTATGCCATGTTCTTTGAAAATATTTGTGAATTTTTTATTTGCCCAAGGGTGATAAGTAAATTATTTTAAAAATGTAAGCATCTTTTATTTTCTTAAGCGTAGAAATATCTCTAATATGTTTTTTATATTTAAACTCCTCAATTTTTTTATTTATAAAATCCGTATTAAAACCATTTATTAAAGCAGTGTGAATAATGTGTTTATATTCATTATAGAATTCATCTTTATTAAGGGGTAAATTAATAAACCCATAAATTAAACTATTAAAAACAGCAAATTGATATGAAAAAAGGTTAAAACCATTATTTTTTATATAACTATCAGTGTATTTGTTTTCTGTATATTCCAAAATTGAATTTATTTTTTATTATTTTTAAATCCAGGAAAGGGAGATAGCCATCAATTTCAGTTTCTAATGTGAATTTTACAGCCTTATCTTGTAAATTTAAAAGTTTTAAATCATCATTTACATGTTCATCAGGAACAATAGCAAGTATATCATCTACATATCTATACCAAATTTTAAAAATTAGAGGGAATGCTTTAGTGACCTGTATTTCAAAATAGCTCGTAAAAAGATCAGCAAGAAAAGGTGAAAGTGGATTACCCATTGCTAAACCAGAAGTTTGTTGATAGAATTTGTCATTAAAGCTGAAAAATTTTTGATCCAAACAAAGATTAGAAGGTTGACAAAATCATTTATTAAATCTTCATTCAGTTCTATAGAATTTAACCATTTTTTTAAAAATGTCAAAAGTTTTTCTCTAGGAATGCTTGGAAACAAAGCAGTTACATCGAAAGAAACAAGTTGATCATTAGCAGACAATGTAGTATTGCTGATCCTTTCTACTAGCTCAAGAGAATTTTTAATAAAAGATAGGTGAAGATTTGTTACAACTAGTAATTTTTATATTAATATTTTTGTTACTTCACTGTTACTAGCTTCTTGTTACTTTTATAATTTAATTTGTTTTGAAGCATTTCCTAGTTGTAGTACATTTTAGGTTATTACTTATGATGAATGTGTTGAAATATAATAATTATAGGTTTAATCTGTATTTTAATACTACTAAACATGAAATTAAGCTATATTTAAAATTACAAGAAAAAAGAAGACATAGTCTTGCAGATAAAGTTTCTTAAACCTTTGTTTAAAACATAAAGTAACTCCTATTTTTGTTAGAGAAACTGTTAAATTTGACAGTAGTAGTATTCATGAAAAAGCAGCAGAGAAAAAAGTAATTGAAGTTGAAGGAAGTTTACATTTTAAAAACTTAAATAACATTGAATTGAATTTATATAATTTGCATCTTAAACTTATAAATATCTTAGGTAATTCAATTTGGAAAGTAAATTGTTTGAAAATTTGAACTTAAGCATGAAAAATGAAACAAATAAACTAAAAAATAAATTATGCTTAAAACAAAATAAATTGAAACAAACTAAACTGAATAGCCCTAAAGATAATGTAATTAAGCTTTCAAATTGTAATTTCAATGAGAAGGAAATTACTTTTTTGAATAAAGGTTTAACAACTGTCTAGATTTTTAAAAAAATATAGATGATTATGTAGCAGATATAGAAATTGCTAGTCAGGATTTAAATAAAAATAACAAATTATTGGTTAAAAATGTAGTAAAATATTACAGAATTTGAATAAAAATCACCCTAAAGTAAATCACAATTAACAAATTATTAAATCATTAAAAGAAAAAGATGTGATCTATACTAAATCTGATAAAGGTAAGAGCATTGTAATTTTAAATAACATTGTTTACATTAACAGAATGGAACTCTTACTTCAAGGTGAAGATTACAAAAGCATTGATATTAACCCTTTAAAATCGTGTCTTTCAATTTTGTAAATTGCATAAATGGTTAAATAAAAAAATTCAGTAATTTTGAAAAATTTGAGAGTTAAAGTATTAAAAATTCTTTTGAGCTAGTAGAAAGGATCACCAATAATTGTCTGCTAATGATAAAACTTGTTTCTTTTGATGTAACTGCTTTGTTTCCAAGCATTCCTAAAGAAAAACTTTTGACATTTTTAAAAAAAATGGTTAAGATCTATAGAACTGAATGAAGATTTAATAAATTATTTTGTTAACCTTACTGATCTTTGTTTGGATCAAAATTTTTTTTCAGACTTATGACAAATTCTATCAACAAACTTCTGGTTTAGCAATGGGTAATCCACTTTCACCTTTTCTTGCTGATCTTTTCATGAGCTATTTTGAAATACAGGTCGCTAAAGCATTCCCTCTAATTTTTGAAACTTGGTATAGATATGTAGATGACTTATTTGCTATTGTTCCTGATGATAAACATGTAAATGATGCTTTAAAACTTTTAAATTTACAAGATAAGGATACCTTATATACTATAAGAGAATGCGTGCCAAATCACAAGTTATTATGGATAGCAAAAACAAGTCTTGGAGCAAGTTTGTAACTTCCTTTAAGACATACCCCTTCCTCTGTTATATGGGATAAGTAGGGTCGTATGGCCGGCAAATCGACCCATATGCCAATCGCTGGTCTCAAAACATCTGCCGGTGTTAATACATTTGACGTGTCTAACACTTTAGGCCGTGCTTTCGCTCAGGTGTCTAGCTCAGACAATTATTCCCGTGAGTTTCGTAGAATCAAGGATCAGGCGGAATCTCAAGGGTACTCCTTTCGTTCCGGAAACCTTGAGGATTACAACCCTGGCGGAGTTAGACCATGCCCTTCAATCTTCGCGGCACTCTGCGCCTGGTCCAGGTGGCATCCACGTCCAAATGTTGCTCCTGATGGTAAGGCTTTCCTACTCGAGGTCTATAATCGTCTAGGATGACGCCTGTTTTCCAGACAAATGGCGGGAGGCCACCGTTATACCTATTCTGAAACCTGGAAAGGACCGTCATCTTACAGCTACCGTCCTATTTCCCTCACCAATCGATTGTACAAGGTGATGGAACGCATGATTAATGGACGGTTGGTGTGGTGGCTAGAATCCAACAACCTGTTGACTAGTGCCCAGTGCGGTTGTCGAAGACGTCAGCGGCGGATCATCTTGTATAGATGTCGACGCAGATTATGAACGGCTTTCTTAAGAATTGTCAAACGATTGGCATATTCTTTGACCTCGAGAAAGCGTACGATACGTGTTGGCGAGCAGGGATATTACGTTCCCTCCACTACTCGAATATACGTGGACGCCTACCGTTATTCATTCAGGTGTTTATGCGAGACCGCGTTTTCCGAGTACGGGTCGGCTCGGATTTTTCTACCCTTTTTATTCAAGAGAACGGAATGCGGCAGGGCTTGGTACTAAGCGTGATGCTCTTTGATATAGCGATTAATTCCATATCGCAATGTATTCCCCCAGGTATCTCGTCCTGTTTATTCGTGGATGACTTAGCCATCTTCTGTACTTCTCAGCCTACACCGTTATTGGAACGTCTTCTCCAGCGTTGTTTGGACAATCTCTATGATTGGAGCTTGAAAAACGGCTTTCGTTTCTCACCTGAGAAGACAGCCTGCGTTACTTCTGGCGCCGTAGGTGGCGATATCCGCCGGCTCTTCGCCTCGGGTCAGATTTACTTCCTTTCGCAGATGAGGCGTCACCACATATAACACAGCTGAAGGTGAGATGTGACATTGCTCTTAATATTTTACGGATACTAAGCGGCAAATCTTGGGGAGCGCATCGGACAGTTTTGCTTCGTCCTTATCGTGCACCGATTCGATCGGAATTGGACTATGGCTGCATTGTTTATTCTTCAGCACGACCATCTGTGCTCAAAAAATTAAGACACCGTCCATAATCAGGCATCCGTGTGGCGGTTGGAGCTTTTCCAACCAGCCCAGTTGTTAGCCTCTATGCCGAAACGGGAGAACCCCCTCTGCAATGTCGGCGCGATGGCCTGCTAGCTAATTATGGCTGTGGGCTCAAGTGTATGCCTGGCCATCCAACTTTTCACGCGTTTTCTCCCCCTAGCTGGACGCAAGGTATCGCCACCACTCTCTTAGTCCAAAGCCGTATTTGTATATAAACCGATGGCAGCAAGTGCCCCGACGGTGTTGGTTGTGTCTTTGTCCGAATCTTTTACTTTCGGTTTTGCTAGTAGCACATCCATTTATTCTGCCTAGCCGTATGCTATTCACCGGGTCCTTTTGTATATTCGCCATCGAAAATTATGTGACTGCCTTATTCTTAGTCATTCCCTCAGTGCCCTTCAGAGCATTCGTGAGCTGTATAATTACCATCCTTTAGTGAGCCCATCCAGGACGCCCTCCATATTTTGCAAGCTTCTGGGGTTAGTGTGGAACTCGCACGGATCCCTGAACACATTGACCGTACAGGGAATGAACTAGCGGATTTGGCAGCGAAATCGGCAGTCACAGAGCCCAGGGTTAATGTTACCTTTGCAACTGTGTAAGATCTTAGGGTGCTTGTGCGGAGAGCTGTATTTTTGAATTGGCATGCGGGTGGATCCGCTCTCCGGGGTAACAAGCTCCGGGACGTGAAAGATCTTCCTGTCACGTGGGCAACCTGCTCACGTCCTTCTCGTCGGGAGGAGGTGCAAGTGGCTTGGTTGCGAATGTTTTGCCTATTGTTTCCTTTCTTTTTATTAGAGATCCTGAACCAGTCTGTCCGCTCTGCGGCTTAGCACTGACGGTAGCACAGGTGCTGGTATAATGTGCTGCTCTTATATCTCTTCGCACCACTATCCAGCTGCTGGCCTCCCTAAAGGTCCTAGGCGACGACCCCGCTGCTGTTGACAGGGTTTTTAAATTTTTGTCAACAATTGGTTTTATCCTCACGATCTAATTCTTTTTATTCATACGCTTAGTACACAATTAGTTTTACTGCCTTTTATCGCTTTTTACGCTCCGTTGTTTTAAATAGTTTTACGGATTTAATGGCTTCAGCGCTGTATAGTTGTTAGTTTCTTTCATGTCTAATTTTAGCAAGCATTTTAGCCTCTTTTTAAACCCCATTTTAGTTCTCATCTCATGCCCCGTATAGTTTTCTAAGGCGCTGATAACCTAGTAGTTGGGCGCCCTTAAACCCCCCCCCCCTCCCCGAGTGTTGGTTGTGCTTTTGTCCATGGGACCGAATCTTTTACTTTCTGTTTGCCTAGTTTGCCTAGTAGCCATGTATTCTGCCGAGCTGTATGCTATTTGCCGAGCCCTTCTGTATATTCTCCATCGAAAATTCGGCGAGTCTTATTCTTAGTGATAACCTTAGTGCCCTTCAGAGCATTCGTGAGATGTACAGTTACCATCCTTTAGTGCAGCGCATCCAGGACGTCCTCCACGTTTTACAAGTTTCTGGAGTTAAGTGTGGAACCCGCATGGATCCCAGGATACGTTGGCCTTCCGGGGAATGAACCTAGGGATTTTGCAGCGAAATCCGCAGTTAGAGAGTCCAGGGTTAATGTTACCAGTGCAACAGCGTAAGATTTTAGGGTGGTTGTGCGGAGAGCTGTATTTTTGATCTTCCTATCACCTGGGCAACCTCCTCACGTCGGGAGGAGGTGCACTTGACTCGGTTGCGAATTGGCCACTTGTTTTACCCATTTATCTTTTTACCAGAGATCTCAAACCTGTCTGTCTGCTCTGTGGCGCAGCACTTACAGTAGCACATGTGCTGGTAGTGTGTGCTGCTCTTGTATCTTTTCGCACCACTCTCCAGCTGCCGGCCTCCCTAGCGGAGATCCTTGAAGATGACCCCACTGCTGTTGACAGAGTTTTTTAAATGTTTATCCACAATTAGTTTCACCTTTAGGATCTAGTTCTTTTTATAAGCTTACAAGACATTTAGTTCTACCCGTTTTTATCCCTTTTTCGCTCAGTTGTTTTAACTAGTTTTATGGATTTTATGGCTTTAGTGCTGTCTAGCTTTTACAGTTTCTTTTAGTGTAATTTTAGAACGCATTTTACCGCTTTAAACCCATTTTAGTTCCCGTCCCATGCCCCGTTTAGTTTTCTAAGAGCGCTGATAACCTAGTAGTTGAGCGCCCTTAAACCTCAATCGTCTTGCATAGAAAAAATAGTACAGTAATAAATAAAAAATGTTCCCTATAAAAAATACACTTTAAATATATCCCAACCAAATTTTCAAGAAAATATCTACTTTAACACCCCATATGCCCTCAATCTTCTCAAAACAAACATTGTAAAGCAATTCCCAACTACATATCAAAATATCAATATTTGCATCGCACAGTCTGCTTAAGTTATCAACAAATATATGATCAGTACGCAATATGATTAAATATTCTTCACAAGAAACAAATATGCAGAAAGTAATTAACGAACGAAATGAAATTAAATAAGAAACTCAACTACCGAGAAATATTAGAGAACTGGGCCGACTTTCCTGCTTTGTATGGTCTGAGCATCTTCCTATGAAACCTCCCCATAATTTCCCCTCCATTATCGATCTCACTATTAGGTGTGCTCCCCAAATTTTGCCGCGATGACTGCTGGTCCCTTATATAGCAGTTATTCTGTTATGTCCTGTTTAGTGCGCTGGATTTTGCGAAGTCTCTGACCAGAACCAAGGCACCAATGGAGGGTAACCATATCGTATTACCTGTCTTCACCCTTTTCCTTCTCTCTTCTGCCCGTTTCCGGATCCTTTCCAGAGCTTTCTTGCACTTTTCCATATTCTCTGGCTCGACGCCTTCCACTGTTGGCAAAGGTAAGTGTTCTATGATCGGGCTCGCCGCTGCTCCAGTCATCGGTATGTATGGTGGTTGTAACGTTAATGGATGGAATTGTTCATCACGAATTCAGTATATTGGCAGTAATGGTCCTAACTGCTATGCTTTTAGTGGCACATCAATCTGAAGTACGAAGTGATATTGTCACAACTAGGGTTGTGACAGGGGAGCTTAGCGGACTTGAGCAAGTTTAAAGGGTAGAGACAACTCATTGGGTCGTTTGTTGGCCCATTTATTTATCCACCATTTATAGGTTCACAAATTAAGTAGCAATCTTAGTTTTTAACTAACACATAGTTGATATATTAATGAAGGCCCTTTTGGGTGCTTACCTTAGCGAGGAAGTCACGGGGAGGTTGAGGGTTGCTGAGCCCTGATGCGTTGCGTGCCTTGGCTCGCCTTTTACAAATGTCAATGCGACCAGCCTCTCTCCTTAGAAAAAAAGACCCCTTTCCGGAAATCTATGGCTGGTTATATAGGGAATCACCACCTACGGGTATCCTGTTTAATATGACGTATTTTATGCCAAATAAGGCGAGCCAACGCTCGACGCTTCAGTTATTTTAAGCAATTGTTCTAGAAAATCCTGTCTGATTCAGGAGTGCCAGGAAGTGCCCTGATGTCGTGTCCATCGGCACGTAGGCAACCGGAAGCTGATGGCATAGACCATCCTATATGGTCACAGGAAGTGGTAGCCCACATTATTCCTGTTAGAATGCAGATATTGTTATCAGCCATCAGCTAAGAAAGATAAGTTAGAAAATATGTTCAGAACTCTGAACTAAAAATGTCTTCTATACCAAGTAAAGAAATGTTTAATACATTAGAGAAATGCTTAATAAAGGTCTGAATTGATGTATGTACATGAGCATCCCTCAACAGTACACGTGACAATATCATGATTTGATCTCTCGCAGAAGTTCCCAGCTGCATAATACGCTGAAGAGTGTTACAGCTTTTTATCTTAATTTCAGAAAGAGCTTGCTCGTATGTACATTTGCATTGTCTGACAGCAATGCGGTCATTTTCCCATACTTTGGGATGTAATCCTGGGTAATCTTCTGTAAACAAGCCTTAGATGGTACTTTTCTTATAGGGTACATCTTCATAAAGTCGCTATATACGTCGACCATGACAAATACTAACAGCCAAACTTCACAGTGGGCATCTCGCCATGCGAGTCTATTCACACTAGTACGTTTGGTGCGTCCTTTATGACTCTGAGTATCGGAGTCATACCTAACATAAAGACGTTTCGCCTGTAGACATGAGTCAGAGCATGGCACTGACACTTTTTTTCTGCAGGTGTTTGACGTAAAATATTCTGCAATATTTAATGCAGTGCTCTCTTCCTCTGTGAATAATGGTGAGGTGGAAAGCCTTGATAAGCTGTAACTCCAGGGCTTTGGGAATGTAGAGCTTCCATACTTTGCATTCTCGTCCCTGTAATGTGTACAGAGCACCGTTTCGAACTACTTGATTTCTGGCACTATACCTAACAGTAGCTTTCATTAATCGACCTGGTTCTGTCATTTGACATTTTTCAGGTCACTGTTTGTTCTTAGACAAGTCTAACCCCATTAACGACACTTCTCGGCCATTGCTTTCAGGAACTGGTTGGTCCCTTTAACCTAGACAAAAGATCTGCAAAATGTTTTTCTTTCCAGCGACATGTACAATAGATATCTCAAATGAAGTAATTTCATGGATTATCCGAGATATTTGGTAGCTCGTATGTTTGCATTGATGAATGAAGGCAAGACTTCAGTGGTCGCTGTAAACTATCACCATTCCAAATGGAAAAGTTTTAACCTTTTGCATTGTGAAGTACGTGGGACAATCAAATACCAACAGGCCTCTTGTACCAGTAAATTTATTCATGAACAATAATTGAAATGAGCTTTTTTTTTTTTTTTTTTTCTTTTCTAAGCACTTGTTCCAACCGAAAGGCAGTTTCTTAATGCCAGTTTCAAAGAAAGTACGAGGACGGGTGCGGAGCCAGTTGCGTACGAAGTCTTTCGGCTGTGAAACGATGTCCACCAAGAGTTTCTTTGAGTGGACCAAACATGAAGTCACATGGTGAGAGGCCTGGGCTTTAGGGTGGATGTGGAAGGGCAGTCCAGTGCATTTCGGCCAATTTTTGCTGTGTTGCTGCTGTGCTGTAGCATGGCATTGTCCTGCAGAATCAACACATTTCTAATATGGCTATTGCCACGTTTTGACCGGAAAGCAACTCGAACTTGACTGAGGAGGTCACAGTAGTAGGCAGTGTTAATGATCCGTTGCCGTTGTCCTTGTTCGAGGAAATCAAGGAGGACACCTTTCGAGTCCCAGAACACTGTGGCCAAAACTTTCCCTGCTGACAGTCGTGACTTGGCTTTCACCGGCGGTTGCTCTCCACTCCTCCCATACGCCAGACTGGCCCTCTCTGATTTGGGTGTGCAAAGATGCACCCATGTCTCAACACAAGTGATTCTGTCCAGAAAAGCATCACCTTCATCTTCGTAGCGCGTGAGAAGCCTGCGACACATTTGAACAAGCACTGCTTTCCCGTTCTGCAGTGAGAAACCGCTGAACCCAACGAGCTGGCACTTCACAATTTCAGCTCCCTTCGAATGATTGATTGGACACTCCCATAGCTTATGAGAAGTTGTTGACAAATCTTAAGAACTGTGATGTGGCGATCCCCTTCAATAATGTGTTGAACAGCTTGGATGTTTTCTGGATTGATACTGGTGCGTGGGCGGCAAGGGTTGGCCAAGTTCTCAACACGTTCACGTCCTTGTTTAAACTTGCGGCACCAATGTTTAACTCTGGACCATGAAAGGGTTCTTTCTCCAAACTGGGAGTAAGCGACGGCGAATTTCAGCTGCACCGACATTTTCCTTGACGAGAAACTTGTTTGTTACCCGTTGCGCAACAGCTGGATGCATGTCTCCGATATCTCGGCAGTAACTGAGCGACAGAGCCAAACGAGTTCCCAAGGCCACTGTACGCTTCCAGCGACCTCACTGCACGTGCTATAAAAGCCTCGAACTCATACGGCACTCTATGCATGCGCAGTAAACAAAGGCCTGTTGATATTTTATTGCCTCTCGTATATATCACCCTTGTCTGGTTCAGTGATGCAGTCTTGGTTAGTGATCCACTTGCAGTTGATATGACTTGGGTGTTCTGATCCTGATCTTTTTTAAGATGGATCACATCAGAGACTTAATTAGAAGCATCTGCACATACATGAAAAGCTAAGTTCTCCTGTGGCCTGAACAACAGTATAGACTGGCAAATAGAAGCTTGACTTTCTCGAAGGTTGCATGCTCAACTGGTCCCCAACTCCATTTCCTCTCTTTAACAATGCTCGCAATGGCGTTATTTCTTGTGCACAATTTAATACACATTTTGATACTGTACAATATCCAAGAAGCGTCGGAGCTGTTAAATATTCTTAGGCCTAGTAATCCGTTGAATGCTTTAGAATCTTCCTAGATTCGGTGTCATAACCTCCGATTTTACAACCACTTGAAATAATTGTAATGGTTTATAGAATAATTTATGCAAATTCCTGGAAAAACAACCCCCCAGGGGCCTACTACGGTAGGTACGGGTTAGGCGCACCCGGGGTCCCGAGCCACCTTGACTCCCTCTGTGGGCAACCTCAGAGTGGTGAGGGAGTCAGTAGGTCAAAATGCCCACCCACGTGTAGGCCGTGCGTGGAGACCCGTATCAGTGAAAAGGAATATCCTGGTTGGTTGAGGGTTGCGTACCTGAGCCTGGGCTTCTGTCTTTCAGTAACTGGGGAGGGTGCGCAGCCTAATACACCGCTTTGGTTTCTGATTTGCCTAAACGGGAGGCTAGGGACTAACCCACCCCTAGTCAATCGGCCAGGACTAGGTATTACACCGAACTCCAGGGTGAGTGGGACGGCGAGCCCGCTATATCCCCTGTGTAGCCCTGTCACCCCAGTGGGGTGACCCCTCGTTGGGCTCCGTGGTGGGTGGGGAGCACTGGGGGATGAATTTATACCATTTTTTCTATGGCACCAAAATTAAAACCCCTTAATAAAGACGTTGGAAAGGAAGTAGTCGAGTCATGTGGTCCTCGCTACTTGGTTATTCATAGGTCAGAGGAAGGTAAGAAATTTCTTACGGTGAGCCCTTTTACTATCCAAAAGGGTCTCGATGCCATTGCTGGTCCTGTTAAATCCTGCGTTCGAGCTCGCAATGGTACTTGTCGAAGCCAACTCCGCCTCGCAAGCTGCAAGGATTCTTAAAGCCACCATGTTAGCCAGCTATCCAGTGAAGGTCGAGGTGCACAAGTCGCTGAACTCCTCCCGCGGTGTAGTAACAACCCGCGCGTTGGACGGTTTGTCTATTGAGGAGATCCAAGAAAATCTAGCGACTCAGGGTGTCTCAGCTGTTTATCGGGTACAACGTAAGATCAACGGTGAATTCCTGCCTACTCGTACCCTGTTTCTTACTTTTGATCGGGTTGATCTGCCTCAAAAGATTAGAGCAGGGTATGAAGCCATCGAAGTTAGGCCTTATATACCCAATCCGCTGAGGTGCTTTAAATGCCAACGTTTTGGTCACACTAGTGAGTTGTGTACCGGCAAGTCCACCTGCGTCCACTGCGGTGACATCTCCCACGATGGGGCTTGTGCTTCAGCTCCATCGTGTGTGAACTGTAACGGGGAACACCCATCTAGTTCCCGAGACTGCCCCCGTTTTGCAGAGGAACGAGCGATCCAGGAGATACGGGTGAAAGAGAAGGTGTCCTTCTTGGAAGCCCGGAAGCTCCTGCGACTCCGCCAACCCTCTGCCCCGAGGTCCGGTACCTATAGCTCAGTTGCAGCTAAACCGGTACCGCGTCGGGAAATCGCAACACAGACCGGCGATATGAACGGGGCTACAATTGCGGAAAAGGTCATTTTAGCCCAAGCGCTGCCAAAGCCTTCGGCACCTACACCCAAGTTGGTATCAACATCTGCCAAATCCGCCAGCTTACAGAATAGTCCTGCACACTTGTCACCGAAAGCCTCGACCTCGGGAACTAAAGCTGGTAAATTCACGACGTCTTCTGCCCCGGAAAAACAGTTTAAGACCAAGTATGTACGACAAGACTTTTTGAAAGAGAATGTGCAATCTATTACCAAGTCATCTAAAGGTAAGAAAAGTACACGCAACTCCACACGTGTATCCTCCTCTGAAGGGTCATCTGGGGAGGAGGGCGTGAATCGGCGACGGCCGTCTTCGCCGATCAGCACATCCAATCGGTTCGAACTACTTGGACCGAAAACTGCTCTTGAAAAAGGGACCTCCCTTGTGGAGGAGATGGACCAGGAGGATTCTGCCGCCACTGCCAGAGGGGCAGTGCGGAAACGGCAGGATCGTGCTCCTGAAAATAGTACTAGCCCAACGCCTAAGAAGAACAAATTGAACCGACCAGCTAATCCCAATCTGCAGAAGCGTCTTTCGATTTGAAACTTATCCCATAATATACTCAATGGCTATCCTCCATTGGAACATACGCGGAATTCGACCACATCGACCAGAGCTTGACTTGTTGCTGCGCCAGCATGAACCCTTGGCTGTATGTTTACAAGAGACGAAGCTCCGTCCACAGGACACCGTTACCATCAGGCAGTACTCCTCCGTACGATGTGATTTATCCCCGGAGGACGGTGTCCCGGCACATGGGGGCACTATGCTGCTTATTCGAGATGATATTTTTGTCAACTCCGTACCTATACAATCTGCAATCCAGTCCGTTGCTGTCAGCATTAAGCTACCCTCCGCTTCATTCACCATTTGCAGTATCTATTTGCCTCCATCTGCGGACCTCTCGCACAGCGACTTAGAACACCTCATTTCGCAGTTGCCACCACCCTTTTTATTGGTAGGCGACGTGAATGCCCATCACCCTCTTTGGGGCTCTCCTCGGGCTTGTGCGAGAGGTACGCTACTTAAAGACTTCTTGGATAGTCAGAATCTTGCTCTCTTGAACACCGGAGAGCCCACCTTTCTATCTGACGCATTTCATAGTTTTTCACACATTGACATTGCAATTTGTTCCCCTCAGCTGGCAGTCACCTTATGCTGGAATATCATCTCGGATTTGCATTCTAGTGACCACTTTCCTTGTCGTATTAGTGTCTTGACACCCGTTGTATGTTCCACCCGTTTACCTAGTTGGCGCCTAGACCACGCCAGGTGGGAACTGTACTCCCACTTGGCTGAATTTAGCTACGAAGAGCACGACTCTGTGAACCACTTGGTCGAACATCTCACAGGGACCATTCTTTCTGCTGCTGAGCAATGCATTCCGCGTTCGACTGGCTACAGCCGTCGATTTCCGGTACCTTGGTGGACCGATGACTGTCGGGATGCTATTCGCGCTCGCAGACGAGCTCTACGGGTTTTCCAGCGTTTTCCTACACTGGATAACCTGATACACTATAAACGGATGCGTGCACATTCTAGGCGGGTTATTAAGGATAGCAAAAAGATGTCATGGAATAAATTCGTGGGTTCCTTTAATCGACATACACCTTCCTCTGTCGTATGGGATAAGTTAAGACGTGTGGCTGGGAAACCGAACCATATGCCCATCGCCGGTCTCAAAACACCTACCGGAGCTGTTGTTGATACATTTGACGTGGCGAATACTTTAGGCAGTGCTTTTGCTCAGGTGTCTAGCTCAGGCAATTATTCCCCTGAGTTTCTTACAGTTAAGAACCAGGTGGAATCTCAAGAATTCTCGTTTCTTTCTGGCAACCTTGAGGATTATAATCGCCTTTTCACCCTGGCAGAGTTAGACAATGCACTCTCCTCTTCACGACACTCAGCACCAGGTCCAGATGGTATCCACGTCCAAATGTTGCAACATCTCTCTCCTGACGGCAAAGATTTCCTACTCGAGGTCTATAATCGTGTCTGGGTTGATGGCATTTTTCCAGACAAGTGGCGGGAGGCCACCATCATACCCATTCTTAAAGCTGGAAAGGACCGCCATCTTCCTTCCAGTTACCGTCCTATTTCCCTCACCAGTTGCGTGTGCAAGGTGATGGAACGCATGATCAATGGACGGTTGGTGTGGTGGCTGGAATCCCACAATCTTCTGACGAACATCCAGTGTGGCTTTCGACGACGACGTTCAACTGCTGACCACCTTGTCTCTCTGTCAACTCAGATTATGGACGGGTTTCTTAAGAACAGCCCCACAGTTGGGATATTTTTTGACCTCGAGAAGGCCTACGACACGTGTTGGCCGGCGGGAATATTGCGTTCTCTGCACAACTGGAACATACGTGGACGCCTACCGTTGGTCATTCAGGAGTTTATGCGGGACCGCGTTTTTCAAGTGAGGGTGGGTTCGGTGTTTTCTAACCATTTTATTCAAGAGAACGGAGTGCCGCAGGGCTCGGTACTCAGCGTGACTCTATTTGCTATTGCGATAAATTCCATATCACTATGTGTGCCTCAAGGTGTCTCTTCCTGTTTATTCGTGGACGACTTTGCCATCTGCTGTACTTCTCAGCGTACACCGTTTTTGGAACGCCGTCTCCAGCGGTGTTTGGACAATCTCTATGCATGGAGCTCGAAACACGGTTTTCGTTTCTCCGCTGAGAAGACAGTCTGCGTTAACTTCTGGCGCCGTAAGTGGCAAATGCCGCCGTCTCTTCGACTCGGGCCAGATTTACTTCCTTTCGCAGACGAGGCGAGATTCCTTGGTTTGATCTTCGATCGGAAACTTTGTTGGGCACCACAAATAGCACAGCTTAGAGCACGATGTGACCGTTCTCTAAATCTTTTACGGATACTAAGTGGCAAGTCTTGGGGTGCGGATCGGACGGCATTGCTCCGTCTTTATCGTGCTGTGATTCGTTCGAAGTTGGACTATGGCAGCATTGTGTATTCTTCAGCTCGACCTTCAGTGCTCAGAAGGTTAGACACAGTCCATAACCAGGGCATCCGTGTGGCCGTTGGAGCTTTTCCAACGAGCCCAGTTGTTAGCCTCTACGCCGAATCGGGAGAACCTCCTCTGCGTTGTCGGCGTGATGTCCTGCTTGCTAATTATGGCTGTGGGCTGAAGTGTATGCCTGGGCATCCAACTTATCACGCGTTTTTCTCCCCTGAGCTGCACGAGCGATACTGCCTCCGCTCTCTGAGCCCCAGGCCAGCAGGTTTTCGTTTCCGTGAGCTTCTACGCCAGCACCATGTTGACATTCCTCGGCTGTTATCCAAGGGAGAGAGTATACACCCCCCTTGGTTACGCGCTACCTCCCATGTCGATCTCGGGATGACGCTCTACGGGAAATCTGTTACGCCTCTTGATAGTATTCGTCGTTGCTTTTTAGAATTTTTATCCAAATACAGTGGCCGTATTTGTATTTACACCGATGGTAGTAAGAGCCCCGACGGTGTTGGATGTGCCTTTGTAACTGGCACCGCAACTTCTACTTACGGTTTGCCTAGTTGCACATCTATATATTCTGCCGAGCTATATGCTATTTATCAAGCCCTTCTGTATATTCGACGTCGAAAATTAGGTGACTGCCTTATTCTTAGTGATTCCCTTAGTGCCCTTCAGAGCATTCGTGAGCTGTACAATTACCATCCTTTGGTGCAGCGCATCCAGGACGTTCTCCGCATTTTGCACGCTTCTGGTTTTAATGTGGAGTGCGCATGGATTCCTGGACACGTTGGCTTGCCAGGGAATGACACGGCGGATTTGGCAGCGAAATCGGCAGTCACAGCGCCCAGTGTTACGATTACCCATTCAACAGCAGAAGATTTTAGAGTGGCTATACGGAGAGCCGTTTTTTCGACTTGGCATGCGGAGTGGTCGGCTCTCCGTGGTAATAAGCTGCGAGAGGTGAAGGACCTCCCTATCAACTGGGTAACCTCCTGTCGTTTATTCCGCCGGGAGGAGGTAGTACTAGCTCGGCTAAGAATTGGCCACTGTATTTTTACGCACAGTTACCTTTTTAAACGTGAACCTGCTCCTGTCTGTGCGCTCTGTGGGGAGGCACAGACAGTTCGTCATGTGTTGCTGGAGTGTGGTCACCTGGCACACATTCGGTCATCTATGGGCATGCCGGCCTCTCTTGCTGAGGTCCTGGCAGATGACCCAAGAGCAGTGGACAGGGTTTTTAAATTTTTAACAAAACTTTCTTTTACCTTGACGTTTTAGTGTGATAGCAGTTTTTTTTTTAAACTCTTTTAATTTTAATGTGTTGATTTTAGATGGTGTTTTATATCCAGCTCTGTTTAGAGGGCTGGGCCGTTCTGTTACTTCCGTTTCAAATGTGGTAGCTCTTTTACTTGTGTTTTTTCCTTTTTTTTGGTATTTTTCTTACTGCCTATTGCCAAGTTTTAATCGTAAGGGCGCTTATGACCTCGGCAGTTGAGCGCCCTTAAACACCATTATCATCTGGAAAAACAATTGAAGACTTTAAAGAGCAGTGGTAATTCAACTCACTTAAGGTGTAATTTTTGTACGTTCATAGTACCTTTGACCGCTTAAGGGATATCACGGAAATGGTTAGTAATATTTGGATTAACTTGTTTATTTTAAATAATTACATTTCTATGTAGTTCATTTTCGTCAAACGCTTAATGTATACCCGATGTTAAGGATTATACAAAGCTCCTTGCGAATAAAGTTGACCTCGCAAGCTATTCCTAAAATTCAAGATACGCATTTTCTTTCTCATGCCAATATCTTTTATTTACGTTTTAAACCAAAGGTTTAGAATTAATTTGGATAAAACCAAAAACTTTGAAAAATACTTTATATAAAGGATAGTGGATTCTTTGTTACTTTCTGTACACGTACTACGTACAGTGTATAGAGGAGGTATTGTAATGCATCCAAAATACGTATCTAGATTTTATCGGAAATACATGTTTTGGGTCCCGCTGAATCCAGAAAATGCATTTTTGGTAAAGGGACCTTGTGTGTATGTGCGTGGACAGCATTGCTCAAAAGCTAATAGACCGTTAAATACCAAACTATACGAAACTTGGTATTTAAGTTTGGTATATCCCAAGGATGCAACAAGAAGATTTTCAAGAAAACCACCCAGCCCAACTACCCTTTACATGGAACTTTTTTCGAAAATGTTGATTTTCTCCAAAATGGCTCCGAGGATTTTCATTAAAATATCGCTTATTAAGTATATTTACGTGACATGAAAAGTATATATTTTTTCTGGAAATAGCCTCCGAAAACTACTTTACTCTGAATGAATTTTACGAAATTTTGCACAACTGCTAAACCGTAAGAGATGGACAAAAACTTACCATAAATAATGTAGTGCATGTTAAAACACATAATTAATGATAAATACATTTTTTTTCGTGGAGTTGATCGTTTTTGAGATATTCCTTGTTTTTTGTTTCAGCTTTGAAAAACTTACACTTTTCTCATGAAGGGAATTTGTCAACTGTGTCCATACAAAGGAAGTTCAGTCACATAGCAACCAGTTTTTTACTATCACTTTAACCTATGATTCTCCCTTGTCTCGTTTCTAGTTACAATAAAGCAAGTAATAAGACTATTTCTGCTAATTTTTCCTCGATTAGAATGAAATAAATGGAAGCATGAGCTTATTAACAATAAGTTGTTGCAAAGATGTAGAGAAAGTCATGTGAATGGAACATCAGATTTTTATAAACTTTTGTTATATATCATATAGTACTAGTTATATTAATCTTACCTGCTTATTTTATATAATTTCGTATTCAGGTGTCTTCCTCAACCTCCTTCACAGGTTTTGTCGTCGTATAAATCAGCGTAGTTTTCCACCTCCAAATTATCCTTTCCCTTCCCACCTTCATATGCCTTGTTTAAATATTAGTTGCTTCAAACTCATTTTGTATTTTATCTGCATTGTTTTTAATGTCTACCAACTCATTGTTTTCTCACGTTCCCCTTTCCTCCATCTCTTTCCTCATCTCCCTCATTTCCTTTATCGTCTCCTCGCAGGCCTCCGTGTATGATGTCGCTACCTCAAAATCCCTAACCTTTCCCTTCAACTTCCCTTAGCATTCTTTTCTCATCTTTCCTTTCATCGCGTCCATCACTTTTTACATTTATCCATTGCAGCTTTCTTAATGCTTCATACAGGAAACCGCTTTGCGTCTCCGTTCGATTCCCGCCCTGTACATTCGGAACTTACCGTCAAATTACCTTCTACACTCCATCTCGACCCCCGTTTCACTCATCCCGGTATCCTTTCCAAAGACTAGGTTCCATTCCCCGTTTCCGCAAACATAATGTAGTTTCCCTCGAAAAATAACTTATCGTTAAAATATTATAGGCAAAAGTTAATTCGATTTCTTCCGGTGTTATCTTCCAATTCATATCCATTCCATCTGCACATTAAACTCTTCTAACAACCTGCTGATATTCATCAATTTTACCTTCATTACTTCCCTATACATTTTTATTGGAGTTCCAAAATACTGAAAATTTCCCCCCTTCCTCCTCACCCTTATGCATTCGCATTTTTCGTTTACTTCGTACCCTTCGGGACATTCCATTTTCCCCATATCCAAAGTATTATAATTTAATGGCGCCCAAAGATTCCCTCCCCCGCACCACGTTACTGGTTTGAAACACTCATACATTTTTCAACCCCTTCATATTCACTATCGTAGAATTAAACCTGCATTCAACTCCTTTTGCATACGACTGCAATTAGCCGTTAAATTGTGATTCTTTTGACATATGGTTGCATTTTTCAGCAACTCTGTTTCGTCATCCGCCCTAAATTCGCATCGACCAAAACTCTCACAGCTATCCTCTGCCCACGCCACAACCACTAGGCACACCATCCCAATTAATACCCACTGCATGTTTACCTCTTTTTTCCCTTTCTACTCCAGCTTTTATACCCTTGCTCTGCTCAATTTCTTTCTTTTTCTCCTCAGCTATGGCTGACGTCATGTGCAAGTAACTCGACATTTTCCGCTGTCTCCAGCCTCTGTCCAATGACGAACGTCGGGTCATCGCTCGACTCAACCCAATTAATTTGGAAAAATGTCCTCCTTGCAATGTTGATCGTGTCAGGAACTTTCTTTGCTTTTTCAAACTCACTGAAATCAAACGTGGCAGCGCTTCCACTTTGACGCCCCTGCACCATTTGTTAGCCATTGTCAATTGTGTTCGCTTGATATGATTCATCAATAGCATTTACTTCACTCATTTATGTGCTCATTTTCCCCTGCCCATCTCCCCCCTTTCACGCTTTTTTTTTTAGCTCTTTTTAGGCATGGCTGAAATTATGTCTAAATACATAAAGGCTGATTGTAACCTCTGGTCCCTGGACTCCCATGAACAAACCATCATCGCCGATTTGGACGATTACCTTTCGGACTTCCCTCCGAAGTATGTCGAACTAGTTTGGGACCAACTCACACCAGACTGCAAAAATATGTTCGACAAGTGAAGATGACCTGACCAACATCCTAATGTTTGGTACTCTAGTTACCTTCCTCCCTACAAAGGATACCCTACGTCTGAGTCCCCCGGGCCTATTACGGCAGGGTGAGGTTTGGCGCACCCGTGGTCCGGAGCCAACATTGACTCCTCTGAGCAACCTCTGAGTGGTAAGGGAGCCAGGTTAAAATGCCCACCCACGTGTAGGCCGTGCGTGGAGACTCGTGTCGGTGGAAAGGAATATCCTGGTTGATTGAGGGTGGCCAGGGCTTTTGACTTTAACTGGGGTGCCCAGTTTGGTTTCTGCTTCGCCGAAACGGGAGGCTAGGGACTAACCCAGCCTGAGTCAATCAGCCAGGACTAGGTATTATGCCGAACTCCAGGGTGAGTGGAACGGCGAGCCTGCTATATTCCCTGTATAGTTCTCCGTGGTGGGTGATGAGCACTAGGGGATGAAATGTAACACCATTTTATGGCAAACATCACAAAAAATAAATTGATAATTGGAAAACAAGTAGTCGGGTCCACAGGTCCTTGTTATTTAATGATAAATAGGAGAGAGTAAGGTCAGACATTTGCGTCAGTCAGCCCTTTTGTTATTCAAAATGGTGTAGACAAAATTGCTGGTCCCGTTAACTCCTGTATAAAAGCACGCACCAGTACACTTCTGCTAATGACATTTACAGCATCCCAGGTAGGTACACCTATGAAGGCCAAAATGTTAGGCAGTTATCCGGTTAAGGTTGAACACCATTAGACGCTGAACTCATGTGGCGTTATCACCCGCGCATTGGACGGTTTGTGCAATGAGCTTCAAGAGGATCTGGCAGGCCAGGGTGTGCATCTGTGTATAGGGTTCAATGGATAGTCAGTGGTGAACTCGTGCCTACCCGTACCCTGTTCCTTACCTTTGATCGGATAGATCTCCCACAAAGATTTAAGGCAGGGTATGAAACCATCGAGGTTAGGCCCTATATTTGAAAGTCACTCAGATATTTTGAGTGTCATCGGTTTTGTCATATTCATGATTTGTGTACTGGTCGTCATGCCTGCGTTATATTTGGAGGGGCATCACACGCTGGAATTCTACTAAAACTTCATCTTGTGTGAATTGCAGAGGGGAACACCCATCCAGTTCCCGTAATTGCCCCCTTTTTATGGAGGAGAGAACAACCCAGGAGATACGGGTGAGAGAGGTTTCTTTCTCCAAAGCCCGTAAGCACCTGCACCTCCGCCAACCCTCCATCCCGCGCTACAGCTACCTACAGCTCTGTCATCACTAAACCGGTACCACTTCGGGAAATCGCAACCCAGGCCAGCGATATAAACGGGGCCAACATCGCAGAGAAGATTATTATAACCAGACCAATACCCAAGACTTCAACATCTGCATCTATGTCTACATTACCACCTTCCAAATCCGCCAACGGAAAGAAAACCACCGGAAAAAGAACCAACGGATCCTAGTCACCCAAACCGTAGACCTCGGGCACTAACAACGCTCCACCCACAGGGTATTCAGCTCCAGCAAAGTCTTTCAGCACGAGTTATGTTAGAAGCGACTTCCTTAAACAAAATGTTAAGCCCTATCCGACATCAACCAAGGGAAGGCATAGTCCCCGCCACTCCTCGCAGATCCTCTTCTGAGGAATGTTCTGGGGAGGGAGGGGGCTAGATCGCCGACCACCAACTTGGCCGATGAGTACCTCTAATCGGTTCGAAATACCTGGACCGAAATTTTTCTCTTGCTAAGGGCTCCTCCCCCGTGGAGGAGATGGAGCAGGATCCTGCCCCCCCCCCCCTACTAGACCAGACAATGCGTAAGTGATAGGATCATACTACTAAACAAGTTAGTCCGACTCCCAAGAAAAATAAAGTAACTGACCAGCACAGCCTAATGTATAGAAACGTCTTTCTATTTAAAACTTATCCCCAGTGACACACAATGGTATGCTTGCGGAATTAGACCACATCGACCGGAGCTTGAATTGTTGCTGCGTCAGAACCAATCACTAGCCGTGTGGTTACAAGTCCACAGGACACCGTTTCCATCGGGCAGTACTCCGTATGATGTGACATGTCACCGGAGGAGGGTGTTCCGTCATATGGGGGCACCATGATGTTGATTCGTGATGATATATTTGCCGAATCTCTACCTTTAACATCGGATATCCAGTCGGTTGCTGTACGGATTAAGCTGCCTTCCGCTATATTCACCGTTTGTAGCGTCTACCTGCCTCCATCTGCTGACCTATCGTTCCCTGACTTAGAAGGTCTAGTTTCACAGTTACCCTCACCGTTTCAGTTGGTAGGCAGTCGCCCTCCGTGGTGTAATGGTTACCATGCTAACTTCATATACCCAAGGTCACAGGTTCAAACCCGGCAGAGGAAGATGCATTTTTTCGGGTGTAAAAATCCTTAGCATGTCTTCCTTCGGAAGGGAAGTAAAGACGTTGGTCCCGTGTCGTACATTTACGGCACTAAAAAGAACCTCAAGCCTGTTAGAGAGGCCTCTTAGCAAAATTAAGCAGTCTTTCTCACCCAATTTAGAATGGGACGCTGAGAACCACACTTAAAGAGCGTTCATAAATAACACGTCATTGACATTTCAATTGGTAGGCGACGTGAATGCCCACCACCCACTTTGGGGCTCACCTCGGGCTTGTGCGAGAGGCCGGCTAATTGCCAACTTCCTGTACCAAAAGAATCTTAACTCTCCTGAACACCGGAGAGCAAATCTTTCTTTCTGACGCATTTCGTAGTTTTTGTCACCTTGATATCTGTACATCAGTTAACTGCATGCGTTCGCATCCTACGTTTACACCTAAAACATCTAATGAGCTGGACGGACGTTATCGCAACCTGTTACTTAGTGCAAGGCCTGCAGGTTTTTGTTTTCGTGAGCTATTTTAGAAGTTGAATATTGAAATGCCTAGTCTGTTTTCCAGGGGTGAAAGTGTGTTCCCACCCTGGTTACAAGGTACATCCCACGTCGATCTCGGGATGAATGCCTACGGCAAATCTACTCGGCATTTGCCTTGTATCCGTACTGTTTTTGAATTTTTATCTCGTTACAGTGACCGACTTTTTATCTACACCGATGAAGTAGGATGTGTCTTTGTTATTGAAACCGACGCCTATACTTTCGATTTACTCATTAGCACATCCGTTTATACTATCAGCTGTATGCCATATATCGAGCTCTATTTCATGTACGCCATCGAAACTTGTGTGAATATCTTATAATGAGTGATTCCCTCAGTGCTTTTCAGAGCCTCCGTGAGCTGCACAACCACCATCCCATCGTACAGTGCATCCAGGATGCGCTGCATATTTTGCACGCTTCCGGCGTTATGTGTACTGCGGATCCTAGTCACCCAAACCGTAGACCTCGGGCACTAACAACGCTCCACCCACAGGGTATTCAGCTCCAGCAAAGTCTTTCAGCACGAGTTATGTTAGAAGCGACTTCCTTAAACAAAATGTTAAGCCCTATCCGACATCAACCAAGGGAAGGCATAGTCCCCGCCACTCCTCGCAGATCCTCTTCTGAGGAATGTTCTGGGGAGGGAGGGGGCTAGATCGCCGACCACCAACTTGGCCGATGAGTACCTCTAATCGGTTCGAAATACCTGGACCGAAATTTTTCTCTTGCTAAGGGCTCCTCCCCCGTGGAGGAGATGGAGCAGGATCCTGCCCCCACTACTAGACCGGACAATGCGTAAGTGATAGGATCATACTACTAAACAAGTTAGTCCGACTCCCAAGAAAAATAAAGTAACTGACCAGCACAGCCTAATGTATAGAAACGTCTTTCTATTTAAAACTTATCCCCAGTGACACACAATGGTATGCTTGCGGAATTAGACCACATCGACCGGAGCTTGAATTGTTGCTGCGTCAGAACCAATCACTAGCCGTGTGGTTACAAGTCCACAGGACACCGTTTCCATCGGGCAGTACTCCGTACGATGTGACATGTCACCGGAGGAGGGTGTTTCGTCATATGGGGGCACCATGATGTTGATTCGTGATGATATATTTGCCGAATCTCTACCTTTAACATCGGATATCCAGTCGGTTGCTGTACGGATTAAGCTGCCTTCCGCTATATTCACCGTTTGTAGCGTCTACCTGCCTCCATCTGCTGACCTATCGTTCCCTGACTTAGAAGGTCTAGTTTCACAGTTACCCTCACCGTTTCAGTTGGTAGGCAGTCGCCCTCCGTGGTGTAATGGTTACCATGCTAACTTCATATACCCAAGGTCACAGGTTCAAACCCGGCAGAGGAAGATGCATTTTTTCGGGTGTAAAAATCCTTAGCATGTCTTCCTTCGGAAGAGAAGTAAAGACGTTGGTCCCGTGTCGTACATTTACGGCACTAAAAAGAACCTCAAGCCTGTTAGAGAGGCCTCTTAGCAAAATTAAGCAGTCTTTCTCACCCAATTTAGAATGGGACGCTGAGAACCACACTTAAAGAGCGTTCATAAATAACACGTCATTGACATTTCAATTGGTAGGCGACGTGAATGCCCACCACCCACTTTGGGGCTCACCTCGGGCTTGTGCGAGAGGCCGGCTAATTGCCAACTTCCTGTACCAAAAGAATCTTAACTCTCCTGAACACCGGAGAGCAAATCTTTCTTTCTGACGCATTTCGTAGTTTTTGTCACCTTGATATCTGTACATCAGTTAACTGCATGCGTTCGCATCCTACGTTTACACCTAAAACATCTAATGAGCTGGACGGACGTTATCGCAACCTGTTACTTAGTGCAAGGCCTGCAGGTTTTTGTTTTCGTGAGCTATTTTAGAAGTTAAATATTGAAATGCCTAGTCTGTTTTCCAGGGGTGAAAGTGTGTTCCCACCCTGGTTACAAGGTACATCCCACGTCGATCTCGGGATGAATGCCTACGGCAAATCTACTCGGCATTTGCCTTGTATCCGTACTGTTTTTGAATTTTTATCTCGTTACAGTGACCGACTTTTTATCTACACCGATGAAGTAGGATGTGTCTTTGTTATTGAAACCGACGCCTATACTTTCGATTTACTCATTAGCACATCCGTTTATACTATCAGCTGTATGCCATATATCGAGCTCTATTTCATGTACGCCATCGAAACTTGTGTGAATATCTTATAATGAGTGATTCCCTCAGTGCTTTTCAGAGCCTCCGTGAGCTGCACAACCACCATCCCATCGTACAGTGCATCCAGGATGCGCTGCATATTTTGCACGCTTCCGGCGTTATGTGTACTGCGGATCCTAGTCACCCAAACCGTAGACCTCGGGCACTAACAACGCTCCACCCACAGGGTATTCAGCTCCAGCAAAGTCTTTCAGCACGAGTTATGTTAGAAGCGACTTCCTTAAACAAAATGTTAAGCCCTATCCGACATCAACCAAGGGAAGGCATAGTCCCCGCCACTCCTCGCAGATCCTCTTCTGAGGAATGTTCTGGGGAGGGAGGGGGCTAGATCGCCGACCACCAACTTGGCCGATGAGTACCTCTAATCGGTTCGAAATACCTGGACCGAAATTTTTCTCTTGCTAAGGGCTCCTCCCCCGTGGAGGAGATGGAGCAGGATCCTGCCCCCCCCCCTACTAGACCGGACAATGCGTAAGTGATAGGATCATACTACTAAACAAGTTAGTCCGACTCCCAAGAAAAATAAAGTAACTGACCAGCACAGCCTAATGTATAGAAACGTCTTTCTATTTAAAACTTATCCCCAGTGACACACAATGGTATGCTTGCGGAATTAGACCACATCGACCGGAGCTTGAATTGTTGCTGCGTCAGAACCAATCACTAGCCGTGTGGTTACAAGTCCACAGGACACCGTTTCCATCGGGCAGTACTCCGTATGATGTGACATGTCACCGGAGGAGGGTGTTCCGTCATATGGGGGCACCATGATGTTGATTCGTGATGATATATTTGCCGAATCTCTACCTTTAACATCGGATATCCAGTCGGTTGCTGTACGGATTAAGCTGCCTTCCGCTATATTCACCGTTTGTAGCGTCTACCTGCCTCCATCTGTTGACCTATCGTTCCCTGACTTAGAAGGTCTAGTTTCACAGTTACCCTCACCGTTTCAGTTGGTAGGCAGTCGCCCTCCGTGGTGTAATGGTTACCATGCTAACTTCATATACCCAAGGTCACAGGTTCAAACCCGGCAGAGGAAGATGCATTTTTTCGGGTGTAAAAATCCTTAGCATGTCTTCCTTCGGAAGGGAAGTAAAGACGTTGGTCCCGTGTCGTACATTTACGGCACTAAAAAGAACCTCAAGCCTGTTAGAGAGGCCTCTTAGCAAAATTAAGCAGTCTTTCTCACCCAATTTAGAATGGGACGCTGAGAACCACACTTAAAGAGCGTTCATAAATAACACGTCATTGACATTTCAATTGGTAGGCGACGTGAATGCCCACCACCCACTTTGGGGCTCACCTCGGGCTTGTGCGAGAGGCCGGCTAATTGCCAACTTCCTGTACCAAAAGAATCTTAACTCTCCTGAACACCGGAGAGCAAATCTTTCTTTCTGACGCATTTCGTAGTTTTTGTCACCTTGATATCTGTACATCAGTTAACTGCATGCGTTCGCATCCTACGTTTACACCTAAAACATCTAATGAGCTGGACGGACGTTATCGCAACCTGTTACTTAGTGCAAGGCCTGCAGGTTTTTGTTTTCGTGAGCTATTTTAGAAGTTGAATATTGAAATGCCTAGTCTGTTTTCCAGGGGTGAAAGTGTGTTCCCACCCTGGTTACAAGGTACATCCCACGTCGATCTCGGGATGAATGCCTACGGCAAATCTACTCGGCATTTGCCTTGTATCCGTACTGTTTTTGAATTTTTATCTCGTTACAGTGACCGACTTTTTATCTACACCGATGAAGTAGGATGTGTCTTTGTTATTGAAACCGACGCCTATACTTTCGATTTACTCATTAGCACATCCGTTTATACTATCAGCTGTATGCCATATATCGAGCTCTATTTCATGTACGCCATCGAAACTTGTGTGAATATCTTATAATGAGTGATTCCCTCAGTGCTTTTCAGAGCCTCCGTGAGCTGCACAACCACCATCCCATCGTACAGTGCATCCAGGATGCGCTGCATATTTTGCACGCTTCCGGCGTTATGTGTACTGCGGATCCTAGTCACCCAAACCGTAGACCTCGGGCACTAACAACGCTCCACCCACAGGGTATTCAGCTCCAGCAAAGTCTTTCAGCACGAGTTATGTTAGAAGCGACTTCCTTAAACAAAATGTTAAGCCCTATCCGACATCAACCAAGGGAAGGCATAGTCCCCGCCACTCCTCGCAGATCCTCTTCTGAGGAATGTTCTGGGGAGGGAGGGGGCTAGATCGCCGACCACCAACTTGGCCGATGAGTACCTCTAATCGGTTCGAAATACCTGGACCGAAATTTTTCTCTTGCTAAGGGCTCCTCCCCCGTGGAGGAGATGGAGCAGGATCCTGCCCCCACTACTAGACCGGACAATGCGTAAGTGATAGGATCATACTACTAAACAAGTTAGTCCGACTCCCAAGAAAAATAAAGTAACTGACCAGCACAGCCTAATGTATAGAAACGTCTTTCTATTTAAAACTTATCCCCAGTGACACACAATGGTATGCTTGCGGAATTAGACCACATCGACCGGAGCTTGAATTGTTGCTGCGTCAGAACCAATCACTAGCCGTGTGGTTACAAGTCCACAGGACACCGTTTCCATCGGGCAGTACTCCGTACGATGTGACA
The DNA here is from genome assembly GCA_030762935.1 of Hymenopus coronatus. Lineage (NCBI taxonomy): Eukaryota > Metazoa > Arthropoda > Insecta > Mantodea > Hymenopodidae > Hymenopus > Hymenopus coronatus. The sequence continues at coordinate 35,914,388 of CM060897.1, forward strand.
TGTCACCGGAGGAGGGTGTTTCGTCATATGGGGGCACCATGATGTTGATTCGTGATGATATATTTGCCGAATCTCTACCTTTAACATCGGATATCCAGTCGGTTGCTGTACGGATTAAGCTGCCTTCCGCTATATTCACCGTTTGTAGCGTCTACCTGCCTCCATCTGCTGACCTATCGTTCCCTGACTTAGAAGGTCTAGTTTCACAGTTACCCTCACCGTTTCAGTTGGTAGGCAGTCGCCCTCCGTGGTGTAATGGTTACCATGCTAACTTCATATACCCAAGGTCACAGGTTCAAACCCGGCAGAGGAAGATGCATTTTTTCGGGTGTAAAAATCCTTAGCATGTCTTCCTTCGGAAGGGAAGTAAAGACGTTGGTCCCGTGTCGTACATTTACGGCACTAAAAAGAACCTCAAGCCTGTTAGAGAGGCCTCTTAGCAAAATTAAGCAGTCTTTCTCACCCAATTTAGAATGGGACGCTGAGAACCACACTTAAAGAGCGTTCATAAATAACACGTCATTGACATTTCAATTGGTAGGCGACGTGAATGCCCACCACCCACTTTGGGGCTCACCTCGGGCTTGTGCGAGAGGCCGGCTAATTGCCAACTTCCTGTACCAAAAGAATCTTAACTCTCCTGAACACCGGAGAGCAAATCTTTCTTTCTGACGCATTTCGTAGTTTTTGTCACCTTGATATCTGTACATCAGTTAACTGCATGCGTTCGCATCCTACGTTTACACCTAAAACATCTAATGAGCTGGACGGACGTTATCGCAACCTGTTACTTAGTGCAAGGCCTGCAGGTTTTTGTTTTCGTGAGCTATTTTAGAAGTTAAATATTGAAATGCCTAGTCTGTTTTCCAGGGGTGAAAGTGTGTTCCCACCCTGGTTACAAGGTACATCCCACGTCGATCTCGGGATGAATGCCTACGGCAAATCTACTCGGCATTTGCCTTGTATCCGTACTGTTTTTGAATTTTTATCTCGTTACAGTGACCGACTTTTTATCTACACCGATGAAGTAGGATGTGTCTTTGTTATTGAAACCGACGCCTATACTTTCGATTTACTCATTAGCACATCCGTTTATACTATCAGCTGTATGCCATATATCGAGCTCTATTTCATGTACGCCATCGAAACTTGTGTGAATATCTTATAATGAGTGATTCCCTCAGTGCTTTTCAGAGCCTCCGTGAGCTGCACAACCACCATCCCATCGTACAGTGCATCCAGGATGCGCTGCATATTTTGCACGCTTCCGGCGTTATGTGTACTGCGCCTGGATTCCTGGGCACGTGGGGTTGCCGGGAAACCAATTGGCAGATTTGGGAGCAAAGATGGCGACTACTGAATTCAGTGTTTCTGTTAATTCAGTAATGGCAGAAGACTTAAAACTTTTCGTGCGCCGGGCAGTGGTTTCACGCTGGCATATGGAGTGGTCAGCTCTACGCGGAAACAATCTTAGGGAGGTGAAGGACCTCCCTGTGCACTGAGTAACCTCCTCTCGTGTGTGCCGCCGAGAGGTGGTGGTATTGGATTTAGTACGATTAGGCACTGTAATGTACCCACAGCTACCTTTTTAAACGCGAACCTGCTCCTGTCTGTGCGCTCGGTGGAGAGGCACAGTCATTCGGTCCTGTGTTACTAGAGTGTGGTCACCTGGCACACATTCGATCAATTGAACATGCCGGTATCTCTTGCCAAGGTCCTGGCTAATGATCCAAAAGCAGTGGACCGGGTATTTAAATTTTAGCACAAGTTTCTTTTACCTTGCAGTTTTAGTCTGTGGTAACTGTACGCTAATAATGTAGCGATTTTAAACTTTTAATCAGCTCATTTTTAATCTCTCAGTTCTATTTGTTACAAGTGTATTTTATCTTTTGTTTTATTCCTTTTAATGCCATGGTTTTATTGCCAGTTCTGTCAGAGCTTGACAGTTGTTTAAGCTTGGTTTTCGTTTTTATACTGGTTTTAATTTTTATTTTAGCTGTTTTTAATTGCAATTTTTCTCACGTGCTGTTAAACCTGATCTTTTAACATCATCTGAATTTCCCCATTGCCAAATACTTGTGTGCATTGTCCTGATGGAAAACAATTTTTTTTCTTTTTTACCCGGGTCTGTTTACACGAATGCTTGCAGTCAGTGTGGTTAGAAGTTCAGAGTAGTACTCTCCAGTAACGGTTTTACGTTTTTCGAGATAGCCAATCAACAAAATTTCTTTGGCATCCCGAAACACTGACACCATGATCTTTCCCGCCAATGGCACCATCCTCACCTTCTTTGGAGCCGAAGAACTAGCTTCTGTCCTCTGCCTCGAGTGCTGCTTGGATTCCGGTGTTTAGTGGTGAATCTATGTTTCATCCATTGTGATGTGTCGGCGCAAAAGTCAGTTATTTTCTTCTGAAAATGCGCCTAGCATTTTTCAGAAAGTGTCGTGCGAAGGTGTTTGTAATCCAGCGAGAATACGCGGCACCCATCTTGCGCAATGCTTTTTCATATCCAATTCCTGATGCAAGATGTGACCAATACGTTCCTTTGAAATTCCAAGAGCATTAGCAATTTCACGCACCTATGTACGCCGGTCTTCCAAAATCATATCGTGCACTTTTTCAATGTTTTCCGTTGTGGTTACAGTTCGCCTGGACCGTCTTGGATGCTTTCACGGCCACGTTTAAAATCGGCCGCCCATTTCATCACAGTGGAAATTGAAGGTGAAGTGTCACCATACACATTTACAATCCGCAAATGAATTTCTGTAGGTGTTAAACCTTTTACAAATAACTTTATCATAGCACGATACTCGAATTTCTCATTTTTCAAAGCAATGTGCACATCCACTGCTTCAAACAACTGCCTACAGTGAACTATTGCCTGGATTGACGTAATTTTACATAGGGCCTACTAACATGTGTGTCAACATAAGGGGAAAAAAAAAAAAAACATGCAAGTAGTGCTGCGAGGTCTGGGTGAGGCAGAGAACTTTTCAGACCACCCTCGTATTTTGTAAGTAGTCTAATTTAAATCATTGTTCATTGTAACATCAGCGTTTGTGGCCAAGCTTTGTTCTAACTTTCACTTCCCAATCCCCTCCAGAGCTATTTTCGCATACATCAGAACATCCCATTGTGATTCTTTCTCAAGGCACTGTTCCAATTTTATAATGGCATTTGTTAGGAAAGAGTAACCATGCACACTAAGAAGTTCATCTTGCAATTCCTGTTTACCTGCTCGTTCTCTGGCCTTTTTTACAGCTGAAGAATCATTTGGTATAGCATCTAAGAAATCGTATATAGCCTTAAAATTGTATCAAATAACACTGCAACCTTTAGCCAAGTACCCCATCTAGTGAGAACTAGGTAAATTGCAAGAGGAAGTCCTGTAACTTCCACATGCTTCTGTATTCTAGCAGGAGCATTTTCCAGCAGTTTCTTGATGCAATATACAAATACATTTACTAGGTCTGTTCAAAAAGTTCCGGAACTTCGTCCACAAAATCTGTCTACGCTTACCTTTTACTTATTGTGCATGGTCTCCTCCGGAATACTCTCCTTCACAATTGATACACCGATCCCAATGCCGTTTCCACCTCCGGAAGCAGTCTTGGTAGACTTTCTGGTTCACACGAAGCGCCATTTGCGAATTTTCTTTTATCTCATCTGGTGTTGTCAAATCTTCGTCCTTTCAACGGGGTTTTCAACTTTGGAAATAAAAGAAGGTCTGCAGGGGCCAGGTCTGGAGAGTACGGATGGTGAGGCAGCACAGTGATATCGTTTTTGTGCAATAGTTACACACCACAGGTATGAATGTGCGGGTGTCTTATTGTGATGCAAGAGCCAGAATTGTCTTGGCACATTTCAGGCCGTTTTCTTCTCACACTTTCTCGCAGCACTTTCTATCACGTCCCGATAGTAGCATCGATTAACAGTTTGTGTTTCTGGCACGAATTCATGATGAACTAATCCTTCAAAGTCAAAGAAAACTATCAGCATGGCTTTGACAATTGGCCTGACCTGACGACCTTTTTTTGGTCTTGGAGAATCTTTGCCAACCTATTTTGAAGACTGAACCTTGGTCTCAACATCATAACCGTAGATCCATGTCTCATCACTAGAGCCCAGATTTTTATGTAATATCAAGGTGCGAAATATATACATATTTATGCAACAAAAACTTCAAAATAAGTAATGAAGTACGTAATATCAACAAAATATGTAAAATAATGTAATATTCTGAATGCTAAGATTACCACTTCTCAAATCTAAATGCAGACTGCAAATTACCCAGAATTTTGCAATTTGATGGGTCTGTAAGTATGTAAATTACAATGAGTTAAAATTTAAAGACTAAATATAGAACTAATTATAGGGAAAATGTTTTGTTTTATGGAGAATTTAATTTACCTAACATTTATTTTCAAGTAGGTAATTGCGAAACAAGAAATGTGTGTTTTGGATTATATTAAAGTTACTCATTTAACATAATTATTTTACTTAAATTTTAGACGGTAATGTAGTTTTGAAATATTGAACCAATTTATCAATAAGGGAAACAATCACTTCAAAATAATTAAATTTTATAATGACGCATTTTCAGTTATCTATCTCTTGACATACAATGAAGAGCCAGGCATTTCCATTTTGAGTCTTTTGCTTCTTTCAACGTACAGTGAATAACCATAATAGTACTAGAGTATAGGAGCTGGTTTACAAACAGCTTGGGAACACTAGTAAAACACTTCCTAATATGATAGATATAGGAGGCTGGTTTAGAAACACATTTGGGGGACCATGAGTAAAACAGGATGTTTGCAAAATAGAAAGTTAGTTGGATAGGAAAAGACAGTAACCCTGAATATGGGACAAGACCTTGAGCACTGGTGATAGTTGGTAAACATTTAACACTCTAAAATTATTTTTCATCATAACTGACAATCAACACTCCCCCTTGCTGAAAAAAAAGCAATATGGCGGGGTAACAGAACGGCTTCTTCGAAGCTTGTATAGAAATAATAAATAGTTATCTGAGCAGAAAAAAAACTCGAGATAATAAGCCTGCCCGCATAATGAATAATCTTTCCAATACATGACCAGGGTTGTGAATGTGCCTGAACAACATAACCCAAAAACGAAAAGATCATGAAATATAAAACTTCATTTTCAAGTTCAGCATTTTACATAACGATTGAGTGATAGATGAAAATCATTCATCCTAAACTAGCTTTACACAGAAGATTAATTCATTGAAAGGATGTTCTTTTATGATCTCTAAAACTATATCAGTGAGGTATTATAGAATTTACTGCACTGATACGATTCTTTCAAGTGATTGTGTTATTCAGATATTTCATTCTTAACATTCTTAACAAGAAAATATATTTATATTCAATCATCTTTAAAAATGACCACTGGTTATTAGCTTTGCATAGTCAAAATGAATGAAGTAAAAAATATTCACATCTAATGAGATTTTATCTCTGTTAGTATGTAGAAGTTATGAATAAAACTTATGAAGCAATGATTTGTAGTATCAGAATAGACGATGTAAGTCTTATAATTGTTTATAATTTCAGTGACCAAAGCTCCCACAATCTTGAAGCTAGTCACGAAGGTTCGGTGACTACAAGCAATGATAGCGACCCTAAGGTAGATGGCACAACCTTCGGTGGATGAGGCGAGACCTGCAAACGAGGCAGAGGGAAACCTTTGGGAGGAGGCTTCGGGGGATGCAGCAATGGCTGAATGGATGACCCACCGCTCGCCAGCTCAAGTGCCGTAGCGGCCATCGTACAAGAGTTGTGGGCACTGCAGGCGAGCAGTAGCCTTGCCCTAGAAGCAATGGAGGGGCGGGGCCTCAATCTGAGGGCAGTCCGCGAGTACCGGAGAAGAATTCCGGGACTCGTGGATATTTTAAGCAGCGGTTATGGCGCCTTGCCCCGCATAGTACAAATACGGATGACCTACATCCCTGAGTTCCGGGAGATGCTGAACCACCTTTGGGTAAGTATAACAATGAAAATGTGAATCAACATATGTAATGTAAAGAGGTTACATCCAGGAGATGTAAGCGTAAGAATTTGGTGCTTACAGATGGCGGATCTACATCGACTCGGCGGTCTGAGAGCCATGTTTATTCGGGCAGCTCCCGATCCGAGGGAGCGCGAGGAGAGGGAGGATGGGGTTGCGTCGGATCGTGGGAGCCCCGCCTCCAGCCCAGCCGCCTGTTCAGACGGAAGGTAAGACAAAGAAAATAAATAATTAAGTAATTAAGAGGGAAAGCCAAAGAGGAACTTCCTAGTAAAAACTAAGAAACTGGAGAGAAAAAAACTTTTATCGCTGAAAGTATATGAGAGCTTAACATTCCTTGTGGTCAAAAAAAATTATCTATAACCTCACTGATAATAACGTTAAAGGTCAAAAGAAACCACGGTAAGAGAAGAGAAAAAAAAAATTCATGGCCAATTAGGTAGTGGAGGCGGGAATGGAGGGGGTGGTACTAAACGCGGAGACCTATAAGTATCCGAATGCCCAGCAAAATCCTGTTCTAATTGTAACAGAGAGGAAGGATGAGATCGTAACGATTGATTTGGTAATATACATCTACGAATCATAAGTAAGACAGAAATAATAGGAAATATAGCCAATAATAGGACGTAAAATCCTATTTTTAACGATGTGCGAGTATTCACCTGGGACGAATTGTTAATCATCGGCGTAGTACTCATAGGTGAGACAAATGTGGGGTTAACACTAGATGTATTAGTTCTTAATGGATTAAGCGATAGATTAACGATGGCGGGGTTTTCTCTGGGTGGGAGGAGTGCGGGGTGGACCGTCGAGACATTTTTACGGGATGGGGTATAGTTTTCCTGGGTGTTATATTCCTGACTGTATTATTTATAAATATCTTAGTACAAAATGGGGGTTGATAACCAGCGTCACAATAACAAAGGTCTTTATTAGTGCAACTTCCATGCCCATTACAAAAGCATGTCTGATTGATAATGGTAGGAAGCGGAACGCAAGTTTGATTAATACACCATCTATTCTTAGCACATTTTGCACCATTTGGTACTAGACCTGGTTGCAGAACTTCCAGGCCCAAGTCAACAATGACTGTGGAGCATTTTTCCTGAGTATTAAAATTTAGTGTATTACCGATTCGCGCATAACGATGCATGCCGAATTCAATTTGATGAGTTTGATGATTACATTGTAATGTTCCACAATATAAGTCTTCCATATTACAACGCGAGTAGCGGTCTGAAGGGAAGTCGTAACCACAATTACCAGTAATACTTCTGCGGTCATTATGTTCATAACATGACCAACCCATGTTTTTGGCAGTTCGTCCCCATAATTTCCGACACTGATCGTTGTGGGTATGACAGGTTTTTTTATAACAAAAGGCTCGACCTCTTTTGCAACTAGTACCATCAGGTTTATAAACATCTTCGGGACAGAATTCCGAAATGCCATCACAAAATTCAGGTATATCACATTCAGATGTAGTTTTACGACACAATGTGCCCTTTCTTTTCAAAGAACAGGTTTTAATATTGCAACATTTACCTGTAGCACATGATGCATTCTGATACAAAGTACAAGTGTTAGAGTTACAGCAAGGGTTTTTAGTATCACATGACTCGCCTGTTTCTAAAAATCCATTGCCACACATTGGGCCTAAATATATTTGTACTGGGTTATTGTGAAGACAAAAATCAATGTGATGGTTTAATGAATTATTGAGTTCTTGTATATTACATGAGCTCCATTGGCTAGGTATTCCAGCACCTAAAGAAGCGGCCATTATACAACACCCAACACAGTGACAGCAGTTATTATCATGTTCCATACCAAAAGAATGGCCTAATTCATGTGCCATTGTTACAGCCGTAAATTCCTCATTAAAAATATCATCGTGAATTGTCGCGCCGGAATGCTGATAAGTACACATAGAATATGGGTATGCCTCGCCAACAACTCCACGCTTAAATTGCATTGAAGTAAGTAACTGAGCATGATCGTGAGGGAAGGCTTGTGTTAAAAATCCTCTAAGATAACGCAAAAAATCATCCAGTACTTGATGGCTATCATCACTAATAAAGATTGGAAGGTAACCTGACCACACGACGACACCCACTAAAGCAATCGAAATGTTCAAGGGAGCATACAGTGCTTGTAGTAGATTAGTTAAATGTAAACAATGCTGGCTGACGCTACGTTTATTAGGCAACAAGTTTCTGTATAAAGTGTTGTCAATGATAAAAAGTAATTCGATTGTACGCGGTTCATTGCCAGATAAAGTGGGTATATCAATGGTAGCTGTATCCCGTCGAACTCTAAAATTCTCACTGGTTGGCAACGTAAACAGGTTATGGCCAAAAGAAGGTGTATAGGCACACGTTTTATTATATCTGATGGAACCAAATTGGTCAGGATTCAAAGTAATGAAAAGACTTGTAAGGGCGTGTACTTGTTCAGTTAACCAGGACTGTTTTGATAATTGTATTGTTTGCATTCCATCGTATATTATACCTCGTAAATCTTTACATATGGAAATTGCCGCCCACGAGTTATCTATACCGCGTATCCTGCCGTAAAACTGACAAAGTGTGGGAGGAGTAGTGTTATAAGACGTATCACCTAAAATATGTGTTTCATAGAAGGTATCAGGTATTAGTGCTTTGTTTAAATGTAGATCCACTATGTAATGTGTATAATTCAGTTTATAGGTCAATGTGACAGAAGTTAGGTATGAATTATTATGTTGAAATGCAGGAAACTGAGGTTTCCTGCCAAAAGCATATGCAGAGCAATGCAATACTAAACATTGTAAAATCGAAAAGCAGCAGATAAGAAATAAGTTAACAATAGCCCGGCAAAAATTCCACATAATACCAAAATACAATGGTAGGAAAATTAAAATTAACCCTTACCCAGTGTGTGTTTGGTTTCCTGTAATATATATATATTTTTGTTTTCGTTTGTTGGCAATGCGGAAGCGCTATAAAAAAAAGAAAAAACAAAATAATACGGGTGCGAGTAATATTGAAAGTTTAAAATTATATATTAAGAATTTAAATATAAGTAACCCTTATACAATTATAATATATTTATGTCAAAATATCAGGGCTGTTACAATATGGGACTAACACTAATTTGTTTTGGTTTATATGCTTACAGGGACTGTTAGGACCGGCCACCGTAGGTGACCCAGAATGAAGAAGAGAAAAAAAAAAAGAAAATGTATTAAAAAGAAGGGGGAGGAGAATAATACAAAATAAAATAAGATAAAGAGAGATACAATGCCGAAAATTCAATGATTCCAGAGTTAAAAATAAGATTCCATATACCAATCTATATTCGAATGTACTGCCATAATTACTTGAACGGGAGGAAGAGAAAATCAAGTAAATTATGTTCGAGGAAAAGAAGAAAGAAAAAAAAAGAAAAGAAAAAAAAATGAGCGATCAAATAATAAAAATAAAAATGATCTCGTTTTGGCAGGAGAATTAAAATAACATTTTTACAAGGGAATAAAATGTAATAATGACGAATAATAACAAGGTTACGCAAACACAGTAACACACAATAATGCGCTGAATGAAATCATATATTTTATATGTTCCCGAGAGAGTTATATGGCAGTATATTCTGATGTATTCTCCATATCCTCTAATTCATATTCTTACTTTCCATCGCAATAGAAATGCTTCTAAAACCGCAGCGTGTTCAATGCCAGTGTAGCCAAGTGATAAGATGCATCCGGTTTCGGCAAAAAGATAACTTGGTGAGTGAATTATTCACAGTCAAATTAGTGAGTGTATAATACGGAAGAAAAGCGTTTCTCTCCTATGAGGATGTGCATCTGTGTGAGTAGCCAAGAATGGACCCATCATAAGGATGTAATCCTATGCAGTACCAGGTGTATGGGTAAGTACGCTATATGTCATAATTAAAAACATGGGAACTTAGTTATAAGGAATGTAGGTTGCTATATGTAAAAAGTGTTTGCCCACTCGTCCGAGTTTTTAGACAATAAGCATGGGGGATGCGTTTGTTTACGGGTCGACATATTATTGTCTTACGTGTGAAGTAAGGCAATTGAGACCAGGGAACTTAGCGGTATTAAGCAATATTAATAACGCGCTATTACCTGTTCCATTAGAATGATTTATTATGTCTTTCTTATTAAGTGTTCAGTAGTAACGTCCTTCATACAATGAATAATATTACTACAACAATCAACATCGTTAAGGTAATTATTATTAATAATGGTATGATCATTGTTAATTGAATAAATAGTGGTATTATATATTAGTTTTGTTGGCAACGTTATTTATTAGTACTACTGCTATGAGTTAATAATTAACAGTGTTAATTTCGTAAGTGGAAAGTGTGGTCTTCCACTTCAAAAAATTTCGGTAGCGAAATTTCAACAAAAATACATGTTTCGAGGCTCCCTGGATAATTTTTTTTTTTTTCGAAAACTTCCCTCACCACATAACGACCTTTACATAAAAATTTATCGAAAATGTTCATATTTCTAAACAAATGGCGGCAACAACTGTGTTTATTTTCACAATTTAAGGAATATTACAAACTTGTAGAAAAAAATTATAACTTCGACATCGTGTGATCAAGTTCTATAGAAAGCCCCATTGTGGTTAAATTCTGCATTTGTAGCATATTTCTGCGTGTATGGTCTTTTTGTCTAAGTGGAATGCTAGTCGATTAACACTGTTAGTGTTGTTATTATTTATTATAATAATTATTATTACGACTATTATTATTACTATAAATTTTACTATGTTTTCGTTGTCTTTTCGTTCTCTTTTTTTTTTTTTTTTTTTTTCGTTTTCCTTCAAATTCGGTAGTATGAATTTGGTTTCATTTGAACTCCTTCCTTTGGAGGGGGCTCATAAATATTGGATTGGTGCGCTTACTTCCATATATTGATTATGGCTTATAATTATTCTATTATTACTGGATCAGCTGTTATCTTGGGTATGGACCATGAACTGCTGCATGAGTGGAAGAACAAAAGATGGTCTGTGGGGGTGTTTATAAATGTTTGAATAATTACATATCAAGTCTATGGGACCTGAAAATCACACCACTTATCCTTCTTCTCTTCTTGTTTCTTCCTCTCTTTTTAATGCTAGCTTTAATAGTCAGTCATCTTTTACCGTGATTTTAGTATTATCTTTTTATCTTAGTGAAACACTAACTACATCTGTCACCAAATGGGGAAGAGGAAAATTAGTTGTTACCTACCTCCACTGTAGAAAGTATACATTTATGTATCTATGGGCCATACGAACATAAACATATTGGTATACTAAAATAACCTCACATACATAATACCATACATTATGGCTAATGTATTATATTGAGTTTATCTATGTTTAGCTTAATACTGTTATTGAATAATAAGTTTGAGCATAAGAGGGCATGACATATAACAAAATATATTCTGTTTGTCTGAAATATTTACCAGGGTGAACTTACATGGTTTTAATCTAGATTATATTGGAATAAGAAACATAGTATCACCCTCTCTTATATGGTGCATAATATGGATATAACCGTGACACATGTACCAGCAACTCTTTTGATTTGGAACCCACTCTTGTTTTCACCTTATAATTTACTGGTGATGTCTGTCTGATTATCACATATGGTCCATGGAATCTATGTAGTAGTTTGGTCATTTTACCTTTTTTTCTGATTGGTGTAAACAACTTTACCAACTGTCCGGGGAAAAACTTAAGAATACGTCGTTTCCCATCGAATAGCCGTTTATCCCTAATTTGATGACGTGTAATATTAGCTTTAGCTATCTGCCGAGCTTGAAGAATATGGTCCTGCATTGCTTTAACGAATAAGTGATCAGTTGTATGGTTTAACTGAACTTCTTCGGGTAACGTAGGATTTCGACCATACATTAGAAAAAAAGGTGTCATCCCAGTGGATTCTTGTCGACTAACGTTAAAAGCAAAAATTACATGAGGCAGGCCGGCACACCAATCTGTTTGATTAGTAGAAGTATAGTGGGAGAGCATATTAATCACTGTCTGGTTGACTCTCTCAACCAACCCATTGCATGCTGGGTGGTATGCTGTCGTGAATTGTGACTTGACGCCCAGAGAAGTTAGCAGGTGTTGTGTAACTTCGCTAAGAAATACTGCTCCCCTATCTGATAGTAACTCTGCTGGTGCCCCATGGCGACAAATTATGTTTTCTAGGATGAATTGTGCTACATATTCAATAGAACCTTTTGGGATCGCGCGAGCTTCTACCCATTTTGACAAATATTCAGTTGCTACTACTATCATAGTGTTACCTTTTTTTGATCTATGAATGGGGCCTACCAAATCTATTCCCCATCGTGCGCCTATTTGGCTCACTGGTATGGGTTGTAGTAATCCGGCTGGTTTAAGGTTTTTCGGACCCTTCCGTGATTGACAACTAGGGCATCCTTTTACATACTTTTCAATATCTCTCCGCATTCCTACCCAGTAATATCGAGCATTAATTTTTGTAAAGGTTCTGGTGAACCCCAAATGGCCCGATAGTGGGTCATCATGACATGAAAATAGAATTTCCTGTTTTAAGGATTCCGGAATAACCAACAAATGCAATGGTCCGGTTGCTCCGGCGTTCTTCCGGTACAGCACGCCTGTTTTTAAAATATAAGAAGTTGCTTGCCGTTTTAGTTTGGGCGACCCAGTGTCGGAACCTTCTAATATTTGGATTATAGATTCCAACTGAGGGTCCGCTTTCTGGTGTCTTGCCACTTCTATTGGAGATAGTAAACAGGTAATTACTTCATCCAATTGTTCTTGAACCTGTGGCTTAGGCTCGTCTACAGGGTAACGTGACAGTGCGTCTGCATCTAAATGCTTCGCACCAGATTTGTATATAATAGTGTATTCATACTCCTGAAGTTTCAACGCCCATCTCGCCAGCCTACCTGTTATATCCTTCAAATTACGCAAGTAGCACAACGCGTGATGGTCGCTGACGATATTAATTGGGTAGCCATATATAGGGTCTAAAATGTGTTAATCCATATACTATTGCCAGTAATTCCAGCTCAGATATACTGTAATTTTTTTCATGTTTATTTAATGATCTAGAACAAAAAGCTACCGGATGAAGTTCTCCATTTTCGGTACGTTGTAAAAGTACCGAGCCCACCCCAACCGTACTTGCATCTGTATGCAGCTCTGTATAAGCTCCCGGGCGGTAGTGGGCTAACACCGGTGCTGTGGTCAACAAACGCTTAAGCGTGTCAAAGGCGTTTTGGTGAATGTGTGACCACTCAAATTCTTTATTTTTTCGAGTGAGGTCATGGAGGGGTTGCGCTATAGATGCAAAATTAGAGACAAATCGTCGATAGAAACTAAATAGTCCCAGCACTCGGCGTACATCCCTTACCGTTTTAGGTACTGGTAAATTGGTAATTGCTCTAATTTTGTCTGCATCTGGTTCGATGCCTTTGGCGGATATCTCAAAGCCTAAGAGCTTTATACGAGACATGCCAAAGAAACATTTATCGGGCTTAAGCTTAAAATTATGCTTTGCCAATTTAGCAAACACCTCTTCCAGATTACTTAATAGTTCCGGGAAGGTGGACCCGAAAACCACTATATCGTCTAGATAAACCAATGCCTTTTTATATTTAAGGTCTCCTAACAGCTCACTAGCTGCTTTGGAAAAGAATCTAGGGGCGTTAATCAGACCAAAACTTAATCTATTGAATTCGAGTTGAGACTCCGACGTAATAAAAGAAGTGTACTTTTTACATTGTTCCGTGATGGGAACCTGAAAATATGCGCTCAACAAGTCCAGGGTACAATACCAGCGCGACGTTCCCAGAAAACTTAATAAGTCATCGATTAGAGGCAATGGGTAAGAAGAAGCAACTGTTACCGCATTTAGTTTTCGGTAATCAACACAAAACCGAAAGGAATTATCCTTTTTGACTAAAACAACTGGGGAAGCCCATGGGCTATATGATTCTCTTACAATCCCTGCCTCAAGCATTTCCTTGACTTGGGATTCTATGACCTCCTGTTGAGCTTGGGATACCTGATAGGGTCTTTGCCGTAGGGGTTTGGGGTCCGTAACTTCAATTTGAAACTCTCCAATATCAGTTGTACCTAGTTCCTTTGGCTTAGTGGCAAAAACAACTAGATATTGCTTTAAAAGTGTATGTAACTGGGTATGTTGATCCTGGGCTAACTGTGAATTGACGTTAAACTGGGCCTTGTCGATGTCAATGGACTGTACATCGCTGTTGTTCCAATTAGCTGATTGTACTAATGCAACCTCATGTGCATTGGCTAAGGTTGTACCTGCAAAGGAGATGCTCGCCAAACTCCTGTACCACCAGTACATCTTCTGTAAAATGTACACCACCAATTTCAAATTCGAGTGTTGTTGCATAGCTGACATCCAATAGCTTATTATTAGCGTTCGCAATATTAAGCTCTTCGGCACTGGGTAAGTGGGAGTAGCAACGAAGCTTTGGTGCACTATGCTCACTGCACTCCCGGTGTCGAAGAGGACATTAATGTGAAGGGTACCAGCGACTGTACCTTTAATCATCAAGGTATTCGCCGGTCGAATTAGCTCGGATAAAGTTTGGTGAGAATGTGATGGGGCGCGTCACGAGATTTATTCTCGTGACGTCTGTGGCCCGTTTGGGGGAGCCGGTCTTTGTTTGCAATTTAAAGCAACATGCCCTGGCCGTCGGCATATAAAGCAGGTTGGGCGGCCATCTCGTGTACGACCATCTGCATTAGGCCCCTGCCAGGTTCCACGTGTTTGTGTATTAGTAGCTCCTCGTGTGTTAAATGTAACCTGTGGGTTAAAATTTCCACGAGGGGCTAAGTTCCCATTATGACCACCACGTCCTCTCCAATTTGTTTTCTGCCCTATATTACGTGGTGCGTTCGTAGCTTGGCTACGACCAACTTGCATTCTTTGTAATTGTCGTTGGAGGCCCCGAACCTCTTGGGTTAGGTTTGCTATAGGGTCAGGTGGCCCCATATTGCGAATGAAAGACACTGGATTTGGCGGTGGTGCCTGCACGAGGTCAACTCGTTGACCGGCCAAGTACCTTGCGGCCTCTATACGGCGTACAAAATTAGTGAGCTCACTCACCGTTTTGGGGTCTGCTGGAAGAACTTGTTCTAACAGGGAGGGTTTAAGACCTCGCATAATATGACGTATGCGTTCCCTTTCGGACATAGCAGCATTAACTTGGTCACATAATACCAATATATCATATATGTAACGTTCCGTTGGTTCAGCCAGATCTTGCATTCTTTGTCGCAAGCGACATTCCAGCACGTCCTCATGGGCTGTCGGCACAAATGCAGCCTGCAATGCGGTTTTTAAATCAGCCCAGGCATAATGAAGGTGTCTAGGGGCGAAAGTCTTAAACCAATTGGCTGCGGCCTCTCTTAAGTAGCATGGTAAATATTGCTTTTTGCAATTGTCATCCCAACCATTCGCAGCCGCAATTGTTTCAAAATTATAGAGGTAAGTTGCCACGTCGTGCCCTGGTTTACCATAAAAAATTCCGGGGTCAATAAATGGCCTAGCAAATGGTACTATCGAAGGGGAGAGGAATTTATGATTTATTTGTTCCGGGGCTGAAGGCCCCGCCTGGGTAGCGGTAGAGGTCATTGTAAAATCGTCTAAGAAGAGTCAGAGCTGGATCGATGTGGAGGGATGGGGGCCTGTTCTTTAATGTCAACCTCTGTTAGAGCTCCTACACTAAGGCTCCTCTGTCTTTGAAGTGGGAAATAACAGACTGGATTTTGGTTGCGAATTCTGCGACTACTTCGCTGTCGAATTTTGGACATAGAGTAGTATAATTTAGATAAATCAGAAGAAACGACTTGTATATCTTTTACAGCAAGAGTGTATGTACTAACATTTCCATCCAAAGATTGCTGGTACTCTGTGATAAGATTACGGATTTCTGTACTAATAGCGCTATCACTTTGATAGTATACTAGTGAATTCATAAAGTTACGAAGAGTGAGAATTATAATATGAGCACCAAGTAGGAGCATATATAACACCCGTAATCCGCAACACCAAATAGCACAGGCAGCCCAAGGCAAGCGAACAGAGCAAAATGAGTCCGTCAGTTACTGTATCCATCTCATAATTAAATTACAAGTTATCCTAATGGGAAAGTAAAACAAAACAAAAAAAAAAGATAAAGAAAGAAATTATATTTCCAACAGTAAAGCTTATAGTTGCCAAATCAGAAGGCCAGGATCGAAACCATACCTTTCAACAAAAATTTAGAAAGATCGGCGCCTCCACCATATGTCACAACTAGGGTTGTGACAGGGGAGCTTAGCGGACTTGAGCAAGTTTAAAGGTTAGAGACAACTCATTGGGTCGTTTGTTGGCCCATTTATTTATCCACCATTTATAGATTGTTATCAGCCATCAGCTAAGAAAGATAAGTTAGAAAATATGTTCAGAACTCTGGACTAAAAATGTCTTCTATACCAAGTAAAGAAATGTTTAATACATTAGAGAAATGCTTAATAAAGGTCTGAATTGATGTATGTACATGAGCATCCCTCAACAGTACACGTGACAATATCATGATTTGATCTCTCGCAGAAGTTCCCAGCTGCATAATACGCTGAAGAGTGTTACAGCTTTTTATCTTAATTTCAGAAAGAGCTTGCTCGTATGTACATTTGCATTGTCTGACAGCAATGCGGTCATTTTCCCATACTTTGGGATGTAATCCTGGGTAATCTTCTGTAAACAAGCCTTAGATGGTACTTTCCTTATAGGGTACATCTTCATAAAGTCGCTATATACGTCGACCATGACAAATACTAACAGCCAAACTTCACAGTGGGCATCTCGCCATGCGAGTCTATTCACACTAGTACGTTTGGTGCGTCCTTTATGACTCTGAGTATCGGAGTCATACCTAACATAAAGACGTTTCGCCTGTAGACATGAGTCAGAGCATGGCACTGACACTTTTTTTCTGCAGGTGTTTGACGTAAAATATTCTGCAATATTTAATGCAGTGCTCTCTTCCTCTGTGAATAATGGTGAGGTGGAAAGCCTTGATAAGCTGTAACTCCAGGGCTTTGGGAATGTAGAGCTTCCATACTTTGCATTCTCGTCCCTGTAATGTGTACAGAGCACCGTTTCGAACTACTTGATTTCTGGCACTATACCTAACAGTAGCTTTCATTAATCGACCTGGTTCTGTCATTTGACATTTTTCAGGTCACTGTTTGTTCTTAGACAAGTCTAACCCCATTAACGACACTTCTCGGCCATTGCTTTCAGGAACTGGTTGGTCCCTTTAACCTAGACAAAAGATCTGCAAAATGTTTTTCTTTCCAGCGACATGTACAATAGATATCTCAAATGAAGTAATTTCATGGATTATCCGAGATATTTGGTAGCTCGTATGTTTGCATTGATGAATGAAGGCAAGACTTCAGTGGTCGCTGTAAACTATCACCATTCCAAATGGAAAAGTTTTAACCTTTTGCATTGTGAAGTACGTGGGACAATCAAATATCAACAGGCCTCTTGTACCAGTAAATTTATTCATGAACAATAATTGAAATGAGCTTTTTTTTTTTTTTTTTTTTCTTTTCTAAGCACTTGTTCCAACCGAAAGGCAGTTTCTTAATGCCAGTTTCAAAGAAAGTACGAGGACGGGTGCGGAGCCAGTTGCGTACGAAGTCTTTCGGCTGTGAAACGATGTCCACCAAGAGTTTCTTTGAGTGGACCAAACATGAAGTCACATGGTGAGAGGCCTGGGCTTTAGGGTGGATGTGGAAGGGCAGTCCAGTGCATTTCGGCCAATTTTTGCTGTGTTGCTGCTGTGCTGTAGCATGGCATTGTCCTGCAGAATCAACACATTTCTAATATGGCTATTGCCACGTTTTGACCGGAAAGCAACTCGAACTTGACTGAGGAGGTCACAGTAGTAGGCAGTGTTAATGATCCGTTGCCGTTGTCCTTGTTCGAGGAAATCAAGGAGGACACCTTTCGAGTCCCAGAACACTGTGGCCAAAACTTTCCCTGCTGACAGTCGTGACTTGGCTTTCACCGGCGGTTGCTCTCCACTCCTCCCATACGCCAGACTGGCCCTCTCTGATTTGGGTGTGCAAAGATGCACCCATGTCTCAACACAAGTGATTCTGTCCAGAAAAGCATCACCTTCATCTTCGTAGCGCGTGAGAAGCCTGCGACACATTTGAACAAGCACTGCTTTCCCGTTCTGCAGTGAGAAACCGCTGAACCCAACGAGCTGGCACTTCACAATTTCAGCTCCCTTCGAATGATTGATTGGACACTCCCATAGCTTATGAGAAGTTGTTGACAAATCTTAAGAACTGTGATGTGGCGATCCCCTTCAATAATGTGTTGAACAGCTTGGATGTTTTCTGGATTGATACTGGTGCGTGGGCGGCAAGGGTTGGCCAAGTTCTCAACACGTTCACGTCCTTGTTTAAACTTGCGGCACCAATGTTTAACTCTGGACCATGAAAGGGTTCTTTCTCCAAACTGGGAGTAAGCGACGGCGAATTTCAGCTGCACCGACATTTTCCTTGACGAGAAACTTGTTTGTTACCCGTTGCGCAACAGCTGGATGCATGTCTCCGATATCTCGGCAGTAACTGAGCGACAGAGCCAAACGAGTTCCCAAGGCCACTGTACGCTTCCAGCGACCTCACTGCACGTGCTATAAAAGCCTCGAACTCATACGGCACTCTATGCATGCGCAGTAAACAAAGGCCTGTTGATATTTTATTGCCTCTCGTATATATCACCCTTGTCTGGTTCAGTGATGCAGTCTTGGTTAGTGATCCACTTGCAGTTGATATGACTTGGGTGTTCTGATCCTGATCTTTTTTAAGATGGATCACATCAGAGACTTAATTAGAAGCATCTGCACATACATGAAAAGCTAAGTTCTCCTGTGGCCTGAACAACAGTATAGACTGGCAAATAGAAGCTTGACTTTCTCGAAGGTTGCATGCTCAACTGGTCCCCAACTCCATTTCCTCTCTTTAACAATGCTCGCAATGGCGTTATTTCTTGTGCACAATTTAATACACATTTTGATACTGTACAATATCCAAGAAGCGTCGGAGCTGTTAAATATTCTTAGGCCTAGTAATCCGTTGAATGCTTTAGAATCTTCCTAGATTCGGTGTCATAACCTCCGATTTTACAACCACTTGAAATAATTGTAATGGTTTATAGAATAATTTATGCAAATTCCTGGAAAAACAACCCCCCAGGGGCCTACTACGGTAGGTATGGGTTAGGCGCACCCGGGGTCCCGAGCCACCTTGACTCCCTCTGTGGGCAACCTCAGAGTGGTGAGGGAGTCAGTAGGTCAAAATGCCCACCCACGTGTAGGCCGTGCGTGGAGACCCGTATCAGTGAAAAGGAATATCCTGGTTGGTTGAGGGTTGCGTACCTGAGCCTGGGCTTCTGTCTTTCAGTAACTGGGGAGGGTGCGCAGCCTAATACACCGCTTTGGTTTCTGATTTGCCTAAACGGGAGGCTAGGGACTAACCCACCCCTAGTCAATCGGCCAGGACTAGGTATTACACCGAACTCCAGGGTGAGTGGGACGGCGAGCCCGCTATATCCCCTGTGTAGCCCTGTCACCCCAGTGGGGTGACCCCTCGTTGGGCTCCGTGGTGGGTGGGGAGCACTGGGGGATGAATTTATACCATTTTTTCTATGGCACCAAAATTAAAACCCCTTAATAAAGACGTTGGAAAGGAAGTAGTCGAGTCATGTGGTCCTCGCTACTTGGTTATTCATAGGTCAGAGGAAGGTAAGAAATTTCTTACGGTGAGCCCTTTTACTATCCAAAAGGGTCTCGATGCCATTGCTGGTCCTGTTAAATCCTGCGTTCGAGCTCGCAATGGTACTTGTCGAAGCCAACTCCGCCTCGCAAGCTGCAAGGATTCTTAAAGCCACCATGTTAGCCAGCTATCCAGTGAAGGTCGAGGTGCACAAGTCGCTGAACTCCTCCCGCGGTGTAGTAACAACCCGCGCGTTGGACGGTTTGTCTATTGAGGAGATCCAAGAAAATCTAGCGACTCAGGGTGTCTCAGCTGTTTATCGGGTACAACGTAAGATCAACGGTGAATTCCTGCCTACTCGTACCCTGTTTCTTACTTTTGATCGGGTTGATCTGCCTCAAAAGATTAGAGCAGGGTATGAAGCCATCGAAGTTAGGCCTTATATACCCAATCCGCTGAGGTGCTTTAAATGCCAACGTTTTGGTCACACTAGTGAGTTGTGTACCGGCAAGTCCACCTGCGTCCACTGCGGTGACATCTCCCACGATGGGGCTTGTGCTTCAGCTCCATCGTGTGTGAACTGTAACGGGGAACACCCATCTAGTTCCCGAGACTGCCCCCGTTTTGCAGAGGAACGAGCGATCCAGGAGATACGGGTGAAAGAGAAGGTGTCCTTCTTGGAAGCCCGGAAGCTCCTGCGACTCCGCCAACCCTCTGCCCCGAGGTCCGGTACCTATAGCTCAGTTGCAGCTAAACCGGTACCGCGTCGGGAAATCGCAACACAGACCGGCGATATGAACGGGGCTACAATTGCGGAAAAGGTCATTTTAGCCCAAGCGCTGCCAAAGCCTTCGGCACCTACACCCAAGTTGGTATCAACATCTGCCAAATCCGCCAGCTTACAGAATAGTCCTGCACACTTGTCACCGAAAGCCTCGACCTCGGGAACTAAAGCTGGTAAATTCACGACGTCTTCTGCCCCGGAAAAACAGTTTAAGACCAAGTATGTACGACAAGACTTTTTGAAAGAGAATGTGCAATCTATTACCAAGTCATCTAAAGGTAAGAAAAGTACACGCAACTCCACACGTGTATCCTCCTCTGAAGGGTCATCTGGGGAGGAGGGCGTGAATCGGCGACGGCCGTCTTCGCCGATCAGCACATCCAATCGGTTCGAACTACTTGGACCGAAAACTGCTCTTGAAAAAGGGACCTCCCTTGTGGAGGAGATGGACCAGGAGGATTCTGCCGCCACTGCCAGAGGGACAGTGCGGAAACGGCAGGATCGTGCTCCTGAAAATAGTACTAGCCCAACGCCTAAGAAGAACAAATTGAACCGACCAGCTAATCCCAATCTGCAGAAGCGTCTTTCGATTTGAAACTTATCCCATAATATACTCAATGGCTATCCTCCATTGGAACATACGCGGAATTCGACCACATCGACCAGAGCTTGACTTGTTGCTGCGCCAGCATGAACCCTTGGCTGTATGTTTACAAGAGACGAAGCTCCGTCCACAGGACACCGTTACCATCAGGCAGTACTCCTCCGTACGATGTGATTTATCCCCGGAGGACGGTGTCCCGGCACATGGGGGCACTATGCTGCTTATTCGAGATGATATTTTTGTCAACTCCGTACCTATACAATCTGCAATCCAGTCCGTTGCTGTCAGCATTAAGCTACCCTCCGCTTCATTCACCATTTGCAGTATCTATTTGCCTCCATCTGCGGACCTCTCGCACAGCGACTTAGAACACCTCATTTCGCAGTTGCCACCACCCTTTTTATTGGTAGGCGACGTGAATGCCCATCACCCTCTTTGGGGCTCTCCTCGGGCTTGTGCGAGAGGTACGCTACTTAAAGACTTCTTGGATAGTCAGAATCTTGCTCTCTTGAACACCGGAGAGCCCACCTTTCTATCTGACGCATTTCATAGTTTTTCACACATTGACATTGCAATTTGTTCCCCTCAGCTGGCAGTCACCTTATGCTGGAATATCATCTCGGATTTGCATTCTAGTGACCACTTTCCTTGTCGTATTAGTGTCTTGACACCCGTTGTATGTTCCACCCGTTTACCTAGTTGGCGCCTAGACCACGCCAGGTGGGAACTGTACTCCCACTTGGCTGAATTTAGCTACGAAGAGCACGACTCTGTGAACCACTTGGTCGAACATCTCACAGGGACCATTCTTTCTGCTGCTGAGCAATGCATTCCGCGTTCGACTGGCTACAGCCGTCGATTTCCGGTACCTTGGTGGACCGATGACTGTCGGGATGCTATTCGCGCTCGCAGACGAGCTCTACGGGTTTTCCAGCGTTTTCCTACACTGGATAACCTGATACACTATAAACGGATGCGTGCACATTCTAGGCGGGTTATTAAGGATAGCAAAAAGATGTCATGGAATAAATTCGTGGGTTCCTTTAATCGACATACACCTTCCTCTGTCGTATGGGATAAGTTAAGACGTGTGGCTGGGAAACCGAACCATATGCCCATCGCCGGTCTCAAAACACCTACCGGAGCTGTTGTTGATACATTTGACGTGGCGAATACTTTAGGCAGTGCTTTTGCTCAGGTGTCTAGCTCAGGCAATTATTCCCCTGAGTTTCTTACAGTTAAGAACCAGGTGGAATCTCAAGAATTCTCGTTTCTTTCTGGCAACCTTGAGGATTATAATCGCCTTTTCACCCTGGCAGAGTTAGACAATGCACTCTCCTCTTCACGACACTCAGCACCAGGTCCAGATGGTATCCACGTCCAAATGTTGCAACATCTCTCTCCTGACGGCAAAGATTTCCTACTCGAGGTCTATAATCGTGTCTGGGTTGATGGCATTTTTCCAGACAAGTGGCGGGAGGCCACCATCATACCCATTCTTAAAGCTGGAAAGGACCGCCATCTTCCTTCCAGTTACCGTCCTATTTCCCTCACCAGTTGCGTGTGCAAGGTGATGGAACGCATGATCAATGGACGGTTGGTGTGGTGGCTGGAATCCCACAATCTTCTGACGAACATCCAGTGTGGCTTTCGACGACGACGTTCAACTGCTGACCACCTTGTCTCTCTGTCAACTCAGATTATGGACGGGTTTCTTAAGAACAGCCCCACAGTTGGGATATTTTTTGACCTCGAGAAGGCCTACGACACGTGTTGGCCGGCGGGAATATTGCGTTCTCTGCACAACTGGAACATACGTGGACGCCTACCGTTGGTCATTCAGGAGTTTATGCGGGACCGCGTTTTTCAAGTGAGGGTGGGTTCGGTGTTTTCTAACCATTTTATTCAAGAGAACGGAGTGCCGCAGGGCTCGGTACTCAGCGTGACTCTATTTGCTATTGCGATAAATTCCATATCACTATGTGTGCCTCAAGGTGTCTCTTCCTGTTTATTCGTGGACGACTTTGCCATCTGCTGTACTTCTCAGCGTACACCGTTTTTGGAACGCCGTCTCCAGCGGTGTTTGGACAATCTCTATGCATGGAGCTCGAAACACGGTTTTCGTTTCTCCGCTGAGAAGACAGTCTGCGTTAACTTCTGGCGCCGTAAGTGGCAAATGCCGCCGTCTCTTCGACTCGGGCCAGATTTACTTCCTTTCGCAGACGAGGCGAGATTCCTTGGTTTGATCTTCGATCGGAAACTTTGTTGGGCACCACAAATAGCACAGCTTAGAGCACGATGTGACCGTTCTCTAAATCTTTTACGGATACTAAGTGGCAAGTCTTGGGGTGCGGATCGGACGGCATTGCTCCGTCTTTATCGTGCTGTGATTCGTTCGAAGTTGGACTATGGCAGCATTGTGTATTCTTCAGCTCGACCTTCAGTGCTCAGAAGGTTAGACACAGTCCATAACCAGGGCATCCGTGTGGCCGTTGGAGCTTTTCCAACGAGCCCAGTTGTTAGCCTCTACGCCGAATCGGGAGAACCTCCTCTGCGTTGTCGGCGTGATGTCCTGCTTGCTAATTATGGCTGTGGGCTGAAATGTATGCCTGGGCATCCAACTTATCACGCGTTTTTCTCCCCTGAGCTGCACGAGCGATACTGCCTCCGCTCTCTGAGCCCCAGGCCAGCAGGTTTTCGTTTCCGTGAGCTTCTACGCCAGCATCATGTTGACATTCCTCGGCTGTTATCCAAGGGAGAGAGTATACACCCCCCTTGGTTACGCGCTACCTCCCATGTCGATCTCGGGATGACGCTCTACGGGAAATCTGTTACGCCTCTTGATAGTATTCGTCGTTGCTTTTTAGAATTTTTATCCAAATACAGTGGCCGTATTTGTATTTACACCGATGGTAGTAAGAGCCCCGACGGTGTTGGATGTGCCTTTGTAACTGGCACCGCAACTTCTACTTACGGTTTGCCTAGTTGCACATCTATATATTCTGCCGAGCTATATGCTATTTATCAAGCCCTTCTGTATATTCGACGTCGAAAATTAGGTGACTGCCTTATTCTTAGTGATTCCCTTAGTGCCCTTCAGAGCATTCGTGAGCTGTACAATTACCATCCTTTGGTGCAGCGCATCCAGGACGTTCTCCGCATTTTGCACGCTTCTGGTTTTAATGTGGAGTGCGCATGGATTCCTGGACACGTTGGCTTGCCAGGGAATGACACGGCGGATTTGGCAGCGAAATCGGCAGTCACAGCGCCCAGTGTTACGATTACCCATTCAACAGCAGAAGATTTTAGAGTGGCTGTACGGAGAGCCGTTTTTTCGACTTGGCATGCGGAGTGGTCGGCTCTCCGTGGTAATAAGCTGCGAGAGGTGAAGGACCTCCCTATCAACTGGGTAACCTCCTGTCGTTTATTCCGCCGGGAGGAGGTAGTACTAGCTCGGCTAAGAATTGGCCACTGTATTTTTACGCACAGTTACCTTTTTAAACGTGAACCTGCTCCTGTCTGTGCGCTCTGTGGGGAGGCACAGACAGTTCGTCATGTGTTGCTGGAGTGTGGTCACCTGGCACACATTCGGTCATCTATGGGCATGCCGGCCTCTCTTGCTGAGGTCCTGGCAGATGACCCAAGAGCAGTGGACAGGGTTTTTAAATTTTTAACAAAACTTTCTTTTACCTTGACGTTTTAGTGTGATAGCAGTTTTTTTTTTAAACTCTTTTAATTTTAATGTGTTGATTTTAGATGGTGTTTTATATCCAGCTCTGTTTAGAGGGCTGGGCCGTTCTGTTACTTCCGTTTCAAATGTGGTAGCTCTTTTACTTGTGTTTTTTCCTTTTTTTTGGTATTTTTCTTACTGCCTATTGCCAAGTTTTAATCGTAAGGGCGCTTATGACCTCGGCAGTTGAGCGCCCTTAAACACCATTATCATCTGGAAAAACAATTGAAGACTTTAAAGAGCAGTGGTAATTCAACTCACTTAAGGTGTAATTTTTGTACGTTCATAGTACCTTTGACCGCTTAAGGGATATCACGGAAATGGTTAGTAATATTTGGATTAACTTGTTTATTTTAAATAATTACATTTCTATGTAGTTCATTTTCGTCAAACGCTTAATGTATACCCGATGTTAAGGATTATACAAAGCTCCTTGCGAATAAAGTTGACCTCGCAAGCTATTCCTAAAATTCAAGATACGCATTTTCTTTCTCATGCCAATATCTTTTATTTACGTTTTAAACCAAAGGTTTAGAATTAATTTGGATAAAACCAAAAACTTTGAAAAATACTTTATATAAAGGATAGTGGATTCTTTGTTACTTTCTGTACACGTACTACGTACAGTGTATAGAGGAGGTATTGTAATGCATCCAAAATACGTATCTAGATTTTATCGGAAATACATGTTTTGGGTCCCGCTGAATCCAGAAAATGCATTTTTGGTAAAGGGACCGTGTGTGTATGTGCGTGGACAGCATTGCTCAAAAGCTAATAGACCGTTAAATACCAAACTATACGAAACTTGGTATTTAAGTTTGGTATATCCCAAGGATGCAACAAGAAGATTTTCAAGAAAACCACCCAGCCCAACTACCCTTTACATGGAACTTTTTTCGAAAATGTTGATTTTCTCCAAAATGGCTCCGAGGATTTTCATTAAAATATCGCTTATTAAGTATATTTACGTGACATGAAAAGTATATATTTTTTCTGGAAATAGCCTCCGAAAACTACTTTACTCTGAATGAATTTTACGAAATTTTGCACAACTGCTAAACCGTAAGAGATGGACAAAAACTTACCATAAATAATGTAGTGCATGTTAAAACACATAATTAATGATAAATACATTTTTTTTCGTGGAGTTGATCGTTTTTGAGATATTCCTTGTTTTTTGTTTCAGCTTTGAAAAACTTACACTTTTCTCATGAAGGGAATTTGTCAACTGTGTCCATACAAAGGAAGTTCAGTCACATAGCAACCAGTTTTTTACTATCACTTTAACCTATGATTCTCCCTTGTCTCGTTTCTAGTTACAATAAAGCAAGTAATAAGACTATTTCTGCTAATTTTTCCTCGATTAGAATGAAATAAATGGAAGCATGAGCTTATTAACAATAAGTTGTTGCAAAGATGTAGAGAAAGTCATGTGAATGGAACATCAGATTTTTATAAACTTTTGTTATATATCATATAGTACTAGTTATATTAATCTTACCTGCTTATTTTATATAATTTCATATTCAGGTGTCTTCCTCAACCTCCTTCACAGGTTTTGTCGTCGTATGAATCAGCGTAGTTTTCCACCTCCAAATTATCCTTTCCCTTCCCACCTTCATATGCCTTGTTTAAATATTAGTTGCTTCAAACTCATTTTGTATTTTATCTGCATTGTTTTTAATGTCTACCAACTCATTGTTTTCTCACGTTCCCCTTTCCTCCATCTCTTTCCTCATCTCCCTCATTTCCTTTATCGTCTCCTCGCAGGCCTCCGTGTATGATGTCGCTACCTCAAAATCCCTAACCTTTCCCTTCAACTTCCCTTAGCATTCTTTTCTCATCTTTCCCTTCATCGCGTCCATCACTTTTTACATTTATCCATTGCAGCTTTCTTAATGCTTCATACAGGAAAGCGCTTTGCGTCTCCGTTCGATTCCCGCCCTGCACATTCGAAACTTACCGTCAAATTACCTTCTACACTCCATCTCGACCCCCGTTTCACTCATCCCGGTATCCTTTCCAAAGACTAGGTTCCATTCCCCGTTTCCGCAATCATAATGTAGTTTCCCTCGAAAAATAACTTATCATTAAAATATTATAGGCAAAAGTTAATTCGATTTCTTCCGGTGTTATCTTCCAATTCATATCCATTCCATCTGCACATTAAACTCTTCTAACAACCTGCTGATATTCATCAATTTTACCTTCATTACTTCCCTATACATTTTTATTGGAGTTCCAAAAAACTGAAAATTTCCCCCCTTCCTCCTCACCCTTATGCATTCGCATTTTTCGTTTACTTCGTACCCTTCGGGACATTCCATTTTCCCCATATCCAAAGTATTATAATTTAACGGCGCCCAAAGATTCCCTCCCCCGCACCACGTTACTGGTTTGAAACACTCATACATTTTTCAACCCCTTCATATTCACTATCGTAGAATTAAACCTGCATTCAACTCCTTTTGCATACGACTGCAATTAGCCGTTAAATTGTGATTCTTTTGACATATGGTTGCATTTTTCAGCAACTCTGTTTCGTCATCCGCCCTAAATTCGCATCGACCAAAACTCTCACAGCTATCCTCTGCCCACGCCACAACCACTAGGCACACCATCCCAATTAATGCCCACCGCATGTTTACCTCTTTTTTCCCTTTCTACTCCAGCTTTTATACCCTTGCTCTGCTCAATTTCTTTCTTTTTCTCCTCAGCTATGGCTGACGTCATGTGCAAGTAACTCGACATTTTCCGCTGTCTCCAGCCTCTGTCCAATGACGAACGTCGGGTCATCGCTCGACTCAACCCAATTAATTTGGAAAAATGTCCACCTTGCGATGTTGATCGTGTCAGGAACTTTCTTTGCTTTTTCAAATTCACTGAAATCAAACGTGGCAGCGCTTCCACTTTGACGGCCCTGCACCATTTGTTAGCCATTGTCAATTGTGTTCGCTTGATATGATTCATCAATAGCATTTACTTCTTCACTCATTTATGTGCTCATTTTCCCCTGCCCATCTCCCCCCTTTCACGCTTTTTTTTTTTTAGCTCTTTTTAGGCATGGCTCAAATTATGTCTAAATACATAAAGGCTGATTGTAACCTCTGGTCCCTGGACTCCCATGAACAAACCATCATCGCCGATTTGGACGATTACCTTTCGGACTTCCCTCCGAAGTATGTCGAACTAGTTTGGGACCAACTCACACCAGACTGCAAAAATATGTTCGACAAGTGAAGATGACCTGACCAACATCCTAATGTTTGGTACTCTAGTTACCTTCCTCCCTACAAAGGATACCCTACGTCTTTTGAGTCCCCCGGGCCTATTACGGCAGGGTGAGGTTTGACGCACCCGTGGTCCGGAGCCAACATTGACTCCCTCTGAGCAACCTCTGAGTGGTGAGGGAGCCAGGTTAAAATGCCCACCCACGTGTAGGCCGTGCGTGGAGACTCGTGTCGGTGGAAAGGAATATCCTGGTTGATTGAGGGTGGCCAGGGCTTTTGACTTTAACTGGGGTGCCCAGTTTGGTTTCTGCTTCGCCGAAACGGGAGGCTAGGGACTAACCCAGCCTGAGTCAATCAGCCAGGACTAGGTATTATGCCGAACTCCAGGGTGAGTGGAACGGCGAGCCTGCTATATTCCCTGTATAGTTCTCCGTGGTGGGTGATGAGCACTAGGGGATGAAATATAACACAATTTTATGGCAAAAATCACAAAAAATAAATTGATAATTGGAAAACAAGTAGTCGGGTCCACAGGTCCTTGTTATTTAATGATAAATAGGAGACAGTAAGGTCAGACATTTGCGTCAGTCAGCCCTTTTGTTATTCAAAATGGTGTAGACAAAATTGCTGGTCCCGTTAACTTCTGTATAAAAGCACGCACCAGTACACTTCTGCTAATGACATTTACAGGATCCCAGGTAGGCACACCTATGAAGGCCAAAATGTTAGGCAGTTATCCGGTTAAGGTTGAACACCATTAGACGCTGAACTCATGTGGCGTTATCACCCGCGCATTGGACGGTTTGTGCAATGAGCTTCAAGAGGATCTGGCAGGCCAGGGTGTGCATCTGTGTATAGGGTTCAATGGATAGTCAGTGGTGAACTCGTGCCTACCCGTACCCTGTTCCTTACCTTTGATCGGATAGATCTCCCACAAAGATTTAAGGCAGGGTATGAAACCATCGAGGTTAGGCCCTATATTTGAAAGTCACTCAGATATTTTGAGTGTCATCGGTTTTGTCATATTCATGATTTGTGTACTGGTCGTCATGCCTGCGTTATATTTGGAGGGGCATCACACGCTGGAATTCTACTAAAACTTCATCTTGTGTGAATTGCAGAGGGGAACACCCATCCAGTTCCCGTAATTGCCCCCTTTTTATGGAGGAGAGAACAACCCAGGAGATACGGGTGAGAGAGGTTTCTTTCTCCAAAGCCCGTAAGCACCTGCACCTCCACCAACCCTCCATCCCGCGCTACAGCTACCTACAGCTCTGTCATCACTAAACCGGTACCACTTCGGGAAATCGCAACCCAGGCCAGCGATATAAACGGGGCCAACATCGCAGAGAAGATTATTATAACCAGACCAATACCCAAGACTTCAACATCTGCATCTATGTCTACATTACCACCTTCCAAATCCGCCAACGGAAAGAAAACCACCGGAAAAAGAACCAACGGATCCTAGTCACCCAAACTATAGACCTCGGGCACTAACAACGCTCCACCCACAGGGTATTCAGCTCCAGCAAAGTCTTTCAGCACGAGTTATGTTAGAAGCGACTTCCTTAAACAAAATGTTAAGCCCTATCCGACATCAACCAAGGGAAGGCATAGTCCCCGCCACTCCTCGCAGATCCTCTTCTGAGGAATGTTCTGGGGAGGGAGGGGGCTAGATCGCCGACCACCAACTTGGCCGATGAGTACCTCTAATCGGTTCGAAATACCTGGACCGAAATTTTTCTCTTGCTAAGGGCTCCTCCCCCGTGGAGGAGATGGAGCAGGACCCTGCCCCCACTACTAGACCGGACAATGCGTAAGTGATAGGATCATACTACTAAACAAGTTAGTCCGACTCCCAAGAAAAATAAAGTAACTGACCAGCACAGCCTAATGTATAGAAACGTCTTTCTATTTAAAACTTATCCCCAGTGACACACAATGGTATGCTTGCGGAATTAGACCACATCGACCGGAGCTTGAATTGTTGCTGCGTCAGAACCAATCACTAGCCGTGTGGTTACAAGTCCACAGGACACCGTTTCCATCGGGCAGTACTCCGTACGATGTGACATGTCACCGGAGGAGGGTGTTTCGTCATATGGGGGCACCATGATGTTGATTCGTGATGATATATTTGCCGAATCTCTACCTTTAACATCGGATATCCAGTCGGTTGCTGTACGGATTAAGCTGCCTTCCGCTATATTCACCGTTTGTAGCGTCTACCTGCCTCCATCTGCTGACCTATCGTTCCCTGACTTAGAAGGTCTAGTTTCACAGTTACCCTCACCGTTTCAGTTGGTAGGCAGTCGCCCTCCGTGGTGTAATGGTTACCATGCTAACTTCATATACCCAAGGTCACAGGTTCAAACCCGGCAGAGGAAGATGCATTTTTTCGGGTGTAAAAATCCTTAGCATGTCTTCCTTCGGAAGGGAAGTAAAGACGTTGGTCCCGTGTCGTACATTTACGGCACTAAAAAGAACCTCAAGCCTGTTAGAGAGGCCTCTTAGCAAAATTAAGCAGTCTTTCTCACCCAATTTAGAATGGGACGCTGAGAACCACACTTAAAGAGCGTTCATAAATAACACGTCATTGACATTTCAATTGGTAGGCGACGTGAATGCCCACCACCCACTTTGGGGCTCACCTCGGGCTTGTGCGAGAGGCCGGCTAATTGCCAACTTCCTGTACCAAAAGAATCTTAACTCTCCTGAACACCGGAGAGCAAATCTTTCTTTCTGACGCATTTCGTAGTTTTTGTCACCTTGATATCTGTACATCAGTTAACTGCATGCGTTCGCATCCTACGTTTACACCTAAAACATCTAATGAGCTGGACGGACGTTATCGCAACCTGTTACTTAGTGCAAGGCCTGCAGGTTTTTGTTTTCGTGAGCTATTTTAGAAGTTGAATATTGAAATGCCTAGTCTGTTTTCCAGGGGTGAAAGTGTGTTCCCACCCTGGTTACAAGGTACATCCCACGTCGATCTCGGGATGAATGCCTACGGCAAATCTACTCGGCATTTGCCTTGTATCCGTACTGTTTTTGAATTTTTATCTCGTTACAGTGACCGACTTTTTATCTACACCGATGAAGTAGGATGTGTCTTTGTTATTGAAACCGACGCCTATACTTTCGATTTACTCATTAGCACATCCGTTTATACTATCAGCTGTATGCCATATATCGAGCTCTATTTCATGTACGCCATCGAAACTTGTGTGAATATCTTATAATGAGTGATTCCCTCAGTGCTTTTCAGAGCCTCCGTGAGCTGCACAACCACCATCCCATCGTACAGTGCATCCAGGATGCGCTGCATATTTTGCACGCTTCCGGCGTTATGTGTACTGCGCCTGGATTCCTGGGCACGTGGGGTTGCCGGGAAACCAATTGGCAGATTTGGGAGCAAAGATGGCGACTACTGAATTCAGTGTTTCTGTTAATTCAGTAATGGCAGAAGACTTAAAACTTTTCGTGCGCCGGGCAGTGGTTTCACGCTGGCATATGGAGTGGTCAGCTCTACGCGGAAACAATCTTAGGGAGGTGAAGGACCTCCCTGTGCACTGAGTAACCTCCTCTCGTGTGTGCCGCCGAGAGGTGGTGGTATTGGATTTAGTACGATTAGGCACTGTAATGTACCCACAGCTACCTTTTTAAACGCGAACCTGCTCCTGTCTGTGCGCTCGGTGGAGAGGCACAGTCATTCGGTCCTGTGTTACTAGAGTGTGGTCACCTGGCACACATTCGATCAATTGAACATGCCGGTATCTCTTGCCAAGGTCCTGGCTAATGATCCAAAAGCAGTGGACCGGGTATTTAAATTTTAGCACAAGTTTCTTTTACCTTGCAGTTTTAGTCTGTGGTAACTGTACGCTAATAATGTAGCGATTTTAAACTTTTAATCAGCTCATTTTTAATCTCTCAGTTCTATTTGTTACAAGTGTATTTTATCTTTTGTTTTATTCCTTTTAATGCCATGGTTTTATTGCCAGTTCTGTCAGAGCTTGACAGTTGTTTAAGCTTGGTTTTCGTTTTTATACTGGTTTTAATTTTTATTTTAGCTGTTTTTAATTGCAATTTTTCTCACGTGCTGTTAAACCTGATCTTTTAACATCATCTGAATTTCCCCATTGCCAAATACTTGTGTGCATTGTCCTGATGGAAAACAATTTTTTTTCTTTTTTACCCGGGTCTGTTTACACGAATGCTTGCAGTCAGTGTGGTTAGAAGTTCAGAGTAGTACTCTCCAGTAACGGTTTTACGTTTTTCGAGATAGCCAATCAACAAAATTTCTTTGGCATCCCGAAACACTGACACCATGATCTTTCCCGCCAATGGCACCATCCTCACCTTCTTTGGAGCCGAAGAACTAGCTTCTGTCCTCTGCCTCGAGTGCTGCTTGGATTCCGGTGTTTAGTGGTGAATCTATGTTTCATCCATTGTGATGTGTCGGCGCAAAAGTCAGTTATTTTCTTCTGAAAATGCGCCTAGCATTTTTCAGAAAGTGTCGTGCGAAGGTGTTTGTAATCCAGCGAGAATACGCGGCACCCATCTTGCGCAATGCTTTTTCATATCCAATTCCTGATGCAAGATGTGACCAATACGTTCCTTTGAAATTCCAAGAGCATTAGCAATTTCACGCACCTATGTACGCCGGTCTTCCAAAATCATATCGTGCACTTTTTCAATGTTTTCTGTTGTGGTTACAGTTCGCCTGGACCGTCTTGGATGCTTTCACGGCCACGTTTAAAATCGGCCGCCCATTTCATCACAGTGGAAATTGAAGGTGAAGTGTCACCATACACATTTACAATCCGCAAATGAATTTCTGTAGGTGTTAAACCTTTTACAAATAACTTTATCATAGCACGATACTCGAATTTCTCATTTTTCAAAGCAATGTGCACATCCACTGCTTCAAACAACTGCCTACAGTGAACTATTGCCTGGATTGACGTAATTTTACATAGGGCCTACTAACATGTGTGTCAACATAAGGGGGAAAAAAAAAAAACATGCAAGTAGTGCTGCGAGGTCTGGGTGAGGCAGAGAACTTTTCAGACCACCCTCGTATTTTGTAAGTAGTCTAATTTAAATCATTGTTCATTGTAACATCAGCGTTTGTGGCCAAGCTTTGTTCTAACTTTCACTTCCCAATCCCCTCCAGAGCTATTTTCGCATACATCAGAACATCCCATTGTGATTCTTTCTCAAGGCACTGTTCCAATTTTATAATGGCATTTGTTAGGAAAGAGTAACCATGCACACTAAGAAGTTCATCTTGCAATTCCTGTTTACCTGCTCGTTCTCTGGCCTTTTTTACAGCTGAAGAATCATTTGGTATAGCATCTAAGAAATCGTATATAGCCTTAAAATTGTGTCAAATAACACTGCAACCTTTAACAAGTACCCCATCTAGTGAGAACTAGGTAAATTGCAAGAGGAAGTCCTGTAACTTCCACATGCTTCTGTATTCTAGCAGGAGCATTTTCCAGCAGTTTCTTGATGCAATATACAAATACATTTACTAGGTCTGTTCAAAAAGTTCCGGAACTTCGTCCACAAAATCTGTCTACGCTTACCTTTTACTTATTGTGCATGGTCTCCTCCGGAATACTCTCCTTCACAATTGATACACCGATCCCAATGCCGTTTCCACCTCCGGAAGCAGTCTTGGTAGACTTTCTGGTTCACACGAAGCGCCATTTGCGAATTTTCTTTTATCTCATCTGGTGTTGTCAAATCTTCGTCCTTTCAACGGGGTTTTCAACTTTGGAAATAAAAGAAGGTCTGCAGGGGCCAGGTCTGGAGAGTACGGATGGTGAGGCAGCACAGTGATATCGTTTTTGTGCAATAGTTACACACCACAGGTATGAATGTGCGGGTGTCTTATTGTGATGCAAGAGCCAGAATTGTCTTGGCACATTTCAGGCCGTTTTCTTCTCACACTTTCTCGCAGCACTTTCTATCACGTCCCGATAGTAGCATCGATTAACAGTTTGTGTTTCTGGCACGAATTCATGATGAACTAATCCTTCAAAGTCAAAGAAAACTATCAGCATGGCTTTGACAATTGGCCTGACCTGACGACCTTTTTTTGGTCTTGGAGAATCTTTGCCAACCTATTTTGAAGACTGAACCTTGGTCTCAACATCATAACCGTAGACCCATGTCTCATCACTAGAGCCCAGATTTTTATGTAATATCAAGGTGCGAAATATATACATATTTATGCAACAAAAACTTCAAAATAAGTAATGAAGTACGTAATATCAACAAAATATGTAAAATAATGCAATATTCTGAATGGTAAGATTACCACTTCTCAAATCTAAATGCAGACTGCAAATTACCCAGAATTTTGCAATTTGATGGGTCTGTAAGTACGTAAATTACAATGAGTTAAAATTTAAAGACTAAATATAGAACTAATTATAGGGAAAATGTTTTGTTTTATGGAAAATTTAATTTACCTAACATTTATTTTCAAGTAGGTAATTGCGAAACAAGAAATGTGTGTTTTGGATTATATTAAAGTTACTCATTTAACATAATTATTTTACTTAAATTTTAGACGGTAATGTAGTTTTGAAATATTGAACCAATTTATCAATAAGGGAAACAATCACTTCAAAATAATTAAATTTTATAATGACGCATTTTCAGTTATCTATCTCTTGACATACAATGAAGAGCCAGGCATTTCCATTTTGAGTCTTTTGCTTCTTTCAACGTACAGTGAATAACCATAATAGTACTAGAGTATAGGAGCTGGTTTACAAACAGCTTGGGAACACTAGTAAAACACTTCCTAATATGATAGATATAGGAGGCTGGTTTAGAAACACATTTGGGGGACCATGAGTAAAACAGGATGTTTGCAAAATAGAAAGTTAGTTGGATAGGAAAAGACAGTAACCCTGAATATAGGACAAGACCTTGAGCACTGGTGATAGTTGGTAAACATTTAACACTCTAAAATTATTTTTCATCATAACTGACAATCAACACTCCCCCTTGCTGAAAAAAAAGCAATATGGCGGGGTAACAGAACGGCTTCTTCGAAGCTTGTATAGAAATAATAAATAGTTATCTGAGCAGAAAAAAAAAAACTCGAGATAATAAGCCTGCCCGCATAATGAATAATCTTTCCAATACATGACCAGGGTTGTGAATGTGCCTGAACAACATAACCCAAAAACGAAAAGATCATAAAATATAAAACTTCATTTTCAAGTTCAGCATTTTACATAACGATTGAGTGATAGATGAAAATCATTCATCCTAAACTAGCTTTACACAGAAGATTAATTCATTGAAAGGATGTTCTTTTATGATCTCTAAAACTATATCAGTGAGGTATTATAGAATTTACTGCACTGATACGATTCTTTCAAGTGATTGTGTTATTCAGATATTTCATTCTTAACAAGAAAATATATTTATATTCAATCATCTTTAAAAATGACCACTGGTTATTAGCTTTGCATAGTCAAAATAAATGAAGTAAAAAATATTCACATCTAATGAGATTTTATCTCTGTTAGTATGTAGAAGTTATGAATAAAACTTATGAAGCAATAATTTGTAGTATCAGAATAGACGATGTAAGTCTTATAATTGTTTATAATTTCAGTGACCAAAGCTCCCACAATCTTGAAGCTAGTCACGAAGGTTCGGTGACTACAAGCAATGATAGCGACCCCAAGGTAGAGGGCACAACCTTCGGTGGATGAGGCTAGACCTGCAAACGAGGCAGAGGGAAACCTTTGGGAGGAGGCTTCGGGGGATGAGATGTGGGATGCAGCAATGGCTGAATGGATGACCCACCGCTCGCCAGCACACACAGAGAGCTAACCGAATCATCCAAGCGGCATACATCAGGCGTCCAGTACGGGTCCTTCACGCCTGGCCCTTCCTGCAGACCTGACAAACAGTGCAGAAAGCTAAGATGGTTGAGCAAGGAAGAGTGGTGTAATGGTTACCATGCTAACTTCATATACCCAATGTCACGGGTTCAAACCCGGCAGAGGACGATGGACTTTTTCGGGCGTAAAAATCCTTAGCATGGCTCCCTTCGGAAGGGAAGTAAAGCCGCGTGTCCCGTGTCGTAGATTTACGGCACGTAAAACAACCTCAAGCCTGATAAGAGAGGCCTCTGAGCAAAATTAAGCGATCTTTCACGCCCAATATAGAATGGGACGCTGAGAACCAAAGCAGTTAAAGAGCGTCCATAAATAACACGCCAATTCCATTTTTTGAGCAAAGAAGAAATTGATAACATAGATCTTGTCTCTGTTCCCGCCGACTAGTACGGGATATGTGCTAGAGGCTGATTTAGAGTATCCTAGCCATATCCATGATGAGCATAATGAGCTACCTCTCTGCACAAAAAGCGAGATACTACTGCTAGGCCAATACAAGAAACTGCTGGCAACCTTAAACTTTAAGAAGGTGCAACGTTATGTGGGGTGCGACTTTGTCCTGAATTTCTATTTAAATGGTAATAACAAAGTAGCGTCGGCGTTATTGTGTGGGTCAGTTGGTCCGGTTAGGGTGGAACCTAGTGATATTTTCCCTACCTTTTGTCTGTCTTTGCTGCTCCGGTATTAGCTCAGGTTTTTATTCTTCATCAGCGAACATGATTTCCTTGGTACAGGGTGTGGTACAGAAGGAAATACAAGAGGTAGTAAGGAAATAAGAATATCACTGGTTCGTCAATATTATTGAAGAAAATTGCATGGTATAATATTACACTGTATAAACCCTAACCGTTGACAACCAAGTGACACCTGCAAACATGCGGGTGATGATTATAAATCTGGGGAACGCAAAACCATGACTTCTTGGTTTCAACCGCGGTGAGCAATGTGGCGCAATTTTTGCTCCAGCGACCGACATAGTGTCGCCCTTGGAATCTAGCGTAGAACTGTCCAAAACGGTTGTGAATTTTAAACTTGAACATCCTTCTGTATGAATAGCATTCCTTCTCCCTATTGGTGAATGTACTTATGCCTCTATTCCCTAAAGCCACTCAACAAAAGACAAATGACAGAGCAATAACCTTTTTAGAATGTTTCCTTTTGAGAGCGCCACTAACAATACTTCAAGGTTTTGCTAACGGGAATCTGTGCATTTACAGTTAAAACCATGTTTCCAACCTTGTCGTCTTAGCGTGTAAAATACTAACAAAATACAAATATTCACAAATAAAATAATAGCTGAAGCAAAACTTATTCCCCTTACTATGATTAATGCTATATTACTATATACAAATGCTATCTATTTAATTAAGTATGATTATCACTATCGGTTCATTGCGCAATACATCTTATTTTTACATATTATTGTTAGTAACATGATTTCAATATTTTCACGCGGATATTGAAGAGTTACTGTCTCAAAGGATATACTTTGCACTACAGAAACCTCCAGCAGTGCATTGAATTAGGGCTAAAATTGAAGAAGATACATAGCATGCTGGCATATGAACAGTCGAAAGGTCTGAAATCATACATTTAGATAAACATAGAGCGACGTGCAAGGGAAACCTCCAAATTGGGTCAAAATTTGTGGAATAAGACGAATAACTCTGTGTATGGAAGTTTATTGAAAATGTTAGGAAATATAGCGACTTCCGAATTGTGATGACATGGAAGCAGGCCAGGAAATTGACTGCCAGATGTACATTTGGAGAGTTATTTTTCAGGAAAATCTTGTAGGAATAGAGGTTAGCAGAGAGGAAGTTCACATGAACAAGCCCATGTATATTGGACAAGCCATCTTAGATATCTCAAAACTGATTATGTATGTCTTCTGCTACAAGGTAATGAAACCGAAACTGCAAAATTTAACCTTGGCCTGTTTGGACACTGATTCATTTATATTGGAGACATCAACATATACACAAATTCATCAAGGAGAATCCGCATTATTTCACACTTCAAATTATGAGAACAATCCTTTCAGAATCATTCCAAAAAACAGAAAGGTCATTTTGGTTATTCAAGGAAGAAGTTCACGGTATTCCCATGCATGAATGTATCGGTCTGAGGTGGAAGTTATATAGTTACAAGTTTGAAGGGCAAACAGTCAAAAATCAAAAGGAATCGCCAATTCAGCAATGAAGCAAATAAATTTTAATGCATATTTTCAATGTTCGAAAAATGATTGGCTAACTTATCTTGTCAAACAATCATCGTTTAGAAGTATAAAACACAACGTTCATACCATACAGCAGAACAAAGTCGCTCTCCATGGGAGAGATGACAAAATAAAGCTTATTGATGGCACAGATTACACTCTTGCCTGGAGCATTACTCCTAGGCTATGGCTGACACTTAGATTGGTAATATTGATTCGCCGACATGCGCATTACTGTATATTTGTATATTCATTGATTATTTATTATATTTATTGCATTCTATTTATGTTCCTGTAAAACATTTTTCTAAATTTAAGTGTTTGTAAATATCATTGTTTTTACACACTTGTGTTTTGATATCTTCTTATAAATAGTATACTTTTCCATGTTTGTGTTCTTTCATGTATATAACATATGTTTTCCTCCTTTGTGCTTTTTATTTTTATAAAAGAGGAAATATGTAATTGTAAGGATGATAAATAAAAACATATTTAATTGAAACGGTCTCTTTTATTTCAGTATTTGTTAAAAGTAATTCTTGTCAATCCATTGGTTCCTTAGCATGGCTTCCTTCGGAAGGGAAGTAAAGCTGTGGGTCCTGTGTCGTAGATTTACGGCACGTAAAAGAACCTCAAGCCTGATAAGAGAGGCCTCTGAGCAAAATTAAGTGATCTTTCACGCCCAATATAGAATGGAACGCTGAGAACCAAAGCAGTTAAAGAGCGTCCATAAATAACACGCCATTTTTATTTCAATCCATTGACTATTAGGAAATCCATACCTCTTCACAAAGATCCTATTTCCTTGCCTACGAATCACCTTCTCAACTAAATAAGTGTCGGGGAAGCAATGTAGATTGGAGTTCATAGCCGTAGAAAGCACCTTTAATCTACCCTCCATCCTTATCCTTTAATAAGTGGGTAGTAGGATTGATTCTCTTCACACTGTCAATTTTGAAGATTTCAACTCTCCAGTTAGCTTCATAACCCTTTTCAAAATGTCCTTTATGCTTAGATATTCTCACATAATCAGCAACTCTTTCTCGCATTCCTCTTCTCCCTTCGATGTATAATTGTAGACTGTTAGAAGACTGTTATCCTTGACTTTGCTAGCTTTCATACGAATGGTGGAATGGAAGGTGATGGTATACTTTGAGATAAGTTGTGGCAGAAGATCAATCCACTTGTATGAGCCTTGGGCTAAAATTTTCTTATACATCATATTCTTCAAGGTTCTTATCAAACGTTCAATAGCTGCTGCTTTTACATTGCTATAGGTACTGTAGTGGTTAAAATTGTTATTGGTCATGAGCCTTTTAAAATTATTGTTGTAAAACTCCTTTCCAATATCACTCTGAATGTTTTTGGGAGGAACACTCATTTCCTGGAGTATCTCTTCCACAGCCTTTGCAACAACGTCCTGTCTTGGTTTTTAGCGGTCTTGCATATGCCATTTTAGAGTAGAAGTTGCCAGCTTTGAGGATATACTTATAATTTTTGTTGAGTTGAGCATGAGGAATCATTTCAACCAGATCAATCTGTACAAGGTCATTGATTCCTTTGCTGATAATCTTTCGACGTAAAAAATTCTCCTTGCTGAGGCATGGAGCTCTACTGCTGTGTGTTTCTTAACTTCCATTATGCAGTAATTGTAGAATTATTTAAATCTTGAATAATTTTATTTATTTCCTGGGTGTGATTGGTATTTCCAGCGTCTCTAGATGCAATGAGTAGCCTCAGATGATTCACCAA
Organism: Hymenopus coronatus; assembly: GCA_030762935.1. NCBI lineage: Eukaryota > Metazoa > Arthropoda > Insecta > Mantodea > Hymenopodidae > Hymenopus > Hymenopus coronatus. The sequence goes on from CM060897.1 coordinate 35,954,499, forward strand.
TGTATTTGGATCATTCCAGTAGATGTCATGCTTTCTCTGTGTGTGATGTTCTTTTCATTCAAACCCAAACCTTTGTTTTCTAAAGAGCGGTCGTATGATTTTTAAATACTTGTACGAACTCTTCTTTTAGTGGTGCAGCACTCTTTCTGGATATCTACGACATCAAGAAGCGGTTCGCTCACAATCCTTTGAGTTTCAAACTTCTGTCCATTGAGCTCACGTAGCTTTTCTCTTATTGCTTTTGTATGTTTAGCTACAGATTCTTTAAGGCTTATACTTTGGCTATCCATTGTGGAAATGTCGGCCAATTAGAGCATGCAATCAATTTATAGTTTGCGATCAACTTGAAGTCTCAGTGTATCGACAGCCTTAGCTATATCATTTCAATTGATTGTTTCAACTGATCAGTGACATTCTTGTGTTTGCGCATTCTTGTCTTAAAAGTATCAGCAAATATTGCCGTATTGGTATGCTGGCTTTTGATTGGCTCCTCTATAGCAGTCATTTGCCCTCCATGCTTCTTTTGACCATTCGTCTTTGCGCTTACATGTATATCTAATGTCTTAAGCTTCTCATCCAAACGTTTGGTACTGAGCTCATTTAAAGTCTGTCTTTAAGCTTATTGATTGACTCATCTACTCTGCTGGCTTGTTTCGGCATCTGATTCTTAATATTATTCATTTTCTCGTTCCATATTTGCTGAAGAGTATTTTCTCACTATCAAAGGTCGCAGACAACTGTCTTATAGAATACAGTAGTGACTCCATAGTGTCTTTTGAATCGTTTGTGAGAGATTCCACTGAAGTTATATTTTTATTCATATTTGCAGTAAGGTTTTGGAGTTTCTTGCTTATTTGCGTTTCAATTTCCTTTGGTAAATATCTGAATAGCTGTTGATGTGTCTCATTCGTTTTTCTTATAATCGAGGCATTATTTGCAGCATCCGCATCATTAAGAGGATCTGCTATATCAATGATTCTCTTTTTCCCAAATATAATGTTACCTTTACCGTCACGCGCTTGTGTTCGGGAATTGAGGTATTCAAGGAGGAATTTTCTATTCACTACATTGTGATCATGTATCGGATTCAGTAATGTTCTCAATCTTTGTCAATTACAATGTTATTTTCATCACCTCTCTTCAGAATATATTGTGCAATTAATTCACTGAATCGAGACTTAACCATGCTCTTTCAATTTTCCTGTATGAAGACCGCATACTCTTCTCGATAGCATCCGTATACCTCTTATTGCTGGCGTCATTATCGCTCATAGGATCAGTTATCTTTGTTAATCTTTTAATTTTAAATGAAACATTTCCATTCGCATCTATTCGCGGTGTTGCATTTGTATAGTCTTGCATGTATTTTGGTCAGGCACATCTGTGCCATCCATGGGTGGTAATAATACTTTCATTCTTATAGACTCGAGCAATATATTGTTTTCAGTGTCTCTTTTCAAAACATTTTGGATTATATGGCATTAGACCATCGTACTGTGCTTCAAGGGCTTCTTCATATGATTCCTAAGCATAATCTCAAATTTTCCTATTCGTTCATGTGATGCTTTTTCAGTAAGCTGTTGCAAACGATTTGCTGTAGAAGTTGTAAGTGTATCCACATATAGTTTAGTTGTAAAATCACTCATCTTGTGGTTCTTGAATATTACACAACCGTCTTTTCTTGAACTGATAGTTGCCTTCCCTATCTCTGTTGATGAAGTGATTAAGCGCTTTTTTAACTGCAAGAGTTTTCTGCGATCCAAATCTGTTGACGCTCATTCTGAACTACAAAGGATTTGATTCTTTCATATCCATCTTAATATATTGATCAAATCCGTTCCTATATCGCCTGTTGGTCATTGGGAAATCTGTAACTATAGCTACAAACGGTCTTCCTTCTGAAGAGCTCTCCCAAACATTTTTGCATAAATCTTTAAATTCATCGAATGTCATGTTAGTGTTTACATAATCATATATATTTCAGGTTTAAATTCTCTTGTCAGAAAAGTACAATCATATTTGTATTATCTGGAATTAAATATTTAGGGACCTTTGTATAGGATTGCGTTAAATATAAAGAGTCTACATTTTTATGTCTACCCATGCTATAAAATGCTGTAAACTTTCCTTGCTTTTCAGTGATGACATCAAATATAAAAGTTGAATTTTCTTTAACTTCGGATGGATGCTAGATACTTGCTCCATCTTCAAACGTATTAACCTCAATGCCTTCAACGTTTTCAAGAAGTTGGATGAGATACTTGTACTTTAGCTGATATAGCGACTTGGAGTAGATATACAGGTTTTCAAAGCAAAGTCCATTCTCGTGTAGCAGCATATTAAGTACTAAATTTGTCTTTCCTGCACTCGGAACTTCCCAAGATTAGAGCTCTAACATTGCAGGGAAATAGCTTTCCATGACGTTCACATTTAAGATCGCTTTCAAAGTCTAATACTTGAATAGGTAGTGCATAGTCTTGCTTGATGAACTCCCTTATCAACTAAGATATAATTGGGTGGATGAATATGTACTGTTGTGTTATAATTCTGGCTGAAATCTTATAGTATAAAAAGATACCAGAGAATTGCTATTAGTATGCAATGAGAGCTAGAAGCTTCAAGGTCAAATGAGGATCTAGTATCCTCAACAAGATTATTAATTGGCTATCAGTTGAGGCATATTTGCCTGGATATAGGTATTGCGGTCCTGGAAGGAAACTTGAAAAGAGGCTAAAGAGAGGGGATCGCGGCATTAATCCATTGGACCAGGCTTGTAAAGATCACGATATAGCCTCGCTGAGTCCCAAGACGAGGCCTCGGGAAATATTGCAGACAACATTCTAGCTGATAAGGCCTGGAGGAGAGTTCAATCATCAGATTCTTCGATAGGAGAGAAGATAGCTGCAAGACTTGTGACACCCATCATGACAGGAAAAATTGCTCTTGGAGCCGGCACAAGAAAAAGGAAACATGGCGGATTTTTGCCTTTCGTTCCTATTGCTGCATTAGGAGTTGCTGCAGGAGGAGCTGCACAAATAGCATCGGCTGTAAATAGCAAGAAAGCCGATATGCAAAAATGATTCGACATAACAGAGCTATGGAGGCAAAAGGAAAGGGTCTTCGCAAGACAAAAAGGAGTAGATTAGGATTACTACCAATTCTCCCACTAGCAGCGTCTTTAGCTGCTGCTTCTAAAATCGCCAGTGTATGGAAACGAAAGACGTCTACCAAGAGTAATGGTCTAAAGTCAAAGAGGAGGAATTGTCAGAACAGGAAAACGACCAAAAACTCGGTGCGAGGTCTATACTTATCCCGGAAAAAACCCTAAGCAATAGATGTATGCAAGACGCTTGAAGATTCCTCATTTTCGAGGTGTATACATGAGCGATAATCTTCTTCAAAGCAGCGTTTCAATGAAAGAATTGTGAATCTAGACTGAGTGAAAACAAAGGAACGCATTGGGTTGTTGTAAGGAAGATTGCAAACACATCGTTTTATTTTGATAGTTTTGGAGATTTGAAACCGCCAAAAGAGATAGATATTTGAAAGGAGTTACATACAGTATTGTATAACACAAAGAGGTTTTAGGATTTATGCTCAGTCATCTATGGTCACTTGTGCTTGCAATTTCTTTAGCAATGAGTTACACTATTACTGCTAACGCCACTAGTTCAGTGTTCACAACATATTTAAATCCTCTTCTACATCCAGATCCTAAAGGAGATTGATCTGTTGAATTTTGAGACCTATTCAATTCCTAATGTTGACGATAGGAATAATGCTTTCATTATATGTTCAATGATGAGTTGAGTCATCCATATTCCTTCTGGAACGTATGAGATTGCAGATCTTCATGCATTCATCGAGAATAAGCTTGAATTGAGAAGTGATGTCTTCTTTATTCGACCTAGTAATAATACAATGAAGGCTGAGATTAAATTTCCTTATACTATTGATTTCACAAAAGAGTGTTCTATTGGCTCTCTTTTAGGATTCTCAAATACCTCTGTTATACCTCCTGGAAAGTTGGTGGAGTCTGATTATCTCGTAAACATATTTAAGGCAAACATCATTAGAATTGAGTGTAGTATTGCAACAGGTTCCTTCATTAACGGTAAGAGCGGCCACTCAATATGAGTTCTTTCCCTCTGTTGCTCCTGGGTTTCATATTTCGCAAGAGCCATTAAATCCTATATACCTACCAATCATTGATTCCAACTATATCGATCAAATCAGTCTGAGGATTTTTTATCTAGACGGGAGTATACTGAACTTCAGAAAGGAAGATATAGGCTTCACCTACAACGAAATGGGGATCAATTTTAAGCGTCGACATCAAGTATATAATTATCTGATTCATCGGTTTGGTCATACTTCACTTCCTGTCATCAGACAGTTAACATCAAGCAATTGCACATTCCTCGAGGCATTGGTATATAGACTTCTGTGATGGATATCTTCAATGTGACTGCCACGCCAATTTTCGACAAGATTGCCAAAGGAGAGGAACATGAGTTTCTGCCGTATAACTCTTCAGCTTTGGAAAATAATGAGATCAGAATTCCTTGTCAAGCTGAGGTTTTGTGTACATTACCTAGCAGGAGTTATTTATACATTGAAGGAATGATTGCTAAACCTAATGGTACTCCTACTGAAGCAAAGCTTTCTAATAATGCTATTGCTTTCATGGTTGAGGATATTCGACTGGATATGAATGGTACGACTATTGATGGAAGAAGAAATCCTGGAATTTCAACAACTATGCGCAACTAAGCTGCCCTCAACTCTATGGAATCAAGGCGTTTGCTAAATGCGGATGGACCTATGCTGGAAATGAGGTTGCCATTGTGCACCCTGGAAGCGGGGTATTCAACGCTTTGGTACCTCTGTCAATGCTGCTGGGATTTGCTGATGATCATAAGGATCTTATCCTAAATAGCAAGTTTGAGCTGCTGATATTCGAAATAAGGACTCTAGAAACTGTATTGTGGCTCCTGCAGAAGAAAGAGAATGCTATCGTTAAATTGCATCTCATCGAATGTGTTATTTATGGACGCTCTTTAACTACTATGGTCCTCAGCGTCCTATTCTAAATTGGGCGTGAAAGGCCGCTTAATTTTGCTCATAGGCCTCTATCAGACTTGAGGTTCTTTTACGTGCCGTAAATCTACGATACGGGACCAACGGTTTTACCTCCCTTCCGAAGGAAGCCATGCTAAGGATTTTTACACCCGAAAAAATCCATCGTCCTCCGCCGGGTTTGAACCGGCTTTGAAGTTAGCATGGTAACCATTACACCACAGAAGGCAACAGCAGATGGTGAAAAAGTTGAATTTCTCAAGATCGTTAAGGCCGACAAAAAACTGCACAGCGCCTTTCGAACCTTGGATCTTCATACCCAGTCAGCTGTGCCGCAAACTACATCGTTTACATGGAATGTGGCAACATCCAAGCCTGAGAAACCAAGATTTGTTATAGTTGGTGCTCAAACAGCAAGAATTAATGATGCAAAAAAGAATTGCTCCGAGTTTGATCATTGTTATTTCACCAATTTGAGACTATCTGAATAGTGAGTGTTATCCTTACTATGGCATGAATTTGGACGTTCGAAATTCTAAATTTGCCTCATTATATGAAATGCATTCAGTTTCAGAACTCGTATTATAACAAGGAGAATTATCCTTTATTGCAAAGAAAAATTTTTCTGAAGTATGCACCTTTATTCAGCATTGGCTGTTCTAATCAACCAGAGGATACTCAATTGTGTGGTTAATATTAGACTTTAAGTACAATCAAGTACTAATATTTCTCAGACGTCATTATATTGTCTGATTATACATAAGGTATTTACCTACAGTCCCTTATCACATGTTATGCAATCGATAATTTAAAAGTCTATTTATGAAATGAATAGGATATGGAAATTTGTATTGGATTTAATTAATAAAACACTAGTAAAATTGTATATATGTAGGTTCCTTTTTTATTTACAAAATATTTTCATTACATTCCTTCTCCAGGTTCTTGTTCCTTCATAGTTTTCATTACTTTCATTAGTTAGATTAAGCAAATACTTGCTTATAAATTATCTCACTGTAATTAATCCTTTTACATCTTTTATATCACACATCCATTATTTAGATTTGTATTCAAGTCTAATGGAATCGTTTTCCATAATCGCGATAATATGATATGAAAACACTACGTTTTCACTATATTTACGATTCACGCACTTGTGTTCTTTTGTGTACATGTCAAATTCTGGGATGCTTTTTTGTACTAATTCCCAGTCTAGCAATGTCATATATACAAAGTCATTAAGATCACTTTTGATGAAAGCCACTGGTAGCTCATAATAAAGTTTGTTTTGGAGAAGTAGAATTGTCTGGAGGTGTTCTGTTGGACTGTGCACGGATTCCATGTTTTCTATACGCTTTCCTGTTGGGGCTGATTTTACGCATGCGGGTTTCCAGTCGTTTCAGCTTCCCGAGGTGACTAGCAAAGGCTCTTTTCTCCTTTTTTTTTTTTTTTTCTCCTGTCTTCACCTGTATGACATTCGCATTACAGGTATTAGAAATAATTCTATTCCTTTAATGTGACTCGAATCCCTGAAACGAGTGTAAGGCTAGTTTCTTTCTTGTCTTATTTTAAGAAATAGTAATTTTATACTCACATTGGTGGTCGATTCAACATATTCGCCTTTGGGTAGTCATCATAGTCTTGTGTCATTGTCATCGTGTATTTTACACACTTCCAAGGATCTGTAATGCAATCATTCACATCGTTCACACCAGCTCTATTGGGATCTAGGATCTCTGGAGGCATTGGTGTTGTCTCTCGAAGACTGTAAATAAGAGTTGTTAATATTATTTTTTCAATTGGCCTATATGTTTATGAAATTGTATTTAATGTTAACCTTGCCTTTGGCTCATGTGCCTTAACTGATACATGCTGCAGCTCGTATTGCAGATGAAGTATGATGTTATTCTATCATGTTCTGAGGGTTTTGTACAGATCAGAACATGGGTTCTCCCGTTGCTTTGTTCTGTATGGTCCTCTATCTCGTGCTGATTTAAGCATATCCATTGCATCAATGGTATTATCTGCATCATGAATCACAGTGTTGTGCCGATCGATAGTTAGAAAAGAATTTAATAGAATTAGTTATCATTTTGTTACTCAAATATAAAAGATATAGTATGGACTGAACAGTCATCAGTGCAAACATTTCGTGAAGTCATCTGATCATGATATGCAGGATTTACACATGTAATCGTGTGCATTACTCCATTGCCGGTCTCTTTATGAAAGAATGCGTAATGTTGAGCTTCTCTGCATTCACTCCAATACTTAACCATATCCTCGAAGCTCTTGATGTCAGCTTTGGAAAATACTTTCCCACTAGCCATAACGAATAAGTAGCTTGCCATTGTTGTCTGCATTCTTATATAGCAGCTCTCAGAAGCTGTTTTTTTCCTGGTATACAGTAGTAGAGGGGATGATAGTGCGTTCAAACATGATTACTCCATTTACCTCAGGGCCTCCTCAGGCAAGAGGAGTTGTTTACCTCTATTATTCTCGTACCTAAACAAACAAGTCGTTCGTTCTTCATAAAGTATTTCCTAAGAGTGTTTCAGAATATACAAACTTTTACTCATGCCCCCCCCCCCAATGTGTTTCTAAACCAGGCTCCTATATTTATCGTATTAGGAAGTGTTACTGTTTTACTACAGTTCCTAAACCAGCCTCCTATATTTATCGTATAGGAAGTGTTTTACTAGCAGTTCCTAAAGCTGTTTCTAAACCAGCAAGTATATTCTACTAATATTTTTCCACATCTTCAGGTGTCGTCTCCTACCGGATAAAATGTTCTTACAAGCAGAGGAGCTTCTCTCCACGTCACACGAAGTAACAGGAGCTTATTTTAGCATAGGAATGTGATTTTCAGAGAAATGTTTTGGTAAATCGACACTCACTATGTAGCATTTTAGACACGGACACAAGCGTAGAGTACTCTGGATTCCTGTTTAGCAGTTTTGAAAATTTCACCTACTTTCCTTCATCTGCAACTACACAGCTTCTGTGATGCACGTTCCATTAAAATCCATAGATTCGTGAAGAAGGGAATCTGATGTTTCCAACTGCTTCGGGGTGCTAGGCAACCAGCCTAAGTTACTTTTGATGTAAGCACAGGAGCGTGCCACGTTCGGATCTTTAAACATGCCCTGAGATTACGTATGCAAACAGCTACTTCTGAAGAGAACACATTCACCTCTGACTGTAGTCCTTCAAAATGTTCATAATAGGAAGTTCGTAGCTTCTAACTATGTACCCCATTTTGTAAGTACTGGCTCAGGAGGCAAAAGGACAAGTTGCAGATGATTTAATAGCACTGAATTCTGTGCGGTGCTTTCACGAAGACCTTTTTTGTTGCCAATATCAACTTATTCAGACAGGGAGAATTACTTCTTCAGCAGCACGTTGCAATGCATGGACCAAGCAGGTGAAGTGGAGTACATTTGGTTAGAAAACCTGAAGAGCAGTAGCAGGTTTAAGGAACACTGGAGTAAAATTTCAAAATTCCATATTTCTTACTGATTTTTTTTTTTTAAATGTTTACTGTGTATGCACAGTTATAAGAATAATATGTGCACTAAATTTCATTTCAATTGGACAATTAGATTATGAGAAATTATTTTTTAAGTTTAATAACGCGATTAAAAGTTTCATATTCAGAATGAGATATATCGCTAAATTATTTCATAAAACTATCTATTTGTAGAAGTAATACTCTGAATCAGGTGTTAATTCTTTGTTTAGATATCTTAAATATATTTGCTTATTAGAGTATTTTTTTTTCAATCTGCAAGAAATTTTATTATTAAAAATTGGTAATTTTTTCTAACGAATAATTTATTTTTTGAATTGTTACTAAACATAAAACACATTTCGGTTCACAAAATTATTTATTTGCTATTTATGAGTAGGGTAGAGTTAGGTTAAATGAGCCACTTTTTTGTTTTTTATTTTTTGCACAGATTGTTTTTAGGTTGGGTAAATCTTTAACCTATAACAATTATCAATGGTTAGTCCTCTCTTTAAGAGGAAAAAAGAAATAATAAACCAAGAGTAACCTAAGTGACAGTGGGTCAATTAACCTCCTGTGTAAGTTTAACTGCACCACAAATAAGATAATATATAAATTTACTTTATTAGAATATCAGACCAATGTATATCAAATGTATAATGTTGAATACTTAGTTCATTCAAGTGGTCAGGTTTATAATAAATGCAATACAGAATAAGGAATAATCTAATACAATGTAAAGTCACTCAAGTCAAAATGGAATGTTATCATATTTGCATAGCGAGCTGAACTAAGATGAGCAGGATTTGGTAACTTTAAAACATCATTATTTTTTGGCACAAAACATTTTTCATCTGTTGGCATGTTCATTGTTCCACTCAGCCGTTTAAAAACTATCGCTTTGATGCACCATTTAAGACATCTATGATTTCACACACATAGTGTCTGAAAGTTGATGAATCATTGCCATATACTCTCGCAACCATCCTAGATCCGAATAGAGGTGGTGTGAACGATGTGAATGATTGCATTACAGATCCTTGCCTCAGTAAAACTGGTAGTCCGAGCCAAAATTGTTTGCTCAGGAGTGCATAATGAAATTTTGTTTCGTTTCATGAAAGGATTTTGGCCTCTTTCCATGCAGTTGGAAATCTGCCGTGCTCGAGCGTGTAGTATATTTTGGCCAGCAGTGTTACTGCCCTTTTGGGTAAATTCTTTAGTACCACATTTGGTATCTTGTGTGGGCCTGGTGCTTTTCTTGCTGGCAGGTGTTTTATGATCCAGCTTATTTCTCCTGCATTTGTTTTTCGCAATTTGTTGTGTGTTCTTCTCTGACCTAAGATTTGGGCTTCATCTTCGACTTCTTGAATGAAATCGTCTTGCCCGTTAGCTGGATTGGGAGAAAATACCTCCTCTAAGATGAACGAAGCAGCGAAGCAGTCCAATCAGAAGCCACGTACGCCGGAGAGCCCAAGCCCCGCCCCCCACTTGCCAGTATAAAAGTAGCGATCCCGACAGTGGGAGACGCGAAGGAGACAGGTTCTGCAGAAGAAGCTACAGGGAAGCCACCGCCAACGAGTGACGTTCTACGAGCTCCTCGGCGGTACGACCCAGGGATACTGTAGGACCGAGCCTTCCTGCAGCGCCGCTCAGCGGCAACTCACTAGCTTAGACAAGTAGGGCAACAAGGTCAAAGCAAGCGGTCTCAGGACTACCTTAAGCGCCTCTCGAGGTCCGACCCTCTGTTGTCCGTGCTTCTTAGCGCTTGCTAGCTGACACTTTTTCTCTTTCTATCCTTTTTTCATCTTTCTATCTAGTACTTAAGCTCCTGGTTAGGTCACCGATTAGGATAGGAGCTGCAGTGGGCTCTCGGGCTTACCGTGGCATTTAGGCTATATATACTTCTCTCTTCTCTTCTTCAAATTTAGCAAACTAAGAAAGGGGGGAAAAATGCCTGTTACGAGGTCAGGGAACATTTCCCCACCCTTGCCCCCACCGCCCCAAACACAAGACCACATCAATCAAGTCAAAAAGGGCGGCAAAAATAAGGCAACCATGGAAGTTGCTAGCCAACAAAATCCTGAAACAAATGAAAGACCACCATCTCCAACTGAGGGGCCCCGGACGGAGGTGGTTGACCTGGCCCAGCAATGATAGTCAGACTTCTGATAGCCGGTGCTCCGCCCCCTGTGCCGGGTCACAAACCCCTCTGTCGGCGGGTGAGCAAGACTTTCTAAACAAATCGAGGCAGAACCTCTCAAAGGTTTTTGTGGCAGACTACTGCAGCAGGAGCCTAGCTGCTCTTACTGCAGTGTTTGACAAGGTCTACAGGCCCAAAAAATACACATCACACTACAGGAACAACTTCCATGGTTTCCAATGTATAAATTTGGACGACTATAATAATTTCATTCGTCACTGCAGGAACAATAAAGTGCCTTTCCACGTCACAGCCCAGCCACAAGAAGTTGCATACAAAGTTGTAATCAAAGGCCTTTACAACAACATGAGTGCCCTAGAAGTAACACAGGAAATAGCTGCCCTAAAGCTTGATGTCACCAAGGTGACGCAAATTTACTCCAAAAGAATGAGGGCCTTAGTACCAATATTCATAGTGGAAATGCCCAACGAAGTCTCCTCAGCGGCCATCAAGACGCTGACGGACCTCGCCCACTGTAGGATAAGAGTTGAGGACTATGTTCCCAAATGGACCCCCACAATGTGGCCGGGGTCTCAGGTTCCGCCATCTAACGCGGAACTGTGAGGCACCGCAAGTATGTGCCAAGTTCGCCGGCCCGCACCATGTGCGAGTGTGCGATAGCACTATGCGCAGGTGGCGCTGTGCGCAGCCACAAATCATGGGGCCAGGTGAAGGGGATGCCCCGTTTACCAGAGAACGGCGTTCCCTTCCAGACAAAATGTTAGGCCTAGAAACCATAATGCTTGGAGGCATGCAACTCAGCAGCGAGGAACATATGCAGCAATGACACACAATCGGCCAGCCGCTTCCGAGCCAACTTCGGCCCCACAAAACCAGCCAAGGGAACAAAATTCCACCCAAAGACAAGAAGAGCACCCCAAAGCTCGACAACCAGAGCACCCCAAAGCTCATAGGGACCCTCGGCAAGCGGCGGCCAACAGACCCACCCAAGTGCCAGAAACTCCTCAGCAGCCAAGGACGGCTTCTACGTGATGTTCCAGAACTGTAAGACCAGAGGAGACATGGCCACCAACATAAACTATATAAGAGCAATGGCCCAGCTAGCTAAAGATATGCAGCAAAATCCAGAATAACTTGTGTCAAATAGCCAAGCAACCACACCAACCAACACTCGCATACATGGCAGGCGAAACCACCATAAACATCCTCTCCTGGAATACCAGAGGGGCAAGAGCCAGGCTACAAGAACTCAAACATTACCTCCTCACCAATAACATCACAGTAGCGCTCCTAAACGAAACTCTTCTCACCCAAAAAGCACGCTTCAGCATCCCGGGTTACACAGTCCATAGAACAGATAGGCCGGAGGGACAGGGAGGGGGAGGGACCGCCATAATTATAAAAAAACAGCATCCAGCACTCACAGAATAACATTCCAATGCTTAACTCTATGGAGGCAACAGCGATCAAATTAAAAATACACAACCAACTCACAACACTAGTTAGCACATATATACCCCCGCACCAACTTGACGTTAGAGACTTAGACACACTCATCAACCTAGACAGCACCCTACTTGCAGCAGGAGACTTTAATGCCATTCATCAAGCCTGGGGAAATTCCTCCAGTAACCCTGCTGGTAATGCGCTATACTCGCACATGAATAAATCGAGCAGAGACTACTTCATAGCTCATCCCGACACGCCCACCTACATACCTACAAACCGTCACCACACGCCCCATATATTAGATATCGCAATACTAAGAAATACCACATTTCGGTACCAAATTCAAACAGTAGATTCACTCGCATCAGACCACTTAGTAATACAGATACAGATTGAAGACACGCCAATTTACCTACCCCCGGTTCGTTTCAGAAACTATAATGCCACAAACTGGAATGTATTCTCACAGCACCTAAACCGCGTCCTCCCCCTCCCGTCCCCCCCCCCCCTCACGCACGAGGAAGTAGACCAAGCAACCCTGAACCAAGAAGGAGCCATACAGGGCGCCATATCGGCTGCTGTCCCACTTAAAGCCCCATCCCGGCACGAAATCACCTACCCACCGGACCTGCTAGCCCTCATGAGGGAAAGGGACCACGAAAGACGCAAGTGGCAACGAACCAGAAATCTCGTTCACAAAGTAAACACGGCAACCCTCAACAGTCAGGTAAAAACGCGTCTCTCAGAAATTGCGAAACGACAGTGGGATCAAACATTAGAACAACTCCGACCGGGTGGACAAGCAATTTGGCAATTAACTAAAAGATTAATCAAAGAACCACTAAACATCCCACCACTAATAAAACCCGACGGCACTTTTGCGGAGGAAAATGCGGAAAAAGCCAATACCCTGGCGATTACACTAGAAATGACCTGCACACCTAACACGACGCTAGGCGATGACGATCATGATGCCGAGCTGGAAACAAATATGCGTAACGTACTTACCCAGGCAGCGTACAACAAAAGTCGCAAAACAAATCCAGGCGAGCTGCGCTGGATAATTAAGCACCTACCAGACGCAAAAGCCCCCGGACCCGATGACATACCAAATTTGGTGTTGAAGCAGCTTACCGACGATGCACTGCAATAGCTATCTAACATATGCAATTACTGTCTGCAGGATGGTTACTTTCCGACGCCCTGGAAAATTGCCAATATTTTGATGTTCCCGAAACCAGGAAAGGACAGAAAAGATCCGAATAATTACAGGCCCATAAGCCTCCTGAAAACCATCAGCAAGGTCGCGGAAAAAGTTATACTGAAGCGAATAACGTCACACGTTAAACGACATGACATATTAATTCATGAACAGTTCGGCTTTAGGGCACATCTCTCCAGTACCCTGCAGCTTACAAGAACAGTAGAACACATCACCCAGATCTTCAATCAGAAAAGATCAACAGGGATAGTATTCCTGGACATCCAGCGTGCTTTCGATACGGTACACCACCAGGGTCTCATACACAAGCTCCAGCAGCTGAACTTTAACGACAGTATGATTAAACTGATAGCGCACTATCTCACAGACAGTTCCTTTACAGTAACCACAAGGAATGCAACCTCCAATCCCCGCCCAATCAGGGCAGGCGTACCACAAGGAAGCCCAATCGGTCCGACTCTTTTTAACTTATACATTAATGACATACCCAAAACCAACCACACGCAATTATCCATTTACGCGGATGACACCGCCATCGCGGCACAGTCCTGGAAACCAGAATTGGTAACCACAAGACTCCGAGATGCCCTTGACGACTTAGAGCCCTGGCTCAGTAAATGGCGCATCAAAGTAAACACGGACAAAACACAAGCAATCCTTTTTTCAAGGCGACTAAAACACCCACGACGAAGCGCGCCTCTAAGCCTCCATGGTGACGCCATAAAATGGACTAATAAGGTAAAATATCTGGGAGTCACCCTAGACTCAAAACTCACCTTCGCGGACCATGTTATTATCATTAAACGCAAGGCCAATGCCCAACTAAGTAAAATCTATCCGCTACTCAACCGAAATTCAACACTCAGCCAACAACTAGGCATCACGCTTTACAAAACGCTCATACGACCAATCTTCACATATGCGGCGCCCGTATGGGGACACTGCGCAAAAAGCCGTATACAGCAACTGCAAATTCTGCAAAACAAGGTACTCAGAACCATCGCAAAAGTTCCCCGAACAGTTCCCTTAGATTTACTACACAGTGACATGCATATGCACACAGTGGAGCAATTTATCAAAAGGCTGACCCTAAATATGTATGACACCGCGAAGACCAATCACAATCCTCTGATTCGGCAACTGGGACAGTATGCAACAATTGCTAATAAGCACAAGCGGCCCCTAGCGCTCTTTGACAGAACCATTCCCCTCAACAAACACAGCAATGATTCCACAGCAGATATAATCAGGCACCTTCAGGCTCTTGTCCCCCCATAAACTGAAATAATCCGTTGCCTAAAGTCCCTGGATGGTTAGTAACACCCCATCCAGGGCGGCCCGGGGTACCAGGGCAGCCCCAATGTTGATGACACAAAGCCAACTACACGGACCTGATCAGGCAATCTGTAAATAGTTATCTGTAATATATGTGTAAATATGTATCCATTAAAAAAAAAATTAATTAATTAAATAAATGAATTAAAAAAATAAGTCTACCTACCCACTCCCTATATTCCCTATATCCACATCTGTACATAACATAGAGAACTGTTTATTGTATATATGTTTCAGGACAGGCAGCTGACGCTGTGACCAACAATGCAGTTCCCTCTCCGACTGCAGCCACAATTACAGGTAATGTACACCTTTGTTCGCATTAAGCATGGCACCTACCCGACATCCTGCTCTCAGCATGAAACCTCACTACTAACATTTAGGTCCCAGGTCTGGGCAACTTTCCTAACCCCACTCTGTCTGTATACTCCCTTGTATATAGGCGTCTATTTTAGTAATCACCCACTAACATCAGGTTTGCTTCGGCGGTACCTGACACCATTTTTACCACCTTCCTAACCATCCTAGTAGAGTAGTTAGTGCATGGTAGGGGAGGCGACGTAGATCCTTTTCGGATGATCGCCACCAGGGCTGGCGGAGGCGGGGCCACCCAAATAAAAAAAAAAAAAAATAAAAAAAAGTCAACGCTGCAGACGCAGCGAAACCTTCTCCAAGAAAACTTCGACCGCGCCACTGAAGATGTCCACCGTAGTTGTGGACGAAACGTCTGGGACTTCTAACACCAGCAGACCACGGCAAAACAGCCCGGAAACATTTCTTAGTAACTCTGTTTAATTTCTCCTCCTGCTGCATGCGTATCAATTTTAGTTGTTCTAGGAGAACAACCTTTTGCAGTCAGGTGTTTTGTTTCTGGGGTTTCAGGTAATTTGCATTTATTCGATTGTGTATCTGTTTCATTAGCGTTCATTGGAATTTAGGGCAATGCTCTCATTATTTGTAGATTCAACTTCAACTTGCTCAATTACAGCATTTGGTAGCTGTTCTTGCAAACCTTCCCCACCCATAGCACATTCACTTAAACAGTAAACAGAACAAAAAACTAAATGAACTAGCCGCAAGGGAGTCAAAAGGACCAACTTAGTTTATTTACTTAGTGACCTATACTTGTTTGGAGTTGATGACGCTGTAAGTGTATCACATTACTTTCCTGGAAATGCATTGCCATCCAGCTGTTGCCTAATTAATAGTAACAATGCTCAGCTGACACTACATACAAGGTCGTGTTTACAGGTTAAGCTGGCCTCCATGAGATTAGTAGCGTCGCTAGGCCTCTGCGTTTTCAGAGGTGATCCAGTGTGAAATTTTTTCAGTAGCACAGGGATGATGTCAATTACCATTGTACTTTCAATAATTAACATCTTACGTATAAATGCTGCGACTATTTATGTTTATAAACAACTTCAAATCCCATGAAAATGTTAAATTTCTTAAGAGAAATTAATTATGAGCTGGTAAAACTAGCACCAGAAAACAAGAGATATAAGATAATTACATTTTGTAACTATTCGGACCAGAGGTGTCACAATAATAAACAAAAGATTGCCAATAAAACGTATATAGATGGTAAACTCGGCAGCATCCAGGTGCAATCTTTATGCAGAAATAAAGGCAAGTAAAATCATGAATTTTATAGCTGTTTACAGGAAAGTCATTTGTATACCCCTTTGGAAAGCGTCTTTAAGAACCTAATAGAATTTATGATGAAGCAAAAAGTGCATTTGAAACAGTCCTTTTTTCCCCAAGGTAGTATTATTTTGTTATGTACTTTAATATTCACTGTAATTTTCCAATATATTTATATTTTTATAGCAGATACATATAACATGTGTCATATTACAGATTACGTTTGAAATTGCACTTGATAGTACAAACCAAAGGATACTACAAACTTTTAAATTTGGCTCCTGAGATCGATTTTATTCTTACCTGGAATCCTACTAATGGTTGGGTTGCTTTCTCCATCAAAAAGTTGAAGTAATTCTTCCCATCTTTTTAACTTCATTTTTGGATTTGCCGTGGATTTACGTTCAGTTTTTCATTTTAGTTCAGTCTTTATATTCTGAATCTTTTTCTGCACTTGCTGTGGAATTACTTTTCTGACTAAAGTTTCTTCCAGCTTGATGCGCGTGATTCGCAAAGCGTTCATTTTTTCTTCTTTGATTCTTGGGATCTGAGATTTATTCAAACTATTGGAAACTTCTTAAGAATTGCTACAAACGTATTCTGAATATTCACTTCGTCTGACATACTTGCCATTAGGCATAAAACTTTAAGGTTAGGTATCGTATTCCCAAAACACTTCTGTGCAGTACACATGAGTGGCAGCACTTGGCAGACGACAGCTACGCGCGCAACGTATTTCAAGCTTTTGCTAGGAAAACATCTAGCAAAAGCTTATTAGATTAAGATTTTTTTATGCATGAGTTGAACAAGCCAAAACTTAATCTTGTAGAGTAGTCTGAAAGTTTTCGCTTTAACTTAAAGACTAATCTTCATGACAAATCTTGGATTTTGTGCATTCCACCCATTGTTTCGAAAATTAACAAATAAACGTTCACATATATCAAGAAATCTTTAAATTCAATTCATTTATGATCACATCCTACCATCCAAGCATGTAGGTTAAGAATTTCGTACTCACCGACTGAAGCTAGCTGAAAAATACAGAAAACGTGGCAAAGCAGTAAATAAGTAAACCGCTAAGTCTGGCGCGACTAGCCAATTACAGTTTCGCCAACAGCAAGAAATACACTTCTTATACAGCGGCAAATTCAAACCAGTTAAAAACAGCTTTACAGCACCAATCCACAGTTTACACCAAACACCGAGGACCCTGCCCTGCTTCCTTCCAATCCGCCCCACAGTACAGTAATTAACACACCTGCCATGATAGAAAGTAAACGAAAACGCTTGATTTTCACTTATCACATCAGTGCACAAGAAAGAAATACATTAAATGGTTACAATTTTACACTTAACTCATTTTACCCCAAAAACGTACTTAACACATGTGTGCGCTAATCCATCGATGTCCTTTCTTCTGAGGATATTTTCTGTAACTTATGACTTATGATGCTTTCTGGCCTTTTGCAGATCTCAGAGTTCCTCTTCCTGCTCTGTGCAATCCTTTGAACATCTTTTTTATTTTTACAGCGACGTTGTAAAAGTGGATATGGGTTGATTTTTGATGGAGTGCAGTGTCTTTAGTTTGTTATAATGATGCATTTTGAACTCACTAATGGCTTGAACGCGTGTCAAATGTTGGTACACTGGTAGTATCTTTGCTACTACAGTAGAACTCAGCTTATATGTTCTACTGTGACTTTCTGGCTGCTTTCCCTCAGCTTGCTGTGTGTTGTATAAACACCACGACCTGGTCCTTTTCGGTACACGATACTGTATGTTTTTATCCTTTGACATGCAATGGCTGAGAGTGGCATACACTGCTCTCTTCATTGCTTTTACATTAGGGATGTTACTTTTTTTTTTTTTTTTTGTAGTGTTTAACGCCCGATTTAACTACTTATGGCACCGCAGGCGGAGGTATGTTACTGATGACCTGTCTATAATAATTGGTTAACTTTGTTATTGTGCCGCCTTTCAGGCTGCCTTCTTTTCGCCCACGTAATTAATTTCTTTCGCTTTCCACTCTTACACAGTTGCGAAGAGCAGTTCCAACACGCTTTGACATTAGTTCACACCTTTCTCAGTGGGGTTGATCTGGACCTTAAATCTGTATAGCATTAAGATGTATATGTGCGTTAGCATCCCCTCTGAAATTATTATACTGTATCTAAAACCATTTTCAATTGATATTTCCAAAATCTTCCCAATATCCTTTTTATGGTATTAGATGACCCACCATAATTTTCTTGGCACTGGCCAGAGATTTTGTTTCTTTCATACCAAACACTGAACTTCAGTTGATTCACCCAAGACCTATTTTGTTGTCGCACAATGATGGCAATACTTTGAAAATATGTGATAGTCTAATGTAATCCGGTAAGGATATATATATATATATATATATATATATATATATATATATATATATATATATATCGTAAAGCAAACTCCACAAGTTGACCTCGCTTATGACATGTGGCATCATAGGAAACAGCAATGTCAGTTACCTGATTACCCACCGTTGGGTGAGCTTTATGCACTACGCCTTTAGCCCTAAGAATTAATGGAATTTTCTCATTATATCATTCGAGTGCCGTTCATTCTCATACCTATAGAAAACTGTTTGAGACCTTGCTGTCCCTTGCCTAAAGTGCCAAAAGTTTCTACTACAGCAGTGTTACATGAAGTGCAGATCTTTGAGATGTCTTATGCGAATTTTTAGGAGAACTGTATACACTTCCAGAAACATACCCACACAAATTGCACTTTACAATTATTTCGGAACAAAAATTCCACATACACACTTTTGTTTTTGCATACACTGCAAAGAAACTCCCTTACAAGTTCCTACCAAACGCTTTTATGCACTAGAAGATAATCCACAAATTCCCTAGTATATTGTTTGGAGGCACTATTTGTGGCATCAGTGAAGAGATTAATTTTTTTTCTCTGAAACACCACTAACCATATTGCTTTCATTACGCTGGTCAACAAAATTTCAGATGTTTAATGTTAGTAAGAATCACCCCTTATACTTCTTTTGACTTGTGTGTGCTGATTACAAATGTTTTTGCAGAACCTTTCCATCACCTATAGTTTTTGAGCAATTGCATTAATACGATTTCTGGCAATTATACAGTTAATATGTGTAACACCTAACCTTGAATACCTTTTACATGCCTAAAATGAATGTGAAGTAGATTTTTACTGTACTTTGCTTGAGGAATATCTGTGAAGTGTCCAACAGTAGTCTGCCAACATATTTGGAGTCCATTTTCCCTGGTAGCGTCTTTCCATTTCAGCGATGTCCTGATGGAAACACTCGCCATGTTCGTCGCTGTCAGCGCCGAGGTTCTCAGGAAAGAATCCAAGATGGGAGTCCAACATGTGTATGTTTAGACATATTACATCCCATGACCTTGTAGTTCTCAATCAGCTCACTGACAAGTTCTGCGTAATGTTCAAACCTACAGTTTCCTGGAAAGTTTATGACAATATTTGTGAAAGAGAACCGTGTAGCTCTTTCTTGCATATTTCAAAGGCTTTCAAACTGCGAATCTTTCATAGGTTCTCTGGGGGCCAGCAAATATTCCCTCTTTTAGTTTTTGATCTTTGAAAACTTAGATTTCTGGAAGAGAGATGCACTCCTATCACGATCAATTGCTTTCACAAAGTTCTTAAACAAACCTAGGTTGATGTGTAATGTAGACAATAGGATTTTGACAGTACCTACAAGTGGTTGATGAACATTTGCCTGTCCTGGGTTTATTTACTCTCTTTGGCCAACTTTTTTTTTTTTTTTTTTAACTTAATGATTTCTTTTGTCTCTACTATCCCACATGCACAAGAAACAGCAACATTTTGTGTAACCAAGTTGTAATCCAAGTAAGATAGCTATCATTTTAAAAGCTGCACATATCTGTTACAAGTAGACATATCGGATATTGGATAGCAAGAGTTGCATGTTAATGTAATTCTCCTTTCTACCATGAACCATAGAAATGGATGGAAACTTATTTCCATTATGTAGCAGGACTCCTTTCAAGCTTGTTGAAGAGTCAATGAACAAACGCTAATCTTCAGGCTTATGTTGAACACTCTAGGGACTCCATCAAAGAATAGACATCATTACAGATAACTAGGTCCTCCTGTTTAGAAAATAAATGCTCAAATTCCTTTTGGCGTTGATGAAAAGAACTTATTTTGGTGACATGTTGCAGGAGGTGCCAGCCTGTCAATCATGAAGTAACTCGGCTTTACTTTTAGATAACCCAAATGTCACGAACCAAATCATGTAGATCCTTCTGTGTTAATAAGTGCGGCTTGTTTACTGTAACTCCCTCCACAAAATCTAGGTCACTTTGTTGTAATTCGGTATCAACACTTTTAAAATTTTCGGTCACATTACTGTCTTCGGGTGGGGTTGGTGTGGGAAGGCATGGTGCATGAGGCACTGGTCGAATTGCTGATTCCAAAGATGAATATTTAACAGTATGTTTGGACTTGGAACTCATTGAAGATATATTTGTCAAGCAGAAGTAGCAGTCTGTTATACGATCCTTAGATTCCCGCCATATCATAGGAACTGCAAAAGGCATATGAGGTGCCCTTTTAACCAGCCAGTTGAAAGTGTTACACATTTGGCACAACATATTTCCGGAGCCCAAAACTTATTCTCATCTATTTTGTCAAAATAACACTCATAAGCTCTTTTAAATCGAGGAGTCCAATTTCACCTCTGCGCTTTTAAAGCGAAATGTAGCAAAATTTGTTTTTATCGTTTACAAATTTGCAAGTCATCCTCCTAATTCCCAATGCTTAAGAAAACGCACTATTAGAAATGCTACACTTATTAATTTACAACTGATTAGTCACAGTATTAGCTTCTTTCTATAAACAAAGCTTCTATTCCTTTGGCAACTATGCAAGACAATTTCTATCTGCAGCAAACCTTCCTTGTCTGCTGTTGGAGTAAACATTCACCTGGGCGGGAAAAGAATCAGCAGAAATCATACACTTAACGTTTTCACTGTCTAGCATTATCACCATTACCTGCATTAGTCTCATTGTTAACACTACTTGCACTTGCACTGTAAGAATTGTCAATTGTACATAGTCAAACATTTGTTATTTTGGGCACCTTGCCCTAGCAGCATTGCTTTTCTAAGGTGGTCTCCTTCTTGCTTGTCTGTATTTACTTCTAGGAGTTTTCTGTCTTTCCATGCTTATAAATAAGTCATAGAACCACAACACTTCACAGAATATTGACAATGAATTTTGTGAGAAAAAAAATCTAGCTTTCTGATAAACACATGAAACTCACATGGTCCCTCAAAGCATATAAACATAGAAGTCATGATGGTGCTACACAAGACAAGCTATTTTTAAAATCATAAATATAACGCACAAATAAAGTGATCCTGAAGAAATATATAGCTTTATAGCTTCACAAATCTTTAAATGCACTTTCTACAGTTATGTCAAACTTAATTTTTGATAAAACTTATTTTTTAGCATTTGTATTGATCAAGTAATACAAATGGCGGCAGCCAATCAGTAGCAAGCCCTCTTTTGAAGGTCTTCAAGCGCCATATTCAAAATAACATAAAAAAAAGCATAAAATAACAACGCATAGCTTCCCTGCATAAAAAGCAGCGTGCATCTGATATCTAATTTCCACGCACATGGAGCTTGAAAATGGCCTTTGGAGGCTTTAAAATGGCGCAACAAACAAAATAATGGTAGCATCTGATAGAGCAAAGATGAATATTTTTAATGCAAAAAACAAGAAATCGAATTTTTGTCCGGAACTCGCAAAGGTTCAGTCATTTGTACCTTAAGCTTGGAAAGAGGACTACCACATGTCACAAATGTCTATTGCAAATCGTTAAACTTTAATATGTATTTATTGAACTTGAAGCCAGCGCATAACCAATAAACTGTTGTCGCACTCTGCCTTTACTGCATTGCAGTTTCTTGTTAATGTGTTTTTTAGAGTTGCAGGCAGAGTTTCCCAACCATTGTTTTATTTTCACGGACGGTTCAAAGGATGACCGTGGTGTGGGATGTGCTTTTGTTTTTAATTCGCGGAGTTACGCGTTTCACCTATTGGGGTAGTGTTCAATTTTTACCGCCGAACTTTTCAGTATTTATCAAGCTCTTGTTTTTATCCGGGGACAGGATTTTAGGCAGTTTGTTATCTGTAGCGATTCCCTCAATGCACTACAGGGCCTGCGTGAGCTGTATCCATACCATCCTTAGATACAGAGTATTCAGAATCACCTGCATTCGCTCGCTGATGCTGGCGTCATCGTGTCGTTTGTTGGGTTCCTGGTCACGTAGGTGTGAGCGGGAATGAGTAAGCGGACGCAGCTGCCACGTCTCCAATTTTAAATCCTAACGTTTTTAGCTCCACTGGTCCTCCCAATGATGCTCGTGTCCTGCGCCGGGCCATTCTTTCGCGCTGGTTCGCGGAATGGTCCGGGGTGCATGGGAACAAACTCAGAGAGGTCAAGTCCCTTCCTGTCCCCTGGACTACTTCTTCGCGTGCATCTCGCCGCGATGAAGTGATTTTAGAGCGACTGCGTATTGGACATTGCCGTTTTAGCCATGAGTACCTTTTACGTGGGGAAGCCGCTCCTCAATGTGCTCCGTGCAATGAGCCTTTGACGGTGCGTCATTTTTTATTGGAGTGTCGCCTTTTTACTGTGCTGCGTGGGTCCCTGTCTCTGTCTCCTGACCTCCCCACCCTGCTAGGCGACAATCCTGCTGCATGTGAGAGACTTTTAACTTTTGTTCGCCGCTGCGAAATGTATAGTTGGGTGTAATTTTATCACGGGGTTTCATCTTTTACCGACCTTTCAGTCCCTCGGTTTTAAGCTGGTTATGGTAGTCCTTTTATGATCTCCATGACTTCTTGGGCGGTACTCCTGTTTTAGCGGTTTTTTATGGCTTATAATTTTTAGCTCTTTTGCTTACCATAGGTCGCTAATAACCTCGGCAGTTGTGCGCCCTTAAGCACTATTATTACTACTACTACTACTACTACTACTACTACTACTACTACTACTACTACTACTACTACTACTACTACTACTACTACTACTACTACTACTACTACTACTACTACTACTACTACTACTACTACTACTGTTCATGTGTTTTGCAGAACCTATATGCTGTGAAATACGATTACGTTGGTGTTTTATCATCGATTGTTATTGAAATGTCACAAAAACTGCACTTCAGAACAGAACCGTCGCTCTGAATTCCATCTACACTAAATAACAATTTCGCGTATTTTCCCGGCGTTAATTTTCTGTTTCGGCCTACTGGCAGCACATAGAAATAGCAGACCGCACTGGTGAAATATTTGTTTGAACTGAACAATTAAAACTTCTTTGGCCTGCTCCAGCACTTAACAACACTTAAATGGTGAAATGCTGTAGTGGTAAATTTGATTTTACCATCTCCCTTCCCTATACAATATTGTAAAAGTGTATTTGAAAAGATACTGTTAAAATTATGTGAATAAATTGTGCAAAGTAGCAAAATAAAAATGGGGGTTTAAAGTGGAAAAGGGTGATAAAATTAAAAAAGCTGCAAAAAGGTGCTTGGATTGGAAAAAAAGTGCAACCAAAAACTGAGATAGGATGTTTATTTAATGTTTTAGTTGCAAGACAGGCTTATATATCCATTATATCAGAAAAAAAAAATGAAGGTGCAGCACTTAAAATTCCTATCTCTAATAATCAGCACAGGTTGATTATTAAGTGCTGTTCCCTTTCCTAGATATGATGCTGCATTTATCGTATAAATCAGGTATTGTCACAGGGCATTACAATTTTCATTCCGTATCTATTATGTTTTGATGGTAGATGCACTCTAAATGGACATTTCCCGCTGAAGCCAACAAGCTGTTCATCGATGGTGAGTCGCCCTCCGTGGTGTAATGGTTACCATGCTAACTTCATAAACCCAAGGTCGCGGGTTTAAACCCGGCGGAGTACGATGGAATTTTTCGGGCGTAAAATCCTTAGCATGGCTTCCTTCGGAAGGGAAGTAAAGCCGTTGGTCCCGCGTCGTAGATTTACGGCACGTAAAAGAACCTCAAGCCTGATAGGCCTCTGAGCCAAATTAATCGGTCTTTTACGCCCAGTATAGAATGGGACGCTGAGAACCACAGCAGTTAAAGATTGTCCATAAATAACACTCCATTTACCATTTTATCGATGGTGACAAATGCTCCAGATTTGTAACTAGTTCGACAGTTCTGGAGAAGAATTTCCCATATTTCTGAGATAGCGGCCAACTTATTTTGAGACTGCCGTTGTAGTCTCGTTGCTTTGGAGTCAAATCTTATGCAGTTTATTAGAACGTTGAATCTTGTTTTGACAGCATTGCCACATATCCCTCACCGCAAGGCGAATCAAATACATCAGTTGATAAATGGCTATTCTTCGTTGCTGCACATAAAATAATCAACCCTGTTAGTGCCTTCGATTCAAGAAGTGTCACATCGGAAACAGTGGCTTTATTTTGCGCTTGCTATTTCAATTTCTTCGTCTGTGTGTTCCAATATTACATTCACAATATCTTCTGAAAGGAAAAGCTGCAAGTACTGAAGTGGCTCATTACACAAACGAGCAGCACTGGTTGGACCAGGCTGAATGTGCACAATGTTCCTTGCTGGGATTTTAGTTTTTGAAGTCGAAGTACATGTTTTCCATTGAGCACTTCCTGCCACATTAGGAACGGTTTCTCCACTATTCTCCATTTGTGTCCTTTCTGATGAGCTATCTAGTTTCCTTTTCTTCTGTACATTATTTACAACTTCACATTCTTCTTGGGCTTCATTTGATAAAGAATTTCCCTTAGTATTTTGTGGCAAATACTCCGGGTCAGAATCATCAATATCAAGCTGCAATTCATCTTCAAAAATTGCGTCACAGTCAAATGTGTCTTCGAAAAAGATTTTTAACATTTCGTCCTCTGTCATAATTTGTTTATAACTCAGTCATGTTCAGCCTAAAATATAACAAAATTACTCAACCTAATCCATCAAAAACGCTTGAAAATTATTATTAGTATCCGAGCAATATTTACTCACCTGAATCTGGAAGAAGGTCACAAGCTGTTAGATAAAACATGAACATGCTAGAAACCACAGGTACTGAACCCAAAATATAAAAAGTTGACTCAAAACAACTCCGCAAAAGCTCGAAAAAATATTACATTAATATTAACCATGCGTAAAATCTACTCACCCGATTCCGGAAGTTAGAGATGAGCACGAATACCTCTAATTGTCACATACACTTAAAGACAAATAAACGATGATAGCATATATAGCCATTTGTAATAATGGCGTGCGAAACAATTAAAAACCACCGTTGTTCGAAAGAGTATGCGTAAATTATTGGCAGGTTAGGGGAAGGTCGTATGGTATCGGACACCTAGGGAAATAATGGCGAAGTGTTTAACCTTTGGTATAATTGGTTATTATTCTTTATTTTTTAATAAACATAAATGTTGTTAAACATAAAAGCAACAAGCAGTGGGGTATTTTAAATATTTAACAAAGTACAAAATGGTCGTCCTGTTTCGGACACTTCACTTTTTTGTACTCAGCCATGTTTTACCCTGTTAGTGTGTTGAATTATTCTTACATCCATCAGAGTGATAGAGTAAGGCACTCCCCTCAAGATTGATACAATTCTCAAAGTCTCTCCACAAATGATGTATACTGTTGTTTCGTCGTTAGTATCAACATTTAGAGAAGTCTTGACTCTCTGGGATCCTTTCTTCTCTCCTTTCGAGAGCTGAGCCTTCCTATTTGTCTCCTTTTCCTCGAGTTGGCACTTAATACGGACTTGAAGTCAGAATTACACTTTTCCCCCACGCCGTTTCAGAATGTTCACTAGGGAAGGGACTTTTGTTTTTTGCAGTGGGTCTGACTTTGAAGGTATCGGTTCAGTAGATGGATTCTTCTTGGAGGTGGTATTTCTGATTTAGATGACCTAGGCCCATTCTGTGGAGAAAAAAGTACAGGGCTTTGGGATCTGAATCAATAAGCCTATTCTCAGGAGAAATAGGTGGCACGTCACTCTCTGATGTGTGAACATTCAGATCAATGAATTTGTTTGGATTTAGTGGATACATCCCTGTGCAATAAAATGCAGTTTGAGTCATTTCCATTCTGCATACCTTACCAAATGCTATGTCTGTCACTGCTATTTTCAGGTTCATGTATTTTCTCATCCATGCTTGTTAAATCTTGAGAGGTTTCATTACTACCCTATCGAGAGGTTGGAGTTTGTGGCTAGTATGTGGTGGTGCACTGAACATGTGTATGTTACGAGAACGAACAAACCTTATTACATCTAAATCTTTTTGCCTGGAATTTCCAACAATTAGAAAAACAGAATTTTGTTCAGTACGTTTATTCTTACAACAAAAATTTTCATCCACTTAAGGAAGCCAACTTTCGTTATCCAGCAACTCGGTTGTGCGTCAAACACACTACCTTCTGGAGCATCCTTTGTCAACGCAGCTCCATCCTTACCCCTGGAAAGAAATAAAAGGGACACAAACTGTCTCCTGAAGCATTAAAGCATATAGCCTTCCAGCTTGTTTTTTCCCTTTCGGTGACATAACTTTCAGCTGATTGGTGTGCCCCCTGAAACACCAGTCTCATTAGCGTTGAAAATCCTTGACGGACTAAACGAAAACTTCTGCATGAGCTCACAAGTTGGACATAAAAGCGATCCACTTGTTTTTGAATCCTGTTGCTCGTTGCACTGGTAGATTGAGCAAATCTTAAGCTCAGATGTGGATGTCTCGGCATAAAGGAATAATAAAACCCTTTTCCTGCTATCTTTTTTTCTTCTTCGTTGAATTGATGTTCTGTTTTAAGTTCTTCAGCAAATTGATACACAAATTTCAGTCATTGAATGGCAGTAGTAATACATACGGATTAGCAAGTTGGATTAACATAATCCTGCCACCGGGGTGTATTAACCGCTAGTGTCGCGTTAATCCTATGGATTAAGATAAGGCGGGAAATTTGAAAAAAGCATATGTTTGAGGGGATTAAGCGATACTCCGTTTGAATGCGTTGTCATATAATTAAGGGACAATGCGACGGATTATGCAAATGCGTAAAAAATTGAAAAAGTAATGATTGAGGTGGCAGGATAGGCGAAAACCCAATTTCTAATGCGTATGCATACTAAATAATTCTTTATTCTTCAATATTTTCATTCCATAATTTCAAGTACTCATATGGTTATAATATACAATATGGTTCATAAATATGACACACCTAAAATAATAATATAAATTGTTTTTTTCCACTGCACTGAGAGAGAAAATGATTTATAAATGCTTAATAAATATGATATTGAACGATGTCGAAGCACTGAATGACAATGATTCGTGGAGAACGGTGGAAGGAGGTCGATTGTTGGAGGTATCACAGTTGATGTGTATGTGACGAAAATTTGTATCGATGTTGTCGGTGGTAGGCGGATACATTGGAACAATGATGTTGCGAAGGCAGTGTGTCCAGCGACCGGGAAAATCGGGAAAAGTCAGGGAATTTAAAATTTCTGGAAAAGTCAAGGAAAGGTCAGGGATTTAATAAAAAATGGGGAAAATTGCTGATGTTTTTGTTTGACCAATGCTTTAAATTGGGGACGGCTATTTGTGGCGCGGGTGCAAAATTGTATGAAACTGTTAAGAATTTCCCTTGTCATGGCAACGAGCCTGCAAACGGTGAACTGCGCTGGTGCCGGCCCGTAGCAGTGTCACTTGTGATTACAAGTATTGTTGGCTTGTGATAGAAGAAGAAAAACCAGAGTGAGACTCACTCCTCGAAAATCAATGCAAGAGAGAAAATTGCTGAAAGGTAAGTGGTGATTGTTCATTATGTAAAATTATTTAGTATAGTGCATTGTCGTTTAAATCAAGTTCATCCTTTTCTGCCAGCTGCCGTTTTTCCGACAATGTGAACTAACAAGTTTTATCCTTTGCCGCTAAAGAAATTGGGAAGTTGCTTTGTTTCATTTTGGTTAACCTTTTTATGTGTATTTTAGCGCAAAACAACTAAACTAACTCAAGTACAACTCCAAACATTGCGTTGCATGTGGCCGTTTATAGCCTGCGTCATCTTTACTGTCCTTAGCCACTAGAGAACTTATGTACCTTTGTTTCATTTTGTTGAACCTTCTTATGTGTCTTTGAATGCTAAACAACTAAAATAATTAAACCCGTCTGTGGTAGCGTGTCTGCTTCACATTCAACAGATCGCGAGCTCGAATCTCGCTAAGAATGAGTTACCCAGATATGATTTTTATCGGCATTTTCCCTTACTGCAAAAGACAATGTTGAGTAACTTTAGGCTCCCTGGACTCCGAGCTCATTCAAGCATGATTTCACCTATTTCATTCATCGTCCGATATGACCAAACCAGGTTAAAGGACTTGAAGCTAAAAAAAATTGTTTATACATAAAATCTTCTCAAACTAGCGTTCCGTGTACCTCTTAAAGCATGTATCATATTTGTAAGCTATGGTACTCGTAATCAGCATTTACTTTTACTTTTAATCCATGTTACGTACGTACTTTTTTATTTTAGTATTATTTTTACATGCGTTTTTCACATTGTATTTTTTGTGCTTGTCCACGTAAACAGCTTGTGTTCATAGTAATTAGTATGCCCATTTCCCTTGCAAGTGGTTTAGAGTTCGAATCACGGCGGTGGCTTGCTTATGCCGGGATACGATGAACTTCGTAACGTGAACTTAACGTGACGTAACTTGAAATTCTAACACCTATTAAATGGAGCTATTTAGAATTAACTTAACATGATTTAACTTAGTGCGATGCAATTTCCCGATACGTTAAGTGAAGGTAAATAACTGATCGGTGTGAAGCGTAGAACGAACAGTTGAAAACTACCACCAGGAATCATTTCTGTTACGTTAAATGCATCCTAATAAACGTTGAATTTAACAGCATTTAACCTAACGTTAGAGAGCCGCGCCGAGGCCGAGTGGTTTGACCACTCTCCTCTCACCTAGACGTAGCGGGTTCGATTCCAAGCAACAGCATGCGAGATTTGTGGTGGACAAAGCGGCGCAGGGACGGGTTTTCTCCGGTTTCCCGCGCCATCGCATTCCACCGATTGTCCATCTTCATTCCATGTATCACCAGTGTCATCGCCTGCGGTGCCTCAAGTAGTAAAATCGGGCGCTAAACACTTATAAATAAAGACATAATTCACGTTAAGTAAAGTTCATCCTAATCCCGGCATTATTTCCTTGTTTTTACCGTAAAATGGGGTGAATATCAACGGCTTTGTATGTTTCGCTGTGCATAAATGCCATAGAAATTACCCTACAGTTACCAAAATTTCAGTTATATGCTAAACAATATGTGCCATCACTTAACATAGGTAATGGGAAGGAATAATTTGACACTATCAAGAAATTGGATTGTCACGGTAATTTAACCCTAAATAGGGTTTTATACAATGTTTAGACTTTCAAGTTACGTCGCATCAAGTACATTATAATTCCAGCATAAGAGGTTTTTTATTGTTTTTAGCGCCCGCTTTTACTGCTCTGGCACCACAGGCAATGACACTGATGAAACATGAAGATGGAGCACCGGTGGAATGTGATGGCGGGGGAAACCGGAAAAAAACCGCCTCTGCGCTGCTTTATCCACCACAAATCTCACATGTGGTCGCTTGGGATGGAACCCGGGCCGTCTAGGTGAGAGGCAAGTGGTCTGACCACTCGGCCATGGCGCGGCCTGCATAAGAGTTTGCCAGTCTCAAACTTGTCATAAAATGTATATACCTAAAATCATTTCAGTATCACTACACAGCTTCTATTTGCTATCTTATTTTGATATTGTTTGAAAAGTCGCAATTTTCTTCTCACTTATGTTAAATTCCATTGCAAGGAGGGGGGGGGGGGGAGAATTGCATTGCAAATTGCAATTCTGATATACTTCTAGGAAATGTTATTACAAATAAACCGACTAATACTTAAAAACGTTACGTGAAATCTGAAAGTTCATGTATTGCTGACAATAGGTTTTTCTCAAGAGTAAGATTTTTGCCTGTAATTTATGGCCTTTCATTTGTACAGAGATAATTCCTCCAATCTACCATTAGCTCCATTTCCCCTGTTTTTTATTATCATCACTGCTGAGAAATGATTGATTTTGTGCAGAAGCATCATTTTAGTTTTTAATTGGGGTGAGGGGAGGTTCCTGAAAGAGTTTCTCGAATTTAAGTGAATTTTAATGACACGTTTATCCTAAAACAAAATTTTCTTTGGTTTAATAAATGTGACACATTTGTATTATAAGTACATCATTAATTATAAGCCAATATCCTAATTATTTTTCTAGCTTGGGGGAAGTTTACCCCTTTACCCCACTTCATGATGCCCCTGATTTTTTTAAAAACTTACAAATTATTTTCACTACTGGTTTTCAAAATTGTATTAATAAGCTCTTAAAAACACATAGATGCTCTCCAAGAAGCAGAAGTTTTAACTGAAGAAATTAAAACGCTTAGTAGTATGAGTTAACTTGGAATTCTGACAGTGTAAATAATGTGAATAAATGTAAATATTAGTTTACAGTGTTATGTATAATTTATGGTACCATATGATCTCCAATTACAAGTCAGTAGGTGAGTTATTAACTTATTAATTTTAACTATTAATTGTAATTAAGTAAATATGAAACTGTAAGTATACTTCATTGAGTTTGTGGGTATTCCTCTTCGAGACATTTCATCCGAAGCTTTGTTGAACATCTTTAGTGGTATGGCTGAAGTACTCTTTTGCTAATATTGATGCAACTTAATGCGATTAGCAACAGAGTACTTCGGCTACACCTCTGAAGATATCTAATACATTTTGAGCAAAACATTTAGAAAAAGAATGTCCAGTAGGCCATAGGCCACAAAGCAGTCTTTTTGTGTCTGACACTGACATGAAATCTTACTTTTGTTTTAATTGCGTTTAGCTGTTTTTTTCGGTCAGGGAAAATTTATCTCATGGTATGGAAAAGTCAGAGAATTTCTGCAGGATAGTTTGCTGGACACCCTGGAAGGACTGGTCTTGCTGGAAAAGATCCGCAAGGGGAAATAACACCATGGCTATTTCCTTTTTTCTGGTAGTACTCAAGTCTATAGGTGAGCGATTTGTCAATCGACCAGTAACTATTTTATACCCGCACCCCATATGTCATTCTCCAACTCATCACAAATATGTTTCCAGTGGTCACATTTAGATAGATATATCAGTCTAGACAATGCATTCCTACTATGCTTGTACCCAGTGACTGCTGCTGCCAATTCGTCCGCACTCGGGTTACGTTTGTGAAGTCTAGTCATAATTCTTCACATCTGAATGCATTTGCGCCGTTGCTCGCATATTTCACTATTCTACCAGTATGGGACTCCACGTCTAGGGGTTCTTGAGTTCTTTATCTGGTTCACCGCGCATGCCTCTTGGAGAACCTTAGTCAAATATGCAGGAGTAGTCTCTGAAGTGTTACCGTCAACACCTTTTAATCTCCATTCAAGAATGTGTGCTTGTACTGCCCATTCATATTCTATCAGTCTTTTTTCCACGGGTTTTGTCACTTTGCGGCGCGTAGTCCCCATGATCTCAAAATAAATAAATCGATGGTCGCTGAGAGTTTCTTCCTCCAATACCTGCCATCAAGCAATCTGTGAAGCGATATTCTGCGTTGAGCACGTAACGTCGATATACGATTTCACAGTTACCCCTAGCAAAGGTGGGTGCTATCCCCGTATTATGCCGCCATCCAGTCCTTCCAGTATGCGCCTCGACGATCAGCTACCGGGGAGCCCCATTGTAGCGACTTGATATTTATATCGCCAAGGAAAATGCATTCACCACCTGTATCGAGGCTATCCTGCATTAAACGATCGATATCTTTGTAAACACACCAAATGAAATATTAGGCGAACTAACAGAAGAAGTGGCAGTGTTGCAGATGTACACATCTTCTTCAGCTCGGAACTGTAACACGTTGAGTCGCTTATTCAGAAAATAGAGGGCTACATCGCCCCTCTTATCCTTGACCCAACTACTATCCAACACGCGCTTCTTATTCGGTTCACAGGCAACCATAATATCCACACCTCTCTCAATTGCCGTAGCCTCTGCCATGTCGTGACTCAAATTGGACCGCATTAAATTGGTCTACAGTACGCGGATTGTTTGTGTAGGCATCCTGAGAATTATAACTGTCTCGTTCGAACGGCGAATTCCAACTTTCGAAAGTTCGGGCACTTCATTTGGTCAAATCTATGTCCCTCCTTCTGACATTTAATGCAGAATGGACTTTGCGTACAATTCTTAGCATAGTGTCCTTCTCCACCACAGTTAAGCCAGGCCTCTTTCCCTTTAACATCCTTCTTACAATGATAGACTCTATGGCCTAACTCAAAGCACTTATAACACCTCCAAATAGTAACCCTTTCTCGGACATGACATTCAGTCCACCCAATCTGCACTTTCCATTTCTTAATCAACTGTCGAGATAACTCCAAAGGTACAACTATAGTCGCATTTAAATTCCCAAACCTTCCGGGTCTCAGAGCGCTAACCAGTACTTCAGAATCGGGAACATCGATCTCAGTACCTATTGTGGTCTTCAGCACTTCCTCGCTAATTGACGGGTCCACCCCGTATAGCAGTATGGTAGCATCCTTTCTTCTCGTATTCGCCTCCAGGTCTTTGATGTTTCTTTGTATCTCCTGTTTCAGCACGTTAGCTTTACCTTCCCCTTCCACAGTAAAAACCACATCTTCATCGCCACGTTTCCGTATATTTTTTATTCTTACTCAAATTTTCCCGATATTAACTTCTTGCTTCACAGTCTTCAATATATCCGCAAACGTTTTCCCATTTGCTTTAATTCTGACCGTTTCCTGAGGTTCCTCAGGTTTCCTTTGATGCAATTTCTGTTAACCACCAACAGTATTAATCGCCGTGTTTTGTGCACGGGCTAGTAACATATATCCAATATGAATGCTACTATTCCTGAAGACCCACTCCAGGAGCTTCCTAGTATAGTCTCTATCTAGACCACCACCCGCAGCGAAGGTTATATATTTCCTGCCGTGTTCCTCCGTTAGCTGTTTCCATTGCTGCAAGATCGCACACATCTGTTCCATGTCATTGATACCTTGCGAGTCCACCACCCACGGCAATAGATACGAGGGGCATACTGAAAGTCATGAGCAACACTGTTTTACAATCTTAATATTTATTTTGAAGCCAAACCAAATACATCATCATAATCTACAGACTTTCTTTCACTTTTCGACAAGTCTCCATTGTTTTGCACACATTTTCCCCATCGCTCTACAAGTTTGAAAATGCCCTTGTGATAGAACTCCGTTCCAGCTGCCCGCAGACCCTGACGCACTGCTTTCGGAATATCCTCCAGCGTCTCGTAGCGTTGGCCACGCATCTGCTCCTTCACAGAACCGAAAAGATGGTAGTCGAGAGTGCCAAGTCGGGACTGTAGGGAGGATGTGGAAGAGTTTCCCACCCAAATGCCCTGATCTTCTCCATAGTGGCACGGGCAGTATGCGGACGCGCATTATCCTGTTGAAGGATGATCCTCTTTCCAGGGCGTTTATCACGCAAAGCCCGACGGAGCTTCAGAAGTGTCTTGATGTAGCGGGCAGAATTTATGGTTTGTCCAGGATCAAGAAAGTCAACCAGAATGCAACCTTGTGCATCCCAAAAGACACTTCCCATAACTTTTCCTACAGACTGCACTGTCTTCGCTTTCTTCTTCGATGGTGAGTTCAAGTGGTGCCATTCCATACTCTGACGTTTCGTTTCTGGCTCATACTGATGGAACCAGCTCTCATCTCCAGTCACAATACACGTCAAAAATTCATCACCTTCATTATGAAATCTCTGAAGAAGGACCCCCCCAGGGGCCTACTACGGTAGGTACGGGTTAGGCGCACCCGGGGTCCCGAGCCACCTTGACTCCCTCTGTGGGCAACCTCAGAGTGGTGAGGGAGTCAGTAGGTCAAAATGCCCACCCACGTGTAGGCCGTGCGTGGAGACCCGTGTCGGTGAAAA
Organism: Hymenopus coronatus; assembly: GCA_030762935.1. Lineage (NCBI taxonomy): Eukaryota > Metazoa > Arthropoda > Insecta > Mantodea > Hymenopodidae > Hymenopus > Hymenopus coronatus. The sequence continues at coordinate 35,989,061 of CM060897.1, forward strand.
GGAATATCCTGGTTGGTTGAGGGTTGCGTACCTGAGCCTGGGCTTCTGTCTTTCAGTAACTGGGGAGGGTGCGCAGCCTAATACACCGCTTTGGTTTCTGATTTGCCTAAACGGGAGGCTAGGGACTAACCCACCCCTAGTCAATCGGCCAGGACTAGGTACTACACCGAACTCCAGGGTGAGTGGGACGGCGAGCCCGCTATATCCCCTGTGTAGCCCTGTCACCCCAGTGGGGTGACCCCTCGTTGGGCTCCGTGGTGGGTGGGGAGCACTGGGGGATGAATTTATACCATTTTTTAGGGCACCAAAACCAAAACCCCTTAATTTAAATGCAGACGTTGGAAAGGAAGTAGTCGAGTCATGTGGTCCTCGCTACTTGGTTATTCATAGGACAGAGGAAGATGATGATGATGGTGTTTAAGGGCGCTCAACTGCCGAGGTCATAAGCGCCCTTATGATTAAAACTTGGCAATAGCCAGTAAGAAAATACCAAACAAAAAAGTAAACACAAATAAAAGAGCTAACACAGTTGAAACGGAAGTAACAGAAACGTCCAGCCCTCTAACCAGAGCTGGATATAAAACTCCATCTAAAATCAACACATTAAAACCAAAAGAGTTTAAAAAACCGCTATCACACTAAAACGTCAAGGTAAAAGAAAGTTTTGCTAAAAATTTAAAAACCCTGTCCACTGCTCTTGGGTCATCTGCCAGGACCTCAGCAAGAGAGGCCGGCATGCCCATAGATGACCGAATGTGTGCCAGGTGACCACACTCCAGCAACACATGACGAACTGTCTGTGCCTCCCCACAGAGCGCACAGACAGGAGCAGGTTCACGTTTAAAAAGGTAACTGTGAGTAAAAATACAGTGGCCAATTCTTAGCCGAGCTAGTACTACCTCCTCCCGGCGGAATAAACGAGAGGAGGTTACCCAGTTGACAGGGAGGTCCTTCACCTCTCGCAGCTTATTACCACGGAGAGCCGACCACTCCGCATGCCAAGTCGAAAAAACGGCTCTCCGTACAGCCACTCTAAAATCTTCTGCTGTTGAATGGGTAATCGTAACACTGGGCGCTGTGACTGCCGATTTCGCTGCCAAATCCGCCGTGTCATTCCCTGGCAAGCCAACGTGTCCAGGAATCCATGCGCACTCCACATTAAAACCAGAAGCGTGCAAAATGTGGAGGACGTCCTGGATGCGCTGCACCAAAGGATGGTAATTGTACAGCTCACGAATGCTCTGAAGGGCACTAAGGGAATCACTAAGAATAAGGCAGTCACCTAATTTTCGACGTCGAATATACAGAAGGGCTTGATAAATAGCATATAGCTCGGCAGAATATATAGATGTGCAACTAGGCAAACCGTAAGTAGAAGTTGCGGTGCCAGTTACAAAGGCACATCCAACACCGTCGGGGCTCTTACTACCATCGGTGTAAATACAAATACGGCCACTGTATTTGGATAAAAATTCTAAAAAGCAACAACGAATACTATCAAGAGGCGTAACAGATTTCCCGTAGAGCGTCATCCCGAGATCGACATGGGAGGTAGCGCGTAACCAAGGGGGGTGTATACTCTCTCCCTTGGATAACAGCCGAGGAATGTCAACATGGTGCTGGCGTAGAAGCTCACGGAAACGAAAACCTGCTGGCCTGGGGCTCAGAGAGCGGAGGCAGTATCGCTCGTGCAGCTCAGGGGAGAAAAACGCGTGATAAGTTGGATGCCCAGGCATACACTTCAGCCCACAGCCATAATTAGCAAGCAGGACATCACGCCGACAACGCAGAGGAGGTTCTCCCGATTCGGCGTAGAGGCTAACAACTGGGCTCGTTGGAAAAGCTCCAACGGCCACACGGATGCCCTGGTTATGGACTGTGTCTAACCTTCTGAGCACTGAAGGTCGAGCTGAAGAATACACAATGCTGCCATAGTCCAACTTCGAACGAATCACAGCACGATAAAGACGGAGCAATGCCGTCCGATCCGCACCCCAAGACTTGCCACTTAGTATCCGTAAAAGATTTAGAGAACGGTCACATCGTGCTCTAAGCTGTGCTATTTGTGGTGCCCAACAAAGTTTCCGATCGAAGATCAAACCAAGGAATCTCGCCTCGTCTGCGAAAGGAAGTAAATCTGGCCCGAGTCGAAGAGACGGCGGCATATGCCACTTACGGCGCCAGAAGTTAACGCAGACTGTCTTCTCAGCGGAGAAACGAAAACCGTGTTTCGAGCTCCATGCATAGAGATTGTCCAAACACCGCTGGAGACGGCGTTCCAAAAACGGTGTACGCTGAGAAGTACAGAAGATGGCAAAGTCGTCCACGAATAAACAGGAAGAGACACCTTGAGGCACACATAGTGATATGGAATTTATCGCAATAGCAAATAGAGTCACGCTGAGTACCGAGCCCTGCGGCACTCCGTTCTCTTGAATAAAATGGTTAGAAAAAACCGAACCCACCCTCACTCGAAAAACGCGGTCCCGCATAAACTCCTGAATGACCAACGGTAGGCGTCCACGTATGTTCCAGTTGTGCAGAGAACGCAATATTCCCGCCCGCCAACACGTGTCGTAGGCCTTCTCGAGGTCAAAAAATATCCCAACTGTGGGGCTGTTCTTAAGAAACCCGTCCATAATCTGAGTTGACAGAGAGACAAGGTGGTCAGCAGTTGAACGTCGTCGTCGAAAGCCACACTGGATGTTCGTCAGAAGATTGTGGGATTCCAGCCACCACACCAACCGTCCATTTATCATGCGTTCCATCACCTTGCAAACGCAACTGGTGAGGGAAATAGGACGGTAACTGGAAGGAAGATGGCGGTCCTTTCCAGGTTTAAGAATGGGTATGATGGTGGCCTCCCGCCACTTGTCTGGAAAAATGCCATCAACCCAGACACGATTATAGACCTCGAGTAGGAAATCTTTGCCATCAGGAGAGAGATGTTGCAACATTTGGACGTGGATACCATCTGGACCTGGTGCTGAGTGTCGTGAAGAGGAGAGTGCATTGTCTAGCTCTGCCAGGGTGAAAAGGCGATTATAATCCTCAAGGTTGCCAGAAAGAAACGAGAATTCTTGAGATTCCACCTGGTTCTTAACTGTAAGAAACTCAGGGGAATAGTTGCCTGAGCTAGACACCTGAGCGAAAGCACTGCCTAAAGTATTCGCCACGTCAAATGTATCAACAACAGCTCCGGTAGGTGTTTTGAGACCGGCGATGGGCATATGGTTCGGTTTCCCAGCCACACGTCTTAACTTATCCCATACGACAGAGGAAGGTGTATGTCGATTAAAGGAACCCACGAATTTATTCCATGACATCTTTTTGCTATCCTTAATAACCCGCCTAGAATGTGCACGCATCCGTTTATAGTGTATCAGGTTATCCAGTGTAGGAAAACGCTGGAAAACCCGTAGAGCTCGTCTGCGAGCGCGAATAGCATCCCGACAGTCAGCGGTCCACCAAGGTACCGGAAATCGACGGCTGTAGCCAGTCGAACGCGGAATGGATTGCTCAGCAGCAGAAAGAATGGTCCCTGTAAGATGTTCGACCAAGTGGTTCACAGAGTCGTGCTCTTCGTAGCTAAATTCAGCCAAGTGGGAGTACAGTTCCCAGCTGGCGTGGTCTAGGCGCCAACTAGGTAAACGGGTGGAACATACAACGGGTGTCAAGACACTAATACGACAAGGAAAGTGGTCACTAGAATGCAAATCCGAGATGATATTCCAGCATAAGGTGACTGCCAGCTGAGGGGAACAAATTGCAATGTCAATGTGTGAAAAACTATGAAATGCGTCAGATAGAAAGGTGGGCTCTCCGGTGTTCAAGAGAGCAAGATTCTGATTATCCAAGAAATCTTTAAGTAGCGTACCTCTCGCACAAGCCCGAGGAGAGCCCCAAAGAGGGTGATGGGCATTCACGTCGCCTACCAATAAAAAGGGTGGTGGCAACTGCGAAATGAGGTGTTCTAAGTCGCTGTGCGAGAGGTCCGCAGATGGAGGCAAATAGATACTGCAAATGGTGAATGAAGCGGAGGGTAGCTTAATGCTGACTGCAACGGACTGGATTGCAGATTGTATGGGTACGGAGTTGGCAAAAATATCATCTCGAATAAGCATCATAGTGCCCCCATGTGCCGGGACACCGTCCTCCGGGGATAAATCACATCGTACGGAGGAGTACTGCCTGATGGTAACGGTGTCCTGTGGACGGAGCTTCGTCTCTTGTAAACATACAGCCAAGGGTTCATGCTGGCGCAGCAACAAGTCAAGCTCTGGTCGATGTGGTCGAATTCCGCGTATGTTCCAATGGAGGATAGCCATTGAGTATATTATGGGATAAGTTTCAAATCGAAAGACGCTTCTGCAGATTGGGATTAGCTGGTCGGTTCAATTTGTTCTTCTTAGGCGTTGGGCTGGTACTATTTTCAGGAGCACGATCCTGCCGTTTCCGCACTGTCCCTCTGGCAGTGGCGGCAGAATCCTCCTGGTCCATCTCCTCCACAAGGGAGGTCCCTTTTTCAAGAGCAGTTTTCGGTCCAAGTAGTTCGAACCGATTGGATGTGCTGATCGGCGAAGACGGCCGTCGCCGATTCACGCCCTCCTCCCCAGATGACCCTTCAGAGGAGGATACACGTGTGGAGTTGCGTGAACTTTTCTTACCTTTAGATGACTTGGTAATAGATTGCACATTTTCTTTCAAAAAGTCTTGTCGTACATACTTGGTCTTAAACTGTCTTTCTGGGGCAGAAGACGTCGTGAATTTAATAGCTTTAGTTCCGGAGGTCGAGGCTTTCGGTGACAACTGTGCAGGACTATTCTGTAAGCTGGCGGATTTGGCAGATGTTGATACCAACTTGGGTGTAGGTGCCGAAGGCTTTGGCAGCGCTTGGGCTAAAATAACCTTTTCCGCAATTGTAGCCCCGTTCATATCGCCGGTCTGTGTTGCGATTTCCCGACGCGGTACCGGTTTAGCTGCAACTGAGCTATAGGTACCGGACCTCGGGGCAGAGGGTTGGCGGAGTCGCAGGAGCTTCCGGGCTTCCAAGAAGGACACCTTCTCTTTCACCCGTATCTCCTGGATCGCTCGTTCCTCTGCAAAACGGGGGCAGTCTCGGGAACTAGATGGGTGTTCACCGTTACAGTTCACACACGATGGAGCTGAAGCACAAGCCCCATCGTGGGAGGTGTCACCGCAGTGGACGCAGGTGGACTTGCCGGTACACAACTCACTAGTGTGACCAAAACGTTGGCATTTAAAGCACCTCAGCGGATTGGGTATATAAGGCCTAACTTCGATGGCTTCATACCCTGCTCTAATCCTTTGAGGCAGATCAACCCGATCAAAAGTAAGAAACAGGGTACGAGTAGGCAGGAATTCACCGTTGATCTTACGTTGTACCCGATAAACAGCTGAGACACCCTGAGTCGCAAGATTTTCTTGGATCTCCTCAATGGACAAACCGTCCAACGCGCGTGTTGTTACTACACCGCGGGAGGAGTTCAGCGACTTGTGCACCTCGACCTTCACTGGATAGCTGGCTAACGTGGTGGCTTTAAGTATCCTTGCAGCTTGCGAGGCGGAGTTGGCTTCGACAAGAAGTGTACCGTTACGAGCTCGAACGCAAGATTTGACCGGACCAGCAATGGCATCGAGACCCTTTTGGATAGTAAAAGGGCTCACCGTAAGGAACTTCTTACCTTCCTCTGTCCTATGAATAACCAAGTAGCGAGGACCACATGACTCGACTACTTCCTTTCCAACGTTTGCATTTAAAATAAGGGGTTTTGGTTTTGGTGCCATAAAAAAATGGTATAAATTCATCCCCCAGTGCTCCCCACCCACCACGGAGCCCAACGAGGGGTCACCCCACTGGGGTGACAGGGCTACACAGGGGATATAGCGGGCTCGCCGTCCCACTCACCCTGGAGTTCGGTGTAATACCTAGTCCTGGCCGATTGACTAGGGGTGGGTTAGTCCCTAGCCTCCCGTTTAGGCAAATCAGAAACCAAAGCGGTGTATTAGGTTGCGCACCCTCCCCAGTTACTGAAAGACAGAAGCCCAGGCTCAGGTACGCAACCCTCAACCAACCAGGATATTCCTCTTCACCGACACGGGTCTCCACGCACGGCCTACACGTGGGTGGGCATTTTCACCTACTGACTCCCTCACCACTCTGAGGTTGCCCACAGAGGGAGTCAAGGTGGCTCGGGACCCCGGGTGCGCCTAACCCGTACCTACCGTAGTAGGCCCCTGGGGGGGGACAGAGGAAGGTAAGAAGTTCCTTACGGTGAGCCCTTTTACTATCCAAAAGGGTCTCGATGCCATTGCTGGTCCGGTTAAATCCTGCGTTAGAGCTCGCAATGGTACACTTCTTGTCGAAGCCAACTCCGCCTCGCAAGCTGCAAGGATACTTAAAGCCACCATGTTAGCCAGCTATCCAGTGAAGGTCGAGGTGCACAAGTCGCTGAACTCGCGGTGTAGTAACAACCCGCGCGTTGGACGGTTTGTCCATTGAGGAGATCCAAGAAAATCTTGCGACTCAGGGTGTCTCAGCTGTTTATCGGGTACAACGTAAGATCAACGGTGAATTCCTGCCTACTGGTACCCTGTTTCTTACTTTTGATCGGGTTGATCTGCCTCAAAAGATTAGAGCAGGGTATGAAGCCATCGAAGTTAGGCCTTATATACCCAATCCGCTGAGGTGCTTTAAATGCCAACGTTTTGGTCACACTAGTGAGTTGTGTACCGGCAAGTCCACCTGCGTCCACTGCGGTGACATCTCCCACGATGGGGCTTGTGCTTCAGCTCCATCGTGTGTGAACTGTAACGGGGAACACCCATCTAGTTCCCGAGACTGCCCCCGTTTTGCAGAGGAACGAGCGATCCAGGAGATACGGGTGAAAGAAAAGGTGTCCTTCTTGGAAGCCCGGAAGCTCCTGCGACTCCGCCAACCCTCTGCCCCGAGGTCCGGTACCTATAGCTCAGTTGCAGCTAAACCGGTACCGCGTCGGGAAATCGCAACACAGACCGGCGATATGAACGGGGCTACAATTGCGGAAAAGGTTATTTTAGCCCAAGCGCTGCCAAAGCCTTCGGCACCTACACCCAAGTTGGTATCAACATCTGCCAAATCCGCCAGCATACAGAATAGTCCTGCACACTTGTCACCGAAAGCCTCGACCTCGGGAACTAAGGTTGGTAAATTCACGACGCCTTCTGCCCCGGAAAAACAGTTTAAGACCAAATATGTACAAGACTTCTTGAAAGAGAATGTGCAATCTATTACCAAGTCATCTAAGGGTAAGAAAAGTACACGCAACTCCACACGTGTATCCTCCTCTGAAGGGTCATCTGGGGAGGAGGGCGTGAATCGGCGACGGCCGTCTTCGCCGATCAGCACATCCAATCGGTTCGAACTACTCGGACCGAAATTTGCTCTTGAAAAAGGGACCTCCCTTGTGGAGGAGATGGACCAGGAGGATTCTGCCGCCACTGCCAGAGGGACAGTGCGGAAACGGCAGGATCGTGCTCCTGAAAATAGTACTAGCCCAACGCCTAAGAAGAACAAATTGAACCGACCAGCTAATCCCAAACTGCAGAAGCGTCTTTCGATTTGAAACTTATCCCATAATATACTCAATGGCTATCCTCCATTGGAACATACGCGGAATTCGACCACATCGACCAGAGCTTGACTTGTTGCTGCGCCAGCATGAACCCTTGGCTGTATGCTTACAAGAGACGAAGCTCCGTCCACAGGACACCGTTACCATCAGGCAGTACTCCTCCGTACGATGTGATTTATCCCCGGAGGACGGTGTCCCGGCACATGGGGGCACTATGATGCTTATTCGAGATGACATTTTTGCCAACTCCGTACCCATACAATCTGCAATCCAGTCCGTTGCTGTCAGCATTAAGCTACCCTCCGCTTCATTCACCATTTGCAGTATCTATTTGCCTCCATCTGCGGACCTCTCGCACAGCGACTTAGAACACCTCATTTCGCAGTTGCCACCACCCTTTTTATTGGTAGGCGACGTGAATGCCCATCACCCCCTTTGGGGCTCTCCTCGGGCTTGTGCGAGAGGTACGTTACTTAAAGACTTCTTGGATAGTCAGAATCTTGCTCTCTTGAACACCGGAGAGCCCACCTTTCTTTCCGACGCATTTCATAGTTTTTCACACATTGACATTGCAATTTGTTCCCCTCAGCTAGCAGTCTCCTTATGCTGGAATATCATCTCGGATTTGCATTCTAGTGACCACTTTCCTTGTCGTATTAGTGTCTTGACACCCGTTGTATGTTCCACCCGTTTACCTAGTTGGCGCCTAGACCACGCCAGCTGGGAACTGTACTCCCACTTGGCTGAATTTAGCTACGAAGAGTACGACTCTGTGGACCACTTGGTCGAACATTTCACAGGGACCATCCTTTCTGCTGCTGAGCAATCCATTCCGCGTTCGACTGGCTACAGCCGTTGATTTCCGGTACCTTGGTGGACCGATGACTGTCGGGATGCTATTCGCGCTCGCAGACGAGCTATACGGGTTTTCCAGCGTTTTCCTACACTGGATAACCTGATACACTATAAACGGATGCGTGCACATTCTAGGCGGGTTATTAAGGATAGCAAAAAGATGTCATGGAATAAATTCGTGGGTTCCTTTAATCGACATACACCTTCCTCTGTCGTATGGGATAAGTTAAGACGTGTGGCTGGGAAACCGAACCATATGCCCATCGCCGGTCTCAAAACACCTACCGGAGCTGTTGTTGATACATTTGACGTGGCGAATACTTTAGGCAGTGCTTTCGCTCAGGTGTCTAGCCCAGGCAATTATTCCCCTGAGTTTCTTACAGTTAAGAATCAGGTGGAATCTCAAGAATTCTCGTTTCTTTCTGGCAACCTTGAGGATTATAATCGCCTTTTCACCCTGGCAGAGCTAGACAATGCACTCTCCTCTTCACGACACTCAGCACCAGGTCCAGATGGTATCCACGTCCAAATGTTGCAACATCTCTCTCCTGACGGCAAAGATTTCCTACTCGAGGTCTATAATCGTGTCTGGGTTGATGGCATTTTTCCAGACAAGTGGCGGGAGGCCACCATCATACCCATTCTTAAAGCTGGAAAGGACCGCCATCTTCCTTCCAGTTACCGTCCTATTTCCCTCACCAGTTGCGTGTGCAAGGTGATGGAACGCATGATCAATGGACGGTTGGTGTGGTGGCTGGAAACCCACAATCTTCTGACGAACGTCCAGTGTGGCTTTCGACGACGACGTTCAACTGCTGACCACCTGGTCTCTCTGTCAACTCAGATTATGGACGGGTTTCTTAAGAACAGCCCCACAGTTGGGATATTTTTTGACCTCGAGAAGGCCTACGACACGTGTTGGCGGGCGGGAATATTGCGTACTCTGCACAACTGGAACATACGTGGACGCCTACCGTTGGTCATTCAGGAGTTTATGCGGGACCGCGTTTATCGAGTGAGGGTGGGCTCGGTTTTTTCTAACCATTTTATTCAAGAGAACGGAGTGCCGCAGGGCTCGGTACTCAGCGTGACTCTATTTGCTATTGCGATAAATTCCATATCACTATGAGTGCCTCAAGGTGTCTATTCCTATTTATTCGTGGACGACTTTGCCATCTTCTGTACTTCTCAGCGTACACCGTTTTTGGAACGCCGTCTCCAGCGGTGTTTGGACAATCTCTATGCTTGGAGCTCGAAACACGGTTTTCGTTTCTCCGCTGAGAAGACAGTCTGCGTTAACTTCTGGCGCCGTAAGTGGCAAATGCCGCCGTCTCTTCGACTCGGGCCAGATTTACTTCCTTTCGCAGACGAGGCGAGATTCCTTGGTTTGATCTTCGATCGGAAACTTTGTTGGGCACCACAAATAGCACAGCTTAGAGCACGATGTGACCGTTCTCTAAATCTTTTACGGATACTAAGTGGCAAGTCTTGGGGTGCAGATCGGACGGCATTGCTCCGTCTTTATCGTGCTGTGATTCGTTCGAAGTTGGACTATGGCAGCATTGTGTATTCTTCAGCTCGACCTTCAGTGCTCAGAAGGTTAGACACAGTCCATAACCAGGGCATCCGTGTGGCCGTTGGAGCTTTTCCAACGAGCCCAGTTGTTAGCCTCTACGCCGAATCGGGAGAACCTCCTCTGCGTTGTCGGCGTGATGTCCTGCTTGCTAATTATGGCTGTGGGCTGAAGTGTATGCCTGGGCATCCAACTTATCACGCGTTTTTCTCCCCTGAGCTGCACGAGCGATACTGCCGCCGCTCTCTAAGCCCCAGGCCAGCAGGTTTTCGTTTCCGTGAGCTTCTACGCCAGCACCATGTAGACATTCCTCGGCTGTTATCCAAGGGAGAGAGTATACACCCCCCTTGGTTACGCGCTACCTCCCATGTCGATCTCGGGATGACGCTCTACGGGAAATCTGTTACGCCTCTTGATAGTATTCGTCGTTGCTTTTTAGAAATTTTATCCAAATACAGTGGCCGTATTTGTATTTACACCGATGGTAGTAAGAGCCCCGACGGTGTTGGATGTGCCTTTGTCACTGGCACCGCAACTTCTACTTACGGTTTGCCTAGTTGCACATCTATATATTCTGCTGAGCTATATGCTATTTATCAAGCCCTTCTGTATATTCGACGTCGAAAATTAGGTGACTGCCTTATTCTTAGTGATTCCCTTAGTGCCCTTCAGAGCATTCGTGAGCTGTACAATTACCATCCTTTGGTGCAGCGCATCGAGGACGTTCTCCACATTTTGCACGCTTCTGGTTTTAATGTGGAGTGCGCATGGATTCCTGGACACGTTGGCTTGCCAGGGAATGACACGGCGGATTTGGCAGCGAAATCGGCAGTCACAGCGCCCAGTGTTACGATCACCCATTCAACAGCAGAAGATTTTAGAGTGGCTGTACGGAGAGCCGTTTTTTCGACTTGACATGCGGAGTGGTCGGCTCTCCGTGGTAATAAGCTGCGAGAGGTGAAGGACCTCCCTGTCAACTGGGTAACCTCCTCTCGTTTATTCCGCCGGGAGGAGGTAGTACTAGCTCGGCTAAGAATTGGCCACTGTATTTTTACTCACAGTTACCTTTTTAAACGTGAACCTGCTCCTGTCTGTGCGCTCTGTGGGGAGGCACAGACAGTTCGTCATGTGTTGCTGGAGTGTGGTCACCTGGCACACATTCGGTCATCTATGGGCATGCCGGCCTCTCTTGCTGAGGTCCTGGCAGATGACCCAAGAGCAGTGGACAGGGTTTTTAAATTTTTAGCAAAACTTTCTTTTACCTTGACGTTTTAGTGTGATAGCAGTTTTTTTTTAAACTCTTTTAATTTTAATGTGTTGATTTTAATTGGAGTTTTATATCCAGCTCTATTTAGAGGACTGGACCGTTCTGTTACTTCCGTTTCAACTGTGTTAGCTCTTTTACTTATTGCCAAGTTTTAATCATTAGGGCGCTTATGACCTCGGCAGTTGAGCGCCCAGAAACACCATTATCATTATCATCTATCATCATCTGATGAAGGTTTTGTGCAATGGTTCTTCTCTGAAGTTTGTGGTCTTCAGTCAATAAACGGGGGACCCAACGGGCACAGACCTTTCGATAACCCAAGCTGTGGATCATTTCTTGCACTGCAGTATGTCCTATTCTAAGTTGCGCAGCAATTTCATTCACAGTGAAACGCCTATATCCTGTAATGAGCTCATCACACTCTTTCCTTGTTGCGTTCTGTAGAGGCAGTTCGAGGACGCCCGCTACGAGGCGCATTTTCAGACTCGTGTTTCCATCTTTGAAATGTTTCACCCATCTTCTAACACTGCTGTCACCCATGCAGACACCTCCATACGCACGTTGAAGTCTGAGCTGAATTTCAGGAGCAGATTTTCCTTCTTTCACAAGGAATTCAATGACAGCACGCTGTCGAAACGAAACATCAATGTCAGCCATTTTTCAAACACCGTCTGTGGTCACGTGATAGAAGCTAATGACGTCACAATATGTCAACATGTGGCTTAACGTCTGTAGATTACGATCCTGCAATTCGTTTCGTTACATTGTTGAAATTTAAATTTTTACAATGGGTTGCTCGTGACTCAATATGCCCCTCGTATATATAACGAGAACTTGCACAATTAGTGCCTCTTCTGGAATGTCTGTGTGCTAGTCCTCAAGTATTCCACGTTACCCACATCCAGCTTCCCTTCAATCAGTTCGGATATCTCTGGTTGAAAGACCTTCAACGTCCTGAAAAGTCCATCCTGCCCAGGGTCATCAACATTCACCACATTTGCCATATCCTCTGCTTTTAGAGAAATTGGATTCCCATATATTAAACGGGTAGATGCATAACAGCTTTCCGGCCACTCCAAAAATGGGGCAAAAGCCTCAAAACTGCTGGCCTTCAATAGAGCTTCAGTGAAATCTAACTCCCCTTTTAAACCCTCCTGAATACCGGAGTCCGTCAGTACTTTAATCCTCAATAAATCTTCCTCAACAACCTGTACTGCAAGATTGCGCATTTTACGTTTATGAGGATACATTTCCCTTATAACTTCAGTCATTTGTTCCATCTTCTTAACTCCTGTCTTTATGTCGACCTTAGTATTCGGAGTGTTCTTTATGACAGTAATTTATTCGATGGTACATTTACTCATTTTCTCCAACAAGGAACGTATCACTCCAAGATCAGCTATGTCATCAAATTCCGATCCCCTTGCCCACTTCGTTGGGTATAAGCTGCTAAGGATGTCTCTTCCGGGTTACTTAATCTCCTTTACTTCTCTTATCTATCTCCGGTACATCCTCCCTTTTCCGTTTATGCTCTGAGTGGCGGATCCTTCCTAGTAACGGATGCCATACATTAGGTGCTATCTAATTCCATGAAGGTGGCTAACTGCCCTTCTTGACTGGATGACTGTCTAAAAGTTCTGTTTGAGTATCTTTGTTTCCAGTAATATTTACCGGTATTCCGGCCTGGTTCCCCACCCACCGGAAGTGCTGAGCAGTCGCTTGCTGACGATCGGGCAGGGCCTGCTCGGTCACCCACAATCCCGACCGGAACTGGAGATCCGACCCCCTGCTCCGTAACCAAACCCACCATATTTTCAGCTGTATCCATATTGCTCATTATGATGGGGCTGCCATCCTTGTGTCATATGCTGTTCAGACTGAATGCTATCGCCAAAGCGCGTATGGTAACCCGCCATACACGGGAGGCTAATTGCAGTGAATTCCACTGGGCGATGGGGTCGCCACATCCCTACGCCAAGTAGTAGTGGTGGTGGTGGGTGAGTGAGTGAGTAAATGGTGTTTAAGGGCCCGTCGACAACTAGGTCATTTGGGCCCGAGGTTAAGAAAAAGGAAAGCACATTAAAAACAAAACTACAGGGTGAAAAGTTAAAAAGTGCTAAAAACCCTTAAACAGGCACACACGAAAAAAGGCCCGGGTGATGCAAACAGGGCTAAAAGGTTAAAAAAAAAAAAGCTAAACACACACAAAAGTGGTCTCATGTGGTAAAAGTCAGGGGCTAAACTTTACACCGCATGAAACAGGTCAGATGTCTTTGCTGAGGCCTATAGAAGCAACAAACCGAAGAAACTTATCGACGGCATTGGCGTCGTCGCATAAAATGGCAGGTAAAGCGGTATCCAGGCCGATGGATTGCCGTTCGCGATAACATTTCGGACAACCAAGCAACACATGTGCCACAAGCAGACGAACATTGCAGGTCTGACATATAGGAGCTGGCTCAGCGCGTAGAAGGTAGCCATGTGTTAGCCGCGTGTGACCGATACGCAGACGCGTAAGGATAATCTCGCGGCGCCGGTTTGGTTGGCAAGATGTGAGCCATGGGTGTACCGTGTCTTTGAGTGTGCGAAGCTGTGTACCTGCTAAATTTTGCCAAGATTGCTGCCAGGCTAAAAGAAGAGACCTGCGAAAGTCACGTGAAACATCCCCTGAGGGCACAGCCGCTTCCGATTAATCCTGCAAGGAGCAGGCAGCCTTGGCAGACCTTCCGCTAACTCATTACCTGCAATACCGACATGACCTGGAACCCATGTGAAGACGAACTGGTAGCCGCAAGCAATAAATTCAGAAATGCGAGATTGAATGTGCATAACGAGTGATGAGGAGCCGGTATACTGCTGCATATCCTGTAGGGCACTCAAGGAATCGCTGCAAACAAGGAAACTACCAGGTGCTAAAAGCGAGATAAAATCTAGAAAGTAAAAGATAGCGTACAGTTCGGCGGCGAATACCGAACTGGCGTCGGCAAGGGGATAAGTATGTGTTACCCCATTGAAATAAAAGGCACAACCTGTAGCTCCTGCCAGCTGGGAGCCGTCAGTGAATACCGGTGCATATGCCCAGTAATTGCTTAGAAGTTCGTAAAACAGTCGCCGAAATACCTCCGGAGCGGTCGAAAGCTTCACAAGGTTGGAGAGTGTCAGGTCGAAACTGGGACGCCTAGTTGCCAAGCAGGTTCCGGGTATACAAAAACACGCTCCACAGTAGGTAGTCTGAGACGCCTATCGGAGATCGACTCACGAAACCGAATACCACAGGGGCGTGAAGCAGGCGTTCCTCAGATAGCGGTGTGAATAATCTGGGCGTAACACAGGGTTAAAACAAGGATGGCGGGGGGTCCGCAGACAACTTAGCAGCATAAGAACAAAGTAAAAATGAGCGACGCACTGCCAGTGGGGGTTCACCAGCATCGGCATACAATCAGTCCACATGACTAGTGCGGAAGGCTCCTGTAGCAAGACGTATACCGGTATGATGAACAGTGTCTAAAAGGCGAAGTTTAAAGGCGGTCGCTGCGCCATAAATAAAACAACCGTAGTCTAGTTTTGAGCGAACGAGTGAACGGCACAAACGCAGCATCGAACGATCACCGCCCCAAGACGCACCAGAAAGCAGTTTAGGGGGTACCCAAGAAAGTTCACGGTCTAGGTGGAGACCTAAGAACTTCAAGGACGGAACGAAAGGCAGTGGCACACCGTTCAATTGGAGGTCAGGAGGAGGGTGTACTCCACGAAAACGGTGGAAGTGTATGCACTGCGTTTTCGTAGGGGGAAAAACGAAAACCATTGCGGAGCGCCCAACCAATGATGGAATTTATGGTGAGCTGGAGTAGTCGTTCAAGATGATCAGTCCTGTAGGAGCGCTAGTACAGCGCAATGTCGTCCACATACAGTGACGATATCCCACTACGAATCACGCTAGTAATGCCGTTGATGGCCACGGCAAAAAGCGTAACACTAAGAACGGAACCTAAGGGTACACCGTTCTCCTGAATCTTCTCCCGCGAGAGAGTATTACCAATACGGACACGAAAGCGGCGCAGCTGGAGAAAGTTGCACAGAAACACGGCCAGATAGCCACGTAACCCGGAACTGTGCAAATTACGCAGAATACCGTATTGCCAAGTAGTGTCGTAAGCCTTCTCGAGGTCAAAAAAGACACTCACGACCTGCTGCTTCAGAAGGAAAGCATTCTGCACATAAGCTTCCATACGCGCCAGGTTATCAACGCTTGAACGATTGCGACGAAATGCGCACTGCTCGGAACACAGCACGTCGTTCGCCTCCAAGCACCAAGTAAACCGAATACTGATCATGCGTTCCAAGGCAAATCGTGAGGCAAATCGGCCGGTAAGAGGATGGGAGGGTCCGGTCTTTGCCAGGACGAGGGATAGGAAAGACAATACCCTCTCGCCACACAGGCGGGAAAACCTGTTCGCGCCAAATTCGGTTATAGAGGTCCAGAAGGAATGTATCGGCTGCAGGTGGGAGGTGAAGTAGCATTTGTCGATGAATATCATCGGGACCAGGAGAAGCGTGTAAAGCATGAGATAGTTCCGCAAGGGTGAAGGGTGTATTATACGGCTCACTACAGTCACTAGTAAAATGAAGGCGAATTCTCTCAGCAGCTTCCTTAATGGGAAGAAATGCGCTGTCGTAACTGCCCGTTGCACTTGTCGCAGCGAAGGAGGTGGCTAGGGCGTCGGCAATATCCGGTTCGCTGGTGAAGGTGGAGTCGTGAACGACAAGGCCAGGGATGTACATCCTGAGACATTTGCCGGTCATGCGGCGCACCAAAGTCCACACTCTGTGAGGAGCTCCTGCGAGAAAGGGAGGAGACATGATTCCCACGACTTCCGCTTGGCATTACGAACGGTGTAGCGCGCCTTAGCCCGGGCGCGTTTTGAAAGCAACAAAGTTCTCCGCCGTCGGGTGTAGGTGGAAAAGACGAAGAGCCTTTTTCCGCGCCTTTAATGCCAAGTTGCAGTCCTCGGTCCACCACGGCACTGGAATACGCCGGGGGGTAGAAGAGCTCCGATGAATGCTGGATTATGCGGCGAGCAAAACCGAGCAAGTAAACGACTCCACCATGTCTTCTATTGAGGTACAGCCATCGGAATGGAGATGGACCAGAGAGGAAAACTTTTCCCAATCAGCCTTGGAGATAATCCAGCGGGGATGTTGCGTGGGCAATGGATGTTTTCCCGAAAAACGAATGTCAGTGGGGTAATGATCACTGCCTTGAAGATCGTAAAATACCGACCAATCCAGGAAGGGTAGTAAAGCAGGGCTGCAGAAAGTTACATCTAGGGCGGATAGGGTACCATATGCGGAAGATAAGAATGTGGGTGCACCGGAGTTTAGGTGTAATAAACCAGACCTATCGCAAACCTCTGCTATTATTGTACCTCGAGCATCGTCAGCAGAAGAACCCCAAAGAACATTGCTCGCATTGGTATCGCCCAAAAATATCAGCGGCGCGGGAATTTGTGCTAACAATGCCCGAAGCTCACTGCCTGTGATCACATCGTGCGGCGGCAAACAGACATTGCAAACAGAAAAGGAGATGGAAGGCAATGTTACGCGCACAGCTACGGGTGTTGAGTATAATACTGGCGGCAAGCAAGGTAGGAGCCTCGAGAGTAACAACACCGTTGCATGCTCGTAGGCCACCAACAAAGTCGTGTCTGAAGGATTGAAAATGACGAAATGGAAGGGTATGGTGGGGATGTAAGTGGGTTTCCTGGAGACAGAGGATTAAGGGTTAACGCTTGTTGATTATATGTTGAAGGTCTGGAAGACGGGCCCTGATCCCATTGACATTCCACTGGATTATATCCATGGTGAGATAGAAATTAAGGTGGTGTAATTTCTTTCTTTCTCACCTTAGCGGATTTAGCACCAAGTAACCGAAAATCCCGTCTTTCTGTTCGCAGAACGAGAGCGGGACGTTGCCGAAGTTCGGCTCATCGGTCTACTACATTGACGGGAACGATCTCCGGCGAAGGACGAACTAGGAACACTGGATTAGCCGACGGCTGAAATTGCTGCTGTGCATCAGACGTTGTACACTGAGATGCGGATGATCGAGCACGTAAAGGAGCGGCTTCGCACAAGTCAGTTTGCATCGACTCAACCGCGAAGGCACAGTCTGTAAACCGACGGAATGGACAAGCTTACGGCGAACGGCTGAGTTGTGACCAAATCTCCAGGGTCTGTGCCGTCACGGGAACTATCCTGTGAGCGATACCCAAGGCCTACGTCACAAGGGTTACCCTCCAAGCACCACTGCTGATCCATATGCGTATACCTTTCACCATGCACGCCCCGGTTTTAAGCCCCTACCACAGGAATAACCGCCTGTGGATCCCCACTCTAGGCCGTGCAGCGACAGGACACATGCACGGATTCAGGGACTTGTCGTCGGGACACCAGCACAGGCCGGGCTTACTAAGAGGCTCGTGAATATACTTGACGGTATGGACGGGCTCCGCACCTAAGGCTACACACAGGGGCAGTGGGGAGGGTGCGCCCAAGCTTCATGTCTGAGACCTCCGGAGAGCACACAAATTGGGAGCCGCGCTGGAACCGTGGGACAGGAACCACGGGGATAGTAAAAGATCCCTGCTGGTGAGACAGGTGCTAATAAGCCTAATGTCCTACAAACTAAAAGTTCCTTAAGCCTAGAAGAGGAAGAGGGTGATAAAGTAAGCAAACACAGAACAAAAGACTTGGCAACAGTGGATGGCGATGAGCAGGGTGAAGTAGCGGTGAGCGGCAAGGGGTGCGGGGTGTATCCACTTTGGTTACCTGCCACCTCCCATGTAGATCTCGGGATGACAGCTTACGGAAAATCCACGTTGCTTGTGTCTAGTATGCGTACTTGTTTTATAGAATTTGTATCTTCTTACAGTGGCCGATCTTTTATTTACACCGATGGCAGTAAGTGCAGCGACGATGTGGGATGTGCGTTTGCAACTGGTACCGAACCACATACTCTCGGTTTGCATATTAACACCTCCATTTATTCTGCCGAGCTGTATGCCATCTACCGAGCTATTCTGTATGTTCGCCGCAGTAATTTGGGTAACTGCCGTATTCTTTTAGTACCCTTCAGAGCGTCCATGAGTTGCACAACCACCATCCCTTCGTGCAGTGCATCCAGGATCTCCTCCACATTTTAGACACTGGCTGTGTTCATGTGGAGTGTGCACGGATTTCTGGTCATGTCTCTGTGGGAACAAGCTCAGGGAAGTGAAGGGCATTCCTGTTAACTGGGTAACCTTCTCTCATAAATCTCGTCAGGAGGAGGTGCAATTAGCTCGCCTGCGCATCGGTTACTGTAATTTTACACGTGGTCATGATTTTAAGAAAGATCCTGTGGCTATCTGGGCGCTCTGTGGGGCAATATTGTCGGTACGGCATGTGCTGCTAGAGTGTATTGCTCTAGCAGCCCTTCGTTCATCATTCCACCTGCCGGCCTCCTTGTGGAGGTTCTTGCCGATGACCACAGAGCGGTCAATAGAGTTTTTAACTTTTTATTTAATTTGACGATTCCGGTAAGGATTTAGTTGCTTTGTCATTATGGCTTTTAATGGAGCGAGAGTTCATGGGTTTTAATGATTTTAATGGTCTGTCCAGTATTCATTTTAACCCATCACGTTTTAGTTATTTTACATCCAGTTTGCTCCAGTTTTAAATATTTTAGGCTCATGTTTAACCTTTAGCCACCAGTATTTTTATTCTCAGGTTTTAAGTGACATCTGCTTTATATTATTCTTTTATCTGGTGTTTTATTTAACCTTGTTTTATGAGGGCCTAATGACCTCAGTAGTTGAACGCCCTTAAACACCAACATTCATTCATTCATTTCTGTTAATAGGAGATGTGAATGCCCATCACCTACTTTGGGGCTCAACTTGCCCACTTTTCTCTCTGACGCCTTTCATACTGTTTCATACCTTGACATAGCTATTTGTTCACCCCAGTTAGTAGTTTCCTTAAGTTGGAATATCATCTCTGATTTGCATTGAAGTGACCACTTCCCATGTCTTATTAGTCTATTGACACATCCTATATGTTCCACTCATTTACCAAACTAGCGCTTCAATCAAGCCAACTGGGATTCGTATTCCCGTTTGGTTTTTTAGCTGTTTCCCCTAAATTTTTTATGGATTCAGGATGAATTTTATTAGGCATTTTAAAAATAGCTATATCAAATTCAGAAGCTGCAAATTCACGGTAGAATATTTTGTCTAAGAAACTAAATAATAGGGTTTACTTTTTTGATTATTTTTTATTTACTTTATTTCTTTCTTTATGTTATTCTCTAGTTTTTTAAATGTTCTTGAATTTTAGATCATGTAAAATGTGAATTAAATGCATTGGCAAATTTTTGGTAATCTGATAATTCTTTATCTCTGTATATAATGGGATGTTTAGGGACATTATTATCTTTATAATGTGTTCCTTTCCCTGTATCTATAAAGATACATTTACATTTGGAGTGTGCATTAAAATCTCCCAATTGGGTTAAATTAATAAAAATGTAATTCTGGTATAAGGGTTGTCAAACATTTCTTCTTTCTTTTCCATAAGTTCTAGTATGTAATTCAGCTATTATCATTTTCATTCATCATTTTAATAATTTTGAATGTTGATGTTAAATTTTTCTTTACTCCAATTAAGATTCTACTTGCAATTTGAATACTTTTTGGAAGAAGATAAATTGTATATCCTTTCATTTTGTAATATTTTATTTGAAGTTTTGAAATATTAGCTTCCATGATACCAAACGCATAAAAAAGAAGTAAATCTTATTAAAATACACAATTTATGACATGTTTTTTTTTTTATTTCTATAGTTAAATATTTCCGAGGTAAACCTTGTTATTGGTTTCAATTTTACAATACTTATACTTTTCTCAAACAGGAAGTCATCTGTGTTTCTTTTGTTTTACTCCTGGCCATGCAAAGAAGCAAATTTAGAAAATAATTACATAGCAATCAGCTTTTAAAAGATTTGAATACCACTTTATTGTATTCATTTAGTTCTCCTGTACTTATAACTAAATAATAAGACAATTTCTGATGTTTATTTAAGAATACATTTCTGTAAGAAATTTGTTTACAGAGCAGGTAGAGAAAGTTATGTGAATGGAACACATCAGGCTTTTTTCAATATCATTCTATCTTTCCAGTTTCTGTTGTTTCTTTATTTTGGACCAAGCTTTATTCCCTTTCCCTGGTAAGCTATCCATAAGTTCTGAATGCTTATTAAAGGTACTTCACTCCTTCCCTTAAACCAAGTGCGAAGGCTCATTTTTTCTGTGGCCTGCATTCAGGATGTCTGGGTTCGCTTCCCATAGCTGGCCTACCTGACCCATAGGTTTTTTCGGGGGTTTCTCCAGGCCACCAGGCAAATGCTGAGTGGGTTTCTTTCATCCCCCAAATTTCCTGTCCCTCCATGTTATTTCCAATGTAATTTTCTTTGTCTTCCATCCTGTTGGCTTCTTTCAGGGTTGGAAGGGTTTGTGATGGTGCTTGGCATGGCAGGCAGGGGAAAAGGATGCTCTAAGTAAATATCTCCAACCCTCCATTTCGGCTGGTTGCTGGGATGCACTCCAGGCAGGGGCGTTGGACCCTATGGGGCAGAAGGCCCTGGTCTATCTTTCCAACTGTCGGAGTGCTTCATTCTGGAATCTATAGGCATCCCGCCATTGCTGTGACATTGCTCCTGGTTCTGGCAGCCCAGTGTATCCTGTCACCTCATTCGTCCCTCCTGAGAGTGGCCCCTCGTGGGGCATAGATACCTCGGGTTCAGTGCTTAGTCCCGTCCAAAAATGCTCTGTTTTGTCCCCCCCCCTTAAAATAATCGCTCATAAGGTCAGGTTATAAAAATCAAATAACAACTACATTGTTCAGAACATCAATTTTGTGTTTACTTAAATTATAAATAAAATCATTCTGATTCTTAACAGGTAATTGACATAATTATGCAACTCCTCTTTATTATAATCTGAACATGCTTACTCCAAAAAATGGAGCAGGATAAGATGGGGCACTATATTCAACAATTCTTTAATCAATACTTATTCTAACTTTTTTGGCCTATTTCAATTTCATTTTAACACAAGACATGAAACATTTATTTCGTTAGACTAAAATATGTGGCACAACACTACCTCTCAAATAGAGTGAGATGGTGTTGTTGATGGTTCATTACTACTAAAAAATTATATATTTACAAAACTTTTTTTGTTGTATTTTGGGAAGAGTTGATGTACACCACTTTATTTAACAACCATTAGCATTATGGGATCTATAAATTGTATCTACCAAAGTTATAAGAAAAAGATTTGAGCCATATGTCTTATGAACATTATTACCACCTTATTTGAAATCACTCTCTTCGAAGATCTTCCCTGTTGGTTTCTTGAACAGTCAAAACTCTTTATCACTGGTGTTACAATAATTTATTTTAAACAGTTACTTTCCATTAAACTTCCTTAAAATAGTATGTAAGTAGGTGTTTTCTTTCAAGAATACAACAGAAAACTTTGTGGTTATGTCTGTTATGTACTTCCCTCATGGAGGGTAAAAAATAAAAAGTATAAATGACCATCTTAGGCCAATCAAAACTACTTATATACGTATCAACTTTTTTTTTTAAAAAAAAAAGTTCCAGCAAAGTCTTTTCACTCTAGCCGTGCCAATTCCTGTACAAACGACATGTTACAACATTCTCAAAATACTATATTTATAAAACATAACAAACTTTACTGCTAATATAAGAGCAAATACAGTTTCATAATACCAGTTACATATATATAATACTCACTATAATATATATATAGGTAAATACTTTTTATAGTCATATCATACATGTCAGTTCCCTCCCACCCTGTAGTTGCTTAAGTACAAAAATATATCTCCTTTAGCTGAACATATCCAATGACAATGCAACGTCAAATATGTATTCAGTTACAGTGCTAATCTACAGTGATCAAGATGCTTATCTTAAATTTAAATTATTATTTTATTACTATAATTATTATTAATGTACATTTAAGAAAACTTTACACACAAGTAGATGGTATGCTTGCTTTTTCACATCTGTCCTTAACAACCCTGTATTGTAAAAGTTCTTGATTGCAGTTCATTATGAGGCAATATTCATGAGAATATTTCATTCAAGGCCTGCGATTGGTTATACATGTTAACGCTAAAACCTAAAAGACATCAAAAATAGTTTTAATTAGCTAAAACTTTTAAAAATGACTGTATTTAAAACCAGTTTCACATAATACAAACACACTTAGATAAAGCTATTTGTAATAACACCATTATGCAATTTGTAGTCGAAACTAACATTGGCAAGAGCTGTTTTTGCATTCTTTACACGTGTCATGCAAATAGTAGAGAAAGTATTCTATTCCACCTAAAATTTTAAGTCAAGATTTCAGCAGAAATATATGCTGTAAGGACCCCTGAATCCAAAAAAGATATTTTTAGAAAAATTCTGACACACATGTCTCTGCATGTGTCGGTGAGCATCATAACCCAAAATCTAAAAGTCCATTAAAATCCTGCATGGTATTCAAGTTCAACATCTTTCAAGGACGAAGATCTTTTTTAAGAAAATCCCCTCAGCCCAAACAACCCTTTACAATGAACAATTTTTTGAAAATATTTATTTTTTTAAAAATGGTCCTGATTTTGATTAAAATTCTTTATATTAAAGATATTTACATGACAAATAAAATATATATCTTGAATTTACTGGGAAATAGTCTCTGAAGTCCTCTTATTCCGGACTTTTTTTTTTTTTTTGGGTGGAAAAAACAATTAATTATCAATAATTTTAGTTGTTACCCATTATTATTATTATTATTAATATTATAATAATGTATATTTATAGTTTGAAGGCGTTAGGGATGTAGAGTTGGGAAAAAATGACTTCCCAGCAACAATTTCAACTGTTGCAGTTCTAAAATATGCTAATAAAAGGCCATTGCCACATTGATGCAGCTTCAATTTTTTTATAGTGAAAATCCATCGAGAACAAAAATACTTGTCTTGTCTTTCTCTATGTTCCTATTGCTGGAAAAAATAATAACATTTTAAGTTGTAATGGCTGAATTAATAAAAAATATCTTTCTGAAGGTCCTGGATTAAATTCCCGGCTGGCATGGGGAATTTTTCTATAACTGCAATCACTCCTTAACCCCCACAGAGTCTGGATGAATGTATGTGAGAGTGAATGTGCATGTGTTTGAATAAAAAGAAAATTATTAAAAACAATATTCAAGAGTTGTTTCTCAAGTCAAAGAACCTCTGATATGACCATAGATATTAAAGAGGGTTATATAAATCAGAAAAAAGAAAAGTTTTGTTGCCGTTGGTCTAGAAGGCATTGAAGATATTGATGTTTTGCCAAGCGCAACTCTTAAGCTTAACTATTTTAGGTATTTACCTAGAACATATTTCACACAATGTTTCACTCATATTCAGCTATAGTTGAACTGTCATAGGCCAGTAAGAAATTGGAGTTGGAAGTCATGTTCTCCTCTGGTGGTGATTTTACAAGTTATTAGTTTGGATTGTGTTCCATTTTTATTTCAAAGTTCATTCATTGCTATTTATATGATGAAGTATGAGAAGTGATCAATGAACTTTTGAGTAAATATGGAAGAAAATCGAAACTATAGGCTTGTCAACCCACTCCCAGAAGAGGACATGATTTCCAACTAGAATTTTTTATCTGGCTCAGGCAGCCATCTCTAACTGATGATGTGGGAAGCATCTGTGAAACATTACTTTTTTTTTTTTTTTAATATACATATAACCAATAGTTCATTTAGCAAAGAGAATAGATTGGCTGGTAATAGTTTCATTTTAAGAAAAACAAATTAAGAGATAAAAGCTTTTAAAGTTTTCTCATTTAATATTTCTTAAGGATACTAAGCGCACACCTTTTCTTGGATGTTATGCTTACAGGGAAGTGAGAGCCAGGGGAAAGAAGAGAGGGCTTGCCTGCCTGTCTTTCTGCAGTGTTGTCAACCAAAAAAGGTTTCATTCTTTGAGACTCCCATGTATTATGGTGAATTGGTTAACAATTTACTATACTAGCTGAACTATTAAATGAAATACAGTGCATGAGCATGAACTCAGGTATCTATGTACAGAATGAAACCTTAGCATTGAATCTACTATATTTCACTTCATATTTCAATGTTGTCCTCTGCTCTGCTTCCAAAATTTCGACTAGGGGGTCGAGTGCCCATAATACTGATATGTGCAAGGTATTATTTGTAAATAAGTTTTTCTTTTCAAAGTATGACCTATGGCAGAAAAAAATGGGACATGGGTAGTTTTATTTTTTATCTACTTTCACTGAAAGCATTCCAGCACAGTCTGTAATATCAATGTGAGAATGGCCCCTTGTAAGTTGAGAAAAAACATTCCACAATAAGAGTCAAGAACATCCATCAGCAGTTATATAAAATCATAATAACGTACACTTAGTCCACTGTTTGTTTACTGACTCAGGTTTTCTTTTGTTTCAAATAGTAGCTTTTACAAATATTGCGAAGTGGCAAAATGATACTGTCCTCTTTCCTCTCTCCCTCCCATCTTATATTCAGCTGTGCATGTGCCAACTCACAGTGTAGTGTTAACAATAATATATATACCATGTTGTATCTAAATACTTATCATTACTGCATCATCATGGTGATTGCATTTTGCAAGTGTAACATGAGAGAGTTTCAGGTCATGAGGACCGCATTAACCGGCCGGGGGGGGGGGCTCGAGGTGCTGACCACGTCTCACCCTCCAATACTGCATCCCATCCATGACATCTGTAGTGGACCGAGATGGGGGACGCAGCGGCCAGGCAGTAGGCCAAGGTTCCCTGTGAGCTGTCGTGCCATGGAGTAAAAAAAAAAAAACATGAGAGAGTTTAGTATCATAATTAAATCTGATTGGCCGGAAGTTTTCTAGCTAGCCTCTATTGGAACATGGAAGCAGGGACATTTCCAAGGTTTCATATTATATACATATTTTAACTGCTGTGTTGTTCTTAACATTGATATGCCCACATTCCTATCTCTCCTCCTTTTTATTCCTTTCCTTTTGCTGCAAGCCCCATTACTTTACTATGGCTATAACCTAGCCATTCAAGACTTTGAGCGCTGCAGCCCATATGACTGCCCATTGTGCACAACTCTAGTACTCACAGAGATGCATTCTGTGATACTCCCCAAAGTTCCCTTATTTTCTTTCTTTGCTTCCCACCCCCCAAAGCAATTAACGTACAAGGGACCATTGTAAGTCAATTGCTATCTGTAACATTGATGTTACAGATCAAGCTGGGATTTTTGCAGCGAAAGAAGATAAAAAACAAATCTACCCCTATCTTAGCTTTCTTTTACATAGGCATAAGTTTGATACAAAAAAAAATATTTTCAAATTAGAATCATTCCCTAATAATATCATTTCTGGTGCATATATCGGAGTTTAAACAATAGAGCTTACAAAAATATGCAATTTTTCTGTCTTGTTTTTTTCTTGAAGCCACCCATCACTGGAAAAAAATGAAAGGTAATTGCAGCTGATTTTGTCTTAATGACATGAATTCTTAGTGTGGTCTTGGTCATAGATATTTGTAACATAGATGCAGGCAAAGTTCATTTTCAGCTGGACCAGGCAGCTGATTTTGGGCAGAAGAGTGGCCTAATGACAGCTGTTTCAATTTAAAAACTTTACATATCTTTTTTGGCTTGATAGGGACCCTATGAGAGAAAGCAGAGAATCTACTTTCATTACAAAATATCCCAGCTCAATCTGCAGCATCAATGTCAGAAGACCCCCTTATTAGTTGGCTTAACCTTGCCATAGGACTTACATGCAATTCTTTTTACAGTGTTTTAATGCCCACTTACTACATAGGTACCACAGGCGATGACACTGAAAATACATGGAATAAAGATGGGGCAGCGATGGAATGTGATGGCTGGGGAAACAGGAGAACCTGGAGAAAACTCGCCCCTGCACCACTTTGTCCACCACAAATCCTATATTTGATTGCTGGAAGCAAACCTTGGTGAGAGGCGAGTGGTCTATACACTTGGCCACAGCACAGCCTGGATTTACATTCAGGTGTCTAGGGTCAGAAGCCTGTCAAGGAGCTCAGATGTATAATAGAATGAAGAACCTGGAATGAGGGATCAGCCCAATGCCAGATTTGACAGTGAGGAAAGAGATGGTATGCAATGAAGTTTAAATGTATGATAGGAAAGGTGATGATGGAGCATTTGGTGGAATGAATGACATGGGAAACTGGAGAAACCAGATGCCACTTTGTCCACCAGAAAACCCAAATGCAGTCTCCTGAGATTGAACCCAGGCTGCCTAGGTGAGTGGCAAGTGGTCTAACCACTGAGCTGGTGCCATTTCTGTATTGTAATGCAATATAATCTCTATGATCAGAGCATTATTTTTGAGTAAAAACACCATTAGTGGAAAGTTAGGAGTGTTATTTTGGAGCTGAATAACTTGACCTGTGGTTATATTTTTCCTGCCTTAACAAAGATGAAACCAAGCCACAAACACTGTGATACTGTAATTTGCTTAAATAACAATCATCTCACAAAATTAACTGAGAGGATATTGGCTTGCTTACGAGTTGGCCACTGTAATTTTATGCACATTCACCTTCTAAAGAGTAAACCAGCTGTGTGCTCTGTCGGGAAGAACTTTTAGTCTGTCATGTGTTGCTAGAGTGCAGTCATCCACCACACATTCGATTATCTTTATTCATGCCAGCCTCTCTTATGGAGGTCTCAGAGCACTGGATATGATTTTAAAATTTTTTCACAAGTTCTCCTTACCGTCAGGATTTAGTTTGTTTTATTACCTGTGCCAATCACGCAGTTGGTATGCTTTACTTTTTATTATTTGTGGTTTTTAATAAAGCTATAGTCTTGGCTTTTTTTATCTCTATCTTGATTTTTCTTTTTATCATAGTTTTATCGCTACCCTTGGTTTTTAAACAATATATAATACTTTTACCCTGGATTTCATATCTGGTTTTAGTTCTACTTTTATTGCTGATTAATTTTATATGCTTTTAGCTCTGCCTATGACCACGCTTTGTTTTTTAAGGGTGCTAATAACCATAGCAATTAAGTGCCCTTAAACCCCAATATTCATCATCTTCACGAAATTAAAAGCTATCATTCAATTCAACTCTATTCAAGTTCCATGTTGGTATAATGGGACACTTTTATAGTGTTTTCTTGATCAAGGTAATTTCTACTTTCTGAGTTTGCTGCTATATGTACATGGTGATGAGAAATCATCTGATCATCCATAGAACAAAATCACGTCTTGTGGATGTGAAAAATGGTGACCTTTTCTTTCAAGACATGTGGTTCTTTTACATACAAATAAAATTACAGGGGAACTACAGCTTTACTTCCCTTCCAAAGGAAGCCATGCTAAGGATTTTTATGCCTTAAAAAAAAATTCATTGCCGTTGCCATATTTGAACCTCAATCTTGGTATTAAAGAATAGCATAGTATTCACTCTACCAGTATTTATCAGTAGTTTAAATTAATTATTATTTCTTTTTAACATGCTGTCAATTGTGAGGATCATATCAGTGCTGCCAGAATTTGTCCTGCAGGAGTTCTTTTACAAGCTAGAAAATCTGCTGACTGGGCCTGTCACTTTTAAGCACATTTAAAAACAAACAGTCTGGGCCAGGTTTGAACTAATTCTTCAGTTTTATTAACAGAGTTAACTCATAATTATAAAAATATTTATCATTAAAACTAGTGCTACATGAAACAGTTCACTACAATGTCTTAACTAGATAAAGCTGGTTTTAATTAGTATCATTTGTTTGAACTACTTTTTAGTTTCAAGCAAGTTTTGATGACTTTCAGGCTTTCAACAGTAGCAAATTGCTGAAATTCTACATTTTCATGTAATTAGGTACTTAAATTAGCTACCTTTGTAGCACAATCACTGCTATATGTTAATATAATATAGAATTTTTCAATAAACTACATAGGCCCTTTTCACTAACAATTTATAGAATATGAAAAAAGATCACAATCATGAAAGTTTGAGGAATGCACAGACACCTGAATGTGAAAAGTTGTGGTTTACTGAGGTATGTACAAATCAGAAAAGTTGAAACATTTGTACAGTTCACACAAGGAAGCACAAGCCTCCTTTTACAACAAGAATTGTCAAAGATAACTACCACATCTCCCATCAGTAGATGTGTTGGGTGATGTAGTAGTTTATGAGCACCACATAATTATACTACAAGCGGTACACCTGATAACAGTAACATATGGGCAGTAATAGTCCTAAAATGAAAACTAACTTGCTGAAACATGTACGGGTTTGTATCAAGTTTGTAGAGTCAGTGTCATTTGCAATAGCACCAGAGCATGTCTTTTGTTTTCTGCTGGAGGACCAGCTATAGAACACTTATGTTGTGTTATGTTGTATGTGAGATCTCAGGTTTTGTACAGTTTAGAGGGAATTTCACTAGCACTTCAACTTAATGTTCCACCTTGCACCCTTAGTGAAAGTGATGATGTTATTTTGAAGAAGGACCATCCTATCCATAGAACCAACAAAGGCTTTAGGTTAAGAGAATTCAGTAGTACCAACTTTTGAAATTAATATTGCCTTGAGGAATATTCACTATTCTCATTAATTTTAACTTCAGACTTGAATACAATGTAAACACACAAACTGGCAAATTCCAACTCTTTTATATTTTTTTGAACAGTTACAATGAGTAATCAAGGGTACTCAATACTGATTTTCAAGGGGGAATCACATTTTAGAATCAGAATTTGGTTTTGCTCTTTTAGTTACTTAAATGCCCAATGTGTAACAACAAAAAAATGGATACTCAATTTGATAAGAAGTTTATTTACAGTGTGGCCAACGTTAATTACTGGAACATTTCCATCACTTTCTCTGTTATTATACAGGACATGCTTCAGAAGCCTTCACTTCCATTATCAGTTGTTGGTTGACTGGCGGCATTGTTGTCATCATAATTTTCTGGTCACTGGTAGATAACGTGATAAATTTTGATACATATCTTGGGATTGGATTTAAAATTTCATAATTTGATGCATAAAAGTACAAGGATTTAAATTAACATACTGCAATTTGTAAATGACATTGCAATTTTAATGGAAAATAAAAGAGATTTGAAAGTGTTAATTAAATAAATTCAAAAACACTAAGAAATATTATTACTTAAATATTAATAAATTAAAAAAAAATTGTAACTTGTAAGAAAAAAGGGAATAATAATACAACTGGAAAATCCTCAAAGGTGAAGAATTTCAATACCTAAGTATCAAAATAATCTGATGAAAGAGGTAAAAAAAGAAATTATTAATAGTACATATCAAGCAAATCTTGCCTTTAGTAAGAAAAATATGTTATTTACATATAACATTAGCTTAAAAATTAGGAAGAAATTGTTGATAACATATGTAAAGAGCATAACTTGATGTGGTTGTGAAACTTGGTCAAACCTAAACTCAGAAAGAAGAACAATAGAAGCATTTGAAACATGATGCTACACAAAAATGCTGAAAATTAGTTTAATACCATTACCAATGAAGTACTTCATTGGACAGCAAAAACAGAAAGAGCAATTTGCAGCTAAATAAGAAAAAGAAGAATAAAATTCACAGGACATTTATTAAACCAAAATAAGTAATTGAAGGCAAGAATAACAAAAAGCAAGAACAGGAATACAGTAAATGGAAAAAATTTAAGGATATGAACTGTATGAATAGTTAGAAAGGAAGACAGATAAACAGGATGGAGAATTACTGCAAATCAATCCAAGGGCTGAAGACTATACAAGAGTTTATATTTGTGTTTGCAAACAAACATTTTCTCCCTTATGGTGAGGTTTACTTCTTTTAACAATTCAGAGTTTATGTCCTATTTTGTGGTTGGTTCCAAAAAGTGTTGCAACTGCTGATTTTTTTGGATATGTTCCTTGGTGCAGATGTTTTGGTTTTTCTGATGTCCTCCTTACTGTGTTCCTCACAGTTTATGCTGTAAATCCCTAGTTTGGAAGCTTTTGATACCTGAACTTTGGAGGGGGATGTTCTCAAAAGAATTTTTAAGCCATAATTAATTTGGGGGCTAAATTATGTTAGGTTTTGAGAAGATTTTTGGAACCAATTGTGTAGTGGTGTGTAAAATGTGATTTCTTTATTTCCTTCCAGACTGGAAGGAAATAAAGAAATCCAAATTTATCACACCATGTACCAGTGATCAGAATGAAGATAACAGCACTGCCAGCTCCAGCTAATAATGGAAGAGAAGGCTTCTGAAACTATCCTGTATAACATCGGAATAAGTGAAGCAAATGTATTCTTAACGCAAACCTTTTTGCACTGTAAAATGCTCATGACTCAATTTTTATTCAGTTTCTTCCAAATTTTCAGTATGTGTATGTATGTATGTATGTATGTGTACACACACACAAAAAAACTATACATATATGTATAGTTTCAGTACTTAGTACCCTTAAATTAATAACTAAGACAAATTTTCACATCAGCTTCACTACCATATGTTTTATGTTGATAACTGTTTATCTAAAGTTATCACTGGATGTTTTCAAACATTGATTACACATGAGATAAAGCTTTTACTTTTGTATCACATAGTAGGTTTGAGTGAAAACACACTTCTTGAGACCCTCCACTTTCCAAGGAACATTATGAATAAAATTCCCTTACTTCAGACTATTGTTTGCATAAGGCCATCTGGGTGCTTGTGCCAGAGCAATGCTTGCTGTAAGTACAAAAAATGACCACTAGGTTGACTACAGTGCAGACCTCTGTTCCTCAATTTTGAGTTACATTGCTACCTTATGCCTGCCTCACACCTTGGTTTGCATGCATCTGAGAGGTTTTGCTTTGCATGAAAAGTGTTTTGTTATTTTTTATTTTCTCAAAAATGTCTAATTATTTTGATTATGCTATTATATATTTCAGATATTTACATGCTAAATAGCTTGTAATTTTAATTTTTCGGAAATAGCTTATGAAATGAAATTGAGTTTTATTTATTATGGACACCCTCTAACTGCTTTGGTTCTGAGCATCCCATTCTATATTGTGTATGAAAGAGCATTTAATTTTTCTGAGAGACCTCATTATGAGGCTTGAGGTTCTTTTATGTGCCATAAATCTGTCATCTTTGCTTCCCAAAAAATCCATTGGCCCCTGCCAGGCTTGAACCTGTAAACTTAGATACCAGAGGTTAGTATGTTACTCCTAGACCATGGAGGATGTTGGAAAACAGTCTGTAAGTCCTCTTCATTTTAAATCAATTTTGAAGTAAATCATACGGGATAAACAAAAGCTACTACACAGAAAATGAAGATCTCCAATGAACACAGAATTGAGTTTTGGCATCAGTTATTTCTGAAATATATGCTATTAAATTTGTTTGAATTTTTCTACAGTTTTTAATTTTTGTAATGATTATAATTCTCACCATGTTATGGAAAATGTATGAAATTTCAAGGCCAGTATACAGTGTCCTTGTAAACATTTTACAATTGGTTCAGTTTCCTTGTATGTAAAATGAAATGTTTCGTGAAACTTTTTCTGCAAATGTTTTGATTAACATGAAGTCAATGGAAATATAAGCTACTGTAAGAATAGTTTCTAGAAGCTATATAAAAATAACAATATTGATTAGAGAAAGTCATGTGAATGTCACACACCCAATTTTTTTTTTTTTTTTTTTTTTGTATATGATCCCTAAAATTATGCTTTAGTGGCTGATAACAATCCTCAGAATGCTACATTGTAAGATAGTCTTCATAAAGACACATTTTGAAAATGAGGGTTTAAGAAATGTGACCTCATAACAATTTAGATAATAAAGAATGTAGAAGCAGTAATATGGTGATGAATTGAAATTGAACAATCAGTGAGTTAAGACACTAACATCACTAACATGCTCTTAAGCACATAAGTGCATACACTGCACCCACTGATTTTTCAATTTCAATGTGCTAAAAGCTAAAACTAGCAAAGTATTTGAGTGATGATGCAAACTTTATAGGACTCTGGGACTGAATTTACCAATTTCCGTTATTTTGTAGTTATAGAGTTTAAAATTTGTGCACATATTTTTTGTAATTAAGATAACTTGTAGAAAATTTGACATGAAAATTGCTTTCAAAGTTATTAAATATTTCAAAAAAGTTGAATACAAAATATGATAGAACTTCAAGAATTCTGTGTATCATGCACAGTATAATTTATTTCTCTTCTTCAAACTGTTTTCTAAGCTTAAACGAATAGTATGTTATTACTTACATTTGCTTACTGAGACATTAATTTTTGTTCCTTTATTTAAATTATTTCTAGGAAAAACACCCTAAATTTATTATGAGTATAAATTATTTTTATCCAAACCAATAGCATTCCAAAAAAAATATATTACCTAGTTGAGAAAATGCTCATAAAAATTGAGCCTAATATTTTTCATTAAAATTGCACCACAACTAATGTGTAAGAAACAAGTTAGATTTTAAAAAATGCAAAAGAAGCACAACTTTAAAATGGCATACTGAAAAATGGTCTTAACTGCATTTAAATATGAAAATGTAGAATTAGATAATTCAGTCATTTTTGGGAAAATTCTCAGTTCCCAGGTTCCTTGGTAAAATTGCTTTTTAGTCTTTCAGAGGACCTCAAAATGTAGTTCCATATTGCATCTTTCCTCCATCTTTGATAAACAGTAGAAAAACTAATTACTAGCAGACTACAGCTCAATCAATGTAGGAAATATATTTATACACCAACACAGTAATCAATTTAAATTTTGAACCTAAGCTTTCTTGATAGCATGATAACTCCAGATTTTATGCATATATTATTGAATTGTAATTGCAAAATGCATACTCTATTTACAGGGATAAATAGTGTATTATAAAGTTGGCTAGTGATTGGGCCTTCTGAAATATTATTTGTTAAAATATTAGATAGCCAAGATTGTGTGAAAATCTGTCTCATTAATTAACTCAACCTATTTGCATATATCAAATTCAAGTTTCACTATAATTAAAACACTAAGAAAAATAGGCATAAAAGGAGTTTTATCAGTTTTTACTTTGCTGTCCAGAGATGGAAAATTCTGTGCACCAATAACTGTAGAGTTCAGCATTTCATAGCAAATTATCTGGAATGAATCAACTTAAATCACAATTCATTCAGGAAGACAGACGTAAAACATGACATTTCTTTTAAAATTCACATTATAATACATCAAATTGAGCTTCTGAATGTTTCAGTCCTTTCATTGGCAATATTGCAATGCTAGCAGGATTTTATTGCCAGTACAATGCATATGGAACACTTTCAGTTATGGCTCCAGATTGGCTGGTTGGTTACAAATTTTCAGTATCTCAAAGCTTACATTTATGCATTCATTCTATTAACTAATTTCTGCAGATGAAGCAAGCCAGAAAAATTACTCTGTCAACTGAAGTGATGAAAATTTCCTTCTCAGTAACTGTGTTCAAATCAGTAAAATTCTATATAAACCACACACTTGGAGGATTATTTTAGTGTTTCTGAGTATTCTAATTTAACAATTCAAATGTCCTAGTCTATGCTGTTAACCAAAATTATGCTTCAATAACAGCAAACAATTTTAGAGAGGATACAGCAGAAACAAGTCCATCCATTGTATTTTTTAAATGCATTGTATTTTAATTATAGTATTGAAAAGCAATATGTAAATAAACACATAAGGTTATATTTTAGGAAATAATTCCTTCAAAAAGTATATTTTTAACAGTTTCACCACAGGACTTAGTGACTTCTGCCTGAACAGTGACAAAATGAAGTTAAGATTTTCTTTTTCATTATAGACATGGTGTCATGTCGTTGTTCCATAATACCAACAACTTGAATAAATGTCAGATTATTTGTAAAATGCTATAAATAATGTAATAAAAAATGCAACATGTATAAAACTTCTACAGCATTTTTTTAAATAATCCTGATTCAGACATGCTTGTTTCTGCTGAATCCTTCAGTTTATTCATTACAGCTTGTTTATACACTTTAATATTTTATATTCTGATGCTTCCTTAGAAAACAAACAATTTAAAAATGTTTGAACACAATCTGCTACAAATACAATGAAGGAAATAGTACACCAGCAACATGCTTTTCTGAATTACTATGAAAAGTAATTTTCACGCTGTTGAAAAATGGGCAGTGGCTGGACAGGAGATAAATCATCTTCATCAAAACTAGGCTCAGATTTCAGCGGCAGGGTTGCCAAAGCTTTCACTGTTGGCACACAAAATCAAAAACAAACTTGTAAATTTATGTTAATTAAGTAGTTACCCCAAATAAGAATCTAATCCACAAAAGTTACAAATTTGTTTCTTTTAACTGAATAATCAAAGCACATCATTAATTCTTGAAATTTCTGAAGTTAATAATTCTTTCAGTAATTTTATTTTTACATTACAATGTTGATCTTTCAATGAAATGTCCCTCTAGAGTTTCATAAATAATTTTCTTACATTTACTAAGAAGACTGTCTTTTTCTGGTTAAATTTCTATTTAAGGTAACATTTAATTGCTTTAATTACATACTAAAAACTAATACAGTAAATAAACATTAAAAGCCTTCATTTCTAAGAGTGGCTATATTCCAGGGAATTGCTTGTTCTCTATTGCCAGCTTATCAGTTGAGAGTATGTGTTGTGGTGTGTTAGTGCTGTTATAATGCTGATACTTAAGTACACAGGATTTTCATGTATAATTCCTATGTGATAGCAAACTCTTGAAGAGAACTAAGATGTTGATTTATAGAAACCTCCCTGATGTTTTTGTGTTTCACAGAAAAGCAGTTTGTAATCTTCTGAATGGATTTAGGGAAATATCATCTATTCTTGATCTTCTTCCTTTCACTGATTACACTCCTTGTAAATAGAACTTGCACCCCCTCCCCCACTGGACTAACAGGCCAAGGCCTAGGATCAAAGCCCTGTTGAGATGCAGAAGCTCTGGATCAGAGAGTGTAGCTAGGATGGGTGATGAGACTGTTGGCTGGTATGAAAGTGAGGAAGTGAATATGAAATGATGGCAGAAGCGATAAAAGGAAAGATGATTTGAGTAATTGATGGAATCAATGGCAGGGGAAAACAGAGAAGCCTACCAACTAAGCCCTCACTAGCAGCTAGAGAAGTAGGATGGGTCATCAGGTTAGGGACTTCTGTGACTCTCTGTCTGTGGCCTGTAGCCTCCTATGCTTCCATCACTTCATTCCTCCCTACTTAGTGGTATTAGCCACACTGTGTAGATTTGAGTGCATCATTGTTCACCCATTATACATAAGTAAATGGTAGCGAATATATATACACTTTTTTTTTTTTTTGTTAACAACACTGCCAATTGCTAGGATCATATCAGTGCCACTGGTGTTCTGGAATTTTGTCCTTCAGGAGTTCTTTAACACGTCTGTAAATCTACTGACATGGGGCTGTTGCTTTTAATCACACTTAAAAACCATCGGTCTGGGCCGGGTTTGAACCCGCAGCCTTGAGTTCAGAAGGCTAGCACCTAACCAACTGAGCTACCCAGACCGTCTAACTGATAGTGGCTGGAGAAAGTCATGTAAATGTAACAGGTGAATTTCAGTTCCATTGCCCTTGAGTTGCCAGTTGTTAAAACATAATTCAGAGAGTATATGTGGTACCTGTCACCCAGTCCAAGAATGCTACACAGTTGTCTTAAGGAGAATT
This sequence comes from Hymenopus coronatus, assembly GCA_030762935.1. NCBI lineage: Eukaryota > Metazoa > Arthropoda > Insecta > Mantodea > Hymenopodidae > Hymenopus > Hymenopus coronatus. Next base: position 36,025,262 of record CM060897.1, read on the forward strand.
GAAATGCCCTATCTTGCCAATGTTAAAGTTTGACCCATTATCTCAGCAACAATTTAACATAACGAGCTAAATTTTTCGTGGTATATTCAGAATACTTTTACAGTTTATTTATAAAAAATAGACTATTTCTGTTCATTAGAAGAAAATGTATGATTTTTTTTTTTAAATACAGCGCTTAAAATTTTATTGAAATATGATGATTTTTAAATTTAAAGAAAATAATAAATCAATATACATAAAAATGTTTTCGTTAAAATAACACATATTTAGCTGCAAATGTGTGGTAAAAATGTCAGCTCTTAGTATCAATTAGTTTATGATATAATGGAGCATTTGTATAGATAATTTTTACTTCTTCAGAAATTGTTTTCAAACTTAACATTGAAGAAAATAATAACCTAACTTTCCAAACACAACATTGCAGTACTTCAAAACTCTCACATAAAGGCAATACGAGCGGGATGCCATTCCTGCCAATAGCTAAAGCAAATCTTTTCGATCAAAATAAAAAAAAAAAAATCTCTTCTCTATTACTAATATTTACAAAGTTATTGATGTTTTACCAAGTGAGTGTACCAAAATGTTCTAAAAAGATGCTATGCAGGATTATTTTCAACAATATTTTAAAATCATTTACAATTATCGTATATCTGTGAAAGTTATTCCAACATGAGCGGAGTCGTGAAATATTCATACATGAAACTGGAAAAAAATTACGGATTAACTCAAGATTCTCTATACTTTTATGTTTAACTCATTCCATACCTTAAAGCAAGTTTAGAACAATTTACACGTCTGTGTGGTGCTCTGTGAGTACTGAAATTAAGTTATGATTAGGACATGAGTTTAACATTACAATAAATAATTTGTACTGAATGCATTAAATCAGTTGTAACTCTAATAAAAAGAACATAAAAACATGTATAAAGGAAAGCATAACATTTAAAAAAGATGGAATGTAGTGCAAATCTGTGACAAATGCTTATAGGTTTGCCATACCACACAAATGCTTATAGATAACATGAAAATCACAAATGGTAGCAGTTGCAGCAACACATCCAAATGCATTACTCCTTTATGCAGTATGATCATTCATAGAGACTGTTATAATATGGTGATAATTAAACGGAAAACCTTGAGTCTGCTTTAACAATCAATTACTATGTATGATTGAACAGAACTATACTTTGACAATATTATTCACTCTATTATATAAAAAAGAAGATTGGATAGGTAGAATCAGTCTGAAAAATTCAATGACATAGCCAGGATTTGAACCACGGATCTCCCAGTATCTAGCTAGTTGCTCATCCACTGAGCTACCATGGCAACATGCCGGCATAGCATTGAATTTGCCAACTGCCGCACATGTTTCCCAGTAAACCATAAAGTTATTTCAGATTATTTTGAGATGACAACCCTAATGGCGACTTACAACATTGTAAGTTGCCATTGGGGTTGTAGTCTCAAAATAATTTGAGATCAGCTTGTGGTTTACCGGGAAACTTGTGAATCAATTGAGAAGTGCAATGCTATGCCGGCATGTTGTCATGGTAGGCTCAGTGGAAGAGCAACCAGCTAGGGACCGGGAGATCTGTGGTTCAAATCCTGGCTATGGCATTGAATTTTTCAGTCTGGCTCTACCTATCCAACTCTGTCCTACACATGGTTTCTGTGAGAAAACAATTAAAATTATCAAAAGAAGATAATTAAAAAAATTGTCTCTATTCATAATGTTATTAATACTTTTTTTACAGAGGCATGATTGATTGAGATTGAAAAGTGAAACACAAACTCCACATTTCAAGATGGTCTCAAATATTAGCGAAATGCCTGCTTAACCTAACTTTCCTTAATTGAAACTCAGCTTAAGAGAAAAAGTTGAGGGAAAAAAAAAAGAAAAAAAAAAGAAGAAGATATGAGAAGCTCAAATTTGCACTTGCTGCAATTGGCAATGTTCTTTTGCCCCATACATAAATTTGAACACAGGAAAATACTTGATACTATAGCAGTTAATCTTCATCCTCTATTCCACATTCCAAGAGATACTGTACATTATAAAAAGTGTTAATTGTTTAACACACATTCAGGTTTATTTTTACTATTGGTCAGTATGATTTTTTTGTATTTTAAATATCAGGAAAAAAGAAAGCATATTGTATTAAGCACTGACCAGAAGCTTGAAGCCATTAATGACGGTGAACAAGAGAGTCAAAGTATTAGGATAAGAAAGACTATAGATTTGCTTTTGATCTGAACTGGATATATTGAATTAGAGGATTATCAATAAATAACATAAAATATTTTGTGTTTAGATTGCCTTACATTTAAAACAAAGCAGTGAATCAACACAAACAGATCTAATACTAATCAAACTAAGGCATGATATAGCTGCTTGCAGGCATTATGAGAAGAAAATTCAGAAAAAAAAATACTGTTTTATGAAATAAATCTTTTCAAATACAGTGAAACCTGTCTAAACTGATAATGGTCATTCTGAAAAATAACTGTTAGTACAGGTGACTGCTAAATTAATGTTCTGAATTTTTGAAATTATGGAAGTGGTGTGGTTCATTAAGTGATTAGATGCAGCTGAGCTTTAGTATATTAAAAGTAGCACACATATGTATGCTACCAAGACTTCATTTAATTTATGTGTAGTATAGTAAACAAAAATCAACATGAATGCATCTATTTCACATACTTTATATGTAGTGAAACAAAATTCACTTGTAGTAGTTGGGAGGTCACTTACTATTTTGAGAGGTATACCTCATACAAACTTAAATTACTTTTGTTAATCCAGTAGATGTAGTTATCACCTGAAGTAACTTCGAAACACAGAATAATTTCAGATAAATATGAAGTATGAAATTAAACAGTATTTAACATTGTGAATTAAACAAAAGCAGTGAGAACAAATGATCATACTGCATGATCTAGACATACATTTTCTTCTTTAGCTGTTAAAAGCATTGCAAATGTTTATTATGTACACAAATAAGCATGCAGCAAATCAGAATATATATATGCTTATGTAAAGGTAAAATAACATAATGCAAATAAAACTGAACCAACCTGTTGCAGGGATAAACTGCTAGGTACATATGCTCTAATCATTCCTGGATGGTAACTGAGGTTGAACCTATGATAATAACAAGACAACTACTCTTTATAATACATTAATAAGCTAAAAAATAAACAATCTGGAACAAAAGAAGGAAGTAGCACACATAGCATGCATAACAATAATGTGCTGGTGCATTATCATTAGTTATTTGGTTGCTGTTAGGCATTTGTCAACTATTCTTATCGGAATGATCAGAGAACACAGAAATCTATGTTTAATCTTTTTAAAAACATGATGGCCTTGCCTCATACATTACTTTTAAGTCCCAATCATTGATGATATCATTCAATCAACCAGAAGAATAACAATTTACCCAAAATATAATATTTCCAGAAACTAGATTAATAAATAGATATAAATGGAGTAAAAAACATGTTAAAATGTTGTACATTCATTCCAACACAAGTGATTAGGACTGCCCATTGTACTAGTTAATAACAATATGAATGCATTTTATAAGAAGAGGAACTAAACAGTTATGGAACAATTGGGCAGAGTATCAGAAATACAGCCAGGGAAAAAAAAAAGAAAACTTGTACTGTTGGTCATTTTAAAAAGAAATATTTCATTTGCAAGTTTAGACCTTTCCTAAGGTATACCTAATGTATATGCTTGAAATATGGTGATTCCTGTTTTTTTTTTCCCCTTCCTTTGTTTCCATTGCAAGAAATTGCTACCCAAATAAACATTTGAATGCTGATACTTCCTGCTAATTTTAAATAATTCCTAGTTACATTAATAGTGATTAATGGAAGCAACGCTATAAAAATCACCTTTTATATTAAAAGTATATAATCATATATAATGCACAGATACTATTATATCAGTATATGAATTTTTTTAATTGGCAGAGAAGGTTATATGAATGCATCACATCAGATTTATCTTCAATAGAAAGTAAACATTTCTTATTAATTCTTATTGAGTGTAGAATTCAAAACAAAAAAAACCAAGTGTGTTCTCTGATGAAGGTTAGTGGTAACAATAATTTTTGCATCAGTTTTTCTTATTGAAACAATAATATATTCCTTCAGAATTTAACACAAAATGAAAGCCAATAATTATTACTGTGTTCTATAATTGCACACGTAATGGCTATGAATGTGGTATGTGTGTGGGGGGGAGGGGGTGCAGGCACGGGCGCACGCGCTGTCTATACTTTACTATATTTGACTACCTCCATTATACACATGTTCTGATTTCAAATTTTGATGAATTGTATCTATTAGCAAGATAAGAAACAAACCATTTATTGGCTAATTCTCTGATACCATAAACATCTAATTTTTTTAACCAGGATATTATGATCCACAGTATCAAAGGCTTTGGATAAATCTAAAAATAGTCCTGTTACATGCTCTCTTATTTCTTGCCTCTAATATATTTTCTGTGAAGGAAAAAATTGCACTGTTAATTGACTTACCCTTCCTAAAGCCAAATTGGGATTCTGAAATTATGTTATGTTTCTCTAGGAAAGGAACTAGTCTATAGTACATAATTTTCTCTAAAACTTTTGAAAAAAATAGATATCAAAGAAATGTATCTATAATTTACTATTTATCTTTTCACCCTTTTTAAATAATGGCTTGACTTTAGCTACTTTAAAGAGGTTTGGAAAACAGCCTGTTATAAGAGACACATTGCATATGTCAGTCAAAGGTTTTATAAGGTGATCTATGCATTGGTTGACCAAGGAATCTGGGATTTCATCAAGACCACTTAAGTGTTTGTTTTAAGGTTTCTAATTATGGCAATTACCTCTTCTTCACTAACCAGAAACATAAACATACAATTTTCATTTGGAATAATGTTATTGGAGACTGGCTATACTAATTGGTATTGATGAAATATTACCTGTGTTAATAAAATGTTTGTGAAAGACATTGGAGATTTTATAAGGATCTATGGTTTACTCCCCACCATGAAACAATGTAATTTTGTTAGAAAGTCTGAATGGATTTGTTTCCTTTTTTCACAACATCCCTTATTATCACTAAGTAATATTGTATTTTTGTTACTAATTTTTTTGGCCTCTTAAGATTACGTTATTAAGAATATGACAGTATTTTTTAAAGTATATTTTAAAAATTGGATCATTAGTAGTTTTATTAAGTTCATTCAGAAATATTTTCCTCCTGCATGATACTATTATGCCTTTGGCTTTGAATTTTTTAGGGATTTACTTTTTTTTAGGACAAGCAATGTCATAATGTGTAAAACAATCTAGGAAGATTTTAGCCTTTACATTGGGATCCTGTGCATTCAAAATATCCTCCTGGGATTCTTTTATTTAATAAGAATTTAAAATAATCTATATTCTCTAATGTGAGATAGTGCTTCATTGGGGATTCTTTATGGCAGTATTGAACTTCTGTTTTACTTTTTGGTAGCTTCAAATGAAGAAAAACAGCAATTCCAATTCCAGTGCTATAGTTGAGAAAGATAAAATGTTAGGGTTGATAATTATTTGATCAAGACAGGTTTTTACTACTACTTGTAATTCTTGTGGCAATTTTTATAACAGGTTATAAATTGTAAGTGTTGAGCATAGTAACTAAGTAGGATTTTGCTGAAGAGTCCACTAGAAAATCAATATTAAAATCTCCACATACAATAATAATCTTTTTTTTCACATGCTCGATAGACAAAAGCATACTAAATTTCTGCATAAAACTATCAAACAGGCCATTAGGAGATCTGTAGACACAAGCAAAAAGAATTTTTTTGTTTTCAACATTTAACTGTGTAATGGACATGTTCAAAGTCAACTTCATCTTTCAAATGTACAGTGTGAGTTCTATTTTTAAATTTTATATTATATCTAACTGGGATGCTAACTCCTCCATGTTTTTTAATGGAACGACAGTATATACTTGCAAGTTTAAAATCAGGGATAGTATATGAATGCTTTTCATTTTCATTAAGCCGATGTTTAGTAAGACATATTACATTCACATGTTGACAAGTAGTTGATAGACTAATTTCTAACTCATAAAGCTTATTTCTAATACATTGCACATTTAAATGCATGAGGCTAATGTTACATTCAGAATTGGCATTATCACCTGTAAATGCATTTAAATGCAGAAGTTGAGTATTTTCTTCATTACAGCAGCTTTTAATTTAATGTTGCTGTCTAAGAATTCATACCCAATAATATTTACCCTGTCATTATTATTTTCAAATGGTTCACTAAAGGCGTTGTTACACTCTTGTATATTGTTTCTTTCAGTCACTGAGATGTCATCCGCCACACAATTTACCAGTTTCCCTTTTGTAATTAGCTGACAACTTCACATAACAGCTTTCCAAATTTATAGCATTCTCTTTGGTTTAAATGCATTCCATCCCTCCCAAGCTCATTTTCAGTAAGTCAGAAGTTCCCATCTACAAAGGTACATTGCTTTCTGGAACAGAGCCAATTTAGTTCCTTGTTTATTTCCATCACTCTTCTTGTTGGCATATCTTGTTTTCTTAGCACACCACTTATTACTATTTTAGCATCAGGCAGTTCAGATTTTATGCAATTTATGAGATCCATTGACTCTCCCATAATTTCTTGTGCACATACACCTGGTTTTATATTATTTGTCCCAGCATGCACCACCGCCACTTCCAGTTTAGTTTCCTTTAAATTAAGCCATTCAACTTGATGTTGTAGCTCGTTTTAACTTGATGCCTGGGAAACACCTCACATTATGTCCTTGATACTTACAATACTGTCCCGAGAACTTCAAAATACAATCCCCTAGGACTTTGGGCACCTTCCTTTCATCGTCTATCTGAATTCGTTGCACGCACCTTCCCTTCATCATTAAGCGCTTCAAATCTGTTACTTACATTTACCTTGAAGTTATTTTTTGAATGTCGTAAGGGATTACTTATGCTGCATCTCAATAACGTCTATTATGATTGTATTTCACTTCAGTAAAACCATAATCCATACTTAATAACTTGTTTGTAGATCCATTGTCTTTTGTTTTAATAATGCATTTTCCTTTTGCAGCTTTTCAATTTCATTTCTCAGAATGTTGAAAGTGTCTTCATTACCTTTGTCGGATGAGCTTTGCTGTTTCTTCAGAATATCATTTTCATTTCTTAGGCTTGTATTTTCCTTTTGCGCATCCCTTAGATCCTTATTTAAAATGTTGATTATCATGTGTAATGACAATGTCATTTCTTTCTCCCGCACCTTTCCAGCGGCATGTTTGGCCAAGTGCCAGTTTTTTGTTTCTTTCTCACTTTGACATTTATCCCCTGTATTCCCTCCATTTATACATATTTCTGAATAACTGTAGTTAACATCAGAACCATTTTCGGACACTATATCCGCATATTTCATAATGTTATTAAATAATTTTAACTGCATTCTCCGAGTCTTCACTCCTCCAATCGCTGCCATCTTATAGACAAGGTTTTTAGGATAAGTGATCCACACGTGTAATGGGGCTGTATTTGTATGAACAAGCTCCTAAATTCTATAAAGCAGTCTAACATAACACATACTTTTAAGTGTAGGCTTAAGAACTATTTAATAAATAAGGCATTGTATACTCTGTAATGACTTAAATATGTGATTAACTTTGAAAAGATATAATGATTAGAAATAAATTTTTAAAATGTAATTGTACTCATTCTCAAAACTTGCAGAGTGCCTATGTTTTAAATAACCTATCATTTTTTTTGGTCTAATAAAACAGGTATAATAAAATCTGATAAAACAGTTTCAGTTCTAATGGAACATTCACATTTACAATTTCTTATTTGGCTTGTCTCCCTTTGGAAAAATATAACTGAGCCTATACTGTAGTGCTTATTGAAAGTTGTGACCACCACATATTAAATAGGTAATTACATCAGGGTAAAACATAGCCATTGCATGTGCTTGAACACACTTCTGATGTTCATGATTAAGTTAACTTATCACAGATTTAAAACACACTTTCCAAGCTCTAAATATGCTCATATGCTATTCTTCTAATAAAAATAAAACTTACATACATGCAAACGTGCTACATCAACAAACAAAACACAGAAAGCAACCAACAGAAACATTGCCCTACCTGCCACCATTTTGCTTTTCTCCATCACTTGCTTTGCTAGAATTTGGTTTAGTTGCAGTATGTGTTCTCGCTGTTTCTTCTCCGCTGCTAACTTTTTCTTTAGTGTTGATGACTGTTCCTCCTCTTCTTTTTCTGTGAGAAATATAAAAATAACATTCACTAACATTTAGCTATTCAATTGTTCACAGTTTTATGGTCTCTGTGTTCTTACCATAACCAACATATAATCACACTAAGTTACTGGGTTTAGTCATTATAGTGACATGAAGATGGTGAGTTCAGCTAATGTAACCAATATTTTTACTGAAGAAAATGAATCTTCAATACATAGCTTTGTGTAATAACTTTCTATCATCATATCTTATGAGCAGATTGAAATAAAACATATATTCCACAGAATATTTAGTTGTAATAACCTTTATGTTACAACCATAAAAGGTTAACTCAGAAGGCACAATATAGCATCATAGTTTTGTATCTGGCCTTTGTCAGACTATTGTTAACACTCATATGAGCTCGGGTAACTGACTGAAAGTCAACATGTTGCCATTCCTTTGCACCAGAACAACCAGTTTTTGGTGCAGATCACAAATATAGAGAGATTAGATTGGAAATACCCAATCCTTATGCAATGTGGTTGGTGAAACGAGTGTTTGCCAAGTTTTAGACACTACACTTTTGAAATGAGTATTCCTTGTGTGGGTTAAATGTGCACCCAAAAATAAGATTTTGTGGTGTTAAATATTCAATTAAGCAATAAATTTAGACTGTACATTTTAAACCAGTATAATGGTCAATAAGTGTGCTGTGTTTGGTTGTAGTTTCTCAAATAGCAGAAGCAAAAACAAGGAAAGGGAAATGTGGATAGGTAGAGTCAGACTGAAAAATTCAATGCCACAGCTGGGATTTGAACCACGGATCTCCAGGTCTCTAGCCGGTTCTTCTGCCACTGAGATACCATGGCAAAATGTTGGCATAGCATTGAATTTTTCAACTTCTCGCTTGTTTCAGTCTGACTCTACCTATCCAACTCCTGTTCTACACAGGGTTTCTGTGAGAAAACATTAAAACTATCACAATTGTCCATAATAGTTGGCTGAAACTATGAATCCTGGGGCTTAAAGTGTTTACAACATTGTAAGTCGCTATTGGGGTTGTCATCTCAAAATAATTTGGGAACACCTTGTATGGTTTATCGGGAAACCAGTTGAGAAATTCAATGCTATGTTGTCATGGTAGCTTAATGGTAGAGCAACCGGCTAGAGACTGGGAGATCTGTGGTTCAAATGCCGGCTATGGCATTGAATTTTTGCTTATTTTACCAGCTCTGCTTTAGATTGTAGTTCAGATAGTAACATGTGCAAGCCTGGGTGCATATCAACAATGTACGGCATCAACACCTCTGTGTATGTCCATGCAAGATGTTGTTACACCATATACTAGGATGGATCTCAAGTGAGTGTTTCCATGCAATGATTTTCTATGATTTTTAAAGTCTGTATAGGGGAGAGAGTATGCCTTGCAAAACAGCATCGTGTATTTTGGGATTTTTGCTCTTTATCCATGTTTAATTGATGATTTGCAGATTTTAGAACAGGAAGGGATTCCTGATGAAGCTGAAGATTGTGCACCACCAATAAATGAAAATGTGATGAAAGCATAGCACATGTTGCACAAAGATCATTGATGCATATATCAAATTCAAGAAGCCCTGGATCAGCATTAGTAATCATTCTTGAAGTAAAATTTAAATTCAGGAAACTATGCACTCATTGGATCCTCCACCACCTCACAAATGTGCAGAAAATGGTGCCAGGAGCTGATATATGTTAAATTTGCTTTTGAAACTTCCCCCATCAGTTTTTTTAACAGATGAAAACTGGATATACTAGTATGATCCAGAAACTTGAGTAATCAGTATGGGTCTTCTCAGGAGAAGATCTCTAACAAAAGTGAGTGTTAGCAAGATCAGTTTGTGCTTCTCAACTAGTGGCCTTATTGTGACAGTTCTGCTTGAGAGAAGACAAAAAGACTGTCACTGCAAAATGGTACACCATAAAATGTGTACCACAAGTCTTTAATAAGCTGAGAAAAAAGTATCCTAAGATTGACTTGCAAGAAGTTTGTTGCACACAACACCACCTCTGCCCAAACTACACTGGAAAACCCCAATTTCCATAAGAGTTAGGATTTGTCCCATCCTCCTTTATGTACAAACCTGGCCCCATGTGTTGGTCTGGATAGATCAGTTGGTTGGGCTGAACTTAAGGTCGTGGGTTCAAACCTGGCCCAGACTGATGAAGCACACTAAAAACCAACAGCTCCATGTCAGTAGATTTAATGGCATGTTAAAGAACTCCTGCGGGACAAAATTCCAGTGCACCAGTGGTGCTGATATGATCCTTTCAATTGACAGTGTCATTAGCAAACAAAATAATTTAATTTGGCCCCATGCAACTTTTATCTGTTCTCCTAAATAAAGAAAAAGTTTGTGTCAGTGATTTGAACCACCTGAAACTGCAGAAGCTGCTTATGAAGAATGTGTTTAACTCTGTTCAAAGATGAACACTGGTATGAAGGGATGAGACATTGTATAGAATGCAGTGACGATTACTTTGAAAAAATTCAACGATCTGGTCTAAATTTTTAAAATGTTACTGTGATCATTCTCCAAACTTTTAGTATGACCCTCAAATGTTTTAAAGAGATTTGCTTCCCATAGCTTCACAGCATAGGGCTGTCAATTCAAACTGATATTTTTCAACTTTATCAAGTATTTTCAGTCCTCATCAGGGGCGGCTCGTCCTTACGTGCTGAAGAGCTGCAGCACGCTACTTTTTTTTCTTCTAAATTACATAACAGACATGCTGAAGGACCATGTAACAAACATAACACATTATGGTAGTAATAAGAAAGGCAGCACTGCCAATGACGAACTCTCGAAGCAAGGTAAACACGCAAGTTTAGCTAATGGAATGCATCCACGTGCTCAAAGCGATCAAGCACGGTAGGTGAATATTGCGCTTGCGTAGAACCTTCCCCTCTTACCCCCCCTGACGGTCGCTGTCCCATCGTTTTCGCACTGCTACGTGCTGCGTTTGGCTAAAGCACGGAATCAATGAAATCGCTACGAGTGTTAGTTCTTTTCCTTATAATCGTTTTGGCAGCAGACGAAACAGCCCTGCCACACTCACCTAAGTGCCACACTAAACATCAGAATTTAGTGAAATTAATTAAAGCGTATTACAACGTTTTATTTTAGTTATAATAACTAATTATATCTTTGTGATACAAACTGAGCCATAAAAGGACTATTATCTCCATACCTTATTCACATTGGAACGTACAGAACATTGTTTGTTATATTGTTTGTTAACATTGGTAACCATAAGTTCATATTGGCGCAATGTGTTACTTCCGCAAATGTGAAATCTAACAGGCCCACGTGTATCACATTGAAACAAAGTGTTCTGTTGTGTAAATGTTATTCAGTGTCAGTTTTCAGTTTATTTCCAACTGTGATCGCACTTTATTATATTTCGGTATCATTCAGTGTAGGTTTGTGTTACTTTCATAGGTAAGAAAACTTTAGTCATACATAATGAATATAGTTGATGAGCTGTTAAAAACTCCCTTTTCAAGGCGATCGTTAGATGAAAAGATCAGGATAAAAAATGTAGGGCGACCTACTCCTGATCTAAAAATTGAACAGAAAGCAAAAGGAAGTAAAAATTCTATTTACACAAGAAAGTTTAACACAAATATATATGACAACAGTGACTGGATCTGTGGTTGTGAAATCAGAAACGCGCTCTTTTGCTTTCCTTGCCTCTTGTTTGGAAGTACAGATTCGTGGTCTACGACTGGTGTTAAAGATCTAGGTCATGTTAATGAATATATAAAAAAACATTCAAATAGCAAGAAGCATATGAAAAACTCGCTACAATTCGTTACAAATATCAGGGATTTCAACGTCAGAGTGATGGACAAATTCTGCATGAAGAAACATCGGCGTATGGACTTCATTTTTCGAAACTAGGTGAGTTGCATGCATTTTTTTTCCCCCGTGCAGCACGCTACTTGTTTTAGGCACGAGCCGCCACTGGTCCTCATTACCTTTGGAATCTGCAGTTGCAATAGAAGTTGTTTCTGATAGCATTTTCCTGATCGCCTCTGCCTTCTTTAACCGATGCAGCTGTTCCTCTGCAGACAGCTCAGGAGCCTGAAACAATATTTAGTTCATGCTATGTTAAAAATTCTTTTGCCATGACAAAGTTGAAATAGTAGCTCATTTTTTTAAAATATTATGTTTTGAGAAAATTTGTTGCTACAAAATGATCAGCTGTAAGCAAGAGGTATATTTTTAAAATATACATTTAATTGTTGGGAAAACAATAAACTCAAATCCCTTAAAATAAATACAAGAAGAATATTTATTTAGAACTTCTATAAAAGAAAAACATTTCAGTAAATGAAGCACCTGATATTTATAAAATAAATTCTAGGGATTGTGATCTAATTATACAGGAAAAACTAAATGTAAAGTTACAGAGGACATTAGAATTATTACATACAAATGATAGTAGATAACTTTTGGAATCTAACTATGAAATAATGTTCATTTTAGAATTAAGATCATAAATGCAAATGAGCATAATGATATCAAAGTGGAAAAGTCTATTTTGTGTATAGGGATGTCATTTATGATATTCAACAATATTTTTGCTTTCAATTCAACCATACTAATACTGGTTAGGCAATATTTGTTTTTAATTTATTTACCCTACAGATTAAATCCTATTTTTCAAGTTGCATATTAGGGTTTTAGTTTAAAAAATTAAAAAAAAATAATTAGAGTAATTTCATATACAGTTAGCTTCACATCAAGTAAAAGTATACAAAATCAAGGGACAAATAACTACTACAATCAATGAAATATTTAACAAAATGTGTTTTTATTTACAAAACCATGTGTTAGAGAACAAAATGAAGCCTTGTTATAATTCAGCACTTGAATCCATGATAATATTGTATTGGCAGTGTATGGGACTGAGCGAGTGCTTTAGGGATCACTGCCTGGCCCACTGTAACAATACAGCAAACAAACACAATAGCCAGGAAAACAAAGGCCCATTAAGGTGTGTTTCCTTGGAAGACTTCTCTGACCTTCTTTCTCCTCAGACCCAGAACATTCTTCTTCCAGAGTAATCTTTTTATAATGTACAAACTGTAATGTTCTCGTAATTTCTAAATCTGGAACTTTTGGAAGTTGGCTATGGACTATATAAGAGGACGACAAGTACCGGTGGTGAATTTGACGGAAGTGTACTGAAGTGAAGTGAGTTACAAGATCAATCTAGGGAATGACACTAGTTAAGAAAGTGACGTGAACACAGTGACTTAATTATTTGTGTATCAAATGTATAAAAGCTGTGGTGAATGTAATGGAAATTAGTGTTTTCATCTGTTACAATATTGTTTTCTTCTTCTTTCTTTGTAAGTATTAGGCCCTTGGATCCTGTTATGAGGCTAATGAGAACTGTTCTGTCCATTTTCTTCATGTCCATATGGTTTACATAATAGTGCTTGCTAAGGAAATCTTGAAGGATGAATTCTTTGTACATGATCATTCCACTGCTAATGATATTGATATATTTTCTCTATCGCATGCTGTTCTCCTAATTGCTCCTTGTGTCCATATTCCTCAATCCATCTGCTCTTGTTACAATTAATATTAATCTTAAGAATCTTATCTGCGCTACTTCCAGTCTTGGCTTCTCATAATTTCCTATTATCCATATTTCACAACCATATTTCAATATTGGCTTACCTACAATTCTATAGATCCTTAGTTTTATTTCGTGCCTCATGTTCTTGTTAAAAATTTCATTTGTACGTCCATTAAGTTTATCCACTTTTCTGTTGTTAATTGATATTGTGGATACTAAATATTTAAATGCTGCCCTTGTTCAATTGACTTTCCCTCTATTATTATCTTCACTTTAATTTTTTTCTCTTCCCCATATGGCCATAACTTTGGTTTTTTCACTTGATATTTGCATATTATAATTTTTTATTATTACTTTCTCTGCACATACACACACATATATATATATATGCACACACATAGTAGATAGAGAAGGTATTGTATTCCAACAAAAATTTTGATTTCAAGATTTCACAGAAATACATGTTTTGAGACCCCCGTGAATGTGAAGAAGCCTTTTTTTTTTTTTTTTTTTTGGTCGATGTGTGCATGTGAAAAGTTGGTTAAATACCAATTTGGTATTTAAATTCAGCATCTTCCAAGGATGTGACAAGACGATTTTCAAGAAAGTGTCCCCATCCCTAACTACACTATACATGGAACATATTTTGAAAATTTTGATTTTCTCAAAAATGGCTGTCATGATTTTGATTAAAATACTATATGTTTAAGACAGATATTTTTATGAAAAATGAAATGTATTTTTTGAATTTTCTGAAATAGCCTCTAAATAACTCTTCATTAACTATTACTGATATATGGTGGACTTTGTGACAGTGATGTGTTTTAACAATTGAAAATTAGTTCAGTTGATTTTGTAACACTACATCACCTACTTTTTATTTTGGAAAACATGTTTCAGAAGCCATGTGCTTCCATTGTCAATTTCTTTGATCGACTGCTGGCAGTCGTAAGTGATATAGTGTTTCAAAATCGACTCAAATAATTTTCAATTGTCTTCAACTGTTTCCAATTCCTTGTTATTAGTTTGAATTTAAACTACTTAATTTTTTCTCATATGGGAAGTCATCTTTTGTTTCATCTCTCTGTTGTTTTTCCTCTGGCAAGCAAAGAGAACCGAATGTGAATTGTTTCACGTAGCAATCAGCTTTTAAAAGATTTGACTATTGCTTTAGCCTGTTTTATTCCCTTATTTCCCTTCTATTTACAATTCTGCTAATGAATGTTTACCTGGATTAGCATCATGTTGATAAAAGTTTAATCTTTTGTAAGAAAAATTTAGTTTTTGGAACAGCTAGAGTAAGTCATGTGAATGGAACACTTCAGATTTTTTCATTCAATTTGAAATCTAACATTTGCAACTCCTCTTCTTTTTCCGCTAATAAAATCTGATCAACAATAAATTATATTAGTGATGATTAAATTACCATAATGAAAAGCTACTCACCTGTTCTGGAATATATCTCTCAGGTATCACAATTTTGTTAGGAGTTCCCAGGATGCTATCTATCGTGTTCTCATTGTACTTGAAGTCTTTATGACTCATGGTTGACCTTACTACATCAGGAGCATTCAGTCTTGGTCTGAGAGCTCGCTCCATGTCAAGGTCATCACGTGATCTTGCAGAGCCCTGTAACAAAAGCTAAGTACATTTAGATTCAGCTAAATTCAAGCAGGTAATTGCAAGTTAAAACTACTGCATCTTATAAAGTTCTTCCTTTTAGGCCCCAAGTCCGTTAGAATAGTTAATTTGTTCAAAACAATCATGAATGCAAGAAACTTTTAACTCTTAATAGTTTATAATAATTTCTATATATTACTGTAGTTTGTTTGAGTTTAATTATATTACATAAAAAAATGAAAATGAAAATCTTATAACTTTTTACACACTGCTCTACAAACTGTATTACTAAATCTTATTCTTCTGTTTGTTTTATGTTAATTGAGATAAACATTTGTAGAAAAGATCTTAATACATATTAATTTTGTTGTGATACAAAGGGAATATGGTAAGCAGGCTTAAACAATAGTAAAATATTACAAAAGTAATTTGAGTCAATTATGGACATCTGTTTCAGTTACTTGATTTTTTTTTCCCAGTTTGATTCATCGTCAGCAGGTGTTTGATTGGCTACAGAAGAGGAAGTTGCTGATGTAATTTCATCTGCTATGACAAAAACTTCCTCACAAGAACTCTCACTGATGATGAAGATGAACATCTTTGAAATGCATCAGGGAGAGGGCCCCCCTCATAGTGTTCATAACAGACTCAAATTGCTTTCATAATAATTTAAAAGCTTCACTGTATAAATCACTTCATATACATATCCTGTGATAACAGTGAAATAGTTTAAAAGTCGTTACATGATGGTTTTGAAAATCAATTCTCTTTGCATATACCACAAGAAGAAAACAAACATCTATTTGGCACTGAAAGCAATAAAATGTGTTTGATAATTCAAACCAGTAATAAAGAATATTTTGCAAGTGATTAATGTCACAAAAAGTTTATTTGACATATGTTTCAACAAGCTCTATATTTTTTGTAGTGTATTTTTGTCTAACTCTTACTTTGAAGGTTATACAAAATTCATCCCGAATGAAGAGGATTTCACAGAAAATTTAACACATGCATTTTATTTGTGGTTAAAATATCTTAAAACATGTAGTATTTAATCAAGATCATTAAGAACCATTTTTGAAGATATAAAAAACAAAGCCAATTTTTTCTACATATACAGAGTAGCTTAGAGGGAGGGCTGAGGGGATTTTCTTCAAATTCTTTTTTTTCCCTCCTTGGAAGCTGCTGAACTTAAACCAAATATGGTATTCAGCCAACTTTTGGTTTTTAAGGCATGCTGTTCAGAGACAGATAAAAAAGACACACACAAGCTTTTCTGGACCTTTTTCTAAAACTAAATTTTTTAGGTTCCTGGAAAAAAAAAAACAAAAAAAAAAACACCAAACGTTTCTGGTGTAATTCCACTATCCAATTTTTATTTGGAATGCAGTACTGTACTCAACATAGGTAACAACATAGGCACTAGAGAAAGTAAAAAAGTTCATCAATATTTTTCACTTTCTTTATCAGTCAACTTCTTGTATGGTGGTGAAATCTAAATTTTTGGGTGGAATGCAATACTTCTTCCATGTTTGTTTAGAAGTCCTCTGATCCCAAAAATACAGTTTTAGAAAAATTGTGTGTGTGGGTGCATGCATGCGTGCGTGCGTGTGTAAAAACTTATTTATTACTGATGTCAGTTACCAGGATCATATCAGTCCTGTCAGTGTGCCAGAATTTTGTCCTGCAGAAGTTGTTTTAAATGCCAGTAAATCTACTAACATGGGACTGTCACTTTTAAGCACATTTAAAAACCATCGGTCTGGGCCGAGTTTCTGTCCTCGGCCTAGGGATCAGAGGGCCAGCGCTTAATCAACTGAGTCACCCGGACTGACATCTTTGTGTGTGGGTGTGGGTGTGTGAAGTATAATTCAAAAACCATAGGTCCGATAAACACCAAACTATATATGTAAGTTCACTATCTTTCAAGAATGCTGCACAAAGATTTTTAAGGAAAATATTTGTTCTTTTCTACTTCCTCAAAATTGTCTTTATCGATTTTGATTAAGATACCTTATGTTTGAGATATTTACATGACCAATAAAAATATATGTCTTGAATTTTCTATAAATAGCCTGTGAAGGGCTTGTCATTTGAAGAGGAATCTGTAACATGTTTTATATCCAGTAAACTATAAAAGACATACAAAAGCTTATTGAATAAAACAATTTCCTTTATTAGCACCAAAAAGAACTTCTTGAAATAAATTGTGTATTTTAGTCATTTTTAAGATACTCATTGTTACTGTATGAATTTTTCAATACTTTTATAATTTTTTCAAGTGCCCTCATTATTCAGTTGTTTCTTGTGACATCATGGAATGAATATTGGATATTTAAACAAAATAGTAACAACAGTTTTAAAAAATGAACTAATCTTTCAATCTCCTTTATCCCTCTTCTACCTAAACAAAATGTCTAATAAAATCATTCAATTTTTGCAAACATTATCTTGGTTAGCATGGATAGAAGAAGAGTAGATAGAAAAAGTCATTTGTATGCAGTATCATTTTTTGTTTTTTCTTTTGTTAGTTGTGCTCTTTGATCTAAGTGAGCTTTATGTGTTTAAAATTATTTCTTTAGTAATATTTCTGACCAATCTGAAAAAGTTACCTTGCACCAAAAGTTGCTTTGAATAGCACAACATTTATCCAAAATAATATTTCTTAAAATGACAAAATGAAAAATAAAGAACAAAGGCATGTCTTGGAAAGAAAGTGGCTGTGAAAAAAATGACACTTAATATAATTTCATTAAAAGTTTTTAAACATTCTATTAATTTCAAACACACATCATTAAATGTTTTCTATTGAGGAGCAGAATTTCAACATAGGCCTTCTTCCCAAGATACAACATTGGTGAAAGCCAACTGTAAGTTCAGTGTACTTTTACTAATAAAAAGCTGGTAAAAAGCTGTGAAAGTTTTACAAAGCACTGAGAATACAAATTACAAATCCAAAAATTGCACATTTTGAGGAAAGTTCTTTATTCAGGCAAATTTAACAAGAAAGCTGATGCAGAAACTATGGAAATGTTTATAAGAGAAGTTATTAACAGGGTGTAGTATTCTCTAATTTCATGAAATAAACAGCAGTGTTGCTTTTATTCTCAATGCATCATATTATTTTTCCTTGCTAGCGAATTTTTAAAATAAGCTCTTATAATGTTATAATAAGCTGGTGAATTTATGTTTCAATTTAAAATTAAACAAATGAACATAACTGTTGCAAAAGCTAAAATATAAACATATATAAATGCATAAAAGTGAGTAAATATTGCTATAAAATGCAGAGAAAAGAAATACATGCTGAGTTGACCATTGTATTAAAGTGTTAGTAAAGAAATGCAGTAACAAACAAAATACCATAATGGGAGAACTGTCCATGTCAAAAAGAGGTTGACTGCTAGAAACAGTGTGATGACGTCGCTTCTCCTTGGGTACGGCACGTCGACGTGATGCAGACTGACTCTCTGCTTCTCTCTTGGGACTGGATCCAGACATCTCCATCACAATGGCTCTTGCAGCCTCGCTCTTAAACACGGGAGACAGTTGTGGAGAGTTTGATGTATCCCCTCCGACTCCAAACAGTTGCTCGTGTGCAGTGAGCGGACGAATGTTATTTACAGGACTTGCTGCACGTGTGCTGCTCTCCGTGCTACTGCTACTGCCACCACTGCAGCTCTCAAACTGTCATTTCGTGCAGTACAGGCATTCCAAAATAAATATCATGCTCAAAACATAAAACATGCAAATATGTTACCCATGCTTCCTTATGGAGCATTTTATTTCATAAACATTAAACTATGAAGCCTTTAAACATAAACTGAGCTTTCCTATATCTACTGTAAGCAAGGGTTAGCAAGGTATAAATAGGGTATTAGTTTAGTTACTATATTTCAAGGATCATGTTTTGTCCAACTGTTTATCTAAGATAGGGGGAGTGGTATATTTGGTCCAAAAGTTTTATGACACATTTAGAGGTTCCCTTAACATTTTAGACAAACATCCTTATGTGAGAGAGAGGAATGAAATGGAGTTCTGTTTATGGACACTCTTTAACTACTGTGATTTTCAACATCCCATTTTATATTGGGCATGAAGTAACACTTAATTTTGCTCAGAGGCTGCTTTATCAGGCTTAAGATTCTTTCATGTGCCATAAATCTATAACATGGGACCAACGGCTTTAATTCCCCTCCAGAGAGAGAGAGAGAGAGAGAGAGAGAGAAAATGAAGTTTTGTTTATGGACACTCTTTAAGTAATGTGGTTCACACTGTCCCATTCAATGTTGGACTTGAAAGGCAGCTCAATTTTGCTCAGAGGCCTTTTTATCAGGTTTGAGGTTCTATGACTTGCCATAAATCTATGACATAGGACCAACAGCTTTACTTTTCTGCCGGAGGGGAAGCAAGAGAGATGAAAACTGCAGATTTCATTAAAACCCATAATTTATATATTTTTTGTGGCATTAATCATTCATGAGTTTGAATTTTCTTAAGCTTTCTATTTTTTGAAGTGATTGGTCAGTATGATATTTTTCATGTATCATTTAAAGAATTTGGAATTTCAAAACTAAATAGAGCAACAATCTGTTTTTAAAAGGTTTGATTTGCTTCAGCTTCCTATATCCTCATACCTTCAATGAATGTGAAATGAAACCATCTGTGCAAATGTTTTTCTTGATTAGTATTGAAACATAAGAATAACTTGTGGAAGAGATTAAAGTTAAACAGTGGTAGGTAGAGAAAGCTATAGGATGCACTACATCAGACTCTGTGTTATTTGTATGCTTTACACAGTGACAACATTTAGTTCACCACTTATTTGTCAGACCTCAGCTCTAAAATTAGCGCTGTTATGCATCTTAGTGTGTTATAATGTTGTCAACATCACCTTAATCTTTCTCACTAGCAGATTGGAAGTACTTCAACTTGGTACACTGTTGACAGTGCCTAATGCAACCATTAAAAAGTGAACAATTCAGTACCACTACAGTTTTATATAATACAGTACATTTGTTACAAAACTTGGTCACCAGGGGTATGGACCGCATGACCTATACTACAGATCCCTGTATGTGCATCCTACATCCATTGTCGTCACACGTTTTCAATCTTACTTTTGTTCTAGTCCAGTTCACATGTGAATAACATTAGGAATGTTTAGAAGTGTTTTGTTTTGCTTGAATTGCTTTCAAAAGAAAGAAAAGCAAACAGTGTTTATGTATGATACATATGTGCTCACATCATCTTGTAGGTAGTTGTAGGGCAATTTAAACTAAATTTCCTGGTGTGCATGTTCGTTTGCTTGTAAATAAATTCAGGGAGATGGGATCAATTTAGGATAGAAAAAGAAAGGTAAACATCCGTGTGCTTATGGAGCAGAAATTAGACCAAATCAGGGAAAAGTTAGTATGGTCACCTCGAAAATCTCTTAGGCAACTTGCACAAGAAACTGACATTTTGAAAGCTTCAGCATAAAAAGCAACAAAACTTTTAAAACTCAAACTGTACAAAGTTACTGTTGTCCAGGAATTGCTACCACATAATCACCAGAGTTGGGTAAATTTCTATAACTGGATTTTAAGGAATGTTAATGATGGAACAAGTGATCCACATTTAATACTATTCAGTGATGAAGCATGTTTCATTTACATGGTCATGTGTCATCCCAACACACTGATATAATGCTACAGATAAACCAATTTTGTTCATAAAACTTCTTTGTATGATCAAAAAATCAGGGTAAGGTGCACAATAAATGGATACAGAATAATAGGGCCTGCCTTTTATGAGTGTACCATAAATGTAGAAAGATACAGAAATAATATACTGGCACCATGTTTCAAACAGCTGACGGATATTGAATCTATTGATATTTCCAGCATGCACACAGTTGATAAATCATTATAGTTTACTGTGGAAATTTTTGTGGATAGAAACGGCATGCAATTTTTATTTATAGGGTCACTTGAAAAATAAAATATACAAAACTAATCCCCCACATTAGAAGAATTAAAACAAAATATCAGGATAGAAATTAGCGCTATCTCGGTAGCTGAGCTAATGTGTCTGAATGAAAATTTTCCCAGACGTATTGATGCAAATGGACAGCATTTCCAACATTTCCTGTGATGAGGTATGTTTTGTGTTTATTCTGATAATTGTTAATGTGATTTGAGATTTTATTTAACATCCACGCATGTGTGACTAAGTGACAGGCCATGTGACTGCCAGTCTAGAGTACAGTACGTGACCGGGAGATGGACCATCACCTGATGGCCAAGTTTTGTAGCATATTTACTGTAGGATTAGAACCAAAGTAAAATTTCTAATTTATTTCATGTAATCATAAAAAAACTAAAGCAAAAAAGATGAAGAAAAAAAGAAAGGGGGAAAAAAAAAGCAGGAAGATTCATCCCCACTCCCTTTTCCTATGTGTCCCTGATAAACTATGCCTAATTGCAAGAGTTTCCTTAAAGTTTATAGTTACTATGTTACTCTGAGCAAAAAAGTCAATAACAAGATGGTTGCAAATGTGTGATTATGAGTTAGGTGTCACTGGTTTCATTACTTATACACCCAGGCATATCCATATACTTTTTGTTGCTGTGAAGTGGTTTATTCCATTTTAAATAAAGTATGGCACAAATTGTGTGCACACTTATACAAATTGAGAAATACATATATAATTTGATTACAACTCCATCTCTTGGGAGTTTGGTTTGTAATCAAAGTGCAAATCTTGGAGCACATTTATAAATAGTTAATCAGTGAAGGTTTCTAAACATTATTCACAACAGATTTATCTTGCAAGCTGCACATTTAGGACCCAAGTTCTGTCATCATGTGCTTTCAGCTATTTTAGTTATGAATGTTTTAAATTTTCTTTACTCTTTTTCATTGTAATCAACAAAATGTTAAATAAATATGCATTCATGCTTTGCCATATGGGGTTTCAGAATAATTAACATTCTTAAAAATAAAACATGGAAACAATAACAACATTGACAGACAAACATTCACACATGAAGCATAATAATAACATACTGCACATGCCAATTAGAATAGAAGCGAGATGTCGCCATTGGGCAATCATTTATGGAAATTAACATACAATTTGAATATTATGGAAGCAACAGCAGATAGGAGTCAGCTGCACTGTCCAAATTCATTCAAGGGACTGCTGAAATAAGCATTATCTACTACAGTGTAAGTAAAACTTGAAGCATGCTTCCAATCTGTGGGCCCAGTTTTGATTCTCAATAGATGCAAATTACTTTGTTGAGGTTATTATAGATTTTTGTTCATTAACATGGTTATTAGATAATACTTAGCATCCAAAAACTCCAGACTTAGCTGCAATGTCATTAATCACCCATTTCATTCAATGTCTTACAAGAGACACTAGTAAGATTAGATTCTAGTTAAGATCTCCTTTTAAGTACATTCATTTGTGGAGGATTGTAACCAGTGGTATACAATCCAGTTTATTCAATTACATCACCTACTTCAGGTTATTTAGGACAAATATTGAGAGCATGTTCGCATAATCACTTCCATTTTCAATCAAATGAGAACTGTTGCTTGAACTTTGTGCTATCTTGTTGCCATGTTGTGACTGTCTTTTGGTGGTTTCTCCAGGAATTTTGTGCTCAAATTATCACTTTCCTGTAATTCTAAATTAAATGCACAGTCTTTGCTCTTTAAGGTAAATATATTTTCTCACGTTGTTAATTCCCTGTTGTTTGTGTTGCTTTCTTAGAAAAATTGGGTTTGGGTCCATTTCATGATTTTCCTGCCAAAACATATGCTACTCATGGGCATATTGTGTAGACTTGGGTAGCTACAAATCAGGGTAAATCTTTGAAGAAGGAATTTTTGTTCATTTTATAAATAAAGAATCTATTCCTAATCCATTGGTTGTTTGCATTCTAGCCTGTTGTTACATACAATGGGCTTCTTGTGATAGAACTTGATTCTGTATTGTAGCCTCTTTTCTCAGGTGGGAGTATGACTGACAAACATGGTATAATGGGCATATAAGTTGGAAGAGCCAAAATGGGGGAAGTCACTACAACAAACCTCTCAGGTCTTCTCTCTTACCATGCAAAACCTAGCCGACAAATCTCGAGGACAGCCAAAGCAAACATATGTGCTGTATATCCAACCTAGTGATTTTTATTACTGAAGATAGAGATTCGTAATTGTTTAATGGACACAAAATCAAAAGTTATCCATTTCAAAAATAGATGGAGGTGATTAGTTTTCTTTTTTTTTTCAAATTAAAGATCTAATTAATGAGTAATTAGAATTGTTTTATTATTATTATTATTTTTATTACTTGTTATTGCTATTTGTTATTAGTATTACTAGTATTAGTATTACTATTATTATTACTATTATTATTACTATTATATTTATTGCTATTATTATTATTATTATTATAATAATAATATAATTAGCCTTTTGTTATTAGTATTAATAGTATTAGTATTACTATTATATTTATTATTATTATTATTATTATTATTATTATTATTATATAATTAGCCTAAGTTATAAATTTCATTGGGATTATTTACATTGCTAAGGACAACTTTAATTTAACCCAGGACAAAATTGCATACATAATTTGCCAAGTGAAGGGAGGGAAGAGAGAGAGAAAAAAAAAAAAAAAAAAACTAGCTCAGAAGTTGGTTGCAGCATACAGCTCTTGGTCAGTGCCTATTTTCAAACCATGTTCCAGTTAATATTGAAGTAAGTGATGTAATGTCTCAATAATACCTTTTACCAAGAATACAAAATCCAAAACAATTGGTGTATCAAAGAAATATCTGAAATGAATTAGAAGCCATTTCCATTGACTTGGTGTACTCTATAATGGAGATTATGTATTTGGTGATTTGAATAATTTTATTGTGTATACCAAAGTTATTGTTAAATAAATTAATACTATTAATACATTTTTCAAACTCTAGGGATACTTATGAATAACCCTGTAAAACTAGACTTTGAGACCATATATAAATCTTTAAACTATAAAAATGCAGCAGAAATACCCAATAAGAATTTGTGTTTTTCCTCTTTTTTGCTAAGACTTTGCCAAGCTATGCAACAACACATGAAGCAGTTTCTAATACTATCACAACCCAGCGTCTAATGCAAACAACCATAGACGTGAACCAGCGTTAACATTAACTCACCCTGACTCTGTGGCGGTTGATCATGAGGTTGCGAAGTACAGTAACACTATCACTACGTGGTGAAGGTACTCGCACAGGAGGGAGAGGTGGTTGTTGATAACCCAGTCGTTCTCGTTTACCAAACCCTCTGGGTAGAGACATTGACCTCTGAAACTGCAGCATGATTGGATCCTCTTCACCAACCTCTGAATCTTCTGGAAACTGACCTAGTTTCAGAGGGTCATGTGGTTCTTCTTCAAGTGGACCAAGTTGTTGTTTCTGCAATCAAAACCAATTTAACTTTTAGATTAGCTTGGGACAGTCCACAAATAGAGGGCAGTTTGGAAGGTTCTGGGTCTGACAAAAGGATGGTGCTGGCAGTATCAAATACAAAGGTTAACTCTCAAGTATGTTCCATAACATATATTTTCATATATGTGTATTCGTTCTTTGGTTGTTTTAGTGCTACAAGATAAAGAAGTTCAGGTTTGTTTAGAAAATGGATAAAATTGAATGTCATGCAGTGATAAATGGTTTCATATTAAAAGGTTTAATAACAATCAAAACAAAAAAAGAAATTGGGCTAATCCTGTAGCTCAGTCGCTAAAGCAACTGTCTGCTGTATGAGGGATCCTGGGTTCATTTTTCAGCTGGGGGGGTAGGAATTTTTCTTTAGACAATAATATTCCCTATCCTACCCAGAGTCTGAATAAGAGTGTGAATATGTATGTATTAAAACTAATAGTCCAAAGTTACAAATAGTAAACAAGTAAACATCAATACCATGAGCAATCGTTCCAAAGAAAACACTGCTGATGTGAGCCAGATATTAAAGGCAGCATGTGTGACAAAACATCTCTTTATTACTCAAAAGCTTGATTACAAATAGCCGTCTTTATTCTGTGGCTTTCACCATAATTCTGTAGTGCAATTTTTTTCTTATCACTTCAACGCTGTTTCTCATGTAACTGTGTGTTAGAACTCCAAGTGAAAAACTGGGCTTGTAGCTCTTCCTTTTATAGCTGTCAATGACATCAACAGAAATGTTCAGTAAAAGCCAACATTCTCGCACATGTTTGTTACATTCAGTAGTTACATTCCAAGGCTTTGCATTTCATGTGTTAAATTTTCAGTCTTTGCAATAATGAGTGTGGCTACTTAAAGGAAGTCGACTAACACATGCAGCAATAAAGCTATATGCTTTCCAAAGCAAGCCACTCACACTTGTATGGTAATTACAGGCCAGCAAGAACAGTCACAACCCCCCAGCCCCCCAAAATGGATTTCATTTTCAAAGATTCCTTGCCCCCAATTGAACAAACAGATCTCAGAGTTTCAACACGACAATTCTTCCATTTTTGCACACAAATATCCGGACTATTTAGTTACTGATGTGATTGAAAAAAACATCAAAAAGACCCAAAATGCTGTCCTAAATGATAAATGAATTAAACTGTGTCAGCTTCTGACGTCGCCAAGCTCTCATTAGATATAAATGAAAAATGTTTCATCAGTATTGATGCACGTACATATATTTGCACATAAGGAAGCTTGTAACACAATAACTGTCACATTTGTAAACTAATAATCAGAATGAAGGTCTCACAGGAGTACTTGGACATGTTCAGATGCAACTCAACCTACTTCTTGCAACTTGACATTACTGCTGACAAAACAAGGATTCACTATTATATGTCATAGGCAAAGCAGCAGTCCAAAGATGGATGCAAGAGGGTGAAAGTGCACTTAGTAAGACAAAGTGTATTCCTTCAACAGGAAAGATGATTGCCATGTTATCTGGGATGGTGTGTTGATTTGTTCTTATTGAGCAACACCATCAATAGAGAATACTATATAGCTTTGCTAGAGCAGTTGAAGGATACTATGAATGTACAGAAGAATGTTTTACTCCACTAAGACTGGCACACATTTCTTCAATTATGATCACAAAATTGCATGACCTGTCCTTTGAACTGCTGCAACCAGATTGATTACTATACTCTTGATGCTGAATCTTTGCATATGGCAGCTTGCAGTTAAGTTGATATACTCATAAAAATACAGATGAAAAGCTTTACCCATTAGACTTCCTGAACCAATCTCAAGGCAGTGTTCCAGTTAGTCAATCACCAAGTAGAAACAGAACTGGAAGTGACTATGTTGCTAGATCTCACTATTTCCAGCTATATACTTCAGTTTGGGATCTTCAACATGTCCTCAAGTTGTTCTTTGTAAGCTACATATTATTTGTTGTTATTGTTGATGGTGCTTATTTATGTATGTTTGTTTACATTCAATTATTTATTTATAATATTTCATTCATATTATTTATTCAAGGCTGAGTGGTTAGACTGTTCACCTCCCACCTAGGTGACTTAGGTTCGATCCCAAGCGACCACTTATGGGATTTGTGGTGGAAGAAGTGATGTCTAGGCGGGTTTTCTCTGGGTCCTCCAGTTTCCCCTGCCACTCATTCCATCAACTGCTCCATCATCACCTTTCTTATCATCCATTTTGCTTGCAATTCATATCATCCAGTTCCTCATGCTAATACCTGGCTACGGGCCAACCACTCATTCCAGGTTCTTCATTCTGTGGTTTCATGCCATTGGCTCCCCAATAAGACTCTGAACCCTAGGCATTCGCTTGTAAGTCCTAAATATGGAGAGGGTAAGCCAACTATGAAACTATTTATACAAGATTTAAAGTGCAACAATACCTAAAAATAATGTCAATCACTGAGTGATGGTTCATGAGTGAAAATCCTTTGCAAAAAGGTATGACAAATTAATAGCCTGCATTGGAATTATTAGGAAGAACCCAGGAATTCTTTGAATGAGAGTAAGACATGAAGGTTGATGGACATCTTGCTGACAAAACCTTGCAGTAAATTGCAGCAGCTCTTGCACTAAGCACAAGAACTGTTAATAATAAAGGAGTGAAAGTGAAACATGATGACAACGACAATTATGCTTCTGAGATAGTGATGACTAAGATTTAGATGGAATGACTAGTGAATGAAAAGCACTTCGTTATACTGTGCTTGAATCGCTTCATTTCTTTATTGTAACAAGCAATTTTGCATTAATTTATTCTAGATTTGTCGAAGTATGTAATGATTCTATATACATTGCAATATATTATGCTTGTACTATTTTCAAATAATAATAATAATAATAATAATAATAATAATAATAATAATAATAAATAATTAGTTATCAGCATTCACACCTTTTTTATATAAGACTTTATACATGATTGAAAGGTCATAATACTAACAACTCCAGCACTATTGCAAATACAATACAGCTAACATTATGTGAAGCCAAAGCCAACCAAACTATCAAGTGCAAAAATCCAGTGGCAGAAGTAGTAAACATTTTTTCTTCCAAAATTTGAAAAAAAAAAAAAAAAAAAAAAAAAAAAAAAAAAAAAGAAAAAACCTCATATGCGGAGGTCATAAGTTAATTCTAAATTTGTAGAGTTGGAAAAATCATTTTATAGTGAGGGTATGAAAAAGTTATTTGTATTATTACTTTTTTATTTTCTTTTTTCCCCGTTATTTTTCAAACAGTTCCTTTCAGCTTTGTGCATATGAACCAATAATACACATCTTTTGTTTTCTTTCTAAGGTTGAGAACTTTCTGAAAATCACATATAGTTCATGGTTCTGAATCTAAAAGTGAGAGCTCTGTGAAATATGTAAGTCATTTGAATAGCCTTTTGAAACTTTATGTGCTGATGTATAAGTGTGAAACCTGGGTTCACCATCTCAAAATTCTTGTCTAGCATTTTACAAATGCCACAAGTATGTTTTTGTTTTATTTATATTGTACCCTATAACATCTATGGTCATATTGGAGTCCTTGAACGTTGGGTTTTTAATCATTTTCTTTTTTCTTAAACACAGGCACATACGTCCAGATTCTGAGGGGGATAGGGAATGATTCTGGTTAAAGAAAAATTCCCTGCCTCAGTTGGGAATCGAACCTGGGACCTCCGGGTGAGAAACCAGCGTGCTGACCACTCAACCACAGAAGCAGTCTAAAGCCACAAATTTGTACATTAATGTATAAAACTTACCTCTACTGAGTTCTGTGAAATCTCAGTCTCTCCATCTTCCAATATTGTGACTCGCTTTCCGCTAACATTTCCATTTGTTAAGGGTATACCAATGTTACCGCTTCTATCTCGATCCCTTTGTCTTCTCTCTGATTCTCTTTTCACAATCCGAACAGTTTTGATCTCCTGTTGCTTTTCTCGAGGTATGATTCCTAATAACAAAATAATCATAGCATATATAACTCTCTGAACTCTTTCTACATATGTAGATGCAATTTTTTGTTTCTTTTTTCTACTTATCATAACTTAAAGGTAAGAAACATAAAATTTAATAGCTAATTAATTGGTGAATCAACATTAAGCACTTATATTGCTCCACTTTTCAAATTACTGGCAGGACATGTTTCAAGCATCATTGTGCCCAACCTTGGTTGCATGGAGACAATCAGTGCTCGAAGCATGTCCTGCCGTCAGTAATTTGGAAAGTGGAACAATATAAGTGCTTAATGCCAATTCATAAATCAGTTTAACTTTTTGCTTCACTGTAAGCATAAGCAAGATTTAGTGATTTGAAATTTAAATTTAAGAGTGTTGAGTGATCCTGTTTTATATTTCAAAACATAGCAATCATCTTTTAGTTTCTCTACCACCCACATACAGTAGGAAGAACAACTATCATATTTTACTAAAGAATTCAATATTAAGATTTCAGCAGAAATACTTATTTTGAGATATTTTGAACCAATAAAAGACATTTTAGAAACATTTGTGTGTATAAAACAACAATTAAAAAATATATCTGATGTAATAAATTTGCATGCCCTTTTCTACCCATTTTACAACAAATTATTCTTACAAAGTTTATAGTTTTATCTACTTCATGTTAATTGAGACAAACATTTGTAAAAATAGTTTTATTACATTCTACCTTATAGGTGCAATAGGAATAGGGGAACAGGTTAGTCTTAAGGGATAGTGAAATATTTTAAGAACTGGTCACTATGTCACTGGCATTTGATTATGTTCGCTTTGCTTGACCAGAAGGGATGAAAAAAAGGATAACTTCATACTTAAGAAAAGTGTAAGTATTGAATAATTTTAACCAATAACAAGGAATGTCTCAGAAATGGTTAAATCCACAAAAACAAATATGAATATGACATAAAGTGTGTGTTTTAATAAAATATACATTTTTTTTGTGTAAGATTTTAACCATGTCTTGCAGTTAACCAGTCATGCAAAAGTGATTCAGAATGAAGGGAAATTCAGAGGCTATTCTCAAAAAATTTGAGATATATAGTTCACAAAAAAGACATTTTAATCAAAATTGTTAGAGCCATTTTGAAAAAATAAAATTTTTCAAAAAATGTTCCATGTAATGCATAGTTTGCAGAAGGAGGATTTTCTGCAAAATCTTTGTGTTGCTTCCTTGAGGGATGCTGAACTTAAATACCAAGTTTGGTTTTTAACAGACTTTTTCTTTTTTATGCTGTTCATAGATAATACCAGGCATAGACCATTTTCTAAAAATGCATCTTTTTGTTTCACAGGGTCTCAAAACATATATTTCTGGTGAAACTTTGATGTAAAGTTTTTGAGTGGAGTACAATATTTTTCCTGTTTACTACACATAATAGTGAAAGTAAAAACAAAAAGTTTGAATTTAATTTCTAGGTTCGGAATTTATCAAAGATGTGAGAAGAAGCTTTTGAAAAATCCTCCACCTCAAACTAATCTTTTCATACAAAAACTGTGTATTCAAATATTACTTATATGTTTGTGATACTGACATAAAGAATAAGCTAAATTTGTCTTAAATTTTCTTTATTCTCACTGAATTTGTATAACTGGGACCATATGAGAATAAAAATTAAACTTTACTAGGGCCACATCGTGGCCGAGTGGTTAGACCTCTCGCCTCTCACTTAGATGGCCCAGATTGATCCCAAGCGACCTCATTTGTGGTGGACAAAGCGGCACAGGGCGGGTTTTCTCCAGGTTCTCTGGTTCCCCCCCGCCCCTGCTAACACATTCCACAGGTGCTCCATCTTCATTCCATATATCACCAGTATCATCATCTGCGATGCCACAGGTAGTAAAAGCTGATGTTGAACACAAAAGAAAAAAAAAAAAAAAAAAAACTTGACTAGAGTCAAACCAGAACTCGTTAAAATATACAATTTATGTCAAATAATTTTTCTGTGGTATGGTCCATTTTATTATTTATAATTTCTTCAAATTTCCTTAGTTTTATCCATCTTTAACACCTATAATGCATCTTACTTAATTCTTCTTTTCTCTACCCACAAAGATTCATTAGTAATAAAAACTTGCAATAAATGAACAGTAAAGATTACATAAACTTCACATTTTAAATTCTGACCACTGTATACCACACAATAATCTGAATTTGGTTATGGATAAGAAGCATTTTTCACCATTTGGACAGGGAAAATAAGGACTTGATGGTACCATAAGGATGCTAGAGTAAATGGGTTTCCCATTTCATTGGAGGAGGAGGTGGAACAGGAGAAAAAGAAAAAGAAAAAATGAGGAGTTATGTTTTATGTTCTGTGTCAGGCATACAAAGAACTCCATATTGCTTAACTTGACATCTAGTCAAAATTTTATTGTTAAATAACATGAATAGAAAATAACTTTTATATGCATATTATAATTTTTATGGGATTATATGAACTGTAGAGGAATAAATTTAATGCCAGTTCCCAAGAATATGAAGAGGCCAACTTTATACTAAAGTACTGTCAATCTTACAATGAGAATTACTAGTTTCAACCCAATAATGAAGTTTTTGTTTTGAAACACAAGTTGATTAAACCCTTCCCAGTGCTAAATATTACATTACATTGTATTTCATGGGAAAAACAATTAAAAGGTGTATAACACATAAATATAAAAATTCTGTATAAACAAAACAAATGATAACACTACAGAAATAACTGGAAACACAGATTTTGTGTAACACAACAAAAACAAATAATGTACATCTTTACAACATTAGGCAAATCAATTTACAGAATCTAAAAAGAAATGGAAATATATGAGAAATTGATGTATGCTAACAGAGAAAATTAAAAAAAAAAAAATCTGCCATGGAAAGCTCCCTAAATGCTAGCAACAATATCCATTATCATATAGAATTGCCATACCAATGCTCTGACACAGGAAAATAGAGCAGCGATGATTCCCTGAAAAGTACACCAAGCTTTTTTCTATGATAGATATCAAATCTTTAGCTTCCTTACTCCAGGAACCAAGTGTTTAGATGGCAAAAGCAACAAATATGTATTTATGAAACAGATGCTCATATTTATGCAATTTACTGAGTACAGCAGATTCAGCGATGGAGCTTGTACATTTGTATGTTGTTGAAAGATGGGATGAAGTAGGAGTATTGACACATGTAGCATTCCATATAAGTGATTGCCCTCTGCTCCATTGGAACTAAGGCATTACCATAGGTCTCTTCCCATCTGAGCAACTAATCTCACAGGGCTCTAAAAGATATTAATGCCCTTTTAATTATGTTATTCAGCTCAGCATGTGTAGCAATTTGACTACTACCCTTGACACAGCTAAGACTGTGGTGGCCAAAAGAGTACACAACTTCTCCGCAAATACATTTGTGCACTTGGTAGATTTTATGTCCAAGACATAATACAATTACTGTTCTAAAAGATCTGCTGTTCATTAGGGTTCTGATGCTAGGAGAAGGTATTGCATGTAGTAAGGAGCTTGCTTCTTTTTCTTGTAGAGCTAGAATCCTGACTTAATCTGAAGGTGGGACAAGAGATTTCATGAGCTGTTTGGTAATTAATTCATCCCAGTTTTTCTGAACCCTTGGATTATCTGGTTCATCAGAGTTGTTGGATAGAATGTTCCATCTTCCAAAGCTTCTTTCAAAAGGCAGATTTGATAACAGCACTGTGAAAAGGAAAATGAGACTTGATGGAGTCTTAAACCTCAAAGCTAAGAATACAGGAGTACAAATGCCGCTTAGTTTTCTTATATCAAACCCCCCCAGATTTGATTAGAAGAGAAACCTGTAGCCAACTCTTGTTTGTAAGTGTAATATTAGTGGCTCTTATTTTTTTTTTTGTAGTGTTTAACGCCCGCTTTAACTACTAATGGCACCGCAGGCGGTGGCACTGATGATACATGAATGATGATGGAGCATCGGTGGAATGCGATGGCGGGGGAAACCGGAGTACCCGGAGAAAACCCGCCCCAGCGCCGCTTTGTCCACCACAAATCTCACATGCGGTCGCTTGGGATCGAACCCCGGCCGTCTAGGTGAGAGGCTAGTGGTCTAACCACTCAGCCACGGCGCGGCCAGTGGCTCTTATGTATAATATCATCAACTTTCTCGATCAATGTTGAGAATAGTCATATGCATAGAACACAACAGCCCCTACCCAACCAAGGATTATTTGCTTTAAATATCATACAAGAAAATGCTTGTTCCACCAATATGCACCTAACAGCTACAATTAAAACTGGGCTTTATATATATGTTTTAGGAGCACTTGTTGATATTGATGTCAAGTAAAGAAAAAATATCACCAAAAGTAACCAAATGGGGGAAATATGTCACAGTTGGCTTTTGATGAATTCCAATAGCTTGCATTCCCTATAGTATGGGTAGAGTGTGGCACATCAGATTTTTGTTTTGTGCTGTATAAACTGTAATTAATGATGACAATAATGTTAACATTGATAATACTATCAACAACCACTTAATTAGCCTGGCTCACTGAAGCTGAAAGAGACCTACTTGAGGTTAGTTAATGATGATGATAATGATAACATTGATAATACTAACAACAATAACAATAACAACAACTACCTAATTAACCTGGTTCACTGAGGCTGAAACAGGCCTACTTGAGGTAGAAATTATGAATGGAGATATCCAGAAACATATTGCTATACACAGGAAACTCTGAACACACAAATCACAAGAAAGGAGTCTCACAGAGAATGAATGCTGAACTATTGATGAATTAAAACTTACAGGTTACAAATGGTTGAAATATCATGATTTGTAATTGGCCAACTGAAAAAAAAAAAAGTTTAAAAAAATAATAATAATAATAATAATAATAATAATAATTACAACAACAACAACAATAATAATAATAATAATAATAATAATAATAATAATAATAATAATAATCTGTGCCTGGTTAGCTTGCATGGGGGTTTGGCTCTGAAGTTAGTGCAAATAAGGCTCGGCCAAATAAGCACCTGCGGATCAACTGAGGAGGTCAACGGCCTTGATGGCAGAAGACGATACATTCCCAATGGCAGAGAGGGCAGAAGAACTGGTTCTGGAACTAACGACTCCAGTCCTAACAAACTGGTCCTCTGTCCAAATTTGGATAACCAAGTACCATGAAGCGTGTCAGAAAATATGGGTTCAAAGGAAAACAAAGAGGCATTTCTAAGTGCTTTGCATAGTCCCTCATGGGCTCATTCATGGAAACAAAACAAAACAAAAAAAAAATAATAATAATAAATTTGTTGTAAACATTTAAAACATAAATAATAAATAAGGCTATTGCTTTTCCTTCCACCTAAAATGAAGAAAGGGTTATTCAAAAAGTTAGAGAGGACGGAAAAACCGGTTCTGGAACTAATGACTCCAGTCCTAACAAACTGGACCTCAGTCCAAATTTGGAAACCAAGTACCATAAAGCATTTCAGGAAATATGGGTTCAAAGGAAAACAAAGAGACGTTTCTAAGTACTTTGCATAGTCCCTCATGGGCTCATTCGTGGAGAAAAAACAAAAAAAAAAAAAAAAAAAAAAATAATAATAATAATAATAATAAATTTGTTGTAAACATTTAAAACATACATAAAAAGTAAGGCTATTGCTTTTCCTTCCACCTAAAATGAAGAAAGGGTTATTCAAAAAGTTATATTACATATATTTAAATGTATTATTTAAAATTTTTTTGCAATAACCACTTCTTCATTTCAAGTGGAAAGAAAAGCACCTAAGTATTCGCCTGGTAACAAGGGAAAATGAAAAAAATCTTAAGCCAGAGAGGACAGTTGATAGGGAATTGAACTTGCAACCTCCCAAATGCAGGCCACAGATGGTCTGACCTACCTGCTTGTACATATTCTGTTTGAAGAAAAATAAATTGAAAATTGGAGGATAAATTCATTAACCATAAGCTTAAACTAGGCAAAATAAAAATGATGAAAAGGATATTTATTATAAAATATATAAAATGAGAAACAAGTGAAAATGGAGAGTAAAGATAGAAAAGGAAATAATTAAAACCATAGTAATATTGAAATAAAATTTTATATGTAATCAGGATGTCTGTTGAAAGAATGGCCGGGGCTAAATTTCTTCAGAAAATCCTATTTATTTTAACATTCTTAGCACTTCAATAAATATAATATCATATCCAGCAGTACAAATAAAAACTTGACTTTCTAGTTTTATTTTTCCTTTTCATAAAGACAGTCATCTATTTCTGACAGGTGAAAAGTTTAAGCTTCAATATCTTTAAGACACAACCTTGTACAGTAGGTACTGCTTTGAGTCATGTTTGTTTTCATATAAAGGCAGCTTAAACTCACCTTTGCACTGACTGCATCCCATGGCTGTAGATATTTACTACACATGTGAAGATTTATTCTCACTTCAGTACAAGCGTTATAAAAGACACAAGCACTGTTACACAAGTACCTGTGATGTGTCCATTATAACAGCTGTGTTCTGCATGCACTTTAATTAAGAGTTAAAAGCCAGGCTAAACCTAATTTGCATCAGTTAATTACTCTGACCTCCTACATCCATCCTGTGTTGTACTTGGGGACACACACATGACAAACATGCCTCATGTAGACTACTTTCATACATTATTCAAACACCTATTGGACTTTACTCCCAAATTATGCCATGTTAATATTATTACTTTCTCTAGTATATATGTACAATGAGCACAGTACACAGTAGATAGAGAATATATTGTATTGCACCCAAAAAATGTAATATGGAAATTTCACCAGAAATGCATGTTTTAAGATCCCCTGAGTCCATAAAAAACATTTTTAGAAAAATGTTCATGTGTATGTGCGTGTGCATGCTTAACTCAAAAACTAACTTGCTACTTAAGTTGAATATCTCCCAAGGAGGCAACACAAACATTTTCAGAAAAATCCCCCCACTCCAAACTACCCTTTAGATGGAAACATTTTAAAACCTTTTGGTTTTCTCAAAACTGGCTGTAACGATTTTGATTAAAATAGCGTAGTATTAAAGATTATTTGTAAAAAAATAAAGAAGCATCAGTGAAGCAACAGAAATATTAACATAACAATTAATAATTTGTAACAAAACTTCACTTATCTTTTTCAAATTCAAAACACTAGTTTCATAAGCATAACTCCATTGTATCAGTTTCTTGTTTTTCTTTTTACATTGTTACAGTTGCTGCTGCTATGTAGGTGAAGGATTGTATACTAAGATATTGCTAACTAGTGGAATTAAAACAAATTTGGTGACAGAATCAGTTGGTGGTAATCAAAATTCGTAGCATGATTTTTATTTTTTAAAATAAATATTTTTTTCCCAAAGGATCAAATTTAGGCAACAAGATCATGCAATGCATTTTGATATACTACCAATTGATTCTGTCACCGACAAGAAGCTGATGATGCAATGAAGTTATGATTGCAAAACTATTCCTTTAAATTTGAAGAATTTACCTCCAATAATACCAAGAGTTCAAACCCAGTGGAGAATAATGATTTTTTTTTTATGATTTCCTCCTGGTGCCATTTCTAGTTGACAAATTGAGCTAGAAGTTCTACTTGGTCAAGAAAACGCTGTTAGGAGTCCCTCTGCTCCAAATAGAAGTTACAGGAAGTAAATAAAAAATAAGATATTGATATGGGAAATATGAGTATATTTTGAATTTTCTGTGAGTAACTTTTGAAGTCACTGTTATTTGGTTGATTTTTGAATAATTTTGTATAGCTATGAATAGGACACTGTCAGAGGGGACTCTGCACCAAACCTGAGGTTACTGTACCTACACCTAATGAAGGGGCACCCCCAGGGAGGAATGAGATGAGAGGATACACTGGGTGGACAGAACCAGGAGCAATGACACGGCAATGACAGGGTCCCTATAGATCCAGATTGAAGCACCCTGACAGTTGGACCAATAGATCGGGGCTTCCCACCCCCCATAGGGTCCAACATCCCTACCAGGAGCGGCATTCCGGCAACTAACTAAAATTGGGAGACAGAGATATAATTACTCAGAGCCTCCTTTCTCCCTGCCATGCTGCATTGAACATCATCACCGACACTTCCAACTCAAAAAGAAGCCAATGAGATGAAGGAAATGACTATGGAAATGACATGAAGGGACAGGAAATTCAGGGGATGAAAGAAACTTGTCCAGTTTTTGCTTGGCGCCCTGGGGAAACCAGGAAAAAAAAAAAAAAAAAACATGGGTCAGGTAGGCTGGCCATGGGAAGCGAACCTGGACCTCTTGAATGCAGAGCACAGATGAAACGCCTGAGCCATCCTGCTCAGTATAACTATGGAACTATAAATGTAAACAAAACTGCCTCTGTGGTTTGGAGATAACATGTCTGCATCACATCCAATAGGTCGTGAGTTCGAATTTCAGAACTTTCCCTTATCCAGAAAAGACAAATATAGGTTACTTTAAGCTCTATGGACCCTAGATTCTTTTGAGCATCATTTTACCCATTTTAGTCATTGTCCGATATGACCTAGTAGGGTACAGGATAATAAACTGTAAACAAAAATCATACTATACGGAAAATCATAAAGCTCACAAAAATATGCAATTTGTATAAAATAGCTCTTTTCATTTATTTTTGTAATATTTTATGTTGCAAATTGATACCTTTCCCAAGTGTCATGACATATATAAGCCTGCAATTTTGGTTTCTTCTTTTGCAAGAGCTTGTAATAATTATTTATTAAACGTATAAATGCTATTTCTATATATAACTATATACTTTTTGCTTAATTTTAATCGTTCCTAAGCAAATGTACTGTGAATAACATAATGGGGAGAGTTTGACACAATTATATGTATTAAGAAGAACCATACTTTTTCTATAGTAAGTTTTGTCTATATCTCATGGTTTTTCAGCTGTGTAAAATTCAACAAGAAGGAAGAGGCCTTCAAGGCTATTTACAGTAAATTCAAGATGTACATTTTAATTTACATTTAAATACATTAGCCATATAAAATACCAATAAGAAACATTAGAGCTATTTTTGAAAAATAAACAAATGAAAGAGCTTTTTAAAGTGCTCAGAATCTCATTTAGCAACTTTTAAGCATGCATGGCAAGGATTTTTATATTTGTATGAAATTTGATATTTCTCAATTTATTTATTTTTTAAATTATGCACCTCTCTCTTACTCTCTGCTTCAAACACACACATTATTCTAAAAGTATGAACTGATTTAGGGATAGCAGAACATTCATTTCAGGTGAAAGTCCAATATCAGATTTTTGGGTGGAAGGCAATATTTTCTCTACCAAGCATAGGAAGGCAGCAAAGACTGTAAAGATTTTAGGCACTTCATATCCAACATGATAAGTGCTTTATCAGAAATAGTTTTAAATTAGATGGTACTCCATGCTATATCCAGGCTGTTTATATATCCCAAATTTCAAGTGAACTTAATCTGACAAATTTAAATGTACAGCAAAGTATATTTTAGAAAAAATAATTGCACAAAAAGGCTGTTTAATATAAATAAATGTTTATTTTAAAGGGCTCTCTATTTTTCAAACAAAGAATTTTTGTTTTTCTCTTGGTATTTCCCAGATATATAAAATGTATAGATAATAAAGAGGACTTCATTATTTACAAAATAAATAAATATAATAGATTGTTAGCCCACCTGGGTAGTATAATGGTAGCGTGTCTGCGTCACGTTCAACAAGTCATGAGTTTGAATCTCGCATAGGGTGAGTTAAGTTTTTCTCAGGGTATCCCTTATCCTGAGAAGACGAATGGCAAGTAACTTTAAGGTCCATGGACCCTGAGATCATTTGAGCATCATTTCACCAACTTCATTCATCATCTGATATGACCAACTAGGTTAAACATTTTAATTACAATTTTTAAGAAATTATATAATGAAAATTCTTTTTTTGAAAGTTTTTATTATTTAATAACTTTTGTGTGGAAGTACAAGGAAAATAATACACAATTGAGCATACTACCTAATCTGAGGGTCAGTTTAAGGACTTATACAGCCTCATAAATAAAGTAAAATGAATGAATTTGTGTCATCAAGTAAACTTCTTTCAACATTTATGTTAATAGAAGAATTTTAAATAGGTTAGTTTATGTTTAATAAATCATACACATGAGCCAGCATATCTTGTGTACTGGCAAAACATTTTCATAATCATAAACCTGTATCAGCCAATGCAACCAATTGAATCCTGATCCCGAGTGCAATCTTAGCCACATGACGGTTGTGGTAAAGCTTGTGACAGACATGATAAATAATTACCATAAAATCTCTTCATACGATCATCAGCCTCATTTATGTCCATCTGTGTACAGTACTGCTGCCCAGCGTCTAGACCTCCATTCAGGATAGCTTCCTCAGATGGGGGAGGTGGAGGTGGAGGCGGATAATCTGGGGGTAACTCTGGTGGGGGTGGTAATTTAGGAGGTTGTTCCATATCTTCACCATCCATGTGGACTCCATCATAAGTACTTGGTTCTGCTGTATTACAGAACAGATAAACAGAAAACTGTAATACCTAGTACAATACTTCTTAACCATACTGTTTACAGTGCTGTAACTTTCAACCACATCTTTACATATATTATAACTATTAATGAAAGTTTTCTGGTGATCTTTAACTTTTAAAGAATAAAGGCTGGTTTACAATAACTGAGAACAGAAATGAGAAAGTAATAGTTTATTTATGTGTAAATCAAAACTGACTATTGCTCATAAAACAATAACAGAAATGTGTAGAAATTAATAGAGAACAACAAATAAATACAAATAACTGTAAAGTATGCCATTAATAAAGAATGCTAGGTACAACTAGAAAAATAATATTTACTCTAAATAAATTTTGATATTGGCAAACCTACATTACGCCAAAGGTTTGCAAGTCAAATTCTGCCAGAACCTTCCTCCTTGATTGAGGGTTTTTACCAAATTTTCCTCAGTTTCATAAGTGAAAAGTGCTGGGAAAGTACCCTAAACTTCGGCCTGGAATGTTTGCTTTTCAAAAATCATTTCATCAGCTTCACGTATGTTTTGTTACCTTATTATCTTACCCTTGAATGCTTTTAAGTGATTGTACAAAGAAGAAATTTATGGTAGAATTTTTTGCATAACATGACATAATTCTCAAAGCTTTCTAAATCAAATTCCCAGATAACAAAACACCACAATGCTTATATTGCTAAGCAATGAACAATATGTTCACCTATGTTTACACACAAACATGATCCTTGAAATAACATACACAATTCTTATTTGCCATAATTGTTTAATTTTTTTCTATCTGGTTGTATTTCTTTGAATGTACTATGTAATATATCATGAATGCCCCACTACTTAGCTTTTGAAGGTGAATATTTTGCAAAAAAATGATTTTATTATAATTCTAGAAATATGGTACCCAACAACAAAAAATTCCATTGAGTTTATTGTGAGAACCAGCTGAAAAATGAAGTGCCACATCTGGGATTTGAACATGGTTCTCCCGCTCTCCATATAGTTGCTCTAACCACTGAGCCACTGTAACAACATGCTGGTTTGATATTCAACCCTCCAACTGATTCATGTTTTTTTACCGGTCAACCAACTTGTATGTCTCCCTCCAGAGAACAGCTTAATAGCGAGATACATTTATAAGTACTTAGTGTCTGAGTAATATTATCATAGTTATTGCCAACTATTCTGGGGAATTTTATTATTGTAAATGTAATGCTCCTATATTTATGCTCTCATGGATATACTTTTTTACTTTCTGTACATAGTACATGGTACTTAGAGAAGGTATTGCACTCCGCCCAAAAATTTGATATCAGAAACACACATTTTAGGAATCCCCTGTATAAAAAAGGGAATTTTAAGAAAACACTCTGCATGTGTGTATGTGTTTGAACATAATAACTCAAAAGTGAAAAATTGCTAAAATACTAAATTTAGTGTTTAAGTGTCCAAGGATGCAACATAAAGATTTTGAGTTAAATTCTCCCACCCCAAACTACCTTTTACATGAAAACATTTTCAAAAATGTTGATTTTCTCAATAAATGGCTCTAACAATTTTGATTTATATTAAAAATAATTACATAGGAAAACAAAATGTATATTTTGAATTTTCTCTGAAGAGCTGTTCATTCTGGACAAATTTTGTTGCATTTTACATAACTGGTAAACCGTAAAAGATAGACAAAAACTTACTACACAAAAAAATGTAGATCCTGTTAAAACACAATTTATGTCATACACATTTTTTTCTGTAGTTGACCATTTTTGAGATATTTTCCTTGTTTTTGATTTCAGTTTTAAAATGCCCAACAAATTCTTTCATACAGGATATTTGTCAACGCCTGGCAATGCAAAGAATGGCAATCAGCTTTAGCCCAATGTATTCCCTTATTTCCCTTCTAGTTATAAGGAGGCAAGTAATGAGACATTTAACAATAATTTGTTACAGGGATGTGGGGAAATTCATGTGGATGGAACATGTCAGATTTTTTTTTTGTTAGAACCAGCTGAAAATTTTAATGCCACAGCCGGGATTTGAACATGGCTCGCCTGCTCTCTGTGGAGTTGTGAGCACATACCAATATGTCATTCAATCCTCCAACTGATCCATATTTTTCATATTTCATATTCATTTTTAACTGGTCAACCAACCAGTATGTTTCTCTAGAGAATGCCTTAATGCGACTTACATAATAATAATTATTATTATTATCATCATCATCATTATTATTGGTTTTGCAATTATGATGTTAAAAGCATACTGACCTGTCCTCTTGTTAGTTGGCTCGGTATTGACATAGAGAGGGGGACGTGACAGATTGTCTGTAGGAGGAGCAGCAGGTGAGATTTTACTGCCAGGTGGTGATGTCTGATGTTGTGGACTTGCTGGTGAATCAAGCCCATGATCAAGAGTCACCAGTGAATCCAAATCAGTTTCTAGCCATGTACTGTGATGGCGCTTTCTTCCTGGTATTGGACCTGCACCTAAGAAAACAACAAAATTAAGTGATTGTACAGAAAAGAGTAAAAAGTAAGTTAAAATCAATGCAGTAAATATGATACAGAGTCAGATATGAAAACTTTATGTATCACTGACAATATTTAGGGATGCAGAACAAAGACGTTTCTCTACAGAACATGTATAATATGGTTTTACAAAACTGTATCTAAGATGAAAATAAAAAGATGAATTGAGAAACTTAATACCATCAAAGTAACAGCTTGGGATCTAATTTTTGTGGGCTGAAGTAAGTGAAAACACATAATGAAGCTCAGTATAACATAGGTTTTAAAGCACATTTCAGCCATTCAATTACATTAAAGTAGTATTAATGAATAAAAATAATAAAATAGCTGGTTCTGTCATTCGGTCAGAAGAGCACCTGGATGCTGTGTGAGGGGTCCCAGATTCAATTCCTGGCTGCAGTAGTAGAGGTTTTTCTATAGCCAAAATTATTCCTTATTCTTCCCAAAGTCTGAAGGTATAAATGAGAGTGTATGTGTGCATGTAAAGTTAAATACCAACAGTAAACAAGTCAATACCATTGCCATGAGTAATTATTCCAAAGGCGAAGCCACTAATATGGCCTACATAGAAGTTAAAGGTAGCATATAAATGGAGCCTACTCCCACCCAAAAATTAATACTATAAATGCAAAAATATATTAAGCATATTTCCTTGTTTCAGCCAATTAGCATTTTAAGCAAAAGTCTGTGGGTACTATTCATATGACTTTCTTTATAATTGTTTTCTTACCTAGTCTACTAGTTATTTATATAAAACTTTATTTTTGTTTTTCTATCTGCTTCCTGCTACTCATAGTTATAATTAGGGCTAGGATAGTTGTGTAATAACAACTTTTTTTTATTTGGTTAAAACATATGAATAATGTTAAATGTGCATAAAACGATGTTTCCTGAGTCCAAAAATGTAAATTTTATTGCACATGTTTTTGCATGTTTTCGATTTTTTTGTAATTGCATACCATTACAATTATGCATATTTTTAATGTTTAAAAATGTAATTGATTACATATTTAAAAAAAAATTAATAAATTAAAATAAATTAAAGCCTGAGACAATAAATGGCGAGTGGTAGGTATCGCATTTTCATAGAGTTTATGATTTTTAGCTTGGCGAGTATTATATAAAAAAACTGCCGATGTAAACTTATTCAGTGGGATGATAATACAGATGGAGTTTTGTTTTGTTTGTGTGTGTAGAATGTTTGCGTTAATCTCCAGGACTCTCTAGTCATAGCAGATAAAATGCCACCAGTGAAATCAAGTTTATCTACTGAACTAAATATATTTGTGCTTGAAAACGAAGATGTGCCTACTATAAATGGACTAGTTTTATTTTGTGTTGCATGTGAAAGGCGTATAAGTGCAGACACTCGTTTTCAAGAGATGCAACATTTAAAACAGCAAAACATTTTAAAAATGTTTCACTAAAAAAAAGTACTAAACAGTCAACGCAAAATGTG
Organism: Hymenopus coronatus; assembly: GCA_030762935.1. NCBI lineage: Eukaryota > Metazoa > Arthropoda > Insecta > Mantodea > Hymenopodidae > Hymenopus > Hymenopus coronatus. The sequence continues at coordinate 36,068,836 of CM060897.1, forward strand.
AATACGGGTATCCCAAATGAAGGAACTTGTTCAACTTCAGGCCCCCATTGTCAACCTATAATAAGGACCTATGTGAATATTTCACTTGTGCTGACATTCCGCTCTATATATTAGAACATCCTAAATTATGTGCATTCTTAGAAACATATATAAAACAGGCTATACCACATGAGTCTACTCTTCGCAAACATTAGGTTCCATTACTTTATGAAAAAAATAATGCAAGAAATTTGTGATTCTATTAAGGATAATCTAATCTGGGATTGCATGGATGAAACTACAAATGTGTGTAAATGATCTATATGTAATGTAATTGTCGGTACGCTCGATGAAAACGGATTGTCAAAGGCTTACCTTCTAACACTGGAAGAAGTAGCAACAACAAATCATTCAACAATTGCGAAAATATTCAATAATGCAATGTTGCTATTATGGCCAGAGGGAATTAGGTATGAAAATGGTTTTGTTTTTATCTGATGCAGCCCCATATATGGTTAAGGCAGGAGGAGGGTTAAAACTGCTTTATAGTAGACTGATTCATGTAGCATACTTGGGACATGCAATACATCACCTGAGTGAAGCTGTGCACTTAAATTTTCCTACTGTTAATAGTTTAATATCAAGGGTAAAAATAGTTTTCCTTAAATTTCCAAGTAGAATCAGTTTGTTTAAACAGTTGGCTCCAGGAATTCCACTTCCTTCTGAATCGATCATTACAAGATGGGGGACCTGGTTACAGGCTGCCATATATTATTGTAACAATTTTGACATTATCGAGAAAATACTTCAAGAACTAAATGAAAACGAAGCAGAAAACATTGTTGAAGCGAAGGTGCTAAATGTATGGATGGGATAAAGGAGGATTTAATTTACATTAAGTCACATTTCAACTGAATTTCTACAGCCATCACAGTGCTTGAACAAAATGACGTACCACTTGTCACAAACTTAACTTTAATAGAAAGTCTCTCACTAAAGCTAAAATCTGCGCCAGGTCAAGTTGCAAAAAAAGTAGTTGAAAAATTTGAATATACACTACAAAAAAATCCAGGGTACCATACATTACAACATATTGCAAATATCATTTCTGGTAAAACGATAAGCAAAATGTTGGACTTTGAAGAAATATTGTCGCTGGAAGAAGTTGTAAAGTTTAAATATGCACCCATAACCTCTGTTGTTACCGAACGTTGTTCTTCTCAGTACAAATCACTTCTCAGAAGCAACAGAGAATCATTTCTGTTTTCAAACCTTAAAATGGTTACTGTTATACAATGCAATGGGAAAAAAGAGTAATACGAATAATTGTTAATCAACCTTCAGATGTGAGCTGTAGACCATATTTTAAAGATCTTAAAATTATGATACTTCCGTGTATGTATATATATATATATATATATATATATATATATATATATATATATATATATATATATATATATATAATGTTCTTTTGCATGTTAAAGCAAGTATAAATAACTTTAAGACTTACCAAATGGTTCATAATCATGACACAAGAGGAAGCATACATCTGTCAACAATTAGCCATAATACCACTCTGTTCAAACATTCCTTCACCTACAATGGTATACAGTTATACAACAAGTTGCCACTTCATATTAAACAGGTAGAAAAATCAAAGTCCTTCAAAACTAAATTACACAAGTTCTTAGTGGAGAAATGTTTTTATTTTATACAAGAGTTTCTAAACAGTTAATTTTCTCTTCTTCAATATAGTATACTGTTTGTATTTTCTTTTCTTTTGTATATGTTTGTCCTCTGAAATTACTATGAATTTATGTATTGTAATTATTAACATTCGTATACATTATTTTGTTAATGTTACTCTGTAATTTTTATGCCTGACGTGTCCAATATCTTGTACGAGATACAAAGGATGAATAAACTGAATATGAATATTAAATTCACTTCAGCAGCAGCTGTTCCAGTCCACAAATTCGGTGAGTTATACATCAATTTATTATTTTGGTGGATTATGACATTAACTTTGCAGTACAACAAATATTAAATGAACTCACAATGTTGATTTTTAAAAATTATTATTTCACCATTTTTATGAGATTTTGGATAGCACATGTTTTCTTGGTTGTTAATGCATATATTGCTGTTTTAAACTGCATAATTATATACATATTTTACATTTTTTAGTGCATAACTATCCGAGCCCTAGTTATTACGAATATTCACAGTTTTAAATACTTAATATCATTAAGACTGCCAAAAAGCAAATTGATGTAATTACAGTGACTATGTGACATGCTGGTGCCTATATTTGAATTGTTGCAGATGCATGGTCGGTTACTTTACATAGCTCCCCTGTGTGATTGAACCTGTGCAATAATGGCCCATGAAAGAAAGAAAAAAGTTTTAGTACGCCTTAATGCAGTTGTAGAAGTTTTTGCTGTGTAATTGGGAGCTATGTAAGGGAAGCTGGACCTGAGGAGTTCAGCTTTAACTATGACTGAGGAGAGTACAGTTGGGTTAGAGAAACAGCCGAGGCATCAAGAGCTGATTTATGTGCATCAAAGTGACAAGAAAGAAAATTATTCTGCAGGATTTTTATAAAGGCATTTGTTACATTATATTAGTCATGTTATTACAAGTGCTAATGAGAAACAAAGGAGGTAAATGCTAAAAGTTGATTCGCAACCTTCCATTACAACATTGTTAATATACATTAATTAATGTTAATATACGTTACTAAATGCAAAAAAAATACATGTTTAGAGGTTCCCAGATTAATGATAGGAAAATATAAACCCTCACTAGCACTGAACCTCCACCTGTATCTGATTGTTTTGCCATTATAGTTGATTGTGATGACACCTTCATAATATACATTTTAGCTGAAACCCGCAGTATTAAATTAAATATGAAATATAATTTTTATTTAAACTATATTGAAATTAAATGTTACTTTGAAGTTTGGGATAGGCAAATTCCTTTCCCCAAGATATACCTATAAATGTCATACCTGGGACTTAAAACATTGCTCAACAAAGGTACTGAAAGCCAAAGAGCAAACTACTTTTCTTACAGTTAATAAACTGGAAGCAGTACATCTGATGCTCACAATTATTTTTGGTAAATACTGGAGTTAAGTATACACACAATGCTTCACAAAAAAATTAATATTACTATTCTTGTCATAACAAAAGAATTAATACTATTATCCTTGTATTATGACTTATTTCATAGGCTTAGCCAACCTTAGCAGTGCACTGTTGTATTCTTTTTGGGCAGTATGTGATACACAGAGCTGTTCGAAGAGTTCTGTTATGAGTAGTAACTACAATGATAGCTCATCTTTGCAGGTTCAATGAAGCACATCAAGGGACAATATTGCAATAGCTGATAAATGAAACAAAAACGCCATTTTGCTATAATTATGCAATACTTTAACATTCCTTTAATATGACTCTTTAAAATGTATATTTAGCAAATCTACATCTACACACGGATACTCTCCAGTTTAACACCTACCAGTATTACTGGTATATCACAAAATGTTAAACATGAAACACTTTACAAGAATTGGAAGACTAAATTATTTTTAGGTATCACATTTAGGGCTGATTGTATTTGCATAACTACAAGCTGACTAAGGCTGGTTTGATTATGGTATGAGTTTATCAATATGTACCTGATAGTAACATGTTTATCTGGAATTTTCCATAAACAGTCTATTAAGTTCTCTTCAGAATGGTTTTGCACAATTTTATACAACTGGTAAATCAAAATAGATGCACAAAAACTCACTGCATACAAAATACACAATTTGTTTTAAATAACATTTTTGTGGGAACAACCTTTTCCAAGATTTCAATTGTTATTACATATTGGTTTGAACCTTTAAATACTTTGTCATTTTTTAAGGCTGTCACCATTCAGTTCTTGTTATGAAAAGATCCCAGAATTTAAAAGGCAGCACAGAGTTAAAGATTTGATATTGTTTCATGCCCCTTGTGCCTACAATGAAAAATGAAACCATTTTTGATTACCATGAAGTAGATAGAGAATTATGCTTAGGTAGGAATATGTTGTAGAAGCAATATAAAAATGAATGAATGTCATTAGAGAAGGTTATGTGAATGTAACATAACAGATTTTTACATAATATATGCTGTATGATAAATCTATTCTGTAAGGCTAGAGTGACATGTTTCTTTAGGAATGTACAGAATTTTTTACAGGGTGGCATGTAAAGTATGTACCAATGTTAAACTTGAGGTGTGCATATGCATGAATCAGATATGATTGCAGCTACAATGTCTGCATTTCGTTCACACAGGGTTGTTAATCCATTGTAGCTGTGGAAGCCTTCATTTTTATGGGTTTCATAATTGAAATGCAGCAAGTAATGCAACAAAGCAATGGAAACTGGCTCAATCTGTTCCACAGCAATTCACCATTTTAAGGAGAGTTAAACAATGGGGAAGAATTGAAAAGTTGGATTTAGCAGGATGGTGCTACACCACAAAAGCCTTCACAGTAGGGTTTTTCTCCATGAGTATTCCCAATTGATTAAACTCCCTTTGAAGATTTGACTTGGTTGTCCCACTCTCCGGATTTAACAGCTCCAAACTGCTTTAAATGGGAAAGCTTGAAGGAAAAAGTATTTTTGCAGAGCAGCAAATCAGTCACAAAATCAATGTCATTTCACAGAAGTTAATGCCAACTACTATGAAGGTATTTCCATTTTCACAGAAGTTAATGCCAACTGCTATGAAGGTATTTCCATTTTCACAGAAGATAATGCCAACTGCTATGAAGGTATTTTCATACTGCTTCAAGAATTCATAAATGCAGATGGGGCACTTAGCTAATGTAAATTTCAGGAAGTACTGGTGTAAGTGCAACAGCCATAAATGCAAATGTATATTGCTTTATTTTTTGTACAAAGTTGTTACACTTTTATTTTGCAGTTCTATTTCTCAACCAAAATTGGTAAATACATTACGAGCCATTCTTTAGTGGTAATAATAATAATAATAATAATAATAATAATAATAATAATAATAATAATAATAATAATTTAGATCATGTTACATGATATGGGCTTCATCAAACGAACAATAATTATATACAATTTGCACAATACTTTTACAAGGTTTATAATGTATATTATTTACAATTGAAATGCCATATATTCTTACTGAGTAAAAGGTATGCTGTAGTAGAAAGGATTTGACTTCTTTTTAAATTGTTTCATTTTGGCTATTTTTTTAAATGTTTGCTGGTAGTTTATTATATAGTTTAATTCCTAAATTTGTGAGATTATTTTTTAGAATGTTTGTTCTGCATATCTGAACATGAAGGTTATTTTTTATTCTTGTGTTATGAGGATGTATGTGCCTAATTCTCCTTGATTTTTTCTTAATATGTTTTAGCATGTATATTTATAGCAGAAGTTGTAAAAGTAAAATATTGTGTATCCCAAAGTACGGTCTAAAGAATGTACTGTTGTCTATTTCTCTTAATATTCTTATAGCTCTCTTCTGGATCATAAATATTCTCTCATGTTTTTCTCCCCAAAATTTAGTACCATATTTTAATCGAATATGAAACTGAGCAAAATATACATTTTTCAGTCCTACTAAATTTAATGTGCCTTTTAGACTTTTGAGTAGTTGCAGGTAGATAGACACATGCTGAAAATGGAGATGAATGTTCTGCAACTCATCATTCACATAACTGTTGTACAGAAAGTAATTAAAACATGCTCTCACCTGCCACTCCAGTAGGCCCTGGACGTATTTGTTGAACAAGCGTATGTGACTTCTCAGTAAGATGCCGCACCTGAATGCTGAGTTCCTGCCGTTGACGTTGTAGGTCCCCTACCAACTGCTGCACCCGACGCAGTTCAGCCTCCAGCGCTGCAGTGGTACCAGAGTCTGGAGCTTGACGCTGTTGCTGTTGTTGAGCACCTCTGTGTGAAGCTTGCAGTTTCTGTCGCAGTACTACCAGCTCTTGCTCCAGTCTTGCATTCTCTGCCACAGTCTCCTCCAGTTTCTGCAAGTCCATGTTCACATAAAAACTTAATACATACACAAGGTGCAAGGGCAGATCCAGAGGGGGGCATGTGCCCCTCCTTACCAGGTATAACATTAATAAAAAAATACAGGATGCAATAAAATACCGGCAACACTAAAAGAGATCTTTGTGGACAGTACTGGAGTAGTAGAGAGAGTTTTTAAATTTTTATCTAATGTGCCTTTTAATCTGAATGTCTAGTTTTTCTTTGATTTTTTATTATTTTCTTTTTTTCAATCTCTGATAAAATAGTAGTAGCTTATTCTATATATGTTTTAAAAATGATACCCCATAAAGTTTTAGCCCGGAGGAACTGTTTTAGTTACACCCTTTTAGTTTCATTTTTAATAGTTTTTTTTGCTTCTTTTGGTTCTGCCATGGACAGTTTTATTTCCAGTGGGTATTATTCCTGACTCTGGCTCTTATTTAAGTGTGTTTTAATTTTGTAAGGAGTTTTAATTGCATTTGGAGCCATGACTTATTTTTTATGGATGTTAATGACCTAGCTGTTGTGTGCCCCTAACTCCACTCATCATCATTGTCATCGTCATTGTCATCATCTCAAATCAAGTTTAAAGACCTAGACACAATATTAGTAAAATAGATTGAATTGAATTTATTTTTACTTCATAATAGCTCAGTGTGCCATTTCAAAATAATTTGGGATCTTGTGCTTTACGGGAAGTTTCTAAGTCAGGGGAATTTAATGTTGTGTGCCATGTTGCCATGGTAGCTCAATGGTTAGAGCAATTGAACAGAGACCAGGATATCCATAGTTCAAATCCTGGCTATTAGTATTGAATTTTTCAGTCTGACTCTGCCTTTCCAAATATAATATCATTTATTTTGCTCCTTTAGGATGTTCTTCCAATTTTTCTCCCCCAAAGTTTAAATTTTCAAGGTTAAATTTTAAAAAGTTTTCTGGGGAAGACCCCCAAGCTTCCTAGTGTGCCCCCTCCTAAGAGGAATCCTGGATTCACTTTTGACATGGTAAAACATTTAAAATGACTTAGTCTTTCATTTACTGCACATATCAATTATAGAGACCTCTAGCAAGGTTTTCTATAATTAGTTATATTCTAGAACTTGCTTCTGCCTCTAGGACTGAGTTTGTATGTGTTAGGCATGAAATGATACAGAGATTTTGTTCCAGGGACGTTTTCCTCAAGAATGCAGAAACCCTCTTACCCAATTGAATTGAATTTATTTATCTGTCATTGGGTAAATATAAAAATTTACAAAAGACTTCGTCACTTACAACTATATATACAATCATAATCTCTTTGGCTATACAATATATGAAACAACACTCAAACTCATATACTATTCTTGTTCAGCTCCTCAAATTCCTGAATACTATATACAGGATATTTCATCAGCCACGTATAGATTCTATTCTTAAATACCTGAAGATTAAGGTTACATATTCTATCTGGTAGTGCATTAAAAAATGCATATAAATTATTTTATAAATTTTCACTTATTTTACTAAATCTATGGTAAGGCATATCTAGTTTGTTTATGTTTCTTGTATTGTAATTATGTATTTCTTTTCTCGTACTATGATTAAGCATATTTTCTTTTACTTTTATTAGAACATTATAAATATATAAATTTACAACTGTGAGAATTTTGAGTTTAACAAAAAATATTTTACAATGATCCATTTTTTTGGCATCTGATAGAATTCTGATGGCCTTTTTTTGAATCCTTAGCACCTCTAATACACGTGAACTGCTATATAACAAAAGAGGGTCAAAACTATTCAATAAGAAGATTCCTCACTCCCAGATGACCAAGATAACCACTGAGAAAAATACTTTTTTCATCTCTTCAATATAAGATATCAGTTGAGTAATCTCTGATTTTATGCTGGGCTATGAATAATTAATCATACACTGTTAATGAAGTGTATGGAAGTATGGGGAGGACCAAAGAAACAGCTGATTTTGATTTTTTAATGTAAACTACAATAATATTTTTGAGAAACTGTTAGATACAGAAATATAAACAAAACAAGATAGCATTTGATTTGTATTTATAGTATTCAGGTTTCGAAAACTGTGTTTTAAAATGATCTGCATCTCTCTGCACACATTCTTCTTGTCTTAATGGCAAATCACCCATCACATGATGCAACATTTTGATAGGAATTTATGATACTTTGTTTGAGTCCTTCAACACACACCTATGATACCCAGAAACCTAAAAGCATGCTGCAGAAATACTTGCAATATTACCTTAGAATTATGAACCAATAGGGCTCTGATTCGAGTGAGCTCTTTCTCCAGTAATCTTTGTTGTTTGCGGTAACGTTCTGTCTCAGCTGGGTTTGCTCTGCTCTCTTGCAGTTTATGCCTCAAACCACCAAGTGCTTTTTCTAGCAGTTCCTGTAAACAAACATATTATATAACTGCACTTGAAAGTAAAACGGGGTCATCGTTTCACATACCTAAATTCTTTATTTGGTAACAATAAACCCCTTCAATTATATGCGCAAATATTGGAAGCAGTGTAAAATATTAAATATTAAAAACAGAAGCACTATTGACAGTGAAGAATTCATCATCTTGGGATTATATCGCCCATGGTGCCTCAAGTAGTAAAAGCGGGCATTAAACACTACAAAAAAAAATCTTGGACTTATGCCGAGTCGCCGTTATTTACACTCACCTCCATTTAATTAGCTGAGAAACATTGGAACATTCTTCAACTAATTAAGTGGAAGTGAGTGTAAATAAGTGTGACTCAGCATAATTCCAAAAATGTAGAACATACTCAAGCATCAACCTTTTAAAGAGCGTGTGCTCATATTTAATACGGATAAAAGCTAACTTAATCATTGCTTTAACAATTCATTCTCTTCTCTTACTGAGTGTGTTATATGTGGTAATATTGATTTATTTTCACTTAAAAGCTAAAGAAATAATGGAATTTATTATCTAGTTTTCCACTTGGCTCTTATGTGCACATCGGCTGGCCACACTACTGTCAAAATTCCCTGTGTTAAACAACTATTCAACATTTATCTCTCACATATTGTTAAAACATAATGTACAAACCTTACAAGGGTTTCATTTTTATGTAGGACTGTTTCATGGGGATTTTCTGATTTATTATTATGTATGTATTGCCGATATTTACTTGTTAAACAATAACAGCTTTATTTCTATCCAAGGCCATAGATATTTTCCACTCAGCTGTATTGCTATCTCTCCCCTCACCATGGCTATCACGTTCAGTGTGCATTCTTATGCAACGATGGTTAGCTAATTAAGTACAGAGCTGCACAGTTTTGTGTGTAACAGTTATTTTAGCCCACCTGAGTAGTGTGGTGGTAGCGTGTCTGCCTCATATTCAACAGGTCGTGAGTTCGAATCTCACTTAGGGTGAGTTACCCTGATAAGGTTTTTTTGGGGGTTTTTTCCCTTATCCTGTGAAGACGAACGTCAAGTAACTTTAAGCTCCATGAACCCCGGGATCATTTGAGCATCATTTCACCAATTTCATTCATCGTCCAATATGACCAACCAGGTTAAAGGATGTTAAACTATTAAAAAACAAAAAAAACAAAAAAAACAAAAAAAAAAAAAAACAGTTATTTTAAATGCAAGTCTGCTTGCCGTATTTGTGAAGAATGTATTTGTCAGTTTCCTTCTCAATTGCCTCCCTCCATTCAGAAATGTAATTCATGACATTCTGAAAAAGTTTGAAAACATGGTAAACAAGAAACATGAGCAGAAATGAACCGTTCTAACAGAGGAAAATTTAGATGAAATAGTTATACAAATCTTGAGTAAACAGCAACAAAATCAGTGCCACAGTTGACACAACAAGTGGGAATTTGTTTTTTTTGCCCATAAAGCAACAAAATTACTGAAATTGAAACCCTATAAGTTTACACAAGCCCATTGGCTTGAAACAAGGTGACCCTGCAGCAAGAACACATTATTGTTAATGGTTTCTTTTGTCAGTGAAGGATTAAGAGCTCCTCAGCTGGTGTTCTTTTCTAATGAGGCTTGGCTTAAGCAGCAACACAGCTGGTTAATGTACACATTACAGCCGAGTGATGGTCCTGACATAAAAATAAAGCCTTGTGTGTAGTGCTCACGGAAAAGTATAAAACATATCCATGGGATAAGATAATGGGATAATATCTCTATATATTCTCAGACTTCTAACCAAATAAATATATGATTTGATATCAACATTTTGAAGATGTCTATCATATTCGTCTTCAGGATGAACTGTTGAAAATGGAACTCCAGATCTTTATATTTATAATGCCTGAATGAAGCTGAAATTTGATTGCATCATATGATTTTCTTGGTCATGAAGCAACTTGGATTTAAAGTGTCTGAGGTATGGGCTCTTCCTGAGCAATGTGTGACACTTGTCATCCTGTCATACTTCATTAGGATTTTCAAATGCCCAGTTATGAGTGTTATGAAAATTGAAGATGCAATCGCGAGTAAAACCAGCCTCATACATAAATAAGATGCCATCAACAGAGGTTCTCCCTCAACAACAGAGTACACCAATGCATGGAACACAGACTTACTGCATGCATCAAAGCAAGAGGAAGCCACTTGGAGTAATTTTTGTAACTTTTAATTTTGTATTGTAGCTCTGAAATAAATGATTTTCAGACCCATATTCATATGAACTTTTTTTACTGTTTTGATGTCAGGAACACATTTCCCAAATACATGACACCAATATTTCTCTACATTGTGTGTCTTAACATTCTCTGTGGTGTAAGTGTTTGTGTATTACGGTTTACCATTTATGCAAAATTCAGCAAACTTCATCCAGAATAAAGGTAAAATCTTGATATCAAGTTTCTGGGTGAAGTGCAATACTTCTCTACCTATGTACTATGTAGAGAAAGTAAAAACTAGCTAGCATAAAACAATTTAATAAAAAAATCAAATCCTTTCTACTATAATATACTTTTTATTCAATAAGTGAACACATGAGATTTTAATTGTAAATAATGTAAAGTAAATACTGTAAAGTATGTATAATTGTCCTCTTAACGAAACATATATAACACAATCTAAATGGTAAATAAAAATTATAAATTAATTATTATTATTATTTTTATTGGTATTATTATTATTATTATTATTATTATTATTATTATTATTATTATTATTATTATTATTATTATTATTATTATTATTATTATTGTTCTTATTATTTTTATTGATATTATTATTATTATTATTATTATTATTATTATTATTTTTCTTGTTATTGTTGTTATCATTATCATTGTTATTATTGTTATTGTTTTATTATTATTATTATTATTATTATTATTGTTATTATGCTTTAGTATTCACAATTTATATAAAGTACATATGTTGCTAAATTATAATGTAGATTGTTCTTAAACTTACTTTATCCTGTTTTAAGTTCTGAAGAGTGACACTCTCTTCTTGTAACAGCCGGTCCAATCTATACAGCTCCTGAACCTTAGCCTGAAGAAAGAAAGGAAAAACAAAATCCCAAGATTGTTACTGTATGATGGCTTTCCCTACATTTCCTGCAACACACTGTTCTCATATAAGTTTATTTGTTTTCTTCTTCATGCTAATCAAGATAAACATTAGCAGAAATGCTGTTATTTATATTTCTCTGTAGGTATAATGGGAATGAGGGAATACACTAGACTAAAGTGATAGTCAAACTTTTAAGATTGGGCCACTTTGCAATGGTGCTGAAATTTCATTTGCTTTGCTTGTTGAGGATGAAAAAAAATGCTTGAAGACTTCCCACTGGAGAAAAGTATAATTATAGGAAAATTTAAACCAGTAATAAGGAATATTTCTGAAATAGTTAACTACAGAAAAAAATTCACATGACATAAGTTGTATGCTTTAATGAGATCTACATTTTTTTTGTAGTTAGATTTTGTCTCTTTGTTATGCAAAAATCATCTGGAATGAACAGGACTCAAAGGCTATCCTCGGAAAATTCAAGATATAAATTTTAATTTCCATGAAAATATCTTAACATATGGTATTTTAATGAAACTCATTGCAGCCTTTTTTGAGAAAATCAACATTTTCAAAAAATAATGCTCTAAGTTAAATACAGTTTGAGATGGAGGGATTCTCTTGAAAAACTTAGTGTAGTAACCTTGGAAGGAGGGGGGGGAGAGAGAGAGAGAGAGAGAGAGAGAGAGAGAGAGAGAGAGAGAGAGAGAGAGAGAGAGAGAGAGAGAGAGAGAGAGAGACACACACACACACACTCACATGCATGCACACTAACTTCTTTTGGGTGGAACACAATTCTATATATAATAGAGAAATAATAATATTAATAATGCTAAACCAGTGGTAACAAATAGTTGCAGAAGTCTGTCAATATGATATTGAATTCATGTACAGACTTCCTCCTCCCCCCTACCATACACCCTTTCAGTTTTAACCGTTCCTCAGCACCTTCCCCATAACCAAATTCAAAGCTGAATTTAGTAAATCACCTAGAGCCCTGTGCCTTTCTGGTTGTTTAATGTTGGTGAGAGTTCATTTCCCACATTTAAACCTCATTTATGAACATTATTTTCTCATATTATAATAATATTTATTTTAAAAATATTTTAATTGAACAGCTGATGCTCATCAGCATGGATATATTCATTTAATCTTGTTCAATGCACATCACTTTCAAAACCTCCATTTACTGGGAAAATTTTTACTTGTGCTGCCAGACCATCCAAGCTTCTTGCAGACTACTTGTGGTCCATGAACCATCTGTTGGGAACATTGCATTTAACTATTATTTTTGGGTTAAAATTTCCTTTATATACATACAGAATTATTTATTAGCTTATCAAAATCATTTAATACTGTTTACCGCAGTATTCTATTTGAAAGCTTCATAATTATGACATTTTAGTAGAGTTCCTATTTTAAAGATAACTATGTCTTAATTCTCATGGCTCTCTGTGCTCATTATTTGCTTACTGTAGGTTATTCTTAAAAAATCTTATATTTCTTTTTAACCTTGTTAATGCATAAACAGTTTTTTTACAAATTTTTTGTAGGTTTAAGGGGATACTGAGGCTAAATTGATTGTCAAATCTTTAAAAAGTGGTTAATATTGTGATGAAGCTGGTAGATGCTGTGATTTTGAATGAATGCAATGTTAACCCTCAGATTAGTCAGAGGACTTTCAGTTTACATAAATTCCTTTTATAAAGGAGTTTTAGATGTAAGGTGATTTTTCTGAATGCTTCTGTTTCTCTCCTATAGGCTATAGGAATATAACTTATTGAGAGGAGGTGCTATTGGCTCACTTGCGAATTGGCCATTGTAATTTTACACACAGCTACCCTTTTATGAGAGACCTGCTTCCTATGTGTCTCCATTGTGCCACAACATTGTTGGTCTGGCATGTGTTGATAGAGTGCGCTGCTCTTGCACTGCTACAGGCCACTCTACAACTGCCGGGTAACCTCGCCAACATTTTAGCAGATGACCCTGGTGCTGTGTCTAAAGTTTTTACATTTTTATCCTCGCTTCGTTTTCCACTCTGGGTATAGTTTTATATTTATTTACCCTAAGATATATCACTGGAACGATAATTACTGTTTTTTTTAACTTTTAATTATAGATGCCTTTAGCTCTCCATTTATGTTTTCACTCTCCAACCACGTTCCATTGATAGTTTAGTGTTTGTTTTTCTAACTGGTTTTTATCTCTTGTTTTAGATATTTTAAATGCTATTCTTTTTAGCATGCTTTTATTTCTGGTCTTTTAACTCCACTTTTTTATGTTAAGGATGCTGATAACCTAGCAGTTGAACGCCCTTAAACCCCAATCATCATCATCATCATCATCATCATCATCGCATCATGTGTGAATATAAGTGGGTGTGCTTGCGACAGAGTAGAATCAAGGAAAGTTCAAGGAGTGAGTAAGCATATAGTTTGTTATCAAAATTATTAAAGCCATTTTCAGCAAGTCAAAAATAACAAAAAGTTATAGGTATTTTGGGTTGGGATATTTTCCTGAAAATGTTTGTGTTGCATACTTAAATGAGAATGAAATATCTATCTATCCGTCTGGCTGTCTGTCTCTATCTCTATCTCTCCCTCCCCCCCCCCCTCTCTCTCTCTCTCTATCACAAACACATTTAAATACAATACTTACTAGCTAAAAATGAAACTGTGTTTTATTTATGGATACTCTTTAACTGCCATGGTTCTCAGTGCCCATTCTATATTGGACATGAAAGATCATTTAATTTTTCTCAGAGGCCCCTTTATCAGACTTGGAGGTTCTTTTATGTGCTGTAAATCTACAACACGGGACCACTGGCTTTACTTTCCTTCCAAAGGAAGCCATGCTAAAGATTGTTATGTCTGAAAAATCCATTGCCTTCCCCAGGTTTGAACCTGTGACCCCAGGAACCAGAGGCTAGCATGTTACCCTTAAGATATGAAGGACGACACTAAGTAGGTGGTAGAGAAAGTAAACATAGTGCTTACATGCTGGTAATTGATGGCTTACAATCAGACCTACATGTGGTGTACCACAAGGCTTAGTACTGGTGCAACATATTTTTCAAAAAGGAGTTTTGTTAAGGTTTTAGCTTTCTTTATATACATAAAATGCAAGTATTTATAGCCATTTAATATTGTAAAAATATTACATCTTTGCCATAAAATGTAGAGTTTATTTTTTTTTAGAACGAAAACTAAAACCCATGCAATTGCCTCATATGTAACCCCATCACCACCAAGTTTGCCATTATTTTATTTGGGCCCTCCCCATCCTTTACTTCAGGCACATTTGACAGCAGTCACTGGGATTTGAATTCATAAAGTTTGGCTTTGAATGGAAGACCAGTCTCTCATCTTAACTCTCATGGCAATTTGAGCAACTTTGGTTTGTGGTGCCTATGAAAGGGATATGAAGACCAGTTTAGGAATAGAGGAAGAGCAGCATATATACCAAAATAATTCCAGCATTAAAGGAGGCATTTTTAATTAATACCTAACACAGCATATAAATTTATTTTATTTTTAATTAATACCTATCACAGCATATGTAAATTACAAGAGTCCAGAACGTTTAAAGCATAAAGGAATAATTATATTTTCAGATTATTTATTAAAATAAAGTTACCTGTAGCTGTGTTCTATCAGGACTCAGTCTGTCCCAGTCTCTCCTCTCCTCAGCTAGCAGCCGTTGTTCCTGTACTTTTTGGTTGAACTCCAGTCTCTCTCGCACATTGTGCAAATCTGCACTTGGACCAGAATGTAAAGGAGCACCTGAACCTCGGTAAAGAGATCCTAGCTTGACCATATTGTCCACCAGATTCACTAGAGGCTTGCCTTTCTCATACTGGAACACAAAATTTGGTAGTTCATATTAATATTTGTCCAGACCAGCAAATGCAGAAAGTTAACATGTTTTCACCTCAGGAGCATAAAGGATGTATAGCATGATCCCACTCTGTGGTAACCTAGTTCATGCATCTCAAAGGCTAACAACATTTACAGTTCAGTTTGCATGTGGAATATGAGGGCCATCCAGAAAGTGACAGACGATTTGGCATAACTAAACAATAACGGAAGTTATCAACACAAAACTTTATTTACAAAGTTACAGTACCTTACTCTATTTTTCAATGTAATTGTCATTGCTATCAAGGTATTTATTGTCACGCGGTACTCATTTTTCAATGCAGA
Source organism: Hymenopus coronatus (assembly GCA_030762935.1). Taxonomy (NCBI): domain Eukaryota; kingdom Metazoa; phylum Arthropoda; class Insecta; order Mantodea; family Hymenopodidae; genus Hymenopus; species Hymenopus coronatus. Next base: position 36,084,599 of record CM060897.1, read on the forward strand.
TGTTATATTCTTTCACTGTTAAAGATATGAGCCAAGATGTCAACTGTCCTTTGAGGTCTTCACCGGTTGGAAAATCTTTTCCATCAGTTTTTCTTAATTCTTTTAGCAGCATTTACTTTCAGCTCCTCCATAACAATTGAGGAACTTCCACTCTACTCTTTGTCGTACACACTAGTTTTTCCTTGAATACTCGTAAATGATTGTCATTTCCTCACTGAAGATTTGTTCTTACACTTGCATTATTTGCCTATAAAATTTGACTGTCCAAACATTTTGTGCATTCATAAAAACAAAGAAGTTTTTTGGCAGTAGAAAAGAATAACTTTGGCATTGAAAAGCTGGTACCACGTGATAATAATGTCTTGACAGAATGGAGATTACGTTGAGAAATAGAGTAAGCTACTGTATTTTTGTAAATAAAGTTTTGTGGTGATATCTTTTGTTATCATTTAGTTATGCCAAATCATCTGTTACTTTCTGGATGGCCCTCATATTTTCAGGGGACATATTTCCCCTGGATTAAATCTGAATCCATCGTATTTCGGATCACATTATTTTGGGCTTTTAATCTACATAATAATTGCTTCACTCATTACACTACAAATCCTTACACAAATTCAAATTCTCAGTGAATTACAATCAGAGACATTGTCAGGAGGGAGGGGGGGGGGATTGAAACCCTTCACTTACTAAATGAAAATGTAAAGCGTAATAGTAAAGATTTTAATTCCAATTACTGTACCTTAATCTATGAAAAAAAACTGATTTTTTATTATATTTAAACTCGGGTTTAATTTTTATTTAGGTGTATCTTCAATACCTAGAGCTGTGTAGAAGGTGTATTAAATAGTGAGAACATTTTTGATGTACTCATCTTTTTCAGGATTTTTCTTTTATAGTGAAAATACTGCAAGAACCTCAACAAAACATGTCATATTGTGGTATCACCCATGCGTGAAGATAAATGTCAACATAATAAAGGGAGTGAAAACTCCCAGTGATCATAGGCATTTAACAGCACAGATGCCCTGTTGCTTTGCAGCTACTTCAATCCTCTCAGCTATGCTTTTCAGCATAGGGACCTCAAGTGTAAGCATGGAGGTATTTGTTAGTTATCTGTTGGCTTCTGTGTGGTTGTGAATGAAAACACTGATAGCTAGAATGGAAATCTACAGGGAATATTGACAAAGTGCTTCACTTACAGCTATAGCTTACAAAGAATGTCCCATATTTATTTTATATAAATTGTTTAACCTTCTGTTAGGCACAAAACCTGTTATTACATGATCAGGCACAATGTATCTTACAGAAGCTGTTTACATGCCTGACTTCCTGCTGTCTGAAAACCTTTCTAAATGTGAGCTTCTGTATATTTTTATACTTTATTAAGTTTTATTTATATTTTAATATTCATGTTTTATTTTTCAAAGCACTACAGTTTCTTAAAGTGTTTTCAGAAATGTAAGAAGCTGCCTTGGCATATATTTTAAGATTGTAACAGTAAAACATTTTGAAATCAGCCAAAACATAGATTTTAATTCCATATTAATTAGGCTTAGATGGAATATATTGCCTAAAACTACATCTCCCTCTAAACAACATCTTGTTCATTGTGATACTTTCTTTCAATGAGTAGCATTTCTAGCAGTTGCCCATGAATATTGTAAAAATGTCTTTCTTTGCCTGCAAGATGATGTAATTTCTTTCTTTCTTCGTGAGAAGATCTGTCATTGAATCTAAGGCAGTGAAGAAGAAACTTGAAGTGCTTCAGATTCACTAAATATCTCTACTCCATCGCCATCTATACCCCACAGTTTTCCTAAAGATTGTCTGCTACTGCGTAGGACTCCTGCCAAAGATAGAAGACCTATGAATGCTTTTTATCTCTTCTTTTGTTGTCAAATTGACTTCTCTTTCATGGCTGAATTTTATTTGTATAAACTCAATATGTGTATGTGATGATTATCTCTAGTATTCATCTGTAATCAAATGAGTCCAACAATCTGTAGGTGTGCTAGCATTTCTAACTGGACCCCTAACTCCAGGCAGATAATAAACAAATGTAGTTCTTCTCTGCTGCAGCCATCTGATTTATTGACACCAACTGTAGCAGTAAACTGAGGAGAAATATCTTTGGTGTCTATGTCTATCTGTGTCATTTTGAGAGGAATACGAATCCTCTTCATAGGTTTCTGTCATAAGTTCTGCGTCGCTTTTGTCATCAAAATCTTCATTATTATCGAACAGAATTGTCAGGGCTTTCTGTAATTTGTATTGGGTTTGAACACTTCTTGTTTCCTTGACATTATGTGTGCAAAAACATGACCGATAAAAAATGTACATGAGCGGGAACAATGTATTTCATAGATACCTTTGCTTGATAAGAAACAAAAAATCTGATGTGTTCCATTTACATGAGTTTCTCTACATCTCTGTAACAAATTATTGTTAAAAAGATTATTCTTCTATCTACTTCATGATACTCGAGATAAACATTAGCAGAAATTGTCCTTATTATTTGGTTCCTTGTAAGTAGAAGGGGAAAAAATCTAATGTGTTCCATTCACATGATGTCCTCAAGCTGTTCGATAAACAAACCTTTTGTCAAAACATTAATCTATTATCTACACCTTGCTAATCAAGATAAATATAAGCAGAATTAGTCTTATTAGTAACTTCCTTGTAAGTAGAAAGGAAATAAGAAAATCAACAGGTTAAAGCGATAGTCTCATCCTTTAAAAGCTGGCTGTTATGTGAAACAATTGAAATTCAAATCTCTTTGCTTGCTAGGAGTAAACAAACAAGAAAGGATAAAAAAGATGTCCTCCTGTTTGAGAAAAGTTTAAATTGAAACCGATAATCAGGAATATCTTGAAAACAGTTAACTTTACAAAAGAAATGTATATGACATAAATTGTGTACTTTAATTTGATGCACATTTACATAGTAAGTTTTTATAAATCTCTTATAGTTTGCCAGTTATATAAAAGTCATGCAGAATTAAGAGGTCTTCAGAGGCTATTTATTGAAAATTCAAGATATACATTGCGTTTGTCATAAAAATATCTTATACATTTTAATCAAAATCGTTAGAGACATTTTTGAGAAAATAAAAATGTTCGAAAAATTCTCCATGTAAAGGGTAGTTTGAAGTGAGGGATTTTCTTGAAAATCTTTGTGTCGCATTCTTGGAAGATACCAAACTTAAAGACCAAGTTTGGTATTTAACAGTCTTTTCATTTTTTAGCTATGCTGTACGCACGCACGCACGCACGCATGCACACACACAAATACACTTATAAAAATGCTTTTTTTTTTGGATTCAGGGGGATCCAAAATATGTGTTTTCTGTGAAATCTCGGTATCAAATTTTTAGGTGCAATACACTACCTTCTATATACTCTATGTACATAGTATGTGTAGAGGAAGTAAAAAAAAACACAAACACACCACAGCTGGCAATAATAAATCAGGAAGCACTACAGTGTGTTTTAGGAAGCTAATGGATAACATCATCTTTGCATAAACAGTTACACCTGTAAGCTAAAATATGTGGGAAAGGTATCTCAAATATTTTGAGCCGACTGAGGGTTAAAAAATAGATCCCTCCCCCTAATACTGCTGAATACAAAGCAATATTGTAAAGTGTTTTCTAATATTTAGGTTGCATGAGTATCCAATACTCTGTTCAACTGGCACCAGACTTTTATAGATGTAGAGGGATATTATTTTAAATATTGTTTATGACAAAAGTTAAGCATTACAAAGTTGTTTTGTTTTGCATTATTATCATGGGGAGAAATGGCAGATAGATTCTCTACTACTTCATGAATAGATTCATGCAGCAGTGCCATCGCACAGCAGAGAAGCCCAATACTTATTGTAACTAGATATTTCAATATTCAAATGGTCATCAAACTAATATTTTAATGAGATATAAATAACAGTTAACATCTGTTTTACCTGTTTTTCCAGATCAAGGAGATGCCTCTTCAGTTCATCCAGCTTTTGTAAATGTTCCAGTCTTTTGGGTGTTTCTAGTTCTGCTAGACGTGCCTGTGAACAAGTGAAAGTAAAAAGACAATATTATGTGTAATAAGCATACATCTTTCTCTACCCAACCGTTACTTAGTATGCTTATATTTGTTCTGTTGATATAAAAACAAATCTCTACTCAATTTATGATAATCACAATAAATATTTGCGAAGCAAAAGTCTCAAATATAGACTTGAAAAATACAATGAATGGAAACAGTGTTAAACTGTTAATATCTTAAGTCAATTATGTGTGTTTTTATTTGGTGCATTTAGGGTAATTTACTTTAGAGATACTTCAAATGTTTAATGGTAATTCACAGAAATACAATTGAAGAAAAAGTCTCAAATATAGACTTGAAAAATACAATGAATGGAAACAGTGTTAAACTGTTAATATCTTAAGTCAATTATGTGTGTTTTTATTTGGTGCATTTAGGGTAATTTACTTTAGAGATACTTCAAATGTTTAATGGTAATTCACAGAAATACAATTAGCTACATTGGACTAAAAGAAAAAATGAGCAGTTTACGGTGGGGCAGATACATAATTTTAACAATATTTATTCACTAAGTTTTTAGTACCATGTTATTGTTTTACCATTTGAACTGCTATAACAACTACTTCCCTGAAACCTCCCTATAAGTGAATTATTTAGGATACAAAGATATGAGGCTTTTTTTCATAGGCCACTCAAACTTTACGACATTATAAATCTACATTCATATAATAAAAAACTTTATACATACAATATTATGTACAGTATATATGTATATATAATATCAGGGTTTAGGTTACCTACAGTCACTTTTTGTTGCTTTTACTGCCAAGATCGAGGAATACCTTTAAAATAGAGAATGCAAAAAAGGAACAACTTTCACAGAAAACATATTTAATTTTTAGGGTACTTACTGCTTTTTTTTTTTTTTTTTTTGGTAGTGTTTAACGCCCGCTTTAACTACTTATGGCACCGCAGGCGGTGACACTGATGATACATGAATGAAGATGGAGCACCGGTGGAATGCGATGGCAGGGGAAACCAGAGAAAACCCGTCCCAGTGTGCTTTGTCCACCACAAATCTTACATGCGGTCACTTGGGATCAAACCCAGGCCATCTAGGTGAGAGGCAAGTGGTCTAACCACTGGGCCACAGTGCAGCCTTACTGCTTGTGTTGAGCATAACAGGCCAATAGGGAGTGAGGGATCTATATGTTCTTTTATGCAAATAAAATGTCCTAAAAATTGGATTTTCATAAAAATAGCCATTATGTGGTAAGGCTTCATGGATCCTTTCCTTATTTATTATTATTTAAACTTTCTCTCCCAGCTAGTGCATTTATTTCTGATTTAAAAAGTTTGGGTGGTTCAATCACTCTCAGGAGTAGAATGCAGACTCTTATGTAATTAATTATATATTCTATTCCTTTATGTGGAGACATGCACAAACAGAAAATGTCTACAAACTGAAATACAGGATATACAAAATATATACAAAAATACAGGATATTTTATTTTTTTGTATTGGTAGCACCCATGATGACACTTCTTTTCAATTTTCATACTAATAATGATTGCTATACTGGTTTTCATTGGACTTATTTTTGGATATTTCGGTGTGTATTACATATTTTGCATAATAAATATTTATCAATTTATGTGCTTAATTATTTATTACATTTAAATTGTGTTTCTATAATTACCTAGATTTTCTTTCTTTAAAAAATTAGAATAAGTAGTAGGAGTTAATGTATCTCGAAAGCTTCAAAATGTAATTGATAGAGACCCAGGCTACTCCATTTTCCTCACTATAAGCAAGATCCTGAATGGTGAAGAATTGCAGCCTCCAGAGGGCATACCTCGAGGAGAAAGGGTCTTGCTCAAGTACAGTCCTGTGACATTTTCCGATGTCAACTATGGAGTGGTATGGAGCAATAAAAACCTTAAATGTGGTGGTGCAAGAAATGACCATTGAGTAAAATAAAATCAATTTCATTTAATGTTCACACTTATAATGTAATTTGTTATATATTCATAATTACGTATTTATTTGTTATTGCAATATTTCATTACATATTTTACCATATTTAACTATATATTTATGTACATATTTCTCAGTATGATATTACATAAAAATTCAGGCTCTGTTCATCAGTTATATGTGTGCCTTTTTAGAAGTGATGAATAAATTTGTTGTAATAAAGAAAAGGGAATGGAGCACTCATCTTAATGAGATGAAAAACGAAAACATGAAAGAAAAAAAGTCTGTTTATTTAATATGGCTATTTTAAAATCAATCATTAGAAAAGTGAAAAGTGTTAAATAAGTGATGCAATAAGTGATAGTGGGAACTCCACTATTTGCATGTAGTTTGTGTGATAACACAAAAAGAAGGCTGTTTGATACCATTATCAGGTAAAATGTAACATCAATATTCACAACAAAACTTAAAATAATGTGTTAATAAAAACATTAAAGAGTAAAATCAATAAGCAGATTAATGTTTGTTTCAGTTCAATATACCTAATTCCTTTCTGGAATCCTCATTACATTATAATTTTAAAAATTTATTATAAACTTTTCACAGTTTGCACAAATATGAATTGTGATTGTGCATTTTTGTGGGGTATTTTTATTTATTAGCTTAAATCCTTATAATACATAACAACAACTCCCTTTATTCTCATATTTTCATGTTCAATACTGAAAACTTAAATGCAATTCTGATAATGGAATCCACATGAAAAGTTCTATATATGCAAAATTTAGAAACACCATCACTTCTTTGCAAATACTATAGTCCTTTAAACGGTCAAGATCTTGTAATGGATGCACTGATTGCTCTCAAGATGTAGAAATAAATCTTTCTGTTTGAGTGCATGAGTATTAATGAACATAGATTTTTTTTATGTAATATTATTTGTTACAATTTAAAAATCTTTTAATTCCATTTCATACAGTTCTTCATTTTTATAATATGGTAAATACTTTTCTGTTCTTAAGTTTGTAGCTTTGTTTGAAATGTATAGAAATTAGGAATATTAGTGCCCTTAATTGTGCAGAAGGTAGTGCTGTTTAAGTTATACTGAGACAATGTTAGTCGTGTTATGCCTTTAAAGTTTGCAGTGGCTTTTGAAAGAGCCTGGATGTTTAGCTTTCTTTATTAATTTGAAGATCAAAGGACTAAACATAAAGATAAGAAACACACACAATATATAAACTCAGAATGAAAAAGGAACAGACATAAAGAAAGGTATTTTTGGTTTCTCTATCACTAAAGAGATAAGACTAAGTAATATACAAAAATTACAAATAGTATATTATAAAAAAGAACACCTGAAAAAATTAGTAGCTATCTCAACATGTATTTACAAAATAAACATGTATCTACAACTAACCAAATATCCTGAAACATTTCAAAAAATTCATTTTTTAGACAAAAGGTTACCTAGTAAAAAATAACTGTATAGGATAGAAACATTGCTCTCTTAAAGATATAGTGCTGTGGAGTTATGATGATAACATAGAAGTTTATGAAGCAGAAACTGTAAACAAAAAGTATGATACTGTTACCAAAGTTCTACAAAAGGGAATGTATAGCACCATACCAGTAAGAAAATTTAAAGTAAAGAATGGCAAAGGTGCCATAAAGATGGCAAAAGGCATAATTATTTCATGGAAAAGAGCAAAGATTTTAATTCTAAAAGATCCAAACAGAATGTCCAATGTATTGAGTACATAAACAATTAGGTATAGACATTCTTAGAAATGTATTAAAAAAATGAAAAAATATATATATATATATATAAAATAAGGAACTAACACTGAAAATTGAAAATAAAACAAACACAATATGAAATATTGTTATTACAGTCCAGATATAAGCAAACTGAACATACCAACAATATAGCGATAAAAGAATGATAAAGAAATAAATCGTCGAAGGGCAATTTGCAGAATGTTAAGTCAACTAAACAGTATGGCTGTTTTGAAAGTGTCAAAAGAAGGTGTTATAAATTAAATAAGTAGTGGCTAGATGAGATTTCAAATTCATTATTAAAACTTGTTATGTAAGAAATTGTCAACATTCCAATGCATATTACATACAGATCACTAATTGAAAGTACATTCCATATTTGTTTAGAAAGGTAGTCAGATCAATAATTAAATGAAGAGGAAATAAGAAATATGTGGAAAACTGTAGGCAAATTACCCTATTTTCAAATTTAATGAAAGGTTCATTATTACCTTATACAATGTAAAATTATGCTATATATTACACCAGATTGGCAGGGTAGTTTTCAAAAGCATAAATCAACAATAAAGGCAATAGAAAAGGCAAATAATATTAGGTATAAGTAAAATTCTGACTATAAAAACACTGGTTAATAAGTTATAAATATGTGGAATTCAAGGCTGGTTACAAAACTGGATATTAGCACATTTAGAGAACGCATATCTGTAGAAATATATCATCTAAATGCAAATGATATGATTAGAAAAAAATAAGTCACAGCTATTATAGACCAAAGAGTCTTCAAGGCTCAAAAAAGTAGGAGCTCTTATTTATATATATTTCAGGGTGTAATGAGTTTTGAACAGACCTGCATTGTTTAATCTCCTATGTTTAATCTCTCATGTTTATAACTCTTATGCTGTTGACTTGTATTCACATGACTGACAGTAAGGAAACAAGGGACTAATTCAGTCCCAAACTTTCTTTTACACAACGAATGGTTTACATATGCTGAATTAGCAGATATTTATTTAATTTACACTGTGATTGGGGAATCTGCCAATGCTACAAGAGACTGTATCATCAGGAATTTCTAAGTTGTCATCTTCCCAAAAGGCAAGTATTCATTGCTGTATATCAAAGATTTTATTGTGATTTGAAGATGTTTTTAAGTGTTGAGATTTAATTAAAATCTTACATCTGTAAGAGCAACAAGGGTGAGTTTGTAGTTTAAAGATCAGAAATACAAAAGTCTACTATTGGTTTGAGTTATATATTTGTTCAATAAAACCAAATTTAAATAAAGCATAATAATGTGTTCAATATTTTTAAGTTGAATCATGAATACATTGTGAATCCTAATCAGATAATGTTGTATGAAAACAAAATTGTAGGTTGAAGTCTCAGTGTGAAAACAATATTTTTTCCTCACATCACACTGTCTATAGTCAGGCAAGTCAAAGGGTAGAGGAGGGTCAACCATGTGACCTTTTATATAAATAAATGTCTGAGATAGGGACTAATAGGCATCCTAAAAACATTGTGAAATTTTCCTCATGAACTTAAATTTAGAAAATAGTGAAAAAAAAAACTGCAAATACTGGATCGCCTATAAACCCAGACAGCAAAAGATAAGGAAAATAGGACAAGCTCAATTTTAAAAATTATAATTACTAGTCTAATTTAGATGGGAGTAATTGTAAAAATGACAGCATGCATTAATTTTGAATTAACAAAATGTAACTTAAACATAAAATTAACAATAGAAGGTGAAAGCATACATTAAATGAATGGCACAGTTTCTTGAAATAGTAATTGACACACATTAAAATAACGATTAAGTGTACGAGGGGCATACTGAAAGTCATGAGCAACCCATTGTAAAAATTTAAATTTCAACAATGTAACAAAACAAATTGCAGGATCGTAATCTACAGACTTTAAGCCACATGTTGACATATTGTGACGTCATTAGCTTCTATCACATGACCACAGAAGGTGTTTGAAAAATGGCTGACATTGATGTTTCGTTTCGACAGCATGCTATCATTGAATTCCTTGTGAAAGAAGGAAAATCTGCTCCTGAAATTCATCTCAGACTTCAACGTGCGTATGGAGGTGTCTGCATGGGTGCCAGCAGTGTTAGAAGATGGGTGAAACATTTCAAAGATGGAAACACAAGTCTGCAAAATGCGCCTCGTAGTGGGCATCCTCGAACTGCCTCTACAGAACGCAACAAGGAAAGAGTTGATGAGCTCATTACAGGAGATAGGCGTTTCATTGTGAATGAAATTGCTGCAAAACTTGGAATAGGACATAGTGCAGTGCAAGAAATGATCCACAGCTTGGGTTATCGAAAGGTCTGTGCCCATTGGGTCCCCCGTTTATTGACTGAAGACCACAAACTTCAGAGAAGAACCATTGCACAAAACCTTCTTCAGAGATTTCATAATGAAGGTGGTAAATTTTTGACGTGTATTGTGACTGGAGATGAGAGCTGGTTCCATCACCATGATCCAGAAACGAAACGTCAGAGTATGGAATGACACCTCTTGAACTCACCATCGAAGAAGAAAGCGAAGACATGCAGTCTGTAGGAAAAATTATGGGAAGTGTCTTTTGGGATGCACAAGGTTGCATTCTGGTTGACTTTCTTGAACCTGGACAAACCATAAATTCTGCCCGCTATATCAAGACACTTCTGAAGCTCCGTCGGGCTTTGCGCAATAAACGCCCTGGAAAGAGGATCATCCTTCAACAGGATAATGCGCGTCCGCATACTGCCCGTGCCACTAGGGAAGATCAGGGCATTAGGGTGGAAAACTCTTCCACATCCTCCCTACAGTCCCGACTTGGCACCCTCCGACTACCATCTTTTCGGTTCTGTGAAGGAGCAGATGCGTGGCCAACGCTACGAGACGCTAGAGGATATTCGGAAAGCAGTGCATCAGGGTCTGCGGGCAGCTGGAACGGAGTTCTATCACAAGGGCATTTTGAAACTTGTAGAACGATGGGAAAAATGTGTGCAAAACAATGGAGACTATGTCGAAAAGTGAAAGAAAGTCTGTAGATTATGATGATGTATTTGGTTTGGCTTAAAAATAAATATTAAGATTGTAAAACAGTGTTGCTCATGACTTTCAGTATGCCCCTCGTAGCATATGCTACCAAAAAGGTAAATAAAGATTCGCATATGATATGCCAAATTGGAAAGACAGTGGGTAGCAGAATCATGAAAGAGGTTTATTACGCATTCATATACTCATAAGTTATGGTATTCATTATGCACATATTATGCAAAGCTTTTTTAAACTTCAGAACAGGGCCATCAGAACAACAAGCAAAATAAATATCAAACAATATAGAAATGTATTTAAGACATTAAATCATTAAACTGTTCCATGCATTTACAAAATGTATCTATACAAAAGCATAAATATTGTACATAAAAACAATCAAAATAACTGTAGCATTCATATATCTTAACAAACAATGATGACTACAGAAAACCCCCAAGAGAAACATTAAATAATCATGCAATAGAAATTGTAGGAAAGGAACTGTTCAATAAATTACTAGTTGAAATAAAGAAATTGTGTTTTGCTGAACAGAAAAATTTAAACATGTAAAAGCTGAGTAAAACTTTATTAGTGTTATTTAAATATGTAAGTAGGTTACACTGACATGCCCTTTAAATGTATTGTAATAAATTAAAAGAGCCTTAATATCCACATCATTTCTTTCATATAATCAGGGATTGTTTGGGAGGGGGGGGGAGTTTGTACTCCTCAATATTGAAAATAATCAATTCAGTTTACCATAGAGACTGAATAAGAAGGGTGCCTACCATTCCTGGACATCAAAATAATCAGAACAGAAAAGTTGCCTTCCACAGTAATGGATATCATGCTAACTTCATATACCCAAGGTCGTGGGTTCAAACCTGGCAGAGGACGATGGGTTTTTTCAGCTGTGAAAATCCTTAGCATGGCTACCTTCAGAAGGGAAGTAGGACCAGTGGTCCAGTGGCACTTAAAAAAACCTTAAACCCGATAAAAAGGCCTCTGAGCAAAGTTAAGCAGTCTTTCATACCCAATATAGAATGGGATGCTGAGAACCACAGCGGTTAAAGACCGTCCATAAACAAAAACTTCATTTCATTTCAGAACAGAAAAATATAAGCTAATATTTGGAATACATAGGAAATTCACAAATACAGATAACTACATAAAGTATGATAGCTACAATCCAACACACAAATATGCAGTCCTGAACAGTCTAATGTATTCCCATGGAGAATAGTGAATACCATCAACGGCTTCCAAAAAGTGCAATAGACAAGAGATGCACAAATACAAACAACTGAAGAGCTTAACACTCGCAACCACCGTGAGTTACCTCAGTTCATAAAATTAACTTATCATCTTTAGGCATACCACAAATTTCAAAAAATATTCAAGAATTATAACATCACCTTAGCTCTAAAAGCAACTATAGCATTCAGAAACTGCTTTACAAAAAATTAAAAGATCCTATCCCAGCAAACAAAAAATCTGGGATTAATGAAATGAAATGCTCAGATTGACAAAAAGAATTTGGAAACCAGATTAAAGGAACATATGAGAAACTTAAAATACAACAAACATAAAAATCAGCAGTTATCCATCATTTCCGGTCATTAGGACATGAAATCATATGAATATAAAACTGTTCAAATCAGCCTAGAAACACACAGAATTAAATGTCTGGGAGAAGATCTATATCATGAAGAAAGAGAACCATATCATGAATTTTGATTTACCGCCATACAGCAACCTTTGGAAGTTCATAAATCCAGCACTTGATGCCTCCACCCTCATCACTGATGCCAATGAAGCAAGATTTAATCACAATTTAGGGTTGAAAATGGGAACAAGTGTCCCGAAACCAGTCTCAGTAAACAATTACTAAGTGTTGTTTGTGTTACAAAAACTGACTCAAATTCTTTAAATTAATATTTCTCACATCACTGTTACAAGCTTCTTTGTATATTTGCAAAATTTCAAATAAATACTCTAATTGAGTGACAAAGATATTTTAATCAAAGTGTTGAAAAACACAGATTCATATATTTAACTTTATTGTTAAATGAAATAGGGGACTTTTTCACCAGCTTCTTGTGAATGGGTAAGTTAATTATTATTTTTATTTATTTGCTTTTGTTTTATACTCCTTTCTCCAAATTTATTCCAATCAGCCCCCACTGTAGCATCACATATGAAATCCCATATCATGCGTATTCAACCCCTGTAGAGGGGCTTAAAGATCATGCTGTATTTACAAAAAAGTATTTTTTGAAAACAACTTGAGGTAAGAAAATTTAGAATCTTAGTTTATTAACATCTCCACAGCACATACCAAGAGAGTTGTAAAACTGCAGGAGAAAAACATACATATATGTTACTGGTAAATCCTGAATGTGGACTATTTCTATAAGAGATATAACTGTTAGTACAAGCAGCTTAGTAAGAGAGCACCCAAGACCATCACCAGAGATTCCTGCCGACAAACCTGTGCCTCTATTTCCACATGGCAGGTCTCCATGGCCTTACACACACTGGCACTTTGTCGACGAAGCTGTATCAGCAACAGAACCAATTCCTCATGGGTACGACCAAGAAGTTCTCCCGCAGACACATTGATACCCCACGGACCACCAGGCAATCCTCCACCACGACTCTGTTTTCAATATTCACATATACACATACACATGGGCCTATTATTCCTTAATGGCTAGTTGAGACAACTCAGTATTCTGAAATTGTCTTATAGAAACACTACACAAAGTTATGTATACATTCAATAACATAAAGAGTTTAGCAGTAAATAATGCTTAGGTAGGTACAACAAGTTTCAACTATTGTACACAAAAGCTATATGGAAAATGTGATCATTATTTGTCATTCTGCAGGATGTAGTGATACCAACAAAGTCAATCAAGTCAGCTTTCAATCTTGCTGTTTCTAGCTGCTGCTAAATGCGCCTTTTGCATCCAGTAAATGGAGCTGAAAACATAACTGGCAGGAGAGAGCTGACCAACCAGCATATGAGAGTCTTGATTACTCTCAAGACTCATTCTTGTTAATAGCAAGACTGTGGTGTAATGCATGGAAACTTGCATTAATCAGTTCTGTAAGTTATATTATTTCATCTGTTTAAATGATTTAAGATTTAAATATCCTACAAGGATAAGGACATTTAAATAACCCATACTAGGGAAAGGGTTAAAAAGGAAATGTATCACAGAATCTGCAGATATGTGTATGTGGTCTTGACTTTTATTACAAATAAATGTGTAAATATTTTATTAGTCGTAAGATATTTATGTTGCAAGAAGTAATTCAATATTTAGTTGTAATCTGAACATGCTTATTTGAGTACCTACAGTATTTTTCAGAAAATGATGCCCCCCCTCCCCCTTCTTCCAAAGCCTTTAAAGTTTGCGGTTAGGGGTTTACAGTTGGAAGCCAACCTCGCTGTTGCCAAGTGTTCCACTTACAGGCCCTTTAACTGAGGTGCGATTCTTGACTTGCAAGCAGTGTCTCCAGGAAACAGATTTTACTACATTGCCTCTCACTCCTAGTACAGGTTTGCTTTTTGTTTGCTAATGGTTATTGCCCAGTGGTAGGGGGGAACAGTCCTGTTTGAGAGCCGTCATGTTTTGGAGAGAACTATATAAGTAAAGTTATATACATGGCACACAACTATAGGTATGTCATTAACAGTTAATATTGCTGATTAAAACTATTTAATATGAACACCTTTAGGATATAGCACTTTAAAGAATGAGTCATCTTGTGTTAGTACTAGGGCCCAAATTTTTAGTTTTTATTATCGTTGCATCTTGAGACTTTTAAACAATATTCCTAGGTTTTTTTTTTTTTTTAGACCTTTAAGTAATGTTCTTAGTTTTTTTGTTTGTTTTTTTTTTATAGAAAATTTGCGTACCCATTTAAGGAAGTCAATGACCCCTTTTATAAATGATACAGATAAAATATGAAAACAATTTTCTTTACAGAAGGGTGCTGTTAATATACAATGTAATTTAAGGCAATTTATTACACAGTATACTTGTGCTAGAACATTTTAACTAAAAAATTCAGAATGTATTTTAAATATGTAGCACTCACATAAAACAAACTTCACATTTTAACACTACTGCTGTACACAACCAGTCATAATTCAGATTCAGATTTTATTCACCATAATTAATAATACATTTACAAGGCTTCGTCAAAAAAAGATATAAACTAAAAACTATGCTTGTACACATTTTAGAATGAATTTATATAGTACACATTTTAGAGTGAATTATATACAGATGTTTTTATAAATCTAAACTACTATTTACATTTTTGTATTCCTGAATTGAGTAAAAAGCATTTTTTATCAGGTATGTCTTAACAGCCTTAATTTTCCTTGCGTTGTCATTTATTTCTTTGATCTGGTGAAGTAGATGATTGTATAAATCTTTTGCATTGTTTATAATACATTTTGTAATTAATGAGCCTCTTAGTCTGTCCCTAAAATAGTTCAGTTTTGTTCTTGTATTATGTTTATGACTATTTATATTTTTTTCCTCTTTGTGAGTTCTTGTTAAATGCTTAAGGCATTCATAAATATATAAGCATGGTACTGTGAGGATTTTGTGTTTTTAAAACTACTTTTGCATGAATCTCTTCTTCGCTTCTTTTCAATTATTCTTATTGCTCTTTTCTGTAACCTAAATATTTTAAACCTCTGATTCTTTCCTGCTACTCCCCATAAGATGATCCCATAATTCAGATGTGGATGTCTGAAAGCATAGTATACTTTTAGAGCACTATCATCATCCATGATTTGTATTATTTGTTTTAGCACATATATACCCTTGTTAATTTTATTGCTGATCTTTTCCTAAATGTTTGTTCCATTTTAGATTGTTATCTATCACTAGTACTAAAAATTTTATCTGCGTCACTTGTCAAATTTTTTCATTTTGGATGGTTAGTATTATGTTGGTCTGTGCTTTACTATTTATTCCAATTTGCATCGATTCCGTTTCCAAATTTTCTGTTATCTTTTAATATATTCCTATAGGCAAACAAAACTCACCCACACTGCCATTTTCCTGAAGGAGCCACCGCCTGAATGCCAACACTGCCAAAAGACCTTAACCATCAAGCACATCTTCATAGAATGCCCAGTTTATGAAGAAAAAAGGAGAGAGTACAATATGGCCACTCACCTTTCAACAATATTCAATGACCAAAAAATGATTCAAAGTGTCTTAAAGTTTCTTCATTCAACAGCAGTATACAACAAACTGTAGCCGTAAAATCCATACAGAATTTCCTTTATTAAAAGCTGTTCATGTATTGCACCTTAATGATTTTATTGTAATTCATTGTAATGTTTTCCATACATTGTAATGACTATTTATGTGATGTGTTCTAATAATTTGTATTGTAATTAACTGTTGTACAGTTCTGTTTTTTATGTCGCAAAAAACCCATTTGCAGTTAAGCGACAATAAATAAACAAACAAAAAAAGATCTTTCAACATCAAAATATGTCATTGGCACATACATAATTATTATACCAAGATAAAAATTGAGGTAAATTCTTTCCCTGGCTAACCCCACATGTACACTCAATACAAAACTAAATGAATTGTTTAAAAAAATTGTAATTCAAATGAATTGCAGAAAAAATTGATACATTTTCTACTGAGGTTGAAAAAAAAAAAAAAAACTTAAGTTTGGCGAGTTCTATTTTGCTTTTTTTTTTAGGTTGAATAAGATTCACGTATTAGGCCCAAATGGCTTGAAACATAAAAGCACTTTGAAATTTTCTAACTTACTTACAATGGAAAAAATAGGTTAAAACCTAAAAATCTGCCCCTAGTTATTATGCCGTGGTCGGGTTAGGTAAATTTATACTTATGGCAAGACAGCTGAGATCTGAGAAGGCTGACAATAGAGAAGAGGGGGGGGGGGGGCAATAAGAATAGCTAAACAAAAGTGATTATAATGTTTTACACACACACACATACATATATTTTATGTCATACTTATGTCATTGTTGTGATGTGATGATGTATATTATGTATATATTATGTGTATATATTTCTCTTAAGTGTATTTGCTTATTATAATAGGGTACATTTATGCATGCGAATAAGGTGTACTGTATGTTGTAAATTTAAATTGTTGTATTTGAATATCTTTGTCCTTTTATTTTCGTGTTTACTCTTTGAATTCTTTGTTGTTGCTGTTTTATATTGTTATTTTGCCATTTTGTGTATTGCAAAAGCACATATGGTCTGTAGACCCATGCGATTGATAAACCTCAATGTATGATACTGTTATTTCCATAAATACACGTATTTATTCATTCATGTAATCAGTTTATACTATGGATCATAAGCCAATCTACTTCGCCAATATTTATGAGAATACTAGAGTTGTTTGTGAGCACTAGTTCTCGATACACAAGATTCTCATTGCCACACTCTGGAGCAGTGGCGTGGACTATGAGTAATGAATGAGAATGGCATAGGTTATGACTGCCTCTGGTAGCAGGTCAATGTGGCACGAACTTGTGTATGGCAGAGGTCTGAAATTCAAATCCTTCCAGGAATGTCCTCTCTGTCTGATATTTTTTCCAGATATTTCAGTCATTAAAACTGGCAAATGTCCATAAATTTAAGCTTGGAATATTTCCTTCCCAAATTCCTTTCTCAGATATCATTTATTTGATACATCATCAGTATTCACCACTTGTGTTTTATGCAATAGAAAACAGCATTAAAATCCACTAAAAATAAACAAACAAAAAAGAAAGAAAAACAAAAATATTTTGCACATTAAATATACTTTTTTATATTTTTCTATAGTTTTTTAGGGGTTTAATTCATTGTGACTCATTTCAAAAAGAGCTGTCTTTGCTATTTTAGCTGCATTTGTTAACTGATATCCTTTATTTAAAACAAGATCTTGTAAGAGTTTAATAAATTAAATATTTATTTTACTCATTCTGAAAGTTTAACTTAGGAAACAAAAGGCTTAAAAATTTCTTAATTAAAAACTCTAATGATTTAATACAAGAAATAATGATTATCTCCAATTTTCAGAAATTTAATTAAAACTAAAAATAAATGGGATTGAAATTAAAATTAGTGAAGCACAGAGTTTTGAGCTATTTAAATCATAATCATTATCATCATCATCTACATTTTTGTATGAAAAGTTTTGTTCTCTCTCTTATGGTTTAACCGTTAAGCAAAATTTTGCAAAACTCATCCAGAATAAAGATGTTTTAACAGGGTATTTTCAGAAAAATCAAAATATACATTTTATTTGTGATGTAAATATCTTTAATATACAGTATTTTAAATAAAAATTGTTAGAGCCATTTCTGAAAAAGATAAAAACTTAAAAAATTTTTCCACGTAATGGGTAGTTTGTGGTGTGGGGATTTTCTTGAAAATCTTCATATCACATCCTTGGAAGATAGTAAACACAAGTACCAAGTTTGGTATTTATGGGTCTCTTAATTTTTTGCTATGCTGCACCTACACCCACACATGCACACACACTGATCTTTTTCTAAAAATGTTTTTCTTTTTGGATTCAGGAGACCTCAAAACATATATTTCTGGAGAAATCTTGACATCAAATTTTTGGGCAGAATACAATATCTTCTCTAGCTACGATGTATATTGTATGTTACATGCAGGCTAGAGAAAATAAAAATGTTCATAAGATTTTTCAGTTTACTCTGCAATATCACTCTGAATTTTAAAGGATAACATTTATATCCCATCCACCTGGAATAATATTAATTTTGGGGCTAGAAAATAAGAGAAGATGGCAGAAAGCTCTGTTGTATACTCTTCTCTTCTTTACTCTTCCTCTCTCTGTCCCCCTCCATCTATACCAGTAATTGTTTGTCTTGGCTCTGTTTATAAACATTTTCTTCATGTATTCATATAATAACATTTTAGTATCTACAGAATATATTATTTATGCACTACACATAGAATTATCTTCAATATACAATTTTCTGTACCAGTTGTGATTTAATGAAAGTATCTGTTTGAAGCTGCATTATCACTCATATTCTTATAAAACAGCCCTTATCATTATTTACTGCTGAACCCTTCAAATGTAATGAACAACTTAAACATTAGTTTGGGATCAGAACGCCTGTTAACTCATGTTACAACAAACAGGGTGAATTAACATTGTGTTTTAAAAATAGTTATCCCAGTATCTTTATTTTTTAAATCTGACACAAAGTATTCAAGTTTCACCCAGGATTTGGATCATGTAAATAGGAATAGTAAAAGGGAGGGAACTCTGATGTTGCACGTAAGCATATGTACACTTCACATATAAAAGCTGTACCCCACCATTTTTATATCTAATGCATGCTTGTGTGGGAAATCAATAGAATCTACAATAGCTACTTAGTGCACAATAGACCTCCAATAGAGCTTAAACAATATGTTGTAGGTTTTAAACATATTTGGCAGTAACATGCAATGCTATTAAGACACAGTTATGTTTACATTAGTATATATATATATATATAATTTGTGTACAATCTGGTTGATATAGAAGTAGAAAACCTATCTTATACACAAATGTAAACATTTGATATCAGATATCAGTAACATACACTTATATTAAATTTTGAGTAATTATTTCATTAATTATATTAATGGATTATTAATTAGAATATTCATATGTCAAATAAAATATCAGATGTTTTCCATTCACATAACTTTCTCTACATCTCTGTAACAAATTATTGTTAAAAAGCGTATCCTTCCATTTTCTTCATACTAATCGAGAATAATATTATTAAAAATTGTTTTTATTACTTGCTTTCTTGTAAGTAGAAGGGAAATAAGGGAATGCTCTAGGCTAGAGTGAAAGCCAAACATTTTAAAACTTGGTTGCCATGTGGTTGAAAACTGTTTCTTTACAATTTTGTTGTAAAGCAATTTAAAATTGAAACCAATAGCAAGGAATATATTGGAAATGTTCAACTCTACATAAAAAAAAAAAAAAAAAAAAGTATATAATATAATTTATGCAATTTAATGAGTTCTACATTTTTTGTGCAGTAAATTTTTATCTATATCTTACAATTTACCAGTTATGCAAGAGGTCTTCAGAGACTATTCCCAGAAAATTCAACATATACATTTTATTTGTAAAGTAAATTTATTTGGCATTTTGTTAAAAATTGTTAGAGCTATTTTTGAGAAAATAAACATTTTCGAATTTTTTTTCCATGTAAAGGGTAGTTTGGAGTGGGAGGATTTTTCTCAAAATTTTCGTGTCACATCCTTGAATATGAAACCTAAATACCCAGTTTAGTGTTTGCCAACTTTTCATTTTTGAGTAATTGTGTTCACACGCACAAGCACGCATGCAACCCCCCCCTCTCTCTCTCTCTCTCTCTCTCTCTCTCTCTTTCACACACACACACATACACACACACACAAATGTGTATTTCCAGTGAAATTTCAGTATCAAAATTTGGGGCGAAGTGCAGTAGAGAAAGTAAAAAAACACAAGAAGAAGAAAAATAGTCCTGTAGTCCTCTTCATTCTGAATGACTTTTGCATAACTGGTAAACCATAAGAGATAGACAATAACTTACTACACAAAATGTAGACCTTGCTGAAACACAGAGTTTATGCCATATACAGTTTTTCTGTATAGCTAACCATTTCCAAGTTATTGGTTTCAATTTTAACATACTTAAATTTTTCTCACATGGGAAGTCCTAATCCATCTCATATCACATTCCTTTTATACACCTGGACATAAGAGAACCGAATTTCAATGATTACATGGCCTTAGCTTTTAAAAGATTTGATTGCCGCTTTAGCCTGTATTCCCTTAGTTCCATTCTACTTACAAGGAAGCAAGTAATAAGGCCATTTCTGGTAATATTTAAATTGATTAGCATGGTATAGATAAAGAATAATCTTTTGTAAGAATAATTTGCAGAACAGATAGAGAAAGTCATGTGAATGGAACACATAAGATTTTTAACATTTGAATGTCGTACAAGCATCCTGTATATTTTTATAATAAAAAAAAAATCTGATGTGTTCCATTCACATTGCTTTCTCTACCTGTTCTATAAACAAACTTCTTACTAAAAATTACTCTTCTTTCTACTCCATGCTAATCAGGATAAGCATTAGCAGAGTGGTCTTTATATTATATTACATTGCAATCTGTCCATCCTGTTTTGAGATTAGACACAAATTCCAAGTTGAGGATGTAGATCAAATCAGAAATTACACTTGCTGATTTCTTGATAATTATTAATATGTATATTTACAAAGATTAACTATGATATTGCTTTTTTAGATGTGTCAATTTTGCACAGTTTACAATTACATATCTGTTTAAAAACCAATTCGTACAGTATGCATTTTCAGAATATTCATGCATATTATATGTACAACACTGCAGTAATTATTACTAGTATTTTTTTGATTGAATGAAATCCTTGTTTGTATAGCTTTTTACTTAGTTCCCTATTAGTAGACGGAAACTAAGGGGATACACTATGCTAAAGCAGTAGTCAACTGTTTTAAAAGCTGTCACTATGTGATTGCATAAAAATTCGCTTCTTTGTATGAACAGAAGTAAAACAAAAGTAATGCAAACAATTTCCTGTTTGAGAAAAATATAAGTGTTTTAAAATTGAAACCAATAACAAGAACTAACTTGGAAATGGTTAGCTCCACAAAAGAAATGTAAGGAACATAAATTGTGAGTTTTGATGAAATCTACATTTTTTTTCAGTAAGTTTTTGTCTATGCTCTACGGTTTGCCAGTTATGCAAAAGTCACTCAGAATGAAGAGGACTTCAAAGACTATTCCTAGAAAATTCAAGATGTACATTTCATTTAACGTGTAAATATTGTAATGTATTTAGTCAAAATTACTTGAGTCATTTTTGAGAGAATCAAAATTTTGGAAAAATTTTCCATGTAAAGCGTAGCCTGAGGTGTAGTGGTTTTCTTGAAAATTCCATTCCAAATTTGGTATTTAACAGTCTTTTCACTTTTGAGTTATGCTCTGCATACGTGCACGCATGCACACACACACTCTGACATTTTTCTAAATTTTGCTTTTGATTCAAGTGGTCTCAAAATATGTATTTACAGTGAAATCATGATATTGATTTTTGGGTGGAATATTCTAACTTCTCTATATGCTATATATGTATGTATAGAAAGTAAAAATATATATAATGAAATTAGATTGTAAATCTGTTATATCAACAAGAAGAATAAAAACCAGTGAATAAAACAAGAATAATATTCAGAATAGATGGAAACAGATATAATATAAGGAAGGTTGTATGTTTGTAACATATCAGATTACTTTTGCTTCTTTTTCCTCCTGTAAAAATCAGTAAAAGAGATAAATGGAATTGTAAGTTTATTAATGAAACATAATTAAACAAAATGGAGGATTAGTCATTAGTTTTATTCTAGGAAACATGACGTAAGGATTAAAGTTGTACATGTTACTTCTTTGAAAGCTTATTTACAAGGAAAGAAGGAATAATTACCCTTTTGCCTTGTCCTGACTCAATGTGGTCAGGGGTTGGCTGCTGCTGCTGCTGTTGTTGGAGGGGAACACCACCCCCAGGCACTGTGTGATTCACTAAAGGTCCTCCTCCCCCACCACCAGTAGTCCCTGGGCTTGACTTCTGTTTGTGTGGGGTTTTGTCCTCGATGGGGGCAGCATTCTGTTGTAGTGACATGGCAGACACTGCACGAGGAGGTAGAGGATCTCTCCCTATCACCGAACCTGATCCTGAAGCTGAAACAATACAAACATTTCAATTGTTAGAATCTTTTAAACAATATTGTGTTGAGATGTAACTTAATTTGTGGGAAATCTCTGGAGAATGATTAATGGATGGTACATAGTAGACAGAGAAGGTATTGTATTCCACCCAAAAATTCGATACCGTAAATACCTTACCCATGTAACTCACCCAAAGCGAGATTGGAACTCAAGACCTTTGACTGTGAGGCTAAGATTATTTTGTTGTCTACTTCATGCTAATCGAGATAACATTAGGAAAAGTTGTCTTATTATTGTTTCCTTATAAGTAGAAGGGAAATGACAAAATCCAGTTTGAGAAAAGTTGAACTATTTTAATGAAACCAATATCTCAGAAGTAACTTCACAGTCAAAATGTATATGACATAAATTGTGTGTTTTAAAGAAATTTCTTACAGTTTACCAGTTATACAAAAGAGATTTTACCGGAAAATACACGTTTTAAGGTTCCTGTAAAAAAAACATTTTACTTTCTCTAGCACGTATGTACAATGTACAGGGAATAGAGAAGGTATTGTATGCCACCCAAAGATTTGATAGCGAGATTTCACCGGAAATAAATGTTTTTGAGATTTCCTTGATGAATAAACAAACAATTTTTTAGAAATATGTCCGTGTAAGTGTGTGTGTGTGTGTGTGTGTGTGTGTGTGTGTTTGGTAGTGTTTAATGCCCGCTTTAACTATTTATGGCACCGCAGGCGGTGACACTGATGATACATGAATGAAGATGGAGCACCAGTGGAATGCGATGGTGGGGGAAACCGGAGAACCCGGAGAAAACCCGCCCCAGCGCCGCTTTGTCCACCACAAATCTCACTTGGGATCGAACCCGAGCCGCCTAGGTGAGAGGCGAGAGGTCTAACCACTCGGCCACGGCGCGACCGTGGTGTGTGTGTGTGTATGAGAGAGAGAGAGAAAGAAAGAGAGAGAGAGAGAGAGAGAGAGAGAGAGAGAGAGAGAGAGTGACCACGGTAACTCAAAAAACGAAAAGTCGGTTTTTAATATCAAAATTCAGCATCTTCAAAAATCTCACACTAAGCTACCCGTTACATTGGGGGATAAATAGATTAAAATACTTATACTTATATGACAAAATGAATATCTTAAATTTTCTAGGAATAGCCTCTGAAGCCATTTTCATTTTGAACGAATTTTGTATAACTGGTAAACTCTAAGAGTTACTGCACAAAAAATGTACTCTCCTCAAAACACATAATTTATGTCATATACAATTTTAACAATTCCTGAGACATCCCTTCTTATTGGTTTTAATTAAAAAAAAATTAATATTCTCAAAATGGCGCTAACAATTTTTATTAAAATGCCATACATTTAAGATGTTGTCATCACAAACGAAATGCATATTTTAAATTTTCTTGTTATAGCTTCTGAATACCTCTTCATTCTGGATGACTTTTGTATAAACCGTAAGAGACAAAAACTTAGTAAACAAAAAATGTAGATTTCGTTAAAACACACAATTTATGTCGTATACATTTTTGCTGTGGAGTTATTTCCGAGATATTGGTTTCATTAAAATAGTTAAAACTTTTCTCAAACTGGATTTTGTCATTTCCCTCCTACTTAAAAGGAACTAAGTAACAAGACAATCTCTGCTAATGTTTATCTCGATTAGCATGATGTAGATAACAAAATAACCTTAGCCCGCGGGGTAGCGTGTCTGCCTCACATTCAACAGATTGCGAGTTCGAATCTCGCTGAGGGTGAGTTACCTGGATAAGGTATTTGTCGGAGTTTTCCTTTATGCTGAGAAGAGGAAGGTCAAATAACTTTAAGCTTCATAGTCTCCGAGATCATTTGAGCATCATTAGTAGTTGTTAGCAGAACAGGTAGAGAAATTCATGTGAAGGGTTCACCTCAGATTTTTCTTTTCTGAGGTGTCTATGCAAGAGTGCTTACTTCTTAATTAAGATTATTTCTGGTAAAAGTATCGTAACATGGAAATACAAGAATCATTTTTACTTTCTCTAGCCCCGTATGTACAATGTACGTAGGGATAGAGAAGTATTGTATTCCACCCAAAAATTCGATGTCGAGATTTCACCGGAAATACATGTTTTAGGACTCCCTGAATCAAAAAAAAAAAAAAAAGCATTTCCAGAAAAAGGTCCGTGTGTGTGTGTCCGTGTGTCTGTGAACAGGATAACTCAAAAACGAAAAGTAGCTAAAATACCAAACTTGGTATTTAAGTTCAGTATCTTCCAGGGATACGACACGAAGATTTTGAGAAAAATCCCCCCACCCCAAACTACCCTTTACATGGAACTTTTTTCGAAAATTTTGATTTTCTTAAAAATGGCTCTAACGATTTTGATTAAAATATCGTATATTAAAGATATTTACCTGACAAATAAAATGTATATCTTGAATTTTCTGGGAATAGCTTCTAAAGACCTGTTTATTCTGGATGAATTTTGCTTAATTTGGCATAACTAGTAAACCGTAAGGGATAGACAAAAACTTACTGTACAAAAAATGTAGGCCTTGTTAAAATACACAACTTACGTCATATACTTTTTTTTTTTTTTTTTTTTTTTTGTGGAGCTTACCGTTTTCGAGGTATTCATTGACATTAGTTTCAGTTGCGAAGTACTTATACTTTTCTCAGACGGGAGTGTCCGTTTTTCTTTTGTTCTACCCCTGGCCAAGAAAGGAAGGGATTTGTAATGACAATCGCATAACGACAGCTTTTAAAACATTTGACTATCGATTTAACCTAGTGTATTCCCTTATTTTCTTCCTACTTATAAGGAACTAAGTAATAAGAACATTGTGCTGAATACCTCGATTAACAAGGTGCAGAAAGAAGGATAATCTTATGTAAGAATTTTGCAGAACGGCTAGAGAAAGTCATGTGAGTGTAACACATCAGATTTTTTTTAGTAATACCCGTATAATATTTAAAGTAATACGGGAAGTCGTGCAAGTGTGACCTATTACATTTTTACCATGAACAAAATGTAATTTTCTTCTCTATAATAATGTAATCTTTTGGTTTGTTACCATCTGTTTTTTCATTGTCTTTTCCATTCATACACCTCGCGTAACCAATAGCGGATATTGACCAATCACATGCTTGCAAGGATGCTATTTTATTGGATAAAATATCAGCTCGTTATTGAACCGCATCAGCAAAGTCGTCGTCCTCTGTGATCAAGGGGTAACATGTTAGCCTCTGGTTCCCAAGGTCGCGGGTTCTAACCTAGCGGAGGACGGTTTCGGGGCGTTAAAATCCTTAACGCTTCATTTGGAAGGAAAGTAAAGCCGTTGGTCTCGAGTCGTAGATTTACGGCACATGAAAAAACCTCGAGCATGATAATGAGACCTCCCCTGACCTCGGACTTTCGCACCCAATATAAAACGGGACGCTGAGAACTAGAGCCGTTAAAGAGCTTCCATAAATAAAACTCAGAAAACTTACTATGAGTATACATATACTACTATCAATATGCAGCGATAAATAGGCTACATCATTCAGTTTATGTTTTTGAAAACATCTGATGTGTTCCAATCACATGACTTTCTTTACATCTCTTAAACAAATTATTGTTAAAAAAGCTTATTCTTATACCTACCTCATGCTAATGGATTAGTAGACATGGTCTTATTACTTGCTTCATTGTAAGTAAAAGGAAAATAAGAAGGTACCCTATGCTAAAACGATAGCCAAATCTTTTAAAAGCTGGTTGCCAAGTGGGTGAATACGTTTCTATGCAGGGAAGTGTAAGGAAAGTTAAGTATTTTAAATCTGAAACAAATAACAATAAATATCTCAGAAATGGCAAACTCCACGAAAAAACGAATATGACATAAATTGTATGTTTTAAGGAAATCTACATTTTTTGTGTAATAAGGTTTTTTCTGCCAGTTACGCAAAATCCATCAAAAATAAAGAGGTCTTCAGAAAATCCAAGATATGTATTTTATTTGGCATGTAAATTTCTTATTGTACGGTATTTTAATCAAAATCGTTAGAGCCATTTTTGAGAAATCAAAACTTTCGAAATGTTTTCCATGTAAAGGGTAGTTTGGGGGCGAGTCTTTCTCAAAATCTTTGTGTCACATCCCTGAAAGATAATAAACTTAAATGCCAAGTTTGGTATTTTACCGACTTTTCGTTTTCGAGTTATTGTATTCACAGGCACATACACACACGCGGATCTTTTTCTAAAATGCTTTTATTTTATTCAGGTGGCCCTAAAACGTGTATTTCCGCTGAAATCACGTTATCGAATTTTTGTGTGGAATACAATACCTTCTCTATACACTTATGTGCATAGTAAGTACGTGTAGAGAAAGTAAAAAAAGCGTCCTTATTGTGCTTTGCTTTTAGTTCATTTTGAGGTTAACTATTTTCTCTTTATTGTTGGTAGTGTTGGTGGGGTATTCCGTTCCACATTCAATTGTTTATTTAATATGTCGCGATCTGACAGGCGGTGATTTGATTTTAAACAATACAAGTAAGAAATAAATACTACTTGTGTAATTTGTTACAATTCATTCATATCATAAATACATGGGCTACAAACCATTCGAGGTCACGGGCTTGATTACACAAATTTACTATCTCTTGCGGGATTACTTTACAGCTTAAGTAATTATTGCACCTAGTAAAAAAAAAAATGAAATTATGATCCTCTGATCAATATGAAGCAGGTCATATGGCTATTTTTTTTTTTTAAATAAGAACGATAAACAATTTCAACCTCATTATTATATTCGTAATCTTGCTGTATTAATTCCCAACCAAGTGTAAGTGTTTTACTGTTAGAACCAGCAGAAAAATGTAATGTCAAAATGGAATTTGAACACCGTTCTTCTGCTCTCTGTGAGATTGTTCTAACCATTGAGCTGCTGTGACAACATGCAGGTATGACATTCAATCCTCCAACTAATTCGTGAGTTTACCCGGTTAGTCAATGAAATTTAGAAAATCTACTGTGTGTAGATATTTTATTGACATGTATACCAGTTATGCTCAATAATAGTGACATTTCTGTCACGTATCAAAATTCTAGCTTGCATACTTGTTTATATACTTTTTACTGTCTAAATTCGCTGTTCTAATAAAATTATCCACGTGATACATTTTTAAATTTATATAAATATTCATCTAAGAATTAGTTTTACAGTAAATGAGTTTACAAATAGATCTATCATATCACAATTTTTATAGCAATTCCTTATTTTTTTTGGACAGTGTGTAACGCCCGCTTTTACTACCAAGACACCGCAGGCGATGGAACCGGGGATACGTGGAATGAAGATGGAGCGCCGGTGGAAAGCAATGGTGGGGGAAACCGGAGAACCCGGAGAAAACCCGCCCCTGCGCCGCTTTGTCCACCACAAATATCACATGCGGTCGTTTGGGATCCAACCCGGGCCGTCTAGGTGAGAGGCGAATGGTCTGGCCACTCGCCCACGGCGCGGCCCCCCAATTCCTTATTATTGTAGATAGTTTGTTGCCTTTCATCTCTCTAAAACGGTTGATTTTTCAAAATTTAATAATTTATTTCTCAAAAATGGAGCATTATTTCGAAAAAAAAGTATACAACCATGTTCTTAATGCACTTTTGGGAGGTAGTATATAATTTTGAAACAAATTAGCAAAATATTATACCGTGTGAAGCGCTTTGGAAAAGTGTTATAAAACGTTTTCGAGAATATAAGGCTTAATTTGGGACTGACTATTAATAACCACGGGCATTCTCATTTATAGCTTCAGTTGATTGATAGTTTAAGTACGTCAAATGGGTAAAGTGATATATATATTCAAAAGTTTAGAATTCATATGATTTTACTATGAAAAAGTCTGATGTGTTCCATTCACATGACTTTCTCTACATCTCTGTAACAAATTATGGTTAATAAACTTATTCTTCTATCTACTTCATGCTAATCCAGATGGACATTAGCAGAAACGGTTTTATCACTTAGTTTCTTATAAGTAGAAGGGAATAAGGGAATACCTTGGCTAAACCGGCAGTCAACTGTTTTAAAATATGGTTGCTATAAGATTGGAATCCGTTTCTTTGCGTGGCTAGGAGTTAACAAATTCTCGTATGAGAAAAGTATAAGTATTTTAAAACTGAAACCAATAACAAGGTATATATCAAAAACGGTTAACCCCACGAAAAAAATGTATATAACATAAATTGTGTGTTATAACGAGATCTACATTGTTTGTTAAGTAAGTTTTTGTGTATCTCTTACTATTATGCAACATTCCGCAAAATTCATCCAGAATAAAAGATATCTTCTGAGGCTATTCCCAGAAAATTCAAGATATACATTTTATTTTGCATGTAAATATCTTTAATATACGATATTTTAATCAAAATAATTATAGCCATTTTTGAGAAGATCAAAGATTTCGAATATTTTTCCACGTAAAGGGTAGTTGGGGGTGGGGGGATTTGCGTGTCACATCCTTGGGAGATACTAAACTTAAGTATCAAGTTTGGTATTTAACGAACTTTTATTTTTTGAACTACCCACAGACATACACACGGACATTTTTCTAAAAATACTTTTTTTGGATTCAGTGGATTTGAAAACATATATTTCCGGTGAAATCTCGGTATTGACTTTTTATGTTCAATACAATACATTCTCTATACACTATATACATAGTACGTGTAGAGAAAGTAAAAATTATTTATTAATTTTTTGTCATATTTTACAGACGCATCCCCTTAATGGCGAATAAATATTACTCGGACACTAAGTATTTACGATATTTAAGTCGCCATTAAGGTATTATCTTAAGTTATGTTGCCCTCAGTGGCGTAAATACCATGCTAACTTCATATACCCAAGGTCGCAGGTTCAAACCCGGCGGAGGACGATGAATTTTTTCGGGCGTAAAAATTCTTAGCATAGCTTTCTTCGGAAGGGAAGTAAAGCCGTTGGTCCCGTGTCGTAGATATACAGCACGTAAAAGAACCTCAAGCCTTATAGAGAAGCCTCTAAGCAAGATTAAGCTGTCTTTCACGCCCAATTTAGAATGGGACGCTGAGAACCACATCAGTTAAAGAGCGTCCATAAATAAAACGCTATTTACACTTCCATTTTCTTAAGTTATGATACGTATCAGATGATTGAAGGCATGTTATAGCGGCATGTTGTCACAGTAGCTCAATGGCTAGAAACACCGCACGGGAGAACCGTATTCAAATCCCAGCTGTGATATTGCATTTTCCAGCGAGTTGTAACAGTAAAATTAAAACCTTGTCAGAACTAGAGTACTAGTTTATTTGGTCGGAATGACAATGTGCGTATTCTTCTGTTCCACACACAAGTTGTTTCAAGGACTGACCTGATTATGCGAGCAACTTCTCCGTGCACCCGATGGCCCTTGACCAAGCCGTAGACATTGACTTTTCGCAAAACAAAACATACCTACATAATGAAGGACTAAATTCAGGCATGCTTGAGTTTAAATACTAACTTTTACTGCCTAGTTAACGCTCTTGCAGTAATTTGTTACACCACCCTACCGACTACCTCATAAGAATACAATTGATAGTTGCCAATACAACCAATTTAATCTAAATTCTTATCGCAGAGTTGTTCAACATAATTACAGATACAAATTAACTTTAGTACTTAGCCTTCAAGGAATTACTTTTCTAAGAAAAGAGAAAACTGAGTCTTCTTTTTTATTTCTCTATACGTACTAAGTACATAATGTATAGAGAAGGTATTGTATTGCACCCACAATTCGATACCGAGATTTCACCGGAAATACATGTTTTGGGTCCACCTAAATCCAAAAAAAAGCATTTTTGGACAAGGGTACGCGCGCGCGCGCGCGCGCGTGTGTGTCTGTGAATAACATAGCTCAAAAGCGAACAGTCCGTTAAATACCAAAGTTGGTATTTAAGTATCTTTCAAGGATGCGACACGAATTTTTTCAAGTAAATCCCCCCCACCCCCAACTACCGTTTACATGGAAACATTTTCGAACATTTTGATTTTCTCAAAAATGGCTCTAACGGTTTTGATTAAAAAATCGTATATTAAAAATATTTACCTGACAAATAAAATGTATAACTTGAATTTTCTGGAATGCCTCTGAAGACTACTTTATTCTGGATGAATTTTACGAAATTCAAAAACTAGACAAAAAATTAAATTACAAAAATTGCAGAGCTCATTAAAACACACAGTTATTTGTTTCAGATTTAAAATACTTAAACTTTTCTCACACAGAAAATTGTAAACTCCTGACCCTGCATAGAAACGGATTTCAACCACATGGAGCTTTTTTTTTAAAGATTTGACTATGGTTTTAGCCCAGTGAATTCCCTTATTTTCCTTCTACTTACAGGGAAGCAAGTAATTAAGACAATTTCTGCTAATGTTTATCTTGATTATCGTAAAGTAGATAGAAGAATGGAATACATCAGATTTTTGAGAAAATGAAACATTTCGAAAAAAGTTCCATGTAAAGGGTAGTTGGGGGTGGGGATATTTTGATGAAAATCTTCGTGTCCCATCCTTGAAAGGTACTGAACTTAAATACCAAGTTCGATATTTAACGGACTGTTTGTTTTTGAGCTCTGTTGCCCCCCCCCCCACACACACAAACACGGACATTTTTCTAAAAATACTTTTTTTGGATTCAGGGGGACCCAAAACATGTATTTCCGGTGAAATCTCGGTATCGAATTTTTGGGTACATTTCAATACCTTTTCTATACATTATGTACTTGGCGTATCAAAGCCAGAGAAAAGGACGTTGTGTAAACTTTAACCAGAATGTAACACTCTAGTTTGCAAACGATGGCGTGACAACGATATCGTTAACGAAATAACCACCGTTACGAGTGAGTGTTCAATTTCCATGACTATTTTTCGCGGTGTGATGAGCGACTGCGCCTGCAATTATCGTGTGATAAGGTCGGCGAGCACTTGTTGCTGACAGCACGCAACAAAACCTACCTAGCAGCTAGGGAGACTTTACTCATAAATCAAGCCGTACTCGTCTGCGGAGTTTTAATGCCTTACGGCGCTTGCGACTGACCCCATTTCTAAATGTCTGCGCTATATTACAGTGTCACACCATTACTTGCGTCTGTCTACTTTATATAACACTGCAGCTTTACGTTTTTACTTTCTCTACACGTACTATGTGCATAGTATATAGAGAAGGCATTGCATTCCATCAAAAAATTCGATACCGAGATTTCACAGGAAATATATGTTTTAGGGTCCCCTGTATCCTAAAAAAAGTATTTTCAGAAAAAGGTCCGTTGTGTGTGTCCATGTGTCCGTGTGCCTTTGAACACGATAACTCAAAAACGAAAAGTTGTTAAAATACCAAACTCGGTATTTGAGTTTAGTATCTTCCAGGGATGCGACACGAAGATTTTGAGAAAAATCCCCCACACTAAACTACCCTTTACATGGAACTTTTTTTGAAAACGATTTTGATTAAAATATCGTATATTAAAGATATTTACCTGACAAATAAAATGTATACTTTCAATTTTCTGGGAATAGCCTCTGAAGAATACTTTATTCTGGGTGAATTTTATGGAACTTTGCATAACTACTAAACCGTAAGAGATGGACAAAAACTTACCACACAAAAAATGTAGAGCACATTAAAATACACAATTTATGTTGTATATGTTGTTTTTTCGTGGAGTTGATCGTTTTTGAGATATTCCTTGCTTTTGGTTTCAGCTTTGAAAAACTTAACTTTTCTCATACAGGAATTTGTCAACTCCTGTCCATACAAAGGACCTTTAGTCACATAGCAACCAGATTTTGGCTATCACTTTAGGTTATGGTACTTCCTTATTTCGCTTCTACTTACAAGGAAGCAACTAATAAGACTATTTCTGCTATTTTTTTCTCGATTAGCAGGAAATAAATAGAAGCATAAACTGTTTAACAACAATTTGTTGCAGAGATGTAGAGAAAGTCATGTGAATGGAACACATCAGATTTTTACGGAGACTACTGCTCTTTCCGCTTACTTTCCCTACTATCTGCTGTACTCCAATGGTAGAATTAGGAAGACCGGGAAGAAGCGAAATGATCCTAGAGAGCGTATTCAAATACTGCTATACATGTATAAAAAGCAAAACGAACATCTGCTAAAAATAAGTATGAAGTTATTCAAGATAAGTAAGGACAAAATAGAACTGGTGGGGGTAGCTAGAGGAAGTTTTGACGAAAATACCAGGTGGCCCAACAGCGCCGTATTTCGCGTGTGTAGATAACCCGTCTTGCGATATAAAATTGCAAAACTCCACGGGGTAAATCAAAGCCTACGCCGGTTAGTGGCGTTGTAAGAGAGAGAGGGAGAGAGCGACCTTTGTTGCACACTTATTGTTACACACTTTTAAGTTTTTGTTACTCTGCTTATGCGTGAAGTGCGTAATAATAATAATAATAATAATAATAATAATACGCGAAATGCTACGTGCTCTCGCGTTGAATTTATATAACTGGCAAACCGTAAGAGATATACAAAAACTTACTACACAAAAAATATAGATCTCATTAAAACACACTATTAATGTCATAAACATTTTTGTAGAGTTTTCGAGATATTCCGGATTATTGGTTTCAATTTTAAGCCACTTAAACTTTTCTCAAACGGGAAGACATCTTTTTCCTCGTCTGTCTACTCCTGGCAAGCAAAGAGATTGGAATTTCAATTGTTTCACATAGCGACTGGCTTTTAAAGGACACTTTTTCTTATTTCCCTTCTACTTACAAGGAAGCTAGAAATAAGAATAATTTTGCTTATGTTTATTTAGACTAGCATGATGGAGATAACAGATTAATATTTTGAATAAAAGGTTTGTTTACCGAACAACTAGAGGACATCATGTGAATGGAACACATTACATTTTTTTCCCTTCTACTTACAAGGAACCAAATAATAAGGAAACTTTCTGCTAATTTCTGGATTATTATGTTGTAGCTAGAAGAATAAGCCTTTTAATATTGTTACAGAGATGTAAAGAAAGCCATGTGAGTGGAACACATCATGTTTTTGCTAATGTCATCTCGATTAGCATGGACTAGATAAAAGAATAAGTTTTTGTAATATATTTTGTTGTTCATACGAGTTTAACACTTCAGATATTTTGACAGACAATCTTAATATTCATTTTCTCGAGATATTTACCAAATATCAGTGGTACACATCTTTAAGTGTTGAAATGTGTGACGAGTATCTAGATATCCAGAGTGCCGTATTCCAGTCAGAAAGTGTTTGTATCGTACATGAGGACTAGATTCGACTGCAACGCAAGCCAAGGGTTGCTGTGTTAGTTTACTTTTTCAGTACAGAACAATGTCATTGGCATTGTATGTAAAGAGAATAATGTCCTTAGAGGTTCAATATTCCGAGCATGCGCACGTGCAAACGTGCGTGGGAGCGATACACTCTCTTTGCTGAATATTTCATTGCCAACCCCAATATCGATGATGTACGATTCCTGAAGGAAAGATCGACGAGTTCAGAGTTGATCATTCCACGGTGATACCATAGTTTCGTCGGATCAATGTTTTCTCTGTTAATTAAGTCAAAACCATTAGCATCTGACAAGAACGAGAACCGATAAGCTTATGTAATTATTCTGTTGAATTATGTATTACATTTTAAAATATGAGCTCATCATTAACAGGAATTCTTACTTTCTCTCTTTAGTACATAGTGCACAGGTAGATAAGGTATGGCATTCCACCCTAATACAATTTTCCTTTTTCGCTCATCAGTTTGGTGTCATTTACAAATATGTCGCCGAGCTAATTGAGATCCTTTTAAGTATTACGCTATAGTGTATTTGGTATTACTTACTGTAATAGGTGTTATTACGTCTCAGGATCATGGCCACGAGGGAGATAATGCATTACAGGTAATATAATACTTGTAAGTGATACACTGGTTTCACTAGTAAGATGTTCTTATACATTCTTCAACATCACTGGATACAGTAATTATTAACAATTTATGATGGCACAGATAAATTAAGATTGCATTCCACTACCGTGGTTCCCGCCTTGTGCCGAGCAATGATGATCTCACGAAGACTGACAAAGGTTGAGCGTCTATTCAGTTCTTATATAGGCTCAAAGCTTATTCCACATGTTTCTCCTTATTAAACATTCTTTAAGGAAGTATATAATACTGCTGATTTTTTTTTAAATAATTAGTTGTGATCATAAATGAAATTATACTGAAAATACACATTAAATTCAATATTATGATATACACAGAACACTTACAAGCTAATTACTTTCAGTAAATAATTTTTCCTTTACCACATAATCAATATGTCAATATGGCATAAATTTCCTTCCATTAACAAAAATAAACACTTGATATGAAAACGCTTGGCTTTCATATATTCACTGGAAATACACGATTTAGGGTGTACTTAATAAAAAAAAAAAAAAAAAAAGCATTTTTAGACAAAGGTCTATGAGTATGTCGGTGTGTGTGTGGATTAAATACCAAACTCGATATTTAAATTCAACATCTTAAAAACACCTTCGCACACTAAACAACCGTTACATTGAAAAAAAAAATAGAACATTTTAATTCTCTCAAAAACGGCTCTTCTTTTTATTAAAATACGCATATTAAAGATACTTATATGACAAAATGCACAACTTATATTTTCTATGAATAGGCTCTGAAATCATCTTCATTTTGAAGGACTTTTGCATAACTAGTAAACCGTAAGAGTGGACAAAGTTACTGCATCTCGTTAAAACACATAATTTATGGCATTTACGATTTTAACTATTTCTGAGATATTCCTTCTTATTGGTTTAAATTTTAAAATACCTAACATTTTCTCATACGGAATTTGTCAAACTTCTGGCGTGCTAATAGAACCAAATTTCAATCACATAACGACCAGCTTTTAAAAGAATTGACTATCATTTTAGCCTAGTGTACTTCCTTATTTCTCTTCTACTAACAAGGAGCTATGTGATAAGACATTTCTGCTAATGGTTACCTTGATTAGCATGAAGTAGATAAAAGAATAATCTTTTTATAAAACTTTGCACAGACTTAGAGAAAGCCAAGTAAATGAAATCAATCAGATTTTTTAAGGGGAATGAGCTTGTGAAATCAGCCTGCGTAATCAGCCTAGGGTTAATTTCATATTAAGCTAAATTTCAATTATAAATAAAGTATTTAAGGTTATTTTATATTATAAAATTTAACTTTTTATAATAACAATTTAGTGGTATATATTATGTTCTTTTTAAAAGAAGAATAGCACAATCCACTCAACTCCAATCAAATGCAGCCCCATCAGCTTCCAAAGTTTCATTACACCGGTTATTTTACTTGGGCCCTGCCCGTTCTTTACCACAGAAACACTTGATTACAGTTACTGTGATTCGAACTCGCGACGTTAGGTTTCTAATGAATAGCCAGTGGATCTAATCGCCTTAACGCTCACTGCTATTCGAAGGTGTAGGAAAGCGGCTTAGAAATTAGAGGAAGAGCGGCATATGTAAGAAA
This sequence comes from Hymenopus coronatus, assembly GCA_030762935.1. NCBI lineage: Eukaryota > Metazoa > Arthropoda > Insecta > Mantodea > Hymenopodidae > Hymenopus > Hymenopus coronatus. The sequence continues at coordinate 36,120,815 of CM060897.1, forward strand.
TAATTCCGGCAATAAAGGGTTAAGAACAATCAATTTCCTGTCTTTCAAAGACTGTTTTTCTAAAATAATCAGCTTTAAATAGAATATATCACAACATATAATGAAATTCCCAAATTTTCAGTTCAATCCCTAAACGGGCATTGGAAATGAATTTTGACCACATTGATATCATACACAGGATTGTTCAGTAAATATGTCTTAAGACATTGATTATAGACCTCAAAATTGTACTTTTATGTTGAATGGTAGTTTAATGATTTTAGTGTCTGCACCATTAGATGCATTAAAATTTATTACCGTACAAAATCTTTATTTTTGCAATTTTCGGCAGTTTTCACAAGCTGAACATTAAGTCGGTATGTGCATTAGAATTTAAATGTGAACATTTTATGTGTGAACATTTGTCACTAACTGAAACAAAAGAGGTCTTCCTTTAAGAAATGCAGTTCCTTAAGGACATCGGTGATTTATCCCCCCTTCCCAACAGAGTAAGCAATTCCATCTATGTCTCTATGATAACTGTAAATGTTTTACTTTCATAGTCCCTGTATGTAAAGCATTGTTGATGGGGAATGGAGCCCAAATATTCCATTAGAGCAGACAAATTTGCTGAAATAGTTTATAAACTTTAACACGAAGACCTGTTAGATCATATGTGATACCTGGCACCTGTTCAGGAGCTACTAGGGGCGTTCAATAAATCCATAGAAACTCAAAGAAATAGAATCGTAGCATCGAAAAAAAGTTTGTATTTAGTAACCATGTTACTAAATACAAGATAGCAGTTAGTTATATCCATCACGTGGTTTCGTTTCCATAGGCGATTGAATCAACAATCTTGTGCTTCTTTAGAAAGATGTGGGGAAAAAAAAAAAAAAGTTTCGTACGGTGATGAAACACTTCTATTTTAAAGGCTTAACACCGAAAGGATAAGAAGCGAGTTGGATGAAGTTCATGACACATCTGATACTACGTTTGCAACAATTTACAATTGGATCAATTAATTTAAATGTGGCCGTACATCCACAAATGAAGAACATCGTTCCGGACATCCAGTAGAAGTGACTTCCTCCTAAATGATTAACAAAATCCAGGATATGGTTTTGACCGATCGACGAATTTGGTTCGCGAAATAGTAGAGGCCACAGGCATATCAGAAGGTACAGTGTTCTCAATTTTTCACCAAAAATTAGGTCTGACAAAAGTCTCGGCAAGATGGATGCCGCATTTGCTCTCAATGGCGAATAAATGAAATCGTGTGATCGATTCGGAAGCTGCTTTGGCACTTTTCCGTCGCAATATTGACGAGTTTCTGCGTCGTTACATAACTGTGGATGAAACATGGATACACCACTACACTCTAGAGAAAAAAGTACAGTCTAAACAGAGGGGATTTAAAGACGAACTGGCTCCGCAGAAGGCAGAAAAGGTCAACACCTTCAAATATTTCATCTTGATGAAATTTTGGTTCTCTCTTACATGTTTAGGAATTAAATCATAACAGGCTTATTTTTAGCAATACATTATTCAAGGTGATGATTTCGGTATTTTGGGTTGCACGCGGAACCATATACATTGATTACTTGCAGAAAGGAAGAACGATAAATGTAGAATATTATGTATCGTTATTGCACTGGTTGAAAGGCGAAATCAAGAAAAACGCCTTTATTTGGCAAAGAAAAAGATTGTCTTTCAACAAGACAATACCAGGGTGCACACCTGCGCAGTTTTGATGGCAAAAATTATAGAATTAAGGTTCAAATTAGTAAAACATCCACCGTATTCACCAGATTTGGCCTCTAATGACGTTTTTATTTCAAAACTTGAAAAAGTGTTCGGCAGGAAATGATTCACATCTAGCGATGAGGTCATCTCCCAAACAGATGCCTATTTTGAGGACCTTCCCAAAACCTACTTTTTGGAGGGCTTAAAATAGTTGGAGAAACGTAAGGGAAAAGTGTTTCGAGCTAAAAGTAGATTATGTCAGAAAAAAAATATCAAAAATAATTTGTTTTTCTATTCTTTTCTAAGGAAACTTTGTACGCCCTTCGTAATTTGAATTTAGGTGTACCAGAACCTTCTATTTTAGACACTTATTCAATTACAAACCTCATACTCTATTTTAGTACGTAGGCTAGCAACATATTGAGTCCATTACAAAGCTTGACCAACGAATATATGCATGGTTTATAGTTCTCTGGACATGTGAAATGAATTTTTATGGTTATGTTTCCTCAGTTGATAAATTACATACTGCACTATCGATGCTAATATTCATTTTGTTGTGAATTAACAGCTGAAGCTGCATTGCCAGTAGCAGTGTTTCCTACACGACATTGCTGTTGGTGTTAATAAGTTTAAACACCCATATATTAATATTATAGAGACAATTTGTGTGTGTATATAAGATAATCTCAAAAACCACTCAACTAATTTTAATAGCTCTTTCAGGAATGAAAAGCCAAATCTTGCTGATGGACATGGGAATGCACTATCTAATTTCATTGCATATATTACTAAAAGTTTACAAAGGATTAACTAGGCCTTTATACTTGAATACGTTCGTATTTACATTTGAATTATAAAAGAACATGCTTGGGAAGAAGGGCTCGACTGTAACTTGAGAATGCCATTCGGATAGGATAGTTTTTAAAACTCTATTTTAACAACTTGATCATATCGTAACGGAACTGTTCGGTAAAATACCTCGTTGACGCTATGTGGTGAAAAAAATTATTTCGGCTGATTCTTATCCTTCTTTCTTTCTATTTGCATTAGAAGCAACTCGTCTGTAGGCTCTTTACGTTGGGTTTAAATCGTTTTATTTTCCTCAAACACACACACATGCATGCATACTTTCAGACTCTGTGGAGGATATGGAATAATTGGTTAAAGAAAGATTCTCCGCCCCGGCCAGGAATCGAACCCGGACCTCAAGGCCAAAAATCAGCTCGCTGACCACTCGACCACGGAGCCAGTCTATCTTTCTTCTGTCTGATCTTATTAGTATGCACTTCTCACAAGAAGAAGTTAACATGGGAACTGCCACAGTTTTGTAAAATTTCAGTTGGGTTGTTTTTAATATTTTATTTCTCAATGTAGTGCTTATTGTTCCACACATACTGCAGAATCTGCTTAGTTTTATGTTAATATTATTATTTTGGCAATTGGATAAGTTAGATCCCAAGTAGTTAAAATTAGTTACCTATTCTATTATTTTATTATTTATTACTATTTTGCATCTTAAGTGGTTTATCACTTGGAACGCCATCACTTTTGTTTTCTTCTCTGAGATTCTCTTGCTGTAATTACTAGCTATTCCTTCTAATTTGTGTATTTATAGTTCACTTTCTGTATTGCTGAATACTTAGTCGTCTTAAATAATACTGTGTTTAAGGCCTTGTTACTTATTTTAAAACTTACATTTAACTTACATTGTCTTATGACATCGTCGATATATAAATGACAAGAACTTTAAATGTAAGTTTTAAAATAAATAACAAGGCTTTAAACAGCGTAATGTTTACAGACGATCAAGTAATATATATCTTGCACAATATATACTCTGAATTATTTTTATTAAGTGTTCTGGGTAACTCCCTTTATACATTATTTCCCAAAGTTTTCTTTGTAATACTCTATCAAAGGCTTTATCGTAATCAATAAATAATATATAAGTTGGTAGATTAAATTCTCATGTCTTCTGAATTATCTGCTCCATTACAGATTTGCAGTTCTAGTGGTTTAACCGATCAACATAGGTAAGATATACGAGGTCAGGCGTAAAAACTGCGGTTGGAAAATGCTGGAAATGCAAATGCTAAATGTCATGAACAAAGATAGCAATGCAAAGATGACATTCGGAGCAGGCGTGTATCCATAGCAACGTAGCTCTGAAATTAACGTAGCAGGTCGATATTGCGTGGACCTGCGTTTGACCTGCAATAATAAAGGTCACTGCATTAAAAGATAATAGCGCCGCCACTAAGCCTCTTGTCTGGACGCGTCATCTCATCACAAAATCGCCGACGGAATTTATGAGCTTGGGGACGCACAGAGGCTACCCACTTAAAAATGAAATATCACAACGCTCTCCCTCTCACACGCAGAAAAGGCAGCGCGGAAAGTAATTTGGCGTGTCATAAGCACTCGACTCTCTCTACCCAGAGAATTCTTGTCAAATGCAATGCTTTACAAGACTTTCCAAGAGTTGTCAGAGCTTCACAAGTTTTCTGCAACATTTCTTCCACTTTTAAAGTTATTGAAATTCTTGAAAGCAAATAAGGGGCATGCTCTATATGGTCTGAAATGCGTCGGAGGGTCCCGACTACGCGCAAGGTGAATTTCTACCTGCTTTAAAGGACTCAACTGCGCGCGGCGGTCATTCCTGCATTTTCCTTCCCAAATTTTTGGACACTTAGAACTCTCTATGAACGCTGGTCTATTTGCCATTCACAGGTGTGGTTAAAAGTTCAGTTGTATAATATGCCGTATTAGAACAGGGTATTTTTCAGAAATGCACTGAAATTATGTGCCGTTCTTGTAATAACAACAAACACACTTTAGGAAATGCAATCATGAGCTAAATCCTTGTTTGTATTTTAAAATGAATTCTTTTTCGCAGGCAGATTTAGATTTGAAAGTACCTGTATCATTCATTTTTACATTCTCTACGCGTACTATGTACATGGTGTATAGAGAAGGTATTGCATTCCACCCAAAATTTCGATTCCAGATTTCACCGGAAATACACGTGTTAGGGCCTCCCTGTATCCAAAAAAAATCTTTTTAGAAAAAAGGTCCGTGTGTGTCTGTGAACACGATAACTCAAAAACGAAAAGTCGGTAAAATACCAAACTTGGTATTTAAGTTTAGTATCTTCCAGGGATGCGACCCGAAGATTTTAAGAAAAAATCCCACACTCCAAATCACCCTTTACATGTAAAACAATTCGAAAAGTTTGATTTTCTCAAAAATGGTTCTAACGATTTTGTTTAAAATAAGTATGTTAAAGATATTTATATTGCAAATAAAATGTATATCTTGAATTTGCTGGGAATCTAAAGATCTCTTTATTCTGAATGCGTTTTGCTGAATTTTGCGTAACTGGCAAACCGTAAGAGATAGACAAAAACTTACTACACACAAAACGTAGATCACATTAAAACACACAATTTAGGTCATTTCGTGGAATTGACCATTTCTGAAACATTCTTTGTTATTTGTTTCAGATTTAAAATGCACGGAAAGTTATAAACTCTGCATAGAAATGGATTTCAACCACATGGCAACCAGCTTTTAAAATATTTGACTATCATTTTGGCCTAGTATATTCCCTTATTTTCCTTCTACTTACAAGAAAACAAGCAGATAATACAATTTCTGCTAATTTTTATCTCTATTATTATAAAGTAGATAGAAGAATATGCTTTTTAACAATAATTTGTTACAGCGATATAAAGTCATGTGAATGGAACACAGCAGTGTTTGTCTGCGTTAAATGATACCATCAATAAAATGGTACGTCGCCCTCCGTGCTGTAATGGTTACCATGCTAACTTCATATACCCATGGTCGCGGGTTCAAACCCGGCGGAAGTCGATGGATTTTTTCGGGCGTAAAAATCCTTAGCATGGCTTCCTTTGGAATGGAAGTAAAGCCGTTGGTCCCGTGTCGTAGATTTACGCACGTAAAAGAACCTCAAGCCTGATAGAGAGGCCTCTGAACAACATTGAGCGGTCTTTCGAGCCCTATTTAGAATGGGACGCTGAGAACCACAGTAGTTAGTGTCCATAAATTTCACGCCATTTACATTTTTCAACAAAATGGTATATATATGTAGATGTGTTCTGTTAAAGCTAAGTCCGAAACCCCTGTGGAATACGTCACAAGCATTGGTGTTCTATCTGAGGTGATAGTGTCTGTTTCATTTGACCTGCTCGCGTGCTGTTGGCCTGTTGCGCGCAGTTGGGGTAAATCTGACCTTTTCGCGCGCAGTCGGTACCCACCCAAATGCGAGCATTTAAAAATGCGTCACGAAATTTACACATGGCTGAGAGTGAAAATTAAACAAAAAATGGCTACATGGGCAAGGGGTGTCATATGCGAACTGATTAGGTTATTATTATTATTATTATTATTATTATTATTATTATTATTATTATTATTATTATTATTCAGTGACCACATGCATTTTGTGTTTTAGCGAGATCTATATTTTTGTGCAGTAAGTTTTTGTCTATATTTTACGGTTTTAACAGTTGCACAAAAATCATCCATAATGAAGAGGTCCTCAGAGGCCATTCCCAGAAAATTCTAGATACACATTTTAGTTGTCAGTAAATATCTGTAATGTAATGCTTTAATCGAAACCATTAGCATTTTTGAGGAAATAAAATTATCGAAAAGTGTTCCATGTAAAGGATAGTTGGGGTGGGGTGGGAGGATTTTTTGAACATCTTAGTGTCACATCCTTGGAAGACTCTGAATTTAAATAGCCAGTTTGATATTAAACTGACTTTTCGTTTTTGAGCTATGCTGTTCACAGACACTCGAACACCCACACACATAGACAGACATACACATTCTGAAAACTCTCTTTTTGGATTCACGGGGTTTCAAAACACGCATTTCCGGTTAAATCTCGGTATCAAATTTTTGGGAGGAATACAATACTGTGTGCACTATAAACTACGGCTGATACTGCCTCCACTAAAAAAATTCTTAATGTAAGTTATCTTGTGCGCTGATGTGTAGCCATATTGCGGGCACAATTCATTATCAGAGCCTAACAACTAACAGGCAGCTGATCGTTGAGTGGAACACAAACATAAAGCCAACCATTACAACTTAAAGCTTATTTATTTTTTTTTTATTCCGGCAAATAAAGATCCAATGCGAAAGGAAGTAGAGACACGGGTATTTTGTTTTCGATGTATTTTCACTATGAAATTGCATCTCAGTCTGCAATATTAGGTAGTAGGGAGATAGCGCGATTTCTCTGAAAATCTTCCTGTCCCTTCTTTGGAAGATACTAAACTTTAATACAAAATTTGATTTATCTAACTTTTCGTTTTTGAGCTTCACTGCCTACAGACTCACAATGATATGTATCTATCTACTTTGTTCATTGTAAATACGTGCTAGAGAAAGTAAAATGTAAAATGACATCTATTTGTAAACTCATTTGCTGTAATTTGGATTTTATTATGAGAATAATAAAAAAAAAAAAAAAAAAAAAAAAAAAAAAAAGGCTAATGTGTTACTCGTATATGACTTTCTCTAGCTGCTCTGCAAATAAACTTCTTACAAAAGATTATTCACCATGATATCGAGATAAACATTAGCAGAATGTTTTTATTACTTAGTTCCTTATAAGTAGAAGGGAACTATAGGAATGCGGTATGTTAAAGTGATAGTCAGATGTCACTCGTTATGCGAATGTCATTGCAAATCGGTTCTTTGCTTGGCCAGGAGTAGAACAAAAGATAAACGGACACTTCCTTATCTGAGAAAAGTATAAGTACTTTACAATTGAAACCAATAACAAGGAATATCTCGGAAACGGTCACCTCCACAACAAAAATGTAAAGAACATAAACTGTGTGTTTTGATGAGATCTACGTTGTTTAGTGCAGTGAGTTTCCCCCCCTATCTCTTATGGTTTAGGAATTTAGCAAAATTCGGCAAAAGTCATCAAGAACAAAGAGGTCTTAAGAAACCTTTTCCCATAAAATTCAAGGAATACATTTTATTTGGGATGTAAATATCTTTATTATACGGGATTTTAATCAAAATCGTTAGAGAAATTTTTTAGAAAATCAATTGTTTTCCATGTTTCTTGAAAATCTTCGTGTCGCATTCTTGGAAGTTTCCAAACCTAAATACCTAATGAACGGTCTTTTCTTTTTAGCTATACTGTCACAGACACGCACACACAGACCTTTTTCTAATTTTTTTCGGACTACATGGACTCCAAAAAACATATATTTCCGTTGAATCTCGGTATCGAATTTTTGGGTGGAATACAATAACTTTTCTATCCACTATTCTAGAGAAAATAAAATACATCACTTGGCTCATTTATAATAGAACAATGACTTTAGACGGTCACACATTATTATTTAAATAGCCATGCAAGCTAGAATTTTGATAACTGCCAAAAATATACGCTATTATTGTGTATAATAACTGGTATGAATTTCAATAATATATATTTCATAGTGTACATTTTCCAAATTTAGCAATAGTACAGCTTTATTCGTGGATCCATTCCACAGTTGAATTTGTAATATAAGCAACAGGTTGTTGGGAGCGAAGTGTGCAGCATGACCTCTCCCTGCCGCGCTATTTCACGTTGGATATGTTCCACATGGAAACTCCAGGTAGACCCCGATCACGTTGTGTCCACTTCGTGTGAAGAAGCCTTAATGTACAACGAGCTAGTGTCGTGGACCATGTAACACTTTTGTTATTCTCTGGCTGACTGCCAGACTGGTGTCAGTATTTCACGGAGGTCATTGCCGCTGACGAGGAACGGTGATCGACTCTTGTTCGAGCCGGATCTCTGCTTTGTTGGAGTAGCCTATCACGGGTTCGGACCTTGTCGTTAGCTCTTAAATGGTGAATATCGCCAAAAATAGCTTTTTTTAGTTTTTTGTGTCGATATAATTTGTAACTCCCTCTTTAATTTGATATATAAATAATATTTGTAAGCTAATTCCTTTTATTTTAAATATTTTTGTCAATCTGAGCTTACAGCCACCAAAATATCTAGATAAATATTTGAACATATTTTATGGAATATGCAAAAATGTTTGGTAATTTTGTTTTTCTCAAAAATGACTAATGATTTTGATTAAAATACGGCATATTAAAGATCTTTAAATCATAAATAATATGTATATCTTGAATTTTCTGGGAGTAGCCTCTGAAGATCTCTTCATTCTGGATGAACTGTGGTGAATGGTGAATTTTGATAACTGGTAAACCGTAAAAAATAGACAAAAGCTTAATACTAAACGTATTGTTACAGAGTTGACCGTATCCGAGTCATTTTTTTTGTGTGTAGTTCTACGTCCTTTAACCTGATTGGTCATATCGGACAATGAATGACATTAGTGAAATGATGCTCAAATTATCTCGGGCCCATAGAGCTTAAAGTTACTCGACATTCGTCTTCTCAGAATAAGGGAAAACCCCGAAAAAACCTTATCCGGGTAACTCACCCTAAGCGAGATGCGAACTCACGACCTTTTGAATGTGAGGCAGACACGCTACCACCACACTACCCAGGCGGGATATTCCTTGTTATTGGTTTAATTTTAAACTAGGTAACTTTCTTCAAACGGGGTCACCTTTCGTTTTATCTCTCTTCTATTTTACTGCTGGCAATGGAAAGCGAACCGAACTTAAATTGTTCACATAGTGATCGGTTTTGACTCTCACTTTAATCTAGTGTAATCCATTATTTCCCTTCTGTTTAGAAGGACGCAAATAATTATTTGGATTAACATGATGTAGATAGAAGAATCATCTGTTGTAAGAAGTTTGTTTGCAGATCAGGTAGATAAAGCGATGTGAACGAAACACGTCAGATGGTTTTAATATGGCCACATATAATCAAGTTAGCTTCAGATACAATTTTGAAAATTAGTTACATAGAATTTCAGCATAAAAATCTTGTAGATCATTGTACAGTAATATTAATAAGAATGTGTGGAAGATAAATGCAATTAATTAAATCACTGTTTGAGGTTTAAAACGGTATCCCGTTGTGATGTTAAAAGAACACAAAGCTCATCAATGTCATCTTTGAACGATGAATTCAATTAACTGGATTAAAAGAACACAAAGCTCAACAATGTCATCTTTGAACGATGAATTCAATTAACTGGATGCCACGTAAGAGATATGAAAATCGTAATTGTTTTCTGTGGTTAAATCATGGTGCAGCTCGCACCTGTGAGCAATGAGGATTGCACTACAATTAATGGATATCTCGCCGCAAGGCAAAACATTTGGTTAATGTGGTTTTGCATTCGGTGCGTAACTCCATGGGGCAAAGCCATGACATCCCGCATAAATCTACAAGTATTGTGGGTAAACAACATCCTGAAATTAATAAAAACTAACCCCTGCAGTCACTCGTCCGTGAACACTGCTTTAATGTTACAGACAAAAGAAAATGTTCATTGCGCGCTCATATCTGTTTTTGTTGCGTTTGTTGATTTTTTCCCCTCTAGGGATCAAAACATTTAGAATAGTTTTAAGGCAAAAAGGGCCAGGCTGCGAGAAAATGAGAGTTACAAGTAGTGATAGTGTTAAACATGCTTACATTGAATAGTTGCATGTTGTAACTCTGTCTTTTCTACGAATCAAATGAGCAATTTAATTGGATTAAGAGGATCTCAAAAATAGACATAATTCCGGTGAAATCTCGACATCGAATTTTTGAGTGGAATACATTACATCCCTTACTTTACTATGTGTAGTAGCAAAAGAAAAATATAATGTGTTCCTATCACATGACTTTCTCTACATCTCTGTAACAAATTATAGTTAAAAAGCTTATTTTTCTATTTACTTCATGTTAATCGACATAAAAATTAGCAGAAACAGTCGTATTACTTACTCCCTTATAAGTAGAAAGTAAATAGAGAATACACTTGACTTAAGCAATAATCAAATCTTTTAAAATCCGTTTCTTTGCATGGCTAGGAGTTGACAAGTTACTGTATGAGAAAAGTTTTTTAAGTATTTTAAAACTGAAATCAATAACAAGGAATATCTCGGAAACGGCCCACCCCTCGAAAAAAAGAAAACAACAAGCGTGTTTTAACGAGATCTAATTTTTGTATAACAGGTTTTTGTCTAACTCTTAAGGTTTACCCGTTTGCAAAATTCATCCAGAGTAAACATATCTTCAGAGGCTATTCCCAGAAAATTCAAGATATGCAGTTTCTTTGTCATGTAAATATCTTTAATTTATGGTATTTTAATCAAATTCGTTAGAGCTATTTTTGAGAAAATCAAAATTTTCGATTTTTTTTCATGTAAAGAGCAGTTGGGGTTGAGGGATTTTCTTGAACATCATCGTGTCGCATCCTTGGAAGATACTGAACTTAAATATCAAGTTTGGTATTTTACCAACTTTTTGTTTTTGAGTTATCGTGTTCACAGACACATGGACACACACACACATACACACGGACCTGTTTCTAAGAATCTTTTTTTTTTTTTTTTTTTTTTTTTTTTTTGTATTCAGGGGGTCTCAAAATATTTTTCTCGTGAAATCTCGGTATCGATTTTAGGTGCAATACAATATCTTCTCTATACTCTATGTAGATAGTAGTGTAGAGAAAGCAAAATGGCAATATTCTATACTAATATCATAGACAGATAATATGTGTCGATATTGGACCATGTCATCTTAAAATAATTTGAGATCAACTTGTGATTTATCGGGAAACATACGAGTCAGTTGGGGAATTTAATGCGCTGCTGATATGTTGACATGGTAGCTCAGTGGTTAGAGGAACGGACTAGAGACTAGGAGATCCGTGAGTCATATCCCGGCTATGGCATTGCATTTTTTAGTCTGACTCTACATATCCAACTTGTGTCCTACACACCTCTTGAGTTAGAGAGAAAAAAAAAAAGAGCAATTAATTAACATTAATTGACCTAATAGTTTGCTAAACTATGAAGCCCGGGACTTAAAGTACTTATGATGCTATTAGTCGCCATTGGGTATGTCATCTCAAAATAAATGAGATCACCTTGTGACTTAGCGGGAAACATGTGAGTCAGTTGATGAATTTAATGCTATATTACCATGGTAGGTCCGCGATTCAAATCCCAGCTATGGCATTGAATTTTCCAATGTGACTACCTAGCCAACAATTTTTTTTTTACTTTCCCCTATACGTACTATGTACATAGCACCCAAAAATTCGATACCGAGCTTTCACTGGAAATATATGTTTTGAGACACCCTGAATAAAAAAAACAAAACAGTTTTAGAAAATTGTCCGTGTCTGTGTGTGTCTGTCTGTCAGTGTGTGTGTGTGGGTGGACAGCATAGTTCAAAAACGAAAAGTCCGTTAAATGTCAAACTCGGTATATAAGTTTAGTATCTTCCAAGAATTCGACAAGAAGATTTTGAGAAAATCCCTCCCACCCTTTACATTGAACATTTTTCGAAAATTTTGATTTTCTCAAAAATGGCTCTAACGATTTTGATTAAAACACCGTACACTAAAGATATTTACACGGCAAATGAAACGAATATCTTGAATTTTCTGGGAACAGCCTCTGAAGACCTCTGTAGATCTCGTTAAAGCACACAATTTTTATCATATACATTTTTTCGTACAGCTGATTATTTTTGAGACATTGCTTGTTATTTGTTTTAAAATACTTAAGATTTTTCACATGCGGGAATTTGTAAACTCCTGGCAAAGCATAGTAACGGGTTTCATCCAACTTTTAAAATATTTCACTATCGTTTTACCGTAGTGTATTCCATTATTTCCCTTCTACTTACAAGAAAGCATTTCTGCTAATCTTTATCTTGGCTAGCATGTAGTAGTCAGAAGAATAAGATTTTTAACAATAATTTGTTACAGAAGTGTAGAGAAAACCATGCGAATGGAGAATATCACATTTTTTTATATATTTATGTAGCATATATCAAAAACACACGACCAGTTTTGATAAATCTTTTACCAATGTAAGTCTAATACGTTTCTGATGGACATCGGGCTATAAGGAGTTTCTAATTTCACAAATATTAATATTAAAAAAGTGATTTACAAAGCCCTTGTACTTGAATACTAACGCATTGCAGTTATAAAAATATATTCTTGCGAAGAACATCTTGACTTTTACTTGAGAATGCCATGGGATAGAGAATAGAGAATAGTTGACATTACTCCAAAGAATGTAAACATTTGCTGCAAGGAATATAGATGTCATGAGGTAACGCTTCAGCAAACAGAAGAGAGAGTTTTTACCGGGTGGAAGGGAACTTATTAAACTCCTTTTAATATGTGCTTCATAGAAGCATTACAAACAAAAAAGTCAATTGGCATTTTTTCTTTGATCAGCCAATTTCGAAAAAATAAATGGTTTTCGTTCCAAATTGGATGCGTAATTCTACAAGAATGTACGAAGATAATAGTTTGTTACTTGTAAGATACGTGGAGTAACGTATTTCTGATATTAGTTTCGGTAGACATTATGGGACATCACTCAGAGTTTCGAGATAATTAATCACTTTAAAGAATCACAGGAATATTCCCAGCAGCTTTTCAGACGTGAAGTAACTCGGCAACCTAACTTTGAGGTTGGGTTAGGTTTCTGAACCGGCTTCTTGTTGTAAACACGCCGGTCGCTTGCAAATACGACGCAGGGTGGTGTAATACTTTGGGAGATGAGTGCAACTGACATTCTGATTGGCCTACATGTGCACAGTAAAAACGGAAGGAATTCCTTCTACATCCTAGTGAGGCGTGTTTATGTACTGCCCTTGTTCAAGTGAGATCCACACACCTGCAGCCTTGCCTGCTTGCCTCTCTCTTGCTTTCGACAAAACTAAAATATCTCCGTAGGAAATGGTCAAAGACAAAGAAGTAAAATACTAAAAGTGTTCCAAATACCAAGATCTATCACTGGTTTAAATTAATGTAATGACTTCCATTCCACCCGGTGTATCTATTTCTTTAATTACAATTTATGAAACATTGCAGAAGTTTAAACATAAAAACAGTGTAACCAAGTTCGTTAGCATACTAAATAATGTAAGTAGAGAAAAAGTGCTAATATTAAAAATCAGTAAACCGATATGTTATATTAACTGAGGAGTTTATTTTTCTCGGTGGTCGCACAGTATCTCGAACTTTTGGGTGGAATACAATACTTCCTCACTAATTGCCAATACTTAGCAGAGAAAGTAATAGTTGCATGTGAATGATCATGAAAATATACTATAATTATTATTAAGAAAATAATCCGATTTTCATTAATAAACAAACTTACTTTATAAAAGTGGATCAGTGAAGATATGCATCCTGAGACAGTTCATGTCGTGTCACGGGGTTAAAATTTATCTAAAAGAGAGATATAAATTATATCCAACATAATATAAAGTATACTAAGAAATATACATTAGAAATGGCCAGGAAAGAAATATTGTAAATCATGTCTAAGAAGGCAAGGACAAACAGTTATCACGTGCTGATAAGCGACCCAGATAGGATAGTACCGTTAAGGGCAACATTGAACTGAAGGGGGTGAAGTTCCACTACCGAGGATGGACATAACAAAGAAAACAAATATTCCCTCGTTGGTCGAGCGACACGAAATCACTAGCTTTGGAAGAGTTGCGGAGGTAAGATGTGATGTTTGAGTCCGCGGGGGAGTTGATCGGGCTACATATGGCCGCGACAGAAATAGTGTTTATTTAATACGGTCGAATTCACTAGCCCTGGAAGATAAGCAGAGGTAAGACATGATAGTTGAGTCCGCGGTAGAGATGAGCGGGCTACATACAGCCGCGAGAGAAGCAGTGTTTAACTGATGCACCAGAAGACGGTCAAAAGTAATAAGGAATGATAGGCGCGGTAGCGTAGTTGAAAATGGGGAAAATTTAGGAGGAATGCGTGTGTGTTCGACGGCAGAAAAGGCCGAACAAAATGAATAAATGCGTTCAATAATGGTATCTTGAACTCGAAGAAAGCCACGTGTCTTATCACACTTGAGATATATTCCTTGCCAACAAAATTCTGAGCTAGGGCACCCACAACTCCGCACCATTCCTAAATATCCAAAACCTGCACGCGGGATACGGACCCGGTACCTCTAAAATAGGATCCGCCGCAATCTATATCCTGCAAATATTTCATCCTATATCATAATTAATTTCTGATTTAACAGAGTTGCATTGACTGGATAGCACTTTTGAACTTCCTTTAAAGAAACTTTTCCTGAGTCCAAGAATTAGGAATAATGCTCGGAATCCCTTCCACAGCGGTAGGTGACCTACATTGGTTTCTCTACCTATTCTGCAACAAAATACCCTTACAAAGATTTATTCTTCTACTTCATGCTAACCAACATATACATTAATAAAATGATCTTACTATTTATTTCCTTGAAATAACGGAATGTACACGAGGCTAAAGATGGCCGCGCCGTGGCCTAGTGGTCAGACCATTTGCCTCTCACCTAGACGGCCCGGGTTCAATCCCAAGCGACCGAATGTGAGATTGTGGTGGACAAAGCGGCGCAGGGGCGGGGTTTTCTCCGGGTTCTCCGGTTTCCCTCGCCATCTCATTCAACCGGGCTCCATCTTCATGCATCATCAGTGTCATCGCCTGCGGTGCAGAACAGTAAAAGCGGGCGTTAAACACTACCAAAAAAAAAAAAAAAAAACTAGGCTAAATTTGTAGTCAATTGTTTTAAGAGCTGGAAGCTATGTGATGTCATTGGATTTCAACCCTCTTTTCATAGTCATGAAAGAAAAAGAAACAATGTTGACGTTCCAATTAAGAAGAGTTTTAAGTATTTGAAAGTTTAAACCAATAACAAGGAATATCTCGGATACGGTTAACTCCACAAAATAGTATTTCTTCTAGTTTCTTTTAATCAACTGTAGATTTTTTTCTTGTGTAGTAAGATTTTGTCTAGCTCATCCAGATTACCAGTTATATAAACGTTATGCAGAATGAAGATGATTTTAGAGATTACTCCCAGAAAATTCAAATTACCTACGTTTTATTTGTCATGTAAATATCTTTAATATGATATTTTAATTAATATCGTGATTACGAATATTTTTCTATGTAAAGGATAGTTTGGGGTGGGCGGATTTTCCTGAAAATATTTGTGTCTTATCCTTGAAAGATGCTCAGCTCAAATACCAAGTTTGGTTTCCAACGGATTTTTCGTCATCGAGTCATGTTGTTCACAGACTAACACACAGAACTTTTTCTAAAAATCTGATGTGTTCCATTTATATGAGTTTCTTTACATCTCTGTAACAAATGCTTGTTAAAAAGTTTATTCTTCTATTTCATGACACTCGAGATAAACATTAGCAAAAATTGTCTTTATTACTTGGTTCCTTGTAAGTAGAAGAGAAATAAGCGAACACACTACGCTAAATCGACAGTCAAATGTTTTAAAATGAGGTTGCTATGCGATTGAAATCGATTATCTACGTGGCCAGGAGTTGACAAGTTCCCGTTTGACAAAAGTGTAAATATTTTAAAACTGAAACCAATAACGAGGAATATCTCGAAAAGTCAACTCAAAAAAAAAAAAAAAAGGTATATAACATAAATTGTGATTTAACCAGATATACATTTAAGTTTTTATCTATCTCTTATGGATTAGCAGTTATGTAAAATTCATCCAGAATAAAGATATCTTCAGAGGCTATTCCCAGAAAATTCAAGATATACATTTTATTTTCCATGTAAATATGTTGAATATACGACATTTTAATAAAAATCTTTAGAGCCATTTTTGAGAAAATAAAAAATTTCCATGTAAAGGGTAGTTGGGGTGGTGGAATTTTCGTTAAATTATTCGTGTCGCATCCTTGGAAGACACTGAACTGAATACCAAGTTTAGTATTTACCGGACTTTTCGTTTTTGAACTGTTCTGCCCCCAAGCAGAGACACACTGCTACACATTCGGAACTTTTTCTAAAATTACTCTTTTTGGATTCAGGGGGTTCGAAAACGTGCATTTCCGGTGATATCTCGGTATCTAATTTTTAGGTGCAATACAATACCTTCTCTATGCACTATGTAGATAATACGTGTAGAGAAAGTAATGTATTTTCTACTTAATAAGCGTTGTAGAGAAAGCAAAATTGAAGTTTCTATGTAAAGAAGGGGGTGGGAACGTGGGAAAGCTCTAGAAAGCTAACACATAGAGTGCATTAGCCAAGAGGAAGGAAGTACTTGAAGGCACCGCTGGCGCCGTTGAGAATTCTTCACGACAAAGTCGAGGTTTCTCATAAGGGTATATCTTTGCCATTCTTTTTCCTCGTTTCGTTTAAAAGCTCTGAGGAAGAGAGATTGGACAGAAGAAGGCTAATCAACTTGGTCTGTTCCCTTGGTTACGGGGACCACCCTCTCCGCCTCGTCCCGCTAGTTGGCGCCAGCTACCCTAGACAAATAAACTTATTTGAGACACTAATCTTCCCAACATGCGCACTTCGCTTTCATCAATGTAACCATTTTCTTAATGGGAAAATTAATATAAGTGCTCTTGAGAAGATACGTTAAACGTTCCTGTATTTTCTTTAAGTGCTTTCTTCCCATTGAAATATGTTAGTCCTGTGATGTTCAAGAAAATGTTTTCGCACCATTAACACCATAGTTTTTAGAATACGGACGTACACGCTGGAAGTGCTTTACAGAAATGCTATAAAAAGCTTGTAAATATGCCATAAGATTTCATTTTTACGCCTGTGGGTGTGTTTCTACCTGTGACCTGCATAAATAATATACCTACGTAAATCTAAATACACGTACTATGTGAATAGTGTGTAGAGATAACGAGATTTCACCGGAAATACATGTTTTGAGATCCGTGAATCCAAAAAAGGCAGTTTTAGAAAAAGGTCAGTTTGTGGAAGTATAGCTCAAAAAGAAAGGCCCATTAAATACCAAACTTCGTATTTAAATTTAGTATCTTCTAAGGATGCGGTACGAAGATTTTGAGGGAAATTCCCCCACCCCAACTACCCTTTATATAATTTTCGAAAATTTTGGTTTTCTCAAAACTGCCTCTAACAATTTTGATTAAAATACCGTATATTAAAGATATTCACATGAACAAATAAGGCATAAATTTTGAATTTTCTGGAAATAGCTTCTGAAGAGCTCTTCATTCTGGATGAATTTTGCTGAAGTTTGCATAACTGTTAAACCGTAACAGTTAGACAAAAAGTTACTATACAAAAATTGTAGATCTTGTCAAAATACACAGTTTATACCATACACATCTTTTTCGCGGGATTAACAATTTTCTAGATATGTCTTGTTATTTGTTTCAGTTTGAAAATACTTAAAACGCTTCTGAAACGGAAATTTGTAAACACCTGTCCGTGCAAAGGAACGGATTTTATCCCCATGACACTCGGCTTTTCAAGATTGGACTATTGCTGTAGACTAATATACGGTACTTTCATCAAAATAGCAGAGCCATTTTTGAGAAAATCAAAATTTTGGAAAGTTTTTGCATGTAAAGTGTAGTTTAGGGTGGGGGATTCTCTCAAAATCTTTGTGCAATATCCTTAAAAGATACTAATAAATACCAAGTTTATTATTTTACCGATTTTTCATTTTTGAGTTATCGAGTTCATATACACACGGACACACACACGGCCATAGGGGGCCCTAAAACGTGTATTTCTGATGGAATCGAATTTTTGGGTTGAGTGCAATACCTTATGTACTATGTAGATAAAGTAAAAACCCATTTTTGGATTCTGGGAGCCTCAAAATATGCATTGCTAGTAGATCTCCATATCGGATTCCTGGGTAGTATATACATATATACACACACATATAATAATACTATCAAAGCGTGATTGATTTAATACAGCTACTTTCAAAGAGCTGGAAGAAAGCGCTGGTTCAAGTTTGGCAAGACCCGTTTAGGTACAAGCAATAAGTATGTTGCTTCACGGTTAATTCCCTTAGATAACGTAGTTGCAGCCATGAGTAGCATTTTGTAACTACAGCACAAGCTAATTTAATTTGGTCCATTTGTCACAGATTGACGTCCAGACAATTAACGCTGTCGGAGGGAAGTGTTTCTCAAGCCCGGGTCAAATTAAAGCTGTCAATCTTTCAGATCCTTCTAATAAAACGGAGCGCTACAAACATCAACTTGTGCTGCGTCGTCTGTTTCGATAAATAACTCATGCTGCTGTGGCAACTGCCGCGCGTTACCTCGGTAATGATGAAACAGTTCTAGCGTGTGACATACGTGCAACATTCTCTACCAGCTATAACTTCATTAACGTGATACATCTGTGAAGTTTGAAAAACCCCACAGTATGCAAGATATCTTATTGTAATTTATACCAGTTATTATATACATAATAATAGTAATATTTTCTTTTCTTTAGCACGCATGTACATAGTAGCTAGAGAAGGTTTTGTATTCCACACCAAATTGGATACAAAGATTTCACCGGAAATATATGTTTTCAGGTCCTCTGAACCCCCCCCCCCCAAAAAAAAACATTTTTAGAAGAAGGTCCTTCTCTGTGTTTATGTGTGTGTGTGTCTGTGAGCAGCATAACTCAAAAACGAAGAGACCGTTAAATACCAAATACCCAAGGATGCGGCATGAAGATTTTCAAGAAAATTTTTGCACCGCAAACTACCCTTTACGTGGACATTTTTTGGAAAATTTGTTTTTCTCAAAAATGACGATTTTGATCGAAATACCGACGTTAAAGATATTTACATCATAAATAAAACGTATACTTTGAGTTTTCGGAGAGTAGCTTCTGAAGACCTATTTATTCTGGATGAGTTTTGCAGAATTTTGTGTAACGGTTAAACGCAAGGGATAGACAAAACTCACTACACAAATATGGAGATCTCAATAAAACACATCATTTATGTCATATATGTTTTTATGAAGAGCTGGCCGTTTCAGAGATATTCCTAGCGTGTGACACACCTACGATATTTTCTACCAGCTACAACTTCATTAATTGAAAAACCCACAGTATGAAAGATGTATTTTAATTCATACCAGTTGTTATACATAATAGTAATATGTATTACTTTCTTTAGCAGGTATGTGCTAAATGTACGCAGTTAAGAAAGTATTGTACTCCACCTAAAAATTGGATACAAAGATTTCACCGGAAATATATGTTTTCAGGTCCTCTGAGACCAAAAAAACATTTTTAGAAAACGGTCTTTCTCTGTGTCAAGGTCCATCTTCAACAAAAATTAATGTCATATACGTTTTTTATGTAGAGCTGGCCGTTTCTGAGATATTCCTTGTCATTGGTTTCAATTTTAAACTACTTATACTTTTCTCAAACAGGAAGTGAAATTCATTTCATCTCTCTTGTTTTACTGTAGGCCATATAAAGGGAACCGAACTTCATTTGTTTTTCATAGGACAGCTTTTAAAAGATTTGACATCGCTTTAGCCCTATGTATTCCCTTCTGCTTACAAGGAAGCAGAATGTTTATATTTTTAGCATGCCATGGATAAAAGAGTAATCTTTTGTAAGTTTTTTTTTTTTTTTTGGTAGTGTTTAACGCCCGCTTTAACTACTAATGGCACCGCAGGCGGGTCTTTTGTAAGGAAGTTATGTTTGTGAACAGCTAGAGGAAATCATCATTTTAATGATATGGAATGTTTTGCTTTGTCTTAGGTAGGCGGTAGCGAAAGCAATAAAAATGTTCTGAAAGCTAATGCTATTAGGCACCAACAGGAATGCAGAGAAATAAAGCGGGAATTTGCCTTGTTAGGAAATGAATATGCGACGGAAGTATTGGCGGGGGAGGGAGGGGCATCAACAGACAAAGCATATCGGAATGCGGTCTCATCCCGTGTGCAATGACGACTACTAGGGCGTTTGCTTTCATTCCAATCGAATACAGCCTTGCAATAAAACATTTAAAGTGCATATGCGCATATCTGTTGACGTATTTTACATACGCTTGATGTACAAGCTGTTTCGAAACGATAGCGAAAGAATATATCAGTCGTACAGTTCGAAGTTTGACGTGGCAGTTTAGAAACTATTTTAGGTCTGTTTTTATGCAACATTGAAAATTACATTATTTTGAGATTAGACAGCGCACGAAGCACTAGTGTGTTGCCCCAGGTTCACTCCTCAGAGGATGTTCTTGTCAAGCACATATCATAAAGCAAAGGAGTGTCACCGCGTTTTTTAAGTTACTCTTGAATGCGAACATAGATATTTTGCCCTAACCTAATCTTTTATTTATTATCCTTATCATTTTGTAATTATTCTTATGAGAATTTAACTCAGCTTTTAAAGCGCCAATTGAATGGCCGAAATTAGGCAATTTCAACCAATCGCGATCATCTGATTGTCGAAACATCTTATCGCAGCTGATGTTCATTTCATTGAAATCTTGTCACTCCTGATGCTCGTTTGTTTAATCTCATGTCTTGGTTGTTGGTAACAAGGTGACACTCCAGCCAGCCAACTTTCACTTTTAATAATGTAGTCTCACAATTGTACTTTTAATTAATACGTTACCATGTTTATTTAGAGTTTTATCTCGTTCATAATGAATGAAAATAATCATTATTTGTATTTCTTATGTATGAGATGAGTGCAATAACCTCAAGTAAACTTGTTCCTTATTTCTATTGTTACCGACATTCGTACATTGGGTGTAGACACGGTCGGGCATATCATAATTCAGGAGACAGTGAAGAAAGAAAACAAAATCGGTAAATAAACATGGTCGAATGCGTCATTTGCCATTTGAGAACTAATGTAAGTATTACAATCATAACTTGATAAAATCTGCTTTCCTATATATTATAAATTATTAATGATCCATTTCGCTGAATTGTCTTATCAAATACAATTCGTGTTTTCATCTCTTAGGCAATTCACTCTGGTATTACTTATGACTATTTCGTTCATGACACGTGATCGTAGGAAGTGGTCAATCCAATACACTGGCGCGTAAAATTCCAACCAATCGGAACTCATAAAAAAACTATTAAAATGCAGAAATAATCACACCCACGTTCAATTGTTTTTCTAAATTTATCGCACTCACGTGCATCTGTTTTCTCTCTGAATTAATGTTCATCTCATAATAATAGTATCAATGTGCAGTGAAATTCCCGTACATAATAACAGAAGTTCCAAATCGTTTTGAGGAAAGTTCCATCACTGAAATAGACATGTTAATTGAAAACTCAGAGCCGCAGAATACTAAAATCAACAGAAAGAGTATGTGGAACCAGTTCAACAAATTCTGTAAGCAACGAGGCCATGATTTATATGGACATCAAGTTGCAGTGATTTCGGTGTAAATATACGTCAAGACAAATGGGATTTTAGGAGTATTATTCTTCTTGCCCATATAGGCTAATCATTGTTATTTTTTTTCACGAAACAGTCTTATTAAATACAATTCGAGCTATAACTTTTCTCTAGATAAATTCGCTCGCAACAAGTTTCTCGCGAATTTATCGATAAGTTGGAGCTCTCGTTATATACGTATAATAAATTCTCAACAACTTACCGTAAATATCAATTATATCTATTGTAAGAAGTTTGTTTGCAGAACAGGTAGAGAAAGTCACGTGAATGAAACATATACGATTTTTTACTTTCTCTACACTTACTATGTACATAGGTATAGAGAAGATATTGCTTTCCACCCAAAAATTTGATACACAAATTTCACCGGAAATACACGTTTTAGGGTCTCCTGTATCCAAAAAAAAGCATTTTTAGAAAAAGGTCCCTGTATGTGTCCATGAACACAATAACTCTATACGAAAAGTCGGTAAAATATCAAACTTGATATTTAGGTCAAGTATCTTCCAAGGATATGATACGAAGATTTTCAAGAAAATCCCCCCTCCCCAACTACTCTTTACATGGAAAAAATTTCGAAAATGTTCGGTTATTCAAAAATAGCTCCAACGGTTTTGATTAAAATCTCTTATGTTTAAAATATTTCCATGACAAATTAAATATATATCTTGAATTTCTGGATACATTTTTTTCTGAATTTTTCATAACTGGTAAACCGTAAGAGTTAGGCAAAAACTTACTATACAAAAATTGTAGATCACCTTAAAACACAATTTGTCATAGGTATATATATTTTTTTTCGTAGAATTGACCGTTTTCGAGATATGCCTTGTTATTAGTTTCAGTTTTTAAATACTTACACTATTCTGAAACAGGAAGTGCCACGCAAAGAAACGAATTTCAAACCCATAGCAGCCACATTTGAAAACATTTGACTGTCAGTTTAGCCTAGTGTATTCCCTTATTTCCTGTTTACTTATAAGAAACTAAGTAATAAGTCCATTTCTGCTAACGTGTATCTCGATCGCATGAAGCAGATAGAAGAATAAGCTTATTAACAATAATTTGTTACAGAGATGCAGAGAAAGTCATGTGAATGGAACACAACATTTTTGTTGGTACAGATTGTAGAAGACTGTGCGACTGCAATACAACATAGTTAAAAAGTATAGATCATATAAGACAAACAGGTTTAAGCTTTCCAATGTTGTAGAAATTATTCAGTATATGAGATAGGTGCGAACAAAAAATTGTATTATATATAATGTCTATTCATAATTGGTACATCAAATTTTAAGGACTCAGTAGATCTCTTAAGGAATCATCTTTATAGTCTAATGATTAACTCATTTATAACATAACTCGAATTTGACATTGTTTATTGTAAAATGTTTTATTTCTTATTTTTCTATTCAACCATTTATGTGTGTTCTCGTTACTATTGAGGCAATCTTGCAAAGAAGAAAGCTTTAAAATAAAAACATATGTTACACTCACACGGCTTTCTCTAGGGTTCTATAAACTTCTCACAAAATATCACTCTTTTTATACACCATGCTAATGGAGATAATCATTAGCAGAATGTTCTTATTACTTATTTCCTTATAAGCAAAGATAACTAAAGAAATGCACTATGCCAAAGCTATAGTCAAATCGCTCTGCGATTGTCATTGAAATTCGCTTCTTTGCTTGCCTAAGAGCAAAACAAAAGAAACACAAACGACTTCCGTCAATAAAAAAAAAAAAAAAAAATGAAATGCCGTTTTATTTATGGACGCTCTTTAACTGCTGTGGTTCTCAGTGTCCCATTCTATACTGGGCGCGCAAGACCACTTAATTTTGCTCAGAGGCCTTTCTATCATGTTTGAGGTTCTTTTTTTACGTGCCGTAAATCTACGACACGGGACCCACGGCTTTACTTCCCTTCCGAAGGAAGCCATGCCAAGGAGTTTTGCGCCCGAAAAAACCCATCGTTCTCCGCCGGGGTTGAACCCGCAACCTTGAGAATATGAAGTTAGTATGGTAACCATTACACCACGGATGGCGACTTGCGTCAGAGAGAAGTGTATTTTAAAATTGAAACCAATAACAAGGAATATCTCGGAAACGGTTACCTCCATAACAAAAATGTAAAATATATATATATATATATATATATTGTGTTTTGACGAGATCTACAATTTGTGTAGTAAGTTTTTGTTTTCTTACGGTTTGCCGATTATGCAAAAGTCATTAAGAATGAAGTGGACTTCAGAGGCTATTCCCAGGAAATTCGAAAAAAAAATTTCTTCACGTAAGTATATTTAATTTAATATACGTATTTTAATCAAAATTGTTACAGTCATTTTTGAGAAAAATCAAAATGTTCGAAAATTGTTCCAT
This sequence comes from Hymenopus coronatus, assembly GCA_030762935.1. Lineage (NCBI taxonomy): Eukaryota > Metazoa > Arthropoda > Insecta > Mantodea > Hymenopodidae > Hymenopus > Hymenopus coronatus. Next base: position 36,145,288 of record CM060897.1, read on the forward strand.
GTAAAGGTTAGTTTGGGATGGGGCGATTTTCTTGAAAATCTGCGCTTTGCATCCTTGAGAGACACTGAACCTAAATATCAAGTCTGATTTAACGGACTTTTCGCTTTTGGTTATGCTGTCCACAGACACGCACACACATAGACACAGACAGACAGAGATACTGACATTTTTCCAAAAATGCCTTTTATTATTAGGATTCAGGGGTCTCATAAAATATATTTTCGGTGAAATCTCGGTATTGAATTCTTGGGTGGAATACAATACCTTCGATGTGTGTTGTACATGTACGCTAGAGAGAATAAAAACATCTGATGTGTCCCATTCACAAGACTTTCTCTACATCTCAGTTTCAAATTATTGATAAAAAGGTTATTCTTCTATCTACAGCAGAACTGGTCGAAATACATGCTTCTTTGTAAGTAAGGCCGTATGCTAGGCTAAAGTGATAATGCAATCTTTTAAAAGCTGGCTACTATGTGATTGAAATGCCTTGCATAGCCAGAAATTGTCAAAGGATTTTCTTGTGTCGCACCCTTGGGGATAGTAAACTTAAACACCAAGTTTGGTATTTAACGACCTTTTTGTTTTTGAGCTTTGTTGTCCACAGATACACAGACTGACGCTTTTCTACTTTTTTTTTTACTTTTTCTACCGAGATTTTATCGGAAATACACGTTTTGGGTCCCCCTGAATCCAGAAAAAGCATTTTTAGAAAAAGGTCCGTGTGTTTGTATGTGGACAGCACAGTTCAAAACGAAAATACCGGTAAATACCAAACTCTTCCAAAGGAAGCGTTAGGAGAATCTTCAAGAAAATCCCCCCACCTCAAACTACCCCATACATGGAAAATTTTTAAAAAAATTTGATTTTCTCAAAAATGGCTCTAACGCTTTTGATTAAAATGCTTATGTTTAAGATATTTTTACGAAAAACGAAACGTTTATCTTGAATTTTCTGGGAATAGCCTCTGAAGATATCTTTATTCAGGATGACTTTTGTACATCTGGTAAACCGTAAGAGATACGCAAAAACTTACTTCACAAAACATATAGACCTCATTAAGACGCACAATTTGTCATACACATTTTTTTGTAAAGTAACCGTTTCAGAGATATTCCGGATTATTGGTTTCAATGATTAAACTTTTCTCAAACGGGAAGACATTCTTTTTCTCGTTTCTTGTTACTGTATTCCTGGCAAGCAAAGATATTGGACGAGACTCTCGCTTTAGCCTGTGCATTTTCTTATTTCCCTTCTACTTACAAGGAAGCTAGTAGTAAGACTAATTCTGCTTATGTTTATCTTGATTAGCATGATGTAGATAACAGATGAATGCTAGTAGTTATGTAGTTATGCAATAAAGGTTTGCTTACCAAATAGCTAGAGGACATCTTGTGAGTAGAACACATTAGATTTTATTCCCTTCTACTTACAAGGAACCAAGTAATAAGGACAATTTGTGCTAATGTGCTAATGATTTTCATGAAGTAGATAGAAGAATAAGCTTTTTAACAATAATTTGTTATAGAGATGTAGAGAAAGTCATGTAAATGGAACACATCAGATTTTTTTTTTAATTCAGGCGGTCTCTAAACATATGTTTCCAGTGATATCTCGGCATTGAATTCTTGGGCTGAATACACTATCTTCTCTGTCTACTATGTGCTTTGTACATACACTAGAGAAAGTAAAATAGTAGATATTGTAGGGCATACATGGAGTAGTATCGTCAATATTAAGTATGTTTCTCCAGCACACACAATATGCCTAATTTCGTGTTTTACTTACCAGAGGTACCTATTATGATGTAAAGGCACAAAACACGACAGCATGAAAACGATGCCCGATAGTATAAAAGGTAATGTTCCGCTTAAAGCAAACGCGTTTGAATTTCTTAGCATTTGCACTGCGAGCGGGCTGTTTTTATATTAATGGGATTATTGTCGGCCTGCTAACTTATTCACGGTCTCTGAGAGACGGGACAGAAAACAACCACTTCTTTGGGCGTTAGATTTACCGGGTGCATGACCCACAGCAAGGTCTCTGCTCCATTCACTAGCACAGAGGTCACGGCTTCGATATCAGACTGGAGGCTGCCAACTTTTACTTACCCAGGCTTATTTTCAATTTTCTTTAGTCTGTCAGGGTATAAACATATGTGTTTAAAACTAAGACAAAACACAAGCGTTTTATATTCCGCTTTCACTTAATTAGTCCCCCTTTCAAAAGCATGTCCGAAGTTACGTCTTTGAAACACGTACATGAAAAAGAATCTGATGTGTTCCATTCACATGACTTTCAGTGTTACATATAATGAAATTATATTTATTTAAACATTTTAACGCTAATTTTTGATACTCTTTGTTTTTACGTGAAAAAAAAAGGAAGTCCTCAAAAGCAAATGGTGTGATTATGTGTATATTCTGTTGTTTTTATAACCCATTCTTTTAGCACTAGAGATTTATACATTGTATTTTTTTCCATAGTACATAAAAATATGTCTACATGTATATGCCTTGACAGGTTCTATGTTCAGTGGCTTCCTGGCCTAAATGAACCTACAGAATGCTTTCTAATCTAATCTTCTCTGCATATCTGCAATAAACTATTTAAAAAAAAATATTCTTCTATTTCTTCATGTTAATCGAGAAAAACACTTGCTTCCTTGTAAGTAGAAGGGAAAATAAGGGAATGCTATAGATGGTCAAATCTTTCAAAAGCTATTAAGTAATTTAAAACTGAAACCAATAACAAGGAATACCTCAAAAATAGTCAATTCCACGAAAAAATGCATTATCATAAATTTTGTGTTTAAACGCGCTCTACATCTTTGGTTAAGTAAGCTTTTGTCTATCTCCTACGGTTTACCAGTTATGCAAAATTCCGCAAAATTCATCCAGAATAAAGATGTCTTCAGAAGCTATTCCCAGAAAATTCAAGATATACATTTTATTTGTCATGTAGATGTCCTTAATGTATGAAATTTTAATTAAAATCGTTAGTCATTTTTGAGAAAACCAAAATTTTCGAAAATGCTTCCAAGTGAAGGAGGGTATTTGGAGGTTGAAAATGTTCATGTCGTATTCTTGGAAGAATACCGGACTTTTCGTTTTGGTGCTATGCTGCCCTCAGACACACAGGACCTTTTTTTAAAAATGCTTTTTTTTTTATTCAGGGGGTCCAAAACATGTATTTTCGATGAAATCTCGGTATCGAATTTTTTGGGCGCAATACAATACCTTCTCTTAATACTATGCACATATAACATGTAGAGAGAGGGAGCAATGAATAAGTATATAAAATAAATAAACTTTTGTATAGCAGTTATTTTTGGAGATCCTCTGGAACCTCCATATATACTTATTACACATACAAGAAATTGTTGTTACTGAAGATTCACCGAAACACAAGAGGAGCTAAGTATGTAATTCTGTGTTTAGTGTTATTAATTCATCCAAAAGTATAAATCTTAATCACAATGGGCTCATACAAGTAAACCTAAAATTCCAAAAGTAATAGAGCACAAATTATACCATAATTTTGAAATGCCTCCTTTTTCCATCATAGAATTATAGATAATATTCCCGAAAAGATGCACACTTTTTTACTTTCTCTATACATACTATATAGAGAAGGTATTGTATTGCACCCATAAATTCGATACCGAGATGTCAGCGGAAATATGTGTTTTGAGACCCCCTGAATCCAAAAACAGCCGTTTTAGAAAAATGTCCCCGTGTGTGCTTTTGTGTGTGTGTGCGCGCGCAGCATAGCTCAAAAGCGAAAAGTCCGTTAAATACCAAACTTGGTATTTAAGTTCAGTATCTACCAAGGATGCGACACAAAGATTTTCAAGAAAATCCCCCCTCCCCCAACTACCCTTTAAATGGAAAACATTTCGAAAATTTTGATTTTCTCAAAAATAGCTATAACGATTTTGATTAAAATATCCTATATTGAAGATATTCACCTGACAAATAAAATGCATATCTTGAATTTTCTGGAAGTAGCCTCTGAAGATTACTTTATTCTGGTTGAATTTTACGGAAGTTGCATAACTGGCAAACCGTAAGAGATAGACAAAAACTTACTTTACAAAAAATGTAGAGCTTGTTAATACACACCCTTTATGTTATGTACATTTTTTACGTGCAGTGGATCGTTTTTGAGATATTCCCATGTTATTGGTTTCAGCTTTAAAACTTATACTTTTCTCATAGTAGAATTTGTCAATTTCTGCCCATACAAACAAAGGAACTTCAGTCAAATAGCAACCAGCTTTTGAATAACACTTTAACCTATGGAACTCCCTTGTTTCCCTTCTACTTGGGTGGAAACAATTGATAAGACTATTTCTGCTAATTTTTTCTCGATTAGCATGAAGTAATAAGAAGCATAAACTTTTTAACAATAATTTGTTGAAGAGATATAGAGAAAGTCATGTGAATGGAACACATCAGATTTTCCATTAAATGTATACGAACATTTAATAAATCCAATTATTGTACTACAGGTATGTATATCAAAACATTAAAATATCGCAATTCCTATATACCTAACAAATTAATACACACTCATGCATATACGGCCGTTTTTACTTTCTACTTGGTACATAGTACTAGGTAGAGAAGGTATTGCATTCGACACCAAGATTTCTCTGTAAATACAAGTTTTAGAATCCCCTGAATCCCCCAAAACACTTTTAGAAAGTGTATGAGCGTCTGTATAACTCAAAAACGAAAACTCGGTTAAAAACAAAACTTTATATTTAAGTATACCTGCTTCCAAGCATGCGACGCTTTCAATAAACTGCTCCCACTATAAACTACCCTTTACATGGAAAATTTTTGAAAAATTTTGATTTATCAAAAATGGTTCTATTGATTTTGATTAAAATTCATATATTAAGGATATTTACATGAGAAATAAAATTTATATCTTGAATTTCTTGGGAGTAGCCTATGAAGACCTCTTCACTCTGAATGACTTATGCATAACTGGTTAACAGTAAGACATACATGTAGATTTCGTCAAAACACACAATTTATGCCTTTACATTTTTGTTGTGGGATCTAATTATTTCCGAACTAATTATTCTTGTGGTTCCAATTTTAAAATACTTATAAATTACTCACACAGGAAGTTGCTATTCGTTTTTTTCTTTTGTTTTACTCCTGGACATGCAAAGAGAGCCGTATATCAATGTCAATCATATAGCGACAGGTTGACGAACATTTTAGCCTAATTTACATCCTTATTTTGCTCCTACTTAGAAGGAACTAGTAATAAAATCACTTCTGTTAATATGTATCTCGATTATAATGAATTAGAATTCCTACTATTTTGTAAGAATAGTTTGTTTACAGAACAGATAGAGGAAGTCATGTGTGAAAAACACGTCAGATTTTTTCAAATGTTCTGTTACTCAGGGAGCTGCAAAATATGCATTTCTGGTGAAATTTTGGTATCGAATTTATGAGCATTGCAATATTCCTTGCACCTATTATATATAGGATAATAAAAATGGATTCACATGGGAACTGTATTCAGTTGTGGATATAGGTCGTAACTAACAGCAGGCGCCTTTCATCGGATGAGGTCGATATTCAGTCAATTATTCAAGGGATGTTAAACTAGTAAGAATGTAGGTCGACTCCATTTCAAGATTCAATTAAAGTTGCAGTCTTTGCCGGAAGAAAACGTACGAATCTTAGCAATAATACATCAGTATCGAACCGATGTCAAACTACTAACAATGCATGCTTGTAACTATGGTGAATATTTTATATATGGGCAGTGCGGATCATGCAAAGGTTATGTCATTCATTGCACTTCAATTAAGCAACAAACATTCACGTTTCTTTAATGTAATAAACTGAGGGGAACCTATGGCTAAATATGAAAGAGCTGTTACTTTGATGCTTTCTCTACAGCTTCTCTAATGTGTAGGTGCGTGTGTGTTATTCATATCGGAGAGAGTTCCACACTGCAGCCACCGTCCGCTTATTGTACATCAGACCCTAGGTGGACTGGATGATATGAGAGTATTCTCGACGGGCGGCGAAACCGGACCGGTGGGAGAAAGCCACAGTGGAGGGCCCCTTACAGTCTATTTCAACGCGGGGAACACTAGGAGCCCGCGCTACAGGTCTGGTCGAACCCTCTAGGTCCTACATTCGATTCTAACATCATCCCGCCGCCGGGAGCTGTATTTCCAAAGCGCACTCACCACCAACACAGAAGGACGCTAGACCTCGCCGACACTTACAACCCTGAAAGAGACAGGTTGGATGAAATGGAGAAGACATGAGCGGATAGGAAGCTTGGGGGAATAGAGAACCTCCCCAGTATTCGCCTAGTGACCCGGGAAATCTTCCGAAAAAAAAGTGTCAGAGAGTTCGGCAACAGGAATCGAACCCATGACCTCCTGAATGCCAGGCCCATCCAAAACGCCTAAGTCACCTGGTTCGGTTACGGTAGGTGACTTGACTTGACTTCCGTAATAATGGAGTCAGTAGTAATTGCTCTTAACAGTGAAACCTTAAGTTTTGTTGTATTATCTCCTATCAATATTGCTTTAGTTAAAAAGTTCTGTCCCTTTAACTAGGGACAGTCATTTGTCAACTAAATTAATTTTAGAAAGATCATCTTTTAGATGTATCAAACCAAAAAGTTCAAATGTTTTCCTACCTAGTGCTTCCTTCACATTTAAATTATATGAGACGTAGTTTTATGTGCTTTGTTTTTAGCCTGCATGGTGGTCTCTCTCTCTCTCTCTCTCTCTCTGGATTATTATTATATCTAGATGTTTCCAAACATAGAAATTGAGTTTTATTTATGGACGCTCTTTAACTCCTACGGCAGCGTCCCATTCTAAACTGGGCGTGAAAGGCCGCTTAAGTTTGCTCAGAGGCCCTTTTATCAGACAGGTTTTTTTATGTGTCGTAAATTTACGGCACGGGAACACCGGCTTTATTTCCCTTCCGATGGAAGCCATTCTATGGATTTTTACGCCCGAAAAAATCTATCGCCCTCTGCCGGGTTTGAACTCACGACCTCGGGAACCAGAGGCTAGTATGGTACTCCTAGACTAAGGAGGACGGTTTGAGGATTGGAAGATTGAAATCCTGCCAGTGATGAACATTACTTTAGCCAAATAACTTAATGTGTTCTAGAATATACAATAATAGCTTTTGTGTCTCTAATAAATACCGTCTGGTTTCAGATGAAAATAATGGGTATAGTCTTTGCATAGGGGAAACGATTTTCAAAAACATCTGGCGTATTCCATTCACATAAATTTCTCTACGAAATATTGTTACAGAAGATTATCCATTTATTTACATGAGGTAATAGATATAAACATTAGCAGAAATGGTTGTATTAGTTCCTTCTAAGTAGAAGGGAAATAAGGTAATACACTAGTCAAATCTTTTAAAAAGCGGGTCGCTATGTGAAACAATTAATAGTCGGTATCCATTGTAAAAAATCATGGCCGGGAGTCAAACAAAAGATAGATTATATGAAAGTTGGCCTTTGAGAAATGTTTAAATAGCTTAAAAGTGAAACCAATAACAAGAAATATCCCGAAATAGGTTAGCTCTACAAAAAATTCATATAGTATAAATTGTTTGCTTTAACGAGATCTACATTTTTATGTAGTAAGATTTTATATATCTCTCACGGTTTACTAGTTATGCAAAACCCATCCAGAATGATGAGGTTTTCAAATAGGTTTCCAAAGGCTATTCCCAGGAAATCCAAGTGCTACAGTTTAATTGTTATGTAAATATCTTTACCATACGATGTTTTAATCAAAATCATTTGAGCTATTTTTGAGAAAAACAAAAATTTCAGAAAGTTTTCATGTAAAGGGTAATTTGGGGTGGGAGAAGTTTATTGAAAATCTTTGTGTCGCATCCTTTAGTATCCTTGATACTAAACTTTACACCGGCCTTTTCGTTTTTTAGCTATGCTAACCACAGCATAGTCACACATACACGGGGCTATCTCTAAAAAATCTTATATGTTCTATTCACATGGCTTTCTCTAGATCTCTGTAACAAAATATTGTTAATAAGCTTACTCTTTTATCAACTTCTGCTAATCGAGATAAGCATTAACAGAAACGGTCTTATCACTTAGTTTTCTTTAAGTAGAAGCGAAATAAGGGAATACACAAGGTTAAACCGGCAGCGAGATGTTTTAAAATGGGATTGAAATCCGATTCTTTGCGTGGCCAGGATTTGACAAGTTCCCGTTTGAGAAAAGTATATTTTAAAACTGAAACCAAGAAAAAGAAATATCTCGAAAGCGATCAACTCCACGAAAGAAATGTATATGACATAAATTGTGTTTTAACGAGATCTACATCTTCTACGTAGTAAGCTTTTGTCTATCTCTTACAGATAACCAGTAATTAAAAATTCATCCAAAATGAACAAGTCTTCCACGGCTATTCCCAGAAAATTCAAAATATACATTCTATTTGTGATAAAAATAGCTTTAATATATGGTATTTTAATCAAAATCGTTATAGTCTTTTTACAAAAATACAAAATTTTAAAAAATGTTTTAATGTAAAGGGTAGTTTTGGGGGGGGGGCGAAGGGATTTTCTTGAAAATCTTCATGTCGCATCCTTGGAAGATACCAAACTTAAATACCAAGGCTGGTAAATAACGGTCTCTTTGTACCAAGGCTGGTAAATAACGGTCTCTTTGTTTTTTATCCACGCTGTCCACAAACATACACGAACCTTTTCCTAAAAGTGTTTTCTTTTTTGGATTAAGGGGGCCTCTAAATATGTATTTTCGGTGAAATCTCGGTATCAAAGTTTTGGGTGCAATCAATAACTTCTCTATACACTATGTACATAGTTCGCGTAGAGAAAGTAAAACTGCTTTCTTTGGACTCACTGGACCACAAAATGTATATTTACAGTGAAATCCCGCCATCGAATTTTTTGGTGGAACGCAATGCCTAGTACGGTTAGAGAAAATAATAGTTTCCGAGAGTGCTCCGATATTCAAATACGTTTTCTATACTTATAATACCAGTGGATACGATAGTTTTTTTGCGTGATGTTATAAGGCGTAGCAGTTTAAGAATTTCACAAAGAGCAAGGAATAATGCTTTAGCAGAGTTTGCTGCCACGTGTCCCGTATAGCAAGAATCCGCATCTCCGATCTCCAGACTGCTCCTGTGGCCAGGGACATAAATTTTAAAGAGAAGGGGAAAAGAGTAAGAAAGAACAAAGAGCAGATGCCTAACCTTATATTTCAGGTGCTGGCATAGGGTATAAAGAGATCGCAGGCAACAAAACTGCGGATAAACTAAAACAACGAACTTGGTTAACCTATACATAGAAAAAAATCTTATGTCTTTCATTCCTATGACTTTCTCTACATTCTCTGGGAAAAATCGTTAAAAAGTCCATGCTTCTATTTACTGCATGCTAATCGAGAAAAAAATTAGCAGAAATAGTGTTATTACTTGCTTCCTTGTAAGTAGAAGCGAAATAAGGGAGTACCATAGGTTGAACTGATAGTCAAAAGCTGGTTGCTATGTGACTGAAGTTCCTTTGTGTGTATGGACAGGAGCTGACAAATTCCTGTGTGAAAACAATAGTATGTTTCTAAAGCTGAAACCAGAAACAAGGAATATCTCAAAAACGATCAATACCACGAAAAAAGTATATAACATAAATTGTGTTTTGACGTGCACTACTGTTTTTGGGTGGTAAGTTTTTGTCCAGCTCTTGTAGTTTAGCAGTTATGCAAAATTAAAAAAAAAATCATCCAGAATAAAGTAGTTTTCAGAGGCTATTCCTAGAAAATTCAGGATATATGTTTTATTTGTCAAGTAAATATCTTTAATATACGATATTTTAATCAAAATTGTTAGAGCCATTTTGGAGAAAATCAAAATTTTAGAAAAAAGTTTCATGTAAAGGGTAGTTTGGGGTGGGGGGATTTTCTTGGAAATCTTCGTGTCGCATCCTTGGAAGATACAAAACTTAAATACCAAGTTTGGTATTTAACGGCCTTTTCGTTTTTGAGCTATGCTGCCCACAGGCACACTTACACACACACACACACACGCACACACAGACACACAGACAGACAGTCACACGGACCTTTATCTAAAAATGCTTTTATTTTGGATTGAGGGGAACCCAAAACATGTATTTCCGGTGATATCTCAGGATCAAATTTTTGGGTGCATCACAATATCTTCTCTATACACTATGTATAGTACGTATAGAGAAAGTAAAAATCTGATGAGTTCTTTTATCCTCTAACGTATATTAGTGGCTACATAAACTATTCTTAGAAAAACTATTTTCTCTACTCTTTACATGGAACATTTTTCGAAAATGTTGATTTTCTCAAAAATGGTTCTAACGATTTCGATTGAAATATCGTATATTAAAGATATTTAAATGACAAATAAAATGTACATTTTGTATTTTGTGGGAATAGACGCTGAAGACAACTTTATTCTGGATGAATTTAGCGTAACTGGTAAACAGTCAGAGATAGAGAAAAACATACTTATCAAAAAATGTAGGGCTCGTTAAAACATACAATTTATATTATATACTTTTTTTATCTTGGAGTAGACTGTTTTTGAGATATTCCTTGTTATTGGTTTCAGTTTTAAAATACTTATACTTTTCTCATACGGGAAATTGACAACTCCTGGCCATACAAACAAAGGAACTTCAATCACATAACAATCCGCTTTTAAAAGATTTGACTGTCGTTTTAGTCCCTGTACTCCCTTATTTCCCTTCCACTTGCAAGGAAGCAAGTAATAAGACAATTTATGCTAATTTTGTCTCCATTAGCATGTAGTAAAGAGAAGAATAAGTTTTTAACAATAATTTGCAGGTCAGCCGGAGATCCCGGGTTCGATTCCCGGCTGGGGAGGGATTTTTTTAGCCAGAATTATTCGCTCTCCCCCAGAGTCTGGAAGTGTGTGTGTGTGTGTGTGTGTGTGTGTGTGTGTGTGTGTGTGTCTGTGTCTGTGTGTGTGTGTATGAGGAAAATAAAACAGTTTAAAACCAACGTAAAGAACATACAGATAGGTTGTCTCTAATGGAAAAGTCCCGATATGATTTTAGATGTTAAAAGGGGCTATATGAATGAAACAATAATAGAAAAAAAAAATAATTTGCTGCAGAGATGTAGAAAAATTCATGTGAATGGAACACAACAGATGTTTTCTATCTACTTCATTTTAATAAATACACACCTTAGGATAAATAGCTGCATTACATATTTTGTTATATATACAAAGGGAATAGTAATAGGCAAATGTTTAAGAACTGATTGCCATTATACTCGCCTTAAAATTACTCTTTCCATCCAATGGTGAGAAATATGTGAAAATTAACAGGATTTTAAAATGAATGACAAAGTATTGAAAAATTAAAACCATTAACAACGGATATCTCTGAAATGGCTTGTACCACAGAAAAGGTTATTGGGAATAAATGGTGTGCTTTAAGGAGAGTTACATTTTAAGTAGTAGATTTTCGTCTATGGCCCAACATTTACCAATTTTACAAGATTATACAAAACTCCTTCCGAATATAAAGATCTTCATGAACTATTCCCAAAAATTGCAGGATACAGATTTTTTAATGAAAATATATTTAATATATGGTATTTTAATCGAAATCGTTAAATTTATTTTTGAAAAAACGGACGTTTTCGAAAACTATTCCACATAAAGGGTAGTTAGGGCAGTTTGTTGTTTATGCGACTTTTCGTTTTTGATTTATATGTTTAAAAAACACACACGGACCTTTTTCTAAAACATATTTTCTTACTTTCTTTGTTTGATACATGGTACATAAGTAGGGAAAGTATTGCATTCCAACTAAATTTCGATACCTTGTCATCATTGGAAATGCACATTTTAGGGTATAAGACAACTCAAAAGCAAACGTCGGTTAAATATTAAATTTGATGTTTAAGTTCAGCTGACACGAAACTTTTCAGGAAAATATACTGAACTGAAATCACCCTTTACATGGAAAACATTTTGAAAGTTCTGATTCTTTCAAAAATGATTCTTTTGATTAAAATTCGTATTTTAAAGATAATTAAGTGGCAAATAAAATGCATATCATGACTTTTCTGGAAAAAGCCTCTGAGAACTTTTTCATTCTGGATGATTTTTGCTTATCTGGCAAAAGCGTAAGAGATAAAACGCTTACAACATAGAAAATTTTACCTCGTGAAAAGACAATTTAGATATCTTTACATTTTTTGTAACGTTACCCATTTCCGAGATATTCTTTGTTGTTGGTTTCAATTTCAAGATACTTGAACTTTTTTAAACGGAATTTTTCATCCCTGGTTCTCCATTTTTACTCCTGGCCATGCAAAGGGAACCCACTTTCAATCATATAGCGACAGCTTTTAAAAGACTTGACTATCGTTTCATCTAGTGTATTCCCTTATTTACTTTTTGTTTATATGGGCAAAGAATTAAATAATAAGACAATTTTTTCTAATGTTTTTGTTGTTTAATATGAAGTACATAGAAAAATAAGATTTTACAAGTACGGTTTGTTACAAAATAAGTAGAAAAGTTATGTAAATGGAACACATCAGCTATTATGACTAACAGGTCCTCCAAATATGTACTTTCCGGCGTAATCTCAGTGCCAGATTTTTGGGTGGAACGCAATACTTCTCCTATTTGCTGTATAGTAGAGAAACTAAATATTCTGTATATTACCTTTGCAGGTCTTTCACTACACACTCGTTGACTAACTAATCTTACAAAATCTTATATTTTATCTGTTATATATTAGCTTTTGGTAGTGTTTAACGTCCGCTTTTACTACTTGTGGCACCGCAGGCGATGCTTAATGTAATATACACAGACACACACACATGGACTTTTCCTAAAAATTCTTTGTTTTTTGTTTTTTTTTTTAATCCAGAGAAACCTAAATTGTGTATTTATTGAAAAGTCCCTATCGAATTGTTGGGTGGAACATTCAAACACATTGTTTTAGTTACCAGTTTAAGGCTTTATACAACTAGATATAGAGAATTTTCCGCGCCATTTTCCCGCACTGCCCTGAGCCGTGAGCTTGGAAGCATACCTAAAAAATGAGAGGGTAACAGATTGGAGGGAAATGACGGAAAGGAAATCATGGTGGAATACACTACTCCCCAGTCGCCTAGGCAATCAGGTAAACCACAAAAATTCCCTGGTACTCATGGGATATCGAAGATGCTAATCTGATTTATTCTGAAAATACAGTGTGGACTGTAATTATCGTTTAGCACAGAAAGAATTGTCTAAAGCAACGAATAAACTTTAGATAGACATACAAGATGGAACTTGAAACTTTTGTAGTTTCTCTTTCGTGCCACAGATTACAGAAACTGCACAGTTTTAACATCAAGGGATTACATGCTCCCCTAGCATTAATGTTTAACGAAATGCGGCGAAACTGGCAGACGTGAAGATACCTCATTCCCAAGCCACCACTTGAAAATAATAGTAACCAGAACAACAACAATAGCTCTAGAAAAATATTCTTCTTGGCTTATAATTATAAATAATATGAGTAGCTTCTAGTATTAAAATGGACACAATTTTCCCTTTTCAATTATGTAGTATCCAACATGGAATTTAACCTATTTTATGTCCAAATTCACATTTAATACATTTTATAAATAAATAAATAGTAGAAAAGTGGAAAAACATCTGGTTAAGGGACACTGGGAATGACACTTCAAATGTCTATTTTACTTTCTCCATACGTACTATATACATAGTGTATAGAGAAGGTATTGTATAGCACCAAAAATTCGATACCGAGATTTCACCGGAAATACATGAATTAAAAAATACATTTTCAGAAAAAGGTCCGTATGTGTCTGTGTAAGTGTATCTGTAGGCAGCATGACTGCGCTGTGGCCGAGTGAGTAGACCACTCGCCTCTTACCTAGACGGCCCGGGTTGGATCCCAAGCGACCGCATGTGAGATGAAGTGGACAAAGCGGCGCAGGGATTTACCGTACATAAAAGAACCTCTAGCCTGATAAAGACACATCTGAACAAAATTAAGTGGTCTGTATGTGCAATATAGAATGGGACGCTAAGAATCGCAGCAGTTAAGGAGCGTCCACAAATAAAATTCAATTTAATTTCAAATTATATTCTTCCACAGTCCATTACTATACATATTACAGACAATTTAAAAATACCCGTAACGATTTCATTTTTTGAATAGATGTTTTATTTGGCGGCGCCATGACAGAGTGGTTAGACCACTCGACTCCCATCTAGGCGGCCCTGGCTCGATCCCAAGCGCCCACATATGGGATTTGTGGTGGACGAAGCGACGTCCATCATCGCCTTTGCTATCATCCATTTCGCTCTCATTTCGAATCATCCACTTCCTCACGCTCATGCCTAGCTACGGGCTGACCACTGTTTCAGGTTCTTCATTCTGTGTGGTGTTTTTAAATACAGTTCCGGAGTCTTGACAGAACTTCGGTGCTGTATACCTTCTCTCTCTCTCTCTCTCTCTCTCTCTCTCTCTCTCTTCCGTTTTTTTACATTTTCCATGTCCTTTTTTTTCTATCTAATTAGTGTTTTGCTTTTTGCACATACATAAACACATTTACAAACTTAGAAACGACCATGCCTAAGGCAGGAGTCTAACCCATGATCCCTGAGCCACGAATCACCAAAGCGACCTGCAAAACCTTATCCGGGTAACTCACCCTAAGCGAGATTCGAACTCGTGACCTGTTGAATGTGTGGTTCGTGCCGTTGGCTCCCCGACAGGCTTCTGACCCCTAGCTACCCTTGTAAATCCTAGGGGGGGGTGTCAGTTCTACATAACGGGAGGGTAAGCTGACTATGAAAAGAAAATGGTTTTATTTGCAGTTGTTAAATGTGAGAAGAAGAAGCAGTATTACAGGTTGTAGAATCGTCCAGTGGCAGGAGCAAAGGAAAGCAACTAAAGCTGGATAGTCCATCTTCGCAAAATCACAATTCACCTCCAATATCCAATAATATGTGAGCCAGATTCAGTTATCTCGTAGTGCAGGTGGTTTTCCGGGAGCCTATAGTAAGCTTAACTCCGATGGGCGATGCCTTTGTCCTGTCCCCCCCCCCCCCCATTATTGTCATTTGGTGCGTCACACAGCGTTATATCTGGCCCACATTCTTGCAATAGAACAAACGCTGTCGTAGAGGACTGGTCACGTGCAATTTGTGCGCATCCCATGTTGCAACTGTTTCTCTCCTGTAGGAATGCTGTCATTAACTGCAGCATACCAGGTGGCGTGTGCAAATATCCCTTCGTGCGTTAAAAGAGTTGCAAAACTCAACTGGGCTATCTGAAGTTAAAACTTGCCAGAGGAGTGCTAGCGGGTTTTATTACGTTCTCTAGCTCGCTTGTGCAATGTACATAATGATACAGAAGGTATTGTACTCCACCCAAAAATTCGATATCGAGATTTCACCAGAAATATATGTTTTAGGATCCCCTGAGTCCAAAAAAGCATTTTTAGAAAATGGTCCGTGTGTGTGTCGGTATGTGTGTCTGTGGACATCATAGCTCAAAAACGAAAATAAAAATACTAAATTTGGTGTTTAGGCTTAGTACCTTCCAAGGATGCGGCACGAAGATTTTCAAGAAACCCCCCCCCCACCACAATCTACCCTCTACAAGGAAAAATTTTAGGAAACGTTGAATTTCTAAAAAATAGCACTAACGATTTTGATTAAAATTCCGTATATTAACGCTATTTACAGTTCTTACAGTACGGTTGGCTGTTGACTGGACTATCAGAAAAAACCATAACCATTTCCATAATACAACGGATTATTGCTTTAAGAGTTTGAAAGGACTATGTAATAAACGAAGAAGGGCAGGGTACATGTTCAGGAATAATAACTGCGATTGGAGATGTGTAGTACTCCCGAGAAGCTTCATTTAAGGTAAGAAATTTGATTTCTTCCCACATGAAACCAAACGTTACCCCCTCCACCGCTCTTATTAATATGTAGATAACTAGCGAAATAATCGCAATCGCGTTATACAAATATTTATAAGTGCATTTTGGCATTACAAACATGTCGGAAGAAAAAAATATCTAAAAAACGTCAATTCCACGAAAAATGTATATAACATAAATTGTGTGTTTTCCATCTATTATAGTTTAGCAGTTATGCAGAATTCCGTAAACTTTATACAGAATAAAGTCTTCAGAGGCTATTCCCAGAAAATTCAAGATATACATTTTATTTGTCAGGTAAATGTCTTTAATATACGATATTTTGATCAAAATCGTTAGAACCATTTTTGAGAAAATCAAACTTTTCGAAAAAATGTTCCATGTAAAGTGTAGTTGAGGGTGGGGGATTTTTCTCAACATCTTCATATCGTATCCCTGGAAGATACTGAACCTAAATACCAAGTTTGGTATTTTACCGACTTTTCGTTTTTGAGTTATCGTGTTCACAGACACGCAGACACCCACACATACACACACAAACCGACCTTTTTCTGAAAATGCTTCTTTTGGATACAGGGGATCCTAAAACATATATTTTGAGTGAAATCTCGGTATCGAATTTTGGGTGGAGTGCAATATCTTCTCTATACACTATGTACATAGTGCGTTAAGAGCAAGTAAAAAGTCAAATTTTTATCTGCCCCGTTAGATATTTGCTTGTTATTTGGATATCCCTTACAGTCAGGCTTGCATTTTTGCAGAATCAGACCTGAATAATCAGCTGTTAGTAATTATTTTGTGTCCTAAGAAGAGTACTACAAATCAAGGAGTACGAGCGCTGAGTAGTAAGAAAGAAAGACAGAAAGTAAGAAAGTGAGATAAGAAGCTACCTCAGGCGCATGGGTTAGGTAGTTTAAATCGATTACGAGCTTTGGAAAGGAATGGTTGTTACCCCTGAGCTGGACTCCAGGCGACTTTCCCGCAACACACACGTGTTGGGGAGTAGCCGACGTAGTCGCGGCGCTCTAACTCAAGAACTTCCCCACTCGCAGAACACCCCCCCCCCCTCATCCCTCAAGTGGGCCCTTCAACACATGTGAAACATTTACTGCATTTATGTAACATCTGTCGGCTTTACTTCCTAAATAAGTCAAGTGAAAGTGGGTTCTCTCACCTCAGGCTATGGCTCATAAAACTTTAGTAAAAGTGAAAAGTTATCGAAGATATCGTCACGGTAGCTTAGTGATAGAGCTTCGACTCACAGTCGAAGATATGAAACTTGGCCGTAGCAATGCATTTTTCAAATTTCATCTACTCGTATGTTTTCACACAACCAAGCTAAGACAATTAACCAGTTTGGTATCTTCCAAGGATGCGTCATGAAGATTTTCAAGAAAATCCCCCACCCCCAACTACCCTTTACATGGAACTTTTTTCGAAAATTTTGATTTTCTTAAAAATGGCTCTAACGATTTTGATTAAAATATCGTACATTAAAGATATTTACCTGACAAATAAAATGTATATCTTGAATTTTCTGGGAATAATCTCTGAAGACTACTTTATTCTGGATCAATTTTACGGAATTTTGCATAACTGCTAAACCGTAAGAGACGGACAAAAACTTACTACACAAAAAGTGTAGAGCACGTTAAAACACACAATTTATGTTATATGCATTTTTTTCGTGGAGTTGATCGTTTTTTCGATATTCCTTTTTCAGTTTTGAAAAAATTATGCTTTTCTCGTAAAGGAATTTGTCAACTCCTATCCATACATACAAAGGAACTTCAATCGCATAGCAATCAGCTTTTGATTATCACTTTAAGCTACTCTACTCTCCTATTACGCCTCTACTTACAAGGAAGCAAGTAATAAGACTATTTCTGCTAATTTTTTCTCGATTAGCATGAAGTAAATAGAAGCTTAAGCTTTTTAACAATAAGTTGTTGCAGAGATGTAGAGAAAGCTATGTGAATGGAACACATCAGATTTTTTCTTGACATATCCAACAACCCCATTAGAACTGAAACATATTATCTCGCAAGAAATTGCCATATCCAAGGCATTAGCTGTTAATGAATGATGTGCAAGGTTTTGCCGAAAGAACGATAAACATATTCCCAAAAGTTTGTTGTAGATATCAAACCCCACTGTTTGCTCAAAATAATGAGGTTTTTGTTCCCATGCAATCTAAACTATACACCTGTTCTCTTGCCTAAATAAATCAAAGAGTTAAGATCAACGTAAGTGTTTGTTTATTTTCAACCCATTACACAGAACACTAATGACAGGCACAACATTTAAACAGAGTAGGAAACAAGGCTAAACACTTGAAGATCCTGAGAATAATTATTCTTGCTTCAGTCCTCTGTCAAACATGTTTATTTTTTTTTTTATTTTAACATCCTTTAACCTGATTGGTCATATTGATGATGCTCAAATGATCTCAGGGTCCATGGAGCTTAAATTTACTCGACATTCGTCTTCTCAAGATAAGGGAAAACCCCGAAAAAAACCTTATTCGAGTAACTCACCCTAAGCGAGATTCGAACTCACGACCTTTTGAATGTGAGGCAGACACGCTACTACCACACTACCCAGGCGGGCTCAAACGTGTTTCTCGTAATGTAAATGCACAATCTAAATGTTTGCTATCCAAGTAGACCAATATATAAAAACATTACAGATAACACTGAACTCACACATTTTATCGCATTTTTTTTTGCACGGCTCTCACAGAATTTCACAGCTTATAACTATTTCAAATTTTAGTGTTGCTAAACAGAGCATTAGCGCAACTTTTAGACGCTAGACGCAACATCCTTAATATTTATTATATAGGGTCTTTCAAAAGGCACTTCAAAATGTAAACCGTTACAAATATATTCGAGATAGGATAAAAAAATGTCTTCCATTCACATGACTTTCTCTTCAGATCTGTAACAAATTATTGTTATTCTTCTATCTAGTTTATGCTACTCGACATACACATTAGCAGAAATGGTCTTATTACTTAGTTCCTTATATGTAGAACGGAAATAAGGCAATACACTAGGCTAAACCGACAGGCAAATGTTTAAAATGTGGCTGCTCTGGGAATGAAATGCGTTTCTTTCCGTGGCCAGGAGTTAAGTTCCCGCATGAAAAATTTTTAAACATTTTAAAACTGAAACAAACAACAAAGAGTATCTCACCTACCATCTATATTTTTTGTGTAATAAGTTTTGTCTATCTCTAACGGTTTACTAGTTATACTAAATAAAGAAAAGCATCCAGAATAAAGAGGTCTTTAGAGGCTATTCACAGAAAGTTCAAGATATGCATCTTATTTGTAATGTAAATATCTTAAATGTAAGAGATTTTAATCAAAATCGTTAGAGCCTTTTGGTAAAAATCAAAATTTTCTAAATTTGTTCCATGTAAAGGATAGTTGAGTTGGGGAGATTTTCTTGAAAATCTTCGTGTCGCATCCTTGGAAGATACTGATCTTAAATATCAATTTTGTATTTAACGAACTTTTCGTTTTTGAGCTATGTTGCCCACAGACACATACATGCACATTTTTCCAAAATGCTTTTTTATTCAGGGAGTCCCAAAACATGTATTTCCGGTGAGTTTTTCTCAAGGTGTGAGGTACTTTAGACCTCTTTACAATTTAAGAGCAGGACCATTTTCCATTCGTAAAGTTCCAACAAAGTGGCCGCCGCGATCTCCAGATCTAAATCCGACCGACTTTTAGCTGTGGGGTTACCTTAAATAAGAGGTTTCCTATCACATTCAATAACAACTGAACTGAAGAGCAACTGAAACAAGCTCTCTCGCAAGAAATTGATAATGCTTCAATATATAATCTGTAAAATGCTGTGGAAGGAGTAGTCGAATGAAGAATGATATACATTGAACAAGAGAACGGAGGACATCTTCCCAATGTTTTATAAAACCTCATTGTTTTTCCTATCTCAAATATTATAATATTTTTATAACGGTTTACTTTGAAGTGATTTTTAATGCTATTATACTTCAAAGTTTTAATTCAATTAATTAAATACTTCGAGGTGTATGAAGGCACCCGTGCTGCATCTGATAAGCTAGGTATTATACAATAATGCAAAGCTCATAACAAACTGTTCTCATATTTTTCAGCATCATTGCTGTTTCAAGTTGTAAAGAATATTTTCATTAATGCCGGCAGAGAGGCTACTGCACTGTCCGATGAGTCGGCTTAAAGCATGTATCTCTAGATAGGATAGGCACGTGGAAGTATTCTTTGGATCGATGTTAACGACATAACAGGCGCATGCGCGGCGCGAGGCAATTTGCGGTTCTGTTATATAGGTGCAAACGTTTTGGCAATAACACCCAGACTGTCAGCACGTGGCGGATATACTACCTCCGCAGCAGCGTAAGGACCTCCACGTTACAATATGCATGTGTCTTCGTGTCAGGAATTGAAAGCTTCTCAAGGTTGCGTCAAAAACGTACCCTTGATACCCTCTTTGTGTCGAAATTGTTTGGGAGGCTAAAGATATGCATAGAATTACAATACGTTAAATGATTCTGATATTTTTACCATCTCTGTCTACTATGTGCGCTTGCATCGTCTAGGAGTAACATCTTAGTCTCTGGTTTCCAGAGTCGCGGGTTCAAACCCGTCGGAAGGCGATGGATTTTTTTTTTAGGCCGTAAACATCATTAACATGAGTTCCTTCGGAAGGGGAGTAAACTCGTTGGTACTGTGTCGTAATTTTACGGCATATAAAAGAATCTTGTCTGATAAAGAGGCCTCTAAGGAAAATTAAGCGGTCTTTCACGCCCAAGAACAGCAACAGAACGGTAAAATGGAAAATATTTTAGGGTAGTGGCTAGAATTGTGCTCTGGAAAAAGAGGTGGCCACGTTCACTACCCTTTAAATTGAACATATTCCGAACGTTTTTATTTTCTAAAAACAATTAGCGATTTTCATTAAAACAACAAACATTAAAGATATTTACATGATAAATAAAATGAACATACCTATAATCTTGAATTTTCTGGGAAGCCAATTTCATATTTATTTAAACCATGTAAAGGCCAACCACAAATAGGACGGTTTTCAAAAGGAATTTTGTATAATCTTTAACAACTGGTACACTTTAACCGATAAGCAATAGACGAAACCGTATTGAACAAATATGTATATATCGCTTTAAAACATATAATTTATTCCAAATAAACTTTTTTTTTTTGGGCATAAGTCATTTCCGAAATATTCGTTAGTATTGGTTTGACTTCTGCAATACTTTGTCATTCTTTTAAATCCTGCATATTTTCATTTGCTTCTCACGATTGCATGGAAAGGGTATAGAAATTTATGGTCTAGTTCTTAAACATTTGATAATCGCTGTTCTCTTTGTATCTGTATCGAAAAAGTGTAACTAGCAATTTCTGCAAAGGTTTATCTCGATTAAAATCTAGTAGAGAGATACATTAGTTTCCGTTGAAATAATGTGTATATCCACTAATAAACAATAGAGGGTAGTAGAGAAAATCATGTGTATGTAACACGTTCGGAGATGTGGATACGCAGGAAGAAGAAAGGGTTTGCTGAAGCTACAATACGAATTTTTAAAACATTTTTCCTCAAGTTATTCAAAGCTACCAGCTATAAATGCATGTGCTTTCAATTTCCAAAGTAAATAACTCGTATTTGGTTAATTTTATTTGAATGTCTAGAGCAGGTAGAACGAACATTCGGGAGGTGTGATTACTGTGGCCGGTCTACCTGACCCATAGTTTTTTCGGGGTTTCCCGAGGTCACCTGGCGAATGCTGGGTGGGTTTCTTTCATCCCCCAGATTCCCTGTCCCTCCAAGACGTTTACATTCATTAGTTTCTTTCAGCGATGGCAGTGTCGGTGTGGTGTGGCAAGGACACGGTTGTTTATTGTGACTATAGGTTGCAGGGATAAGGACCGCTTCTAGTGGGGCCGACTGCCTGTCCGACTGCCGGGGTGCTTCAATATGTAGGCTGTAGGGAACCTGTCATTGCTGTGCATCGCTCGATGTTCTGATCGCCCAGTGAAACCTTTCAGCTTATCCTCCCTCCCGAGGGCGTCCCCTCGAGGGGCAAGGTATTATAACCATCTAGATTCAGTGTCGACTCTCCTCCCTCCATATCCTAATCCTAATCCTAGAGCACTAGAGGAATAACGTATTCCAAGCAAATATTCAGTATCAAGATTTCACCTGATTTAAATGTATTTTGGGCTCCGAATGTAAAATACTAGAAACATTCTGCGTCCGTTTGTGTGTCTGTGAACAACATAATTCCAAAAATAAGATACGGGTAAATAACAAAACTAGATATGTAATTTTTGGAGGCTTTCAAAAACAACCTCTTTATTCCAAACAATATTTTACATAGAAATGCTTTAATTAATCGAAATTTTCACAAAAAATACTCCTATCGATTTGTTTTTATTAAAAAGCGTATATTTGAAATAGATGTATAAATAACAAAACAGTTTGTTTTGGCTTTTCTGAGAATAGTCTAAGCAGTGCTGTTAACTTTTAATTGTTTATATATTATTTTGTAAAGGAATCCATTGAAAAAATCAAAAAGAAAGTTTTGATTCCGTTAAAACATATTTATGCCAAATCCATTTTTGTAGCTCACGCCATTTTCGAGATAGTCATTGTTATTAGTTTGAGTTTTCTAAGGCACGATTAGTTTCACAGCATCGCTTCGGTCTACTGTATTCCTCTTGTCATGACGATGATGAGTGTTCAGCCCGAAGGCCGGTCAATGGCCGGACGGAATTGTGAGAGAAATCCCACAACCCGATCTTGACGTTTAGGCAATCAAAACTGGGCTCTCATTTATACTTACAACTAAATATATAATGATAGTATTTCTACAGCTGTTTATTTGGATAAAATGAAGAAGACAGAAAACAATTATTCTTAAAAACAACTTCAGAATTTATATACAAACGCTAATGAGCAGACAAATTCTGATTTATTGCACTCATATTCATTTAAGTTTAAAAATCTTTAGTATGAGTAATTTATTGAAAAGCGAAAATTAATATATAATATTCGGTTATGATTTTATTATATATACAGATAATTGCTTCGCAGATCTTTTGGAAAGGCAGGTATTTCTCCTTATGCTAGGCTTCCATCCACACTCGAATCGCAGTTCCTTTATTCCACCTTTGAGAGAAAGGAGAGTATCAGGAAAACTTGGAACATGGAAATGGCGTTATCTTGCCTTTACTGGACAATGTATAGAATCGAGTAACGGCGAAGGAAAAAGAAAATAAAAAGATCACATTGGCGTCGATACTATTGGCAATTGGAGAAAACTGCTTCTAAGAAACAGTTTCTGGAGGGCTTAACCTGAATTGGGGCATTAAGGCGCCATTTGTCTTCAAGGTTATAACAATAAAACTGTTGTTATACTCCTTGCTTTCTGGATGAACATTATGCTAATGAAAATAGTATGCTCTGGAAATAGAAAATATTATATTGCGATATTAGTTTGGGAATCCAGCTATGGCTAGAATCTATTTCGAGATTCTTTTATAAATTTCACACACATGCAGTCAACACTAGTTTTGCACTATCCTCTAAATTACTATTCTGAATGCATTATTAATAAAACAACATCTTATGCTTTACATTCGCATTTCTTTTTCTTCTCTATATTTCACTTTAATCCAGATAAATATGTGCATTAATGTTTTAATTACACATTTTCTTGTATATACAAAGGAATAAGGGAAAACCCTATGTTTCATTGATAGTCAAATATTTTAAGAGTTGGTCGATATGTGATAGCGTTGAAACTCCGTTGCGTTTGCTTGACTAGAAGAAAGAGAAACTAATAACATAATCTCATTTGAGGAAAATATAAGTATTGGAACATTTAAACCAATAACAATAATTCTCAGTAAATTAATCACAAAATAATGAATTTGACATACATATTGTGTAATGTATTGTGTTCTTACTGTTTACCAAAGATGCAGAAGCCATCCAGAATGAAGAGGACTTTAGAGGCTATATCCAAACAATTCAAGATACACACTTTATTTGTCTTAAAATGTTTTTATCGGTTTTGATTAAAATGCCATGTTTTAACCATTTCTGAGAAAACGAAAGTTTCCAAAAATTTTCGATGTAGAATTGTCTTTAAACTATTCGTGTTCCACATTGGAAGATGCTGAAATGGAATATCAAGTTTGATGTTAGCTTGATATTTAACCGACTTTTAGTAGATTGTACATACGGATAGAGAAGGTATTGTAATACACCCAAAAATTCGATACCGAAATTTTACCGGAAATATATGTTGTTGTGTCCCCTGAGTTAAAAAAAAGCATTTTTAAAAAAAGGTCCGTGTGTGTGTGTCTGTCTGTCTGGGGGTGTGTGTCTGTGGACAGCATAGCCCCAAAACGAAAACACCGTTAAATACCAAACTTGGTATTTAGGTTTAGTATCTTCCAAGAATGCGACACGAAAATTTTCAAAAAAAAATCCCCCCACCACAAACTACCCTTTACATGGAAAAAATTTTGAAAATGTTGATTTTCTTAAAAATGGGCCAAACGATTTTGATTAAAATCCCGCATATTAAAGCTATTTATGTCCAAAATAAAATGTATATCTCGAATTTTTGGGAATAGCCTCAGAAGACCTCTTTATTCTGGATAAATTTTGCCGAATTTTGCTTAACTGCTAAACCGTAAGAGATAGAAAAAAACTCACTACACAAAAAAATGTACATCACGACAAAACACACAATTTATGTCCTTTGCGTTTTTGATGTGGAGGTAACGTTTCCGAGATATTCTTTGTTATTGGTTTCAATTATGAAGTAAGCTTTAAACTTTTCTCAGACAGGAAGTGTCCGTTTTTCTTTTGTTCCACTCCTGGCCAAGCAAAGAAGCGATTTGCAATGACAATCGCATAACGATATCGCTTTTACTATGACGTTTATGTAATAAATTGTTTGGTAGAGTACAACACTTTCGCTAGTTATTATCCACAGTAGAGAACGTAAACACAGGCAAACAAAGAAACGTAAACACGCCCTGCGGTCGCAATTGCGAACATGTATGTACAACTTGCTTTGTAAGTCATAGCTGATATTTGGCATCCACTGATATACACGTACATAAGTGGACGCTTGTGTCGGCGGAGTTTCTTTTGACACCGCACATGTGGTTGTTACTCACATGTAGTGGACACGTGTTCGCTCGGAAAGTTTTTTGATATCGAAACCGCGCATTGAAAGCTTAAGTGAGTTTGTGAATACCTACAGTGTCCTGCACGTGCGGAGGCTTCTGGACATATCCTGTACCGTGACCAACGAAGCCCTGTCGTAAGTGCAGTTTTCACCCGGAATGTATCACATACAATAATTGAGTAAGTTCAACGGATTTTCGTAGCGAGCTGTATTGTCGCCGCAGTGAACGTGGAAAAAAAAAAAAAAACTACACTACAGAATTGTTACAAGAGACAGTTATTTGTGAGCAGATTGAAATCAGTTTGTGGAAAAATAAAGAATGTTTGTTGCAGAAAAAAGTTTTTATTACAAAAACAACAATGTCTAAGCCCGCCTGGATAGTGTGGTGATAGCGTTTCTGCCTCACATTCAAAAGGTCGTGAGTTCGAATCTCGCTTAGGGTGAGTTACCCGGATAAGGTTTTTTTTCTCGGGGTTTTCCTTAATCCTGAGTAGGCGAATATCGAGTAGCTTTAAACTCCATGGACTCCGAGACCATTTGAGCAACATTTCACCAATTTCATTCATTCATCGTCCAATATGACCAACTAGGTTAAAGAACGTTAAACTAGCAAAAAAAAAAAAAAAGTCTAATGAACTTACCCATCGTCACCACGTATTTCCTATGGCGCAATGCTCAAAATTCATTAATTATTGTAATAATATGAAAGCTTAATAATACATTATAATTTACATGAATTTGAGTCAATTATATGATGGTTGATGCGTGACCTAAAGCGGCTTGTTTGAAAATAATAGTAATATGGAGAATAATAGCGATGCAATATTTCAGAACTTGAAGTTGCAGACCTGGATTGTAGAGATGTTGGTATTGCAGAGACATGGAAAACTGGGTTTATTTTACTATTATTCTGATGTATATTTAAAGTTACTACAGCCACAATTTTAGGTTTGTAGACACGGGATTCTTGGAAACGGAATCGTGTGCTGGAATTTTAAATTTCCTGCTGTGTAAATATCATTGGGCAGACATGAAAAAACAACGATCGTGCAAACATTCTTGACATTACTTTTTCTGTCCGCTATGCTTTATGTATAGCATCTTCATTATTGTTACAAAATATAATTTTTCCTTTTATTATCTGTTAAACATTGTGACGTTTTACAGAATAATTCCATTGCATTCTTTAAAAAGCAGCTCCATTCTATATCGGCTTTAAAATGTCATATGCATTTACATGTTCTCGAGAAACAAAACAATATTGAATTTAGCACTTCGAAAAGTAAAAGGTTTTTAATTTTCAAAGCAATATCATCACATATTGCACCTCAAAATTGCATAAATTGTGAGTTTTAATGAGATCTACATTTTTAATGTAGTAGGTTTTTGTTTTTCTCTTACGGTTTACCAGTTATACAGAATAATTGTGTGTTTTAATGAGATCTACATTTTTGTGTGGTAGGTTTTTGTGTCGCTCTTACAGTTACATTATTTATTCTGAGTAATGAACACATTATAGGTTGACCACAAAATATTCAAGTTATGTGCTTTTTGTAGGTATATAAATATAATAAATATATGGCATTTTAATTAAAATCGTTAAGAGACAGTCTACAAATGCCAAATGTTTGAAGAGTAATTTAGTCTGTAATTATTTCATTGAACATGTGCTGAATTTTTCGAGAATATCAAATATAAATACGAATTTTAGTATTATCTAACGGTTCGTTTTGGAATTTTCTATTTCCAAATACATGCGCGCGCTCGGATATTTATCTAAAACTGCCTTTTACTTTCTCTACCAAGTTCATAGTAGGTAGAAAAGGTATTGTATTCCGCCCGAAAATTCGACATCGAAATTTCACCGGAAATAAATGTTTTGAGAAACTGAAAAAAAAACGTTTTAGAGAAAAAACCGTGTGTACGTGCAGCATAACTTAAAAATGAAAAGTCTGTTACGTACCAAAAATGATATTTATGTTTAGTATCCTCCAAGTATGCATCAGGAAGATTTTCAGAAATTCCTTTAACACAAACTAACCTTAATAAGAAAGATTTTTCGAAAATTTTTGCTCTCTCAAAAATGGCTTTAACCGTTTTGTTTAAAATACCATATATTAAAGATATTTGTTGACAAATAAATATATATCTTGCATTTTCTGTAAATAGCCTCTTCATTCAGAATGACTTATTCGGAACTGGTAAACCGCAAGAGGTGGACAAAAACTTATACACAAAAAATGTAGATCTCGTTAAAACACACAATTTATGTCAGATACATATTATTTTGTAGAGGTAACCATTTCTGAGACATTCTTTGTGATTGACTTTACAATTTCAAAACATAGATTTTGTTTTTTTAATGATAAGTCGTTGGGCCGTACTGTGGCTGAGTGATTAGACCACACCGATGGCCCAGGTTCGATCCCACATGTGGGAGTTGTGGTGGACAAAGCGGCGCAGGGGCAGGTTTTCTACGGGTTCTCTCGTTTCCTCCGCCATCGTATTTCACCGGTGCTCATCTTCATTCTATGTAACATCAGTGTCAATGCCTGCCATATGTAGTAAAGTATATGCAGTAAAAGAGGGCGTTAAACACTATCAAAAAAGAAGTCATTATTCACATTTTCATCCTGGTCATGCACAGAGAAGGGAATTTCAATTGTGTCACAAAGCGACCAGCTTTTAAAAGATTTGACTATCGCTTTAGCCTAGCGGATTCCCTTATCTCCCTTCTATTTGTAAGGAACTGAGTGTAATACAACCATTTCTGCTAAGTTTATCTCGATTAGCACAAAGTAGAGAAAGAATAGTGTTTTTTTTTTCGTAGTCTGCTTACCCTCCCCGTATGTATGACTGACACCCTCTAGGACTTAAAAGCGGATGTCTAGGGGGCAGGGAGCCAACGGCACGAAGTAATGGAATAGGTAACCGGGAATGAGTGGTTGGCACGTAGCCAGTCATGGGCGTGGGGAAGTGGATGATATAAAATGCATGGTACAAAAGTTGTTGATAGGTGAGATTGCTGGAATGAGTGGTGGGGGAAACTGAAGGACCCTTAGAAAACCCACCCAGACGACACTTCGTCCACTACAAATCCCACATACGGACGTTTGGGATCGAACCTAGACCACCTAGGTGGGAGGCGAGCGGTCTGACCAATCGGCCACGGCACCGCCAGAATAATCTTTTGTTTGAATAATGTAATAAAGAATAAGTAGAGAAACGTCATGTTATAGAACACATCCGATTTTGAGAGGGGACCTCAAAATATGTATCTTGGGCGTAATCTCGATATAAAATTTTTTATTGGAATGCAATATTTGCTTACTTAAAATAGGTAAGTAGTGTAGAGAAAGTAATGACTAAATTAAATAATCTGATGTGTTCCACTCACATGACTTTCTTTACCCGCTCTCAAACAACTATTCTTACAAAAATATTTTTATCTACATTATGCTTCTCGAAATAGGTATTAGTAGAAATGCTCTTACTACTTGATTCCTTGTAGGCAGAAGGGATGGCTATATATTTAAAAAGCTGGTCCCTATGTGAACAATTGAAGTTCGGTTCGTTTTGTAAAGCCTGCAGTAAACAAGAGCGAGATGCAAGGAAAGGTAACCTCAATTAAGAAAAGTTGCGCAGTTTAAACTTAAGACCAATAAAAAGAAATTTCTTGGCAATGGTCAACTCTACAAGAAAAATACATATGACGTAAATTGTGTGTTTTAACGAGATCTACATTTTTGTGCAGTAAGTTTTTGTCTGTTTGTTACGGTTTACTAATTATGAAAAACATCAGAGAAAATTCATCATTTGCTTGAAAATCTTTGCGTCGTGTTCTTGGAAGATAAACTTAAATACCAAGTTTGGTATTCAACGGTGTTTAATTTTTGACGGTCTATACTATCCACAGACACACACATACACGACCTTTTTCTAAAAATGGTTTCTGCTAAAGGGGCCTCAAAACATATATTTCCGGTGACATCACGGTATCAAAGTTTTCGATGGAATACAGTGCCTTCTCTATACACAATGTGCATTGTTCGCGTAAAGAAAGTAAAAACGTAGTTCAAACATAAAGGTAATGGAATGCACATTTAGAAGCCCATGATGAAAATATGATAATCAGAGAACCACGTGACTTATACACAGGTTTTGACTGTATTGTGTTGTTTCCTGTGTTGAGATAAATTAGCAAGTAGTGGAATCCGGACGCTCGGCCACACCCGCCGGCTCACACATCCTAGTTAGCAGACCTGCAGAATGCGGACATGTTTTACTTTCACGTCATCTGTATACCAGCTTCTCAATGTCCAAACATGTCCCCCTTTTGCTTTCTGTTTACTTCCTAAAATGCTCAACTGTTTGTACTCCGTTCCACAAACAGACGTGGTCGCTAAGATGCGGACTCTTTGCCGGGAAATCCGAGGTTCGACTCTCGCCAGGAACATTCTCCGTAACTGAGGCTTTCTCCAGGTTTTCCTCAGTCCTGTAAATACTAAATACCGTGTGGGTACCCCAAACATTTCACCCAAAATTTTGATACGATATTTCACCAGAAATATATCTTTTGAGGTCACCTGAGTCCGCGCGGGTGTGTGTGTGTGTGCGCGCGCGCGCGTCGTTTTAGTTATCTGTCGACTTGTGGACCGCATAGCTCAAAAACGAAAAGTCCTTAAAAAACCAAACTTGGTATTTGAAATTCGTATATATCATCGTGGGTTCGAGTCCCGCCTTGGGCATGGGTGTTATATGTTTGTGTTTATGTGGGTGTTGTAAAAATAAGAAAACAGCAATCCAGTAATACTATAGAAAAACAAGGTAAAAACATAGGTAAATAAAAATAGGGTATACAGTGCCGGAGTCCCGATCAGACTCCGGTACCGTATTTTAATAAAAAAAAAAAAGGGTGCGACACAAAGATTTTGTGAAAAATCCCTCCACACAAACTACTCTTTCCATGGAAAAAGTTTCGAAAATTTTGATTTTCTCAAAAATGGCTCTTTAAAATACCCTATACTAAAGATATTTATATCACAAATAAAATGTATATGTTATATTTTCTGGGAATATCAACTGAAGATATGTTTATTCCGGCTGAATTTTGCTGAATTTATGCGTAACTGGTAAACCGTAAGCGATACACAAAAACTTAGCATACAAAAAATGTAGATCTCGTCAAAACTCACAATTTATGTCAAATATATTTTTTTTTCGTGGAGTTCACCATTTTTGGAATATTTCTTGTTATTGATTTCAGTTTTAAAATGCTTAAGATATTCATATACGAGAATTTTTCAACTCCTGGGAATGCAAAGAAACGGATTTCATCCACATGGCAACCAGCTTTTAAAAGATTTGACTGTCGCTTTAGCGTAGTTTATTCCCTTATTACTCTTCTATTTATAAGAACGCATTTCTATTAATGTTTACCTCGATTAGCATGACGTAAATAGGAGAATAAGCTTTTTAATAGTAATGTGATACCGAGATGTAGAGAAAGTAATTTGAATGGAACACATCCGATGTTTTAGTTTCTCCCAAAAATTAGATACCGAGATATATATGTTTTGTGAATTCCTGAATCCAAAAGAAAAGCATTTTTAGTAAAGGGTCAGTGTGTATGTCTGTCCGTCTGCGTGTGTGTGTCTATGGATAGCATAACTTAAAAAACGAAAAACCTGTTAAATACCAACCTTGACATTTAAGTTTAGTGTCTCCTAAGGATGCGACACAAAACATTTCAAGAAAACTCCCCACCCCACACTACTCTTTATATGGAAACATTTTCAAAAATGTTGATTTTCTCAAAAATGGCACAGACCATTTTAATTAAAATACCGTAATATATGGTAATATATAAATATATTTATATGACATATAAAATGTATATCTAGAATTTCCTGGGAATAGCCTTTGAAGTTTGTTTGCAAAACAGGTAGAGAAAGTTATGTGAATTGAACATATAGGATTTTTTGTAATATTTACAATTTCCTATATATTCTTTACTTTGCATTAGTATTAACACCAGCTTAAGCTTGTTGTATCTTAAACGAAGTGTGTAACAAAAACGCTACAAAATTTGATCTCGATAAACAAGAAGTGGTGATTTTGAATTGTCATATAATAATTGCGAGGGGCGTTTAATAAGTGCTCAGCAAAAAAACAGAAAAACAAATTATTTTTGACAGATTTTGTTTATTTTTCAACATAATCTTCTTTAAGATCAATACACTTTTCCCAACGTTTCTCCTACTGTTTTAAGCCTTCCAAAAAGCAGGTGTTCGGAAGGTCCTCAAAATAGGCATGTGTTTGGGAGATGACCTCTTCGTTAGACGTGACTCGTTTTCCGCCGCGCCACTTTTTTAGGTTGGAAATAAACAATCTGGTGAATACGGTGGATGTTGTAGTAGCGCAAACCTTAATTCTACAATTTTCGAAATTGAATCTGCGCAGGTGTGTACCCTTGCAATGTCTTGATGGAAGAGAATCTTTTTCTTTGCCAGATGAGGCCGTTTTCTCTTAATTTTTGCCGTTCAACCGGTGCATTAACGATGCACTATACCCTCCATTTTCCTTTCTGCAAGTAATCAATGTAGATCAATCCCCGCCCTCCAAAACGAGACCATCACCTTTCTGCTAATTTCACCGCCTTTGCCGTCTTCGGGGCCGTTTCGCCTTTAAAAATCCACTATATCAACTGTACTTTTG
Source organism: Hymenopus coronatus (assembly GCA_030762935.1). Lineage (NCBI taxonomy): Eukaryota > Metazoa > Arthropoda > Insecta > Mantodea > Hymenopodidae > Hymenopus > Hymenopus coronatus. The sequence goes on from CM060897.1 coordinate 36,177,244, forward strand.
TCCCTGGAGTGTAGTAGTGCATCCATGTTCCGTCTACAGTTATGTATCGACACAGAAACTCGTCAGGATTGCGACGGAAAAGTGCCAAACCAGATTCCGAACCGATTACAAGATTACGTTTATTCTACATTGAGAGCAAATGCAGCACTCATCTCGCCGAGACCTTTGTCAGATCTAATTTTTGGTGTAAAAATTGAGAACACTGTACCTTGTGATATGTCTGTGCCTTTTGCTATTTCGTGAACTTTGATTAGTTGATCCTGGACATTGTCAGTCACTTCTACTCGGCGTCTCGATGGATGTTCATCATTTATGGATGTACGGCCACGTTTAAATTCATTTATCCAATTGTAAATTGTTGCAAACGCATGAGCAGATGTGCCATGAACTTCAGCTGACTCGGCTTTTATCTCATTCGGTGTTAATCTTTTAAATGGAAGTGTTTAATCACCGCACGAAGCTCGTTTTCTCCCATCTTTCTAAATAAGCACAAGTTTGCTAATTCAAACGTCCATGACAACAAAACCACGTGATGGATATAGCTGAAACTTTAACTGCCATCTAGTAAAAGACGACTGTTACAAAATACAAAGGTTTTTTCGATGCTACGAGTATAATTTCTTGATTTTTCTAAGGATTTATTGAACGTCCCTGATACGGTTGTCTCATAAGTAATATAGTTTTTTTGATTTTGGTGTTTTGAACATTTATTGGGTTTCTTTGGTTTGGCAATCTATTTACAGAATGCCATGGCTGGTGTTGCGTACATTGCGAGCATGTATCAGTCTTCAGTTGTTAATAAACAATCACAAAATGGAGATAACAAAGTTTAATTTTTTCTAAAGCACGACTGGAACAAGATTATAAAGCCGCTGCCGCAGCTCGAAGAATATGTGAAGTGGAAGGAGAAGGTGTCGTTAGTGAGCGTGTGGCACATCGATGGTTCCAACGTTTCAACAATGTAGACGAAAATGCTTAAGATTTACCACGTTCTGAAAGACCTAAAGTATGAAATATTGAGGATACACACCAAGTTTTGCGAGAAAATTCGCAAAAAAGTACCCGTAGGCTTTCAAAAGCACTTGGTGCATCAAAAGATACCATACATCGCCACATTAAGACACTTGGAAAATCATTCAGAAGCTGTAGATCTGTACCTTACGAACTGATACCTCAACAGGCTCAACGTAGAGTGGATATCTGTCGTCAGCTTATCCGTAATTCTATGGATGATAGATTTGTCAGGAGAATTGTCACTTGTGATGAAAAATGGGTATAATTCCGAAACCCTGATGCTTCGAAACAGTGGCTTGATCCCCGTTAGCCTGCCAAAGTCATCGTTTAAAAAAATTGTAATGTGTGTCTGGAAGGAATTTTTAAGGTGTGATTCACTGGGAGTTTTTCCAAACCGGCGGGCGATTGATGTAGATCTTTACTCTCAACAACTGGAGCGAGTTCATGAAATTTTGAGACAGAGATACCCAGCATTAGTTATCCGAAATAAGAGTTCTATTGCAACAGGACAATGCAAGACCCCATACTGCACGAACCACCAATGGAAAAAATCAGGAATTGGGAGGAATCGAACCGCTATCACGCCCAACATACAGCCCTGATCTCGCACCATCAGATTATTATCTTTTTCGATCCATGGCCCATTTTCTATGTGGAAGCAATTTTGACAACATTGAAGCAGTGCAAGTGGTCTCACCGAATTCTTCGCATCAAACACCAGAGACTGGTACCATCGTGAGATAATAAACCTCGCTGAAAGATGGCTCAAGACCATAGAATCTAATGGTCTGTACCTTGAAGATTAGTTAATTGCTTGTCAGGACACATTTTAAATAATTATTTTTCTTAAAAAAACGACATTACTTATGACACAGTATCTATACAAATGGAACACTTTTCCCGAACCCATATGAACTTTAGCGAACGAAGCATGGGTACTGCATTAGATCAAACATGTATTAACAGGTTCGGCGTTGTAAAGTCTTCTTTAAGTCCTAGTTTATTTGTGTGTATATACGAGAGTATCAACCTTGTATCTGATATAGCTCCTCCTTGCCAAACTTTTGTTGTGTAAACGTTCTGCCAGCCGACCTATAATTAGAAACATCTGCCAACATTTCTCCATCTCAGTGGGTAACTAAACGTCTCGGGTTCGGAACCTAGCATTCCCACAGTATCTCAGTTTGGATTATAATTGAACCACTAAATACAAAAATCGTATATGTTCTAATCACATGCCTTTCTCTTGCTGTTCCACAAACAAGTTTTCTTTGAAAATATTTTTGTTTTATTTACATCATTTTAATCGAGATAAACATTACCAAAATTGCACCTATTATTTGATTCTTTTTAACTTGAAGGTAACTAAGGGAATTCACTAGGCTAAAGCGACAGTCAAATCTTTTAAAATCAGTTCGATATATGAAACAATTGATATTCGGTTCTCTTTGCTTGCTAGGAGTAAACAAAAGAGAGCAAAAAGAATTTTTTTTTCCCATTTGAGAAAAGTTTAAGTAACTTAAAACGAAAATAAATAACTCGGAATATCTCGAAAATAGTGAACTCTAAACACAAAAAAAATACAAAATGTAAATGACATAAATTGTGTGTTTTAGCAAACTCTACATTTTCCGTGTAGTAGCTTTTTATGTATCTCTTACGGTTGACCACTTTTACAAAAGCCATTCAGAATGAAGAGGTCTTCAGAGGCTATTCCCCGAAAATTCAAGATATACATTTCGTTAGTTATGAAAATATCTTAAACATGTGGCATTTTAATAAAATTCATTGGAGCCATTTTTGAGACAACCAAAATTTTCGATTTTTTTTTCCATGTGAAGGGTAGTTAAGGGTGGGGGATTTTCTTGTAAATCTTCGTGTCGCATCCTTGAAAGGTACTGAGCTTAAATATTAAGTTTGGTATTTAGCGGACTTCTCTTTTTGAGCTATATTGCTCAGACACACACACACAAACACGAACATTTTTCTAAATTTTGTTTGTATTCAGAGGGGCCCAAAACGTGAATTCCGGTGAAATCTCGGTATCGAATTTTTCTCTATACACTATGTACATATTACGTGTTGTAATTCGATACCGAGATTTCACCGGAAATATAGTTTTGAGACCCCCTGAATTCAAAAAAGGCGTTTTAGAAAAATGTCTGTGTGTGTCTGTGTACATGTGTGTATCTGTGGGCAGCATAGCTCAAAAACGAAAAGTCCTTTAAATACCAAACTGGCAATTTAAGCTCAGTAGCTTCCAAGGATGCAACACGAAGATTTTCAAGAAAATCCCCCCATCCCGAACTACTCTTTACATTGAAACATGTTAGACATTTTTGATATTCTTAAAAATGTTTATAGTGCTTTTGATTAAGATAGCGCATATTAAATATATTTACATGAAAAATAAAATATATATCTTTAATTTTCTGGGAATAGCCTCTGGACAAATTTATTCTGAATGATTTTTGCATAACTGGTAAACCGTAAGAGATTGACAAAAACTTACTTAACAAAAATGTAGAGTTCGTTAAAACACACAACTTATGCAGGTATTAAGTAGGTAAATACCTTTTTTGTGGAGTTGACTGTTTTTGAGATATTCCTTGTTATTGAGTTTTAAAATACTGTTACGTATCTCATACGGGAACTTGTCAACACTTGGCCACGCAAAGAAACGGACTTCAATCCCATAGCAACGACATTTTAAAACATTTGACTGTCGGCCTAACCTAGGTAATTCCTTATTTCCCTTCTCTAAGTAATGAAACCGTTCATCTTGATTAGCATGAAGTAGATAGAAGGATAATCTTATTAACAATAATTTGTTAGAGAAATGTAAGGAAAGTAATGTGAATGGATCACATTACGTTTTTATAACTGCAAAGATGAGAACATGTTGCCAAGCGTGAGGGGAGAGAGAGAGAGAGGGGGGGGGGATGTCCACATCTGCTAGCTTGCGTGGATAAAAGTCTATCCTGCGCTATTTTGTTGCAGCAGAAAGAGGTTATTAAGGTTATATTTAGCGAGCAGTGGTTACGTTCCAATTACCTCGAACACGGTAGCTTACATTTAGTGTGACAAAGTTTGAAGTTGCAACACGCGCGTTAATATTCACGACACAATATTCCGTGAACAAAAGCTCAGCTCTGTCCCGATAATACGATATGCGTGCGCGGTTAACCTTCTTGCCTAACGGTGCAACACTTCTTTACTTCTTCTTATTTTCCTCAACGGATTTAACAGCTGAATAACTGCAAGGTCGAGAAAGGAACCTATTGCAGCCTTCTCCATTATTACTTTCTCTAACGTGAAGCTAACATCCAACAAGTGCTGCATCACTGAAATGAGATGCTTTGGTTGTTATTTGTATAGCCCACTTTAACTTCAATGGTCATATCGGGGGCTTTGACTTGTGAAACAGCTCGTATTACTGTACGGTTAGAACTTTAGGTTACTCCTTTGTATATCACCAAGTACACACACATGCACTCTCACATACATACTTCCAGACTCTATGGGGGATAGGGAATAATTCTGGATAAAGAAAATCTGACCACTCGACCACGGAGGCAGTCAGTAACAAATTATTGTTTGTAAACTTATTCTGCTATTTCTTCATGCCAATCGTGATGCACATTAGCAGAAACGATATTATTACTTAGCTCCTTATAAGTAGAAGGGAAATAAGCGAATACACAAGGCTAAACCGATAGTCAAATGTTATAAAATGTGGTTGCTATGGGATTGAAATCCGTTTCCTTGCCTGGCCAGAAGTTGACAAGTTCCCGTATGAGAAATGCCTATTTTAAAACTGAAACTAATATCAGGGAATATCTCGAAAACGGTCAACTCCACGAAAGAATGTTTTACACGAATTAATTTCCCTAAAAGAATGGAGAAAAATCTGATTGTGTTCCATTCACATGACTTTCTGCACATCGCTATTACAAATTATTTTTAAAAAGCATATTCTTCTATTACTTTATGACAATCGTGATAAACATAAGCAGAAATTGACTTAACTACTTGCTTTCTTGTAAGTAGAAGGAAAATAAGGAAATGCACCCGGCTGAAACGTTAGTCAAATCTTTTAAAAGCCGGTTGCCATTGGTTGAAATCCGTTTCTAAAGCAGGGCCAGGCGTTTACAACTTTCTGTGAGAGAAAATTTTAACTATTTTAAATCTGAAACAAATAACAAGGAATATATCAGAAATGATCAATACAACGAAAAAAAAAAGTATATGACATAAACTGTGTGTTTTAATTTGATCTACACTTTTTGTGTAGATTTTTTCGATCTCCTACAGTTTACCAGTTAAGCAAAATTCAAAAAATTTCAGAATAGAGGACTTTAGAGGCTATTCCCAGAAAATTCAAGATATACATTTATTTGCTATATAAATATCTTTAATATACGGTATTTTAATCAAAATCGTTAGAGCCATTTTTGAGAAAATCAAAATTCTTGAACTTGTTTAATTTATGTACACAATGCGTGCATTTTACGAGGCGCAGGTTGTGAAATTTCTAGAATAAATTATTGAAGTTGTAATTTAAGAACGTCAACCTGCTTTGGATTAATAATCTGGTGTATTTTTGGTTTCTCTACTCAGAACATGGTACATACCTATATAGAGAAGGTACTACACTCCACCCAAAAATTCGATACCGAGATTTCACTGGAAATACACTTTTATGGTCCCTTGAATCCATATAAAACCATTTTAGAATTAGATCCATGTGTGCATGTGTGTGTCTGTGATGCCAATAATTCAAAAACGAAAAGTCGGTAAAATGCCAAAGTTTAGTATCTTCCAAGATTGGGACACGAAGATTAAAATTAAAATCCCCCACACTATACTACCCTTTACATAGAAAAAATATTTAAAATGTTGATTTTCTAAAAATGGCTCCAACGCTTTTGATTAAAATATCGTATATTACGATGTTGTTTTACTCCTGGCCGTGCAAAGCGAGCAGAGTATCAATTGTTTCACATAATGATCAGCTTTTTAAAATATTTGACTATCGCTTTAGCCTGGTGCATTACCTTATTTTGTAGGTTAATGTTTATCTCAATTGCCACGATTTGTATAAAAGAACTTTTTTCCATGTAAAGGTTAGTTTGGGGTGGGGGAAATTGTTTCTCAAAATCTACGTATCGCTGTAAGACACACTTAAATACCAAATTTGGATACAGGGGACGCTAAAACGTCTATTTTCGCTGAAATCTCGGTATTGAATTTTTTGGTAGAATGCAATTCCACTCTATACACTATATACATAGTACATGTAGAAAAAAGTAAAACTTCAGAAAGGTTGATTTATCATAAATAATAACTAGACGCTCCAAGGATGAAAGGAAGAAACACAGTCGACATGAAGTCGCGTGCCAGGGAACCAGACCCATTACGGAATCTTTTGTTTACGAAGAAATGGGTAGATATCTGTGTGAGGCCCCAAAGAACTGGCTTTGTGTTGGCTACGCACTTTGTGTGGGGTCGGGCAGGAAAATCGATTGGGGGATGGAGACCCCTTGAGCGCGTAAGTGGGGGAGGGATAGAACTAGCGTGCCCAATATTATTATTCATCCACGAGGCGATGGCCTCTGCTACATCATACCCGGCATTTAGCAGTCTCTCTGCTGATAAGAATAGCTTCGTAGAGGCACTCAACCAGAGAATGCTTTTAACTCGTTTGTTGAATAAAATACTGCATTTCTACAGCACAATTTTACACTACTTTTTGTGAAGCCGGGTGAGCACATTTATATCACCTTCACAGTAGGACCAACTTTTCTATTACCTCTTGCATTTACATAGTAGGCAGAGATAGTGTTTATTTATCTATCTGTCCTGGTTGAAGTTAAGGCCATAAGGTCTTCGCTTCTACTCTACCTGGCAATATATTACATGCAATACAGCAGTGATACAATGAATAAAGAACAAAATACATTTCTATACAGCTTAATAAAAACAAATATAGAAAGGTGGAACAAGTATACTGAAATAAAACAAAAAATTTGCTATGTTCCAATTATTGTTAAAAAGCTTATGGTTCTATTTACTTAATGCTAATTGAGAAAAAATTAGCAGAAATAGTCTTATTACTTGCTTCCTTGTAAGTAGAAGCGAAATAAGGGAGTACCATAGGTTAAATTGATAGTTAAAAGCTGGTTGCTATGTGACTGAAGTTCCTTTGTTTGTATGGACACGAGTTGAAAATTCATACATGAGTAAAGTATAAGTTTTTTAAAGCTGGAACCAATAACAAGGAATATCTCAAAAGCGATCAACGCCACGAAAAAATGTATGTGACGTAAATTGTGTTTTATCGTGATCTAAATTTTTTGTGTGGTAAGTTTAAGTCTATCTCTTACGATTTAGCAGTTAAGCAAAAATCAATAAATATCATCCATATTAAAGAAATCTTTAGAGGCTATTCCCAGAAAATTCAAGATGTACATTTCGAGATGTAAATAGCTTTAATATACGGGATTTTAATCAAAATCGTTAAAGCCATGTTTGAGAAAATCAACAATTTTAGAATTTTTTTCATGTAAAGGGTAGGTTGTGGTGGGGGCATTTTCTTGAAAAGCTTTGTATCGCATCCTTGGAAGAAATACCAAGTTTGGTACTTAACCATCTTTTCGTTTCTGAGCTATGCTCTCCACAGACACACACAGGGACCTTTTTCTATAAAAAAAAATAATTGAGACTCAGGGGACCACAAAACATTTATTTCCGGGGAAATGTCGACACGAATTTTTTGTTGGAATACAATACTTTCTCTATCCACTATGCACATTGTACATGCTGGCTAGATAAAGTAAAAAACTGGAAACAAAATTATTTTAAGTGAAATATTCATGCAGGTCGAAACGCATATTAATCACTGGATTCCATCCAAAAATTCGATATCCAGATTTCACCAGAAATGGATGTTTTTGGATCCCCTGAATTAAAAAAAAAATGTATGTCTTCCATTCACAAGACTTTCTCTACTACATCTCTGTAACAAATTGTTAAAAAACTTATTCATCTATCTACTTTATGATAATCGAGATAAACATTAGCAGAAATTGTCATTACTTGGTTCCGTGTAAGTAGAACGGCAAGAATCTAATGTGTTCCATTCACATGACTTTCTTTACAAACTATTGTCACAAAAGATTACTCTGTTATCCAAGTCGTGGCAATTGAGATAAACATTAACCTACAAAATAAGGTAATGCACCAGGCTAAAGCGATAGTCAAATATTTTAAAAAACTGATCATTATGTGAAACAATTGATACTCTGCTCGCTTTGCACAACCAGGAGTAAAACATCTGTAATATACGATATTTTAATCAAAAGCGTTGGAGCCATTGTTAGAAAATCAACATTTTAAATATTTTTTCCATGTAAAGGGTAGTATAGTGTGGGGGATTTTACTTTTAATCTTCGTGTTGTAATCTTGGAAGATACTAAACTTTGGCATTTTACCGACTTTTCGTTTTTAAATTATTGGCATCACAGACACAAACATGCACACATGGACCTAAATCTAAAATGGTTTTATATGGATTCAAGGGACCATAAAAGTGTATTTCCAGTGAAATCTCGGTATCGAATTTGTGGGTGGAGTGTAGTACCTTCTCTATATAGGTATGTACCATGTACTGAGTAGAGAAACCAAAAATACAATCCAAAGCAGGTTGACGTCCTTAAATTACAACTTCAATAATTTATTCTAGAAATTTCACAACCTGGGCCTCGTAAAATGCACGCATTGTGTACATAAATTAAACAACCTCATTGTTCTCCATACAAAGCTATCTCGGCTCGGATGTTCATCGATTTGCATCAATTTTTCACAAGGTCTTTGCTTTCCGAGAAAAATCGAAGCTAGGTTTAGAATAATCTTGCCTTAAGTCAATGCACCCACTCGAGAGCACTCATTTTGTGCTTTTCATGATACCCTACGCGGATAGTTATTTCTTAACTGCGAGTGGTCAGCGAGCTGACTTCTCACCGGGAGATCCCGGGTTCGATTCCCAGCTGGGGCGAGGAATATTTCTTTAACCAGAAGTATTCCCTATCCCCCACAGTGTCTAGAAGTATGTATGTGAGAATGAATGAATGTGTGCGAGTGTGTGTTAAGAGGAAATAAATAAATAAAAAAAAAACCATTTAAACCCAACGTAAAGAACCTACAGACAAAGAGTTGTTTCTGATGCCAAGTCCCCGATATGGCCTTAGATGTTAAAGGGGGCCTATATAAATGAAACAAGTAAAAAAAAAATATATATATATATACTCATTCTTCTACAACTCTTGTCTACAAAGTTTGTTACTGAAAATAAATGAATGGGAATATTGTGAAATTTAACGTCTGTCTCATCCTATTGTTATTATTATTATTATTATTATTATTATTATTATTATTACTACTTTATCTTATATGTACACTAAGTAGGAGAAATTTGATGTGGGGATTTCACCGAAAATTATCTTTTGAGGTGTTGTGAATTAAAAAAGAGATATTTTTAGAAAAAGCACAGTGTCCTCCCCAACCCTAATGTAAAGGGTACTTGGAAGTGGGGAAACTTCTTCAAAATCTTCGTGTCACATCCTTGAAAGATACTGAAGTTAAATATCAACTTTTTGGTATTTTCGTTTTTAGTTACACTCTTCAGACACAGACACACGCATGGACCTTTTTCTAAAAATGTACGTGTTTTCACTTTTTTTTAATCTTCTTTAGATTTAGGGGCACTTAAACAGGTATTTCCGGTGAAACCTCGGTATCAAATTTTGGTGTAGAATACAAAACCTTCTCTGTCTTATATATAGATATTATGTGTAGAGAAAGTAAAAAAAAATCCTGTGTGTTACACTCCCATGACTTTTTGTAGCTTTTCTACAAACAAGCTTCTTCTCTCTACCATGCTAATCGAGATAATCATTAGCAGAATTTCTTATTACTTAGTTCCTCATAAGTAGAAGGGAATGTGGTATGTTAAAAGTTATAGTCAAATGTTTTAAAAGCTGTCGCAATGCTATGGTCATTTATTCTGCTTGGCCAGAAGTAAACAAAAGAATCACAGGCGACTTCCTGTCTGTGAAAAGAATAAGTATTTTAAAATTGAAACTAATAAAAGGAATATTTCGGAAACGATTAACTCCATAACAAAACTGTAAAGGTCATTAATTGTATTTTTAAGGAGACTTTTAATTTTTTGTAGTAACTGTTTGTCTACCTCTTACGGTTTACTAGTTAATGCAAAATTCATCCAGAATGAAAAGGAAGTCAGAGCCTATTCCCAGAAAATGTAATATACAAATTTTATGCATTATACAAATATCTTTAATATACGGTATTTTAATGAAAATCTTTGGAGCTATTTATGAGAAAATCAAAATTTTCGAAAATTTTTCCATCTAAAAGGTAGTGGAAGGATTTTCTTGAAAATCTTTGTGTTGCATCCTTGGAAGATATGGAACTTAAATATCAATTTTGGTATTTAACCGACTTTTCGTTGGAGTTATGCTGTCCACAAACACACAGACACACACTGACCTTTTTTCTAAAACTGTTTTTTTTTTATTCATCAGATTTCGAAACATATTTCCGATGAAATCTCATTATTGGATTTTTGGGTGGAATACAAAACCTCACGATCTACTATGTACGTTGTACTTATGTTCTAGAGAAGGATATGCAGTTTAAAATTTAATAGTGTGCTTTATCTTAATATTATAGCACCGAAAAATAACCCTTTATTGCTTTAAAGTTTTACAAAAACTTTGTATAGCATAAAAAAACAACAGCAGCGGCAGGAGTATACAAGGACTTTCATTCAAAGAGTCTCAAAATATATATATTTCCGGTGAAATATCGACATAGAATTTTTGGATAGAGTACAATAATTCAATTTTATTTTATCCAGTGTCCAACATTACATCCATGCAAGCCCTCATTCCCCACTGGGATACAGAAACAGTGGTGTTAAAAACGTTTAAAAGTGGAAAAATTAAAAAAAAAATATTTTCGATAGATCTCACTACTCAATCTCACGCAAATGCAATGAAAAGTAAGATTATGTGTATTTTTATGATCTAGGCGAATTATAATGTTATTTCTACCGCTCCCCTTCCCCCTCCCCCATCTATGACCCACATACCTCTAAATAGATAAAAAGAAAAGAAAGTATACATTGAAATATTTGGTGGAAAGGTTGTTCAGGTTTAGAGTGAACATTTTCTGTCTATGGTTGCGGAGTTACTGCAAAGCCGTTTCTTCTTATTATTCGGTTTCTCTACAATTCTAAGGGGCAACCCAAGAACTCATAACTTACTCCAAGTTTGAGTATGCCTGTAAGAAAAACAACACTGTTGTATCCTGCTTATATCTTTCCATTTCACCACAAGGAAGACAAAAGTGCTCCTCCGAACAGATTCAATTTGAACAGAAACTTTCTGATGGCAGATTTCAACCGAATGTGATTTACCTCTCTTGGGTCGAACACGTGCCTACATGAGGAAGGTTACAGGCTTACAGAATTCTCCTCAACTAATCCAGGAAAGGAAACATAGGTACATGACCCCGGCAATTTGTTACCAAAATAAGTCACGGGTGCTTAAAAGAGAATGAAAACTCTTATATGTTCCATTCACATTCAACAAACTATTCTTACAAAAGCTAATTGTTCAATCTACTTCGTGCTAATCCACATAAATATTGACAAAAATGTTTTATTAGTTAGTTCCTTATAAGCAGAAAGGAAATAGGGGAGTAAATAAGGCTAACCATAGTCAAATCCTTTGAAATGCTAGTCATTATGTGAAACAATTGAATTTTGGTACTGTTTGCATGCCCAGGAGTAAAACGAAAGGTAAAGGAAACGAATATTGCAACTTTCTGTTTGAGTAAAGTATACCATTCCAAGATTGAAACCAATAACAAGGAATGTCTTGAAAATCGTTAAAGCTACAAAAAACACTTTCTATACAAACTATTATTATAAAAGATTATTCCTTACCTACATCCTGGTATTCGAGATAAATATTACCGTATTAGTTCCTTCTAAGAAGAAGAGAAATAAGTTAATACACTAGGCTAAAACGGTATTCAAATCTTTTACAAAGCCGATCGATATATGAAGCAACTAAAATTAGGTTTTCGCTTTGCATAGCCAGGAGTCAAACAAAAGAGAGATGAAACAAAAGATGACCTCTCGTTTGAGAAAAACTTTATTACCTTAAACTTGAAATCAATAACAACAAATATCTCGGAAACGGTTAACTCTACGAAAAGAAAGAAAAGACAAAAAAGGATGTGTTTTTGGTGTAGTAAGATTTTTGCTTACCTCTTGCGGTGTACCAGTTATGCAGAATTCATCCATAAAGAAGGTCTTCAAAGACTATACCCATACAATTCAGGATACACATTTAATTTGTCTTTATTATTATAGTTAACTATATTAATTAATTTAATTAATCATCTTTAATCAACAACGACAACATTTTAAAGAACTTTTAAATGTAAAAGGTAATTTGAAATGGGGGACTTTCTTGAAAATCTCGTGCTGCGACCTTGGAAGATAGCGTAATTGCGAACGTTGATATTTAACGTCTTTTCGTTTTTGAGCTATGCCATCCAGACACATACACACATACAGACACACTGATATTTTTCTAAAAGAGCTATTTTTTTTATTCAGCGGCTCTCAAAATATGTATTGCCGGTGAAATCTCCGTGTTGAACTTTTGGGTGGGATGCAATACCTTCTCTATATGTGTAGACAAACTAAAATGTATATGATGCATTTGCGTGTGTTTATTGAAATTTACATTATTAAGTAAGTTTTTGTCTATCTCTTAAGGTTTAAAATCAAGATATGCATTTTATTTCTGTAGTAAATACCTTTAATATACGGCATTTTAACCAAAATCATTAGAGGCAATTTTGAGAAAATCGAAAATATCTTCCGTGTAAAGGATAGTTTGAGGTGCAGGGTTTTTCCTAAAAATCTTCGTTGACGACATTCTTTGAAGATATTAACCATAATATCAAGTTTGGTATTCAACTAACTTTTTGTTTTTGAGCTATGCTATCCCTAGACTGCCGCGCACACACACGCATACATTTTTTTCTAAAAATGATTTCTTTTTATTCAGGAGTCCTCAAAACTTGTATTTCCGGTGAAATCTTGGATTAAATTTTTGGATGGAATACAGTATGTTTTCTACCTATTATGTATGTACATGGTACGTGGTATGAAAGGTAATAAAACGATACATACTGGGTAAAGAAAACTTTGTAAATGTAACACATTCTTGTGATATCTCCGTATAAAATTTTGGTTCGAATGCAACCCTTCTCTATCCAAAATCGTAAAGAAAGTGATAAGACTCATATTTTAACTTTCTCTAGCAGGTCATTTTCAGTGCACATAGTGGATGCAGAACGTATAGTATCCCACCCAAATATTCGATACCCTTCTCTATCCAAAATCGTAAAGAAAGTGATAAGACTCATATTTTTACTTTCTCTAGCAGGTTATGTACAGTGCACATAGTGGATGCAGAACGTATAGTATCCCACCCAAATATTCGATACCGAATTTACATCGGAAATGCATGTTTTGGGGTCTCATGGGTCCATTTTTTTTAGAAAAATTCTGTGTGTCTGTGGACAGAATACCTCAAAAACCAAAAGTAGATTAAATACCAAAATTGGTGTTAAGTTCAGTAGCTTCCAACAAGGATGCGACAAGAACATTTTCAGGAATATTCTTCCACCCAAACTACCCTTTATGTGGAGTAGAATTTTGATTTTCTCAAAAAATGGCTCTAACGAATTTGATTAAAATACCGTATAGTACATATATGTGCATCATAAATAACATACATCTTTTGAATTTTCTGATAATAGCCCCTGAAGAGCTCTCTATTTTGGTGAGTTTTGCATAATTTTGCATAACGGTAACACGTAAGAGATAGACAAAAGTTTACTACGCAACAAATGCAGATATTGTCAAAACACATAATTTATGTCATAAAGGTTTTCTTGTATAGTTGACAGGTTTAGAGATATTCATTGTTATTGATTTTAATTTTAAACTAATTAACTTTCCTTAAACGGTAGCCTGCAAAGCGAATTGGAACCTCAATTGTTTCACATAACATTCAGCTTTTAAAATATTTGACTATCGCTTTAGACTAGTGTATTCCCTTATTTCCCTTCTACAGGGAAGCAAGTAATAAGACCAATTCTGCTAATGCTTATTTAGATTAGCATGATGTAGATAAAAGATTAATCTTTCGTGAGAAAAATTTGCTTGTGGAACAACTACAGAAAGTTGTGTGAATGGAACTTATCAGATCTTTTATTTGCTTACCTGTATCAGTATAGTAATTTCATGGCAACACTGCAAGAATTGTTCGGTTCACAGACTATTGTTGCGATACAAGGGTTCAGAGCTGCTTTGCGAACAAAGTCCTTCATTTAGCTGAAGAGAAGATGCAATATAAGCCTGGTTTAAGGAACGACCGCACTCTCCTGGCCACACAAACATTCCAAAACCGCAGGCGTTCTGAAGACGGGTATGATGTTCGGGATGAAGCCATACAAAGCTTCTTCCGCCATGTTAAAATATAACTTCACATTGATTTTCGGTACTTTCATTATAATAGTTTGACCTTTATTGGAACTATGTTTTTAAACTGCAAAACTGCCCACTATAGATATAAAAATTCCGTAATTTTATTTGAACACCTGTAAAGATACCTTATTTTGTTTGTTTGTGTGTATGTGCCGTGCGGGCGGGAGAAGTATATTAACTTTTCCTATCCATTATTTATTATTACTTTCTCTAGAGATAGAGATAATGTTTAACGCCCGGTTTTACTACTATGGCAATACAGATGATATACATGGAATGAAGACAGAGTACCGGTGAAATGCGATTGCAGGAGAAACCGGAGAAAACTATCCCCTGCGCCGCTTTGTCCACCATAAATCCCGCAAGCAGCCACTTGAGATCGAACACGGGTCGCCTTGGTAAGAGGCGAGTGGTGTAATCACTCGGCCACGCCGCGACTATTTACATTCTCTATGTATTTAGTAGGTATAGAGTTTTGTTTTTCTTCCCCCATTTATACAGCCTCCTTTAACATCTAAGGTCATATCGGGGGCTTTGATTTAGAAACAATCCGTTGACTGTAGGTTCTTTAAAAATAAAATTATCAATAACCCAAAGTTACTTTCTCTACTAGTACTATGTACATAGTGTATAGAGAAGGTATTGTAATGCACCCAAAAATTCGATACCGAGATTTAACCGGAAATACATATTTTGGGTCCCCCTGAATCCAAAAAGAGCATTTTTGAAAAAAAAAAAAAAGTCCGTGTGTGTGTCTGAGGGCAGTATAGCTCAAAAACGAAAAGTCCGTTAAGTACCAAATTTGGTATTTAGGTTCAGTATCTTCCAAGGATGCAACACGAAGATTTTCAAAAAAATCTCTCCACCCCAAACTACCCTTTACATGGAAAAAATTTAGAAAATGTTAATTTTCTAAAAAATCACTAACGATTTTGATTAAGATATCGTATATTAAAGATATTTACCTGACAAATAAAAGGTATATCTTGAATTTTCTGTGAGTAGCCTATGAAGACTAATTTATTGTGGATGAATTCTACGGAATTTTGCATAACTGCTTAACCGTAAGAGATGGACAAAACTAACCACAATTCCTGCTAATCTCGATTAGTATGAAGTAGATAGAAGAATAAGCTTTTTAACAATAATTTATTACAGGGATATAGAAAGTCATGTAAATGGAACACATCTAATTTTTTAAAATTGCGTCAGGTGACTCATATTTATTAGAATAATGCATTTAGACAGAAAAAACGTATTATTTAATAAACATACAGGCTAGAATTTTGATTAATAGCAAAATATCACTATTATTGTGAATAATAAATATATCGTATAAAATCCAATAAAATATATTGCTGTGACTTTTCCAAATTTCACAGATGCATCACCTTAAAGTCACATGGGTTTTTATTAACTTTTTTTCAATAATATCTACACAAAGCTGTAACGTGTGCTATTGTATGTTGCGTTACCATTTACACAATGGAAACAGCTTCGTGGGAATGCTCATGGACGCTATGCCCATTAAGATTACTGGAAATTCCGTAGCGCTGCTAATATTCCAAATATCTCATACCTTTACTGACTGGGCCTCAAGCACAGGCGTATTGACTAAATTGGATACCTAAACCCGTATTTGGGAAGATGAAAATGCTTCTGATGTTCATAAATCAACCTATACTAAGCCAAAGTCAGCTTCGATTTTTGCTTTGTCTTCAACGTACTATTTACATAATAGGTAAACAAAATCTAGATCTCGATAAAACGTAAAACTTATGTCAAGTACGCTTCCTTTTTGTTGAGTTAACCGTTTCCTAGATATTCCTTGCGGTTGGCCAATACTTAATATTGTTTTCAAATTGTGTCATTTGTTTTTATTTTGTTTTACTCCTAGCCATGCAAAATTTCAATGACAGACATAGGGACCAGCTCTTAAAAGATTTGACTATAGCTTTGGTCTACAGTGACTTTCAAATGGGATAAGGTTTGTCCTTGAGCGCCACCAGGCCGACAACCAACCGGAGTGCTGCTGTGTTGACATATTGCATTCCCGCTTAACTGGGGAGTAACGCGGGGAGTGATTCCGTCTCTCACAAATACTACTTATACTTTTTTTTTTTTTTTTTTTTGGTAGTGTTTAACGCCCGCTTTAACTACTAATGGCACCGCAGGCGGTACTACTTATACTACTACTCTATACAAAGTATTCAAATTTTGCACAAAAAAAAAAAATACGAGGAAAATAGGGAGTAATGTTCGTAGCAGAACCGTAAAAGCCACAGATTTTTAGCTCAAATAGTTTTCATAATACACATGAATAAACATTATCTCGCCAGGCAGATTTGCATGTGTGCGAGTGATAGGGAACTGGCAAAGCAGAACACAATAACGCATCTCATTCGCTGCAGCGTAGAACTCTTCCTATTTGAAAAAAAAAAAAAAAAAAAAAACATTGTAGTATATTCCGTTTTTTCCTTGTACCTACAACGTAATAATAAGACCATTTCTGCTAATGTTTATATCGATTAACATAAAGTAGAAGATCAAGCTTTGATAGGTATATTTTGTTCCATAATAAGTAGAGAAAGTCATATGAATGTAATTCAAAATACTTTTTATTATTTGAGCACCAAGTGCTGCATTCCATAAACGTCACATGATCTATAAAAACAGAACCGGTTCATTAACTCTTGCAATTGAAGGTTGTTTGGTGAACAGAGCGCCATTTCCGATACAAGACAATTGCTTTGGTTACAGTTATGCATCCAAACCGCAAATTCTTCGGAAGTCTGTTGCAATGCTGATAAAAACGTCAAAAATGCATACATCGAGACATTACCGACCACAAGACATCATGCAGAAATGAAACTCTGTGAAGAATGTAGTTCCAAGAGTCAAAGACAGGTGTTCCGGTGTGAAAACAACCTTTCCACAAGTATGCGCACAAAAATTATGACTTCTTTTGGGGAAACGATCATTCAGAATACCTCACTTTTTATTTTTAGAAAAATATCACTGGAGATACGACTCCGGTAACTTGCATTCCAATTCTACATTTCCTATTTTCCAGCTAAAATCTTCATATAACACAACATAATACCTATCTATAACAATTAGCATTCCACTGAAAAGAGTGTAACACAAAACAATTGATAATCGATATGCTTCACCTAACAAAGTTTTTGCTTTCTCTGCAACATATGTATACAGAGGTTAGAAAATAATTAGACGCAAGTTCATTCGTTAAAAATTTGATGTGTTAGAATCACATACTTTCTCTACATCTCTGTAACAAATTAATGTTAAAAAGCTTATTCTTCTATCCACGCCATGATAATCGAGATAAACATTAGCAGATATTTTCTTTATTACTTGATTCCGTGAAAGTAGAAGGTAAATAAGGGAATTCACTAGGCTAAAACGAGAGTCAAATCTTTTAAAAGCCGGTTGCCATGTGATTGAAATCCGTTTGTATACAGGGCCAGGAGGTTACAACTTTCCATATGAAAAAAGTTTAAGTATTTTAAATCCGACACAAATAACAAGGAGCAGCTCACAAAGGGTAAATTCCTCGAAAAATGTATTTGACATAAATTGTGAGTTTTAACGTGATCTAAATTTTTTGTATAGTAAGTTTTTGTCTATCACTTACGGTTTAACAGTTACGCAAAATTCAGCAAAATGTATTCAGAATAAAGAGGTCTATAGAGGCTATTCCCAGAAAATTCAAGATATACATTTTGTTTCCCATATAAATATCTTTAATATAAGGAATTTTAATCAAAATCGTAAGAGCTGTTTTTGAGAAAATCAAAATTTTCGCTTTTTTCCTTGTAAAGGGTAGTTTGGGGTGAGGGAAATTTTTTCAAAAACTTCGTGTCGCATCCTTGGAAGATGTTCGACTTAAATATCAAGTTTGGTATTTTATCGGCTTTTCGTTTTTGAGTTATCGTGTTCACAGACATGCGGACACACACGCACACACACGAGCCTTGTTTTGAAAATACTGCTTTTGATACATGGCACCCTAAAACGTATATTTCCGTTGAAATCTCGGTATCGAATTTTTGGGTGGAATGCAATATCTTCTCTATACACCACTACATAGCATATACAGAGAAAGTAAAAATGACTGTTATACATTTTAAAACAATTTACAAGTGTCTAAAATAAAATCAAAGCTTTATGAAAAACTAAAAAACTATCTGACGTTGTGAAAATATATTATCCTCCAATAACGACTTTGTATTAATGATTTTACTTTCTCTACTCTTCTACTATGGATATATTGTAAAGCATTCCGCCCAAAAAATCGATACCGCTATTTTACCGGAAATACAGGTAAAACAGTATAAAAATAGTTTTGGAAAATGGTCCGTGTGACTCTGAACATGATAACTCAAGAACGAAAAGTCGATTAAATACTAAACTTGGTATTTAAGTTTAGTATCTTGCAGGGATGCGAAACGAAGATTTTGAGAAAAATCCACCCACTCCAAACTACTCTTTACATGGAAAAAATTATAAAACATTTATTTTCTCAAAAATGGCTGTAACGATTTTCATTAAAATACCATAAGATAATTTATATGGCAAATAAAGGGCATATCTTGAATTTTTCGGAAATAGCCTCTCTTTATTTTGAATGAATTTTGCGTAACTCATAAACCGCAAGAGATAGAAACTTACTAAACAAAAATTGTAGATCACGATAAAACAACCAATTTATGTCATATACATATTTTTCGTGGAATTGACCATTTCTGAGATATACCTTGTCATTAGTTTCAGATTTAAAATACTTAAACTTTTCTGACACGGAAAGTTGTGGCCTTGCAAATAAACGAATTTTAACTACATGGCAACCGGTTTTTAAAAGATTTGAATATCGTTTTAGCCTAGTGTATTCATTTATTTTCCTTCTACTTTAAAGGAAGTAAGTAATTAAGAAACTTTCTGCTAATGTTTATCTCGATTATCATAAAGTAGATAGAAGTGTATACTTTTTAACAATATTTGTTATGGCGATATATAGAAAGTCATGTGAAGGAACACATCAGATTTTACATTCTCCAGCGCGCATGTACAATGTACATAATAGGCTTACATTGGTTTTGAATTTTATAATACGTTTATACTCTTTGAAGTGTTGTCGCCATGCATTTGTTTCTAACAACTTTCTAGAAACAATATGGGTATAACAATATGCATTATAACGACTCGATAGAAAATTAAGGCTTTTTTAAGAATAGTTTGTCAAAGACGTGAAGTCACACCTCAGATGTTTTAAACTGTTTCGTCTTTAACTTCTATGGCCATTTCGGAGCTTTCACTTGAGAAACTATTTATAGTATTCATCAAGTGGATGTTATTCCTTTGTATCATGAAATATCTTATGTGTTCTATTCACATTACTTTCCCTACCTATTCGGCAACAATTATTCTTACAAAAGTTTACTCTTCTATCTGCCCCGTGCTAATCGAGAAAAACATTAGCAAACGTGTTCTTATACTTACCTCCTTGCAAGTAGAAGGGAAATAAGAACATGCCATAGGCTAAAGTGATAGCTAACTCTTTTCATGCCAGTTTCTTCGTATGACCAGGAGTAAATAAGAGATATAAAACCAGATGACCGCCCGTTTGAGAAAAGCACAAGTATTTTAAAATTGAAACCAATAACAAAGACTATTTCGAAAATAGTTAACTCCACAAAAAGTATAAGACATAAATTCTATTCTACATTTTCTATGTAGTAAGATTTTGTCTATTTCTTACAGTTTACCAGCTATAAAAATCCTCCAGGATAAAAAGGGGTTCAGAGGCTATTCCAAAAAAAATTCTAGATATACTACTATTTGATCAAAATCACAAATCAAAATTTTCGAAAAGTGTTCCATATAAAGTGTGGTTTGGGGTAGGGGATTTTCTTGAAAATCTTCCTGGAAGATGATTAATTTAAATACCAAGTTTGATATTTAACAGACTTTTCATTTTGTTCGCGGACACACACGCACGCGCGCTTTTCCTAAAAATATTTCTGTTTTATTTAGAGGAACCTAAAGCGCCTATTTGCTGTGAAATCTCTGTATCGAATTTTTGTGTGAAATAATATACCTTCTCGTACTATGATAGAAAAAGTAAAAACACTAACATTCACGCTTTCTATTTTGTGTAAGGAGAATGGAACCCAAAACCTCTGAGCTGAGAACCAAAATGCAGACCATTCCACTTGAGAGCTAGTCTTCTATTGGCGAGAGATTATTGAAGACGCTGAAGTCAGAGGCTCTAATATCATTTAGACGTAGATAATGAGTAAAAGCGGAACAAAGCAATTACCAACGATCTGAGAGCAAAGCTACATTAATTATAAGCGTTTAATTGGTGCCGAAACCTTGAATCAGCAATCTGGAATAATAACAACGTGCTTCAATTTTCACAGTCGTGTACTTTGAGGTGTAAGAAGTGAGAGCTCTGGAAAAACATTCGATATAACTGTGTAGAGTTAAAACTACTACCATGTAGTCTATTTAACAAAATATTTCATTGTTGACTTTGGTTTTTTTCCCTACATAATATGGGGAATTCAATATCGCTTTAGGTAATTTGACATTAGCACTGTGCTAGCAGGTGTATTGAAATCAAAATATGAAGCTCTATATAACAAAGTACTACGCATTGTATGAGATAAAAATATTTTATGATATTGATTTAATTGTTTTTTCACACTAGCCATCTGCAGGCCAGAATAGGTAGAGTCAGACTGAACTTCAATACCATAGCCGCCATTTGAACCACGAATCTCCCGGTCTCTAGCATGTTGCTCTACCACTGTGCTACCATGACAACATTCCGGCAGGGAATTAAATTTCTCAACTGACTCGCATGTTTCCCGGTATGATGTGTATATATACACACACTCACACGGATGTTTTACTAAAATTCTTTTTTTTGTATTTAGAGAACCTCAAAACGTGTATTTCCAGTGATATCTCAGTATCGAACTTTTGAGTGGAATGTAATTCTTCCTCTGCTTACTGTACGTGGCAGAAAAAGAAAAATCCCTTGTGGTATAGTCACACAATTTCTGCATCAATCAATCAGCGAATATTCGCAAAATAGTATGCAATACCGGGCTTATCTTAAATAACGCAACTGCGACCGCCGGGTCTGACTGCAGCTCGTATCGCGTTTAAAGACCTCTCTCTGTGGTAGCTGACTCACGGTATTTGCCGTTCACTTTAACATTGTTTGCCGCTGTGCAGTAACGTTTTGTGAAGCTGTGTGTAGTTTAAATGGTTTATACCACATCACAGCATTCATTTATTGTGTAGATTTTGCTCCAACGCAGTTGCAATGTCCTGGCCTCGTAACAATTTATAGGACATTAAAAACATTTAAATTGACTGAATCCGTCTTAAAACAAACAAATAAACAAAAATAAAGAAGGAAATAAAAACCCAGGCAGCCAGTAGTTCTAATTGAGAATAATATTAGACAGGAAAATCACTACTTCAACACCTACAATGCATTTTTATGACAGAATAAATAAGGCATTTTACAGAACTAAATTCTTGGGATTATTATCTGTGAGATGTTTAAAAATAAAGTATATGTAAAAAATCTTAATACCCTTGAAGAATTAGAACACAGTATCAGGCGTAAGTTTTCCAAAATTTAAGTAACAGAGTGTGCAATAAATAATGTGTTTATCAGATGCAGGACTTGCATGGATGCAGAGGATCATCCTTTTGAACATGTATAAGGAAAGATGCGCGTAGCATTTATATTACGTATAGGTATTTCCGGTGAAATCTCTTGGAATCGAGTGCGTCAATGTAACTTTAATGAGATACCTACTTTAACCAGTAGAGAAACTAATTTCTTTAATACAGCATTAGTTTTCAATTATTTTATCTATTACTGTAATGAAAGTGAAAGATTAGTTAATGGTGTACAAGCAATAAAGGGTGATCGTTACATCACTTGTTTCCAAAGCGTTTTATAAGAATTTTGTTTCCTAGAAATGACGAATAAATTGCCATCTGCATTTCTTACTCCAATATTTCGCAACAGTGTATAAAGCTTTGTAGATTTTCAGGAAGTGTATCCAAAGTTGCACGTTTGACTGCTTTTATGTTCAACTCATCTTCTACCCTAATCTATGGTTTTGAAGCGAGAAATAAACTGGAGACTACAGAATCAATGTTTGTTGATATATTTTGCTGTCATAAAACTACTCTTGATTCACATTAACGTAAAAGTATTAAGTAGGCTTTGGACAAGTCGTATAAACTGCGATTTTAATACATTTATTTCATGAATTTGGAAAATAAATGTTATTCTAAATATTAAATGCTCAGAAAATATTAGAAAAGCTGTATTATGGGACCAACAATGAAATTTAGCCTTTTAGAGTGCTAGTTGCATTCAAAAGGTGTTTTACCATGTACTATATTGTAACTGGTCCTTGCCGACACGTAATCGCCGCAGGCTTGTGAGTGGCATGCTTTCAAATATATAGCAATTGTTGCACCTGTGTAGTCGACTTATTTTCAAAGTTCAGCACCATTGTCGCAGGTGTTCGAAAAACTATTACAAGAAGAGCGGCGGGAATAACCCAAAGCCTTGGAATGCAACATCTGAGCGCAATGGACACTGCGAGAATGTCAGCTTTTTCTGGAAATTTCTGTTGACATCATCGATAAGTCTAAAAGAAAGAGCTGCAAGCCGGCGAGTCGGTATTCGACTGCGATTTCACAGCGTGCAGCAATTGTGTCGAAGCGACGAGACAAGAATTGGATTACATCGAAGTGACGAAAGAAAATTGTTCTGTAGAATTGTTGTGAAAGCATCTAAATAAAGAGTCGCCCTTACCATGCTAACTTCATATACCCAAGGTTGCGGGTTCACATCCGGTGAAGGACGATGGATTTTTTCAGGCGTAAAGATCCTTAACATGGCTTCCTTCGTAAGGGAAGTAAAGCCGTGGGTCCCATGTAGATTTACGACACGTAAAAGAACCTCCAGCCTGATAGAGAGACCTCTGAGGAAAATTAAGCGGTCTTTCACGCCCAGTATAGAATGGGATGCTGAGAACCACAGCAGTTAAAGAGCCTCCATAAATAAAACATCTTTTAATTTTTATCTAAATAAAGACTAAGTAATTAGTTTTTGAAGTAAAATAAGGAGATTTCCGTTACAATACTAAACCAATTAGGTATACAATATACAAAGGACCTGTCACCCTCCAAGGTGTAGTGGTTATCATGCTAGCCTCATATACCACGGTCGCGGGTTCAAACTCGGCGAACGATGGATTTTTGTGGACGTAAAAGAACCTCAAGCCTGATAAAGAGACCTCTGAGCAAAATTAATCAGTCTTACACGCTCAATATAGAATGGGACGCTGAGAATCATAGCCGTTAAAGAGCGTCCATAAATAAAACTCAATTTTCATTACAAAGGACCTGAAATGTGTTACAGTATTATTACATTAATTAGTTTATTTACACAAGTTCACAACATTACACCATAAATCTGAAACGAAACTTCGTGGAGCCTGGTTTCAGGAAAATATTCCTTCCGAGTCTTAGATAACATTCTTAGACAGAGAGCGAGGGAGGGAATGGGAGGAAGAGAAAAGAACCATGCTTGCTTAATATAGGCTCTATTGTATAGTAATTCATTAGTGATATGACGATTCAAATGTAGCTATTATTGAATTGTCGTGGGTAATTAATAACTATTTCGTTACTCTGTCATCTTAACAAACATGGCTACCACTGAAGATCAAGCAAATTCCTAAAGTGCTAAATTTCATTTTTACTTTCTCTATACCTACTATGTACATAGTGAGTAGAGAAGGTATTGCACTCCACCCAAAAAATCGATACCGAGAGTTCACCGGAAATATATGTTTTAGGGTCCCTTGTATCAAAAAAAAAAAAGCATTTTCAAAAAAAGGTCCGTGGTCGGTATTTAAGTTTAGTATCTTCCAAGGATGTGACACGAAGATTTTGAGAAAAATCCCCTCATCCCAAAGTACCCTTTACATGGAACTTTTTTCGAAAATTTTGATTTTCTTAAAAATTTGATTAAAATATCGTATATTAAAGATATTTACCTGACAAATTTCAATGTATATCTTCAATTTTCTGGGAATAGCCTCTGAAGCTTACTTTATTCTGGATGAAATTTACGGAATTTTGCATAGCTCCTAAACCGTAAGAGATAGATAAAAATTTACTACACAAAAAATGTAGAGCACATTAAAACATACAATTTATGTTATGTACATTTTTTTCATGGAGTTGATCGTTTTTTTTTTTGTTTTTTTTTTAGATATTCTTTATTTTTGGTTTCAGCTTTAAAAAAGAAACTTTTCTCATATAGGAATTTGCCAACTCCTGTCCACACAAACAAAGGAACTTCAGTCACATAGCAACCAGATCTATGGTACTTCCTTATTTCGCTAATACTTTTAAGGAAACAAGTTATAGGAAAATTGCTGCTAATTTTTTCTCGATTAGCATGAAGTAAATAGAAGAACAAACGTTCTAACAATAATTTGTTGCAGGGATATAGAGAAAGTCACGCGAATAGAACACATCAAATTTTAATGTGTTCCAACACTACTGTGCTTGTAGTGTCTTTCTGGATATCGTGACTCTATTCATAATGCACTATAAGCGTGCCAGTTTCAGCTGAAGGTCAGAGATTGACTTTAACAGCCAATTATCGGATGACTAATGAGCTACCATTTAATACAATTCTCTCTCATCCATCTCTTACTCTCTAACCGTAAAAAAAATATTTTTTTCTTTCTCTACCAACCAAAGGAACTACTGTATTCCAATTAAAAATTCAATGTCAAGATTTCTTCGCGAATATATTCTTTGAGAATCTCTGAATTAAAAAGCGTATTACTATCTCTAGCCCATATGTACAATGCACATAGTGGACAGAAAAGGTATTGTATTCCACTCAAAAATGTAATGTAAAGATTTAACCTAAATGTTTCTTTTTTATTGCTCCCTTTAACATCTAAGGTCATATTGGGGGCTTTGTACTAGAAACAACTCGTCTGTAGGTTCTTTACGTTTGGTCTAAATCATTTTATTTTCCTCAAGCACTCACACATTCACTCTCACATACATAATTCCATACTCTGTGGGTGATAGGGAAAAATCCTGGGTAAATAAAAATTCCCTGCCCCAGCCGGGAATCGAACCCGGGACCTTCGGGTGAGAAGATAGCTAGCTGAGCACTCGACCAGTTTAAATATGTTTTGTGGTCCCCTGAGTCTCCGAAAAAACTTTGTTAGAAAAAGGTTTGTGTGTGTGCCTGTAGACTGCATAGCTCAAAAACGAAAAGACCTTTAAATACCAAACTGGGTATTTATGTTTAGTATCTTCCAAGGATGTGATATGAAGATTTTCTAGAAAATATTCAGATCACTGACTATCCTTTATATGGAATTGTTTTTGAAAATTTTATTTTCTAAAAAATGGCCCTAACGATTTTGATTAAAATACTATACTTTAAAAAATTTACACGGTGAATAAAATCTATATCATACATTTTCTGTGAATAGCTTGTTAAGTGCCCCTTTATTCGGAAGGAACGTTGTATAGTTTTGTGAAACTAATATGCCTTAGCGATAGACGAAAATGTACTGTGCAAAAAAAATTTGAATCTCTTTAAAACACACAATTTATTTAAAATGGTGAAATATCCGATATTGATCGTTCGAATTTGTTCAGTACAAAAGTTAAGTTTAAATCCTACCGATTTTCACTTGTTTTTTTTTGCGATTGCATACAAACATTATAATGTAAAGCATATAACGTTTAGTTCTGCTGTTTCCTTTGTATCTACAAGGAAATATGTAATGTAATTATTTCTGCTATGGTTTATCTCGATTAAAATAAACTAGAAAGAAAAAGCCATTTTCGCAAGACTAATACATAAATCTGCTAAATTCATATGACAATAGATGCTACATGACAATAGATGACAATTCATAAATCTATAGTCATATGAATGTAACTCAAGATTATTTGTCATTTACCTTTTGGCTTTTTTTTTTTGGACTGTAATCTTGCGGTGTTCGTTTACCTTTACCATCAATATTGTCACAATGAATATTAATTAAAATATGTATCTAAAAATCTATTTCTTACCCAATATAACTTCTATTATCTCAATACAGCGAACTCAAAATATATCAAATGTTAAAATGTTCTGCTAAATTACATACACCAAACTCCGAATAATGTTGTGTTGCCATAAATACAAAACTAAAGTGACTTTCAAATTGGGATGAGGTTTGTCCTTGAGCGCCACCAGGCCGGCAGTCAATCGGAGTGCTGCTGTGTTGACATATTGCATTTCCGCTTAACTGGGGAGTAACGTGTTAAGTGATTCCGTCGCTCATAAGTACTGCTTGCGCTCAGACAAAATATTCAAAATTTGCAAAAAATAATTCACGAAGAAAATAGGGAGTAATGTCGCAGAAGCGTAAAAGCCACAGATTTTTAGCTAAAATATTTTTTATAATACACACGAATAAACATTATCCAGCCAGGCAGATTTGCATGCTCAGGTGCGAGTGAGAGGGAAATATGAAAAGAGTGGGGTTAGCGACCTGGCAACGCAGAGCACAATAATGCATCTCATTCGCTGTAGAGTAGAACTCTTCCCATTTGAAAAACATAATAAACCAATGGTTGTTCATTTTTAAGCATACCATGAAGTGTTCTTTGACATCAGTTATGTAGTCGATGAGCTTAAGGGACGCTAGGAATGAATTTTACTTTCTCTACACGTACTATGTACATAGTGTATAGAGAAGATATTGTATTGCACCCAAAAATTCGATACCGAGATTTTACCGGAAATACATGTTTTGGGTCCCCATGAATCCAAAAAAAGCATTTTTGGAAAAAGGTCCATGTGTGTGTCTGTGTGCCTGTGGACAGCATAGCTCAAAAACGGAAAGATCGTTAAATACCAAACTTAAATAAGTTTGGTATCTTCCAAGGATGCGTCACGAAGATTTTCAAGAAAATCCCCCCACCGCCAACTACCCTTTACATGGAACTTTTTTCGAAAATTTTGATTCTCTCAAAAATGGCTCTAACGATTTTGATTAAAATATCGTACATTAAAGATATTTACCTGAAAAATAATATGTATATCTTGAATTTTCTGGGAATAGCCTCTGAAGTCTACTTTATTGTGGCGGAATTTTACATAACTGCTAAACTGTAAGAAATGGACAAAAACTTACCATACAAAAAATGTAGAGCATATTAAAATACACAATTTATGTCATATAATTTTTTCGAGGAGTTGGTCGTTTTTGAGATATTCCTTGTTTTTTGGTTTCAGGTTTGAAAAACTTGTAATTTTTTCATACAAGAGTTTGTCAACCGTATCCATACATACAAAAGACCTTCAGTCACCTAGTAACCAGCTTTTGACTTCACTTTATCCTATAATACTCTCATATTTCGCTTCTACTTACAAGGAAGCAAGTAATAAGACTATTTCTGCTAATTTTTTCTCGATTAGCATGAAGTAAATAGAAGAATAAGCTTATTAACAATAATTTGTTACACAGAAGTAGACAATGTCATATGAATGGAACACATCAGATTCTTTTACCGCAACTGCTCAAAAGATCGAAAATCAGTATTAAGTATTTGTAAGAACCGTTGGGCATCAATAGAGAGACAACATTTTCATGTCTCCCTTGATTCTGCCTCAATATTCATTTAAAGACACACAGAACACCTGTTTCCTAACATACCATTTTACAAAACAGTGCTTTTCTCAAAACTTCATTTTCACACTTTGAAAAGTTCCAGGCATCGCAACTTTTGTTTAAATTCATTAACGTTTTTAGAATTTGTAGCTACCGTAACATTCTACGCGACACAATCTAAATACCAATAATAATTTTAAAAATAAATTTTCACTTGAAAATACGGATAGCTTTAAAGATTAAATTTTCCTATCTGCTTATAAAAGTTTTACAATTCCCTCATATTCATTTTAAAATATTTTCGTACACTTTTAGTGCAGTTCAAAGCTCCAAATACAAAGATTGCAACCAATTTTCTAAAATCATGAGACGCAAGGGACATTTTTTTTTTATTCGTCATATTTACACAAGAATATTTATAAAATAGTTTATATCTCTCAAAATATTCATCCAAATTGCCTGAAATATAGTATTCATGTTAAATAAACAGCAATGCAATCACAGTAAACTTTTCAAAAAAAAAAAACCCATACAAAAATATGAAACTTTGAAAATTCACTCAAGGTACCATAACATGTAAATTCCGGACTTGAAGGCCGTGTCCAACAGGTGAAAGTTCACCCGACGTCTCGCCCATAACTTTGTTGGGCATTTTCAAGGGAAAATTGACTTCTCACCGGAACGGCCAGAGATGTATTTTTAAGGTGCCCTTTAAAAATACATCCACCTAAGTAATCCCGCAGAGGTGTGTGGCTCGTACGAATATATAGGAGAAGTTACCTAGGAAGCACGGCGCTCTGTATTGATGGTCCCTGAAAGTTTTAAGCGGGGTAGATGTCGCTATGTAAGACAACATAAATTTGTGAACAGAGAGTGTAAGGGAAATGCAACCTTATTGCATATATATGTAATGCGTACCTGCTTAGTTTCATGTTGCCCGTCCTGGAGAGGGGTAAATAACTAATCATCTTAAGCCTTTCCCAATACCCGACAGTAAGACAGAGTCACGCCAATGTTTCAAAAAAGTTCAAATATCAGCCATGAAGTGAGAGCGTTATTGTATTATTACTCTACAAACTAAACACCCTGCTTGCTAGGCAACTTCTCCGACTCACATTACCATTTTATGTTCTCCCCTTTAAAGCTGACACTAGCTTTTAACTTAACAATGGCAATGCAGCTCAAAAATGGAAAAATAAATTAATAACAAACATAACATATAAGTTCTCTAACTTACAAGAATGCAACATGCAGATTTTTCCCCGCCCCAAAATACACTTTACGTTGAAGTTTTTTCGAAAGGTTTGATTTCTCAAAAATTTCTCAAACAATTTTGATTAAAACACCCTACGTTTAAGATTTAAAAAAAATGAAATGTATACCCGGATTTTCTGGGAATATCCTCTGAAGCACTATTCATTTTAGATAACTTATGCATAACTAACCTTAAGAGTTAGACAAAATCTCTAAACAGAAATGAAGATCTAGTTAAAATCACACAACTTATCATATAACCATTGCCGAGATAAACCTTATTAGGGTTCAAGTTTTCTAAAACTTATATTTTTCTCAAGTGGGAAGTCATTATTTGCTATTTTCCATCTTGATCATGCAACGAGAATTTCAATACCACCACACAGACTCTCGTATTTATTCTCCTTGTGCTTACGATGAAATACATAATAAATCCAATTTTGTGTGCTTATTTTGATGAGTATGAAGTAGAAAGAAGAATAAGATTTTGTGAGAATAGTTTGTTGCAAAAATGGGAGAAAAAGTCGTGTGAAGGTAACACGGCCGAGTTTTAAGTAAATTATCTAAGAATACTAAATAAAATGCAATAAGGGAACATATTTGAAAGGGGAGGCAGTCGCAACATTAAAAAACAACAAATATTATTGCTTTAATAAGAAGTAGATACTCTTGTGCAGAGTATACTATATTTTGCTTTTGTAAGGTAAGCAACTGAAATTTGAAATTGAAACACTAAAGCTTGGTGCACGTAGAATGCCCTACATTTTAAACTGTGTTTTCCTAAACATACAATTTTCAACTATTATGAATACAAACATAAAATTTTGCACACAGATTTATAAAGCTAATATCTTTAATTCTTTGCAAATGGAATTTCAAAATATACATTTTTATGTGTTTATATGTCTAAATTTTTGGGAAAATGGATGTTTAAATTTACCATATATACATTAATTATTTTAAAATAAAATAAAAAGTAAACTAAAATAACTAACAGCTGCTAATTATTATTTTATATAAGTATAATACACATACAAAGTTTCAAGTGAAATACCTTGGTTGAAATTTAGAAAAAAGTACATAATTATTTTTAAAATTTTGGAAATTTAGAAATTACAAGCTTGAAGCAAATTAATAAAAATGTCTAAAAATACACAAAATAAGTAAGCATGTTTTATATAATTTTGCCAATTTACAATGTCCGAAGTCCAAAATTGTGGAAATAATGCAAGTTTTCAATCAAATCAGTTTCTGTCCCCCCTAAGCATTTCATAGCATATGTTAATCCTTCATCAAATTCGATATGACCAGCGTACTCGTCTCCTCAGCTGATGATAGCGTACGTATCAGCCTTTTGGACAGGTTTAGCTCAGGAGTCATTGAACAAGTTAATGCCGCCAGGGACCAGCAGCGATGACGTCATGCAGCGTAGACACAGACGTGCCAATTACGTCACTGACCGACATACCAGGGTGCTTAGACAATGGGACTGCGTTTATAGGTGAACATAAACAATATATCACTGTCTTTTCTGAAGCCCTGAAACTTTACGATCATGTTTTCATTTAGAGATAAGCACAAAAATGTTGACCTAGGTACTACTTAACGAAGGAGTGCCAAGAAAATATAGAAATGAAACATAAACAGCACCATAACTTTTTCCAGCCATTGCAAGTTTGCTTAATATCTCATAATTTACAGGAGGCATATAAAGAAACTTCTATTAAATTACGTTACAATAATTATAATTTTTGTTTCATTTATATAGCCCCCTTTAACATCTAAGGTCAAATTGGAGGCTTTGCATAGAAACAGTTCGTTGTCTGTAGGTTCTTTACGTTGGGTTTAAATCGTTTTATTTTCCTCAAACTCTCTCTCTCTCTCTCTTAGCCAGAATTATTCTCTTTCCCCACAGAGTCTGTAGGTATGTATGAGAGAGTGAATGTGTGATTTAAACCAAACGTAAAAGAACCTGCGGACAATGAGTTGTTTCAAGTGCAAAGCCCCCGATATGGCCTTAGATGTTAAAGTGGGCTATATAAATGAAACAATAAAAAAAGTTAAGCAATATGAACCTGGCTGTATGTCTAAGAGAAAAAACAAAACACAAATGTTGTCAGTTTATAATGCTTCATAAGTTCAGCTCCTTAGCTTGCGAACACTACTAGAGGATGACATTGGATTACTTGTAACTCGTCCAAGCAACTTCCAACAACATTTCAGCGAAGAAGTATCAAGAATGTACATCCAAAAAGTATAAAAATCTGATGTGATCCATTCACATGACTTTCTCTAACTGTTCCGCAAACAAAACCTTTTATTCAAAAGATAAATATTTTATCTACATCATGCTAATCAAGAAAAGCATAAGCAGAATTAATCTTATTACTTACTTCCTTGTAAGTGGAAGGGAAATAAGAAAATGAACAGGCTGAAGCGACAGTCACGTCTTTTAAAAGCCAGTCGCTATGTGAAACAATTAAAATTACATTTCTTTGCTAGCCAGGAGCAAACAAACGAGAAACGAGAACAAAATGATTTAAGAAAAATGATAATTGATACCAAAATCTGGAATATCTCGAAAACGGTTAACTTTACAAAAAAATACATGTAACATTAATTGTGTGTTTTAATGAGATCTACATTTTTTGTGTAGTAGGTTTTTGTATATCTCTTACGGTTTACCAGTTGTACAAAAGTCATCCAGAATGAAGAGATCTTCAGAGGCTATTCCAAGAATATTCAAGATATACATTTCGTTTGTCATAAAATAACTTAAACATAAGACATTTTAATCAAAATCGTTAGAACCATTTTTGAGTATATCAAAATTTACGAGAAATGTTCCATTTAAAGGGTAGGTGGGGATTTTCTTGAAAATATTCGTGTCGCATACTTGGAAGATACTCAACTTAAATACCAAGTTTGGCATTTAACCGACTTTTTGTTTTTGAACTATGCTGCTCACAGACACACACACACACGCTACTTTTTTCTTTAATTAGGAGATCTTTTCCGGTGAAACCTCGGTATCGAATTTTTGGGTTCATTAAAATACCTTCCCTATACACTATGTGCATAGCACGTGTAGAGAAAGTAAACATATTAAATGTTTGTTATTCTAACCAAAATGGTGCAGCCATTTATTATTCTTCCCACTTTCCGTTTTTCTGTAATGCCGTTCATACATACACACCCACACACACCTACACCCACACACACACACACACACACACCCACATCTGTCCGGGTTCCGGAATAGGTGTTTGTGTCCGTGTAAAGTGTGGGTGAAGGTAAAAACAGAGAAGGCAATCATAATCATAGCCCCCGCCCCCCAAAAGGAATTCTGATGTGTTACATTCACATAACTTTCTCTAGCTGTTCTATATACAAACTATAATTACTCCATATCATGCTAATCGAGATAAATATTAGCAGAATTGGTCTTATTATTTGCTTCCTTGTAAGTAGAAGGGAAATAAGCGAATACATTAGGCTAAAGCAATATTCAAATATTTTAAAAGTTAAACAATTGAGGTTCGGTTCGCTTTGCATGATGCCGTTTGAGAAAAGTTACTTAAAATTGAAACCAATAAAGAGGAATATCTTGAAAACGGCTAACTCTACAAGAAAAATGCATATGAGATAAGTTATGTGTTTTAGCAAAATCTACATTTTTGTGTAGTTAGTTTTTTGTTTATCCTTTACGGTTTAACTGTTATGAAAAATTCTGCAAAACTCGTCCAGAATAAAGAGGTCTTCAGAGGCTATTCTCAGAAAATTCAAAATATACATTTAATTTGGGATATAAATATCTTTAACTTACGGTATCTTAATCAAAATTGTTAGAGCCATTATGAGAAAAACAAAAATGTCCAAAGTTTTTCCATGTAAAGGATAGTTTGTAGTGGGGGTATTTTCTTGGAAATCTTCGTGTCGCATCCTTGAAAGATACCAAACATAAATAACAAGTTTGGTATTTAACGTAGTTTCGTTTTTGAACTTTGTTGTGCACAGACGCACACAAACATACACGCGGGCCTTTTTCTACATTTTTTTTTCGAACTCAGGTTACCTCAAAACAAATATTTCCGGTGAAATCTCGACATCGAGCTTTTGGATGGAATACAATACCTTCTCTGGTTACTATGTACATTCTATATATATATGCGCGCTGGAGAAAGCAACATGGGCGGTTATGACTATTATTATTATTATTATTATTATTACTATTATTTAGCTTTTTTCATTCACGAATAGAATTTCTTGCACCAATTTATCTTGAATGCAATAATTCCTCTATATTATTCCAACTATCAAAGCTTCGCAACTGAAAATATAGTTACTGGTAAAATCTAAATTCCTAAGCTTTGTGTAAATGTATTTACTTTATGGCTTCCAATAGTCTTCCATCTCCACTTTTATGCAGATAATATACACTTCGAGAATACAGTAAATTGCAGATACTGAAACTAAATTAATCACGTTAGTAAAATACTCATTACTTCTTAGAAAAGATAGAAAACAGGAGGAAAAGTGAGATATTACATTCATAATTTGTATATTTTATACATATACGTCACCAAGATTTGTAAATGTTGTAGGTGTAGAGTATTGCAAAAACATTACTGCTCAACTGAGGCGGTGTACACAAAGTGAATACGATTTACCCCTTCCCCAATTTTACACATAACACGAATACATAAAATAGGTTTCAAAATTTCAGAAGGAATCTTGCAAGCATTACATTCCTTAGTGTTGTTGGTGCATGCAATATTTTGCTGAAATCTGAGTAACGAAACAGTATTAAAAATGAGAGTTTATTAGAAAGAGGTTAGAAAACCCAGCATACTATGGACGATACGATCATTTGTATAACATTAATGGTAGAAGATACAGAACCGACGTAGACAATTTTTTGTTACCATTGAAGAATGGAATGAATTGTCTGTAGCAGCCTTTCGGGGCTGTCCTCTGACCTTAAAGAATTTAGGGATAATTTAAAGAGAATACATGTTAGATAACTAATTAAAGTAAATATTGTGAAGTAATTAAGGATCTCAAAAACTGCTGTATGGCTATTAATGTTCAGGGTTCATAGTAACTGTTCTAAATATGCTGGTAATTGACATAGTATTGCTATACTGAATAATAAGTAGTTAGGCATTTCAATAAGTATATTAGTGTATTACTATTATTAATTTGTGTTACTATTATTAACTATAAGATTATTATTGTAAGTGAATTTTATACATTTAACTCTGCCACTGGGCAGTACCCAGTTGCAGAGAATAAATACATACATTAATAAACAAAAAAAAACAGTTTTATGAACGTACCCAAATATGCACCTAAGTCTTTTAAGCTCATTTCGTACGAAAACACCTTTCTTTTACTTAAATAGCATATAATTTTGTCAAAACACAAGCGTAACACAACTGTAACTATTAAACATAGAGCATTTGAACCAAAGCTTTCACAAGCTAATATTTAAATATACAAATGATTTTTTTGTAAATTTTTGTTACAATTAATAATATTTCCTGGGTTAAAATTCGATAAAACTACTAATGGAGTTTTATGTAAGCTTATTTATTATTATTATTATTCGCAGTTTATCAAATTAATCAGTGATTTAAAAGTAATCATATGGGGAAACTAGCTTAATTTCCAATTTTCTCAGATCAAGAGTATGCGGTATTGAAACTTACTAATGTCTACAAGTTTCAACCAACTTAGCTGAAAGACTGAAATGCTTTGTTCAACACAATTATGGCACAAAATTAATTTTTATATTCCTTAGCACTTTATTTTACAGAACAAAATCTTCTCCAAAAATGGCCTACGCAATGAACATTTTTAACGGTTAAACTGTTAATTTTTACTTATTATTCCTGGAATATAGTCTTTTCAATTAAAGGCTGCGTTAGTTGTAACATTCAAAATATTGACAGCAAGAAAATCCTTTTCAAAACTCTTCATACATTTTCAAAGAAGATACTCTGAAAATTTGAAAAAGCTGTATAAAAATTATACCGAGTGGAATATTTTGGAGTGAAAAAATAAATGTACATGATAACATTACGCATTAGAATTTTACCTACACTTCCCTTTAAACGTCGTCGTGCTTGTCCATTTACATTACCATAAGAGTAAAACTGCAATTGAATGGTCATTCTGAAATATATAACGTTCTCTTCCACGAAATATTGACAATTCATTATCGAAAACCCTAAAAATGCTAAAATAGCGTGGTAAAATTACCATAGGGACGTCATTTAATTATAAAGTAATTAAAATAGAAGAATGATATTAAAACTGTTGGGATAGTTATTTGGATATACATGTTTGCAACTAAGAACAAGAAAAACTAAAGTTGAATAAATAAATAAAGAAGTCTGAAAAATTAAATGTAAGATCTTTTCCTCAATATGAAACAAACAAAAATTGGACTGGACAAGTGATTTGTACAGAAAATATGTATACCACAATAATATGAAGGTTATAGAGATTCGAAAAAAACTGTAACTTTGTCATAATTTCGAATTTTACACTTAGCTTACTGAAAACCATTCTTATCCGTGGTGCATTCAGTACAGAGCTTTAAGTTTAATTACTCATTAACCCGGCTTCATAACATTTTCAGGCACGGCTTATCACTTTTTCTCATAAATCGTTTGATACAATCCTTAAGAATATGTATAGTATACAAATATGAATGCCTTTTCTCTATTGATAAAAAAGGTTCAAATGTATTTTTATCTCAGAATACATACAGAAAAACTTTTAAAAATTAAATATCAATTCTTTATTTATATTCGTAATATTAAAAGTTCCCAGAAATAATCTTCAATTCCATATAATGAACTTTTGAATACATTTTGAATACATTGTACAAATCTTTGATTTTGCTTAGTAATTTTATTTCTCATAATGGTTTAATTATTTAAGTTCAAATATATTTTAAAGTGGATTATTGTTGCTGTTGAACGAACTTTGATAGGTATATTGATTACATATATCAAAATGATTAACTTCTGATAATAAAAGTAGTGGTTAAATTCTTGCAAATAAGTAATATACTTTTATTGCTTTTAGTCAAGATTTTAAAAGTTTTTTTTCAAGGCTTTAATTGGTAACTTTAAGACACAGTTAATTATATCTATTAAAGCGCAAAAATTTACAGTTTTCATCAGATTTCTTTGACTCTTTTACCATGTAAGCGGAACTTAAAACATTGTATAGTGCAACGTCATTTTAACGAACTCTATAACATCGTTAATATATTTATTGTTTTATTCAAATTAATCACGATGTGACATGGTAATATTAATTAGTTTTAAAAGTAAACAATAACAATTGTACATATATTATTGCATTTTCAATTTTTTTTTTCAGTGCGAGTTGAAATATTAAAAGGATCACTTAATATTTTAAATTAGTAAAAACATTTAAATTGTCTTAATTTCCGAAACTGTCCTGAAATTTTGAAGCTAATAAGTTATAAAATGTGATCCAATGAGCATTTTAGATAGTGAACAATGTGGAGGGGGGAAAAAAGGTATTCAGAATCACGAGTTTTAAATTCAATACACTTATAATCTAAATTATAAAGAGGCTATTAAAGAACCATTTGTAGTTAGAAAAGTGTTGATATTATGGTGAATTATGTAGCATTACATTTAAAAAAAGAAAATAAAAACATTTTTCCACATTTTTTAACAAATATCATAGATACCTCCATTAATATGCAACATAAGAAATGTTTAGTGTTGTTCGATGTTTCTACTTTTTGCTAAATAAGCTTTAACATCATTAATACATATCTGGGCAGGTTATCGTACGAATGTTAAATACATTATTTACAAGGGAAGTTTTTAACTACGGACATGGTACACCGCCTCAGTGTGGCAGAGACTAAAATAAAGAAGACATTTAGTTACATTTTGACTTCCACAACTCACGTGTCCAGCAGCAAATGAGACCAACCTTCCCGCCCATATCTCGCCACACGTATACACATATAACAATATCCAACACGACCGAACCGAGCGGCAGCAACGGAATCCGCTGAACGACTAAACAGACGGGCAGAAACAAGAGAAATCCGCCAACTCCCACCACCACCATCCGATTCACTATCACGCAGGCGCATTCAAACTTTCTTCAATTGCTTTTCAATCGTCACGGGCACGTGCCGAAAGGACCAGCAGATAGATGCTGATGGCTCATTAAATCATAAAGACGTCTTTGAGAAGCCCGAGTTCACTTTCTCTAAAACAACTTATTTATCAAAAAGGCTATTTTTACTTTCTCTACTTAAGTACCTAGAGAAGGTATTGTATTCCGCCCAAAGATTCGATTTCAAGATTTCACCGGAAATACATGTTTTGAGGTCCTCGGAGTCCAAAACCTTTTTAATTTCTTTACACATACTATGTACATAGTGTAAACAGGACGTACTGTATTTCACCCAAAAATTCGATACTCAGACTTCACTGGAAATATATGTTTTGAGGTGACCTGATTACATTGAAAATGTTTTGAATGTTTTTTCTCATAAATGGTTCTAACGACTTTGATTAAAATACCGTATATTAAAGATATGTAGATTACAAATTGAAATTTCTGCAAATACCTTCTGAAATTCTGTTTATTGTGGATGAATTTTGCTGAATTTTGCATAACTGGTACACCGTAAGAGATACACAAAAGACTTACTAACCAAAAGATGTAGATCTCGTTAAAACACAATTTATATCGTATACATATTTGTTGGAGAGACCGTTTCTGAGATATGCCTTGTTATTGACTTCAATCTTAAAGTATCTAACCTCTCTGAAATGGCACCATGCAAAGCGATCTGAACCTCAATTGTTCCAGATAGCGATCAGCTTTTGAAATATTTTACTATCGCTTTAGCCTAATACATTCCCTTTTACTTACAAGGAAGCAAGTAATAAGACCAATAATTCTGCTAATGTTTATCTTGATTAGCGTGATGCAAATAAAATAATAGCTTTTATTAAGAATAATTTCTATATGGAACAACTAGAGAAAATTATGTGAATGAAACACATAAGATTTTTTAGAAAAAATTCCATGTGTATGTATGTGTCCGAATGTATGTCTGTGAACACATCATTCAAAAACGAAAGTCGGTCATATGGTATTTAATGGTTTTTTTTCAGTTATGCTTTTCACAGACACACACATACACATACACACACACACACACACACACACACACACACACACATAAGGGGACTTTGTTCTAAAATGCTTTTTCTATTCAGAGGTATCAAAACGAAATTTCGGTAAGAAAATCTCGAAATCGACTTTGTTGGTGGAATAGATACTTTTCCTACTTACTATACGTTGTACAGCAAATAATAAGCATAAGCATGATGTAAATTAAAGCTAGATGGCATGTATCGTAATGGAACAATTTCAATTGATCACGTAAATGTTAAAATAAACATTGAAACGATGTCCATCTCTATCCACTATGTATACAGTACGTATAGAGAAAGTGATTATATATCGAGTTTTCACCAGAAGTAAATATTTTGGGACCCTCTGATTAAAAAACAAAATTTTTAGAAAAATGTCCGTATGTGTACACATATGTGTATGTGTGTAAGTCTGTGGGTACATAGCTCAAAAATGAAAAGCCGGTATTTAAGTGTACTGTCTTCCAAGGTTGCGCCACGAAGATTTTGAGAGTCCTCCACCCCCACGCAAACGACCCTTACATAGAACGTTTTTCGCAAATTTTGATTTTCTCAGAAACGGATCTAACGATTTTGATTAAAATATCGTATATTAAAGATATTTACCTGACAAATATAATGTATATCTTGAACTTTCTGGGAATAACCTCTGAAGACTATATTCTGGATGAATTTTGCATAACTGCTAAACCGTAAGAGATGGACAAAAACTTATCTACCACACAGAAAATGTAGAGCTCGTTAAAACATACAATTTAAGTTATATGCAATTTTGTTTGTTTGTTTTTGTTTGTTTGTGGAGTTGGTCGTTTTTTAGATATTCCTTGTTATTGGTTTCAGCTTTGAAAAACGTATACTTTTCTCATACAGGAATTTTGTCAACTCCTGTCCACACAGACAAAGGAACTACAAAGCAACCAGCTTTTGACTATCACTTTAACCTATGGTACTCCCTTATTTCGCTTCCACTTACAAGGAAGAAAGTAATAGGACTATTTCTGCTATTTTTTTCTCAATTAGCATGGAGTTTAACAATAATTTGTTGTAGAGATGTTTTTACTTTCTCTAT
Source organism: Hymenopus coronatus (assembly GCA_030762935.1). Classification (NCBI taxonomy): domain Eukaryota; kingdom Metazoa; phylum Arthropoda; class Insecta; order Mantodea; family Hymenopodidae; genus Hymenopus; species Hymenopus coronatus. The sequence continues at coordinate 36,217,243 of CM060897.1, forward strand.
CGCCGTATGTACAATGCACATAGGAATAGAGAAGTATTGTATTCCACCCAAAAATTCGATGTCGGGATTTCACCGGAAATACATGCTTTAGGCCCCCCTGAGTCGAAAAAAAGCATTTTCAGAAACAGGTCCGTGTGTGAGTGTGTGTGTATCTGTGGCTGTGTGTGTGTGTGTGTGTGTGTGGGGGGGGGGGGAGTCTGTGGACAGCAGAGCTCAAAAACGAAGAGATGGTTAAATACCAAACTTGGTATTTAAGTTTAGTATCTTCCAAGGATGTGACACGAGGATTTTCAAGAAAATATCTCCACCCCTAACTACCCTTTACATGGAAAAATTATCGAAAATTTTATTTTTCTTTAAAATGGCTCTAAGAATTTTGATTAAAATACCACATACTAAAGTCATTTCCATCACAAAATGTATATCTTGAATTTTCTGGGAATAGCTTCTAAAGACCTATTTATTCTGGATGAATTTTACTTAACTTGGCATATTTAGTAAACCGTAAGAGATAGACAAAAAGCCTGCTGTACAAAAAAATGTAGCTCTTGTTAAAATACACATATTATGTGATATAACTTTTTTTCGTGGAGTTTACCGTTTTCGAGGTATTCCTTGTTATCAGTTTCAGTTGTGAAGTACTTATGCTTTTCTCAGATGGAAGTGTCCGTTTTTCTTTTGTTATACTCCTGGCCAAACAAAGAAGCGATTTGCAATGACAATCGCCTAATGACAGTTTTTAAAACATTTGACTATCACTTTAGCCTAGTGCATTCCCTTAGTTTCATTCTACTTATAAAGAACCAAGTAATAAAATTGAGCTAATGTTTATCTCGGTTAGCATGGTGTTGAAAGAAGATTATCTTTTGTAAGAAGTTTGATTTAGAGTAGCTAGAGAAAGTCATGCGAGTGTAACGCACCAGATTTTTTTTTCTTGATTAAGAGGCTACAGTGGGCACATAGCCGCAAATGTCCACTCTATGATGTCAGCCCGGAAGAGATCCGCATTCCCTCAGCATCACCACTGCTTGTCAATAGCAGGGGGAGATGCCCCAGTTGAAGGGGAACAGCAAACATGCAGCCCATTCTCTCTGTCTCTATGTGACTCATGTCAACAACGGAATCTTATCGATTTTTCTCCTAAGGAAGCACTTTGCTTTATGTTTGGGTTAGCGCCTCTTGGGGTGCCGATATTTAACCCTCGGAGGAGCTCCGCACAAGTGACTTCGCTTAGCCATATGCCAATATGCTGCCTCTTATTCTCAACGAGCGAGGGTATCTACAATTGCTCTTCTTTTGTCCGAGGCTAGTGTTAATTCTCAACCCCTTTCGTCTACTTCACATGACTTTCGGTACCCATCCTTCTACAAGCTATTTTTACTTTCTCTACTTTGTACATAGTACATAGATAGAAAGGGTATAAGTCCCTACCTATATTCTATATTTTCAATGCAAATCGATTCTTTGCTTGGTCAGGAGTAGAACAATAGAAAAACGGACGCTTCCTATCTGAGAAAAGTATAAGTACTCTACGATTGAAACCAATAACAAGGAATATCTCGGAAACGGTTACCTCTACAACAAAAATAAAATCGAATGTGTTTCATTCACATGACTTTCTCTACATCTCTGCAACAAATTGTAGTTAAAAAGCATATATTTTCAAAGCTGAACGCCGTTTTTCTGTGGAGAGAGTGGAAACGAATTCTTCGTAGGCAACTACAACATTATTACTGATTCAAATCGGTGGCCTCCATTCATTATTTTAGTTTGGGGGATAGGTAAAAGTTACATGGGGCAAAATCTGGTCCGTAGATATGATGGGTCAAGTATAGGGTCATTCAAAATTTACTTTAAATTTCAAACAGCTAAATATTACAACTTTTGGGATAGGACAAAAACAAAAGAAGTCACATCCTGGGAAGGAATGGGGTTTTGTTTTCTTTTGTTGTTGTTTTTTTTCAGCTCAGCGTTACAATGAGTACAATTATGTTGAATAAAACATTAATAATTTTATTCATACTGATACTCGTATACGAATTTGTAAGTTACAAGTCATGGCTCTCTCACTAAATGATACAATGCAGTTGATTCAATTTGATTATGAAGGTAAGAGGAGTTTATGTCAAAATCAATTTAGAACTCTTAACAATTTAAGAGAAGGACATGCTCCATTTGTAAAGTTCCAAGACGTGGCTGCCGCGATCTCCAGATCTCAGTCCGACCGACATTTGATTGTGGGATTTCCTTAAATAACGAGCTTTTCTAACAACCCGATAGCATCTATATTGTAAGAAAATGATAGTATTCCAAGACATCAGCTGCAAAATGCTGTGCATGTAGTCGCAGAAAGAACGGCGTACGTTGAACAAAAAACGGGGATATCTCTCCAACTCCATTTATTAAACCCCATTGTTTGTCCAGTGTCCGACTTCTTTTGTTTTTCCTATCTCAAATATAATAATATTTATAACGGTTTAAAGTTTGAAGTGAGTTTTGAAAACTCCTATATTTGACCCCTGACTCCTGCAGAATTAGTTGTTTCTTGTTTGTGTGGGCAGAGGCATTGCCATGGTGCAACAAAATTCCACGTAGAACCAGCCTTAGTACTCCTAGTTGAAAACTTGTGGCAGACATTTTGTGGTGTACCATCTGGCAATGATAATCTTTTATCTCTCAAGCGGAACTGTCACAATATGACCACTAGCTGAAAAGAAAGAACAGATTATTTTCTTAGCAATGTTTCTTGCTCGTCTCACTTTTGTTGGGGATCCTCTGCTAGGAAGTCTCAGACCGATGACTGTAGCTTGGTTTTCGGATCATATTGGTATATCTAACTTTAGTCATTTGTTACGACGTTAAATATGTTTTGGATCTGCCCCTCTAATAATTCCGTCATGTCCTGGCTCTGCTCATTTTTGGGGTGGTGGAGGATCCAACAACTTCAGGGCTTCCTGACGTGAAGATTTTCTTTAAGGATTGTCCTCACTGCTAGTTACCATACTAGTCACTAGTACTCAGGGGTTCAACCCTGGCGGAAGGTGATAGATTTTTTCGGGTGTGAAATAAAGCGCTGATTTCGTGTGGTGTTTTGCACGTAAAAGAACCCCATTCTTTGAATGAGAAGATTCCTGAGCAAAAGTTCATCCTTTTCTCGTCCGGAAGTCGTGATTCCTTCCTATGGTGACAACTATGGGCGATAAACTGCCCCTCGCCATCAAGTGTGTAGAGTAGCGGCATCGCGAACTAGCAATTCTACTTGATCAAGAAAACATCGCTAGATGTCCAAATACGCCGAAATTGAATAGAAATACGTCATTACTTTTGTTGGCACTCGTGCATTAATAAGCCAACTATATCCGGAATTGACTGCAGTATCAACCTGTTTATAGTGGGAGGGTGCAACAAAAATTATTTTTAGGCTACATCTTTATTATATTATTTATCCTATCCTATAGACTTCATATATACATTTCATGTATATTAGGAAACAACAAAAATGAGTCTTTTTTTTTTCTTAACGTCCTTTAACCTACTTGGTCATATCGGACGATGGATGAAAGTGGTGAAATGATGCTCAAATGATCTCGGGGTCCATGGAGCTTAAAGTTACTCGGCATTCGTCTTCTCAGGATAAGCGAAAACCCCGAAAAAACATTATCCGGGTAACTCACCCTAAGCGAGATTCGAACTCACGACCTGTTGAATATGTGGCAGAAACGCTACCAACACACTACCCAGGCGGGCAAAAATGAGTCTTTATTTCATCGTGAAATAAAGTAAGTGCTTGTAAATTATTATAACTACTTTGGCAGCTCCCCATTTTTTAAATAATTAAAATTCCTTCGACTTGCCAAGTAACAAACTAAGTACAGATTTTAAGCATACCTAATCTAAAACTTCTTCGGGGAATATCCATTTTCATTTATTTATTGATTTATTTGGTGCAGAATTGAAATTGTTTATTCCGGCGGGGTTACGCAGCAACGAACAAACAAAGCACTACCTACGTCACGACTAAAATTCAATTCCTCGTAATGACGACTCTAACAATATTAATAAATATAGGAATATTTCAGTTAATATTAGGATAGGATAAAATATAGAATATTACACGTGGCTTATTAGACTATTACAAAATAAATAACTATTAATAACCATATGTATTCAAATAATATATAATACTCAAGATGTCAAACTATAGTAATCGAATACATAAGTGGGCACTGCCCTAAAATAATTAAATAATAAGTATGCTGTACAATGTGACGCAATATTGTCCGGAAACAATTTTATTAATATGCTTCACAATTCCTTAAGTCTCAGCTTGAATTTAAACATAGTGTTGCCACCTGCAAATGTCATACCAAAAAAGCAAACTTCGTGCGCAATAAACTCCTACGTAAAACGTTACTTCCTGGCAAAGTATGTCATGGATACAAAGCAAGATAAAGAATCCAATAGAAATAATGCTTAAAATCTGATGCGTTATAATCGCATGCCACTCTGTGCTCACTAAAATTAATGCAATTAAGATTTCTCTGCCACGTAGGTAGAAGGTATTACATTCTACTCAAACTCCATACCGATATTTTACGAGAAATATACGTTTTTGGATCCCCTGAATAATACTAGGTAATAATAAAAGCATTTTAGAAAAAGGTCCGTGTGTGGTGATTGTGTCATGTGCGCGCGAGTGTGTGTATGTTGTTGTTGTTTTTTTTTGAACAGTATAACTCAAACACGAAAACTCGGCTAAATACAAAACTTGATATTTAAGTTCATCTTTCAAGGGTGCGAGGAAGATCTTAAAAAATCCCCCACCCCAAACTAACCTTTATATGAAACATTTTTAAAAAAAATTGATTTATTAAGAAATGTCTCGAATGATTTTGATTAAAATTCCGTGTGTTTAAAATATTTTAATGACAAATGTATTGTACAACTTGAATTTTCTGGGAATGGCCTCTGAAGTCCTCTTCATTCTGAATGGCTTTTATACAACTGATAGACTACACTAGGTACACGATAGTTTATTAACAAAACATGTAGATTTCTTTTTTGTTTTCTCAAAAATGACTAACGATTTTTATTAAAATAATGCATATTAAGGTATTTACATGCCAAATAAAATATACATTTTGAATTTTCTGGAAATAACCTTTGAAGATCTCTTCATTTTGGATGAATTCTGCATAACTGGCAAACCATAAGAGATAGAGAAAAGTTTACTACACACAAAAATGTAGATCTCATTAAAATACACAATTTATGTCCTATACATGTTTATAGAGTTGACGGTTTCCGAGATACTCTTTGTTATTGATTTAACTTTTAAGTTTTTCTCAAACGCGATGCCAACTTTTGTTTCATCTCTCTGTTGTCTTACTGCTGGCCGTGCAAAGCGAACCGAACCCCAATTGTTTTCATGGCCACAAGATTTTAAAAGATTTGACTATTATATTAGCCTAGTGTTATCCCTTATTTCCCTTTTACTTACAAAGAAGCAAGTAATCAGACTATGTCCGCTACTGTTTATCTCATTGTTTTCGTTTTTCTAGGTACTCCGTATACATTGTGCTGTCGAAGAATTCGATATCTTCATAGTCGGAAATTACCGTTCTGGTTGTTTTAAAACACCCATTTTATTTTCTGCCAAGTAGTTTCAGTAGTCAATAATATTTTATAAAAGGTAGCCAACTATCTACACAGTTTATCATAGAAATATTATCAAATATCTTTGACACATCTTTTACACTTTAGTGGCGTCAAAAGTACGCCTTCACTTGTTTGAGCTTCCGTAGCTCGGGAAACTATTAAGCGGAAAATGTTATTTGGTACTTTGGATCGTATATCATTGCAAATTTGCAACTTATATTACTCTTTAATTTAGCTGCAACTTTTATGAGATGTTATATTTTCAGAATTACTCGAGCTTTTTGGGGGATGGAGGGAGGTTGACTTCTATGTTGAGTGAATTACTTTATTAGAACCGTTTCGTAATAAAAAAATCTGATGTGTTACACTCACATGACTTTCTCTAACTGTTCTACAAACTTCTTACACAAGATTATTCTTCTTTTTGCACCTTGCTAATCGAGGTACTCATTAGCACAATGTTCTTAATACTTAGTTCCCCATAAGTAGGAAAAAATAAGGGAATAGACTAGGCTAAACCGATAGTCAAATATTTTAAAATCTGTCGTTATGCGATTATCATTACAGGTCGCTTCCTTTCTTGGCCAGGAGTAGAACAAAAGAAAATCGCTCACTCCCGTCTGAGAAAATTAAAAGTACTTCACAACTGAAACTAATAACAATAAATACTTCGAAAACGGTAAGCTCCACGAGAAAAATGAATATGACATAACTTGTGTATTTTAACAAGACCTACATTTTTTGTATGGTAAGTTTTTGTGTATCTCTTACAGTTTATTATTTATGCCAAATTAAGCAAAATTCATCCAGAATAAACAGGTGTTTAGAAGCTATTCCCAGAAAATTCAAGATATACATTTTATTTGTCAGGTAAATATTTTAATATACGATATTTTAATCAAAATCGTTGAAGCCATTTTTGAGAAAATCAAAATTTTCGAAAAAAGTTCCATGTAAAGGGTAGTTTGGGGTGGGGGGGGATTTTTCTCAAAATGTTCGTGTCGCATCCCTGGAAGATACTAAACTTAAATACCAAGTTTGATATTTTAGCTACTATTCGTTTTTGAGTTATCGTGTTCACAGACACACGAACACACGGACACACACGGACCTTTTTCTAAAAATGCTTTTTATGGATAAAGGGGGTCCTAAAACGTGTATTTCCAGTGAAATCTCGGTATCGAATTTTTGGGTGGAATACAATACTTCTCTATCCCTATGTACATTGTACATACGGGGCTAGAGAGCTACTTGCTCCCTTGTAAGTAGAAGGGAAATAAAAGAATACACTAAGCTAAAGCGATAGCCAAATCACTTAAATGCTGGTTGTTGTGTGGTTGAAATCCGTTTCCGTGCATTGCCGGAGTTGGCAAATTCCCCTTTGAGAAAACTTGAAGTATTTAAAAACTAAAACCAATACGAGGAATATCTAAAAAATGGTCAACTCCACGAAAAAGAAGTATATGACCTAAGTTGTATGCTTTAACGAGATCTACATTTTTTGTGTACTAAGTTTTTGTTTATCTCTTACGGTTTACTGGTTATGCAAAATTCAGAAAAAATTCATCCAGTCTTCATAGGCTATTCTCAGAAAATTCAAGATATGTATTCTATTTGTCATGTAAATATGTTTAATATACAGTATTTTTATCAAAATCGTTAGAGCTATTTTCGAGAAAATCAAACATTTCGAATTTCTTTCCATGTAAAGAGTAACTTGCCGTGAAGAGATTTTCGTGTCGCATCCTTGGAAAATATTACTTAAAGTTACCAAGTTTGATATTTTACCGACTTTTCATTTTTGAGTTATCGTGTTCACAGACACATGGATACACACAGATCTTTTTCTAAGTGCTTTTTTATACAGGTGACGCTAAAACCATATTTCCAGTGAAATGGTATCGAAATTTTGGGTGGAGTGCAATATGTAGAGAAAGTAATAGCTTTATCCGATTTTGAGGTCGGAAGCCTGTCGGGGAGGCCAACGACACGACACCACAGAATGGAGAACCTGGGAGGAGTGGTCGGCCCGTAGCCAGGCATGAGTGTGAGGAAGTGGATAACATGAAATGCATGCAAATTGCTGATAGGAATAGGCGATGATGAAGCAGTTGGTGGAATGAGTGGCGGGAGAGGATCCGGAGAAAATCCGCCTAGACTCCGCTTCGTCCACCACAAATCCCACATGCGGGCGCTTGAGTTCAAACCCGTGTCACCTAGGTGGGAGGCGAGCGGTCTAACCACTCAGTCACGGCGCACCGAAAGTAAAGGTACATATTTAGCAATTTTTTTTCTCGATATTCAGGCACATTTTCTGAAAACAAATAAGGTGTGGAGTTAAAATGTATGTAACCGTGTTACATTTTAATTACAAAAATGTTTTGTTTCAAAATATATGTATAGTTACAAAATTGTAGCAATTTTAATTAAATTATTTCTTCTTCAACTTATATAAAACTTACCCCGTAGAATTACTACAGAGAGTTTAAACTGGTGGTAAAATTAACAAACATCCTACAAAATAGTTTCCCTCCTGAAGAGCGATTCTGAGAAACACATGCCTTAAGCCATCCAAGGTAATAGAAGTTATTAACTACTTTTTACTTTCTCTACACGTACTATGTATATAGTGCATAGAGAAGGTATTGTATTGCACCCTAAAATCCAATACCAAGATTTCACGGGTAATACATGTTTTCAGACCCCCTGAATAAAAAAATATTTTAAAAAATAATGTCCGTTTGTATCTGTGTGTGTGTGAGTGTGTGTGTGTGTGTGTGTGTGTGTGTGTGTGTGTCTGTGGGCAGCATAGCTCAAAAACGAAAAGACCATTAAAAACCAAACTTGGTATTTAAGTTTGGTATCTTCCAAGGAAAATTTTCAAGAAAATACCCCCCCCCAAACTACCCTTTACACAGAACATTCTTCGTAAATTTTGATTTTATCAAAAATGGCTAGCGATTTTGATTAAAATACCGTATATTTAAGATATTTTTATGACAAACGGAATGTATATCTTGGATTTTCTGACGCCCTCTTCATTCTGGATGACTTTTGTATAACTAGCAAACCGTAAGAGATATACAAAATCTTACTACAAAAAAAAATGTAGATCTCATTAAAACACACAATTTATGTTATATACATTTTTAGTTTCTCAATATATAATATGTAGATAGTGGGGGGACCCTCAACTTGCCTTTACATGGAATGTTTTTCGAACATTTTGATTTTCTCAAAAATGGCTCTAACGATTTTGATAAAAATCTCTTGCATCGAAGATATTTATGTGACAAATAAAATGTATATCGTCAATTTTCTGAGAATAACCTCTGAAGACAGCTTTATTCTGGATGAATTTTGAGGAATTTTTCCTAACCGTTAAACTGTAAAAATAGACAAAAACGTACCACAGAAAAAATGTAGAGTTCGTTAAACACACCATTTATGTTATATAACTTTTGTCGTGGAGTTGACCATTTTTGAGATATTTTTTGTTATTATTTTCAGCTTTAAAATACTTCTATTTTTCTCATACGGGAATTTGTCAACTCCTGTCCATAAAAACAAGGTACCTACTTCAATCACATTGCAACCAGTTTTTTAAAAGGTTTGACTATCAATTTAGCCTTTGGCATTCCCTTATTACCCTTCTACTTACAAGGAAGCAGGTAATAAGACCGCTTCTGTCGATTAGCATTAAGTAACTAGAAGAATAAACTTTTTAACAATAATTGATTGCAGAGATGTAGAGAAGTCATGTGAATTGAACACATCAGATTTTTTATGTTTTCGAGATATCCGGATTATTAGTTTCAATTTTAGCCACTTAAACTTCAAACAACAATACATACTCCTCATTTCTCGTTTGTTTACTACTAGAAAGTAAAGAAATTGGAATATCTATTGTTTCACATAGCGACCGGCTTCTAAAGGACAAGACTATTGCTTTAGTCTGTGCATTTTCTTATCTCTCTTCTACTTACAAGGAGCTAGTAATAAGACTAATTCTGCTTATGTTTATCTTGATTAGCATGATGTAGATAACAGATTAATCTTTTGAATAAAAGGTTTGTTTGCCGAATAGCTAGACGACCTCATATGGATGGAACACATTAGATTTTGACCCTTCTAATAACAAGGGACCAAGTAATAAGGACAGTTTCTGCTAATGTTTATCTCGATTAGCATGATGTAAATAGAAGAATAAGCTTTTTAAGAATAATTTGTTACAGAGATGTAGAGAAAGTCGTGTGATTGTGACACAGATTTTTTTTCCTCACATAACAAGTATTAGGCAATTCTTTCGACACTTCTGAGGCCTTCGGATTTTTAGGATTTTATAAAAGGCATTTCAGCCTTTTATTTTCGTGGAATAGCCCTTTTTAGGTGTAAAACGAACGATTTAGCTGATATAGACTTATAAAACATAATACACACCGAATATTACCCAGTTATGCTACTTCCTTTTAGGAAATAAACCCTTAACTATTCCTTATATGGGCACGCAAGAAAGATCATAAAAAACTGATGTACTTACCCAGTACAATTATTCTCTTTGTTTACTTGTAGTATTTTAATGAAAAGTCTGTAAATCATTCAAATTATAGTCGTATACATGCTGACACAATTATGCTACCTTGCGTATTGTTTTAGTGAAAAATGCAATTCGTGCTTTGGCGCTCTCGTAAAGGCATACCTAAGTACAGTATGACCACTATCCGTGTTGAAGCCTTTTAACGCAAACGTAAAGGCCTAACCTGACTGCCTCCGGGTTCGAGTGGTCAGCGAGGTGGCTTTTCACCTAGAGGTCCCGGCTAGGGCGGAGAACTTTTCTTTAGCCAGAATTATTACTTATCCCCCACAGAGTATGGAAGTATGTTATGTGAGAGTGAATGTGTTGTGTTTGAGGGGGAAAACATGATTTAAACCTACCTTGTTTCAAGTGCAAGGCCCCCGATATAACCTTGGATGTTAAAGGGAGTTATATAAATGACACAATAAAAATAAACAACTCATAAGAAATGTTATAGCTAGACAAACTCATTTTGTTAGGATTACAGTACACAGTTAAACCATTTCTATGTCTTTAGAGGCGTTTCTGAGTACATTTTTCCTAGACCAAGAAAGATCTTTCTAAAGCCGAAGAGGTCATTTTGTTTAAAATAATTCGGAAACAACATTTAAAACTTGTTTTCTCTGCAAACGATCTCTTTAGCCCCTTGTTTTCACGAAAACTTCATTTGCATTTGTTAAGATTTGTCCATGAGGCAACCTTACAATAAAGGAAAATATGAAAATAAATAAAAGACAAATAAAAAAAAAAAAAAAAAATCTGATATGTTCCATTCACATGACTTTCACTACATCTTTGCAACAAATTATTAGAAGGTTTATTCTTCCATTTACTTCATGCTAATCGAGAGGAAATTAACAGAAGTGGTCTTATTACTTGTTTCCTTGTCAGTAGAAGCGAAATAAGGGAGTACCATAGGCTAAAGTGATATTCAAATCTTTTAAAAGCTGGTTGCTATGTAATTGAAGTACCTTTGTTTATAGGCCCAGAAGTTGAGAAGTTCTCGTATCAGAAAAGTACAAGTATTTTAAAACTGAAACCAATAACAAGGAATATTAAAAAAAAACAAAAAAAAAAAAAACGGTAAACTCCACGAAAAAAAAAATAAAATAAATACAGTGTTTTAACAAGCTCTACATTTTTGGTTAAGTAAGTTTGTCTATCTTTTACGGTTTACTAGTTATCCAAAATTCCGAAAAATTCATCCAGAATAAAGATGTCTTCACTGGCTCTTCCCAGAATATCCAAGATATACCTACATTTTACTTGTGATGTAAATATCTGTAATATTATTAGATTGTTTTTGAGAAACTCAACATTTTCGAACATTTTCCCATGTAAAGGGTAGTTGGGGGTGGGGGATTTTCTTGACAATCTTCGTGTCGCAACCTTGGAAGCTACTGAACTTAAATACCAAGTTTGGTACTTAACGCCCGTTTCGTTTTTGAGCTATGCTGCCCACAGACACACACATACACACTGACAGAATATAAGACGTTTTTCTAAAAAAAATTGGGTTCAGGGGTCTCAAAACATGTATTTCCAGTGAAATCTCGGTATCGAATTTTTGGGTGCAATTCAAATAGATAAATTCTGTATACACTATATATGTATATATTTGTTAGGATTTCAGTACACAATTAAATCATTTCTAAGCTTTTGGAAGTTAAATCTCTAGTATTGTTTCTCAGTACATTCTGTAGACCGAGAAATATATCTCTAGACCACAAGATGTCATTTTGTTTTCCACTAATTCGGAAACTCTATTTAAAAGTTATCTTCTTTGCAAACACCTCTTTAGCCCCTTGTTTTTCAGTAAAACCCCAATTTGGACTCTTCAGACTAAATTAGTTTTTTTTTTTTTTTAGGTTTTATGGAATTCATGCATTCGGAAGCAAGGGGCATGGCACGGTAAAGTACGTCAAAATGTTCTAATCAGAAAGCTGGTCAGGGGAGAGGAGATAGGTTAAAAACCTTCAAATTCCTGACCCAGTAATAACAAATTAAGGTCACATCGCTATAACAGCACAAGGCTCAGACCACTAACCCCTTTAACAGCACAACAGTGTTGTTGTTTTCACCGTACAACAATGCAATAAGAAATAGCCGCAGTCCAGGCGTCGCTAGATACAAAGACGGCTGTAATGACAAATAATGAACAAAAATATGGAACTTACCTGCTGAACTGGAAGGCTCCATCTCATGGTTGTCCTGGCCCCTACCAAGCTCGTCTGCATGTGGCATTGTGGAGGCCCTCTGCTGCTGCTGTTGTTCCATCACCACCCCCGTTAGTCGCGCCCCCCCGCCGCCGCGCCCCTGCAACTGCTGCGGCGCGCTCGACATCAGATCCCATTGCCGCAGTTTCTCTCTGTCGATCTCGAAAGGAGGTGGCGGCTGCGGCGGAAGGCTTCCATCCTCTAAAAAATGACGAGGAGTCGGTTGTTGCTGCTGTGACTGTTTGTCGTGGGGTTTCCGAAACGTCTCCCTATCCTCATCCCACTCATAACCTTCCAGATATGTCTGGCCCCTTCTTGTACGTTCCAGACTCTCGGAGTACCTGGACAATCGCTCATAATGGACGCCGTCGTCCCTCTCTTCTCCACTAGGACGTCCAGACCTTCTCTTAGAGCGTCTACGCCCTTCCCGATAGTCCTCTTCGTACTCCCGGGACTGACTCCTTAACGGGGCCATACTTTCGTTTACATATGTCACCTCTCTAGTGACCTTCTGTCGGACACTGCTACTCCCACCACAGCCAAGTAAGTCCGCACTTCTTCTCCCCGAGGATTGATCGAACGTGTTCGTTGTGGTAGCACTTGCGTTACTCAATCTGCTTCCTCCAGCTCCACTATCGAGGTTATCCAAGGATCTTGTGTGTCTCAGACTGACTCTCCTTAGACTCTCTCTCCAAAGAGCATCTTCTTCCCAGAGATCATCACCTTCACAAGAATCCTGAGGAAGTTCCTCGGGTACAGGAGGAGGTGGTCTATTTCTTGTGCCTCCTGGAGGCTCCAAATTGGTAAGAGAAGTTGTTGATCTATTTATTACAGAGTTCGGCGTGTACGCTCCCAAATTCTGTGGCATCGGCTGTTGTTGTAGCTGTTGATGCTGTTGCTGCTGTTGATAATTACGAATAAACTCGCGATCATCCAAAAGACCTTCGAGTGACCTGCTTCTTCTCTGTGTTGTTGGTGCACTGCCAAATTCTGATCTGTTCGAGTCCTGCGCAGGTGTAATAGGAGCAGACTTGTCCCTAAGTCCGTGTGGGTACAAGTTCACCGCATTTGGGGATGCAGTGGCGAGATAGTGCTGATGATGACTGCTGAGAGAAGCACTAGAAGTACTTGCAGTAGTTTTGCGTCTCTGTATAGTGTCAGCCTCATAAAGATTTCTCTCATCTAGTTGACCACGCTTATTGGCCGCACCGAGAAAATGCACCGTTGTGGAACGAAGTTCTTCAGTTAATCGTCTGCTTTCATCTTCGGAGGAACATGGTTGCTGGTAATGATGCAAGGGGGCATGTCCTGAGGGAGATGAAGACGACGTCGAAAAGCCTGATTGATGGAAAGCATTCACTTTGCGTCCGATGTCGTTTCTCTTAATCACATTACACGTCTCCATCACTATATCACCTCGTTGATTATTGAGGGGAGGTTGACTTGCTCGGGAAGCGATTCTACTTGCTAGAGCGGCTGCAGCTGCTGCATTTGTTGTAAAAGGAGGATAAGCCACTCTCATATTACTGATGCTTTTTTCTGAAGTAGAACTGGCGAAACCGTCGTCTTCGCCTGCTTTGAAAAGATCCGAGTAGTAATATGGAGCCCCAGCTTGTTGCTGTTGATCTATATCGTCCTCTACATTTTTTGCTTCAGGTGGAGGAGATTTTGGAGGGGAGTTGGCATGCTGGGGTGGAGGAGGAATAATGGCATGGAGGTTTTCGTATTGTACTTCTTCGTTTCTATCATAGTAAGGCAAGGATGGAAGTCTACAGAGCCCACCTTCAAACTCTCCCGCCGGTGGTGGTACAGGATAACTGATTTCTGAGCTGGAAACCAGAGAAGGTGACTCCATAATTCTGCTCTTATCGTGTTCACCTTTGGGAGGAGGTGGAGGGGGAGGAAGAGGTAGTGACGTTTTTTCTGAGCTCTCATTTGTCTTTTCTCCGTGGTATGATCTGTAATAGTCTTGACCAATTTCCTTAGAATACAAATCAATATTGAAAGTGTCCCTTGACTGCAAGTCTTCTAGATATTGATCCAAATCTATGCTTAAGCCATCGTCGAGATCCATAGCCAAGCCACTTCTACTACCAATTGATTCAAGGTCACTTCCCGTACCAGAACGGCGATGGTGATGGAGCAGATAGTCCGACGCTTCTAAACCACCAATGAGGTCATCAGAAACCGGTCTTCGTTTTAGTAAACGGTCTATTGTCTTGGCTTCTTGGTCGTGATCTTGGCGTGACCTTAGAACAACTGATTCGCTACCCGAAGTATTTATTTCACTTGTGCAATGGTTCGGCAGGAATGTAAGACCGTCTTCTTTGTCTTTGAGTGGGGATATCGTTTTGCTCCACAGCTTCCTTGAATCTTCTTCCTTGACTGATGACTGCACTAGAACTGACGGAGAGTGCTTTTTAGCATCCTGTGGGACAGAGTCGCCGTTTAAGTCAAGAGAGTTATCCAGTTCGTCTAGCGGCGGCGGACTTGTTGGTATCGGAGGAGGAGATACCAGATCGCTGTCTGAAGAATCTGGATGCTCAAGTGTGGCGGCAGCATTGGCACCGCCACCTCCTAACCCTAAATAATAAGAAGCCGGTCGAAATGTATCAGAAAGGCTAAAACGCGGGTGTCGTGGAGCATCCAGTGAATCTAAGTCCTTCGAAGCTTCGTCATCGGCGTCAGAACTGTCTCTATCTTCGGATTTTGCAGAGCTGCCCTGCTGAGCACCCGCAGCAGCAGTCGTTGAGGAATTGAGAATATCGGGCAAACTTGTTCGTGGAGGAGTAGGAGGTTGTTCTAAACCGTCTTCTTCACTAGGTCTCTTTTCAGCCGAATCCATTGAAGTGGAGCTTGGCTGCTTTTCGCCGCTTGATGCATTTTCTGCCTTATTTGCTAATGCAGACTTCTTGTCCTCTGCTTTATCACGCGACTTCAAAGCTTCCATCAGTGGACTTACTTCCATATACACAGGCTCATATTGCGTAGAGGCTTTGTACAAGAACTCATAATGAGAAGTATTTGCCTTTTCGCCGACGGTTGTTCCTTCACTATCTCCAATCTCACAGTAACGTGGACTCTCCGGGTTAAGATAGCCGGCTTCTGCTCCGTTTCCCTTTTTCAGATCTAGCTTGGATAGGACAGAATTATTTGGTTCTGGTGCCAATAAAGAACGAACTAAACCATCCTCGGTCATTTCCACATATGAGCTCTCTTCCTGATCTAAACCTCCACTTCCATTTCCGAATATATTTTCCATTATTACGGAGTGAGCTGCGGATGAGTTCTTTCCGTTGCTAAATGCGTCTGGAGGAGCCAAAACAGCTCTTCTTGATGGTGTCATTGGCATGTAATGTTCTTCTGGCGTGGCTAATGCAACAGATGATTTGGAGTTTTCTTCATTGATATCTGGTGCGCCTGGAGTACTCTGTCCTGTTGGCGTTGTGATAGGAGTGCTCTGGACAGAATCTGAGTCTTCATGAGTGACCATCGATTCTGCCATGCTGAGGCGAAGATATCCTGGAGTGACAATTACTTCCAGTTCGCCATCACCTGTTGTGGAAGCAGTCTCAGTTGTGGTAAGACTGCCTTTCGACGTCTTTCTTTTGCGGTGCTTTCTATCACTATAGTACTCAAGATCGCGGTTCCTACCCAAGTCACGGCATGAGCTGAAGAACCTCTCACGCCGCCCTAAGGCAGCAGCAACCTCCTCATCTTTGTCCTCCTCATCGTCGTCGTCGTCACTAGGCATACCGAGACGTGAATCGGAACGTCTACGATTGCGATTATTCACATCTTGTTTCTTTCCTTGCTCAGCATCGCTTGAAGTGTCGTATAACAGCGTTTCTGTGTCACTGAACACACAGCGCTTTCCAGGTCCACTGTCACAGGTACGCTCTTCTTCTGCTGCTTTAACCAGCTGAGATTTGCGTTCAAAATCGGCCAATAAGTCCCTCACTGTTTTGGGGTTCCGACCGCCTTCATCGCCGTTCTTCAGACTTGACACTACGTGTGCTTCGTTGGGCTGATACATTGGTGGAGACATTTTTAACGGTTCTTGCATCTGCAGACTTTCTCTCGTAGCACAAGTACTTGGGGAAGGTGCTTCTGTATCTTCCTTGGTTACCTCAAAAGCTTTTATTCTGCTCTGTACAATGTTTTTCGGAGGCGATTCTATTGCATATTTGAGCTCTTCTAAATCTTCCTTCGGTTTGGTGCTCTTTTGAGAGGAGGTTTCTTTTGGTAACCTCAAGCTCCAGTCTTCCTTTATTCTATCTCTCTCCCAGTGTAAGTCCTGCATGGGATATGCGAGATCAGAAGATCTGCGTGTTGTTATACCGGGTTTTTGCAAACTCGTCAACTGTGCATCTGGAGGAGGCAGGAGTCTCCCTGCCTGAAGCGTATCGTAGCCACTATCAGAGTGCTTACCATTCGAACATCTGTCATCCTGCAGACTGGGATAGCCCATACTGTCCCCTGAAGACTTAAGAGTACTACTGCTACTTCTAGGGTATGTATCCGGAAACTTCGAAGTCTTTGTTGAAGGGAATGGACGAGAGTGAGTCTCTTTGGATAATTTTGGTTCGCTCTTTGACTGCACCATCTCTGCCACTAATTTGTTTTCCTCTGCAGTCTTTGTGCTAGTCAGTTCCGCTAGTCTCTTTTCTGGACTCGCTCTCATATCGTTAATGAGGCCGGTTCTACTCTGAGCGTGTTTTACCCGCGAGGATCCATAGTTGTAATCGTCGGCATAGGCTGCGTCCGGTGGAATTTCCTGCTGATGCGGTCGTGAGGACTTTTTGGTGACATTTTCGTAATTGGGGGCTGGGGGGGAGGGCGAGTGCGGGTGGTGGTGATGGTGATGGTGGGGGTGATGCTGGCGGCGGCTCTCAGCGCTACCGTGCCGCGACCTTCCTGCCTGCGAGGGGCGGCGAACGCGCTTTCTCGCCTTGCGTACGTCACTCGGCTCTGAACCAGCCCCAAGAAAAAAATATTAGCAAGGCTGTCTTTTAGACTCCAACAAAAATAGTTAAAAAAAACAAAAAAAAACATGAGTTTACATAATTCTGATTTAAGATTTACATAGGTTAGCATAATTATTTACAGTCACCAGTCCTTTTAATCAATAAAATTTATATCCCAAAACAGATAAATAAGCCTAGGTTAGTAAAAAGTAAGATGATCCTTAGGGCCGGTATTATAAAAGTAATTTAAATTGTTGGTTCAGTTTAAAGCTTTTGGTCTCAGCGCTTATTTCTGACCTTAATCTATAGTTTAATTTTGCTGCCACTCCATTTAAACTACAGTTTAAGTTGCACAAAAATCTTATTTCAACAGTGAATATTGTGTAGAAGAAGTTCCGAACAATGACAACTTGGTGAAGAGGTTATGAAATAATTCTGTTACATTCCTCCAAAATCAAATTATACCACCCTCTGTAGATTCCGTATGTAATTTTTAAAATGATTGGTTTTATGTTTCCTGCCAGAGAGTATGAGAATTTCAAGTAATCTTTAATAAAAAAGCATTATAAAATGGAATTGATAATCAAATGTTCTTTTTTCACATCCTAAGAATGTAGACATATACATATTTAAGGTCGATTTACTACATTAACATAACCAAAAATGCTTTAATCGAGTTTTATCATTAATAACACAGATAACTGCACAGCCTCTAGTGAAATTTGTACATTTCTTAAAACTTCTTAACCAAATTCCCAAAGTTAAGTCCTGAAAGGTCTCCAAGTAAGAGTTTTTGAAGCAGAGCTTGTTGTTTTCATTTGTGGCAATAATATACTTTTGTAATAGATTTAGATATTCAATTCAAGCAGACCTAACCTTACTTTGTTACATTCAAAATCAAATGCAGCATAAAATAAATATTCATGAACTGTAAAAGTTAGTGTATTGTTACACAGTTATTATTTAAATCTTATTGTATATATTTGAGAGAGCAACAAAAGCTACCCTACACCATAATTCACATAATGGAGCTATATGATGCTATGTTTGCGTTCCGGTATGTATAGTTGGTGATGATCTCTGAAAGCAAGATACTGCTGAATTATTAAGAATCTCCGGATTATTTGTGACATTAGACTTCACTCACATTAGAATTTAATTCTTGGTGGAACTGATTTAAAATAAATTTTCCACTGTAAATTTAAAAAATTGCCATTTCTAATCTCGCAGCATGATTTCCTTTACCTTTTTGGTGCACACTATGAAGTTATTTTTACACTATAAGCTAGCACTGTACTTTTAGCCAAGTCCGCCGGCAGTTTCTACTTCTTTGGAGAAAAAGTTTCATGTCATCTTGAAAAGTTTTCGCACATTTAAAATGTTTGTAACTGTATTAGTAATATTAAGTATATATATGATGGTTGTCTTTCCTCACTAAGCAGCCATACCAACATTGCACTGTGGTTTAATTTAATTGACACATTTAACTCTTGGTTCAGTTTAACTTAGCCATCAGTTAAACTACATTTATAATACCGGCCCTTAATCATGCAGTTAAAACAGTTTGGGTTCAGAGCAAAATTATCAACATTGGTTCTAACTGTATTATTATAACAAACAGAATTCCATTTCCCATGCCACCGTTAAATAACTAGCTGGGGGGAAAGGAGGTCAATGTTAGTTGTAAACAAAAAAACCCAAGCAGGCAGGAAGTTGGCCACAGACTTAAATCCGATTCATTTACTTATGCAAAATATATTTAATATATCTGAGTAATTTTATAATATGTTTCTTAACGAGCATAAAGGGTTAAAGCAGGCAGTTCTGGCTTACTAATTTTTCACCAAACAATGCCACATGCAGATGAATGAGCTGAGAAAAAAAAATTAATCAACAAAGACCAAAAAGCCACACGCCTAAGAAGAAATGCTGTTAACACTAACAGTATCATCTAAATCTGCATACCAAACCTTAACATTTAACACTAAACAGTTCATCAACACCATCATCTACATTTCATCAACAGAGGGCAAAAAAATATAAGAATACCAATTATTGCTTCCTACTGTTAATTATACTGATACATAGTTTCTGCAATTATTCTATCTTCACTTGTATACTAAGTGCCTGTTTCTCTAATGATAGAAATAAGGTTTATTTATTTAGCAGTATAGTTTGTATTTGACATACTTTTGATTTTAATGCATAGACAAGATCAGTTAACCAGTTAACTCTGGCATCTTTGTTTATTTATATTATTCGTCTTTCTAAAATGAAATGCGAAATGAGATTTCAGCCATAAAAACATTACAAGCATACATCAGATGCTATAATGTTTTCTTGTATATAGTGTAGTCTATTTCATTAATTTGTCATATATTTAATCCATAGAGTAAAATTTTGAATTAGATTTCATTAGAATGGTGATTGAGTGGGTAATTAGTGCTTATACTCTTTGATTTACTACTGGGTGTTCATTTTTATCAGTGATTTCTTGTGTGTTGATTGAGCAAGAATAATAATAACTGGTTAGTGAGTCTTTATTGAAGGAATAACACTCTGTATTGAGAAGGAAGCAGATTCATTTTTGGAGGAAAAAGCTATTACAGGGTTTGTGGAAAAAAAGCAAACCGTAGCACTCTGGGTGTGGTTGCGTTGCTAACCAATAAAGCCTTCCCAGTCCCCTGCTCATTGCACTAATGAATACTGTTCTAATCTTGCTCTGTCCTTTGTTAAGGACCTGAACAATAAATGCAACACACCTTACATCTGGGTTAAATTTCATTATCATTTTGATGTAACCTATAAATATGATTTATATTGTTTACAGATATGATATCTACTCCTATCAAATATCAACACCTGTAGCTAGAGGGACACATTTCAGTAGATCTTCTGCTGCTAGAGGGATAGTACATAAACTTGCTTCATCAACAATGGTATCAATGACAATATTTCTTGCGCAGGAAATGGCAGACAAAAATGAAAACTCGGTACATTGTTTCCAATTTTCATTTGTAGTTTACAAAATATTTATTCCATTTATTTAGGGCATGAGTTTATCCTTCATCTTCATGATTGCTCTCAAAGAGTTTGTAGCACCTATTGGCTAAACATAAGTATTCTATGAGAGGATATCTTCTCTTCATCACTAATTATTATGAAATCCACAGATGGGAGTTTATTTATATTGTGTCTATGCAGCAAATACATGCTCCTATGACTTGCTTTTGATTGTTTATAGCTGTACCAGCAGCTTCCTTTCATTAGTCAACACATTATCAAACCTGTGTGGGACTTCCAAGTCTTGCAAGTGATATGACCTCTACTTCTGGAAGAATCTTGTCACATGAACAACAACTATATAAGCAGAGCAGCAAAGCTCATAATGTCAGTTTTGATGGTGAGTTCTGAGCATGCAGTTGCAGTGTGGAGAGACAGCCAAAGCAACAAGACCAACAAGAGAATAACTTGATACAACACTGAATAAAGACTGTTTGTAATCAGTTAGACGTAATAAAAATCTGATGTGTTCCATTCACATTACTTTCTCACTGTTCTACAAACAAACTTCATACAAAAAGCTATTATTCTTTCCACTACACCTTGTTAATCAAGATAAATATTAGAAGAAT
This sequence comes from Hymenopus coronatus, assembly GCA_030762935.1. NCBI lineage: Eukaryota > Metazoa > Arthropoda > Insecta > Mantodea > Hymenopodidae > Hymenopus > Hymenopus coronatus. The sequence continues at coordinate 36,238,295 of CM060897.1, forward strand.
GATCTTATTACTTAATTGCTTATAAGTAGAAGAAAGCTAAAGTAATACTCTAGGCTATAGTGATAGTCAAGTGTTTTAAAAGCTTTGCTATGTGATCTTTACTGAAATTCACTTTTGCATGGCCAGGACAAAAGAACATGGCAATTGACTGTTTAAGATAAGTAAAGTATTTTAAAACTGAAACTAATAACAAGGAATATATCAGAAATTGGTTAAACAACAAAAATATTAAGGACAAAAATAGTGTGTTTTGACAAGATATATATTTTTGTGTAGTAAGTTTTTGTCTATCTCTTACAGTTTACCAGCTATGCATAAGTCATTTAGAATAAAGAGGACTTCAGAGCATATTCTCAGGAAATTGAACATATACATATTCTATTTATCATGTATATATCTTTAATATACAGTATTTTAATAAAGGTCATTAGAGCCATTTTTGAGAAAATCAAAATTTTTGAAAAATTTTCTGTTTAAAGTAATTTGTTGTGGGCATATTTTCTTGAAAATCTTGTGTGGCATTCTTAGGAAATACAAAACTTAAATACCAAGTTAGGTATTTCACAGACTTTTCGTTTTTGAGTTATCCACACACATTGCCCTTTTTTCTAAAAATGCTTTTATATGAATTCAGGGAAATTCAAAAACATGTATGTACATAGTACGTATAGAGAAAGTAAAAAAGAGATTTTATTGTTATAGTATATTTCCACTGTGTGCAGATTTCCTGAGAGTAATATCCTGTCAAGATACTGTTAGTCTTATCTGGGTTCCACTAATCTCAAATCTTCATTACCAATGGTTAAGGCTTATTCATTTTTCATTTCCTGTACTCATTCCCTATAGCTCTGATCCATTAATTCACAGACCTCTTTATGGAGTTTAAGGGAATTCCCAAAACTGGTTATAGTTCTGTTGGAGTTTCCACAAAATCTCCCTGTGCTAGGGAGACTTTTTCATTGCTCTCAAATCTTTTATTCCTTACACCTACCAAGCTGTAATTTTGTTGTGGTTTGGCAGTTTAATGATTTTCTTAGACATTTTCAAACCAATTTAGATTTGATCTGATAGCTATATGGCTGAAAGCTGCCTGACTGTTTGTGAGTATCAGATATTGCTGTCCAAGTAACCCATTCATAGGTTTTCCCAGATAGCCACTTCTATTGCACATATTTCAGTCTGTAACTAACTCCATGGCACGACAGCTCACGGGGAACCTTGGTCTACCGCCCGGCCGCTGCGTCCCCAATCTCGGTCCACTACAGACGTCATGGATGGGGTGCAGTATTGGAGGGTGAGACATGGTCAGCGCCTCGAGTCCCCCCGGCCGGTTAATGCGGTCCTCATGACCTGGAGCCGCTACTTCTCCATCAAGTAGCTCCTCAATTGGCCCCCTAGGGACCTTACGAGGCTGAGTGCACCCCGGGCCAGGTCTCCCAGCAGGAGAAAAATCCCCGTGCTGGTACTGGGGATCAAACCCAGGTCTCCCGCTTAGTAAGCAGCAACGCTACCACCGCGCTAAGGAGACGACCCTTTCAGCCTGTAACAATATGAAAAAGTTACTCAAGGAACCTAAATGTCATGAATTTCTGCTCCTGATTGGTTTTGGTTTTTTTACTGATGGTTTTGGAGCCATCTGTCTATCACATCAGACTTCTGACTAGGCAGTATCTATTTCTTTGATCTCATTCAAGTCTGATTTTAAATGGTTTATCAAAGGTGAGGTTACATATTACTAAGCAACTTGCTCTTCTTAGTACCTAACTAATAAAAATAACAGTAGCTATGAATAACTAATGAAGAGGAGAGATAGGTATTAACCCATTCAGGGATAGAAAATAATGATGTGATCTTATAATGCTGCATAAGGTGTGAGTGAATTAAAAAATATGGTAAATGCATGTATCTGCATTCAATTGTAATCTATCAGCATTCAACCATGCCATCACACCGGTTGTTTTAATTGGGCCCTTCCCATCCTTTTCACAATTTCTTTTGAATGCAGAACATACATTTTGACTTCGATTCGATCCCGCTAGCCACTTGGTATGATAGGTTAGCCACCCCTATCATGCCCTAGACTGCGTGGTCATAAATCTAAATGTCGAGGTTGGTACTATTTAATGGAGTTATCCAATGCTATCTGGTGGTAAAATGCGTTAGAAGTGTTGAATAAGCAATCACACAGAACTCATAAAACATTCCATAGCCATTTTTCAAAACAGAATGTAAAATGCATTATGGTTTAGAAATCCCTTTATTTTCGTATTTATTCCCTTTTATTGTTACAATTCTTATTGATGTTGTCTATCTTTTATAATCTTTGTTACAACTGTTCTCACACCTTTATTTTTATATAACTATTATGTCGTATAGTAGAACATTTTGTGTAATATTCACTTGCAACTTTTTTTGTTAGAATTTCTAAATGTATATTTTTATTCTGTGTTCTTAGGCAAACTTATTTATGAGGCAAATTAATAACTAAATAAAAAAATTAACAATCATGCAGAGAACATCATATCACATTCATATTTTTCAAGGGGTTAAAGAGGGGTTTCTGTAGGGCAAGTAAGGTTATAAATATATACCTAAGAAATGTATTTTTAATACTGTAACAAAAAGTGCTGTTTATTACCCATATAAACAACTCTCTATTTTTCCAACTGATCATAATCAAATCTTATTTCCATTGCTTTTGCAACCATTCTAACGTAGTTTTCTTTCGACAGTCATTGCAGCTGCAACTGCATGCACTGAACTTCCCATCAAAACTGACAGTCTGGGCCAAGTTGCCCTCTTTTCATACTTGTTGATCATGTGGCAAGAAGCTTTCAGAAGTACTGCTTATCGTTACACTTGCAAACAACTGCAGGAATCACAAACACACAGGAGTGACAATCGAAGCTGCAATGTAAAGTACTTGCCAACTGCACACATGCTCACTCACACAGGTAGAACTATCCATTAGCTGAAAGGGAACAATCAGCTATGGCTTTCAAAACAAGTTTCTCACTCATGTGCAGTGATTACAGCCGACAAAGTAGTCACACTACTATGCAGATAAAAGTCTTTGCCCATTTTCTTATTTTTCAAACTAATACAGAATAGAATCACATATTATCTTACTCAGGCACTTTCTTATGCTACAGATCCCATGTTTTGATCATCTAAGTGAGAGCTTCAATTCCCTGCTTCATGGCAATAATTCTTTAGTCTACTTTGTACGTCTTAGTTATAAATGCGCAAGAGAATACATATGTTAATTCAAATTCTTCTCGGGCTTCTAGCCAGGTAAAAACTTGGCTTGACACCAACGTTTCGAAGAAGTGCATCTTCCTCGTCTTCAGGGTGATCAGTTCACCCTGAAGACGAGGAAGATGCACTTCTTCGAAACGTTGGTGTCAAGCCAAGTTTTTACCTGGCTAGAAGCCCGAGAAGAATTTGAATTAACACGTCGCCAGGAAAGCTTTAGTTCTTATTTTAAATACATATGTTGTTTAAGCTAACTTACATGAATTACGTATTAGCTATGTATTTATAACTCTTTAATGTTATTGAAATGCATGTACATGATAACCGTTAAATGCAATACAAAGTCAACTGCTCAATAAGTATAAAACAAGAATAGTATAATAATTTTGATAATTAATTATAGGTTATGTTTCTAAGCTTGTATTATTTTCTAAACTTCTACTGATTATAGATCAACAGAGCATGCTATTTTATTTGCCAGAGATCACTAATCCCAATACTTCCACCTGAAAACTACAAAAACCTTTGAACCAAAATACTTTTTGCTCCTCCCTCCAAAGCTTTCAAGTTAAAGCAAAAGTGATGAAATGCTGATGATGTAGGTACATATATAAAATTATAGTCCTTCTAAATATCTAATTAAGTCCCAAAGTTTGGAAACAACACAGAAAAGCAGACATTGAAAAGCATGCTTATATTAAAAAGAACAGCAATCATAATCCTGTTCACATGTTTAACAGCAGCAAAAATAATAGTAAGCAATTGAAATTGAATGCTACTTCATACAGATGAAAGAACAGATCAATCATGCTTGCTGCACAGTCACCATTGTAGAATTGCTCCTAATTCTACAGTCTAAAACTAACAGTTAATAAAACAGAACATTTAAACATCATTACACTTTATATCTTAAATGTAATTACCTACATACCAAGTTTTCAAAAACTCAAATATACTTTCAAAGATGTGGCTTAAATGTGGGCTCACATTGGAACTTTTTGTACAGAACTTATGCCCAGTATGCAGTAAGTTTCTTTATGTATTAGAGAAACATTATATTTTATACATATACAAATCAAAGTTCTGTTACTGTCAGATACTTACTAGTAACAATATGTAAAAAAAATTAAACTTAGTAATAGTGAGTAATGCAAATACTAATATAACAATTAATAATTTATAATAAAACTTCAGTTGTCTTTTTCAAATTCAAAAAACTAGTCTTGCATTCACAATTCTCTTGAATCATCATATTCTTGTTGTTGTTTATTTACATTGTTATGGTTACCGCTACTAGATGAAGGATTGTGTACTAAGATATTGTTAACTACTGGAATCAAAACAAACTTGGTGACAGAATCAATTGGTGATATATCAAAATTCATTCTATAATATTCATTCTTTAAAATAAATATTTTCTTCCAAACTTTTAAATCTATGGGTCTGCTTAAATGTTTTAATAATTAACTTCTGGATTTATTTCATGGTTAAATTTCCAAAAAAATGATTTGCCACAGCTGATTCATCAATCTGTTTGTATTTAATATTTCTAACGTGCACCTTAGCTGTGGTTTCCAAATGATGTTTGGCCTTCCCAATGTAAACAAGGTCATAACTTAAACAATTTAATTGATAAATGCCATATGTTTTATTTTTAGAAATTTCATCTTTTTTTGAAATGTCTTACAATTTTTTCTGTTTTTTTTTAGTTATTATAAGGAACTAATACTATACCATGTTATTTAAAAATGTTTGTGAGCTTTTTATTTGTCCAAGGGTGGTAATTAAGTTTTTAAAAATGTAATTATATTTAATTTTCTTATGACTAGAAACCTCCTTAACATCTTTCTGATATTTAAACTTCTCAATTTTTTTTATTTATAATTTAAATAAAATCTGGCTCTTTAGAAATATTAAATACAAACAGATTGATAAATCAGCTGTGGCAGATCATTTTTGAAAATTTAACCATGAAATAAATCCAGAATTATTAAAACACTTAATTGGAACTATAGATATAATGGTTTGGATAAAAATATTTATTGTAAAGAATAAAAATCATGCAATGAATTTTCATATACCACCAATTGATTCTGTCACCAAATTTGTTTTGATTCCAGTAGTTAGTAGTACCTTAGTAACAATCCTTCACCTACATAGCAGTAACCATAACAATGTATACAAACAACAAGCTGATGATGCAATAGAAGTTTGCAAAACTAACTAGTTCTTTAAATTTTAAAAAGATAAGTAAGGTTTCATTACAAATTATTAATTGTTATACTGATATAAGTAACAAGAATTCTATTCTGCAGCCTGCACATAGATTCTTTTCATTGACATCATTCGTTTTTATGAGCAACAAACATGAAGTGAACAGCAATAAAACTTTTATGTTTAATAGAAGAAAATATAAAATACACAAATAAACAATCAGAAATACACAAAAAGATTATTTGCATGAAAATGCTTCTATTTTAAAAATGAGGCAGAATAAAGGCCCATAGGCTAAAATTCTGTTAATACTGGGAAGTGGCTGAAACTAACCTAACTGTGCTACACAATCCTTTTTTTTTTTTTTGGCAAATTATGTTTACAATTTTATCCTGGTTTTAATGCATGCAATTGTGCATATTATATCACGTCGGCAAATTATACTACTCCTGCCTGAGAAAATGGGCTAAAATACATTGTGAACAGAATCAAGTTTTATTGCAAGGAGTCCATTTTATATCATAAGAATAAGCTAGAATGCTAACAGCTAATTATTGGAAATAAATTTATTATTTATAAATTTAATGGAAATTCTTTCTTCATAAATTTACCAGGCTTTGCAGCTAGCCCTCAGAATATGCCCCTTGTATAAAATGCTGTATATTTTATACACAAAGTTTCCATTGTGAACCTGTCTTACATTATAATAAATATTTTGTTCATTAAAAGCAAGTATCATCAGCAAACTATGGAACTATCGTCGTCATCGTCATCATCATGTATTGTGTAATGCTCATTAATTTTAACCAATGTTAACCACATTGTAATAAACAATTGGAAACAAGATAGCTAAATGCAACAAAACTGACCAACCACATTTTAGTAATAGAAACTGGTGCTTATGCATATCTCCATGCATTAAGAGTTTATTAATTATATATGTGTGTGTTTTCAAATCCAGTTTAAATAAATATGTAATATTCTAACAATACTTTTCAACAAAATAAACTCTTAAATAATATAAAACAAAATTATTTTCTGTAGCCTGACATGAAGCTAAGCTATGGTAATCTGTGGCTGATACACACAGCTTTTTATATGTCTTTGTTTATATCACGTTCCTTTCTAAGACCAGCAGGATAATAAGGGGACATGCTAATCACCATAAATATGCTTTTGCTCTCACATTAACTCTCATATGAGATGGAGAAACAGCTCCATGTTCCAGGTATTATTTACTGTCTGAGGAGGAATTTCAAGTATTGAATCAATACAACTTTATTTCTTTCAAGGTAAAGCTATTTCAGTGTTTTATTTATAAAGCACACAGCTGGGAAACAACCACATGCATTTAATTGGCCTCAAAATGGAGCTCCACACAATTTTGGATTGAATGTTTGCAATTTTTTGAATAACACATTCACAAAATGGATTGGATGTCACCACACATTCGTGATTTGAAGCAATGTGATAATAGTCAATGGGAAATTTGATAGGATATGATATATTCTGAATGAGCTGAAAATATCCATTAAAAAAGACATTTCACACTACCAATGAAGATAATCTTTATGTGCCATATTTGGGAGTCAGTGAAGCACTGAGTAATACAGCAGACGATTAAGTGAGTGTGTTTATATTGTGTTGCCAATGATTGAATCTAAATCTAAACCTAAACAGTTCTTGTCCACTTATGTAGTGCTGCATAAACAGAAACAGACTTTTCAGCTATGACTTTTTCCATAAAAAGCCTCCTTTGAGGCTCACCTTACTTGACAAGGAAATTCTCTTTTATGGAAGAAGAAAACGGAGCTAATTATAAATAATAGGGCTGAATCATATAAACTACCCTATATTATTTTCCAAGCCTTATGCAGATCCTGCAACTGAGTTTATTATTATATTTTGCAATTAGTTTTTCAAAAAATGCATGTTTTCTGGTTTGAATTCATTTAGTTTTTTGTTTAGGTAAATGGTGTTTCTCCAAAATAAGAACCACACTTACTTTAGACAAAGGGAAGGGAATTCTTCACCAAAACGCTCTAACCCCTTGGATGTCTAATTAATTCCTATCTGAAACACTCATCGTCAGGATCCAAAAATAATTCTTCCTTTTCTTAATATTATGTCTGTCTAGAATGTTTTAATGAACAGAATAATTCAAGGATGCCGTTCTTGCAGTGGATACAGTAAAGCAAACACTAATAGGCTTAGCCATAATGACATGCCTATTCTGTTTGGGGTGCTTACTCAACATTTTAAAAGTAAACCCACTCTCATCATAACAAAATACCAGTTGGCCTGGACAAAGCACACTTCCCTTATTTCTCAGAGAACATAGTAATCCTTTAATAATGTTGCCGGCTATCAGATAAAACCTCAAATTAAATTCAAAGTCATGTTCAGATGGATGTGTACAGTAAAGAGTATGGCCCATTAACTCTGTACTATTTTCTCAAGGTTAGCTGCACTGTACAACAGCCTTTTTTTTTTTTTTTTTTTTTTTTTTTTTTTGGTAGTGTTTAACGCCCACTTTAACTGCTTATGGCACTGACACTGATGATACATGAATGATGATGGAGCACCGGTGGAATGCAACCACCGGAGTACCTGGAGAAAACCCGCCCCAGCGCCGCTTTGTCCACCACAAATCTCACATGCGGTCGCTTGGGATCGAACCCCGGCCATATAGGTGAGAGGCTAGTGGTCTAAACACTCAGCCACAGCGTGGCCTGTACAACAGCCTTGACAACAATTGCATACTATAAGCCTTAATTTCTGACTTATTGATCCAAATTCAATATTCCAAAATATTTACAAATTTTTGTAATTTAAAATGATGGTACATTATATATTTTTGAATTGTTTATTGTTCTATGCATATTAAGCAGTCATTTTTACTTTACTAAATTTAAAGAATGCCTTTCTTAAATAGCGATTGTTATTCTGTAGTAGTAAGAGTAATTCATCAATTATAGCTATTGCTGGAGTCGTATACTCATTGTTTCATTTTTATTAATGATTTGTTATACCAATTAGTCCATTTTCAAACATTATTCATTGATAAAATTCTAGTGCACTATGTTGCCATCTACTGGATATTTGATTAACTTTTTCGTGAGAAGAGCTGTTGGAGGGAGTTTCAAATTCATAATTGTGTGTTCATATTGTCTCTCAGAATGTTACTGTCAACCTCTTGTCAAGATGAAAAAAAAATCTAATGTCTTGTTCTGATATAGTGATTTCCCAATGTATGTACCTAAAAATGCTATATATGATATAGATCTTTTTCTTGCTTACCAATGCTTTTATAATATTTCTTATGTAAATAGGGTTATCAGGTGTCTGTATTTTAAAAGTGCATTTATTTTTTAAAATTTAATGAATAACCACGTTTTAAGAACAAGAGCATCTTATTGATCTGGAGCAGCTACTTCTCAATCAAATAGCTCCTCACAAAGCTGAATGCACCCCAGACCAGTGTGAGAAAATTCCTCACGCCAGTGGGAATCAAACCTAGGTCTTCCACTTGGCAAGCAGACGAGCTACCACTGTGCTAAGGAGACGACCCTGCTATCCCTATAATTAGTTTAATCCAGTCCCCTAGTCCTGTGCACTTTAATAAAGCATTGGAGTGATAATCCTCAGATTCCATGAAGAATTTCCCAAAGTGTTGGGTTAATTTCCAAGCTTTCAATGACGTACTCTGTCCCTAATGATGGCAACAGAGTACATTGTTGAAAGCTTGGAAATTAACCCTACACGTACCTGGCTGACATCCCAAGAGAAATCATTAATAACCAGTGCTGGGAAAGCTTCAAGTCCATAATTTTCCAATAAGACTTTGTAACTAAGATTTGATGCTGGTGCCTCACAGAAGCATAATATGTATTAACTATTTTGGTTTCACACCTGCACAATCTACAATCTATTTAGGTAGATGCTTTCTCTCTAGTGCTTGCCCAGTGACAAAAACAATAGTTTCTAACTGAAACTTGCTGTATTTGAGCAGCTTATCAACATAGGTTTGCATGGTTCTATAACAAACAATCCGCTATGCTATATATCTAGAAGCCTGTTCCAGGTCAAAAGGTGTAATTTTTTACACCACTTATTTATTACATGTGTAATTGAACACATTGGTGTTTTCAGAGATGTCTTTGATGTTGGTTGCAACTGAGTTGATGCTTGCTTTGCAAAATATTCCACTTTCTCATTGCCTTCAATTCCTTTATGCCCTGGAACCAATGACAAAGAAATTTTGTTGTGTTCTGCCAGGTTGGATAAGGCAATAATGCAATTATTAACCAGTCTTGAAGACATTATAGATCTGTTTCAAGTCTTTAGTGTAGCCTGGCTAAGTGACAAAATGAAGATCTATTTACAATTGAGGCATTAGTTTTTCTGCCATAGATTACGAAACAGTATTAATTGCTGACATTGCTCAATGAGCTACCGCGCTCTTTAATAGGACAAACCATGGTGGTAAATGTCTCTTTTTTAATAATTCTGTTTCCTAGCATTCAGATTTTTTTGGTAGTGTTTAACGCCAGCTTTTACTGCTTTGGCACCATAGGCGATGACACTGATGATAGATGGAATGAAGGTGGAACACCGGTAGAATGTGATGGTGGCAGAAACTGGAGAACCCGAAGAAAACCTGCCCCTGCGCTGCTTTGTCCACCACAAATCTCACATGCATTCACTTGGGATCGAACTTGGGCCGTCTAGTGAGAAGCAAGTGGTTTAACCACTCGACCACAGTACAGCCGCACTCAGAATATGACTTCATGTTTTCCCTTCCCCATAGAATGGATATATTCTCACCCTGGTGTCATTAATTAGTTTGTTGCTTTTCCTGGTACTTAATCTCAGCCATGCTAACCTGTTTCTTTGTTCTCACATCGAATAGGCCTCCTTCCTCCAACCTCACACTATTTAACTCTGTAAGTTAAGTAAATTTTGGCTGTACAGTGTGATTACTAATTTTATGTGTCAATATCATGAAGTTTTCTCTGAAATCTTCTACCTGTTACACACCCCATGTACCTCTCACCCATATACCCCAATCCAATCTCTTTTAATCCTTGAGCAATTTTGTTTATCAACAGATATCCCACCTACAGTATAATACACCTAGGAGCTGCAGCCCATTCATTCATTATAATACTTAAGAATTTTAGTTAGCTCCTCTCGAACATTTTATCTTTGTGTGCAAAGGTTTATAACTCCTCGCTATCTGAATTCTTGGTTTATTCTACCTCGTAATTTTTATATACCTATTTATTTTCCTTATGCTTTAATATTCTCTTATTATTTATCCATTTACATTTATTATTTAGCTGTTCCTGATTATGCAGTTTAATAACTGAATTTGTTATCAATATTTACATGCTACGTGTTACAGAGTGATTCCACTTCAAACAACTAATTCATCTGCTGCACCAAGCTGCAATACCATTTTTGTACACATGACAATAAAGGTTATGACAAAGATAAAAATCAATAACTAGAGGTTTAGTTAAACTGTTCTTAAAAATTCCTCCAAATTTGCATTTAAGTAATCATTTGAGAAAGTTTGTAACATCATAAATTAATGTTCAGATCATAGAGGGTATGTTGCATTACAATATAAGCCACAAGTATGTATGTAATGTGAGACCTTAAAACTGTCCCTACTTCCTAGTTCAAATAGATTGCAATGTGCCTAGAAATATTTTGTCCAATGACATTTACAGTAAGTGTATTGTTGAGCCCTTGCAATGTGCTTTGGAGCACATAATATTAACATATGGAAAACTGATAGAAAATGATTAAAATTTAGTTGAGTCGATTTTGTAACACTACATCACTTACTTTTTTATTTCGGAAAACATGTTTCAGAAGCCATGTGCTTCCATTGTCAATTCCTTTGGTCGACTACCGGCATTGCTTGCTGTGGTGGTTGTCTCTGTCCCTGGTGGTGGTTTGATGAACTTCTGGATGAGTAGATTGCCTGGCGGGATTTCAAGTTCATCAAACCACCACCAGGGACAGAGACAACCACCACAGCAAGCAATGCCGGTAGTCGACCAAAGGAATTGACAATGGAAGCACATGGCTTCTGAAACATGTTTTCCGAAATAAAAAAGTAAGTGATGTAGTGTTACAAAATCGACTCAACTAAATTTTAATTGTTAAAACACATCACTGTCTCAAAGTCCACCATATATCAGGATGATAGAAAATGGTTACTGCACTGGTGATAGATGTGAATTCCTCTAATGTAAAAATGCCCAAGGAGGGTAGAGTAGTAACACAAAAGCACTAGTTTCTTTTGTAACTGGAATGGTAGGAATTGTTAAAAAAATCTTCTATCTGCCTATAGATATAACCTGCACCACCTCAAGAGAAAAATCATGCATCAAGTATTAGCACATGGTATGGTACAATTGTGGGAATATTTTCATATTAGAGGTTTTAAAGATCCTATTCTTAAAGGCATAATGCCACAGAAGTGTGGTGTACCAAATTATAACGTTAATCATATGAACTATTAGAAAATGAATGAGCTTGTTTTCTTTCCCTGAAGATAAAGATCTGAATTTCAAATGGATAAGGGCCATTCATAGCAAGAATTTTGTTCTTATAGATAACTTCAAAATAAGCTTTACAATAATTTAAATTACTTATTAACTCAAATAATCTACACATCTATAAAACTCTATACGGTCTTCTCGTTCCTTGGGCATTAGAAAAGAGAGATTAACTATATAGATGGGGTATGAACTCATTAGCTTAAATTTAACTTACTTTACTACATTTTTGTATAAGGTGCACAAACATGTTTTATACTTTAAGATTACAGTTTAATTCTACCTTGAGAGTTTGTGATAGTTAAAGGTATAAATATAAGATTGCAATTGATATTATTAATTAACCATGTTTTAATCCTTTTAACAATGTTGAAATGGCTTAGCATTTCCTAAACATCAAATCATTAAGTAAACTAAAGGAAAGAGCTGCAACATAACCTCTTCATGTAGTCATTCACTTTTCATTGAATATATTGTAGATTTGTGAACTGCAACTTAGAGAACGTGAAATTGAGATTATTACTGTTTATTTACATTTCAACAATCTTGAAATAGAGTTCAGTTACTGGTTCTTGACCACAAATGATAAGATCAAATGTGTTGTTTGTTGGTTAGTTCCATTACTTTCCAAGAAATGCATATTATTGCATTAAGGTTGTAGTTTCACTGTAGTAAAGCAGGTTAGGAGTTGCTATGTTTTAACACACATTAACCGCCTGCGGTGCCATAAGTAGTTAAAGCTGGCATTAAACACTACCAAAAAAACACACACACATTAAAATGCACTCTACTAGAATAACAGTCAAAAGTACTAAAATTCAGGAAAGAAAAAATGAAACATCATACCAGACCTAAGGACATTTTTTTTTTGCGAAGTTCTGCATGTTATGGAGGTACAAGAATACTATAACAGAATGTGTAATTAATAAACTTAGGAATTATTGCATAGAACTATAGAATAGTCAGTTATAATAAAATAATTCTGCATTTACTGAGGTATTCTGCTTTCTTAGTATGTTGCCAGTTTCTTTTAATAATCTGTTATTATTGACAGTACTGCACTGGGAATTTAAACTTCCTCGCAGACCACTTATGGTTCTAACAATAAAAACTGGAAGAAGAAGAAGAAGAAAACTACTTTAAAGGTACTGCTAATATAAAAAACTTTTGCATACAGTACTGCTTTGACATTCCAACTAAAAGCCCAAAGATCATATTACAAGACTTTCTCTTAAGGTGGTGTTGATATAATCTGTGAACCTTCCTTTCTAATAAGGGAGAAGTTTTCAGATCTGATATTTCCTAGCCATTTAATTTTAAAATATAACGGTAAAAGAAGAACTATCTTCTTCAGTTACATAACAACAATATCCTCTGGAAGAAAGTATTAGTATTAAAGAATCTATGATAAAGCTACTTATTTATTATTCTTGTATGCTATTTCACTGTTGTAAGATTTTTTTTCATATTTGTAGCTTTACTTGAACATGCTTTTGATGTTCATCTATTGAATACTTTTACACATTTTAACATCATCATGATAGCTTAACTTAAAAATAACACCATATTCAAAGCATAGAGCTGTCTGATTTTACAGTTGTTCCAAACTTTTGGGAAGAAAGCATGCAGAACCAAACTAAATACTTTACCTTCATCATCAGATGAGTAGCTGTTGTAGCGTGTGAGAGATGTGGAGGATCGTCTGCCATCTTGACTTCTGCTGCGCAGAGCAGCTCTTCCAGGTACCGTCCCAGTATCTTCCTGCTGGGACCGTCGCCTTCGCACTTCTGTTGGATCACGTACCCTGGCTTCCTGGTTTGCAAGTTCACGCAATACCTGCTGTTTGTAATATTTGGAAAGCTCATTTTGTGCAGTGCCACGTGTTGACGATCCAGAAGGCTTGCGCGTGAGCGGAGATTGGAGCATTCTCTGTTTCCATTCCAGCAGTCTTTTCATTGACTCTTCTCTCTGTACAGATTTCATATACAGAATAAACTGTTAGTCTTTTTTATGACAATGTGAATAACAATAAAAGTTGCAAAATTACTGTTAACTATGATGAGCAATTGAACATAAATATGGGATTTTTCTTACATTTTTAAATGCTTAAATATGGAATCTGCTATAGATGCACACTAATATTACAAAATCTTATGTATTCCATTCGCATGACTTTCTCTACCTGTTCTGCAAACTAACTATTCTTACAAAAAATTATTCTTCTAACTTCTTCATACTAATCAAGATAAACAGTTTTCTTTCTTACTTGTAAGTAGAAAGGAAATAAGCTAATATGAAGTAGATAGAAAATAAGCATTTGTAAGAATACTTTGTTGAAGAATGGGTAGAGAAAGTAATGTGATCAGATTGTTCTGTATATTTACCACTATCTTTGTAATATTCTTCGGTAAAAGCATATGCTATTCAGTTTAAAAACTTTTCAATTTAACTTGTATAAAATAAACATAGATTGTGGCGATACACGGAATGTGAATGTGTTTTTGACAGGCATTGAACTTTAACTTAACTACCAATCATTTTGGGAGTGTACAAAAGGCTATTTATTGATCTGCAGTGATGTAGAGGGACTAAAGTCACATTATGTTGATACAGCTTAATTATTGAGCACATTTTGTTGTCTGGTTTGTGGATCTTGAATGAACCGTAAATTGCTCCTAATGTGCGGGCTCTCAGAATTGATACTTTTCATATGGTGACATAATAGTAATTACTTTTATAGCTTCCATTTGCTTTCTGTTTGTAAACATTTTTCCTGGGGTATGGACTTAATTGCAACAAATTCATCATTTTCCTACAGTGTTTTCATGTTGGCTATATAAGCGTCATTCTGAAAGTTTGAGAATGGGCAACATTGAGTTGTGATAAACTGAAGTAGGACTTCTTAATATTCTACTGGTAATGGTCCTATATTTATGTTATGATGAATATAATGTTTACTTTCTCTAAACTACTATGTGCATAGTGTATAGAGAAGGTATTGTATTGCACCTAAAACTTCAATATGGAGATTTCACCAGAAATACATGTTTTGGGACCCCCTGAATCCAGAAAAACCATTCTTAGAAAAAGTTTTGTGTGTTGTGTGTCTGTGGACAGCATAGCTCAAAAAGGAAAGGTCCATTAAATACCAAACTTGATATTTAAGTTCAGTATCTCCCAAGGATGTGACACGAAGATTTTCAAGAAAATCCCTCCAGTGCCAACTACCTTTTAAGCGGAAACATTTTTGCAAATTTTTATTTTCTCAAAAATGGCTCTATGATTTTGATTAAAATCTCTTATTTTAAGATATTTACATGACAAATAACATTTATATTATAAACTTTCTGGGAAATGGCTCTAAAGACCTCTTTTTTCTGGATGAATTTTTTCAAATTTAGCATAATTAGTAAACCATAAGAGATAGACAAAAACTTACTACACAAACAATGTAGATCTCCTTAAAACACACAATTTATGTCATATATAACTTTTTTTCCCTGGA
Organism: Hymenopus coronatus; assembly: GCA_030762935.1. Lineage (NCBI taxonomy): Eukaryota > Metazoa > Arthropoda > Insecta > Mantodea > Hymenopodidae > Hymenopus > Hymenopus coronatus. Next base: position 36,253,844 of record CM060897.1, read on the forward strand.
ATTGACCGCTTTTGCAATGTTCTTTGTTATTGGTTTCAGTTTTAAATACTTAAACTTTTCTCATACAGGAACTTACCAACTCTTGGCCACACAAAGAAATGGATTTCTATCCCATAGCAACAGATTTTAAAACATGTGACTGTTGGTTTAGCCTAGCATATTCCCTGATTTCCCTTCTACTTATAAGGAACCAGTAATAAGACCATTTCTGCTAGTGTTTATCTTAATTGGCATGAAGTAGAAAGAAGAATAAGCTTATTAAAACAATTTGTTACAGAGGTGTAGAGAAAGTCATGTGAATGGAACTCATCAGATTTTTTATTATTAGAACCAGCTGAAAAATTCAGCGTCTTCCAAGGATGCAATCTTTATTTTAAACAAAATCCCCCTCCCCAAACTACCTTTTACATGGAACATTTTTTGAAACATTTTGATTGTCTCATACACCAAATATTTGGAAAATTAATGAGTTTTATCAAAGGCATGAAAGCCCCAGGAAATGTGAGGTGGTTCAGCTAGTACTACAACAAATGTTACCTGTTGAAGTTTCTTCTCCCCTTCTCGTACATCTGAGGTTGACCTTTGTCTCTGTTCTTCTAGTTGGGAATCCTCATTATCCTCATCCTGATATCTCTGTCGTGGAAGTCTTGCACTAGCAGATCTGATGAACTGTCCATTTGCTCGTGGATCACTGTACTCACTCCACCTGCGCTGCTGCTGTTGCTGCTGTAGGTGTTGCTGCTGCTGTTGTTGCTGTTGTTGTTGCTGCTGCTGTTGTTGTTGTTGCTGGTGAAAGTGTTGTTGCTGTAGCTGCAGATGATGATACTGTTGTCTTGATGGAGACCTCACATCCCCTGGCATCAAGTCCGTCCGTTTCGGATGTCTGAGCACTACCCCCGCACTCTCACTATTTACACTGCCCCCAGAACTCATATGCACTACACCTGGCTGAGGAACCATGTCCGACGTCATCACACTTGTTCCAGAAGGTGTACTGAGTCGCACCGAAGGTGTTGTAGCACGAGAGGATGAGGATTGGTGATGTCGGGGGTGTGTTGCCATTGGAAACTGATGCATATAGGAAGCAGATTGCCTCATCTTCTGCGCATAACGCTCTTCTGACCAATAGTAATGGTCTCCTAGAGCCACAAATGGTTCCCCTGTTGAGGAGGGCATCACGTCAAGGCTGGATTTAGGCCGAGGGAGACGTGATACACGTATGGCATGAGGATCGTAGTAGGCCTTCTCGTCACCTGAGACACGAATATGGTCCCTTGTACCAGCAATCGTATATGCTCCTGCTGGGTGAGGGTAGGGGGAGGGCACCTGAAGGGCGTGGTGCTGATATCGCTTTGCATCATAGTCAAGAAAGTCTGCACTATGAGGACGGGGAGGATATCGACTTGCTCTGGGCTCTCGTGGAGCCCTCTGCATTTGCTGAAAAAAAAAATGAAAAAAACATTGGTTAGAATTCTCTTTTAGAATGTGATTGGTGTACAGAAGTTAGTAATTGTGATGTGGATTTTAATTAGGAATTACTGAGATGAAATCATAACACAGGAAACATCATATAAGACATTTTATGTGGACATGTTTCGAAGTGTAAGTGCTTCATCATCAACAGGAACAAGCTATGAACCTTAAGAAACACAATAACAAATAATAATAATATTTGAGTTACACTTGACAAAACAACAAATGAATATGTTGAAAATGCTATGGTCATAGGCGGCTCCTCAGGGTAGGCAGGGTACGTTAAGCCTACCTTAATAGTTTCAAAAATATTTTTAAAACCTGTTTAACAATACTCATAATGAAATGTATGAGTATCAAAGCTAAAACGAAATGTTTCCACTTAACAACACAAATCTATATGTAATATAACATTCCGTACATTTAGAAGTATTAAATAATAGGATTCTTGAAAATTTGGTAGGTCCACTTTCTTCTGGAAGGAAAGAGTGATTAAATGAGAATACACTTGATACTGGAATGATGCAAAGGCAATTGTTGCTTGTCTGCGAAGGGCAGGCAAATCCTGAACTAGCCTGCCTTCTAATGTCACGATCACAGTTCCAAGTATTTGGCGCCTGGTAGTAAGCATTAGGGAATATGCTGTTAGAAATGAGAGTGGCACATGCGTTATACATCAAGATAGGCAGACAGTAAATTTGCCTGCCTTGACAATTGTTGATGAGTTTATTGCCTTGAAGTTTATTGTGTGCACAGCATTTACTGCTGCACTAACAATCATGTGTTTTGAAGAAATGGAGAATTAGAAGTGAAATTCCTTTTGTAAGAACCTATTAAATAGAAATGTACATTTTTAGGTCCTAATAATTACTGCATTAAATTGTGAAATAATATTCCAACTGCCTTTAGAAAATTGTTTCCCTCCAAGGAGCTAGTTTCACTACAAAATTATTATGCCATCAAATAGGAGTAAAAACATAGATAACACTCAAACTTCACTCTTGAAATAAAGTAACTTACTTTGGATATGTTTCGGTGGCTTTTGCCACCATTTTCAACTGAGATTAACTGATGAACTCATGGTAGCGACCTGTGGAGGTCTCTCTTCCATATAGATGAATTTTGAGATGAGTCCATTTGTTTGTGGTATGTCAAAATTTATGATCTTATTTTTGTTTTTTAAAATTAATAGATTTTCCCAAACTGTTATTCCAATTGGATTCTGTACTAATTTTAATAACCTGGGCTCATTGTGAAAATTATGGTTTTGAATCGAAAAATGATTTGCTACAGCTGAATTATCTGTGTATATTTTAAATATCTCATGTGTTCTTTAAAACGTTGTCCAATGTTTTGTTTTGTTTTTCCTATGTATACCTTTTCACATTCCTTGCAACGATTTCATATATCCCTGATTGTTTCAATGGGGGGATTTTATCTTTTGTGTTTGTATGGAGGAGGTTTTTTAAACTGTGCTTATTAACTGGGGTTAAGTTGATGTTCCATTTTTTGAAAATCTTTTGAAATTTTTGGTTTGCCAAAGGGTGCTAAATGAATTTTTTGTAGCTAGTTTCTGCTTTTATTCTTTTTAGAGTGCTAATTTCTTTTACTTTCTTCTGTTTCATGAATTTATTAATCTTCTTCTTTACCAAATGTTCTGTGTGCAATTTCTATGATCCTATTAAGTTCTAATTTGTAATCCAACTGGCTTAGTGGTAGCTTTACCAGTCTGAATGCAAGGCTGTTGATCATGGCATGTTTGTGTGCAATTGGGTTGTAGCTGTTGTTAATTATGTAGTTTTCTGTTTGTGTTCTTTCCTATAGATTCCAAATTCTAGTTTGTTGTGGTTCCTGATTATTTTTAGGCCCAAGAAGGGAAGCATGCTATTTGATTGTTTTTCTATTGTGAATGTTATGGAGCTGTCCTGAAGATTTAGTAATTTAAGGCTGTCTTCAACTACTTTTTTGTTTACTATTCCCACTATTTCGTCTGCATATCTATACCAAGTTTTGTATATTTGTGGGAAGGCTGTGGTTATGTGGATTTCTAAATTACTCATGTACCTATATGTCTGCAAGTATTGGGGATAATGGATTTCCCATGGCTAAACCAAACTTTTGTGTATAAAATTTGCCTCTGAATGTAAAATAGGTTTATTCAATACATAATTGTGTTAGCTTTTAATACTTAATACTAAGTTACTTTATTTCAAGAGTGAAGTTTGAGTGTAATCTATGTTTTTACTCCTATTTGATTAGTTACTTCATTGTGCATTCCCATTAATTTTTTAATTATTATGGCATGTTTTTTGTCTTTTCAAAATTGAGAAAAGAGCTAGAGTTTGCCTACTCTGATGATCAATTCTTGTCTCAAAGTGTAACTGAAGTTATAAAACTGTTTGTAGAAAGTGATTAACCAAAGTGTGCTGCTGGAAGCATACAGACTGTTTACCTTGGCTGCAACAATTCCTTCCACAAGTTGCAGTTTCAAGAGAAGCTTCTTTTGCTTGAACAAAGTGAAGTCTTACTTAAGAAGACATGACTTCATTCACTGGAAAAATAGGAGACGTGGTACCATCAAGTGATATGCCAGCATGGGATTGATGCATTAATCTACTTTACAAGAAAAGGTATCTAAGCAAAATGTTTCTCTAGACATGTCATTTTTATATTGCAGATATATGTCTACCCTGAGAATATTACTGCAAACCGTCTCTGGTATAGTTAGCTTACTATTGCCAAATAACCCAGGAAAAATATTTTTGCTTACAGGTGAAGAACTAGACAAAGTTAACCACAGTATAATCTACTAAATGTTTGAAAGGCCCATGAATATTCTGACTTCACTCTATCATAAGGGAAAATGTATTTTTGCTAGTAACAGATGATAAAAGCAACTAATATAATGTTACATCTTTGGAAAGGTTTTATTAAACTCAACACAGCTACTATACTGTCATAGCAACCTAAGCATATGAATATGAAAACAAAGAGAATTTATGCAAGTAGCAAACAACAGAAATATTCTTATTCTCCCACACCTAAATAATAATCTTGGAGGTAATTGTGCTCAGTGCAAATTCTTGTCTAGGTTGTTGACAGAAGTAGGAGGAGTGGTTTCTTCTGACCTTGGTGATTTTTGAGATTCTGACTTAGAGCTGGAATTAAAGATCTGGGTGAAGTTGGAGGAGTAACTAAGGAGTGGTGATTTTCAGAACTTTCATGAGAACAATGATCGTCTGGTGTTTCCTTAACATCCTCTCCCCCTGGAGGAGGTAAAGATGCCAGATCTCTAGCTGAAACAGTCGTCGCTTTTCAATCTTGCCGTTGTATGTGAGCATATTCAGGATTTACTTTGAGGAGGGTTACTTCCTCCACAAGAGGCCCATACTTTGAATATCTAATGTGTTTCCATAGGAATACTGGACCTGAAGTTGAAAGCCATGAGGGCACTGAGTTTCCACAGCTTGATCTTCTGTGGTGCTTAAACATCTGTTTATGAGGAGTTTCATTAGTTGCCATACATAGAAGTGACTTGATTGCATGGAGAGCATCATCTATGACTTGTTCCCATAATAAAATATTCATTCCTCTTGATTTCAAAGCGAGTTCAGATGTTTTTCACATGACTCCCACATACTTTTCAGCTTGACCATTGCATTGTGGATTGTATGGAGTCCTACTTGTTGCCACACCTACTGTTGTAAGGAATGTCTAATTCTTGGGACATAAATCTTGAGCCATGGTCAGAGTGAACATATGATGGTTGTCCAAAAATGGAAAAAAAGTTGCTTAATCTTAAAATGACAGAAGAAGAAGTAATATCTGAGCAAAGAAATGCAAAAGAATATCTGGAATATTCATCAATTAATATGAGAAGATAACGCTTTTTAGATTTTGATGGCAAAGGTCTCTTGAAGTTCATGTTGATGCATTCGAAGGGGTGGGTAGCTTTGATACGATTACCCACGAGTCTGATGAATCTTGGTTTCAATTCAGCCCAAACTTTACAAGCTGATATGACTTTCTTTATATCTTCCAGTGAGTTAGGCAAGTTCTTTGCCTTAGCAAAATGATTCAACCATGTTATGCCAGGATAACATAAATATTCATGGAGTATCTGCAGTTTCAATATGCTACACAGAGTAGTTGAGCAGATTCTGGAGAAGGCATCTGCAGCTTTATTTTGCTCTCCTGGTCTATAGATTATTTCATAATCAAAACATAAAAGCTCCAGCCCCCAGCATAGTATCTTTTCATTCTTAACCTTTCCAAGATGTCTGCTATTAAACATGAAAGCCACAGACCTCCGATCGGTAAGGAGTCGCAAATGTCTACTCATTCCTGGTAATGTCTCCATTTTTTTACAGATTCAATTATAGCCTATGCTTCTTTTTCTATGGAAGAATGTTATTGCTCAGAATGGTTGAGAGCATGAGAGAAGAAAGCAACGGGGCATCCATTTTGGGATAGAGTGGCTCCAATTGCACTTTCTGAAGCATCAGTCTCTACAGTGAACATGGGTCTTTCATCTATAGCTGAAAGCAGTGCAGTTTCCACATCATGCTTCAGGGCTCTGAAGGCTTCTACAGCTTTATAATTTAATGGAAAATGACCACTAGAAAGCTTATGTATTTTCTGTGAGAATCTAGGAATAAAATTAGCAAAATGAGCAAATATGCCCATTGCTTGTCAAAGTGAAGCAGTATCAGTTGGTAATAGGAGTTCTCATAAAGGTGCCAGGATCTGGCCGAATTTCATGATTGGAAATTAAATAGCACAACAGTTTTATGGTTGAAACCGAATAAATACTCTTCTTCTCATTTATCGTGAGTTCATACTTTTAAACAGCTTTCAAGAACTTCTTTAAATTCAAGTCATGCTCATCCTTATTTTGGCCACCTACAATGTCATCTAAGTAAGCTGCAACTCCAATGAATCCTTCTTTCTTAATAATTCCATCCATTATCTGTTGGAAGCAGGACACTCCACTTGTTGGACCAAATGGAATTCATTTATACTGCTAAAGTTGACCACAAGCTTCAAAAGCCGAATAAAGACGATCCTCCTCATAAATTAGGATCTGATAATAGGCATTTCTCAAATCAACTGAGCTGAAAACTTCACAGTTAGCTACCTTGTTCACACTATATCTTCAATACAATTCAGCATATTGATTAACTGTTCAGAATAGTCAACAACCATACAATGCTTGTGATTTTCAAAATAGGTTACAAGCACTTGGGCACTCCATTGTGAGATGCTCTCATCAATAATGTCCTCCTTCAAGAGTCGCTGAACTACTTCTTAAATAAATTTCCCATCAATTGCTGTGTGGCATCGAGATTTAGTGGCAATCTGAAGGAATGTTTTGAAAAAGCCGAACAGGTTAAATCTTAGCTACTGCTAACCCACAGATGCTTAGGAGATCTTTGCAGCCCCCAAATCTACTCTCCACAGATGAATGGCAGCTAAGAACATCATGACCTATAATAACATCAGCACAAAGATCTGTCATGATGCTTAGTTCAACATCTTTATAATAATGGTCTTCAATTTTTATTTCCACAGAATAAATACCTTTCACTACAGAACTAAGTATTGTTGAAGCCATGGTAACTGTAAGACCACTAGTAGAGATAGGTACTTGAAGTCCTTGGGCCAACCTCTCAGAGATAAAACTTGTTGAAGTTCCAACAAACGCTCTGGTTTTTCATTCCGTTCAAACAGATGGGTATCATAGCTTTAGACAAGCAACCCAATGAAGAGGTAGAAGCCGAAAATATAGTATGACAATGGCAAGATTTGGCAGAGCTTGATATTTTTGAACTCTTGCATACCTTTGCGAAATGACCAGTTTTTGAACAGGCTCAAAAAATGGCCTCTCTTACTGGGTAAGAGCTCCTATTGTGGTAATTCAATCCTCAGAAGTAACATTTCTTTCTTGTTACTTTGCCTTTCATGTTTTTACTTCCAGAATTCGTACAGGATAGCGTTCACTGACATTGGATTTTCATACTGAATGGATTGTTCCTTGGCCTCCTGGATAGTATTCACTGATACAGAATCTTAATATTGAGAAGACTGTTCCTGTGTTGATTCTATAGCCTTTGCTTTAATTGAAGCTTCTGCGAGAGACAGGTTAGGTACTTCTATTAATCTATGATAAATGGTAGAATCAAGTAGACCACTAATAAAAACATCGTGAGTACAGTCATTTCTATTTGTTTCTGCCATTACAGCTTTAAATTTGCAATCTTTTCTCAGCAGCTTTAGGTATTTATATATCTTGACACAATTTCACCAAGCTGCTGCTTTCTAGTTGCTAATTTGTACTGTATGAATATCTCATTAACAGGCTTGGTGAAAATGCTAATTAGAGTACCAATGACATCATTATAAGTTTAGCCTCATTTATGTATTCATAAATAGTGGGTGAAACATGGTTTATCAATATCCACAATTTCTTAGTATCGCTTACTTGATATGCCAGAATGAAATTCTTGAATGTGCTGTACCAATGCTTCCATCCCTGTTGAGCATTACTTGATTCAGGACCGATATTTAGACAAACAGGATGTAGCAATTTGTTCATCTTCTTTCGTTGAGTTTAATAAATTGATATAATAAAACTTGATGTTACACCTTTGGAAAGGTTTTATTAAACTCAACACAGCTACTATACATATAGATAAATATCATAGCAACCTAAGCATATGAGTAAGAAAACAGAGAAAATTTATGCAAATAGCAAACAACAGAAATATCTCAGCAGCAAAAGAATTAATGGTATTGTACCCCTATCTCAAGTGTTTAACTTATGGTTTTCATAAAGTAGCTGAGACAATATGATTAGGTACCTATACATTTATTGCTGCCAAACAACCTTAGAACAGGGTTTTATGAATTGGGTATTACATATTTGCTTATTAATTTTGTCCTTTTGGAACATAGTTCTATATGGTAGCATTCAGATTTTTTGCCACTCAGACTGTTCATTTGCTTTATAATATACAGTATTCTTGCATATGAGGTGGAACCCATGGATTCCAATCTTATTATCACATCTATTTTGCTATTAAACAAGTATCAATCATGTGTTCTTTACATAAGTTTCATTTACTTTTCCTAATGTTATAGATTTTCTATTTTTAGATGCTCTTCAATTATTTCAATGCCATATGTTAGTATTGGCATTAATTTGATTAGCTGAGAGATTTTATATATTTTATATTGTACATTGCTCTTGTCATTGTGTAGCTTTTTTGGTTCTGTGCTGTAGCATTTTGCGCTGGTTTGTATTGTTATGTCTAGGTATTTATAGTTGGTTCAATTTCAGCTTTCTCTTCTTTATGAAGATTTTTGCCTCATCTTATGTTCTTATACTATTTCTAAATATCATTTCAGTCTTGTCCACTTTTCAAATTTGTGTATATTGCACCATTCCTTTTGATGTTAATTTTGGAAGGTCTTTTGACCTATTACAATGTTGTCTATAAATGCATATTCTCTCCCTCTGTGGTATTCTTGTTACTTCTTCCACTACAAGTATAAACAGTAGAGGGCTTAGTGGGTCCCCTTGCAGTACCCTTTTGTTTGCAGTATTGGCTCTGATGGTGAGCAGCTGTCTGATATTTTTATTTCATTGTATCTTAGTATTGGGTTTATTGTTTTTGCCTTGAGTTTCCTCAAGCTTTTAGACATTAACATTATACTACACAGATGTAAACAGATATATATTCAATGTAAAAACATATCTGTGAAAGCTCTTTCCACAGTGTGTAAATTTAGGAATAGCATGTAGAGTTCTATTATCCCCACTAACTCTAGCAACCCACTGGGGAACATAGCTAGAAGCAGTAGCACATTATGCTAATTAACAAGAAGTAATTAGTGTGCTAGGAACTAAACATAGTGTGATGACAAAAGTGCAATATATTTTCCTTCTGAGAATTTGTATAAAAATCTCATAAATACTAAAAATAATGTTTCAGTTTTGTCTGAAACAATTGCAAAGTTAGAAACACTGCATCAAAAAATAACACCCTATATCAAAGAGAACTGTATACTTCAAAAATTAAATTAGTAGACAATAATTACATTCCCTTACAAATGAAGCAAAACCTGGCTGACATCCAACAAAAAAATACTGGATATTTAATAATGTGTGCAATAAGCAATATATTCTTAGGAGGCAATAAAACATTCTCATCTTTTATAGTCAGTGAGGTTCCCTATTTTATGTTTGCTTCTGTAACTTCCAGTGACATAGTTTCTCAAAATATAAACTTTGTTTTGGTGAACACAGGAGAAGCTTAACTTTGATATGCTGAGAATAGGCCTCATGTTTGAATGTAATCCTCTTCATCATTTCAAGGATGGGCCACCATTTCTAAGATATTTCCTTGTTGTTGCTTAGGGTTATTATGTACTTGGAAATTGTTACTCGGACTTGCCTCACTACTGCCCCATTCCAAGGCTAATTGCATCCTTTGAACTTCTTTTTTGGGTGACCCAGGTCACGTTTCCCAACAGGTTGATAAAAATTTCCTTGTCATAGCAGTATGTCTATGACCTTTCTTTCTACATGGTGTTGCCAGTATTTCTGGTCTTCCTTAGTTTCATCAATAATATTTTGTTTTTGATTTTTCCCTTATTTCAATACTTCTCTTTATGTCTCTTAGTTTTACCTTTTTAACTGATCTGAGGAATCTAATTTGTACCTAGCGCTTCTTGGGTTATCAGCTGTGTGATGTTGATAAAATTGCTCGAGCTTTTGGCTATGCTGACTCTATGACTTTCTTTAGGAAGTCAGCAAGAAAATTTACAGAAATATAGCAGGACAAATAAAATCATAGGAAAATAATTCTGAAGAAACATGGCTAAGGCTATCCAAATTAGATTCTATAATATTCTATCAAGCTTGTGCTTTACGTGGTAGTGAAACACGGATCCTAAAAGCACAGGATTCGAAATGAGTTAAAATGGTGCAAATTAGTGTAAGATTTGAAGCTTTCACAGCATGATTATTGATTAGAGCTTCTCATGTTACCAGCCTTGCGATGTTGATAAAATCGCTCGAGCTTTTGCCCATGCAGACTCTATGAATTCTTCAGGAAGTGCCCAATGTAGATTTTTTTATAGTAGTTGCAGCTGAATTGAAATATTCCTGATTTGTTTTCTTGACCAAACTAAAAAAAAAAAAACATAAAAACAAACCAAGAAGACAAATCAGCGGTAGCTTGGCATTGTTGGAAAGAGCAACACACCAAAAATAGAAGTCCGAAAATACTCAAAAATATCACAAGGAAGGCAGAATTAAAAGTTTGATAGAACTTCTACACTTGGAAAAACAAGAACAGCGTTTTCAATTTCGAAATCCCACCAGGCGACCTATTGATGCAGAGGTTCATCAAACCACACTAGGGACAATGACACCACAACCAGCAATGCTGGCAGTTGACTAAGGGAATTGACAATGGAAACACATAGCTTATGAAATATGTTTTTAAATAGTAAAAGTAAGTGATGTAGTGTTACAAAATTTATTCACTAATTAATTTTAATTAATAGAACACACCATTGTCACAAAATTCACTATTTATCAGTAATAATTCAGAGCACAACGAAACTTATCTATATGATTATGGAAAAATTACCTAATCATTCTGATAATTATTCTATCATTGATGAACACTTGTAAATTACCTATCAACTCTACAACTTAAAAGGCTGTCAGGAAATCAAAATTACAATATCTACCAATATCCACAAATATTATGGATTTTTGGTTTATTACCAGGAATATATCAACAAGAACTTTATAAAATTACAGTTATAAAGGGTAAAAGGGAAAATTTATCATTAAAAACTTCTCAGTCATTAAATGTTTATAAAAGATATGGGTGAGTGGAGATAAATTAAATGAATTAAATTGTCATTCAAGACTTATAAAGTTAACCATACAACATTGGGTAAGCCAGTTAGTATATTATAATTAAGTGTGTGAAGTAAACTGTGAGATATGCTGACTAAATAAATGTTTCAAATAACATGACAAGGATGAAGATATAAGTCAAATTTTAAAATAATGGAAATAAACATTTCCAGTATCTTTCATTGTACAGATGATACATATTTTAACTTTTGCGTGTTTTTTTAAAATCATTATAGATCCAAATTTTATAGACTGATTGCTTCTTATGGGTAGACTAAAAGTTTTCTGTGCCATACCTTATGCTATATTTTTGTTATTTTCCTATCCTTAGTCTTTGATAACTGGCCACATTCATCTAGATCCCCACCTTCACCAATCTTATACATCACAATTGCCACACTTTTCTATTTTCAATTTGTCTCTTTAAAACCTTTAAAATGTACATTTTAAGGCATCAAAATAATTAGGACAAAAGTTAATATAGCAGTTTGTTATTACTGATGTAAGAAAATTACAAATTCAACAGGTTACTGGCATGCATAAAAAGCGTCACATAATGGAACAGAGCTGTTTATGTTGGCACTGACCAAATCTTGCCCCCACCCTTTACAAATGTGACCGCTTCTTTTTTCTGAGTATAATTTTAGTCACTAAATTGGCAAAGTAGCCACTGAACTGTCGAAGGGTAACATTACAACATAAAACTTGTATTTTCATGCTACACTATATTTTCTTTATATTTTTGATAATGGCAATAAGTTTAACGTTCGTCTACTTGTTGCTGACAAAAGTTCATCATAGCTTTAGTCTAGTAAAACTACACATGCAAATAATCTTCACCACTTCCTATAGAAGGCTGATTATTGTAATTGGTTTACCATAGGTTATTCCAGCTTGGCTGCATGCCAAGGAGCAGTGAATTACTCACCGGGATATGCCTGCAGAATGCAATAAATATGCTTCAGTACTGAGGGGAACCTATCGTGGCTAAATCAAGTACTGGAATGCAAGCAGAAGCATTCTGCCATAACTTTCATCCAGTGTCATAATGGTTATCACCTTCCCCTCTAGCCAGGCTTCAAGGTTTGTGGTTGAATATGCACAAGTACTTTGATTCAAATAAGTAGAGTTAGAAAACCCTGTATCCTTGTATATCAATCATAGCAAAACTTTTTCATAGAGACAATTTCAACCCACCCTTAATTTCACAATGATTATAACATTACTCATTGGTTAGATTTCATGTTCCTGAATTGTTTTTCAGGCCATTCACATAGAGAACTGATACTGGCTGAAAAGATTCAAAGTCTGGATACCTGAAGCTGGAAACATTACAAAGAGAAAACACTATTTTTATACATGCAAATATATATTCAAAGAATTGAAGCTCAACCTTTTAAAGATTTTTACTATCACTTCAGACTCTTTAGTACCTTATTTTATGAGGGATTCCAAAAGTTTTTAGGATGAGCAACAATAAGCTGTGATAAGCCAAGGTAGCTTTTCCTAACTTCAGATATCAACATGAGCAAGTCTATCCATTTTCCAATAATGTGCATCGTCAGCACTGCATATGTTTGTATAGCAGGGGTTACTATGCTATACAAGGTGTGATCAAAAAGTTTCTGGAATGAGGCTATAAACACAATACAACACTTTGATTTGTCTATTCTATTCTGTCATCCTCAAAGTAGTCTCCTTGGAGTTGATACACTTGTCCCATCACTTTTGCCACTGTTGGAAGCACCTCTGGAAGTCATTTTCTTTATACAGGTCCAGAGCCTTCAGTTATTCGCAATGGATAACATTAATGCCCTCAAAACAGTGTCCTCTGAGCTGCATATTAAGTCGCGGGTAAATATAAAAGTCTGCTGGAACAAATCTGGAGAATAGGTGGGATGGGGAACAGTACACATCCTATTTTTGTTTTTTATCAAAAAATTGGCAGACAGAAAGGTGTATTGTCAGGATGCAGGAACCAGTCACCATTCCTCCATTTCTCTGCCTATTTGCATCCCACTTTCCCTTAATCATCTTTTAAAATGCTTTGAACACTTTCAAAGGAGAGTCCCAATGAGTCAGAAAACTCTGTTATTGTAATGTGCCTATCATTTAATACCGTTTCTCTCACTTGATGGATGTTTTCATCAGTTTTGCTGGAACAGGGTTGCTCCAAACGATCCACACCTTAAACTGATGTCACACCACTTTAAAATTTTGAAAACCACTGGATGCTTGAGTTTTGCCCATTACTTCCTCCCCATAAACTGTTCTCAACATTTCATAAGTTTCTTTTGCAGTTTTACCAAGTTTAAAGCAAAAGTTTATATTCTTTGTTCTTCACAAGCTGGCATTCTTGCTACACAGAAAAATCGCAACAGGTGCAAAACACATGTTTATTTTAGAGATTCTAACTCTGTGTTGCAAGGTTGCAGAAAGTCACATGACCTCTCATTTTTATCAGGAATGAACGCTGTATATACAGTCTGTGTAAGAACTGAAAACAGCTCAATGGCATCATTGTTGTGAAGCCATTCCGAAAATGTTTTGATCACATCTTGTATGTTAAAATGGATTTCAAGTGAGAGTATTTCCGTCCTATGATTTTCTATGGTTTTTAAGTTTGTTTAGGGGAGAGAAAATGCCTTGAAAAAGTACATTCTGCATTTTAGGATCTTTGCTCTTTGCAATTCACCATTTATTGATAGTATGTGAAGTTTAGAAGAGGAAGAAAATCCCTCAAAGAAGAAAATTGAGCAGGACGACTGGCTATAGCAGCAATGGATGAAAATATGGTGAAAGCAGAATGCATGTTGCAGGAAGATCATTGTTGCACATAAGGTCAGATTCAAGAAGTCCTAAATATTGGATCTGCAATAGTGAAAATAATACTGAAAGAAAAATTGACATCAGGAAGCTCTGCAGTTGCGTTGGATTCCCCACCACCTCAAAAATGTGCAGAAACAAGCATATGCAAAATGGTGCCAGGTAATTATTGAACAATTCAGTATAGGAAGATCGAAAAATATATTTAACTTTGTAACAGGTGACAAAAACTGGATGTACCAGTAAGATCCAGAAACTAAACAACAGTCATCAGTTTGGATCTTCCTAGGAGAAGATCCCCAACAAAAGTGAAGCATAGGAGAAGTATTGGCAAGAAGAGGATCTGTTCTTTCTTCTCAACAAGTGGTTACATTGTGACACTTCTGTTTAAGGGACAAAAGACTGTTAGTGCCAGTTGGTACACCACAAAATGTTCAATGAACTGAGAAAAAAACATCCTAAGATGGTCCATATGGAATTTTGTTGTACCATGACAATGCCTCTGCCTGCACAAGAAACAAGTCAATTTCTGCAGGAGTCAGGAGTCAGATATTTTCCCATCCTCTCTTCAGTTCAGATCCAGTTCTATTTCCCAAAATGAAAGAAAAAATTTGAAGTCAATGATTTGAGTCACTTGAGCTTGCAGTAGCTGTTTATGAAGAATGTATTTGCACTTTCTCCAAAGAAGAATGACATTCAATATTTGAAAAAATGATTTGATGGATGAGATGGGTAGAGAATGCAATGGAGAATATTTTGAAAAGATGCAATGATCAGATCTAAATTAATATTTTTTGCATCTATTCTCAAAACTTTTGGAATGACCCTCGTATATAATGTTATACCTAGTAGGTATATAATTTCTGCAAATTCTCTGGATGAACATGAAGCACATACAAAAATAGTTTTATGCATGAGCAGTTTGTAGCTGAGATGTAAAGATAGATGACAGATTGTGAAACATCATTTACCTGCTGCTGTTGCTGCATTGGTAGTTGTTGCGGCAGCGGTTGTTGTTGTTGTTGTTGAACACTTTGGTGGTGATGGTGGGGATGATGGTGGTGATGGTGATGGTGTGGTGGCTGGTACATTGCCAGCTGTGGATCCTGCTGGCTTGCAGGTGGAGGTGGTATTCTCCCGTACCCTGTGTAGTTCTGTTGGGAATACTGGTGTGGCGGTGGCAACGGCCGGTTCTCCTGAGGTGGCAACGGTTGTTTGTGGTGTATGGAGATGACGGGGCCTGCCCCTCTGATGTACGACACCTGACTTGTTGTTCCGTACACTCCCTCACCGCTATTATTGTACACATCCTCGTAGTCACCCACTTTAGGCTTCACCATGCCCGAAGTAGCCGAGCTCGAGCGTCCGTATGTATCAGGAGTCCTTCTCTCCACATTCGTAGACGCCCCCGTCTGTAACGTCTGCCCTGGTTGATAGTACCGAGCAGGTTGCTGGGGTTGGGCAACACGAGGCATATCTAGATCGCGTGAAGGAGTCCGTTTGCCACTAGGTTCGTCAGAACGCCTGTCTGGGGAACGTTCGGGGGAAGACGTATCGTGATCGGTTAAACGCCGGGGTTTGGGAGGAGCGTTGGCATAGAGGGGTTGCTGAGGTGCTGTTCCCTGCCCCCAGCCGTTGGAGGCAAGGGCCGAGTCGTGACTGGTGTTGAGCTCCTTCTTGGTGACGGTGGAAGATCCCTCCTGCTCGCTAGCGCCGACTCCTGGAGGTCGCCGGTAGCCGTGGAAGCCCGAGTCGCTGTCCTCGACACTCTGGTTCAGCAATGAGGAAATGGAGGAGACGCTGGGTCGTCCTGCCCGACGATCGTCCCAGCTACAAAACAAACATAACATGATACAGTACCACAGAGACACGTCATTGCTCATGTATTCTATAGGTAAATATTTTAAAATAAGGGTAGTGCAAAATATGAACTGAAACTTTCCTGGTGAATGTTTATTTGAAATAATTGTTCTCGGACTTGCAGCCTGGTGGTGAATGATACAGATTTCAACGTTTCAAAGACTTTATTCGTCTTCGTTTTCAGGGAAACTGAACTGTGAGGGAAGAATTCCACTCCTGTTTATATTTAGCTGAAGATGAAAACCAAATCTTTCAATCGTTGGCATTTCAACTCTTCACTACCTGGCTAGAAGTCTCAGAACAACTCCAAGGATAGGTAATTATTTTAACTTGTGAGTAACCTACCACTTTCATCGGCAACTTAAGTAAAAGTATCGAAAGTTTAAGGCAAGTTTGATCAAAAGGCACAAATTTGTATACAAGCTGTTGAAAAAATCTGATGGGTTCCCTTCACATGACTTTCTCTGCCTATTCGGCAACAAATAATTCTTAAAGCTAATCGAGATAGACCTGAATGAAAACGGTCCTTTTACTTATTTCCTTATAAGTAGAAGGGAACTAAGGGAACGCATTAGGCAAGCAATAATCAAATCTTTTAAAATCTGTCGGCATGTGATGCTATTGAAATTGACTCACTTTGCATGGCCAGAATTAAAAAAAAAAAATGAAACGAATGACGACTTCCCGTTTGAGAAAGAGTATCAATATTTTAAAATTGAAACCAGTAAAAAGGAATAGCTCGGAAACGATCAACTAAAAACAATGTATATGACATGAGTTATACATGTGTGTAGTAAAATTATATCTGTCGTTTGCGGTTTACCGGTTGTGCAAAAGTCCTCCAGAATGAAGAGGGTTTGAGAGGCTTTCAAGAAATTTAAGATTTGCCTTTCATTTGTCACAAAAGTATCTTACATATATAGTATTTTAATCAAGATCGTTAGAGCCATTTTTGAGCAAATCAAAATTTTAAAAAATGTTCGATGTAAACGGTAGTTTGGGGTGGGATATTTTTCTTTAAAATCTTCATGTTGTATCCTTGGAACATGCTGAACTTAAATACCAGGTTTTGTTTTTGAGTTATGCTATTCACAGACACATGAACATACTGATATACGAACACAGACATGGAGGTATTTGGTTTTGAATGCAGGGGACCCCAAAACTGTTTTCAGTGAAATCTAGGTATCAAACGTTTGGGTGGAATGCAATACCTTCTCTGTCTACTACGTATATGCTGGAGAAAGTATTAACTATGAGAAGTAGACTTTTGAAATTAAGCGTAATTTTATTATACAATGAAATTGTACACTTCGCGCAATGCCTGTACGACTATCACCTTGGGAGGAAGAAATGAGATGAGGGAAACACCGGAGGTTACGGGCGCAGACAGACAGGTCACAGAAACGCATGGAAGTCGCTAAGATTTACTGACTCGAAGACCCGACCCACTTTTGGACCTGCCCAGAGAGGGTGGCGATGAACGACCTCTGTAACCAGGCAGCCCTCTAGTGTCCAGGGAGAACACTCTTTCCTTTGAGCAAGCATTTGCGATACGCCCCATAACCGAAATCTAGAAGCACATCTGAAACGTGAGAAGGAAACGGGATGGAAGGAAAATGTGGCAATGCAACAATAACAAATGAGAAACTATTCCAGAATTCGCCTACCGAGCAGGTAAAACCACCAGAAACCAAAGTGTCTGGCCGACAGTAATGGAACCTAGGACCTCTCGAATGGTGGTTTATGTAACCATGTTAGCCTTTAATATCCTAAGTTGCGGGTTCAAATCCGATGGAGGGCGAAGTATTTTTTCTGACGTAAAATTCTTAGCATGCTTTCTTTCGGAAGGGAAGTAAAGCCGTTGGCCCTGTGTAAGGTTTACTTGCACGTAAAAGAACCCCATACTTTGAAAGAAAAGGTCCCTGGGCTAAATTCTGCCAGCTTCACGTCCATAGGTCGTGATTTCTCCCTGTGGTGCCATCTATGGGCGATGCGTTTATCCCCCATCACCATGTGCTCATAGTGGAAAAATTGCGAACTAGAAACTCGAAGTTCCATTGATAAAGAAACTGTTGCCCAGCTCTGCATAGTGGGATTCGCGTGTTCGCCTCACATTCGAGAAGTCCCGAGTCCGAATCTCAGTAAGGATGATTACCCGGATAAGGTTTTTATCGGGGGTTTCCCTTATCCTAGTAGACGAATGGCGAGTAACTTTAATCTCTATGGACTCCGGGCTTCATTCGTTGTCCGATATGACGGTTAAAGGGTGTTAAACTAAAAAAAAACAAACAAAAAAACAAAAAAAACAACTATATTGGATACAGGAAAACAATGGACAAAAAATTGTAGAGCAGAAAAACAGCACCAAAACAAGCATTTTGATATGACAGGTTAAAGGACGTTAAACTACAAAAAACAAAACTTCATATTATTATATTGGATGCAAGAAAGCAATGAGCAGAAAATTGTAGAGTAGAAAAACAGCGCCAAAATAAGCATTTTGAGGTTAGGAGCATGGTGTCTGATTGCTTTCCCTACCCGCGATACAAATGATAGCTTTTAAAATTTTAAAATAGATATCATAACAATGATTAATCATTTAAAATTCACAAAATAAACTTCAAATTTCCATGGTTCCCATGGATGTGGCTCAATTAAAAAATACATATTTTGTTTGTTAAATACGCTGTCAATTGCCAGAAAAATATCCCGCCGCTGGTGTCCTGGAATTTCGACCCTCAGGACAAAATAATCAAATTTGCCCATAATTCGATTTAAAAATATTTCAAAGCATTTGTTTGTTTTATGCATAGTATTGATTTATAACTACATGTTTTTTACATGCCAATAAATCTATTCATATAGAGCTATCGCTTTTAAGCATGCTTAAGCATACCAGTTTTGAACCCGCGACCTTTGGATCAGAAAGCCAACGTCTAACCAGCTACCCAGACCGACTAGTAATGCAGCTCGATTGCAAACGAGGCCGGTTCAGAAGATTCTCGGCCTGTCACAGAGATGGTGCTGGTAGTATCGAACATTAATAGATACCATAGATACTTTAAACAGCACAATTTCATGTGTGTTTTTTTGTTTGGCTGTTATGGTGTTACAAAATGAACAGTTTAGACCTCCTCCGTGAAAAATGAATCCAATGGTGTGTATGGCTTTGTTAAATACTTCGTATTAGAATGTTTAACGCCAGCGAAATAAAAAAGATTTGGATTCCAGCTTGGAAAATTTCCAACCTTCATTTTCTGTAGTGAAAAATTGGGATATGGAGTTTAAATTTCGCTATTCTTTCTTTTTCATGATGAATGCCCAAGACATTGGAAAAAAGCTCAGGCAATGCTAATAACTGCAAAAAGGTGTAAACAATTAATAAGCAAGATAACGTAAATAAATGTATGTAATATAGGAATAAAGTTATATTATTAGAGCATGTTAGCATAAGCTAGTTATAAGACATTAGATAGCTGAAACTGTACATGCCAAAAAGAGAAATCTTTCGCAAGGTTTTGTGGACAATAGCCAGTGAGCTGGGGTGAAACGCACAAAATAATGTCCTTGAGCTAAAATACTACGCAAGTCTTAGAAGAGGTGGTGAGATTGCGAAAGTCTCTGGAAAATTACTGAGAGTTAGCAGCATATCCTAAAGACTAGGATAGTTTTTATTGGCTCCTGAAAAGAGATGCTTACAGGTAGCGGGAAAGAAAGTCAATTAGAGCACAGTTTTAATGCTTAGGCAGAACAAGAGTGTTCTATATATATTCTACAGAGGCACAAGTTCTCACACATTTCGTTCTCAGTCATTGTAAAGGACAGTTCGTCTTTAGGTAGCAGTAAATTCAGTTGTGTTTCACAGTACGTCAGTCTTAAAGATGATTTACGTAAGAAATCTAAGTTTCAAATGTAAGTGGACGCATGGTAGAGTTCCAACTATGATCGTATAGAAATAACGTGTAAATCAATTGTGACATCTTTGGAAACAGTTTAAATAAATTGCTTAAACTAAAAGCTAATAATGTGTTATCTCTGAAATAGTTATTTTTGCCGCACACGCCCTTTTAAAAGATATTTTCTCGACCGAGAAACCCATCTAGCCGGGGTAAATATAAATACCCAACTAAAAACATAATTTACAATATAAACAAAATGTGATGTGTCCCATTCACGTGACTTTCTCTACTTCTGTGTAACAAATTTTTGTTAATAAGCTTATTCTTCTGTTTACTTCAAGCAAATCGAGAAAAAACTAGCAGAAATAGTCTTATTACTTGCTTCCTTGTAAGTAGAAGCGAAATAAGGGAGTATCATAGGTTAAAGTGAAGTCAAAAGCTGGTTACTAGGTGACTGAAGTTCCTTTGTTTGTATGGACACGTGTTCACAAATTCCTGTATGAGAAAAGTACAAGTTTTTCAAAGCTCAAACCAAAAACAAGGAATATCTAAAAAATGATCAACTCCTCGAAAAAAATGTATGTAACATAAATTGTTTGTTTTAATGTGCTCTACATTTTTGTGTGGTAAGTTTTTGTCCATTTCTTACGGTTTAGCAGTTATGCAAAATTCCTCCAGAATAAAGTAGACTTCAGAGGCTATTCCCAGAAATTTCAAGATATACATATTATTTGTCAGGTAAATATCTTTGATATACGATATTTTAATCAAAATCGTTAGAGCCATTTTTGAGAAAATCAAAATTTTCGAAAAAAGTTCCATGTAAGGGGTAATTGGGGGTGGGGGGATTTTCTTGAAAGTCTTCGTGTCGCATCCTTGGAAGCTACCAAATTTAAATAGCAAGTTTGGTATTTAACGGTCTTTTCGTTTTTGAGCTATGTTGTCCACAGACACACACACCACGCACACTCGGACCTTTCTCCAAAAATGCTTTTTTTGGATTCAGGGGGACCCGAAACATGTATTTCCGGTGAAATCTCGGTATCGAATTTTTGGGTGCATTACAATACCTTCTCTATCCCTATGTACATTGTACAGATGGGGCTAGAGAAAGTAACAATCAGAGATAACGAGGAACAGAGGGAACGCAGCAAAGCTTCGATGCCGTGTTAAATGCCAGACGAATTATGGTACGTGAGCGTTCTAACATTAGCGAAATGGTAAGATGTGTCTGCTACGTTTTGCAGAATATTTGCAGATAATAAGTTCGCAGCGCCATAGGTGCCGCATTTGTTAACTACCGAGCAGAAGCGTATACAAATGAACATCTCAAAGGAGTACTTGGATATTTTCGAACACAGTTCGACTTCGATCTACTTTTTCTGTCGTTACATCATTGTTGACAAAACACACGCCAGAAACGAAGTAGTAATCCAAACAATGGGTGCAAGAGGGCAAACGCGCTGCAAAGAAGGCCAAGGGTTTTCTTTAAAAGAAAAGGTGTAGCCACTGTTTTCTGGAATACTTGAGGTGTTATGTTGGTAGACTAATCTACAAAAGAACAAAGCCATTAGCAGAGTATACCAAGCGAAGCTGAAGGCCAAAAGCTCGCCATTGTTAAAAAAGAAAGTTCTTTTCCACTAAGACATAACACCAGCACACACTTCAACTGAGATCACAGATTTGCATGACTTGTACTTTTAACTTCTACCAAATGCACCTTATTCATCAGATTTGGATCTCGGTGAACTTTTTCTCTTTTCTCAAATTGGAAGAAATGGCTCGATGGACAGAGATGCACAGAGTATAAATGACACAAACTCTTTATTTTGCAGAGATTGACAAATGATTTTATACTGAAGGTATGGAGAAGTTTTAGACTATCGTTGGTCCAAATATATAGAGTTGAAAGGTGGCTTATAGGTACTGAAAAATAAAACAAAATTAGGTTATGTATTTCAGGAGACACTTGGTAAAGTTGGACTCCAAGGATACATCCATCTGTGGTATATCCATAGAGGTGCGGAAAATACTTCGCATATCTTCTTTGACTTCCCATTCTTGGCAAGAAAGGGACTTACTCTTTCTACAACCACAGCAGATCTATGAAAGAATGCTAATACTAGAACACAAATGCTGCAAATTGCTCAGGGTAGAGCTTTTGGGAAACAATGAGGACATCCATCTCAAAAAGTCTTTTAGACTGGGTGAAGTCGACAAAACTAAATAAAACCGCGATAAACCTGTGTTTTATTTTTGTATTTTTTGGTGAGAACTTTCCGAACAACCCTCGCACACAGAAATTTCCAATGGAGAACATATATGCACACATATGAATATAGTTATTTTCCTAAAAAGTCTTTGTACGAATGTCAGCTATGGGTATTAAAGATGATTCTTTTATCTTTACTTTGCATAAGGATTACAGCTAAGGGTATCCATACTGAGGGATTTGGTAGAAATTAAAAAAAAAATAGTTCTAATGACCAAAATTACGTACCATGAATTTTGCTCTCAGAGGCCTTTAAAGCAGGTGTTCCAGTTTGGCTGCACACCAAAATGCAGTGAGTTATTTACTTACTCACAGAAGTAGATATGAGGAGTATACCTGCAGTATGCAATACACTTCTGCATTGAGGACAATCTATCGTCACGGCTGACTCAAATATTGCAATGCAAGCGCAAATATTGTGCTATGATATTCACCCAGTGACTATTGGTGCTCTAGGCGAGCTCCAAAGGTTTATAGTTGCCTGATGAATAGCGCAGTTGGAACAGCCTGCTTTAATGCCTTAACACGTGACCATTTAAATACCTAAATGCATATGGTCTAATGCCTTTTATTCGTCTTAGATTTTTCTCACATATTTGTGTATTAACATGTTTCATGCAATGCAGTTTGTAACCAATATTGTTCAAATATTCACCTGAAAGTCAATGAGAATGATCTAATACTCTCTTTTGAGACAGTGGGCAGGATAATTGCAGGAAACAAGATTGTGTGACCAAATTGTGTCGGCACTTTGTGATAGTCACCGGTGCAGCCACATGACATCCCATCTACTTCTTCCAGTCTCAAAATACTCTGACTAAGGCATACTATTCAAGATATCTGGATAACATTTATAACATATATAACTGTAGCAAAGCAGCATATGATAAATGCTTGAAAATGTTTATCTATGAGGGTGGTTCATTAAGTACACGAGTTAGGAGCGAAGATGACATTATGTTTTCAAATCCAATAATTTATTTCTCAGCATAATCTACTTATATGTATATATGAACTACACCGAAATAATTTGCGAGATTGTGCACGTGATTGATATAAGTAATTTGAGATCGACATAACGCAACTACATAGCGTTAAACGTGTGGGTATCAGGTGCTGATAAATCGGTGTTTAAGCAAAGCAGGTTGAAAAAATGGCTTAGAATGTCTTTAAAACTGCTGCCCGAGTACAGAAATATCGATTTTTAGCAGCTCGTTACTAGCTTCTCAAGATTTAATGTAAAATCTCGAACTAATCACTTGACAGTGCGACACTGAGCATTCATTAACTACGTTCTTGAGTTATGTAGCCTACTTTGGAGTCGTTTTTTCAACTGCTGTGGTGGCTTAATGCGTAACGCGGAAAACTGCTAGCCCAAAGGTCATGAGTTTGATTCCTGTCATAGAGTAAATGTTTTTTATTATTCTTTTTTTCATTCCAGACGAAGTGCCGCGATACGTGGCGAACTGACACTTCAGAAACTTATAGCTGTTACTTCGAAATTTCAATAAACAGGCCATAAGTCTCCAATCACAAATTACTTATTTAAGTAATCTACATATTTTGTGAAAATATTTCGGTATATTCATTAACACTCTGCACACACACACACACACACACACACACACACTCACTTCTGCCAACGTTGCTGCCCTTTCTAAACCCCTCCAGAAAATAGGAATATAAGCTCTGCAAAATACGCCTCTGTCTCGACGACGACCTTCTCATTTGATCTAAATTTTGTTTCCATGAGCCATTTCTTCATTTTAGGGAACAAGAAGAAATCGTAGGGAACCAGGTCTTCAATATGGGGGTTCGGCAGCAGTTCATGCAGGCTAGCGGCGACATCTGATGATGAATGTACTGTGGTGTAATAACACTTTATTATTCGCCAAACTGCGCCGTATCTCCTTCAACTTCCTGTCGAATCGGGCCAATAGCAATCGGGCAGTATTGTCCAGTAATCGTTTTTCCTTTTTCTAAGAAATAAAACCCTTCGCATTCCAAAACATCGTCGCCATCACTTTTCCGATCTTTGTTGTCTTTAGAGCAGAATCACTGGAAGCAACCCATTGTTTTGATTGTTTCTTAATTCCCGGTTGCACCTCCCACCTTGGCGGCCCGGGTTCAATCCAAACCGGCCGCATGTGGGATTTGTGGCGGACGAAGCGGCATCTGGTCGGGTCTTCTCCGGGTCCTCCGGTTTCCCCCGGCACTCATTACACCAATTGCTCCATTATCACCTTTCCTATCATCCATTTCGCTTGAATTTCATTTCATCCACTTCCTCACGTTCATGCCTGGCTACCTGCCAACGACTCGTTCTACGCTCTGCATTCTATAGTTTCGTGACTTGGCTTCCATTCGCGTCATAGGGACCGATCGGGCCGACAATTCGTTTTATTTCCAGCTTTTAAAAATATGAATTGCCATTTTCGTCGACACACCTGTGGCCTCTGCCTCTTCCCGAACCTTCGTTTGACAATCAGCGAGAATCTTATCGTGAACGTTTTCAATTATTTTCACGGTAATTTGCATCTGCCGGCCGTCCTGGACGTTCCTCATCAAAAACGGTTCGACCATCTGTAAAATATTACCAATCTCTACCTGTTGCCTTAGAAGGCGAAAAATCCCTATCCATAGCATCCAATTTTACTTTTATCTCCTCGGAAGTTTTCCCACCCAAAACTGAAAAGCGAATCACTGAATCACGTTTTCCATTTAAGGACATGTATGATTGAAAGTTTGAAACTCCAAACTAATTATGTTCGCTTTTTGAAATTTACACGTGTGTAGTATAGTGTAAATAAATTACAGGGCAGTTTTCATCCAAGTTTCTCAAATGGTTTATGCTTTTGTCACGTCACAAAAAAGTCCCTTGCGGCAAAAAAGTTAAAAATTTGATCTAATAATTTAACTCTAGGTTCACAATGCATCCACTTTTTGAAATTGCTTTAGATTTCTCTGTGTCTTCTTTAATTTAAGCTCCAAATATTTTTAAATTATGAATCTGCCTTTTTTTGTCATAAAAATATAATTTTTGTGTTTGAAAATTGAGAATATATACTTAAATACATCTGCTCCGTAAGAAGCATTTTACAGGAAGAAAAATGCTGAAAATATTAATAGCGAGAAAATTAGAAAAGATTTGAATGCATGGCTCACGTTAAAATCCACTAGGTTGGTTATTTGGAACCTCAGCTTTCTTTTTCCTGTCCTCTGCTGCTGCTTGTTTTCTTGCATTGCTGCTTTTCTTCTGCACAACTTCGGTTTTTACTTTGCATGATGCGAATGAGATCTCTTCGAACTGAAATGTTTTTGCCGAGTCCAGTACAGTTTCACTTCTAAGGCTTTGTTGTAGCTCAGTTAAGGCATTTAAAATGGCACTGGTGCCTAATTATACCTTTTTATATTCAGGAATTAAATTATTCTGAGGAATTAAAATTAAAAAAACAACTATCTTTTTGTGATTTTTCATGAAATTTCAGTCAATTAAACGAAAACACGTTAAACTACCAATGAAATGCCTGCCAAATGCAAACTAACCTATGAATCAGCACAAAATATGTTTTGGCAACGTGTAACAAATAATAGTACACGATGGTAACACCAACTTTCTTTAGTAACAGCCTCATAGATACAGGTGCGGCACCATAACCTTTTTCTAAATGAGCGCTATTCAAGCTCTAGTGGTCGTTGCGGGGCGGAAGTAGTCTCATTCGATAGGCATAGTTCTGAAGTTTAATTTTCTCTTCCAGATTAGTCGCTATGCCTCGTTGGAGCAGTGAGGAGCAGGCGTTTGCGCTGGAGGCCTACTTTTCAAAGCGATATTCTGTGATCGGAACCCTGCGCGCCTTCCGACGTGTCTTCAATTTAGCCCCATTAGACCGTGTCCGGAACGGAAATTAATTGTTACATGGGTCACTACGTTCAGACAAACCTCGAGAGCGCCTCATCTCAGTAAGGGGCAATTTGGAGTGGCCAACTCAATCCCCCGATTTGACACCTTAGTGTGTATTTTTTTTAATCCCGTGTTTATGTAAGCCGTCCAAGCACCCTATAAGTCCTAAAGGACAACATCCGGGCAGAAATTGCCAACATACCGCTAATATGCTGGTAAGCGTCATGAGAAAGGCCAGAAATCGGCTTTTTCAGTGTATGGACAATGGTGGACGTCACTTACCTGGTATGATTTTCAAAACTGTATAAAACAAAACTTTACATGTGTACCTACATTATTGGAAAACGCGGATGTGTTCCATTCACATTACTTTCTCTACAGTTCTACAACAAATTAATATATAAAAGCTTATGCTTCTATTTACTTTATGCTAATCGAGAAAACATTAGCAGAAATAGTCTTATTACTTGCTTCCTTGTAAGTAGAAACGAAAAAACGAGTACCATAGGTTAAAGTGAAAGTCAACAGCTGATTGCTATGTGACTGAAGCTATTTTGTATGGACAGGAATTGATAAATTCCTGTGTGAGAAAAGTATAAGTTTTTCACAGCTGAAACCAAAAACAAGGAATATCTCAAAAACGATTAACGAAATATATATATATATATATATATATATATATATATATATATATATAGCATAAATTGTGGGTTTTAACGTGCTTTACATTTTTTTGTGTGGAACGTTTTTGCGCATCTCTTACGGGTTAGCAGTTATGCAAAATTCCATAATTCATCCAGAATAAAGTAGTCTTCAGAAGCTATTTCCAGAAAATTCAAGATATACATTTTATTTCTCAGGTAAATATCTTTAATATACGATATTTTAATCAAAATCATTAGTGCGACTTTTGAGAAAATCAATTTTCGAAAAAAGTTCCATGTAAAGGCTAGTTTGGGGTGGGAGGATTTTTTTTTCTCAAAATCTTCATGTCGCATCCCTGGAAGATACTAAACTTAAATACCAAGTTTGGTATTTTACCGAATTTTCGTTTTTGAGTTATCGTATTCACAGACACACGGACACACACACGGATCTTTTTCTGAAAATACTTTTTTTTGGATACAGGGAACCTTAAAACATATATTTCCTGTGAAATCTCGGAATCGTATTTTTGGGTGGAGTGCAATACCTTCTCTACACACTATATACATAACACGTGTAGAGAAAGTAAAATACAAACCATTCTGATTCATGAAATGGGTTTTATTGAGTTTTGAAATGAGGAAGTTATCATGCCGCACCTTGTACAAGGTGCAAGGTTTAAAAACATCACCTATTGGAACATTTGAATAACAGGAAACATATTATTTAATTTGATTTGTATAGACTGACATACCTGCCGCCCTCCTGCAGGATGGAGGCCAGACTTAGAGCGTTCATCCACTGAACCATGAGCTCGCGGGTATCGGCTGCGAAGTAATACGTCCGCATGTTGGCGTGCTCCGCCTTGAAGGCAAACTTGCGGTACACGCGATCCTCTGACGGGGAACACGGCGAGACCTTGTACGATGGCAACAGAATAGAGCCCAACAGCTTTTCTTCCTCAGGTCCTGAAAAATCATTTCCAAAATCATGTAAAATTAACGGTGGATATTTAGGCATTCTGTTCCATTCCATTTGACTCTATTAATAACATTTGCAAGCACCTAACAAAAAATCTTACGTGTTTCATTCACATGACTTTCTCCACAACTCTGCAACAAATTATTGTTAAAAAGCTTATGCTTCTTTTACTTCATGCTAATCGAGAAAAAACTAGCAGAAATAGTCTTATTACTTGCTTCCGTGCAAGTAGAAGAGAAATAAGGGAGTAGCACAGGCTAAAGTATTAGTCAAAAACTGGTTGCTATGTGACTCAAGTTCCTTTGTCTCTATGGACAGGAGTTGACAAATTCACTTATGAGAAAAGAATAAGTTTTTAAAGCGAATATTTAAAAACGACCCACTCCACGAAAAAAATGTATATATCATAAATTGTATGTTTTAACGAAATCTACATTTTCTGTTTAGTAAGTTTGTGTCTATCTCTTACGGTTTACCAGTTATGCAAATTTCGCAAAATTCGCATAGAATAAACATGTCTTCAGAGACTATTTCCAGAAATTTCAATATATACATTTTATTTGTCATGTAAATATCTTAAATATAAGAGATGTTAATCAAAATCGTTAGCCATTTTTGAGAAAATCAACATCTTATAAATTGTTTCCATATAAAGGATAGTCGGGGGTGGGGGGATTTTCTTGAAAATATTCTTGTCACATCCTTGGAGGATACCAAACTTAAATACCAAGTTTGGTATTTAACGGTCTTTTCATTTTTGAGTTATGCTGTCTACAGACACACGCACACACACACGAATCTTTTTATGAAAATGTTTTTTTTTTTTTTTTTTTTTTTTTTTTTTTTTTATTTCAGGGGGACATAAAACATGTGTTTCCGGTGTAATCTCGGTACTGAATTTTTGGGTGCAATACAATACCTTCTCTATGCACTTTGTACATAGTGCGTGTAGGGAAAGTAACGTAACCATTATTTTGGAATAGTTTCGAGAATGGAATACACATTCGGGATACAATTAAGAAAAGTTGATATTTACCCGATACGCCTTTTGAAATATATTAATTAGCATCATGGAAACTCGATGGAGACTAATAACAACGGGGAATTACAAAACATTGATTAAAACAGCTGACGTGTTCCATTCACATACCTTCTCTAGCTGTTCCGCAAACTTTTCTCACAAAAATTATTCTTTTAATACATCATGACAATCTAAATAGCTTAAAACTGAAACAAATAACTCGGAAAGTCTCGGAAACGGAAAACTCTACAAAAGCGTATGTGACAAATCGTATATTTTAACGAAATCTACATTTTTTGTATAGTAAGTTTTGTCTATCTCTTACGGTTTACCAAGTTATACTAAAGTCATTCAGAATGACGAGGTCCTCAGGCTATTCCCAGAAAATTCAAGATAGGCCTTTCGTTCATCATAAAAACATCTTAAACAAATGACATTTTAATAAAAATCGTCAGGGCCAAGTTTCAGAAAATCAAAATTTTCAAAGCATGTTCCATGTAAAGGGTAGTTGGGAATGGGGGGGGGGTTTGAAAATCTTCGTGTCGCATCCTTGGAAGATACTGAACCTAAATATCAAGTTTTCATTTTTGAGCGCACACTCGCTCAGACACACACACGGACATGTTTTCAAAAATCCCCCCCTTTTTTTTATTCAAGGGGTCTTAAAATGTATTTCCGGTGAAATCTCGATATCCCATTTTTTGGGTGGAATACAATACATTCTCTATACACTATGTATATAGCACTTTAGAGAAAGTAAAAATCTGATGTATTCCATTCACTAACTCTCTCTACATCTCTGTAACAAATTATTGTTAAAAAGCTTATTCTTCTATCTACTTCATGCTAATCGATATAAACATTAGCAGAATTGCTTCTTTGTAAGTGTAAGGGAAATAATGGTGTACACTAGGCTAAAAAATAGTCAAAACTTTTAAAAGCTGGTTGCTATGTGGATGAAATCCGTTTCTTTGCATTGCCAGTAGTTGATAAATTCCGGTATGTGAAAAGCTTTTCAGCTTAAAACTGAAACCTATAACAAATAATATCTCTAAAATGGTCAATTATATGAAAAAAATCTGATGTGTACCATTCACATGACTTTCTCTATATCCCTGCAACAAATTATTCTTAAAAAGCTTATATTTCTATTTACTTTATGCTAATCAGAAAAGATTAGCAGAAATAGTCTTATTTCTTGCTTTATTGTAAGTAGAAGCGAAATAAGGGAGTACCATACGTTAAAGTGAAAGCCAAAAGCTGGTTGCTATGTGACTGATGTTCCTTTGTTTGTATGGACAGGAGTTGACAAATTCCTGTATGAGAAAGTATGTTTTTCAAAGCTGAAATCAACAAAAAGGAATATCTCAAAAACGATCAACTCCACGAAAAAAATGTATATGACATAAATTATGTACTTTAACGTGCTCTATATTTTTTGTGGGTTAAGTTTTTGTCCATCTCTTACGGTTTTGTAGTTATGAAAAATTCATCCAGAATAAAGTAGTCTTCAGAGGCTATTCCCAGAAAATTCAAGATATACGTTTCATTTGTCAGATAAATATCTTTAATATACGAAATTTTAATCAAAATCGTTAGAGCCATTTTTGAGAAAATCAAAATTTTCAAAAAAGTTCCATGTAAAGGGTAGTTGGGGTGGGGGGATTTTTCTCAAAAGCTTCGTGTCGCATCCCTGGAAGATACTAAACTTAAATACCAAGTTTGGTATTTTACCGACTTTTCGTTTTTGAGTTATCGTGTTCACAGACACACGGACGCTTTTTTTTTTTTTTTTTGTTACAGGGGACCCTAAAACATATATTTCCGGTGAAATCTCGGTATCGAATTTTTTGGTGGAGTGCAATACATTCTCTACACACTATGTACATAGTGAGTATAGAGAAAGTAAAAATGTATATGACATGAGAGATGTACATATTTTGTGTAGAAACATTTTATCTATCCTTTACGGTAAACTGGTTATGCCAAATCCAGCAAAATTCATCCAGAATAAAGAGGTTTTCAGAGGCTTTTCCCATAAAATTTAAGATATATATTATATTTGTCGTATAAATATCTTTGGTATTTTAATCAAAATCGTTAGAGCCATTTTTGAGAAAATCAATATTTTCGAAACATTTTTCATGTAAAGGGTAGTTTTGGGAGTGGGGATTTTCCTCAAAATTTTCGTGTCGCATCCTTTGAAGCTACTAAACCTATATACTTATATATTTTACCGACTTTTCGTTTTTGAGTTATCGTGTTCCTAGAGAGAGACACACACACCCACACACGCACCCACGCATGCACGCACCCACCCACACACGGACCTTTTTCTAAAAAAAAATGTTTTGGATTCAAGGGACCCTAAAACGTCCATTTCCGTGAAATCTCGTTATGGATTTTTTTGGGTGGAATGCAATTCCTTCTCTATACACTATGTACATGGTACATGTAGAGAAACTAAAAATTAAATATTACTTCAGGACTCAGACATTGAGAAGATAAGCTTGTTTTGTTAACATAGAGCCAACACCACTGACGAAGACTGTGCAAAACTCAATCTACTCTCCTTTTGTTTGAAAATAAGTAGTTTGCAAAGTTATCTCTATTTGATTTCTTTCCGCCGGATGAGAGGAGTTTTAAGCATTTTTGTGGGTATTAATTCATTCTGTCATTTCCATCGAGCATGGCTTTCTCATCTCCTTTAAAGGGGTTTCTGTAGG
Organism: Hymenopus coronatus; assembly: GCA_030762935.1. NCBI lineage: Eukaryota > Metazoa > Arthropoda > Insecta > Mantodea > Hymenopodidae > Hymenopus > Hymenopus coronatus. Next base: position 36,285,388 of record CM060897.1, read on the forward strand.
TGACACTGATATGTTCGTTGTCAATTGTTTCTACCCTCAGCCAATGACAGACGAGATTATAGACTGGGAGCCAATGGCATGCAAGTCTTTTGTGTTTCTTCTCCAACAGCTGTCAGTAACTGGTGTTTCCGCTCTTTTTCAAAGGAATCAGCACGAAACTCCTTTCAAATGCATTCCTTGCAATTATTTCATGCTTGTTTGAAGTTGCAGCATCAAAATGTCGTATATTTACATTACAGAGGTTTTCAATTCAGCTTTTAATTTCTTTATTTCATATAGTAGGTACATTGGTAGAGAAGGTATTACATTCATCCAAAAATTTGATACGAATTTTCTCTGAGAATACCCGTTTTTGGGTCCCCTGTACCCAAAAAGCAGTTTTAGAAAATGTATGTGCGTATGTGTGTGAAAGAGAGAGAGAGAGAGAGAGAGAGAGAGAGAGAGAGAGAGAGAGAGAGAGAGAGAGAGACAGTGTAACTTTGAACAACATAACGGTTTTATTTGGTATTTTATAATTGTCCTCACCTTATTTTGTGTAAACATCTAAAACAATTTAATATGTGATTTTAGTTTTAAAGGACGTATTAGAGCAAGTTACTGTTTTTCCGACAGTGGTCCAGTGGGATTAATCATAACTAGAGTTCGGTTTTGCGTTCCAAAGCGCACATAGTTACAACACACAGAGCAATCAACGGTATAAAGAGAGGATAGTGGAGAGGGGTTTGTTGCCTAAACATACGCACGTTGGATTATCCTCTGTTCCAAAACTAACTCATTACATGTATTGATATTATATCTATCGTTCTAATTCATAAATTAACACAAAACAATAATTTCATAATTCATTAGAAGGTTTTTTTTTTTATTTTTACGAATAAAAGTACAACGCTTAATACAAAAGTTCAGGATAATAATGTGCAGCAATGAATATAAATCAACCAAACTCGCTCAGAACTCATTGCAATGAATAACAAGATACATCTTTACTGTCTCGAAAGAAAAGGCTCTCCTCCTGCCACTCAGAATGTTTTTGAATCGTCCAGAAGTTTGTTCAGTGTCGAAAGCCTACCTTTTCGTATTTTCAACATTTTTCATTCTGCGCTCTCTTTCGGTGTTCACTGGTGTATCTACTAGCAGCAACTAAACGCGGCCAGGCATTCAGCAATGCTAGATAGTGCAGCATCTTTCGAAACGGACTATAGAGACCACGTCATAGTTATACTTTATGTGTACCTAACCTCAATCTGGCAATTTGTGACCCCGGACCGAGCTCTAGTTATAATTTGACTGGGGTTACTTGTTCATATGTGACAACAATTCCCGTTTAGTTGAATCTTACTTTATATATCCATGTTTTTTTTTGTAATGACTGTTACAAGCATGGTCAAATTTGTAAACGGAAAACCGAATAGGACACTACTTCAAATAGCGAGGACTGGATCCAATGCGAGTGTAAGAACTGGGCACGAAAAGCGTACTCTAGGGGCCAGACTTTAATTGTGTCAGCACCTTTTATGTAAAGTCATGTACATAACTTTTTTTTCTTGGTTTAACACGTTTATATGGGCATACAACTGGTTTTTAATCTTAAAATGATAAAACAGAATAATTTATAATAAATTTTGACAAAAACATCAAATCTCTAGTTAACTAAGTAAGGTCTGACATTAATAATAACCAAATAACTTAATCTAACCTGATAATAATTATTAAGTAATTAAATTCTCACAGAATTAATGAAATTAATATATCCATAGCTAATATAGTAACTTATGGTAGTATAATTATATAAATAATACTCGTATAATAATTAATTGTTAGTTGGTGACTGATTGGTCAGAATACAAAGTTAGTACACCTATACTATGTTCATTTAAAATAGAAGGTTCAAGACCACAGTCCCCCTCTCAGGTTGTGCACATACATTACCTCCGGTCTACAATATTTTTTTTCTTCTTCTCCATTTATATAGCTCCCTTTAACATCTAAGGTCATATCTGGGGCTTTGCACTAGAAACAAATCGTTGACTGTAGGTTCTTTACGTTGGGTTTTAAATCATCTTATTTTCCTCAAACACACACACACACACACACACACACACACACACACACACACACACACACTTCCAGATTCTGTGGGGGATAGGGAACAATTCTGGTTAAAGAAAAATGCCCCGCCCCAGCTGGGAATCGAACCCGGGACTTCCGTGAGAGAACTCAGCTTGCTGACCACAAAGACAGTAAAAGCTTGTTTTTTTTTTGTTTTTTTTGGATAGTATAACGTCCTTTAGCCTCGTTGGTCATATCGGACGATGAATGAAATTGGTGAAATGATGCTCAATTGATCTCGGGGTCCATGGAGCTTAAAGTTACTCGACATTCTTCTCAGGATAAGGGAAAACCCCGAAAAAACCTTACCCTAAGCGGGATTCGAACTCACGACCTTTTAAAAGTGAGGCAGACACGCTACCGCCACACTACCCAGGCGGGCAGAAATTTCTTTTGTTTATGTCTTAGAGAGAGAGAGAGAGAGAGAGAGAGGGAGAGGGAGGAGAGAGGGGGAAGGCAAGCAGCGCATAGAAATCGGTATGGAGGGGATGCATGGTAAGTATGAAAATATATATATATATATATATATATATATTTTTTTTTTGTGTTGCCCCCTTTAACATCAATAGTCATATCGGGGGCTTTCACTTGTGAAACTTTAGGTTCAGAACTTTAGGTTAAACTTTATATTACTAAACACGCGCACATTCACTCTCACATTCATACTTCCAGTCTCTATGGGGGATAGGAAATAATTCCGGTTAAAGCAAAATTCCCCGCCCCAGCCGGGAATCGAACCCGAGACCTCTGGGTGAGAAGTCAGCTCGCTGACCACTCGACCACGTATATAACAGGCGTATATTTGAAAGGGGGGGGTCGTCTCCTTAGCGCGGTGGTAGCGGAGCTGCTTACCAAGCGGGAGACCTGGGTTCGATCCCCAGGGGATTTTTCCCCCTCTGGGAGACCTGGCCCGGGTGCACTCAGCCTCGTAAGGTCCCTGGGGGGCCAATTGAGGAGCTACTTGATGGAGAAGTAGCGGCTCCAGGTCATGAGGACCGCATTAACCGGCCGGGGGTGCTCGAGGCGCTGACCACGTCTCACCCTCCAATACTGCACCCTATCCATGACGTCTGTAGTGGACGCAGTGGCCGGGCGATAGGCCAAGGTTCCCCGTGAGCTGTCGTGCCATGGAATTTTGTTGTTATATTTGTGGGGGAGTTGCCAGCTATACAAACAGAATATTACCAGCTTCTACTGGTGGGAAAATATCAAAGTTGCACTTTGGTAACTTCTCTTATTGTTAGTGATCTCACCTTTGTAGTAGAAGAGGCAGTACTCGGAGAGTACGAACCAGCGCCGCTTCCAGAGCATCAGGCCTTCGCTTCCCTGCTTGTGTAACCAGCCCTGGAGAGCTACAGGAGCCGCAGGGGGGCGCTTTACTACTGGTGATCGTAGTTGTACACCTCCGCCCTTCTTGCGACTCGACTGCGCCGGCTGCGCAGACTGCTGCTGGGGCTGCAAAACAACACAATATGTTAGCATTTAAACGGAGAGATTCTTTTCTGTGTTTTTCCCTAGTTTGCATTTCCTTTAAAAGGTTCATTCTTCTCTCATTCCGCCATTATCTTTCCCTTTTCCCCTCTTCCTCAACCGCTTTCTCCTTTCACCTCTATTCTCTTCCTCTCCTTTTTCCCAACATCCCTTTCTCCCATTTTTTTCTCCAACTCTCTCTAAATTCTTCACACTCCCCCTTTCTCATTACCCATCCTTTGTACATTCTTCTCCCTGTCTCATTTTCTCACTCTCTTACTCTTTCCCTCTCCCTCCAAATTACTGCTTCACTCTTTCAGTTTTCCCTTCATCTCTAACCCACCTCTTTCTATTATTCTCTCCCCGTTTACCTACTCTTACCTCACTTCCTCTTTTCCACCCAGATTAACTATTCCTTTCTCCCCTCTCACTATTTTATATTTATTTCTTCTACCCTTTTCTGCTATTGGTTTGAAGAATTGAATGGTGAAGGCGGTGGGAAACGGAAGCAAAGTACCCAGCAGCTGGAAAGTACTTGCTGCACGTTGTCTCCTATTGGTTTGAAATCAAAAGTCTGGCACTCAAACTCTAACCTATGTACAGAAATTGGTTCCCGGGCTGGATGCGAAGGTAAGAAAACATGCGGAGTGCTTGGATGAAACCACCTTTAAAATAGTCTTATTCTATTTCATTTTACGGAAACTTTAACCAGTTGGTCATATCGCGACGGATCTGTTGGATACTCATTGATCAGTATGTGACGGACAGTAGCCTTCATGGTCTCATCCCCTATCATATCACTTTTGCTTCACGCCAAGCAGACGGTATCTTGGCGTCTGAAGTCTAGCCGTTTTTCACCATATGCACTCAGATGGTATAAAGCCAGCCTTGAGGTCTCGACCCTTCCATAAAAGCAAATGGAGTTGGTGCCGTCCACTCTAGCTGCTTTCGCTAATTGTGGATACATGGCAGCGCAATCTTAATTACCATATATTTTCTGTTTTATAATTCTTTTTGACTGAAGGTACAACTTTGGGAAGTGATATTAAATATCCAATCTGGTATTTATCTCAGCGACTGAGGGAAACCACGAAAAAGCACAGCCAGATTGGTCGAATTGGTCGGAATTTAAATCTAAAACCTCCCAAGTACGACTACAGACGTTATGACTTGAATCATCCCGCTCGGTACTTTAAAATATTGTTCTCTTAATGATATGTCATTTTAAATAACCAAAGAAATAGACAACAAGCTAATAATTATTCTCTTTATTGATCAAGTTTATAGTGCTATGAGCACAGTGGGGCTATATGGAGATTTTCTAGGAACGGCGCCAAATTATTGAAGCCATACCACGAACGGAGTTACTGGACAAAAATTAAAAACAAAGTCTGATGTGTTTCATTTATATGACTTTCTCTACATCGGTGTACGAAATTATTGTTAAAAACATATTCTTCTATCTACTTTATGATAATCGAGATAAATATTTGCAGAAATTGTCTTAATTCCTTGCTTCCTTGTAAGTAGAAGGGAAATAATGGAATACACTAGGCTAAAACGATAGTCAGATCTTTTAAAACCTTGATTCCACGTGGTTCAGCTCCGTTTCTGTGCAGGGCCAGAAGTTTACTCTCTGTGAGAAAAGTTTGTTTTTTTAAAATCTGAAACAAATAACAAAGAATGTCCTAGAAATGGTCAATTCACGAAAAAAAAAAAAAAAACGTATATGACATAAATTGTGTTTTAAAGTGATCTACATTTTTATGCAGTTAATTTTTGTCTATCTTTACTTTTACCAGTTACGCAAAATTCAGCAAAATTCATTTAGAGTAAAGAGGTCTTTAGAGCCTTTTCCCAGAAAATCATGATATACATTTATTTGCCATATAAATATATTTAACATAAGGTACTTAATCAAAATCGTTAGAGCCAATTTTTAGAAAATAAAAATTAACGAACATTTTTCCAAGTACAGGATAGTTTGGGGTGGTGGGTGTTTTCTTGAAATCTTTGTGTCGCATCCCTGGAAGATAATAAACTTAAATACCAAGTTTGGTATTTTACCGACTTTTCGTTTTTGAGTTATCGTGTTCACAGACACACGGATACACTGACAAACGAACCTTTTTGTAAAAAAGTGGTTTTTGAATTCAGGGGACCTAAAAACGTATATTTTCGGAGAAATATCGGTATCGAATTTTTGAGTGGAACGCACAACCTTTTCTGTATACTATGTATATAGTAAGTGTAGAGAAAGTAATAAATACAATAATATTTTGTTTGTTACCGACGCGTCAATTGCCATGATCATATCAGTGCCCCTAATTTGCCGGAATTTCGTCCTGTAAGAGTTCTTTTGTATACCAGTAAATCCATGAGGCTATCACTTTTAAGCATATTTAAAGAAAAACATCGGCCGGGTCGGTTTTAAAGCCGATCAAACAAAAGTAAAAACCTATTGTAAAGAACTGAGATATACACAAATGAACGCAATAAACCATAACGAAAAAGCATTACAAAATGTCGCAATTTCGCATTACTTGGGTTGGGGTTATTTTCTTGAAAATCGTGTTGCATCCTTAGAAGATGTTTGACTTAAATAAATATCAAGTTTGATATTTAGCTTTTTTATTTATGCTGTTCACAGACATACACACGGACTTTTAAAACGTTTTTTTTGTTTTTTTTTTACTTTTGTGGGAAACTGCATTGCCAGTTAAATCTCGATATCGATTTTTTGGATGGAACAAAATATGCTTTCTTGTGGTATACACATGCTAGAGAAATTAAAAATATAATACAAAGAAACTAAAGTTGTAAAAACTCCGGTAAGATCTTAAAATAGGCTAAAAAGCAAAAAAACGTCGAACGTAAAAACGGAAGAATTAAAAACCTCATGCTTCTGTCCTACACTGACCCAAAATTAAGATATGTATGTTAATGTTAGACTTCGTCTTCTCCAAAAATGAAAAGGATTTTTCCTCAACTTGAAAACCTTAGACATAAGCAATATAGTCCGAACAGAGTAACCACGTTTTATATGAATCGTATTAAGTAATTGATGTATGTGAATTTGTCATTTGTAGAGAAAGTCGTGTGAATGCAGGACATCAGATAATTTGCTTAGGCTTTCTTTCGGTCTCCTTGCACAAAAGCATGCTCCTGTTTGTCACAACAGTGTTTTTATTTATAGCTTTTGTGGATTTAAATCTATGCCTCCATAAATGTGACTGTCTGATGGAGAATAAAAAGGAAACCCACAGTAAATCACTTTTAACTCGCGTCAACACAGCGGAACTGTTCAAGCACAGTGATTTATCTTCTTCATGAGCTTTTGTGCAGGTGCAACATTGATAACCTTAGCGTAAACAAAGTTATTCGTTCAAAACCACAATATCTGGATGAGATTCATGAGAAGAAAAAAAAAATGATGTGTTCCATTCACATGGGCTTCTCTATCGTCTCTAAAAATACGCTCCTTACAAAAGTTTATTCTCTATGTACTAATGCTAATAAGAAAACTATACCATAAATGCTCTTATTACTTTTTTACTTTCTCTACACGTATTATATACATAGTGTATAGAGAAGGTATTGTATTGCACCCAAAAATTCGATACCGAGATTTCACCGGAAATACATGTTTTGGATCCCCCTGAAACAAAAAAAAAAGCATGTTTAGAAAAAGGTCCGTGAGAGTGTGTGTGTTCAAGAAAATCGCCCCCAACTACCCTTTACATGGAACTTTTCTCAAACATTTTGATTTTCTCAAAATGGATCTAACGATTTTGATTAAAATATCGTATATTAAAGATAAATAATATGTATATTTTGAATTTTCTGGGAATATCCTCTGAACACTACTTTATTCTGGATGAATTTTATGGAGTTTTGCATAGCTGCTAAACCGTAAGAGATGGACAAAACTTACTACACAAAAAACGTAGAGCATGTTAAAACACAATTTATGTTTACACATTTTTTTTCATGGAGTTGTTCGTTTTTGGGATATCCCTTGTTATTGGTTTCAGCTTTTAAAAAGGTATGCTTTTCTCATACATAAATTTGTCAATTCTTGTCCATACAAACAAGGGAACCTCAGTCACATAGCAACCAGCTTTTGACTATCAGTTTAGCCTATGGTACTCCTTATTTCGCTTCTACTTACAAGGAAGCATGTAATAAGACTATTTCTGCATGAAGTAAATAGAAGCAAAAGCTTTCTAACAATTTTTTGCAGAGAAGTGGAGAAAGTCATGTGAATGGAACACATCAGATTTTTTATTGTTTCATTTATATAGTCCCCTTTAACTTCAATGGTCATATCTGGGGTTTTGACTTGTGAAATAACTCGTATTACTGTAGGTTTAGAACATTAAGTTTATCATTTTTACTTTCTCTAGCCCCATATGTACAATGTGCATAGGGATAGAGAAGGTATTGTAATGCACCCAAAAATTCGATACCGAGATTTCAGCGGAAATATATGTTTTGGGGTCCTCTAAGTCCGAAAAAAGCATTTTTAAAAATGTCCGTGTGTGTGTGTGTGTGTGTGTGTGTGTGATAGCCCCAAATAAAAAGACCGTTAAATACCAAATTTGGTATTTAGGTTTAGTATCTTCCAAGGATGCGACACGAATATTTTCAAAAAAATCCCCCCACCACAAACTACCATTTACATGGAAAAAAATTCGAAAATTTTGATTTTCTTAAATATGCTCTAACGATTTTGATTAAAATCCAGTATATTAAAGCTATTTATGTCCGAAATAAAATGTATATCTCGAATTTTTTGGGAATAGCCTCTGAAGACCTTTTTATTCTGGATGAATTTTGCTGAATTTTGCTTAACTGCTAAACCGTAAGAGAAAGATAAAAACGTACTACACAAAAACTATACCTCATGACAAAACACACAATTTTTGTCCTTTAAGTTTTTGTTGTGTAGGTAACCGTTTTCGAGATATTCCTTGTAATTGGTTTCAATTGTGAAGTACTTAAACTTTTCTCACACAGGAAGTGTCTGTTTTTCTTTTGTTCTACTCTTGGCCTGCAAAGAAGGGTTTTGCAATGACAATCGCACAACGATAGCTTTTAAAACATTTGACAATCACTTTAGCATAGTGCATTGCCTTATTCCCTTCTACTTATAAGGAACTAAGTAATAACATTCATTAGCGTTGTGTACAAAGAAGAATAATCTTTTGTAGGAGTTTTGTAGAGCAGCTAGAGAAAGTCATGTGCGTGTAACACATCAGCTTTTTACATCACTAAACACACACACACACACACACACACACATATTCACTCTCACATTTATACTTCCAGACTCTGTGGGGGATAGGGAATAATTCTGATTAAAGAAAAATTCCCCGCCCCAGTCGGGAATCAAACCCGGAACCTCTGGATGAGAAGTCAGTTCTTTAACCTCTCGACCATGGAGGCAGTCCTTATTACTTTGCTCCCTATAAGTATAAGGGAAATAAGGGAATACACTAGGCTAAAACGATAGTAAAATCTTTTAAAAGCTGTCGATATACTTTAACATTGGAATTAGGTTCTCTTTGCATGTCCAGGAGTAAAACAAGAAAGATATGATAGGAAATATGACTTCCCGTTTGGGAAAAGTAAATTAATTTAAAACTGAAACGAAAAACAGGAGATATCTCTGAAATGTTTAGCTCTAAAAAAAAGAAGAAAAATTGCGTATGACATAAATTTTGTGTTTAACGAGATTTGTATAGTATATTTTTGTTTACGGTTTACAGTTTTGCAGTTGTGCAGGTCATCCAGAATGAAGTGATCTTCAAAGGTTATTCCCAAAAAAATGCAAATTATATATACATTTTATTTGGCATGTAAATAGTTTTGATATACGACATTTAATTCGAAATCATTAAGGGTCATTTTTCAGAAAATTTCGAAAAGTCTTCGGTGTAAAGGGTAGTTTGGTTGGGGGTATTTTCTTGAAAATCTTCGTATCGTATCCGTAGAAGATGCTGAACTTAATACTAAGCTTTGGTATTTAAGTGACTTTTCGTCTTTGAGTTATGTTGCACACACCCGCACGGAACTTGGAAACATGTATTTCCGGCAAAATTTCTGTTTCGAGTTTTTTGGGTAGAATACAATATCTTATCTATTATGTACATTTTACATACGTACGAGGAGCACAATTCAAATTTTGAGCCGAATAATAAAACAAACCTGTGCTCCATTCACATTACTTTTTCTATATCTCTGTACAAATTATTGTCAGTAAGCTTTAAAATCTCTTATTTTTAAGATATTTACATGACAAATAAAATGTATATCTTGAATTTTCTGGGAATAACCTCCGAAGACCTTTTTATTTTAGATGACGTTTATTGTTTTACATAAAAACCTTAAGAGGTAGACAAAAACTTACCACATAAAAGATGCAGATCTCGATAACCACACAATTTATGGCATATACATTTTTTTTTTTCGCGGAGTTGGCCGTTTTCGAGATATTCCTTGTATTCGTTTCAGTTTTAAATTGATTAAACTTTTTCTCATACGGGAAGTTGTCAACGCTTGGCCACACAGAGAAACGGATTTCAATCCCATAGCAACCACATTTTAAAAAATTTGACTGTCGGCTTAGCCTAGTGTATTTTCTTATTTCCCTTCTACTGATAAGGAAATAAATTATAAGAATGTTTTCGCCTGAAATAGGAGAATAAGTTTATTAACAATACTTTGTTTGAGATGTAGAGAAAGTCACATGAATAGAACACATCAGATTTTTATTTTTATTTGAGTATACTTAATGCACCTATTTATATTTGTTTTTATTCAGTTGTATAGAGTTGCATTTTTGTTCTTTATTCATTGTATCACTGCTATGTTGCATTTAATGTATTGACTGGTGGCGTGGAAGAGAAGGCCTTATGACCTTAACTCCAACCAAGATAAATAAATAAATAAAATGCAGATCAAACTAATAGATATCACGAACAGAACCATGTTCATATAACCACGCAGTTAAAGCGTGAAATAGAATTAAAAAGAAAAACACCTGATATGTTTTATTTACATGACTTTCTCTATATCTCTGTAACAAATTATTGTTAAAAAGCTTATTCTTCTATTTCATGCTAATCGAGATAAACCTTAGCAGAAATTGTCCTTATTACTTGGTTCTTTGTAAGCAGAAGGGAAAAAACTAATGTGTACCATTCACATGATGTCCTTTAGTTGTTCGGTAAACAAAACTTTTATTCAAAAAATTAATTTGTTATTTATATCATGTTAATCAAGATAAAAGTAGGCAGAATTAGTCTTATTACTAACTTCCTTGTAAGTAGGAGGGAAATAAGATTAAAGCGATAGTCCCATCCTTTAAAAGACGATCGTTATGCGAAACAATTGAAAGTCCAATCTCTTTCCTTGCCAGGAAACAAACGAGAAACGAGAAGAAACATGTCTTCCCGTTTGAGAATAGTATAAGTGGATAAAATTGAAACCAATAACTTAGAATATCTCGAAAAAGTTTAATTCTACAAAAAGATGCATATGACATAAATTGTGTAGTTTAATGAGTTCTACAGTTTTTGTGTATTAAGTTTTTGCATATCTCTTACGGTTTGCCAGTTATAAAAAAGTCATGCAGAATGAAGAGGTTTTCAGAGGCATTCCCAGAAAATTCAAGAGATACATTTCTTTTGTCATAAAAATATGTACAACATAAGGCATTTTAATCAAAATCATTACAGCCATTTTTGAGAAAATCAAAATATTCGAGAAATATTCCATGTAAAGGGTAGTTTGGGATGTAGGGATTTTCTTGAAAATCTTCGTGTCGCAAATGCTAAGGTTGGTATTTAACGCTCTTTTCGTTTTTGAGATATACTGTCCAGAGACACACAACACATACCCGGATCTTTTGGAAAACATGTTTTTTTTCATTCAGGGGAACCCAAAATATGTATTTCCAATGAAATTTCGGTATCGAATTTTTGGGTGTATTACAATGTTTTCTCTATACACTATGTACATAGTAGTGTAGAGAAAGTAACAATTATTTTTTTGCTTCTCTGTTTGTTATTATATTCGCAATGTGTACTTTTGATGAAAACGCACAGACATATCCAGCCACGTAACAAACATAACGAAACAGTAAGTATTATGAATTAGCACACTTCCATTGGAATCTCTACCTAAACAGACTACACGAGTCTTATTTCCCTATGTACAGGTTTAAGGACATATTTTTGAAAGAGAAATGTTCGATTTTCTAAGAGAACAGAGGCAAAGTATTACGCAGCTGTTGTACAATTGTTTCTTTATTTCTTTTTCTCTTGTTCTTTTGATGACTACTTTAGTCCCAGCGCGGCGCATCTTTTGTTGTTGCATGTATAATTACAGCTAGAGAAACAACTGGTTATAACAGCTTTTCTACACTGGGCGCCTTTGTTCCACATTTCTCTCAAACTGGCAACAGTGGCTCCTGTCCAAAATAAAACATTTGCCAAAAACATCTAATATGCAATACTATTCTCTACCCATTGCATTTTAACAGGATGCTTCAGGCAATAGCGCCCGCAGCTCCAATTGGAAGGTCTAGTCACGCCGAAGATCATCATGCACTGAAAAATACTGTAGTATCTCTACAGTACTATACTTACTCCTGCTAGGTAGCGAAGGTATTGTATTCACTAAAAATTTGGTGTCGAAATTTCACCGTAAATATATATTTTGAGGTCCCTGAATCCAAAAATATTCATGCCCATGTGTGAACGGCATAGCTCAAAAATCTTATGTGTTCTATTCACATGACTTTTTCTATATCTCTGCACCAAATTATTGTTAGAAAACTTATACTTCTGTTTAAAAAATTGTCAGAAATAGTCATTTAACTTGTTTCCTTAAAAATAGAAGCGAGATAAGGGAGTATCATAGATTAAAGTGATAGTCGAAACCTGGTTGCTATGTAACTGAAGTTCTTTTGTTTGTGTGGACAGGAGTTGACAAATTCCTGTATGAGAAAAGTTTGTTTTTTAAAGCTGAAATCAAAAACAACGAATATCTAAAAAACGATAAACTCCATGAAAAATATGTATATAACATAAATTGTGAGTTTTAACGTGCTCTACATTTTTTGTGTGGTACGCTTTTATCTATCTCTTACGGTTTAGGACCTATGCAAACTTCCGTAAATTTCATCCAGTATAAAGTAAGCTTCCGAGGCTATTCCCAGGAAATTGAAGATATACATTTTATTTGTCAGGTGAATATCTTTAACACACTATATTTTAATCAAAATCATTAGAGCCATTTTTAAGAAAATCAACATTTTCGAAAAAAGTTCCGTGTAAATGGTAGTTTGGGGTGGGGGATTTTCTCAAAAATCTTCGTGTCGCATACCTGGAAGATACTAAATTTAAATACCAAGTTTAGTACTTTACCGACTTTTCGTTTTTGAGTTATGGTGTTCACAGACACACGGACACACACACACACACACACACACACACTGACCTTTTTTTGAAAATGTTTCTTTTTAATACAGGGGACCCTAAAGCATACATTTCCGATGAAATCTCGGTATCGATTTTTTTGGGTGGAGTGCAATACCTTCTTTATACACCATGTACATAACACGTATAGAGAAAGTAAAAACGAAAAGACTGTTAAATACCAAACTTGGTATTTAAATTTAACATATTCCAAGGATGCGACACGAAGATTTTCAACAAAATCTCCCCGCCCGAAACAACCCTTAAATATATTTTTTTTTAATTTTGATTTTATCAAAAAAGGCTCTAACGATTATGGTTAAATATCGCATATTAAATATATTTACATGACAAATAAAGTATATATCTTGAATTTTCCGGGAATGTCCTCTTAAGATTTCTTCATTCTAATATGATCCCAAGACCTTGGAAACCTAGACCACGGAGGACGGCAAATTATTTGAAAGTTTATCCTAGATCTGTGCATAGGTATTGTTCGGTTCTTAAAATAATCCAAGATGTTGGTCTACTTCTGAGAGGGATCGACCTTTTTTCGCACGGCACTTCGAATTTTCCTTGCTGCAATGATGCCATTTTACTAAAACCCCTTCGGGCCAATTTTCACATTCACTGTTCTCTTCTTTATTACTTTCTCTATACATACTATGTATATGTAAATAGTGTACAGAGACGGTATTGTAATGCACCCAAAATTCGATTCTGAGATTTCACCGGAAATACATATTTTGAGACCTCCAGAATCCAAAAAAAGCATTTTAGGAAAATGTCCGTGTGTGTCTGTTTGTCTGTCTGTGTGTGTATGTGTGTGTGTGCTTGTGGGCAGCATAGCTCAAAAACGAAAAGTCCGTTAAAAACCAAACTTAGTATTTAGATTTGGTATCTTCCAAGGATTCGACACGAAGATTTTTAAGAAAATCCCCCTACCCCAAACTGCCCTTTACATGAAACAAATTCGAAAAGTTTGTTTTTCTTAAAAATGGCTCTAACGATTTTGATTAAAATCTCGTATATTTAAGACTTACTTGACAAATAAAATGTATATCTTGAATTTTCTGGGAATAGCCTCCGAAGACTACTTTATTTTGGATGAATTTGAAGGATTTTTGCATAGCTGCTAAACCGTAAGAGAGGGACGAAAACTTACCACACAAAAAATTTAGAACACATTAAAACACACAATTTATGTTATATAAATTTTTTTCGTGGAGTTGAACATTTTTAACATATTCCTTGTTTTTGGTTTCAGCTGTGAAAAACATATATTTCTCATACAGGAATTTGTCAACTCCTGTCCATACAAACAAAGGAACTTCAGTCACATAGCAACCAGCTTTTAACTATCACTTTAACCTATGGTACTCCCTTATTTCACTTCTACTTACAAGGAAGCAAGTAATACGACTATTTTGCTAATGTTTTCTCAATCAACATGAAGTAAATAGAAGCCTAAGCTTTTTAACAATAATTTTTGCAGAGATGTAGAGAAAGTCATGTGAATGGAACACGTCAGATTTTTTTATTCATGTTATTTATCTTATGTTTAGTGTAAACGTTTATATACTTGTGTGTCCACCTATAGCTATAGCAAAAACTCTGTACAACACGAGACTTCTGCCTCCCCTCTTCGCTCGCTTGTAAACAACATACCAGTACACTAGAAGTTAACTGAACCTAAAGTCACGTCCGAAACCTAGTTAGCAACTTATTACAAATGTCCCTGTCCCTCATATAGTAGGGTTAGGGGGACATATGCATGTATATGGTGGATACACTTATGGGCTCGAGGCAAGCAACTTTGTGAACAAGTTCCGCTTCATGCGTGGGATTTTCCATTAGAACGGTATCTGTTTTATATCGCACAAATTGTGTGTTTTAACGTGCTTTACATTTTTGTGTGGTAAGTTTTTGTGCATCTCTTACGGGTTAACAGTTATGCAAGATTCCGTAAAATTCACCCAGAATAAAGTAGTCTTCAGTGGTTATTCTCAGGAAATTCAAGATATACATTTTATTTGCCTGTAAATACATTTAATATACGGAATTTTAATCCAAATCCTTAGAATCATTTTTTAATAAAATCAAAATGTTCTAAATTTTATCCATGTAAAAGGGTAGTTTGTGGTGGAGGTATTTTTTTTTTTTAAATCTTCGTGTCGCATTCTTGGAAGATATTAAACTTAAATACCAAATTTGCTATTTTACAGTCTTTTAGTTTTTGAGTATGCTGTTCACAGACACACACACACACACGGACGTTATTCTAAACATTTTTTCGGACTCTGTGGACCTCTAAACATGTATTTCCAGTGAAGTCTCGGAGTCGAATTTTAGGTGCAATACAATACTTTCTTTATACACTGTGTACATAGTACGTGCAGAGAGAGAGAGAGAGAGAGAGAGAGAGAGAGAGAGAGAGAGAGAGAGAGAGAGAGAATAGGGGGGCAACATTTCCTTGCACTGCGAACTTTGCGGATTTATTGCGTGTCCAGGCTTATTATCATCACTCCAGAAGTCTTGCGTAATTAACAGAATCAGACTTTGGACCGTGATGATAGAAATCTCCTCCAATGCGCCGTGAAGCACCGTTAGAGCGCGTAAAGCTAATTAAATAATCGGCATCACACACACGCATGCGCGCGCACATACACACGCACGCACTGCCACCCAGGACTCGGGGAATATCGAGAAAACTTGTTTATAAAATTTCAGGCCGGGATCGTTATTTCAATTTCTACATAGAGGGAGGGATGGATCCCCTGAGGCAGCTTCGTGAATTTTCATATGAATCCTTAACGACACATTTAGGCTAAAAGCCTTGTCCTATTTCTTAAATGTGAAATATTTGTATTAAAAGTTAAATTACTTAATTTTTCGTTCGGTAAAGCAATATTAATTAGTTCGTTTTTTTTTTCTCTCATATTTGCAAAATTATGTACAATAGACTCAGAAATTAAACAATAAGTAGGTAGCAATGAAAACATTGTAAGGTATTGTTACAAACTATGACCCATTGACTCTATATTTGCTTATAAATTATTTAATAACTGGTGCCTAATTACTTTTCGTAACTTACGGTCAAAATTGAACCCCTGTATGTACCCCAAAAGATGTCCCTGTTCGAGTTCAATCGGGAATCAAACCCGATCCCTCGTACTACACGTCAAAAGCTTTGTTTCAAAAATTATAACACCTATGAAAATATTTCCATATACGCGTTACCCCAAGTTGAGGTGGGGTAATTCATTGGATACATTTTCCTTGCTATTGGGCTGTTTACTTTCGTTATCACGTGTGTACAGCAGAAAAAGAAGGTACTGTATTCCATCCAAAATTTCGATAACCATATATTACCTTAAATACAAGTTTTGAGGTTTAAAAGAAGATTCCCATGTGTCCGTGAGCAGTATTACTCAAAAAGAAAAATCGGTTAAATTTTAAACCTTCAAGGTATTAAATTCAATACCTTCCAAGGTTGCGACAAAAAGCTTTTAAGGAAAATTCCCCCACACCAAATAACCCTTTACTTGGGAGATTTTTCAAAATTTCTGATTTTCTCAAAATAGCTGTAATAATTTTGATTAAAATGTGGTATTATTAAAGATATACATCACAAATAAAATATCTCGAACTTTCCGGAAATAACTTTGGAAGCTCTTATCATTTTGCATAACTGGTAAACCGTAAGAGAGGGACAAAAACTTACTGCTTAAAAGGTGTGCACTTCGTTAAAGCACAATTTGTGACTACATTTTTTGTGGAGTTTATTTCTAAGATATTCCTTGTTATTGGTTTCAATTTTGAAATACAATATTCCCAAATGGGAAGATGTTATTCTGTTTCTTCCTCCTGGTCAAAGAGAACGGAATTAGCCATCATAGGGTATCTACAATGCAATATGCATAAAACCGTTTCCGTCTATCTCGATTAACAAATTAGGGAATAATAAGCTTTTGTAAGAATAAAAGTTTGCAGAATATATAGGTATAAGGTAGTGTGAAGTTGCACGTCAGATTTTTTGATCATTTGAAGTTCTGGGAAGCTGAAAACGTGTATTTTTGTTGCCGAAGTATTGGTAAGTTACATTGCATTCCCTAGCCACCATAGTTGGTAAAATACGTATTTAAAACGTTGAAAATTTTAATGATAAGGAGTGCAACAATTGCATAAACTCCTCATTTAAAATGGTCCATTCATATGACTTTCTCTACATCTATATAACAAACTACTGATTCCTCTATATGCTTTATGATAATTGAGATAAACAGCAGAAATAATATTACTGCTTGCTTCTTTGTAGATAGAAGGGAAATAAGTGGATACATTAGGCTAAAACGATAGTCAAATCTTTTAAAAGCTCATTGCCATGTGGTTAAAATACGTTGCTATGCATGACCAAGAATTGACAAGTTCCTGTATGAGAAAAGTTTTAAGTATTTTAATACTGAAACCAATAACAAAAGCTATCTCGGAATTGGACAGTTCCATGCATGTGACATAAATTGTGTGTTTTAACGAGATCTACATTTTCTGTAGTATTTGTTTATCTCTTACGGTTTACCAGTTCTGTAAAATTTAACAAACGCCATCCAGAATAAAGATGTCTTCAGAGGCTATTCACAGAAAATTCAAGATATACATTTAATTTTTCATGTAAATATCTCTAATATACGGTATTTATAACATAGTTGTTGGAGTCATTTTTGAGAAAATCAAAATGGATTTTTTTCCCATGTAAAGGGTATTTTGGGGTGGTAGAATTTCCTCAAAATCTTCGTGTCGCATCCTTGGGAAATTCTAAACTGGAATACAAAGTTTTGTGTGTTACCGACTTTTTGTTTTTGAGTTATCGTGTTCACATACACACCGGACGTTTTTCTAAAAATGTTTTTTTAATACAGTGGATATTAAAATGTTTATATCTGATGAAACCTCGGTATCGAATTTTTGGGTGGCATGCAATCTTTACACTATATATAGTACGTGTAGAGAAAGTAAAAACTCTCAGATTGTGCATGTGCAGCAGGAATGTAATCGGAACGGTGCAGCTGCTGCATTAGCACCCGCGGGATGTTGACCACCACACTTGCACATCATAAATAACTGTTCTGGTAGACGCACATGGGGAGGGGCTCGTGGGAACCCTTCAAATAGGCCCATGTGGTAATTACCAACAACCGCTTTACCACAGCATGGGCCTCTTTCGCGGTCATGCCAATCCACTCTGCATCTCTCTCACTCCCAATTAATTGTGAATAACTGGCAAATCATAAGAGATACACTTTTAAAGTTGTGATATAAGATTTTAAACTCATATTTTAATATGCAGTGAACAATGTAAAGCCCGAGGTTTGTCGAGGGTGATAATTTTCATGAAAAATTTGATGGCTTTCGAAACCTCTATTCTTATAAAACTTATTTATTTTTACTTTCTGTATACGTACTATGTACATTGTGTATAGAGAAGGTATTGCATTCCACCTAAAAATTCGATACCGAGATTTCACTGGAAATATATGTTTTAGGGTCCCCTGTATCCAGAAAAAGCATTTTCAGAAAAAGATCCGTGTGTGTCCGTGTGTCTGTGAACACGATAGCTCAAAAACGAAAAGTTGGTATTCAAATTTAGTATCTTCCAGGGATACGACATGACGATTTTGAGAAAAATCCCCCCCACTTTACATGGAACTTTTTTCGAAAATTTTGATTTTCTCATTATGATGAAAATTTCGTATATAAAGATATTTACCTGACAAATAAAACGTATATCTTGAATTTTCTGGGAATAGCATCTGAAGACTACTTTATTTTGGATGAATTTTACGGAATTTTGCATTAACTGCTAAACCGTAAGAGATGGACAAAAACTTGTCACGCAAATAATGTAGAGCACGTTAAAACACACAATTTATGTTATTTGCATTTTTTTTTCGTGGAGTTGATCTTTTTCAGTTATTCCTTGTTTTTGATTTCACCTTTAAAAACATACTTTTCTCATACAGGAATTTGTCAACTCCTATCCACACAAACAAAGGAACTTCAGTCACAAAGCAACCAGCTTTTGACTATCCCTTTAATCCATAGTACTCCCTTATTTCGCTTCTAATTACAAGGAAGCAAGTAATAAGACTAGTTCTGCTACTTTTTTCTCATTAGCATGAAGTAAAAAGAGGCCTAAGCATTTTAATAATAATTTGTTGCAGAGATGTAGAGAAAGGCTTGTGAATGGAACACATCATATTTTTTTTTTGTTTCATTTGATAACCCCCTTTAACATATAAGGCCATATCGGGAGCTTTGCATTAGAAACAACTCGTTGTCTGTAGGTTCTTTACGTTGGGTTTAAATCGTTTTATTTTCTTCAAACAAACAAACAAACACACACACATTCACTCTCACATACATAGTTCCAGACTGTGTGGGGGATAGGGAATAATTCTGGTTAAAGAAAAATTCCCCACCCCAGCCGGGAATTGAACCCGAGACCTCCGGGTGAGAAGTCAGCTCGCTGACAAAACTTGCTCTTCTATATACGTCATGGTTTTTGTAAAAATCTGATGTGCTATATTCACATAGCTACCTAATCTGCAACAAATTATTGTTAGAAAAACTTGCTTTACTCATGTTAATCGAGACAAAGATTAGCGGAAATGCTTTTACTACAAGCAGACGGGAAAAACTCTGATGTTTTCCATTCACATGACTTTCTCTACATCCCTGCAAAAATTATTATTAAAAAGCTTATGCTTCTATTTACTTCATGCTAATCGAGAAAGAATTAAAAGTAATAGTCTTATCACTTACTTCCTTGTATGTAGAAGCGAAATCAGGGAGTACCATAGGTTAAAGTGATAGTCAAAAGCTGGTTGCTATGTGGCTGAAGTTCCTTTGTTTGTATGGACAGGAGTTGACAAGTTCCTGTATGAGAAAAGTACTAGTTTTTCAAAGCTGAAACCAATAAATAACAAGGAATATCTCGAAAACGATGAACACCACGAAAAGAAATGTATATAACATAAATTGTGTGTTTTAACGTGCTCTACATTTTTTCTGTTTAGTAAGTTTTTATCCATCTCTTACGGTTAAGCAGTTATGCAAAATTACGTAAAATTTATCCAGAACAAAGTGGTCTTCAGAGCCTATTCCCTGAAAATTCAAGATATACATTTTATTTGACAGGTAAATATTTTTACATAGTGATATTTTAATAATAATTTTAATAATTTTTAGAAAATCAAAATTTTCTAAAAAAGTTCTATGTAAAGGGTAGTTAGGGGTGGGCGGATTTTCTTGAAAAATTTTCGTGTTGCATCCTTGGAACATAGCAAACCTAAATACGAAGTTTGGTTTGTAATAGACTTTTCATTTTTTAGCTATGCTGTTCACAGACACACACACGGACATTTTTCTAAACAGGCTTTTTTGGATTCAGGGGGTCTCAAAACATGTATTTCGGTGAAATCCCGGTATCGACTTTTTTGGTGCATTACAATACCTTCTCTATACACTATGTATACATAGTGCGTGTAGAGAAAGTAAAAAGGAGTACACTATGCTAAAGGATACTTAAAAGCTGGTTGCTGTGTGATGCAATTTAAATGCGCTTCTATTTGCATGACCTAGATGGGCCGGGAAAAGACTTGCCATTTGAGAAACATCTAAGTATTGGACATTTTAAAATTAAAGAAAAAAAATAGAAAAACGGTTATGACATAAATTATGTATTATAACGAAATCTGCATTTTTTGTGTAGTAAGGAATGAAGAGGACTTCAGAAGCTATAACCAAGAACATCAGAAAATTCATTTTGTCATGTAGGTAAATATCTGTAATATACAGTATTTTAATCAAAATCGTTAGCCATGTATGAGAAAATAAAAAAAAAAATCGAAAGATCTAGCATGTAAATATAGTTTGGGAAGGCGGTATTTTCCTGAAAATCTACATCTCACCTCCTTGAAAGATACTAAACTTAAATTGTACCAAGTTTGGTATTTAGCCTACTTTTGTTTATGAACTATGCTGTTTAGACACACACACAGGCACAAACGGGACACTCATCGAACCTATTTCTAATGTGTTTTTTTTTTTTTTTTTTTTCAATCCGAGGACCTCCAGTGAAATATCAGTATGGAATTTTAGGTGGAATACAATACCTTCTCTACCTATTATGTATTTACTAATTACTTACTAGGTAAAGTAGAAATTTGTTGCTTTCTTTTCGATTCAGAGGACCTCAGAACATGCACTTCTGGTGAAATCTCGTTATCCAAATTTCCATTAGCAGCACCATCTTCCCATTCATTAACAGATTAAAATAATTACTTTGATTTACATTTTAGTAGCGGATAAAATATAGTATGCCACACAGAATTAAAATATATTACATTTTACTTTATCTACTACGATTAGTAAGTAGGGGAAGAATTGTATTCTACAAAAAAAAAAAAAAAATCGATACTTAGATTTCTCCCGAATTACACGTTTAGAGGATCCCTGAATAAACAATTTCTGTGTGAATGTGTGTGAGTGTCTGCATATGTCCAAATGTGTATGTGCGTGTCTCTTTCTCTGAACAGCATAACTCAAAAATTAAATTGGAATTTATGTTCAGTATCTTCCAAAGATGCGACACAAAGATTTTCAGGAACCCTCCTTTCATTCTAAAATAACCTTTACTTGGAACATTATAAGGAATTTTCACATTCTCAAACGTAGTTATAACGATTCGGATTAAACACCATACATTAAATATATTTATTTTACAAATAAAATATTTATCTTGTATTTTCTGGGAATAGCCTCTGAAGCGCACTTGATTTTGGATGACTTTTCATAACTGGTAAACCGTAACAAAATATTACTGAACAAAAAATGCAGATATCGTTAAAGCACACAATTTATGTCAAATTTACTTTGCTTATGTAGTTGACCATTTGCGAGATATTCCTTGATACTGGTTTCAATTTTAATATTCTCTTATCTGTATTAGAACGTAATTATTCATTTTTGTTTTTCCTGCACAAGCAAAGAGAACGGAGTGATTCGGTCTAGAAAGATTTGACCATCGCTTAAGCCTTGCGTATGCCCTTTGCCCGGCATATCTACAAGGAATTATGTAATAAAAGTACGTTAAGGGAACACAGAAGTGTTTTTTTTTTCTCTCTCTCGTGAGTTTGGTAGAAAAAATGTCGATTTTTTCATAGTAGCTATTCCTAATAAATTCAGGATATACGATAAATTTGACATACAAATATCTTTAATGTACGATATTTTAATGAAAATTGTTAGGGCCATATTTTAGCAAATCGAAAATTTTGAAAAATGCACCATGTAAAGAATAGTTTGTGGTGGAGGGATTTTCCTGAAAATCTTAGAATAGCATCCTTGGAATATACTGAGATTAAATACCAAGTTTGGTATTTGAGCGACGTTTTGTTTTTGATTTATGCCCACAGTAAAATATATGCCTAAAATATGTATTTCTGATGTAATCTCGATATCGAATTTTTGTTGAAATGCAACACCTTCCCTATCTACCATGTATATTGTACATATGTGTTGGGGAAAGTAAAAATATGGTTTGTAAGTATAGTTTTTCGCAGAATAGGTATATAAAGTAATGTGAATGTAGCAAATCAGATTTTAAATGTTTTAGTATACACGTGACAGGTGGCAGCAGGAAATAGACTGGTGTTTCAAACAATAATCCGTGCAATAGTGCTCGATAGGATCTGTCCACGGAAATAAAGGTGACAAAACGTAGAGGTAGGGAAGTAATTTGGGCAAATGGAAAGCCTTGCGGTGTGAATGGGACACATTAAGTGCACATTTGTGTTCGTGGATACGGGGGCGGACATAACCCAGTTAATTAATTGTCGAGGAGAGCCACGTAATGGCTCCAAACGCAGTGACTGGCAGCGCTATTCAATATTTTAACGCACCTTTTCCTCCGTATCATCAGACATCTCAAATCATTTGATAATAAATGGACTGGCTTTATTTTTTATGGTGCGTTCATTTTCCATTTGGAAATTGCTTTAATGCTGACCAGACCATGATTCCGTTATCGTAACATTGCTAAGCTATAATTAACCTTACTATAACATCCGAATTTACTTGCCTTTGTTTAAAAAAATTCTTATGTGTTATATTCGAGTCACGTTCTCTAGCATATCTGCAACAAACTATTTCTTTCTTTAGCACGTAGCAGCTATGGAAGGAATTGCATTTAACCCAAAAATTCGAGTCGAGATTTCACCGCAAATGTGTGTTTTGAAGCTCCATGTGTTCAAAAACAGCATTTTTAGGATGAGATCTGTGTGTGTGCGTGCGTGTGTGTGCGCGCACGAGTCTATATGTGTGTGAACAGCATAGCTTAAAAACGAAAATACAGTCAAATACCAAACTTAGTATTTATGTTTAGTATCCTATAAGATGCGGCACGAAGCTTTTCAGCAAAACTCCCCGCAACAAACTGCCCTTTACAAGGAAACATTTTTGAAAATTTTCATTTTCTCAAAAAGAGTTCTAAAGATTTTGATTGAAACACCATATATTAAAATCATTTTCATGACAAATAAAATGTATATCCTCAATTTTTGGGGAATAGTTCTGAAGACCTTTTTATTCTGGATGAATTTTGCTGAAATTTGTATAACTGGTAAACCGCAAGAGATAGATAAAAACTTACAAAAAATTTAGATCTCGTTAGAACACATACTTTATATCATATACATCCTTTTTGGAGTTAACCATTTTTGAGGTATTCCTTGTTAATAGTTTCGGCTTTAAAATATTCACACTTTTCTCATATGGGAATTTGTCAACTCCTGTCCATACAAGCAAAGATACTTCAATTATATAGCAACCAGCTTTTAAAAGATTTGACTCTCGATTTAGCCTATGGTACTCCCTTATTTCTTTTCTACTTACAAGCAAACAAGTATTAAGACCTTTTCAGTTATTTTTACTTTCTCTATACGAACTATGTACAAAGTATATAGGGAAGGTATTGTATTGCCCCAAAAATTCGATTCCGAGATTTCACCGGATATACATGTTTTGAGACGCTCTGAATCCAAAAATAGAATTTTTAGAAAAATGTCCATGTGTGTGTGTCTGTGTGAGCGTCTGTGTGTATGTGTGTGTGTGTGTGTGTCTGTGGGCAGCATAGTTCAAAAACGAAAAGACCGTTAAATACCAAACTTGGTATTTAAGTTTGCTATCTCCCAAGGATGCGACACGGAGATTATCAAGAAAATTCCCCCACCCCCAACTACCCTTTACATGGAGCTTTTTTCGAAAATTTTGATTTTCTCAAAAATGGCTCTAACGAATTTAATTAAAATATAGTATATTAAAGATATTTACCTGGCAAACAATATGCATAGCTTGAATTTTCTGGGAATAGCCTCTGAAGACTTCTTTATTCTGGATGAATTTTACGGAATTTTGCATAACTGCTAAACCGTAAGAGATGGACAAAAACTTACCAGTCAAAAAATGTATAACACATTAAAACATACAACTTATGTTATATAATTTTTTTCGTGGAGTTGATCGTTTTTGAGATATTCCTTATTTTTGGTTTCAGCCTTGAAACACTTCTCATACAGGAATTTTTCATCTACTGTCCATGCAAATAAAGGAATGTCAGTCACATAGCAACCAGCTTTTGAATATCACTTTAACCTATGGTACTCCCCTAATTCGCTTCTACTTAAAAGGAAGGAAGCAAGCAATAAGACTAGTTCTGCTAATTTTTTCTCGATTAACATGAAGTAAATGGAAGCATAGTTCTTTTAACAATAATTTGTTGCAGAGATGTAGAGAAAAAGTCATGTGAATGAAGCATATAAGATTTTTTAATGGTGCATTCATTTTCCATTTGTAAATTGCTTTAATGCTCACCAGACCATGATTCCGTTACCCTTACATTACTAAGCTATAATTAACCTTACTATAACATCCGAATATACTTCCGTTTATTTACAAATTCTTATGTGCTACATTTGCTTCACTTCCTCTACCTTATCTGCAACAAACGGTTACTTTCTCTAGCACGTATGTACATATAATGAACATAGCGGCTATGAAAGGTGTTACAACATTTTCAATTTTTTTTTTCACGTAAAGAATAGTTCGGAATGGCGGGATTTTCTTGAACATGTTGGAATACAATAACCTAAATATCAAGTTTCGTATTTAAGGGTCTTTTCGCTTTGAATTATGCTGTCCACACGCACATAGACACACACAGAATCTTTCTAAAAATAGCTTTTTTGGACTCAGGGGGCCTCAAAACCACCTCTCGGTTAAATCTCAACATGAATTTTTTGGTATAATACAATACCTTCTCTCCCACTATAAATTTAATACGTGTAGAGAAAGTAAAATGCTTTCAAATATTAATTTTCTGTACATTAAAGAGCAAGTAAGGGACGTAATACTGTCCAATACGCAATCTGAACTTAATAGATGTATGTGGGATGATGATAAAGCCTAATATTCCATTTAACAAAGTACACAACACTTACTTCAAATCCTTTTTTGGAAAAATATACACACAAAGAAGTTCCTTCACACATTAAAGTACGTCAGCGTAATTTCATTGCTATGAAAAGTATTACGTGCCAACGCCAAAATGTTGCTAATAGGCATATGTAATAATGCGCAGATATAAATAAGCATATCAAAAATGTTTTATAACCACATCTGTCATGGTTTATATGTAAATTACAACAATGAATTCATACTCTCTCATTTTTGTTCACGACCTGATAAAATTAATACTGTACGACGCAATAAATCCACTTTTCTCTTCATCCAATCACATCCTCCGCTTTGTTGGCATCATGCGACAAACTAGCCCCCCATAGCCCATATTTCGCAACCCTTCATATACTGTACCATGGTTCATCACTGGTGATAAGTATTAGGATGTATATAAGCATGAAATAATGTTTAGCCTGTTCTCAAAGGGGAGATACGGAATAGAACCTTACAGACTGTATGCATTGCCGACTTCGTAAACAGGTTTAAGGGTGGCGTAAAACTGTTTTTATGCAAGGCATTTTGTGCGTTCTTTGCACGCAAAATGGAAGTGACCACCGATCACAGGATTTGCATGGTTGTGTGCTGGAAGAATACGTTACTTATTGCATAAATACTGCAATTGCGGGTTTACGAGACGCAGTGAATATTTCAATTGTAAATATTGGAAAGGTACGATAGAAGTCCCATTTCACTAAACTGACGTCGAAACTGTTGACATCGTTCGCTAGTCCTCTGCAAGAGGCAATGCGTGATAAACTCGCTGCCTAGTATTGACGTCATGTGCAGATAAACGACTGGTGGCAAAGGCCGAACAAATCTGAAGACCCTATATATAAGCCAGGTTTTACTTGACTTTACAGCATTGACGAAAGTTGCCTACCAATGCATATGCAAGCTGGCCCGCGTGATACCTACCTGCAGGGGCAGCCAGGTGCAGGGAGGAAATATCGCAGAAATTTGCACCTCAGACTCGTACACAACCGAACACAGTTGGACTAGGATTAGAATTAGGGTTAGACACGGACGCGACCCTCAGAATTCTGGGGCAGAGCACTGGAGTTTGTCACCTTCTGTGGTGTAATGGTTACCATGCTAACTCCATATACTCAAGGTCGTAGGTTCAAACCCGGCGGAGGACGATGGATTTTTTTCGGATGTAAACATCCTTATCATGGCTTCCTTCGGAAGGGAAGCCGTTGGTCCCGTGTCGTAGACATGCGGCACGTAAAAGAACCTCAAGACTGATAGAGAGGTCTCTGAGCAAAATTAAGCGGTCTTTCTTGTCTTTCTCGCTGAGAACCACATCAGTTAAAGAGCGTCCATAAATAATACGCCATTTACATTTTTTACTGGACTTAGGCTGTTGTGGCCTTTTGCCTCTTAAGTGACCCTAGAGAGGGATGATGGGACATACGAGAAGGGCGACCAGATCCGGATGACTACGGGCGCAAGCGTGGATGGATTCCTGTCGGTTTCAGCTGGAACACCGCCCTAGGCCCTGCTCACGAACTCCAGAGAGAGCACTGAAACCGCATGAGTGTTCCCGATGACGGTGCCAGGATAACCTTTTACAATACGGAAAACGCCGAACACCATCACCCGGTCCTTAAACCCTGAAAGAGATGATGAAGAAATGGTGGGAACAGGAAATGGTGTGACCGGAAAATATGGGAATGAATGGCCTTGGGACCCGGGAAAACCCCCATATTACCCTAGGTCAGATAGGCTGGCCATAGAAATCGAACCCGTGATCTCGTAAATGCTTGAGCCATTCCGCTCGGAACAGAGTTGGAACAAACATTTAAATTGAGTTTTATTTATGTACGCTTATTAACTGCTGTGATCTTTAGCATCCCAATCTCTATTGGGAGCGAAATACCGCTTAGTGTTACTCAGAGGCCCCTTTATCAGACTTGAAGTCTTTTACGTGTCGTGAATCTACGATACGGGACCACCGGCTTTGCTTACCTTCCAAGGGAAGCCATACAAGAGATTTTTACGCCCGAAAAAAATCCATCGCCCTCCGCCGGGTTTGAACCCGTTGCAAACGAGAGCTAGCAGCATGTTACTCCTAGAGTACGGAGGACTACAGACTGCCCTAAAACTGTTTATATTCTCATTTTGGATCTTGAAGATATGAATTACTGGTATCGAGCTTTTGATTTAATGAAATAAGGCGCCTAACTGCACAGAAAGAACAATGGTTTTACTCAGGAGTGGTAGACGTATCCATCCAAACTGTGGAATATCTTGATCTGACGTAGTGCTACTCGCCCTGCCGTGTTGTTCTGTTTGTCTGCAGCAAATATCCTCCTCCTCCTCCTTCCTGAATAACGATGTAGAAGTCTTGTAGAGGATTTCAGGCTGCCAAACTTGTGTTCAAGTAAACATCCTGGAAAACATACTCAAGGAAATACCAACCCATCCCGTATTGAACTGTTTTTCTCAACCTGGTGTCTTGAGAAACTGCGTGTGGGTTAAAGAAGATAGCTCAAAAGACATAAATGATGCTTACCATAAATAAAAACCTTAAATACCAAAATTGCAATGCATTCCTTTGTCTAAAACGTATCTATCAGGCAGAGAATCATTTCAATTCACATAGAACTTCAATAATGAGATCTTATTGTAAACAACTTGTTTTAAAACCTACTGAATAAAGAAATCTGATGTGTTCCATTAACATGATTTCTCTATCTGTTCTGCAAAAAAATTATTTTTACAAAAGTTTCTTTAATCTACGTAGATACATAATGTTAATTGAAATATGCATTAACAGAAATGGTCATATTACTTGCTTCCTTGTAAGTAGTGGCGGTAACTAGGGGTGTCGGGTTTGTATCCGGCGCGCAGGTTTAGGGTATTAAGGATTGGTGTGGAGATGTGGATGCCCTAGCTCATGATTTTGTTAGCATGGAATCTCTTTTCAGGTGCGGTAAGACACAAGTGATATTCGAGTTCAAGATTATTATCGAACTCATTTATTCATTTGGTTCGGCCTTTTCTGAAGTCGTTAACACACACGCATTCCTCCTAAATTTTCTACTCTTAAGTTATGCTTTACTCAACCACGCCTATTTTTACTTACTATTGCTTTTGACAGTCTTTTGGTGCAGTGTTTCGTGCGTATTCTGTCTGATCCGTATTAAATTAACACTATTCACAACCAAAGGTAGCACATTCGGCTCCACCTCGGACCAAAATGTCGCATCTTAGCTCCGTGGATATTCCATGACAAGTCCCAAAAGTGTCGCTTGACCATCAAGGGAATTGTTTCTGTTTTCCTTGTTAT
The DNA here is from genome assembly GCA_030762935.1 of Hymenopus coronatus. Classification (NCBI taxonomy): domain Eukaryota; kingdom Metazoa; phylum Arthropoda; class Insecta; order Mantodea; family Hymenopodidae; genus Hymenopus; species Hymenopus coronatus. Next base: position 36,314,320 of record CM060897.1, read on the forward strand.
GTCCACCAAAATGTCGCATCTTAGCTCCGCGGATATTCCATGACAAGTGCCAAAAGTGTCGCTTGACCATCAAGGGAATTGTTTCTGTTTTCCTTGTTATGTCCACTCTCGGGCAGTGTAACCTTCCCCTTCAGTTCAATGTCCTTCCCTTAACGGCACTCTCCTACTTGGGTCGCTTGTCAGCTCGTTCTGTCCTCAGCTGCTTAGACGTGTTTTATATTTCTTCCCTGGTCATTTTCAATGTGCATTTGACCCTCTTAGTATAATTTATTTTATATTGGCTATAATTTATATGTCCCCTTTAAATAACTTTTAACTCCGTGACACGACACGTACCGTCTCAAAGTAGAAGAGAAATAAGAGAGTACACTAGGCTAAAATGACAACTATTTTTAAAAGCTGTCGCTATGCGATTATTATTGAAATTCGGCTCTCTTTCCATAGTCAGGAGTAAAACAAAAGAGGCGATGAAGGCTTCCCGTTTGAGAAAAAGTATAAGTATTTTAAACTTGGAACCTATAACAAGGAATATCTCAGAAATGGATAGTTCTACAAAAAATAAAACAAGAAACAAAACAAAAAAGACTGATGACAAATTAGGTGTTTTAAAGAGATCTTCATTTTTGTGAAGTACGTTTTCTGTATTTGTTACGGTACATTTATGCAAAAGTTATTCAGAATGAAGGGGAGTTCAAATGCTATTCCTAAGATATTCAGGATCATTTTATTTGGCATGTAATTATCTTCAATGTACACTTTTATAATCAACATCGTTACAGCCATTTTTTAGAAAATCGAAAATTCGGAAAAATGTTACATGTAACGGGTAGTTTGAGCTGGGGAGATTTCCCCCAAAATCTTTGGTCATATCCTTGGAAGATACAAGTCTTAAATATCAAGTTTGGTATTTAACCAACTTTTCGTTGTTGAGTTATGTTGTCCCCACATACAAACATACAATCGCGCGCGCGCACACACACACACACACACAGACACACACTGAACTTTTTCTAAAAATTATCTTTTTGCAATCAGGGTCCTCAAAATATGTATTTCCGGTGAAATCTCGGTATTGAATTTTTGGGTGGAATACAATACCTTTTCTATCTACTGTGTGAATTATACATACGTGCTAGAAAGTAAAAACAGAAACTCTAATAAGTACTAGACTTGGTTTTTGAACCCGGTATTTTCCTAAGATAGTACACAAAAATGTTCAAGAAAATCCCCCACTACTCTTTACATGGAAACATTTTCGATTTTCTTTTATTTTCTCAAAAAGAGCTCTAATTACTTTGATAAACAAACGTAAATTAAAGATATTTGCATGAAAAATATAATGATTATCATGAATTTTTTGGGAATAGTCTCTGGAGTCCTCCTCATTCTGAATGACATTTGCATAACTGTAAACTGTAAGAGATGGACAAAAACCTACTATACATAAATGTAGATCACGTTAAAACATATAACTTTTGTCATATACATTTTTTTTGTAGCGTTAACCTTTCCAAGATATACCTTGTTATTAGTTTCACTTTTATCCACTTCGTTTCATTTGTTTCAATAGCGACCAGTTTTAAAAGATTTGATTATCGCTTCGTTCACTCCACTTCTACTTAGAAGGAACTAATTTAGATATTTCTGCTTATGTTTATCTCGATTACCTCGGTGTAGATAAACGAGCAATTTTTTGTAACAATATTTTATAGAGATAGTCATGTGAATGAAACATATCAATTTATTTTATTAATATTCAGGGGTATTCAGGGCGTGTGTTTTACTTTCTCTGCACGTACTATGTACACGGCGTATAGAGAAGTTATTGTATTACACCCAAAAATTCGATACCGAGATTTCACCGTAAATACATGTTTTAAGACCTCCTGAATAAAAAAAATTAGCAAACTGACCGTGTTTGTCTGATTGTGTTTATGTGTGTGTCTGTGAGCAGCATAGCTCAAAAAGGAAAACCCTGTTAAATACCAAATTTGATATTTAAGTTCAGTATCTTCCAAGGTTGCGACACGAAGATTTTCAAGAAAATTCCCCCGACCTCAATTACCCTTTACATGAAACATTTTTCGAAAATATTGGTTTTCGCAAAAATGGCTCCAATGATTTTGATTATAAGATATTTTTATGACAAACGAAAAGTATATCTTGAATTTTCTGGGAATAGCGTCTGAAGACCGCTTCATTCTTGCTGACTTTTATATAACTGCCAAACCTTAAGAGATATACAAAAACTTACCACACAAAATATGTAGATCTCATTAAAACACACAATTTATGTATTTTTTTGTTGTTTTGTTTTGTAGAGTTAACTGTTTTCAAGATTGGTTTCAATTTTTAGCCACCTAAACTTTCCTCAAACGGGAAGACATATTTCTTCTCGTTTCTCATTCGTTTACTCCGGGCAAGCAAAAAGATTGGAATTTCAATTGCTTCACATAGCGAGCGGATTTTAAAGGACGAGACTATCGCTTTAGCCTGTGTATTTTCTTATTTCCCTTCTAGTTACAAGGAAGCTAGTAATAAGACTAATTCTACTCATGTTTATCTTGATTATCATAATATAGGTAACAGATTAATGTTTTGAGTAAAAGGTTTGTTTACTGAACAGCTAGAGGACATCATGGGAATGGAACACATCAGGTTTTTTCCCTTCTACTTATAAGGGACCAAGTAACAAGGAGAATTTCTGCTAATGCTTATGTCGATTAGCATGATGTAGATATAAGCTTCTTAACAATAATTTGTTATAGAGATGTAGAGAAAATCATGTGAATGGAACACATGACTGTTTTTATTTATATTCAGGGGAACTCAGGGTGTGATTTTTCTCTGAGCTCTCGAAATCGAATCTTTGGTTTAAATGTAATATTTCCTCTTCGCAGATTAGTGGTAGAGTAAAGATGTAATACGAGGGTCAGCTGATAAGTCCCGGGTCTTACACAGATATGGCGCCACTAGGCCAGTTAGACGGTTGAATCGTATAATTTAACTCTATACTAACTTGTATCCATAGCTACAGGTCAATAGCTTGTTTTGACAGCATTTTAAACTAGACAACTTTTAGAGTTTTCACGAAAATGGAGGATTTGGAAAAACGAGCAGTGATTAAATATCTCCATTTGAAAGGCTTGACACCTGAAGAAATCAAGGAGGAAATGGACAGTACATTGAAAGACTCTGCCCCTTTATATACAATGATTAAAAAGTGGGTTGCAGAGTTTAAAATGGGACGTACGAGCACTAGTGATGAGTATCGCTCCAGAGATCATTGAAAAAAGTCATCGTGTAATACTGGAAGAACGCAGAATAAAGCTGTTTGAGATAGTGAGACTGTAAACATATCAAAAGAACGTGCAGGTAATATTTTATGTAATGTTTTGGGTTTTCAGAAAGTGTATGCAAGATGGGTGCCGCGTTTGTTGACACCTGATCAAAAGTTGCAAAGAAAAACTGTTTCTACCGTAAACACCCCAGTGAATTTATGAGATGGCTTATTTCCATGGATATGAAACTCGGATACGTCACTACACTCCAGAAAGTAAATCACAGTCAAAACAGTGGATTGCGCCAGGTGAACCAACTCCAAAAATGGCACGTCAATTTTGTCAGCTAACGAGGTTATGGCAAATGTTTTCTGGGATGCACAGGGAATTATTTTTATTGATTACTTAGAAAGAGGTAAAAGTATCAGTGATTACTACGCAAGCTTACTGCAACGTTTGAGTGATGAAGTGAAAAGAATAAGACCTCATTTGGCACCACAAAAAGATCTTGTTTCATCACGACAATGCTCCTGCCCATCGTTCAGTCATTGCAATGGGAAAAATTTGCGAACTAAAGTTGGAATACCTTGAACATGCACTCCATTCGCCAGATATAGCACCCAGGACTATCACCTGTTTCCAAACCTCAAAACATTTCTTTGAGGACGAAGATTTCGAGGAGGTCATTGATGAGGTAAAAAGTTATTTTGAGGACCTTGATAAATCGCACTACAGAGATGGTTTCATTAAATTAGAACACCGACATGACAAATGTATTATTAGCCTTTCTGGATATTATGTTGAGAAATAAAGAAAAAAAAAATTAATGCTGCTTTCATTAAGAGGTCCGGGACTTATCAGCCAACCCTAGTAATATAAATTAAAATAAATAGGATGATGTGTAAAATGATACACTCATTAGTGTACTCGGATAGGCCGTGTGTGAAACTGCGCAGACTGCGCCAGACAAATCAATTCATTAGGTTGAACGGCAGGCACCTCCAAGACTAAAGCAGAACTGCTCCTCGCCGGTATTATTACCATTGCAGATATGGATACAATAGACATGTTACATGGATGATGATGTATGGCGCACATGTCAGACCACGCTGTGATGGACTGCGCCATTTACACAAATGAAAAGCGAAGAAAGCTCCATTTATCGCCGCTACAACTCGCGTGTGGGTTTGAATAAATCTACAGCTCTGCCTGCATACATACCACATTTATGGATAAGGAAAACGTGGAAGCGCACTGCAGTGCAGCTTCGAGTCTTTGTGTTACGGAGAAATAAAATCAAACTGGCCTCGTGGCGCAGTCGGTAGAGCTCCAATCTGCTGTGCGAGGGGTCCTGGGGTAGATTCCCGACTTTTTTTGTTTAGCCAGGATTATTCTCTAACCTCACCAGAGTCTGAAAGTATGAATAAGAGTGTGAATAGGTGTATGTGATTTAATGAAGAAAATGGTAACCCAACGATAACAAACACTGAGTTAACACCATTGCCGATAGGGAAAATGCCGCCGATATAACTACATAGTTAAAGGCGGGGTAAAAATAGAACGAAATAAAACACTAAAGGCATAATATCAGTCTGAAAAATAAATGCAGACGGCCACGAGTGGAAGCTTCCGTAAACACAAACAAATAAGTGGTATTACGTTATCACTCCCGGTGCAAGCCCTGTACATTCGACAACACTGGAATGAAGCAGTTGAGTCTTTCAGTGGGTTCGAATCAAGTGAAAATTCAAATACCGCCGCGCGCAATCATACGCTCACAAAGTAGAAAATTAATATTCATTAGTGATAAAGAGAACGGCAAGTGTAATCTGTAGTGGATCGTTTAGTTTATTCCTGTTTACGTAAGCTGTGCTCAGACTGTACTGCACTATATTCCAGCCTTCTCTGACCGCTCTACACCGTGCCATGCTACACCAATGACCTCCCAAAACAACTGCATTCTTTCGTAAGACAGGTAGTAGAAGCTGTTATCATTTTTGCTATGATAGAAATCATTGTGGAATTTCTAGAACTAGAATTGCCAGATGCATAATGGGGACATATCACTTATGTCCAAATTATATATAAATAATATATGTCTGTAGTGTGGTGGAGGCGTGTCTGCCTCACATTCAAGGGGTCCCTAGTTCGAATCTCCGTTAGTGAGTCTCCCGGATAAGGTTGCCCCCCCCCACTGTTTTTTTCTTGTCCTAAGCAGACGAATGTCGAGTAACTTTAAGCATTATTCTAACCAAATCCATTCATCGTCCAGGTTAAAGGAAAAACTACAAAAAGAAAGAAAAAAAATCTTAAGTGTTCCATTCACATTACTTTCTATACATCTCTGTGACAAATAACTGTTAAAAATGGTATTGGTTTCAATTGCTTTTCACACAAGCCGTGTGTAGGACAGGAGTTGGATAGGTAGAGTGAGACTGAAAAATTCAATGCCTTAGCCGGGATTTGAACCACGGATCTCCCGATCTCTAGCCGGTTTCTCCGCCACTGAGCTACCTGGCAACATACCGGCATAACATTGAATTTCTCAACTGACTCGCATGTTTCTCGGTAAACCACAAAATGATCTCAAAGTATTATTTTGAGATGACAACCCCAATGGCGACTTACAATGCTGTAAATACTTAAGTCCCAGGATTCATAGTATAGCCAACTATTATGATCATATGGTATTGGTTTTAATTGTTTTTCACACAAGCGGCTTGTGTGAAAAACAATTAAAACCAATAAAACCACAAAATTGGGAGGGGTTTCTTGAAAATCTTAGTGTCGCATCCTTAGAAGATACTGAACTTACATATAAAATTTGGTATTTAACAGACTTTTCGTTTTTAAGCTATGCTGCACACGCACACGCACGCACGCGCGCGCACACACAGGGGATCTCAAAACTATATTCCGGTGAAATTCCGGTATCAAATTTTTGGGTGGAATACAATACCTCCTCTTTACACTATATATATATATATATATATATATATATATATAGTACGTGTAGAGATAGTAAAAATAGCAGCATAAGCCAACAGATAAAAAAAAAAATCTGATGTGTTCCATTCAATGACTTTCTCTATATCACTGCAACAAATTATTCTATTTACTTCATCTAATGGAGTAAAAATTGGCAGAAATAGTCTTATTACTTGCTTCCTTGTTAGTAGAAGCGAAATCAGGGGGTACCATAGGTTAAAGTGATAGTCAAAAGCTGGTTGCTCTGCGACTGAATTCTTTTGTTTGTATGGACACGAGTTCACAAAGTCCTGTACTTTTACGTTTTTATAGCTTAAACCAAAAACAAGGGCTATCTCTAAAACAATCAACTCCACGAAAAAAAATGTATACAACATAAATGGTATGTTTTAATGTGCTCTACATTTTTTTGTGTTGTAAGTTTTTGTCTCTCTCTTACGGTTTAGCAAAATTCCGTAAAATTCACTTGAATAGTTTTCAGAGGCTATTCACAGAAAATTCAAAATATACATTTTATTTGTCAGGTAAATATCTTTAATATACGATATTTTAATCAAAATCGTTAGAGCCATTTTTTAGAAAATCAAAATTTTCGAAAAAGGTTCCATGTAAAGGGTGGTTTGGGGTGAGGAATTTTTTTTTTCAAAATCTTCGTGTCGCATCCCTGGAAGATGCTTAACTTAAATACCAAGTTTGGTATTTTACCGACTTTTCGTTTTTGAGTTGTCGTGTTCAAAGACACACGGACACACTGACACACGGACACACACACGGACCTTTTTCTGAAAATACTTTTTTTTGGATACAGGGGACCCTAAAAGATATATTTCCGGTGAAATCTCGGTATCGAATTTTTGGGTTGAGTGCAATACCTTCTCTATACACTATACATAGCACGTATAAAGAAAGTAATAAATGTAATATTAACTAATATAATAGCTAAACTTAGATATAAAAGTCATGTGTAAACGCCTTTTATTGAAAAAACAATAGAGCTGGACGAATCTAAAATCCAGTGCGACAATGGAGCGAGAAAGTGACAAAAAAGCTAAAACGAATGCCTCACTGCAAAGCTTACATTTAATAAAAATGAAAGTTAAAAACCCATAGCTTCCATTCCAGTAGGATCCGGCAAGATAAATAAAACAACAAAATCCGGACGTTAAAAGACACTCAAGATAAAAACTTGAAAACCGCTCCGGTATCGTCAGCCGGGACCACTGCAAGTCTGGCTCATAGTCGCAGAGTTGCTAGTACTAGGTCTGGTACTAGGGAGCACAATCCTGCAACTAGAGGCGGCCAAAACTCAGGAGAGTGTGGTAACGAGAATCTCGTGCTCACGAGCGAGGCGACTCAAGTATTCTCTTAACTACAGGCGAAGTAGGTTGACGTATGATCCGTATTATAAACTGGTTACGTAATAATGAGGGCCCGGATTTTTGAGATTTTAACCTAATTTAGTAAATTGGAACGTTTCAAAGTACTTTTATGTTTCAATCCGTTTACGTACCGTAAATCTACGACATGGGACCAACGGCTTTACTTCCCTTCCGAAGGAAGCCATGCTATCGATTTTTACGCCCCATCGTCCTTCGTCGGGTTTGAACCCGCGACCTTGGGTTTATGAAGTCAGCATGGTAACCAGGAGGGCGACAAAAATGCGGGAGCCCACCTGCGTGTCTGCCTCACATTCAAAAGGTCGCGAGTTCAAATATCGTTTAGGGAGAGTTACCCGGATAAGGTTTCTTTCGGGGTTTTCCCTTATCCTGAGAAGACGAATGTCGAGTAACTTTAAGCTCCATGAACCCCGAGATCATTTGAGTATCATTTTACCAATTTCATCCATCGTCCGATATGACCAAACAGGTTAAAGGACGTTAAACTTAAAAAAAAATACAGGGAGGGTAAGACAAATACGAATTATTATTATTATTATTATTATTATTATTATTATTATTATTATTATTAGAGCCATATTCCTTTGCCTGCAAGTAATAACTCAATTTAATACCCCATTGCCTTGTCTGCCGTTCTTGAACTACAAGTATTGCAGGGAAACGTTTTATAAAGCAGGCCCACAGGTTTTCCAAAGCCACTGCTTGGCATTACGCAAATGGACAGACAGAATCCTGTGTTTGTTGTGCCACACCGAGGGATTACGTAGAGAGTATCGAATGATATGGAATCAATCTCTCGCTACTCTCTTGGGTAATCTATTGATTCTGAGCCGCGATACGAAAGCAGGGAACAAATGAAGTTTGATAAAGCGATTAATCACTGTCCCTAGGTTTATTCTTTCGCACGATATGGGCGTTTTAAAACTTGATGGCTAATAATGAACTAAAAGCGGTTTCGTATAGCCCGTGTTATCACGTTTATGAACCCTTCGTATTGTATATTTTGAGTGTTTGCTTTCTATACCGTTATCTGTGGTTGGACAAACAATTACTGCTCAAAACAACTCAATCACGCGTTTTGTGGTGCTCTGAACTCTACAGAAAAAATCTGATATGTTACACTCACATGTCTTTCTCTAGCTACTCTACAAACAAACTTCTTACGAAAGATAAATCTTCTTTCAACACCATACTAATCGAGATAAACATTAGCAGAATCTTATTACTTAGTTCCTTATAAGTAGAATGGAACTAAGGGAATGCACTATGCTAAAGTGATAGTCAAATATTTTAAAAGCTGTCGTTATGGGATTATCTTTGCAAATCGCTTCTTTGCTTGGCCAGGAGTAGAACAAAAGAAAAACGGACACTTCCGTCTGAGAAAAGTAAAAGTACTTCACAATTGAAACTAATAACAAGGAATACCTAGAAAACGGTAAGCTCCACGAAGAAAATGTATATGATATAACTTGTGTATTTTAACAAGATCTACATTTTTTGTATTGCACGTTTTTGTCTATCTCTTATGGTTTACTAGTGAAGCCAAATTAAACAAAATTTATTCGGAATAAACAGGTCTTTAGAAGCTATTCCCAGAAAATTCAAGATATACGTTTTATTTGTGATAGAAATGGCTTTAAAATGTGGGATTTTAATCAAAATAGTTAGAGCGATTTTTAAGAAAAACAAAATTTTCGCAAATTTTTCCATGTAAAGGGTAGTTAGGAGTGGGGGATTTTATTGAAAATCTTCGTGACGCATCTTTGGAAGAGAACAAACTTAAATACAAAGTTTGGTATTTAACCGTCTTTTCATTTTTGAGCTATGCTGTCCACAGACCCCCCCACACCCACCCACCCACCCACCCACACACACACACACACACATGGACCTGTTTCTAAAAATGTTTTTTTTTTCGGATTCACGGGGTCCTAAAACACGTATTTCCGGTGAAAACTTGACATCGAATTTCTGGGTGGAATACAATACTTCTCTAACGTTATGTAAATTGTACACACTGGGCTAGAGAAAGTAAAAAACAGCAAGCATTTTAAGACATTACATTCACACCTGTCTTAAAAAAAATTTTTTTTACTATCTCTACCAAGTACTATGTACGAATTATACATACATGGTAGGTAGAGAACGTAGTTTATACAACGCAAAAATTCGATACCAAGGTTTCACTGGAAATCATGTTTTGAGGACCTCTGAATACATAATTGCCTGTTTAGAAAACAGAACCGAGTGAGTTCAGCCTGTCTGTGGGTTTGTATGTGTGAGTATGTACGCGCACGAATAACTCAAAAATTCGGTTAAATGCCAAATTGGTATTTAAGTTCAGCATGTTCTAAGGATTCGACACAAGTTTCTCAGGAAAATCCCCTTATCCCAAACTATATGCGGCATGTTTCGAAATTTTTGATTTCCTCAAAAATGGCAGTAACGAAATATCATAAGTTAAAGGTACGTAACACATAAAATCTATATCCTAATTTTTTTGGGGGAATAGTTTCTGAAGCTCCCAAGGATAAGACTGAAAGATTTTCAGGAAAATCCCTACACTCCAAACTACCTTTACATGGAGAATCTTTCGAAACTGTTTATTTTCTAGATATTTGTATGGCCAATAACATGTATAAATGTATAAACTTGTGTCGAGTCCTAGCTTTTCAGGAAAATCCCTTATCCTACTCTACATGGCGATCTACATCTATTTTTCAAAATGTTCGATTTCCTCAAAACGAAATTAATTAAAATATCATATATTACAGATATGTGACACAAAATCTATATCTTACATTTTTGGGAATAGCCTCTGAAGCTCCCTTAATTATGGCGTCGACCACCGTGGTGTACTATACCTTCATATAGCCAAGATCGCGGGTTCAAACCCGGCAGAGGACGGTGGCTTTTTTCAGGTCTAAAACTCCTTAGCTTGGCTTCCTTCGGAAGGGAAGTAAAACCGTTGATCCCGTGTCGTAGATTTACGGCACATAAAAGACTATCGAGCCTGATAAAGAGGCCTCTGAGTCTTTCACGCCCTTATAGAATGAGAACCTGGGAACCCAAGTAGTTAAAGAGCGTCCATAAATAAAACTCCATTTCCATTTTTAATTCCGGCTGACTTTCATAACTGGTATACTGCAGGAAAAATACATTTAACTACATGGAATATGCAGATATCGTTAAAATACACAATTTAGTTGAGATAATTTTTTGAGTTAAACATTTCCGTGAAATTCCTGTTTATTAGTTTAAAATTTCCGATACTTATACTTTTCTCTAATGGGAAGTCTTCATTCGTTTTCTTTCTTTATCCTTTTTTTTTTCTTTCATTTTTTACTGCTGACCATGTAGAGAACAAAATTTCAATGTTTTCACTTAACGACCACATTTTAAAAGTGTTGACTATCGTTTTGGTTTAGTATCCCATTATTTTTCTTGTAGCTTCAAAGAAATGTTATAAGACTATTTCTGGTAATGTTTATTTTGATTAGCATGAAGTACATAAAACAATAACTTTTGTAAAAATAATTTGTTGTAAAATAGGCGAAGAAATTCATTGAATAGTACACTTCAGATTTTGATAAAAAGTTCCGTGTGTGTGTATGTGTCTTTCTGTGTCTATAGATATATAGCATAACACAAAAAGGGAAAATTAGTTAAATACCTAACTACATATTTAAGTTCAGTGTCTGCCAAAAATGTGACACGAAGATTTTCCACAACCCCCCCCCCAAACTGCCCTCTACATGGAAAATTTGTTGAAATTTCCTATTTTTTCAAAATGTATATCTTAAATTTTCAAGAAATACCATATGAAGTGCACTTTACACTTTTTTTTTTAATTTTCTATTTTTTTCAAAAAGTGTATCTAAAATAGTCTGGGATTACCCTGCGAAATCCCATGAAGTTTGTACTATACGGATAACTGGTAAATGTTAAGCGATAAAAAAACATACTACACAAAAATATAGACTTCTTTAAAATATACAATTTATTTTGAATACTTTTTTATGCATTTGCCACTTTTGATGGGTTGATCGTTCAATACTTAGTTAATCTTGGAACGTACTTTCGGTGTTCAGTTGTTTCTCAAATGGAAAGGGTATGGAATTTTAAAGCGAGTATAAATAGCATATATTTGTTAAACATTTGACTATCGCTATCATCTTAGTGTCTATAACGAAATGTGTACTGTAGCTATTTTGCAAAATGTTATCACAAAATGAAGTAGAAGAAATAATAAATTTTGTAAGGATAGTTTGTACACATAATAATGAATAACAGATGGGCAGAGAAAGCAATGTAAATGCAATGCCATACTTTTTAATGCACGGTTTGAAGTGTTTTGATTCCGACAAAGAAATAACGGAATAAACATTCCATACAAGGTAGATATGGGGAACCAAAGAGATAACACTGGCTGCTTGCAATAACTGTTATAAATTAAGCCTGAAATTTCCAAATTTCAGATATACATCACTTTAATTTATTTACAAAGATTGTCGAGAGGTGGTGCTATCTGTTAAAAGGAACATTAACTGCAGACGGCGGATGACACAATACGTATTTACTTAAAGTTTACCATAATGTTCCAGATAGGGAAAACATGCCAGCCCCAAGTTATGTAAACTCTGACGAGTTAAGGGGGGGGGGGAGCGTACCGGCGGCGCCCCGGGCATAACGTTCAATTAATTAGAAGAGGGATTTACGTTGTTTGCTGCATACTCTGTCAGTTTTGTGGCGCAAATACCGCTGGTTGAATTTCGTATCGATTCTGCAGCGGCAGTCATACGCGTTTACAACAAAGGTTTCACTCTGTGTAAATGGCCAAAATGTGACATAACGGCTATAAAAGTAACGGTGACAGTAACTATATTCACTTCCAATTGTCGGTGGAACTCGACGTACTATATATTATGTGCGTACACAATAACGGTTTCAACCTGTGTTCATCTGCTGTGGAAATGTTCAAAATGTGACATAACGGCTATAAAATTAACAGTGACAGTAACTATATTCACTTCTAACCGTCGGTGGAACTCGACGTACTAAATATCATGTGCGTACACAATAACGGTTTCAACCTGTGCCCATCTGCTGTGTAAATCTTGAGAATGTGACAAAACGGCTGTAAAAGTAACGGTGACAGTAACTACATTCACTTCTAATATTATCGCTGAAGCTGCATGTTCTATTAGCCATATGCGTATACAACAAAGGTTTCATTCTGTGCTCATCTGCTGTGGAGATGTTAGAAATGTGACATAACGGCTATAAAAGTAACGGTGACAGTAACTACATTAACTTCTAATATTATCACTGAAGCTGCATGTTCTATTAGACATATGCGTATACAACAAAGATTTCATTCTGTGCTCATCTCCTGAGGAAATGTTAGAAATATGGCATTACGGTTATAAAAGTAACGGTGACAGTAACTATATTCACTTCCAATTGTCGGTGGAACTTGACGTACTATATATATCATGTGCGTACACAATAACGGTTTCAACCTGTGTCCATCTGCTGTGGAGATGTTAGAAATGTGACATAACGGTTATAAAAGTAACGGTGACAGTAACTACATTCACTTCCAATTGTTGGTGGAACTCGACGTACTATATATTATGTGCGTACACAATAACGTTTTCAACCTATGTCCATCTGCTGTGGAGATGTTAGAAATGTGACATAACGGTTATAAAAGTAACGGTGACAGTAACTACATTCACTTCCAATTGTCGGTGGAACTCGACGTACTATATATTATATGCGTACACAATAACGGTTTCAACCTGTGTCCATCTGCTGTGGAAATGTTGAGAATGTGACAAAACGGCTGTAAAAGTAACGGTGACAGTAACTACATTCACTTCTAATATTATCGCTGAAGCTGCATATGCTATTAGCCATATGCGTGTACAACAAAGGTTTCATTCTGTGCTCATCTGCTGTGGAGATGTTAGAAATATGGCATTACGGTTATAAAAGTAACGGTGACAGTAACTATATTCATTTCCAACTGTCGGTGGAACTCGACGTACTATATATTATGTGCGTACACAATAACGGTTTCACCCTGTGTCCATCTGCTGTGGAAAAGTTCAAAATGTAACATAACGGCTATAAAAGTAACAGTGACAGTAACTATATTCACTTCCAACAGTCGGTGGAACTCGACGTACTAATTATCATGTGCGTACACAATAACGGTTTTAACCTGTGTCCATCTGCTGTGGAAATGTTCAAAATGTGACATAACGGCTGTAAAAGTAACAGTGACAGTAACTATATTCACTTCCAACTGTCGGTGGAACTCGACGTACTATATATTATGTGCGTACACAATAACGGTTTCAACCTGTGTCCATCTGCTGTGGAAATGTTCAAAATGTGACATAACGGTTATAAAATTAACGGTGAGAGCAACTATATTCACTTCCAATTGTCCTCCACATTCTACTAGTCATAAGAGATACAACAAAAGCTTCACTCTGTGTTCATATGCTGTGGAGATGTCAAAATGTGACATAACGGTTATAAAATTAACGGTGACAGAGCTACAGTCACTTCCAATTGTCCTGGACATTCTAGTAGTCATATGTGTATATAACAAAGGCTCCATTCTGTGATCACCTGCTATGGAGATGTTACAAACGTGATATAATGGTTATAAAAGTAGCGGTGACATTAACTACATTCACTTCTAATTTTATTATCGCTGGAGCTCGATGTTCTACTAGTCAAGTGCGTACACAACAAAATTTCGTTCTGTCCTTATCCGCTGTGATGTTCAGAATGTGACATAACGGTTACTAAAGTAACGGTGACAGTAACTAAACCTGACGGAACGGTTATAAAAGTAACAGTGACAGTAACGGCATTCATTTCCAACTATCGCTGGAACTCGACATTCATAATAGTCACATGCGTATGCCAAGTGTCCCAAAAGCGCCGTTTTTATAGTGTTTAACGCCCGCTTTTACTACATAGGCACCGCAGGCGATCAACAGCACCGTATTTCACATGTGCAATATACCTTCATGCATTAAAAGAGTTGCAGAGCTCAACGGTGAAATTCCAAGTAAACCCACATCAGTAGGGAACTGTTGCATTAGCGTGAACGACTTTCGTTCTACTCTAGCTTATTAGCGAAGACGATTAACGTATCGCGCTCATTGAGAGGCAGGTCCCCGACTTGCATTAGAGTGATGATAGGCAAGAGCAGTGTTAACAGACCGCAAATATCTTAGAATATTTTCCACTTCAGTTGCAGACTCTTTATTTTGAATAAACTCACTCTTTAGGTTGACAAATAGTTAAAATGTATTTATTTGCCTAAAAGTTGTTAGTTATTTTAACCGTGTTTATGCTGCGCATAACATAAGGCTATCCGGATTGCACAGTTAAATCAAATCGTTAAAAGTGACTTCCTCTGTATCTAGTGATTAGCAGCGTCACCCCAAATCTAGAAGTCCCCGGATCGATTCCCGGATGGAGAATGGGAGCTTTTCTTTAACCAGGATTATTCCCCATTCTTCCTAGAGTCTGGAAGTGAATGTGTGTGTGTGTGTGTGTGTGTGAGAGAGAGAGAGAGAGAGAGAACCAAACCAAAAGTAATACCAACCCAACGGTTAATACTATTATAAGCGAGTGAACATAATTAAGAATGAGTAATTATTCCAAATGTAAAAAGGCCGCCGATATGGCTTTAGATGTTAAAAGGCGGCACATAAATGCATATAAACTTTAAAGGGCGGTTCTAAAACCGTACAAACATGAGAGCATATAGTGCTCCAGTTTAATTTTGCCCATATGCTATTATTATTATTATTATTATTATTATTATTATTATTACTTATCCACTTGTAGTATTCGCTACTAAAGAGAGAAGTGTAGTTAAGTCGCCAGCTCGCCACTAACGTGAGTTTACATGGAATTGTCCCGTGGAGTTCTGCAAATGTTCTAACGCAAGAACGGATATCTACAATTACGGCGCTGCCGGACCTTCTATGAATAGGCTTCACTCTGTGCTCGTCTTCCGTGGAAATAGTCAAAATGTGACATAAAGGTTATTAAAGTAACAGTAACTACATTCACTTAAAATTGTCGCTGGAACTCGACACTTTCTGGAGAAAAAAAGAAAAAGAATCACTAACTTACAAGTAGTGACACTTTTAACACAAAATACTTAATAATGGCTAACTCTACGATAAAGTTTATTTGACAGGAATTGTGTATTTTAATGGCTTCGGTTTATTGTGGTTAGGATTTGGCTATATCTTGTGGTTTGCTAGTTATGCAAATCTCATTGAGAATAAAAAGGTCTTAGGAGAAAATTCAATATATATATATATTATTTGTTATGCAAACGTCTATACAGTATTTTAATAAAAATCGTCACGCCAGTTTTGAGAAAATCAAACTTTTCAAAAATTACCATTAAAGGGAGTTATCGTGTTCTCTCTCTCACATACACACACACACACACACACTTGTTTTTTGCATATAGGGGAGCATAAAACTTGTATTTCCATTGACAGCACGGTATCAATTTTTTGGGTGAAGTGCAATACATTCTTTACCATGTGCTATATAGGTAAAGAAAGAAAACATTAAAATTTTGATATACTCCATTCACATGACTTTGTGTACCTACACTGTAACAGACTATTCTTACAAAAGCTTATTCTTCTATCCACTTCATGCTAATCAAATTAAACCTTAGCAGAACTGCTGTTTTTGACTTCCTTGTAAATAGAAGGGAAATAAGGTATATACATTAGGGTGAAAGCGATAGTCAAATCTTTTAAAATATTTCACTGTGAAGGTTCTCTTTAGATAGCCAGGAGTAAAACAAAAGATATACTACATAAATGTCGACTTCCCATTTGAGAAAAAATCTGAGTGTTCCATTCACGTGACTTTCTCTACATCTCTGCAACAAATTATTGTTAAAAAGCTTATGCTTCTATTTACCTCATGCTAATCGAGAAAAAATTAGCAGAAATAGTCTTATTACTCGCCTTTTTGTAAGTAGAAGTGAAATAATGGAGTACCATAGAATAAAACGATAATCAAAAGCTGGTTGCTATGTGACTGAAGTTCCTTTGTTTGTATGGACAGGAGTCGACAAATTCCTGTATGAGAAAAGTATAAGTTTATTAAAGTTAAAACCAATAACAAGGAATATATAAAAAACGATCAACTCCACGAAAAGAATGTGTATGACATAAATTGTGTATTTCATCGTGATCTACATTTTTGTGTAGTAAGTTTTTATCTATCTGTTATGATTTACCCGTTATACAAAACTCAATAAAAATCATTCAGAATAAAGATGTCTTTAGAGGTTATTCCCTTAAAATGCAAGATATACATTTTATTTGGCATGTAAATACCTTAAATACAAGAGATTTCAATCAAAATCGTTAGAGCCAGTTTTAAGAAAATCAAAGTTTGCGAAACATTTTTCATGAAAAGGATAGTTTGAGGTGGGGGGATTTACTTGAAAATCTTCGTGTCGCATCCTTGGAAGATACCAAACCTAAATACCACGTTTGGTTTTTAACGGTATTTTCGTTTTTGAGTTATGCTGCCCACAGACACACACACAGACACACATACACGGACATTTTTCTAAAAATGCTTTTTTTTGGGTTCAGGGGGTCTCAAAACATATATTTCTGGTGAAATCTCGGTATCGAATTTTTGGGTGCATTACAATACCTTCTCAATACACTATGTACATAGTACGTGTAGAGAAAGTAAAAAGTAAGTGTTTTAAAAGTGAAACTGACAGCAAAGAATATCTCGGAAATGCTTAACTGTAAAAAGTATTTGACAAATTGCGTGCTTTAACGAGCTTATCTTTTTGTGTAGTATCTTTTTGTCTATCTCATACGGTTTACTAATTATAGAAAAAGTCATCCAGAAGGAAGAGATCTTCAGAGGCTATTTCCAGAAAATTAGAGATACACATTTCATTTGTAGTAAAAATATCTTAACCATTTGGCATTTTAATCAAAATCGCAAGAACCATTTTTGAGAAAGTGTAGTTTGGGAAGGGGACATTTTCTTTTCTATTGTATTCCACCCTAAACTTCGATACCGACATGTCACCGGAAATATGTTTTAGGACCCCCTGAATCCAAGAAAAGCATTTTCAGAAAAAGGTCCTGTGTGTTTGTGTGTGCCTGTGGACAGCATTGCTAAAAAACGAAATGACGGTTAAATACCAAAGTTTGCATTTAAGAGTGATATCTTCCAAGGGTGCGACACGAAGATTTTCAAAAACATCCCTCATCCCTAGCTACCCTTTACATGGAAATGTTTTCGAAAATTTTGTTTTTCTTAAAAATGGCTCTAACGATTTTGATTAAAATACCACATATTAAAGACATTTCCATCACAAATAAAATATATATCTAGAATTTTCTGGGAATGGCTTTTGAAGACCTGTTTATTCTGTATGAATTTTGCTGAATTTTGCATAACTAATAAACCGTAAGAGATAGACCAAAACTTACCAAAGAAATGTAGATCTGTTAAAATACACAATTAATGTGATATATCTATTTTTCGTGGATATTGCTGTTTTCGAAATATTCCTTATTATTAGTTTCAATTGTAAAGTACTTAAACTTTTCTCAGACAGGAAGTGTCCGTTTTTTTTATTGTTGTTACATTTGTATAGCCCCTTTAACTTCAATGGTCATATCGGGGTCTTTGACTTGTGAAACTGTAGGTTCAGAACATTAGGCTAATAAACTGTATGTAACTAAACACACGCACATTTACTCACACATTCATACTTCCGGACTCTATGGGGGACAGGGAATAATTCTGGTTAAAGAAAAATTCCCCGCCCCAGCGGGGAACTGAACCCGGGACCTCCGGAGTTTTTCTTTTGTTCTACTCCTGGCCAAGCAAAGAACCGATTTGCAATGACAATCACATAACGACAGCATCACTTTAGCATAGCGCATTCCTTTAGTTCCCTTCTACTTATAAGGAACTAAGTAATAAGAACATTCTGCTAATGTTTATCTCAATTAGCATTGTGTAGAAAGAAGAATAATCTGTTGTAAGAAGTTTATAGATCAGCTAGAGAAAGTCATGTGAGTGTAACACATCAGATTATTTTTTCCGCTATTTACACACACACACACACACACATACACCTTTTCCTTAAAGCGTTTTTTTTTTTGGATCAGGAAGTCTCAAAACATATATTTCCGGTATTTTTGGGTGGAATACAATACCTTCTCTATTTACTATGTGCAATGTACATAAGTGCTAGAGAAAGTAAAAATCATGAAAACGGCTATACTCTTATACGCCTTAAATTTTCATGAGGAGCATTGTACGCAGTCTGTACCAGTGACATAGCAATAATAGATAGGGCGCCATGCAGTCCCTGCTAGTTGAAATGAAATGCACATAATAACATTACCCCCTCCCCCTCCCCAAGTACAAGGGCTTTGTGCTGAAAGCAATAACACATTATCTTAATTCCGTTGCAGTACTCTCTCTCTCTCTCCTTTATATTGTTTTGTTTTTGTTTTTTTATCAATTTCTCCTCATGTATGCTTTTTACGTTTCTGTTGCCTGCGCTCGTTTGCTGTGATTTGTGGTCTTAAAACCCCTGGGTACTGGCAGCATTCCAGTTTGGGGTTTTCGGTGGTGATTGCTTCCCTAAAGATTTAACTATAACATTAATTCCTTTTTATAAAAGAAACGTTGAACCCTTGAGGTACTCTAGATCCGCAAATCTGCTTTTCTCTTTCTATATTCCTCGGGAATTGTTCCTTTTCTTAACCACTTCTGTATCTTACTGTTACTAGCTGTCCTAATCGGCGTTTTAAATCCTGATTGACTCAGGGGACCAACCTCACAAATTTGAAAGGAACCGTATTACTTCAGTTGTATATTGTTTCCCAAGTATCGTTTATTAAACATTTTTACTTTCTCTACCGAGTATTATGTACGAACACAGGTGGTAGATGAGGTATTGTATTCCACTCAAAATTCGTAGGCTAAATTACAGCGGAAATAGATATTTTGAGGATCGCTGAATCAAAAAGGTATTTGTAGAAACATGTTTATGCGTGTGTCTGTGATTTTCGGCAACAACGAAAAGTTGTTACCAAACTTGGCATTTAAGTACTGTAGGTATCTTCCAAGGTTGTAGCACAACATTTTGAGAAAAGTCTCCCGAACCCAAACTACCCTTAACATGGAAGATTTTTCGAAATGTTCGAATTTCTCAAAGATGGCTATAACGATTTTTAATAAAATACCGCACAACAAAGACATTTACATGACAAATAAAATGCACATCTTGAATATTTTGAAAGTAACCTCTGAAGTCCTATTCATTCTGAATGATTTTTGCATAACTGGAAACCCGTTAGAGATAGACAAAAACGTACTACACTGAAATTGTAGATCTCGTCAAAACACACACATTATACCATATGCATTTTTGTGTGTTTAGCCATTTGATATACTCCTTATTGCTTGCAATTTTGTAATACTTGTACTTTTCTCAATCGAGAAGTCATTCGCTTCATATCTCTTTTGTTTTATGCCTGGGCATGCGAGAGCTTTAAATGTTTTGACGATCGCTTTAAAGTAATATATTTACCTTTTATCTTGATTAGCATGAAGTATATAGAAGAATAACCTTTGAAACAATAGGTTTGATAGGTAGAGTTGACTGAAAAATGCATTGCCAAAGAAGGGATTGAACCACGGATCTCCCAGTCTCTAGCCGGTTGCTCGAACAACTGAGGTACTATGGCAACATGCTGACACAGCATTAAATGTCTCAACTGACTCACATGTTTCCCGGTAAACACAAGGTGATCTCAAATTATTTTGAGATGATAACCCCAATGGCAATTTACAATGTTGTAAGTACTCGTTAAGTCCCGGGCTTCATAGTTTAACAAAATGTCAACTCAGTGTTGAACGAGTAGTTTCTTTGAAGAACAGGTACAAAAAGACATGTCAATGGAAATTACCAGATTTCATTTAACATGAAAAAAAACAAAAAAAAACAAAACAAACAAAAAAAAAAAACAACGGAATTTTAAAATCGCCACCTAGCGTCCAATTCTTAAAACATTTGAACATCGCTTAAGCCTGATGTATTTCGTTACTTCCCTTGTATCAACAAGAAAATGTGTAATAAAACCTTTCTGCTAATGTTTACATCGATTAGTATAGTACTAGGGGCGTTCAATAAGCCCTTAAAAACTCCAAGAAATTACACTCGTTACGTCGAAAAAAGTATTTATTAACCGTGATCTCTTACTAGATGACAGTTAAAGTTTCAGCTATATCCACCACATGATTTAGTTGCAATATTGAATCATAATCTTGTGCTTCTTAAGAAAGAACACTTCTAGTAAAAGGCTTAATACCGAAACAGCTGAATAAACTTGACGGCAATCTGCTCCTGCGTTTGTTACAATTTACAGTTGGATAAATGAATTTAAACATGGCCGTACATCCACAAATGTAAATATTGTTCCGGACATCCAGTAACAGTGACTTCCTCCGAAATGGTTGTCAAAATCCAGGATCTGGTTTTGAATGATCATCGAATCAAGTTCGTGAAATAGTAAAGGTGACAGGCAAATCACAAGGTACCGTGTTCTTAATTTTCCACAAAAAATTAGATCTTACAGAGGTCTCGACAAGATGAGTGTCGCGTTTGCTTCCAGTGGAGAATAAATGCAATCGTGTGATCGATTCGGAAGCTGCTTGGCACTTTTCTGTCGTAATCCTGACGAGTTTCTGCATCGATACATAACTGTGAATGCAACATGGATTTACTACTAATTCCAGAGGCAAAAGTACAGTCGAAACAGTAGGTTTTTAAAAAAGAACCCACTCCGAAGAAGGTAAAGGTGATGAAATCTGCAGACAAGGCGATGACTTCAGTTTTCTGAGATACACGCGGAATGATCTACATTGACTATTTGCAGGAAGGAAGAACGATAAATAGAGAGTATTATGCATCGTCATTGCACTGGTTGAACGGAGAAATCAAGAAAAACGTTTTCATCTGGCAAAGGAAAAAATTCTCTTCCATCAAACAATGCAAGGAAGGGTGCTCACCAGCGCAGTTTCGATGGAAAAAATTGTAGAATTAAGGTTCAAATTATTACATCCACCGTATTCACTAGGTTTGGCCCCCAATAACTTTCTTTTTTATTTCCAAACTTGGAAAAATAGCTAGACAAAAAACGATTCATTCTAACGAAGAGGTCCTCTTCCAAACTGATGCCAATTTTGAGGTTCTTCCGAAATCCTACATTTTGGAAGGCTTAAAACAGTTGAAACGATGGGAAAAGTATATGAAGCTAAAAGATTATGTTGCAAAATGAACAACAACAAAAAATGTACAAAAATAATTTGTTTTTCTATCTTTTTATTGAACGACCCTCGTAGATAGAAGAATAAGCTTCTGTAACTGTAGTCTATTGCAGAATATGTAGAGAAAGTCATGGGAATGAGAGATTTTTCGTAATATTTCTGTTGAAGGGAGCTCGGAAACTGCATTTTTGGTGCAATTTGGATATAAAATTCATATCCTGATTGCAATATCTTCTGTAAGGATTAAAGAGAGTAAACCTTAGATAACAAGCATATTTTTGTCAGTTGAGAGGAAGCTACGAGATTTTTAAGTACAATTAGGCCAGTTGCTAATTACTGCCACTAATTAATAAACGATAAAGCACGCGGTTCATTCCTTTTTACTTTCTCCATACGCACTGTGTACATAGTGAATAGAGAAAGTATTGCACTCCACCAAAAAATTCGATACCGGGATTTCACCGGAAATATATGTTTTAGGGTCCCCAATATCCAAAAAAAAAGCATTTTCACAAAAAGGGCCGTGTGTGTGTGTCCGTGTGTCTGTGAACACGATAACTCAAAAACGAAAAATCGGTAAAATACCAAACTTGGTATTTAAGTTTAGTATCTTCCAGGAATGCGACACGAAGATTTTGAGAAAAATCCCCCCACCCCCAACTACCCTTTACATGGAACTTTTTTCGAAAACTTCAATTTTCTCAAAAATGGCTCTAACATTTTGATTAAAATTTCGTATATTAAAGACCTGACAAATAAAATGTATATCTTGAATTTTCTGGGAATAGCCTCTGAAGAGTAGTTTATTCTGGATGAATTTTACTAAATTTTGAATAACTCCTAAACCGTAAGAGATGGACAAAAACTTACTACACAAAAAATGTAGAACACGATAAAACACACAGTTTATGTTATATATATTTTTTTCGTGGAGTTCGTCGTTTTTGTGACATTCCTTATTTTTGGTTTCTGCTATGAAAAACGTATACTTTTCTCATACAGGAACTTGTCAACTCCTATCCATATAGACAAAGGAACTTCGTTGACATAGCAACCAGCTTTTGACTATCACTTTGACCTACAGTTGTCCCTTATTTCGCTCCTACTTACAAGGAAGCGAGTAATTAGACTATTTCTGCTATTTTTTTCTGATTAGCATAAAGTAAATAAAAGTATAAGCTTTTTAAGAATAATTTGTTGCAGCGATATGGAGAAAGTCATGTGAATGGTACACATCAGATTTTTACTTTCTCTATACGCACGATGTACATAGTGAATAGAGAAAGTATTGCACTCCACCAAAAAATTCGATACCGAGATTTCACCGGAAATATATGTTTTAGGGTCCCCTTTATCTAAAAAAAGGATTTTCAAAAAAGGTCCGTGTGTGTGTCCGTGTGTCTGTGAACACGATAACTCAAAAACGAAAAGTCGGTAAAATACCAAACTTAGTATTTAAGTTTAGTATCTTCCAGGGATGCGACACGAAGATTTTGAGAAAAATCCCCCCACCCCAAACTACCCCTTACATGGAACTTTTTTCAAAAATTTTGATTTTGTTAAAAATGGCTCTAACGATTTTGATTAAAATATCATATATTAAAGATATTTACCTAACAAATAAAATGTATATCTTGAATTTTCTGGGAATAGCTTCTGATGACATCTTTATTCTGGATGAATTTAGCTTAATTTGGCATAACTAGTAAACCGTAAGAGATAGACAAAAACTTACAAAAAATGTAGGTCTTGTTAAAATACACAAGTTATGTCATATACATTTTTCTCGTGGACCTACCGTTTTCGAGGTATTCATTGTTATTAGTTTCAGTTGTGAAGTATTTATACTTTTCTCAGACGGGAGTGTCCGTTTTTCTTTTGTACTACTCCTGGCCAAGAAAAGAAGCGATTTGTAATGCCAATCGCATAACGACAGCTTTTAAAACATTTGACGATTGGTTTAGCCTAGTATATTCCCTTATTTTCTTCCTACTTATACGGAACTAAATAATAAGAACATTGTGCTAATGAGTACCGCGATTAGCAAGGTGCAGAGAGAAGAAGAATCTTATGTATGAAATTTGTATAACAGCTAGAGAAAGTCATGTGAGTGTAACACATCAGATTTTTTTTTATTGCCAGTTGAGAGGAAGCCACGAGATTTTTAAGTACAATTAGGTCAGTTACTAATTACTGACGCTAATTAATAAACGATAAAGCACGCGGTTCATTCCTTTTTATCAGTCAACTCCTCATCGACTAGATGCTCACACTTTTCAGCGCGTCTAATTTAAGCAACAAAAAAGCATTAAGATTTTATCGGTTTTCCGTCAGGAAAGCTGCCCCGAATGTCTCGCAGAGCGCGCTGGTGTTCGCCACATGACCTTTAGCTTTTGGTTTACAGGTCAACCTCCGTTGTCGCGACATAGTGTTATACATACACTGTGTTTTAAATTGTGGTTTTATTTTATACTAGTTTCTAGAGAATATTCGGTAAGTTAATTTTGCATGAAACGTTTCATAAGCCACCTAATTCATTATTCTCTATTCCAAAACACAAAGGAATTGAAAATATTTCTGACTTAAATGTTGCAGCTTGGCACATCTAATTTCCTAGTCCGAAATTGTTGCTAGTTGCAATTTTGTTTTTCTATTTGGGAATTTGACAATAACTAACATTCCCAGTCTAAATAACAATTTATTTAAATTAAATTTAATTTAAATAAAAGACACGTGAACTTATGTATTGAGGCTAAGGTTTCTTATGAGCTGTCGTGCCATGGAGTCATTATAATAGTCTTATTAAATACAACTTGAGCTACAACTTTTCTCTAGATAAAAGTTGGAGCTCTCGTTATATTACTTATGATAAGCTTTATTATTTTTGGTGCTTTTTGTGTGGAACCAAATGAAAAGTTTGTTACAGCAGCTCGTACCGATATGCTCAACAATGAAATGACATAATGTTTCAATCTCCGAGATTTAATTTACATTTTTAAGTTGTTTACTTACTTTATTGTATACGGAACTACTTTCTTTAAATGCAGTTCTAGATCTATGACATATCGGTGTCTTGCGTTTTCCTCAGAATGCCTCTCGTTAAGGCAGCAATACTTCTGCAGGCGCAGCGGTTTTTAGCTGCAATAGGTACGTACATAGTAGATGTTGAAAGGGTGGCGGGTTCGAATCCCGCTATAAGCATATATGTTTCTGTGTTTGTGTTCTATGTAAGTCTTTCTCTCACGGCCAATTAGGTTACGCCTGAAGGCCAATAGGCGTAAATTAAAAACAAATCTGATGTGTTACATTCACATAACTTTCTCTAGCTGTTCCCATATAAACTATTCTATCAAAAAGTTATTATTTTATCTACATCATGCTAATCAAGATAACATTACCAGAATCACTTGCTTCCTTATAAGTAGAAGAGAAATAAAGGAGTACATTAGGCTAAAGCAGTAGTCATTTTTTTAAAAGCCGGTAGCTATGTGAAACAATCGAGACTCGGTGCGCTTTGCATGGTCCCGTTTGAAAAAATTAAGTGACTTAAAATGAGATCAGTAACAAGCAATATCCTGAAAACGGTCAAACCTACAAGAAAATCATCAAAATCGTTAGAGTCATTTTTGAGAAATTCAAAATTTTCGAAAAGTAAGGCAAATTTGGTGGAAGGGGATTTTCTTGAAAATCTTCCTGTCACATAAATACTAAGTTTAATATTCAACCAAGCTTTCATTTTTGAGCTATGTTGTACACAGACGTACAGACACATAAACACACACACACACACACACACACGCACGCACACGAACCTTCTTTTAAAAATGCTTTATCGGATTCAGAGAGTCTCAAAACATGTATTACTAGTGAAATCACGGCATCAATTTTTACTTTCTCTATACGCACTATGTACATAGTGTATAGAGAAGTTATTGCACTCCACCTAAAAATTCGATACCGAGATTTCACCGGGAATATATGTTTTAGGGTCCCCTTTATCTAAAAAAAAGAATTTTTGGAAAAAGCTCCGCGTGTGTGTGTGTGTGTCCGTGTGTCTGTGAACACGATAACTCAAAAACAAAAAGTAAGTAAAATACAAAACTTGGTATTTACATTTAGTATCTTTCAGGGATGCGACATGAAGATTTTGAGGAAAATCCCCTCATTCCCAACTACCCTTTACATGAAACTTTTTTCGAAAATTTTGATTTTCTCAAAAATGGCTCTAACGGTTTTGATTAAAATTTCGTATATTAAAGATATTTACCTGACAAATAAAATGTATATCTTGAATTTTCTGGGAATAGCCTCTGAAGAGTAGTTTATTCTGCATGAATTTTACTGAATTTTGAATAACTGCTAAACCGTAAGATATAGACAAAAAGTTACTCCACAAAAAATGCAGAGCACGTTAAAACACACAATTTATGTTATATACTCTTTTTTGTGGAGTTCATCGTTTTTGTGACATTCCTTATTTTTGGTTTCTGCTATGAAAAACTTATACATTTTTCATACAGGAATTTGTCAACTGCTGTCCATGAAAACAAAGGAACTTCAGTGACATAGCAACCAACTTTTGATTATCACTTTAACCTATGGTACTCCCTTATTTCACCTCTACTTACAAGGAACCAAGTAATATGGCTATTTGTGCTAATATTTTACTGATTACCATGAAGTAAATAGAAGTACAAGCTTTTTAAGAGTAATTTGTTGCAGGGATATAGAGAAAGTCATGTGAATGGTACACATCAGATTTTTTGGAATACAATAGCTTCTGTATCGACTATGCACATTGTGCATACGGGCTAGAGAAAGTAAAAAAAAAAAATAGTAGACGCTGATAGCGAAAATAAAATTAATGTAGATCTCTTACAAATATAAAGGTTTTTCGGAATAAACTTTTGTGCGACATAATCGATTTCCGAGATATCGTTAATAATGTTTATAATCGTTGAATACTTGTCATTCTTTTAAAGTTCTGTCTGTGTATTTCTGAATAAATTTGATACTCTTTGCTTCCCCTGTGATATAACCTTTATGCAATTTTAAGCCTCGCTACAGGACACATTTCCTGATTTCCTAGTTAGATATAAGAGCTTGCTCCCAACAGGTAGCCTAGCTGTTTTTAATTAGTGCTCATTCACTTGTTTTGTAACGTGTGCATTATTTACTGTGGCCAAAGAGCAACGCTTCATTAGCGACACCAAGGACCTTTCTTCACGCAGAAAGAGACAAAACCATTCATAAGGCTTTGTTTGCGAAATGCAGTAACTCTAGGACATACTCTGTTTTGTTTTTTTTAATTATTATTACAAAACTCAATTGATCAGAATGTCATCCTGCTATGAAAATTGTAGACATATAGAAAATTAAAGAAAACATCTCTGTAAAGAATACAAAGTAAAGTGGATGCCCACATGTGAGTCCCCCAAAGAAGAACATGAATGTATAGTGAGAAGAGAAATAAGGAAAAGAATATACCGGGTGGAAGGGATCATTAGATTAATTTAAACCAGTGATAGATATCGGTATTTGGATCACATTTTGTATCTTACGTTTTCGTCTCTGACCATTTCCTACGGAGATAATTTAGTTTTTTCGAAAACAATAGACAGACAGCTCGCAACGCTGCAGGTTGTCACTTGCACTAGGTCAGTACATAAACACGCCTCACTGCTGGTATCACACCAGTGTAGGTCAATGAGAATGCCAGTTGTATACATTATCCCCCACCCTGTCGTCGTGTTTGCGAGCGACCTACATGTTTACATCCAGAAGCCGGTTCAGAAATCTGACCAACCGAGTTACTTAACATCTGAAAAAGCTGCTCGGAATATTCCTTTAATTATTTTTAAGTGATAAAATATTTCAAAACCCCCTGTGATCTCCCATAATTCCTACCGAAAGTAATATCAGAAATACGTTAATCTACGTATCTTACAAGTAACAAACCATTATCTTCATACATTCTTGTGGAATTACGTATCCAATTTGGATCAAAAATCATTTATTTTTTGGCTGATCAAAGAACAAACTGCTTTTAGACTGTTGTGTTTGTATTGCTTCTATGAAGCACATGTTAGAAGGAATGTTGTAAGTTCCCTTGCACCCGGTATACATCAGTGCCCTTAAGGGAGGATGATGTCCTCGGCAAGCGCGACTTCAGTCGAGGCTCTGCACCCGCACGGCGTCCCAGGTCAAAGAATGTAGCACCAGATACTAGAGAAATTCTCTGTTGAAATCTAAATATTCACAACAGTCTTTTATTAAGTTAAATTTTACGATGTATGGAAAAAGTAAAATAAGTTGAAGATATAAAAACTGAAATGGGTTTTATTTAACTGCTGTGGTTCTCAGCGTCCCGTCTCTACTGGGCGTGAAAGACCACTTAATTTTGCTCAGAGGCCTCTTTATCAGACTTGAGGTTCTTTTACGTGCCGTAAATCTACGACACGGGACCCACGACTTTACTTCCCTTCCGAAGGAAGCCATACTAAGGATTTTTACGCCCAAAAAATCCATCGTCCTCCGACGGGTTTGAACCCGCGACCTTGGGTACATAAAGTTAGCATAGGTACCATTACGCCACGGAGGGCGACCTGAAAATGTCCAACATTAATAGTAGACTTGGGATTTTTAGGTTCTTGATTGTTACAATAGGCACTAATGGCTCCAAATAATGAAGTTTTCACTGGCTAAACATATTTTGTGCATTCAAAATATGTTTGTACTTTCTAAAAGTTTAAAAATACAACTGAATAGTGAGGATTAAAAATCTAACGTGTTTCTCTACATCTCGTTATCACATTATTGTTAAAAATCTTATTCTTCTACCTACATCATGCTAATCGAGATAAACATTAGCAGAAATTGTTTTATTTATTTTTTTTAGCTCAACGTCCTTTAATCTGGTTGGTCATATCCGACGATGAATGAAATTGGTGAAATTGTTGCTCAAATGATCTTGAGATCCAAGGAGCTTAAAGTTAGGCACTTGACATCTGTCTACTCAGGATAAGGGAAAACTCCGTGAAAACCTTATCTAGGCAACTCACCCTAAGCGAGACTCGAACCCGGAACTGTTGGATGTGAGGCAGACATGCTACCACCACACTACCCAGGAGGGTCAATTGTCTCATTACTTCCTTGTAAGTAGAACGGATAAGGGAATACTCTAGGTTAAAGCGACACTCAAATCTTTTAAAAGGAAATGCTTTCCTTTGCATGACTAGGAGTTGAAATATTCCCTCATGAGATAACTTTTAAGTATTTTAAAACTGAAACCAGTAACAAGGAATATCTCGGAAATGGCGAATTCCCAAAAAAGGTATATTACATAAATGGTGTGTTTAATTGGATCTACATTTTCTGTGTAGTTAGTTTTTGTTTATCTCTTAAGGTTTATCAGTTATGCCAAATTTAGCAACATTCATCCAAAATGAAGAGGTATTCAGAGCCTATTCTTAGAAAATTCAAAATATACATTTTATTTGTCATGCAAATATCTTTAATATATGGTATTTTAATGACAATCGTTAGTCATTTTTGAGAAAATCAAAATTTTAAATATTGTTTCCATGTAAAGGGTAGTTGGGGGTGGGGATTTTCTTGAAAAGAAAAAAAAAACACAAACACACAGACAGACACACGTACATTTTTCTAATTTTTTTTTATTCAGCGGGGTCTCAAAACATATACTTTCGGTGAAATCTCGGTATCCAATTTTTTGTTGCAATATTATGTACATAGTACGTATAGAGAAAGTAAAGAAGTTGTTTCTTTACCCCTCTTCTTGCAATGCTCTCCTTGGCCATGCTCTTTGTTCATAACTGTGTATCGTACTTGAATGCAAACGAATAGGAAATTGGCAAATTAGCACTGGTATAGAACACAAATAGTTAAAAAGTTCCTCCAACATTAAATAATAAAGAAACATACTGAGATACTAGCAGTGGTGGCACATTTTCGTGCACCAGACTGTACATTTCATATTTCTTAATAGATTAATTTGATCCTGTTTCAAAACATTTCGTGCTCCTGATGAATTTAAAGGAGCAAAGTCTGAATAATTGGTTGTGACTTTTAAAGACGAACGTTTATTGCGAGCATATGAAAAGTAAATGCAAGGAATGATATTGAATCTGGAGGAATAAAGCAATATTCTGGTATAAAACCCTCAGCTAGGGATTCCATCAAAAGAGGTCGCTACTATGTAAGCAGAATTCAGAGGTCCGGGATCGATACCGTCTGCCTGTAAAAGAGAACACCACGACTGTCGGCGTCTCTATGAACGATATGGGAATCTAGATCGAAGAGGTAACCTTTTATATAGAGCTCAGATGTTGATAATCTAAGATACTGAAAAATGACCTTTATAATCACCCTAAATTCTGTTAAAAACGGCATATATAACGGACTTATTACCTTCTCTTGCACGTATGTACAACGTACATGGGAGGTAGAAGGTATTGTATTTAACACAAGTATCTGACACCGAGATTTCAACGGAAATACACGTTTTAGGGTCCCCTATATAAAATAAGTATTTTTAGATAAAGGACCGTACGCACGTGTATGTCTATAAACAAGATAACCCAAAAACGAAAAGTCGGTAAAATACCAAACCTGTTATTTAATTTTAACATCTTTCAAGAATGTGACACGAAAATTTTGAGGAAAATCCCCCCACTTTAAACTACCCTTTACATGAAAAAATGTTTGAAAATTTGGATTTTCTCAAAAATCGTTCTAGGATATATTAAAATACCTTATATTAAAGATATTTACATGGCAAATAAAATGTTTATATTAAATTTTCTGGGAATAGCCTCTGAGGATATCTTTATTCTGGATGAATTTGCTGAAATTTGCATAATTGGTAAACCGAAATAGATGCACAAACTCACTACACAAAAATGTAGATCTCGTAAAAACACACAATGTATGTCATATAGGTTTTTTGTGTACGGTAGCCGTTTTGAGATGTTTCTTGTTAGGATTGGTTTCAATTTTAACTACGTAACTTTTCTCAAATGGGCTATCATCTTTCGTTTGAACTCTCTTGTCTACTGCTGGCCATGCAAAAAAGAACCGAGCGTCTACTGTTTCACATAGCGACAGCTTTTAAAAAAAATTGACTATTGCTTTAGCCTAGTGTGTTCCCTATTTCCCTTTTACTTAGAAGGAAGCAAGTAAAGGACAACTGTGGTAAAGTTTATCTAGATTAGCAAGAAGTAGATAAAAGAATAGTCTTTTGTAAGGATATTTTCTATGTGCAGCAGCTAGAGAAAATCATGTGAATGGAAGGCATATTTTTATGAAAACATCACCTAAAATTATTAAAAAGGAGTTAATAACGACATTATATCGATAAAAATATGACGGATAATGTTAAAAAAAATATATAATGTGTTTCATTCACATGACTTTCTCTAAATCTCTGCAATAAATTATTGTTAAAATGCTTATTCCTCTATTTACTTAATGCTGATCGAGAAAAAAATAACAGAAAGGGTCTTATTAATTGCTTCTTTGTTTGTAGAGTACCATAGGCTAAAGCGATAATCAAAAGCTGATTGCTGTGTGCTTGAAGTTTCTTTGTTTCTATGGACAGGAGTAGACAAATTCCGGTATGAGAAAAGTATAAGTATTTTAAAGCTGAAACCAATAACAAGGAATATCTCAAAAACAGTCAACCCCAACAAAAATATTTGTAACAAAAAGAATGTGTTTTAAGGAGTTCTACTTTTTTTTTTTTTTTGAACAGAAGTTTTTGTCTATCTTTTACGGTTTACCAGTTATGCAAAATTCATCCAGAATAAACATGTCTTCAAAGGCTATTCCCAGAAAATTGAAGATATACATTTTGTATGCAATGTAAATACGGAATGAATGAATAAGTGTACTTACTGACATAACAATATCATACATTGAACTTCAACAAACGCACTGGTCCACAAACCGCACGTGCTTTTGTAATACACAAAATAAAATGGAATATTAAAACAACAAGAATTAAAAGAGTAAACGCGAACATAAAAAGAAAATCTGACGTGTACCATTCACATGACTTTCTCTACATCTCTGCAAGAAATTATTTTTAAAAGCTTATTCTGCTATTTACGTCATGCTAATCAGTAAAAAAATAGCAGAAATAGTCATATTACTTGCTTCCTTGTAAGTAGAAACGAAATAAGGGAGTACCATAGGTTAAAGTGATAATCAAAAGCTGGTTGCTATGTCACTGAAGTTCCTTTGTTTGTATGGACCGCAGTTGGAAAATTTCTGTATGAGAAAAGTATACGTTTTTCATAGCAGAAACCAAAAATAAGGAATGTCTCAAAAACGACGAACTACACGAAAAAAATGTATATAACATAAACTGTGTGTTTTATCGTGTTCTACAGTTTTTGTGTAGTAAGTTTTTGTCCATCTCTTACGGTTTAGCAGTTATTCAAAATTCAGTAAAATTCATCCAGAATAAATTACTCTTCAGAGGCTATTCCCAGAAAATTCAAGATATACATTTTATTTGTCAGGTCTTTAATATACGAAATTTTAATCAAAATCGTTAGAGCCATTTTTGAGCAAATTGAAATTTTCGAAAAAAGTTCCATGTAAAGGGTAGTTGGGGGGTGGGGGGATTTTTCTCAAAATCTTCGTGTTGCACTTTGGAAGATACTAAACTTAAATACCAAGTTTGATATTTTGCCGACTTTTCGTTTTTGAGTTATCGTGTTCACAGACACACGGACACACACACACACACACACACACACACACACACACACACACACAGGGACCTTTTTTTGAAAATGTTTTTTTTTAGATAAAGGGGACCCTAAAACATATATTTCCGGTGAAATCTCGGTATCGAATTTTTGGGTGGAGTGCAATACCTTCTCTATACACTATGTACATAGTGCGTATAGAGAAAGTAACAAAGATATTCAAATACAGTAATCTAAATTTACAGCACAGAGTGCACCTTATTCAGAAGTATAAATGTACTGTCTTGTAATAGATAAATACACTTAAAAGAAATATATATACACATAATATATACGCAATATATAAAAACCATAACACAACATGACATAAGTATGACAAAATATATGTATATAAGACATTGTCACTTTTGTTTAGCTGTTTTATCCCTCCCCCACCCCCTCTTCTCTATTGGCAGCCTTCTCAGATCTCAACTGTCTTGCCTTAAATATAAATTTACCTAGCACGTCCACGTCTTCTGTGCCTGCCAGTAGCGTCCAACATGCTTCTGGCTCTACGTTCACGGTGGTAAAGAATCGCGGTAAATATTTTTCTCACCATTCCTCCGTGCCCCTACATCTTGCCAAAATATGGGTCCACGACTCTTCTCCTCGCAAAGGACAGACTCTCATACCATTCTCGTCAGTAGTTTTTGTGCTCCTCCATGCTCCTAGTCTAATCCACGCGAGCCCCTCTCTAATGAACTTGGTACATGTTTTGATGTATTGCTCCATACCCCACTCCGATTTATTGCAATGTATTTAACTTTAATATACGGTATTTTAATAAAAAAATGTAAATATCTTTAATATTCGGTATTTTAATAAAAATCGTTAGAATCATTTTTGAGAAAATCAAAATTTTCTAAATTTTTTCCACGTAAAATGTAGTTTGGGGTGGGGGATTTTTCTCAAATTCTTCGTGTCGCATCCCTAGAAGATACTTAACTTAAATACCAAGTTTGGTATTTAACGGAATTTTCGTTTTTGAATTTTCGTGTTCGCAGACACCGGACACTTGGACACACACACACACACACACACACACACACACACACACACACACATACAGAGGTCCTTTTTCCCAAAACATATATCTTGACATCGAATTTTTGGGAGGCATACTTCTCTATTCCTCTGTTCATTGAAATACGCGGCTAGAGAAACTAAAAATAGGAGTTTAATGTTAAAAAATTACATGAAAGCTGTAGATCTATTTTATGAAGTAAAGAACCATAGACAGTCCGTAGTGTCTCGAACTGAGGAACATTTCTGCAAATTAAAAAACTTTCTTCCACTTCAACTTATGTGCTGAGTGCATAACTGAAATAGCCAACTAACTCTTCCTAGTAAAATATTGCCATAAGTACGTTAGAGGAAAATTTTCACTTTGCAGAACTCATTTTACACATTTTCTAGCAAAATACTGGAGCTTAATCTATCTTGACCTACTTTTCCTGCACAATATCCCAAATGCTTTCGATCTTTTGTATCTTCTCAAGAACTGAGTGCATCCCTCGTCTTGATTTCTTTAGTACGTATGTACAATGTAGATAGTAGGTAGAGAGGTACTGTATTCCACCCTAAAATTCGATACTGAGATTTCACCGTAACTACGTGTTTTGAGGACCCCGAATCAAAAGATAAATGTCTTTATAAAGAGCTCCATGTGTGTGTGTGGTTGTGGGCAGCATAACTTACAAACAAGAACTCCATTAAATACCAAATTTGGTATTTCGATTCAGTATCTTTCAAGTATGCGATACGAAGATTTTCAGAAAAATCCCCCTGCTCAAACTAGCCTTTACATGGAATATTTTACGAAAGGTTTGATCTTCTAAAACTGACTTTACTATTTTAATTAAAGTTACTTAAATTAAAGACATTTACATGTCAAATAAAATGCATATCCTAAATTTCCTGGGAATAGACACTGAAGTCCTCTCCACTCTAAAGGACTTTTGCATAGCTGGTAAACTATAAAAGAGAGGCTACACAAAAGATGTAAATCTCTTGAAATACACAATTTATGTCGAATTCAATTTTAGTGTGTATTTTTTGTAGGACTAACAGTTTTCCTGTTACCTATTAGTTTCAATTTTAAAATACTTAACATTTTCTGAAACGGGAAGTCCTCGTCCGTTTTTTATCTCTTTTGTTTTGCACCTGAATATGGAAAGAGATCCGAGTTTAAATGACAATGGCATAGTGACAAGGAACTTAGTAATAAGGCAATTTCTGGTAATGTTTATCTTTATTAGCATTTCGTGGATAAAAGAGTTAACTGGAGTTAACCGTTTCCGAGGTATTCCTTGTTACTGCCTTTAATTTTAAACTACTTAAACTTTTCTCAAACGGGAATTCATGTTTCGTTTCATATTTCTTTTGTTTCACTCCTGGCCATGCAAAGAGAACCGAATTTCACATAGCTACAGCGTTTAAAAGATTTGCATATTGGTGTATCCTTCTGTATTCCCTCACTTCCCTTTTGGTTATGAGGAACTAACCGATAACGCCATTGCAGCCAATTTTTTATCTTTATTGATTAGCATACTGCAGATAATCTTTTGGAATTGTTTGTAGGTCAGACAGAGAAAGGCGTATGAATGGAAAACATCAGACTTTTACTTTCTCTACACGTACTATGTTCATAGTCCATAAATAAGGTATTGTAATGTACCCAAAAATTCGATACGGAGATTTCACCGGAAATACATGTTTTGAGACCCACTGAATCCAGAAAAGCATTTTTAGAAAGATGTTCGCGTGTATGTGTGCCTGTGGGGAGCATAGCTCAAAAACAAAAAGGCCGTTAAAAACCTAATTTGGTATTTAGGTTTGGTATCTTCCAAGGATGCGACACGAAGATTTTCAAGAAAATCCCACCATCCTAAACTACCCTTTATATGGAACATTCTTAAACAATCTTAATTGTTTAAAAAATGACTAACGATTGTGATTAAAATATCTTATGTTTAAGATAAGTAAATACTTTGAAGGAAGTAAAACAATTGACTAGGGATAGGACAAAATATAGGAAATGGATCATGACCGGCTGAGGAAACCCGACGCTAGAAGGGGCATAAGGTAGAGGAAAAGGTTTGAGATATCTTCATGACAAATAACATGTATATCTTGAATTGTCTGGGAATGACCTCTGAAGACCACTTCATTCTGGATGACTTCTGTATAACTGACAAACCGTAAGATATTTACAAAAACTTACTACACAAAAAACGAAGATCTCATTAAAACACACAATTTTTATCATATACATTTTTTTGAAGAATTAACTGTTTCCGAGATAATCCGGACTATTGGTTTCAATTTTAGCCACTTAAACTTTTCTACAAAGGGAAGACATTTTTCTCCTCGTTTCTCGTTTGTTTACTCCTGGCAAGCAGAGATATTGGAATTTCAAATGTTTCACATAGCGACCGGCTTTTAAAGGACGAGACTATCGCTTTAGTCAGTGCATTTTTTTATTTCCCAAAGAATCTAGTAATAAAACAAATTCTGCTTATGTTTACCCTGATGTATTGAATAAAAGGATTGTTTACCGAACAGCTGGTGGACATCATGTGAATGGAGCATATTAGATTTTTTTCCCTTCTACTTACAAGGAAGCAAGTAATAATGTTTATCTCGATTATCATGAAATAGAAGAATAAACTTTCTAACAATAATTCGTTATAGATGTACAGAAAGGCATGTGAATGGAACACATTTTTACTTTCTCTACACGTACTATGTACATAGTGTATAGAGAAGGTATTGCATTCCATACCGAGATTTCATCGGAAATACATGTTTTTAGTCCCCATGAATCCACAAAAAGCCTTTTCAGAAAAACGTCCGTGTGAATGTGCGTGTGTTTATGTGTGTATGTGTGTCTAGACAGCATAGCTCAAAAATAAAAAGACCGTTCAATACTAGGCATCTTTCAAGGATGCAACACGAAGATTTTCAAGAAAATCCCCCACCCCAACTACCCTTACATGGAACTTTTTTCGAAAATTTTGACTTTCTTAAAAATGGCTCTAATAATTTTGATTAAAATATCGTATATTAAAGATATTTACTGGACAAATAAAATGTATATCTTGAATTTTCAGGGAATAGCCTCTGAAGACCACTTTATTATGGAGGAGTTTCACGAAATTTTGCGTAACTGCTAAACAGTAAAAGATGGGCAAAACTTACCACATAAAAATGTAGAACACGTTAAAACATAGACTTTATGTTATATACATTTTTTTGGTGGAGTTGATCGTTTTAAAGATATTCCTTGCTTTTTGTTTCAGCTTTGAAAAACTTATATTTTTCTCAATCAGGAATTTGTCAACTCGTGTCCATACAAGCAAAGGAACTTCAGTCACATAGCAACCAGCTATTGACTATCACTTTAAACTATGGTACTCCCTTTTTTTGTCTAGGGCGCTTCAAAGCATGCAGTGCCGCGGAATTTCCACACAAAATTATTGGATACAATATTTCATCTAGGTTTGCTAAGCGGTAGGGAAAGTGAAATTGGAAGCGTTGAGGTAGGTGAGGTTGTTTAACATGGCAAAAAGCACTCTGGTTGGATGAACAACACGGTAATTGTAAAACCACGTTTGTCGATAGCTGTGCGACACCCAAGTGGAGCCTTTTGTTGAGGACACACAAAGGGTTAGATGGTGGGTGGTATCCAAATTAAGGGCTGAAACAATTCATAAGCACACCATCTCCGTCCTACACTGGCGCACCGCAAACTCAAGTAAAACATCTGAAAGCACATTTGCGTTAACTACTTACGTAAAACAGTAATCACCTGCACGAGAAACTTGCTTGAAGCATCTGTAAATTTTCTAAAATTCGCATTTCAGTTCTATTCATTTGATATTTTAATACAGCATTTGAGGGGGGGATTTGCTTTAACTTGAAACATAGTAAGTAGAAAGAGAGAGAAAATATTTCACACAGCAGTTGGCAATCCTGTAACTGCCTAATCTCAAAACTTGGATGGATTAAACATGAAATTTGAAAGAGAAAAATCGGATGTGTTCCATTCACATGACTTTCTCTACATCTCTGCAACAAATTATTGTTAAAAAGCTTATGCTTCAATTTACTTCATACTAATCGAGAAAAACACTAGCAGAAATAGTCTTATTACTTGCTTCCTTGTAAGTAGAAGCGAAACAAGGGAGTGCCATAATTTAAGGTGATACTCAAAAGCTGGTTGCTAGGTGACTGAAGTTCCTTTGTTTGTATGGACACGAGTTGAAAAATTCCTGTATGAGAAAAGTATAAGGTTATCAAAGCTGAAACCAAAAACAAGAAATATCTCAAAAATTAACTCCACGAAAAAAAAGTATATAACATAAATTGTGTGTTTTAATGCGCTCTACATTTTTTGTGTGGTCGGTTTTTGTCCATCTCTTACGGCTTAGCAGTTATGCATAATTTTGTAAAATTCATCCAGAATAAAGTAAACTTCAGAGGCTATTCCTAGAAAATTCAAAATATACATATTATTTGTCAGGTAAAAGTCTTTAACATGCGACATTTTAATACAAATAAAAATGTTTGAAAAAAGTTCCATGTAAAGGGTAGTTTGGGGTGGAAGGATTTTTCTCAAAATCTTTGTGTCGCATCCCTGGAAGATACTAAACTTAAATACCAAGTTTGGTGTTTTACCGACTTTTCGTTTTTGATTTATCGTGTTCACAGGTACACGGACACGAACACACACACACACACACACGGACCTTTTTATGAAAATGCTTTTTTTTTTTTTTTGGATACAGGGGACCCTAAAACATATATTTCCGGTGAAATCTCGGTATCGAATTTTT
The DNA here is from genome assembly GCA_030762935.1 of Hymenopus coronatus. Taxonomy (NCBI): domain Eukaryota; kingdom Metazoa; phylum Arthropoda; class Insecta; order Mantodea; family Hymenopodidae; genus Hymenopus; species Hymenopus coronatus. The sequence goes on from CM060897.1 coordinate 36,352,995, forward strand.
GGGTGGAGTGCAATACCTTCTCTATACCCTATGTACAAAGTACGTATACAGAAAGTAAAAATGAATCATCGTTCCGGTTTCCCTCGTTTCCCCAACACCCGCTTGGAACAATACTAAGCCAGCAAAGCAAGGACTAAGAAAGATATCAGCATATTTTCAATATTTTATTGCCAAACAGGGAATATAACTGGTAACAATAGAATTACAACTGATACAGAGAGAGTAATAGGCAGTGAAGGATGACTATGACAGAGTTTTCCAGCTCTCTGACGATCATTGTGGTACCCCACCTCTTAGGCCGGACAGCAACTGAAAAATGTCCATGTTTCAACATAAACCTAATATAATAATTTATACTATGAACACAGGATATGATAGGGCACTGTCGGAAGGGATCCGGCACCGAACCTGAGGTTATTGTGCTTATACCCCACGAGGGACGCCCCCAGGAGAGAGGAATGAGGTAAGAGGAGACACCGGGTGGCCGGAACAGAGCGACGGTACAGCAAAAAAACGTCAATGCTCATTTGAAATCATTGGCGGCAACATTTTTGGAAGCGGGTATTGCAAAGCTTGTGCACAGGTACGATAAATGTCTGAATCTTTTTGGTGATTATGTTGAAAAGTAACCATAAGTGAACAAAACTTTTAGTAATAAAATAATTGCTTTCTATGAACTTGTCTTTTATTTATAGCCTATCGGAGGTTGAAAAAGAAAACGGCCCTCGTAGATATTTTAAAATTCAAACTATTAACAAAGAATACCTCGTAAATGGTCACAAAAATTTAATTGGTATTAACTGCAAGCGTTAACAAAAGACATTCAGAATGAAAAGACTTCAGAGGCTATTCCCAGGAATTTTAATATACATACTTCATTAACTCAAAAATATCTTAAATATAATGTATTCAGTTAATATCTTAGAAGTAATTTTTGTAATATAAAACATATTATGTTTACTATTCACATGATTTCTCTACCTGTTCTAAAAACAAACTTTCCTTACAGAAGGTTATTCTTTTATCTACTTCATGTTGAGATAAACATTAGCAGAAATGGTCTTATTACTTCCTTCCTTGTAAGAAGAATGCAAATAAGGAACTATATCAGATATTTTAAATATATCGCTGGGTATGTGAAACACTTGAAATTCGGTTCTCTTTTCATTCCCGGGGGTAAAACAAAAGAGATGAAACAAGATTGACTTCCCGCTTGAAAACATTTTAAATAGTTTCAAATTGAAACTAATAACAAGGAAAATCTCAGAAACAGTTAACACTAAATATATTGTATGTATGTGTGTGTATGTGTGTGTGTATGTGTGTATGTGTGTATATGTGTATGTATGTATGTATGTATGTATGTCTGTCTGTATGTATGTATGTATGTATGTGTGTATGTATGTATGTATGTATGTATGTATGTATGTATGTATGTATGTATGTATGTATGTATGTATGTATGTATGTATGTCTGTATACATGTATGTATGTATGTATGTATGTATGTATGTATGTATGATGTATGTGTGTGTATGTATGTATGTATGTATGTATGTATGTATGTATGTATGTATGTATGTATGTATGTATGTATGCATGCATGCGTGCATGTGTGTATGTGGTATGTGTGTATGTGTGTGTATAGCAACCATCTTTTGCTATCACTTTAACCTATGCTACTTCCTTATTTTGCTTCTACTTACAGGGAAGTAAGTAATAAGACTATTTCTGCTAATTTTTTGTCACTTAGCATGAAGTAAATAGAAGCATAAACTCTTTAACAAAAATTTGTTGCAGAGAGATAGACAAAGTCATATGAATGGATTACATCAGATTTTGTTTTTAATTTAGGGATCTTAGATTTCCTACGAAATCTCTAAATCGAATTTTTGGATGGAATATAATATCGTCTCTATCTACTCTGTATATTGTACAGATATGCTAGAGAAAGTAAAAAAGAAACATTTTTTTCCAGCAACGGTGGCTTTGAGATACAAGCCAATTCTTCGTGGCACACATCTCTGGTAAATACTGAATTTAAATATCATGTTTAGTATTTCTTCAAACTGTTTTTTTGTTTTATGCTTTTCATAGAGAGACACAAACACACACGCACACACATGCGGAAATCGTTTTATATTATTTTTATTCAGCCAATATTAAAATGTGTACATCCCGGTGAAACCTTGATTTTAAATTATTGGATAAAATAAAATACTTCCTTTACTTAGATAAGCATTAGAGAAAGTAAAATATGTCTCGAGATTTATGTGGATATATAAAACAATTGCGACTAGAAACCAACATGGAATAGTTAAGAACTGCTTTGTCTACGGCCACAGAGAAAAAGCGTGCTAGGTATTTCTGTCTGGCGGGCACGGAAAATCCAATATTTTAAGGCCGCAAAAAGTGCAGAATAAACGCAACGCTTTGGTGTGTGCGCTTCGTATGAAGCAGACCTTTTCCCATTCTCAGCTAAGAGGGAATAATCACATTCCTGGGACACTTACAACCTTTAAAGTTTCGCAAAAAAAGACATGCCCTCTTGCCTGGATCATGAAACGCATTTCGCTTTAAAACAGATAGCTTGAATCAGTCTGCTTTTGTATATTATATAGAGGGCAGAGCACACATTTTGTGTGAAGAGAATTTTGAAGTAAACTAATGAAAAGTTCTACAAAATTAAACAAGATTACGTTTTTAACAACAAATTTAAGGTATACAGTTCGTTAGTCTTGCAAGTATCTAAAATATTACACATGTTAATTCATTTTAAAAAAAATGAACAAAAATGACATTTTTCTTGCAAAGAGTATTTTGGGATGGAGGGATTTTTGTGAAATTTTCCTGTTACCTTCGTTTGTGAGCTTTACTGCTCGCTCTCTCTCTGTCTCTGTTTCTCTCTCTCTCTCGCTTTCTCTCACACACAGTGATCATTTCTTTGAGTGTTTATTTTTGTGTTTGATGTATCTTAGGACAGAATATTTCCTGCGATAAAAATACACGCACGCGCGCACACACAAATGATTGAAAGAGTTTTCAATATATGTTGCCCATATTTCTGCTACCATTATTCGTTGCGAGCTTATTTTCTTATTCTCTCACGTACTATGCACATAGCAGATAGAGAAGGTATTGTATTCCACCCAAAAATTCGATGTCGAGATTTCACCGGAATAATCTGAGGTACACTGAATTAAAAAGAAAAAATATTGTTAGAATATTGTTGTCTGTGGACAGCCCAGTTAAAAATCGAAAAGACTATTAAATACAAAACTTGGTATTTAAGTTTAGTATATTCCTCCACGGATGCGATACAAAGAAAATTCCCTCACACCAAACTACCTTTTACATGAAAACTTTTTGAAAATGTTTTTATCAAAATGACTATCGATTTTGAATGAAAGCACCGTATATTAAATATGTTTACAAATACATACATCTTGACTTTTCTGGGAATATTCTCTAAATACCTCTTCATTTAGCATGAGTTTTGAATAACTGGCAAATTGCAAGAAACGGAGAAAAACTTACTGCACAAAAAATGTAGCTTTCGTTAAAATACACAATTTGTGTGATATACATTTCTCCCCTCTAGATTTAACGGTTTCTGAGATATTCTTTCTTATGGTTTCAATTTTAAGTTTTTCTCAAATGGGAGGTCATCTTTTGTTTTATCTCTGTTTGTTTTATTTCCAGCTGTGCAAAGCAAACCGAATTTCAATTGTTTCACATATCAACCGGCTTTTCAAAAGATTTGACCATCACTTTAGTCTACATTATTCCCTTATTTCCCTTCTACTTACAAGTAACTCGTACACGCTTTCTGCTAATATTTTTATCGATTACCACGATATAGATAAAGGAATAATCTAGCCTTCTCTAGAAAATATAGTTTCTCTATAAACTATAGTTTGTAGAGAGGCCGTGTGAATCTGAATTATTACTTTCTCTACACGTACTAGGTACATAGTATATAGAGAAGGTATTGTATTGCACCCAAAAATTCGATACCGAGATTTCTCCGGAAATACATGTTTTGGGTCCCCCTTAATAAAAAAAAAAATTTGGGGGAAAAGGTCCGTGTGAGCGTATGTGTGAGTGTGTGTATGTGTTTGTCTGTGTGTCTGTGGGCAGCATAGCTCAAAAGTCCGTTAAAAACTTGATATTTAGGTTTGGTATCTTCCAAGGATACGACACGAAGATTTTCAAGAAAATCTCCCCGCTCCCAACTACCCTTTACATGGAACTTTTTTCGAAAATTTTGATTTTCTAAAAAAATGGCTCTAACGATTTTGATTAAAACTTCGTATATTAAAGATATTTCCCTGATAAATAAAACGTATATCTTGAATTTTTTGGGAATAGCCTCTGAAGACTACTTTATTCTGGATGAATTTTACGGAAATTTGCATAACTGCTAAATCGAAAGAGATGGACAAAAACTTGTCTCACAAAAAACGTAGAACCAGTTCAAACACGCAATGTATGTTATTTACATTTTCTATGGAGTTGATCGTATTTTTAGCTATTTCTTGTTTTTGGTTTCACCTTTAAAAGCATTCTTTTCTCATACAGGAATTTGTCAACTCCTGTCCATGCAAACAAAGGAACTTCAGTCACATAGCAACCAGTTTTTCACTATCCCTTTAACCCATAGTACTCCGTTATTTGGCTTCTACTTACAAGGAAGCAAGTAAGACTATTTCTGCTAATATTTTCTCGATTAGCATGAAGTAAATAGAAGTCTAAGCATTTTAATAATAATTTGTTGAAGTGATGCAGAGAAAGTCATGTGAATGGAATACATAAGATTTTTTTTTGCTTTCACTATACGAACTATGTATATAGTGTATAGAGAAGGTATTGCACTCCACCTAAAAATTCGATACCGAGATTTCAGCGGAAATATATGTTTTAGGATCACCTTTATAAAAAAAAAAGCATTTTCACAAAAAGGTGTGTGTGCGTGTGTGTGTGTGTGAGTGTGTGTCCGTGTGTCTGTGAACACGATAACTCAAAAACGAATAATCGGTAAAATACCAAACTTGGTATTTAAGTTTAGTATCTTCCAGGGATGCGACACGAAGATTTTGAGAAAAAACTCTCCACCCCAAACTACCCTTTACATGAAACTTTTTTCGAAAATTTTGATTTTCATTAAAAATGGCTCTAACGATTTTGATTAAAATATCCTATATTAAAGATATTTACCTCACAAATAAAATGTATATCTTGAATTTTCTGGGAATAGCCTTTTTTTGGATGAATCTTACGGATTTTGCATAACTGCGAAACCGTAAGAGATGGAAAAAAACTTACCACTCAAAAAATTTAGAGCACGTTAAAACACACAATTTGTGTTATATACATTTTTTGCGTGGAGTTGATCGCATTTTCGATTTATTTGTTTTTGGTTTCAGCTATAAAAAATATACCTTTTTCATACAGGAATTTGTCAACTCCTGTCCATACAAACAAAGGAACTTCAGTAACATAACAACCAGCTATTGACAATCATTTTAACCTATGGTACTTCCTTATTTCCCATCTACTTGCAAGGAAGCAAGTAATAAGACTGTCTCTGCTGTTTTTTTCTTTTCTTGATTACCATGAAGTGAATATAAGCATTAGCTTTTTAAAAATAATTTGTTGCAGAGATGTAGAGAAAGACATGTGAATGGAACACATCAGATGTTTAGAAAACGGTCCGTGTGTGTCGGTGTGTCTGTGGACAGCATAGCTCAAAAATGAATGGACTGTTGAATACCAAGCTTGGTATTTAAGTTATGCATCTTCTAAGGATGCAACACGAGGATTTTCAAGAAAATCCCCACACTCTAAACTACTCTTTATATGTAACTTTTTTCGAAAATTTTGATTTTCTCAAAAATGGCTCGAACAATTTTGATTAAAATACCTTATATTAAAGATATTTATCTGCCACATAAAATGTATATCTTGAATTTTCTGGGAATAGCCTCTGAAGACTAGTTTATTCTCGATGAATTTTACGGAATTTTGAATACGTGCTAAACCGTAAGAGATGGACAAAACTTACCACACAAAAATGTAGGGCACATTAAAACACACAATTTATGTAATACATGTGTTTTCCGTGGTGTTGATCATTCTTGGGATATTCCTTGTTTTTGGTTTTACCTTTAAAAAGCTTACACTTTTCTCATACAGGAATTTGTCAACTCCTGTCCATACAAACAAAGGAACTTCAGTTACATAGCGACCAGCTTTTGGGTATGGTACTCCCTTATTTCGCTTCCACCTAGAAGTAAGCAAGTAATAAGACTATTTCTGTTACTTTTTTTCGATTAGCATGAAGTATATAGAAGCATAAACTTTTTAACAATAATTTGTTGCAGAGATGTAGAGAAAGTCATGTGAATGAAACACATGAGAATTTTTTTTTTCTTTTATTTCATTCTTGTATACCGACTCTAAGATTATATACCTGTGTAAACACACAGCTAATTGTAAAATCTTTATATGGTTTTATACAAAATACTGCTATGTCAAAATGTAGTTGTATTTCTAGTAGTATTTTTTTTATTTATTTCATTTGTATAGCTCCCTTTAACTTCACTGGCCATATCGGGGGCTTTCACTTGGGAAACAAGTTGTTTTACTGTCGGGTTAGAATGTTAGATTAATCAATATTTATATTATTAAACACACACACACACAGCCGGGAATCGAACCCGGGATCTCCGGGTGAAGAGTCAGCTCACTGACCACTCGACCACGGAGGCAGTCTTCCATAGTATTATTGATGTTTACTTGCAGAAATTAGCATAAAATAGCGTTTTTAAGTGAAAATGAAATAATCATAAAACCCGCCTGGATAGTGTGGTGGTAGCGTATCTGCTTCACATTCAACAGGTCGTGAGTTCGAATCTACTTTAGGGCGATGTACCCGGATAAGGTTTTCCCTTTTCCTAAGAAGACGACTGTCGAGTAACTTTAAGCTCCATGGACCCCAAGATCATTTGAGCATCATTTCACCAATTTCAATCATCTTTCGATATGACCAACCAGGTTAAAGGACGTTAAACTACACAACAAAAAAAAAAAACAAGAAAGAAAAAAAAAACAAACCTTATATTGTTTTAAATTGCCCTGTATGAGGGTGTGAGTCTTTATTGAAAAACGGTTCCATTTAGCTAGCATAAAACATGCGAGACTTGACACGCAATATATATAGTTTCATTTTTTATATCACCTTTAACTCTATGGTCATATCAGAGGGCTTTGACTGTAGAAAAAACTCGTTGGCTGAAGGTTATTTGAAATTGGATTTTAATCAACTCTAACTTGAATCACATCCTCTATGCATACTTCCAGACGCTAGGGAAAGTTTGTAATTTAGGAAAAGTTTCCCCACCCCAATACCTCTTGGGTTGAGAGGCCAGAAATTGACCACTGGATCACAGAAACACTTTGATGAAATATTCATATCGATTTTTGGTTAAAATACAATATTTCATCTATCTACTATGGATAAATGGTTATTGCAGAAATAGGGATTAGAAACAGAGGAGGACTGAACAATAAACCTCAGGAAAGAAGAAATAAGGCGAGAGAAAAAAAAAAGGGCGACTGAATCGGTTGATTGTACGCTTAGCACAGTGGGGTGTTTAACGTTTCCAGAATGAACGTCCCGGTAGCCAGACAAGTTGCGTAGAAGTTTATATACTCGGACATAAATAGTTATCTCCTTCAAGTTCATCTATTGCACATAGTGCGCCTAAACGTGCTGCTTGAAAGCAAGTAACAGTCAAAACAATGTTGGATAGGTAGAGTGAGAGTGAAAACTTCAATGCCATAGCCGGCTGCTCTTCCACTGAGCTACCTGGGACTTAAAGTACTTACGTCATCGCCTTTGGGGTTATCATTTCAAAATAATCTGAGATCACCTTATGGTTTACCGGAAAACATGCGAGTCAGTTGAGGAATTCAATGCTATGCCGGAATGTGTGCCATGGTAACTCAGCATTGAAATGAAATGGCGTTTTATTTATGGACGCTCTTTAACTGCTGTGGTTCTCAACGTCCCATTCTATACTGAGCGTGAAAGACCGCTTAATTTTGCTCATACGTCTCTCTATCAGGCTTGAGGTTCTTTTACGTGCCATAAATCTACGACACGGGACCCACGGCTTTACTTTCCTTCCGAAGGAGGCCATGCTAAGGATTTTTACGCCCGAAAAAATCCATCGTCCTCCGCCGGGGTTGACCCCGCGACCTTGGGTATATGAAGTTAGCATGGTAACCATTATACCACGGAGGTCGATGTGGTAGCTCAGAGGAAGAGCAACCGACTAGAGACTGGGAGATCCGTGGATCAAATCCCAGCTATAGCAATGAACTTTTCAGTCTGACTCTACCTATCCGACGCCTATTCTACACACGGATTGAGTGAAAAAACAATTAAACCAATCAAAACAATGTTTGCTTTTGATTAATCTGCTCCAAAGATGGTAAAGACAGTCTCATCGGCTGGAAAAGTGATGGCAATGATTTTTTGGGTACAGCGTGTCGTATTCATTGACTTCTGGGAAAAAGGAAAAACAATAAAATTACTGGAAAACATGACGTGATTCAACAAGAACCTAAAGGGGATATGGCCCCAAATGGCGAAGAAGTGATGTTTCACTCCGGAGTTGTCACCGCCAAACTGCATGAATTACGTTATTAGCTGATGCCGCACCCACACGTACACCGGACCTGGCTCCCTGCAATTTCGTCTTGTTTCCAAGCATAAAAAAGTAACTTTAGATAATATGAGCAGCTCAACGTCGAGACAGAGAGTATTTTGCCGAGATTGACAGTTTCAATTTTTGGAGGCGTTTAAACAATGGCAGGAGCATTTGGAGAATTGCATATTTTCAAAAGAGGACTACGTAAAAATTAAAAATTAATATAACAATCATTTGTATTAGAAAAAAATCTGATTTGTGTTCCATTCACATGACTTTCTCTATATCTCTGCAACAAATTATTGTTAAAAAGCTTTTGCTTTTATTTACTTCGTGCTAATCGAGAAAAAAATTAGCAGAAATGGTCTTATTACTTGCTTCCTTGTAAGTAGAAGCGAAATAAGGGAGTACCATAGGTTAAAGTGATAAGCAGAAGCTGGTTGCTATGCGACTGAAGTTCCTTTGTTTGTATGGACAGCAGTTGACAAATTCCTGTATGATTTTCGAAGCTGAAACTAAAAAAAAGAAACGATCAACTCCAGGAAAAAAATGTACATAACAGAAATTGTGTGTTTTAACGTGCTCTACATTTTTGTACGACAAGTTTTTCTCCATCTCTTATGGTTTAGCAGTTATGGAAAATTCCGTAAAATTCATCCAGAATAAAGTAGTCTTCAGAGGCTATTCCTAGAAAATTCAAGATAAACATTTTATTTGTCAGGTAAATATCTTTAATACACGAAATTTTAATCAAAATCGTTATATCCATTTTTGAGAAAATCAAAATTTTCAAAAAAAGTTCCATGTAAAGGGTAGTTTGTGGTGAAAGAATTTTTCTCAGAATCTTCGTGTCGCATTCCTGGAAGATACTAAACTTAAATACGAAGTTTAGTATTTTCCCGACTTTTCGTTTTTGAGTCATCGTGTTCACAGACACACGGACCTTTTTCTGAAAATACCGTTTTTGGATACAGGGGACCCTAAAACGTATATTTCCGGTGAAATCTCGGTATCGAATTTTTTAGTGGAGTACAATACCTTCTCTATACACTATGTACAGAGTTCGTTTAGAGAAAGTAAAAATGTCGTCTTTATTCCTAACACGGGTACTCAGAGCAGTGGCATTAATTCTAAACACGTTTTTGTTAAATTAACTTTTAAATTTGAATATTGTATTCAACTCACATTCAGGATCATTCTTATCCAATACAGTATAGCCAGGAAGTGTTAATAATACAGTATAGAATCTTTTACCATAAACTGGAGCTAATTTGGCCCTTAATGAGTTACTCTGAGCCAACTGTGAAAAATATTTTTATGTATATATACACATATATACTTCATTTTTTTTATTGTTTCATTTATATAGCCCCCTTTAACATCTAAGGTCATATCGGGGGCTTTCCATGAAACAACTCGTTGTCTGTAGGTACTTTTACGTTGATTTAAATCATTTAGTTTAACTCAAACACGCACACATTCACACTCTCATACAAACTTCCCGACTCTGTGAGGGATAGGGAAAAATTACCCGCCTCACCCCGGAATCGAACCCGGGACCCCCGGGTGAGAAATCAGCTAGCTGACCACTTGACCACGGAGGCAGTCTCATTTTATGTTGTTTTCAATGTGAGAAACGTTATTACCAGGTGAAAAAAATTTAAATGGCGTGTTATTTATGGACGCTCTTTAACTGCTGTGGTTCTCAGCGTCCCATTCTATATTGGGCGTAAAAGACCGCTTAATTTTGCTCAGGGGCCTCTCTATCAGGCTTGAGGTTCTTTTGCGTGCCGTAAATCTACGACACGGGCCCAACGAAGGAAGCCATGCTAAGGATTTTTACGCCCGAAAAAATCCATCGTCCTCCGCCGGGTTTGAACCCGCGACCTTGGGTATATGAAGTTAGCATGGTAACCATTACACCACGGAGGGCGACTTATTACACGGTGGCCTAACCTACCTGTATTTAATGTGTGCAGATATTCCTTGGTACGTTAAAAGGGTTGCAGAAATATTTCCCTGTTTAGTTCTGTTATTCTTTTAATGCACCAGGGGATAGTATTAGTTAAGGGAACTTGAAGAGCATTAAAAGGTATAATTTATATTCGAGATCATAAAGAACCTATGTCAATAGAGGTGCAAGACTTTTATGGTAAAATGTTAAAAAGAATGATACAAAGAAACAGACCTCTGAAAATATAAAGAGAATTATTCCTCATCGTTATCTGGTTATTACTTAGGTAATATAGGGGCAGTCGGGTAACCTGGTATTGCTCTCATATTACCCAGAGGAGTTCAAAGTTTTGGGAAATCTAGTAAACTTAGGAATAATGACATGTCAATACCATGAAATCACGAACAGCATACTTAAAAATACGGCATTTCCCCTATTTTAAGCCCATCTATTTAATGAGAGTAATAATGGGTTATATTTCACATTGTATGCACATTAAAATGAAAATATATTGGAAAATATACCCTTTGTTGTATATTATATACACTACGAAATATAACGAATTATTATTCTCATATAATAGGAGTCCCCGAAATTGGGGTAATCTAGTATTTTTTTAAGATTACGACGTTGATGGTGATGAATTGTGATAATCCAAAAATTAATAGTTTTCTTCAAGTGTCGAGGTCCTCTATGTAATATGAAAGTAATGAATCCAAATGTCATATTGGATACAATATAAAATTATATACTTTACAAAGTGGGTTGAAGCAATCCCTTAAGGGCCAAATTAGCTCCAGTTTATAGTAAAAGGCTCAATACTGTATTATTATAACACTTCTTGGCCATACTGTATCAGATAAGAATGATCCAGAACTCATTATTCAAATTTTAAAGTTACTTTAACAAAAATTTCCCGAGTTAATACCACAATGCTGTGTGGTATTAACTTACTTGTTCGTAATTCTGCCCCAATGGAGTTATTTTACACGCCAGTAAATCTACTGACTTGAGGATGTCTATTTTTTTTTTTTTTTTTTTTTTTTTCCTTCCTAAGTTCCGAAGGCTTGTCGGATCTCCGGCGCTGCATTCCTATTTCCTCTTTTTTTATAGTTGCCCTACATTTCATTTGTATACCTATTTGATTTATTGTTTGCTTTTTGCTTCCAAATTCACATACATACACACATTAAGAAACACACAAACACCCATGCCCAATGCGGGACTCGAAACCACGATCCCGTGCGCCACAATGCACCAAAGCTAGGCACTTTAGCGAGCGCGGCCATAGGGACCGGCACTTTGACGTACACTTAAAAACCATCGATGTGGGCCGTGTTTGAACCCGTGGAGTTGAAATCAGAATGCCAGCATCAAACCAACTGTACCACCAAGACTGACAGGGTATTTGTTGAACCATCCTCGTAATACACCCCAGCATTCACCTACCGACTTGTGTAACACACGAAAAACCACAAAGGCCAGGGTGGACGGTCCAACAGGAATCGAACTCAGGAAATGAATGAGAGTTGGATAGGTCTTGTTGCACAGTGAAATGTTATTTAAATTACAACGTATATACCACAGGTATGTTGCTGCGTGCTACTACATCGTATTCATGACGAAGAAGCATTTGCAGAGCGATATAAAGAGCTTTTATCATCGATCCCAACCCCTCTTCAATAACTTTGGCCAACATTCCAACTTTCGTTCTTGGCAAAGCGCCTTTATCGACGAAATCTGAGGCCACACAGCGCTAACTTTCTAATATCTGCAAGAGCTCTTCGCTACTACAAGTTGGACTTTTCCTGGGTTCGATAAAACACCATATCCGCCTAACTTGTACGTGAAGGTAAGGCAAGCGGGAGCTCCAAGTTTCCATGGCAATCTACTCTCATGCATAATAACACTGTCATTACCGATCTCTGGTGGTGGTTCACAGAAACTAGGGATGGCAACGTAATGTCTTCTATTTAACTGTTACATTATCACAACTGGAGCAATTAGAACAAACGTTCCCATTAGCAGTTACAAAAGTAATAACGGCATAAAGTAACTGATTATTACGTAACGGTTACAGAAGTAGCAGTGACATAAAATAACTGGTTATTCAGAAACGGCTACAAAAATAACAGGGTAGAAAGTAAGTAGTCACTCAGTGTCTATTAAAAAGAACTGGAACAACAAATACCTAACAGAGGTAAAAAGTAACCAGTTACCAATATCGGTTTTAAAATAACTGGAATAGAGATTTAACAGTTACCCGAATAACTGCGATAGCTTACAGGTATTTCAATAATAGGTAACTGGTTACTCAGTATGCCTAAAGTAACAGTGACAGAATGTAACCGATTATTTAATAACAGCTATAAAATTACAGGGCAGAAAATAACTAGTTACTCAGGATCGAATCAAAGGTAACTGGCAGAGAAAATACCAAACAGAGGCAGAAAGTAACTTTTACTAGAATCGGCTACTGTTACTGTTACTCATAACTGCGACAGAAAGTATCTGGTTATTCAGTAAATGCAGTAGAAATTTAGTAGTTACTCAGTAAAGATTACAAAAATAACTGGTTTAGACATCTACAGTAACAATGCCAAAGTTAATGAGAATTGAAAGAAAATAGTTACACAGTAACGTTTACAAAAACAACCGGACAGTAACTAGTTACTCAGTATTGTTAAAATCTAACTCGGACCAAAAGTAAATATGTTTCTCTTATCGGCTACAAAAGTAAGTGGGATAGACATTTTCGCAGTAGCGGTTTGAAAAAAGAATGGGAACAGTAATCAGTTGCTCAGTAACGAGGACAGAGTGTAACCAGTTACTCAGTAACGGTTAGAAAAGTAACTGCGACGAATATTCTCTAGGTATGAACAAGCTTAGCCAGAATCACCAAAGTAATGTATCTGCAGGTTTGTACTAGTACATAGGCCGAAGTTTAAATGATCTCCCCCCTCTCTCCCTTAACTATAAGAGGAGTTGAAATGCCCCACCTTGCCAGCGTTAAAATTTGACTCACTATCTCAGCAACTATTTAAGATGAGCTAAACTTTTCAAGGTATATTCAGCAATAACTTTACTGTTGATTGATGAAAAATAGTATACTTCTGTTTCTTAGAAGGAAAGGTATGATTTCTTTTTAAATAAAGCCTTAAAACTATGTTGTAAACATGATTTTTAAATCTTAAAAAATAAATAATCCATACTTTTAAAAACGTTTTCGTTAAAATTAAAACAATAAGGAATATCTCGGAAATGATGAACTCTAAAATAAAAATGTATATGACAAATGTGTTTTGACGAGATCTGCAGTTTTTTTTCTATTTCTTACAGTTTACCAGTTACGCAAAATTCAGCAAAAATCGTCCAGAATAAATAGGTCTTCAGAGGCTATTCCAAGAAAATTTAAGGCATAAATTGTGATATATATTATTTGTTATATAAATATCTTTAATATATATTTTTTAATGAAAATCGTTTGAGCCATTTTTAAGAAAAACAAAACTTTCAAAACATTTTCCATGTAAAGGGTAGTTTGGGTGGGGATTTTTTTGTTGAAAATCTTCGTGTTGCATCCTCTGGAAGATACTAAACATAAATATCAAGTTTGGAATTTAATGGTATTTTCGTTTTTGAGCTGTGCTGTCCTCAGATACACACAAACACGCACATATGAACCTTGTTCTAAAAATATTCCTTTTTTTTTTTTTTTTTTACTTAAAACATATATTTCCGGTGAAATCTCGACATCTAATTGGGATACAATCACTTCTCTAGCACGTACATGTGCACATACAATGCACATACGTGCTAGAGAAAGTAAAAATAATAGTATTACACAACCGATCGCGCAAGCGTGCTGGCTATGGCTGCACAGTGTACTAGAATCTGCGAGATTTAACTTGTCAGGTCTAGAAGAAAGAAGAGAGAAACACTTACCCTCTTGTTGTTCCTCTCTTTACGGTGACAGTTGTATTTGCAAAGAGCATATAGCAATTTAACAGGCAATAGAAGGTTGGAAGGTGTGCGTGCCTTCCAAGAATTTAGACAGAGCAGGCAGAGTGATCCGAAGACAACGACAGAACCAAACCGGACAGGTTACATTTCATAGAGAATATAGGGCTGCCCTTGGAGGATTCCTTGAGTAGGAGCGGTGTGGGAGATGGAGGGGATTATAGGTTCCTAGCAACACACTAATTCTAGTGTTTTTCCTTTTCCTTATACTCAGCGACGCCCAACATTCAGCGAAATGTGGATTTATCTCAACCCATTTGTTTGCATAGTGGCAGGCACACATCTCCCTAATGAGAGGCTCGGGATCTGTGGGTTGGGTTCCGGGCGGCGTCGGAGGCGTTAAATCCTGAACCTTTAGGGATCCCGTCCATGCTTGCGCCCGTCGTCAGCACTTCGGATCTCTTTTCTCATCCCTACAAAGGACCTAGGGCATACTTGCGGTACAATGTCCCTGTGACTGGGAACCCTGCCCATGGACCGTAATACTAATCCGAATCCGCTTCCCGAGTTACAATGATATAAATTTCTAAGCGGGTTCAATGCCAAATTGAACGGGGGAATTTTTCGTTAAGCAGAATCATTGCCTGTGCTCTGCAGAGTCTAGGAGTGAATGCAATGTGTTCAATTAAGTGTTAAAAAATAATTCAGATAGTAAAACCACCTCCAATAAGTTTTTTCTTGAAGTCAAAGCCAGCATTATTACCATAGAAGTCATAGGGGATATACAAATGAAACAATAAAATAATTTCGGGGGTCCCAGGTTCGATTCCCGGCTGGGGCGGGGCATTTGCTTAAACCAGAATTATTCCCTTTCCCCACAGAGTCTGGAAGTATGGAAGTGACAATGAATGAGTGTGTTTAATGATATAAAATTATTAACATGAGCTCCCGATATGACTATTGAGTTTAAAGAGGGCAATACAAATGAAACAAAAATAAATAAATAAATAAATAAATAATATAAAAAAATAATCCCTAGGACCGACCAATCAAGCTTTTTTTTTTTTTCGTAATTTTTCACTAAGCTAAATGCCGGATTCGATATTTAATATCACAACCCAACGTTGCACCTTCTGTCTCAATCAATAGTAAAACTAAAAATAGATGAAGACTGTGATTGCTCTGGTATCTATTCACAAATAGTGAAAGCAGTAGACAGGACGGCACCCTAATCCCATGGCTCGTCGCGAAGCTAAGTGTATGATGTAGGAGGGTGAAACCTCGAAGACTACACTTCGCCATCTGACTACGGATGGGCAGCTAGAATCAACTGACTCTGGTACCATCTGGCAGTACGTTACGAGGATGAGACTTTGAAGGCTACTGTCCACCACATACCGTCGATGAGATATCCTACCGAACAGATCAAAGTTGTTAAGCGCGTAACATAAAATAGAATTTTAACAAAATATCTTTCCTATCTTCTTTCTTTCCTTCCATGCATACCCTCCTTGTATGAGAATTTATACTCCCCAGGATTTACAAACCACCTGCTGGATCAGAGAGCAGCCAGGATGGGTGATCAGCTAGATGCTTTGTACGAAAATGTGGAGAAGAAAAATGTCGTGTTATTTATGGACGCTCTTTAACTACTGTGGTTCTCAGCGTCCCATTCTAAATTGGGCGTGAAAGACCGCTTAGTTTTGCTCAGAGACTTCTCTATCAGGCTTGAGGTTCTTTTACGTGCCGTAAATCTACGACACGGCTTTACTACCCTTCCGAAGGAAGCCATGCTAAGGATTTTTACACCCAAAAAAAATCCATCTTCCTCCGCCGGGTTTGAACCCGCGACCTTGGGTGTATGAAGTTAGCATGGTAACCACGAAGGGCAACGAAAGTGTGGAAGTGGATGATATGAAATGATGGTAAAATGGTTGCCAGGAAAACTTTGTGTTGAGCCGCGGAGGAAACAGAAATACTCGAGATACGTACCGCCCCCTGGGATTGAACGCGTGCAAACTAGGTGAGAGGCTGCAGCGCCGTATTTAAAAATATCTGATATGTTCCATTCACCTGACCTTCTCTACCTGCCACTCAAACTATTCTTACATAAGATTATTCTTTTATCTACATCATGATAATCTAGATAAACTTTAGCAGATTTAGCCTTATTACTTGCTTTCTTGTAAGCGGAGGGAAATAAGCCAAACTATGTTAAAGCGATGTCCAAATCTTTTAAAAGCTGGTCGTTATAGGAAACAATTGAAACTCAGTTCTCCTTGGAAGATCAGGAATAAAACAAAAAAGAAATGGAACGAAAGATGACTTTCAGTCTGAGAAAAATTTAAGTATTTACAACTGAAACCAATAACAGGATATATCTCTGGAATGGTTAACGCCACAAAAAATAATAAAAATAAGTAAGTGGCATAAATTGTGTGTTTTAAAAATATCTATATTTTTGTGAGGTTTTTGTCTCTTTTACGGTTTACCAGAGATGCAGAAGTCATCCAGAATGAAGAGGCCGTCAGAGGCATTCCCAGAAAATTCAAGATTTACGTTTGTCATATAAATATCTTAAACGTGTGGAATTTTAATCATAATCGTTAGAGCCATTTTTTTGAGAAAATTATAATTTTCATGTAAAAGGTAGTTGGGGTGGGAGATTTTTCCAAAAATCTTCCTATGGTATCCTTAAAAGATACTGAACTTAAATAGGAAGTTTGATATTTAAATGACATTTAGCTTTTGAGTTATGCTGTCCACAGACACACACAGAGATCTTTTTCCAAATTGTTTTATTCAGAGGACCTTAAAACGCGTGTTTCCGGTGAAATTTCTGTATCACATTTTTTTGGGTACAATATACTTCTAGCTAATCTGTAAATTGTACATAGGTGCTAGAGAAAGTGAAAAATAACAATACAAATAAAAGGAATAACAAAAATATCAAAGAAATAAAATTGCTTTCATTTTTATTACAGTTTGTACCTATGTAGAGAAACTCAATTACGGCTCCACTATACTCTCTAGAACATAAGACCAGGCCTTTGTTACAGACGCACCTTCCTTGCCTGCTCCTATTACACACGGTCACTTGGGAGTGCTAACAAGAAGGAGCGGCGTCTCATTATCACTGTAGCACGCTATACACTCCTCCAGATCACGGCAGTGTGTGTGGGATATAAAAGCGAACAAGAAACAATGGCACTGGTGGTTTGGGAATTCTCTGCACTTCCACAATATTGCTCTCTCCCCCTCTCTCTTGATTCATCCTCCTGCTTGTGGTTCAGCTTCTTCTTCGGCGGCCTTCCTAAAAGATCTGGCTATTATCCAGTCTTTATCTACAGCATTAGATGTAACCACGTGCACGACTGAGCTTTGTGCCGAGTTCAGAAGTTTCAGAAATAATACGCTCTTTAGTACCTATCTTTAGTGAGTAGAGTAAATTCTACACTTCAACCGGACATTCCATATAGAGCTTTCACCAGAAACACATGTTTTGAGGTCCTCTGAATAAAACAAAAACTATTTTCAAAATATACGAGGTATGATAAAAAAATAACGGAATCTTTTTTTTTTAATTTTGCGGGCTTTATACAACTGATTTTCAACAACTAAAAATTATCTTGTAGGTACACAAGTTGCTGAAGTATGTTTGCATTTTCAGTTGTTTTAAATACTTAGTTTATTCTTGTTAGTTAAAAAGGTTATACGTGTTTTCGAAGACTCAGCGAATTTGCATTACATTTAGCTTGAAAAATAGAATTAAGTGTTCGAAATGTTGGCTGTGGCTTTTGACAAATCTACAAGGTAAGATAAGGGGTCCCGAGTGGTATCGACGTTTCATTGAGGGTGAAGAAGACTCTGAGGACGATGCCCTGGATGTTCTAACACACCAATTACTGTCGACAATTGGAAGATACAAAGAAATGGTTCTGTCCTATGGTTATACAATCAATAAGGAATACTACCTAGAAGCTATGCGCCCTTTGCATGAAGTAATCGGAAGAAAACGATCAGAATTTTCACAAAACCTCTCATGGAAAGTGTTCCCGCGCACACCTCAACGCTTCTTTGTGATTTTTTTGGCAAAAACCATAAACGTTAAGTTACCTCAGCTATCTTATACGCCAGACATGGCCCCCTGCAACTTCTTTCTATTCCCGAGGCTGAAGAGAACTTAAAAGGACTTCATTTAGCCACTATTGGTGAGCTAAAAACAGAATCGCCGAAGTAGCTGAACACCAAAGGAAAAGTGGGTTGCTTCCAAGATTGGAAAAAGTGCGAGCACAAGTGTGTAATATCTGAGATAATTTATTTTGAAGGGCACAAAGTAGATGTAGATGTATATGTAAAACTGTTTAAGAAAAAAAAATGTCCGTTATTTTTTGATCACGTCTCGAATTTCAGTTCAGCATCTTCCAAAAACTCATCGCATGGATTTACCATATGATATTCCAAACTTAAAATACCCTTCATAAGGTAAAATACTTATAATATTTGAAATCAATTTAACTACTTAGTACAGAGTACATAGGTGCATAAAATGTTGCATTCCATCAAAAAGTTCAACACAAAGATTTCAGTTGAAATACATATTTACGGTCCACTGTATCAAAAAATCTAAAGTGTCACACTTTCTCTAGCTGCTCTACAAACCTCCTACAAAAGATTATTCTTCTTTGTATACAATGCTAATCGGGATAAATGTTAGCAAAATGTTTTTATAACTTAGTTCCTTATAAGTAGAAGGGAATGAGGGAATGTGCTATGCTAAAGCATTGTCAAATGTTTTAAAATCTATCGTTATGCGATTTTCATTGCAGATCACTTCTTTGCTTGGTCAGCAGTAGAACAAAAGAAAACCAGACACTTCCTGTGTGAGAAAAATATAAGTACTTCATTTGAAATCAATAACAGAATATCTCGGAAACGGTTACCTCCACAACAAAAACGTAAAGTACATGAATTGTGTGTTTTGTCGTGATGTACATTTTTCGTGTAGTGAGTATTTTTTCTATCTCTTACGGTTTAGCAGTTAAGCAAAATTCGGCAAAATTCATCCAGTATAAAGAGGTTTTCAGAGGCTATTCCCAAAGAATTCAAGATATACATTTTATTTCGGACATAAATAGCTTTAATATACGGGATTTTAATCAAAATCGTTAGAGCCATTTTTAAGAAAATAAAAATTTTCGAAATTTTTTCCATGTAAAGGGAAGTTTGTGGTGGAGGGAGTTTTTTGAAAATTTTCGTGTCGCATCCTTGGAAGATACATAACCTAAATACCAAGTTTGGTATTTAACGGTCTTTTCGTTTTGGGGCTATGTCCACAGGCACACACACACACACACACGGACCTTTTTTTAAAAATCTGATGTTTTACACTCACATGACTTTCTCTAGCTCTTCTACAAACTTCTTACATAAGATTATTCTTCTTTCTGCACATTGCTAATCGAGGTACTCATTAGCACAATGTTCTTATTATTCAGTTCCGTAGAAGTAGGAAGAAAATAAGGGAATACACTAGGCTAAACCAATCGTCAAATGTTTTAAAAGCTGTCGTTAGGCGATTGTCATTACAAATCGCTTCTTTTCTTGGCCAGGAGTAGAACAAAAGAAAAACGGACACTCCCGTCTGAGAAAAGTATAAGTACTTCACAACTGAAACTAATAAATAACAATGAGCACCTCGAAAACGGTAAGCTCCACGAGAAAAATGTATGACATAAGTTGTGTATTTTAAAAAAAACGTACATTTTTTGTAGAGTAAGTTTTTGTCTATCTCTTACGGTTTATTAGTTATGGCAAATTAAGCAAAATTCATCCAGAATAAACAGGTCTTCAGAAGCTATTCTCAGAAAATTCAAGATTTACATTTTATTTGTCAGGTAAATATCTCTAATATACGATATTTTAATCAAACCCGTTAGAGCCATTTTTAAGAAAATCAAAATTTTCGAAAAAAGTTCCATGTAAAGAGTAGCTTGGGGTGGGGGAATTTTTCTCAAAATCTTCGTGTCGCATCTCTGGAAGATACTAAACTTAAATGCCAGGTTTGATATTTTAGCTACTATTCATTTTTGAGCTATCGTGTTCACAGACACACGGACACGCGGACACGCGGACACACACACACACACACACACACACACACACACACACACACACACACACACACACACGGACCTTTTCCTGAAAATGCTTTTTATGGATACAGGGGGTCCTAAAACATTTATTTGCGGTGAAATCTCGACATCGAATTTTTGGGTGGAATACTTCTCTATCCCTATGTACATACGGGGCTAGAGAAAGTAAAAATGTTTTATCGGACTCAGGGGACCCCAAAACATATATTTCCGGTGAAATCTCGGTTTCGAAGTTTTGGGTGCATTACAATACCTTCTCTATCCCTATGTACATTGTACATATGGGGCTAGAGAAAGTAAAAATCTGGTGTGCACCATTCACATGACTTTCTCCATATCCCTGCAACAAATAATTCTTAAAAAGCTTATGCTTCTATTTACTTTATGCTAATCAGAAAAAATAGCAGAAATAGTCTAATTACTCGCTTCCTTGTAAGTAGGAGCGAAATAAGGGAAACCGTAGGTTAAAGTGATAGTCAAAATTGGCTGCTATGTCAATGAAGTTCCTTTGTCTATATGGATAGGAGTTGACAAGTTCCAGTATGAGAAAGGTATACGTTTTTCATAGCAGAAACCAAAACTAAGGAATGTCACAAAAACGACGAACTCCACGAAAAAAATGTATATAACATAAATTGTGTGTTTTAATGTGTTCTACATTTTTTGTGTAGTAAGTTTTTGTTGTCCATCTCTTACGGTTTAGCAGTTATTCAAAATTTAGTAAAATTCATCCAGAATAAACTACTCTTAAGAGGCTATTCCCAGAAAATTCAAGATATACATTTTATTTGTCAGGTAAATATCTTTAGTATACAAAATTTTAATCAAAATCGTTAGAGCCATTTTTGAGAAAATCAAAATTTTCGAAAAAAGTTCCATATAAAGGGTAGTTGGGGATGGGGGGGATTTTTCTCAAAATCTTCGTGTCGCATCCCTGGAAGATACTAAACTTAAATACCAAGTTTGGTATTTTACCGATTTTTCGTTTTTGAGTTATCGTGTTCACAGACACACGGACACACACACACACACACACACATACACACGGACCTTTTTGTGAAAATGCTTTTTTTTTGGATATTGGGGACCCTAAAACATACATTTCCGGTGAAATCTCGGTATCGAATTTTTTGGTGGAGTGCAATACTTTCTCTATACACTATGTACATAGTGCGTATGGAGAAAGTAAAAATGTATTCCATTTACATGGCTAGCTATTCCACAAACAAACGATTGTTACAAAACATTGCCCTTTTATCACGCTAATCGAGATAAACATTAGCAGAAATGATCTTATACTTGCCTCCATATAACTAGGAGGGAAATATGGGAATACTCTAGCCTCTATGTGAAACAATTACAATTCTATTCCCTTTGCAAGGCTTCAGTAAAAGAGAAAAGAGATGAAAGAAAGAAGACTTCCCGTTGAGAAAAGTTTAAGTAGTTTAAAATTGAATGCACTAATAACGAATATCATGGAAACGCTTAACTCTTAAAAAAAAAAAAAATGTATACGACATAAATAGTGTGTTTTAACGAGATATACATTTTTTGAGTAGTAAGTTTTTGTCCATCTCTTATGGTTTACCAGTTATACAAAAATCATCCAGAATGAAGAGGTCATCTGAGGCTTTTCCCAGAAAATTCAATATACATTTTGTTTGCCATGAAAGTATCTTAAACATTTGGTATTTTAATCAAAATCGTTAGAGACATATTCGAGAAAATTAAAATTTTCGATTTGTTTTTTCACATAATAGTTGGGGCAGAAGAGATTTTCTTGAAAAGCGTCGTGTCGTATCTTTGGAAGATACTTATCTTTAATATCAAGTTTGGTATTTAACGGACTGTTTGTTTTTTAATTATGGTGCCTCTTCCCTTCCAAGTACACACATATGGACCTATTTTAATTTTTTTTCACGGGTCCCTATTTTTGGGTGAACAAAATACTTTCTCTACTTACTATTTACATAACACGAGTAGAGAAAGTAAAAATAAATAGTAAGAACTCAACCGTGCACTATT
Organism: Hymenopus coronatus; assembly: GCA_030762935.1. Classification (NCBI taxonomy): domain Eukaryota; kingdom Metazoa; phylum Arthropoda; class Insecta; order Mantodea; family Hymenopodidae; genus Hymenopus; species Hymenopus coronatus. The sequence goes on from CM060897.1 coordinate 36,375,806, forward strand.
TAAGATATAAACATCTAAGTTGGTACGGAACTATCAGAAGAATGAATGAAGATAAATTACCAAAAAAAGGTTTTTAGGAAGTGGGAAAGTAAGACCTCGAAACTCATGGATGCAGGAAATAAAAAACTGGAATGAGAGCAAGAGGACTGGAAGATACGGAATGGATTAATAGAGAAAACAATTCTTTAGGCAGAGAAACATCTGAAAAAAACATAAGTTAGTTAAATTTCCTGTGGCTCCTAGTGCATAATGCATCGAGACGATGTTTCCGTGATTGGAGTTAAATTTCTAGTTCGTGAGCTCGCCGCTATGCGCCATGGTGACGAAGAATTAGCTCTTTGACTGAGTGGTCAGATCACTCACCCCTCACCTAAATGGCCCGAGTTCGATCCCAAGTGACCGTATGTGAGATTTGTGGTGGACAAAGTGGAGCAGGAACGGGTTTTCCCAGAGATCATCGCTTTCCCCTCCACATTCAAACGGTTCTCCATCTTCATTCATGTATCTTCAGTGTCTTCGCACCCATAGCAGTAAAAGCGGGAGTTAAATACTATAAAAATGTATCAACTCGTCGGCCACAGATGGCACTGTAAAACGAAATCACAACTTGCGGACCCGAAATGAAGAATTTTGCGCAGGAACTTTCAAACTATGGGGTTCTTTCGTGTGAAAATAAACATTACTTGGCTTTATTTCCTTTCCTAAGGAAGCGATGGTAAGGATTTTTATGTCCGAAAAAATCCATCACCCTCCACCAGGTTTCAACCTGCAATCTTGAGTTAACCACTACACCATGGAGGGCAACGAAAACATTAAAGCTCTTTATATAAAATATACATTATTATTACTATTAGTAACTACTAAGATTAAAAGGATTTAATTTTTTACAAGTACAAAAATGGCTGTGATTTGGAAATGAACGAACTACCATCACCAGGTTATTTGACAAACAAACAAATCTGATGAGATCCATTCACCTGACCTGCTCTACATCTCTGCAACAAATTATTGTTAAAAAGCTAATGCTTCTATTTACTTCATGCAAATCGAGAAAAAAATAGCAGAAATATTAGCAGAATGTCTTATTACTTGCTCCTTGCAAGTAGAAGTGAAATAAGGGAGTACTATAGGTTAAAGTGATAGTCAAAAGCTGGTTGCTATGTGACTGAAGTTCCTTTGTTTGTACAGACAGGAGTTGATAAATTCCTGTATGAGAAAAGTATAAGTTTTTAAAAAGCGGAAACTAATAACAAGGAATATCTTAAAAACGATCAACTCCACGAAAAAAAATGTATATAACATAAATTGTGTGTTTTAATGTGCTCTACATTTTCTGTATGGTAACTTTTTGTCCATCTCATACGGCTGCAGTTATGCAAAATTCGGCAAAATTCATCAAGAATAAAGAGGTCTTCAGAATACATTCCCAGAAAATTCAAGAAATACATTTTATTTGGGGGTGCAAATAGCTTTAATTTACGTGATTTTAATCAAAATCGTTTTAGCCATTTTTAAGAAAATAAAAAATTTCGAAAATTTTTCAATGTAAAGGGTAGTTTGTGGTGGGGGGATTTTCTTGAGAATATTCGTGTCACATCCCTGGAAGACACTAAACTTAAGTACCAAGTTTGGTATTTCACCGACTTTTCGTTTTTGAGCTATCACAGACACACACATACGGACATTTTTCTGAAAATGCTTTTTTTGGATACAGTGGACAAAAAAATATGTTTCCGGTGAAATCTCGCTATCGAATTTTTGAGTGGAGTACAATACCTTCTCTATACACTATGTACATAGTACGTATAGAGAGAGTAAAAAAAAAAAGCAAGAGTAAAACCATCCCCATAAACACAATAAAATAATTAATATTATAATAGACCGTTTTCCAACACGTTAAACTAATTGATGTCGACCGTAACAGAGAGTAATTAGGCATGGGGGGGGGGAGGAAGGAGGGTTACAGTAACATAATAGCATAGCTGTCATTACCAGGTGTAGTGAAATTGAAACCTAAATTAACTCAGGATAATTAATATTTCAAAGATTCATATAACAATTGCTTCGAGGTACATGTCATCTCTGTGTTCGCCCTGCAGAGAGCACTGCCAATATACTTTGTGCGGATTATGACGTATTTCAAACAGGCAAGTACAATATCGAGGAACGTATTAGAGTAATAGTAATGCAATTTTCCAGGAAGGTGCACTGCAGTGCATTTAAGTGACCTTTATAACCTAGAACAGTTGGATCTAGGCTTTGTTTTTGATCAGGCGTCATCAAACTGGCTGCTCTTTGAACAATGCAGAGAGATACAGAGAGAAACTTTGCTCGATGCTCCTGCGAATCGTGCACTGAGTGACCAAGAATACACCTTAGTGTAACGAAGTATGGAATATTTTGAGTTTGAAATAAATAATGTATCGTTCATAAACTGACATAACTTGACTATCGTAGTGATGGAGTCGAGTTGTAACTGCCCTTAATACTGAAACGCTAGGGGTTGTAATATTTACAATATAGGCAAGAGTCTTTCTTTTCAACGATAACTGAGAAAGTTGTTGAATTAAAAAGTTTGTGTTTGCATTTACAATGCTTTTGAAATTATATATAAGCTTATTTTTTTTTCGCGAACTTTTAACATCTTCGAGAATGGGGGTTTTAGCGATAAATCAGAAATATCTCTTTTTAATTTCCCTAGCACACATGTACAATGTACATACTAGGTAGAGAAAATATTGTATTCCACCAAAAAGTTGATATCGAGATGTCACCGGAAATAAACGTTTTGAGCTCCCTGAATCCCTCCTTTAAAAAAAATAATTTTTATAAAAAAAGAGCCGCGCGCGGGTCTGTGTGCGTGTGGGCAGCACAGCTCAAAAGCGAAAAGTTCGTTAAATACCAAACTTGATATTTAAGTTCAGTATCTTCCAAGGATGCGACACAAAGATTTTCATGAAAATCTCCCCACTCTCTTGTCATAAAAAACATTTCGAACATTTTGGTTTTCTCAAAGATGGCCCTAAGATCATCTTAAAATTTCTTATATTTAAGATATTTACATGCCAAATAAAATGTATATCTTGAATTTTCAATGATAGGCTCTGAAGACCTCTTTATTCTGGATGAATTTTTCTGAATTTTACATAAGTGGGTGGTAAACCGTAGAAGATAGACAAAAGCTTACTGCACACAAATATAGATCCCATTAAAAGACACATTTTATGCCCTATACATTTTTTTAGAACTGACCGTTTTCAAAATATTCCTTGTTATTTATTGGTTTCAGTTTTAAAATACTTTAATTTTTGTCATACTTGTCAACTCCTGACCACGCAAAATTACGGGGTTCAATATCATAGCAACCACATTTTTAAACACTTGACTGTCGATTAAGCTTAGTGTATTCCTTTATTGGTCTTCTACTTATAAGGAACTAAGTAATAAGACCATTTCTGCTAATGTATATCTGGATTAGCATGAAGTAGACACAAGAATAAGCTTATTAAAGATACTTCGCTACAGAGATGTAGGGATAGTCATGTGGATTGAACGCGTCAGGTTTTTACTTTACTTACTACTATGGAAAGAAATCTACGAAGGATGGACTCTCGTCATCCCAATAGTCCGCCATAAAGATAAACTGAAACGTCTTCACAGTTCGAAGTGTCCCTGGCAGTAGCCAAAAAACCCATTGGCATGAGGGCAACGAGATTGAAACTCTTCCTTCCCTTAACTTTTGTCGTAAAGGAGAGCTTCTAAGGAACAATCGACACCACCGACTTGAGAGAAATTGCTGATTGTTTTCAAAATTTAATACGTATGAGATGTACAAAGAAATGTCCTGAGCATCATCTACTAAACGCGTCGAATGATACCAAATCAAATAAAAAAAAATCTGTGTTACACTCACATGTCTTTCTCTAGCTGTTCTACATACCTCCTACAAAAGATTATTCTTCTTTCTACACAATGCTAATCGAGATAAAACATTAGCAGAATGTTCTTATTACTTAGTTCCTTATAAGTAGAAGAGAACTAAAGGAATGCATTAAACTGATAGTCAAATGTTTTAAAAGCTACCGTTATGTGATTGTCATTGCAAATAGCTTCTTTGCTTGGCCAGGAGTAGAACAAAAGAAAAACGGCCACTTCCTGTCTGAAAAAAGTATAAGTGCTTTAAATTGAAACCAATAACAAGGAATATCTCGGAAACGGTTACCTCCACAAAAAAAAAAAAAAAAAAAAAAAAAAACCGTAAAGGACATAAATTGTGTGTTTTGTTTTGGGGTAGTAAGTTTTTGTCTATCTCTTGCGGTTTAGACGTTAAGCAAAATTCGGCAAAAATCATACAGAATAAAGAGATCTTCAGAGGTTATTCCCAGAAAATTCGTGATATACATTTTATTTTGGATGTAAATAGCTTTAATATACAAGATTTTAATCAAAATCGTTTTAGTCAGGGGATCTCAAAACATGCATTTCCAGTGAAATCTCTGTATCGAATTCTTGGGTGGAATACAATACTTTAAATATCTACTATGTACATTGCACATATGTACTAGAGAAAGTAAACAGTGCGAGAAAACAAGGCATAAAGTTGGGAGTACCTATTAACAAGTACACACCTGTCCATTTATAACTTCACCAAATTACACCAATGAGGAAAAACTATATATTTTATTAAAGTTTAGGGTTGACATTGCTTTATTAAGAAAATCTGATCTGCCTTTCTCTGCATCTGTGCAACAAATTGTTAAAAAGCTTATGCTTCTATTTACTTCATGCTAATTGAGAAAAAAAATTAGCAGAAATAGTCTTATTACTTGCTTCCTTGTAAGTAGAAGCAAAATAATGGAGTAGAATAGATTAAAGTGTTAGTCAAAAGCTGGTTGCTATGTGACTGAAGTTCCTTTGCTTGTATGGACACGAGTTCACAAAGTCCAGTATGAGAAAAGTAAATTTTTGAAAGCTGAAACCGAAAACAAGGAATATCTCAAAAACGATCAATTCGACCAAAAAAAATGTATATAACATAAATTGTGTGTTTTAATGTGGTCTACATTTTTTGTGGGTTAAGTTTTTGTGTATCTCATACGGTTTAGCAGTAAAATTCATCCAGAATAAAGTAGTCTTCAGAGGCTATTCCCAGAAAATTCAAGATATACATATTATTTGCCAGGTAAATATCTGTAATATAGGATACTTTAATCAAAATCGTTAGGGCCATTTTTGAGAAAATCAAAATTTTCGAAAAATAGTTCCATGTAAATGGTAGTTGGCGGGGGGGGGGGAATTTTCTTGAAAATCTTCGTGTCGCATCCTTGGAAGAAACCAAACTTAAATACCAAGTTTGGCGTTCAACGGTCTTTTCGTTTTTGAGCTATGCTGTCAGGAGAATCACGACAGACATCCACACGGACATTTTTGTAAAAATGCTTTTTGGGGATTCATGTATTTCCGGTGAAATCTCGGTACCAAATTTTAGGGTAGAATGCAATACCTTATCTTTATACTATGTGCATAGTACGTGTAGCGAAAGTAAAAAAAAAAATTTCATTATTTATATTCAAATTTTACATATGCATCATCTTAGGCGCATGAAAATGTAGTCTGTTAAAAGCGAGTAAGACACCGGATAGCGATAACTCTACATAACAGACTTGGAAAGAAAAGCAGCCAAATTCACTGCAGATGATATAGGTCAAGAACTCTTCAACACTGCAGCCAATCGATTACATTGTGCCTCCACTTCTGCAGTTCTCACTTCTGCCTCATATTTTATTTAATGCCCTATTGTTTCATTTCCAACTGGCGCATTGGAAACGTTTACCATATAGCAACTTGCACGATAACCCAGCCATTTCTAAATGGAATGTATCCAGGAGTTTATCTTTCTCTCATGATTAGCTAACACCTCTACTTGCTACATGTTGGAGGCTCAAGGTACTTTCAAATCTTGCAAAATAAGGGCAGGTATATTAGTGTGATGTGCTTCAATCACATGACTTTCTCTACATCTCTATAACAAATTATTGTTAAGAAGCTTATTTTTCTATTTACTTCCTGTTAATCGAGATACACATTAGCAGAAATTGCCTTATTACTTGCTTCCTTTTAAGTACAAGGGAAATAAGACAAGACCCTAGACTAAACCGAAATTAAATGTTTTAAAATGTGGTTGCTATGGGATTGTGATCCGTTTCTTTGCGTAGTCAGGAGTTGACAAGTTCCTGTATGAGAAAAGTATAAGTACTTTAAAACTGAAACCTATAACAAGGAATATCTCAGCAAAGGCCAATTTTACGAAAAATATGTATATAACATAAATTGTGAGTTTTAATGGGCTGTACATTTTTTGTTGAGTAAGTTTTTGTCTATCTCTTATGATTTACCAGTTATGCAACATTCCACAAAATCCATCCAGAATAAAGATGTCTTCAGAAGCTACTTCCAGAAAATTCAAGATATATATTTTGTTTGTTATGTAAGTATCTTTAATTTGCGACATTTTAATCAAAACCGTTAGAGCCATTTTTGATAAAATCAACATTTTCCAAAAATGTTCCATGTAAAGGAATGTTGTGGTGGGAGGATTTTCTTGAAAATCTTTGTGTCACATCCCTGAAAGATACTGGACTTAAATGTCAAGTTTGGTACTTAATGGTTTTTTCCTTTTAGTGCTATGCTGCTCACAGACACACACACACACTTTTTTATAAAATGCCTTTTTTGGATTGAGAGGATATCATACCACGTCTTTCCAGTGAAATTTCGATATCGAATTCTTGGGTGCAATACAATACCTTCTCTATACGGTGTATACATAATAAGTGTAGACAAAGTAAAAGGTGATTTTGTTTTGTGCCATAAAATAATTCATCCTTGTACTTCAATAACATGAATTTTGTTTTAATGTAACGGGAGTACAAAAGACGTCACGTGATCTTGGACCTCAAAATAGATTCCTAAATTGCATTTTAGGGACATTAGGTCCTTAATGAAGCCCTAATATTTTAATTTTTTCCTGTATTTTCTACAGCTGTTATGCAAGGTAATGTATACACATAATGTAACGTTTAAAAATGATATTATAGCTGGAAAGCTGGTCAGAAACTACTTAAACTTGAAATATGGTAAATAGAAAGAATAGCAATATATTCCATACATCAGTTAGCGATCCTTAACTGTCTAATTTCAGTCTCTGGTTGCAAAGATTTACCTTGTTTCTCAACAGATAAAATAATAATCCTTTGTAAGAATAATTTGTTTGCAGAACAGGTTAGAGAAAGTTATGTGAATGGAACACATCACATTTTTACATTTGTACATTTTTCTAAATGTGATCTCGTTATTCTTTATCTATCTCCTGGTCAAGCAAGGAAAACGGAATTGCAAAGTTACGTCTTAGCGGCTGCCTCTTAAAAGATTTGACCATTGTTTAAGCTTAGTGTATTCTATACAAGAAAATTTTAATACATCCATTACTGTTAATGTTTATTTAGGTAAGTGAAGCCGATGGAGTAATGCGCTTTTTAAGAATAGTTTGTTGAAGAATGGTTAGAAAAAGCTAGGTGAATACAACATATAAGACTGCTTTGCATCCATTTCTCATTTTGTATGTACAGTCGCTATTCCTTTGTTTCTCATGATAGAATTTCAACGCCAGTAAGTAGCAACCCACAACGAAATGTGTAGTGAAACTATTTCTGCAAATATTTATCGTAAATAGATAATATAACGAGTTGTGTTAATACGATTATTTCGTGAATAAAATAACAATGATTAGCCTATATGGACACGAATAATAATATTCCTAAAATCCCATTTGTCTTGTCGTATAGTTGCACCGAAATCACTGAAACTTGATGCCCAAATCATACATTTCAGGTCTCTTTGTATCGCTGCATTATATTATTGTGGCGTAAAATAAACATAGAATCTCTTTGTATTTCTACATTATATTATTTTAGCTTAGTAAAGCATGACTGCAATTAATATATCCACTGGAACTTCCGCCATTATATACGGGAATATCACTGTATACTGATATTCAGAGAGAAAATGTACGTGGTTGCGATAAATTTAGAAAAATAATTGCACGTGGGTGTGATAAAAAACGATTAATATGCAGAGACAATGAGTTCCGACTAGTTGGAATTTTACGCGCCAATGTACTGGATTCACCACTTCCTACGATCACGTGACATGAACGAAATAGTCATAAATAATATAACGAGAACTCCAAATTTATCTAGAGAAAATTGTAGCTCAAGTTGTATTTAATAAAGCTATTTCGTGATTAAAATAACAATGATTAGCCTACATGGTCATAGAAAACAATATTCCTAAAATCCCATATGTCTTGCCGTATATTTGCACCGAAATCACTGCACACTGATACTATTATTATGAGACGAACATTAGTTCAGAGAGAAAACAAATGCACATGGGTGCAATAAATTTAAAAAGGCAATTGCACGTGGGTGTGGTAAAAACGATTAAAATGCAGAGATCATTGTTTGTAATTTTACGCGCCAATGTACGAAAACGAAATAGTCTCTATTAACACATAGCAATGGAAAGAACTATCCCCGATGGGACATGGGGTGAAATTTATTTAATATGAAGCATTTAGGAGGATTTTCGGTACGAATGGAAAATGAGTCTCACACATTATTTAGGATAAAAGTAAAAAATAGTAGGGATTCTACCATAAAAACCACCCTTAAAGGAAGAGGCGACTAAAAGTGCTGGGCTGGAAGCAATTTTGGGGTTTCTCAGCACAACTGGGCCTGCTTTTTTCGATTCTTTTCTGGAATAGTAACATAAATCATCTTCTCTTCATATTTTTTCGGGGTGGTATAACAAAAACCACGCTAATAGGAAAAGAGGTTGCAAAATGTTCGGCGGAGGAAATTGTGAGGATATTCAGCAAGAAGGGACCTTCCTTCTCAACAATAAAAGGATAAATGTCGCTCTCATCATTCTTTTAGGGATAGTAATGCAGAAAACTATTTGCAGGTGATCAAAGAGCAATATTAGAAAATTATGAACACTCAGAATGCATGGGAAAAATTAATTGGTAACTATGATTATGTATCTACTTCTTGCTAATCAAGATACACGTTAGTATAAATGGGCTTATTACGTAGTTCCTTATAAGCAGAGGGGAAAAAAGTGAATACATGAATAAATTGAAAGTCAAAGCTTTTAAAAGCTGGCTACTTGTGGCTGAAGCCGGTTCTTTTGCACGGCCAAGAATTGACATATTCCCATATGAATAAAGTGTAAGTATTCTAAACTTGAATATATACATATGTTTTGTGTTTTAACGAGATACACGTTTTTGTGCAGTAAGTTTTTGTCTATCTCTTATGATTTATCAGTTACTCAAAATTCATGTAGAATGAAGAGGAATACAGAGACTGCTCCCAGAAAATTCAAGATATAAATGTTGTTTGCCATATAAGTGTCTTTAATGTACGGTATTTTAATCAACCGTTCCTCCGTGGTCTAGGGGTAGCATGTTAGACTAAGGTTCCCAAGGTCGCGGGTTCAAACACGGCGAAGCTGATGGAATTTTTCGGGCATAAAACTTCTTATGGCTTCCTTCGGAAGGGATGTAATGTCGTTCGTCCCATGTGGTAGATTTACGGCATGTAAAAGAACCTCGAGCCTGATAAAGTAGTCTTTGAGCAAAATTAAGCAGTCTTTCACGTCCAACATAGAATGAGACCCTGAGAATCACAGCTGTTCAAGAGGATCCATAGATAAAACTCTATTTCGAATTTAATCAAAATCTTAAGCTATTTTTCAGAAAATCAAATTGTTTATGTGAAAGGCAGTTCTGGGTGGGAGATTTTCTTGAAAATCTCCATGTTATTTCAAGTTTGGCATTTAAGCAATTTTTTGTTTTTGACTTATGATGTTCACAGACACGCGGATACACACACCCGGCTGAAATGCAATTCCCTTCTTTACTTATGTGCCATGTACCAAGTAGAGAAAGTAAAAACAGGTACATAGGGTGAGGTGAGAATAGTAGGGATTTAATTTTACAAGTTTGTATGGTTGTATCAAGTGGTGAGGCTATTTAGAATATTTGGCTGTAAACATTTATAAAGAAGCCAAAGAAAATAATGATACACAACATAGAATATGTAAATGTGGATAAGCAACATCGATACTTAATTCAATATTATGGGATAAAACATACACAAAGAAGATAAAACCGGGCGGGATGGCTCAGGTGGTAAAGTCTGTGCCCTGGTTATGTAAACTGTTATTTAGCGATTCATTCATCAATGTATTTAAAAATGACAAATTATTATGAGAATAATATAAAGACATATCGTCATGTTAATTCAGTACAAATGTTATTTGGTAGATTATACATTGTTAAGAAAAATAAAATGGGGTCTAAAATTGAACCCTGTGTTTCACCAACTTCTACAGGTATGATATCGAAAAGAGTACGTGGTTTTATAATGTACCTTGAATAATGTATACTTACGTACTTACAGTTCACATCATAAACATTCCGGCTTACCTGAAAATAAAAGAAAAACAATTAAAGTAGAATGCTAAAAAGGGCAGAAAAATATACTTATACAATGACAAAAAAGGACAACTGGGTAGAGAAAATCATGTACATTTAAAGCTTTGCCACCATTCTTTTGTTATTTGTTATGTCATGGAAAAAGTATGAGTTTCACTGCCAAAAGATACCAACCCGCTTTTGAAAATTTTGACTATGGTTTTAGCCTCCTGTATACCTGAATTAACTATAGCGAAAAGTGAAACTTAATTTCTGTAAAGATTTATCTCGATTAATTTGCAGTGAGTCGAATAAATACAAAACTTGAAATACCATATATTAGCTGTTAGTAATGAACGTTCAGATTTGTACAACACAAAACTTCAACAAAGTTCATCTTTGAATGGTTCAACAAGAAGACTAAAAAAAACCACTCCTAACTACTGTTTACACAAAAACATTTCGAAAATTTTTACCTTCTCTAAAACGGCTCTAACAATTTTGATTAAAACACCATATATTAAAGATATTTACATGACAAATAAATAATAACGTTGAATTTCCTGGGGATAGTCCCTGAAGTCCTTTTTATTCTGAATGACTTTTGCATAACTGGTACACCGTAATAGATAAATAAAATCTTAGTACATAAAATGTATATTTCCTGAAAACTTACAATGTATACCTTATACATTTTTTGGGGTGCTAACCATATTCGATGTGTATATATATTTGTTCATTTTTACTTTCTCTGTACGTGCTATGTACATAGTGTATAGAGAAGGTATTGCACTCCACCAAAAAATTCGATACCGAGATTTCACCGGAAATATATGTTTTAGGGTCCCCTGTATCCAAAAAAAGTATTTTCAGAAAAAGGTCCGTGTGTCAGTGTGTCCGTGTGTCTGTGAACACGATAACTCAAAAACGAAAAGTCGGTAAAATACCAAACTTGGTATTTAAGTTTAATATCTTCCAGGGATGCGACACGAAGATTTTGAGAAAAATCCCTTCACCACAAACTACCCTTTACATGGAACTTTTTTCGAAAATTTTGATTTTCTAAAAAATGGCTCTAACGATTTTGATTAAAATATCGTATATTAAAGATATTTACCTGACAAATAAAATGTATATTTTGAATTTTCTGAGAATAGCCTCTGAAGACTACTTTATTCTGGGCCAATTTTACGGAATTTTGCATAACTGTTAAACCGTAAGAGATGGACAAAAACCTACCACACAACAAATGTAGAGCACTTTAAAACACACAATTTATGTTATACACATTTCTTTCGTGGAGTTGGTTGTTTTTGAGATATTCCTTGTTTTTGGTTTCAGCTATAAAAAATATGCTTTTCTCATACAGGATTTTGTGAATCGTGTCCATACAAACAAAGGAACATCAGTCACATAGTAACCAGCTTTTGACTATCACTTTAACCTATGGTACTCCCTTATTTCGCTTCTACTTTCAAGAAAGCAAGTAATAAGACTATTTCTGCTAATTTTTTCTCGATTAGCAGGAAGTAAATAGAAGCATAAGCTTTTTAACAATAATTTATTGCAGAGTTGTAGAGAAAGTCATATGAATGGAACACATCAGATTTTTTATTTTAGCTATTTATTTATTTATATGGGTTAGCTTAACATCCTTTAACCTGGTTGGTCATATTGAGTGATGAATGAAATCCGTGAAATTATGCTCAAATAAGCTTAAGATTCATGGAACTTAAACGCTTAAATTTACCAGACATTCGTTACTCAGGATAAGGTAAAATCCAAGGGAAAAGGTCTTATCCGAGCAGCTCACCCTAAGCGAGATTCGAACTTGCGATCTTTTGAATGTAGGCAGACACGCTACACCCACACTATCAAAGCGGGCTAAGGTTGTTATTGGTATTAATTTTAAAATACTTATACTTTTCTCAAAGAGGAGGTCTTCATCAAGTTTTCCTTTGTTTTACCTTGGGCATTAGTACCTAAGAGAACCGAATTTCAATCATAGAGCGACCAGTTTTAAAAGATTGACTATCGCTTTAGCTTAGTGCACTCAATTATTTCTCTTCTACTTTTAAGGAGCTAAGTAGTAAGACCATTTCTGATCATATTTATCTCAACCACCATAAAGTAGATACAAGAATAAGCTTTAGAAAGTATAATTTGTTACTCCAAAGGTAGGGAAGCCATGTGAATGGAACACGTGAGATTGTTTCCATTATAGCGAGTTCTGGTCAATGACAGGGTGCGTTGAACAGTTTTATTGCAGTAACTAGTGTATTTTTAGCTTCTCTACACGTACTACGTACATAGTGTATAGAGAAGGTATTGTAATGCACCCAAAATTCGATACCGAGATTTCACCGCAAATACACCTTTTGGGACCCCCTGGACACACACACACACACACACACACAAAAACATTTTTAGAAAAATATTCATGTGCGTGTGTGTGTGTATGTGAGCGAAAAGTCCGTTGAATACCAAACTTGATATTTAAGTTCAGTGTCTTCCAAAGACGCGGCACGAAGATTTTCAACAAAATCTCAAACCCCCAACCCTATAGATGGAAAAAAATTAATTTTTTTTTCAAAAATGGTTCTAACGATTTTGATTAAAATATTTTATGTTTAAGATATTTACATGACAAATAAAATGGATATCTTGAATTTTCTCGGAACAGCATCTGAGACTTCTTTGTTCTGGATGAATTTTTCTTAATTTGATGTAACTGATAAATCGCAAGAGTTAGACAAAATCTTATTACACGAATCATGTAGATTTCCTTAAAACACATAATTTATGTCATATACATCTTGTTTCGTGGAATTGACCGTTTTCTGATATTCTTTGTTATTTGGTTTCAGTTTTAAAATACTTGAAACTTTTCTCATACGGGAACTTGTCAACTCCTGGCCACGCAAAGAAACGGGATTTCAATCCCAGAGCAACCGCATTTTAAAACATTTGACTGTTGCTTTAGCCTGGCGTATTCCCTTAGTTCCCTCCTACTTATAAGGAACTATAAATAAGACCATTTCTGCTAATGTTTATCTGGATTAGCACGAAGTAGATAGAAGAATAAGTTTATTAGCAACAACTTTATAGAGAAAGTTATGTAAATGGAACACATCAAATTTTGCACTCCACCCAAAAATTCGATACCCAGATTTCACCGGAAATATATGTTTTAGGGTCACCTGTAACCAAAAGAGCATTTTCACAAAAAGGTCCATATATGTGTGTGTGTGTGTGTGTGTGTGTGTGTGTCGGTGTGTGTGTGTCGGTGTGTGTGTGTGTGTGTGTGTGTGTGTGTGCGTCCGCGAGACTGTGAACACGATAACTTAAAAAGGAAAAGTCGGTAAAATACCAAACTTTTGTAATTTTACCAACTACCCTTTACATGGAACTTTTTTCGAAAATTTTTATTTTCTCAAAAATGGCTCTTACAATTCTGCTTAAAATATCGTATATGAAAGATATTTACCTGACAAATAATATGTATATCTTAAATTTTCTGGGAATAGCCTCTGAAGACTACTTTATTCTGGATGAATTTTATGGAATTTTGCATAACCGCTAAACCGTATGAGATACACAAAAACTTACCAAACAAAAAATGTAGAGCACATTTAAAACACACAACTTGTGTTATATACATCTTTTTCGTAGAGTTGATCGTTTTTAGATATTCCTTGTTTTTGGTTTCAGCTTTGAAAAACACACTTTTCTCATACAGGAATTTATCAACTCATGTCAATACAAACAAAGGAACTTCAGCCACATAGCAACCAGCTTTTGACCATCACTTTAACCTATGGTACTCCCTTATTTCGCTTCTACTTACAGCGATCTAAGTAATAAGACTATTTCTGCTATTTTTTTTTCTCGATTAGCATGAAGTAAATAATTTGTTGCAGAGATGTAGAGAAAGTCATGTGAATGAAACACATAAGATTTTTACCGATTTATCCCCCTTTCATTTGAAATGTAGCTTTTTGAGGCCAGCTGAGCATATGTTAAACATCCAGATAGGTTAGGGAACAATTTCAATGAACACTGAACCAAAACGCAACATACTAGCACCAGAGAGTCTCATTTACAGCATCTCTGTTTTATTACTCTGTGTTATAGCGATAAATCTGACTAAGCTAGCGGTACACATTGCGTTTTCGTTTAAACATTTAATTGCTGTTTACCTCGTCATCGCCAATAGAAAACAAATAAAATGTTCGCCATTTAAACACACTAGCTCCCAGCGTTTACATTGTAACATAAATAAATAAACGGATTAGGTAGGCAGACACAGATGCGAAAATGACGTTGGGGAAAACACTCATGCGCGCATTCTTTGCGAATGCATTTCATAACCATAATAGTCTACAGTTTACAGGATTATAATGATCCGATTATGCTAGACTACAAGTTTTAATTCCTCTATGTCTCCTTTGATAGCGAATCCATCCGACCTCAAGTTCGACATAAAAATTTCTGAATATCAGTGTCTAAAATATCTTTAAGTTGATATTTAAGGATACCTGTGAATGAAATTGTAAGAATTTGGCTCAAAAATTGCACTTTTAGCTTTTTTTTCTCTGCCAAATACTATGTATGTACATAGTAGGTAGATAAGGTATTGTATTCCACCTTAAAATTTGATACCACGATTTTACCGGAAATACATGTTTTAAGGACCAATAATAACTTGAAGGGAAATAATTAGTTTGTTATTGATGCCGTCAATTGCAAGGATCAATTTAGCGCTGTGGCCGCGCCGTGGCCGAGTGGTTAGACCACACGCCGTTCACCTTGACGGCTTTGATCCTAAGCGACAGCATGTGGGATTTGTAGTGGAGAAAGCAGGGATGGGTTTTCTCCGGTTCCCCCCGTCATCTCAGCTCATTCCACCGGTGCTCCATCTTCATTCCATGTATCAACAGTGTCACCAGTTGTAGTAAAAGCGGCCGTTAAACATTATCAAAAAAATCTGATGTGTTCCATTCACATGACTTTCTCTATATCTCTGTAACAAAGTATTGTTAATAAGCTTATTCTTTTATTTATTTCATGCTAATCGAGAAAAATTAGCAGAAATAGTCTTATTTCTTGCTTTATTGTAAGTAGAAGCGAAATGAGGGAGTTCCATAGGTTAAAATGACCAAAAGCTGGTTGCTAAGTGACTGATGTTCCTTTGTTTGTATAGACAGGAGTTGACAAATTCCTGTATGAGAAAAGTATAAGTTTTTTAAAGCTGAAACCCAAAACACGGAATATCTCAAAAACCATAAAATCCATGAAAATAAATTATATAACATAAACGTGGATTTTAGCGTGCTCTACATTTTGTGTATGGTAAGTTTTTGTTCATCTCTTACGGTTTAGTAATTATGCACAGTTGCATAAAATTAATTCAGATTAAAGTAGCCTTCAGAGACTATTCCCAGAACATTCAAGATATGCATATTATTTCTCAGGTAAATATCTTTAATATACCATATTTTAATCAAAATCCTTAGAGCTATTTTTCAGAAAATCAAAATTTTCGAAAAAAGTTTCATGTAAAGGGTATTTGGGAGGTGGCTGATTTTTTTGAAAATCTTCGTGTCGCATTCTTGGAAGATACAAAACTTAAATACCAAGCTTAGTATTTAACGCTCTTTCCGTTTTTGAGCTATGCTGCCCGCTGACACACATACACACACGGACTTTTTTGTAAAAATGCTTTTTTTTTATATAGGGGGTCTCAAAACATTTATTTCCGGTGAAATCTCGGAATCGAACTTTTGGGTGCATTACAATACCTTCTCTATACACTATGTACACAGTGCGTGTAGAGAAAGTAAAAATATATGAAAGGATGGGAACTTCCCGTTTGAGAAAAAAATGTACTTTAAAGTTTAAACCAATAACAGGGAATATCTGTACAAAACCTGCACGTGACAAAAAGTGTGTATTTTAACGTGATCTACATTATTTGTGTAGTAAGTTTTAGTTTCTCTTGCGATTTACAAGTTGTGTAAAAGTCATTCAGAATGAAGACAATTTCTGAAGCTATTCCGGAAATTAAAAAAAGGTTTCCATTTAAAGAGTAGTTTGGGAGGAGGAGGGTTTCTTGAAAATCTTCGTGTGGAATTTTTGGAAGATATTAAACTTGAACATGTATGTCGTGAAATTTCGGTATCAATTTTTTGGGTGGAATACAATATGTTCTCTATCTGTTATGTGCATTGTATATACATAGGCGTTAGATAAAGGTATAGTCCACAAGTTCACAGGATTACTCTGATACGCTTACGCGAGTATTACAAAGCTTTCGTCCTTTTTCTCTTCTTCGGTAGAGAACTCATCCGACAAAAAAATTTGACATAACTATTTATGTAGATGAATATGTAAATGATTTTTAATTTGATATTTCAGCACATCTACGATTGAAATTTTAAGGATTTGGGCCAAAGTTGCATTTTTAGATTTTGGTTAAAAAAATTGTTCACTTCTTGCGTTATCATATGGTTATTCACTATGTTTCGTCATGTTTAAAGCCCACGAGTAGCTTTTTGTATTCTCTGCCAAGCACTATGTATCTAGGCGGAGATGGTATTGTAGTCCACCCAAAATGTCAATTCGAGATTTCAGCTGAAATATACGTTTGAGGATCCCTGAATAAAACAATCTGATGTTTTCCATTCACACGACTTTATCTATATCTCTGCTAAAAATTATTGTTAAAAACTTATTCTTCTATTTACTTCACTACAAATCGACATACAATAACAGAAATGGTCTTATTACTTATTTCCATGTAAGTAGAAAAGAAATAACGAACTACTATAGGCTATAGCGATAGTCAAAAGCTGATTGCTATGTACTTGAAGTTCCTTTGTTTCTATGGACAGGAGTTGACAAACCCGTGTGACAAAAGTATTTTAAAGCCAAAACCAATAACAAGGAATATCTAAAAAAAGATCAACTCTACCAAAAAAATGTATATGACATAAATTGTGTGTTTTAACGAGATCTACATTTTCTATTCAGTAAGATTTTGTCTATCTATTACTGTTTACCAATTATGCATAATTCCGCAAAATTTATTCAGAGTAAAGATATCTTAAAAAGCTATTACGAGAAAATTCAAAATATGCGTTTTATTTTGTCATGTCAATATCTTTAATATACGACATTTTAATCAAAATCGTTAGCGCCATTTTTGAGAAAATCAAAATTTTCGAAAGATGTTCCACGTAAAAGCTAGTTGTTGGGGTGGGAGAATTTCTTGAAAATCTTCGTTTCATCCTTGGAAGATACTGAACTTAAATACCAAGTTTGATATTTAACGGACTTTTGGTTTTTGAACTATGCTACCCACAGGCGCGCCCGCGCGCACACACACACACACACACACACACAGACACAGACTGGCACAGACACACAGACACAGACTGGCACACACACACACACGGACATTTTACTAAAAATGATTTTTTCTTAATTCAGGAGGTCTCAAAACATATATTTCCGGCTGAATCTCGGTATCGAAATTTTGGGTGCAATGCAATATCTTCTCTAAACAATAAATGGAAGTACCGTATTTTCAAAACATCTACATGACAAATAAAATTTATATCTTGAATTTCTAGGAATAGCCCCTGAAAGTCTCTTCATTTGGAAAACTTTTGTATATCTGTTAAACCCTAGGATATAGACAAAAACTTACTGCAAAAAATATGTAGATATCGATAATACACATAATTTATGTCATATACATCTTTGTAGAGTTAACGATTTTCAAGATATTCCTTGTTATTAGTTTCAATTTCAACTTATACTTTTCTCAAACAGGAAGTCTTCAATCGTTTTTTGTTGTTTTACTCCTGGCCATACAAAGAGTACCGAATTTCTTAGTCAACCGTTTAGCAATTATTTTTAAATATTTGACTATCGTTTTAGCTAGTGTATTGCTTTGTTTCTCTTCTTCTTACAAGAAAGTAAGTAATAAAAGGTATTTCTGCAAGTTTGTCACGATTACCATGAAATAGAAGAATAACCTTTTGTAATTATCGTTTATTTCAAAATAGTTAAAGAAAGGCATGTGGATGGAAAACATCAGATTTATTTTTCAAGTATAATAATTCTAACTTATAGCACAAAATACGAAACGCTCAAAATTGTTGGAGCCCAAACTAGATGAGACACACAAAAACCTAGGGTAACTCTAAAAACTGCTTCAATTGTGAATCTTGGGCTAAAATATCAGGTCATAATTTTAATTAATTTGTCACAATCGACTTTCTAAGAGACGTAAAAAACTAACAAACAAATGCTTTCAGACATTTTTAAACTGTCACAGAAAAATGATTGAAATTTGTGCTGTCATATTTGTATTATAATACATATGTGATATTTCAAAATTAATTTAGAATTGAAAAATTTTGTCATAAGTATTCTTAAGGCAGTTAATTTTGGAGAATGCAAATTAAATATACCCACGAAATTTACCCCATCCTAGATACCACAGTGATTCAAAGTACTGAAGATAAATTAGCCAATAATGTACCAGAGGTATTATATTAATGATTGTGCCCTGCAGGATAATCACCCGAGGGCATATAAATGACAAAATATCGAATATATCCCTGGTGCATGGAGTTGCCGTTGGAAATTCGTTAGTAGAGAGTGTATTTGGTGTACCTAAAAACTGAAGTTCACTGCATTTATATGCTTATTTTCTACTTTGTTGAGCACGTATGTACAATATACATAGTTGATACTGAAGGTATTTAATTCCACCCAAAAATTCAATACCGATATTTCACTAGAAATAGAGGTTTCAGAATCCGCTGAATCCAAAGATCATTTTTGGGAAAAGGTTCGTGTCGGTGTTTCTGTGAAAAGCATAACTCAAAAACGTAACGTTAGTTAAATATCACATTTGATTCTTTAGTTCAGCATCTTTCAGACAGGACACCCATATTTTCAGCAAAATATCCCAATCCAAACTACCCTTTATATGGAAACATTTTCTAAACTTATTATTTCTCAAAAACGGCACTAATTGTTTTGATTAAAATGCCGTATATTAAAAATATTTACATGAAAAAAAAATATATATCTTGAATTTCCTTGCAATAGCTTATGAAGCTCTCTTCATTCTGAGTCACTTTTGCATTATTGATAAACCGCAACAGATAGACAAAATATAGATTTTCGTCAAAACTGTGGAGTTAATCGTTAGCGATATATTGCTTGCTGTAGGTTTCAGTTTTCCAATACTTACAATTTTCTAAAATGGAAAGCCGCTATTCATATTTTCTCCCTAGCCAAGCAAGAAAACGTAATTTCAATACCATATATAGCGATCAGCTTTTAAAACTTTTGACTATCGCTTTAGCTTATTGCATTTCCTTATTCCCTTTGTACAAGGAAATAATATCGCAATAAAAGTATTTCTGCAAATATAAATCGTGATAAATATGAAGTAAATAGAAGAATAAGTTATTCTCTGCTGATGCAGCAGAGGTACAGAATATTATACGAATGTAGTGCATCAGATTTTTAGAAAAAGATTCTAGCTCTAAAAATAAAGATCCATCAAATACCAAACTTGATGTTCAAGTTCAATATCTTGCAAGGAAGTGACACGAAGATTTTCAAAAAGATACCTCACTTCAAACTACCTTTAACACGGAACAAATTTCGAAAAAATTGTTTTTTTTAAAAAATGTCCAACGATTTTAATTATAATATCATAAGATTAATAAGTTTTCATGACAAATGAAATGTATTTTCTGGAAAAATCCTCTGAAATCGTCTTTATTCTGGATGATTTTTGCATAATTCATGGATTGTTATAGACAAAATCGCTCTGCACACACACACACACAAAATGTAGATTTATTTAAGGTACTCAATTAATGTCGAATAAATGTTTCTTGTAAATTAACCATTTCCGAGATACCTTGCTATTGGTATGAATTTCGAAATAATTTTAATTTTGTCAAAAGCGTTGGTATTATTCCGTACTTTTCCTTTCTGCTATGCAAACAGAATGAATTTCCACGCTGTCATATAGCGAACAACTCTTAAAATATTTAACTACCTATTAAGCTCTTGTATTACTATATTACCGTTCCATTATTCAAAAAACTAATATTCTTCCTTAAAAATCCGCAAATACTATTATCCTAGTATTCCATAAATTATTATTAACATTTTACCTACAGAACAATTATGTAATAAAATCACTTTTACAATGTTCTTGAAGTGGATATAAAAAATTCTGATGTGTTAAATTCACATGACTTTCTCTAGCTGTTCTACAAACCTCTTACATAAGATTATTCTTCACTCTGCATCTTGCTAATCGAGGTACTCATTAGCACAATGTTCTTATTACTTAGTTCCTTATAAGTAGGAAAAAATAAGGGAATACACTACGCTAAATGTTTTAAAAGCTGTCGTTATGCGATTGTCATTACAAAGAAAACCGCACACTCCCGTCTGAGAAAAGTATAAGTACTTCACAACCGAAACTAATAACAATGAATACCTCGAAAACGGTAAGCTCCACGAAAAAAATGTATATGACATAACGTGTATTTTAACAGACCTACATTTTTTGTACAGCAAGTTTTTGTCTAACTCTTACGGTTTACTAGTTACACCAAATTAAGCAACATTCATCCAGAATAAACAGGTCTTTAGAAGCTATTCCCAGAAAATTCAAGATATACATATTATTTGTCAGCTCAATATCTTTAATATATGATATTTTAATAAAATCGTTAGAGCCATTTTTAAGAAAATCAAAATTTTCGAAAAAAGTTCCATGTAAAGGGTAGTTTGTGGTGGGGGTGTTTTTTCAAAATCTTCGTGTCCCTGGAAGATACTAAAGATACTAAACTTAAATACCAAGTTTGGTGCTTTACCGACTTTTCGTTTTTGAGTTATCGTGTTCACAGACACACGGACCTTTTTGTGAAAATGCGTTTTTGGATACAGGGGATCCTAAAACATATATTTCCGGTGAAATCTCGACATCGAATTTTTGGGTGGAATACAATACTTCTCTATCCCTATGTACATTGTACATACGGGGCTAGAGAAAGTAAAAAAAAAAAAAAATCTGATGTGTTCCGTTCACATGACTTTCTCTATATCTCTGTAAATTATTATTGTTAATAAGCTTATCTTTTATTTATTTCATGCTAATCGAGAAAAATTAGCAGAAATAGTCTTATTTCTTGCTTTACTGTAAGTAAAAGCAAAATAAGGCAGTACCATACGTTAAAGTGAAAGCCAAAAACTGGTTGCTATGTGACTGATGTTCCTTTGTTTGTATGGACAGGAGTTGACAAATTCCTGTATGAGAAAAGTATGTTTTTGAAAGCTGAAACCAAGAAAAAGAAATATCTGAAAAACGATCAACCCCACGAAAAAAATGTATATAACATAAATTGTATGTTTTAACGTGTTCTACATTTTTTGTGGGTTAAGTTTTTGTCCATCTCTTACGGTTTAGTAGTTATGAAAAATTCATCCAGAATAAAGTACTCTTCAGAGGCTATTCCCAGGAAATTCAAAATATACATTTTATTTGTCAGGTAAATAACTTTAATATACGATATTTTAATCAAAATCGTTACAAAATTTTCGAAAAAAGTTCCATGTAAAGGGTAGTTTGGGGTGGAGGGAATTTTCTCAAAATCTTCGTGTCGCATCCCTGGAAGATACTTAACTCAAATACCAAGTTTGGTATTTTACCGACTTTTCGTTTTTGAGTTATCGTGTTCACAGACACACGGACACACTGACACACGGACACTCACACACACACACACACGGACCTTTTTCTGAAAATACTATTTTTGGATACAGGGGACCCTAAAACATATATTTCCGGTGAAATCTTGGTATCGAATTTTTTGGTGGAGTGCAATACATTCTCTATACACTGTGTACATAGTGAGTATAGAGAAAATACACTATATACATAGTGAGTATTGAGAAAGTAATAAGCTTTGGTAACAATTTTTTGTTTAAGAATAGGCATAAAAACTAATGTGAATAAGATATCAGTTTTTTAATACTTCTAAATACTTATTTAGTTATTTACCCTGTTTGTATGGAGGACTTCAATTTAGAGTCTGAGGTCAGATGCCTGTTAAGGAGCAGACAAAATAGCCAAGATGGGTGATTATTCGAATACCTGGTATGAAGAACGAGGAAGAAGATGACAGAAATGAGGCAAAAAGGATGAGAAGAAACGTGTTTGTGGGTCAGGTGGTGGATTAATGGCTGGAGATTACTGAGGATCCGGTGAAAACCCGCCTTAACGCCCTTTTCCACCACAAATGCCACAGGGGTTCTTTGGGATCGAAACCTTTATGAAATGCGATAGGTCTAACCACTGGGCCGCCTTCTTCGAAATACTACATACAAATACATCATTATTTATGATGACTTCACGGGGTGAAAAGCTCCGGTTTCTACAACTTCAATGTAGCTCGGTTGTTATTTCGTGGTTATTATTAATAACCAACACGGAGAAAGCTTCACATCTCTAAGCACCATTATTGTAAAAAAGCTTATGCTTCTATTTACTTCATTCTAACCGAGAAAAGATTAGCAGAAACAATCTTATTACTTGCTTCTTTGTAAGTAGAAGCGGAATAAGGGACTATCATAGGCTAAACTGATAGTCAAAAGCTGACTGCTATGTGACTGAAGTTTCTTTGTTTGTATGGACAGCAGTTGACAAATTCCTGTATGAGAAAAGTATGTTTTTCAAAGCTGAAATCAAGAAAAAGAAATATCTCAAAAACGATCAACTCCACGAAAAAATGTATATAACATAAATTGTGTGTTTTAACGTGCTCTACATTTTTTGTGGGTTAAGTTTTTGTCCATCTCTTACGGTTTAGTAGTTATGAAAAATTCATCCAGTATAAAGCACTCTTCAGAGGCTATTCCCCGGAAATTCAAAATATACATTTTATTTGTCAGGTAAATATCTTTAATATACGAACTTTTAATCAAAATCGTTACAGCCATTTTTGAGAAAATCAAAATTTTCGAAATTGTTTCCATGTAAAGGGTAGTTTGTGGTGGGGGGATTTTTCTAAAATTTTTATCGTGTTCACAGGCACACGGACACACTGACACACGGACACACACGGACCTATTTCTGAAAATACTTTTTTTGGATACATGGGACCCTAAAACGTATATTTTTGGGTGGAGCGCAATACCTTCTCTATACACTATGTACATGGTATGTGTAGATAAAATAAACATCTGATGTGTTCCATTCACATACATTTCAGTAGCTGTTCCACAAACAATTTTTCTTACAAATGATTGTTCTTTTATATACTTCATTCTCATCTAGATAAATATTAACAGAATTAGTCATATTACTTGCTTCCTTGCAAGTAGCAGGGAAATAAGGGAATTAAAAAAAATTGAGGTTCGGTTCATTTAAATGGTCCCGCTTGAGAAAAGTTAAGTGGTTTAAAATTAAAAACCAATGATAATGAAACAGTCAACTCTACAAGAAAAACGTGTATGACATACATTATGAATTTGCATTTTTGTGTAGTAAGTTTTTGTTTATCTCTTACTTTAACTGTTATGTAAAATTCTACTGAATGCCATCAGAATAAAGAGCTCATCAGAGGCTATTTCTAGAAAAATCAAAATATACATTTTATTTGTGATGTAAATATGTTTAATATGCAGTATTTTAATCAATATCATTAGAAACATTTTTGAGAAAATCTACATTTTCGAAAAATTTCCTATGTAAAGGATAGTTGGGGTGGGGGATTTTTTTGAAAATCTTCGTGCCGCATCCCTGGAAAATACTAAACTTAATTAACATGTTTGGTATTTAACCAACTTTTCGTTTTAGATGGGCTGTCCACATACACACGCAGACTTTTTCCAAAAATGTTTTTTTCGAACTCTGGGACCTCAAAACACATATTTCCGGTGAAATCTGGATATCGAATCTTTGGGTGGAATACAATATCTCCTCTATCGAATATGAATGTGCATTGCACATTCGGGCTAGAAAAAGTAAAAATGTAGATGTATGCTTTTTTTGACTCTTGTATCGTAAAAGTTATTTATAATAAAGATGTGTAAACTAAAAAAAAAAAAAAAAAAAAAAAATGTATACTATACCCCGATATCTAATTGCTTACACCGGGGCAAATACCTCAGACCTTATTTTATTTATTAACAAACGTTTTTTTTTTTTTTTTTAATTTTACGAAAAAAAATAGAAATAATACATTTTATTTTATTTTGTTTCACAAATGTGTAAACTCGTTTGTAACGGAATACCCTTTGTTTCAAAACCACACGAGACTCGAAAAAAAAAGCTTTGCACATATGTATCATACAATTTTTTTTACCCGGCAGTACGAAATTAAAACAAAATAAACTTTAGAAAGGAGTTACCATTTTCACGTACATATACAGAAGCAATTATTTATGTGGTCATATGTGTTTAAAGAAAGCTTGGAAATAATTAAATACATATAGACATGAGAGCTCTACGGCCTGAGGAATAATGCTTTGCTTAGTTACTTATTTCAATAAACACTGGATACTTAAAAACACGTATTTCATCTAGAAGATGTTGTAACATGCAGTTACAGTCAACTGGAAATAAGATGATGTAGCGAAACTTACCATATGAGATTTGTTACTTAAAATCTTAAATAAACACTATATTTTACATATTGCCTTTTTACTTTATCTAGCACGTATGTACACCTATTAGATAGAGAAGGTATTGTATTCCACCCAATTCAATAAAGCATTTTTAGAAAAAGATCCGTATGTGTATGTGTGTCTGCGCTCGCGCGTACATGAGTAAGTCTATGGACAGCATGACTCAAAAATTAAAATCAAACTTGGTGTTTAAGTTCAGTTTCTTCCAAGGATGCAATATGAAGATTTTAAGGAAAATCCCCCACCTCCAAATTCCCTTTACATGGAATATTTTACGCAGCATTTTATGTTCTCAAAAATGACTAACGATTTTGATTAAAATCTCATGTGGGAAACGAAATGTATATCTTGAATTTTCTGGGAATAGCCAGGATTAGTTTTGTATAATTCGTGAACCGTAAGAGCCGGACAAAAGCTTAAAACAAACCTTTTATGTCACGTCTTCCCGATATATACTATGTTATTGGTTTCAGTTTTAAAATACTTCAGTACGTTTTCAACTAATAATGCTATTCTTTCTCTCCTGGCCAAGCAAACAGAATCGAATTTCACACAGCGACCAGCTTTTAAAAGATTTGAGTATCGTTTTAAGTTTGTGTATTCTATTATTTCCTTTCTACTTATAATGAAGCAAGTAATCAGAACAAAGCTGCTAAAATTTCTCATTTTGCATGATGTAGATAAAAGAGTAATCTTCTGTGAGAATTATTTGTGGAACAGTTGGAGAAAGTCATTTGAATGGAACACACCACCTTTTTTCACGATAGTGCGTAAAGTTACAACTTGCTATATTTACGCTTAATTTTTACAAAATTTCACTTTATAACAGTGCAGAGCCTGGCCCTTAGCTCAATGGCAGGCTATAAAATAGAAACCCAAAGATAACATAGCACATTGTCAATAGACAATAGTTTCATGGGGAAATGGCGCTGATAGGATCATGTAGTTAAAGGCGAGGTATAAGCGAAATAATAAAAAATCTGGTGTGTTCCGTTCACATAACTTTCTCTGCATCTGTGTAACAAATTATTACTGAAAAGCTTATTCTTCTATCCATCTCGAGATGAACATTAGCAGAAATGGTTTTATTACTTGATTCCTTGTAAGTAGAAGGGAAATAAGGGCATTTTTTTGGTATTGTTTAACGCCCGCTTTAACTACTTATGGCACTGCAGGCGGTGGCACTGTGGATACATGAATGAAGATGGAGCACCGGTGGAATGCGATGGTGGGGGAAACCGATAAACCCGGAGAAAACCCGCCCCAGCGCCGCTTTGTCCACCACAAATCTCATATGCGTCACCTGGGATCGAACCCGGGCCGTCTAGGTGAGAGGTGAGTGGTCTAACCACTCGGCCAAGGCGCGGCCAGAAATGAGGGAATACACTAGGATAAAGCAATAATCAAATATTTTAAAGCTGATTGCAATGTGGTTGAAATCCGTTTCTTTGTATGACGGGGAGTCGAGAAATCCCTATATGAGAAAACTTTTAAGTACGAGTATTTTAAAATGAAACGAATAACAAGGAATATCTAGAAACATTCACTTCCAGGGAAAAACATGTATATGACATAAATTGCGTATTTTAAATAATTCTAAATACATCTTTTGTGCGGTAAATTTTTATCTATCTCTAGCGATTTACCAATTATGTAAAATTCAGCAAGATTCATCCAAAATAAAGAGGTCTTCAGTGGCTATTCCCAAAAAAATTCAAGATATACGTTTTATTACTTATGTAAACATCATTAATATACTGTAATATTAATCAGAATCGTTAGAGCAATTTTTGAGAAAATCAACATTTTCGAAATGTTGTTTGGAATGCCAAGCGGTTAGACCACTCACCTCTCACTTGGGCGAACCGGGTTCGATCCCAAGCAACCGCATGTGAGATTTGTGGTGGACAAAGCGGCGCAGGAGTGGGTTTTCCCCGGATTTTCCGGTTTCCCCCGCCATCGCATTCCACCGGTCTTCCATCTTCATTGCATGTATCATCAGTGTCATCGACTGCGGTGTCTTAAGTAATAAAAGCGGGCGTTAAACACTATAAAAAAATTTGGGATGGGGAAGGATTTCCCTCAAAATCTTCATGTCACATCCTTGTAAGACACTTAATTTGAATACCAAGTTTGGTATTTTACGACGTTTCGTTTTTTAGTTATTGTTTTCACAGACATGCACGCGGACCTTTTTCTATAAATGCTTTTCTTGGATACAGAGAACCCAAAATCGTGTACTTCCGGTAAAAAGAATTTTTGGGTGCGGTGTAATACCTTCTCTATGTGTCTAGTACTGTGTAGAGAAAGTTAGACAGTTTAAAATCATGTATTTCCCTTGTAAAATTTGCTTGCTGGTACATTTAATATCCGATACTGAAGGTAATGGTACACCCCTGGAAAATGTATAGAATTCATGCCCTAATTCATTGTACAGTAATTTAATTAACGAATAGGGGAAGTAAATTAAATTTCTTAAATAATAATTCCGGGTTTAAACAGAGCACAATCTGACTGAAGAAACTGGTGCGAGCCGAACTCGCCTTGAAAGCATATACAGAAGAAATCGGGAAGCAGGGAGTATTTCCAGTATTCCCCAGGGACCCCACTCACTTTCACCATTCATGAAGACGGTGTTTACGGCCCAAACGGGAACTACTGGATCCCGTCCGCTTCCGGCAAGGCGCCAGCACACAAACAAACCAAGTAACCCGCGATCCAAATCGATACTTCTGCTCTGTAGTTCATGTCCTGTGTCCAGCGCTAACCGCAAATACCCGTCTTCCTCCAGACTTCTTCTCTTGGCTCCGATATTGTCCCGGGGGCAAAGGTCGCCCATTATAGCCCCAGGCGGACCACCCCCACAAACTCAACTTGCGCCGTCTATCTATTATTGGGTAAAATGTTCGGTATTTAATATCATTTCTAAAATACTGATGTGTTATTTAACATAATTTCTTTGCCCATTTTAATTTCTCTACACTACACGTACTATATGCATACTGTATAGAGAAGGTATTGTAATGCACCCAAAAATTTGATACCGAAATTTCACCGGAAATTCCTATTTTAGCCACCCCTGAATCAAAAAAAGTAGTTTTAGAAAAAGGTCCGTGTGTGTCTGTGGACATCATAGTTCTAAAACGAAAAGACTGTTAAATATCATTGGTATTTAAGTTTGGTATCTTCCAAGGATGCTGGCACACTAAGATTTTCATTTTCTAAAAAATGGCTCTAACGATTTTGATTAAAATGCCTTATGTTTAAGATATTGTTATGAAAAACGAAATGTATATCTTGGATTTTCTGGGAATAGCCTCTGAAGACCTCCTCATTCTAGATAACTTTTGTGTAACTGGAAAACCGTAAGAGATAGACAAAAACTTACCACACAAAAAATGAATATCATATTAAAACACACAATTTATGCCATAAGCATTTTTTTTTGTAGAGTTAGCCATTTTTGAGATATTCGGGATTATTGGTTTCAATTTTAGCCATTTAAACTTTTCTCTTCTCGTTCTCGTTTGGTTATCCCTGGCAATCAATGAATTGTTTTACATCGCGACCGACTTTTAAAGGACCAGACCTTCGCTTTAGCCAGTAGATTTTCTTATTTCCCTTCTACTTACAAGGAAGCTAGTAATAAGACTAATTCTGCTTATGTTTATCTTGATTGGCATGATGCAGATAACAGATTAAGGTTTTGAATAAAATGTTTGTTTACCAAACAGCTAGAGAACATCATGTGAATGGAACACATCAGATTTTTTTATTTCCCTTCTGCTTCCAAGGAACTAAATAATGGCAATGTCTGCAAGTTTATCTCTTGTTTTATAATGAAATAGATAGAAGAATGAGCTTTTTAACAACAAGATGTAGAGAAAGCCATGTAAATGGAACACATCAGATTTTTCGACCAGCTGTTCTTACAAAACCTTACTGAGTGCCTCCGTGGTCGAGTGGTCAGCGAGCTGACTTCTCACCCGGTGCGATTCCTGGATGGAGAGTGAATATGTGTATGTGTGTGTGTGTGTGTGTGTGTGTGTGTGTGTGTGTGTGTGTTTGAGGAAAATAAAACAATTTTCACCAAACGAAAAAGAACCTACAGAACAACGAGTCGTTGTTTCAAGTGCAAAGACCCCGATATGATCTTAGATGTTAAAGGGAGCTATATAAATGAAAGAAAAAAAAAACTGTTCTATCTACTTCATGTTAATTGAAATACAATTTTGCAGAAATTGTCTTAATGCATATTTCTTAATAGATACAATGAAAACCTGGAATAACAGTAGGAATAAGGGACAGTCAGATCTTTTAACAGCTGGTCGCAATGTGATGGACTTGGAATTCCATTATCATGCTTGAACAAGAAGGGGAGGAGCTTTTCCTATGAGAAAAGTATAAGGTTTAGAAAATTCAAACAATAACAAAAATATTTCAGAATGATTAAGTCGAAACACAAAAAACCAACATATACCCTGAGCTTTAACGGCAATTACATGTTTTGTATATTAATATTTTCTGTATCTCTTACGAGCTAAGAAAAACTCATTCAGAATAGAAATACTTTAGGCGCGTGTATTTTAATTAAAATGGTATCCATTTTTGAGAAATAATTTTAGATAAATTTCTTTAAAAGATAGATTTCTTTTCTTTTTTTCCCTTCTTTCTTTCTTTTACTTTCTCTAGCACCTATGCATATACGATGTATATAATAGCTAGAGATTCGATATCAAGATTTCATGGAAGTACATGTTTTGGTGTTCTCTGAATCCAAAAAAAAAGCATTTTTAGAAGAATGTCTGTGTGGTCTTTGAGCAGCATAACTCTTAAACGAAAAGTCGTTAAATAACAAACTTGGTATTTAAGATCAACATCTTCCAAGGGTGCGACACTAATATTTTCGCGAAAATCCTCCCACTCACATCTACCTTTCTCATGGAATTTTTAAACTTTCGAAGCTTTTGATTTTCTCAAATGTGGCTGTAACAATATGGATTAGAATACCCACGTTTAAGATATTTTCATGCCAAACGAAATGTATAGGTTGAATTTTTGGGAATAGCCTCTGAAGAACTTTTCATTCTTTTCTGACTTTTGTCTAACTGGTGAACCGTAAGAGGAGCTTCTATTACCTGTGTGTTGCCGTAAAGTCCGACCATTCGTGATACTCGAAGCTGAGAGAGAATGGAGGACAATGACATCGAAGTATTACAATTTTTTGTGTATTCCATTCGCACGACTTTCTCTATATCTCTGTAACAAATTATTGTTAATAAGCTTATTCTTTTATTTATTTCATGCTAATCGAGAAAAATTAGCACAAATAGTCTTTAACCAATTCCAGAGGTTAAAGTGAAAACCAAAAGCTGGTTGCTATGTAACTGAAGTTCGTTTGTATGAACACGAGTTGGCAAATTCCTGTAGGAGAAAAGTATGTTTTTCAAAGCTCAAACCAAAAACAAGGAATATCTCAAAAACATCAACTCCACAAAAAAAGGTATATAACATAAATTGTGTGTTTTAACGTGCTCTACATTTTTTGTGTGTTAAGTTTTTGTCCAGCTCTTACGGTTTAGTAGTTATGCAAAATTCCTCCAGAATAAAGTAGTCTTCAGAGGCTATTCCCAGAAAATTCAAGATATACATTTTATTTGTCAGATAAATATATTTAATATACGATATCTTAATCAAAATCGTTAGAGCCATTTTTTAGAAAATCAAAGTTTTCGAAAAAAGTTCTATGTACATGGTAGTTGGGAGTGGGGGGGATTTTCTTGAAAATCTTCGTGTCGCATCCTTGGAAGATAGCAAACCTGTATACCAAGTTTGGTTTTTAACGGGATTTTCGTTTTTGAGCTATGCTGCCCACAGACACACACACACACACACACACACACACTTGGACATTTTTCTAAAAATACTTTATTTGGATTCAGGCGGTCTCAAAACATATATTTCCGTTGAAATCTCGGTATCGAATTTTTGGGTGAATTACAATAGCTTTTCTATACACTATGTACATAGCACGTATAGAGAAAGTAAAAATGATGTGTCTGCTTTATGTTAAAAATGTTTAAGGTGTTTAACATACTGCTATAGCTAATAAAATAGGTATGTATTTTGAATTTTCTACAGACTTAATTATGAATGAGTTTTATGTAAATTTTATAACTTACAAACCACAGGATATATTCAAAACCTTATACTACACTAAAATGTTCATCTGCATTAAAAAGCATACTTTATGCATCTTTGACATGAGCTATGTCAAGCTTTGGCTTTTTGTTGCTATTGGTTTGAATTGTCCAATACCATATCAAACACATTTTGGAGCGTTTGTCTCTGAACCTCTTCTTTCTCGTACTGGTATGCAAAAGAGTATGGAATTCAATAACCGGATATAACGACCTCCTTTTTAAGGCTTTGATTATCCTTTGATACAAATATATCTCGTTAAACATGAATAAAAAAAATATATACATATATAATGGAACAAATTCTGAAAACTTTTATCTCAATTAAAATAATTAAGATATACAAGTTACCCACACGTGGTCGGTAACTTGTTTGTAGAACACAAAGTAGAGAGAGGGAGAGAGAAATCATGTGTATATAATTCATGAAATTTATACTTTTTTTTACTAGGTACGTATTGTTAAGCAGCAGAAGTTGTATTCCACCCAAAAATTCGAAACCGAGATTTTACCGGAAATGTGTGTTTTTTGAGGTCATTGAATGAGATAGCAGTTTTAGAAAACTGTCCCTTTGTAGGAGTTGCGCGTGCGCACATGTGTCAGTGTGTCTGTAAACAGTAGGTATATCCCAAAATCTAAATGTCAGATAAATATCAAATTTGATATTTTAAGTTCAATATCTTTCAAAGATGCGACACAAAGATTTTCAGGAAAATCCCATCTGAAATAACCCTTTAGATAGAATAATTTACAAACTGTTTACTTGCTAAAAATGACTCTACCATTTTGATTGAAATACATTAAATATATTCGTATGACAAATAAGATACATATTATTCTGAAATAATCTTCTAGTTCTCTTCATTTGGAAGTAAATTTAAAATGGAAAACGCTAAGCTATTGTAAAAAACGTACTTCTAAATAAAAAATGTAAATGTCTCTAAAACATGCAATTTATTCAAAATAAGCTTTTTTTAACATAATCCGTTTCCTAAACATTTATATTTACTGCTTGAATTGTTCAACTCTTTTATCATTCTTTTCGAAACCAGTCGATTTTGAGATGTTTCTTGCGATTACATGGAAAAAATATAGAATTTTAAGGTCGTTATAAATAGCGTCAAATTGTTAAACATTGTATCCATAACGAAGGGCTTAATGTAGCTATTTCTACAAAGGTTTATCTCGACTAAAATGAAATAGAAAGAAAAATGAGCGTTCGAAAAAATAGTTTCTCTACGCTTAATTGGCGCTAGCAGCAAGAGAAAGTCAAGTGAATGTAATACTTTCTCTACCACGTATGTGCATACAATGTACATAGTAACTAGATAAGGCATTGTATTCCACCCAAAAACTTGATTCTAGATTTCACGGAAATTATTTTTTGAGCTGGCCTGAATCAGAAAAGAGCATTTTTTAGAGAAAGACCCATGTTTATGTGTGTGTGCGTGTAATTGTGTGTCTTTGGACATCATAGCTCAAAAACGAAAATACCGTTAAATACCAAACTTTGTATTTATGTTTAGTATCTTCCAGGGATGCGACATAGAGGTTTTCAAAAAATACCCGCAGGGCAAACTACTCTCTACATGGAACATGTTTTGAAAATTTTGATCTTATAAAAATGGCTTTGAAGATTTTGATTAAAATGCTGTATATTAAAGATATTTACATCACAAATAAAATGTATATTTTGAATTTTCCTGGACTAGTCTTTGAAGACCTCTTTATTCTGAATGAGTTTGCAGAATTTTACATAACGATTAAACCGTAAGAGATAGAAAAAAAACTTAAAACACAAAAAATGCAGATCTTGTCAAAACACATAATATACGTCGTATACGTTTTACTTGTGGAGTTTACTTTTTTTGAGGTATTCCTTGTTTTTGGTATGAGTTTTATATTCCTAACTTTCTCAAACGGGACCATGCAAAGGAACCAGCCTCAACAATTGTTTAAAAGATTTGACTGTCGATTTAGCCTAATGCTAATCCCTTCTACCTACATTGAAGCAAGTAATAAGACCAATTCTGTTAATGCTTATCCCGATTAGCATGATGTAGATAAACCAATATTCTTTTGTAAGAATAGTTTTATTTGGAACAGCTAGAGAAAGTTATGTGTCTGGAACACATCAGATTTTTACTCTCTGTACATAGTGTATAGAGAAGCTATTGTATTGCACCCAAAAATTCGATACCGAGATTTCAATGGAAATACATGTTTTGAGACTCCCTGTATCCAAAAAAAAAACATTTTTAGAAACATATCCGTGTGTGTCTGTCTGCCTATCTATCTGTCTGTCTGTATGTATGTGTGTGTGTCTGTGGGCAGCATAGCTCAAAAACCGTTAAATACCGAACTTGATATTTAAGTTTGGTATCTTCCAAGGATGCGACAAAAAGATTTTCAAGAAAATCTCCCCACCACAAACTACCCTTTACATGGAAAAATTTTTAAAATTTTGATTATCTTAAAAATAGCTCTAACGATTTTGATTGAAATATCGTACATTAAAGATATTTACTTGACAAATAAAATGTATATCTTGAATTTTCTGGGAATAGTCTCTGAAGACTACTTTATTCTGGATGAATTTCACGGAATTTTGCATAACTGCTATACCATAAGAGATGGGCAAAAACTTAACACAAAAAATATAGAGCACATTAAAACACACAATTTATGTTATATACATTTTTTTCGTGGAGTTGATCCTGTTTTAAATAGACCTTGTTTTTGGTTTCACCTTGGAAAAACACACTTTTCTCATACAGGAATTTGTCAACACCTGTCCATACACACAAAGGAACTTCAGTCACATAGCAACCAGCTTTTGACTACCACTTTAACCTATAGTACTCCCTTATTTCGCTTCTACTAACAAGGAAGCAAGTAATAAGACTATTTACGCTGATTTCTTCTCGATTAGATGAAGTAAATAGAATATATCTTCTCATTTTAATTTTACAGATAAAATGTCTAATTACGGAAATATTTTATAGAGCGTAAAATATTAGAGTATTATGATGTATTAAAACGCACTAAAATCTATGATTTAAAATAACATGAATTGAAAAGCTCCTCGAAGTTTGTGGGTTGCAATATCTGCTGTAAATAGTGCTTGAAAGCCACTTGAATGCGGACGAAACATTAATCAGTGCTCCATCTGATTAAACCGTTGAGCCAATTACTGAACGCTGGCTATTCGTCACAAATACAATACAGCAGCAGCTTAAAATGGAGTTTTTTTTTCTGTAGCACGGAGATTGGAACACATTCATTAAACGGCCTGCGTTCCCAGCCGTGGAGATGAGACATTATCGATATTGCTTTCCTCTGACGTATTTCACTGCCATGCTGTTTCCATGTTTTCTGATCTGTAAGCCAAGCCAGCTGCACAGGGAATACAATTCCACGCATAAACAACCGTTTTTAAGCAGATTAAACGTAGGTTTTTGGTCAACAGATACTAAGCTTTTCATGGAAAAATTCTCAAACTCTATACCGCAGAATCCCTGGTATTTTTTATCGTAGGTAACCCCATGGTTTTCTGATAATTCCGGAGGGTGCGCACACGATAGAGGTTTTTAAAAATCTGATGTGTTACATTCACATGACTTTCTCTACAACTCTGCAATAAATTATTATTAAACAGCTTATGCTTCTATTTACTTCCTGCTAATCGAGAAAAAATTAGCAGAAATAGTCTTATTACTTGTTTCCTTGTAAGTAGAAGCGAAATAAGGGAGTAGCTTAGGTTAAAGTGATAGTCAAAAGCTGGTTACTATGTGACCGAAGTTCCTTTGTATGGACACGAGTTCACAAAGTCCTATATGAGAAAAGTATGTTTTTTATAGCTGTAACCAAAAACAAGGAATATCTCAAAATAAAAAAAAAATCAACTCCACGAAAAATATGTATATAATATAAATTGTGTGTTTTAAAGTGCTCTAAATTTGCTGTGTGGTAAGTTTTTGTCTAAGGTTTAGCAGTTATGCAAAATTCCGTAAAATTAACTCAGAATAAAGTAGTCTTCAGAGGCTACTCCCAGAAAATTCAAAATATACACTTTATTTGTCAGATAAAATATCTTTAATATACGATATTTTAATCAAAATCATTAGAGCCATTATTTAGAAAATCAAAAGTTTCGAAAAAATGCCATGTAAAGAGTAGTTTGGGGTAGGGGATTTTTCTCAAAATCTTCGTGTCGCATCCCTAGAAGATACCAAACTTAAATACCAAGTTTGGTATTTTACCAACTTTTCGTTTTTGAGTTATCGTGTTTACAGATACACGGATACACACACGGACCTTTTTCTGAAAATACTTTTTTTGGATACAGGGGACCCTAAAACATATATTTCCAGTGAAATCTCGGTATAGAATTTTTGTTGGAGTGCAATACCTTCTCTATACGCTATGTACATAGTACGTAAAAATCTGATGTAGTCCATTCGCATGACTTTTTCTACATATCTGTAACAAATTATTGTTAAAAAGCATATTCTTCTATCTACTTTATGTAATCGCGATAAACATTAGCAGAAATTCTCTTAATTATTTACTTCCTTGTAAGTAGGAGGTAAATAAGGAAATACACTAAGTTAAAACGATAGTCAAATCTTTTAAAAGCGGGTTGCCATGTGGTTGAAATCCGTTTCTATGAACTTACAAATTTCCGTATGAGAAAAGTTTAAGTATTTTGAATCTGAAACAAATAATAAGGAATATCTCAGAAATGGCAAGCTCTACGAAAAAAGGTATGTCATAAATTGTGTGTTTTAAGGAGATCTATATTTTTTGAGTAGTAAGTTTTTTGTCTATCTCTTACGGTTTACCAGTTATGCAGAATTCAGCGAAATTCATCTAGAATAAAGTCGTCTTTAGACGCGATTCCCAGAAATGCCAAGTTATACATTTTATTTTCCATGTAGGTATATTTAATTTACGGTATTGTAATAAAAATCGTTAGAGTCATCTTTGAGAAAATAAACATTTTCAAAAAATAAATTTTTTTTCCATTAAAGCATAATTTGGGTTACATCTCTGTAACAAATTATTGTTACAAAGCTTATTCTTGCATTTATTTAGTTTGTATGTAAACGGCACTATCAATTGCTAGGATCATATAAGCGCCGAGTTTAAACCCTCAATCTTGAGTTCAAATTTTTACATCTAATTTATGCTAATCGAGGTAACCATTAGTAGAAGTGGTCTTATTACCTGCTTCCTTGTAAGTAGAAGGTTATAAGGGAGTCCACTGGGCCAAAGTGATAGTCAAAGTTTTTAAAGCTGGTTGCAATGTGGTTGAAATCCGCTTCTATGCATAGCCAGGAATTGCATTTCCGTATGTGAAAAGTTTCTAAAACTAGAACCAATGTCAAGGAATATTTCGGAAATGGACAATTGTACATAATATATTTTTAACGAGATCTTCATTGTCTGCTACGGTTTAACACTTGTGTAAAATTCATCAAAATTCATCCAGAATAAAGAGGTCTTTAAGAGACTATTTTCGGACAATTCAAGATATACAGTTTATTTGCCATGCAAATATATATGGTGTTTTAATCAAAATCGTTAGAGGCATTTTTGAAAATATATATTTTCGAAAGCTTTTTCCATGTGAATCGTAATCCTCAAGAGTTTCGTGTCGCAGTCTTGGAAGATACTAAACCAACTTTTCATTATGTTTACAGACACACGGACACACACACCCAAACACACACATACACGCACACAGGGACCATTTTCTAAAAAGACTCATCTTCGGTAAAATGTTGGTAATGAATTTTTGGATGGAGTGCAATACCTTCTCTACTTACGTCCATATACTATGTACAAAAGTAAAAAAAAAATGTTTTCCATTAACATTACATAAGTTTTTCTATTTATTCTGCAATAAACGTCTTGCAAAAACTTATTTTTCTATCTATTTCATAGTAATCAAACATTAGCGAGATAAACATTATCAGAAATTATCTTATTGTTTAGTTCCTGGCAATTACAGGGTAAATAAGAGATTCTGCTTCGCTAAAGCAATAGTCAAACCTTTTACAAGCTATCGCTATGTGATTCAATTGGAATTCGTTCTCTTCTGTTGACCAGGGTGAAATAAAATGAATGACACCCTATTTGAGAAAAATCTAAGTTTTAGAAATTTAAAAACCAATAGGAAGAAATATTTTGGAAATATATCACTAAATTGTGTGTTTTAACAGGCTCTATATTTTTTATAATAAGAATTTGTCAATTTCTTACGGTTTTCTAGGTATGCAAAACTAACCAAGAGGATTTCAGAGGCTAGTTCCAGAAATTTCCAGATATTCATTTCATTTATCGTGCAAACATTTTAAGGTTATTGTATTTAATCAAAATCGTTAAGAGATATTTTTGAGAAAATAAAAAATAACGAAACCTTTCTATATAAAGGGTTGTTTGAGGTGAGTTCTTTTTTAAAAATCTTCATGTCGCACCTTTCTAACTGTAATGCTAAATAACCTCAGTATTTATAGGATTACAAAGGCGTGAACACACATACAGTAAACTTATGCTAAAATAATAATAATAATAATAATAATAATAATAATAATAATAGTAATAATAATATAAATGGGTTTCGAGGACCTCAAAACATGTTTCTGGCATCGAATTTTTGAGCAGAATACAACACTACCCCTATTTATTATATGTAATGGAGAAGTTAAAAATACGACTGAAGGAAGAAACATTAAATTCAAAACATGTTTCGCAATGTAAGTTTCATATCACCAGAATATTGTATTTTTAAGGACAGCACCCTATTTCTAAGAATCACATTTGGGTGTTCGTGATGGATTGAAGTGTATCAGTCTTTCAGCATAATATGTAAAATAATGCATACCGAATGGCCCACATTTCCCTTTAACAATAGATAAAGTTATGCTTTTGCTGCCTAATGTATTGACATAATTATTCACTATTTAAAATGCAATTGCAACTAAAATCATTGCAAGTGTTAATTAATTTTCATCACATTTTACATTTTTACTATGCACATGTGGCATAGAGAAGCTTTTGCACCCAAAAATTCGATACCAAGATTTCACCGGAAATACATGTTTTGAGACCAACTGAATCCCAAAAAAAAATTAGAAAAATGTCCGTATGTGTGTCTGTGTCTGTGGGCAGCATAGCTCAAAAACGAAAAGTCCGTTAAAACCAAACTTGGTATTTGAGTATTGTATCTTCCAAGGATGCGACACGAAGATTTTCAAGAAAATCCCCCTACACTCAACTATCCTTTACATGGAAATATTTCGAAAATTTTGATTTTCTCAAAAATGGTTCTAACAAGCCTCTGAAGACATCTTTATTCTGGATACATTTTGCGAAATTTTGCATAATTGGTAAACCGTAAGAGAAGACCAAAATTTACTAAATAGAAAATGTAGAAAAATGTTAAGACACAATTTATGTTATATACATTTTTTTTCGTGGAGTTGACCGTTTTTGAGATATTCCTTGTTATCATTTTCAGCTTTTCTCATACGGAAACTTGTCAACTCCTGTCCATACAAACAAAGAAACTTCAATCACACAGCAACCAGCGTTTAAAGTATTTAACTATCGATTTAGCCTATGGTACTCCCTCATTTTCCTTCTACTTACAAGGAAGCAAGTAATAAGACCGTTTCTGCTAATTTTTTCTCGATTAGCATCAAGTAAATAGAACAATAACAATAACTTATTGTAGAGATATAGAGAAAGTCATGTAAATGGAATACATCAATTTTTTTTCAATGATTATGCATTTTTAGTATATTCGTAGGCATTTTATACGTTTTGAACATCGTAGCTCTTATTTAAAACCAAACTCTATGTTTACTACTAAGGTCTAACCCTCCCGCCCTTCCTTATACCCCGATTGAAGCTGATTCATATTTTTTGTACATGCACCAGTCACTTACCGACTAGTGTATAGCCCTTTGCTTGGGTTAACAAAAATAATCTAGCAGAAACTTTCTCCTTAGCTGTTCTGTCTTAGTATAATGCGCCAGAATATAATCTCCTTTTCTTTCTCTCTACATCAAGGATATGAACACCTTTTACAACGAGAAGAAAGCAAAACATTCATAGCATAGGTTTGCCAGTACTGCACGAACGTATTCATAGACAACTGGCTGACAGTTGCTAGGAATACTAATGTTCGTTTCTGTACGTACAGTTCATGTTGCGGACGCGAACTCAATGCACATTGTGCATTTGTACAATGAAATGTAAACGTGCAGCACGCAGAAACCATCTTTGCGCATTATAGTTGGTGCGCCATTGATGAGATTCGCTTTTCTATTACGTTGCCTGGATACCAAATGGCTTGCCTTTTTGTGCGCGCTTGTTATGATGTTCCGTACAGAAGGCCGACCTCCTCATGTATTCTGTAGGATGCTTCTCTCTGATACGGGAACCTCATTTCCATAACACGACAGCGCGAGTAAGAACATTCCGCATGCATGTGCAAGTGACTTTGTCTTCAAACGACTTACACCCTTCTAACTGATCTGTCACATGGCACTGTACACACTTTCTTTTGTGGTCTACATCTGCGGTATGCTTTAGTTTCATTCTTCATGATGACGTCTGTATTCTCCAGGACAGAGGTCACAAACTGGTTCCCCTTTGCATAAAGCAAAGAGAGAAAATTTTCTCGATGCTCCTGCGTAATAAGTTCACTTCATTTTGAAGCAAGTTTGTATAATCTTGTATAATTGCTAAACGTTAAGCGAATGAATAAAACCAACTGCATTATCACTGTAGATCTTTTTAAAATACAACTCATTTCAAATACCTTTTCGTAGCATTAGCCATTTCCGATATAGCCGTTATAATGGTTACAATTGTTCAATAGTTTGTCTTTTTTTTTTCAAAGTCATTTCGGCATTCAGTTGTTTCTCGCGAATGCATACTGATCTTTTTTTTTTTTTTTTTTTTGCATTTTGCATTTTGTGTAGTAAGTTTTTGTCTTTCTCTCATTTTACCAGTCATAACGTTATTACAAATGAAGAGGATTTCAATGGCTATTCCTAGGACATTCAGGATACATTTTATTTGCCATCTTTAAAAGGCGACATTTAATCAAAATAGTTTGAGATATTTTTGAGAAAATCTGACATTTAAAAGATGTTCCATGTAAAGAATAGTTTTGGGGTGTGACGTTTTCCTGAAAATCATCTGGCGCATCCTTTTTTTTTTTTTTTTTTCCTCCCTTAGACGCTCCTTTAACTGTTATTTTATTTTATTTTTTTTAACTGCACCAGGAAATGGAAAATGTCTGTTTGCTTGATGGTGGATGAACTCTTCAATAGTAAACAGACCGATTGCTCTGTGAAGCTTTGTGTTGCGCTCGAACCATGACCATATTAAGCAAGACCTTGTTTTGAAGAAGCCGAAGTATCTTAAAATGTCATACTATTTCCATGCAATGTTAAACCAGATACCATGCAGCTATGCTACCGCAGGGGCGACCTGGATAATTTTCTCCAAAACATGGTAGCCTTTAAACGGGATTGTTCCCACTGGGCAAATAACCATTAGCAAACATAAGACGGTCTGTACTAGGGGTGGGAGGCAACGTTGTAAAATCTGTTTCTTGGAGATTCTGAAGACTCTGCTTGCAAGTCGAGATTAGCGCCTCAGTTAAGGAATTTGGCAACTGCGGGGGTTGTAAATGGAAGATTTGGCAACTGTGAGGGTTGGTTTCCAACCGTAAACCTCCAAATTCCATACATTAAAGTCACGCAGAGGGTTATCATTCATGATAAATTTGGCAGCTTGTTGCTCCCTAAGGGGTAAAGGGGTGTCAGTATGCCATTTTGAGTCAAAACATTTGTTTTGCAAAAATCAAGCTTATCATTCTTGTTTTAGTATTATGTTCGTTTACGACCTTTGTAATTTAATAAAATACATACTTTTCAAAAAGCTGCACCCTATAATGTCCTACGTATTTGACTTTTAAATTTAATTCTCTTCTATTTACTTTTTTTAACATTTTCCTAGAATCAAAAAGAACTGGATTTATTACTTTGTTCATTGCCAGTAGAAGGAAATAGGGGAATACATTATGCCTAAGCGATAGTCAAAGCTTTTAAAAGCTGGTCGCTATGTGAAACACTTGTGGTACGGTTCGCTTTGCAGGTCTCATTTGACAAAAAATAGGTAGTTTAAAATTGAAACCAATAAAAAGGAATATCTCGAAAACGGTCGACACTACAAGAAAAAAATTCTATGACATAAATTACGTATCCACATTTTATTGCGTATTCATTTTTTGTACTCTCTATTTCTTACGGTTTAATTCTGCGAAACTCGTCCAGAACAAAGAGATCTTCAGAGGCTACTCCCAGAAAATTCAAAATATACATTTTATTTGTAATGTAAATATCTTTAATACACATCCAGACACACACACACCAACCTTTTTCCAATTTTTTTTTCAGACTTAGGGGACCTAAAAACATATCTTTACATCGAGGTTTTGGGTGGAATACAACACCTTCTCCAACTACTATGTAGATTGTTTGTACATACGTGGTAAAGAATTCCTATTAGAAATATTGGATCAAGAAAAGGCATTCAGAAAGAAACAAAACGCTTCGTGTTATATCCACATGACTTTCTGTAACCACTCTTCTACAAACTATTCTTACAAGATAGTATACTTTCTCTAGTTCAAAAGTCACTTCAAATTTTAAACTAAAGTAAATTTTTTAATATTTGTAATAGGATAAAACCAAAAGAAGCAAGAAATAGGGCTTGGTTTTCTTTTGTTCTTATTTTTCAGTTCACCGTTACTATGGGTACAGTTTTGTTGAATGAAATACTAGTAATTTTATGCATACTGTTATAAGAATTTGTAAGCTACAAATCACATCTCTGAGAAAATTTAAAACAATTAATATTTTAAGAGCGAGAACATGTTTCATTGGTAATTATGGTGATTTAATCAGGAAGTTTGATGAAACTGGTTCCGTTGCTTATAAGAAATCTGAAATCCAAAGGTAACCCATGATGGTACTATTGCTGAGGTGCTTCATATCTACACCCTGAAAAAATAATTAATTGCCCAGATCTTTAGCAATCGTGTCATCAGCAGACAGTTTCCAACAAAGTGGCCGCCACGATCTCCTGATTTCAATCTGGCCTACTTTTTGCTGTGGGATTACTTTAAAGAACGCGTTTCGTGACACATACAACCACGGAAAGATGCTATCTCGCAAGAAGTTGCTAATACTCCGCGACATCATCTACAAAATGTTATGCATTGAAGAATGGTGTACGTTGTACAAGAGGACGGACATTTTACCAATATTTTATAAAACTCAATTGTTTTTCCAGTATGTGACTTCTTTTGGTGTTTTTTACTTTCTCTACACGTAGCATTTTTGGAAAAGGGTCCGTATGTGTGCGTGTGTGTCTGTGTGTGTCTGTGTGTGTGTGTATGTCTGTCTGTGTGTCTGTGGACAGCATAGCTCAAAAACGAAAAGACTGTTAAATACCAAACTTGGTATTTAAGTTTGGTGTTTTCCAAGGATGCGACAAGAAGATTTTCAAACAATCCCCCACCCTCAACTACCCTTTACATGGAACTTTTTTCGAAAATTATGATTTTCTCAAAAATGGCTCTAACGATTTGGATTAAAATATCGTATATTAAAGATAATTATATAACAAATAATATGTATATCTTGAATTTTCTGGGAATAGCCTCTGAAGACTACTTTATTCTGGAGGAATTTTGCATAACTACTAAAACGTAAGAGATGGACAAAAACTTAACACACAAAAAATGTAGAGCACATTAAAACACACATACTATTTTATTATGACTTTTTTTGAGGAGTTGATCGTTTTTGAGATATTCCTTGTTTTTGGTTTCAGCTTTGAAAAACTTGTACTTTTCTCATACAGGAGTGTCCATACAAACAAAGGAACTTCAGTCACCTAGTAACCAGCTTTTGACTTCACTTTAACCTATGATACTCCCATATTTTGCTTCTACCTACAAGGAAGCTAGTAATAAGACTATTTCTGCTATTTTTTTCTCGATTAGCTTGAAGTATATAGAAGAATTATAAGAAGAAGCATTTGTTACACAGAAGTACAGAAAGTCATGTGAATGGAACACATCAGATTTTTTTCTCCTATCTCAAATATTATATTTGTAACGGTTTAAAGTTTTAAGTGACCTTGGAAATGATCTATATTTTACGTTAATCGTAATAGATATTTGTAGAAATGGTTTTATTACACATTACCTTGTGGAAACAATCCCAATAGGAAAATATAGCAATTTTTAATCGATAGTCAAATCTTTTGAGAGCAGGTTTAATCAGTAGAAATAAAAATGAATAATGACTTCCCGTTTCAGAATAGTGCATTTTTCAAAAGGCAAATACCAAATTACAACAACTATAGTGCTAAAGAAGAAGATTATTTTAGAAGTGAAACCAATATAAAATAATATCGCAGAAATGGTTAACTCCGCAAAAACAAATTTATTAGACTTAAATTGCGTACTTTAAAGAAATTTTGTATAGTACGATTTTTACTATGAGTTTTCCAGTTGTGCAAAAATCGCTCAGAATAAAGAGGACTTCACAGGCATTTCCCAGGAAATTGAAGTTATGCATTTTGTTTGTAATGCAAATGTCTTTAAAATATAATACTATAATCAAAATCGTCAAATGCCATTTTTGAGAAAAACAAAATTGTCGAAATTTTTTCCAGGTAAGGTGAGAGGATTTTCCTCAAAATCTTATGTGTCGTACCCTTGGAGGATATTGAATACCAAGTTTGGTACTTTACCGATTTTTCATTTTTGTGTTAACGTGGACAGAGAGAGAGAGAGAGAGAGAGAGAGAGAGAGAGAGAGAGAGAGAGAGAGAGAGAGACAGTGGCCTCTTTCTAAAAATTTTTTCTTTTTGTATTCAGAGGGTCTCAAAACATATATCTCTATATTAATTTTTGGGTGGAGTACAATATGGTATTTTAATCAAAATCGTTTAAGCAACTTTTGGGAAAATCAAAAATGTCGAGAAATTATCGTTATATAGGGTATTTGGGATGGGGATTATCTTGAAAGTCTTAAAGACTTAAATACAAAGTTAGAACTAAACATACTTTACACTTCTGAGTCATACTGTTTACACACACATACATACTGTATCGAATATTTGGTGATCTGAAATACGTGGAGAGAGAAAGTAAAAAATATCT
This sequence comes from Hymenopus coronatus, assembly GCA_030762935.1. Lineage (NCBI taxonomy): Eukaryota > Metazoa > Arthropoda > Insecta > Mantodea > Hymenopodidae > Hymenopus > Hymenopus coronatus. Next base: position 36,420,542 of record CM060897.1, read on the forward strand.
GATGTGTTCCATTCACAAAACTTTCTCCACATCTCTGCAACAAATTATAGTTAAAAAACTTATTCTGTTTTTTTTCTTCATGCTAATTGCCAAAAATTGGCACAAATAGTCTTATTACTTGCTTCCTTGTAAGTAGAAGCGAAATAAGGGTGTACCATAGGTTAAAGTGATAGTCAAAAGCTGGTTACTTTGTTTGTATGGACAGGAGTTGAAAAATTCTTGTATGAGAAAAGTATAAGTTTTTATAAACAGAAACCAATAATAAGGAATATCTCAAAACGATCAACTCCACGATAAAAATGTATATGGCATAAATTGTGTTTTATCGTGATCTTCATTTTCTGTGTGGTAATTTTTTGTCTATCTCTTACGGTTTAGCAGTTATGCAAAATTCCGTAAAATTCATCCAGAATAAAGTGGTCTTCAGAGACAATTCCCAGAAAATTCAAGATATACATTTTATTTGTGAGGTAAATATATTTAATATACGATATTTAAATCAAAATCGTTAGAGTCATTTTTGAGAAATCAAAATTTTCGAAAAAAGTTCAATGTAAAGGTAGCTTGGATTGGGAAGATTTTTCTCAAAATCTTCGTGTCGTATGCCTGGAAGATGCTGAACTTAAATAACAAGTTTGGTATTTTACAGACTTTTCGTTTTTGAGTTATCGAGTTCACAGACACACACATACACACAGACATACTCGGACATTTTTCTAAAAATGTTTTTTTTGGATTCAGTGGGTCTCAAAATATGTATTTCCGGTGAAATCTCGATATTGAAATTTTTGATGGAGTGCAATACCTTCTCTATACACAATGTACACAGTACGTGTAGAGAAAGTAATAATCGAACCCACGACTACAGGAATGGCATGCAGACGTCCTTAGCTTTAAAGTTTAAAATAACTGCTGATAAACCGCAGGGAATTTTCATTTGGCAGGAAGCTGTGTGAATCCAAAGGAAGCCGAACTTTATGGAACTTGATGTATTTTTGTCTGTTCACTGCATTCATAATTTTCTGTGGTAATTTATAAAGCCTTGCTTATTCTTGCAACAGTTAGTGACGGTTCCGCATTCTGTCTGCATTTCTCTTTCCCTGCAAAATTTCTACCGAAAGAGAGCGAAGAAAGGAAGTGCTAAGATTAAGGGAAGAAAGGGGAAGACATCTTCAGAGCTGTCGTGTTTCGCATTTTCAACATCGTTATTCTTTTTGTTTTTAAGTAAAGGACTTTGTAACATAATTTTACCTACAAGGAAGTGATATTACTTTGGATTTCTTTTTATGAAGACGAGCGCTTTAAAACAAGAAAGCAACTTGGAGAGACTTTGAGAAGGTTCTTGAAGCAGCAGGATGTCATTCATCTGCAGAGACATTCTTTATATAGCTTGAGTTTTATATTTGCATGACAAAAAATAAGTTAACAAAATAATAGATACTATATAAGTGTTAAAATAGCTTTTAACATACATGACGTTCATTATTACTTTTTCTACCACGTACTATGGACATAGTAGGTATAAAAGAACATATTCAACCCAAACATTCGATTTCGAGCTTCACCGAAAATATGTTTTAAGATCCCCTGAAATCAAAAAAGTACTTTTAGAAAACGTCCGTTAAACATTTAGGTTTAGTATGTTCCATAGACGCAACATGATTTACAAGAAAACCCCATATGCATAGAATCATTCATGAGAATTTTTATTTTTCAAAAATGGCTACAGAGATTTTTACATTTTCTGAATATGCAATGTATATACTGTATAGATAAGATAGTGCACACAAAAATTCGATACCGAGATTTCACCGGAAATATATGTTTTAGAATACTCTGTATCCAAAAAAAGCATTTTCAGAAAAAGGTCTGTATGTGTGTGTGTGTGTCTGTGTTTGTGAACACGATAACTCAGAAACAAAAACTCGGTAATATACCAAACTGGTATTTAAGTTTAGTATCTTCCAGGGGTGCGACACGAAGATTTTGAGAAAGATCCCCCCACCCTCAAACTACCCTTTATATGAAACTTTTTCGAAAATTTTTATTTTCTCAAAAATGGCTGTAACGATTTTGATTAAAATATCGCATATTAAAGATTTTTACCTGACAAATAAAAGTATATCTTGAATTTTCTGGGAATAGCCTCTGAAGACTACCTTATTCAGAATGAATTTTACGAAATTTTGCATAACTGCTAAAACGTAAGAAATGGACAAAAACTTACACACAGAAAATGTAGAGCACATTAAAACACACAGTTTATGTTACATACATTTTTTTGAGGAGTTGATCGTTTTTTAGATATTCCTTGTTTTTGGTTTCAGGTTTAAAAAACTTGTAGTTTTCTCATACAAGAATTTGTCAACTCGTGTCCATACAAAGGAACTTCAGTCACCTAGTAACCAGCTTTTGACTTCACTTTAACCTATGATACTCCCATATTTCGCTTCTACTTACAAGGAAGCAAGTAATGAGACTATTTCTGCTAATTTTGTCTCGATTAGCATGAAGTAAATAGAAGAATAAGCTTACTAACAATAATTTGTCACACAGGAGTAGAGAACGTCATGTGAATGAAAGACAGCAGATTTTTTTCCAAATACTAGATTCACTTTCTATTTCACACGGTCTAAAACAGGTGTCACTGGTATCTGATTAATTGCTTGCACAAGTTCATCGATAGCTTTCAGGGCTCGAGGCATTTCAATGTTCGATGTTCCCAAATATGTTTTACTGTCGTAGATATATCTGTAAAGATCTTCTGTATTAATTGCAAATCTTCATGCAATCCATTTGAAGCAAGAGACTTTAGAATCTTCATTAAAGAACATGCACTATTATTAAAGGCATTAATTACTTGTAAAACAGTATTGTAATATATAGCATAGTACACTACTGCGTGGAGCCACTTTTCACGTTTACATGCGGCGCGTGCGGTCGCCATTGCAGGTCCGTAAGTATGTAACTGGTATATGGATGTGACCCTCTATCGGTATCTCTAGTTATTATCTTTAAATTCTCTAATCCCTGGAAACTAACAGAATTGACATGATTGCAATTCGAGAAAACACAAAAATAGGATTTATCATCGACCCTACCGTTAGGTTTGAAAAGCTCAAAGGACAATCAGAGGACAGCGACAAAGAGAAAAGAGATATTTACACGCCCAGAATCCCATACTTCAAGGCAAAGTACGCTCTGAATATTATAGAGGTAATTGGTCTCATATTCGGAGCTCGGAGCACCATTCCTTTACATTTTTTCAAAACCTGGAAGAAGTTTGGACTGAAGAAGGGGAAAATAAAATTGCCATATCTGCAATAAGAGGTTCACTTTCTCTTCTTCGAAATCATTAGTCACCCCCCGTGGTGTAATGGTTTAACATTCTGACTTCACACACTCAAGGTCGCGGGTTCAAACATGGCGGAGGACGATGGATTTTTTCGGGTGTAAAAATCCTTAGCATGGCTTCCTTTGGAAGGGAATTAAAGCCGTTGCTCCCGTGTCGTAGATTTACGGCACGTAAAAGAACCTCAAGCCTGATAGAGAGGCCTCTGAGCAAAATTAAGTGGTCTTTCACGCCCAATTTAGAATGGGACGCTGAAAACCACAGTAGTTAAAGAACGTCCATAAATAACACGCCATTTTCATTGTTTTTCGAAATCATTTGTATAATAACCATGTTTAGTAATTCCACAGTCTATATTTCTTTGATATAAATGATTTATTGTAATTTAATTTTATATTATTTATGTTTAATAATCCTTTTGCTGCTTTTAGTTTCCTTTTCGATTGCTATACAATGAAAACTGTCGATATTTCATTCTCTTTATAGAAGAATTTCAAGGGTTTTTTTTTCTCGTTTTTTTAGATAGTTAATTTATAATTTGTCTGCTTTACTCTGTCCTTGTTTGGCAGCCCATAAATATTGAGAGTTGTTATTGTTTCAATAAATAAATAAAATTCTTGGCTAAAGAAAATGTCTATTTCCCACATCGGGAACCGAACTCAGGACCTCTTGCTAGCGACGCTATATATTCAGTAATTCAGCAGTTAGTTTCCCATGACAGATTATATTATTTCCACACTCCGAGCGGTTTTGTATTACTGCGGCGATTCTTAGCAAGAATTAATTTACTTAATCCCACTACGTGCTGGAAACAGTACAAGCGTTAAAGTAACATTAGTTATTCTGTAAACTTGAATGTAGCCTTTGTAACTTTCCTTAACAACGTGCTCTGTTGGAATTTGTGGAGCATTAATTTCGTGTTCTGCTCCCCGTACTGAAACCTGAACAGGAGGGAACTAATGGCTTTGCATTCACTTAAAAAGTCACTTTAGTTCACACCTTTTCTTTTAGTTATAGAGTCTGCTTTAACAATCCGTATTCATTATTCAACACCGGATAGTATTTAAAATTAATAGAAATATTTGAAAACTCGCCTGGGTGGTGTGTCTGCCTTATATTCAACAGGTCGCGAGTTCGAATCTCTCTTAGGGCGAGTTACCCGGATAAGTTTTTACTTTCTCTAGCCCGTATGTACAATGCACATAGTGGATAGAAAATATATTGTATTCCACCCAAAAACTCAATGTCGAGATTTTACCGGAAACATATTTTTTGGTCCCCTGAATCCAAAAAAGATAATTTTTAGAAAAATGTCCGTGTATGTCTGAGCAGAGCTCTAAAACGAAAAGACCGTTAAATACCAAACTTAGTATTTAGGTTTTGTATCTTCCAAGGATTTACATAAAGATTTTCAAGAAAATCCCCCACCACAAACTACCCTTCACATGGAAAATGTTTCGAAAAATTTTATTTTCAAAAAAATGACTAACGATTTTGATTAAAATCCCGTATATTAAAAATATTTATAACACAAATAAAATGCATATCTTGAATTTTATGGGAATAGCCTCTGAGGACCTCTTTATTCTGAATGAATTTTGCCGATTTTGCTTAACTGCTAAACTGTAAGAGAGAGAAAAAAAACTTCCTGCACAAAAAATGTAAATCTCGTCAAAATACACAATTTACGTCCTTTACGTTTTTGTTGTGGAGGTAACTGTTTCCGAGATATTCCTTGTTATTGGTTTCAATTGTAATGTATCTAATGTTTTTGTTTTGTTCTACTTCTGGCCTAGCAAATAAACAATTTGCAATCACAAGCGCATAACGATAGTTTTTAAAACATTTGGCTATCACTTAAACATAACGCATTCCTTTAGTTTCCTTCTACTTATAAAGAACTAATAATAAGAACATTCAGCAAATGTTTATCTCGATTAGCATTGTGTAGAAAGAAAATTAACACTTTGTAAGAAGTTTGTTTGTAGAGCAGCTAGAGAAAGTCATATGAGTGTAACACAGATTTCTTGGGGGATTTTCCCTTATCCTGAGAAGACGATTACCGAGTAACTTTAAGCTCTGGGCCCCAAGATCATTTCAACATCATTTGACCAATTTCATTCATCGTCCGATTAGACAAACCAGGTTAAACATTAACCTAAAAAAAAAATTGATTTGAAACCAATTAAGGCAATGCATCTGTTCAAAGCCAAAAATCTGCTTTTCATCTCATTTCTTTAAACGTTTGCCATAACTCAGAATATAAAACATATTTAATAGAGATTTAACATTTAACGAGCAATGTCTAACCGTTGTTAAGATATTGTTTTATTTATAAATAAACTCTTTACACTTTCTCTACCGTGCCAAATGTACGTAGTACGTAGAGAAGGTAATGTATTCTACTAAAAAATGCATGCGATGTGAGATTTCACTGGACATGAAGTCAAAAAGTATTTTTATAATCAGATCTGCGCGTGTGTGCATCTGTAACTGTCAACAACATTACTAAAAAACGAAAAATCGATTACATATCAAACTTAGTATTTAAGTTTAGTATATTATAAATATGAAACATGAAGGTTTTCAGAAAAATTTCCCTTCACACCAACTATCCTTTTTATGTAACATTTTTAGAAAATTTTGATTTTCTAAAACAAGTCTAACGATTTTGATTAAAATGCCTATTTAATTTTGGCAATTACGAAATATATATTTGAATTTTCTGGGAATAGTTTCAGCAGTTCTCTTCATTCTGGCTGCTTTTGTATAACTGGTAAATCGTAAGAGATAGACAAAAACATACTACACAACAATTTAGAGCTCGTTAAAACACACGACATAGGTCATATACATTTTTTGTAGAGTTAACCGTTTCCGAGATCTTTCCGTTTTGGTTTTAACTTTAAACTATTTACAACTTTTCTCTAAAAGGAACTAGTCTTTTTTTTCATAGCTTTTTTTTTTTTTTTTTTGCTCCTACCAGAGCAAAGGGAATCGATTTTCAATTATTTCACATAGCAACTAAATTTTAAAATATTAGCCTATTGTTTCAGCCTAGAGTATTTGCTTTTCACCTTCTACTTACGAGGAAGCAAGTAATAAAACACTTTCTGCTAATGTTTACGTAGATTAGCATGATGTAGCATTATATAATGTTCTATAAGAATCGTGCATAAATTGACTTCTGACAATCTTATTCTGAATTAGATATAAGCCTTTTACTGAAGTGATTTTTTGGGAATTCAGGGACCTCAAAATATATTACTTCCATTGAAATTTGGGTAGAATACGATATTTCCACTACTTAATAAAAATTGTAGAGAAGCGATGAACGACAGTCAGTAGAGAAAGTGTGCAGAACTTTTATACTCTATAACGTCATATCTCTACATATTGACGTAAAGTATTCCCAGTGCAGAAGGGCGAACCCTGGTCAGCAAACATTTGGCAAACGTGGAAAAAGTCAAATGAGTTTAATACCGCAAACAAAGAGGTATGCAAATGAAGCAATTGTACCTATGCATGTGGCCAGAAGGCAGATACAGAAATATAAAACTGTCAGTTTACATTACATCTAATACAAAAGGAAGCATACTGTTGGGAAATAAAATTAAAACTCTCTTACTGCAACGAATGTGTCAGGGCGAAGTGCACATTTAATGGATTTTCAAAACGTTTGTGGACTATCAACGTAAATAAAACCATATTTATTTGTAGATGCTCGGGGACAAGTGTTTTGCAATTGCTGTACAAAGCATGCTATCACGTAATGCACCGGATTTTATACAGTTGTTTGCGGATTGTGTAAAATCGGAGCTACTACATACATTTTATATGAGGGGAGTTGAATACGTCCTTAAAAATCCAACAAATTACAATCGTGGCATCAAAAATAAAATTGTATTTAGTAGCCGTTGTCTCTTACTAGATGGCAGTTGAAGTTTCAGCTATATCCATCACGTGGTTTCGTTGCCATAAGCGTTTGAATCAACAATCCTGTGCTTATTTTGAAAGACGATAAAAAAAAGTTTCGTGCTATGATTAAACACTTCTATTTAAAAGACTTAAAACCGAAAGAGATAAAAGCGGAGTTGGATGAAGTTCATAGCATATCTGCTCCTGCGTTTGCAATAACTTACAATTGGATAAATGAATTTAAACATGGCCGTACATCCACAAATGATGAACATCGTTACGGACGTCCAGTTGAAATGATTGACAAAATCCAGGATATGGTTTTGAGTGATCGATGAATCACAGTTTGAGAAATAACAGAGGCCACAAGCATATCACAAGGAACAGTGTTCTCAATCTTGCACAAAAATTTAAGTGTGACAAAGGTCACAGGAAGATGGATGCCGCGTTTGCTCTCAGTGGAGAATAAACGCAATCGTGTGATCCTGACAATTCTGACGAGTTTCTGCCTCGATACATAACTGTGGGTGAAACACGGATACAGTATTACACTCCACCGGCAAAAGTACAGTCGAAGGCAAAAGTGTTAAAATCTGCAGACAAAATGATGGCCTCGATTTTTAGAGATGCACGCAGAATCATCTACATTGATTACATGCAGAAAGGAAGAACGATAAATGGAGAGTATTATGCATCGTTATTCCACGTGTTGAACGGAGAATTCAGGAAAAGAAAGAAAAAAAAAAACCCTCTTCTAGCAAAGAAATAGATTATCTTCCCACAAGACAATGCGAATGTGCACACCTAGAAAATTATAAATTAAGGTTTTAAATTACTAAACATCCACTATATTCACCATATTTGGTCCACAGAGATTTTGTTTTATTTCCAAACTTGAAAAAGTGGCTCTGCGGAAAAGGGTTCTCATCTAACGAAGAAGTAATGTCCCAACATATCAAGATTTTTTCTTAATTCTTCGTTTCGTTTCGTAATCGGCTTACCCTCTCCGTAATTGGAGAACTGACACCCTCCTAGGACTTACAGGCCAATGCCAAAGGGTCAAAAGCCTATCGGGGAGCCTACGGCACGAAACCACAGAATGGAGAACCTATCACGGGGTTGGCCCATAGCCAGACATGAACATGAGGAAGTGGACGATATGAAATGTAAGCGAAATGTATTAATGGACAGCTGATGATGGAGCAATTGGTGGAATGAGTGGCGGAGGAAACCGGAGGACCCGGAGAAAACCCGCTCATAGGCCGCTTCGTCCACCACAAATCCTACGTGCGGATGCTTGGAATTGAACTCAGGTCGCCTAGATTGGAGGGGAGCAGTCCTACCACTTAGCAATCCTACAAGGTCCAAATACCCCGTAGACGACGTTTGCAGATATTTCTTCGTGCCTTAACCCTATCCAGATACATTTTTGACTGATTTAGTGTTTAAACTGATGGCATAGGATGGATATTTGTGGCCTTAAAATATTGCTCTTACTCGATCTTTTATTGATAGCTCAGTAGTCTAAACTTCTAAAGCACTGAATATCACTGCTGAAGACTTTACTATCAGAGGATAACTTGGGTTGGAATGCAGTGCTACTAAGTATGCTAAAGGAAGGGTCGGCCCACGTAAAGTAAACGTTCATTGGCATACCTAAGTTTAGTGTTGGCTCGATCTCGGCCATTGTAAGTAGAGGAGTTCTATACTTGTGTTAAAAGAGCTATTATTGAATGGGTTTTATTTTCGCTTTTCTCTGTATATAGAAGAACAACCTTTTGTACGTTTAAGTTGTTGCCGAATAGATAAGAGAAAGTGTTTTTAGTAATTTAGGAGTTTAAATTAGTAGCTCTGTTTTAGACCCGCTCATTGGAAAAAGAACACTTTTCTTTTTTTTTAATTATGAAAGAATTAGTTTGTAAAGGGTAAGAAGTAATTGTAAGTGGTGTAGAGGAGAATGCTGGTACTGCATGATTTACAGCAGTTCAAAACTCGTGTTTCACGCCACTGAAGTACAACGAGGAAAAGAGACAAGGAGAGAAGCTGCAATAAGAAATGTCAGGCTTTAGAGGGCGGTGCTTAACGTTCTTCTGCGGTAAAGGAAAAGCTGAATATGAAAACATTCATCCTAGCATTAAGGCACAAGGAAATGAAGCCCTCAAAGCTACTTGCAAGTAAGGGAAAAGCTGTAAGATAGTTTCACTGACGTTGTCTTACGCGCTAAACAATAAAAAGAAGTAGTAGTATTTAAACTTAATACGTCAGAAATAACCTTCTACCTCTAGTAAGGCAGTAGTCGAATAGTTTTTCTCCCAATTTTTCGATTTAATATGAATAATTAAGTATAATACATGATTGATTTGCACGTTTAAGCTAACGACAGCATTTTAAAAAGCTGATGTGTTCCATTCGCATTATTGTTAAAAAGCTTATGATTCTATTTACTTCATGCTAGTCGAGAAAAAATTAGCAAAAATATTCTTATTATTTGGTTCCTTGTATAGAAGCAAAATAAGGGAGTACCATAGGTTAAATTGATAGTCAAAAGCCCGTTGCTATGTGACTGAAGTTCCTTTGTTTGTATGGACAGGAGTTGGCAAATTCCTGTAAAAGAAAAGTTTTAAGTTTTCAAAGCTGAAAAAAAAACGAATATCTGAAAAGCGATCAACTCTACGAAAAAAATGTATATGACATATATCGTGCGTTTTATTCTGATCTACATTTTCTGTGTAGTCAGTTTTTGTCTATCTCTTACGGTTTGCCAGTTATGCAAAATTCAATAAAATTCATCCAGAATAAAGTAGTCTTTAGAAGCTATTCCCAGAAAATTCAAGATATACATTTTATTTGTCAGGTAAATATCTTTAATATATGCTATTTTAATAAAAATCGTTAAGCAATTTTTAAGAAAAACAAAATTTTTGAAAAAAGTTCCATGTAAAGGGTAGTTGGGGGTGGGGGGATTTTCTTGAAAATCATCGTGTCGCATCCTTGGAAGATACCAAACTTAAATATCAAGTTTGGTATTCGACGGTCTTTTCGTTTTTGAGATATACTGTCCACAGACACACAGACACACATACACACGCACACACATGGACCTTTTTCTGAAAATGCTTTTTCTTTGGATTCGGGGGACACAAAACATGTATTTCCGGTGAAATCTCGGTATCGAATTTTTGGGTGCAATACAATACCTTCTCTATACACTATGTACATAGTACGTGTAGAGAAAGTAAAAATCTGATTGTTACACTCACATGCCTTTCTCTAGCTGCTCTACGAAACTCCTACAAAAGATTATTCTTCTTTGTACACAATGCTAATCAAGATGAATGTTAGCAGAATGTTATTACTTAGTTCCTTATAAGTAAAAAGGAATAAGGGAATGCACTATGCTAAAGTGACTGTCAAATGTTTTAAAAGCTATCGTAATGCGATTGTCATTGCAAATCACTTCTTGGCTTAGCCAGGAGTAAAACAAAAGAAAAACAGACACTTTCTGTGTGAGAAAAGTAAGTACTTCACAATTGAAACCAATAACAAGGAATATCTCGAAAACGGTTACCTTCATAACAAAAACGTAAAGGACAAAAAGTGTGTGTTTTGTTATGAGGTACATTATTTGTGTAGTATGTTTATTTCTATCTCTTACGGTTTAGCAGTTAAGCAAAATTCATCCAGAATAAAGAGGTCTTCAGAGGCTATTCACAAAAAATTCGAGATATACACTTTATTTCGGACATAAATAGCTTTAATATACGGGATTTTAATTAAAATCGCTATAGCCATTTTTAAGAAAATCAAAATTTTCGAAAATTTTTCCATGTAAAGGGTAGTTTGTGGTGGGGGATTTTTTTTTAAAATCTTCGTGTCGCATCCCTGGAAGATACTAAACCTAAATACCAAGTTTGGTATTTAACGGTCTTTTCGTTTTGGGGCTCTGCTGTCTACAGACACACACACACACACACACATACACACAGACAAACAGACACACACACACGGACCCTTTTTAAAAAAAATGTTTTTTTCGGACTAAGGGGACACCAAAACATATATTTCCTGTGAAATCTCGGTATCTAATTACAATACCTTCTCTATTGTACATATAGGGGTAGAGAAAGTAAAAAGCTTATTGTATTCGAGATACACGTTAGTAGAAACCGTTTTATTACTTAGCTGCTTTTAAATAGAAGGGAAATAAGGCACGGCCACGCCGTGGCCGAGTGATTAGACCTAGGCGGCCCGGGTTCGATCCCAAGCGACCGCATATGGGATTTGTGGTGCACAAAGTTGCGCAGGGGCGGATTTTCTCCGGGTTCTCTAGTTTCCTCCGCCATCGCATCCCATTGGTGCTCTATCTTCATTCCATGTATCATCAGTGCCAACGTCTGCTTTGCCATTTTGTAGTAAAAGTGGGCATTAAACATTATAACAAAAGGGAAATAAGATAATGTATTAGATAAAGCGACAGTCAAACCTTTTAAAAGCTGTTTGCTATGTGATTGAAATTTGGTTCTCTTTGCATAGTGTGAAACAAAATGACAAATTTCCGTTTGAGAAAAGTTTAAGTATATTAAAACTGAAACCAGTAACAAGGAGTATCTCAAAAATTGTTAACAAAATTTTGTATGACTTTTATGCAACTGGCAAACTATAAGAAATACACAGGACCTTACAACACAAAAAATAAAGATCTCAACAAAACACACAATTTATCTCACATACGGTTTTTGTAGAGTTAATCTTTCCGAGATATTCTTTGTTATTGATTTCAATTTTAAACTACTTGAGCTGTTCTCAAACGGGAAGTCATCTTTCATTTTATACATCTTTTATTTTACTCTCAATCGCCCAAGGAGAACCAAATTTTAATTCTTTCACATGGCGATAGCTTTTAAAATATTCGTCTATCGCTTTATCCTAGTATATTCCCGTGTTTCCCTTCAGTTTACAAGGAGGCAAGTAATAAGACAATGTATGCTAATCTTTATCTGATTTAACGTGATGTAGATAAATGAATAATCGATCATATAATGAAACTATGTTTAAAATCCGACAATCACTTCAGCTAACTGTATGCTTCTTATAGCTACACACACACGTACACACACGAACCTTTTTCCAAAAATGCTTTTTTGGATACAGGGGGACCGAAACATGTATTTCCGGTGAAATCTCGGTATCGAATTTTTTGCAATAAAAGAGGTACCTTTCCTATACACTATGTATATAGTACGTGTAGAGAAAGTACAAAAGGATTTTTAGAAAAATGTCCGTGTGTGTGTGACTGCGGACAGCATAGCTCAAAAACGAAATACCAAAGTTAATATTGAAGTTCAGTATCTTCCAAGGATGCCATACGAAGACTTTCAAGGAAATCCTCCCCCAATCTACCCTTTACTTTCTAAAATTTTGCTTTTCTCAAAAATGGCTCTAACGGTTTTGATTAAAATCTCTTATATTGAAGATATTTACACGACAAATAAAATGTATGAATGTGTTTTCTGAGAATAGCCTCTCAAGCCCTATTTATTCTGGATGAATTTTTCTAAATTTTGCATAGCTGATAAACCATAAGAGATAGACAAAAACTATCTCGTTAAAACACACAATTTACGTCATGTACACTTTTTTTTCGTGGAGTTGACCGTTTTTTAGATATTCCTTGTTATTTCTTCCAGTTTTAAAATCCTTAAACTTTTCATACGGAAACTTGTCAACTCCCGGCCACACAAAGAAAAGGATTTCAGTCCCATAGAGGCCACATTTTAAAGCATTTGACTGTCGATTTAACCTAGTGCATTCCCTTATTTCCGTTCTAATTATAAGGAACTAAGAAATAAGATCGTTTCTGCTAATGTTTATCTCGATTAGCATTGAAGTAGGTAGTTGAATAAGCTTACTAACAATAATTTGCTAGAGATGTTCAGAAAGTTATGTGAATGGAACGCATAAGATTTTTTACTTTTCTATTTTTTGAAAGTTAAGTGAAATGATTTTGTCTTTAAGTTTAATGCGCCACTTTTTAGTCCAAGCACTAACTTCATTTGAAGTTTAGTGGTTGCTACTTCTTCGGTATGCCCAACAGCCATAGATAAGATAGTGTTTATTGCCAACAACTATTACATATAGCAACGTCATAAATTAAAAGTACCAAGCTAAATTATAAAAATCATTCTCAGAATACAAGGGATTAGCCACCAATGGTCCTTTTAAAAATTGAAATAGGTAGCTCTCTTAATCTTTGGGGTAAAATATTATAAAGTTTAATAGAAACAACTATAAAGCTGTTTTGAATTTTCGCAGCACATATATTGATGCAAAATTAAGATATTTAAATAAATAAAAAGTGGTTTACAATCTTCTTTTGGATGAACTCCACAAATTAATCTAATAGCCCTTTTTTTTAATAAAACAAATTTCGTTGCTAAGGAGTGATTCCCCCAAAGAAGCATACCATAATTAGCATGGAGCCCGCCTGGGTAACGTGGTGGTAGTATGTCTGCCTCACGTTCAAAAGGTCGTGAGTTCGAATCTGGCTTAGGGTGAGTTACCCGGGTAAGGTTTTTTTCGGAGTTTTCCCTTATCTTGAGAAGACGAATGTCGAGTAACTTTAAGCTCCATGGACCCCGAGATCATTTGAGCATCATATCATCAATTGCATTCATCGTCCGATATGACCAAACCAGGTTAAAGGACGTTAAACTAAGAAAAAAAAATTAGCAAGCGAATAAATATGAGCATAATACACCTTCATCAGCACATTCTTAGTGATACTATAGCTCAAGATTCTCAACATAAAAATTCCTGTTGTAATTTTTTTGAAAATATTAATGTTTGTTGACAAGTTGACAAGTCAGAATCAATATGAATATCTAACATTTTCAATGAGCTTCCAAAACAACCAATGTTAAGTTTATATTGAATATCAGTAATTTTGCAGTGTTTATGTCCAAATTATTGGCATTACACCAATTGTTAACAGCTGATGTTACCGTGTGTACTTTAGGTCTTAATATGTGTTCATCTTTGTCAGAGAAAGTAATTGCTAAATCATCTGCATAAAGGTAGGGAGTAAAATTTTCATCACAGATTGAGTAATGGCGGTATCATCAACAAAAGTGGCTATTGTTGTTTCCTGATTTTGTGGTATATCATTTGTATACAACACGAATATATAAAAGTGTAGCAAAGATTATCTCGATTACTTAGAAGATTAAAATTGGAATTATATAGTGTTGTGTTGAATGCAACACGAGTTTTGTGTTGTCTCAGTGCTTGCTGAGACACTGTGTTTTAATTGAGATCCATATCTATAGTGATTAGTAGATTGATTTATGGTCGCAGAGAGCTAGATCAACCCCAAGAGCACCTAACAAAGGGAAAAGACAAGCACAGAAAAGCTACGGTCTGTTTATGTGTTAGGTTTATTTATCTGCGACTTCCCTGCTGTTTTAATACAGTGGGGAGACGTAAACGAAAAGAAATATGGACCACACAGTTGATCACATGATCACATGACGCTACCAACTGTTTTATATAGCTTCTTTACTGTGACAGCTTTATTAGTTCTGCAAGAAATTAAAGGCGTCTGGTCTGAAAGGGTGTAAATATTGTCTTATTTTGGTGTAAAGGCAAGGTTGTGCATTCCATAAAACACAAAGTAAACGGGTCGTAATCGAGAAGTCACGGTTTCAAAGCCCTTGTATTGCTTTAACCTGATGTTTTGCCTCAGTCACCAAGAAAATACTGGGTAATACAAAATATTTCACAATTAAGGAGTAACGCAAAGCTTGGATGTGTTCCATCCGCATTACTTTCTCTACTTGCTCAGCAACAAACTATTCTTACGAAAGCTTATTCTTCTATCTACTTTAGGCTAATCGAGATAAACATTAGCAGAAATGGTTTTATTATTTACCTCCTTATAAGTAGAAGAGAAGTAAGGGAATGCACTAGGCTGAAGCGATAGTAAAATCTTTTAAAAGCTGGTTGCTATGTGATTGCAATTTAGATCTGTTTGCATGGACACATGAGTAAAATAGCAAGAAAAATCTGATGTGTACCATTCACATGACTTTCTCCATATCCCTGCAACAAATAAGTCTTAAAAAGCTTATACTTCTATTCACTTTATGCTAATCAGAAAAAATTAGCAGAAATAGTCTTATTACTCGCATCCTTGTAAGTAGAAGCTAAATAAGGGACAACCGTAGGTTAAAGTGATAGTCAAAAGCTGGTTGCTATGTCAATGAAGTTCCTTTGTTTATATGGATAGGAGTTGACAAGTTCCAGTATGAGAAAAGTATACGTTTTTCATAGCAGAAACCAAAAATAAGGAATGTCACAAAAACGACGAACTCCACGAAAAAAATGTATATAACATAAATTGTGTGCTTTAATGTGCTCTACATTTTTTGTGTAGTAAGTTTTTTCCATCTCTTACGGTTTAGCAGTTCAATAAAGATCATTCAGAATAATCTAATTAAGAGGTCTTCAGAGGCTATTCCCATAAAATTCAAGATACGCATCTTATTTGTCAAGTAAATATCTTAAATACAAGAGGTTTTAATCAAAATCGTTAAAGCCATTTTTGAGAAAAATCAACATTTTCAAAACATTTTCCATGTAAAGGATAATTGGGGATGGGGGAATTTTCTTGAAAATCTTCGTGCCGCACCCTTGGAAGACACTGAACTTAAATACCAAGTTGGTATTTAATGGACTTTTCGTTTTTGGATCTATGCTGGCCACAGACACACGTACACACACATACACACAGACAGACACATACTCGAACATTTTTACAAAAATGCTTTTTTTCAGATTCAGGGGGTCGCAAAACATATATCTATATTTTCGTTGAAATCTCACATCGAATTTTTGGGTGCATTACAATACCTTCTCTATACACTAAATAAAAACATTTATATAAATATTTATCATATTTCGCCACAGAGTATATCTTGTATATGACAAACCTTTGTAGTAATGGTACAAGACCTAGACTGTGCCTTTTTTCCACTCACTGTTTCTCAGATTTGTAACCATTATTACTATATCTTGGTTCCACCGCTTAAACTAGCACTAAAGCTATTTAGGTATTAGTTTTTTTCACTTTTACTCACCGTAACATTGTATTACTAACTTTTAAAAACTTATCTTGTTTATTTTTGGACTTTTAAGTTTCAACAAAGTACGCGATTTACATTAAAATATACCAAGTTTTTTTTACAACAATTTCTATTGTTCAGTAGCTATCAGACAGGTGGCGTCTAAATCGTTCATAGTTGACGTTCATGTTGCAACATTCAGAACTACCAATATTTGAAAACTGCTTATCACTAGCCACTAAAAGGTTGTGGAACCATCATTGGTGGTTTGTTATTAGATCACTAGAGTCGCTTTATAATTGATTTTAAGGCATGAGTTGTCTTTTTTTTACATCATGACGATGATTTGCAACACTTTTACAAAAAATACCGCGACATGCCATCCTGCCGATTCTAAAAGTGATTCTGTGTTTTTGGAGTTCTAAATCCATTATTGTGTAAATACGTGATTTTCGTGTAATTTATTTTTTTAGTAGTTTTCAGTGGCATCGCCAACGAAGCGAGCATGCGCTATAATAGGTTTAGGTTAGTGTGTAAAGAAACTGATTTTGCTATACTTTGATTTCAATAATTTCCACTGGTTCCACCAAAGCATGCGAGCGAAGCGAGCGTGCGCTGTGTTAGGTTTAGGTTAGTATGTGTGCAAATATATTGATTTTCATGTGCTTTGGTTTTAATAATTGTAAGTGGTGTTATGAAAGCATGCGAGCGGAGCGAGCATGCGCTATCTAAGGTTTAGGTCAGTGTATTAAATAAACTACTTAGTTTTCGTCTACTTTGGTTAAATAATTTCGATTGTTCCAATTAAAGCATGCGAGCGAAGCAAGCATTAGGTGTGTTAGGTTTAGGATAGTGTGTATCAATAAACAGACTTTCCTGTAATTTGGTTTTAATAATTTCCTCCGGTTTCACCAACTGAGCCTTAGCACTCCATTGTTAATGTGTGAGTGTTGGTGACTTTTGAGCATCACTTTTTTTTTTTTTCTTTCTTGTTTGGTGACTTTATGTACGTTGGTAGCATACACATTTCAGTGTTTCTAGACCATAAATGCTTACTTCCCGCCTAGCAACAGCTGTTAAATCTTCCCCCACCATGATAATGTTCATGTATTTTTCTATTTAAGAAAGAGTATTTATAGGGTGGGAGCGGTGGTATATTCCAATTCTAAATGAAAACATATTAGCTCCTTGATGCTCTGAAGTGCATTATGAGGTTAGTTTCAATTCTTAAAGATATATTTATATGATGGTACTCTCGTATACCTTTAGCTTGTAACCTTATCTGTAAAAACTCCAAACAAAATGTATTACTTTCTCTATACGCACTATGTACATAGTGTATAGAGAAGGTATTGTAATGCACCCAAAAATTCGATACTGAGATTTCACCGGAAATACATGTTTTGGGTCCTCCTGAATCCAAAAAAAAAAAAAAGCATTTTTAGAAACATTTCCGTGTGTGTGTCTGTCTGTGTGTGTGTGTGTGTGTGTGTCTGTGGGTAGCATAGCTCAAAAACGAAAAGACCGTTAAAAACCAAACTTGGTATTTAGGTTTGGTATCTTCCAAGGGCGCGAACGAATATTTCAAGAAAATCCCCCACACCCAACTACCCTTTACATGGAACTTTTTTCGAAATGTTTTATTTTATCAAAAATGGCTCTAACAATTTTAATTAAAACGTCATATATTAAAGACACGACAAATAAAATGAATATCTTGAATTTTCTGGGAATATCCTCTGAAGACTACTTTATTCTGGATGAATTTTACGGAATTTTGCATAACTGCTAAACTGTAAGAGATGGACAAAAACTTACCACACAGAAAATGTAGAGCACATTTAAACATACAATTTATGTTATACACTTTTTTTTGTGGAGTTGATCGTTTTTAATATATTCCTTGTTTTTAGTTTCAGCTTTGAAAAACTTATACTTTTCTCAAACAAGAATTTGTGAACTTCTGTCAATACAAACAAAGGAACTTCAGTCACATAGTAACCAGTTTTTACTATGACTTTAACCTATGGTACTCCCTTATTTCGCTTTTACTTACAAGGGAGCAAGTAATAAGACTAGTTCTGCTAATGTTTTCTCAATTAGCATGAGGTAAATAAAAGCCTAAGCTTTTTAACAATAATTTGTTGCAGAGAAAGTGGCGTGAATGGAACACATCAGCTTTTTTTTTGTTCCTCCATTGCTTTTGGAATTGATACTCTGTCCTCCCGGATATTTGTGGAAAGAATTCTTTGCTACCTTAATCTGTATGTTTTGATAGGCATGTCGATATAAATCACTGTTATCATATACGAATATTTCTAAATGTTTTGTGAAGCACAAACATTTATAGCGTTTTCTGTGGTTTTGTTAATTTGTAATCTGTACCACCGTGAAACGCGCACCTGGTCATCAGCAAATAAAATCACTATTTCTTCCCAGGGGTGTTGGTTTTGGGTGCATCAATATCTATTCATCTTGTGTTCTATTAATATTCATATTTAACAAAAGAGGACAGAGTCTACGTTTATTACTATCTCTACACATACTACTACTTAGTGAATAGAGAAGCTATTATATTGCACCCAAAAAGTCGATACCGAGTTTTCATCGGAAACCAATGTTTTGAGACCACCTGAATCCAAAAAAAGGAGTTTTACTTTCTCTACACGTACTATGTACATGGTGTATAGAGAAAGTATTGTATTCCACCCAAAATTTCGATACCTAGATTTCACCGGAAATACCTTTCTTTGGGGACGCCCTGAATAAAAAAAAAAAAAAGCATTTTCAGAAATAGGCCTGGTGTCTGTCTGTGAACAGCATAGATCAAAAACGAAAATACCGTTAAATAACAAACCTGGTATTTATGTTTAGTAAATTCCAAAGATGCAAGACGAAGATTTTCAAGAAAATCCCCCTACCCCAAACTACCTTTTACATGGAAAAGATTTCGAAAATTGTAATTTTCTCATAAATGACTCTAACGATTTTGATTAAATACTGTTATATTTAAGATATTTGTATGCCACATAAAATATATATCTTGAATTTTCTGGGAATACCTTCTAAAGACCCCTTTATAATGGATTCTTTTTATTGAAGTTTTCATAACTGGTAAACTATAAGAGATAGACAAAAACTTACTACACAAAACATGTACATCACAATAAAACTCACAATTTATGTCATATACATTTTTTCATGGAGTTGATCGTTTTTGAAATATTCCTTGTTATTGGTTTCAGCTTTAAAAGTTTGCTTTTTTCATACAGGAATTTGTCAACTCCTGTTCATACAAACAAAGGAACTTAGTCACATAGCAACTAGCTTTTGACTATCACTTTAACCTATAGTACTCCATTATATCGCTTATACTTACAAGGAAGCAAGTAATAAGACTATTTCTGATAGATTTTTCACGATTAGCAGTAAATAGGAGCATAAGCTTTTTAATAATGATTTGTTGCAGAGATATAGAGAAAGTTATGTGAATGTAAACATTAGATTTTTAGAAAAATATCCGTGTGTGTCTGTCAGTCAGTGTGCATGAATGTGTGTGTGTGTGTGTCTGTGGACAGCATACCTCAAAAACGAAAGTCCGTGAAGTAACAAACTTTGTATTTAGGTTCAGTGTCTTCCAAAGAAGCGCCACGAAGATTTTCAAGAAAATCCCCTCTACCCCAATCTGTGAAAAAATTTCAAAATTTTTGATTTTCTGAAAAACGGTTCTAACGACTTTGATTAAAACACCGTATATTAAAGGTATTGCTATAAACAATAAAATGTATATCTTGAATCTTCTGGGAATAGCCTCTGAAGGCAGCTTTATTCTGGTTGAATTTTGCTGAATTTTGCATAACTGGTAAACCGTAATACATAGAAGAAAAAAAAAAAACTTACTTAACAAAAAATGTAGAGCTCGTTAAAACACGCAATTTATATATATATATATATATATATATATATATATATATATATATATATATATATTCCTTTTATGGTGTTGTTCTTTTTTGAGATCTTATTGGTTTTAGTTTTAAAATACAGTTTTCTCATACGGGAATTGGTCAGCTCCTGGCAATAAGTACGAACAAAGGAAGTTCAATCACTTTTAAAATATATGACTATCGCTTAAGACTAATGTATTCCTTTTTTGGGGTAGCTTAACGTCCTTTAACCTGGTTGGTCATATCGGACGATGAATGAAATTGGTGAAATGATGTTCAAATGATCTCGGGGTCCATGGAGCTTAAAGTTACTCGACATTCGTCTTCTCAGGATAAGGGAAAACCCCGAAAAAGGAACTTATCCGTGTAACTCACCCTAAGCCTGATTCGAACTCACGACCTTTTGAACGTGAAGCAGACACGCTACCACCACACTATCCAGGCGAACTATATTCTTTTGTTTCCGTTTTACTTACAAGGAAGAAGTAATAAGACCATTTCTGCTATTTTGTTTGTTTTTTCCTTGATTAGCATGGAGTAAACAAAAGGACAAGCTTTTTAACAATAATTTTAGAGGTGTAGAGAAAGTTATGTGAATTGAATACATCAGATTGTGTTTTTTTATTTTAGTATTTGTATACAAATACTCACCAAGAAACTAAGATTATTAGAGTCGTCTCCATTGCAATTGTATTGCTATAAATTATGGATAGATGGCAGTGGCGAATCCATTGCATGCAGACAAACACGAAGGCGGCGGCTGAGGTTTTCAAATACATTTTATCTGACGTTTGCTCCCACTCAAAGCTCCAATGCCAATTTACTTGAAACAGAACACGCCAATGTTGAGGAATGACGTCACTCACTGATACAGCGCCAACAAAATGAAAACGTGTAGAATGTAGAAAATCGTGACCAACACTCGTTCGGAAAGGTATGCTCCTGAGAGGAATTTATTTATGGAAAGTGATGCGTGTTTTACACAGTATTACCTTAGCATAGGTTTGAAAGCATTATTGAACCGTTTATCCTGATGGGTATTATACAGAGAACAATTTTATGTGTTTCCGTTCACATGATTTTCTTTACCTATTCTGCAACAAATTATTCTTATAAAAGCGTATTCTTTTCTCTATTTCATGCTAACAAACATTTCCATAAATTGCTTTGTTAATTATTCTTTTGTAATTAGATGTATAAGGGAATGCACTGGCTAAAGCGATAGCCAAATCTTTTAAAAGCTGGTCCCTATGTGAAAAAATTGAAATTCGGTTCCGTTTGCAAGCCCAGCAGTAAAACAAAAGAGAGCTGAAAGGAAAGATGGATTCACATGCAAAGAAACTAATTTCAATTACAATCGCATAGCGACAGATTTAAAAACATTTGACTATCGCTTTATCTCAACGTGAACTACGGCAAGTGATGGACCTAAAGAGGTACCAAAATGAATGGACAGCGCCAGTGGTCAATTTCAGCATCCCGTTTAATAATATTGGTAAGTAAAGCCTTTAAAAGTAGGTTTGGTTTTATCCTTGCCTATCTATGATAGCGGCAGACGGACGGTACCCATGGCCGCGCTAGTGCCTTGCTTTGGTGCTTCGTGGCGCAGGGGATCGTGGGTTCGAGTCCTGCCTTGGGCATGAAGGTTGTATGTTTGCATAATGTTTATATGTGTGGGTGTGCATTAGAAGCAAAAAGCAAAACGGCAATCAAACATAAAAACAAAGTAAATGTTAGGCAAATGAAAAAAGAAGAGGGGAGAAAAAAAGCGGACAGGACTGTTAGGAATGTTAGTCTGCACTTTAATTTTGTTAATATATTGAATACTTTAAATTACAATAAATTAATATCCTCCAAAGTTATAAATAAAGAATTCCTCTTTAAGACATGGTATATCAATACACCATTACAATTGCATTCTGACGTTTTTGGATCACCTGGTACACCCGTACACAGCTATATACCATAACATACTTAATTATTAGTCAAAATTATTTAGAATATTTTTAACTTTAATTTAAATAAATTAATATCCTTCAAAGTTATAATTAAGAATTCCTCTTTAAGTCTTAGTTCATTTATACACCATTAGAATTGCATTCTGACGTTTTTGGATCACCTGGTACACCCGTACACAGCTATATACCCTAACATATTTAATTATTAGTCAAAATTATTGAGAATATTTTTAACTTTAATTTAAATAAATTAATATCCTTCAAAGTTATAATTAAGAATTCCTCTTTAAGTCTTAGTTCATTTATACACCATTAGAATTGCATTCTGACGTTTTTGGATCACCTGGTACACCCGTATATATATATATATATATATATATATATATATATATATATATATATATATATACCCTAACATATTTAATTATTTGTCAAAATTATTTAGAATATTTTTATCCACTCGTAATTTTTAGAAAGAAAAGAATCTGATGTGTTACATTAACATAACTTTCTCTATCTCTTTGCAACAAATTATTGTTGAAAAGCTTATTCTTCTATTTACTTCATACTAATTGAGAACAAATTACCACAGACGGTCTTATTGCTTGCTTCCTTGTAAATAGAAGCGAAATAAGCGAGTAGCATAGGTTAAAGTAATAGTCAAAAGCTGGTTGCTATGTGACTGAAGTTCTTTTGTTTCTGTGGACAGGAGCTCACCAATTCCTGTATGAGAAAAGTATGTTTTTCAAAGCTGAAACCAAAAACAAGGAATACCTAAAAAACTATCAACTCCATGAAAAAAATGTATATAACATAAACTGTGTGTTTTAATGTGCTCTACATTTTTATGTGCTAAGTTTTTGTCCATCTCTTACGGTTTACTAGTTATGCAAAATTCCGTAAAATTCACCCAGAATAAAGTAGTCTTCAGAGGCTATTCCCAGAAAATTCAAGATATACATTTTATTTGCCAGGTAAATATCTTTAATACACGATATTTTAATCAAGACTGTTAGATCCATTTTTTAGAAAATCAAAATTTGCGAAAAACGTTCCATGTAAAGGGTAGTTTGGGGTGGGGGGGATTTTCTTTGAAATCTTCGTGTGGCATCCTTGGAAGCTACGAAACTTAAATACCAAGTTTGGTGTTTGGCGGTCTTTTCGCTTTTGAGCTATGCTGTTCACAGACACACACACACACACACACACACACACACACACACACACACGCACACACGGACCTTTTTCCAGAAATTTTTTTTTGGATTCAGGGGGACCCAAAACATATATTTTCGGTGAAATCTCGATATCGAATTTTTGGGTGCCATACAATACCTTCTCTATACACTATGTACATAGTGCGTGTAGAGAAAGTAAAACACTGTTTGGCAAGTTCTACGGTTTTACAAACATTGCCAAATATATACCATTATGACGATGCATTGCATCCTTTTGTTTATTTACTGGTTTTGTTGCTTGCTTGCTTCCTTCCTTCCGTATGCCTCAGGCGCACGGACAGGCTACTGAGTTATGGATGGTGTAGAATGGAATGAATTATTGAGTAAGGTTTTTATGCGCGTCTCCGCTCGCACAGCGCGTTAACGATTACTCTGAATACTCAAAGAGAAAAGTGACTCCCTAGCTAGCTTTCATGCAAATCAATTCAAAAGAGAAACAATTCATTTCACCGCAGTATGCTCTTCAGCTAAAGTGTTTCAAATACTTCACTCTGTTTTGTTTGAATCTCCTTGTAGTATGTTGCTATGGCAACTGCAAACAAAACATTCACTTCTTGTGTAAACCTAACAAGTATAAATACTCGTAACAAACAGCCCGCCTCGGTTGTATGGCGGTGGCGTGTCTGCCTACATTCAAGAGCTCGTGAGTTCGGATCTCGCTTAGGAGTGAGTTACATAGATTAAGTATTTTCGGGGTTTTCCCCTATCCCTAGAAGAGGAACGTTAAGCTCCATAGACCTCGAGGTCATTTGAGCATCATTTCACTGAGTTCATTCATCGTCCGATATGAGTAGCCAGGTAAAAGAGGTTTTAAAAAATTAAAACAAAACACAAGCACCTAAATATAACTAACAATAACAAACGTCCAATTTCCGAATGTGCCACTCTAAGAATTTCAAGGAAGTCATTCACCGAGACTGCCTGTTAGATGAATTGTCAGTTTTTATTTTCTCAAACTTTACTCCAACCATTTGTATTAAATTACCATACTTTTATTATATTTATGTAACAAATTGTACGTTTTGAAATTAATTGGAATAACTTACCAAGTGATATGCATCCGGAATAAATTGTGTACAATTTTGTAAACAAGATACATATACTTGTGTATGTAAATCAAATCTTTCTCCACAAAATACCTAGACCTCTTTTAAACACACAATTTATTTAATTTAACTGTGACACAATTTTTACTTCCTCTACACGTACTGTGTACATAGTGTACAAAGAGTATTGCACTCCATCTAAAAATTCGATACCGAGATTTTACCGGAAATACATGTTTTAGGACCCCCTGTATTTTGAGAAAAATCCCCCCACCGCAAACTACATTTTACATGGAAATTTTTTCGAAAATGTTGATTTTCTCAAAAATGGCTCTAAATATTTTGATTAAAATATCGTATATTAAATATATTTAACTGACAAATAAATGTATACCTTAACTTTTCTGGAAACAGCCTCTGAAGACTACTTTATTCTGGAAGAAATTTACGTAAGAGATGGACAAAAACTTACTACACAAAAAATGTAGAGTACGTTAAAACACACAATGTATGCTATATACCTTTTTTTGTGGAGTTTGTTGTTTTTTTTTTTTTTTTTTTAGAGATTATTTGGTTTCAGCTTTAAAAAACATACTTTTCTCATACAGGAATTTGTCAACTTCTGCCCATATAAACAAAGGACTTTCAGTCATATAGTAACCGGCTTTTGGGTATCCCTTCAACCTATGGTACTCCCTTTTTTCGCTTCTACGTACAAGGAAGCAAATAGATAATAAGACTATTTGTGATAAATTTTTATCGATTAGCAAGAAGTAAATAGAAGTATAAGATGTTTAACAATAATTTTTTGCAGAGATGTAGAGAAAGTCATGTGAATGGAACACATCAGATTTTTATTCCATTTACTTTACGTCTTTAACCACTTGGTCACATCTCGAAGGATTTGTTAAGTGAGTTACTCACTGATCAGTATGTTCCAAGTCTCATCCCCATATGATATCAGTTTTTCGCTTCGCGCCAACATATCATTAGGGTACCGTCCAGTGTAGGTGGTTACCATCCACAGTCAGATGGTGCAGTACAGCTAGTCTTGGAGATCTCATCCCTTTGTATCATACCATTTTTCTGCGTGACAAGCAGGTGGCGTTAGGGTGCCATCAGTCTAGCTACTTTCACTGTCTGTAATAGATGGTAGCGCAATTACGAGGGTCGTCCAGAAAGTAAGTTCCGTTCCAATTTATCTCCGCTGCAGCGCTGCGATCACAGTTCCGCATATGCGCGGTAGACGCTCTGTATCAAGGAGAAGAAACGTGCTCCATTTTGAGATCGCTGTCAGCCACATACGCTTTGTTGTGCTTGTTTACAATGTCGGTGTTGATTAAAAATCCCGCCGCTTGTGAATCAGATCTGTGATTCGTTTTCTGAATGCTAGGAAAGTGAAACCTATTGAAATTTATCGGCAAATTTCGAAGTTTACGGACAAAATGCGATGAGTGATTCAATGGTGAGAAGATGGGTCCGACAGTTCAATGAAGGACGTAGTGAAGTGCACGACAACGCACGACCACACACTGCAAATGTGACGAAAAACCTCCTACAGGGATTTGGCTGGGACGTGTTTGACCATTCTCCGTACAGCTCTGACCTCGCTCCTAGCGACTTTCATCTGTTCTTACATTCAAGTCTTTCCTTGGCGGTCAACACTTCAATAATGACGAAGAGCTGAAAGAAAATGTTTCCAACTTTTTGAAGACACAGGCGGCAAACTTCTATGAAGAAGGTATACAAACACTTGTGCCACACTATGACAAATGCCTGCAAAATGTCGGCAGTTATGTGGAAAAGTAGTTTAAGAGTTGTAGAATTTTATGCAATAAATAATTATTCTGTATCTGTATAAAATTTAATTTTATTACAAAACGGAACTTACTTTCTTGACGTACCTCGTATTTTAGACTGAAGGTGGTACTTTGGGTCATAGTATTAAATGCCCAACTAGCATTGCCCAGGTAACTGAGAGAAACCACGAAAAAAAAACAAAAAAATATACCTTTCTCTTGCTGTTTCACAAACAAGTGGTCAGCGAGCTAACTTCTCACCCGGGGGTCCCGGGTTCGATTTCCGGCTGGGGCGGGGGATTTTTCTTTAGCCAGAATTATTCCCTATCCCCCACAGAGTCTGGAAGCATGTATGTGAGAGTGAATGTGTGTGTGCTTTAAGAAAACAAAATGATTTAAACCTACTGACGAGTTGTTTCCAGTGCAAAGCCTCCGACATGACCTTAGATGTTAAAGGGGGCTATATAATTGAAAAAAAAAATCCTTAGCCTTTTTTCTACGTCACGCTAATCCAGATAAACATTAGCAGAAATGGTCTTACGCATTACTTGCTTCCTTGTAAATATAAATGAATAAAGGAAATACATTAGGCGTTAATAAAATCTTTTAAAAACTATCACTGTGCGAAATTAATTGAAATGCGGTTTTGTTTTGCATTTCCGGGAGCAAAACAAAAGAGATGAAGCGAAAGTTAACTTCTTGCTTGAGAAAAGTTTAAGAAAGAAAAAAAAAATTGTATCTGACATAAGATCTATATTTTATGTTCTGTAAGTTTTTGCCTATCTCTTACGGTGTACGAGTTATAAACAAGTCATCCAAAATGAAGAGGTCTTCAGGGGCCATTCCCAGAAAATTCAAGATATACATTTCGTTTGACATGAAAATGTCTTACTTTTAATGAAAATCGTTAGAACCATTTTGGAGAAAATCAACATTTTCGAAAACTTCTCCAGGTATAAGGTAGTTGACGGTGGGGGATTTTCTTTAAAATGTTCGTGTCTCATCCTTGGAAGATACTGAATTAAAATACCAAGTTTGGTATTTAAGCAACTTTTTTTATGAGATAAGCTGTTCACACACACACACACACACACACACACATACATGTTTGTAAAATATGTATTAGAGCCAGCTGAAAAAATGAATAGCTCAGCCGGGATTTTAACACGGTTCTCCCGCTCTCCGTGCGATTGCCCTAACCATTGAACTACTGTGACTACATACCAGTATGACATTCAGTCTTATGTGTTTTTCACCCGGTAATTTTTCTAAACATACATATATATTGAGTTCAGGAGATTGTTAAACATCTATGATCGAATTTTGGGCAAAAAATTATAATTTTTTTACGTACACTGTACACACTTGCTAGAGAAATAATATTAAAAACAGCAAGATTGGTCGGCCCATGAAAATTGAACTAAGTTATTCAGAATGCAGACCACTTAAGTTACCGTCTGTACCACTTGGCTCGGTATCCCAAATTTTGTTTGTACTGATTTAATTTTTTTAGAGCATTTTTTTTTTTTTTTTTTTTTTTTTTTTTTTTTAACATGCTCTCAACATGTTTTGTTCTTAGTGGTGTAATGGAAAATATATGAGATTTTCAAGCTAGAATTTAGCGACCCGCTTTTACTTTCTCTTCACGAACAATATACATAGCGTATAGAGAAGGTATTGCATTCCACCTAAGATTTCCCCGAGATTTCACCGGAAATACATGTTTTGGGTCCCCCTGAATCCAAAAAAAATGTTTAGAAAAAGGTCCGTGTGTATGTGTGTGTGCGCGCGCATGTGTGTCTGTGGACAGCATAACTCAAAAACGAAATGGCCGTTGAATGCCAAATTTGGTATTTAAGTTTGGTATCTTTCAAGGATGCGTGATGAAGATTTTCCAGAAAATCCGCCACCCCAACTACCCTTTACATGGAACTATTTTCGAAAATATTGATTTTTATCAAAAATTGCTTTAATGGCTTTGATTCAAATATGGTATATTAAAGATATTCACCTGACAAATAAAATGTATATCTTGAATTTCCTAGGAATAGCTTCTGAAGACTACTTTATTCTGGATGAATTTTACGGAATTTTGCATAACTGCTAAACCCTAAGAAATGGACAAAAACGTACCATACAAATATGTAGAGCACTTTAAAGCACACACTTTATGTTATATGCATTATTTTTGTGGAGTTCATCGTTTTTTAAATATTCCTTGTTATTGGTTTCAGCTTTAAAATACTATACCTTTCTCATAAAGGAATTTGTCAAGTCCTGTCCATATAAACAAAGGAACTTCAGTCACATAGCAATTAGCTTTGATGATCATTTCAACCTATATCACTCCCTTATTTCGCTTCTACTTACAAAGTACCAAATAATAAGACTATTCCTGCTACTTTTTCTCGATTAGAATGAAGTAGATAGAATAATAAGTTTTCAAACAATAATTTGTTGCAGAGATGTAGAGAAAATCATATGAATGGAACACATCACTTTTATCTTGATGAACATGAATTAACGGAAAAGAAGCTTTTGTAAGTATAGTTTCTAAAGAGAGCGGTAATGACGGGAGAAAGTAATGTGAAAGTAGCACAAGGGCTTTTCTAATCCAAGTCTTCAGTTCTTCAAGATGATGCAATCTTACCCATTTTCTTTTGTGTATGCGTTTGTATATATATATATATATATATATGTGTGTGTGTGTGTGTGTGCTCTGTAATTCTATCAGAATGATATGCAGAGAAGCGTGTGTAGATTTTTAAGTTTCTCCGCAGTAGTTGAGAATATTATCGTAGCTTGGTGCAAATTACAGCTCAGTATCAGATATATGCTGTATGTCTTCCCCTTAAAACGAAATTTTTATCTTCCGGGCACAGATGGCTTCCGTAACAATTTCGATAATATCGATTCCCTCGTTCCAAACGAAGGTGTATTTTCTGATGCAGGACCAGCATCTACTCTGGACCATTTAAAGGGAACCCTTCCTACCTTTTGGGTGTTAGGAAAACTTCAGGTGTCATACCGTTCTTCTAGGACGCGTTGAAATCAAAATTAACATTGTTATTGTATTTCAAAAGTGACACTTTTAAACTGCTGTGCTTTGGTAAAAAAAAAAAAAAAAAAATGTAAATGGCATGTTATTTATGGACGCTCTTTAACTGCTGTGGTTCTCAGCATCCCATTCTACGACACGGGACCAACGGCTTTACTTCCCTTCCGAAGGAAGCCATGCTAAGGATTTTTACACCCGAAAAAATCCATCGTCCTCCGCCGGGTTTGAACCCGCGACCTTGTGTACATGAAGTTAGCATGGTAACCATTACACCACGGAGGCCGACATGCGCTTTGGTAAAAATAATTTTAAAATCTGATACATTACACACATATGGCTTTCTCTACCCTATATTGTTTATTAGTGGGTTATAGACAAATTATTCTTAAGCTTACTTTCTCTACCACATATATAAGTAGGTAGAGAAAGTATTGCATTCCACCCAAGAATTGTATACCGAGATGTCACCGCAAATACACGTTTAAGCAGTTTAAAAAAATGATCAGTATGTTTGTCTGTCAGTCTTGCATCTGTGAATAGCGTCAGTCAAACCAAAATATAGGTTAAATACCAAATTTTATATTTAAGTTAAACATCTTCCAAAGATACGACACTAAGATTTTCAAGAAAATGTGTTATTTTACTTTTTTTTTTTTTTTACATGGAACGTTTTTTAAAAATTTTGGTTTTCTAGAAATGGCTCTGAAATCCTCTAAATTCTGAATGATATTTCAATAACTGGTAAACCGTAACTCTTACTGCATAAAACTAAAGATTTCTTTTTGATAATTTTTCAATACATGCTTCTTGTTGCTCTTTCTTTCTTTCGGTCTTTCTTTTTTGGAATTAGACATATGACTATTAGTTTAAATTTTCGAATACTTACAGCAAGTTTTGAAATGGAAAGTTCTTTCTTTATTTATTCTGGTCACAAAGGTAACTTTAAACCCAGCATATAGTTTTGGCTATCGCTTTAGCCTGGTGTATTGTCTTATGCCCCTTGAATCTACGAGGGAATATGTAACAAAACAATTTCTGCTAACGTTTAACTCCATTAGCATTAAATAGATAAAACAAAGTTTGGTTAAGAACAGATAAAGTCATGTTCATCTTAATCGAGAAATAGCTACATTACCAATTCGTTTTAGATACAAAAGGAATAGCAATAGTATGTACTGCCCTTAATATTCCAGGCAACCGCAAGAAAACACTGAATATCGAAAGCTGTATCTATAACTGTGCGAGGGAGATGGGAATTTTATATCTAACCATTCCCTATATACCCAGAAACTGGTAGTATGAACAGCGTATAAATGTGTAAGACCCCCCAAATTAAATTCCATCTTCTCTATTATTCAGTCGCATCCACCATTTTCACTTCCTCTAGCACGTATGTACTATGTAAATATTAGATAGAGAAGGCACTATATTCCACCCAAGAATTCGATACCGAGAATGCTTGTTTTGAGGAACCCTGAATCCAAAAAGGCATTTTTGGAAAAATGTCAGTGTGTGATTGTGTGTGAGTGTGTGTCTATGTATAGTTTAACTGAAAACCAAAAAGCCGCTTAAACACCAAGTTTGGTATTTTAAGTTTCAATATCTTCCAATCGTGCGACTCGCAGATTTTCAGGAACCCCCCTTCCCCGCTCCAAATTACACTTTGCATGAAATATAACTCGAAAATTTCGATTTTCTAAAAATGGCTCTAACGAGTTTGATTAAAATGCAAATGTAAATGATGAAAACTAAAACGTATATCCTGAATTTTACAAAACCTACTACACAAAAAGCACATCTCGCTAAAACATACAATGATGTCAAATAGTTTTTTTGTTTGTTTTTGTTTTGAAGAGATATTCCCTGTTATTGGTTTCTATTTTAAAATACTTTTCTCAAACGAGCAGGTCTCGTCTGTTTCATCTCTATTTTGTTTTTCTCCTCGCCATGGAAAAAGAGGCAAATTTCAATTGTATCACATAACTACAGTTTTTTAAGAATGCACTATCACTTTAGCCTAGTGCACGCCCTTATTTCCCTACTACTTATAAGGTACTAAGTAATAAAAACATTTCCGGTATTCTTTATTACGATAAGCATAATCTAGATAAAAGAATAATCTGCGAAACAACTGAAAATCAGCAGAGTTTTAAAACATTGATAAAATGTTGAACAATTAGTACCATTAATAAAAATCTGATGTGATCCATTCACACGACTTTCTCTACATCTCTGCAACAAATTATTGTTAAAAAGCTTATGCTTCTATTTAATTCATGATGAACGAGAATAAATTAGCAGAAATAGTCTTATTACTTGCTTTCTTGTAAGCAGAAGCGAAATAAGGGAATACCATAGGTTAAAGTGATACTCAAAAGCTGGTTGCTATGTGACTGAAGTTCCTTTGTTTGTGTGGACACGAGTTGACAAATTCCTGTATCCGCCTCTTACGGTTCAGCAGTTATGCAAAATTCCGTAAAATTCTTCAAGAATAAAGTAGTCTTCAGAGGCTATTCCCAGAAAATTCAAAATATATATTTTATTTGTCAGGTAAATATCTTTAAATCAAAATCGTTAAAGCCATTTTTAAGAATATAAATATTTTGGAGAAAAGTTCCATATAAAGTGTAGTTGAAGGTGGGGGGATTTTCTGGAAAATCTTTGTATCGCATACTTGAATACCAAACTTAAATACCAACTTTGGTTTTCAACGGTCTTTTTGTTTTTGAGCTATGAAGTCAGATACACACACGCATACACACGGACCTTTTTCCAGAAATACTTTTTTTGGATTAAGGGGGACCCAAAACATGTATTGCCGATGAAATCTTGGTATCTAACTTATGAGTGGAATACAATACCTTCTCTATACATTATGTATATAGTACGTGTAGAGAAAGTAAAAATATCTCGGAAATTAATAATGAATAGATTCGACATAGACATTTTTCACAGGCCATGGTTGTATACCGTTCCTTGTTTGTATACTGGAAAGTTCACATAACGAGACAGTTTTCAAGTTGAGTATAAGCGCGACATATCAGTATAAGGAAAATGAAGTTGGCAACAGTTGCGGAGAAGGTGCTAGTAGTAGTGCATAAAGTGGCGGAAATAATTGCAAGGAAAATACAGGCAGTACCTACACAACTGAAAACTTGGATTTTACTTGCCTGCAACTCTTGCTTCAGAGTGCAGCCGAACGATTGAATCAATAAGCGCCTTGTCGACGATCTTCATGAAGACTGCTGATCTGATATCCGGAAGGAAATAACCGGAGAGGCTGTCTATTCCGAGAAAAACTTTGTCCGGGGGAACCTCAGAAACCTTCTAAAGTTTTAACAAAGAATTCGTCATTGCATGCCTTTTCTGTTTTCTCCACTAGGTACTAATTTTGTAACTAGAAGTAAGTATTGCGTAGCATTCAAAAAATTGATATGAAGATTCAATTGAAAATAAACGTTTTGAGGTCTTTTGAATAAAAAAGAAGCTTCCGTGTCCCCGCGCGCGCAATATAACTAAAAAATCTTATGTGTTCCATTCACATGACTTTCTCTACAACTCTGCAATAAATTATTTTTAAAAAGCTTATGCTTCTATTTACTTCCTGCTAATCGAGAAAAACTCAGCAGAAATAGTCTTATTACTTGCTTCCTTGTAAGTAGAAGCAAAATAAGGGAGTACCATGGGTTAAAGTGGTAGTCAAAAGCTGGTTGCTATGTGACTAAAGTTCCTTTGTTTGTATGGTCAGGAGTTCACAAAGTCCTGTATGAGAAAAGTATAACTTTTTTATAGCTGAAACCAAAAACAAGGAATATCTCAAAAAAAAAAAAAATCAACTCCACGAAAAAATGTATGTAACGTAAATTGTGTGTTTTACGGTGCTCTACATCTGTTGTGTGGTAAGTTTTTGTCCATCTCTTATTGTTTAGTAGTTATGCCAAATTCCGTAAAATTGACCCAGAATAAAGTAGTCTTCAGAGGCTATTCCCAGAAAATTCAAAATATACATTTTATTTGTCGGGTAAATACCTTTAATATACGATATTTTAATCAAAATCGTTAGAGCCAGTTTTTAGAAAATCAAAAATTTAGAAAAAAGTTCCATTTAAGGTTAGTTTGGGGTGGGGGCTTTTTCTCAACGTCTTCGTGTTTTGAGTTATCGTATTCACAGACACACGGACATACGGATATACACACCACACGGACCTTTTTCTGAAAATATTTTTTTTGGATACGGGGGGCCCTAAATCATATATTTCCGATGAAATCTAGGAATCGAACTTTTGTTGGAGTGCAATACCTTCTCTATATACTATGTACATAGTGCGTATAGAGAAAGTAAAAATCTGATGTTCCAATCACATGACTTTCTCTATGTCTCTGTAAACAAATTACTGCTGAAAAGCTTACTCTTCTAATTGAGATAAACATTAACAGAAATGTTTCTTATTACTTGCTTCCTTGTAAGTGGAAGGAAAATAAGGGAATACACTTAGGCTAAAGCGATAGTCAAATCTTTTAAAAGCTGGTTGCTTTATGACTGAAATCCATTTCTTTGCATTGCCAGGAATTGAAAAATTCCCATATGAAACATGTTTAAGTATTCTAAAACTGAAACCAATAATAAAGAAATCTCAAAAATATTCAACTCCAAGAAAAACTGTTTATGGCATAAATTGTGTGTTTTAACGACATTTGCATGTTTTGCGTAGTAAGTTTTTATCTATCTCTTACGGTTTATTAGTTATTCAAAATTTAGCAAAATTCATCCAGAATTAAGAGCTCTTCAGAGGTTACTCCCAGACAATTCAAGATACACATTTTATTTGTCATGTAATTATCTTTGATATACGATATTTTATCAAAATCGTTAGTTTCGAAAATTGTTCCATGCAAATGGTAGTTTGATGTGTCGCATCCCTAGAAGGTACCAAACTTACATAAAAAGTTTCGTATTTTACCAACTTTATGTTTTTGAGTTATCGTGTTCACATACACACGGATACACGCACGGATCTTTTTCTAAAATGCTTTCTTCTTGTTTTATTTAGGGGACACTAAAAGTGTATTTCCAGTGAAATCTCAGTGTAGAATTTTTGGGTGGAGTGCAACATCTTCTCCACCTACGTACCACGTAGAGAAAGTAAAAAAACGAGTACTCGGTTAAACACCAAACTTGGTAATTAATTTAGCATCTTCTAAAGATGAAACAAGACGATTTTCACTAAAATTCGCTTCCCGAAATCACCATTTACATGAATATATTTTGGAGATTTCTGAATGTCCAAAAATCGCCATCATGATTTTCATTAAACACACGTTTAACACATTTTCTGGTTGTAAAGACTTCTTCACTCTAAGTGACGTTTATATGACTTGTAAATCGTAAGAAATAGGCAAAATGTTATTGCACAAAAAATGCAGATTTCGTAATTTATTAAATGTATTTGTGGCAGCATTTATGTACAATGTAAGATTTTTACATTATAAATAAAATGTGTATCTTAAATTTCCTGGGAATAGCTTTTGAAGACCTGTTCATTCTAGATGCCTTTTAATAACTTTGGCAAACAGTAAGACACAGATATTCCTGGCTGCGAGATTACAGATTCTAATTCAGTCTTAGACTAAGGCTCTTTCCGGAGCCTTTCCTATTAGTTAGTAAACGTCAGGTTTCGACATTTCGTCGAGGTTAGGCTACGTTAGGTTAGGTGTATGTAAATGAATTGGATCGAAATGAGTAAAAATCTGACGTGTTCCATTCACATGACTTTCTCTATATCACTGCAACAAATTATTCTATTTACTTCATCTAATGGAGCAAAAATTACCAAAAATAGTCTTATTACTTGCTTCCTTGGTAGTAGAAGCGAAATCAGGGGGTACCATAGGTTAAAATGATAGTCAAAAGCTGGTTGCTCTGCGACTGAAGTTCCTTTGTTTGTATGGACACGAGTTCACAAAGTCCTGTATGAGAAAAGTATAAGTTTTTATAGCTGAAACCAAATACAAGGAATATCTCAAAAACAATCAACTCCACGAAAAAAATGTAATAACATAAATTGTGTGTTTTACGGTGCTCTACATGTATTGTGTGTTAAGTTTTTGTCCACCTCTTACGGTTTAGCAGTTATGCAAAATTCCGTAAAAATTGACCCAGAATAGTTTTCAGAGGCTATTCCCAGAAAATTCAAAATATACATTTTATTTGTCATGTAAATAACTTTAATATACTTTAATATACGATAATTAATATATTTATTATGTATATTTTAATCAAAATCGTTAGAGCCATTTTTTAGAAAATCAAGATTTTCGAAAAAAGTTCCATGTAAAGGGCAGTTGGAGGTGGGAGGATTTTTCTCAAAATCTTCGTGTCGCATCCCTGGAAGATACTAAACTAAATACCAAGTTTCGCATTTTACCGACTTTTTGTTTTTGAGTTATCGTGTTCACAGACACACGGACACACGGACACACACACGGACCTTTTTCTGAAAATACATTTTTTGGATGCAGGGGACCCTAAAACATATATTTGCGGTGAAATCTCGGTATCGGATTTGTTGGTGGAGTACAATACCTTGTCCATATACTATGTACGTAGCACGGATAGAGAAAGTAAAAATGGGCTTTCTTAAAATCGGTTCTTCTTTCCAAGGCGAAATGCAGTCTTCCGTTCGTTTTGTCTACTTGTGCACGGGCAATCGACCAATTGCAAAGTCAAATCTGAAACTGAACTAGAATCTGCATAGTAGCTTCCTGGCTATTGCATTTATGTACATAGAAGCTAGAGAAGATATTGTTTTTCAACCAAAAACCCGATGTCGATAATTCACCGCAATGTATATTTTGAGGTCCCCTGAGTCCAAAAAATTGTGCATGTGTGTGTGAGTATGGATAGTTTAGCTCAAAAACAAAAAAACCATGAAACACCAAACTTGGTACTTATACTTTGTGTATCTTACAACGATGCGATGCGAACGTTTTCACTAAAACCCCTCCACTTTAACTGCATGGGAAAAAAATGCTATAATTTTGTTTTTCTCAAAAATTGCTTTAACAATTTTGACTAAAATGCCATATATTAAAGATATTCATATCACGAATAAATTATGTATCTTTAATTTTCTGGGAGTAGCCTCTGAAGATCTCGTAATTCACGATGAGTTTTGCATGTAACAGATAGACAAAAATGTAGATCTTGTTAAACGCATTATGTTTGTTATATACCATGTTTTTGCAGAGTTTACTCTTTCAGACATATTCCTTGTTGTTGGTTTCAACTTTAAAACTATTTTCTCAACCGGGATGTCATCTTTGTTTTCATCTCTCTTGTTTTACTGCTGACCATGCAAAGCGAACCCACCTTCAATTATTTCACATAGCAAAGTTTTTAAAAGATTTACCTATCGTTTTAGCCTAGTGTATTCCCTTAATTCTTTTCTACTTACAATGAAGAAAATAATAAGGCAAATTCTGCTAAGTATCTCGATTAGCATAATGTAGATAAAAGAATAATCTTTTGTAGGCATATTTTTTGTTAGTGGAACAGCTAGAGAAAGTTATGGTTTTATAGTAGCTGCACTTTATTACCTGTAGAATAATTAAGTAAAAACTGTAGATAAAAAGTCTGATGTGTTCCATTCACGTGACTTTCTCTATATCTCTGCAACAAATTATTGTTAAAAAGCTTATGCTTCTATTTCCTTCATGCTAATCGAGAAAAAAATAGTCTTATTCCTTGCTTCCTTTTCAGTAGAAGTGAAATAAGGGAGTGTCATAGATTAAAGTGATAGTCAAAAACTGGTTGCTATGTGACTGAAGTTCCTTTGTATGGATAGGAGTTGACAAATTGCTGTATGAGAAAAGTATAAGTTTTTCAAAGTTGAAACCAATAACAAGGAATATCTAACAAACGATCAACTCCACGAAAAAAAAATGTATATGCCATAATTTGTGTGTTTTATCGTGGTCTACAATTTGCATGTAATAAGATTTGTCGATCTCTTACAGTTTAGAAGTTATGCAAAATTTCTTTAAATTCATCCAGAATAAAGTAGTCTTCAGAGGCTATTCCCAGAAAATTCAAGATGCACATTTTATTTGATGTATAAATATCTTTAATATACGATATTTTGTGCAAAATCGTTAGAGTCATTTTTGAGAAAATCAACATTTTCGAATTCTTTTTCCATGTAAAGGGTAGTTGGGGATGTGAGGATTTTCTTGAAAATCTTCCTGTCGCATCCTTCTAAGACACCAAACTTAAATACCAAGTTTGGTATTTAACAGTATTTTCGTTTTTGAGCTGTGCTGCCCGCAAATACACACACACACACAGACACATACACACACGGACCTTTTTGTAAAAATGCTGTTTACTTTCTCTACACGTACTATGTACATAGTGTATAGAGAAGGTATTCCACTCCACCAAAAATTTTGATGCCGAGATTTCACCGGAAATATATGTTTTAGAGTCCCCTGTATCCAAAAAAAAAAGTATTTTCAGAAAAAGGTTCGTGTGTGTGTCCGTGTGTCAGTGAGTCCGTGTGTCCGCGAGTCTATGAACACGATAACTCAAAAACAAAAAGTCGTTAAAATACCAAACTTGGTATTTAAGTTTAGTATCTTCCAGGGATGCGACACAAAGATTTTGAGAAAAATCCCCCCACTCCAAACTACCCTTTACATGGAACATTTTTCGAAAATGTTTATTTTCTACAATATGGTTCTAACGATTTTGATTAAAATAGCGTATATTAAAGATATTTATCTGACAAATAAAATGTATAGTTTGAATTTTCTGGGAATAGCCTCTGAAGATTACTTTATTCTGAGTGAATTTTACGGAATTTTGCATAACTGCTAAACCGTAAGAGATAGACAAAAACTTACCACAAAAAATGCAGAGCACATTAAAACACACAATTTATGTCATATACATTTTTTTTCGTGGAGTTGATCGTTTTTGAGATATTCCTTTTTTTTTCAGGTTCGAAAATACTTAACTTTTCTCATACAGGAATTTGTCAACTCCTGTCCATACAAACAAAGGAACTTCAGTCACATAGTAACCAGCTTTTGACTATCGCTTTAACCTATGCTACTCCCTTATTTCCCTTCTACTTACAAGGAAGCAAGTAATAAGACTATATCTGATAATTTTTTTTCGATGCATCATGAGCTTTTTAAAACTAATTTGTTGCAGAAATGTAGAGAAAGTAATGTGAATAGAACACATCAGATTTTTTTGTATTCAGGGGGTCCTAAAACATGTATTTCCGGTGACATCTCAGTATCGAATTTTTGGGTGTAATACAATACTTCCTCTATACACTATGTACATAGTACGTATAGAGAAAGTAAAAATACAAAAACTACGAGTGGGACACGTTACCACGCTCGGCGAGTGGGAAGGTAGAGAGAGGGTGAAGCTAGAGTTGCACTCGCAGCTGTACGGACCACTTTGTCTTGCTTGTAGTAAGAGGGCACGCTAGTGAATGAGACATCCTTGGCTGGTCGGTCCTGTCTCACTCAACAAGACTACGGGCAGGAATCAATACCAAAACGATGCTCCTGCCAGGTCACACCAGGTCACGGGCGCGCCCGTCTGCCTGCGCACCACTTGCGTATATACAACTCAGATTTACAAGTTGCCACTCCAATTATCACAATGGCCCGCACCAACCTTGTAATCCAGACGGGGACGTAAGAGTAACAGGTCGTGCTCACTGATG
Source organism: Hymenopus coronatus (assembly GCA_030762935.1). Classification (NCBI taxonomy): domain Eukaryota; kingdom Metazoa; phylum Arthropoda; class Insecta; order Mantodea; family Hymenopodidae; genus Hymenopus; species Hymenopus coronatus. The sequence continues at coordinate 36,459,720 of CM060897.1, forward strand.
GATTGCCCGTCGCAATGGATCAGAGTACAGGGTTGCCAACGTCGATGGTGTTCCGCCAAGCCTGTAGCTTTCTCATCCTTTGTGGCGGGAAATTTTATCTGTCAGCTGAAGACGCGAATTCTGCAGGGTTTAAATTCACATTTGAAAAATTTTAATTGCACTTTTCGTAATTTATTTTTTACAAATAATCATATTATTTGAATTTCCGCAATTATTATGACTGCGCTACATCTAAAAGCAGATCTGCAAATCATTTACTACTCACATTAACCCGCATGTGAAATTAGTGGTGGACAAAGCGGCGCAGGGCAGGTTTTCTCCGGGTTCTCCGGTTTCCCCCGCCATCGAATTACACCGGTGCTCAATCTTCAATTCCATGTATCCCCAGTGTCATCGCCTGCGGTGCCACAAGTAGTAAAACCGGGCGTTAAACACTACCCACCCAATAAAAACGCATTCGGGAGGTCGCGGGGTCACTTCCCGTCACCGGATCAAGACACCCTGGGTTTTTTTCGGGGTTTCGGGCTAATGCTGGGTAGGTTTCTTTCATTCTCCGAATTTCCTGTCCCTCCATATCTTTTCCATTGTCATTTCATTCATCCTTCTTGCAGTTGGTTTCTTTAAGGCTGGAAGTGTTGGCGATAGTAATCGGTACGGGGTGGAAAAAGGATACTCAAAAGTGATTATTTCCGCTCTCCAATTTCGGTTGGTTCCTGAATTTATAAAGTTAACATTAACATTAGAAATTAACACTGCATTTAAAAAAATACATATTTTAGAAAAAGGTTCAATGAGTGCGTCTGTATATCTGTTGGTGAGCGTGCGCGGCTTTGAACAACAGCTCCAAAATCAAAAGTCGGTTAAGGAGCAAATTGCTATTACAGTTCAGCATCTTCCAAGAATGATTGTCAAGAAAATCCTCACCCATACTCCCCAAACTACACTTTACATGGAACATACCTGAACATTTTTTATTTTCTAAAACAAACACCAAACAACAAAAAAAAGCCTCTTGGGATACATATGTTTATGACTTTTTTATGACAAATGAAATGCATATCTTGAATTTTGGGGGGAGTAGCCTCCGAAGCTGCTCTTATTCCGAATGATTTTTGCTTAACCGGTAAATCAAACTTACTACGCAAAACGTATATCTCTTTCAAACACATCTTGTTTTCTCGGTAGAATTACCAATTTCGAAAAATTTTTATCATTGATTTCAATTTTAAAATTCTTATATATACTTTCCTCGAATGAAATTTCGTTGTTAGTTTTCCTTACTTCTGGTCGCAAGAGAAAGACATTTCAAAGTTCTCACACAGCGACCAGCATTCAAAAGATTTTTCAATCGGTTAAGGCTAACCATATGCCCTTATTCCTTCATATCTACAGGGAAATAAATGTAACAGAAGCATTTCTGCAGATTTTTATCTGGACTAATGTGACATATTTATGAATAGTTTGTTGATGACTGGATAGAAAAGTCAAGTTAATGCAATACATCATAACTTTTACTTTAATTACACGTACTTTGTAAATGTGTCTGTGAACATAACTCAAAATGAAAGTCGAGTAAATATCTAACTTTATAACAAATATTGGTATAAAGAATTTCTTCTGATTTTTATGTTGATAAGTCTAAAGTAGATGAAAGTATAATCTTATGTAAGCATAGTTTGTTTGTCAAATAGGTAGAAAAAGTATTTCTTAATCGTTATTAGTAGAAGGGAAATAAAGGAATACGCTAGGCTAAAGCGATAGTCAAACATTTAAAAGCTGGTTGCCATGAGGTTAAAATCCATGACTTTGTAGTGCCAGGAGTTGACTGATTCCCGCATGAGAAAAGTTTTAAGTACATTTAAAACTCAATCCAATAATAAGGACTATCTCAAAAATGATCAACTCCACGAAAAAATATATTTGACATAAATTATGTGTTTTAACGAGATCTACATTATAAGTTTTTGGCTATGTCATATAAATATCTTTAATGTACGCAAAATCATTAGATCCATTTTTGAGAAAATCAAAATGTTCGATTTTTTTCCATGTAAAGGGTAGTTTAACTTGGGGGTGACTTTCCTTACAATCTCTGTGACGCATTCTTAGAAGATACTTAAATTAAATACTAAGCTCAGTATTTTACCGACTTTTCGTTTTTGAGTTATCGTTTATGAGTTCATAAAATCACGGACACACACATGCGAGCCTTTTTCTAAAATTTTCTTTTGGATTCAGGGTACCCTAAAACGTGTATTTTCGGTGAAATCTCAGTATCGAATTTTGTGTCGAGTACAGCACCTTCTCTACTATGCACTATGTAGAGAAAGTAAAAATAATGAGAGTGCAACACAGCAGATATTCTCTTTAAAATTTTTAATTGTTTTCTACAGATTTTATCGGAAACTCAATATGGAATATCCTTAAGCTTCATAATGAGGAAGATGATTTAGCGAGGGCAAAGGAATGTACTCATGGTTGATGGCTTGGGTTTTCAAGAGCTTCTCCCCCCTCCATAAAGGTTCACAGCTATTCATGCACACGCTGCGTTGAAAGGGATGCCTCCCCTCGTGCCATACTCAACATTAATGTTAAGTTTTACCCCTTCTTTCGTAAGGATCTTGATTATGATGTGTTGTGCAATGTATAACTTCTCGTTCACTCACTGTCAGCTGTGGGAGCTGCAGAGAGTGTGGGGAGCACTCAGGAGCCCCGCCATTCCCTCGGACACTTACTTCCAACACGCAGTACCTGAATACGAGAGCTACATTCCGCACGAAAAATTCTGATGTCTTCCATTCATATGCTATATCTACCTATTCTGCAAACATGCCTGTTACAAAAGATGGTTCTTCTATCTACTTCATGCTAATCGAGATAAACATTAGCAGGATGGACTTATTACATTTTACTTTCTCTACACGTACTATGTACATAGTGTATAGTGAAGGTATTGCACTCCACCAAAAAATTCGTTACCGAAATTTCACCGGAAAATTATGTTTTAGGGTCCCCTGTATCCAAAAAAAAAAAAAAAAAATATTTTCAGAAAAACGTGTGTTTGTGTGCGTCTGTGAACACGATAACTCAAAAACCAAAAGTCGGTAAAATACCAAATTACCCTTTACATGGAACTTTTTCGAAAATGTTGATTTTCTAAAAAATGGCTCTACTGATTTTGATTAAAATATCGCATATTAACGATATTTACTTGTTAAATAAAATGTATATTTTGAATTTTCTGGGAATAGCCTCTGAAGACTTCTTTATTCTGAGTGAATTTTACGGAATTTTATATAACTGTTAAACCGTATGAGATACACAAAAACTTACCACACAAAAAATGTAGAGCACATTAAAACACACAGTTTATGTTACATACATTTTTTTTCGTGGAGTTGATCGTTTTTTAGATATTCCTTGTTTTTGGTTTCAGCCTTGAAAATCTTATACTTTTCTCATACAAGAATTTGTCAACTCTTGTTCATACAAATAAAGGAATTTCAGTCTCATAGCAACCAGCTTTTGACTATCTCTTTAATCTATGGCACTCTCTTATTTCTCTTCTACTTACAAGGAAGCAAGTAATAGGACTATTTCTGCTAATTTTTTGTCGATTAACACGAAATAAATAGAAGCATAACTTTTTAACAATAATGTGTTGCAGAGATGTAGAGAAAGTCATGTGACTATTTCTGCTAATTTTTTGTCGATTAACATGAAATAAATAGAAGCATAACTTTTAACAATAATGTGTTGCAGAGAAAGTCATGTGAATGGAACACATCAGATTTTTTTTTCAGTGTTTCATTTATATAGCCCCCTTTAACGTCTAAGGTCATATCGGGGGCTTTCCATTAGAAACAACTCTGTTGTCTGTAGGTTCTTTACGTTGGGTTTATATCGTTTTATTTTCCTCAAACACACACACACATACACACACAAACACATTCACTCACACATAAATACTTCCAGACTAAGTGGGGGAAAGGGAATAATTCTGGTTAAAGAAAATTTCCCCGCCCCAGCCGGGAATCGAACCTGGGATCTCCGGGTGAGAAATCAGTTTTTGATCATTCGACTACGAAAGCTTACTTATTACTTGCTTCCTTGTAAGTAAAAGGGAACAAAGGGAATACACTAGGCTAACCTGATAGTCAAATGTTTTAAATGCTGTCGCTATGCGAATGTCATTGAAATTCTGTTTTTTATGACCAGAAGTAAATTTAAAGGAATACGGATGACTTCTACTTGAGAAAAGTATAAGTAAAAGTATATTTTAAAATTGAAACCAATAACTAGGAATATCTCAGAAACGGTTAGCTCCACAGCAAAAATGTGTATACCAGAAATTATGTAATTCAAAATCTTCTCGGGCTTCTAGCCAGGTAAAAACTTGGCTTGACACCAACGTTTCGAAGATGTACTTCTTCGAAACGTTGGTGTCAAGCCAAGTTTTTACCTGGCTAGAAGCCCGAGAAGATTTTGAATTAATACGTCGCCAGGAAAGCTTCAGTTCTTATTTTAGAGATTATGTGTTTTACGAGACCTTCATCTTTGTGTAGGAAATTTATGTTTAGGGGTAAAACTGTTTCACAGGCTATTACTAGAAAAATCAAGATATACATTTCGTTTGTCGTGTAAATATATTTAATATACAGTATTTTAATCAAAATTGTTATGAGTCATTTTTGAGAAATTCGAAAATTTCGAAAAAGTTTCCATGTAAAGGGTAGTTTGCGGGGGGGAGATTTTTCTGAAAAAATTGGTACTTAACCAACTTTTCGTTTTTGAGTTATGCTATTCACAAGCACACACATGGACGTTTTTCTAAAAATGTTTTTATTCAGGGACCTTAAAACATACATTTTCGGTGAAATATTGGTATCTAGTTTTTGGGTGTAAATCGATACCTCCTCTACTTACTATGTACGTGAAGCGATAGTAAAAACGGGCAATGGTTGGTAATAGCGATTGCGTTGTCTTTATCCACAGATAAAGGAAATGGACTGGACGGCACCCTAATGCCATATGTCCGGCTCGTGTAGAAGAGAAATAAGATAAGCTCTCTGTGGACACGTGACGGGGCAGGATCATATAGTACAGGGGCGAGATTTAGAGGGCTAATTGTCCGTCCACCTTACATTTACCCATGATGTAATTCCTAAAAGATCCGTCACGATATGACCACATATTATTTAAGGAGAGTCGAAATGTGATTTTCATAATTTTTTTCCATTTTCATGTTTTAATTGCATATGGATACTACGAATCTCCCGCTCATTTTGTTATAACTTTCTTAGAGGTACACTAATTGTAAATAGAAACTACTGTTGAAAATAATCCTGTGTAATAGCTTTTTAGAACATTTTGGCACACTCACTTCGTAAAACATCAATAACTTTATAAATATTAGTGTTAGAGATGAGCATTTTTACTTTCTCTATACGTACTATGTACATAGTGTATAGAGAAGGTATTGCATTGTACCCAAAAATTTGATACCGAGATTTCACCGGAAATACATGGTCTGAATCAAAAAAAAAAAAAAAAATGTCCGTGTGTGTCTCTCTCTCTGTCTGTGTGTATGTGTGTGTGTGTCTGTGTGTCTGTGGGCAGCATAGCTCAAAAACAAAAAGACCGTTAAATACCAAACTTGGTATTTAAGTTCAGTATCTTCCAAGGATGCGACACGAAGATTTTCAAGAAAATTCCCCACCCCCAACTACCCTTCACATAGAAAAATTTTCGAAAATTTTGATTTTCTAAAAAATGGCTCTAAGGAATTTGATAAAAATATCATATATTAAGGATATATGCTTGACAAATAATATGTATATCTTGAATTTTGTGGGAATAGCCTCTGAAGACTATTCTGGATGAATTTTACGGAATTTTGTGTAATTGGTAAGCCGTAAGAGTTAGACAAAAACTTACCACACAAAAAATGTAGAGCACATTAAAACACACAATTTATGTTATATACATTTTTTTCGTGGAGTTGATCGTTTTTAGATAGTCCTTGTTTTTTGTTTCAGCCTTAAAAAACTTCTCATACAGGAATTTGTCGACTCCTGTCCATACAAACAAAGGAACTTCAGTCACATAGCAACCAGCTTTTGCAATCACTTTAACCTATGTTACTCCCTTATTTCGCTTCTACTTACAGGGAAGCAAGTAATAAGATTATTTCTGCTAATTTTTTCTATCTTAGCATGAAGTAAATAGAAGCATAAACTTTTTAACAAAAATGTGTTGCAGAGATATAGAGAAACTCATGAGAATGGATTACAACAGATTTTTTTTTTATTTTGATCGGAAAGCTTTACCTTAGCTATTCGCAGCATTCGCATCCCACTCATATTTCTTTTATGTGAGAGTTTCGAAGTACTCCGAAGTTGTATTTTGAAAATTAGGTTACACTTATACTTTCTCTGGCCCCGTATGTACAATGTACATAGGGATAGAGAAGTATTGCATTCCACCCAAAAATTCGATACCGAAATTTCACCGGAAATACATGTTTTAGGACCCCCTGAATCCAAAAAAAGCATTTCCAGAAAAAGGTCCGTGTGTGTGTGTGTCCGTGTGTCTGTGAACACGATAACTCAAAAACGAAAAGTAGCTAAATTACCAAACTTGGTATTTAAGTTTAGTATCTTCCAGGGATGCGACACGAAGATTTTGAGAAAAATCCCCCCACCCCAAGCTACCCTTTACATGGAATTATTTTTGAAAATTTTGATTTTCTTAAAAATGGCTCTAACGATTTTGATTAAAATATCGTATATTAAAGATATTTACCTGAAAAATAAAATGTATATCTTGAATTTTCTGGGAATAGCTTCTAAAGACCTGTTTATTATGGATGAATTTTGCTTAATTTGGCACAACTAATAAACCGTAAGAGATGGACAAAATCTTACTATACAAAAAATGTAGGCCTTGTTAAAATACACAACTTACGTCATATACATTTTTTTCGTAGAGCTTACATTTTTCAAGGTATTCATTGTTATTAATTTCAGTTGGAAGTACCTATACTTTTCTCAGACGGGAGTGTTCGTTTTTCTTTTGTCTACTCCTGGCCAAGAAAAGAAGCCATTTTTAATGACAATCGCATAATGACAGCTTTTAAAACATTTGACTATCGATTTAGCCTAGTGTATTCCCTTATTTTCTTCCTACTTATAAGGAACTAAGTAATAAGAACATTGTGCTGAATACCTCGATTAGCAAGGTGCAGAAAGAAGAATAATCTTATGTAAGAAGCTTGTAGAACGGCTAGAGAAAGTCATGTGAGTGTAACATATCAGATTTTTTGTTAAATATTATGCTTGAAAACAATTTCTGAAGAAGTAAAATTTTATATACAAATGCCCCACTATCTCAGAAACTAATAGACACTAAGAGCTGAAATTTTTACCACACATTTGCATGTAAATAGGTTTTATTTCAACGATAAAATTGTTACGTTTGTTGATTTGTTATTTTTTTAAAATTTGAAAACCATATTTTTTTAATAAATATTTATGAGCTTTATATAAAGGCATCGTACCTTTCCTTCTAAATAAACAGGTATATTCTATTTTTCATCAATGAACAGCAAAGTTATTGGTGAATATATATTTAAAATGTTAGCTAACTATTTTAAATAGTTGCTGAGAAAATGGGTGAAAGTTTAACATTGGCAAGACAGGTCATTCCGACTCCCCTTAAAGCAACGTAAAATTAAATGTAAAGAAATAGAAGAAATTGTTCAAAAAATCTCCCTCCATAAGCCATTCATTTCATGAAAACGTTTCGCTATGTTGAGTTTACCAAAAATGACTAACGATTTGGATTAAAGTACCACAGTTTAGGATATTTACATGGCTAATAAAAACTATTGTTTTATTTTTCTATGATTGTGAAACGTTTGTAAAGGACCGGATAAGAAAACTGCGTGACAGTAACACATCTTACTTCTTTTTATATACGAGTAATATCTGACAACGAAACCGATATGATTTAAAGGCAAAGTAATGCATTTATTAACCGGGCGGGATGGCTTGAACGGTTTCCTCTGTGGCGGTCGTGAGTTCGATCCCTGAGGCCGGCATACCTGACCTATGACTTCCTTTCGGGGGTTTCCTGGGAGAGCAGGGCCTAGGATGGCGTCGAAGGCGTTACAACTATAACCGATGAGGGCTCCATCCATGCCTAAGTTCGCCATCTGGATCTGGTGCCCTTGTGGTCTCCCCCTCATATCTCCCTCTTTGGGGTCACGTAAATGGCAAAGGACCTGTGTTCACGGTCGTAAATAATCCTAATCCATTTAAAGTCCTAAAATTTTAGGCGTTAGTTTTGATTTTCCCCCCTCCTCATATTAAAACACGATACATCTTTTATGTTAAATGTGTGTGATGTAATTTGTAAACAACACATGCAATTTTCAAAATGCTGTAAAACTAATGACATGAAAAAAACATACGACAGGTGAAGGTAATGCCATTTGCAGTTTCTAAATACGAATTTCTTCTTCGTTAATTTGGATGCTGAAACATGTCAAAGCGAAGTTAAACACTTTTTTGAAGTCTCATATCCGATGTGGTACACTCAGAAAGAAATTGTTGCACTCTCTAAACATTACAAAACTTGAATGCTTACCTTAGATGTTACGACATTCATTAAAAAGTATTTTCCTATCCATATTCCGTTATTCGGGATATATTTTTGCCTTGAAATAAATTTAAATTAAACAATAAATTTTCAATTACATATAGCAACTATCAAAAGACGTGAAAATGTTTATCTAAAGCAAGGAAGAATAAATTTAAAAGTTTAAGTCAAAGAGGAACAAGTTACTCCTGCATGGTCTAATAATGAGGGTTGCGAAGAAAAAGATAAATGAAGAATCCAAAAGTTTTAAGTATCCCCTTCAGATGACAAACATTTGGGAAAAATGAATCATTCAGAATGAAAAATGCTTTGACATAAATTATGTAAGTTAATGAGCTCTTCCGCCTTTGCTGCTTCCCTCTCTCCCTTCTTTTTCTGTCTTTTTTTCTTTCTAAGGTTAGTTTTGGCCTATCTCATTGGTTTCGGGTTTTAAATGATACGAAGGCGACCTAGAGTCGAGCATATCTTCGTAACCAGTTAGGTAAGGCATCAAACAAGTGTTAAATTCCTTCTATAGATACTCCCAATAGACCAGTGGTTGTTATTGGGAGCACTTCCCGTCGAGTCCAACCCAATTTGAACATTAAAAAGGGTTCAGAAGCGGTTATGACGTTTGCCCATACATCTAATAACATCTAATAACTAAATAGTACCACAAGTGCTAGGACTCTGCCGCGCTTATACCACCGTAGCTGAAGGGATCGGAGCCCCTCCCCTATGTGGCATTTAGTAGTTATACAAAATTATTCAAAATGCAAAGTGAAGAGGTCCCTACTGATCATTCCTAGAAAATTAAAGATACACATACCAATACGCAAAGCATAACATGTATGGTACTTTAATGGAACTCGTTATAGCATTTTGGGGAGAGGTGAAAAAATGCAATTAGAGAAAACGGGTCTCTCAAGATATAGATTTTATTAGTCTTGCTAATACGTAAAACATATGATGTTTTAATCAAAATCGTTGTAGTAATTTTTGAGGAAATAAAAGACAAAGAGAATCGCTTAAAGAGTAACTTTGGATGGGGGGACTTCAAGAAAACGGCGTCGTATCTTCGGAAGATTTATTTTTATATATATATAAACAAGAATACACACTTTCACGAAAATCACCGTGTTTGTGTAAGTGAGTCATCTAATATGTTCTACTGGACTTAATATTACTTGTTTATGTTAACCTTTCCAATACTTATATTCTTCTCAAAAGAGAAGCAGTCATTCCCGTTTTTTCCTAGCCATCCAAAGGGAAATGAATTTAAAATAAATGACTTGGCGACCATCTCTTAAAAGACTTGACTGTCGCTTTAGACTTGTGCCTACAAGGAAATATATAGTAACACAATTTCTGCAAATGTTTATCTCGCCTAGCATAAAGTAGGTAGAAAAATACGCTTTCGTAAGTATAGTTTGTTGCAGAATAGGTAGAGATGTCATGTTAATGTAAAACATAAGAATGTTTCTTTCTCAACCAGTATGTACGATGTACATAGTACATAGAGAAGGTATTGTATTTCACCCAAAACTTGGATAACGAGATTTCACCGCAAATCTGTGTTTAGAGACTCCCTGAGTCCAAAAGAGGAAAAGGCGTTTTTTTGTAAAAGAATCGTGTGAGTGAGGAAAAGAGAGGGAAAGAGGGAGAACAGCATAATTGAAAAACGAAAAGTTCATTAACTACCAAACTTGGTAATTACGTTTAGCATTTTCCAAGGATGCGACACGAAGATATTCAGGAAAACCCCCACCCGTAATTACCCTTTATATGGAATATTTTTCAAAAATGGCTCTAACGATTTTGATTAAAGTACCACGTGTTTAAGAGGTTTTCATGGAAGAAAATCTTGATTTTTCCAGGAATAACCTCTGAAGACCTCTTTATTCTGGATGCCTTTTATATAACTGCTAACCTGTAAAGAGATAGACAAAAACTTACTGCACAAAAGTATACCTATATAACGTTAATATGCTGGTGGACAATTTATCTCATATACACCTTTTGCTAGAATTAATAATTCCCGAGAATTTTTTGTTATTGGTTTCAACTTTAATTGGTATGTAGTCATTCGTTTCATATCTCTTTTATTTTATTCCTGGCTGTGGAAAGAGAAACAAATCACACGCCGACCAGTTTTTAAAAGGTATGACTGTCGCTTTAGCCTAGTGCATTCCCTCACTTCTCTCCTTCTTGTAACGAAGCAAGTAATAAAACCATTTCTACTAACGTTTATCTCGATTAGCATTGTGTAGGTAAAAGGATAATCTTTTGTAAGATTGGTTTGTTGCAGAATAGGTAAAGAGTCATGTGATGGAATTCATAAGCTTTTAATTGTTTGTTTGTTTGTGTGTGTGTGTGTGTGTATGTGAACCGTGCTGCATACGCCTTTAGGCGCGTAAACAAAGCGTTTCTGAACATGGCTTCATTAACAAAAGTGCCTACCTGATTCCTAACTACTGAATAGAGGGCGTTTTAAAACGGATTTATTTTCTTTATGTATAATTTGTTTTAAGGAGACCCGGAAATCCCTATACTTACAATGCTAAATGTACTTAAGTTCAGGTATCCTTTTCTCCTACACGTACTTACACTATGAACCTGAATTTTTTACTGTTATTTTATACATACATGTTTAACGTTTTACCACAAGTGTTTTAAGTTTTATAAGTTTTCACATGCAATAGTAATTTTTATCGAGAGGACCGTTTTTTTTTCAATTCAATTTTTTTAGTGTAATGTGATATAAAATCATAATCTAACAAATATTTTTCAAAATCTGTGTTAAAATGTGTATTTTAGGTTATAAATAGATCACGAAATTTCGACTGTACATTTTTTATTGTTTTTGAGAAAAATATACCTTTGTACTTAAAAATTAAACTTATGGAAGTTGAAGGTTGAAATTTCAGCACAATCCTGGGCCATAAGAAGGATTGTCAGTTGAAACAATTAAGCCAATTCACAGCATAATATTTCTCTATGTGAACTTGGTTAACCAACAAGCTCATAACATAGCTATACTCTTTGAGAATGTGGGATTTTCAAAATTATTTATAGGAAACAACAATGAACTAAGAACCATGTTCTCCACGCCCAACCCTTGAAGAAATATATATTTTACTTTCCCTACACGTACTATGTACATAATGTAAAGAGAAACTATTGTAATGCACCCAAAAATTCGACCCCGAGATTTCACCGGAAATACATGTTTTGAGACCCGCTGAATCCAAAAAAAAGCATTTTTAGAAAAATGTCCGAGTGTGTGGGTCTGTCTGCCTGTGTGTATGTGTGTGTGCGTGTGTGTGTCTGTGTGTCTGTGGGCAGCATAGCTCAAAAACGAAAACTTCGTTAAAAACCAAACTTAGTATTTAGGTTTAGTATCTTCCAAGGATGCGACACGAAGATTTTCAAGAAAATCCCCCCACCCCCAACTACCCTTTACATGGAACCTTTCTCGAAAATGTTGATTTTCTGAATAATGACTAACGATTTTTATTAAAATTCCGTATATTAAAAATATTTACATCCCAAATAAAATGTATATCTTGATATTTTTTAGGATTAGTGTCAGAAGACCTCTTTATTCCGGATGAATTTTGCCGAATTTTTCTTAACTGCTAAAGCGTAATATATAGAAAAAAACTTACAAAACAGAACATGTAGATCTCGTCAAAACACACAATTTATATCTTTTACGTTTTTGTTGTGGAGGTAATCGTTCCCAAGATATTCCTTGTTTTAATTTTCTCAGACAGGATGTGTCCGTTTTTCTTTTGTTCTACTCCTGGCCACTGGCCAAGCAAAGAATCGATTTGCAATGACAATCGCATAACGACAGCTTTTAAAACATTTGACTATCGCTTTAGCATAGTGCATTCCTTTAGTTCACTTCTACCTATAAAGAGCTGAGTAATAAGAACATTCTTCTAATGTTTATCTTGATAAGCATGTTGTAGAAAGAAGAATACTATTTTGTAAGAAATTTGTTGAGCAGCTAGAGAAAGTCTTGTGAATGTAACACATCAGCTTTTTTCATATCTTTATTTACCCGTCCGAGTCTGTAACATCTGAATATAAAAATAATAAAAAAAAAGCATTACACTATTGTTGGACAGAGGGCTGGAAAAACATTGCTGCATTGGTATCATTGGTGCTTTAAACTGAAATGCTGCTGCACATTCCAACACACAACAGTGTCCATAAACAAATCCTTAGCGTTTAAATGCTTCGAATTCCATTGTGCATTCCAATTTTTGAGCAGCGAGAGACCGTCGCTACGTAATTACATGATTCAATATGTATCGCGTTTCCGATTCGAAAATATTTACGGCGATCTGCAAATCAAACAGAGCATAACGAAAACTAAACACCATCTCTTAATGCATATGGAAATTATTGCCAAGCTTTATTGCATCGGGAATAAATTGAATTTAAATGTATAAATGACGCAAAGCTTAATACAAACGTACACTCCAATGTACACTAAAACGGACTTGCAAAATTACAGCCTTAACAACTGATGAAGCCTGCTCCTGGGCTCAGAAACGCACTTCCTTAGCTAATTTAAGGATACACATAGCTAAAAATCTGATGTGTTACACTCACATGACTTTCTCTAGCTACTCTACAAACGTCTTACAAAAGATAATTCTTCTTTCAACACCACGCTAATCGAGATAAACATTAGCAGAATTTTGTTACTTAGTTCCTTATAAGTAGACTGGAACTAAGGGAATGCACTAGGCTAAAGTGATAGTCAAATGTTTTAAAACATGTTGGTTTGCAATTTTCATTGTAAATCACTTCTTTGCTTGGCCAGGAGTAGAACAAAAGAAAAACGAACACTCCCGTCTGTGAAAAGTTTAAGTACTTCACTACTGAAACTAATAACAAGGAATAACTCTGAGACGGTAAGTACCACGAAAATAATGTTTATGACATAACTTGTGTATTTTAACGAGATCTACATTTTTTGAATAGTAAGTTTTTTCTATCTCTTACGGTTTACTAGTTATTCTAAATTAAGCAAAATTCATCCAGCATGGTCTTTAGAAGCTATTCCCAGAGAATTCTAGATATTTTGTTTGTGATAGAAATTGCTTTAATATGTGATATTTTAATCAAAATAGTTAGAGCCATTTTTAAGAAAAATAAAGTTTTGGAACATTTTTTCATGTAAAGGGTAGTTAGGGGTGGGGAGATTTTCTTGAAAATCTTCGTGTCGCATCCTTCGAAGATACCAAACCTAAATACCAAGTTTGGTATTCAACCGACTTTTCATTTTTGAGCTATGCTGTCCACAGACACACACAGACAGAAAGACACACACACACGGACCTTTTTCTGAAAATGCGTTTTTTGAATTCAGGAGGTCCTAAAACATGTATTTCCGGTGAAATCTCGATATCGAATTTTTGGGTGGAGTACAATACTTCTCTATTCCTATGTACGTTGTAGAGAAAGTAAAAATTGAGTGAAAACCTTGAAAAATTTCATTTTTACTTTCTCAACTCGCACTATGTACATAGTAGATGTAACAAAACCTCGATGTCAAGATTTCGACGGAAATATGTTTTGAGGCCCGCTGAGTCAAAGAAAAAAAATATTTTTTTTATTTTCTATACAGTACTATGTATATAGTAGATATTGCAAAAACTCGATATACATTTTTCAACGGGAATATATGTTTTGAGGTCCTCTGAGCCCAACTTTTTTTTTACTTTCTCTACACGTACTATGCATGTAGTACATATTGCAAAAACTTGATGTAAAGATTTCGACGGGATTATATGTTTTGAGATCCACTGAGTCCAAAAACATTTTTACTTTCTTTTCGCATACTACGTAGATACTAGATATTGACGTACATAAAGATTTCAACGGGAATATATGTTTTGATGTCCTCTTGAGTCCAGAAACAAAACATTTTTACTTTCTCTATTCGCACTATGTACATAGTAAATGTTACAAAAACTCGATATCAAGATTTCAACGGAAATATATGTTTTCAGGTCCTCTAAGTCCGAAAAAGCATTTATATTTACTCTACACCTACTATATACATAGTAGATAGAGGTTATTGTATTCGACCCAAAATCTCGTTGTCAAGATTTCGCTGGATATATATATATATATATATATATATATATATATATATATATATTTTTCAATCTGCTGAGTCAGAAAACATTTTTACTTCCTCTACACGTACTATGTACATAGTGTACAGCGAAAGTATTGCATTCTTTCCAAAAATTCAATGTATAGATTTCATCGGAAATATTGTTTTGAGATCCCCTGAATCCAAAAAGTAATTTTAGAACAAAAATCCATATATGTGTGTCCGTAGTCAGTTAAGAACCAAACTTGATATTTAGTATCTTCCAAGGATGCTACATGAATATTTTCAAGAAGATCCTCCACCCGAAATTACTCTTATATGAAGCATTTTTGGAAATTTGAATTTTTCTCCAATTTGGCTTTAACGACTTTGATTAAAATGATATATATTTAAGATATTTATATGCCAATTAAAATGCCTAACTTGAATTTTCTGGTTATAATATAATATATTATGTGTTTTAACAAGATAAACATTTCTGTTCGGTTTACCAGTAATGTAAAAGCCATCCAGAATGATTGAGAAGCTATTCCAAGAAAAATCTATACATATACATATATATATATATATATATATATATATATATATTGATTGTCATTTAAATGCCCATGTAAACAGTAGTTTGGGGTGGGAAGAATTTTCTTGAAAATCTTCGTGGCACATCGTTGCAAGATGCTCAATTTAATCACCAAGTTAGGTATTTAACCGAATTTTCATTTTTGAGCTACGTTATTCACGGACACACACCCACACGGACCTTTTGCTACAAACTTTTATAGAAGGGACCCTGAAAAATCCCAATATCGAATTTTTGGATGGAATGCAATGCCTTCTATACCTATCTAATATGCACTACGTAGGGAAAGTAAAATATAGCCTTATCTGGAAAACACCCTAACCGAGATTCAAACTCGGGAACCTCTTGAATGTGAGGCTACTATCACACTATAGAAGTGGGATTTGAATGAACTATAGAGCCCCTCTCCTACATTAATGCCTCTGAAAATGTTTTTCAATTCATATTTTTGTTTCAGAGATAGTACTGATAGGTCACTGTATACCTACTTACGTTTCGTATGTTATTATTACGAACATGCATCTATAGGCAGACGGGCAGACGGATTAACCGACGCTAATGGATGCTTCGCCAGTAATGAATGCACCTAAAAGGTACATACATAAACAGAGACATGCAAAATATTAAATTTCATATTCTAAACATGCTTTTTATCACTATGGGAACAAGTATTTTTATTTTCTCTGTCATGGACACAGTAGGTAGAGAAAGCATTGTATTGCACCCAAAAATTCGATGCCAATATTTCACTAGAAATGCCGTTTTGAGGCCCCCCAAAGAAAAACATTTACAGGAAAAGGTCAGTGTTGTGTATCTGTTAGTGTGTGATATGATGATGATGATGATGATGATGATGATGATGATGATGATCGCCTTTATAAAAATAATGTCGATTAAAAACACCACAGGCAAAAGCCAATATAAAAGCAAAACAAAGATAAATAAACGGTAAGTTATAAAATCCAGGGAATAACGAAGGCCACAGAGCCATCTAAAACATATTAAAAAGGAGCCAACGGGACACAAAAATGACATTATCAAGTCCGTAGATTAAAAGGTACTAGCGACAAAATACTTAAAATCCAATAACTGCCGCTCCATTAAAAACTGTCGAGATAAAAGCAGTAAAACCTAAATCCTAATTGGGAAAGGCAAATCTGTATTACACTCACATGACTTTCACTAGCTGCTCTACAAAGAAACTTCTTACAAAAGATTATTCTTCTTTCTACATCATGCTAATCGAGATAAAAATTAGAGAATGTTTTTATGACCTAGTTCCTTATAAATAGAAGAGAGTAAAGGAATGCGATATGCTGTCGCTATGCGATTATCATGGCAAATAGCTTCCTTCCTTGGCCAGGAGTAGAATAAATAAAAAAAAAAAAGTAAAAAAAAAAAAGGAGATGGATGTCTGAGAAAAATACAAATACTTTAAAGTTGATATCCATAACAAGGAATATCTTGGAAACGGTTACCTCCATCACACAAACGTAAAGGACATAAATTGTGATTTTACGAGATCTACACGTTTTGTGCAGTAGGTTTTTCTCTATCTCCTCCGGTTTAGCATTAAGCAGCATTCTGCAAAATTAATCCAGAATAAAGAGGTCTTCAGAGACTATTCCCAGAAAATTCAAGATATACAACTTATTAGTCATCTAAATATCTTCAATATAAAAGATTTTAGAGAAAATAGTTAGAGCCATTTTTGAGAAAATCAAAGTTTTCGAAATTTTCTCCATGTAAAGGGTATCCCCATGGGGGATTTTATTATTTGGTATTTAACAGTTTTTTCGTTTTTAAGATATGCTGTGCAGACACACACGCACACACACACCTTTTTCTGAAAATGATTTTCTTCGGTCTCAGGGGACTACGAAACATATATTACCGGAGAAATCTCGACATCGAATTTTTTGATGGATTACAATACCTTCCCTATCCACTGTGTACATTTCACATGCGGGCTAGAGATAGTAAAAAGATAAAACCTTTTTTACCGTTCTGTGGTAATCGGCAAGAATGTATGAGTGTGTGTGTGTGTGAGAGAGAGAGAGAGAGAGAGAGAGAGAGAGAGAGAGAGAGAGAGAGAGACAGACAAACAGACAGAGACAGAGCAAAATAACTTAAAAAAGAAAAGTCGGGTAAATATTAAAGTTGACATTTAATGTAATGCATATGTGAATTTTGGTAAAATCTAAGACACCTTCTTCATATTTATACCAAATATTATACAGAATGTGTGATATTATAGTGATGTTCCAAAATTCTATCTTGATTGGAATTTAAATAATTATTTTACTGTCCAATTTCTTTGTTCCACTCGAAGCATTTTTAAAATATTCACATAAAAATCCAGGTTTGCATTAAAGGAGCTTACAAATAAATCTATTATATAATATTTTTTACATTAACCTGCAATTACTGTACAAAATGTAGATATGTACAATGTGCATATCAGTTATAAAAGCTATTTCACCAAAAATTGAGATTTAACCGGAAATACATATTCTGAGACACCCTGAATGGGGAAAAAAAATCTTTAGAAAAAGGTCAGTGTATGTGTGTCTAGGCAGCATACTCCAAAAACGAAAATTCGGTTAAACACCAAACTTGGTATTTAAGTTCAGGACTTTCCAAGGATTAGACACGAAGATTTTCAAGAAAAATCGCCCCACTCATAAATATCCTTTAGATGGAACACTTTTGGATCATTTTAATATTCTTAAAAAGGGCTATAACGATTTTGATTAAAATACCTTATGTTTAAGATATGTTCATGACAAACGAAATTAATATCTTGAATTTTCTGGGAATAGCCGTTGAAGATCTCTTCATTTTGGGTGACTCTTCTACAACTCGCAAATCGTAAAACCTCGTTAAAATACACAATTCATGTAATGTACATTACATAAAGCGGGAAGTCAGCTTTCATCTCATCTCTTTGTTTCACTCCTGGGAAAGCAAAAAGAACCGAATTTCTACATTTTTACATATTGATAGCTTTTAAAAGATTTGATTAGTTGCTTTAGCATAATGTATTCTTTTATTTCCCTTCTACTCACAAGGAAGCAAGTAATAAAACCAATTCTGCTAATGACTATCTCGATTAGGCGCTGACCACGTCTCACTCTTCAATACTGCACCCCATCCATGACGTCAGTAGTGGACCGAGATGGGGGACGCAGCGGCCGGGCGGTAGGCCAAGGTTCCCCGTGAGCTGTCGTGCCATGGAGTAGATAAAGAGTATTATTTTGTAAGCAAAGAGAAATAATGAGAAATAGAGAAAATCACATGTAAGATTATTTACTCCATAAAACTCTGGATTTTTCAAAATGTATAATTATTCATTTCTTAAAAAAGGAGCATTTTTTCGCAAACGTATTTAGTCACTTTCTGTGATGTACACATTTGAGAAACAGTAAAATTATTTCGAAACAAATTAGTAAAAGCTTGCATCGTGAAGATCATTTTGAGTAACTGTCGTTATGCAATTGTCATTGTAAATCGTTTCTTTGCTTGGCCAGGAGTAGAACAAAAGAAAAACGGAATATAAATACTTTACAACTGAAACCACTAACAAGGAATATCTCGGAAACAGTTACCTCCACAACAAAAATGTAAAGGCCATAAATTGTGTGTTTTGATGAGATCTACATGTTCTGTGTTATAAGTTTATGTCTATCTCTTACGGTTTAGCAGTTGAG
The DNA here is from genome assembly GCA_030762935.1 of Hymenopus coronatus. Taxonomy (NCBI): domain Eukaryota; kingdom Metazoa; phylum Arthropoda; class Insecta; order Mantodea; family Hymenopodidae; genus Hymenopus; species Hymenopus coronatus. The sequence goes on from CM060897.1 coordinate 36,478,789, forward strand.
CAAAATTCGGCAAAATTCATCCGGAATAAAAAGGCCTTCTGAGGCTATTCCCCCCAAAATTCAAGATATACATTTTATTTGGAATGTAAATATCTTTAATATACAGGATTTTAATCAAAATCGTTAGTCATTTTTTAGAAAATCAAAATGTTCGAACATTTTTCCAAGTAAAGGGTAGTTGAAGGTAGGGAAATGTTCTTGAAAATCTTCGTGTTGTATCCTTGGAGGATACCAAACTTAAATACCAAGTTTGGTATTTAATGGTCTTTACGTTTTTGAGCTATGTTGTCCAGACACACACACACACACACACACACACACACACACACCCTTTTCTTTTCTTTTTTTTATTCAGGGGGTCCTAAAACATGTATTTTCGGTGAAATCTCGGTATTGAGTTTTTGGGTGGAATAGAATACTTCCTCTACACACCATGTACGTAGTATGTGTAGAGAAAGTGAACATTTGGAAAGGGACATGTTTATTTCTTCAGAATCATGACATAATTTATAAAGTGCTTTGTAACACGTTGCTATGTGAAAACACATAATGACGTGTTTACTTTATACGAAAATAAACAGAAGCAATAGAAAATTATCAATTAATGGTCTGCTTTTGAAACGGAAGTAGATGAATAATATTAATATTAAATAAAACATTTATGTAGATTTCGTGTTATTAAACGTTTAATTCTGTATATAGTGTTTGTAAACATCACTCGTGAGTTATACTAGTGAGAGAGCTGCCTGAGCGCATAATCGACATTATTGAACCACTCGTTCGCGGTATTACTTAGGATAATTATAGGAGAGTGCCTTTCTTACCCATTACCTGCTCTGTGTTCACCGTCGTACTAAACAAATACAGGCAGCTACGTCTTACATTTAATTACCGAGCTTCTTTTGTTCCGGTCCCAAGTTACGTGTTAAGGTCGTTAATTCTATTGTTGGCAGTTTCCCTTTCTTTGGGCCACGACTGACATAATTCTTTGCGTTGCCTGGAGGGTGTGAAACACTCACTATTCCCAGAATAGCGTACGCCGCCTTTGTCTTCTTACTGGGGGGGGGGGGGTGAGGTAGTGACGAACCCAATCTTCACCTCTAACCTACATATTTCCTTCCTTTCATTTCACCGAAATACCTTATATATTACGACAGTTCCAAAGGAAAATAAATATCATAATGTAATACCTTATATACGAGGGCTGATCAAAAAACTCAGACTGATTTTTACTTTCTCTACACATACTATGTACATAGTGTATAGAAAAGGTATTGCACTTCACCAAAAAATTCGATACCGAGATTTTACCTGAAATATATGTTTTATGGTCTCTTGCATCCAAAAAAGGTATTTTCAGAAAAAGGTCCGTGTGTGTCCGTGTGTCAGTGTGACTGTGAACACGATAACTCAAAAACGAAAAGTCGGTAAAATATCAAACATAGTATTTAAGTTATATCTTCATGGGATGCGACAAAAATATTTTGAGAAAAATCCCCCCACCCCGAACTATCCTTTACATGGATTTTTTTCGAAAATTTTGAATTTCTCAAAAATGGCTTTTACGATTTTGATTAAAATATCGCATATTAAAGATAGTTATCAGACAAATAAAATGTATATCTTGAATTTTCTGGGAATAGCCTCTGAAGACTACTTTATTCTGGATGAATTTCACGGAATTTTGCATAACTGCTAAACCGTAAGAGATGAGCAAAAGCTTAACACACACAACATTTAGAGCACATTAAAACACACAATTTATGTTATATACTTTTTTTGTGGAGTTGATCGTTTTTGACATATTCCTTGTTTTTGGTTTCAGCTATGAAAAATTTATACTTTTCTCATACAGAAATTTGTCAACTCCTGTCCATATAAGCAAAGGAACTTCAATCACATAGCAACCCGTTTTTGATTATTAGTTTAGCCTATAGTACTCCCTTATTTCTCTTCTACTTACAAGAAAGCATGTAATAAGACTATTTGTACTAACTTTTTCCTCGATTAGCATGAAGTAAATAGAAGCATAAGCTTTTTAACAATAATTTGTTGCAGAGAGGTAGAGAAAGTCATGTGAATGGAACACATCAGATTTTTTTTTGTGTAAAACACACAGTCACTGAAGCTTACGAAAACTGCAGCAAGCGTACGGCGAGGATGCATTTCCTCGTGCAATAATATTTAGGTGGTTGAAGGACTTACGAACAGGCCAACTTTTCTGAGGTAAACAAGGGAGTCCTGGTGTTTCGGTTTCTGCTGTGACTTAATGGTAGAATCAGCACAGCTCCTGAGATTGTCCGTGAAGATCGGCGCATAAAATTACGTAACCTCGGGGGTGTGTTAAGAATTTCATATTGGCTAAAGTGAGGAAGCACGTTGCAAAGAAACGACCAGAACTTTCTCGGATATGGTGACGACTTCAATACGACAATACAAGGCCTCATGTCGCAAATCAAGTGTCTGGTTCAACATTACCTGTGTACCACATCTGCCTTATAGCCCCACTCTTACACCATACTATCCCCCCACCCCCATCAGAAACACAAAGCTTCTTGGCATATGATTTCACAACTCTGAAGCAGTGCTCAAGAAGGTGAGGCGATTCTCAGGAAGCTGAACAACGAATGGTCTGCACCACGTGTTGGAGGACTGGCATAGACTCTATAACAAGTGCATTGAAGTAGGAGGGGATTTCTTAGAAAAAGGTCATGTAAACATTGAAATGGAGTAATAAATATATGGAAAAAATCAGTCTTAGGCTTTGTTGATCAATCATCGTATTATTACATATGCTCAAAACTGTAGAAGCAGGGTGTTCATATTAATGACACCCAGTTATCAATTTTAATCCAGTTGCGTTGTCACTTAACGATACTCATATGGGAAAAATGCCAAAAAATGTCAAGATTCATAAATATGAAATTCAGTGTAAACGCTGTTGTCTTCCTTTCATGGAAGTTAGGTAAGATGACTGTTCGGCTCTCATGCCATCTTTCCTTAGGTCTTCGTAGTCTTCTACTTCTATGTGCTGGTAATTTCAAATGTTTGTAGGCCAGATATGGGCATTCTCTATTTCCGCGGATCACCAGATGTCACACGACCTTTAACCTCTTCCTTTTTGGTTTGCTGATTACAAAGAACAAGCTATCTTCAACATGCAGTGGTTGATTACGATATACAGGGAGATTTATGTAGAACTGACACATTTCTTTGTTTAATTATTCCGTTGGAAATTAGTTCAATGACCCAATTTCAGCACCAAATAAAGCAGAATGTTATGGAGTTTCGATTCCTTGTAATTAGATGCGTAGTTGTGTATGTTTTATTCCTAATTGCATTGTTGGCAGCTGTTTCGATATTTTGTTCTTTTATTCAACGTGAAAATGCAGTAAAATGTAGAGTTCAGTCAAGGATATTTTTAGCAAGGTGGTGCTACATGCCATACATCAAATGAATCCATGAACCTAATTTTCTTTGACGACCGGATAATTTCTAGAAACCTGTGGCCACCGAGATCTCCGGATTTGACATCGCCGGACTCCTTTCTATGGGCTTGCTTAAAAGACAGGGTTTACGCCACACGTCCCCAGACATTGGACGATCTGAAGCACAACACCACAAAGGAGATTCAAGCTATTGACAACAGAGTTCTCCAACGAGTGGCCAGTAACATGGAACGACGTGTTTCAGTTGCGCCTTATGCAGGATGGAGGATATTTTCAACATTTGCTATAGAGGTAAATAATCTCCCAAAATTCCTCTACAATTTAGTTACAATAAGTTGTCGCTAGCATAACAAGTTTTGAAACAATTAATGAAAGAAATGTGTCAGCTCTATATAAATCATCCTCGTATTATGTAGTATACAAAGTTATTGTAGTACACCACATATTCAAGATTTTAAGGGTATGAGTGCGCAGATTTCGCACGCTGGGAGAGCCAAATGTGACAATAATAGCGTCCAGTAACAACGCTATCAATATTGAACGTTTACGGAGATAATTAAACATTGAATACATTATCTGCACAGTCTGGCAACAGAGTAGGAGTTAAAAGCCAAATGTTTGGTTTTATTTTGTGACGCGCCAATGTTTTGAAATTCGGTCCGCTGTGTGGTTTTCTTTCAAGCTATCCATCGTATTTGTGAGATCTGAAATAAAAACTGCTTAAAAGGCTACGCATAAGATTTAGTCGTTGATCAAAGATAAAGAAAATTCAAACGTGAATTAAAAAAATACCTCATTCAGGTGTATCGTACATAATTAAACCAAAGTCACATCTTTGCTAAACAGGAAATTTATTAATGGTCAATAACTACACACCAGCAATATGAGGTCATTTACAGTATATGTTTAAAATGTGCTCCTTTAGAACCTAAGCAGACATCGCATCTTATTAGCCAATTTTGCGTCACCCCGTTAGAGCTTCTGCGTTCTGCCCAATCTCTAGCGTTGCTACAAAAACTATGTGTGCGAAAATTATCTATTAACCCCATCATGCTACAGTTTACTCTTCAAATGTCCCCAGAAATAATAATCTAAAGAACAGAGCTTTACCAGAAGAAAAAAATATATCTAGGTACTCTTGATTTATTAATATTGGTATATTTCTGAATGCATTTAACGCAACTGAGGCATTGACAGAACATTACTGTCAACATTCCTGACCTTCCACTCCACATTCAACGCCCAATGTGGCATGGTTGCCAAGCGTAAATCCACGACTTAATTCCAGTAGACACGCTGTAACCCAATTCTTTAATATCATTTTGTGGGTAAAGGACTCATATCCGCAACAAATGGTAAAAACACGAATAGCGCATCTTTTGTAGCTCTAGCTCGTTATTAAAATTGCGGAAGTAAACGATAAAAAATCTGATGTGTACCATTCACATGACTCTCTCCATATCCCTGCAACAAATAATTCTTAAAAAGCTTATACTTCTATTTACTTTATGCTAATCAGAAAAAAAAAAAAAACTAGCAGAAATAGTCTAATTACTGGCTTCCTTGTCAGTAGAAGCGAAATAAGGGACAACTGTAGGTTAAACTGATAGTCAAAAGCTGGTTGCTATGTCAATGAAGTTCCTTTGTCTATATGGATAGGAGTTGACAAGTTCCTATATGAGAAAAGTATACGTTTTTCATAGCAGAAACCAAAAATAAGGAATGTCACAAAAACGACGAACTCCACGAAAAAATGTATATAACATAAATTGTGTGTTTTAATGTGCTCTACATTTTTTGTGTAGTAAGAGTTTGTCCATCTCTTACGGTTTAGTAGTTATTCAAAATTTAGTAAAATTCATCCAGATTAAACTACTCTTCAGAGGCTATTCCCAGAAAATTCAAGATATACATTTTATTTGTCAGGTAAATATGTTTAATATACGAAACTTTAATCAAAATCGTTAGAGCCATTTTTGAGAAAATAAAAATTTTCGAAAAAAGTTCCATGTAAAGGGTAGTTGGGGGTGGGGGTATTTTTCTCAAAATCTTCGTGTCGCATCCCTGGAAGATACTAAACTTAAATACCAAGTTTGGTATTTTACCGACTTTTCGTTTTTGAGTTATCGTGTTCACAGACACACGGACACACGGACACACACACACGCACACACACACACACATGGACCTTTTCGAGAAAATGCTTTTTTTGGATATTGGGGACCCTAAAACATATATTTCCGGTGAAATCTCGGTATCGAATTTTTTGGTGGAGTGCAATACTTTCTCTATACACTATGTAACTAGTGCGTATGGAAAAAGTAAAAAATCTGATGTGCTCCATTCACATGACTTTCTTCATATACCTGCAACAAATAATTCTTAAAAAGATTATACTTCTATTAACTTTATGCTGATCAGAAGAAATTAGCAGAAATAGTCTTATTACTCGCTTCTTTGTAAGTAGAAGCGAAATAAGGGACAACCGTAGGTTAAAGTAATAGTCAAAAGCTGGTTGCTATGTCAATGAAGTTCCTTTGTTTATATGGATAGGAGTTGACAAGTTCCTGTATGAGAAAAATATACGTTTTTCATAGCAGAAACCAAAAATAAGGAATGTCACAAAAACGACGAACTCCACGAAAAAATTTATATAACATAAATTGTGTGTTTTAATGTGCTCTACATTTTTTGTGTAGTAAGGTTTTGTCGATCTCTTATGGTTTAGCAGTTATTCAAAATTTCGTAAAATTCATCCAGATTAAACTACTCTTCAGAGGCTATTCCCAGAAAATTCAAGATATACATTTTATTTGTCAGGTAAATATGTTTAATATCCGAAAATTTAATCAAAATCGTTACAGCCATTTTTGAGAAAATAAAATTTTTTGAAAAAAGTTCCATGTAAAGGGTAGCTGGGGGTGGGGGTATTTTTTTCAAAATCTTGGTGTCGCATCCCTGGAAGATACTATACTTAAATACCAAGTTTGGCATTTTACCGACTTTTCGTTTTTGAGTTATCGTGCTCACAGACACACGGGCACACGGACACACGGACACACACACACACACACACGGACCTTTTTGTGAAAATGCTTTTTTTGGATATTGGGGACCCTAAAACATATATTTCCGGTGAAATCTCGGTATCGAATTTTTTGGTGGAGTGCAATACTTTCTCTATACACTATGTTCCTAGTGCGTATGGAGAAAGTAAAAATAAAATGTAGGTATATCTTGAACTTTCTGGGAATGGTCTGAAGTTCTCTTTATTTTGGATGGATTTTGTATAACTGCTAAGGGACAAAACTTAGTAGATAAAATGCAGAGCTCGTTAAAACACACAATTATGTGATGTTAGTTTTGTTTGTTTGATGTTTGTTTTTTTGTTGTTTTTTTTACGTGGTCGCTTCTGAGATATTCTTTGTATTGGTTTCAACTCAAAAATAGTTACTTTTCTAATACGGGAATTTGTCAGCTTCTGGCTATACCAACAAAGGAATTTCAATCTTATAGAAAACAACTTTTAATTTTTTTTTTCCATTGTGTCATTTATATGGCCCCCTTAACATCTAATACTTTGCATTAGAAACAACTCGTCTTTAGGTTCTTTACATCGAGTTTAAATCGTTTTGTTTTTCTCAACCACACACATACACGCATTCACTTTCACATACTACTTCCATACTTAGGATAGGGAATAATTCTGGTTAAAGAAAAACTACCCGTCCCAACCGGAAATCGAACCCGTTACCCCCGGGTGAAAAGTCAGCTCGCTGACCACTTGATCACGGAGGCAGTCCTTAAAATATTTGAACTATTGCTTTAGCTAGTGTACTCCCTTATTTCGCTTGAAATCCGTGGCAGCGAGGATCGACGTTTCAAGTCTCCCCGGTGTAGGTATATCGTTGGCAGGGCGGAATGCGACGTTGATAACTTGGTTCAATGTGAAGAACTTCCTGACGCCAGTGCGGCGATAAATTGGGTGCGGCAGAGAAGGGTGAGGCGCACCAGAGGAGTGTGATCTCGAGAGCAAAAGATACCTGAGGTTCTGATTATTAATAACCATCGCCTCCCCAAGCAGTGCTTACGCTGCGATGATGCTTCTTTTATGCTCGTACGAACCCTCAAGAAGCTTCAGTATAGACCAAAGCAAATGGAGATACACATTCCCCGCCACACTCTCTCCAACCAATCATACGCCGGCTGACACTAACACGTCCGCTACCCAAGCTGCTGGAGGCTCCGTCACAATATGTTCATAAGAGATATATGCGTAATGAGTAGAGAAAACAGTGTTTCAAAACCAACTTGTTCCCCTTTAGTTTCTTAATGCCCTACAAAATCCCAAGAGGAAAGCTGAGATCTTGCAGATAAGCTATTGAACGAAGCAGCGAATACACAAATACTAGTTGATCACATCTGAAGATGGATTGAAGTGAAGAGGCATTTTGCTGCTTTAAGAGCGGAAGGCAATTAATTTCAACTGCTCTCTTGTGATTAGATCTTTCCAAGAGCCTCTTATTGTGACGTTATAATTATGTTGAATAGCCACGTTTGATGACCTAGAAATATGATATATTGGTAATAGCTAATGATTATGGGAAGCTGATGATCTTATTTTCCTTTGAGATACTTTAATAAACTAAGGTTTAAAAGAAAATCTCTGATTTGTTACATTTACATGACTTTTTCAAGCCACTCTTGCACAAGCTGGTGCTTCGAATAAAATGCTTAATGTGAATCGAGATGAACATTTGCAGAAATGTCTCCCTTATACATTTCGTTGCAGGTGCAAAGGAGATACACGAGGCTGAAACGATAGTTAAGTCTTTAAAAAGTGGGCATATATTTCTAAAGGCTTTGAAATGCCAAACATTTAATGCATCATGGGAAGGAAAACCATGGCAACTTAAAGAAATGAAAAGTTAAATAAATAAATATAAATTATATGGAACAAGGTATGCCCCAACAATTATCTGTGGTAAATCCTGTTTTATCTACAGTTATAGTGTAGAATGTCTTTGTCTTATTTCTTATTGTTTAAAATTATATAAAATTCATTACAGATTAATTGTACTTCACATACTATTCCCCCAAAATTAAAGTTTTATATTTTATTTGTCATGTGAATACCTCAAACATACAGTATTAATAATAATTGTCAGAAAAATTATTGGAGAAATCAATGAAAACGTTTCCATGTAAGGGGTATATGGATAGGGGAAATTTTCTTGAATAATTTTACTTTTTGAGTTATGCTCTCCACAAACACACACAGATACAAAAACACATACAGATACACACATAAGGATCTTTTTACTTTCTCTATACGCACTATGTACATAGTGTATAGAGAAGGTATTGCACTCCACCCAAAAATTCAATACCGAGATTTCACCGGAAATATATGTTTTAGGGTCCCTAATATAAAAAAAAAACATTTTCACAAAAAGGTCCGTGTGTGTGTGTGTGTGTGTGTGTGTGTGTCCGTGTGTCTGTGAACACGATAACTCAAAAACGAAAAGTCGGTAAAGTACCAAACTTGGTATTTAATTTTAGTATCTTCCAGGAATGCGCCACGAAGATTTTGAGAAAAATCCCCCACCCCCAACTACCCTTTACATGGAACTTTTTTCGAACATTTTGATTTTCTCAAAAATGGTTCTAAACGATTTTGATTAAAATTTCGTATATTAAACATATTTACCTGACAAATAAAATGTAGCTCTTGAATTTTCTAGGAATAGCCTCTGAAGAGTAGTTTATTCTGGATGAGTCTTTGGAGTTTTGCATAACTGCTAAACCGTAAGAGATGGACAAAAACGTACTACACAAAAAATGTAGAGCACGTTAAAACACACGATTTATGTGATATACTTTTTTTTCGTGGAGTTCGTCGTTTTTGTGACATTCCTTATTTTTGGTTTCTGCAATGAAAAACTTATATTTTTCTCATACAGGAACTTATCAACTCCGATCCATATAAACAAAGGAACTTCATTGACATAGCAACCAGCAGCTTTTGACTATCACTTTAACCTATGGTAGTCCCTTATTTCTCTTCTACTTACAAGGAAGCAAGTAATAAGACTATTTCTGCTAATTTTTTCTGATTAGCATAAACTAAATAGAAGTATAAGCTTTTTAAGAATAATTTGTTGCAGGGATATAGAAAAAGTCATGTGAATGGTACACATCAGATTTTTTCTATTTTTTTTTTATTTAGAGGAACTAAATCATGTATTTTCGATGAAATTTCGGTATCGAATTTTTGGATGGAATATATCTTCTCTAGCTACTATGTACACTGCATGTACATACGTGGTTAGAGAAGGTGAAAATCTAATGTGTTGCATTCTGTTCTGTCTTACAAACAATTATTCTTCTATCTACACCAACACAATTGGTGTTACTACTTAGCTCCTTATAAGCAGAAGAGAAATAAGGGAATATACCAGGTTAAAGCAATGGTCAAATCTTTTAAAATCCGATCGATATATGAACAAATGAAGTTCTGTTCGCTTTGCATGTCCAGAAAAATAAAAGAGAGATGAAACGAAAGGGGACCCCGTTTGAGAAAATGCGTTGCTTAAAATTGAAACAATAACAAGAAATATATCGAAAACGATCAACTCTGAAATATAAATGTATATGACATAAGTTGTGTATTTTAACTAGATCTACATTTTTGTGTAGTAAGTTTTTGTATATCTCTTTTAGTTTACCAGTTATGCAAAATTTAGAAAAATTCATTCAGAATAAAGGAGTCTTCTGAGGCTATTCCCAGATAATTTAAGATACACATTTTATTTGTCATATAAATATCTTTAATATATCTACGATATTTTAATCAAAATCGTTAGAGCATTTCTGAGAAATACAAAATTTTCAAAACATTTTCCATGTAAAAGGTAGTTTGGGGTGCAGGGATTTTCTTGAAAATTTTCGTGTCGCATTCTTGGAAGATACTAAACGAAAATACCAAGTTTGGTGTTTAACATTCTTTTAGTTTTTGAGTTAAGCTGTCCCAGACTCTCACACAAACGCACACACGAACATTTTCTAAAAATGATTTTTTTGGAGTCATGGGATCTCAAATCATATATTTCCGGTGAAATCTCCACATTAATTTCTGGATGGAAGACAACACTTGCTCTATACACATGTATACTAGTGTGTTTTAATGAGCTCTACATTTTTGTGCTGTAACTTTTTGTGTATAACTTACGGTTTACCAGTTAAGACAAAGGCCATCCAGAATAAAGAGCTACTCAGAGGCTATCAGAAAACTTAAGATATACATTATAAAAATATATTATCATATGATATTTAAATAATAATCGCTAGAGCCAATTTTAAGTAAATCAAAATTTTCAAAAAATTTCCCGTGTAAAGGGTAGTTAGGAGTTAGGAGATTTTCTTGAAAATCTTCATGCCCTATCCTTGGAAGATACCAAGTTTGGTATTTAAACGAGTTTTCCTTTGAGTTATGCTGTACATACACATACATAAGTATCCTTCTTCATTTATTACTTTCTCTAGTCCCGTATGTACAAAAACTTGATACCGAGATTTCAACGGAAATACAGGTTTTAGGACCCCATGTATCCATAAAAAGCATTTTCAGAAAAAGGTCCGTGTGTGTGTGTGTCCGTGTGTCAGTGAACACGATAACTCATAAATGAATTGTAGCTAAAATATCAAACTTGCTATTTAAGTTTAGTATCCTCCAGGGATGTGACACGAATATTTTGATAAAAATCCCCCCCACCCCAAACTACCCTTTACATGTAACTTTTTTCGAAAATTTTGATTTTCATAAAAATGGCTGTAACGATTTTGATTAACATATCGTATATTAAAGATATTCACCTGACAAATAAAATGTATATCTTGAATTTTCTGGGAATAACTTCTGAAGACCTGTTTATTCTGGATGAATTTTGCTTAATTTGGCATAACTAGTAAACCGTAAGAGATAGACAAAAACTTACTGTACAAAAAATGTAGGTTTTTTTTTAAAATACACAAGTTATGTCATATACATTTTTCTCGTAGAGCTTACCGTTTTCGAGGTACTCATTGTTATTAGTTTCAGTTGTGAAGTACTTATACTTTTCTCAGACGGGAGTGTCAGTTTTTCTTTTCTTCTACTCCTGACCAGGAAAAGAAGCGATTTGTAATAACAATCGTTTAACGACAGCTTTTAAAACATTTGACTATTGGTTTAGCCTAGTGTATTCCCTTATTTTCTTCCTACTTATACGGAACTGAGTAATAAAAACATTGTGCTAATGAGTACTTCGATTAGCAAGGTGCAGAAAGAAGAATTATCTTGTGTAAGAAGTTTGTAGAACAGCTAGACATAGTCATGTGAGTATAACACTTCAGATTTTTTTTTTGTTTTGAATCAGAGGAACCAAATCATGTATATCCGATGAAATCTCGGTATCGAATTTTTGGATGGAACACAACACCTTCTCCAGCTATTATGTGCGCTGCATGTACATACGTGCTAAATTACGTAAAAATTGATATGAAAGTGAACATCAGCACGAAAAGCTGTCCTAAAACCCACGTATTGTTTGCTCGCATTTTATTCCTCCAGTAGATGAAGAAGGCTCTTCTCGGCGCCGAGTTGTCATTCTTCACCAACTATCTCTCTTATAAGACAGAGCAAAATGACATCATTAGCAAAGACTTTAGCTTTGCGGAACTTTTAAATGGCAGAGCTTGAAGTGACATCTGCAGAGAAGAAAATACGAAACTTTTAAACTCTGCGGCAAAACTTCTGCAAGTCGCCAATTAAAACTAGCACGGAAAACCTTGACTCAGCGGTAAGTGACATGGGCCCAATAAACAATACTGCAGCGACGTATTCTATCGCCAAGAACATTCGCATCACTTTCTACACCCACTCCTCTACCACTATTATCAAGCTGAAAAATCTGATATGTTCCATGCACATTTTTTTTTTTTTTTTTAACTTTTATTTACCTTTTTTTCATGTTTACCTTGTTTTTCTGTATTATTACTGGATTGCTGTTTTCTTACTTTTACAACATACACATAAACACAAACATATAACACCCATGCCCAAGGCGGGACTCGAACCCACGATCCCCAGCGCTACGAAGCACCGAAGCTTTGGCGAGCGCGACCATGAGGACCGGCTTCGCATAACTTACTCTAGTTGCTCCACAAACAAACGTTTACTTTCTCGACACGTACTGTGTACATATATATAGAGAAGGTATTGTATTCCGACTAAAAATTCGATGTCTAGGTTTCATTGGAAATGCATGTTTTGAGGGCCCCGAGTAAAAAAAATGTCCTTGTATGTCTATGGACGGCATAGCTAAAAAAAACCAAAAGACACGAAGATGCAACACGAAGATTTTCAAGAAAATCCTCCCAACCCAATCTACCCTTTTCATGGAACACGTTTCGAAAATTTTGATTTTCTCAAAAATAGCTCTAATGAATTTGATTAAAATACTTATGTATAAGATATTTTTATGACAAACGAAATGTATATCTTGAATTTTCTGGGAATAACCTCTGATGACCTTTTCATTCTGGATGACTTTTGCATAACTGGTAAACTGCAAGAGAAAGACAAAATATTTCTAAATAAAACTTACGGCATATACTGTTTTCTTTCTTTCTTTCTTCCTTCCTTCCCTTTTTTTTTTTTTTTTTTTTTTTTTTTTCTTTTAGAGTTATCCATTTCCTAAGTTTAGATTTTGAATTAATTTTTTCACAGATACATGTGTTTCTTTCTTGTGAAATCCCGGTACCGATTAATTTTTAAGGTGGAACACAATATCCTTTCTACCTACGATGCATATTATATAGAGGAAATAAAACTATATTTTAAAGCTTATATTAATAAAATAAAAAACAAAGATAGTTACAACCTTTTCTTTAACCGCAACGTTGAGCCGCTGGAGCTATGAATGTGTAACGAAAATGAAAATTATCATGTCTAAGAGTATACTACTATTTCCAAAGAAATATCAACTAGATTCGTTATGAAATATAATTCAGGGCTGTCTAATAACAGTATAAGACAAGTAGCTGTTCATAGGATTCTTACTGGCAAAATAAAACTCCGGTTTTAACACTTGATTTTGATTATTATTATTAATAATAATAATAATAACCACTTGTCTTCGCTGATCCTGAAAACTAGCAACATTAGTACCACAATCTTGTATGCTAATTACATAAACGGTTACTATTCCTTTATAGAAAATAAATACTTTGATATGCACAAATTTGGAGTTACACAAATAAGAACTCTTAATGAAAGCTATTCAAACTTAAAAGCGTTTATCAATGGAAAACGAGCTATAAGTGTACCCTTAACATCACTTATAGAACGAAGAAAACAGCTTTTACCAAATATTTGAGAAACCCAAGATAACGGTGGCATTTCTCTATAAAATTGCGGATATTTTTTGGTTTCCCCGCAGAATAGTTTATCTTTATTCTGAAAGGCGCGTAGGTCACTTCCGAAAAACGTTTTTAGTTTCGTCTTGGAATCATTTTTCACGCCTTAATCTCGCCTTGTAATATCCCTGACTTATGTGTACACGCGCCATTTCATTAGTCAGCGTCATGTTCCCAACACACACCGCGAGGAAACAAAAGCCTTACCTTCTTCGTATCCATGGCAACGACAGGGCTGGTTAGGGAACTCGTCACCGGTGGATCCAACCTGCAATCAAGGAAAATCATGTGATTACAATTATATTGTTTTAAAAAATGCAATAAATTGTTATAATAATAGTATTTATAATTTTAAGTCCTCAGGCGAAATAATGCGGTTTTTTTTGTGTTACATTCGTATTACTTTCTGCACTATCTATTGTTTATTAGTGTGTATACCTACAAACTATTTTCACTTAAGTTTTTCTTTTTCATCTACCTCATTTTAATTGAGATAACCCTGTGTAGAAATAAGAGCATTAAATATTTCGTTAAAGATGCATAGGGATTAGCAATAATCAAATGTTTAAGAAATGAATACTGTGTACATACTGGCTTTAAAAATCTGATTTGTTGCATTCACATAACTTTCTCTGTCTGTTCTACAAATAAACTATTCTTACAAAAGATTGTTCTACGTGCATCATGCTAAATGAGATGAACATTAACAGAATTCGTTTTACTGGTTAGTTTAAGTAGAAGGGAAAAAAGGGAATGCAATAGGCTAAAGCCATAGTCAACTCCTTTAAAAGCCGGTCGATATGTGAGCTTATTCAGTTCGAGAAAAACAAAAGAGAGATGAAACGAAAGATGCCACGTTTGAGAAAATGCGTAGTTTAAAATTGAAACCCATAGCAAAGAATATCTCCGAAATGGTCTGCAGCAACAATGTATATGACATAAATTGTGCGTTTAAACAAGATCTGCATTTTAGTACGTGTTTGTTTATATCTTACAGTTCATCAGTTATGCCAAAATTCAACAAAATCCATCCAGAGTGAACCGATCCTCAGAATCTATCGCCAGAAAATTCAGGATATACACTATATTAGTGAAGTAAATATCCTTAATGTACGCTTTTTTCTCTACCAACATTATTCCCGATCCTCCTCAGATTCTGGAAGTATGAATGCGAGTAGGAATGTGTGCGTGAATGTGTGTGTGTGTGTGTGTGTGATCTAACGAATAAAATTAAAGAAAATAGAACGATATAAGTACATGATTTAGCACCAATGGATATAGGCAATATGTTCCAAGGGGAACTTATAGATCCTTAATTTTGCTCCGAGACTTCTTTATCAAGCTTGAGGTTGTTTTATGTGCCATATATCTATGACACGGGACCAACCAACCAACCGTGCTAAGGATTCTAATGCCCAAAAAAACAAGCCACCATCATCCGCCGAGTTTGAACCCGCAAGCCGCAACCTTATTACCCCTAGACCACGGAGGACGATTGCATTACCTGAAAATAAAACAGTTGATGTAAAGAAATGAAGAGCAAAGCGCAAAAGCGGTACGAATGGAGGATGTCAGATTTATAGTTAAGTTCCTGACGGATAAAACTCTTAATTGACATTTAATTTCTTCTTGAAAATATTAACATATCCATTACCGTAGTTTAATAATGATTATAACTTTCTGTACTCATATACTGAAATGTGTTCATTTACTGTTAAAAATCTATATCGAAATGAAGATCATTTCGATACAGCTTTTCATTTCGATATAGATTTTCACACTTGCGCGCTGCCCTACTAACGGTTGTTCACTACCTGCTAATCTGCATAAAATTACAGAAACATTTACACATACAATAACCTCTAAGAATATTTAATATATATATATATATATATATATATATATATATATATATATATAAGAATTATAAGAATACATAATTATTTCCCGCACCTAAACTCATATTACGTAAGCAAAGCAAAGTAGGTTATGACATTGGCATCACAGAGACAAGGAAATCAATAGCCCAGGGCATGCGCGCTAGCTCTACTTTCAACAGCATGGTTACCATGCTGACTTCATATACCCAAGGTCGCGGGTTCAAACCCGGCGGAGAACGATGGATTGAAAATGGTGTGAAAATCCTTAGCATGGCTTCCTTCGGAAGATGCAAAGCCGTGGGTTCCGTGTCGTAGATTTACGGCACGTAAAAGAACCTCAAGCCTGATAGAGAGGCCTCTGAGGAAAATTAAGCGGTCTTTCACACCCTGAGAACCAGAGTAGTTAAAGAGCGTCCATAAATAACACGACATTTACATTTTTAACCTAGATCACTTCTTCCGAGAATGAAGTTACATTTTTTGTTATTCTCCATGCTATGAATTTATCATTTAACTTTTCGTAGATCTTTTTTCATTTATTTGAAAGTAAATTGTTAATATTACTCGTCTCCTCTGTTATATCAGGAGGCGTGGAACTAAATTCCATATCATTATCACTAGGAAAAAATACCTCAGTCTCCACCTTGCAAATCATCACCGTGAATCGAATTTCATTTGTTATATGCATGCGTACAATACACATAGCGGTCGGCGGTCGGCGAAAGATGAATTTGTTTCTCGATTAGTATTCAGTAAATAGAAGAATAATCTTTTTAACAATAATTTATTGTAGAGATGTAGAAAAAGTCGTGTGAATGGAACACGTCTACAAATTAGCAGAAAAAGTGTTATTATTTGCTTCCTTGTAAATAGAGGGGAAATAAGGGAGTACCATAGGTTAAATCGATAGTCAAATGTTTTAAAAGCTAATTGCTATGTGACTGAAATTCCTTTGTTTGTATGCACAGGAATTGACAAATTCCTGTATGAGAAAAGTATGTTTTTTAAAGCTGAAACCAATAACAAGGAATATCTCAAAAACCATCAGCTCCACGAAAAGAATGTATATGACATAAATTGTGTGTTTTAACGTGCTCTACATATTTTGTATTGTAAGTTTTTGTCTCTCTCTTACGGTTTAGCAGTTATGCAAAATTCCGTAAAATTGATCCAGATTAAAGCAGTCTTCAGAGGCCATTCCCAGAAAATTCAAGGTATACATTTTATTTGTCAGGTAAATATTTTAATCAAAATCGTTAGTGTCATTTTTGAGAAAATCAAAAGTTTCGAAAAAAGGATCTATGTAAAGGGTAGTTGGGCTTGGGGGGATTTTCTTGAAAATCTTCGTATCGCATCCTTGGAAGATTCCGAACTTAAATACCAAGTTTGGTATTTAAAGGTCTTTTCGTTTTTCAGCTATGCTGCCCACAGACGCACACACACTTACACACAGACAGACAGACACACACACGGACATTTTTCTAAAAATGTTTTTTAAGGATTCAGGGGTTCTCAAAACATGTATTTCCGTTCAAATCTCGGTCTCGAATTTTTGGGTGCATTACAATACCTTCTCTATATAGTAAGTACGTGTAGGGAAAGTAATTATGCATACAACTTTCATACAATAGTTATTAGAACGAATACTCGTGAAGTTTATCGACCTTACTTCGCTCGCGTCAAAACTTACCTCTCACTTGTATCGTAATAACTACTGTTATAGGATCGTTGCATAAGAACTATTGTGAAGAGATATCAACGCTTGCATGCATATGACGAGGTGTTTAGAGTTATGTATGCATTTCCATTACGTTGCAGCGTTACCTTCGGATTTAATTTGTACTAGCCCCTGACAGGCACCATTCACACGAACCCCATACACTTTGCTATTAGTGTATTAACATGGCTACAATAAACAAGGTCGTTACTCTGCTGGGAGAAAATGACAGCTTCTAATAAATTTCTCCTCTTTGTGCCTCAGTTATTCAGGCCCCCCATGTCACTTTAGAATGAGGCAAAGAACCTTTCATTTTGTAATTAATTTTACTAGACCCAGCCTTCAGCGTGTTCTGTTCCACATCCCAGTTGCGCGCGAAATAAATGTTTCATCGAAATAAAAAATCATCAAAAATATCTGGTGTGTTCCGTTCACCTTACTTTCTTTAAAAAATATGGTACAAAAAATTATTCGTTTATCTATATCGTGGTAATCCAGATAAACATTAGCAGAAATGGTTGTATTATGAGATGTAACTTGTCCGATTTGGTTCTGTCCTTGTCTCTGGGATATTTTACTTTTGTCTACATTCTTGGAAACCACGCAACTCCTCGCAGCCCTCTATTGTCTGTTAATTGGCTACATGCTCTGTGCAAATACATGTCACCTTAAAGAGAGAGACAACAAGAGGGTAAGTGTTACGGTCTCTTTCTTTTCTAGACCTGACAAGTTAAATCTCCAGACGTTAGTTCCTTTTGAGTAGAACGGAAGTATAACACACCGATAGTTATATTTTTTTTTAAAAAATTTGGTCGTTATATGAAACAATGAAAGTCGGTTCGCCAAGCACGGTCGGGAGTAAAACAAAAGAGAAATAAAACTAAAGATGGCCTCCTTTTTTGAAAAAAAGGTTTAAGTAGGTTAAAATTGAAACAACTAGGAACATTTCGGAAACGGTTAACTCTAATAACAATGTCTACGATATAAATTGTACGCCTTAGCGAGATCTACATGTTTTGTGTAGTGTGTTTTGTCTATCTCTTATGGTGTACCAGTTATGCTAGATTCAGAAAAATGCATTCATAATAAACAGGACTTCAGAGATTATTCCCAGAAAATTCAATATAAACATTTTATTTGACGTGTAAATATCTTCAATATACGGTATTCCGTATTAAAATCGTGAGATTAATTTTTTATAAAATCAAAATTTTCGATTTCTTTCATGTAAAGGGTAGTTTGGAGCGGAGGGATTTTCCCCAAATACTTCGTGTCGCATTTCTGGTGGATACTAAACTTAAATACCAAATTAGGTATTTTACCAACATTTCTTTTTTTAGTTATCGTGTTTATAGACACATGGAACTTTCTCTAAAAGTGCTTCGCTTTGGATACAGGGGACCCAAAAACTTGTATTTCCGGTGAAATCACAGTATAAAATTGTTGAATGGAGTGCAATATCTTTTCTACCTATGTAGTATGTAGAGAAAGTAAAAACAGAAAAGGATGTTGAGGAATTTATCGTTGTAGATCCAAATGTTGGTGTTAGAATAGGGGAATAATAAAGTTAAATTTGACGTGCTGGTTTGGAGCCGGAAAAAATAGATTATTTCAGATAGTATGAAAGTCGGTAATTATTGCTTCATGCTTTAGTTAGACTTACAGATGTTCCAACGCTTTCCACCGCCTCTGGAATTCGATTCGCCTTTATTTCTTGTGATAGATTAACGAAACAACTTTTATTGTGAAAGCTTCACACGGGTATCATGTTTGATAAAAACGCAATGGAGTGGTGTAATGAAAACGTTAAAGCGTTAATAAGTTTTTATACTAATTATACCAACTTTGCAGGCTAATCGACATCCTAGTAACAGAGAAATAACCTCTGACTTCAGTTGCAATATTACCAATGTGTGAAAAATCTGATTCGAACACACTCAAGACTTTCTCTACCAATGAGAAATTTGCAAATATTCGGTTTTAACACTTGATGCGGGAAATTAATGTGTAGTAATCTATAGGGTAGAAAACTGTACCAAAATTAACATTTTGAGATTAGAAACCAGCAACGTTTTACTGCGCTGCATGCTCAATATTGTAGAGCACTAGCGCCGTGACCGAGTGGTTAGATCACTCGCCTCTCACCTAGACGGCCCGGGTTCAATCCCAAGCGAACGCATGTGAGATTTGTGGTGGACAAAGCGGCGCTGGGGCGGGTTTTCTCCGGGTACTCTGGTTTCTCCCACCATCGCATTCCACCGGTGCTCCATCTTCATTCATGTATCATCAGTGTCACCGCCTGCGGTGCCATAAGTAGTTAAAGCGGGCGTTAAACACTACCCCCAAAAAATTGTAGAGCACTAGTCATTGTCACTAGGTGTGTTTGATTTGAAGGCTGCTGGACGGTACGGTAATTCCGTATGTTCAGTATAGTACGTATATGCAAGTAAGGGTTAGTTTCTCATTGTGAACCAGTAGTTATTAATTCAGGGAACCTGCAGACACTTTGTGTCTGTTACATTTTATTTTGACTAGCAAACGTGGATATTTCAGAAAAATAGATGTATTTATTATTCATTTTTGTATAGCGTTTAACGCCCGCTTTTGCTATTATGGCACCGCAGGCGATGACACTGATGATACATAGAATGAAGATGGAGTATCGGTGGAGTGGGATGGCAGGAGTAACCGGAGAACCCAGAGAGAATCCATCACTGCGTCGCTTTGTCCACCACAAATCGAAACATGTGGTCGGCTGGGATGGAACCCAGGTAGCCTGGGTGAGAGGCGAGTGGTCTACTCACTCGGCATATTCATCTGTCGCTGTTGTTTTTTTTTTTATTGTTCCATTTATATCCCTGCTTTAACTGTATGGTCCTATCAGCAGCATTTCCCTTTGGAACACGTTGCCTAATGGCATAGTGTAAACTCATGTACTGATTATTCTTGTTGGGTTCCTATTTTCTTTAATTTTATTCGTTAGATAACATACATTCTCACATCTACACTCTCATTCGTGCTTCCAGACTCTGAGGAGGATACGGAATAATTTGGTCTAGAAAAAAATTCTACAACCCAAGCCGGGAATCGAACCTGGGAACCCTAGCTCAGCAGCAGACTCTTTACTGACTGAGTTACCAGGCCAACCCAATGCTGTTATTATACTGAATTTGTAATCATATGCTCCTAACCTCAAATTATCTGTGCTAGTACTACCTTTCTAATATACAACATTCCGTACGCTGAATATTGTTGTATTCCTACAACATATGATTTTTCTATACACGTTATATTCACTGTTTAACACATTTAGAACAGAATACAACTCATCCGTCGAATCACAACTTACAATTAAGTTGCGCTATGCACATCAAACTGCCCACTTTTAATGTCGTAACTTTTTAAATTTTGAATTGTCCAGTCGGGCAGAGCAGCTTTTTATATAGGCACCGAACACAAAGCGGAACATTCTCGAAGGTGGTTACTCGAACCTGCCCAAAGGAATCGTCTGTAGCAGTAATAACCCTAGATACAGCACCTAAAGAGTTTGAAGACCTCCTCATTCTGGATGGATTTTACATAACTGGTAAAGTTTAAGAGATAGACAATAATTACAGCAAAAAATATAGCTCTCGTTAAAACACACAAATTGTGTTATATACATTTATTTTTGTGGAGATAACCGACTCCAAGATATTCCTTGTTATTAGTTTAAAATGTAATCTACATAAACTTTTCTCAAACGGGAGCTCATCTTCGTTTCATCTCTCTTTTATTTTACTGCCAGCCGTGCAAAGGGAAACCCGAACTTCGATTGTTTCACAGGGCAACCAGCCTTTAAAAGATTTAACTATCGTTTTAGCCTAGTGTATTCCCTTGTTTCCCTTCTGTTTACAAGGAACTAATCCAAACATTTCTGCTAATGATTATCTGCCAGATATAAATAACTGAATAATCCTTTGTAACAATAACTTGTAGAGAAAGTAATGCCAATGGAATACTCAGACAGGGTGGCATGGGTGAAATATGCTCAAATGACCCCGAGGTCTATAACATTTAGAGTTAGTCGACATTCGTTCTCAGAATATACTGAGGCGGGCATTAAGAGTTTGTTTCAAGGGCTATTGTTCTCAAGTGATGGCAGTTAGCTCTACCCAAAATATATTTTTGTCCAGAAGTGATTTCAAATTAAAAAGTGTAAAGTTCAACATGTAACATCGAAAAATTTCAAGCATATGTAACAAATGCCTACCGATATATAATAACAGACAACACTGAATATTTCGTTTAATATTTGAGAGGCAATATGTAACCCATGGATTACAGATAAATTGATTATACAAATTCTACACCATAAATTGAAAATCCAGGGTAAGGAAAGTATCTTTATATGGATACCCTCTCACAGGTGGTAATGAGGAAGCTGATAAGGAAGCCAAAACAATAGCAAAGGATCTAGTTTCTACCTCTCACATCCCTACCTCGCCGAGACCTTGCGTCAGTCATAATCACCAAATTCAAAACAGCATGGATAAATCACTGGAATGACACATCCTTCAGCAAACTGCATGAAATAAGGTCAATAAACAACCAGAGTGTTCTCTACACACAATACCAAGACTAACAATATCATACAAAACTCACACATTCCTATTTACTGTCAAAGGAAGCATGATTTGTGTATATAAGTCCGCTTACAGTTAAACATATATTTCAGTGTCCAAAATAGAGTCATGTCAGAAAACAGCATACAGTTTCAAAAAACAACACATTAACACTTACAGACACAAAAAGTTTAGTTAATGTATTAATATACATTACAGAAATCAATCTATATAACTCTCAGAATTATAATTACTAACATGTTATATCTAATTCAATTGTCACTGTTTGTTGTAATATAATTTTAATATTGTTATATTATTTTTACTTAAACCGCTGTTTTAATATACCAATAATATTAGATGTATAATTAGTGTTCATAATAACTTACTTAAATTTTTCAAAATTGTAATTGTATACTAGACGTAAGACTTTAATTTGGTCGCTATAAGACCTAGTAGTTCTGTGACCTAAAATAAAGAATTAAAAAAGAAAAGATTTAAGACAAGCTGTTTATATTAACATATTCTACATTTTTCTTGTGGTAGGCTTTTGCTATATTGTAAATCTTTTATAGGTGGACAAAGCTCATTTAGAATGAAGAGGAATCAATGCATATTTACATACAATTTAAAATATAAACAGAGGATGATTGGCTTGGATATGGGCAATATTAACTATTATTATAAAAGCTTTCAGAAGAAATAATAGCAGGAGATATTACTCAGTGGTAATAAGCATAAAAAATATAAGATTTCTTACATTGCAAGAAATTAAAAATCAAGAAATAGCTACCACAAATTTACAGCGAGCGCAATAATGTTTTTGAATGGATAAAATATGCCAAAAGATGTAGTTCAAAGAGAATTTCGACATGAATATACACGAGCATACGCTTCCATAGTATTGCTTTATCGAGCTTTTGTAGAAACAGGTCGTGCTAAAAAAATGGGATTCTGTTATGTTCACATGTCTTTCTCTACGCTCTATCGTTTATTAGTGTCTAAATTAACTATTCTTACGAAAGCTTAATTTTTCTATCTCCTTCATTTTAATCGAGATAAATCCTTGCATAACTAACTGCCAGTACATTTTTACTTTCTCTACACGTATTATGTACATAGTGTATAGAGAAGATATTATATTGCAGAAAAATTAGATACCGAGATTTCACCGGAAATACATGTTTTGAGAGATGTCGGTGTGTGTCTGATTATGTCAAAATTATTTACTGTCATCCACAGAGTCTGGAAATGTGAATATGAGAGCGAATATACGCGTGTTTAGTGGTATTAAATTATTAACCTAATGTTCTAAACCTACAGTAATACGAGCCACTGAAGTTAAAGGGGGCTATATAAATAAAAAGACAAAACAAAAAACAAATTTCTATGTCGCACATAGCGACCGGCTTTTAAAAGATTTTAATATTATTTCAGCTTAGTGTATCTCCTTATTTTCCTTCTAGTTACAAATGACTGAGCAATAGAACCAATTGTACTAAAGTTTATTTCGATTAGCAATGTGGATAAAGAATATTTTTTCGTAAGAAAAGTTTGTTTGCGGAACAGCTAGAGAACGTCATGTGAAAGGAACACGTCACGTTTTTTTCTATTGAGGAGTCTCAAACATCTATTTCCGTTGAAATCTTGATATCGAAGTTTTGGTTGGAATGCAAAGCTTCTCTGCCCACTATGTGGAGACATTAAAAATGCAAGAGGACACAAGCGAAAGCCAGTACGAGAAGTAGCTGTCCCTGAATCAATGACAAGGAGTTCTACGAAAAGTTTAAGACTGTCAGCAGGGAGAAATGAATCATTAACATCCTGTCAGCGTATTGTCCGAAAGTAACTGAAACTATACCCATATCAACGTCCAACAAATCTTACCGATGGAAAGATTTTGCATCTATGACGCGCCAACGAATTATAGAAGATGCTCGACTTCTTCAACACTATTTACAGATAAATCGCATTTACATATCAGTGGTAGAGTTAAGGATTCACAACTGCTGGATTATTTGGGCGAAATTCCACATGTCTCCCACGAGTTAGAAAATCAAGTCCAGAATTAACATGTGGTGAGGTTTAGGCGTCGACTTAAAGGGGGAAAAGGGCTCTTTCTGCCACCCAAATTTACAACGCCATTAAACAAATATAAAAGTAGTTTAAATAAATCGAACAGAGTTGGAACGATTACCTTGAAATGTGATGGTAGCGCGACTGCGGCACATTCAAGAGGTACGGATTTCGAATCTCGATTAGGGTGAGTTATTTTTCTGGAGATTTTCCTTATTCTAAGAAGCTGCATTAACTCCGAGCTCATTTAACCGATTTCATTTATCATCCCCGATATGACTTATCATGTTAAACTACAAAATCTGATGTGTTCAATTCGCATGACTTTCTCCTCATCTCTGTAGCAAATTAATCGTTAAAAACCTTACTCTTATTTCTACATCATGCTAATCGAGATCAACTTTAGCAGAAATGGTCTTATCATTTGCTTCCTTGTAAGCAGAAAGGAAATAAGGGAATACACTAGGCTTACGTATTAGTGATTCTTTTTAAGAGCTTGTTGACGTGTGGTTGAAATCCGTTTCTTCCAAGGCCACGCGCTGACAAATTTCCATATGACAAAAGTTTACGTATTTTAAAACTGTATCCAGAAACATGGAGCTCCACGAAAAAATGTATGTGACATAAATGTTGTATTTCAACGAGATCTACATTTTTGTATAGTAAGTGTTTGCGCATCTCTTATGGCTTATCAGTTATTCAAAAGGCATCCAAAATGAAGACAGCTTCAGATGCTATACCCGAAAATTCAAAATATACATTATATTTGTCATGTAAATATCTTTAATATACGGTATATTGGTCAAAATGGTTAGAGCCATTTTTGAGTAAAATAAGGTTCAGGAAAATCTCCATATAAAGGGTACTTCTGGGAATAGCATCTGAAGACCATCCTGGATGAATTTTGCATAACTGGTAAACCGTAAGAGATAGACCAAAAGTTATGTAGTAAACCGGTTCTTAAGTCGTTAGGCTTAAGCCGATATTTCTTGATCGCTAGTTGTGAACAACAGACTTCTTTAATTTTCAACCCCTTGATTATCTCCTAACCTCCTTAGATTGATGTTTTCTTGATCAGATTTAAATTTCTAGTTCTGAGTTCGCCGCTATGCGCCATGGTGACGAGGGACCAGCTCGTTACCAACAGATGGCACTGTAGGATGAAATCACGACTTGCGGACGCGAAATGGCGGAATTTTCCCCGGAAACCTTCTGCTTTCAAGGTATGGGGTTCTTTTATGTGCAAATAAACAGTACATGAGACCAGCGGTTTTACTTCCCCTCCGAAGGATTTTTGCGTGCGAAAAAATGCATCACCTTCTGCGAGGTTTTAGAGGATAGCAATGGTAACCACTATACCATAGAGCGCGACTCCTAACTTCCTTAGGTTAAGATTATCTCATTTTCCCCTTCTACCACCATAAGAATTCACCTATCTCCACCTCTCTCGTAGGCCAAAATCATCTTAAGTTCCCAAATTACAGTTGTATAGTACAGTGTTGTACTGTGTTTGCATTTTAGTCATATTGAAATTGATCCCTCTGTATGTTTAACCAATCATGCGAATATCTTAAAACTAAACTCCGATGCACAACAGCCCGAAGTCGGACCAAGACCTACAGCTCGACCGCTGCATCTCCCACCTCTGCCCATTTCGGGCGTCATGGGTGGGCTGCAGTACTGGAGGTTGGGACGAGGTTAGTGCCCCTGGCCCCTCCCGGACGGTTAATGCGGTCCGCGCAATATAGAGCCGTTACTTTTCCCTCAAGTAGCTCCTGATTTAGAGCCCCAGGGACCTCACCAGGCTGAGTGTATCCCGGACAAGGTCTTCCAGCAGAAGACAATCGGTACGCCAGTAGCAGGAATTGAACCTGTGCCTCCTACTTGATAAGCAGCCACGCTCAGGAGCTATTGTAGTATTCATAAAGATTTTTCAGGATTTGTTTTTCCAGATACGGACCTAAAACAATGTTTTAAGTGAAATCTTGGTGTCGAAATTTGGATGCAATGTAATAATTTTTCTATAGTTTTCTCCAAAACATGATGGCCCTCAAACGGTACCGCTTCCCCCTACCACTGGGCGATAACCATTACCAAACAAAAGACGAACCTGTACTAGAGGCGAGAGACAACGTAGTAAAATCTGTTTCCCGGAGACATTACTTGCAAGGCGAACATTGCACCTCAGTTAAGGGACCAGTAAGTGGAAGATTGGCAGTAGCGAGGGTTGATTTCCAACTTTGGAAGAAATATGGGGCAGAGTCATCATGTTCTGAAAATTACTATACCTATTTTGTACGTGGTAGAGAAGGTAAAAATCTGAAGATATGAATATCATTTCAGATTTGTTGTCTTTTATGCAAATATTGGGCAGTGGGGACTCAAAGATGGTTAGTAGATCAAAGTCTGGCCTTTGAAACAGTGCACAAAGAAACAAAGGTAAGTGAAAGTGCTTTAGGGGCAAAGCCCCCTAGAACAGATAAGACCGTGAAAGAGAGTAATTTAAAAAGGTCCATAAATCCACTGAATCCTAGGGAATACAAGAGTACTGCCGCCGAGGGTTTTCAATCTAACTTGGGGGAGAAACCTGTGGGCATTCAAAGACGTTTCAAAAAAGAGGTTAACAAAGAAAACCAGATTGGTTTATGTGTACCCCATTTTTGACGAAATTATGAAAATAATCTCATATTTATAAATTTCATAGAAAGGTAAGCCAACTTCATATCTCAGTAAGTAAACATATGCTGACATTAGAAGCAATTAATTTTAATTATTATTTTAAACTGTTAAAACAATAAAATTACTTTCAAAAAGTCTTACAAAATCTACCAATATTTTATACTAGGCTTTTAAGAAATGTTGACTGCTAAGCCAAAAACTATTGGTTACAATAGCTATAATTGGTTACCGCCTCTTTTGTGTGGCGGGAGCATGTTTGTCTCACATTTAACAGGTACCGCGTTCGAATCTCGATTACAGTGAATCACAGAATATGGCTTTATTCCCTCGGTTTTCCTTTATCCTGAGAAGTTAAATGTCAGTAATTTTAAACTCTATGGACCCCGGTTCATTTGAGCAGCACATTATCCATTTCATTCATCGTTCAATATGATCCACTAGATTAAAACACGTTAAACTATCCTCTACATGCAAAATTATCGAAATTTACGATTTTCTCAAACATGGCTCTAACGATTTTGATTAAAACACCCATTATTAAAGCTATTTACATGAAAAATAGAAAGAATATCTTGAATTTTCTAGTAATGCTCTGTGCAGTACTTTTCATAAGTGGTAAACGTTCAGCAATATACGACAGGCACTGAACAAAAAATCTAGATCTCTTCAAAATACACAATTTATTTTAAAGAACTTTTTTGTGACGTAAGATATTTCCGAGATATCCCTTGTTACTATGTCAGATCGTTCAATACCTGGTCGTTTTACTTTCTCTAACACATATTTACAATGTATATAGTAGCTAGAGGAGGTATTGTATTCACCCAAAAATTCGATACCGAGATTACACCGGAAATACATGTTTTGTGCACCTCTAAATAAAGAACGTTTTAGAAAGGGACACGTGTTGGTTAAATACCATACTTCCTATTTAATTTTAGTACCTTCTAAGGATATGACACGAAGATTTTTATTAAAATCCCCAACTATTCTTTATCCGGGATATTTTTCGAAAATGTTAATATTCTCAAAAATGACTACGAATTTGATCAAATTATGATATTTTCATAACTAGCGAAAAGTATATTTTGAGTTTTCTGGGAATAGCCTCTGAAAATTTCTTCTTTTTGGATGACTTTTGTACAACCAATAAACCATAAGAGATAGGCAAAACCTACTGTGCAGAAATATAGATGTCGTTATAACACACAATTTATGCTATATACACTGTTTGTAGAGCTAACCGAAATATTCCTTGTTATATGTTTAACTACCTCACCTTTTCTCAAATTGGAATTTGAATTATAGTAATTATAAGTAGAATGGAACTAAGGGAATGCACTAGACCAGTCAAATGTTTTAAAAGATGTCGTTATGCGATTGTCATTGAAAATCGCTTCTTTGCTTAGCCAGGAATAGAACAAAAGAAAAAACGGACATTTCCGTCTGAGAAAAGTATAATTATTTCACAGTTGAAACTAATAACAAGGGATACCTCTAAAATGGTAAGGACCACGAAACAAATGTATATGACATAGTTTGTGTATTTTAACAAGATCTACATTTTTTATAAAGTAAGTTTTTGTCTATTACGGTTTACTTGTTATACCAAATTAAGTAAAATTCATCCAGAATAAACAGCTCTTTAGAAGCTATTCCCAGAAAATTCAAGATATACATTTTATTTGTGATAAATAATGCTTTAATATGCGATATTTTAATCAAGATCGTTAGAGCCATTTTTAAGAAAAACATTTTCGAAAATTCTTTCATGTAAAGGGTAGTTAGGGTTGGAAGGATTTTCTTGAAAATCTTCGTGTCGCATCCTTGGAAGATACCAAGCTTAAATACCAAGTTTGGTATTCAACCGTCTTTTCGTTTTTGAGCTATGCTGTCCACAGACACACACACACACACACGAACCTGTTTCTGAAAATACTTTTTTTTGGGATTAAGGGGTCCTAAAACAAGTGTTTCCGATGAAATCTCGACATCGAATTTTTGGGTGGAATACAATACTTCTCTATCCTTATGTACGCGGTACATACGGGGCTAGAGAAAGTAAAAATGTATATGATATAATCCACATTTATAGTATAGTAGTTTTTGTGTTTTGTCTATCCCTTAGGGTTTACCAGTTAAACAAAAGCCACCCAGAATGAAGAAGTCTTCAGAAGCTATGGCCAAAAAATTCAAGATACACATTTTATTTGTCTTGAAATATCTTTTAATGAAAATCGTTTGATCCACTTTTGAGAAAAACAACATTTTCAAAAAAAAAAAAAAAAAAGTCCATGTAGAGAGTAGTTCTTGAAAATCTTCGCGTCGCATCCTTAGAATATAGTAAATTTAGATACCAAATTTAGAGCTATGCTATCCACAGAAAAAATGACACACACATAAACATTTTCTAAAAATGCTTTTATTTTGGATTCAGGGAACCTCAAAACATATATTTCCGGTGAAATCTTGACATTGAATTTTTGGATTGAGTACATAGTTTCTCTACCTAATATATGCCGGACATCATTTATTACACAAATGGATACTAGAGGTTTGTGCGCTTGTATAATACATTATTTTATCCTAAAGATTACGATAAATTAATATATGACAAATATTCATTTAATGGTTTTACAACCGATAGTAATAAATTAAATAAGGAATAAGGCATTGGCTTGCGGCGTTCTTATAGTTATAAAATATGGTAGACTTTGTATGAATAGTAATTTGGTTTTTATTGCTGCTAGTTTCAAATTGATTAAGTTTACGATGGACGTTGAGAACGTTAATATATCGGTTTTATATCGTTAAACACACACACAGCTTGCTGACTACTCGGCCACCAATACTTTCTTAAGGAGATGTAGAAAAAGTGTTGTGAACGCAACGAATACGATTTTTAAAGGATGTAGCATGTAGTTTTCCCAATGGGATCGAGCAATCCCTCACTTTATGATGATGAATGAGGGCTTTAAAGCAATCTGTCGTCTCTGACCGTGTTAGCAGAATTGAATGAGCTGTCCTTTTCAAGACAAACACGCACCTGCACTGGGAAGAAAAGGGCCGCTATGAATGATGACCTGAAGCCCTGTCCATTGTGTGCTGCTTGTGAACAAGCCTGCTTCACAGGAGAAAAACAGAAAAACCCTCCATGTTCTTCTATAGCAGCCATGCTGCGGCAAATATACGCACAGCAGTAATTTCAGGTGCGTTTCTTTTATCACCGATATACATAATCACTTGTGCAAGCGAACATGTCTGCGTATCACTGAGTAAAATCAACTCTCGTATGTAATACAGTTAAGACTTTTAGGTGCGCACTTTTTCTCTTATGGTTAATTAAAGCTCTTCGTAAAGATATATGTTTTAAAAGATAAATAGAATAAATTATAATTGATAATTTGTTGTTAAGCTTTGTATTTAAGATTTTATTTGTGTAAATTAAAGTTATTAAAGAAGATTATCTAATAATTAAAATAAAAATAATCTGATGTGCTCCATTCACATGAATTTCTCCACATCTCTGCAACAAATTATTCTTAAAAACCGTCTTATTACTTGCTTCCTTGTATGTAGAAGCGAAATAAGGGAGTACCATACGTTAAAGTGATACTCAAAAGCTGGTTGCTATGTGACTGAAGTTCGTTTGTTTGTATGGACAGGAGTTGACAAATTCCTGTATGAGGAAAATGTAAGTTTTTCAAAGCTGAAACCAAAAACAAGGAATATCTCAAAACGATCAACTCCATGAAAAAATGTATATAACATAAATTGTGTGTTTTATTGAGCTCTACATTTTCTGTTAAGTAAGTTTTTGTCTATCTCTTGCGGTTTGCTAGTTATGCAAAATTCCGTAAAGTTCATCCAGAATAAAGTAGTCTTCAGAGGCTATTCCCATAAAATTCAAGATATACATTTTATTTGCCACGTAAATATCTTTGATATACGATTTTAATCAAAATCGTTAGAGCCATCTTTGAGAAAATCAACATTTTCGAAAATTTTCCATGTAAAGGTAGTTGGGGGGGCGAGTATTTTTTTAAAATCTTTGTGTCGCATCCTTGGAAGAAACTTAACTTAAATGCCAAATTTGGTGTTCAACGAAATTTTCATTTTTGAGCTATGCTGTTCACAGACACACTCACGCACACAGGGCCTTTTTCCAAAAATGCTTTTTTGGATTCAGGGGGACCAAAAACATGTATTTCTGGTTAAATTTCTGTATCGAAAATTTGGGTGCAGTACAGTACCTTCTCCATGCACTATGTACATAGACCGTGTAGAGAAAGTAAAAATATTGTAGATTGTTTTTCTTTAGGAAACAGCAATAAAGGACCCACCGCGTGATAATGACATTTCCATTGTTTAAGCGTTTACCGAGTGACAACGGAGCACCGTTTCATTATTATCGGCCTGTCTGTTCCGTATAAATAAAAAAAAATCTGATGTGTACCATCCACATGACTTTCTCTATATCCCCGCAACAAAGTGTTCTTAAAAAGCTTATACTTCTATTAACTTCATGCTAATCAGTAAAACATTAGCAGAAATAGCTATTATTGCTTCCTTGTAAGTAGAGGTGAAATAAGGGAGTACCATAGGTTAAAGTGATAACCAAAAGCTGGTTGCTAT
The DNA here is from genome assembly GCA_030762935.1 of Hymenopus coronatus. Taxonomy (NCBI): domain Eukaryota; kingdom Metazoa; phylum Arthropoda; class Insecta; order Mantodea; family Hymenopodidae; genus Hymenopus; species Hymenopus coronatus. The sequence goes on from CM060897.1 coordinate 36,510,287, forward strand.
GTCACTGAAGTTCCTTTGTTCGTATAGATAGCAGTTGACAAATTCCTGAATGAGAAATATATGTTTTTCATAGCAGAAACCAAAAATAAGGAAAGTCACAAAAACGACGAACTCCACGAGAAAAATGTATATAACATAAATTGTGTGTTTTAACGTGCTCTAAATTTTTTGTGTAGTAAGTTTTTGCCCATCTCTTAAGATTTAGCAGCTATTCAAAATTTAGTAACATTCATCCAGAATAAACTACTCTTCAGAGGCTATTCCCAGAAAATTCAAGATATACATTTTATTTGTCAGGTAAATATCATTAATATACGAAATTTTAATCAAAATCGTTAGAGCCATTTTTGAGAAAATCAAAATGTTCGAAAAAAGTTCCATGTAAAGGGTAGTTGGGGGTGGGGGGATTTTTCTCAAAATCTTCGTGTCGCATCCCTGGAAGATACTAAACTTAAATACCAAGTTTGGTATTTTACCTACTTTTCGTTTTTGAGTTATCGTGTTCACACACACACACGGACCTTTTTCCGAAAATGGTTTTTCTAGATAAAGGGGACCCTAAAACATCTATTTCCGGTGAAATCTCGGTATCGAATATTTTGGTGGAGTGCAATACATTCTCTATACACTATGTACATAGTGCCTATAGAGAAAGTAACAAGTTCAGTTTTTCTGATGTTAATCAGCGTGTGAATGACAACGAAGCAAGCTAAAAGTATTCTAATTCTGGACCATCTGTACGAAAAAGCATGAAGAGATCTACTCCGATGACTTAGATGCTGCTCTTTTACAAATGTTCATCCATTTACGAGCAGAAGGTGGCATTGTTTCAGGCGTGAAGGCTACATTTTTTCATGAAGCTCTAGGGTTAGAAGGAGAATGTAATGCCTCATCTGGTCGGCTAACCACGGGATTCACGAATTGACTACAAGAAAGGTTCGAAGTGCTGTGCGAAAAAATGTCAGCTCCTCTCAGAAGCAGACCAACAAATGCCTAAAATGTTAATTGCACAGAAGTAGAATAAACTTTTGAACATAGAATGCATGTAGGAAAAGCTCTTAAATGTAATTTCCTCTTTACATATTGTACCTTAAAAGCATTAAATTACGGGTTCTTGAGTATTAGTGTTTTTCGATTATTTGTGCTATAGATATTTGAGAGTATACTCTGTGTGTGTGTTATAAAAGATAAATAGTAAGAACTTATAAGTGATAATTTGTTATTAAGCTTTATATTTATGATTTTAATGCTTTTATTGCATCTATTAATTAAAGTAATTAAAGAAAATAATTTAATAATTAAAATAAAAATAAATTGATAAATAAATAATAAAATATGTGTATACAATTGTGTGAAAATGATATTAAGTTAATATATGTTTAATTAAAGATTGTATATACAGGCTGTTAATGAACTACACCGAAATAATTTGCGAGATTGTGCACGTGACTGATATAAGTAATTTGAGTTCGGCGATGCATGGTCCCCGGATAAACATAACTCAGCTATATAGCGTTAAACGTGAGGGTATCACGTGCTGATAAGTCGGTGTTAAAGCAACTCAGGTTGAAAAAATGGCTTAGAATGTCTTTAAAACTGCTGCCCGAGTATAGAAATATCGATTTTTAGCAGCTCGTTACTAGCGTTCTCAGGATTTAATGTCGCAAAAATCTGTAAAATCTTGAACTAATCACTTGACAGTACGACACTGAGCATTCATTTACTACGTTCTTGAGTTATGTAGCATACTCTTGAGGCGTATTTCAACTATTCTGGTGGCTTAAGGCGTAACGCGGGAAGCTGCTAACTCCATGAAAAACTTTGTCATAAATAGTGTGTTTTCACGAGATCTACATTATTTGTGTAGTACATTTTTGTCTTCTCATTAATGTTTACGAGTTATGCAAAATTTATCCAAAATGAAGAGGTCTTCAAAGGCTATTCGCAGAAAATTTAAGATGTACATTTTATCTGTCACGTAAATATATTTAATATAGCGCATTTTAATCAAAATCGTTATAGCCATTTTTGAGAAAATCAACATTTTCTATCTGTTCCATGTAAAGAATATTTGGGGAAGGGTGGATTTTCCTCAAAATTTTCGTGTCTCTTCCTTGGTGGATATTAATTTTAAATACCAAGTTTGGTATCACACACAGACCTTTTCTAAATATGTTGTTTTGGATACAGGCGACCCTAAAAATATATTTCCAGTGAAATCTCGTAATCGAATTTTTGGGTGGAATACAATACACCCTCTGCCTATGTACTATGTACGAAGTAGAGAAAGTAATGAGCATTTTTCTGTCATGCAGACTTGACTGCCCCAGGCGACAGCGAGGGTCATGCATAAGGGATATCAAAGCACATAAATACCATCGACCAGGATTCGACCCGCGACCCGTAACTTTAATTGAAGGGTTGAGAACCATAGTGGGCCAAGCACCATTTTTTAAAAATGGAGAAATAGAAGGTCAATGTTTTTTCAAGATCATAATTTATTGAGCCAAGTTACACATAATAACTAAATGCCACAGCAATCCAGAATATATTTTCTATCTTATATTAGTACAACATTAATGTGGCTTCATGCAAAATTAGGTTTTACAGTTATTTATTGGGAGCTATTTTCCTTTGCTGGGATTTGGCTCAGCCTAAAGAAGTGTAACTGGGCCATTTACATACATCTAATCAATGTCCTGCTGATCATCATTATTGACTTGCACACGCAAACTCTTGTAAAAATCACGATTCGCTGGAGGAATAAATGGTAGCATGGACATAAGATCATCATATGCGGTAGCGTGATATGCTGCATGGATTTGGACCACTCTGACTTAACAGAATTTGTAGTTTCATTTAGACCGATATTTTGATGCTCTACTGTTTGTAAACGGGAAATGCTAGACATGGTCCAGTTATAAGATATAACTGCAATATAAGATGTAAAACCATAAACTATATCAACAGATGGCAACAGCTCAATTTTGACCTCACATGGAGATGGCCAACTAAGGTTCTCAGCTCTTCAATTATATAAAAGAAGAATTTACCGACGTTGAGGTGCTTGTTAGGAAAAGTAATTGAAATGAGACAAATCGCTTCCCTGGTATGTAAATACTCTTGGTGCTAAGTATAGCTTGTTTCCATCGTATTTATGGGACACGCAAGTAAAACAAGAAACGGTCGCAAGTAATTTGCCTCGATATGAGAAAAGCTTGCGGTTAGAAAGAAAGGGGGCACATCATTAGAGCACACAAGAACGTACTCAGAGCGCGACCCGAAAGAGGGACGGGCAACAATTGAGAGCGAAAAAATGTCTTAACTAACTGCATACTCCTCCAAGTAATTTGGGGACCTACAGCGGCTTCTTGTTTAAATTATGCAGGAGATGGAAACGACAGCATTCATACTTCATGGCTTGTAGATTAATTACTGGCAGGGTTGTGAAGGTGTGGCTGCCGACGTCACACCTCTGTCCCACTCCTGACACCACTCCACCTACTTAAAGGCTTGCTCCATGGAATCAGCCAAGGCTATAATCCTGTAAAGTATACTAATATTATAAAATACAGTTATTTACGATACAAGTGTGTAAACTCGCTCGTTGTAATCGAATGTGGATTTTACAATCACACGTAAATTGAAAAAAAAAAAAAAAAGACTTTGCAATATATATCATACAATGTTTTTTGCACGGCCCTACAAAATTAAAATAAAATAAATATTAGAAAGGAGTTACCATTTTCAGGTACATATCCAACAGCGATTATTTATGTGAACATATGTGTTTAAATAAACATTGGAAATAATTGAAAACAGATGGCCATGAAAATTTTACGGCCTAAAAAACAATTGCTTTGTTTAACTACTTGTTTCAATAAACGTTAAATAAAAACATGTTTCATTAAAAAGATTTTGCATCATGCAGTTACAGTTCAGCGTAACGCAAATTTGCCCGCACCCATGCTACATGTATCAGTGCGTAAGATCGAGCTGATAAACAAGAAACATTAGTAGAATGATGTTATTACATATAGTTTCCTTGTAGTAGGTAAACATGTAAATGCAATAAGCTAAAGCAATAGTCAAATATTTTAACACTCGCTGTGTGAGTGTATTGAATATCTGTTTTCTTTGCTTCGCCAGGATGAAAAATTAAATTAAATTTAGTTGTATTTATGAACGCTCTTTAACTGCTGCGGTTCTTAGCGTCCCATTTTATTTTGGGCGTGAAATACCGCTTAATTATGTTCAGAGGCCTCTTTATCGGATCCTTTTATGCACCATAAATCTACCACAAGGGACCAACGGCTTTACTTCCCTCCCGAAACAAGCATTGCTAAGAATTTTTAAGCCCTAAAAAAACATCGCCCTTCGGCAATTTTGAACCCGCGACGTTGGAAACCAGAGACAGTACTCCTACAACTGAGGACGACCCATGATGAATAAATGTAAATAATCACTTTCCATTTGAGAAAAGCTTAAATTTTGGAAAGCTGATACCAATAATCAGGAATATCTTAGGAATGTTTTAACTCCACAACAAAAATGTATATTACATAAATTGTGTGTTTTAACGAGATCTATATAGTAGTAGTAAGTTTTTGTGTATCTCTTACGGTTTGCTAGTTGTACAAAAGTAATCCAGAATGAAGAACACTTCAGAGGTAATTCGCAGAAAATTCAAAATATGAATTTTATTTTCACGTAAATATCTTAAATATACGGTATTTTATTGCAAATCCTTACATTCATTTTTGAGAAAATCAAAATTTTCAAACTTTTTTCCATATAAAGGGTAGTATAGGGTGTGACAATTTTCTTGTCATTATTTGTGTCCTATCGGTGAAGGATACAGAGCTTAGATAGGTAGAGTCAGGCTGAAAAATTCAATGCCATAGCCGGGATTTGAACCACTGATCTCCCGGTCTCTGTTCGGTTACTCTAACACAGAGCTACCATGGCAACATGCCGGCAGAGCATTGAATTTCTCAACTGACCCGCATGTTTCCCGGTAAACCATAAGGTGATCTCAAATTATTTTGAGATGACAACCCCAACGGCGACTTACAATGGCTTTTTAAGTCCCAGGATTCAGAGTACAGCCAACTATTATGGTCCATTAGTATTGATAGGACAAGTATTTTCGTTTTTGAGTTATCCTGTTCACAGACACACACACATACACACGAACCTTTTACCAAAAAGCCTTTTTTTTTCTTGGAAGCAGTGAATTTTAAATCGTGTATTCCCAGTGAAATCCGGTATAGAATTTTCGGGTAGAATGCAATAGCTTCTCTGTCTATGTATAATTTACGAAGCAGAGAAATTAATACAATTTTCATGACAGAAGATTGCAGAAAAATGCAAAAATAAGCGATATGGGTGCAGAATGTTGTGTAGGTGTAGCACATGAGCCCTTTTAGAGGTGAAAGCAAATGTTAGGGCGCAGAGCATGCCGATTAAAATACAGCTTGTCGTTTTAATTGCCTCAGTTTTATTTATCTGTACGAGAGGATCTTGTTTATAAGGAAACATTTCTGTGACGTGACGCGTACTTTCCACTTGTAAATCGAGCGGAGCTGATCGCGTGCTACTCGAATATATTTTATCATCTCTCAGTACCGCCACTTAATTTTAATGAAAGCCTGTAACATCAATGTAATGGGAAACTACTGCAGTAACATGTCTTTCCATTTATTACAACACTGAAAACTAGCGGTCGTTTATTAAATTACCTGCAACAACCTCGTGTATTACATTTACATGTGTTTCTCTACTAACTCTTTTACAAACTAGAGCAAAAACTTGTGCCTGGTATAGGAAGGCAAATCAAATAACTACTGATTGACAATCAGTTAATTTTTGATCAATTTGATTTTTGTTGGGTTGCATAAAGGTTACTCAAGGACCAGTGATCGCCGAAGTGAATTTGACAACAGTGTCTTTAGACGTTGAGTCGCCCTTCGTGGTGTAGTGGTTACCATGCTAACTTCATATACCCAAGGTCGAGGGTTCAAACCCGGCGGACGATGGCTTTTTATGGGTGTAAAAATCCTTACCATTACCAAGTAAAGCCGTTGGTCCCGTGTCGTAGATTTACGACGCGTAAAAGAACCTGGCTTCTGAGCAAAATAAAGCGGTCTTTCACGCCCAATTTAGAATGGATCGCTGAGAACCACAGCAGTTAAAGTGCGTCCATAAATAACACACCATTTACATTTAGACATTGAGTGGTTAGCCCGCTCGCCTCCCATATAGGGTTGGATCCCCAGCGCCCACATGTGGAATTTGTAGTGGACACAGCGGCGTCTGGGCGGGTTTTCTCCGGGTCCTCCGGTTTTCCACGCCACTCATTCCACCAATTCCTAAATAATCACCTTCCCTATCATCATTTCATATCATCCACTTCCTCGTGGTCATGCCCGTGTTACCTCTCGTAACACGTTCTTCATTTTGTGGTTTCGTGCTGTTGCCTCCCCAACAGGCTTCTGACCCCTAGACATTGGTTGTAAGTCATAGGGGGGTGTCAGTCCTACAAATACGGGGAGGGTAAGTCGATTACGAAATTAAACATTTAGACAACGCCACCTACAAAATGTTGGCGTTGGTTTTAGGAACTACAGCCACCAGACGCACCTCTTTTCTTTTTTTCGTGGAGTTGATCATTTTTGACACATTCCTTGTCTTTGTTTTCAGCTATACTTATACTTTTCTCATACAGGAATTTGTCAACTCCTGTCCATACAAACAAAGAAACTTCAGTCACATAGCAACCAGCTTTTGGCTTTCACCTTAATCTATGGTACTTCCTTATTTCTCTTCTGCTTACAAGGAAGCAAGTAATAAGACTATTTGTGCTAATTTATTTTCTCGATTAGCATGAAGAAAGTAGAAGCATAAGCTTTTTAACAATAATTTGTTGCAGAGAGCGAAAGAAAGTCATGTGAATGGAACACATCAGATTCTTTTTTTTTATTTCTGTTGAAAAATGAGTAGAGAACTCCATGTGAATGTAACAAATTAGAATTTTAAAGACGAATCTTTAATGAAGTATTTCTAAAAAGTTGGTAGCAATATTTATGAAGAATACATTACGTAGATGTGTACATATCTCGTTTAGTTACTGGCACTGAATAGGTTTGCTGGCTTCATCACAGAAACTCGCTCTGTGGGTACATGAAATAATAATTGCTCCAACAAGACGCTAGAATGCCAGCGGAGAATTTAACGGTACACTGGCTTAATGTCATGCGTAAATCTCTAAAAGCTATTGCATATTTGTTAGATTAAAATCTTCTATTTTTACTTTCTCTACGTCTACTATATAGTAGGTGGAGAATACATTATATTCTACCCAAAAATTCGATGTCGAGATTTCGCTGGAAATATGTTTTAAGGTCTTCTGGATTAAAAAATGCATCCTGAGCAAAAGGTCCGCGTGTGCGTATCTGTGTATGTGAACAGCAAGGCTCAAAAACGAAAAGACCCTTTAATATCGTTCAAGGATGTGACAAAAATATTTTCAGAAACATTTGGATTTAAATACCGCTTACTAAAGATATTTACATGACAAATAAAATTATCTTGAACTTCCTGGAAATGGTCTTAGAAGTCTTCATTCTGAATGACTTTTGCATAACTGGTAAACCGCAAAAGATAGACAAAACCTTACTACACAAAAATGTAGATCTTCTCAAAACACGCGACTTATGTCCTTTACACTTTTGTTGTATAGTTAGCCGTTTTCGAGATATTCCTTGTTATTACTTCCAATTTTAAAATACTTATACGTTTTTCAAGAGGAAGCCGTTCGTGTTTCTTTTGTTTTACTCCGGGCCATGCTAAGAAGTGAATTTCCATAATTGCATAGCGACAGCTGTTAAAACGTCTGACTATCGCTTTAGCGTAGCGTATTCCCTTAGTTCCCCTCTACTTATAAGGAATTAAGTAATAAGTACATTTTGATAATGTTTATCTCTATTAGCATGGTGCAGAAAGAAGAATAACCTTTTGTAAGAAGTGTTTGTAGAACAGTTAGAGGAAAGTGATGTGAAGCTCATAATTTTCAGCATTCTGTTCTTTTCTCTCATGGGACACAGTGACAGAAAGTTCAAGATATACATTATGCAACCATTTTTAATCAATACCCGAGTTTTTATTCATTTCTTTTAGAAAATCGATAATTTTGAAAAATGCTCCACACTAAGGGTAGTTTGGGGAGGGAGATTTTTTTTTTTTTTAAATTCTTGTGCCGCATCCTTGGAAAATGCTAAACTTAATACCAAATTTAATATTTAAAGCTCTTTTCGTTTTGAGGTTGTGCATACACACACCCACGGGCGCGGGACCCTTTTTACTTTCTCTACACGTACTATGTACATAGTGTATAGAGAAGCTATTGCACTCCACCAAAATATTCGATACCGAGATTTCACCGAAAATATATGTTTTAGGGTTCTCTACATCCAAAAAAAGTATTTTCATAAAAAGGCCCGTATGTTTATGTGTGTGTCCGTGTGTCTGTGAACACGATAACTAAAAAACGAAAAGTTGGTAAAATACCAAACTTGGTATTTAAGTTTAGTATCTTCCAGGGTTGCGACAAGAACATTTTGAGAAAAATCCCCCACCCCAAACTACCCTTTACATGGAACTTTTTTGAAAATTTTGATTTTCTAAAAAATGGCTAACGATTTTGATTAAAGTATCGTATATTAAAGATATTTACCTGACAAATAACATGCATATTTTGAATTTTCTGGGAATAGCCTCTGAAGACTACTTTATTCTCAGTGAATTTTACGGAATTTTGCATAACTGCTAAACCGTAAGAAATGGACAAAAACTTACAGCACAAAAAATGTAGAGCACATTAAAACACACAATTTATATTATATACATTTTTTCGTGGAGTTCATCGTTTTTAAGACATTCCTTTTTTTTTTTTTCAGGAATTTTTCAATTGCTGTCCATACAAACAAAGGAACTTCAGTAGTGACACAGCAACAGCTTTTGACTATCATTTTAACCTATGGTAGTCCCTTATTTCGCTTCTACTTACAAGGAAGCAAGTAATAAGACTATTTCTGCTAATTTTTTCTGATTAGCATGATTTGTTGCGGAGATGTAGAGAAAGTCATTGGACTTCAAGGGACCTCAAAACATATTTGCGGCGAAATCTCCACATCAAATACTTGGGTGGAATACAATACATAGTACATGTGAAGAAAGTACGACACTCAATAAGCCCATACTTTTCAGCACTCTGTCCGTTTCTCTCATGGGACACACTGACAAACGTGAGCCAGTGACAAGGCTTTCAGAAACTGCCTCCCCTTGTACGTTAACGGCATATCTTGGGGCATCGTCATCCATCAGAGAGGAGCTGGTTGCCCGGGAGACCTACTTTGTGATCAGACACATCGCAACTTGAAACTCAATTGAACGTGTTATTACTTACGTCCGACTTTGTAAACTCACTAGAGATTCTCTGTGAACAGGTTAATCCATAAACCAATATTTTTACTTAGCCCTACTGCAGTGTTTATCTTACACACGGACTCAAGAGGGTTTTACTTTATCTACACGTACTATGTACACAGCATATAGAGATAGTATTGTATTCCACATAAAATTCGATACCGAGATTTCAACGGAAATCCGTATTTTAGGATGCACTGAATAAAAAAAAAATCTAATGTGTTCCATTCATAATGTGTTTCTCTAAATCTCTGCAACAAATTATTCTATATACTTCATCTAATCAAGAAACAATTAGCAGAAATAGCCTTATTACTTGCTTCCTTGTAAGTAGAAGCGAAATAAGGGAGCATCATAGATTAAAGTGATAATCAAAAGCTGGTTGTTTTTTGACTGAAAATATAAATTTTTCAAAGCTGAGGCCAAAAACAGGGACTATCTCAAAAACGATGAACTCCACGAAAAAAAAGTATTTAACATAAATTGTGTGTTTTAACGTGCTCTACATTTTTTTTTTCAAAAATGGAAATGGAAATGGCGTGTTATTTACGGACGCTCTTTAACTGCTGTGGTTCTCAGCGTCCCATTCTATACTGGGCGTGAAAGACCGCTTAATTTTGCTCAGAGGCCTCTCTATCAGAGTTGAGGTACATTTACGTGCCGTAAATCTACGACATGGGACCAACGGCTTTACTTGCCTTCCGAAGGAAGCCATGCTAAGGATTTTTACACCCGAAAAAATCCATCGTCCTCCACCGGGTTTGAACCCGCGACCTTGGGTATATGAAGTCAGCATGGTAACCATTACACCACGGAGGGCGACATTTTCTTTTTTCAGTTTTCTTACCGTTTAGCACCTATGCAAAATTCCTTAAAATTTATCAAGAATAAAGTAGGCTTCAAATGTTATTCCCAAAAAAATCAAGATATACATTTTATTTGGCAAGTAAATAACTTACATATAAGGGATTTTAATCAAAATCGTTAGAGCCATTTTTAAGAAAATCAAAATTTTCGACATTTTTTCCATGTAAAGGGTAGTTTGGTTTTTAACGATCTTTTGGTTTTTGAGCTATATTGCTCACAGACACACACACAGACAGACATACATACACGGACATTTTTCTAAAAAAAAATTATTCAGGGGGTCTCAAAACATACATTTCCGGTGAAATATCGGTATCGAAGGGAGGTCAATAGGCTAAAGCAATAGACAAAAATCTTTTAAAAGCTATCGCCATGAAATAATACTGAAATTGGGTTCTGTTTGCATAGCAAGGAGTAAAGCAAAATACAAAAGAATGACGAATTCCTGTTTGAAAATGTATGATGTGTTGTATTCACATGACCTTATCTACCTGTTCTGCAAGCAAACAATTCTTACAAAAGATTATTCTTCTATCCACATCATGCTAAACGAGGTAACTATTAACACGTATTGGTCTTACTACTTAGTTACTTATAATCTTTTAAAAGCTGGCCGATGTGTGAACAATTGAAGTTCGGTTCGCTTTGCTTCTCCAGAGAAACAAAAGAGAAATGAAACGAATCATGAACTCGTTTGAGAAGATGCGTAGTTTAAAACTGAAACCAGTAATAAGGAATATCTCAAAAACGGACAAGTCTGCAACAAAAATGTATGCTACATAAATGGTATGTTTTAACAGATTTACGTTTTATGTGCAGTAAGTTTTTGTGTATCTTTTACGGTTTACCAGTTATGCAAAGTTTATGTTGGGAATTTCAGGGCTTTTAAGGCCTCTCTTAAGGAGTACCTTTGCAAGAAATCATTTTACTCTGTAGATGGATATTTAAGTGACAAATCTATCTGACAATACCGTTAATAATCATTGTATTTATAAATATTACAATGTACTGCATTTTGTGTATGTTAGTGTGTGTGTTTTATATTAAACTTAAACTGATTTATACTTTGACTGGCACGAATGTGTCAAATGAATTTTTTTAGTATTTAGCAATGACACAAGGTCTGTAAAGCCTGATGTTTTGATATTTTACACTCTAGTACATAGTTGTAAATCTTTCCATTGGAAATTCTATAACATATTTGTAAATATGTATTGTAATTTGTTGACATTCATGAAGAGTACATAATACAATAATCATGTTTTAGTTTATATAATTACTACTAGTAACTATTATATCAATAATTTGAAAACTATCATCTGACATAACATTAGTTTTACATATAATGAAATTATATTTATTTATTTATACATTTTAACTCTATATTTTGATACTCTTTATTTTTATGTGCATGCAAAAAAAAAGTATTCTGTTGTTTTTGTAACCTATACTTTTAGCACTAGAGCTTTATACGTTTTTTTTCATAGTATATAGTATATAAACATATGTATACATGTATATGCCTTGACAAGTTCTATGTTCAGTGGCTTTCTGGCCTAATCAAACCTACAGAATGCTTTCTAATCTAATCTAAACTAGCAAAAGTCAACCAGAACGAAAAAGTCTTCAGAAGCTATTCCCAGTAAATAGAAGATCTCATTTTATTGGTGATATAAATAGCTATAACGTATGGCATTTTAATCAACATCGTTAAGTTATTTTTGAGAAAAACAACATTTTCTAAAATTCTCCATGTAAAGGGTAGATTGGGGGTAGTTTTCTTAAAAATATTCGTGTCGCATCCTTGAAGTATACCAAACTTAAATACTAAAGTGATTTTTATGGGTATTTTAGTTTTGCTGTGCTATGCTGTCCACAGACATACATACAGTTTTCTAAAAATGTTTTTTTTTTATTCAGGGGACCTTAAAGCACACATATATATGGTGAAACCTCAGTAGCTAATTTTTTGGGTGGAGTACAATACCTTCTAAATAGGCTATATGCATAGTAGGTGTAGAAAGTCAAAAGTATAAGTATTAGAAATTTAAACCGACACCAAGGAATATCTCGGAAATGTTTAACTCCACTAAAACTGTATTTGATACAATAGATGTGTTCTAACCAGATCTACATTTTTGGGTAGTAAGTTTTGTGCATCTCTTTCTTACTGCCCGCCTGGATAGTGTGGTGGTAGCGTATCTACCTCACATTCTAAACGTCGTGAGTTCGAATGTCGCTTAGGGTGAGTTACCCGGATAAGGTTTTTTCGGGGGTTTTCCCTTATCCTGAAAAGACGAATGTCGAGTAACTTTAAGCTCCATGGACCCCGAGATCATTTGAGCATCATTGCACCAATATCCGATATGACCAACTGGGTTAAACTTAAAAAAAAAAAAAATCTTTCTTACTGTTTGCCGGTTATTCAAAATCCATCCAGAATGAAGAGATCTTCAGAGAATATTCCCAGAAAATTCAAGATATATATTTCATTTGTACTGAAAACATCTTAAACATATTAAATTTTAATTAAATTTATAATATTTTTTGATAAAATAAACTTTCGATATAAGGAGTAGTTAAGGGGGGAAAAGTTTTTCTTTAGAATCTTCATGTCGCTTCCTTGGAAGATGTTGCACTTATATATCATGATTGGTATATAACCGACGTTTCTTTTTCAATTATGTTATCCACACACATACATAGACTGTTCTCTTTGCATTCAGGAAATCTCAAAACGTATATATCCACTGAAAGTGGTGCCGAATTTTTGGGTGTGATCCAGTACTTCCTCTTCTTAGCAGAGAAAATAAAAGTTATTGTTTTTATCTAGAGTCATCAAAACATTTAGTTCGATATATAATTTTTGTGTGGAATAGCTGCTAGGTACGTGAGAGAAAGTAAGAACTTCTGATTCCTGGTGAAGCAGCAAGAGCTAAAGAAAGCCACGTGACTGTTACACATCAGAAACTCGGCCATCTCATCAACAGAGAACTAAAGTGCCATGGTACTAGCTACTACAGTGTCTGTTAAAACGGAATGCTGATCATCATCTGCCTTCACTTTCCCCTGGGGCGGTAGTCCACCCGTAATCCAGCACAGATTAAAACTTACAGCGGCAGGGGGAGGGGGTGGCGAAAACAAGTAAAAAGCTAGAAAGAAGACCACACCACGTCTTGTTTCCCTTTCTATCGTTCTCTCAAGCTAGTTTAGAGTTACTTATTGTCTTGGTTTTACATCAGATACTAAGAATTCAATCCAGGTTGCTACATCATATCCTGTTAAACTATATTTCTAATCCTAAAGTACATAAGTTTGAACCCCGCTTAGGTATTACAATGACGTAGCTTCTTGGCTGTTAACAAGTGCAGCCCTTTGGTTTTTGCTATATATTTCATCTTAATATCTGTGTTTCCTCTCTCTCTCTGTCCCTATTCTCTTATCCACTTTTATATTACCTTAACAAAATATTTCCCTAATTCTTTCATTCTTCTCTTTACATTGGCATTTAAAATTTTCGTCGCTACCATCCCTCCTGGCATACTATCCCATTTGTGTTCCCAGATTTCTTTTCTTCAATGTCTTACAGCTTTGCATTCTGTTAAACAATATTGCCTTCTCTCCGCATACAATACAACGTTCTAGTTCATTGACCCTCACCCCTTTCAAAAGTATTGCTCCTGTCCCCATTCTAGCTAATCCTTCCCTCTCTTGTTTATTACATAGGTCTACATTCCTCTCTCGAGACCATTCTTTCTTTATTTTTCTGTATAAACAAATCGAATTTTTATTTTTTAGTTCACCCCAAATTTCATGTTTATCTATGTCTTCTATACTATTTCTCCCTAGCTTCCAACATTTTTTTTTTCAGTTTGCTCTCCCTTTCTCCGTTTCTCTCCCATTCGTATTTTGCCATGATTATAATCTGCAGGTAAAACAAGCCATAGAAAATTCAGAGGTGGTCGAGTGGTCAACTTTTCACCCGGGAGTCCCGAGTTCATTCCCGGTTGCAACGGGAAATTATTCATTAACCAGAATTATTCCCTATCCCCATAGAGTCTAGAAGTATGCATGTTAATTATGCTATGCATTTCACACTGGTCATATCACGATTTATTGTACATAAACAAACGCTTTCTCAATGAAATTACATTTATGGAAATAATCACTGGTTATGAATCCTGAAATAAAAAATAAGACTTCCATGCTCAGTATCATATACAAAGTAAATAACTAGAGTAGTTCACTTAACTTCCTCCAAAAGTGTTAACTTGGTCTAGATTAAACCAATCCATGATTCTACTTATTACAAATTTAAACAATGGTTTGCTTAACTCCAAATGTAGTACATCGCTTGGGATGTCAATTAAAACAGCAAGGCCATCCATTCTAGTCAGCAAATATCACTTCATACCCCTTCGCATGAATTTGACCTTGCTCAGGTTTTAGATTACACGCTCAACTCATACGTTTAGATGGCTGCATAAGCAGCAAAGTACAAATTGCCCCACTTTGGTTTCTCTCACAAGAGCACACGTCTTGATGTCGCGGGTTCAATCCTAGGGGACTGCAAGTAAGATTTGTGGAGGACGATGCGGCATCTGGACGGGTTTTCTCCGAGTTGTCGGTTTACCCCACTATTCATTCCACCAATTGCTCCATGATCATCTTTCCTGTCATCCACTACACCATCATTTCATTCATCTACTTCCTCATTTTCATTCTGAGCTCCTCACCCATGTTGGCTACTCTCTGATTTAGAGCTCTGCTCCTCGAGGTGTCTGACTTCAGGCGCTTGCTTGTAAGTTCTGGGGAGCTGCAAGTCCTACTTATGGGGAGGATGAACAGAAATAAAGAAAGAGAGACAAAACGTAAGTTCGAACATTCGCAACACGCAAGTCAATAATCTACAGTTAACATATGAATGGTTCTCACGTCAAAGAACTCAAATATGACCAAAGAAGTTAGAGAGCTATACAAATGAGAACTAAAAATAATATATAGGGGCTCCGCATTCAATTTGGGTTGATGGCTATTTTTGCTTTCTCTACACGTGCTATGTACATAGTACATAGAGAAGGTATTGAAATGCACCCAAAATTTCGATACCGAGATTTCACTAGAAAAATATGTTTTGAGACCCCTGAATAAAAAAAGGAATTATAGGAAAATGTCCGTGTGTGTGTGTGTGTGTGTGTGTGTGTGTGTGTGTGTGTGTGGGCAGCATAACTCAAAAACCAAAAGTTCGTTAAATACCAAAGTTGGTATTTAAGTTCAGTGTCATACAAGGATGCTTCACGAACATTTTCAAAAAATTCCACTACCCCCAACTACCCTTTACAAGGAAATATTTTCGATTTTTTCTCAAAATGGCTCTAACGACTTTGATTAATATATATTAAAGATATTTACCTGACAAATAAAATATAAATGTTGAATTTTCTGGGAATAGACTCTGAAGATATCTTTATTATGGATGAAGTTTACGAAATTCTGCATAACTGGTAAACCGTAAGAGATAGACAAAAACTTACTGAATAGAAAATGTAGAGCTCGTTAAAACACATAATTTATGTTATATACGTTTTTTCCGTGGAGTTGATCCTTTTTTAGATAGTCCTTGTTATTGGTTTCAGTTTTAAAATACTTAATTCTTTTCTCATATAGGAATTTGTGAAGTACTGGTCACGCAAAGAAACGGATTTCAATCGCATAGCAACTACATTTTAAAACATTTGACTGTCGGTTTAGGCTAATGTATTTCCTTATATCCCTTCTACTTATAAAGAACTAGTAATAAGACCATTTCGGCTAATTTTTTCTCGATTAGCATGAAGTAAATATAAGAATAAGCTTTTTAACAATAATTTGTTGCCGAAATGTAAAGAAAGTCCTGTGAATGGAACAAATCAGATTTTTTTAAATCGTTATCTTGATTAGTAAGCAGTAGAGAAAATAAGCTTCTATAAGAATAATGAGTTGTAGACTAGGTGGAGAAAGACATGTTAATGGAACACACAATTTCTTTTTAGTAAGCAATAAAATCAATGTTGCATTCCTGCACGAGTCAGAATTGTTTGCGCGTAAGTGTACATAGCTAAGTAAGTTATAACCTCCATGTACAGAAACCAATTGCCTGGCATTGGTTTACTTACTTCCGGCGTATCTGGTTCGCGTATAGGAAATTATGTGGACTTTATTTATTATTTAAGGGGTGTTGACCACATTACGCGGTTATCTCCGATACATTGGCTTGCGCATTTCCGCCACTAATAATTAGTATGGTCTGTTGGTCAGGCCTATCTATTATACAGCACACCACGATTCCATGACCAGAACCATACCACTCTTACTATATTTTCCTCTGCATAAACCAGAAATAATTGAATTCCCATTGAGTTCTGTCTTTCATTTTACTTATTCTGCTAAGTATAATTAGAAAAAGTATTGCATTCCTCTCACAAATTTAATATCAAATATGGGAAATATAATTTTTAGACTTCCGAGATATTTCCTGTTATTTGTTTCAATTTTAGAAAATTTACTCAAACGGCAAGTTCTCACGTTTCATATATTTTGTTTTACTTCTGGCCTTGATAAGAGAAACAAATTTCAATGACAATCGCATAGCGACAGCTTGTAAAAGATTTCACTGTCGCTTTAGCCTGGTGTATTGCCTTATTTTCCTTTTACTTATAAGGAACTAAGTAATAAGATTATTTCTGGAAATGTTTATCTTGATTAGCATGACGTATAAACAAGAATAATCTTTTATAAAAATAGTTTATTCATTTATTTTGCAGAACAGATAGAGAAAGACGTATGAATGGAACACAAAATGGTTTAAAATGCATTTTTAGCTGAAAGATACACAATTTAATTTATTTCTGGATTATATAAACAAACAACAAAGATAATCTACGTGATTAATAATGTTTATACAGAGTCCGATCAAGAGAAACGCAGGAACATAATGCAATGTTTATATTGATTGATTTCATAATCATTGCCATGGTATACGTGACATATGCAAGGCAAAGGTCATGAAATAATTACATTTGACAAACGACGGTCGATTACAGCATGTTTGCAAAGCAAGTAAGAGGAAATATAGGTTGATGCAAACTTAACACAGGGATTGAACAGCGGAAAGATGTGCAACTTTGTTGCTAGACACACGATAATATAACAACGGTTGAAAACATAAGGTCTCTGTAACATCAACATGTAGCAGATGTGGAGATGCTAAATAGAATGGTAGGTTACAATATTATGTTGCACTCACAGGACATTCACTACGCCACTATCGTTTATTAGTAGGTACACAAACTATTCTTACTAAAGTGTTAATTTAATTTTTACTTTCTCTACACGTACTATGTACATAGTGTATAGAGAAGGTATTGCATTGCACGCAAAAATTCGATACCGAGATTTCACCGGAAATACATGTTTTGGGTCCCCTGAATCCAAAAGAAGTATTTTTACAAAAAGGTCCGTGTGCGCGCGCGCGTGTGTGTGTCTGTGGACAACATAGCTCAAAAACGAAAAGAACTTTAAATACCAAACTTGGTACTTAGGTTTGGTATCTTCCAAGGATGCAACACGAAGATTTTCAAGAAAATTCCCCCACCTCCAACTACCCTTTACCTGGAACTTTTTTCGATAATTTTGATTTCACAAAAATGGCTCTAACGATTTTGATTAAAATGTGAAGTATTAAATATACTCACCTGACAAAATGTATATCTTGAATCTTCCGAAAATAGCCTCCGGATGAATTTTACGGAATTTTGCTTAACTGCTAAACCGTAAGAGATGGACAAAAACTTAACACACAAAACATTTAGAGCACATTAAAACGCACAATTCATGTCATATACATTTTTTTCGTGGAGTTTATCGTTTTTAACATATTCCTTGTTTTTGGTTTCAGCTTTGAAAAAGGAATTTGTCAACTCCTGTCCATACAAACTAAGGAACTTCAGTCACATAGCAACCAGCTTTTGACTATCACTTTAACATTTGGTACTCCCTTATTTCGCTTCTACTTACAAGGAAGCAAATAATAAGACTATTACTGCTAATTTTTTACTCGAGTATTATGAAGTAAATAGAAGCATAAGCTTTTTAACAACAATTTGTTACAGAGATGTTGAGAAAGTCATGTGTTTGGAACACATCAGATTTTTTTTTCTTTTTTCACACAAGTCGTGTGTAGCACAGGAGTTGAGCTCAGTGGTTAGAGCGACCAGCTAGAGACCGTACTTCAAATCCCGGCTATGGCACTGAATTTTTCAGTCTACTCTACTTATCCAACTCCTATCCTACACATGGCTTGTGTGAAAAAAAAGTTAAATTAACACTACCTATTTAAACAAAATAGTTGGCTAAACTATAAAACCCGGGACTTAAAAGTGCTTGCGACATTATAAGTCGTCATTGGCGTATGTCATCTCAAAATAATTTGATGCGTGCCGGCATGTTGCCATGGTAGCTCAGTGGTTACAGTGACAGGCTAGAGACTGGAAGATCCGTTGTTCAAATCCAGGCTATGGCATCGAATTTTTCAGTCTGACTCTACCTGTCCTATTCTTACGAAAGTTTATATTTCTATCTACTTAATTTTAACTGACACAAACCTTTGGAGAAATAGCTAAAAATATGTGTTCTTATTAATATTGTAACAAAAACTCTTTATTTCTTCCACAAACGATTACAAAGAGAATCTGCTCACAAATAACAATCTTTTTTTGATCCTTCCGCAACAATTCTGCCGTACAGTTTCCTTTCGACATTCGCTGTTCGCTACAAATTTCAAACTCAGCCATATGACGCTTGCTATGCACTCCTAGTTGAAACTGAACTCTGGGCAGTGCTGCATTCCCCTTTTATACCTGCCAATCACGTGACAAGAAATTGTCGTAAGCAGTCGCACGTGCAAAAAAAAAAAAAAAAAAAAAAAAAAAAAACAACAACCAGCAGATGTCACAAACACTCAGGTGTAACAATGCCCGGCTTCAACGTCAAAGAACCTTACGAATGCACACGTGTCTACTCGCACAGTGTAACAATGATGTCGACAATTAGCTGTGAGCTATTAAGCAAGCCGTTCACACACGTACGGTGATTACAGCTGGAGGGCTTTGTCATATTACACAGAGAATAACGAATGTGAAATGTTTAACCACGGGTCGCTATGTATATTGGCAATAAATGACATATTCTTTTGATGTAATCGCGAGAAATAACTGAACATCGAAAGGACTTTAAAAGTAAGGCCAAGTACTAAATAATTCGACTTATAGATACCGAATATTTCGGAAATAGCTTACGGCACAAATAAGTTACCTATTTATAATAAATTGCGACTGTTAAAAATTATACATTTTTTGTATAATACATTATACAGCTATCGTGTAAAATTTACAACTTATGCAAAATCATGCAACATTTATCGAATAATAACTACTTGAGGTTATTCGTATGAAGTTCTAGATATAACAGGTGGCCTAACTGTTACGTATTTGAGTGTGCAGATATTTCTTGGTGCGTTTAGGATTGCAGAACTCAACGGGACTATTTCAAGTAGAAACCGACCAGTGGAGAACTAGCGAGAGCGACTTTTGCTTTCCCCATCTTGCTTATCAGCGGAGATGGTCAGCGGCTCGCGCTCATGGCGAGGGACAAAACCTAAGTCACTCCCGCCAATTCTCCACTGTCGGGCTTTAACATGAAATAACCCGGTTGAGTTCTACATCTCTTTTAAAGTACTAATAGAATATCTGCACACGTTAAATACGCCAGGTATTGCATGGCTGAAAGCAGGAGTATGGAGATTAAAAGGTTTAAGGAAAGGTATTCCACAAAACCAATGTCCTATATGTGGCGGAAATGAAGATATGGATTACATTTTATTTAAATGTAAAGGGACAGAAGTTTAGAGAAAAGAGTATATTAATAAGAAATGGTTTGAAATAGATAGAAAATTGCAATAGTTGAAATGTTTCAAAAAGACAGTAAGAAGATTGGACAATTTTTACACAAAGTGAAAAATCTGATGTGTTCCATTCACATGACTTTCTCCACATCTCTGCAACAAATTGTAGTTACGAAACTTATGCTTCTATATACTTCATGCTAATCTAGAAAAATTAGCAGAAATAGTCTTATTACTTTCTTCCTTGTAAGTAGAAAGGAAATAAGGGAGTAGCATAGGTTAATACGATAGTCAAAAGTTGGTTACTATGTGACTGAAGTTCCTTTGTTTGTATGGACATGAGTTGACAAATTCCTCTATGACAAAAGTTAAGATTTTCGAACCTGAAAACAAAAACAAGGAGTATCTCAAATACAATCAACTCCAAATGTATAGAACATAAACTGTGTGTTTTAATGTGCTCTACATTTTTTGTGTGGTAAGTTTTTGTCTATCTCTTACAATTTAGCAGTTATACAAAATTCCGGAAAATTCACTCAGTATAAATTAGTCTTCAGAGGCTATTCCCAGAAAATTCAAAATATACATTTTATTTGTCAGGTAAATATCTCTAATATACGATATTTTAGTCAAAATCGTTAGAGCCATTTTTTAGAAAATAAAAATGTTCGAAAAACGTTCCATGTGAAGGGTAGTTTGGGGTTGGGGGATTTTTCTCAAAATATTCGTGTCGCACCCCTGGAAGATTTTAAATTTAAATACCAAGTTTGGTATTTTACCAACTTTTCGTTTTTGAGTTATCGCGTTCACAGACACACGGACACACTGTCACATGGACACACACACGGACCTTTTCTTGAAAATACTTGTTTTAGATAAAGGGGACCCTAAAACATATATTTCCGGTGAAATCTCGGCATCGGATTTTTTGGTGGAGTGCAATACCTTCTCTATACACTATGTACATAGTTCGTAAAGAGAAAGTAAAAATAAATGGGTATGAACAGTAAATATAGACAAAATGGTGTAATAAACTATTGTAAAATATGAGTATGTCCGGTAAAAAGCCAGGGCTGAACACCGGTCATATTCACCTGTATATAGCGCTTAGCATAAATAAATAATACTCCACAGTTGGTACCGTCTTTCGTAACGGTAAATACTCCCATTCTGTTTGACCGCGTGAAATGTCCCCGAACTCTATAAATGGTATGAGAATGAAATTGTCCATATGCTTTTCTTTCTATTCAAGAGGACATGGCAGCCTCCACTCCCCTATCAGTTTTGAATAACTATACTTGAGCAATTGTTGTAAACTAACGGACAAGTATTGCAAATTCAACTTCAGTACACCTGCAGAAAATGTGTTGCTATTGTTTTTCAATTAATTAGTAGGCCAGAAGTATAACGTCTCTAGTGTTGGATGCTTCGCTTGCAAAATGTAAGTATATCAGCGACATCTGTGCCTGCGATTGCAATAGCTGAAATGGTTAAAGCGCGTTACTGCCGAATAACATAGAAGTTAGAGATGGATCGAAACTTTTGTAACTCCTGCATTTTTAATTTACTTGTTTTTAAGGCAACATTTTGCTTACGAGACATAAATGTGCGAAATATAAATTTGACAGATTAATGAAACCTCTTTCTTATAAAACTCCTCCTTTAGAGCAGCAAATTGAACGACTATTTTATTTCGCATAGCTGTGTATTATTCTTCGCCGTCTACAAACGCTGCAACACAATTGATATTTTACAAATGATAGCTTTATAAAATATAAATTGCAAATGCTGTAAATAAAATCGGTAAATAGTCTACCTCAGCTATAAACATCTTCCCATATTTTGCTTTAAATCCCGCATTGAAAGGCATTTGCCTATAATCTCGAATACTATTATCAAGTCAAAGGACTAATTTCGGCCAGCCCGCCTGGGTAGTATGGTGGTAGCGTGTGTGCCTCACATTCAAAAGTTCGTGAGCTAGAATCTCGCTTAGGGTGAGTTACCCGGATAAGGTTTATTTCGGAGTTTTCCCTTATCCTGAGAAGACGAATGTCGAGTAACTTTAAGCTCCATAGACCCCGAGATCATTTGAACAATTTTACCAATTTCATTCATAGTCCGATATGAACAACCAGATTAAAGGACGTTAAAATACAAAAATTCGGCCATACATTGTTAATGTTTACATTAGCGGAAGAATTTATATCTCCATGTTTAAAGGCCCGCTAGACATGAAGGTCATTAAAATGTTAAGAGTCACAAAAGACAAAAAGTGCGTGAACTCAGCATGGTTATATTCCTCTATACCTAATATGCAGTAGTGAGACATAAATGCAATGAATGCTATGACAGAATACGACTTAAAAGAACCAAAAAGCAAATGATTTTAATAAATATATGTCCTAAAAATCTGATGTGTTCCATACACATGCCTTTCTCTACAACTCTGCAATAAATTATTGTCAAAAACCTTATGATTTTCTTTATTTCCTGCTAATCGAGAAAAAATTAGCAGAAATAGTCTTATTACTTGCTTTCTTGTAAGTAGAAGCGTAATAAGAGAGTACCATAGGTTAAAGTGATAGTCAAAAGCTGGTTGCTATGTGACTGATGTTCCTTTGTTTGTATGGACACGAGTTCACAAAGTCCTGTATGAGAAAAGCATATTTTTTATAGCTGAAACCAAAAACAAGGAATATCTCAAAAACAATCAACTCCACGAAAGAAATGTATATATCATAAATTGTGTGTTTTAAAGTGCTCTACATTTGTTGAGTGGTAAGTTTTTGTCCATCTCTTACGGTTTAACAGTTATGCAAAATTCCATAAAATATACCCAGAATAAAGTAGTCTTCAGAGACCATTCCCAGAAAATTCAAAATATACATTTTATTTGTCAGGTAAATATCTTTAGTATACGATATTTTAATTAAAATCGATAAAGCCATTTTTGAGAAAATCGTAATTTTCGAAAAAATTTCCATGTAAAGGGAAGTTAGGGGTGGAGGGATATTTCTCAAAATCTTCGTGTCGCATCCCTGGAAGACTAAACTTAAATACCAAGTTTGGTATTTTACCGACTTTTCGTTTTTGAGTTATCGTGATCTCAGACACACGGACACACACATACACACACACACACACACACACACACACACACGGACCTTTTCCTGAAAATACTTTTTTTGGATACAGGAGACCCTAAAACATATATTTCCGGTGGAGTGCAATACCTTCCCTATACACTATGTACATAGTGCGTATAGAGAAAGTAATAAAGCAATTAACAGCATACAAATGGTATTGATGGTTACAAAAATGTTAAAAGTACCGGATGTCAGCGAACAAATGAATCACTTATATGCTTAACAGATCACAGCACAGTTGTGGAATATGCGTTGCCATTTTGTTAATTTCCAGGCTCTGTACATGATGACATGTCCCCATTAACAGCGTTTCTAGAAATGTGCCTTTATGCTGATTCTCCGTTCCTGATAGATAATGTCTATGAAATAAAGGCGTTTATTAATCTTGCATTTCAGAAAATAAACACGCGGAAGGTGCGGATCATATCACACTTGCTGGTACTTTTGAATTCCATTGATTGCGGCGCGACGACCTCGGCTATTCCTTTGTTGGGAGGTTGCGCTGTATTCATCTAACTTTGCCACAAATTTCCTGGCAAAGTGGAAATTCAAAGTATCCTAAGAAATGGTGTAAATGCTTTGTTTTTATTTCTACCAATACATATTCGTTTACATTTATTTAGGAACTGAAACGAGATGATCTAGAGCATAATAATAGTAATAATAATAATAATAATAATAATAATTTCTTGCAGAATAGGTACATATAGCCATGTGGATTAAACACATCAAATGTTTTGTGTGGTGTTAACCATTATTATTGGTTTAAATTTTAAAACACACCTTTATCAAGTTCTTTTTAATTTCTCTACGCATACTATGTACAAAGTATTCTAATGCACCCAAAAATTCTATACGGAGATTTCACCAGAAATACATGTTTTGGGTCCCCTGAATAAAAAAAAACGTTTTTAGAAAAAGGTCCCTGTGTTAACGTGTGTATGTCTGTGGACATTATAGCTCAAAAACGAAAAGCCCGTTAAATACCAAACTTGGTATTTAAGTTTGATATCTTCCAAGGATGCCACAAGAAGATTTACAAAATAATTCCCCCTCTCACAAGTGCCTACCCTTTATATGGAACTTTATTCGAAAATTTTAATTTTCTCAAAAATGGCAATAACGATTTTGTTTAAAATGTCGTATATTAAATATATTTACCTGACAAATAAGATGTATGTCTTGAATCTTCTGGGAATAGCCTCTGGATGATTTTACAGAATTTTGCATAACTAGTAAACAGTAAGAGATAAACAAAAGCAAGCTTAGTAGAAAATGTAGAGTTCATTAAAACACACAATTAATGTTATATACATAGTTTTCGTGAAGTTGATCGTTTTTTAGGCATTCCGCGTTTTCGTTTCAGCTTTAAAATACTTATACTTTTCTCATACAGGAATTTGTCAAACCCAATCCATACAAACAAAGGAACTTCAGTCACATAGAAATTGACTCGACTATCACTTTAACCTATGGTACTCCCTTCTTTCCCTTCTGCTTACAAGGAAGCAAGTAATACGACTATTTCTGCTATTTTTTTCTCGATTGGCATGCAGTAAATGCATAGGCTTTTTAACAACAATTTGTTGTAAAGATGTAGAGAAAGTCATATGAACGGAACACATATTTTTGTATTTTTTTACTCCTCACCATGCAAAGATAACTGTGTTTTAATCACATAGCAACCAACTTCTAAAAGATTTGACTATCGTTTTAGCCTAGTGTACTTCCTTATTTCCCTTCTACTTACAAGGAACCAAGTAATACAATTTCTGCTAATGTTTATATTGATTAGCATTAAGTAATAGGTAGAGAAAGTCATGTGAGTGCAACGCATAGGATTTTTTTTTGTTACTGTTTGTGATATCAATACACTGTCTGTCCTTAACTGAAACCGTTGCTATGTTGATAATCACTGGAATTACGAGAAGCTATGAAGCGTAGAGAAAGTTTGACACTTGCTGTTTTTACTTTCTCTATACGTACTATGTGCATAGTGTGTAGAGAAGGTATTGCATTCCACCCCAAAATTCGATACCAAGATATGTTTTAGGGCCCAGGTGTCCAAAAAAAGCATTTTCAGAAAAAGGTCCGTGTAGCTGTGAACACGATAACTCAAACACGAAAAGTCTGTAAAATACCAAACTTGGTATTTAAGTTTAGTATCTTCCAGGGATGCGACACGAAGATTTTGAGAAAAATCCCCCCACCCCAAAATACGCTTTACATGGAACTTTTTTTTAAATACTTTGATTTTCTCCAAATTTGCTCTAACGATTTTGTTACATTTGTATATTAAAGATATTTACCTGACAAATAAAATGTATATCTTGAATTTTCTGGGAATAACCTCTGAAGACTACTTTATTCTGGACGAATTTTACGGAATTTTGCACAACTACTAAACCATAAGAGATGGACAAAAACTTACAGCACAAAGAATGTAGAGCACCTTAAAACACACAATTTATCTTAAATACATTTTTTTCGTGGAGTTGATCATTTTTGAGATACTGCATGTTTTGGGTTTCAGCTTTAAAAAACATACTTTTCTCATACAGGAATTTCACAATTTAACAATTCCTGTCCATACAAAGGAAATTCAGTTATACAGCAACCAACTTTTGACTATCACTTTAACCATTAGTACTCCGTTATTTCGCTTCTACTTATAAGGAAGCAAGTATTGGGACTATTTCTGCTGATTTATTTCTTGATTAGTGTGAAGTAAATAGAAGCATAAGCTTTTTAACAATAATTTGTTGCAGAGTTATAGAGAAAGTTATGTGAATGGAACATATCAGATTTTTATTCCAGCTGTCCACACTACACCACAAGGGGTTTCCAAGAAAAAAGTTGTTCTCTCCAACTGTACGTTATCTTTCATGCATTATGCTTTACCGGTTTTACGTCACTAGAGAATTTCAAAAGAAATTGCTCAGAGCTCAAGTCGCTTGCTCTGTCATAAGGTAACATGCTGGTGAAGGTTTCTGCAGTCGCCTGGGAGATAGACTACCAGGATTTACGTCGCTCTCTTCTCTCGAGAGAATCAACTAATTTCACCGTTTTTCCTCTAACACATGCATTTTAGCTTCTTTCACTACCCAATATGCTCCATAACATAAGTTTTACTTGCTCTAATACGTAAAGTAAATACAGACAATGTTGTATTCCACCCAAAAATTCGCTACCGAGATTTCTCCGGAAATATATATTTTATAAACTCCTGCATTTAAAAAAAAAATCTGATGTTTACCATTCACATGATTTTCTACATATTTCTGCAACGAATTATTGTTAAAAAGCTTATGCTTCTATTTACTTCATGCTAATTGAAAAAACGATTGCAGAAATAGTCTTATTACTTGCTTCATTGTAAGTAGAAGCGAAATGAGGGAGTAACATAGGTTAAAGTGATAGTCAAAAGCTGGTTGCTAAGTGACTCAAGTTCCTTTGTTTGTATAGAAGGAGTTTACAAATGTCTGTATGAGAAAAGTATGTTTTTCAAAGCTGAAACTAAGAACAAGGAATATCTTAATAACGATCAACTCAACAACAAAAAGGTATATAGCATAAATTGAGTGCTTTAATGTGCACTACGTCTTCTGTGGGTAAGTTTTTGTCCATCTCTTACGGTTTAGCAGTTATGCAAAATTCCGTAAAATTCATCCAGAATAAAGTAGTCTTTAGAGGCTATTCCCAGGAAATTCAAGATTGGTATACATTTTTATCTGGCAAGTAAATATCTTAAATATACGATATTTTAATCAAAATCGTTAGAGCCATTTTTAAGAAAATCAAAATTTTCGAAATTTGTTCCCTGTAAAGGGTAGTTTGGGGTGGGTGAATTTTCTTGAAAATCTTCGTGTAGCATCCTTGGAAGATCCCAAACTTAAATACCAAGTTTGGTTTCTAACGGTCTTTTCATTTTTGAGCTATGCTGCCCACAGACACACACGGACATTTTTCTAAAAATGTTTTTTTTTGGATCCAGGGGGTCTCAAAACATATATTTCTGGTGAAATCTCGGTATCGATAATTAGGGTGGAATACAACACCTTCTCTATACACAATGTACATAGTACGTATAGAGAAAGTAAAATTATCTTCTCTAACACGTACAACAAAGAGAAGTTTGTTGACAACATCTACATTTTTATGCAGTGAGAATCTACCTCTGACGATTACAGTTTTAAAGAAGATTTTTCTTTTTCGCTTTGAGGCTATTCCCAGAAAATCCAACATACTCATTTCATTTGTCATGAAAATGTCAGAAACATATCAGATAAATCACATTTCTTGTATGATTTTTTTTAAGAAAATAAAATATAAGGAAATATTTTACAGCATTTTCGAAGGATGCGACACAAAGATTCTCACAAAAGTCCCCCCACCTCAAACTATCCTTTACATGGAAGATTTTTCGGAATTTTTTATTTCCTCAAAAATGGCTCAACGATTTTCATGTTAAAATAAGCCTTGGCTACAGCTTTTGGCTAACATATTCCTTTATTTTTCTTGTATCTACAATTAAATAAGTGATATGGCTATTTTTGATAAACATGGAGTAGATACACGAAGAAGAATTTTTTACAGCATAGGTAAAGGAAGTTAAGTGAATGGAGCAAACCATATTTTTACATTCACAGTCAGAATTCATAAGCTCAAATTACTTCTATACACATAGGGGTCCTCCCAAGAAATGTTTTAGATTTTGATAAAGAAAAAAAAATTGAAGCAACGTATCCTAAAAGGGGTAAAATAAGTAATAATATACTTTTTATTAATATTTATTACATTTTAAACTCCTAACGAAAATATTACAGTAAGGAAAATAATCTTTAGAAGGCCGATAATTAAGCGATTTACAGTAAAAACCCCAAGTATTTTTATTTACGTTTTAAAACTTCTACTAATGCCAAAAGAGCAACGTGCAAAGAGTACGAAATCAACTCCCGTTCTATATACATTTTTGTTTTCACTAGCACGTATAACAATATAATATCCATAGTAGCTAGAGAACGTACTGTATTCCACCCAAAATTTCAATGTCGAGATTTCATCGGAAATACATGTTTAAGGTCCCATTAGTCCAAAAAAGCATTCTTAGAAAAAGATCCATGTGAGCATGTGTGGGGAGAGGGCAGCACAGCTCAGAAACGAAAATATCTTAGATATCAAACTTAGCATTTATGTTTAGCATCTTCCAAGCTGGAAAATCTTCACCCCAAACTACCTTTTATATGGTAATTTTTTTGAAAATTATGTTTTTCTTAAATATGGCTCTAACGAATTTTGTTAAAATACCCTATATTAAAGATATTTACATCGCAAATGAAATTTATATCATAAATTTTCCTGGTAATGCTTCTGAAGACCTCTTTATTCTGATTGAACTTTGCTGAATTTTGCATAATTGGTAAACCGTAAGAGATAGACAAAACGTATCACACAAAAAATTTTAGATCACTTTAAAACACACAATTTATATCATATAGGTTTTTTTCGTGGCAGAGCCTCTGAACACCTCTTCTTTCTGGATAAATTTTGCATAATCGATAAACCGTTAGAGACAAAAATGTAGATATCTTTAAAACACACAATGTTTTTCATATAACTTTTTTTGTGTAGATACAAAAGTTTTCGAGATATTCGTATTATTGGTTTCTATTTTCAGATAGTTGAAATTTTCTCAAACGAGAAATTCTTATCCGTGTCATTTCTCTTTTAGTTTACTCCTGGCCATGAAAAGATAACCCATTTCAATGATAATCAGAGAAGACAGGTTTTAAAATATTTTAATGTAGCTTTAACCTACTTTAATGTTCTCATAGTTCTCTTCTGTTTATGAAGAACTAAGTATTAATACCATGTTGGTAATGGTTATCTCGATTAGCGTGAAGCAAAAAGAAGAACAATCTTTTGTAGGAAGTTAATATGCTAAGCAGGTAGAGAAAGCTCTGTAAATGAAATACATAAGGTTTTTATTAATTTTATGTTTGGTTAGGAGGATACACACACCCCCTCTGGAACCGTCTTTGATAAACAGTGAACGTTTTTTATGTTCATTTGCACTGTAATTTTTTTTTTTCATTTGTATAGCCAACTTTAACTTGTATGGTCATATCGGGGGCTTTGACTTGTGAAACAACTCATCTGATTACTTTTTATCATTAGGTTTACCATTTTATTTCTTTTTCTACACGGACTATGTACACAGTGTATGAGAAAGTATTGCATTCCACGCAAAAATTCGATACCAAGATATCACCGGAAATAAACGTTTTAAGGTCCCCTGTATAAAACACATTTTTAGAAAAAGTCCATGTGTGTCCATGCGTCTGTGAACACGATAACTCAAAAACTAAAAGTCAGTAAAATACCAAACTTGACATTTAAGTTTAGTATCTTCTAGGAATGCGATTTTAAGAAAAATTCCCCCACACCAAGCTACCCTTTCCATGGAAAAAAATTCGAAAATTTTCATTTTCTCAAAAATTGCTCTAACAATTTTGATTAAAATTCCGTAAAGCAGATATTTATATTAAAAATAAAATATATATCTTTAATTTTCCTGGAAAAGCCTTTGAAGACATCTTTATTCTGAAGGAATTTTGCTGAATTTTGTATAACTGGTAAACTGTAAGATATATACAAAAACTTACTACAAAAAATGTTAGATCACGTTAAAATACTCAATTTATATCATATACATTTTATTCGTGGAATTGAGCATTTCTGAGATATTCTTTGTTATTTGTTTCAGATTTAGAATACTTAAAACGTTTCTCGCACAGAAAGCTGTGTCGCCCTCCGTGGTAATGGTTACCATGCTAACTTCATATACCCAAGGTCGCGGGTTCAAACCCGGTGGAGGACGATGGATTTTTTCGGGTGTAAAAAATCCTTAGCATGGCTTCCTTCAAAAGGGAAGTAAAGCTGTGGGTCCCGTGTCGTTGATTTGCGGCACGTAAAAGAACCTCAAGCCTGATGAGAGAGGCCTCTGAGCAAAATTAAGCGGTCTTTCACGCCCAATATAGAATGGGACGCTGAGAATCAAAGCGGTTAAAGAGCGTCCATAAATAACAGCACATTTCATTTTCTTTTTACAGAAAGCTGTAAACTCTAGGCCCTGCATAGAAACAGATTTCAATCATATGGCAACCAGCTTTTAAAAGATTTGACTATCCCTTTGGCTTAGTGTATTCTCTTATTTACCTTATACTTTCAAGAAAACATTTCTGTTAATGTTTATCTCGATTGGCATGAAATAGAGAGAAGAATAACCGTTTTGATAATAATTTATTACAGAGACGAAGAGAGAAAGTTATGTGAATAGGACACATCATATTTTATCATTAAACACACGCATAATAATTTTCACATACATACTACCAGACTCTGTGGGGGGTAGGGAATAATTCTGGTTAAAGAAAAATTCCGCTCCCCAGCTGAATGATGATGATGGGTCATTAGCGGCCATATAAAACAAAATGAAATCAAACACAAAAGGTAAAATAACAATATAAAACAGAAATAAAAGATAAAAGAAGAAAGGCAATTAAAAACAGTGAAATAAAACGAAAATGTGTTAAAACTTTAGGAAAATGTAAAACATACTCTAAAGAAGCAAAAAGGACAAAATATACTAAAAACTCGGTCAAATGGGTAAACGGATCAGGTGCTAAAAACAGTTAAAATCTTGAAAACCCATGAACTTCCGCTCCGTTACAACCCGTCGCTAAAAGTAAACAAAAAGCCAAATCCTGAATGGACTGATCAAATTCGATAAAAAGTTAAAAATCTATCGATCGCTCAGTAGCTAACGGCAAGGACGAGGGAGACCGGCAGTTAGAAAGTGGAACGAGGAGCTGCTAGAGCACCTTACACTAGCAGCACATACCGTACCAGCGCCAGCCGG
This sequence comes from Hymenopus coronatus, assembly GCA_030762935.1. Lineage (NCBI taxonomy): Eukaryota > Metazoa > Arthropoda > Insecta > Mantodea > Hymenopodidae > Hymenopus > Hymenopus coronatus. The sequence continues at coordinate 36,541,647 of CM060897.1, forward strand.
GAATCGGGTGAGAAGTCTGCTCGCTGACTATTCGACCACGGAGGCAGTCTCTGTAACATTATATATTGCATAGTTTGGTGTTCCCAAATTGATTTAGAAACCCCCTGCTGTAAGAAGGGAGAGGGGGTTTTCTTAATCAGACGCAGGTGCTGAATAAGCTCTCCTCTCTCTCTCTCTCGCTTCCGGTCCAGCAACATATTTACTTTACATAGGCCTCGGCGGGGCTGTGAAACAATAAGGCAAAGTGGCTATTGTTAATGCGGTGATCGCCTTGTCAAGCACTTCACAGCAAACAATGACATGCCCCGCCCTCATTTCCCTTTCATCGCCTGGTGATGTTCGGCAGCTCACGCGATCGGTTAACCGTGCAGTAGCAAACGGAAATCTATTGCTCGCGTGAACTGCTTGCCAGAAATCCTCTTCTATTCTCGACGAAAGTTTTCGTCTTTACTGCCGTGCAGTTTTACTTTCTCTGCCGGCACTATGTACGTATATAACGCGTTGTATTCCACCCTAAAATTCGATATCGAAATTTCAACAGAAATACGCGTTTGGAGAGCCCCTGACTAAAACACATGTATGTTTACGTTCCCTAGCACGTATATTTTTCTTCAAAACACGATAGCCCTCAAGTGAGCGCTCCCCCCTCCCTTCCACTGGGCAATAGTGCTACTATTAGCCCATAACGTCCCCTGGGGGCACGGGCCTCTCCAGTTAGTCATTCCAGGAAGGATCCTCCTTTTGATCTTAATCACTCAGATAATTTCTTCCTAATACCATGGTGTTCCCTATTATAAAATGCGTCATTGTTTTAAGAGTTAATTTATATGTTTTTGGTCCATTGTATGCACTTAAACACTTCTCTATACGCACTATGTACATAGTGTATAGAGAAGCTATTGCACTCCACCCAAAAATTCGATACCAAGATTTCACCGGAAATATATGTTTTAGGGTCCCCTTTATCTAAAAAAAAGCATTTTCACAAAAAGGTCTGTGTGTGTGTGTGTGTGTGTGTGTGTGTCCGTGTGTCAGTGTGTCCGTGTGTCTGTATGTCCGTGTGTCTGTGAACACAATAACTCAAAAACGAAAAGTCGGTAACATATCAAACTTAGTGTTTAAGTTTAGTATCTTCCAGGGAAACGACACGAAGAGTTTGAGAAAAATCTACCCTTTACAAGGAACTTTTTTCGAAAATTTTAATTTTCTCAAAAATGGCTCTAACGATTTTGATTAAAATTTCGTATATTAAAGATATTTACCTGACAAATAAAATGTATATCTTGAATTTTCTGGAAATAGCCTCTGAAGAGTAGTTTATTCTGGATGAATTTTACTGAATTTTGAATAACTGCTAAACCGTAAGAGATAGACAAAAACTTAATACACAAAAAATGTAGAACACGTTAAAACACATAATTAAGTTATATACATTTTTTTCGTGGAGTTAGTCGTTTTTGAGAAATTCCTTATTTTTGGTTTCTGCTATGAAAAACATACTTTTCTCATACAGGAATTTGTCAAACAAAGGAACTTTAGTGACATAGCAACCAGCTTTTGACTATCACTTTAACCTTTGGTACTCCCTTTTCGCTTCTACTTACAAGGAAGCAAGTAATATGGTTATTTCTGCTATTTTTTTACTGATTAGTATGAAGTAAATAGAAGTATAAGCTTTTAAGAATAATTTGTTGCAGAGATGTAGAGAAAGTCATGTGAATGGTACACATCAGATTTGTTTCTACTGATTAACACTGGTTATCTTGACTAAAGCCGATGTCCAACGGTCAAATATTTTGGCTCAATACTCTTCAAACTACAAATTGGATCATGGGGCATCGGATAATTTCATTGTATACAATTTCTGTCCTATTTTTGGTCCAATTCCAGTTTGCTACAACAGGATACAGCGGTTTCTAATTTTTGGTTCAAACGTGTGAGCTGTTAGTAATGACGTAATAAGATGGCAGCTAGCGCTGGGTCTTCCTTCCCGTTCACGTGATTGTGTGAAAATTTACTATATCTTGTAGACTTTGTCCTAAATAATAGGGTTATAGTAGCTGAGCTATGGATGAAATACACGTTTTCTTGTGCGGCTGAGATTTATGAAATCATGAGTCGGGTATTTATAACCCCTGCAAATATATTTTATCGGATCCATTTGTACCTAATGATTTCTCAACCAAAATATAAAAACGTGATTGCTGGTTGATTTGCTGGTATGGACTACCACATATTTGTGTATTGGCGAGTGATTTTTGCCTCAACTAAGAACAGCAATTTTCCAAACAAATTTTCGTCCATTCTAAGGGGGTTAAAATAATTTACAGTGTCAGAAACGATTTCATTTTGCAGCATATGTATGTAGTACACCTTTTCCTTGGCCTGAATTCCTACGTTCCAGCCATGGTCTAGTCTTGATTTTTTCTTTCTTTTATAATATGTTGTTGCAATGGATACATAAACTAAGCTTGCAGTAGCAAATTTAAATAATTGTGGATCAGCAACCACCACCTTTTTCTATCAGCTGTTCATGTGCATGCGAGAAATATTTGGATCAACACACACTTCCGTGGGGTAGGAATGGAGAAATTGCACACAACGTTCACGTTGTATAAAATATTTTGGACCAAATTTTGACCGTGGGACATAGACTTAATGCATTATGTACTTGTGTTCCATGTAGCGTCTTGATGTGATGCTGCCATCTCCTGTCTTTCGCTGTGGTGGTCCATCTGTTGCCAAATGTTTTCTTGATATCGTCTGACCATCTTGTTCGTTGAAGTGCCGCTCTTCGTCGTGTTCTCGGTTCACATATTGGTAGTCTGTGTGTCACATCTCATGATGTGTCCCGCCCATCTCCTTTTTACTTTATCTATACGTGCAATGTACATAGTGTGTAGAGAAGGAATTGCACACCTCCCAAAAATTCGATATCGAGATTTCACCGGAAATATATGTTTTAGGGTCTTCTGTATCCAAAAAAAAGTATTTATATGTTAATCTAGATAAGCATTAGCAGAAACGGTATTATTTGTTTTCTTGTAAGTACAAGGTAAACAAGACAATTCACAGGCTAAAGCGATAATAAAATCTTTTAAAAGTCGGTTGCCATGTGGTTGAAATCCGTTTCTATACATTGCCGGGAGTTGAAAATTCCCGTGTGAGAAAAGTTTTAAGTATTTTAAAACTGAAACTCACCGTGTCGTGGCCGAGTGGTCAGACCATCGCCTCTCACCTAGGCGGCCCGGGTTCGATCCCCAAGCGACCACATATGGGATTTTTGGTGGACAAAGCGGCGCAGGGGCGTGTTTTCTCCGGGTTTTCTGATTTCCCCCGCCATCACATTCCATGATCATCAGTATCACCGACTGCAGTCCATATGTAGTAAAAGCGGGTGTTAAACACTATCCAAAACAACTAATAACAAGGAATATCTCAAAAATGGTCATCCCCACTAAATATGTTTATGACATAAATTGTGTGTTTTAAAGGGATTTACACTCTTTATGTAGTAAGTTAATGTCTAACTCGATGAGAAGTTTTCATATGGAATATAATGCTGCTGCTACCTGCTATAGGGTAGAGCATGTTAACGCGGGGGACACCTCGGCAACTGCGACCCGGTACGGATCTATTACGGCGTACCACCTCCCACCGGGGGAAGGGATGGGAGGAGGGGAAACCACAGACCAGCACAAAGGAAACGACGGAACTAAGCACAGAGACACTCGGAAGTCTCACACTACGGAGGCTATACAACGCCGGGAGGCCGGAAGGAGGCATCTACAACGGCACCTAGCCTCAACCAGCGCAACCAGGGGGAAGAGAGTTTTACTCAGAACAAGCAACCGTGCCATCTGCCTTCAGAGCCTTAAGCTGTGCTGACCTGAAAGATGAAGAAGGGAAATGAAATGAATCAGCATTTACCTAAGCAGCCCCAGGAACACCACGGAAAACCCCAGGGCTAGAGTGAGCGGTCAACGGGGACCGAAGCCAGACCTCCTGAATGCCAGTCCCAGACGAAACCTCTGAGCCACCTGGGTACGCGGCAGAGAAAATAAATACTGCACAAGCCCTGCTTCCCTTTAACTGTAAACTTTTAAAGGGAAAGTCACCTGGGTAGCACATTACGTTAATAACCGTCTCTTTACAATCAGCTGTTTGCATCACACGGGAGGGAGGAGCAGTATTCAAAGAAAGATAGATAGATAAGGTAGAATGAAGCAAGTTGAAGTAGTGATGACTGGAACATCTGAATATTAACAATGGCAGTTTGGCTAGGGAGAAGTAATCGATCCAAGTGTAGCCTGGATGTGACAAGTTACTCTGCCGGAATATAGGACGGCTGCACTTATACTTGCTCCTTAGAGGTGATGCAACGAGTTGCAATCCACAGCATTCGCATGACCTACTCTACCTTCTCTCTACAAAGTATTTTCGCAAAATATTAATTAAGGTGAGCCCAATAAGTCCTTAGCAAAAGATCGAAAAACAAATAATGTAACCCCCTTTTAGCTCGATATAATTTTCCCAGCGTGTCTCTAACTGCTTTAAGCCTTCCAAAGATTTCTGAAGGTCCTCAAAATAGGTATCTGTTTGGGAGAGGACCTCTTTCTTAGACGAATCGTTTTCCGCTGAATCACTTTTTTCAAGTCTGGAAATAAAAAAGTCACTAGGGGCCAAACCTGGAGCATACGGTGGATGTTGTAGTAATTTGAATCTTAATTCTACGATTTTCGCCATCAAAACCGGGCAGGTGTGTACCCTTGCATTGTCTTGAAGGAAGAGATTCTTTCCCATGTGAGGGCGTTTTTTCTTGATTTCTCTTTTCATTTTTGTAGTGTTCAACGCCCGTTTTACTACCACAGACGATGACACTGGTGATACATGGTATGAAGACGTAGCACCGGTGGAATGCCATGGTAGGAGAACCCGGAGAAAACCCACCTCTGCGCCCTTTTGTCCACCACAAATCTCACATGCGGTCTAGGCGAGAGACGAATGGTCTAACCACTCAGCCATGGCGCAGCCTCTTATCCGTTCAACCGGTGCAGTAACGATTCACAATACTCTCCATTTATCGCTGTTCCTTTCTGCAAGTTCTGATTCCGCGTGCATCCCAAAATAAAATAAAAAAAAAAAAAAAAAAAACCAAGGGCATTCCCACCTTTGCCTTCTTCGGAGCCTTTAAAATCCCACTGTTTTTCTGCGCTTTTGGCTCTGGAGTGTAGTAGTGTATCCAAATTTCATCTACAGTTATGTATCGACGCAGAAACTCATCAGGATTGTGCTAAACCAGCATCCGAATCGATCACACCATTGCCTTTATTCTACATTGAGAGAAAACGCGGCACCCAGCTTGTCGCAAACTTTATCAGACCTAATTTTTGGTAATATGCCTGAGGCCTCTACTATTTTGAGAACTTTGATTCGTCGATCACTCAAAACCAAATCCTAGATTTTGTCAATCATTTCGGAGGAAATCACTTCTACTGGGCGTCCGGCCACATTTAAAATCATGTATCCAGTTGAAAATTGTTGCAAATGCAGGAGTAGATGTGCCATGAACTTCATCCAAATCGGCTTTTATTTCTATCTTAGGCTGAATCCTTTTGTGTTGTTTTATATCAACATACAATAAATAATCATATGGAGATAAATTAAAATGACAATGAAAAATAAATATTTTGTCTGGATTGGTGTTGCTGTTATTACAGTCCGATATAACGCAGTTCGAAATTGTTTTAATTTTTCAACCATGCGATTAATCGCCTTTGCATTAGTGCAAGTATAATAGATGTTTATATTTACCTCACTGTTTTATTACTCCACGATCAATGTCATATAGTACATTATCGAATATGTTTACGCGCTATTACTTTGTGATGCCACGAAAGACTAAGTAGATTACTTTCTCTATACGTACTATGTACATAGTGTATAGAGAAGGTATTGTATTGCACCCAAAATATCGATACCGAGATTTCAACGGAAATATATATTTTGTGAGCCCTGAATCCAAAAACAATCATTTTTAGAAAAATGTCAGTGTCTGTGTGTGTGTGTGTCTGTCTGTCTGTCTGTGTGCGTCTGTGGGCAGCATAGCTCAAAAGTGAAAAGACCGTTAAAACCAAATCTGGTATTTAAGTTTGGTATCTTCCAAGGATGCGACACGAACATTTTCAAGAAAATCCCCCTACTACAAACTACCCTTTGCATGGAATCAGAAATTGTTGATTTTCTTAAAAATGACTTTGATTAAAATCTCGTAGATCTAAGATACTACCTGACAAATAAAATGTATATCTCTAATTTTCTGGGAATAGCATATGAAGACTGCTTTATTCTGGACGAATTTTACGGTTTTTGCATAATTGCTAAGCCGTAAGAGATGGACAAACACTTACCACATAGAAAATCTAGAGCACATTAAAGCACACAATTTATGTTATATACATTTTTTTCGTGGAGTTGATCGTTTTTATGATATTCCTTGTTTTTAGTTTCAGCTTTGAGAAACTTATACTTTTCTCATACAGGAATTTGTCAACTCCTGTCCAAACAAAAAAAGGAACTTCAGTCTCATAGCAACCAGCCTTTGACTATCACTTTAACCTATGGTACTCACTTATTTAGCTTCTACTTACAAGGAAGCAAGTAATAAGGCTATTTCTGCTAATGTTTTCTCAATTAACATGAAGTAAATAGAAGTCTAAGCTTTTCAACAATATTTTGTTGCAAAGGTGTAGAGAAAGTCATGTGAATGGAACACATTAGACTTTTTTTCTTATATTGGCAATGTTGAAGTTATTACTACAATCGATGAGAAAGATATAGTTTTGCGAGGTTTTGTAGACATTCCATGAAATGATGTCACCCTCCGTGATGTAATGGTTATCATATTAACCTCTAAAACCCAAGATTTCAGGTTCAAGCCTGGCGGAAGTGATGGATCTTTTCAGACACAAAAATTCTTAGCTTGGCTTCCTTCGGAAGTGAAGTAAAGCCGGTGGTCGCGTGTAATGTTTATGTGTACGAAAAACAACACCATACCTTATAAGAAAAAACTTATTGAGGAAAATGATCGGCCATTTCGCGTCCGCAAGCCACGATTTGGTCCTAAGTGCCATCTGTGCGAGACAAGCTGATCCCTCATCACTGTGGTACACAGTGGCGAACTCACGAACTAGAAATTAAAATCCGATAATGGAAACATCCTAACGACGCCCTTTGCCTCGCTTAGAAGCTAGAGAAAATACTATTATATCACTACACGAAATAAAATAATTATTCGTGTGATATAGGACGAAATTTCGGATTTTAAGCTAAACTTTAATTTATTGTTCCAATGAAAATAACTCAGTGATACATTTTTTCAAATTATTCACATCAAAAGTCCAGTTTTACAGTAAATGAGTTTACAAATAGATGTGTCATATTGTCATTTAGTCCTAGTTAAGGACTTTATGTACTCTTCGAACCTCTTGATTTTTCAAAAGTTAATCATTTATTTCTCAGAATTGGACTATTGTTTCGAAAAACTACATGACCATTTTCTTTTATGTGCTCATGAGAGGCATTATATTTTTTCTTTAAAAAAAAGAAGAAAAAATTGCACTGTGTGGACATATTTAGCAAAACTGTTGGAAACAATTTGCGAGAAAATGAAGTTTAAAGTTAGGAATGGCCATTAATAAGCATGCGCCTACCAATTTATAGCTTCAGTTAATTGGCTGTTAAAGTGTGCCAAGAAGGAAAACAAATGTGTGTATATTTTTAAGTTTACAATGCAAATAATTTTGTTATGAATTTCTTTTTTTAAATTTTTCACAATTTTGGTCAAATTTCACCTTAACCGTTGTTTCCGAACAAGCCGTGTATATAACAGAAGTTGGTAGAGTCAGACCGGAAAATTCAATGCCATAGCTGGGATTTGAACCACGGAACTCCTGCACGCTAACCCATTGTTGTAACCACTGAACTACAATTGCAACGTGCCGACTCGGCATTTAACTCTACTGGTTCGTACGTTTATCAGTAAACCACTAGGAGATCTCAAATTATTTTCAGATGAAATACTTCAATGGCGACTTACAATGTCGTAAGTGCTTTGTAAAAATCCGTAGTCCCAAATTATGTCACTCATAGCTCAGAAACATGGATATTAAATCCATCTTAAAAATAAAAAAGTTGAGCCATGGAAATGGACTATCCCTGATGATCTGGAAGGCGGTTTAGGATCAACCTACAATTTTTTATTTCGTTCAGCACGATCAATTGAGAATATGAACACATGGTGACGATACATTCAAAGAACGGTTTGCTCCTGGGAAAAGAACTCAGGGCAGAACTAGAAGAACACGGCTAAATTATGTGACAAAAGCAATGAAGATAAAAGGATTGGGTGTGGTGGAACAGAGAGAGATACGTAGGCACAGAATTAAAGAACAGTATTCACTTGAGTACAGAAATATGTCAAATGTAAAATCCGTAAAAAATAAATAAAAAAATACAAAATAGATATATTAACTTACTCTACATTTCATTTAAACTATGTTCCCGGGAATAAGTAATTACTAATACTACTACGCCATTGTGGATTATCTCTGAAGAGAGAGCTACCTCTGGATGTTTAGGATTCAAACCCGAGTAAGTGGAGAATTTAGTGTCCCAGCGGTTGTCAAAGAAGCTGAAGGTTAGAACAATTGTTGGAGAGCGAAAAAATAGTGCTCAAATATCAGGAATGGCATTGAAATTTTGAGATGATTCTAACTTTAATAATACTGAAGATATACTACAAGATTCAGCAACACCTACCAAGACCAACACTGACATAACTAGGTGAGCCTGACGGGAAATGTTATGCTAGGATATACAGCAACACGATCATGGCCAACACTAACATAAGCGAATGACCATGGCCGAAGATTTTATTCTGGGAGATACAGCAATACATACCATGACCAACAATGACATAACGAGATGAATATGACTCAATGTATTACTCTAGGAGATACAGCAACACTTACCATGACCAACACTATCATAAGCAAGTGAATATGACTGAAGCTATACTTTACTGGGAGATATTGGCAACATTTACCATGACCAACACTGCCATAACCAAGTGAACATTAGTGAACATACATTATACTGGAAGATTCAGCAACACTTACCTTGACCAACACTGATATAACGAGGTGAAAATGACTGATGATGTTACTCTGGGAGGTACAACAACACTTACCATGATCAAAACTGGCATCAGCAAGTGAATATGGCTGATGATGTTACTCTGGGAGATACAAAAAACACTTACCATGATCAACACTGACATCAGCAAGTGAACATGACTGAAGATGTTACTCTAGGAGATACAAAAAACACTTACCATGATCAACACTGACATCAGCAAGTGAATATGGCTGAAGGTGTTACTCTGGGAGATACAAAAAACACTTACCATGATCAACACTGACATCAGCAAGTGAACATGACTGAAGATGTTACTCTAGGAGATACAAAAAACACTTACCATGATCAACACTGACATCAGCAAGTGAACATGACTGAAGATGTTACTCTAGGAGATACAAAAAACACTTACCATGATCAACACTGACATCAGCAAGTGAATATGGCTGATGATGTTACTCTGGGAGATACAACAACACTTACCATGATCAACACTGACATCAGCAAGTGAATATTACTGAAGATGTTACTCTGGGAGATACAACAACATTTACCATGATCAACACTAACATCAGGAAGTGAATATGGCTGATGATGTTACTCTGGGAGATACAACAACGCTTACAATGATCAACACTGACATCAGCAAGTGAATATGACTGAAGATGTTACTCTGGGAGTACAACAACACTTACAATGATCAGCACTGACATAAACAAGTGAACGTGGCTGAAGATTTTATTCTGGGAGACACAGCAACAAATACCATGACAAACACTGACACTACGAAGTGAACCTGGCTGAAGATGTTACTTTGGGAGACACAGCAACACTTGCCATAAGCAAGTGAACATGACTGAGATACAGCAAAACTTACCATAACCAACACTGACTTAAGCAAGTTAGCATGATGAAGATGTTACTCTAGGAGATACAACAACACTTACCACGACCAACACTGCCATATTCAAGCGAATATGAATGAAGAAGTTACACTGGAATATACAGCAACACTTACCATGACCAACACTGCCACAAGCAAATAACCATGACTGAAGATTAACCTCTGGGGGATACAACAACACTTACCATGACCAACACTGTCATAAGCAAGTGAACATGATGATGTTACTGGGAGATACAGCAAAGCTTACTATGATCAACACTGATATAAATAAGCAGGTGATGCCCCCTTAGGATATACAGTAACACTTTTCATGAATACGATATAACAGAAATGGAGATGTGACACTAGGATATACAGCAGCACTTACCATGACCAACACTGACAAAAGCGAACCGGATATGCCACACTAGGATATACAGCAACACTTACCATGACCAATACTGACATAAGCGAACAGGAGATGCCACACTAAGATATACAGCAAAACTTACCATGACCAACACTGACAAAAGCGAGCCGGATATGCCACACTAGGATATACAGCAACAATTACCATGACCAACAGTGACATAAGCAAACAGGATATGCCACACTAGCAATACAGCAAAACTTACCATGACCAACACTGACATAAGCAAGCAGGAGATGCCACACATCACCACTTACCATGCACAGTAATATAAAAGAAATGAAGATGTTAAACTAGGATGTAGAGCAACCCTTACCATGACCAACAGGAGATGCCTCACTAGGATATACAGCAACACTTAACATGAACAATGACGCAAGTGAAATGGAGATGTTACACCAGAAACGACAGCAACACTTACCATGAGCACTGACATAAGTGAAAAGGAGATGTTACATAAGAATATACATGAACACTTACCATGACCAACATTGCCATAAGCAAGTGAACATGACTGGAGATGCTGCACTGGGAATCTGTGCTGGACCAAATAACGTAATCTTCCGGCCACATAGTCACTCACATATCTACACTGAACCACAACAACGGAGCGATACAGGGATATATTTTGTTTTGGGATGCAACCGGCAAGACAGATCCGGGCTGGTGGGCGCCTGTTCGACCCGGAAGATCGACCACGACTGGCAGTGGGATAGAGCGAGCTCCGGGGGCTCCGGGACAGAGAGGGAGGGAGATAGAGCGTCAAGGGTGGAAAGAGAGAGTGAAAGCGTTTACGCACTAAGGTATATCGGTAAGTTTTAAAACTACATTTATGCCACGTAAGCTAATCTTACCCCACCGTTAAGTGCGGATGCAGGCGAGGAAACCTTGTAACTTACCGCACACGTAACGCAAGCGCGAGAACTTATAATGGGTTTACTAACACCTACTATTTGTTCGCATAGAGAACGGTGAAACTAGAAAACTATTGTTAATTTTTTCAGTTTTACTATTGATAAGCTTTGCTTCTTTAAGCTTACTGATTGTTTAATATTTTTATCTACCAATCTCTTTCTTAAAGGAGATATCGTAATAAACTGAACATTTTGGTATCGAGGTTTCTTTGTTTTGAGGTCAGTCAGCCAGCGTAACTCAAAAGCAACGGGTTCAATGACCTCCACATTTCGTACTTATATGAGGCTGTTGAAAGATTCAAAGCTCGCCTCTGTAGTTGGTGATAACGTGTTGCCTTATTTTCAAAAGGTCCCAAAGTCGAATCTCTGTTAGGATGACTCTCCTGAATAAGCTTTTATTCGGGGTTTTGCCTTATTCTGAGAACGTAGGGTAACTCTAGTGCCATGGACCCCAACTTCATTTAGCACTGTTTCACCAATTTCAGTAACCAATCGTCTGATGTCATAAACGTTAAACTTAAAAAAAAAAAGCGAAAGAAAGAACGATATAAAAATAGATTCAAAATGATGATTTTTAATAAATTATGTCACAAACAATGTTATACAAATAAAATCATTCCGATGTTTTATTTTAAATGACATTAAAATATAAATATTGTAAATAAGATATATAACTTGAATTTTCTGAAAATAGCCTGGAGTATCACTCCAAAAGTGTTGAAATTCCTTGTCTGGTAAGTATATACAGAAATATTATAGGGAACACGTACAAACCTTGGATTTACAATTTCTGCCAGATAACTTTACTGGCACTAAACTCCAAAGTACAATTAGATTTTTATCCTTTTATTTACAAAATTTAATTAACTATACCGAAAACCACATAGAGTGGAACAATTTAAAAACTAAAATATACCGAGAAATGAAAACGCAAGAAAAAAGTAAAAAAAAAAAAAAATTATGATGTGTTCTATTCAGATGACTTTCTCTACTATATATATATATATATATGTATGTACTTTATGCTATGCAAGAAAATAATAGAAATTTTCTTATTACTTGTCTCCTTAGTCTACTTATAAATAGAACGGAAATAAGGTAATACACTACACTAAAGCGATAGTGAAATCTTTTAAAAGCTAGTTGCTATATGATTGAAGATCCTTTGTTTGTATTGCCAGGAATTGATAAATTCCCGTACGGGAAAAGAGTAAGTATTTTAAAACTGAAACCAATAAAAAGGAATAACTAAAAAACGATCAACTCCACGAAAAAAATAAATAGACAACCTAAATTGTGTGCTTTAAAGAGTTTTTTCTATTGAGTAAGCTCTTGTATATCTTTTACACTTTACCGGTTATACAACATTCCGCAAAATTCATGATGTACATTTTATTTTCCATATATATATATATATATATCTTTAATATATGATATATTATTCAAAATCGTTTGAGCCATTTTTGAGAAAAAGAAAACTTTTTCCATGTAAAGAGCAGTTGAGGGTGGGAGAATTTTCTTGGATATCTTCGTGTGGCATCCTTGGAAGCTAAATAACAAGGGTGGTCGTTAACGGACTTTTCGTTTTTGAGCTATGCTGCCCTCACACACACACACATACACACACAAACATACGGACATTTTTCTAAAAATGCCTTTTTTGGATTCATGAGGTCTCAAAACATTTATTTCCGGTGAAATCTCTGTATTGAATTTTGGGTGTCATACAATACCTTCTCTACACACTATGTACATAGTACGTGTAGAGAAATAAAAATAATTTTAAGGGAAAGGTTCGCACGCATGTGTGTGTGTGTCTTTGATCAGCATGTCTCAAAAATGAAAAGTCGGTAACATACCAAACTAGATATTTAAGTTCAGCATTTTGTAAGGATGCGACACAAATATTTTCAAGAAAATGCCCCATCCCAAATTACCTTTTACATGGAAAATGTTACGAAAATTTTGAATTTATCAAAAACTTCTATAATGATTTTGTTTAAAACACCTTATACTACAGATAATTTACATGACAAATACATTGTATATCTTGCATTTCCTGGGAATAGGCTCTGAAGTCCTCTTCATTCTGAATGACTTTTGTATAAGTGGTAAACCGTAAGATATAAGAGAGAAGTTAGTCCACGAAAAATGTAGATATCGTCAAAGCACACAATTTATGCCATATATTATCTATTTTTATATATTTTTGATGACTATTTTTTTTTTCTTTGTGGAGTTACTCATTTCCGAGATATTCCTTGTAATTGGTTTCAATATTAAAATACTTAAACTTTACTCAAAAGGGAAGTCGTCGTCATTCATTTCATATATCTGTTTTATTCAAAGGCCATACAAGGAGAACCACATTTCAATCACATATCAACCAGCTTTTAAAAGATTAGACTGTCGCTCTAGTCTAGTATATGCCACTATTTCCCTTCTTCTTATAAGGAACTAAGTAGTAAGATCATTTCTGCTAATTTTTACTTCGTATAGTAAGAAGTACTACTTGTCTGACGAAAGAATGCAGTTGTTTGGACAGATCGCTGGTGAGGCATGGCACCGTTTAGAGCGGTCAGAGAAGGCTGGAATATAGTGTAGTACAGTCTGACCATCAAAACATCAGCACATCGTACGTAAACAGGAATAAAGTAAACGATCCACAACAAGCTAAACTTGCTGTTTTCTTTATTACTAATGAATATTAATTTTCTACTTTGTGAGTGAATGACTACGCGCGGCGGTGTTTGCATTTTGACTTGATTCGAACCCGTCCACCGTAAGAGACTCAACTGCTGCATTTCAGTATTGTCAAACTGTACAGGACATGCACCGGGAATGGTGACGTAATACCGCGTATCTGTTTGTATTTACGCAAGCTTCCACACGTGGCCGCCTGCATTCATTCTTCAGACAGGTAATACTTAGAGATATAACGGTTTGTAAGGCTAGTTTTTCACAGAATAGGTAGAAAAAGTCATGTGAATGAAATCGCCAGCTTTGTAATCAGAGCATGTCTAAACATGTATTTCTGGGAAAATCTCGGTGCGGAATTTTTGGGTGAATGCAATACCTCCTACCTACTACGTACGTATATGACAAAGAATGTAAAGCTACATCAAATACAATACAATATTTTAGTTTACATTTACCTACTTAATGAATAAATGTTTGGAAAAGTATAAAGAAAGCCTCACGTTTGGTAAACACGAACGACAAACCAGCAAGGAGTATGAAAGAACGGCTAGAGGCGCTGTGAAGTTCGGCTACCCGTGCATCACTTGCCCGCCATCTATATTAATTACCCCGTACGTAACACACGTCCCATTTTTTATCGTCTGCCGCATAACAATGAGATGGAGCGGTTTGCATGGAAGAGAAAAACCCTGCTCTGGAACACCAACATGAATTATGATAGGAGAAAGGCGCCTTTGTCATATTTCCAAATGTCTCTCTTTCTAGCCCTCTCTTATAAATACTTGTGCTGGTTTTTGTGGTACTTGGTACTTTTTATACTGACACTGAGATGCTAATTACCACACATTGGGGCTTCTTTTGAACCCGTGCTTGCAATTTTGCATTAGCGCATTCTTTTCCAGGTTTATTACTTTCTCTATCGTTTTCCTATGCTAGGCTGAGGTACTACTGAATTGTATTAAAAATTCGGATTCACTATTCCCTCGAAAGTAATGGCATTGAAAGCTATTCAGATAGCTTTCTCCACTTGTTCTGCAAACAAACTCTGATATAAATATTGTTAAAACAGAAATTACCAACAAAAATTTCAATAATCATCCAGGAAAAGCTTTACTCCCTAGGTCCGGCACACACGTAAACCTGCACAGGTAAACCGGTGTGTGTGCAGGCTAGCACACACACACTCTATGGTAAAGATTATAACCCAAAAAGATCGCTTTAGTCGGTTTGTTAGTAGTCATGAAGTGTAAAAAAACGAAAACCCAAAACCTGGTGTAAATATAAGCTTGCAAAGAGAAATGAATACAGTAATAACAAGATTGCTAAAAGGGTTTTAAAGTATTTTATTTTTTTTTTAAATTATTTCATTTATATAGCCCTCTTTAACATCGAAGGTCATATCGGGGGCTTTGCATTGGGTTTAAATCGTTTTATTTTCCTCAAACACACACACAAACACATTCACTCTCACATTTATACTTCCAGACTCTGTGGGGGATAGGGAATAATTCTGGTTAAAGAAAAATTCCCCAACGAGGAATCGAACCCGGGACTCCCGGATGAGAAGTCAGCTCGTGATCACTCGACCACGGGGACAGGCTATTATATTATATGTATATATATATATATATATATATATATATATAAAATTAACGACTAAAAGCTTCGTCTAGCCACAACTAACCTAAAAACTGTACAGACGTACCGGAGGGTGAGAGAGAGAGGGAGAGGGATAGAGAGAAAGAGACGCGCGCGCTTGCGCTCAAGTTACACGCCTGCGCAGGTAGAAAGAATAAAAGTTCGATTCTTCTCCGGTCACCTGCGCAGGTCATTCATTACATCTGGGCATTATGACCTGCAGAGTTTGGCACACATGTTCCGATTTACCTGTACAGATAAACCTTACCGATATACCGAAACGTGTGTGCTGGACCTTCCAAACGATTATTCTTTAATCACCTTCATACTAATCCAGATAAACATTAGCAGAAATTGACTTATTTTTAAAAGCTGTCGCTATGCGACTGACATTGAAATTCGGATCTCTTTCCATAATCAAGAGTAAAACAAGAGAGACATGAAACGAATGACGACCTCCTGGTATTTTAAACCTACGGCTATAACAGGGAATATATTGGAAATTGGAAATTTAACGAAAAAATGAAAATGTGATGTAATCCATTCACATGACTTTCTCTATATCTCTGCAACACATTTTTGTTAAAACGTTTATGCGTCTATTTACTTCATACTAAGTGAGAAAACATTAGCAGAAATAGTCTTATTACTTGCTTCCCAATTAGTAGAAATGAAATAAAGGAGTAACATACGTTAAAGGGATAGCAAAAGATAGTTGCTATGTGACTGATGTTCCTTTGTTTGTATGGACAGGAGTTGACAAATTCCTGAGTGAGAAAAGTATAAGTTTTTTAAGGCTGAAACAAAGAACAAGGAATATCTTAAAAAAACGATCAACTCCACGAAAAAAATGTATAAAACATAAATTGTGTGTTTTAATGTGCTCTACATTTTTTGTGGGGTAAGTTTTTGTCTATCTCTTACGGTTTACCAGTTACAAAAAATTCCGTAAAATTCATCCAGAATAAAGTAGTCTTCAGACGCTATTCCCAGAAAATTCAAGATATACATATTATCTGTCAAGTATATATCTTTAATATATGATATTTTAATCAAAATCGTTAGAGCCATTTTTTAAAAAATCAGAATTTTCGAAAAGTTTTCCATGTGAAGGGTAGTTGGGAGTGGGGGGATTTTCTTGAAAATATTAGTGTCGCATCCTTGGAAGATGCTGAACTTAAATACCAAGTTTGGTATTTAACGGTCTTTTCGTTTTTGAGCTATGCTGCCCACAGACACACAGACACACACACACACATACACAGACAGACATTCACACACGGACATTTTTCTAAGAATGCTTTTTTTGGATTCAGGTGGTCTCAAAACATGTATTTGCGGTGAAATCTCGGTATCGAATTTTAGGGTACAATGCAATACCTTCTCTATACACTATGTACATAGTACGTATAGAGAAAGTAAAAATGAATATGGCATATTTTGTGTGTTTTAAGAGATCTATATTTTTTGTGAAGCAGATTTTGTCCATCTCTTACGGTTATTTGCAGAAAATTAAAGATATGCATTCATTCGTCATTAACATATCTTAAATACAGTGGGATTTCAATCAAAATCGCTATTTGAGAAAATAAAAATATTTGAACATTTTTTTTATGTTGGTTACTGGGGTGGAGGGATTTTCCTGGAAATCATCGTATTCCATCATTTGAAGATGCTGAACTTAAAAGACCTAGTTTTTTATTTAACGGACCTTTCGTTTTTGAGATATGCTGTCTACAGACAAACACACAGTGGTGTATTTTTTAAAAATGCCTTTTTTTCAGGGACCGTAAAAACACATATTTCTACTGAAATTTTGCTATCGAATTTTTAGGTGGAATACAATAAACTTCTCTACCTACTATTTACGTACATAGTATTTGTTAGAGAAGGTAATAAAAATGAGTTTGTGTCCATAGACACATCTTTCATGGAAACAAATAAAACACTTTAAAGAAACGCTGCCAAATGTATGAAAAGCCCCTTACTATTTTTATTTAAAAACAGCAGTAAATATGTTTGACATATTCAAGTAAAATAAAATGTATATTCGGTAGATCTGGGTTCTAATCCCGTGGACGGCTCAATTTGACTTGAGCATTCTTTCGGGTTTCCCTCATTGTCATTTTCCAAGGTAAATGCCGAATCGGTTATTAGTACGAGGGGCGCATAAAAAGATAAAAATACAAATTATTTGTGTTTTCATCATAATCTCCTTTTAGCTCGACACACTTTTCCCGGCGTTTCTTCAATTGTTTTAAGCCTGCCAATAAGTAGGATTTCAATTTACTTCATGTACATTTTTTTTTTTCGTGGAGTTAACCACTTTTTAGATATTCGTTGTTATTAGTTTCAGTTTTAAAATACTTTAAACCTTTCTCATACGGGAATTTATCAACTTCTGGCAATGCAAAGAAACGACTGTCGTTTTAGCCTAGTGTATTCCCTTATTACAGAGATGTAGAGAAAGTCATGTAAATGGAACACATCAGAATTTTTTAGACCATACTGCATAAAATACCACAGAAACTGCACACTGGAGAAGAAGATCTAAAAGGAAAACTTTCTAGGCTTGAGGACGAGAAATAACTAAATAACATCTGTCAGGGTGAGATTTGAACCGCAGACCTCCAGCTCAAGTGTCCGTTCATTAAAGACCTGTTGGCTTTTTAGCCTTTGCAAGAGGAAGTATACATTACATTAAGATTTTGAGATTTCACGAAAAGAAACGTTTTGGGATACACCAAATAAAATGGCTAAAAGCTAAAAATGAAATGTCGAATAAATACACTAGTTATATTAAAATACAACAATGCGATTTTAAGTAAACACTTCCACTTCAGATCAGGCTTTACATTGAAGATGCTTTGTTTATTTTTTGTTTTCTCACATCAGGATATAACAATTTTTATTATAATCACATTTTATTTTAAAGATATCTGAATAATTAAAATATATATCTTTCTGTAATACTATTAGTATTTTGTTAATTTATTTGGGTTGCTTTAACCTGTGGTCATATTGGGACTATACATTTGCATTTTTTTGACAAACAATCTATTATTATTATTATTATTATTATTATTATTATTATAGCAGCATTGACCATAAATTGTTATATAAATTAGTATATTTTTACTTTCTCTATACGCACTATGTACATAGTGTATAGAGAACGTATTGCATTCGACACAAAAATTCGATACCGAGATTTCACCGGAAATATATGTTTTAGGGTCCCCAATATCCAACAAAAGGCATTTTCACAAAAAGGTCCACGCGCGCGCGCACGCGTGTGTGTCCGTGTACCTGTGAACACGATAACTCAAAAACGAAAAGTCGGTAAAATACCAAACTTGGTATTTAAGTTTAGTATCTTCCAGGGATGCGACACGAAGATTTTGAGAAAAATCCCCCCACCCCCAACTACCCTTTACATGGAACTTTTTTCAAAATGTTCGATTTTCTCAAAGATGGCTGTAACGATTTTGATTAAAATTTCGTATATTATAGATATTTACCTCACAAATAAAATGTATATCTTGAATTTTCTGGGAATAGCCTCTAAAGAGTAGTTTATTCTGGATGAATTTTACTGAATTTTGAATAGCTGCTAAACCGTAAGAGATGAACCAAAACTTACTACACAAAAAATGTAGAGCACGTTAAAACACACAATATATGTTGTATACATTTTTTTCGTGAGTTCGTCGTATTTGAGGCATTCCTTATTTTTGGTTTCTGCTATAAAAAACTTATGCTTTTCTCATATAGGAACTTGTCAACTCCTATCCATATAAACAAAGGAAAACAAAGGAATTTCATTGACATAGAAACCAGCTTTTGACTATCACTTTATCCTATGGTAGTCCCTTATTTCGCTTCTACTTACAAGGAAGCAAGTAATAAGATTATTTCTGCACATTTTTTTTTTTTCCTGATTAGCATAAAGTAAATAGAAGTAGAAACTTTTTAAGAATAATTTGTTGCAGGGATATAGAGAAGGCCATCTGAATGGTACACATTAGATTTTTAAAGATGTGTACTATTGCTTATTTAGTGTATTAACATCAAGGGCATCAGATAAATCAAAATCGAATTTTTGGATGGAAAACAATATCTTGTCTATCTACTATGTACTTGAATATACAGAAAGTAAAAAGAAAAGTCCGTTAAACTCTAAGCTGGGCATTTAAGTATATTTCAAAGATGCGACACGAAGATATTCATGAAAATCCCTTCACCTCAAACTACATTTGTATGGATCATTTTTCGAAGTGTTGGATCTTCTAGTTTTGGCTCTAACGATTTTGATTAAAATGCCCTTTGGCAAATAAAAATGTGTATCCCAAATTTCTTGGGACTAACCCCATAAGTCCTCTTCCTCTGAATGGCACTTGAATAACTGATAAATCGTAAGAGATACACAAATATTTATTACACAAAAAATGCAGATCCCATTAGATATACAATTTATATGATATACATTATTTTCACATAGCTAACCATTTCAGAGGTATTCTCTGCTATTAGTTTCAATTTTAAAATGCTTACACTTTTCTCAAACGGGAAGCCTTCTTCCGTTTCATATATCTTTTGCTTTACTCCTGGCCATGGATAGTGAGCCGAATAGCAATGACAATCGCAAGATCCCTTTTACTTATAAGAAATTAAGTTATAAGACCATTCCTGTATCTTATTTAGAATTATGCAGATAAAAGCATGTTTTGGAAGAGTCCAAAAAGAGAAAGTCATGGGAATGGAACACCTATTTTTACTTTCTCTAGCCCGTATGTAGGAGTACTTAGTAGCTAGAAAGGGTATTGTAATCCGCCCAAAATTTGGATACCGAGATTCCGTAAATATATGTTTTGAAGTCCCCTGAGTTGAAAAAATCTGATGTGTACCATTCACATGACTTTCTCCATATCCCTGCAGCAAATAATTCATAAAAAGCCTATACTTCTATATACTTTATGCTAATCAGAAAAAATTAGCAGAAATAGTCTTATTACTCGCTTCCTTGTAAGTTGAAGCGAAATAAGGGACAACCGTAGGTTAAAGTGATAGTCAAAAGCTGGTTGCTATGTCCATGAAGTTCCTTTGTTTTCCTTTGTTTATATGGATAGGAGTTGACAAGTTCCTATATGAGAAAAGCATAGGTTTTTCATAGCAGAAACCAAAAATAAGGAATGTCTCAAGTACGACGAACTCCACGAAAAAATGTATATAACATAAATTGTGTGTTTTAATGTGCTCTACATTTTTTGTGTAGTAAGTTTTTGTCCATCTCTTACAGTTTAGCAGTTATTCAAAATTTGGTAAAATTCATTCTGAATAAACTACTCTTCAGAGGCTATTCCCAGAAAATTCAAGATATACATTTTATTTGTCAGATAAATATGTTTAATATCCGAAATTTTAATCAAAATCGTTAGAGGCATTTTTGAGAAAATCAAATTTTCGAAAAAAGTTCCATGTAAAGGATAGTTGGGGTGGGGGTATTTTTCTCAAAATCTTCGTGTCGCATCCCTGGAAGATACTAAACTTAAATACCAAGTTTGGTATTTTACCGAATTTTCGTTTTTGAGTTATCGTGTTCACAGATACAAGGACGGACACACACACACACACACACACACACACACACACACACACACACACACAAACACACACACGGACCTTTTTGTGAAAATGCTTTTTTTGGATATAGGGGACCCTAAAACATATATTTCCGGTGAAATCTCGGTATCGAATTTTTGGTGGAGTGCAATACTTTCTCTATACACTATGTACATAGTGCGTATGGAGAAAGTAAAAATTAGCAAAAGGCTCGCGAATGTATGCCTGTGTCTGTGAAAAACGAACATACCGTTAAATACCAAACTTCGATTTTGTGTTTAGTATCTTTCAAGGATGCGACAAGAAGATTTTCAAGAAAATCCGCACACCACAAACTAACCTTTACATGAAAAAGTTGTTGAAAATTTTGTTTTTATCAAAAATGACTCCAACGATATTGATTAAAATACGGCATACTTACTCATAAATACAATATATGTATTGAATGTTCTGGGAATAATCTCTGAAAGCCTCTATTCTGGATGAGCTTTTCAGAATTTTCCATAACGGTTAAACCGTAAGAGATAGACAGAAACTTAAAACATGTAGATCTCGTTAAAACACACAATTTATGACATACGTTTTTCTTGTAGAATTGGCAGTTTTCGAGATCTTCCTTGTTATTTTAAACTACCCATATTTTCTCAAACGGACCATGCAAAGCAAACGAATATCAATTGTTTCACAGACTGATGAGTTTTTAAAAGTATTTTCCCCTTCTTATAAGCAAGCAAGTAATAAAGACCAATTCTGCAAATGTTTATCTTGATTAACATGAATAATCTTTTGTAATACTAGTACACCTCCGATTATTGTATTTCAAACAGAGGTAATATGGATAGGTAGAGTATTTTAAGATGAAAACCCCAATGGTGACTTACAATGACGTAAGTACTTTAGGTCCCAAATTCATAGTATAGCCAACTATTATGGTTAATTGGCAATAATTTAATTATTTTTTCACACAAGTCGTGTGTAGGACAGGAGTTAGATAGTGATAATAATTTGAGATCACCTTGTGTTTTACCGGGAAACATGCAGTCAATTGAGAAATTCAATGCTATGCCGGAATGTTGTCATGGTAGCTCAGAGGAAGAGCAAATGGCTAGAGACCGGGAGATCCGTGGTTCAAATCCCGGTTATGGCATTGAATTTTACAATCTGACTCTACCTAATCGACTCCTAATCAATATATAATTAAATCAATTATCAGCAAGTAATATTTTTGACATATTTAACCAGAAATATAATGCATAATTTCAGGCGTGTCCCATGTTTGGAGATCACAGCTTTTAATTATATTCTAAATATTGTAATGAAGCTATATTAATCAGAGTAGAATATTTGCAGAAAATGTTGTATATCGGTTGATGTTTATCCAAAGCTCTGATGGAATTTGCAGGTGAGATGAAGCGTGAAGTAACGAAACCTGTTTTTGAATCTTGCTTCATTTAGCAGGTTACAAGTTTTTGCACGTGACATGCCGACCTTGGGTTGTCACCGCATGTTCTTTTGCTACGTCACGCGAACTTCAGCCAACTTCATTTCACACATTTACGTGTGTTCCTTGTGTTTACCCCGAAGTGACAGTCGGTATTTCCCCCATCTTCTCCACAAAGCCAAGTTGCCGCTTATCATAGCATAAGATACCTTCAACTTTGGAAACACATTTTTACTTTCTCTAGCCATAAGTACAACGTACAGAAGGTAGGTATCGTATTCCACCCAGAAAGTCAGTGCCGATATGATTTCAAACTTCAAGTGCCGAAAAAGCATTTTTACCAAATAAAAGTCTGTATGCGTATGTCTGTGGACAGTATAACTTAAAAGCTCGTTAAATAACAATGTTGGTATTTAAGTAAGTTGCGAAAACCTTCCACCCCAAACTACCTTTTAAATGGAAAAATTTTAGAAAAAAAATTTACCTTCTCAAAAATGGCTCTAACGATTTATATTATTAAACATATTTACATGACAAAATGTATAGCTTGAATTTGCTGAAGTCCTTTTCATTCTGAATGACTTTTACATAACTTGTAAACCGTAAGAGTGAGTGAGTGAATAGTGTTTAAGGGTCCGTCGACAACTAGGTCATTTGGGCCCGAAGTTAAGAAAAAGGAAAACACATTAAAAACAAATCTACAGATGAAAAGTTAAAAAGTGCTAAAAACCCTTACAATGGCCCGGGTGATACAAACAGGGCTAAGAGGTTAAAAAAGCTAAAAACACACACACAAAAAGTGGTCTCATATGGTAAAGGTCAGAGGCTAAAAAGTTAAAAAGGCTAAAACCGTAAACCGTAAGAGGTAGACAAAAGCTTACTACACAAAAAATACAGATCTCGTTAAAACACACAATTTATGACCTCTACATTTTTGTTGTAGAGCTAATCGTTTCCGAGATATTCCTTGTTATTGGTTTCAATTTTAAAACACCTGTACTGTTCTCAAATGTGTTTCCTTTGTTTTTCTCTGGGCCATGCAAAAAAGCGAATTTCGCATAGCATTAAAATTGTAACCAAATCTTTAGCCTTCCTATTTCCCTTCTACTTAAAAGGAACTAAGTAATAAGACCATTCTGCTAATACTTATCTCGATTAACAAGCAGAAAGAAGAAGAATCTTAATAAAAAGTTTTTTTGTAGAACATGCCGGAAAGTCATGTGTGTGGAACACATCAGATTTTTAACACGCTTGTACATTGTGGCATATATTATGTGCTTCATAGGAAGAGTGTTATAGGAAAGGACAGGCTTCGTTATAAACCTAGCCGTTCACATGGTGCAGTTCATCAGAGCCCATGCCAGCTGGCTTTGACAGTACAACAAAATCTAATGTGTTGAATTCACATGACTTTTTCTGCCTGCTCTGTAAGCAAACTATTCTTACAAAAGATTGTTCTTTTATGTACCTCAGTGATGGCCAATTAGTAATGCACCGAGGGTCAGAATTCAGTAAGGACCTTACTTGAGAGCCAGTATTAAAATAAAATAACATAACAGCAATGGCAACTTATGAGCATATTATTACTTTCTCTGCACATACTATGTACATAGTGTATAGAGGAAGTATTGTATTCCACCCAAAGTTCAATATTCAGATTTCACTGGAAATACATGTTTTAGGACCCCTGAATCCAAAAAAAGCATTTTTAGAAAAAGGTACGTGTGTGTGGCTGTGGACAGCATAGCTCAAAAATGAAAAGACCGTTAAAAACCAAACTTGTCATTTACGTTTGGTATATTCTGAGGATGCGACATGAAGATTTTCAAGAAAATCCCCCCACCCCAAACTACCCTTTACTTGGAAAAAATTTCGAAAATTTTGATTTTCTTAAAAATGGCTCTAACGATTTTGATTAAAATCTCGTATATTTAACATATTTGCTTGACAAACAAAATGTATATCTTGAATTTTCTGGGAATAGCCTACTTTACTTTCGATGAATTTTACGGATTTCTGCATAAATTCTAAATGGTAAGAGAAGGACAAAAACTTAACACACAGAAAATGTACAGCACATTAAAACACACAATTTAAGTTATATACATTTTTTTCGTGGAGTTGATCGTTTTTAAGATATTCCTTGGTTTTAGTTTCAGGATTGAAAGAATTATACTTTTCTCATACAGGAATTTGTTAATTCCTGTCCATACAAACAAAGGAACTTTAGTCACATAGCAACCAGCTTTTGACTATCACTTTAACCTATGGTACTCCCTTATTTCCCTTCTACTTACATGGAAGCAAGTCATGAGACTATTTCTGCTAATGTTTTCCAATTAGGATGAAGTAAATAGAAGCCTAAGCTTTTTAACACTGATTTGTTGCAGAGAAGTAGAGAAAGTCATGTGAATGGAATAAATCAGAATGTTTTTTAATGTTATTACATGCACAGTGAAGGAAAAAGCATTGTTTTTTACTGGGAACAATGAGGTTTGCCAAAATCTTTTTACAAGAGATTTAAAATCTACTTCCAGTTCTGATGTTGCAATCTTAGAAATGTGAGATTAATATTGAATCAGTCAATCTGTTTCTGGACCTTGTATAGCAGTAGTACAGCAGAGAAGGCAGTTTCACGTACGATAAGTGCTACTAAATATGGAAGTAAGTTTTATAGCCCTGTTTCTTAGATGTGGAATATGTTCCTTTGAAATGAGCTTCCAAAAATCAACACCAGTTGCCTCCGTTGTTTGAAGAGATGAATCACATTGGAGCTCAAACTGTAGATCTTTACATCTCATGACATTGCTGAAAAGTTCCATCAGTGATCGAAATACTTCAACATCTTGAAATCTACCACCAAATTCTAAAATGAGATCTATGCAGGAAGTTAAAAACAATAATAAATCATATATTATTTGCGGGCCAAATGAAACATAGTCGCGGGCCGGATTAGTTCCGCGGGCCACCATTTGCCCAACACTGAACTACATCATTCTAACCGACATAAAGATAAACACAATTGGTCTTACTACTTAGTTCCTTATAAGCAGAAGGGAAATAAGGGAACATACCAGGTCAAAGCGATAGAAAGATCATTTAAAAGCCGATCTATATATGAACAGTTGAAGTTGGGTTCGCTTTGCATTTCCAGAAAAACAAAAGAAATATGAAACGAAAGGTGTCCCCGTTTGAGGAGGTGCATTGCTTAAAATTGAAACATTATACAAGCAATATCTCGAAAATGGTCAACTGTGCAACAAAATGTATATAACATAAATTGTTTGTTTAATGAGATCTACATTTTTGTGTAAGAAGCTTTTGTCTACCTCTTACGGTTTACCAATAATGCAAAATTCATCCCCAACGAACAGGTCTTCAGAATTATTCAATATTTACATTTGGTCATGTAAAATGCTTTAATATACGGTATTTTAATCAAAATCGTTATAACCATTTTTCAGAAAACAAATCTTTCAAAAATGTTTCCAGGTAAAAGGTAATTCGGGGTGTGAGGATTTTCTTTAAAATCTTTGTATCGCAACCTTGGAAAATACCAAACTTAAATGTCAAGTTTGGCATTTAAGTCTTTTAGTTTTTGAGCTTTAGCATCCACAAACACACATATACAGACGTTTTTTGGACTCAAGGGACTACAAAACATATTTTTGGTGATATCTCGATATCGAATTTTTGGGTTGAATACAGTATTTCTTCTATACACTTTTGCATATGTATATAGTGCGTGAAGAGAAAGTAAAAAACGGTTGTGTTCTATTCACATAACTTTCTGGGCCTATTCTTCAAAAAAATAAACCTTACAAAAGGTTATTCTTTTCTCTGCTTGATACAAGTCTAGCCAAACATTAGCAGAAATGGTTTTAATCCTCCTGTTAAGAGAAGTGAAATAAAGCAAATACACTAGGCTAGGCGATATTCAATTCATTTAAAAGCCAGCCGCTATTTGCTGTAATTGAAATTCTCTTTTCTTTGCATGACCTGGAGGAGAAAATGTGAATAACGAAATTGAAGAATATTTAATTTAAGAAAAACCTCAAGTGTTGGGAACTTAAAACTAGTAACGAATATCTCGAAAATAGCTCCAAAAAATGTATGTAACATAAATTACGAGTTTTAACTTGGTCTACATTTTTTTGTATAGTAAGCTTTTTTGTCTACCTCTTACGGTTTACCAATTGTGGTAAAAATCATTCAGAATGAACAGAATTTTAGAATGTATTCCCAGCAAACTCAGAATATATATTTTTTCATGTAAATGTCTCTAATATATAGCATTTTAATTGAAAATTGTTAAGAGCTATTTTGAGAAAATCGAACATTTCGACAAATCCTCCATGTAAAGGGTAGTTTTGGGTAACGAGATTTTCCTGGAAACCTTCGTGTCGCACCCTCGGTTGATACTACACTTAAGTACCAAGTTTTATATCTAACGGATTTATCGTTTTAAGTTATGCTGCACACACACACACACACACACACACACACGCACATCTTGATCTTTTTCAAAAAAGGGTTTTTTTTTTAATTCAGCAGCCCTCAAAACGTAAGTTTCCTGTGAAATCTCGGCATCGATTTTTTGGATATAAAATACAATAAATTTTCTACCAACTAGAAGTTGATGAACAAGGAAACCGGTCCAAATATTGATTTTTATTTATTTTTTTTAATTTATTGCCTAGGCATTGCCTGAAAAATGTGGTTTTGTACTTCCTATCTCGCACAATCTTATCACTTTAAGCCTTAATATCGAGGAAATAATGATTGCACAAAACGTAAAATCATACATAATAAAATAGAACATATCACATAAAGGAAACCCAAACAGATATATAAATAAACGCTATTCAACTGTTTTATTGTAGTAACAAAAGAAAATGTTTAAATCTGTTGATAGCATTAGTTTGAAAACATGTAATATTTTCCAGCGAGAGTCGGCTGAAGGGATAAAGCCCCGCCCTAACCATGTCCTGGTAAAATAAGCCATTATTTCTATTATAACGGCTCTTCATGAATAGAGGCGACCCAGTGTTCCAACCTCAACTCTGTTACAGAAGTTTTTGTTCTCACTACAATTATATTTTTTAAATACTGATGGTTAACATTTTTGGATTTTTCAAGTAACTCAATAAGCAAACGGGCAATAGATGTGGAAATTACCCATCAATATACATACAGAGAATTGTTAATTATTACTCTTAATGCCAAATAAATGCCAATATATTGCCATTCTCTCCTCCTCCACCCTCTCTCCCTCTCTCTGTTACATTGACTTTGTAATACGTATTTATACAAAAAATCTGGCATACTCCATTCCGTGAATTTCGCTATATATTCTTAATCAATACTGGTATTTACAAAATCTTATTATTCTATCTACCTCATGCTAATCGATATAAACATTATCAGAAATGACCTTAATATTTTCTTCCTTGTAAGGGACTAAAGGGACTAAAGGGATAGTCAAAATTTCAAAAGCTGGTTGCTACGCTTTACATGGAACTTTTTCCGAAAATTACGATTTTCTCAAAATTGGCACTAACGATCTTGATTAAAATATCGTATATTAAGGACATTTACCTGGCAAATAAAAAGTATATCTTGAATTTTCTGGGAATAGCCTCTGAAGACTACTTTATTCTGGATGAATTTTACGAAATTTGCATAGTTGCTAAACCGTAAGAGATGGAGAAAAACTTACCGCACAAAAAATGTAGAGCACGTTAAAACACACAATTTATGTTATATACATTTTTTTCGTGGAGTTCATCGTTTTTGAGACATTCCTTGATTTTGGTTTCTGCTATGAAAAACTTATACTTTTCTCATACAGGAATTTGTCAACTGCTGTCCATACAAACAAAGGAACTTCAGTGGCATAGCAACCAGTTTTTGACTATCACTTTAGGCTATTGTACTCCCTTATTTCGCTTCTACTTTCAAGGAAGCAACTAATAAGACTATTTCTGCTACTTTTTTCTGATTAGCATGAAATATATAGAAGTATAAGCTTTTAAAAATAATTTGCTCTAGAGATGTAGAGAAAGTCATGTGAATGGTACACATCAGAATTGTTTTTTGTTTTATTTATTTATTTTAATTTTTAAGTGAGAGTTATATTTTTACATTTTGCTCCATGCAGTACTAACATTAAATTTGCTTTAAATGAAATAACTGGTTACTGACGTCAATTGTTTAGAAATGTTTTAAACCTGGAAAATAGTTTCCTTGCTATGCTACATTAAAAGGATATCGTTAATACAAGCTCTTCGTAAATAGAAGACATTCTAACTTACTGAATATTATGGTCGATATTCGGTAGCCAAATTCCAATTACTGTAAGAAATGTTTTCATTGAGTCAATTTGTTTACAAATAGAGTCTTAAATTCACTGCTGCAAATAATTCTTTCGGCGCTTAGACAGTTTACGGCTGCATGCCATCCATAGCTCGCACTGCACTCCTTTCTAGCTAGAAAATAGCGCCATAGAACTTCCTGAAGGCTTCTGGAAGCCGAAGCTTCGAGAAGAATCAAGAGTCGCGTTCCCAAGGTTCCAATTACCGTCGCGCCGTACTTCCTATATTGTTATGCATTCCAATGTCTCCAACTGCGATGACTCGCATACCGAAGCGAACTTGAGCGCTGTCACACACGGACGGCAATGTCAACATATTCTACAATGCTACAAACAATGTGTACTGTGAATAAATATCTACTAGTTAATTTTAATAAAAAAAATTAAGCATTACTGTCATTAAGGATGGGGCCGAGAGAAAAGCCAGCGTTTCCCGTGCGATCTGCAAAGGCCTGCAGCCATATGACTATTTCAAACTGTACCTGTTTGATAAGCGGGAGACTTGGGTTCGATCCCTGGTACTGGCGAGGAGAATTTTTCCCCCCTGGGAGACCTGGTCCAGATTGCACTCAGCCTCATGAGATCCCTGGGGGGCCAATTGAGGAGCTATTTGATTGAGAAGTAGCAGCTCCAGGCCGAGAAGACCACATTAACCGACCGGGAGGGACTCGAGGCGCTGATCACTTCTTACCCACCCCATTCAGGACGCCTTCAGGCAGATGGGGGATGCAGCGGCCGGGCGGTGGGCTAAGATCCCTTATGGACTGTCGTGTCATGGAGTTATGTTTACACTTGTCTATTCTATACCTACCCTCAACTCCCTTTCGCCCTCTCACCATAGTGAAACAACATACAAAGATCTGCCTACCGAAATCCCAGATAACGTAAAATGCATCTAGTAACTGGCTATAGTTCGAGTCATCTAAGAAAATAGCGAAAGTCAAATAAAGTTTTTAAAAAATCGTCTAAGAACAACAGAAAAATCTGTGATGTTTTCCATTCACATGACTTTCTTTTCAGTTCCACGTATAAACTATTTTTTTCAAAAGAGTATTCTTTTATCTATATTATGCTAATTGAGATAAACGTTAGCAGAAATAGTTTTATTACTTGCATCTTTGTAAGTAGAAGGCAAATAAGGGACTATACTTAACTGAAGTGATAGTTCATTATTTCAAAAGCTGATCTTTTTTTTTTTTTTTTTTTTTAGTTTTATGTACTTTAACCTGGTTGGTCATATCGGACGATAAATGAAATTGGTGAAATGATGCTCAAATGATCTCAGGGTCCATGGAGCTTAAAGTTACTCGACATTCGTCTTCTCAGGATAAGGGAAAACCCCGAGAAAAAAAACCTTATCCGGGTAACTCACCCAAGCGAGATTCGAACCTGTTGAATATGAAGCAGACACGCTACCACCACACTACCCAAGCTGGAGCTAATCTCTGTGTGAAACAATAGAAGCTCTTATTTTATTTCTTATTTTAATAGAAGCTTGCTTTGCACGGTCAGCAGTAAAACTAGAGAGACGAAACGAAAGAAGGCTTCCGTTTAAAAAGAGTTAACGTAATTTAAAATTGAAATCAATAACAAGGAATATCTAAAAAATGGTCAATTCTAGAAGTAAGACTTATTTACATAAAATTTTAACGTGAGCTATAGTTTTTGTATCTTCCGTTTTTTTTTGTTTTTTTGTTTTTTTGTTTTTTTGTTTACACAGCATGTAGAGAAAGTCTTATGAATGGAACACGTCAGATTTTTTTAGACTTACAATACTAGCTTATATGATGTTTATCACTCATTTAACATATGTACTAGTACAACTTTTATCTATATGTGCCCAAAAAGTAGTGATTTGTACGCATGGCAGGCAGTTCCAGCTTGGGTGCCGCCAAAAGAACAGAGACATACTCACGACTCAAAAAGTCTACCTGCTAAATACACTTCGACGAAGCACTGGGGGCAAGCTTTAAATGCTGAAAATGAAGTGGCAGGACCCAAGTTTTGTGGTATGGCCTTTGCCCAGTGACGTATTAGCTACCACGATCCCCCTCAAGCGTTGTGCCGAGCTTTGTGGTTAAGTATGTGAGTGTAATCTGACTCACACGAGTCGAATTGGAGGCGCATGAGGAATTCAAGATTGCGTTTGAAAATAAGTGTAGCATAACTGTTTTAAAGTTGTAAGGTAGTTTTGTTAGATTATAAAAGCCAAGGGTACTATGTACCAACTACTGCTTGATAAAACCGATTTGTTGATATGAGTACTCGTATACAACCCCACGCCAACACAATTTTAAATTGTATTTGAAGCTTCTCCGTTTATTCGTTTGGTTGGGAGTAATTAAATTTGTTTTGACATCCTCTGATATTCATATTCAAAGGAACGGGACTGAAATTCAATGATATGAATATTAAAACCTAACACATAATTTTAAAATGTTTGGAAACACAAATTCAATCATTATTTCATTAGTATGGATTAAAGAAAGAAAAGCAATAATACAGCTACTGCCCCTACGCACGCTCGTGATGCGTTCTGCATACGAAACAAAAGAGAGTATATAGAAAGCACCGCCCATTCCCTTCCCCACCCACAAAGCCTCGAAACCTATGAATTTGTGTAAACTAACTAGTAAAGATATAGTGCAGTCCACGATTCAGTTCCATTCACAAGCAAGGTATCGTACTACGACTAATTGCAGCTGTGGTTTCTTACTATTTTTTTTCAGTCTCTACGCATCTTTTACTCCCCCGCCCCGCCCCACGGTGAAAGTGCTGACCCTTGACCTTGTTCTGGGGCTGCGGGTCGATTACCTCAACAGTAGACACCGCTCGACGCACTTCTGCCATCTGTGGCCGGAACGCATAACTATCTAGCTAAGAAGCATGTGCGCTACATAGCGGCAGTTGGTGGAACTAACTGGATACTGCTAATCCATGCCGTTTAGGGGCAAAACACCGGCAACAGATTAGTTATGTAAGTAAAGAAGGAGTAAATAAATAAGAATTTCAATTACAACCACATTCTTCAATACTTGTGGATTTATGAGCTAATTGCATTACATTTTGAACCTTCAAGGGTTTTATATGTACTGAATGGAAGAATGTAGACTTTGTTCTTTTTGTAAGAATTCCTAAAGGGAATTAAACATTATAATGTCATTTTTAGTCTTTGAACATTTATTTGCAGACCACAGTTCTACGTGTCATATTTGCATTACTTTCGCTACACAATATTCTTATAAAATCTTATTACTTTCTCTACACTTACTATGTACATAGTATATAGAGAAGGTATTGTATTGCACCCAAAATTTAGATACGTAGATTTCACCGGAAATACATGTTTTTGGAAACCCTAAATCCCCCCCTAAAGCATTTTTAGAAAAATGTCTGTGGACAGTGTAACTCAAAAACGAAAAGCCTGTTACATACCAAAATAAGTAGGTAGTATCTCTCAAGGATGCGACACAAGCTTTTCAAGAAAATCCCCCACCCCCAACTACCCTTTACATGGAAAAAAAGTATAAAATATTGGTTTTCTAAAAACTGGCTCTAACGATTCTCATTAAAACCTATTATATTTAAAATAGTTACATGATAAATAAAATATACATTAGAATTTTCTGAGAATAGCATCTGAAGATCTCCTTATTCTGGATGAATTTTTCTGATTTTTTATTACTGGTAAATTGTAAAATATAGACCAAAACTTACTACACAAAAATATAAATCTCCTTAAATCACACATTTAAGTCACATACCCACCTTTTTATTGTGGAGTTGACCGTTTTCGAGATATTCCTTGTTATTGGTTTCAATTTTAAAATATTTTTTTCATACAGGAACTGTCAACTCCTGGCCACTCAAAGAAATGGATTTCAATCCCATAGCAACCACATTTTAAAATATTTGACTGTTGCTTTCCTTAGTTCCCTTCTACTTATAGGGAACTAAGTAATAAGACCGTTTTTGCTAATATTAATCTCGTTCACTATAGCTGTAAAGATACAGCAGGTTGAAGAGACCGAGTGTTTACAATTGGTCGCTATTTGGTGGCTTTGGAATTGGACACTCCTTGCACACAACACGAAAAACAAAACATTCTAGGTTTTGCTCTATATAAATGATAAGCAACACTGGATTCATAACGTCGCAACAGCGGCTGAATAGCTGACCACCCGCGCACGCACACACACACGCGCGCGCGCACGCCTTAGACAGCTGTGTACTGTCTATTCAGCGGTGTTATATCTAGTGGGTTGGGGTGGCTTATTGCTCAAGTAACACTTTAACCTGTGGGAGGGTACACATATGCTGAACTCTTGCCGCATGTGGCAAAACAGTTAACAGTGTTACGATACGTTATTCAGAGTATGATGACAATTCTTCAAAATCTACAGGAATCATTTATTATGCAGTGAACACAAATATTATCAGCAACGGTGCTTCCTTCTTCCACTCTGTCCCGCGCCTTTAGTCCTCGCTTGCATCAGACTAAGAAAGCAATACCTCCTTCCAATTACTAAACCCCCACCTGCTTAGAAGTGTGCCCCCCATCCCACTAGCTAAAACACCGCCGAACAGACAGCAACTCTCCTCCCTCTGTTATCAGGCGGTTGTATTTTTGATAACAAATTGTTAGCAACAATGTACGTCTGTTTTACTACCTTCTATTGAAAGTTAAAATAAAAATCATATGATTTCTCTACTCACAATTATTTCTTCGTTATTTTCCGTACATAGTAAGCAGAGAAGGATATTATATTCTAAACAAAGTATTGGATACCGAGATTTCAACGTAAATACATGTTTTGAGAACAGCTAAATTCAAAACTTCTTTTTTAAAATGTCAGTTTGTGTTGTGTGTGTGTGCGTGCGGGGGCATCATAGGACAAAAACGAAAAGTCCGTTAAACATCAAGTATGTTCCAAAGATGCGACACGATGATTTTCAGGAAAATCCTCGCAACACAAAATTACCTTTTATACATAAGATTTTTCGAGATTTTTTATGTTCTCAAAAATGACTAACGAGTTTAATTAATATACCGTATATTAAATATATTTACAAGACAAATGAAACATTTATTTTGGAGTTCCTGGAAATAACCTCTGGAGTTCTCTTCATTCGAATGACTGGTAAATCACAAGAGATGGGACAAATGATTACGCATAAAATGTATAGATCTCGCTAAAATTCACAATTAATATCACATCCTTTTTTTTCTCAAATGTGAATTCGTTATTCACTATTTTCAACCTGGTCATGCAAAGAGAAAGGAATTAGGGAGAAAGGAATAGCATGAAGTAGAAATAAAAGCTTTTGTAAAAATAATTTTTTGCAGAATAACAAAAGAAAGTCGCATAAACGGAATATGTCAGATTTGTTTATCTCTTCTTCAACTATTCTAGCAAGAGTCAGCATTATGTTAATCTAAATAAGTACTTACAGAAATGGGTTCATTTTACGTAGAAGAGGGGTACACAAGAATAAAGCGATGGTCAAGTCCTATATATTGCCTTCAATGTACACAGCTATTTTATTCTAATATTCAAAAATATTTCTCAGCTTGTGTGTTTAAAAATGATGGTAATAATAATAACAACAACAATAAAGTAATCGCATTTGATGTATGTAAAGATCGAAGTTCACTGCACATTTACCTGTAGAGTCAAGCTCCACGTGTTCTCCGAACAGGTATTTGAAAAGAGAGCCACAACATAGATAGGCGGAAGCAGTCTCACCAACGATGCGCAGACACTGAGTGCACCGGTCCTGCCTCTGACTCTCACCTCATCAATCCCCGTAGCATTTTATCCCCCATTTGCTATATTATTATTATTATTATTATTATTATTATTATTATTATTAATAATAATGTAGCATCTGTTTGGTTTCCTTTGAAGATTTGAGCAATTATTTGGACTAACCGTAGTATATTATTTACTGAAATAGCTTCAAAATAACTTTCTTATTGAACTTTTGTTTGCAGTATTGTATTATATTATTAATTGTTTATTCATCATGCTGTTTTCTTTTGTTATTTATTTTCAAGTGGTGTGGAAGGGAGGTCCCTAATGTTTCCAGACTAAGCATGCAATCACTTCTTCGATGTTCCCTCTTAACCGCACGGACAGATTCGCGCAGAAGGGTTCATGCTAGAGAAGAAATAGTTCTCCCCTGAAAGCACATTCGCCGCTTACGATGCGGACTACCATCCATGCCGCCTGACCCTATACACCGAAGAATGATGAGGGAAATGAATGGGAGGCATTTAGGGACAGGAAAATTCAGGGAGGAATGTAATTAAGTTTATCTCGATTATCAAGATGTGTATAAAAGAACAGGTGAAGAAACTCATGTCAATGGAACATATATTTTTCATCAGATGAAGCACGGAGCATTACAAAACTCTGCAGTTCATGAAGTTCCTCAGCAGGGATGATATTATTGCTTTAAGGATGAATTCATCGAATGCAAAAATGTGTTTATGTTAAAGGGAAATATTTTGAAAAACAACAAAATGTATTACAAATTAAGAAACCAATCATATTGTATAATGTTTTACAATTTTCCATGTAGTCCGCGTAGCTACTAATGAACGATAGAGTAGAGAAATGCTTATGAATGTAGTATATTAGATAAATAGGGACTTAAACTGGAGAGATTAAAACACAAAAACAACACACTATTAATCTTAAGTGTTGAGGAAAACCCCAAATAAGAATAGCAGAGGTACCTTGACACGACCGGGATTTGAAATACAAGACGGCCTTTATTTATATTTGTAACAGTAAAAATATGGTGTGTTCCACTCATATCACATTCTCTACCTTTTCTGCAAATATGCAATTCTGATGCAAGATTCTTCTTCTATCTACTCTATGCTAATCGAGAAAAACAAAAGATATAGTCTTATAACTTAGTTCCTTATAAGTAGAAGGGAAATAAGCGAATACACTATACCAAAGCGATAGTCAAATATTTTAAAAGCTGTCGCTATGCTATTGGCATTGAAGTAAGTTCTCTTTGCAGGGCCAGGAGTAAAACAAATGAATAACGGATGACAACTTCCTGTTTGAAAAAAAAACAAAAAAAAAACCTATAATGATTTTAAAATTTAAACCAATAATACGAATGTCTCGGAAATGGTTAGCTCCATAAGAAGAAAAAGAAGAAAAGCATCTAACACAACTGTTTGCTTTGTCCATCTCTTACGGTTTACCAGTTATGAAAAAGTTAGCCAAAATGAAGAGGACATAATAGTCTATTGCCAGAAAATTGAAAATATCCATTTTATTTATCATGTAAGTATATTTAATGTGCAGTATTTTAATCAAAATCCTTAGAGCCATTTTTGAGAAAATAACATTTTTTGACATTTTTTCCATGTAAAGAGTAGGTTTGGGTGAGGGGATTTTCTTGAAAATCTTCATAGCGCTTTCTTGCTAAATTTTAATATCAAATTTGGTATTTAACTGACTTTTCGTTAGTGAGTTATCGTGCTCATATACATTCAGTTCTCCCTAAACATGATAGCCCTCAAACGGCACCGCTCCCCCTACCACTGGGCAATAACCAGTAGTAAATAAAAGACGACCCTGTATTAGGGGCGATAGGCAATGTAGTAAAATCTCTTTCCTGGAGACACTGCCTCAAAGCGGCCGCGCATCTCACCTAGACGGCCTGGGTTCGATCCCAAGTGACCGCATGTGAGATTGGTGGTGGACAAAATGGCGCTGGGGCGGGTTTTCTCCAGGTACTCCGGTTTCCCCCCGCCATCTCACTCCACCGGTGCTCCATCATCATTCATGTATCATCAGTGTCACCGCCTGCGGTGCCATAAGTAGTTAAAGCGAGCGTTAAACACTACCAAAAAAAGCCGGTCCCCATGGCCACGCTCGCTAAAGCGTCTCGCTTTGGTGCTTCGTGGGCAGGGGATCGTGGGTTCGAGTCCCGCCTTGGGCATGGGTGTTATATGTTTGTGCAATTTGTATATGTTTGTAAAAGAAACAGTAAAACCAGTAAACCAGAAATCAGTAAAACCTACGGGAGGAAATGTAAATAGGGATACAGTACCGGAGTCCTGATCAGATTCCGTTACTGTTTTATAAATACAAAAAAAAAAAAAAGTCGAGAATCGCGACTAGGAAGGAGAAAACTTGGCAACAGCGAGGGTTGGTTTCTAGTCACACACACTCTAATCCAAACTTTAAAGCCATTGGAAGAAGAGTGTGGCAGGGTTCTCGTGTTCTGAATCAATCAATTTATTGTCTAACAGCATGTACACTGCATAGACATTGTCAATTACATAAAAAGGAAAGTAATAAAATTTAAAACAATACCCACAGTCAGGAAGTACTAATACTTAGTGCTTTAAAATACTCATTAACATCATATAGACATAAATCTAATAAAAGTCTCT
The DNA here is from genome assembly GCA_030762935.1 of Hymenopus coronatus. NCBI lineage: Eukaryota > Metazoa > Arthropoda > Insecta > Mantodea > Hymenopodidae > Hymenopus > Hymenopus coronatus. The sequence continues at coordinate 36,579,277 of CM060897.1, forward strand.
TAACTGCTATTTTAAAATTATTAGTGTCCAATTTTTTAATATGCTGTGGCAGTTTTTAGTTGTTACATTTCTGCATAAGTTAATCATTTTTTTTATATAATTTATTTTCCATCATTAGATTACTGCATGATTACAATAGGTTTAGCAATAATTCAATTGAATGTTAAATACAAAAGACATTGTTTATGTTTATTTCATGTCATTTTATTGTGTTGACCGCGCCATTGTGGTCAGTAATCCTTAACTAATAGATTATTTCTGGTGTAATATTTATGAGTAGCATTATTGGGTAAGTATGTGTCAATATTATTACTTTCATATCATTTCAACCTATGGTAGTCCCTTATTTCGCTTCTACTTACAAGGAAGCAAGTAATATGGCTATTTCTGCTAATGTTTTACTGATTAGCATGAAGTAAATGAGAAGTGTAAGCTTTTTAAGAATAATTTGTTGCAGGGATATAGATAAAGTCATGTGAATGGTACACATCCGATTTTTTACCTTTTACAGCGGATAATAAATGTGTAATTCCAGTGAAATCCGGCAGTTAGTTTTGGTTGGGTTGGAATGCATTACCGTCTCTACCTATAAACTATTTACGAATCAGAGAAAGTGACAAACGTGTGCAGCTGAGCAAATATACTGATAGGCCTCAAACTTTGTTGTGAAATCTAAGTCGGTTGCAACTCCTGAGACATTTTGTCACTGCAAGAAGTTTCTGGTGCAGTAATCCGGATGGTGATTTACATTAAGTGCTGTAAACCAAAGCAAATTGGCTGTAGCATTCCTGCTTGGTTTAGTACGTCTCACCAGTGTTTAGGGGCAGATCTACTGCTGCGATTACTGGAGCGCAGAGACGGTAAATCCTGCCAAACTTTCGTACCCCCTTCCACGACCACTTTCACTTTCCTTATCTTACTAGTACTGAACGTCTTCAAAACTTTCTTACTCAATGACCTTTTGGATTTATTACAGTATCTATCAGTACTTCAAACTACTCTTTACACTGAACATTTTTCAAAACTTTTGACTTTCTCAAGTATCCCTAATTACGTATATTAAAGATATTTTCATGGCAAATAAAGTTTATATTTTGAATTTTCTGGGAATAGTCTCTGACGACCTGTTCATTATGGATGAATTTTGCATAACTGGTAAACTATAAGAGATAGTGAAAATATTACTGCTTAACAAATGCGGATCTCCTTAAAAGACAGAAATAATGCCATACTCATTATTACTTTCTCTTTACGCACTATGTACATAGTGTATAGAGAAAGTATTGCACTCCACCAAAAAATTCGATACCGAGATTTCACCGGAAATATGTTTTAGGGTCACCTGTATCCAAAAAAAAGTATTCTCAGAAAAAGGTCCGTGTGTGTGTGTCCGTGTGCCTGTGAACACGATAACTCAAAAACGAAAAGTCGGTAAAATACCAAACTTAGTATTTAAGTTTAGTGTCTTCCGGGAATGCGACACGAAGATTTTGAAAAAAATCTCCCCACCCCAAACTACCCTTTACATGGAACTTTTTTCGAAAATTTTGATTTTCTAAAAAATGGCTCTAACGATTCTGATTAAAATTTCGTATATTAAAGATATTTACCTGACAAATAAAATATGTATCTCGAATTTTCTGGGAATAACCTCTGAAGACTACTTTATTCTGGATGAATTTTGCATAACTACTAAACCGTAAGAGATGGACAGAACTTAACACACAAAAAATGTAGAGCACGTTAAAACACACAATTTATGTTATATACATTTTTTTCGTGGAGTTGATCGTTTTTGAGATATTCCTTTTTCTTGGTTTCAGCTTAGAAAAACTTTTCTCATACAGGTATTTGTCAACTCCTGTCCATACAAACAAAGGAACATCAGTCACATAGCAACCAGCTTTTTGGCTTTCACTTTAACTTATGGTACTCCCTTATTTCGCTTCTACTTACAATAAAGCAAGAAATAAGGTTATTTCTGCTAATTTTTCTCGATTAGCACGAAATAAATAAAAGATAAGCTTATTAACAACAATTTGTTACAGAGATGTAGAGAAACTCATGTGAATGTAACACATCAGATTTTTTTTGTTAATTTTTTTCTTTTTTAAAATTCTAATACTTAGATGGTTCTCAAATGGGAAATCATTACAATTGCTCATATAGCGACTAAGTAATACAATGACGTCTATTGATGTTTATCTGGATTAGCACAAAGACGAGAGAAGAATGAGCTTTTAAAGAATAATTTGTTGAGAATTGTTCATATGAATGGAACACACAAAAACTTTTACGTTCATTCTGGTTAAGATTCTACAGAAAATTTGAGCAAGACAAGTCACAGACTTTATTGTAAGAATACTTGTTATGCCCAAAAGCCTAAGACAAATCAAAAACGAGTCAAAGGTATAGAATTAAATAGCGGTTATTAGGACGTGTGCAGAAAACATACTGAAAGAAATGAGATACAATAGTTACTACTAATTGTGCTTCATTTGCCACTAAGACACTCGGCATAACATGTTAGACTTAAATTACTAAACAACACATGCTCGATGCACAAAGCAGTTATTTCGTCGAATCGAAATAACTGAGTCATAAATGGCACAACTGAATCACTGAGCCATAAATGGCAACTGAACTACACTTTGCACTGCCCGCTATAAACAACATTGCCCACTTGTTCACTTGCATTCATTCTTCACTTCTGGATTGGCAGCCGAGGACTCGTCGGCCCCTTTTATACGTCCCGTATACTAAGTCCCAAGGTTCTAGTTGTCGAAAGTGCAAGATACTGCCATAATGAAGCCTCGAGAACCGTTTTGCTCAAACTACAGGTAAGTGATATAATAATTGGCTTTGTGTTTTTTTCACGTGTTATTGCTGCGCCCAGTCGGTCAGCTGGCGGCCCCTATCATTCGACAGTAGCTCGCGGCTGCTTGGGCAACGGTCATACTATTATCTAATTTAAGCTAAAAAATAAACATATTTTGGGGCATAATAAATACATTTTTTTGGAAAAGGTTCAGCAAAGTTCAACTATGAGCACCTACCCTTGTGGGGACATTAAAAGCTTTATCCTAACAAAGCTACTTTTGCCGATTTAATGATTCATTATCTCATAAAACAAATTTTAGTTCGTACGCAAAAATTCAAGAAATACATTTTATTCGTACTGTTAACAGTACTAAAAGCAACCAAATATTTCCTATAAAAGCGTAATTTTGCGTGGGGAAAATTTATGAAAATTTACATGTAGTCTCTCCAAAAGCTACTAGATTTTAATATAAGTATGGAATGCACTCATCTTTTTGTTTTCCAGTTATGCTATTAATGGATAAATGGGCATCCGCATATCGGTTTCTAAAGACATTTCTAAGAGTTCTACGAATTTCAAAGCATATATTTCCAGTGAAATATTGAAATCGGATTCCTTATAGAATAGGAAAATTATTCAATATACTATAGGTAAAAAATCAGATGTGTTCCATTCACATGACTTTCTCTATATCACTGCAACAAATTATTCTATTTACTTCATCTGACGGAGCAAAAATTAGTAGAAATTGTCTTATTACTTGCTTCCTTGATAGTAGAAGCGAAATAAGGGAGTACCATAGGTTAAAATGATAGTCAAAAGCTGGTTGCTATGTGACTGAAGTTCCTTTGTTTGTATGGACATGAGTTGACAAATTCCTGTATGAGAAAACTTAAGATTTTCGACGCTGAAAACAAAAACAAGGAATATCTCAAAAACGATCTACTCCAAGAAAAAAATGTATACAACATAAATTGTGTGTTTTAATGTGCTCTACATTTTTTGTGCGGTAAGTTTTTGACTATCTCTTACAGTTTAGCAGTTACAAAATTCCGGAAAATTCACTCAGAATAAAGTAGTCTTCAGAGGCTATTCCCAGAAAATTCAAAATATACGATTTATTTGCCGGGTAAATATCTTTAATATAAGATATTTTAATCAAAATAGTTACGGCCATTTTTTAGAAAATCAAAAAAGTTGCATGTAAAGGGTAGTTTGGGGTGCGGGGATTTTTTTCAAAATCTTCGTGTCGCAACCCTGTAGGATTCTAAACTTAAATACCAAGTTTGGTATTTTAGCTAGTTTTCGTTTTTGAGTTATCGTGTTCACAGACACACGGACACACTGACACACGGACACACACACGGACCTTTTTCTGAAAATACTTTTTTTTTGATAAAGGGGACCCTAAAACATATATTTCCGGTGAGTTCTCGGTATCGAATTTTTTGGTGGAGTGCAATACCTTCTCTATACACTATGTACCTAGTTCGTATAGAGAAAGTAAAAATACATGAGCTCTCCATCCCCCGACTACGGCTAGTTGCCGGGGTGAGAATCATCCCTGTTGGACTCCATGTAGGACGAGATTCCAGGTCTGCATGTCCACCAGTCGGGGCGCTTTAATCTGGAAACTATGAGGACCCTGTATTCTAATCCTAAGAGTATTTGTATTAGAGTGCGTAAAGAAAGACATAGTGATGTTGCTGTGTGTTGTTTTTTTTTTTTTTTTGTTTTTTTTTTTTGTTTTGATTTTTTTTTTAGCTTAACGTCCTTTAACCTGGTTGGTTATATCGGATGCTGAATGAAATTGGTGAAATGATACTCAAATGATCTCGGGGTCCATGGAGCTCAAAGTTACTCGACATTCTCCTTCTCGGGATAAGGGGAAACCCCGAAAAAAAACCTTATCCGGACAACTCACCCTAAGCTAGATTCGAACTCATGACCTATTGAATGTGAGGCAGACACGCTACCACCACGCTACCCAGGCGATCACGTATTTTATTGCCCAAGTACCTAGGAGGAATAATCGATGAAAACTAAACCAATGGAAGTATTTTGAATGTTGTATGAAAAGAAGAGAATTTGCTAAGCCGACTGTAAGGCTGTGGAACTGGATGCGCCATGCGAACTCATTGTCAAGAGCAAAGTTTGCAATCTGACATCGATATTTCCGCACGACCAGTCGATACAGAGCGGGTTCTGATCAAGATGTATATCGCTCGGTATGATCTTTATATTCACTCGAGCTTGTTAGCGATTGCAAAATACGTTTTGACAATCTTGTACGTGCCGATCTCGATGAATACCTAAGTTGAATTTTGCTAGACAAAAAACAGCAATGGCGTATCATAAGTTGCCCTTGAAGTCATATGTATTTATAGGAAACTCTCATTTGGATGTAGCGAGACGCCTAACGAAAAAATATGATGTGCTCCATTCACTTGACTTTTTCTACATCTCTGCAACAATTTATTGTTAAAAAGTTTATATTCCTATTTACTTCATACTAATCCAAAATAAATCCTGATTGCTATGTGACTGAAGTTCCTTTGTTTCGATAGACAGGAGTTGACAAATTCCTGCATGAAAAAAGTATGTTTTTCAAAGCAGAAACTAAAAACAAGAAAAATCTTAAAAACGATCAACACACGAACAAAAAATGTACATAACATAAATTGAGTGTATTAATTTGCTCTACATTTTCTATGTAGTAAGTCTTTGTCCGTCTGTTACGGTTTAGCAGTTATGCAAAATTCCGTAAAATTCATCCAGAATGAAGTAGTCTTCAGAGGCTATTCCCAGAAAGTTCAAGATATACATTTTATTTGTCAGCTAAATATCTTTAATATACGATATTTTAATCAAAATCGTTAGAGCCATTTTTAAGAAAATAAAAAATTTCGAAAACAGTTCCATGTATACGGTAGTTTGGGGTGGGGGATATTTTTCAAAATCTTCGTGTCGCATCCCTGGAAGATTCCAAACTTAAATACCACGTTTGGTATTTTACCGACTTTTCGTTTTTGAGTTATCGTGTTCACATACACACGGACACATGGACCTTGTTTGAAAATGCTTTTTACTTTCTCTATACGTACTATGTACATAGTGTATAGAGAAGGTATTGCAGTCCATCAAAAAATTCGATACCTAGATTTCATTGGACGGAAAAATCCTTAGTAAGCTTCCGTCGGAAGGGAAGTAAAGCCGTTGGTCCCGAGTTGTATATTCACGGCACATAATAGAACCTCAAGCCTGATAAAGAGGCCTCTGAGCAAAAATTAAGAGGTCTTTCATGTCCAACATAGAATGGGACGCTGAGAACCACGGCAGCTAAAAAGCAATCATAAACAAAACTCAATTTCCTTTTTAGCGACCAGAAGCAAATTACGATAAACTCCATGACCAGAGTGGGTAGTCGCCTGGAATCGAACCCGAACCTTTCGGATACCAACCTCACATATTACCACACAGTCATCTCGTTTGATCTCAAAACATGTATTTCCGATGCTATCTTGGTATCGATTAAGTTAGGATCCGATAGGAGGGTCGGAAGGGACTCGGCACTGAACCTGAGGTTATTGTACCTACGCCCGGGGGCGCCCGGGAGGGAGTGATGAGGTGAGAGGATACACTGGTCGGCCGGAACAAGAGCAACGACACGCGATGATAGGTTCCCTACAGTTCCCAGATTGAAGCCCCTCAACAACCAGAGAGGTAGACCGGGACTCCCGCTAGGAAGGGTTCTCATCCCGGCCGATGTCGGGGGTGGAGGTAGTCACTTGAGCATCCTTTTTTTTCTGCCACGTCGCACCGAGCACTATCGCCGACATTACCAGACCTGAAGGGATGAAGGACAAACGAAACAACAATTGGTAACAACATGGAGGGACAGGAAATTTGGGAGAACAAAGAAATCCACCTAGCATTCGCCTTAGCAACACGGGGAATCCCCCTAAAAAACAACAGTCGGACAGACAGACTGGAGGCCCTGCTAGGAAAGGTCCTCATCTCAGCAACTAGCCGATGCTGGGGGACGGAGATAGACACTTGATCATCCTTTTCCCCTGTCACGCCGCACCGAGCACCATCGCCGACAGTATCAATCCTAAAAGAAACCAACGAAAATGGAAACGACATGGAGGGACTGGAAATTTCGGGGATGAAAAAATCTACTTAGCATTCACCAGGCGACCCGAGGAAACCCTCCCTCCCCAAACCATGGGTAGGTAGGCAAGCCACGGGAACCGAGTCCGCGACCTACCAAATGAAACCACCTGAACTATTTCCTCTACTTTAGGTACCCAGTAGAGAAAGTAATAAGCTTTTGTAAGGATAGAAGAGATATGTTACTGCGGTTTTCTTAAGATATAGCTTCGATTAGAAGATATAAAGGAAGGGTGAAATGAAAGAGGTTGGTAACCGTGCGCGCGCGTACATTAGGGAAGTTGGACGACACATATTTCCTGGCTAACTCCCAAGATAATAACGTAACTTACCTTTTCTCGGCAGGGGTGGCGGTGGTGGCGGCGGAACTTCGGGCAGTGACATCCTGCACGTCCCGGCCAGCGATCGGTGCGCCACTGGCCTGCGGCTGACTGAAACAAGAAAACAACTTGGTCTCAGCACAGCTGACACACAGCATGCACCTCTTCCTCACAACTTAGCAACGGACGTGATATGTACAGTTATGTGCAAAAAAGTTGCCGCAGTTATAAATGTTGCTACCGCACTATCAAACACAGCCTTCCTGCGCAAGCGTTCTGTAGTTATTTATTCTAAATATTCAAGTAGGTATCTACATCATATTTAAATAGCAATAATAGTAATGAAAACGCTGATGAATTCCATTCACATGACTTTCTCTCATCTCTATAAAAAAATTACTATTAAAAAGCTTATTGTTCTATTTATTTCATACTGATCAAGATAAAATTAGCGGAAATCGTCTTATTACTTCCATGTAAGTAGAAAGAAAATAATGTGGCACCATAGGCTCAAGAGATACTCAAAAACTGGTTGCTATGTGTCTGAAGTTCCTTTGTTTGTATGGACAGGAGTTGACAAATTCCTGTATGAAAAAGGTACAAGTTTTTTTAAAGCTGTAACCAATAATAAGGAATATCTAAAAAACGACGAACTCTACGAAAAAAAAAATGTTTGTAACATGGTGTGTTTTAACGTGCTCTACATTTTTTGTGTGTTAGGTTTTTGTCCATTTCTTACTGTTTAGCAGTTATGCAAAATTCCGTAAAATTCACCCAGAATAAAGTAGTCTTCAGAAGCTATTCCCAGAAAATTCTAGATTTACATTACCTTTATTATACTATATTTTAATCAAAATCGTTAGAGCCATTCTTTATAAAATCAAAATTTTGTTCCATGTAAGGGGTAGCTAGGGATGGGGGGATTTTCTTGAAAATCTTCGTTCCGCATCCTTGCAAAATACCAAACTTAAATGCCAAGTATGGTATTTAACGGTCTTTTCGTTTTGAGCTATACTGTCCACAGACATACTCATACTCGGAGTTTTTTTGAATTCAGGGGGTCTTAAAACATGCATTTCCAGTGAAATCCCGGTATCGAATTTTTGGTAGGAATACAACACTTCCTCTTACAATATGTACATAGTACGTATAGAGAAAGTAAAAATCTGAAGTGTTCCATTTATAAGACTTTCTCTACATCTCTACAACAAATTATTGTTAAAAAGCTTATTCTTCTATTTACTTCATACTAGTCAAGATAAAATTAGCATAAATCGTCTTATTAATTACTTCCATGTAAGTAGAGAGGAAATAAAGGAGTACCACAGGCTAAAGTGATAGTCAAAAGCTGGTTGCTATGTGACTGAAGTTCCTTTGTTTCTATGGACAGGAGTTGACAAATTCCCATATGAGAAAAGTTTTAAGTAACAAGGAACATCTAAAATACGGCCAACTCCACGAAAAAAATGTATGTGACTTAAATTGTGTATTTTAATGTGCTCTAAATGTTTTTGTGTGGTAAGTTTGTCTATCTCTTACGGTTTACCAATAATTCAAAATTCAATAAAAATCATGCAGCATAAGAGGTCTTTAGAGGCTCTTCCCAGTAAATTCAAGATATACATTTTATTTGGCATGTAAATATCTAAAATATAAGGTATTTGAATCAAACTCGTTAAGGGTCATTTTTGAGAAAATCAACATTTTCTAAAAATATTCCATGTAAAGTGAAATTGGGGGTGAGATGATTTTCTTGAAAATCTATATGTCGCGTCCTTGAAAGATACTCAAGTTAAATACCAAGTTTGGTATTTAACCGACTTTTAGTATTTGAGCTATGCTGCCCATGAATATACACACACCACACACATGGACATGTTTCAAAAAATGCTTTTCTGAGAATTGGGTGTCTCAAAACATGTATTTCTTGTGAAATCTAGGTATCAAATTTTTGGGTGCATTACATTACCTTCTCTAAGCATTTTGTACATAGTACGTGTAGATAAAGTAATAATATGCGATACACATGTATGTAAAGTGTCAACTTCGTTTCGAGGTTTCAATGTTCGATTCTGCAATAGAACACTTCCCATACTTGTATCGCAATATGTTATAACGTGTAAGTCAGTACCTGAGAGTGCAAACGGAAAAGAAATGCTATGTTCCCAGCAAGCCTATTCGTCGTCCGCCACTGCCACCACCACCACCTCCCCTTTTCAAGTAAGGAAAGAATAGGGGTCGCACTTACAAAAAGAGGGTAAGCGCTCCTGAGCTACAAGAAAATGAATCAGACCCATTACTTTGCCCCGTTCTCCTTTCGAGCGTATTAAAACGCACACTGAGAATATCTCTTTTGCAGCTCCTTCCTCATTAACGATTGTCTGCATCACCAAGACTTTTATAATTATCACGTAGCACTCTCAAATGCTGCTTATTTTCCCTCAAATTTACATTCATTAAACCACCACAACCTCAATATCGTAGTTAAAGCTTAAAGCATAAATTTTAGAAAAACGATTTTCTCACATTTTATACTCATTATAAAAGGCGAATAAACTTTAATGCGTATGTATAGTTGATATCTACTTTATAACATTTCAAAAAAATTCAATAATAGCACAAAAGCAATCCGTATGTATCTACGTTTCCACTAACATAATTAAATAATTTTAAAAATCTGATGTGATACGTGATTTTCTCTACCTATTCAACAATAAATTATTCTTACAAAATCTTAATTCTTCTGCTTCTGCTAATCGAGATAAACATTAATCCTTGTAAGTAGAAGGAGAAAAATGAATTTATTAGACTAAAGCGATAGTCACCATGAACTTCCAGGTTCGATTCCCGGCTAGGGTGGGGAATTTTTGTTTAACCAGAATCATTCCTTACATATCATGTGTATGTGAAGGTGAATACATGTGTGTTTGAAGAAAATAAAATGATTAAAAAGCCAATTTTAATGAACCTGTACTCATCGAATTGTTTCTAAAGCAAAGCCCCGACATGAATGTTAAATATATATATTAACCATTTCCTAGATAATCCTGGTTATTATTAAAAATTTAAAATACTTTTACTTTTCTTAACTGGGAAGTTGTCATTTGTTTCATATCTCTTTTGTTGTATTCCTGGCCATACTAAGAAAACCGAATTTCAGTATCATCGCAACAGAGTTTTTTAAACATTTTATTATTATTATTATTATTATTATTATTATTATTATTATTATTATTATTATTATTATTATTATTATTATTATTATTGATTCATTTATATAGCCCCTTTTAACATTAACACCATGTCCGGGACTTTGCTTTAGAAACAATTCGATGGGTGTTGGTTCATTAACGTTGGATTTTTAATCATTTTATTTTCCTCAAACACATATTCATTCACTCCGACATACACACTTCCAGTCTCGGGGAATAAGGTAAGGCATGCTTTATATACATATAAATAAATAACAAACAATAAATAAATGACGGGTTGTACATTTTTTGTGTAGCAAGATTTTGTCTACCGCTTACGGTTTACCAGTTATACGAACGTCCTTTAGAATGAAGACAGCTTCAGAGGTTACTCCCAAAAAATTCAAGATATATCTTCCATTTGTCATAAAATTATCCTAAACGTACCGTATTTCAATCCAAATTGTTAGAGTCATTTTTTAAATAAATTAAAAGATTCGAAAAATGTTTTATGTAGTGGATAGTTTGGGGTAGGATGATTTTCTAGAAAAGCTTCGAATAGCATTCTTGAAAGATTTTGAGTTTAAATACCAAGTTTGCCGTTTAATGGATGTTTCGTTTTTGAGTTGTGCTACTCATGAACATACACACACACGCGCACGGAGTCTCTTTTTTATTTAACCACCTGATCCTATTTAGGGTTTGCCGAAACATACACAATACTTAAAACATGAGATAATTTTTGGGATTCAATTTTTTCATGTAATGCAATACCCTCTCTGCCTATCATGTACTTGCTAGAGAAAGTAAAAATGAATATCGAGTCCCATGTAAAATGCTACACATGATGAAAATTTTAAATATCTTAGAATTCATTGATTATGAATCTTAATTATTTAATGATTCATAAATCTTAATTCCATTAATAACATTCTCAGAAAGAGCAATATAGTCTTAATAATTTCAAATTTTCTAAAAATCAAATTCTGAACATTTTTAAAATCGAATTTACTGAGTGTTATATACTCTAAATCGTATTAAAATCCTAAATCCAAAAATATACCAGATGTTAAGATTCCTTCTGTACTAAGCCAACCTGTATTACCAAAGTCCACATCTACCTAAAACCCCAATAGCACAAACTAGAGGGCACAGTAAGGTGACTATGTAACTACGCCAAATGTCTGACAGCACAGACTGACTTACAATAGATGGCTAAGAGGCTAAAGCTACGTCAATTAAAAAAAAAATCTTATGTGTTACACTCGCATGATTTTCTCTAGCTGTTCTACAAACTTCATACATAAGATTCTTCCTCTTTCTACACCTTGCTAAGCGTGGTACTCATTAGCACAATGTTCTTATTATTTAGTTCCGTATAAGCAGGAAGAAAATAAGGGAATACACTAGGCTAAACCAATAGTCAAATGTTTTAAAAGCTGTCGTTATGCAATTGTCATTACAAATTGGTTTTTTTTTTTCTTGGCCAGGAGTAGAACAAAAGAAAAACGGACACTCCCGTCTGTGAAAAGTGTAAGTACTTCACAACTGAAACCAATAACAATGAATACCTCGAAAACGGTAAGCTCCACGAGAAAAATGTACATGACATAACTTGTGTGTTTTAACAAGACCTAAATGTTTTGTATAGTAAGTTTTTGTCGATCTCTTACGGTTTACTAGTTATGCCAAATTAAGCTAAATTCATCCAGAATAAACAGGTTTTTAGAAGCTATTCCCAGAAAATTCAAGATATACATATTATTTGACAGCTAAATATCTTTAATATACGATATTTTAATCAAAATCGTTACAGCCATTTTTGAGAAAATCAAAATTTTCGAAAAAAGTTCCATATAAAGGGTAGTTTGGGGTGGGTTTTTTTTTCTCAAAATCTTCGTGTCGCATCCCTGGAAGATACTAAACTTAAATACCGACGCTTTAACGACTTTTCGTTTTTGAGTTATCGTGTTCACAGACACACGGACACACACACACACACACACACACACACACACACACACACACGGACCTTTTTGTGAAAATGCTTTTTTTGGATACAGTGTACCCTAAAACATATATTTCCGGTGAAATCCCGGTATCGAATTTTTGGGTGGAACACAATACTTCTCTACCCTTATGTACATTGTACATACGGGGCTAGAGATAGTAAAACATATGTTTAATACTTCATTTACGTATTATTTTGGTAGACTTGCGCATAACTATTTAAAGTTCGCAATTGGCATTTAAAGACCAGAAAGGCAATACTACAGTTAAATTCTGATTCTACACTGTTTAAACATTTTTAAATAACAGATATTAATTTGGAATAGATTTCCTCCCCCCCCCCTTCTCTCTCTCTCTCTCTCTCTCTCTCTAAAATTTGTCAAAAATTCAGTATCGAATGACTTCAATAAGAATGACATTTTATAAAATATAGATTTTCTGACATTTTGTCTTCGCCAATAAAAAGTCGATGAACTTTAGTCATCCCAGAGAAATTTTCGTGGCGGTTCTGCGGTCTATTGCCTAGTAAAGATAGACTTGCGGTTTATCACGTTGTGCACCCAACATTCTCAGAATTCCAGTTATAAGTTGATCAAGAGATGATTTCCTTGCTTCGATAGCTGTATGCAGAAACAACACCTGACAAAATTCTTCTGTCGCAGTTACCTATTTCATAGGTACATCTCAGGCAGATGATGGCCACTTGAATCCTGCACTGAGACAGCTTTTAAATTTCTTTAGACTGAGATATACAATATTAAACTAGAGATATTTACAACAATTTAAAACATGTGCATCCTTAGCATTAATTTTTACATTCTGCCATTTTTAAAGGTTCGCATATATACAGTTAAATTAGTCGGTGAATAGAGGTTTAAAGAATAGCATCGCATCTTCTGTTACATTCCATTTTAACACACATTTTTATTTTCCTAGCACGTAAGTAGGTAGAGAAAGTATTGTATTCCATCCAAAATTTTGATACAGACTTTTCACCAAATGCATCTTTTAAGCACACCTGAATCAAAAAAATTATTTTTAGAAAATTATCCGTGTGTGAATCTGTGATTAGCATAACTCAAAAAAGAAAAGGCAGTTAATAAAATGCACTCGTATTTAAGTTAAGTATCTTGCCTGGATGCAACAAATAGTTTCAAGAAAATCTCCCACTTCAAACTACCCTTTATATGCAATATTTTTTCGAATTTTCGACTTTCTCAAAAATGCCTTAGGATTTTGATTAAAATCCCACATATTAAACATACATGGCATTTAAAATTTGTATATTGAATTTTCTGTGAATAACTTCCGAAGCCCTCTTCTTTCTGGAGGAATTTGCATAATCTGTAAGAGATAACCAAAATCTTACAACACAAAAATTGTAAATCTTGTTAAAACAACAATTTATGCCAGATACTTTTTTGATGGAATTAACCATTTTCAGACAGTCTTTGTTATGTTTAAAATACTTATACTTTTCTCAAACGGAAGTTGTCATTCGTTTTTTTTTTCTTCTTTTACTCCCGGCAATTCAAAGAGAAGCGACGTTCGCTTAAGGACAGCTGTTATAATACTTGACTATCACTTTAGCCTAGTGTATACCTTTATTTCCATTCGACCTACAAATAAGTAAGTAATAAGACAATGTCTGGTCATGTTTATCTCAATTAGCGTGAAGTAGATCGATTTATAATCTCTTGTAAGCATAGTCTGTTCGCAGAAAAGGGAATAAAACATCAGATGTTTTCATGAATATTGTTTGTGGATTACTTATGGGTCATTTTAATGAAAATAACATACGTATATCCACAACTATAATTAATATTTATCATTAAAGTATGTTGGGTGTGTTCCAGTGGTTACAGGGGACCATACGTGGGGCTTATGGTGGACAAAGCGGCATCTGATTGGATTTTCACCGCCATTCATTCCACCAACTAATTTCCTTACTTGTATTTCATATCATGTTCTTTCTCTCTCTCATACCAGGCATCGGACTGATCATCCATCCTGGGTCACTCTCTCTCTCTCTCTCTCTCTCTCTCTCTCTCTCACCCCAGGCGACATCTGATGCTTTACATCCATATAACTTCCTCTACTCAGTTTTCCGTTACAGATACACGGAGAATACACAAGTGCTAACGCGATAATCAGATCTTTAAAACGCAAATCGCTGCTGAAGTTGAAAATTTACCTTTTCCATGTACAGAGAAACAATAAGAAAAACAAATATTTGAAGATTCAAAGAAATTACAATAATATGTCAGGAATTAACTACCAAAAATTGGCATAACTTGTTTGAGATCTAAATGTGTTTTAGTATTAGGTGTTTGTCTATAGCTTTTATGGTTTATCAGTTGCACAAACTTTATTGAGAAAAAAGAATATCAACTATTCCAAAAACTGAATATATATGTTTTATTTGTCATGCAAATATATACATACATTATTTTAATCAAAGTCATTACTCGCATTTTGGAAAAACATATCCTTACGAAGAGTAAATTGGGGTTGGGATATTTTCTTGACAATTCAGTTCCACTATTAAAGCGCCAATGGAATGACCAAGATTAGGCAATTTCAACTCATCGCGGTCATCTGACTGGAGCGATATTGTCGCAGCTGATGTTCATTTCTTTGAAATCTTGTCGCACCTGACGTTCGTTTGTTTAATATCCGGTCTTGATTATTCGTAACAAGGTGACAATCCAGGCAGCCAACCTTCATTTTTAATAAAGGCCAGTTCCACAATTGTATTTTCAATTAATTCAGTTACAATGCTTATTTAAAATTTACCCACGTCATAATTTATTTAGTTCAAAACAGGAGTGAAAATAATCATTATTTGTATTTCTTATCTATGAGTGCAATAATCTCAAATAAAATAACCTTTGTTTCCATTTCACGTATTACTTATTTAAAGCTGAAATAAACTAATTGTTCCCTCTGTATTGTTGCTATCGATATTCCTGTGTCGGGTGTAGACACGGTCGGCCATATAATTCAGGAGGCAGTGAAGAAAGAAAAAAGAAAAACATTCGGTAAATAAATATGGTCAAATGCATCATCTAACATTTCAGAACTAATGTAAGTATTAAATTCATAACCAGATAAAATCTCTCTTCCTATATATTATAACTTATTAATAGTCTATTTCGCTGAATTGTCTTATCAAATACAACACGTGTTTTCAGCTCTTAGGACAGTGTTAGTCGCTCCGGTCGTGGTATTGTTTATGATAATCTTTATATCGCATTGTTGGAAAATGTTTAGCTTTGTATTCATTTAAGTTTACCTGTTCAGACACAAATAAACAAAATGTCTTCAAAATGTGTTGCAGTGAAATCACATCATTTTTTCTGAGTGAAATACAATGCGTCTCATTTTACCTTAATTTTATATTAAATCTGATAGTATAATGTTGAATAACTTCAAATAATCTTATGAAATAAATTTGTAGTTTTGCGAATGACCTATGTTTATCACAAAGTCAAAAAAAGTTTAAATCCAATACCTTGAAAATTACGCAATCTCATGAATTTCGTGTTAGAGGACGTTAAAGTAAATACAAGTGTTATGATATGACGTGCCGAAAAGAGCAGCAATTTAAGTCGCACCCACCGCTAAGTTCAAATCGATAACTGATGCTCCTCACCTCACTTCAGCAGCCATCTGATACAGTTTGATTGACCTGGAGAAAAAAACGCATGCGTTGAAAAATGATGAGCCCAACCTGAATACTGTGAACCGTTCAGAAGATGCGTCGCTTTGCTTTCTGGGCCGTCATTCACGGTTCATCGAGCACTGCTAATTTATACCGCTATTGGGAGACAGAAAACAAATAGTATATCAGATATGAAGTGATTTGAATAACAGTTAACTTAACTCTGCCCGAAGCATGAAACAATTAATGAACTGCAAAATGTACCCTTTGAAGCAGAAATATGATTTAGATTACTTTCTCCAATAGCGTTTCTGCAAACTTTGTTACAAATATTTGGATGGGTATAATTAGACCGAAAAATTCAATGTCATAGCTGGGATTTGAACCACGAATCTCCTGATCTCTAGCCGGTTGCTCTACCACTGAGCTACTATGGCAACCTACCGGCACAGCATTGAATTTCTCAACTGACTCGCATGTTTCCCGGTAAACCACAAGTTGATTTACAATGTTGCAAGTACTTTAAGTCCCAGGATTCATAGTATAGCCAATTATTACGGACAATTGTGGTGATTTTAATTGTTTTCTCACAGAAACTGTGAGTAGGTCAGGAGTTGGATAGGTAGAGTCAGAGTCAATACCACAGCCGGCGTTTGAACCATGGATCTCCCGGTCTCTAGCCGGTTGCGCTACCACTGAGCTACCATGGCAACAGGCCGGCATAGCATATTACAAATACTTACTATTTTATTTATTTTTCGAGATAAACTTTTATTACACATTATACATTTCGTGGTAGGTATAACAAGACTAAAGCGAAAGTCATATTTGTTTACTTTCTCCACCACGTACAATGTACACAGTGAGTAAAAAAGATATTTTATTCCAACCAAAATTCAATGTCAGAATTTCACCAGAAATATATATTTTGAGGTCCCCTTTATCCAAAATATGTAGTTTTCGAAATTAAGATCCTTGTGCGTGTGTTTGTGTGTGTATGTGTGTGTGTGTGTCTGTGAAAACATAACTGAAAAATGTACTGTGTTCCATGCACATGACTTTCTCTACATCGCTGTAACAAATTATTGTTAAAAAGAATACTCTTCTATCTACTTTATAATAATCGAGATAAACATTAGCAGAAATTGTCTTAATTACTTGTTTCCTTGTAAGTAGAAGGAAAATAAGGGAATACACTGTGCTAAAACGACAGTAAAATCTTTTAAAAGCCGGTTGCCATGTGGATGATATCCGTTTCTATGCGGGGCCAGAAGTTCACAACTTCACATGTGAAAAAAGTAAGAATTTAAAATCTGAAACAAATAACAAGGAATATCTCAGAAATGGTCAATTCAACGAAAAAACGTATATGACATAAATTGTGTGTTTCAATGTGATCCACATTGTTTGTGCGCTTAAGTTTTTTCTATCTCTTTCGGTTTAGCAGTTACGCAAAATTCAACAAAATTCATTCAGAATAAAGAGGTCTTTAGAGGATATTCCCAGAAACTTCAAGATATACATTTTATTTGCCATATAAATATCTTTAATATATAGTACCTTTAATCAAAATCGTTAGAGCCATTTTTGAGCAAAACCAAAATTTTCAAAATTTTTTCCATGTAAAGGGTAGTTTGGGGTGGGGGGATTTTTCTCAAAATCTTAGTGTCGCATCCCTGGAAGATACTTATCTTATATACTAAGTTTGCTATTTTACCGACGTTTCGTTGTTGAGTTATCGTGTTCATCGACACAGACACACAAACACACACGGATCTTTTTCTGAAAATACTTTTTTTTTATGCAGGGAGCCCTAAAACGTCTATTTCCGCTGAAATCTCAGTACCGAATTTTCGGGTGGAACGCAATACCTTCTCTGTACGTGTAGAGAAAGTAAAAACGAAAATTCCGTTAAATACCAAGCTTGATATTTCAGTCAACAGTTTTCAAGCATGTGAAACGAGATTTACAAGAAAATTCCTCATCCCAAACTATGCTTTACATGGAAAGTTTTCGAAAATGGTGATATTTTCAAAAATGGCACTTAACGATTTTGATTCAAATAACATATGTTTAACATATTTTCATGTGACATAAATTATATAGTATAACGAGATACATTAGTAAGTTTCCAAGAACATAGAATTACATTTTATTTGTCACAAAAATGCCTTCAGCATGCACTCTTTTAATCAAAATTCTTAGAATCATTTTGAAAAAATAAGAGTTCGAATATCTTCTACGTAAAGGGGGATTTTCTTGAAAATGTTTGGCCGCATCCTTGGAGGATGAAGAACTTGGATTCATGCTTAGTATTTAGCTGACTTTTCGTTTTTCACTTAAGTTTGTCACAGATTCTCTCTTTCTCTTTCTCTCGCTCTCTCTCTCTCTCTCTCTCTCTCTCTCTCTTTCTCTCTCATACGCACAAGCAGTCCTTTTTCTAAAACTACTTTTTTGTTGATAAATCTCGGTATCGAGTTTTTGGGTGGAATACAATACTTTCTGGCTTTCTGGACTACCTCTGAGGTCGAGTGGTCAGCGTTATGGATTCTCACCCAGATGTCCCGGGTTCGATTCCCGGCTGGGGCGGAAATAATTTAACTAATACAGTGTCCTATCTCCTAAAGACTCTGGAAGAACACTTGTAAAAGTGAATGTGTATGAGTTTTAATAGTATAATACTGAAAAAATAAAGTTAACGAATACTACAGTTCAGCAAGGAAATATCAGCAATTGTTTCTAAAGCAAAGTCCCGTATATGATCACAGACTTTAAAGAGTGCTATAATGCAACAATACATAAAAACTCTGATATGATTCATTCACATGACTTTCTCTACGTATCTGCAACAAATTATTGTTAAAAAGTTTATACTTCTATTTACTTCATGCTAATCGAGTGAAAAAAAAAGCAGGAATATTACTTATTTCCTTGGAGGCAGAAGCGAAATAAGGGAATACCATAGGTTAAAGCGATAGTCAAAAGCTGGTTGCTATGTGACTGAAGTTCCTTTGCTTATATGGACAGGAGTTGACTAATTCCTGTATGAGAAAAGCGTAAGTCTTTAAAGATGAAACCAAAAATGAGGAATATCTAAAAGATGATCAACTCCACGAAAAAAATGTATATGATATAAATTGCGTGTTTTAACATGCTCTATATTTTTTGTGTAGTAATTTTTGTCCAGCTCTTACGCTTTAGCACTTATGCAAAATTTCGTAAAATTTATCCAGAATAAAGCACGCTTCAGAGGCTATTCCCAGAAAATTCAAGATGTACATTTTATTTGTCAGGTAAATATCTTTAATAAACGATATTTTAATCAAAATCGTAAGAGCCATTTTTAAGAAAATCAAAATTTTCGAAAAAAGTTCCATGTAAAGGGTAGTTTGGGGTGGGGGATTTTTCTCAAAATCTTCATGTCGCATCCCTAGAAGATACTAAACTTCAATACCACGTTTAGTATTTTACCGACTTTTCGTTTTTGAGTTAGCATGTTCACGGACACACACACATATACACACGGACCTTTTTCTGAAAATGCTTGTTTTGGATAAAGGGGGCCCTAAAACATATATTTCCGGTGAAATCTCGGTATCGAATTTTTGGATACACCATGTACTTAGTACGTGTAGAGAAAGTGAAAGACTTCCTCTAATTACTATATGTGTAGAGAAAGTATCAGTCAGCCAGGATTTCTTTCTTTCTTTTTTTGTTTGTTTGTTTTTTTTTGTTTTTTTACTTTTTGATGGGGCAATTGTTGGACTACAAAACGTCCCAGTGTAGTTTTTAGGTGTACTCTCCTGAATACCAGTAGAGAAAGTAAATAGAAAATACCTCACGCGCGACTAATCTGGTGACCAAAGTTGGCGACCGTTTGGTAAAACCTAAGAACTACAGTCATTTGTTCGGCAGCTTAGAAAGCAAGCGGCATGGAAGTGAATCGTGCTTGTATAATTCAGTGATTGCTGAAACGTGACGCAACAACAGTAAAAGAATGCAAGGGCGCCATCTTTCGTGAAAGCTACTGCTAGTCCAGTAGACTGTCGGAACCTGTTTTAACCAGCTAATATTAAAGTATTACATTAGCTTAATGTGATGAATTATGATTTAGATATAGAAGCCTTGCATAGGTAATTCCAAATTTCTGTTTTACTTACGCCCTTCCGATTGCCTTCAAAGTGATCTTTACTTCCTCTAGCACTTATGTACAATGTGCATAGTGAAGGTATTCTATTCCACTCATAATTCGATAACGAGATTTCATCGGAAATGCACTTTTAGGAAAAGGTTCGTCTGTGAACACGATAACTCAAAAACGAAAAGTCCGTAAAATACCAAACTTGGTATTAAAGTTAAGTACCTTCCAGGGATACGACACGAAGATTTTTAGAAAAATCCCCCCACACCAAACTACCCATTACAAAAATGGGTCTAAGGATTTTGATTAAAATACTGTATATTAAACATATTTATATGGCAAATAAAATGTATATCTTCATTTTTTTAGGAATATTCTCTAAACACCTCTTTATTCTGAATGAATTTTGCTGAAGTTTGCGTAACTTACAACACAAAAAAAATGAGATCACGTTAAAACACAAATTTATATCATATATATTTTTTTCGTGAAGTTGACAATTTTTAAAATATTCTTTGTTATTAGTTTCAGTTTTAAAATACTTTAACTTTTCACATACGGGAAGTTCTCAACTCCTAGCAATGCAAAGAAACGGATTTCATCCATATGACAACTAGGTTTTAAAAGCTTTTACTATCATTTTAGCCAAGTGTATTCCTTTATTTCCCTTCTACTTATGAGAAAGCATTTCTGCTAATGTTTATCTCGATGAGCATGAAGTAGATGGAAGGATAAGCTTTTGAACAATAATTTGTTACAGAGATGTAGAGAAAGTCATGTGAATGTAACACATCAGATTTTTAAAATAGTGTCTCTGTGTGTGTGTGAGTGTGTGTGTGTCTAAGGGCAGCATAGAAAAGTCGGAATCTTTCAGTGATGCGACACAAAGATTTTCAAGAAAAGCGCTCCATCCCCAACTATCCTTTACATGGAACATTTTTCGAAAATGTCAATTTTTTCAAAAAAAAAATTAACGATTTTGATTAAAATGCCCTATGTTCAAAATATTTTTGTGACAAACAAATGTATACTTTGAATTTTCTTGAATAGGCTCTGTAGACCTCTTCATTCTGGATAACTTATTTTAAGCGTTCGTATAACTGGTAAACCGTAAGAGATAGATAAAAATATAGATATCTTTAAAACACACAATTTATGTCAATACTTATATTTTTTTTCTATATTTAATCGTTTTTGAGATATTATGATTATAGATTTCAGTTTTAAGATACTTGAAATGTTTCTCAAGCCGGAAGAATCTTTCTTATCGTCTCTCTTTGTTTATTCTGGGCAAGCAAAGGAGAACTGAATTTCAATTGTTTGACTCAGCGACCGGCTTTTAAAAGATTTTACTGTAAATTCCTTTATTTTCCTTTTACTTACAAAGAAGTAAGCAATAAGACAATTCTACTATTTATCATTATATAGATAAAATAATAGTCTTTTGTAATCAAATACTATTTCGGAATAGGTAGAGAAAGAGATGTGAATGGAAAACACATTTCTTTAAAATTTAGACTTAACAATTTTTAAACACAGAATGTTAACGCCAAAAGCTTGTGGCCAGATTAATGAATGCCATATACAGTGATGTCATCAACATTTTCTCTGTAGCAAAATGTTAACGCATGACCTTGCATCTCCAAGCTTTCATGCTTAGAAAGTAGTTAGGTGAGTATGTCTATGAAGAGTAAAACTCAATACTATTAAATATTATTATTGATATTTAGTTAAGCATCTTCCAAGTTAAAAAAAAAATTATAAAGAAAATCCTTCCACTTCTAAGTTGTCCTTCTCATGGAAAATTTCGTTACTTTTGACTTCTATAAAATGAGTCTATAATTCTGACTAAATTACTTCAAATTTACAATTTCAAATAGATATTTATCTTGATTATTTTTGCAAATGTGTAACCTTCTTCATTCTGAATGAATGTTATATAATTGATACCTAAACCATAAGGGATACACCGCAACTTACTATATAGAAATATAGAAATCGTTATATCTGGATGGACTGGGCGGGTTAAGTCCGGTTCCTCCGGTTTCCCACGCCATTCATTTCACCAACATTTCCATAATCATCTTTTCACCCACTTTCTGGTCTACAGCCTCTGTTCCTCAACAGATGTTTGATCCTAAACGTTGGCTTTTAAGTCCTTCATTTGAGGGTAAAAAGAGATAAAAAGAAAGAAAGAAAGTAAGTAAGGAAAAATCATTAAAATACGTAATAATTATATGCCGTTATATATGGTATTAACCATTTTAAAGCGATTCGTTATTCTTGATTCAAATCTTCCAAACCATATTTTCTATTTGGCCCCCATTCTTTAGTTTCTCGTGTGTCATCTAAAACTGGAATTTAAAAGGCAGCGTAAAGAAATCTGATTTTAAAGCCTCAATTATCGCTTCAACCTCTTTTAACCTTCTTATACTTCAAATGAAATCTGTGTGAATCCATTTATACAAAAGCTGAAACGATTAACATGAAGTAGATGCAAAAATAAACTTTTGTAAGAATTGTTTTTGAAGAACAAATATAAGAATAAACGATAGTGGAAACAGAGGCATGTGAATGTATGATACAATATGTCAAACATATAATTCTAATACATTTTTGAAGTCGTGAAAACTGGGCTGTTCATGGTCTATTTGCTACATGCATTGCTGTCATTGTTTTGGTGCTGAGCAACGGTTATGACATCAGCAACAACTGCTTGCTGTTTTGTCCGTGTTATGACAGTGTTTGCGTTGTCATTCCGCTGCTATGTCTGCGGTGGAAAACTGTAAATACATGTCTTACGCAAGAACCTCTCGGAATCACAGATAATCAACAGAATACAAAACCTTTATATAATCCTCGCAGTCTTGGTCATAATTTCTCAACTAATGTGTAACGACGGTAAATCATTTATATATGTATAACACTATCAGCTCGATATACACACACACAAGCACACACACATACATTGTAACAAATGAGAACTTCAATTACTGCTGAACCACTAATTCTGTTGTCACACACAACCACAGCACAAAATCGAATCACAACTAAATGCTGAGTCTCAATTCTCAACTGAACTGCACTTTACACTCTCCACTGTCAAGTATCTTAACTGTCCACTTATTCAGTGTGCTCATTCTTCACTTCTTGAATGTGTTCTCTGGCCTCTTCGGCCCCTTATATACGTCCCGTAGATCTGGTTGTCGAAGGTTCGAGATAGTGCAAAATGGCTATCATGCACATTACACGTTATTGCTAAGAGTGGCCATTCGGAACAATAGGTGCACCTAATTGGTCAGATAGACCTCTACGCGCTCGGCGGCGTTTATTATAATAATACACTAAACCCGAATATTCCAGAAAAGTTCCATGATGTTACCAGAAATACATAAACTAAACGATGCTTATGTGTGTCTGCCTGAACTTAAATATATAACAACTACGAGTAGGTATAACCTTCAACCACAATAACAATCTTGATTCAAGGTAACTTAATGCTGTATGACTTTTTCTACCCATTCTTCAACAACATTATTTTAAAAGAGATTATTCCTCTATGTACTTAGGCTAACCGAGATAAATATTTACAGAAATCCTTTTTTTTTTTAATCTATTTCCGAGTAGATAAAACCGTATTAGGGAACTACAGTTGTCTTGAGCGATAGTGAAATCTTTAAAGAGTCCGCCGCTATGTGATGGCTTTGCTTGACCGGCATTATGAAGCTAGAAATTAGAAATTATACTTTAATTTAAGTATTATTTCTTTAGTAAGTAATTAAAAAGAAACAAATAAATAAAAACTCGTAAGGATATGTGGTTCCTTTTTATTTATGAGTCACCGATGTTTGCGTGTATGATTGCCATAAAGCAAAAGGCCAAAGTTTAAATTGTTTGTATACCCATTACATTTAAAGTGATAGAGATATAAAATGATTAATTCTAAAAATCACTGAGCGGGACAGCTTAATTGGGCTCCCATTCGGGAGAGCCCGGGTTCAAACCTCCGTCGGCGCCGATAAATTTATCAAGTTTTTCTCGCGGATCCTCGGTTGCTAAGACAATGCTGAGTTGGTTAATTTGATCCCTGAACTTCCTTACAATCACATTCAACACTACATTTAATTTTCTTCTTCTTCTTCACCACAATTCTAGCCATTAGGCTTACCACCCATCCTGAAAACCTATGATTCGGAGTTGGCTTGCTCCTTGACAGGTTACTGGCCTAAGTATTGGTTTTTAAGTCCATGGGGTGTAAGTTCTATAAAGAGAAGTGTAATGCGAGAAAGAAGAAATATTCCAAAAAGTGCATCTTCACTTTTAAACATCGTTTAAGAACGCTATACAATGTTGAATCTATCTTCGTCTACTTCGTACAGGGTCCTAGTTAAAGAATGCATTACATTCCACCCAAAATTTTGATACCAAGATTTCACTGGAAATACATGTTTTATGGTCCCCTGTATCCAAAAAGAAAAGCATTTCAGAAAAAAAAAGTCCGGTGTGTGTGGTAGAGTCAGTTAAATCCAAACTTGGTATTTAAGTATAGAATCTTCCAAGGATACGACACAATGCTCCCTCCCCAAGCTACCCTTTATATGGAAAAATGTTTCGAAAGTTTTGATTTTCTCAAAAATGGCTCTAAGGATTTGCATTAAATTAATACACATTAAACATATTTACAAGACAAATAAAATGTATACTATGAATTTTCTGGGGGTAGCCTCTGAAGACCTCTTCATTCTGGATAGCTTTTGTATAACAGGTAACCCTTAAGAGATAGACAGTTTACAATTACAGTTCTACATAAAAATTAAAATACACAGTTTATTCCATAATGTTTTGGGGGTAGAGTTAACCGTTTCTAACATATTCCTTGTTATGGTTTCAGTTTTAAAGTATTTAAACTTTTCTAAAATGGCAAGTCATCTTCCCTTCATATCTCTTGTTTTACTCCTAAACATGCAAAGGCAACCGAACTTCAATTTTTCACATAGCGACCAGATTTCACTCTCGCTTTAGCCTAGTGTATTCCTTTATATCTCTTTTACTTACAATAAGACAATTTCTGCTAATGTTTATCACGATTAGCACGATGTACATAAAAGAATAATCTTTTGTAAGAAAAGTTTGATTGTAAAACAGGTAGAGAATGTAATGTGAATGGAACACATCAGATATTCTTTAAGTGAGACATTTTACATATTTATTAAATCTCTGAAGTTTTACTTTCTTGGAAAGTTTAGGTATGTAGATTTTAATATAATTAGGTTGAAACATTATATTGTAAATTTGTCACTCAAACTGAGTGAAATTTGTAGAATTTAGCAATTTCAGTACTGAATATTCATTCTTAATAATTGCCACATATGTTTCTTAAAAAGAATGTACAACATGTAAAACTATGTTTTAGACTATAGTTCAGAATAATCAACCCTAAAAAGTGAGAGCGTAATCGCAAAGAGATTGCAGGTTCCCATTGATGGATTGAAAAGCGGTCTGTGATGAGAGAGAGAGAGGGGGGGGGGGCGGGGGAAACAGCTACGCTAACCTACAGAGATTTCTACGAAGTACTTCATTCATTCCAGGGTCGCAGTGATTCATCATTCCCAGAACTGCATCCGTTTGCAACTTGTTTTTATGTAGATTTTCTGTATCTAGTGGTTTTCCTTAGAAAACTTGATTTTTAAATCTAAATACTAAAATATAACTCAGAGAGAGAGAGAGAGAGAGAGAGAGAGAGAGAGACAGGAAATGAAATAGAGAAATGTGATATGTCACATTTCCACCAGTTGTTCTATCCATTACACATTTACTCAATTCCTTCTATTAATTAATATAAAATCTGTGTTCCATTCATATGACTTTCTCTAACGTTCTGTAACAAAAAATTGTTAAAAAGCTCATTCTTCTACTTATTTCAAGCTAATCGAGATAAACATTACCACGAATTGTCTTTATCAGTTGCTTTCTTGTAAGTAAAACGAAATAAGGGAATACCCTAGGCTAAAGCGACAGTCAAATATTTTAAAAGCTGGTTGCCATGTTGTTGAAATCTGTTTCTTTGCATTGCCAGGAATGGACAAATTCCCTTACGAGAAAAGTTTGAAGTATTTTCAAATTAAATCAATAACAAATAAAAGGTATGAGACATAAATTGTGTGCTTTATATAAGTTTTTCTCTATCTCTTACGATTTACTAGTATGAAAAATTCATTAAAATTCATCCAGAATAAAGAAATCTTCAAGGGCTATTACCAGGAAATTCAAGATATACATTTTGTTGTGTAAATATGTTTAATATGCGATATTTTAATCAAAATATAACTCGTGAGAGCCATTTTTGAGAAAATATTTTTTTTCTAAATATTTCTATATGTAAAGAATAGTCTGCAACGGGTGAAATTTCCTCAAAATCTTTGTGTCGCATCCTTGAAAGATACTATATTTAAATACCAAGTTTGTTACTTTAGCAATTTTTCGTATTTTAGTTATCGTGTTCACAGGCACAGGACCCAAGTACACGAATCTTTTTCTAAAAGTGTTTTTATACAGGGGACCCTGAGACTTATATCTGCGGTGAAATCTCTATATCTAATTTTTTAGTGGAATGCAAACCTTCTCTACCTACGTACAATGTACCTACTATGTGCAGAGAGTAAACATCTACTATACCTAGCGGAAATGCTCACTTGGTAGCGTTTGTGGCAAGCATTCGAAACATGTAGGCTGATGTGAATGGATTTTATCTTGGTTTCCTCAATTTTCATAGAAAATATGGACTGGATTTTTAATATCTTGACCCAAAGTTCTATCTTAAGTCTAAGGCAATATTAAAATTGAAAATATATGCTAATTATAATTTGCTGGAAACTATCCACAGAT
This sequence comes from Hymenopus coronatus, assembly GCA_030762935.1. NCBI lineage: Eukaryota > Metazoa > Arthropoda > Insecta > Mantodea > Hymenopodidae > Hymenopus > Hymenopus coronatus. The sequence goes on from CM060897.1 coordinate 36,606,482, forward strand.
AACTAAAGCGAATAGACCGGAGGGCACACTAACACTATCCGTTTGTCGAAGATAAAAGGGATATATTGTAAAGGGATGAGACCTCAAAGGCCGGCTATACCCGTTTGAGTACAGATGGTGAAGACATTCCAGACTGGACAACAATAATAACACCTTCTGCTTGGCGCGAAACTAAAAGTGGTATTGTATGGGAATGAGAAAATGAAGCTTACTTATGCACCCATTCAGATCGAGTATAATCAACCGACCGTTGCATTAAAGCCAAGTAGTTTAAGCGACGTTAAATAACAGAGTAAATAAATTTAAAACATAATTTAATATACTGCATTAAGGTCACTTCCTCAATAAACTATTCTACAAAGTTTATTCTTCTATGATTCAGGTTCATCTAGATAAGCATTTGCAAAACTTGCTTTATTCTACATGTTCTTGTAGTTAAAACGGCATTAGGGAAATACAGTGGGCTCAAGCGATAATCAAATATTTTAAGAGCTATGTGATGGCTCTGAAATTACAGCGAGCGAGAGAGTAATAGCGATTTTTCATTAAAGCATAAGTATTGGAAAAATCTTATGTGTTCCATTCACATGACTTTCTCTACATCTCTGCATCAAATTACTGTTAAAAAGCTTATGCTTCTATTTACTTCATGCTAATCGAGAAAAATTTGCAGAACTAGTCTTATTACTTGCTTCCTAGTAAGTAGAAGCGCAATAAGAGAGTACCATAGGTTAAAGTGATAGTCAAAAGCTGGTTGCTATGTGACTGATGTTCCTTTGTTTGTATGGACACGAGTTCACAAAGTCCTGTATGAGAAAAGCATATTTTTTATAGCTGAAACCAAAAACAAGGAATATCTAAAAAACGGTCAACTCCACGAAAAAAATGTATATAACATAAACTGTGTGTTTTAACATGCTCTTCATTTTTTGTGTGCTAAGTTTTTGTCCATTTCTTACCGTATAGCAGTTATGCAAAATTCTATAAAATTCATTGAGAGGCTATTCCCAGAAAATTCAAGATATATATTTTATTTGTCAGGTAAATATCTTTAATACACGATATTTTAATCAAAATCCTTTCAGTCATTTTTTAGGAAATCAAAAATTTCGAAAAAAGTTCCATGTAAAGGGTAGTTTGGGGTGGGGGGATTTTTCTCAAAATCTTTGTGTAGCATCCCTGGGAGATACTAAACTTAAATACCAAGTTTGGTATTTTACCGACTTTTGAGTTATCGTGTTCACAGACACACGGACACACACACGGACCTTTTCCTGAAAATGCTTTTTTGGTCACAGAGGACCCTAAAACATATATTTCCGGTGAAATCTCGGTATCGAATTTTTGGGTGTAGTACAATACCTTCTCTATACACTATGTACATAGTACGTATAGAGAAAGTAAAAATCAACCAAGTACAAAAAATATCTTGGAAATGGTTATCACCACAAAAAAATGACATAAATGTTATGGAAAAATCATCCAAAATAGAGGAGTTTTGAAAGGTTATTCTCAGAAAATCATGTTTATGACAACTGAAACCCTGTCTTGAAACAAATAGTATTTTTATAAAAATCGTTAGAGCCTTTTTGAGAAAATAACAATTTCGTAAAGTACCCCATGTAGAGTAGTGGCTGTTTTCTTGAAAATCTTTGTGTCGCATCTTTGAAACATCGTCGCTGTTTACGGAGGTCTTAAAAGTTACCTTTGGAATCAGACGCCTGTTGAAGAGCAGACGGTATCTTGATAAGAGAGTAGCTGGGATGGGCGATCAGCCTGATATCAGATTCAAGTAGAAGATGAAATGGTGGGATGAAAGGCGGGGAACCGGCGGAACAGCACATTACCATTGCAGACGCCACTTTGTCCACCACAAATCCCCTGGAATCAAACCCAGGTTAGCTTGGTGAGAGGCGAGTGGTCAAACCACTTGGCCAATCTCTGTAAGGTATTGAACTTAAATACCAAGTGTGGTAAATTTAATTAAGTTGGGTTATATTTATGGACGCTCTTTAACTGCTATTGTACTCAGTGACCCATTATATATTGGGAGTGAAAGACAACTTAATTTTGCTCAGAGGCCTCAGGCTTGAGGTATATCTACGACACGGGATCAACAGTTTAACTCCCTTCTGAAGGAAGCCATGCTAAGAATTTTTACGCCGAAAAATGTCATGGTCCTCCGCGGTGAACCAGAGGCTAACATAATACCCCTAGGCCACAGAGGACGACACCAAGTGTAGTATTTAACCCACTTTTAGCTTTTGAGTTATACGACAGATACACACACACACATACTGGACCTTTCTCTAAAATAATGTTATTTGGCGGTTCTTAAAACCAGTATTTCTGGTGAGGTACAGGTATTAAATTTTGGGTGGAATGCAATATCTTCTTTATATATTACATAAGTAGTATAGAAAGTAATATAAAACTATGGTGGCGTTATGGTTAGACCGCTCGCCTCACATCTTACATTTCTAATCATCCACTTCCTCATGCCCATGCCTGGCTATGGTCCGACCACTCATTCCAGGTTCTCTATTCTATGATTTCGTGCCAACAGACTTCTGACCCCTAAGCATACGCTTGCAAGTCCTAAGGGGGGGTGGCAGTCCTAACTAGGGGGAGGATAAACCGACTACAATAAAATCTGATGTGTTACACTCACATGACTTTCTCTAGCTGTTCTACAAAGATACTTCTTACAAAAGATTCTTCTTCTTCTTACACAATGCTAATCGAGATAAACATTAGCAGAAGGTTCTTATTTAGTAGCTTATAAGTAGAAGGGAACTAAAGGATTGCGTATGCTAAGTGATAGGCAAATGTTTTTAAAATTGTCGTTATGCGGTTGCTTCTTTGCTTGGCCAGGAGTAGAACAAAAGAAAAACGAATACTTCCTGTCTGAGAAAAGTATAAGCACTTTACAACTAGGAATATAACGGAAACAGTTGCCTCCACAACAAAAACGCAAAGCACATAAATTGTGTATTTTGACAAGATCTACATTTTCGTGTTGTAAATGTTTGTCTATCTCTTACAGCTTAGTAGTTTAAAAAGAATCGGCAAAATTCATCCAGAATAATGACGTCTTCTGAAGCTATTCCCAGAAAATTCAAGATATACATTTTATTTGTCGTGTAAATATGTTTAACATACGGTATTTTAACCAAAATCGTTAATCATTTTTCAGAAAATCAAAATTTTCGAAAATTTGACCATGTAAAGGGTAGGTTTGTGGTGGGGGGATTTATTGAAAATCTTTGTATTGCATCCCTGGAAGGTACTAAACCTATATACCAAGTTTGAGTTTTGTTTTTGAGCTATGCTGTCCAGACACACGGACCTTTTTCTAAAATGCTTTTTACTCAGGGGACTCCAAAACATATATTACGAATTTTTGGTTGGAATACAACACCATCTCTATCCTTTGTGTACATTATACTTGTGATCTAAAGAAAGTAAAACATATGTAGAAATGTATGTGGTAGTGAAGGTTTGAAGATTTACATTCTGGCAGTTATTATATTTGGAATATGTTCAAGAAATGTGATAAAACTAATCTGCAAATATCTTCAATTTGCAGTGTCAGCTAGCACTACCTTAAGGCGTAAAATGGAAAATGCAAAATGTTGCTCATTTTCAAGAAATGGGTTACGTTAATATAAGCACACCAGAGAACATAACCTAGATCCCACGTCTTCCGGTAGCGTGTCAGGAAGTTTACTATTTGCTCTAATGAAGCCATGTATTTGCCGGTGTTCTCATCTTAACGCGGCGCGTTTCCGCCGCTTCTTCATTTGGCTTTATGCTGCGGCAGCCGGTCTGCCTAAACTTGTACTGCTCGGTGTTACCCAAAATGATATCCTTCATGGTGTAGGCAGCTCTCACATAAACGTGGATATACATATATTTACTGTACAGCTCTAGCACTGTAGAACAAATAACTACAAAGGTGCTTCAGAAAGTAGGTACACGGGTTAGAATGAAGACGCCATTTGTTTACATACTCTAGCACGTATGTACAAAGTAAACTTATATAAAATAATACTATAAACTTATTTATGAATCAGTACCAAACTTGTTTTGATGACGTGTAAAAATAGCAGAACACGATGGTAACACCAACTAGCTTTAGAATCACAGTCTATTTTAAAACATAGGTGTTTATTGCATCGCCCTGATATTCATATCTTACCATTACTGTCTAATTATCATCTATATGTATTAATTACATACAGAGAGAAAATTATTCCAATATGCACTATTTTTTTTTATTTCTTTTTTTTTTTTTATTCATTTGTATAGCCCCCTTTAACTTCAGTGGTCATATCACTTCTGACTTGTGAAGCTGTAGGTTCAGAACATTAGGTTAATAAACTTTATATTACTAAACACACGCACATTTACTCTCACATTCATACTTCCAGGCTCTATGGGGAATAGGGAATAATTATGGTTAAAGAAAAATTCCCCATCCCAGCCGGGAATCGAACCCGGGACCTCCGGATGAGAAGTCAGCTCATTGACCACTTGACCACGGAGACAGTCAATGTCTAAAAGGTTAAAGCTCTCACATGTTCCATTTACATGACTTTCTCTATCTGCTCTCCAAATAAACTATTCTTTTAACTACATCATGCTAATCACCATAAACATTACCAGAAATGCTCTTATTACTTACCATAAGTTTAAGACAAATAAAATGTATATTTTAATTTTAACAAGAGGCTTCTGAGTCCTCTTCATTCTGAAAGACTTTTGCATAACTCGTAAACCGTAAGAGAAGGACAAAAATGTACCACACAAACATGTAAATCACACTTTTCTATAGAGTTAACCATTTCCGAGATATTTCTTGTTAATGTACTTATACTGTAGCTTTTGCTCTTACCTGGAATACGTTGTCATGTCACTAGTAATCACAAATCACGAAAACAGTTGCTACTGGCAATCTGTACACACTACTGCAGGTGTCGAGAAAACGCATCACATTCTTATCGACGGCGTAACTGGGCGTTTCCTATGCGATAATCTCCGATGATTCACCACACAGACTTTACCCACGTTCTCACGTATGCAGCGCAGCTATCTTACGTAACAAGAGATATTGTAGACTTTAATTGCATATTCTTTTGATCATTTTCTAAAAAAAGATCTGATGTCGTACATCCACGTGACTTTTTCTATCAAGGCATAAAAAAGCTTATTCTTCTACCTACTTCGCGCTGATCAAAATAAATATTTGCAGAAATAATTTTGTTATATATTTCCAACAGACTTGAGCCTTAATCAAATCTTTAAAGCCCGCCTGAGTAGTGTGGTGGTAGTGTGTCTGCCTCACATTCAAAAGGCCATGAGTTCGAATCTCGCTTAGGGTGAGTTAACCGGATAAGGTATTTTTTCGGAATTTTCCCTTTTACTGAGAAGACAAATGCCGAGTAACTGTAAGCTCCATGGATCCCGAGATCATTTGAGCATCATTTCACTAATTCAACCAACCAGGTTAAAAGACGTTAAACTAAAAAAAAAAAATCAAAAAAAAAAAAAAAAAAAAAAAAAAAATCTTTAAAGAGCTGTTAGCTAAGTGAGGGTGTGAAACTGCTTGACCAAAATAATGAAAAACGAATGTGGACCTTACATTTGAGAGCAGTTTAAGTATTGAATCATTTACAGCAATAACCAGATACATCTTGGAAATGGATAATCCCATAAAAAATCTGATGTGTTCCATTCACATGACTTTCTCTATATCTCTGCAATAAATTGTCAGAAAGCTTATGCTTTTATTTAATTCATGCTAATCGAGAAAAAATTAGCAGAAATAGTCTTATTACTTGCTTCCTTGTAAGTAGAAGCGAAATAAGGGAGTACCATAGGTTAAAGTGATAGGCAAAAACTGGTTGCTATGTGACTAAAGTTCCTTTGTTTGAATGGATAGGAGTTGAAAAATTCCTGTATGAGAAAAGTATAAGTTTTTTAAAACAAACCCAAAACATGGAATATATCAAAAACAATAATCTCCACGAAAAAAGTATATAATATAAATTGTGTGTTTTACCGTACTCTACATTTTTTGTGTGGTAAGTTTTTGTCCATCTCTTACGGTTTAGCAGTTATGCAAAACTCTTTAAAATTGATCCAGAATAAAGTAGTCCTCTAAGGCTATTCCCAGAAAATTCAAGATATACATTTTGTCGGGTAAATATCTTTAATATACGATATTTTAATCAACATCGTTAGAGCCATTTTTAAGAAAATCAAAATTTTCGAGAAAAAAATCCACGTAAAAGGTAGTTTGGGGTGGGAGGATTTTTCTCAAAATCTTCGTGTTGCATTCCTAAAAGAAACTAAAATTAAATACCAAGTTTGGTATTTCACCGACTTTTAAGTTATCGTGTTCACAGACACACGGACACACCGACACACATACGGACCTTTTTCTGAAAATGCTTTTTTTTTTATACAGGAGAACCTAAAACATATATTTCCGGTGAAATCTCGCTTTCCAATTTTTGGGTGGAATGCAATACCTTCAGTTTACACAATGTACATAGTACGTGTAGAGAAAGTAAAATGTATTTACATACATTACCGTGTGTTAATGAGATCTGCCTTTTTATGTAGTGACATATTGTGTATTACAGTTTACCAGTTATGCAAAAAGTCATTCAGAATGAGTAGGCTTTTCCCAGAAAAGTCATATACATTTTGTCATGTAAATGGGTTTATTTATGACATTTCAATAAAAATCGTTAGTCATTTTGAGAAAATCGAAATTAAAAAATCTGATGTGTACCATTCACATGACTTTCTCTACATCCCTGCAACAAATTATTCTTAAAAAACTTATACTTCTATTTACTTCATGCTAATCAGAAAAAATTAAAAGAAATAGTCTTATTACTTGCTCCCTTGTAAGTTGAAGCGAAATAAGAGAGTACCATAGGTTGCAGTGATAGTCAAACACTGGTTGCTATGTCACTGAAGTTCCTTTGCTTGTATGGACAGCAATTGGCAAATTCCTGTATGAGAAAAGCGTAAGTTTTTCATAGCAGAAACCAAAAATAAGGAATGTCTCAAAAACGATGAAATCCACGAAAAAATGTATATAACATAAATTATGTGTTTTAACGTGCTCTACATTTTTTTCTGTAGTAAGTTTTTGTCCATCTCTTACGGTTTGGCAGTTATTTAAAAGTTCGTAAAATTTATCCAGAATAAAGTAGTCTTCAGAGGCTATTCCCAGAAAATTCAAAACATACATTTTATTTGTCAGGTAAATAGCTTTAATATACGATATTTTATTCAAAATTGTTAGAGCCATTTTTTAGAAAATCAAAAATTTCGAAAAAAGTTCCATGTAAAGGATAGTTTGGGGTGGGGGGATTTTTCTCAAAATCTTCGTGTCGCATCCCTGGAAGATACTAAACTTAAATACCAAGTATGGTATTTTACTGACTTTTCGTTTTTGAGTTATCGTGTTCACAGACACACGGACACACACACACACACACGGACCTTTTTCTGAAAATACTTTTTTTGGATACAGGGGACCCTAAAACATATATTTCCGGTGAAATCTCGGTTCGAATTTTTTGGTGGAGTGCAATACATTCTCTATGCACTATGTACATAGTGAGTATAAAGAAAGTAAAAAACAACAAAATTCCATGTAAAGGGTAGATTGGAGTGGAGACATTTTCTTGAAAATCTTCGTATCGCATCCCTGTAGGTGCAGAACTTATACATAAACTTTGAATAGATAGAGTCAGATTGAAAAATTCAATGCCATAGCTGGAATTTGAATCACGGCATATTTGACCATTATAGTTGGCAATACAATGAATCTTAGTACTTAAAAGTACTTACCTACAACACTGAAACTGGTGTTGTCATATCAAAATAATCTGAGGTCACCTTGTGGTTTACCGGGACACATGCGAGTCAGTTGAGAAATTCAAAGCTATGCAGGCATGTTACCATGGTAGCTCAGTGGAATAGCAACCGGCTAGAGACCAGCAGACCCGTCGTTCAAATCCCAGCTATGGCATTGAATTTTTCAAACAGGCGTTTCGTCTGGGACTGCCATAGGTAGGTCCCGGTTCGCTTCCCATTTTGAATAGTTTGAATAGTTTGTTTGCACAGCTATAGAAAGTCATGTCAATGGAACACATATTTTTTTACTTTCTCTATACGTATAATGTACATAGTGTATAAAAAAGATATTGCAATGCACCCAAAAGTTTGGTACCAAGATTTCACCAGAAATACATGAATCACAAAAAAACATTTTTGGAAAAAGGTCCGTGTTTATGTGTGTGTCTGTGGACAGCATAGCTCAAAAACTAAAGGCTGTTAAATACCAAACTTGGTATTTAAGTTTGATATCTTCAAAGGATGCGACACGAAGATTTTCAAGAAAATCCCCCCATCCCAAATTACATGGAACTTTTCTCGAAAATTTGATTTTCTCAAAAATGGCTCTAACGATTTTAATTAAAATATCATATATTAAAGATATTTACCTGACAAATAATATATATATCTCGAATTTTCTGGGAATAGCCCCTGAAGACTACTTTATTCCGGTTGAATTTCATGGAATTTTACATAACTGCTAAACCGTAAAAGATGGACGAAAACTTACCACACAAAAATGTAAAGCACATTAAATCATACAATTTATGTTATATACTTTTTTTTCGTGGAGTTTGTCGTTTTCAAGATATTCCTTCTTTTGGATTTCAGCTTTAAAAAAAAATACTTTTCTCATACAGGAATTTGTCAACTCGTGTCCACAGAAACAAAGAAACTTCTGTCACATAGCAACCAGCTTTTGACTATCACTTTAACCTATGGTACTCCCGTATTTCGCTTCTACTTACAAGGAAGCAAGTTATAAGGCTATTTCTGCTAATTTTTTCTCGATTATAATGAAGTGAATAGAAGCACAAGCTTTTTAACAATAATTTGTTGCAGGGATGCAGAGAAAGTCATGCGAATGGAACACATAAGATTTTTTTTACTTTCTCTACACGTACTGTGTACATAGTGTATAGAGAAGGTATTGCATTCCTTCCAAAATTCAATGTCCGGATTTCACCGGAAATAGTCGTTTTAGGGTTTATTGAAAAAAAAATTAGAAAAAGGTCTGCGTGTGTCAAACGATAACTTAAAAACGAAAAGTTACTAAAATACCAAACTTGGTATATATGTTAATATCTTCCAAGGATGCGACACGAAGATTTTGAGAAGAACCCCCCATCCCAAAGTGGCCTTTACATGGAAAAACTTTCGAAAATTTTTGTTTTCTCAAAAATGGCCCTATCGATTTTTATTAAAATACCTCTTGCAACCTGAATTTTGAGCATCTTTGTTCATATTTTCTAAACGTATTTAGAGCACAAAAGGGAACAATCTACAATTTAACTTACTGTTAGCGTCTTATAAATAAATGTACTGTCTTCAAACTCACAGTTAAACATTAAATTCTCTTCTGTTTCATTGTTATCATCTTTCATCATTTACCGCTGGTGACGCCGACTTTCTCTATACGTACTATGTACATAGAGTATAGAGAAGGTATTGTATTGCACCCAAAAATTCGATACCGAGATTTCACGGAAATATATGTTTTGAGACCCCCTGAATCTAAAAATAGCATTTTTAGAAAAATATGTGTGTGCGTCTGTGTGTGTGTGTCTGTGGACAGCATAGCTAAAAAATTTAAAGACCATTAAAAACCAAAGTTAGTATTTAAGTTTGGTATCTGCCAAGGATTCGACACGAAGATTTTCAAGAAAATCCCCCCACCCAAACTACCCTTTGCATGGAAAAAATTTCGAAAATGTTTATTTTATTAAAAATGCCTCGAACGATTTTGATTAACATCTCTTACTTTTTAAGATATTTACTTGCCAAATAAAATGTATATCTTGAATTTTCTGGGAATAGCCTCTGAAGACTACTTTATTCTGGATGAATTTTATGACATTTTACATAACTGCTAAACCATAAGAAATGGACAAAAACTTACCACACAAAAACGAAGATCACGTTAAAACACACACTTTATGTTATATTCATTTTTTTCGTGGAGTTGATCGTTTTTAAGATATTCCTTGTTTTTTGTTTCAGCTTTGAAGAATATATTTTTCTCATACAGGAATTTGTTAACTCCTAGCCATACAAATAAAGGAACCAGCTTTTGGCTATTACTTTAATCTATAGTACTCCATCATTTCTCTTCTACTTTCAAGGAAGCAAGTAATAAGACTATTTCTGCTAATTTTTTTCTCAATTAGAATGAAGTAAATAGAAGTATAAGATTTTTAACAATAATTTGTTGCAGAGACGTACAGAAAGTCATGTGAATAGAACACAGATTTTTTTCAAGTTAATGTGCAGAGCGCAGTGTGAGCATCTCTTAAATTAGAAATGCTGCTGTGGTGTTAATTTGCCACCCACAGGCACCCTGCAGTGGGTAGTTTGGTGAAAACAGGATTAAAAGTTTGCGATTGAAAGCAAGGCAGTGGGTATTTTGTTTTCTTCGCTTTTTGGTGGATGGGGTTAGCAGGGCACTGTGGTTCTCCTAAACGCAGTTGTTCTTCCTCACAAAGCTTTGAAGTTGCAGAGCTTGAATTTGCCTTCAGGGAACTCTGTGTTGCTTATACTAACGAATGCTCGCTTAGTCTCTACATCCTCTTGTTCTTCTTTCTCTCAACATTTGGTATTACTTTCCCTTCGTCACGACAGTAGAAAAACAATACATACAACAAGAGTAAAGAAAGAAAGAAAAAAGGCTGAAGCATTTCCAGGACCCAGCAAAACTGGGTATCACATCTTTTCAGCAAATCCTAGGGTTCCTTTTAAGCCATTAGCTAATATACTCTACGCCTTATCAAGGGTTGAGGAAGCATTATATTCAACTCATTTATTACGTCTAGTGATTTCCTTGGAAAAATAAGCTTCGAGGTTGAAGATATAGTCGATTTACTCTCTGAACAAAACCACGCGAATGTTCACTTAATAATACTTAAATTAATCTTAAAAATACCCTTATGTGCTCAACTCACATGACTTTCTCTAGTTATTCCATAAAAAAGCTTTTGTTATAAGAGATTATTTTTATATACATTATGCTAAACAAGGTAAACGTTGCCAGAATTTGTCTTTTTGTTTGCTTCTTTATATGTTGATGGGGAATAAGGTTATGCGCTAGGTTAAAGCAATAGTCATATCTTTTAAAAGCCGGTCACTAAGTGAAACAATTGAAATTCGGCTCTCTTTGCTTGTTAGGAGTACACAAACGAGAGACGAAAAGAAAGATATCTCCTGTTTGAGAAAAGTTTTAAAACTGAAACCAAAAGCTCGGAAAATCTAGAAAAGGTTTAACCCTACCAGTTTTGAAGAAATCAGTTTTTCAAAACATGTAAACAGCAGTTTGGAGTGGCGGAATTTCTTGAAAATCGTCGAAATTTCTGATTTAAATAGCAAATTTCGATATATAACGAATGTTACGTTTTTTTCTTCTTTTCTTTCCTTTTTTTACTTTCTCTAGCCCCGTATGTACAATGTACATAGGGATAGAGAAGTATTCTATTCCACCCAAAAATTCGATGACGAGATTTCAACGGAAATACATGTTTTAGGACCCCTTGAATCCAAAAAAGCATTTTCAGAAACAGGTCCTGTGTGTATGTGTTTGTGTATGTGTGTGGGTGTGGGTGGGTGGGTGTGTGTCTGTGGACTGCATAGCTCAAAAACGAAAAGACGGTTAAATACCAAACTTGGTATTTAAAGTCTGGTATCTTCCAAGGATGCGATATGATGATTTTTAAGAAAATCCCCCCACCCCTAACTATCCTTTACATGGAAAAATTTTCAAAAATGTTGTTTTTCTTAAAAATGACTAATGATTTTGATTAAAATCCCACATATTAAAACCATTTCTATCACAAATAAAATGCATATCCTGAATTTTCTGGGAATAGCTTGTAAAGACCTGTTTGTTCTGGATAAATTTTGCTTAATTTGGATTAACCGTAAGAGATACACAAAAAATTATAACACAAAAATGTAGATCTTTTAAAATACACAAATTATGCTATATACCTTTTCTTCGTGGAGTTTCTTCGTTTTCGAGGTATTCCTTGTTTTTAGTTTCAATTGTGAAGTACTTATATTTTTCTCAAACGGAAGTGTCCATTTTTCTTTTCTTCTGCTTCTGGCCAAGCAAAGAAGCGATTTGCAATGGCAATTGCATAACGACAGCCTTTTAAAACATTTGACTATCACTTTAGCATAGTGCATTCCCTTAGTCCCATTCTACTTATAAGGAACTAAGTAATAAAATTCTGGTAATGTTTATCCCCATTAGCATGGCGTTGAAAGAATATCTTTCATAAGAAGTTTGTAGAGTAGCTAGAGAAAATCATGTGAGTGTAACACATCAGATTTTTGTTTCTTATGCTGTACACGCACACACACACACACACACACAAACACACAGAGACACACACAACACTTTTTTCTAAAACTGCTTTCTGGATTCAGGGAAGCTCAAAACATACGAGAGAATGAATGTGTGTGCGTGTAAGCGTGTGTTTAATAGTATAAAACTTAGAAAAAAGCATTTAAATATTCTACAGCTCAGCGAGAAAACTCCAGCAGTTGTTCAAGTCAAAGCCCCCGAAATGATAAAGAGGGATATACAAATGAAACAAAAAGACTTTCCCTACTTACTACATTTAGCAGAGAAAATAAAAATATAGGGTAAAACAAGAATATTGAAACCAAAGCAACAATGCACTTGAATGAGAATTACATTCTTCATGTAGTATGATTGAAGGAATGATTTATTTCTACATAATGTACATTGCCTACTTTAATTTTAGAATATATTCCAATATTGTTATAGTGTTTATTATTTTAAGATTCTATACACCATGGTTATTGCGTAAAATGGCATCTTCCCAACATAGTTGCCACTTCTTAAAAACACTTTTCAAAAAATTCCAAAGTTTGTAAAGGAAAAATCGGATGTGGTCTATTCACATGACTTTCTCTACCTGTTCTGCAAACAAACTGTTCTTATAAAAGACTATCCTTTTATCTACTTTATCATGCCAATCAATATCAATAGTACCTGAACTTGTCTTACTACTTCCTCCCTTGTAAGTAAAAGAGAAATAAAGAGAATACACTAGGCCAAAGCGGTCGTCACGTCTTTTAAAAGCTGGTTCCTATGTGAGAACATTGGCCAGGAGTAAAACAAAGAGAAATGAAACGAAAGATGACTTCTCATTTGAGAAATGTTTATGTAGTCTAAAACAGAAACCAATAACATGGAATATCTCGGAAACAGTTAGTTCTACAGAAAAAGAGTATATGACATAAATTTTCTATTTTAACGAGATCTATATTTTCTGTATGGTAAGTGTTTGCCTATCTCTTACGTTTTACTAGATTTATTAAAGTGATCTAGAATAAAGAGGCTTCTGCAGAGGCTTCACTCAGAAAATTCAAGACATCCATTTCATTTGTCATTAAAATATCTTAAACACAGAGCATTTTAATTAAAATTGTTACAGCCATGTTTGAGAAAAAAAATTCTAAAATTGTTACACGTAAAAGTAATTATGGGTGGGGGATTTTATTAAAAATCTTTGTGTCGCAAACTTGGAAGATTCTAATCTTAAATACAAAGTTTGTCATTTAACAAACTTTTCGTTTCTGAGCTATGCTGTCCACAGACACACTAAGGTAGACACACACACACGCGCGCGCGCGCGCACACACACACACACATATGCACAGAGAGAGAGAGACACACACACACACACATGGATATGTTCCTAAAATTGCTTTTTGTGGACTCAGGGTTTTAAAATATGTATTTCCGGTGAAATCTCGGATTCGATTTTTGGGTGGAACACAATACCTTTTCTATCTACTGTGAAGAGAAAGTAAACATAAACCAAAGTTGCCTAAACGAGGTTTCTAAAAGCAAAATAAAAACAGAGAAATACGAGATAAATTAAAAACTGAAGGAATAATCGAGGAAATTGATAAATATGAAAGAAGATGGTATCGCCAGTTGGAAATAATTCCCTCTGACAAGTTCATTTCAAGAAATCAAAATTTTCGAACAATTTTCCATGTAAAGGGTAGTTGGGGGGGATTTTAATGAAAATCTCTTTCTCGTATCCTTGAAAGATACTGAACTTTAAATACTAAGTGTGGTATTTAACCCGACCTTTCGTTCTTTTACTTTTCCACAGACACACGAACCAGCATGCATACACACACACGCGCGCGCCCGCGCGCAATAATAGGTAGTAGGTTTTTGCTTGGATTAAGGAGTCCTCAAAACATGTATTTCGGGTAAAATATTAGTATTGAATTTTTGGGTAGAATACAATATCTTATTCCTTATCTATCTATTGTGTCCATTAAAAATACTCGCTAGAGAAAGTAAACAATTTGCCTATAAATTTTACCACTTTTTATTCTTCGTATCTATAATACAATTGTGTCTCTCTGATATAAATATTACACATTCATTCCAAATAATGACCGCACAAAATATTCACAGAAAATTTAAAATATACATTTATTCTTCTTTGTCTGTGCTACTTGCGCGCCAACAGGAACCCAGGTACCTTATTCTAAAAATAGGATTTCTTACACTCAAATAACTTTCTCTACCCTCTATGAGATATTAGTGGCTGTAGGTACAAATTACTGTTACGAAAGCTTAATGTTCTATCTACAGCATTTTAGTCAGATAAGCGTTTCCAAAAATAGCCACATTACAATTTCGTTATAGATTTAAAAGGAATAACGCTAATCAAATGGTCGCTATATGCTGGCATTAAAATTTCACACTCTTTCCAAGCAACCGCAAGAAACAATTGATTTTCAACGGGACTTTGAAGATTGGCAAAAGTATTAATGCATTCGAATCATAATATATATGTGAAAAATGGTTAATGCCACTAAAAGGATTATTTGAAAGAAATTATGCGTAGTGTTTAGTGCCTTCTGAGCTATCGCTTAAACTATAATAGTTATACATGTTAATACAAAATTCCTTCCGAATGAAGAGGACTTCACAGCGTATTCCCAAAAAAATCAAGATATACATTTATTTGCACTTAAATATCTCAAACTTACGACATTAACATTGAAAGCATCATATTTGAGAAAATTGAAAACTTTGAAAACCGTTCACGTAAAGAGTTGAAGGCATGTAGGAATTTTTTTCTTTCTTTTTTTAAATATTCGCATCCTTGGAAAATGAACCTAAATATCAAGTTTGTTATTCACTGGACATTCCATTTTTATTAATGAATGCATAGAGGTTTTCTTGTAAAATTTGGAAAGATTTCAAGGTCTCAAAACATGTATTTCTGGTGAAATCAAGACCTGAAAATTTTAGACAGAATACAGTACTTCCTCTGCGCAGATTCAAGAAGTCCCCGGAGTCGTTTATTTTCTTTTTAATGTATACGAAAGTAAATGATATTTCATTTTTTGGTTTTGGCAACGTCCATGACGACACTTCTTTTCAATTTTCATGCCATTAATGATTGTTGTCTTTGCTGGCAACTAATTTTGTTGTGTTTACATGTTCATTTATTGTATTTAATAATGTCGGCAACGGAGCACGATCGAACAAAATTTTTGTGTTTTGTTAAACTTATCTCCCTCGAAGATATTGGGAATGAAGCATCGATGAAGAAAACTCAAGCGTATGAATGGCATAAACGTTTCAGTCAAGATTTTTGAACGCTGAAGAAATTACTGTATATGCGACAAGGGCACTACAGCAGGTATCTGAAAATGGCTTCCTGAAATACTTTGTCTCTTTACACGCCGTGGCAGAAGTGTGTCACTACGTAAGGTAAGTATTTTGTAGGAAATTATGTGTAAGTTGCCTGTAACTTGTTTCTGTGTTATTTACGCATTACGGGAATTGTTTGAATGTAATATTTTTTTTTGGCAGTGTTTAACGCCCGCTTTAACTATTTATGACACCGCAGGCGGTGACACTTATGATACATGAATGAAGATGGAGCACCGGTGGAATGCGATGGCGGGGGAAACCGGAGAAAACCCGCCCTAGCGCCGCTTTGTCCACCACAAATCTCACATGCGGTCGCTTGGGATCGAACCCGGGCCATCTAGGTGAGAGGCGAATGAATGTATAAGTACGTAATACAGAACGTAAAATTCACATAAATATAAAATATTGTGCTTATAAGTTAAATTTAAAATTGCAATTAACTGGGCTGCAGAAATTAAAGTGTTAAAACTTGTTTGGCTCTTATTGTTTAAATAACAATTAAACTTATATTACAAATAGGAAGGGTAGAATGACATTGTATAAGGGAAATGTTTTTATTTTAAACCTCTTAGTTAAAAAGCGGCGACCTGTTTCTTGGTTAGCAAAAGGAAGAAAACTCCTCTCTGCAAGTGTTTCGACATTCTTTTTCTTTGCAGAAGTCTTACATTTGTCTTTGGAAGCATCCCTTTAAAAGGAAGGGAGAAAAAACAAAAAGAGCCGAAGATTCGACTCGGTTGATAAGAATAGTACAGCGAGCATTGTCGGTTCACCCTAATGAGGTGGATGTGTTAGCGTCACGAGTTTATTTCACCCCCACCCCCTTGCCGGGATTGATTGCTGTGAAAGACAATGTGTCTTTGTTACCTCAGCCCTCCCGACTTCCTTCCTTCTTCACGGTCTCTGTATCGATTCCTTATCCACCCGCATCGTGTCCTCATGCCCGTCGTTAAAATTATAAAAATGGTATTAAAGGGAGAAAATACATCGGAGTGGTGAGACTTACTGTTGTTATAATCAGGCAGAGGTTAGGAACTCGCCGAGGGTTGCTGAAAGCGCCTGCGACCTTGCAGAGTTCACTGTAAACAAATATGAACATTTAAAGACACCACATCTACAAACCCACCGGCAGAGGACGATGGATTTTTTCGGACGCAAAAATACTTAACATGACTTCCTTCGGAAGGGAAGTAAAGCCGTTGGTCCCGTGTCGTAGATTTGCATGATGATAAAATAATATTCTTTTGTAATAAGTGCTTGTTTGTGAAGCAGGTAGAGAAAATCGTGTGAATGTAACACAACAGATATTTATTGATTGGTTCCTTCATCTGCATCCCAATCAAATACCTGGAAAACTACCGCGCTACCATCCTGCCTAGAAGCTTTTTTTTTTTTTTTCCCCTATTTACATTCCCCCCTGTATGATTACTGGTTTTACTGTTCCTTTACACAAACATATAACACCCATGCCCAATGCGGGACTCGAACCCATGAAGCACCAAAGCGAGACGCCTCAGCGAGCGTGGCCATGGGGACCGGCGTTTTCGGCATGTCGTCCATCCCCTGGTTCTGTCCCGGGTCCAACCAACCATCGTATTATATAACAATGTGTAGATTATACTGTGCTGTTTACTATATTGTTATATAACATCACATAATACAGCATTAGGTTTATTATTACCTGCGCGAAAATGCAATGAAGTATTCCTTAAGGATACTTCACTATTGAAACATGTACAATTACGTTTTAATATTACATTTCAGCACTTCGGCTACATTTTGGGGAGGTAAAGTACCTTGCCAATCCAGTGGCTGGAATGATGCTCTAGTAATAGAGGAAGTTCACATTGGCAGAAGGCAAGGCTAAATTTGTCATTACCAATATAAATATCTGCGTTCTATTATTGGCAACATTTTGCACGGCAGTGTATAAGAAATATAATAATAATAATAATAATAATAATAATAATAATAATAATAATAATAATAATAATATTACTTGTTTTTTCACACAAGCCGTGTTTAGGACAGGAGTTGGAAAGGTAGAGTCAGACTGAAAAATTCAATGCCATAGCCGGGATTTGAACCAAGGATCTCCTAATCTCTAGCCGGTTGCTCTGCCAATGAGCTACTATAGCAACGTGCCAGTAGAGCATTGAATTTTTGAAAGCCTCGCATGTTTCCCGGTAGACCACAAGGTGATCTCAAATTATTTTGAGATGACAACCCCAATGGCGACTTACAATGTAAGTACTTAAGTCCCAGGATTCATAGTATAGCCAACTATTATGGTCAATTGGTATTGGAATAATTATTTTTTCACACAAGCCGAGCGTAGGACAGCAGTTGGACAGGTAGAGTCAGACTGAAAAATGCAATGCCATAGCCAGGATTTGAACCACGGATCTCCCGGCTATGGCATTGAATTTTTCAGTCTGATTCTACCTGTCCAATAGTAATAATAATAATTATATATATTAAATTATTAATAAATAATTATAATTATATATGATTATATAATTATAATATACTATATTTTAATAATTATTAATACAAATTTATCATTATTATTTTATAAGGTGGTGGTAATACCTGCTTTACTGTCCGGCAGCGAATTCTGGGTGTTGATGATAACGGATTGTAGTCATATACAGGCTGCAGAAATAACATTTTTACGATCAGTTAAAGGTCTTTACTAAGCTGGACGGATTCCTAATGTATTAGACAAAAATTGAACATTTCTACGGTAAAGGATAAACTAAAAGAACATAAAAAAGGAAGTATCATCCGGAAAGAATGGAAGCAATAAGGATTCCAAAGATGGCCTTACAATATAAACCTACAACAAAGAGACATAGGAAGCCCAGTTAAAATATGGAATTGAGGCCGGAACAGGTGAAAAAGACCTAATCCTTGAAAGGAAGAAGAAGAATAATACATTATGCGAGCTGACTGACATTTAAAGACTTCGATAGGGCATATCGACTACATTTGACACGAAGTTTTGGGTATGAGAAAGCCTTCACGTCTTGCCAGGGCGTTTCTTCGAGGATTCTTAGCAGCAGATAAATCAGGAAGTCATCACTACACGTCACAGACGAATAAGAGTTGTTTTTTTTTTTTTTTTTTGATAGCTTAACGTCCTTTAACTTGGTTGGTCGTATCAGACGATGAATGAAGTCGATGAAATGATGCTCAAATGATCTCGAGGCCCATGGAGCTTAAAGTTACTCTTCTCAGGATAAGGGAAAACCCCGAAAAAACCTTACACTTAGCGAGATTCGAACTCACGACCTGCTGAATGTGAGGCAGACACGTCCAAATTGTGAATAGCAAAAGAGGTGTTCCAAAAGTTCTCTGCCTAACTCAGAGATGTCATAAAGTCGGCCAACACTCGTTGCTAGGTATTATCCTTTAGATGGCGCGCAGTGAAATTTCAAACGTGTAAACGTAATCACATATTTTTTAATGTCGTCTAATAAAAAGGAATGTTAAACGGTTCAAAAATTAGGGGAAAAAATTAACTAAGAACCGTAATAAAGTACTTTTAATTCTTCTCCTTCGGTTTCGACAGCTAAAAGTTGGCCACTGAATGTAAGCGATGATGAGCGTTCACGGCGTCTTACGTAGGTATAACTTCTAATGAAGTGTTTCTTTCATCCAACCAACAGCTGCTAGGGCTAAGCTCCTTATAATCCTTCAAGAGTTGCTTGGATTCAAAATTAAAACCTCAAAACAAACATTTTGATTGACACACACCAGCGGTGCACAAGGGCCGTTGCACCATCAAGGCAACCGTCGAGGAGCAATATTTGCCTCCTCCTGTCACTCCACAACCCCAAAACACACCCGCCATACTGCAAAACCCACAATCCCGTCAGAACGTGGTTAAGTTCTCTCCGAGAACAGGGACACGTCTAGCACACCTCGGGCTGCCCTCAGCCTGCCAATTACACTGGACTGGACTTTCATCCAAAATTTCGATATTCAAGCTTCATTCAAATTTTGAGTTGAGGGTTTACCAGTTATGCTCATTTAGCAGATTGAGGGACCAGAGGTTATTCCCAGAATATTCAAAATATACATTTTTTATTAATTTACTTATTATAGGTCGCTTCAACTCCTAGGTCGTATCGCGACCATACAATATTTATAACAATTCATAATATTACAATGAAAGAGGAAAGAACAAGTGACTATCATAAGACTACGAATAAGACATACTAACCTAATCCATTCATACATCTTCACCAAAGATGTGAAAGGGCAGAATGTGAAGTCTGCAACACACAACTCACCATTAAACACATTTTCACAGAATACAGAAGATACACTACAGAACGACAGCTCTATAGCATCAATAAAGATATATCCACAACACTGAATACTCCACAAACATTCAAGCAAGTCTACTCTTTCTCAGAAGCAAAAAACTGGATTTCAAACCGTAATGTAGTTATTCACAATATTTTAAATCTGTGTTAAACTGACTTTCAACGGAAATGTACCTATTCACAATATTTTATTTAAATCTATGTAAAACGTGCTTTCCTAATGTAATTTTTTATTCAGAGACCTTTGTTTAATGTGTAAAGTATACATTTTTTCATATAAATATCTTTAATATGCGGTATTTTAATCAAAATCGTTAGTTAACAGTTAGTCGAACAGTAAACAATTAAACATTTTCGAAAAATTTTCCATGAAGTGGGTAGTTTGAAATGGAGGTATTTACCCCAAAATCTTCGTGTAGATACTAAACTTAAATACCAGGTTTGATTTTACCGAATTTCGTTTTTGAGTTATCGTGTTCATCGACATACTGATTTGTGGACCATTTCTTAAAAGTGCTGTTTTTGGACACAGGAGACCCTAAAACGTGTATTTCTGGTGAAAACTCGATATCGATTTTTAGGTGTAGTGGAATACCTCCTCTACCTATAAACGCATAACTCAAAAACGAAAAGTCGGTTAAATATTAAACTTACTATTGAAGTTCTACATCTTTCAAGAGGACAAAAATGTTCAGGAAAATTTCCCCAACCCAAACTGCTCTTTACATGGACATTCTTTCGAACATTTTGATTTCCTAAAAATTGCTCCAAAATTTTAATTAAAATATCATATGCTTAAAATATTCACATTACAAATGAAATTAATACAATTAATTTTCTTTTTTTGTTTCAGTTTTCCAAGCATTACCAATACTTTTCTCAGGCTTGGAAGTCGTTATTCACTTTATCCAGTAATTCAAAGAAAACCCAATGTTTTCCATCATATAGCGACCTGTTCTTAAAATATTTGGCTTTAGCCTGGTATATTACCCTATTCCTCTTTTACGTACAAGAAACTAAATAATAAAACAATTTCTGTTAATGTTAATCTCGATTAGCATAACGTTGATAAAAGAATAAGCTTTTGAAGAATGGGTAGAGGACGTCATGTGTATGTAACAAAAATGTTTACTTTTCTTACCTATAATGGACAGCATAACTGAACATGAGTCTGTTAAACACCAAACTTGAACCTTAAGTTCACTGTCTTCCAAAGAAGGATACGAAGGTT
Organism: Hymenopus coronatus; assembly: GCA_030762935.1. Lineage (NCBI taxonomy): Eukaryota > Metazoa > Arthropoda > Insecta > Mantodea > Hymenopodidae > Hymenopus > Hymenopus coronatus. Next base: position 36,627,900 of record CM060897.1, read on the forward strand.
TTCAATAGAATATCTCCATCTGAAGCAATCTTTACATAAAGATTTTTCAAAAATGTTCGATTTCCTTAAAAATGTTTCAACCGATTTTAATGAAAATATCACATATTTAAGATATTTTCATTTAAAATATAATTTATAATTTCCTGAAAACATCCACTAAAGTTCTCTTTATTCTGAAAGACTTTTACATAACTCGTAAAACGTAAGAAATTGACAAAATCTTACCATTCAGAAACAATACATTTCGTTAAGCTCACAGTTTATGTAAAATAAGTTTATAGCTTTAACCATTTACGAAATATTGCTAATTCCTGATTTATTTTCTCAACTTTAAATCGTTATTCTGTCTGTCTGTCTGTCTGCCAGAATTTCAAATTATCAAATAGCGGCCGGTTTTGAAATTATTTTCCAATAATGAGGGCAGAGAGAAACCTGGAAAACAGTCTTCAGTAGCGACCTGGTTAAGCAATCTTCAGTAGGGAAGACGGTCCTGGATGGATTTGAACCGCGGACCTTCCACTCAGAGTGCATGATTTAACGAGCTTGGCCACCTGTGTCAGGAGGGCAATCCAGAAAGTAACAGATGATTTGGCATTACTGCATGATAACGAAAGGTAACAACAACAAAACTTTAATTACAAAGTTGGAGTACTTTACTCAATTTCTCAACGCAACCTCCATTCTGTCTGGAAATTTAGTGTCACGTGGTACCACTATTTCAATGCCGGTGTTATACCTTTCTAACGCCAAAGGACTTATTCGTTACTCTACATGCACAAAATGCTAGGCCACTCGAATTTTGTAGTTAAATAACGCAAGTGACTGGTGTGATGCAATGAACGAGTCTTCAGTGAGGAAATGACTCATAATTTTCGAGTACTCAAGGAAGAATCAGGGTGCAGAACAAACACAGAATGGATGTTTATCAATCGGTTTGAAGGAGTTGAAAGCAAATGTTCATAAAAGACTTCAGAAAAAATGGTGTTTCTCTTTGGACACCATACATGACTTTTTGAGTGGAAAAGATTCTCCAACCGACGAAGACATTAAACTGGCAAAGACATCTTGGCTCATATCTTTAGCGGTGGAAGAGTGTAACAATTGCATTGAAAAAGCGGTACCACGTGACAGTAAATAGCTGACACAATGGAGATTACGATGACAAATAAGTTATGTAACCTTGTAAATAAAATGTTGTGTTGATATCTTTCGTTATTATTTAGTCATGCCAAATCGTTTGTCACTTTTTGGATGTCTCTCGTATCTTCACGAAGAGTATAGTGATGGTGACTGGCAGTTAGTATACTGGGTATGGAAGTAACTTCATTTTCTTCCCGTGTGGTCCTTGTTTTGACTTCACAGTATCATTTTCCAACGCCTCAAGACACAAGACCGTTAAGGACCTCATATCACGAGATATGTACCGGCGTTGTTTCAAACACACTTATTATTATTCCCCTCTCTTCGTCCCCGGTCTCTTGGGTTATTACATAATATACTCCTTCTTTGTTTCTTTGTTAGAAAACACCGGCGCATTATTAGGAGTGTTCTCTGATGACTGGTGTGTAGTGTATGTCCTTAAAGCTCCAAATTTCCATCCTAGAGAAGAAAACATGTTTCAACATTCCAATTTCGTTATTTGCAGTCCTTCTAGGGTCATTTATTTTTTAGTTGCTCTACAATGTAAAACGTACAAGTAGATAGAGACTAAATTGCATTCCACCAAAAATTTTGATACCAAGATTTCACTGGAAATATGTGTTTTGAGGATCCCTGAATTAAAAGCAAGCATTTTTAGAAAAATGTGTGTTTGTATGTGCGTGTGGAGAGGGTTGTATCTGACTAAAAACTTAGTATTTAAGGTTTCCAAGTGGAAATGGAGTTTTATTTATGCACGCTCTTTAACTTCGGCGTCCCATTCCAAACTGGGGTGATGGACCGCTTAATTTTGCTCAGAGGCTTGAGGTTCTTTTACGTGCCGTAAATATATTACACGGGGCCAACGACTTTACTTTCCTTCCGAAGGAAGCCATGCTAAGGATTTTTACCGCCGAAAAATTCCATCGTCCTCCACCGGGTTTGAAACCGTGACCTTAGGTATATGAGACTAGCATGGTGACCATTACACCACGGAGAGCGACTTAAGGTTTCTAACCTTAAAGGATATGACACGAAGATTTTCAAGAAAATCCTACACCTCAAACTACGATTTTTATTAAATGTCATATCTTCAAGTTGTTTCATCACAAATTATTTATATCTTCAATTTTTATCCTACTTATGGAAGGAAAATTAAACTTAAGCTCACATAGCGACCAGCTCTTAAAAGATTTAACTATGCTTAAGGGTACTCTCTTATTCCTCTTGAACCTATAAGAAAATAAATAATGGAACCATTTTTGCTAATGTTTATCTTGATTAGTATAAAATATTCGAGGATGGAGGAATAAACTTTTGTAACAATAAGTGTTCCAAAATACGTAGAGAAAGCCATGTGGATGTTACAAATATGATTTTTCTATCTAAATTTAATTTTAATCGAGAGTTTACAGAATAGCATATTCCAAATTTCGTTTTAGATAAAAAGAGAACCGTGATAATTCTTAAAGAATGCATTCTATATGCCGATCTTAAAATTTCATCTCTTTCTATTATATATATGAAATCCTGGGATAACTGGTAAAATAAGAGACAAACCTTAACTATGTACAAATATTGATCTTGTTAAAACAAATAAATTTGTCGTGGCATTAACCATTTCCGAGATATTTGCTGTTATTGATCTAAATTGTCATGTGCTAAGTCAGTTGTTTCTGCTGATGTTATCGAAAGAGTATGGAATTTCAAAAACTTTTAGCGAACTACTTTTTTACTTCCTCTGCTTAGTACTAACATATGTAGAGAAGGTTCTGCACTCCACCCAAAAATTCGACACTAGATATCACCGTAAATACACTATTTAGGGTCCCCTGTATGCAAAATGCATTTTTAGAAAAAGTGTGTGTGTGTGTGTGTGTGTGTGTGTGTGTGTGTGTGTGTGTGTGTGTGTGTGTCTCTTACTATCTTCCAAGGATGCGACACGAATATTTAGAGAAAATCCTACCACCTCAAACTACTCTGTAAATGGAAAAATTACTATTTTCTCAAAAATGAGTAATTTTGGTTAAAATATCTACCGTTTGTTAAAGATATTAACATGAATAATAAAATGTATTTTGAATTTTCTGATAATACACTCTGAAGTCCTCTTCATTCTGGATGACTTTTATATAACTGTTACACCATAAGAGAGGACACAAACTACAAAAAACAATGTAGATGTCGTTAATACACACATTTTATATCACATACATTTTTTCTCGAACAGTTGACCATTTCCGAGATATTCGTAGTTATTGGTTTCAGTTTTAAACTATTTAAATTTAAAACTATTTGACTATTGCTTTAGTATAGTGTAGTGTTTTATTTCCCTTCTACTTACAAGGAAGTAATATGATAATTTCGTTAATGTTTATTTCGATTAGTATACAGTAGATAGAAGCAGATTTTGCAGTCGCTCTCCGTGGTATAATGGTTACCATTCTAACGTCATATACTCAAGGTCGCGGGTTCAAACCCGGCGGAAGTCGATGGTTTTTTTTCAGGCTTGAAAATCCTTAGATTGGCTTCCTTGGGAAGGGAAGTAAAGCCGTGAGTCCCGTGTCGTAGATTTACGGCACGTAAAAGAACCTCAAGCCTGATAGGGAGGCCTCTGAGCAAAATTAAGCGGCCTTTCACGCCCAGCAGTTAAAGAGCGTCCATAAAAAATAAGTCATAACAATAGTTTTTTTGCACAATAGTTAGAGAAAGTTACCTGAATTAAAAATATCTGGTGTTTAACAAATGTTAAATATAAGGAAACATCTTTATCAAAGCTTTTTCACGAATGTTTTATTAAAGAAGTGACGCAATAAATGTTTTTCATTATGAAACATTAAGATTTTGTAAGACAAATATTGAAAATACATTAGCATATTTAAGGAGATGCACTTGTAATTTGTGAAGCTAGTTGAAGCAGCTGTGATATTTTGAAATGTACATAATTACGAGAAAAGTGACTTTAATACAAAGTCGTTAGATGTTTTAGCCCTCGTTAACAAACCTGTCCTCAGAGCGACCGCGCCGCCATATCTAATTAGAGACATACATATTACCATAAACCGCTCGCAAAAAAGGAATCTCGTTATTTTAAATAAAGATCAAAGTCACATGTTCACTCCTGACATTTCCTCTACTCGCAAAGGTTACGGCTGATTAGGGTTCTGATAACGCCCTCTGCTCTTTGAATAATTAAACAGTTTCTTCCAGCATCAGGAATCCGTTTAATAGCGAATCTTTGATCGTTTGTTTTCACTAATTGAAACTGTCTTTTCATTAAACATTTCTACTATAAATATTAACATAAAAATCTGACGTGTTCCATTAATATGACTTTCTCTATATCTCTGCAACAAATGATTGTTAAAAGGCTTATTCTTCTACTTATTTTACGATAATCGAGAAAAAATTAGCAGAAATTTACCTATTACTTGCTTCCTTGCAAGTAGAAGCGAAATATGGGAATACACCAGTGTAAAGCGACACTCAATCTTTTAAAAGCTGGGTGCTATGTGACTGATGTTTCTTTTTTTTGTATCGCCAGGAATTGATAAATTCCGGTATGAGAAAAGTAGCATTATTTTAAAACTGAAACCAATAACAAGAAATATCTCGAAAACGGTCAACTCCGCGAAAAAAAATGTATATGATATAAACTGTGTTTTAAAGAGATCTACATTTCGTGCAGTAAGTTTTGGTCTATCTCTTACGGTTTTCCAGTTGTGCAAAATTGAGAAAAATTCGTCCAGAATAAAGAGGTCTTCAGAGCCTGTTCCCAGAAAATTCAAGATAAACATTTTATTTGTCATATACATATATTTAATATACGATATTTTAATCAATATCGTTAGCCATTTTTGAGAAAATTAAAATTTTCGGATTTTTTTCCATGTAAAGTGTAGTTTGAGATGGGCGGATTTTCGCATTCTTGGAAGATACTGAACTTTGGTATTTAATGGACTTTTCTTTTGAGCTAATCCGCGCGCACGCACACACACACACCGCCATTTAAAAAAATTGGATTCAGGGGATCTCAAAATATATATTTCCGGCGAAATCTTGGTATCAAATTTTGGGTGCAATATAATACCTTCTCTATACACTATGTATGCCCATAGTATGTACAGAGAAAGTAAAAAGCCGCTTTACATGAATTAATCTTTGTAACCACCATAAGATGTTAGTGGAATATTCATTTAACCTAAAGGCTTAAACGGATGGCGCAATGGAATGGAGGTATATTAGTTTACAGGCCTGCTGAGGTTATTTCCAAATGTATTATTAAACACAAAACTATGTTGTACATGAAACACCTTAGCCTGTGAAATATTTAGCCACTGTGATATTACACATGATGAGATTAAAGGTTACAGGCTGCCAATGCAACTATTAGACACAAAACATATTTGTATGCCACTAACCTATGCTTAGTAATGTTGCCATAGAGGTCAACGTCTCATGGCGGGTGCCGGGAAAACTTGCTAAAAATCTAATATGCCTATCAATGTCATTTAAATGCGCGAAAGTTGTTACATCATTTCCGGTTACGTATTCTGGAGTAATTTATTCTATTCCGGATGTTTATTTTGCGAGGATTTGTCAGCTTTAAACATGTTCCTATTGTTGCGGACCAAGGAATGTTGGATAAGGTGCAATTCTGAATGAAAATTGGGACTTAAAAAGCTTGAAGAATAACAAGCAAAATTCCTTTCGGGTTTGTGCTTTATTTCTGGTATTATTCATTTGTGTTATATTTATTTACTACTTCGCGGAGATTATTTGCATTTGTTTACCGCTTCGCGGTGGTCATTTTTCTACATTTTCTTTGGGTTTTTCCGCGCCTTCTTTTCATTTATGTATTATTGTGCTCTTTTCTATTGCCGTAATGTTACATTTCGCAACTGCACCAACTATTCCTACATTCCCCAAGGCACAATGGTTTTTCTGCTCAAAGTTGGTACGTAATATTACGCAATAACAGCGTTCGCCATTATACGTCGACCTCTCAGGCAATGTTACCGATGATTTTTCCAGTATCATTATAAAACACTAAACGGTTTTAGTTAAAACGATTCTCTGTTACTACCCATAATATTTTGGAATAATATCTACTTAACCTAAAAAGGTACTACGAGGTACTCGTATTATAGTTTAGCAAAATGGGGTAACAGGGCTTCTGAGGTTATTTCCCAAAGATGTGAAACACACCGTGTTTTACATGAATTAATGGTAACTATCATATGGTGCTAGTGCATTATTTACTTAACTTAAACCGCCATTGTGTGTGATAATTATAATGGTGTCGCTGTTCAACCCGAGGGTTGGTTGGAGGGGAATCATGGACCAGATCACAACCTGGCCGTGGCGACTAGGTCGGATAAAAAATCGGTGATTTGCCATTGTTTTCCAGGGGTTGTAGGTGACTCGGACAGCAGAGGGGAATAATTCTGGTCGGGGGCAAATTCCCATTCCCCACCGGGAAATGAACCCGGGTATCCCGTGAGAGAGGCAGAAGGGGGGATGATTATTACTATATCTTGGTTCCACCATTAAAACTATTTAGGTATTAGTTTTTTCACTTCTACTCACCGTAATATCGTGTTACAAAGTTTTAAAAATGTATCTTGTCTATTTTTGGCCTTTAACTTCCAACGAAGTACGCGATTTATACTAAAATATACCAGAAGTATTTGTTTTCTTTAGTTTTTTACAGCAATTTCTATTGTTTCAGTAGCTATCAGACAGGTGGCGTCTAAATCGTGCATCGTTCATATTGCAAAATTTAGAACTACCAATATTTGAAAACTAGTTATCACCAGCCATTAAAAGGTTGTGGAACCATCAATGAACTGTTAACTATTCGGCCACTAGAGTCGCTTTATACTTGAGTTTGAGGGATTTGTTGCAACTTGAGGGTGATTGCCAACATTGATACAAAAAATACCGCGATTCTAAAAGTAATTTTCTGTGTGTTTAAGAGTTCTAAATCAATTATTGTTGTGTAAATAAGTGATTTTCGTGTAATTTATATTTAGTGATTTTCCTTTATATTGGTTTCAATAATTTCCACTTGTTTCACCAAAGCATGCGAGCGAAGCGAACATGCGCTGTGTTAGGTTTAGGTTAGTGTCTGTGTAAATAAACTTATTTTCATGTACTTTGGTTTTAATAATTGTTATTGGTTTCATCAAAGCATGCGAGCGAAGCGAGCATGCGCTGTATTAGGTTTAGATTAGTGTGTGTGTGTAAATAAACTTATTTTCACATATTTTCAGCCTTGGCACTCCATTATTACTGTGTTAATGTTGGTGACTTTTTTTTCTTTCTTTGTTGTTTGGTGACTTTATCTACGTTGGTAGTATTGTAATTTCATTGTTTCTAGACCATAAATACTTACTTCCCGCCTAGCAACAGCTATTAAATCTTCCCCCACCATGACCATTTTCCTGAATTTTGCTATTTAAGAAAGAGTACTTACAGCGTGGGAGTAGTGGGTTATTCCAATTCTAGATGAACACATATTAGCTCCTACATACTGTGAAGTGGATTATAAGGTTAGTTTCAATCCTTAAAGATTTTTATCAAATGGTGTTACTATAATATTTACTTACTCCAACTATCTACACTGTGATCAACTAATAATTGAAAAATTACGTTATAGAGCTTGCCAACATTAAAATAACACACAAAGGAGTTTGGTTATATGAAATACCTCTCAATAACTACAATTGCGCATTAAACAGGAGTCACTAAAGATAGTTACGCAGAGACTGAGACTGTTACAGATCTATGGAAGCCTAAGTATTCTGGCTGCTAGCTTATTTGTCAACCGCAGACTCACAAGTATCGAAATTATTAGCACATCTGTTTGAATTATTATTATTATTATTATTATTATTATTATTATTATTTATCATAGGATTGTTGTTAGGACTGAAGTTCTCTCTTCTTATGCCCTAGTTCACTTGCTTTTCTCTTCTTCGTCGTTACAAATTTGAACACAAAGGCATTGTTTTCCCTATTGTAATTGTCCACTGATTAATAGTAACTTTACAATTAATTTGCCATATCTACATCCTATTTACACCTGTGTACAACAAATACACTAAAGTACACTCTTGAAAGATTAACTTGTAATGTTACATTCTAATGTACAAATGCAACGGAAACTGAACTACTGCCCTGCCACCTACACCTATTTTGCATAATTTCTCAGGCCTTGTCTTCTATGAATTGCTCATATTTACACATTTTATGATTACATATAACCAGTGGCGGCTCGTGCCTAAAACAAGTAGCGTGCTGCACGGGGGGAAAAAAATGCATGCAACTCACCTAGTTTCGAAAAATGAAGTCCATACGCCGATGTTTCTTCATGCAGAATTTGTCCATCACTCTGACGTTGAAATCCCTGATATTTGTAACGAATTTCTTCTCTATGGATAGCATGGGCGATGATTTTATGGCGATCATCCTTAAAAAGGGTGTCCACTTCTTTCAAAATACAACCGGCAATAGAATTAGCGGTCTGATCAGATGGATTAAAAAATCCCCAAAACCGTTCATAAATAAAGCCGTTCCTTTCATATCTAAAAATTAATGCCAACTGAATTTTTTCAGTGATATCAGTGGTTTCGTCTGCCATGATAGCAACATAGGCTGCCTCCTTCATTTCTCTTTCAATTTCTTCGTGGCACACTTCCAACATGCAATCAAGTAGTTCATTCTGGATGGTCTTAGATAATCCTTTGAACACCTTATTGCTTTCGGTATGCTCTTTCATCGCACTGTCTATACTGCCCAATAGATTTATAAGGCCTAAAAACACGCCGGGATTATCTGACGTTTCCGTCTCATCATGTCCACGCAAAGCAAGCTCAAAGGCCCCACAAAATTTGATGCAGTCTATTATCCTGGATAATATGTATCTATTTTTCTCAACCTGTTCATTATGTTTTTGTGTAGCATCTTGATATGCCCTGCTTAGCTGCGTTGCAATATTTACACCTCCAAGCATTGAGAAGTCAAGCGAGTTTTTCATATGCTTCTTGCTATTTGAATGTTTTTTTATATATTCATTAACATGACCTAGATCTTTAACACCAGTCGTAGACCACGAATCTGTACTTCCAAACAAGAGGCAAGGAAAGCAAAAGAGCGCGTTTCTGATTTCACAACCACAGATCCAGTCACTGTTGTCATATATATTTGTGTTAAACTTTCTTGTGTAAATAGAATTTTTACTTCCTTTTGCTTTCTGTTCAATTTTTAGATCAGGAGTAGGTCGCCCTAAATTTTTTATCCTGATCTTTTCATCTAACGATCGCCTTGAAAAGGGAGTTTTTAATAGCTCATCAACTATATTCATTATGTATGACTAAAGTTTTCTTACCTATGAAAGTAACACAAACCTACACTGAATGATACTGAAATATAATAAAGTGCGATCACAGTTGGAAATAAACTGAAAACTGACACTGAATAACATTTACACAACAGAACACTTTGTTTCAATGTGATACACGTGGGCCTGTTAGATTTCACATTTGCGGAAGTAACACATTGCGCCAATATGAACTTATGGTTACCAATGTTAACAAACAATATAACAAACAATGTTCTGTACGTTCCAATGTGAATAAGGTATGGAGATAATAGTCCTTTTATGGCTCAGTTTGTATCACAAAGATATAATTAGTTATTATAACTAAAATAAAACGTTGTAATACGCTTTAATTAATTTCACTAAATTCTGATGTTTAGTGTGGCACTTAGGTGAGTGTGGCAGGGCTGTTTCGTCTGCTGCCAAAACGATTATAAGGAAAAGAACTAACACTCGTAGCGATTTCATTGATTCCGTGCTTTAGCCAAACGCAGCACGTAGCAGTGCGAAAACGATGGGACAGCGACCGTCAGGGGGGGTAAGAGGGGAAGGTTCTACGCAAGCGCAATATTCACCTACCGTGCTTGATCGCTTTGAGCACGTGGATGCATTCCATTAGCTAAACTTGCGTGTTTACCTTGCTTCGAGAGTTCGTCATTGGCAGTGCTGCCTTTCTTATTACTACCATAATGTGTTATGTTTGTTACATGGTCCTTCAGCATGTCTGTTATGTAATTTAGAAGAAAAAAAAAGTAGCGTGCTGCAGCTCTTCAGCACGTAAGGACGAGCCGCCCCTGCATATAACGAAATATGCTATGTATAACGAGGAGAAAGAAGCGAGTTATTCACTTAGAGATATACTTCAGCTGTACAGAATCACTATCTCTTTCGGGCCCTTGCTCTCATACGTAACATTCAAAGAATAAAACAAAAACAAATATTTTTAAGTAAAACTGTCTAAAAGTCTGTGCCTTCCATGAATAAATTAAGAAAACAGACATACAGCAGCATGCAAATTTGCAATAACTGAATATTCCCAGCTCTCAAACTGAATCTCCATAGAGTATATAAACAACCGCTTGAAACGCTTACTAGTGGAGAAGTTTGAAGCTATACACAGAGTTACACAAGAAGGCGTACTAGCGACGTAGAACATCAAATAATGTGGAATAATATAACGCCGGACCCTAATGGTACAAGGACCTCTTTTGTCCTCAAATTTCTACAGATGCTTAAGGTAGAGGAAGTATAGTACGTTACCCAAAAATGATATGTGGAGATTTCACTACAAGTTGATATTTTGATAATGTAAATGGCATGTTATTTATGGGTACTCTTTAACTACTGTGGTTCTCAGCGTCCCATTCTATACTGGGCGTGAAAGACTGCTTAATTTTGTTCAGAGGTTTCACTATCAGACTTGAGGTCTTTTTACGTGTCGTAAATCTACGACATGGGACCAACGGCTTTACATCCCTTTCGAAGGAAGCCATGCAAGGATTTTTACGCCCGAAAAACTTAATCGTCCTCCGCCGGGTTTGAGCCCGCGACCTTGGGTATATGAAGTTAGCATAGTAACAATTACACCACGGAGGGCGACTTGATATTTTGAGCGGAACCTGAAGTCCCAAATTTGAGTGTCTGTGAGAAAAGTAACTTAAAAATGAAAATTTGGTTACATACGAAACTACGTGTTATTTATCTATGTTAATAAAATTAGAGCACCATTAGATTTACGTTCCTAAATAGGTTACAGAGGAAAAGAATGTCGATGAATGCTCTCGTGTTTCCCTCTATTTTTACTTCCTCTACTGCATATTTAATGCATAGGTGGGGAAGGTATTGCATTCCACTCAAAATTTCGATACCGAGATATCGCTGGAAATATTGCTTCTGGGTCCCCTGTATCTTGAAAACAAAAAGAAAATCTGATGTGCTCCATTCACATGACTTTCTCTCATCTCTGCAACAAATTAATGTTAAAAAGTTTATGCTTCTCTTTACTTCATGGTAATCAAGAAAAAATTAGTAGAAATAGTCTTATTACTTGTTTCCATGCAAGTAGAAGGGAAATAAGCATGTAGCATAGGCTAAAGTATTAGTCAAAAGCTGGTTGCTATGTGCATGAAGTTCCTTTGTTTCTATGGACAGGAGTTGAAAAATTCCCGTATGAGAAAAGTGCAAGCTTTTAAAGCTGAAACCAATAACAAATAATATCTAAAAATATTCACTCCACGAAAAAATGTATAAAGCATAAATTGTGTGTTTTAACGTGCTCTACATTGTCTGCTAGGTAAGCTTTTGTCTATCTCTTACGATTTGCCAGTTATACAAAATTCCGTAAAACTCATCCAGAGGCTTTTCCCAAAAAATTCAAGATATACATTTTATTTTTCAGGTAAATATCTTTTAATATACGATATTTTAATCATAATCGTTAGAGCCATTTTTAGGAAATCAACATTTTCGAAAAATTTCTCCATATGAAGGGTAGTGGGGGATGTGAGAATTTTTTTTTTTTTTTTTTTAAATCTTCGTGTCGCACCTTGGAAGATACCGAACTTATATACCAAGTTTGGTATTTTACGGACTTTTAGTTTTGGAGCTATACTGTTCACGGACACACACACACACACACACACACACACCCGCGGACATTTTTCCAAAAAATACTTTTTTTTTATTCATGTTTTTTGGGTCCCCCTGAAAAGTCTGTTAAATACCTAATTTGATGTTTAAGTTGAGTATCTTCCAAGGATGCGGCACGTAAATTTTCAAGAAAATCCCCCAACCCATATTACCCATTACATGGAAACAATTTTGAAAATTTTGATTTCTCAAAAATGGCTGTAACGATTTTGATTAAAATGTCTTATTTAAGATATTTAAATGGCAAATAAAATGTATATCTTGAACTTTCTGGGAATGTCCTCTGAACACCTACTTATTTTGAATGATTTTTATTGAATTTAACCGTAAGAGACAGACAAAAACTAACTACACAAAACATTTAGATCTCGATAAAACACACAATTTATGTCATACACATTCTTCGTGGAGTTAGCCGTTGATTTCCTTGTTGTTGATTTCAGTTTTACAATACTTAAACTTTTCTCATACGGGAATTTGTCAACGCTTGGCCACGCAAAGAAACGATTTCAGTTCCATAGCAACCACATGTTAATACATTTGGCTCTCTGTTTATCCTAGTGTATTCCTTTAGCTCACTTCTACTTGTAAAGGGACTAAGTAACAAGACCGTTTCTGCTAATCTTTTAGCATGAAATAGATACCAATAATTGTTACAGAAATGTAGAGAAAGTCATATGAATGGAGCACATCATATTTTTGTAAATGTTTATATCGACTAATGTAAGCTAGATACATCACTGAAGCACTGGTAGAGAATTTAATGTGAACGACACGCCATCTGTCCGTACTGCTATACACCACGAATATGGAAGCATGATGAGAAAATGATGGAAAATAAACTGTGATAGATGCGAAACCATCGCCTGGTTACCCTGGGGAAACCATGAAGAACCTAAGGATCAGAGTAGGCGGTCGCCGGGGTTCAAATCCGGGACCTTCCGAACGCGCACGTTACCGACCTCGCTCGGTTTAGAGAAAGAAAAAAACATCAGCCCGCCTGGGTAGTGTGGTGGTAGCGTGTCTGCCTCACATTCAACAGGTCGTGAGTTCGAATCTCGCTTAGATAAGTTTTTTTTCTGGGTTTTCCCTTATCCTGAGAAGACGAATGTCGAATAATTTTAAGCTCCATAGACCCTGCGATCATTTGAGCATAATTTCACCAATTTAATTCATCGTCCGATATGACCAACCAGGTTAAAGGACTTGAAGCTACCGATAAAAAAAAACATCAATACATTGTTAATACAAAGGCCTTGAAGTTACTTGTTTATCTGTATTTGTAATGATATCTGGAGACAACATTTCAACCAACCGAAACTTTAAACTTGAGATTCGTGCGAGCGCCTTGTTCAAGGTTATAAGCCCATGCGCCTATCTCCAGGTTGGTCCAAGTACACTTTCAGCAATGGGAAGCTATGTATATTCATTTTACGAAATTAAATACTAGGTTGTATTATCAGGAATGGCTCTTTATTTCACCATTAAATACCGCGCCCTTTAGCGTATTTGAATGATTAAGGATACCAAATGTTTACTCCTCTAACACTTACTGCGGTAAGGATTGCTTTTCACTCAAAATTCTATAACGAGATTTCACCGAAAAAAAAGTTGTTTTTAAGATGAAAGGCATAACTCCCTCCCCCCTCCCGTCGCAAAAGAAAAAAGAAAAAAGTACAAAAGTGATATAAGTTCTTTACTTAAATTTTAACGTCAGAATAATATTTTTAAGCAGTCTCTCCGAGCAAAAAGAGATTTACAAGGACAATTTTTTCGATATCTTCAATTTTCTCATACTTAGCTCATAACAATTTTGATATAACTTTTATCTGAATTATCTGTTAGCTGTTTTTCACTGTGATTGATTGTTTTATAACCTGGAAATTTACCATGCAGAAAATTACTACCGGAAAAAATTGATGTGTTACATTCACATTACTTTCTCTACCCATTATTATTTTATACAGTTTCTGCAAAATGCACTAACAAAAGTTAATGTTTACCTTTACTACACATACTATGTAAGTACATATTAGATAGAGAAGATATTGTATGCCACCCAAAAAGTCGATGTCGAAATTTCACCGGAAATATATCTGTTGAGGTACCTGAGTCCAAAAAAGGCATTATTAGTAAAAGGTCCGAGCAAAAACTTGTTTCCAGAAAACTACTCAAAACATATGCGAGGGTCATTTCAGAAGTCATGGCAACTATTATATATATTCCGAATAACTGAATATGCGGTTACTGCAATATATACATTTGAAAACATGTACACAGAATGGGATGCCACCACCAGATGAAGTCTGAGTGCTTTGGTAGGTACTAGCAAACGTTAGTATCCTAGAGGCTGTGTTCCAAGGTTGAACAGTGAGCATACATAAAAATCTGATGTGTTCCATTCACATGACTTTCTCTACAATTCTGCAATAAATTATTGTTAAAAAGCTTATGCTTCTTTTTACTTCATGCTAATCGAGAAAAAATTAGCACAAATAGTCTTATTACTTGCTTCCTTATAAGTAGAAGCGAAATAAGAGAGTACCATAGGTTAAAATGATAGTCAAAAGCTGGTTGCTATGTAAATGAAGTTCCTTTGTTTGTATAGGCACGAGTTCACAAAGATCTGTATGAGAAAAGTATGTTTTTATAGCTGAAACCAAAAACAAGGAATATCTAAAAAACAATCAACTCCACGAAAAAAATGTATGTGATATAAATCGTGTGGGTTTAAAGTGCTCTACATTTGTTGTGTGTAAGTTTTTGTCCATCTCTTACGGTTTAGCAGTTATGCAGAATTCCATAAAATTGATCCAGAATAAACTAGTCTTCAGAGGTTATTCCCAGAAAGTTCAAAATATACATTTTATTGTCAGGTAAATATCTTTAATGTACGATCTTTTAATCAAAATTGTTAGAGCCATTTTTTAGAAAATCCAAACTTTCGAAAAACGTTCCACGTAAAGGGCAGTTTGGGGTGGGGGGATTTTTCTCAAAATCTTCGTGTCGCATACCTGAAAGATATTTAACTTAAATACTAAGTTTGGTATCTAACCGACTTTTCGTTTTTGAGTTATCGTGTTCACAGACACACGAACACAATGACACACGGACACACACACGGACCTTTTTCTGAAAATACTTTTTTTTTTGGATACAGGGGACCCTAAAACGTATATTTCTGGTGAAATCTCGGTATAGAATTTTCTGGTGGAGTGCAATACCTTCTCTATACACTATTACATAGTACGTATAGAGAAGTAATAAGGGAGTAGAATAGGCTAAATTATTATTCAAACCTGGTTGCAATGTGGCTGAGGTTCCTTTGTTTGTATTGACAGGAGTTGACAAGTTCCTGAATAAGAAAAGTATGTTTTTTAAAGCTGAAACCAATAGAAAGGAATATCTCTAAAACGATCAATTTCCCGGAAAAATGTATATGGCATAAATTGTATGTTTTATCGTGATCTACATTATTTGTGTAAGTTTTTGTCTATCGCTTACGGTCTACCAGTTATGCAAAATTCAATAAAATTCATCCAGAATAAACAGGTCTTTAGAGGCTATTCCCAGAAAATTCAATATACACATGTTATTTGTTATAAACATCTTAAATATAAAATATTTTAATCAAAATCATTAGAGCTATTTTTAAGCAAATCAAAATTTTCTAAATTTTTTCCATGTGAAGGGTAGTCGTGAGTGGGGGGATTTTCTTGAAAATCTTTGTGTCGCAATCCTGGAAGCTTAATTACCAAGTTTGGCACTCTCCCTCCTTTTCGTTTTTGAGTTATCGTGTTCACAGACTCGCGGATACAAGGGCACTGACAAACGGGCGCACACGCACACATGGACCTTTTTGTGAAAATACTTTTTTTTGGATACAAAGGACCTTAAAATATATATTTCCGGTGAAATCTTGGTATCGAATTTTTGGGTGGAGTGCAGTACCTTCTCTATACACTATGTATATAGTACGTGTAGATAAAGTAAACATTTTATTTCTGCGTGGCAGAAATGCTCGTGAGTGTCAAAGGTGTGTGCAAGCCTTCAGGGATTATTTTGAAGGTCGTTAGCTCGCGTACCCTTTTGTGCATATGTAATACGAATAAAACAATTATCACTGTTTGTGCATCTTTCAATGGCCCATAATCCCTTGTACCCGGATCCCAATTTAGTACCAGCATTGAAAAGAACATTCCAGCGACTTTCAATCGTATATCCTGAGTTTTGTTTCCTGCAGCTTTGTTGACTGAAAAAAATAGTTGCCATGACTTCTGAAATGACCCTCGTATTTCCATTCGAATTTTGATATGGAATTTTAGTAAGAATACATCATATATCCAAGGTAGCGGGTTCTAACCCGGCGGAGGACGAGTTTTTCGGGTGTAAAATCCTTAGCATAACTTCCTTCGAAAGGGAAGTAAAGCCGTTGTTCCATATCGTAGATTTACGGCAGGTAAAAGAATCACAGTAATCAATGTAAACAAATTAGGTAAATAAAAAGTAGGGTATACAGTGCCGGAGTCCCGATCAGACTCCGGAACTGTATTTAAAAAAAAAACCTGATAGAGAGGCCTCTGAGCAAAATTAAGCGGTCTTTCACGCCCCGTATAGAATGGGACGCTGAGAACCACAGCAGTTTAAGAGCGTCCATAAATAATACGCCATTTCATTTTTTTGTTCGGTGAGAATACAACACCTAGATAAAGTAAAAATTAATTATGTTTAAAGTATCTCTAAAGAGCTTATATGAACACAGAATTTCACTCTCTACCGCGTGAAAATATTCTCAGATGCTTTGTTTCGCCTACACAAAATTTTAATTCAAGAGAAAGTCATGGAGATCCCACACGACATATTGCACCATCTTCATCAGCAAGGAATCCTCCCATGACTTGGTGCTCCGCCCTCTGTCTGGTCTTTTTCTCTCTCCAGATAAACTTATTTTCAGTAGTCCAGAAAAGTTGCTGGAGTTTTACTCTCCAACATCTGTGTTTTCAAGTTTTTAACTGGTAGAGCAGATTAGCTAACTGTCAACATTTTCCCCACTTGCTGTTAAAACTTCATTGATGTGGTCTCAACTACGTTTTACAGAAGTAAAAAATTTGATGTGTTACACTCACGTGACTTTCTCTAGCTACTCTACTAACAAACTTCTTACAAAAGAGCATTGTTCTTCCAACACCATGCTTAAAGAGATAAACATTAGCAAAATTTTATTACTTAGTTCCTTATAAAGTAGACTAGAACTAAAGGAATGCACAGGCTAAAGTGATAGTCAAATGTTTTAGACAGCATAGCTGTCGTTATGCGATTGTCATTACAAATCGCTTCTTTGCTTGGCCAGGAGTAGAACAAAAGAAAAATGGACACTTCCATCTGAGAAAAGTATAAGTACTTTACAATTGAAAATAATAATAAGGAATGCCTCGAAAACGGTAAGCTCCACGGAAAAAATGTGTATGACATAACTTGTGTATTTTAACAGCATCTACATGTTTTGTACAGCAAGTTTTTGTCTATCTGTTACGGTTTAGCGGTTAAGCAAAATTCGGCAAAATTCATCTAGAATAAAGATGTCTTTGAAGGCTATTCCCAGAAAATTCAGGATATACACTTTATTTCTGATAGAAATGGCTTTCATATGTTGTATTTTAATCAAAATCGTTACAGCCATTTTTAACAAAAACAAAATTTTCAAAAATGTTTCCTTGTTTAGGGTAGTTAGGGGTGGGAGGATTTTCTTGAAAAGCTTCTTGTCTCATCCTTGGAAGATACCAAATTTAAATACTAAGTTTTTGGTATTTTCGTTTTTGAGCTATGCTATCATACACACACACATACACGCGGGGATCTGTTTGTGAAAATGTTGGTTTTTCTTTTTATTCAGGGGTCCTAAAACATGTATTTCCTGTGAAATCTTGATATCGAATTTTTGGGTGGAATACATTGTACATACGGGGCTAGAGAAGCTAAAAAATTGTTCCTTCGTTGGCACATCTCAGCATCTATATCCGTTTCATTACCTAATGGACCAGCGGAATTAAGAGAATGTATATGCAAACTGTGTAACAAAATCTGAAATGTTTACTGACATAAAATTAGGTATTAAAATTACTGAACAAAAATAAAAGAAGAGCACAAATCTGCCATTTATTTCTTAAAATAGAACCAATGGAGTAAAATAAATGTTGCGATTGAACCTGCTAATTTGAATGCCACAACATTAATTATTTTTGCCTTCTCTAGCAAGTATTTACAATATACACAGTGGATAGAGAAGGTATTGTATTCCACCCAAAATTCGATACCGAGATTTCACTGTAAATACATGTTTTAAGGCAAACAAAACTTGGTATTTAAGTTCAGCATTTTCCAAGGGTACGACACGAAGATTTTCAACAAAATCGCCCCACCTCTAACTACCATTTACATGAAACATTTTTCGAAAATTTTGTAGTTTTAGGTGTCAAATCTTTGTGTCCCATCCTTGGAAGATACTAGACCGAAATTTTGTTTTTGGGTTATCGTGTTCACTGACACACAAACACACGGTCACACACACACACACAGAGGGATGAGCGCGGACTATTTTCTAAAATTCCTTTTTATACAGGGGACTCTAAAACATCTATTTCCGAAGAAATATCGGTATCGAAATTTTGGGTGAAATGCAATGGCTTCTCTATGTGTTATGCACTAGGTAGAAACAATAAAAATTCTTATTTTGGACTAAGGGAAACTTAAAACATATATTTCCGGGTGAAATTGCACATCGAATTTTTGAATAGAGTGCAATGAGTTCAACACCTATTATGTACATTTTGCATGGTAGAGAACGTACAAAACACTTGTTCCCATAATGATAGCAAGTAGATTTAGAATATGAAATTCAATATTGTGCCTGTTTCTAGTGATAGATGGATGGAGGGTTGTAGGGACGGAGGGAGGTATGAAGGGATGGAGGGGGGAGGGAGGGATGGATATTTTAATTCACTGTCAATGTAATAATACAATGTATAATATAATTAAAATAAGTAATATGGTAGTATAATACCCTGTCAAACTGACAATACATCATTATATACTTCCAAAATAATTATAATATAAATAATAATAATAAATGTAAATGGAGTGTTATTTATGAGCGCTCTTTAACTGTTGTGGTTCTCAGCGTCTCATTCTATACAGGGCGTGAAAGACCGCTTAATTTTGCTCAAAGGCCTCTCTATCAGGCTTGAGGTTCTTTTACGTGCCGTAAATCTACGACACGTGACCAACGGCTTTACTTCCCTTCCGAAGGAAGCCATGCTAAGGATGTTTACGCCCGAAAAAATCCATCGTCCTCCGCTGGGTTTCAACCCGCGACCTTGGGTGTATGAAGTTAGCATGGTAACCATACACCACGGAGGGCGACAATAATAATAATGATAATACAATATTAAGAGTTTTATAATACTAGTGATAATGCAATATTTATATCTACTATCCCGACTATAAATCACTCTTCTTTAATCTCTTTTTTAAAACTATATACACTTTGAGGCAAAGTAGTAACTCAGCAGGTGTTTTGTTCCATTCGTTAATTGTTCTATCTGCGAAGGAAAATGTACCTATGTCAGTTTTTTGTTCCCTATTTCTTATTTTTTCGAATATTTATTTTGCCCACGGTATAATGGCTTTAATACTCACTTGAATATTTCTTTCCATGCAGATTCCCCCTTATAGGCTCTAAAAATAAATAACAAATTATAATGGATAGATTGCAATAATTCGCGCCCAATTGCCTCATTTAAGACATTCATGATGAAATGAGCAGCTCTTAAGTCAAGATGGCCTACTTGTGGCAGCAGATGAAATGGTTGTTTGTCTAACTGTATTAATTATACAATCCGCGAGACAGTCAGATATAATTTACTCGCGCTCCAGCGAGCACAGTAGGTACTGCGGGCAATCTAACATCACGGCGAACTTTACGTATTTATGACCCAACTTTAGAGAAGTAAATCATAAGTCTGCGAATGTAGCGGACAGAAGTTACTCCATAAAACTTGTTTGACTTTCATCTCCACAAAACTTTGTGCTGCTAACTTCGTTTTCAATATCGATACAGAACCCTGATGTTAGCTCAAAAGAAATATCTTCCTTCGCCCTAGTTTTGCCGTTCTCTCTCTGTCTCTAAATATCGAAATACATTCATGGTTTCTGAAACGAGAGTAACTCATGAATAGAGTTCGACTTTGACTATTTCCCTATTCTGTTCCTTTGCTTAGAATCGTAGGATGTGTATATACGAGGGTCATTTCAGAAGTCATGGCAACTATTTTACATGGGCCATTCAAAAATAAGTGGCAATACCGTCTGCATTTGGCGTCACCAGCGGTAAATGATGTAAGCTGATAACAATGAAACAGAAGAGCATCTAATGTTTAACTATGAGTTTGAAGACAATAAATGTATTTATAAGACACTAAAAGTAAGTTTAATTGTAGATTGTTATCTTTAATTCTTTAAATATGTTCAGAAAATACCAACAAAGATGCTCAAAGTTCAGGTTGCAAGAGGTATTTTAATCAAAATCGTTAGAGCCATTTTAGAAAAAATAAACATTTTCGGAAATTTTTCCATGTCAAGGGTAGTTTGGGATGGGGGGATTTTCCTCAAAATCTTTGATTCCTTGGAAGATAATAAACTTATATACCAAGTTTGGTATTTTAGCAACTTTTCGTTTTTAAGTCATCGTTTGACACATGCAGAACTTTTTTTAAAAATGCTTTTTTTCAATACAGGTGACCCTAAAATTACTATGTCCGGTGAAATCCGGATATTGAACTTTGGGAGGAATGCAATACCTTCTCTATACACTATGTATATAGTACGTATAGAGAAAATAAAACAAATCTGATGTGTTCCATTCACATGACTTTCTCTACATCTCTGCAATAAATTATTGTTAAAAAGCTTATTCTTCTACTTACTTAATGCTAACCGAGAAAAAATTGGCAGAAAGGTTCTAATTACCTGCTTCCTTGTAAGTAGAAGGGAAATAAGGGAGTACCAAAGGCTAAATCGATAGTCAAATTTTTAAAAGCTGGTTGCTATGTGATTGAAGTACCTTTGTTTGTATGGGCAATACCATAGGTATTTTAAAGCTGAAACTAATAACAAAGAATATCTCAAAAGCGGTTAACTCCACGAAAAAAGCTGTATATAACAAAAATTGTATGTTTTAACGAGCTCTATATTTTTTGTGTGTTAAGTTTTTGTCTATCTCTTACGCTTTGCCAATTATAAAAAAGTCCACAAAATTCATCCAGAATAAACATGTCTTCAGAGGCTATTCCAAGAAAATTGAAAATATGCGCTTTATTTGTAATATAAACATCTTAAATATAACAGGTTTTAATCAAAATCGTTAGAACCATTTTTGAGAAAATAAACATTTTCGAATTTTTTTTCATGTACAGGGTAGTTGGGGTGGGAGATTTTCTTAAAACTTTTCGTGTTGCATCTTTGGAAGTTACTAAACTTAAATACCAAGTTTGGTATTTTAGCGGCTTTTCGTTTTTGAGTTATCGTGTTCACAAACTCACGCGGACGTTTTTCCTAAAAATGCTTTTTATCAACACGGGATACTAAAACGTCTATTTCCAGTGAAAACCTTGGTATCGAATTTTTGGGTGGAATGCAATACCTCCTCTATACATTGTGTATATACGTGTACAACAAGTAAACATAAAAACGCTCTTTATATGACCATCGGATGATAAAGTCGGTGTAAAGACAAAGCGAGTAAAATATTCGCGAGAGAATCTCTTACACTCGGAGTGCACCATTCCCTGGGCTCCCTCTTACCTCTTTTGCAGTGAAGCATCTCTCAGAGGAAATGGCCCATTCGCACACCGCAACTACAAAACGCGTTAAGAGAATGGAATGCACACCCAAGATAATAGGAGCTCCGGAAGCAGTCAGTGTGAATAATTATTTCTTTCCTCTGTGCTCAGTGCGCGCGTCACTACCACCTAAATACTCCACAGTCAACTAGCATTAACTATTCCTGTTCGTAACGGCAAAACGTTACGGAAACTTGTGTTTCATCCTATGGGAGGAACAAACTTACTCTGCAAACTGTAGCAGCTTCTTTCTCCGTCTTCCTCCATGTTGTGTTTCGTATCCCAGTTGAATATAATGTAACAAAACAAACTACGTATATCGCGATAAGAGTGTGGAAAATGCATTGTAACAGAATTCAGCTTGAAAAGGAGAGATGATGTCGAGAATTTCCTATTTCCGAAATTCTGTTATGCGTTTCAGAAACATGCTTTGCGTACTATTTTTACTTTTTCTACATGTTGTTTAGTCCTTGGAATGGTTTAAAGTAATTCTCCATTTTGACTTCTGTCTTCCTTTTTAACTTTCTCTAATACGCATGCGCGATGTCCAGAGTAAATAGAAAAGATTTGTATTCTATCCAAATATTTCACCCATAGATTTTAGCGGAATTTATGTTTTGAGGACCCAGGAATTAAAATATTTTTTTAGAAAAAGCTCCGTTTATGTATGTGTCTGTGTCGGCATAACTCACACAAAAAAATCGAAAATTTTTAAGTTCGATGCGACACCAAGATTTCCAGAAAAATTCCCCCACACCAAACCACCTTTTCGGAAACTTGTATTTTCTCAAAAATGCGCTAGCATGCACGGAAATAAGGGAATGCACTAAAGAGATGTTCAAACCTTTTAAAAGCTATCGTTAAGTGAAATAATTAAAATTCGGTTCTCTCTGCATGGCTAGGAGCAAAACAAAAACAAAACAAGAAAAATAAACGAAAGATGTTTTTCCGTCTGAGGAAGATTTGCGTAGTTTAAAATTGAAACTAATAACTAGGAATATCTGGGAAACGGTATATGATATAAATTGCGTAGTAAGCTTTTGTCTGTCTCTTACGTTTACAAGTTATACAAAATGTCATCCAGAATGAAGAAATCTACGAAGGTATTCCCAGAAAAGTCATTCCCTTTGTCATGAAAATATCTTTAAAATATGGGATTTTAATCAAAACCGTTAGAGCCCATTTTGAGAAAATGAAATTTTTCGAAAAATGCTCCATCTAGAGTAGTTGGAAATGGTAAGATTTTCTTGAAAATCTTCGTGTCGCATCCTTGGAAGAACTGAAAATACCAAGTTTTGTATACAACCGACTTTTCGTTTTTGCCCACCGACACACATACACACACACACATACACACACACAGGTTTCTAAAAATGCTTTTATTGAATTCAGAGGGTCTCAAAACATGTATCTCCGGTGAAATCTCGTATCGAAATGTTGGGGACTTTACCTATGTGCAATGTACATGCGTGCTAGAGAAAGTAAAAATACTTCAAAACTCTGGGGAATAAAATAAATGTTGCTACACATAACTGAGAACCGAACCCGATATTATAATTTCCAAAAGTAGCTGTCATTATATTTTGCATCCAATATAAAAATATAATGCATTATTTCTATTATAATTGGGCTAGAAATTGGAGAAATTTTATATCTTTAAGATTACGGTGCTTGTGGTGTGTCATAATCCCAAAAATTAATAGATTTATCCAAATTTTGAATTCTTCTATTATAAAATGTACCAATAATTCTAATTATCACATTAGATACAATATCACATAAAACATATCTATATATTTATAAAATAATATATTTTCAAAAGTTGGACCAAGTTAGCTCCAGTTTGTCGTAAAGTGATAATTAAGTATTATGCTAACACTTCCTGGCTATAATCTATCAGATAAGGATATACTGAATAAGAGTTTAATGCAATATTGTCATTTGAAATTTAAAATGTCCAGTTTAATGCTACTACGCTACCACCGTATGGCGCCATTTCTTATACAACAAATGCCTCAGTTTATACAGGATTTTACATTACCAAGGCGCAATTACGGTCGGATCCTACTTAGCTGTGCACGATTTATAATTCCTTGATCAAGGGCGGAACAGGCAGCTGAGTCATTGGAAATGATAATCCCAAAAGTGATAATCACCGTTTAACCAGAAAGATGATACACAATGATCTGGAGAGCGTCTTATAATGATCAAGGCGCAGTATCTGAGCTTGCCGTGAACAAAATCATCGTGTGTGAAATGAAGGGGAATTCATGAACTGTGAAATCGCTCGAGAATTTAAAATTAAGTACACAGCTTATAAAGAAAATGCGGAAGTGTCATCCATCATGGCCAAACGCTTTAAAACATCAAAGAAACCTCTCTTGCTCTACCAGTTTTCCTTAGAAAACGTTCTAAATAGTAATAATCAGAGTAACTGAAGCGCTATTGCTAAAGATGAACTAGCTCCGTATTTTCAGCATCCTGTAAAAAGGATGAAAAAGTTGGTCAAACATCAAGCTGATTGTTGTTTGCTTTTACTGCAAGGGTATTGTCCATCAGGAATTTGTACCAAATGATCAGATGGTAAACAGAGAAGTCTAACAGGGAGTTTTAGTGCCTTTTAGGTGGTAGTTTACTTCACATTCAAGAAGTACCGATTTCGAGTATTGGTTTGCGTGAGCTATGTTTCATTTCGTAGTCGGCTTACCCCTTACCCTATGTAGGACTGACAACCCCCTAGGACTTACAAGCGGGTGCCTATGAGTCAGAAGCCTGTCGGGGAGCCAATGGCACGAAACCACAGAACGGAAAACCCGGAACGTATCCAGACATCAGTGTGAAGACGTGGACGATATGAAATGCAAGCGAAATGGGTGATAGGAAAGGTGATGATGGAGCAATTGGTGGGATGAGTGGCGGGGAAAACCTAGGTGGGAGGTAAGCGGTCTAACCACTCGGCCACGGTACCGCCTATAAGAATACGTCACAAATATTTTAAAAGTCACATTCACATGCTTTCTCTTTCCATGTTTCAATGAATTATTATTTTTAAAAGGCATGTGATTCTACTCGATAGATAACATTTTTGTAGAAAATGTCTTATTGGATATTCCCTAGTAGCGTGGCTTAATTGTATGTTAAGGTCATGTGCATATCGGCCGAGATGGCGGTGACCTCGATGTTATGCCGCTGCACAGAAGCGGTGGAGGATGTGTCAAGGGTACGTTTATCAGCTGTAAACTGCCTCAACCGTTGGTTTGTCTTCGTGTTGTGAAGCATTTCCACAATACGTGTGTTGCGTGTGATTTCCTTAGAAATGTTTTTCTCTTATTAATACGGAAAAACCTGCCAACAAATTCACACTTGAACACATATTTTTATGTACGGTGCATAAGTGAAAACTGAATGATGCAGACATACGTGAAGAAAATTTCAGCAGCAATTTCCTAGTTACCCTGTTCCGGGTAGAGACACTGTAAGATGTTAGGTAAATAAATTTAGAACGGGATGGCGCGCGCGCGCACACAATAACACACACGTTGTAGACAGTGTGCGGAGCACGCGTTCGCGGGAACCGCGGCCTTGGATATAACAAAGGCATTGTAGCTACAATAGGAATAGAGGAATACAGAAACCTTAAGCGATCACATTTTTAAAAGAATTGTTTCCTATGTGATTACTTGAAAATTTCGATCTCGTTGCTCCACTTTGAGGGAAAAAAACGAATAACGACTTCCAATTTGAGAAAAGTATCATTTTTGGAAAACTTAAACGAGTAAAAAGGAATATCTCGGAAATGGTTAACTTCACAAAAGCAATTATTTGATGTCAAGTAGTCGCCCTCCGTGATGTAATGGTTACCATGCTAACTTCATATACCCAAGGTCGCGGGTTCAAACCCGGCATGGCTTCCTTCGGAAGGGAAGTAAAGCTGTGGGTCCCGTGTCGTAGATTTACGGCACGTAAAAGAACCTCAAGCCTGATAAGAGAGGCCTCTGGGCAAAATTAAGCGATCTTTCACGCCCAATATAGAATGGGACGCTGAGAACCAAAGCAGTTAAAGAGCGTCCATAAATAACAGGCCATTTCATTTTGATGTCAAGTGTGTGCTTTAAAGCACATTTTATGTACGTAGTAAGATTTAATCTATCGCTTACGGTTCATTAGTTATGCATAAGTCATCCAGAATGAACACTTCCGAAGCTAATCCCAGAAAACTGAAGATATTAATTTCATTTCTCATGAAAATATGTGTATATTAAACAATGGCATTTGAATTTAAATTACTAGCCATTTTTTGAGAAAAATACTCTATGTAAAGTAAGATTTTAACAAAGGGTGTACAAACATTAAAGCCTAACAGTTTATATATAATTTTTTGAAGAAAAAAAAACGTTTCTCTTTTTTTTCCGGTTTCCCTACATTTCCTTTGTTGATTTATTTGATTTACCTTTTACTTCCAAATGCACATTAACAAACACCCACGTCCAAGGCGGGACTAAAATGACGACAGTCCAAGGGTCCTAGGCCTACCGCCCGGCCGCCTAACACCCATCTCGGCCCGAAGACGTCATGAATGGTGTGCAGTGCTGGAGGGTGAGACGTGATCAGCGCTTAGAGGCCCTCTCGGCCGGTGGATGCGGTATTTGATCAAGTAGCTCCTAAATTGGCCTCCTCAGGGACCTCACGAGGCTGAGTGCACCCCGAACCATGTCTCCCGCTTGGCAAGCAGCGCGCTATATATTACAGACATATAATGGAGAGTTTACCGTGTGGCTGGGGACAGATTGCTCGCTGACCTGAACTAACGTCTCCCCCAAAGACAAAAGTTAGTCTGTGTGTACTCGAGGACAAGCTGTGCTGTGAAGTAACTGATCTGTAAAGGCCGTACTTATGTACCTAGTTGAGCCGCACCGGTCCGCTGACCATGCATGCATCTACCCAAATATCACTCATGGTAGTAAGCACTCCTATTGTTTCTTACACCGTTGCTTTAATTACTCTGTAAACTTGGAGCTGTGGTTATGTCATTTCATGCATGTACAACTTGGGCATGATTAAATTTAACTACGTCCATGTATAGATTTGAAAGAAAAGACAAATCTGATGGTTTCAATTCAATTACCTTCGCAATCTCTTCTGAAAAAATATTTGTACAAAAAATTAGTATTTTACCTACATCATGCTAATCGACATAAACATTAGCAGAAATAGTCTAATTACTTATTTTCTTGTAACTAACGTCTCCCCCAAAGACAAAAGTTAGTCTGTGTGTACTCGAGGACAAGCTGTGCTGTGAAGTAACTGATCTGTAAAGGCCGTACTTATGTACCTAGTTGAGCCGCACTGGTCCGCTGACCATGCATGCATCTACCCAAATATCAAATTGTCTAATTACTTGTTTTCTTGTAACTAAAAGGGACATAAGGAGAATATACATACTAGGCTAAAGAGAATAAAATCTGTGGACAAAGCGGCGCATGGGCGGGATTTTTCCGGTTTCCCCCGCCATCGCATTCTACCGATGCTCCATCTTCATTTCATATATCACCAGTGCCATTGCCTGCGGTGCCACAAGTAGTAAAAGCGGGCGTTAAACACTACAAAAAATAATCTGATGTGCACCATTCACATGACTTTCTCTATATCCCTGCAACAAATTATTCTTAAAATGCTTATACTTCTATTTACTTTATGCTAATAAGAAAAAGTGAGCAGAAATAGTGTTATTACTTGCTTCCTTGTAAGTAGAAGCGAAATAAGGGACTACCATAGGTTAAAATGATAGTCAAGAGCTGGTTTCTATGCCAATGAAGTTCCTTTGTTTGAATGGATAGCAGTTGACAAGTTCCTATATGAGAAAGGTATAAGTTTTTCATAGCAGAAACCAAAAATAAAGAATGTCTAAAAAACGACGAACTTTCGAAAAAAATATATATAACATAAATTGTGTGTTTAAACGTGCTCTACATTTTTTGTGTAGTAAGTTTTTGTCCATCTCTTACGGTTTACCAGTTATACAAAATTCAGTAAAATTCATCCAGAATAAACTACTCTTCAGAGCCTATTCCCAGAAAATTCCAGATATACATTTTATTTTCAGGTAAATACCTTTAATATACAAAATTTTAATCAAAATCGTTAGAGCTATTTTTGAGAAAATCAATTTTTTTTAAAAAAGTTCCATGTAAAAGGTAGTTAGGGATGGGGGGATTTTTCTCAAAACCTTCGTGTCGCATCCCTGGAAGATACTAAATTTAAATACCAAGTTTGGTATTTTACCGACTTTTCGTATTTGAGTTATCGTGTTCATAGACACACGGACCTTTTTGTGAAAATGCTTTTTCTGGATATTGGGGACCCTAAAACATATTTTTTGTAGTGTTTAACGCCCGCTTTAACTACTAATGGCACCGCAGGCGGTGACACTGATGATACATGAATGATGATGGAGCCCGGGTGGAATGCGATGGCGGGGGAAACCGGAGTACCCGGAGAAAATCCGCCCCAGCGCCGTTTTGTCCACCACAAATCTCACATGCGGTCACTTGGAATCGAACCCCGGCCGTATAGGTGAGAGTCG
The DNA here is from genome assembly GCA_030762935.1 of Hymenopus coronatus. Lineage (NCBI taxonomy): Eukaryota > Metazoa > Arthropoda > Insecta > Mantodea > Hymenopodidae > Hymenopus > Hymenopus coronatus. The sequence goes on from CM060897.1 coordinate 36,656,548, forward strand.
AGTGGTCTAACCACTCGGCCACGGCGCGGCCCCCTAAAACATGTATTCCCGGTGAAATCTCGGTGTCGAATTTTTGGGTGGAGTGCAATACCTTCTCTATACACTATGTACATAGTACGTATATAGAAAGTAATAAGAAAATCTTTAAAAACTAGGTGCCATATGATAAATTGAAATTCGGTTCTCTTTGCATGGCCAGGAGTAAAACAAAGAGATATAGAATAAATGACAAAGCTCCGTTTGAGAAAAGTTTAAAGTATTATAAAGAAATATCTCAGAAATGGTTAAGTCTGCATATGACATAAATTGTATGTTTCAACGAGATTTACATTTTTTGTGCACTAGGGTTTTGTCTATCTCTTACAGTTTACCAGTTACACCAACGTCATGCAGAGTGCAGAGGTCTTCTGAGCCTATTTACAGAAGATTCAAGAGATACATTTCATTTGTCAAGAAAATATCTAAATATATAGTATTTTAATAAAAATTGTTATAGACATTTTTGAGAAAATAAATTTTTCTAGAAATGTTCCGTGTAAAAATATTCGTTGTGAGAGGATTTTCCTCAATATGCTTAATTTACATTTTGGGTTATGTTGCCCACACATACACTCACATGGATCTTTTTCTATTTTTTTTATTCAGGGCAACTGAAAGCATGTATTTCCAGTGAAATCTTTACATCGAATTTTTTGGGTGGATTACAGTACCACCTCTACCTACTGTTTACGTAGTACGCATAAACAGAATACAAATACAGAGAAGGATCTAGTAAAGAATAAAAACTACGAATTATGAGAATTGACAGATAACCAAATGATTGAGAGATTTATAAAGTAACAAGGAATAAGACGGATAGGGTATATCGAGAGTAATGAAAGATTCGATTCCAAAAATAATATTGAAAGGAACATTATATATAAAAAACAACAAATTTGATATGTTCCATTCACATGACTTTATTTACGTCTGCTGCAAACAAGCTATTGTTACAAAAGATTATTATTCTAGCTACTTCATGCTAACCTAGATAAACATTAAATTGCCATAATCCTTGGCTCCTTGTAAGTAGAGGGGAAATTCGGAGATACACTAGACTAAAGCGATAGTCAAATATTTTAAAAGCAGTCGCTATGAGATTGACCATTATATTTGGTTCTCTCTGTATGACCGGGATTACAACAAAAGAAAAATTGATGGTGACGTCCTGTTTGAGAAAACTACAAGTATTTTGAAATTGGGAACAATAATAAGGAATATCTAAAAAAAAATCTTTAACTCCACAAGAAAAATCGTATTTCAACATTTTTACTTTCTCTACACGTACTATGAACATAGTGTATAGAGAAGGTATTTATTCCACCCAAAAATTCGATACCGAGATGTCACCGGAAATATATGTTTTCAGATCCCTGAGTCCCTCCCCAAAAAAATTGTAGAGTAAGGTCTGTGTGTGTGTGTGTGTGTGTGTGTGTGTGTGTGTGGACAGCATAGCTCAAAAACTAAAAGACTGTTAATTACCAAACTTGGTATTTAAGTTTGGTAACCTCCAAGCATGAGACACGAAGATTTTCAATAAAATCCCCCACCCAATTAGTGTTTACTACTTTGAGGTTCCCTGAGTCCAAAATAACCTTTTTTAGAAAAAGATCCGGGTGTGTGTCTGTGGACAGCATAGCTCAAAAACTAAGAGACCGTTAAATACCAAACTTGTAATTTAAGTTTGGTAGCCTTCAAGGATGCGACACATGCTTTTTAAGAAAAGCTCTCACCCCCAACTACACTTTGCATGAATTTTTTTTCGAAAATTTTGATTTACTCAAAAATGGCTCAAACGATTTTTATTAAAGTGTCAGATGTATAAGTATTTTCATTGCAAACGAAATTTATATCTTGAATTTTTTTATTTAACCGTCTTTTCGTTTTTGAGCTATGCTGCCCACAGATGCATACATTCACATGCACTGAAATTTTACTTTTTTGATTCAAGGAGTCTCCAAACATTTATTTCCGGTGAAATCTCGGTATCCAATTTTTTGGTGCATTGCAATATCTGCACAGTATACATAGAGAAAGTAAAAATCTATATTTTAGTAAACAATTGTAATATCTATACAAGGAACTATCTTAGGACCATTTCTATTTCTTATTATGATAAATGACCTGCCATGTAATATAACTGCTAAGACGATTCTATATACTGATGATTCAACTTTTATTTTTACACATAATGATTTTGCTGTTTTAAATAATATGTGTTATGATATAATTTAGGGTGCTACTAAATAGTCCTCTAGCAATGTTTTTTTTTAATTAACTGTGACGAAATGCAAAACATCTTTAGCCTTAGACAAAACCCAAATGATGCTGAATACACTAGTGTAAAGCTTTTAGGAATGGTTTTTGACACAGAATTAACCTGGACTTTACATGTTGAAATGGTCTGTAAAAAGTTATCCAAGTTGTGTATTTACTGAGAACCATTTACAACAAAGTACCTTGTAGCTATTTAAAGTAAATATATCTTGCTTTGTTTGAAAGTGTTTTTAGCTATGGATTTTTAGCATATGGGAACTGTTCTAAATTAAATGATATTTTACTTCTACAAAAGAAAGCCATGAGAATTTTATGTCATACTTCTTACAATGCTCCATGTAGACCACTTTTAAAGCAACAGAAAATTTTAATGCTATATATGTATTACAATTATTATTATTATTATTATTATTATATGTGCACAAGAATTTAAATCAATTTAAACCGAACAGACATGTACACACTTTAAATACCAGAAATATTGATCAAGTACATGTTCCATACACTAGACTAAAGAAAGTTAAAGATAGTTATCTGATAACCAGCATTATAGCCTATAATAAGCTTCCTCTTCACATGAGAGATCTAAATGTACTACAGTTTAAGGCTAAAGTAAAAAAAAATTGTTGATGGACAATGTATTTTACAATTTGGATGAATTTCTTAATACTAGAATTGTTATATGACTAACTCTTACTAGTATATATTATTTTGACCATGTCTATTATACTAATGTACCTAATGACTGAACAGATAAATAAATAAATAAACTTCCGTGTTAAAATATTCACCACAGTTTTTAATATGTTGCGTAAAAAATGAGGAGTCCTAGAAGCAGAAGCAGTAAGTTGCTAAGATAGGAAGACAACAGGCGGGCGGGTATCCATAAACGAATGGTAACCAGGATGCTATAACTTCTACGTAGACCAGCAGTTAATCAGGGATCCGAACCCTCCGCACTCTCAAGAGATTGCTACTGCTCTATAAAGTTGGTTCTCCCATTTCGAGATCCATCTGCTTCTTTTATTAGTTGCAAGCCAGGACGACAAAACCGCAATTCTCAAGCTCAACAGAATTTCTGCAACAGTGCACTACCGAAGCACTGCCCAAGAACTTTTCAACTATCAATAAATCCTGCGCAAGCACACGCACACAGTACAAGTTCGCGCAAGCGAACCTATTTGTATAATATCTTATGTGTTCAATTCACATGACATTATCTACCTATTCGACAACAAATTATCTTATTCTTCTAACTGCTTCATACTAGTGATGGGATAAAAATAACACAACTATTTTGAAACAGTTTCGCTAACACAACGACTATTTGAAACTGTTTCGCCACTAAAACTGTTTCATAAAACACTTCTGGAAATTCTGTGATTGTTTCAAGTATTCGCTTCCCCGCAACAGATTCTTGAAACAATAACAGCAACGCCTAAGTAGTTGTTTCACTTATTGCAACAATAATAATAAATAAATAATATCTGCAATACTCCATCCCGGCAACTAGTTACCTACACCGGAACGTATATCTACAGATTTTAACTTTATTAAACCTTCACCATATACAAACATTATAATTTTACAGATATATATTTTTAATTTATTTATTTATTTAAGGTCACTTTATAACAACAAAGGTCATCACCACAATATTCTTAAAAGATCAATGTATATACAAAATTTAATACAAATATATTACAACTGTGGTCATAAACTTAACTATTTGAACTTTGGTAACAGTAAAGTATAGTACATGTACAATTGTAATAGTATCAAACAACTGATATATAATTAAAATTAATAAAATAAAAAATATATATTATAATATAAAAATGTATAAACATTTTAATACTAAATAACTATTGTCTAAAAACTAAAAACAACTATATACTGGAAACCAGTAAAACAAATAGCTGGAAACCAACTTCCCTTAATTATCTACCCTTTTATCCCTATGTTTAAAAAAGAAAAGAAAAATTAAACTAAGGGAAATGAGAGAGAGAGAGAAAAGAAACTAAATGAAATTAAATAACTAAATTAAACTAAATTACCGGTAGCCGGTAATACTGCTATTAGCCGGCAGTAACTATTAAAATTAACTATTAAGTGTATATTACCAAAATTTACTTGTGTATCATAGTTAATTAACATGTCTATACTAAAACAAAACATATTAAATTCTATAATTTAATCATTTCTTTTTACGCAAACATTAAAACTCAGAATTTAAATTCCTCAAAATGTCCTAAATTAAAGAAAATAAAATATTGCAAATTACAATGTGCGGTTGTTGTGTTCCACTAGCGTAAGTACGTTGTCATTGCTTACCGCAAGGTGCGCCTTTGTACCTTGTAGCGCGCGGACTGATATTATCCCCAAATTCGAATGTACTAATCAAATCATTCCCTCTTGTCAACGCGCAACAATGCTTTGCTTCCGTATTTGATAATTTCCTCTTCAGTGTGCTTCGTGAGTGGTTGCTTTTGGCGCATTGTAGTTTTATCTATGTTCTGTATTTATCTTAATAATATTTCGTGGTACACATATCTGCAACATTTAAGGGAATTTCTGTTGCAGGAAACTGTTGCGGGTTGCAACAGAAAAAGATTAAACTGTTTCGCCAAAAGAACAACTTTTTCCCACCAATACTTCATACTGAAAGAGTTAAACATTGTAAGACTTGAAAGTTTCGCGGCGAATAAAACTAGTATGGCTTCTCGGATGATCAGTCATGAAGCAATACTCAGAGATAAACATTACCGGATTTGGTGCTATTACTTAATTTTATTACTTATAAGCAAACCCCGGATATTTAGGTTCTAAAAAGTTAAAATTAGGTTCTATGTATCAGTGCATTAGGATTTTATAGGATCTTATATGTTGAATTTAGGAATTTATAGGATCTTTGGAATATATAAAATGTCTGCCTCTAGTTTTCATCTCTTGTTGCGACATGTAAACATCACACGTTTCAGAAATGTCGCGTACCACTGATCATCTCTTTCGACAATAGCTAGAAAATGATAACTGAAGGCGGCGGACGTTTTAATTAAATTGTATTATTGTAGGGTATTGCGCAAGATTTCATAATATAATTATTTAATAGTTTCCTTATTCGAACGGTCTCCCTTCGTTTTAAAAATACTTTTATGTTCATAAATCTACCCTTATTTACTTAGTTAACCGAATTAGGCATTTTTAGATTCTATCACGAAAAATAGGTTTTATTAGGTCCTAACGTAAAACTAGGTCAATTTAGGATCTATAAAATTGTATTATATTACTCGTTGATAACTAAAACAAAATAAACCGAAGTTTGGAGTGTAGGAGGTGAAGAATAAAATAGGTCAGAACCTAAGAATCCGGGGCTCACTTATAAGTAGAAGGGAACTAAAGGAATACACTAGGTTAAAACGACAATCAAATATTTTAAAAGCTGTCTTTATGGGAATCTCTTTGCATGGTCAGGAGTAAAACAAGAACGAAACGAACAATGGATTCCCGTTTGAGAAAACAATAACGAGAATATCTCGGAAAGGTTAACTCAATAAAAATGTAACGGATATATTTTGTTATTTTAACACGATCTACATTTGTCTGCCTCTTACGGTTTATGAGTTATTCAAAAGTCCTCCAGAATGAAGAAAATTCAAGATATATCTTTTATCTGTGAAAAAAAAAAAGTTTTAAACACATGGTATTTTGATAAAAATCGTATCATTTTTTGAAAACCAAATTTTCGCCAATTGTTCCATGTAAAGAGAAGGTAGCTTGGGGTGCGGGATTCTTTTAAAATCTGGCGTTACATCCTTGGCAGATGCTGAACTTAAATATCGAGTTTTGGTATTTTATGGACTTTCCGTTTTTTGAACATTTTTGTCCACACACACTCGGCCATTTTTCTCTCGTTAAAGTCTACAATATATGACTTTGGGGGGCGGGCTTTAACCATTTGCCAGATATTCTTTATTGGTTACAGTTTTCAAATAGATGTTTTACTTTTTCAGTATTATTTGCTATTTGTTTTTCGTGGTCATGCAAAGAGAATAACATTTTAAAATCATCAACGGCAATCCATTTTTACTTTTTCTTCTACAATACCAATAAACAATTTTTAATTTTTATGAAAATACGGCTAGTTTCAAAGATTAAATTGTGTTATAGTTTCATTTTAAAAATGTAAAATTCCCTCATTATATTGATTTAAAATATATATTCATACAATTTTTGTCTGTAGTTCAAAATTGCAATTGCAAAAATTGCAACAAATTTTATCAAATATCGATACACGTGGGACATTTTGATTATGCGACATATTTACACAATAAAATTTATAAAATAATATATATCTCTCGAAAAATTCATTAAATTTGAAAGAAATTTGGAATATATATTAAATAAAGAATATAGTAATCACAGTGTAGTCCTCCGTGGTGTAGTGATCACCAGATAGCCTCTAAAACCCAAAATTGCAGAGGGTGATAGATTTTTTCGGACGCAAAAATCCTTAGCATGGCTTTCTTTGGAATTGAAGTAAAGCCGGTGGTCCCGTGTAATATTTATATGCACGTAAAAGACCCCATAGCTTTAAAGAAGAAGGTTTCTTGGCAAAATTCCGCCATTTCGCGTCCGCAAGCCGTGATTTCGTCCTACAGTGCCATCTGTGGGCGACGGACCGATCCTTCGTCACCATGATATCCGATCAAGGATACATCGTAACGATGCTATACTATCCACTTAGTTCTATAAGAATTAACTAATAGTAATCACAATAAAACTATCAGAAAAAGCTATCCAAAAATGTGGATCTTAAAGAATTCACTTCCAGTGTCCCATAAGTTAAGCTTAATTTAAATAAATCTCGTATTCATATTTGGTAAACAATTCTTAGCTCACTGCTAATAAAAACGCAAGGGCTAGCCTGTGTACACGTGCGACGGGCTGTATGGAAGGTAGGGTCGCACGTCAACCACTGGAACAAGAGAGCGGCTGGTAGAACTAATAAAAAGAAAAATTTACGTAATGATATGCAGCCTCTCTACTACGTTTCTTGAATGAGAGCTTTCCTTATTCAAACTGTTCTCTTATGCAGTCACTGGGTTCGTTAAGAAGCACAAACTTCAGCTTAATGCGCCCATGCATGTTCAGCATACAATCTGCGTTATGTCACGCATCGAGGAGAAACTTGCTGCCGTCCCGTTTTATACGGGACAATCCCGTATTGCGACATTTTGTGAAATCTAACTGCGATTATAAAAGTTTGAATTCTATCAAAGAAAACTTGGGGGGGGGGGGGAGAGTAAACAAAAGAGTGACGAAAAGACAATGAATTCCCGTTTAATAAAAGTTTAAGTACCTAAAATTAAAACAAATAACAAGGAATATCTGAAAACAGTTAACTCTACAAAAAAGGTGGCATAAGTTTTATGGTTTAATGAAATATTTATTTTTTGGTAGTAAGATTTTCTCTATATCTTGCCGTTTATAAAAGCTACACAGAATGAAGAAGTCTTCAGCGCCTATTCCCAGAAAATTCAGGGAATACATTTCGTTTACCACAAAAATGTCTTAAACGTATAGTATTTTAAAAAAAAAATCGTTAGAGCTATTTTGGAGGAAATAAACATTTCGAAAAATGTTATATGTAACGGTTAGTTGGGGGACTTTCCTGAAAGTCTTAGTGTCACATCTTAACTTGAATGCTAAGTTTGGTATTTGACCGACTTTTGGCGGTCCACAGACAGAAATAAATGTTATAAATGTCTGTTGCGTTAGGTACATTCGCTTTACGTTCTCCAGCTATTCCATATACAGCCTATTCTTTAAACGATTATTCTTCTATCTACATATGCTAATCGAGATAAACATTAGCAGATTTGTCTTATTCCTTTCTTGCTTGTAAGTAAACGGCAATTAAGTCTAAAGCAATAGTCAAATCTTTTAAAAGCTGGCCGCTAAGTGAAACAATTGAGATTCGGTTCGCTTTGCATAGTGCCGTTTGAGAAACGTTAAGCTGGTTTAAAATTGAAATCAATGACAAAGAATATCTCGAAAACGGCTTACTCTACAAGAAAAACGTACATGACATAAATTATGTATTTTATGATGTACATTTGGAACAAGTTTTAGTTTATCTGTTACGGTTTAACCGTTATGAAAATTTCTTCAAAACTCATCCAGAATAAAGAGGTCTTCAGAGGCTATCCCCAGAAAATTCAAAATATACTTTTTATTTGTAGTGCAAGTATCTCTAATGCAAGTTATTTTAATCAAAATCGTTACAGCCATTTTTAAGAGAATCAAACTTTTTGATAATTTTTCCATATGAAGGGTACTTGGGGGTGGGGAGATTTTCGCATCCTTGGAAGACAGACCAAGTTTGATATTTAGCGGTCTTTTCGTATATGAGCTATGCTGTCCATAGAAACACACATGGACCTTTTTCTAAAAATATTTTTTTTCGGACTCAGGGTACCTCAAAATACATATTTCCGACGAAATTTCGACATCGAATTTCCGTTGGAATGCAATACCTTCTCTAGCTAATAGATATTAACATCGTATATTCTTGCTAGAAAAAGAAAAAAAATCGTATGGTTCCATTCACATGACTTTCTCTACATCTCTGTAACAAATGATTAATAATAACTCAGAATAAGCTTATTCTTCTAGCTACTTCATGGTAATCGAGATTAACTTTAGCAGAAACAGTATAATTACGAACGTATTTCCTTATAAGCAGAAGCAAAATAAGCGAATACACTAGGCTAAACTGACAATCAAATATTATAAAGTGGAGTTGCTATGGGATTGGAATCCGATTATGTGCGTGGCCAGGAATTGACAAGTTCCCGTATGAGAAAAGTATAAATATTTTAAAACTGAAACCAATAACAAGAAATATCTCAAAACGGCCTACACCACGAAAAAATGTGTATAACATAAATTGTGTGTTTTAACGAGATTTATATTTTTTGTGAGGTAAGTTTTCGTCTACCTCTTAACACTTTACCACTTATGAAAAATTTCCGCAAAATTCGTCCATAATAAACGCGTCTTCATAGGCTATTCCCAGAAAATTCATGATATACATTTTATTTGACATGTAAATATCTCTAATATATAATATTTTAATTTAATTGGTTAAAGCCATTTTTGAGAAAATAAAATTTTTCAAAATTTGTTTCCTTGTAAGGGTAGTTGGTGAGAGTTTTTTTTTTTTTTCTTGAAAATCTTCGTCACCCTTGGATGATACTTAACTTAAAATACCAAGTTTGATATGTAACGGTATTTTCCTATTTAAGCTATGCTGTCCACGGACACACACATACAAAGGGACCTTATTCTAAAAAATGATTTATTTTACCTCAGGGTACCTTAAAACATATATTTCCGGTGAAATCTTGGCATCGAATTTTTGGGTGGAATACAATAATTTCTCTAACCACTATGTATACATTGTTTGTAAATATGGACTAAAGAAAGTAAAAATACCTTCTTTTTTTATTTAGAGGTCCCTAAAATGTATTTCTGGTGAAATGTTGGAATCGAGTTTTAGGGTGGAATACAATACCTTCTCTAGCTACTATGTACAGTTTATGTATATACGTTGTACAGAAAATCTTTTTTTTTTTTTTTACTTTATATACACGTTCTAGTGTATAGAGAAGGTAATGCATTCCACCCAAAAATTCGATACCGAGATTTCACCGGAAATACATGTTTTGGGTCCCCCTGAATCCAAAAAAAAAGTTTACAAAAAAGGTCCGTGTGTGTGTCTGTGTTTTGGACAGCATAGCTCAAAAACGTAAAGACCGTTAAATACCAAACTTGGTATTTAAGTTTGGTATCTTCCAAAGATGCGACACGAAGTTTTTCAAGAAACACCCATCCCCAACTACCCTTTACATGGAACTTTTTTCGAAAATTTTGATTTTCTCAAAATTGACTCAAACGATTTTAATTAAAATGTCAAACATTAAAGATATTTACTTGAGAAATAAAATGTATATTTTGAATTTTCTGGGAATAGCCTCTGAAGACTACTTTATTCTGGACCAATTTTACGGAATTTTGCATAACTGCTAAACCGTAAGACATGGACAAAAACTTTAAACACAAGAAATGTAGAGCACATTAAAACATATAATTTAGGTCATATTTATTTTTTTTGTGGAGTTGATCGTTTTAGATGGTTTCAGCTTTGAAAAACTTATACTTTTCTCACACAGGAATTTGTCAACTCTTGTTCATACAAACTACGGAACTTCAGCCACATAGCAACAGCTTTTAATTATCAGTTTAGCCTATAGTACTCCCTTATTTCCCTTCTACTTCCAAGGAATCAAGTAATAAGACTAGTTATGCTGTTTTTTTTTTCTCGATTAAACTGAAGTAAATAGAAGCATAAGATTTTTAACATTAAGTTGTTGCAGAGATATAGAGAAAGTCATGTGAATGGAACAAGTCAGATTTTTTTTATTTAGAGGTCCTTAGAACATGTATTTCCGGTGAAATGTGGTATCGAATTTTTACCCTGTCTATAAGTGCATTTGATATACTTGCTAGAGAAAGTAAAAAGGTTTTCAATGTGGATATGTGGTGAATTTGGGACAAGAAACGTGACAAGGGACAAAACGCTAATGAATAAAGTATTTGGGTTTACCTTGAGGTACAGAGGACTGGGATATTGCACCATGATGTGTGTGACAGCTTATATATGAGGCTAGCTATTCACAAAACGATTCTTGCTGGAATGTGATTTGCTGGAATTGCCGTTTGACAGAAACGTGACGTTCTTTTAGACTTATACACGCTTTATGGAATATAAAAGCCAGCCTACTTTCTTTGTGCGAGTGCCACTCTTAACTACAAACTGCTATGTCAAAACGTTCTGCGAAATACCTACCAATATTTTTATTTTAAGCTTTATCTGCAATGAAAGTGGACATTTCACCAGAAAGTCTCCCGCCAAAAATAAAAACATTCACTTTTATATTCACTGCCTTTTAACTTTCTCTAGCGCTACATAAAAAGTATACAGTATGTAGAGAAAGTATTGTATTCCAACCAAATATTCAATACCGAGATTTCACTGGAAATATATGTTTTGAGTACCCTGAAAATAATAGAAAAAAAGTCTGTGTGTATGTACACAATGTGTGTGTGTGTGTGTGTGTGTGTGTGTGTGTGTGTGTGTGTGTGTGTGTGTGTGTGTGTGTGAGTGTGGACACCGTAACTCAAAACTGAAAAGTCGGTAATAATCAAACTCCGAATTTAACCCTTTGTTGCCTGTCGGTACCAATAAGTCCCGCTTGTTTCAAAATAGGGTTGTAGTCTAGGATTAATTTCATGTTATACTAACCTTCAACCATAAACGACAAGTAATCAAGGTTGTTTTATATTGTAAAAAAGCTGATGTGTACCATTCACATGACCTTCTCTACGTCTCTGCAACAAATTATTCTGCGAAATAAGGGAGTACCATAGGTTAAAGTGATAGTCAAACGCTGGTTGCTATGTCACTAAAGTTCCTTTGTTTGTATGGACAGCAGTTGACAAACTCTTGTATGAAAAAAGTAAAGTTTTTCAAAGTAGAAACTAAAAACAAGGAATGTCTCAAAAACGATCAAGTCCACGAAAAAAATGTGTATAACATAAATTGAGTGTTTTAACGTGCTCTACATTTTTGGTGTAGTAAGTTTTTGTCCATCTCTTACGGTTTAGCAGTTATTCAAAAATCCGTAAAATTCATCCAGAATAAAGTACTCTTCAGAGGCTATTCCCACAAAATTCAAGATATACATTTTATTTGTCAGGTAAATATCTTTAATATACAAAATTTTCATCAAAATAGAGCCATTTTTCAGTTAAGTCAAAATTTTTGGGAGGACTTTTCTCAAAATCTTCATGTCGCATCACTGGAAAACTTAAACACCAAGTTTGGTATTTTAGCTAGGTATTTTGAGTTATCGTGTTCATAGACACACGGATATACGCGGACCTTTTTCTGAAAATGCTTTATTTGGATACAGAGGGTCCTAAAACATGAATTTCCGGCGAAATCTCGGTATCGAACTTTTGGGTGGAATACAATACTTTTCTATCCCTATGTACATTGTACATACGGGGCTAGATAAAGTAAAAATATATACAGTTTTTGCCGAAAACCGACATACCTACAGCCAAATGTAACTCCATTAACTTCAAAGCATCACACCTATCATTTTACTTGGGCTCTCCCCGTCATTCACCACAATCGCTGGGATTTAAACTTACAACATTTGACTCTGAATGGATGGCCAGTCCATTGCCAACACCTAACACTCATGCCATTTGAACTATTTTTTTGGTAATGCCATTTGCAGCATTATGAAAACTGGTTTAGAAGAATTTAAACTTTCAATTGGGAAGAAAAATATTAATAAAGGATCTACATTTATTTTCATTTTTATTTTCTCTATTTTTGTGTATAATAATTTTATAGGTTTATTCCCCAAAAAACTTTACTAGAACTCTAGTTTTAAACTTGAATTAATGGAAAAACGGCATATGTAGTATACTAGTGCAGGCAACCAAGGGCTAACTTCAACATCTTCTACGGATGCGATACAAAGATCTCCCACTACTACCATTTACATGGATAATTTGTCGAAAATTTTGATTTTCTCAAAAATGGCTCTAAAGATTTTATTTAAATACCAAATGTTTAACATGTTTTCACGACAAAGGAAATATATAACTAGTATTTATGGGAGTAAATTCTGAATATGTTGCTTCTGGAAGACTTTTATTTAATTTGTAAACCGTAAGAGAGCCACAACCTTAGTTCACAAAATATATTGATTTCGATAAAGCACAATTTATATAATATATATGTTTCCTTGTTATTGGTTTCAATTTTAAGGCACTTTAACGCTTCTCAAACGGTAGTTATATTTCCTTCAATCTCTTTTATTTTACTCCTTTCCAGGCAAAGCGAACTGAATTTCAATCTTTTCACATAGCAACCAGCTTTTAAAATAGATATTTGATTATTGCTTTAGCCTAGTGCAATCTCTTATTTCCCTTCTAATTACTAAGTAATAAGACAATTTCTACTAACGTTTATCACGATTAGCATCAAGTAGATAAAATAATAATGTTTGTAAGAAAAGTTTGTTTGTAGAGCAGATAAAGAGTGCCATAAAATTGAACACATCATGTATTTGTTTGTTTTTTTTTTAAACCAATTAACTTACCCAGTAAGACGAGGCCGCGGTAACGACCCCGACGTATTGGCTTTACATAGTTTCCTCAGGTCTTCGTGCGAATGCTGGGGTGGTTCCTTTTAGCACGACTTTCTTGTCACTTCCTTGTCATGAGTAGGCGACGGGATTCAGCAGGTTGCGGTTGGGCGGTAGCTGTACGCTTTGTAAAATTACAACAAAATCCTCCCTCCCTAAACTAATGTTTACATAAAATGCTTCATTAATTGTTATTATTTTCTCTGCTTAGTACGTAGTAAATGAAATAGAGAAGGTATTGCATTCCACCCAAAACTTTTATACCAAGATTTCACTGGAAATGCATGTATAGTGTCCTCTTTAACTAAAGAAAGTAGTTTTAGAAAAAGTCCGTGAGTGTGTCTGTGAACAAATAACTCAAAAACGAAAATTCGGTTAAATACAGAACTTGATAATTAAGTTCAGTGTCTTCCAAGGATGTCACATGAAGATTTTCAAGAAAACTCCTCCATCCAAAATTCTCTTCGTATGCAAAAAAATTAGAAAACGTTGGTTTACTCAAATTGACTGCAAAGTTTTCATTAAAATACTGTAGGTACATTAAAGAAACTTATACAACAAAGCGAAAATCTTAGAGCTCCCTGGAATAGTCTCTCAAAATCTCTTGATTCTGAATGACTTCTGGATAACTGATAAACCGTAAGAGATAAACAAAAGCTTACTACATCAAATTGTAGATCTCATTAAATCACACAATTTATATGATACACATTTTTGTGGAGTTAACCATTTCAGAGTTTTTTTTTAATTTCTCTACACGTACTATGGACATAGTGTATAGAGAAGGTATTGCACTCCACCCAAAAATTCAATAACGAGATTTCACCGGAAATATACGTTTTAGGATCACCTGTATCCAAAAAAAAATCAGGAAAAGGTGCGTGTGTCCGTGTGAATACGATAACTCCGAAACGAAGTGTCGGTAAAATACCAAACTTGGTATTTAAGTTTAGTATCTTTCAGGGATGCGACACGAAGATTTTGAAAAAAAAAATCCTCCCACCCCAAACTATCCTTTACATGGAACTTTTTTCGAAAATTTTGATTTTCTCAAAAATGGCTCTAACGATTTTGATTAAAATACGGTATATTAAAGATAATTACCTAACAAATAATATGTATATCTTCAATTTTCTGGGAATAGCCTCTGAAGACGGAATTTTGCATAACTGCTAAACCGTGATGGACAAAAACTTACCACAGAAAATTTAGAGCACATTAAAACACACCATTTATGTCATACGTATATATTTTTTTCGTGAAGTTGATCGTTTTTAGTTTCAGCTTTGAAAAATGTATACTTTTTTCATACAGGAATTTGTCAACTCGTGTACGTACAAACAAAGGAACTTCTGTCATATAGCAACCCGCTTTTGACCATCACTTTAACCTATGATACTCCCTTATTCCCCTTCTACTTACAGGAAAGCATGTATTAAGACTATTTCTGCTACTTTTTTCTCGATTAGAATGAAGTAAATAGAAGCATAAGATTTTTAAAAATAATTTGTTGCAGAGATGTAGAGAAAGTCATGTGAATGGAACATATCAGATTTTTTGTTGTTGTTATTGTTTTGAATTTTAAAATACTTACAATTGTCTCAAACGGAAGGTATTTTCATTTCTAGAACATATCAGATTTTTTAATTTTCCTAATCTATTGCCTTAAAAACAGAAGCGCTTTTAGAAGTGAGGCAGGCTATAAAACGAAAAGCAATATTATGAGGAATGCGCTCGGTACAAATGCTGCATCGCGTCACTGCGATCATAAAGGCGGGGATGCTACATTACACATTGGGACATATCCGCAGCTACACATCCACAATGGTATACATCCTGATAACCATAAAGGCATCAATCGTTTGTAGAATTACTTCACTGTGAATCCAACAATCACAGCTTTAAATCGTACTCGGACAAAATATTACTATACAAAAATACAGATCTCGTTAAAGCTTATGTCATTCGGATTTTTATGGACATTTCCGAGATATTTATTGTTATTGGTTTCAGTTTTAAAATACTTATCTTTTCACAGACGGGAAACCGTCATTCATTTCATATACCTTTTGTTTTACTCCTGGGCATGCAAAGACTAAATTCACATAGCCACAACCTTTGAAAGATTTTGACAATCGCCTTAGCCCATATATTCCCCTATTTCCGTTATTCTTACAAGGAATACTATTTCTGCTAACGTTTATCTCGATTAGTTTGATGTGGATAAAATAATATGTTGTAACATTAGTTTGTTTGCAGAACAGATAGAAAAAGTAATGTGAATGGAATACATCAGATTTTTAAAATAAAGTATTAGTTGAATATATAAATATACAATATATACTGACATGCTAATATGTGTGGAGGTTAGAAATTTCAGCAAGATGTGAACTAGCAACAGAATATTTAAACTCATTGTCTTATCTTTTCTGAAGGCGCTACTTCCGAAGTGTTCGAATCATCGTAAGCATTAAAGCAATAAGTGATGGATAGCCCATCCATTCAAAGCCAAACGTCGAATCCTGGCACTGCAGTCAAATGTTATGTGTTAAAGGACGGGGAGATCCCACGGTGTAATGGCGCGCTTGGAAGCTGACAGAGATACATTTGACAGCTGCATGGATGTTGCTTCTTTTTCTTTAAAAAACAAGGCAAAAAAATGCTGTACTTTTACAGCAGAGTTTTATATTTTTTTTAGTATAGAACAAGGCGACGCCGAGTGGTTAGACCGTTCGGCTCCCACCCAGGCGGCCCGGGTTCGATTCCAAGCGCATGAATGCGGGGTTTGCGGTAGACGAAGCGACGTCTGGGGAGTTTTCTGCAGTTCTTCCGGTTACCCCAGCCACTCATTCCGCCAATGTTCCATTATAACCTTGACTATCGTCCATTTCGCTTGTATTTCATACATCCACTTCCTCACGATAATGCATGGCCTCTGGCCGACACTCGTTCCAGGTTCTCTATTCTGTCTTTATGCCGTTGGCTCCCCGACAAGGTTCTGATCCCTAGGCATCCGCTTGTAAGTCCTAGAGGGGTATCAATTCTACATACAGGGAGGGTAAGCCGACTACGAACAAAAAATAATAATAGAACAATGTTACCATAGTAGCTCGGTGGCAGAGCAACCGGCTAGAGATCGGGAGATCCGTGGTTCAAATCCCGGCTATGACATTGAATTTTTCAGTCTGACTCTACCTATCCAACTCCTGCCCTACACACGGCTTGTGTGAAAAAAACAATTAATCCAATAATAGAATATATACTTTCATTTTTTCGTTTTTACTTTCTCTATACGTACTATGTACATAGTGTACAGAGAAGGTACTGTATTGCACCAAAATTTTGATATCGAGATTTCACCAGAAATATATATTTTCAGACCCCCTGAATCCAAAAAAAACATTTGTAGAAAAATGTTCGTGTATGTGTCTGTGTGTGTCTGTGGGCAGTATAGCTCAAAAATGAAAAGACCGTTAAAAACAAATTTAGTATTTAGGTTCGGTATCTTCCAAGGATGCGACACGAATATTTTCAAGAAAATCCCCCCACCCCAAACTACCCTTTACATGGAAAATAATTCCAACATTTTGATTTTCTAAAAAATGGCTCTAACGATTTTGATTAAAATCCGTAAATTTAAGGTATTTACTTCACAAATAAAATGTATATCTTGAATTTTCTGGGAATAGCCTCTGAAGACTATTTTATTCTGGATGAATTTTACAGATTTTTGCATAACTGCTAAACCGTAAGAGATGGACAAAAACTTACCACACAGAAAATATAGAGCACATTAAAACACACAATTTATGTTATATATTTTTTCATGGAGTTGATTGTTTTTAAGATATCCCTTGTTTTAGTTTTCAGCTATGAAAAACTTAGTTTTCTCATACAGGAATTTGTCAACTCCTGTCCATACAAACTAAGGAGCTTCAGTCACATAGCAACAACCTTTGACTATCACTTTAACCAATGGTACTCCCTTATTTCGCTTCTGCTTACATGGAAACAAGTAATAAGACTATTTCTGTTATTTTTTTTTTTTCGATTAGCATGAAGTAAATAGAAGTAAGAGCTTTTTAACAATAATTTGTTGCAGATATGTAGAGAAAGTCATGTGAATGGAATACATCAGATTTTTAATATAAAAGTTGCCCTCAAATATGACCCAAGGTTACATAGTTGCAATTAAAGAATCCCTTGTGGCTAAGAAAGGATTAACACGCTATGAATGCGTAGGCAGTCCCAAATTTAAACCTTATTTTTTTCGCAAAATTTTTCACTTTATCTTCTTAGTACATAAATAAGGTGAGTTTAAACTTTTTGTCGCTAGTGTAGCTAATTTAAAGAGAAAGATTAACATGAGTGGGTGGAATACGTTTTTATGCGAATAGTCTGTGAGTGTAGCTATGCAATGGTAATATGCAGAGAAAGTTATACCTACATCAGATTTTTTGTTGCCTTCTCTCTGTTGAGTTTAATTCAACTGTGGGCCCATTTCATATGAATCACTTGTGACAGGAAGAGCACCTTGGGCATGCTGCCGGGATCTCACGCCCACATTCCCTTATCGACCAACTTCCCTCAGCTTCATTTCTCAACAAAACGATGTTAGTTCAGTGCAGTGTGCCAGGAACAAATGATGCCACTTCCAAGAGATTCAGACGTT
Organism: Hymenopus coronatus; assembly: GCA_030762935.1. NCBI lineage: Eukaryota > Metazoa > Arthropoda > Insecta > Mantodea > Hymenopodidae > Hymenopus > Hymenopus coronatus. Next base: position 36,674,827 of record CM060897.1, read on the forward strand.
TCCTCATATTGTCAAATGCGATAACAAAGTCTGATTCACATTACCTTCTTTACTTTCTATCGTTTTATTAGTAGCTGCATGCACTCTTTCTAAGAAACCTTCTTACTTTCTCTAGCATGTATGTATGTCTAATATACATAGTGTACAGAGAAGGTATTGTATTCCACCCACAAATTAGATACCAAGATTTAACCGGAAATACATATTTTGAGACACCCTAAATAAAACATTTTTAGAAACATGTATATGTGTGTCTGTGGACAGCATAGCTCCAAACCGAAAAGTCAGTTAAATACCAAACTTGGTACATATTTAGGTTCAGTATCATCCAAGGATGCGACACGAAGATTTTCAATAAAATCCTCCCACCCTCAACTACATTTGCTTTACATGGAACATTTTTCGAAATGTTGGATTTTCTCAAAGGTGGCTCTAAAATTGTTAATAAAAAGCCATATGTTTAATATATTTTCATGACATAATATATTTTCAATTTTAAACCACTTAAACTTTTCATGCTATTTGAGATAAAATAGTCACATTACTTGCTTCCTTTTAAGTAGAAAGGAAATAAGGAGGATACAATAAGTTAAAGGGATAGTTAGATATTTTAAAAGCGGTTGCCATATAATTGAAATCCGTTTCTTAGCATTGTCAGGAGTTTACAAATGCCCATATGAGAAAAGTTAAATGTTTTAAAATTGTAATTAATAACAAGGAATATCTCGGAAATGGACACCTCTCCAACAAAAACATATGCAACATAAATTATGTATTTTAACGAGATCTACATTTTAGGTGTAATAAGTTCTTGTATATCTTTTACGATTTACCAATAATGCAATTTTCAGCAAAATCCATCCAGAATTAAGAGGTTTTCACAGGCTATTCCCAGAAAATTTAAGTTATACCTAGGTTTTATTTCACATGTAAATATCTTTAAAATACGGTATTTTATTCAAAATCGCTAGTCTTCCTGAGAAAATCAAACCTTTCCAAATGTTTTCCATAAAGCTTAGTTTGGCGTGGGGGGAGTTTGCTTAATTATCCTGTTCACAGACCACACATACGGACTTGTTTCTAAAAATTATTTGCTTTATAGAGAGGACCCTAAAACGTGTATTTCCAGAAATTTCGAGGTTTGGCGTGATGTGCAACACCTTCTATACGTATGCACCATGCACTATGTAGAGAAAGTAAAAACGCTTATTTTAAATTCAGGTGCAATCAAAACATCCATTTCTGAAGAAATATCTATATAACTACTAGGAAAGTGTAGAGAAAGTAATAGTGTATAGAGAAGGTATTGCACTCCACCAAAAAATTCGATACCGAGATTTCACCGGAAGTATATGTTTTAGGGTGCCCTGTATTAAAAAAAAGTATTTTCAGAAAAAAATCAGTTTGTGTGTGTGTGTCTGTGTGTGTGTGTGTGTGTGTGTGTGTCCGTGTGTCTGTGAACATGATAACTCAAAAACGAAAAGTCGGTAAAATACAAAACTTGGTATTTAAGTTTATTATCTTCCAGGGATGCGTCACGAAGATTTAGAGAAAAATTCCCCCACCTCCAACTACCCTTTACATGGAACTTTTTTCGAAAATTTTGATTTTCTCAAAAATGGCTCTAACGATTTTAATTAAAATGTCGTATATTAAAGCCATTTACCTGACAAATAAAATGTATAGCTTGAATTTTCTGGGAATAGCCTCTGAAGAGTACTTTATTCTGGACGAATTTTACGGAATTTTGAATAACTGCTAAACCGTAAGAGATAGACAAAAACGTAATTAACAAAAAATGTAGAGCACGTTAAAACACATAATCTATGTTATACATTTTTTTCGTGAAGTTCATCGTTTTTTATACATTCCTTGTTTTTGGTTTCTGCTATGAAAAACATATACTTTTCTCATACAGGAATTTTTCAACTCCTGTCCATACTAACAAAGGAACTTCAGTCGCAAAGCAACTCTTATTTCGCTTCTACTAACAAATAACCAAGTAATAAGACTATTTCTGCTAAGTTTTTCTCGATTGGATGAATTAAATAGAATAATTTGTTGCAGAGATGTAGAGAAAGTCGTGTGAATGGAACACATCAGATTTTTCTACATACTATTGTTACAAAAATGTATTCTTTTATCTATATCGTGCTAATCATGATGAACATTAGCAGAAACTGTCTTATTACTTATTTCCTTGTAAGTAGAAGGGAAATAAAAGAAATAAGCCAAGCTAAAGCGTTAGTGACATTCTTTGAACGTTCATCATTATGTGAAATCATTCAAATTGGTTGTAAAACAAAAGAGATGCAAGACGAAAATGTACTTCCCGTTTAAGGAAAGTTTAAGTGGTTTAAAATTGAAACAAATATAAGGAATAATTCGGAAACAGTTTACTCTATAAAAATTGTATAGGACATAATTTCTAAGTTTTAATGAGATCCATATTTTTTCTATAAAGTTTTTGCTTACGAGTTAAACAAAAGTAATCCACGGTGAGGAGATCTTCAGAAGCTATCCTCAAAAAATTCAGGATATTCATTTCGTTTATCATGAAAATATCCGAAACATGTGGTATTTTAATCAAAATTGTTGCAGGCATTTTTAAGCAAATGAAAGATTTAAAAAAATGTTCCATGTAAAGGGTAGTTGGGGAAAATTTTCGAGTCTCATCCTTAGAAGACATTGAACTTCATACACCAAGTTTGTATTAAACGAACTTCTCTCGAGCTATGCTGCCCACAGACACGGACATGTTTCTAAAAATGTTCTTTATTTTGGAATCAGAGGGCTCAAAACATGTAATTCCTTGATATCTCGGTATGGAATTTTGGGTGGATAAACAGTACTATGCACATTATACATATGTACTAAAGAAAGTAAAAAAAAAAACTTATTTGAGTAACTCCACGTAACCAAGATTCGAACTCGGGATCTCTTGAAAGCAAACATGCTAGTACGAGGTGGTCAATAAGCTTTAGTAAGAATAGTTTCAGAAGATTAGGTAGAAAATGTGATGTGAAGGTAGTACATCAGATTTTGCTACACACCTTTGTACAGTGGATAAAAACTATAATTGAGAAACTCCATCTTAAGACAATGAAAGCTTTGCATGAACATTACGCTTTGTGCTGGTTTGTCTCTGTTTCATTTTTTGAAACGAGAAGTTGGACGGGAACTAATTACAGTCAAAGAGCACAAGTAAAACACACAGAGGCAGATTAGCTCTCTCGCAAGTTCCGAGGGCGAGAGTTTCTGGGAAACAAAAACATCCGAACAGCGTGCGCTGCTTCAAGAGTTTGTACCATCCGGGACAAATGTCAAGAGAGCCTCAAAAGGCGCACACCAAAGTGATATAGATTATTATTTCTTGTGTGTGGTTGTTCATTCCTCCCCATTTATATGGGATTGTAATGACTACACTCCTATTTTTTACTTTCTCTAGCCATATGTACAACGTACGCATTAGATAAAGAATTCGATACTGAGATTTCGCCACAAACAATTTATTGTTTTAAAACTTCCCTGTGTTTGTGTGTAGCATAATTTAATTTTTTTTATTTATTTATTTATTTTGCTTTGTTCTATTTGTATGGAACCCGATATGACCATTGAAGAACAACTTGTATTACTGAAGGTATAGAACGTTAGATTAATCAATCTTTATTACTATACAGACACACGTTCACTCTCATATTTATACTTCCAGAGTCTTTGAAGGGTAGGAAATAGTTATGGGTAAAGAAAAATTCCCCACCCCAGCCGGGAAACGAACCCAGGACCTCCGGATAAGAAGCCAACTCGCTGACCACTCGACCACGGAGACAGTCTACAAAAAGTTTGTTAAATACTAAACTTGATATTTTAGTTCAGCATCTCCGAAAGATGAAACAGAAAATTTTGGAAGGAAATCCCCCTCCCCGGCCATACTGCGCTTAACATGGTAAAATGTTCGAAAATTTTGATTATCTCAAACATGACTCTAATGGTTTTGATTAAAATATCGTACATTAAAGACATTTACATGACAAATAAAATGTATAGCTTGATTTTCTAGGAACAGCTTCCGAAGACAACTTTATATTGGATGAATGTTGCATAATTGGTAAACCGTAAGATATATACAAAAACTTACCATACAAAAAGTTAAATAATGATAAAATACCATTTATGTAATATACATATTTTATAGCCAACGTTTCCAGATATTCCTTGTTCTAGGTTTCAATATTAAGCTACTTAAACGGAAGGCCATCTTTCATTTCATCTCTCTTTTTCCTTGCTTCTGGGCCGCACAAAGCGAACAGAATTTCAAATGTTTCAGCTTTTTAAAAGATTTGACTATCGCTTTACCTCGTATTATCTTATTTCCCTTGTACTTATATGGAACTAATACAACTATTTCTGCTAATGTTTATTCGATTACCACGATGCAGATGTAGGAACAATATTTTGTAACTTTAGTTTGTAGAGAAAGTCATGCAAAACAGATTGCTTCATAGAGATATAGAGGTTATATCTTGGGATTGATCTTATTCAAATGCTTTCTAATAGCTTGCTTATAGGAATGGACATTTTCTGTAGCTGTTAGGATACTAGATTCATAAGTTCACATATTGATTTATAAGTTTATTTGTTATTAATGATAAGATTATATAAGCTGCCGAGGTTACAATTGCGGTAATAATGAATATTGAATCATCATGAAAATATATAAGTTGCTCTATTAAAGGCAAAGCACTGTCTTGTAAACCTAAAATTGCTTGTGTAAACTTAGAAATAATAGAATACTTGAACCTAAGTCTCTGCCACTCTTTAGCATTCGTCTGCGACTGCAGTATTGCAGAAATCCCTTTCAAATTTCCCATTGTTTCTTAACTCACGCACCTTATCCACTGTTGATATGCACACATTCGCAAGATGTCTCCATTTTTACTTTCTCTATACGTACTATGTACATAGTGTATAGAGAAAGTATTGCACGCCACCAAAAAATTCGATACCAAGATTTCACCGGAAATATATTTTTCAGGGCCCCCTGTATCTAAAAAAAGCATTTTCAGAAAAAGGTCTGTGTGTGTGACCGTGTGTCAGTGTGTCCCTCTGTCCGTATGTCCGTGTGTCTGTGAACACGATAACTCAAAAACGAAAAGTCGGTAAAATACCAAACTTGGTTTTTAAGTTGAGTATCTTTCAGGGATGCGACACGAAGATTTTGAGAAAAATCGCCCCACCCAAAACTACCCTTTATATAGAACTTTTTTCGAAAAATTTTGATTTTCTAAAAAAATGGCTCTAATGATTTTGATTAAAATATCGTATATTAAGGATATTTACCTGACAAATAAAATGTATATCTTGAATTTTCTGGGAATAACCTCTGAAGGCTACTTTATTCTGTGTCAATTTTACGGAGTTTTGTATAACTGCTAAACCGTAAGAGATGGACAAAAACTTATCACACAAAAAGCGTAGAGCACTTTAAAATACACAATTTATGTTATATACATTTTTTTCGTAGAGTTGATTGTTTTTGAGATAAAACAAAAGAACTTCAGTCACATAGCAACCGGCTTTTGACTATCATTTTAAACTATGGTACTCCCTTCTCTTCTACTTTCAAAGAAGCAGGTAATATGGCTATTTCTACTAGTTCTTTTTTTCTCGATTAGCGTGAAGAAAATAGAAGCACAAGCTTTTGAACCATAATTTTTGCAGAGATGTAGAGAAAGTCATGTGAATGGAACACATCAGATTTTTAGTGGTAAAGATTCAATGGGACACACTGTATTTATCTTTAAAGAAACACTTAAAGAGGTTGCACTTAGAACACAATACGTAATTTATCTGTAGTGTACGTTGCATTTCCGGTGGACTTTTTTCAACTTTTAAGTTCATCTTTTGTGTTACATTCACATATTTATAGTTTAAGACAAAATAGAATGTCTCTAGACAGTAATTGAATTTACTTCCACTTAATACAATTAGTTCTATAATATTATTTTACAATCTCTTGACCACACACAGAAAATCCTAGTAGCTCCTCTGAAGTTGCTGTTATTCAACCTTGCAGTTATTCACCTATCAGGCCAATTTACATCTACAGATGACCTCCATCTCTATATTTATGTTTGTAGCCGATCTAGATTTCTATTTTTATCTATTTTCTTCAATCATTTTCTTTTAACCTTGCCAAGATAATTCCAAACTTTTTAGATTTCTTGCCTAGCTATCATATTCACCAACTTCCACTTCCCTTATTCCTATTGGTAAATTATGCCACTTCTCAATCCATAGTTTTGCTCTCATTTCTCCTGTTCGGGCCCATGCATTTCCTTCTCTCCTCCACTTGCCACCTTTATCTACATAATTCTCTCTACCCCATATTTTCTTTATTCCCTGTACATCCACAGTGACTTTTTGTTGCCGAAACTAATATTTCCTGCATTTCCGTATCAACTCTTTGTTAAACCTTTTTCAAAATCCACTTACCTTGCTCTCTCTATCCCTCCACACCACATGATCTCGTTAATCCTAGGTGTTAATTCCCCTCACATTCTCTTGTGCCACTAGAAAACGTTTCAAAATGCTATTCATTTCTAAATATTTCAGTACTCTTGTCATTATTTTTCCTTTGCTCCCTATTCTGCCTTGTTTAGCTTGTCTCTACTCGTAATAAGAACAGTATATTCACAAATTGTCAGTGTGTAATTTATAATCCTCACTAACCTATTGACTTCTTAAACTTTTGGAAAGTAGAAATGCATTTTGAATATATAAAATCTAATATTTAGCTCATGAAAACTACATTTTTGTACCCAAAATATCCCTAAAATTGGGTTTTTAAAACCTAAATGTCTGAGGTCTAGTAATGGCAGAATAGAGCAGGTATCGCATATTTTTAGTACCACTTATTATTCAAGAGGAATAGTGCTGATAGACGGGCTCTCTACAATATAGCGCCATATTAATTTTAAATTAGTTCACGAGCCTGACAAACGCACCGCCACCAGTATCATATACCATCATTCACAATAGCTTCAGAGAGAGAGAGAGAGAGAGAGAGAGAGAGAGAGAGAGAGAAAACTCATTCGTGGAATTCATGTTGTCAACCTTGCCAAAACTATTCCTATAAAAACGGTGGGAAGTGAATAAGAGCAAATGCGAGTATTTGTGTTAGCGTTTGAGGACGATGTCATGCATTTAGTTTCTCGCTAATGTCTAAAGTTATGTTCATGAGGAAACTTTTATGAAGTTTTAGGATGGCTATTATTCCCTATCTCAGATATTCGGTTGTTTACGTAACAGGCCACACGATTGACCCTCCTCTGTCCTTCCCTACTATAGGTGGAGTGATGTATATAAACACAGCAGACAGTTCAGAGCCGTTATAAACACACTATTCCCTAAATGTTGTGCTTCATTCATGACATTCCTATTAATAAGCGGACAAAATGAGGTACACGTATGTGTTATATGCATTGTTCTGTTCTAAATATCAAGTTATAAGCACATATTCACCTCCCACCGTGAATATATATAATATCCTATTAACGGTATAAAGAATATTGGTTTAATTGTTTTTTCACACAAGCCTTGTGTAGGACAGGAGTTGAATAGGTAGTCAGACTGAAAAATTCAACGCTATATCCGGGATTTGAACCACAGATCTCTCGGTCTCTAGCCGGTTGCTCGTCCACTGAGCTGCCATGGCAACTTGCCGGCATATCATTGAATTTCTCATCTGACTCGGTAAACCACAAGGTGATCTCAAATTATTTTGGCGACTTACAATGTTGTTAGGACTTAAGTCCCAGACTTCATAGTATAGCCACTATTAAGTTCATCTCCAAATCCTGTGCTACACACGGCTTGTGTGAAAAACAATTAAACCAAAACCCATTGACCAAAAATGTTTCATGTAAAGGGTGGGGAATTTTCTTGAAAACCTTAGTGTAGCATTCTTGAATTTAAAACCAAATATGGTATTTAACTGACTCTTAGCTTCTGAGAAAGGCGCGCGGATTCATGGGATCTCAAAATATGTATTTCCGGTGAAGTCTCGTTATCGAAGTTTTTGGTGGAATATAATACCTTTATCTATCTACTCTATACGTTGTACATATGTGCTAAAGAAAGTAAACATTATTGATTTAATAATATTAAAATTTTGAACAATCTTTAAACTGTGATACCTGTCGTTCTTTTTGCTTTGTCACATATTTGTACAGCTAGGTTATGGGCTTCAGCTTCTCACCACGTTCTTAACATTATTTCCTACCCCTGTTTTCATCCCCTTACTTACAATTTGACCAATTTGGAAATATCATGGACACTTACGTTTAAGATTCTCAGTAAAAATAATTCTCATCTTCTAAAATAAAGCCATATTTTTAACCTAGCAAATGTAATAGTAATTTTAATAGCTATCATCAATTTAGTTGCAACATGAAATATAAATATTCGTTTAGTGTTCTTAACTCACCAAGAGAAAATGTGACACTGATGAAGTCACTCACCTGTAACAAAAGTAGAGAAAAACAAATATTAGTAAAGACCTCCAAGAACAGCAATGAAAAAGAAAAATTTAAGGTTAAATTCATTAGAAATAATATATTTCAAGACGCCTGAACCCCAAAACATCATTTTTAGCAAACCGTCCCTGTATTTATACGTTTGTATGTGTGTGTGTGTGAGAGAGAGAGAGAGAGAGAGAGAGAGAGAGAGAGAGAGAGTAAAGTCACTCAAAAAGGAAGATATTCAAGAGAGTGCCGATTTCAAGCTACCCTTTATTTGGAACAAATTTCGAAATTTTTGATTTTCTCAAAAATGGCTGTAAAGATTTTGATTAAAACAACTTTATTAAAATTTTAACATATAAAATGAAAATATATATCTTGCATTTTCTGGGAATAGCCTCTAAAGTCCTCTTCATGGATAACTTGTACAAAATCTTTCTCCCCCCCCCAAATGTAGATCTCGTTAAAGCACACAATTTAGGCTCTATATCTCTTTTGTGAGGTTAATATTTCCAAGCTATTGTTTTTTATTGGTTTATATTTTTCCATGCTAATGGGAAGTCGTTTCCCCTCCTCCTCGTGAAGCAATGAGAACGGAATTTCAAAACCCTCACATAGCGGCCGGCTCTTAAAATATTTAGCTATTGCTTAAGCTTACGGAGTACACAATTTCCATTGTACCTAAAAAGAAATATAAAATAAAACAAGTTGTACACAAGTTTTATCTCGATTAACATGGAGTAAACTTTTGTAAAAAAAAAATAAAAAAAAAATCTGATGTGCCCTATTCATATGAGTTTCTCTACATCTCTGAGAGAAATTATAGTTAAAAAGCTTATTCTTCTATTTGCTTTATGCTAATGGAGTAAACATCAGCAGAAATGGTCTTTCTACTTGCTTCCTTCCAAGTAGAAAGAAAAGAAGCGAATACACAAGGCTAAAACGATACTGAAATCTCTTAAAAGCTGGTTGCTATGGAATTGAAATCCGGTCTTTTGCATGGCCAAGAGTTGAGAAAAGTATTTAAAACTGAAACCAATAACAAGAAATACCTCGCAAATGGTCAACCCCACGAAAAAAAACTTATATAACATAAATTATGTGTTTTAATGAGATCTACATTTTATGTATAATAAGTTTGTTTCTGTCTCTTACAGTTCAACATTATTTAAAATTCAGAAAAATTCATTCAGAATAAAGAGGTCCTCAGAAGCTATTTCCAGAAAATTCACCATATATAAGCTATTTGTCATGTAAATATCCTTAACATTTTAATCTAAATCGTTGGAACCATTTTTACAAAAATCAAAATTTTCAATTTTTTTTTTATGTAAAGGGTATTATGGGTGGGGAGATTTTCTTGAAAATATTCGTGTCGCATCCTTGGAATATACTAATTTAAATGCCAAATTGGACATTTAACGGATTTTTCGTTTTTGAGCTATGCTGCTCACAGACACACACACACACACACACACACACACACACACACACATACATACACACACACAAAGACAGACACACACGGACATTTTTTTCCAAAAAGGCTTATTCTGGATTCAGGGGGTCTTAAAACACGTATTTCCTGTGAAATCTCGGTATCGAATTTTTTAGTGCAATACAATGCCTTCTCTATACACTATGTACATCGTGTGTGTAGAGAAAGTAATACTTTGTTGAAGAATTGGTAGAGATTCATGTGAAGGATTTTTTTTTCGAATTTTTAACTTGTCGCATACATAGCGCACACAAATAGACAGAAAATCTATTTTATTCTACCTAAAAACTATTAATGAGATTTCAACGAAGTACATTTTTATGTTCCCTAACACGGATTAAAAATCTGAAGTATTCCATTCACATGATTTTCTCTAGCTGTTCCGCAAACAAGCTTTTCTTACAAAAGATTATTAGGTATTTTAATTACTTCATGCTAATCGAGATAAACATTAGCAGAAATGGTCTTATTACTTGCGTCCTTTTTAGTAAAAGAGAAATAAGGTAGCACACTTAGCCAAAGCGATAGTCAAACCTTTTAAAAGTCGATCGCTGTATGAAACAATTGAAATTCGGTTCTTGCCATGAATAAAACAAACGAGAGACGAAAAGAAAGATTACTTTCCGTTTGAGAAAAGTAAGTAGCTTAACATTGAAACAATAGCACGAAATATCTCGGAAACAGTTAGTTCTATAATAAAAACGTAAATGGCATAAAATGTGTTTTAACGAGACCTACATTACCCTCTTACGGTTTACCAGTTATACAAGGGACATAAGAATGAACAGATCTTCAGAAACTATTCCTAGAACATTCAAGATATACAGCTTATTTTACATGTAAACACCTTTAACATACCGTATATTAATCAAAATCGTTAGAGCCATTTTGAGAAAAACAAACTTTTTAAAAAAAGAAATCCATGTAAAGAGTAATTTGGAGCGACGGATTTTCTTAAAAAATCCTAGAGTTGTATTTTTGGAAGATACTAAACTTAAATACCGAATTTGGTATTTAATGATCTTTTTGTTTTTGACCTATGCTGTCATACATACAAACATACACACATTGGTATTTTTACTTTCTCTACACGTATTACGTACATAGTGTATAGATAAGGTATTGTAATGCACCCAAAAGTTCGATACCGAGATTTCACCGCAAATATATGTTTTGGGGTCCCCTGAGTCCGAAAAAAGCGTTTATAAAAAAAGTTCGTGTCTGTGTGTCTGTGGACAGCATAGCCCCAAAACAAAAAGACCGTTAAATACCAAACTAGGTATTTACAATTAGTATCTTCCAAGGATGCGACACGAAGATTAAAAAAAAAAAATCCCCCACCACAAACTACCCTTTACATGGAAATAATTTCGAAAATTTTCATTTTCTTAAAAATGGCTTTAACGATTTTGATTAAAATCCCGTATATTAAAGCTATTTATGTCCGAAATAAACTGTATATCTCGAATTTTTTGGGAATAGCCTCTGAAGACCTCTTTATTCTGGATGAATTTTACTGAATTTTGCTTAACTGCTAAACCGTAAGAGAGAAAAAAGCGTACTACACAAAAAATGTACCTCATGACAAAACACACAATTTTTGTCCTTTACGTTTTTGTTGTGGAGGAACCGTTTTCGAAATATTCCTTGTTATTGGTTTCAATTGTGAAGTACTTAAACTTTTCTCAGACAGGAAGTGTCTGTTTTTCTTTTGTTCTACTCCTGGCCAAGCAAAGAAGTGATTTGCAATGACAATCGCATAACGACAGCTTTTAAAACATTTGACAATCACTTTAGCATAGCGCATTCCCTTATTCCCTTCTACTTATAAGGAACTAAGTAATAACATTCAGCTGACATTTATCTTGATTAGTACAAAGAAGAAGAATCTTTTGTAGGAGTTTTGTAGAGCAGCTACAGAAAGTGATATGAGTGTAACACATCATATTTTTTTAAAATACTTTTTGGATCAATGGACCCCAAAACATATATTTTCAGTGAAATCTGAACATCGAATTTTTGGATTAAATACAATAGCCACAAAGGTAATAGTAGGTGTAGAGAAAATAAAAATGTTTTTACATTAGTGGATTATTGCACTCTAACCGAACACCTTGGTGTCCCAAGTGGTGGTACTGGTACTGTTGTGGATATGTCAATCCTTGCTTTGCAGCTTCATCTGCTTTAATTTATGGCCTGGGCCCCATGACAAAGACACTGACGGATGGAAGTTTTCCTCTATTTTTACTTTCTTTACACATACTATGTACATAATGTATAGAGAAGGTATTGCACTCCACTCAAAAATTCGATACCAAGATGTCACCGGAAATATATGTTGTAGGGTCCCCTGTATTCAAAAAAATCTGACGTAACCCGTTTTCATGACTTTCTCTATATCTCTGTAACAAATTTTTGTTAAAAAGTTTATGCTTCTATTTACTTCATGCTAAGTTAGAAAAAAAATATCCTTATTACTTGCTTCCCTGTAAGTAGAAGAGAAATAAGGGAGTAACATAGGTTAAAGTGATAGCAAAAGATGGTTGCTATGTGACTGAAGTTCCTTTGTTTGTGTGGACAGAAGTTCACAAATTCCTGTATGAGAAAAGTATACGTTTTTTAAGACTGAAACAAGAAACAAGGAATATCTAAAAAACGATCAACTCCACGAAAAAAATGTATATAACATAAATTGTGTATTTTAATGTGCTCTACACATTTTGTGTGGACTTTTATTTCTTCTAAAAATGTCCTTTAAGGTGTTCAGAGTACTTAAATATATATTTTGTTATTTAGATACTTGCATACATTGGATTGTTTTAGCATCAAACATGAGATGATATAATATCAAATCAACGACTGTGGGTTCTAAATAAAATAACCAGCATCTCTCTCTCTCTCTTTCTCTCTCTCCCTCTCTCCAGACTGTCATTAATTCCTACACTAAGCTAATATGAGAGATCTGTCATCAAACACAAAATAAATCAAAACTTCTTGTTGCCAGTGGCTACGGAATCTCATTAGAGATACCTTAGATATACATAGCCAATCTTCCCATTTGAGTTTCCCTAAACTACACACACAAGTCGGTCTCTCCTAAAAGACTTCAGCACGATAAAGGTAGCATCTACCTGATGCAGCAATGTAGTTTTTGAACAGTCAAATCGCACCCAGTGCAGCACTAAAGCTGCGATATCTGGATTCGAGAACTTGCATATACAATAGTTCTATTCATGTTTAACATCGATTTGAGCCACAAAACATTATCCTACAATTGACGACTCCATAGAGCTGCATTAAACCAGACCGAGGTAGCACAAAAACGCCTTATTCCGCGTTATGACTGCTTTTATCTCTGCTTTACCTTCATGTTAGCTTGTTAACTCTTATCTCTATGGCCACACACCGTTATCCCAGCAAATACTGCCAACTTTCCAGTGTTTATTTCAGTTAATCGTAATTCCGACATAAAAATATCGATAGTTTTGAAACATTGTTCCCTTTGTTAATCGTAACAAGAACGCCATGATGGTTGAACTTTCTGTTTTGTTTTTTGTTATCGTCGTGTGGAGTTACGTTAACTTCTTGGTCATTGAAAATTGTCGTTATATGACTGTGTGTGTGTGTGTGTGTGCGTGTATGTGTGTAATGAGGCAGTACTAATGAATATAAGAAGATGTAAATAATTAATAAGCAAAATAATGTAAATAAATGTATGTAATAATAAAAATGAGATTATATTATTAGATGTTAGCTTATGCTTAGTTATAAAAGAGACGAGAGAGCTGAAACTGTGCATGGATCATAGAAGAAAAATCGAAAGTTTTTTTTTTATTCTTCTTTTTATGTTGTTAAACGCCCGCTTTTACTGTTATGGCACCGCAAACGATGACACTGATGATATAGGAATAAAGATGGAGCACCGGTGGAATGTGATGCCGGGGGAAACCGGAGAACCCGAAGAAAACTCGCCGCTTTGTCCACCACATATCTCACATGCGGTCGCTTGAGATTGAACCCGGACCGTCTAGGTGAGTAGTGAGTAGTCTGACAATTCCGCCAAGGCGCGGCCGCAAGGTTTTTGTGAACAATAGCCACCGACCTGGGGTGAAATGTTTAAAAGTATGTCCTTGAGCTAAAAAAGACAACGCAAGGTGGAGCGATTGTGAAAGTTACTGAGCGTTAACAGCCTAAGTTAAATAGTAGGGCAGTTTCTATTGGCTCGTCAAAAAAGACGCTCATGTGAGCGGGAAAGAAAGCCAATTAGAGCACAATTTTGATGCTTAGGCAGAACAAGGGTTTTCGAATACATTTACGTCACGCAGTTTTCAACGCAGTTCGTTTTCATTTACTGTACATTTCATTTGTTTTTGGTGGAAGTACATTGAGCTGTTCTCCCCCAGTATTTCGATATTATATTTTACTTACTAAGAAACGTGATGCTCGAAATCAAAGGTTCACATGTAAGTGAACGCATAATATAGTTTCAGCTATGATCGCATAGAAATGTGTTGCATACATAAATTATAAAATCTCTGGGTAACAGTTTAAATAAAATGCTTATTCTGAAAGTTATAATTGTGTTATTCCTGAAATATTCCTTTTATGGTTCACGCCCTGTTAAAAGACACTTGTTCGACCGCGAACCCAACTAGCCGGAGCAAATGTCAATTATCTACGCAAAACATATAATATAAAAATAATCAGAGATAACGAGGAACACCGCATCTAAGAATAATTAGTTTGCAGAGCAGATAGAGAATGTATGTAAAATAGACACATAAAGTTTTATAATAGTTAATTAAGATACAAGTGATAAAAGTGGTGTTTTATTTGTGAGTAGGAAGCTTGCGAAACGAGGCCGTAGACTGAGTACTTTCTCTTCACGTACTATTCACATAGCGTATAGAAAAGGTATTGTAATGCACTCAAAAATGCAATAAAGAGACTTCACCGGAAAAAAACTTGTTTTGGGAACCCCTGAATCCAAAGAAAAGCATTTTTTGGAAAAGGTCCGTGTGGGTAGGTGTCTGTGGGCAGAATAGCTCAAAAACGAAAAGTCGGTTAAATACCAAACTTGGTATTTAAGTTGAGTATCTTCCAAGGATGCGACGCGAAGATTTTCAAGAAAATCCCTACACCCTCAACTATCCTTTAAATGGAACATTTTTCGAAAATTGTGCTTCTCTCAAAAATAGCTCTATTTTTATTAAAATACCTTATTTTTAAGATACTTTTATGACAAACGAAATGTATATCTTGAATTTTCTGGGAATAACTTCTGAAGACATCTTCATTCTAGACGAATTTTGTATAATTGGCAAACCCCAAAAGACATAAAAAAAAAACTCACTGCACAAAAAAATATAGATCTCATTAAAACACACAATTTATGTCATACATTTTTTGTAGAGTTAATCGTTTTCGAGATATTCCGGATTATTGGCTTCAATTTTAAGGCATTTACACTTTTATAGAACGGGAAGATATCTTTCTTCTTGTTTCTCGTTTGTTTACTCCTGACAAGCAAATAAATTGGAATTTCAATTGTTTCACACAGGTTTTAAAAGGCTGAGATGCTTTAGCCTATACATTTTCTTATTTCCCTTCTACTAACAAGAAAACTAGTAATAAGGCTAATTCTGCTTATGCTTCTGCTTTTTTCACAGTTCTCAATATTTATAGACATAATTATAAATAGATTATTTTATTTATTTCACGGAGTTTATGCTTAATTGTTTGCAATATTCACTTGCTGCCTTGTTTAGCATCAGTGCTGACAATACTCGTACAGAACGAAAACATTCTATACGACGGAGGCGGCAGTGTAGCAGTTGTTGCTCTCTCCGCTGCTTGCATAATTGCGTCTCATTCAGCAGATTCCATGTTCATGACATTCAAATCATCCTTCATTTTATGGTTCGATACGAGCTTTCAGAGTCATAGCCTACTTCAATGAGGCGGTGGACGCAAAAACCAAAGTTGACTACATTGGATTGTTATAAATTTATAATACTGAGTGACAGAATTTTCTACTTTTAACACTACTGACATCTGGTAAAAGACATACTTTTAGCATCAACTGTCTAAAAATAGTTATTTATGCAACGATCCTATAATGTAGTTATTAGGATATGAGTGAGAGGTAAGTTTGAGCGTCGAATAACTTCACGAGTAATCTAATAACTACCATTATATGAGAGTTGCATACATAATTTTTCTACGACATGCAGACATACAATAAATATTTAATATATAGATATTCTACATACGAAATATGAATTTCGCCGACCGCTATGCGCATTATATGCTTGCGTTGATAACAAATGACATTTTATTCACGGTGATAGTTGATTTGCAAGATGGAGACTGAGATATTTTGGCCTGGTGATAAGAATATGCCTCCTGATATAACAGAGGAGGCGGGTAATATTAAAAATTTACTTCCACAGAAGTAAAAAAAGATATCTACGAAAGTTATATGATAAATCCATGGCATGGAGAATAATAAAAAATGTAACTGACCTTGGTTGGAAGTAGAGCTAGCGCGCATGCCCTGGGTTATTGATTTACTCGTCTCTATGATGCCAATGTCATGATCTACTTACGTAATAGTATGAGTTAGATTCGGGAAATAATTATATATTCTTATAATTCTTATACATATAAGTAAATATTCTTGGAGGCTATTGTTTGCGTAATATGTTTCCGTATTTTTATACAGATTAGCAGGCAGTGAACAGCTATTAGTAGGGTAGTGCGCAGGCGTGAAAAATCTATATCGAAATGAAGATACCATTTCGATATAAATGAAAACATTTCATGAATATAAAAATATTTTGTTGGTCTACATCCTTCGGAAAGGAAAGGCCTTTGCAGAAAGAATTATCAAAATCAGTTTAGTTTACAAGATAGCCCTATAGACACACACAAATTGCCTCTATACATCAAAACCAACAGAGGAAATTCCCTTACCCAATACGATTTCGATGTTGGAGTTCTATATGGGAAACGAACGCTATCTTTGTGTGGAGTATTTATTATACCAAGAGTAGAATAGGTTTATATGGCCTAGCGGCCTTGGGAGGAGTTGTACGTATTTCCTTTGTGTTCATTGTCCAGATAGCTATTGTTGTGTCCGTCGTATGTTTCTGAAAGGATTTTTCTTTTGTGTACGGGGGAGGGGGTTGACGGCACCGCCCACCTAGTAGTAAATCGACGAAATTGTGTTTGGGACAACAGAACACAGATATGAGGTAACGCCAAGGTCTATGAGTGTTGCAGTATTGTGGGATTCAGTGACCAGGGAAACGTTATGGAATTTGGGGAACGATTCGCGACAATTTGTTTAAATGTATATTTACTGCATTAAGGGAAACTGGGAGTGAAGTTTAAAACTTACTATGCAATAGAGTATAGAGAAAGTATTGCATTCCACCCAAAAATTCGATACGGAGCTTTCACCGAAAATGTATGTTTTGAGGTCCCTGAGTTCAGAAATACATTTCTAGAAAAATGTGTGTGTGTCGACAGCATAATTCAAAAGCGAAAATACCCTTAAATACCAAATTTAGTACTAAAGTTTAGTATACTACAAGAATGCGATAAGAAGTTCCAGAAAATTCCTTCACCCCAAACTATCCTTTACATGGAACATTTTTTGAAATGTGTTGTTTTTCTCAAAAATGGCTCTTTCGATTTTTATTAAAATACCGTGTATTTAAGATATTTAAATGATAAATAAAATGTATATCTTGAATTCTGGGACTAGCCCCTGCGGACCTCTTTATATTTGCAGAATAGATAGTAGTAGTGTTGGTAGTGTTTAACGCCCACTTTTACTACTACTTTTAGTACTTGAGGCACCGCAGACGTTGACGCTGGTGATACACGGCATGAAAATGGAACACCGATGAGAGCGCGGGGAAAACCCATCCCTGCGCCGCTTTGTCTACCACAAATATCATATGCGATCGATTGGGATCGAACCTGGCCCGGGTGAGAGGTGTGCGGCCGTATTTTACACATTTTATGTACATTGTGTATAGAGAAGGTATTACATTCCACTCAAAAATTCAATACCGAGACTCACCGGAAATAAATGTTTTGAGGTCCCCTGAGTCCAGAAATACATTTTTAGAAAAATATTTTTTATGTGCGGGCGTCTGTGGACAGCATAGCTCAAAAGCGAAAAGAGCGATAACTATCAAACTTAGTACTCAAGTTTAGTAAGTTAAAAGGATGCAATAAGAAGTTTCAGAAAATCCCTTCAACTCAAATTATCCTTTACATGAAACATTTTTTAGAATGTTTGTTTTTCTCAAAAACAGCTCTAATGATTTTTATTAAAATACCGTGCATTTTAAGAAATTTAAATGGCAAATAAAATGTATATCTTGATTTCTGGGAATAGCTCTGAGGACCTCTTCATATTCACAGAATAGGTCGAGAAAGTCATGTGAATGGAAATGGAACACATTAGACACATTTAGTACTTGAACAAGCTTTATTTCATTTGTTAAACTTTTAAAACCGTGGGAGTTGCTGTGTAGACATCCTGTATAATTATGTAGCATTCCTGGCAGTAAAATGGGATTAATTTGAGTGCGCTATCTCCCCAACCTGCACCCAACCTCCCATTTAATTGCCTGCAAACAAAACTTGCCGCACAAACAAACGCAAAGCCGCTATACCAGATTAAACTTCCCTTTTCTTGTTTGTGAAACCCAAACTCTGATCAATTCCACCAGAACCAAAATGAGCTGTCGACAAGAAACAAATCACCTTCCATTAATAAAACGAAAAGCTATAAAATGGCATCTGTGTTCGCTTGCAAAAACAGCATCGATTGAGGAAAATCCATGAGTAAGTCAACATCAGAATGGCATCGTAAATTAAATTGATAGGTGAGTCAGTAAATAACGGTAATATATTACTGTTCACTGAATATTTCTATCGATTATTATTACAGAGTGCTGTTTTCCAATGTAGTAAGTCTTTAATAATCATTCTGCTCCTCTAAGTTAGATAACTTCTGACCTCTGGCTGATTTTAGAGATGAAAGGATTAATTTAAGCCCGCCTGGGTAATGTGAACAGGTATCGAGTTCGAATCTCGCTTAGGATGAGTTACCCGATAAGGTTTTTTTACGGGGATTTTCCTTATCCTGAGAAGACGAATGTCGAGTAACTTTAAGCTATAAAGACCTCCAGATCAGTTGAGCATATTTTCACCAATTCAATTCATCGTCCGATATGGCTCTCTAGGTTAAAGGACGTTAAGCTACAAAAAAAAAAAAAAAAAATATATATATATATATATATATATATATATATATATATATATATATATATATAAATAAAAATAAAGGATAGGTAAAAGGATCAGCTATATTCGTAACCTTGGCTATTTAAATTCTCAAACTGGCATATTTACAGCAGTTGACTGATGTACTTTTAGACAATAATTCTAAATACAAATTATATTTAGAATTATTGTCTAAAAATATATTATATATGCATACATGGGTCGTCTCCTTAGCGTGGTGGTAGCGTTGCTGCTTGCCAAGCGAGAGATCTGGGATTGTGGGGATTTTTCCCCCGCTGGGAGACCTGGACCAGGGTGCACTCAGCCTCGTGAGGGGGATCAATTGAAGAGCTACTTGATGGAGAAGTAGCGGCTCCAGGTCATGAAAACCGCATCAACCGGCCCGGGGGGTTCGAGGCGCTGACCACGTCTCACCCTCCAATACTGTACCCCATCCATGACGTCTGCCATGGACCGAGATGGGGGACGCAGCAGCCGAGCGGTAGGCCAGGGTTCCTTGCATTCTAATCACATGATAAACTTCTTACAATATATCATTCTTCTTTCTACTCCATGCTAATCAAGATAAGCATTAGTCTTATTACTTAGTGGCTTATAAGTAGACGGGAAATAGGCTCAACCGATAGTCAAATATTTTAAAAGCTGGTTGCTATATAACTGAAATTCGCTTCCTTTTATGACTAGGAGGAAAACAAAAGAAACACGGACCAGTTTCTGTTTGAGAAAATATAAGCATTTTAAAACTGAAACCAACAACAAGGAATACCTCGGAAATGGTTCACTCCACAAAAGGTAGATATATGAATTGTATGTTTTAATGAGATCTACATTTTTGTGTACGAGATCTATATTCTTCTATAGTAACTTTTTGTCTATCTCTTACGGTATGCCAGTTATACAAAAATAATCCAGAATAAAGAGCTCTTCAGAGGCTATTCCCAAAAAATTCAAGATATACATTTTGTTTTTATGAAAATATCGTAAACGTATGGTATTTCAATCAAAATCGTTAGAGCAATTTTTGAGAACATCAAACATTTTTTCAAATGTTCCATGTTGGTTGGTGGTGGGATAATTTCCTGAAAATCTTCATGCGGCATCTTTGGAAGATACTAAACTTAAATTTCAAGTTTAGTATTTAATCTACTTTTCATTTTTGAGCTATGCTGTCCAGACAAACACACACACACGTACATTTTTAGAAAAATGTCCGCGCGCGCGTGTATTTGTGTGTGTGTGTGTGTGTGTGTGTGGGCAGCATAGCTCAAAAACGAAAAGCCCGGTATTTAAGTTCAGTATCTTCCAAAGTTGCGACACGAAGATTTTAAGGCAAATCCCTCACCCCCAACTACCCTTTACATGGAAATATTTTAGATAATTTTGATTTTCTCAAAATTGGCTGTAACGATTTTAATTAGAATACTGTACATTAAAGATAATTATCCCTGAAAAATAAAATGAGTATCTTGAATTTTCTGGGAATAGCCTCTGAAGACATCTTTAGTCTGGAAGAATTTTGCTGAATTCTGCATAACTGGTAAACCGTAAGAGATACATAAAAACTTACTTAACAGAAAATATAGACCTCGTTAAAACACAAAATTTATACTATATACATTTTTTCGTGGGTTGACCGTTTTTAAGATATTAGTCGCTATTGGTTTCAGCTTTAAAATACATAGTATACTTTACTCATACGAGAATTTGTCAACTCCTGTCCATACAAAGGATCTTCGATCACATAGCAGCCAGCTTTTGACTATTGCTTTAGTTTATGGTGCTCCTTTATTTCTCTTCTACTTACATGGAAAAGTAAAAAGACAATTTTTGCTAATTTTTTCTCAATTAGCATGAAGTAAATAGAGGAGTAATTTTTTTAACGATAATTTGTAGCATTAATGTAGAGAAATTCATGTGAATGGAACACATCAGATTTTTTTTAATTCAGGATGCCTCAAAGCTTTATATCCGGACAAATCTCAGTATTGAATTTTGGTTGGAATCCAATATCTTCTCTACCTACTATGTACATTGTCCATGCGTGCTAGAGAAGGTAAAACGCGTTGTAATAAAGGCGTTAAATAAAATCCATCTTACAAATGTGCCGATTCCTTTAGTAATATAAAGCTAAAAGGAGTGCTAAAACAATATCTACCAACACTAACTTTTATAAAAACATCAGCTACGGTATCAATATAAAATGGCTGGTTATAGCTGAGCAAGACATAAAGTAGTTAGGAATTAAGTTGTGCACAAAAGCATACACAGCCAATTTCCACATTGGATTATGAGAAATTAGCTAGCATGTCGTGTATTTCAGATAAATATTTACTTTAACAATCCTGAGAAAGTTGCTATTTAATGTTTAATTACAAGTTCTTATTTCTAAATATGGTATAAAGTGAGGTTAAGTTATAACTGCAAGAAATGCAAGGCACATATTTTAGTGCAATCACAGAAGAAATATGTGACAGAGCTAAGATAATGGCATGAAGTACCGCGACCTTCATTTTCTCCGATATACTGGCTTCACAATCCATTCGGTTTCTTGATATCTTGCTGTACAGGATTCCTATATAGCGGTTATGCTTCTGCAAATTGTTTGCAAGTCTCTTGTTTTATATTTCGGTTTATTACTTTCTCAACCGTACTATGTACATAGTGTATAGAGAAGGTGCACCCAAAATTCGACACCGAGATTTCACCGGAAATACATGTTTTGGGTCCCCCCTGAATCCAAAAAAAGAATTTTTAGAAACAGGTCCTGTGTGTGTGTGTGTGTGTGTGTGTGTGCGTGCGCGCGCGCGTGTGTGTGCGTGTCTGTGGACAGCATAGCTCAAAAACGAAAAACCGTTGAATACCAAACTTGGTATTTAAGTTTGGTATCTTTCAAGGATGCGACACGATGATTTTCTAGCTACCCTTTACATAGTACTTTCTTCGAAAATTTTGATTTTTTTAATAATGGCTCTAACGATTTTGATTAAAATATGGTATACTAAAGATATTTACCTGACAAAGAAAATGTATATCTTGAATTTTCTGGGAATAGCCTCTGAAGACTACCTTTATTCTTGAGGAATTTTGCATAACTGCTAAACCGTAAGAGATATACAAAAATTTACCACACAAAAATGTAAAGCACATTAAAACACATAATTTATGTTATATGCATTTTTTTCGTGTAGTTGATCGTTTTTGAGATATTCGTTTTTTTGGTTTCAGCCTTGAAAACATACTTTTCTCATACGGGAATTTGTCAACTCCTATCCATACAAACAAAGGAACTCCAGTGACATAGCAACCAGCTTTTTACTCTCACTTTAGCCTATTGTACTCCCTTATTTCGCTTCTACTTATAAGGAAGCCAGTAATAAGGCTATTTCTGTTAATTTTTTCTCAATTGGATGAAGTAAATATTAGCATAAGCTTTTTGACAATACTTTGTTGCAGAGATGTAGAAAAGTCATGTGAATGGAACACATCAGATTTTTTTTTCTACTCCTGGCCAACCAAAGAACCGATTTGCAAAGAAAATCGCATAAGGACAGCTTTTAAAACATTTGACTCTCACTTTAGCCTAGTGCATTCCCTTAGTTCCAGTCTACTTATAAGGAACTAATTAATAACGTTCTGCTAATGTTATCTCGATCAGCATGGTGTTGAAAGATGACTATCTTTTGTGAGAAGCTTGTTTGTAGAGAAACTAATGAAAGTCATGTGAGTGTAACACATTAGATTTTTAAGAATATTTTTGGAGAGTGTGTGGAGAAAGTAATGTGGATTTAATCAATATGTATTAAGTTGTACAGTAATTCGTTAGCTTCATACTTGCAAATTAACATTTTTGTTGTAATAATAACCCAGATGTTTCATTTTTACTTTCCTAGCGAAAAGTACCAAGCTCCAATCAAACATTCGGTACCGAAATTTCACCGAAAAAATATCTTTTGAGGAACACTTATTGCAAGAAGAAATAAAGAAAATCATTGTTAGAAAAATGTCTGTGTAGTTATGCATAACTCAAAAACGGAAAGTCGGTTAAATAACAAGCTTGGTATTTAAGTTTAGTACTTTCCAATGATGCAACACCAAGATTTTGAGGAAAATACCCCTACCGCAAATTACCCATTACCTGGAAAAAAATCGAACATTTTGATTTTCTGAAAAACGGCTGTAACGATTTTGATTACAACACCGCATATTAAAGAAAATAAAATGTATATCTTAGCCTTTCTGGGAAGAGCCTCTGAGACCTCTTCATTCTGGATGGCTTTAGCATGGCCTCCTTCGGAAGGGAAGTACAGCTGTGGGTCCCGTATCGTAGATTTACGGCACGTAAAAGAACTTCAAGCCTGATAAGAGAGGCCTCTGAGCAAAATTAAGCGATCTTTCACGTCCAATATAGAATGGGACGCTGAGAACCAAAGCAGTTAAAGAGCGTCCATAAATAACACGTCATTTCCATTTTCGTGAGAGATAGACAAAAACTTACTTGATAACAAATGAACGTCTCGATAAAGCACATAATTTATGTTATGTACAATTTTTTGTAGAGCTAACAAGTTCCAAGATATTCTCTGTTATTGTTTTCAGTTTTAACATAATAAAACTTTATTTGTCATGTAAATGTCTTTAACACACGATATTATAATCAAAAACGTTAACCATTTTTGTGAAAATCATAATTTTCGAAATGTTTTTCCAATTAAAGAGTAATTGAGAGGATTTCCTTGAAAATATTCGCTGAACTAGAATACCAAATTTGGTATTTAATGGGCTTTCGTTTTTGAGCTATGCTGTCCACACACACACACACTACCGGACATATTTCTAAAAAAAAATGTTTTTTGTTTCAGGGTGTCTCAAAACACATATTTCGGTAAAATCTCGGTATCAAAATTTTGAGCGCAATACAATACCTTCTCTATACACTATGCACATAGTATGTGTAGAGAAAGTAAAAATGTATATTTCGTTAAAACACATAATTTATGTTATGTACAGTTTTTTGTAGAGCTAACAACTTCCAATATATTCCCTGTTATTGTTTTTACTTTTAAAACACTTCAAACATTTCTCAAACTGGAAATTCTCATCCGTTTCACATCTCTTTTGTTTTACTCTGACCATGGAAAAAGAAATGAATTCAATGGTAATTGCATAGCGACAGGTTTTAAAAGATTTGTCTATCGTTTTAGCTTAGTGTATTTCCTTAATACCCTTCTGCTTATGGAACTAAATAATAGGACAATTTCTAGTAATGTTTATCTCGATTAGGACGCTGTAGATAAAAGACTAATCTTTTGTAACAATAGTTTGTTCACAGAACAAGTGACAAAAGTAATGCGAATGGCACAAATCAGAATTGTTTTTTCTTATTGTTTCATTTATATAGCCCCTTTAACATCTAAGGTCACATAAGGGGCTTTGCATTAGAAACAACTCGTCTGAAGATTCTCAATTTGGGTTTAAACTTACCTCACACACACACACACACACACACACACACACACACACACATTCATTCTCACAGACATACTTCCAGACTCTGTTAGGGATGGGGAATTATTCGGGTTAAAGAAAAATTCTCTGTCCCAGCCGAGAATCGAACCTGTGAGTTCCGGGTGAGAAGTAATCAGTAATGTTTTATAAAGGTAGCTAACTATCCACACCATTTGCCTTAGCAGTTTTATCACAAAAAGCTTTTATAAAAGAACGACAATTAGACTGTGAAATTTAATATAAAATGTTTATCTTTGACAGCAATATTTTATACTGTAATGCCGGCTTAAGGTTTGTGGAGCGAACGCACCCAATACAGGTAGGTATAGGAGCAGGCTAGGGACGCTAGCTAGGAGGAGGCTGTCCTGTACATCTGTTAGCGGAGCAATGTCCCTCCTTGACCCTCTGGCTACACGGCCACATTCGGCTATTTCTACTGGAAAACTCTATATTGCCTCTCATTTACCTGGTCATTTCTTATTGTCAACTTCTCTCAGGTCTACTGTGTCTTCGTTACCAGTCAGGCATCTAAGGCAAAGGAAATATTAATATTCATAAAAAAATTCCATTTCAAAGTTTCTCCAAAAAAATACCACTTCTAGCGTCTTCTGTAAAAATACATCTGATGTGTTTCATTTACATGACCTTTACTACCCATCATAAAAGTTTATTTTTGTATAATATCTACAGAAACTGCCGTTTTCCACATTTCCAAGTATGTACATACAAAGACTTTAAAAATCTGATGTGTTCCATTCGCACAACTTTCTCTATATCTCTATGACAAATTCCTGTTAAAACGCTTACTCTTCTATCTACTTCATGCTAATCGAGATCAACACTATCAGAAATGCCTTCTTGTAAGTAGAAGATAAATAATGGAATACACTAGGTAAAACTTAGTTAAATATTTTAAAAGCTGGTTGCTATGTGCATGAAATCCGATTCTTTCCATGGCCTGGAGTTGACAAGTACACGTATGAGTAAAGTTTAAGTATTTTAAAACTGAAACCAATACAAAGGAATATTTTGGCAACAATCAACTCCACGAAAAAGTGAATATGACACAAACTGTGTGTTTCAACGATATCTACATATTTTGTGTAGTTAGATTTTGTCCATCTCTTACGGTTGACAAAATATACAAAATTCAGCAAAAGTCATCCAGAGTACAGAGGTCTTCAGAGACCATTCCCAGAGAATTCAAGATATACATTTTATTTATCATCTTTAATATACGATAGTTTAATTCAAAATCGTTATATTCAATATTTGAGAAAATAATTTTCTTTTGAAAAATTTTCAATGTAAAGGGTAGCTGGGGGTGGAGGGATTTTCTTGAAAACCTTCGTGTCGCATTTTTGGGAGTTACGTAACTTAAATACCAAGTTTGGTATTTAACGGACTTTTCGTTTTTGAGCAATGCTGTCCACAGGCAGACACGGAAATCTTTTTGAAAATACGTTTTTTGGACTTAGGGAACCCTAAAACATGTAATTCCAGTGTAATCTCAGTATCGAATTTTTTGGGTACATTACAATACCTTCTCTAGGTATAACACTATGTACATTGTACGTGTAGAGAAAGTAAAAACTACGATATCTGGCGTCTTCTGGAAAAAAATACCTGTTGCCATACATTCAAATGACTTTCGCTACCCATTCTTCAACAAACTCTCACAATAAAAGCTTATTCTTGTATAATATTTATAGAAATCGTTTTTTTCATGTTTCCTTGTATGTACAAGGGAATTTGGGG
Organism: Hymenopus coronatus; assembly: GCA_030762935.1. Taxonomy (NCBI): domain Eukaryota; kingdom Metazoa; phylum Arthropoda; class Insecta; order Mantodea; family Hymenopodidae; genus Hymenopus; species Hymenopus coronatus. The sequence goes on from CM060897.1 coordinate 36,701,437, forward strand.
AATACAAGCCTTAAGCGATGGTCAAAACGGTTTTAAGTAATGGCTTTGAAATTTCTTTCTCTGTGTATACCCAAGAGAGGAGGGAAAAAATAATGACATTCAATTTGAAAAAGTATAGTTTCTTGAAAGGTCTACCAATAACAATGAATATCTAGGAAACGGTTAATTCCACAAAAAAAAGTGTTTGTTATAGTGTGTGTGCTTTAACGCGATCCACACACTATTCAGAATAAAGAAGATCTCAAAGGCTGTTCCCAGACATGTGAGTATAAGTTAACTAATTGGATAATATTATCATTCCTGACAATTTTGATTGTAACGGATATAAAAATAAAAATGCAATCATATACACCTTTTGTTTGTCGAAAAGACATCTTAGACATATATTATTTTAAAAACCTGATGTAGTTCATCAAATAACTTTGTCTATCTATTCTACAAACTTCTTACAAAAGCTTATTCTCTTTTCTACTCTATACTAATCGAGAAAAACGTTACATAATGGTCTTATTACTTAGTTTCTTATAAGAAAAAGGGAAATAAGGGAATACACCAGGTTGAAGCTAGTCAAATTTGCGGATGTGTTGAGATTTGCTTCTTTGCATGGCCAAGATTAAAACAAAAGAAACACGGACGATTTCCTGTTTGAGAAAAGTATAAGTATTTTAAAAGTGGAACCAATAACAATGAATATCTCCAAATGGTCAACCCCAAGTAATATGGTATGAATTGTGTCTTGAACATCTACATTTTTGTACAGTAAGTTTTTGCTACCTCTTAGGTTTACTAGTTACGCAACAATCACCCAGAATGAAAATGTCTTCAGAGGCTATTCCCAGAAAACTCAAGATATATATTTCATTTCTATTTAAATATTTTAAATATAAGAGATTTTAATCTAAATAAAGAATTACCTTGAAAAGATAAATAGCGAACCTCTTACGGTTTACCTGTTATAAAAAAGTCACCTAGAATGAAGAGGTCTTCAGAGGCTATTCCCAGAAAACTCAAGATATATATTTTATTTCTATTTAAATATTTTAAATATAAGAGATTTTAATCAAAATAAAGATATACCTTGAAATAGTAAATAGCAAACAAAGGGTTAAGAACCGGCGTTTGGAGATTAAGAGGGATAAAATAGGGATCCCACAGAGTCAATATCCCATTTGTGAAGGGAAGGAAGATCTAGATCATATAGTATTTTAATGGCAAGGAATGAATTTATGGAGGAAAGAATTCCCAAAGCAGAAATGGGACATCATGGATAACAGAATAACGTTAAAGGAAGTTTTTAGAAAGGATGGCAGAAGCTTAGGTCAGTTTTTAAGCAAAAAAAAAAAAAAAAGGTGCATAAGTTAGAGTTAATATACAGGCTGTTAATGAACTACACCGAAATAATTTCACTGAATATGTAGAATACTTAAATAAGTAATTTGAGATAGGAGACTATGACCTGTTTATTGAACTTTCGAAGTAACAGCTGTAAGTTTCTGAAGTGCCAGTACGCCACTGGCTAATTTATTAACCATTCGAGAGCATAACACGAAAAACGAAGGGACATATTAAAGCGTACCTCTCTAGCGTAGTGGTTATGATACTGAATTGCAAGAGAAAGATAGTTTTCGAGTTCGGGTCTCGTTCACGTATCGTGGTACTTCGTCTGGATTGAAAAAAATAATAAAATACATTTACTCTATGACAGGAATCGACCTCATGACCTTTGGGATAGCAGCTTCCCGCGTTACGCATTAAGCCACTAGAGCAGTTGAAAAAAATGCCTCCAGAGTAGGCTACATAACTCAAAAACGTTGTTAATGAATGCTCAGTGTCGCACTGTCAAATGAATAGTTCGAGATTTTACAGATTTTTGCGACATTAAATCTTGAGAACGCTAGTAACGAGCTGCTAAAAATCGATATTTCTATACTCGGGCAGCAGCTTTAAAGGCATTCTAAGCCATTTTTTCAACCTGCGTTGCTTTAACACCGACTTATCAGCACCTGATACCCACACGTTTAACGCTATGTAGTTGCGTTATGTTTATCCGGGGATCATGCATCGCCGATCTCAAATTACTTACGTATATCCGTCATGTGCACAATCTCGCAAATTATTTATTTCGGTGTAGTTCATTAACACTCCGTATATTGTTCCTTTTATATACATCTAAGGACATATCAGGTGCTTTGCATTAGAAACAAATCTTTGACTGTAGGTTCTTTATATTGGGTTTAACTCAATTGATTTTCTTCAAACACACACAACCACTCTCCATACATACTTCCAGACTCTGTGAGGGATAAGTAATAATTCTGGTTAATGAATAATTCCCGCCCCAGCCGGGAATCGAACCCTGGGCTTCCGGCCGTGAAGTCAGATCGCTGACCACTTGATCACGGAGGTATTTAACATAAGTTTCTGTTAGTTATTAAAGATTCCAATTAAAGAAAATTTGTCCACCCATACGGGCATTGAACCCACGACCTCTGGGTGAGAAGGCAACGCAGAAGTTTAAAATAAATTGTTCACATACAGCGTTGACGAAGAAACTGAGGGAAGAATGAAGGAAGATGGTTTTGCATTTGACTGATTTATCTGAAACCTAAACTGCTCTCCGGCGTTCCCAAACTTTCCTGCATCAAAGGGAAACTCGTATAGTATTTTTGAAGCATACTCTTTCCTGCCTCTCTGCTTCTCCTACGTTCTTCTCTTTTTTTCCCTTTGGTGTATACCTTGGAGGGAGTCAGATGTGGAAGAAAGGCTGGTAATTGCACCGACGAGGTCTGATTCCTTTGCGTTAGACAATTGAACGGCGGGCGTTTGGAAGGATTCCAATTGCACCACCACCCGGAGGAAACATCAAACTGGGGCGTGTATTCCGCTCAGGTTCGTGGAGTTTCCTCCAATTACTGCAAATGCGAAAACCAGGGTGTAGAGTTTGCGCACAGCATCTGTGTCGCCCGCCCGCCCGCGTCAAATCGAGCTTATTCAAAGGTCGTCGTAGTTTCACTCCCATGCAGTTGCAGCATAAATCGCTAACACTGGACTTTCCACATTTTCATTTAAAAGCTTCATGTTAACAGCGATAAGGTGTCTTCACACAATTCCTATCAATTAAGTAATACAACAGAACGATGAAAAAATCTGATGTGTTCCATTCACATGATTCCTCTACGTCTCGGTAATAAATTATTTTTACTTTCTCTACACGTACTATGCACATAGTGTATAGAGAAGGTAATGTATTGCACCCAAAAATTCGATACCAAGATTTTACCGAAAATACATGTTTTGGGTTCCCCTGAATCCAAAAAAAAACATTTTTGGAAAAAGGTCCAGTATTTAAGTTTTGTATCTTCCAAGGATGCGACACAAAGATTTTCAAGAAAATCCCCACCCCCAACTACCCTTTACATGGAACTTTTTTCGAAAATTTTGATTTTCTCAAAAATGGCTGTAACGATTTTGATTAAAATATCGTATATTAAAGATATTTACCTGACAAATAAAATGTATATCTTTAATTTTCTGGGAATAGCCTCTGAAGATTACTTTATTCTGGATGAATTTTACGGAATTTAGAATAACTGCTAAACCGTAAGAGATGGACAACTTTCTACACAAAAAATGTAGAGCACGTTAAAACACACAATATATGTTATACATTTTTGTTTTGTTTTGTAGAGTTCATCGTTTTTGAGACATTCCTTATTTTTGGTCTCTGCTATGAAAAACATACTTTTCACATACAGGTATTTGTCAACTGCTACCCATACAAACAAAGGAAATTAAGTGACATAGCAACCAGCTTTTGACTATCACTTTAACCTATGGTAATCTTATTTCGCTTCTACTTACAAGGAAGTAATAAGACCATTTCTGCTATTTTTTCTGATTAGCATGAAGTATATAGAAGTATAAGCTTTTTAAGAATAATTTGTTGCAGAAATGTAGAGAAAGTCATGCGAATGGTACACATTAGATTTTTTATTATTTAATTGTTTCACTTGTATAGCCCCCTTTAACTTCAATTGTCATATCGGTGGCTTTGACTTGTGATCGAATCGTATTACTGTAGGTTTAGAACGTTAGATTAATCAATTTTTATTACTAAACACACACACATTCCCTCTCACATTCATACTTACAGACTCTGTGGGGGATAGGGAATAATTCTGGTTAAAGAAAAATTCCCTGCCCCAGCCGAGAATCAAACCCGGGACCTCAGGGTGAGAAGTCAGCTCGCTGACCACTCGACCACGGAGGCAATCTTGTAATAAATTATTGTTAAAAAGCTGCATCTTCTACTACTGCTAATTGAGATAAAATTAGCAGAAACTGTCTTATTAAATGCTTAATTGTAAGCAGAAGGGAAATAGGGAGTACTATGGCAAAAGCGATAGTAAACTTTTTAAAAGCTGGTTGCTATGTGATTGAAATTCCTTTGTTTGTATGGCTAGGATTTGACAAATTCCCGTGTGAGGAAAGTATGATTGTTTAAAGCTGAAAACAAAGAATATCTCAAAAACGGTCAACTCCATGGAAAAAAAAAATGTATATAACATAAATTGTGTGTTTCAATGAGCTCTACATATTTTGTAGTAAGTTTTTATCTATCTCTTGGGTTTACCAGTTATCAGTTATGCAAAATTCCGTCATCGCGAATAAAGAGGTCTTCAGAGATTATTCCCCCAGAAGATTCGAGATTATTTCTTTAATATAATTGCTTTAATATATATTTTAAACTAAATCGTTAGAGCCATTTTGAGAAAATCAAAATTTTCGAAAAATGTTCCATGTAAAGAGAAGTTTAGGGGGAGGAGATTTTCTTAAAAGTTTTCGTGTCACATTCTTGGAAAATACCAAACATAAATTCTAAGTTTTGTATTTAACGGTCTTTTCGTTTTTGAGCTATGCTGTCCACAAACACACACTCACGCACATAGGCCCTTTTTATAAAAAAAAAATGCTTTTTTTGGACTCAGGTGATCTCAGAACATATATTTCCGGTGAAATTTCGGTATCGAATTTTTGGGTGCAATACAATACCATCTCTATACACCCTGCACATAGTACGTGTATTGCACTAACCTATATTAGGCACCTAGATGTAATATATAATATTAAAAGATCTGATGTGTTCCATTCACATGAATTTCTCTACATATCTCTAACAAATTCTTGTTCAAACGCATATACCTCTAGCTAGTTCATAATAATCGAGATTAACTTTAGCAGAAATTACCTTAGGTATTTAAAATCTGGTTGCTGTGTGATTGAAATTTCTTTGTTTGTATGGCCAGGAGTTAACAAATTCCCGTATGAGAAAAGTCTAAGTAATTTAAAGCTGAAACCAATAACAAGGAATATCTCAGAAACGGACAGCCCTACAAAAACAAAAAACAAAACAAACAAAAAAGTATATGACATAAATTGTGTGTTAACGAGATCTACATTTCTTCAGCAGCAAGTGTTTAACTATTTCTTATGCAAAATTCAGCGAGTTCATTCAAAATAAAAAATATATTCAGAGGCTGTTCCTAGGAAACTCAAAATACACGCCTTATTTGTCAGGTAAGTATGTTTAATACACCATATTTTAATCAAAATCGTTAGTCATTTTTAATAAAATAAAAATTTTTTAAAAGTGTTCCATGTAAAGAGTAGTCTGGGGTGAGGGGATTTTCTTGAAAATCTTCATATAGTATCTTTGGGAAGTATTGGCATTTAAGGGAATTTTCATTCAATTCTATGTTGTCAAAACACACTCACACACATACAAAGACACACACAAACTGCTATTTTTCTAAAAAATTCTTTCCGATACTACATGAATTTCCGGTGAAATCTCAGTATTGAACTTTTGGGTTCAATACAATATCTTTTCTATGCAATATGTACACAGTACGTATGGACAAAGTAAAAATCTGATGTGTTCCATTCGCATGGCTTTCTCTACCTTTTCTGCAAACAAAATATTCTTACAAAAGATTATTCTTCTCTTTACTTCTTGCTAATCCAGATAAAATTTAGCAGAAATGGTTTTATTGCTTGCTTCCTTCTAAGCAGACGGAAAACAAGGGAGTATACTCGATCAAAGCGATAGCCAAATCTCTTAAAAGCTGCTCGATATGTGAAAAATTGAGTTCGGTCTTCTTTGCATTGCCAGTAAAACAAAAGAGAGATGGACCGAAAGGTGACCCAGTTTGAGAAAAGTCACGTGTTTAAAATTTAAACCAATAATAAGGAAATGCTCAGAAACAGCCACCTCTTCACAAAACTTATGTGACATAAACTATATGTTTTAACGATATCTAAATTTTTTGTGTAGTAGGCTTTTGTCTGTATGTTATGGTTTACTAATTATTCAAAATTCAGCAAAATCCATCCTAATAAAGAGGTCTTCAGAGGCTACTCCCAGAAAATTCAAGATATACATTTTATTGCGATGTAAATATATTTAATATACGGTATTTTAATCAAAATCGTTTGAGCTATTTTTGAGAAAAACAAAATTTTCTAAAATATTTCCATGTAAATGGTGGTTTGAGGTGGGGGAATTTTCTTTAAAATCTTCGTGTCCCATTCCTGGAAGCTACTCAACATAAATACTAATTCTCGTACTTAACGATCTTTTCGTTTTTGATCTCTGCTGTCCGCAAACAGACAGAAACACACGGATCTTTTTAAAAAAAATGCTTTTTTTAGTCTCGGGGACCTCAAAACACATATTTCTGATGAAATCTCGACATCACATTTTTGGATAGAATACAACACGTACCTTCTCTGATTATTATGTACATTGTATGCATATAACGAACTGGAGAAAGTAAAAATTCTGTGTTACATTCACATGATTTTTTCCACCTATTATGTAACAAACTATTCTTAAAGAGCTTATTCTTCCATTTACTCCATGCTGATCAAGATAAACATTTGCAGATATGACCTTGCTAGTTAATTCCTTTTATGTAAGATAATACACTAGGCTAAAACCATAGCCAAATCCTTTAAGAGCTGTCACTATGTGAACAATTGAAATTTGGTTCTCTTTTTCAAAGCTTAGGAGTAAAACTAAGGAGAGCTGAAACTAAGATGACTTCCCGTTTAATAAAATTTTAAGTAATTTGAAATTGCAAGAAATAACGAAGAATATATTGAGAAGGGTTAACTCTACAAAAATATCTATGACATAAATTGTGTGCTTTAACGAGATCTACACATCTTGTGCAGTAAGTTTTTTCTATCTGTTACGGATTACCAGTTATACAAAAGTTGTCCAGAATGAAGAAGTCTTCAGAGGCTATTCCCATAAAATTCAAGATATGCATTTTATTTTTCATGTTAATATATTTAATATACGGTATTTTAATCAAAATTGTTAGAGCCATTTTTGAGAAAGACAAAATTTTAAATATTTTTTCCACGCAAAGGGTAAGTTTGGGGTGGGGAATTTTTCTGAAAATCTTTTGTCGCAAACTTGGAAAATACTAAGCTTAACTAGCAAGTCAGGTATTTAACCGACTTTTCGTTTTTGAGTTATACCGTTCACACGCACACACACGCACCATGGTATCCATGGAGCACACAGTGGTTAGAGCAACCAGCTAGAGACCGGTAGATCCGTGGTTCAAATCCCGGCTGTCATTGCATTTTTCAGTCTGACTTTACCTGAGAGAAACAATTAAAACTAAAACAAACTTAGGTACCTAATTGTTACATTTGATGTGCAGTGTTACAGAAATACAGATTTAAGAAGCAAAGACAGGGTGCTAGCATGAGCCCCTGTATACAAAGAACATAATAAGAGAACTGTTATATGTTTACAGTAACCGGAGCTGTTAGCACGTCACAGAAACCGCCTGCTATTTTATTAACGTAAGCAGCATGTCCCGTTAACAAATTAGAATAACAAAGGATGATGGAAAAAGTGTACGCCGCCGCGCCGAGTTGCTCCATTATTTGTGTCGTAGCAACATAGGCCGTTGTAGCTGCCACAGTCGGAATGTACCTACAAGAAGCATGTTTAGCATAAATCATTCCGAGAGACAAACTTCTCACCACAGTTCTGTGTAATGTGTGACGGGAGTGGGGGAGCAACATTAATATTATAAGTAAATCAATTTTGCGGTCGTAGCGCAACTGCTTACCAAGCGGGAGACCTGGGTTCGATCCCCAGTACCGGCGTGGGAATTTTTCCCCCGCTGGGAGACCTGGCCCGGGGTGCACTCAGCCTCGTAAGGTCCCTGGGGGCCAGGTCATGAGGACCGCATTATCCGGCCGGGGGGCTCGAGGCGATGACCACGTCTCACCCTCCAATACTGCACCCCATTTATGACGCCTGTAGTGGACCGAGATGGGGGACGCAGCGGCCGGGCGGTAGGCCAAGGTTCCCCGTGAGCTGTCGTGCCATGAATGATATTATTAAATAAATTTTGGGTGTAGATAAAGCTAATTTCTAAAACCCCTCAATTTATTCTAATGATTTTAAATTCACTGGACTGTCTCTTAACACAAATTGATTAAAAGTTCAATTTTTCACAACATTTGTGTTAACTTACTACGTATGTACGTAGACAGTAGGAAGAGAAGTTATTTTATTCCACCTACGAATTCGATTACGAGATTTCACCGGAAATACATCTTTTGACATGCTCTGATTTAAAAAAAAAAAAACATGCTATAAAAGGTCCATGGTGTGTCTGTGAGAGAGTGAGTGAATGTGTCTATGAACAACACAACTCAAAAACGAAAAGCCAATCTTGGTTTTAAGCTCAATATCTTCCAAGGATGCGACACGAAGATTTTCAGGAGAATCTTCACCCCAAAACTATCCTTAACATGGAACATTTAACATCTTTTACCTTTTCTAAAATGGCTGTAATGATTTTGATTAAAATTGCGATATTAAAGATACTTACATGGCAAATAAAACGTAAAGGTAGTTGAATTTTATAGGAATAAAAGTCTCCAGAATCTTCAGGAGACATTTACATAGGTAGCAAACCGTGAAAGTTTACAAAAAGACAAGTTACTATAAAAAATATACATTTTGTTTTGTGGATTTAACTATTTCCGAGATTCCTTGCAATTGGCTTCAATTTTAAAATACTTAAACTTTGCTTAAATGGGAAATAGACATTCATGTTTGTTTTGTTTTAAGGAGATAAACTCAATTTCAACCACATAGCAACCAGCTTTTTAAACATTTGACTATCGCTTAGTCTGGTCCCTTCTACTTACAAGAAAGCAAATAATATGACAGTTTCTGCTAATGTTTATCTCCATTAGCATGAAATAGATAGAGTAATAACATTTTTAAAGAATAGTTTGTTACAGAAATGTAGAGAACACCATGCGTATAGAACACATCTGATTATTTAACATAAGGTGTTGGGGGTATGAGTGCGCAGACTTCAACGCAACTTCCTAACGTCTCGCTGAAACAAGTTCTTATACTATATTCCTCTATAGTGCATGGTTGCATAAATAAAAATAAAATTGGTCTCCATTGTACATAGAGAAGGTGTTGTATTGCATCCAAAAATTCAATACCGAGATTTCACTGGAAATATATGCTTTGGGACCCCCAGAATCCAAAAGAAAATACATTTTTAAAAACGTCCGTGTGTGTGTCTGTGAGTGTATGTAGACAGCATAGCTCAAAACACGAAAAGACCGTTGTATTTAAGTTTTGTATCTTCTAAGGATGGGACACGAAGATTTTCAACAAAACCCCCCAAACTACCCTTTAGTGGAAACATTTTCGAAAACTTTGTTTTTCTAAAAATGGCTCTAACAATTTTTATTAAAATACCGCATATTAAAGCCATCTCCATCACAAATAAAATGTATATCTTGAATTTTCTGGGAATAGCTTCTGAAGACCTAACTATCCCGGATGAATTTAGCTGAATTTTGCATAGCAGTAAGAGATAGACAAAAAGTTACAGCACAAAAATGTAGAACTCGATAAAACACACAATTATGTCATATACATTTTTTCGTGAAGTTGACCGTTTTCGAGATATTCCTTGTTATTAACTTAGGTTTTAAAATACTTATACTTTACTCATACGTGAATTTGTCAACTCCTGGCTATACAAAAAAGGAAACCACATTTTAAAACATTTGACTGTCGGTTTAGCGTAGTGTATTCCCTTATTTCCTTCAACTTATAGGGTAAGTTTTTCTCAATTAGCATGAAAGAAATGGAAGAATAAGCTTTTTAACAATACTTTCTTGTAGAGATGTAGCAAAAGTGATGTAAATGTAACACACAAGATTTTTTTCAATTGCATTTATGCTTACAATCTATGGGGCTGAATGGGTCATGCACACAAGCTCAGTTTTACACACTTGTAACCCGTTTTACTTTCTCTTTCTGCTGTAACTAAAGCTCCAGCTCAAAATTTGGCCTAATATACGCCCCAGTTTGCATTGATACACACACACCTGTGCAGTACACATGAGAAAGCAATGTGTTAAACAAGCAGCAGGATCATAACATGCGGCAAGTCGACCTACAGACCCATATTCTGAGGTGAATCGTGCCGTTCAGAAATACTTGAGAACGGCGATGGCCTGAATCACCTCCAACAGGCACTCAAGTCATCCGTACAACAGAAATCTGTCGTAAAAACACCGCAAGCTTCATCATGCGCAAAAATCAGGTTTAGGACATCTCACACTGAGTGAGATTCATACAACCACGGTTTCTTCGAAATTAAACATGATTTCAACAGTACACTGCGTAAAGTCACGCATTTTGAAGGAACAGAATAACGATGTCTCATAAATAGTTAATGTTACAATAAACATTTGATTTAATTACATTAGATTCCATTCTATGGGGTCACTTTGGCCAGCAAGCCAATGAGCATACACCTTTTCAAGGCATGTATATATGTATATACTCTACGAAAAAAAAAGTATTTTAAATCTGAAACAAATAAAAAGAAATATCTCAGAGATGCTGAATTTTACGAAAAACACATATATGACATAAATCGTGTGTTTTAACGGGCTTTACATTTTTTTGTGTGGTAACTTTCGTCCATCTGTTATGGTTTAGCAGTTATGCAAAATTCCGTAAAATTCATCCAAAATAAAGTAGTCTTCAGAGGCTATTCCCATAAAATTCAAGATATGCATTTTATTTGTCAGGTAAATATCTTTAATATAGGATATTTTAATCAAAATCGTTAGAGCCATTTTTGAAAAAATCTTATGTGTACCATTCACATGACTTTCTCTACATCTCTGAAAAAAATATTCTTAAAAATCCTATACCTCTATTTATTTTATGCTAATCAGTAAAAAATTAGCAGAAGTAGCCATATTACTTGTTTCCTTGTAAGTATAAGCGAAATAAGGGAGTACCATAGGTTAAAGTGATAATCAAAAGCTGGTTGCTATGTCACTGAAGTTCCTTTGTTTGTATGGACAGCACTTCACAAATTCCTGTATTAGAAAAGTATAAGTTTTTCATAGCAAAACCAAAAATGCGGAATGTCTCAAAAACGACGAACTCCACGAAAAAACTGTATATAACATAAATTGGGTGGTTTAACGTGCTATACATTTTTGTGTAGTAAGTTTTTGTCCATCTCTTACGGTTTAGCAGTTATTCAAAATTCAGTAAAATTCATCCAGAATAAACTTCTCTTCAGAGGCTATTCCCAGAAAATTCAAGATATACATTTTATCTGCCAGGCAATCGTTTCAATCAATGATATTTAAGAAAATTCTTTAAAACATTTGTACTTTCTCTACACGTACTATTTAAATACATAGTAGACAGAGAAGGTTTTGTAATCCATTCAAAAATTCGACGTCGAGATTTCACCAAAAATATATTTTTTTAGGTTCACTGAGTCCAAAAAAGCATAAAGGTCCTTATGTGTATGTGTGTAGCATAGTTCAAAAGCAAAATTTTTGTTATTTACATTTAGTAAATTTCAATGTTACAACACGAAAACTTTCAAGAAAATTCCCCCGCCCAAACTACCCTTTACATGGAATATTTCACGAAATGTTCAATTTTCTCAAAAACGGCTCAAACGATTCTTATTAAAATACCGTATATTAAAGATATTTATTTACATGAAAAATAAAATTATATCCTCAATTTCTTGGGAATATCCTCCGAATACTCTTCATTTTGAATGACTTCTGCAAAACTGGTGAACCGTAATTGCCATACAGAAAATGCAGCTGTCATTAAAACCCACAATTTATGTCATATGGATTACATTTCCAGATATTCCCTGATATTGATTATACTTTTACAACACTGACGTATTTTTAAACAGGAAGTTACCATTCGTTATTTTTTGTTTTACTCCTGTTCATAAAAAGAAAACCGAGTTTCAATTGTTTCACATAGCATCCAGCTTTGAAAGAATTTAACTATTGCTTTAGCCTAGTATATTCCCTTACTACCCTTATACTTACAAGGAAGCCAGTAAAAAGATAATTTCTGCTAAAGCTTATCTCGATGAGCATATGTAGATAAAGGAATAATGTTTGTAATAATACTGTGTTTGCAGAACAGATAGAGAAAGTCATGTGAATGGAGCACGTCATATTTTTTCCCTACTGTTCATGCAGTACAACTTTGAATTTAACAGATACCAACGCAGTGCATGTAAACGTATTTATGCATTCAGCAGTCTACAAAACATAGAAAAAAATATGCGCAAAAGGAAATTGAAATAATAATGCTTCTTTTTGCGTTGATTCAAATAGAATACAAATTTCCGAACAGCGTTTCCAGCAAAAAAAAACCTGGGAAAGCGGAGGCAAGTTGAAAACCTATGAATATTTTAGGAATTACTTTTCCGGGAACATTTCCGGTTCATTCTGGAAGCAAATTGGGTGGATGTGAAATGTGTGGTGCATCTTCAAACCGGTTTACAGACGAGAAAGTTTAACAGCCTGAATTTGCATACGATACCAAGTTTCCTACAGCCGTTCTTTTATTGCTTTCGATTAAATAGGAACCGAGGTTTTATTCCAGCCTTAGCTATTTTACGTGGGTCCACATTCCGATGTTGCTCGCACTAAAAGGTGTTCCCTATCTTCTTTTGTCACTGAGGAAGACAAGCATAAAGGTTACATGCACAGGCAATCTCAAATCGCAATCGTGAACAACCTGTGTATATTTCACGTAGGGGGGAAAACAACTTTGTATTCTTTCTGTGTTTCATGGTATTCGAGATAAACATTCTAACAAATGGTTTCACTATTCCCTTTTTACTTTCTCTAGTTTGTATTCCAACCTAAAATCATTTCACCGGAAATGCGTGTTTTAGGGTCTCCTGAATCCAAAAAAGCATTTTAAGAGAAAGGTTCGTGTATGTGTATAGATGTGTGTGTCTCTGTCTAATTGTCTGTCTGTGCGCCTTTCTATGGGCAGCATTGCTAAAAAACTAAAAGTTGGTTAAATACCAAACTTGGTACTTAAGTTCAGTATCTTCCTAGGAAGCTACACGAAGATTTTCAGAAAAATTCCTCATCCCCAACTATCTCTACATGGAAGACTTTTTGTAAAATTTAGATTTTCTCAAAAATGATAAGAATTACGATATTATAATCGTATGATTAAAATACCATATATAAGATATTTTTACTTTCTCTATACTCACTATGTACATAGTAAATATAGAATGTATTGCACTCCACCAAAAAATTCGATACCGAGATTTCACCGGAAATATATGTTTTAGGGTCCCCTGTATCCAAAAAAAGTATTTTCAGAAAAAGGTCCGTGTGTGTCCATGTGTCCCTGTGTCAGTGTGTCTGTGAACACGATAACTCAAAAACGAAAAGTCGGTAAAATACCAAACTTGGTATTTAAGTTTAGTATCTTCCAGGGATGCGACACGAAGATTTTGAGAAAAATTCCCCCACCCCAAACTACCCTTTACATGGAACTTTTTTCGAAAATTTTGATTTTCTAAAAACATGACTAACGATTTTGATTAAAATATCGTATATTAAAGTTATTTACCTGACAAATAAAATGTATATTTTTAATTTTCTGGGAATAGCCTCTGAAGACTACTTTATTCTGGATGAATTTTTCATAACTACTAAACCGTAAGAGATGGACAAAAACTTAACCCACAAAAAATGTAGAGCATATTAAAATACACAATTTATGTTATATACAGTTTTTTCGTGGAGTTGATCGTTTTTGAGATATTCCTTTTTCTTGGTTTCATATTTCAAAAACTTATACTTTTCTCATACAGGAATTTGTCAACTCCTGTCCATACAAACAAAGGAACATCATTCACATAGCAACCAGCTTTTGGCTTTCACTTTAACCTATGGTACTGGCTTATTTCGCTTCTACTTACAATAAAGCAAGCAATAAGACTATTTCTGCTAATTTTTCTCGATTAGCATGAAATAAATAAAAGATAAGCTTATTAACAATAATAATTTACAGAGATATAGAGAAAGTCATGTGAATGGAACACATCAGATTTTTATGACACACGAAATGTATATCATGAATTTTCTGGGAATAGCCTCTTTTCTCTGGATGCTTTTTATATGATTGGTAAATCGTAACAGATATTGAAACACGCAGTTTTTATAATATGCATTTTACTTTCTCTACACGTACAATGTACCTACATAGTGTACAGAGTGTAATGCATCCAAAAGTTCGCTACTGAGATTTCAGCGGAAAAGTATAAGTATGAGAAAATTGAATTAATAAGGCAAACTCAAAGATGATTAACTCCACAACAAAATGAATTTCTTATAAATTGTGTGCTTTAAAGAGATCTTCAGTTTTGAGCAGTAAGATATTATGTATTGTTACAGTTTGTGAATGAAAGAGAGACGAATACCCAAAGGAACCTAGAAATATGTACACGTAAGCAAGAGATTACAAGGAAGAGCAAGAAGGTGGTAGAACGAAGAACGGGAACAGGCCAGAGGTCCTATGCCGAGAAGTTGTTGTTGATGATGATGTTTACCAGCTATGCAAAATTAATCCAGAATAAAGGGGACTTCAGAGGCTATTACCAGAAAAGTCAAAATAAACATTTCAGTTGTCATTAATATAACATTCAAATCAAAATTGATAACACCCAGTTCTGAGAAAGTAGCAATTTTAGAAAAATCGACCATGTAAAGAAGGGATGGTTCGGGTTAAGGGATTTTCTTGAAAGTATTCGTTATGTCATTGGAAGATGCTGAACTTATAATATTTTATATTTACGGACTATTCGTTTTTGAGTTATGCTTTCTACAGACATATACACGCGCGCGCGAGCGCGGACACTTGCACGTACGCGGGCACGGCTCTTGTTCTTTTTACTTTCTCTAGCCCCATATGTACAATGTACATAGGGGTAGAGAAGTATTGTATTCCAACCAAAAATTCGATACCGAGATTTCACCGGAAATACATGTTTTAGGACCCCCTGTATCCAAAAAAAGCATTTTGAGAAAAAGGTTCGTGTGTGTGTTTGTGTGTGTGTGTGTGTGTGTGTCGTGTGTCAGTGAACACGATAACTCAAAAACGAAAAGTAGGTAAAATACCAAACTTGGTATTTAAGTTTAGTATCTTCCAGGGATGCGACACGAAGATTTTGAGAAAAATCCCCTTTACATGGAACCTTTAGAAAATTTTGATTTTCTAAAAAATGGCTCTAACGATTTTGATTAAAATATCATATACTAAAAATATTTACCTGACAAATAAAACGTATATCTTGAATTTTCTGGGAATAGCCTCTGAAGACTACTTCATTCTGGATCAATTTTACGGAATTTTGCATCACTGCTAAACCGCAAGAGATGGACAAAAACTTGACCCACATAAAATGTAGAGCACTTTAAATCACACAATTTATATTATATACACATTTTTTTCGTGGAGTTGATCGTTTTTGAGATATTCATTGTTTTTGGTTTCAGGTATGAAAAACTTACTTTTCTCATATAGCAATTTTTTAACTCCTGTCCATATAAACAAAGGAACTCACATAGTAACCAACTTTTGACTATTACTTTATACTATAGTACTCCCTTATTTCGCTTCTAATTACAAGGAAACAAGTAATAAGACTATTTTTGCTAATTTGTTCTCGAGTCGCAGAAATTAAATAGAAGCATAAGCTTTTTAACAATAATTTGTTGCAGGGATGTAGAGAAAGTCATGTGAATGGTACACATCAGATTTTTTTTTGAATCGGGGTTCTCAAAACACATAATTCCGGTGAAATCTCGATATCAAATTTTGGGTGGAATTTTATTTAGTACGAGTATATATAGTAGAGGAAGTAAGAGGAAACAAATGCAGTTAGGGCGATAAAAACGAAAGTGATAAAACAAAACGATAAAATGGCGGTGATATTATTAGCCGACATTATTAGTACTCTTATAATTGTAAGTATGAGAAAATTGAAATAAAAAACAAGGAATAAAGGGTAAAAATGTATATTAAGTAAAGGCTGATTCTACATTCACTAAATTGTAGTTACGGAATATCATTTTCTTGCAGGTAACCAAATGTGAAGGAATAACACGTGTTTCTGCTAAGGGCGAAGCTGTCATAATTAACTGGGGAGTCTGTCGTTTACCTTAGATTTTCCTGTAGACTAACTCCACACGGTATATGAAACAAATACCTGCCTTCATCAATACTACTGAAATATATGTTTTTTACTTTCTCTATAGGCATTATGTACATAGTGTATAGAGAATGTATTGCACTCTACCAAAAAATTCGACACCGAGATTGCACCGGAAATATGTGTTTTAGGGTCCCCTTTATCTAAAATAAGCATTTTCGAAAAAAGCTCCGTGTGTGTGTGTGTGTGTGTGTGTGTGTGTGTCCGTGTGTCTGTGAACACGATAACTCAAAAACGAAAAATAGGTAAAATACCAAACTTGGTATTTAAGTTTAGTGTCTTTCAGGGATGCGACACGAATATTTTGAGAAAAATCCCTCCACCCCAACTACCCTTTTCATGGAACTTTTTTCGAAAATTTTGATTTTCTCAAAAATGGCTCTAACGATTTTGATTAAAATTTCGTATATTAAAGACATTTACCTGAAAAATAAAATGTATATCTTGAATTTTCTGGGAATAGCCTCTGAAGAGTAGTTTATTCTGGATGAATTTTACTAAATTTTGAATAACTGCTAAACCGTAAGAGATGGACAAAAACTTACTACACAAAAAATGTAGAGCACATTAGAACACACAATTTATGTTATATACATTTTTTTCGTGGAGTTCGTCGTTTTTGTGACATTCCTTATTTTTGGTTTCTGCTATGAAAAACGTATACATTTCTCATACAGGAATTTGTCAACTGCTGTCCACACAAACAAAAGGAACTTCAGTGACATAACAACCAGCTTTTGATTATCACTTTAACCTATGGTACTCCCTTATTTCACTTCTACTTACAAGGAAGCAAGTAAAATGGCTATTTCTGCTAATGTTTTACTGATTAGCATGAAGTTAATAGAAGTATTAACTTTTTAAGAATAATTTGTTGCAGGGGTAGAGAGAGAATGGTACACATCAGATTTTTGTATAATGACCTTGGATCCGTTATATTTTCAAAGTGAACAATTAAAGAATGACCGAACTTGTAATCTCAGATGCTGGCCTTGGTACAGTTTACGAATAAACAACACGTAGGTACGTTATGTTTATTTAGTCATTGTATGAATCTACCAGTTGAAATCACATAAAGAACGAAAATAGCTCGCCTGGACAGTGTGGTGGTAGCGTGTCTGCCTCACACAGAAAAGGTCTTAGAGTGAGTTTACCCTTATCCTGAGAAGATGAATGTCGAACGTTCATCGTCCGATATGAGCAAGCACGTTGAACTACTCAAACAAATCTGATGTGTACCATTCACATGACTTTCTCTATATCCCTGCAACAAATTAATCTTAAAAAGCTTATACTTCTCTTTACTTCATGCTAATCAGAAAAAATTAGCAAAAATAGTCTTATTGCTTGCTTCCTTGTAAATAGAAGCGAAATAAGGGAGTACCATAGGTTAAAGTGATAGTCAAGCGGTGGTTGCTATGTCACTCAAGTTCCTTTGTTTGTATGGACAGCAGTTGACAAATTCTTGTATGAGAAAAGAATACATTTTTCAAAGCAGAAACTAAAAACAAGGAATGTCTAAAAAACGATGGACTTCACGAAAAAACGTATATAGCATAAATTGTGTGTTTTAACGTGCTCTACATTTTTCGTGTAGTAAATCTTTGTCCATCTCTTACGGTTTAGCAGTTATTAAAAATTACGTAAAATTCATCCAGAATAAAGTACTCTTTAGAGGCTATTCCCAGAAAATTCGAAATATACATTTTATTCGTCAGGTAAATAAAAGTAACACGCCTTGTAATCCACAATTCCACGCTGCACTGGAAGCCAGAATCTAGACCCCGAGAATTTCTACGAGCATTACAGTAAGTAGCCATTATCCGGACCACTAAATTTTTAGGTAGGTGTAAATGCTGCAAGAGCATAAACCAACTTATTATCAACTTTTAGACATGTTTTCTTGCTATTTATATCCAACATATAACAATTTATTTGTTGGGGTAATCTGAGATTCTCAGATACCCATTACCCCTGGTTTCTGCTCGTTGCTGGATATACATACCTTGATTAGTTCGAACACTTTTTTGGATAGGGTATACACAGGAGGGGGACATAACCAAAAAGGCAGTGACCTGACTACTCAAGCGTGCCTCATATCAGCCAGGAAACAAGTCAGTGGGTTTTCCATTAGGACGGTGTCTATATTATGTACCAATCTCCTTGCTTACACCTGAAATTAGCATGGTTTGTTTTTCAGTCAAGGGCCGCTATACCCTTATTGGACGATTAAAGCACTACTGCCCTACTGTTAATGTAGGCCATTAGCTATAGTTGTATGCCATTTCTCCAAAATATTGCACCACTCTTTCGTCGTGTTTCTTTGAATTAATGATCGTGCTGAACCACCCAGTTCAGGTATACTCTTTTGTTAAATCTTAGAGCCGGTTCTCATACTGGCGTACCTTGACCTCGAAATGTAACCTATGTCTGTAATCATATTATGTCTGCAAAACGGTGTTCGGAAAATGATTATTTCAAAATCCTTAATGATGTCATATGGTAATGCCGAAACTAGATCAGAAATAAGTTGCTCTACCCATATTATAAGTAAAACACTATTATTTTAATGTATTCCTGTCCATACAAACAAAGGATCTTCAGTCACATAGTAACCAGCTTTTGACTACCGTTTTATTCTATTGTACTCCCTTGTTTCGCTTCTACTTACAAGGAAGCAAGTAATAAGACTATTTCTGCTATTTTTTTCTCGATTAACATGAAGAAAATAGAAGCATAAGCTTTTTAACAATAATTTGTTGCAGAGATGTAGAGAAAATCATGTGAATGCAACACATCAGATTTTTTTTATTAAGCGTTTGAGATTTTGCCTGATATTATGCTATTTGTTATAACATTAGCTTCACTGCTTTTCCAGAAATCTCGACATGTGTTATAGATTCATCGTGAAGCATCTGTGAGAATCACATAGTCGACACGTTCATGAAAAGACGGTAAATGCGACTGACGCAGATGGGTTTCATCCTAACCACCACCAAAGGCATATGACAGTAAGGATTAAGGACCGTGGATGTAATCCTTCGTATCCGTCCGCTTCACTGAAGCGTTATTTACCAAATGTTCAGGTAATCCTATAAACAGATTTCACTTAACGTTTCAGCACCTACGAAACAAATTTAACTACTTCTCTGCAAAGTGTTTAATGTGGCAAGAAAGGCGAGGCAATTCTGTCGGTATTTGAGGCAATTTTAGTAAAGGATACCCGTAGGGAAATTTTCTGATTCTTCTAGTTTTGGTCCATAACATTACAAAGATTACCGCAATTATAAGCCTGCTATTTACTTTCTCTAGAATGTATGTACAGTGTACATAGTAGATAGAGAAAGTATTGTATTTTATCCAAAAATTCGATTTAGAGTTTAGTAGTTTTGATATCCCTGAAGTAGTTTTAGAAAAATATCCGTGAGTCTGCCTGTCTCTCCGTGGACAGCATAGCTCAAAAACGAAAAGTCCTTTAAATACCAAACTTGGTGTTTTAATTCTAATTATTGTAAGTAGAAAAGTATTACATAATGTGCTCTACCGAAATCTCGATATTTCAAAAATTAGTAATTTATTACTGAAAATTAAAGCTTTATTTAGAAAAAGTAATATGAACAGTTTTTTTTAACTTTTTTTGTGTATGCAAAAGTGTTGGAAAAACCTTTGCCAGAATACAAGATTTCACGTTGGACGTGCCTATTAATAAGCAATTAATAGTTGAAGTGAACCAAGTGTAAAAATACACACACATTTTCTTAAAATTTAGAATTAATATTATTTTACTGTGATTAACATATTTTAATTTTTCACAATTTTTGGTCAAATTTCACCTTAAGAATTGTAGAAATGAGAAATAGAATGTTGTTGGTGTATATGAAAATATTTTACTAGCAAACTTCTTGAATGCGAGGAAAACTGCCAAGGATCTAATAGCTTGTTGTGTAAATAAGTTACTTGCTTGACATATATAATTATGTTCAGGTTTTACCCACCGGTTGCCTCAGGAGGCAATAGATTTTGGTAATTTTATTCATATTTTGTTCCTGCTACCAATTATGACAGCAATATAAGAGACAACTCTATATGCCTGATAAGTGATAACAATGTTGGTATCTCTACTTTTATTAGCTAGTGCTGCACAAATGTAATAAATTAACTCTCACTGTGTTATATTTTAACCAGCATTTTACTCTATAACATGATTGTATATGTTAGCACAGCATTTACTTTAAACTCATTCCATCTTTCGTTGGCCCAGCGTATAGAATCCAGTATTTAATATTAAGTATATTATGCAACGAGACTATAATGATAGCAATTAAGAGCTCGAAGTTTTTTGACAATTCTTCGAAGTATACCAGAAAAACATTTTCTGAAAATGCGGTTATGCACTTTGATTTTCCCCAATATATGAATTGTGCTTAGCGTTTTTCGTACATGTTTCTTGACTTTTGTGCAATAAGTTATTAGTCTATCGTGTGATATTGCATACATTTCCGGAGCTCTAAGTTGCATCTCGCTGTCTCTGGCGTCTGGCATTTTTATTACTTTCTCTTCACTATGTACAGTGTATAGATAAGGTATTGTAATCCACCCAAAAATTCGATACCGAGATTTCACCGGAATATATGTTTTAGGGTCTCCTGTATCAAAAAAAAAAGTATTTTCAGAAAAAGGTCCTGTGTTGTGTGTCCATGTGAACACGATAACTCAAAAACGAAAAGTCGATAAAATACCAAACTTTGTATTTAAGTTTAGTATCTTCCAGGCATGCGACACGAAGATTTGGAGAAAAATCCCCCCATCCCAAACTACCCTTTACATGTAACTTGTTTTCAAAAATTTTGATTTTCTTAAAATGGCTCTAACGATTTTGATTAAAATATCGTATATTAAAGATATTTATATGACAATTAAATGTATATCATGAATTTTCTGGGAATAGCCGCTGAAGATTACTTTATTCTGGATCAATTTTACAGAATTTTGCATAACTGCTAAACCGTAAGAGATGGAAAAAAAACTTACCACACAAAAAATGTAGAGCACATTAAAACACACAATTTATGTAATATACATTTTTTTCGTGGAGTTGATCGTTTTTTTTAGGAGTTCCTTGTTTTTGATTTCAGCTTTGAAAAACTTGTACTTTTCTCCTACAGGAATTTGTCAACTCCTGTCCATACAAACAAAGGAACTTCAGTCACATCAACCAGCTTTTGACTATCACTTTAACCTATGGTACTCCCTTATTTGGCTTATGCTTACAAGGAAGCAAGTAATAAGACTATATCTGCTATTTTTTTCTCAATTACCATGAAATAAATAGAAACACAAGCTTTTTAACAATAATTTGTTACAGAGATGTAGAGAAAGTCATGTGAATGTAACACATAAGATTTTTTTTCTAAACTCGCGCTTGTTGTTCTTCGATTGAACATACAAGAATAATCGATAGATGCGCTTTCAATAGTTGGGCCCTGGAAGCGTTGCGAGGTGGAAATCTGCGCTTTAATGAGGCCCATAAAAATGCAGCTAGCAGACGTACAAATACTACATTCAGGTGAAGTAGTAAATCATCCTTAGAAGGACGTTAGTATTAGACGTGTCGATGTCATTGTCGGATAGCTGCTGGTAAACTACTTTGCCATTACAATCGTAATATAGCATATAATTACAACGTTGCCCAGGGTGCACCACGTGGAGGTGAGTTCATCATTGCACACCATTGGCTGTAGCCAATTTTCGAATGGCTACGGGGCATGATTATTTGCCCAGCCACCTCTATCGAATTGGAATATTTAATAATCCTTCCTGCCTACTATGTAAGTCAACTGCAGATATGGACTCTGACCATCTTCACCACTGTTCTGCCCTGTCATCAACTAAGATCACCGATCGCTATTGGGAGGCCAGAGAGAATATGATGCTTCAACCACCACAAACCTAATATCTGTATTACACTGCATATGCTGTATTATTTCATTATTTTATTGTTAGTGTTTGTTTTATCTGCACGTTATGTTGTTCTTGGCAAATGAATTGTATATTTAAGTGCCTCTACACTAATAAGAAAATCTGATGTGTTACATTCACATACCTTTCTCTATATCTCTGGAACAAATTCTTTTTAAAAAGCTTATGCTTATAGTATTTATTTCGTGCTAATCGAGACAAAATTAGTCAAAATAGTCTTATTACTTGCTTCTTTGTAAATAGAAGCCAAATAAGGGAGTAGCATAGGTTAAAGTGATAGTCAAGCTGGTTTGCTATGTGACTGAAGTTTCTTTGTTTGTATGCTCAGGAGTTGACAAATTCCTGTATGAGAAAAGTATAAGTTTTTCAAAGTTGAAACCAAAAACAAGGAATATCTAAAAAAAACGACCAATTTCATGAAAAAAAAATGTATATAACTTAAATTGTGCGTTTTAACGTGCTGTACATTTTTGGTGCAGTAAGGTTTTTTATCCATCTCTTACGGTTTAGCAGTTATGCAAAATTCCGTAAAATTCACCAGAATAAAGTTGTCTTCAGATGCTATTCCCAGAAAATTCGAGATAAACATTTTATTCGTCTGGAAAATATATTTAATATACGATATTTTAATCAAAATCGTTAGAGCCATTTTTGAGAAAATCAAAATTTTCGAAAACAGTTTCATGTAAAGGGTAGTTTGGGATGGCGGGATTTTTCTCAAAATCTTCGTGTCACATCACAGGAAGGCACTAAACTTAAATACCAAGTTTGGTATTTTACCGACTTCTCGCGTTTGAGTTATCGTGTTCACAGACACACGGACACACATACACACACACACGGACATTTTTCTGATTTTTTTTTTGATACAGGGGACCCTAAAACAATATTTCCGGTGAAATCTCGGTATCGAATTTTTGGGTGGAGTGCAATACCTTCTCTATACACTATGTACATAGTACGTGTAGAGAAAGTAAAAAACCTGTAGGCAAGGTCGAGCTAAACATCTGAATATCGCTATTGGCTTTATATCTATAATGAAATGTCGTAGTCTATTTTTAACCATTCCCAGAAATTTCAAAATTAGTGTTTTATTTGTTATGCCTACATCTTAAATATGATATTTTTCTTAGAATAGAGCAAATTTTGAGAAAATAAAGTTTTCCATATGAAGTGTAGTTGGGGTAAAGATTTCTTATTTTAATTTCATATCAATTTTTTGGAAAAATTATAATGTTAAAATAAAAATACTAGAACATTTTCAATATGTTTACTTTATTAGCATATACGCCTCCCTTAATTATTTACCAATTTTAAATATATTTGGCTAATAGTCTTCGAAATTAAATTTCAATTGCGTTGGCGAGTTGCTTGATAAATACGGAAGAACAGACGAAGCGATGCCAATGCCCGTAACTTACTGTGTGGCAGAGGTTCTGTAGGAGTTCGAGTCACGTGATGTTCTAGTTTGCGGTCATGAATAATGTGAAAATATGAATTGTGAGGTCAGGACATGGATACGAGCACAGTGACACAGCTAACGCTATGTGACATACATGAATCACAACGGAAATTAAATTACAAATGATGGCAAAGCGAAACCACTGCGGCAAAGATGATATGACATTAATATGTCTGACAAACGACATGACACTGTTTCAACTATTTTATTTCTGATGAATTGCCACCAAGGGCTAGTTTTAATTATATAAAACACACCATGTTTCTTGCAGGCATTTCTCTTTCTCTACTGCTTGATGTAAAAGTAGGGGAAGAATTACATTCAACCTAAGAATTGGACACCAACATTTCACTGGAAATGTAGGTTTTGAAATCACTGAATAAACAAGACTTTTTAGAATAAAATCCATGCGCAGGCGCGGGCATGTGTGTATGTGTGTGCCTATGAAAAAAAAAATCGGTTAAAAACCAAACTTGTTTCAAAATGTACATAAAAAAATTCTACACCAAACTACCCTTTACACGGAAAATGTTTCGAAAATGCCTCAGATGATTTTGATTAAGAGACCGTATGTTTAAGATGTTTTCATGACAAATAAAATTTACATCTTGAATTTTGTGGAATAGTTAGTGAAATCATTGCATCCTGAGTGACTTCTTTTTTAACTTATAAATTGTAAAAATTAGACTAAAACTTACTACGCAAAATATGCATTTCTAGTTAAACCACACAATTTATATCAAATAAAAGTGTTTGTGCCATTAACTATTTTAAAGATATATTTTTACTTTGCCTGCCACTTACAAAATAGATACAGAAGGTACATAAAAATTTAGTGTCGATATTTCTGCACAGATACACATTTTGGGGCATACTGAATAAATAACAAATTGCATTTTACGAAAAGGTGTTTGTGTATGTGTGTGTTGTATGGGTTCCAAAATAGTAGCATACACTTTTCAATACTGATAATTTCTGTCAAGTAAACATCGCTGACTTCCCACCGCTTATTGTTATTCGTCATGTACAAAATAAACAGCGACAGTGGAGTGGGTAAGGTAAGGGTAGTAGGGATGTGGGAGATTTTCTTGAAAGTATTTGTGTCGCATCCTTGGAAGATGCAGAACTTAAAATGACGTTTTAAATATAATTTTCTTTCATAATAAGGCAATATAAACTTGTAGGAAATATAGCATTTTTTTTTCCACTTGGCACACTTTAATTACAAATCAACTGAGTTTTAAATGGGCACCATGCTTAATAACAGCCACTACCAACTTCAAACTTGTAAACATTTTTTCAACACTTTCCCATACTCAAAATGTCCACTCGATGTAATGTTTTACTAGTCTGTTTCCAAAATTGTATACGTCTCAAAAGTACATTAATGAAAATGGTTATATTTTCCGAAATTGGAGCTTTATTTTGAAAAACTATAAGTTATTAAATTTTGATAAATCAAGAGTTTTGGGGGACTAAGAAAATAAAAAGGTTTCTACAATAATTAGGACTGATATAAAAAATACTATGATGGATCTATTAGTAAACTAATTTACTGTAAAACTTGAATTTTTATGTGAACAGTTTTAAAAAGCAAAATGTGACTCATTTTTAGGACAATAAATTGTAAACAATTTGTCAAGTAAAAATTATCATTTGAATAATTATGCAAGCTTGAATTTTGTTACATGTCAAAAAGTATTATCACTGCACGTAATAACTGGTATAAATGTCAACAAGATATTTTACATACTGTGAATTTTCCAATGTGCGTGTGGCCTCGAAATATATCTTGGATGAAATTTCTACATGGAATTTATGGCGGAATACAAAAACTGCTCTACTTACTGTCTGTGGAAGAGAAAGCAACAAGCTTACGTAAGAATAGTTTATCGGAGCTACATTAAACGACAGTTGGTAGAGAAAGGCATGTGCATTTTTTCGATTTAGTACTCGTGTTTTGGGTGAAATCACAATATAGGCTACATGGGAGGTGAATAAGTACAAATAATTTGATATTTTGTAGGAAACAAAGCGTATAACACATGGGTATGTCTCAATTTGCACGCTTATTAATAGCATTGTCATAAATGTAACATAAGGGTCTAAAGTGTTTGAACAGTCCTGAGCTGCCTCTGTTGTGTTTACATACATCATTTCACCTATAGTAGTGCAGGAAAAAGAGAAAAGGGCAGAGGAGGTTCAACCAAGTGTCCTGTTACGTAAACAAGCGAACGTCTGAGATATGGAATAATAGTCATCCTAAAACATTTTAAATGTTTCCTTATGAATAGAACTTTAGAGAATAGCGAAAAAAACTGCAAATATTGGACCATCACATCGTCTCAAACGCCGACACAAATATTTGCACTTACTCACCTCCCATCCTCTACTTCATACTAAAGATAGATAATACAGAAAGCGAGAAATGAATTTTGCAGAGCGATAGATAATCGTCGAATACTTAATTCCTATACTTAAGATAAGCGGCAGAGAAAGCAAAAGGAAGATGCATTATATAAGTAATACCACGAGTGTGTTCATCTTATCGATGATTCACGACCCGAGCGAAGCGACGGGAGAATTGCCCCAAGAGATAAAAACGTATGTTGTATTTGATAAAACAATTCAGTGAAATAGACTAATAATATACAACTTATAATACCTAGGAAGGGAGATTTTATTATTGTAATACTTAACATTAGTTCTCAAACGGTAAATGACGTATTCGACCATGTTTACTTAACGAATGTTTTTCTTTCTTCACTGCCTCCTGAATTATGACATGGCCGACCGTAACTACACCCAGCGTACGAATATAGATAGCAACAATAGAAATAGAGAACAATTATTTTATTTCAGCTTTTAATAAGTAATACATGAAATGGAAACAAACGTTATTTTATTTGAGGTTATTGCACTCATTTCATACATAAGAAATACAAATAATGATTATTTTCACTCCTTTTTTGAACTAAATAAAACTTTAAACATTGTAACTGAATTAATTTAAAGTACAATTGTGGAACTGACAGTTATTAAAGTGAAGGTTGGCTGCCTGAATTGTTACCAATAACCAAGACAAGAGATTAAACATATGAACGTCAGCTGCGATAAGATTTTTCGACAATATCGCTTCAGTCCGATGACCGCGATTGGTTGACATTGCATAAGCTCGGCCATTCCGTTTGTGCTTTAATAGTTGAGCTGAATTGTCATGTAAATCTGTGCAGGAGTGATCACTTTGCCCACAGTGTAATTGTTGAAAATGTGTGGCCTCAAAGTGTCAGCCTGTAAAGGTTAGATATTTGCTGTTCTCTAGTGATAAACATCTGGGCCCCTGAAGGCGACGCGGCGGCAAAGTAATAAATCCAGCTGTGTCTTGAAGGCAGCGCACGTTCCTCTGCCAGAGCTTTATAATAGTTGAGAATTTATTTAGCAAAGAAAACAGCGTAAGTGTCACTTTGTGCAGGTCCCGTTCCATTGGCTTGGAAATTACATTCCTGAGGCAGTTCGCCAGATATAGCATAAACCTGTCCCTGCCAGCAGACGGTGAAAGTTTCCAACTTATTAATAGACGCCCAATTTGCAGACAAATCAATCTACCGAGCGGGATGGCATGGTCGGTAATGTCTGTGTCCCGCATTCGGGAGGTCATGGGTTCAAATGCCGAACCGACTAATCTGGTTGAGGTTTTCTCATGGCTTCTCAGTCGTCAAGGTAAATACCGGATTTATTACTTAATACCACGACCTTCAGTCTAAAACAACAGTAAAACTAAAAGTCTGACATTCCTTTCACATAACTTTCTGTCCCTCATCCTAAAAAAAAAAAAAAAAAATTTATCATATCATGCTACTTAAGATATACCTTAGTACAAATATACCTACAACTTGCCTCATTATAAGTAGAAGGGAAATAAGAGAGTAAACTAGGCTAAAGCGGTAGTCAAAATCTTATAAAAACTGTCGCTCTGCGATTGAAATTTAAATTCTTCCTTCCCCCCTAACACCCGAAACGGATGAGGACTTCCTCTGAGAGAAAAGCTTAAGTATTTTAAAACAAATCAATAACAAGGAATAAATATCACAGAAATCGTTACGTCTACATATAATGTCTATGATATGATATATTTGTAGTTAGTAAAACCTTTTACTGAAATTGTAGTATAGTGCCCTTAGAAATATTGAACATAAAATCATGTTTGGTATTTAACCGACTTTTCTTTTTGAGTTATCTATTCACAGACACACACATATGAACGTTTTCTAAAAATGCTTTTCTTGGAATCAAGGTACCTCAAAACGATTATTTCCGGTGAAATCTCGACATCGAATTTTCGGGAAGAATACAATACCTTCTCTACCTACTATGTACATAGTACGTATGAAGAAAGTAAAAATAGATGGAAATTTCGATTGCGCTGCCACTAGTCACAGATAACGAAAGCAGCTAGACTGGACGGCGCCCCAATGACATCTGCTTTTCGCGAAGCAAAGTAAAATGGTGAAAGGGATAGACTTCGAAGACTATCTATATTCTGCCTGAGTACAGATGCTGCCATCTGACCCGGATGTTGAAAGCAACTAGCCTGGGTGGCACACTGTAACAGTGCTTGCTGAAAGGCGAAAGTGGTATGGTACGGGGATGAGACCTTGAAGGCTATTGTCTACCACATAGCTATCAGCGAGAATATCACCTAACAGATCCGCGGGTTACGACCAAGTAGATAAAGCGACGTAAAATAAACAAAATCAATCATCCGACGTTATTAATACATAAAAGGCCATTTTGGGTTCCTTTTGGTTTATTCTAAGTGTATGTCTCACGTGTGTTTTAGTTGCGTAATCGCCATCTGCATTATTTAGGTTCTGTTAAGCTACACAATATGGATTTTGGAACCGTTGAATTTCTGACTGTTATTTGAGTGCACACGTGAGCACTATGATGCTGGTCAGATGACCTTTATGAAGTTGACTTCCTGCACCATATACTTAGGAAATTTAGAAATAGATGGCGTAGTCGCTTTCATGTGCTATATGCTTACAATACTAGACAGATGGTTTAGCTGGGTAGTCACCTTCCTGTACCACATGCTTAGGAAACCTGATTAGATGGTTTAGTTGTGTAGTTGCATTACGTATAGCCACAATAGTCCTCTAAGGTTGGGACGCGATTTAAAATAAGTTTCAGGACAAACGCATTTTTGGTCTAGGTTTGAGATGAAATGCTCTGGTAGAGACAACAGGATCTAACCTCGATCCCTGCAGTTATACCTGTGAAGATCCGAGCGCAGCGGTGCAGTAAGCATACAATAGCGGAGTTATTCTGTTATGCATAGCGTCAAGAGAAGCTTGGTATAAATACATAATGACAACTGCATACGGCCTGACGCCGCTCATTTGTTCCAAACAACAGCGCCACGTCTCCCCGCAAAACCACTCAACGTAATTACCTGCAATCATAGTTAATTATACTATGAGATAACGTTCTGATGTGCAATGTAAGAAACTCGAGTTCACACATTGTGATAGATACTTCCAAGGGTTTAAGAAAATTCTTCTGCTTACATTGAAATTATCGCCTTTGCAGAATTCAAAAAAATGAACCTTAAATATTTGATTATCACCATTCCCTTTGTATCTTTCTATAACTCTGAAAATATTGATTTATATTAAAATTAAGTATTTAAATAAATAAGTTTGAAAATGGTTTGTACATAGGGTAGAGAAACGTATGTGAATATAATGCCAGAGTTTTATAAAGTAAATATATTTAATATACGGTATTTTCATCATAACCATTAATCATTTTTGAGAAAACAGATACTTTTAAAAATATTACATAAGGATAGTTTGGAATCGGGAGAATTTTCTTGAAAACTTTCGGATCTCATCTTCAGAAGATACTGAACTTAAATTTTCAGTTTGGTACTTCAAATTCAGTTTTGAATTATATTGCTTGTTTTTTGTCTCATTCTGTTTACAGACAGATACATAAGTAGGACCTTTTTTTCTAAAAATACTAATTCTCTTTATCGAGACCATGTGCATACATTTCACCCAAAATGTAATGTCAATAATTCACCGTAAATACATGTTTTGAGGGATCCTGAATTCAAACAAAGCTTTTTTAGTAAAATGTCCATGTTTGTGACTCTGTGGACAGTATAGCTCAAAAACGAAAAGTTCGTTAAATACCAAATTTAATAAATAAGTTCAGCATCTTTTAAAGATTAATGAAAATTTACTAAAAAATTCCCCCGCCCCAAACTATCCTTTGTATGGGAAATTTTTCAAAAATTTTGATTTTCTCAAAAGTGGCTCTAACGATTTGGATTAAAATGCTGCATATTAAACATATTCGCATGGTATACAAAAAGTATACGTTATTGATTTAATCTAGTGTATTCCTTTATTTCTCCCCCACTTACAAGGAACGAAGGTGCCGGTCCCCATGGCCACGCTCGCTAAGGCGTCTAGCTTTGGTACTTCGTGGGCAGGGGATCGTGGGTTCGAGTCCCGCCTTGGACACGGGTGTTATATGTTTGTGCAATGTGTTTGTGTAAAGAACAGTAAAACCAGTAATCATAAAGGGGGTGATGTAAATAGGGGATACTACAGCGCCGGGGTCCTGACCAGACTCCGGTACTGTTTTATTTAAAAAAAAAAAAAAAAGTTTTTTGATATAACAAGTGCAGTGGTGGCTTCGTTCCACCCGCGCGGTAGTAATAATTTCTATGCTGGTATTAAATATTTTGTTCACATTAAAGATATTTAACCGTCTACTTCTGTGGTTATGCAAATTACATACTCTTCAAGTTTATAACCTTCCCATATCTTATGCACGTAATACACTTATGCTGCCTCATAATAACATACTAAATTGTTTCTCTCACACAATAAGTAAAGCTCTATTGCTATTTGGCCTTAATAGTTATTTGTATTATAATGGCTTAAATGGACTATTATTTGTGAGTGAGAAGTTTAATACACGAGCGCGTAAGCGGAGTGTTCTAATTTATCATGAGCAAATAATAGTCTACTAATATTAAGTGAAATATACTTATATTTATTATTATTATTATTAGAGTCATCATTACGAGGAACTGAATTTTAGTCGTGACGTAGGTAGTGCTTTGTTCGTTGCTGCGTAACCCCGCCGGAATAAACAGTTTCAATTCTGGTTGTTTAAACTCCAGCAAATAAATCAATAAATGGATGAAAATGGCTATTCCCGAAGAAGTTTTAGATTATGCTATAAAAGATGTACTTAGTTTGTTACCCGGAAAGTCAAAGGACTTATATGACGAGGCATTTTCATGTTTACTTTCTCTACACGTAGTATGTACATATATAGTGTATAAAGAAGGTATTGTAATGCACGCAAAAATTCAATACCGAGATTTCATCGGAAATACGTGTTTTGGTCCCCCTGAATCCAAAATAAGCATTTTTGGGAAAAGGTCGTGTGTGTGTGTGCCTGTGGACAGCATAGCTCAAAAACGACAAGCTCGTTGAATACCAAACTTGGTATTTAAGTTTGGTATCTTCCAAGGATGCGACATGAAGATTTTCAAGAAAATCCCCCACCCCAACTATCCTTTACATGGATCCTTTTTCGAAAAATTTGATTTTCTCAAAAATGACTTTAACGATCTTGATTAAAATTTCGTATATTAAAGATATTTACCTGAGAAATAAAATGTGTATCCTGAATTTTCTGGGAACAGCCTCTGAAGGCTACTACATTCTGCATGAATTTTACGGAATTTTTCATAACTGCTAACCCGTAAGAGATGGACAAAAACTTACCACACAAAAAATGTACAGCACTTTAAAATACGCTATTATGTTACATACATTTTTTTCGTGGAGTTGATCGCTTTTTAGATATTCCTTGTTTTTGGTTTCAGCTTTGAAAAACTTATTTTCTCATTCAAGAATTTTCCAACTCCTGTCCACACAAACAAAGTACAGTCACATAGCAACCAGCTTTTGATTATCACTTTAACCTATGGTACTCCCTTATTTCGCTTCTACTTACAAGGAAGCAAGTAATAAGACTATTTCTGCTAATTTTTTCTCGATTATCCTGAAGTAAATAGAAGCATAAGCGTTTTAACAATAATTTGTTGCAGAGATGTAGAAAAAGTCATGTGAAGGAAACACATCAGATTTTTAAAAGACGGGGAGCTGCCAAAGCAGTTGCAATAATTTACACTGACATAAAGACTCATTTTTTGTTGTTTCCTAGAATACATGAAAAACATACATGAAGTCTATAGGATAGGATAAAATTAATTGAGCTCACACGTTCGGTGACGAAGTCATAATAATGACGTCAGCGCTAGAGCTTCAAGGTTGTTTTGAGGTGATAGTATCGTCCTAAGCAGCACGAAGGGCTTAATTTTTCTGTATAAACAAAATAAATGTCTGTGAGGGGTCCAATTGAAAGTGTCTATCAAGTAACTTCCAATACCGGTCTTTCACAGTGCGCTATGTCCCGCAAACCACAAACCCAAACATTGCATGTTTTTCTGTTTGCGGTAGACCTCTGGGGAAACTGCGGTTTATGGGCTTTTGCCAAATCTACTCCTCTGGGGCGAGTTGTGCATATCCAAGGCAAACACATTTTCTCTCAGAGAAATAAACGTGAGGTTTCATTTTAACAAAATATTGTTTATGTGGTAAATAAATGTGTACACAATTAAAATATTCTTTTAAATGTAATGGTTGGGAATAGAAAAAAATATGTATAACATTCACATGCCTTTCTTTATCCATCTTCAAAAACTGTTAACTGCTATAAAAGCTTATTCCAATTACTATGTTTCTATCGAGGTAAACACTTGCAGAAATAGTTTTATTGAACATTTCCTTGTGGGTACAAGAGTATTGAACAAATGCAGTAGACTTCAAACGACACTCAAATATTTTAAGAGCCGATCGCTCAGTGATGCCTTGAAATTCATTCTCTTTATATGACCAGAAGACATAAAGAGAGAGAGAGAGAGAGAGAGAGAGAGAATACAACTTACATTATAAAAAACTGTAAGTTTTTAAAAATTCAAACCAAATAAGAATATCTTGGAAACCGCTATAAATAGTGTAGGCACATTAAAAGGTTACAGTTTTGGAGATAAGATATGTTTATCCCTTACGGTGTATGAGTTATGCAAACGTCATTCAGAATGAAGTGAACTTCACAGGCTGATAATGACTATTCAACCCGAAACATTAATTTATTTATCGTAGGGGTCCCTTGTAAATATTAATAATTTTAACAACTGCAATTAAAGTTAAGAATAAATATGATGCTAACTTCTAATTTATTATCAACTATCCCATAATAAAAAAATCCAAATCAGCAAATCCTATAGATAAAATTCTTATTATTAAACCGCATTGTTCAAAGAATTTCTAGATATTAACCGTCTACAACATATCGATCTATAAACTTGTTTGTTGGTCGGACAATGGCCGGAACGGAATTGCGGAAGAAGCCCAAACTAAGCGTAAGTATAATAACTCGTTTCCATTCTCTTTCGCGGGATGGTGATGATAAAAGGATACCAACACAGTCCTACCAGCAGGACAGAAAATACTCACGCTGGCACCGGGAATCGAACTCGGTACCCTGCGCCAGAGGCATGAGCGCTACTGCATTCAACATATACATTGTATTTTTCATGTTAACAACTTTAATATGTGACATTTTATCATCGTTAAGAGACATTTTTAAAGAAAATAAAAACAAATTCGAAAATGTTCCATAAAGGACAGCTTTAAGTTAGGAGATTAACGCAATCTACGTGAAATAAATGTTTATCGCATTATCTATTTTCTTCATCATTGGCTTCAAATAAACCTTTTCCAACTCCTAAGTCGCGTTTCATTTCATTTATCGCGAACATGCTAAACGAGTTAAATTTCAAAGTCTTCACAAAGCGATCTTTTTTTAAAAGATTTGCTATCGCTTAACCTACCCTGTACTCCTTGTCAATAACTTAGAAGATTTAAAATATAAATAAATAATGCAAATTTAGCTCTTGTAAAAACAAGGAAATGTTACACTCAATTACAGAAAGATAAATTCGTACAGAGATCCAGCCAAGAGATAAGACAGACTAGATGTTATCTTGTTACAGGTTCACTGTAATTCTTTTGTTGTTCAAGCTGACGTGAGCATTTAACGCGAACATCCACAGAGATATACAGCTCAGACGGTTGCGAATGTGGCTCGTATTCGTAAGATAGGATTCATCTGTCAGATTTGACCATTTTTAATTTCTACCGCGTAAAATGTAAATATTATTTAGAGAAGGTATTGTATGCCACCCATAAATTCCATACTGAGATACTGACAAAAGAAGCGGATCTCATTAAAACATACCCTTTGTTAATTTTTATCACATTAAAGATTTCCGAGATATTCCTGGCTATTCGTTTGAATTTTCAAAAATGTATAGCTTTCTAAAGTGTGTCGCTCTTCGTTGTATAGTGGATATCATGCTAGCTTCCTATACTCAAGGTCATGGGTTCGAAGCCGGCGGAGGATGACGTAAAACTCCTTAGCATGGCTTCCTTCGGAAGGGAAGTAAAGCAGTTGGTCCTGTGTCGTATATAAAAGAACCTCAAGCCATATAAAAAAGACCTCTGAGTAAAATTAAGCAGTCTTTCACGCCCGATATAAGCAGGTTCGGTGAGAACCACAGCAGTTAAAGAGCATGCATAAATAACACTCCATTTCGATTTCTTTCAGAAATGCTAATTTGTCATTGAATTGTTTCTCATGTGTGTGTGTGCGTGCGTGTGTGTGTGTGTGTGCACACATGCACACATAAATTTTCTCTCTTTATAATGTCATTATAGATAACTAAGGAGTGAGACTGTTACGTATTATATGCTTTTAAACGACGACATTAGGGTTTCTTTTTTTCCTTTAGGTACCTTTACTTTTCGTGTGCTGACTGGCGAAACAAGAGAATAAAAGAGTACACCTATTTCTGAAACGGCACCACGCGAAGGAAGCAGGAATCTCATTTAAAAGAATGCATTACAAGAGAGCAATGAAAGGGAAAAGAAATTACATGCTTAGTGCATTTAATTACCTGGAAGTGTGCCCTCTTATCCACAATATTTTACGCGCTACTGCATTTGCCTAGACTCTCTTGACCTATTTCCCGCAGCGCTTGCCTTATTGTGAGCTTGTGTTGCTATCACAATAACAGAAAAAGTGAAAAGCGAAATGAAAGCTTGGAAAATAGTTTCTCCATAGTGACTCGCAGAATAAAAATGCAATGTTGGTACTACTGGAGAAAATAAAGTAGCAACGCTAGCAGCGAAACTGAATACAAAACTTTGTTCAGTAAAACGAACATCTAAAACTGAAATAACTAAACCTATTCTAAAAAGATGGATAAATGTGAACAGAATAAAATCAAACGAAAAGGAAAATACTTCTGTTATGTTCCTTCTTTTGCATATAATGCCTTTGTTTATATTACAACTACGGCACTATAGCGTTGCGATGTCTGATTAGGTTCAAGCGACGGCTTGGATAATCGGCTGGTGACCCTTCCTGGAAGAGAGGTTAACTGCAATATAACTCTTCCCTGGTCTCTAAGGCAGAGTACCACACGTAGTCTTAACGGGTCCTTTGCAGCTTACTTAACTCCAGAAGAGAGGGATGAGGTGAGAGACCCAAAGGGAGACCAGATCAGAATAACGACTGCAAGTATAGATGGGTCCCAAACGGTTCCAGACTGAATGTCTCCGATAGTGGTCCGGCCACGATACCAGGAATAAATCTCTACAGTCTACAGTGTGCAAGCCACCATCCAGTCTCCCAGGCGACCGCATATGGAATTTGTGGACAAAGCGGCGCAGGGGCGGGTTTTCTCTGGTTTTCCCCACCATCGCATTCCAACGGTGCTTCATCTTCATTCCATGCATCATCAATGCCATCGCCTCCGACGTCATATGTATTAAAAGCGGGCGTTGATAAAATCATAAAATAAACCATCCAGCTGCAGCCTGCCGAACATCGTCCCCTGGTCCTTCAATCCTGAAATAGATAACAAGGAAGTGATCGGAACAGAATATGGAGAGGAAATTTGGACAAACTAATGATTCTTCCCAGTATTCTCCTTGTGACCCCTGAAATAAACCGCGGCTTAGGAAGACTGGCCACAGAAATCGAACCTACGACCTCCCGAAAGGACTGGCATACGTAACCGCGGTGCCACCAAGATGATGATGGCTCAGGGATAAGGTAATTCCATTTTGAAATCGCTAGCGTCCATCGTAGTCCGGATCTGGTCGCCCTTCATGTTTCCCCTTCATGCCTTTCTCCCGGTATCACATAATACAAATGGGTATACTGATATGACCCATATGGGTATTCCCTTATTTCCCTTCTACTTACAAGGAAGCAAGTAACAAGACTATTCCTGCTAATGTTTACCTAGATTGGCATGAAGTAAATAGAAGAATGTGTTTTTTAACAATAATTTATTGCAGAGATATAGAGGAAGCCATGTGAATGGAACACGTCAGATTTTTATTTTAAAAATGCTCAAGTTTGACATTTATATGGCATTTTTGGCTTATGCTGTTCTATAAACGTACGAACTTTTCTATCTTTCTCTACCACGTATACAGTAGAAAGAGAAGGATTGCATTTCACCCAAAAATTCAATACCTAGTTTCCACAGAAAATATATGTTTCGAGGACCACTGAATCAAAACAATTCAGAAAAATATCCGTGTCCGTCTCTGAACTGTGCAATAAATACCTAAATTGGTATTTAAGTTCAGTACATCCAAAAGATACGACCCAAACTTTCAAGAAAATCCTTCACACCGAACTACTCTTTCCATCAAACATTTTTAGAAAATTTTGGTTTTATCAAAAATGGCTCTAACAATTTTATTTAAAATGGCATAAATCTTGTAACCTCACTTGTTAAAAAGAAAATCTAAAAGTAAAATCTAATTTTAATTCCTATTACTTTACCTATATCAATAAATATAAGACATACATTTTTAAATATTTCAACTCAGGATCAATTATATTTATTTTGATTTTATAGTTTGTTGTTTGTTTGTTTAATGGTTCCTATACATAATCCCGCTTAATATTTTTCTGACAGAAAAAGTAAAAATATATATGAATGAAGTTAAAGGCACTTGCATCACGTGTCAATAACAGGAAGCGTAGATATTGTGTGTTACAGAATGTTATGACAGGAAATGACGTGAGTTTGGCACACTTGCACCTGTTTTACTGCACGGCACAATTAGTCTC
Source organism: Hymenopus coronatus (assembly GCA_030762935.1). Taxonomy (NCBI): domain Eukaryota; kingdom Metazoa; phylum Arthropoda; class Insecta; order Mantodea; family Hymenopodidae; genus Hymenopus; species Hymenopus coronatus. The sequence continues at coordinate 36,738,850 of CM060897.1, forward strand.
TTCCGGCCGACCCTTTGTTTTCCTCACTCGCTTTCTTCTTACCGACCCTTTAAATTAGCTAGGTGCTTATTTCATACTTTGACCTTTCTTTAAATAATTAATTGAACTACTGCATAACTTGTTTGTGTGTGTGTGTGTGTGTGTGTGTGTGTGTGTGTGTGTGTGTGTGTGTGTGGTCGTGAACACGATAACTCAAAAACGAAAAGTCGGTAAAATACCACACTTGATATTTAAGTTTAGCATCTTCCTAGGATGCGACATGAAGATTGTGATGAAAATCGTCCCACCCACACATCCTTTACGTTGAAAAAAAAATCGTAATTTTTTTATTTGTTCAAAAATGACTAACGAATTGGATTAAATAGAATACTTAAGATATTTATATGAAAAAGAAAATATAAATCTTGAATTTTCTGGGAATAGACTATAAGGACCTCTTTATTCTGAACGAATTTTGCTGAATTTTACAAAAACCGTAAAAGCTTACTACACAAAAAAATGTAGATCTTGTTAAAACACACAATTTATGTCATATACACAGATTTTTCTTCGTGGTGTTTACCGTTTCCGAGATAGTGTTAGTTTATCATTTCAGCTTTCCTTCTACAGGACTTTTTAAACTACTTGCCTGCAAAAACAAATAACAAAACAAAACAAAATATTCAACCACATAGCAACCAGCTTTTATAAGATTTGACTATCGTTTTAGCCTAGTGTACTCCCTTATTTCCCTTCTACTTACAAGGAAGCAAGTAATAAGATCATTTCTGTTAAGGTTAATCTCGATTAGAATGAAATAGAGGGAAAAATAAGTTGTTTAACAATAATTTGTAGATATGTACACAAAGTCATATGAATGGAACCCATCAGATTTTTTATGCTATTTTTTTTTTTTTTTTTTTTTTTTTTTTTTGTAATTTAACGTCCTTTAACCTGGTTTGGTCATATCGGACGATGAATGTAATTGATTATATGATGCTCAAATGATCTCGGGGTCCATGGAGCTTAAAGTTACTCGACATTCGTCTTCTCAGGATAAGGGAAAACCCCGAAAAAAACCTTACCCGGGTAACTCACCCTAAGCGAGATTCAAACTCACGACCTTTTGAACGTGAGGCAGACATGCTACCACCACGCTACCCAGGTGGGCTTATTTTTTTTTTATGCTATTTTCTTCAAAATATTCCTTAGGAAGCTTCTTATTCTATCTACTTCATGTTAATCGAGTAAAGAAAGGTTTACAGAAAAATTTTATTACACATTTTGTTATCAGTACAAAAGGGACACAGGAGGCTGAAGTGAAATCAAATGTTTAAAAAGCGGGTAATTACATTTAGCATTCACATCGCAAGAAACATAAAATGACTATTTCAGGTGCTAACATCTAGGAAATAATTAATGCTCCAAAAATATTATTTTACATAAATTATATATTTTAGTGATATTTGCGTGTTCTTGCACGTAGAACGTTTTTGTTACTTTTTATAATCTATCTTCTTCCTCTATTTACCCTACTCGTATGGAGAACTTACACTCTCGGACTTAAAAGTCAGCGCCTGAGGTTAGATGCCTATTGAGGAAGATACGAACTCTGAATAACAGAGAATAGCCTGACTGAGTGATCAGCCGGATGCCTGGTATGAGAGTGAGGAAAATGATATGAAAAGACCGTGAAATGGATGAAACAAACCAGGTGGTGCAATTAATGGCAGGAGAAATCGGAGAAATTTGAAAAACACCTGATGTGTTCCATTCACATGACTTTCTCTACATCTCTAAAACAAATTATTGTTAAAAAGCTTATTCCTCTATTTACTTCATGCTAATCGATTTAAAAATTAGCAGAAACGGTATTGTTACTTAGTTCCCTATAAGAAGAAGGGATATCAGGGAATACACTAGGCTATACTCACAGTCAAATGTTTTAAAATGTGTTTGCTATGGAATTGAATTCCGCTTCTTTGCTTCGCCAGGATTGACAGGTTCTCGTATGAGAAAAGTATTTTAAAACCGAAACCTGTACAAGGAGTATCTCGATCAAGGTTAACTCACGAAAAAAACGTATACGACATAAATTGTGTGTTTTAAGGAGATCTAGGTAATTTTTTTGTGTTGTAAGCTTTTGTCTATCTCTTACGGTTTACCAGTTATGCAAAATTCAGAAAAATTCATCCAGAATAAAGAGTCTTTCGAGGTCATTCCCAGAAAATTCAAGATATACAATAAATAACTTAAATATAAGGTTTTAATCAAAATGTTAGAGTCATTTGTAAGAAAATAAAAATTTTCGAAATGTTTTCCATGCAAAGGGTAGTTCGACATGGGGAATTTTCTTGAAAATCTTAGTGTCGCAACCCTAGAATATACCAAACTTAAATTACCAAGTTTGGAATTTAGCTGTCTTTTCGTTTTTGAGCTAAGCTGTCCACAGACAGACACACACACACACACACGGACATTTTTCTATTTTTTTTTTTTTTTTTTTTTTTTTTTTCAGGGAGTCTTAAGACATGTATTACCGGTGAAATCTCTCGACCAAATGTCTCTTTGCCCATCACAAATCCCCACATGCCATCTCCTTGAATCGAACCCTGCTACCTTAGTAAGAGGAGAGCATGCATGCACACACACACACACACACACACACACACACACATATATATATGAAGAAATTCCAAGCTATTTGCAAACACATTCAATGTATGCATTATGCCATGTAAATATTCTGTTCTCATCAATATCATAAAAAAACATTTTTCAGAGAGTAATAAATAACGAAAAACAAAGCCAAGTTTGGAGTGCTACGTGTTCTCTGTAAAATCCTGTGTAGCGCCCGAGCGCACACACACATTTCGTCCTCCGGGGTCTAGGGAAACATGCTATCCACTGATTCCCCATGTCGCGGGCTCAAAGCCGGCGGAGGGAGATGAATTTTTTCGGGCGTAAAAGTCCTTAGCATACCTTCCTTCGAAAGGTAAGGATAGCCGTTGGTCCCGTGTCTTAGATTTACGGCACATAAAAGAACCTCAAGCCTGACAAAGAAGCCTCTGAGCAAAATTAAAGCGTTTTTCACGCCCAATATGGAATGAGACGCTCAGAACCACAGTAGTTAGTGTATAAATAGCCCTCAATTTAGTTTTTACACACACAAACACACACACACACAGACTTTCTCACATATACATACATGCACACGTACATACACATATAAATATACATACACACATTATATACATGCTTATATATACACATTACATACATACATACATACATACATACATACATGCATACATACATAAATACATTACATACATGCTTATATACATGCACGCATTACATTATAATGCATACACACACATGCATAGACACACGACATTATATGCAATTTTTAGCCGAATTTAATATTTTCTGCTTGGCTCTGTACCTCAGTCAATACAACACCTGCTCGATATATGAGGGTTCGATTCCCGGCTGGTGAGGTAGGACTTTTCTCTAGCCCAGACTACTCCCTATCCTCCCCAAAGCCTGGAAGTATGAATATGTGTGAGTGTGACCTAATGATTAAAATTAAAGACAAATATAAATCCATACATCAGTACACGGACTAACATGATCTAAAGGAAAATACTTCCAGAAGGACTATGTAGTTTAAGGTGGGGTAAATTTGGTATATAAATATACTTACTATTCTTACATAAATAATGACTGCTTATAGGAAAATGACTCGCAAGCTAGACGATAATGAACAGAATTAATTACTCTTAGGCGAAGATGTTCTAGAAAACGTGTAGGAAATTGGGGAGGTGGAGGTTTTGCATCAGGCACTTTATTAGCAAGGAGAGGTCGCTAGGTTTAATGAGCAGGTCGCCCGGTCGTTGTGTTTGGCGGTTTAATGAACCACAGGCAGCGCAGGCAAACTTGTGCTATCCGACCCAGTAAATGTCTGTGGTTTCTGCTGGCTTGAGCATCTGGAGCTGCCTCTGATGATAATGATGGTGACCCAAACCTTTATCTCCTCGCGTTATTGCTATTCTTCTCTCTAACTCACTTCCCTTTACTCTCTTTGCAAACTGCAAGTGTTGTTTTGAAACCGGTAATAAAACGTCTTTCTTGCTGGGCCGTTAATAGAATTTAAAACATCAACAGAAGTTTTTACTACACAAGCTTCTACCTCTTCATTATGTTTGCATTGCCACTAGAACTAAACTCTTTCCTATGGTAACCGGTTTACCTACAACAATAATAACAAAAATGATTACAATTTCTTAAATATTCTTTATCGGATAAAATAAAATCAGATGTGCTCTATTCACATGAATTTCTCCACATCTCTGCAACAGATTATTGTTAAAAAGCTTATTCTTCTATTTACTTAATGCTAATCGAGAAAAAATTAGCAGAAATAGTCTTATTACTTACTTCCTTGTAAGTAGAAGCGAAATAAGGGAGCACCTTAGAGCAGCTGGTATTTATTCAGTTTGAATGAAATCTGTTAATCATATTAAAATAACAGAAATTCAATGACAATAATATTTTCAAACACATCTACACAGATATGTTAAAATTTCACTCCATGTTCCTTAAAGGCAAATTCCCCACCCCAGCCGGGAATTGAACCCGGGACCTTTGGATAAGAACACAGAACGCACTCGATCGCAGAGGCAGTCTCTAGACATGTATTATGCCGTAACAAATGTCTGCAAAATATGTTGAGCAGAAAATACTGGGGAAGAAAATTAACGGAAGACCTAGAAACAGAATGTTCAATGTAAAGGGTAGTTGAGGGCGGGAGGGGGATGATCTTAAAACGTATCTTTGGAAGGCACTGTACTTAAATATCAAGTTTGGTATTTAACCGACTTTGCTTCTCTTTTTTTCAGCTTATCTCAAAACATGAATTTCCGATGAAATATTGGTATCGAAGCTTTGGGAGGAATGCAATACCTTTTGCATCTTTTATGTTTACCGTACACAAGTACTAGATAAAATAAAAATGAATTGATTATGAAATATAAGGTAAAACTATTGGTAAATAAAAATGTATTAATAGATGGACAAATTATAATTATTTTATAAATCATTTAACAGAGAATAATTGTAGTAATATTAAGATTTATGAAAATATTCGAATAAAATTAAGATCTGGAATATTAGCCCTGGTATAAGAAATTAGGTGTCAGGGTACGGTATATACATTTTATTTTATTTCTTTTCTTTTGCATGGGGATCCGGATTCAGTTACTGTACCAGCGTGGGGATTTTGTGAAGGAATACCTTCTCTGTCTTCTAGGTACACCGTACATACGTGCTAGATAAAGTAAAAATACATTGATAATAACATATAGGATAAAACTATTGGTAAATAAAAATATATTAATAGATGGACAGTTATGATTATATTATTTTATAAATCATTTAATAGATGGTAATTGTATGGTCGTCTCCTTAGCGTGGTGGTAGCGCAGCTGCCTACCAAGCGGGAGACCTGGGTTCGATCCCCAGTACCGGCGTGGGGATTTTTCCCCCGCTGGGAGACCTGGACCGGGGTGCACTCAGCCTCGTGAGGTCCCTGTGGGGCCAATTGAGGAGCTACTTGATGGAGAAGTAGCGGCTCCAGGTCGTGAGGACCGCATTAACCGGCCGGGAGGGGCTCGAGGCGCTGACCACGTCTCACCCTCCAATACTGCACCCCATCCATGACGTCTGTAGTGGACCGAGATGGGGGACGCAGCGGCCGGGCGGTAGGCCAAGGCTCCCCGTGAGCTGTCGTGCCATGGAGCTATAGATGGTAATTGTGATAACTTTAAGATCTATGAAAATATCGAAATAAAATTAAGATAAGGGATATTAGCCCTGGTATAAGAAATTAGGTGCCAGGGTATGGTATATAGATTTTATTTATTTATTTATTACTTTCTCTAGTCCCATATGTACAATGTACATAGAGATAGAGAAGGTATTGTAATGCACCCAAAAATTTGATACCGAGATTTCACCGGAAATGTATGTTTTGGGGTCCCCTGAGTCCGAAAAAATCATTTTTAAAAAAAGCTACGTGTATGTGTGTGTGTCTGTGGACAGCATAGCCCCAAAGCGAAAAGACAGTTAAATATCAAACTTGAGGTTTAGTATCTTCCAAGGATGCGACACGAAGATTTTCAAAAAAAATCCCCCCACCACAAACTACCCTTTACATGGAAAAATTTCGAAACTTTTGATTTTCTTAAAAATGGCTCTCACGATTTTGTTTAAAATCCCGTATATTAAAGCTATTTATGTTCGAAATAAAATGTATATCTCAATTTTTTTTGGGAATAGCCTCTGAAGACCTCTTTATTCTGGATGAATTTTGCCAAATTTTGATTAACTGCTAAACCGTAAGAGATAGAAAAAAACTCACTACACAAAAAATGTACATCATGACAAAACATATAATTTATGTACTTTACGTTTTTGTTGTGGAGGTAGCCATTTCTGAGATATTCCTTGTTATTGGTTTCAATTGTGATGTACACTTAACTTTTCTCAGACAGGAAGTGTCCGTTTTTCTTTTGTTCTACTCCTGGCCAAGCAAAGAAGTGATTTGCAATGCCAATTGCATAACGATAGCTTTTAAAACATTTGACAATCACTTTAGAATAGTGCATTCCCTTATTCCCTTCTACTTATAAGGAACTAAGTAATAAGAACATTCTGCTAATATTTATCTTGATTAGCATTGTGTACACAGAAGAATAATCTTTTGTAAGAGGTTTGTAGAGCAGCTAGAGAAAGTAATGTGAGTATAACAATCATAATTTTTTTTTAGCATGGGGGACCCGGATTCGGTTACCGTTGGGGGTTCTGTGGTCTCTCCCATAATTCCATCAAACATTGAGCAAGGTCGCTGAGGTTGCGGCGGCAGTTGTTTCCCATCTTCCGCTCCGCCATGCCTGCACACCTAAAACTACGGCTGTACCGCGCGGTCATCCCGCCCCTGATGCTGTACGGCTGCGAGGTCTGGGGTTCGGTGGCTCGTTCCACCATCCGCAGACTGCAGACCGTGCAGAACAGGGCATTGAGGATGATATATGGCACAGACCGTAGATTCTCGTCCCACATTCTCCATTCCCACTCCGGAATCCCTTACATAGTGGACGTTGTGCGAGAAAGAGCTCGCACAATATACACTAAACTTGCTCCTCACCCAAATCCCCAGGTGAACACTCTCGGTCTTTACGACCACACGCTGCCTAGGAGACGCGTAAGCTACCGCCTTCCCAAGGACGCCTTGGGATGGTAGTTTTTCGGCCGCCTATCCCTTCTTTACAGCTCTACCCGCCAAGTTAAGCAGCATCGGGCCCGGTCTCAACTCGGACGGGTGACCGTCCAGTTGTACTCCGACCAGATCTGCAACACTGGCTTCCCCCACCCCGTACCTACATCCTTTCAGTTCTCCCCGCTTCTCCCCGCAAGCGGCTGGCCAAGTTAAGCAGCATCGGGCCTGGTCCCTCTCTGGGTGGGTGACCACTCCGGTAGGTAAGCTAGCCCGCGCCGGCTGCACAGAGGGAAACACCCTGCCCACATTACTTCGACACAGACATAAACGCTTGCACAAGACTACATCTTTTATATCACACGGGTAAACCCGCGAGAAAAGCGGATAGGTACCGGGGTGATTTGTCCCCGCCCGAGTACACTCGGGCGACTAGTTCCTGCTCCTGGCTCCTCCTGGACCTTCCAGATGAACACTTGTCATCATTGAGAAGTTGACCCGTAAATTATGGCACCTAAATAGTTTCATTCATTTGTAGAGAACACGTTATAAAAACACGTTACTCACCCCATAAAAAGGCAGGAAGAAGTTTACCCTCAATTAGTTACCACTGATCCTTCGTCAGCCCTCTCCCCCCAAATTCCTTCACCGTCGACACATGTTGACTTGCCGACAAAACAGTCAAGGAAAAACTCGAAGCACTTCCCCGTCTTCAGGCACTGGTATGGCAAGTGTCAGGTAGTAATGATGCTCTGGCAACGAAAAAACATTACCACCACAGTGTGATCAAAAATGTATGTGCCGACACTTCAACGGAAACAGGTGTCTTGGGATTTGAAACATCCATATACAAACTATTCTTACAAAACAATATTCTTTTATCTGCACCATGCTAAACGACATAAACATTAGCTGAATTGGTCTTATTACTTGCTTCCTTGTAAAAGGGAAATATGGTAATATATTATACTAAAGCGGTAGTCAAATATTTTAAAATCAGAGTGACACAATTGAGCTTCAATTCACTTTGCACATGGTCCCGTTTGAGAAAAGTTGGGTAGTTTAAAATTGAAAGCAATAAGGAATATGTCGAAAACTTCAACTCTACAAGAAAAATCTAATTTGCTCCATTCATATGTCTTTCTTTGCATATATGTAACAAATTATTGTTAATAGGCTTATTCTTCTTCTATTCCATGCTAAAACATTACCAAAAACTGTCGTATTGCTAAATTCCTTAAAAGTAGAAGGGAAATAAGGGAATAAACTACACTAAACCGACAGTGAAATGTTTTAAATTATGGTTGCTATGGGATTGAATTCCATTTCTTTACGTTGACAAGTTCCAAGTTTTATAAAAATTAAAATCATTAACAAGGAATATCTCGAAAACTGCCAACATGTATATGACGTAAACTGTGTGTTTTATTGCGATCTATATTTTTGTGTAGTAAGTTTTTGTCTATCTCTTACGGTTTACCACTTATGTAAAATTCAATAAAAATCATCTAAATTGAAGAGGTTTTCAGAGGCTATTCCCAGAAAATTCAAGATATACGAGGGCATACTGAAAGTCATGAGCAACACTGTTTTACAATCTTAATATTTATTTTTAAGCCAAACGAAATACATCATCATAATCTACAGACTTTCTTTCACTTTTCGACATAGTCTCCATTGTTTTGCACACATTTTTCCCATCGTTCTACAAGTTTGAAAATGCCCCTGTGATAGAACTCCGTTCCAGCTGCCCGCTGACCCGCACGCACTGCTTTCCGAATATCCTCCAGCGTCTCGTAGCGTTGGCCACGCATCTGCTCCTTCACAGAACCGAAAAGATAGTAGTCGGAGAGTGCCAAGTCGGGACTGTAGGGAGGATGTGGAAGAGTTTCCCACCCTAATGCCCTGATCTTCTCCATAGTGGCAAGGGCAGTATGCGGACGCGCATTATCCTCTTGAAGGATGATCCTCTTTCCAGGGCGTTTATCACGCAAAGCCCGACGGAGCTTCAGAAGTGTCTTGATGTAGCGGGCAGAATTTATGGTTTGTCCAGGTTCAAGAAAGTCAACCAGAATGCAGCCTTGTGCATCCCAAAAGACAGTTCCCATAACTTTTCCTACAGATTGCACTGTCTTCGCTTTCTTCTTCGATGGTGAGTTCAAGTGGTGCCAATCCATACTCTGGCGTTTCGTTTCTGGCTCATAGTGATGGGACCAGCTCTCATCTCCAGTCACAATACACGTAAAAAATTCATCACCTTCATTATGAAATCTCTGAAGAATGTTTTGTGCAATGGTTCTTCTCTGAAGTTTGTGGTCTTAGTCAATAAACGGGGGACCCAACGGGCACAGACCTTTCGATAACCCAAGCTGTGGATCATTTCTTGCACTGCACTATGTCCTATTCCAAGTTGCGCAGCAATTTCATTCACAGTGAAACGCCTATCTCCTGTAATGAGCTCATCAACTCTTTCCTTGTTGCGTTCTGTAGAGGCAGTTCGAGGACGCCCGCTACGAGGCGCATTTTGCAGACTCGTGCTTCCATCTTTGAAATGTTTCACCCATCTTCTAACACTGCTGGCACCCATGCAGACACCTCCATACGCACGTTGAAGTCTGAGATGAATTTCAGGAGCAGATTTTTCTTCTTTCACAAGGAATTCAATGACAGCATGCTGTCGAAACGAAACATCAATGTCAGCCCTTTTTCAAACACCGTCTGGGGTCACGTGATAGAAGCTAATGACGTCACAATATGTCAGCATGTGGCTTAAAGTCTGTAGATTACGATCCTGCAATTCGTTTCATTACATTGTTGAAATTTAAAGTTTTACAATGGGTTGCTCATGACTTTCAGTATCTCGTATACACATTTTATTTGTCAGGTAAATATCTTCAGTATACAATACTTTAATCAAAATCGTTAGAGCCATTTTTGAGAAACTCAACATTTTCGAAAAAGTTACATGTAAAGGGTAGTTGGGACTACGGGCATTTTATTGAAAATAAAAATTGGATCCTTGGAAGATACCAAACTTAAACACCAAGTTTGGTATTCAACGGTCTTTTCGTTTTTGAGCTATGCTTTTCACACACACACGCACACACACGAAATGGCCGCGACAATTGTAGCTCCCGCCAGTTGTGAAGTGCGCGGTGTGATTAGATTTTAGCTGGCAAAAGGATCGTCAGCTGCGAACATCCATCGTGAGTTATGTCTAGTGTATGGACCGGACATAATGAGTGACAAACAAGTTCCACAGTGGCGTCGAGAATTTCGAAATGGCAGCACAAATGTGCAGATGAACAGCGGAGTGGCACGCCTAGTATTCGGGCCGACGACATCATTGATCAAGTGAACCAAAAACTTCGAAGTGATCGGCGTTTGACGATTAGTCGTCGACTATGGAATTCCCAAATGTTGCTCGAACCACACTTTACAAGATTGTCACTGAAGAACTTGAGATATCGGATACTTTATGCGAGGTGGGTGCCAAAACTGCTTACCGGTCAGCACCAAGAGCAACGAATGCATAGTGCATGACAGTTTTTGGAGCGCTATAGACAAGATGGAAATGGTTTGTTTCCACATTGTTGCGGGAGACGGGGCATGTATAGTATATACCAACGCAGAACCAAAACAACAGTCAATGCAGTGGCGCCATTTCGGTTCACCCAAACCAAAAAGGTGTAAGGAATCGCTGTCCACGAATCGCAAAATGATGTCTACCGTGTTGTGGGACGAAAAGGGCGTCCTGTTGATCGATTTCATGGACCGTGGGACAACCATTACAGCTGATGTGTACTGCGCAACGCTTACCGAACTAAGAGGTACGATCCAAAATCGAAACTGTCGTCTGGCATCATCCTCCTCCTACACGACAACACACACCCGCATACCGCTGCCCAAACCAAAGAGAAGATTCAAAAGTTTCGTTGGGAACTGCTTGACTACCCTCCGTGCAGTCCCGATCTTGCAACAAACGACTATTTCTTCTTCCTGCATTTGAAACGGTGGCTTACTGGACAACGATTTCAAACCGACGATGAACTCAAGACGAGCGTTACCAACTGGTTCAGGTCCCACGCAGTAGAATTTTATGCCGAGGGGTTAAAGAAGCTGGTGCAGCGTTAGATGTGAACGGCGATTATATGGAAAAGTGAATTAGATATTATGTAGACACATATTACTGTCAATAAAAAACCTTATCTCATGAGCGATATTTTATTATGACCAAGCGGACCTTAGTTTTGGAATACGCCTCGTATCAAGTTTGCTAAATGGCCCTAAAATGCGTATTTCCGGAAAAATCTCAGTATCGAATTTTTTACATGAGCTTGAGAAACCGCAGGCGATGGCACTGGTGATACATGAAATGAAGGTAGAGCACCGGTGGAATGCGATGATGGGGGAAACCGGAGAAAAGCCGCCCCTGCCCCGCTTAGTCCACCAAAATCTCACATGTGGTCGCTTGGGATCGAACCCGGGCCGTTTAGGTGAGGGGCCACGGCGCGGCCTCAATACCTTCTCTATACACTATGTGTAGAGAAAGAAAAAAGTTAAAAACTCTATCTACCGATCGACATCTTCCACCAAAACCTCAGCTAGGCAGTGGTAGAGAAAATAAAAACGAAAGGAAGGATAAATATTAAAGTTGGTATTTAAACCGAGCCAGCACCTCTCAAGGATGTAAGCTAGGCTTACTGCTTCTCCCCACGCCGGCTTCTGAAGTCAGGAGTCCCTCGTATTTCCTGGAACAAGGGTCGGCATATTTTGTCCCATGTGTGACAGAAACCGCCCACTTGCATGTTTCCTCTCAGGAGTTTCTGACAGGAAATTCGGTCCTTGGGGGGGGGGCGGGGGATATAACAGTAGCAGCAGGAAAACCTTGCTGAAATATTCTTCTGCCAGAACTGAGAAGCAAACAACACACTCAACATGTTATACTGTAGGCTTTATTAGAACTGCTGAGTTATAAATCTCTACGTAACACAAGGATAACGGGATTTACGCTTTTATTATATTCTTGCCCGTTTACTTTCTCTTACAGTTATTTACAGTAGAGGAGGTATATTTCATCCCAAAGATCTCACCGAGAGATACGCATTTTGAGACACACTGAGCTAAAAAGAAAAGTAATTGAGTTCCATTCATATGACTTTATCCAGCTGTTCCGTAAATAAACCTTTCTTACAGAATATTTTTCTTTAATCTACAATGCTAATCGAGAGAAACATTAGCAGAATCGGTCTTATTACTTGCTTCTTTGTAAGTTCAAGGGAAATAAAGCAATATACTAGGCTAAAGCGATAATCAAATCTTTAAAAAGCTAGTTGTAATGTGAAACAATCGAAATTCGGTTCTCTTTGCTTGCCATGAGTGAAACAAAACAAAGACGAATAGAAAGATAGCTTCCCGTTTTAAAAAATCTGATGTTACACTCGCATGACTTTCTCTAGCTGTTCTGCAAACGTATTACTTAGATTATTATTTTTTCTGCACCTTGCTAATTGAGATAATCATTAGAAGAATGATCTTAATGCTTAGTTCCTTATAAGTAGGAAGAAAATAAGGGAATACACTAGCTTAAACCGATAGTCAAATGTTTTAAAATCTGTCGTAATGCAATTGTCATTGCAAATCGCTTCTTTGCCTGGCCAGGAGTAGAACAGAAGAAAAACGGACACTTACTGTCTGAAAACATAAGTACTTCACAACTGAAACTAATAGCAAGGAATATCTCGGAAACGGTTACCTCCACAACAAAAATGTAAAGGACATAAATTGCGTGTTTTGACGAGATCTATCATTTTCTGTATAGTAAGTTTTTATCTATCTCTTACGGTTTAGCAGTTAAGCAAAATTTGGCAAAATTCATCCACAATAAAGAAGTCTTCAGAGGCTATTCCCAGAAAATTCAAGATATACATTTTATTTTGGGATGTAAATATCTTTAATATACGGGATTTTAATCAAAATCATTAGAGTCATTTTTAAGAAAATCAAAAGTTTGGAATTTTTTTCCATATAAAGTGTAGTTTGTGGTCGGGGGATTTTTTTTAAAATATACCTGTCGCATGCTTGGAAGCTACTTAACCTAAATACCAAGTTTGTTATTTAACGGTCTTTTCGTTTTGGGGTTATGCTGTCCACAGTCACACACACTCACGGACATTTTTTTAAAAATGATTTTTTTCGGACTCAGGGGACCCCAAAACATATATTTTCGGTGAAATCTCGACATCGAATTTTTGGGTGCATTACAATACCTTCTCTATCCCTATGTACTTTGTACATATGGGCCTAGAGAAAGTAAACAGTTTATGTAGCTTAAAACAACAATATGGAATATCTCAGAAACGGTTCACTTTACAAAAAAAAATTATGATATTAATTGTGTGTGTTAACAAGATCTGTCAGTTATATAAAAGTTAAACAAAAATCGTCCAGAATGAAGAGGTCTCAAAGGCTATTTCCAGAAAACTTGGGAGATATATTTTGCTCGTCATAATAACATCCTACGTATTAGTCATTTTTGAGAAAAGCAAAATTTTCGAAAAATGCTCCATGCAAAGGACAGTTGAGGGTTGGGGTTTTCCGAAAAATCTTCGTGTCGCATCCTTGGAAAATACTGAATTTAAATACCGAGTTTGGTATTTAACCGGCTTTTCGTTTTTGAGTTATGCTGTCCACAGACAGACACACCCGGGCATTTTTATAAAAATATTCTTTATTTTCACAGGAATTTTTGGGTGGAATACAATACCCTCTCTACCTATTATGAGAATTGTAGATTAGAGAAAGTAAACATCTATGTGTTCTTATTCTTCTGTCTACTTCATGCTAATCAAGATAAACATTTGCCGAAATGCTTGTTATTCATTTACTTATAGATACAGTGTGAATAGGCAAATATATTGGAATCTAGCGATAATCAAATATTTTAAAATCCGTTCTTCTTGCTTAACCAGGAAAAAGAAAAACGAATAACGACTGCTCATTTCAGACAAATGTATCTATGGATTGGAACTTTGAAACCAATAACAAGGTAATGGTTTAGCTCCAAAATAATAATAATACTTGTTTGTGCTTTTGTTTTAACAAGATATACATTTTTTGTGTAGTAAGCTTTTGTCTATCTCTTATCTGCAAAAATCATGCAGAATCAATATCCTTAGAGCCGTTTTTGAGAAAATAAAAAATTTCGAACAATGTTCCAGTAACGGGTAGTTTAGAATGGAATGATTTTCTTCGTATTGCATCCTTGAAAAGTGCACATATAAAACATTTCATTTCTTATTTAAAGGTATTTTCCTTTTTAGATGCTGTTCAGACAGAAACATAGAACTTTATTTGAAAAAATGCTTTGTTGGGTTCAAGGGACCTCAAAACGCGGGAACACTACAGCTCAAAAACGAAAAGTCGGTTAAATATCAAACTTGATATTTAAGTCCAGCATCTTCCAAGGATGAATACAGCAAAGAGATCCGAAGTTCAATTGCATCACACAGCGACCAGCTTTTAAAGGAGTTGACTATCACTTATTTCTCTTCTACTTTAAGAAAGAAAATAATACGACCATTTCTAGTAATGTTTATTTCGATTAGCATGAAGTAGATAGAAGAATAATATTTCGTAAGAATAGGAATTAAAAATGTTCTTTTAAATTTTAGTTAAGTACATAAAAGTCATTTATGGACTTAACCAACCTGTTATTACCTCTGTAGTATGAAATCCTTGATAGGTTCTTTCTTGCAGAACAGATAAAACAGGTCACGTGAACGGAACATACAGATTTATTTTTCAACATCAATACATTTTTGCATTCGATGAAATCATTCCTTAAAGCAATGATACGCTCTTCCTGAGATACTTTAGAAACTAGGATTTTATAATGTTTCACTGCTTCATCATCTGATGACGAAAACTGAATTCTCACAATTGTCTTTAGTTTTTGGAAACAAAAATATATCACAAGCTGTTATTTCAGGGCACTATAGTAGAGGGACATTCAGGGAATCCAGATGCTCAGTCTGCATACATTGTTATGAAGTAATTTTTGGAGCGTTTTTCATGAACCTCTTCAAACATTTTCGGTAAATAGACATTTATATTTAGAACTGAATTAGACGACCAGTACAAGACATTCCAAAGCAAATTTGAAGAGAATTTTTTACTTCCTCCAGCCCGTACGTACAATGTACATAGTGGATAGCCAATATATTGTATTCCACCCAAAAAATCGATACCGAAATCACCGGCAATATATGTTTTGAGGCGCCCTGGGTCCGAAAAAAGCATTTTTAGAATAAGGTCCGTGCCAAAGTTGGTATTTAAGTTCAGTATCTTTCAAGGATGCGACACGAATATTTTCAAGAAAATCCCCCCACAGCCAACTACCTTTTACATGGAATATTTTTCACAGCTAGTTAACTAGCTAGACTGAAGGGCAATCTAACACCTTCTGCTTGTCGAAACAGATCCGTCGCTATATGACTTAGAACATAAAGCGAGGTAAAATGAAATACATAAAGATTTTATAAGAAAAATCGTTAACTGATAGTAAAATAATAATAATAATAATAATAATAATAATAATAATAATAATAATAATAAAACTATTAGAGGAAATCGAAGAGACTACAAGACCACGCCATGGCCAAATGGTTAGACCACTCGTCTCTCACCTAAACGGTTCCATCCCAAGCGACCGCATGTGAGATTTTGGTGGACAAAGCGGCGCAGAGACGGGTTTCTCCGTTTTCCCCCGCCATCATTCCACTGATGCTCCATATTCATTCCATCTATCATCAGTGTCATCACCTCTAATGCCATATGTAGTAAAAGCGGGCGTTAAACACACAAAAAAAAACAGACTATATGGGAATCAAAACTGTAGAAAGTATCTGCCAGATATAAACCTATATTTATTTTTAGAAACATCAATTTTATAAAGAATTTCAGTATCGTCCTATCAAAGGATCATGTACAGTTAGGCAGCAAATATCCGCTTGTTATGTAAAACTTAAATGTACACACGGGTGTTGGTGAAACGGTATGTCCACCTTGACCTCCCATCTGGAGAGAAGGTTCCCCAACAATTAATCGCTATGAGTAGCTAACCAAATCATAAAGGCTTAAAGAGGAAACGAGTGTTTGTGGTTGGTGGAACTTGTCGACCTTCTGACGGACAGCAACCTTTTTGTAACGCGCTCTCTGACTGTGGTTCTGCGGAGAATGGTCTCTCAGGCTTTGTATACAAATGAGGATCACAACAGGGAAAAAACTTTTCGTTTCTGCTAGTGAACACGCTGCAACAGAGATAGGTATCTATCTTGTGTGCAGAATTCTACACTTTGTCTTTGTGATAAACGTATTTACTTTCTCTATACGTACTAAGTACATAGTGTATAGAGAAGGTATTGTATTGCCCAAAAATTCGAAACCGAGATTTCACTAGGAATAGATGTTTTGAGACCCTTAAATTCAAAATATTCAGTTTAAGAAAAATTGGAATATGTGTGTGTGGGGGGACAGCAAAGCTAAAAAAATGATACATGGTATTTAAGTTCAGTATCTTCCAATGATGCAGCAAGAAGATTTTCAACAAAATTCCCCCACCCAAAAAATTTCATAAACTTTCTCAAAAATGACTAACGATTTTCATTAAAATCTCTTACATTTAATATATTCAAATGGTAAGTAAAATGTACACCTTCTATTTTCTGGGAATAGCCTCTGATGACATGTTTATTCTGGATGAATTTTGTGGAATTTCACATAACTGGTAAACCGTAAGGGATAGACAAAAAACTACTACACAAAAATGTAGATCTCGTTAAAATACGCAATTTATGTTTTATATATATATATATATATATATATATATATATATATATATATATTTATGGAGTTGACCACTTTTAAGATATTCCTTATTATTGGTTTCAGTTATAAATTATTTTTCACATACAGGAATTTATTAACTCTTGACAATGCAAAGAAATAGATTTCAACCGCATGGTAACCAGCTTTTATAAGATTTGACCATCGTTTTAGCCTAGTGTGTTCCCTTATTTCCCTTCTACTTACAAAAAGCCATTTTCTGCTAATGTTTATCTCGATTAGCATTAAGTAGAAAAAAGAATAAACTTTTTAACAATAATTTGTTTCAGAGATGTAGAGATTAGCATTAAGTAGAAAAAAGAATAAAAGTTTTAACAATAATTTGTTTTAGAGATGTAGAGAAAGCCATGTGAATGGAACACATCAGATTTTTTACTTTCACAACTACTCATAGACACAAGAAGTATTGTATTCTAGCAAAACATTCGATGTTGGGATTTCACCGAAAATGTATCTTTTGAAGTCCCATGAACCCAAAAAGTTGTATTCTACTTTCTCTACTTAGTACTAGGTACTTAGTGTATAAGTAGAGAACAATTGCATTCCCCAAAATTTTGATAACGAGATTTAACTAAAAATGCACGTTTTAGGGTCCCCTGAATAAAAAAAATAGAAAGAGGTTCATATGTGTGTAAAGTATTTTTCAGAACATGGTGGCGCTGCCCCACCCTATTTCCAAAGTAGGTCTGACTTTAAATTTTGCGGTTAGGGAGTTTGAGTTTAGAGCCAACCCTCGATGTTGCCAAATCTTGAACTTAGTGGTTCCTTAAATGAGGCGCGTTTCTAAACTTACGAACAGTGTCTCCAGGAAACAGATTTTGGTGTTGCCTCTCGCCCCTAGTACAGTTCGTCTTTTGTTTGCCAATGGTTATTGCCCAGAAGTAGGGGGGAGCGGTCCCATTTGAGGGCTATCATGTTTTGGAAAAAACCTTAGGTGTGTTTGGGTGTGTTTGGGTGTCGATAGCTCAAAAAAGAAATGTAGAATATCAAACCCCGTATTTTAGTCTAGCATCTTCCAAGAATACTACACGAAGAGTTTAAGAAAATCCTCCCGTTCCAAAATATCCTTTACATGGAACATTTTTCGAAATGTTTATATATATGATATATATATGTATGATATATATATGATATATAACATTATATGATATATGTTCCAAGACCAGAAGTGATACAAAAGAAATATGAAACGAAATATGACTTCCCGTTTGAGAAAAGAGTAATTAGTTTAAAACTATTTCGAAAACGGTTAAATCTAAAAAAAAAAAATGAATGCCATAGATTCTGTACTTTAACGAGATCTTCATTTTTTTTTGAGTAATACTTTTTTTTTTTTTTTTTTTCATATCTTATGATTTACCAGTTATACAAAAGTCACCCAGAATGAAGCAGTGGTTATTTACAGAAACTTCAAGATATATATTACGGCTGTTATAAAAATATCCTAACCACATGATGTTCTAATAAAAATTTTACAGTCATTAAAATTAAAAATTTTCGAAAATGTTTATGGAAATGTAGTTGTGAGGGTATTTTCCTGAAAATCTTCGAATCGCATCCTTGACAGATGCCGAACTTAAATACTAAGTTTGGCATTTAAATTACTTTTTATTTTTGAGTTATGCTGTCCATACACACAGGGCTTTTCGCCAAAAATGCTTTTATTGGATTCAGAGGTGGTCAAAACATGTATTTCCGGTGAAATCTAAGTGCCAAACATTTGGGAGAAATGCACTGCCTTTTCTATGTATGCACATTGTACATACGTGATAAAAAACGTAAAAAACAAAGTACAAAGAAAAAAATCTGATGTGTTCCATTCACATGACTTTCTCTACTTCTCTGCAACAAATTATTGTTAAAAAGCTTGTGCGTCTATTTACCTCATGCTAATCGAGAAAAAATTAGCAGAAATAGTCTTCTTACTTGCTTCCTTGTAAGTAGAAGAGAAATAAGGGAGTTCCATAGGTTAAAATGATAGTCTAAAGTTGGTTGCTATGTCACTGAGGTTCCTTTATTTGTATGGACAGAGTTGAGAAACTCCTGTATGAGGAAAGTATAAGTTTCTCGAAGCTGAAACAAAAAACAAGGAATATCTAAAAAAAAAAAAGCAATCAACTCTACGAAAAAAATGTGTATAACATAAATTGTGTGTTTTAACGTGCTCTATGTTTTTTGTCATAAGTTTTTATCTATCGCTTACGGTTTAGCAGTTATGTAACATTCCGTAAAATTCACTAATAATAAAGTAGTCTTCAAAGGTTATTCCCAGAAAATTCAAGATATACACTTTATTTGTCAGGTAAAGATCTTTAATATACGATATTTTAATCAAAATCGTTAGAGCCATTTTTTAGAAAATCAAAATTTACGAAAAATGTTCCATGTAAAGGGTATTTTGTGGTGGTATTTTTCTCAAAATCTTCGTCTCGCATCCCTGGAAGATACTAAACCTAAATACCAGGTTTGGTATTTTACCGACTTTTCGTTTTCGAGTTATTGTGTTCACACACACACACACACACACACGGACCTTTTTCTGAAAAGACTTTTTATGGATATAGGGGACCCTAAAACATATATTTCCGGTGAAATCCCGGTATCGAATTTTTTGGTGGAGTGCAATACCTTCTCTATACACTATGTGCATAGTAAGTGTAGAGAAACTAAAAAGGCATTTCGTTCATAGTGTTTTTTTATTATATGTTTTATATAACAGGAATTCTGCATTTTAAAGTACACATGTTCAGCTGTATTTAAAGTATAGCATTCGGGTGTTATACGGTGAATTAAGTACATAAATCTGTCCCCGCAATATAAACGCTTGAATAATGAATACCATGAGTCTATAAATTACACAGTTTGGGAGATAGACAATGGCTGATCCAATGATATCGAGCTTTATATCTATTATTTAAAAGGCGCTAAAATATTAATTAATTTACACGAAGTTTAACAGTTTTTATCAGTTATTGTGGTTTTTTTTCATAACTTTATAAGTTGCTTTACTACCCACAACCTACATAATAGGTAGAGAAGATGCAGCATTCCACGCAAAATTTCAATACTGATGTTTCACTTGAAATTAATGTTTAGAGGAGTCCTGAAGGAAAACAACAAAATCATTTTTACTTTCTCTACACGTACTATGTACGTACATAATGTATAGAGAAGGTATTGCACTCCACCCTAAAATTCTATATCAAGATTTCACCGGAAATATATGTTTTAGGGTCCCCTGTATCCAAAAAAAGCATTTTCAGAAAAAGGTCCGTGTGTGTCTGTGAACACGATAATCCAAAAACGAAAAGTCGATAAAATAGAAAACTTGGTATTTAAGTTCATCGTCTTCCAGGGATGCGACACACAAGATTTTGAGAAAAATTCCCCCACCCCAAACTACACTTTACATGCAAAAATGTTCCAAAATGTTGATTTTCTCAAAAATGGCTCTAAAGATTTTTATTAAAATATCGTATGTTAAAGATATTTACCCGACAAATAAAATGTATATCTTCAATTTTCTTGGAATAGCCTCTGAAGACTACTTTATTCTGAATGAATTTTACGGAATTGTGCATAACTGCTAAACATGACATGGACAAAACTTACCACTCAAAAAATGTAGAGCACGTTAAAACACACAATTTATGTTTTATACATTTTTTTCGTGAAGTTGATCGTTTTTGACTAATTCCGTTTTTTTTCTTTTTCTTTTTTCTTTTTTTTGGTTTCACCTTTAAAAAACTTACACTTTTCTCATACAGGAATTTGTCAACGCCTGTCCATACAAACAAAGAACTTCAGTCACATAGCAACCACTTTAACCTATGGTAGTCCCTTATTTCGCTTCCACTTACAACGAAGCAAGTAATAAGACTATTTCCGCTAGGTTTTTTTTCTCTCGATTAGTATGAAGTTAATAGAAGTATATGCTTTATGACAATAATTTGTTGCAGAGATGTGAGAAAATCATGTGAAAGGAACACATAAGATTTTTATATAATGGTCCTGTCTATCTGTGTGTGTGTGTGTGTGTGTGTGTGTGTGTGTGTGAAAAGCATAACTCAAAACCAAAAAGTTGGTTAAATATCAAATCTTATATTTCTTCCAAGGATGCGACTTGATCATTTTCAAGAGAATCCCTCCACCTCAATTGTCTTTTACATGGAACATTTTTCAAAAATGTTGATTTTCTCAAAGAATGTATCTTAACAATTTTGATTAAAATACTATATGTTCAACATAGGCAGTGCCATGGCTGAGTAGTTAGACCACTCGCCTTCCATCTAGGGTTCGATCCTAAGTGCCCGCAGGTGGATTTTTTTTTTTTTTTTTTTGTAGCTTAACGTCCTTTAACCTACTTGATCATATCGGACGATGGATGAAATTGGTGAAATGATGCTCAAATGAACTCGGGGTCCACAGAGCTTAAAGTTACTCGACAGTCGTCTCCTCAGGATGAGGGGAAAAAACCCAAAGAAACCTTATCCGGGTAACTCACCCTAAGCGAGATTCGAAATCACGAGCTGTTGGTTATGAGGCAGACACGCTACCACCACACTACTATGCGGAATTTGTAGTGGAATTTTGTATTGTTTTAAATCATTCAATACTTATACTTTAATCAAATGGGAATTCGTTACAGTTTTTCTTTTTTTTTACTCATGACATGTAAACAGAACCTAGTTTCAAAGCCATGACACAGCGACCCGAGTGTAAACGATTTGATTATCGCCTTAGCCTAGTGTGTTCTTTACAAGGAACTAAGGAAACCATTTCTATTAATGTTTATCTGGATTAGCATGAAGTAAATAGAAGAATAACATTTTGCAAACCTAGTTTGTTGTAGAGCTCTGTGAGTGCAACATATCAGGTTTATTTTCAGTTATTATGTTCTTTTAGGATATTTCATTACGTTCTTTAGGCAATTTATATAGCTTCAACGTCCAAGGTCTTGGCTTATAAATAATAAGTGATAGTGAGTATAGAAGGTCATGTGGCTTTTACTTTCTCTAATTCATACACAGTACATAGTAGGTAGAGAAGGTATTGTATTCCACCCAAAAATTCGATACCGAAATACACGTTTTAATATCTCCTGAATCCAAACAAAGGCATTTTTAGAAAAAAAAAAAAAAAAAGTCAGTGTATGTGTGTGGGTATGTGTTTGTGTGCCTGTGAACTCGATAACTCATAAACGTAACGTCGGTTAAATACTAAACTTGAAATGTGGGTTTAGCATCTTCATTTTCAAGAAAATCCATCAAAACTACCGTTTACATGAGAAAATTTTCGAAATTATGTTTTTCTCAAAAATGGTTCTAAGGATTTTGATTATAATACCAGTGTTTAAAATGTGTTCATGACAAATGAAATGTACATCTTGAATTTTCTGGGAACTCGGCTGAAGTCCTTTTCATTCGGAATTATTTTTACATAATTGATAAACCGAATAGATACACAAAAATGTAGACCTCGTTAAAACACTAAGTTTATGTCATTTACGGGAAGTCATCTTTCGTTTCAGCTCTCTTTTGTTTTACTCCTAACCTTTGCAAAGAGAACCAAATATCAATTGTTTCACAATGCGGCAGCTTTTTAAAAAATTGACTATCGCTTTAGCCTACTGTGATTCCTTATTTCCCTTCTACTTATAAGGAACTAAGTAATAAGACCATTTCGGTAATTTTTGCTTTCTCTATACGTACTATGTACAGTGTATAGAGAAGGTATTGTATTGCGCCCAAAAATTCGATACCGAGATTTCACCGGAAATGTATGTTCTGAGACTCCCTGAATCCAAAAAAAAAAAAAAAAAAAAAAAAAAAATAGAATTTTTAGAAAAATACCCGTGTGTGTGTCTGTATGTGTGTGTGTGTGTGTGTGTGTGTGTGTGTGTATGTGTCTGTGGGCAGCATAGCTCAAAAACAAAAAGACCGTTAAAAACCAAAATTAGTATTTAAGTTTGGTATCTTCCAAGGATACGACACGAAGATTTTCAGGAAAATCCTCTCACACCAAACTACCCTTTACACGGAAAAAAATTCGAAAATGTTTATTTTCTTAAAAACTGCTAACGATTTTGATTAAAATCTCTTATATATAAGTTATTTACTAGCAAAATAAAATGTATATCTTGAATTTTCTGGAAATAGCCTCTGAAGCCTACTTTATTCTGAACAAATTTTACGAAATTTTGCATAACTGCTAAACCGTAAGAGATGGACGAAAACTTAAAGCACAAAAAATGTAGAGCACGTTAAAACACACAATTTATGTTATATAATTTTTTTCGTGTTGTTTATCGTTTTTCAGATAGTCCTTGTTTTTTGGTTTCAGCTTTGAAAAACATACTTTTCTCATACTGGAATTTGTCAACCCCTGTCCATACAAACACAGGAATTTCAGTCACATAGCAACCAGCTTTTGACTATCACTTTAACCGTGGCACTCCCTTATTTCGCTTCTACTAACAAGGAAGCAAGTAATAAGACTATTTCTGCTAAGTTTTTCTCGATTAGATGAAGTAAATATAATAATTTGTTGCAGAGATGTAGAGAAAATCATGCGAATGGAACACATCAGATTTCTTCATGAAAGAAAAGTTTATTTTCAGAACAGATAGATAGATAACGCCATGTGAATGGAACACATAGGCATTTTAAAAAGGAGATTTTTCGACCGTTTAAGCAATTTTTCTTGGTGAAATGTTTAGGAAGAAATGAAGTACAGACATAGTGAATTGTGTTACCAAGCAACAGCTTGTTATCTGCATGCAGGATGACACATCGAACGTTATTTCCACCGCTTAACCAGAGTTCTGAAGGCTACAAAAACCTGCTCGTGACGTCAAATGGCAACATTCCAGCGATTGCACACAACTTACCTGATTGGTGAACGTTTCTTGCCGTCAGCGATGACATCACGGTTCGCATATTGTTGTTGTGATGTTGTTATTGGACGGTGTTGAAGGTGTCCGTTTGGTGTTGCCATGATTTCACTTTCGTCACCACCAAACACGATGCATTAGTGTAACTAACGTTACGCATTATTATATACCAACACTACGAATATGATTATTTAAAATGCGCTATAACAGAGATTAATATACACACGAGGGGTGGATGGGGTAGACAGTTGAGCTTTGAATCAAGTTGTACAATAGCCTACTACATAAAAGAAAGCACGTGTTTGCATTGACACTAACAAACACTTGAGCACTATCACACACACAGATACACATACACGTGGTGTCCGCGCACAGTCTGGTCGCACGGACGACCGACAAGCAACTGGCTGGATGCCGGAGCTGGCTGGGCAAGCCAGGCCCTACCCTACCCTACACTTATTACCTGTTCCACGCAACTCGCTCTCTCATTCGACGAGTGTTTACACATAGAGGTGAAGGTCGCACTGCAGTAACCACCCTTATAACATACCACCTTCCAAAAAAATACAAATATTTAAACAATAGTAATATCATATTTGTGGTCGTCTCCTTAGCGCGGCTGCTTACCATGCGGAAGACCTGGGTTCGATTCCCAGTACCGGCGTGGGGACCGGGGTGCACTCAGCCTCGTGAGGTCCCACGGGGACCAATTGAGGAGCTATTTGATGGAGAAGTAGCTGCTCCAGGTCATGAGGACCGCATTAACCGGCCGTGATATATATATATACACACACACACACACACACACACACACACACACACATATATATATATATATATATATATATATATATATATATATATATATATACTTTTTTTTTTTTTTTTTTTTTTATCCTAGCCCACGTGTACAATGTATATTTTCGTAATCGACTTACCCTCCCCGTATTTGTAGGACTGACACCCACTAGAACTTACAAGCCAATGCCTGCCGGTCCCCATGACCGCGATGCCTAGTTTTGGTGCTTCGTGGCGCAGGGGATCGTGGGTTCGAGTCCCACCTTGGGAAATTAGCGGGTTTTCTCCGAATCCTCCGGTTTTTCCGCCACTCATTCCACCAATTGCTCCATCATCTTTCCTGTCGCTCACATTTCAATTTTCCCGCAAAGATCTTTCCAACACTTTTCCATATCCAAAATATCCCACATGATGTAATTTTTCACCAATTTGTTTCAAATTTTTATAGGGCCTCTAAAAAGTACATTAAAGAAAATGTCATTTAGTTTTTCCAAATAATGCTCAAATTTGGAGCAATAAATAAGCAAATTTTGAAAAAATTATGAATTTTGGAGAGTACGAAGAATAAAACTAATTCTACAAGAACTACAGTAAGATAGGCATTTTTAAGCTCATTCACTGTAACACTTAAAATTGTTTTATAGCCATAGTTTTCAGAATGCATCACGTGGCTCATTTTCATTTCAAATGTATTTGGAGTGTAAAATCGTTGTTTAAATAGCCATAACAAGCTAGAATTTTGATACATGCAAAATACATCACTATGTGTACCACCTCACGCTGTAACTTTATCAAAATTTGTGAAAAATTAAAACTTTTTTTTTCATAATAAAGTGTAAAGATTATAACATTTTAAGAAAAGATATAGGTAGTATTCTCCACTTAGCGCACTAACTACTAATTAAAACACTCTATACATGCTCATAGGGACTCCCAAATATAAACCTTATTTTATCGTAAACCTTTTACTGTCTCAGCACGTATGTGCAATGTACATAGTAGGCAGAGAAGGTGTTGTACTCCACCTAAAATTCGATTCCGAGCATTCTCCGGAAATATATATTTTGAGGTCTCCTAAGTCAAAAAAGCATTTATAGAAAAGCATCCGTGCACTTGTGTGTGTGTGTGTGTGTGTGTGTGTGTTTGTGTGTGAGTGAGTTTTGTGGTGACTATCTCTCTACACTACACTTAAAAATGTTTTCCTCCCCCCTTCCAAGGGACCAACAAACTAGTGATATATCCATATATATTTGTGGAATACACCTTATACTGGTAAAGAAAATAAAACATGTTTACGATCAGAAGTTGATGACGTGACCATGTCTACAAACTAAATATAAAACAGATAAAATAGTTCCAAATAAGGTTTCTGAGAACGAAGTGAATTTATTACTTAAGTCAGATTGTTCAAGCTTGGATATGCTCCTGAGAGCAGTGAAGCCTTGCAGAGGTCTGCCTGCACCATGCAATATAGCTCGGCACTGTGGCAAGCTTTTATTACGGCTGAATAAAATGTTGCATTAGGACGCTGTAATTTCAATTTCTTCGTCGAATTCTATATATTTTAAAATACAAGACCCAGAGAAAGTCCTTCCTTTTTGGTAAACTGTTTTTTCCACAATATAATCGACGGGACATCGATATAATAAAGGGACATATGCCATGAGAAACGATATAACTTCAAAACTGGCAGGAAGAGCAAGAATGTGTATTATAGCATTCACCCAGTGACGTGTTGGCTGTCACGCTCCCCCTCCAACCAGACTTAAAGCACTGTTGCTGCGTACACGTGAGTACTCGTATAGTCAAGCAGAGTGGGATGTGCTCCATTCATATGGCTTTCTCTACCTATTATATTAAAATTACTCTTACAAAAGCGCATTTGTCTATCTACTCCATGCTTAACAAGATAAACATTAACACAACTAGTCTTTTTACTTATTTCCTTGTGGATACAAGAGAAATAGGGGAATGCACTAAGCTATAACAATAGTAAAACATTTTAAGAGCTGGTCGCTAAGTGATGAATTGAAGTTCCATTCTCAGGAGTAAAGTTAGAAAAAGAAAAGCAAATGACTAATTCTCATTTCAGAAGAATATGTGTGCTGGAAAATTTAAACCAACAAAAAGGAATATCTCAGAAATAGTTAACTGCACAAAAAAATAAAACAAAACGGATTGGACATAAATTTTGGTTTTAACGTGATCTACATTTTATATGCAGTAGATGACTTTTTGTCTATCTCTTAAGTTTACCAAAAGTCATACAGAATGAAGTGGGCTTCAGAGGCTGCTCCCAGAAAATACAAGATATTCTATTTGTGACGTAAATGTATTTAATAAGTGGTATTTTAATTAAAATCGTTAGAGTCAATTTTGAGAAAATCGGTAACTCGAAAAGTTATCTATGTAAAGGGTAGTTTGGGGTGGGTGAATTTTTATTAAAACCTTTGTGGTGCATTCTTGGAAGATACTGAACTTAAATACCAAGTTTGGTATTTAACCGACTTTTTGAGTTATGTTATTCACACACACAAACATACGCATAGATGAACCTTTTCTTTAAAAAAAATCCCTTTTTTGGGCTCAGGGGTCATCAAATCATGTATTTCCGGTGAAACCTCGGTATCGAATTTTTTGGGTGGAATATGATAAGCTATCTTCTCCACCCACTACCATCATTGTACGTGGTACAGAAAATAAAAGTGATTGAAACGCTGTGGACATTTTTAAAAATAACTATGCCACAGAAAGATACGTAATTCACAACCTTTCAAAATTTACCTTGACTATTCCATTCACACGTCGCGAATTTGATACTGACTCAATAAGTTTAGCAATCGCATATCAAGGTGCCAGTTTATACTTTTATCAGATAAAACGTCGGCTTGTTTCATAGCTTTCCAATTTGGATATTGTGTTTTAATTAATGCGCATTCGAATATTAAGTACCCATTAAAAAAAGTATGATGTATACCACTCACATGACTTTCTCCACATCTCTGCAACAAATTATTGATAAAAAGCTTATGCCTCTATTTACTTCACGCTACTCGAGAACAAATTAGCAAAAATAGTCTTATTACTTGTTTCCCTGTAAGTAGAAGCGAAATAAGGGAGTGCCTTAGGTTAAAGTAATAGTCAAAAGCCGGTTGCTATGTGACTGAAGTTCTTTGGTTTATATGGACAGGAGCTAACAAATTCCTATATGAGAAAAGTAAGTTTTTCATAGCTGAAACCAAAAACAATGAATATCTCAAAAACGATCATCTCCACGAAAAAAATGTATATAATATAAATTGTGTGTTTTAACGTGCTCTACATTTTTTGTGTGTTAAGTTTTTGTCCATCTCTTACGATTTAGTAGTTATGCAAAATTCATCCAGAATAAATTAGTCTTCAGAGGCTATTCCCAGAAAATTCGAAATATACATTTTATTTGTGAGGTAAATATCTTTAATACATGATATTTTAATCAAAATTGTTAGAGCCATTTTTTAGAAAATCAAAATTTTCGGAAAAAGTTCCATGTAAAGGGTGGTTTGGGGTGGGGGGATTTTTCTCAAAATCTTCGTGTCGCATCCCTGGAAGATACTAAACTGAAATACCAAGTTTGGTATTTTACCAACTTTTCGTTTTTGAGTTATTGTGTTCACAGACACACGGACACACTGACACACACACGGACCTTTTTCTGAAAATACTTTTTTTTTTGGATACAGGGGACCCTAAAATATATATTTCCGGTGAAATCTCTGTATCGAATTTTTGGTGGAGTGCAATACCTTCTCTATACACTATGTACATAGTACGTATAGAGAAAGTAAAAAATATGGTTCCATTCATCTGACTTTCTCTAGCTATTCTGTAACAGATTATTCTTACAAATTCTGATCTTTCTCTCTACTTCGTGCTAATCAAGTTAAATAGAATATAGCAGAAACGGTCGTATTAATTACTTTCTTATAAATACAAGGGAAATAAGGGAACACACTAAGCTAAAGCGATAGTCATACGTTTTAAAAGCTGTTGCATGTGACTAAAATTCATTTCTATGCATGGCAAGGAGTTATCAAATTCCCGTTTGAGAAAAGCTTCAAGTATTTTAAAAACCGAAACCAATAACAAGGAATATCTCGGAAATTGTTAATTCCACGAAGAAAATGTATATCACGTAAAGTGTGTTTAACGAATCTACATTTTATGTAGTACTTTTTTGTCTCTTACGGTTAACCAGTTATGCAAAAGTCATCCAGAATAAAGAAGTCTTCAGAGATCATTCCCAGAAAATTCAAAATAGTCATTTTATTTGCAATGTAAATATCTTATATACGGTACTTTAATCAAAATCGTTAGAGCTATTTTTGAGAAAATTATAATTTTCGAATTTTTTTCTACGTAAAGGGTCGTTCGAGATTGAGAGATTTTACTCAAAATCTTCGAGTCAACCCCTTGGAAGATACTAAACTTAAATACCAAGTTTGATATTTTACCGCCTTTTCGTTTTTGAGTTATTATGGTCATATACACATGAACAAAACCACACACATACACGCACGGACCTTTTTTCAAAAATACTTTTAGTTTTTTATACAGCGAACCGTAAAGTGTGTATTTTGGTGAAATCTAGGTATTAAATTTTTGGTTGGAATGGAACACTCTTCTACCTATGTACATTGTAAATATGTAATTTACGTAGAGAAAGTAAAAATTGTGTTTCAGAAAAGAATATCTTCATTGTGTTCTGATTTTTACTTATTTTAATTTTAAGCTTAACTATTTCATTAGTAGCCCTGGTTAGTATTCCGTAACATATTCGACAGATCATTCAATTAGTATGCCATGCTGTGACAGCTGACAGAATGGTGGTTTGATTTTAAACACCACATCTAAGAAAGTATCTGTTATTTATATAATGTATTACATTTTGTTCGTGGAGTAGTCTTAATAAATTCCATTATACGTTGTTATAGTATATAATAGTTGTTTATGCAATCCTAATATTAAAACGGTTTATTATGACATCATAGATCGTGCAAAATTACCCTATTTCTGGCACAAGTGCCAGACACTCAATGACGTCATTACCATGGAATCAAGACAGTAATGACGTCATCACCGCCACAGCATACTTTTCGCCAATGTGCCTGTAAGAAAACCTGAAATCGTCACTCTCACAAGTGTAGCAACATTCATACACAAGAATCACCTCATTAAATGTATTTTAAAAATAAAACCAGCAACAATATACTTTTATTTTCTGGAATTTATAAATTCTCATCACTCTTGACTTCGTTCAAAATGCCAAGCGGAATGAAATTCATATTTTCAAATGTTGAAACAAATTAAACATCTGCTTAGCAACTATATTACGTCATACTTCTGTGATCTCTGATATATTATTATTCTTCATTTAGCAAATCTATTAATTATTTTTACGTATTTTAATGCTAAAATTGCATAAAAATCTGTAAACATTTGCGTGCTCGCTTTCGTTTACGTGTTGAACATATACTCGTATCATAATCAGTCAGATTATGTTACATAAATAAATATTATGGTATAGAATTAAAAGCTAGAATTTTATTCTATGGCTGCAAAACCAGCGCAGTGAGTTGACAACTCTACGAGCAGAATAAAACTACTTTGAACATGCGTATCATACACTATTTTATAGGTAATCGACAATATTTATAGGAAAATTATATGAATTGGATTATTTTTACTTATTTCGTATTTGTGCTGCTCAGCGCGGCTGTGATGATCACCTATTTAGGTTTAACCTCAATGGAAGAAAAACTTATACATAAACAAGGATAAGAAAGCAATTCGGCTTTTAACCTCCACGCATCCATTTCAGGAATGCCTTTAGTTTATAGCATTCACTAATGTTTGTTACCTTTGTAACTGATCAGAGTAATTTTCCTATATTGTTGAAGATATCCATGTTTTCGCTTATCTTCAAAATATGCTCATAATAATTATAATGAGTTAGTTCATTTCTTACATTGCACCATTGAAGAATCTGTTGTAAACACTATTTCATATTGTTTCCTTGACTTTCATGGCAGCAATTCTAATTAACCTCTCCGCTGCTTGTAAAATGTCGGTTGGTTCTCAAAGATTCCGCAATTATTGCATGCAGATTAGCCATAATTACATCAACAATATCTACAAGTCTCTTGTATAATTGTTGTTTTATAGACACCTTTTGTAATCTTAGTTCCATCTAGCATATATCCACAAAATATCATATTATAATACAAAAGCTAGTATATAGGACATTATTTAGGAAGTTAGAGTCAAACTGAAAAATTCAATGCCATAGCCGGGAGTTGAAGTACGAATCTCCTGGTCTCCGTCCATTTGCTTAACCATTGAGCTACAGCATTCCGATACAGCATTAAATTCCCCAACTGACTGGCGCTTTTCCCGGTAAACCATAGAAGGAGATCTCAAATTATTTTGAGATGACATACTCCAATGGCGACTTATATGTTGTAAGTACTTTTAAGTTCCGGGCTCCATAGTTTTTAATCAAATATTAGGTCAATTAGCGTGTGGTTTACCAGGAAAATCGCGAGTCAGTGTGGAATATTATACTGCATCGACATGTTGCCATGGTAGCTCAGTGGTCAGAACCATTGGACGACGACCAGAAAATACGTGGTTCATTTCCCGGCTATGACTTTGAATTTCTCAGCCTGAATATACCTCTCCAATACATACATTGTTCATTCAATTCAAGCACAATTTCTCATTTTATCTTTCTTCTTAATCCTCGTTATTATTATTATTATTATTATTATTATTATTGTTAGTTATTATATGCTCATGTGTATATATATATTCATTTTTCCGTCAATCCAGATCAAATGTTTCAATACATAGCTGTTATTTTTTAATTCTTGTAAGATTATTTTGTTTACATTAATGCAAATGATATTTACACTAAATTTAAATTAATCTTCTGTTAATCTTCCATTAAAATTCATTTCTTTTTCTTGCCATCGTTTTTTCCATTATATGCCATCCATTTTATTATTCAATAAATTGTCATTTTTTGATTAAATCCGTCATTATTATTGAATTATTAAAATTTGATGTGTTTCACTTTAAAACATATTATGCTTTTATGAGTTTTTCCATGGAAAAAGTTTAATGTCAAACCTTTTCTTCTCCATCAAATTAGAATTAATATATATTTTTAAAAATGTGATCCATTACTTAATAATAATCTTCACATCTGCCAGGAAATCAAAGTAGGTAAAAGTTATACTTTTATAAGACTCAGAGACATAATTTAAACAGCTTATTTCATAAACAAATATAGCTTTTCGAGAAATGCTGTCTATTTCATGCCATACGGCCAGTGGAGCGAGATAATGTTCACTGAAGATCATTCTTGACGACCAGGTGGTTCTGCTCAGTTGTAAACATATGAAAGAGAGAGTACATGCAGATTTTGGCTACTCTCCGTCAGATATTGGCACAGTTGAAATACCTTTGGCACTATTCCATATGCGCCTAGGAATAAGGGATATCTTTTATAAAATCCTTCTAACACAGTTCATACCTGGATCAAAAAGTAATATATAATATGTTATAGTCACACTATTTCCTCAAACCACTAACATTTCATTTCCATATGTGATCTAATGAAAACTCTTGTTTTGTAACTATCTCATCTTCATCATGATGTTGGCAGTAATGCTTTCAATACATTTTGTTGTTGTAGAGGTATATTGACATTCAGCTGTTTTGTATAGCCTTTCTTGACATTACATACGCCTTGTATAAGTTACAGCCAATGCTACGATAAAAATCTATTCGTTGCTTTCACAAGTCTTTCTCAAGCAATTAACGTTTACTTTTATACATAAATACAAAAAATTCTCGCAAGATCTTATATTTCTATCTACTTCATATTAATCGAGATAAACATATGCAGAAATGATTCATTACACATTTCGCCGTAGAATATTTTAAAATTAGGTCGCTGTGAAATTACACGCTCTATGCGTGGCCATCAGAAACAAACGAATGATAATTAAAAACACAAAAGAGTCAAAGCATTTCAAACCAGTAACAATGAATGCCATGGAAATGATTATTACTACAAAAATTTGACATAAATTGTGTTTGAACAATATTTACATGCTTTGTGGAAAGTTTGTATATCCCTTAAAATATGTACAAAACGAAAGATAAGATAACACAGACTAATAACATAAAATTCAAGGTGTACTGTTTACGTATGGTATCAGACTGAAAAATTCAGTGCCATAACCGGGATTTGAAACACGATAAAGTTGGAGAATTTAGTACTGTGCCAACATGTTGCCATGGTAGCTCAGTGGTCACGGAACTGGACGGAAACCAGAAGATCCGTATGCAAATCCCTGCTAAGACACTACATTTTTCAGTCTGACTCTACCTCTCCAACTTCTGATCCGCGTGGCTAGTGTGAAAAAAAGAATTAATTCACATTAAGTGGCCTAATAGTTGGTTAACTACAAAGCTCCGAACTTAAGTACTTATGGACTTTTTAAATCATCATTGAGGTATAATATCTTAAAATTTGCGATCTCTTTGTGGTTTACCGGGAAAAACGCGAGTCAATTGTATTTAGTGCCGTACCGGTACGCTACCACGGTAGCTCGGTGATAGAGCAACTGGACGGAAACAGAAGACGGTGGATCAAATCGGCTTTGGCGCCGAATTATTCTTTTATCTACATAATGCTATTCTAGTTAAACGTGGGTTACTTACTTCTTTCTAGTAAAAGTTAAATAAAGCAGTACAATAAGGTAAAATAATAGTCAAACATTTTAAAACTGCTTCGAGGTTGAAATTTCGTTCTACTTGCATGATCAGAAGTAAAACAAAAGAAACAGGAATAACAAACTCGCAATTGAGAAAAGTTTAAATATTTTGAAACTGAAACCAAATAACAAGGAATATCTTGGCAATGGTTAATTCCACAAAAACATGTACGTGACAAATTGTGTTTTATAACAAGGTCTACAAGTTCAGTGCAGTAAGATTTTGTCCATCTCTTACGGATTACTTGTTATGCAATACTCATCCAAAATGAGGAGGATATTTCCAGTAAGGTCAAGATATACATTTTATGTTTAATGTAAATATATTTAATATACGGTATTTTAATAAAATCATTTCAGCCGTTTTTGTTAAATCAAACATTTTAAAAAAATTCCTTAAAGAGCGTACTTAGAGCTGGGGGGATTTTTTTGAAAATCTTCGTGTCGCGTCCTTGGAAGATACTGAACTTTATTATCAAGTTTGCTATTTAACAGACCTTTAGATTTTTGAAGCATTCTGTTCAAACATATACATAGAGTTGCAAGTACACGTACACCTTCTTAATTCCCTTACTTCCTTTTACTTTCTCTAGCACGAATTTACAATATACACAGTAGGTAGAGGAAGTATTGTATTCAAGAAAAGTTCGATACCGAGATGTCACCGAAAGTACATGTTTTGAGGATCCCGAATCCACACAAAGCATTTTTAGAAAAAAGGTGAGTGTAAGTGAACTCGATAACTCAAACACACAAACACACATGCGTTTTTTCTGTTAATACAGGAGACCTAAAACGTGAATTTCAGTGAAATCTTGGTATCGAGTTTTTGTGTGGAAAGCAATAACTTCTTCACCTATGTACTATATACGAGTAGAGAAAGTAAAAATACACATCCACTTCTAGAGATCTATGTGGTAAACTAATTGAGAATTGGTTTTTTACACATAGCCGTGTGAAGGACAGAAGTTGGATAGGTAGAGTCAGACTGAAAAATGCAATGCAATAGCCGGTATTTGAACCACAGATCTCCCGATCTCTAGCCGGTTGCTCTGCCAATGAGCTACCATGGCAACATGTCGGCATAGCATTGCATTTCTAAACTGACTCGCATGTTTCCTGGTAAACCACAAGGTGATCTCAAATTATTTTGCGATGACAACCCCAATGGTGACTTACAAAGCTGTAACTACTTTAGACCCAGGATTCATAGTATGGCCAACTATTATGGTAATAGCCGTGTGAATGACAGGAGTTGGATAGGCAGAGTCAGACTGAAAAATTCAATGCCATAGCCGGAATTTGAACCACGGATTTCCCGAAATCTAGCCGGTTGCTCTGCGACTGACTCGCATATTTCAATGTTATGCCGGCAATGTTATGGTAGCTCAGTGGCAGAACAACCGGCAAGAGATCGGGAGATCCGTGGTTCAAATCCCGGCTATGGGATTGAATTTTTCAGTCTGATTCTGCCTATCCAACTAATTGAGAATTGATATGTTTTCAAAGTTCGATATTAATGGCATTAATGATAGCTCTAATTACAGAATAACCGCAAGCAATTTTATATATTAATACGAGCATTACAGTGTGCACTAAACCCGTATTTATATTACTTCACAGCTAGGTTATCCATTATAAGGGTCTTTTAAATCCTAATGAAAAGTATAGTATGTTATCTAAGCTGCAGTTACTTCACGCATAAACCTTTAACGTATACAGGGTGTTTCAAAAATACGGGGCATAATTTCAGGTATATATTTCCCACATGTAGAGAATCAAATTAGTTCATTATAACATGTGTCCGGAAATGCTTAATTTCCGAGTTATGGCCTTCACAGCATTGAAATTCACTGGAACGATTTTCTTTCCGCAGGTTTATGTCATTACAGAAGATGTTCAAAATGTCCACCTCCTGCTTGAATACAGACCTCACATCGATGTCTCATTGACCTGCGAACACGATCCCAAACTCCAGGAGTATTGCGTATGTCCTCATAACTTGTCACAATTCGATTCCGAAGGGATTCCAAATCCGGCACCGGAGACGAATAAACCAATGATTTTAAATGGCCCCACAAGTAGAAATCGAGAGGGTTCAGATCAGGTGAGCGTAGAGGCCAAGCAATTGGGCCACCTCTACCTATCCATCGATCAGGAAACCTTCGATCCAAGTACCGGCGAGCCGTAAGACTGAAGTGTGCAGGAGCGCCATCATGCAAGAAGTGAATTTGTTGATGGTTGATCAGGTATGGTGTTTTCCAGGAAGTTTGTGTACGCCTGCCCCGTAAGTTTGTTTACAAGTACATGGGGTCCAACTAATCGATCACCAATGATACCGGCCCACATGTTGAGGGAGAACCGCACCTGGTGATGAGATACAACAGTTGCACGTGGGTTTTCATGAGACCATACATGCTGATTGTGGAAATTTGTTATGCCATCTCTTGTGAACTGTGCTTCATCTGTAAATAATACGACGGCAGAAAAGTTCGGATTTACACCACACTGCTGCAAGAACCACTGACAGAACCTAACTCGTGCAGTGCAATCTGCTGGTGACAGGGCCTGTACACGTTGCAAATGATAAGGATACAATTGATACTCGTTCAACAGTCTCCAGACAGTCGTATGAGGAACATTGACTTGCAACGCTAACCGTCGTGTGCTGATAGGAGTCCTGTCCACAGCCTCGAGAATCTCCTCCTGCGCTTCTGGAGTTGTAGATCTTGGTCGTTCCCTTCCCAAACCAGAAGAGGTGAATGTTCCATACTCGCACAGACGGGAATGGAGGCGTACAAATGTCTTCCGATCTGGACATTGTCGCTGTGGGTACCTCTCCTGGTACAAACGACGAGCCAGCGCAGCATTGCCGTCCGCCTTACCGTACATGAAGTGTATCTCTGCCAGCTCTTGATTTGAATACATGTCGCACAGTCTTAACGCCTAAAGAACACTGAATGTAACCTTCCTCAGAATGAACTATCAGAGCGCCCTCCCAAAGTCTCCTTTGACGGCAAAGACCTGCGGAAAGAAAAACGTTCCAGTGAATTCCAATGTTGTGAAGGCCATAACTCGGAAATGAAGCATTTCCGGACATGAACTATTTTGATCGTCTACAGGTGGGACTTTCAATGTTGTAAAGGCCATAACTCGGAAATGAAGCATTTCCGGACACATGTTATAATGAACTATTTTGATTGTCTTCATACATACCTGAAATTATGCCCCGTATTTTTGAAACACCCTGTATAAATTACTTTTAAAATCGAAATAAAAAACTATTTTTACTTTCTCTAGCCCCATATGTACAATGTACATAGGGATAGAGAAGTATTGTATTCCACCCAAAAATTCCATACCGAGATTTCACCGGAAATTCATGGTTTAGAACCTCCTGTATCTAAAAAAAAAAGCATTTTTAGAAAAAGATCCGTGTGTGTCCGTGTGTCTGTGAACATGATAACTCAAAAATGAAAAGTAGCTAAAATACCAAACTTGGTATTTAAGTTTAGTATCTTCCAGGGATGCGACACGAAGATTTTGAGAAAAATCCCCCACCCCAAACTACCCTTTACATGGAACTTCTTTCGAAAATTTTGATTTTCTTAAAAATGGCTCTAACGATTTTGATTAGAATATCATATATTAAATATATTTACCTGACAAATAAAATGCATATCTTGAATTTTCTGGGAATAGCTTCTGAAGACCTGTTTATTCTGGATGAATTTTGCTTAATTTGGCATAACTAGTAAACCGTAAGAGATAGACAAAAACTTACTATACAAAAAATTTAGGTCTTGTTAAAATACACAAGCTATGTCATATACATTTTTCTTATGGAGCTCACCGTTTTCAAGGTATTCTTTGTTATTAGTTTCAGTTGTGAAGTACATATACTTTTCTCAGACGGGAGTGTCCGTTTTTCTTTTGTTCTACACCTGGCCAAGAAAAGAAGCGATTTGTAATGACAATCGCATAACGACAGCTTTTAAAACATTTGACAATTGGTTTAGCCTAGTGAATTCCCTTATTTTCTTCCTACTTATACGGAACTAAATAATAAGAACATTGTGCTAATGAGTACCACGATTAGCAAGGTGCAGAAAGAAGAAGAATCTTATAGAACAGCTAGAGAAAGTCATGTGAGTGGAACACATCATATTTTTTTCATTCGATTTCCATTTCTCACCATTGCATTATATTCGAGAGTGGGAAACACTGGATATGAAGTACTCGTCAGTACACAAACAACGACGTGGCGAACGTGTTGTAAACCAATAATATAATAAACTGTCTCTTGACAGAACGCACCTCCCACTTACCATAGACGCTAGCCTACCTGCCAAATGCAGTTTCATCCCACCCGCAGCTTCTCTTGCGGATTGTATCGTGTTACTGTCTTCATGATTATAATTACAGGCCGTCAAGTGAACCACGTGTCTAGTGTGAGGTGGACTGATGGAGGGGTTTTAATTGCGTTATATGGGGGAAGGAATATCATCTTCCAAGCTCAGGACACGATATTTTCATAAGTAATACCTCGAGTGTTTTCATCTTCTCGATAATTCACGACCATAGCGAAGCGAAATAGACTATTAATAATTTATAATATATAGGAAGGTTATGAATGTAATACATACATTAGTTCTCAAATGGTAGATGACGCATTCGACCACGTTTATTTACCGATTTATTTTTTTCTTTCTTCACTGCCTACTGAATTATGATATGGACGACCGTGTCTACACTCAATGTACGAATATCGACAGCAAAATTAGAAACAGGAAACAAACGTTATTTTATTTGACGTTATTGCACTCATCTCGTACATAATAAATACAAACAATGATTATTTTCACTCCTTTTTTTAATTAAATACATTATGAAGTAGATAAAACTTTAAATAAACATTGTAACTGAATTAACTGAAAGTACAATTGTGGAACTGACAGTTATTAAAAGTGAAGGTTGGCTGCCTGGATTGTCACCTTGTTACCAATCATGACTGAGATTAAACATACGAACGTCAGGTGCGACACGATTTCAGAAAAATGAGCATCAGCTGCGATAAGATTATTCGACAATATTGCTCCTGTCAGATGACTGTGATTGGTTGAAATTGCGTAATTTCGGCCTTTCATTGGCGCTTTAATATTTGAGCCAAATTCTCAAGTTAATCCTACTATCACACTGTATCCTTTACACGGATAACTTTCGTCTATTTTTTATTTTCTCAAAATGAATATACCGACTTTTATTAAAATGTTTCACATATTTATTTCCAATTTGAAAATCAACAAAGAAGAAGCAAAAAGTATGCCTTCTGTGAAATATAACCTATACCAAGCAAAATATGATTAGAATAAAAAGTACTACAAACAGTGAATAATGTTATACATTTTTGATACCCATCCTTTTTCGATGAAGTAGACATTCTACAGAACATATTTTTTAAATGCACAAAAGCGATCTTAATAATAAATCAAAGAGTGAAACTTTCCTTACTACAAATGCATACTAGAATTTGCCCATCTACTAGACCTTGGTGAGACCTGTACTTTGTTACGGAAGAGAATGGGCATTAAGGAAAAAGCATATGTGTTCCATTCTCATAACCTTCTCTACCTATTCTGTTACAAAATATTCTTTAAAAAGCGTATTCTTCTACTTCGTGTCGCGGAAGAAGGAAACTAAGTTATAAGGGAAAATTAAAGCGATACTCCAATCTTTTAAAAGCTAGTCGCTATGCGATTGTTATTGAACTTGGATACTTTTTCCATAGCCAGGAGTAAAACAAAATAAATATAAAACGGACCAGAAACTTCTCGTTTAAAAAAGTTTAAGTACTTTAAAATTGAATATAATAACAGGGAATATCTCTGAATTGGTTGGCTCTATAAAAAAAAAAACAAAAAAAACTGTATATGACAAAGTGTGTGTTTTAACGAGATCTACATTTTTTGTAGTACGTTTTTGTGCAACTTTTACGGTTTATCAGTTATGTAAAAGCCACTCAGAATGAGGAGGACTTCAAGGGCTATCCCCCAAGAAGTTCATCATTTTAATTGCCATGTAAACATGTTTAATTTACGACATTTTAATCACAGACGTTAGAGACGTTTGAGAAAAAAAGTTTCTGTTTCCCATGCAAGGGCTATATAGAGTGGGGTTTCTTTCAAATCTTCGTATCGCGTCCTTAGAAGATATTCAATTTAAATACTAAGTTGGTATTTAACCCACATTTCGTGTTTGAATTGTGTCCACAGACAAACACGGACCTTTTTCTAAAAAAAGAAATTGCTCAGAAGTTTTCAAAAGAGTATTTCCGATGATATCCCAGTGTCAAGTTTTGGTTGGAATACAATATCTTCTCTATCTACTATGCACGTACACAGTATTCGGTAGAGAAAGTAAAAATCACATCTTAATCCACAACATGTATGTGGCTATAGGCACTTGTCAGCGTAGACAACAATTTTGTCATAGAGCATGCCTTACCGAAAGAGGGGCAGAATTCAAAGTATGAAAACAAAGTTACCAGAAGTTGTAAGTGGCAAAAACTTCCAACCCCTCCCCGCCCCAACAGACACGCGGTAAGTAACTCACTTGCATACCAAGTGGCATACTTTTCGAAAGCAGGAAGAAATGTACAATTGCACTTCCCAGCAGAGCTGGGAGTTCTTCTATGTGCGCACCTTTTCTTGGACGTTAGTTTTACGGGTAGCGAGGACCAGGGGGAAGAAACGAGATCTCGCCTGCAGCGTTCTCAACCAAAGAAAAATATCTTTCTTTAAGCATTAGTCATTATGGTGAATAGATTATTTAAATTACCGCAAAGTAACTGAATTATTAATCGAAACACTGCGCACGTGCATGTGTGTTGTATGTATGTGTAAGCATGTCATATCGGAGGGTATTCCACCATTGCAGCCAATAATACTCTATCACACTATCCAAGAGTATGATATAGTATTATTGGCGGGCGGCCGAAACCGGGCCGCGGGGAAAGAGCCACCGTGGAGGGTCCCTAACACAGACCAATCCGTTTTTCATTTCGAAGCGGGGAGCAATAGGAACCCCCGCTCCAGCTCTAACCGGTCCAAAAGACTACTCTAACGCCACCTCGTCGCCAAGAGCGGTATTTCCAAAGTACATTCACCACCACAGCATCCTCGCCGGCGCTTACCACCATGGAAGAGGCCGATTGGATAAAATGGAGATGAAATGAAGAGACCGAAAGTTCGGTGGAATGAACAAACCTCCCCAGTATTAGCCTAGTGACCCGGAAAATCCCCTAAAAATGGAATTTGTGAGTATTAAAATATACTAAAAGTATTATTAATGAACCAATGTGTTGTTTTTAAAAGTTTGAATTTTGGGCAAATTTTCTTTTTTGGGGAGGAAGAGCCTTTGTTTATTTTTACCCATGGGTCAGAGAGGTCGGCCGTGGGAACGGACCCACGACCTCCCGAATGCCAGATCTAGAGAAACGCCTGAGCCACCGGGCTCGGTTACGTGTGTATGTGCGTGAACTACAGAAGGAAACCTTAACATTGAAGCCACCAGATATTATCAGGATATATAGCGTACTTCATGTCTCAATGTTGTCGCTGTTTTGATTCCGACATTGCACGTAATCTACCGAATGAAGACTAGCGAGCCGAGCGGCCAAGTAAAGGTGCACGAATAGTTGTCATACAGCAATACTCCTGGAAATCAATGAATGAATAAGCTTGTATCCAAAATGAGGAAACTAAACATGAAAATGCATGAGACGAGATTAACACGATGAAGAACACAAATGTTGCACACAGCAATCAAACAATTCAGAAGGGGATGATTCATTTGCCTTAACAATTGTCACTGTTTACATTGTTTAAAGTTAAGAAAACAGGTAATTCTGGAAGGAAGCTAGCCGACAAGAACAATGGGAGTCATCAGTCACGTGCAGACGGCTAAATCTGATCACGGAAAACCATCCCTTCAAGCAACGCCAAAGGAAACGGAAAGAAGGGGAAATCAAAGAGTCCAGCACTTGCTTTCAAGGTCAAGTCGTCATGCAACAAAGAACACTCCAATAATGAAGTAAACGCTCCACTGGCTTGCTCTATTTATTTTATTTGGTTCAAGTGTTCTCGTCTTCAGTGACTGCCTTTTCATCCTCTTGCTTCCAATCAGTGCATCCAGCCAGAGAGAATCATCAACTGTGATCTTCACTTTTGATCAAAGTTTCGTGTTTTTCCAACTAAAAGCCACTCTATTGGTAAATTATTGTATCCTGAAATTCTGCGTTATGTGTCTGGTAGCCATGAAATGAAATGGAGTGTTATTTATGGACGCTCTTTAACTGCTATGGTTCTCAGCGTCCCATTCTATACTGGACGTGAAACACCGTTAGCTCAGAGGCCTTTTTATCAGACTTGAGGTTCTTTTACGTACTGGAGCTCTATGATACGGGACCAACGGCTTTACTTCCCTTCCGAAGGAAGCCATGCTAAGGATTTTTACGCCCGAAAAATGTATCGTCCTACGCCGGGTTTGAACCCCTATCCATGGGTATATTGAAGTAAGCATGGTGACCATTTCACTAAGGAGGGTGACTCTCTGGCGGCCATGCATAGAAGTTTTATAACATTAATGCGTTATTCACATTGTGACGTAAACACAGTGTAAGCGCAAGACTTTGCACCCATGTTATTCAATGCACACATTCACAATGCTATGAAACGCAAGTGTTCGCAAATTCCAGACTTTATCCTTGCATTATGTTCACAGAGAAATGATTCATTTCTTCCTCTATGCATTGCCTGCTGTTTAACAAGAGTTGATTGAATGCGAGATTTTACAGGGCGTACTATGCATACATACTCTTTTGTTTGACCGTGCCGCGCCAACTCTCTTTCCCTCAAGAGGCTATGACAGTCTCCTTGCGAATCCTCTTTTGATTTAATGGATGTATCCACCATCTGTGTCTAGATTTCTTGGCTCTCACAAATCGTAAGGCGCAAAGAGATGAACCATATTTCATTAAATGTGCAGGTTTATTACTTCCTGTAATCTCTATGCTTGCATTATTTTCAATATTATTGGATAAACTATTTTTGTGAGGTCACTGCCGCGAGCGTCAGTTGTTAGTATGTAGTTTTATAATCTTTTATTTGTATAAGATGGAGTGAACTTTCTTATATGGTAACTGTTGGTCGTTAGTCAATTTGAAACTTGCGGAGCGTTTGGAATATATCTGCAAGTACGCAATTAACAGATCTAGATACCCGTGCCAGCTTCTTGCGTTAACGCTTGCGACTGCTTTGTGAATGACGTTCCCTCGCGCCTCCGCTTATCTGCTTCACGTCTGCGTTAGCATACCATTGCGAATGTGGCTTTACTCTTGCGCGAACGACTTATTTTGGGAAAAGGGATACTTCCATCTTGCATTAAGTAGTTATCATTAAAAATGAGAAATAAGTGAAAGTGATTATACATAATGTTCACGAACCGCTGTCCATTTTGTTCAAATATGCAACAATTGAGATGTTAAAAGACCTGTACGGTAGTAATCATTACACCAGTTACGGTTTGTTTCATATAACTTTCTCCACCTATACGGCAACAAATCACTCTTACAAAAGCGTATTCTTTTATATTCTTCGTGATAAACGAGATTTCCGAAACATTTTATATCTAAAGGGTACTTTGGGGTGAAAGGATTTTCTTGAAAATCTTCATGTCACATCCTTGAAAGATACTGAACTTAAATTTCTAAGTTTGATGTCCAATGGATTTTTCATTTTTGAGTTCATACACATATTATACGTATGTTTGACTCACCAACATTTCCCCTGCTTGACTGGAATCGGAGGA
Source organism: Hymenopus coronatus (assembly GCA_030762935.1). Taxonomy (NCBI): domain Eukaryota; kingdom Metazoa; phylum Arthropoda; class Insecta; order Mantodea; family Hymenopodidae; genus Hymenopus; species Hymenopus coronatus. Next base: position 36,782,393 of record CM060897.1, read on the forward strand.
AATTGTGTCAATGCCTCGCAAGTACCTTTGGACATGCCTGGTTTAGAGTGTGGTTTTCTAATAGGCTGCATACATTAGCAAGTTATACTACGCTATCTAATGCTACAATAGAATCGCATACGTTCTGTCTGATCCATCCACTCGGTTAGCAGCAATGTATATCTCGGAAATTATTGCCACAAAATGGTAATTAAATGTATGTTTTAACGAGTTCTACATCTTTTGAGCGTAAATTTGTTTTCTATGTCTTGTGGCTTACCAGCAATAAAAATTGTTTCTGATATTATATTTTATTACATAATTTATTGTGTATTTTCCCAAAATGAAAACAACTTGCCAGGCTATTTTTAAATATTCAATATTATAAATTTAATTTATTTTCATCGTTGGCTTTTATAACCTATAAATTAACGACGATTTTTCCAAGTAAAGAGTGATTAGCATGGCGGATTTTCTTTAAAATGTTGGTGTCGTATTTTAAAAGATAATCACTTAAATACCATCAACACTTGTGTCCTTTCTCTAAAATATTGTTCGTAATCACACCTCAAATAACCTCCGGTGAAATCTGCTTATTAAATTTTTGGGAGGAATACAATAATTGCTGTACTTTTGACAAGCAATAGAGTAAGTAAAAACTCGAAATTGATCACAAGCAATTCCGACATGTTTTACTTTACAAATACATCCATTTTCATTAATACTTGCTGCCTCTCCCATGAATTCATAACATAAAATTTATACTGTTTTATTGTAAAATTAAAAGAAGTTATAACAAAGTTGCAATGAGGAATAACTTTATTGTCATATTTCTGAACTTTTACTTTGGTCTTCACGACCAACTTTTGGAATCATTTTTAAATACTTTTTAAGTTTCTTTTATTTGACATTCTCCATATACGAGGAACTTCTAATATTATTTCGCAATTAGCTCCCTCCTCGCCAAACTCTAGAAGTCACGGCAGTTGCTTGTATCCACCCGGAAGGCAGATTGTGTCCAAGGACTACCTATCATTTCAGTGCTATCCTGGTCGGATAGCAAACATTCGCGTTGGCAATGCAGCCGACGGGCAGACGCCAGAGGCAATGCGATTATTCTCCTGTCAGACGCGGACCATCAGCTTCAAGTGCAAGGTCCCTGTCAATCCACACATCATCCGCAACGTGAAGAACTGTCCTCATTCCTGGACTTCGATATTATCGAGTACTTCCAGTCATCTAATACTTCATCCCGATCACAATCCCGTGTTGACAAAACCAACACTAGGGGTGCTAACCGCGACTCTTGCTATCAAACCCGAGAAGCCGACTGGAAAGGCGTAAGGAACTGCCTCGGCATGTCCATACCACGAACTCAGAATCACCAAAATCCGTGCCTGGAGGCTCCCATTTCATCCTTCATCTCCATAGTGCCATGAACTGCCCATAACCTGAAAGTTCCAGCTTCCTCCATACATATGTCCTAACAGTGGATCTAATCATTTTCATCGCCGTTACTGGGCTGTACAGATATCCACCACTTCACTGCATCCACAGAATCGTGTGCTCCTATGGCGTTTACGCCATCATCAGATGTAATCCTGGGGAGAAATGATGACCAGGTTGCTCATTCAAATGAGAAACCGTCGAGGTTAGTGTACCCCACCACAGCACGCCCGAGGCCCCCGCCTTTGATCCCCAAGGTTCGCGACTATTCCGGCAAGAGACAACTAAGACATATCCTCCCCGAAGTGTTCATCGGGAGGTATGTCGATACTTTTGAACTGCTCCGGATGCGAAACAGCCTCCAAGTAAGCTCCATAGTTTCAAACCCAAAAAGGCGGTGGGACCTGACAGAGTCTACTTCGTCACTTTTTCTTCAATGCCGCGTTCTATCTCAAGGAGTTTTCAGTGTATGCCTCGCCCTAGAGACTCGGGAAAGACCCGGTACATCCAGCCGACTATGGTCCATCAGCTTTCTTTTAACTCTCTCGAAGGTTTTCGAGAGAATGGTTCTGAACCACTAGTTTCCGTTACAGGTAGCCGCTTATCGAACTTTTGGGAAGAATATAAAACATCCTTTGCATACCACAGCCAAGCGATGGAGAAAGTAAAAACACATAATTGATTATAATGTTTACTTTCTCTATACGTACTATGTACATAGTGCATTGAGAAGTTATTGTATTCCACCCAAAATTCTATAACGAGATTTCACCGACAATATGTTTTGAGGTCCCTCTGAGTCTAAAAAAGCATTTTTAAGATTCGTGTGTGTGGGTGTGTCTGTGGACAGATAGCTAAAAAACGAAAACACTGTTAAATACTAAACTTGGTCTTTTAGTTTAGTATGTTCCAAGGATGCAAAACGAAAATTTTCAAGAAAATTCGTCCACTCCAAACTACCCTTTACATGGAAAATGTTTGAATTTTTTTTTCAAAAACGCCTCTAACATTTGTATTAAAATATTCTTATTTTAAAATATTATATGTTAAACAAAAGTAATTGGTAAATAAAACGTATAGCTGGAATTTTCTGGGGATTGCTCCAAAGATCATTTTTAATGAATTTTGCACAACCGTAAGAGATAGACAAAAACTTACTTTACAATGTAGATATCTTAAAAGACACAATTTATATCATATACATAGTTTTTGTAGAGTTGACCGTTTTCCAGAGAGAGAATGTTATGCTAGGCTGATGTATGCAATAATCAAGCTATTCACAGGACTTACGTAAGAAAGAGCATAATAGAATGGTAGGCTAGAGTCCAATATGGCAGCATCACAAATGCCCATGTTGGCACACCTGCAAGTCGCACATGACAATGGCATCACGTTTTGTATGCAAGACAAAACATTGCGTCAAAGCGCGTCACGATAAGTGCCTTCTACGTGGTGAGGATAACGAATTGAATTATCTATCATAGGGTTCCTATCATCGCGCTCTGTTCATTTTCAATAACTGAAATTATTTCCAACGGAATTTACCAAGGCTGTTTCATTCAGAAATATATAAGCTCAGACTGATTTAAGTACTGTTCACTGAAACCGAGCCAGGTGGCTCATGCGTTTTGCTTGGTCTATCACTCGGGAGGTCGTGTGTTCGATTCTCGCGGCCGACCTCTCTGAACCATCAGTTTTTTCGCCGGTTTTCATGGGTCACTAGGCGAATGCTGGAAAGGTTTCTTGCTTTCTCCGAACGTCTAGTCCTTTCATTTCATGCAATTGGTCTCTTTCTGGGTTGTAAGACTCTGCGAGGATCGCGGTGATGACGCCCTTCCGTGGTGGTGAATGCAATTTGAAAATACATCTTTCGGCGTTGAGATGGTCTTGGAGTCATCTGTAGGACCAAGGGAGTTTGGGGGCGGGCTCCTAGAGCTCCCCGCGTCGGGATTAACTGCTTCAAGGTGGCTCCTTCTGCGGTGTGGTTTCGGTAGCCTGTCGATAATACTCTCATATCCTATCCTCCTGGGGTCTGACGCACAATAAACCCATGAGGACTGAAGTGTGACAACTGCTTCGCATTTACACACACACACATACATACACAACCACTTACTACTCTTCGATCCCAGGCGACTGTTTGTGAGATTTGTGTTGACAAAGCTAGGTGAGTTTTCTCCGGGTACTCCGGTTTCCCCCGCCGTCGCAATACATCTGTACTCCATCTTCATTCTATGTATCATCAGTGTCATCGTCTGCGGTGCTCAGTAGTAAAAGCGGGTGATAAAGACTATAAAAACACGCACACACACTGGTCACTGAAATATTTAGCATAATTTGCATCATATCCTGTAATAGATTGGGAATCCCTTATTTTTGGTGAGATAGTCTTATGTGGTACTCATATTGTTTTCGCTACCCAATCTTCCACTAAATATTTTTACTAAATCTTATTTCTTCATATAATTCTAATGAATGAGATAAACACTTGCAAAAACAATTTTATTACACATTTCAATTAGAGTACCAGGGGAAAACAGCAGAGAAACTATAGTCAATTCTTGAAAACAGAGACGCATCGATTTTCCGCTCTTCGCATCACCACGGGAGGAAAACACAATTATTACATACTTGAACATTTAATTATTCAATTGGGTGCTATTTGGTCTTTTTCGGTCAAACATGTTTTCTTTATCTTTGCAAAATCTTCCTTTAACAACCTTATTTTACATATTAACAACATTTCGTGGCCCTACGAAGTGAGTAGCGTTAATAAACTACTCCGTTTTTAAAATTACATTTTAAATGTCCTCTACATGTAAACTTTAAGCTTAGTTTTATCCCTTTCTATTTTACTTTCTCTACTTAGTGCATAGTAGATATGTAAAAAAGGCATTGCATTCTAACCAATACACGTTTTAGTGTCCCTGTAACCAGAAAAAGAATTTTTAGAAAAGATCCGTGCGGGTAAATGTGTGGTATGTGTGAACAACATAACTCAAAAAAGTCGGTTAAGTACGAAGGATGCGACACGAAAGTTTTCAAGAAAACCGCTTGCCCCAACTACCCTTTACATGGGAAAAAATTGAAAATTGTTATTCCCTCAAAAACGGCTCTAACGATTTAGTTAAAATACCTATATTCAATATATTTACAGGATAAATAAAATATACTGTATTTATAAATATATATATCTTCATTCGGATGAATTTATCATAACTGATAAATTGTAAGAGATGACATAAACTTCTATAGAAAGTGTAGAGTCGTTAAAAGTATTTATGTCACATACATATTTTGTCTAGTTAACCCTTTCCAAGATATTCTTTATAATTGGTTTCCATTTTAAGTTGCTAATCAAAATCCATCTCCTCTTTCAATTTTTGTGCAAACAGGCTGAAAATTGCATTGGAAGTTCAATAAACTATCATTAATAAAACTGAGTATTGGATTTTTAAATATTACATGGTTTGAAATAAAAAAATAAAACATGTGGAATGAGAGCATAATTTTTTTGTCATCAGACACTCATTTGTTTTTATTCTGCACAGGAAACAAATATGGAAATGCAAAACCCCCGATATGACCTTAGGTTATAAAGGGGACTATATAAATGAAACAATAAAAAATGCGAAAAATCCGATACTATTTAGTTTTTTTAATCCCAGTTTCTAGAACATTCAGTTACATTATTGCATTTATTGTGAGATAGATTTTGAAAGCATATGTTTTGAAACACAAAAAATAAATAAGTAAAAATTGTCTTAACTATAAGATTGATAATTCAATGAGTACAAACATTTAAGCTTCCAGTTTTAGTCTAGAAATTAGATTTGAAACCAATTCGCCCCATTAAACAATTTTGAAAGCATATGTTTTTAAATACAATAACATAAATAAGTAAAACTTGTTCTAAACTATAAGATTTAAACTTCAAGGAGTAGAAAAATTTCAGTTTTCAGTTTTAAAAGTCTAGAAATTAGATTTGAAACCAATTTGCCCCATTAAACCATTAAAAAAAGAATATCTCATAAATGGTTAATCCACAACAAATCCACAACATGAATTGTAAGTTTTAATTTTTTTTTCACGGAGAAGTAAGATTTTGTGTCTTTCCTAATCTTTACTTACCAGTTACACAAACATTCAATAAATCAATCATTCTCATGCCAGAATTTAAACATGGGTTAAAAGTATTAAAATATAAAAGCCGCTAGATGAAGACAATATAATCATGGAATTGACACACACACACACACACACACACACACACACACACACACACACACACACACACACACACTTGTTCTGGTAATATTTTAATTTTTAGGATGTAATGCAGTACTTGCTCTAAAATTTAATTTTCAATAAATAAGAGCTTATAATATATTCTTAAAAAGTAAAAGGATTACTTTTCCACTATGTACATCACTTACACGTATTTTTTTCATGTAAAAGTAGTTTGGGGTGGGGGTATATTTTTGAAAATCTTCCTGCCGTATCCTTTGAAGATGTTGAACAAGTTTGATATTTAAAGGAGTTTATGTTTTTAAGATATGCTATTCACACACACACACACACACACACACACACACACCCACACCAAGTTGCAGAACTCATCGGGGTTATTTCAAGTTTTTTTTTTTAAATATATAAATTCGCCTTCGGCCGTAATCCTCTTGGAGATCCTGATGATGGGATTAGGTAACATAGTACACAAACACAAAAACACATATCACTAAACATTGATGCCCATAGCGGGATTCAAACTCGCGACACTTCGCGGCAGAACGCCAACGACCACGACTTCCGAGGACGGCGTATCTCAAGTTAAAGCCCACTTGTGGAGAACTGACCAAGGTAGCCTTCGTTTTACCTTTTGCAATGAGCGTGACCAGCTCACCGTCTCCACTGATAAACAAGACGATGAAGCGAAGGTCCTGCTCACCAATTTCGAAAATCCTTATTATGACTTCCTTCGGAAGGGAACTGAAGCAGTTAGTCCCTGTAATGTTTTTTTGCACGTAAAAGAACCTCATACCTTGAAAGAAGAAGGTTCTTGAGCAGAATTCCGCCATTTCGGAAGTCATGATTTCGTCCTACATGCCATCTGTGGGCGTTGAGCCGATCCCTCCTCACTATGGCGCATAGCGGCGAACTCAAGAACTATAGATTCAAATGTGATCACGGAAACATCGTAAAGATGCCCTATTCTCCACTTAGAAGCTACAGGAAATTAACTAAATAAACCTCGCCAGTTCTTCACTGGAGAGTATTAACTTAAAATAGCAACGGTTTTAACGCACGAAGGGCACACACCAAATACGGGGCAGTTAGGTCACCAACTACATGGAGGATTTTCTAAAAACCAATGGAGGATTTTTGTATTCAGGGAGCCTCAAAACGTGGCGAACTCATCGCCCAGTGGAAAACCACTGCAATTAGCCTCCCGAGTAATGGCGGGAAAAGCAGAGCTTTTGGATTTGGGAGGAAATGCCCAAATCCTGCCTCAAGAGCTGAGGATTACCTGTGCTCCCAGGAGTAAATGGGGACCATAAGCGTTGGGCTAAACCCCCAGCTTAAGTAAAGTTGGATTTAAAAGAATAATTAAAGCCTCAGAAACGGATGGAGTTGAGTTCAGAAAATGGATCCAAGGCATTCCTCTAACACCACGATAGTGGTGGTCCAAGGAAGTTGAAGAAAAAGAGCTTCAAAACGTGTACTTCCAGGATATCTTGGTTTAGAATTGTTGTGTGAAATACAATAGCTTTTCTGCTACTGTGTACGTCGTAGGGACAGTTACATTACTTTTATGCATTTCCGCTCAAATCTCGACATCGATTTTGACTGGAATACAATATTTGCTCTTTGTAACATTGAGTCATAAGCTGGTAGAAAAAATATCTGATGTGTTCCATTCACATGACTTTCTCTACATTTCTGTAACAAATTGTTGTTAAAAAGCTTTTTTTTTTTTTTATTGCTTCATTTGTATAGCCCCCTTTAACATCAATGGTCATACCGGGGGCTTTCACTTGTAAAACTGTAGGTTCAGAACATTAGGTTAAACTTTATATTGCTAAACACACGCACATTCACTCTCACATTCATACTTCCAGGCTCTATGGGGGATAGGGAATAATTCCGGTTAAAGAAAACTTCCCCGCCCCAGCCGGGAATCGAACTCGGGACCTCCAGGTGAAAAAAAAGCTTATTCTTCTATTTATTTCATGATAATCGAGATAAATATCAGCAGAAAGTGTCCTTACTACATGGTCTCTTGTAGGTAGAAGGGAAAACAATTAATGTACTCCATTCACATGATGTCCTCTAGCTGTTCGGTAATAACCATTTTATTCAAAACATTAATCTGTTATCTACATCATGTTAATCGAGATAATCATAAGCAAAATTACTCTTACCACTATCTCATTTTAAGCAGAAGAGAAATAGGAAAATGTACACGCTAAAGCGATAAGTCTCGTCGTTCAAAAGCTCGTCGCTATGTGAAACAGTTGAAATTCTAATCTCTTTAGTTTCCAAGAATAAACAACGGAAAATGAGAAGAAAGATGTCTTCCCGTTTGAGAAAAGTTTAAGTGGCTAAAACTGAAACTAATAATCCGGAATATCTCGAAAACGGTTAAATCTACGAGAAAAAAAAAAAAAAATCTATATGACGTTAAACTGTGTGTTTTAATGAGATCTACATTTTTGTATGTTAAGCTTATGTGTATCTGCTACGGTTTGCGAGCTATACAAAAGTCATTCCCAGAAAATCCAAGATCTACGTTTCGTTTGTAATAAAAATATCTTAAATATACGGTATTTTAATCAAAATCGTTAGAGCCATTTTTTAGAAAATCAAAATTCTCGAAAAATGTTCCAAAGAAAGGGTAGTTGGGGTGACGGTTTTTTCTTGAAAATCTTCGTGTCGCATTCTTGGAAGATACTGAACTTAAATACCAAGTTTGGTGTTTAAAGGCCTTTTCGTTTTTGAGCTATGCTGCCCAGACACACACACACACACACACACACACACACACATACACATACACTCAGAGGGACATTTTTCTAAAACATATATTTCCAGTGAAATCTCGGTATCGAATTTTTGGGTGCAATACAATGCCTTCTCTATACTCTTATGTTCATAGTACATGTAGAGAAAGTAATAAAGGTTGTAGTTTGCCATTACTATACGCGTATAGTAATATAATTCCTTGATTTTAAGCATTGACTGATTTATTACTAACCACATAGAAGCTACTCTAAAACCGTTGTCAGGAGGAAGTAGATGGCTGCTAAGAAAGCGTCCAGACTCTGAAAGGTTTGCGTGTTTCTCTGTAGGGGGAAGACCCCAAGGCAAATCCCTCTGGGAGTCTAACAGAAAGGTTTATTTTTCCCTTAGGTGTATAATTTTATATCTCCCCCAAGGCCTTGGTTCCAGGCACTGTGTTACACAGGCTTTTACCTGTTTAATACCTCTCAGAATCTTGGAGTGCTGATGTGAGAACAGAAATGTAATGTCTTGTTAACTCAACATTGTCATGTATGTATCTGCTGTGATATTCTCATATAACTTTCTCTTATACTCACATTTTGTCAAATGAGAGCGGTTATACGCTTTTGTTCTTTCTTACTTTCTTTCTGTACTCATTTATTACTTCTCTGGCGCGTATGTAGAATGTACATAGTGGATATAGAAGCTATTGTATTGCACCCAAAACTTCGACATCGAGATTTCAACGGAAGTGCAAAAATCAGATTGTGTTCCATTCACATAACTTTCTCTAGATCTGTGCAACAAACTACTGTTAAAAAGCCTATTCTTCTATCTACTTCTCGCTAATCGAGTAAAAATTAGCAGAAATTGTCTTATTACATGCGTCCTTAGAGGGAAATAAAGGAGTACCATAGGACAAAGGATAGCAAAATGCTTTAAAAGCTGGTTGCTATGTGATTAAAGTTCCTTTGTTTGTATGCCAGGAGTTGACAATTCCCGTATTAGAAAAATATAAGCATTTTAAAACTGAAACCAATAACAAGAAATATCTAAAACGGTCAACTCCACGAAAAAAACTGTACATAACATAAATTCTGTATTTTAGCGAGTTCTAAATTTTTAGTTAAATAAGATTTTGCCTATCTCTTACGGACGGCTAGTTTTCCCAAATTCCGCAAAACTCATCCAGAATAAAGATGCTTTCAGAGGCTATCCCCAGTAAATTCAAGAAATATATTTTATTTACCATGAAAATATCTTTAATATACTTAATATTTTAATCAAATTGGTTAGAGTTATTTTTGAGAAAACAAAATTCTCGAAAATTTTTCCATGTAAAGGGTAGTTGGGGCAGGGGAGGTTTTCTTGAAAATCTTCGTGTCGCATCCTTGATATTTAACGGACTGCCCACAGACAGAAGACACACACGGACATTTTTCTAAAAATCCTTTTTTATTCACGGGGTCTCAAAACATATATTTTCGTTGAAATCTCGGTATCGAATTTTTGGGTGCGATACAATACATTCTCTATTCACTAATATATAGTATGTGTAGAGAAAGTAAAAACATTTTTAAAAACCTGTCCGTTTGTGTGTGTGTGTGTGTGTGTGGGCAGTATAGCTCAAAAACGAAAAGTACTTAAGCTTTTAAGTTTAGTATCTTCCAAGGATACGACAGAAGATTTTCAGAAAAGCCCTCTCATCCCTAGCTACCTTTTACAAGGAACATTTTTTTCAAACTTTAATTCTCTCAAAAATGGCTATAACGATTTTGATTAAAATGTAATATGTTTAAGATATTTCCATGACAAATAAAATGAATATATTGACTTTTCTGGGAACAGCCATCGGAGACTTCTTCGTTACGGATGACTTCTGTATAACTGGTAAACAGTAACTTACTGCACAAAAAATATAGATCTGGCTAAAACACAATTTATGTTATATACATTTTTGTTTTGTAAAGTTTACCGTTTTATAGATATTCCGAATTGTTGGTTACAGTATAAGACACTTAAACTTTCCTAGCAAGCTAGGAGATCGAATTATTGTTTCACATAACGGCGGCTTTTAAAACTAGCGCTTTAGCCTGTGTTTTCTTATTTCCCCTCTAGTTACAAAGAAGCAAGTAATAAGACCAATTCTGGCAATGTTTATCTTGATTAGAATGATGTAGATAAAAGAATAATCTTTTGTACGAAAAGTTTGTTTCTGAAGTAGCCAGGGAAAGTCATGTGAAGGTACACATAAGTTTTTTTTTTTCTTACTGGTCTTGCAAAGAAAAACATTTTAAACCATCACATAGAGCCCAGCTTTCAAAAGAATTGACTATCGCTTGAGCTTACAGCACTTCTCTATTCCCACTGTGCCTTCAAGGAAATGTCTTGTAAAACTGTTTCTACAAATGTTTATCTCCATTAACTTGAGGTAGATAGAGAATACGTTTTTGTGAGAATAGTTTGATTAAGAATGACTAAAGAAAGTCTGTGAATGTATCACATAAGATGTTGTAAGTTATGGCTTCACGTGATCACGCGCATTTTTTCCGATGAACTGCCGATTTTATTTTATTTTATTGTTCCATTTATCGTACGAGATTTAGTGGGCATATTTTGTTTCTTTGGGTTTTATAAACACATACTCCAGTTTCAGTTTTTATTGCTTTATCTTCTATTCGAATTCTTTACTTAATTGAGTTAAAATAATAATTTAACCTATATTTAAATATAATTCTGCTGTTTAAGAACATACCTTTGGGTAATATTTTGTATATGAATTTAATTAGTATTTCAAGTCAAGGTGCAGTTATATATGTTGAATAATGGATTACAATAAATTTTATTTATTTTTGGATTGTTATTGAAATATAAATTTGAAGTTTGTTTCAATTGTATTTTATAAAAATTGTTAGAGTGACTTTATAGTGTGCAACATACCGGCATTCACTTAAAGTTTCAGATTCTGAGCAGGATGGGTAATAATATTGACTAGAGAAAAATCTACCCTCCAGACCGGTATTTGGCCGCGCCGTGGTCGGGTGGTCAGACCTCTCGCCTCTCACCTAGACGGCCCGGGTTCGATCCCAAGCGACCGCATGTGAGATTTGTGGTGGACAAAACGGCGCAGGGGCGGGTTTTCTCCGGGTTCTCCGGTTTCCTTCGCCATCTCATTCCACCGGGACTCCATCTGCATGTATCATCATCAGTGTCATCGCCTGCGGTGCCAGAGCAGTAAAAGCGGGCGTTAAACACTACCAAAAAAAACCGGAATCGAACACGAGGCCTCTCGCACACAGGCAGGAGCTCCACCGACTGAGCTACAAGGACAGCTCTCAATTCTGCAGGGGATCGTGGGTTCGAGTCCCGCCTTGGGCATAAGTGTTTATATGTTAGTGCAATGTGTGTATATGTGTGTGTGTGTTTGTGTGTGTGTGTATCTGCAGAAAACTGAAAAGCGGTAATCAAAACAGAAATCAGAGTAAAATGTTAGGAAAATAGAAAAAAAAGAAAAAAAAAAAAAGGATACAGCGCCGGAGTCCCGACCAGACTCCAGAACTGTATTTTATACAAAAAGAAAATCCATCTTGAACTTCCTGGTAGAATACATATTTCTTCTGCACGCCATAAGTAAGCGTGATAGGATGCAGATAATGTAATTGGTTCCTTAATTCAGCAGATAATACTGGAATAAAGATTTTCAGCATCGTACAGTGTAAAGACGCATTTATTTATATTTTCAGAAGCATTAAGGCTCTACTGAAAGAAAGAGATATAGCTATCCCTTCCAATAACCTAACAGCTCAATTGTAAAACAGCTAGTCTGTAATTTTCGTTTAACTCCGTTTTCCTGACCATTTCAGGAACAAAACCGTGGAATGCTTGGGTTCAAAGAACCTATTTTAGCGGCTAACTGTACATGCGGTGTCCTGTCATTTTCCAGAGAGCTTGGCGACCGTCAACTTAAATGTTTACAAATTAGAGAGTATACATCTTGATTTAATGCATTCATATGACTTTCTCTACTCTCTCTTCAACGGTCTATTCTTCTATTTACTCATTGTTGCTAGACTTCCATTACGCATTTTGTTGTACTGTACGTACTGCCTTTAGACTAAAGTGCTAGTCAGATTTTTTAAAAGCAGTCCGCTATGTGATGACTCTAAATGTCATGAACTTTGCCTCTTCACGAGAAAAATCAAAATTGGCACAAGCCAATAAAAATATATATCTTGGAAATCAAATTTTATTTAATATATTCTGTATCTTTTAATTAGCTCTATAGCTTTATGCAGTAAGATCGTATTTATCTCTTACGATTTACAGATTATACAAAGATAATTTAGAATTAGGAGCGGACACTTGGCAGAGTAGTTAATCTTGTCTCTCACGTAGGCGACCCGGTGCAATCCCAGAGAACTGCATGTCAGATTTGTGGTGGACAAAGTGGCGTCTGGGTGGATTTCTCCGGGTACTCCGGTTTCCCCTGCCATTCATTCTACCGACTCTTAAGCATTGGGCTGGATACTCCAGCTGATCCATAGCCCGTCTGCTCTTTAACAGACATCCTAGACATGAAGTTCTTAGACGTTGTAAGTTCTGGGTGTGTAAGTTCTCCATCTGGGGAGAGTAAGCAGGTCAAATTTAGAAAAAATCTTAAATGTTCCATTCACATGACTTTCTCTACATTGCTGTAACAAATTATTGTTAAAAAGCATATTCTTCTATTTGCTTTATGATAACCGAGATAAACATTAGCAGAAATTGTCTTAATTACTTGTTCCTTGTAAGTAGAATGGAAATAAGGGAGTACTCTAGGCAAAAACGATAATCAAATATTTTAAAAGCCGGTTGCCGTGTGGATGAAATCCGTTTCTATGCAGGGCCAGGAGTTTACTGTTTTCCGTGAAAAAAAAAAAAAGCATTTTAAATCTGAAATAAATACCAAGGAATATCTCAGAAATGGTCAATTAAACGGAAAAAAACGTATATGATATAAATTGTGTGTCTTAACGTGCTCTACATTTTTTGTGTGGTAAGTTTTTGTCTATTTCTTATGGTTTACCAGTTACGCATAATTTAGCAAAATTCATTCACAATAAAGAAGTCTTTAGAAGCTATTCCCAGAAATTTCAGGATATACATTTTATTTGTCATATAAATATCTATAATATACCATACTTTAATCAAAATCGTTTCAGCCATTTTTGAGAAAATAACATTTTTCGAATTTTTTTCCACGTAAAGGGTAGTTTGGTCTGGGGAGATTTTTCTCAAAATCTTCGTGTCGCATCTCTGGAAGATACTAAACTTAAATACCAAGTTTAGTATCTTGCCGACTTTTTGTTTTTGAGTTATCGTGTTCACAAGCACACGGACACACACGGACCTTTTGCTGAAAATACTTTTTTTGGATACAGGGGACCCTAAAACGTCTATTTTCGGTGAAATCTCGGTATCGAATGCCTCCTCTATACACTATGTACAGAATACGTGTAGAGAGGACTTCATGGGTTGTTCGTTGAAACGCCAAGATGTGCATTTTGTCTGTCATACATATTTCTTAAATATGGCTACTTTAAAATAATCATTTGAACCATTAGAAAGAAGAAAGAAAAATGCGTAACGGTTTTCGATGTAAACGTTAGTTTTGGGTGAGGGATATGCTGAAAATCCTAGTATTGTATGCTCGAAAGACAATGAACATAAATACAAAATTTGGTGTTTAATCAACTTTCCGTCCCCCCCCTAAAAATCCCTTGTGTATTTTTTTAATTAGGCGACATCAAAACGTGTATTTCTGATGGAACGTTGCTATCCAATTTTAATGAAATGCTGTAGATACTTTCTTTACCTACTCTACATCAGCCACGGTAATGCCAGTATTATAATAATACTGGTATAACTTTACAGAAAGAAACACTGTGGGTATATACTTATAAGATACACTGCGAAACCAGTGAAACGGTTCCGATAATTCTTTCGGCGTTGAAACGATCTATTGTTCCTTACGAACACAAAATATAACACACCTAATTTAAATTATTGCCAAATCACAGGACTACAAATTATTTGCACACCTTATAGATACATTATAGTACGAAAACTGTGCTGTGACACAAGAACATACTTGCATATAAGATTTTGACGCTTCATAGGGTGTATCATGGAGTAGAAAACAGTCGTTGAGTTTTGTTCATACGCACACGCAATTCTGTTAAATAATCGATTTTTAATTTTTGGGTAAAATACAATACTCTCTACTTACATTCGGGTATGTGGTAGAGAGAAGAACAGAGACAGAAAGAATCGTAAGATGTTATGAACAGAAAAAAAAGAAAAAAAGAAAAAAAAACGTATATTGCTACGAAAAAAAATAATGTGTAACAATGTGTGTCTTTTGTTAAGTTTTAAGGTGATGCATATGTGAAATTTGGAAAAAAATTATGAAAAAAATAGTTTTTCCATAATAGAATAACGTGAATTCTAAACTTAAAGAAAACTTATACTTTTTTTCCGCTTGGCTCATTTTCACTACAAATTAATTTAAGTTTTAAGTATGCAGACGCATGCTTATTAATAGGTAGTCGCAATACTCCACACGATGCAATTTTTTAATAATTTGTTCCACAATTGTTAAACTGCTTCTCAAAAATACAATAAAGAAGATGGTCATGTATTTATTCGAATTAAATTATTAAATTTTGAAAAATCAAGAGTTTTGCAGATACGAAAAAAAAAACTTTTTTTCTATAGTGCTTAGGATTAATATAAAAATATTATATGCCAGATCTATTTGTACAAGTGAACATGGTATAAATAGTATGGGAACTACTATGAACATGGTATGTAAAAATACCACTATTATTGTGTATAATAACTGTATACATTTCAATAAGATATCTTACATCCAAACTTTATAGATGCATCAACTTAACTGTTTTGTATTTATATAAATGTTCACTTCACACGATATTCTCAGAAAATAAATATTTAAATAGTGTTATTCTTAGAAATTCTTTACAGATGCAAGATTTTAATTAAAATCGTTAAGAGAACATTTTTTAAAATATAATTGTTTGGGTTAGGGAGGTTCATCTGATTGTCTTCGTATTTCATTTTTGGAAGATGCTGAACCTTAACACCAAGTTTGGTAACCATCAGACATTTCTTTACAATTAGCTCTTCACAGACACACACACAAAAGCATGTTTCTCTAAAAATTATTTAAAATTGGGTTCAAGGAACCTCAATACATATACTTAATGATAAAATTTGAATACCGAAATGTTAAGTGGAATGTAATATTTCCTCTAGCCGATGTAGGTAAAACGTTAGAGTAGAGAAAGTAAGACTACTTAAGAAACAGGTTTTGGTTTCTGTTTATGAATTATATTTACTTGCAGCTAGTATATTATCCGCTGTTTTGTTCCCTACAAGTGATTCTCAGAAGCTAACTCCCTCCGAAATACTCCATAAATAACTTGTGAAGTCAGAGCGAGTACATTAAGTAGTTATCTAAACGACTAGAAGCAAGCGTGAAAACAATACTGATCCTAGGCTTGTCTGTACAGATCTCCAGGACGTGATTCAGCAGGAAGTATGTACATATCTGCATGATCAGAGCTTCTGCTTATGAGAATTGCATAATAAGCGTCTTTCATTCTGTCTTTGCTGTCCATACTCAATTATTTCTACGTGTAATAATTTATCAATAACTATATTTGATTAAAACTGTAACCAAAATGCTATGATTTTGCAGAAATAGTTGCTGAAATTAATATCGTTGGTGTATTAATACAAGAGAATGAAATTGATTTACAACGCTGTAAATACGTTGAATAGCATACGAAATGTTTATATGAGACTACTAAAAAGTAAATAAAAAGCGATGGCACACAAAAGAAAATATCATAGAAGAGCTAATATTATTATAGAAGGCAAAATATTAGAACAAGTCTCCAACCTTGAGTACTTGGGCTGTAATTTTAGTTTTGACAGAGATAAAGACATAGAAAATAACATAAATAAGTTTCACAAAATATGTGGCACAATAACAAGGTCAATACAAAATAAAACCAGAAAAAAATTAAAAAATTACTTTTTATACGACAATGGTTGTTCCAATTGTAGTAATTGATGTATGGTAGTCAGTACTGGATTCTGAACGAGAGAGAAAAAAGTAATTACATCCCTATTGTTGATATTATTATTATTATTATTATTAGACAGGTTTTTGTTTTATTGTTAGGATCAGCTGAAAAAGTCAATCCCATTTCCGTATT
Source organism: Hymenopus coronatus (assembly GCA_030762935.1). Lineage (NCBI taxonomy): Eukaryota > Metazoa > Arthropoda > Insecta > Mantodea > Hymenopodidae > Hymenopus > Hymenopus coronatus. The sequence continues at coordinate 36,799,105 of CM060897.1, forward strand.
TGAACACGGCTCTCCCGCTTTTCGTGCGGTTGTTCTAACCATTCAACTAGTATGGTAAGAAGACGACTGGACATTAAATTCTCCAACTGATTCGGGTTTCTACCCGATTAACCAAGCTGCATGTCTCACTTCAGAGATAATACCATATTGGCGACTTGACTATCGTTAAGTGCGTAGTAATGCTAACACAGTTATACGAACTATTGAGTAACGTTATTATATTATATTTGTGTTATTATTATTATTATTATTACTACTACAGGGTTTTTAATTTTTCTACACATATGATGTAAAATATACCTAAAAGTTAGAGAAGGTATTGCATTCCACCCAAAAATTTCATACAGATATTTCACCAGATCCTCCACAAAACATGTACTTCCAGTGAAATCTCAGTATCGAATTTTTGGATAGAATACAATACTTTCTCCATCTACTATGTACATTGCATATACATGCTATAGGGAAAGTAAAAAATTAATCGTTTTGAAATTACAGATCCTTTCCGTGACACTGAGAGAAACAAACAATCACGACTTAATATATCAAAAGCTCATAAACACGTGTCAATATATCAACTATATATACCAGGTGGCCTAACTAGCCCCTATTTCTACCATTAGCCGATATTCCTTCGTGCGTTCATTTGCAAAAACTCAACTGGGCTATTTCAAGTTACAGCCGACCAATGGAGCTCATACATCATTTTTTGGATTTTATTTCTTCAAAAATGGGTCTAACGATGTTGATTAAAATACAATATGTTTAACATATTTTCATGACAAAAAAAAATGCATCTTGAATTTTCTAGGAATAGACCTCTTCATTCTAGGTTTTTATATAACTGGTATGCCATAGGTTAGCAATAGACAAAAACTTCCTTAGGTACACAAAAAGTAGAGATCTCGTTAAAACACACAAGTTATGCCACACACAATTTGTTTTCTCTCGTAGAATTTACCGTTTCCGACATATTCCTTGTTATTGGTTTCAATTTTAAACTGCTTAAACTTTTCCAAAACGGGCAGCTATCTTTTGTTGCTCATCACTTTTGTTTTACTTCTGACCATATTAAGATACTCTAATTTTAATTGTTTCATATAGCGACCAGCTTTTAAAATATTTGACTCTCACTTTAGCCTAGTGTATTCCCCTATTTCTCTCTGTTTACAAGGTAGCAAGTTGTAGAGTATTTCTGCTAATGTGTATCTCGATTAGCATTATATAGATACATTAATGGTCGTCTCAGCGTGGTGGTAGCGTGGGTTCGATTCCCGGTACCGGGATGGAGGAATTTTTCCCCGCTGGGAGACCTGGCCCAGGGTCCACTCAGCCTCGTAAGGTCCCTGGGGGGGGGGGGGCAATTCAGGAGCTATTTCATTGAGAAGTAGCGGCTCCAGATCAAGAAGACCGCATATACCGGCCGGGAGGGACTTGAGGCGCTGATCACGTCTCACCCTCCAGCACCGCACCCCATTCATGACGCCTTCGAGCCAAGATGGGGGATACAGCGGCCGGGCGGTAGGCTATGGTCCTTTGTGGACTGTCGTGCCATGTAGTTACGTTCTAGATACACACATTAATAATATTTTATAAAAATAATTTATTTGCAGAATGGGTAGAGAAAGTAATGTGAATGCAACAGCTTTTTTTAAAATTTTATTTGTTTATATTTATTTTGATTTTATTTATTGTAGAGATAAGCTTCCGAGATATTCCTTATTATCGGTTTCAATTTTAAAGTACTAACACTTTTCTCAAGCGGGAAGTCATCTTTCGTAGCAAATCTCTTTTGTTTTACTCCTGGCCTTGCAAAGAGAATCGAATTTCAACTGCATCAGATAGTGGTTAAAAGATTTGACTATCGCTTTAGCCTAGTCTACTTGCAAGACGCCATGTAGACCATTTCAGCTAATGTTTATCTCGATTACCATGAAGAAGATAAAAGAATAATCTTTTAAAACAATAGTTTGCAGAACAGAGAATGGAACACATCAGATGTTCTTATCCCACCTCTAATATAAATTAATCCGTAAAGAGTTCGACTAGGTTTTTTTACTTTCTCTATACGCACTATGTACATAGTGTATAGAGAAGGTATTGCACTCCACCAAAAAATTCGATACCGAGATTTCACCGGAAATATATGTTTTAGGGTCCCCTGTATCCAAAAAAAGTATTTTTAGAAAAAGGTCCGTGTGTGTCCGTGTCCGTGTGTCTGTAAACACGATAACTCAAAAACGAAAAGTCGATAAAATACCAAACTTGATATTTAAGTTTAGTATCTTCCAGGGATGCGACACGAAGATTTTGAGAAAAATCCCTCCACCCCCAACCCTTTACATGGAACATTTTTCGAAAATTTTGATTTTCTCAAAAATGGCTCTAACGATTTTGATTAAACTTTCGCATATTAAAGATATTTACCTAACAAATAAAATGTATATCTTGAATTTTCTGGGAATAGCCTCTGAAGAGTAGTTTATTCTGGATCAATTTTACTGAAATTTGAATAACTGCTAAACCGTAAGAGATGGACAAAAATTTACTGCACAAAAAATGTAGAGCACGTTAAAACACACAATTTATGTTATACACATTTTTTTCGTAAGGTCTTCATTTTTGAGACATTCCTTATTTTTGGTTTCTGCTATTAAAAACTTATACATTTCTCATACAGGAGCTTGTCAACTCCTATCCATATAAACAAAGGAACTTTATTGACATAGCAACCAGCTTTTGACTATCATTTTAACCTATAGTAGTCCCTTATTTCGCTTCTACTTACAAGGAAGCAAGTAATAAGACTATTTCTGCTCATTTTTTCTGATTATCATAAAGTAAATAGAAGTATAAGCTTTTTAAGAATAATCTGTTGCAGGGATATAGAGAAAGTCATGTGAATGGTACACATCAGATTTTTTAAATGAGTATCTATCTGCTTTTATTTGCAAGTGAACACTGTCTAGAGCGAGTCACTTTACGGAGAGCTCCTCCAACCTAGCGATGAGGGAAGTTCATGTCACATTGTGTATGCATGAGCGTGGAGCTGTCGGGTCACAATTTAATAATGTAGCTGTCGAGGTCGGAACCCAGTCTCTCGCAGTTAACAATAGCAGGCACTAAGTCAAATACACGTCTTGCAGCAAGCTCCTCGTTCAATGTTAACTACTTGAAGGAAAAACTAATATTGAAACAGCCACGTTTAACCTTAGGACAGACTCGACTTTCCTCACAAAAGGAGCTGGCGCCCTTAATGTGGGCCGAAGAAAGGCAAGAGCGGCTGCATTACAGCTAGCTGCTTTATGCGAATAAACTGCACATGTATCTGCAATGTAACTAAATGAAATATTCGTCTCGGTTTTAAAATATACGAGTTGAGAAGGGCTATCAATGCCATAATATAGGTATATTCGTAATCAAAGTCCGATTTTGGCGACTAAAAACTATTTGAACACTGACCTATTATGTAACACTAACATTTAAAAATCTGATGTGTACCACTCACATGACTTTCTCTAGATACCTGCAACAAATTATTCTTAAAAAGCTTTACTTCTATCTACTTTATGCTAATCAGAAAAAATTAGCAGAAATAGTCTTATTACTTGCTTCCTTGTAAGTAGAAGCGAAATAAGGGAGTACCATAGGTTAAAGTGATAGCCAAAAGCCGGTTGCTCTGTCAATTAAGTTCCTTTGTTTATATGGATAGGAGTTGACAAGTTCCTGTATGAGAAAGGTACACTTTTTTCATAGCAGAAACCAAAAATAAAAAATGTCTCAAAAACGACGAACTCTACGAAAAAAATGTATATAACATAAATTGTGTGTTTTAAAGTGCTCTACATTTTTTGTGTAGTAAGTTTTTGTCCATCTTACGGTTTAGCAGTTATTCAAAATTCCGTAAAATTCATCCAGAATAAACTACTCTTCAGAGGCTATTCCCAGAAAATTCAAGATATGCATTTTATTTGTCAGGTAAATATCTTTAATATACGAAATTTTAATCAAAATCGTTAGAGCCATTTTTGAGAAAATCAAAATTTTCGAAAAAAGTTACATCTAAAGGGTAGTTGGAGGTGGAGGGATTTTTCTCAAAATCTTCGTGTCGCATCCCTGGAAGATACTAAACCTAAATACCAAGTTTGGTATTTTACCGACTTTTCGTTTTTGAGTTGTCGTGTTCACAGGCCCACGGACCTTTTTTGTGAAAATGATTTTTTTGGATATTGGGGACCCTAAAACATATATTTCCGGTGAAATCTCGGTATCAAATTTTTGGGTGGAGTGCAATACCTTCTCTATACACTAGTACAAAGTTTGTATAGAGAAAGTAAAAATCTGATGTGTTCCATTCACATGACTTTCTCTATATCTCTGTAAATTATTATTGTTAATAAGCTTACCCTTTATTTATTTAATGCTAATCGAGAAAAATTAGCAGATATAATCTTATTTCTTGCTTTATTGTAAGTAGAAGCGAAATAAGGGAGTACCATAGGTTAAAGTGAAAGCCAAAAGCTGGTTGCTATCTATGTCACTGATGTTCCTTTGTTTCTATTGACAGGAGTTGACAAATTCCTGTATGAGAAAAGTATAAGTTTTTCAAAGCTGAAACCAAGAAAAAGGAGTATCTCAAAAACGATCAACTCCACGAAAAAAATGTATATAACATAAATTGTGTTTTAACGTGCTCTACGTGCTTTATGGGTTAAGTTTTTGTCCATCTCTTACGGTTTAGTAGTTATGAAGAATTCATCCAGAATAAAGTAGTCTTCAGAGGTTATTCCCAGAAAATTCAGAATATACATTTTATTTGTCAGGTAAATAACTTTAATTTACGATATTTTAATCAAAATCGTTAGAGCCATTTTTGAGAAAATCAATATTTTCGAAAAAAGTTCCATGTAAAGGGTAGTTTGGGGAGGGGGGATTTTTCTCAAAATCTTCGTGTCGCATCCCTGGAGAATACTAAACTTAAATACCAAGTTTGGTATTTTACCGACTTTTCGTTTTTGAGTTATCGTGTTCACAGACACACGGACACACACACGGACCTTTTTCTGAAAATACTTTTTTTGGATACAGGGGACCCTAAAACATATATTTCCGGTGAAATCTCGGTATCGAATTTTTTGGTGGAGTGCAATACATTCTCTATACACTATGTACATAGTGAGTATAGAGAAAGTAAAAATCTGATGTGTTACTCCCACATGACTTTCTCTAGCTGTTCTACAAACTTCTTACATAAGATTATTCTTCTTTCTGCACCTTGCTAATCGAGGTACTTATTAGCACAATGATCTTATTACTTAGTTCCATATAAGCAGGAAGAAAATAAGAGAATACACTAGACTAAACCAATTGTCAAGTGTTTTAAAAGCTGTCGTAATGCGATTGTCATTACAAATCGCTTCTTTTCTTGGCCAGGAGTAAAACAAAAGAAAAACGGATACTCCCGTCTGAAAAAAGTATAAGTACTTCACAACTGAAACAAATAACAATAAATACCTCGAAAACGGTAAGCTCCGTGATAAAAATATATATGACATAAGTTGTGTATTTTAACTAGATCTACATTTTTTGTATAGTAAGTTTTTGTCTATCTCTTACGGTTTACTAGTTATTCAAAATTAAGCAATTCATCCACAATAAACAGGTGTTCAGAAGCTATTCCCAGAAAATTCAAGATATACATTTTATTTGTCATGTAAATGTCTTTAATATATGATATTTTAATCAAAATTGTTAGAGCCATTTTTAAGAAAATCAAAATTTTCGAAAAAAGTTCTATGTAAAGGGTAGTTTGGGGTGGGGGATTTTTCTCAAAATCTTTGTGTCGCATCCCTGGAAGATACTAAACTTAAATACCAAGTTTGGTATTTTAGCTGCTTTTCGTTTTTGAGTTATCGTGATCGCAGATACACGGACACACACGGACCTTTTTCTGAAAATGCTTTTTTTTTGGATACAGGAGGTCCTAAAACATATATTTCCGGTAAAATCTCGGTATCGAATTTTTCGGTGGAATACAATACTTCTCTATCCCTATGTACATTGTACATACGGGGCTAGAGAAAGTAAAAACTCTGAAGCGTTCAATTAACATTATTATCTCCACCTGCTCTAAAAACAAACAATTCCTAAAAAATTTACATCATGCTAATCGAGATAAGCTTTAGCAGAATTGGTCTTATTACTTGCTTTCTTGTAAGTAGAAGGCAAACACTAGGCTAAAGCGATAGTCAAATCTTTTAAAAGCGGTCGTTAAGTGACACAATTGAAATTCCGCTGCCAGGAGTAAAACAAAAGAAAGATGAATTCCCGTTTCACAAACGTTTAGGTGGTTTAAAACTGATACATATAACACAGATTATCTCGTAAACCATTTACGGGGGGAAAAAAAATCTGTTACATAAATTGTGTCTTTTTAACGGTCTACATTTTTGTATAGTAAGTTAACCGCTTAAACAAAAGTTATTTATGTACAATGGAGAGGTCTTTAGAGGCTATTCCCAGAAAATTCAAGATATACATCTTTCATGTCATAAATATCTTTCACATCATGTATATCTTTAATACGGAATTTTAACCAAAATGGCTATATTTTTACTTTCTGTGTGTGCATGTGTGTGTGTCTGTAGGCAGTTTAGCTCAAAAACGAAAAGTCAGTTAAATTCCAAACTTGGTATTTAAGTTGAGCATCTTTCAAGGATGCGACACGAAGATTTTCAAGAAAATCCTCCCCCCCCCCTCCAACCACCCTTTACATAGAACATTTCCCGAATTTTTTTGTTTTCTCAAAACTGGCTCAAACGAGAAAAATACCTTATATTTAAGATATGATAATGACAAACGAAATGTATATCTTGGAATTTTCTGGGAATAGCCTCTGAAGACCTCTTCATTCTGGATGACTTTTGTATAAGCGGCAAACCGTAAGAAGTAGACAAAAATTTACAAAAAAGAAATGTAGATCTCATTGAAACACACTTTATTTATATACTTTTTTTTTTTTTTTTTTGTAGAGTTAACATTTCTCTATATATTCCGGAGTATTGGTTTTAATTTTAAGCCACAAACGTTTCTCAAACGCGAAGACATCTTTATTCTCGTTTCTCGTTTGTTTACTCCTGGCAAGCAAAGTGAATGGAATTTCAACTGTTTCACATAGTGGACAACTTTTAAAAGACTAGACTATCGCTTTAGCCTGTGCATTCCGTTATTTCCCTTCTACTTACAAGGAAACTAGGAATAAGACTAACCCTGCTTATTTTATCTTAATTGGCATAACATAAAACATTGATCTTTTGAATAAAAGGTTTGTTTGCCGAACAACTAGAGGACATCATGTGAATGGAACACGTCAGATTTTTTCCTTTTTACTTACAAGGAACCAAGTAATATGAACAATTTCTGCTCATGTTTATTTCGATTATCATGAAGTAGATGCATAAGCTATTTAACAATAATTTTTTACAGAGATGTAGAGAAAGTTATGTGAATGGAACACGTCAGATTTTTAGAAAAAGATCCACGTGTGTATCAGCATAATTCAAAAAAGAAAAGTCGGTTAAATATCAAACCTGAAGCTTAAATTCAGCATCTTCGAATACAGCACAAAGATTTGTAAAAAAAAGAAAAAAATTCCCCACTTCAACTACGCTTTACAAGAAATAGTTTTCGGATATTTTGATTTTCTAAAAAATTAGTCTAATTATTACGGCAGAATCCTACGAGTTTAAGACATTTTAAAGAAGGTGAAATAAAACCTTACTACACAAAATATGCACATATCGTTGTATCCGAGATGTCCCTTGTTACTTATACTTTTCTGGAATGGGAGTTCGACTTCTCTCTCTCACTCCTGGCCATACAAAGAGAAGGATTTTTCAAGACGTTCACACAAGAACCAGCTCTTAAACATTTGACTGTTGCTATAATCTAGTATCTGTATTACAACCATTTCCGCTAGTATTTATCTTGATTGGCATGAGATAAAGGAATAAGAGTTTGCCTTTACACAAATAGCTATATTGCAAATTTCACTGTAGATTCAAAGAGAGTAACAATAAACAGATATATATTTAAGAACTGGACGTTATATGATGGATTTAAATTCTAAAATGTTTCCATGCAATCGCGAGAATTAACTGAATATTCGCAGAGCTTAAAAATGGCAAAAATATTGAACAATTCAAATTAATAACATCTAAATTCACGAAAACGGCTGGTGCCACAATAATATGTATTTGAAATAAATTCTGTATTAAAGATATCCATATTTTGTGTAGAAAGCTTTTGTCTATGTATTATACTTTCTCGTTATATAACATTATAGAGAATCCCTTGCGAATGAACAGGAATTTACAAACTATTCACAGAAATTTCAAGAAGTACATTTCTTTCAAAGAAATATTTTAAATATATGGCATTGTAATCGAAATCGTTAGACCCACTTCTCAGAAAGACAAAACTAACGAATAATTTTTAATGTAAAGGATAGTTTGGGGTGGTAAGATTTTTTTGAAAAATCATCTTGTGGCATCCTTAGAAGATGCTGAACTTAAGTACTAAGTTGCTATTTAATTGACTTTTCGTTTTTGAGTTACTGTGTTCACACACACACACACACACACACACACACACAAAAATCTTTACTTGCAATTTTTTTATTCATTTAAAGAACAATTTAATTAATTTGAATAAATTTAATTTTATATTAATTTATTTTAAATTAGGCTAGTTTAAGTAAACCTTTCACTCGTAATATAATACGAACTTAATAATTATAATTATATATTTATTTTATTCGTATTTAAAAGTCTCTGGAGTTATACTCGCACTGCTTTCTCAACCCAATCTTCTTCAAATTGTTCTTAAAAAGTTATGTTTCTATCTAGTTCACGATAAACATTAGCAAATATGCTTTTATTACATATTTGCTTGTAGATACAATGTGGATAGGTGATAGACAAATCTTTACAAAGCTGGTCGTTAAGTAATGGGTTTGAAATGCCGTTCTCTTTGTTTGACCAGGAAAAGAAAAATATATAAATGCTTTCTATTTGAAAAATATAACGTTTTGCAAAATTGAGACTAATAATAAGGAATATTTCGGAAATGGTTAACCCCACAAAATAAACAAATAAATTGTTTCATCCAGATCTACATTTTTTGTTCAGTAGATTTTTCCGTTTCTTATAATTTACCAGTTATGCAAAACTTATTCACAATGGAGAAGTCTAAGGGGATATTCCTAGAAAACTCGAGATATGTATTTTATTTGTGGTGAAAATATATTAAATACATGGTATTTAAATCAAAATCGTTAGAGTAATTTTTGTTGAATTCAAAACTTTCCAAAAATTTCCCAGTAAAGGGTAGTTTGGAGGTGAGAGAATCTTCGTATCGCTTTTTGAAAGAGTTGAACTTAAATACCAAGCTGGGTAGAATTCAACACCTAGTGCTTTTCATTTGTTTATTTACTCAGGGCGTCTCAAATAAGTATGTTCGATAAATTCTCCACATGGAATTTTTATCAGAATACAACACTTTCTCTATTTACTAAACGTAAACTGTAGAAAAATTAAAAACTACTTTTTCAATTTTGAGGAAGAAAGGTTACAAGACATACCCAGCCACCCACCTTTATAATTGGCTTGCTCCGCCACTGTTGTACTTCACCATGTTACACACTTTTAATAATAATATTGAAGAAATGGGGAACCGTCACACTTCCCCTCTGATTACGTCTTTTATTATAAATGTCCACATACAGTATTTTTCAGAACATGATGGTCCTACCCCATTCTTCTTCCAAAGACTTTGAAGTTAGGGTTTGTGGTTTTTCTGTTCAGGGGCTAGTGTGTACGGCTGGAAAACAACCCTCGCTGTTGCTAAGTCTTGAACTTCCTGGCCCCTTTACTGGTCGCCATTTTCGACTTGCAAGCAGTCTCTCCAGGAAACAGATTTTACTACGTTGCCTCACATCCCTAGACCAGAGGTGTCTTTTGTTTGCTAATCGCTATTGCCCAGTGGTAGGAGGGAGCGGTCCCGTTTTAGGGGCATCAAGTCTTGAAAAAAAAAAAAAAAATATAGTTGTAAGTTAATGACTATTTTTCCATTGTGAATGGCACCTTAGTTGGCGTCTATTAAAATGAAAATGATAAAATTAAAATGGCGAAACTGACAAGAAGGTGTGATTTGCCCACATAAAATAGTTCAAGCTGTGTTAGGTAAGGAGATGCAAATGGTTACCTGCTGAGAGTGTTAGCGGGTCGCACAGCGTCGAACCTGTATCTGGAGACTGGTTCCCGGACGAGAGGCTGGTATACTCTCCTGGCATACACGGTGCCGCCTGCAGATGACGACGAGGAGGAACACGTGGACCCCGGGCCACTTCTGCCACCTCCTAGACAACCTGCGGCCCACACTGACCCGGAACACAGCCCCGACTTCCTCCGAGAACGTCGCAATCTTCTTGCGGATGTAGCGGCGGGGATCAGCAGGGGCATGGTTGTGACGGCGCGCTTCCTCCATCTCACAGCACCTACAGGATGTCTTCGTAACACAACCACAGGATATGCTGGAGCCGTCGGCGGCATTATATCACACGGTCACTGTCATCCACAACACATGGCATAGCCACTACAGCTGTGCTGAGGAGAAGAAGAAATGCTCTTCTTTCTAACATGGTACTGTAAGCCCCGTGTGTAACATTCACATTTCTTTCCAGATATTCCAAAATTATTGATACACAATCAATGTTTCTATAAAATTCATATTAACTGTGTATAAGTTAAATTTTAAATGAATTGTGTTATATATATTTGAATATGAATGTTAACGATTTTCATATTTTTTTCACATTACACTTTCAATTAATGCTATTGTTATTGTATTAATTGTATAGGTATATTGTAAATAAATTTCGTTTTGGAAAAATGTTAGGTTAGTTTTCTTATTCCGTTGGTATATGTCTTTCTTGTATGCAAGACTCGCCATGATTCTATAAATATTATGAAATAAAAAAAAAACGAGGATCTAAAATAGGAAAAAATTGTATCGGCTCCATTTGCACTACTTAAATATATTTTTTATTTTTTTATTTTTGCAAAATAAACAGAGAACGCATAAAGTAATGCAAATGGAGCACATGAGATTTTTTTTCTCTTTTTAAATTCGCTTTCTGCTTTATTTCATAATATTTATAGAATCATAGTGAGTCCTGCATACGAGGAGAGCAAATACCAAATAGGAAAAAGTGACCTAATATTTTTAGCACGATATATATATAATTCTTACAAAAGTTTATTATTCTCTCTACTTCATGTGTCCTTATAAGTAGAGGAGAAATAGGAGATATAAGATTAAACCGATGGTCAAATCTTTTAAACGCTGATTGCTAGCTGATTGAAATTTCGTACTTTTTGCAGGGCCATGAGTAAAACAAAAGCAAAATGAATGACAAATTTCCTGCGAGAAAAGTGTTTTAAAATGGAAACCAATAGCAACGAATATTTCGGAAATGGCTCACTCTACAATAAAAAATAATGCACATGATATAAATCGTGTGTTTTAACGAGATATGCATTTTTTGAGAAGTAAGTTTTTGTCTATCTCATATGGTTTACCAGTTATGCAAAAGTCATCCAGAATGAAAAGGTCTTCAGAGGCCATTCCCGTAAAATTCAAGATATGCATTTTATTTGTCATGTAAATATCTGTAATATACCGTGTGTTAATCAAAATTGTTAGTCATTATTAAAAAAAATAAAACTTCCCAATTTTTTTTCCATTTAAAGTATAGAGTAGATGGGGATATTTTTTTGAAAATCTTCGTGTCGCATCCTTGGAAGATGAACTTAAAAACAAATAGTCGGTTTAATACCAAATTTAATAATTGAGTTATGCGTTCACAGACCCACATACAGACCATTTTTAAATGTGTTTATACAGGAGGCCCTAAAACGTGTATTTTAAGTGATTTTCGGTATCAAATTTTTGGGTGGAATCCAGTAGCTTTTCTATCATATATCTACTATGTAGGTACTTAGTAGAGAAAGTAAAAATAGGTTAAATGGAAAACAGGCGCTTAAAATAAACACAGTAGAAAATAGGCACTAACATCAAAATATGTCTTTAGGCCTATAAAACTTCTTTATTTAGACCTAAACCTTCCTGAAGCATGTAAATACAAAAGGCGAACAACATCTATTTACGGAAAAGAATAAGCAGTTACCTAAAATCCGCTTGTTATGATTCAATTTCCTTTCACTCTCTCTCTCTCTCTCTCTCTCTCCCTCTCTCTCTCTCTCTCTCTCCCTCTCTGACAATCAGTTCCAGTGGCATTTTCAAGTTAACAAAACTTTAGAGAGGTTTGTTTATGCCTGCAATGAGTAAATTAATCATATATCCGCGAATAATGCATGGAAATACGTCACGCCACCCCCCTTTAAGTTTGTGCGACACTGATTCTGCCTCTCTTTTTTACTTTTATTACCATGTACAATGTACATAGTAGGTAGAGAAGGTATTGTTTTCCACAAAAAAATTCCATACCAGCATTTCACCGTAAATTCATGTTTAGAGAACCCCTGAATAAAAACAATTAGAAAAAGGGTCCGTATGTGTGTATGTGAGTGTCTGTGTATGTGTCTCAACAACATAAGCCAGAAACGAAAAGTCGGTTAAATCCAAGGAAGCGACCCTAAGATTTTCAGGAAACTACCCCAATCCTCAACTACCCTTTATATAGAATGTTTTTAAAAAAAATTGATTTTCTAAAATATGGCTGTAACCATATTGATTAAAATACCATTTGTTTAAGATATTTTTATAAAACCAAATGTATATATTGAATTTTCAGGGAATAGTTTCTGAAAATCTCTTCATTCTGAATGACTTTTGTAACACAGATAAACTGTCGAGATAGACAAAACTAACTACAAAAAAAATGTAGATCTCGTTAAAACATACTATTTATGTTATATACTCCGTCTCCGGCTTCAATTTTAAACTAGTTAAACTTTTCTGAAACGGAAAGTTATCTTTCGTTTCATATCTCTTTTGTTTTATTTTACGATTTTTTTTTAATATTATGGAGCCTAAATATAACAGTTCAGGAGGCTATTTTAACCACCAAAAAGAGTACTTTTTAGTGCCTAAGCTTCCGTTTTCTAATTACAATGAATGAAGGAGGTGACGTCATTAGCTCATAAAAGAGACCTTGGGTTTCTCGGCATAATGTTAAATTCTTTATTTATCCTTCACGTAAGATACTGGGAAATATGATCATCAGTATTAGCATGGCATACCGTGGTGTATGTGCTAGGTTATGCACTTTGAAATCTAATGTTTAAAAAATCTGATGTGTTCCATTCACATGACTTTCTCTACATCGCTGTAACAAATTGTTATTAAAAAGCATATTCTTCTATCTACTTTATGAAAATGAAGATAAACATTAGCAGAAATTGTCTTCCTTGTAAGTATAAGGAAAATAAGGAAATACGCTAAGCTAAAACGATAGTCAAATGTTTTAAAAGTTGGTTGCCATGTGGTTGAACTCCGTTTCTAGCAAGGCCAGGAGTTTACAATTCTCCGCATGAGGAAACTTTTAAGTATATTAAGTATATTAATTCTGAAACAAATAACAAGGAATATCTCAAAAATGGTAAATTCCACGAAAAAACGTATAAGACATAAACTGTGTGTTTTAACGTGATCTACATTTTTGTGCAGTAAGTTTCTGTCTAACTCTTACGGTTTATCAGTTATGCAAAATTCAGCAAAATGCATTCACATTAAAGAGGTCTTTAGAGGCTATTCTTAGAATATTCAAGATATACATGTAAATGTCTTTAATATACGGTATTTTAATAGAAACCGTTGCAGCTATTTTTGAGAAAATCAAAATATTCGACATTATTTCCATGTAAAGGGTAGTTTGGGGTGGGGGGATTTTTCTCAAAATCTTCGTATTGGCTCCCTGGAAGATAACATACTTAAATACTAAGTTTGGTATTTTGCCGACTTTTCGTTTTTGAGTTATCGTGTTCACACACACACACCCGGACCTTTTACTGAAAATACTTTTTTAGGATACAGGGGACCCTAAAACGTATATTTCTTGTGAAATCTCGGTATCGAATTTTTAGGTGGAATGCAATACCTTCTCTATACACTATGTACAAGTACATGTAGAGAAGGTAAAAAGTCATACCTTTCCTTCTAATCTACATAAGTATTATATTTTTCATCAATCAACAGTAAAGATATTGCTGAAGGTACATTGAAAAGCTTAGCTCATTATCTTTAATAGTTGGTGAGATAATGGGCAAAACTTTAACATTGGTAAGATAGGACATTTCGACTTCCCTTAACTACCAGCCCGTAAAGCATTGTATCCATCAGGTGCACGTTCCACGTGTACTTGTCACCCAGCCCGTGCACCAGCGACACTCGTTGCATTAAAAACACAACTTGTCGCGAGTATTTCGGTAGCCCAAGGAACCGTTCCTGACATGTCCAGAATATTCGAATGCATCTTTTATAGTTTCCTTGTTATACCATATGGTCCAGCAGTCACTTATAATTCTTGAGATATGTAGGCTCTGCATATCTAGAAGTGTAATTTATTAATTTTTATATGCATGAACATTGACCTCTATTTTAACGGAACCAAGAAGCATAAAATATCCAATTCTTTACATTATTACTTTCTCTAGCATGCAGTTAGAGGAAATATTGTATTCTACTTAAAAATTCGATATTGGAAACGTTTAACTTGGGAAACTCAGAATCCGAAAAATGGTCGGTGAATTCATTATTTTTTATTTTCTCAAAAACACTTCTAACATCTTTGATTAAAATTGCCATATGTTTAGAGTATTTACGTGACAAATAAAATGAATATCTTAAAGTTCTGCTAATATTCTGTGACATCCGCTTCATTCGAAATTAATTTAGTATATCTCCCTAATTTTGTGTAACTCGTAAAATGTAAGAGAAGCATAAACACTTACTACACTAAAAATTAGGATCTTTAAAACGCACAGTTTATTTGAAATATCTTCTTTCCTGACGTCAGCAATTTCCCAAGGTATAGGCGAATATTGTGTGGTCCGTCCTCAAAAATTTGAAAATCAACTTCTCCTAGGTCTTGCTACGAATCCACTTCCTATTGGTCTAATATACCATTTATATGCTTTGTCGGTGTTGAGTTGTGTGTACATTTTTTCTAAATACTCTTTCCATTTTCGCTCGTAATTGTTTAATTTATCATTAATATTAAATATATTTAATTCTTGACGTATAAAATAATCATAACACGTATATAATGCCTATATAATAATTTTTGTGTATACAAGAATGCAGCAGTTACTGCACTGAATTATTCGATATTTGTCATCTTTTGAAGTACTCTATCACAATACGTTTTCTTCTCGTGTCACCACACTTTTTACTTTCTCTAGCCTAATGTCTACAATTTACATAGGGATAGAGAAGGTATTGTAATGCACCCAAAAATTCGATACCGAGAGTTCACCGGAAATATATGTTTTGGGGTCCCCTGAGTCCGAAAAAAGCATTTTTAAAAATAGGTCCCTGTGTATGTGTGTGTGTCTGTGAACAGCATGGCCCCAAAACAAAAAGGCCGTTAAATACCACACTTGGTATTAAGGTTTAGTATCTTCCAAGGATGCGACACAAAGATTAAAAAAAAAAAAAAAAAAACTACCACAAACTACCCTTTAAATGGAAAAAATTTCGAAAATGTTGATTTTCTTAAAAGTGACTCTAACGATTTTGATTAAAATCCCGTATATTAAAGCTATTTATGTCCGAAATATAATGTATATCTCGAATTTTGGGGGAATAGCCTCTGAAGAGCTCTTTATTCTGGATGAATTCTGCTTAACTGCTAAACCGTAAGAAATAAAAAAAAAACTCACTACACAAAAAATGTACATCACGTCAAAACACACAATTTATGTCCTTTAGGTTTTTGTTGTGGAGGTAATCGTTTCCGAGATATTTCTTATTACTGGTTTCAATTGTGAAGTACTTAAACTTTTCTCAGACAGGAAGTGTCCGTTTTTCTTTTGTTCTACTTCTGGCCAAGCAAAGAAGTGATTTGTAATGACAATCGCATGACGATAGTTATTAAAACATTTGACAATCACTTTAGTATAGCGCATTCTCTTATTCTCTGCTATTTTTAAGGAACTAAGTAATAAGAACATTCTGCTAATATTTATCTCGATTAGCATTGTGTACAAAGAAGAATAATCTTTTGTAGGAGGTTTGTAGAGCAGCTAGAGAAAGATATGTGAGTGAAACACATCAGATTTTTAAAGCTTAAACTACCCCTTAGGCTCCTGTATCATCCCTTTTGCATCGGTACCAAGTGAAACAATTTACACAAATATTTATCTCATTTAACAAGAAGCAGATACAGCCTAGAGGAGAAGGCGCAGAAATTGGTTACCATGCTAACTTCATATACCCAAGGTCGCAGGTTCAAACCCGGCGGAGGACGATGGAACTTGGCTTCCTTCGGAAGGGAATTAAAACCGTTGGTACCTTGTCGCAGAGTTGCAGCACGTAAAAGAACCTCAAGCCTGATAAAGAGGCTTCTGAGCAAAATTAAGCGGTCTTTCGCGTCCAATTTAGAATGGGACGCGGAGAACCACGGTAGTTAAAGAGAGTTTACATTTACAATGCTTGTAAACACAACGCCTTCCACATCTGCATCTAGTGCTATCTTTTTTGGAAATAAATAAATGACGTGTTATTTATGGACGCTCTTTAACTACTGTGGTTCTCAATGTCCCATTCTATACTGGGCGTGAAAGACCGCTTAATTTTGCTGAGAAGCCTCTTTATCGGCTTGAGGTTCTTTTACATGCCGTAAATCTGCGACACGGGACCAACGGCTTCACTTCCCTTCCGAAGGAAGCCATTCTAAGGATTTTTACACTCGAAAAATTCATCGTCCTCCACCGGGTTTGAACACGCGACCGTGGGTATGTGAAGTTAACATGGTAACCATTACACTACGGAGGGCAACTATCCTTTGGGGGGGGGCCTTCGTAGACATGTTTTAGTATAGATGAGTCCATCAATAGCTACTGCTAAGGATGATATACAGAACCTTAATATTTAAAATAAATACAATTTAAATTATTTAAATAACTCCGAAGCACTATCTTGGAAGTCGCCCTCCGTGATGTAATGGGTACTATATACCCAAGGTCGCGGGTTCAAACTCGGCGGAGGACGATGGATTTTTTTCGGGCATGGCTTCCTTCGGAAGGGAAGTAAAGCCGTTGGTCCCGTGTCGTAGATTTAAGGTACGTAAAAGAACCTCAAGCCTGATAGAGAGATCTCTGAGCAAAATTAAGCGGTCTTTCACGCCCAATTTAGAATGGAACGCTGAGAACCACAGTAGTTAAAGAGCGTCCATAAATAACACGCCATTTACATTTCCATTTTACTATCTTGGAAAACTTTTGTGTAGCAAGTAATTCCATTTGCAGTTCGTGTGAAGCCTCTGAAAACGTTATGAAAAGTTATGCTTCCCGCGTTTCGATACATTGGCATTTTATGTTGCTTAAAAGGAACACCATCTCCACTGAGTACAGTACATACATAGACTGTATAAGCGACTCACCAACATTTCCCCACCTTGTTTGGGGTTGAAGAAAACAGTTCTGACGTAGGATCCCATAGGCGTTACTTTGGGCATGCATGAGATAAAGAAATTCCTTCCGAATGAATAAGACTTCCCAAGCTATTCTCAGAACATTTAATTATTTGTCATGAAAATATCTGTATATGGTATTTTGTAAAAGCCGTTAGAGCCATTATTTAGAAAACTAAAAATTCAAAATGTTTAATGAAGAGGTAGTTTCGGTTGGGAGATTTTTTTCAAAATCATCGTATCTTTGGGAGATAGCGAATTTCAGTACTAAGGTGATATACATCGGACTCCGTATTTGAATCGTAGTAGATCTTTTTCTAAAGTAGCTTTATTTTATTATTTGGAGAGGCTCGTGAAAATCTTGGTATTATTTATTACTTTCTCTATACGTACTATGTACATAGTGTATAGAGAAGGTATTGCACTCCACCCAAAACCTCTATACCGAAAATTCACCGGAAACATATGTTTTAGTGTCCCCTATATAAAAAAAAAGCATTTTCAGAGAAACGTCCGTGTGTGTTTGTGCGTGTCCGTGTGTCTGTGAACACGATAACTCAAAAACGAAAAGTCGGTAAAATACCAAACTTGGTATTTAAGTTTAGTATTTTGCAGGGATGCGACACGAAGATTTTGAGAAAAATCCTCCCACCCCAAACTATCCTTTGCATGGAACTTTTTTCGAACATTTTGTTTTTTTTAAAAATGGCTCTAACGATTTTGATTAAAATAACGTATATTAAAGATATTCACCTGACAAATAAAATGTATATCTTGAATTTTCTGGAAATAGTCTGAAAACTACTTTATTCTGGATGAATTTTACGGAATTTTGCATAACTGCCAAACCGTAAGAGATGGACAACAGCTATCACTCAAAGTATGTTGAGCACGTTAAAACACACAATCTATGTTATATACATTTTTCTCGTGGAGTTGATCGTTTTTGAGTTATTCCTGGTTTTTGATTTCACCTTTAAAAAACATACTTTTCTCACACAGGAATTTGTCAACTCCTATCCATATAAACAAAGGAGCTTCAGTCACATAGCAACCAGCTTTTGACTATCACTTTAACCTATGGTACTCCCTTATTTCCCTTCTACTTACAAGGAAACAAGTAATAAGATTATTTCTGCTAATTGTTTCTCGGTTAGGATAAAGTAAAAAGAAGCATAAGTTTTTTAACAATATTTTGTTGCAGAGATATAGAGAAAGTCCTGTGAATGGAATACATCAGATTTTTTTTTGTTATAGAATGTACACCTTCTCTAGCTCTATATACGTGACAGAAAAAGTACAAATATTTGGTCAGGTTAGCTGATAATAAGTGATTTGAAATAAAGATATTCCGAATAACGTTACCATCAGTTTATCTCCTAGAGAGAAATTTAACATAAAAGCGTTTGGTTTCATTATTACCGGAGATCGAGACGACCAGGTGGAAGCCAAGTAAAACAATTAAGTGTATTGTTTAGAACCTGCGCTGCCCTGCAAGCTGTTCTAAATCAAATTCAAAAGCAAGCAAGCACCTGGCACACACCTGCCTATCTCATCAATTCCTGTACTTGCGGCTATGGAGTAATAAATACATTAAATGTCATACCACTAACGAGAAACGAGGTGAACTAAATGGGAGAACAGACAATTAAAATGCTGATATGTTACCTGACTTGATTTCTCTGTCCAGTATCCTTCGGTTTTATATATCTTCTACAAACAAAATTTGACCTTCTCTACAAGTAATAAGCACATAAAGGTATAGAAGCTATTGTATTCCACCCACAAATGCCATGTCGCGATTTCTTCTGTAATATATATTGAGGTTCTCTGAATTAAAAAAAATATTTTTGGAAAGAGATCCACCATGTGTGTATGGGATAGCAGAGTTTAAAAACGAAAGGATCGTTAAAAACAAAACTTGGTATTTAAGTTCACTATCTGCCACACATATTGGGGTCAGTTGATAACAGTCAAGAAAAGTGGAGAGAAAGAGATACGCAGAAGAATTACACAGGCATGGAGCAAATTTCACAGTCTAAATTTTAACCTTCAAGAGAAGTATATAAACAAAGAGCTAAAATTCGAAATACTGGAAAGCTGTGTAAATCCAGTATATTATATGGATTTCAAACCTGGGCATGCACACACAAACAGATAGAAAGCCTGAGAATATGCCAGCGGAAACTGGAAAGGCGGATTCTAAATTTCAGAGTTTCAGACAGAATATGAAATACAGAACTGAGCGCAAGATCGAAAATAACGGGCGTGGGAAATAAAGCACTTGAGCTAAAATGGAAGTGGGGAGGCCATGCCGTTAGACTACAACAGTGTGGGACGTCCGAACTGAGAAAAGGAAGAGAGGCCGTCCTAAATGTAGATGGGCAGATATAGTCCAGACAGCAGCCGGGACAGATTGGACGAGAATCGCTAAGGACAGGGCGAAATGGAGATAGGAAAGTGCAGCACATAACAGTTAAGTGAATATTGTAGTGATAGTTTAAAGTGAGATAAAACTGATATCGCAACAAAACTAATTATAGAAGTAGAATATAGTATAGTCATAAGATTAGTATATAGCATTGCATATTACCAGGTTAAAAGTGAACAAGTTGAAGAAGTGATTAGGAAAGTTAAAATATTGGAAAAACATCCAAACTCTCATGGATTGGCTCCCCATGTTAGAATACAAATTCCGAGCTATCCCTACACAAGTAGGAGGTCCTTACCCTGAACAATGTAATGGGCTCTATTTGTTGTTGTTATTATTATTATTATTATTATTATTATTATTATAATATATTTTCTCCCAAGGATACGACACGCAGGTATTCAAGAAAATCCTCCCACCCCAAACTACCCTTTACGAGGAAAGCATTTCAATTTTTTTTTTATTTTCAGAAAACACCACACACACACACACACACACACACACACACACACTACACTTTTTTCTTAAGCTGCTTTTATATCCATTTTACTTTCTCTATACGCACTATGTACATAGTGTATAGAGAAGGTATTGCACTCCACCCAAAAATTCGATACCGAGATTTCACCGGAAATATATGTTTTAGGGTCCCCAATATCCAAAAATAGCATTTTCACAAAAAGGTCCGTGTGTCTGTGTATGTGTGTGTGTGTGTGTGTGTGTCCGTGAGTCTGTGAACACGATAACTCAAAAACGAAAAGTCAGTAAAATACCAAACTTGGTATTTAGGTTTAGTATCTTCCAGGGATGCGACACGAAGATTTTTGAGAAAAATCCCCCCACCCCCAACTACCCTTTACATGGAACTTTTTTCGAAAATTTTGATTTTCTCAAAAATGGCTCTAACGATTTTGATTAAAGTTTCGTATATAAAAGATATTTACCTGACAAATAAAATGTATATCTTGACTTTTCTGGGAATAGCTTCTGAAGAGTAGTTTATTCTGGATGAATTTTAGTGAATTTTGAAAAACTGCTAAACCGTAAGAGATGGACAAAAACTTACTACACAAAAAATGTAGAGCACATTAAAACACGCAATTTATGTTATATACATTTTTTTTTCGTGGAGTTCGTCGTTTTTGAGACATACCTTAATTTTAGTTTCTGCCATGAAAAACGTATAGTTTTCTCATACAGGAACTTGTCAACTCCTATCCATATAAACAAAGGAACTTCATTGACATAGCAACCAGGTTTTGACTATCACTGCAACCTATGGTAGTCTCTTATTTTGCTTCTACTTACAAGGAAGCAAGCAATAAGACTATTTCTGCTAATTTTTTCTGATTAGCATAAAGTAAATAGAAGTATAAGCTCTTTAAGAATTATCTGTTGCAGGGATATAGAGAAAGTCATGTGATTGGTACACATCAGATTTTTTTTTCTTTTTACTTTCCAGAGTACACAAGTACAATGTATATAGCCGTTAGAGAAGGTATTGTATTCCAACCAAAAATCGATACCAAGATTTCGCCGAAAATAAATGTTTTGAGGACCCCGAATAAAAAAAGTATTTTGGAAAAAGTTCAATGTGTATGGACAGCATAACTCAAAAAACGAAAAGTCGGTTAAATATCAGTCTCTGTATTAAGATGTAGTATCTTTCTAGGTTGCGACACGAAAATTTACAGGAAAATCCTCCCACCTCCAACTACTACATATGGAACACTTTGTCAAAATTTTGATGTTTTCAAAAATGTCTCTAACGACTTTTAGTAAAATACCTACTATAACTTTAATATATTTTCAAAATACACGAAATGTATATTTTGAATTTTCTTGGAATGTCTACCTAAGACCTCATTATTCTAAATGGTTTTTATAGAACTGGCAAACCGTAATTATTGGTTTCATTTTTAAATATCTTGAAAGATGACTTCCCTTTTGAGAAAATTTTGTTTCATATCGCTTTTGTTTTAATTCTGGACATAAGATTATCGAAATTCATTCGTTTCGCATAGCGGTTTTTAAAAGATCTGATTATCAGTTTATCCTGGTGTATTTTCCTTTTGCTTAAAAAGAAACAAGGCAATATCTGCTGATGTTTATCTTGATTAGCGTGATGTAAGAAAATTGTTTTTGTGGAACAGCTAGAGAAAGTCATGTGAATGAAACATATCAGATTTTTTACTTTTTCTACACGTGTTATGTACATAGTGTATAGAGAAAGTATTGTATTCCACTTAAAATTTCGATGCCAAAATTTCACCGGGAATACGTTCTGAGGTCCCCTGAATGATCAAAAACCAGTACTTTAGGAAAAAATTTGTGTGTATATGTAAATTTGGTATTTAAGTTTAGTTATCTTCCAAGGGTGCGAAACTAAGATTTTCGAAAAATGTCCCCACCCCAAACTAACCTTTATAAAAAACATTTTTGAAAATATTGTTTTCTCAAAAATGGCTCAACGATTTTGATTAAAATGCCGCATATTAAAGATATTTACATTTCAGATAAAATGTATATTTTGAATTTTCCGGGAACAGCTCCTAACGACCTCTTTATTCTGGATGCGTTTTGCAGAATTTTGCATAACGTTTAAACCATAACCGATAGACAAACTTACTGCACAACAAATGTACATCTCGTTAAAACAAAATTTATGTCATATACGTTTTTACTTTCTCTAGCCCCATATGTACAATTTACTTAGGGATAGAGAAGTATTGTATTCCACCCAAAAATTCGATACCGAGATTTCACCGGAAATACATGTTTTAGGACCCGCTGTATCCAAAAAAAGCATTTTAAGAAAAAGGTCCGTGTGTGTGTGTGTCCGTGTGTCCGTGAACACGATAAGTCAAAAACGAAAAGTAGCTAAAATACTAGACTTGGTATTTAAGTTTAGTATCTTCCAGGGATGCGACACGAAGATTTTGAGAAAAATCCCCCCACCCCAAACTACCCTTTACATGGAAATTTTTCGAAATTTTCTTAAAAATGGCTCCAACGATTTTGATTAAAATATCATATATTAAAGATATTTACCTAACAAATAAAATGTATATCTTTAATTTTCTAGAAATAGCTTCTGAAAACCTGTTTATTCTGGATGAATTTTGCTTAATTTGGCATAACTAGTAAGAGATAGACAAAAGCTTACTATACAAAAATATAGGTCTTGTTAAAATACACAAGTTATGTCATATACATTTTTCTCGTGGAGCTTACCGTTTTCGAGGTATTCATTGTTATTAGTTTCTGTTGTGAAGTCTTATACTCTTCTCAGACGGGAGTGTCTATTTTTCTTTTGTTCTACTCCTGGCCAAGAAAAGAAGCGATTTGTAATGCCAATCGCATAACGATAGCTTTTAAAACATTTCACTATTGGTTTACCCTAGTGTATTCCCTTATTTTCTTTCTACTTATACGGAACTAAATAATAAGAACGTTGTGCTAATGAGTACCACAACTAGCAAGGTGCAGAAAGAAGAAGAATCTGATGTATAACGTTTGTAGAACAGCTAGAGAAAGTCATGTGAGTGTAACACATAAGATTTTTCTTGTCAGGTTGACCGTTTTTGTTATTGGTTTCAGTTTTAAGCCACCTAACTTTTCTCAAAAGGGACCATACAAAGGGAAACAAACCTCAATTGTTTCACATGGCCACCAGCTTTTAATAGATTTGACTGTCACTTTAGCATAATTTATTCCCTTATTTTCCATCTGCTTACAATGTTAGCTTTGATTAGCATGATGTGGATAAAAGAAAAATCTTTTGTACCGCCTCCGTGGTCGAGTGGTCAGCGAGCTGACGTTTCACCCGGAGATCCTGGGATCGATTCCCGGCTGGAGCCAGAATTATTCACTATCCCCCACAGAGTCTGAAAGTATGTGTGTGTGTGTGCGCGCGCGCGCGCGCGCACGTTTGAGGAAATAAAAAAGGTTTTAAACCTAAGTTTTAAAGTTTGTTTCAAGCGCAAAGCCCCCGATATAACCTTAGATGTTAAAAAAAAAATACTTTCGTAAGGATAGTTTGTATTTGGAACAGTTAGAGAAAGGTATGCGACTGGAATACATCAGAATTTTTGTACCAGTTATGCAAAAGTAATTCTAAATGAAGAGGGCTTCAGAGACTATCCCCAAAAAATTCAAGATATACATTTTTTGTAATATATATGTATAGTATTTTAATAGAAAGTATTAGAACCATTTTGAGAAATCAGAAAATCAGAAAAATGTTACATGTAAACGGTAGTTGTTGGTGGGCTGTTTTATCTGAAAAATCTTCGTGTGGCATCCTTGGAAGATATTGAAGTTAAAGACCAAGTTAAGTTTTTAACCGATTTTTCGTTTTTGAGTTATGCTATTCACAAACACATACACTTGTACTTTTTCTTCTTCATCTGCAATACGGTTTAGACCTCATTGGTCTGCTCCGGCTCTAAATTTCTGCTGGTATTCTGTTTTCGGTTATCCTTATTAAGTGTTGTTTCCAGTTTGTTCTGTACTTCACTATTGTTATATTTGCGTGTAATTGTTGCCTGATTTCTGTATCATGTTTTTTGTCTGTTATTTGGTACCCTGCTATTGATCGGAAGAATCTCATTTCTGCAGCTTGTATTCTAGCCGAATGTTGTGCTGTCATAGTCTATGTTTCGGGTCATTAAGTTATTGTAGGAAAGTCATCATACGAACATTTTCTTAAAAAAAAAAATTAGGATATATTCCATTCACATGACTTTCTCTACGTCTATTGTTGAAAAGCTTAAGCCCCTATTTACTTCATGCTAATCGAGATACATATTAGCAGAAATGCTTTCTTCTAAGCAGAAAGGAAATAAGGGAATACACTAGGTTAATACGACATTAAAAGCTGGTTGCTTTTAATGTCGTTTTGGATGAAATCTGCTTCTGTGCATTGCCTGGAGTTCACAAATCCGCGTATTTGAAAAGTTTTAAGTACCTTAAAACTGAAACAAATAACAGACATTATCTCAAAAATGGTCGGCTATACGACAATTATATGACATAAACTGTGCGTTTTAATGATATCTGCACTTTTTGTGTAGTAAGCTTTTGTCTATCTGTTACGTTTACTAGTTATGCAAAATCCATCAAAATTCATCCAGAATAAAGAAGTCTTCAGAGGCTAGTCCCAGAAAATTCAAGATATACGTTTTATTTGTCGTGTAAACGTCTTTAATATACGATATTTTAATCAAAATCTTTAGTATCATTTTTGAGAAAATGAATATTTACATCTCAAGGGTAATTGGGGGGGGGGATTTTCCTCAAAACCTTCATATGGCATCCTTGGAAGATACTAAACTTATAAACCAAGTTTGGTATTTTACTGAATTTTCGTTTTTGAGTTGTCATGTTCACAGACACAAGGACACACACGGACTTTTTTCTAAAAATGTTTTTTTTTATACAGGGGGACCCTAAAACGTATATTTCCGGTGAAATCTCGGTATCGAATTTTTGGGTGGAATGCAATGTCTTCTCTATACACTTTATACATAGTAAGTAGAGAAATTAAAAATGTACTTGACATAAATTGTGTGTTTTAATGGGATTACATTTTTTTGCAGTAAGTTCTTGTATATGTCTTACGGTTGGCCAGTTATATAACAGTCATCCTGAATGAAGAGGTCTTCAGAGGCTATTTACAGAAATTTCAAGATATACTATTCGTTTGTCATAAAAGTATTTTATATATAATGTAATTTAATCAAATTCGTTAAAGCTATGTTTGAGAAAATCCAAATTTTCGAAAAATGTTCCATGTAAAGGATAGTTTAGGGTAGAGAGATTTTCTTGACAATCTTCGTTTCGCATCCTTGGACGATACTAAACGTAAATACCAAGTTCAATATCTTCTCTATACACAATGTACATAGTTCGTAAGAGAAAGTAAAGATTATTTTGATTCAGGGAGTCCCAAAACATGTATTTCAGGTGAAATCGCGATATACAAATTTTGGGTGGGATGCAATACCTTCTCTACCTACTATGTATGTGATAGAAAAAGTAATTCACATTTTTTATGACACTTCCGTCTTCTTTTGCTTTACTATAAGGTAGGCTTTAGGGGTTCTTTGAGGTGTTTTTCAACTACCCAATAGAGAGACACCTGCTGACACATTAAATATTGCTGGTGATGCACCATACAGCATCCGGTATGTGCCTGATGGAACAGGGATGTGTGCGATCCTTTCATGGTCCATATTCATGCAGAGCAGGGCATTCATGGCATGTTTCTCGTGCATTAATGCTCGCGGTATTTACGTTTCTACTTGCCAGGAAACCATCTGTTGTTCATGGCAATAGATAGATGGATGGAAATATTCTACACGACCTCGGGGATTACTCTTGATTAAAATGGAAGAGAGCTGAATAACGTTCACAGCATCCCTCTTCTGATTCATGACGGAGCAATGGAGCGACACAGTTTTACATCTCTTTTGTGCACTTATAATCGAAGCTTTGAAAATCTGATACACAGTCACACTTCCTAAATCTTCTCTATCCCTTAAAATTCCACTTAATCCCTTATATATTACATTATTCACACAAAAATCTGATCTGTTCCATTTACTTGACTTTCTTCACCTATTCTCCAAACAAACTATTCTTCCAAAAGATTATTCTTTTATCTACTTACATCATGTTAATCGAGATGAACATAAGCAAAATTGTCTTATTACTTAGTAACTTATAAGTACAAAGAAAATAAGAGAATATACTAGGCTAAAGCGACAGCCAAATGTTTTAAAACCTGCCCTATGTGATTGTGAATTTCGGTTCTCTTTATACGACAAAAAAAAAAAAAAAAAAAAAAAAAAAAAAAAAAAAAAAAAAAAAACAAACACGACTTTCTTCTTAAGAAAAGTATGTTTATAAATTGAAACCAATAACAACGAATATCTCGGAAATTGCTAACTCTACAAAAAAAATGTGCATGACATAATGTGTTTTAACGAACTTTACACATTTACATTCTCTACATGTAATGTGGTCCGTGTGTGTCTGTGGACAGCACAGCTCAAAAAGTCGGTTAAATACCAAACTTGGCACTTAAGTTCTGTATCTTTCAAGGATGTGACGAAGATTTTCAAGAAACTTCCCCCCCAACTTAACTACCCTTTACATGGAATGTTTTTGTTTTTTTGTATGGAAAATACAACTTCCTATATTTACTAAAGGTAAGTAATGAAGGAAGCTAACGAAAACGATTATAAAAAAGTTAACTGTTCCATTCACATTACCTTCTCTATCTTTCTGCAAACAAACTATTCTTACAAATATTATTCTTTTATCTACATCATGATATCTACATGCTAATAAAGATATCATCAGCAGAAATGGCCTTATTACTGCATTTCTTGCAAGTAGTAGGCAGATAAGGGAATACGTTATGCTAAGTCAATAGTGAAATCCTTTAAAAGCTGTCGCTATGTGAAACATTTAAAATTGGGTTCTGTTTGCAAAGGTCAGTAGTAAATCAAGAGAGAGCCTGAAACGAAAGATGACTTCCCGTTTGAGAAAACTTAAAGTAGTTTAAATTTTAAACCAAAAACAAGAAATATCTAGAAAGGGTTAACCTTACAAAACAAATGTATATGATATTAATTATGTGTCTTAATGATATATACATTTTTTGTGTATTAAGTTTTCGTCTATCTCTTACCGTTTACAGTTATATAAACGTCGTTCAGAATGAAGAGGTCTTCAAAGACTATTCCCATAAAATTCAAAATATACGTAAATATCTTTGATATACGGTATTTTAGTCAAAATCGTTAAGAGCCATTTTTGAGAAAAACATTTTCGAACTTTTTTCATGTAAAAGATATTTTGGGTGGGGGGATTTTTTTGAAAATCCTTATCGTGTCCTTGGAAGATACTAAACTTACATAACAAGTTTGGTATGTGACCGACTTTTCGTTTTTGAATTATGCTTTCCCAGACACACACACACACACATACACACACACTGACCGTTTTCTAAATATGCTTTTTATTCAAGGATCTTCAAAACATTCATTTCAAAACATGCAATCTCGGCTCGAATTTTTGGGTGGAATAGAATACCTAATATGTACATTATAGATGCCTGCCAGAGAAAGTAATAATATGACTTTCTCCTTAAAGTACACGTGCAAAGCAGAAAGGTTCCTTATTAAGGATCAAAAGACACACCCGCGCACGTGAACCTTGATTGAACCATGACTGATGTGAATTTTTTCAGCTGAAATTTAGTCTCACGAAACCACTAAAATAATAATCGTAATGGAATGACCGTCCCTCTGTTTTCGACCGGAAGTGGAAGAAGTTGGTGACATGCTTGGGTAACCCGCCATATTCCATCACATGCTATACGACAGACTGTGTGTTTGTGCTCCTTTTGCGAAGGTATAAGATCAGAAATTATTTCCTTTGTAAGAGTTACAATTTATGAAAATGTTTTAAAAGCAGAAAACGATGTTGTGCTATGAAATATCTGGCCTCAAGCTCCGCATATATCCACCTCATATTTACGTAAAAACTGAATTTTCGACAGAGTTTGGAGAAAAAAGTTCTCAAACATTAATTCAGAAGTTGCTGTTTTGCCCTGTATACCATTTAAATATCCAAATGCATCATTTAAATATACGCGTACAGTGTGTGCAAATAGACGGTGAAAATTGAAAATCAATTACTTTCTTTAAAACATATGTACATACAATGTACACGGTAGCTAGAGAAAGTATTGTATTCCACCCAAAAATTCGATGTCTAGATTTCACCGGAAATACACGTTTTATGAAACACGTGCACGCGCCTGTGTAAATGAACAGCATTAACATAAAAAACGAAAAGCAGTCAAGCATACTACACATCTTTCAAGACACATTCTTCATATATATTCTTCACTCCTTCTACACAAAACAACCCTTTAATGGTAAAACGATTTTGTTATAAAATAGCATATTTTAAGACAAATTGCATATCTTGAATTTCACATGGATAGTATGCCAAGAACTGTCAATTAAAATTAATGTTCTATAATTATGTGTTCTGGCATATCATAAGAGATAGAAAATTGCTAACTACAAACAAAAAAGTAAATCTCGTTAATAAAAAACAACAAAAACACACCATCTATGTCAAATAAATAGTGTGGCATTAATAATTTCTAAGATATTTCTGGTTATTGGTTAGGGTTTTCCAAAATGTATACAGTTTTTAAGGATTTGTATTACTGACATTTCATGAAAATCGTAACAAATCGGTTTTTTTATTTTAATTCCATAAAATAATTTAAACATTCCTGAATATAAAAAAGATATAATTGGTTACCAGGAGCCATTTTAAATTCCTTAACTGGAGCTGAAGCAAAGCATTATAGGTGAAATTGTACTGGACTCGGCAAGAAAAACTTCTGTTCAACGAGATCTCATTCACATCATGCAAAATAAATAGAGAAGTTATGCAGAAGAAAAGTAGCAATCGAAGAATAAACTGATAGAAAAGCAGCAGAGGAGATGAAAAGGAAAGCTGAGGGTCCAATCTCCAACCTGATAGACTTCAAATCTTTCCTTATTTTCTGACTTTTTATATGTTCAGCAATTTTGTTACTGTAAAATTCTCCTTGCAGAGCAGTTTTTCGGTTTGCAAATAAAATTTGCTGTACAACGTATAAGAATTGCCCTAGGTTTTACTGTCAGACGTATTTAAAAATGCGTTTTAAATTTTCAAACATAAAAATTATATTTTTACGACAAAAAAGCACAATTGTAGCTAAAAATTTCTGAAGCCTAAACCAAAACAATCACAGAGAAACCTACGGAAATTTCAAATAGAAGATGTATTGTCAACATAAGGTTAAAATTTTATACCAATTCATCTTTTTTTTTTTTTTTTTTGTCGCAAGAGACTTTTTAGTGACGTGTCAAAACATAAACAAATTTGACCATAACCTGCCAACCATTAGAGCAAAATGAATAAAATTTGCACTGTAACTTATTTGCAGTATATTACATCTGTGGTATACATTTTAAAAAAGTAGCAAAATTAGTTTGGAATTTCAAACTTTCAGTCATGCATGTCTTTTAAGTGATCAGTCACCAATCATTTACTTCTAATGCACAGAGTAGAATTTCAATGCCAGCATACTCCAATTTTTAAAGAGTTGACTAGCGCATCAGTCTCTTATATCGCTTTTCTATAACACAGTATATAATGAAACTATTTCGGGAAAGTTTTACGTATCTCGATTAGCATGAAGATAGAAAAATCGATGTGCTCCATTCACATGACTTCCTCTACATCTCTGTAACAAATTATTGTTAAAAAGCTTATTCATCTGTCTACTTCATACTAATCGAGATAAACAGCAGAATTGCTTCCATGTAGCCGGTCCCCATGGCCACGCTCGCTAAGGCGTTTCGCTTTGGTGCTTCGTGGGCAGGGGATCGTGGGTTCGAGTCCTGCCTTAGGCATGGGTGTTATATGTTTGTGCAATATGTATATGTTTGTGTAAACAGTAAAACCAGTAAGCATACAGTAAATTTAGGGGGCATATGTAAACAGGGGATACAGCGCCGGAGTCCTGACTAGACTCCGGTACTGTTTAAAAAAAATGTAAGTAGAAGAGAAATCATGGAATACACTACACCAAAATGTTAGAAAGATCTTTTAAAAGCTAGTTGCCATGTGGATAAAATCAGTTTCTTTGCACTGCCAGGTGAAAAGCTTAGGTATTTTAAAACTGAAACAAATAACAAGGAATATCTAAAGGTGGCAAATTCCACGAAAAAAAGGTATATTATTTAAATTATGTGTTTCAATCAGATCTACACATTTTGTGTAGAACGTTTTTGCCTATCTCTTACGGTTTACTCGTATTTATGTAAAATCCAGCAAAATAAAGAAATCTTCAGATGCTATTTCCAGAAAATTCAAAATGTACACTATATTTGTCGTGTAAATATTTTTTATGAAAATCATTTGAGCCATTTTTGAGAAAATCAAAATGTTTGAAAATGTTTCCATATAAAGGGTAGTTTGTGGTGGGAAGATTTTCCTCAAAATCTATGTGGCATCCTTCATTCTAAACTTATATACCAAGTTTGGTATTTCACCGACTTTTCATTTTTGAGTTATGCTGACCACAGACACTCACACAGACACATACACACACACTTTTTTTTTCTAAAAAGTTTATTTTTTTTTTTTTGGATACTTTACAATTCACTAAGTACGAGGGCCGTTTTTTTTTTTGTTTTTTTTTTCTTTCAACCTCCGATAGGCTATAAATAAAAGACAACCTCATAGAAAGCAATTATTTTATTACTAAAATTTGTGTACACATATGGTTACTTTTCAACTTAATCACCTAAAAGACTGAGACATTTATCGTACCTTTGCACACACTTTGCAATACCCGCTTCAAAAAATGTTGCCGTCAACGAGCATTGACGTTGTTTTGAAGATCTTTGTTGGTTTGAAAGTGCTGCCCTTCTAGCCACTTTTTCAGTTCAGGGAAAAGGTGAAAGTCGCTGGGTGCCACGTCAGGACTGTACGGCGGATGATCGAAAATATCCCACTGAAATTGTTCAAGGAGCCGATGGGTTGTGCCAGCAGTGTGTGGACGAGCGGTGTCATGGATCAGCACAATTCCTGAAGTCAGCATTCCTCTTCGAATATCTTCAAAACAACGTAAATGCTCATTTGAAATCATTGGCGGCAACATTTTTTGAAGCGGGTATTGCAAAGCTTGTGCACAGGTACGATAAATATCTCAATATTTTCGGCGATTACGTTGAAAAGTAACAATAAGTGTACAAAACTTTTAGTAATAAAATAATTGTTTTCTATGAACTTGTCCTTTAATTTAGGCCTATCGGAGGTTGAAAAAGAACGGCTCTCGTACATAGTACGAGTAGAGAAAGTAATACTTCTTCTCTGTTTATAATATTAGGTAGGCTGCGTTTGTTTTGACTCAGAAACGCATGTATTCCACCGAAAAGACGCTCATGTTTGATTACGTAAGAAGCATCATCCAGCTGGCGCAGGACACACACACACGCGTGGAGTGACACAATGAACACAAG
This sequence comes from Hymenopus coronatus, assembly GCA_030762935.1. Lineage (NCBI taxonomy): Eukaryota > Metazoa > Arthropoda > Insecta > Mantodea > Hymenopodidae > Hymenopus > Hymenopus coronatus. The sequence goes on from CM060897.1 coordinate 36,831,356, forward strand.
GGTTATGTGACTCTGACCCGGATGTCTGCTCGTCACACATGATGTAAACATCACACATGTTGCGGGCTACTCGCTAGGCATTCATATCAATATAATAAAGAGAGAAATTTGTTTATAAATATGAATGCGCGTGTGTTTTTGTCCAATTGTGCCTGTGAACAGAATAACTCAAAAACGAAAAGTCGGTTAAATATCAAACATGAAATATGAGCTCAGCATCTCCCAAGGTTGTGACACTTGGGGTTGTTACTTTCTCTAGCCCGTATGTATAATATACATAATATATAGAGAAGGCACCTAAAAATTCGAAACCGAGATTTCACGGGAAATACATGTTTTGGGCCCCTCTGAATCCAAAAAAAAGCATTTCTGGAAAAAGGTCCGTGTGTGTGTATGTGTGTGGACAGCATAGCTCGTTAAATACCAAACTTGGTATTTAAGTTTCGTATCTTGCAAGGATGTGACACGAAGATTTTTCAAGAAAATTCCCCCACCCCCAACTACCCTTTATATGGAACTTTTTTCGAAAACTTTTATTTTCTTAAAAATGGCTCTAACGATTTTGATTCAAATATCGTACATTAAAGATATTTACCTCACAAATAATATGTATATCTTCAATTTTCTGGGAATAGCTTCTGAAGACTACTTTATTCTGGATGAATTTTACGGAATTTTGCATAACTGCTAAACCGTAAGAGATAGACAAGAGCTTACCACACAAAAAATGTAGAGCACATTAAAACACAATTTATGTTATATAACTTTTTTTTTTTTTGTGGATTTGACTTCTTTTTTTTTTAGATATTCCTTGTTTTTGGCTTCAGCTTTAAAAAAAAGATTATAATTTTCTCATATAGGAATTTGTCAACTCCTGTCCATAGAAACTAAGGAACTTCAGTCATATAACCAGCTTTTGAATATCAGTTTAACCCATGGTACTCCCTCATTTCGCTTCTACTTACAAGGAAGCAAGTAATAAGACTATTCTGCTATTTTTTTCTCGATTAGCATTAAGTAAATAGAAGCATTAGCTTCAATAATTTGTTGCAGAGATGTAGAGAAAGTCATGTGAATGGAGAACATCAGATTTTACATAGGTAAATGCATAGCAGGATAAAAAATGAAAATCCTATAGTCCGCATTTGCATGTCTTCTCTATAAAAAACAAATTCACTTATATCCGTTCACTATTGTTCATACAAAAATTGAGTTTTCTATCCACATTATTATACTCACAATACCTTTTTTCTTTAAACTTATTTGGAAGTAAGCAAGAAGTGCTTATTTATAACAGGCGGAAACAGTATTCAAATGTTTATTATTAGCCAGAAGCTTGGAATAGAAAGAAAGCACGTCGGAAATATCTGTAGTTGCCAAATAGAATATTTCGAAAATGACTAACGCAAGACATAAACAATGACACAAATTTCATGAGCATTTTTACTTTACCTACACGTTCTGTGTTCATAGTGTTTTTAGAAGGTATAGTATTGCACCCCAAAAATTCGATATCGAAATTTCAACGGAAATATGTTTTGAGGTCCTATGAGTCCAAAAAAGCATTTTTAGAAAAAGATCGGTGTGTCTGTGGACAGCATAGCTCAAAAAATAAAAGACCGTTAAATACCAAACTTAGTGTTTAAGTTTAGTATCTTCCAAGGATGCGAAACAAAGATTTTAAAGAAAATTTCCCATCCCAAACTACATGAAAAAATTTGTGAAAATTTTGATTTTGTCAAAAATGGCTCTAACGATTTTGATTAAAATGCAGCGTTTAAAGCTATTTACATCACAAATAAAATGTGTTTTGAATTTTCGGGGGAGAACTTCTGAACACCTGTTCATTTTGGATACATTTTTCTGAATTTTACGTAACTGGTACACTATAGATTTGTATAAGAACGTACAACATAAAAAATGAAAATCTCGATAAATACACAAGTTATGTCACACTAGAATTAACCATTCCCGAGATATTCCTTCTTATTGGTTTCGATTTTAAACCAGGTATCTTCTCAAATTGGCTCACTTTTGGTTTCATTTCTCCTTTTTTTTTTCTGAAAATACAAAGCTAACTAAACGCCAATTATTCACATACGACCATCTTTCAAAACATAGCCTATCGCTTTAGCCTATGCATTCCCTTATTTCCCTTCTACTTACAAGAAAACAGTAATGAGATCATTTCTGCTAACGTTTATCTCGATTAGCACTATGCAGATAAAAAATAATCTTTTGTAAGAATAGTTTGTTTGCAGAACAGGTAGAAAAAATCATGTGAATGGAACATTTCAGATTTTATTTTCGTATATCTCCACTGTTAGTTGGTTGAATAAAATGATAGAGGTAAAAATGTGCCGTTACATATATTTACTTTAACACATGATTTTAATAAAAGTTACTAGCTGTTTTTTTTTCTTGAGAAATTAAAATGTAATTATTTTTAAAGGTTGTTTGGCGTAGGAGTAATATAATTGAAAATGTTTGACTATATCAGACGTTTCATTCACAAATACAAGTACAAACACACGGACTTTTTCCTAAATGTATTTCTGGAAAAATCTTGGCTACTAATAGTGATAAAGTAAAACTACAAAAACAAAACAATTTAAAATAATGTGTATCTAATCAGACATTTTAATCTACTAGTAGTCGAACAGACGGAAATCAAACTTAAAACGGTCTAGAATAACACAGCTGGTGGCTGTAGGAAAACACAAATTCACATCGAGGTGATAAAATTAATAAAATAGAGAGAACTTATTCAAACTCAAGCGTTTATACCTTGAGTGAATAAAATATGTAAACTGTGAATGAATAAGTGATAAAAATAAAAACATCTTAAAGTTTAATTTCCGCTAGCAGTCGAACAGACATATAAAGTTGGCATCTGTAAGAATTGCCCAACGAAGTGATAAAACGAAATCGGTAAAACAAGGAGAGCTAGTTCAAAGGCGGATTTGTCACTTGATAAACGAATAAACTAGTGTAAATGTTTGATGTAAGTAATGAGTTTATGAAAGGCAGCAGAGCTTACAGTCCAGTTTTGTGAAAGAAGTGAATGGAGATTACCTTCCAGAATTCCCCTCCTCCTACAGACACAAACACACACACAACTGGCATTTGTCCGCTGGTCCATAGAACTCTGTGTGATGGCTCGAGCGTCTGACACGCAACTGTGAGTAGAAGCCTAGGTAATGCAGATGTGGATCCAAGCAACCCTTTCCACTTCACATAACAACCCCAGCAGCAGCACGCAGTATTCACGAGACTTGTATGGGTTTGTTAATACCTCCTCGCTGCTGGCGTTCAAGAGTCAACCACTGTGTGCAGACAGATCCCTGTGCTGATAATAAACTGGGGGAACACTCAAAATTAGGTTAAGGGGACCGGGTACTCCACATTATTCCTCTGTTAAAGTCCTAGGGCTTTTTATTATTCAACACATTTCTGACAGTACTTGCTTCCCATTGCCACCATCTCTGCCGTTTACAAATGACAGAAGTGTTGCATTTCACGATAGATTATAAACGCTGCGTATTTTTACTTTCTCTATACGTACTATGTACATAGTGTACAGAGAAGGTATTGCACTCCACCCAAAAATTCGATTACGAGATTTCACCGGAAATATATGTTTTAGGGTCCCCTTTATCTAAAAAAAAAGAATTTTCGGAAAAAGGTCCGTGTGTGTGTGTGTGTGTGTGTGTGTGTGTCCGTGTGTCTGTGAACACAATAACTCAAAAACGAAAAGTCGGTAAAATACCAAACTTGGTATTTAAGTCTAGTATCTTCCAGGGATGCGACACGAAGATTTTGAGAAAAATCCATCCACCCCAAACTACCCCTTACATGGAACTTTTTTTGAAAATGTTATGTTCTCAAAAATGGCTCTAACGATTTAGAATTAAAATATCGTATATTAAAGATATTTAGGTGACAAATAAAATGTATATCTTGAATTTTCTGGGAATAGCCTTTGAAGAATACTTTATTCTGAATGAATTTTACGGAATTTTGAATAACTGCTAAACCATGAGAGATGCACAAAAACTTACTGCACTAAAAATGTAGAGCACATTAAAATGCATAATTTATGTTATATACATTTTTTTTCGTGCAGTTCATCGTTTTTTTAGGCATTCCTTGTTTTTGGTTTCTGCTTGAAAAACTTGTACTTTTCTCATACAGGAATTTGTCAACAGCTGTACAAACAAAGGAACTTCAGTGATATAGCAACTAGATTTTGACTATCACTTTAACCTATGGTACTCTCTTATTTCGCTTCTACTTACAAGGAAGCAAGTAATAAGACTATTTCTGCTATTTTTTTTTTCTGATTAGCATGAATTAAATAGAAGTATAAGCTTTTTAAGAATAATTTGTTGCAGACATGTAGAGAAAGTCATGTGAATTGTACACATAAGATTTTTGTATTCTTCTACTGAAAAGCATTATTTAAAACGTATGTGCAGACCCCGGATATTTACGGTGAAATTCTAGCATATTGCGTATTAAGAACTGTAAGTTATACTTATCAGGTCGAGAATGCATTCGAGATCTGATAAGCAACTTACAGTTCGTGGTTAGCCAATTACTTTTTGAATTACTTGAAAAAAAATGTATAAAAAACAAAACAATAATAATAAATCAAAATTAATTTTCAATATGTCATTGAACACTAACACAAACTGAATTCTCGATGTGAACAAATGAAAGGCTACATCTAAATTATATGGACAAAGTCGTCTTATACACTCTTTTGTTAATGCATTTTGAAGAAGCACTGTCTTGGTTGTTAGGTTATTTGTTTATGTAGCCGAATTGAATCTTTCGATATTTACTTTCTCTAGCCCGCATTTACAATGTCCATAGTGGATAGAGAAAGTATTGTGTTGCATCCAAAAATTTGATGTCGAGATTTCACGGGAAATATATGTTTTGAATCCCCTGAGTCCGAAAAAGCGTTTTTAGAAAAACGTTCGTATGTGTGTGTCTGTGGACAGCATAGCTCAAAAAGACCGTTAAATAACAAACTTGATATGTAGGTTTAGTATCTTCCAAGGATGCGACGCGAAGATTTCCAAGAAAGTCCCCCCATCCCAAACAACCCTTTACATGGAAAAATGTTCGAAAAGTTTGATTTTCTGAAACATAGTTCTAATAATTTTCATTACATTCGCGTAAATTAAACATGTTTACATCCCAAATAAAATGTAGATCTTGAATTTTCTGGGAATAGTCTTTGAAGACCTTTTAATCTGGATGAATTTTGCCGCATCTTGTTTAACTGCTAAACCGTAAGAGGTAGACAAGAACTTACTATACAAAAATGTAGATCTCACCAAAACACACAATTTATTTCTTTACGTTTTTGTTATGACGGTAACCGTTTCCGAGATATTCCTTGTTATGGGTTTCAATTGTAAAGTACTCGTACTTTTCTCAGACAGAAAAGTATCCGTTTTTCTTTTGTTTTGCTCCTGGCCGAGCAAAGAAGCGATTAGCAATGACAATTCCATTAACGACAGCTTTTAAAACATGTGACTATCACTTTAGCATCGCGCATTCCCTTCTATTAATAAGGAACTAAGTAAAAAGAACATTCTGTTAATGTTTATCTCGATTGCATTCTGTAAACAGAAGAATAATCTTTTGTAAGAAGTTTGTAGAGCAGCTAGAGAAAGTCATGTGATTTTTCATACTTATTATCAAGCAGTAAACTTTTATAAAAATGAGCGACATTGCTATTGAAGAAGCTATGGATCTAGCATGTGCTTCATTTTTACCAGCGAAGTCGAAGCAAAGATGTTGATGATTACAATGCTTTCCGAAAGTGGTGTTTTGATAAAAACGTCAATACTAATACCAGTGAGACAGTTTTATTGTCATATTTCCATGAGAAATCTAAAAAATATATAAATTTACGAAATTCGTAACTATGATTTTGAGTGTTATGTCATTTCCTAATTGTACTGTAAGTATTAATGACCTCTCAAACTCTTACTGTAAGTACTTACAGTGTTTGTAGGCATGGCTATTATTAAATGAATTGTAAATTTAGCTTACATTGCCAAAATGAATGATTAATGATTAACTTACATATCAAGTATTTCAAAAAAGATTTTTATTCTATCCTATAGACTTCATGTATAAATTTCATGTATCCTAGGAAACAACAAGAATGAGTCTTTATTTCATCGTGAAATAAAGTAACAAACTAAGTACAGTTTTTTTTTAGCATAATCTAAAACTTCTGGAATATCCATTTTCATTCGTTTATTGATTTACTTGGTGCAGTTTAAACGACCAGAATTGAAACTTTGTTCCGGCGGGGTTACGCAGCAACGAACAAACAAAGCACTGCCTACGTCACGACTAAAATTCAATTCCTCGTAATGACGACTCTAATAATATTAATAAATATAGGAATATTTCAGTTAATATTAGGAAAGGATAAAATATAGAATATTACACGTGGCTTATTAGACTATTGTTACTCATGAGAAATTAGAACACACGCGTACTAAACATCCCACTCACAAATAATAGTCTATTTAAGCCACTTATAAATACAATATGTACATAGGACGTGTAGAGAAAGTAATTTTTTTTTTTATTTAGGGATCCACAAAAATGTATTTCCGGTGAACTCCCGATAGGTATAGAATTTTGGGGGGAATATAATACCTTCTCTACACACTATGTAAGAACGTTGCACGTACTGCTAAGGAAAACGAAAATAGTTTAAAGCCTTCAAATCCGAGATTTACTCAAGTGTTACATTCATATGAATTTCTCGACCCAATGTGGAATATTTTTATATAGCTTCTGCTAGCTATTCTTAACTAAGTCGGCTTAACCTCCCCGTAAGGAGGATTTATCCCCGTGCGACTTACACGTGGGTGCCTAAGGTTAGAAACCTTTCGAGTCAACGACATTTAATCATAGAATGAAGAAGTTGGAATGAGGTACTGGCCGGTAGCTGAGCATCATGGTGAGGAAGTAGAAAATATCAAATGGAAGCGAAATTGATATGTAATATATAGAGCGATTAGTGGAATAGCTTGTGGGAGAAACCAGAGAAAACCCTCAAATACTCGTCTTGTCCACCACAAATCCCACATTCGGTACTTTGGAATTGAACCCGGGCCGCCATGGTGAAAGGGAGAGGTCAAACCATTTGTCCATCCGCAAACTACTCTTACGAAAACTTATTACTTTCTTTACCATGCACATAGTGGGTAGAGATTGGTATTCCATTTCAACCTAAAATTCGAAAATGAGTTTTCACTGGAAATGCACGCTTTCAAATATCCCGAATCCAACAAAATCATTTTGTTTTCTATCTACTTCAAGACTAGAGGAAACCGAAACAATATATATTTAAAGGCTAGTCGCGCAAGTATATATCGGCCTTAAAATCCAATTCTCTCTCTAACAACTGAATAGCGACAGCGCATTAAAATTTAAACAGTATTGAACATTAAAAAAAAAAAAAAAAAAAAGAGGGATATCCTGGAAGCGGTTGATGTCACAGAAAAAATTATTGGAAATAAATTATGTGTATTATAGAGACCTACGAATTAAAATCCTTAAAGATGTTCCTGGATGTCACTTTAGAAGTAGTTCCTTTAAGAAATCAAAATATATTTGCAGGTATAATTTTTTCTACATACTAGAATATTCGCTTAAAAATTAATGCAAAACCACTTTTAATTTCTTTACTTAGAACATAGGTAGAGAAGGTATTGCATTCCATACAGAAAATCGATACCAAGATTTCAATGGAAATAAACGTTTTAAGGTCTTCTGTATACAAAAATAGCATTTTTAGAAACAGGTCCGTGTGTGTGTGTGAACACGATAACTAAAAATCTGATGTGTTTCATTCACACGACTTTCTCTACTTCTCTGTAACAAATTGAAAGCTTATTCTTCTATCTGCTTCATGCTGATCGAGATAAACTTGGTCCCTTGTAAGTAGCAGTGTGATCCATTCACATGATGTCCTCTAGCTGATCAGCAAACAAACCTTTTACTCAAAAGAATTATCTGTTATTTAGGAAAACCGTGCTAATCAAGTTAAACAAGCAGTATTACTTTTATTACTAGCTTTCTTGTAAGTAAAAAGGAAATATGAAAACGCACAGGCTAAAATGATAATCTCATCCTTTAAAAGCCGGTTGCGATGTGAAACAATTGAAATTTCAATTTCTTTGGTTGCCGGGATTAAACAAACGAGAAACGAGAAAAAATATGCCTTCCCGTTTGAGAAAAGTTTGTGGCTAAAATTGAAACCAATTATCCGGAACATCTCGAAAACGGTTAACTCTAGAAAAAAAAATACTAAATTTGGTATTTAACAGTCTTTTCGTTTTTTGATCTATGCTACCCACAGACACACACAGATATTTTTCTAAAAAATTATTTGTTTGGATTCAGGGAGGTCTCAAAATATGTATTTCCGGTGAAATCCCGGTATCGAATTTTTGGTGCAATACAATTTCTGCTAAAGTTTATCTCCGTTAGCATAATGTACATAGAAGAATAAGCTTTCTAACAATAATTTTTAGAGATGTAGAGAAACTCATGTAAATGTGACATAAGATTTTTCTAAATAATATGACATTGTAGGCTCGTAGATGCTGCATTTTTCGAGATGAACCTCCTCTAAAATACCTACACTTTTCTCTTCCGGCATTTGTCAACTCCTGCTGTGAAAAGAGAACTAATTACCATCACCTTAACATGGCCGCGCCGTGGCCGAGTGGTTAGACCACTTGCCTCTCACGTAGACGGCCGGGGTTCGATCCCAAGCGACCGCATGTGAGATTTGTGGTGGACAAAGCGGTGCTGGGGCGGGTTTTCTCCGGGTACTCCGGTTTCCCCCGCCATCGCATTCCACCGGTGCACCATCATCATGCATGATTCATCAGGCGGGCGTTAAGCACTACAAAAAAAATCACCTTAACATAATATATTCCCTTATTTCTCTTCTACCTACAATAAGCATGTAATAATACCAATTCTGGCAATGATATGTCGATTAGCGTGCCGTAGATAAAAGAATATTTCAGGTTTTTATACAAGTTGATGATGTGGAAGAAATTTCCAGAAGCAGTGATCTGCGGTAGCACGCTAGCCTCTGGTTCCCAAGGTCGTGGGTTCAAACCTGGCGGGGGGCGATGGCTTTTTTCGGACGAAATATCCTTAGCTTCCTTCAAAAGGGAAGTATAGCTGTTGAACCAGTGTGGTAGATATACGGCCCGTAAAGGAACCTCAAGTATGAGGAAAATTAAACGGTCTTTCACGTCCAACGTAGAGGACACTAAGAACCGCAACAATTAACGAGCGTCCATAACTAAAAAATCTGATTGTTCCATTCACATGACTTTCTCTATATCTCTATGACAACTTATTGTCGAAAAGCTTATTTTTCTATCTACTTCATGTTAATCGAGCTAAGCATTTGCAGAAATGGCCTTATCATTTGTTTTCTTGTAAGTAGAATGGAAATAAGGGGATACACTAAGCTAAAGCGATAGTTAACACTTTTAAAGGATGGTTGCCACGTGGTTGAAGTTTGTTTCTATGCATGGCCAAGAGTTAACAAATTCCGGTATGAGAAAAGTTTCAAGTATTTTAAAACTGAAACCAATAACAAGGAATATTTCAGAAATGGTCGATTCAACGAAAAATTGTATATGACATAAATTGTGTTTTAACGTGATTTACATTTTTTTTTTTTTCTGAGTAGTAAGTTTTGTCTAGCTCTTACGGTTTACCAGTTACGCAAAATTCATTTGGATTAAAGACGTCTTTAGAGGCTATTCTCAGAAAATTCAAAATATACATTTTGTTTGTCATATAAATATATTTAATATACGGTATTTTCATAAAAAAATTTAGACATTTTTGAGAAAATCAAAATTTTCGAAATTTTTTCCATGTAAAGCTCAGCTCCAAGACTAAAATTTATATGACATAAATTGTGTGGAATAATTTTTTGTAGAACAAGTTTTGTCTATCTTAATTATACAAAATTCATCCAGAATGAAGAACTCTGTAGAGCCTATTCACAGAAAGTTCAAAATATAATTTTTTTGGCTTTAATATACGGTATTTTAATCAAAATCGTTGGAGCCATTTTTTGAGAAAATCAAACATTTCCAAAATGTTTCCATGTAAAAGGTAGTTTGCGGTGGGGGTTTTCCTCACAATGTGTGTGTCGCATCATTAGAACATACTAAACTTAGATACCAGGTTTGGTATTTTACCGACTTTTCGTTATTGAGTTATCGTTTTCACAGACACACACGCATGGACCTTTTTCTAAATATCCGTTTTTAATACGGGGACCCAAAAACGTGTATTTCAGGTGAAATCTCGGTATTGAATTTTGGGGTGGAGTGAAGTACCTCCTCTGACTACGTATCATATACTGTGTAAAAAAAAAAAACAAAAAAAAAAACTCACCCAGGTATTACACATCGCAGATTCGATGGTAAAGAACTCGCCGACGGCGCACGTATCTACCCGCGCAGGTGTAACAATGCATGCATCCTTCAGCTATGACTTAAGAAGCAAGCCAATCAGACACGTACGGCAATTACTGCCGTAAGACGTATTCGCAGTATTTTAATCAAAACGTTAAATAAAATCAAACTTTCGAAAAATGTCCCATGTTAGTAGTTTGGATGAGGGGTTTTTGTTGAAATCTTTGATCCCATCCTTGGATGATGTAAAACTTAAATATCAAGTACATCATTGTAGAGGAAAAGAAGTCCATCATTCCATCTACGTGTCTTATCACTCTCCCTCCCACAGTTTCTCGATAAGAAGACTGATGCTGCCGGATTTCGAACCCATGCACTTTCATAAGATAATTATTTCAGACCGAAGGTTTCGAAAAAACATCATGAAAAGAGTCATTCGTTAACCTCAATATGATGGTCACAGATCACATGCAATTGCCCTAAACGTTCATTTTAGATCAATATGTCTTAATTTATTCTTATACATAATGTGTGCATAGTTATATTTATATACATGTTATGAAAGGTTTAATTAATTCATAAATACCTAATATACCGCGTGGAAGGGAAGTAATTACATTAATTTAAACCAGTGATAGATCTCAGTATTTGGAACACATTTTGTATCTTACGTTTTTGTTTCTGACCATTTCCCACCGAGATATTTTAGTTTTTTTCGAAAACAAGAGACAGGCAAGCTCGCAACGCTGCAGGTTGTGTGGGTGTCACTTGCACTACCTCAGTACATAAACAAACATGCCTCACTGCTGCTACCACACCAGGGCAATCAGAATGTCAGTTGCATTACACCGCTCTGCGTCGTGTTTGCAAGCGACCGACGTGTTTACATCAAGAAGTCGGTTCAGAAACCTGATGAACCTTAACGACGTTGCCGAGTTACTTTACGTCTGAAAAGGCTACTCGTAATATTCCTTTAATGCTTTTAACTTATTAATTATTTCGAAATTCTGGGGATATCCCATAATTACTACCGAAACTAATGTCAGAAATACGTTACTCTTCGCATCTTACGAGTAACAAACTATTATCTTCTTACATTCTTGTGGAATTACGCATTTCATTTGGAAAAAAAATCCATTTATTTTTTTTCGAAATTGGCTTATCAAAGAACAAAATGCCATTAGGCGTTTTTGTTTGTAATGCTTCTGTGAATCACAAGTTAGAAGGAATGTAATAAGTTATATTCCACCCGGTATATATAATATTTTTTCGGACCATAAAACGCGCTTTTTCTTTAAAAAATACAGTCTAAATTTAACTACGTCTTATGGTATAAAGCTCACATTTGAAAATCAGCTAAATTTGCCGGTAGTTTCAATAATACATGGATCATTAGCAAGGGAATGTGAGCCTTGTGGACTGTATACTTGCTACCCAATATATTCAAGCTTGTACATAGCAAAAGCACCATTAGAAGAATATGAGTCTTAATGGAAGACATACCCAATGGCAGTTTTGGCCTATAACGCGTTAAAGAATGCGATAGCAGGGAAAATGTTCTCTCACAGCCCCTTTCTTTTATGTTCAGTTGCCAATGGCAAGTGTACCGTTGTGAAAGCAACATTCAGTTGTGAATTATTCTAAGCTCTTGTGTCTATATACGATGCCGCCTAAACAAGAGCTTTTCATAGTGCTGCATTTAAATTAGACGTTGTGCAATATGCAAAAGAGCACAGTAATAGGGCAGCAGAAAGACATTTTGGGCCCACACCAACTGAGAAAATCAACCGTGGAAAGTGAAAATTTAGATATGAGTGAACGTGAAACTGAAGTCTAAAGGATATTTTTTATTGTACTTCAAAACAGAGTGAAATGTATGGGATACTTACATCATATAAGTAATAGAAAATAAAACCTTATTAATCTAAACAAAATTATGACAGCGTCTTATGGTCCGAATACTACACCGAAATAATTTGCAAGATTGTGCACGTGACTGATATAAGTAATTTGAGATCGGCGATGCATGGTCCCCGGATAAACATAACGCAACTACATAGCGTTAAACGTGTGGGTATCAGGTGCTGGTTAGTCGGTGCTAAAACAAAGCAAGTTGAAAAAATCTGATGTGTTCCATTCACATGACTTTCTCTATATATCTGTAAATTATTATTGTTATAAGCTTATCTTTTTATTTCATGCTGATCGAGAAAAATTAGCAGAAATATCTTATTTCTTGCTTTATTGTAAGTAGAAGCGAAATAAGGGAGTAGCATAGGTTAAAGTGAAAGCCAAAAGCTGGTTACTATGTGACATGTTCCTTTGTTTGTATGGACAGGAGTTGACAAATTCCTGTATGAGAAAAGTATGTTTTTCAAAGCTAAAACAAAGAAAAAGGAATATCTCAAAAACGACCAACTCCACGAAAAAAAATGCATATAACACAAATTGTGTGTTTTAACGTGCTCTACATTTTTTGTGGGTTAATTTTTTGTCCATCTCTTATGGTTTAGTAGTTATGAAAAATTCATCCAGAATAAAGTAGTCTTCAGAGGCTATTCCCAGAAAATTCAAAATATACATTTTATTTGTCAGGTAAATAACTTTAATATACGAAATTTTAATCAAAATCGTTAGAGCCATTTTTTAGAAAATTCCAATTTTCGAAAAAAGTTCCATGTAAAGGGTAGTTTGGGGTGGGGGGATTTTTCTCAAAATCTTCGTGTCGCATCCCTGGAAGATACTAAACTTAAATACCAAGTTTGGTATTTTACCTAATTTTCGCTTTTGAGTTATCGTGTTCACAGACACACAGACACACGGACACACACACACACACACGGACCTTTTTGTGAAAATGCTTTTTTTGGATATTGGGGACCCTAAAACATATATTTCCGGTGAAATCTCGGTATCGAATTTTTTGGTGGAGTGCAATACTTTCTCTATACACTATGTACATAGTGCGTATGGAGAAAGTAAAAATGGCTTAGAATGTCTTTAAAACTGACGACCGAGTATACACGTCTGCTAACCTGCAAAAGAGGATGACAAGGTTGTTGAAACGCGTCCAGTGTAACTCCATCTATACCATGTCCAAGTGGGGCACGTGTCGGCAATGGATGTCCAGATTTGAACCAAATGATAAGTTTCACTGTATGTATGGTTTTTAACTTTTAAAAATCTGATGTGTACCATTCACATGACTTTCTCTATATCCCTGCAACAAATTATTCTTAAAAAGCTTATGCTTCTATTTGCTTTATGCTAATCAGAAAAAATTAGCAGAAATAGTCTTATTATTTGCTTCCTTGTCAGTAGAAGCGAAATAAGGGACTACCATAGGTTAAAGTGATAGTCAAAAGCTGGTTGCTATGTCAATGAAGTTCCTTTGTTTATATGGATCGGAGTTGACAATTTCCTGTATGAGAAAAATATAAGTTTTTCATAGCAGAAACCAAAAATAAGGAATGTCTCAAAAACGACGAACTCCACGAAAAAATTTATATAACATAAAGTGTGTGTTTTAACGTGCTCTACATTTTCTGTGTGGTAAGTTTCTGTCCATCTCTTACGGTTTAGCAGTTATTCAAAATTCCGTAAAATTCATCCAGAATAAACCATTCAGAAGCTATTCCTAGAAAATTCAAGATATACATTTTATTTGTCAGGTAAAAATGTTTAATATTCGAAATTTTAATCAAAATCGTTAGCCATTTTTGAGAAAATCAAAATTTTCGAAAAAAGTTCCATGTGAAGGGTAGTTGGGGGTGGGGGATTTTTCTCAAAATCTTCGTGTCGCATCCCTGTAAGATACTAAACTTAAATACCAAGTTTGGTATTTTACCGACTTTTCGTTTTTGAATTATCGTGTTCACAGACACACGGACACACACACGGACCTTTTTGTGAAAATGTTTTTTTTTTGGATTTTGGGAACCCTAAAACATATATTTCCGGTGAAATCTCGGTATCGAATTTTTGGATGGAGTGCAATACCTTCTCTATACACTATGTACATAGTGCGTATAGAGAAAGTAAAAATAGAAACATCGATTTTTAGCAGCTCGTTACTAGCGTTCTCAGGATTTAATGTCACAAAAATCTGTAAAATCTCGAACTAATCATTTGACAGTGCTACACTGAGCATTCATTAACTACGTTATTGAGTTACGTAGCCTACTCTGGAGGCATTTCTTCAGCTGTTCTGCTGGCTTAACGAGTAACGCGGGAAGCTGCTATCCCAAAAGTCATGAGTTCGATTCCGTCATAGAGTAAATGTTGTTATTGTTATTATTAATATTAGCACTACTTTTTTCATTCCAGACGAAGTGCCGCGATACGTGAACTATCTTTCACTTGAAAGCCAGTATCATAACCACTATGCCAGAGAGGTACGCTGTAATATGTCCCTTCGTTTTTCGTGTTATGCTCTCGAATGGTTGATAAATTAGCCAGTGGTGTATTGGCACTTCAGAAACTTATAGCCGTTACTTCGAAATTTCAATAAACAGACCATAAGTCTCCTATCTCAAATTACTTATTTAAGTAATCTACATATTCTGTGAAAATATTTCGGTATAGTTCATTAACACCTATATATACTAAAGCACAACATTACTGTCCCTAGTTATTCGTATGAGATTTTCTTCTTTATAAATATATACGTTAGCAGTGGATATTTAGTATGTTACATCATAACCAACTGCATTTGCCTAAACGAGCGGTATTAGTCCAGTGAATTAGCGAAGTTTGTTTCTATTTTGTTACGGTGAGCTTATTACCGCTGTGGGAAGCATGGTCACAGTGGTTAGTAGCATATTTCCGAGTAATACCATCGCTGCGTCATTACTTCATTAGTGCTCCTGATCAATAAAGTTAATTAGTTTAATTGATTAACTAACTATCCCTCTGTTTACACACATTTATCTAATTATTACGCAAGGAATTTTTTAAGTCTAGCTGTTACTCAATTTGCGACATTAAAATAAAAAGGATCTGATGTGTTCCATTCACGACTTTCTGTACATACTCTGTAACAAACTATTCTTACACGAGATTATTCTTTTATTTGCATAATGCTAGTTGAGATAAGCGTTAGCAGAATTGATCTTATTACTTGCTTCATTTAAGTAAAAAGAAAATAAGTGAATACTTCAGTCTAAAGCAATAGTCAAATCTTTTAAAAGCTGGTCGCTATGTGAAATAATCGAGGTTTGGTTCGCTTTTCTCTTTCTTTTCGTCTCTTGGAATAGGCCTATAAAATTGTTGAATAAGATAATAGAAAAGATGGAAATGAAAATAAATGTGGATCCTTTATTAATTTTTTTTTCCAATTAATAATTTAAATTCTTCATGTATTTGTTTATTCTGGCAAGCAAAGAGAACCGAATATCAATTGTTTCACTTAGCAATGGCTTTACAAAACTCTTATCACTTTAGCCTAGTGTATTCCCGTACTTCCCTTCTACTTACAAAGAAGCAAGTAATAAGACCAATTGTACTAATGTTTATCTCGATTAGCATGACATACAAATAATATTTTGTAAGGAAAGTTTTTTATAGAACAGCTAGAGAAAGTCATGTGAGAGGAACACATAAGATGATTATTATATAAGGCAAACGGATGACTGATTCGACACGTCATAGAGACCTTAGTAATCAGGCAACTGTATCCCTGCTTCTACATTCGCCGTGCAGATGACATTAGGGTACCAATCAGTCTATTTGCTTTCATCATGTGTGGATAGATGGCAATGCATATTCCATTACCGTCAATTTTTATTTTTACTTTCTCTATGTGCTCGATGTACATAGTGTATCGAGATTTCACTTAAAATATATATTTTGAGATCTCCTGAATAAAAAAAAAGCATTCTTAGAAAAAGGTCCGTGTGTGTGTCTGTCAGTGTGATGTGTATCTGTGGCAGCATAGTTCAAAAACGATAAGTCCGTTAAATCCCAAAATTGGTATTTAAGTTCAGTACCTTCTAAAGAGATTTAAAAAAAAACCTCCCCACCGCCAGCTACCCTTTATATGGAAAAATTCTCGAAAGTTTTGATTTTCTCAAAAATGTAGTATCGATTTTTATTAAATGTCGTATATTAAAGATATTTACATGACAAATAAAATGATTCTCTTGAATTTTCTGGGAAAGCCTCAGAAGACCTCTTTATTCTGGATTAATTTTTGCACCTTAATTTTAATTTTTAAATCTTAAGAGTTAGACAAAAACTTACTTAATAGAAAATATAGAGCTCGTTAAAACACACAATTTATGCTATATACACTTTTTTTCGTGGAGTTGCCGTTTTTTTTTGACATCCCTTGTTTTGGTTTCAGCTATAAAATACTTATAACTCCTGTCCATACAAACAAAGGGACTTCAATCACATAGCAACCAGCTTTTGACTATCACTTTAGCCTATGGTACTCCCTTTTCCCTTCTAATTATGTGGAAAAAGTAATAAAATAATTTCTGCTAATTTTTTCTCAATTAGCATGAAATAAATAGAAGAATAAGTTTTTAACAATAATTTGTTATAAGGATGTAGAGAAAGCCACGTGATTGGAACACAACAGATTTTTACAATTGATTTAGACTGAACAATCCAATTTGAGTTGTAGTATTAAATATCCAAACCAGTATTTACCTTCACGATTGAGAAACACCACGGAAAAAAAGGGCTCCTCAAATAGCTCGGACCACGGAATTTTAACTCAGCACCTCCCGAATGCGGCCCAAAGACGTGAACACTGAACCATCCTGCTAGGTATCAAAATTTTGTAGCGAATAGTGGCCCACGTTAATGAAACAAAATTATGAAAAGAATAAATAAAAGTATTCATATTATTATTTTCTCTAACATAAACAACAAATAAACTTCTATCGTCCGACATGACCTACCAGGTTAAAGGACACTAAGCTACAATAAATAAATAAATTCAAAAATTAAAACAAAAAATCTTGCTTCGGGATTCTATTCCTTTTTACTTTCTCTATACGTACCATGTACATAGTGTATAGAGAAGCTATTGTACTCCACCCAAAAATTCGATACCGAGATTTCACCGGAAATATATGTTTTAGGGTCCCCTGTACCCAAAAAAACAAAAAAGCATTTTCAGAAAAAGGTCCGTGTGCCTGTGAACACAATAACTCAAAAACGAAAAGTCGGTAAAATACCAAACTTGGTATTTAAGTTTAATATCTTCCAGGGATGCGACACTAAGATTTTGAGAAAAATTCCCACACCACAAACTACCATTTACATGGAACGTTTTTCGAAAATTTTGATTTTCTCAAAAATGGCTTTAACGATTTTGATTTAAGGTTCATATATTAAAGATATTTACCTCACAAATAAAATGTATATCTTGAATTCTCTGGAAATAGCCTGCGAAGACTACTTTAATCAGGATGAATTTTCGGGAAATTTGCATAACTGCTAAACCGTAAGAGATGGACAAAACTTGTCACATAAAAAATGTAGAACAAGTTAAATCACACAATTTATGTTATATACATTTTTTCGTGCAGTTGATCGTTTTTGAGTTATTCCTTGTTTTTGATTACACCTTTAAAATATACTTTTCTCATACAGGAATTTGTCAACTCCTGTCCATACAGACAAAGGAACTTAAGTTACATAGCAACTAGCTTTTGGCTTTCACTTTAACCCATGATACTCCCTTATTTCGCTTCTATTTACAAGGAGCAAGTAATAAGAGAGTTCTGCTAATTTTTTCTCGATTAGCATTAACTAAATAGAAGCCCAGCCTAAGCATTTTAACAATAATTTGTTGCAAAGATGTAGAGAAAGTCATGTGAATGGAACACATGAGATTTTTTATAATGTTTTTAAAAATATTCTTATAAAATTTATATCTAAAATTAACAGGGTAGAAAGTTACTTAGAAAAAAACTCTTTCATCAATTTCCAGTGAATGTGAATTTGTGAGTGAGAAAATCGTGTGAATGTCTACATTACATCAGATATTTTTTTCTTTGTTGAAAATTCAATATCAACCACTATTAAAACATTTTATAAATCCATCACATATGTTCTTGCTTGTATATATCTATTTATACATATAAGTGTTTTGTTTCCAATTGGATGATTTTGCTCCAAAGGAAATATTTTAGCAGCGCGGCTACAGGGAATGTCTTGCTCTGTTGATAACGTTTATGGAATGAAGAGCACGCTTCTGTTATTTTCCTTAAGTTGGCTGCTTTTTGAGTAACTTTATACAAGCTCCACCAAATTCAGAGACCGGAAAGCCAATTTAAAATTTATAAACACGTTAATGCACTTTTAAACAACTACTCTTAAAGGATTCCCTTTCGTGAGCCAAGCAAGCGGTTACCTCAGGCAACGAGAAGTTGGACTTTCTGGAATAGAATTCTCCAGCAGTTCTAATTCCTGTGAAATGAAACGTTAGTACAGAATAATGGAGCACTTGGCATTCACAACTGCCATGTTTGACAGAGATCGCTGAGTGCAGCAAGGCTTGGTGTGATGCATATAACAGTTCCTTTGTCGATTCCCAACACTTTAGTGCATCGAGAGTTAAGAAAACATGCAATTCTATACCTCCTAATTCACGAACTATCTTCGTTTTTACTTTCTCTACACGCACTATGTACATAGTGTATAGAGAAGGTATAATTGCATTCCACCCAAAAGTTCCACACAGAGATTTCACCGTAAATACACGTTTTAGGGTCCCCTGTATCAAAAAGATGTATTTTCAGAAAAAGCTCCGTGTGGTGTCCGTGGGTCTGTGAACACGATAACTCAAAAACGAAAAGTCGGTAAAATACCAAACTTGGTATTTAAGTTTAGTATCTTCCAGAGATGCGACACGAATATTTCGAGAAAAATACCCCCCCCCCACCGCAAACTCGCAAACTACCCTTTACATGGAACATTTTTCGAAAATTTTGATTTTCTCAAAAATGGCTCTCACGATTTTGATTAAAATGTCATGTATTAAAGATATATATAGCAAATAAATATATATCTTTAATTTTCTGGGAATAGCCTCTAAAGACCACTTTATTCGGAATGAATTTTGCTGAATTCTGCGTAACTGGTAAACCGTAAGAGATAAACAAAAACTCACTGCACAAAAAATGCAGATCACGTTAAAACACACAGTTTATGTCATATGCTGTTTTTTCGTAGAATTGACCATTTTTTAGATATTCCTTACTATTTGTTTCAGCCTCGGAAAGTTGTTAGCTCCTGGCCCTGCATAGTAGGCAGATTTCATCCATATGGCAACCGGCCTTTAAAAGATTTGACTATCGTTTTAGCCTAGTGTATTCTCCTATTCCCTTCTACTTACAAGGAAGCAAGTTTCTGCTGATGTTTATGTCGATTAGCATAAAGTACATAGAAGGATTTGCAGCGATGTAGAGAAAGTCATGTGAATGGAACATATCAGATTTGTATTACATACACCAATTTTGCTTTCCCTATATACAGCATAACTAAAAAAAATCCGAAATGATTCAGTCGCATAACTTTATCTAACTTTTCTGTAACAAACGAATCTTAAAAAGACCTATTCTTCTAGGTTCATTCTATTCGAGATAAACATTAGCAGAATTTATTTTGCTACTTAGTTACTTGAAGAAAAGAAATTAGGGAATACACTAGCCTAAAGCGAAAATTAAATATTTTAAAAGCTGGTTGCTAAATGATTGAAATTCGATTCTCCTTGATGGCCAGGAGTAAAATAAAAGAAACAGGAACGGTATATTCACGTTTGAGAAAAGTTTAAAGCATTTTAAAATTGAAACGAATAACAATAAATATCTCGGAAATGGTTTATTCCACACAATGTATATGACATAAACTGTGTGTTTTAAAGAGATCTACATTTTTTGTACAATATGTTTTTGTCTGTTTTATAGTATAGTATTTATGCAAATTATCCAGAATGAGGTCTTCAGAAGTTATTGGCACAAAAATCAAATATACATTTAATTTATCACGTAAAAACATTTAATATGCGAAATTCCAAACAAAATCGTTAGTCATTTTTGTGAAAATCAAAATTTTCGAAAATGTTCCCATGTTAAGGGTCGTTTGGGGTGGGGTTTTTCTTGAATATCTTTGTGTCGCATCCTTGGAAGATGCTGAACTTAATTACCAAGTTTGGTTTTTAACTGACTTTTCGTTTTTCAGTTATGTGTCCACAGACACACAGAGGGATCTTTTTCTAAAAAATATTTGTTTTTATACAGAGAATCCTAAAACGTGTTTTCCCAGAGAAATCTTGGGATCGAATTTCGGGTGGAATGCAATAGCTTCTCTACGTATGTGTTAAGCAAAGAAAATAAAATAAAAGAGAAAGTATAGACTCAGTATTTAAAAAAAACAAAGCTCCAGAAAAACTAGCCTTCACTACCCTTGTTTCTTATAAATTGCTCTTACAATTATTATTATTATTATTTTCTTGTAGCTTAACGTCCTTTAACCTGGTTGGTCATCGGACGAATTCGTCTTCTCAGATAAGGGAAAACACCGAAAGAAACCTTATCCGAGTAACTCACCCTACGCGAGATTTGAACTCACAACCTGTTGAATGTGAGGCAGACACGCTACCACTACACTACCCAGGCGGGCATTATTATTATTATTATTATTATTATTATTATTATTATTATTATTAAAATATTTACATGAATAATCTGTGAAGTACTCTTCATTCAAATGTGTTTGGAAAAGCTTTGTAGAACTAGTAAACTACAAAAAATAGACAAACATATTGCTAAAACGAGATAATGTAGGGCAGGCTTTTCCAACTGAGAGTTGTATGACGTCAGATCTTAGTTTCGCCTGCAGAGAAGCCTTAACGAAGCGAACATAGGCAGAACAGCGGCGGAGTGCGTCTATGTGTGTTTCCAAGATTGGAGGAGTGATGACTCGAAGCATGCAGTTAAAGTTATCTAATAACGATACGAAATATACGGATATAGTGTCCGAAAATGTTCTGATATTAATATAGTTCTTCAGGAATATGTATAAATGGAGGCGCAAAAGGAAAATACAAGAAGTGAAATTTATATTCTGCAGAGACAGCAACGCTCGTCCAGCAAAGGTAATGCAGACACTGGGTCAATTGAATAAAAGTCAGTGAACTCCTTTACTTGCATTATTTTAAGTCAATACTGATAAATTGAATAAACCATAAGTAATTAATTACAGTTCAGGCTTTACTGATAACTGATAAGTTACTAATTTTACTTGATCAGTAATTATAACTTTTTCCAGAAAATACTTAAAATTTGTTTGAATAATGCTCAGTGATTACTTGTTAAGGTAAGTATTTGCTGAAATATTTGTAGGTTTGCTGTAGAGTTGACTTGGAAAAGTAGCTGCAAATAACTATGGCAGCAGTTTTACCCATACACCAGGTAAGGAGCTACAATAAGAGAAGCGATATTACTCCCAGTGATTTAAAAACGTTTCTGAGCTTTGAAAGTGAAAGTGTAAACTTTTTAACTGTTTTCTAGATGGTATGGATGAAATTAGCTGTGGAGCATTAAGTTCACATCAGAAATGAGCGCTTTTTTACGCTATTTAGTTGCCCCAGTTGCAGGAGAATTTGATGTTTACCATTCCACGGTGTGCAAGACTATAGACTTCGTGGCAAACAGAATTGAAGCAAAGGCAGGTGACTGGATAACATTTGAAATTCAAGAGGCGAAGAAAAAGTATCGTTTCGCCTTAGATTTCCTTTAGTTATTGGTGCACTTGACAGTACAAAGTACAGATTGTTACAACATACTGTTATATGCTCCTCCATGCCAAGGCCTCCTATCCAGCTATTCATTTCTTTATTCAATTTATACCGACATTTTTCTAAGGCATTACTTATCAGTAAAAGTAAACTATTATTCAATTAAAAGTCAGTAATTACTTTTACTGATCAGTCTTGACTTTTCTTTTCAAGTAATTTCTTATAAAAGTTTACTACTATCAACATCGTGAGAAATGAAATTGAAAAGCTGCAAAAGTAAAATGCGTTATAAAAAAAAATCTGATGTGTTCCATTCACATGACTTTCTCTACATCTCTGCAAAAAATTGTAGTTAAAAGTCTTATGCTTCTAATTAATTCATGCTAATTAGCAGAAATAGTCTTATTATTTGCTTCCTTGTAAGTAGAAGCGAAATGAGGGAGTTACATAGGTTAAAATGATAGCCAAAAGCTGGTTGCTATGTAACTGAAGTTCCTTTGTTTATATGGACAGGAGTTAAGAAATTCCTGTATGAGAAAAGTAGAAGTTTTTCAAAGCAAAAACGAAAAACCAGGAATATCTTAAAATGATCAACTCCATGAAAAAAATGTATATGTGTGTGTTATAGAGAGCTACATTTTCTGTGTAGTAAGTTTTCCCCTATCTCTTACGGTTTAGCAGTTATGCACAATTCCGTAAAACTCATCCAGAATAAAGTAGTCTTCAGGGGCCATTCCCAGAAAATTCAAGATATACATTTTATTTGTCAGGTAAGTATCTCTACTATACGATATTTTAATCAAAATCGTTAGAGTCATTTTGAAGAAAATCAACATTTTCAATTGTATTTCCATGTAAAGGGTACTTTGGGGTGGGGAAATTTTCTTGAAAATTTTCGTGTCGCATCCTTGGAAGTGGTGTTTTGATAAAAACGTCAATACTAATACCAGTGAGACATTTTTATTGTCATATTTCCATGAGAAATCTAAAAAATATATAAATTTACGAAATTCGTTACTATGATGTTGAGTGATATGTCATTTCCTAATTGTACTGTAAGTATTAATGACCTTCCAAACTCTTACTGTAAGTACTTACAGTGTTTGTAGGCATGGCTATTATTAAATGAATTGTAAATTTAGCTTACATTGCCAAAATGAATGATTAATGATTAACTTACATATCAAGTATTTCAAAAAAGACTTTTATTCTATCCTATAGACTTCATGTATAAATTTCATGTATCCTAGGAAACAACAAGAATGAGTCTTTATTTCATCGTGAAATAAAGTAACAAACTAAGTACAGTTTTTTTTTAGCATAATCTAAAACTTCTGGAATATCTATTTTCATTCGTTTATTGATTTACTTGGTGCAGTTTAAACAACCAGAATTGAAACTTTGTTCCGGCGGGGTTACGCAGCAACGAACAAACAAAGCACTGCCTACGTCACGACTAAAATTCAATTCCTCGTAGTGACGACTCTAATAATATTAATAAATATAGGAATATTTCAGTTAATATTAGGAAAGGATAAAATATAGAACATTACACGTGGCTTATTAGACTATTGTTACTCATGAGAAATTAGAACACACGCGTACTAAACATCCCACTCACAAATAATAGTCTATTTAAGCCACTTATAAATACACTATGTACATAGGACGTGAACTCCAGAATATAATACCTTCTCTACACACTATGTAAGAACGTTGCACGTACTGCTAAGGAAAACGAAAATAGTTTAAAGCCTTCAAATCCGAGCTCTACTCAAGTGTTACATTCATATGAATTTCTCGACCCAATGTGGAATATTTTTATATAGCTTCTGCTAGCTATTCTTAACTAAGTCGGCTTAACCTCCCCGTAAGGAGGATTTATCCCCGTGCGACTTACACGTGGGTGCCTAAGGTTAGAAACCTTTCGAGTCAACGACATTTAATCATAGAATGAAGAAGTTGGAATGAGGTACTGGCCGGTAGCTGAGCATCATTGTGAGGAAGTAGAAAATATCAAATGGAAGCGAAATTGATACGTAATATGTAGAGCGATTAGTGGAATAGCTTGTGGGAGAAACCAGAGAAAACCCTCAAATACTCGCCTTGTCCACCACAAATCCCACATTCGGTACTTTGGAATTGAACCCGGGCCGCCATGGTGAAAGGGAGAGGTCAAACCATTTGGCCATCCGCAAACTACTCTTACGAAAACTTATTACTTTCTTTACCATGCACATAGTGGGTAGAGATTGGTATTCCATTTCAACCTAAAATTCGAAAATGAGTTTTCACTGGAAATGCACGCTTTCAAATACCCCGAAACCAACAAAATCATTTTGTTTTCTATATACTTCAAGACTAGAGGAAACCGAAACAATATATATTTAAAGGCTAGTCGCGCAAGTATATATCGGCCTTAAAATCCAATTCTCTCTCTCTCTCTCACAACTGAATAGCGACAGCGCATTAAAATTTAAACAGTATTGAACATTAAAAAAAAAAAGAGGGATATCCTGGAAGCGGTTGATGTCACAGAAAAAATAATTGGAAATAAATTATGTGTATTATAGAGGCCTACGAATTAAAATCCTTAAAGATGTTCCTGGATGTCACTTTAGAAGTAGTTCCTTTAAGAAATCAAAATATATTTGCAGGTATAATTTTTTCTACATACTAGAATATTCGCTTAAAAATTAATGCAAAACCACTTTTAATTTCTTTACTTAGAACATAGGTAGAGAAGGTATTGCATTCCATACAGAAAATCGATACCAAGATTTCAATGGAAATACACGCTTTAAGGTCTTCTGTATACAAAAATAGCATTTTTAGAAACAGGTCCGTGTGTGTGTGTGTATGTGTGTGTGTGAACACGATAAACATTAGCGGAACTTGCCCTTATTACTTGGTCCCTTGTAAGTAGCAGTGTGATCCATTCACATGATGTCCTCTAGCTCATCAGCAAACAAACCTTTTACTCAAAAGAGTTATCTGTTATTTAGGAAAACCGTGCTAATCAAGTTAAACAAGCAGTATTACTTTTATTACTAGCTTTTTTGTAAGTAAAAAGGAAATATGAAAACGCACAGGCTAAAATGATAATCTCATCCTTTAAAAGCCGGTTGCGATGTGAAACAATTGAAATTTCAATTTCTTTGGTTGCCGGGATTAAACAAACGAGAAACGAGAAAAAATATGCCTTCCCGTTTGAGAAAAGTTTGTGGCTAAAATTGAAACCAATTATCCGGAACATCTCGAAAACGGTTAACTCTAGAAAAAAAAAAATACTAAATTTGGTATTTAACAGTCTTTTCGTTTTTTGATCTATGCTACCCACAGACACACACAGATATTTTTCTAAAAAATTATTTGTTTGGATTCAGGGAGGTCTCAAAATATGTATTTCCGGTGAAATCCCGGTATCGAATTTTTGGTGCAATACAATTTCTGCTAAAGTTTATCTCCGTTAGCATAATGTACATAGAAGAATAAGCTTTCTAACAATAATTTTTAGAGATGTAGAGAAACTCATGTAAATGTGACATAAGATTTTTCTAAATAATATGACATTGTAGGCTCGTAGATGCTGCATTTTTCGAGATGAACCTCCTATAAAATACCTACACTTTTCTCTTCCGGCATTTGTCAACTCCTGCTGTGAAAAGAGAACTAATTACCATCACCGCGCCGTGGCCGAGTGGTTAGACCACTTGCCTCTCACCTAGACGGCCAGGGTTCGATCCCAAGCGACCGCATGTGAGATTTGTGGTGGACAAAGCGGTGCTGGGGCGGGTTTTCTCCGGGTACTCCGGTTTCCCCCGCCATCGCATTCCACCGGTGCACCATCATCATGCATGATTCATCAGGCGGGCGTTAAGCACTACAAAAAAAATCACCTTAACATAATATATTCCCTTATTTCTCTTCTGCCTACAATAAGCATGTAATAATACCAATTCTGGCAATGTTATGTCGATTAGCGTGCCGTAGATAAAAGAATATTTTGTGAATGGAACTTTTCAGGTTTTTATACAAGTTGATGATGTGGAAGAAATTTCCAGAAGCAGTGATCTGCGGTAGCACGCTCTGGTTCCCAAGGTCGTGGGTTCAAACCTGGCGGGGGGCGATGGCTTTTTTCGGACGAAATATCCTTAGCTTCCTTCAAAAGGGAAGTATAGCTGTTGAACCAGTGTGGTAGATATATGGCACGTAAAGGAACCTCGAGTATGAGGAAAATTAAACGGTCTTTCACGTCCAATGTAGAGGACACTAAGAACCGCAACAATTAACGAGCGTCCATAACTAAAAAATCTGATTGTTCCATTCACATGACTTTCTCTATATCTCTATGACAACTTATTGTCGAAAAGCTTATTCTTCTATTTACTTTATGTTAATCGAGCTAAGCATTTGCAGAAATGGCCTTATCATTTGTTTTCTTGTAAGTAGAATGGAAATAAGGGGATACACTAAGCTAAAGCGATAGTTAACATTTTTAAAGGATGGTTGCCACGTGGTTGAAGTTTGTTTCTATGCATGGCCAAGAGTTAACAAATTCCGGTATGAGAAAAGTTTCAAGTATTTTAAAACTGAAACCAATAACAAGGAATATTTCAGAAATGGTCGATTCAACGAAAAATTGTATATGACATAAATTGTGTTTTAACGTGATTTACATTTTTTTTTTTGAGTAGTAAGTTTTGTCTAGCTCTTACGGTTTACCAGTTACGCAAAATTCATTTGGATTAAAGAGGTCTTTAGAGGCTATTCTCAGAAAATTCAAAATATACATTTTGTTTGTCATATAAATATATTTAATATACGGTATTTTCATAAAAATTTTTTAGACATTTTTGAGAAAATCAAAATTTTCGAAATTTTTTCCATGTAAAGCTCAGCTCCAAGACTAAAATTTATATGACATAAATTGTGTGGAATAATTTTTTGTAGAACAAGTTTTGTCTATCTTAATTATACAACATTCATCCAGAATGAAGAACTCTGTAGAGCCTATTCACAGAAAGTTCAAAATATAATTTTTTTGGCTTTGATATACGGTATTTTAATCAAAATCGTTGGAGCCATTTTTTTGAGAAAATCAAACATTTCGAAAATGTTTCCATGTAAAAGGTAGTTTGCGGTGGGGGTTTTCCTCAAAATGTGTGTGTCGCATCATTAGAACATACTAAACTTAGATACCAGGTTTGGTATTTTACCGACTTTTCGTTATTGAGTTATCGTGTTCACAGACACACACGCATGGACCTTTTTCTAAATATCCGTTTTTAATACGGGAACCAAAAACGTGTATTTCAGGTGAAATCTCGGTATTGAATTTTGGGGTGGAGTGTCTACGTATCATATACTGTGTAAAAAAAACAAAAAACAAAAAAAAAAAAAAAAAAACTCACCCAGGTATTACACATCGCAGATTCGATGGTAAAGAACTCGCCGACGGCGCACGTATCTACCCGCGCAGGTGTAACAATGCATGCATCCTTCAGCTATGACTTAAGAAGCAAGCCAATCAGACACGTACGGCATTTACTGCCGTAAGACGTATTCGCAGTATTTTAATCAAAACGTTAAATAAAATCAAACTTTCGAAAAATGTCCCATGTTAGTAGTTTGGATGAGGGGTTTTTGTTGAAATCTTTGATCCCATCCTTAGATGATGTAAAACTTAAATGTCAAGTACATCATTGTAGAGGAAAAGAAGTCCATCATTCCATCTACGTGTCTTATCACTCTCCCTCCCACAGTTTCTCGATAAGAAGACTGATGCTGCCGGATTTCGAACCCATGCACTTTCATAAGATAATTATTTCAGACCGAAGGTTTCGAAAAAACATCATGAAAAGAGTCATTCGTTAACCTCAATATGATGGTAACAGATCACATGCAATTGCCCTAAACGTTCATTTTAGATCAATATGTCTTAATTTATTCTTATACATCATGTGTGCATAGTTATATTTATATACATGCTATGAAAGGTTTAATTAATTCATAAATACCTAATATACCGTGTGGAAGGGAAGTAATTACATTAATTTAAACCAGTGATAGATCTTAGTATTTGGAACACATTTTGTATCTTACGTTTTTGTTTCTGACCATTTCCCACCGAGATATTTTAGTTTTTTCGAAAACAAGAGACAGGCAAGCTCGCAACGCTGCAGGTTGTGTGGGTGTCACTTGCACTACCTCAGTACATAAACAAACATGCCTCACTGCTGCTACCACACGAGGCAAATCAGAATGTCAGTTGCATTACACCGTTCTGCGTCGTGTTTGCAAGCGACCTACGTGTTTACATCAAGAAGTCGGTTCAGAAACCTGATGAGCCTTAACGACGTTGCCGAGTTACTTTACGTCTGAAAAGGCTACTCGTAATATTCCTTTAATGCTTTTAAATTATTAATTATTTCGAAATTCTGGGGATATCCCATAATTACTACCGAAACTAATGTCAGAAATGCGTTACTCTACGCATCTTACAAGTAACAAACTATTATCTTTTTACATTCTTGTGGAATTACACATTTCATTTGGAAAAAAAGCCATTTATTTTTTTTCGAAATTGGCTTATCAAAGAACAAAATGCCATTAGGCGTTTTTTGTTTGTAATGCTTCTGTGAACCACAAGTTAGAAGGAATGTAATAAGTTACCTTCCACCCGGTATATATAATATTTTTTCGGACCATAAGACGCCCTTTTTCTTTAAAAAATACAGTCTAAATTTAACTACGTCTTATGGTATAAAGCTCACATTTGAAAATCAGCTAAATTTGCCGGTAGTTTCAATAATACATGGATCATTAGCAAGGGAATGTGAGCCTTGTGGACTGTATACTTGCTACCCAATATATTCAAGCTTGTACATAGCAAAAGCACCATTAGAAGAATATGAGTCTTAATGGAAGACATACCCAATGGCAGTTTTGGCCTATAACGCGTTAAAGAATGCGATAGCAGGGAAAATGTTCTCTCACAGCCCCTTTCTTTTATGTTCAGTTGCCAATGGCAAGTGTACCGTTGTGAAAGCAACATTCAGTTGTGAATTATTCTAAGCTCTGGTGTCTATATACGATGCCGCCTAAACAAGAGCTTTTCATAGTGCTGCATTTAAATTAGACGTTGTGCAATATGCAAAAGAGCACGGTAATAGGGCAGCAGAAAGACATTTTGGGCCCACACCAACTGAGAAAATCAACCGTGGAAAGTGAAAATTTAGATATGAGTGAACGTGAAACTGAAGTCTAAAGGATATTTTTATTGTACTTCAAAACAGAGTGAAATGTACGGGATACTTACATCATATAAGTAATAGAAAATAAAACCTTATTAATCTAAACAAAATTATGACAGCGTCTTATGGTCCGAATACTACACCGAAATAATTTGCAAGATTATGCACGTGACTGATATAAGTAATTTGAGATCGGCGATGCATGGTCCCCGGATAAACATAACGTTTAACGTGTGGGTATCAGGTGCTGATTAGTCGGTGTTAAAACAAAGCAAGTTGAAAAAATCTGATGTGTTCCATTCACATGACTTTCTCTATATATCTGTAAGTTATTATTGTTATAAGCTTATCTTTTTATTTCATGCTGATCGAGAAAAATTAGCAGAAATAGTCTTATTTCTTGCTTTATTGTAAGTAGAAGCGAATTAAGGGAGTAGCATAGGTTAAAGTGAAAGCCAAAAGCTGGTTACTATGTGACTGATGTTCCTTTGTTTGTATGGACAGGAGTTGACAAATTCCTGTATAAGAAAAGTATAAGTTTTTCAAAGCTAAAACAAAGAAAAAGGAATATCTCAAAAACGACCAACTCCACGAAAAAAATGCATATAACACAAATTGTGTGTTTTAACGTGCTCTACATTTTTTGTGGGTTAATTTTTTGTCCATCTCTTACGGTTTAGTAGTTATGAAAAATTCATCCAGAATAAAGTAGTCTTCAGAGGCTATTCCCAGAAAATTCAAAATATACATTTTATTTGTCAGGTAAATAACTTTAATATACGAAATTTTAATCAAAATCGTTAGAGCCATTTTTTAGAAAATTCCAATTCTCGAAAAAAGTTCCATGTAAAGGGTAGTTTGGGATGGGGGGATTTTTCTCAAAATCTTTGTGTCGCATCCCTGGAAGATACTTAAATACCAAGTTTGGTATTTTACCGACTTTTCGTTTTTGAGTTATCGTGTTCACAGACACACGGACACACACACACACACACACACACACACACACGGACCTTTTTGTGAAAATGCTCTTTTTGGATATTGGGGACCCTAAAACATATATTTCCGGTGAAATCTCGGTATCGAATTTTTTGGTGGAGTGCAATACTTTCTCTATACACTATGTACATAGTGCGTATGAGAAAGTAAAAATGGCTTAGAATGTCTTTAAAACTGACGCCCGAGTATACACGTCTGCTAACCTGCAAAAGAGGATGACAAGGTTGTTGAAACGCGTCCAGTGTAACTCCATCTATACCATGTCCAAGTGGGGCACGTGTCGGCAATGGATGTCCAGATTTGAACCAAATGATAAGTTTCACTGTATGTATGGTTTTTAACTTTTAAAAATCTGATGTGTACTATTCACATGACTTTCTCTATATCCCTGCAACAAATTATTCTTAAAAAGCTTATGCTTCTATTTGCTTTATGCTAATCAGAAAAAATTAGCAGAAATAGTCTTATTATTTGCTTCCTTGTAAGTAGAAGCGAAATAAGGGACTACCATAGGTTAAAGTGATAGTCAAAAGCTGGTTGCTATGTCAATGAAGTTCCTTTGTTTATATGGATCGGAGTTGACAATTTCCTGTATGAGAAAAATATAAGTTTTTCATAGCAGAAACCAAAAATAAGGAATGTCTCAAAAACGACGAACTCCACGAAAAAATTTATATAACATAAATTGTATGTTTTAACGTGCTCTACATTTTCTGTGTGGTAAGTTTTTGTCCATCTCTTACGGTTTAGCAGTTATTCAAAATTCCGTAAAATTCATCCAGAATAAACTATTCAGAAGCTATTCCTAGAAAATTCAAGATATACATTTTATTTGTCAGGTAAATATGTTTAATATTCGAAATTTTAATCAAAATCGTTAGCCATTTTTAAGAAAATCAAAATTTTCGAAAAAAGTTCCATGTGAAGGGTAGTTGGGGGTGGGGGGATTTTTCTCAAAATCTTCGTGTCGCATCCCTGGAAGATACTAAACTTAAATACCAAGTTTCGTTTTTGAATTATCGTGTTCACAGACATACGGACACACACACGGACCTTTTTGTGAAAATGTTTTTTTTTTTGATTTTGGGAACCCTAAAACATATATTTCCGGTGAAATCTCGGTATCGAATTTTTGGGTGGAGTGCAATACCTTCTCTATACACTATGTACATAGTGCGTATAGAGAAAATAAAAATAGAAACATCGATTTTTAGCAGTTCGTTACTAGCGTTCTCAGGATTTAATGTCACAAAAATCTGTAAAATCTCGAACTAATCATTTGACAGTGCTACACTGAGCATTCATTAACTACGTTATTGAGTTACGTAGCCTACTCTGGAGGCATTTCTTCAGCTGTTCTGCTGGCTTAACGAGTAACGCGGGAAGCTGCTATCCCAAAGGTCATGAGTTCGATTCCGTCATAGAGTAAAGGTTGTTGTTGTTGTTGTTATTATTATTATTATTATTATTATTATTATTAATATTAGCTCTACTTTTTTCATTCCAGACGAAGTGCCGCGATACGTGAACTATCTTTCACTTGAAAGCCAGTATCATAACCACTATGCCAGAGAGGTACGCTGTAATATGTCTCTTCGTTTTTCGTGTTATGCTCTCGAATGGTTGATAAATTAGCCAGTGGTGTATTGGCACTTCAGAAACTTATAGCCGTTACTTCGAAATTTCAATAAACAGACCGTAAGTCTCCTATCTGAAATTACTTATTTAAGTAATCTACATATTCTGTGAAAATATTTCGGTATAGTTCATTAACACCTACATATACTAAAGCACAACATTACTGTCCCTAGTTATTCGTATGAGATTTTCTTCTTTATAAATATATACGTTAGCAGTGGATATTTAGTACTTTACATCATAACCAACTGCATTTGCCTAAACGAGCGGTATTAGTCCAGTGAATTAGCGAAGTTTGTTTCTATTTTGTTACGGTGAGCTTATTACCGCTGTGGGAAGCATGGTCACAGTGGTTGGTAGCATATTTCCGAGTAATACCATCGCTGCGTCATTACTTCATTAGTGCTCCTGATCAATAAAGTTAATTAGTTTAATTGATTAACTAACTATCCCTCTGTTTATACACATTTATCTAATTATTACGCAAGGAATTTTTTAAGTCTAGCTGTTATTCAATTTGCGACATTAAAATAAAAAGGATCTGATGTGTTCCATTCACGACTTTCTGTACATACTCTGTAACAAACTATTCCTACACGAGATTATTCTTTTATTTGCATAATGCTAATTGAGATAAGCGTTAGCAGAATTGATCTTATTACTTGCTTCATTTAAGTAAAAAGAAGATAAGTGAATACTTCAGTCTAAAGCAATAGTCAAATCTTTTAAAAGCTGGTCGCTATGTGAAATAATCGAGGTTTGGTTCGCTTTTCTCTTTCTTTTCGTCTCTTGGAATAGGCCTATAAAATTGTTAAATAAGATAATAGAAAAGATGGAAATGAAAATAAATGTGGATCCTTTATTAATTTTTTTTCCAATTAATAATTTAAATTCTTCATGTATTTGTTTATTCTGGCAAGCAAAGAGAACCGAATGTCAATTGTTTCACTTAGCAATGGTTTTACAAAACTCTTATCACTTTAGCCTAGTGTATTCCCGTACTTCCCTTCTACTTACAAAGAAGCAAGTAATAAGACCAATTTTACTAATGTTTATCTTGATTAGCATGACATACAAATAATATTTTGTAAGGAAAGTTTTTTATAGAACAGCTAGAGAAAGACATGTGAGTGGAACACATAAGATGATTATTATATAAGGCAAACGGATGACTGATTCGACACGTCATAGAGACCTTAGTAACCAGGCAACTGTATCCCTGCTTCTACATTCGCCGTGCAGATGACATTAGGGTACCAATCAGTCTATTTGCTTTCATCATGTGTGGATAGATGGCAATGCATATTCCATTACCGTCTATTTTTATTTTTACTTTCTCTGTGTGCTCGATGTACATAGTGTATCGAGATTTCACTTAAAATATATATTTTGAGATCTCCTGAATAAAAAAAAAAAGCATTCTTAGAAAAAGGTCCGTGTGTGTATCTGTGGCAGCATAGTTCAAAAACGAAAAGTCCGTTAAATCCCAAAATTGGTATTTAAGTTCAGTACCTTCTAAGGAGATTTAAAAAAAAAAAACTCCCCACCGCCAGCTACCCTTTATATGGAAAAATTCTCGAAAATTTTGATTTTCTCAAAAATGTTGTATCGATTTTTATTAAATGTCGTATATTAAAGATATTTACATGACAAATAAAATGGTTCTCTTGAATTTTCTGGGAAAGCCTCTGAAGACATCTTTATTCTGGATTAATTTTTTGCACCTTAATTTTAATTTTTAAACCTTAAGAGTTAGACAAAAACTTACTTAATAGAAAATATAGAGCTCGTTAAAACACACAATTTATGTTATATACACTTTTTTTCGTGGAGTTGACCGTTTTTTTTTTTTTTTTTTTGACATTCCTTGTTTTGGTTTCAGCTATAAAATACTTATAACTTTCTCACAGGGGAATTTGTCAACTCCTGTCCATACAAACAAAGGAACTTCAATCACATAGCAACCAGCTTTTGACTATCACTTTAGCCTATGGTACTCCCTTATTTCCCTTCTAATTATGTGGAAAAAGTAATAAAATGATTTCTGCTATTTTTTTCTCAATTAGCATGAAATAAATAGAAGAATAAGTTTTTAACAATAATTTGTTATAAAGATGTAGAGAAAGCCACGTGATTGGAACACAACAGATTTTTACAATTGATTTAGACTGAACAATCCAATTTGAGTTGTAGTATTAAATATCCAAACCGGTATTTACCTTCACGATTGAGAAACACCACGGAAAAAAAGGGCTCCTCAAATAGCTCGGACCACGGAATTTTAACTCAGCACCTCCCGAATGCGGCCCAAAGACGTGACCACTGAACCATCCCGCTAGGTATCAAAATTTTGTAGCGAATAGTGGCCCACGTTAATGAAACAAAATTATGGAAAGAATAAATAAAAGTATTCATATTATTATTTTCTCTAACATAAACAACAAATAAACTTCTATCGTCCGACATGACCAACCAGGTTAAAGGACACTAAGCTACAATAAATAAATAAATTCAAAAATTAAAACAAAAAATTTTGCTTCGGGATTCTATTCCTTTTTACTTTCTCTATACGTACCATGTACATAGTGTATAGAGAAGCTATTGTACTCCACCCAAAAATTCGATACCGAGATTTCACCGGAAATATATGTTTTAGGGTCCCCTGTACCCAAAAAAACAAAAAAGCATTTTCAGAAAAAGGTCCGTGTGCCTGTGAACACAAAAACTCAAAAACGAAAAGTCGGTAAAATACCAAACTTGGTATTTAAGTTTAGTATCTTCCAGGGATGCGACACTAAGATTTCGAGAAAAATTCCCACACCACAAACTACCATTTACATGGAACGTTTTTCGAAAATTTTGATTTTCTCAAAATGGCTTTAACGATTTTGATTTAAAGTTCATATATTAAAGATATTTACCTCACAAATAAAATGTATATCTTGAATTCTCTGGGAATAGCCTGCGAAGACTACTTTAATCTGGATGAATTTTCGGGAAATTTGCATAACTGCTAAACCGTAAGAGATGGACAAAACTTGTCACACAAAAAATGTAGAACAAGTTAAATCACACAATTTATGTTATATGCAATTTTTCGTGGAGTTGATCGTTTTCGAGTTATTCCTTGTTTTTGATTACACCTTTAAAATATACTTTTCTCATACAGGAATTTGTCAACTCCTGTCCATACAGACAAAGGAACTTAAGTTACATAGCAACTAGCTTTTGGCTTTCACTTTAACCCAAGATACTCCCTTATTTCGCTTCTATTTACAAGGAGCAAGTAATAAGACACTTCTGCTAATTTTTTCTCCATTAGCATTGATTAAATAGAAGCCTAGCCTAAGCATTTTAACAATAATTTGTTGCAGAGATGTAGAGAAAGTCATGTGAATGGAACACATCAGATTTTTTTTAATGTTTTTAAAAATATTCTTATAAAATTTATATCTAAAATTAACAGGGTAGAAAGTTACTTAGAAAAAAAACTCTTTTATCAATTTCCAGTGAATGTGAATTTGTGAGTGAGAAAATCGTGTGAATGTCTACATTACATCAGATATTTTTTTCTTTGTTGAAAATTCAATATCAACCACTATTAAAACATTTTATAAATCCATCACTTATGTTCTTGCTTGTATATATCTATTTATACATATAAGTGTTTTGTTTCCATTTGGATGATTTTGCTCCAAAGGAAATATTTTAGCAGCGCGGCTGCAGGGAATGTCTTGCTGTGTTGATAACGTTTATGGAATGAAGAGCACGCTTCTGTTATTTTCCTTAAGTTGGCTGCTTTTTGAGTAACTTTATACAAGCTCCACCAAATTCAGAGACCGGAAAGCCAATTTAAAATTTATAAACACGTTAATGCATTTTTAAACAACTACTCTTAAAGGATTCCCTTTCGTGAGCCAAGCAAGCGGTTACCTCAGGCAACGAGAAGTTGGACTTTCTGGAATAGAATTCTCCAGCAGTTCTAATTCCTGTGAAATGAAACGTTAGTACAGAATAATGGAGCACTTGGCATTCACAACTGCCATGTTTGACAGAGATCGCTGAGTGCAGCAAGGCTTGGTGTGATGCATATAACAGTTCCTTTGTCGATTCCCACACTTTAGTGCATCGAGAGTTAAGAAAACATGCAATTCTATACCTCCTAATTCACCAACTATCTTCGTTTTTACTTTCTCTACACGCACTATGTACATAGTGTATAGAGAAGGTATAATTACATTCCACCCAAAAGTTCAACACAGAGATTTCACCGGAAATACACGATTTAGGGTCCCCTGTATCCAAAAGATGTATTTTCAGAAAAAGCTCCATGTGGTGTCCGTGGGTCTGTGAACACGATAACTCAAAAACGAAAAATCGGTAAAATACCAAACTTGGTATTTAAGTTTAGTATCTTCCAGAGATGCGACACGAAGATTTCGAGAAAAATACCCCCCCCCCCCACCGCAAACTCGCAAACTACCCTTTACATGGAACATTTTTCGAAAATTTTGATTTTCTCAAAAATGGCTCTCACGATTTTGATTAAAATGTCATGTATTAAAGGTATTTATATAGCAAATAAATATATATCTTTAATTTTCTGGGAATAGCTTATAAAGACCTCTTTATTCGGAATGAATTTTGCTGAATTCTGCGTAACTGGTAAACCGTAAGAGATAAACAAAAACTCACTACACAAAAAATGTAGATCAGTTAAAACACACAGTTTATGTCATATGCTGTTTTTTCGTAGAATTGGCCATTTTTTAGATATTCCTTACTATTTGTTTCAGCCTCGGAAAGTTGTTAGCTCCTGGCCCTTCATAGTAGGCAGATTTCATCCATATGGCAACCGGCCTTTAAACGATTTGACTATCGTTTTATCCTAGTGTATTCTCCTATTCCCTTCTACTTACAAGGAAGCAAGTAATTAAGACAATTTCTGCTGATGTTTATGTCGATTAGCATAAAGTACATAGAAGGATTTGCTTTTTAACAATAATTTGTTACAGCGATGTAGAGAAAATCATGTGAATGGAACATATCAGATTTTTATTACATACACCAATTTTGCTTTCCCTACATACAGCATAACTAAAAAAAAAATCCGAAGTGATTCATTCGCATAACTTTATCTAACTTTTCTGTAACAAACGAATCTTAAAAAGACCTATTCTTCTAGGTTCATTCTATTCGAGATAAACATTAGCAGAATTTATTTTGCTACTTAGTTACTTGTAGAAAAGAAATTAGGGAATACACTAGCCTAAAGCGAAAATTAAATATTTTAAAAGCTGGTTGCTATATGATTGAAATTCGATTCTTCTTGATGGCCAGGAGTAAAATAAAAGAAACAGGAACGGTATATTCACGTTTGAGAAAAGTTTAAAGCATTTTAAAATTGAAACGAATAACAATAAATATCTCGGAAATGGTTTATTCCACATAATGTATATGACATAAACTGTGTGTTTTAAAGAGATCTACATTTTTTGTACAATATGTTTTGTCTGTTTTATAGTATAGTATTTATGCAAATTATCCAGAATGAGGTCTTCAGAAGTTATTGGCAAAAAAATGAAATATACATTTCATTTATCACGTAAAAACATTTAATATGCGGAATTCCAAACAAAATCGTTAGTCATTTTTGTGAAAATCAAAATTTTCGAAAATTTTCCCATGTTAAGGGTCGTTTGGGGTGGGGTTTTTCTTGAATATCTTTGTGTCGCATCCTTGGAAGATGCTGAACTTAATTACCAAGTTTGGTTTTTAACTGACTTTCCGTTTTTCAGTTATGTGTCCACAGACACACAGAGGAATCTTTTTCTAAAAAATATTTGTTTTTATACAGAGAACCCTAAAACGTGTTTTCCCAGAGAAATCTTGGGATCGAATTTCGGGTGGAATGCAATAGCTTCTCTACCTATGTGTTAAGTAAAGAAAATAAAATAAAAGAGAAAGTATACGACTCAGTATTTAAAAAAACAAAGCTCCAGAAAAACTAGCCTTCACTACTCTTCTTTCTTATAAATTGCTCTTACAATTATTATTATTATTATTATTATCTTGTAGCTTAACGTCCTTTAACCTGGTTGGTCATCGGACGAATTCGTCTTCTCAGATAAGGGAAAACCCCGAAAGAAACCTTATCCGAGTAACTCACCCTACGCGAGAGTTGAACTCACAACCTGTTGAATGTGAGGCAGACACGCTACCACTACACTATCCAGGCGGGCATTATTATTATTATTATTATTATTATTATTATTATTATTATTATTATTATTAAAATATTTACATGAATAATCTGTGAAGTACTCTTCATTCAAATGTGTTTGGAAAAGCTTTGTAGAACTAGTAAACTACAAAAAATAGACAAACATATTGCTAAAACGAGATGTGCGTAGAGAGATAATGTAGGGCAGGCTTTTCCAACTGAAAGTTGTATGACGTCAGATCTTAGTTTCGCCTGCAGAGAAGCCTTAACGAAGCGAACATAGGCAGAACAGCGGCGGAGTGCGTCTATGTGTGTTTCCAAGATTGGAGGAGTGATGACTCGAAGCATGCAGTTAAAGTTATCTAATAACGATACGAAATATACGGATATAGTGTCCGAAAATGTTCTGATATTAATATAGTTCTTCAGGAATATGTATAAATGGAGGCGCAAAAGGAAAATACAAGAAGTGAAATTTATATTCTGCAGAGACAGCAACGCTCGTCCAGCAAAGGTAATGCAGACACTGGGTCAATTGAATAAAAGTCAGTGAACTCCTTTACTTGCATTATTTTAAGTCAATACTGATAAATTGAATAAACCATAAGTAATTAATTACAGTTCAGGCTTTACTGATAACTGATAAGTTACTAATTTTACTTGATCAGTAATTATAACTTTTTCCAGAAAATACTTAAAATTTGTTTGAATAATGCTCAGTGATTACTTGTTAAGGTAAGTATTTGCTGAAATATTTGTAGGTTTGCTGTAGAGTTGACTTGCAAAAGTAGCTGCAAATAGCTATGGCAGCAGTTTTACCCATACACCAGGTAAGGAGCTACAATAAGAGAAGCGATATTACTCCCAGTGATCTAAAAACGTTTCTGAGCTTTGAAAGTGAAAATGTAAACTTTTTAACAGTTTTCTAGATGGTATGGATGAAATTAGCAGTGGAGCATTAAGTTCACATCAGAAATGAGCGCTTTTTTACGCTATTTAGTTGCCCCAGTTGCAGGAGAATTTGATATTTACCATTCCACGGTGTGCAAGACTATAGACTTCGTGGCAAACAGAATTGAAGCAAAGGCAGGTGACTGGATAACATTTGAAATTCAAGAGGCGAAGAAAAAGTATCGTTTCGCCTTAGATTTCCTTTAGTTATTGGTGCACTTGACAGTACAAAGTACAGATTGTTACAACATACTGTTATGTGCTCCTCCATGCCAAGGCCTCCTATCCAGCTATTCATTTGTTTATTCAATTTATACCGACATTTTTCTAAGGCATTACTTATCAGTAAAAGTAAACTATTATTCAATTAAAAGTCAGTAATTACTTTTACTGATCAGTCTTGACTTTTCTTTTCAAGTAATTACTTATAAAAGTTTACTGCTATCAACATCGTGAGAAATGAAATTGTAAAGCTGCAAAAGTAAAATGCGTTATAAAAAAAATCTGATGTGTTCCATTCACATGACTTTTTCTACATCTCTGCAACAAATTGTAGTTAAAAATCTTATGTTTCTAATTAATTCATGCTAATTAGCAGAAATAGTCTTATTTACTTCCTTGTGAGTAGAAGCGAAATGAGGGAGTTACATAGGTTAAAATGATAGCCAAAAGCTGGTTGCTATGTAACTGAAGTTCCTTTGTTTATATGGACAGGAGTTAAGACATTCCTGTATGAGAAAAGTAGAAATTTTTCAAAGCAAAAACGAAAAACCAGGAATATCTTAAAATGATCAACTCCACGAAAAAAATGTATATGACATAAATTGTGTGCATTATCGAGAGCTACATTTTCTGTGTAGTAAGTTTTTCCCTATCTCTTACGGTTTAGCAGTTATGCACAATTCCGTAAAACTCATCCAGAATAAAGTAGTCTTCAGGGGCCATTCCCAGAAAATTCAAGATATACATTTTATTTGTCAGGTAAGTATCTCTACTATACGATATTTTAATCAAAATCGTTAGAGTCATTTTGAAGAAAATCAACATTTTCAATTGTTTTTCCATGTAAAGGGTACTTTGGGGTGGGGGAATTTTCTTGAAAATTTTCGTGTCGCATCCTTGGAAGATACCAAACTTAAATACCAACTTTGGGCTTTAACGGTCTTTTCGTTTTTGAGCTATGCTGCCCACAGACAAACACACATACATAGACAGACATACACACATACGGACATTTTTCTAAAAATGCTTCTTTTATGTTCAGGGAGTCTCAAAACCTGTATTTCCGGTGAAATCTCGGTATCGAATTTTTGGGTGCAATGCAATACCTTCTCTATACACTATGTACATAGTTCGTGTAGAGAAAGTAATAAAAGACAACTGATCTACAAAGTTATCAAATATGGATCATGGTTTTACTGAAGTGAGATACAATCTTAGTAGTCATTTTTCAGGTGCAGTATTAAGTAATCCCTTAGGGCATTCGAAAAATAGTTTCGAGGTAAATATGAGGAACAGATTCGAAGCGCTTAATGACGAAGGGAAGGCGCGTGCAAGGAATTCAGGGACTAGCATTAACGATGAAAGGAAGGTACCCAAAGTTTTAGTCCTAGGGGATTCCATTTAGAAGTTCTCAAGGCAGTATTCGAAGTATCAAGGACATGATGTGAGGTGTTTTCCGGGCATTAAGCTTAACGAGCCACAACACCAAGTTGAATGGATTAATGTGAAAGAAACTAAGCATGAGGTGCATGCTGGGACAAATACCATAAAACCAAGTGTATATGCCAATGAATCTCATAAATCGCATAAAATCCGAAGTGCTTGTGGCTAAGTAGTGTACTAAGAAGACAAGACGTGCCAACAAGAAAAGTGATCAAAATAATCAAGAAACCTAATTGGCTCTGATCCACCAAGCAATGTACCTTTGCAGATGGAAACTTCTGGCTTACTGGAAATGAGTTCGGGAGGAATGGAGTGCATTTATGCCGAAGAGGATTGAGGCAATATTTATATATTATTCACAAAATCTGCCGCCATGTTTGAGATACTTGATGTTCAATTGTTTTAGTTTCTTTGCTTCCGAAGTTGAAATCGCTGGATGTACATTTTTATTACTCCTTGTGCTTTCGTCGCATTTAAGTGTTTTGATTTTCTCGATGCGATTTTGTTTTTCAACAGTATCTATAGTTACGTGTTGATTTTCTGGCTGGTGTCGCCAAGATATCATGAAGAAGGAGGCTTATTCACGCGTAATGGAAAAGGCCGTTTAGAGATAACGCGTAAAAATGCATTCGTGTTTAATTATACGCGCCCATGGATTCACAGCGTTCAACAAAGTAAAGAATTGCATCGAGCGATTACAGTTTATCTTTGGAATTGTAAAATAATACCAATAAAAATAAACTGCGATTCTACAAAACTCCTAGCGACTTATTTAAGAAGCCGCCAGGTGGTCTGGATCTGTGAAGCCCAACAAGCCCAGAAAAAAAAAACAAAAAAAAACGCCCTGAGAAGAGTCAATCGCTATACAAAGTCAAACATAAGCGCGAGTAGACTTACAACCCAACATTTGACGAGCACTTATAGAGGCTACATATATAATGCTTCAGGATCCTACAAATTTGGAGAGCTGTTATGTGAAGCTGTCAGCTAATTGCAAAGGGAAACCGGTAAATTGCGTGGCGGATGGCATCTGGGTGACTGAAAGAAACAACTACAACATACAAAAGTGTAACAATATCTTTAGTGAACCTAGTGAATCATTTGAAATTAATGACAGGGTAAATACTACTGGGGATGAATCCTTATACAACACAGATAACATTACTTCGAACAGCAGCTGTAATGAAGAAAATACTCAACTTCTGCATTTAAATGCACTTAGAGGTAATAATGCCAGTTGTGAATGCAACATTTTCCTCGTGCATCTAAATGTGCAAAGTATTAGGAATAAACTTTATGAGTTAATTAGTCTATCAACTACTTTATCAACATGTGAGTCTAATATGCCTTACTAAACATTGGCTAAATGAAAATGAAAAGCATTTATATGCTATCCTTGATTTTAAGCTTGCAAGTATAAACATGGAGGAGTTAGGATCCTGGTTAGAAATAATATAAAGTTTAAAAACGGAACTCACACTGCACATTTGAATGAAGTTGACTTTGAACATGTAATTACAGAGTTAAATGTTGAGATCAAAATAATTCTTCTTGCTTGTATCTACAGATCTCCTAATGATCTATTTGATAATTTTATGCTGAAATTTGATATGCTCTTGTCTATCCCACTATGCTAATAAAAAAACAAAATATTATTGCACGTAAAGATAATATATTTTTTCTAGTGAACTTTTCAGCAAAATCCTACTTTTACTATGCTCAATACTTACAATTTAAAAACCTGTTCTAAAAGTCCAAAAAACAAAGTAAATCCCTAAAAAATTCAAGGTCTAACAAATGGATAACCAAAAGCATAATAGTATCATGTAGGATAAAAAAATTTCTCCGCGAACTTAAAACTATTAATGAACCAAATTTTAAAATGTATGTTAACAATGTGATCATAGAGGCCAAAATTGAGTAACAAAATTGCTGTGTTACTTTGTGATATAAAGGTAAGGGACCGCACCAGGCATATAGCTTCGGTAATAATGATCTCACAGACCAACAAGGAGCCCTGTCTGGGGGCTTAACAACCC
Source organism: Hymenopus coronatus (assembly GCA_030762935.1). Lineage (NCBI taxonomy): Eukaryota > Metazoa > Arthropoda > Insecta > Mantodea > Hymenopodidae > Hymenopus > Hymenopus coronatus. The sequence goes on from CM060897.1 coordinate 36,874,384, forward strand.
TCTCCAGATGCATAAGTATGAAAGGCTCAGGGAAAAGAGCCTAGAAAGTCGGATAGAGAAGAATCATAGCCCAACTGAGGCCCCTTCTTTAGAGGAGAAAACCTTGAACAAAGTCCTGCATGTCTAGAGGCAGTAAGATGGCAGTCCCACTACCATATTTACCGTTCTTCAGGTTGGTTACCTGCTCAGGGGACACTTTTAAAACTAGAAATCTCCCAGAAGGCCGGCTGGGCCAACATATAACGAATAAATGGTTCGAACATGCACAACGTATGCCAGATGAAAGAGAGCTTTAATGTACAAGTCAAGAGGATAGCGAAACATGGGAGGACCTTACACGGGCAAGGTGGACCAATTTGGAGACGCAATAGGATAACAAGCCTAATGCATGCAATGGAAGAAGGGTAGAAGGGTGAATTGTGTATATTCCACCACGCATTTTCGAATCTATTTCCTTTCATTTTGCAGGATTGCAGGGTTAAGCATAGTGTAAGGTGATGACGATGAATGGGAGTGAATGGCGTTCAACTACATGGTTATTAGCGCCCTAAAAATCCAAAGCATGACATAGGCCAGAGACATGAAAAACAATATAAAAAGAGATCATGAATAAAATAGGGCCAACATCACAATTAAAATAATCTATGACAATAGCCATAAAGGGATCTAAAAAATCGGGTCGAACAATAAAACACGAAAAGAGCAAAATGATCTTCGCTAAAAGTGACAAAAAGGTAAAAATTATTAACGATAAAAGCTTTAAAAACGGATTGAGCAACTTAAAAACACACGTTTGGTGAAATAAAGCGAACTAAAACTGTATCAGGAAAGTTACCTGGGATAAAAAACTAAACACCCTATCTACCCAGTTTTTATCATCCCCGAGAACCTCGGAAAGGGAGACTGGAAGCTGAAGAGTTGCTCGAAGAGCAGATAGAACAACGCACTCCAGCAGCACATGGTAAACAGACAAATGTGCTCTGCATAGCGGGCAGATAGGTACAGGTTCCCCGTTAAGTAGGTAGCTGTGTGTAAAAAAAAAGTGACGAGCCAAAATCACTTCCTCACGACGGGATGCACGAGAGGAAGTTGATCAGTGTACCGGAAGATCATTCACTACTCTTAGAGCGTTGCGACGGAGAGCCGACCACTCTTCATGCCAACACGGTAGTGTAGCGTGATGTGAGACGTGCGTAGGACGTACATTGACTTAGAAACTTTTTCCTTCCATTTCATGGAACACGCTGGCCAAGTCTGTACCTGAGGAGCGGCAATGGATGTTCAATCTAGAAACATAAGGGGCCTGTTTCACAACATTTACAATCCTTGTAAACGGTAAACTTTATATTTAGAAATGTTTTATTTCACAATCAATTTAATAATTTCAAACATTAGAAAGTAATTATTTCACTTTCCATATTTAGTATACGTAGTAGTAGAGAATAAAATACATTTTATAATATCTGCCTTTCATAAATAATTTCTATGGTCTTTTGACTGCATAAAGAACCAATTTTGGTAATTACAAAACAAAATTATATTACAACAGAAAAAATTACAATTAAACGCAATTTAATGTAGCGATGTATGGCCACAAGCCGCGAAATTCCCCTTACTATTACTACGTTCCTATGTGAAATTGAAATCGATTTGAGTACAGTTGTATTGAATACTGCATGGAAACGCGAATTCAAATCGTATGTAATCTTAAATCCGACCCTCTTAAAAATGGGAACGTAATGTTATTGGATCGAAATATGTTGCATGGAAACACCTCCGTATTCAAATCGTTTTGAAATAAACTCTTCTTCAGCTGTATTCGTTGCACGCGGTAGTCATTTGTTATTTTTTTTTAATTGCTCTGTGGTAGACAATAACAGAGCCACTTTTGTGGTTTCTATAGTTTGCAATGTATTCTTAATTATAATTATTTAACTTCAAAACCTGCATGTAATACACAGATAACAATTGTATGTTTAACTGGTTCGCCAACGCAAATAAAAGTTGACCAACATGAAATATTCTCGAAGCTTACGTATTCAAAACGATCTCAAATCGTATTCATTTTAACATGGGAAACGTGGATCATATTGAAATGGTATTGGACTCAAGTCGATTTCAATTCCCATGGAAACGTGGTAGGTATGTTTAGACAAACAATCTCATTCTTCTTGTTACTAAACTAGATGGCTTCAAGAGGGGAGAGAGAGAGAGAGAGAGAGAGAGAGAGACAGAGAAGATAGAGAGAGAGAGAAGTAAAGTTTTAGGGCGCCCAACCTATGAGATTATTAGCGCTCTAGAAAATGAAATAAAAAAGCATAAAACAACAAAACTTCGAGCCAAAATCATGCTTAAAAAATCTGACGTGTTCCATTCACATCCTTTCTCTACATCTCTGTATCAAACTATTGCTAAAAAGCTTATGCTTCTATTTACTTCATGCAAATCGAGAAAAAAATTAGCTGAAATAGTCTTATTACTTGCTTCCTTGTAAGCAGAAACAACATAAGGGAGTACCATAGGTTAAAGTGATAGTCAAAAGCTGGTTGCTATGTGACTGAAGTTCCTCTGTATGGACAGGAGTTGACAAATTCCTGATGAGAAAAGCATGTTTTTAAAGCAGAAACCAATTACAAGGAATATCTCAAAAACGATCAACTCCAAGAAAGAACATTATATAACATAAATTGTGTGTTTTAAAGGGCTCTACATTTTTTGTGTGGTAAGTTTTTGTCCATCTCTTACGGTTTAGCAGTTATGCAAAATTCGGCAAAATTCATCAATTAATAAATAAATTCTAAACTTAGCTTACATTACCAAATATGTGTCCAGAATGATTAACTTACATATCAAGTATTTCAAAAATCTACTAAGTTAACCCTCCAAAAATAAAATATAAATACTCCGACGTGGCTTAAAATCAACATGTATAGCATGGCTTCAAAGATTTGTTCGGCACTCCATGTAGACGAGTTCAATGGAACAGCATGTACAATAGTCTGAAGGGGCGGAAACGGACAAGGAGTGGCTCTGTTCTCATGCTTCTTTGGCTCTGGAGCTGCTGAGCAGATACGTTCACACTTCCAGCAGGTGGAATGCTGCAGAGATCTGCTTCATTACTCTCCTGCTGCATGTACACAAGCATTCATTAGTAATCCCAAGAGACAGTTGACTGTCCATTGAATGCTAGGCCTTATCCTTAGCTTATTTTAAACCAGCCCGCCTCTGTAGTTGGCGGTAGCGTGTCTGCCTCGGTATGCGGTGCCGCGTTCGAATCTTGGTTAGGACGAACTACTCGGATAAGATTTTTGTTTCCGTATCCTGAGAAATGTCGAGTGACTCTTAGCTCTCTAGACCCCCAGCTCATTTGAGCATCATTTCACCCTTTTCATTCATCGTCCGATAGACCTACCAACTTAAAAGACAAACGATATATTTATAAATCATTTCTGAGATTCCCTGCAAACGTAAACAATTGATAAAATTACCGTGATCTGGACACTCATACGACTTTCTCTACCCACAAAAAGTCACATAATATAATCCTTATGCAGTATATTCACGTTATATTCCTTGCTGTAATTTGTATAGCAGGGGAAGAGATTATATGTCACCTAAATGTTCGATGTTGGGATTTCAATGCTGTCCCGATGTTGGGAAATACTTTTTTTTGAGGTCCCTGAATAAAAAAAGTAAGTATTCTAATATAAGGGTTCGTGCGCGCGTATGTGTGTGTGTGTGTGTGTTCGTCTGTCTATGGTCACCATAACTCAAAAACGAAACGTCTATTAAATACCTAACTTGGTATTTAAGTTAAGTATCTTCAAAGGCTGCGGCACGAAGATTTTCAGGAAAATCGACCCATTCCAAACCACCCTTTACATGGAGGATATTTCAAAATTTTCGATTTACTCAAAATTGCTCTAAGCATGTTGATTAAAATACCCCACACCTATTACAGATATTTTATTCATAAATAACATGTATACCTACCTTGAATTTCCTGGGAATAATCTCTGAAGTCCTCTTCATTATACATAACTTTAGTTTGACTGGTAAACTGTACTACGAGAATGGCAAAAACTTACTAAACAAAAAATGTAGAGCTAGTAAAACACACAGTTTATGTCCTATTCATTTTTGTTGTGGTGCTAATCGTTCGGAGATATTTTTACTTTCTCTACACTTACTATGTACATAGTGTATAGAGAAGGTATTGCACTCCACCAAAAAATTCGGTACCGCGATTTCACCGGAAATATGTTTTAGGGTCCCCTATATAAAAAAAAAGCATTTTCACAAAAAGGTCCGTGTGTGTGTGTGTGTGTGTGTGTGTGAGTGTGAAAACGATAACTCAAAAACGAAAAGTCGGCAAAATACCAAACTTGGTATTTAAGTTTAGTATCTTCCAGGGATGCGACAGGCAAATTTTGAGAAAAATCCCCCCACCCCAAACTACCCTTTACATGGAACTTTTTTCGAAAATTTTGATTTTCTCAAAAATGGCTATAACGATTTTGATTACAATACCATATATTAAAAACATTTACCTGACAAATAAAATGCATATTTTGAATTTTCTGGGAATAGCCTCTGAAGAGTACTTTATTCTGGATGAATTTTACGGAATTTTGAATAACATCTAAACCGTAAGAGATGGACAAAAACGTACTACACAAAAAATGTAGAGCACGTTAAAACACAAAATGTATGTTATATACATTTTTTCGTGGAGTTGATCATTTCTGAGACATTACTTGTTTTTGGTTTTTGCTATGAAAAACTTAATAGTTTTCTCATACAGGAATTTTCAACTGCTGTCCATACAAACAAAGGAACTTAAGTGACATAGCAACCAGCTTTTGATTATCACTTTAACCTGTGGTACTCCCTTATTTCGCTTCTACTTACAAAGAAGCAAGTAATAAACCTATTTCTGCTATTTTTTTTTCTGATTAGCATTAAGTAAATAGAAGTATAAGCTTTTTAAGAATAATTTGTTGCAGAGATGTAGAGAAAGTCATGTGAATGGTACACGTCAGATTTTTTATTATTGGTTTCAACTTTAAGATAGATACACTTTTCTCAAAGATATCATCCGTGTTTCTTTAGTTTTATTCCTGGCCATGAAAAAGAACCGAATTTCAATGGCAAATGCATAGTGGCAGGTTTTAAAAGACTTGACTACTCGTTTTAGCCCTGCGTATTCCCTTAATTCACTTCCACTTACAAGCTAATAAATAATAAGATCATTTCTACTAATGCTTATATCGATTAGCATTAAGTAAATAAAAGAATAATCTCTTGTAAAAAGTTTTGTTGACAGAACTGGTTACAAAGTTAAGTAAATGGTCAGTTATGCTGTTCACAAACACTGGCGATCTTATGTTAAACTACTTTTTACTTTCTCTACCAAGTACATGATACACAAGTAGCGAAAGTATTGCACTCCATCCGAAAATTCGATACCGAGACTTCACTGGTATCCCCTGTATCCAAAAATAGCATTTTTAGAAAAAGGTCCGTGTGTGTGGTGTGTCTGTGAACACGATAACTAAAACGAAAGTCGGTAAAATACTACACTTGGTATATAAACTTAGTATCTTCCAAGGATACGACACGAAGATTTTGAGCAAAATCTCCCCACTCCAAACTACCCTTTACATGGAAAAATTTTCGAAGATTTTGATTTTCTCAAAAATGGCTATAAGGATTTTTTTTTTAATATGCCATATGTTTAAAATATTTCCATGACGAACGAAATGTATATCTTGAATTTTCTGGGAATAGATTCTGGATGACATCTGTATAAATGTATAACTGGTAAAACGTAAGAGATAGACAAAATGTAACTAACTACACAAAAATGTAGATCTCGATAAGACATAATTTGTCATATACTTTTTTTTAATAGCGTTAACTGTTTTCGAGATATTAGTTTCAGTTTTAAACAACTTAAATTTTTCTCAAACGGGAAGTCATCTTTCTTTTAGTTTCTCTTTTGTTTACTCCTAGTATACAAAGAGAACCTAATTTTAATAACAGCGACCAGATTTTAAGAGATTTGATAATCTCTTTAGCCTTGTGTATTCCCTTATTTTATTTTTACTTACAAGCAATTTAAGTTAGTTTATGTCTATTATTATGATGTAGATGGAAGAATGCTCCTTTGCAATTTTTTTTAGATAGCGTTTAACGCCCGGTTTTATTATTTTGGCACCGCAGGCGATGACACTGATGGTACATGGAATGAAGCACCGGTGGAATGCAATGGCGGGGGAAACCGGAGAAAACCCACCTCTATGGCGCTTTGTATACCAAAAATCCCATATATGATCGCCTGGGATCGAACTTCGACCGCCAAACTTTATTAAGAAAAGTTTGTTAGCGGAACAGCTAGAGAAAGTAATATAAATGGAATACATAAGATAGTTTATTAGGGCCTTCAAAACATGTATTTGCGGTCAAATCTCGGTATAGGGTGGGTGGAATACAATGCTTTCTCTGCCTATTGTGTACATTGTACTAGTAGAGAAAGTACAAGGATAATTGTGAATTTGTATTGTTTACAGAAATCTGCATCTGTTCTACATTAGATATATGTACGTAATTAGCTGGGAATGTCCTGTGGTTTAGGACTCTGAGGCAGGAGTCTCAGCACCAAATTCATCGCGTTCTTGGTATCAAAGGCTCCAGCCCTCAGCGGAAACTTTCAGCAAGCAAAAAAACATCTCTCATCTGGCGATATGAATGAGGTATTTTCCAAATTCTTTGCTCTTGCTCAGGCAGGTGTGGAATGCTTGCTTAACTCCAATTCTGCCCTTCTTACGCAAGGGCGACGTCGAAAGCCTCTTCCTTTTTAAAATTTAATGCTCCGCACAACAAACAGAATTCCCGAAAAGAAATTTACGAGGTCGAGCCTTCCTCCTTTCCTTCAGTTGCCCCCGGCCTCGCCTCTCTCTAATGCAGAGGAATTATACAGCGTTACCTGTATTTTTACTTTCTCTACCCTTTTCGATTCAAAACCGCTGTATCAGGATTTAGCTAGAAAGTATATTCTATGAGGCTCATTAAAAAAAATCTTATGTGTTCCATTCACGTAATTTTCGCTAGCTGTTTCGCAAACAAACGTTTCTTACAAAAGCGTTATACTTTTGTCCTTGTGCTTACCGAGATAAACATTAGCCGCAATAGTCGTATTACTTGCTTCCTTATAAGTAGAAGGGAAATAAAGGAGTACACTAAACTAAACCTATAGTCAAATCTTTTAAAAGCCAGTCGTTATATGAAACAATTGAAATTCGGTTCTCTTTGCTTGTTAGGAGTAAACAAAAGACGGGCCGAAAGAAAGATAACTTCCAGTTTGAGAAAAGTTTGAAGTAGCTAAAACTGAAACTAACATGGAATATCTCGGAAGCGCTAAAATCTACAACGAAAATGTATATGACAAATTGTGTGTTTTAACGAGATCTACCTACATGTTCTGAGAAGCAAGTTTTTGTCGATCTCTTACGGTTTAGCAGTTCTATAAAGTTGTACAAAAGTAATTCAGAATGAAAAGTTCTTCAGAAGCTATTACCTGAAAATTCAAGATATATATTTTGTAAAAATATAAATATATATTAAGAATGTGGTATTTTAATCAAAATCGTTAGAGCCATTTTTGAAAAAATTAAAATGTTCGAAAAATGTTCCTAATAAAGGGTAGTTGAGGGTGGTGGGATTTTCCTGAAAATCTTCGTGTCACTCCTTGGTAGATATTGAACTTAAAAAAAAAAAACAAGTGTGGTATTTAACTGGCATTTCGTTTTTTAGTTATGGTGCCCACAGACACACACATACCACACGGACCTTTTTCTAAAAATTCTGTTTTTGAATTCGTAGGACCCTAAAACATGTTTTTCCGGTGAAATTTCGGTATCGAATTTTTGGGTGGAATACAATACCTTCTCTATCCATTATGTGCATTGTACATGCGGGCTAGAGAAAGTCATGAGTCAAAATAGAAAACATCTTGATTTGAACACTCAAACGACTTTGAGTATAAGCCTTATCTACAGGTTATATCATAAAGATAGAACGCGCGCGCATGTGTGTAGAGTAATCTCAAACACCAGTTTTGATAATTGTTTCATCTCTGAAAAGACCAATTCTTCCAGGTGCTTTTAACTTACTTAGTTTAGCCTCGTATGTAAACTATCACCCCCAAGATCTAGTACGCGAGCGCCTGTCGAGGAGCATCTGAACACTGAATCAAAGCAAACAACTCGGAACGGGAGATCGGTTCATAGCCAGGAATGAGAGCGAGGAAGAAGAGAACAAATTGAAGGCGAAATGGATGAAAGGAAACATCTTAATGTCGCATTCTTGGATATGCTGAGCTTAAATATCAAATTTGGTGTTTAACCGACTTTTGGTCTTTGAGTTATCGTGTTCACAGACACACGGACATATCCACGAGCGCGTGCACTCTCACGGATTTTTTTTTTTTAAACAGGGAACCATAAAACGTGCAGTGAAATCCCGGTTTATTTACAAATTTTCAGTGGATAATAATACCTTCTCTTCCTATGAGGTGTACACGAAGTACAGAAAGTAAAAATGGCCTACTCCTTATTTTGAATTATACAGTACATATTTTTAGTTTCTCTACACGTTCTATGTAGATACATAGTGTACAGAGAAGGTATTACATTCCACCCAAAAATTCGATACCGAAATTTCACCGGAAATACAGGTTTTGGGTCCCCCTGAATCCAACAAAAAGCATTTTTACAAATAAGACCGTGGGTGTGTGTGTGTGTGTGTGTGTGTGTGTGTGTGTGTGTGGTGTGTGTGTTCGTGTGTGTGTGTGTGTGTGTCTGTGGACAGCATAGCTCAAAAACGAAAATACCGTTGAATACCAAACTTAGTATTTAACTTTGGTATCTTCCAAGAATGCAACACGAAGATTTTTAAGAAAATTCCCCCACCGCTAACTTCCCTTTACATGGAACTTTTTTCGAAAATTTTGGTTTTCTCAAAAATATCTCTAACGATTTTGATTAAAATATTGTATATTAAAGTTATTTACCTGACAAATAAAATTTATATCTTGAATTTTCTGGGATTAGCCTATGAAGACTACTTTATTCTGGACGAATTTTACGGAATTTTGCATAAGTGCTAAACCGTAAGAGATGGGTAAAAGCTTACCACACACAAATCATAGAGCACGATTAAACACACAATTTATGTTACATACATTTTTTCGTGGATTTGATCCTTTTTTAGATATTCCTTATTTTTTGGTTTCAGCTTTAAAAAAAACATTTTCTCATACAGGTGTTTGTCAACTTCTGCCCATACAAACAAAGGAACTTCAGTCACATAGCAACCAGCTTTTGACTATCACTTTAACCTATGGTACTCCCTTATTTCGCTTCTACTTACAAGGAAGCCAGCAATAAGACTGTTTCTGTTAATTTTTTCTCGATTTGCATGGAGTAAATAGAAGAATAAGCTCTTTTAACACTAATTTGGTGCAGAGATGTAGAGAAAGTCATGTGAATGGAACACATCAGATTAAATGATCTGAAGTAAGACGCGTCTAAGGGCTGTGATAACTGGCTGGAATTAGTGGACAAACAAAATGAATGTTGTTCTTCTGACACAGTCGCAGAATATTAATGAGATGTGAGAGCTCAGATTGTCACCGATTACCACCTTTTTCCCCTCTCGTTTCTTTAATTCTGGAAGAAGGTGCGATGCAAAATATTCTTCAAATGCTGGCAACTCAATTCGCTCATACTAAAGTCCTATTATAACGTGCTCCAGCTGATCCATCCTCTGTCCAGGTAGTCCATAAAGTTCAGCCTTATATATGACACAAGGTGGAAGTGACTCTCCAGCAGCATTAGCGCAGAACTTTGTATGGGCAGGAGTTGACAAATTCCTGTATGAGGAAAGTTTTTCAAAGCTGAAACTAAAAACAAGAAATGTCTCAAAAACGATCAACTCCACGAAAAAAAAAATACATGACATAAATTGTGTGTTTTAACGTGCTCTACATTTTTTGTGTGGTAAGTTTTTATCCATCTCCTACCGTTTAGCAGTTATGCAAAATTCATCGAGAATAAAGTAGCCTTCAGAAGCAATTCCCAGAAAATTCAAGATATACATTTTATTTGCCAGGTAAATATCTTTAGTATACGGTATTTTAATCAAAATCGTTAGAGCCATTTTTATGAAAATAAAAAAAATTCGAAAAAAGTTCCATGTAAAGGGTAGTTTGGAGTGGGGGATTTTTCTCAAAATCTTCGTGTCGGAGCCCTGGGAGATATTAAACTTAAATACCAAGTTTGTTATTTTACGGAGTTTTCGTTTTTGAGTTATCGCGTACACGGATACACACACGGACCTTTTTCTGAAAATACTTGTTTTGGTTACAGGGGACCCTAGAACATATATTTCCAGTGAAATCTCGGTATCGAATTTTTGGGAGGAGTGCAACACATCTATGCACTATGTACATAGTACGTGTAGAGAAAGTAAAAATGAAATGGAAGCAAGCAATTGAAAACCAAGAATCATAAATTGTTTGAGTCCATTAAGACATGAATTGCTGGAAGATTGCACATAATAAGACTTCCAATAAGACTGGTATTTAATCTATCTTTAAAGAACATCTGAGGTTCCTTTTTCTTTGCTGAATGGTTAAAAATTTTTGTTTCAAAGAAATACCAGTATACAGCGTAAATTGAAACTCAATAGCATGTGTATGTGTTTGTATTGATCCAAACATGCAGGTTTTATTGGACCAATCATGTTTTATAATGTTTTAAGGTAGGAATATTTGTAGTGGGCAAAGTTAACAACATTGATGGTAAAATAAAAAACAATAAATTTCATAAAAATACTCTAATTTGTTGATTTGTTATAATACAGCCTTTTACAGAAAGATTTAAAGGATCTAAAAATTAAATTACCTTAAAAACCCAGTATATAATACCTATTATTTCTTAGCGTCGGATTAAATAAAAAGTTTTATAAAAATGGGACAATATAACCCGTGTTTACGGTACTTTTTGTTCAACCAGGGAACAAATTTGGGCATTTGGAATATAGAACTTTGTGACAATTATGGGATACTAAACGACTTCGAAAAGACATCCACACCTACATTTTTCAACCCCTTATGTTTAAATTTTCACTATCGACTAATCTGGACAAAACGTTGGAACGTACGGTGCATTCCATGTAAATATGTGGATAGGGATTTTTAACCTTATTTTATAATGTTATTAATTCTGGTTCATATACAATCAAGGTCAGAAGTAGGTGCAGTGTTGTGGCTCGTGTTCCCAGTGATTTCAAGAGGAGTATTCACTTAAAGAATGATTTCTTTTATTGTAATCGGTGTAGCAGACGTAACTTTAACAAATTCTACTTCTCAAAACAATTTTGAGATTTGAAGTACTCATGGAGTTTAATAAGTAGTTCGCTTAATTTGCATTATTCCATAAGGTAAAAGGTTATTTCCATATAGCTACTTAAAACAGGATTCAATGTTATTTTTGTTTCATTACATTTGGTTTACTACCAGTGTTTCATTACAGTTTTTTGAATGTATCATAAGTGTATTTATTGTTGAAATATCTCTGACAGTAAACTGTCAATACGACGCCAAGAGCTATTTGTAATCGTCAATTAAAACCCTCCTGTCCATATTCCCAACACCCATGTCCATATTACCTTAACGTATTGTCAAATATGAGCATTTGCTGGTTTGCTGTGAAGTTAAATTGCATGTACGAATGGTTATATGTAGTTTCAGGGGTTATGTGAATTTCTGTCACAAATATTTGACGTGATCGATTCACATGATTTTCTTTACATCTCTTCAAATTATTGTTAATAAGCTTATTCTTGTATCTACCTCCTGATAATTGAGATAAACATTAGCAGAAATGGTCTTATTACTTAGTTCCTTATAAGTCGAAGGGAAATAAGATAATAATCTAGGCTAAACCGACAGTAAAATGTTTTAAATGTGGTTGCTAAGGGATAGAAACCCGCTTGTTTGCGTGGCCAGGAGTTGACAAGTTCCCGTATGAGAAAATTTGTAAATATTTTACAACTGAAACCATAGCTCTGAAACAATAGGTCGAAAACGGCCAACTCCTCGAGAAAAAAATCGTATATGACATAAATTGTAATTTAAATAGATCCAGGCCGCGCCGTAGCCGAGTGGTTAGACCACTTGCCTCTCACCTAGACGGCCGGGGTTCGATCCCAAGCGACCGCATGTGAGATTTGTGGTGGACAAAGCGGCGCTGGGGTGGGTTTCCTACGGGTACTGCGGTTTCCCCCGCCATCGCATTCCACCGGTGTTCCATCATCATTCATGTATCACCAGTGTCACCGCCTGCAGTGCCAGTAGTTAAAGCGGGCGTTAAACACTACCAAAAAATAAATAGATTTTTTTTGTGCAGTGAGGTGTTGTCTCTCTTACGGTTTACCAGTTATGCAAAATTCAGAAAAACTCAACCACAATAAACAGGACTCCAGAGGCTATTTCCATAAAATTCAAAATATACATTTTATTTGTGATGTAAATATCTTTAATATGCGGCAGTTTAAACAAAATCGTTAGAGCCATTTTTGATATAAACAAAATATTTAAAAAATGTTTCTTCCATGTAAAGGGTAGTTAGTGGTGGGTGACTTTTCTTGAAAATCTTCGTGTCGCATCCTTGGAAGATACTAAATGTGTAATTTCTATGAAATCTCGGTATGACTTTTCTTGGGTGTATTGGGGAAATATAATATCTTCTCTATTCACTTAGCGCACAGTACATGTAGAGAAAGTAAACATAGAACATTATTTTCTGCTCTTTATTTCCATATAAATATTTTGGTGTCCATATTGGCCGAACATTAAATCAACGGCTCCGTGTAAAGCAATACTGGATTACAAATTCATTTACAGCTACTCGAAGAGAATTTGATACCCTACCCAAACACAATACCTGTAAAAAATTAGAAATAACTGGATCTCTGATAAGTGGAAAAGGCAAACATCATACATTGTTGACTAGGAAGCCCTGGGAGCTGTAAACGAAAGGGAAATGTAGGCCGCGCGTGGTTAGACCTCTCGTCTCTCACCAAGGCGACTGCATGTGCGATTTGTGGTGGACAAAGCAGCGCAGGGGCGGGTTTTCTCCGGTTTCCCCCGCCATCCCATTCCACCGGTGCTACATCTTTATTCCGTGCATCATCAGTGTCATCGCCTGCGGTGCCTATGCAGAAAAAGCGAACGTTAAAGACTATCAAAAAAAAAAAAATAAAAAGGAAGGGGAAGTGTGACGTCTCACCATTCCACCTGGATTTGTTATCGAGAATGTTACCATGCAAAGTACAATGTGACAGAACTAAGTCAGCGAGAGGCCGAGGATCAAAATATATCTTGCAGTTTTTCTTTCTCCAATAAGGCTTTACAAACCTTTTTTGGGTGTATAATAGAATGCTGACACTTTTATGTTGACTCTTATTTATCAATATCAATCTTAACTGTAGGCACAAAGAGACGTAATATTGATAGAAAGGAATCAGTATTCAAACTGCAGCGCGTATCACTCTTAGTATAGTTCAAGTTAGAAAAGAATTGCTCACATGTATACGCGGAACCAAATATTACGACATTATGGCCTAAAATCTCCTAATTTGGGGTATGTATCGGCTGGCAACGTTTGGTAAAGTTGCAAGCCGTGTTCGCTGTTATTTTAGAGGAGTATTGCCTGCCATGTAATTAGTTCTACTTGTAACTGTAATGGGGCATCTGTTGAAAACCTGGGTTGCAATATGTTTTTTCATCTGATAATTTCTGTCAATGACACGTCGCTGCCTATCCACTGACTGTTGTTATTCGTCACGTACACAGCTAAAGCAGGCACATTGGAGTGGGTAAGGAAGATGTGGCAATTTTTGCACTTCGATGAGTGCAAGTTCCTCAGCTCTGACGTAAGGGCACGACTGAGTTGTTACCCAAAAGTCATCAAGACGTTTGTCGCAAGTGAACAGGTACATGTACCCAATGTGTCGGAGAGCTGCGAAAAGTGCAGGTCTAAAGCTTAATAGGATTAGGGGTGTCCATCAGTTTTACGAATCAGGTAAGGATAATAGACTGAATTACTGTCGTTGGTTTCAGGTTTACACTGTGCAAAACCCTGTCCATATTGCACATTACACAGTTCACAGATGAAGCATGGTATACACTTATCTGAACTCACTTGGGTCATCGAAAATCCACATCCATTCAAGAAGCCGGTTAAAGTCGGAGTTTGTGAATACTGTAAAGCACCGACGGATAGGCTGTGCTGAGTAACTGGACGATGTTGGGGTAAATGAAGCATGTTTTCAACAAGACGGCGCTACATGCCATACATCAAATGAATTCAACATTTCTCTGACGACCGGATAATTTCCAAGAACCTGTGGTCACCGGATTTGACAGCTTCGGACTTCTTTCTATGGGGTTATTTAAAATACAGGTTTTACGCCACGCCCCCAGACTTTGGACGATCTGAAGCACAACATTACACAGGAGATTAATGCTACTGACAGCAGAGTCCTCCAACCAGTAGGAGTAACGTGGAACGACGTGTTGAGTTGTGTCTTATGCAGGATGGAAAACACTTTCAACATTTGCTATACGATAAATAATATTTCAATGATACATTGGATGATGATGGTGATGATGATAATGATGATGTATAAGGGCGCTCAACTGTCAAGGTCATTAGCACTCTTATGATAAACTCCTGACAATAACCGGCAAAAAATTAAGCACAGACAAAGAAAGTCTGATGTACTATTCACACTACTTTCTCTACATCTTGTAACAAGTTATTGTTAAAAAAACTTATTCTTCTATCTATATCAAGACACAAACAGAAACTATCCTTATTACTTGATTCCTTTTAAGTAGAAGGGCAAAAATCCAATGTGTTTCATTCACATGATGTCCTCTAGCTGTTCGGTAAACAAAATTTTTATTCAAAAGATTAACCCGTCATCTACATCAGGCTAATCAAGATAAATATAGGCAGAATTAGTCTTATTACTAGCTTCCTTATAAGTAGAAGGGAAATAAGAAAGTGCACAGGCTAAAGCGATAGTTTTGTCCTTTGAAAGCCTGTCGCTATGTGAAACAATTGAAATTCCAATCTCTTTGGTTGCCAGGAGTAAACAAATGAAAAACGAGAAGAAAGATGTCTTCCCATTTGAGAAAAGGTTTAAGTAGCTGAATAACTTGAAAACGGTTAACTCTACAAAAAAAAAAAAAAAAAAAAAAAAAAAAAAAAAAAAAAAAAAAAAAAAAAAATGTACATGGCATAAATGGTGTGTTTTAATGAGATCTACATTTTTGTGTAGTAAGGTTTTGTCTATCTATTATGGTTTGCCAGTTATACAAAAGTTATCCAGAATGAAGAGTTCTTAAGAGGCTATTCCCAGAAAATTCAAGATATACAATTCGTTTTCATACAAATATCTTAAACACAGGGTATTTTAATCAAAATAGATACAGTCATTTTTGAGAAAATCAAAATTTTCGAAACAATTTCCATATAAAGGGTAGTTGGGGATGGAGGGATGTTCTTGAAAATCTTCGTGTCGCATCCTTGGATACTGAACTTATATATGAAGTTAGGTATTTAACGGGTTTTTCGTTTTTGTGTTATGCTGCCCATAGACAGACAGACACACACGGAGACATTTTTTTAGAAATGTTTTTTTTATTCAGGGGTCCCAAAACATGTATTTCCTATGAAATCTCGGTATCGAATTTTGGGTGCAATACAATACCTTCTCTATACACTATGCGCATAGTACGTGTAGAGAAAGTAAGAGAGCTAAAAAGAGTATTAAACTACGGTAAAAAGAGACTGCCCAACCCTGAAACCCCCTGTATATAAAAAAAGCATGTTTAGAAAATGTTCCATGTGTATGTCTGTGGACAGCATTGCTCAAAAACTAAAAGACCGTTAAATACTAAACTTGGTATTTAAGTTTATTATTTTCCAAGGATGCGAAGATTTTCAATAAAATCCCCCACTCCAAAGTACCCTTTATGTGGAAAAATGTTTGAAAATTTTTTCTCAAAAATTGCTCTAACGCTTTTGATTAAATACGATATATTAAAGTTATTCACAACACAAATGAAATGTAAATTTTGAATTTTCTAGGAATAACCTCTGAATAGCACTTTATTCTTGATTTTTGCAGAATTTTGCATAAGTTAAACCGTAAGAGATAGACAAATACTTTCTACACAATAATGTGAAACTTGTTAAAACACACAATTTATGTCATATGCACTTTTGTTGTAGAGTTGACCGTTTCCAAGACATTCCTTGTTATTGGTTTCAATTTTAAAATACTTATAGTTTTCAAAGACAAATTCCGTTTTTCTGTTGTTCTACTACTGACCAAGCAAAGAAGCCAATTTCAATGTAAACGATAGTTTTTAAAACATTTGACAATCGCTTTAGACTAGCGCATTCCTTTAGTTCCCTTCTACTTATAATAAACACACAAAAAGGGATACCTTCCTCATTTCGAAGCTTAAAGCAGTACCTTTACTGAATTTGGAAGGAATATGCACTGACAGCTTATTCGCCCTCAATTCCTGAGTTTCTTTTTCTTTCGTATGCTTTTTATTTGTAATAGTAATAAGTACCTATATTGTAACTAGCAGTTACACTTTCAGTTATATGCTTTATCCGCCATTGAATTATTCATAATAATATTTGCAACCTTTGTTTTTTCCAAGATGATAACTTATCAGTTTATCAGTATATTATGCTAATGCATACCTCAATTAGCATGGTGTAGAAAGAAGAATAATCTTTTGTAAGAAATCTGTTTGTAGAACAATTAAAGAAAGCCTTGTGAGTGTATCTCATGAGGAGGACTTCAGAGGCATTCCCAGAATATTCAGGTATATATGTTTTAGAAAATCTAAATTTCAAAAAATCTTCCAAATAAAGGGTAGCGAGTTTCAAGATAATTCTCAACCGATTATATCAAACGCTTTTCTAAAATGTTCATTTTCTAAAAAAAGTGAAATAACGATTTTGATAAAAAGATACCATACTTTTCAGATATTTTTATGGAAAAAAAAAGTATAAACTGACTTTTCTGGGAATAGCTTATAAAGTCTTCTTCATTCTGAATGACTTATAAATGACAAATCGTAAGAAAAATCGAACTATACAAATAATTTTCATCCTCTTAAAGTATACATAATTTATGTTAAATATATTTTTATGGGGTTAACCACAAGATGTTCCTCAACAATGCTTCACATTTTCCCACACATTTTCTCAAATGGAAAGTGTTATTAGTTTTTTTCCTGATCGTGCAAAGAGAGCGGAAATTCAAAATCATCACACAGCGACCAGTTCCTAAAATATTGACTACATTTACTTAGTGTGGTTTCTTATTTCTTTTATATCCATTAGGAAATATGTGATTACACAATTTATGCTATTGTTTATTTCGACAAGAATGAAGTATATGCCATAGACTTTTGTAAGAATAATTTGCTACATAAGAGGAAGAGAAAGGTATATGAACGTAATATAATTTTTTAATCTTCTCTAGCACGTATATACAATTACATAGTAGGTAGATAAGGTATTGAACTCCATCCAATATTTCGATATCAAAATTTCAGTAGAAATGCTTATTTTGAGACCCCTGAGTCCAAGAGAGAGAGAGAGGGAGAGTGAGTTTATTTGACAGCATAACTCAAAAAGAAAAAATCGGTAATATACCAAACTTGGTATTTAAGTTTAGATCTTCCAAGGATGCCACACAAAGATTTTCAGGAAAATCTTCCTACACCAAACTATCCTTCAAATGGAACATTTTCCGAAATTTTCGACTTTCTAAAAATGGCTCCAAAGGTTTTGATTAAAATGCCATATATTAAAGATGTTTACATGACAAAGTGTAAATCATGATTTTCTCGGGAATAGCCCCTGAAATCCTCTTCACTTGGAAAGACTTTTGCGTTAACTAGTTATCCGTAAAATATATACCTAGACAAAACACCTCACTATACAATAAATGTGGATCCTATTAAACTACACAGTTATGCCAAATATAGTTTTTTGTACAGCTAATCATTTCAGAGATATTTGCGTTATTGGTTTACGTTTTAAAACAATTTTCTCAAACGAAAAGTCTTGATCCGCTACATGTTTTACTCCTGCCTTAGAAAGCAAAACTATTTCAAAGACAATCGCATAGCGAAAGCTTTTAAAAGATTTTACTGTCAATTTAGCTCAGTGTATTCCCTTATTTACCTTCTACTTATAACGAACTAAATAGACCATTTTAAGTCATGTTTATCTAGATTAGCATTATGTAGATAAAAGAATAATATTTTGTAACAATAGTTTGCAGAACAGATAGAGGAAGTCATGTGAATGTAATACATCAGATTTTTTAACTAATGCTGCCATTCTATTTTTCTCGTGGTACAATGCAAAAAGCCTGTAATTTCAAGGTCACTATACAGCGATCGTTTTTACTTTCTCTACACGTATTTTGTACATAGTGTATTGAGAAGGTAATGTATTCCACCAAAAAAAATTCGATACCGAGATTTCGTCGGAAAATTAATATTTTAGAGTACCCTGTATAAAAACAAAGTATTTTCAAAAAAAGCAAAATTGATGAAATAGCAAACTTGGTACTTAATTTTAGTATCTTGCAGAGATGCGACACGAAGATTTTGAGAAAAATTCTCACACCCCAAACTGCCCTTTACATGTACAAATTTCAAATATTTTGATTTTCTTAAAAATGGCTCTAAGCATTTTGATTAAATTACTTTATCCAACTTATAATTATCCTCTCCACATTTATTGGAGCTATTGGTGGGTTTAACCAGATATCTATTCGTAAAATTTTATCCTTCTCATTAATTAATCATATTGGATGAATACCATATATTAAAGGTATATATAGCAAATAAAATTATATCTTGAATTTTCTGGGAATAGCCTTTAAATACCTCTTTATTCTGAATGAATTTTGCTGAATTTTGCGTAACTGGTAAACCGCAAGAGATAGACAAAAACTTACCACACAAAAAATGTAGATCTCGTTAAAACACACAATTTATGTCATATACATTTTTTTCGCGGAGTTGACCGTTTTTTACTTGCTCTAGCCCCGTATGTACAATGTACATAGGGATAGAGAAGTATAGCATTCCACCCAAAAATTCGATACCAGATTTCACCGGAAATACATGTTTTAGGACCCCCTGTATCCATAAAAAGCATTTTCAGAAAAAGGTCCGTGTGTGTGTGTGTCCGTGTGTCTGTGAACACGATAACTCAAAAACGAATAGTAGTTAAAATACCAAACTTCGTATTTAAGTTTAGTATCTTCCAGGGATGGGACAGGAAGATTTTGAGAAAAATCCCCCCACCCCAAACTACCCTTTACATGGAACTTTTTTCGAAAATTTTTATTTTCTTAAAAATGGCTCTAACGATTTTGATTAAAATATCATATATTAAAGATATTTACCTGACAAATAAAATTTATATCTTGAATTTTCTGGTAATAGCTTCTGAAGACCTGTTTATTCTGGATGAATTTTGCTTAATTTGGCATAACTAGTAAAGCGTAAGAGATAGACAAAAACTTACTATACAAAAAATGTAGGTTTTTTTTTTAAAATACACAAGTTATGTCATATACATTTTTCTCGTGGAGCTTACCGTTTTCGAGGTACTTATTGTTATTATTTTCAGTTGTGAAGTATTTATACTTTTCTCAGACGGGAGTGTCCGTTTTTCTTTTGTTCTACTCCTGGCCAAGAAAAGAAGCGATTTATAATGACAATCGCGTAACGACAGCTTTTAAAACATTTGACTATTAGTTTAGCCTAGTGTATTCCCTTATTTTCCTCCTAATTATAGGGAACTAAGTAATAAATACATTGTGCTAATGAGTACCTCGATTAGCAAGGTGCAGAAAGAAGAATTATCTTATGTAAGAAGTTTGTAGAAGAGCTAGAGAAAGTCATGTGAGTGTAACACATCAGATTTTTGAGATATCCCTTGTTATTGGTTTCATTTTTAAAGCACTTATACTTTTCTCATACGGGAGCTTGTCAACTCCTGGCCAGGCAAAGAAACGGATTTCTATCACATAGCATCCACATTTTAAAACATTTGACTGTCCGTTTAGCCTAGTGTATTCCCTTATTACCCTTCTACAAATAAGGAACTAAGTAATAAGACCGTTTCTGCTAATGTTTATTCGATTAGCATGAAATAGAAGAATAAGCTTATAAATAATAATTTGTTACAGAGATGTAAAGAAAGTCATGTGAATGGAGCACATCAGATTTTTAATATTTGATTATAGGTGTATCTGAACTATGTAGTGAAGCTAATTTATGCAAATGTCCATATCAATAATCTTAAATAAACCTTTGCAAGATAGTTGGCATAAGTTATATTAAAAATCTGCTGTGTTCCATTCACATGCCTTTCTCTACCTGCATTGCAAATAAACGTCTTACAAAAGATTATTATTCTATCTACTTCATACTAATCGATAGGTATAAATATTAGCAGAAATATATAGTTCCTTATAAGTGGGAGGTTAATGAGGTAATACACTAGGTTAAAGCGATAGTCAAATCTTTTAAAAACTGTGGCTATGCGATTGTTATTTTAATCCCTTCTTGGCATGGCCTGTTTGAAAAAAGCATTTTAAAACTAAAACCAACAACAAGAAATTTCTTGGAAACGGTTAGCTCCACAACAAAAATGTAAAGGACATAAATTGTGTATTTTGACGAGATCTAATGTTTTGTGTAGTAAGTTTTTGTCGGTCTCTTACGGTTTACCGGTTATGTAAAAGCCATTCAGAATAAAGAGGACTTCAGAGGATATTTCCAAGAAATTCAGGTTATACATTTTATTTTCCATATAGACATCTTAAATATACGGCATTTTAATCAAAATCGTTAGAGCAATTTTTGAAAAAATCAACATTTTGGAAAACATTTTTGATGCAAAGTATAGTTTGAGATGGGAGGATATTCCTGGAAATCTTCATGACGGATCCTTGGGAGATACTAAACTTGAATACCAACTTCTCGTTTTTTTATATATGTCACAGTGACACACACTGACCTTTTTTCTAAAATTACCTATTATTTTTAAATCAGGGCTCCCCAAAACATCTATTTCCGGCGAAATCTCGGCACCGAATTTTTGGGAGTACAATACCATTTCTAGCTACTATATACATTGTACATATGTGCTAGAGAAATAATAAACTATGGGTAGCGTAAATTTAGTGAATCTAACGCATAATTATATCCTGTAAATACAGTCGGGTAGTACTTTTAAGCTCTGAAAAGCTGAAACTTCGGTCCTCCCAAGAAAGCAAATATATAAACAGAGTGTAGGTTTTGACCTCTCCTCTCAAAATGCGAACCAAGCTTGACATTTACGGCAAATAAAACATAGTATGACAAAATAAGTATGAAAGTCGTAATACTCACCCGGTCTTATTGTGATGCAAACCCGCAAATCTCAGCATCCAGCCTGAAGAACAGAAAACTCTCTAAGTGACTTCATTACTTGCACCAGCATTCGACTTGTGAACACATTTCGGCATTCTACCTGTGTCATCTTTGCACAGAATCCCTTCACATCACTGAACTTCGTCACAAACACGCACTTGAGTAGCCTTCACTATGCTCTGAACACACGTAAGGGAACATATTCCCAGTAAACACACCCACATCAAACAGCAGACACATGAACACACTGTACAGATCTGGCGACATTGACCACTTCACCAACCAAACAAACTTTTACACCTGTTGCTTCTTGATGCCTGCCTGCTCCTTCTGGCTGGAGTGGCTGTTCCATCTTACGTGCGCACCCATGTGCACCACAAACAGGTATTTGGTCAGTGGCGTGTTTACAGGGATGCGCCATTGAAAACTATTTCCAAGCGTCTAAAGATTAGCTCAAAATTTAATTGCTCGCATATCTGAATATGTTTGTATTAAACAATAGATAACTAACTTCACTTATATCATAAAGAGAGAAAAACTATATCTTCGTTTATGTGTAGAGGATATCATAAAAAATCTGATGTGCTCCATTCACATGACTTTCTCTGCTTCTGTGTAACAAATTATTATAAATATGCTTATTCTTCTATTTACTTCATGCTTATCGATAAAAAATTAGCAGAAATAGTCTTATTACTTGCTTCCTTGTAAGTAGAAGCGAAATACGGGAGTACCATAGGTTAAAGTGAAGTCAAAAGCTGGTTACTAGCTGACTGAAGTTCCTTTGTTTGTAAACGAGTGGACAAATTTCTTTATGAGAAAAATACAAGTGTTTCAAAGCTGAAACCAAAAACAAGGAATATCTCTAAAACGATCAGCTCCTCGAAAAACAATTATATAACATAAATTGTATGTTTTAATGTGCTCTACATATTTTGTGTGGTAAATTTTTGTCCATTTCTTACGGTTTAGCACTTATGCAAAATTTCGTAAAATTCATCCAGAATAAAGTAGTCTTCAGAGGCTATTCCCAGAAAATTCAAGATATACATATTATTTGTTAGGTAAATATCTTTAAAATACGATATTTTCTTCAAAATCGTTAGAGCCATTTTTGAGAAAATCAAAATGTACTAAAAAGGTTTCATGTAAATGGTAGTTGGGAGTGGGGGGATTTTCTTTAAAATCTTCGTGTCGCATCCTTGGAAGATACCAAACTTAAATACCAAGATGGGTATTTAACGGTCTTTTCGTTTTTGAGCTATGTTGTCCACAGACACACACATGGACCTTTTTTCAAAAATATATATATATTTTTTTTTTTTGAATTCAGGGGGACCCAAAACATGTATTTCTGGTGAAATCTCGGTATCGAATTTTTGGGTGCAATACAATACCTTCTCTGTACACTATGTACATAGTACGTGTAGAGAAAGTAAAAACCAACCAACCAAATAAATAAAAAGTCTGATATGTTACACTCACACGGCTTTCTCTAGCTGCTCTACAAACAAACTTCTCACATGATTATTCTTCTTTCTGCACAATGCTAAACCAGATAAACATAAGAATACACTTATTACTTAGTTCCTTATAAGCAGAAGGGAACTAAGGGAATGCACTAGGCTAAAGTGATAGTCAAATGTTTTAAAGGCGATTATCATTGAATTGGCTTCTTTGCTTGGCCAGGAGTAGAACAAAAGAACAATGGACACTTCCTGTCGGAGAAAAGTATAATTGTTTTACAACTGAAAACAACAAGGGATATCTAGGAAACAGTTACCTCCAACAAAACGTAAAGGATATAAATTGTAAGCTCTACATTTTTTGTGCAGTAAGTTTTTGTGTATCTCTTACGATTTAGCAGTTAAGCAAAATTCAGCAAAATACATCCAAAATAAACAGTTCTTTAGAGGCTATTCCAACAAAATTCAAAATATACATTTTATTTGGGACATAAATATTTTTAATATACGCGATTTTCATCAAAGTCGTTAGAGCCATTTTAGAGAAAATCAAAATTTTAGAAAATTGTTCCATGTAAAGGTTATATTGTGGTGGGGGGGAGGCAATTTTTTTTTTGAAAATCTTTGTGTCGCATCCTTGGAAGATATTAAACCTAAATACCAAGTTTGGCATTTAACTTTTTTTTTGTTTTTTTGTTTTTGAGCTATTTTGTCCGCAGACACACACGCGGACCTTTTTCTAAAATGCGTTTTTCAAATTACGTGGACCCCAAAACATATATTTCCGTTGAACTCTCGGTATCGAATTTTTGGGTGGAATACAATACCTTTTCTATCCACTATATACATGGTACATGCGGGCAAGAAAAAGTAAAAATAATATAAAAAAATATGATGTATTCCATTCACATGACTTTCTCTACTTGTTCAGCACAAACTATTCTTACAAAAAAAGCATTCTTTAATCCACATCATGCTAATCGAGATAAGTGTTAGCAGAAATTATATTATTACTAGCTTCGTTCTAAACAGAAGGTAAATAAAGGTATACTCTAGGCTAAAACGATAGTCAAATCTTTTAAAAGCTTGTTGCTATGTGAATAACTGAAGTTTCGTGCGCTTTGTATGGTCAGCAATAGGACAAAAGAGAGATGAAAAGAAAGCTGGCTTCCCGTTTGGATAAAGTTACGTAGTTTATAACAAAGACTATCTTGGAAATGGTCAAACTACAACAAATAAATAATTAATAAATAAAAATAAAGTATATGTATATGACAAAGTGTGCTTTAACGTTATCCATATTTGTTATGTACTAAGTTTTCGTTTGCCGGGTTCTCCGGTTTCCCACGCCAATCATTCCATCAATTGCTCCATCATCACCTTTCCAACCATTTATTTCGCTTGCCTAGCTACGGGCCGACCACTCGTTCCCAGTTCTCTATTTTGTGATTTCGTACCGTTGGCTCCCAGACAGGCTTCTAACCCCTAGGCATCCGCTTGTAAATCCTAGGGGGTTTTGAGTCCTACATTAGGGGAGGGTAAGCTGACTACGAAAAGTTTTCGTCTATCCCTTACTGATTATAAGCTAGACAAAATTTATCCGGGATGAAGAAGTCTTCAGGGACTATTCACAGGAAAATCAAGATATACATTTTATTTCTGTTGTAAATATCTTTAATATATGGTGTTTAAATGAACATTCTTTAGAGGCATTTTTGATAAAAAAAGGTAGTTTGGGAGGTTTTTTTTTCTCTCTCTCTTATAAATGTTCGTGTCGCATCCAATGTAAGATCCTCAACTTAAATACCGAGTTTTGAACTTAAATACCACATTTGGTTTTTAACCGTCTTTTTGTTTCTGAGTGTACTGCCAACAGACACACATACACACAAACACACGTTTTTTTTTTTATTTAGGGGACCTCAAAATTTATATTTCCGGTGAAATCTCATCTTTTAATTTTTGGGTAGAATGCAATATCTTCTCCATTCACCATGTACGCTGTACATATGTGCTAGAGAAAATAAAAATGTGCAATATAACATAAATTTTACCTCTTTTTTTTTTTTTTTTTTTTTGTACAGTTCATTTTTGCTTATCTCTTACGGTCTTGTAGTAGTGACGCCAAGAATCAAGAGGACTTCCGAAGTTATTCCCAGAAAAGTCAAGACAACATTTCATTTTTCATCTAAATATCTTAAGTATATTACATTTTAATCAAAACCGTTACCATTTTTGTGAACATCAAACGTTTCGAATAACGTTCCATGTGATGGGTAGCTTGGGGTGGGGGTACTTTCTTGAAAATATTCGTATCGCATCCTACCAAAAATTCCATTACGAAATTTCACCGGAAATACACTTTTAGGTAAGCCAGTATCAAAAAAAAAAAAAAAAAAAAAAAAAATTAACACGCGCGTATGTGCCCGTAAACACGATAACCCATAAGCGAAAAGTCAGTAAAATACCAAACTTGGTATTTAAGTTTAGTTTTTTCCAAGGATATGACACGAAGATTTTCGAAAAGTCCCCTCACCTCAAACTACCCTTTACATGCAAAAAATTCCGAATATTTTATTTTTTCAAAAATGGCTCTAACGATTTTGTATAAAATCCCTTATATATAAGCATAAGAAATAAAATGCATTTCTTGAATTTTCTGTGAATAGCCTCTAAAGACTTCATTATTCTGGATGAATATTTTGAATGTTGCATAACTACGAGTAGTAAACCATAAGAGATGGACAAAAAATTACTACACCAAAAATGTAGTTTCTTAAAACACACAATTTATGTCATATACACTTTTTCGTGCAGTCGACCAATTCGAGATATTTCTTGTCATTAGTTTCAGTTTAAAAAAAAAAAAATCTCTTGCGGGAATATGTAACTCCTGGCCATGTAAAGAAACGGATTTCAACCACATGGAAACCAGTTTTTAAAATATTTGATTAACGCTTTAGCCTAGTGTATTCCCTTATTTCCCTTCTACTTACAAGGAAGCAAGTAATAAGACCATTTGTATCAATGTTTATCTCGATTACAATGAATTAGGAAGAATAAGATATTTAACAGTAATTTGTTACAGATGTAGAGAAAGTCAGGTGAATGGAAAGCATCACATTTTTTATTCAGGGGATATCTAAACATTAATATATTTCCGGTGAAGTCTCAATTCGAATATTTGGATGAAATACATTGCGTACGTTCTTTACCTATGTTAATATCACGTACATTATAGAGAAATTAAAAGTATACAATCAATAATTACGGGAAAATTAGAAAACAGTCGTTCGACAAACTGTTATTACAATAACAAAATATATGTAAGCCAGCCTGGGAAGTGTGGTGGTAGTGTGCCTGCCTCACATTCAAAAGGTCGTGAGTTCGAATCTCGCTTATGGTGAATTACCCGGATAAGTTTTTTTCGGGGTTTTCCCTTATCCTGAGAAGACGAATGTCGAGTAACTTTAAGCTCCATGGACCCCGAGATCAGTTGAGCATCATTTCACCAATTTCATTCATCGTCCGATATGACCAACCACGTTAAAGGACGTTAAGTTACAATATATATAATAATTACAGTTTAGATGTATGTAGATGTCGCTTTTTTTAATCACATATACTGGGCCTTCAGGCGTAACCTACTTGTTCATCTGGAGAATAAAATATCTTAAGATAGTACACAACACTAACTGGTTTTGGTATTGTAAGGGGAGTCCATAATGCCCATGCACTTCGACCTGATTGTGTCTACCCAAACGTACATCCTCATTAGTTCTGTGCTTTAATAGAGGGCTGCACACCCTTAAATGGGAGTCGCTTAAAGCTGGAGAATAGTTTCCAAAGTAGCGATTTCTTGGTTCTCCTAGACTATGATAGTCATACGGGACATGAGCTACACTTTCGTCATCTAGGGTGCCCAACCGCTGCTCCTATGAGCTAGTGATGTCACCTTGTCGCTTTACCCCGCCACCTTCGTTTTGTGCATGGCCAGGCAGGAAGCATTTCCCCTTCAGCCATTCAGTAGCATTTAACTGGTTTCGATTCTCGACACGATGGCAGGTTTCAAGCGAACCAAACAAATCCTATTCCAGAAAGAATGAGAGGAAGAATACATACATATATATATTTGTTAAAGAGAACAGTACGATGTAATATCTTATTCGTAAGCATCATTTATCTTGAAGTTCGCGATGTAATATTAAAGGACACTTTGAAAACTACTACCATACTGATTATGGCAAACACTTTTTACCAGATATGCAATCAGTAACCGCACTTCCATTTGGATTAATTTTATCTGCAAAGACGCTTCTCACAACTTCAAATGAAACTTTGAAACTTTGAAACACAACTTTGCAAACTTCAATAGACATTAAATATTCTCAGGAAAAAAGATTGGATTTGTTTAAATCTGTTCCCAATGAAACATTTCACAAATTGCGAAAATTTGCTGCAAAGTTAGTATCATTGTTTGGTTCTACATATATTTGTGAACAAGTGATCTCGAAAATGAATGAAACAAAAAACAAATATTGCGCTAGTAGTAGGACAGGATCATTTTAAGAGTATGTTATTCATCCCTGACGGCAAAAATTGACGAATTCATTACAAGTAGAGTGCCAACCAAGCCACTAACACGAATGGCATTCAAGAGTTTTTTTTATGTACCATCCCCATATACATTAACATTGCTGAAGAACTGATAGAAAGTGACGTCATAGATAGAGACGTTTTTGCCTGTCGCTTGCATAACAAATGGGTGGAGGTATATCTGCCCTCCCCTCTTACGCCGTAGGTTGAGCATCACTGTTCATCAGCATCAATCGTATCTTCTACTTCTGGGGTCAGTTTCTACCCCCATTTTGTGAAGGGGTAGAAACTGACAAATTGGAAGATCTTCAAATAGAGAAAGAGGGCACATGAAGTTCTCTAGGAATGTTAGATTGGATAGAATTTTTAACATGACAACTATATCTATATTGAAGCTGTAATTATTATATGTCGGTAGGTTGCAAATAAACATATATTGCCCATTTGGTGATATTTGTTACTGTAATAATACTATGTGTGTTAAAACAACTTATCGCCCTCCGTGGTGTAATGATTACCATGCTAACTTCATATACCCAAGGTCGCGGGTTCAAACCCGGCGGAGGACGATGGATTTTTTCAGGTGTAAAAATCCTTAGCATGGTTTCCTTGGAAGGGAAATAAAGCCGTTGGTCCCGTGTCCTAGATTTACGGCACGTAAAAGAACCTTAAGCCTGATCGAGAGGTCTCTGATCAAAATTAAGCGGTCTTTCACGCCCAATTTAGAATGGGACGCTGGGAGCCACAATAGTTAAAGAGCGTCCATAAATAACACGCCATTTCCATTTTTAAAGCAACTTTTAACATGTTATCTTTTTCCATACTCCCTAGATATACATAAGGCATTCGACAAGCCTTTAGAAAATCCACGAAATTAAACTCGTAGCATCAAAAAAAGTTCATATTTAGCAGTCAACGTCCCTTACTAGATGACAGTTAAAGTTTTAGCTATATCCATAACGTGGTCTATCTATAGGCGATTGGATCAACAATTTTAGCTTATTTAGAAAGATGGGGGGAACGAGTTTCGTGCAGCGATTAAGCACTTCAATTTAAAAGGCTTAACACCAAAAGAGATAAAAGCCGAGTTGGATGACGTTCATGGCACATCTTCTCCTGTGTTAGCAACAATTTACAATTGGAAAATGAATTTAAACGTGGCCGTACATCCACAAATGATGAACATCGTTCCAGACGTCCAAGAGAAGCGACTCCCTCCGAAATTATTAGTCGCCCTCCGTGGTGTAATGGTTACCATACCCAGAGTCGCAGGTTCAAACCCGCGCTGTTGGTCCCCTGTCGTAGATTTACGGCATGTAAAAGAACCACAAGCCTGATAGATATGCCCCTGAGCAAAATTAAGCGGTCTTTCACACCCAATTTAGAAGGGACGCTGAGAACCACAGTAGTTAAAGAACGTCCATAAATAACACATTTTTTTTCCTCCGAAATTATTGACAAAATCCAGGATATGGTTTTGAATGATTGTACGCTGTGATATGCCTGTAGCCTCTACTATTTCGCGAACTTTGATTCGTCAGTGTTCTCAATGTTACACAGAAATTAGGTTTGACAAAGGTCTCGGCGTGTAGTTTGGCACCTTTCCGTCGCAATCCTGGCGAGTTTCTACGTCGGTACATAACTGAGGATGAAAAATGGATACACTACACCCCAGAAACAAAAAGCAGTCAAAAAGTGGGGTATTAAAGGCGAACAAGCTCCGAAGAAGGCAAATATGGTGAAATCTGCAGACAAGGTGATAGCCTCAGTTTTTTGTGATGCATACGGAATCGTTTACATTAATTACTTACAGAAAGGAAACACGATAATTGGAGAGTATTACGCATCGTTATTGCACCGGATGAACGGAAAAATCAAGGGGGGGGGGGGGAAACGCCCTCATCTGGCAAAGAAAAATATTCTCTTCCATTAAGACAATGCAACATTGGACACCTACGCAGTTTCGATGGCTAAAATTGTAGAATTAAGGCTGGCATTACAACATCCAACGTATTCACCAGATTTGGCTCCTAGTGAACTTTTCTTTTTATTTACAAACGAAAAAGTGGCTCGGCGGAAAACGATTTACGTCTAATGAAGAAGTCATCTCCCAAACATGCCTTTTTTGAAGGCTTTCCGAAATCCTACTTTTTTGGAAAGCTAAAAACAGTCCGAGAAACGCTGGAAAAGTGTATTGAGCTAAAAGGAGATTATGTTGGGAAGAAAAAAAAAATCTACCAATTTTTTTCTAAGGATTTATTGGACGCCCCTCGTACCTTTAATAGATCATTCACCGTAACCTTTTCGGAACGGGATGAATGGACTGATCGGAAACAGCTGGATAGAGATAAAGGACCAGCATAGTTTACTGATGGTCCCATATCGCACCAGGCAGTTGGAGCTGGAATGTATGGAAGCCGCTGTAAACTTACGTTCAGTTTGGGCATCCACACTATAGTTTTTCAAGCTGAGCTGTTTGCGCTCAAGGCTTATGTTTGGGAAAATCTAAAGGAGAGAGCACATTCATGCCATAGTGGGTTCATGCAGATTGGAACTGATGAAAATACTAACAACCAATGGAAAGTGTGCCAAATATTTAGCTAGAGTATTTATTTAAATAACAGTATACCCACACTGATCTCCATCAATCGCAAGGATTCTATTTTGTACGTGTTTTGTACTACACAAAATATGCAAATTTAAAAGAAATGAAAATGAGTGAACACGAAAAATAAGTTAGATACTAAGGCTTAAAGAATATTCTTTATTTATAGCTTTGAAGGATATTGCTTTATTTAACTTAAAGCCTTAATATGCACTGCCGTTTGTGAAAATTGCAACACCAAGAAAGAATTTCCCGAATAACTCCAAATTTGGTGGAAGTGCAGAAGAGTGTGCAAGCAATAAGTGACTAGGTATTAGATAAAATTAAGTGGTGGGTGCAACAAGCTAAGAGCTTGGACTGAATGTCCACGTGTATTAGCTTAATGCTAATAAATAAGTAGATGAAAAACCTTGATCAACGCGTTGTCAGCCTGGAAGACCTGGAGGGAAGGTTCGATGAAGCACCAAAGAACTATGCACGATGATGGAAAAGTTGCTAGACGGAAGGCTGAAATTCTTGAATATCAAGACTACAGGATATGAAAGAATATCCTGTGCATTACACACGTGGTTCAAGTTGGCAATAATCTTTTGTGTATCCAAAATTTTGGCAACGTGTGCATTGAAGTATGTCCTTGTTTTGCCTGCATGGCTCTACTTTGGCCACACAATAAACGGTTTAGATTCAAAATTGATTTACCTTGCTCATTGCATTCTAGGTCTACTGCGCATAAGGGGATTAGAATTTTGTTCCTTCCTAAGAGGCATGTTATCTTTTGAACAGGAAAATGCAATTCTTGCAGTTCTTGCATTACTGCTTCATTGCTGATTGAGCATGGGAGATTCCATATAATTACTGAAAATTTTTGTCAGCTGGGTTTTTATAAGTGTAATACTGCTGATGAATAGAGTCAAAATAAGAAGTCAGTTCCCTAAAATCATCAAGAGAGTAAGTAAATATTTTGGTAATAGAACCTTTCATGTCAGTATGAAATCTACTTTGTTTTGCTCTTTATAGCTTGTATGAATAACTGATAATTCTCTACGTTAGGTAAGGTAAGCAATGAGTGGTATTTTAAGTACAGGTTTTTGCAGAGGAGTCTTATAATTGGACCTCGGTATCTTCCGTTGTTAATATTTGAAATCTGTTCTTTGTAGGAATAGCATTAATAACAGTTAGCAGGCTTTTGTTTACTTTACATTGCTGCAAACTGGCTTGTGGAAGGAAATGTGGTTATGTCTCCACTTATTTTGTTTAGCGATAACTTCAAATGTTTTGCTTTCTTAATTAGTTGCTCACTTGTTTCTTTTCTTGCTTTTCTTCGTTTACTTTTCCTATTAACATTTGCAAATCTATTCATAACTGTGAAATTAGAATCAAAGTGTGTACTTACAGTATCCATATGAAGCGAAGTCATTTCCTTAGATGAGTCAATGATAAAGGAATCTTCATTATTAATAGCACTGATGAAATCTATGTTATCTTCTGTGTCCATGCCCAAGATTTCTCTCATAGCACTCACACTTAAAGCTAAAGTTAAGTATTATAACACAGCAATACAGCTAAAAATTAATACAAATGCATGCACCAATAAGAACCAGTTATTTAACCTATGAATGTTGCTTCAAACGTCTTGTTGAAACATGAATTATCACTATATATAAGAGAGCAAACCACCACTATTATTCATTCCCCCACCCACAAAAATCTATTGCCGACGTATCTGGTGACTTCACATGGATCCTTTTAAATGGTATCATTTTAACAACTGTTTCCACAGCTTTACAGTAGTAGTAATGCTAGGAAGATCAAGAAGTGTGACAAGTTGCTTTATCCATGTGGATCGGTGTCTTCACCATACAACCAAGAAATCTTCATCAAACATTGGGTCCATAACATTCCTTTGATAGCAGGTTGCATTAATTTTTATATTGTTGGCAACTTTGTGAATGCTAGGTTTCCCTGGAGAGTAGTGATTTGCAACCACCGTGAATCCCTTGGAAAACTTTTCCTGGCTCTCTTGAATGTAGTTGGAATGCACCTTTTGGCCCTTGATGGTAATAAGTGCCCAGGGTTGGTTTGCATCATCTAGATGAACACATGCTGCATTTAAAGAAACCACCCATTGCCATTTTTCACCTGCCAGGTGGTGTTCATAGAGCTTTCTGGTTTTGGTGAAGCATTTTCCGATATGCTGCTCTTTCAAGGCATGTCCACATGCTTTATGGCACTGTCCTAGACCCAAATTGGTGTGTATTATTCAATCAAGTCTCTTTAAATGCCCCAATGTTGTTGCCAATGCTGCTGTTATACAACCCACACACGACTTACTTATGATAAGATCTATTTTGTTTGCATCTTTCCTCTATCACTGTGACTGACATTGCAAAGCTCCACAATGTACCCCTACCACAAAACAGCTACTTTTTAAGTCATTAGAGAGTAAACCTTGCCTCAGACTGATTCAGTAGACTGCAGCCACATGCAGTGGGCTGTTGCCACAACAAACCTAAGCATTTTGATCGATGAAAGGAGTGGGAGGGTGATCAGTCATCTGAGCTTAAGTGGGGCAACCCTTCGTAGGTAGTAAAGAAAGTAAAAATTGAATCCATTTAATTCCTGAAGTTCATTTCTTTATAAATTCAGGAAAATTAATAAAAATCTTTGCCAACTTATCACTTTTAATTTTATACTTACCTTTAAACAAAACATATGCATTTTATACCATAAACATAGGTCTAATAGGACAGGACAATAATTTCACAACATTGCAACATAACAGAAAAGAATTTATTTCAAAACATCTTAAGGCCTATTACAATAGAATGTTTGACAGCACTGTTTAATTTAATTTGTCCTTATTTTTAGTTTCCATAATTCTGTAAAATTAACATTTTTAGTAGCTTTTCACTGACCTTAATTTCAGTAGCGAGGAATTTATAGATCAACCGCAAGAGTTACAGAAATATAAGAGATCACTTCTTTTAAATCACACTCTGATCACAAAAATACGTATGCATGCTTTTAGTCGAGTTCAATATTGTATATTATGAACTGTAGGCATTAGCAGTTTCCTGGTTTTATTACATTGCACAACTATTTCACAGTATCCCTTAAGAAAAGAATACAACTTCATGACATAAGGAAGAGTGACATTAATAATACTGATTTAGCTTTGCACTGGCTTTGGTCTTGGAAGAGGTCATATTTATGTACACTCAGCTCAAAAAAAAATTTAAGTTGGCAATACAATAAATAACTTATTATGGTTTGTTCTCTTCCTCTCTGAATGCTGTTGTGTACTTTTAACATATTTTCTTGTTATAAAGTAATTACTTCCAGAGGAACTTTAGAAACAACAAGCATATTTGTTTAGAGTGAAACATCCCAAAACTGCAGAATAAGTCTGAATCTTGTTTATT
The DNA here is from genome assembly GCA_030762935.1 of Hymenopus coronatus. Taxonomy (NCBI): domain Eukaryota; kingdom Metazoa; phylum Arthropoda; class Insecta; order Mantodea; family Hymenopodidae; genus Hymenopus; species Hymenopus coronatus. The sequence goes on from CM060897.1 coordinate 36,908,080, forward strand.
TTAGAAAAGGATTTTGTTTCCAGCAAAATCATGCACCTTATGTATAATTTTTCCTTAATAATATAGAAACTGCTGTCTGTGTAAATTGAAACTCTCTGTAATTGCTTAAAACAGAAATGTATTAAATTGAATGTTTTGGGATACTCTGTGCTTCAGATGAAACTGCAAATGTGGGGCATTGAGACACATAAGATTTGTTTGTAAAGGTTCATACTGGAACAAGACTGCATTAAGGTTGAAAGAAAAGGATAAATGCTACAAATGTGGTAGTGAAGGAACGGTATGGGGTGCAAGTTGAAGCTGATAGATGCATGAAGCTCCAAGAACAGTAGCATGTGAAAGAACAAGAGTGTTATGTGTTTATTCCTGGGCCCTGTTTCCCAATATTTATAATTTAAATATGAAAAATTTACAAATAATAAGCAAAAGATCACAAATGTTTGTAAACTATTTAACAAACTAGACAAATCCTGATAAACAGCTGACCAATGTAAACCTCATATGCATTTTGTTGTACTCCTATTTCAATATCACCAAACACACATTACAAAACTCCTGAATCTGAAGTTTAAACTTCCATACTTCTAGCACCTTTGTTAAATATTATGCATTCTTTAATGTTAAATACAGTACCATCTGACTGTAACTTGTAACAGAAATAATCCTAAAGTCCTGAGAAAGCCAAAAGCATTAAGTACGGAAAGGGAATGTAAAAATATTTAAAGCCATAAATATACCATTTTGTTGTGTAAATATTGTATGTTGAATGAACGAGTTACAAATTAAATACAAATGTTAAGGTTTTAAAATGTGTTTCTTTGCAATCCTCAAAATCAAAGACAAATTGCAAGAAAAGGTGTATAAAATCTAAAACTGTAATTAATAAGGGTTATTTTTGTGTACTTTTTGTTATGGAAGAAGTAGTAATTAAATAATTAATGTACAATTTAAATATTTGAAATAGCAAAATGGCTACAAATGGACAAAGAAGGAAAACATATGTAAGGAGACATTCACATGTTCAGTGTTTATGTCAATGTAACGAGAAAAACATTGAGAAATGTTGATTTGCAGAAGCTTGAAGGATGCCATTATATAAGAGGCATGCTTCATTTGCGGAGAGCTATGAGCATTGATAAAAGTAACATTGTGCATTAAATATCACCATTAAATATCACAATTATTATAAATGTATAAAAAATAATAAATATAGAAGCGGATTACTTTGTTGGAGAAGTAAAATTGTAAATGTAAAGTAAGTCATAGTGTTTAAAAATGTATATTATTTTGTAAATTATGTTTGGCAAATATAATAAAAATTATTATCTTCAATTCACCTTAAGTAGTTCTTATTCCAAAGGAACAGTTTTCCAATCCTGAACCCTAGAAAAAAGTTTCTTGCTAAATAAATTATAAATACTGTGCTACGCTGAAACATATTGCACCAAGCATCAATTCAGACACCTACTGGAATAAGAAATCGTTGGAGGGAGACATATATTGTTGTTACAGGTGAATGGATTGCTGCCACATTTTGCTTAACTGTATAAAGTAAAATTTCCTTCCATTAGTGTTAATATACCACCACAAATTGGTGCCACAATGTGGGGCGCCCAAACAGAAAACCTAAAGAGAGAGTTTAAAGACCCTGGAAACCCAAGGGAAAAAGAGAAAGCCCACTCAACTGATGTGGAGGACAAGTTCGGGAAGGAGTATGACTTGGAGGACGACCCCAACAGGAAAACAAGTAGGACGACCACCAGGGAGACCAAGGGTGATTACACCATCTCAAGAACACCAGATGATATCCAGAGGGCATCAGGAGGATTGGCCGACATCAACGGATCAAGGTGAACAATCTACTTCAAGGGCAATAACTTACAAGACTGATAAGTATGATACTGCATAGTGGTAGACTAGTAAATGATAAAAAAATCAAGAGATGAGTATCTTAAGTCAGGGTGAAGGGGTTCACAATACCCAAGACGTTGCTCCAGGAACTCTAAATGAACATTTGTTGGAAAGTATAACCAAAATGTTTGGGGACATGCAAATTAAGTTAGAAAATAAAAAAGAAAATGGGGTAGGAAATGAAGACAATTAGAACATGTAGAAAATAAAATAGAAAATTAGATGGAAAACGCGAAAAATCATATAATATAGAAGATCAGGAAATCTGATTAGCAGCATACAAAATGAAATCAGGAAAGAATTAGAGAATACAAATATAGAAATCAGAAACCAAGTAACTACAGCGCTAGATAATGTTCAAGTAGTTATAGATAACCTTAAAGAGCAGCAGAACAAGTCAGTGAAAGAAAATGTTAACAGAATACAGAATTTAAGAGAGGAAAGTAATAAATTAGCAGAAGTAAATGAGAAACTAACATCTCAAGCTATAGAAACAGCAAAAAAATAAGGGAATGTCAAACAGCACTAGAAGCTGCCCAGAACACTTAATACCCTAGAATTAAGGGAATTACTTAATTAAAAAATCAGTTATATGGATAGCAATGTATCTGGAGCTATAGAAAAAGAAATTACTTTACTTAGAAATGAACATTGTGAAAACCTAGCAACCATCACAAAGGAGGTCTAACCACAAAGTAGATTAATTTCAGACATGAGTTAAAAGACAATTAAGACATGGATTAATTTCAAATTGAATTAAAGGATGAAATTAAACTTTTACAAACAAATTTATTTAAAGAGAAAGAAAATATAATTGACCTTAACAGAGCTGTGCTTGCATTTCAGTTGAGGGGTAATGTACAAATTGATGTAAATAATAACCAGGATAATAATGAAAAGGTAAATATAAATGAGTGCAATGACCAATTAGAGGACTACCATAATAAGCCAAGTGCAAACATGCATGACACACATATACATTACATGGAAACACAGATGCGTATAATGCTGCAAACACTGTACCTATGCATAATGCATTTATACATAATAATCATATACTTAATGAAAGTGAACCCCCTACCTTCGATTACAAGATGGGTGACGTAGCTCGCACATTTCTTAAAGATTTCAAAATGTATTTTCGAATCAAAAAGACTGCAACAAACTGAGAATGCTTACTGTCAAGAAGACTTTAAAAGGAAAAAGTTTAAAATGGTTAAAAGCTAAGGAGCTTGTAACGAAAGCTACTCAGCGTTTAGAGATTTATTTCTGACAAGATACTGGAGTGCTACTAAGCAGAATTCCATTCAGATTGAAGGAAATATAACCCAGCAGTAGACCACAGCTTAACTGATTATTTCAAGGAACTAGTAAATAGATCCAGATTGATTGATCTACCCCTCTCAGAACAAGAAATACTGACAGCTGTAATCAGACATTTCCCAGACCACAAATGACAGAGTCTAATAGTAGCTAGGCCAGCAACATGAGCGATGTGATTCAACTTTTGACAGAATTTGAGACACAATCTATGCCAAATAAAACCTATACTACAGCATGACTGGAGAGAGAAGGTACAACCCCCAGGCTATCTTGAACCCAAATCATGACAGGTAATGAGAGAGATAACCATCATGGTTATGATGGTAGCTACAATAATCACAGCAACTGTCATGAAAGAGAGCGACAGGAAATGCCTACCTTTTGCGGAGAGGGAGCAAGAGAAACTTATAACTCACATCCCCAGGGGCAGAATGTGAACTACTCAGAAGCAGGAGAAAGGTTAGGAAATAACTATACACTGTATCAAAGTCCAGTGTACAGAGATACAACTGAACAGACGTGTCAACCCCATCAACGTGAGGAAGGATGAGAATCAGATCTTGGTATCAGGGAACACAGTATCCATACAAGAGAGAGGAAAGACAACACTGGGAACCTAACAAAGAAGTGAACTCAGAAGCCAGAGCGGAATCAGAATCTAATACAGAAGCTCAGGTCACAAACTACGTACCAAGGCAATCTACCAACCAGAGTACGGAAAATAAATCAAGGCTCTAGATACGACTCCATTTTACAGTCCTGTGGCACATAAACCTAAAACAACTAATAGGAGTGCATTAAGTACCATTATAAGAGGGCAGAGTGAAGATGCACCTCAAGAATGCATTGAGCAAGTAGGAAGTGAGCTTATGAACCCGCCTCACATAAAATTGGAATTATGGGAAGAAACCTACGGTGCTATAAAGATATCGGATGCACGACAACGGCGATTGCGAAAATCTATTCCAAGAAATCATTAAAACATGCAATTTAAATTATCTTTCAGTATGTGGAATGCTTTGTAGCACTCCTATAGGCAAGAAGAAACAGAGAATAAAATACCAAGTTATGCTAGAAGTTAAATTAGGCACTAAGACATGCAAATTTACTGCATTGGTAATTTCCAAGCTAATAACAGACACAATTATAGGGAGTGACATACTGTATTATTGATTATATGTGATAGAGTTCAAACAGCACATAATACAAATCTTATTATAAAAATAAGAAGAAAATATAATGAAAATGAGATGCTATTAAGAAATACAAATGGAAGAAGAAAGATTCTTTGTTGAGCATATAAACTTCGACAAGAATCATGAAATAATTATAGTTAGCATGAAAGATTCTACTGAAGTCAACAAGGATATAAAATGGAGAAGCACCTGCAACAATATTGTGTGCATAAATTGGAACTTGCAGCTTCCAGTAAATGAATGGATGCATTGAGAGACCAAGGTTAGATCACGTCAAGACCTAAGCCAGAAATTGCATGAAGACCACAATAGATATGCACCAAGTGAAGCTAAGCAGCATTGGGCATGGATGAATGACCATAATACTACACCAGACGCAAAATACAGAGGAAATCACGCTGGAAGCTGAGTATAGACCTGCTGCCAGATCAAGAAAGTTAGGGAGCATTGGGCATGGTCTGTTTTTTGACTGTTGTGAATGAAATTTAACTTTTCTTGCAAATTCTCTCTTCATCTTCCATTACTGCAGCAGCTGGGCCAATGCAGCAATATCTGATGTCCCAAATCTTTCCTCTCAAACCAGTGAGATATACTGGGTAAAGTTTGAAACATGGTTTGTTTAGGATAAACTAAAATCTTCTATATTAAAATTATCTTAGCAATTCTTGCCAACATTAAAAAGATTATGCCTTCAAATTCTTATATACCCGTAGTTATTTAAATGTAGAATTTTTAAAATGAGACTTTAATCTTGCCATGGTAGTTCAAATTCACTGCCACAGCTAGGACTCAAACTACAACCTCCAGCCTTCCTTCCTGATGCTCTTACCACTGAAGTTGGATTCAACTTTTAAGGAAAGCTGCACTCATCAATTGAAATTACGGTTTCATTTGGGTTGCAAGGTTAGCTGTCTGATGAGTTAAACTTCTTGGAAATTGAAACAATTTTGGCCCAAACTAATAGCGGGCCATTTTTGAGCAATAGAGCTTCTGAAGTCGGTCTTTGTTTGGCACATGGATGGAATATAAGAATAGGAGAAGCTGGTAACATAGTGAATAGTTCAAACTACCAGATAGAAAGCCAAAATACCGTGAAATTGTTTACTTCTAAGGTGCAGACCACCTATGTCAGCTAGCCTTGGAAGGTCTTTTGGTACCATGAGTTATATATATCAAGAAGTTTTTACTATTCACCCCGAAAAGACATTTAATTCTGAAACTTCATTTGATTTGGAAGCTCTTTAATGAGGGAAATCTTGCATCTTCCAATGGATACATATAGGCTAGGTTGCATTTCCCAAATACCAAAACCAAAAACTGAAGTATAAAAATTACAAAATATATTGCCCTCCAATATGCTAATAGTTTGATGAATACTGAGACTAGCAATTTTTTTTGTTACGAGTATTTTGTTTTATGGAATTAACACTGAGGGATTAAAGTAAAAGACATTTGAAAAAAAACACTAAGCTCAATGGTGTACATAGTTCAAAGTTGTTCTACCGCTTTGGTCATATGATTCAGCATTTTCCCATGCTCTAATTTTTCAAAAATGTTTTACTGAGGTAAGGGTTTTTTAACACACAAAAATCTTACACTTTTGATTGAATTTCAAACACTATTTTGTTAGTTATCTAGTTCCAGTCTGAATGGCTAGCTTTTGAAATACCTGAATGTTTCAAGAACCAACATTATAACCAGAAATATCTGAAGTCAAGATTCTTCTGATGATAGCAATGATGCCGAAACACAGTTTTGAGTGAAACGTCAGGACTAAATCCTACTTTTTGACCAAGGTCCTACAAGTCTGGAAGAAATTTTACTTCAAATGGATGCCGGCCATGAAAGCCTTAATACATACAGAAATATGTCACTGTCACCCATATCTTTACACATGCATACTTCCTGTAATAAAACCCCTAAAACTTTCCCACTTCCAACAAAGTGTATTAATTTTGCAATGACATGAAATTTTGAATGTGTAAAATGCTCAATGCAGTTAATGTACAAAACTTACTTGAAAAATATATGGGAATTTGGTTTTATAGGACTTTTTGAAGGCCTAGTAACTGCTGCTTTCTGTCACACATGCTGAAATGTTTACCAGTAGCATAAATGCATATTAAAGCAAGAACACTATTTTCTGGGACAAAATATTATGCTTTATAATATTAAATATAAACAACTCATCCCCCCCAAAAGGAAGCATCTATGCAGTCATAAAACGTATTAAGATAAACAATTTACGCAAGGGAGTTATTTTATAATTCACATACCCCATAGCTATATGGTCATTCCATTTATTGACGGTTACTAGAGGTGCAATAAAACTTCAAATTTGCCCAGTGAAGGGGGGGGCCCATGATTGTGACGAATAGGCAATCTAATAACTCTGGCATCAACAGCACCACATAGCAAATAGTACATTCAGTCTGTAATCTTAAGTTACTAAGCTACATGATCAAAAGAATCAAAATACTGGAAGTGGTACACAGTGAAACATAATAATTTTATCCAATGTGTTACTAAGCTACAATTTGAATCTGCCCACAAAGTAGTAAAAAGCCTGTACATTTTATGGGAAAACCTCAAAATTTGGTTAAGTTTGGAATGTACCAATTTAAATTTTAGTATCTGACGGTGGCAAAACATCTGGATGAGAATAATTTTAATATAGCTTGTATTCTTTTCCATAAAGATGAAACTTCAGAATAGTACAAAAGTAGACAGAGGGTTATCAATGCACAATAAAATAAAAAAATAGCAGTTGTGTAAATTGAGACCAACTACTAGTACAGTCAAGCACCAAGATATGTAGATGAAAATGTATGTAATTTAATTATGTAGATTTGAGAGTTGAAAAATAGATAATTATTGTCCATAGCCCTCTCCTTCCTTTGGCATCTGTAGGTTATGTAATAGAATATTCTAAATTACATATTCAACAGTAGAATATATGGGTAAAGTACAAATCTTCTATTACCCAAGCTTGTTTAAAAAGCAATGTTATCAACACAAAATCACAGATTTCTCAGCTGAATAAGAAACATTTCTTTTGAGCTAAGTGCACAACTAAGAAGTTATAAAAGTATACATACTGCACCATTTTAATAGAAACTATAGAATTCTAGGATATGTAGTTAAAAATAAATTCATTTATTAATTACTGTTTCTTTCCCCAAAGGTAACAAATCACAGAAATAGATAAAATATATTTTAAATTAAAAAAATAATTGATTTATATTAATTATATGGTGGCATGATCACCTCATTGGTTCTTAATTTGGTAGTGTATATGAGCAAATGGATGATATATGTACATCATATGTCCTTCTGGGTGAGAGATTGGAACTGCTCTTTTCTGGTCCTATATTCCTTCCAAAGATTCACTGCATACCTGTAATCAAAAAAAAAAAAAAAAAAAAATGTATATTGTGTTCTTTTAAAGAATGTATAATTTCTATAGAATAAAATTACTAATCTCCAATTGATACTTTTATGCTAATAGCAAGCTTTTGCAATGCTGTAGAACCCAGTTTTAATGAGCCCCCTTTTAACAAACATTTTTGGAAGACCCACCAAAAGTAGCATAAGTACAATGTTATTTAAACCTGCTTTTTTACAAAACCTGCATAAATAAAAAGCCCATTTTCAACAAAAATATTTTTCTTGAATTTGCGATCGTGCAGTTTCTTCTATATAGTTAGGGCATTAAGATTTTCAGAATGCAGTTAATGCTACCTCCACTATAATGGGCAATGTTATGCCTTTTTGGACACTTTCAAATTCATTAGCCTCCACAAGTTACTTCATTTTCCACTTTGTATCAAATCAGTAAACTCCAAAAGTTGGCAGATCTGCAATTATGTTTCCAAACCAGTTAACTTCCATATCTCTGACTGCCGAGTTCCATTTGATTTCTGCTTCTATTTTAAACTTCACCAGATGGCAGGTTATGTTGTGTTGTCTTTCTGATAGTGATCTATATGCATTTCTCATTCGAAAAAATTGTTGCTAAACAGAAGCAGCTTACTATCCATGACAAGTTTACAGTAATTCAAGTCGTGACAAAGTTTCTTTTACCAACATGGCAAAGAAATATGATTTTGCTCCTGCCATGTACCTTCCAAGGTACTTAGATAGTAAGACACTATTTTGGCCATGGAAATAGGTGAAATAAAAAATTTTTGAGTTCTCCCTTTGAAGAAATTAAAAATATTTTAGTGAAATGATTTGAAGCCAGAAGAAGCGACAATGTCCCCATTGATGGAAACATCCTAAAATAAAAAGCTTGTCAAATAGCACTAACTTATGGTAATTTTTGAGTTTCAAATGGTTGGCTTGATCATTTAACCTTCCACTGCAAAGCATGTGCAGTGAAAGTGTGGATGTTATCAGTGGCGGCCGGTCATAAGGGGCACAAGGGACGCATCCTCCCTACAAAAATTTCAGAAAATAATTTCTCCATAATGTTTTAGGGCAAAATGCTATAATGTAACAATTTTTTGTACAAATGTAAACCTTCAGTAAAGTCTTTCAGCACTGCACAGTTGCAATGAAAGTGGCTGCCGGTAATATTAACCAGCTGCATTTCTTGGACACTGATGAATTTGTGGTCATTCTATGCGCAGGCGCAGAAGAACTCAGCGGGGTATAAGATTAAGTAATTAGATTAAGTAATAAGAAACAAACTTATAGTATCAATAGTTTCTTTATTTGAAAACAAATTCGATATCTAAACTTACTGAATTAAATATACAAGAAAATGCTATGCGGTGAAAATTTACAATGCTGGTATTTGCTAAATCCGGCAGAAGACAAATGTGCTTCATAGCAACTACAATCAGTGCAGCTGACTCATGTGTTTTGTATCTCTGTAAAACTGAGAGACGAAATAGATCCACGATGTTTCAATATTTCTTCTATTTAAAATCCATTAGTAGCCAAGATTAATGTTTGTTTCCTAACCTTCTGCATTTTAAGTTTCATTTGAGAACAGAAAAAGCTCAACTAACAATGATTAAGTAAGTGGGCAGGACATAGGTATTGAAGTTATTAATTACTGGCATTAAAGTGCGCCATGGCAGGTGCCATTACAAATATAGCTGTTACTTGTGAAAAGTGACATGTAGTGAAAAAGGGTGCTGACTGCTGAGAGTTACAAAACAACAAAACCTAAGAGCAAATTGGTATGTTGAGATAAAAAGATCTTAAATGTATTTTATAAGTTCATGAAACATCATCCAAATGTGCTGGTGAATAATTCAGTGGAATTAACTGCAGGGTATATAGGTGTTTCAGTTGCTAGCGTTGAACATGTCCACAAGCCATAGAAACAATTGACAGTGTTAAAATTTGTCATAGGAGGAAAAATCCTAAATTGTGTTCGGAAAGATAGGCAGCTTTATAAAGAGTAGGATTGGTACTAGCTAAAAAGAAAGTGAAGAGATAGTAAATGGTGATCGCAATTTACCTTACTTTAAGCCTAAGGGTAGTTTCCATAATTTATTTGTTGAGAGAAACGGGAACTTTGTTTGGGAAAAAAAACATAATGAGCATTGCAACTGACATGCACAAACTATTCAGATCGTGTGGAGTAGTTTTGATGACTAGGTTGCTCAAAATGAATCTTTCAAACTGAAGGTGTATCAGCTATTAAACACAACTCTGCAATAACCACCTTGCTGATAATGTTGTTGATATGATAGATAATAAACATATGGAGGGGACGATAAAAACTCGGAGTCAAATCAGTCAAGTTGTTGGGAGCTGCTGCATTATCTGCCAATGATGATGACAAATCCTACTAATGTAAGTACAGATAGTATATGCATGTATTTTGAATTCTCAAATTTTATTCTTTAGGTTTAACAAACTTCATGCAAGAGTATAAACAGTAGCATCAGCCATAAATATATTAAAGGAGGATATATCCATAGGGTTCCACTTTTTAAAACAATTTGTATAAAATCAAATAATAAATATAAATTAATCCTGCATTAAAATATTTAAAAACATTTGATTCTATATTTACATATTAAGGTGCAGTGATTGGAATTAAAATTAGAATTTGCTATTAATTTTTAGCAAAGGGGAGAGAAAAATTTCAATCCCTAAAACCCCTCTCCAGCTACACCTCTAATTATAAACACATAGATAGGAACACTCAAATTGCTCTTTTAAATGTAAAGTTTTTCAGCAGATATATTGCAATCTCGCATTAAATATGAACGAAAAATATCTCTCGTTACTAACTATGTGAAATTACTTGCGGTTCTCTGCATGCTGCGTGGAGTAATACATAAACTGTGCTTACATATATTAAAGTGCGTTTCTTTAAAATACCTACCGGACAACCATGGTCCTCTGATTACATCATTAAACCATTATACATGTCCTTATTAGTCACTGCCTTCGTAATGTACCGGCTGGACAGAGATCAGCTGTTCTAAAAAGGCAGTTGGTGCTTGATAGTTTCTCTGCGAGTATGCTACAATAAATGCTAGTATTTGAGTGCCCATTTCAGTGTATTAGTTAATATAATTACATGGTTAAGTATATATTTATATGATCTTTAAATTGAGTTAAATATTATGTTTGCGAATGTTCACACAAATGCAATAACTGAACTCTGTAACCTAACCTATTAAATGTAGCATGTTATATGAATGCATTTGTTGTTTCAGTGTCTATATAGAAGGAATATAACTGAAACGTGTTAAAGTGGTATAATCAAAATGCCAAAAAGTTGTGTCATTCCTGAGTGAAAATCAAATTAATAAGGTGGCAAATATATTCCTGTATTTACATTTCCCAGTGAGTCACTGAGTTGCGGATGAAAAAAATGCAAGAGAAAATTTAATTATTACAAAAAACAGTGGAGTGTGCATGAAACACTTTCATGAAGACAAAATTATAAGAGAGATAAGAGTTACAAGGCCAGATGGTAAGTTAAAGCTCCTTACTGTTTTTTCTTTTTTTCGCGTGTGGTCACAATTGGAAGCTCTACTGGTCACTATGTTATGTTTTGTAATACATTAACTTTACAGGTGCGAAGAAAGATAGCTTTACACTTGAAAGGAAATAAATGACCCATTTCATTGAACATTAAACACACACACACACAAAAAAAAAAAGAGAAATCATTAAAACTTTTGTCAGAAAAGTTAGGCTAGAACAGTATAAACAATTTAATTTAAACTGAATCCCTTCTTATATTTGATAGACCACCACAGTAGGCTCATCTGTTAAAAGTTATATCAGGTGGCAGATAATACAGGATGGTAATTTATAGCAGTTATGTAGTTTTGCTCTTGCAGTGGTGGTGGCTTAAAAAAAAACACATTAAAAATTCTTAGTTTTCTCTTCTCTTTTTTCTTTATTAGAAAGATAAGGAGAAATAATAGTATTATGGTCATGATGCATGTTCCAGTTATATGATGTGTTCAATGTCCCTGGGCTCTTGCTCACAGTTGATCAAATGAAACCATGAACAATCAAACAAGCACATCCTGGTACATATGTCAGACCAGTTGGATCTATTATTAAATACATTTGTAATAGTCTAGCTGATTGAATGCCTGATGAAACCAAACTCTTCTATTAGGAAATAAAAAATTACTTTTCTCCCCTACAGGTTCATAATTGGTAGTTCCTAGAAAAAAACTTGAATTAGCTGATGATGCTGTTCCACAAATTTTTCCAAACCTACCAAAATATCTAACAGTTGCTGCTCCTTCATTGCATCGCCAGATATTAGGAGACAAAAGACAATAAATGCTTATGACATGAAATATGAGAAGTAGTTGCTTGAAGATAACTTTTCTTCATTAGAAGAAATATCAACTAACAGCAATAAATACAATCACAGCAATTGAATGACCAAACAGGACAACAAAGTATTTTTTTTTTAAAAAGTTGACTTCACAGAAACTCCTACGATAAGAGCTGCTTTAATATTAGATAATAAACAATGTTAATGTAGTATATACCAAGTGAAAGTTGAACCCAAACATTTTGAATGGATTCCAGGCCCCCAACTTCTCTGCAATTCATATTCAAAGTTAGAAAATATGATAACTTCTCTTTATTACTTTGAATCCAAGAATGTTACTGTAACAAACAAAATTAAGCATATATCAGAGTTGTTGCATGAAGTTATGGAACAGAATGAAAAAGAGCATGCATCAGGATTTGAGTTCATAAGAGACCAGCTTGATCTTGTTACTAAATGACCATCATGTTTTTCATGTTTGCTACTTACTGCTGCTATGTTTTTCTTTTTGTTTCCAGCAGCTTACAGATTTTTTTAGAGATCTCCAATTCTGGTTTTGCCTCACAAGTCCTATTTAAAACCTTTAATCTCTCTAGTGTTGAAGGTTCTATAAATAGGTCTTTGAAAATGTACTTGGAAACCAACGTCAACCACTTGAACCACATAAAAAATTACACATTTTATTACTTGATGAAATATATGTGAAGCCTAAAATTACCTATAAAGGTAATAAAGTAGTTGGTATCGCCACAAATTCAAATGAATTGCAATCTGCCACAACTGTTCAAACATTCATGTTTAAATCTATTTTATCAGAAAATAAAGATATGGTGGCTATGTTGCCTGTAAAGAACTTAAATTCAGACTTCTTACTTCACTCCACATTGCAGGTTTTGACTTTACTAAAGGATGCTAATGGAACAGTCTAAATTCCATGATGTTAGGCAAGTTTATAGTGCAATCACTAGTGAAATATGTACCTGGTTTGTCTTACAAGGTTTGTTTTCCAAATGGCATTGAAAGACAAAATGTAAGTTTGGTGGTTCCCTTATTTGAAGATAAAAATATTACAGCCATGAGTACACACATGAACGGGGAAACTGAACATACTGCAGAGCAGTTACAAATCATTAGAAATTGGTAGCTTGCAGTAAATGTTAAACATTCTACGAGAAAAATACGCTGAACCTGTCAGAAGTTTGAACCAAGAAAATGTGATAGATTTGGAAAGCTCAGTAGGGAAACATTTCAGCATTGCTACATTCAATTGAAACACTAGTTAAACTGTGTGATTATTTACTTAATGTCAAACAATTACATTATGTAAGGTTAGGGGTTTTCCAAACAGATGACCTGGAACAAAGATTTGGCAAATACAGGTATATGAGTGGCTGTAACTATCAAGTATCTGTTCAGGAAATTATTGAATCAGAAAGAAAGCTTCAAGTTACAAGTTTCCTGAAACTTAGATGTAGAAATTCCATGTCTTTTGACATACCAGACATTATAGCTGGCATTAATGTCTGCTCAGAAGACAGTGTGGACATTGAGGCTTTTGGAAAATGTGAAACTATAGTGCAATCATGCTTAAAAGTTGAAGTGGTCAATAACACATTATTGCAGGATATGATGCAAGTTTCAAGGTTGGTTGTAAAGTTATTTGTTCAAAATGTAAGAAGTTATTGATAGCAGATCATGATGTTCAATTTAAAGTGCTCGCTGAACTTAATTACCTTGTCCACATGAACAGAGGAGTCCTTAAATATCCATCTGCAGTTTCAATTGACATTGCAATATATGTTTGTAAAACATTTGAAGTGTTTCTTTCAAAAGAGAATGAAATCAAATATTTGTGTTTTGCCAATCCTAAAGTATTGATTAAATGTGTTTTGTTAGAGATGCTTGAGCCACTGTACGATGATAAAGTTTGTGAATGTGGGAAGTCTCTTTTGGAAGCTGTAAATGCATGTATGAATATATAGGCAAATATTTTACACAATAATTATTCAAAAATGAACAATGAATGTACTGAAAAAAGCCAGTGGCTCAAGAAAAAAAGCTGAGTCCAAAGGTTATACAGGAAATTTTGCAAAAAAAAAAATAAATATATATATACACGCGAGGTACGTCCAGAACGTAAGTTCCGTTTCAATTTATCTCCGCTGCGATCGCAGTTCCGCACATGCGCGGTAGATGCTCTGTATCAAGGAGAAGAAACGTGCGCCATTTTGAGATCGCTGTCAGCCACATACCCTTTGTTGTGCTTGTTTACAATGTTGGTGTTGATTGAAAATCCTGCTGCTTGTGAAATCAGATCTGTGATTTGCTTTCTGAATGCTAGGAAAGTTAAACCAACTGAAATTTATCGGCAAATTTGCAAAGTTAACGACAAAATGCGATGACTGATTCAATGGTGAGAAGATGGGTCCTTTAGTTCAATGAAGGACGTAGTGAAGTGCACGATGAAGAACGAAGTGGGCGTTCATCTTTGGTTACAGAAGAACTGGTTCACGCGATTGATGACAAGATCCAGGAAAACCGCAAGTTTACAATTAGTGCTCTCGCTATGGAATTTCCCCAAAGCTCACAATCACTAATTCATGAAATTGTTACCGAAAAACTGAAATTTCTTAAACTTTGCTCACGTTGGGTACCAAAGATTCTTACTGAGCAACACAAAACAAAACGGATGGTTAGTGCACTTCAGTTTTTAACCTGTTATGATGAAGACGGCGAAGAATTTCTGACACAGATAGTCACAGATGAGACTTGGGTTTCTTAAGACACCCCTGAAAGTAAGCGGCAATAATGGAATGGAGGCACACTTTATCCCCAGCAAAGGTTAAGCCGAAACAAATCTTGACACCTCGAAAAATGATGTGCACAGTGTTCTGGAACTGGAAAGGCATCTTACTCATTTATTTCTTACTGCGTGGTCAAACAATCAAAGCAGATGTTTATTGCAAGACAACTTAGGAAATTGCACCGCGCAATACAGAATAAGCACCGAGGATTGCTGTCAAAAACTGTTGTTTTCTTCACGATAACACACGACCACTCACTGCAAATGTGACGAAAAACCTCCTACAGGGATTTGGCTGGGATGTGTTTGACCATCCTCCATACAGCCCTGACCTCGCTCCTAGCGACTTTCATCTGTTCTTACATCTCAAGTCTTTCCTTGGCGGTCAACACTTCAACAATGACGAAGAGCTGAAAGAAAATGTTTCCAACTTCTATGAAGAAGGTATACAAAAACTTGTGCCATGCTATGACAAATGCCTGCAAAATTTCGGCAGTTATGTGGAAAAGTAGTTTAAGAGTTGTAGAATTTTGTGCAATAAATAATGATTCTGTATCTGTACACAATTTAATTTTATTACCAAACTGAACTTACTTTCTGGACGTACCTTGTATATATGTATATATATAGAAAATTGGATATATTTCAATACCTTTTGGCACCATAAAATGTGTTTTTCATTTGTGTTTTAAAAATAAAATAGTACTTTAAACTATACTTTAAATATCAGTATGAAACAATTTCATGAAAATAATGCATTTAAAATCCTTTCTTTTATAGTCTCCGAATGTCTTTAACTCTTATCACAGTGTTATAAAGTAGGGAAGTTACCTTATCATCATAAAATAGTGTGTTGTATGCACGGTTCTTTCAAAACAAATGACAAGCACCTGACCAATACGACTCTTTGTATGATGTCATGAAAGCAACTGTATGGCCAGTACATTATGAAGGCAGTGTATTAGTGCATGTTACGCTACAGGTCCCAACAGCATTCAAAGCGAGTTACTGTATAATTTCTCTAGAATTTACCTCTATTCGTGTGCTGCTGTTTAGCTCAAAATGAATAAAAGTCAGTGAATTAATTGGAAGACAATTGGATTTTGAAACTAGAGTTGCTGTTATTCATGGCTAGCGACTTTTTGGTACGTTGCAGATTTGTTCTGTTGTTTTTCTAACTCCGCTTGCCATGCACCACATATGCCTATCCTCCTTTTGTTGTATACCATGGTGGACATTTGTATTTTATTGCCCCACATGTTATCTACCTTCCTAATCGGCAACGATGTTGCTGTTATAATAACCTTGATTAGGGATAATATTGCCAATTGTTAACTATATATTATATTTCATTTATTAGCTTTGTTCATGTCTGCCATTTTACCCCAATTATAAGTTTTGTTCAGTTATCATATTCTACCACATCCCCCTGGTTGTCCGTTGGAGAGTACCTTTTCCTCCCCCCCCACCCTTCCTTTTGCTCTGACGACCTCCCCTGTCTATTCCTGACCCTCCAAGTGTTGGCTATTCATTCCCTGACTACCCTACAAATTGCTCTGCCTTCTAATTTTCACCCCTACTTTCTTTGTTGCATGGTTGGGTATGCACCCCGGACACGCCTGGAGCGCACGGCGCCCCGCCATGGCAATATGGACATCGCCCAGAGCTGCGTTTTGCTGCACGGACCAGGAGGTTCTACCACCGTCGGTGCTGTGACGTTGCATGTTACCTGATGGCTTGTGGGCCTGTGGCTCCTTCAGTTGGACCAGGAACATGAACATAGCAACGTACTCAGTGCATCACATTACGGGGATGGGGCACGCCTTCTTTTATACCCTGTTCCTGCCTCTGTATGCCGGCAGACAGTTTTTCATTGTGCAGTACACTGTTCCAGCCTGCGTGACTTTGCACAGTGCTTCAGATGTGTGGACAATGTGTCATCGTGATCGTCTGGGTCCTAGTGCCAGTGTTTGGTGGGTGCGTTTCATCGTATGAACTATTTGACCTGTCTTCAAGAGTGACTTCTAGAGTGCACTCGGTGTGTCTGGACGTTGGGTTGCGTGCATTGCTCCTGTTTTCTATTCCTTCCTTCATTTGTTCCTTCCTCTTGAGCCACCTCCCATTTCTTTCCTTTCTTCCTCTCCCTAGATATTAAGTGTGACTATGTTGGGGTGTCCTTGGTGTATGTTCAATGTATGCTATCTGTAATTTGTAATCTTTTGCCTACAGCCCTTCTGGCTGTGTTTTTTATGTTTTCCATTATATTGTGTATATAATGAACGCCAATTACGCCTTCAGCATCTTGGCTCTCCTTTGTAAGCAATTTTCTTGTTATCTTCGCCACGGCAGGTGAATTTCTAGGCAACGGAGATATGTCACGATTGCTGTTGAGAGGTGCAAGGATCCACATATGATTTGGAACATTCTTATTTTTGGACACTTTAGGGCTAAATTATATATTCATCTAAATTATGCTATTCTTCTAAATTATACATTTTCTTACGTTTCGCAATATTTCTTAGCGAACAGATGGGCACGGCTAGTCTATGATGGGATTTTAGCGGCTAACCCCTTCCGCTGGGGGAATTCTATGGGGACTCACAACTCATACACTTCCTGAGTACTACGTGCCGATTTAAGGGATGTGCGTCAGATAGAATGTTCAAGAACATCCTGTTATGATCAATTCCATAGGAAATGACTAGCTTCCTATAGGAAACAATTGGCTATATAAAGAGATGGGATCTCGGCTCTTGAGGGGGCTCTCTTGTCTGGTCTGGTCTGGTTTTGGCTTGTCTTGACTTTCGTCTCGGTCCCTGAGTTGGACCCCACCACCAACAAACATCTTGCGGCTCCAGCAATCGTGACGTCTCTGAAAGGTAAGCTCCAATAGGAGTTTGTTTGTTCTTTAATAAATAAATTGGACCATTACTCTAAATGTCGAGTTGTCTCATTACCATCTAGTTAAACCCCCGGTCATCACACCTTTGTCGGTGACATTACAGACTCCAAAAGTGCACTTTTAGCTATTCAAGATATCTCAGCAGTTCATCCTCTAATTAATGAAATTCATCACCTCCTTAATTACATCTTCACGAAGAAAAAAACCACAGTATTAATCTGGATTCCTTCACATACCGACATACATGGAAATGATTTAGTCGACAAAGCAGCCAAAGATACAACAAATCTTCCAATCCAAGTGCGAAAATTCCATATCAAGACGTCAACGCTCATTTGAAAAGAACTCTCCGCGATACATGGAAAAGCTCTTGGGTTACCTCTCCCAAAAGTAAACTCCACGACGCAAGAGAATTCTACAGCACCTTTTTCAGTCAAATTCCTAAATTGCCTTGACCAGATACTCATAACTAGAATCCGAATTGGACATACATAACTTACACACTCCTACATCCTCTCTAAAGAAGAGCCACCACAATGCACAACCTGCAATACAAGAAACAGTATCCAGCCCATAGTCGAGAAGTGCCCGTGCTACCAACTCTACAGGAAAAACTCAAGATCCCAGATAACCTTAAGCTAACAATGAAGGACTGAGCTCATGTCTTAGACTGATACAGTTTTTTAAATGCACCAAATTGTATGATAAATTATTGTAAACCTGTTTCACAATGCAATCTCACTGTAAACAATGTATGTGAATTTGTTTAATATTTTAGCTTTGGAAATATTGTAAAGCTAATGTACTGTATAATGTTATATGTTTATCCCTTGTGTTAAAGTTTGTATCATGTTTTTAAAGTCGCTATAAGACCTTGCAGTTAGGCGACTTAAAATAAATGCATTAAAAAAAAAAAATGGCTTTATGGATGCATAGAGAGATATGCATATTTTTGTTTCTCTTGCATCTTTTTTTGGTGGTGATGATGCATGAAGCAAAATGGGTGTAAAAGACTTGAATGAGAAACTGAAAAAACACAGTGAATCAAAGAAACAACTCAACAATGAAATGGATCTCACGCTTCTAGGTGAGGTGGATATAAGGATGCAACTAGACTATGGCTACAGAGCTTCAGTTCATAAAGAGCATGAACAGGTTGACAAAAATAGATATATTTTATCACGTCTGATAGATTGCATGAAGTTCTGTGGTGCGTTTGAACTTACAATCCATGGCCATGACGAATCCATCAGTTCAGACAATCCAGGGATATTTTGCATTTTAGTTGATTTTGTAGCCAGTTTGGATAATGCAATGAAAGAACATTTAGAATCTACAACTGTTTTTAAGGGTTCATCGAAAATGATCCAAAACAATATACTTGATGCTATGCTCGCAATGTATCACAGTTTTATACTGAATGAAATTAATGGAGCTGATCACTTAGCCATCCAAGCAGATGAGAGACATAATGCAACAAAAATGCAGGTGGTGCTTATATTTCACTATCATATTAATGGAGAAATACATGAATGATTTTGAGGTTTCTTTCAAGGGCTCAGTCATACAGTCAAAGGTATAAGCTTTGTAATTTTGAGTGAACTATGTTAGAAATTAATAAGACTCCTGAAAAACTAATTTGTCAAACATTTGATGGTACAAGCATAATGAGTGGTGCACAAACTGGAGTACAAGCGCGCATAAAAGAAATATACATGCAAGCTAATTTTATTCACTGTTATGCGCATGTTGGAAATTTGATCATGCAGAAAGCTACATCACATATAACAGAAGTGAAGATATTCTTTAGTGATATTCAGGGCATTTCTTCATTTTTCAGCCACTCTAGTAAGTACACAGAAATGCTAGATAGTCGTCAAGCAACGTTTATCAAAAGCAGCTCCAACGTGTTGAAATTTTCAGGCGCGCATAGTTAATACAGTGTTTAAAAATAGAGATGTTCTTATTGAATATTTCCAAACAATCTGTGAAATAGAAATCACCAAGACTTCTGTTTCATCAGATTGCTCAACAATACTATCTTTGTATACTGGCTAAACTACTTCCATTGAGTGTGCTGCATGCAGATATACTGTTCTCCCAAATCCAAATGCACAATATTGACCCTGTGCTAGCGTTTGATAAGAATTCAAACTTTGTTCACAACATTAAAAGAATTTGATCAGATTTAGGGGAAACTCATACAAAACTCCAAGCAGCAGCAAACTACCGAGCAATGACAACGAATCACTGCTTTGGAGATATGTGACACTATTGTATGCAATGCAGAGGGAAGATTTTATTTCACACTTCATTTAGTAGCTGCCAAATAGTTCCAGGTATCCAATTTTGAAGGATTTTGTAGCAGCTGTAAAAACATTTCCGAAAATGAACAAAGCCATACTCAAAACCGAGCTAAGTGCTATATTCAAGAGTAGGCTTGCGTGTGGCAGATGGAGCTGTAATGCTTTTGTAAGTTTTTCTGCCTAATAATCAGCAAGAAACATTGCATGAATGTTTATTTACTAAGCATTATTGTTACAATTGCAATTAACAGTAGAAAGTGAAAGGTGCTTCTCTAATTTAAACTGCATAAAAATGTTACTGCAGAATACAATGAGTCTGGATAGACTAACAGCCTTGGCTATGCTTTCCACTGAAAGTAAAATGGTGATTCGATGACTCACTTCAACCAGATACTCTATGGTTTGATACATTGAGCAACAATAAGGGAAGAGCACTGGAGTAATTTATCACATCCGCGTCATTATACATAATCAACGAAAACTAGGGAATACCAACTTTTGAAACGGTAAGAGGTAAAACCTGGATTGATTTTATTTAACAATTACTAGCAATCAACTCCTAGCATACATAAGTGAATGGAATTGTGGTTTGGAAGAAAGCTGTTCAGATCACAAAATGTTGTCTCTTAAGATTGGTAGCATGACTCAAAGCAATACTAACACATTTGGAGGCATAAAATACATAAAGAAAAATGAAGATTTTAAAAAATTTGAAACGCTACTAGCAGATTACCTTAAGGCTACAATTTTAACTGACAAGGAACACGTAGTAGAACAGTGTCCTGCTTGCATCATTGAAGCATATAATGGAGCATTTTGTTTGAGCAGGGCAAGAAGAAAGAAAAACAAAGGAAAATATGTACTCTGGTAGACTCCCAAACTGACACAAATGAGAAAGAGAACAAATACACTACGATGACGGTACCAAAGGACCTTCAATAAAAAAGCAGTGAGACAACACAGGAAATATCTTTACCAGGAAGCCAATCAAAACTACCAGCAATTAGTGAACATAACAAAAGAAATCCTGGAAGGAATTTTGCCGCATTATAGATGGAGCTAACCCATGGCATTTAGTCTACAAAATGGGAGTTGCAGTCCGAGTGTGAAAGAGGATGGTCATGTAGCTACCTGGAAGAGGTTTGACAATGGAGAGCGTGAGGGAACTCATTGAACAGTTGCGGGAGGAAATATGTTTAGGATTTGAAAAGTGTAGCCTAAAATTGCTGGAAAGTGCCGTGGAGAATGTGTCAGTTCGAATGCGTGCTCTTGAAGAGAAAGTGTATTATTTAGAGAACCAATTTCATAGAAATAATATTGTGTTATATGGTGTGACAGAAAAAGCGGGAAAGAGTTGGGAGATGACGGAGGAAATAGTGAAAAGTGTCATTGCACAAATAGAACTGGAACTCCGCGAGTTTGATGTGGAGAGAGCCCATAGTGTAGGTCGACATGGCAATTTAAGGCGACCTTTTGTATGTAAACTGGCCCATTATAAACTGAAGGTGGTCATCCTTCAAGATGCTCGTTATTTACAGGGAACGGGCATAAGTATTAGTGAGGACTTTAGCCAGCATGTACGAGAAGAAAGAGAGTACTTAAAGGGACACATGTTTGAGGCCAGGAAGAAGGGCTGTTATGCCGTATTGCGATATGACAGGCTCATCATTAACGGGCGAGTCTGCAACCGACAGGAGCTGGAGCGCATGGAACAGCCTAGAAGTACTGTGGAAACCGAACCCAGGACAGGGCAGCAAGAGCAGGTAGCCAGTACATCAGCCCAGCAGGTAGCAGGTCCCTCAGCAGAGCCACAAAAGGTGCATCTTGTTATGTCGTCAGGGAGGGACAAAGGGGAGAGGAGGGTGAGACAGCCTTTGCCGGAGAAGCCAGCAACGATGCCCCTCCGTGCCCTTAGGCTGACAACAGCTCGACAAAGGGTCAGCCAAGTCGCAGGAAGACCAACAGCAAGGAAACAATAGGACCCAACGCCTTCTCTGCGGATTGTCACATCAAACATCGAAGACTTCAAAAAGAGGTTGGGAAGCAAGAATTTCTTGTATTTCCTTAATGATTTTCATGTTGTATGTTTGACAGAAACTTGGTTGAAAAATGGAGAAAATGTAACACTTGCTAATTTCCATAGTTTTAGTAGGGGAAGGGAAACATTGGGAAGGAGGGGAAGGTGGCCAGGGAGACTATCAGTTTTATTCAGGTCTGAGCTGGAGGCCGAGATAACTAAATTAGAAATCAGTTTGGAAGGGGTGATTGCTGTATCTTTGGCACAGGGGGGGGGAGTACATATAATAGTTATAGGATTATATAACCAGCCAGCAACATCCAAGTATGCAAACAGGAATTTCTTCAGTGACTTAACCAAAACGTTAGTGCAGTTACAGGAAAATTTTCCAGGCGCTGAATTAATTCTCTTAGGAGATTTTAATGCGTGGTGAGGGGAGAATATTTCTCTAATGGATGGTCATCAATGGGGGGGGGGGGGGGGGAGGAATTCTGCGAAGATCAACGAAAGAGCAAGGACAGTTTTATTAATGGGGAGGGAAGACAATTACTTGCTTTCTGTGATGCCTTCTCTTTAGAAATAATGAATGGCAAGTATGGTGAGGATCGAGAGAGAGAACTCACTTTCATAAGTGAAAATGGGGGTAGTGTAATAGATTTTATTTTAATAAGTCAGGGTTTAATTGGAAAAATTAGAAATTTTTGGGTGGGGGATCGTATCGAGTCGCATCACTGTCCGGTTGCCCTGGAACTGAATATAGAGACGGCCAAGGAGGGGCATGCACCAGAAGAGGGGCAAGGGGACGAAGGGAGATTAATTAGTAAATTTATATGGAAACCGGTGGAAAAAGAAGTATTTGTTGATAAATTGGAAAGAAAACTAAGGGAAAGGAACGCAGATACTGCGGAGGAACTAACACATATAATAGCAATGGCTGTGGGGACAATGAAAGTCCAAATGCATGGTAAGATAAAACGATTCAATGGTTGGTATGACCAGCCATAAAGAAACAAGCAGCGGAGGCTCTGTCAAAATTCAGAAGGGAGGGAGGAGATGACTTTAGGACAATTTTTATGAAAAAGCGAAGGGAGTATACACAGCTCATATGGGAAAAGAGAACTACATGGCAAGACAAAATTACTCTCAGAAAATTAGTAATATTTTAACACAGGGGGATAACGCTGAGATGTGGCAAGTAGTAAAACATTTAAGAGCCAACTGTCAGGCGCCCAACGAAATTTCTCCCGGAAAATGGGCAAGGCATTTTATGGGAATATTCGGGGAAGGTGAAGGGGAAGGGATTTTTATAAGGGAAGTACAAATTTTGGGAAATCTTGAGATCCCAATACTGGACGAGGAAATATCAGCACAGGCGCTGAGGAGTCTGAAGGGAGGCAAAGCTCCAGGGTTGGACGGATTGGCCCCAGAAGTTTTTAAAGCCACAGCCAATATTAATGAATTTGGTAGGAGTATGCTCCAGATATGTTAGAGATTGTTTATTGAGGGGAATTACCCTACCTGTTAGGGAAAGGGCATTATTCATCCCATTTATAAAGGGAAGGAAACTATTGGGAATCCAGATAACTATAGGGGGGTTACTCTGTTGCCAATTATGGAGACAATTTATTGTAGACCGGATAAAGGACTGGGAATCTAAATTTGGCAAACTTTCAAAATTTCAAATGGGTTTCAGAGAAGCACACAGTACCATAGACGCAGCTTTTATATTAGACGCTTTAAGGACGATGCAACTGTTAATTAAGCGGGGAAAGCTTCAATGTGCATTTGTGGACTTTAAGAAGGCATTTGACTCTATCAATCGAAATGCATTATGGTACAAACTAGGCAGAAAGGGGTTATCAAGTAAAATGATTAGAGCATTGCAGGTAATCTATCAAAATGTTGAATTCTGTGTAAAGTATCACAGAAACAGAGTGTCAGAGAGCCGCCTAAGCTATAGGGGAGTGAGGCAGGGTTGTATTTTATCTTCCTTGCTATTTAATCTCTTTGTGGATGATATTACTGATACAATGATAGCAGAGAATATCCAAGCACCAGTAGTAGCGGATTTGCAGATCCCAGCACTTTTATACGCGGACGATTTAGTATTGTGCTCACGACAGTAAACGGATTGCAACGAGGACTGGACAAACTTAAGAATTATTGCAATGAATGGCTACTTACAGTGAATGTGAATAAGACTAAGGCAATGACTTTCAAAAAAGGTTCTGTTTATAGCAGGGAGGAGACTTGGACATATGCAGGACAGATACTGGACAATGTTAAATCTTTTGTGTACTTAGGACTCACATTTACAATGAACAGAAAATGGACAAAACACATTGACATCACGAAAAACAAGGAGAGGGTGAAAGCGGTGGAAGCTCTCCGAATACGCTGCAGAATCCCGAATATATCCATAACCTTAATGGAAACTGTATACGGAGCGACAGTTAGACCCACGATGACATATGAAGGAGAAATATGGGGGTGGGAATAAACAGGGAATCTGGACCAAGTGAGGACCCAATTTTTGAAAGGAATTCTGGGTGTAGGGAGGGGTACGGCAAACTGCGGAATGAGGGAATTTGGGGCACACAGTGAAACGATAGAGTGCAAAATCAGAGCAGTTAAATATTGGATGAGAATCGTTCATGGACACCAATCTCTGATTAGGGCAGTCTGCTACCGTGAACAGTTGCGAATGGAAGATATTTCGACGTGGGCATCAAAATTAAAGAAAGGGTTGGAAACCATTGGGATGGGATACATTTGGATGGCAGGGCAGGCAAACAGGCATAGTATTTGGAGAAAAATTAAGAACTGCCTCTGTGATATTGACAGACAGCAAATAATTGCGCAAAGCACAGAGAAGGTGTCATTAGAAGTATAGTCTGGGCTAAAATCGGAGTGGGGTATGGAACAATACATCAAAACAGGTACCAAACTTATTAGAGAGGGGCTCGCATGGATTAGACTAGGAGCATCTAACATTATCAATAGTACCCCAGGAGTTACAAGGTTCGTAGTCACTAGAATAGCTAATGTACACTGTTCATTTGAAGCAGTATTTTTTTACAGTGCTTCAAAATGAAATAACAGAGATGACAAATATTGATTATTCTGTTATTCAAGCATACTTAGTATTTCTCTTCCTTGCAGATGTATATCGATCTCATGGGGAGTCTACAAAAGGCCTGTAGGATAAGGATATTGGAGGAAACATATTTCAAGCAACTATGTCCCTTGAATCATTCTTTAAGATATTGCGTGCCCTGCTATTTGACAAGAAATCTACTGGAGAAGACAATGTACTGATAAACTTGCTGCAGTTCATAGTATTTGGGAGAAGTGAATAGAAGTCCTTCCTAAACTGTATAACTCATAAGAAAATGTAGACAAGCAGTTAGTAGTATTTAGAGGCTGCTGCCCTTTCAAGCAGTATATCCCAGGTAAATTTGAAAATATGGGATCAAAATATGGACTCTATGTGAGAGCAAGTCTTTCAGTCAAGGAGAGTGGAATTGCACCAGAAAAAAAATCGGGGAATGAGGGTAGTAGCTGATCGCATTGCTGAGTTGCATGCATGCAAATGAAAAAACAATAGGTGGCCAATGAACTGGAATGCAAGGAAATTGACCAGAAGGAGAATATTTTTGGAAGAACTTGGAAAATCACTGGTAAGACAGTACATTGAATCAAGAACAAATTTCCCAAGAACAAAAGATTCTTTGAGAATGGTCAAGTGCATCCAAAATCCTGAAGATATAGTTAGTGTGTCAGAATCAGCAAATAGAAAACCTACGAAATGAGCATGCTGTTGGTTCTGTCCAACAAGTAGTCACAATAAAACAAACATGTTGTGTGGAAAATGTAATAAGACATATTTGCAAAACACATGCCTCCTCTTGTGCCCATACTGCCATCAGTAAGAAAAAAAATCCTGGAAAAGTAAGAAGAGAACGGTAGCCTTTCAAAGATAAATGGTTGCATTGAAAAGTGAATGTTCTTTAATTGGTCGTCAATAAAGTTTTGTGCAGAGTTGTTATTATTATTACTGTTACTGTTGTTATTACTGTTGTTACTGTGGTTGTGGTTATTATTATTATTATTATTATTATTATTATTATTATTATTATTATTATTATTATTATTACCAACAAAGCATTGAAAGAGAACAACTATGCCAACAGTGTTGACAGTTACCAGCTGTATGTGTGAGAAGTTTACTACAGCATTTTGACAAGCTGGGTCATATTGACCCGAACAGTATATTTATGGAGCAAAAGTGAACAGAACAGCAGGGTTAAACTGGCAACAATGGACATAAAAGGGAAGAAAAGTTAAAGGTTAAAACATAGTTATATAACAACATTATTCCAAAGCAGATTGTGAAATAAAAAATGAGTTGATAAAGAGAATGAACTAGGCAAGAAATGAAGGGGGAAAAAGCTTTTTAAGGTCTTCTTTCTTGTAATCTTGTTGCCAAAAGGAAGATTACCTCAGCAATGACATGACACAGACAGGTCAACAATCCCATAAAAAATGAAACAAAAAGGAGGCACATGGAAGTCTGCTAGAGAAACAAACAGCAACGTTGGACAGGAGCAGATGGGAGTTTGGAGAAGAGCAGGGAAGTGATTGGCAGAGGATGACCAGTATTAGCCAAGGAGGGGTTATGTACTATGAACATGGACAGGGAAAGGATAGAATGAGCTCATGCAAAGAAGCTACGAGTATAAAAAATTAAGGAGGCTAGAAATTATATAAATGCAAGATTGTAGTACTATCCAAATTAGAGAAAATGTAGAAAGTGAAATTTGGGAAAAATTATCAAGCGTGACCAAGCACAGGCACATAGTAAACAAAATCAAATATATATACAAAAATTGGGAAAGTGGTTAAGGTATCCAGCATAGCATTTGAATGAAATAAAATATGCAAAAAATATCCAGCCCAAATGGAGACAGACATGTATCACAGGCTTCAGTTTGGCAAAAACCTAAACCCTTGTCTATGATGTTGATGTAAGTAGTAGATAGACAAGATAAAAAGTGTGATAGTTATTTAACTTTATGGTCACACAACTCAAGGTAGTGGTAAAAATGCCTTCTTACCCCACAAAATCAAAGTCTATGTTGGAATGTTCTGCCTGAATCAAGGCCCAGAGCATCCAGAAAAATCTTGACACTGGTGAAAATTTATTGACTTTAACGTAGAGATTGTAGACTTCTCTTTCTGATACTTCACAATCTTGAAAAGTTTCAAGGTATACACGCAGCCACTGCATCTGGAATTCTTCTGAGGGATACAAACTGGACTTGAATTCTCCCACACCTACAACAAATACACAATAGTAATTAACATTCATTTAATTTATATATAAATCAGTTCAGTGCTTTACCTTTTGCTGTGACTGTAATCGTCTTTGCTTTTAAAAACTCCAGCAGCCGAATTAACAGATATAAAACTCTCATGTAGCAAGCACACATACCACTACAGTTTATACATTCTGACATTTTTAAGATTACTTTTTTAAAATTGCAGCTATTTTTTCATGCAAAGGGTGATTAGATTAGGTGGTCATTCTTTTAACGGCACCTGAGCTGCAGTCTGCACCACTTCCTGCCCAACACTTTTCCCTGAGCACACCATTTTATGTATCAAAGGAATAGGATACACAGGCAAGGTCAGCTAGAATCATTATTTCAGAAATTACAATGGCGAATGTTGCTTACATTGCTTATCTTTTCAAAGAATATATTGGAAATGTTCTCCATGTGCTCAAAGACAGGCATTGCAGCATCTTAACAGATTATTAAACACATGTTGCAATTCTTCTTGAGATATCTTTATTTCTTCCCTATATTATTTGTAGTTCTTATAACTACAGATTTATACATTTTGTCTTTCAAACTGCCCCACAAATAAAACCATAGCTCATCCTGCTTTGACCAATGTTTTAACTGCACACTGATATCATCAATCTTTTCTTCTGTTAAAACATGACTTTTCAATCCCCCCCCTCCCAGGCTAACACTGATCTCTTACTTTTAAAGTTCTTGACTATTTTATAATCTGTACTTCTGTTAGAGGAATCAATACCAGGAAATGTTCTATGTCCCAGTTTCGTGTTTTATAAAGTTAAAACAAATGAAAACTCTTGGTTCTGCAGTATATTGGAACATGACTGCACTACCACACAACTGAAATCTACCAAAGAATATTCCCTACTATCTTTATCATATATGAGGCGTGAGTAAGAAGGTCTCGCCATATGTAATGCAATGGCAGGAGGCGAGTGGCATGCACCAGTCCAAGCACCAATAAGAGTGTGGCTGCTTAATCTGATGGCACTGCATATAGCAGAGCAAACTTTTTTGGACACAGTGCAAATTACGGCAAAAATGGGTTTTGATTCTGTGATGGGGGAAAGAATTTTGAAAGCCAATCCTATCGAAAGTTATGCACATTTTCTTTAATGTCTCAGTTTATACAACTTCACAAATTTATTTCTCCAACAGTTTCCATCAAGTTGGTGGCATCCACTACTAAAAACAATATTTGAGGAAAGGAAAATCAACTAAATATAAAACATTTTACTAAAATTTAAATTGGATATTTATTACATATGTATTTTTTTATTTTTCACCCTCTGCTTGTGGTTGCAGGATAGCCAACTCAGAGGAAGACACTAAAATTTGGAAGTAAACTGCTTGCGATAAGCAATAACTTAAAAAAGAGAAGAAATACAATGATGATAGGCCAAGTGTCACATCCCCTGTAACTTTAGCATGTGGATATTTGCATAGAAAGAGGCACAAAATGCAAATAAAACCTAAAATCTCTCTCTCCCTCTTTCTCATACATTGGTTGAATGTTCCTCTAAGATGTGATTCGCCCAAGAGCTGGTCCCCATGGCCACGCTCGCTAAGGCTTTTTGCTTTGGTGCTTCGTGGGCAGGGGATCGTAGGTTCGAGTCCCGCCTTGGGCATGGTGTTATATGTTTGTGTGATGTGTATATGTTTGTGTAAAGGAACAGTAAAACCAGTATATATATAAAAAAATCAGTTATAATTACAGTTATATTACAAAATTCCAAAATTAAGGCTTGCTTTCCTCCAATCGAACCAAAAACTGAACTTAATATTTCTTTTAGTTCGGAGGATCACGTGATCACTAACTGTGCCATTGTTTATTATAGAAGTGCTTTCCTCCGACCGAGAACTTAACAAAACTGAACTGAACTGAGAACTGAATCTCTCCTTTCTCGTTTCACTAGAAATTTTAAGTTTTCCACTAGAAATCTAGGTGACGAAAATTATCGTGGAAGTAATTTTTTCAGTTCATGCAGTTGAGCTTTGGATGACAAAATAGCATAGTGAGGTTATAGTCACAGTATTTGTTTGTAATTTGGTTTAAATATTTGTGCATAATGAGTAGAAAGTGAAAGTTTTCACAAATTGAGGAAGAGAGGATAATTGACTTTGTTCATCATAACAAACTTTTATATAGCGTACAACACGCCAAGTATAGAAATATAGAGAAGAAACAGAGGCTTTGGAAGGAATTGGGAGAGGAATTGGGGAAATCAAGTAAGTAGATAAGATGAAATGGAATGAAAGATACCTGAAAACCCAACCAAACCAAGCAGGAAAGGTATCTATCAGCATTAGACAATGTCAACACTGAATAACAACATTAATACAAAACATAATATGATGAATGAAGAACCCATTCTAAAGGCCACTCATATACGAGGGCTGATCAACAAAGATAGATTGATTTTTTCCTGAAGCTTCCGTGATAGTTTCGTATCTGTAAGATAAATATTTGAAAAGAGCAGATTTTTATGTATAATGTCGGTAGGCAGCAGCACTTTTGTATTGTTAGGTTGGTAGTAATGCTCTATTTTGTAGACCCTGCATGCATTTCACATACCAGACAATGGAGGTGACGTGAGAGGAGCAGTACTTCGCAATCAAATTCTGTGAACAGATTCAGATTAATCTGCCTCACGGATGATTCTGCTGGGTCCCTATTTCTTTGATGGCCTAGTCAATCAACAAGCTTATTTGGAAATGGTCGAAAAGTGGTTACTTCCAGAATTGGTGACACAAGGAATTGCAGACACTATCTTCTTTCAGCATGACAGAGCACCAGGAGATTTTGCCATCCGCCAATGTCTGAACAAACATTTTTCAAATCACTGAATTGGAAATGCTCAGAACCATCTCTGGCTCCATTACCTTGGCTTACAAGTAGTCCTGACCTCACCAAATCTGATAATGCACTGTGGGTACTGTGAAAGGAGATGTGAGAAAATGGCGATATGCAAATGATGAGCAACTGCAAAATGCAGTTTGTGTGGCATTTCAAACCACCACCCCTAATATGCTGTTGCAGATGAACAATCAGCGTCATAAAAATGGAGGAATCCACACAGATGTATTGGACCCACTAGAGGTAAGTCGTACAGACTACAGGAGAGGGTAGTACACTTGAGACGTGAGAAATTACTGATTTTCCATTGTAGGGATTTTTTTTGTTTCTGCTTGGAGTCAACACTGTTAGCTTGCTCCTCGTTTGCTACCCCTTTGGCTGTAATGGTAGATTTGAGGCTAAGATGCATTGCGTTTTGTTATATGATTTGTATAATTTTGAGCTAATTTTTACAACTGTTGCATAAATATTATAAATATTCTGTTTAGTGCAATAATATTCTGCATTATTTGTTGTTGACATTTGAGACATGTCTCATTGTGTACCACTTTAAATTCAAAACAATGATTTTAAGCTTTACTAAAAGCAAATTAATTTATTAGCAAGAGGCATTTGAATACAAGTTTGTTTTTATTTTTGGTTTTGCAATGGCAAGACCAAAAGATAAACCAAGGAAAATTGGAAATCTGAGGAGTAGCAAATGACTGATGCAGTTAACCTACTTCTGAATGAGCATTACATTAAGACATATGAAACAGAAGAAAGAAAATCCAGAATGTGTTGTTAGTATGAAGCCGTAATATGATGTGTAAAAGGTATTTACATCAGAACAAGAGCACAATCTGGCTGAATATGCAGAAACTTGCAGTAAAATGTGTTTTGGCCTATCAACTACTGCTTTACACTCATTAGCCTTTGAGATGGCTGAGAAAAATAATCTTAATATGCAATCATCATGGAAAAGCTTAAAATCTGCTAGATTAGAATGGATGAGAGGTTGCATGCATTACAATAAAAATCTCAACATCATTAAACCTGAGGGTTGCAGTTTGTCCAGACTAGCAACCTCCAATCCTCAAAATGTGAAGATTTTTTTTTTTTTAAATAATTTGACTGCTGTGTTTTGACAATGTACCTCAAGTACTGTCAGTTCTAGAATTTACAACTAGCATGAGACAGGTGTTACCTCAGTGCACAAGTTCAAGAAAGTAGTAGGAATGAAAAGCATAAATCAATGAAACCACTACAATAGCAGTGAACGTGGGAATTAGTAATAGTGGTGCCATCATATGTGCATCGGGTACATTTGTACCTCCTGTCATGGTTGATCCACACAAAAATTTCAACACCTGTATATAAATGGAGCAGCAAAGGGTACTCTTGGTCTAGTTGGTTCTACTAGCTGGGTGACGACTGAATTGTCCCAGAGTTATGGAACATTTCATCAAATATTCTCACAGCTCCCACAAAAATCCTTCACAATTGGTATGTGACAACCATGAAAGCCACTTGTCTATTGAAGACCTGGATATGGCCAAACAAGAAAGTGTTAACATGCTGACCATCTATACTAGCCATAAGTTACAACCCTTAGATGTGACATTTTTTGGTCTATTGAAGCATATTACAGCACAGCTGTCGATTCCTGGATTATGGCTGAATGTGTTGGAGAACTGCATTCAGAGTTAACAGAAACATTAGGAAATGGGATCTGGGTAAACTTGGAAGATAACTACTTAGAGAAAATGAGTAATAAACATCTGATGTGTTCCATTCATGACTTTCTCTACATCTCTGCAACAAATTATTGTTAAAAAGCTTATGCTTCTATTTACTTCATGATAATCGAGAACAAATTGGCAGAAATAGTCTTTTACGGTTTACCAGTTGTACACAAATCTGTAAAATTCATCAAGAATAAAGTAGTCTTCAGAGGCTATTCCCAGAAAATTCAAGATATACATATTATTTGTCAGGTATACATCTTGAATATACAGTATTTTAATCAAATCATTAGAGCAATTTTTTTAGAAAATCAAAATTTTCGAAAAATGTTTCCATGTGAAGGGTAGTTTGGGGTGGGGGGATTTTCTTGAAAATCTTTATTTAACGGTCTTTCCATTTTTGAGCTCTCTCTCACACCCACCCACACACACTCTTTTCTAAAAATGCTTTTTTTATAATCAGGGTGTCTTAAAACATGTATTTCCGGTGAAATCTCGGTATCAAATTTTTGGGTGCATTACAATACCTTCTCTACATACTATGTATATAGTATGTATGTAAAAATTAAAGTAAAAACTGTAAAACTCAAACACAAACTAAACAAATTCCCAGCTAAGAAAAGTTTCGGAAGCACAGGCAGCTACATTTCACCAAAGTAACCGTGGCTATCCCAAAGCTGCTCCTAAGTAATAAATCTGATGTGTTACATTCATACAACTTCCTCTACATCTACATCTTTCAACAAAATATTGTTAAAAAGCTTACGTTTCTTTTTACTTATTACTTGCTTCCATGCAAGTAGAAGGGAAATAAGGGAGTAGCATTGGCTGAAGTATTAGTGAAAAGCTGGTTGTTATGTGACTGAAGTGCCTTTCTTTGTATGGACAGGAGTTGACAAATTCCTGTATGAGAAGAGAAAAGTATTAAATTTTTTAAACCGTAAACCAATAACAAGGAATATCTCAAAAACAATCCACTCCACGAAAAAAAATGCATAATACATAAATTGTGTGTTTTAATCAGCTCTACATTTTCTGTTGTGCAAGTTTTTGTCTATCTCTTTATGGTTTGCCAGTTACGCAAAATTCTGTAAAACTCATCCAGAATAAAGTAGTCTTCAGAGGCTATTTCCAGAAAATTCAAGATATGCAGTATTTTAATAAAAATTGTTTTAGCCATTTTTGAGAAAATCAAAATTTTCGAAAATTTTTCCATAGGGGAATTTTCTTGAAAATCTTTGTGTCGCATCCTTGGAAGATACTGAACTTGAATACCAAGTTTGGTATTACCACTTTTGAGCTATGCTGCACACTGACAGACAGATGGACATTTTTCTGAAAAGGCTTCTTTTTTTGGGGGGGGGGCGAGGGGGGATTCAGGAGATAACAGGTATTTCCGGCAAATTTTTGGGTGCAATACATATCTTCTCTATACACTAAGTACATAGAACATATAGAGAAACTAAAAAAAGGTGGATGGCAACAGGTAGGAGCATGATAGTAATTTTGACTTCAGAAAAAGCTTTGAGTGATGAGGGAAAAAAAAAAAAAAAAAAACAGAAATGAGGAAAACTGCCAGAGCACTGTTTCAAAAAATTATTAACTCCAGACCATAAATTGCTGAGAAAACCTGCAGTGCTACAGAAAGTGAGAGCTCTAATCTGACAGATGAAGATAATGATGAAGTGGAAATTAGCTAAAGATATTACAGTTGGAGATTATGTATTAATACGTTTTCCAGGGAACATATTTTACAATGCCAAAATACTATAGGGAAAGGAAACAGATGGTGACTGTAAAGCTTTCAAAAAAGCCAAAAAATCTTGGGTTTTGTAAGTAACAGTTCCTTATATAGCCTCTGTCAAAACAACAGTCATAGCAGCAATTCTCCCACTACCACTGCCAATAAGAACAGGAATTGTCCACTTTCCCATTAACTTTGTAAACCTTACTTATGTTAAGGTATTTGTGAAGCATCTCACTGAAATGCAGTTTCAACTTTTCATTAATTGAAAGTCTCTATGAATATATTTGTGTTTTCTTTAGTTTTTATGCATGTTTTTAATTAACCCATTTGCTTACTTTGATACTGCTTTACTTACGTATTCTGTTTAATGACAGGTATTTCCGTCATCATTGTTTGCTACAAGTGTTGCATTACCAATCAGACTGATTATGTCATCTATTTTGGTCCTACAATTCTCTTTGAAAAAAACTCATAGTTATTTGTATTGAATCAGCAAAAGAAAGTTCTGAGCAAATCACTTCTTCTAGAAGCTGCCAAACTTCTGCCATTCCATGAGCGGCAGAGCAGTAACAATAGCGGATCCATACAAATTAGAAAATGTACGGTTTTTGCAATTATTTTTTGAAGATAGTGAGAAAGAGGAAAATGAGGATAACTATGTACTGGCTTTACCTGAGATTAGTGTTAGTGTTAGTGTTTGCAGTCATAATAACATACAAATTTGCAAGGGATGTAATATATAATGTTCCATTTCAAGTACAATGCCAATCAGTAGGTGAAATAAACCCTTCAACAGGTAGGCATCCTGGTGAAAATCCCAAAGAAGCTTATGTTGTTATCAAATACTTGAAAGAGTAATTTTTGCTAAAAGAAATTGCATTTCTGGGCACAAACTGTTCAATTTAAATGGTGTGTCAATGGGTTAACAAATTAAAGGGAAATTGGTTGTTTCACTCTGTACCACTTGTGGCATACAGTGTGACATGTCATATTGTTTATAATAACTTTTTACAAACTATGTTCTATATTTAGGGAAATAAATGTTTATATCATTGTGCACCCAAAAGGTCCCAAATGTAAGTGCAGGTGCTTTTTGTGCTCTATTAAATAAATAGACAAAGAGTTATGTAATAGTATTTTTTTCTCACTATGTACTACTCTCCCCTACAGTTTCAAAGGGACTTTCCGCGCGCACCCTGCACATTAAGCTGAGGAGAGAGTACAACACTAAGATAGAAGAACCCCAGAGACTATTCTGGGAGGAAGAGGAAAAATTGACTGATAGAAAGACCAAAGACAATACAAGGATGTTCAATCAAAGAAACCGAAATTCCCCAAAAATATTTCAATGGTGGTATGAGAAAGACATTTAACCTCAATCCTGCAGGCTACAAACACACATCTAGTAAGCTCCCCAGTGAATCAGGTCCTCATGCAGGAGACAGAATTTTTCACAGAAGAAGCAGTTAACACTATAATGAGTACAAAGAACATTAAAGCATGTGGCCCATATAGCATATTTAAGTACACCTGAAAACCATCTTCCTTATGCTAACAAAACTACTGACATCCTTCCGAAATCAATGTCCAAGGCAAGGAGCTTACCAGTTAAATGAAAAAATTCAAAGGTGATAATGACATATAAAGGAAAGAGTAACACAGCTGACTCTAATGTATACAAGGAGATTATTCTAGAGAATACTCTTACTCAAGGTCCTTACACTACTGTGCAATCTACTTAGGAATACTATTGATGAGAAACTACCCGATTCATAGTTGGGTTCAGAAGTGGGAGATCGACGACACAAGCCATACTCATCTCCAATCCAATTTAGAAACAGCCACAGCAAACCATGGAAGAAAGCTTCATACAATTTTTATTGAACATTCTAAAGCATTCAACACAATAAATAGAATCATTCCAATGAAGAAGTTAGAAAGTGCCATAGGTCCAAGACATTTCCTGCTACCTGTTATAGAGATCTTTTCATTCCGAAGCATAATAAATTACCTATATATTAATTATTCATATAATATTTGTCAAAGGATGTTATACAGGATTGTTCTCATGTACAAACATCTGATTTGAGAACTCTATGCAAATGCAGGATTTGGGGAACAGAGGATTGAAGCCAGACAGAATTTCTTTGTTTGGGCTAAGGGAAGGTCGTCTACAAGTTCGACTAGTGGTTTCTCCCCTTTCCCCCGAAACTCCATTGTAATATTTGAAGCATTCAGGTAAGAAGTGCATGTTTGCTACCGGGACAAAAGGTATGAGGGCAGAAGTGAGTTGAGATGGTAATGTGTTAAAGAGTCCAGTTGGATATGTGAAGTGCAAAATAGTGAATGTGCTAGTGTCGTGCAGTAATAATATTAAAATCTAACCGTGTTGGAGCAGTGATTAAAAAAACATGATATAGCATGGAAACTAAAGTGGAATCAAGGAAATCCTTACGCTTCAAAGCTTAAGCAAGTACTTTATGTCCAACTAGCCCTGCTTTTTAGAAATATTGTAAGCTCAGTGCTTTTACCGATAAGTATGCTACATGACGACGATTATTTTCAGTCAAATCAAGTACTATATGTAGCAATTCTGTGTTGTGTTATTTAAAGGGGATTTAATGTGTATTCCCATTTAGTTCCCAGCTGGGTGAATCGAAAAACTTACTCTACCATTGACTCCGAATGAACCTTCCTGAGTAGCCGAAGGCAACAAGTATCTCAGTGGCGGACTGTAACATCAACCGGGTACGTCACTCTGAGGACTTGTGATCTTGATGTATACACTCACACACCCACCCACCCACACACACACATGGAATGTCGCATATTTGGCTTACCAACATGGCAGGTGAGAAACGAATCGATGCTACAAACTAATAAAATGACGACAACGCAGATCAGAAACTGAGAAGAACATTCACAGTTACTACAAGACTGCAGATCAACTTCACAACGAGATCGTCAATGACTTGCGAAGGCTGCTCAAAACTTAAGAGCAACCGTGTTCCAGAGCGACAACTACACAATGCAGGACATCCGACGATCAGCATAAATCTGGAAGAAAGGGGCACAGAGAAATACAACCCACTTCCTAGAACATCCAGATCTGTTACTACAAGAACCCACAGACTACCAGGAGTATTAAATATCAACTGTACCCAGCAAAGGTAGAAATAGTTTTTACATTTAACTGATTTATGCTGTTAAGAAATAGGAAAATTGTAGCTCGTAAAATGTGTGACCAAGGGAATCTAAACGAAAACATGGATATCTTAGAGCATGACAGGGATGTAAATTGCAGACAATATAAACAGGGATGCACACAGGACTTAGATACAACTGACGAGGGGAAAACCACATCGAGTTTAGAGGGAAATAGCTTACATTTAGCACAGCTGAATCAGATAGCTAATGTTTTAGAGAATGCGGGTGACCGTTTAGATCCTAATGAAATTCCAAGCACAAAAGAAACGCCTGTTGTAGCTAGCATGGAACAATTCTTTAATGTCCTCATGTTAAAATTTGACAAACAGAAAAGGGACCTTAGCCATCAAATGACCACAAAACTGGATGATTTTAAGGGGGAAATAACACAGGAATTGCAGGGACAAAAGACTGAAATGATGACTAGCAGTAACTTTGATAAACAAAAGAAAGAGTGGGATAGTTTTCAGAGTAGACTAGATTTCCAAGTTTCCCAGCTTTCTAAGAAAGTTCAGAAAGAAGTAGAAGATGTAAAAGCTGAAATTGGTAGGAAAGAAAGAGAATTGCTAGGGAAGGTAGGTACACCATTAATATCCCAGACTAGTCAACAGACAGGCCTGATAGGAAATACAAGTAGTAGGCTGACCTCATTAATAGAAAATAATAGGGATGAAGTAGATTTAATACATACCAGTGTGAAAGGAGTAAATTGATGAGAAAATAAGTGACATAAATTTACAAAGCCAAGACTGGGTTGAGAAATTGCATCAGCTGAAGAATGAAGTATATAACGATCACTTAGAAATAAAAGAAAAACTTAAACAGTCCCAGGTTGAGATGAAAGAGGCTCACAAAGAGATATGTGAATGCGTGGCAAAATTAGATATAAAGTTGAACAAAAGAGCAACTAAAGATGCAAATTCTCATCCCAACTGTAAGTGAAACTGTAAATGATAATGTTGTATATAATAGTAACTTATTAAGTAATGTACCGTCAGAGAATACTAAAAGTCCTAGACATGACCGTGAAGACTCCAGTGAAATGTAGAACAGGAAAATTTAAGTACAATTCCACTTGTTTTTCAAACACATTCAGGACTATCGTACCATTCAGAAGAAATATGAGGAAATGAAAAACTAATTAATTAATATATAAAAAAGAAGAGAGAAATTTAAATACTGTAACAGTACCTATGTAACAGAAACGCACAGAATCAGGTAGTCAACAAAGGTATATACTGTCATTTTAGGAATATCATTGTGTCTAAAGGAAAATTTTCATTGTAAAATTTCATGTGTGTTTGTTTTACAATGTATAAGCTATGGATGTAAAGTTAAAACGGCTTACAAGGAAAACATCTATATTGTAATAGTAATAAGCACTAGAGTAAGCACTGAACAGTAGGAGTTTAAGGATATTTGCATACATATTAGTAATGTTAGATTAAAAACTTGTTTACAGGGTAAACAGGAATGATGTTAGTGTATGTACAAAGAATTTCTGAATGCTTAGAAAAACAGTGTGTCTATGAGTAGAACAAGGATTTGGGGAAACTGAGAAAGAGGCTTACCGACCCTTTTGGCATTACAAAATACAAAAGTGAAAAGTGCAATCGCCACAGTCTGAAAGAAAAAGTGAAATTGAGACACACTTTGACCTGAATGTCGCAGGGAAGGAAACTTGTCTATTAATAACCTTCATTAGGGGAAATGATAGCTATTAATATCCAGGGGCATATGTGAAGCAGTAACATTCAGAAGCATAATAAATTACTAATATATTAATTATTTATATAATATTTGTAGAAGGATGTTATACAGTATTGTTCTCATGTACAAACTTCTGTTTTGAGAAGTCTATGCGAATGCAGGATTTGGCGAACAGAGGGTTGAAGCCAGGCAGAATTTCTTTGTTTGGGCTAAGGGAAAGTTCAACTAATGGTTTCTCCCCTTTCCCCCGAAATTCCATTGTAACATTTGAAGCATTAAGGTAAAAAGTCTGCATGTTTGCTACCGGGACAGAAGGTATGAGGACAGAAGTGAGTTGAAATGGTAACGTGTTAAGAATCCGGTTGGATATGCAAAGTGTGAAACAGTGAATGTGCTAGTGTCGCACAGTAATAACATTAAAACATATCCGCATTGGAGCAGTGATTAAAAAAACATGATATGGTATGGAAACTAAAGCGGAATCAAGGAATTCCTTACACTTCAAAGCTTAAGCAAGTCCAACTAGCCCTAAATCTTATAAATATTCTAAGCTCAGTGCTTGTACCAATAAGTATGCTACACAACAACGAACATTATTTCAGTCAAATAAAGTACTATATGTAGCAATTCTGTGTTGTATGTTATTTAAAGGTGATTTAATGTGTATTCCCATTTAGTTCCCCACTGGGAGAGTCGAAAATCATGCTCTATCATCGACTCCAAACCAACCTTCCTGAGTAGTTGAAGGCAACAAGTATATCAGTGGCGGACTGTAACATCAACCACGTATGTCACTCTGAGGACTTATGATCTTGATGTGTACACTCACTCATACACACACTCCCACACATACGCACACATGAATGTCGCACATTAACAACTGGGTAGATATAAATATGGTGTAGACAAATTGAACCTGATACAGCAAACTGTCCGGGTACTGCAGGGGACCCGCTAAGCCTTCTGCTATTCATTTTAGCTACGGCCGACATCGTCAAGGCAATAAGACCTGAAAATGTAGAAGTGCTTATGTATGCAGACAACATGGCATTAACTTCAACGAATTAGTGGACTGGGCAAAGGAAAATTATTTAACATTGAAAGAAGATAAAACAGTTTCCATGACCTTCAGAAGAGGCATCTTCTATATCGGTGAAAAATCACTAAAATCAGTACCTAGCTTCACTCACCTGGGATTTACTCTCCAGATACAGGGAAACATATTGACATATACAAATGATAAGAGTCAATGTATAACAAGAGTCATAAGTGACATTAAGCCAATAAACAGAGTATCATTAGAAACAATCCTACAATTTTTTGAACTCAAAGCTAATCCTGTTGCAACATATGGACTGGAAAATATATAGGACCACTTAATGAAAAAAAAAAAAAAACCTCAAAAACATGGAGAAGTTAAAGGTCACATACCTAAGAAGGGTGCTATGGCTTCCCAAACATCACCTTCACGACTAATATATGAGATCAACAGAGAGCTCTTCTGCATAGAAGAGCTGAGACTTAAGTTTCTACTTCCAGTGAGGCCGATTATCAGGACCTGCTGTATGAACTCGAGGAGAAATACAAAATATGGCATGAATTCTATGTTACAGATGCCATGACAAGCCATGAATGGATTCAGAGGATACAAATTATGCAACATAGTGACAATACTATTGGTGCATGGAATTCATCACAAGCTGTGCAGCATCCAGAGTTTCCATGAGCCTGGGCCAGATTGTGTATGTCTAAGATGTGGTGACCAGTGTGAAAGATGACATTGCTCAACTGTTGGATGAGACCAGAGTTATCAGTGGAATTTTGCAGTGTCTAAAACAATCCTCTTGGTACAGAATGGCTAAAAACAATCTTATTTGCACGTTTGCACATTTCATATTTTATTATTAAACACCAAACTTGGTATTTATGTTTATTTTTTTTTTTTGTAGTGTTTAATGCCTGCTTTTACTGCTCTGGCACTGCAGGCGATGACACTGATGATACATGAAGATGGAGCTGCAGTGGAATGAGGTGGCGGGGGAAACCGGAGAACCCTGAGAAAACCTGCCCCTGCGCCACTTTGTCCACCACAAATCTCACATGCAGTCACTTGGGATCGAACCTGGGCTTTCTAGGTGAGAGGCGAATTTTAAGTTTAGTATCTTTCAAAGAAGTTACACAGAGATTTTCAAGAAAGAACTCCTACCCCTATGAAACATATCAAAATTTTGATGTTTTAAAAAATTGCCATTTTGATTAAAATATCATATTAACTATACTTACATTATGAATCAAATGTGTATATGCCTGTGAAGTCTGCTTAATTTGAAAGCAATATTGTGTAATCTTTTGCCTACACAAAAAAATGTGGATCTCTTTAAAAAAACACAATTTATTCCAAAGGACATTTTTGAGCCATTTCTGAAATACGCGTTATTATTTTTTGTTGGAATTGTTTATTACTTCTGTCATTCTTATGAAGTCCTGTTGATTTTCAGTTGTTACGATTGCATGGAAAGAGTTTGTAATTTTAAAGTCAGTATATAGCTTTGTAACTATAATGAAATGTGCAGAACCATTTCTATCAAGGTTTACTTTGATTAAAATTAAGAAAACAGAAAAATAGACCTTACTATGAGGAGTTTGTATAGTAGCTAATAAATATTATAAATATTAGAGCACAGAGGAAAATCATGTAAATGTAACACATCAGATTTTTTTTCTATGTTTCACCATCAGTATTTTCAAAACTAAAATGAAATGCCTTACCAGTGAACTCTGCGAAGTGGTTACCAATGTCGAAGGCCTGATAGTTGTAGCTGGAGTACTCGTAATCTATGAAAGTGACGCACTTCTTGCTAGGATCATATATCACATTAGCCAGGAGGAGATCATTGTGACAGAAGACGACAGGACTGTCCAGTGCCTCTATCTCTGGCTTCATTGCCGATATTTCTCGCTCCATTTGCTCCTTGCTTGGTATCTGCTTCCTGAATCTGCACCAGGTAAACATTACAGCTTCTTCTCACTAGGGACGACACTTCTGTAAAGTGTGTATGGCATGCACATACACTCTAACATTTCAATTTAAAAATTAATGTTTCTGTTTACAAATGTCATTAGGGCAATTCAATACAAGTTTCAACCACCCACAATAATCTTTTAAATTATCTTATGCAACATAGAGTTTTAACTTTGAAGTATTAAAACTAATTTGAGTATTTTATTTTTTAGTAATTGGCATTTCTGCAAACATGAAACATAAGATTGATCTCAGAATTAATGCATAGTGCTTTTCACCATACATTAATTTTTATTATCTCTACCACTTCCTATTATAGGGAGAAGTATAGGAGTCACTATATTTCACTGTTCATTTTGATAGATTCTAATCAAAAGTGCAGCCTTTTATTTCTGAGACCACCTATAAAACTCAGTACATTTCACATCATTACTGGAAAGATAACTTTAAAATAGTGTCTTAAAATGGCATGCCATTAGTTTTTGTGAATTCAATTAAGTACCTCAATATCCATATTTCAAGAACTCGAGACTTTTGATCCACAAACTTGCTGGTTGACTAAGAATAACTCTGTAACAAGCAAATACATTTCTATGCAATCCTAACTTTACAAATAGGTTTTGATAGTGAAATTCATGCAGAACCAGTAGATTACAGCATGCTTGATACAATCACATAACACAGTGAAACATGTTTAAGATCTAAGTGATACTATTATAAATTATTTTTCATTTATTCAAATATTACTTATGCCCAGCTTTAAGATACAACCTAAGGAATTTGTTTGAAAAATTTGAAGAAATGAAATGCAAAATAGCTGTGGTCATCCATTGCAGAATGTAAAATGTCACACTTAAAATTCCTTAGGAAACTGATCAAATTTGACAGCGGCAAACAAGAGAAAGCAGCCATGAAAGAGATCATATGGACAAACATTACAAAAACATCAGCGAGCTGAAGCTGAAATTATATAAATTATATTTAAAACTAAACAAAAGAACTAGGAAATAATAGTTTGGGGAAACTTTCAAAAACAATATTTTGGTTAAATTAAGCATTAACCTTGTCAGACCCACTTGTTTAATTGTGCACAATGATTTCTTTAATTATAATGGATATCTTCAAAGTACCCACAGCTCTTAGACCAGTTGGGTATGTTTCTGCACATCTCTTTTGACTTCTACTATTGCATTATTGGACATTTTAATTAAAGGATGAATTTTACACAAGAGTTTATACATTAGTTAATGGTGCTGCCATCTGGTAAAAATATAGTCAATCTTTTATACTGAATCAAGAACATAATAGCCAAGCAATTTCTTTATGGAAGTGCAATGCTTTTCTACTTTTTACAAAATACAATTCCATTTTCATGGCTTTATAGTACCTGGTAATACAGTATAAACTTTCTTAGATTGCATTTCGGTACAATTGAACTGAAGTATAAGTTCTTTCTCTCTTATTACTTTAATTTGATTTTTTTTCACTCCAACCTTTAACAAAAGCAGACATCTTTGGCAACATTCTTTACACAAAATGCACTGCATTTCTCATAGTACATTGTTACAAGTACAGACAACTGTGACAAAGCACATTAACAACTGTAACCTCTTAAATTGTCCCTGACATGGTCTCTGCTCAGGTATATATGTTACAAAGAAAACTCAATTCCTTGGTGACCTAATTTTTCGTTACCTTGCAAGCACAACTTATCCCAAATAAATGTGCTTCAATACTATACCTTTCCATTTTTTACTGCTGAAATCTGTTTCTATATTATTCAGAGAAAACCATATGTAGAGCATATGATTATAACAGGGATCAAAACTTTGAAATAAGACTGGATTCAGGCTTTTTTAATGCATGGTTTTGGCAGTTTTCACTTTTTATACCAGGCGCATCCAGAAAATAAGTTTCCCAACTTTAAAGTAAACATTTTAGCCAGGAAAATTGTGCATCGCTACAGATCTAAGACGTATCAATCGTATATCGGCCAGAAAGGTCTCTCTTGGTGCATGGCAGTAGTGCCCCGAAATGGTCACTCTTATTCATTCTTCCACTACCTTTAAGGTTCATTCAATGATAAAATTACTTAATTTTTTTTTTTTTTTCATAGACACTTTTACTGCTATGACACTGCAGGTGATGACACTGACAATACAAGGAATGAAGATTGAGCACCAGTGGAATGTGATGGCAGGGAAAACAGGAGAAAACCTGTTTTCTGCAGCACAAATCTCACATACAGTCACTTGGGATTGAATCCGGGTCATCTAGGTGAAAAACAAGTGGTCTAACCACTCGGCCATGGTGCGGCCAAAGTTTCTCAACACACAAAACATAATGCCCACCAAATGTCATTGTCAACTCTTGTCAGGCCTACGAACAGAACATCATAGCAAACTGTGTTGCTGATGTAGGTTTTTTTCTGAACATCATCAAAGTGTCAATGATGAAGAGCGCAGTGGGTGACCACCCCTCATCAATGATCAGCTGGTT
This sequence comes from Hymenopus coronatus, assembly GCA_030762935.1. Lineage (NCBI taxonomy): Eukaryota > Metazoa > Arthropoda > Insecta > Mantodea > Hymenopodidae > Hymenopus > Hymenopus coronatus. The sequence goes on from CM060897.1 coordinate 36,952,444, forward strand.
GAGCTGGTGCACCAGTGCATCATGGATTGATTGATTATTTGTGTTTAAGGGTGCTCAACTACAAAGGTTATTAGCGCTCTTAGAAAATAAAATCTTGGCTAAAACCAGAAATAAAGAACACTATTAAAATAACTCGGAAAACAAAATGGTAGATAATGTGACATATAAAACTGTACAAATAAAACAATGCCAAAAGTCTTGGATGAACCTAGGAAACCATAGCGAACAATGGAGAGAAAAGGATATAAATATGATTAGAACTGTCAAAAGTGATAAATTTATAAGCCTTACATATCACTCCATTGTCTGCCATCAAAACCTATAAAATCAAAATAAAAATAAGATTCTTAAGGCAAATGTCACTTTGGATAAAAAATTTTAAAACCTCATTTACCGCTCTGGTATCATTGGCCACGACCTACGAAATGCTGACCAGCAGGTGCAGAGTGGCTCGTAGTAGTGTTAGACAAAGACATGACGGACAGAAAGCGCCTCGCTGCAGAGCAGACAGATAGGTGAAGGTTCCTTCTTATATAAATGCCTATGAGTAAAAAGAAAGTGGCCAATGCGCAAATGAGCCAAAATTACCTCAAGACGAGATAAACCTGAGGAGGTTGCCCAGTTTTTAGGGAGGTCCTTAACTGCCCGAAGCTTATTCCGATGGAGAGCCGACCACTCAGCATACCAGCCAGAGCGCATTGTGGGGAACAGTCGTTTCACGATTATGGAATTTTCCGCTGATATCGCGATCCTTGTTGCATGAAATTGTGTGCCAGATGAGTGGCAAAAAAATTGACACCCGAGCAGAAAATGAAATGTTTAGGAGCAGCACTGACATTTCTGTAGCGGTATCAGGACGGCAAGAGTTCGACAAGTCATCACGGGCGATGAGGTGTGGATTTCTCACTTTACCTCAGAAACCAAGCAGCAGTCAATGTATTGGTGTCACAGTGGATATCTGGTCAAGTTGAAATTAAAGCAGTGTAGGTGCAGAAAATGATGTGCACGGTGTTCTGGGACAGAAAGAGCATTCTGCTCATTGACTTCCTGCCTGAGGTGAAACGGCCATTACTGTGAAACACTGCGGAAATTATGACGTGCCATTCAGAACAAGAGGCGTGGAATGTTTACTGCAGATGTTGTGCTGCTCCAAGACAATACTCCCACATACGGCTTGGCGTACAGCAACTGTTTTTCAGAATTTCTGCTGGGAGATGTTTTATTATCCACCATACAGTCCTGATCTTGCCCCCAGCGATTTCCATCTTTCCTTGCTCCTCAAGAAATTCCTGTCCTCCGGCCAACGTTTTGAAAAAGACGAACAGCAGCAAACGACTGTGACACGCAGATTCCATTTACAGGTGGCAGACTTCTACAACACAAGACAAAAGTTAATCCTACAATATGACAAGAGTCTCAATCCTTTTGGTGACTGTCGAAAAATAGCTCAACATTGCTGTACCTGTTACCAAATAAATTGTTTCATGTAACTAAGTTGCCTTTGTTTTTAAAAAATAGGGAAACTTTGTTTTTGGATGCACCTTGTACTTCATTCCATTTTAATTTCCTCTAAACTTGCAAATTCTAACGCTTTCAACATATTTTGTCTTTCCTAATTTGTGCTTGCATCGAAAACAATGTCCCCCAAAAACATATATTTGGGAATTAAAAATATATATATCAAATATCACAATTATCACATTTAAATCATCTGTTCTAGAAGTAGGTATGTATTTTTCACCACAGCAGAAACATCAACAATCAGGACAGTCAGATAGATACCTATTGATGATGGGAACCATTTCCCGAAACATGTAAAAGTGTCTGCTGTCCTTATCCCTTTCACTACCATGCCCTATACTTATGCAACAGAAAAATGCCGCTTTTTCTACGCCCCAAAATACTCTGTTTCAACTTAGGCTGCGTTCAAACAACAGTTCAAGCTTTGGCCCACGTGGTATAATTCTGCATATGTTCCACTGTAAGACAACCATGGTCAATAGTGTGGGATAAGTACTAAACTTTAAAGAGCTTTCTGCATATTCGGCTGTGCTGGTCGATTTAATTGATTCTTTTTGGTCGTCAGACTAGCACTTTTTTCAGGAGCATGATCCTGCCCCTTACGCGCTGTCCATCTGGCTGTGAGGGCAAAATCCTCCTGTTCCATCTTCTCCATGGGGGAGGACCCGTTTCCAATAGAGAATCTCGAACCGATTAGAGATACTGATCGGCGAAGATAGTGGTCGCCGATCTGTGCACTCCCCAGAAGAGTCCTCTGAATAGGATCCCGTGGCGTGTACTTTTCCTTCCCATAATTATTTTGGGGAGTAGATTGTGCACTTTGTTTCAAGAAGTCGGTTTTATGTAACTGGTCTTTAAATTAAAGATTTGAAGCTTTCTCGGTGTTCCTTGATGAAGATCACAGAATTAAGATGGTCGAAAGCTTGGATTTCTCCATTCCAACCTAACTTGGTTGCTATCCCATGCTGTCATCTGTAATGGTCTTTAAATTACTTGCTGGAGCAGAATATCCTACGGGTGCACCAGTGTTATTGCACGAAGTCAACAGTTTAGGTGACAACTTCACTGTACTGCTTTTTTACGGAGGCGCATTTGGCATATGGTGGTGTTGACGTAGACATAGAGGTTGAAGTCTTTGGTAGTGGATAGGCTCTGAGAATCTTTTCTGCAATTGTGGACAGTTTATATCGCAGGTCTTAGTCGCAATTTCCGCGACTGGCTTAGCTGCAACTGAACTTTAAGTACACCAGAGCGGGACAGAGGGTTGGCGGAGGCGCAGGAGCTTACGAGCTTCTAAGGACACCTTCTCTTTCCGTATCTCCTGGATCGTTCTCTCCTCTGTAAAACGGAGGTAATCTCGAGAACTAGAAGGGTGTTCTCCGCTGCACTTCATACAAGATGGAGTGGTAGTACAAGTTCCATCGTGCGATGCATCTTCACAGATAGTACTGTATGACTGACAATACAAAATTCGTTGGTATGACTTGTGATTTTTGACTGGGTAGCTACCTAACATTTTTGCTGCTTGAGATGCCGTAATTGCTTCTATCAGGAGTTGTACCATTGCGCGTTGGAATACATGACAATTGAATTTTATCTAGACCTTTTGTATACCAAAACGCTAATCGACGTAACTTTTCTATCTTTTTCTACCCTAGTTATCACTAAGTAGCGAGAACACTAAACTCTTCTATTTCTTTAACGATCACTAAATTATGCTTTTGATTTTCATGGACTTTTGTTTACCTTTGTTGTTTTGGGGATCAGAATTTACCCTTTATATGAAAAAGTCATCTCTCTCATAACTGTTCCAAGTTTCTTTCTGGTGCACTGCTAGTGGTAGGCTGCCAGATTTTGATTACAATCTTACTGCAGTGCTCTGTACATTGGTTGATTTGGTTGTTCGATATAGACATTTAGAAGTAGATGTAAATGTCGAAGGTCCATTCTTGACGACTTTAACATGTTCATTTTTTGCTATTTTAAAACTTTTTAATACGTTCTAAGGCCACATCATATTGTGATTTATGATGGTACATATACTCTTTTGCCATTCACTTTTCTAACAATATTATAAGAATTGGCAAATTATATATATATTGCTTTGGGTGTTATGTTGATCATCATTAGACCGGTCTGTAACTGTACAGAAGCAATATTACAATAAAATATCCCAAATAAATGTTGCACATTTACGAGAGTCACTATTTCTATTCTGAGCCTTGTCAACACTGATTGCTGCAGGTGTCATCTCGTGTTTCCACTGGAAAGTTTGACATTGTTGACCTTAACTACTTCATATATTTTGTTAACAGAGCGTTATTTGTGTTGTTTGCAGAGTCTTTAAAACTGTGTTTCAGCTAGAAAAGGAATTAACTCTGAAAGTGTTCGTGTGATTATTTATTATGATTTTCAACATGGATTTTTAAGAAAGAGTGCACTGATTAATTTACCACTACCTTCGGCATGAAGCTCCATCCTTGACACTGTGCAATGCTGGTATGAGTTGAATCGCGGCCGCCGTTCGCTCATTTTGACGAAATTCGTGAAGGTTCTCCAAAATCAGTTGTACCAGAAAACATTGATGCTGTGCAAACACATATTGCAAACTCGTCATGCCACATACTGCGATATAGTGGCAACCTCAGGCATTAGTTAAAATAGCATACGAAACTAGTGCATGATCATTTAGCCGTGGAAAAGGTTTGCTCTCTTTGGATCCCCCATTATTTGACACAATCTTGAAAGGATGCTTGTATTGATTAGTGCACACAAATGCTCAAGAAATACAGTGCTGAAGTTTCAACAGATGTATATAAGATTGTAAGGTAATGAATCATGGATATGCATATGAATCGGAACTGAAAGCCTGTGATGTTGTTTCAAGATGAACCAAATCCAACAAAAGTTGTTAGCACTCGAAACAAATGGTCTCTCTCTATCTCTCCCTAAAATGTGGTTGTGTCAACAGTGCCTTTAGAGGAACGTGCACAACCATTTGTTTGCCGGAAGTCTTCGTGAGATAAGGAAAGCAAAAAAGTGCCGTCGGATCGTTCATCAAGACAATGCGGGCACTCGCTCATCTCGTCTAATACCGACCATTTGAACACTCAAAAAATAAAATTGATGACTCACCCATTATAATTCTGATTTGGAACCCAATGACTTATTTTTGCTCCCAAACATCACAAATAAAATGCTTGGGCAACGGTTTTCGTTGGCAGTCGCCGCTGATACATTCAAAAAACATGTTTTGGAGCTGTCTCAAGCAGATTGGAAAAAATGCTATGACAAATGGTTCGAACACATGCAAAACTGTATTGATCCTACAGGAAAATATTTCGAGAAGCAATTAAGACATTTTCAATGACAAATTACTGCGGGTTAATATGAGGCTCAAAATATAAATACTATCCTTCGAACCTCCGCATTTTACTTGTCAAAAAGATTCCCACCCAAATATATGGGAAAAGGCTGTCGTCAAAAGTTTCTAAATTTCAGAGCATTTTATTCCTCCCCTATAAATCTATGAATATGAAAACAGATTTCAATTATTTATTAAAATGTATATTTGGCTTAAATGATTATTCCTTTAACCCATCACAGCTTAGACGTTTTTTATTTGTGTTTTATTTTTAATTATGCATATATTTCTTTGAAAGCTAGGATTGCATAAAATTTGTGTGTATCCTAATACTGAAGTAAGTTGAGCATCATCTTCAAACAAAAGTTCCAACTTGATTATAAAAAACATTTATTTATTTTCTCTCTCTCTTGAAACACAAGTTTTAATGCAAGCTAAATACTCAGAAAAGGGTACTACCAGGTGCAAAGACAAATAAGAAAAGTAAACTAACCTGTCCTGCTTTACAGGATCCTTGAAGCTGTTAGGTACCAAGTCAAAGAACTGCTTAAGTTTCTTCCAAATGACTGGCTCTGTAGGATCAACAGCGTTAGGATCCTTGAGTCTATGCATCTGAGCCATCATTCGAGCTATCAGAGGAAATATAACAGGATCCCGGCATGTGACTTCTGTGAGCACATCTCCTGGCACATACTCATATGCTAAACCATTAACAAACGTTGCATACAGCCGCGGTGCATACCCTGCTTCATGGAGAATCTGCAATGGTATATAGGGCTATGGTTAGAATTTACTATTTTATATATTATTTTGCTATATATATGCACACAGATATGAAGTGTTAAGGCATGAAACAATGTTTACTTTCTCTACCATATGTACAGTATGTAGTGAAAATATTTTCCTCCGAAAAAAAAATTGAGATCAAGAGATATTTGAGATATTTTGAGATCACATGAATATAAAAAAGTTCATACCTTAGATATGCAGGACTTTTCTACCCACTAATGGTTATTCTGATGATAACAGGGTTTAAGGGCGCACAACTTCTGCTCATAAGCACCCTTATAAAACAAATTGTGGCAATAGCCAAAGATAAGTCATATATAACGGAAGCTAAACAGCGATGAAATCCAGGGAAAATAAACTATTCATTGCTAAAACAGAAATAAACAAACCTATAAAACTAAAATGGAGCGAAAAGAGGATAAAAAGCCTTAAAACCACAACAAACGCTCCATCATCAGCTGTAGAAGAAATAAGATGATCTAAAAGCATAATGTAAAAGGCACTTTGGATGAAAAAGCCTTTATCTGTTGTTCTTTCATTATCCGCCAGGATCTCTGTTAGAAAGTCCAGAATGCCAATAAGTGAACAAATGTGTGCCAGAGCAGCGCACACTAGCAACACATAACTGATGCTGATCCACAGAGTGCACAGATAGGAGCCAATTCCTTCTTAAGAAGATAACTGTAAAAAGACGGTGACCAATCCACAGGCAAGCCAGCATCTCCTCGTCCTGATAGGATAGACGACATGATGAGAATACCTGAGGTAAAGGATTTCAGATAGTTACAGGAAAACTAGGATTTCTATCTCCAGTGCAGCTTAAAGATGAACAGTTGAAGATAGCTAAAACTTTGTTCCCAGAACATAATATAAACACTAGACCAGAAATAAAGGTTAATAGAGAGGAAATACCCCTTTGCCAAAAGAGAGATCATAGAAGCTGGAATGTGAATAAAGACAGGTGAATAAAGACAGGTAAAGCAAGAAGACCTGATGGAATCCACCAGAATAGAGAATATTGCAACACTAAAACCTTATATTTAAAAAAACAAAAAAAGACAAACAACAATGAATCAACAAATTATCAAGGGAGAATTTCCCAAAGGATGGAAAATAGCTAGGCCAATATTAATCAAAAAACCAAGAAAAGGAGCTGACAAAGAGCTGAAAAAGAAAGACAGGGGCTCATTTGTCTCAGTAACAATAGTATCATTACAAAATGGATGGACATCTCTTCAGTTCATATTGCTTCAACATGTGCAGGAGAACAGCCTTTACATCTTGCCCAGTGCTGGAGTAAAAAAGACAACACAACAATCGGAATTCCTCGGCCATTTGCAGTTGAGTTTTATAACAAGAGTATGGGAGGAGTAGATCTTATGGCTCAATGTGTTGCTCTTTATCTACACTGCTGTCGCAATAAAAGGTGGTATCTGCGAGTGCTGTTCCATTTCCTGGATGTGAAGGTGGTCAACAGTTGGTTTCTATATAGACAAGCAGGAAATGCAGTGCCTCCTTTGGATTTCAAGGCTTCAGTACGCAAGGGCTCTTACTAATCTGGGCTCTCTAAATAATACAGAAAAAAGGGGTCATGTAAGCACCACTCCTCCTAAGGTATAAAAGCATTGAGTTTTGAAAACGCCGCCAGAGACAAGATATCATGAGGGAAACCATTGGCCAAAACTTATGGAAATCAAGAATGCTAATCGATAAAGGGCACAGGACCACTTTGTCCTGACTGTTTTGAAAATTTCCATGCTAGGAAATAAAAGTTTTCAAATGTGTATAATCACTCCATAGCTGTATGGAGTCTACTAGAGTGGACAAATTATTTTTTTATAATGTAATATCTAATGGTTTATTAGACCACTAATATTACAAAAACTTTGTATTTAAAATTTTTTAACATGATTTAATAAATGCATGCACGAGAGGGCTAGAGGGAAGGAGAACAATAAAAGTAATCAACATCAATTTGGAAACCAGGAGATCAGATCAAAAAAATATACAAAGTATCTAGGAATACAAATGAGGCACAACATGAGCATGTGGGCACACATCAGGTATGTGGCTGGCAGGGTTGAAAAAAATGTTGCAGCCCTTGGAAGATTAATGCAAAATATTCAAGGTCCTAAAACCAATAAAAGAAGAATACTGGGAAATGTGAATTCGATCTTGTATTTTGTGCCTGTCTGGAACACCTGGGTACAAAAAAACGGCCTTTAGAAAAATTATAGAAAGAGTCCAGTGCAAGATAGCCATACAAACCGCTAAAGCATATAGGACGACTTCCACTAAGGCAATAAAAGCTATTGTGGGCATAATACCCATACATCTGTTGGCCAAAGAATTTACATATAGAGCAGATAAAAAGAGAATCCAAAAGAAAATAGACAGAGAAAATACTATGAACACGTGGCAACAAGAATTAGAAACAAAAACTGAAGTGGCTCATTGGATAAAAAGGTTTATACCAGAGAAAAAAACCATGGACAAACAGAAAACAAGGTGAACTAGACTTCTACTTAACCCAGTTTCTATCAGGACAAGGGCGATTTAAAACTTGTCTGTTTAAAACGGGCCTAGTAGAAAGTGACAGGGGGGAAGAGGTGGATCACACATATTTGACACGAATCCATATTTAATGCAAGATTCACTACAACATCTGTATTTCATATTTCCCGGGCTTTTCACTTGCTCGTAGATGGTCTAACTTCAACACTATTTTCACCAATGTCCCTGGCGGAAGAAGCATTCTCGCACTTTTCACTTGCAGTGGTTCAACATTATCAACACTATCACATGTTTCACCGAGTTTACGTTTTCCTCTTATAACAAATTTATCCAGCCTACAACAAAAGTTAAAATAGTGGACTACCACAATACAGACATTCAACAGTTCATAAATATAGAGAATGAGATGTGAAACTTTGAGTAAAGAAAAAGAACCTGCACCTAACAGCCACGAAAATATACTGAACTGTCGGTAGATTAACAGTAACTAACGTACATCCTCAGACACTTATTGTTGTCAGCATTTGAAACAAACACAAATTATTAGCGAGCACAGCTGTATGTTATCATTGTGTGGTATAATGGTAGGGCAGTTCAAATCTCTCTGGTTGAAATATTTTTCGTTACTTTGTGATCATTCAGGAAACATATTATATGTACCCCTAAGAAGTCTTCGCATACCCCAGGTTGAATATGCATAGTTTAGCTGTTTAACAACAACACAAAGTTCTTTGTAATAAAGAAGCAAAGCAGAGATAATATGTACAGATGTAAACGCATTTAGTTGGTTAAATGCTGCCATTATATTTACATAACCGATACTTGATTTAGCAACTACCCTTGAAGGCTTAAACAAATAAACTAAAGCCTTTATTATATAATGATGTTATACCATAATAAAGTTTGCTCATATTACAGCAACCTTTTACATTGCCTTCTACTGAATATCTCCAACATTGGGATCAATGTGTTCTGTAAATGCACTTACTCTGCTTCCAAACTGACAACTCTCTAATATTTCACATTTGGCTCCCTGTGATTTAATTTGGGATACAAGCACGATGGGCTACAGATTTCTCTTTATATTGTAATTCTAATATGATATCTGTTACTAATCTGCAGTATTCAGAAAAAAGTTTTTGTTGCTTGGTAACTTATTTTAGTAACCTGTAAGTATTGTAACTGCTAATGGCTTTTCATCGAAATTCTAAATATTGGATCACAACATCTACCTGCTGCATTAATGTCAAACTTTGTTTTGTAACTGGAAATAAATGCACATTTTATGAAAAACAGAAATTTCTGAGTTTTATTATTCTTGAAAATAAGGAAAATTCTAATTTTGAGAAGGGATTTAAAAAAAAAACCGCTACATGATTTAAAAACTATGTCAAAAGCATACAAATCATTTTGTAATTCTAATTAAACCAATTTCAAATTTATAATTAAAAGCAAAAACATAAGTGTAACTAAACCTCTCTGTATTGTTATATGGTATTTCAGTCAAGGGCAGGATAGGGTACAAATCTAATCTGTCACAGCTAGTAACATAATAGTAGCGCTGATAGAGTTTATTAAAGATAAATGCATACCTAATACCATAATCTCATAGGTGTAAGTGTTTTGACTCAGTAATGACAGGTCTTAACAATTGTCTCCATAAAATCCTAAAGAAAGTTTTTGGTTTGCTGCATCTTATTCTAATGCATGCATGTGTCACTAATTGCAGCTTGTCAGATCACACGACTCAGAATCTACACTTCCAAGAAAAACAGAATTTCTCCTCAGGGAAATGTACAATTGATTTCCTAACCCAGGTTGCCAAGGTCAGTATCAACAATTTTATGAAAAAGACTGCAGCAAAAGACACTTAAAAGTGTTAAAAATATGTGCTACAGGAGGGTTGTTAATTTAATCAACTGTTTCGAGAATTATACATCAGTGGGCAAAACTCGAGCTACATTTCAAAATTATAAATTCCAAAAACAACTGTTACATGTAAATGTGTTTTCTTCAACATGCAGTGACAAACGCAGTAGAATTCATTTGCTGTATCTGATGTCAATATTAGGAGAAATCTAAGTTGCCCGGAAAACACTCGAGTGAAAATGCAGACCTCACGAAACTGTTAAACACACTCCCTCACCCTTTAAATTCTACCTGCAACATAATAGTGTTCCCAAAGGCCAAAGGAAAATTATCTTACCATGGAACAAAACTTGGAACCATCGCCGTGTCTTGGTTATGTTTTTGAGAAATAAATTCAAGCAGTTCATTTTTCAACTGTCGAAGAATATTCACTCAGAAAACAGTTTCTGTGACTTCACAATAAAGTTGAGTAAAAAGGGTACAATAACGACTTCCCAAAAATATTTCTATTCTGCAGAACATGTCTACTTTCTGTGAAGATGAAGTTTTAAAGACAAAGGATTGGATGTTGCACACATAGCAGAGGAACGGGGATTAGGGATGAAATAATAGACAAAATTTGTCAATCGGTGGTGCAGTACAAACTTTGTGGAATTGTGCGAAAATATAAAGATGCAGCAAACGTAATTAAGCGACTTGATTTCAATCATATCATTGCAGTTCTCCAATGTTGAAGTCGAATGAGTGTTCAGAGCTGTGAATATATATAAAACAAAACTGAGGTATATACAATATTGCATATAGTTTTGAGCTGAAATTGTTTGGTGAAACTTGTTACTCCTATAAGATTCCACAAGATGTGTTAAAAAATAAAACTTCATCATCTTACTCCTTCAAATCAACAGATGGACCTTGTGTTGCGATGTCTTCGATTTCAGGAAAGTGGCAGCAGCAGAACAGGCAGATGAATATGACGATTATTGTTTGGCTATCTTTTCCTTCAATGAGTATATGTACAAGAAATAATAACTTTGTAAATCTAATGCTTTTAGCATTTATCCAGGATTTTGGCAGCTTTTAACTACTTATTACTTTCTCTAGCACATATACAATGTATATAGTAGATAGAGAAGGTATTGTATTCCACCCCAAAATTCAATACTGAGATTTCAATTGAAATACACCCTGAATCCAAAAATAACATTTTAGAAACATGTCCATGTGTATGTGTGTGCAGCATAGCTCAAAAACTTGGTATTTAACTTCAATATCTTCCAAGGAAGCAACATGCCGATTTTCAAGAAAATCCGCCACCCCAAGTAACTTTTACATGGAACATTTTTCAAAAACTTTTATTTTCTTAAAAATGGCTGATGATTTTGATTAAAATGCTATATATATATAAGATATTTTCATGACAAAGAAAATTTATATCTTAGATTTTAAGGAACAGCTTCTGAAGACCTCTTCATTATGGGTATTTTGCATAACTCATAGCCGTGAGAGATAGACAAAAACTTAATACACAAAAATACAGATCTTATTGAAACACAATTTATGTCATTCACATACATTATGTCGTTTCTGTGTAGTTAACCGTTTCAATTTTCAAGTCAAAAGTCGATCTTGGTTTCATTTCATTTTACACCTAGGAATTAGATGAGAATCAAATTTAAATTGTTTTCCTACTCGGAGCGATAGATTTTAAAAAAAAATTGACCATCGCTTTAGACTAATACATTTCCTCATTTATCTTTTGCTTACAAGGAAGCACGTAATATGAACCATTTCTGCTTCTGTTTGTCTCGATAAGCATGACATAGATTAAAAAATAATATTTTGTAGATAAGTTTGTTTGCTGAACAGCTAGAAAAACTCACATGAATTGAACACATCAGATTTTTAATTTTCTTTAGCAAATTTTGGAGAATTTCCAGTACTGAAATAGTGACAAATGCTGCCCACTGCTCTGCTATTAAACAGCTGAATGATGCTGCCATATGCGCTTCAGAAATAAAGAAGCGCTTAGCTTTGAGCACGTAAATACTGTTTATAAACCAAATGCTAATAAGCAATTGCTTGTCAAAGAGAAATAAATTGTTTAAGAATCTTGTTTCACATAAGCAATGACTATGAATTCGACTCTCCATCTAAATGTGTGCAACAACACAAGTGTAAGTTGCACAATAACCAATTCTGTTCATCCTTATTTTAATCCTGACATAAAAAAGCACATACTATGAGCCAATGTGATTGGTCATTAGTTAAGGTATACATTCACAGTATGTTAGTGACCAAAATATAGAGTCCTGTTTAACGTTTTATTTATCCCATTAGTGCCCAGTGCTACATTAAGGTACACATGACAACACTAAACAAACTAATTTACTGAACACCAAAGGACTTCAATAATCCTGCTGTGCTCATTTATGCATTGTGAACATGCCCCCCCCCCCCCATGAGTTAAGTTTTATTGAGCAGTAGTCCACTAAAAGGAGCTGTTGCTATTTGAATACAAACATTTTTTTACAGTATAATGGTCATCAGGATGTCGAGTAAGTATAACAATAACAATGCATATTTTATAATATTGGTTCACATACTGTAAATAGTTTGTTAAGGCCCAGTTATCACATATTATTTACATATATGCAACATTATTTTTACCACGGGGACAGATGTTCCATTATCAACGTTACATAAAAGTAACGCTAAGCACTAATGAGAGCACTCATTAGATTCAAATTCTACAACACCTAAACCAGTGACAAGAACGCAATTTCTGCAGAGGTTGGCCTGGGAAATAATGAAACCTCAAATTCAGTTCCCGCAAATTCCCAATGAATTACGGCGGCATGCACGTGTTATACTGGGCATAAATTCAACAATTATGCCGCAAGACAATCCCAGAGAAGGTTCCAGAGGACGCTGCTACGAGTGTGGAAGGCAGAAAGATAAGTCAACTAGAAAATGATGTTACAAATGTAAGAGGTGGATATGTTTGTCTCATTTGCATACCATATGCATTAACTGTCTCTGAAATAAATTATTCAAATGTTGTTTTGCAAATTGTATTTTCTTTCCATTCTCAAAGAAACATGTAAACAAGGAAAAACAACTAAAGAAATCCATTTGATACTCATTTCAATGAGCAATTAAAGAACTCAAATGGAGGACATTACTCCTCGCACTTCTCTAGGGTTAATCTGATGTAATTCTTCTTATAGAGCTTTGGCAGAGATTTTACAGCCAGGATTTGTGGTTTAGGAAGCTTTGGACAAATTGAAGGCAAACCTACCAAGGGCAATATCCTTACTGCACCACCTGATTTGAATATTTTGACAGATGATTCTGGGGATTATGAAGGAGGCATTCCTGACCTCAGTTGAAAGTTGGGGCTATATAGGCAACCTTCTGATGGACATATGTTTGTGAGCCAGATTCCCAATTTGAAACCAAAAGTAACAGAACTGTCGCAGAAAAGGAGGGAAGAATAGCATTCAAATATTGGGCATCAAGAAAGGATGAGATGCGAAAAACTAGCTAAAACATCCAAAGTGCATCACAATGCACTCATTGTCAACATCATCAAGAAAAATCACAAGATATTCTGACTGAGTTTAATTTCTCCTACAGCATCACTAAATGTATGGGGAAGAGCTTAACACCAACTTCCTATCTAAACAAATTGCCAGTTTCTCTTTACATGATCTGTTTGTAAAATTTGAAATACAGAAATAGCTGAAATTTGTGATAGAGTATACTTATTGCATCATATAACAAAATAATTTGGAGAAAATATTGCTGGCACTACCAGGCCGGTTCATGTTTACAGTTGTCACAGTTAAAATTATTTATCTAAATACAAGAGTCAGTCCCAAAAGCTTTTGGAATGGACAACAATTAGTTGTAAGCTAAAGCAGCTTTTTTGACTTCAAAAGTAAGTTCAGATAGCAACATCTGCAAGTCTGGGCGGGCTCCAACAATGATCATCAGTGCCGTGTGTATGTATAGCAGATGTTGCTATGTCATATAACAGGATGGATCTCAAGAGACAGCATTTCTGAGCTATGATTTTCTATGGCTTTTAAGCCACTTAGGGAAGAGATAATGCCTTGAAAGACCGCATCATGAATTTGGGGACCGTTGCCCTTTGCAATCCATCCCTTTTCAATCGCATGGAATAAGAAGGAATTCTCTCAAAGATGAAGATCGAGCAGGAAAACCGGTTATAGCAACAATGGATGAAAATGTGGTGAAAAAGTGCATGTTGCAGGAAGATCATTGTTGCACATATGGGCTAGGCTGAAGAAGTCCTAAATATTGGATCAGCAGCAGTGCAAACAATCCTGAACGAAAAACTCAACGCTCTGCAGATGCAGGATCCCACCACCTCACAAATGAGAGAAACAAGCACGAACGCAATGGTGCCAGGAAATAATTGAAAATTTCAATGGTGAAACACATTTAGCACTAATAGCTGACAAAGGCGGGAGTTACCAATAAGATCCAGAAACCTAACAACTACTATCGGTCTTTTAGGAGAAATCCCCCAACAAAAGTGAAGCAAGCAAGTGTTGGCAGGATGATCTGTTCTTTCTCAGCAATTTGCCTGATCGTGACAATTCCGCTTGAGGGACAAAAGACCATTAGTGTAAGAAAGCACATCACAAATGTGAAATTTTGTTGCACCATGACAATATCTGCCCAAACTGCACAAGAAACGGCCCCATTTCTGCAGAGATCAGGAGTCATAGATAGAGATATATATATATATATATATATATATATATATATATATATATATATATATATATATCTCTATCCTTCCTGCAGTCCAGGTCTGATCACATGCAACTTCCCCCCCTCCCATTTCCCAAAATGACATAAAGTTAGAAGGTGACGATTTAAGTCATCTGAAGAATGACATTCAGCATTTGAAAAATCGGTTTGAAAGGATGAGACAGTGTACAGAATCCAATGGAGAATATTTTGAAAAGATGTAATGATTGGTTATACTATTTTAATGCGTCCATTCTCAAATCTTTTCGAGTGACCCTCATACACTTACTTTACACAAGAATGCTGAGGTACCTTTATATTCCGGGTCTCCGCATTTCTATCAATAAGGAGATCTGTTTTATGACCATACACTCTGACTAGAACCACATCTTCTGAGTAATCTTGGTGAAAGCAGCCCAACAGCTTGTTTGTGATGCCATCTGTGAATATCTGGAACAGCAAAACATTTCTTAGCATTAGTACATGCATTCCCTTAGTTTGTTTCACAGCCTTGAGTAAGTATTTTGAGTATTCATTGTCAGATAATACTGCAAGGGAATAAATTAAAAATAAATCCAACATACAAGTCTTTCAAAATAGTATATCTATTATCATTTACTTTTACTTTTTGTTACTTTATCTACAGCAGGTCGAAAGGATTAATGCATTCCATCCAGCGATAAAATATTGTAACAGGTGAAAATATCAGTTACTGGATTTAACCAAAAATACTGTTTTGAGGTTCCATGAATAAAACATTTAGGAACACCCATAGTGCAGTTTGAGTGTGTAAATAGCATAAACTCGAAAACTAGGTAAATACCTTGTCGCGAGCCCAAACTCGGCGGACAGCGATGGACTTTTTCGGGCGTAAAAATTCTTAGCGTGGCTTTCTTCGGAAGGAAAGAAATTCGGTGGTCCTATGTCATAGATTTACGACTGGTGAAGGAACATCAAGCATGATAAAGAGGTTTCTGAATAACATTTCCGATCCTTCAAGCCCAGTGTAGAATGGGACGCTAGACGCTATTTTGACTAAAAATACGTGTAACTTGTTACAAGCAATACAATATTTATTTTTCGAATAGCCTATGACGCCGCTTCATTCTGAATAAATTCTCTCATTCTGAATAACTAATAAATCACAAGATGGAAACTCAGTACACAAATATATACATATACAGAGTGGTTCAAAATTCAACTGTACAAATTTGAAAGAATGTGAAAGGATCATAAACATTTAGAAATAGAGAACTTATGGCCCGCGGGAGGGTTTGCTGTGTAGCAGATTACCGCTTGGTATGTCTATCCGCTGCTGGCTTACCTGTCGTTGGCGGTAAAGTTGCCTCGCTCCGTCTACTTCAACAATGCGTTTATTTCAGTAGATTTTACAGTTGAGTTCGTTGTGGCGATGCCTCGGTTAGCTGTATGAAGATTATTAATTTTATTTGTTACCGCCAGAGCTTTTTCAAGATCAAACCGGTGGTCGTCACTACTACACCTCGGCTTCTACTCAAGGATTTGTGCTTCTCCACCTTAATAGGGTAGGAAGACAAAAGAGAAGCACACATCAACTTGGCCGGGTGGTCAGATAAAGCTACCTCAATTAAAAATGTGCCATTGGTGACCTTCCCGCAAATTCTGTCCAGTTCTTTTTGGATATAAAATGGACTGACATCCTTCATGACTCTGTCTCGCACAGAAGTCGCATTACAAAAAATCGTGTTGCTCAAGGGCGTAAGCGCAGAGAAGCCATAATAGTATAGTTCCCCCTTCTGGAACCGTCGGCGTCAGCCTGCCTCCGATGGAGATAAGAAAAAGAACCTGAATCTTCCGGTCTGTGCCGGCCTAGAGCACCCTCTAGAGGCCTTATCTCAAGGAGTGTTTCAGAGGAGTTACTCTCCAACTATCACTACATGCCGGTATGCGATATTTTCACCGAAGGCAGGCCCGACTTTATGACCCTACCACTGGAATAACCGCCAGTGGCCGCCTCTATAGACCAAGTCTCAACGGAGCGCGGAATCAGGGGACTTGTGGTTGCTTACATCGAGCCGTAACAGGTCGCCGGATCAACCCAACCACTCACGGCCGCCGAGCTGCTCGTGGGATACGCCTCCTTTGACATCGTAACGGCTCCGCATCTAATGTCGCACGAAAGGGATAGTAAAGAGACCTCGTAGAGCACACTTGTTGAAAGCTGCGCCGAAACCGTGGGACAGGAACCACGAAAATAGGAAAGATCCCTGTTGGTACGATAGTTCATAAAACTAAAGACCTTAAACTTAAGAATGTTATAAACCTAGAAGGGGAACAGCCTATCATACTAGAGAATGTAAGGGGTAACAAGAAGTTGAATACAACGTGGATGAGACATATGGGAATGAGCGGATGGCAATGAGGGCGACTGGCTCGGGCACCCCAAACCTGTACACACACAAAGCAAGCTCCTGGGGAGACAGGCGAGGAAAGTATGGCCAACATCGACTTAAACTTTAAAGCAACCTATTAACGCAGTAAGAGAGCATATAAGCTCATTTAAAGGATGATCTAGTCATTATAGTCTCCATGACTCATAAGAAACCTATCTATCTGAGGAACTAAATGTAAAAAAAGATGTTTAATTTGTTCCAGTATATCCAGAACATACTGTTTCTTATGAAAGTTACAGGGGAAAAATTGCAATGACTAATATTCCATTCGGTTATTCCGAAGACATATACTTATAGCACTTGTGACTCATATTATGCCAAAGCAGACAATTTAAAAACTGAAATTAAAGGAGAAAGGGACAATGATAGGAAGAAAAAATTGGAAGTAGAATTACGAAAATTAATGAAAGAACACTTATTTCATAAAAGACAAGCGGAAGTTTTTTTTTATGAGAGGAAGAAGAAAAACAGAAATACAAGTAAAGGAACTATCGAAAGGGAAGCAATATGCATGGATTGCGGAAAGTTTTTACAGTTGCCGAACATTTCATCCAATGAGGTTTATTACAACAGACAGCTTTCCATGTATGCATTCAACATACATGTCCTTTCTTCTGCAGAAAGCGTATTTTACTTCTATCCGGCAACCGAAGGGAAGAAAAGAAGTGAGGTGTGCACTCTTCTGCACCACTTTATGTACAATTTTCTTCGCCCAACAGTGAAAACACTTTTGTGATTCCTGCAATGGCCAACAAAAGAACTTTACATTCTTCAAATTTCTCTACAATTTGATTAATGTGGAAGAGAAACTTGAGTCTGTCAAAGTAAAATTTCCAGTTCGAGGGCATTCTTACATGGAATGCGATAAAAATATGGGATTGATAAACAGCAAATCAAAGCAGAACTTCCAAAAGACTGGGTTTATATTTTTAAACAAGGTCGCCAGAATCTCACCACCATTTACATTGTTGAAGTTTTTTCCGAAAGTGGTCATTGTTTTTAGATGATACAGAATATGCCACAAAGTCAAGCTTCCCTACCAGGCCAATAAAAGAAACACAGTTTACAAGGGAACTCTACGTTCGATTTAGGGATGCTTACAACGACATGTGGGAAAATTATGGTTGTTTATAAGCAATTGTTATGAAATTAAATAGTGGATATATATTTCATGCCAAAAATAAGATGCATTATAACAACATCTGATAGTTACGCTTTTAATCTTACAAATGCTCTCCTGTAAAATTTAGAAAATGTTGATCAGTTCCCTTTTTTTTCCCCGTATACTCTTCATTTGCTGTTAATATCAATCACATAAATATGAATGGTTGTTTGCGAATGTATAGCATAGCTAGGGGCGGTGATTTTCGCAAATGCGATATGGCGCGAAATGTTCATAAAGCCTTGTACTCTTGTAATTTCTTTTTTCATAACTCTAAATCACATTTTAATGTATTTTGAAAACGCGATAAAATGCAAAATTGACTTGAAATGCAAAAAATATACTAAAATGCTATATAAATGCGAAATCGCCTATTTTATTTTAAATATACTTTCTTTTCTTATAGAATTTGCTTCTGCTGAGTTTGTACATCCTTGGAATGCTTATGATTCTGACACACTTGTCCACCGCACTAATCTGGAATCTCCTCATCCCTCATCTGTTTGTAAAATACACATTATAAATCAGAACTTGGCATACACAAATAAATCAATTCATAATTATCAAATTTAAATACCAACCATATTTTCTTGTAAACATATATTAAAGAAAGGGATTCTAATCTATTTACAAGAATGAGGACACTGGCAGTATGTATCCTTTGACACATGATTTTTATTTCACACGCTTACTGTTTAGGTCAACAATATTTTATTATTTTAGCATTGTTGTTTGTATCATTGTTATTGTCGAGAGTTCAGTTCCCGTAAGACCGTCGCACATATTACCGAATGTTGTCTCTTTTCGTCGCGTAGGTCTAGTCAACAAGTGCTAAAATGGTGAGATCGAAAATATATATAAAACAGCGGACAGAAAAGTATAAACAGGAAAGCTTATATGTCAGTGATGGTAATATTTTAATGTGTAAATTGTGTAATCAGCGCTAGAGTAGCAAAATAAGGAAGGGCGTTTTAGACAAGCACGTTAAAAGTCAGGGGCATATCAGTGCAAAAGAATGTTTTAAAAATACATCAGAAGAGGAGCAACGTGGAGTACAGCGACAGGCCACCATTCAAAAAATGCACGATAAGGTGAAAGTGCAAAATCTGAAGAAAGGGAAAAAGGAAAGAAAGAAAGAAAGAAATTGTTCAAGATACAGCGAAAATGTTTTTGGAGACTAATATCCCTCTTACCAAAGTGGACCATTCAGCTTTTCGGGAGTACTTGTCAAAGTACCTATTTTAATGACGTATACCACATATATAGTTTTAGCTATTTCTTTAAAAGAGAGAGAGAGAGAGAGAGAGAGAGAGAGAGAGAGAGAGCCATAAATTAACGAGGTCATTTCCGCGTCTATACTTTACAAATACATATAAAATTAGAATTAAATAAAATGTCTGAAAATTAAACATGGAATTAAATCAGGGGTGTCAAATAACACAAAATAATATTAAATGCCTATATTAATTGATAGGTCATTCATATTATTTTTGTAGCATAACAGAGATATTGTGCTTAAGTCGTTTAAGCTAATTTATTTTAATTTTGCGTTCAGAAACATGCAACTAACTACATTGCGACGTGAAAATGAACCTAGCTGTGGAGAAGCAATGACAACCGAGATTAAGGAGTGCCTACAAGGCAAGCCCGTTGTTGCAGAGAAACCTCAGACAAGTAGTGGAGATGTGCTTTTGCAGTTATATTCCGAACATTGTGTGATAAAGCGAATCAGGACGTATTTCTTTGTAACTTTCTTGACAAAGCAAATGATACTACTTTAGCAGAACAATCTTTGACACTTTAAAAAAATATATTTCATATGAAAATGTACTTGGGTTCAGCTCGATACATGGGGACATGCTTTGGAGCACTGCGGACTATAATTGCTTACCATCTTATGCACTTTCAATGTTTTGTGCACAAGGTAAACTTACTTGGAGATGTAATTTTAAAAGAAATGCCACAACTTTGTTTCTAAATTAAAGATGGCTTTCCTACATTCGAAAAAGTGAAAGTACTTATACAAATTTCTCGAGGAAAATTACCCAAATCTTCCAGCAGTGGTACTTCCTTCCCCCGTATTCACCCGCTGGAATTTATGGTTTCAATCTGTGGGATATGTCAACAAAAATTTGGATGCTTCAAAAGATTTTTTTTTTTTTTTTTTTTTTTTTTGAATCTTTGATGAAAATGTTTTAAACAGTAGTTCTTTATTCCTTCTAAATATTTTAATGATGAAAATAATTACTTTTAAATACAATGTCAGGCTAAATGTAGCTCAGGTCTCAGTCACAATTAGTAAATTGGAGGGCTCTTCTTACCCTTTTGCACATAAGTTGTGGGTGTGTTGTTAACTTTATGCACTGTGCTGAAAAGGTGTGCTACAGGATGGTTACCTACAGACATATTACAACTCATGGGTTCTTTAGTAAATGAGCATGTACAAGTAAAATGAAAAACACGTTTATAGAG
Organism: Hymenopus coronatus; assembly: GCA_030762935.1. Lineage (NCBI taxonomy): Eukaryota > Metazoa > Arthropoda > Insecta > Mantodea > Hymenopodidae > Hymenopus > Hymenopus coronatus. The sequence goes on from CM060897.1 coordinate 36,973,349, forward strand.
CTTAAATGCAATAACTATTGAGCAATCACATGCAACAAATATTTTTTTGGAAGAGGTTGGTAAGCTTTCTAATTCTATCACTGCTGGTGGAGTATTGTCAATAGCTTTGAAAGATTTAGCTGAAAGTAAAAGAAATGTCCCATTTTTTCGACGTATTAATATGGATAGTTTTGTTGAGGGAAATTATATCTTCATTCCCAACTTTAGAAGTTATGCAGCAAAAATAAATAAATAAATAAAATGTATGCAACTGCTGTTGGCTGTTAAGCTCAATAGCTGGAGTTTGCCCAAGCAGCTCTGCAATGTATCTGGGGTTCTAACTAAAGCGTAGATGCTGAAATATGTTTCAGTAAGTATAATTTAATTGTAAGTGACAGGAGAGCACGAATGATGGAACAAAATATTGAATTCTGTTCTATGATTTCATTTAACCGGGTTACTGGTTCATGGATTGCACAATCAAAGTTAATTATAATTTTGTATTTTCTTTTATTATTTTGATTTTACAACAGTATAGATCTGTCTTTTTTGTGTGTTATTCTTTGCTGGTATTAATCTGTTCTATTTTCTGTTTGTTGCTTCAAACTATTTTCATTTTAAATAAAGTCACAATTCATTTCGCGCATATTTATCTCAGTATCAACTTTTTACTAATGTGATATTAATGCCACATTAAAGTTTTTTCATGAGACAATATCTGGTTATCAGAATCGATTCATGATGCACGTTTTTCTTCAAAATGCTATAAAATGCTAAATTTCTGATTTCAAAATGCTCTAAAATGCTAATTGAACATGTATTAATGCTACAAAATGCTAAATGCACAGATAAAAATGCTAAATTTCCTACTTCAAAGTGCTAAAAATCACCACACCTAAGCATAGCAAAATAGAACTGTCTACGCATTATTCACATTTAAACATCGAAAATACGTATTCTGCATTCATCAGAATATCCTGGACATAAATAAAATGAAGTAATCTGAGCTATTCGGACAGGTCAATGTATGTTCAACAATTTCAAATTCAAATCACTGAAACGAGCTTTCTATAGGGAAATGCGCAACTGTACATTGTCTCATTGACATAAAGTCTCAAGAGCACAGTTCTCAGCCGTCTTCCTCAGTGAAGCACTGAAGAAAGTCGCAGTTCCATCCCGTGCTTAATCTGGGCTGCAAGCTTTTGACTTGTACCCATACAAGCCAGAAAAATTTCCAGAGGAAGCATTTCAAATTGCTGATATGGTTGCAACTGCTGAGGCAGAAAGGAATGAAGGAGATAAACCCCACGGCAGAAGATGTGCTCGGGTTGATCTCCCACAGAAGTATAACAACAGTCTTGAAGCAGAATGAGCCGTTTCCAGGAGCATCCTTTGAGGAAATTACTCTTGTGCCCATCTTGGATGCAGTACCATCTAAGCGCAGAAAGAAAATAGCTGAATCTCTTACAGAATCGAATAGTGGCCAAGAGAAAGAGCTAGGTCACCGTGAATTAAAAGCAAGAAATCCACTCCAAGCACGTCAGAAAATGACTAATTATTGTGTTGAGCGTGCAATAAACGGTTGCATGAAACTTGTACAGTGGAAGAAAAGGTGTGCAATACTGCGCAAAAGCACTCTGCGTTTCTATGGAAACAGTATATCATTTGTTTATCATTAAATGCATTTATAAGTTTTATTCTGTATTTTTTTCTTTATAATGTCATTACATTTGCTTTCTGAATTATAATTTAGCTACAGTGTATCACAAATGCACTTAACTAGTGCTTGGATCTCCTTCCGGTATTAATCATCTAACTAGACTATTCTTTAAAAGAATCCAAAACGCATATAATTACTAATGGTAGCGTAACTCAACTTTATATAGAAAATGCTCCTCAGTGCCAAACAAATTTCTAATTCTATCTCACTTTTTGATCCTTCAAACCTTAAATTGCTTATCTCCCCGCGATCCCCTCTACATGTACTTGAACAGCCTAAAAGACAATGTTAAGAAAAGCAACAAAAAGTTAGGCCTTTTTCGGGAGTATCTATAGGAACAACCCCGAGCATATAGCACAACCTACCTCCCCCATCCCAAATTGAAAACACCACCAAAGTATCCTGATGCTAACCGCATCAAACATCCGTGGGATGAATTAAGAGACCAGGATCAGGAAACAACATATAAATAGCAAAAGTTAAATGAAACAGCTACTACAGATGGAACGGCAACTTATTGGTTAAAAAATCACAAAGAACTTAGTACACTCTACGCCACATATATTAAGCGTGTTTATATACAGGAGAGGCAAGCAACCTCGCTACTAAACATGGAGGAAGTAACTCCTTCTATGTTCTTCATAACCTGGCAATAGAGTGTGTATGAGTAGTTATGTCCGGCTAAATATTTCCATTCACAGAGAAGATACAGTTTTTATTTTATTTGTACAACGATACTTCTATCGGAAATAGTTTTGTCATGTAGCTTAATGTACTCTTTTTTTAATTCTAGTTCAGGCAATTTTGACCATGTACCATATTTATGTAACAATAAACAAATATGGATTTAATTTTTTTCGGTTCGAATATTTTAGTCCATATGTGTATATAAAGTTTCTAGCGTGTTTGGTGCTGCACTCTATCGAGAATAACGCGATACGCTCTGAACAGCTATGCTCAGTTGGTGCCTGACTTGCCAGGTGGTTGCTGAAAATGTGCAATTGTTTGGGTTTTGCTACTCCAGAAACAACAAATATGTTAGTTCAGTGATTATTAAGCAATTGCATACGAAATTAATTCTTTTTTACAATATGAAAGGTGACTTATGAACATTCTTTTAAACTATGCTTTTTTCTACCACCACCCCCAAAAAACTAACGTTCTTGACGAGTGGTGTTTAAGAGCGCACAACTTCGAGGTTATTAACGCTGTCTTAAAACAAACGTGGCTAAACTCAAGAGATAAAAATCAATAAAAAGAACTAATCAATAATAAAATAATACCTAAAATCCAGTGTAAATAAAACTACCCTGGGAAAAACCGAAGATAGATGCATCTAGAAACCCACTGGAACAATGGAGCTAAAAAGGCGGGGTGGGGGGGTAATAACAATTTAAAACCATACTTACCGGACTAATAATATCGGTCACTACAAATAAAATCAAAACTAGATTCTTACTGTAAAACTCTTTTCGATAAAAATGTAAAAGCCGTTGCCACCGCTCTGACATCGTCCGCAAAGACCTCCGAAGGACTTTCCGTTCTTGAGATAAGTACTATTTTGTTATTGTGCAATATTGCAACACAGTAAATTTAACTGATTAACTTTTAATTATTCACCTCCTGCTGCATTGACATTGTAAAATAAATACTTCCGGTATGTATATAAACAGAAAACCACAAATGATTTTAAAGTAACTTAATTTCATACGGGATGTGGAGCTGAAGAAGCATTTACAACATTAAGCAAATTATTAATAGTCATTAATAAAAGGACAATAAACACTTCATAACTAAGATACATAAGTATAGTTCCCTTCTTGTCTTGCTTGAGATTTTAATTCACAAAGCACAAAAAATAAATAGGACCTTTTTTTAATGTTACCAAAACATTTTGAAATATATCCAGTTTAGACATCAAATTTCTGTTGGAATAAAATCGTTTCGCTAAGCACAGTTTTCTATTCGTAAGCTTCCTTTAAATACACTTTCTAAGACTAAAGGAGCGATTTGGAGTATATTTTATGCTTTATGGTACTAAGGTTTATCAAATGACCCAGTAATTCAAGCGTGAAGGTTTGACTTTGAACCTTTTTTTAAATACACACTTCAGTTCCAATGTGTAATAACGAACGTTCAGAATCAAGTGCTGCTTCCAGAAACAACTATTTCAAGACAAAAAAGCTTTTAAATGTTTGACATTTTTACTTGGGGTGGGGGTAATTATATTTATCGTTACGAAATATCGTTACGATAGATATAATACGATAAATGTTGAATTTAAGATATTTATCTGACTTTTTCCCCACCCATGATAATTGCAAATTATAATTGTTCAAGTTTATTTCCTCGATAATCCACATAAAAAATTGTAAGAAGGGTTTCATTGCATATTTTATTACTGGAGGTTGAAGCGATACTAGAGTATTCAAAAAGGCCACTCTATGATTTCTTCGTAATTCCAAACTCTACCTGGCATTACGATAAACGAATGCCTAACTTAATACTTAAAAAAAAAAAACTTAATTGCCTTCTGGAAAATCCAAACGAATAGTAATAAATTCCTTGGTAAATCCCTAAAACCACAAAATAAATAGCAACAATAAAAAATTTGCCACCAATCGTGTGTATTAACAAGATTTAAGCTTTTGTATACCCCTGACGAAGCTGAGGTTTAACAGTTAAGTTGGTACATTCAGTGGTGCGGGGGGGGGGTGGAAAGAAAGAAAAGAATAAACAATTAGAGAATTACCAGTTTGACTTCCAGAGCCATTCACAAGCCAGCGTATGTTATCGTGCCTGATTTTTTATTAGCAACAATAACATCGAATTCGCTATTATTCATCGGCGTATGCCACTATGTACTGTTTATGTCACTTCTAGACACAATAGAAATATGCATAATCAGCTGTTTAAAGCAATTCTTGCAATTTAGCAACCATGATATAGCCAAACATTACGCGAAACCATTAGAGCTGTATTACTAAAAATAAAGATAGTGGTGATAAAGAGGAAACGTACAAATATGACGCGGAGGAAAAGCCGCTATGTCTTCCAGGCGAAAACACCGGAGGACTACGCGCGCCTCCTGAGTGAGCTCAGGAAGAAGGAAATCCCACACTACTTTTGGTCTTGACAAAACCAGAGACCTTAAACGACTCATAAGGGGCCTACCGATAGACACGTCCACCAAGGAGATCGAAGAGGACCTAATCCGCCAAGGTATAACCCCTAAACTCTCAGCTCACCAAACCCGCTCCAGCTGGGCAGCAGCCCACAAGAACCTCCATCTCCCTCTTCCTAGTGATAGTGGAGCGGGTCAACGATCCGGAGACCAAGACAGATCGGGTAACCTCGATCTGTTATCTCCGGGTCTCGGTAGAAGCATCCCGACGTCCTGGCAGTCCCGCACAGTGCCATCGATGCTTGGGTTTCAAACACTCAAGCACATATTGTCACCGGATACTGCGCTGCCTTAGGTGTGGTGTCAAACAACCCGCTCCTTGAAGAACGAGCCCAAGTGTGCCAACTGCAGCACATCGCCTGCTACAGAGATTGCTCTGTGAGGCTGAAGGTCATCGCGTCGTCGAGACCCACCCCAACGGAACCTCAACCACAAGCCTCTCAACCGAGAAGGGAGGAACACCAGAGGACAACATCACCAGCGACCCAGAGCACCAAAGCCAGACCACCGGCAAGGCAGGAGCCCCCAGCATAGCAGGAGGCATCACCAACACCAGCACCACGGGGCACCATTGTACTCGAGTAAGGTCTTTGGAAGGGGAAAACCACCGAACACCCCCGTCACACAACACAAGTGTCAATCTAAACCGGTCAACCCAAAACCCAGTCTGAAGAGGCAGAGAACCCAACGCGAATCCGATTCCGATCGGGAGGTACCTGCGGTAACCGGTCCAGCGTCGGCGCCAACGCGTGTCTCCCGTGAGGAACGGCCAGCGGTGGATGCTCCATCTCCTCAACCAACTTTAACCCCACCCTCCGCCGTACCTGCTGTGGATGACGCGGACCTCTTAGGGTGGCTTCAGCAGTTGCTGCTGAACCACGCCGCTAGAGTCCCGGATCTCCTCACCAGGTACTTCCAGGTTACAGATCCAAACAGCAAGTCGAATGAATCAGCATCAATTATCATTATTAAAATGCAGGAAATCGGTTTTGGTCTAACTGTTCTCCACATAAAGATAACTGGCATACGAATTGGGAAGAAAGTGCGGAGCAACAGAAAGGTTCAATTCTGAGCATAAACTCTCCGGAAAAAGGGTATGCGGGTTTTAGGAAACGATTCAACCTAACAATGACAATACCTGAAAACTCGTCTAGGTACCGCACATCTTAAGCAAATCCGCTCTTTATTCAAGAGTTTTATGACCATCTTGAAAGTCATTGATGACCACAATTTGAGGAATTCCCCTAATGCGATATGGAATTGAGATGAACCTGGGTTGATGTTATGGCTTGATCAAAGATTGTTACAGGCACTGGGGAAAAATACATCTACAGAATAGTTTATGCCGAATAGGGGAAATCATCAACAATCCTCGGTCGTGTAATGCTGCTGGGAGGTCTGGAACACTTCTAGTAGTTTTCAAATCCGGCATTAAAAACTGGTACTCACTATGTTTATCCAACCTTTTAGAGTAGCTTCTACTATGGCATCAGTGATGTTTTTGTAACATGGATACAAAGTTTCATCAGATCAATTCCATCTGCTAGACCTGTCCTGTTGATGGATTCTCATGCCTATCATTTGTCTCTAGAAGCACCGAATTGGCTGAGGAAAACATCATTTTGGTTACCTTTCCATCGCATACGACGCAGCTTCTACAACCACTAAATATCACAAAACACTAAAATATGCTGGAAAGTAGAACTCGATACGCACATTAACAAGAGGGCACCAAATAGATACGATTTTCATGCACTATTCAATGATTCATAAAATAAAATCATCCTCTCCTCAAACAATTAAATCCGGGTTCAAGAAGACCGGGATTTACCCTTTTAACAGAAATGCAATTCCACCACAGACCCTAGCGCCCTCTTCAGTAGGTGCTGTCGATTCCTGTGTCTGGATTATCTAACATTCCCCAATGTGAGGAACACTCGCAGAAATCACAATCTGCACAGATTTACATTTACAATACCTTTTTTGCATTAAGTAATCTAAATCATATTCTGAAATGCTGATGAAAATGATATTAACATACATTTTCACTGTTTACAGTCATTTGTTTCAGGGTAGCCTAAAGGCATTTGACAAAAATATTATTTTTAAAAAGCTACTCTTTTGTCCATTTCACTATAAATTGCCAGGATACCAGTACCACCTGTGTGCCAGAATTTCACCCTGCATCCTTTACATGCAGTTAGTTAATATGGGGCTGTTGCTTTTAAACACACTTAAAAACTATCAATCTGGGCTCAGTTTTAATTAGGCTGCACACATTTTGGGCATCAATTTAGTCATCAGAAATGGTTATATGCTGTTAATTGATGAATTAAGAGGAAATAGCATCACGAATAAAGAAAGACAGTCTTGTGTTGTTTGCTTTAGTTCAGCATATATTATGTACATTGGAAAAACACTAATACGGAACAAGTGAGGCAAATATTTAAGATATGGTTGCTACATTTGTTTCCAATTGCTTTTGGCAGAATAACAGTAATGTAATTATTGTTGTATAGATATGTTAAGTGTGATGGAAATGTTGGTAAACTCATTTGAATTAATTATTTTTAATGTTGTTTTCATTTCAGTAGCACTACTTTGTTTTCAATGTAATATAAGAATCAGCAAATAGCTGTGCAAATAAATAACCTGAATCATGTCACAGACACCATGTCTGCCCAAATAATAATCTGGCTAGCTAATTAATACTTGGGGCGAGCTGCTTGGTTATGAATTGTTATGAATTTTTACAATGTTTTCCTTATCATGCAGTAACAAATGTTTTTTTTTATAATCTCGCTAGCTAATTAATACCTTGGGGCGACTTGCTTGTATACGAATTTTTAAAATGTTTTCCTTAATCATGCAGAGACAAATGCAGAGTGGAAAAGCTAAAGGAGCTAAGTGTCAAAATGCAAGAACGTGAGTTATACGGGTAGTCGTGGTATGTGCCAAGGCCAATTGCCAGCTACTAGGTACAAGGGCCTCCTTTAGTTCAAATAGTTTGTACAACAAGGAGGAGATAGCGCTAGGTGTGTTTCAACACCTATTGCAGTGAAAATGAAGCTTAGTGCCCGCCAGAGGTTCTCGCGTTGTTCAGTGACATCAAGCAAAAGTTGTATCTCATTCTGTATTGTTACAATGGATATGGAAATACATATTGAAAACATTTACTTATGCAAATTGGTTACAAAAAAGCAGGAGCAACTGCCTATAAGGACAACCGAGGTGGTGTAAAATCCTTTTTAAGTTTACCTTTCAGTATAGATAGGAGTATTAATTTGGTTCCAAGGGAACAGAGTCACTACAACCGCCATAAATCTGAAAAGGAATACACGAGTACTGATCTGAAGATCAACATACTTTGGGTGATCCTTTTTGAAGATATCATAAAGAGCATTGTTACCTATACATTTTACCGTAAGGGTTTTCTTCGGGACTTCCCCAACGTGTCTTTTAGAAAGTCGCGAGTCAACACTTGTAAGGCTAGTGGCCGGCTTCATATTGAAGTTAAAAGTAAAGATGCTGCCAAAGCAACAAAAGCTAAAATTGAACAGGAACTCCACAAGGCACTTTTAATGATGAAAAATTATGCCTAATATTAAAACATGCACCATCACTTTACACTTGCAAATCCCCAAGTTAACCCGTTCTTTTATGTTCTATTCTCGGCAGTGAGAATGCTACAATTTCGGTATTCACAGTTGTTTTAAATTTTGTTTCTCAAATAACATTTTATTTGTCAACGTTGATACCATGCATGATATCTTGTCTCTGAGGAAAATTGTTAGAAATTAAAGAGTGTAGCATTCCTTGTGTTGTAAAGTTGAGAAGATTTTAAACGAATGGAACATTTTATTTCTTTCTTAATGCTTTTATTTCATTGTGCAGTATATGTTCTTTTAATTGCAATAATTTGCTTACTCTGTACTTGTGAATAATATCTTAACCAACGTTATTACAAAAATGCACAAATAGTATGATTGATAAAACTTATGTGAAGCAATCTTATGTGCTACAAAAGCAATGAAAGAGGCTTCTAGGTATACTATGTTATTCAGAAAGCACTAACATGATGAAAGGATTGAAACTCTTTAGCCAAAACTTCTTGTTTCAGAGTGTTTTTGGGAGAGATAATGAGAAATGGTTGATGAAACACAAAAAGATTTGCTTCGATGGGTTTCGCTTCAGACGGACGAGTTCACAACTTTCACTTTGCTCAGTCACTGGGTATAAAGCACTCAGTTTACAAAGACAAAGAAGAGGTAGGCTATGATTAATTGCTGTCTTTTATGGGTCAAAACCCTGAAATTAGATCGAGATAATCCCAGGGGTTACTGTAACAGAGGACGAGGACTATCCCGTCAGGAGGTGAAACTGTCTGATTTATTTGAGAAAAAAATTACGACTGAAAATCAATTGTTTATACATTCCATATGAATGAGTTGGGTATAAAACTTACTAATAAATCAGGGAATGTTAAGTGTTTTGACCTCAGCAGAGAAAGGAGTAACTGTAAAAGTTAACGCGTGCAACAATGCTGAAGGGAGATTCCTTCCATCTGTTCTGGTTGTGAAAGAAACAAACAAGAGAACGGCGCGGATTCTACAAAAGGCCACACCCCCAAAAACAATCTCTCCGCTTCAGAGAAGAAGGCCACCAAGACACTGAATGATGATGGCAGCATCATCATTCTCCCGGCAGACAAAGGGAATGCTTCAAAGGAAGCATACACCACAAAAATTGCAGAAATGCTTGACCCGCACACCTACAAGAAACTTCAAAAGGATCCAACTACTCGGATTCTAAGGACTACCAACAGCCTCATAAAGAGCTCTTCGTGGCAGACAACGTAAAACATCGGAGCTGCAAGAGTGAAGCACTACCGCCAAGACTCTATGGATTGCCAAAAATCCATAATGAAGACGTTCCACTGCGACCTATTGTTAGTGCTATTGGATCTGCCACATATAATATCTCCAAACATTTGGCTACTCTATTACAAGAACACATTGGCAATACTCCTTCATACATCAAGGATTCCAGACACTTCATAGAAAAACTGGATTCCATAGAACTGGGAGCAGTAGACCGACTGCTCAGCTTTGATGGCATCTCTTCATTCACAAATGTTCCTACCGCCGAGGCCCTACAGCACATCGCCGAACTTTTCCCACCGACATAACCGACCTTTTTCGTCACTGCCTGACGACGAACTATTTCCAGTGGAATAATACTTTCTACGAACAAATTGACGGCGTCACGATGGGCAGTCCATTGAGTCCGGTGATCGCTAATTCATGGAGAAGTTTGAAGATAAAGCCCTTAGGACAGCAACACACAAAACCAAAAGTGTGGTTTAGGTATGTGGATGACACTTTTGTCATCTGGAGCTAAGGAGAAGAAAAGCTGGAAGCTTTCCTTCACCATCTGAACAGCTAAAACGCCAGCATACAGTTCACCATAGAAAAAGAAAAAGATGGTAGTCTTACTTTTTTGGATGTCATAGTAACTAGAGAAAGTGGGTTACGTTTGGGATACACTGTTTACCGGAAACCCACCACACAGACATATCTGCACAAAACCTCTAACCATCATCCCCGACAAAAATTCGGCATAATTAAGACGCTCACTGAAAATGCCAACAAGATCTGTGAGACGCAAAAACTAGAGAAAGAAATCAGACATTTAATCGAGGCCTTCAGTAACAACAGCTACACACACAAAGAAATAACAAGAGCCCGTCATCCAAGGGTTCCTTCAGCCAGGAAACACAAAAAAGAACAAACAAGAGCCACCGTATGCTTACCATGCATTAACAAAGTCACGGACCGTATTGGTAAATTGCTTCAATCACACAACGTAAGGACCATTTATAAACCAACAAGAAAACTGAAGGACCTACTCAACTCGGTAAAAGACAAGCGACATCCACATTGCATAGCAGTTTACAAAATATCTTCTAGTTGCGGACAGGTATACATAGGTACCATGCGGAGCATTAGCACACGACTAAAAGAGCATGAAAGGCACAGCTATTATTTGGCCACGGCATACGTTACAGGGACACTACTGTGCTCGCTAGAACCAACCAATACCAGATTCGCTTGACACGAGAAGCGATTGAAATATTCAAACACAAAAACGTTTTCAATCGAAAAGAAGAAAGACAGCAAATAAAGCTTGAATTCCGGCTCTGGAAAGAGCGAGAGTGAAACCTGAGCAAAGGGAAGCTCGCCGCTTTATACCCGAAGCAAAGACAGCCCTCGGACAGATGACGGCCAATGACTAATCTAGCCCCCCCCCAGCTGGCCACGGCCTCCCTCGGCACGCGGCTATGTAATCAGCGGCAATTTCAGAATAGACCGGAATCTCGGCGCCCTTTTTGGGTAGGCCCTCTGCTGCTCGCGCTTATACGCGCCCTATATACGCTCACTTCTCTACTTTCTTCCTCTGTTTCTATCTAGCATGGGTAGGACTAAGAGAGTCGGACCGACCAGGACCGAAAATCCTGACATTCCGCCCCACCCAGGAAAATGACCACCAGACGCAACGCACCTGAAATGATTGACACCCCCACAACCCTACATGTCTCCAACCATTCCTCCTACCCACCTTTAGCTGACTCAGAACCTGAATCTGAACCTCCTACAGACACTGACCCAGAGAACACCACCCCGACCTACTTCCTCTCAATCCATCTCACCTCATCTATCATCACCCCGCCCTGAGACCTCACCGGAAATTACCATTGACACAGACCCTGAGCCGCAACCAGAACCTAACCAAAATGTGGCCCCTGGTGAAGCGACATACGCTGATGCCACAAGACGAGATTTTCAACCTCCAATATAAGTGCAGAAGGAGGAACAAGGAAGACTTGCAGGGCTTTTGCACGAGTTCGACAGGGAGCATTACATATGTTCACGAGCACCTGTCTCCCAGGACACGGCGGTACGATTTACATTGGTAGACGACTACCGCAACTTCTGCACGTTCCTTAGAAATATTAAGATTTTGAATTTGTATTTTAATAATTTTAGCTAGTTATTCTGTTATTTGTTATAAATTTTATAACGCGTTATTTCTATTTGAGGTAGGAATTAATGAGTCCAATAAAGGTTCTTAATCAGTTGATTGATAAGCTTATGATATTTAGAACCAAGGAGGTGCGGTACACCGTCACCAATGCACATCATGAGGACCGCACCATCAGAGCAGTTATCAAGCCTCTCTTTCTTGATGATGCCAGTGCAGAAATAGCATCAGAACTCCAGGACAAAGGGATCCGCACATTAACCTTCACCCAACTAAGGCGCTTCGGCAGGGGCCGTACCCTTCTTTCCATCTACCTTGTGGAAGTCCCCTCCACCCAGGACCGAGAGGTCCTTGATATGGTCACCAATTTACTGCACCATAGGGTGGAGGATTACAATCCTCCGAAACTCCTCATCCAATGACTCAAATTCCAACGGTTTGGTCACACAATCCAGCGGTGAAGTGCTCATACTCCTGTCTACCTGTGCCAAGTGCGCCAGACAACATGAATCCCGTTCCTGCAACATCCCAGCAGAGCACCAAACTTGCGCCCTCTGCATGCAAGTGGGTCACGGAGCACGTTTGCGGGGCTGTCCGGAATACCAAAGACAGCTAGCGAGACTTCGGGGGTCCGCCACTCGGCGCCCTCCCGCAGCTCCTGTCCGAAGAAACGGACAGACTCGTCCCTCCGCCGTGCTGCCTACCGGCAACAACGGTACTACCCGTGACACAGGCATGCGGGCTGCCAGCTCTGTTGGATATCCCGAAGTCCGCGGCTACCGCCCGACCCAAACCGGCTCCCAGGAAATCACCAGCCGCACCCAAGAATACCGACCGCCAATCCCGACAGCCCTTTCTCCAGACGCACTGCAGCGGAATCTGCTGTTCCCACGCATGACTTGGTACCAGCTTAGTCATGAGGCGGTCAACATACTTACACTCTTGCTCACACAACCATACAACTCACATCAAATCCTCTCGACATACTCAGGGTTCTTTGCTCTGTTTCTTGAACCTGAAGTCATTATAGATGATGAACTCCACTGAATAGGCGACAGACCCCAAAGAACCTTATGACGACCACTGCTACACAACAGGATACGATTTATAACAAGTTTTTACGACGACCATGGCAATGACTAGGCTTATGAACTGGAATGCCCGTGGACTGTACCACAGAGAAGGAGAACTTACCGGCTTCTTAATCACTCAAAACATTGACATAGCCCTCATTACAGAAACGCATCTATCATCCACAACCCAACATAACATACCTGGGTATGCAATACACCGAAAGGATAGAGATAGGCATGGAGGGGGTACCGCACTAGTAGTCAAAAAGTCCGTCAGTCACGAACAAGCCACTCTGCCAGCACTAACACGCCTGGAAGCAGTAGCAGGCTACATTACCATTGAAAACACACACACACACACACACACACACACACACACACACGTATACTCATTTTTGCGGCCTATAACACCCCTGGGGATATTGACACAAATGACTTGGCTAAAATCTTTTAGCTTAATACCCCCACCCTCTTAGCAGGCGACCTCAACGCCAAACACCAAATTTGGAACTGCAGCTCCAAAAACCGAGCCGGCACTAAACTTCTCCACCATGAAAACAACGCAGACTAGGTCATCTTAACACCAACTGAACACACCTTCCTGCCGCTCCAACGAAACCTGCAATCCGACATACTTGACATCGCTCTTATGCGACGCGTAAATCTTCGCGCCACCCAGGTAGTAGTCAACGAACTATCTTATGACCACCTCCCTGTACTGATAACATTGGAGGGCTCTCCCGAACCGGTGGAACTCCCACCGAGACGCAACTACAAGGCCAACTGGACCATTTTCTCTGAAATTGTCACAGCTGAACTGCAGCACGAGATAACTACACCTGCCGACCTTGAAGGGGTCGTTACGAACGAAAACACCATCAAATTTGCAATCACCTCCTCGGTGCCATTACACATGCCTTCCAGACGACCACCCCCTTTACCACCAGACATCAAGTCACTGGCGTCAAGCCGAAACAAAGCTCGCCGCAAATGGCAGCATACTAGGCACCCTCAGGCACTTACTCACCTACGCCGACTCAATGCCCAATTACGGCAACGCACGTCTGATTTGTTGACAACACAATGGCGAAACAGTTGAATCGCTTGACTCATAAAGAGCCTCACTTTGGCGCATTGCCAAAAGTCTCACACGCGAAACCTCCTCCAAATCGCCCCTGCATACTGCTCACACCATAGCATCGTCAGACAGACAAAGCACTTGCCGACGACCTCCAAAATACACTGACACCAAATGACGCACCCGCAATCCCCCATTTTGTAGCATAAACTGAAGATCTCACTCGTGAACTCCTCTGTTAACACGCACAATTAAAATACGCAAAACCTCACACGGTGAAGTCAAGTGGATCATTGACCACCTCAAGAACAAAAACCTACCTGGACCTGACACTATACCCAATATTGCGTTAAAGAACTTGCCTCTTGTAAGCATTAAAAGACTAGCACTAATCTACAATTACATAATTGATAGCGGCACCTATCCAAGCCGATGGAAAACCGCAAAAGTACTTCATTTTCACAAAAAAAAATAAAGATCGCACAAATCCTGATAACTATCGCCCCATTATCTTATTGAACACATTCAGCAAAATTCTTGAAAAAATTATCCTCAAACGCCTCAATGCTCACATAATCAAACATAACTTGCTCATTAATGAACAATTCGGCTTCAGAGCACAGTACTCAACCAGCCTGCAGCTGCTCCGAATAACTGGACACACTATGCGTGGCTTCAACGCCAATAAGTCAACTGAAGCTCTGTTTCTGGACATCGAACGGGCGTTCGACCGAGTATGGCATCCGGGCCTCCTGAGAAAACTAACCTCACTTAACATTCCCGACTCACTGGTCAAACTTATCGCCAATTACCTTCGCGACAGAAATTTCGTATCCACGGTGAACAAAACTTACTCTACACCCAGGCGAATAGAGGCGGGAGTTCCCCAAGGCAGTTTACTGGGACCAACTCTCTTTAATCTATACGTGAACGATATTCCTCACCCCCAAATGTCAATATTTACTTATAAGCTGATGACACAGCTATAACCGCCCAATCTGGCAAACCACTGTGCATTCACGACCGCCTTCAAGCCTACCTCCGGGATCTGGAGGGATGGCTCTCAAAATGGCGCATTAAAATAAACCAAAACAAATGCCAAGCACTGATATTTGCCCGGCGCACTAACCATAAATACCCCAAGCATGCCTTACCGCCGTTCACGCTCTTTGGCCTGGATATCCACTGGACCAATCAGGCCACATATCTAGGCGTAACAATGGACAAACGTCTTATCTGGACTGAACACATAAAGAAAGTACGCATAAAAGCAAGGATACAGCTACGCAATCTCAACCTTCTACTTATAACTGGATCACACTTTACCCTTCATTGGGACTCCTCCTATATAAATCCCTCATTAGACCTATTCTCACCTACGCTGCCCCCGTCTGGGGCTACGCGGCCGATACATAAAACAACTAAATTCCTTCCAAAACCGAATCCTCCGCTTAATAACGGGAGTCCCTCAGCTGGCCCCTTCATACAAACTACACGAGGAACTCCGAATGCTCATGGTAGACCAATTCATAACAAAACTAGCACATGATATTTATGCCAAAATTCTTGGACACTATAATCCCCTCATCAACACTCTTGGCAACTACGACACAGACGATGACTGGATTAAACAACACAAAACTCCTTTACACCTTTTTGGACGCAATCTTCACAATAATCCGACTACAATTGATGCAAGAATCCACTTGTTTAATCTGATGAACCACAACTAACTGCTTTCTGTTGACCGACTCCCAAACTACCACATGATGAACATCACTGCATCCATACACACACACACACACACAGGTAACATTAGACTCTGCCCCTACCACGGCATTCCATTCGCATGTAATTTAGTATTCATTCATTTTATTAACAACCCCCTTTTCTTTGCTCGCACTAAACGCCTCTTCTCACTTACTCCCCATTTCATCTATCCTAACAATCTCCTCCAACCACCCTGGGCGCCGAACAGACTTCGGTATGTTCGGTCTCCCAGGACGCATGCCAGCTAGAACTAATACTTAGACTAACCGGGGTGCAATCGCGGAACCCGACCACTAACAAGCATGTACTCAATACTAACACTGCACATCGTCTCCTTAGCCAGTATCTTTAGTTAGATTAGTCTACTAACAGCTTGTGCATGGGGAGACGATGTAGCCTCTGAGGATGATCGTCACCGGGTGCGGTGGGTGTGGGGCCGCCCCTTGCCAGGACTCCGGAGCTAGACTCTCACCCTGAAGATGCCGAACGCAGCTTTCGGCGAAACGTCGGTTATACCAACCACTGGACCACGGCCTACAAGCCCGGCAAACTTAGATAATAAGAATAAACAAGAAAAGAGATCCACCAGGATCATATCTTTATATGAATCCAAACTCCGGATACATATATATGGCACAGAACTCTTTACTAAATAGTACAAAGAAGTTTTTGTGATGAAATCTCCTGGTGTAAATCTGCTAATTCTTGATGGGCATGGTTCCTTTTTTTTTTTTTTTTTTTTTTTTTTTTTTTTGTTTGTTTGTTTAACGCCCGCTTTAACTACTCATGGCACCGCAGGCGGTGACACTGATGATGCATGAATGAAGATGGAGCGCCGGTGGAATGCGATGGCAGGGGAAACCGGAGAACCCGGAGAAAACCCGTTACAAATCTCACATGCGGTCGCTTGGGACATGGTTCCCCCTGTACATCAGGGATTTTTGGAAGTAGTTGATCAAAATTGTGTGGTTTTATTGTGTCAACCCGTCATATTAATCATGCTTTACAACCATTAGAAGCTTTTTCAGTCCACTAAAGCAGTATACCAATCAAGAAACGCAAATGGCCATGAAAAACAAAGGAAAATATGGTCTGACCAAATCTAGAGTGAAGGCGTGGAAGAAAGCTACCTCCATTCGCAATACATTCAAAAGATGGAAAATACGGTCTCCACCCTCTGAATGCTCATGCCATACCTGACTATGTTTTGCATTACGGATGCCATACCAAACTTTCTGTTGAAAGTTTTAGTCCAATTAAAATTATTCAAGAAGTGAGTCCTCTTCCAAAGCGGTTGCGCAAAAAAGTGAAAACCAGGAAGCAATATTGGATTGACCTCACCCGAAAACTTGAAGGAAAAGCAATGTATCCTTATTGAAGGAGAAGTAAAGGAGAAAAAGAAAAGGGAAAGACAGCTAAAGAAATCTACGCTAGTGCAGCGAAAAAAAAAATCAAACGCGATCCGTTATGATCAACCATATGAAGTTTAAGAAAACCCTCCATTCTCGATATAAATAATTATGCTGGGAAAATTATTTTACTAAAAAAAGAAAGAAGACCGGGTGAAATGTATGAAGTGTATGAACTGGTTACACGAGAACTGTACAATGAACAAAATAATGGATTTGTGTAACCTATGTGGCAGGGATGCAGTAACAGAAAGGAGCATAGTGATCCATCGAAAATAAGAGTTTGGTGCGAAAATGAAGATCAATATTTGATTTTGTAGTTAACTTTTGAGTCGTCTCTTCACACCATGTGCCATCTCTCCCAAACAGCACGGGAGCGATGCCACTTGTACATTTTTCAAAATCAAGCTTTTCACAGTTATTTCATGTTCTTAGAAGTAAAATGTTAATATTATGGCAAATCATTAATTTAAGATATTTTGTGGACAAAATCTCAGCTTTTTATTGTGTAATAGCATTTTGAGGAAAATAAATTAAAAAAGGGCATGTCTCTTTCGGAAGTATTCTAATGAAATACAATGTATAATCATACCAAAAAAAAATTATGTTGCATGGATTTGTAGTGATTTGGGCATAATTCTGAATCACATTTTATTAATGACTGAACAAAAGTTTCAAATGGATCCACTATCTGAGTATATTTAATTACACATCACATTAAAAAATAAGTTTGTCCACTATTCCCTGCTATATCAACTAGCATCATTGTTTCAAATCATATTACAGTATGTTAAATGTAAAATAGCAACAACAACAACAACAATAATAATAATAATAGAAACAATAGGAACTTAAGGGAAACAATAGTTAAATGTTTTAATAATTGTAAGAGATGTAAAAATAATAGATATATGATACGTTTGTATAATGAACTATATGCTTATATAATTTAAAAGGCACGTCTGAACCAACAATGGCAATGTACATTAGCATCACACACTCAGGCATACACACTACAGTATATACATTCATTAATTACATTGGATAAGGTACTCGGCGAATTATGCTATCTTGCCAATGAACCTTGCTAACACTGCTGAAATCCCTGATTTCCAAAAATCTGATGTATTTTTTTCTACCGATATTTACTAATGGCTGAAAAGCTGCTTTATTAACTTCAGCTGTTGGTTCATCAAGAAATGAAACTACACCAGCTTTCAAAAATTTGTGAATAACACAGGTTTCCAACACGGTAGTTTTAACATGTTTCGGCGCCATTTGCAGTCGTTGATACGCATACATTTTTGAGTATTTTCTAACATTACGTGCTCGACTCAGTCGATAATAACATACACGCTTTTCGTAGCTGATCTGTAGTTGTGCTTTTACATAGGGTTGTAGCCGATATTGGCCTAAAAGAAATGCTTCATACCCGACCACAGCATGCGGCATGGGTAGGGGAGACCGGGGGAAAATCGACACCCTGGACAATACCGACACCCCGTGTTGTAGCCGTATTTTCAACTCTAGTCGCAGTTGGATAGTGCTGCTACGTTGCGGACAACGCAACAATTAGTGCATACTGCGTTGCTATTCTTGAAGCACATCAGTTTTCACGTGGAGTAAAAAAGTTAATTTCTACTGACTTTGAAGTAAATTTAGGGTTACAGATAAAGAGATGCAAGGTTTTAACCACTTTGTTTGTGTGTATAACTAATAAATCACCACAAACTACACAATTGCTAACGTTTTAGTATATATATATATATATTGTTAGAGCTTAACGTACTATTTACCCGCCGGATTTTTGTTTTCGCCATATTGTCTTTCCGGGGTAATACCGACATTTCACTACGGGGAAATATCGACAGGGTGTCGGTATTACCCCAACCCGTTTTTATTTCCAAATCGGTTTCCCAAAGTCTAAAGGTTGGCTTTTATCTCCTTTCAGATGGTTAGATCGAGAAA
Source organism: Hymenopus coronatus (assembly GCA_030762935.1). Classification (NCBI taxonomy): domain Eukaryota; kingdom Metazoa; phylum Arthropoda; class Insecta; order Mantodea; family Hymenopodidae; genus Hymenopus; species Hymenopus coronatus. The sequence goes on from CM060897.1 coordinate 36,992,571, forward strand.
GAGGACAACGGAGAGGGGTAAATGGAGCCAGGAAACCCTTAAAAAAGCAATTGAGTTAGTGCAAAGAGGTAGATCTGTAAAAAGTGTAGCAGCTGAATTAAATATCCTAAGAATCACCCTTCATGACCGTGTAAAATCCAATTCTGCTAAAAAAAAAACAGTCTTAGGGAGAAGATCTGTGTTCACAACCGACCAAGAAGCTGTATTGGCTAATCATGTTAAACAATTAGCCAACATGTTCTATGGTATCACTTTGATTGGGCTACGTCGACTTGCTTATGGTCTCGTAGCAGCAGCTACAATTAAAACACGGTTTTAATAAAGAAAAACGAATGGCTGGAAAGGATTGGATTGCAGGATTCAAGAAAAGAAATCCTACCATCAGCTTAAGGCAGCCCTTAGCAACAAATATGAATAGAGTTACTGGGTTCAATAAGTCTGAAGTAGATTTATTTTATTCCAACTTGTTAGAGGTATATGAAAAACACACCTTTCCGGCTATAAGAGTGTTAACATGGACGAAACCGGTATATCAACCGTGCAAAATATTAGCTGCAAAAGGTCAAAAACAGGTGGGCTCTGTAACAAGTTGGGAAAGAGGGAGAAATGTTACTGTAATGTATGCTTTTAGTTCTTCTGGAACATACATTTCCCCAATGTTCATTTATCCAAGAAAGAGAATGTCTCCTCTATTAGAAAGAGGTAGACCAGCTGGTGCAGTTATAAGCGTTCCCACAACGGTTGGTCCAATGAAGAATTATTCAATTATTGACTGAAACATTTTAAGAACAATACTAAACCTACCGAGGAGAACCCAGTGTTGTTGATTATGGGCAATCATGGCAGCCATATCACCTTAGAGAGTTACGAGTTCTGTAGAACCAATCACATACATGTCGTTTCCATACCACCACACATCACATAGGCTGCAACCTCTGGATCGGACATTTTATGGGCCTCTTAAGAAGGCATTTAATACAAAGTGTGGCAGGTTTTTAAAGGCTAACCGTCTATGATATAGCGTCAATTTTTAATGTAGCTTACATGAAACTAGCTACAATGGAGAAAGGAGTTTCCGGGTTCAGAAAAGCAGGAATTCTTCCACTAAACCCTGATAAATTTGTTAAAGAAGATTTTATTCCTGAAGGGCAGATTCAGCCTCCAATCATCATCGATCAGGAAGTTATAACTGACGAAATTGGTGACATTAGTAGTAATGCTGACATTCAGTTCTAAAGAAACTACTGAGATAAGTCTCAACTCCGGAAACTGTAAGCCAACAATCACAGATGAATGTGGTCCTAGCGCTGAAAAGTTTAAAGAAAAACTTCAATATATATCCCCTCTGCAATCAACAGAAAAGCAAAGTCAACACAAATCAAATGGTAACAAAAAACAACACTCAGTAATTTTGACTGCTACTCCTATGAAAGCTGCACTGGAAGAAACAAAGAAGAAAACGACGCAAAAAGATGCAAAAGCGAAGTTGAGACTAGAGAAGCTATTAGAAAACCCAAAGATAGCCTCATCAAACAAACTTAAGAGAATTAAAAAAGAAAAGAACTCCAAAAAGGTCGAGATTGGAAAAAACGAAGAAACCAACAGGGGTGAAAAAAATTCAACTTTAAAACCTAAGAAACTGAAAAAAAACATACCGCAGACAAATATCTTTTGAAGAAATTTCTGAAGAAGATGTAGATGAAGTTGAGTTATGTGACGATAGTGATTCAGATGACAATGTTGATCCGTTAGCAAAAGATTCAGAGGTGTGCTTAGTTTGTGGTGAGTTTGGTGCAACAGAGATGTGTGGTTTGTGGCAGGTGGGCCCATGCTGAATGTAGTGGATCTGATACTGCTAAGAATTATACATGTGCCTTTTGTTTTCCTCTTTGAGAATTTGAGATGTTTACATTTTAAACCACAAATCAGCTCAGTTATTCATATTGTTCCTATTCTTTGTATAATGCATTAGTTGATGTGTTAATAAAACAAATTTTATGTTAAACTCTAAACATCTCATTTCTCAATCTTCAGGGAATGTCGGTATTGCCCGGCAAGGATGTCGGTGTTGCCCCTATATGCGGGGCAATACCGACACATAGTAGCAATGATAATAAACGTGTGAAACACACTTAAATTTATAGTAATATATCAGCATTCTATACGCAATGCATAGGTTATATTCCAAATTATTTTGTGCTCTAATATGCAGAACGAACATAACTATCATAGCAAAAAATACAAAAATAAAAATGTGTTAAGGTGTCGGTATTCTCCCGGTTTACCCTACATCAGTCCGTGGCTAAGGTTTTAAGAACATTGTTTTCCAAACCCTTCTCTAGATTTGAGTTTGGGAAAACACCACAATCACTATTACAACCACAGGAGCCAACTTACGAATTTAAAAATCACATCTACTAAAGCTAAAAGAACAGAGAAGAAATGTTTATAGTTGTAATATGTGATCCGCTGTTGCTGGGGGAGGGGGGAGGTGCTTCCCGTCAATAGCTCCTTTACAGTTAGGAAAATTCCATCGCTCCCGAAAACCAGCTTCAGTATTCTTCCACATTCCAACAAATCGTGCTACAGTTCATTGTTTGACTTCCAGTTGTGCGAAGTATTTCTTCTCTAGGAACTGCTAAGCTCTGCAAACTTACAGGTATGACATCTGTAAACCTGCTGGAAGATGACAATGAAGATTGTCGAAACACGTCCAGGCAACTATTATCAAAAGCAGTGAAGCCAGTGTCAGTAACAGACGTCCAAGTTGGTAGAATATTCGTATTTCCATAAAATCCCTGGTAAGCCTAGCTTTCTACAGCGGGCGAGATTCGTTTCAACCGTCCAACTGGCCGTCAGTTCCCCTCACCATACCTCTGCGTCAACCTGTATTCGCAAAAGTCAGTGTGTTTCCTGATCTAGACGACTGAACTTGGTTAGCACGTGCTTTATGTGGGAATACTAATAATCGTTATAGCTATTGCTTATTGTTACTGTTGCGTGCGAGTTTTGCAGTGCATTAAAACGGGAGTATAATGGCATTCAAATGCTCTAAAGTTTATGAAAGCCAAGCTAGAGAAATAGTAGCAAATGTGCTGAAATTTATGCGACAGGAAGACGAAGGAATTTCGTAATCCTGTGAATAAGCTTAATGAGCAACGGAATTTTCATTATCCACAGTTAAAAAAATAAAGAAGATGATTGATGTTCAGAGTGGCTCAGTTGCTTCGTTCAGTAAACAAAACCAGGCCCAAACCTTGCACTCTGGATGATTTTGATGTGTGTAGTTCGTAGACTATAAATGAATTCTACATTCATGAAAAGAGTTCCTCCAGTGAATGCTGTGTTACATGAGTTAAGAGAAACCATTGATTATAAAGGCTAAGAATTAAGTTTGCTGAAAGTGTTCAAGCTTCTGGGGTTTCGTTGGCGAAACATGCGCCAGAAAAGACGCATTCTTATTGAAAAGCATGCCATAAGAAGTGCATGTATTTCTAAGTGTTAATACAAAATACCGCCAGGAAGTCGTCCTATTGTCTACAGCGACGCGACATATTCACAGTTCACATACGAAAAAGAAACCTGTATCTGACGACAGCACACAGGAATATATGACACCTAACTCCAGGAGACAAAGGTTAATTATTGTGAATGCAGGAACAGAAAAAGGTTTCATTCCCAATACACAACTACTTTAAATCAAACACCAAAAGTGGTGATTTTCATAGGGAAATGAAGGGTAAAAATTACATAAAAAGGGTTTAAGAAAAATTAAAGCCCAATCTTCCAGAAAAGTTCGCTTGTGATTGCCAATGCTTCCTATCAAAGCAGAAAATGTAAGACTGGCTGCTTAAAAACAGAATTTCATTTGGAAGTGACATGTCAAAAACTTTACGATCTTATAAAGCTGCTTAAGCCAAAGTATAAGAAGTATATTCTGGATGAAATTTTAGAAGATAGCCACGTAGTTCTCCGCTTACCACCGAACCATCCCGACCTCAACGCCATAGAAAAAGTTGGGCAAATTTAAAAGAACAGTTGCGCTATGCAATGTGAGTTTCAAGATGGAAGGCGTATGGTATTTGTGCGAACAGCGATTTGGTGAAATAGGAGAAGCAGAATTTGTCCAGTATGCCCGCATGTTCACCAAGTGGAAGATCAGTATATAAAAACTGAAGCCTCCTAGAAACAGGAGTGGAAAACCTGACATTCGCTGTTAATGGTGACAGTAGCAGCAGTGATTTTTCAGCAACGTCTGAATACGAGTGCGGCAGAAGATCGGAAATAAATATGGATGTTTTCGAAGACGACACGAGATAGCATCGAAGAGCTTCTCCCATCACCTCACGCCCATCAGCAGTGAGAGTCGCTCCTAAGGTAAGTATTGAAATATGCCAGGCTTTTCACGGAAGTAATCCAATTCAATAACATGAACGCTTTTTGAATTTAGCTTCTCTTATAATACTTCACATGTTTGTTATAATTTACTTTATTTGCGCACATGTTACTTGATTCTTGTATAATGCCTGCTAATAGTAGTGGAAGTGGTGAAAATATGGAAGGCTGGGGGTAAAGTGGAAACATAGACCACAGCATTTGGTAGGTACTGCAGACTAGTGGAAATCACTTAATACTTACTTGCCCAATAGGGTAGCAATAGTCTGCTGCATTGTGTCTCGGAAGCCGACCGTCACGTAACAATTTTCCAGCATATTATATTTTAAAGGTAAGTTTGAGTCTAAGCTATATTTTTTCTTTCTGGTTATCGGACTAAACAATACACAGTTTCGATTAAAGGTTCTTTTTAGTAGACCCTTGCAATTTTAAACAATAAATAAACCTTCGCATCTTATGTTAAAATGACTAAATTTCAGTATGTCCAGTTGCTGGTAATGTGGAAACATTGAAGTGAGTGCGGTGCCATGAGTAGATAATTCGGGCGTTAAACACTACAAAAAACAACAACAAAAACGAAGCACTGTGTCTAAAACGCTGAATGCATGTTTTTCAAATGCCATGGTGGACAGCCGAAGGGTGTTCTAAAGAAATGGGATAATCGTGACATGATGGATGGGTCGCTTGGGATCGAAACCGGCCCGGCCCGTCAAGGTGAGAGGCCAGTGGTCTAACCACTCGGCCACGGCGCGGCCCTATAGGATACGCTGACGGTGCCAGTCATTGCACGGTTGCTGCTTCAGGCTCTTCTTCCAGCACGAAAACCACTTCTGCTTATGCACCAGTTCTTTGAGGAGATTGTTTCCTGTAGTATGCAATTGCCATCTAGAAATCTTTGACAGGTGAAAAAAAAAAAAAAAAAAAAATGACAATGTGGTGTTTTGTCTATTTGGAAATCTTTCTCGAAAAATTATTTCCACTACTACCACGCTGCGATGAGTTTCACCGCAAATGAGCAAGCACTTTAAGATAATCACCATTAGTAAAGTGAGCCATCATTATCCGCTGTTTGGAAAACATTAGGCAAAGTAAACAAACTGAAGTGCGTTTCTTTCTATCTTGCAGTGTTGTCACATTGTGTAATCTTCAAGGTTAACGATGTAGATACAACTGAGACAAATTTCAAAAAACTTATAATAACAGTAAGACTGCGAATTGTTTTAATTCAAAATGCATTTAAGGTGCAGAAAATTCTTATTTTTCAATCTCCTGTAAGAACTAAGTATTTATGTTTCGTAATAAGAGTTAGCACTAAGATTTTTTGTTCTATCCATTATAAAGACTTCCTCAAGGGTGAGATGTCGCCTGCCACCCTATAATGTTTTACTGTTGTGTAAAACTTTTAATAAGCACGCATTTTTGCACGCACAAATGATAAAAGGACTCTTGTAAATGACTGAAATTAAATATGGTGTTATGTGAGCGACCTAATGCTGTCTCAAGGGTAGATGGCCCATATTTGCTACACCACCACCACTCTTTGCGGTCCTATTACAAAAACTCCTTCATGCAGGATTTTTGTTACAGAATGTTTAGGAGCACCATAAAATATGTATAGAAAAAAAAAAAAAAAAAAAAACGGAACGAGGAAGAAATGCTGAAGGTCAAAACAAAATGGGCGCGTTAAAAACTGTCATTTTGTTTAATGTTCCTCTTGCCACGTTGCACTCTCAGAAAAGACAATTCGCTCTTCCCAAGACAGGAAGCATCCAAATCCGCTCGAAAGGCATGTTGACCTAACAAATAAATTCGAAAAGGTACTGGTGGAATATTTAGTTCCATAAGTCTGTTTATTTTGGTTTAAATATTGCTGAAATAATGCGCATCAATCGGAGATAAGCGTTCATGGGAAGCACTATGTTGCAAACACAAAGGGCTGCACAAACTATCCGTAAGCCCACATGGATTACATAGAGTTTTAACAGAGACAGTACCTAAGTTTTTTTGGGGGGGGGGCCTTTTGGAACAAACTCACGATGAAAAGCAGTACCCAGCCAAATTCATGTATGATGACGAGGAAAGAGGGAGATTAAAGTTTTAATATCTGCTGATCGAGATTCAACTAGGGCTGTTATAGTCGCCTGGACGCAAAAGGCAATTTCATTCTCTCTGAGTTCACATTCCTAAGGAACACGCTCGAGCTCCTGATGAATGATAATCCAGAAGGTTCGATTGACAATTGTGTAGTAGATGATGTACCATTTCAACTGAAGAATCAACAGCGTTGCTGATATTAGACGGCTATTATGCCACACCCACGTGAGAAGTTTGAAATAGTACGGAAAACTAGGTCAATATAATTTCCTTGACCCCTAATTGCACTCATTGCTCCAGATTCTAGACAAAAGGTACAGGGGTCCCTAGAAACAATTTTACAGCAATGAAATCAAATCTGCTATTCTGTATTCAAAATGCCTCAGTCAACATGGCATCATGAAACCTTTCAGGAAATCTTATCTCAAGTTCAGAAGCAGACGCAGTAGTTAATGGTTTTCTGTTATATGCGAATATAATACTACTCCGTACAAAAAATATGTCTTACTTCTCCATCAAGTATTAAACCATTCCTTAGGCTTGTTGCGTGCTCCAAAGGAATTGAATTTCACATTTTTTTTTTTTTTTTTTTTTTTTTTTTTTTTTTTTTTTTTTTTTTTTTTGTGGGGAGAGGGTCCGACATTTCGTTCTTCCTTTGAATATGCAGTATAGTATTTTCTTCGGGTAACGTTCCTTGTTCATTCTCTCTAAGTTTCTAGTCACTTTTATGTATCCTGCATGCTTAGAGGCAGGAAGATGGCAGCCCCATCTCTAAGCTTAACCTACGCAGCGTTCGTACAGCGGCCAAGGGACTATATAATTACTGATCAGCTCAAATGATAAGCTGATAGTTGGAAATAAAATTGAAACTTTCACAAAAATACGTGGATCAACTAAAAGAACTTTGAAAAATAAAGTGAGAAAAGATACAATGTTCAAGTTCTGTAAAACTATAGCAGTTCCAGTAGCTCTATACAGTAGCGAAACTTGGATAATGACAATTAGAGATAAAAGTAGATTACATGCAGCGGAAATAATATTTTAGAATAGTTTTAGGGGGGAGGGAAAGAGAGAGAGAGAGAGAGAGAGAGAGAGAGAGAGAGGGAGGGAGAGAGAGAGAAAAGAAACATCTCTTCCAATGCTAATTTATGCAGCCAAAGTTCTAGACTGCCTCCGTGGTCGAGGGGTCAGCAAGCCGACTTCCCACCCGGGGGTCCCGGGTTCGATTCCCGGCTGGGGTGGGGAATCTGTTTATAATCAGAGTTATTCCCTATCTCCCACAGAGTCTAAGTATGAATGTGAGTGAATGAGCGAGAGTTTAATGATATAAAATGATAAACCTGATGTGATTTGACGAGTTGTTTCACAAGTCAACGCCCCCGATATGACCATATAAGTTAAAGGGGGCTATACAAGTGAAACAAAAAAACAAAAAATGAAGTAATGAAATCATAGTCTTACTCAAGCTTCGCCATTGACATTAAATACAACAGGAAACGACTTAGGTGAGTAATCTAAACATATGGAAAAGAACATTTGTCGCCTCCACAGACGAAGGTCACAATACATCAGTCGATTTGACATTGTACCTGCTCCCATCATTCATACAACGAGCAGTATAGTGCATAGATGTACTGTGTAGTGAAGATGCTTTGTGTTGCAACAACAGATCAGTACCACGCACGTAGGTCCGCGCTGACTAAAGACACTTGACATTTACCCATTGGATGCATTACTTTTGTATGTATTGACAAGACTGGTCTTTAGGTAAGAGATTATTTTCTAACACTCAGTTTCATACCCACAGGGCAATAAGATCTACAATGTAAATAATGCCATTACAATGCTTGCACAGTTTGTTTTAATTGTAGTAGTATCAGAATAAACAATACATTTATTTTTCTCTGTTTATCTTTGTTAAACAGGTTACATTGAGAGGTTAAATTTCACTGTAGTCAATATTTGACTAACGTATCTAAATAACGTATAAATTCAGTAAAATCCATCAAGTTTGCACTGGGGGAAATCCGCTCCTATGGTGCTAAGGCGCAAGAAAGGCCACAGCCACCCAATCCAACCGTCGACCTCATGCCCATTTACACAAGGCAGAAGTGGGCGATCATCCAACGATGGTCAACATCACGCATCCCCCCAGCCGGATAGCTGGCTCTCGAGATCATGATTGTTTATCTCAGCTCCTCACTTTCCTCACGATGTTAAGTGAGCACAGATCATATAACAGGAAATTAAAACTCGCACCTCCTGGATGGGATGAACCCGTGCGCATTCTGGGAATGTGGGATGCTCTAGACCACAGCGTGACATCGCTGGACAACACTGCGGGAATTATTGAAATTAATATCAACTTAATCAGTATATTTGTTAATAAAAGTGATAATATATTTGCCGCTTTTCTTCTTAGGAGGTTTTTGTGTATAATTTATGGTTTATCATTATAGTTAATTCAGAATGAAGAGCACTTCACAGGGCATTTACTAAAAATTTAAAGAATTCATTTAACTAATGCAATTATCTAATCGAACTGGATATTCAATACCATGTAACAAGCCCCACCTACAGAAAAGGCATTAGTAAAGGCAAGATAGTAAAGAACAACTACATAAAGTTTGTTGATATACCAGGTTAACTAAGCAATGGTGTACGAACGCAACCAAGGCTATCAGTCCAGGATAATGAAGTACAGCCAGCAGTTTCAGATCCTCAACTCGAAATTCCGCTACATAAAGGTAAGAGGAGAGCGACTACGCGGCTAAGGTCATTTGTCGTGCATATATTTGGCTTTTTGTACAAATGAAACTACAGTAGCAGTCCCGATATAACAAAAACGTTAAATTACGTAAAAAATCTACAATCATAGGTTATTTTAATAAATATCCTTGCCATTTTTGAGAAAATAAGAATCATCAAAACGTATACATAAAGGGTAGTTTTGGATGGGTAGACTTACTCGAAAAAAGATCATGTCGCATCCTTTGAAGACGCTAAATTGCATACAAAGTTTGTAATTCGTCCGACATTTAATTTTTTAATTAAGCCGTTTACCTAAGAATGGTAGGGGAAGACGAGGAGTCCAAGATGACGAATTGTTCATTTCTCCAAAAACTCTACAGATGGCGCGACGTGCACTATGGTACTGACTCCTTAAAACGCCTCTTGGCGTATGACCGTTCAACTGGACTTGTTTACACATTTTGTTGAGTTAAGAATGGAGGTTTGGAAGCGAACGCTGTTTTTGTTACAGTTTTTCCTACAGCAAAAATAAGCTTCATTTAAGTAATGCGTTTATATTAATGAAGATTAGTTGATTCCTCTTAAACTTTATATATTAAATGAAGCTTTGATACAAGTTTAATGCAAATGTTCTCTAAGATTTCATGAGTGTTGAAGTTTGTAACCAAAACGGCGACAGAGGTTAAGAATTTGCAGTGGCTAAGGTTGGCGAACTCGTCATCTTCCCCTCCTCTCTCTCTCTCTCTCTTGCTATTCTTTTAATTACATTGTTATTGTATTGTGTCATTTTAATTGCAGACTAGGCATTAAAACATGGGGAAAGTGTATATAAAGAAAACGGACAAAAATGAGAAAGGAATCAATGAAACTAGACACTGCAGCACACCCTGAAGCTTCTTTACGTAGCTGTTAGCAAGTGCACAGAAGGGGTAGGCTGTGATTTTATTGACAATTTAAATAATTAGAATTCTCGTTTTAAATTAATATTTGATCTATACCTATATACTTAATTAAAATAAAATTGGTTACTGCTTCGATAATCTCACAGTAGACTGAATAATTCATACTGGTTGTTTAATTTCTTGATTTTTCACAAAATGTGGGAAGATTCAATAATACATTTAATGATTACCAGTTGCAAGAATTGAAGTAATAATTCATTGATTTGGACAGAAGAGCTTTTGGACTAATAAGATCTGGTTTCGCTCGAATTGTCTATGACTGCTGAATTTAAGAAAATAGAACAAGCTGCTATTTTTGCACATGAGTACACCCGTGAAATACCTCTAGAAGAAGAGACAAAGAAAAGAATAAAACAAACAAACAAAAACCAAGAAAGAAAAATGAATAGGAATGAAAATCCAAGAGAGAATATGAATACAAAAGTAAAAAAGTTGAACAAGGGTCCCAACTGTAAACTTTGCAAGAGGCAAAGAAAGAATCCTAGAATAGACTTCTGCGACTCATATTCAAACTCTTCCATTAAAATTCAGCATGCAGACAGTGATTCGGATTATGTAGATGAATGAGATTGCATTATTTGTGGAGAGATTGGAGAGACAGAAGTGTGGAATCAATGTTCTCGATGCCAAGAGTGGAACATGCCCAGTGAACGGCCTTAAATTACAGGGAAGCAAAGGAGAACGGTTATGTTTGTGACGTTTTGATAAACGCACATCAATCAATAAAGTATCTTTGTTTTTGTAAATCATTTTCTTTCAATCCGTCATCTTACCCGTTCTGTAGTTGACGAATGGTACCATTATTGATAAAAATAAGTCTACTTGAAAAATACTTAGTTATAGGAAACGTTTAAGAGTGCGATTCTTAAGGAGATGGATGGAGTAATTATATTTCCATAAATAAATTATTACACTTAAAACTAAAGGATATAAGTCACAATAAAGCTTAATGTCCTCAACTTGCCCGACTTTCCCCTGCCTTCTGTGATATAACTTCAAACGTTTCAGTGGAGTAACTTTCCACATTTACTATAGATAAGTGGACAAGAAACGGAACAGATTCTCATGTTACATTTACATGACTTGTTACCACTTTATAAGTGGGTATACTATGAAATCTCATTTTTCTGTTCACTTCACTTTAATCGATTAACCTTTTCAAAAATAGCTACATTAGACGTTTCGTTGTGGATACACAGAAAATAACGATAATCACATATTAAGAACTAAATGCTGATCATAAAATTCCACACTCCATGAATTCGCCAGGCACAATTTAACTTTAAAAGAATAAAGAATTTAAACCATTAATAAGAGCATCTCGGAAATATCTTGTATCACAATAAGTGCTACTTGGAATAAACTAATTGTTATAAACGGATCTACATTTTTGTTCAATAGTTTTCGTCTATCGCTTAAAGTTTACCAGTTATGTATTATAAAGATTACTTGGGAATGAAGTGCCCTGTATCAGGTTATTCTCAGAAAATTCATGATATACATTTATGATGTAAATATATTCTAGTGTGTTATTTTAATCAAAATAATGCTATGTGGATGTGAATCTTGGTCAATACTAAAATCAGAAAACAAAATAAAAACGTTTGTTAAGACGGCACTTTATGGAAACGCTGAGAATTAGTTTGACTGACAAAATTACCAACAAAGTTTATTAGAGAGTAAAAGCAAACAGAAATTTAGAAATAAATAAGAAAAATAACAAAATTCATAGGGAATTTATTAAGATGCCAAAGATTTTAATCGACGGTACACTGAGGACAAAAATAGAAAAGTAGAGGAAGACCACAACCCAATGAATAAAATTAGTTAAAAAGGGAAGCCACAGAGATCAAAATAAAAGCATGGTTGCAAACCAATCCAAAAATTAATGATTATGGAAGGATAAAAATCGCCATTTTGAGAAATATAACTAAATCTAAAAACTTTTCATGCAATAGCTCCTGTCGCATTCTTGCAATATACTGAATTTAAACAATAAATTTGGTGTTTAATCGACTACTCGTTTTTGAATTGTGTTATTCACATATCGTCGTACTTGGACCTCAAAACATGTAATACTGATAAAATCTCGGTGACATGGAATGCAACACCTTTTCTACTCCATGTATTAGCATGGTAGAAAGTAAAAGCTTCAAATTACATTCGTATGGCAATCATCCTTGCTTAGGCACTTTGGAAAGACAATGCAGTCACACACTTTTCTTCCCACCCCCACTCTCCACACCGTGACCCTGCTATATAATATAGATGTCCTCGCTGGGAGGTCAGTTTCATTACAAAGGCTTATTTTCAGCAAATGACTGCAATTACCTTATTTGTTCGCGTAGACAATGGTACTCGAAAACATATCAATATTTCCTTTCCTTAACGACGCTGTGGCGACTCACGGAAGGTATCATTAATTCAGTGGACTGTGTATTCATTTATATTTCACTAGCTGGCTTATCCGACATTGCAAGGTCGACTTTTTGAACTCCAGTGCTGTGTTTATTTTATTTACTTGTTCTTTGCGACTTTTTACCTCTTTATAATTTCAATTCCAGGCTGTTCCAAAATTTAAACTTTTTGTCTGCCACATGAACAAAAATCTGACGTGTTCATTTCACATGACTTTCTCTGTGTTGGTGTAACAAATTCTTATTAAAAGGCATATTCTTCTATCTACTTTATAATAAACGAGATAAACATTAGCAGAATTGTTCTTAATTGATTCCTTCTAAGTAGACGGGAAATCAGGGAATACACTAGACTAAAACAACACTCAAATCTTTTAAAACCCAGCTGCCATGGGGATGAAATCGTTTCTACGCAGGGCCGGAGTTAAAAAAAAAGTGTGAAAAAAGTAAGTATTTTACATCTAAAACAAATAACGGATATGTCAGAAATGGCCAATTCAAGGGGGGAAAAAAACTGACAAATTGTATGTTTTAACGTGATTACATTTTTTGTTTAGTAAGTTTTTGTCTCTCTTACGGTTTAGCAGTTAATCAATATTCGCCATTTTTTTACTTTCTCTAGCCCCATATGTACAATGTGCATAGATATAGAGAAGGTATTGTAATGCACCCAAAAATTCGATACCGAGATTTCACCGGAAATATATGTTTTGGGGTCCCCTGAGTCCGAAAAGAGCATTTTTAAAAAATCTGATGTGTACCATTCACATGACTTTCTCCATATCCCTGCAACAAATAATTCTTAAAAAGCTTATACTTTATGCTAATCAGAAAAAATTAGCAGAAATAGTCTTATTACTCGCATCCTTGTAAGTAGAAGCGAAATAAGGGACAACCGTAGGTTAAAGTGATAGTCAAAAGCTGGTTGCTATGTCAATAAAGTTCCTTTGTTTATATGGATAGGAGTTGACAAGTTCCAGTATGAGAAAAGTATACGTTTTTCATTGCAGAAACCAAAAATAAGGAATGTCACAAAAACGACGAACTCCACGAAAAAAATGTATATAACATAAATTGTGCGTTTTATTGTGCTCTACGTTTTTTGTGAAGTAAGTTTTTGTCCATCTCTTACGGTTTAGCAGTTATTCAAAATTTAGTAAAATTCATCCAGAATAAACCACTCTTCAGAGGCTATTCCCAGAAAATTCAAGATATACATTTCATTTGTCAGGTAAATATGTTTAATATCCGAAATTTTAATCAAAATCGTTAGAGCCATTTTTGAGAAAATCAAAATTTTCGAAAAAAGTTCCATGTAAAGGGTAGTTGGGGTGGGGGGATTTTTCTCAAAATCTTCGTGTCGCATCCCTGGAAGATACTAAACTTAAATACCAAGTTTGGTATTTTACCGACTTTTCGTTTTTGAATTATCGTGTTCACAGACACACGGACACACACGGACCTTTTTGTGAAAATGCTTTTTTTGGATATTGGGGACCCTAAAACATATATTTCCGGTGAAATCTCGGTATCGAATTTTTGGTGGAGTGCAATACTTTCTCTATACACTATGTACATAGTGCGTATGGAGAAAGTAAAAAAGAGGTCCGTGTGTGTGTGTATGTGGACAGCACAGCCCCAAAACAAAAAGACCGTTAAATACCAAACTTGGTATTTAGGTTTAGTATCTTCCAAGGATGCGATACGAATATTTTCAAAAAATCACCCCACCACAAACTACCCTTTACGTGGAAAAAAATTTCAAAAATTTTGATTTTCCTAAAAATGGCTCTAACGATTTTGATTAAAATCCCGTATATTAAAGCTATTTATGTCCGAAATAAAATGTATACCTCGAATTTTTTGGGAATAGCCTCTGAAGACCTCTTTATTCTGGATGAATTTTGCTTAACTGCTAAACCCTAAGAGATAGAAAAAAAACGTACTACACAAAAAATGTACCTCATGACAGAACACACAATTTTTGTTTTATACGTTTTTGTTGTGGAGGTAACCGTTTTCGAGATATTCATTCCTTGTTATTGGTCTCAATTGTGAAGTACTTAAATTTGTCTCACACAGGAAGTGTCTGTTTTTCTTTTGTTCTACTCCTGGCCAAACAAAGAAGTGATTTGCAATGACAATGGCATAACGAAAGCTTTTAAAACATTTGACAATCACTTTAACATAGTGCATTCCCTTACTCCCTTCTACTTATAAGGAACTAAGTAATAACGTTCTGCTAACATTTATCTTGATTAGCATTGTGTACAAAGAATAATCTTTTGTAGGAGTTTTGTAGAGCAGCTAGAGAAAGTCATGTGAGTGTAACACATCAGATTTTTTTTTAACCTTCATGTCGCATCCTTGAAAAATACTAAACCTAAGTTTGGTATTTAAAGTAGAATGTAAAAAAAAAAAAAAAAAAAAAAAGTCTGCAAGCACCCGGATGGAAAACTCAGATGTGAGGAACTTTCCATACAGGATGAAGAATGCATCAGAACTTTTACAAGGAACCAGATCGTGTGTACAGAAAAACGTGCATGATAGTTGTATTTGTACAGTGTAACATAATGAATGCTGCAATAATTTGTAGTACTTTTACAGTATAACTTTACAAAATCTCCAACTCCTCATCCGTCAGTTCCAAGTCCAATATATGCGCATTCTCATACCTTGCTGCTGATTGAAAAATTTGGTGTAGAAATTCAGGTTAGCATTCTGGAACCAATTCTCCCCTAAGTGTAATTCCAGAAGTTTTTTATTTTAGCTTCTCTGACATTCGTGGGAACACATCGGGGTGTGGTCCCTTTTGAAATTCTTCCCTTTTTTGTTCAAGCCTTTTATTTCCATGACTCCAAATTGTAGAAGGCTTCCACTTGCACAAGAAATTTCTTTTACTAGGACTATTTGTAATGCCAAATTTCGTACTTTTTTGAAACGGAACATGCCAACGGTATCTCTGTAACTTGGTCTGCATAATCCTTCCAGTCATTCACTGGAGAGTCTTTGCCCTAAAGTATAATTGCAGCAATCTTGCTGATTACTTCAACATACCCCGAGTTTTCAATCACACAGTGTGTCTGGATTTGCCTCTATATTTACAAATACTCTGTCAGGGGGAATAAATGAGTCTCCCACAATGGGGAACCATACCTCAATTTTCTCAATGTTTACAGATGTATCATTCAGAAACCAATAGAGAACCATTCCCATTACTATTGTATTATTATTCTGCCCGCCACATCCATCAGAGAATAAGCGAACAGAACTGAAATCATCCGTGTTTGTGTGGGTCAGATTTGATGTACAGCAGATGCAATTTGATTTGATCATTTGGCATACTCATTTCTGTCCTTGGTTTGAGAGCAACTGAGTGCCACTGACTTTGTAAAGTTCTACAGGTACAAATGTCGTGCATAGCATGCAGCTTGGTCTTGGTACCTTTGGAAGTACCAGATTTTTTTGATAGAGCTGTATAACTTGCGAATTGCTCACTTCGGTTGCAAAACTTCATTTGCAACGTTTAACCCACAATAACTCAGTATCCAGTAATCACATATTTCTGAGCTGCACAAAATAAATATTTCCCCCTTTTTCTTTTACCAAAAACACCTCCTCTTTTGTACTTAAGTTGTTACACAATTTTACTCATTCCCAAAAATTCTTCTGACACGCAAATGGCTGGTTTTGTTAATGGGCTACTCACTAATGATAAAAGTTTAGTAGAATAAATTATAAGGTAAAAACATCCTAACAAAAAACATAAAAATACGAAAACACGTAGTATTTTACTGTATTATTAGGGGAAGGTACATATTTTGGGGAGGTATGTTTTTCTGTCAAGTATGTACTGTCATCATGCGATGAAAATTGGAACTAGAGGACATACTTGTGACTGACCTTAGAAGACCACGTGTTCAATAGAGCGCCATTGTATTGTGTTGCTGCAAGCAAAAAAGCATTGTTTACATTCTGAATTTTTTATTCTCTGTTAGAAAGCTGGAAATATAAGCATTGAGTAGGTACATTATTAAAAAATTACACATACATTAAATATATACTGCTTTAAAATTCAATTGCATAAATAGTTTTGTTCACGAACTTCGAAATGCAATAATAGAACACGTTTTGTCAGCACATGCAGGTGCCTCAATTTGAGGAGGTCTTGGGACTCCCCAAATTAGAACCCAAATTATTCGCTGTAGCTTTAAGTTCGCCTATATGTATGTTTTATCAAATTTTGCTTCCTAGATAAATCCTTCTTATATATTTGAGTAGTCCCCCAGAATAACGTCGTATGGAGTGATTTTTCTCAAAGTGATATTTATACGGAATAATGTTGCATGGAACATCCTACACATGATGCGCACAGGTAGAAACTGAATAGTTACATTTTGAGATGGTAAATTTTAGTTTGAAAATTGTCGTTCCTTGAATAATGCTGTATGGCGAGTAAAGAATGTGAATATTTCTACTTCTTCGATCAAACACTTAAATAAAGGTAGAAAAATAAACAAATATAAATGAACGCAAAAAAAAATGCTCAAAGGAAGAAACTAAGAAACAGTATCAGAATAGGAAAAGGAATCAAGTCTAGAGAAAGCCCTATCTTAATCAGGTAAGTGTTTTATATCACACTGACATGTGTAACCTACAAGTCTGACAATGCTCCTGATATTGCAGACATTTTATTAATTTTTATTCATTCTTCCATAGGAGCGTGTGTGTCCTGCTGAAACCTGTCCTAGATGAGGATGTGGTTGTTGAAATGGGAATTTGACGCCTTCAATCATTTTTACTTTCTCCATACGCACTATGTACATAGTGTATAGAGAAAGTATTGCACTCCACCAAAAATTCGATACCGAGATTTCACCGGAAATATATGTTTTAGGGTCCCCAATATCCAAAAAAAGCATTTTCACAAAAAGGTCCGTGCGTGTGTGTGTGTGTGTGTGTGTGTGTGTGAACACGATAACTCAAAAACGAAAAGTCGGTAAAATACCAAACTTGGTATTTAAGTTTAGTATCTTCCAGGGATGCGACACGAAGATTTTGAGAAAAATCCCCCCACCCCCAACTACCTTTTACATGGAACTTTTTTTCGAAAATTTTGATTTTCTCAAAAATGACTAACGATTTTGATAAAAATTTCGGATATTAAACATATTTACCTGACAAATGAAAGGTATATCTTGAATTTTCTGGGAATAGCCTCTGAAGAGTTTATTCTGGATGAATTTTACTAAATTTTGAATAACTGCTAAACCGTAAGAGATGGACAAAAACTTACTACACAAAAAATGTAGAGCACATTAAAACACACAATTAAAGTTATATACATTTTTTTCGTGGAGTTCGTCGTTTTTGTGACATTCCTTATTTTTGGTTTCTGCTATGAAAAACGTATACTTTTCTCATACTGGAACTTGTCAACTCCTATCCATATAAACAAAGGAACTTCATTGACATAGCAACCAGCTTTTGACTATCACTTTAACCTACGGTTGTCCCTTATTTCGCTTCTAATTACAAGGATGCGAGTAATAAGACTATTTCTGCTAATTTGTAGCATAAAGTAAATAGAAGTATAAGCTTTTTAAGAATTATTTGTTGCAGGGATATGGAGAAAGTCATGTGAATGGTACACGTCAGATTTTTATAAAATGGACTGCAATGGACATCGGCATTTTTAAAGAAGTGAATTGAAATTCAAGAACCAGCAAGAAGAAAGCCAAGAAAGTGTGATACAATTTATGTACTTCATTATCATTAATGGGAAAAGGGAACCCGTGTGTTTTAATACAATAAGCAATTTATTTGCAGCGACTCTTAGGTGTATCCAAGTGTTACAACACAAGATCAAGGTAGGCAAATCTATTTATGATGAACATGCAACTCACTACAACAGACCCCAAGCTATACCTGAAAAAAATAAACTCTAATACTTGATCAAATAAACAGGTTCCCTCGCCAAGTAAACCATTACACGAGTGCAACGACATCATATCGACCCGCTGTAGCTTTTGAAGTACCGAAAAATAATGCACGTTTCAGTGTGTTACAAGGACAAGGCAATAGAAAAGAGGCACACGTGGCAGCGATTCTGAAAATAAAAATCTGATGTGTTCCATTCACATGACTTTCTCTATATCTCTGCAACGAATTATTGTTAAAACGCTTATTCTTCTAATTACTTCATGCTAATAGAGAAAAAAATAGCAGAAATAGTCTTATTATTTGCTTCCTTGTAATAAGAAGCGAAATAAAGGAGTACCACAGGCTAAAGTGATAGTCAAAAGCTGGTTGCTATGTAACTGTAGTTCCTTTGTTTGTATGGACAGAAGTTGACAAATTCCTGTATGAGAATAGCATAAGTTTTTTAAAGCTGAAACCAGAAATAAGGAATATCTCAAAAACGATCAACCCCAAGAAAAAAATGTATATTACATGAATTGTGTTTTAATGTGCTCTACATTTTTTTTTTTTTTTTTTTTTTTTTTGTGGTTAGTTTTTGTCCATCTCTTACAGTTTTAACAGTTATACAAAATTCCGTAAAATTCATCCAAAATAAAGTAGTCTTCAGAGGCTATTTCTAGAAAATACAAATACACATTTTATTTGTCAGGTAAATATCATCAATATACGATATTTCAATCAAAATTACAATCATTTTTTAGAAAATCAAAATTTTCGAAAAATGTTCCATGTAAAGGATAATTGGAGGTGGGGGGATTTTCTTGAAAATCTTCGTGTAGCATCCTTGAAAGATACCAAACTTAAATACCACGTTTGGTATTTAACGGTCTTTTCTTTTTTGAGCTATGCTGCCTGGGGGCAGGCTGGCATTTTTTTAAAACTGCTTTTTTTGGGGGGGGGGGATTCAGGGGGACCCAATTTATTTCCGGTGAAATCTCGGTATCAAATGTTTGGGTGCATTACAATACCTTCTCTATACGCTATGTACACAGTACATATAAAGAAAGAAAAAAAGGTTAGTATCACATAGGTTTTCAGAAGTGTATATTTTGCCCAAGTTTAAGATGTAGAAGAGAGCAATAAGGGTCGTCTCCTTAGCGCGGTGGTAGCGTTGCTGCTTACCAAGCGTGAGACCTGGGTTCGATCCCCAGTACCGGCGTGGGAGACCTGGCCCGGGGTGCACTCAGCCTCGTAAGGTCCCTGGGGGGCCAATTGAGGAGCTACTTGATGGAGAAGTAGCGGCTCCAGGTCATGAGGACCGCATAAACCGGCCGGGGGGACTCGAGGCGCTGACCACGTCTCACCCTCCAATACTGCACTCCATCCATGACGTCTGTAGTGGACCGAGATGGGGGACGCAGCGGCCGGGCGGTAGGCCAAGGTTTCCCGTGAGCTGTCGTGCCATGGAGTTAGAGAGCAATAAGAATACTGATGGGTAAGATCATTAGAATATCTTGCAGAGAGCTGTTCAAAACATTAAAGATCATGGCTGTGGCCTGTAGGTATACAAACATACTAATAGAAAATGAACAGGTACATGACCATTATACAAGACAGAGAGAGAATTTCAAAATCCAATACTACAGAACTAACCTAGCTAAGAAACGCACACTCCACATGGTATAATAAGCATAAAACGTCCCCAATTATTTAAAAAATCTTGTGTGTTCCATTCACATAACTTTCTCTACATCTCTGCAACAAAGTACTCTGTTTACTTCATCTAATTGAGAAAAAATTAGCAAATAGTCTTATTACTTGTTTCCTTGTAAGTAGAAGCAAAATAAGGGGGTACCATAGGTTAAAGCGATAGTCAAAAGCTGGTTGCTATATATATGACTGAAGTTCCTTTGTTTGTATGGATAGGAGTTCACAAAGTCATGAGAAAAGTATTAAGTTTTTTATAGCTGAAACCAAAAATAAGGAATATCTCAAAAACAATATCCTCCACGAAAAAGATTTATATAACATAAATTGTGTGTTTTGCTGTGGTAAGTTTTTGTCCATCTCTTACTGCTTAGCAGTAAGGCAAAATTCCGTAAAATTGACCCAGAATAAAGTAGTCTTCAGAGGCTATGCCCAGAGAATTCAAAATATACATTTTATTTGTGAGGTAAATATCTTTAATATACGATATTTTAATAAAAATAGTTAGCTACTTTTTAGAAAGTCAAAATTTTCGAAAAAAGTTCCATGTAAAGGGTAGTTTGGGGTGGGGGGATTTTTCTCAAAATCTTCGTGTCGCATCCCTGGAAGATACTAAACTTAAAAACGAAAAGTCGGTTAAGTATCAAACTAGATATTTGAGTTATCGTGTTCACAGACACACGGTCACACGCACGGACCTTTTTCTGAACATACTTTTTTTGGATACAGTAAAACATATATTTCCGGTGAAATCTCGGTATCGAATTTTTTGGTGGAGTGCAATTCCTTCTCCATACACTATGTACATAGTTCGTATACAGAACGTAAAAAAGGGAGAGGTAGAAAAAGGCAGGGTGAGGCCAATACAACTAGAAAGAAAAAAGATATATAAAAAACTGGGAAAAGAACAAGAGAAAACAGCTAAACACCAGTGAAAAGAATATACCACAAATAAAGGTAAAGTAGTTCCCTGCAAAGAGTTGAAACTTCCATGTAGCTGTTGGATGAAATGCTTTCAAAAAATAAACGCCACTGCTCGAAATAATATTTTCAGGGATTATTATGTTGCTTGCAGAGAGTCAGAACCAATTAATACCAAATAATGGTGTAGAGTGTGAAAAGAATATTCTGTGATTAAGGAGGGACCTTGACAAGGGGAAAAGTAGGCGTAAGCAAGAACGCTTTATCTACCACATTTGGAAAATATAAGAGTGTGTGTATGCCAGAATATGTTTTTGAACACACTTTGCGTGACATTAAAAAGGACCAGGGCAATTGTTGAAAAGAAACAAAAATCTGAAGGAGGGATATGCTTAAACGATATGAGAGGAAATCATAACAATCATTCAGGGTGCCAGAAGAGGACCGGCAGTTAATAAATGAATATATTGGAATGTCTTATGTATATAGATAGATATATATAAACTCTTCATAGAGTCTATACATTTGCGAAATAGACTTGGAGACAAATATTTCTTCTTACTGTGAGATCGTGAGACTCTATGAAGAGTTTTGTAAACAAAAACATGTTGCACCAAGAAATGAAGCTTTCTAAAGAAAGATCTTTGTTGAAGATTTTAATTTATCTTTTAAGAAGCCAAAACATGACTTGTGGGAAATGTGAAAAGTATACTATGCTGCTAAAACAGTTACAAACGAAGATGAACATCTGAATTCTAGCAGAATGTGGTTACAGACAGAACACTGACAAATACAGAAGAACATGACAACAATATCCCGACTATTCTCTTTGATCTGCAGAAATGCTTACCTACGTCATGTTTACAAAGAGGTATGGCATTTTATAAAATACAGTTATGGGCTTTTAATTTAATTATGTATGAAGCAAAAATGTCATCTGCTACTCGTTTCTTATGGAATGAAACAATTGCAGGTCGATGGGGCAAGAAACTGTTCTTGCCTTTATGAATACTTAAAATCCCTGATAGTGCTACAGAAGTCAACATGTTCAGCGAGTCTTGTTCAAGTCAGAATAGAAATATTTATGTGACAGTGATGCTGTTAACTACTGATAGAAGGTGGAAGAGGTGTTACTGTAAACCATAAATTTCTCGAAGGTGGGCATACTCATCTAGAAGCACACACAATTCATGCAGCCATCGAAAAAAAGTAGAAAAACCTCAAATTTTCAAATGAAATTGCCGAGAGAATGGGCTAAATTAATTTGCATGGTGCAAAGAAAAATTCCGATAGCTGTTGTTGAATTAGAACAAAAACAAATCTTAAACTTCAAGGACTTCTAAACAATGCTACGTTTTCCGAAAAGTAAACACAGCACCCGAGGCTGAAGCTTGCAAAAGATCAAGTGGATGCAGTATCGTACAGGTTTTCCAGGACAGGTGTTCCATAAGCACTCCTACTCATTCGCCAGAAGACGAGGCAGTAATAATCTCCTCCAGAATTTACTCCAATTAACCCTTTCAGCAGCAAAACTAAAGGATTTGAAAGATCTTCTACATTTTATACATACAAATAAATAGCCGTTCATTCTACGAGCAATTCATCCACACGCTGACTGCAGAAGACTAAATCTGTCGAAGAAACACAAGATAAAGTTAATGCGGTTAACAAATAATGTTATAGCTTTTAAGTTGATGCTTCAGTGTTCTAGTGTTCTTTATTTTTATAGCACATTTTGAAACAGGACTAATTAAATGTAATTCATGCTTTAGTATTAATTCAAGTACAAGGATTACAATTAGTTCCAATTATTATACTATTCATTTTTTGCAAGATTAAAATCTTGAACAGCAGTTAACCATTGTTTGTTAAGCGTTCACGATAACGTTTCTATTTAAACATGCAATTATCATTAAAAATGAAAAAAAAAAAATTTCATCTTTATTATTCTTCAATTTATTCTGAAATGGCCAAAGCAGTAGAATTGGTGCATTAGTACTCTTTATAAAAGGGCAAATGTCAGGTCTATCTCTGAGTGCAGAAGAGATTCGAAGTTGAAATTAGACAAAGTATACCAATTATATACTAGAGAGAGAGAGAGAGAGAGAGAGAGAGAGAGAGAGAGAAAGAGAGAAAGTATGAATGAAGCAACATTGTAAAAAAGAAGCGTTTAAAGTTGTATGCAAGATTTCAAAATCGTCTTTCTCAGAGCTAACATTTTTGACATTGGCCCTTTTAGAACCAAGCCATAGAACTTCCTTCGCAGTGTGTGTGTGTGTGTGTGTGTGTGTGTGTGTGTGTGTGTGTGTGTGTGTGTGAACCTCGTGAGTAGTAAATGCGTTATTCTGTTTGCGAGTGTTTTGGTTCTTCTATGATTCAAATTAAAGCTTCCAGAAGTGTACTCCTTGCACAGTGGATAAAAGGAAAGGATTTTATAACAGATAAGGATGTTGTGTTGTGCGACTATTGTAATAAAGAGGTAGAGGAGAAGCGGCGAATATGGAACATTCGGGCAATATGGAACTGCGTATTTCCCGCCAAATCATTTAAGATATTTATCGATGAGACGCACGAAACGGTAGCTTTACATAAGGCCTTTGTTTAAGCCTCACTGTTGGTAGCGTGCTTGAAAAGGAACGCCGCATAAATTTGTTTTCTTGTACT
Organism: Hymenopus coronatus; assembly: GCA_030762935.1. NCBI lineage: Eukaryota > Metazoa > Arthropoda > Insecta > Mantodea > Hymenopodidae > Hymenopus > Hymenopus coronatus. The sequence goes on from CM060897.1 coordinate 37,016,404, forward strand.
GAAGTCTTTGGAGACATTTTAAAGGCAGGACTGACATATTTTTAACGTCCGTTTGTGACTATTACAATGTTCAATATATTGTGCCTGTAGCTAGAATTTTTAGGCTATACTTTCCATCATTGTAATCATCTGCATAAATATACCGCTACGATTAAAATTAATGTGAATTGCAAAATACCGAGGCGGGTAAAACGCAACACTTCACGGTGGGTAATACGGAGCAGTGTTCCATATTATCCGCTGTTGTTTTAAGAAAATGATTTAAAGGGAAAAAATTACTCTAACGCGTTTGTTTGCAATGCATTTAGTTTACTATATGCATGAGAGTTGATAATAGATTAATACTACAAATTGGTGTTTCACACGTTCACAAACTACGCTCCTTCTTGCTCTGTATTAAAATGTAAAATACTACTTGTCTGGTGCCAAGAAAACGTGCTACAAATTTTCCATTAGTAATACAACGCATTTGTATATAGATTCTCTGTGGTTTGATTTGATTTGAGTACTACATAGAAACTTAAAAAAAAAAGAAAAAAAAATTACATACCTACGGAATTCTAAATTATTTTTTTTTCTTTAAAACTGCTATAACATGTAGGGTACCAATACAATGTCTAACATGCCAGTTTTCTTCTAGCTTGAAAAATGAATAAGAAGAAATAAATAAAATAAAAGAAGGCAGTGGGATAAAGGAGATATGATTAGAGCCATTTCAGCTGTTAGAGTCAAAGAAATGGGTTACCTGAAAGCTGTTAAAACCTTTGGCGTGCCTAAAATCACTCTTCGAACACTGTCTATGAAAACAGACTGTCGCCTTCAAATGCATTCAACATTCCACTTGGTAGAAAACCAGCTTTTTCTCAGAAATGGAAGAAGAGCTTGTGGGCTACCTTCTGGATATGGAAAGCAGGTATTTTTGGTTTATCAAGGCTTGACCTACGTTGTTTGGCATATCAGCTTGCCTCAAGAAATGGAATATCCAACCCATTTTCAAGGGCCAATTCATCTGCAATGGTTAAAGTAATTCCTGAGACGTCATCCAAAACTATCTATACGAAAGCTAACAGCAACTTCCATGGCCAGAGCGAAAGACTTCAACAAAGAAGAGGTAGGAAAGTTCTTTGGAATCATGAACTGAGTAAAAGACATTATGCACCCGATAAAATCTACAATGTCGACGAGACAGGAGTGTGATCCGCAGAATGAGGATCCCTCATAACCTTAGTTCTACGTATGAGCGCAGGAGGAAATTACGTCCCACCTATGTTCATCTTCCCACGGAAAAACTTCAGCCCACTTTTGATGAAAGGAGCACCACCTGGCTCAATAGCCGAGCACCATCCATCGGGCTGGATTCAAACTGTCCTTTTTATGAAGTGGTTTCTTCATTTTGTAGAGAAGGTGAAACCTACCCGAGATGAGCCTGCCATGCTCATATTAGATGGGCATACAGCGCACACAAGAAACCTTCAGCTTATCGATTGTGCGAGGGCGAAAAATGTGACACTAATATGTCTGCCCACACTCGACACACAAGCCTTTGCACAAAACATTCGTTGGCGCAATGAAACGCTATTACAATGAGGAAGTTCCGAGTTTTTCTGAAAATTCATGGGAGACCAGTCAGCCATTTCGATATTGCCAAACTATGTATGTGCAAGAGAGTATCTCAGAGCTGCATCGGGAGAAAATTCGATGAATGGTTTCAGAGCAATAGGTATATATCCTCTGAAGCACAATATTTTTTGGTACTTCGTGGCGCAGGAAATAGTGGGTTCGAGTCCCGCCATGGGCATTGGTGTTTGTGTTTGTGTATGTATGTGTGGAAAGAAAGACACAGTTAATATTAGGAAAATGAAAAAAAACAGGAAAAATGAATTCAGCGCCGTAGTCCTGACAAGACAAAAAAATCACAAAAATAATTTTTGGTGGATATATTACATGATTTAACCCTTATACCCATAAAGGAGCGCGGGAGGCCGCAGTTGGAAAGCAGAGCGAAGAGCCGTTAGGACAACACACCTAACAGCACATGCCGCACCGACAATGCTGCTGCACAGAGCGGGAGATAGGAACAGGATCGCTCTTAAAAATTTGACTATATGTAAAATTGTGATGACCGATCCGCAGGCGAGCTAATATCACTCCTCCCGACGGGATAAACGGGAGGCAGTTATCCAGTCTACAGGGAGTTTCTTCGCTTCCCTAAGATTGTTTCCACGAAGAGCTGACCCATTCTTCGTGCCAGCCAGAAAGCACCGCTCTCCGCAGAAAAGGTATAAAATCTGCAGATGTTTTGTTTGTTATCAGACACAATTGCCGTTACTAGGAGTTGAATAATCCACATATATGTGTTGGCTTAGGAGCGCCATAAAGTGAGAGTGTTGCGGTTTAACTTCCACGAAAATTGTTGCATCCTTTATCCCAAGAAACACAATAAACGCTGAACGATATCTGGACATGCTGGGGCACCAAATGTGGCAAGTGATATCTGAATGCAATGTGCCCAATTTGCATTTATGCAAGTGCAGCTTCTCCACGCTATGCTAACGACGACAGAAATTGGCTTCATGATAATTTCGCTGGGAAAGGAATAGGAAGGCTTGGCTTGTATGGTAAGCCTGCCCGCTGCCCCGATCTCCATCTTGCGATTTCTGTTTGTGGGGATGGGCAAAAGAGGAAATTTATATTACAAAACTCCGAAATATTGATCCACTTGAACAAACAACTACAAATGTAATTGGTAACGTACCGCCCCGCATACTGCAGGCAGCAGTTGAGGATTAGAGTGTGTACGCAAAATGCAGAAGCTTATGTCGAATTTTGAAACAGATTTAGAAACCTCATAGACTTACAATTGTATTACTGGTTAAAAATGTGTGTGACAAAAATAAAAACGTTATAATAGTTTAAAAATAGGGAGTCAAATCATACACCTGTACATTATACGAGGCCATGTGGTGCTCCGCTGTATTACTATAATTAACTTCATTAACACTATACGTTTAGAAGAATAAATCCAAACATGAATACACCGTAACGAAAAATAAACACGAGAGAACGCAGTGACTCACACACACATTATCATTACTATTATGCAGAATAAAAGAAAACATAGTACATCATAACAGGTGAGCATGTAGGGTTTATGTGTATTATTATCATTAATAGCAATACGCAGAATACTCTTAGCAGAACATATCAATGCTGAAGACAAAACGAAAAATGGGAAAATACGAGAATACTGTATTTTCCTGTATTATCATTATAAGTATTACACTTAGCAGAATGAATCACAACAAAATGTATCATAAATAATAAACAGTATATTGCGTAATAAGAACTATAAATTATACTTATCAGGTCGGGAATGCATATTGAGAATACCAGGACCGCAGGGTCGAATTTTCCCAAGGATTTGAGATCTGATTAACTTACAGTTCGTGGTTAGCCAATTACCTTTTAAAATACTTGAAAAAATCTGATGTGTTCCATTCACATGACTTTCTCTACATCTCTGCAACAAATTATTTTTAAAAAGCTCATACTTCTATTTACTTCAGCTAATGCAAAAACAATTAGCAGAAAAAATCTTATTACTTCCTTACTTGTAAGTAGAAGCGAAATAAGGGAGTACCATAGGATAAAGTGATAATCAAAAGCGGGTTGTTCTGTGACTGAAGTTCCTTTGTTTGTAATGGACAGGAGTTGACAAAATATGTTTTTTAAAACTGAAATTAGAAACAAGGAATATCTCAAAAACGATCAACACGAAAAAAAAATGTATGAAACATAAATTCTGCGTTTTAACGTGCTCTACATTTTTTGTGTGGTTAAGTTTTTATCCATCTCTTACAGTTTAGCATTTATGCAAAATTCCGTAAAATTCACCCAGAATAAAGTAGTCTTCAGAGGCTATTCCTAGAAAATGCAGGATATACATTTTATTTGTCAGCTAAATATCTGTAATATACGATACTTTAATCAAAATCGTTAGCCATTTTTGAGAAAATCAAAATTTTCGAAAAAATTTCCATGTAAAGGGTAGTTTGGGGCGGGGGGATTTACTTGAAAATCTTCGTGTCGCATCCTTGGATTATATCAAACTTAAAATACCAAATTAGTATTTAACGGCCTTTTCGTTTTTGAGCTATGCTACCGACATACATACACACACACACGCACGCACGCACACACATTTTTTCTAAAAATGCTTTAAGTTGATTCAGGGAGACCCAAAACATGCTTTCGGTGAAATCTCGGTATCGAATTTTTGGATGCATTACAATATCTTCTCTATATACTATGTGCATAGTACGTGTAGAGAAAGTAAAAAAACTGTTAAAATAAATCAAAATTGTTTTTCAATGTTATTAAACGTTAAGAAAAAATCTGATGTGTTACACTCACATGACTTTCTCTAGCTGTTCTACAAACTTCATACATAAGATTCTTCTTCTTTCTGCACCTTGCTAATCGTGGTACTCATTAGCACAATGTTCTTATTATTTAGTTCCTTATAAGTAGGAAGAAAATAAGGGAATACACTAGGCTAAATCGATAGTCAAATGTTTTAGAAGCTGTCGTTATGCGATTGTCATTACAAATCGCTTCTTTTCTTGGCCAGGAGTAGAACAAAAGAAAAACGGACACTCCCGTCTGAGAAAAGTATAAGTACTTCACAACTGAAACTAATAACAATGAATACCTCGAAAACGGTAAGCTCCACGAGAAAAATCTATATGACATAACTTGAGTATTTTAACAAGACCTAAATGTTTTATATAGTAAGTTTTTTTCTATCTCTTACGGTTTACTAGTTATGCCAAATTAAACAAAATTCACCCAGAATAAACAGGTCTCCAGAAGCTATTCGCAGAAAATTCAAGATATACATTTTATTTGTCAGGTAAATATCTTTAATATATGTTATTTTAATCAAAATCGTTAGAGCCATTTTTAAGAAAATCAAAATGTTCTAAAAAAAGTTCCATGTAAAGGGTAGTTTGGGATAGGGGGATTTTTCTCAAAATCTTCGTGTCGCATCCCTGGAAGATACTAAACTTATATACCAAGTTTGGTATTTTAGCTACTTTTCGTTTTTGAGTTATCGTGTTCACAGACATACGGACACACACACACACGGACCTTTTTCTGAAAATGCTTCTTTTGGATACAGATGTCCTAAAACAATTATTTCCGGTGAAATCTCGGTATCGAATTTTTGGGTGGAGTGCAATACCTTCTCTATACACTATGTACATAGTGCGTATAGAGAAAGTAAAAATGAATTCTCAATGTGGACAAATGAAAGACTGCATCTAAATTATATGGACTAAGCCTTCTTATACACACTTTTGTTAATGAATTTCGCAATAGATTCTTTACTTTAAGTAGCGCACGTCTCGAGTGTTAACGTCATTTCCTAGTTGTACTGTTAAGCAAACTCTTACTGTAAGTACCTACAGTGCTTGTTGACATGGCAATTAATAAATGGATTGTAAATTTAACGTGCATCACCAAATACGTGTTCAGAATGATGAATGTACATATCAAGAATTTCAAGTAGCACGTAGTACAGTGAAATATTAACTGCTTTCGTGTTCGCATGTTTTTCGTTATGACGCTTTCATGTTTCGATTACTCTGCCAATGGATAATGCGTAATAAATAAATAAAGTGAAATACTACGTGCTGCCTCGTTTTTCCAGATTCTCCGTTACAAGGCTTTCGCGTTTTCATTTTTCTCTGTTACGTAAATAATAATACAGCTGAAATCGTAATTGCATATTGTTTTCGTAATTGCATATTATCGCTTTTATGTTTTAACTTCTTGTCGTACAATGCGTGGTTTCATGCGTATTTTTATTATGGTCCCTTTAAGTTTTTAATAACCCTATAATGGATCTAGTCTCTAATATTAAATAAGAGCATCATATTACAAAATTAGCTATTGGTGGATACTGGTAGGTGAATTTGTTCGCTACAAAATAAAGGCTCTACAACGTAAGTGGACAAGAGTAAACTAGGTTTTAGGTCTCTTGTGTGTATATATATCACGAACTCTAGTACAAGTATTGCTCCTGAAGGGCGCGATCCCCTCCTGTTTTCGCTGATAACGAAGGTCGCTCGCGCTATTTGCTCACCCGTCACCGAATCGTGTTTGCTTCCAATTGCCCTGTTGAATTCAGCAACTCTTATCACACTAGGGGTTATTTGTAAACGTGAAATACGACGCCGTTGGGTTATTCGGTACAAGCATTTAGCTTAACCGGCTTGTTATATTTTATTGCAAAGAATTCTGTATAACTATTTGTATTCTGTGGAGTAATTCTCAAGCAAATGGCAAAGCCTTCTTTCCAAGTATATTCTTTAAGCATTCTGTGTTCGCATTCAAATACAAGGTCTTTGTAAAGTCCTTCTAATCGTTTAGTAATTTGATGAAATAAAATATCTCAGAGCTAATTGGGCTTTACAATGGAGAAATCATCAAAATCATTAAGTGATGCTGACACATGAGCGTTCACTCTCTCAATTTTATAGTATCAATTTAGACTTCTTAGACAAGACTCTTAAGTAACAAACTGTCTAGCTTTAATGGACACTGGGACGAAGCTTTTAGGTGCAAATGACATTTTCGGCATTTGAATATTATATAGATATTCTATAGCCACCTGAGATTATTTTGGCCAACCATTTTTACGTTTCACCCGTTATAAAATGGACCCTCTCGGTAAGTATTTTTTCTCAGATATACATTTGCGCATGCAATTTCTCGCGTTTCAATTTTGCTGATTTTTATGTAAATTTGAAACATAATCACAAATGTGTTAACTTTAGATTCAAATGTGGATTTTATGATTGCTTGGTTCATTAGCTCACGCATAATTTATACCGAAAGAATGACTAAAACATCAGAAAATTATATTGCAATACTTCTCTGAGAAACAGCTCAAGACAATTTTCTTTGGCCAGTTAAAATTAATTAATTCGATTATCTCAGAAACAAGTTGAACAAGAAATGTCAGTTATGGTAACCCAATTTCTTTATTTAATGATCCTTAGTGTACCAATGTTTAAATAAATAACTTCACAAATTAAGAAAACAGTATCCCTTAATAAAAATATGGTGTTTAATATTCATATTTATAGTTCTATAAATTCTTTTACCGTCTTAACCTTATTCTTCTATCTACGTCATTTTAATCGAGATAAATATTTGTAGAAACAGTTTCTTTACACATTTCGGTTAGCTTCAGTTCGGGTATAGGAAAGCAATTATCACGTGTTTAAAAGCGGATCGCTATACGCTGGTCTATAAATTTTATAGTCTCTCCACGACATCGCGAGCAACATCTCTGAATACCGAAGAATTTTAAAAAACGACGTCAATAATATGGGATATTTTATAAATGTCTGATGCCACCAAAACTTTATTTCAAATAAATTGTACGTTTTAAAGGTATCCACATGTTGGAGGTTGTGTATATATATAGTGTACATAGAAGTGTACTAGGTCCAAACATTACAACATATACAATTTGTCATAAAATACCTTGATCAAAAACTGTACAAGTTTGAGAATATAAGCTATAAATCGATGTAAACATTAAAATTCTTACGTGGTACATTTCATGTAACTCGATTGTTTATTTTGTTTATTTTATTATTTTCTTGGGAAAATTTAGCGTACAGGAAAAAAAGTCTATTTTTATATTTGAATAGAGCAAATCTCTATAAAGAGTTCTATTATTTCTTTGTCAAATTTGCTATAATAAATAATATCCGGGTAGAGTGCCCTTGAAAGACGACACTTCTAGCTACCTCACATGCAAGGTATATGTTGAGGAAATTAAAAATCGCTATGTCCCAATCTGTTGCTAACGTTACCTTGTGAATGAAAATGTAATTTCAACAACTTGAGATTTTCACCGTTATCAGTGATTGTTACTTGCTGACAGCTATTTTTACTTTCTCTACCATTACTATGTGTATACCTAGATACAACAGGTATTGTATTTCACCAAAAATTAGTCTCAACGAAAACACATCTTTTGAGGGTTCTTGAGTCACCCTCCCGCCAAAGCATTTTTTTAGAAAAACGATGGCAAGCACGTGTGCGTGTGTGTGTGTTTGTTTGTAGACGGCAAACTAAAAAACGAAATGTTCGGCAAATGTTAAACTTGGTATTTAGGTTTAGTATCATTCAAGGAAGCGAATGGAAGATTTTCACAAAAATCCCCCCTACCCAAATATCCTCTACAGAACATTTTTCGAAATATTAGATTTTTTTTAGAAAAATGGCTAATGATTTTGATTAAACTACCGTTTATTGAAGATATTTATATGACAAATAAAATGTATACCTTGTACTTTCTTTGAATAGGCTCTGAAGACACCTTCATGCTGGTTGACTACTGCTAACTAGTAAACCATAAACGATATACACAAGTTTCCTACACAAAAAAGTAGATTTCGTTAGAACATATAATTTGTCACATCACTTTTTGTGGAGTTTATCATTTATGAGATATTCCTCCTTTCTTTTGTCTTACTCCTGGTCATGCAAAGAGAACTGAATTTGAATATCAATCGCATTCTCACAGATTTTAGAAGATTTCACTTTAACTTAGGGCGTTCCCTTATTTCCTTTTTACCTACTGGGGACTACATAGTAATATTATTCCTGCTAAATGTTTATTTTTATTAGCATGGAGCAGAGAGAAGTATAATTTTTCGTAAGAATAGTTTGTTGCAGAATAAAGTCATGTTTTATGATCACATAGTATGATTGGACTTGAGAAAGAACTAAAGGTATATATGTTATAATGGTTTTATCACATTAGAGTAATTTTAATTTTATTTTCTCTAGGCCTTATGTACAATATGGATAGAGAAGGTATTGTATTGCACCCAAAAATTCGATACCAAAATTTCACCAGAACTACATTTTTGAGACCCCCTGAATAATATTAATATTATTAATAATAATAATAATAATAATAATAATAATAATAATAATAATAATAATAGCATTTTAGAAACATTTCCGTATGTCTGTGGGCAGCATAGCTCAAAAACGAAAAGTCTGTTAAATTTCAACATGCACCAAATATCTTCCAAGGATGCGAGGCGAAGATTAAAAGGAAAAAAAAAATCCCCCACCCCCTACTACCCTTTACATGAACGATTTTTCGACAATTTTTATTTTCTCAAAAATGGCTCTAACGATTTTTATTAAAATTATTTTCATGACAAACGAAATGCATATCTTGAATTTTCTAGCAATCGCCTCTGAAGATCTCTTCATTCTTAATGACTTTTTTAAGTGTAGATCCCATAAAACACATTTTTGACACATGCATTTTTTTTTTTTTGAGTTAACCGTTTTCGAGATATTTAGAGTTATTCGTTTCAGTTTTAAGATACTTAAACTTTTCTCAAATGGAAAATATATTTCTTTTGTCTCTCGTTTGTTTACTCTCAGCAAGTAAGGAAACCCGATTTTCCATTGTTTCACTTAGCGACCGGCTTTTAACAGATCTGACTCGCTTTAGGCTAGTGTATTCCCTTATTTTCCTTATATTTACAAAGCAAGTAATAAGACCAATTTTGGCAAGTTTATCTTGATTTGCATGACGTATATAAAAATAATCTTTTGTTAGGAAACTTTTTATAGTACAGCTAGAGAAAGTCATGTGAATGGAGTAGATCAGATTTTTAAAAGTTGGTTTTTCCAGTTTTATAGTGGAACATGATTTCATATTTGCAGAGTCTGCGGAGGCTAGAAATAGGGAATAATAATAGTTGACCCGGAGGTCTCGGTTGAGGTGGATGAATTTGTCATTAAGAAGCCAAAACGCTGACCATTAGTTCATAGTCAAAACAAACAAGGAAAATGGCGTCCAGCGCACCAGGTTATACAAGGAACTGCTTTGTGATCGTGTCGTTATCACAATGGCATTTTAATAGGCTATCCAAATGGCCTTGTATACAAAATTAATGTTATATAACACTTAAGCTGCGAACGACGTGAACATCGAAAAGAAATATTTTAATCTACGATTACAGACATTCGCAACATCTTGGACTTCCGGGGCCCTTTTGGGATTAATTCTTTTGGCAGAGCTCCTTAGTTGGAGAAAGAGGGGGGGGGGGCAAATGGATATCTAAATATTTGCACTATGACTATTAGACCAGATCTCAAGAGCTGGCCGGTTCTCTTTGCATGGCCTGCAGTAAAACAAACTAAACTTCACTTCCCGTTTGAGAAAGGTTTAAGTTGTTTAAAATTGAGACCAAAAAACAAGGAATATCTCAGAAACGGTCAGCTCTACATAGAAAACATATGACAAAAATCTACATTTTTTGTAGTAAGATTATGTCTATTTCTTATGGTTTAACCGTTATGCAAAATTCTGCTAAATTCATCCAGAATAAAGAACTCTTCAAAGGTTATTCCCGGAAAACTCAAAATATACAGTTTGTGATGTAAAGATCTTTAATATACGGAATTTTAATCAAAATCGTTAGCCATTAAAAAATCCATGTAAAAGGTAGTTTGTGGTGGGGGGGGGGATTGTCTTGAAAATCTTCGCATCGCATCCTTAAAGATACTAAACCTAAATACTAAGTCTGTTTTTAACGGTCTTTTCGTTCTTGAGCTATGCTGTCCACAACAGACAGACACACACACTGACCTTTTTCTAAAAATGCTTTTTTCAGAGCCAGCAGTCCTTAATATATATTTCCGGTGAATCTCGACATCGAATTTTTGGGTGGAATATAATACCTTCTCTGTCCACTATGTGCATTGTATATACAGGCTAGAGAAAGTAAAAAGAAAATTACTTTAATGTGAAAACCATTATAACCTGTAACACTTTTAACAAGAGAGATTCTTTAAATGAATAAACACAAATGATTTTATCTCCCAAATTCAAAAGAAATTTCTAGTCCACCTCGTAGTTAGGGAGTAGCACGTCTGCCTCATTCAAGAGGTCGCAGGTTCGAATCTCGCTTAGGGTGACTTGCCCGGATAAGGCTTTTTTTTCTCGGGATTTTACCTTATCCTGAAAAGACGAATAACGGGATCATGGACACCGAGGTCATTTGAGATTTATTTCAATAATTTCATCCATTTCCATTGTCCGATGTGGTCAATGAGGTTAAAGGATGTTCAACTCCATAAAAATCACAGTTTCAACACAACACAGCAAGTGAAAACATTGCAATGAAAATGTTATTTTTAAATTTCCCACAAAAAAGCAACTAGATAAGTATTGAGACATGGACCACTGATCAATTGAGACAATATTATATGCATTTGCAGATTTAGCCCCTTTTCACAGATTATTGCATGTTTACACCAAAATCTGGTGATGTATATTTCAGGGCTATATTTACAATATTTAAGAAATCTAAAAGGGTGGGCTCAAGCTTGTTTCTCGTTTTGTTTTATACTGACCGCGACATTTTTTTTTCTTGGGGTAGGGGAACTATTTTGGTGAAGATCGAAGATGGGTAAGAAGAAGCGTCACCGCGACACGCCACAGTCATTGCCGGAGCGCGTTAGCACTTTTTGGACCATCTCCCCGGCAGTTGCCATCGCAGAGATCGGACAACGGCACCACCAGTCGCCCGCAACGCACCTCACCACCGCGGTCCCTCTGGACCGTCACCAGTAACCGACGCTTCGCCGCATTCACCGCCCGAGCATGCAACCGCCACAGAATCCTGGCAACTGAACCTGCAGCTGCCGACATCTCTGACTACTACCGCCACAGTTCACAGGAACATCACTTTGCCTGCATCTTCCCTAACGCCGCTGTCATCGCAGCACTTCCGCCGAAACACACTAAGGGATCGCAACCTATAAGCTAGGCCGCTCTTCAGTCAACGCCGGACTACAGCACATCAGTCCAGCACCTCCAGGACTAGCAAATCTGGATGAACCACTCACCGACATCAGGTTACCCATTCATGCTAAACCGAAAGAAGAAATCCGCCATTTGAACTCCATCACACCTGTGCTTGAACTTAAAAGTCAACGCCGTCGCCACAACTTTTTTTTCAAAACAAAGACGCCACCTTCCTCGCGAAGTTCGAGGCTTTAATCTCAACCATCAGCAAGCAACTGCATCGGTGAGACTACAGACCAGATCAACAACTCACATTTAACCTATGATTGTTCTAATATATTTTGTAATGCTTTAAATTTAAAGATGCACGAAAAGAGTACTTTAGAAATGATATAAACTGTGTTTCATTGGGCCTTAAAGACCAACGATTGATTTAGAAATCACATGTAATACTCCATCGCCCTCTAAAGTGAGAGTGTGCGAGTTAAAATCATGACCGCATAAAGGAAAATGTACCATTTGTTTACTGCTTCGGGTGATTATGTTTTACGACATTTTCTTTCTGTCTCGTGGTTTAGGTCTATTAGCATGCTTTTATGTTTACTGCTTAGCGACGATTTAACTTTAAATAATGATTTTTAAAAAATATACGCAAATCAGAACTATTAATGCTTTTGGATACCATAATAAACGTATGTTTAAATATCAGAGGAAGACTCGTATCTGTCCATTTCAACTCGTCCCCCGTGCTCTAGGGGCAACATACCAACCTCTGGATCTCAAAGTCGCTGGTTCTAACTCCGCGGGGGGTGATGGATTTTTTCGGGCGTAAAAATCGTGAGCATGACTTCCTTCGGAACGGAAGTAAAGCCACTGATCCCGTGAAGTAGATTTATGGATCCCGTGAAGTAGATTTATGGCACGTAAAACAACCTCAAGGCTGAAACAGGCCTCTGAACAAAATTAAGCGATCTTTCACGCCCAATATAGAATGGGATGATAAAAACTGAAACCGTTAAAGAAGGTTCATAAATAAAACTCAATTTCAATTTTAAAGATCATTGATTATTTTGATTTGTTTATTGCCTCATAGAGCTAAATATATGTATAAACTATGATCACAATGTTATCAGCAATAATAAGTATATGAATAACAAGAAATTAAGAATGTAATTACATTACATTTATAAATAGGTATTAAAATACGAAAAGTTTCGAAATAGGTTATTGTGGTTAATACTTTATGGTTTTGAACAACTAGATATAATAGTTAAATACAGAGTTTTGAAGTCGCTCTATCAAATCAGTATCACCGATGAGTTTATCAGTGTTTACAACAATTTGAAATCATATACACTAGGTATCATTTACAATATACTATCCAACATTTGTTGTATGGAGATTTTACCTAAATTTCAAGGACAGAGGAGAGCCCTGAGAGACTGCTACAAGCAACTCATTAAATTTTTAAATGGTTCTATTCACAAAAGATAGGTAATTAATTCTCTTCGTCGGTTCTATACCTTCTACCCTTAATTTTGAACAAATGATTTGAATCGTGCGTGTCCACCTATACATTTAAAGCAGCTTTAAATTATACGCTGAACCTCCTTTCTGTACGTCTAAGTTTCAAGTGATCCCATTTAATCTCACCTTTTGAGGACTCAAAATATTAAACCGTTTTCATGAATTTTATAACCCTTTTCTGAATCGTTTCTAAATTACCAGTTTATATGTAAATGACATGTTATTATGGACGATTTTTAACCACTGTGGTTCTCAGCTCCCATTCTAAATTGGGCGTGAAAGATAGCTTAATTTTGTTCAGAGGCCTCTCTATCAGGCTTGAGGTTCTTTTACGTGCCGTAAATCTACGACACGAGACCAACGGCTTTACTTCCCTTCCGAAGGAAGCAATGCTAAGGATTTTTAACCTGAAAAAAATCCATGTACCCGTGACCTTGGATATATGGAGTTAGCAAGGTAACTACTACACCACGGAGGGGCGACATATCTATAAGGTCCCAATACGCTATTCCATAACCGACCGCACTAAGGACTCAAAATCCTCATTAAGAAATGCAGTGCAGAATTCCTCTGAATGTTACATTCAGCGTTACTGACCACGTAAACCCGCAAATATTTTCAGGTGTTCACCCGAGGAATTTGTTCCCCGCCAATGTGGTCATTATGTAGAATTTTCCCCTGAATCTAATTAGTCCAATTAATTGCCTAGAAGTACTTGAAATTACGAATTTCAAGTACTTCTTGAATTTAAGAGTGCCATTTAGCTACTATCAGACCTTTGCATGCATTGTATTTTAATTCGTGAACTCCATCTCAGTCAGATAACGTCCAAGGAAGTGATAAGGACGAGATAAGCTGCTGTAGGACCAGGATTATCTCATTTCTCAAGGCTTCAAAATAAAATTATCGCTCAGTTGTAAGCTTTTCCTAAAAGAATAGCACCTTACCACTTGAATAAGTATAAGTATTTGATAATTCAAACTAATGCCAAATGACATCTCTGAAATGGGAAACGACACAAAAAGTGTGTTTGATATATGTCGTGTGGTTATTTTCTGTAGTAAGATTTTGTCTTTCTCTTACAGTTTGCCAGTTAAACAAGTCTTTTCAGAATAAGAGGCCTTCCAACTTTACTTCCACAAAATCTAAGATATACTTTTATTCGTCGTGAGAATATATTGGGCACATAATCCTTTTGTCAAAATCATTGGAGCCATTTTGAGAAAATAAAATAAACAAGGAAAATTATTCTATGTACTTCGTGCCGCAACCTTGGAAGACGCACAAACCTATATACCAATTTTGGTGAACAACCAAATTTTCGTGCCCGAGTTATTCTGCTGCTAAATATACACACATTTTTCCAAAAATGAAATTAAGGGGAGGTTAAGAATCTTATTCCGCTAATGTTAAACGTAAATTCTTAACAGATTATCGCAAATTTATATTAGCCACACTGAAAGCTTTATAGGATTTTTTTTAAGTATTTTTTGTTTTAATGATTGCAACCCGTATTTTGCCCACAGGTATACTCTAGCTTATTTAAAATGAGCAATCATTAGTATTTGGAAGATGGATTTCAGGAAGCTCACCATTGTGAATTTCAGCACCCGAAGTAGTGAAGCATGTGAAATATGTGGTGAAGCAACATTGGATGTTAGCACTGTTAGAAGATGGGTCCGTCGCTGTAATGAAGCAGAAGGGCAAACACCGTTGACTGATGAAAATAGGTCCGGTAGGCCGGTGACTGCAGTGACTCCACGCAACATTGAGCGAGTGGATGAGATCATTCAGACTGACCTAAGGTAACAAGGGATGAATTGTTTTGCATTATGTCCCTGAGTAAAGGCAGTGTGATGACGATTATTCAACAACTGGGGTACTCAAACGTTTATTCACGATGGGTACCAAAAATGTTAACCGAAGAGAATAAGGAGACAAGATAAACAATAGCCGCCGAACTCTTGCAGCGCTTCAATTTGGAGGGAGAGTAGTTTCTGGAAAACACTGTGACTGGAGACGAAACATAGGTTCATTTTTTGGAACCTGAACAAAAAGATAGACAATGGAATGGCATCGCACAACCTCACCGAAGAAGAAAAAATCCACAACTGTGCCATTGACAGGAAAAGTGATGGCAACAGTATTCTGATATGCACAGGGTGTGATTATGGTTTAAATGCACAAAAAATGCTGTGCGATACAAAAAACTTAAAGCACGTATTAGGCGAGTCCGCCCAACAAAAGCCATGGCGGATGTTCTTTTACATGACAATGCAAAACCACACACCAGTCATCACACCACTGAAACGATGTGAAAATTGGATGGGAAGTCTTGCCTCATCCCCATACAGCCCTGACCTAGCACCATCAGACCTAAACACATCTGTTTAGGTCGCTAAGGGAAGCTCATCGTGAAATTCATTTGAAGATGCAGAGGCAGTGCAAACATGTGCGTCAAATGGCTTAGGAAGCACGACAGTGCATTTTACCACACTGGAATACATGCCCCTGTTAAAAGGTGGACCAAAACTGTGGAAAAGGGCGGGATTACATTGAAAAATGACAATTTAATCCTCAATGTTGTGGCTTTCATGCAGTATAATCGAAGTTTAATTTTCTTTGAAATTAAAAGAGACAGACAAAAAAAGGAGGCATTAGTTATTAACTGACCTTCGTAAACCTCAGAATTGTTTGGATCCAACTCTATGAGTAATAATTGCTCAATTTCAGCAGCAGATAACCCTAAAATCAAATTATAAAACACAAAATAAGCAATAATGTATAATGATAATTGAAAATGTATTGATAATCCATGCAGCAACTCTGCTCTAGGAAGTGAATAATTTGAAAAAAAAAAAAAAAAAAAACGAATCGAAATATGTTACGCATCGAAAACAATTGTTAGGTCTTGCAGTATCACATGTGATACCATGACTAAAACTCTTTCTTACGAGAGATTATGGTTGGAATAACTTTATTTTATTACTGTTTATCTCTAACATGATTAAAAATATAGAATGAGTGATCTTATTGTCCAATTCTACTTTTAAATGTGTTTACCTTTATTTCGTTCTGCCATTGTTGCGGCATCCATCAACTGTGTTCTTGAAGTTACTACGCTCTAGCGGCCAACGTGGCAACTGTGACATACAGCGGGTTCAGCTGTACATAAAGAATACAATACCGCAGGCAGCGTGAAGTTTGAACCAACAGCATCGGACAGAAAAATAAAAAATGGAGGTATCACATATGATAGCTAACGAATGAAGAGGATAAGAAAAACCTAAATCGTCTTCCAGGCATCGTCACATGGCATACTCGTAACCTATTTTATTTAAAGCTCATACATCTTGGCTGTGTGTGTATGATTGTCTTTCCTTGATGCGCATACATACAATATTCCTAACAGAGCTTTTATTTCAATTATGTCTGTCAAGTGAGCATCCCATCACAGACTAGAGTATACAGAAAGAATAAAATTAATTAATTAATAAAATAAATCCGTGCGCCAAAATTCAGTGAACATGCGCGAATGCTGTCATATTGGGACGGGGTAAACACCGGTATTGTTAAAGTTGTGCACCTGATAATATACAGTTTGTTAAGGTTATTAATTGTGTATTTTCGCTGCTTAGCTTATATTCTACCTAACAGCTCAATTATACACTGAACAAGTTACAGCATTTATTGACTGTTAAAGCTTTACTGCTCTTATAATGAACAGTAGTAAGAGATGGTGCCCAGCACCTAATTGCAAAAATAATTCAAATATAAATAAGGACATTAGCTTTTTCAGCTTTCCAAAAGATGAACAACGGTAAGTGAACATCCTTATATTTATAGCTTACTAGGATAACTAGGATATGTTCTGAGTCAGAACATATTAAGTTACTGTCAAAAACACAGAATGTTTAAAGTAGCTTGCCTCATTTGAAGTTAAATATGATTTTAATAATTTTAATGCAAATCTTTAGTAACGGGAGTGTGTTAACATTGTTTCAGATAGTGTAGTTTATGGATAGACATAAATATATGTTTGCGTGCACCAGAACCCACGTAAATTGCTAGGGCTAGAGGATTTAATTGCCCGCAAGTAAAAAGGTGTTTCACACTTCTATGTAAACTCGTAAATCATAACATTGAACCATCTCATCCATACAACATGGAGAGACTGACATTCAAACTTCAACCACAAAAACACCAAAAATTCTTTCTACTAGAGGAAAGAAGCCAGTAGATTGATTACCGGTCTAAAACGAGGTCAATTAATAGCGGTAGTTTGTTGCTTCAATACTTCTGGGCCTTTCATTCCTCCATTCCTTATTTTTGCACGAAAGCGCTTCAGCAGCGACTTCTTGACGAAGGTCCTCCAGGACGTCAAGCTACGCGAACGGAAAACGATTGGATCAACGGAGAGAGATTTTTGCGGTGGCTGTATTTTTTTTTTTTTGAACAAGTTCGTCCAACTTCAAATAAAAGGTCATCCTGCTCTTGGACAATCATGGATCCCATAAATATATAAAATCTATCAATTATGCTGGGAAAAATAATGTATAGTTCTCTCCTTTGCGCCCCCACATGACGCATAAGATGCAACCATTGGACGTGGCCATAAATGGACCCCTGAAAACTAGTTTTGAACAAGCAATTTCAAAGGAACCATGTAGGAAGAATAGTCAATAAGTTCGATGTTGCAATATTGTTTGTCACAGCTTACTTGAGGGTGGCAAATGCTCAAATTGCTATGAGTGATGCCCGGTCTTCTGAAATTGGGCCTTACGATCCAAATATTTATTCTGATTTACGTTCCCTCTTCTAAAGCAGATTGTTCTAATCCTACCTACACCTCAGAATTTCGTCCTGAGAATCCAGCTTCTCCTGAATGCTCTAGTTAGAGCAACTGCTCATCACCTGAACCATCCACCAGTTCCTACAGTCCACATGACATTCAACTTGCCCAGCTATTCAATGTGCCTCCTCAAATGGACAGAAAAGTAAAGGTCAATAAGCTGTAATACTAACTAGAACTCTAACTGGAAATCAGCAACAGGACAAATTTGATAAAAATTGAAAGCGGTTGCCAGGAGTCTGGAAAAGCTTTCGAGAAAATCCACCTTGAGAAACCTTAAAGCTGCTAAGATAAGTATTTTTATTTTGTGTGTGCAGAACTCTTCCTGAAAATACCAAAAGATTGGGTACAATGTACTTTGTGATATCACGAATCATGGACTAACTACAGCGGTCGTGGTCCTATTTTTGTGACGATTGCAGTGATTAAAAATACGTATTCATAATTCTCAATGTATATATTGTTAAGTATATACATATGGAAAAATTATGTGTGCTTTCAAACATTCAAACATGTTTGTACATGTATTTCATAAAAGATGTAGTTGTACTGCTGCGTCTTGAGGTATTCAGGTCCTCAAGTTAACTTATCCTCTTCGCCCGGACTTCCCTAATGCATATTAAACACAATTTTCCAAAGGCATTACGAATGGCCGGTAGATATTAGGTAGAGGGTTTCCTGAAACAAAATCCTTCGCTTTCAGTTAGAAAACTTGAGGGGACAAGCATGAGCTGATCAAAGGGTTTCAACAAGCAGGATTTATATTTTATTTTCAAGTTCTCAAAAATAGCTCTGAAGGATTTTGATTAAATATAAATGAAAAAATTGTAAATCTTGAATTTTGTAAGAAGGTACTTTATGATTGTTTAACGGATAAACCATAAGAGAAGGGCAAAAAACTGCTACATAAAAAATATAATCTCTTTAAAACACAATATACACATACATCATCCTTTATTGTTGCATGAGCCATTTCCAAGATATGCCCTGATATTGGAGTCTTATTGCAGTTGCATTATAACTGTTTCTTGTAATGTTATGGAAAGAACGACCCTCTTCGAAACATATGACTCTCGTTTCGGTTTCCTGCATACTTATTGCACTTTAAACGAGGTTGTACTTAATGAAACTACATCTGGAAACGTTTATCTTAATATGGAGCAGATGGAGATACACGGTTTTGTAAGAATACTTTGTAGAAGGTAAATAAAGTAATAAAAAGTAAGAATATTCAGAATTATTATTGGAAGAACAATGGCATGCATCAGAAGTGTGAACAATGAAAGCCCAACTAATAAAAAGTATAACGGCAACTGAACTGGACTTTTGAAGACGGTCAGCAGAGATATCCAGATGGGTAAGAATTAGACATGAATTTCTCTGGAGAAAACAATAAGATGTGTTCCGTTCACATAAATGTCTCTATTATCCAAATCCTATTCGTCTATCTAGTTCATAATAACGAGATAAACTTCAGCAAAAAGTATAGTTGCAAGAGGAATAGGTACAAAGGAGTAAGGGAATACATTACGGTGAAGCAAAGAGTCAAATTCTTATAAGAGCTGGTCATTATGTGGTAGAAATTCAGTACTCTTGGCATGATCAGGAGTAAAAGAAAAGAAAATACCAATGAGGACTTTTCTTTTCAGAAATTAAAACCAACAACAAAGAATGTCTCAGAAATTAACTTAAAAAAAAGACATGCTTTAATTAATGGTACATTTTAATCGCCCCCCCCCTTTTTATGTCTGCTAATATTATGTCTCTTACGGTTGACCACTTATGCTCGTCATCCAGAATGAAGATGGCTTCAGGGGTCATTCCCAAAATATGAAAGATATAAACTTCATTTGTAATCTCTTAAATATAGTGTTTTTAATAAAAATCCTACAGGCATTTTTGGGAAACATGAAACAGCAATAATAAGTTGTTCAGCTGCTAATAAATGATGGGTTAGAGAGTGATGTGAATATAACATTAATGTATACCATATATATATTTATTTATTTTATTTTTCAATGCAATTAGTTTCTTCAGGCAGATGAAGGGTTAGGTAGACCGTACGGTTAATGGCAGAGGTTCAGTGCTCTTCTAAGCGAAGAGGAAGCGTGTACGAGAGACCTGCACTGGTGAATGAAAACCGCCAAGTACGCCAAATGTCTTCGCGTGCGACAAATTGGATCAACCTATCACTAGAAGTCGCCTGACAATTCCCAACTAACAAGTAATCCTCGCCAGCATATTTCTAGCTTGTCTTACTCCTCACTTTCGAAACCCCGAATGGTTCAAGGGGAGACTAAATTGCCAAAAAGGACATTTTTAGGTTTATAGTGCAAACGAATTATTTGGACTTTTTTTTTTAATTCTATATACAGTTTATAGTTGAAGATATAATACGTATATTTTAAATATATTTTTAAAAATAAGTCATAACTTCTACGGACTTTGGAGTAGAAGAAAGATGAACGTTGGCCGTCATTTAGGGGGTAGTTTGATCTATAAATTGAAACTATTAAGTATGGGAATTTCTCTGTTTATTTTCTCTACTGTGTATAATAAGTAGAAGTATTCCATTCCATCGAAAAATTCAATTTCGACATTTCGCCGGAAATTGAGGCCCCTTTGGTCAAAGAAAAAATTCCTACACATATATACGCGAATGAGTTATTTACATATTTGCTATCGTCTTCCGTGGTGTAATGATTACCATGCTAACTTTTTAACCCAAGGTCACGGGTTCAAACCCGGCTGAGGACGATGGATTTTTTGGGGGGGGGGGGGGCATAAAAATCCTTAGCATGGCTTCCTTCGAAATGGATTGGTTAATGTGGGGTAAATTGAGTAAAATAAGACAAAGGCTTTTCCTCCCCAAAAAAGAATTTTTACTCAAAAATCAAACTTTTAAGATCAAAACAAAGCATTACTGTGTCGTAGATTTAAGGCACGCAAAAGAACATCAAGCCTAATGAAGAGGTCTCTGAGCAAAATTAAGCGGTCTTTCACGCCCAGTGACGCTGAGAATGGAATTGCTGAGAACCACAGTAATTAAAGAGCGTCCATAAATAAAAATTTTCATTTACGTGTTTACTTTGAACAGGATGTAGAGAAAGGCATGTGAATGGTACACATTAGATTTCTTATAACATGATGAACATTACAGCTGTAAATGCACAAATAAGCAGCAGCCGTAGTGAATTTTTGAAACTTGTATCACGTAATCTAGCACATGATTACTTACATATACGTTTTCAGTGTTCATCATCGGCAAGAAACTTCAAACGAGACATTCAGAGTCTTTTTCCTGATGAACATACAGTGCAACCTGCAGGAGAGGCCAAGACAAGAGGTGCTGTGAACGTGGTCGTTCAAACAACCGATATACCAAGTACAAATGCCGCAGCTGTAAGAAATTTGTGTGTTTAGAACATGCTCAGCAAGTTGATTGCTAATGGGACTGCTCAATGTATAAACTGAATTAGGGGAAAACCACGTAATTTGGATCAGTGTATATTTTGGACCGAAATCAGTTTAAACTTTTGTTACTCGCACGGATGACACCCGTCATCCACGTGTTTTTCGCATCCTATTTTATCTGACTGGGCTGAATTGAGTTCGCGCCATTTTCAGTACATTTCCATTAACTTTTCGTGCGTCAGTTTCAGTCATTATTGGCTCTCAGTTACGCAAGTTACATGATTGAGGACACATTATTAGAGCTTGGAGGACCCGTCATCCGCGCGAACTTTCGTACTACAACCTGTAACCAAGTAAATGTACGAGTATGTTACTTTATCGCTTTCCTAGGTTCAATCCTAATTTAATGTGTATAATTTTAGGCATTTTGAAATTAATTACAATAATTATTATCTACTAAAAGTATATATTCTCTTTACTTTATAGTTTGTGGAAGAAATGTCACAATTAAAAAAAATCTGATTGTGTTCCATTCACATGACTTTCTCTACATCTCTGCAACAAATTGTTAAAAAGCTTAGGTTTCTATTTTGTTCATTCTAATTGAGAAAACATTAGCAGAAATAGTCTTATTACTTGCTTACTTAAGTAGAAGCGAAATAAGCGAGTAGCATAGGTTAAAGTCATAGTCAAAAGCTGGTTACTATGTGACTGAAGTTCCTTTGTTTGTATGGACAGGAGTTGACAAGTTCCTGTATGAGGAAAGTATGTTTTTCAAAGCTGAAACTATAATCAAGGAATATCTTAAAAACGACCAAATCCACGAAAAAATGTATATAACATAAATTGTATGTTTTAATGTGCTCTATATTTTCTGAGTGGTAAGTACTTGTCCATCTCTCACGGTTTAGCAGTTATGCAAAAATCCGTAAGATTCATCCAGAATAAAGTAGTGTTCCGAGGCTATTCCCAGAAAATTCAAGATATACATTTTGTGTGTCAAGTAAACATCTTAATATACGAGATTTTAATCAAAATTGTTAGAGCCACTTTTAAGAAAACCACAATTTTGGAATTGTTTTCCATATGAAGGGTAGTTTGGTGTGGGGGGATTTTCTTGAAAATCTTCGTGTCGCATCCTTGGAAGATACCAAACTTAAATACCAAATTTGGTTTTTAACCGTCTTTTCATTTTTTAGCTATGCTGCCCACAGACAGACAGACATTTTTCTATTTTTTTTTTGATTCAGGGGTTCTCAAAACATACATTTCCGGTGAAATCTCGGTATCGAATTTTTGGGTGCAATACAATACCTTCTCTGTACACTATGTACATAATACGTATAGAGAAAGTAAAAACCTAGGACAGAGTTTAGCAAACATCCTGATGTGTGACAAATGGTTTCATGAGCTCAGTGATGAAGATGCTGACGGTGATAACTCTTGACTCAGATAACGAGGATTGTGTGAATGAAAGTGTTCATGATTATTCAGGAACAGAGGAAGAAGTGTCAGAAAGTGATAAATTACAAACACAGAAAGAAATAATATAAGAGGACGCATTTTTTATACGAAAATATGGAATTTCTAAATGGAGGAAATGTAAATACCCTACCAATGTTAGACAAAGATCGTGTAATATTACCTGAACCTAAAAATGAAGCTTATGTAACAAAGACGGAAACAGAAATTCTGAAGTTATTCTTGGATGAAAATATAATATACATTATTGTAATATGCACTAATATTTATATCAATGAAGATCGTGGTAACTTTTCTAGGGAAAGGGGTGCGAAAGAAACAGATGATGTACAGATAATACGAGGGCCGTTCAGAAAGTAGCCTCCGATCGGTCACAGTGCGGGTAGTGGGAGGATAAGCGACGCCATCTGTGCATTCACGCACTCAGCAGGTCAGTCGGCATCAAGCCGTGGTCGAAAGAAAGTCGTACCTGCGCTAGTTTAGTGTTTGTGGCCGTTTGAAATGTGTACTGCAATAGAAAACCCCGCCAAATGTGAAGTGCGTGCTGTTATAAGGTTTTTTTACAGCCAAAGGATATTCTGCAGCAGCTATTCATCGTGAGCTTTGTGCCGTGTACGGACCAAGAGTTATGAGTGAAGGAGTGGTCCGTGAATGGGTACGTTTATTTAAAAGTGGACGAGAAAACGTTCATGATGAAGAGAGGAGTGGTAGACCATCATTGGTCACGGACGAACTCGTTCAGACAGTTGATGCAAAAGTTCGTGAAAACCGACGTTTCACAATGTCGGAGTTGTCTACTGATTTTCCACAGATTTCTAAGACTCTCTTGTACGAGATAGTGACAGCAAGATTGGGTTACCGTAAGTTCTGTGCACGATGGCTGCCCAAAATTCTTACCGACCACCACAAAACTCAAAGAATGGCCTCTGCATTAGACTTTCTGTCACGCTATGAGGCCGAAGGTGAACCATTGTTAAACAGAATCGTGACCGGGGACGAAACCTGGATTAAGTACGTGAACCCTGAGGCAAAAGAACAATCAAAGATGTGGGCACATTCAAATTCGCCTACCAAACCAATAAAAGCCCGGCAAGATTTTTCTGCCCGAAAATTGATGGCAACGGTGTTTTGGGATGCAAAAGGGGTGTTGTTGGTTGAATTCATGGAACGTGGGACGACCATTAATCAAGACGTGTACTGTGAAACACTAAAACAATT
Source organism: Hymenopus coronatus (assembly GCA_030762935.1). Lineage (NCBI taxonomy): Eukaryota > Metazoa > Arthropoda > Insecta > Mantodea > Hymenopodidae > Hymenopus > Hymenopus coronatus. The sequence goes on from CM060897.1 coordinate 37,040,760, forward strand.
ACGACGAGCTATACAGAACAAACGCCGTGGTATGCTGACTTCCGGTATCGTTTTTTTGCACGATAACGCCCGTCCTCACTCTGCTCGCAGAACAACAGCCCTTCTTGAGTCCTTCAAGTGGGACGTTGTCAACCATCCACCTTGCAGCCCAGATCTGGCGCCAAGCGATTATCACCTCTTCATGCATATGAAGAAATGACTCGGGTCCCAGCGGTTTGATGACGACGAAGAGCTCAAAGATGCGGTCACAGGCTGGCTCCAGGCATAAGCGGGTGATTTTTTATGCAGAAGGAATTTCAAAGCTTGTGAACAGATACGATAAGTGCCTCAATCGTTATGGAAACTATGTAGAAAAATAGTGCAAAGATGTAGTTGTAAGATGTATATATTAAAATATTTTTATTTAACTTGGTGAATTTCTTGCAATCAACCGGAGGCTACTTTCTGAACGGCCCTCGTAGCTTTCATTGGTTTGTTATATCTGTGTGGATCTCTGAAATGTTCTAGAAAGAATGTATGGAAGTTGTGGGATAACTCAAAGGGCAACGGACTTGAATCGTGTTACTTATGCGTGAGTGAAAACCGATTCAGGCTTCTCTTGAGATGTCTGAGATTTGATAATATTCTTGATAGCGGGTTCGCTGACAGTTTGACAAGTTAGCCCTTATCAGAGAGGTATTAAAACTCTTTACGAACAATGGCAAGAAATATTTCTCACCTAGTGAATACCTTACGGTTGACGAACAGTTTATTATTCAGAGGAAACTGCCCATTCAAGTAATATATTCCTAGCAAACCTGCGAAGTATTGGTTAAAAGTGTTTGCTTTGGTTGATGTAAAAACAGCCTACACTCTCAATGTAGGGCCGTACGTCGGGAAACAACCAGAGAGACCATACAATGCCAATAATTCAGCTGAAGATATTGTTCTTGTATGGTGGAACCAGTACAAGGCACAAATAGAAATATTACTGGTGAAAACTGGTTTACTAGCTTGAATTTAGTGAAGAAGCTCCAGGCCAAGAAACTGACATATGTTGGAACAGTACGAAAACACAAGAGAGAAGTGCCGAAAGAATTTCTACCAAAAAAGGAAAGGGAGCCAAAATCATCTATCTTTGGATTTCAACAAGATTGTACATTGGTGTTATACTGTCAAGTAGGGGTAGATCTTTTGGAACAGCTATGTCAAAAAAAAAACAACAACAAAAAAAAACAATGTGTTACGTAATACAAGGTACATGGTACTGTTTTACAATATTTTGAACATTGCAGCCATAAATGCTTTGTGCATATATAAATACCACTGCCTTGCTTCAAATAAGGTTGCAAAGCGGGCTGATTTTATAGAAAAAAATCAGTTAGGAACTAATCAAACCTCAAATAGAGCGGCGTTCCCGTATCGAAAGCCTCCCATGTGAAATTCGAAGAAGGGCTAAATTACTGTTAGGCACTCAAGAAATTGTGGAGCAGCCAGAAATATCTACTGGATCACGTGGAAGGTGTTACATATGCGGAAGAGCACGAAATAAATCAACCCATAGATGGTGTACTTCATGCAACTGGACATGTGTGGATTATTTGAGACATCCGCATGAATTGTGCAGTCAAATAATGTGTTCTCTATTTCAATTTGCGCCTTAACATTTGTATCATTACTTTTATATGCTTATAAGTTACTTGTTTTGAAATAAATATTCATGTTCTTTTGATACCATATATTTTCAATGCTACACACACCTCTGTGTTTATATGGAAAACACAATATTAAGTTATTTTGAAATATAAAACTTTTAAATTCACGCATAAACTATTTCAAATTCATAATTTATTGTTTTGTGTGCATATTAAATGTGATATTCTTAGATTTAAATAAAATACTCTAAAAGTCATTCGTATACCGTTCAGTATCCAAATATACCGTTTATGTAGTGGATGATGACACCTGTCACCTGCGCGAGTAACTACGTCACGAATTGTAGTGCGAGTAACGCAGGGTTAAGAAAATGGGTACCATTGGGAGCACCAATATTACGGATATTTTGAGCAGCGTTTGTTGTAAGCGTTCCTCTCTAATTTTCCGCATTCTATTGTCAATAATCTCCGTTGACAGAGTTTTCGCTAATTTTGTCCCGCTTTTAGTATCGTGTTTTCTTCCACTTAAGATCTTTCCCTGGAAACCAAACTAAAACGACGGAACAGTCGATATATTAAGGTAAGTGTGATGTACATTTATTTCATTAATTCAGTTTAGGATTACAAGAAATGTGGTATTCATAAAGTTGTAATTTGGTCCGGACCAAATTACATGGAATATTCAAGTTGGGAATTACATTCCAAATGAGCATGTATGTATATATTTTATTTTATTTGAGGTCACGCTTTTAATTTACTTTAATAATTATCTAGATAAGTATATGTTACTGTTACACATTATACAATTTGCGTAAATTTCCACATGACAAGAAAAGCTTGCAAATCTAAGGGCCCCTACTGTATATGGAAAGAGGAAGATCTGAGAAAAGCTCCTGAAGCTATAACGAATGTTTAACATACTTCCAAGTACAATAAAGTCAAGGTACTAGCACCTATCGTGAACATTAGGAGACCTACCGATCTGGCAAGTGAAGTCGAGGATGAACTTGTGCATCACCTTCTGTACATGGAGAGAATGCTTTTTCAGTATGTTATAGTATTAAAGTTATAATGCCTACATAACAAACGTGATGAAGAAAAAGAATTTTAGCTTCAGGTGTGGTCTTGATAGGAATACTTCATAAAGAAATGTTAGTGAGAGTCTCTAATACCTCTAGAATCAAGGGTAAAACGAACATCTATTTTGGTAAAGATGAAAATAAAAACTCAGAAGAGACTTTTGTGTTGTATGTGGGGAATCTCACGAGGAAGACTGGATACAGAGCAATAAATGCAAAGGACGGGTTCATGAAGACTGTGCTGATATAAATGATACATTTTATTACTTTTGTGATAGGTGCATTGTGGAGTGAACAGTGAAATCTCCTTTAACCCTTGACATTACTGTGTCAGTTAGACACGTATTTTATTTCATTATCTTGTGTTGGCAATACTGATTCCAGTAACGCCCTAAACGTATCAGTAGTTTATTATTATTTCATTTGTCGTGTGATGTCATTGTTGGCGATATAACGGTTTTCTGAAAACCTACGGTGTCTGGCAGACACGCATTACCGTTAATGTGTTATGTTAGCAAGTGTATATTTCCAGGAATGTTATTTTATATTGGTAAATGAATGTCTCATGTTCAGTTACTGATTTTGCAGAGAATATTTACATTCAGTTTATAGTATTTATTAGGGGTTCTCTTTCTAGAATAATTGAAATAATGGATAAGCCTAGTACATCACGACTACAGAGACGTAGAGTGGAGCATGTAAATGCAGCCGATCCTAATTTTGAAGCTAAGATAGCAAGAATGTGGAATGAAGTGCAAGTAGAGGAGGACTTCAGCTTATTTTCTTCTGATGATTCTGACGCCGATCCTTCTTTTCATCCTAATCAAGAAGATTCATCTAATGATACTTTATATGGATCTGATATTGATGAAGAGCTGAGTTCAGGTGAGGCTGAAAATGTGAATGTAAATGATCATCTCTCTTCAGATTCTGCTGTCTCTTACATACTCAGGAAAAAAAAATGGTTGTGTTTGGAATTCAAAAGAATCACTAAGAAATCGATGTTCTTCACCATAACATAATAAGAGGGATGCCCGGCTTGACGAGAAAAGCTAGTAACTTAGGGGAAATTTCTGATAAAATTGATGGTTAATTGAAGATAATGCTACATGGACATATATGAAACTGAAAGAAGCCAGAAGCAGAGTCCATACAGAACAAAAAAAATACAATTACAATGCTACAGACATCTGTGAAATGAAAGCTTTCATTGCACTTCTGATGCTGTGTTCTATTGCTAGATCCGGCCATGAAGATGTGGATTCACTTTTCTCGACGGACAGTTTAGAACTACCTTTGTTCAGGGCTACTAGGTCTGTGAAACGCTTTTTGGGACTTCTCCTTTGTCTTCGTTTTGATAATCCACATACCAGGAAAACAGGAAAGAAAAATGACAAAGCAGCTGCAATTTCTGGTATATTTCTTAAATTTGTACAAAATTGTCAAGAATCAAATCCATTAGGCGAGTGTACATTTGTAGATGAAATGCTGGTACAATTTCGAGGTAAATGCAATTTTAAAGTTTATACGCCGAAAAAGTTATGTCTCTCACAGATGCACGAACGTCTTATTTCTAAAATGGATATCTATACTGTGGGAAAGAATCCGATGGTATAGCACTTGGCTCTGAAAAAAGAAAGCTTAGTATTCCTACACAATCAGTCTTGAGATTGAAACAACCAATAACAAATACAAATAGGTAGATTACTGCCGATAATTGGTTTTCGTCCATCCAACTTGTGAATGAACTACAAAAGAGAAGTCAGACATATGTAGGAACATTGCGACAACAATGTGTAGAACAATATAACTTTAAATCCATTATATCTGTGCGCTGGTGGGGTGTGTGAAGCTCATGTTTGTTTTAATGTTGTAATTGTCAAACATTCAAAATAGAGTATTTTCGTTTATGTTTGCAACTGTACGAACACTTTTGTTCATCACTGTATGCACTTTGTTAAGCAAATTACATAATTATAAAAATAATTAGAACCATTCTGATTAAATCGAAAGTAACAAAACATGGCAATGAAAGTAAATTTTGAAGAGGGGGAATTTTCTTGATATCCTGCCACAGCCTTGGGTGATTTGAGTTTAATAGGAACCTTAATGCCTATTCATATTTTCGTGTTTGGGATCCAAACACGTGCATGTTTTTCTAATTGTTTTCTTTCAGGTGACCTCAAAACATGAATCTGTTTATTTTTTGTGGAATATAATATTTCCTATAAACTACTACTTTAAATAAAGAAAGCGTTTATTATATGGTCACATACCTTGAAAGTAATGCTGTTTCTGCTCCAATGCGGTCGAATGACTTTGAGGACTGCGAGAGAACCTTCCTCGAGTTGGTCCTCGGCGATGATGATGGGCAAATCTAAAGGACCGCTACTGGAGCTCATATCTACCTCGAGGTATCGCCGTGAACTGCAGCTGTATACTGAGGCAGGGCGCAGAAAAACAGCCTGCTATATCACGTCACGCATACACGGCCTGACCTTCGGCTTCACATCCATTTGCACGAGACCTACGACAAAACACCCAGGATGGCATCATCAATAATATCTAAAACAAGTCAATAAAGACCTTACACTGGCTTTGAGTAATGAAGGTAATATTTTCTTTCACACGTTATCTATCCATTTGTATATCAGAACCATATCTCGTATTTCTAACATACAAACAACTTTCACCTGCAAGGAGACAACATTACAAAATTATAAAAACCGTGTAACAAAACTCGGGCAATAGGGAGTCATTCATAATGAAATTTAAACATAATATAACGGCGTAAGATTGTCATTCACAACCACAAATACCGATCTGGGTAGCTTAGTTGGTTAGGCGCTGGCCATCTGAACTCAATGTCGTGAGTTCAAAACTCTCTCGGACTGATAAGTGTGCTTACCCTTTCAGATATGAAGCTCATTTTAATAGACAGTCTAAGTGCTAAGAAACCAACATTAGTACCCTTTAGCTTCAAAATTTGGAAGCTGAAAAAAATGTATTATGGACACTCTTTAACTGCTGTGGTTCTCAGCGTCCCATACTAAATTGGGCGTGAAAGATCGTTTAATTTTGCTCAGAGTACTATCAGGCTTGAGGTTCTTTTAAATGCTGTAAATCTACGACACGCGACCAACGGCTTTACTTCCGAAGGAAGTCATGCTAAGGATTTTTACACCCGAAAAAAACCCATTGGGTTTGAATCCGCGACCTTGGGCATATGAGCATGGTAAGGAGGGCGACTTTAGAAGCTGAGACAAAACATAGCCCTGTATATTAAATTAGTAATAGCTGACAAGAAAAATCTGATTGTTCCATTCACATGACTTTCTGTACATATGTGAAACATTATTGTTAAAAAGTTTATGCTTCCATTTACTTCATGGTACTCGATAAAAAATTAGCAGAAATAATTATATTACTTGCTTCCTTGTAAGTAGAAGCGAAATAAGGGAGTACCAAAGGTTAAAGTGATAGTCAAAAGCTGGTTGCTATGCCACTGAAATTATTTGCTTGTATGGACAGAAGTTGACAAATTCATGTATGAGAAAAGTAGTTTTTCCCAGTTAAAACCAAAAACAAGAAATGTCTCAAAAACGATCAAATCCTCGAAAAAATAAATACAACATAAATAGTGTGTTTTAACGTGTTCTACATTTTTTGTGTTGTAAGTTTTTGACAATCTCTTATGCTTTAGCAGTTATGCAAAATTTCGTAAAATTCATTCAGAATAAAGTTGCCTTCAGAGGCTATTCCCAGAAAATACCATACCTTTTATATGTCAGGTAAATATCTTTAATATACGATATTTTAATCAAAATCGTTAGCCATTTTTGAGAAAATCAAAATTTTCGAAAAATGTAAAGGGTAGTCGGGGGTGGGGGGACTTTTCTCAAAATCTTCGAGTCGCAACCCTGGAAGATACTGAACCTAAATACCAAGTTTGATATTTTACCGACATTTCATTTTTGAGTTATCGTGTTCACTGACACACTGATACACGAAACACACGCGGACCTTTTTCTGAAAATGCTTTTTTGGATACAGGGGACCATAAGACTTATATTTCCGGTGAAATCTCTGTATCGAATTTTTGGGTGTAAACTATGTACATAGTACACGTAGAGAAAGTAAAAAGGTGTCAGGGAAATAAAATAATCAAGAGCATGTAAAGTTTATAAGTGATTTAAAAGCATTGTAGTTAAGAATTGGCTGGAAAGTAGCAAATTCACTCAGGCCCGGTATTACAAATATAGTTTGACTAGAGATTTATTTAAACCAAAATAAAAGTTTAACTGCAAATGCGGTTTTATAACATTCTAGTTAAGTTAAACGTAGTCCAATGGTGTTGGAAGGCTGTGAGAAAAGGACGATTGCTGAATACTTACACTGCAACTTAATGCTGTTACTAGACCTGGAGCATTAGAAAAAATGACTATAGATATTATTTATTCAGTTGAAGCGAAAATGGCCGAAATGAATGGGAAGGCGTCAAAGAGAAGAGCAACTTTTTCCAAACCTCTGATCAATTTAGTGAAAAAGTATACGCATATTATTGAGTGTAAAAAAAACTGGTTCCACAACATGGAAGCAGAAGAAAGCAGCGTGAGAAAATGTCTGCTGAGTATAACAGTCAGAGCGGTTGTGTTTGGAGGTTTGCTAAAAACCTTCGTATGAAATGTACTAAGTATCAAGAAGTGCACTAAGAAATTTACAGAAGAACGGCAAGAAATGTACAGGACAAGTGGTGGTGCGGCAAAAGTGCTTGTAAAGTAAACGGCAGGCGAAAGCTGCACAGGATAGATTTCCCTTCTTGACAATGTTGCTGCAGCAACCAACGCTTTACAGAAACGGAGTTCTTGGCATTCAGCGACATTTAAAGGAGCCCATCTCGTCAGCTCTTCTTGCCGATGTCACGATGGAAGAGGTGGACGATCTTTCAGATGAAGATTTTGCTGCTGCTACTGCTTCTACTCTTAGAAACCCAAAGAGGAAGAAGAACTTCGATCTCACAACAGACTCGCCTGAAATACAGCAAACTTTCCCACCTTCGCACTGAACTCTGCGAGCTGCAGGAGAGCATCAAACAGCGCATGGCATACAGGAAAGAAGAGCACGAAAGAAATTACGCCACAGGGACAATAAAAATGAACTGGTCCAGGAAAAACTAAAATTGGAAATTTTATTGCTAAAAAACAAAGAAAAAACAAGAATCAGTTGAATTATTAAACAATAAATTTGCAGAGTAGTCTGGTATTAATGTTTGTCTCGTGATTTCATCTCCCCTTTTATTGCATTTTGCTGATCGTTCCCCGCAGCCCACTCTTCATGTACAAGGTAAGTATGTTCTGGTTCAGGATCACACATTTCTCCAGCAATATTATGCAATACTGCATTCGCAACAATAATTACTCTTGTTGTTATGAATTTCACCCTTATACCTAATGATCATATGGGAAATCGTCGCTTCCAAATATTTTTTCAATAACATTTCTCGTCCGTATTTGCGACTCATTATACAGTACTTCTGCAGGATTTCCAGGACCCAATAGAGGCGTTATTAAAGGTTTAACACCATAATCTGAATCATCCAGTAGCAGAGAATCGCCAAAAGCTTCTAATTCAACTCTGTGCACAACCATGAAGTGTTAAATATGATGGCATCATGACAGGCTCAGGCTATCTTGCCACGACATTCTTAATTTTAATGTAGCATCTGCTACCATTTCCACATTTATAGAAAAGTAACCTCTTCCGTTCCTATACATTATCTCCTCCTAAAAGTAAGATTAAGAATTAGTTATTTACAATTTTTCACATTCTAAGAGTAGAGAGAAATACCAACACACAGTTACCAATAAATCTTACCGGGTAACTGTATTTTACTATGACTGCAGTGTAGAGCACCTACAACCCTTGCAATTTGAAAAACCTGCAGTTTACTAGTGGAGAGCTCTTTTTCCTCCTGTGGTGGTGTTACACATTATGGAGCGAGAGAAGCTAGCACTAGCGCTTGCCGAAATCAACCATTATCAGAATACTACCGGATGCAAAAAAAAAAAAAAAAAAAAAAGCAAAGAAATTAGTAGCTGATTAAGGGACTCAACAGCATGATTTTTGAAACAATATCAAATAATTAACGCTCTGAAATAAATGCTATGAAGATTAAGCGTAACAGCTTAGCTTTAAACTAAGGTATCAAAAAGGAAAAAAAATGAGAAACATTTTGATGTGCTCATCTGTCTCTATTTTTTAAGATTATTTTCATATGTGTTTTACAATTTGTTCATCAAATCTCGTTTCTTTATTTACCTCAAGTTAATCATGGCCGAATGGAACACGTAGGTACATAGAAGGCTAGGTGGCATGCAATTAATGTTTACAGAAGCATGTCCCGGATGTTTTCATGAAGCATGTTTAATTACATTACGTGGTCCCTAGCTTTTAGGTTTACGCTTAATTTCCAGGCATGTATTGGTGTTTTCCGAGTAAGTGAATAGTTAAATACATGGTTTTACAGTTTATACCTTCCGTTGCATTCTCAATCCGATTTCAAATAGGACCTAATAAGGTTAGGACTGTCTGGTTTGTAAGTCTGAATCTCTTTAACCCTAAACTGGTGACGTGACGTCTCTCAAACGTAGATAATGCAATGAAATACTACCTCCATAACGAAGCAGAGGTATCAAGTGATGTTTATAGTACCTTATTATATCTGTTTAGTACACATTTCGCTATCACTTACATCAATATCAATCTTGTTATTTACGGGCTAGGAGGAGCTTAAAATTTGAATAAGTCTCTCAGACGTCATGTCACCAGTTGCGCGAGTTTAAAATCAGTCCGCTTATTAGCAGTATAACAGTTAACAATGTAGCAGCGTGCTGGATCTTCACAATTCGTAAAATTTAACGATCCTGATTTCGAATTCAAAGTCAATAACGGTTAAATGAAGATGTCAGTGACATTCAAAGTGATTTGGGCAATCAGTGTGCAATAAATAGTGAACATGATATAGCTAGAGAAACTGAAAATGATGTATCGGGTGAAGAAATGGAAAATGAAATTGACAACGAAGAAAATGATTACGAAGTGACACCCGATACAAGAAAGTTATTTACGAGGGTCGGCTGATAAGTCCCGGGCCTCAAAAGATATGGCGCCAATAGGCCAATTACACGGTAGCATCGTATAGTTTAACCCTAGACTGGCTGGTATCCATAGTTACAGGTCAATAGCTTGTTTAGTTTTCCAATGACAGCATTTAAAATAAGACAATTGTAGAATTTTCTCGAAATTGAAGGATTTGGAAAAACGAGCAGTAAATAAATACTTCCATTTGAAAGGCTTAACGCCTAAAGAAATCAAGGAGGAACTGGTCATTGAGAGACTATGCCGCTTCAAATCCAATGATTAAAAGGTGGGTTGCAGAGTTTAAAATGGGACGTACGAGCACTAATGATGAGCCTCGCTCTGGACGCCCTGTAGAAGTGACAACTCCAGAGATCATTAATAAAAAAAAAAAAAAATCTGATGTGTTCCTTTCACACGACTTTCTCTACATCCTGCAACAAATTATTGTTAAAAAGCTTATGCTTCTATTTACTTCATGTTAATCGAAAAACATTAGCAGAAATAGTTTTATTACTTGCTTCCTTGTAAGTAAAAGGGAAATAAGGGAGTACCATATGTTAAAATGATAGTCAAAAGCTGGTTGCTATGTGACTGAAGCTCCCTAGTATGGATAGGAGTTGACAAATTCCTGTATGAGAAAAGTATATTTTTCAAAGCTGAAACTAAAAACAAGGAATGTCTCAAATAGGACCAACTGCACGAAAAAAAATGTATATAACATAAATTGTGTATTTTAAGGTGCTCTACATTTTCGGTGTAGTAAGTTTTTGTCCATCTCTTACGGTTTAGTAGTTATGCAAAAATCCGTAAAATTCATCCAGAGTAAAGTAGTCTTCAGAGGCTATTCCCAGCAAATTCAAGATATACATTTTATATGTCAAATAATTATCTTAAATCCACGAGATTTTAATCAAAATCGTTAGAGCCATTTTTAAGAAACTCAAAATTTTTTCCATGTAAAGGGTAGTTTGGGGTGGGATTTTCTTGAAAATCTTCGTGTCGCATCCTTAGCAGATACCAAACTTAAATACGAAGTTTGGTTTTTAACGGTCTTTTCATTTTTGAGCTATGCTGCCAACACTCATGCAGACACAAACGGACATTTTTAAGTGTTTTTTATTCAGGGGGCCTCAAAACATATTTCCGGTGAAATCTCGGTATCGAATTTTTGGGTGCAATATAATACCTTCTCTATACACTATGTCATAGTACGTATAGAGAAAGTAAAAAACCATCGTTTAGTACTGGAAGACCGCAGATTAAAGTTGTTTTGAGATAGCAGAGGCTGTAAACATATCAAAAGACGTGTAGGTAATATTTTAAGTCATGTTTTGGGCTTTCACAAGGTCTGTGCAATATGCGTGCCGCGTTTGTTGACACCTCGTCAAAAGTTGCAAAAAAAACTGTTTCTGTTAAGAATTGGAGCTCTACCGTAAAAATTCCAGTGAATTTTTGACGGTTTATTACCATGGATGGGACTTGGATACATCGCTACACTCCAAAAAGTAAATCACAGTCAAAACAGTAGATTGCCTTTTTTGGAGTTGGTTCACCTGGCGCAGTCAATTTTGTCAGCTTTCAAGGTTATGGTTAAGCGTTTTCTGGGATGCACAGGGAATTGTTTTTATTGATTACTTGGAAAAGGGTAAAAGTATCATTGGTGACTACTAAGCAAGCTTACTTCAACGCTTATATGTTGAGGCGAAAAGAAAAAGACCTCATTTGCAAAGAAGAAATCTTGTTCCATCACGACAATGATCCGGCCCATCGTTCAGTCATCGCAATAGGGAAAATGTGCTAATTAAAGTTGGAATTGCTTGAACATCCACCTTTTCACCAGAACCAGCACCCAGTGACTACCACTTGTTCCCTAACCTCAAAAAAATTCTTGCAGGACGAAGATTTCACAGCAACGAGGTCATTGATGCGGAAAATGCTATTTTGAGGACCTTGATAAATCCCCCTACAGAGATAAATAAACTAAATTAGAACACCGATATGATAAATATATTACCCTATCTGGAGATTATGTTGACAAATAAAGCAAACAAACAAAAATGAATTAAAAAAATAAATTTAAATGCTGTTTTCATTGAGAGGCCCGGGACTTATCAGCCGATTCTCGTGTATGGTAAAAACCGCTATAAGTGGGCATTACAGGACCCTGTGAGAAATGTTCTCACACAAAGTCATAATATTATCCACTTGTCTGCATTGGGCGCTCTTACACGAACTGGAGGTAAAATAGACCTGTAAGAGTTTGGAACTGCACGTTTTCTTCGTTATTCAGTGCACGAGTGTGAGACTGGGTAAAATGCGAAATAAATAGCATTGTAAGGACCGTTCTGAAATACAAGATGTTACCCGATTTAAGTTTAAGGCTTTTCTTGGACTGCTGATCTACACTGCTGCCCCAAATCAAATGATGTATGTATGTATGTGTGTGTGTGTGTGTGTGTGTGTGTTTGCAACAGATGGATGAAAGGAAATATTTCTCTTGTTATGCTTCCTAAGAGATTTACAAATCTACTATACCTGAGATTTGATAGTCCTTATCACAGAGTACAAAGACATCTGGACGATCCAGTGACGCCTATATCCAACGCCTCCTAAAGACCTGGTACGTGACGTCATACCCATAGGGCTACAAATAAGGCCATTTCTTTGCAATAGTTTTTGCAATAACCAAACGCAGAATCGCAACTCTTGTGTCAGCCAAAAAACAAGGTGAGTAGTGTTCACAGAAAAGCGCGGCAATAAGGCCCATAAAAGTAAGTTCACAAAAGCAGATGTCTCTTTTCCAAGAGACTTAAGTCATTATGGGAGAAGAAAAAGTAACAAGGAGTATTTGAGCCAATGTTTGAATATCAGCAGGTTGTACCGTGTCTTTAAGAAAAAACACACAGGCTCCAAGATTACATGTTTTACTATCGAACCTTTAGAAAAAAAAATCCGCAAATTGCATTCCATCGACCACGCACTGATACATGCTCCAAATGTGACCTTATCAGAAGAAATGTTAGCAAACCCTGGTGATAGAACAATAAAAACTGCTTTAGATTTACACCACACAAAAGCTGAGAAGGCAAGAGAAGTAATGAAACAAGATACTACACAGTGACAAGGATTTTGACAAGATCGAGAAACGTAAAAGGGTTGAAAAGTGTCAAGTTCCTAAGGACCTGCTAAAACTGATGGTGAATACACTTGACAATCCGTTTGCAGTACTATGCTCCAACTTGAAGACTTCCTTGATTTCAAACAAGCAGCTGATTCATACAATACAACAAAACTAAACATTTCCAAATGCAGTTGGATTAGAGTTGAAAAAGTCGTCAAAACGAGAACAATGTTTAACGAGCTTGAAGCATGGAGCACCTCCAAAGTGCTCAAGAAAGGGGATAACACTAATATAATTAAGGACTTGGTTATACCATCACAACCGTGTCAACACTTGTCTGCTGAGAAGAGGGATTGCCACAGATGCTGCAACATTTGAAAGAAGAAAAGTCAGCGTTCTTTGAAGAATTAATCAATTAAAACCGCTTTTTATTCTTTAAAAATAAAAACAAAGGGCTCAAAAGTATTTAATACGTGACAATGTAAGTACGTAATGATTCTTCTTGTCAATTAAAATTACGAACCACCCTTCATTTACAATTACCTCATTTTTGCGGATAAGTACATGGCACTTAGCACGCTCTACGTTTTTCTGACTAAAATATTTTGTTTCGATCATAAGGGGAAGGAATTTATAAAATTTTGCAATTGTACACTACATAATAACTAAACAATTTTATTCAGGTTTTTATATCGAAAGTTTGTTGACAAAACACAAAATATTGAATAACTCAAAATTAACTTTTGGCACTTAGCCCATTATTGATGTCCAGTTTTCATATAAGTAAATTAAGATGATACCATACTGTTATGTTTGTTTGCGACAATATTAACTTAATACAGCACTGTACGTACACAATGTAATCCTTTTACCTTCACCTGATTATATGGCAGCTCCTCCTTGTCATCACATGACGGGACACCCCCCCCCACCACTTCCTATATACCATGTTCACGCAACGTTCCTTTAGCTGTATGAACGTTCGAACACTAAAAATAAGGTACTGCAAAGTGCAAGTGTAAACAAAAAAAGTGAAGTAGCGCGTTTGCGTTTTTTTTTTTGTAGTGCATTAAAAGGTTGTATATTAACGCTCACAATTTCCACAGATATTAACATATATCAAATGATTGCTAAAAGTGTCCTTAGTAGTTATAGTCCCAGATTAGGCAATTTGATTAACGATAATGCTGCCGCTGGGCGCTAGTGTCGTTAATCCGCGTATTAAGGTAAATTAAAAGCGACGGCGTTAACCTGTTCGGCTTATCGGGCAGTGCATGATCGCGGAAGGGTTAATCCTTGATGGGGATTAAGGTCACGTGACTAGGAGAAGGGTTCAGCGAAGTGATGAGGACTGGGTTTTGGGTTGGAAAGGTTTGACATGGTAGTATGAGGTAAAAATGCGACGATGAAGTGACGTGGAGAGTTTCTATTGGTGAAAATAACAGTGTTATGATTGGTGGAGAGAATGAAATAAAAACTTAAATAAGGCGCAATATCATTGGATGAACAAATTATAGTGAAGTGGTAAAGGTGTGGAAAAGGTATAAATGGGTAAAGTGAGGGTGGATAGTGATAGATGGCAAGCATGATTGGGTTTTTTGATGGTGTTGACGATGGCCGAGATAGCGCGGAGAAAAGCTGCATTATTTTTGTGTGGTGGGGTTCGAATTGAAGATCAGACGGGATTGGAAAATGTGACAAGATGTAATAACGATCACCAATTGTTGCTTACTACACGTGTTTATACCGGAATGTTAGTGGGTTTAGGTTTGGTTGACTATTAACCTGGGAATTTTCAAGAACGTATGTAGTTGTTTAAAGCCGATAACGAGAAGTAATAGGTGTTCAAGAATTATGTGAAGATTGGTCAAATGGAGTGTCCAGAGGGGTATGTTGTAAATGTAAGTGTGGGTGTGAGAATGCTGCGGCAGATGGTATTCAGCGACTCCCACATCGTTGTTATTGTGTGGTGACAACAGCGGACTACTTTGAGTATATTTAGACCCAGGTTTGTCATGTCACTGTGTTGTCATTCTTTTGCACCGTGAAGGCCATATTGTTCTTATACCACCGTAATAAATGTGTCACGATATTCAATGTCCACACATGTAGTTAACACCTTGTCCTTTCGTCTGTATAGGTCATATTTTGCAACCAGATATCATCTTCAGGGAAATAAATAATTGCCAGGACTTTTGCACCAACCTTCACACTAATTGAGCCTTCAAATGCCCTAGAGTTCGTATTTTTGGTAGTGTTTAACGCCCGCTTTAACTACTAATGGCACCGCAGGCGGTGACATTGATGATACATGAATGATGATGGAGCACCGGTGGAATGCGATGGCGGGGGAAACCGGAGTACCCGGATAAAACCCGCCCCAGCGCCGTTTTGTCCACCACAAATCTCACATGCGGTCGCTTGGGATCGAACCCCGGCCGTCTAGGTGAGAGTCGAGTGGTCTAACCACTCGGCCACGGCGCGGCCCCTAGAGTTCGTATGTATTGGGATGGAATGCTAGGACTTTGAGCCTGTACTTACGTGTCACTATAAGCGATGTAAATAAGCACAATAAATATATATTTAAATTATAACTAAAATCAAGAATAATAATATGGAACGAACACATGTTGAATTGTAACCAATTTCAAATACATTTGAAATGTAAAATCAAGGAAAACCCAAGTTAGCGAGGTAAAAGTAACGGGAAATATTCATGCTTGGCAGGCTTTGCTAAATAACGCGCTTAAGTGCACTCCTGAGCTGATCGCAATCACTCCAGAAGTGAGTAGATACAGTAAGGAAATAGGGGTTTTGCCTTGAGGCCATGGGAGTGTCAAGCGATGTCTGGGCCAATATTGAACATAAATAATAATTTTGGCAAATGAGAACCTTGTGCTTTAACAAGAAATTCAACAAATTTCGGCAAAGAGGTTGACAGGGGGACTGACTACCAAGATGTCAGACCCTGTTCTCCAACAGGACAGAACCAGCTCGTACTGCAGATAGCGAAGGGCCGCTTCGGTTTAGGTCCCTCTGGAACTTTGAAAATTAAGACACACTTGCGCTCTTACTATTGATAGGGAAAGTCCGAGTCCCCGTAGGGCATCGAAAAAAATGAACACGCGCTTTAGCTTGTGCATGTAGGGAAAGTCTGTGTCGATAAAGTCCCTCGTGTGACTTCAAAAGAGGTCTAACCCCAAATATTGAAACCATGTCTCGCACGGCAATACAGAAAAGTAACCTCGGGGCTGTGAACAAAGTTTCATTATGAAACAACTTCTAATGAGAAACTGATAACTGTTCGGCTCGGGCTGTAGCTCCAAACTGTTTAAATAAAACCAGTGTTTTGGTGAAGAAGTAAATGGTGAGTGTTACTCAGTACCCAGGAACCCAATCCACAGGAAAGGCGTCGATGAGGATATACCTCGCCCTGAGAACGTAAACAAGATCTTCATTCTCTAGTCGACCTGCAGTGGCAGTAGAAATGACTTAAGGTACGAGATTATCGGATTACTTTTTCATTCCGATCACCAATCGCAGATTTCACTCCCGAACCCGACCAAACAGGCACAACTTCCTAATTGAAGCAAAATATAGAAATAATTTTTTTTCAACCTCCGTTACTGCCTTCATGATGTCAACAATTTAGAACATGAAAATGACAAGCCTAGATTCTGGAAGGTACCGCCTATCTACACAGCTGCAAGAAATAGGTGTCAATTGCTTCTTGAACGTAAACTGTGCATTGTTGGGCATATCGAATTTCAAGGGAAACTTAATGTCAAACATGTGAAGGACAACCCTTGCCCATGAGGGATTAAAGTGTATCATCTCTGTGGAAAAAGTGGAATAGTTTATATCTATCAAGGGGATCCTATACTTTTCGATAGAACTGAGCAAAAAAATTCATTTGACTTAAAGGACCAAAATTAAATTTGTACTTTGATGACTGCTGCCTGTTCAACGGTGTTAAAGCTAGTGGGTTGGGGTGGATTATCGCTCAAGTAACACTGCAGTTTGGGATCTCGAGCAGTGC
The DNA here is from genome assembly GCA_030762935.1 of Hymenopus coronatus. NCBI lineage: Eukaryota > Metazoa > Arthropoda > Insecta > Mantodea > Hymenopodidae > Hymenopus > Hymenopus coronatus. Next base: position 37,057,773 of record CM060897.1, read on the forward strand.
GGACGTACCAGTGGGAGGCAGGTAGCAGCAGAACAATGGATGTGGATCTGGTTGTTTACCGGGCGAGGATAGGAATGTGGTCGGGCAGGCGACCGCGGAAAGCAGGTAGAGAGGCGACAGGAGCTACGGAAACTACGAAGAATTATTATTTTATGGCTTTGTATTACTAGCCCTGCTTGTGATAGGAGTTGAAATAAATCCAGGACATGTAGGAGATGAAAGATGTGGAAGCATCAACAAAGCACTGAGGATCAGACTTCTTTGTATTCCATGCGTGAGATGGTACCATTTTGGCTGTCAAAAATTAAGAAAGAACAAAACTTAGAAGAAAACTGGTCATGTAAGGACTGCAGGAGAGATGTGAAAGTCACCGCAAATGATAAAAAATTGGAGCAGCTGCAGGAGGAACTACGAGACTTACGCGACAAGCCGAAAACAACGGAAGATATTCGGAAGCTTAAAGAAGAAAACCGCTTACTGAGGGAGACAAGGGAAGGAGAGGAGAAACCATGTTTGATCATGGGCGACTCTACCGTTAGACATGCGGGAACTACAAATGCAAAGGTAGCTTGCTATCCTGGCATAAAGACTGACGGCCTACTGAGGGAAATTGAGAAGAAGCGAGAGGAGGAAGAAAGCAACTACCAGACGATCGTATTACACGTTCGTTCATAGGACAAATATGAGTAAATGCTTGGGCAAAGGAGAGGAAGGAAGGTGCTGTACTTCAGCAACAGTTGCTCCAAAATGAGTTTGACAATAGACAGAAAAGGGAGCAGGAACGACATGAAGCTGAAATGGAGGACTTGAGTGTTAAAAAAAATAGGGAGCAGAAACTTCACGAGGCCAAAATGAAAATAGAACAAAAACGTATGTTGTTAGATTTGAAAATAAAGTTGTCAAAAAAATAAAAAAAAAAAAAAAAAAAAAAAAAAAAAAAAAAAAAAGCAAATTGACCAATAAAAAAGGCATGTTTTTCTCAAGTTTATGTTTTTACCCATTTTATCCTATAATTGACACCATTTTTCCAAGTGGAGGAAAATATTCCTTAATACACTGGCTAGGCGTGTGGGACTCTTCCAATAAGAGGTCCTACCCACTAAAAAAATATATATCACTAGTAGGAAGGTAAGGAATTGCTGCAGAAATGCTACTGCACCTGTGCTCTGTAGGTCAAAGTGAAAAACGACGGCACTATGTGGTCAGAATGGTTGCCATGAGACATATTGACCGAGGCCCAGCCTGCCTCCCTAGCGAACCTGAAGTGTAGGTTTTGGGAATTTTCTGTGAAATATTGGGAGAGCCACCACTGTCTCCGAGTGATGGTTTCTTCCTTTGTTAGTAATTGATAGCACTGGAAATATAGTTTCCATGAAGGTTCTGATGTGTGTGTGTGTGCGTGTGTGTGTGTGTGTGTGTGTGTGTGTAGCTTTCCTGAAGGTAATGGCTGATATGTGATTATTGCTCCAGCAACAGATGCCGTGAGGGAGACCAGTCAAGCAGGTCGGTCGTCGCTGTCCTCCAGGTCAGATAAATCCATGAGGTGGCACTCAATTTGGGCTAGCTTATGCTGAATGGACGAACACAAGCACTTTGCCATTGTTTGCTTTGACACAAAATGAATCCCGTATATTATTGGAATACTTTGAAAACAGCACTTATAGCAACTTTCCAGATTGGTTAGAAATAAAAACTTAGCGCATATAATTGGAATCTCAGCATGTACCTAGTTGTGGTGAATGAGTGCCACCGGGCTTGTTCACGTCTTTATCTACGTCCGAGAGCTCTAAGTGCTATGCACTCTGCATGATCCTCTGTGGAATTTCTTGCCCTTCAGTTGGCAGCGGCGCACGCATGCAGCCATTCCCTCTCCAGCTACCTTCAGCCATGTCCTCTCCAGCCGGCAAAGTATTCAGACGCTCTGTAGGAGCAACAACTTTACTTTGCCTTGTCTCCGCCCGGCTCGCATAGTCTACATGTTGTTACCATTGACTACACGTTGACGCCATAATGGATACAGAACACTTCAAGTATTAGCATGGGTCTTTTATTTCAATTGTATCAATATGTAATTTGTAATGTGAGTAGAGAATGCATAAGTTAATGGCTGTGCTATTTTGAGGAGTAAACTAAAAATGTTGCTTTTTGGATACGCTTTGTTCAGCAATGGCACAGATTTAGCTGCCTTTAACTTGTATGACCATGTGGGTTTGGGCCTGCGCTCAAAGGAACATAGTGGATTTTCTCTACCATATTTAGCTGGGCAACATTTTGTAAGGGTAATTATTATACAAGTGATTTCATTATTAGCGTATGCATGTGCGGCCAGCAGTGGGTGAATGTATCTTATATAGTTATGAGTGAAAATTCAATTGTACATCAAGTTTAAATATTTATCAAATGTTGTACAGTAATCTCGATTAAACAAAAGGGCATTCTCTATATTTTGTTAATTTTTGATTTGGCGGAAGCAAGCCTCTGCTGTTAACTTCGCATAGTTTATCTTTGTTAATATTTCGTTTTTACATTTGTTACGGGTTTAACAGTAGCCGGTTTAGTAATCTCTAGGCAATCAATGTTTAGCACACGCATTAACTATAACAATCATTAATCAATGTGTGCCTTCTTACATATTGTACGTTAAATATGGTTTATATAAATTTATTATTCAACAGTTACCTGCATGTCTTCTCATTCACATGAAATGTTTTACCTTCCTCTGCTTTACGATCCAGTTTGCATTCTTTTTTTCAGCAGCTGCTCACACTACGTGGTGGAGGAAGAGAAATTATTGAAGTGGGGAAATAAGTTTAATATACGGTAGTAGCGGTTAGAATGAGTATGATTGTCTTTATGTGATAAAGTTAATCCACACATATCTCAGGCAGAACAGATCAGAAATTTGTTTAAAAAGTTTGAAACCTCAATGTTACAGTGTTGGCATCACTGAATCTACACTGAATATGAGGTTTTACAAGCTACTGGGATCGGACGTCTGGCAGATTCCCCTTGCCCAAAATGGAAGTGTGTAAATAGTTGGGTGTCAGTTGTGTGTACACGGCCCGTACTAAAATTGTGCCAGACAGCTCCCGGCGTCCTCGTTCCCCGACCCTGGGCTATAGTCTTTTTTAAGACGTTATAGGCTGAGAGGAGCAAAGTGTAAAATGTTTAAGGATAGAGAGAAGGATAAGAAAAAGGAGGAAGCGGTGTTTCCGAGTAAATCATTAATTAAATCTCCTACAAAAGGAGAATTAACAAAAATGGCCCCGAAAGAGGAGGAAAAGGATATTGATACAGAGGAATTTGTATTCGATATGGCCACATTATCGGCTACAATGGATTCAATTATTGGAGGTGAGGAACTTCCGTAAAATATAAAACAAAATTGTTTAAGTTACTTGGTAAGGTCACGGAATCTTAACAACTTCAATTAGAAAACATGAAACTGGAAACAGATAATAACCTACTTAAGAAACAAGTCACTGAAACACCCAAAGTTCATATGCTCTAGTGGCTAGGAGACCTAAGATCAATGAAACTACAGAAGCAGTGCAAAATCAAAAGTAAGTAGTTGTTATTAAATCGACCAAAGGAAAGACAGCCAAAGAAGTACTAGAAATTGTAACTAAAAATTTGAACCCAACCAGAGAATATAAAAGTAAGCAATATTAGGACTACAGAATCAGCACTTAATTATAGAGGCGGATTCGAAAGAGGCCATTGAGAAAATTATGACTAGCAATAGCTTGCAGGATAACAACATTAAAATAGATGAAATAAAGAAAAGAAACGCATTATTAATACTGTATAATGTTATATCGACAGAAAAAGAAGGCATTAAGGCCAACATGTACGGACAAAACTTCAAGGACAATACGTCCTGGGAGGACTTTAATAAGAACGTGAACTTTCAATTCAGAACAGGACCCAGAGACAAAAGGATTGTGCATCATGTTTTCGAGGCATCACCACAATTAAGAGCCCAAATAGTACAAAAAGGTAGGATATACATAGGATTTCAGGCAATCCTTGCCAAAGACTACACGGTTGTTGCTCGGTGCATGAAATGTCAACAGTTGGGACATGTGGCCAAATACTGCCATAATGAAAAAACAGTATGTTCACATTGTGGAGAACAGGGCCATTACAAAGAGATTGTGCTAAAAAGGACCAACCAGCTATATGTATACTATGTAGCAGTAAAAACAGAAATTAAGAAACGGGAAAGACAGTAATGTGTAAACGTAAACAGCATTGTCCAACCTATGCTATGTTTTGGGAACGACTAATAAACCGTTTTGACTATTAAGATAAAATAAAACACAATAAGAGGAGGATAAGAAATAGGTATAATCCAAGTAGACAGAGAAGAAATGGACGATGTGCTGAGATCTACAGAGAAAAGTTGACACATGTGACAGATGACACAAACAGACCCAATAGTTAATGTAGAAATACATAGTGGATATCTCACACCAGACACAGAAGACGAAATAAATAACAGACAAAAACAGAAAAAAGTATTTAAAAAGAAGAAAGTACATGTGGACTATAATGCTATACGTACAGAAAATGAACCGACGACCGATGAAAAACCAGAGACAGTATTGACCAAGTTATAATTCAGTCAACAGAACAAGTAGGAATAGACCCAACACATACACATAATTTAGAACATATCATGTAACTGAGTCGACTGGAAGAGAAAAAATACATTGCTAGCAGCACTAAGACACATTGTAAGAGATTTGTGGTGGACAAAACGGCGCTGGGGCGGGTTTTCTCCGGGTACTCCGGTTTCCCCCGCCATCGCATTCCACCGGTGCTCCATCATCATTCATGTATCATCAGTGTCACCGCCTGCGGTGCCATTAGTAGTTAGAGCGGGCGTTAAACACTACCAAAAAAAAACAAAAAAAACCATTGTAAGAACCCTGCATGAAAACGAAAATCCGTAACGTTTCCAGTACGACGCAGAAGACCATTGCTATCTTGCATTGGTAATAAATCCGTTGGGTAACGTAAACGACAGTCAAAGGGGTGAAGGGGAAGATACATGAACAATGACCAGCAGTTATCCATTCTTAAAATCAAATGATGGACACTGACCTACGCGACAGTCTTCTTGCTTATAGGAGTTCTGCACGAACTAAATGCAATTCAAGGAGACCGCGGTTCTCAACACTACAGCTGACTACCATTCCAGGATATACCTTGAGGCAATAGAGATATTTAAACCAAAATAATTTCAACAGGAAACAAGAAACAGCCTGTATTCACAAAGTTTGGATGCCACTGCTAGAAAATGCACATATAAAGCCGTACTGAGCGACTGCTCACAATCATAATGGGATTGGTGACCACCAACCAATCACTCATATATAAGCTGCCAGCTCCCAGTTTGTCCTCACTCTGGTCGACACCGGTGAGAAGTCAACTTCCCCTGAAGATGCCCAAATAAGTCATGGGCGAAATGTCGGGCGAATCTTCATCTGCTGCACCACGGCCTACAAGTCCGGAACCTTCATTTCATGATATGGCCGCCGGCCGTGAAAGCCTTAGTGATTATATTATAGGAATGCTATTGTCAAAACATTCCTGATGTATCAGGTATGAAGACAGCAATTAATGCTAGCCTCAGCCACTATATGTCAACTGACACTAACCTACAACATAGCAAATGCCCTTAGATTACAGCTCAAGGTGCTTCTACAATAAAAGTGTTGAAGAGGGTAAATGTCCACCAAGTTAGGATAGAATGAAAGTTAAATTACAACATGTGGTCACTAAAATTATGCCCTGTCCAAAGGCTAGCATATGATGAGTTGTTGACTCCATGCATTCGTGGTGCAACTCAGAACCAGAATGAATGTTAGCATTCATTGATATGGCATAAGTGTCCATAAAAAATATTTGTTTCTTTAAAAAGAATAGCCATTGCTGCAGCTAATGCAATTTCAGAATTCAATATGGGTTGCAGTGCTACACACGAACTGAAATGTAAATTAAAAAAGCAAAACATATTTAGTGTAGTGTGTAGAAGTGTTAAGAAGGGTGAAAGAGTAGAATTTATGAGTGCTCGATCAGCAACTGAAAGGAAGAAAGCATCTAGATGTAGGGCCAGGTTGTCTAAGATGGCTAAGGAGACTTCCAATCAGAGGAAAGAGCGGACAACTTATGCTCCAGGACACTTTTGAGAATACAGGTAGCCTGAAAAAATATCTTAAATGCATGTTACAGAAAATTAAATTTGTCAACACATAAATTGAGCCTTGTGGTGCAGTTTTGGTCCAACTGCAGTAAAACTCTATATACATGCTGTGCACAGGTATTTAAACAAAACTGAGCATTATTTTAAGTGCATAGTTATTGGTTTTTGTAAAAAAAAAAAATGTGGTTCAGATATTTGGCTACTTTTTATAAAAAAAAAATGTTCAAATAGAAATACATTTCTACCTTAGCAAATAAGAGCTATAATTACAAAACTAATGACTGATTTTATACTAATAATTGCAACAAATGAAAAGAACATCATTGGTTACCTACTTCAACAATAATGACGCCAGCTAAGTTTGAAAATTAGCAATAACTCATGTTTTAGTTTTCTAAAATAAAGTTTAACTTTGAAAGTAACTTTCATAGAACGATGAAAATTGGTACACAGTTTCTAGTAATCTGTAGATTATATATACCAAATTTTAACGGAATAGCTTAAAAGCTACAGAAATTAGATTTTTTCAGTCCTAGCGTCCCTTAAATAATACTCATGTGAGTGCTAGTTAGTTTACTTCGGCTGATTAAAATGTTTCTAGTTATTCCAACATAAAAAGCAAAATTTTTGCAGCTCAAAGGCATTGTTACCCATAATTGCTGTGGAAGTAGCTAACAGTTAAGGCCGCATGATAAAGTGTCGTGGTACGATGGATTCAAGAAGCCAAATGTCTATCTTCCGCATTGGTTAAGAAGCTTGGACTTCCCGTTGCTGATAAATTTTCCATAAATGGTATAAACATATTTGCTACTAGAGCAATACGTATGTGCTGTTAAAATCAGGTCGAGGTGCGATAACTGAATTTAAGGTTAACTGTGCAGTCCTGGATAATATTACCAGCGCAGTACCTGCCCATTCTGATATACTGATTGGAACTTACCCTGCGACATTGATTTATCTGATCCTGATTTTCATAAACCAGGAAAATTGAACTATTACTTGGAGCTGATATTTGTTTTGATGTAATTATTGCTCAGCCTAGAAGGCGCCCAGGTTATCCTACGCTATCAAACACTCATTTTGGTTACATTTTATCAGGACTAATGCCACAGAATTCTGTTGATCATCAGAAGATTATGAGCTGCCTGAATTGATATGACCTGCTGGATAACCAGCTTAGGAAATTTTGAGAAATTGAGGAAATCAATCACATTCCTCACACAAAAGAAGATAAATTCTGTGAGCAGCATTTTATTGAAAATACCACTTGGACTGGTGAGAGCAGATTTATTGTGAGGCTTTCACATTAGATGTTTCAATAGGGTAACACCTAGCATCAGGCAGTAAGGCGTGTGAATTACCTTGAGAAAGAATTCACATCTAATAAAGTATAGCAACGTGATTATGTACATTATATGAAGGAATATGCTCAACTAGGAGATTGCAATTATGTGAATCCCTTGATGAGTCTAATACATTTATAATTCCACATCATGCTGTATTTAAGCCTGCTAGCACGACAAAGCTGAGTTGTATTTGATGGTTCCGCCAAGTCTTCTAATAATTTTCCTTTGAACATTCAAGATGAGTATATTCAATTGTTCTACGCAGCATCCAGTGGCAATGACAGCTGATATTACGAAGATATATAGTCAGATTATGTTTTACCCTAGAGATCGGCGCTTTCAGAGAATTCTTTGGAGGTGACTTCGTCCTGAGTATCTGGTGTCAGAGAAGTATACAATATCTGTCAATAGTCACCAGAGTGAACAAGGTAGCCGACATTTTTTTATTTTATTATTCTTACCTGAATACTTTTCCTGTCACCAACCCTAGATAATTACTCTGCCGAATTCACAAAAGCAATATAATACCGAGGCAGAAAAATGCCATCAACCAGGTACTAAAATGTTGCTTAAAAACAGATCCTGCATGAAGTGTGGTGGACTCAGCCAATTGTCTATATACATACTTTCTGTTGTCCCTCTGCAGACACGCCATTGCAATAAAACTTACTGTAGCCGAGGGTGGCACAGCTAAGAAACAATAGACAAACGTTGCACTTGATACGTATATAGTGTACTCGCTTTCTTAATATCAAAATTCCTACCAAATCCTTTAGAAAAATCCCCTACTTAACCCCAAGCACATTTGTACAATCGATTACAAGATACCCTTAACATCAAAAACGTTAATTTCATTATTTGTGTGCCATTTAGTCGTGCAGCAACATTTGAAAAAAAAAAAAGTTTCAAATTACACCACTTATTTTAACTCGTGACTTAAAGAGGCTAAATGAAACTTGCAGAAGTGCTCACAGTTAGATTTGATGAATCTCTGAACACGTTTCACAAAAATAATAAATGGTTTACGTGGATGGATGCATAATAGATTCATTGATCAAAGTAGGTTAGGCATTACTAACTTCGGCTCTTCTTTCCAACATAACAGCAAATGAATACCTATATCCATGGTTGGACGGCCTTTTTGGTTCTGCCTACAGTAGCAACGGTTTGACGCCCCCAGGGTCCCTAGCCAACCCTAACTCCCTCGGTATAGGTTCGTCTGAGTGGTGTGAGATGTGAGACTGCTGATGTTACTTGTCAATCTATAACAAAAGGAGTTTTCGAGCTCCAATCAGTCATTGTCTGATAGAAACGGCGTTCATAAAACAGAACACGCTCAGAAGTACAAAAGGTAGTAAAGTCGTCTACGAATAAGCAGGGCGAGACACCTGGGGGAAGACATTGCGATATAGAATTAATCCCTATAGTAAACTGCGTAACGCATGGTACCGATCCCTGTGGCACTCCGTTATCTTGAGTATAAAGATGCGACAAAACAGAGCCGACCTATATCCGAATGAATTACAGACGCACATGTGTATGCAAACTGTGAAGAAAACTTAATATCCTTGCCCGCCAACACGTACCATAAGCCTTCTCGAGAAAAAAAAAAAAATAACCCCCCTGTTTGACAATTCGTAACAATGCCGTTCATGACCCTAGTCGATAGCACAACAAAGTAGTCAGCTGCTGAGCGACATTTTCGAAAACCGCGCTGGGTGTTGTTACTACATTGTGGAATTCTACCCAGCACACCAAACGTACTTTGATCAGGCGTTCCATCACCTTGCAAACACAACTGATGAGGGAAATATGGCGGTAGCTGGAAGAAATATGGTGGTCCATTCTAGGTTTCAGAACACGTATAACGGTGGCCTCCGACCATCTGGAAAAGTGGCGTCAACCGAGACAAGATTATAGAACTCGGTAGGAAAGGCTTAGCATCAGATGTTGCAACATTTGGACGTGGATGCCATCTGGACTAGGTGCACAGTTTCGTGAACATGTAAATACGTGGTCATACTTCATGGTGAAAATGGGATTGTGATCTTCAATGTTTGCGGAACGAAAGCAGAACACTTGAAATTTTACCTTAGGGTTAACTAGAAGAAACTCAGAGAAACTCTGAGCTAGACACCTGAGCGGTAGCACTGGTTTAAGTGTTAGGCACGTCAAATGTGACAATACCGGTAGCTATTTTGAGACCGGCGATTGGCATATGGGTTCATTTTCCGGCCACAAGCCTCAACTTATCCTATACGATTAGGGGAAGGTAGATGAGAAAATCCATTCCTGAAACTTGGAAATGTAACTTAAAACAATGCCTACACGAGCGAAGCCATAAGTAAAAGTGGGCGTTAAACACTACCGAACAAAAACGAACCGTTCAGGGAAACAAACTGAATCAAAAACAATTATTAGTCCATGTGTGGCTGTAAGCACCTTAAATGTTATGATAAGATATCAGAAGATGAGTAAGTTAACAAGTTAAACGTCATTATGCCATGTCAGATGTTTAAAAGAACATGTATGCAAGTTTTAACTATTTTGTACTTAGTAGATTGAATTGTATTGAAGTTTGTAGAAAAGCTTTCATTAATTTATGTCACACAAATAAGGTTCCTCAGATTAGGCACACACTTTAACAGATATCAGCCCTAGAGATAAAGGAGATTATAACAATCTCACGCAATATCAGGAGAAATCTGCAAGCAAATTTTTCACATCAGTTCTTTTCCTTTAAAATCTACATACCGATGGTAATGAAGCGAAATGCCTAACTCAAATCTAAATATGAAGAACATGTATTTCCTATTCAAATATTCTCACCCCAAAACCAAAATAAAGTACAGTTTTTACTTGAGATATTTCAATGGCAATTTTAAGTTCAGGTTTGGTAGACCACAAATTGATGTCTGTTCCAAATGCGAAAACTGAAAGTCTCCTCACTTATCTGATTCGAAAAAAATAGCAGCACAGGCAGAACTCGCAACAGAAGCAAAACGTTCGACACACTCTCTCTCTCTCTAGAGAGAGAGAGAGAGAGAGAGAGAGAGCATTGCGCAGAAGACGATTCGAAATGCACAATGGTATTTCACTTTATGCAGAATTTAACACTAACCCTCATACCACTTCAAGATGTTTATTATTTAAGACAATTATCCGTGTATGTGAAGACAATACATTAGTTATATTCCTGTACACTGAAGGAGACGCTACGAAAGCTGCAACTGAAGTGTGCAGTATGCTAAATCATTATATTTACAATTATATACCTGCAAGTGTGAAAAGGTTCGCTTCTTCTCAGATGCTTGTCCCGGGCAAAACAGAAACCACGCTTTCATTCTATTTTGTCAGCAACAGAGAACGGGAGATTTGAAGACATCGATCACTTTTTCCCCACAAGAGATCGTTCATTTATTAACTGTGACAGGGCATTCGGTCTAATCAAACGTTCAATCAAAGAGACAAAGTTTACACTCTTAAGAGTAGAAATCTCTTATAGTTAATGCAAGCAAAAACTCAAAGATGTGGTTATCATTCATGCCGAGGAAGTATTAGATTTCAATAGTTGGTGGCCACCTCTTTACAAGAAACAAGCCGTCTCGAATGAGAGCTATTCTTGTATTGAATATATTCTTGTATAAGTCTTTAATACCTGCATCTTTTCAGCAGCAAGTGCTTTCAAAAGAATATCCTGGAACTGTTAAAACGTATCCGTCCATACAGAAATGCGTGTTTCACACATTCCAGTTGAAGCAAAGAGGTAGTCGACCTGAGCCAGAATGGCTGTACAACTTGAAAAAGGTGTATGAAACGAACAGTCCCTATAAATAATACAAAGATGATAGCTATCAAGAAACTAAGGAATTATATTCCTCCTGATGACATTCAATCTTTCCATGACCAAAATGTTCCGTGGCCCACTATAAACGGTCCAGAAGATGATTAAAAAGATTAAGGAGATACATGTTTTCCGAGTTATTTTTTCAAACACATAATTGATTATTTCAAACTATAAGTGACTTGTTTTGTTCAATTGAATCGGTCGGAGCTTTAAATCAGATTTTGCAAATTTTCAGAAGAAAAAAAACAATGTCGTCCAGAAAACCAAGGAAATTGGCTGTTTTGTTAATCAGTAGAATAATTCCCTAAGTTGTGTATGTTGGAGGACTCACCATATGCACACAAAGCAATATAAAAGTAGAATTGTACACAACATTATAATTGTAAAGAAAAAAACGTTAAAGCAGTTGACAATATTTAGAGGTAGAAACATGTATAAAACCCAATTCCAACTTAGGCAATTAAGGCACAGATGAGCTAGCTTAATTCCAGGTAACAGTCCTTCAACCACCACTAGGACAGGTTTAGACTAAATAACGTAAAACAGAAAAGGAAAGAGAGGAATGAGCAAGACAAAAGTAGTGACTTGTCTTGCAGGAAGTACAGGGACTTGGAAAAATACACGAAGTAAGATGGAATTTAAAGAGTGAGAGGGAAGCATTGGGTTTTTCCAGACGCGTCATGAAAACGCGATACTGACAAAACTTAACACAATTTATTCTCATGGTATTTTATGGTGCGAGGGTTGGCGTCACCCAGTGGCAGTATAAAAAAGAGAGCATAACGTGTGTAAGACGACGAAGGCACGCCCACGTGCTTAAGGGGTTGGAAAGATGTGCTGATGGATAGATTAAACTCCTTGAAACTGTATTGAAGTGGTGGGAAGATTATCGATGAAAACAAATTGTAAGGAAGAAAGCTAGCCGCCTGTTAAGCTTTTTAAAATATCGTGGAAGTAATAAATTCAAGTATCAACAGAAACGCAGTGTTGTTCAATATTTGCCTCACCCACAAACTACCCTGAGATATAATTAGCTAGGCAACACTAGCAGTGGAGTTTTCGTCAGCCACTGAGCCGAGGACGGAGACCAACTACTGCAAGACCCCGCTACAAATTGCACCCGAGTTTTTATGAAGGCAACTAACAAGGACCAACGCAATAAACGCCGACAACGTGGTTTTCATCAAGGAGGCAGCCAACCACGCACATCGCTTCCAGGGGCCACCACTCAGGTACCTAGAACTTCAAGATCTTCTAAACCTTCCAGGCGACAAAGAGTAACATGCCAAAACTGTTCATATTTGTTTATTGTTATACTTGTATGTTGTTAGCAGCAACAAAAATGTAAATATGACGGAGAATGCTCACGACAGTGCTGACACCCACGCTGAGGGAGGAGCCACTACTCCATCCATGGACCACCAGGTGAACTCACAAATTGTAGATAACATAGAATCACATTTGTCAGCACAAACTACAATTAACAGGATAATTGTACCTCCTCTAGATTTGGGACAAGGCTCAGCCAATTTAATTCAGATGCAGCCCATATTAAGACGAGAATTAACTCCTAACACCGAACAATTGCAAGAAGAAATTGTAAATAGTAGGGAACAATTAAGACAAGAATTTGTAAATATTACCAACAGCTTAAAGAACAGCTGACAGATAGCTTACTACAATTAAAGGAAAAGTTGGACTTTATTAGTTCAGGTCAGGCACATACAAGTAGGATTATTATCTTCAAAAGAGGATTTACAAGTTAGCAAAGGTGAAATAGCTACTTAGCAGAATTTGTCAACCAGGTAGAAACAGTATCTGCAAATGATGTCAGGTTCCATAACCAGTTAGGGCAAGTACAGCAATCTTTGGGTCACTTAAGAGAATAAGGCAGAATCGGAAACAGCTGCTAAAAAGTTATAAATGATTCATAGGCTCAAAAAGCTCAGGAAAGAAGTATGATAGAGAAATCAGTGAATTAAGGAATTCAAATGCAAATGATGGAACTGCAATACATCACAGTGCAAAGTTCTTCTTCCAGTGATTGTAACGGGTCGGCATATCCTGGTAACAACCTATTGATGCCGGGCGAAGCCTCCAGCAATGTAAATAGTCATCATGATTGAAACGTGCATGTTTATTGTGTATCAACAATTGTTCCCTACTTTCATAGTAGTAGAAATTTAAATGTTCATTTATTGGCCGAGTTGTCACCACCTGTATTTGAAGATTCCCAATGAAATCATAGCAGTTGTAGAACTAGTAGCGAGCATTCCAGAACAGACGGCTAACGAGCTGAGATTCAAAATTTATGGGATCCTCAGCAGGGCTAAACTACCAAAAACCAACATAACTAATGCAGAACGCGAGGCTCCAAGAGCCATCTCAAATTCAGACATCATAATTCTACCTGCGGACAAGGGCAATACCACCGTCATAATGAACATCAACGACTATCATGAGAAGATACTCTGCCTGCTAAACGACCCCGCCTACAACAGATTACAGAAGAATCCCACCTCTGCCGTGGAAAGACACACAACGCTCATATGCAGACTTCCTCAATTCCAAAAGAAAAGCAGCAAGGATTGATCCCTAACACTATCCATATATGGACTACCAAAAATTCACAAGACACACCTATGAGACCGCACACTTTGTACAAATAATACGAAAATTCCCCATTGAACACAACCATATTCTCATCAGCTTCGATGTGCAATCGCTATTCACCAAGATCCAAATCATGGTCTCTCTAAGAATCATCGCAGACAAACTCGACAGCAATGGGTTTCCTGAAGACTGACTGGATCTAGTGAAGCACTGCGTAACATCCACTTACTTCAGTTACAGAGAGCTCTTGGAACAGAAGGAGGGAACAGCGATGGGCTGTCCTCTCTCACCCATTGTCGCAAATCTATTCTTGGAAGACTGAAAATACAGCAATAGACACATACAATCTCAAACCAACACTGGCTAAGATACGTGAACGATACTTTTGCAGTATGGCCACACGGCAGACACCATAGCCGGTTTTTTTTCTCCAACATCTAAACAGCCTCCATTCCAGCATACAATTCACAATGGAAATAAAATAGACCGGAATACTACCATTTTAGACGTCTTCGTACGAGATGAAACGACCGACCGCACACTGCTCAGTCTTGAGAAAATCCACCCACACCAACAGATATTTAGATGCGTCTTTTCACCACCAACCCACCATAAAACGAGGATGATAAATGCATTATTCCTCCGTGCCATTTGCATATGCAACCCAGAGCTCGTCAGAGAGGAAATGAGACACTCGAATAGCATTCACAGGGCTAATGGTTACGCACACAAAGAAATACGGGGAATACAAAGGAAGATACCCCCAAAAGAACGACGATCAGGGCTCTGGAAAAAACAACCAAAAATGGATCAGTGTACCATACATCCGAGGTGTCACAGACAGGATTTCCAACGTCCTTAAAAGCTACGGCGATCAGAACTCGCTACAACTCGACAAGAAAGCTCAGATCGTTCCTACAACCAGTCAAAGATACCAGCAACCCGCTCCTAAACCCAGGCATACATATATACTTAGATGCGACTGTGGGAGTGCCTACATTGGCCAAACAGGACAGTCCATAATAACGCGCAGAAAAGAACACATACGCAGTCTAAAACTGTAGCCACCCGAAAAATCCGCAATAGTTGAACACGTAATCTCAACCGGCCACCACATCGAGTTTGACAACACATAGCTTATGGTCAACTGCAGCAATTTTCACCACAGAATGTCCCGTGAAAACATAGACATTTTCAAAGAAAAGGACATCAACGGGACGTCGGAAAGCATCTCCATAACATCTGGAATACTCTGCTCACAAGGAGAGCCATAGGCTGGCTTCCAGCCAATGAGAGGCAAGGGGCGGAGACATGCGGCATTCTAGAAACGGACGGCAAACCACAGCAGCAATTATTAAAAGACGAACCAAACTACAGTCTAGAAAAAGAAATAAGACAAAAAGGGGGGAAAAAACTGGAAAAAGAAAACGTAAAGTAACTCCATCACCAGGAAAGAGCGGCGCCAGCACTCACACCAATTGGCGGGCAACTTCGCACTGCCACTATTTAAGTGGGACCTAATAAGCAACCACCGCAAAATAGCCCAGAAGAAGCTCAAGGCAAGATGAGCGAAACGTCGGCAATCCCATGCAAGATAACGCGGCCTTCTCCGGAAGCTAAGAAGACACATCAAGACACGGATCGTGGAAGCCTACGCATCCGAGTTAATTGTTGCTCAGCCGCAAACTATTACAAAAATGGTCGAACTAATAACATCCTAGTACCAGCACATAGGAGCCACCACATAGGAACAATTATTCACAAGATAGCCGAGTCACCTTTTTTTTGGAAACCTGGGCACAACCCCTCATTTCAACAATGACAGGTCACCGACTCACCTAGGGGAAGAAACAGATTCCAGCCACCACGGTCGGAGAGACAGCAACTATACAGCAAAGGCCATATGGGAGAGAAGCCTAGGTTCACCAAATACACTTCACAGAACGCAGTCATTACGACCACAGCAACCGCAAAATTGGAGTCAAATCCCATCGGGACAAACCATGACCAAAGCCGAGGCAGATACAGACGCATTCAAATTGTTCCGGCAGAAAGAGCCGTGTCGTCACAGAAAATTGAGAGAACCAACAATGGACGCAGATGAGGATCAAACCCCAGGTGTTATCAGGAGCAAGGTTAATATCTTAAACACGACGGACAGAACCAAATCGTCGTTATCAGAGCCCATTTCTACCATACAAAAGTGCAACAATGAAGAACGATGTAAAATGCTACACAAAGTCAGGATAAAAAGATAATTATGAATTGCCTAGAATTAACATAAAAATGAATGTAGGAACAACTGTGATTTTAGACGGCGGGGCAAACCCCCATGTTCAGGAGCTTACTTTCAACAATTAAATAAAAAACCCAAAATCATGTCACCTATTAAAAGTGTGTAATGTACAGTGGCGATTTCAAAAAGCAAGGAAAGACCAGGCCATGTTCAGTTAAAATAGGAGATAACATTTTCAATGCAATTTTAACTGTGCCACGACTTCAAAAATATGTCAATATTGGTGCAGATTGTTTTTATTAATGGGAAGCCATGCTAAGTTTTGAGACCAGATGTTTGACGCTGGAAAAAACAGATATTCGGGTGCCATTCAGCAGAGAAAATTTAAATATCGACAATAGGCTCACAGAGCCGGAGAAGCAACTGCACGAGGAAAATTGTTTTTGTAGAAACTGTTACTGTGAACAAGGAATTTATGATTTACCTTATAAACGTGAATGACGAATTTCAGAGTTAGTTCAGTCAATGGAAGTTGTCATGAAATACTTTGTCAATACGCACGCTATTAACAGGGTATCAGATCATTTTACTGTGAGCATGCGCTGACAATCAGAGAGGGGCGGAAAGACAAGTTCCGACCGCTCGTCAGTAGGTGCTGACAGCTGGCAAATTAAATGGCGCTTTATTTATGGATGTTCTATAACTTCTGTGGTTCTCAGCGTCCCATTCTATTCATGGCGTGAAAGACCGCTTAATTTTTCTCTGAGGCCTCATATCAGGCTTAAGGTTCTTTTACCTGCCATAAATCTACGGCACGGGACCAACGGTTTTACTTCCCTTCCGAAGGATGTCATGCTGAGGACTTTTACGCCCGAAAAAAATCACCTTCCTCCGCCGGGTTTGCACCCGCGAACTTGGGTTTATGAGTGGTAACCATCACGCCAGGGAGGGTGACACAGTTGGCAAAAATTTATCCGCGCAGATAAAGGAAAAGGTCGTAGTTGCACATGACTTGTCGGAAACTCAAAGACAAAAGCTTTCTCAAATACTCTGGAAAAACAGAGAGGTATTTTTATCAAAACCAAGACGCTGCTCGGCCTTCACCCACTCAATTGAAGTGAAACCAAGTGCACCATACGAACACAAATGCGAGAAAGCCCTGGAAAGAATCCGAAGAAAAGAGGACCAACGGAAGAAAGTTGCAACACAACACAGAAAGAAATAAGACACCGCAAATCGGAGATATGGTACTGTCGAGAAACAAGAAGAAATCAGCAACTTGAAGTAAAGTATACCACTGGATGTATTTACTGTTTGGAGGACCAGCGAAAATAACAGCCCAGTTAGGCGCACATACCTATGAGCTAAAAGGGGTTGAAGACCACAAAATTTGGAATATCATCGGCAGTTATTTAAGCCGTTTGAAACAAATAAAAATGGTTTCCAACAAGCTAATGATTCTGAAAATAGTTAAATAATGTGGCAAATATGATAGTGAGGATTCATAATACTTTTCTGTAGACATTTAATGTTAATAATGTAAGTATAAGAAATTTGTCAGCGTAATATTTTTTTTTTTTTTTTTAATTTAAGGGTAATCATTCGAAATATGTTAATTTTAGATTTAAGATTTATACAATGCATTTATTATTATTCCAAGTATACGGTTCATTATCAGCTGTTCTTATACGAAACATATACACGCAGGGCACCGCGATAGCATCCTAGTATTTGAATCAATGTCATTTAAATGTAAGCACTGCAAACAAAAACATTGCATGTGAAAGTGGCTTAGAAGTATAGCCAATCTAAAAAAAGGGGCGAGTCCAAGTAAAATTATGAAAAAGAGCCCATACATTTACTGGTTTTCTACAAGTTGGACAACAAACTACAGTGCCACCTACCCGGAAACCGTAAATTTAGAAGTGATTTTTTTTCTCTCGTTAGAGCTTGTCATGACGAACAATGCAACCATTGGTTGAGCCGACACAGTGATCATTCTCTAAATAAGAGTCTAAATGCTGCCTCCGAAGGTGCTTATTATGAGCAGGAAGTAAGAAAGTGGCTTATCAATAATCCTGATTGTGCGACTCAATCTACCAAGTGGGGAAGTTGTTCAGATGTGCATACATACGGGCAGCTATAGCAGAAACTGTTAGCAAAGGACTTGAAAAGACGGTGATTTACCCGTTTAACAGTGGGATAATTCCAGATTACATATTTTCTCCCGCTGAGACAACCGAGAGGTTTATAGAAGCTGACGAGAACCCTTCGGATGGATCTCAAGGTAAAACATTGAACAACCAGATCTTGAAGTACAACTGCCTATAAAAATGTCTTAGGCTGAGAAAGAGAATCTGTACATAAAGAAGCACTCCACGCCGACTTCGAAGTATCCAGTTCCTGTGCAACTCGAGGAACAGCATTTTAGGTCTGCTCAAGGTCTGGACCAAGTTATCAAGCGTTCTTTTGTTGTCTCCCCATAGCTTATAAATCATATTCAGTTGAAACCAGTTCTAGAGCCATCAGGAAATACCAGCAGCGAGGGAGAACAGCTAGCATTACTTCATCTTTCTGCAAATTAGAACTCGAAGCAGAAGATGAAGGGTGAAAACACAAGACAAAAAATATTCAGCTGTGAATTCAAAAAGTATTCAACAGAAAACATAAAACTGAAAAAGGATTCCAAACAAAATAAAACCCTTGACATCAGACACGGAGCATAAAAATGATGAAGCGAGCATTTTGCAACGTTTGTATGGACTTCTACAGCGTTACTACGAAGGATTCATTTTCGTTTTCACACTGCAATATTTTCCGTAGCATTACACTTACAATCGTTTATACATCAAAATAACCGGAAATCACCAAGTTTGTGTGCGTTACGTCAGATGGCAGCACTACATAGCGGAAAGGAAATCCACGGACGAGGAAGGTTTTGACTTCACAAAATAAGAGATTTTGTATACTGCAATATGCGAGTTGTTGTGTTACAGAAGTGCAACGTGCATTCAGAAGGAACCATCAACAAGAACCGCCGGGAAAAACAAAGCAAACTGTGGTGGTAGGTGGTATCGACAATTTAGGAACAGTGGTTGTCTGTGTAAAGCGATATCAACCGATAGACCAACAGTGCCAGTTAAAACACTGGCGGGAGTTAAGAGTAACATTCGACCGTACTATCTGTCCAACCCTGTCCAACCGTAGTTCATCGGTAATGTAAACAAAACCAACAGGTCGTAATGGTTCTGATTGGTTGCTGAATGTTTTACTGCTTTTCTCTATTGAAAAAATAGCTCCTTTTAATTTGCTGAAAGCAGTACACAAATGTCATATTAAATTAGGCAATGGTGTCGAAATAACATGGTAAGAGTATTTAATAAACTGAAATTGGTTGAATTTTAATCATTATTCCCTTGCACAACAATGCACGTGTGTTGTGCCGTTCATTGCAAGGGATGATGTTCAGTTACCACGTGGAGAGCGTAGTGTACAGGGTTACTACAAAAGAAATAGACAACTTCAACTGCCTGTAAAATAAAAACTATTAGAGATAGCAACCTAATTATTTTGGAGGTATGTTGAAAAACTCTCAAAGTTTCGTTTGTTACTATTGGTAACGCTGTAGTGTTTTTGTTTGCTGTTGCAGAAGCTGAAATGGCGGAAAATCCTGTGGAAAAGCATATTGCGTGTTGGAATTTGCTAGAACGCAATCAGCAACTGTTGTCCAACGACATTTTAGAACACGTTACCACAAAACGCCACCGACTAGACAGTCAATCTACGACTGGTATAGAAAATTCCAGACAGCGGGATGTTTGTGCAAAGGGAAGATCAAGAGTTTCGGAAGAAAACGTTGAACGTGTTCGTTCTGCCTCACATAAGAAGCCCACAGAAATCGACATCTAGGGCAAGCATGCAATTACAAATTCCACAGCAAACTGTATGGAAAATCTTGCGGATGCACTGCACATGATGCCTTACAGATTACAGATGTTGCAGTTTGAGCGAAGAAGATAAGGTCATACGGCGTGACTTTTGCATCGACATGTTGCGACATGATGAAGACGATGCTGGTTTTAGTGAGCGCTTCATTTCATTTTTGTGGTAACGTGTTCTAAAATGTCGTTGGACAACAGTTGCTGATTGCGTTCTAGCAAATTCCAACACGCAATATGTCTTTTCCACAGGATTTTCCGCCATTCCAGCTCCTGCAACAACAAACAAAACACTACTGCGTTACCAATAGTAACAAACGAAACTTTGAGAGTTTCTCAACATACCTCCAAAATAATTAGGTTGCTATCTCTAATAGTTTTTGTTTTACAGGCAGTTGAAGTTGTCTATTTCTTTTGTAGTAACCCTGTACGTATGTAAGCTATGGCGGAGACGTGTGATTCTACTGTAGTATAACGTAAGCGAGGGGAAAAAAAAAAAAAAAAAAAAAAAAACAATTGTTCTTAACGTATACATTAAGTTTTGTGAAAAATATCCTACTCTTGCATTAGACAATATCCTGTTTAACGGCCGAATTTACTGGTGTTTCGGAAAGCAGCAATGCCACAAAAGAGTGGTCACCTACAGGAAAGTTTACGACACCCGGGAAAAAGAAAAAATGCTACTGTGTTTTGGACGTACAGTGTGACGAGTTTGTTCGAGCAGCTATTGCGCGCAAAGGGCACCAGTTCTTTTTCGCAAATGAGCCGCCTACAATAAACAAAGTGTTACATCCAGTGAACAGTGATCCAGAGTTGCCTAATTTGAAAAGATCTTCACTCTATAATTTGCTCCAAGAAACAGGGTTTAAATTTATAAATAGGAATCGCAAAAGCATTGTAGTGGGAAGAGACGATATTGTTTTGAGGCGAAGAAAGTTACGAAATATCGGGCAATTCCGACAGCAGAGGCGAGCTACTTATTACTTAGACGAGACATGGATTAATGAGGTTCATACCACCTCTTAAATATGGGTTGATACGTGGATAAAAACAAAAAAATCAGACCCTCTTATCCGGTTCCAGTACAGGGCTTACAAATCCCGCAAGTAAAGGGAAACGTTTAATAGTTCTGCGCAATGAAAACGACAATGGTTTTGTGGAGGGCGGGTATCTTGTTTTTTAGTCTTAAAAAAACAGGAGACTATCATGAAGAAATTACAGGGGAAGTGTTTAAGGCTTGGTTTGAGAAAGTGCTCCCTAAACTTGAACCTAGCAGCATAATTATTATGGATAACGCTCCGTATCATAGCGTAAATTAGAACGTAGCCCCAACAGTTCTAGAAGAAAAGAACATATACAGTGGGTTCAAGACAAACATAAATTTAGGAGAGTGCACAGTTAAATCTGGGCTGCTAGAATTAGTGCGGTGACATAAAACTCGGCATGAAAATTTTGTTGTAGACCATTTGGCTGAGAAGGCGGGTCACGTAGTATTGCGATTACCTCCTTATCATTGTTATCTGAATCCAATTGAGCTTGTTTGGAGTCAAATTAAGGGGTATATAGCTAGAAATAACAAAAATTTTAAATTAGCCGAGGTGCGACATCTGGTGCAAACAGCATTTCAACACGTGACAGCCGAAAAATGGAGCGAACGTATATCACACATTGTTCGGGAAGAGCAAACAATGTGGGATTTGGAGGGAATGGTGGACATTGCAGTTAATCGATTAATTTATCAATTCCGGTGATGATTCAGTTCCATTGCGTCTGCAACAGATGACTCGGATCTTGAAGGAGTTGACCCACTCCCATCTTCAGATTAACTCTTCTCGGTAAGCCATTGTATTATTGCAGTATATGAAAGTAATGTGCAGTATATGGTTGTTCATACACACACACACGCACACAAACACATATACACAACATATTGGCATTTGGACTGATGAGCGCATGCACTTCGCAAAGGAACAGCATGCCTCCATTTTATAATTTTACGCGAGAATTTAATTTTTCGTAAAGAATAACAACTGATCTGGCATTTATTTCCTACCATTAGTGCGTAGGTGTGCGCTTTTGTAATTATATAGCAGACGAACACAGCTAAGCACCACGTGTGTTCGCGGAGTAATACATTTTGGTTTGTTGACATCACCGGTGAACTAAGTCTGGACCGATAATAGTGCACAGAAATCAACAACTTGTGGAAGCCGTAAACTTGAATACCGCAACAATCTGTGCGGAAGATTTTGCGACATTTACATTGCAAACCCTCTTGTATACAGCTCCGGCAACATTTGAAGGCCTAAGATAACGGCTGGCGCCTGCAATTTTGCACCATGAATGATGGATGAAGACCTCGCTGCCAAGGTTGCGTTCCATTTGCCTGGGGTTGTTAATCGTCATAATGTGAGGATTTGGAAGACTCAAAATCCTCATGCATTTATAACAGTTGAAAGAGATTGGACGAATACCATGAATGCGGGTAATGTCTGATACCTGTTGGGTGGTATCCACCACAGTGGAAGTACCTTTTTAATACCTGTAAATAATAGTGAACACAGAAATAGTTGATTTCTAAATGCCAATAATACAACAGATTAAAGCATAATTTAACATTTACATATACGAATTTTATAAAATGCATTAATTTCTTTTATACTTAATGTTTATTAGAACTAGTTTATTAAACGCTTAACCCATTTAAACTATATTAGACTACTTTTGTCTTTCTAGATGACTAACCGAACTAGGAAAGGTTTAAAATCGTGGGATTCCAACATGATTGCAGCAGTGAACGTAGTTCGCAGGAAAGAAATGAGATACTTGACAGTTTTCAAGAAGCGCAATGTTCTTCGTTCGACACTCTGTGATTATGTTCGTTCAGGGTCTGAACCCGAAATTGGGCAACAAAACCGATTTTCCCTTCTGAACTTTAAGAAACATTAGTTGAGTTCCTCTTGATTATGGATAAGTATTTTGGTTTTTCACCCGAAGTGACTAAGACGCCTAGCTTACCAGCTTGCTGTGCGGAACAATATTCCGAATAAGTTTTCTGTGATCAAAGAAGCAGCTGGTGAGGACTAATTTAAGAGGTTTATGAAAAGACACGCGTACAAGCTTTCTCTACGCCAGGCAATTGCAACTTCTGTGAAAGACTTCAATAAAGAAGTCGGAAATTTTTTCGACATTTACGAGGAAGAAATGGCCAAACATAGCTTACCAATGTAGACGCAACTGGGTTCTGTAGTTCAGAATAAGCAGCCGAAAATTGTCGCCCTAATAGGCAAATCACTGCAGCAGAACGGGGATATTTAATAACTGCTGTATTCTCCACGAGTGCCAGTGGAACATTCGTTCCACCTATAATAATTTTCCCGAGGAAGAATTTTAGCTATCTTCTGACGAGAGAAACTCCTGTGTGATCGATCTTCAGATGCCAACACTCTGGTTGGATAAATGCTGAAGTTTTCATGGAGTGGTTCCAGCATTTCATTTCGAGTGCGAAGCCAACAGAAACAGATCATGTGATGCTAATACTAGATGGACATTTAAGACATACTAGAAATTTAAACTTTGGAGTTATTGAAGAAGCAAGAAATCACCATGTCGCATTCATTTCCTTGCCCTCTCACAAGCTCCAGCCTATATATAACACATTCATGGGGCCACTAAAGCGTTATTATGGTGACGGGATTGGACGGTGGCAGTTCCAAACCAGAAGAGGAATAACTCACTCTGAAGTTTGCGAAATTTTATGAGATGAATATCTTCAGGTACACTCAGGCAAAATAGCATCTGGCGGTTTTCGGGCAACAGGTTTGTATCCTGTGGACAGAGAAATATTTGATGATTCAGAGTTTTACGAAGTCGAACAGGAAGATGAAACAGAAACTGTAACAGCACAAATTTTACTTAGGCCGAAACTCCACCTCAAGAACTCAAAAGTTCACCCAGTCCACAACCCAGCACCAATACCGTCTCATCCAGTGTCCATTCAGCAGATTGTATACTTCCTGAACAAATATCTCGCATTCCATCACTGAAAATTAAAAAATCAACAGAGGCCACCCTGAAAGTTTAGCAAGTCTTATAACGGGGTCAAAATGTGAAGGTATCCCCTTAAAAGGTTTCACAGAAGCAGCAAAAATGTCTCAATACAGAGGATATTTCCAGTAAAAACGGAGAAAAACGAAAGGACATCACTACACAAGATGAGTGCATGAACTGCAAAGGAAATTTCTCCGCCGATCGTCAGGGAGAAGAATGGATTCAGTGCATCAGCTTTGAAGAGTGGTGCCATGAGGAATGTTCACTTGCCGAAAAACAGGCTTTATTTGTGATTACGTTCATGAACGGGGAAACGCAGTGTAGACATTTTACGTGTATTTCAGATTATTCATATTCTAAGAGATTTTAAAGATCACATTACAATTTATAAGACAGCATCAAAAAGCTCACTATATTTCAGATTTTCAGTCTAAGTGAGATTTGGTTTTGTGTATACAATTAAATTTTGCGGGTAATCTCGGATAGTATCCGACGTTACCTTCCTATTACACGACATAAGCGTTTTGCCTATTTTCCTTTATATCTCCAATAAATTAATGCCCTTCATGTTAACACTTTCAATGTTTCACAGGATTAAATTCACTGTATATGCAACACATTGTGGTAAAATATATATTTGGTATAGGCTCATTAACACTGCAATTGTCAAAAATGAAAATGGTATCCGAAATTTCCAGCCCATACTCTACCAAAAAAGAAAGAATTTAACAAAGAAAATGGATTGGCTACTCGTGCATTGTTATTGATGCATTGTTTCGTCTCACCCAGAAGAAATGCAACTTGTGTGCGCTGACATTACAGCCATTTTTCTTCATGTCTTTTGGATTTAGCAGCCAATGGACCAAGGAATTGTCAGCAATAAAACAAATGAAACGAGAAGCCTACTTGAAGAGAATGAAGAACTTACAATCCTGCAAAAAACGAAAGAAAATTATCATAAAAGACGTAATTTACAGGCTGGCAGAACAAAATCGAAGGGGTATTACAGAAATCTTGGAAAAATCTCTGGCCTGATCTGGAATTTGTTAAAACTGCTTTCCCCCGGCAAACGAATGTGAACTTCTTCCACCATTAAGGAAAATTCCGGGTTGCGAAATGCAGAGGAAAAATGCAAATCGAAGGGCGGCTATCGATGACAGTAGTCACGAGGGATAATGTGAAGATGACATCGTAGCAGTGGTGTCGGAGACGTCAACTGAGATCAACACAAATAATGAGGAGGCAGGCTCCAAACTAATGTCTCACACACTGCAGTTGCAGGCACCCTCGACCTCACCTACGCTACGTCGAGCAGAATGCTGCTACAGCTCCTATTGATGTAATGTTTAGGCGACGTTGGCGAAGCGTTGTCTCTTCAAGCCGTTTCTGCGTCTTGCGTCAAAACATCGTCTTCACATCTTAACTGCTTTGAAACGGTCATTACAACTTTATTACGCACCTTGTTAGTAGATCTAGGCCTAGATATCGGACATATACACTGTTTACTCCTGTAGCATGTAGTTCTGGTTTTCTATTCTAATAAATTTAAGTTTTAACTTGGAAAAACTAATATAAGCTTAATCTTTAGTTTGTCCTGTTTTAAAATGCTTAGTCGTTTTCGGATTAGCGGGGTTCGAGTATGTAGGACTCTACTGTATATATGATATGCAAATTTCCTTTTAATACATTGTTTTATTACAATGCGCCAATGCATTTTTAATTATTTTTTCCAGTTCCCGGTTTTGTCCAACCAGGTTGGAGCAAACCGGCGCATTACACACATTCAGATTTGTTTTATGATTCTAATTGCAATTGCTCACCATTAATGTTCACTGGTTCATTCACATAAATCAATATATAAAAACAGGGTCCCGGATTTGTAACACTTGCATAGTTGAAATCATGATAGCTTGCTCATGGAATAGAAATATATAGAGATTTGCTGACAAAAAAACTCATTGCACACTTCATTCCCAAGGAAAAGATAAAAGTAGCAGAATCGCTGAAGTCGGGTGCTGGAGCACAAGATGTTATGTTCCTACATTCTGGTACTTCAGTTTTTTCTAGATGGCCAAGAAACACCTCGACGGCCAACAACACATTTTGAGGAAATAATTTTTTCACAGGTAGTATATAAAAAATGCATTTAAGAGCTACAGTATTTACATACAACGAAAACATTTTAATTGTGATAATTTCTTTCATTATAACAGAAAGGGAGTTAATAAAAAACCTCAACCACGGCTTTTAAAAAGTTAAATGTTATGTATTATTTACATTACATATTCTGTTCTGGCAGGGAACACTGCCCTCGTAATGAAATAATCTAAAAATGCAGAATTCTTTGCCTACCTCAATTTGAAATGACTCTGTAAAGCCCTACCTGAAAACAGTTTAATTATCACTTATTTTGAGTCCTAAGTATACATTGCCTTATAAAGTGTCTTGAAGAAGCCAAACTTCCTACTCAGGTGTAGATAGCTGAATATATTTCTAAAAAGTTGTGAATTACACATGTCATAATATCCCTACTTCCTGCTTTCAAATACTGTGAAAATGTATATTGTTGATAACATACCAAATGCACTTTCTACAATGGGCCTAGCTCTTAAAAGACGATATTTAAATATCCTGCATTCCTTAGTAAGCTCTCTTTGATTAAAAGACTTCATGGATGTACAGGATAAGAAGTGTTCCATCTCCTATGAAAACAGCGCAAGATGTCAGCGTCGCTTTCTTTCTCTATATAACAGGAATTATTTTTATGATTATTATGGCATGTCATATGCTCTATTACACCTCCCTTAGATATTCTTCAATTGACACCACATTTAGAGATGGTGAACTCGTAGTTTCCATTGACTGCCATTAAAACCATTCTGTGAAATCATTTGTAGTTACAGAAATATGATCCACTTCCTGGCGGTGACATTTTTAAGCTTACTAGCCATAAATAATAAATATTTAAGGAAGTGCTTTCTTTTTTTTCCCACACATTTTGTTATTTTTTTCCACTCTTCCTGTGACTTGGGATTCTAAAACAAAATAAACATACACAGTCGCGAAATATCTCACAAGCATACTGCAACCTCACATCGGCAACACGGACACATACATCAAAGACTCATCTCATTTTATTCAGAAACTCAAGACCACCAGCCTATAACCCAACGACATACTCGTCAGTTTTGACGTTATTTCACTGTTTACTATGGTCCCAGTCAGTGCAGCCATAACACAGTAGTTAGAAGCCATGAACTACTACAGACTTCCAGTGGAACCACGAATTCTATGAACAGACAGATGGTGTCGCGATGGGGAGTCCACTCAGCCCGGTTATCGCTTCGCATTGGTGGCGCTATGTGGACGACACGTTCGTCATCTGGAGCCACGGAGTCAACTCTGACAGAATTTCTAAACCACCTCAACAGTATCAACCATCAAATTCAGTTCACTATGGAAAAAGAAGACGGAAAACTGGAAGGATGGTGAACAGGAAGGATGGCACACTAGGCCACAAAGTATACCGTAAACCGACACACACTGACCGCTACCTTCACAAGAATTCCAGCCACCATCCAAGACAAAAGCGATCCATGATCAAAACCCTAGCCAACCGAGCTATACGTATCTGTGATCCGCAACACCTACAACAAGAACTTCAGCATTTGGACAAAGCGCTTCAAGCCAATGGCTACACAAAGCGCGAGATCAATAGAGCATTACACCCCAAGAGAAGTTCCACTAGCACACAAATAGCCGCAAACGGTCGAAAAATTACTGAAACGCCACAACGTTGACACTGTCTTCAAGCCAACCAAACAGATCTGTAACACTCTCCATTTAGCCAAAGACCCTAGGGATCCATTAACCACAGCAGGAGTATACAGAATACCATGTTCATGCGGCAAAGTGTATATTGGAACCACACAACGAAGCGTAAAAACTCGCATCAACGAGCATAAAACCAATTGTCGCTTGGGTCAGACGGAAAAATCAGCAGTTGCGAAACATGCCATACTCGAAGAAGGGGAACATATCATCCAGTATAAAGACAGATATTCTAGCATCAACCTCCCATTACTACTCTCGTTTATACCGGGAAGCTATTGAAATACACAAGCATAGAAATAAAATCAATCGCAAAGAAGGCCTTAAACTGAACAGAATATGGCAAACGGCACTAACCAAAGTCAAAATCAAGAGCCCCTAACGAGCCAATCAGACACCAGCAGAGCACAGCACTCCGCCGACAGAAGTTCAGCCCACCGCCAACCCGAACCAATCAACACACGCCTTCCCACCGGCCGCTGATATAAATACCGCGGTCCACAGTACAACCAGAGGGGGAGTTCGCTTCGAGGCGACACCTACCAGGGAAGCTCCAGTTGAAGAAGTCCGCTACAAAGAAGTAGCCACCACTGGAACGGCTCGGCATTGCCGTGGTTTTTAACCAAAGCCTTCGGCTCGGCATTGCCGCGGTTCTAGCAACCAAAGCCTAAAGCTCTCAGAGCATTGCACTACCGCAGCTTAGACGGGTAGGGGAATAAGGTTACAGCAAGCAGTCGCAAGACTAGCTTAAGCGCCTCTCCGAGGTCCAACCCTCTATTTCCCCGTGCTTTTTAGCGCTCGCTAACTGTTCTTTCTCTTCTACTATATATTTTCCTCTTTATAATCTTTAAACTTCTCTCTTCATCACCTTAAAGCCTATTAATATTTGTTATTTTCTTCTAGCTATGGCAAAGACAGGTAGGACTACTTCGACCAACAAACCTCTATCTCCCACCATGACCACTAGGACCAAATCCAAATCCTCGGCTCCTTCCCGTCTTTCTCCACCGGCTTCTAAGCCTAAAACCACTACTCCTTCTTCTTCTTCTTCTCCAAAAACCGCTTCGAACCCAAAAACCTTACCTCCTAACGCACCCCCTCCAACCTCTGAACCTGACACCATCACTCCTTCTAGCCCAACACCCCACGATAAACCTAATGAAACCTCTCCTGTGACTCCCTCCCCAGCCGGACCCAACCCATCAGCCCCCTCAACCTCAGCACACACGACACCACCCTCCGCTATGCAGGTAGAGAGGTCAAACTTGGCGCCAATATTTATTAGCAGAAACCAGGCCGCGAAATTCCACCAACTAATGAAACAGCTTAACAAACTCCCACTAACTCACAAACTTCTTGCTGAACAGACGCGTGTCTCCGGCGACTTTGCCATAAAGTCGTTCTGTCTCAGTGATTACCAATTGATGGTGAAATATCTGAAAGACAACGGCGTACAGCATTATCTAATAGCACACCCCGAAGAAAGAACTGCACGTTTTGTGATTAAGGGGCTGTACGCCGAGCTCACCGGGGAAGAGGTAATAGAAGACCTGGCTATGTGCGGTTTCAAGGCCATTAGGGCCGTACAGATGCGAAGGCGCAACAGAGATAGGACCCCCCTGCCCATGTTCTTCATAGAATTGCAGGATACACTAGAGAATAGGAAAATTCTGGACCTCAGATATTTGGCGTACCTTAGAGTCAGGGTAGAAGCTTATAGGTCGATCGCAGAGCCCAAACAATGCTCACGATGCCAGCAGCTCTGGCACGTGAAGCTAGAATGTAGGTCCCCAACCCCGATCTGCGCTAAGTGTACAGGACCCCACTACTCAGGTACATGCACAGTTCCACCTATGGAACGTACATGCGTTTTATGTGGCGCTAAGGGCCATGGAGCAACTTGGCGCGGTTGCTCCACATAAAACGCAGCATGTGGAAAATCCACGCGAGAGCAGCCTCCTAGACCCCCAAGGGTAGGAAGAACGCCAGCTCCCCCCGAGGCTGCTTCACATACAAGCTCAGAGTGGTTCACCAAGAATAGCAAAGGCCGAAAACGCGCAGCCCCCATAGAGAACCACTCTGCAGTTGGGAAACCTCAGCCACGCGCTGAGGTGGAACCAATCAGGGAAGAGCGACCCCCCCCCCGTAAACAACCACAAAAACAGAAAGCAGGTCCCTGAAAACAGGCTGCTGGGCGTCCCCCAGCAGCAAAGTCGCTCGCCGAATCGGTAAATCCAGTAGAGGAAGCTGAAGCCTTCAGCGTGGTATCGGCACAACTCATAAGCACATTGGCCGGCCAGTAAATAAAACATCAATGCATATAACACAAACACTACTGGTAAGGCAGAGCTCTGCGGTTAGAGGTATGGCAAATAGCATCACAGCACTCAACCTTACCCACGTCCTGTTACACCTGGTAGATTTGCTCGATAAACACGTTCATGGCTAATTTAGACACATTGAGAATAATCACATGGAATTGCAACGGCATACGCAAAAAGGTTAAGGATTTAACGGATATATTACAAACACACTCAATTCACATTGCATTATTAACGGAAACTCATATAAATCACAAAGACCGTCTGTCCATCCCCGGATACCGTGTATACAGAAATGATCGAGACCGTAGGGGACTGCGGTAGCCATTCACACAAGCGTAGAACACAACCAGATTAATTCCCCAATATTGACTCACGCTGAAGCAACAGCAATAAAAGCAGGAGATTACAATTGTAAACACCAAATTTGGAACTGCGCAAATACTAATGCTCAAGGAATTAAGTTACTTAACCACATAAATAACACAAATTATCTAATCACAGGCCCAAACGAGCCAACATTCGTACCACATATGCCCAATCATATACCAGACATTCTGGACATTGCCCTATTAAATAATATCCCCTTTGACCTGGATGTAAACGTATTGCAGGAGCTGACATCAGACCATCTACCGGTACTCTTGACAGTCAATGCTCCCTTCAGGCCAAAACCAGAACCCTTAAGATACAACTTCAATAAGGTGGACTGGGAAGAGTTCAAGGTTACGGTAGATCTCTGTCTACCAGAACTGCAAATTAACACGAACGAAGAACAGGACGAAGCGATCCAAAAACTAGAACTGGCCATAAACACAACTATTAATACATGCGTACCCTTAAAAAGACAATTCACGATTAATGCCAGATATCCCCAAGATGTAAAAGAG
Source organism: Hymenopus coronatus (assembly GCA_030762935.1). NCBI lineage: Eukaryota > Metazoa > Arthropoda > Insecta > Mantodea > Hymenopodidae > Hymenopus > Hymenopus coronatus. The sequence continues at coordinate 37,089,056 of CM060897.1, forward strand.
ATGCAAAAAGCTCAAAATAAAGCCAGGCGTAAATGGCAGAGAATTAGAGATCTAATACATTGAACGAATATCATCATGCGCGCGAACTAGCAATTAACAAGGCCAGGACTTACATTAGAAATCAATGGAACGACACACTCGAAAATCTCAACCCCCAACAAAACACAGTATGGCGAATTGCGAAATGCTTAACGCGCACACGCACAAATATACCGCCACTACAAATTAATAACACCGTAGCAGAGACCCCCCAGGCTAAGGCCGAAGCGTTTGCGGTAACTTTAGAGGAGGTATTCTCTCCCAATCCCGCGAACGGGCAAGACGATTTCATTCAAGAAGTCGAAGATGAAGCCCAAATCTTAGGTCAGAGAAGAACACACAACAAATTGCGAAAAACAAATGCGGGAGAAATAAGCTGGATTATAAAACATCTGCCAGCAAGAAAAGCACCAGGCCCAGACAAAATACCAAATGTGGTACTAAAGAATTTACCCAAAAGGGCAGTAACATTGCTTGCCAAAATATTCAACTACACGCTCGAACATGGCAGGTTTCCACCTGCATGGAAAGAGGCAAAAATCCTACTTTTCCCAAAAGTAAACAAAAATCTAGCACTACCAATCAACTACAGGCCGATCAGCCTATTAAATACGATGAGCAAGGTATTAGAAAAAGTGATACTGAAGCGAATAAATTCACACCTGCACAAACAAAATATACTTATACCCGAACAGTTCGGATTTCGAGCTCACCATTCTACTACACTACAACTGTTAAGAATGACGGAGCAAATCACCAAAGGGTTCAACACAAACAAATCGACAGGTGCTCTCTATTTAGATATTGAACGTGCCTTCGATAAAGTATGGCATGCAGGGCTACTCAGAAAACAAAGTCTACGAAATTCCTGACACTGCTATAGCCCTAATTAGGGACTACCTCTATGAACGACGATTTCACACCTCACTAGAGGACGCAGTCTCAAGCTCCAAACAAATCTGAGCAGGAGTTCCACAAGGAAGTATAGTGGGACCAACATTGTTCAATTTATACATAAACGACATGCCAGAATTGTTAAGAACCAACAAGTACATATACGCAGATGACACTGCTATAACCACACAATCCACTCAGCCACGAATAATACACTTACGCCTACAAAATGCTTTAGACTCACTTGAACCATGGTTCAAGAAGTGGAGAATTAAAGTAAATGCGAGGAAGACACAGGCTATAGTCTTCACTAAAAGAATACAGCACCGTAAAGGCAGAAACTTGCTACAACCACTTAACTACCAAGGCGATATTATCGAGTGGAAAGACCAAGTGACCTACTTAGGTCTTGTCATGGACCAAGGCCTAACCTGGAGTAGGCATATAGCTAAGGTCAGAGCCTAGGCTAATGGTCAACTAAACAGACTATATCCCATCATCAATCTCAACAGTCAATTAAAATTAAACATGGGAATTACCCTATATAAAACGCTAATAAGAACGATCATTACGTATGCATCCCATGTATGGGGCTACGCTGCAAAAACGCACATACATAAATTACAAACACTCCAGAATAGAATAATTAGAATAATTGCCAAACAACCCCCAGTATCGCCGGCTTATCTCCTTCATGAGGAGCTAAAACTGCATTCAATTGAGCAGTTCATAAAAAGCCAAAGTTACAACCTGTATAAGCGTAAAGCAAGAAACAACAATGAACTAATACAAGAACTAGGTACCTATGAAGCAGAAAATAACAAACACAAGAGACCGCTCTCTCTATTTGACAGAACCCTCGGCCTGGGGGAACCCGATTTAAATATACAAGAATATCTAGAATCGCTAGTAAGAATTCCATAATAAAATTACCCATGAATGTGTCTACGACATTAGTTTGGTTGCCCTTGAAGTCCTTACTTTCTGAGTCAAGGCGGATCCGGGGGTTTGAGGGACCCCCACTCTACAGCGACCTGGCAGACCACTAACGGACCTTCTCTGGTATTTAGATAATAGAATGTAAGTAATAAGAATAAGTGTTTTATTACAGGTAAGGCAGCATTGGGCATGGCCATCACTTGGATGGGTGACCACTAAGTCCATGAGAAACCAATGATGTCTCTGCTAACTGACAACGCCCTCTCTAGTTAAAAGGTTGAACACAACTAATAACTAATGACTTCGCCAGACAGGGCAGCAGTAGTTGTAAAAATATAACTAGCTTAGAATTTATACCAAAATGAAATATCTAAATGACTATGTCCTTATGTTACAGGGCTGCAGACATACGAAATCTACCAACGACTTTCCCCGAAAGGGCAGAAAATGTTATACTGACTACGTCCTTTTGTTACATGGCTGCAGATATATACACAAACACAATATGTACTTATTCCTCACCACAAATCTTCCAAGGGCACAATCAGGGCTCCGGTCATGTTTGCGTCCTGGCCCTCACTCTCTCCTGGCTATGGCCTTTGGCTAGCCATAACACCCGCTCCTTGAATCCGCAGGTGCAACAAGCGGTACTGCAGCATTCCTACACCCGAATTCTCTCCGGTGGAGTGGCTTTTTAGTGGGTATTGCCAGTTTAGGGCAACCCCCACACTTGGCAGAGCTATCCCCTCTGTCGCCTGTAGATTGGGTTTTTCCACTCCACTCGAAGAAAAAAAAAAAAAAAAGCAACCAGCACAGTCGCAGTTGAAACGTCCACTAGAGCACTTCGACCTCGCCGCTGCCACCGAAGATGTCTGCCGTAGTCGCAGACGAAACGTCTGGGAAGGAGCCCAGTAGACCACGGCCCACAAGCCCGCATTATACTCCAGCCAGTATTGGCACCGGCCGTGAAAGCCTAAGAATTTCGATAAATTATTTTATCACCTTCGTGTGTTCTTTCCTTAAAACCTCGTAGATGGCTTAGCAAGTGTCCAGGTTAATTACAAAGCTTGATGAGAAATTGGGACTGTGAATCTTATACATCTGTATGATCTCCCGGTAGATAAAAACCTGAAAGTACAAATGTCTTTCATGAGCAGGTATAGATTCGCGTATCACAGTGTTCTTTTGTTCAGTCATAGGAGTCACCAATCGTAGTAATTCTGTAATATGCACATCTGCCCATTATAAAATATATACGCTACTCACTTGGGTCATCTGACCCCTTCATTTTACAATAAACAGAATAAAAAACACTTGCAAAATAACGCTTCCGGCCACATTACTTCGATCTCGACAAACTCCTCTTTCAAACACCAACTTAATACTAAGGTTTGCATAAACTTATTTGCACGCGTGGACGCAGTTGTGCAAAGTCTTCAGCTGTTACACAAATAATTGCAACGGTGGGTTCTGCGGTTCACGTCTTTGCTGCCAAATCCATCAGTCCATTCCCGCCATGTCAAGTGGCCAGGAATCCAGGCACATTCCACATTAATACAGGAAGAGCCTTGTGGCGTTAATAACACGATAAGGACGGTCCTCTCAAAATTGCGACTAAGCGCCATTAGCACGCGCCTATCCCTTGCCACCTCAAATTGTCAGGTGCGCGATAGGCTTGCTTTCCGGAGCTCACAGGCATTGTCGCAAGAGTGCGTAAATTCTCAACATGTGTGCAAGCGGACGACTTACACCAAACACATCCATTGTCACACTTACCAGTAAAGAACACGTGCAATAATGAACAGCACTTCCACATTTCTTGCTGCTCTATTGCGGAGTACACAAGGGGAGCTGCCAGGGGCGGTGCTGGTCATTTTCATAACTCATTCGGAGATAGTTGGATTACACAGAGCCGAAGAAGTCGAAAACTGTAAACGAACGTCGAAGGAATGTGAAATAAATTTGTACTGCATTAATTGCAAACAAGACATTTGTTCTGTAGCATTGAAATAAAGACGATTTGTTGCAATGTATCAGGAGAGCAACTGAACACCGCGATGGAGATGAAAATTGTATTGATGAAACCGAAGCCACGGAACCGAAGTGCAGAAGAAAGAATACTGTCGGTAATGAAGATGGACGATGAAATGGAACCCGCAATGGAGAAGATACGATGGAGCAATAAATGTAGTCAGTAATGGAGAAGACTGAGATATGGGCAAAATCGACGAATCGGCATGAAACAAATACAACAGTTTGCCGGAAAGGAAGATCTTGGCCAACGAGTTAAAACCCTAAAGTAGATCGGGAAATCAGCTAGAGTCCTGGACAGAAGAGCCCACGGAGCGCCAAAGAACTGGACATCATGTCTGATAAGATGCTCGAGTTGTATGTTCAAGATAGAGATGCCATGATGCGACACAAATACGCACGACGGGACGTTATTCTTAGAAGTTTGCCACCGGTAATCCGCTGTCGTTGATACCCACAACAGATGGTCGGTAGAGGGGAAACCGCACAGCTAATTAGCCAGCCTCAAGGGTCGGGTGCTAGAAGTATTAAATGTGAATCGCATGTAGGCGTGTCCGGACACATTCAGGAAGTCCTTGAAAACCGGTTCGGGAATCATTACTTCGCCGCATGTCGTAGTCAGCGTTATTCAAGGATGCTACAAGCCAAGGGAGATGAAGTTGCAGTTCGCACTGGCAATTGAACTGTTAGCTAACATAGCCCTAGCAAACCTCCCGTGCATATACGTCTCAGGAAGCAGCCTGCTCCGTGATGAGGTGCGAAAAGTCGAGTTACGATATAAGACAATAATGAAGCGTTAGCGGCCGCATTGAGGATAAAGGCTGCTAAGATAACATCTGCGTTCACCTGAAAACCATGAGTATTAATTTTCAGAGGCAGGGAAACTACTCATAGACGCGAACCTTCTAATGGTCGTTGCTGAGCCTGGTGGTTTAATGATTGTCCACGCAAAACCAACGGGCAAGCGGAAAACGAGTACGGACCGGAGTGGTGCAGAACACTCGGGTAATCACCACGAGTAACGCTAAGTCCTTTGGGCTTCACCGAAGAACTCTAAATGTATTGATAGGTGTTACGGATATTACAGGTGAAGTTGCGGCGACAATCAGTCCTGGCATAGCTTGCTAGCACGGAAAAAGAATCAATCATACCTACTAGCAATGCTGTAGTGCAACATCTTGCCTGTGGAGAAGAGTTTCCTACTGGAGTTGACGCTGGGATGGAACACTGAGACTGTGGCTGTTTGTAGACGTCAGAAATTGAAATATCACGTAGCCCCGATCCCAAAGACCATTAGATCGGACTCTCGACAGGCTAAGGGCTTTGGCAACTTATGGTTATGCATTCAGGCCTCAGCAACGCAGCGGTCACCTTCCAGCCCCTTATGGATACCATTAAATGGTTGACCTACCACGCCTACCTGCTACAGTTGGATATCGTGTTAGCCGCAAACCAGAACGCAACTCAAAGTGCTAAGCAAATGTCTGAGCAGGTCTCACCAAATGAGATCACCACGAAGATTCCGTACAGTAAGAGATTCACCTTGCCCTAAAGTTGAACGAGAGTTGCTAAATTTCCTGAGCCGACAATGATGGCAGTGCTAGTCTATGGGATCATTATCGCTCTTATAAAAGACATAGCAAAATCCAGATATAAAAATAATGCCGGAAAATCTCTACATAGCACACAAGTAGGAGCAGGGTCCCGACTAAAAAAAAAGTAACCGTGGTTAGAATTGCATTGGCCAATAAACAATCAACCAAAATCACCTCATGACGTATATGAGATTGCCCAGTTTATTGGAATGTCCTTCACTATTCTAAACTTGTTTTCTCGGAAGGCTGACCACTATTTGTGACAGCGCACATTTCACCGCACAAGCCTAAATTCTCCAATATAACAGTAGAACTTGCAACACTGGGTTGGCGTCTTTGCTGCCAAATCTGGCACTTCATTCCTCGACAAGCCAACGTGACCAGGAATCAAAGCACACATTAACGGCTGAAGTGCATAAAACGTAGAAGACAATCTGAATGTGCTGCACGATATGCTGGTAGGTGTACAATTGATAGAGTTCATAAGTTCATTAAGGGAACCTCTCATGAGACAGTCATCCAATTTTCGACAGTGCACTTACAAAATTGCTGGGTATGTCATGTACCTATGCACTAAAATGGATGCGCTGCATGTATAAGGTTCGGTTACATAATCACAGGGCCATCCAATACCGTCGGCGCACTTACATCTAATGGTATGTATACAAATTTGGTCATTATAATTTGACAAAAAAGAGCAAGAAGATAAGACCAGGAAAGCAGAATGAACACTGGACACAGGCATAATACATTTCCGGTATTGCATTAGGGCATGTATGGTCTACGCGGGATATGACACGTAAATAAGGGTGGGGGAGCACCCTCTCACCCTTAGGAAACGATAGGTATTTCAATATAGTGCTTCCTAAGAAGCTTTCTGATACAATACTTCTATGATTATGGCTAAATGAGCTGTTACTATAAAGTTATTCCAGCACGCATGGGACATTGGAATGAATGTTAGATGCGCAGGTTTACATTTAAGCCCACAACCATAATTTCCATAGAGAACATCACTTCCATATTGCACAAAGTTCTGCTAATTCGGTGTAAACGCTAGCATCTGGGTTTTATGTAAATGTTCCAACAGCTGCACGAATGCTTTAACCCTTTATATGATAGTGGTAAGTATATACAACTGTCGCCCTCCGTGGTGTATTGGTTACCATGCTAGCTTCATATACCCAAGGTCGCGGCTTCAAACCCGGCGGAGGACGATGGATTATTTCGGGTGTAAAAATCCTTAGCGGCTTCCTTCGGAAGGGAAGTAAGGCCGTTGGTCACGTGTCGTAGATTTACGGCACGTAAAAGAACCTCAAGCCTGATAGAGAGGCCGCTGAGCAAAATTAAGCGGTCTTTCACACCCAATTTAGAATGGGACGCTGAGAACCGCGTCCATAAATAACACGTCATTTCCATTTCGTATAGCATAAGGTTGAAGAAAAGCACCACAACATAAAGAATTTGATCTTTATCCACAGCTTTAGTGTTGTGGTCATTTGCAACATTACCTGCATCGTGACATTGTTGGCAGCGCTGAGGATTCTCGAAAGTAGTACTTCTTCCTACCACTATCCATAAGAGGCCTGTCTTTCGCGCCTTTTTTCCCAATAAATGGTTTTGTAACTCCTCTTTTGGTTGTTTTGCATCAAAATTTACGTAACTGAAGGTGTGTATATGTATTTATGTATATAAACTATTTTTACATAATTTAAGTTAGTATTTATACAAAAGAAATTATAAAAACCAAATAATACTGAATAAATCATGCAATCTTACCTTTCCATGCGAGATATACCCATCAGTTTTTGTAATACTGTATGAAAATTATATTTTTTTAAAACATTAGCGATATGTTACAGTTAATTTTGGGGTGTATTCTATACTGTCAATGATTTATAGTATAACCGTTGCATCTGGCTTTCGAGTTATTTTAGTCATCATCTTATGCGGTGGACAACCCAAACCTCAAAAAACACATTTTTTGTTTTGTTTCTGTTCTAGCATGGATAAAAGAATATAACAAACAGCTTGAATCCATGACTGATGATGACTTTATTGCAACTCAATTGGCGAAGATCAGGCTATTGATTCTGAGTTTGGAGGCGAGTCACGCAGATGATGCATTACCATTCACGACAGCAACCTATGTTGGGAACTCACTGCTACAAAATTCCTAATGACGGAGAGCAGTCTGAAGGGTCATCGGCCAGCTCCGATATCGTTCCACCATCTGTGTCACCACAGGAGAATCATCCCTGAAAGCAGCGAAGGTGAGGAAGAGAAGGGAAAAGGTGTTGGTGACGATAATGGAAATGTATCGAATTCCAACTCAGCGAAGTTAACATTTTGTAAAACAGGAAGTGATACAGATTTGTTTCAGAAAATAAATTATACTCAAGGATTTGGTCATAATGTAGAAGTTAATTTAGAGTCCCCGATTGAAATTTTCACTGAAATACAAACTGTTCCAAATGCCACAATTCATATACTATATATTTCGTTTTTTTAAGAATCTTAGTATGCACATAATTATAAATGTAAGCTTTGTTATGCATTAAAGAATAAGCATAAAAAAACATCTTAATGTATGTATTTAACTCAGTAATGATAAGGCATTAGGTGGTAAAAATAGTGACCACCATCCAAATAAGGTTGTAAGTTAGCAGGAACAGATGGTGGTAGCTATAACTACCACCACATTTTGTACATTTTACCCTCAACTATAAAAAAAAATCAAGTTTACTGTTATTGAGCTGATTCACTGGCCTTCTGCATTGCTATGAACATAAAAAATTGTGTAGTTTTAGAAAATTTAGTTTTGTCCTATAAAGGGTTAATTATGGATAGCGTTTAACCTTCTCACTGCATATGACCGTGTTGAAGCGTGAACAATGCATCTTAACATAACGTCCATTGAATCAAAGCACGATAAAGTCGCAGCAAGAATTTCCAATCTGCTCCCCAAGATTTGCCACTTAGTATCCTATAAAGGGAATTTTATGGGCAGCGTTTAACCTTCTCAGTGCATATGATCGTGCTGAAGCGTGAACAATGCATCTTAACATAACCCCCATTGGGTCAGAGTGCGATACAGTCGCAGCAAGATTTTCCGATTCTTAGTATCTATAAAACATTGAAAGGATGCCTACATCACGCTTTCAGCTTGTTATGTGCAATAATCAGTTTTCTTTCCTATCGATCAAACCCGATAGAGGTAGTAAATCTGGTCCAAATCGAAGCGCAGGTATTAATCGTCTCCTAAGGTACAAGAAGTAACGCACGGTGAATTGTATGTTTAGAAAGGAAAGTAGTCCGTTCTGTAACTAGACACAGCTGCGGAAGGCTTTTCAAAAACGACGTACAATAAAAAATGCACTAGGCGGCAAAGTCTTTTGCCAATAAGCATAAAGTTATAACTGGAAGAACACATTTCAAGTGAATTGCTATAGCAAGCAGCATGAGCTTATATTAGCGATCCCTCTGGCAGTCCATTCTCTCGGGAAAGGGAAAGAAAAGCAAACCGAGAACACCTCGTCGATACATACTCGTTGAACATGGTCTTTCATAAACTAACTGAACGGTATCATTGTTGAGTACGCAATACTCCTGCTCGCCAACATGGATTATAAATATTCTCGAGCTCAAAAATGTGGACACCAGTTGAGTGACGTCGCTGAAAACCGCATCGTATGCTGGTCAGTGGGTTGAGTGTTTCCAGCTAACTTGCCAACCGCCCATTGATCATGCGATCCATTATGTTGCGTAAGCCACTGCTGAGGGGATAGGGCGGTAGCTGGATGGACGATAACTGCAATGGGTATGATGGTGGCCTTGCACTTTTCTAAGAAAGTGGCGTGAACAAAATCCATACCTTCAGGAAATGTTACAACAATTATACGTAAATACCATCTAACCCAGATGCAGAGAGGCGTGAAGATAAAAGTGCATTGTGTAACTCCGATATGGGGAAAGGGCGATTGCAATCTTCAAGGTTTCCAAAACGAAATCACCAACCATGAGATTCCACCTCAAACTTAACTGGAACAATTGTCTGAGCTATACAGTTGAGCGTAAGTGCCAAAAGTGTTAGCCATGTGAAACGTATCAACAACTCAACTGTTTTTAAACGGAGATGAGCATCCGGATGGAATTTCCTGTCACAGGTCTTTACTTAGCCAATACTGTAGAAGGTGAACGTCGAATTAAATAAAACTACAAACTTGCTTTGTGTCTTTTTGCTATCATTAATAGCGTGACTAGATTTGGCACGCATCACTTTGTACTGCATCAGCTGATCCAATGTGGGGTGACACTAAAATTACATGTACCTACGAGAACGATACATGATAGTGGAAAATCAATGGGTTCGCGCAATCGACCGCGGAACAGATTGATCAGCAGCATTCAGAATCGTATCTGTAAGATAATTGGTTAAAATGTTCAGTGGCGTGCTTGTAATTTAACCACAAATTGCTAGTGTAGACCCCATTTGACTTGATCCAAACGCTATCCAGGCAAACGCGTGGAACATATAATTCATGTTCAGGCACTAACAAAACATGGAAAGTTCTCACTAGATACACAAAAGGACATTTTTAAGGAAACTGCCAACTGTGGTGAACAAACTGCTATGTCAACATGTGAAAAACTACAGAAGAAATCTAGTCTCTCCAGTGCCCAAGAAATCGTCAATTAATTTACATCTGCTCAAGCCCGACGCGAGCCCCAAAGAGTGGCGAGCAATCACGTCTACCAAACATAAAGTGTTGGTAGTTTGGATTACTCTCGTGTACAGAACTTGGTCTCTTGGAAACATACGACCAAAGTTTCATTCCTATTTAGCAACAATTCAGTTCCTGATCAATATGTGCTAACTTGACCTATGTTTCATTTAGAATAGCAATTGTGTATATTATGGAGAAAAGTTATAAATCGTATTTTGTAGGCTGCAGTGGTCTATTCAACTTACCCTATTTGTTGGCGTAGGGCTAACATCTTTTACAGCAAGATGATCCTGCCTCTTACTACTCTTCTGGCGGTGATGGCAGAATCCTCTTGCTGTATCACTTACGCGGGAGAGACCTCTTTTCCATAAATTTCGTTTCCAGAATCTCCAAGGAGAAATACAGGCGCCGATCTGGGCCTTTCCCTGAAGAATTCTTAGAAAAGGATCTCTCGGGAGAGGTGGATGGACATTTCCTTCCCTTAGTTGCTTTGGGACAGACTTTTGCTTTCTGTGGGGAAGTCGATTCTAACATAAAAATGTTGCGGTGTAATGGAGTGGCGCTTACGTTGGCGGATTTGCTATGTAGGATCTGTATGTCAAAGGCTTTAACATTGAATCTTCTCTACAGTGTTGGCCCCGTTTATACCTGATCTGAGTTGCGTTTTCTAACTCCATACCAGTTTAGCTGTAACTGAACTATAGGTACTTCGGGAGAAGTTGGCGAGACTTCGCCACAGTTGACGCAGGTAGAGTCGCCGTTGCAGAAACCACTAGTGTGGTCCAAACGTTCACATTTATAGCACCTGAGCTGCTTTGAGATGTCTAACCTCGATGGCTTCATGGCTTGCCTTAACCATTTAAGGGAGATCTGCTCCAAAAAGGTAAGAAACAGCTTTAAGGGTAGGCACGAATTCACCACTTACTTTTCAATGAACCTGGCACACAGATGTGATGCCTTATCTGTAAAACGTTCTTGAAATCTCAATGGTCAAACCGTCCAATGCGTGGATGTTTACCACATCGCGTGCAGAGTTCACTGTCTTATGCATCCTGGTAGTTTGCTCAACTTTCTTCCTTCCTCTGTTCTAGTAAATACAAGTAGCAGGAACCTCAAGAGTTGCCTACTTCCAAAGTTTTAACAATTTCTATTTTTTTATCTGAGGCCACAGATAATAAAATTAACTCAACCCCCAGTGCTCCCCACTTTCACTCCACTGGGATGACAGGACTATATAGGGTATATAGCGTGATCGCCGTCCCACTCATCCTTAAATTCGGTAAACTTCCTTGTCCTGGCTAGAGGTGGGTTAGTCTTTAACCTCTTGCTTAGGTGAAACAGAAACCAAGGCGGCGTACAGAAGTTGTGCACCCTCCCTTGCCGAAAAAACGGAACGGCCTGGCTCCGCAACCCTCAACCAACCAATATTCCTTTCCATCGACACGGATCTCAACACAAGGCTTATACCTGGTTGGGCGTTAGGATGCATTCATTACAAGGAGCCAACATCAAGGAAGGGCGGCTTGGGACCCTTGGTGCGCCAAACCTGTACCTCCCCCTGGGGCCTAAGCATTTAATACTCCCGGCCTTTACAGGTTTCTCTATAATCTCGAAATCCCTCAAGCTGTCTAAAGAGCATCGTCGGTCTTACGTATGGTGAGAAGAGGCTGAGGCTGCGGAGAAACTTAAGTCAACACTGAAGGATTTTCCCAACCTGGCGGTGACTTTGTAAACAGCGACTCTGATATAGGAGGCACTCCATCCCAGGTTCAAATTAGGCAGAAGATGGTAAATAGCCTACTACAGCAAAGAGCTCTACAAGGCAGTAATGAAAAGGGAACCTGTGTTAAGGAGAGGTGAGAAGCCTTGGAAACAAGTTGTAAACGTAGTTTACATTGTAAAATACTTTAAGAGTGTGTTTGATAAACGTGGTGTATAAAAAAATGTTCAACCAACTTCACCACTGATACTATTGGCATAAGCATTGCTACTGTTAAAATAATTTCAAATATCACATACCCAGCTAAGAAACACCTAAACAGAAAATTACTATTTGACCAGTTTGATGATTTTTATTGTAACTTATTTCATAGAACCATTCGCAACTCTTATATAAATGGTGTATCACTCACATGCAAATATTAACCCAAATAATGCATAAGAAGACAGAGCATATTGATTATTGCTCTAGAGAAGAAGCTTTTGGTTTCAATAGGTTATGGATAAAGAAAGCTATAACATGGAGTCCAATTGTGTTATTGCATGGCAATACAAGTATTTGGAGTAAATCATGAATTCTGTGCACAAGGATACAACAATGTTTATTTACATTAAATGTGATATGAAAGCAACACTTAAGATTAAAAATTGGTTAAACAGCACAGACAAACGCTTCATATCAACACACCAGTACTAAAAACAAGTCCACTAACCACTGTGGTGGAAAATTAGGCTTTTTGGAAGAGGATTTGCAACTCGCATTCAATATATGTTTTGTTTGGCATCTAAACGTATTAAATAAGTTGGATTCAAATAATATTGAGAAAATTGAATAAATAATTTTAAAAACGTTTATGGGTTGGACGATTTTCTTGAAATCTTTGTACCCCATCCCTAGAAGGTGCTCAACCTAATTTGTACCCCACTTTCTCATACACAGACATGCATGCACTCTTGCACATATACACACACACTTGAGACATCTTTTCCTCTTAACATTTTTTTTTTATTCAGTGGGCCTCAAAATATGAATTTCCAGTGAAGCTTCAGGTTCAACTTTCTGAGTACAATGCATATTTCCCCTACTTGCTAGCATATAATCTTGTTATTTTATAAGCTCAAAGGAAATAAAAAGTATAGTCTCCATACATCTATGCTAAGGAGTTAGATTGACCTTAACATTAAGAACTAAAAATACAAATAGGATTTCTGTTTCATAAAGAAGCAAGCTAAATCCAAAATCAGTAGTATAACAGCTCGAGTCCAGCAGGGCAGCATTTTCTTTCTAGTACTTCACCTGTTCCTAACAGGTCAATATCCATAGTTTTATAATTTAAAATTTAGGGACAGATTTGTCATGATCTGTAGGCTAAAATATTTTTGTTGCTTAAAATAATTCTATTTGACATTTTGTCTTTGTCAGGGGCATCTTCAGAGGCGTTAGGTCCACATTAATAAGAACTATCCGGAAATATTGAAGTATAAAACCATCACTTTATGCAAGATGCCCTACAGGACTTTGATTCTCTATTGGCTGAGCCAAGGTTCAAAGTAAATACAAATAAATCAACATTAATGCTATTAACAAAATGAATGACATAATGCTAATGATTTCCAAAACTGTAACTGTTCCAGTTAGACTTTCAATGGACCCTCTCAGTCAAATTATTCATTACATCACTCTATCCAGGACTCATATTAATTTACCCGTAACACAAATCAGAAGCAATAGCATTGTGCAACTTATCCATGTAAGAGGTTCACTCCAAAAGTTTTGAGAATGGACAGCAATTAGTTGTGGTAAGCCAAAGAAGTCCATACTGCAATGTGTGCAAGTCTTCACTCAGTCCAACAATATGAATCATCAGCACCAAGTGTGTGTGTACAGCAGGTGTTGATAAGCCACATATTAGGATAAATATCAAGCAGTATCATTTTTGTGCAATGCTTTTTTATAGCCTTAATGTTGGTTTAGGGAAGAGAGAATGCCTTGAAACACTGCACTGTGCATTTGAGGATCTTTGTCCTTCACAATCCAGCAATTATCGATGGTATTTAGAGTTTAGAACAGTAAGAGATTCCTTCAAAGATGAAGACTGGGCAGGATGGCCAGCTACAGCAATAGTGGATAAAAATATGGTAAAAGCAAGGCACACATTGTGAGAATATCATTGTTGTACATAGGGTCAGATTAAAGAAATCCTAAATTCTGCATCAACAACAGTGAAAACAATCCTGAAAGATAAAGTTGAAGCTCTACAGTTCTGGACCCCCCCCCCCCCCCATCTCACAAATGAACAGAAGTATGTGTGTAATTCTGCCCTGAAATAACTGAATGGAGAAGATCCAAAAGCATTTGAAAATTTACAAATAGGCAAAGATGCTTGTGACAGTGATGTGATTAATATTAAATAGAAATAATTTGAGTCAGTTTTTGAAACACAAAACATCCCGAAACTGGTCCCAGTAAGTGGGAACAATTGTTCCCGAAACTGGTCCTAGTAAGCATCTACTAAGTGATGTTTTGTGTTGCAAAGACTCACTCAATTATTTCCATTTAAAATTAATCACATCACTGTCTCAAGCTCTGCATGTTTGTAAATGTTCTTACTAAGCTGATTAACAAGTCCTGTAAAAGCAAAACTTTCCTGTGAAACTCAGGCAAGTGTTGACACAAGGTGCACAGCTAACACCAGAACAAGTATTATTGCATTCAAATTCAATGCAAATCTTGATGGTGCTAAAGTATGCATGAACACTTTTTTTAAAACTTGAAGAAAAAAAAACAGGAAAAATTCTTCCGTGGATCTATGTTTCTTGATTCCTTCCCTACAATTTCAGTCGCCCCAAATTTCTTCAGAAGGTACATCAAATACAAAGAATAGCAGACACAAACAGAAAGAAACAAACACTACGCAAAATTACAGTATGGAGCCAAAACTTTACATTTTCGTTTAGCGCTACTGAAAAAACTAGGCTGTACACTTGGGAAAATATGCACTCAAATTTCTTACCTATCTTGAACAACAAAATGAAGAAGACATGTAACTTACAGAAGAAAAAAAAAACTACAAAATCCTTGAGCCAAACAAATAAAAATAAATAATTCCTTTCAAAAACCACGTAGGCAATTTATCCAAAGAAATCTTCAGCAAATCATAGCTAACCATACTCAATAAAAGCCTAAAAACATAGATTGCAAAAAAAAAAAAAAAAAAAAAAAAAAAAAAAAAAAAAAAAAAAAAAAAAAAAAAAAAAAAAATCTGATGTATTCCATTCACATGACTTTCTCTATATCTCTGTAAATTATTATTGTTAATAAGCTTTTCTTTTATTTATTTCATGCTAATCGAGAAAAATTAGCAGAAATAGTCTTATTTCTTGCTTTATTGTAAGTAGAAGCAAAATATGGGAGTACCATAGGTTAAAGTGAAAGCCAAAAGCTGGTTGCTATGTGACTGATGTTCCTTTGTTTGTATGGACAGGAGTTGACAAATTCCTGTATGAGAAAAGTATAAGTTTTTCAAAGCTGAAACCAAGAAAAAGGAATATCTCAAAAACGATCAACTCCACGAAAAAATGTATATAGCATAAATTGTGTGTTTTAACGTGCTCTACATTTTTTCTGGGTTTAGTTTTTGTCCATCTCTTACGGTTTAGTAGTTATGAAAAATTAATCCAGAATAAAGTAGTCTTCAGAGGCTATTCCCAGAAAATTCAAAATATACATTTTATTTGTCAGGTAAATAACTTTAATATGCGATATTTTAATCAAAATCATTAGCCATTTTTTAGAAAATCAAAAGTTTCGAAAAAAGTTCCATGTAAAGGGTAGTTTGGGGTGTGGGGATTTTTCTCAAAATTTTCGTGTCGCATCCCTGGAAGATACTAAACTTATATACCAAGTTTGGTATTTTACCGACTTTTAGTTTTTGAGTTATCATGTTCACGGACACACTAACACACACGGACCTTTTTCTGAAAATACTTTTTTTGGATACAGGGGACCCTAAAACATATATTTCCGGTGATATCTCGGTATCAAATTTTTTGGTGGAATGCAATACATTCTCTATACGCTATGTACATAGTGCGTATAGAGAAAGTAAAAAGAGCAGTACTTGAGAGAGCCACAAACCACCTAAAAAAAAAAAAAAGGTATCAGAAAATAATTAAACAGCGTGAACCAATTTTACAACAAGTACATTCACACACACAAAGAAAAAATCTGCACCGGAAAATTATAAAATCTTTAATTTTGAAATCAGTGGTATATGCAAAATCAGATAAAGGCAATCAAATAGTAATACCTGATCAAGAAGACTAAAACCAGAGAGTAGAACCTAAGCAACCTGGAACATGATGAAATAGCCACTGAAAAGTATAAAGGCAGTACATGAAACTTGAGCAGATTGTAAGACTATCACAGGAAAACAAAATTCCAAATTAAAGTCAGATCTAACAACCTTGCCCAGATTGTATGCCACATCCAAAGTACACAAGTCTGGCAACAAAATGAGATCCATTGTAGATAATATCAATGCACCCACATATGAACTCTCCAAACTGCTTACACAGAAATTCAACTCCTTCCCAAAGTTCAATAGTAAAGGTGTATCAAATTCGCTGGCCCTGATTAACCAGTTGAAAGATTTATGCATCTCGCCTAAAGATAAAATTGTATCATTTGACTTCACCTCCCTATTTCCTAGTATAACCACAGACAAACTCCAAAAACCTCTGAAAATCTGGCTGCAAAGTATAAACTTACCAGTAGTAAGTTAAGATGTTCGGCTAATCAATTTTTGTATCAGACAAAACTACTTTACCTTCCAGATAATTGCTACCAATGGACAATACGGCTAGCGACAGGAATTCTCAGTCACCATTTCTAGCTGACTTATTCTTGGGCAATTTTAAAATACACATCACTGAAGTATTCCTACATCTATACAGATGACATCGTCTCCATAGTTCCAGAAAAAACTCAGACGACACACTCAAACTCAACATGCAAAACAAATCAATTCAGTTCACCACAGAAACCAAACAGGTCAGCTATTTACCATTTTTTAACATAAAATAATCAAAACAAGAAAGCAAAACCTAACATTTGGAATACATAAAAGTATGATAGCTACAATCCCACAGCACACAAAATTGCAATCTTGAAATGGAAAATGATGAATATAAACAAGAATACCAACAGATACTCCAAATAGCCACCAACGATTTCCAGAAAAAGTCTATAGTCAAGAAAATGCACAAATAAAAAAATTGAACCGCATAACACACACCACCACACTACAGAACCACTGTGACCGGCCTTAGTCCAGAAGAGTAGCCTATCATAGCTGCCAGAAAACCAGGAATTTATTAAATTAAATGCTCAGACTGTAATCTAGATTGCACAGGAAGAACAAAATGAAGTCTGAAACTAGATTAAAAGAGCATATGAGAAACCCAAAATACAAACAACAGAAAATTGAACAGTTCATTTATGGTCATCAGGACATGTAATCCACCTAATATAAAACTGTTAAAACCAACTTATAAACACATGAATGTCTGGGAGATCTACATCATGATGAATGTTCGATATTTAATTGCTACCACTTATATTTATCCTTTTCATATCTATTCCATTTTGTTTTCTTGTTATTCCATTTCTAACCAACGAGTTAATCTGTGAAATTTATATTCTCTAATTGTATTGCTCACTTAGGGGAAAAAAATAAAAGAGAGGGAGAATTGACGGTAACAATACAAATTGGAGCAAGAAAATAATTTAAGATTTAACTGTTAAAATACTGTTCTTAAAGGTGTTCATCGGTGCTCAAGTATGCTAACAAAATTACTCATATGTATGATGTATCAATATAAATAAGGCATTATATGATTTACATGTATATTACAACAATTCACCATTTTCTGGTCCTGCCAGTCCAGATAGTATAAACTATGTTTGAGGTTAGGTGTGTATTTCAGACATCATTCCTCAGCAAACTTACACTAATTGAAGTTAACACCAGAGCATTTCAAATACACACCTCACTCTTAACCATAGAGTATCTATTCCATTGTTACTCTATTATTGCTTACAAGGCACTTCATGTTCATTAAACTTAAAGTAAATGGAGTAACCTATATTTTTTGTTCACACAAAATATAAAATAACTAAACATTTCCACTATGCAACAAACATGAGCGACCGAGAAATGTAAAGATTAACAAAAAGGAGAGGTACTACCAAGGCCGGAATAACTTGAATAACCACTTTATAAAACATTAATCAATATTTCCAACACAACTCTTATTGAAGTAAAATTAAGAAGATTAAGGTGGGGAAATTTCCCTAAAAATCTTTGTCACCCTCTGAGGATACTGAATTTAAACTCAAAGTTTGACTTTTCATTTAAGAGCGATGCTATTCACACACATGGACTTTTGTCTAAAAATTATTTTTTTGACTGTATATGAGTTGAGCCAATATTACCTCACACAACAACTGCAAAAGCACATCCCCACCGAGATAACAACCTTAAGTACACCATCTATGTAGGCATGAATAACCAACACACCCTCCACCACAGCAGATGAACATTTCCAGTTTCAATTTGCTATAGTATTTTGGTACATTCATTTTATCTCATAAAACAATATAATTTTGGTTTATTACCCATTACTTGAATTGTTAATTCTGCTAAGGGTTTATCAGGTATTCATAATTTTATTGGTATATTTTATATTGTGTACCAGTATAGGAAAGACGTTGCTTAGAAGCTGAGAAAGTGCAGAAAACCAGAATTTTCAGTGTAAGGAAGCTAGGGGAACAGATTGCTATTGTAACAAGCAAGTCCATTTTCCTTTGTGTGATTCAGGAAGTGCAAGTGCTTTTGTGAGGGTAAACTTTTGGCATTCAAGATCTAAGTAACAGGGTGTTACTATATATGCAGGTCTTTTCCCAAAAAGTGAGAGCTTGTAACTCTTGCATTATGAAGAGAGGTCACTGGTCAGAATACAATGAGTTTCCCAAAATCAACCACGTGACAACTGTATTTTTCCACTGTTAAGTAAACAATCGTGTATAAGCATGAAGCTCAAATATTTTGTATATAAAAGGAGCGTGCTTACGTGAAAGGGATCATTCTTCTGTGTTGTGCATGCCGTTTTACTCTGGTTCGTTAAACTGGGTCCACGCAAGGGGTTATGTGCTAGATTTATCATAAGGAAAAATGTGAAGTTATGCTAGACACGCAAATAAGTGCAATTATTACATTAGTTTCCTTAAAGATGGCAATAATTTCAACTATGTATGGAACAAGATAGTGTGCAGAGTAGTAGCAGTAGTTAGAAGTGTGCGTCAACCAACACTACAATAACTATGTCCAGAGTTGCTCTATAGGATTAGTGTCTGGACTACAAATTAGCCAGGAATAAACAGCAAGAGTTCAGACAAAATACAGTGAAGTACTTATTTTTCAGTTCTACCCCATGTGACATACCCATATCATTCTTCTACCCCCTTAGTAAGTCGTTTGTGTGTTCAGGGACCAATGAGTTTTATCCAGCGCACCACCAGCATCAACAGGTATGTATAAGCATTTTTGCTGATCTTCACCTCACTTCCAGCTGACCCCAAGGTAGATGACAGTACCTACATGCACATGGTAGGTCCACAACATTTAAGAATGCGACAGATTAACATAAACTATAAATATTAATAGAGGCACCTGCCCAAAAAATTAGACCCACTTGGCTTTCACACTCTTAATTCAGGCATCTTTCATAGCATATACCTAACAAACCCACAATGCTCAGCCAATTACTGGCAGCAGTCACTAGATCCAACATCAGTAAGTGTGTGGTAGGGAAATGATGTAGATCCACTTTGGAGCACCCATTAAGCACCCAGAGTTAGCTAAGGTAACCAAGATGCTGAATGTATGGCTTTCATGTGGGTACTTAATGCTATATTAAGGTGATGCATCTGTGAAGTTAACAAAAAACTATGAAAAATTAAAAAAGAATTTTTGCATAATAAAATATATGATTTCTAAACTTCAAGAAAATGTATCACTTTTCGACTTGCTCACTTTAATATAAATTAACTGAAGCTTAAATGGGGAAGTGCATACTTATCAATAGGCTCTCCCAAATTTAATCCTTGTTTTCTTGCAAACAAAATAGTCATAGAATATTTCAGAATAATGTGCCAATTTTAAAAAATAAATTATTAAATTTTGAAAAGCCAAAAGTTTTAGACAGCATGAAAATAAAATGTTTTCTACAATAATTAGGGTTGTAAAGAAATGTGATATCAGAAATCTATCTGTAAAATCATTTTTTGTAAAACTTGAATTCTGTATGCCTATGATTTTAAAACCACAACACGTGAGTCATTTTTATTAGAACAATGAATTTAGTTATTTTGAAAGAACCAAGAAAGTTAGAATTTTTATATATGGCAAAAATATTACTATATAAAAAAATGAAATGGCATTTTATTTATGGACACTCTTTAACTGCTGTGGTTCTCAGGGTCCCATTCAATAACTGGGCATGAAAGACTGCTTAATTTTGCTCAGAGACCTCTCTATCAGGCTTGAGATTCTTTTAGGTGCTGTAAATCTATGACTAGGGACCACAGCTTTACTTCCCTTCCGAAGGAAGCTATGCTAAAGATTTTTAAGCCTGAAAACATCCATCGTCCTCTGTCAGGTTTGAACCCGCGACCTTGGGAATATGAAGTTAGCATGGTAACCATTACATCATGGAGGGCGACAATTATCATTGTGTATAATAATTGGTATTGATTTCAACAAGACATCTTATACACTGTGGATTTTCCAAATTTCACAGATGCATTACCTTAACAAGTCTAATATATAATTGAGCCTCACCATCAGATGTAAAACGTTAGCTCAGATCTCACACTAGGAACTATTCACAGCAGTCCAATCACCAGCCTGCAAACAGAATAAAATTAAATGTTTAAAAACATGTACCACATTCAACAACTTTAATTAATAATAAAGTCATATATAGTGTATTTCAAAAGTCCCTCATATTTTCTGCTACAGCTAATGGAAAAGCTTTATAAAAATCTGATGTGTTTCATTCACATGGTTATCGATTCTGCAAGCAAAATAATTTTACAGGAGTTTACTCTTTTATCTACATCACTCTAATCGAGAAGATTAGCAGAAATGGTCTTATTACTTGCTTCCTAGTAAGTACACAGAAAATAAGGAAATAACTATCCAATCTTTTAAAAGCTGTTACTATGCAACTGGTATTTGAAATTTGGTTCTCTTTCCATAGCTAGTATTAAAAAAAGATATGCAATGGATAAGGACTGCCCTTTGAGAAAAATATTTTATTAATAGTAATGAATTGGAAGTGACACACTATGAAGCTCAGTAAACAGTAATGTATCATGGGTCATTTTACACGAGGCTTCATCAAAATTGTTACTTACACAGTAGAACTGGTATCATAAGACAGATCCTATGATACCAATTCTGCTGTATAAACAACAATTACTATGAACCCTAGTGTAAAACGACTCATAATACATTACTATTAAGTATTTTAAACTGAAATTAGCAAGAGAAAATATCTTGGAATTTGTTAGCTCTGTAAATATCATTCAGGGGGGACATAGCATCAACTGTCCAACATAAACTACAAGAAATAATTAGGATAGTTATTATTGCTCTACCAATAGAAGAATTATGACAAATCTGCATAATATAAATATGTAATTTTATTAAATAAAAAGATTTTATCTCAGGTTAAATGTAGTGTTAAAATTAACAGGAAAATTCACTGCTTCAGGCAATTCCCCTCCGCAGAAATTGAATTTTCATCTACGTTTTCTGGTTGTTTACACAAAATTCAATCAAAGGTTACTTCACATAAAATTCATAGTGAATATCCTTTCATGTAAATATACTTTTACACCCTCACCCACAGATCTATCCAGGTTCAATGAAGTTCAAAAGGTGTATTTTTGCTGAATCTTGCTGCTCAATTCTCGGATATAATGCAATCTTTCCTCTGCATACTAAGGTAGAGAAAGTAAAAAGCTGGAGGACACTTTCAAACATGCGAGGTGAGAAGGCGAGCAATCTTTCGAAATGCAAAGGTTTACCAATGCCAAGCAGACAAGACATGACTGAGCTAAATTGCTGGTCACATAGCAGCCATCATACACATCATTTGTAATAATGGTAGCCAATCCCTGCAAATAATCCCCAGACATCTACACAACATATAATATGAAAGCGATTAA
This sequence comes from Hymenopus coronatus, assembly GCA_030762935.1. NCBI lineage: Eukaryota > Metazoa > Arthropoda > Insecta > Mantodea > Hymenopodidae > Hymenopus > Hymenopus coronatus. The sequence continues at coordinate 37,111,297 of CM060897.1, forward strand.
CAGCTGCAATTTTTAAAAGTCCTGACCAAGCTTTGGCCGAGGTTTTTGCTTTCCAAGCATACAAATGCAATCAAGCAGAATTTATTGTAGTACAAGAAACGAAGGTTTATGTTCTTGGGTATACTCTTAGATTATAACGTTTTAAAAATGCTCAACGAAAAGGACATAACAACAATAACAATAATTATAACAACAATGGGGATGCACACAGGCTCTACACCTTAACTGCAGAGCAGATAAAATTCACCAGCACGACATATAAGTTGCCAAGAGGGGCTACTATGGGCTGATACCTGGAGGATTTGCTACACACTTTGCAGTAAATCTTTCTGTGCACTGTAGGCCCAGTGACAAATGTGCACATCAACAATACTGAATCTCACTTGCAAACTCTGTAGCATCCTCTATCCAGGAGCAGTATTCAATGGGAATATTTAGATGCTCACATTTGTGGGACAGTGACACCAAAAATCATACAGCAGACCCTTCCCAAGAACTTGAAGACATTAAACATGTCTCCGCTTAGTTAATGAGTTACTGTTACAGCTAGTCATAGTAATTTAGGGATAGCGAGTGTACATAAGTAATAAAATTAGTACAATTTATTGACGAAAAAGACTTGGCAACACTGCATTCAGTATAGCTACATGAGCAGAAAATAAAATAAAGAAGTTTAAACCATATTTTTATGTTAAGAAAACATTCTCCAGCATGAAATCATAGTAAAAAGTGATTTTAAATAAATGATAGATAATAGAATCTTAAACCATACTTTTAAAAAAAAATTCCACTCCCATTGAACTTAGAAAAAAAATTGTGTGTTAAAATTTGGAAAGAAGAGCCAAAGGCTGCAACACTCATTTTCAAAATGTGCATTCATAATTAGCAAGAAACTTCCCAGAGCCCAAGAATGAGAATGTTGCAACACTCACAAGGCCACAGTCATATTGGTGTTGCAATCGAGCTGGACGTTTTTATAGTGAAAGCAGATCAAAAATAAAAATCTGATAGATTCTATTCACATGACTTTCTCTAGATCTCCATAACAAATTATTGTTAAAAAGCTTATTCTTCTATGTACTTCAAGATAATCGAGATAAATATTAGTATAAATTGTCATTATTTGGTTATTTGCAAGTAGAAGGGGAAAAATTCTAAATGTGTTCCATTCACATGATCTCCTCTCACTGTTCGGCACACAAACTTTTATTTGAAACATTCTGCTAACTACATCATGATAATCAAGGTAATCCTGAATATCTCAAAAATGATTAGCTCTATTAAAAAAAAAAAAAAAAAAATCTAATGTGTTCCATTCACATGACTTTCTCTACATCTCTGCAACAAATTATTGTTAAAAAGCTTATGCTTCTATTTACTTAATGCTAATTGTGAAAAAATTAGCAGAAATATTCTTATTACTTGCTTCCTTGTAAGTAGAATCGAAATAAGGGAGCACTATAGGTTAAAGTGATAGTCAAAGCTGGTTGCTATGTGACTGAAGTTCCTTTGTTTGTATGGACAGGAGTTGACAAATTCCTGTATGAGAAAAGTACAAGTTTTTCAAGGCTGAAACCAAAAACAAGGAATATCTAAAAAAACGAACTCCACGAAAAAAATGTATATAACATAAATTGTGTGTTTTAATGTGCTCTACATTTTTTGTTTGGTAAGTTTTTGTCTATCTCTTACGGTTTACCAGTTACACAAAATTCCATAAAATTATCATCCAGAATAAAGTAGTCTTCAGAGGCTATTTCAAGAAAATTCAAGACATACATATTATTCGTCAGGTATATATCTTTAATATACAATATTTTAATCAAAATCATTAGAGCCATTTTTTTAAAAAATCAAAATTTCGAAAATTTTTCCATGTGAAGGGTAGTTGGGGGTGGGGGGGATTTTCTTGAAACTTCTACATGTCGCATCTTTGGAAGATACTGAACTTAAATACCAAGCTAGGTATTTAACGGTCTTTTCATTTTTATGAACCACTAATTTAATTCCCTACATATATCAGTGTTTAAAAACTACTTAATTAGAGAACTTACAAAATCAAGCAAAAGTAGGTCATGCCACATCCAATGGACAGGTTATTAAAGTTTGTTCTGCCTTTTTACACAAAACTTGCTTTTTATCACATAAAACAGTTCTTCCTGTAATACAAGAAAGTTTAGAGTAATTATATAGACTTCTGCACTTGTCCGCATTTAGGAAGTTTGCTTTTACAACACAAAGGATGGGGTGACGCAAATATATTGCACCATATTGTGAATTATACACAATCACAATCTAAACTGGCAACTGAAATCTACTAGATTGGCGATGTTTAGATCCCTCTTCTTTGCCCTAGCCGTAGGGGTTTTTATCTCCACACATTCCTCGACTATGCCCTCTCTTTGCTCTGAAGATGCAGTCATGCTCTACTCCTCTACTTATGAAAAACTATCCCTCAGCTACACTTTTCAACAATGAATGTATGTGTTGTAAGCTGGGGCCAAATACATAGTCTAACAATATTTTACTTCGCTGAAGAGTGAAACATGTTGTGGTACTTCTAATAGTCATATCAGGACTTGAGCAAAAATTTTACAACAAGATTTCACTAGAAACACAGGTTTTGAGGACCCTGAACTTTTTAGATAAAGTTTGTGTGTGTGTGTGGACAGCATAACTCAAAAGCGACAAGATGGTTAAATACTACACTTGGTATGCAGTTTGGCATCTTCCAAGGATGTGACTAAGAATTTCAGGACTTTCATTAGCCTTTACAGGAACATTTTTCAAAAATTGCTCTAGATTAGTATTAAAATACTATATATTTAAGTTATTTCATGTCAAATGTAATATCTTGAATTTTTTGGTAATAGCCCTGAAGATGGGAAAAACTTACTAAGCACAAAATGTACATCTCATTAAAACACACAATTTACATCATATACATATTTTTTTATAGATGTAACTATTACTGAGATATTCCTTATGTTTTAATTTTAAATCACAAACCTTTTCAAACAGGAAGTCATCCCTTATGCAGGTCTTTCATTTTTTACTCTTGGCCATGTAAAGAGATTTAAATTTCAATTGTTTCATATACCATACAGCCTTTAAAAGATTTGACTATCATTTTAGACTAGTGTATTCCCTTATTTTTTTTTACTTACAAAGAAGCATGTAATAAGACAATTTCTGCTAATGTTTACCTCAATTAGCATGATACAAATAAAAAATTATCATGTATAAATAGTTTGTTTGCAGATCAGGAAGAGAAAGTCATCTGAATGGAAGACATCAGATTATAACATGGTTTTATTATTATTACTTCTAAACACACTCTCATTCACACTCTTACACTCTGTGGAACAATGGAAGTTTTTGTTTTGATAGTGTTTACCACCCACTTTTACTATTATGCCACTGCAGACAATGACATTGATGATACATGGAACGAAGATGGAGCGCCAGTGGAATGCAATGGCACGAGAAATTGGAGAACCCTCAGAAAACCTGCCCCTATGCTGCTTTGTCCACCACAAATCTCACATGTGAGAGACGAGTGATCTAACCACTCGGCCAATGGAGCGCCAGTGGAATGCAATGGCACGAGAAATTGGAGAACCCTCAGAAAACCTGCCCCTATGCTGCTTTGTCCACCACAAATCTCACATGTGAGAGACGAGTGATCTAACCACTCGGCCACAGCAGAGCCTGAACAAGGAAAGTCATACTGCCTAAGGCAGCATTCTCCAAGACAGCTGGCAATAGAACCTGGGTCAAGAAAAAAAAATGCTGACCACACAGCATTGTCCATGTAAAGGGAAAATTTGAGGTACAGAGAAACTTTTTGAAAATCATCTCTGTTGCATCTATGGAAGAGCTGAACCTTAGTAGGTTTCATATTTATATTGACCCATTTTGAATTATGCTGCACACACATACACACACACACACGTTTTTCTTTTTTCAGGAAGCATCTAAACAGTATTTTTTTTACTCTCTCAAAATTGGTATTTTCAGTGGATTGCAATATTTTCTCTAATAGGAAAGTGCTAGAAACTAATAGTTGTGTTGCATACAAAAAATCAGTTATTTTAAACAAAATTGGACACAAAATTCTACACCCAAAAGAGTAAATTAAAAAATTGGAAAATTAAAATATGGCATATTGTAATGAAATATGAGAGATGCACTAATCCTAGCCAACTATGAACTATTAGCTCGTAATGAGCTTCATGTATTGGTTTTTAGCACAAACTCTCCCACCTGCAATGTCAAAACAAACTCTGAAAAATTGTACCATGAGTCAATTCTCCTCTTATACGGTGGGTTAAGGCAGCAAGTTAAATAAAAGAAACAGAATAAATGTTTACAAAGAGCTGGATCACTACCTCTTCTGTATACATGTATGTAGTGTGGAGACCAGAATGCACAATGAAATAACTATTCAGATCAGAGTTTTCACAAACTGGGAGTTTTGAGGTTACAGGGTGTTGCGAAACTAGTATTTTCAGAATGTAAAACAAATGAACTTGTGATGAAATACAGAATATCCTCCTTATCTTCAGTGAAACCATAGATCATATACTAAAGGAGTGATCAATATCCTGAAATTCACTATTTTGTGCATATAACTTCTTTTCCTTCAGCCTGTTTCAATGATATCATTACCTGTCATTATTTTATTTCTAAGTGATATAATTTAAAGAAGCCATTAAAAATGAGTAAATTTATGGTGAGTAAGAGACCTTTGGCAGTTTACAAATCAAATGCAGAGCAAGTCTAGTATATGTCTGAAATTTCAATAGATACAGAACAATCAAATAGTGTGTTTCAAACCTCTGTTTGTTCTGTACCATTATGCAGTAGCAAGAACACAAAAGTGAGGCTGTATAATGAAGAATTCTTACAAATTGGGTTCAAATGGAATGCAGATGAAGCACGTCCTATGCCAGAGGGTGTTTTGTGAAGAACAACTTTCCATGGAATAAATTACTACACAAAATTAAAAAGCTTTGACCAACACAGTTTGGACCTAAGTATGAACATGAAATGGAAGAAATGGCTATTATGCAGAACTTGAGCTGCTCCAAAAATCAAATGAAACTAAGTGTGATTGTTTGATTTTGTATTTCTGATGACAATTTCAAAGGTTTTATTTGTCGAAAAGCTTGTTGTTTTTCTTTTTTTAATATAGATGAATTCATGTGCATGCTAGAATGGTTGGTATTTACCAAATAATTACACATAAATGAGATTATATGAATAATAAATGGTTTTATATTGTGTATGTATATGCTGAAATACTGGATTTATAATGAAAAAGCTTGGTTTCATTGCTAGTGGAAGACACTATCTATTGGTATGCAGGAACATCATATGTCACTCTTGGCAGATTACCGCATCCGAGAACCCATAAGAATAATTCACTGGTTAACGTGACAATAGTAGTTGATGGAGGAAGTATATTTCTGTGAGTTTTTTTAAATGTTTTTGAAGGCCAAATCACCAGGTCCAGTGGTTTTCATATTAACCTCGCGATTAGGTTCGAATCTGTTAAGGTTAGTGTGTGTATATAAATTTATATTTCTAATTTTCTACTGTGGTAGTACTTGGCAGAGAAATATGTTTCTGAACATTATAAAACCATTTATCTATATAATGCTTGTTTATATATAATTATTTGGTAAATATCAAATCATACATGCAAAATACCAACCGTTAAGGCAATGTCTATAGTAAAAAAACAAGCTTTTCCGACAAATAAAACCTTTGAAATCATCAGAAATACAAAGCCAATCAATCACACTTAGTTTCATTTGATTTTTAGAGCCGTTCAAGTTCTGCATAATCGCCAAAAAAAAATTCCTTGACTGATAATATAATTGGAAGACGTATTCTGGATATGTCTGAAAACTTCAATATTCTGTTAACACTTGAGCTGGGGAAACAAATGATGAATTTGATAATGCAACTAACTCCACTCATTTCTTTAATTTGTTTCATTAATGAAGAAAACATAGTTCAATAGTATATGCAACAGAAAATTACCCGTGTCTGCATATGCTCAGATTGTCCTACTGAATCCTAGATTTGATGTAAAGCACTTTGAGTTAAAATATTTTACCCACACAGTCTTAGATTGGTGTAATTTCTGCTGATAATTCTGTATCAATTGGGCTTTAAAATACTTTTGTAGGAGTGGGAACTGTTGTAGAGATGAGTCTTAAGTTAGAGCAAAGGAAATATAATTGTGGGTGATGGGTGTTTGGTGGCTGTAGCGAGAGAATAATCTTAAGTTTTTCCTCATTCCATTTGAAAAAAGAGACAAGGAAATCCTGCCTTGCCATCATTCAGAACTAAATAATACCCAGTGCAACAACAATATCAGACTGTTGAAAGTTTTACAATATGCTCCAAGATGAAGTCTTCCAGCAACTCTGAGTAAACTATTAAGTTGAATTTGTTGGCTCTGATGCAAGTGGACAAGTCCACACAGTGAATATTTAACTTGCAAGACGAGAACTGACAATCCACACCAACAAAACAGAGCATGCAAGTACTAAACCCCTGTGTTAAGATGAAAGTATCACTTCATGATTACCTTGCTGAACATGGGTTTAACCACATTTATTCAAAGGGAAAGACTCACCATCTGCATCCAAAGCAGCAAACTACCTATGTATAAAAGGCTGCTGCTTTTTTATATTGTATGGTTGCAGTTTATTCATTGTTAAGGTTAATAAAGAAGTGGAATTACTTGTGATACTGGTTTATTGTTTTACATGTATCCTTGTCCAACTTCACAAAGGAAAACATTGTTATGCTATGTGCTGAGACTTAGGGTCTACTATGTTGGCAACTATGTGTACATAGGTACATAGGAACTTGAGTACTTGACACAGGAAGGGAATCAGCTGTGAAGTTTTCATGCCAAAAAGCCCATACTCCCATACTTATTCTATAATATTACTGCACATATTTTGAAACACATTTGTTATGTAGCAGATAATTGTCCTAAATTTAATTTACTGTTATGTCATGTTAAACTTCAGAAAACAGCCAAATCTTTACCACCACTAGGTACCTCAAATGAGACTAACATCTATACAGTCTAGGGTAATTATGCATAACAACTTTATTAATTCTGGCAAGCGTTAAATGAAGTAAGAGTGTAGATATTTGCTGGATGTAGGCCATAATGTGTATATGAACAAAATATCTCAAAAATGGAAAATCCAATATATACCTTACTTAATTATTAAGTTCAGCATCTTTCAAAAGATTATCACAAATATTCTTATACCCCATACTACCCTTTATATGGAGTAATTTTCAATATTTCTTAGAAATGTTATGTATCCTTAATGTTTTCCCAATCTTTCATGGATATTTTGTTCTGTAGCTTACATATGCTTTGCTCTAACATTATAATAAAATTTTCTCAGGCGATCCGGATTTGGAAGGGTTGAAAACATTAACTTGTACGGATTTGAAATCTGCTAGATTGCCAAGGTTTTAGACCCACTTCTTGGGATCGTTGGGGCCTTAGTTTCAGATTCCTTAACTACACTTTGAGGCTTAGAGCCCCAAAAGTTTGACATAACAAACAGTAAACTACAAAGTAACTTTAATGACAGAATAACAAAAGTACCAAATCCGTATTGCATTTGATCTGTTTTGTTTCCCAATATTATACGTTTTCATTTGCGTGATTTTGCACACAATCCGCACATGTTAAATTATAGCATTTGTTTCCTTTCCCCTTATCCAAACCCACACTTGCTCAGTCTACACTCTTCTGAATTTGGTAATAAAGTTTGCACTCCCCAGTATTAATAGTCGCCCAGTTACCTATAAAGTACTAAATTAGCGGTTCGGTGGATTAAGGCAAATGTAAACACACAAGTTATCGGTATTCTCCCATGTTTGACGCGCTTTCGGCAAGCATTTTAAATGTAACCAATGTTCTTTAAGTGTACTTCCATTTTCAATTTATCAAGATGTTAAGAACTCACACTTGCGAAATTCTATAGGATAAATTGTGCACTAATAAACCTGGATATACCTCTCTAACTACATATTAAAATTTAAGCAACAATACTACATTAACTTCGGAATATCATGTAATCTAACCAAAAGTGCATTCCTAAAATAACACCTGTACATAAGCATGTATAAGCGTGGCAAGATTTGTTTCATTATTTTGTCGCTGCATGGCTACATAGTATTACAACCATCAAATTACTTTATTCTAAACATAATACAGGTGTACCACGAAGAACAAGCCGCTAAATGTATCCACGTGCATGGCTCTTTCGTCAAATCAAAATGTCTTTTATTATATACTTTACCTGTCCAAGGCCGTGAATACTGCAATATAAAATCACCTGCACGCATTCAAACGAGTACCGAATATTCATTCCGGTCAAAAATGTCACACCGTTTAAGTAAATATGACCTTAATCTTAGCATTAGTACCGCAGTAATCCAAATTCCTATCCACTTCTCTCACAAACTTAAGTACGAACTCAAATTACATTTCAGCCTCACCAACTTAATAAAATTAATAAGCATTTTACAGTGCTGCCAATATTACCTAAATTGCCTTGAACATCACATTTGGTGTTTGCAATACGCTAATATTTCAAAACACATATACATCTTCAATTTCTCTGTGAAATGTTTTGCTTTTTGAAAGTTTTTCAAATATGAAATACAATGAGCCTGTTGCAAAAGATCCTTTAGTGTAAAGTGTATTGGCGCCAAATTCGTGGTTACTCGTTTTACTTTTTTAATCTTTTGCTGTTCCATTTTTAAGTCCACGATTGTCTAAAATCCTGCTCCGAAACATTAATATGTTTAATCTATCGTGAAAAGATATAAATTATTATGAAACCATTGATAACAAGTGCAGACGCTTCGTATAAAACCCGACGAACCATTGATTCAAACATTCCTTATAATATGAATATGTCATTAGTGCCAATGTTAAGTTTTAACCTCAGAACAGGAAACTATAATAAGAATGCATGAAACTAGTTAGCAACTGCCGGATATTAATTGCTTGTTTTTAAATTAAGCGCACGCTCGAGGGTTATGCATTGCATTTGATGGTCAAGCAACCAATGGAAAACAACCGTCACAGGTCATCTTTCTATCGCTCATCAATCCCCTCGGGGGGAAAAAAAAAAGTCAAATTTTAAATCCACCCGGTTACTAGACTACACAATCTCTCAACCACTTGGTGGCCTTGACTTAAGTCTTTAATAGCTCCATGGCACGACAGCTGACAAGGAACCTGGATGGGGTACAATATTGGAGGGTGAGACGTGATCAGCGCAAGTCCCTTACCCCGGCCAGTTAATGCGGTCCACATCACCTGGAACCGCTACTTCTCCATCAAGTAGCTCCCCACCCCCTGGCTGAGTGCACCCCGGACCAGGTCTCTCTGGGTACTGGGAATCGAACCCAGGTCTCCCACTTGGTAAGCAGCTGCGCTACCACCGCGCTAAGGAGAAGACCTTTATTTCCTTTGTTAACCATTTTATAAAACAATAAAAATTAATAGTAATTTTAGCATTATGTAGTTTCAATCATATTTGCAGTTCACTAGCACCAAGCATTTATTTTCGGTAGCTGATATGGTTCCATTAATATTCGTTATTCAAGCATGAAAAATTCTACTTATGATTTAGCTTATACCTTTATACCCAAAATACATGTTTTGGATCCCCATGAATCCAAAAAAAAAAAAAAAAAAAGCACTTTTAGGAAAAGGTCCGTGTGTGTGTGTGTGTGTGTGGACAACATAGCTCAAACACAAACTGACTGTTAAATACCAAACTTGGTATTAAAGTTTGGTGTCTTCCAAGCATGCGACACAAAAATTTTCAAGAAAATCCCCCCATCCCAAACTACCCTTTATATGGAACATTTTCTGAAAATTTTGTTTTTCTCAAAAATGGCTCCAACAATTTTGATTAGTACCTTATGTTTAAGATATTTTTATGACAAACGAAATTCATATCTTGAATTTTCTGGGAATAACCTCAGAAGATGACTTTTGTATAACTGGCACACCATAAGAGATATACAAAAACTACACAAAAAATCTGATATATTCCATTCACATGACTTTCTCTACAGCTCTGCAACAAATTTTAATTAAAAAGCTTATTCTTCTATTTACTTCATGCTAATCGAGAAATATTAGCAGAAATAGTCTTATTTGCTTCCTTGTAGGTAGAAGCGAAATGACGGAGTACCATAGGTTAAAATGATAGCCAAGAGCTGGTTGCTATGTAACTGAAGTTCCTTTGTTTGTATGGACAGCAGTTAACAAATTCCTGTATGAGAAAAGTATATTTTTCAAAGCACAAACGGAAAACCAAGAATATCTTAAAAATGATCAACTCCACGAAAAAAATGTATAGGACATAAATTGTGTATTTTATCGCGCCATACATTTTCTGTAGGGTAAGTTTTTGTCCATCTTTTACGGTTTGGCAGTTATGCATAATTCCGTAAAATTCATCCAGAATAAAGTAGTCTTCAGAGGCTATTCCTAGAAAATTCAAGATATACATTTTATTTGTCAGGTAAATAAATATCTTTAATATATGATATTTTAATCAAAATCGTTAGTCATTTTAAGTAAATAAAAATTTTCGAAATTTTTCCCATATAAAGGGTAGTTTGGGGTGGGGGGATTTTCTTGAAAATCTTCATGTTTCATCCTTGGAAGATATTGAACTTAAATACCAAGTTTAGCATAGCCCGTAGACACACAGACACACACAAAGACGGACATTTTTCTAAAAATGCTTTCTTTGGATTCAGGGAGTCTCAAAACATGTATTTCCGGTGAAATCTCGGTATCAAAGTTTTGGGTACAATACAATCTTCTCTATACACTATGTACATAGTTCGTATAGAGAAAGTAAAAATGTATATCTCATTAAAACACAAAATTTGTCATATACATTGTTTTTGTAGAATTAACTATTTTCGAGATATTCTGGATTATTGGTTTCAATTTTAGTCACCTAAACTGTTCTCAAACAAAGACAACTTTTTTCTCATTTGTTTATTCCTAGCAAGCAAAGAGATTGGATTTTAAATTGTTTCCTATAACAACCAGTTTTTAAAGCATGAGGCTATCGCTTTAGCCTGTATATTTTATTTCCCTTCTACTTACAAGGAAGTTGCGTTTAAGTTTACCTTGATTAGTATGACATAGATAACAGATTAATGTTTTGCATAAAAGATTTGTTTACTGAACAGCCTGAGGACATCGTGTGAATGGAACACATTAGATTTTTTTCCCCTTCTGCTTACAAGGAACAAAGTAATAAGGACAACTTCTGCTAATGTGTATCTCAATTATTTTGCAGTAGATAGAAGAATAAGCTTTTAAACAATAATTTGCTACAGAGATGTAGAGAAAGTCTTGTGAATGGAACACGTTTTTTAAGATGTGAAGCTTACCTTACTTCTGAAAAATGAGAGCAGTTTCTTGTATAACATTTTGCCCCAATGCGCTCAATATTAGCCTAAACAATGAAGGAATTTGTTTCTTTAAAGTTATACTTTAATATGCTAGATCTCTTTGCTGTGTTTTAAGCCCACCATAAGACATGACCCAGCTGCAAACAAGAGCCTAAAAATGTTAATTTCTCTCTAGCATATACGTACAACCTACATAGTAAGTAGAGAAGGAATTTCTTTTAAGTTGTAGCATGTGTCAAAATCAATATTAATATCAGTTACAGTTTTCTTTGTAAGAATTATGGCACTATTATGCATAAAAATGCTGCATATTTTCTATAAAGTAGCCAAAAGTTGCATCACTTTACTAAATCTTTTTAAGCTACCTAAGTTCAAAACTGCTACAAACTTGTGTGAGAAAGGGTCTTAATGATCATTATTTAACTTTTTGCAAGTCTCTCAACTGTTGCTTCTTATCAATGCTGCTGTTGTGTTTCCTCCAATATTAAACAATAGATATTTATTATATGAGGACAATGCTGATTCCAAACCATATAATTCCAGAGTTGGAATATTGATTCATACAGGCAAAAACTATAAGAAGTGTGAACCTGAATAATAGCACTTAAACTTCACTTGCTGGTTACACAAAGCCACAAAATGCTAAATTAGAAAATTACATAGAAATGCCTGGATATTCATACTTCTAGCTACTATTTGCATGTTTGTATGCTATTAGTAACATGATTGTTGCCCTCCTTGGTGTAATGGTTACCATGCTAGCTTCATATACCCAAGCTTCAAAACCGGTGGATGACAATGCATTTTTTTGGGTGTAAAATATCAAGCCTGATAAAGAGGCCTCTGAGATAAATAATGCAGTCTTTTATGACGGCAGCCTCGGATGCTGAGAACCACCATACTTAAAGGGCGTTCATAAATAAAATTCCATTTCATTTTTACTTTCTCTATACATACTATGCACATAGTGTATAGAGAAGGTATTGTATAGCACCCAAAAATTCGATACCAAGATTTCAACGGAAATACATGTTTTGAGACTCCCTGAATCCAATAAAAGCATTTTTAGAAAAATGTCTGTCTGTCTGTCTGTGGGGGCAGCATAGCTTAAAAACAAAAAGACCATTGAATATCAAATTTGGTATTTAAATTTGGTATCTTCCAAGGATGCGACACAAAGATTTTCAAGAAAATCCCCCCACCCCAACTACCCTTTACATGGAAATTTTTTATTTTCTCAAAAATGGCTCTAACAATTTTGATTAAAATATCATATATTAAAGATATTTACCTGACAAATAAAATGTATATCTTGAATTTTCTGGGAATAGCCTCTGAACACTACTTTACTCTGAATGAACTTTACGGAATTTTGCAAAGTGCTAAATCGTAAGAGATGGATAAAAGCTTACTACACAAAAAATGTGGTTGGTTGGTTGGTATCTAATGTTGAACAGTTGGTAGTGAAGCCATTCGCTCTCTTGCATTCCAGTATTTTTATGTAATAATGTCATGTCAACTCAAGGTTGGGCAGTGCAGTAGATGGTTTCCATCCATATCTTCTTTAAGTACAGAAAGGACAGAGAGGAGATCTCACTATACCAATCCTGAATAAATGTTTATTGAGACAGTCATGGCCTGTTAGGAGTCTAAAAGTTGCTACGGAGGATTTTCTTGGTAATGTTATGATTCTGGTCGTATTATTACATAAATTTGCCTATGGTTTTCCTTTTGTGTAGAGCACATTAAAACACACAATTTATGTTATATACATTTTTTTTTGTGGAGTTGATTGTTTTTTATATATATATTCCTTATTATTGGTTTCAGCTTTAAAAACATACCTTTCTCATACAGGAATTTGTCAACTCCTGTCCATACAAACAAAGGAACTTCAGTCACATAGCAACTAGCTTTTGACTATCAATTTAGCTTATGGTACTCCCTTATTTCCCCTCTACTTACATAGAAGGAAGTAATAGGACTATTTCTGCTAATTTTTTCTCGATCAGCACTAAGTAAATAGAGCTTAAGCTTTCTAACAATAATTTGTTGCACAGATATAGAGAAAGTCATGTGAATGGAACACATCAGTTTTTTTTTTTTTTTTTTTTTTTAGTAACATGATAAATACTTTTTTGAAAACACTCACTTGAGTTCTGTTTCTGAATCTGATATTGGCACCCGAGTGTGATTTGAGGATGAATTCCCTCAAATAAGAGCTATAAATCTGACCCAAATGACATGGCAGAACTGAGGGTACTGGTAATACTCAATAAAGTTTGCAATTAAAAATGCTGTAGCATACATGCTCACCATACTTTATGGTTACCGACTACAATTTCTTTAGATAGGATAATTTAATTATTTATTTTAACTATACACACAATACAATACAAGGCTCATATAACTTTTAAGCAAGACTTACACAATATTTTACAAGACTCATAAATTAATTATCACACAAAAATAATTTAGTGCAGTGGTTCAGTTTCTCCTATTTTACCCATAAAACCATTGCTTACAAGCTCAAAATGAAATCTATACAAACAAAGGCTTTTAACTAATACAAATCAGGCATTCTTATTCTAGACTCTCTATTTTTGTTTTGAACATGTTCCTTGAAAAGTGCCATGATCTCAGTTTGAAATTCTGCTGGGGTAGGTTTCACTCCTGTGGCCCAATAATATATATCCCAATCATTGGAGGGTAGGTTAATGAGCCTGTCATACTGCCGCGTTTGCTCTTCAGTCATTTCTTTCAGATACTTGGCTGCAAAACTGCTCAGAAGCAGGTCATTTTCCAGCATCCCTCGTTTGCGTGACTGATACAGGAGCCTGAAACTCACAGAAAATATGCAATAAGCATGCAAGAAAGAAAAAAAAACAGTTTTTCAACCCAGATATTCCAAGCTTTTTTTTTGTTTTTTTTGTTTTGTTTTTTGTAATAATGTTCTTTAACCTAATGGTCAATTGGATGATGAATGAAATCAGTGAAATGATGCTCAAATGATCTTGGGGTCCATTGAGCTTAAAGTTAGCGATCATTAATCTTCTCAGGATAAGGGAAAACCCCTAAAAAAACCTTATCCAGGTAACTCAACCTAAGCAAGATTCAAACTCACGACCTGTTAAATGTGAGGCAATCACACTGTCCCCACACTATCCAGGTGGGCATTCCAAGTTTTGTTTTCCAGCTGAGAAGGGAAAGTTTTCTTTTTAACTAGAATCATTCCATATCCTCCATAAATCCTGAAATGACCTGTATCCTTGAATGTGAAAGTGAACACAAGTATATATATAAGCAAAACTAACTTCAAAAAAATTAAGAAAAGCCTATAGTTTGACTAAAAGTGCCATTAATTATTTTTAACATCAAAACCACCACCACCAACAATGTAATCAAAAAGGTTAAAGGTTTTTAAAAAATTAGTTGTTAACGACACCAGGATCATATCAGTGCTGCCAGTTTGTTGAAATTTTGTCCGGTGGGAATTCTTTTACATGCTAGTAATCTACGGACGTGTCATTTTTAACTATACATAAAGACCATCCATTGGTCTGGAATAGGTTTGAACCTATGTCCTTGGGATCAGAAGGCTTCTGCATATCCTACTGATCTACCAAGACTGACAAGAAGTCAAAGGGGACTACACAAATGAGATAAAGAGAAACAGAAATACACTATTACATTTATTACCACTTCTATTACAAGAAGAATGATTCTATTCAGCCCCAAAAATATTGATATGGAAATTTCCTATGGAACTGCATTGTTAGAGAAACCTGGTGTGAATCATAACTTTCTATACATAACAATATTCCTTATATATTGCAGAATCCATTAAAAAAGTGATTATTCTCCCACATTATAACAACACACTTTTCTTTAGAAATGATTTCAAATTATGTAATAAGTACTACATGCACACCTTTTGCGGGATGCTTAACTCTCTAGTCTTCATTTGGTAGGTCTCGCGCAGTTTCAGAAGCAAAGCCAAGCAACAACATTGAGACATAAAACCATCTATACACCCTTATATCTGGTGGCCTCACTGCCACTATCTAGGCTTCATTTGTCTGCAGATTCCAGAACTCATGCAGCTGCACAGTGCTTCATTTAATAATTCAGTTAGTTTGTGGTAAATTGGACAATCTATTCACCATTACATCTGAGGGACTCAAAGAAAGAAATTTTCTTTGGTTAACAGCTCTGGGGCAGGACAGAGAGGAGAGCAAGTTCATATTCCCTGCGACCTCCGCTTCCTCATAAAACTAGCATCCAAGAAAAGGTGCATGCATAACAATTATATCTGTGGAAATGACATTCAAATTTTATTGGAAGCACATTTTAATCAAAAACAACATTCTTGAGAAAAACAACATTTAAAAAATTTTCCATGACATGGGTAGTTTGTAGTGGGGCGATTTTTTTTAGAAATCTTCATGTTGCATCCTTTAAAAATTACATTACATTACATAGATGGCTTACCCTCCCCATATTAGGACTTACAAGCGGGTGCCAAGAGGTCAGAAGCCTGTCGGCACATAGCCACAGAATGAAGAACCTGGAACCAATGGTTGGCCTGTAACCAAGCATGAGCGTGAGGAAGTAGATGATATGAAATGAAGGCAAAATAGATGATGCGGGCACTTGAGATCAAGCCCGGACCACTTGTGGGAGATGAGCGATCTAACATCATTTGGTTTTTAATGGTCTTTTCGTGAGAGAGAGAGAGAGAGAGAGAGAGAGAGAGAGAGAGAGAGAGAGAGAGAGAGAGCATGCACCACATCCACACACAAGCCGTTTTCTAAAAATGCTTTTTTCTGATTCAGGGGATCTCAAAATATATATTTCTGGTGAAATCTTGACATCAAATTTTTGGGAACACAAAACCTTCTCTACCTACTATGTACATACAATGTACATACATGCTAGAGAAAGCAAAAACCCACATATTTTATATTTTCGTGTGAAATCTTTCAATCACGCTTTCTCTCCTTCTCAGCAAGGAAAAGTAACAAACGTTCAATAATCAGTATTCCAGCA
This sequence comes from Hymenopus coronatus, assembly GCA_030762935.1. NCBI lineage: Eukaryota > Metazoa > Arthropoda > Insecta > Mantodea > Hymenopodidae > Hymenopus > Hymenopus coronatus. The sequence continues at coordinate 37,127,857 of CM060897.1, forward strand.
TTGTTCACAGTAAGAAAATAAAACACTTGCAGAGTGCATGAATTTTCGATTAATCACTCCAGTTAGTTAAAATGCCAGGAAACAACAAGTTACAGAATGCTAAATAGCAGCAGTTCTTTAAGCTTAAATAACTGCAGCCACCTTTTTAATAACAAAGTTACAAAATAGCCCTGAATGTATCCATCCCATAGCAGTATTTGTTCAAATGTTCACAACACTTTATAAGAACTATAATAGCTCAAGTGCCCACTACTGGCCAAACTGAAATTAGCCAGGAAGGGAAATTATGTCAAAATTAAAGAAAAGTGTTAACTTCATTTGTTCAGTCTAATGTTTGCATATGTTCATTTGATTAGTTCTTGGATGGTTATCACAAGCGCAACGCTTCTGATGCAATAATTAGCATTTTTTGTGCCAATTCATGACAACAGATAAAGTATATGTCCACTCCTATACACCAGAAATTAAACAATCAAAATAATGAAAGTATGTTGATTCTCCAACTCCAAAGACAGCAAAAGCAATACACTCAGCCAGATAGATAATGCATTCTGGGATATGAAAAGAATTCTTTGATAGATTATCTTCCTAATGGTCAAACAATTGTGGGAGAATACTACGCTAACCTCTTGGACCAACTACAGCAAAAGGTATGCCATAAAATGCCAGGTTTAACAAGGAAGAAAGTCATCTTAGATCATTCTGTGCCCTCTCGCATGTCATTACCATACACGAGCTTAGGTATATGTTACCCTACCCACCTTATTCACCAGATATGGCTCCGTCAGACTTCTCTCTCTTCCCTAAACTTAAAAGTTTTCTCAGTGGATGGAGATTCTCTTCAAATGAAAAACTGATAGCCAGAGTTGAGTATTTTGCAGCCCTGAAGGAATCTCATTTTTGAAATAGAATAAAGACATCGGAATATCGATGACGAAGTGCATTAGAGTTCAGGGAGCTACATTAAAAAATAAAAATAGTTTGAATCGTTGTTATTTTGAGTTTCACTCCAAGTATCTATCAAATGACCCTCGTATTATAGTGTGAATAAAGAAAAGAGAAGAATAGTTTATTTTATCTAAGTATATGCATATCACCAATGACTGAATTGATAAAAATATATTGGGAAGGAAGTTTATTCATATTGGAAAGGAAGTTTATTCACATTAAGTCTAATAATTGAAAATACATTAATTGTAGCTCATTTGATTTGATTTTATATAGTAAGGAATTATTGTTATTACTATGTACTTTGAATTGTACTTCCACATTAATGTATTAGGACTAAGTTGCAAAGTTGAATCAGAATTGAAAAATGCAATTTCTTAGTCGGGACTCAAAAGAGGATTGTCAGCATGGATAGCCCATTTAACACTTCCTATCATTCTAAAAAAATTATTGAGGTATTTTATTTTGCCATCTTTGCAATTAAAAATGTAGTCCTTGATCCACAACAAATAAATTTCATTATACATGTACATTTGGTGATATAAAGTTTAAAAAATAATTTCAAATGTATAAAATAAATTGGTTAGTTAAACTGTATTACCACTTATCAATACAGCTTTATTACTTAAATGCAGGTCAATTCCGGAACTAAATAAAAATTATGTTGCAATACATTACATGTAAAGAACAGCAAAATAGAAATTATGTTGCAAATACTACATGTAGCAGCATATGATAGCATTGAAAAAATAACAGTGGAAAACTGGAGAAATAACATGGTGGATAGTATTGCAAAACTGAAATAAATATTGAGAAGACAGAAATTAAAGAAATCACCACATTGAGCATCACAAAAGGCACCAAAACCTTCACCTTCCATCCATGGGTTTTCTAAAATTTGCAAAAATATTTAAAAAAAAAAATACAATGCAGAGTCTTAGTCCCAGTTAATGCACTGCTTAAAAACCTTAGGACCTATATAAATAACAAATACCAACTGAATAAACCCCAGGGATTTTTTAAATTATCTGCAAAGACCTTAATAAATTATACATAACAAAGACAAAGAGGAACATAGACGCAAGGTTCAAAGAGCATATGAGAAGCTTGAGGTAAAAACAAACCAAGAAATCAGCATTGGCAAGGAATTTTCGATCCACAAATTATCAGTTGAAAGAGAAGCCCAAATGCTTAAAAGCCCTTAGGAAACCAGTAAAACTCTCCAATTATAAAAAAAATCTGATGTGTTCCATTCACATGACTTTCTCTACATCGCTGCAACAAATTATTCTATTTACTTCACCTAATCAAGAAAAAATTAGCAGAAATAGTCTTATTACTTGCTTCCTTGTTAGTAGAAGCGAAATAAAGGAGTACCATAGGTTAAAATAATAGTCATAAGCTGGTTGCTATGTGATTGAAGTTCCTTTGTTTGTATGAACAAGAGTTGACAAATTCCTGTATTACAAAAGTATGTTTTTCAAAGCTGAAACCAAAAACAAGAAATATCTCAAAAACGCTCAACTCCATGAAAAAAATGTATACAACATAGATTGTGTGTTTTAATGTGCTCTACATTTTTTGTGTTTCAAGTTTTCGTCCATCTCTTATGGTTTAGCAGTTATGCAAAATTCCGTAAAATTCATCCAGAATAAAGTAGTCTTCAGAGGCTATTCCCAAAAAATTCAAGATATACATTTTATTTGTCAGGTAAATATCTTTAATATACATTTTAATCAAAATCGTTAGAGCCATTTTTAAGAAAATCAATATTTTCAAAATTTGTTCCATGTAAGGGGTAGTTTGGGATGGGGGAATTTTTTTGAAAATCTTCGTGTCGCATCCTTGGACGATACCAAACTTAAATACCAAGTTTGGTATTTAACAGTCTTTTTGTTTTTGAGCTATGCTGCCCACTGACACACACATACACACACACACTCACACACATTTTTCTAAAAATGCTTTCTTTGGATTCAGGGGGTCTCAAAACATATGTTTCTGGTGATATCTTGGTATCAAATTTTTGGGTGCAATACAATACCTTCTCTATACACTATGTACATAGTACATATAGAGAAAGTAATAAACACAACCTATTAAACTTTGAACTCCCAGGTGAAAATGATCTCATTGTTCAGTATGTCCAGCCAGGAAAATGCCATTCATTGGTCGCAGGAGGAAACATGGCAGTGAACCCAGGTTGAAAATGGTCTACGAAACATATCCCAGTGAGTTCTGGTTATGTTGAGTGAAGCTAGAGTAATAATCATCCCAGTTTCTTAATATAACTGAGAGGAAAATTTAGGAGATGATATTATTGACAGTGTATGCTTAACTTAGAAGTGTAAGGAAAGTTTTGAAGTAGCTGATATTGAGGATGAAGAATATGAATTTAAAAAATCTGATGTGTTCTGTTCACTTGACTTTTTCTACCTATTCAGCTTCTTACAAAAGCTTTTAATTCTCCCTAACTCAGGCTAATCATAAACATTATCAGAAATGCTTGTATTGGTTCATCCAAATAGGAGGGAAATAAGGGAATACACTAGTCTAAAGATGTCAACACATTTAAAAGCTGGTCATCATATGATGCCATTGCAATTCCCTTCTCTTTGGATGTCCAGGGCACAAAAAGCAAGCAAGCAAGAAAGAAAGAAAGAAAGAAAGAAAGAAAAACAAAGTCTAAGTACTGGAAATTTTAAGACCAATAACAAGAAATATCATAAATAGCTCCAAAAAAAAGTATGTGTTCCATTCACATGACTCTCTATTCTGCAACAAATATTCTTACTAAAGCTTATCTTTTCTCTCTACTTCATGCTAATAAGTAGCAGCTCCAGGTCATGAGGACCGCATTAACCGGCCGGGAGGGGCTCGAGGCGCTGACCACGTCTCACCCTCCAATAATGCCCCCCATCCATGACGTCTGTAGTGGACCGAGATGGGGGATGCAGCGGCCGGGCAGTAGGCCAAGGTTCCCCGTGAGCTGTCGTGCCATGGAGTTATCATGCTAATCGAGATAAACATTAGCAGAAATGTTTTTATTTAGTTTGTTCTAAGTAGAAGGGAATATATTAGTTTAAAGTGATAAATTTTTTAGAAGACAGTCACTATGTAATGTAATTTTAAGTTCTCTTCTCTTTCCATGGCCAGGATGAATAAAAAGTGAAAAACAAACAACTTCTCCTTTCAGAAAAATTTAAGTCCTGGAAATTTTAAAACAATAACAAGAACCATCTCTGATATGGTTAGCATTACAAAAAGGTATATGACCTAAATTGTGTGTTTTAAAGAGCTCTACACTTTTTTGCGTAGCAAGTTACGTTTACCAGTTATGCAAAAGTCATTCAGAATGAAGAGCCCTTTAGAGGCTATTCTATGAAATTCAGGTTATACATTTCACCAAATAAATATATTTAAATATACAGCATTTTAATCAAAATCATTAGCAATTTTTAGAAGATTGAATGTTTTTTAAAATCCTTCATATAAAAGGTAGCTTGATACATGGGGATTTTCCTGAAAATCTTCATGTCATATACTTGGAAGATACCAAGCAAATTTGGTATTTAACTCACTTTTAATTTTTTAAATTATGCTTTCTTTTTTTTTTTTTTTTTTTTTTTGGGTAGTGTTTAATGCCTGCTTTTACTGTTCTGGCACCACAGGCGATGACACTGATGATACATGAAAATAGAGCCCTGGTGGAATGAGATGGCAGGGGAAACCGGAAAAAACCCGCCCCTGTGCCGCTTTGTCCACCACAAATCTCACATGCAGTCACTTGGGATCAAACCCGGGCCGTCTAGGTGAGAGGTGAATTTAAATTATGCTGTCCACAGTGATACACATAGTCCTTTTTCTAAAGTTTTTATTTAGGGATCCAATACCTTCTCTACCTACTATGCACATAGTACTTGGTTGAGAAAGGAAAGAGGATCCTTTACTTATATTTCCAGCTCTTTAGAATGATTAATTCCGATGAAGGGAGAAAGTGACAGCTGGAGCATGACATTCTCTCTCTTTCTACAGAACATGTGACTACACTTTTTCCCAGTAGTAATAATAAAACATGAAATATTCAGAAAGGAGAAAACTTTCTTCGTGTACCTGGGAACACTAGAAAGGGGAAAATTTCCCATTTGACCCCCTTATTACAAAGAAAATGGAAAATGTGAAACAAGAAATTTTTCTCTAAGTTTGAAGGTTCACCAATGCATAAGCACAAGCAGACATGCAACAGATCTTGACAAGCATTATTGCATCTCGTATTGCAGCCAACATGCATAACATTTGCAAACTTGTAGCACCCTTTCACAAAAAAAAATCCCTAAAAGGTTGCACTAGAATTTTGAACAGGTAACATATAAAACCAATTAGCAGGCAGCCACATGTTGAAAGCTCTGACTTTCCTGCTTATGAGCAAGTTCATCTGTAAAAAAGTTTCAGCTCGAAAAAAAGTTGTAATGCATACAAGTGATAGGTATTAAATAAAGTCCAAGCATAAAATGCTAGCTTATATGCTTGCTGGACTTAAAAAATCTTGCATGTTAAAAGTTGAGCCATTGCTCTTTAACTGCCAGTAAAACGTTTTACCTTGCTTTCTTCATTTTCAGTGGTTCATCATGTTTTTCCTTGTAAGGAGGTATCTGTGGTTCTCCATTTTCACCTGGAGGTACTTCAATAAAAGACAGCAAGGGTCTTGTCAGGGTAAGCATTCGGCAATTATTCAATGCCTAAAAAATTAAAAGCAAAGTCCTTTAATTTAAAAATGTATTGTTTGCTTAATTCATGTATGCAAATCATTAATGATATACAATGTACTGTAGTGCTTAGTTTCACAGTAATGCATACAGTGCTTGAATTGCATTTACTCATGTTAAATAAAAATCTGATATGTTCCAGTCACATGACTTTCTCTACCTACTCTGCAAACAAACAATTCTTACTAAAGATTTTGCTTCTATTTACTTCATCCTATTCAAGATAAATATTAACAGATATAGTCTTATTACTCAATACCAGGTCATTTTATAAGTCCTCAGAATTGCCTACAATGGTCAGCACTAGTGCAATGCAGTTCTAACACAACAATTAGCCATCCTTTATGATTCCACAAGTGGTATTTTGTGCTGTAGGTGGACGTGTAAGAAATTTTGAAGCTACAAAAAACTGAGATTCAAACAGTGCTAAAGTAATTTGCAAAGAAAGGTATGAAAGCAAATAAAATTCATGTCGACTTGCTGAACACATTGGGAGTCTCTGCTTCTTATACTCAACTGTGGCTAGGTAGACCAACAAATTTAAGCTTGGGTGGGAGGGCATAGAAGACGATCTGCAAAGTGTTTGGCCAAGATATGTCATCACCCCAGAAAGTTACAAAAGTCCACAAAATAGTCTTGGAGGAATGTCAACTGAAAGTGTGAGAAATTGCTGAAGCTGTAGTGATATTATGTGTAAGGGCATATCCCATATTACTGAGGGATTGAGTTTGAAAATATTATCTTCCAGACGAGTGGTACAACTATTAACACAAGATCAAAAATGCATCAGAGTGCAAATTTCTGAACAATGCTTGTCCCGTTTTCAGAAAAACCCACCAGATTAGTGACCACAGATGAACTATGGGTCCACTACTGTACACCAGAAACAAAACAATCGAAACAGTGAAAGCATGCTGATTCTCCACCTCCAAAGAAAACAAAGCCAATACAGTCAGATAGTGAGGTCATGGCATCAGTTTTGTGGGACACAAAATGGATTCTGCAGATATATTATCTTCCTAATGATCCAACAATTATGGGAGAATATTACACTAACCTCTTGGACCAACTCAACAAAGGATACATCAAAAAAGGCCAAGTTTAGCAAGTAAAAACATGCACACCTGTGCTGTTCCATGGGAAAAATACACAAGTTGAGATGCAATTTGTTGGCCCATTCACTTTATTCATCTGATATGGCTCCGTCAGACTTCAGTCTCTTCCCTAAGCTAAACTGTGTCTTCAGTGGACAGATATTCTCTAAAAATGAAAAACTGATAGTGGAATTGAGAAGTATTTTGCAGCTCTGAAAGAATCACTTCTTTTTGAGATGGAATAAAGGCAGCAGCACGTTGATGGACCAAGAACATTAGAGTAAAGGGAGACTACTTTGAAAAGTAAAGATATTTTGAACCAGTTCAGTTGTTATTTTGGATTTCATTCAATGATCTTATCAAATGGCCTTGTAAGCAGAAGGTAAGGGAATACACCAGGCTAAAAGCGAGACAAATCTTATAACTTGAAATATCCATACTGTCTGCATGGCCAGGAGTAAAACCAAATAAAAATAATGATGACCTTGTAATTGAGAAACATAAATATTTAAAAATTGAAACTAACAAGGAATAGGTAAATTAGAAGTGGTTAACTCCATAAAAAAAAAAAAAATCTCTCGTATAAATTGTGTTTTAACATTTTTTGTGTAGTGAGATGTGTGCTTCAGTTTACTGCATACGCAGAAGTGCTCCAGGATAAAGAGGGCTTCAGAGGCTATTCCCAGAAAATTCAAGATATACATCTTATTTCCAATAAGTATCTTTGATTCATGGCATTCTAATCAAAATCGTTATTATTTTTAAGAAATTTGAACATTTCAAAAAATATTCAGTATCCACACGAAGGTTAGTTTGGGGTGCGAGAGTTTTCCTGAAAATCTTCAAAGATACTAAGCATAATGGGTATACTCTGATACTTGTAGCCTAATGTTAAAAGCTGTATGACATAGTCGGGAAATGCTTCTTAGATAAAAAAATTAAGACCAAAAATGCAGAATGACGACAAACCGTAGCTGAGAGATTAGCCCATCTAAAATCCCAATCATCTGTGTGACAAGTATAGAAATTCCAAATTATCTGTTTTATGCTGTCCAGAGACACCCACATGGACTTTTTTTTAAAAAAAACAATCTAATTTTTGAATCCAGGTGTCCTCAAAACACATTTGCGGTGAAATCTCGGTATCAAATTTTTGTATGAAATCTTATAAATTTCTATCTACTATACACATTTTACATACATGGTAGAGAAAGTAACACACACACACACACACACACACACAACGGTCTTAAGAAGTAGTCTAAGTGACTTTTATTGGCAATCCAAATTTTAAAGTGTTGAAAACATAAAGTTGTTCAGATGTGAAAGTCGCCAGATTGCCGAAGTTTTGCCTACTTCTTGGGATCATTGGGGTTTTAGCTTCACATATCCCTTGGCTACGCCCTGTCGTACCGCACTGCTTATAAAAATATCCCCCGGCTCCGCTTTGCGGCTTAGGGCCCTAAACGTTTATAATATACCAGTAACTTCGGTAATTATTTACAAGTTGGGCCCACTTCGGTAATTATTTACAAGTTGGGCCGCTCTCTCCCTCCGCTGCGACTTACGCCAGTTTTGCACTTTAACGGGACCGATGTGGTTAGAGAGGGATTATGGGTGGGGAGATGGTTTAAAAATCTAATGTTGTATCCATTGCGCTGTTAGGAGTTGTTGGAAATATCGATAATGAGGTACTACCACGATATAAAATTAGAAACATAAATTTATATACACACTAACCTAAACGGATTGGAACCTAACCTCGCGCTAAATTTGAAATCCACAGGCTTTGAAATTGTCATCATAAATACAAAGTCAATCAATCGCACTTAGGTGCATTCGATTTTAGAGTGGCCGAAGTTCCGCATAATAAAATTCACTGAACAGCTGTATCTGCGTGAAACTTACTTACACAGCGTCTAGCGACATATGCCGGTGTTGCATTCCACAACACTGTTCGCCTGCCGCCGACAATGAAACTCGGGTTTTAGGCACTTTAGTGTGTAGTATTATTATATATTTACATTGCAAAAGTACTACAAGACTTCTTTATTTATATTCTACTCCTTCTAGGCAGCATACTTCAGAAATATTCACAGAAAAGGATCGCTACACGCAAGTAACAAATTAGCGTTTAACTTAATTACGGAGCTTTTCCGATAAAAAAAATTGGCGAAAACGTAACAAGTATAAACCAAACTTACAGTCAAACCACAATTTGTTTAATTTCTAGAGGGGCCCAAGTTCTCTATAATTACCGTAACTTCAAAGGGGCTCTAATGATGAAATAGCAAAAGTACCCCCGAATTGAAGTAATGTCAAGTGGTGGAACCATCGTATACTAATAATAAAATATATCTTATAGTTTACAATCTTAAGCAGCAGCTGTATTATTCTAAATGAAATGCGCACAATGTGCAGCAGTTTTATTATGTAACAATTTTCTGCTCCAAACACTGACATTTATCGTAAAACTTACCAATTTTGAAAATGTGCTGAGGCCATTGCAGATATGAAGTGCCATTTTGTATTAATATTCTAAAGCAGTTTAATTTAAACTTAATTTTGAATATAATTCTCTTATTCACCCCGTTGGCAAGTAAACATTACCTAAATATTACGAAAATGACAACCGCCTTCTATATATGTACCTTGACGGATTTAAGAAAATGAGGTATGTTATGCAGAAGTTGGCAAAGACAAATCTCTCGCATTCGATATCTGGGTCATACAGCGATGGTTGAGATACCTATCGAGTTATCTGTTTTATGGTTTTCAGTCTGCCTCCAAAAAAGAAAATCTGCTCAGTAGTCCGTTATTGGCGCTTAAGGCATCTATTTAATTGGTAGCTAGGTTCTTACACACATAGTTCAGGGGACTGATCGATGAAAATTGGGGGAAATGCAAAATTTCACACTCAGTAAGGCCTGCTGTTTTTCATGCACAGATTTTTGTTATCGGAATGAAACTGAGTAATTGGACTGGATTGCAGTAACTTCACCCGTAGCCTTAAAGGCTTATGGACATTAAACTGTTAAAGAAATGTGCAATTCAATTACATGTATACATCATGGATATTGAACATAAAATGACATTATATACAAGTGGTATGAAACAAAGCAATAAGTATAAATAAAGTTTGATTGCATATATATTGACTTACTAAGGTATGTTTTAAACTTTCACAGGCTTTTAAAGCCTGTACGTCTTAACATTTAGCATTGCTTGATAATTCGATATACATACGTTTAAATAGCTTTCATTAATTCTAAATCAGGCATCAAATGATGTTTACAGTGATTTCTATTAAAACAGCTAGATACTACTTACAGCCTTACTGAGTTATATAAGTTGTATCATCTGGATAATTTGTCATTCAGATAATCTTGTACAGAATTAAATTATTTTGAGCAAAGGTACTCCTTAGCAGCAATTTTAAAAGCATTGCGATTGTCAACTTTTCCCTTTAGATCATTAGCAAGAGCATTGGATACTTTTATGGTTTCATAATATACACCTTTGTGAAAGCAAGAAAATTTTACACTGGGATGATGAATGTCACCTTTTCGTCTGGTATTTATATCGTGAACTTCATTGTTTGTTATAAATGTGGTTCGATTACATACAAAGAATTTTAAGATAGCGAATACATGCATGCAAGGTAGGATTAATATCTACAGCCATCTGAAAAGACATATGCAAGAATGTGTGCTATGGACATCATTTGCTAGGTTTAAACAAACATAGTTCAATTTAATTACACACTCATTTAGGGTTTTGCGGGTCTCCAGCATACTACAGAACAGAACGATAATTGCAATAACCTTTAAATAAAGTGATAGGTCGTTTACATAGACCAGAAATAGCAAAGGCCCTAATATTGAACTTCAGGGTACTACATGTTTTACTGTTTTCCAATCATAACCAGTTTTACTGGTAACTTCAACGCCCTGTTTTCTTTCATTAGGTACGATGCAAATGAACGTAGATTTTTATTTTTAGTCCATAGAATTTTAATTTCGCTATAAGGATATAATGATTAACACAATAAAATGCCTTTGCTAAGTCACGAAAATTCCACATATTTTTAATGCAGTTAATGCTTCATATGTAAGTTTATAAGATGCATTATTTATCGATATTCCTTTTCTGAGTCCTCCTGACAAGTATGTTGTTGTTTTTAAGAAATTTGTACAGCACCTTTTCAAGAACTTTTGAAAAACATTGGCTGGAGATCTGCAAGAGGATGACAACGAAAGTTGTGGAAACGCGCGTCCAGGGTACTCCATCTACACCATGACCAAGTGAAGCATGTGTTGGAAATAGATGTTCAGATTTTAATAAAAATGAAGCGTTGTTGTTGTTTCACATGTTATGAAAATAAATTTTACAATTGAGAATTTCATTCTGCCTGGGAAAATTCTAGTCTTTAGTGAATCATTGCATAAGAGGAATACTAATTTGAGATGAGCGTGATTTTAAGACTTTTATTGTTATTTCATCATATCCAGAAGAATTCTTTGTTTTAAAAGAGTCGATAATTTTATTTACTTATTTCGGAAGGTGTTGTCAGACTGACTTTAAATTCAGGGACTACATTTGTGAAACTTGATCTCAGAAATTCTATGCTCCCTCTTTACTTCCATAATTAATATTTAGTTTATTTGTTACATCCAAAAATAATTTGTTAAAAATTTACGCAATTTTATGAGATTTGCTTATTTTTGACTGTCAAATTTGGGTTTTATGGAATCACTTTATAATGAATATTTATCTAATTTTCTGTGTTATTATATTCTAAGTAGTTTTTATTTTATTGTTAGAAGGTATTATCAGGTTATTATAAAGCAACATTCTTGTTGGTTTTATTATTTTTTTAGAAGCTTACAATATTTTTTTTAAATGTTGTTTTAACTCTAAATTGTTAACTAATTCTCATTTATTGATATAGTTCTCTTTTGTGCCCGCATGAGGTCCTAATTCCTAAAATGATCCAGGCGTTGTCTCTTTAAAAGTTGGATATTTTGTTAAACTTGACTGGAAAGCCAATTTCAAACGAGTTTTGAAACATTGAAGAAAGCTAGGTTTTTTTTTCTAAAGTCGTTCAGAGTGTTTTCATTTATTTCCCTAGATTTACGGTGTGTATAACTTAGGTCTGAGATTTAAATTTAACTTGTGTATCATGATCTGACAATCCAATTGTTTTTTGATGAGACACTGCAGAACTTAATTCTATCTGAGTTTACAAATATATTGTCTATAGTTGTGGGAGAATTATTTTGGATTCTTGTTGAAAAATTTACTGAGCTTTAGAAGGATTCCCAACCCTCCAACAATCCAAGGATGAAAGTTCATTGCAAATTTCCTGAACTTTCTCAATTAAGATGGATGATGTTCAGTAGTATTGGAAGCGTTTTTGTAAAACTAAATGTATTTTAATCACTTTCTAACCTATACACCTAAAGTAAAATTGTGTATTATTTTATAAAGAAAGAAAGAAAGAAATGATAAGCAACATTTTCAGGCCAGTCACTTGCAACTTACCAAATCATTTTTCTTGAATGTATTTTAAATGTTTTTAACCTTTTAAAAGGCTCCTTATGATTCGCTTTTGAAGTTATAATTTCCTCAGCACATATTGCTTAAAAACTTATGCAGTAAGCCACATAGCGTATAGGATGTAGTAGATAACAAAGGGGCCGCCTCAAGCACTGCGACCTATGAGAAATCTTTCGTATTTACCATATTAGGAGAAATGGAAGAACCACAGGAGGCACAAGCCGCGGACAGACAAGTCATAAAGACCTAAGTTCCTACTATTTCTGACTCGAATACCCGTTACACTACTGGAGCTGTCCATGAGAGCTAAGAACGACCTGTCAACCAAGCATCCGTCTTGATTGTGGGCAAATATTAGCGCCTCAGCGTTCGCTACCAGCAGTGAAAATCACGAAAAACATAAGGTTAGAGTGTCACACGTTACCGCGGAGCCTCACCAGCTAGTAAGACATGTGTTTGTTACATATTTTCAGGCTCCTCTGGTTTAATAAGCGTATATTTTTCGTAAAACATTAAATTGGTACTTGAACTAAAAGTATTTAAAAATATGCTTCATTTTAAAAGTTTACTTCTTAGCAACTAATTTCTGGCTGAATAAGGAAGATAGCAATGCGTTCTGTGATCATTCAGCTACCGGAAGCAATGAATATTATAGTTTTTAAGTAAACTATAGTAAACCAAGGAACAGTCTTGCCTTAATAAACATCACAAACTGTGAGAGTATGCCTCAAAGGAATAATTGTTAAAGATAAAACACAACTGATAGTAGTTTCAACTAAAGGAATGTTGGTGGGCAAGGAGTCACGTATTTCGCGTATGCAGATAAACTTTCGTGCGTTATAAGAGTTGTGGAGCTCCATGGGGTAATTCCAAGTAAACGCCACTCAGTGGTGGTATAAGCGAGAGTGGTCTTCATTCTTTTCCTCTTGCATATCAGCGCAAACGGCAAAGGAATCGCGCTCATTCAGAGGCAGCTTCCAGACTTGTACTAGAGTCCGTAATGACATACAAGAGCAGTGTAAACATACGGAAGAGATTGTTAACACATTTTCCACTACAGTTACAGAGTGTTTAGTTTTAAGAGAATAGTTAGCTTTTAGATTGACAAGTAATTTTAAAATATTCATTTTACCTATCAATGTCCGCCAATACCTAGTTTGGTAATAGTAAGGGTTATTTTCTAAGTTAATCGTTAGCAAAATTGTTATAATTTCAACTACTTTCATACCGAGTTTCTCAACGAGGTAGTTGAAATTAACTAATTGCGAGTCGTTGACACTGTCGCTAATTTCCCTGTAGTTACGAGAAACGTTTACATACCTGGAAAGAGTAATCGATTATTAGCTTGCTATACATTCGCCATTTATTTTGTATACCGTGTAGCCAAATTATGTGCTGAAAAGCGCTTAATTGCAGTTTAATTTTGAAACCTCCTCTGTCAAATAAACTAAACTAAACATAATTATTATTGCCTAGGACATTTGAAAAAAAAAATAGTTATAAAGCTTAAAACGGAAAAAAAAAAAAGATCGGTTTTTGAAAGAAACATGCGGGCAAAAAGGATGAAGTTTTTCAATGAAATTTCTTAGCATGGTACCACTGTGTATGTAATGTTACGAGCATAGATAACTATAAACGAATAGATGGTTAATTTAATGTTAAAAAATCTGATGTGTACCATTCACATGACTTTCTCGATATCCATGGAACAAATTATTCTTAAAAAGCTTATACTTCTATTTTCTTTATGCTAATCAGAAAAAATTAGCAGAAATAGTCTAATTACTTGCTTCCTTGTAAGTAGAAGCGAAATAAGGGACTACCATAGGTTAAAGTGATAGTCAAAAGCTGGTTGCTATGTCAATGAAGTCCTTTGTTTATATGGATCGGAGTTGACAAGTTCCTGTATGAGAAAAATATAAGTTTTTCATATTTTGCCCTGCACAAGTTGCTGTTATAATGTTCCTCTGGTGATCTAGGCTGAGCTTGCAGTACAGGAGTTACCAGCCATTGCTGTGTTGGATAACCAGAGTCACCTTAAACAGTATTTTAAAAATTTTATACAGAAAATAGTAGGCTTTATTCCCTAACAAACAATTAGCTTAACCCATAAAAACACTTTATGTTTACAGAGTGAATGATTTAAAATGACAAAGGAATGAATGTAACACCCTTAACATCTTGTATCTTAGAAATAAACATTTACAAAAAGTAATTAAATACCACTGGAATAAGCTATTTATTGGCATATCAACTTGAAGTGCATTTTGAAAGTAAAATAATAAATTTATAATTTATGGAAAACATTTTAGATGTTTATGTTAATGATGTTAATTTGGTATTCCTAATCAATTATTTTCATTAAATAAATGTAATTTGCTTGCTAAATGTCATGAATTCAGTAGGATGAAAGACAATATTTTATTTCACAAACTTAGCTGTATTATTTGAAGGGAGAGAGGTGATTGCTGACAAAACAGTGTAACCGTTTAGTCTTTCTTTACTTCAAAATATCTCTGTAACACTATCCATTGACCTTAAACAAAGGAAAAAGCACTTAGACGTTTATTGTTTAATTTGAGTTTTAGAATCATAAAATATATATTTTGTTGAGCATAAAATTTAAGTAATTTGATTATCATGAAATTTAAATTTTTACACATGTTCTTTTTATATGGAATTTCTGCACTACCTCTAAATGGAATTTGGATATTTTTGGGTAGCTTAATTAATGTACCTCTTAATTCAGCACCAGAAAATTTGCTAAAAGGTAACCAAAATAAACGCAGTTGGAAAACTTGATTTTAATGGTGAGAATTTGAAATAAATACTTTTTACAAACTAAAGTCATATGAACTTCATTAATAATTTTTGTTTTAAAAATTCAGGAAGTACTGTTTAATTTTTCTGATGATTTGGAATAAAATAAGTATAATGTTTGTAATGGCACACTAAATTACAATGACTTGTAAACTTTAAGAAATAGACAAAACTTTATTGAATAAGAAATACTGATCTCATTAAAGCCCACAGTTCAAGTCAATTTTCATTCTGTTGAATTAACTTATTTCTGAGAAATTCCATGTTAATATTTTTTAATTTTCAAATACAAACTTTTCTCAATGGTGAACTGCATTGTTTAACAAACTCCCCTTCCCTGTGAAGGAAGATGTAGCATCCTCTCATTTGTAGTCTATGCATATCTATATTTTTAAATAGGATAATTAAAGAATTTTAAAACAGTATGAATAATGAAGTAGAGTACATAAAATAATAATTATGACATCACCGCTTTTGTTATCCATAGTTATATATGTATTATATACAGAGTAACATCATTCTACCTCAGTATGAAATAAAAACAGATAATAAAATTTTGCACTGAGAACAATTAATATTTGCTCATTCAGAATAGGCTGAGTCAATTTTCAGAATTGTAACTCTTGCATATTTTCCTCAATGAAATACAGAGTTTAAATACTAGAAGTATAAGAACTGTTACTAGTTACGGGCCGAAACTTATTTTATAACTCTCAACGATATCGCTATGTGACGTAATGATAATTAAATCGTAACTACCGGTCAGGAGCTGCCGTTAAGAGATCGTTAAGCAGCTGTTGCAAGTTTTTCAATATGGATGCTGTGCTAGTAATGCTTTTGGATGAGCTTGAGAGAGAAGAGGAGCATGCATTGAGGTAAGAACTTAAGTTACAATCGACAAATGGAATTTATCGAGCAAATTGTTGCAATTAATTAACAGGTTTCTTACCTACGTTTGTAGATTGGAATATTAAGCAAAAAACGTATAACCTAAGCTTTGCAAAACTTAGGACATGGATGTTTTATGGAGTATACTGTTTAATGTGGATAATAATCTTTTTTAATTTCAGGGGGACCCAAAACATGTATTTCTGATGAAATCTCGGTATCGAATTTTGGGGTGCATTAAAATACCTTCTCTATTCATTACATATATAGTAGGTACGTGTAGAGAAAGTAAAAATTGAACTCATCCAAGTATGCAATTTGTCATACAATTACCTCTGTAGCATTTGCCTTCCAAATATTATTATTGTTATTATTATTATTATTATACTTTAAGAATTAGGTTGAATTGTCACGCAGCACCTACAAAGCGTTTTATGCAATTCTTAACCACACTCACTCCCTACCAAATGAGTTTTCAAGACTATACATGTACAAAAAGCGTTATGTGTCAGGCGCGTTCCCAACATGTTGTGATTCTGTTATTATGTACATATTGTAACCACGGGGCGAAAGCTGAGTGACCGCTGAAAGAATCGCTACCTGGTCCGCTCTAAAAATAGAGCGAATGAACACAATAGCCGGGCAAAAAGACTTTTGTGGGTTTCCCTGTAAGACATTTGGAGGGTTGATTATTTCCAACTCCAGTATTTTCCTGTAATTTCTATAATTGGAACTTTCAAAGGCCGGCTACGGACTATATAAGGAGCCGACAAGTGCAGGTGTGCGAAGCGAAGTGAGTACAAAGTCAGTTTAGTGAGAGGCGTGAACGCAATGATTCAGATATTTGTGTACCTATAGTGTAACGTGTTACATTATGCGTAGTGCCCCTAGTGACGAATAAAGTGAATTCAACAGAAATTGGTGCTCTCGTTTGTTACGATATTTTATAAAATAATCCTAAATACTGTACAGTTTTAGCAGATTGCCCATATCAACCTCTCTTAAATGGATTTGGAAGAAATTACACTTATAAATACATTATCTTGGTCCAGAGTTTCCGGTGTAGACCGCGTCTTAAGGCTAAAATCTGCAATTTAAGATTTTAGCCTTAAGACGCGGTCTACACCGGAAACTCTGGACCAAGATAATTTTAATATTGGCCGTGGAAGTTTACGAAAACATATTATAAATACATATTTGCCATGAATTTTTTGCTTGTTAATTTCTACAGCCCTCTTTAATTACTGTGGTCATATTGGGCTTTTTATGCGTTCTACTGTTTGAACTTTAGGTTAGATTCATGAAGGTTTTTTACACGCGTACTCACTCTCACATCCAAGTCTATGGAAGGTAAAAAATAACCTTGAAAAATGTCTACCCTCAGCCGGGAATCTAACCTGGGACTTTCGAGTGAGAAGTCAGTTCGTTGACCATTCATTTGTCATTCTTAATTGAAGATCATCAATTCTTTTATAGAGACAAATACAAAGATAAGCAATGTTTCACTTCACAACTTGGTATCTGTGTGCATCTTGCCGAATTTATGGCAAGGGCGTATCCAGGATTGCTATAAAGGGGGTGAGAGCACCGGATAGTTTGGGGTTTCTCTCCAGAATATTTTAAAAGCTTAGTTTCGAAAATGTAGACTTTTGGGTAAAAACATTGATGAAACATATTGTGAAAGAGGCAAAATAAATAATACTATTTATTACTTTACATTTTAAATCGCTAAATGACAGGAATTACTTCAGGCAAAATATTCTAAAATTGTTGTTAATATACAATACACAAGCAAAAAATACTAGGATTTTCACATACATTAAAACAAAAACAAAAAAACTTCTTGCCTTATGGAAAACAGAACACCCATTTAAACCGCCAGAATCATAACATTGTTTTAACTGTGGTCCTCGCTACTGCGCATGCTTCTCACTCCCCGTCCAACCCTCTCAGCTCAGCAGACCCGGGTAAGCCAGTAAACGAGTATCAGGTTAGGAAAGGTAATTGCATTATTTATTTTGAATTTATTACACGTAAATTAATTTTACTTAAGCTTATATTTATTTTGCTAATAGGTATCATGTCCAGCTTTGTAACCATTTAAAATTTTTGATATTGCAGCTTTAAATTATTGCATTAATATTTTGCCCAGTGCGTGCCCTCATTCTGGATCTGCCCTTGATTTATGGACACATGCCGATGGCCCGATATGCTTTACAAGTAATGAGTTCGTGACAAATTTAAAACAAAATGTGTGATAGCAGATAATTAAAATATGCTTAATAGAAATAAGGTTAATACTGAAGATTCCAAATCTAGTCTGCAGCTTAACAAATGTTAACGCATGCCATTACAATTTGGAATCGTAGTCCATCATTAATAAGGTTTTTGCTACTGCCTTAGTTTCCATTATTGTTATATTCTATTTTAATGATAACGAAGTCAATAAAAATCTGATGTGTTACATTCACATGTTCTTTACTCACTCTTCTACGTAATATTCTTACAAAAGCGTATTCTGCGTATTTCCTAATAATCAAGGTATTTTTATAATATATTTATACATTTTCTTGTGTGTATAAAAGGTTGCCTAAAGCTACAGTGAAATTTTTACAAACTGATTCGCTATACATTACAACAATTTCGTTCTCTATCCACTACCACGTGAAAAAAATCTTATATTTACATTTAAATGATTTCTCTACTCTCTGTAGTTTATTTTGATATTACTTCTAGGTAGAATATAATCCTCATGAGAGTTTATTTACTTTCTCTATTTAGTACATAGTACATAGGTAGAGAAGCTATTGCATTTAACCAAACATTCGATACCGAGATTTCACTGGGAATGCATGTTTTAGGTCTTCTGAATAAAAACAAAATTTAGAAAGATTTCGTGTGTGCGTCTGTGTATGTGGCTTGGGCAGCAGAGCTCAAACTTGGTATTTAAGATGCAATATTTTCCAAGGATGTGACACAAGATTTTCAAGAAAATTCCCCACCCCAAACTACCCTTTATATGGAACATTTTTCGAAAATTTTGATTTTCTCGAAAATGGCTATAACGATTTTTATTAAAATACCGTATGTTTAAGATATTTTTATTACAAACGAAATGAATATCTGGATTTTCTGGGTATAGCCTCTGAAGACCTCTTCATTCTGGACGATTTTTGCATAACTGGTAAACAGTAAGAGATAGACAAAAACTTACAGCACAAAAAATGTTAAAACACACGATTTATATAATATACATTTTTTCGTGATGTTGGCGTTTCCGAAGTATTCATTGTTATTGTTTCAGTATTAAACTAACTAAACTTTTCTCATATGGGCATTTGTCAACTCCTGGCCTTGCAGAGAAAATGAATTTGAATCATTTAACAAACAGCATTTAAAATTAAATTAAATGGACTTTTATTTATGGACGCTCTTTAACTACTGCGGTTCTTAACGTTCCATTCTATATTGGACATGAAAGGTGGCTTAATTTTGCTCAGAGGCCTCTTCATCGCTTGAGGTTCTTTTAAATGCGTAAATCTAGGACTTAGAACCACTGGCTTTACTTCCTTTCAGAAGGAAGTATTTTGCGCCCGGAAAAAAAACATTGCCCTCGGTCGGGATTGAACCTGCGACCATGGAACTACAGATTAGCAAGTTATCCCCAAGACGGATAACGGAATAGTTTGTAGTACGAGGGCGGATCGAAAAGTAATGCACAATACTTTTTTGCTGCCTATTGCAGCTAGAATATTCCAATTTCACACAAATATAGTTTGAAGTTTTTATTAAAGAGGACATTTTTTGTTTCATGTGCAGCTCTAACGAGAAAAGTGTGAACTATGCAACAAAGATGGCGCCATACTACTATCGTCCACGCGTGAAGAGCAGAAAGGTGTGGTTCTATATTTGTGGGCCAAAGGATATAAACACAGTGAAATTTACAATGACATTCGTGGCGTGTATGGGGATGATTTTATGGACCAGATGGTATCTTTCAAGAGGGCCATGTGAACCTTAGTGGTTCGCCACGCTCCGGAAGGCCGGTAACAGCTGCAACCCCGCAGAATGTCAAAGGCATTGAGACGGCAATTTTGAACGACCGGCGTATGCAACTGCGAACCTTATCGCAACAATTCAACATTTCCTATGGTGCAGAGCACGATATTGTTCATGGCAGGTTGAAATGTCATAAAGCTGGGTGCCCAAGAACGTGACAGGCAGTGCCAGTGAATAATGACAAGCTTGGATCACTTAACGTGGTACACGGCAGAAGGGCATGACTTTCTGAAAGAAATCGTCATTGTTGATGAGTTATGGGCATACCATTACACGCCCGAAAGGAATTAGGATAGTATGGAGTGGAAACATGCTGGTTCCCAAGTAAAGAAAATCTGATGTGTACCATTCACATGACTTTCTCCATATCCCTGCAACAAATAATTCTTAAAAAGCTTATACTTCTATTTACTTTATGCTAATCAGAAAAATATAGCAGAAATAGTCTAATTACTCGCTTCCTTGTCAGTAGAAGCGAAATAAGGGACAACCGTAGGTTAAAGTGATAGTCAAAAGCTGGTTGCTATGTCAATGAAGTTCATTTGTTTATATGGATAGGAGTTGACAAGTTCCTGAATGAGAAAAGTATACGTTTTTCATAGCAGAAACCAAAAATAAGGAATGTCACAAAAACGACGAACTCCACGAAAAAATGTATATAACATAAATTGTGTGTTTTAATGTGCTCTAGATTTTTTGTGTGGTAAGTTTTTGTCCATCTCTTACGGTTTAGCAGTTATTCAAAATTTAGTAAAATTCATCCAGAATAAACTACTCTTCAGAGGCTATTCCCAGAAAATTCAAGATATACATTTTATTTGTCAGGTAAATATGTTTAATATACGAAATTTTAATCAAAATCGTTAGAGCCATTTTTGAGAAAATCAAAATTTTCGAAAAAAGTTCCATGTAAAGGGTAGTTGGGGGTGGGGGGATTTTTCTCAAAATCTTCGTGTCGCATCCCTAGAAGATACTAAACTTAAATACCAAGTTTGGTATTTTACCGACTTTTCGTTTTTGAGTTATCGTGTTCACAGACACACGGACACACACACACACACACACACACGCGCGAACCTTTTTGTGAAAATGCTTTTTTTTGGATATTGGGGATCCTAAAACATATATTTCCGGTGAAATCTCGGTATCGAATTTTTGGGTGGAGTGCAATACTTTCTCTATACACTATGTACATAGTGCGTATGGAGAAAGTAAAAAAATTCGAAGTGATTCAATCTGCTAGGAAGGTGATTGTGATAGTGTTCTGGAATATGCATGGTTTTTTATTGGTGGATTTAGCTGAACACTGGACCACTGTGAATGCTTCAGTCTACATTAAAACTTTGGTCAATTTGCCCTTCGTGACAAACGTCACAGCATTAATGCTAGCGATGTCAAACTTCTTCATGACAATGCTCACCCCCATGTTGCTGCTGCTGCTGCTGTTCGTCAGAAAATCACTAAATTTGGTTAGGAGGCACTCTAGCATTCACTATACAACCTTGCACGGACTTTCATCTGTTTGGTCCCATGAAGAAATTTCTGGCCGGCCAACCCTTTGTGACAGAAGCGGAAGTGAAACCAGCATTCCACAGATGGATATACTGCAGTGAAATAGACTTCTACGAATAGGGTACTTTGAAACTGTTATCACAATGGGACAAATGTGTTGAGAAAGTTGGTGACTATGTCGAAAAGTAGGTAAAAGGTGTAAGTTCATTTGTGATTTTTTTTTTTTTTTTTTTTTTTACTTTTTTGTAAAAAAAATGTGCGTTACTTTTCGATCTGACGTCGTATAATGAATACAGAAAGCCACATTAATGCTACACACAAAGTTTTAGAAATATCTAACAGTGCAGGTCAATCAGGAATACGTTAATAACGACGGTAGCAGTAACTTTTAATGCTGAATGAAATATGAAAATTCGTGGAGTGGTTTCGGAGTTTACCTACCTTTATAATACAGATCACTTTTGTTTTATTCGATTGAAGAATAATGACTACGAATCCTAATCCATTCGATAACCTCATCATTTCTATTAAAATAAGAGGAAGGTAACACACACGCTTTTCGAACTGCTATCTCGAGCTGCGACAAAAGTAATGAACATCTGCTATATCTCGAAGTACAGCAAAAATAATGAGCATCTATCAAGTTTCGCATGCCTCTTAATTTCGTTCATTTAGAACTTGTAATTTAGCGATAAAAGTAACACCACAGCGCTTTAATGTCAGCCATTACATGGATTTCTACTCTTTGGAAAGATGACGCTATTTTAAAGCTGTAATGTAAAGAGAAAGATAAAAACAAGACACTTTTTTCGAACTGTTATCTCATATTATAACCAAAATAATGAGCACTTATCATATTTAGTTGGTTGTACATTTCGTTGATGCGGAATATCTTCGGAGATAAAAGTAGGAACATGGGACATTAACAGGCGCAACAATACTTTAAGATTTAAAGTCTTGTTAAATTTTTAATGCGGTGAAGAGAAAGATAACAGATTCCCACTAAACACTATATAAGGAGCTCTACGGAGCGGAAAATCACTTACTCCGATCTTCTGCTATTCTGACAGATACATCAAGGCAGGATGAAGACTATTATGGGCTTACTTTTGCTTCCTCTATTGGTGAGTAAATCATTTACTTAAATCTTATTTATTTGTCACATTGTATAAAACTTAAAGAAACTAACTTCTGGGAGGATTATAGTTTCAACAATAATTGAAAACCTATTACAAAAACCTGGTTTAGTCCAAAATTCTAGTTTTCCAACAGAGAAAAATGTGATGTATTCCATTCGCATAACTTTCTCTAGCTGTTCCATATACAAACTATTCTTACAATAGATTATTCTTTTATCTACGCAATGCTAATAGACATAAGCATTAGCGGAACTGATCTTATTATTTCGTTGTAACGGGAAATAACGGAAAGCATTATGCTAAAGCGATAGTCAAATTTTTTAAAAGCTGGTCGCTATGTGAAACCATTGAGGCTCGGTTCGCTTTATATGGTCCCGTTTGAGAAAAGATAAGTAGTTTAAAACTGAAACCAATAACAAGGAATATCTCAAAATTCTTCACGAAAAACTACTTGGCATAAATTATGTGTTTTAATGAGATAAACATTTTTTGTGAACGCAGTTTTTGTCTACCTCTTGCGGTTTAACCGTTATGCAAAATTCTGCAAAATTCATCCAGAATAAAGAGGTCTTCAGAGGATATTCTCAGAATTATTTCGAGAAACTGGACATGTACAAGAGAAATAAGGGAATATATTAGAGTAATGCAATAGTCAAATCTATTAAAGGCTGGACGCCAAGTGATGACTTTGACATTCCGTCCTCTTTGCATGGTCAGGAGTAAAAAAATAAACAAATGACGACTTCCCATTTGAGAAAATCACTATTGAAAAATGTATACCTATAACGAGGAATAACTCCGTAATGGTTAACTCTACAAAAAATGCACTTGCCATTATTTCTGTTTTTAATGAGATTTACATTTTTGTGTAATATAGTTTTTATCTATATCTTATGATTTATCGCTTTTGCTAAAGTCCTCCAGAATGAAGAATAGTCCATATAAACGATAGTTTGGGATGGATGGGGAATTTTTCTAAAAACCTTCGTGTTGCAAGGTTGAAAGATGCTAAACTCAAATACCAGTTTGGTACTTAACCTACTAGTTATGCTGTTCACACACACACGCGCGCGCGCGCGGATCTTATTCGAAAAACGCTTTTTCTGGAATTACGTGTCCTAAACATGCTTTTTCGATATAATATCACCGTTGAATTTATGGATGGAATGCAATACTATCCTACATATTGTGTACATTGTACGTTATAGAGAAGCTAAAAATGCAAGGTAAATATAAAATATTAAGGTTGAATAATTAATCAAATTTTAAACAAAAATATTGTATAATACAGGAATATACTCGTCTAGATCACAAAATGAGTCTACTACTGAACTCTTTCATTCCTTTAATTTGTTCTTAGTAATCTGCAATACTGTTTAAATTAAGTAAAAAGTCCAAAAATAAAAATAAGTTTGTATTGATTATGTAAAAAGGAGGTAAGTTTTATTTATGGGCTCTTTAATATTACAGTTCTCAACATCCCATTTAGGTGTGAAAGACTACTTAATTTTTCTCAGAGGCCGCTTTATCAGTTTTGAGGTTTTACGTGCCATAAATTTACAACACGGGACCAACGTCTTTGCTTTCTTTCCGAAGGAAGCTATCCTAAGGATTTTTATGCCCAAAAAAAGATATCGCCTCCGCCAGATTTGAACTTGGGAACTAGAGGCTAGCATGTAACCCTAAACCACAGAGGACTATTGATATTGCAGTTTTTTGTTGTTGGCGTATGAGGAGGGAGGGTTATTCCAAACTCCTGGAAATTTAAACTATAAAAAATAATCTTGCCCCCCCCCCCGCCCCAGAGCCAAATTCCAGATACGCTACTGTAACAATGTAAGTAAAACGTAAAAATCTGTTGATGCTGAGTTAGAAGTTGTCATTAATCTTTACAATAGTTCATTAGTAACATATCTTTAACACACAAGAGATAAATTTGATCTTTAGAGGAAAAAGCTATGAACCAATGTGGTGAAGATACAAGCAATTATCAAACCCGGCGGAGGACGATGGATTTTTTCGGGTGTAAAAATCCTTAGCATGTCTTCCTTCGGAAGGGAAGTAAAGCCGTTGGTCCCGTGTCGTAGATTTACGGCACGTAAAAGAACCTCAAGCCTGATAAGAGAGGCCTCTGAGCAAAATTAAGCGGCCTTTCACGCCCAGTATAGAATGGGACGCTAAGAACCACAGCAGTTAAAGAGCGTCCATAAATAACACGCCATTTCCATTTTACAAGCAATTATGGCAGAGATAATTACAGAACAAATGTTTTCAATGTTATTATTGACAGGCTGTGTCAAGAGGGATTGTTTGCAAATTTGCAAACTTTGATTTTCTTTCTTCTGCGAGTTAGACACAAAACAAATTTTCGAACAGGCTCTTACTTGGACGATATAGAGAATGAATTCGACAATGAATGCATTCAATTTCGGTGATATATGAGAGAGGACAATTTAAATAAAGAAATGTCATTTCGTTGGTGTGTCTATACAAATGTTTATCATAATATTGGTGTAGTGCTGCATATACCTATAGCAAATTGTTCGGCAGAAAGATTATTTTCAGAGCTCAAGAGAATTAAAAAAAATCTGATGTGTACCATTCACAAGACTTTCTCTATATCCCTGCAACAAATTATTCTTAAAAAGCTTATACTTCTATTTACTTTATGCTAACCTGAAAAAATTAGCAGAAATAGTCTTATTACTTGCTCCCTTGTAAGTAGAAGCGAAATAAGGGACTACCATAGGTTAAAGTGATAGTCAAAAGCTGGTTGCTATGTCAATGAAGTTTCTTTGTTTATATGGATAGGAGTTGACAAGTTCCTGAATGAGAAAAGTATACGTTTTTCATAGCAGAAACAAAAAACAAGGAATGTCTCAAAAACGACGAACTCCACGAAAAAAATGTATATAACATAAATTGTATGTTTTAATGTGCTCTACATTTTTTGTGCAGTAAGATTTTGTCCATCTCTTAAGGTTTAGTAGTTTTTCAAAATTCAGTAAAATTCATTCAGAATAAACTACTCTTCAGAGGCTATTCCCAGAAAATTCAAGATATACATTTTTTCAGGTAAATATCTTTAATATAAGAAAGTTTCATCAAAATCGTTAGAGCCATTTTTGAGAAAATCAAAATTTTCAAAAAAAGTTCCATGTAAAGGGTAGTTGGGGTGGGGGGATTTTTCTCAAAATCTTCGTGTCGCATCTCTGGAAGATATTAAACTTAAATACCGAGTTCGGTATTTTACCGACTTTTCGTGTTTGAGTTATCGTGTTCACAGACACACGGACACACACACACACACACACACACGGACCTTTTTGTGAAAACGCTTTTTTTGGATATTGGGGACCCTAAAACATATATTTCCGGTATCGAATTTTTTGGTGGAGTGCAATACTTTCTCTATACACTATGTACATAGTGCGTATGGAGAAAGTAATTATCTTCGTTCAACAACACGCCGATAGCAACTGAACACTATGCCAATTCTTTGCTACGAGTCTGATTGTTTCGTTAAATCGACTTCGACAACGTCGTCAATGCTTTCTCCACGAAGAAAGTAAGAAATCATTTTAATTTACAACTAATTTACATTATAATTAATTTTTTCCTGAATTGTAACTTTCATTTAAAGCTAATTAAAATTACCTATATAAAAGCTGCTTATATTGTTTGGGGAAAATTGGGATCGCAAGACTTAGCATTGCCTAGGGGCGGCAAAATATTTGAATCCAACCTTAAATATACATTTCGGCTTCCAGCAGAAGAGAGGCGCAGTGGAAGCGTGCTGGGCCCATAACCCAGAGGTCCGTGGATCGAAACCACGCTCTGCTAACTCACATTTTTATTCCAGTCTAAAAGAATCTCTAAATCCACAGCTTCCAACCCACGTATTGTGAATTAGCTCATGAACCGGATGGACTTATAATACACGAGTACAAGAAGATTCCTGCCAATTAAACAAAGGAAATAATGCCGTTGCCAATTTTATTAAACAAGAAAACAAAATGGCAAAAGAAAACAAACTTTTTGAAACATTTTGATATTTTTAAAAATGGCTCTACAATTTTGAATAAAATCGTAACTTTTAAAGCCATTTGCATCCCAAATAAAATGTATATCTTGAATTTTCTGGAAATAGCCTCTGAAAACCTCTTTATTCTGGATGAATTTTGCCGAATTTTGCTTAACTGCTAAACCGTAAGAGACAGACGAAAACTTACTACACAAAAAGTGTAGATCTCGTCAAAACACACAATTTATGTCATTTACGTTTTTGTTGTGGATTTAACCGTTTCCGAGATATTCCTTGTTATTGGTTTCAATTATGAAATACTCATACTTTTCTCAGACAGGAAGTGACTGTTTTCCTTTCGCTTTATTCCTGGCCAAGCAAAGAAGCGATTTGCAATGACGATCGCACGACAACAGCTTTTTAAACATTTAACTATCAGTTTAGCCTAGTGCAAACCTTTAGTTTCCTTCTAAATCAGTTTAGCCTAGTGCAAACTTTTAGTTTCCTTCTAAATATAAGGAACTAAGTGATAAGAACGTTCTGCTACTGTTTATCTCAATTAGCATTGTGTAGAAAGAAGAATACTCTATTACAAGAAGCTTGTAGAGCAGCTAGAGAAAGTTATGTGAGACCACCACATCAGATTTTTACTTTCTCTTTACGTACTATGCACATAGTGTACAGAGAAGGTATTATATTGCACCCAAAATTTTCATACAGTGATTTCACCAGAAATACATGTTTTAAGACCCCTGAATCCAAAAAAAGCATTTTTAGAAAAATGTCCGCGCGCCTGTGTGTGTGTGTGTGCACCATAACTCCAAAGCGAAAAGACCGTTAAATACCAAACTTGGTATTTAAGTTTGGTGTCTTCCAAGGATGCGACACGAAGATTTGCAAGAAAATCCCTCACTTCTATCCTTTATAGGATTTCTTTTCGAAAATGTTGATTTTCTCAAAAATGACTCTAAAGATTTTGATTAAAATATCGTAAATTAAAGATAACTACCAGACAAATAAAATGTATATCTTGCATTTTGTGGAAATAGCGTCTAAAGACTATTCTGGATGAATTTTACGGAATTTTGCACAACTGCTAAACCGTAGAGCACATTAAAACACACAATTTATGTTATGTACATTTTTTCGTGGAGTTGATAGTTTTTTAGATATTCCTTGTATTTGGTTTCAGCTTTAAAAAACTTACTTTTCTCCTACAGGAATTTGTCAACTCTTATTCATACATACAAAGAAATTTCAGTCACATAGCAACCAGTTTTGACTATCACTTTAAGCTATGGCACTCCCTTATTTCGCTTCTACTTACAAGGAAAGAAGTAATAAGACTATTTTTGCTAATTTTTTCTCGATTAGTATGAAGTAAACAGAAGAATAAGCTTTTTAATAATAATTTGTAGCAGAGATGTAGAGAAAGTCATGTGAATGGAACGCATCAGATTTTTAAAAAAAGATCCGTGTGTGTAAGACCATTAAATACCAAACTTCGTATTTAGGATTTAGGTTTAGTATCTTCCAAGGAGGCTACATGAAGATTTTCAAGAACCCCCCCCCCCACCACAAACTACCCTTTATATGGAACAATTTTCGAAAATTTTGATTCTCTTAAAAATGGCTCTAGCGATTTTGCTTAAAATATCGTATAGTAAAGATATTTACCTGACAAATAAGATGCATATCTTGAATTTTCTGGGAATAGCCTCTGAAGACTATTTTATTCTGGATGAATTTTAAGGAATTTTGCATAACTGCTAAACCGTAAGAGATGGACAAAATGTATTACACAAAAATGTAGATAACAATGAAACACAATTTATTTCATATACATTCTGTTCGTGGAGTTGGCCGTTTTAGAGATATCCCTTGTTATTGATTTCAGCTTTAAAAAAACTTTATACTTTTCTCATACAGGAATTTGTTAACTCATGTCCATAAAAACAAAGGAACTTCAGTCACATAGCAACCAGCTTTTGATTATCACTTTAACGTATGGTACTCCCTTATTTCGCTTCTACTTACAGGGAAGCAAGTAATATGGGTATTTCTGCTAGTTTTTTCTCGATTAGCATGAAGTAAATGGAAGCATAAACTTCTTAACAATAATTTGTTGCAGAGATGCAGGGAAACGCATGCGAATAGAACACATCAGATTTTTCGATTTAGGGGAACCCAAAACATGTATTTCTGTTCAAATCTCGGTTATCAAATTTTTGGGTGCATTACAATACCTTCTCTACACACTATGTACATAGTACGTGTAGAAAAAGTAAAAAATCTGATATGTTCCATTCAAATGAGTTTCTCTACATCTCTACGACAAATTATTGGTAAAAAACTTGTTCTTCTATTTACTTCATGCTAATCGAGAAAAAATTAGCAGAAATCGTCATGTTACTAGTTTCCATGTAAGTAGAAGGGAAATAAGGGAGTACCATAGGTTAAAGTGATAGTCAAAAGCTGGTTGCTATGTGATTGAAGTTCCTTTGTATGGACAGGAGTTTACAAATTCTCCTATGAGAAAAGTATAAGTATTTTATAGCTGAAATCAAAGGAATATCTAAAAAACGACCAATTGCACGAAAAAATGTATATAACATAAATTGCGTGTTTTAATGTGATCTACATTTTTGTGTGGTAAGTTTTTGTGTATCTCTTACGGCTTACCAGTACGTAAAATTTAGCAAATTCATCAAGAATAAAGAGGTCTTTAGAGGCTATTCTCAGGAAATTCAAGACATACATCATATTTTAAATATATCTCTAAATATATCTACGATATTTTAATTAAAATCGTTAGAGCCATTTTTGAGAAAATCAAAAATTTCGAAATTTTTTCCATGTAAAAGGAAGTTTGGGGTGGGAGGATTTTTCTCAAAATCTTCTGGTCGCATCCCTGGAAGATACTAAACTTCAAATACCAAGCTTGATATTTTACCGACTTTTCGTTTTTGAGTTATCGTGTTCACAGACAGACGGACACACACATACACACACACGGACCGTGTTCTGAAAATGCTTTTTTTTTTTTTTTTTTTGGATACAGGGATAACCGAAAACGCGTACTTCCCGTGAAATCTCGGTATCGAATTTTTGGGTGAAATGCAATGCCTTCTCTATACACTATGTACTTAGTACGTGTAAATTAAGTAAAAATGCATGCATCATAGGGTTTCATTAAAAAGTCAAAGAGATACAAAATTAAATAAATAGGTGTTCTTATTTGAACCTATACTTATAAAATGTTAACATTGATCCACATGCTTTCTCCTTTCAGCTCCACTTTTTTTTTTATTGATTTTGCACCCTTATTGATATTAATTCTCAACTGTTCCTTACAGAAACTGATTCCAAGAAAATGATATCT
This sequence comes from Hymenopus coronatus, assembly GCA_030762935.1. NCBI lineage: Eukaryota > Metazoa > Arthropoda > Insecta > Mantodea > Hymenopodidae > Hymenopus > Hymenopus coronatus. Next base: position 37,158,048 of record CM060897.1, read on the forward strand.
ACAAATTAATTTGCAATCCTAGTAGAATATTTTCTGTGACTGGTTGTTTTTGGAGAAAACTCAGTGGGCAGTTTTTGCTGAACTGACCAAACTTTGCCATTAAATATAAATGCAATATTTATTGTCATAGTTTAACAAATGTCTTTATTGACACAACATTTAGTTATAAACACACTCTTTGATGCACTGCTGCAAATAATTCAACATTAGACAGTTGACAGTTTATGGCTATCCATGGCTCGCGCTCCACTGCGCGCTAACCCTCCAGTCACTCCTGACTCAGTGCAATTCAGCCTCCTTTTTATAGCGCGAAAATGACTCTAAGACGTTCTGGAAACTAGCAGAAGATACTGGAAGCCGAAGCTTTGAGAACCATCGAGAGTCGTGTTCTCAAAAGTTCCTGTTACATCGCGTTGTTCTTCCACGTTCTTTACGCATCCAACTGCGATTTCTCACATTCCAACTCCACCATTGCATACCAGAATGAACCTGAGAGCGGTTACGTACATGTACGGCAATGTCACAATATGAATACGTCATAATAACCGATAGAGAACATCTAATGGTAAACTCAAATTTTAACATTTTGGTCAAGATTATCTCTAAATGTTCTTTAATTCCCTAAATTTAATTTTAGTCTATTTGGATTAACTAAGTTCCTTCTTAATGATATATAATTCTTTCTTGACCTACGCAATGTTTATATATCTTAAGCTATTACATTTTTGCAAGATATAAATGTTATTTGAATGACTGGCACAAGTGTTACTTCTGCCAGCACTGTATCTCAAAATTTGAAAACTGGGATTTTTTGTTCTATACTAGAACACAACATATGTTGTCCTGGAAGACCAATTGAAGAGATACATGATTTCAAATAGCAAGCTTGCAATTTAGTTCACTACCCTTTGATTTAATCAGAGGGTGGATTTTTGATGATTGCTGTTCCTTAGATTCACAAATATGATGCTGTACAGGTGATCTTGGTTTATTTCTGATGCTACCTGCCTTGATAATTTGATAGATGCCCTAAGTTACATAGTTTCCACCTATTTCACTTTCACTCTGAGTGAAAAGTTTGGTCATGATATTAAAAATCCACTCCTTTATTTATCTGGTGAATGAGGGGGGAAAGTCAGATTGGCTGGTCCAGGAACTGAACCCATGACTTTCTATATGCTTGCCATTGAGCTATTTCGCTTGGTCTATACAGATTTTTCAGCAAATTAACATAGCAATATTTGAAAGGTGTCCATTATTTGCAAATTACACTTGAAATATTTAAAGTAGCGAGAATTTAAAATAGCATGGAGGCTATAGTTTAGCCACGAAATCATTCACAATTTAAATTCTTTTTACATATGCCAAGAGTTCCTTTCCTCTAAAGCTCTGTTTAGTGCTTGTTTTGCGAGTTTAAACAATTTTCAGCTGAACACCTAGCAATGTTCCGCAACCTTGCTGTTGTTCCATTTTTCTTCTTATAATATGCATTCCATTTCCTTGGTATGTGGTGGAATGTTTAGCCCTATTCTTCACTAACAGCTATGCTTACCATCTGTTCTGCATTTGACCAGACAGTCTTTTTTTTTTTTAAACTGTGTAGATTAAAGTCCAGGATTTCGAACATAAAACGCATTATTGCCATTACAATCACTTTGAAAAATTGTACTTGTCTTTGAGAAAAGGAAATAGGATAGAAGTAAATTGTTCTAAATATTACTCGTTGCTTTATTCAGACAAGTGAGAGTGTGTTCTGTTTTCATATTCTGGAACGTTGTATGAAAGGATGATCAGCATTCAGTAGGTGTGGTGAAGCACAGTAGTTCCGGGTCTTATGTCCTCTTAAACATATATTTCTGGTGAAATCTCGGATTTGGGTAGAATACAATACCTTCCCTATTTACTATGTACATTGCACGTGCATGCTAGAAAAATCTGATGTGTTCCATTCACATGACTTTCTCTACATCTCTGCAAAAAATATTATTAAAAAGCCATTGCTTCCATTTCCTTCATGCTGATCGAAAAAAAATTAGCAGATATAGTTTTAGTACTTGCTTTCTTGAAAGTAGAAGCGAAATGAGAGATTATCATAGGTTAAAGTGATAGTCAAAAGTAGTTGCTAAGTGACTGAAGTTCCTTTGTTTGTATGGACAGGAGTTGATAAATTCCTGTATGAGAAAAGTTAAGTTTTTCATAGCTGAAATAAAAAACAAGGAATATCGAAAAAACAATCAACTCCAGGAAAAAAAATGTATATAACATAATTTGTGAGTTTTAAAGTGCACTATATTTTTTGTTTGGTAAGTTTTTGTCCATCTCTTACGGTTTAGCAGTTATGAAAAACTCCGTAAAATTCACCCAGAATAAAGTAGTCATTAGAGGCTGTTTCCAGAAAATTCAAGATATACATTTTTTTGTCAGGTAAATATCTTTAATATTCGAAATTTTAATCAAAATCGTTTGAGCCATTTTTGAGAAATCAAAATTTCAGAAAAAAGTTCCATGTAAAGGATAGTTGGGGGTGGGGGGATTTTTCTTAAAATCTTCGTGTCGCATTCCTGGAAGATACTAAACTTAAATACCAAATTTGGTATTTTACCGACTTTTTGTTTTTGGGTTATCGTGTTCACAGACACCCAGACACACACACACATGGACCTTTTTTCTGAAAATGCTTTTTTTTTGGATACAGGGGACGCTAATACATATATTTCCAGTGAAATCTCGGTAAAGAATTTTTGGGTGGAGTGCAATACCTTCTCTATACACTATACCTAGTGCGTATAGAGAAAGTAAAAAGTAGTAAACTTCTGCAGAGTTTACAAATCTGCATTGAAACGAAGACATCTCTCTAGAAATTGTGTCCCAAATGACTAGAGTAAATCAATGAAATGTGGTTATAAATACCAAGATACCATTCTTTCACTTTGAACATTAAAGTGTGGGTGTGCCAAAATCACAGACATAAATATTAAAATACCCTTTGGGAAATGGAACTTTTACACTGTTTTTGTTGAAGTAGTACCCAAATAAGTTAGTAGTATCTTCTATGTAAGACACGCTATGTTGAGGAATGGAGTGTTCCTCCAAAATGTAGTTTAACAACTTAATTACTTGTGTTATGTTGTAGGCTTACAGTGCAGTGGGAAGCACCGTGGAGGATGCTTTCAATAGCAATTTGCTTGGGACACTGATCTCACCATCTCCAATTGAGGCGGCAGCAACGATGGCACATACAACACCATTAGGTTCTGTAGGATCGATGGCACCCATGATAATGGACTATGGAATGCCATACATGTCCCCATATGGCTATGATTTCCCTATGTCTTATGCAACTCCAGTAATGCCATACATGGGAGCAAGTATGCCATTTTCATCATATTCGCCTTACCAGACACCTTATCCTTATTCAGGAATGGGCTTTCCAACAATGCCTGCTGTAACGGCATTTCCTACCTACACCTCAGCAAATCCATGTAAGTAATGTCACTATCAGAAAAACTTTCTCTACCCACAATGCATTCATAAATATTCATTAATATTTTATTATTCACTAGGCATATTTACAATAAGTAATCTATCATAATAAGAAATATGAGCCTAGCTACATATATAGGGTTGTTAAATTATAAGGTAACCCCTGTTGCGGCAGCTCTCAGCTGTGCGAGAGATCCGAAAGTCCCCGGGAAACTCGCAGTATCGGCAAGGGCGCACTAAAATACGTATTTTAAGATAAATTACAGAAATGTTGACCTTTTGCTCAAATATGGGCAGCACAATTTTTGTAAATATTCTCGCTCACTTGTCTAAGTTTAACAGCAGGCATCCTTGCAGATGACCAATATTTTCAGCATTTATTTGAGGTTAAGGACTCCAGTGCGCCTTTGCCGGCAAGTCTCGGATTTCTCACGCAGTAGTGAGAGGCTGCGGGAGGGGGCTACCTTATAATTTATTGACCCTATATAAGTGAAACAATACACAACTAACAATTCTGAACTGTTCTTCAAATGGACATTTTCTTCAGAATCATTCATTATTTAGAATAAAATAGCTGGAGTTTTGTTGGTTCCAGATAATTAATACTTTCAGTTCTTATCGTGAACAAATTAATATAACTATGTTATTTTATTTCTTGACCAACTTTAATATATTGACCATACTTTGATTTGCATTGAATTACAGAGTATCACTGTTTATTGATGATGCTGTTATTTATATTTCAACGATTGTATGTAGACTTGCCAGACTCACTGATTTCGAGGAAGAGTCGTGTACATTACCGTTATACAGATGTTAAAAATCTTGCATTTAATTTTGTGCTTAAAAATTTAATTTTAAAATGTGCACATGCTCATTCGGTACATTGGTATTGTTAACTGCTGGTGGTACTGTGCTGCTTCTGTGCATGGTCACGCCATGTTACCGCAAAGAGTGAAGAGCTTTACATGGGCTTTTGGTGATTGCACATTCTATTTCTCTTTATTGGAAGAGAATGAATGATTCCTCCCCAAAGAAATTAAAATTTAAATGTGAAGGCCATTATTCATGGTTGTTGCTTGTGAAAAACACGTTTTTACACTTAAAGTTTTCTGAAATACATGGTGGTGAATCAATTTTTTTTTTTTTTTTTGAGGTTTACGGTAACCGAGTAGACTGAAATTTTTATCTTCTGAAAAGAAGTCTAAATATTTTTCAATTATCACCTTAATTCGTTATCCCCAACATGAGTTTGGTAAGGCCATATTTATTGAATTTTTCTGCCTTGTATAACTGTGTAGGGAGAGCAGTTTAATTTTGAACACAAAAATGGAGAATTGAAAGCAACAAAATTTTGAAAAATTAAGGTCACATTGAATTACAGAATGGCTTTTAACATTTTTATAACTTTATGAAAGATAATACTCCTCCTCCAGAATATGCATAATGTGACTAAGCTCTGTGCTGTAATCGCTGAACGTGCGAGAATGGCTTGCTTTGTAAGTGTTGGTATCTATTGCTACACCTGCATTAGTGGACATTTGTGCTGGTGGCAAGTTCTTTTAACACTGAAGCAGTGATTGTTACATCAGTTTGAGCAACACATGTGCTGTTGGAAGGTTCTTGATATTGAATGCCACATTATTACACCTGAGTGAATTTGTGACACCTATAGTGGTTTGGAATTGCATCTGCTTCTGGAAGTTTCTGCCACGTGATTGACAGTTATAAACAGAGAAATGAAGCTCTGGGAGGGCATAGTGAGTACCAGTTGACTGAGTTTTGACAAAAAATTCGGAGGGCACAGTAATAGCTGCAGCTGCCAAGCATATATTGTAAGCAATTATAAAAATATTATCTTCAATGTATATATTTCAGGATAAAGTGAACCTGGGCCTTGTGTTAAAATTTCCACACAGAATACAAATGCATGTTTAATTGATGCAAATATAGTTTTTTTTCCAGTCAATATTTACGTTACTATATCCAGCCTTCAGAATCAAGGGAGGGGAATGAGTGTCTCTTATTGCTATTCTACAAATTTGGCAAGTCTGAAAAATTCACTGCCACAATCATGATTTGAACCACGGACCTCAAGTAACTATTATACGTGACAAACAGGTTCAACCTAAACAAACTTATAAAAGAGAAACAATGAGTACTTGAAAATGGTTAATGCTGCTAAGAACCAAGTGTTAAGCATTTCAACGAGTTCTAGAGTTTTCACATGATAGGGTAAGGATTTACCTCTTATGTTTTGCTAGTTATATAAAGTTAATTTAAAATAAAGAGCATTTCTCAGGCTAGTCACAGAAAAATAGTTATGAGCCATTTTTGACAATTGACAAAACATATCCATGTAAAGGATATCTTTGAGTGGAGAATTGTCTTAAAAATCTTCAAATGATTCGGATATGAGATTTTTTATCATCAATGATTTTTACTTCTCCTTCACGTACCATGCAATAAATGGAAGAGAAGGTTGTAAACATATCTTAAGGTCTCTTGAATCCAAAAAGAAGCCTTTTTAGAAAAAGGTATGTGTGTGTCTGTTTTGGCATTTAAGTAGTTTTTGAGCTATGCTGCCCACAGACACGTTTCTAAAAATGCTTTGTTTCTTTTTTTTGGAATCGGGGAATCTCAAAATATTATTTCCAGTGAAATCTTGGTATCAATTTTTTTTAGTGCAGTATAATACCATCTCTGTACACTATATACACATTACGTGTAGAGAACGTAAAAAGCTTTCCTTGGGCTCAATGGATCTTTTGTGTATTTTTTCCAGTGAAATCTAGATTAACAAATTTATGGACAGAATAAAGCAAGAAGTTTAGCTTAACTCATCACTTTCTGCCAGTTAAAATATACTCTTGAGAAAATATGTTGCATCTTACGTTATAATGATCAGTACCAAAATCTTGAATAATGTAATCAATATTTTTTTATACAGTGATGCCCAGCATGCCAGCCAACCTGATGACGATGCCACTTGCTTTAGCTTCTTCATATGGCTACTTCTAAATGAGGTAGGTAGGCTCTATTTGAAATTCAAGTCTTCAATGTACTGTAGACCTCATGTAGATAAAAGCTAGCTAATAGCTGTGAGACCATGAACTATCTAGCAGTACTGTATATTTAAATTGAATCCATAGAGCTCTTGTTCAGATTGCAATATAAACATATTTTGATTGAATAAAGTTTTCCAACATTAACAGGAACTTCTGAATTATGAGGGTGTATGTACAGGATAATATTGGAAACAATTCAGCTGATTTTTAAAGTCTTTTTCCAATGCAGTAGTTTTTACTGAAACACATGCAACAAAATGTTTTAAGGCCCACCTTGGTAGTGTGGGGATAACATGTCTGTCTCACAGTCTAGAGGTTACAAGTTCGAATCTCGCTGAGGGCAAGTTACCCATGTAAGGTTTTCTTCAGGGGGTTTCCTTTTATCTTGAGAAGACAAATGTCAAGTAACTTTAACTAAAAACAGTTTAAGATTGGAGGTAGGGGAAAGTCAGGAAGGATTATGTTCATGTAGCTCTCACTCCAGTTTCATTAAAAATAAATATTTGTGGAGTTTTCAATTATTATGGTAATATTTAATTACCTCTCCGATTCCTCTATGGTAAAAGCTTCATATATCCAAGGTCATGGGTTCAAACCTGACAGAGGATGATGGGTTTCTTTAAGGTTTAAAAATCCTTGGCAAGGGAAGTAAAGCCATTGGTTTCATGTCATAGATTTACATATATAAAAGAGCCTCAAGCCTGATAAGGGGGCCTCTAAGCAAAATTAAGCATTATTTCACGCCTAGTATAGAATGGGATGCCAAGCACCACAGTAGTTAAAAGAGCGCCATAAATTAAACTCCATTTGCATTTTACCTCTGATTGATAAAAGGGAAAGTGACAATCTTAAAAACTGAGTTGCCATATTCATATCAGTTCTCTCCAATATCATTTTAAAAGATCAAGAAATATTTTTGTAATAACAAGTAAAAACTATGGATACTTGTTTATGATATAGCTTATTTTAGTTTTAGTCGCATTCCTGTAGTCTATTTTCTAACTTTTTTTTGTTCTGTGGGTGGTGGTAATCAATATCAAATATACTGTTTTATTTATTAACTGAGGGAAACTATTGTACTCATTCAAGTTCCATCATAACATATTGGGCTATCTTTATATGGTTTCTTATTCAATGGAGTTTTATAATTTGCCACTATGTGAACATGGTGATAAAGGAGCAACTCATCATCCATAGATGGTACCATAGGATGATGTAATAACTTGTGGATGTAAAAATTACAGAATTTAGCACAGGGCATTTTTCGTTCATGGTGTGCAGTTCTTTTACATGCAAATAAACATTACATTTGGCCAATTATCTTTACTTCCTTTCCAAAGGAAGCCATGGCATGGATTTTTACATAAAAAAATCCAATACCCTCTACTGGATTAACCTGTAACCTTAGTATTAGTGGCTAGTATAGTAACCATCACACCACAGAGGGCTACTAAACTATGTATACACTTAAATAATTAAAGTGATGAGGTTTTGAAGCTGCAATCTCCTGAGAGATCACTGATATAATCATTTATAAGTCAGCCTGTTTAGTGAATGGACTTTAAGATCTGTGAAAACATGCTACCTCAAAACCTTCAGAAATTTCTGTTGCTCTTATTTGTATTTATACAAATCATAATTTGAGCCATTGTAATAACATCTGCTGCTTATACTTTAGGATTGGGTAAAAACTACTGAATCCTGTTCCTTGTTTACATATATCCAGGAATTTGGAGCTTCAACATCTGGTATTTGGACTTGCTCTATATCTGATGAATTGCACCAAATATATTAATTACACATTATCATCTCAGTTTTATATTACATATATAAAAATCCATAATGAATAATTTATTTTAGTAGTTCTTGGCAAACTGAATAAGTGAATTTACAAAACAAATAAAATATTTTGATAGAAAAACTGTGCATTTTTCTGTAGGCTAGTACAAATTAAGGGGGAATATCACCAGCCTAGAATTTTAAGTATGATTTAAAAGTTAAAATTCTGTTCTTTTATGTGCACAATTTAATTAGCTCTCTATTTTCTATACTTCTGTGATCCTTTAGCATATAGCGATTTAAACAAGACATTTTGATAGCCATTCCTCAAAACTTGCATTTCCTCACAAATTGTTTAACTCTTTAGGCACCAAAACCTTTCTGTGATCCTTTAGCATATAGCGATTTAAACAAGACATTTTGATAGCCATTCCTCAAAACTTGCATTTCCTCACAAATTGTTTAACTCTTTAGGCACCAAAACCTTTCCTTATTCATCAGTCCGTATGATTAATTTTTTGCTGAATGTTGAACCTTATACAACTCTTCAGTTTCATTCACCCATGGTTGAACTTTGGATTCGTAGGTGGCAATTATAGATATCATTCTATAAAGATGCATAGTATGTTCAAATATCAAACTTTTTTATGAATCAGCTGCTGGCTGAAGTTTAAAATGTATCTAATCATTCAAAATAATTAGTTTTACAAAATACTGCTCCACAACCTTAGTTCCATTTTGTACGTTTCACCAAAACTGTGCTGAAATTAAAAAATTAGGCTTATACACCATAAATAGCCCAGTACATTGCACCAAAAGTAAATAAATAACTGAACTGTATGCTATTAACACCATCTTTTTGTTACAGCCCTTTCAAGAAGAGATCAACGTACATCTGCAGAAGAAACACAAAGATAATTTTTCTTCAACTACTCCACTAAGATTTACTCTTATTCATCAGTTGTAATTGTTATAGTACTTGAAGAATAAAGAATTTGGAACACTGAAATAACTTTTATCCACATCCTCTATGCATTCCTTCTATAATGGTATGAAATTACTAATGTGTATTTTTACTTTCTCTACACAAACTATGTACATAGTGTAAAGAGGAAGTATTGTATTCCATCCAAAATGTTTTAAGGTCCCTTGAGTAAAAACAAATGTAGAAAAAGATCCGTGTGTGTGTGTTTGCACATCCATGGACAGCATAGCTCAAAAAAATAAAATCTAGGATGTGGCACAAAGATTAAGAAAATCCCTTCCCCAAACATGGAAAAATGTTGGAAAAAGTTTTTCTCAAAAATGTCTTTTAACGATTTTGATTAAAATAATGTACACTGAAGCTATTTGCATCACAAATAAAATGCATATCTTGAATTTTCTGGAAATCGCTTCCAATGACCTGTTCTTTTTGGATAAATTTCGCATAACTGGTAAACCATAAGATACACAAAAACTTAATATACAAACCATGCAGAGCTCGTTGAAACACACAATTTATATTATACACATTTTTGTTGCAGAGTTGATCATTTCAGAGTTATTAGTTTCAATTTTAAACCATTTATCTTATCAAATGGGGCCACCTTTTGTTTTTCTGGAAATGCAAAACAAATTGAATCAATTGTTCTCATCAATCAGCTTTCAAAAGATTTGACTACTGCTTTAGCCTGGTGTATTTCCTCAATTCCTTTCTGCTTATAAGGAACAAAGTGGCAAGACCAATTGTGATGATTTTTATCTTGTTTAGCATGATGCTGATAGAAGAATATTATTTTGTAAGAATAATCTGTTTGCAGAACAGGTGGTCATGTGAATGCAACACAGATTTTTCCTACAAACAAATAAAAACTCAGTAGTTTTTTGTCAATAATCAGTAATTCATGGTTTGAAACGATAGATTCTTCTGGCATATAAAGTAACATTTAGAAGCAAGCTTAACTAAGAAATGGGCAAATTATCATAAAAATTGGTTACAATTTCAGAAAACTTACATGCTTTGAAACAATGAGTTAGACAATAGCTGAAGCAGTGAATATTAATTTTTTTTCTTCCACACTAGCTGTGTATGACATTGGGAAGGTAGAATCAGACTGAAAAATTCAATGGCATATTGAACCATGGATCTCCTGGTCTCCATCCAGTTGTTCTAACCACTGTGCTACTATGGCATTCAATTTCCTTTCCAACTCCTATCCTAGACACTGCTGATGGGCAAGAAACAAATTAACACTACTTGACCTAATATTTATTTTAACTATGAAGCCTGGGGCAAAGTGCTTATGACATTTTAACTTGCCATTGGGGTATGTCTTCTCAAAATAATTTGAGATCTCTTTTTGGTTTACCAGGAAACATGCAAATCAAGTGGGAAATTTAATGCACTGGACAGTTGCCCTACTGGACGGAGATCAGTGGTTTAGGTTCCAGCTATGGCACTGAAATTTTCAGTGCCTCTCTCTACCTTTCCAAATGAGTAAAATTTTTAATATTAACTCAAAGGAATAAATGTGCCTGCTTGGGTAGTGTAGTGGTAGCATGTCTGCTTCACATTCAAAAGGTTGTGAATTTGAATCTCGCTTAGGATGAGTTACCTGGATAAGTTTTTTCGGAGTTTTCCCCTTATGAGAAGACGAAGTGAAAATTAAGTGGTCTTTCACACCCAGTATAGAATGGGACACTGAGAACCACAGTAGTTAAAGAGCGTTCATAAATAAAACTTTTCATTTTCACGAATAGTTTATCAGACATTTACAAAAATCATGCAAGAAAATCTCTGCAGTAACCATCTGAAATTATGGTATCACTGAAAAACATGGGCCTAGTATTTTGCTGTTACAGCACACCATATATTGATTTTAGCATACAATAGAATTTCATGAATTAAATGAAACCATGTTTCACATGGATCAACAGTGCCATCAAATATATTTTGAAAAATTCAATTACAGAAAAGGACTTGTTTCCTGTAGTCACAAGATTGTAGTTCATAAACAATACTCACCCTGGAAGGTTTCAATTTTTCAAGCTAAATAGCTGAAAGAACAGGTAATTTTTGAAACGCTCCTTGCTGTGCAACGTCTTTTGTTATCAATTTGATTTTTCTGATACTTTTATATGTGGTGGAAATGATAACATGATTGCATGTATTATTTAAATGTAAAGGGACTGAAGATTGGAGAAAAGAGTACATTAATAAGAAATGGTTTAAGATAGAAATGTAGTGGTAGTTGAAACGTTTAAAAACCTCACTAAGAAGTTTGGACAATTCTTATATAAAGTGAAAAATAAATGGGTATGGTCAGTAAATAGAGTCAACAAACTAGAAATAAGAAACTATTGTAAAATATAAGTATGACCAGTGAAGAGCCAGGGCTGAACACGGGTCATATTCCTCTGTATTCCTACAATGAAATGTGTGCAAGAATACCGAGAGTTTATCTCAACTGGTTTGGAAATATTCTCAACTTAATGATTTTCTCCTTCTTCAAACCATGTATTATGCTTAAATCTGAGACTTTATGTTTACTGATTGGATAATGCTTTAATACAAATTTTCATCATTTTTGCAATGAACTCCCTTTAAAATCTTTGAAATACCCTCTCTATCTATAAGTCATGTGGTTTCGACTGCCTTAATATTGTCCTCACTAATGTACTGCACATCCCTATTAGGAACGGCTTCTAATAAGTCCCTAGAAAATCCAAGAAATTACACTTGTAGCATTGAAAAAAGTTTGTATTTAGTAACTGTTGTCTCTTACTAGATGACAGTTAAAGTCTCAATTATTTGCATCACATGGTTTTGTTCCCATAAGTGACTGAATCAACAATCTTGTGCTTCTTTAGAAGAGTTTAGTGAAGTGTTTAATACTTCTATTTAAAAGGCTTAAAACTGAAAGATATAAAAGCAGAGCTGGATGTTCATGATGCATCTGCTCCTGCATTTGCAACAATTTATAACTTGATAAATGAATTGTACATCCACAAATGATTAATATTACTCCAGACGTCCCAGCAGAAGTGACTTCCTCCATAATTGACAAAATTCGGGATATGGTTTTGAGTGATCGATGAAATAAAGTTCGCAAAATAGTAGCGGCCATAGACATGACAAGGCACATGTTCTCAATTTTGTGCCAAAAATTAAATCTCACAAAGATCTCGGCAAGATGGGTGATCGATTTGGTAGCTGGTTTGGCACTTTTCTGTTGCAATCCTGAAGTTTCTGCATCTACACATAACTTTGGATGAAATATGGATACAGAGACAAAAATACAGTCGAAACAGTGGGGTTTTAAAGGTGAACTCCAAAGGCAAAAGTGGTTAAATCTGATGGTCTCAGTTTTTGGGGATACACACTGAATCATCTACATTGATAACTTGCAGAAAGGACAAACAATAAATGGATAGTATTATGCATCGTTACTGCACTGGTTGAACAGAGGAATTAAGAAAAACTGCCCTCATCTGGCAAATAAAAAAATGATAAGAGCTGAAGCTTTCCTGGCAACGTATTAATTCAAGATCTTCTCGGGCTTCTAACCAGGTAAAAACTTGGTAAAAACTCTTCTATCAAGACAATGCAAGAGAGCACACCTATGAAGTTTTGATGGCTAAAATTGTAGAATTAAGGTTCGAATTACTAAATCCACCATATTCATCAAATTTGCCCCCAGTGACTTTCTTTTTAATTTCCAAACTTGAAAATCAGGCTCAGCAGAAAACGGTTTAAGTCCAACGAAGAGGTCATTTCCCAAACATATGCCTTTCCCAAACATATGCCTATTTTGAGGACCTTCTGAAATACTACTTTTTCAAAGGCTAAAATCAGTTGGGAGAAATACTGGGAAAAGTGTAGAGTGCTAAAATGAGATTATGTTAAAAAACACCTACAAAAATAACTTGTTTCTCAATTTTTTTCTAAGGACTTATTGAACACCCCTCATAGCTCTCATTAGAACTCTTAATTTTATGCAGTGCTTCTAAGAAATTACAGGAATTTCTTGACAAGGATACATAAGAATCATAATTTAACAGTTTTTGTAGAGTAGAATGCCATACCACTAACTCAAAAGATTAATTTCACTTAATGTGCACTGTATTGCACCAACCATAAACATATCCCATGCTTGCAAGAGTTCAACTTACACTGAAGCCTTGCACTTCTCTGCCAGTCAGATAAGTAAGAGCCACAAAACCTGTTCTGGTTTATGCTGATCACCCAGTAAGTAAAATAAATGGGAATTCCATTTTGAAAGAATCCTTGGAAGACCTAGTAGTACTGCATGTTATTCTAAAATTCTTTCTGGACCCACAATAAACATGCATTAAAGCAAAGAACACCATTTCTTGGATTATACACAGATATTTTACACTGAACCAGAAACAAAAATTGTCAAAAAATGAGAATGCAGCAATAGAATGCGAGTAAGAAACTATGTTGACTTTATAATATCCATTACTGAATGTTCATGCCCATTTTCTGATTGGTTACTAGAGATGCAGTCCCAGTTTTTAATTTTCTCCCACTGAGTTTTGTTGCAGATAAGATAACAAATAACTGACATGCCATATCACTGTACAGAAATTGGTTCAATACATTCAGTTGTAATTTTTAAAAATACAAATGTCTATTTTGCCATAAAATTTCTATAAGGTGTTTGCCCCTATATATTTTTAGACCAAATCACAAAAGTTGGTAAATATGATACTCTAATTTTTCCTTGATAAGCATGCATCATTTATTTATTGAGAATTGATCGCTTCCCTAATTTTGTTTTAAGCTTTCACATAGCTTCTGTTTGGAGAACAAACAACTGGGAATTTTACTTAAAATTTTCGCTAATTTAGTAAGGATCAATCACGATGTGTTGCTGTAGTGTGTACTTATCTCATGCCATTATAAACATAAGCAAAAACACTTCTTAATAAAACACTACAATCACTTCCATATAAACATACTTCATTAAATCTAGGAAATAAATACGTTATCACAAATGCAATGCAGGTTGTTGTGGTGCACCAACCAATTCATATGCAGAAAAAACAATCTTCTACACAATAGAATGTCAATTACATTTATCATAAAATAAATCTCTATTATTTGCAATTTTGGATTATGCCTCTTTTTAAGGTAAAGAATTGCTGAAAGTAGGTAAAAATTATTTTTGCAGTTTTAATTTTTCACTTCAAATAATTTGAAGTTTCCACATATAGAAAATATGTTCTAATTCACTGATTTACAACTGAAGTGTGATTGTAAACAATTTGCATCTATGTGTATTAAATCCAAAGTATATATTTTTACTCTTTTCCTCTTAGTTTGAAATGAAAATATAAGTAAATATGTTCTAAAATTTGGCTGACTAAACATTTGAGCCATTATATACAATAGCAAAAGCACAACATATAAGTTACAATCAAAATTTCAGCAATTTCATGCCTTAATGAACCATAAATCTCTATATTGTGATGATTTTTCTTTAAGTCAAAGAATTTCACTTTTAACACATGCCATCCTACAACTTTTAAATGTGTATTAAGTTGTCCTTTTTACATCTTTAATGGCATGGTTCTAAATAAAATTAAATGGCACAATTCACAAAACTGAACTGGATAGGATATAATGCAGTGCTCAATATTATAGCACACAACTCACGGCAAACATATTTGGGGCAAAGAAAGCCTTGTTTAGCACATCTCATCTGATCTGTAGAAATATTTCAATTATTCTACACATAAGCACTTTTTAAAATATATCTATTATTTGTTTTATTTGTTTTAAAATTTACACTTACATGCCATCCCCCTGCTCCTCGTGTGTATGAAGTACAGAGTTTACATACTTCATGTATAGTAAAAACAGACTTTATAAAATATTAAAATCACTTTATAATTTATTATGACAACACCATTCTCACACAATGCTACCCTTTAATGCTTCTATACTCTCAAATCTAATGTTAAGGGTTAAAACACACACAATGAAATAACATAGTACAAAATATTTCAAACAGGGATAATAAAAGCAAGAACACCCCACTGCTAGAACCCTGTTTCAAAATTCTTTTCCTACAGCAGTATGAATTATTTAATAATATTCATGAACAAAACCCATTTTTCAGTCAGGCTACAACACCTTCTCAAACACTTATATTTTATGTACACACAAAATAAAATACCCCATTTAATAGCAATACCGTTAACTGAGAACTATTATGATTATTATCCATAGGATAAATATACTATTGCTTGAACCCTGGACTCAACTAATAAAAGCATTCTTCATCATGACCTAGTGATAAAGCATAAGTTATAATACACAATGCTAATGCCATGGAAGCAACAGCAGAAGACAGTGTCAAAAGAAGAATGCGGAGAACACCAAATGCTGGCAAGAATCCTTCATTGAATAATCCCTAAAGGCTCTGTTCACCTGCCATTAGCAACAGGAAACGGAGGTGCAGTAAGTTCAACATTACTGAAATATGGATGCCTCATGGCTGCTATAGCAGATATTCTTCGGTTGGGATCATACGTCAGCAGTTTCTGTCAACAAATATAAAACCATACATATAAAAGGCAAGGAACAAATATTACCAAAACTATAAAATACTTAAGGTATTAAATTGAATTATTATTTTTAAAATTTAAATTATTATATTAATTATTAAATTAAGAGTCTATGGCACCATTCATATCATGCATTTTGGTACTTTACATTGCAGCAAAACCTGTTCTAATCCTGCTTCACTCCCCAGCCACTGTTACAATACTGCCACTACTAACACCTCATAAGATTTGTATTACAATCTCTCAGATAACGTTCAGGTTTCATATTAACTCAGGAGTCAGTCCAAATTTTCATATTATGATCTTAAATTAAAATCTAATTGCCACCTTGGGTAGCAGTTAAGGAACTTAAGAGGTACAATGGCATACCTTCAACCTTGATTGGATCAATATTCATTTAATGGCAAGAAAACTAAAATAAAGAGACTTGCATAGTTTGTTTTATTTACTTTTCTGTTTTCAATGTGCATCAACCAGATATCGGCTGATTGTTGGTGGTGGAGCCAATCCACAGCTTTGTTAAAACTATTACATTTTACTAGATATTTGTTTTTTAATGCATCAGAAATATTCAATTTTGTTTCTAGGCTTCCTTTGACTTTTACAATGTAAACTTCGTTAAAACTAATACATTCTATTTGGTAAATACCAGACTTATTATTTGATAGGATACTAGCTTTAGTGGTAGAGTCGAGTACATTTTTTATGGTGTTTTGTTAACTGTTACCAACTGAATGGCAAGTTCTTTGAAAACCTTGTTGAATATTTGTGATGATGATGTGAACTTTGTGAAACACTTCTGTTTTTATGTACTGCTCAGTTTTTTTCTTTCCTACTTTTTTACTTAATCTACTAAGGGCTTTTGAGACCATTTATGTCTGAAACTTTAATTTACTGAAAACTGATTGAGATCTTGAGTTGTAGCCATTTGATTCTACATAATTGTCTGTCTGTGTTGGTTTTCCCTAGATGTCAAAGTGAATTCTATTTGCAACTTTTATTGATTTTAGATTTAGAAATGGAATTTGTTCATCCGTTATAGTTCCTATTGTGAATGTTATCGTTTGTTCTTCTCGATTTAACAGTTTTAGTGTGTCCTGTATGCTTCTTTGGAACTATTGCAAGGAAGCACATAGAGAATGCATGAATATGAAACAGAGTATAAAAAATGTGGTGTACCATTCACATGACTTTCTCTAACAGTTTATCAAAGCAGAAACAAAAAACAAGGAATGTCTCAAAAAAGACGAACTCCATGAAAAAAATGTATATAACATAAATTATGTCTTTTAACATGCTCTACATTTTTCGTGTAGTAAGTTTTGTCCATCTCTTACGATTTAGTAGTTATTCAAAATTTCGTAAAATTTATCCAGAATAAAGTACTCTCCAGAGGCTATTCCCAGAAAATTCGAAATATACATTTTATTTGTCGGGTAAATAGCTTTAATATACGATATTTTAATCAAAATCGCTAGAGCCATTTTTGAAAAAATAAAAAAGTTCGAAAAAAATTCCATTTAAAGGGTAGTTGGGTGTGGGGGGATTTTTCTCAAAATCGTGTTGCATCCCTGGAAGATACTAAACTTAAATACTAAATTTGGAATTTGACCGACTTTTCGTTTTTGAGTTATCGTGTTCACAGACACACACATGGACCTTTTTCTGAAAATGCTTTTTTTAGTTAAAGGTTACCCTAAAAAATATATTTGCGGTGAAATCTCGGTATCGAATTTTTGGGTGGAGTGCAATACCTTCTCTATACACTGTGTACATAGTGCATATAGAGAAAGTAAAAATTAACAAAATGAACTAAATGGTTACCAAGAATCCTTAGAAGACAAAAAAGTAAACATGGCATATATGAAAAGTAGTTAAAAAGAAGAAAGCCATGTTCAGAACAAAACAGAAGAAGTTCAGAAAATTCACTTATCATCAAACAATGTTAAACAAATTCAAAAATGTTTTCAGAGTACACAACATTCAATACACATCAGTTAAATACACCATAAAAAAATGTACTTTACTAACGATAGCAATCCATGAAATAAAAACATTCAGAATTTACCAAATAGAATGCAACAGTTGTAACCAAAATATTGAACAAACCAAGAGGAAAAGAGAAGAGAAAACATACAAACATCTAGAAAAATCAGCAATTGCCACACATTTTTGGGTGAAAAACCATTAAACTCAAAACTACTAACACACAGTAGGAAAGTAGGATTTCTCAACTTGGGAACAGTTTCATTTGAAGAATAAGAACAGATTCTTCCACTTTGATATTTCTCAGAGCAACCCATTGTACAAGTTCACATTATGTGCAGTATACAAATTCCTAGAATCACCAGAGCAGTGTATAAATGGATCGGCTCCACTACTAACATGGATGAAACTATCCTCCGAAAAGTGACAATTTTTAGAGTCAATATACTCCAAGTTAAAAAACATTTGTCATCACTTCTAGATCACTTATGTTACCCAGTGTTCATATGGGGAACTCAGCTTAAGGGGGACTGGGTGCTAATTCTTATACTATTTCAGTATTTCAATAAATGACTTTAGTTGAACATTTCTAGAGATTTACTCATAGATTAAAATTAAATTTGGCATGTGCATTCCATTATTATTCCAGGGAAAAACTACATAATATGACTGCAAAAAGGTTACAACTGATGTATTTTTGAGGGGGGAAAGTATATTTATATTGTGGTGCATTCTACTTCAACAATGTTCAAGCATATTCCTTGAGTATTTTTTAGGGTACTAAGCAATATCTATAATTAATTCACAATCCAAATTAACTTTATTCCGAACTTCGTATATTAAAATTTTTTACAAAAATATATTATTTTAAACATTATTTTTTAAAATAATAATAATAGGTTACCTTTTAAAATGCACGCTTCTGCAACTAAAGTCTAATTTTCATTAAAAGCGGTTCAGTAGTTTTGAAGAAAAAGGCATGCAGTTTGAAAACTTCCAAATTCTGAAAAACTATGTTTTAAGAAAATGTGCTACCATATATAAATGGACCAGTTTAAGGTGCAGATAATCTTACAATATTTGAAGAGATTTTCACTCAATTTTAAAAAAGATGCAAAACAAAAAAAATCAAATTTTTGAGCCCAAATCACAACCCAATCCCCTTAACCTACAGCAATAACCACAGATTTGCAAATCTCAACTTTTCAAAGGAGATCATAATAAAAGACCATAATTAAAATAAGAACTGAAGCTTTCCTGGCGACATGTTAATTCAAAATCTTCTCGGGCTTCTAACCAGGTAAAAACTTGGCTTGACACCAATGTTTCGAAGAAGTGTATCTTCCTTGTGAACCTGAAGACGAAGAAGATGCACTTCTTCGAAACGTTGGTGTCAAGCCAAGTTTTTACCTGGTTAGAAGTCCGAGAAGATTTTGGACCATAATTAAGTTTACAACTGTGCCTCAAAACAGTGTATGTTATGGACATGAACAATAAATTACTTTGTGCATAAGAGCTAACTATTATGCAGTAAAGCATACACTTGAAGAATCACTGCTTAGAGGTTTGATATCTCTTATGAAGAATTTCCACAGCAACACTACAATAAATATACCTATGGTAAACAATGAAGTAACTGTGTAAACTCCTGATACAACAATTTAGTTTTAACAATGCATCACTTGTTCCATTTACCTAGTATAAATTAGAAAATGTTTTGCAGGCTATTGCCAGCACTTCCTGAGCATCAACTGCCAAATCTAAAGAGCTATGCAGGTGAGGTAGCTTACATGTTGGTTTTAGTAACTTTTTCTCCCAGATCTTCAACCTATTCACATTCTTTATTTCTTTCAACAAATGTATTTTATTGGCATGTTCTTCCCAAAAAGGAAAAACAGTCAAATTATCCATTTGTTAGAATAATCTCAAGTCAGCTATTGCTCATTTTTGAGTAGACCAACAATCATTTGGTTCAACATATTGATATGTTTGCTTCATGAAATTAAATTTAGTCTATTATTTCTTCACAATTAAGTTACTTTTTGTGTAATTCATAAGCTTTATTTTACAGCTCTAAAACTTATAAAATAGAATAATAGAACACCTACCAAAAATAAATTCTTTCCATCTGCATCAAGTAATGGTACAACTTCAATGATATCCTGTGCCTCCCATCTAGGAAACATTGATTTGTAGTCAGGTAAACTGGACACTCCTGGCCATACCTCCTCATCCGGAGTTCCAAGAGTTCGGAAGATCCGGAACAGTTGATCTATCTCAGAATCTCCAGGGAACAGTGGTCGCCGTGTTATCTTTAAAATAAATTTGCTTCTATACGTAACTGGATTTAATGATTCAATTAGACAAAAACCAATCCAACATCTGGGATCACAATCCTTCAACTTCCTGCATTGACATGCACTGGGCTCTGTGGCTTTCACTAAAGAGTGTGCATGAACTTCTATGGTGTGATAAATTCCAAATTCCCTGATGGAAGTCAAGGAGCAACATAACACAGAAAACTAAAGAACTGGATTCAACTACTAACCATACTTTTCAAGTATTGATTCCATTTTCTATCTTCTAAATTTGAAGCATATTCATGAACAAACATATATATTACATTACCTGTTCATTGAGAAAAATGGTAATAAAGGCAATTGTTGCCTATGGGGCAGGGCTATATAGTAAGACCTAATATAATTTATGCCTATTTATCAAAATGCAAGGTATGCATTAAATGACAAATGGATTTCAAATGCTTTATTCATTATTCTACAAGAAAGATTAAAAGTCAAAATATCTTGCACTTCTATCAAATTTAAGTAATAGATATGACACTTATGAACTTGCATTAAAAACTGAAAGAGCACTTTTTTGTAGTTCCAGTCAGCCATTCCTAAAGTAAAGCCATCTAAATCCTGTCATTTAAGACAGATTGTATCTGAATTTGGAGATGATATTTTCTCTACAGACAGTGAAGGGTTATTTTGTAAGTTGTGTGAAATAAAGATATCGACCAAAAAGAAAATTCACTTCGCAACATGTGGATTATGATAACATTCAGGCAGTACAACTTGCAAGTCAGAAGAAATCCACATAACTTTTACTGCAACACAGTGTATCCATGAAGGAGAATAAATTGTCAGATTTATACACACTTTTGTGAAGCTTTAATTTCTGCAAACATCCCATTTTATACATTGAACAACATTAAATTGAAGAATTTTCTGGAACTGCATTTCGGATGTTTTAGCCCATACAAATCAACTCTTCGGAAGAATTATCTGTCATACATTACAACACCATTAGCGAGACATGGGGAAAAGTACATGGAAAGAAGATTTTCGTAACCATTGAGAAATGAGTGATACAGAAAAATGGTATGTGGCTAACAATCATTGGCACATTGGAGATCGACGGACTGGGAGAAGTGTTTCTACTTACAAGGGAGGTATTAGAAATTATTAATCACTCCATAACTTGAAGACTTTTCGAAAAATCTATGTTTTTCTTGTGGCCTGAGAACATGAAAAATGTCTTGCTTTTTGACTGATGCAGTGCCATACATGGTACAAGCTGGATACCATCTTTTTACCTGAAAATGGTGCACATTACTTGCTTGGCACATGCCATGCATAGCATGGCAGAGGAAATTAGAGAACATTTTTCTAAAGTGGATTGCCTAGTGTCAAAGACAAAAAAATGTTTTGTCAAGGTTCCCTCTCGCAAACTGCTCAAGTCCATGGCTCCCAGTATTACACTCCGACCAGAACCTGACCTTACTCAATGAGGGACCTGGATTGACTCAGCAATTTATTATTATCTATTGCGATCATTTCTAGATACTAAAATGTGTTTTCAAAACACTGAATCTTGACAATGCTATTGCAATTGATATAACAAAAGCACCATTTACAAGCAGTAAAATTAAAGACAGCTAGCCCTCATAAAGGCAAATTTCAGTTGCTTAGCACAAGGAATTACATGTGCACAGGAGAAAGGGGCAAGTCTGGAAAGTTCTCTAACTCTAATAAACAAAACAATCTGATATGAAAAATGTAGGAAGGACATCCAAGAAAGCGGAAATAACTCTTGATAAAAACTCTGGATACATAACTTTGTGTTACACTTCTCAGTGCCAGTGATTTTGTGTATTTCAAGTGCGCTCCAGTTGTAACAACTGATGTGGAAAGAGTTTCTCACAGTACAAAAATGTGCTTCCTAACAGGCATTCCTAAACTCTTGAGAACCTACTGCTGCTGGTAATTCTGAATAAGGTAAGATTCTTTTTTATATGTTCATTTTTCTACAAAATAGAAATTTGCAAGGTTAAATGGCAATTTTTAATTTTAGTTCTAAGTTACAGAAATAAGAATTGTGCTGTGCTATTATACTCTGAAATGAAGACAAAATTTTTAAACTAATTTTTTAGATATTTTTAGGTCATCAAAATCCAGGGGCTGGTAAACACTATCTTGCTTCAATTGACATTAACTTACTATTTGGACCCAGAAGTACTATATTGCGCTTTTTCTATTTTTAGAAAACAAATGAAAGAATTCATTTATTAGAGAAGTGGCCCATAATGGTGCTTAATGTTCCACCACTGCTAATGAAGACAACTTGTGTGTTGTTAACAGCAAACACAAGAAAGGGGTGAAAGTTGCATGACATGCCGTGACCAGTGAGTTCAAGAATGCCCAGAACTGATTTAATATTTTTTACTTTGAACTTAACACTGTGTGCTATTTACACTTACCATTTCAGCAAAAATGCAGCCAAGACTCCAAACATCCACTGCAGTAGAATAGAACTTGCTTCCTAGGAGAATTTCAGGTGCACGATACCAGAGTGTCACCACTTCATGGGTATATGTGCGCACAGGGACCCCAAAAGCTCTGGCAAGCCCAAAGTCTGCAAGTTTGATGGATCCACGACTGTCTATCAACAAGTTTTGAGGTTTCAGGTCACGATGAAGCACTCGATGAGCATGGCAGTATGCGACACCATTCAGTAACTGGTGTAAATAACTCTGTTGGTTAAAAATTAAACATCACCATTACTAGCATGCCCAATATTTTTTTTTTAAAAATAAGATTTAGCACATGCTTGCATAACTAATTTATAGTTATGGCTTGCATAAACTAACTTTCACCTATTGCATCATTACAGTTGCAGAAAACCAATTTGGAACATGCAAGGATTGTGATTAGGTTAAGACTGAGCAACTTCAAGCCAAGCCATTTTTAAAACATCACTGCAAAGCTAAAAAAAAAAAAAAAAAAAAAAACAAACAACATTTAATACAATGAAAGATGACAGTATTGAATCAACCCTTCCAAACAGTGGCACTTGCACTATTACAATGAACTTAGAAAAAGTGTTGCAGCTTCCTTTCCTACATCATTCAACAGTGTATTGTTCAAGATAGCTGGGATGCTGTAACTTTGGGATTCATACTCACGACACCTCTAATGCAGTCTAGTGTTTATGTCATGAGGGTGAAAGCATTTAGAGGAAATGAGTAAGCATCTGCTCTTCATGCACTCGATAAAAAAAAACAACCAACCCAGCAGATTAGATGGAATGGCAACTGTGCAGGTCAAATAAAAACCACATTATAGTTACTGTTCCTGCATTTGTGGTTGAGGTTGGCATGTACCAACAGATTGAGTATGAATTGGTCACAGATTTTGTTACTGATAATGATTTTACAAAATGAAGACATGCAAATGCCAGGTGATGGAGGATAATATTATAAAGGTTGTAATAAAAAGCTAGACCTTTTAAAACTTTACACACTGGGAGTCCTTAACTTCAATGGAATAGCACAAAGATTCATTAATAGAGAAAGTCTCCAATTAGTAAAATGTGCTGGCTATGAGTTGAGGTGCTGTGTCGACAAAAAGAAGTTTTGAGGAAATTCAGAACTGGATGCATCACCAAGTTTTACACAAGGAGTAAAAATAAATGTCTCAATCTGGAATTACAACCCTTCTGTGGTCATTCAGAATTAAGTGCCAACAAGCAAAAAGTTTTGCTAAAAATGGAATAAATTCATCCAGAAAATAGGAAGTTTTACTAGACATTATTGCAAACTTTAACTTTGTATGTTTAACATTTTCACTTGTCTAGTCACAATAAATTTTAGTATCTTTTAAGCTAGTTTATAGCTGCAATTGAAATCTATGTACAACTTAACTATGATAAAAGGTAATGGCACATAACTTCTCATTTTTTTCAGATCAATCTTTCTCAGCCATCATTTAACTCAAGGTTATGACATTCACTTATGAGCTTCTTTGTCAGATGTATCTTTTTTTCTTCTTAACAATATACAGTAGCATACAATTCTAACTTGAATGTATGATTTTGGCACTTTGCTGGTTTAGAACTTCCATGCTACATGTATATAGTTCAGACCAAAAACAAGTTACCAGGTACTATTGATTTATGCACAAGTTTGCAATATTTTTAACTATGCCATAAAACATACAAATACTGCATTCGAGTTGACTGTCCACATTAACTGCAGCTATCAATTTTCAGGTTGAATGACATGGATAATCTTGAATTACAAGAATACAGGCCATCTTGATGGTCTTTCTGAGCATAGCAAATCATTCAAATCAAAGTGACCCTCTTTAAAACAAAGTTTTCTTGCCCAGCTCTTTCCAATGGTATTTTCCCACAAAAGTATGCTGAGCAACTTCATTGCCTTTGCTCCTCAAAATAAACATATCACAAGTGGTTTGTTACCTAACATTTCATCTTTGTCTCTCACTTTGGTGCATGCTTTCTCCAACTCTGCCAAATTAAAGGTAGATTTGCAAGCACAACACACAAAATGAAATGAACAAAATATGACAAAAAGTAAGCAAAAACTGAGACATATTCATATAATTCCTATCCAATCAGTGGTAGTCCGTGTATGTGAACTTGCTTACCATTTAACCATTAAATTTGGTTCTTCTGAATTATGAATATTGACTTCAGAGTGCAGATCACTTTGAGATTAAAACTCGAAACAAAATAATGTAGTGACCATTTTAATGTTGAACTGGTTTGTGCTTGCAGCTATCTGCATGGCAACTGTCATCCACTGCCTGTGCAGACAACATCACAATTTAATGCAATGATGACAAAGATGCTATAATTGATGCCAAGTGAGGTGACCTACAGCCATCAACGGTTTGGGAGCATGCATCAGAATGAATGACCTGATCGGGTAAAAGGTCCTGTATATGTACTGTGCACTGTAAAAATGTGAGGCAGTCCTGCTGGGTCAGACCTCATAGAAAGCTTGCCTACTCTGGTTGCTACTTAGATTGTCTGGATCTCAGAAAACAGATACAGACAATCTAAGCACGAGATGTTTTTCTATGAGGTCCACTCTAGCAAAACCAATCATCCTGTGCTAGCATCCAATATTTATGTATAACCAAGATCTTCTTGGTCCATTGTTTAATTCTTACTCAGGTTGTTTCACTTCAAGTTATTTGTACCGGTATCAAGAGGATAATGCAGACCTCCCTCTCTCATTCAACCATGAATGCTCGCTTAAAACATGGTAATGGAATATGTGTCCATCTTATTAGTAACCAAAATGTCTTACACGATTCTAATGATTGTATGAGTATGTACCCATTTCCCCAGGGTTTTGTTTCCATTTAGAAAGTTTAAAAAACACAAAACTAGTTTCCTGGTTTTCAAACAGCTATCAACAATCAACTTAACATTTGAAAATTTCTAATCATTATACAAATCAATCTTATAACAATGGTGCTAAATACCAAACTTTTCTCCATCTCAGACAAATTTACCAGATTTAAATAACCCCCATAAATAATATTTAGTGTTACATTTAATAAATTGCACCATCATCTCACCTTTACTAAAGAAGCAGGCAATGTTGCTTTTATTGTATCTAGGTATTTCTTGAGGTCTTGAAGCAAAAATTCAAATACAAGATACAAATTTTTGTCTGAATGGACCACATCCAGCAAGCGAACTACATTGGGATGATCCAATTCCTTCAGCAGTGATATCTCTCTAATTGCTGTTGATGGCACACCTTCAGATTCCCTAAACAAACAAAAAGATTTTAAAAATACTACACTTACATAAAAAATACCTTATTGAGATATTGATGAAAACTGTTAACAATATCCTTTCACCCCATTTCATTTTTTGTTTTATTTGGAAACAGCACTGCTAAAAATAAGTATAATAATGGGAAAATATGAAACCATAAGTAAAATTATTTCTGTTAACAGTATTGCAAAAGGATTTTTAATGTTACAAAATGTGAACAAAGTAACTTATTGCTTTCTGTTTTTTTGTTTTTTTTGCACTTAATATCTCTGTATCTGTATGTACTGGAGGAATATAATATACCTTAGTCTTCACTTTTAAAAAACATAGTTTATTTTAATACAATTTCTCTCAAACATATTGAAATATATTTATACTGCAACAAGAATGTTCATGGTTTGTACTATAAAAAGTTTATTTTATCAAGAGTAAAAAATGTAAATTAAAAGAAAACCTTATCTAATAACATTTGTAAACAAAATACAATATAAAACAGCTTAAAATCTACAAATAAAGTTAAAGCCAGTCCTATGCTATAACCAAAGGTGGAAAAATAGATGCAGAAAAAATTGGGATGAATAGCTACCAAAGAATTATTTTACTGTTCCAATCACTTCACAAAAATTATCTCTCTGTTTAATCAAATACCTTAATCGTTTCACTGACGTGGATCAGCCCTGGGGAGCTGGTTAAATGGAGAGGAAATGTGATGTCTCCCCATTCCACCTGGAATTATCCAAGATTGTTGCTCACCATGCAAAGCACAACAGTGGTGGAACAACTTGGTGAGTGGGAAAGTACCAAAATATATCTTGTAGTCTATCTCCCTCAAATGAGGCTTTACAAATTTTTTTTCATCCTGCCTCTTTAGTGTGGAGGTAGCATGCCTGCCTCATATTCAAGAGGTATGGAGTTTGAATGTTTTTTTTTTGGGTGGGGGGCCCCTTCCCCTTATCCTGGGAAGACAAATGTTGAGTAACTTTAAGCTCCATGGACCCTGAATCCATTTCACCAAATTCATCATCAGATAGGATCAAATAGGTTAAAAAAAGCAAAATCCTCAATCTGTGATATGTATCAGCTAGCAACATTTGGAAAGTTGCAACAGTGTTTCTCTATTGTTTTAGATTACTGCTCTGTCATGTAATTAGTTCTAACCATAACTGCAATGGTTCATCTATTATATTGAAACATAGGTTGCAAAATAGTGCATAGTTTTTCATATTGATAATTTCTGGATAGGTTCTCATTTAAACAGAGACATGTGCACAAAGGGAATCAAGTGTACGTTTATTGGCTGATGCAATGTATTACAAGGCACATCAGTTACAAAGTAATTTGCTGAGTACTAACAAACACTACTGGATCTTCTCTGCAGCAAAATGAATCTAAACTACACAATCAAATTGTACTCTACAGCAAACAGCACGTGCAGACTGCCTTCTGCTGGTGAGCTTTGGAAGGGGGAAGGTGAAA
The DNA here is from genome assembly GCA_030762935.1 of Hymenopus coronatus. Classification (NCBI taxonomy): domain Eukaryota; kingdom Metazoa; phylum Arthropoda; class Insecta; order Mantodea; family Hymenopodidae; genus Hymenopus; species Hymenopus coronatus. The sequence goes on from CM060897.1 coordinate 37,185,515, forward strand.
CTGATAGTATACAAATCATGGCAGAACCAATGCAGCTATAAAGCATTGCAGAAATAAGCCTTTAACGAGTGGCAAAAAAGTTGTAATTTTGAATTATTTCATGAACTATGTAAGAAATATCCCATGTTGACTTTCAAAGATGTTAACCTGGCAGCAGAGCTTACAGGTGTGTGTGTGCATTAAGTATAAATTCTGTATGCAGTGAAAGGTTAAAAACATGCAAGTTTATCACATTGGAAAATCAAGGAAATGTAAAAAATCTGTGGTAGAAGTTCAGTGTGACAATTTTGTTTTGGAGTGCAGTTCATCCAAGGTTTTATTTCTTCCACATTAATATGCCACATATCATTAAGAAAAAAATTGCATTTGTGAATGGTATATCTGACCTCCCTAGGTTGAAGCTGACATCTTTTTACAAGCTGTTACTTGACATTCATTTTGAATTCTAGAAAAGGAATAGTAAGATTATTATTATTGACGATGAGAATGTATTGTTAAATTTCCACATACACACAGGAAGGTTAGAAGCTTCATTTCACAATGAAACAGGAGTAGATGAGGCTACACAATTTCCCAGGTAGACACCACCATTAATAAAAAAATGCAAGCAGAAGGTGATGGGAGGGGAAGATGGAATACAACTCATTTAGATTAAGCATTTTTCATAATTATTTTATCGTGATTTTTATATTTATGTTATTTTAAATTTGAAATGCTATATGCAATTGTTAGCTAATTAATAGCATGTTTCTAAATTCCAGCAAAGAGGTTAACAGGTAGAAGGAAAGCACTGACAGTTCTAAGGTTCCACATGATTATCTCCCTTGGTGCCATGTGGTTATGAAAGTAGTCCCAATCAGAGCAAGAAAGCAAAGGTGTACACTTTATATTTTGTTTACACGAAGACAAATTCATCTGGTGAAAAGTGTCATCAATAAAATGTCGACTACCCACTGTCTGCTATTCACCAGTACACAGCTAAGCAGGCAAATGGGAGTGGTAAGGAAGGGGTGACAATATTAGTGCACCAATGGGACCAAGCATTCCAGATCTGAACTCGACTGTCTTCCAGTTTCATTGACAACAATGTGCAAACTACAAAATCACAAAGTGTCAAGACTTCATGACAATTATTTAAATCTCAACCTATAACCATAATAGTGAATGGACTATATATACAACACTCCAATAATTGTTATTAAAGATAAGGATTAGAACAGAGTCAGCCAACTGTGATCTATCAGTTTTGGGACTTGTAGGCAAGGGGAAACTTCAGGTGTTGTCTCACCACCATGTAGGTGCAATAAAACATACCTTCTGCTTAACCCATGGCTCTGTGATTTCACCTACAATACATAGTTATCATCATGAGCTAGCCTCTAGTTGCCTTCGCAAGGTTGCAGGTTCAAACCCAGCTGAGGGCAATGGATTTTTTTGTGTAAAATCATTTGCATGGCTTCTTTTGTAAGAGAAGTAAAGTCAATGCTCCTGTGTCAATTTATGATACATGAAAGAATTTCAAGTATGATAGAAGGCTGAGAAAAAATTCTGGTTTATAAGGTGCTTAGAACCACTGTAATTACAGTGTGTCCATAAATAACAATTTCATTTTATTTTGCCATCAAAGCTCAATGTATTCCTAATGGAGAGCAGGGATAGACTTGTTCACTGACATAGACTTAGAACTGCATAAAGCAATTGTGACATGCAGTTATGACAGGATCGATGTAAGATTTGTTGAACTTGAATTTTTCCATAGTCCTATTTTTTTCTCCAGCATGTAGCACTTGAATTCATAAGCATACAATTCAGCATCTTTCCTCTTTCGGTTACCAACATCAAACTCTTCTTCCAAAACCCTGTTTTTCTGTCCAATTCATAGCAAATGCACTTCCTACTTCACCTTAGTTTTTTGACTGAAAACTGTTTTAAAATATTAAGCACACAATCTTCCTGATCATAAGTATCCAATCTTTCAGCATCATGTAGTGGATTTTCTTTTTTGTTTTTTCAACAATTTTGGAGAGATCACCTCAGAAGAATGTGTCTGAAGCAGTCTTGCATTACTTTGAATTAAATTTGAAAACTTGCCCAACTATTCTTAACTAAAAGTACACCTTTGCTGCAACATTTATCCAGCTTCACCGACCCTTAATTTGATTTCGCCATTTTGACTGCTTCATGTCAACATGAAGGGAATAGGAGATGTTCTTGAATGTCTATACAAAATTTGGCATTTACTCATTTTTATATTATGCCATTGAGACACACACTCCCCAAGGCATTTTTGGGATCCAAGGATCTTATAACATTCAATTTAAGCTCAATATTAGGTGCAATGAGTAATTTCTCTACCTACTATACGTATTATCAAGGAAAAGAAAAGCAACATAGTACTAACCTATATAAATTTTTTCATATAAATGTTAACACAGTTGCAAACCCATTTCTAGAAAATTATCTGCACAATCTTCCTATAATTTGTGTGAAATGTGCAATAACGCTGAAGGTATAAAATCCAAGTTTTTGAAATAGGCACGTTTAGTAATTAGGCAGCTAAACCTAATCAAGAGCTGTAGTCCCAAAGTATAGTTTTAGTAATGGAAAGTTATTTTCGGCATCAGCAATGAATTTTATTATAAACCAAACAAAGCTTTGTAACTGTTTAAAACTATGTAAACTACCTCCATATTTACAATGTCAAAGATAACATGTAAAACAATATGACAACCAACTTTTGAATCATCATTTATTAATATGCCCTAGTAGACCCTAAAAAATTATTTTATAGAACACATTTCTTGAAAGCAACTTTTTGGTCATTACTCAGCAACCCCTGTACATATCATTGGGTGCAAAGCATAACAGATGAGGCTCAGAAGTTTATTAGTTACATGAAATGTTGCAATTTGCTCAAGTTCTGTCCTGAACTCAAGATATTAATCACTTTCACATTTCTGTATATGTTAGCTTCATGTTAAAGCAGATGATGTACCAGCTGTTAGAAGCAGGCTGCCCATCATTCGCGAGCTAAGCTGAATCATGTGGTGCTACGCTTCTCATACACAACGTGGCAACCGCACGAGTCAGCTTTGTTCACGAACGAGTCAAAAGGTTAGATGCTCACCACTGCTAGTTAGTTGAAGAGAAGCCACAACATGCAAGGCATTCAACTTGCCAATAGCTTTACTAGCACTGTAAAAAAAAGTAGCCAAGGTAAGAAGTCATTGCTCCCTCCATGAATAAAAGCCATGAGTAATGAAACTGATAGCACACAAATGAGTTTCACACACGCACACACATTTTACTGTAAGGGTTGCACACTGAGCTCAAGGGATATGTTTGTTTATGAATACAAATTGAATGTCAGTATTTAGTTGTGAATACTGTTACTACACTTTATATGAATTCTGAGATTTTCTCATGATAATGCTGCCTGATGTAGTGAGCACCAACATGTTACTAGTTAAGAGGATGCTCATTTGAGAGGTTACTTTAGTGCAACTTTGACACTGTTCCATGATTATGGACCAAGGTCTACAATTTGGTGATATTTTGGTTGTCAAGTTCCATTCATAGCTCTCCAGCAAATATGCACTTGTTACACATATTGGCAAGGTTAATTACATATACTGTATCGCTTTCACTGGTGGTTAGTTAGTCACAGGGTTTCAAACTTTGCATTCCAACCATTTAATCATATTTAATTACTTTATTATTATAATAATTAACTCTTAATTTTGCAGTTAACTAGAATTGTTTTTGCAATTTTTGGTATAACCCCTATTTGTGTGGGATTTTATTTTTAGAGGAAGATCTGCATAGTAGAAAATCAAGAAATTTAATTGTTTGGTTTAGCCAAGTGGAAATCACATTAAAACACAACTTTAAGTTGTTCTTCATACTATTGCAGTACAGTAATTTGCATTTTATAACATATGCATCTTACATAAATATATGTCCATATTTCGGTTCCGTTATTAATTTAACATTAAAGATGCACCCAGCTTATTGGTGATAGGCAATCAATAGTTATGACAGAGAAGGAAGTTGATAAACTCATTGCTGTTGCCCTCCATGGTGTAGTGGTTACCATACTAACCTCTTGTAACCAAGGTTGCAGGTTCAAATCTGACGGAGGGCAATGGATTTTTTTTTTGGGTATAAAAATCCTTAGCATGGCTTCCTTCAGAAAGAAGTAAAGTCGTTGGCCCATGTCATAGATTTACAGCACATAAAAGAACCTGAAGCCTGATAAGGAGGCCTCTGAGCAAAATTAAGTGGACTTTCACACCCAGCATAGATTGGAACACTGAGAACCACAGTAGTTAAAGTGCATCCATAAATAAAACTCCACTTTAAACTCCTTGCAATTTTAATATAATGTATGAAATATATAACTATGGGTCGTAATACTAGTAGAACACCAAAATGATACTTTTGTAAATGGGTTGTCTTAATTTCTCTAGTTATGTATATCTTAGAGACTCAAGTTAGAATGTTGATGTCCTGACAGGTGGCATCAACCATATTTTATTTTTAGTAACCTCTTAATTGTGGTCACTGTGAATGCACGAAATAAGATTTGCCGAAAAAATCTTTATTATAAGCCAAAAGAGAGAGGAAACATGGGAAGACCATCAAGAAGATGGAATGAGCAATTTCTAGAAGCCAGAACAGATAACCCCATTCTAGGGTTTAATTTTTATTATTCACAATGTTAAGTAAATACTTGGTTCTTCATACAGAGCCTATGTTGTACTACTGATTTTGTTTTATGAAAACATGGACAATTTCTGCTCTGGTTTAAGTAAAGTTTTCTACATAATGTATGCCCAAAGAACTCTTGAAATGTTTAGCTGTAAAACATTTGCTGGAGAACAAACAAAGCACATAACCTCTAAGAAGTTGCATCATGAGAAAATCCCAACATTTTAGAACATTTCTTTTGAGGTGAGTGTACAAATTGGGCGATTAAATGCATGCAACATTCAAAAAGCCAACACAAATTAAAACTTTAAGCCTAAAACCACATATCTTCTGCTGCTGGCCACTATGAGAAGAGCACCTGGATGGAAAAAAAAAACTGAAAAAGGTTTGCTCCTTTGCCAATTGCTCTTCAAAACATGCAGCATTACCTAAAACTATGCGATTCTCCTGAAAAATAAGAAAATAGAAGTGGTTGTTAACAGTTACCATAAACCTGTTAGAAAATGAATTATAAATCTTAAAATGTATGCAAAAGTGGCATAGCCAAGATATCTATTCAAGTTGTTAAAGTAAAATATTTTGACAAATTTGTATCACTGAAGAAAAATATCCATTAAGGGGATAATTGAATCAATTCAAACTGCGGTAATTTTAAAACCCAAACATTACAAAAATGTTAACAAAATCTCAAATTTGTACATTGCAGTGATAATTTCCTCTAACGTGACAGCATTTACTGTGTTTTAATGAATCAGCTGATTGATATGGAAGCGAGAATGACAGTTCATGTATTATGCGACTTCACTGCATGCTGGGAAAATCAAACCAAAGGAATTCGGCAAATATGCATCTTGACCACCTAATTCAATTAAGCATGGCTTTTCCTAGTAAAAGTGAAATGTCTATACACAAACTAAAACTGTCTGTTGTCTGTAATTGAGAAGTAAAATTTACAAGAAATATCTTTAATGAATACTATTACTAGAGGAATGATGGTTGATAAGATGCTTTCACTAAAGATATTGGTACAGCTCTGCACTCATTGAAGGTTTCTTCTATTGAATTTGAAGAATAAAATATTATTGTTAAAACAAATGACATACCAATGTGTAAAATAAGAATTTATGTTAATTACTAATAAGGTCATTGATGCCAAATGCTGTTCCTGCTATATTATTAACCAGTCTTTACACAGGCATTCTGAATGTTTTCAGTAGTGATTGTAACATTAATTCGAATATATGGTGCCATCTGATTAAGTGGCCATACTGTTATCAGCACTTAGGTCTCTGACATGCGCCATTTGCCTGCCGAGATTGCAGTTCCCACTATTGCATCACATATGGCATAACCTTTGGACTCACACCACATATGTAATACATTAAAGCAGTAGAGAACATTATTCTTTGGTGGTTTTCAGTTGTATGTTAGTGCAGTCATGGTCCAATATATTACAGAACATAAATTTTCATTTGTTACAACTTTATAAAAAACAAGTGTGTCAGAGCATTTCACGAATACTTTCGTGATATTGATCCCTCTAACAGAAGTACAGTTCATAAATAGTCAAGAAGTTTAAAATGCCAAAAAGAAAGAAAAAAAACAAACTAAAACTTCATGTAACACAGGAAAAGATATTGGTACTCAATTAGATCCCCAAGAAAGTCTATTTGAAAGCAATTTTTATTTGTGGGGCCGTTTGAAAGAGTATAAATCTAATCCCTAAACATTACAAGAACTAATCAATAATATACAGAAAGAAATAGCCAACATATCAAAAAAGATTTGCAACATGTTTTTAAAAATCCGTTAAAGATGCTGCAATACCTGTCTTTGAGCACAAGGACAACATTTCCAATATCATCTTTGAAAATCAAGTAATGAAAATTGTAATTTGTGAATTAATAATGGTTCTAGCCGACCCCGTCCATTCATCCTATTCGTTTTGATGCATCAGATGGTATGTACAGGGAGAAGTAATGGGAGGGAAAGAGGTGCACGACATGGCCCACAAGCTGTTATAAGTGTGGCTGCTTAATCTGATGACCCTGTAGTAGCAGCTTTAGAAATCAGTATCTGCACTCTGTTCATACAGTAATTATCTATGCATAGTAAATGAAGCACAACCAGCAATAAATATCAACCAAAGCTACATGCCAATATGTACAAGCTGTTTTTTTTCCCCCCCCCATTAAATGAGGCTTTAAATAGGAATAGCAGCATTACAAATTAATTTGCAATCCCCAAAGCGGTGCAAAATGTGACAGTGGACAAAGAGAATGCAGAATTAAATACAAGGATGGTTCAACAAGTGCTTGCGTAAGGAATAAAGGCACAATTTTTTTCAAACACTAATTATTTATTTCCCAATATCCCTTTTAGGAACATACACTTCTAATGTTCCTGAATTTTTTTATCCCTCCAAAAAATAGTAATGGTCAAACTTGGCAAAATACTCCCACCAACGGCCTCCATTTGATCTAAATTTTGTTCTCATGAGCCATTGCTTGATGTTTGGGAACAAGAAGAAATCGCAGGAGTCAGATCAGGTAAATATGGGGATGCGGTAGCAATTCATGAAGTTTGGCAGAAACAACCTTGGATGAATGCGCTGGTGTACTGTCATGGTGAAACAGTACTTTCTTCTTTGCCAAATGGGACAGTGTCTTAAACTTCTTGTCTAATTGGACAAAAATTTACTTTAGTATTGTCAAGGACTCGTTTCTGCTTTTGCTAAGAAAACAATTGAGTATGACACTCTTGGCATTCCAAAACATTGCCATAACTTTTCCACCATGGGACTGCCTCTGCCTTCTTTGGACCTGATTCATCAGAGGCAACCCATCGTTTAGATTGTTGCTTTACTTCCAAAGTATAATGATGAATCCAGATCTCATTCATGGCAATAACTCTATGCAAAAACTCCTTTGATTTTCATTAAAACTGTTCCAAACACAAAATTGACCACTGTTAGCAACTGTGGCATCCACTGGAAAATCTTTTCATCTCAAACTTAAACTGCAAAACATGGATTGCGCTTCCTGTTAACACAACCATGACCTCTGCAACTTTGTTAACTTTCTTTGACGATCAACAAAATCACATCATGGGTACTGTCAATGTTTTCCCCTGTAACCACAACTACCAGGCATCCTGGACACTCCTCAAGTCCAAGTTTGAAGTTATAACAGTAACTGTTGTTATAGAAGACAAAAGGTCCCCCATAAACAGCATCCATTTTGCTTTTCTCTCTTTTGCAAGTTTTCACATCCAAAAGTGAAAAGCAAATCACTCAAAGCCACTGCACAAAAAACACAAAACTGACAAGATTTAGTGCTGGGTTGACCCACACAGTAAAAGGTGGACAATGTTGCCAATTCTTTTGTTAGCAGAGTATATGTTGTCAATAATTCTTTGCTTTAGCCCAGGAGAGGTTGGTTAAATTTTATGTGCAATTTACTGTTTTAACCTTGTAATAGTTATTCTTATAAGTATTGTTATAGTTAATGTAACAATTGAAATTTTAGCTGGGATTCTTTTGAACACTTGATGTGAAACAGTGAGAAGGTTTGGCAATGCACATGTACAAGCAGACAGAACGAATGGAAGGCCACGTGTTTTGCATTAGAAAGAAAGCTGATTTCCAGAAACTCCATTTTTACCCCTTATTTTGATCCAGTTCATTTACATATACTTAATCTAAGCTAACTTCAACAAAATCTCAAAACCAGAGGAACCTCCTGTTTACAGCAGCTTGCTACAGCCTCCACCTGCCTCATATTCTTTTTAAAAGAACGAAATCTTGTGTCGCATGTTGAAAAGAAGAGCTGGCAACACTGCCTCTCTTGGTTGCACAAAATGTCAAGAGCCAAAAATACAGCAGCAGTATTATAATCTTGCAAAGTTGATGTTTGTTAGCTTTTACCATATTAGTTTGATTCTGCAGGAGGATATATGTTTAAGACTGTTAAATATGGTCATTGGTGTGGTCAAGGAAAGTTTGCAGATATTCTGAATTCTTTGACTGGTTTTTGTAGCTATGCTGAAAACTTGGTTGTTTGCAGGTACACTCCTAAATACCAGAATTTTTTCATTGTCTCCATGTCTCGTCAGCAAGGCTAGGTTTGTTAATGTTCACTACAGCAACTATAATACATGGCTTGTCTGCCTGACCTCTGACAGGATTACATTGACATTTATAAAAATGCAATTGTATGATACAATTGTTTCTACCGTACTGGCTTGATACGAGTATCCCAGCATTCCGATCAGTTTTTTTGGGGGGAATTTCTGTTAATTACACGAATGACTTTTATATGGTCTATGAAAACTAGTTGTATTTTCTCTTTCATTGTCTTAAGACTTGTTCTACTTCTTTTACTTTCACTGCTAGTTGAGTGCTAATTGTTTCTTGGAAGCCTGGGATGAGCATGTCCACTTTGATTCTTTTTTAATGTGTGGAGAAAATCTTTATTACTGTTTTAATGCTCTGCTTGTCTTTGGTGCATCCTTTCCCTTTTACATTGACATTTGAGCAGTTCTCCAGCTGCCTGGGATCGAGCTTTATTCCATTAAGTGTTTTCATGGTACTGCTGCAACTTTATTTATTCTTCAAATTAAAAACCTACAACTCTTGCATCAACTAGAACCATTAAACCAGGAAATCCACGGATTTTCTTTGGGATATATGATGCAGATATATTAAAATATACCACATGGTTAAATTTACCAATTTAACCCTTTGTGGTTATTCTGATAAGCATATGCAGCTAACTTAGAACAAAGCGTGATTGACGATCACCGTACATTTATGCAAAGTAGCAGCAAGGAATCGTGCAATTATTGGCTTTTATGCAACAAAAGTATTAGTTTAGAAGGGTTTGATGTTCTAGTCACCAACACATTTCAGCTATGCATTAACCAATTAATAAAGAGAAATCCGAGATTTAAACTTAAGAAAATTAGCCCATCAAATAATGCAAATTAAGTGTTATTATATGCCCCAAAATGTTCCAAATGTCTATAAAAACCATTCCCAAATGAGATTTCTCTCAGTCAATACAGTATCCATTTATTCAAGATCAAATGCACCACAATAATCTAACTTACCTTTCTAGCCGTTATCTGTGCAATAGCAATGCTTAGCTATAGCTGCTTTATGTAATAATACCGCGTAATTCTCAGGGAAGTCTTGCATTTCGAAGCTTGCATCACAAAACGCACAGAAGCAAGTGGACTCCATTGCTATTACGCTTCGCTTTCACTGTCAAGACAATTTCCTGAATAATTTCGATAGTTCACCACAAATTCTAAAAAAGAAACTATTGTATTTCGCATACGATACTTTACAGCATATGATATTTTTTTTACGAACAATTTATTTCAGCTTGCGTTCCACCAGCAAACTTAATCAGTCTTCAGCTTTCAAGCTACTTAGTAGTCTAGCCTCCAAATTCCGCCATGTACATGCATCAGCAGATGAACGCCACGCTACGTTTAGAAGGCAGCGTCTACAGCACAATGGCATACGAAACTTTCAAACAATTAACAGCAAAACAGATACCGTGATCACACAAATATTAACTATAATTTAATACATACGAATTTGTTGGTTTAGTTCTGTAAGAATACCATAGATTGCTAAATATATATTTTAACTACAACTTATTAATTTCTCAAAACTATGTATGCCGCGATGGACTTAGAACTTTCTCATACCCCCAACCCCTACCCCATATACATACTTGCACAGCGTGTATGAACCAGTGCCGATCTTTAGGTCGATTTACAGGCAATACGCGTGAAGTGTAAACGGGGATGATTCATGCTTGCTTGTTTTTTATTCCCCCCCCCTTCTTTCTCTCTATGAATATCTTTTTGGAACAAGAGGGTAGCAAACAGACAACTGATTATAATAAGAGATATTTATAATAGAATTCAAATTCCTACAATTAAAATATAATAGGTACATATATGTATCTCAATGCTACTTAATTTGAATTAACATACAAAGAAAATTAAATATTTACTACGGACTACGTGTTCTCGGAAATAAAGATTTCTGCTGACTATAAAATCCTCATGTATCAGAAAAAAACAAGGAGGGGTGAAAGAAAATCGGTCAAAAGAGCAAAACACTTGGAAAAAATTGCGACGCCATGTGAGAATATATAATCTCGGTCAGTTATTTGATCGCGTATCGTCACATGGCTATTTTATCTTATGCTCTAGTTTTACTTTCCCTAATGTCTATTTACCAATAGTAGTACAGAAAATATTAGCCTCCGCCCGAACATTTGATAAAGATATCAAAAAACGTATTTTGAGGTCCCCTGAAGCAAAAACAAACAAAAAAGGCATTTTTAGAAAGAAATCAAAATTGGAATTACAATTTATCATCTTCTCAGAATAGGATATGATTTCGTTATTTTCTAATATATGTGTATATCTTAAATTTCTTTTAACTTACCCTAGCACGTATGAACAATGTGCACAGACGGAAAATGTATTCATTTTCAACCAAAAATTTGATACCGAGATTTCACTGGAAATAAATGTTTTGGGGTCATCTGAATTTAATAATAATAATTTTCAGAAAAATGTGCGTGCGTGCGCGCGTGGACAGCATAATTCAATAATGAAAAGTCGGTTAAATACCAAACATGGTATTTAAGTTCAGTATCTTCCAAGGATGTGATACAAAGTTTTTCAGGAAAATCCCCCCATCCCTTACTAACCTTCGTGTGTGAACATTTTCCTTTGATTTTCTCCAAAATGGCTTTAAGATCTTGATTAAAATACCATGCTTAATATATCTTTATAGCAAATGAAATGCATATCTTGAATTTTCTAGGAATAGCCTCTGAAAACCTCTCTTCATTCTTGATGACTTTTGTATAACTGATACAAATGATAAGACAAAAACTTGCTCTTCAAAAATGTAGATCTCGTTAAAACATAATTTATGTGAAATACATATTTTTTTGTTGAGTTAACTGTTTCAAAGATATTCCATGTTATTGGTTTCAGTTTTAAGCTATTTTAAATTTTCTGCAACAAGGTCATCTTTCTTTTTGTCTCTTTTGTTTACACGTAGTAAGCACAGAGAATCAAATTTCAATTTTTTACATAGCAACCAGCTTTTAAAAGATTTGACTATCGCTTTACACTGGTGCATTCCCTTATTTCTCTTCTATTTACAAAGAAGCAACTAATAAGACCAATTCTGCTAATGTTTATCTCAATTAGCACGTAATACATTAAGTTTTTTTAAATAGCACATGAAAACTACATTCTCATTCAATTTTATGCAACTACGAAACTAGGAAATAGACATTCACCTTGAAAAAAAATATATAAAAGGATTTTAAAAATATTTAATTTGTGTTAAACAACTTTTCTAGCTTTAGCTATTTATGAAATATTTCCTGTTATTGGTTGGTGTTTCAAGTTTTTCAAGTTGTATATGCTTCTCATTCTCATATGCTTCGCTATACTTCTAATATTTTCTTGTGAGGCCAAGCAAAGTGTGTTCTAAATATAAAGTACATCCACTATAATATCTGACAAGCTTCTTTTTGAGTATTTGATAGTTGTGCTTGCATCCTTTGTACTTTTAAGTAGCTACAATTAAATGTGTATTGCCCATGAGAGCCATCTCCTGCTTTGTTTTAGCAGTTCTTACCATGCTGCTTAATACGAGGGCTGATCAACAACGACTGAGACTGATTTTTTTTCAGAGATGTTTATTACTCCAATTCAATTTTTACATGATCTTTTTCAAAATAGTCCCTCCCCTACTTGAATGCAATTTTTATAGCGTCTCTGCCAGTCCTTGAACACGTGCTGCAGACCATTCTTTTTGTCAGGTCTTTGAGAATTGCCTTCTTTTCTTGAGCACTGCTTCAGAGTTCTCAAATTGAATACCTCTCACCTTTGCCTTTAGTGATGGGAATAAAAAAAAGTCACAGGGTGCAAGATCACAGCTATAAGGTGGATGTGGTAGACAGGTAATGTTGAATTGAGCCAGAAACTGCATGACTTGATTTGCGACGAGAGGCCATGCATTGTCATGATGAAGTCGTCACCCAGTCCGAGAAAGCTCTGGTCGTTTCTTTGCAATATGTTTCCTCAGTGTAGCCAATACTGACGTGTAGTATGCTGCTGTAATAGTAGTGTGAGGGGCAACTGCATGCTGGTAAATCATTCCATTACAGTCAAAAAATGTGATCACCTTTACTTTCCCTGCAGATGGAACAACTTTTGCCTTTTTAGGTGTTGGAGAACCTGGCGATTTCCACACTGTGCTGATTTGTTTTCCTTCAGGGTCATAATGATGCAGCCATGACTCATCACCGGTGATAATCAATTTAAAAGATGCATCCCCTCCATCAGCAAAGAGACGCAGCACCTCACGGCTTGTCTCCATTGGCACAGCCTTTTGTTCAGGAGTCAGCAGACCCAACGAGCACAAACTCGGGTCATATGGAGATGGTCGTGGATAATTGTAAACACACTGCCATATGAAATTCTCAGCACTTCACTGAGGTTACGTAATGTTATACGCCGATCCTCTCAGACAATCACAGCAGCTGTGTTGATGTTGACTTCAGTCACAGCAGAAGCCGAAACACCAGACCCACCTTGCTTAACACTGACAAGTCGGCCTTTTTGAAGTCCTTGAACCACTTAAACACTGTTGCATGAGGTAGTGCATCTTCACTGTACACTTGCTTCAGCTTTTCTTAAGTTTTGGTGGCTGTATGGTTTAAATAAAAACAGAATTTGATTGCGCTGTACTGCTCCTTTCGCATCACCTCCACTGTCTGGTATGCAAAATGCATATAGGGTCTACAAAATAGAGCATTACTTCCAACCTACCGATACAAGAGCACTGCCACCTACTGATATTATACATAAAACCCACTCTTTTCAAATATTTATGTTACAGATACGAAACTATCACGGAAGCTACAGGAAAAAAATCAGTCTCAGTCTTTGTTGATCAGCCCTCATACATTTCAAATAGCAATGTTATCTGCCACTTTGCTGCTCTTTTATTTACTTTCACTGGAATTTTCAGGAATAGAATACTAAACTTATTTTGCTATTACCCAATACAATTATAAAATATAATTGCCATCATATTTAGTAATTTATCAATTAAACATAATCATTGGAAGAGAGAAACAACAATGTTTGTAGTTCAAAACATACACTGTTAAAAAGTAGCACCTTTTAGATGGATTTTTCTTGAAATACATACAACAGAAGCAACAATAAATAAATAATAATTAATAATAATATTTGTTTGCTCGTAGAATTCTGACAAGTTTTAAGCATCATCTTATAAAACATTAGCTTTCTTACTCAGCACTGCACTGATGTATTCAGTAAGGGACTGAAAGGACAGGATGTTTTGCAAAGATGGGTAACCTGTTAATTTTGCTGATATCTAACGTGTTAAGTGTCCAGTGTTGTGCCTAGATTGGTCAACTGGGCATTGTGTGCAAGAGGTTGAAATCCTGAGTGTAACTAGCATATGCAAGGTAGGCTATGCTTATCACTCCAATAGTGTAAGTCATCACTTTGTACCCTGAAAATTTGATACCAAGATTTCACCGGAAATATATGTTTTAGGGTCTCCTGTATCTAAAAATAGCATTTTCAGGAAAAGGTGTGTGTGTGTGTGTGTGTGTGTGTGTGTGTGTGTGTGTGTGTGTGTGTGTGAACACAATAACTCAAAAACAAAAAGTCGATAAAATACCAAACTTGGTACTTAAGTTTAGTATCTTCCAGGGATGCAACACAAAGATTTTGAGAAAAATCCCCCCAACCCACACTACCCTTTACATGAAACTTTTTTCGAAAATTTTGAATTTCTCAAAAATGGCTCTAACGATTTTGATTAAAATAGCATATATTAAAGATATTTACCTGACAAATAAAATGTATATCTTGAATTTTCTCGGAATAGCCTTATTCTGAATGAATTTTACAAATTTTGCATAACTAGTAAACTGTAAGAGATGGACAAAAACTTACTGCACAAAAAATGTAGAGCACATTAAAACACACAATTTATGTTATATACATTTTTTTTCATGGAGTTGATCGTTTTTGAGATATTCCTTGTTTTTGGTTTCAGCTGTGAAAAACATACCTCCAGATTTATTTTATTCCACTAGAGGTTAAAATTTAGTATCTGAGAGAACTGAAGACACAGAAAAGCAAAAGACAATCAGATTTGCTTATAACAATATGATATGTATACAATACTTAGAGACAAAACCTTTTAATAGTTTGTATGTGCAAAAATTCTGCTGTATTTCATCAGTGTGCTGTAATTAAATTTATTACCAGTGTGTGATAATAAAGAGGGATTATCTGAGTACAGGGTAAAATCAGAAATTAATATTTTATAATTAAAAACTGAAAGCAGGCCTTGGGAGGGTAATGCAATTACAATGAACTAGCTGGCTTACTTAATGTAGGTAGCTTTCCAAACTTAAATGGCTCATTCTGTGGTGGGGAGCCAAATGAAAAGTGCATTTTTGTGATTTTTATCTTTTCATTAATAAGTTACTTTAACAGTAATCTTGAATTGTCAAAAGTTGATAAGGTAATGATTTTAAACAGAACCACGAAGGTTTCTGGACATATCTTGATAACCGAGATCAAATTTGAGAACAGAACAATAACAGCCAATATTGCACCTATCATATTTTTCATATAAATCAACTTATGGCTCTTCACCACAGAATTTCATTTACATCCCTCATTCCTTATGAAATTATTGTACAATGATCTAAAGGACTTCCATGGTTAATTCCTTCCTCTATGTATTCGTATAGCTGTAATTTGGTACAGTCCTAATAATGGAAGGCTGATAGCCTTCCAAGTTCTGGAAAGGTTGCATAGCTTAGTGGATATCCTTTCATCATGGAAGGATCACAGATTGAAATGGTCAAGTCATATTTTTAGATGATTACAGTGATATTTTAAATCTATGTACCATCATTTTAGTCCCATAGATGTTTAATAACACAAAAGCTACATCATTTGCAGAAACCCCTAACATATACAATAAAATAATGGTGATGCTGGCAAACATCAAGATTTTTACACTCCCAGGACAACAGGACTTTGGAAAATATCATATCCTGTAACCACTGTAAAAAATGCTCTTTTCACTGGATAATTATAAAATACTGGTTCACTGGTTTCAAATTTTAGCAATTTGTTCTCTTTATTTAGCGGCCCGCTAATGATTTTAAGTACAAAGGAAAGAAAGAAAAACTTTTTTACCTGAGGGTTGTAAGATGGTTTTGGCATCCAGAAACTTTGCTGCATACACAAATTAGAATAATAGTATTCTGAGGTTTTGGCACTATTTCATAATGTATACATCTACAGTAAGTGATAAATATCAATTAAATAAATTAATTCATAGGATTGCTTGTTGCATTTCAAGCTCTTGCCTTCTGTTTGATTAAATGTTACATCATTGTTATCTGTGTACATTGTTTGGAATAAAAGTAATCAGCGTTTGCTTCTACATACATCAGTTATTTTCTACTCCATAGCAATTTCAACTAAGGCTTTATAAATCCTTTATGGTCTTCTTCTCCTTTATATTATTAATACCTACAGATTAGGAAGGCCATTTTTCAATGCTAAAGTACACTAATTAAGTACATGAGAAGGTATAAAGCAGTGTGGGTTAATGGTAGAATTCCTTCATTGGCATGAACATTTGAACAGATTGGACTAACAGCTGTTAAATGCTATTAAGATCAATATGATAGTATCAAAAGGATGGAGAATCTCTACTGTTCATCCTATTACAAACGACCCATTGAAACCATCCAATTTGTTTATTAAAATACAATTTTTTTTATTAATCATATCTTTATTGTATATTTAGTACTTTACAGTATGCTCATTATATGGCAATAATATAACTTGAAACATGACAAGAAATCTATTCAATTACAGGCCTTATAATTATTATATTGTCAGGTCTAATAATGCTTTTCTTTTAATCTTCTGTCTCCTCAAGCTGCTGGCAGGTGTTGCAGAATCGTGTTCAGTGGTGGATTGGAGTGGTTGGTGAACTTCTTGTAGAGCTTCGTATAACAGTCTTATGGGACAATAACTACTAGTGGAATCTTAAGAGCCTGGTGGATGGTTGTGTTGCAGACATACCATGGCGCATTTGTTATGAGTTGAAGGAAACAATTTTGAAGAATCTGTACTCTTTTTTATCTGTGAGTCAGATGCAGAACCCCAAATGCCACATCCATATGTCCATAGAGGCCGAACTAAGGAGAGGTAGATCATTCTTTTGTATTGTAGTTGGAGAGGCAATTTTTCTTTTATTAAATAATGTATCTGGTGGATTCTGTTTCTAATTTTTCGTACATCAGTGATGTGTGGTTTCCACATTGATTGCTTATCTAATGTTAGCCCAAGGTACATAACTGTTTCAGTTTGTGGGACATCATCGCCACAAGACTTATGCAGTGGTTTGGTACATTGATTTTGTATGTAAATTTTATAGATTTTGATTTTTTTTGCATTCATTGTTATCCTCCATTGTTTGCACCACTCCTCGTCTTGCGTGACATGCATCTGTAATTTAAGTGAAGCTGTATTACCGTCTCCCTTGCTGAGAATTGCCATATCAGCAAATGTCACTTTGTTAGATGTCAGAAAGTCGGAAACATATATGAGGTATAATATAGGACCCCATATACTTCTTTGAATACCAGCCTTGATTTCGCAGGGCTGAGAATGAAAGTTTCCACATTTAACTAAAAAAGCTCTGTTTCACAGGTAGGATAGTGTGATACTGAAGAATGTATCAGGAACTTTGGATTTAAGTTTATAAAACAGACCTTCATGCCAAACCTTATCAAAAACCTTTTCAGTATCTAAGAATAAGCCATCACATACCAAGGTTTCTTCACAGGTGCTTAGAATGATGTCAACTACTCGATGTAGTTGCTGTGGCAATTATGACTCTGCCTAAAGCTAAATTACATGTCAGGAATAAGAGGGTTCAGATGAATCATTAATTTAGGAAGCAGAAGACGTTTGAATAACTTTAAGAATAATGGAAGGCGACTAATAGGTCTGTAGCTGCTTGGCTCTATCTTGCTTTCATCTGCCTTGTGTATCAAAACTATTGAATGTTTCCATTTCTGTGGGAAGTACGCTGTTCGCATTATTGCATTGTATATCTGGGTTAAAAATACCAATGTCTTCCTTGGGAGTGCTTTCAATAACGGGACTACTATTTGGTTATATACAGGAGCCTTTCCTTTGGAGATCTCTTGATTGCATTAAGCACCTGACCAGGAGTAAAGTTGGTTTTAAAAAAATGATAACTGTAATGGCATCTGCAACATTTCTTCAATGTTCTTGTTAAATGCAAAATCTTGCACTGGAGACAGCACTAGCACTTCTGAGAGTACATCAGCTTTCTCCTGGAATATTGCATATCAATTACCATTGATATATATGCTGTTGTTCTGTTTCGTTAAACTTTTTAGTTTATTCCAAAGAGAACCATCCTGGCAATGGAGTTTAGACAGTTCAGCATGATTAGCAGTGTCTCTTTCCTCTTGCAGTGCTTCACGAAAATGGCAGGTTGCTCTATCATATTCCATTTTATGCAGTTGGTACAGCACTTTTAGCTATAGTGTATGACTGCTTTCTTTTCTTCCAGTAGTCAACCGATTCTTGAAGAAATGGGAAAATGTCTAAATGGATGTATATTACATTGTTGTGAAGCAAGACTGGCAGCATGCTGGATATTATGAATAAGAGTAGCTACTGCTACGTCAAGGTCCTTAGAAGATTTTAATTGTATCTTCAGGTCTGTTACGCTGTTTGCTGCTATATCACAGGTACTGTACATTGTTGAATGATATTTTTTTCAAGGAAACAGTCTAGTACATCATGTGAATGACCATCTGTGTAGTAAGTAGGTTCTATTGAACGTATAAACAGCGAAAACTTTAATGCCACATCAGGAAGCAATCTTCCCCTAGGATTGGCTATGTTAGAGACCATTGAGGATGCTTGCAGTTGAAGTCTCCACCAATTAAATAATTTGTACCCATTAGGTGTATAACGTCCCACAAGTTTGCAGTAGTTAATTTATTTTCAGGAGCTGATTAGAATGATTCTATTTGATGCATTTTATTTTTCAAGCTTATACTAAGTTCGGAGAGCTGAAATTCCTCTTCTCTAATTGTGCTGAATACCACTTTTAATGAAGATTGCAGATACACACTTTCTGGTATTAGCAGGGTGACCTGCTTGATAAATTTTATAGCCTGACATGACAAAAATTATATGAGATGCAAGTTTTGTTTCTGTTATGAGCAGCATGTCTATGTTATAACTTGAGAAATATCTTTAACTCTGAATATTTGTTACTCATTCCTCTAGAATTTCAAGTTCATACTTTAAAGGATCTTCCCTTTAGCCTGGATTAATTTTTTGCTGAGAACTAGTGGAAGCATTTGTTGTAAAGTTTGTATTAATGGTTGCAGAATAGACAAAAGAGTATCTATCTTGTCAACTAGTTTATTTAACATACTATTGTCAGAATTAGGTTTAGATTTATTGGTAGGGCTAACTGCTACGTTGTTTGGTTGTGTAGTAAGAATATATTCTTTTACGGTTCTGAGGAACTTGCGGCGTTGTCTACATGGTTTATATTTTCTTTTTTTGATCTGATAGAATTTTGTATAGTTTTGTGCACAGAGCAGCCTTTGTAATTAGTGTGCTTGCAGTTAATACACACTAGTGGTAAATTTAAGGGTTTTGTGCAATTTGTTGTTGCATGGGTGCCATCACATTTAACATAGCGAGGTGATCTATGGCAGTAATTTTTGCTGTGATCATATTGTTGGCATTTCATACACTGAATCACAAATCTTTTGGGCTTAGGAGGCTCCGCTTTTATAAGGCACCATAGAGATGGTTGAGAGCGTAGATATTTTCATTATTTGGGTTTGGTTTTAAGTCTAGAAAAAATAGAGGCAGAGGAGCTTTAGAAACAGGATATATAGTCAGCATTTGTCCTAATTGATAACCTAGCTCTCGTAATTCATCCATCATGTACTTTGTATCACTCAACTGATGCAGTCCTCTTATTACAACTCGAAAGCTTTTCTCGTTTTTTTACTTTGAAAGTGTGATATTCTGCTTTAGCTGATCTGTAACCATCAATTGTTTCAAATGAATCTTAAGTTTATCAGAACTGGTAGTAGAATGTTTATACAGCCCTTGAGTTAGTTTATTAACCTGAGTTAACAGGAGATTCATATTGACAACATTGCTAATGAAAATTGGCGGGGTTTATTTGCTTCAGGTTTAGAAGCACTAGTTTCACTCACCTCAGTATTCACATTTTCTAAATTTTTAAGAGGAGCAAATGGAGAATCATGTGATAACTTTTATTTCTTGGCTCCCAGCAATTCTGCTGATGAAGTCAATTTCTAAATGACTAACTTAAAATGTAGGTTGGAACTAGAAACAACTGTGTCACTAATTGAACAATCAATAAATGCAAATTAAATGAATGCAAACACTTAGAACCAATAATATGTCAATATTATGCAGACAGAAATACATTTCTATAATATTCTTCCATGGCCTCCCATGTTCTTATTAAATGTGATAGGAAAACATTTTGAACATCTGTTAAACAAAAGAATACAGAAGTATAGGCTGCTTATTGGAATTAATTAGGATCAATTTGGTTTTAGGAATGGAAGCTAACAGAGGATGCCATCAATGCAGTTCCGGCTTCAACATACAAATAAGTTATTGTACGATTTATTACATTTATGGTGCCTTCGATTACCTCTGGTGGGTAATTTTGGATACGTTCAGCCTCTTGTTTTTTCACCGGCTCTTTGCAGACATTATTGAATATTGCAATGATAATAAAGTTTACTGCTTTGGAGTAAGCCATAACTAAGGAAAATACAAAAGGATGTTCCTAGGGATGAATCCTCAGGCTGACCTTTTGGGACATTGTAATAGAAAACTTATTGGAATCTTTAAAAAATATACACCTTCTTAAAACAGTAGCATACATTGATAATGGAGAATTCCTGAATGGAACTAGAAAACAAAGCCAAAACATAACTGAATCTCTTCTTTCATGGTGCAATCTCTATAATAAAAATTTGTTCTGCAAAATCTGGTTATACGAGGTGTGGCAATAAAGAAACTGGACTCATGCTTTAACTCTTTATTAAAAAAACTTACACAACCGAAATCCTCTTGTCCCCTTCAATGTGGTTCCATCCCTGGTTCCTGCACCGTTCCATGTGAATCTTAAAATTTTGGAAGCAATGCTTTAAGTCTTTTTTATGTTATGCTGTTGCAGAGTATTCACTTTTTCCTTCACAGTATCCACGGACTTGAACCTGATTCCTTCACTTTTGGTAACAGAAAAAAGTCACATGGTGCTAGGTCAGGCAAATATGGTAGATGGTCTATCACTGGAATGTTGTTTTTCACCAAAAACCTCTTCACAGACATCACGTTATGAGCCGGTGCATTACCCTGATGAAAAATCCAAGAGCAATTCTTCCACAGGTCTGGTCTTCTTTGTCACACATGCTCACGGAGGATCTTCAGATACAACTTGATTGACAGTCTGACCTTCAGGCACCCAATCAATGTAGATAACCCCTAGGATTAAAACAAATCTTCATTCCTAGGGGATTGAGGGCTCTTGCAATGCATGGATTGTTGCTTAGTCTCTGGATCATATTGGAATATCCATGTTTCATCATGCATAATTACTTTGTGGAGGTAATCAGGATCATTTTCAATGTTTCCAAGAGTGTCAGCACAGCAGTACACTCAATGTTGCTTTTACTCGTTTGTGAGGATCCTTGGCACTACTTTAGCACAAACCTTTGTCATGCCTAAATCATCATGCAAAATCTAACAATTTCATTATTGACATAGGTACGTTCTGAAATTGCTATAAAGTCCAGGCAGCAGCCTTCTCCAACTGACTTCCTTCACATTTTCAGTTTTTGAAGAGGAAGGATGGCCCGATTTTGGATTGTCTTCGACATCTTCCATACCATCCTTGAACCTCTTATACCACTCGAAAACTTGCATATGAGATAAGCACTGATCACCATAAACTTGTTTCAACAAATCTAAATTTCTGTGGCAAGTTTTCCAAGTTTTGTAAGGAATTTAATGTTAACGCATTATACTTTAGTCATAACATAATTCTGATGGAGCTCAGATACACGACCTGTTTCTAAGAAGGCTCACAGCCAGACTAATAGTGGCATGAATTTTGTACATGTGTTGGGGAGAGCCAATCCCCCACTCTTTTCTTTGTCATTGACGAAACTGAAATCCACACAACAATCAGTCCAGTTTCTTTATTACCACATCTCATGTTACTAAAAGGCAACTTAAAGAGACTATATTATTATATTTGATATTAATCCAATAAGAAGCTGTATGGAAACCAAATATCTAGGAATCTACTTCACATAAATTATGTTAGATAAAAGACAGAAAAATTTATGATGAGACTCTGAAGATTAGTTCAACATAATTTTAAAATTCCAGTAAAAAATATCCATTTACCATACCAGCATCTTTGCTTTAAAATTACTTATGGTGCAGGAATCTGGGCTTTAGGCTACATAACAGGAATATAAGAAAATCTATTGACTACCCAGAGGAAAATATTACTAAGATTCACCAGAGATGCCCTTATCAGTGGTAACAAGAATATGGCATATAGTCTTACTGTTATGTCTAAGAGGAGCAAAGTTTTGGTATCTAAAAGGGAATGTTGAAAAAAAGATATTGCGGGGGAACTGCATGGCCAAAATTCCATTAAAAACAAATTAAATAAATTATGGCAAGAAGAATGGGATAATATGGCATAAAGCAGAATAACCTTACATTTTAAGCTTCTTAATACATACTTTCAATATAGCAGGTAGAAAAAGTATTGTATTCCACTAAAAAATTCAATGTCAAGATTTCACTGGGAATATGTTTTGAGGTCCCCTGAATAAATAAATAAAACAAGAAAACAAATTTTAGAAAAAGATCCGTGTGTGTGTGCGCGCGCATGCGCATGCACAGGCGATAGGCAATACAAAGATTTTCAAGAAAAATGCCCCAACCCCAAACTCCCCTTTGCACGAAAAAGTTTTGAGAATGTAATTTTTCTCAAAAATAGCTCACAATTTGATTAAATTGCTGTATATTAAAGATATTTTTATGAGAAATTTAAAGGCTATCTTGAATTTTCTGGGATTATCCTCTGAAGAACTCTTTATTCTGGATGAGTTTTGTATTACTGGTAAACCATATGAGATAGAACTTACCATACAAAAAATGTAGATCTCATTAAAACAAAAAGTTATTTTATGTTATTAATTATATTATATTTTGTTGTAGATTATACAATTTGTCACACCTTTTTAATTGTTTCATATAGGAATGGGCATGTTAAAAGATTTGACTAGCACTTTAGCCTGGTGTATTACCTTATTTTCCTCCTCCTTAGAAAGAATGATACAGCCATTTCTGCTAATGTTTATCTTGATTACCATAATGTAGACAAAGGAATAATTTTTTATAACAATAGTTTACAGAGAAAGTTATGCTATTGGAACACATCAGATTTTTTTTTAACAATACCAAAGAAATATTAAAACTTGAACATTTAAATCCAAACAAGGGTACTCTGTCCTATCTTTCTGATCATGGACCTTATGACACACATTGGAAAAAGAAATAAAACCAAAAGTGACATTGTACAAATTACAACCTTTGGATACATGAGAACTGTTTTTTTGAGTGTGGGAAATATTTGCTTCACAGAGGAGCAAAGAATAAATTTAAGCAGCTATTGCCTATACAAAATTATTCAAAATAAGTTATTATATACCATTCTGAAATTTGAGCCAAAAAAGTTAACTCCACTACAATACAAAAGGCGAGGAGGAAAATAACACAGAGAAGAACAATTGAGGGATTTAAGAACTGGTGAAAGGAGAAAGAAGTGAATATGGAGGCATGACAGAAAAATTAGGGTGCATGTAGACTTAAGTTAACGATAAGACAAGGGGACTAGGAAGATAAGGGGGATGAGAGATGATTACAGGAGTTAGAGAAGAATAATTTATAAGAGAGAAATAGTTTATAAATACCAGTATTGTAAACGTAAACAAAACTATTAAAGTTACAGCCCCTTTTATTCAAAATAGCAATCTATTACGATGTATAATCATAAGATTATTATTTGTCCATCCTTACTTCAGCGATATAAACAAAACAGAATGTATTCCTCCATGAACACACATGCACATACCATGTGGCACTAAGTTGTGTTCGTCTGTTGTACAATTATTGTAAAACCACATACTAAGTTTGGCAGAAAAAGAAGTAGCTATCTACTTTCACCATTCACAGATGATTAATTCTATGAAATGTATGATAAATAAAACACAATAAAACAGGTACACCAGTTGTTATTCAATACCGTGTGTAAAATTACAAAATGCAGACATGTTGTTTGGGAAGCTTGCTGAAGTATTACATGTGAATCATTTCAACTTTTTTTTTGTGTTTGCATTCATATATGGACATTTACACATTGCACTTTTTTTTTTTTTTTTTTTTTTTTTAATATACTGCCACAATACAATGACTTGCCCAGAAGAGCCAATCTGAAGATGGAACTGGTTCCACTTCAAGATACGAGTCATCTGTTCCTGTTGCACTCTTGAATAATCAGCAAATCTGATAATTAGTAAGCTAATGACAATGTTCACCACTCCCTCCAAATACTGCTTAGTTTGCTCTTCCCAAACAATGTGTGACACACATTCACTCCACTTTTTGGCTGTCACTTGTAAAGCTGCTTGCAGAAGTCGCACCTGGGCTAATTCAAAAGTTTTGCATACTTTCTGATGCTTTTGGAAACACCAGTAAATGATCATTAAGGTGAGAATGTTGCTTAAAGTGAAAGTAAGGAACTTTTCACAAAACTTAGTTTATACATTACGAATAATTCTTTCTTGCCACGTTTTTCAAAGGTTTCCTTGCTCATGTTTCACAACACTGGTATTATAAGTTTCCGCCATTACTATTAGTACTAGAACGGCATTTACTTAAATAATGAAAAATTAAATGATTGTTCTTTGATCACTTATACTATATGATTTAGATAACAGCATAGTTTAATACATTTCTGTACTTCTCTTAGCTATTTAAGAGGAACTATTTTATGATGGAGAAAAGCAGTGAAATGTTCAGGAACCAATCAGAGCTGTTGCAACCTGTTGCTTTTGTTTACACTACCAGTGAAGTAAGGATGAATGGAGAATATAGGCAGAAACTGTTCAAATCCACATCTATGCTGACGATCTGCCAATTACAACAATTAACAAGAGGTATAAAAAGCTGTTAATATACTGAGGAGAGAAAAAAAAAAAAAAAAAAAAAAAAAAAAAAAAGAAAAAAAAAGCAGCAGCCTGCATGGGTAGTGTGATGGTGGCGTGTCTGCCTCACATTCAACAGGTCGTGAGTTCGAATCTCACTTAAGGTGAGTTACCCAGATAAGGATTTTTTTGGGTTTTCCCTTATCCTGATAAGACAAATGTCGAGTAACTAATTTCACTCATTGTTTGATATGACCAACCAGGTTAAAGGACGTTAAGCTACCCCCCTAAAAAGACAAAAAATTATCATAAACAGAGATGAAAGTTTAAATGACTTCCAGAAAAGGAGGAAAATAAAATAAAGAGAAAATCAGTTTTGGAAACATACCACTAAACACAGTAAGCTCCTTTACATACCAAGGCATACCACTTAAAACAGTTATCAAATACCTCAGAATTCAAGTGAAAACAAAAGTAACAGCAGCCACAAAAGCATTGAATTACATCAAACCCCAACAAAACTCTTCCCCCCCCCCAAAAAAAAAAAATTGATGTGTTCCATTCACATGACTTTCTTTACCTCTCTGTAACAAATTATTGTTAATAAGCTTATTCTTCTTTCTACTTCATGAAAATAAAAATTAGCAGAAACAGTTTTATTACTTAGTTCCTTATAGATAGAAGGGAAATAAGGGGGATACAAGGCTAAACCAATAATCAAATGGGTAGAGTCAGACTGAAAAATTCAATGCGATAGCCCGAGATCTGAACCACGGATCTCCTAGTCTCTAGCCGGTTGCTCTACCACTGCTACTGTGGCATCATGCCAGCATAGCTACATGGAACTTTTTTTGAAAATTTTGATGTTTCTCAAAAATGGCTATAACGATTTTGATTAAAATATTGTATATTAAAGATATTTACAGGATAAATAAAATATATATCTTTAACAATATTTTTAATGAAAGGGTGTTTTGGAACAGTGATACATAAGAGTAGAATATTTCTGAGTTGAGTTTGTAACACTTAAGTATCACTTACCAGTTGGAAACCATCGACAATGAAACCCACATGGTTTGAAACCGGTCTGGAAAAACTACACATAAGTGATACTTAAGTGTTACAAACCCAACTCAGAAATATTCTATATATCTTAAATTTTCTGAAAATAGCCTCCGTAGACCTCTTCATTTGATGACTTTTGTACAACTTGTAAACTGAAAGAGATAGGAAAACAGCTTACTACACAAAATATATACATCTCATTATGTCATATCCATTATTTTTGTGGAGCTATCCATTTTCGAGATATTCCAGTGATATTGTTTTCAGTTTTAAGGTACCTAAACTTTTCTCAAACAGGAGACATCTTTCTTTTCACCTCTCTTTTGTTTACTCCTGGGAAGCAAAGAGAACCAAATTTCAATTGGTTCACTTAGTGATAGGTTTTTGACTATGCTTTAGGCTGTGTATTCCCTTATTTCCCTTCAAATTACAAAGAAGCAAGTAATACGAGCAGTTTTGACAATATTTATCTTGATTAACATGATGTGAATAAAAGCATAATCTTTTGTAAGAAAAGTTATTTGTGGAACTAGAAAAGAAATTTTTCTTTAATCACAATCATTCCCTATCCCCACAGAACATGGCAGTATGAATGTGGGTATACTAATAGTATAAATAAAAACATCAATGTTATGAAACCCCATTGCATGGCAAGCATTAACAAATAAAGTATTTATCAATTCTTTTGTTCAAAGAAGCTAGAAGGAGCTATTGAAAAAACATTTACCACAAAGTGTAGATCTTGATAAAAAACATAATATCTGTCAACATTTTTGTGGCATTAACCATTTTAAAGATTTTCATTGTTACTGATTCAATTTGCAAAAATTTTATACTTTCCTCAAATGCACATTACTAATCTTATTTTTCTTTCTCTTTATCACAAACAAAGAGAACTAACTTTCAAACACAACACACAGTAATTGGCATTGAAAGCATTTGATACACTTTAGCTTACTGTAATCTTCATATGCCTACTACAAAATGTGTCAAGGAGGATTTTATATATACCTACTATAAATAAAATAGTTTTAGCAAAACACGGATATACTATAATTAGCAGATAATTGATTAATAACGTTCATAACAATTGTAGAACAGTGAGTAGAAGTCATGTGAATCAGACTTGGAAATATTCACTGCCATGGCCAGGGGTTGAACCATGGGTTTTCAGTCCTCCATTTTGTTGTACTTACCTCTTAAGTTAACAAGTTGAGTGCTTGTATATGCATTAAACCTTATCACTAATTTAAACATCCCAGCTAACCTTCAAGGTTATCTCAAATACTCAAAATATCATACGACAAAACCACTTGCAAGATTGTTTATAATTAACCTCTATTTTATTCTATTAATTCAGAGGCAAATCAAGGATTCCTTCGAGGATGTAGTAGTACATTTTTAGTTTCTCTACATGTACTTTGTACACAGTAGGTGCAGAAGGTATTGTATACACCCAAAAATCTGATGTGTTCAATTCACATGACTTTCTCTACATCTCTGCAACAAATTATTATTAAAAAGCTTATGCTTCTATTTACTTCATGCTAACCAAGAAAAAATTAGCAGAAATAGTCTTTATTATTTGCTTCCTTGTAAGCAGAAGCAAAATAAGGGGGTACCGTAGGTTAAAGTGATAGTCAAAAGCTGGTTGCTATGTGACTGAAGTTCCTTTGTTGACAAATATGAGAAAATTATAAGCTTTTTAAAGCTGAAACCAAAACAAGGGATATCTCAAAAACAATCAACTACATGAAAAAAATGTATATAACGTAAATTGTGTGCTTAAATGTGATCTACATTTTATGTGTGGTAAGCTTTTGTTCATCTCTTACGGTTTAGCAGATATGCAAACTTCCATAAAATTCATCCAGAATAAAAGTGTCTTCAGAGGCTATTCCCAGAAAATTTAAGATATGCATTTTATTTTTCAGGTAAATATCTTTAATACACAATATTTTAATCAAAATTGTTAGAGCCATTTTTGAGAAAATCAAAATTTTCGAAAAACGTTCCATATGAAGGGTAGTTGGGGTTGGGGGATTTTCTTATAATTTGTATGTCACATCCTTGGAAGATACCAAACTGAAATACCAAGTTTGGTATTCAACAGTCTTTTCATTTTTGAGCTATGCTGCTCAGACACACACACAAGCCCTTTTCTAAAAATGCTTTTTTGGATTCATGTATTTGCAGTGAAATCTCGGTATCAAATTTTTGGGTGGAATGCAATACTTTGTCTATACACTATGTATATAGTACGTGTAGAAAAAGTAAAAAACTTAAAGAAGTCTATGTGTGTCTGAGGACAGCATAACTCAAAAACGATAATCACAAATTTAGTATTTAAATTCAGTATCTTCCTAGGATATAAAACATAGAATTTCAGGAAAATCCCATCCCCAACTATTCTTTACACGAACCATTTTTCGTAAATTTTAATTTTCTTAAAAATGGCTCTAACAATTTTGATTACTATAAAATTTGATTAAGATATTTTCATGACATATGAAATTACTACCTTAATTTTCTGGGAATAGCCCTGAAGACATCTTCATTCTGGATGACTTTTGCACAACTGGTAAGCTGTAAGAGATAGACAAAAACATACTACACAAAAGTTGTAGATCTTGTTATATCACACAATTTATGTCCCCTTTCTCCTAGAGTTAACCATTTCAGAGATAACCTTGTTACTGGTTTAAATTTTAAATTACTTAAAACTTGTCTCAAACAGGAAGTTGTATTTGTTTCATCTCTCTTTGGTTTTGCTCCTGACCATGACAAAGGGAACCAAATTGGAACTGTTTCACATAGCAACCAGCTGTTAAAGGATTTGACAATTGCTTTACCTAAAGTAATCCCTTATTTAGCTACAAGGTAGCAAATGATAAGACTGGCTAATGCTTCTATTAATGTTTATCTCGATTAACATGATGTAGATACAAGAATAATGACTTGTAAGAGTAGTTTGCTTGCAGAATGGGTACCTAGAGAACACATAAGATTTTTAAACTCATCTTAAAAGCAAAATGCAGTATTTTACCTTGCTAGATTTTCAGACATTGTGCAAGTGATCTATGGACCATGCTTTGAATGTAAACATTAATTCTGTGGCAATTGGTCAGAACATTATAACTCAAAAATTGGCCTTTTTGTGCTAAGACAGTATTAATATAAAAAGAATAATCCTCCATCGTTTGGTGAAGCCCTGATATCTCCAGAAACAATCCTATATCATTTGGTGAAGATTTGATATCTCCAGAAACAATCCTGTATCAGTTGGTGAAGCCCTGGTATCTCCAGGGTTTCACCAAATGAAAGAAAACTATTTTATCATACTGTCTTAGGCCAAAAAAGCCATTTTTGGAGTTATCATGTTGTGACCAAATCCCACAGCATTTAAACTTTGAGAGCACTTTTAAACGTATAATTTAGGAAGTTAAATTACTCAGTTTTGCTGTAAGTTATTGAGCTTAATTTTTATTCAGTATTTATTAGTAAATGCAAAGCATATTTCTTCTGATCTGTACTTTTTTACTTTCTCTACATGTACTATGTACATAGTGCATAGAGAAGGTATTGTATTCCACCCAAAAATTTGATAATGATATTTCACCGGAAATAAATGTTTTGGGTCACCCTGAACCCAAAAAAAGCAGTTTTGGAAAAGGGTCTGTGTGTGTATCCCCCCCCCCCCACCTCCAACTACCCTTTACATGGAACTTTTTTCGAACATTTTGATTTTCTCAAAAATGGCTCTAACAATTTTGATTAAAATATTGTATTTTAAAGATATTTACCTGACAAATAATATGTATACCTTGAATTTTCTGGGAATAGCCTCTGAAGACCACTTTATTCTTGATAAATTTTACGAAATTTTGCATAACTGCTAAACCTTAAGAAATGGACAAAAACTTACCTCATAAAAAAATGTAGAGCACATTAAAACACACAATTTAGGTTATATAATTTTTTTTTCGAGGAATTGATCGTTTTTGAGATATTCCTTGTTTTTGCTTTCAGGTCTAAAAAACTTGTACTTTTCTCATACAGGAATTTGTCAACTCATGTCCATACAAATAAAGGAACTTCAGTCACCTAGTAACCAGCTTTTGACTTCACTTTAACCTATGATATTCCTGTATTTCGCTTCCACTTACAAGGAAGCAAGTAACGAGACTATTTCTGCTAATTTTTATCTCGATTAGCATGAAGTAAATAGAAGAATAAGCTTATTAACAATAATTTTTTACACAGAAGTAGAGAAAGTCATTTGAATGGAACACATCAAATTTTTTAGGGTTGGTGGAACATCTTTTGAGTGGTCCAGTAGTAATTAGGTAACTGTTGATGTGTAGTCTATTAAGATCAATTTATTAACTGACTCTGAACAAGTTTAAGTGAATAGGCTACAAATAATAGTTTGGTTTTGATTTTATTAAAGCAAAGCAACACCATAACCTAAGCAAAATACATACTTTTTCGTTAATTAAGGGGGGAGGGTGACTATAGCCCCTCTCAGTTCCTCCCTGGATGGTCTGTCGGTTAATTTATATTTAATAATCATTCTTTCACACTAATAATTCATGAATTCAACTTTTCAATCACTGCTAACACATGACTAGTGTAAAAGTAAAGTTATTAAATTTAAAATTTGTTTCACATATATAGATTTACAAGTATGCAAGAACCATGTTTGTCAGGCTTTATTAATTGAATTTCCAGTTTATCTGGATTGAGTTTTGTTTACTTTTCCCTTCTAAAATATGTGTGTTCCTTAATAAATGCACATGAATGTATATGTGGTTGTTAATATTGGCACTACAGGTGGTATAGAGATCACTGCCGGTTGCACACTTCAAGCTAACAGCCAGTGATATAGAACAATAAAACTAAACAGAGTGAGATTATGTTTCATTAGTTTTCACAAAAATCTTTGTAGTATTCGTAGAGTATCATCTGGATTACTTTTAATTCCCATCACTTCTGCTTTTGCAGGGACTATATTTCTCTATATTACACCAAAATTGTTATTAATTTAACATTTTTGTTTACCAGATTATTCAGATTTTCATTAATCTGGACTACCTTTGGTCCCATCAAGTCCAGATAAACAAAGTTCTTGTGGTGTAATTTATACTGAAATGCAAGGCTTAAAGTTATATGGTTGTAGCTGAAATGTAACACCTTGTTTTACCTTCTATTACTTATATTTAAAAGCAGAGGATTTTTAATTCAACCAAAAAATTCAGTGATATTTGACATGAAATCTGGGGTTTAATGGTTTGATTTGCAACTTTTGTACAGAAGATTTGTGGTTCTTATTGCAGCTGTGGTCTTCACCTTTAAACTACCACATGTGAACCATCTCCAACCATGGTTTGAAGTCCATGGTAAAAAGTTGTAGATCTCCTTGTTCCATCATTATTCTCATTGTCATCCTGTGTTGGAGGTAACAAACACCTATGATGTGCCTCCAGCTAATAATGGGTAAAGTCATTGTTTGGTTGAGTCAAGTTTCCACAAATGTTACACTTCATATGGCAAGCACTGGAAACAACACTTGTTGTCTTACATATCAACAAAAAAGTAAATAAGTGTATATGTGAACTGCAGGAGAGAGAAACAAAAACTCTGATATTGTGTTCCCATTATTCTCTCTATCCATTTTACACTTATTCTTCTATCTATTTCTTGTTAATCAAAATAAACTTTCATAACATATGTATTTATCAATTTTGTTGTACATATAAGAAGGTCTGGTCATATTCAGAAGTTTTAGAAAGCCAATCAGTTTATGATGGCTTTGAAATTTCATGCTTGCAGCATGATCATGAGAAAAAACTAGGAGTTACTTACCACATGAAAAAAGTATAAGATAACAAAACCTTGGAAATGGTTAAATTTGACATAAATTGTATGCATTAACGAGAGCAATAATATTATGTGTAATAAGATTTTTCTCTATCTCTTAAGGTTTACAAACTACCTAGATAAAAGTAATTCTGAATGAAGAGGGCTTCACAGGTTATTTGCAAAAATTCATTATATACACTTAATTTGTCATGTCATGTCTTAATCATACAATATTTTCATAAAAACCCTAAGACCATTTTTGTGAAAATAACAAATAAAAAAGTTTCTTTGTATATGATAGTTTGATGGGGGCAGAGAGGGGTGGTTTTCCTTGAAAATGCCTGTCCCACTCTTGGAAGATACTCAACCTGAATACCAAGTTTGGTATCTTACCAACTTCATTTGGGGCAGCTGATTAGACACAGATCTTTTTTCTCTAAGTTTTTTTTTTTTTTTAATTCAGAGAGATTCAAACCTGTATTTTTGGTGAAATCTTGATATTGAATTTTTTGGTAGAATGCAACAAAATTTTTAACTACTAGATATAAGGTAAAGAAAGTAAAAAAGGGATAAATACAGAATTTCCAACTTGATTCAGGGATCTTTAAGTATGTAAGGCAAAACATTTCAAGGAATTTCTTCAATTCAATAAACTTTTCATGAAAATATCTATGTCTTATTTTCCCAGAAAGATATGGTACCAGCTGCATTCAGCCTCATGGACTACTTGCTGAAGAAGTAGATGTAACCATGTCTAAGCAGCTGGCATGCCATCCCCATTAATGCACATTGTTCACAATGTCCTGCATGGATGGTGATAGTGATGCAGCAGCCATGTGATAGGCCTTAGACCCCTTATGTTTTTGCACGATGTAGTTTATAATTCAACAGCTTTCTTGTCGCAGCATCAGAATTACTTTGGTTTCCTGCTAATCAATCCAAGTAGTTGTATAAATTTTTGCTTTAGTTTTGTGAAAGAGAATGCTAATTTGTCACACCTGTTTTTATTTAAGGACTCACCTTTATTGGCAAGGAATCTATTTTATGTCAATAATGGTGCTACAAATGTTGACAAGTAGTCCTAGTGCTCTTTTATGCTGTACACTTATATTCTTTAGTCCTGAATTTTGTTATGAGTTACTAATTAAAATCTAAGAATAAAATTTCCACAAGCAAACATAAAAATCTCAACAGCTGAAAACATTTAAAAAAAATATGTGTAAAGAATTTAAACTTCCAATACTTCTTTGTATGCTCCAGCATATAATTTGAATGTAACTTCTGTAGTTACCTTTCTACAACCATTTTGGCTTAAATATTATTGTTCTTTAGATAAATGAGAGAAAGAAACAAAGAAAACGAGTAGATAAGTATATATCCAGACAGTGTTTACAATTCTGTGCAATCTTTAGATTGAATGCAAGTGCAAGGTTTAGTTTGTGCATTTGGCATCAGCAAATAGACAATTTATTCATATACACCTCTTAACTTCTTACATGTGGATACTATTCCTACAGCTACTTACTGCTGGAAGTCATTTAGGTAGTCAGTCATCTTAAAAGAAATAACAGTACAGATTGAACATACTTTTTTACTTTTGTGTTTGTTAAGCTGTAAAAGCATATTTCTAAAGCTGTAAAGAAGTCCTTTTCCGCATGAGACATACTTCAATATTGTATATTTGTTTTTGCCTTTACTAAAACAGCTAAGAAGAAATACTGTTGCAGCAGATGAAGCTCATAATACAACTTTAATTCTAAATGTAATGGTTTAATAATAATCTAAATATATAACCCAAAGAAAACCAATGCTTACTTAAAAAGAAAAACTTACATTATTAACCAATGCTTAATTTATGAATTGATGCACCGAGTTGATTCTAAACTTTTGTTGGAGTTTTATCAAAATGGATAATTTTTAGTGAAATATTGACCATAATCTATTCCGTGCATCAAATTAGAGCAAAAACTACAAATATTGGGAATGATATTGTAGGATTAAAAGAGCTTAATACATACTTGTTACACATAAAATTAACCAACAAAACAAAACTTTCTGAGAAACTTACGTCTCCAAGCGGATCTTTTTCAGTGCTACTAGATTTCCACTCACTTTATCTTTGGCTTTGTATACGACACCATATGTTCCTTCACCAATTTTTTCTATTTTTGTAAAGTTTTCCATAATTATCCTTTATCAGCTTTAAGTTATGAATTTTTCATTTCAACCACAGTCATATTTACTGACATCATCAACAACTACGGTTTTCCCGCCATTCATCTTCCACAGCCTGCTGTACACTAGCTTGAGCTTGCAATAAAAGGGGATAAAAGTAGAAGTTATTACCAACCTCATCCTCTTGTAATCCTTTATTTTCTTTGGAAGCGAATTGGTGGCCTAATTTAATTCAGTAAAACAAAGTAGATAGTGTGTTTTTATGAATATTGTGAACATCTGGGTAAAAGAATGCCGTATATCCACATCTCTTTTAGTTGACAGTTTCAGAGATTTATAGGAGTAACCTAGTTGTTGTGAGCTGTTGCCTGTTTTCCTAGGATAGAAGATAGGGCATGGGAAAACATAACGAAAGCTCATAAAATAATAATAATAATAATAATAATAATAATAATAATAATAATAATAATAATAATAATAATAATAATAATATAAACAACAATAACTAAACAGACACAATATAACAGTATACATTGCTTTTATTCATACTTTGTTTTATATTAAGCTATGCTATTGTGTACACTTCTGTACAATACCCACTGCTTTATGGAGTTTTAACCATTATGAAATTTTACATTGTGGAGCAGGTACGCACATGCTTATACATCCTAAGGGTGTAAGCCGGCTAAATTATATAAATGCTACTGCATCAAATTGCACCGGATCACAGCATTTTTAACAAAATATTAAACAATCGTGTTATTGCTGTCATTCTAGAAACTTGAAGACCTCCATTTTACAGAAGTTTAGAAAGGTGTATTTTCAACACTTGGAAGTTAATAAACAAAAAATGTATACGTATTCTAAATACAGCGTTTGAATACTTGATCGGAGAGGTGACAGGCTATACAAACGCCATTTCTGAATGACATGGTTTTGAAGTGTTTTACCACGAAAATGTAAAATATTTACTTATTAGCTATCTGATTGAAAATTTTACGTAGAATCCGAAAATAAATTTAACGATTAAAAATAATAACTCTAAATATCATTAAATTACTATTTAGTATGAGAAAATGTCACGTGAGGCAATAACGCATCCTTATTGGTCTGTCGTCAACTGTCTTGTTGGCGCTTTCATAGAAGAAACCTAGAAAGAATAAAACACGATGTGCAATGTGAAACGAAGACGCAATGTTTATTTGCTCTTTATTTTCAGTTGATGTGTTGTTGCAGTGTGAAATAATGGTTTCGGTTTCGGATCAACATACATTCCGATCAGATGCTCTAGCGGAAAGATGAAAATCGTTTATAATTCCTCTATGAACCAAAATATAGCATACTTCTAGAAATTGTTATTCACATGCTCAAATGAATCTGAAATCGGGAAGAAAAGAACTTTGCCGTGGATAAAGAACGTCTTCGATATCTGGGAGCAATCTACAATGTGTTGTTGCGAGGACCATTTTGATGTAAGTTAAATATATTTTAACATTTTACTAAGATTTTAATGTCATGTCGTCGAAATCCTACAATTGCCATTTTAATTTCTTTAAGGAGTGCTTTTAACTTGGAGATGTACGAGTATGTAGTAAATTGTAGTAACATGTTATACAAACTTAACCTATATTTTCTCGTGCAATTTAAGAAACCATAGGGTTAAAAACCTACACTTAGATAGGTTGACAGTATGTACTAAGCAGTTGATGTTTTTCGTTATGATTTTTATGGTAAAACTTTAAGACTTCCACTTTTGAAAGTGTTGAAAGTACTAACCTGTATAATGATTTGCATAGAAAAGTATGTTTTAAAATATATTATAGGTATGATCATTTTTTTTTTCAATTCAATTTTTATTGCCACATAACGCTTACAAAAATTGAGCTATGGTCGCAAACTAATGACTCATCAGGTAAAAATTACTTACTAGGCAATCTAATAAAAATTTAATAAAACAATAATATCGACAGCATTATTAATTTTACATTTGTTAATTATAATAGTTTTATTATTTTACTTATAAAACTCATACAAATTATATATATTTGTTAGGTTGCATTTAATTTAAACATTAAGTTCATAAAGAATTGCGTATGTTATCTTCTAAATATTCTTTCACCGAATAATAGCATTTATTTACAAGTAGATTTTTGACTCTTTTTTTTTATAAAATGTTTCGATTTTTCATTTCTCTTAACGATTGGGGTAGCTTATCATATAGCTTTACTCCCATGTATTGGAGAGTTCTTTCTAGCTGTGCTAAACTAATATTATTCTTTTTCCTGGTATTATATTGATTTTTTTTTCTATCTCAAAATGATTATAGTTGTACATATAATTAATTAGATCCAAAATGCAAATGAAAACGCTATGTTCCACACCCTCGAAAATTAAAACCTTATTCGCCCCAAAGCGTCAAGAAGCCCAAGGTCGCGAATTCAAATCCAATCCAGACCGATGTATTTTAAAATGTGCTTAAAAACGACAGCCCCATGACAGTAGATTTACTATAATTTAAAAGAACTACTGCGGGACGAAATTCAGGGACATCGGTGGGTCTATTGACAGAGTCGTTAAGAAACAAAATATTTATACTTAGCAAGATACTCCGTTTTGCAACTTTTACATATGCACAAACTACACCGGCTAACCCATATATATATATATATATATATATATATATTTTAAAAATCCGCGAGAATAGCGTTGTCTTCTCCATAGCACTTACGCCAAACCAGAGTATTTTTATGCACTCTGAACCAAACATTGAAACTCAGAAGAAAACAAAAGTAAATTGAAAAACAATTATCATTTTATCTCTTCTCTTCCAATTATATTATTTTTCTTTTGTTTCGGATTTATTTATTTGGTTGAGAAATGCAGCAACACACGGCGTACTTTATGTAAGAAAATGGCGTATAAAGGTTGTGAAAACAGGGTGTATGTGCCCCGTTAAGCAGATCTATCTGGGCGAGGAAAATGCAAACTGGCTGCTGCAGGCATCACATATATATAAATATATGCGTGTGGAAATATATTTATACGTTTTAAATAATCAATGGAAATTAGTACAACGAAGTACACCAAAATCAGTTGATTTATGCACTAGTCTAGATATATGAGAGCACATACTCGCGTCGCTCTCATGCTTTTGTGAAACCAAAATACATTTCCAAAAACTAATTTTAAAATCAGTTTATTTAGATACACTTTTTAGTAATTTTCAGTGGTTTCACCAAAGCATACAAGAGAAGCGAGCGTGTGCTATTATGTCTAGGTTAGTGCGTCCGTGCGCGCACGCAAGTGTGTGTAAATAAATTAATTTTTGTATAATTAGTTTAATTTTGTGTAAATTCTAAGGAGAAGCTATTGTGGTTTTATTTATAGTCATCTTTAGAGTACTTAATTCCATTTAGTGTGCGATTATCAACAAATTTTCTTTCCTCAACAATAATTTATTATTTATTTAATTTATTATTATTATTATTAATCTTCTTCTTATTATTATTATTTTTATTATTATTCTATTTCATGGTTCTTAATCCTCTATTTTATAACACAATCACTTTGATCATCACTAATTCCATAAAATTGTCATTAATTCCGTTAAAAGAAACGTGTTCTTCATTTATTTTTCTCACTCTTCATATACTTATCAGTATAGTTTTTAGTAGCTCGATCTGGGTAGCTCAGTTGGTTTGGCAATGACTTTCCTATCCTACGGTCGCCGGTTTAAACCAGTCCAGGTCGATGTACTTAAAAGCGACAGCCATATGTCAATAGAGTTACTGGCATGTAAAATAACTCCCCTGGGACGAAATTTCGGCACGCCGGCGGCACTAATGTGATCCTGGCAATAAACAGCGTCGTTAACAAATAAAGAACAGTTTATTTTTATAGTTTTTAATAAACTTATAAGTAGATGTTATTTTAGTTTATTAAAGCTGTCATTGGTTTTCCTTGATTCAATCAGGTTATTTATTTTATAAATTATCAACTTTACTTTAAAAAGGCTGGACTTTACAACTCGATAAATATATCCATATTAACATTTGGCTTTATAGTTAACTTTCTTTTTGATATTCAATAAAAACATATACTAATGCTTAATTCCTTTGTTTTGCTTTCTGATGCGATAAAGTATTTCAATAAGACTGTTTTCCACCTTTCACTATACTATGGTTTGAATTGATTTTTCAAGGTTTGGTAATTTCTCCTTCATTATTTTTCTTTTCAATAATTTCATCAAATACTTTGACAATTTCAATCATTTTTCTCCAAAAATGCTACTAACTTCTTAAAGCCACCTTTCCCGGAACTGAAGTGGATGAGAGAGAGAGAAAAAAATAGAAATAGCGTTTTTTTTTTATTTAGCAACTTTTTAACTTGGTTGATAGATCGACGGTTACTCAAATCATCTCAGGGTCCTTGGAGCTTAAAGGTAATCGAATTCATCTTCTCAGGACATGAGAAACCTGGAAAGAAAAAGAAAAAAGAAAGAAACTATCCGGGTAACTTACCCTGAGCGAGATTCGAACTCGCGAACTCTTGAATGTAAGACGTTCCAGCTACCTCCGCACACTACCGTAACGGGCTGGAGTATCTTGTGGACATTTTGTGGTGAAATTTCTATATAAGAAAGGCTTGCAAGGGTGGGCCATGGCATTTCAAACTGGTTAATTCGAAAAGAGCTGAAACTTTACTGACGACGTATTAACTCTTTAAGTGTTCTCGGGTTTCTAGCCGGTAAGTTCATGGATTAACTCCAATCTTCAGTTTATCCTGAAGGCGAAGATGTGCATCTTCAAAACGTTGGAATCAATCCATGAACTTACCTGGTTAGACGTCCGAAAGCATTTAGAGTTGATTAAATCGATTTTAAAATCTAGTTTTTTTTTATGAATTATAGTAGATAATATGATTTGTTTCAATGTTTGAATATCTTATATTAGCTTCTGTAACGCCCCTGAACTGTTACCTTTAATTCCTTTACCGAAGTTGCATGTATTGATGCAAACTTAGGGTAATATTTTGTTTTGTAATGCTACTTTCTTCTTGGAAAATCCTAATTAGGGATTACTATAATTATCTGATACTGAATTTAATAGAGGTAGGAATTTTAGCTGCTGCATCTTAATTTTATTGGACTATTAAAATGCCAAAAGTGCAAAGAAAAAATGAACATTCCTAACATTATTTTGGTTGCATCTTTTTGTGCCTCTTTTCCAATGTCAACACTTTTTGCCCATTTTTTCATGTTCGGCGCTTTTTTGCACTTTTATCTCTTATTCTTCTCTTTTCCCATGTTTTTACTTTCTCCATACGCACTATGTACATAGTGTATAAAGAAAGTATTGCACTCCACCAAAAAATTCGATACCGAGATTTCACCGGAAATATATGTTTTAGGGTCCCCAATATCCAAAAAAAGCATTTTCACAAAAAGGTCCGTGTGTGTGTGTGTGTGTGTGTGTGTGTGTGTGAACACGATAACTCAAAAACGAAAAGTCGGTAAAATACCAAACTTGGTATTTAAGTTTAGTATCTTCCAGGGATGCGACATGAAGATTTTGAGGAAAATCCCCCCACCCCCAACTACCCTTTGCATGGAACTTTTTTCGAAAATTTTGATTTTCTCAAAAATGGCTCTAACGATGTTGTTTAAAATTTCGTATATTAAACATATTTACCTGACAAATAAAATGTATATCTTGAATTTTCTGGGAATAGCCTCTGAAGAGTAGTTTATTCTGGATGAATTTTACTAAATTTTGAATAACTGCTAAACCGTAAGAGATGGACAAAAACTTACTACACAAAAAATGTAGAGCACATTAAAGCACACAATTTATGTTATATACATTTTTTCGTGGAGTTCGTCGTTTTTGTGACATTCCTTATTTTTGGTTTCTGCTTGAAAAACATATACTTTTCTCATACAGGAACTTGTCAACTCCTATCCATATAGACAAAGGAGCTTCATTGAAATAGCAACCAGCTTTTGACTATCAGTTTAACCTACAGTTGTCCCTTATTTCGCTTCTACTGACAAGGAAGCGAGTAATTAGACTATTTCTGCTAGTTTTTTCTGATTAGCATAAAGTAAATAGAAGTATAAGCTTTTTAAGAATTATTTGTTGCAGGGATATGGAGAAAGTCATGTGAATGGTACACATAAGATTTTTTTATATAAACTTTAAGAATGGAAGTATAAAATAAATGGGCGCATATCCTGCTTAGTGAAGGAAAGTAAATCCGGAGAAGACCTTAGACAAAACTCCTGATGCTGAGGATATTGCAACAATTTTTTACTAGTGCTTAATGCTTGTTCTTACTACATGGGGCACTACAGCCGTTGGGCACTGATGATAAATGATTTGAAATATTTTAAGCAGTCCTTCTGATAAATGAACAAATATTGTGTCATGATCTGTCATGAAACTGTTCTTGGTACTTTTTGAAATGAATATTTACGTCTAAAATTTGCACCTTTATTTCACCTTTTCCAAATAAATTAGGGCCCCCCATTTTTTTGCAACTAAAATTCCTAACAATAATAATCACGAATAATGTACCAGTGGTCATCTTTGTCAACATGTACCTACAATCCACGGGGAGGGAAGGACTCTAAACTTATAGTGGTGACCTCAAGTATTATATATCAAGTAGTTGGCTGTACTACGAATCCTGGGCTTAAAGCATTTACAACATTGTAAGTCGTCATTGAGGTTTACATCTCAAAATAATTTGAGATCACCTTGTATGCTTTACCGGGAAACATGCGAGGCAGTTGAGAAATTCAATGCTATGCCGACATGTTGCCATGGTAGTTTAATGGTAGAGCAACCAGCTAGAGACCGAGAGATCCGCGGTTCAAATCCCCTGCTATGGCATTGAATTTTTCAGCCTGACTCTACCTATCCAATAATTCCAATGTTTAATAAACAATGTATGTTACATATTGTCTTTTTCACGATAGTGTGTGAAATTACAACTTGATATTTTTACGTGTTACGAAACTTCACTTTACGCACTGAAAATTTAATTGTACGCACTGTCGTGCAAAAAAGTATATTTAATTTGCTTTGTTCCACAGAATAATTCACATTACTCCAAAGTTATGCAATTGTTTAGTTTTCTATGCTAAAAAACCAACATTTCTTACCTAAAAATCTCATTGTAGCTCTTTTATTAAATTTTGTTCTTCTGTTTTACGCATCTTTCGTTTAACACGCTAAACATTCTTTCCTTACTCGCTACATTTTCTTTCAAGGTGAATGATTGCATTTATTTCAATGCTGGTGTCGGGAAAACGTTAACAGGTATTTTACTGTCACACCAGTGTTTGATAGTGTTTGATAATTATACACCGTAAACATTTAGTGTAGTTTCCTTTGAAAGCTTCCAGCCTCAAAGTCAGTTTTGGCATTATGAGCATCTTTTCTATACAGGAGATATCGGCTTGCGTCCATACTTAATAATCTTATACGTCTCTATTGATTGAATTTCAAATTGAAGCTGCAGTAAATAAATGGCGTGTTATTTATGGACGCTCTTTAACTACCGTGGTTTTCAGCGTCCTTCTATATTGGGCGAGAAAGACCGCTTAATTTTGCTCAGAGGCCTCTCTATCAGGCTTGAGGTTCTTTTACGTGGCGTAAATCTACGACACGGGACCAACGGCTTTACTTCCCTTGCGAAGGAAGCCATGATAAGGATTTTTACACCCGAAAAAATCCATTGTCCTCCGCCGGGTTTGAACCCGCGACCTTGGGTATATGAAGTTAGCATGGTAACCTAAGTATTACACCACGGAGAGCGACAAAACTGTAGTGGAGGTTGTTCCAGCTTGGGTGCACGCCTAAGAGCAGCGAAATACTCACGACTTGCAGGAGTGTGCTTCGGTATGCATATAACTCAGCATTGAGAGCAGCTGTCATCGGAGCTGAATGAAGTTGCAGGAAGCGCAAGCACTTCTGCGATGGCCTTCTTCCAGTGATAATCGATTATCACATTCCACCTCCAGCTGGGATTCGAGGATTGTAGGTAGCTACTCTGATTCAACCGAATACAGTTGGAAGTGCCTGCTGTAGTCATTGATCTTAAAACATTGGCGGACATGTTTAATCTTTTCAGTTTTGGTTGTGGCAAATGTATGCTTGAACTGTTTGGGGTTTCATAATCCAGTGGTTTTCATGTTTTCACACAAGGCTATAAGAACAAGGTTTCAGACACATTTGAGGATTTTTAGGATATGAACAAACAATAATTTCCTTTTACTCAATAATTGGCAATTTTTATTTGAAAATTTGTCTGCTTAACTAATACACGGCACTGTAGTTTTAAAAATATTTTGTGCAAAATTGTAGTCAGATAGTTCTCTTGAATCTCAAACCAAATC
This sequence comes from Hymenopus coronatus, assembly GCA_030762935.1. Taxonomy (NCBI): domain Eukaryota; kingdom Metazoa; phylum Arthropoda; class Insecta; order Mantodea; family Hymenopodidae; genus Hymenopus; species Hymenopus coronatus. The sequence goes on from CM060897.1 coordinate 37,228,193, forward strand.
GGTTATCTTTTTTTAAAGCTCACAATAAAATTCAGGCCTGTTGATGTTAAATATTTAGTACTTATGCTGATACAACGTTACAACATATTTACACTACAATTAAAAGTGACAATACAGGCTAAAAGTGTGACACTGCAGACTAAACACTGCGGTGCCATATAACTAATTCATAACATAAATGGAAAAGAGAAGGCGATACTTATATTCTACTGAAGAATTATCACATTACCAATACATTTGTTTTCTCTATTGTAATTGCAGTCAGTGTAATTTATTATGATAAACCTCTCGATCTGGACCTCTCAAATACATAACATTTCGTGCGTACAAACCTAGATTCGTAGTTGCTGTGCACCGTGCTTCGGTCCCGCTCGTTTCGGGCATTTCCCAGACATGAAGAAACTGCGGAGAAGGTGAGGAAGGGAAAACCGGTGGAGCGAGCGGGGTAGACGTAAGGAAAGAGAGAATGCAAGAATGGGGTTTGCACCATGATCATCCTAGCGCAGACTCATTATGCACCTTGCGCCGTGCAATGTTCCGGTGCAAACATCCTGAGAGATCCTGCTCTAGATAATGTTCTAATTTATAAAGAATGTTCTCTTTAATATTCAGTACAATATGCCAGTTTGACCCACGTGTGGAGTAATATAGCCCTACGTTTGCGCTATTTAGATTTTTATGTTTATTCGCCGTTTATACCGACATCTGTTTCAAAAACTATAAGAGTTTAGAATTATACACTAATATAGAATTATTAGTATTGCTAATGGGTAGGTCTTGCTTGGTTTACAAGTAGATAACTATACAGAACAAAATGTCTAATCATGGATTTTGCAAGCGTTCATCGGTTAGAGATGAAGTGACTATATCCCTTCTGTTGGTGTACCGAACTTTTATTGTGAATACGTGGAAATGAACTTAGTACCAACATTATGGAGCTGAGTGTACTCAGATGAGATCCGCAGTTAAGCTGAAGTAGATTTTCAGCAGTCCGGAAGATTATGAGGTACAAAATATACCTCTTCAGTGTTTTTGAGGTTATTCGCAGCGGAATGAACGATTTATTTGTGGAAATGGTGCATTAATGCTTGTTATAATGAACACGTGCTTTGTCCCGAATTTATATAGATTTATTTAACAATCATTTCCATAAGTATATGTTTCGATTTTAAAGCACTGCTTACTCTGGTTCCGACGATTGTCATGTAACAGTATAACAAGAATAATTTATTTAGTGACAAAAATGTAAATGGCATGTTGTTTATGGACGCTCTTTAACTACTGTGGTTCTCAGCGTCCCATTCTAAATTGGGCGCGAAAGACCGCTTAATTTTGCTCAGAGGCCTCTCTATCAGGTTTGAGGTTCTTTTACGTGCCGTAAATCTACAACACGGGACCAACGGCTTTACTTCCCTTCCGAAGGAAGCCATGCTAAGGATTTTTACACGCGAAAAAATCTAGCGTCCTCCGCCGGGTTTGAACTCGTGACCTTGGGTATATTTAGTGATTTATTGCATGAATGTATATATACGGTGAAAATGTCATATCTGTTAAAATTTGTCTTCCATTCACATGTCTTTCTCTACATCTCTGCAACAAATTATTCTATTTACTTCGTCTAATTGAGAAAAAAATAGCAGAAATAGACTTATTACTTACTTCCTTGTACGTAGAAGCGAAATAAGGGGGTACCTTAGGTTAAAGTGCTAGTCAAAAACTGGTTGCTAAGTTCCTTTGTCTGTATGGACACGAGTTCACAAAGTCCTGTATGAGAAAAGTATAAGCTTTTTATAGCTGAAACCAAAAACAAGGACTATCTCAAAACAATCAACTCCACGAAAAAAAATGTATATAACATATATTGTGTGTTTTAAAGTGCTCTACATTTGTTGTGTGGTAAGTTTTTGTCCATCTCTTACGGTTTAGCAGTTATCTAAAATTCCGTAAAATTGACCCAGAATAAAGTAGTCTTCAGAGGCTGTTCCCAGAAAATTCAAAATATACACTTTATTTGTCAGGTAAATATCTTTATTATACGATATTTTAATCAAAACCGTTAGAGCCTTTTATTAGAAAATCAAAATTTTCGAAAAAAGTTCCATGTAAAGGGTAGTTTTGAGTGGGAAGATTTTTCTCAAAACCTTCGTGTTGCATCTCTGAAAGATACTAAACTTAAATACCAAGTTTGGTATTTTACCGACTTTTCGTTTTTGAGTTATCGTGTTCACAGGCACACGGACACGCTGACACACGGACACACACAGGGACCTTGTTCTGAAAATACTTGCTTTGGATACAGGGGACCCTAAAACATATATTTCCGGTGAAATCTTGGTATCGAATTTTTTGGTGGAGTGCAATGCCTTCTCTATACACTATGTATATAGTACGTATAGAGAAAGTAAAAATGATAACCTAAGGAAGGAAAATGCATGTACTAGTGACTCTAATATATCTCTAACTCACCCACGTGCACATTTTAAAACACTTTCTTAAAAACCATCCAGACATGCCAACAAATTCCTCAATTTTATTAATATTGCTCAATATTTACTTCTTTAGATTACCTTTTTTATTGCGATTCTGTTTACTAAAATTACTTGATAGTTTTTGGAAGCTCTAGATAGTAATTATCAATGCACTGAAAGTAACACATTTTACCATATATTTGCAGTCTTATTACTTTTAAGGTATTCTGTGCTCTTACAATATAGTGTGTAACAATTAATCGTCAACGCCTACACGTGTATTGGCTGTAATTTGAAATGCCATGTGACCACGTTTTCGGGACCATGTCTGGCGATTAAATGGCCGTAATATGATATTCATTGCATGGGATATTATAATGAATGCAATTTTTAATGCGTTGTGCTGTTTTTATAAATGTTCACGGATTTAAAGTTCTTGAAAATATTTTTCTGTTACTTAATGATATAAATTTACAGAAACGAGCATAATCATTGATGGGGGAAATTATTATGCTCATATTTTATCGGAATTAACCTAATTAAAAACTCTCCTTGAGAATTAATGCTTTTTGGAAGACCCCAAAAGGTCAAGATTTTAAATAGGTCTACCATCGAACTACTTACATGAAGTTTACGTTTATATGCTTCATAATACTGGGCGATGGGCATAGAGCAGAACAGATTTCATGCCTCTTCACCGCCGGTGGTGAAGCACGAGGCTTCAGTGTAAGTTGAATCTGCGAGTGGCCCCTGGTTTCCCTCGATTTAGCGCCTTGCAAGTTTTATGTCTAGGGGAATTAATAGAGAAAATTTACAAAACAATCCACATCCTTTAGAGGAAATTATAAATTACTGCCAAATCTCAGAGGGAACTGTAGCCTGAAATGGCCAATTTCATAAGATGGTGCAAGGAACGCTTGAACAATGAAGGGAGGTACTTCCAAGATCCCTTAGCTTGATATATGTGAGCTCAGTGAGCACAGCAGGCAGCACCGCCGGCCGGCTAAGAGTCGCGAAACCTGTTCTGTTCTATGCTGATCACCCATTACAATAAATAGCACAATTAAACGGAAATTACTGGCGTTTATGCAGAGATTTACATGATACTATTAGTTGTGAGAAAGAAAAGGATTAGAGTTAGCTATGCTTTTACCCAAGGTTTATTTATTTGCATTTTTAAGTGGAATAATACTTTTAATTGTGTCTGTTAACACTGCAATCGCGCGGATGAAAAAATGCAATTGGAGCTTCCGACTGAATAGTCTGCATGTTTACATACCGAGCAAATGACTCTGCGGTAAAATGTGAGACTCGTATTTGGGGGGTTCGATTCCCGTTTTCCTCTTGGTTTTTCCAGGCCGGTAGATGAATGCTGGGGTGATTTCTGTGATACCGCGAATTTCTCGTCAACTCGTTTCCTTAGTATGTCTCAGGACATTGATCAGGTGTGTGGACGGAATGGTGGTGGAATTCGCTTTGAGTAACTGTCTGTCCAGGCGTCCGATGTAGGGCACACACCAGAGGAACTTTTCCTTGGGGAGGGAAGCTTGTGGGTGTAACCCCACCGACATCGAGATCAAACATCTTGAGACGTAAGGAACTCCTGAGTCTGAAATGCTGCCCCGATGTAACCCCCTCCTCTGTGCCCGCTTCATCCAGTGGTTTAGTAAGTACACTGCATTTAAATAAAATGCAGTTGTTAAAGTACATTTCTACGACAACATCCCGCTTTTGTTCTACTAGTAAGTTGCCATCAGGCCCCTTTCCTTGCGCCTGTAAATTGAACTTCGAGAGTTGGGACCGTATTACAGCACACTGTAAGGAGTGGTTTTGCGTTTATTTGTATTATATTTATTGTTATTATTTACTATTTATTGTTGAGTGGTCATGAGGCGAGGGTCGCTGTTCATGCTGTGACTTTCTGTGGCTTTGTCCCCAACTCTTTCGTTATGTTTCGTTCGTAAAACAGGGAAATGAACTCGAGGGAATGAATGTGAAAGCCTCCAAGAAATAGTTCCAGAACTGTTTACAGAACCATCCCTAGAAAACAAGGCATGGTGGTAGTGGTACATTTCTAATTTAAGGTTGCTTTATTTACAGAAAAATACTGGCAACCATCTCTAATTCACTGTAACTAGAAATTGATTTAAATTACATCGAAATCATATTTTAAATTATGGCGGTTATATTTCACGTATTTTGCACGTTTTATATCTACATACCTGTTTAACTAAATGCAAGTGGTAGAAAGTAAAGTATATAAATATAATGTTTTGCAAACATATTCCGTATTTTAAGCTCAACATATGAAAATATGTTAGGAATAAAATTAGATTGTATGCGCTGAACAATCTGCGTTTTAGGTTACCATTTTAGCTCTATCTATTACTTAGTAAATGCTAAAGCTGTACTAATGGCTTTCTTCGAGGCGAGTTGCTAAATAGCTGACATCTCTAATACAACCTGGCAACGCAGCTCCTCCACTTCTCCGCTTCGAGTGAAATGTCACAGCACTCGTGTTATTTAAATGACACTGTACACACAGATCCCCTGTGTGCTTCCATGCCAAAATGCTCTTTCGCATCTATCTGATGTACTCTATATACATACAAGATTGTGGACGAAAATCACAGGCACTTATCATCTATGAAATGTTTTGCGATCTTACCTATAGATTGAAATATTGGCAAGGCAATAGTAATGTCACGATTGCGATATACGAGTAAAGTTTGCAGACCATTCCCTATCACTGTTTTATATTCAGTTGATTTACAAACATGCCATAAAAGCTCAATTTCTCAAGGAGACATATGAACGCCGTACTTATACCAAATATACACACACAACACGACAGTATAATCATAGCACAATTTGCAGATGCCATCGCTATTCTAAGCAAATTCACTTGGTAATCAATGGTTGATAACCTCAAGCAATTTTGTTAACTTGTTCGGCAACTGATGCAATAAACGGAAAATTAAAACGAATCTGCGCAAAATCAAATTATTTTTGAAGGCGAAGGTATTCTTACTAAACAAACCACGTCACATATTGGACTTGCACTGGACAGAAATAAAAAAAAAAAAAAAAAAAAAAAAGAAAATAGAGAGAATATACAAACAACTTATCCAAAATACTACGACACAACATTTTTCAATTAAAAATCTCCTTCAAGGGTCGTGGCCATTATTACTTCATTTAAAGAGAGTAATATATTTCTCGCTGATAACACCTATTTGGCTACGGCTGAGAAATTTGAAGTCCTGCTTAAGCTCATAAATTGAAATGAATTTAAATCATTCAAAATTGGGTTCTCCGCGCTGCACAGAGACCAGTACACCTCAACGTAGATTTTGATCTTCACTTCTATTATATTGGACTTCATCGCTCCTTTCTGCATCACTCCAATAAATCACTGAATAGCATTCCAACTCACCTTCCACCATGGCGACATCTTCGAAGATCGAAATGCAAACGACATTCAGATTTACTGAAAGATTAAAAAGTTTTACACCAATATAATGAGAACAGCCACTGGTCTACAAACTCAACAAATGTGTCATGTATGTATATATGCTGTTTTACTGTTTCCGTACATGTGTGTTAAATTGAATGTATAATCAAATTAACTGATTGAACAAAAAGTTGAAAGTTGATTTACATAATTTTGATATGTTAAAGTTACTTTGTTTCTATATAAAGTATTCAGCTAAGCATAGTTGCAGGAAAATATGAAGAAATACAACATCTCCCGATAGTCAAGGAAAGGGAATCGCCGCAAAACTTTAAGACATGTCCTGAAGCACAAAGGTTAAGATAACAGTACAGGACCTACGGCAGCAGTGTAGCAGCATAGCAGCACTGAATGCAGCTCCAGTAATAATTTGTTTTCGTGTCATGAGAGAATTTATTTAAGAATTTTATGGAGCAATAACGAAATACACCACGCGTGCATAATCTTGAGGTTTAGAGTGTGAATAAATACTGGCCACACGAACGAACAATTAATAAAATTACCATCAAGATTGCTCTGGTGTTCACACCCTTATATTACTAGTTTTACAACCACTGTTTATTGTTTATTTACACTAAGCTCTTTACAGTATTTATATGGTCTGGAGCTAACCTAAGTTCTAACCCAGGCTATACAAGTTAATAAGAAACACTAATTTCTACAACTATTACAACCAATATTAGACATACTTTAAGAACGTCATAGCATTTTAAGAAGAAGAAATTGAGTTAGCAGAGGAAAATAATTAAAGTCCAACACCAATAGTTAACATTTACTTAATCATTTATAACACCAATTGGTGCTGCTAATATTCACAAGCTACCTCTGCTTTCTCTTTTTCATAACACACACAGACATACACACACACATATTCACACAAAACATACTCCCTTCGTGATTCTTAAGTAAATAAGGATGACGAAGACAGTAACCAACAGTCACTGACACACTATGTAAGTAATTGTAGAAAACATATATAACTGAAGCGAAAATATGAAAGCCATGTAGGATCGTTCTAATAACAATGTTGAAAACCTAATTTTCTTAAGTAGCAAAAGGAGTAATGTAGCAGAATATTGTTCATTTAATTGCATACTATAAAGCAGAAGGATGCATTCCTGTGCAATATACATGAAACACCTAAGCTAAATTCAGGTAAACTTCTATCTCAGAATAGGGACTGAGTACATAAAATGAAATCCCATAAGATCTATACTGCCTTTTTAAGTGAAAGTTTGTTACAGCAATAAAAGTTACAATATTTTAATGCCGAAACCTATTTCGACTTTTGGTTACACATGAAAAGATCGCGTACAGAGCTACTGGCTCAAAATTTTATCTGGAATGCTCTGAAGTTGAAAATCAAAACAATAAAACATAAACAATGACTATTTTGGAGGTTCGTTTTTATTAGTGATTTCCCGGGCGGAATTGTTCAAGAATGATGTCATAGTTGCTGTCTATGGAGGAGTAGTATTCATTTCCGGAAGAAAAACTATCACACGACCTCTACATAGAAATAGCGACTTCTAAATAGAAAAAGCGAAGATTTGCGCAAGAGAAAGCAAACTACGTTGTACTGCTAACTAATACAACCAGCCTTTCCACGTCCCCTCCAATTTCAGAGATGAATAACGCTCAGACTTTACAAGCTGAATATGTACAGAAGACACATTGTGACTAGTTGAGTGTTATTAGCATTAGCATATTAGTGTTGAATATAGGAGCAACGCATAAATGCGATGTAAATCGCTGCATAAATGCAAACCTACTCCGAACTATCAAGTATCAACACCTGCCGCTAGAGGAACGGTATTCAAGTCGTCTCATCAGGATGGTATTGCATCCAATAAAATCTCTGTTCCTGTGCTGAGGGACAGAACGTAAAGTCGCTTCATCGACGAAGACATCTATGACAGACATTTCTTACGCGGGAAATCACATATAAAAACCAACACCTGGTATTACAACTATTTATTCAAGCAACAGGGATCTCTATGTGGAACTGTGTTGCCGATGAAGGAATCCATATTTGTTGTGATTTCATCTAAAACGGCAGTTAGTTGTAACTGTCCTTCATATCCCATAGGACTCCTCTTGAAGGTAACTTTTGAGAGGATAGACACTTCCAGGGGTGTACGCAGAAAGTACAGAGGGGAAGGGGCTGAAACCGAAAACATTAAAACATACGAAATCCAATGTAATGATCATACGAAATCATTCCATAGCCACTTTTACAGACTTGCTAGTGAAGCGAGTACTGGCCAACTAAAAGATTTGACAGGTAAGCATGGCCAAGAAACAATATTTTAAGTATTTACTGAACAAAAGTAAACAGCAACATAGAAACTGAACTCCCCAGCCATTGATATATGTTAACTACTAGATTACGTGGAGACCCACTAAGAAGTTTCGCTACAACTATAGGTGGAGCTCCGTAACCATCTAGCACACTGCAGATAGTCACATAAATGGAGAGTTCCCTTAAATTAATTCTGCCAAGCAATGTAGGAATGATAGGTTTCTGTATCACCCATTATGTACTATTGTTTTAATGGAGATCTTATTGTTTATCTGTTTACTAACTGGCATGTTGTTTAAACTTAGCCTGTAAATATAAAAGAGTTATAGAAAACAAAAAATAACACGTTAATGCTTCGATGTTTTAGTTACGGTATCTGAGAGACGGCTTGAGCCTCCTGAGCCGCTCTACGTACCCCCCCCCCCTACTTTCTTGTGAAGCGATGATGTTTAAACAGCAGAAGTCTGCTTATCTGCAATGCTTGAGAGAATGTGTGTAAATGCTGAGATGGTCAGATTTTTTTTAACCTGTCCGACTATTGAGCGATGTTCAGTTTTACCCAAGTCATATAATCAAACTGATCCATCCATCGTTTTAAATCTTTGTACAATGATTAATTTCACTTTGCAATGTGTGGAAGTAGCACGTCTTGGTGAAACATGCTGTCGATGACTTTCTTGCTGGCCACGACCTCTGAACTGCTGACATTCTCTCCACTTCTTACAGTAGCCAGAGTCGGTAAATGAAGACCTGACCTTTCTGATCCCTTCCTATCATTGGTCCTCTGCTTGACCGTCGTTTCTTCCTCGGAACTAGAGGGAGCTTCCGGAATAGTGTCTGAGGACGAGATGGAGAGATGCAGATTACTTCTGGAGTATCGTTTCTTGGCTTCCTCGTCTACGACTTTGACCGTCACGGCAGTGCTGACGTCGCCATCACCGCCATGAGGTACGATCGTAAAGGTGAGACCATTCTTAGTTGGATTCTGTGCCTCGACTTTGTTGAGCGATGAGCTGGAAATTGCAGCCGTTACAAACGACTTAGCTATCTCCTCTGTCGGGGTGTTTAAAGTTGCCGGATTCATATTACTATCCCTGAAGAATGGTGGTGTTTGTGGGAACGTGGACGAAATTTCTTCTTTAATTTTCTCACTCGCATTACGAATGTTTTCTTCAGAAAAGGAAGTCGTTCCGAGATTATGTCTCCGTTGATCATTGTCTACCTGAAAAGAACAAATTGGAAATGTATGTACATACACATATATATTTACATTACATTGTGAGATATGAAGCCAACTTGTGCAGATGAAAGACGAAAATATGCTATTGTTGGTCAAAACTTGCAGTATGGCGTATACAAACTAACAAATTAAAATTAATCTTAACTGCACTTAAAAATCTTAGAAAACAAATGAAACCATGAATTAGAACTTTCAAGCCTGAAGGGAGACTAAAAGGCGAAAATTGCCCAAAACTGACTGCTTAGTTTTTTAAGGTGTTATTAATTGGAATTTCCCTTTTAGCACTGCAGAGAAAATAAATTAATGGTTCATACACGCTTCGGAGTAGAGTAGTAAGCGTTATCCTAATTTATAGGGAAGATTTTGATCTACAATTCGCACTACTGTTAAGTATGGCAGCTTTTTAAGTTCCACGTGGTTTCTTTACAGGTGTGTGAGAGTGTATTTTCTTCATTTTTACTTTCTCTGTACGTACTATATACATAGTGTATAGAGAAGGTATTGCATTGCATCAAAAAATTCGATACCGAGATATCACCGGAAATATATGTTTTGAGACCCCCTGAATAAAAAAAAACATTTTTAGAAAAATTGTCCGTGTGTGTATGTGTGTGTGTGTGTGTCTGTGGGCAGTATAGCTCAAAAACGAAAAGACCGTTAAATGCCAAACTTGGTATTTAAATTTGATATCGTCCAAGGATACAACACGAAGATTTAAAAAAAATCCCCCCACCCCAAACTACCCTTTACATGGAAAAAAATTAGAACATTTTGATTTTCTTAAAAATGGCTCTAACAATTTTGATTAAAATATCATATACTAAAAATATTTACCTGATAAATAAAATGTATATCTTGAATTTTCTGGGAATAGCCTCTGAATTCTACTTTATTCTGAATGAATTTTACGGAATTTTACATAACTGCTAAACCGTAAGAGATGCACGAAAACTTAAAACACAAAAAAATGTAAAGCACGTTAAAACACGCAACTTACATTATATATAATTTTTTTTTCTAGGAGTTGATCGTTTTTGAGATATTCCTTGTTTTTGGTTTCAGCTTTGAAAAACATACTTTTCTCATGCAGAAATTTGTCAACTCCTGTCCATACAAACAAAGGAACTTCAGTCACATAGCAATCAGCTTTTGACTGTCACTTTAACCTATGGTACTCCCTTACTTCGCTTCTATTAACAAGGAAGCAAGTAATAAGACAATTTATGCTAATTTTTTCTCGATTAGATGATACAAATAGATTAATTTGTTGCAGAGATGTTAAGTAAGTCATGTGAATGGAACACATCAGATTTTTTTCTCTGAGCAGTTTTGTTGTGAATTATATTTACTGGTATAAGTATCACATTTTCTGCATTACACGTTGAATTGCATTTTAGGATAATCAAAAACAACCTTTAAATGATGTTGCGGATTTACTTTGGTGTTAATAACAAGGCGGTTATTTTCTTTAAAACTTGCAGATGCAGTTTAAATAAAAGATGCCGTAATTAAGAAACGTACGTTCTTAATAGACGAACTTACTGTATAAAATAGATAATCGTGTCTCTACGTTCTCTAACATATTTAGCCTGATATCTAAAATACGTTTGAGATAAGGGTCATGAAATCAACAGATTTACATCGACAGTACAGGGGTTTTAATACCATCTTAAACTGTTGTGCGATACGACAAGAAATGAAAATGTGGAGGTTATGATTATATTTGAACAAATATTACGGATTTTAACAGTTAAAACATTAAAAGTAATTTAATATACTTCAGTTTTTACAGCACTTGTAAACATATAACTGCAATGTAATCTACAACTTTGATGTATGAACCAAGCTGTCAGTACATATCCCGTAAACTGTAACAGAACAACAAAATGTTGAGTTTCTGAAATAAAAGCATGTGCAGAAACAACTACAATATTGAACTTTACAACAGTGTTGATTCATACATTACTCTGTGGGGAATTTAAAATCTATTTAAACAACTAAGGAATATTAATCTGCAGAAATGAAACTCTTTCAAATAACCATTTATTACACCCCCTCACATGTCTGCACCTGTACAAAAAGTCAGCAAAGTAGCTTAAAATATGCGGAAAATAGAAACCACATCCAACAACCCTTGGGGTATTTTAAATGCATGATCAATAACCGGAAAATTCACAGGTTCGGTTAGTACATTTTCTGCCTCTTTGGAAGTCAGATGAAGCAGCCGCTTGATACTGACATTTCGTTGATGTAGTATGATTATTCCTTTACGTATCTATTTATTGATGAGGAGGATAAAATATTTATTTAGTACAATCAAGTACTTTTGATTTCCAAAAGTTACATGGGTTTTCCCGAGTCTAGACAAGCCATCTTAGTCCTTGCCTGGTAACAATGACAGCGGTGATGCCATACTTTATACCAGATCTTCTCAAATGTATGAAATCACACTGTGCAAACCGATGTTAGAGATGCTGTGCACCGTGCATCGCTCCGCCTCGGTTAGCCTCACACATTTCACAGTGAGGAAGAAAGATGGAAAAGATGAGGAAAGGGGAGACGGACGTAACGTGAGATAAGAGTAGAAGAGATAGATAGAGAGAGAGAGAGAGAGAGAGAGAGAGAGAGAGAGAGAGTGAGAGAGAGAGAACATCATTGCTCAAATCCAGGAGTGCGGCTTTGCACTCTGGTCAACCTAGAAAGCTCGTTTTATACCACACGCTATGCAATACACCGTCGCAAATACCCTGAGAGGCCCTGCTTTATACGTTGCAGGTGAATTTTATTAAAATGAATCTTCTTCTTGGTCTTCTTCAGTGGATACCCTCCTCTTTGTAGTTTTACTTTCCCTAAGGACTTCTAAGCCAATGTCTTTGGTCAGTAGTCTGTCAAGGAGCAAGTATATTTTGAACCATAGCATATCCCGATGCCGGTATAGCGGTGAAGTAGAACTAAATTTAATGTAGGAAAATTCGTAAATGAAATTATTCACCCAGTATTCACCTAGCGACCGAAGAAATCTGCGAAGAAACCTTCCGTCAGGTTGGACGACCAAGGGTTTTGTACCCAGGCTCCCGAATGCCAGTCGCATTCGATACTATGGCGACACGCTCGGATTAAAGGGAGACTAAATGGCTAAAATTGCCTGTGATTTTACTTTTTTACATAGTACACGGTACGTAGGTAGAAAAGGTATTGCACTCCACCGAAAAAATGATACAGAGATTTCACAAGAAACACATGTTTTAAGGTTCCTGCATCCCAAAAATATTTTTAGAAAAAGGTCCGGTCATTGTGTCTGTCTGTGAACACAATAACACAAAAACGAAAATTCGGCAAAATACCAAACTTCGTATGTAAGTTCAATATCTTCCAAGGACGCGACAAGAAGATTTTGAATAAAATCCCTCCACCACTAACTACGCTTTACATGGAAACATTTAGAAAATTTTGATTTTCTCAAAATTGACTCTAACGATTTTGATTAAAACATCCAATTATTAAAGATATACTCTATAAATAAAATTTATACTTTAAATTTTTGAGGCCTCTTAAGACCTCTTTATTCTTGATGAATTTTGTTGAATGTTGCATAACTTGTAAACTGCAAGCGATAGACAAAAACTTGCTACAGAGATCTTGTTAAAACTCAAAATCTGTGTCATATACATTTTTTTCGTGGAGTTGACTATTTCTGAGGTAACCCTTGTTATTGGTTTCAGTTTTAAAATACTTAACACTTTTCTCATACGGAATTTATCAACTACTGGCAATGCAAAGAATCGGATTTCAACTACATAGCAACCAGCTTTTAAAAAATGTTACTTTCGCTCCAGCCTAGTGTATTCCGTTATTACTCTTGTACTTACAATAAAGCAAAAATAAGACCAATTCTGCTAATGTTTATCTCGTTACAGAGTTGTAGTGAAAGTAACATGAATGGAGCACATCAGATGGTTTATGTGAAGTCTTGTAAATTGGAATCTGCTCTTTAATTTGATGGAGCAGCTGGAGGTCGGCGTCGGACAATTGGAGAGGTAAATAGAGAAAAGTAGACACGGAATCAGCCTTTCCTAGCGCAAATTCCGGAAGCGCTGTCGTCAGATAACCAGCACCTTCTGGAAGTTTTCGTTCACCGCGCTTCAGAACATTCTGTGACATCTGTTGAGACGTGGAATGCGTGGTGCTCCTGCAAGAGATTGGAAACGTCTTGTGTTCTATTCTCCAGTGAGAGTGAGCCATCCGAAGAAGAGGCTATATCATAAATACTTTTCTTGATTCTTTTTCTAATACTTTTTCTCGGATATGTTTGTTACCGCAGACGGGAGGAGAGGTTTGCATTGCTTTTACGAAGTCAAAACTTAAATTATACCGCAAAAGGCAGTAAGTTGCAGTTTTCATCATTGGGTTTTCCAGGTTAATCAACTCTTGATTTAAGGGGACAAGGTACTCAGAAATGTAAAACATAACATTGTTTGTTTTGGACACTAATAAAACCTCTATTATTTCTAGTTTCAAAAAATGTGTACTTTTGACGGGTTAACAACATTTTAATGAATTTAAATGTAATTTAAATGCTAGTCTGCATTTCTTTAAAGCTGTTTTGCAATGCCCTCTTTTAGAACATTTGTATATTTAAATTCAATTTTCTCAAAACAGCATTTTTGGATACTTGTGTACATTTTTCTCAGAAACCATTGGAGCTGGAAAACTAAAATTTTTAGCACATATATATGTACAACATTTACAAAGTTCATAGTTGAACTTACTGTTCCGCTATCGTGATGTTATATAGGTTCTGTCTCATAAGTAATGTCGTTTTTTAAGCAAAACAATTATTTGAAATGTGTTCTGGCAAGCAATTAACCAATCTTCAAAGTACAGACCATTAGATTCCATGGTCTTGAGCCATCTTTCAGAGAGGTTTATTATCCCACGATGGTACCAGTCTCTGGTTTTTGATGCGAAGAATTCGGCGAGACCCACTTGCACTGCTTCAATGTTGTCAATATTTCTTCCATGTAGAAAATGAGCCATGGATCGAAAAAGATGATAATCTGATGGTGCGAGATCAGGGCTGTATGCTGGGTGTGGTAGCTATTCGATTCCTCCCAATTCCTGAATTTTTTCCATGGTTGTTCATGCAGTATGGGGTCTTGCATTGTCCTGTTGCAATAGAGCTCTATTTCGGTTAACTAATGCTGGGTATTTCCGTCTCAAAATTGCATGAACTCGTTCCAGTTGTTGAGAATAAAGATTCGCATTAATCACCCGCCCGTTTGGAATAAACTCTCAGTGAATGACACCTTCAAAATCCCACCAGACACACAACATTACTTTGGGACCGAACCGATTTTTTTTAATGATGACTTTGGCAGGTTGGCAGGGATCAAGCCACTATTTCGAGGCATCAGGGTTTCGGTAATATACCCATTTTTCATCGTAAGTGACAATTCTCCTGACAAATCTATCATCCATGGATTACGGATAAGCTGACGACAGATATCCACTTTACGTTGAGCCTGTTGAGGTGTCAGTTCATGAGGCACAGATCTGCAGCTTCTGTATGATTTTCCAAGTGTCTTAATGTGGCGACGTATGGTATCTTTTGGTGCACAAGTTCTTCTGAAATCCTAGTATTTTTTTTTTTTTTTTTTGTGCGGATTTTCTCGCAAAACTTGGCGTGTACCCTCAATATTTCATACTTTAGGTCTTCCAGAACGTGGTAGATTTTTAGTGTTTTCGTCTCCATTGTTGAAACGTTGGAACCATCGTTGTGCCACACGCTCACTAACACCTTCTCCTTCCACTTCAATATTCTTAGAGCTGCGGCAGCGGCTTTATAATCTTGTTTACAGTAGTGCTTTAGAAGGACTCGAAGTTCAAACTTTGTTATCTCCATTTTGTGATTGTTTATTAACAACTGAAGACTGATACATCCTCGCAATGTACGCAACACTAGCCTTGGCATCCTGTAAATAGCATTGCCAAACTAAAGAAATCCAATACATTTTCAAAACACCAAAATCAAAAAAACCGACATTACTTATGAGACAACCTAATATTATGTATTTATCATATTAAGAAGGCAAAAACATTGCAAATTTGCCACATTTTTACTTTTTTGAATTCGCAAATATATTTATTTTCTAATTTATACTGAAGTTGTATCATAGCTAAATAACTGAGGTTCAGTAGATAGCATGCAAAAATGTGATTATGAATTTCAAGTAGTATCACAGAAAAATGTACATGAATTCACATGTTTTAAGACAAAGTTGTATTACTTTTCTACTGAATGAAATACTTTTTATAGACTCAACCACATAAGATATCAATGCAAATAACTACTTGAAATAATATTGTCATGATTTATAAAATAACTCCTACAAATTTCTGGAAAAACAATTGAATACTTTAAGAGCAGTGGTAATTCAACTCACTTAAGGGGTAATTTCCGCAAGTTCAGACTACTTTATCCCCTAAAAAGCCCATTGTGAGGTCGGCATATTTAACACATTTACTTTAGGCGTATTTCACTGAAAGCAACTTATACCGCACTTTAAGGGCAGTGTTAGTGCTGGTTGTCTTGGACTTGCTTCGGCCATTTGGAAGTTAAAATTACTGTTTGGATCGTTAAAACCAAAGTAAACTGAAATGAGATTACACAGTTAAACGCCAAGTGGTAACACTGGAGCATGGGCAAAGATGCTCGGTTGTCCCTTTGGCAAAGCACACCCTTCTTGAATCGGGACCGTTCGTGGCACCAGGAGTGCAGAGCTCAAGAAAAAGTGTGCGAGGTATTTCATTACGCCGCTAGGTCGCGAAGAAAATAAAGCTACATAACTAATTGAAGTGATAGTGAAAATTAGAACAAGATCACAGTGAAGTGACGGTGAAAACTGGACCCAGAAAGAATATTTTATTATTGGGAGCATTAAATATACTTTCTAAAAATATTATTGCTTTCTCTAACACGTATGTATAATGCGTATAGTAGATAGAGAAGGTGTTCTTTTTCACTAAAAAATTCGATGCCGAGATTTCACCGGAAATACATTTCGTTATAAATATAAAGAAATTAGCACTAATCAAATGTTTAAGAATTTGACTCTATATCCACCTAACATTCCATATTCTTTCAATGCAATCGCGAGAAACAACTGAATATCGACTATAAATTGAAAAACTGAAACGGTTAATAACGGATAACTCGGAAATAGATGTCAGAAAAAAAAATGTTATTATTTGAAGTAAATTGCGCGTTTGAAAGATATCTACAATTTTTGTGTGGTACATACGCTTTTGTCTATCACTTACCATATACCAGTTGTACAATATTTCACAAAATTGCTTTAAACGATTTAGACACACATTTTATCTTTCATCTATAATTTGTGGTATTTTAATAAAAATCGTTAGAACTTTTTTATGTTTCATGTAAAGGGTAGTTGGAATGGGGAATTTTTTTTTAAAATACTGAAAGATACCGAAATTAAATATCAAGTTTAATATTTTATTGTCATTTCGTTTTACTTTCTCTACTTCTTACATAGTACATAGTATTGTATTCCACCGAAAAATTCGATACCGATATTTCACTGGAAATACGCGTTTTAGGATTCCTGCATAAAAAAGATTAGACAAATATCCGTACGCGCACGAGTTTATGTGTGTCCGTGTGTCTGTAAACACGAAAAGTCAGTTAAATAACAAAGTTGATATTTAAGTTCAGAATCTGTGAAGGATACGATTTGATTTTCTCAAAAATGCCTCTAACGAGTTTTATTAGAACACTGTATTTTAAAGATACACGACAAGTAAGATGTGTATCTTTAACTTTCTGGGAATAGTCTTTGACGTCCTCTTTCTGAATGACTTTTGTATATCTGATACACCGTAAGAGATAGAAAAAAGGCTACTGCTCAAAACATGTAGTTCTCGTTAAAACATAATTTATGCCATGCTTTTATTTGTGGAGTTAACCATTTCTGAGATATTCCTTGTATTGGATTCAATTTTAAAATATTTAAACTTTTCTCAAACGGGAATTTGCATTCCTGCTTTTTTTGTTTTTTGTTTTGTGTTTTTTGTTTTACTTCTGGTCATGCTGGAGAACGTATTTCAAGTCAATCGCGTAGCGACAGCTTTTAAAAGATTTGACTTTTTATAGTGAAATCTTATAAGGAACTAAGCAAGAAGACCATTTAATCTCTTGCATGAAGCACATAGAAGAACACTCTTTGTAAAATAGTTTGTTTGCAGAAAAGGTGAGAGAAAGCCGTGTGAATGGAACACATATTTTCTAAACATGCTTCCTTTCGGATTTAGGTCTTGAAAACATGCAAATCTATTCTGTGAAATCTCGGTTATTTACATTTTGGTTGGGATGCAATACCTTCTCTACCTACTATGCATATTATAGAGACTAAAAATGTTGTATGATGTTCTTCGAAATAACAAAATGAGTAATAAGAATAACCGAATTGCTTTTAAAATAATAGTTTTGTATAACAGGCTATGGCTGCACTTGCCTCAATACTTTAGTAATACTTATATAATACTTTAGTCCACATTCAAAATATTTATATTAATATAAATTAAGTTGTATGTTCTTTCAAAAATATTTTATCTATTTGCTAGTCCAAGCTCAAATTGGGTTGAGTAACTCTGGTTTAGACCGTTATAACTTCCTATTTACAATATTATTATACTCGTACAAACTATTTTACTGCATTCAGTGGGGAGAATGTGCTCGTGAAATCTGTGCTTTAAATACCCTTGTAATATTGCTTGTCGTTCACATAAAATTCAGGCAACAGAGCCACGTTTGGTTATATCTTATAATCGATGTGATCTCTGATAGCAAAATTCCGGGTTGCAGAATACTGGGGGAACACGGTGCAGCAGACATTAGCTAATCCAATTACGACAGCAAACGAGTTGGGGAAAATCGATACTGCACTAATTCAATCTTCCATGACGCTGCCATCTTCAGATATTGACAGCTGGCAGAAACGACGGGAAAACTGTTTTATATTACGTATGTTATCTTTATGGTGTTCGATCTTCAACGATTGTGCTGCAAAAATCTGGTTTCAACAAACACATTTCTAGTTAATTATTGCTCTTTTTTCTTTTTCTTTTTAAATTAATTTTACATATGATTTTTTCCTGATGAAAAGTGACTTCATAAATTTCAAAATATATAATTGTTAGCGCTCATTCTTATACACTTTAGGAGTGTAACTTTGAAAAATCCCAAAGATTTAATTTCTTCATACTTACCTAAGTAAGCAGTGTATTCCATTGTATTGAATGCAATACTCCGTGGTGTAATGGTTACCATGCTAACTTCATACACCCAAGGTCGCGGGTTTAAGCCCGCCGGAGGATGATGGATTTTTTCGGGTGTAAATATCCTTAGCATGGCTTCCTTCGGAAAGGAAGTAAATCCGTTGGTTCCGTGTCGTAGAGTTACGGCACACAAAAGAACCTCAAGACTGATAAAGAGGCCGCTGAGCAAAAGTTAGCTATGTTTCACGCCTAGTATAGAATGGAACTAATGAACACCATAGCAGTTAAAGTGCGTCCATAAATAAAACTCCATTTTTATTTCCCATAGATCAATATCGAGATGTCATAGGAAATACACTTTAAGCTCAACATTTTACGTTTAGGACATTAATTCAGTTTAGAAAATTCTCTACTTCAAATTACTATTTCGGCATTTATTATTTTCTCAAAAAATAACTACCGAATTTGATTAAAATAACGCATTTTAATTGATATGGGCTAAAAAAACAAATATCTTGGATTGTCTGTGAATTACCTGTGAAACACCTTTTATTTGATTGAATTTTTAAAATTTGGAAACCTTAAATAGACAAACATCTATACGAAGTAGAAATCAATTGTGCCATTTTTCACAGTTTCGCCCGTTTTCAAAATATTCCGTGTTCAAAATCTAGATATTTCTTAGGCGTCCAAAATTGAAATGTAATGAACAATCCTTTCAGGAAAGCAGCGTACAACTCAAAACAAGTGGATAATGATGATGGTAGACTGCCTCCGTAGTCGAGTGGTCAGCGAGCTGACTTCTTACCCGGAGGTCCCGGGTTCGATTCCCGGCTGGGCGGGGAATTTTTTTTTATCCAGAATTATTCCCTATCCCCCACAGAGTCTGGAAGTTTGTATGCGTGTTTGAGTAAAACAAAAAAATGATTTAAACCAACTAAAAAAGAACCTACAGACAACGAGCTGTTTCAAGTGGAAAGCTCCCGATATGACCTTAGATGTTAAATGAAAAAAAAAATATGGTGGTATTGTGGTATGTAACGAATTTTTTAAGCGCCGAAGCAGGATGTATTTTGCAGTTCGATGGCATTTGCGAGCAATATTCAGAAGCGTATGCAGTGTTTCGATGCACCCAGTTTACTGTTAGTGCAATACTAGGCTGCTGTTTGTTTTAATGGAAGACAATCTAAAGGCAACAGTCAAATCATTGCTCACAGTTTTCGGTGTAAGTTTAGTAAATATTTCCGACTTTTAAGCCCAGTTGTCGCGTAAAACTGGATGTATGACGTGGAGAGTGTCTTCAAACCACGAAATAACAACTCTTGCTATAGTCAAAATGCATCTAAGATATTTGAGAATACATGAAATTAAATATGTTTTCGTGTGTGGGGTATGTGATTACTGAAAATATCAGAATAGCCATATTGAAACATCTGATGTTTTACATTCACGTGACTTTCTCTACATCTCTGTAACAAATTATTGTTGAAAGCTTATGCTTCTATCTACTTCATGCTAATCGAGATAAACATTAGCAGAAACGTTTCCTTGTTAGTAGAAGAGAAGTAAGAGAAAACACTAGGCTAAAACGATAGTCAAATCTTTTAAAAAGCTGGTTGCTATATGGATGAAATACGTTTCTTGCATTTTCAAGAGCTGAAAAATTCCCGTGTGAATAAAGTTTAAATACTTTAAAACTGAAGCAAACAACAAGGAATATCTCAAAAATTGTCAAATCCAAGGGAAAAAAATGTACATGGCATAAATTGTGTGTTATAACAAGATCTATATTTTCTGTATTGCAAGTTTTTGCCTATCTTACGCATTACTAGTTATGCAAAATTCAGCGAAATTCACCCAGAATAAGGAGATCTTCGTAGGCTATTCCTCAAAAATTCAAGCTTATCGTTTTATTTGTCGTGTAAATATCTGTAATATATGGCATTTTAATCAAAATCATTAAAGCAATTTTTGAGAAAATCAACATTTTCGAAATTTTTTCCATGTAAAGGGTAGTTTAGGGCGGATAATTTTACTCAAAATCTGCGTGTCGCACTCTTGGGAGATGCTTAAAGTAAATACCAAGTTTGGTATTTTATCCACTTTTCGTTTTTGAGTTATCGTGTTCACAAACTTACGGACATACCCACGGACCCTTTTCTAAAACTGTGTTTTTTTTTGGATACAGGGGACCATAAAACGAGTATTTCCGGTGAAATCTTGGTATCGAATTTTTGGGTGGTACGCAGTACCTTCTCTATACACTCTCTATATAATACGTGTGCAGAAATTAAAAATTAAAGTGATTTAACTGTTGTGATTCCCAGCGTCTCATTCTATATTGGGCGTGAGACACCGCTTAATGTTTTGAGAGGCCTCTTTATCAGGCTTGAGGTTCTTGTACGTGCCATAAATCTACGATACGGGACCATCGGCTTTACTTCCCTTCGAAAGGAAACCATGCTAAGGATTTTTACACCCGAAAAAATCCATCGCCCTCCGCTGAGTTTGAACCCGCGACCTTGGAAACCGGAGGTTATCATGTTACCCCCAGATCACGGAGGATGACAAACCACACTGAAGCTACCAAGCTGACATGATGTGCGGTTATTCTCTTTGAACTATGTTAGGGTAGACTTATTACTAGCGGCCGTTGTGTGCTATGTTACTGCCACACACCATATGCACCTGCTAGCAATATTTACAGTAGTTTTAAGAACATGATGACCCTACCCCACTCTTCTTCCAAAATTTGCGGTTGGGGGTTTGCGGCTGGAAACCAACTCTCACTGTTGCCTAGTCTTCCACTTACTGGTCACTTAACTGAGGTGCGATTCTCGAGTTGTAAGCAATGACTTAGGAAAACAGATTTTACTTCGTTGCCTCTCATTTGTCTTTTGTTTGCTAATGGTTAATGCCCGGTGATAGGGGGAACGGTCCCGTTTGAGGGTCATCATGTTTTGGAGAAAACTACGTTTTCAATAATGCTGACGTCCTGATGTTGGAGGTGTGAAGGTCATTGGGAAAATGGGAGGTCAATACTACTATGTAAGACAATGCGCGCCCACTTTTGGAAGGCGATGTTACCAGGGGATGTTACCGTTCTACTTTAATTTTCTAAATTAGCATGGTTTTAATCATAAGGTGCCGTGTGTTAGATTTCACGCACCCTTAAGTTTGTATTGACTTTGTTAATCCATTTAAACCGAGAGAGAAAGAGAGAGAGATAGAGAGTGAGAGAGAGAGCATGAGAGTCAATGATTGAGACTAAAACAGAAACATACTTGGGATTTTATATTCTAGAGTATAAATTTAAATGTTCTTACTTACCTTAGTATGGTATCTGCAGTAATCCTAAAGAAAGATAGTTCACATAGATGACATCAAAAGCAGACATAACCACTCATTAGCTTTTATTTTTCATGCGGTGCTTATATTTATTCTACGTAAAACATTTTATATTGACATGAAACCATTAATGGATCTAAGAGAAAAGGGAAATCCAGGAGATATATGATTCAATGCTTCTTTCTCTACCCCTTACCTAAAGTAGAGAAACTATTACACTCGTCTTCTTTGTGAAATACAAGCAAAAACCAAAACTTTCACAACATTTTAGTTTTCTCATACAAACAGTTTCGAGTTTAACTGCCTTTTAAATAGAAAAAATGTTGATTTCATTTTAGTTTTGTAGAAGATGGTTTTAAGAATATTGGTAGAATATAACTTAAGTTGTTAGTATAACTAATAAAATGGGTACCGTGAATTTTCAGTAAGGTCCTTGTGAATGTAATTGTTCTTATTCTTAAATCTCGTGTAACTGTGAAAATGGAAAAATATAGAAATGTAAAATTAGTTGAGTGTAGATATCTTATACTTATTAATTTGTACCAAGCAAGGGACTAATTATTGCTTGGTACAAACTATTTCAAAAATATTCGCTACTGCACATGTAAGTACGTAGAAACTTACTTCGGAAACATTTAGCAATTTTTACTTTAATCATTTATTTAGAATATTAAGAAAATTTCTGTTGTATACACTTTGCATGTCTCTATTTAGAAGTAGGAGACAAGTGCAAGAGTAGAGTTCTCGTGCTGTGGCACTAGTAAAAGTAAAACAATATTGAATTCCACATTTTAAAATAAATAAATATGTTGATACACATACCTCGTGTAAGAAGCTGGAACAATGTTTCCCATTTTGGAATGAAACGACGCTCATGGCGGGTACTCAAATTGATGGTCGTGCTATTTCACTATTCAATAGATTCGAGCCCGAGTAGCGGAGGCATGTCTCAGACATAAGTAGTAGAAATTGAGCCAAACTATGCGAGCCAATTATTATCGGTCCACACTTAGAACCAAACTTGATGTAAACATAATGACGTTATTAGCCCGCGAGTAGCGGGAAACCAATGTACACCATATCATATACCTTAGTTTTAACTTTTAAAATTTCTGGGTTGTTTTAATGTGATCTACAGGTTGAAATATTTTGACTGACGTTTCGTCCCTTGTTTATGAGTAACATCTTCAGAGGTGTAGTCATCACGTCACAGTTTCTTATCTGCTTGGAGGTCACGGATTTGAGAGCGTATGGGAATCCAGGTATAATTTATGTTTAAAGCCTTCTTCTTTATTGAAGTTATTAGTATGTTTGTAAATTTTAATTGCATTATTAGTTTAGAAACAAAGTCACTCAAAGGTATACTTTAAGAAAGTTAAACTACTGCAAAAACAGGGCCGTTAGCGTAGTGGGGACAATAAAGGTGAATTAGGGCAACATTCTGAAATTAAGTCATTAAAAGCAGAAACAAATGCATTATTTTGAATGTTTTTAAGAAATTATTGTAGGAGAATTCAACTGTAATTGTAAATAGCATTTTTAAACTAACCGGTGTTTTAATTTGGAGCGACAATAACATTGCGAACATCAAAGAAGAAAAGAGAGGGTCATAAGCCAAAATTAGAAAAGCAGATGTCTTTACCGAACATTTTATTCGTAGAAAAGCGCAGGAGATTTTCTTTAATCGCGGACCGCCAACATTAGACAGTCTTAAATTCGGTTAAAATGCTTTTACATTACCTTCTTTTAAGGCGATGCATCAGTAAAATTTGGAGAATCCACATTATTGAAATGAATAACAGTAAATGTGTGTATTACAATGCACAGTAATACTCATATTTTTACCACGTATCAAAATTGTGGCTTGCATGGTTATTTAAATAATAATTTTACTGCCTAAATTTACTGTCATAATAAAAATGAACCATATAATGCATTTTTAAAATTATTCACATAGAAAACCAGTTTTACAGTAAATGTGTATACAACTAGATCTGTCATTATACAAATTTTACATTAGACCTAATTAGTGTAGATAAAATTTCCCTCGCTGATGACCTAGTGGTTGAGTGCCCTTAAACACCAATATTTTCACCTTTGGTACTTTCCAAAACTCTTTTTTTTTTTTTTTTTTTCAAAATGTAATAATCTATTTATCAACATTGGGGCATTATTTTAAAAAAAATATTATGATCATTTTCTTTAATGTGTTTTTGATTGGAAGTATAAGAATTTTGAAACAATTTATAAAAGATTGGCGGTGCCGTGGCTGAGTGATTACCTAGACGGCCAAGGTTCGATCCCAAGCGCCCGCATGTGGGATTTGTGGTGGACGAAGCGGTGTCTGGGCGGGCTTTCTCCGGCTTTATCACGCCACATATTCCACCAATTGTTCCATCATAACCTATCCTGTCATCCATTTTGCTTGCGTTTCATTCATCCATTTCTTCACGCTCATCCTGGCTACAGGCCGACGTCCATTTTATGGTTTCGTGCCGTTGGCTCCCCGACAACTTCTGACCCCTAGGCATTCGCTTATTAGTCCTAGGGTGTCAGTTCTAAAATATACTGTGGAAAAGAAACTTTGTAAAAAATTGCATCCTGTGAAACATTTTGAGTGTGAGAAAATAAGGAATGCCCATTAATAAGCATGCGCTAACCCATCTATAGCTTTGGTTAATTGGAATTCAAAGCTCACTAACTTGGAAAAATGATATATTTTCTTTAAGTTTAGAATGCATATCATTTTATTAGGAAACAAAATAATTTTTTAATTTTTCACAATTTTTGGTCAAATTACCTTAAACGAAGCATATTTCATAAATATTACTAGAAATTGGATTCAGGTTTATGAAGAGAAATAAAGCGAGTACATTATTGTCCAAAGTACCTATATCGTTTACTCATTTTCTTGATAGTTATGTAACTACAAATTAAAGTTGACTTTTATTTTAATTATCCCCTATTTAAATTCGATACTGCGTTTATTTCCATGTCTATTATTTAATTACTGGATTAGTGCATACTTACATTGCAGTATAAACGGAAAATGAGTCCTTGTGGCTTTTGTTTGCGTTTGTTCCTGACAGCAGATACGAACACGAGTAAACGCGGATGGATATAACATATCTTGTTTACATCAGTCTGGTTCTAAGGCTGGAACGTCAGTAGTTACCTGACGCTTCCACGTTCAGGTAAAGACACCAACATTGCATTAAGAGCTAGTGCAATGCAAATTAAGATACTCTACGTTATGAAATCATATTCTATTTTACATTTTGACAGGTGTTCTCCTGGTCCTTTAATCATACTTAAAATTAGGTTGCTTCCAACAATGTTGGGCTGAAGGTATTTCCAAATGTGGGAGTGACAGTAAACCAGTATACAAACCTCGCAATTTCTGCACATCTTCATAAAAGCACATGCTAAGTGTAGTTGTCTGGAAAACCAGATCTTGCATTAGGAAAACAAAAACTAATCCGACTCTGATCATAATGTTCCTAACTCTAACATGAAGTCATTGTTGATAGCTGGTTGGCACTGCCGATGCATTCATCCTTCGACCAGATCTGATCTGAAGTAGCCCATTTTTCTGTTTCTCACAAGTTCTTGAATAACAGAGATGAACAACTGAGTTTTATCTAAGTTATATGAGCATCTCTTGGGAAATTACATTTTATACGAGGCGCGCACGCGTGCATGTGTGTGTGCTGTTTAAATAAGTACCGTTTCGAAATTAGAAGCACAACTTGGCTTTGTTTTATCAATTTTATTTTTACATAAAGTATATTCTTTAATATACTTTTCAACATGATTTCCAATAATATTAAGGCACTGGTTGTATTGTAGAACCAGTTTTAAATTGCATCTTCATAGAATTAGCAGCATGAGCATAGCTTGCAATAATTCATGTGCTCTGTCACAATTGCATGAAGAACACTTCTTGAAACTTGAGGAAACTCACGAGATAAGGATGAAATCGTAATGGATATGTTCTCTCAAACTCCTCCATCAACATTCTACACCGTCTCCAATAATCAAAGGTATTCGCATATTTCGCTCCTCATCTGTACATATGTGCGGCCTTTTTTAAATTGTCTAATCTATTTCATGCTTTCTCCATACACTTCACTGATCTATCGATGAATTTCAGTCGCTTTCACATCTTCTGCCATAAGCGCGTGTTTCACAATCCGTGGCAAATTTCAATGAGGATGAAATTCAAAAGTTGGTTGTATGATATGACAAGTGCCTTAAAATTTGTTGAATGTACGTTGAAAGGTAGATTAAACTACAGGATTTTATGTAAAAATAAAATTGCTAAAAAAGTACACTTGTGGGTTTTTTCATTTTAAAATGGTACTTAAAACAAAACACGCCCCGTACATATTTGAAGCACTCATTTTGCATACAAACAGAAAATAATAGATTTTAAAAACTACTAGACGTGTTGAAGCACAAAAAGCCATGATGATGCAGCACATGTCACCAACTAACAAATGCAAGGCAGCAAATGTGTTACAGTTTAATACTTGTGATGTGATGGTGATATTTATTACTACCTATAGCAATTACAACAGAACAGTGGCTTAATTAAATAAGTTTTCCTAATTGAACAAAGTAAATATGACCCATAAACTGTTTGCAGAACACTCAGTAACAGTTTTTTTCAACTTGAAAAATATACAAACAGTGGACTTTGGTAGTGAGGTTCAAAATGGAAAGCTATAGGGATGGAAATAATTATTTTATTGTGATATGAATAATCTTCTATACATGATCACTAGCTATAATTATGTAAACACCAAACTGCCTTATAAAGTAGTCTGCTTAAGTAATAATTACATCAGGTGTTATTTTCACTTTCATATCCATATGAACAAAATCACTTAATATTGATGCTCTTGAACGACCAATAGGTGGCCAAATATCCCATTGTTAGTCTGTCGGTGAATTAATATCTAAAAGGTTTTTCCCCAGAAGTACAGAAACAAAATTAAAATATAAAATTACTCTGAATACGTTTTGAAGTATTTTATATCTGAAAAGTAAGAGTAATGATTATTTTATATAAACAAGTAATGTTATAAAGGGCAGTGGTTTAACATTAAAGACAAGTACATATCAATCCCGTATATAACAATTAAGTCAGGTCCACAGCAAACCGGGAATGTTAACAGCTTTAACACGAGGAAAAATGTAAAACATGAATGCAATTAACACGATGGTTTCAGGAACTCCAGCACTAAAACAGGCTACATGTTGTCCTGAAGGTACAGGAATTCGAGCATAATGCATGGATGCCTTTCAGTCATTGCCTTTAATTAAGTCAAAAAGCTTAAGCTAAAAATCCCCTGGAATTACACCTTATGTATAAAATCTAATCAAATTCAAGCGATGTCATTTTTAAAGGCTGATGTTGAATTATGAAGTTGGTTAACCTGGATGCTGTGGCGGAGTTGTAATAAGTTTAAACCCAAAATGCTCAAAAAATATTTTTATGGAACAGCGTAACAACATGCTTGTTTTTTCCCCTCGTTCTTATCAATCGAAATGCCTGACGTTTCAATCCTGCATTTAACTTTCTGATTCTCGATTTGTTGTGGTCCATGCTCAATTTTTATGGAAGCTCGTTAAAAAGGAGTAAGCAAAACAAACTTGTCTTTACATTGGTGGACATATTTACACAATACTTTCATTTCCGGTACTCTTTTTTTTAAACGAAGTGCAATCTTCACACCTTATAATGTGCATATGAACGTTTTATATTGCAGTAACAGCTCTAGATGTTACAAAAGGAAAAGCAAGAGCGTAATTTGATGCTCCTCTATTGTTGAGGGGACTTCAGGATAGCTAGTAAAATATCTATATCATATAAAGAAAATTGAGTCTAAATTATTATTTTCAAGCAGCTGTAAACTAAAAATATGCACATTTGGATGCTTTTAATTGTAAATACTAAGCTTGTAAATATTTATTTTTGCAAAACTTACACTATTTCTTTTTCTTCGGTGCATGTAACTTTCCTTATGCGTCTGAAAATGCTCCAAGTGTCGTTCCTTTTGTGAAAGTAGGTAGGTTACAACAGAAAATGGACAGAGTGACATGATTTATTTGTGTCCATCGGCACATGTGGGGTTGTGACAACAACTCTGTTACAAATTAGGTTATGCTATGCAAACAGCAAAACACCCAGCGTCCTGATGGTTAACAATATTGTTCAGTAAAACGTGAAGCATACACTAAGTTTCTCACAGCGAACAGTATTAGTAACAATAAAAATGCAATGATTTTGTTGGAGTGTTGATTAAAGCTGAATTTAAAACTACGTCTGCATACAGATATGTGTAACAAAGAAAGAGAAAAGAAAGAAAGGAAAATGAAAGAAAGTGATATAAACTTCGCCAACTGTAAAACAGAACGCATGTTACAAGTGGTCACATGTATTTGAAACTATTTCTGTGGTTTAAAAATACTTCTAAATGCATAAACACACAAAATATACGAAAGTTATTATAAAATATATTTTTTTAAACCAATGAAAAAAGGATTAGTTAATTGAGAAGGCTTCCATTGTCATTTTATTCACTCCAACAAATCATGTCATATTCTTTGATAATATGAAACAATTATTGTTTAAGCCTAAACGAGAAGTGTTTTATTTCTTCTTGTTCACATTTTAATGACACAGACCCGCAGAGCTGTTGGGCCTGCAGCAATCACAATCGATGGAGGAACGAGATCATGAACACAACCATTTTGTTTTAGCTGTCCTCGTGGTGCGATCCAGTTTCTGATAAAGCCTGGGACGGCGAATGCATCAGCAAGGGGCTCTGTACAGACAGACGTGAGAATATGTTGGTGTTAATTTATAACTAAACAATATGTATTGAATATTTCCAATGATCACGAAAAAAGAGTTAGAAATACTGCAGGCTACCTTGGCTTGGTTACGCTTTTGTATCATCTGGCGTAAAATAAGCATATTAGTTACTGGTCATCACTGATCAACAATGCATAAGACTTCACTTCAGGATCATTTGGCAACACCGGCTGCAAGGGTAAGGTAATTTACTTGAGTGCACTGCTCAAACTATGGTGCACGTTGAATGGAGGGAATGTACAGATTGTTAAGGGCTTGAGTTTGCAAAGTATAGGTAATGATGCATGTTGTATGTTAAATCAAATTGAAAATAATGACCATCAATCTTATTAGCTCAGGAGACTTACAAAAGTCTAACTTGCGATCCAGCTGGGCACTCAAGCAGACGCGGCCTATCCGTCGTTGCCCAGATTAGGAGTACTTTGATTCAGCGGATATGTTTTGTTTTCAGACACGTCACGTATTCCACGCGTAAAAGTAAAAAATTGGGGCAATGAAACGTATGAAAAGGAATTAGCTGGTAAAAATCCACTGAGACTTTGAGCTCTATAGTCCAAAACACCTAGTATACATTTATGAAAAACCATAGAAGTTCGTCGGTGAACAATTTTATAAAATCAAACAAGATTTAGCTTTAAAAAAGTTAGTTGATTTTATTTTTCTTCAAATTTATCCCCTTTAATATCAATACATTTTTGCATTTGATGAAACCTGTCCTTAAAACATATGATGGCATTCTACCTGAAGCACTTCAGGTACCACCTTTTCAGAATGTTCCACTGCTTCATCTGATGTCAAAAAAGTGATTTTATGCATGTTATTTTTAATTTTTGGAAACAAAAACAAATCACAAGGTGCTAAGCCAGGGCCATATGGTGGAGAATTCATGGTGTTGACCTTTAGGGAATTCAGATACTTTTACAGTATTTCTGTACCGATCGGCAATAGTAGTACATCTATCGTCTAAAACAGGATGGCAAGCAGTAAGTAGAAGGTCAATTTTAAGGAGAAAACTAGCAACCTTCTTCTTACCAGCACTGCGAATTCTTCGGAATTTTGTAGGCTTAGGTTCTGTTTGAAAGAACGATTGAACCGATTGACTTTTCTATTCAGAATAAATCCAAGATACATAACCAGTAACAATATTCCAAATTTAAAGTGCCGCCTTGGAGTATTTCCAGAGTTTTTCTGCACCAATCAATGCGTTGCTGTTCTTGAGTGGGGGTCAGTATATGTGGAAAAATAACAAAAATTCAACAACAAAACAGTTTTCTCGCGTCTAACCGTTGATGTAAAATGATTTGGATTAGATTCATGCAAATGCCCAATGTTACCCAAATATATATGTCATATGTTCTTTGATCTTATTCGAGTATTACCCGAACGGTGTCTCTATTCTCATCCGTAACAGAAGGTCTTAGGTGACATTCGTGAAATTCATCACTAAAAACTTTTGAATTCGCTGTACCAATTATAAATTGTGTCTTAGTTGGGGCTTTTTAGCTAAATGCATTCATAGCCTGAACTTCATATTAATGACGATTTAAGATCGTAAACAATTATAGCCCGAAAATGTTCTCAAGTCAAATCGATTTTTGGGTGCGCAAAAAATCTAATTATCAAACTATTACAGCAAATCGAAGAAACTACAAGGCAATAAACTCGCAAAACTTTCTTAAGTAGCTGTAAGGTATTAAAAGTTCATTTGTTTACAGAAGCATGGCAACCTCGTCATGGCAATGTCGACTGGTCAATATCCGATATCGGACTGTCATTATGGAATCAGCGACCCTTTCTTTTTTAAGGTATCTTTCTTATGTGGTATACGGATATACCAAGACTAATTAAAAGATATCGTTTGTACTCTTCCGAACCCTAACAACGTAACTTCCATAATTAGTTCCATAGAATGTGAGCACAGATTCCGGTGCGTAATTCGCTTTAACTCCGCCTTGATGAGAAGCTCAAAGCAACCGAAAATAATTCTGCAATCTAGCATAGTTACCACAAACTTCTTGAAGCAGTTCATTTATTTGTATTGTCGTACGCTCACGTAAAGTTTCAGTTATAATGAAAGATCTCTAATCTAAGTTTCTAGTGTTACATGATTGTTTTTGGGCGTAAATTCCAATAGATTGTGATCAAATATGTTTTAAGTGAGTTAAATATATATAATGTTTTATTTATTTATTTATTCGTTTATATCCCACCTTCAGCATCTAGTCATGTTGGCCACTTGGCCTTTGAAACAATTGATCATAGCAATAGCGTTCACTCGTTTACTATAGGCGTTTATATATGATATATGCACACATTTACATTCTCGTTTAAACCTCCATACTCTGGGAAGGATTTATGACATTCGCAGTTTCCCCTTGTATCCCTGTAAGCAAATTGAGGATCATTTCTCTCTGCAGTTCAACACGAGTGACATTATATTTATGGCTTAATTATTGGTTGCTTTATATACATCCCTTCCATCAGTTAGCTTCATGCTGCAGCTAAGCAAAACGTTTTAGATTTTTACCTCTGAAGGAGTATGGTTTGGAAATCCATCTAGTTATTTTTGTTTGTTGAGTCGTCAGTTTTTTTTCTGATAGTGTTTAACGCCCGCTTTAAAAGCGTGTGGCCCCGCAGTCCTCAGTTATAAAAAAGGGATTGTAGAAAAAATTCTTGAATCACCTTCTTAGAATAGCTGATCATAAGTCTATGTCACAATTAACATTATTCTGTAATAAATGATGTATACACGTTCCTTCCAGCATTGTCAACAGACAAAAGTGTTATCTGGTTTCTTCAGATTTTGACAGTTATTTAACAACGTACTTCTTAGATAGCTATTTTGACAATAATTTTGGACATAAGTATAATAGAAGCAGGAAAACATTAATAAATAGTTTTTTTAAGACAGCTGCAAAGATGAAACCGTTCCAAAATAACCATAGCTCCATGTGTAGAATTCCAGAATAACAGTTATACAAATTTGCACCTTCGCGACTGTTAGACTATTTTTAAAATTCCATTTTATTTTGCATTGCATTATCAACTCGATGTTGACGGAATCGCGACGGAATTATTCGGTAAGGTACATCGTTTACTATATGTGATACATAGTAACATTTTAAGTTTCATCCCCCAACCACACGACCTTCGCTTCGCGCCAAGCAGATGTTGTTAGAGTTCCGTCCAGGCGAGCTGCATGACCAGTATAGTCACATAGTGCTATATGTGGTCTGATAGCAAAGTGCAGCTCGCCTTCTAAGGTCTAGTCTCCTCACATCATTCTTACCACTTAGTTACGTGACTGGAAGTTGATATTAGAGGTGTCGTCCAGTCTACTGCTTGCATATCTGTGGATAGATAGCAGAGCGATCGCAATTATGAATTATTATTTGTTTTAGACTTAAGGTGGAACTTTGGGTGGTTGTATTAAATATCCAATCCGGTATTTACTTTGGCGAAAGAAAAACCCAGTGAGATTGTTCAGCCCATGGGATTCGAACCCAGAACCTCCCGAATGTGGGCTACAGACTTTACCGTCTGAACCATCCCGGTCAGTACCATTTTTATAGCTACTTCCACAAGCAGCTCACTGATCCTAGGATAAAGTGTCCGAGCTATAATATGAAATGTAATAACTGGAGAAGTAATTGCAACATTTATTGGCGGTTTCTTTCTACAAGTATGGTAACTCAAAATGTTTTCTGTATTTGCTTGCGGCAGTTAGTACCGCATGCGTGTAACTTCCTTGTTTACGAAAATGCACATCGGTAGCCATATGACTCCACAGCAGAAGGTGTTCTGTGTGCTTTCACTCGCAGAGCTAAAATTTGTTACACTGACACAACCTCGTTTTCAGTGAGAGTATGCGTTGCAACCAACTGATGATGTTTCCGCTTACATAACTATAAAAATAGGACAGTAGCCTTCGGGAAACTGGGAGTTTGCTTTCGATGTCCGGCCGCCAGACGAAGCACGCATGCTACCAGCTCAGTCCTCGTAAGTCAATCCGACAAACAAGTAGCAAGTTGCCGCGTTTGACAGTACACGATGTCCATAAAAAATTGTGCCTAAAGGCGCACAACTGTAGCTTCATCACAAAATTATTCAGAATTCTTTTTCGTGGATCCTGAAGTTAATGCAACAAGATACCTACGCATGTTGAAGCCGTATGCTCTGCTTTATCTTCATCACGGCGTGAACTTTCAAAAGATGTTCACCATGCCATTGTGCCAAATTATGAAAGATTTCTTAGATCAAGAGTTCTAAATCCTTGGATTGGGGGAGGTAGTTCATCGATTGCCTGGCACCCTAGCCTCCCAGACATTAATGTACCAAACTTTAGTTTGTGAACCACAGTTCTGCGCCATAGCATTCCTACACCTATAGCAAGTATTCAGTCTGCAATGCTGCAAAGCATTTGGAGAGAAGAATACGGTTTAGATGTCTGCCGTGCAATTAATGGTGCGTATTAAAGATGTATAAATGGTGTTAAAACATTTTGAGATAACCTATTTGTAGAATCAAATCTCCAAAAAATGTCTCAATTACTTCTCAAGTTATTGCATTTTATATTACATGTTTAATCCGGACACACTGTATATAATGCGAGACTTTGAAACCGTTCCTGCTGCCAAGTTTCAGTATAGGACAACGCTCAATAAAATCTTACAACCAATTAGATATAATTAGGCTAATGTGCTTTAACTATAGACGTGCGAAAGGTGATTAACTACCCCTAATGTCTTAATCTCTAGTGTCGAGGAACTGATATTACGCTTGTTAAGTATGATGGTAATGATGATATTTAGAACCTGAACATGGGTTAAGTGAACTATTATTATTATTATTATTATTATAAGCTTTCAAAACCAAAGTGACATGTATACTGTGTGATAGAGTAGTTACGAACCTACACTTGTATGTTGAATATGGGTTAGGAGGGGGAGACGAATGGAGCCTCATGTTGCTGCCCGATTATATTTATAACAGATGAACAATCATGACTTGATTCAAAAGAACAAGTCAGTCACAGTTATCTTTCATATTTTAGGATTACAGTTTAATTCTGTTAAATGTAGTAAATATAAATTACTGCCAGTAATTTTTTAGGGGAGTTTAAGTCCAACTTTATTTTTAATTTTTAGATGGATTTATCAGCCTGCGTACATACTGATAGTTGTAATTGACTGTTTGGAACACACATTTTGTGGAACTGGAATGGACGGAGGCATTATTGGAAAATATCTTTCTTCTCCAGCTCTACGATCTAACTATTGCTTGTTTAAATTTATCATTACGAGAGTTGAATGGATAAATCTGCTAAATCTCAACGCATATCAGGTAATTTTGTTAAGCGTCTGGACTGTAAGCAAGATTCTTAAAAATGTCGTTAAGAATTGTAAACAGATACAAGGTACATTTCTCTGTTGGCAGCCATATTCAGGGTTTGCTGTATTTTTATAAAAAGA
Organism: Hymenopus coronatus; assembly: GCA_030762935.1. Taxonomy (NCBI): domain Eukaryota; kingdom Metazoa; phylum Arthropoda; class Insecta; order Mantodea; family Hymenopodidae; genus Hymenopus; species Hymenopus coronatus. Next base: position 37,262,716 of record CM060897.1, read on the forward strand.
AATGGATAAAACTAGTATCGTGCAACGATAAAGCACCTTCATTTACAAAAATGGGTTTCAACTCAGATACAAACTGAGATGAGGGAAGCTCATGGGGGAAGTGCACCAGCATTACTATTGATTGATGAACTTAAACGTAGCCGTGCAAGCAAGCACTGCAGATGATGTACGTCCCGGAAGCCCAATTGAGGTTTGTTCTGAAGAAATGTTGGATACAAATTATTAATGACGTATTAGAACACCACCGAATCCAGATTCACCAGACCACTGAGATGGAGATATCATATCCTGCATGAAGTTCTGCAAATGAAAAATCTCAGGGTGCGATGGATGCCGTGTCTGTTGACTTAACACAAAAAACGGTCCAGAAAGGACATCTCAATGTCACGTTTGGAAAATCTGCAGCACAATCCCAAGGACTTATATCACTGTATATGAAACTATGAATTTCTGCAAATGAAAAATCTCAGGGCGCGATGGATGCCATGTCTATTGACTTAGGGCCAAAAACGGTCCAGAAAGGACATCTCAATATCACGTTTGGAAAATCTGCAGCACAATCCCAAGGACTTATATCACTGTATATAAAACTAAACACCATTTAAAACAATAGGTTGGTGAAGGTGAAAGTGCCACTACGCCAACCCACTTATCAGCGATTATAATATCAAAGTGTACGGCGGAACGCTTCTTATTAGTTCCCCACCCACTGTATTCTCCAAATTTGATACCATTTGACGTTTTTCTGTTTGCCAACCTCAACATTTGCCTTAGAGGAAATACATTTTCATTAAACGAGGAGATTATTTGTGCTGTGAATGAGGTCTACTCACAGTTGAATGGACAACTTTTTTTTTCTGAGGGAATAAATTACAAGTGTATCGAACTCAAAGGAGATTATGTTGAAAAATACAATTTCGGTTTGGCTAAAAATGTTGTTACTCTGCTTTTTTTAATTTATCTATCTGTCCGGGTATTAAGAGGTGGGAATTAACCTGCCTCAGTGCTACTAATTTTAAGATACGTATTTATTTCCTGAGGTTGACAGTTGGCTAAGAACGTTACAAAGAACTGCATGTGAACTAATTAATTTTTTTAACTATCGGCACGAAGAAAACAAATAACGATGTTAAAAATATATGAGAAAGTTTTAGAGTGGTTTTTCAAAGCTTGTCCCTACAAAAGCAGTACCACTCACAGAATAAAATTTTGGGAAGTCATGTAAAATATTACTTACACGTATTGTTGTCTAGTGTTCAGGGTGCAAGGGGTCACCAACAAGTGGCTTATTCTACTAATTCACTTATGTGTAAAAGCGCTAAGTACTTTATTACGTAGTATCTACAAATCTAATACATTCATCGTGATATAACGAACAATTTTACTGTGGACAAGAGGTGAAAATGCAAAGCTTAAAGGCAAAATCAGCTTTGGGGACCCCTTGTAAAGCAGTGCAAGCAGTACTGTGGCAACAGTGCGTACCAAGCCAAAGCATCCTGTATTTCATTTTCGGGTGCCTGGTTATTTTTAATCTTACTCTACGTAATGCAGTGACTATGTGAAATTGCAACAAACCTGTTTGATAAATTGTGGATATAGCATCCTTTTGACCTTTAATTTCTTAAAACACAAATTGCGCACTTACAAGAAAACTATCAATATGCTCATGTTTCAAATGCCTCAAACGTTTTCCTATGTCATCTATGTGATATAAGAAGTCCATGCTCCAAATATAAGCTACTATTTTCAAGGTTGAAGTACCCAAGATAAACCTGGAAAATGTCGAGTCTAAGCAGTGGAACATCAGGAGCTAGACATCCCTTGTCTACAGACCGGCGTTCCGAATGCGCGGAGACAACCGTTTGGTTAGTGTCTTGAAGTGAGAAAGCGAAACAAATTACTGGTGATAGCGCAGTAATTAAAGCATAAGGTCTTTTGGCACCATACACAACACATGATGATGTCACATGCACCCGTCTTCTTCACATGTTGACAGTGAAATGTTTTTTGTATGTTCCAAGATATTTGAACTCATTTGAGGGTACTTCAAGTTAAAAAAAAAAAGGAACAAAAAATAAAACAGCTTATATTTCGAGCAAGGGCTACTTATACAACTTTTGAGGTTTTGACTGTAATGATAGATTCCTTCTTATGATCAAGAAAACCAGCTTTGAATGTATTTATACATAAGTTTAATCTATTTGTAGTTTACACCTCATTCGATTAAGTGTTTCTGTGGTATGACACTGTTCTTTAATAAAACCAAACTTGTATAGCAAGTTGAGAAGAAATATTTAACTAAAAATGGTATTGAGTTACTTGTTATATACATGGGACCACCTAAATAATAGTCATAGGTCAGAGAGTTTCTCTTCTGAATGTCTAACAGGCAACTTAATAGATGTAAGTAAAAGTTATTACTTGAAAATTTGAGTGTTAATGCGCGGCACGAAATACAAGTGTACTGAACAGCGAGCATAAGTGGACAGACAGGTGAACAACTAGGGACGGTGCACCCAAAGAAATGCAACTGTGAGTGTCGGCGCTATCCATTTACCTATCTGCCGTCGCACACCTTCATAATCATATACACTGCAGTGGTCACCAGTATTTACCTACAATGATGGAAAATAAGCAAACAAAGTATTTGAAATTAAAACAGTTGTTATGAAAAATAACAGAGTGTTGATTTCTTATTTGCAGACTATGACTCTCGTGGTTTCTTTAATTCGGAAATCTACAGACACAGGGCATACAGACGTATAACGCCTATGCATACTCAACCTGACGACAAACTGCACAAACCCTTCTTCGTTGGTTATTGGAAATAAATTGACATTCATGAAACATTTATCATAGAATGGTACAATGAATACCGATGAAACAAAAGTGTTTATGTAGTGAAGAGATCTCCCGTATATTAAAGAGTACATAGCTACATGGTATATTGAAAAAAAACATTAATGAAGTGTATTATATAATATATATATATACTGCAGATCTTTTTTAGGTAATCGGTTTCGCACAATTTACAATTGAAATTTACACATAGTCGTAATTTGCGTCTGGCAACACCATGCTGTGGCTGTGTATCCGTATCCTGTATTACCCATTGCTAGGCTCACTGATCAGGATGTTGTGTAAACAGACTGTAGTGGAGTGACGTGGAAAGAATTTAAATAAAGTTATGGAATATATTTGCAAATCGAGATCAGATAAAACGATTTTATTTACTAGCAACTGGGATATTTTATCACAAGGAATATAATACGTCTGGCCTGACGTGACCTAACGTTGAACGGAGCAAGAGAATTGATCTGGGAAGGTCAGGCCGTCAAATGATATGTATTTGGACTATATCATAACTATCCTGCAATATTGGTTTAGAACAAAAAATGTAGAGGCGGATAGCATTTTGAAACATTAACAAGTAGTACAAGGGAAAGTGAGGGGGTAGAAACACCTGGGTTAATAGAATTAACGAGATCAAGGGAAAAAATTGGCCTGAATATGGTGTAGTGGATTAGAGAGAGAGAGAGAGAGAGAGAGAGAGAGAGAGAGAGAGAGAGAGAGAGAGAGAGAGAGAGAGGGGCGTTTTGAAAGAAATTAAACAAAGAAATGCCATAGAAATGCAAGAGACATTAAGTATTTCCGCAAAAAAAAAGTCACTGGGGAGCCAAAGAAAATGTGGGGCAGAGAGAATTATGTTGATAATGGAGGGAAGGCTATGCATAGGCCTAAATAGAGATAGTATAGTTGAAAGGTTCAAGAGAAGGTTTACATATGGAGGAATACCAGATGTGTGGAATGCAATGCAACTATTGTCATGTAATTCTGGAATGTGAAGAAACTAAATAAATAAACTACAGATTAAGAAGTGGGCTGATTTCTCAATAGAGACAAGGGGTAAAACGTTGATAGATATGAAAGCTGGGCACGAAATCTTAGAGTTTGGGGTTTATCTGGACAAGGTTAAAGAAACCGTTTGAAGAAAGTAAATAAAAATAGGGATCTAGATCGGCTAGAAACATAATTAAATATAGAGATAGAGGTCATCTATCTATAGAAATGTAAGTCGGCCTGATGGTTGAATAACCGCAAGGTTGAATCTATTCGGGTCAATTGGTTAAACAGCAACTTGGGAGGAGTCACTAATATTTTGTATTGCTGTATCTCCTTTGTATGACCGAGAGATTGCAAAAGAGTGTTTAGAACTTTTTTTGAGCAGCGTTTAACGCCTGATTTTACTATATATGGCACTACAGGCGAGATATTATGAAACTAATTGTTTATTAAATAGAAATAAATTCATGCATATCATAAATAAAATGTGAATTCACCAGAAAAACAAAGATTTGATCAGAAAATGTTAAATTCTGTAAACAATAACCTGGCTACACTGACTAACAAAGGAATAGCCTAGTGATAAATAGTACAAAACAAAAGAATGACCAGGTAGTAAATCGTTATAACAAATTAACGCCTCTACGTATGAAATAGTGAAGCTAAATTTACTAGCAAAAGTTCTGCAATGATAGGTAGCTATTGTTTAACGAATTGGGTAAACCAACATCTGCGTATGTATATACGCACACACATGCATACAGAGATGGGGGATACATTTTCTACATTCAGAGAGAGAGAGAGAGAGAGAGAGAGAGAGAGAGAGAGAGAGAGGGGGGGGATAGATTTTCTATTAAACTTCCAATGTCCCTGTAACAGGTAAAAAAATTCTGTGGGCGATGGAATATGCCTCGGAAAGGAATAGCGAAAACCCTAAAATAATTGTAGCTTTCCTCTGAAGTTATTTGTGTTTTCACATTTTACATAACTCGTAAACCGTACGAGATAAAGAAACTCTTACTAAATAAAAAAGTATATCTCGTCATAGCTCACAATTTATGTTAAATACAACTTTTGTGGCGTTATCATTTCCGAGATATGCCCTGTTATGGGTTTAAATATTTAAACATCTACTTTTATGAGTAAGTAAATCGCTAACTCTCTCTCTCTCTCTCTCTCTCTCTCTCTCGGCCATACAAATAGCACGCAATTTAAAATCCATCACATATCCACACGTTCATGGAATTTGAATCTGATTTTCTAATGATTTATTATTAACAATTTGTGATAAGTAGTTCTTCCCTCTGAAATATTTTTTAAAAGTAAGCACTCGATGACACTCAAATCACGACAGTGTCTATAATCGGAACGAAAAAATGTAGCAGTAAAGATACAAATTTGCTTTTTCTACAGCCATGTTTGTTTTGTTGATTTGTGGTTGGGTGCCTACTGTAATGAATGTGGGACAATGTATAACAATTCTTGCTTTTAACCCTCAGGTGGGCGTTCCTGTTACCACAAATCTGTAGGATTGTGGTAGACAGCGTCCATGTTATTACCAATTTGCATCTCTGGATGATTTCAAAGCTGGTTTTTAGACCAAAAGTTTACTACTGTTTACTACTTGTGTTACCGATATGTGTCAACGATTCTGTTTTCGTCCTTTACACAACATACCTGAGCGCCTGATGCACGGCCCTCGGAGCTTGCTCTGCTGGCGCCGCCACTCAACTGTTTAAGGTAGCTTTTGTCGTCGAAGATCTTTACATCTCCACCACCAGGCCTGTACTTTACGTTAGCCAAGGATCCAACCTTACTTTGGGCTTTGATCTCCATCTTCTGATTCTCGATCTGGAAAAGAAACGACCACAACTTCATTATAAGGTTAACAGATTTCTAAATTCTTCCAACTATGTCTGCATGGTTCACATCGAAGTTTAGAGTAACGCTATTGTTGATCCGATCTGAACTAGAGGGTATTTCATTCAAGTCGAGTACCTGTCTTATGTGTTTGACAATCGATTGTCATTCAATCTCAAAATTCAGACAGCCGGTCGTACCATAAGGATTCATATGGATTCATGTACCAGAATTTCATGATTTTATTTACAGAAATAGAAGAAGATTTTTATCTTTCTCTACACGTAATGTGTACATAGTGTATAGAGAAGGTATTGTAATGCAGCCAAAATTTCGATACCAATAAATACATGTTTTGGGATCACCTGACTAAAGAAAAACATTTTTAGAAAAAGGTCTGTGTGCCTGTTTGTGTGTGTGTGCGCGTGCGTGCCTGTGGGCAGCATAGCTCAAAAGCGAAAAGTCGGTTAAATACCAAACTTGGTATTTAAGTTGAGTATCTTCCAAGAATGCGACACGATGATTTTGAAGAAAATCTCCCCCCCCCAACTACCCTTTACTTGGAAAATGTTATATTTAAGATATTTACATCACAAATAAAATGCATGTCTTGAATTTTCTGAGAATAGCCTCTGAAATCCTCTTTATTGTGGATGATTTTTTGTAAATTTTGCGAAACTGGTAAACCGTTTGAGAAAGACAAAAACTTACTACACAAAAACTGTAGATCTCTGTAAAACACACAATATACGTCATATACATTTTGTCCCCCAAGGAGTTGACATTTTCCGAGCTATTGCTTGTTATTGGTTTAAGTTTTAATGCTTAAACTTTTCTCATACGGGAAGTTGCCATGTAAAGAAATGGATTTCAATCCCATAGCAACAACATTTTAAAACATTTGACTGTCAGTATAGCCTAGTGTATTCCCTTATTTCCCTTTGACTTTCTATAAAACAAGCAATAAGACCATTTCTGCTAATGTTTTATCTCGATTAGCATGAAATAGATAAAAGAATAGCTTTTGAACAATTATTCGTTGAGATGTAGAGAAAGTCATGTGAAGGAAATGCATAATTTATTTTAGGAATAGTTTGTTGTAGAACAGATAGACTTTGTCATGTGTGTAGAAAACGTAAGATTTTTTCTCTAATCTGATCTAAAGAGGGCGATGAACCACTTTGCAGCTCTCTTGTATGCATACATTAAATATTTCTTGCATACTAATTTTTGTAACTGTGTGACATAAATGAAGACGAGAAGTTAGAATAATTAGATATTTAAAATACGAAGGTGGGAGTAACAAAGACACAAAATAAAATCTTTTGTTTAGAGTAATTAAAGTGTTTATTTTTATCTTCTTCACCACCTGTTATCACTATATTCCATTTAAAATTTGAATTTCGAAGTTTAACAGGAAATACACGTTCCCGAATGAAAACATAAATGATCATGCGTCTGTACATCTGTAAACAGCATAACTAAGAAATTAGGATACATTTCAAAGTTGCTGTTTCAGTTCTGCGTCTCCCAAGGATGCAACCAAAAGACTGGAAAACAAGAAAAAAAAGTAAACAAATCCCCGCCCACCTCCAACTTCCTTTCGCATTGAAAATGTTTCAGTGGTTTTGGTTTCTCAAAAATAGCTCTAATAATTTGATTTAAAACACGCACGTTTAAGATATTGCATGGTAGATAAAATGTTTATCTTGTATCTTCTGGGAATAGCCTGTTGAGGTCTTATTCAATGTGAATGCATTTAGTATAATGTAAATTTGGTAAACCATTAAAGATACACGAAACTTTACTTCACATAAAACGTATATATTTTTAAAATACAAGTTATTTCAAATAACTCTTTTGTGGCGAGGTTGTTGGTTGTAATTTTTCAATATTTCTGCGATTTTTTGAAGTGCTGTCATCATTCCGTTATTTCTTGGCAAGAGTATGTAAATTCAAAGCGACATATAGCGTCCTACTTTTCGAAGATGTGGTTATTCCCTCTCGTATCCGCAACGAAATGATAATAAGACAATATATGTTTTTAATCGCCCCGAAATGGAAGAATACCTTTTTATGAGGACCATTTTAGAAGAATGGGAAAAGAAAGTTATATGCATGTAGTATATAGGATGTGCGTATGTGGTTTGTTGTACTTATCTATCACAATCTGGATCACGAAGAAATCTACATCTTCAGCTATTTTATGGTTTTATTTCTATCACTGGGAATAGATGTTTATAGGTTTTCATATTCTTTATAAATATGAATATTCGTTATTTATAATAGGAAATAAGATTCAATAGGAAGAATGCTATTTATATTTGCAATTATACGTCTGTGGCCGTTGCAATAATGTCACTTCTAATGAAATTTAATACAACCTTTCAATTTACAAAATTACTTAAATTATTATCTGGCCCATGGTCAGCACGCTATGGAAGGGGAGGGGGCTTATAGTGGATTTAAAACGGGGAATCAGTAATATGTGAAAAATTTTCAGTGTTATGCAGATGTATGTGTGAAATTTGGCCAAATTGAGAAAGCTTAAAATGTTGCGCTTATCATAACATTATATGAATTCTAAACCTCAATAAAAGGTATATTTTGGCGCACTTTGAAAACCAATTAACTGAAGCCATAAATCGATAGACATGCGTATTAATAGACGCTCCCAACCATAACCTTTTTTTCTCAGAAGCATTTTTGCAACCTCAAAATACTCCACATTACGCAGTTTTTATTACTAATTTGTTTCAAAATGTGTAAACTACCTCTCAAAAGCACATTAAAGAAAATAGTTGTAAACTTTTCCGAAATAATGCTACAATTTTAAGAAATACATTATTAAATTTTAATAAATTAAAAATTTTAGAGAGTACGAGACGTACAATTGTAAATAACAGGTAATAATTGGCTAATACAAAAATTACAATATAATTGAGATATTTGTAAACTCATTTACTGTAAACCGAGATAACTTAATATGAATGTTTTTAAAATTACATAATGAGCTTAATTTTTATTGGAACAATGAATTTATATGATTAAAACTATTATTTTAATCAATCAATCAATCAAGCTAGATAAATGGAAAAATTATCACTACTATTTTGTATAATACCTGGGATGAATTCCAACAAGATATACATACTCTTGATTTTACAATTTCTTATATGCATTACCTTAAGGCATTTTTAACTGTTCAGAAGCATAAAAATCATAACAATGAGATAACACCAAAATATAAAAGCTTAATACAGAAAACTAACAAATATAATTTTCGGAAGAGACAAAAATAATTTTAGTTTCAACTCATTTAAAACATTAAGCAATCTGAATGTGTGTAAAGAAGGAAATGTTTGTAACTATGTTCATTTTTATACATTCTGTAAATAAAGTATTTGATACCATTCGGTTTCATATCTCTTGACTGACGTTTACAATGAATTATTATACACGATGAAGCACTGGATCTCACTATAAAAGCAATAAATGAACAATAATATTTTGGGCAACTGAGATAAAGTTGAATGGCACTACAGCTTTCTTTTCTCTTCTAAATCATGTACCAAAATTGGGCATACCAGAATCAGTATGTTCAGACAGATTTTGTATCCTCAAAAGGTTTCTTGCAGTAAAATGTTTAGATGACTGCCATGCCCCTATTGTCATAAAGATAGAACTTTTTGAAGATTGTTTAAAATGTGTTGTAAAGTGCATGTAGCAGTAATTAATTGCAAGATTACTTAGACATTAATAGGGTCATAAATATTTTGAAGGAGGGCCCTACTTGTTAGTGAAACGTTCCTTTCAAGGAATTATCGCTACGGAGGGAGAGGCTAACTACGATGACTCTTCCATTTTAGTTTTGAATGTTGAGTTTCGTGATCAATCCTTGGGATGCCAGGACAGGAAAATACCACGCAGAAACAAATAACTTAATCTAAAGGATCATACGGATTAGCTCCTTTTTACACACCCTGTACACACTAATCGTTGACAGTATGTTCACCATAGTGTTGCATTTCTTGAGAACTGCAGCTCCTGCTATATATTGGAACCAACCGAACCGTAGCCGTTTTATAACTCGGATAACATTGTAGCTACCGATACAGCAGTACCTTACAGGAAAAAGCTCAGTGTATACTTCTTGCAAGATTCAGAAGAGGCATATAGGATATGCGATATGTTGTAAGAGGATATAAAAACAAACTTTAACACGTCTGTGTTATACTACTCCTTTGTTAAATTATATAAATAAGGACATGTCGAACGTGTTGCATGGAATGGAATCTACAGTCAAAATAGTCATTAATCGGCAAAATTAGGATAGAAAGCAGTTTTCACCATTTTTTTTCAAGCAACACATCGTTTTATTATTATTATTTTGTTTGGAGTCAAATTCTTCTGATTCTCTAGACTTTTTATAGTACGGTTATGTAATAGTAGTTTATAGTATGGCTCAGAATACGTTAGGTCCTAGAATGTGTAACGGAATAATAGTTTGTAAGAGCAAGATATAAACGTTATATCAAATGCTATTTTTTACCCAGTTTTCATTAGAGCATGTTACAATAATTGCACTTATATCTCTCCTACACTATTTAAAATGTAAAGCTTATTCATACACCTTTTTGTTATTAAAAATAAAGCAAATATCATCATTGGGGTATTTAGAGTTCAGCTTCCAGAAACAAAAGCCTGAACAAAACCTGAAATTGCGAAACTAGTACTTCAGTGGCATATTTATTTTATTTTGAAAACATTTATTATTATTAGTATTATTATTATAGTCTATAATTAACCTTATCTTTCCTAGTATATTAATATAACATTTTTAAAAGAAATATTCACTTTAAAATGAAAGTGAAATAGTGGAGAGATCAATTCATGCGTGTCAGAAAACTTCTTGAGCTATCTTTATATGCTGAAGAGGGTACTTACAGCTGGTATTTATGCGTCTTAGAAGGCTTTTTGATACATGGAATATACCAGTAGAGGTAAAGCTATATTTGTGTGTCTTAGAAAATCTTTGAGTCATATAGATATACTGCAGTAGCTATATCTATGATTTATGGATCCTAGAAAAAGTGTTTGTCATATAGAGATACTGGAGTACGTATATCTAGGATTTATACGCCATAGAAAAAAGTTTTGTCATATTGGAGTAGGTATTGCTAGGATTTATCCGTCCTAGAAAACTTTTTTGTCATATAGATATACTGCAATAATTACAGTTAGAATTTATGCACCTTAATTTACTTTCGGGCCATTTATGTATTTTGGAGTAAGTATAGCTAAGATCTATGCACATTAGAAAACTTACTGAGCTTTGTAGATAAACTGCAATTCATACAGTAAGATTTATTCTGCTTAGAAAGCCTTTTGAGTGTTGGATATACTGGAGTAGGTAAATCTAGGGTTTATGCGTTTGAGCCATGTAGACATACTGGAGTAGATTCAACTATGATTTATACTTCTTAGAAAACCTTTTGAACCGTTGGGATATATTGGAGTAGATATACCTTGGGTTTATGCGTCTTAGAACCTTTTTGAGCCATAAAGACATATTGTAGAAGATATAGATAGAATCGCGTCAGGTTCAATCTAAGACGACGTACGGTCGAGTGCATGAAATTTAGTCGATATAAGAAATAATGCTTTATTTTGATTAAAGGGCTTTTGTTCCGTTTAGTGCCAACTCAATTCCCTGTCACCTTACTTAGATATTAATAATTTATACGGAATAGTGATGATATCCCGGATCCCTATAGAAACTTCAGTCCACGGATAGAAGGTGAGACGTTTGCAGGACAAGTTTTTAAATTTGATTTCATGAATATGTGGAATATAGTCCACACCTTTACTAATACATCCAGGTTTGGTGTATGATGAATTAAAACAGATACTTCAGTTCAGCCAGAACGAAATTATATTTCAAACATTTGCTGTTAATTGAGACAAAACCAGTTAAAAATTTTAGATATCCTTACTTGAAACACACATTCTTTGGATTAAAGGCATTTGTTTTATAAACCGAATATAAGGGGTAATCTACAAAAGGAATGTTATGTGAAATTGTGTATGTAAGATTAATTATCTTCATAAAATTTAACATCAAAATAATTAGAAATGAGATGTAACTGACTCACGAAAAGTTCTATTTTAATTTATCAAATAAATTAACATTTAAATATTTTAAGGTGTTCCAGCAGAGAAATTTATGGAGAGAGAATATTAATTTTTAATATGCAGCGATAAACCGTATTCGGTTTATGTATTCTGGTATTTTCCCAGATTCTAAATGTTACTGGTATTAGATGTTTTGAAAATTATACTCATTTTCAAACTTTTTAAATTTTGTGCTTACAACTATATCTGCATTAATAGAACAACTTTGTTATTCAGACACTGTGATGAACATGTGATCTAAACTGGCAAATAAATACTTTTCAGTGATAAAAGTACATTTGTTAATGAAGAAATACAAATAACTGTTATATTTCGGAAGTTTGCAGATTTTCTTCTGTATTATCAAAACTATTTTCATCAATATCAGAAATTATCCCAAAATATTTGATTTATCAAATTAGTGCAAAAATAACGAAAAGTTGATACAATTTAAAAGAAAAACTCAAAATATAAAATGAAAATATTTAATAACAACCGAACCAGTAAATTGCACACACTTTATCTTTCTGTATGTTAAAAGTGATAACTACCACTCATTTATTTTGATAATGCAGTTTTTAAAGTAAAGGCAATTTCTTGTGGAGCATAGAGGACTGCCTTTACAAGGCAGCTGAGGTGAAAGTGTTCAGTGTCGCTCCTGTTTTTACTTCTCACCTAAAATTGGCATTTGTTCATAGTTTTATATTTGCTTATCCAAATTTTATTTCTTATCAATAAAACATTTGCTCCTCAAGGGTTTGGAATAGAATATATATATATATATATATATATATATATATATATATATATCCCGTACAAGTAGCTTTCATATCTGAATGTATGTATATATATATATCTACAGATATGAAAGCTACTTGTACGGGATAATAGTTTTGGGTACTAAATTTGTCTTTGCTGCATAACATGCCATGTTATTGAGATTAATCTCATACATTTGTCTACTATACTAAAGAAAATTAATATCTGTGAATCACTCTGCAGCAAAACAGGCCATCAATAGCCCGTTACCTCTTATACAGAAGCACTCATCATAAAGTAAAGGCAATACAGATATTATTATGCCTAAGTTGAAGATAGTTAAAGAAGTTGTGCCTTTCTTAATTTCTAAGAGTTAGTAATCATACTGTAGCGATTAAGAGTAAGCAATTTTTAAGCGTAATAGTAAAAGCAGAAGAGAAGAAGAACTCGAAAGTCTTTGGAAAGATGCAATGTTTAAAAAAATAATAATATAAAATACTGCTGTTTACGAAAGTCTTGTCGTTTTACTAGTAAACGATAGTTTTATGCAAGTTCCCAAAGTATGCTTTCATCCGTCTTAGGTTTGAACCGTGCATGCTCTTTTACATTTTTGTAGTGTAGAATATGATTTCTTTCAGTCATTGCGTTATTGACTCAGCATCTCATTGTAAAGAATACTTTGATAGTGAAGTTTTACATAAGTTTTATAGAAACAAACCCATAAATATTATAGAATAAGGATTCAGAGCCTGTTTTGCGTTTCTGACAATGTTATTGCCAAAAGCGAATTGTATACAAATACTATATGTGAGCAAAAATCATGTGTATGTAATTACCATGTGAACATTTAGAATTTGAGTGGCACTGCCAGTGAAATTTCAAACTTGTGTATATTTGTATAACTATTTATGAACGAGTTACTGTGATTGAATATGCCAAATTTCATTCAGAACTGATAAATGCGTTTCAAGATACACATTATTCATAAGTTTTATTATGTACATTTAGTTGTAATCAACTTGTTCTACGTGCCTCAAAAATTGAGAAAATTTCTTGGCATTTTTTGAATTGGAACTTTGAGCCACACACGAAGTGTTTACGTGTGGATATTTCAATAACTTTATTATTGAATTGTGATAATTTTTTGAAAAATTATTATTGGTGTCAGGATTATTTTATGGCATGCAATATTACAACAGATAATTCTGGACATTCTGGGATATTATTTGAAATGAGATGGAAGAGTTTTTAAGTATGAAAATGTAATTTTGAGCAAGCGCTTTTTTATAAAATAAGATGCCAGGAAACGGGTACACTGTATGACCTTTAAATGGCTGTAGAACTCAGAACGAGCGAGGGAGCTAAATGTTAGTTCTATAGGATGCCCAAATATTCCTACAACGTTTTGCAATGGAACAATGATCTTCGATTTTAGTCAACATTTCGTTCATAATATCTAGTAAATTATTGTCTACCAGCCTCGTATTCTTACATATTTTGATATTTAAATGTGTTTTGGAGATACAGTTTTTGCTCAATCTCTTTCACATTTTCGGTGTACGTTATGAAGTTTGATGACTAGCTAAAAGGGTTTTTCTTATACGACTGTAATGTGGTCTTTGATTGTAAGCAACTATATTTAAAATTAATACATGGAATTAAGGTAAAAAAAAAGTTTAACTTTTCTCATTGAAGAGCATTTCTTATATAACCAATTCTCAATTTAAATTTATTGGAATTATGCTGAAAAAGTGCGTAACAAAACCTTTAACAAATCGTAAAATTCTTTTTTTGCTATCCAAAAGCAGTCTTATTGTAACCAATATCTTCACTATAAGTCTTATATATTTCAAGCTCTGCTACGTCATCCATTGTGTAAACTACCACGTTTAGGATTGTTGTTATCAGCCAATGATAGCAATGATTCACTAAAGTGTTGATTTTTCATTTAGTTTAATATTATCACAATTACTAGTTTTTTTAAACTCGATAACAACTGAAGATTGTTTTACAATTGCTTTTATTTGGTCGTTATACAAGGTTAGTACAGCCTTTGCAAATATCTATTTTAAAAATGTATGTTACTTTCTTGTTGTAGAATTTTTAGTGTCTCAAGTTTTGGTTTTATTCTATTCTGTTACCTTGAACTCTTTATGTGTTTCTAAATAGTAGATATTCTGTATGAAACATATACAAAACTTAATGTTTTTAAAGATAACTATTTCATCAGCATTCGGTAATAATATGTATTACTTGTATAATTTTTACTGTTTAATTTAATTCTTAATGAATAAAACTTGTGCTTTTGAACTTTCCTGAGGAATTTCTTTTCTCGGAAACACATTGTAGTTGTAGCGATAGTTTCTTATACGAGCTAAACACAATAAAAACAATAGGGTTTAAACTTTTTAATATTAACCAATCACTTCTTCATTGAGGTAATTATTGCCTTCGAGGGCCTGGCAACCTTCCGATTTTTGTGCCTCCTACATGGATAATGGATTTTAATGCTGTGGATATCTATAGTCTCTAGTCATCAGTTTAAAGTGTATGTTTATATTTCTTCAGTTGTATACTAGATTATTTTTAAAATTTTCACGTTGGTTTCCTTAAATTACACCACCAGACATATTCATGTCTATATTAACACTTTCAAACTGCATAAAACAGGGAATTTTTCTGGTTAACATTTTGGGAATTGATCCCAGAATCTCTAGACGAGGAAATCAGAACGCTGGTAACTCGCTTGAAACGGCCTTTCTTATAGAAGATCTGTTGCTTTATTTTGTTAGTGAAACATTTTAGCCATACTGTTTCATGATTTGTTGCTAATAATACAATATGTCATGAAGTCTTCTTACACCGAAGATGATAGAAATTACTCTTACAGTGTGTGTTTTATGTGATGGCATCCAACTTACTTGTGAATTGGTCGTAATAAATATCTCTCGAACTTAACCCAAATAAGATTATGTTTGTGGCGCTTTGCAGTTGCAAACTTTGTCGATATAATCTCAAAGCCTTTATTGATATTAATTATAATATATACTTTTATGCGGGTTGCAGTACTTTCGTTTAACCGTAAAAGTACCAAAAACGGCAATATAAAAATATATACCCTATACCTCCTCAAAGAAAATAAAAGTATTGCAGTAGAAAATCCTATTGTTAATGGTATTATTGATAATGCAGTATTTGTACCAAAAAAGACTAAATAAGTCTGTTATTACATTGATGTCCCAGATTGAGTTGACTTTTTACTTTCTCTACACGGACCATGACGTAGACGTATTATATTCAACCCAAAAATTCGATGTCGAGATTTCAGCTGAGATTTACGTTTTGAGGTCACCTGAATTAAAAAAATAGACAAAGGTCCGTGCTTATATATATATTTGTGTGTGTGTGTGTGTGTGTGTGTGTGGGCAGCATAGCTCAAAACGAAAAACCCGTTAAATACGAAACCTGATATTTAAACTTAGTATCTTCCAAGGATTGGACACGAAGGTTTTCAAGAAAATTCCCTCACCACAAGTTATCCTTTAGATGTATGGAAACAACTATGAAAATTTTGTTTTTGTCAAAAATGCATAGTCACTTTGATTAAGATATCATATGTTAAAATATTTACATGACAAATAAAACGTATATCTTGAATTTTCTGGGCATAGCCTCTGAAGACTGTTCATTGTGAATAAATTTTGCATAATCTGGTAATCGTAAAAGATAGACAAAAATTTACTATACAAAAAATGTAGATCTTGTTACAGCACACAATTTATGCCGTACATTTCTTTTGTAGAATTAACCGTTTCTTATTATTGGTTTCAATTTTATACTACATAAACGTTTCTCAAACGGAAAGTAGTGTTTCTTTTCATCTCTTTTTTGTTTTACTCCTGGTCATGCCAAGAAAACCGAACTTCAATTGTTCACACAGCGGCTAGAATTTAAGGCGATGCATCTCTGAAATTTGGAAAATCGACACTGTTTAAGATTTCTTACTGAAATCTGTACCAGTTATTTTACACACTAATAGTAATATTTGCGCGATGTATCAACATTTCAGGCTGCGTGGTTATTTAAATAATACATTTTTATCCATTATTCTATTAAAAATCAACCACGTGAGGATTTTTAAGAATACCCACATAGAAAAGTCCCGTTTATGAGTAAATACATTTACAAATAAATCTGTCAAATTGTATTTTATTATACTAGCCCTAATTAGCGTAGAAAATGTATAACTTTTCATACTCTCCGAAACTCTTGATTTTGCAAAATTTAATATGAAACTTTAGTTATTGGAGTATTCTTTGGAAAAGTAATACGACCATGTTCTTTAATGTGCTTTTGAGAGGCAGTATACACAAGTGGTAAAAAAGGATATATTTGCTTTAAGTTCGGAATTCATATTATTTTGTTATGAAAAAAATTGAATTTTTCACATTTTTTGGTAAAATTTCATAGACGCATCACCTTAAAAGATTTGACTATCGCTTTAGCTTAATTTACTTCCTCATTTCCTTTTTGTTTATAAGGAAGCAAATTTATCCTTTTACCACTTGACGAACTTATAACTACCAATTAACTGAAGGGACCTATAGATGGGTAGCGTATACTTATTAATAAGAACTCCCAGCTTTAAACCTTATTTTCTGGAAAACCTTTTCCCAGCAGTTTTCCTTTCTTAAATGATGCCATACGATGTAACTTGTCACTAATTTGTTTCAAAATTTGTATACTGCCTCTCAAAAGCGCATATCATAATTTCTGCTTTTATCTCGATTAGCATTATGTATGTAAATTAATCGTTTGAAAGAGTAGTTCGTGTACAAAATAAGTAGAGAAAGTCATGAGAACAGAACACATAAGATTTTTTATATTGAAGGTACACCGAAAACAATAATACCTTGTCTCAGCTTTCTCTCTCACGTGATCCATATTGGCCGAGAAAAAGTTTTAAGTTTTAACGGCTGACTTTAGTTTTGTCTCCCGCTCAACAATCAGCTAGCTGACAGTATGTCAGGCGCTAATCATGAAGTTTGCCGGCACTGAAGCAACAAGTATCTCCGCGCAAGACCACACTAAATATAACTTACAATCAAGCATGGAAAATATTCGCAGCAGATATTTCCCTTTTAAACAGCAATAAGTGCAGGAATTAAATATTATGGGAGGCTCATAATTTAGAAATACATTTTTTTTGTCAAATTCGGGCCTATGGGGGAAATCCGAGACCGGGTATTTTTATTTTCGATCTACTTTCACTAAAATCCTAGCTCGATCTGTAACATCAATATGACAATGACTCCTTGTTAAAGACTGGGAAATAAGACATTAGGCTACATTACCTTATTGTAATGTACCAAAGACTAAAATCATAATAAAAGTCCACCATATGATGTCCAAACGACGCATGAAGCAACATTGTCTGGCAAACAATGAACCTCTTTGTGAGATCTACCATTCCCAAAGTTTACGTTAACAGAAAGATTATTACATTTATCAAAAACACGAATAACTCTATACATTGCTCTTGTCTTAGAGGCTTAGGCTTATAAATAGCCGGTGGCTTTTTATTTATATTTATATATGTATTTTTTTCTTTATATTTGTTGGGATCAACGAACGTTTTTAAATTGGCATCCTAGATTATTCTTTCACAATATATATTAAAGTTGTGTATGAAAGTTGTTTGAAATTTTTACCTACATCCAAATTAGACTATTTTGCGCTGCTTGCCTTAAGGGGAGTCGAAAGGGGATTTTCATAATTGTTTTCCTTTGTCATGTTTCATTTGCATAAGAATATTTCGAATCTCCCGCTCATTTTGATATCATTTTTATAGAGGTACACTAATTGAAAATAGTTTTAAAATGTTGTTGAAAATAATCCTGGGCAGTAGTCGTTTTAGAACATTTTGGTACAGTCACTTGGTAAAACAGCAATAACTTTGAAAATATTAGTGTTAGAAAAGAGATTCTTTTCCGGAAAGTTTTACTTTGACTATTCAAAGCATTGGCATCCCGCTCATATTTTCTTCATGTGAGAGTTTCGAAGTACTTCGAAGTTATGTTTGGAAAGTTAGTCTTCAAGTTTTTTTAATTTTATGTTTGGAAACAGTTTCTGTAGTAGTAATATTTTCTTTATACATGTCCCATTAACCGAGAACTAATTGAACTAAGGGCTGACACTTTTACCACAAATTTGAATCTAAATAAGCTTTATTTTATCGTAATTTTTTATGTATATGGATCAGTTATTTTTTTAAAATTTAATAATCGTCGTTTTACAATAACGTTTTAAGAACTTTATTTAAAAAAATACCCTTCCTTATAATGAACAGAAGTATTCTTTTTTTCATCAATCAACAGTAAAGGTATTGCGGAATATACCTTCACACATTTAGCTCATTATCTTAAATAGTTGCTGAGATAATGGGCCAAACTTAACATTGGCAAGAGAGGGCATTTTGACTCCCCTTAAAATGCGCTTCCGAGGAATCCCATTAGAATAATAGTCACACCTATAGGAGCTTAATATTTGTAAGGATGGTAATATTTGTAAGGATTGCCCAAAAGAAGCAGAGATTTCTGTTGATTTACGTAATGGTTTATTGAATATGTTTTATACACCCAGAAATAAACATTGAAACATGCGTGACATGCTGGTACAAATAATAGGCTTGTTGGTTTAACAGGTGCTTCACCTGTTACCTCTAGACGATGTACATTCCAGAAAAGACATTTCAGTGGTTGAGGAAGAATAATAATAGGGATAGTTCTTCCTTAACCAGTTAAAACATCTCTTCTGTGGTTCTTGATCCTGATCGTTGTTTGCATTGTTTGAAAGTTTGACATCCCTTGAAAGTATTATTTATTTTCAGTGTCTGAGACATGATAATCACAGAGAGATCGAGGATGTAAGGTGCATGGTGACGTACCTCCCATCGCAGTCTCACAGCAAATCTTGTTAGGTCCAATTCACAATGAAGGCGTAGTACTAGCAGTTGGCAGGGTTTCGAGATCCCTGAATTGCATCCAGAAATCTTCCGAGGTACAGCAAGTTTCAACTTAA
The DNA here is from genome assembly GCA_030762935.1 of Hymenopus coronatus. NCBI lineage: Eukaryota > Metazoa > Arthropoda > Insecta > Mantodea > Hymenopodidae > Hymenopus > Hymenopus coronatus. The sequence continues at coordinate 37,282,432 of CM060897.1, forward strand.
ATAAAATAAACAATAATATCCAATATGAAAATTCTTCCGGTCTTAATGCACAAATAAGACATTAAAAGTGTTGTGCTAGGGAAATGCCAAATCAACGTCTATCGTGGAAGACCGCCATGATTGTAGAGCAGGCAGTGCAAAATTTCGCAACACGATCGTGTGGAAATGCATGGATAAAGACATTCAGGATCCTTCCCCTACACAGCAACACAAGTATACATTTTGGAGTTTACATGTATTGCGTTAACAAGCGCCGTACGTAACTATGTGAATGCTTCCATTAAATAACGTGAGAAGAAATCTTGCGTTTAAGGTATGTGTGCTCCTACTTTTTTGGCAGTCAGTGGACCAGTTCATGGTGCCTGGCAAGAATGCAGTCATTCAGCAGTTCACTAAGCAATCCACACCCGATGTCCAAAGCTGGACTCGCTTGTGGAAGTTGTGCTAATTTTGGATTAACTTAGAATTAGGGAAAATTGGGAGCTTTTTACAATACTTTTTACATTAACATTTAAAGTGTGCCTACTGATTCCAAATTAACTTCATAATGACATTAACATGTTTACCTTGTACAAATATATATATTTTAAAATAATTTACCTGGTTTATGGTTATAAAAGTTCCTAATTTTAATCTTTAAATGAGAGGACTTTGACATGTCATATATTTCTTTGGTTTATACCTGGGGTTACTTTAGCATGTATCTTTATTTTAAAATCATATATTTGGTACAAGCAATTTTTACGAATGAATACAAAACAACATTTTCTTTCATATGTTCAGTATCTACAGACATGTCGTTACAATTAAAGAACACAAAGAACAACAAAACACACCTAAAATAATTGCACTCGTTGCAACTAATCAGTATCATAACTGTTCTTGCGCTAAAAATTTATCTTCAGTTTCTTCATTGCAATTACTATATATTAAAAAAAACTGGCTGCTAGTTTGGTAGTTTTCCAATCACCCGAACCAATGCACATTGATTACTTTCATATTTCTCCTTACGGTTACCGATAAGCTACAGACTCTTTAATTTCATCCGCGGTAGGTGTTATTAAGATTCTAATGGCACTGATACTGGCAATTTATCACTTCTTCGCTGTCGGATTTGTTCCTCTGCTCTTCCCGACAGTATCTTTCTACCCTGTTTCTTGTTAGCTGCTTCCTTCTGTGCCGTAATTTCTTGTAGCAACTGCCTAAGAGCGACAACTGTTTTCCTCACTATCCGCGTCAGGAATCTTTGCAATAACTGTTAGACAAATAGAATTAGTACTGTTGATCAACATTCCGCAGTCAATGTCAATGTTCCCCCATTTTACAGTACTCATTCTTGCTAGATTAAAGAAAGAAGTCGCTAAACTGAAAGTTAAAATTTATTCAGCTTGTCGTGCTATATAAATAAAACACGCCCATGTCAAACAAATCCTGCAAGTCAGCTCTTCGGAAAACGACTTATTTTCATTGGAGGAGGAAGAGGAACATGAAAATAGGTGGAGTGATCTCCCAGTGAAACAAAAATGCTGTCGATGATGGTTTTCGTTATACAATTTTCCACACATGTTCACGAAAACCCTGCCAGTCTGCTTCTGTCACAAGTGATGATAATACCCTCAGGCCCTTTGGAGATGTCACCCTTACTTTTGATTCACTGACCGTTAGCTTCTTCTTGGCGCCCTAGCTAGTTCTGCGAGATTTACCTCATACATGTATGAGAGCAAGCGATGGTGTGATTCAAATGAAGCCACTTGTCCACTTTAAACCTTTCTGCTTACATTTGTTTATTTCAATCAAGTTGTACATTTCTGATTTAGGTATAAAGTGGAACTGTCAAGGAGATGCATTTTATTATACTCGTTTGTTTGATGTGCCACGGAGACTCGCTCGTTTCTTCGAACACAGCTCATTCGAAAACAGCAACGAATATACCCAACTACGGTCTGTCTACCTTTTTCTTTGTGGTTCTTTTAATTGGAATCTTCCTTTTAATTTTTGACGAAATTACATTAATTTTGCCAATAATTATCATTTTAACCGGATCAAACACAAACATTTGAATAATCATAAGTGTACTATTTCTATTAGTCTTAACAATTGGACTTTAGCATCTGATTCATGCCTTCTAGTGGTAAATGAGATTTATTTATTCGAATATTCGCTCGTTCGAGAGTTCATATCACAGCGTTGTTGCCAGGCGTATTGATTTAGTGCGACAGGACAAATGAATAATTATATCATATGCCATGTTACTGCGTTTTCGCTTAGTTTAAAACTTCTTTTACTACACTGTTAGATAACTTTCATTTGATCGTGATCTATTCCGTCATTACACTTAAGTAAAACATATATTAAATATGTTTCAAAATAAATAGCATACGAGTTTTATATTTTGTAGTTAAAATTTTGTATGAGAGGAAAAAAAAAACCTCAACCGAGTGTATAAACATTTAGCTAAATGCACATTACAAATCATATATAATGTCATTCATTAAATAATTAATGATATTCTTTAAATTTTAGTAATTGCGTAATTTCATTAAAGTAAATTATGTTTCTATCAATCTTTAATACAAATAAAAGTTAATTCACTCAAAAGTTGTTGGTTTACTTTAATGTTAAATTCAATAGTTATACTTAAAATTTTAATTCATTTTAAGCAGATAAAAATTATTGAATACACCCTGGAAATAAACTTGGTAATGACAAAAGTCTCTAATGGAAAACCTGGCAGCACCTTAATGTTATAAATACGCACTTATACAACAAACTTCTTCATTTAAATTTAAGTAAATATTTTCACAGTATTGCTCGATACCGGAATTTCATGCGAATTAGCGAATTATTAGGGATGTACATAAACCACCAACACAATTGAAGTAAACAGACTGAGCCTTACGCGTGAGTTTGGCCACTTTGGGCGTTCGAACAGAAAATGAGACTCATACTTGCTCGGTATACCAAACGGAATACACTGACCCGGGACGTCGTTCGAGTTTTGATATTCCCATATACTGGAGCACAGTTGTGTTCGAAGGCATAAAAGATGGAAAACTCTAATATAGAACTCTAGCACAGAACATCTTTATTTTACAATTATATCATAATAAAGTATTTCTCGCAAATCCTAGATTGTAGTTTGTGATGAGGAAGACTATCTAAAGCTGCAACATATTTTTTCTCGATTACGCGTTTAAATGTTCACATATTTCATTTTCCCATGCTAGTTAGCTTTAGTGCCTGGTCTTGAAGATGAGAACAGAATTTTGCAAACATCTACATATTTATATTACTACATGAAATATCACTCTGTTCTCTGAACTAGTGTTACTGTACACGCCAAATTCTCCCTTACTTTGTCAGTACTTGAACTCTTGCACTCGTAAGAAGTTAGAAGTGCCATAAGAGATCGGCTATGTTTATGTTAAACTATACGTAAAGAATTAGTGTTAAGTTGACAACATTAAGCAACAGCAGTATCGTAACAGATATGTTCATACATTTTCGGAAAATTGACTAGATACTACGCCTCTGCCCCTCATTTTCTCGGGGCACTTTTAGCTGATGAATAGACTGTACGTTTTCTGGCAACACTTGTTCCCATACAGTCCTTTATACGACGGTAATTGCCACCACATTTGTAGGAATCCACACCATGATTGTTTATCTCGTGGCCTTCTAATTACACAGTTGTGTTCCAGCTATTTCACCCAGTCCAATTCAAGCAGGGACGTCATTTACTGGAGGAGTATTAAGGGCAACAAAGTCTCCTAAAGTTATGAAAAATAATTAAGCTATGTATATATGAAGGAAAAAAGTAGGAAAAGAATGCAATATGTATACTGTTAATGCAAATATTTGATACTTAAGAAATAAAACATGTTATTTTAAGCTAAATGTGTCGTTAAAACTGTTATGAAATCCGGGAATCTACTCAAGGCAATCTTGCCCCTATCCCCAAACAAAATCTGAAGTGACACTTCTGTATTCAAGCAACGGTACAAATATATAAATCTCACTTTCATTTGGACAACCTTAAAGCTAAACGACCTCCTGATGCTCCAAAATTCAGCTTTAAAAGCATGTTTGCCTGAAATAACCAAAACAGCTCATACATTTCATCAAACACCTTCCTGATTTATTCTAACTCAGTGGTATCCTATTGAAGAAGTATGGGTCCAGATATCGTGCTCATTCAAGAAGAGAAGACATTCCAAGTGCTATAAAGAGAAAATTATTTGGCTGAAGTAGAAGATGTGATCTTCAATAGAGGGTTAGCATAACATAGAAGTGCAGTATCCAGCATACTTTTGCTCGTATGTCATGCATTGTGCTGTATTTCGTGCGTTCGGAGTTCTTACCTCTGTAAACGTGACTGCTTGCAGTTCGTGGAGCTGGCTGAAGCGATGCCACAGACGCTGGGTATACCATGTATCTGTTGTGCTGTTGGTTAATTGGCTATTAGGCCAAATACATTTTAAGTATAGCAAAACTGAAATGCATTATCTTCCTCCAATATATATAGTGCCTTCGTTTATGCCAAGGCCGCAACCGCCTTATATAAGTATTGCCCGACGGCAGTACCCTCGGTAATATCCCACTGAGCAGAAGAGTCGCAGAACGTGTCAAGGGTACGTTTATCGGCTGTCAGCTGTCTCAGTCGTTCTTTGTCTTCGCGTTGTGATAATACGTGTGTTGTGTGTGCTTTTCTTGTACAATATATACATGAAAACTGAATAATAGACAGGTGTGTTTATCCAGTTTCAGGCAGAGACACTGTGAAATATTTTGTCAATAAATTTAAAACAATGGGATCGCTAAACTCTTAACAAAATAAGCTAACACATGTTCTACGGAGGAAAATTTAGAAGAAATGAATATATTCGAACGCTCACTTAAGAAGTCTCTCAGCTGTGTTGCACAACAAATGGGTATTACATAGCTTGTTCATACAGCTATTAAACTTTTAGATATAAAACCCTTCAGTGTGACTATAGTACAGAAATTATGACTATTATACTAGAAGAGCTTATGAATGTTAATTTAATCCGACGATGTCAAGAATGTCATCGCGTAGATGGGCACCACTTTAAAAAACACTTATAATAAGTAGTACCCTGTCCATATATGTTACTAACACTCGTGAGTAAGTGACGAGGGAATTACGAAAAGGAAAACCTCGGGGTGTAGTAGACTGTGTGTGGAGCATACCATCGCACGATCCGCGGCCTTGGCATAAAACGGAGGCATTATGTATAGGAAGCAATTCATGGAATTGGTACCTAGTGTGAACCAGTGATCAATCGTTGAATGTAACTGATGCTAACATGACACTCTGGTGGCCTTAGGTGTAACTGAAAGAAAGTTTTTTAAACGTTACATATGTAGGTCGAGGATTTAATGTTATAAATATACGGTGTAAAAATAGTTTTTCCATTGAACTCCTCAATGGCTGCCATTGCAAATTATTTAGGTATTTGGGACTGTAACATTTCACCCCAAATTTTATAGAGAGATTTCACTGATAATTTGGGAGTCCCCGATTAAAAAAAATTAGAAAAAAGGTCCGTTTGTGTGAGTGGTTTGTGTATGAACAACACAAATTAGAAACGAAAAGTACATTAAATCTAAACTTCGTATTAAGTGTTTAAAGCCCGCTTTAACTACTTATGGCACCGCAGGCGGTGACACTGATGATACATGAATGATGATGGAGCACCGGTGGAATGCGATGGCAGGGGAAATCGGAATACCCGGAGAAAACCCACCCCAACGCCGCTTTGTCCACCACATGCTTGGGATCGAACCCTGGCCGTCTAGGTGAGAGGCAAGTGGTCTAACCACTCGGCCACGGTGCGGCCGTGTATTATTAAGTGATACATAGTCCAAGGACGTATACGAGCATTTTCAAGAAAACATTCCTCAAACTATCCTTTATATAAAGAACATTATTTATTTTTTATTTGATCAAAACTGGCCTTAATACCATATATTAATATTTCATGGAAAATAAAACGTATATCTTGAATTTTCTGGAAATAGCTAATGGTTTATGTTCTTCTGGCAGATAGTTCTGAATATTTAGGGAGCGAGGATCACTTATTAATTAATTAAGGTGTATTGGATTTAATAGGTAAATGTGAAGATATAATAGGGTCAAAGCCGCATTAAAAAGGAAACTGTTTTTCTTGACCTTCATTCTGAACGACTTTCGTATAATTGGTATACCGTAATGGCTAGACCAAATCGACAGTTAGTAAAACTTCTTAGAGTACACTATTTGTACCACATGAGAGTATCTTTGTCGTTGACCATTTACAAGATATTCTTTGCTATTAATTAAATTTTCAAATACTCATACTTTTCTCGACTGGAAAGTTTTAATTGCTTTTTTTCTTTCGTTTCTCTTCTCATGGTGTGAAGGGAACATGTAATTTCAATGCCATCACATGGCAATGGATTTGACCATCACTTAAGCCTAATGTGTGTGTCATTTGCAGGAGGATAGAATAATATGAGGTGTTACGACGGGCGGCTGAAACCGGACCGCGGGGAAAGACCCACCGTGGTGGGCCCCTAAAATATTCCAAACAGTTCTTTAACTCGACACGAGGAGCTCAAGGAGCCCGCTTCCTAGGTCTGACAGAATTGCCTAGGTCCTCAGACGATTCCAGCGCCACCCTGCCGCCGAGAGTTGTATTTCCAAAGCGCATTCAGCACCACGGTAGGGTGCCACACCGCAGGCCTCGCCGACACTTACAAACCTGAAAGAGACCGCTTAGAGTGAAATGGAGATGAAGTGACAGACAGGAAGTTCGGGGACATAAAAGAAAAACAACTCGCCAGCATTCGCCTAGTGACCTGGGAAAACCCCCGAAAAACCCATGGTTCAGAGAGGTTGGCCATGGGAATCGAACCCACGATTTCTTGAACGTCTGAGCCATCTGGCTCAGTAAGTCTACTGTATTTCCTTTGTGTCTGCAACGAAATTCAAATACAACAATTGTATTAAGTATTTATTTGGATTAACATGAAGTAGATAGAAGAATAAGCTTTTATAAGAATAATACTGGGCACTGCTTCTAGCCTTTGTTTACCTAAAGGGGGTTTCTTATTTCGGTAGGAGTCAAATCTGGCAGCCACCAGTGGCGTCATTACAGATAATCCCTGTATAGGGTAAATATCAAGCTGAAAGGTAAGACCTGTCTCAACAGAGCTAATATTCAATTATTAGCTGAATTGAATCTGAATATAGGGAATGGATTTTTCATTGCAGTTGTATATGTAGTGTATTTTTGAAGGTCAGTCATAAAGCATGTTTTATGCACTTAAAGAAACATGTCTGTGATTTCATAGCACTCAGTAATTCGATAAATGACATGACTTACAGGAATTAGTAAGTATTTTCATTTTTTAAGCAGGAAAATTCCTATGGGAAAGAGGGGTAAAGATAAAGAATTGCTGTTTGCGCTTTTATACTTTTTTAATTTAGCTCTGTATTGCATAAAATTGAGATTAAATATGCTACAGAAACATAACTAACCAAGTTTGTGCACAGCAGAACCCCTAGTGATCCTTCACGGCTTTGTTCAAATATCTCAAACGGCGTAAACGCTTAGAAAATAAGCATAAGGTGCACCTGTCAAAGTCAAAGTAGGCCTGTAATTTTCGCCAAGTTCTGAAGTGCTTCTGCCATACGATTCACATATTTTATAACGATGTGAGTTGATTATAACTGAGTAAATTATAAGACTACAAAGTTTTGAGCTATGAAGCTTTCCTGGCGAATAATTACTTGTAATTACTTTCGAGCTTCGAGCCAGGTGGTGAAGGATATAGACTCCGACGTTTCAAACCTTCATCGTTTTCGTCATCAGGGAAACTGAACTGTCGGGGAAGTATTGGACTCCTATTTATAGGTGATGCCATACAACAGATAAAATATGATTGGCTCGCTACTTCGAAACTACACTATTTGAACTCGAGCACGGACACCAGAAAACATCACACAGAACTTCAATGCATGCTGAATCTATGTTGGGCATGTCATCCTTAGAAGACTCGCAAGTTTTGTCGCTTTGAAACTCGTGTCCAGGTAGTGTATAGCCTTCATCATCTGGCTGGAAGCCCAAGAGCAATTTCAGGTATAACGTTTTGTCCAGATATTACAAATTTCTAAGATAGGATGAGTTTTTAAACAGTTTAAGATCATCTATAACTTCGGGTTCTGATGAAAGTTTTAGTCCTCTTAATTCGAATACGTGGGAATAAACATATGACCACAGATGCCTTTGCAAAGTAGTGTAGCGTTTTGCCAGATCCTAAAACACAAGAACACAACGCATCCCCCCACTCTTTCTGAATTATACTTAAGTAATTCTTGATCTCAATATGCAGAGGGAAGTTAGGGGAAACAAATATCACACTGCCCCCTTAACATGCACTTTAAACTACTCGTTTCAATGCCAAAAATATTCCTCACATTCGTAACAGATGAGCAAAATTACCTCTTGATATTACTCTTCCATGTAACGGCGTGACATTAGGAGTCTTGAATATCAAAAACCTCCTTCCCAAAAACTAATTTTGAAAGGTAAATTTCACCAGAAAGAACATCGGCTTTCAAACAAGTTGACAAAATTGGATTACTGGCTTCACAGTTTTCTCTGGGAATATATACATCCGCGCACATATATACCCATCATATAATTTAGATCAATACAATCATTTTAAATCATTTTTACTTTCTCTAACGTACTATGTACATAGTGTATAAAATTCGATACCGGGATTTCACTGGAAATACATGTTTTGGGTCCCCCTGAATCCAAAAAAAAAGCATTTTGAGAAAAAGGTTCGTGTGTGTGGGCGCGCGCGTGTGTGCGTGTGTGCGTGTGTATGTGTGTGATGTATGTGTGTGTCTGTGAACATCATAGCTCAAAAACGAAAAACCGTTAAATGCTAAACTTGGTACTTAAGTTTGGTATCTTCCAAGGATGCGATACGAAGATTTTCAAGAAAATCCCCCACCTCCAGCTACACTTTACATGGAACCTTTTTCGAACATTTTGTTTTTTCTCAAAAATGGCTGTGATGAGTTTGATTAAAATATCGTTATTTAAATATGTTTACCTGACAGATAAAATGTATATCTTAAATTTTCTAGGAATAGCCTCTGAAGAGTACTTTATACTGGATGAATTTTGCTGGATTTTGCATAACGGGTAAACCGTAAGAGATAGACGAAAGCAAATTTATGAAAACGTAGAGTTCGTTAAAACACACAATTTATGTTATATGCATTTTTTTTGTCATAGAGTTGATCGTTTTTGAGATATTCCTTGTTACTGGCTTCAGTTTTGAAAATACTTATATTTTTCTCATACGGGAATTTGTCAACTCCTGTCTATACAAACAAAGGAACTTCAATCATATAGCAACCAGCTTTTGACTTTCATTTTAGCCTATGAACTCCCTTATTTCCCTTCTACTTACAAAGAAGCAAGTAATAAGACTATTTCTGTTAATGTTTTCTCGATTAGTAACTAGAAGTATAAGCTTTTTAACAATACTTTGTTGCAGAGATATAGAGAAAGTCATGTGAATGAAAGATGTCAGATTTTATTTTTTAAAGTATAATAAGGTAAACCAATATCAACATGATGAGGAGAAGCTAGCCGCTGCTTTTGCGGCATGCTATGCAAGGTCTGCATTCATACAAACGAGTAAGTTTCAGAATGTCTTCTTCATTAAGAATTAGAAGAGATTTTTGGGTGCTTCGTCTTTGTTTTTACTTCCTCTACCGCGTATAATGTACAAAGTAGGCAGACGAGGCGGGTTAGAATTGCACCCAGATATTTAAACGGAAATACATGATTTGAGGACCTCTGAATAAACAATAAAATATTTTTTTAAAAAAAGATGTGCTTGTGTAGGTGAACAGCATAGCTCAAAAATGAAAAAAATGTTAAGTATCAAACTTGGTACTTAAGCGACACTACTAGCTTTCAAAGATGCGACACGAAGATTTTTAGGAAAATACCCACATCTCAAACTTCTTGTACATGGACCATTTTTCCGAATATCGGATACTCTCAAAATAAGTATACTAAAAATATTTTGCATCACACCTAAAAGGTATATCTTGAACTTTCTGGGAATATCCTTTGAGATCCTCTTCATTCTGTATGACCTTTGGTTAACTGGTTAATCGTAACAGCTAGACAAAATATTACTACTCAAAATATTAGATCTCGTTGAAGTCACAATTTATGCCAGATACATTTTTTGACTTAATCATTTCCTCTGTTTCATATTCTCTGTTATTGGTTTAAAATGTCCAGTATTATACGCCTAGCTAAAACATCGCTGAGCAGACAGTGTTTAGAAATCCTTGAGCTAGAAATGTTGATGAAAATATCACTCTTCATCCTGTTTCCCAACCATAATATTATATGTGTGATTGTATTGTTTTTTAATGCTTTTGCCCACTGCTTATAACAGCGGAGTAGTATCCATATTTAGTTATTTCTTTCTCTCATGTCTGTAAGGCGGGTTGTCCTAGATGCCGCTGTTTTAATAGTATCATGCTGAAGTGTGTAGAAAATTAGGTAACCAAAGCGAAGGCCCACACTTTTAGTAAAGTTTAAATTTTACCGTTCTCTTAGGTATGTAATTGAATCAGAAGAGATCACGAAATATATGTTAAAGAAATGAAGATCAACTTTGAAATAACACAAGTTAAAAATAATAAGTGTTACTATACCAAGAATGAAACAAGTGAAATATTCTTTAGTGCAAATGTTTTCACAGTAACACAGATACGTATGGGGCTGAAAATTACATGTAGTTAAGTTGAGGATGAAAAATGCACGAATTATGATTCGAACACTTATTCATTTAAGACTACATGTAGCGTGTAGAGCATTTGATTTCTTAAAGTTTGTTTTCAAATACTGGAAGGGAGTATAAAATTTTTGGTATTGTTTTTACTTTAATATCTACTATATGAAGAAACAATTATTTTGACTTAAATATAATTAGGTCTGTGTTAGGGGTTCTGCTGTAGAACATGCCTGCAGTTGAGGATTAATAATAATGCTGTTAGCATTCATAGGTTACATACTATCATATAACTCCAAGTAAAGTACATAAAGGTATTGACCATCAGTACAACAAATACACGAAAATCTTTGCTCAAGGGATGCTACATAAGTATACTACAAAATAAGCAATTTCTCTTTGATTGGCACCCTTACAGCATTTATAACATTTATAAAGGATATTTAAAACCAATATTTTAAGAGGTGATAGATTCGTCAAAGCAATAAAGAAAATAAACGTAGTGCTAAAATAAATGTCTTTCGAAATATTATCAATGAACTAGCTGTTGTGCTCACTTTGGAAGTAATAACGACAGCTGACCTTTCGCCGGTTAGCCTGACCAGAATGGTTGTTATCCATGTCAGGATGGTAATTGCCTAGCGCTAAAGTGAAGTGCGATATTGCGGCTTCTCATTGTTTAATGTTTCACATATTTTAGCTCTAGTTTCTGGAGAGATGGTGTGACACTCTTGTTGTTAAAAAATGTCTAACATATTAGAAAATTGCTGTTGTAATATCGATTTCTGAGTATATATTTCGAAAGAAACCAGTATTAGAACCCACGTTTACTATTGCTTTCGAACCCTGCCACCTCTTAAAATATTGACTAAATTTTTAATATCTCGTATTTGACAACCAAGAATAAGAACATTAGATTAGCATTGGTCATAGTTTCTTAAGGGCGTTTATAAAGATAATTTCCCTGTGCTTATGTGGAAAACAACGGGTGTGTGGAGCGAAAATTCGAATGAAAGTTTCTTCGTTTAAAGGAGGGCAACAACATCAATTTTTTTTTTTTTTTTTTTTTTTTTTGGCGGAACCGCTTTTACCCCCAACACATTTGAATGTTTACGCATACAACGAAAACTTTGATTAAAGTCCATAGATTTAGAATTAAAAATATTTTGTAAAACTGAAAATGTTACACGTCAATATATCGAGAGCGGTAAACTGCACGCAAATTTGAGATTAAAACTTCTATGGAGATTGTGTTCTCGTAGGCTTCCGTGGCCAGCGTTGTGCATAATATGGCTGGCTTCTGGTTACTGCCGCGTCATCGTAATCTTCTGCCTAAACTTCTGCCAACGTTTCGACCGTCTTCAGGGCTACAAAGTCAAACCAGAAGTTTATAGAATTTTGTAAAACAGTACAAAAAAAAAAAAAAACGAAAAAAAACAACGTAAATCTCGTTATAACACAGTTTATATCAAATTGTTATTGTGACATTACCGTTTTTGGTGTATTCGTTCAATGATTTGAATTTTCAAATACCTACTCTGAAACTTTTTGAGTGCTTTTCAGTTATTTCTCGCAATGTCATGGGAAGCTTTTGGAGGAAGATTATTAAACTGAATACTTTTTTTTAAACCCTTATTTTATTTGTTTACAGTTTATTATAAAAATAATATATAATTTCAAAGCCAACTTTATAAAGTTTGACTATCGCCTCAATCTCCTGCACCCTTCTTTCACCTACAATAATACGTGTAGTAAAACAATTTCTGAAAATGTTTATCTCGATTAACGTGAAGTATATAGAAGCGTAAGCTTCGTAGCAGAGAAATATAGGGTAGAAAACGTCAGGTGAATACAATACTTCTCATTTTAATTTACGCTAACTAACCTCCGTGTAGCGCAAAAGCCCGAAGTCAGACCAAGGTGTACTGTCCGACCGCTACGTTACCCACCTCTGCGTCATGGGTGGGGATGCAATACTGGAGGTTGGGACATGGTTTGCGCCCCAAGTTCCTCTCAGTCAGTTAGTACGATCCACGCAAACTACAGCTGCTTCTTTTCCCCTCAAGTAACTCACCAGGCCAAGTGCACCTCAAACCAGATCTCCCAGCGGGAGAAAATCTCCACGGCGGTAACGGGAACAGAACCCAAGCTTACTGCTTGGTGAGCAGCTGCGCTACCACCGCACTAAGGTATTCTGAAACTTGTCCCTCAAGTAATTAAAATAAATGCCTGTCTTAAAATAACATGAAGTATAGAGAAGTATTGACATTAAAACGATTTCAGTAATATGCATTAAATCAAAATTACTAATAATATTGTTTTCCTCCCATTAAATCCAGATACACTCATTCAAAATTTTGTTTCCAATAACCTTGTTTTAAATATAAACAATTGGTAATATTAAAAACAATATTTAGGGGGGCAGGAAACAGAAAACATTACTTTCACAGCTTGTCACAAAAACACATATTTGTGAGCCCTCTTGGATCCACAGAAAATCGTTCTTTTCTTTCTATTGTTTGCTGAGGTCCACAACATCCACAGACTTATTCACAAAAATAGGCCTTTCCACACTTTCTTCTACTGTACATAAGCTCATTACCGTTTGTTTGTCTTTTTCTATCATTCACTATTCACACTTAATTTCTGTTGCACAAGTTAATCTACTACATTCGCAGGTATAGACCTTTCAACAGGATACAGAGTACGGTAGGTTAGCACCACTGGATACTTAAGCTAAGGCAAAATATTCTAATACAAGCATGTTATAGACGCTAATTACTATAGGTAAGGTAATATTAGGTATTAAAATTACTTGGCTTCAGTTTATTGCCCTCTGTATAAAGTTTGATGCAGAAAATTTTTACAATTTATACCACATTTGCGTCAAATATGAAAAATGTCAGTTAAAGATTTTGCCCTTCTAATAACTTACAACTAAAACATGTAGATTTCTAGAAACAAAATTATGAAACATGATTTCAAAATTTCAGTTTGTGTGACCTGGAGTTAACATGCTTGCCTTCCAATATGTAGGTAGGGATTCGATTCTCGTTAGAGATGGGTTACTACATTTTCACTACCTATACCTCCTACATATACGAGAGTGAATCAATTATAAACCAGAATTATAAATTGACAGTTTTCGTAGTGAATAGAAATGGGTGGAGTTTGGAGATGTGTCCGGGGTAGGCGTCTGGATGCTTCACGCACCGCAGAGCGACCGTTCGCCTCAGCACGCCATGAGTCTTCTCTACTTACCTTGCCTATGAGCAAGCAAGATTTGCGCAGCACATCATAATCTTCTACAAGTTTCTGACGAAAAAAGGCATCAAAGCTTCGTAAAATTTTGCTAAGGCTCTATGCATAGTTTGGGGAAGCCATCCTTACAAAGACCCAGGTGAGTGAATGACACAAACCAGTTTTGGTTGAACAGGAAACAGTGAAAGCAGCGGGCAAGCATCGCTGCAGATAACATTTGTGCTATGCGTGATCCTACCCCGAAAGGGGGCGGGTTTTAGTGAAAGCGGCGGACCCCTAACCACCCGTGATACTTCGGACGTTACTAGCAGTAGTCAGAAAAAGGCTTGACCAACACAAACTTAAGGGCGATGTTTTCCGACCTCTTCAGTTGCCTTAGTGCAGGCATAGCGGGCCCTAACAACCAGACGTACTCCTGGCCTTGTACGCTGGGCCGAGAATTTGAATTTCTCCCGAGAGGGAGCTGTTCAGAATGGCCTGGACTCGGCGAGGAAGCGATTTCCGAACCCATGGGTATGTATGATCTATGATGTCTGGCCGAGGTTGTGAGATACCTCAATATTCTAATCTGAAGAATTAGTAGACTTGACTAGACAATGTCGCTCCACCGAGGTCTTCAATAATCTTCCCTTCGGAGCTGGTGCACATAAGTGGCGAAACTATTTCCATCTCTGCGAAAACATTGAAGGGGGTAAGGACCCTGTGTTTTCATAATGAAAAAACCCTGGCCGGCAGAGGAGCGGACTTGAGTTGTCAGGCTACCTGCTTCAATTTTTTATATTAATGAGACTTTATTGAAAAAAGATAAGCACATAACAATTTCAAAATCCCCTCACTCATACCAATAAGTTTTGGAAATCTACAGGCCATCATCAATGGTGTACTCAACTTTCGGAAATTGAATGCCAGGTGGATTCCTCTTCTCACTCAAAAACGAGAAAGTGAAGGGAATGCTTTGCATATCTCTGAAAAGTCCTTAGAGTCCAGATTATGAACTTGCGACTTCCATTAGTTTGGACCACTGAAGAAAGAGTTGGGGGGAAAGCGATTTGATGATGATGCAGAAGCAGCTAAATACGTGCGCAAGTGACCTTTTTCTTTCGTTGAGGACGGCATCAAAAGTTGCCACTTCAAATTCTGGAGGCTGTGTACAAAAGTGAGGTAGTTGCTTTGTTTTTGAGGTTGGTACAATAAAATTGTACAATAAAGTAATTCTTATTTATCTCTGATTCACTCTCGTAGTAGGTAAGAGGAAGTGATGTACTCAACCCAAAAATTCGACATTGTAATTTCCCTAGAAATATAGCTTTGGGGTTCCCTGAGCCTCTCCTAAAAAGAAGGCCTGCTTGAGTGTGTGTTTGTATGTGTATATATGTGTCTTTGAACACTATAACTCAAAAACGACATGTCGGCTAAATACCAATTCTTGCTGTTGAAATTTGCAGCCTTCCAAAGATGCAACTCACCCCAAACTTCCCTCTACTTGGAAACTCCTTTATTTTTAATATACTCATAACTAACCCGGTTGATTTTGATTAAATGCCACATGTTTAAGACATTAGCACGATTAATAAAAAGTATATCTTCAGTTTTTTGTGGATTAGCCTGGGAACCTATTCGATTGAATTTTGTATAATTTTAATAACAAGGAAACCTTAATAGATAGACGAAAAGCGTACTACAGGAAAATGTATAGCTCATTAAAATACACAAGTTGTATACATTAATTTTTTCATAGCGTTAACATGGAAATATTCTATGCTGTAAGTTTACACCCTTCATTATTTAATGTATTTACTTTAAGATTTGTGATACTTTTAATTTCTTCCTTTTTTTTTCTCTCCGTCGCAAGAGTTTATCACGAATAAACGTTTGGTTTATACTTCGGCATATTCCTACTAAACAGTGCATGTTCTAATTGGTAGAAAAATCGCGTGAATGTATAGTAGAGCCTTTACCCTTAAGTTTTCTCCCACACTCCGAGTGTCGGATAACCTTTGACATCAATTTTCCGCGTTTATCTACACGCTGTCAAACATAGCTCTAGATTAAAAAATTCCCCGGAATGGTTTATTTTCTCTTTAATGTATACAAAAGTAAAGATATTTTATTATCGATACTTCATTTGAATTTTCATGCTAATAATAATTGTCATCTTTGTTTGGCAACTAGTTTTTGTTGAATATGTATGTTCGTTTATCGCATTTCATAATGTTGGCAACAAAGCACGTTTGAACATAAAGTTTAGTTTGTTAAACAAATCTCCCTCAGAGATATTGAGAATGATGGAAGAAGCTTATGGAGCAGCAGCAATGAAGAAAAATCAGGTATATGAATAGAATAAATGTTTCAGTCTAGACTTTCGAACGCTGCAGAAATTACTGTGCATACGACAAGGGCACTGCGACAGGTATCTGAAAATGGTTTTCAGGAGTGCTGCCAGTCTCTTTACATGCGGTGGCAGAAAATGTTGTGTAAATTACCTTATAGAAACTTATTTGTGTGTTATTTACACATTCCGGGAACTTTTTTTTTTTAATGTAGTATGTATATTGCCTCTGGTATTTTAGAGAAAAAGATGTTCTTTAAAGCCACATGACAGAAATCGTGTTATTTCATATATCTACATAATTTCATAAGAAAACTCGTTATTAAAAGGTTAAATCCTAATGCATGGTAGTGTATAAAATATTCAAATGTATGTATACGAACTTGTAATTAACACATTGTGTTAGCATGTATTACTAACCCATGCAGGGTTATTTGTTGGACTGTGTTAAGGAAATGGAAGGCAAACACACTGTATTATGGGCGTGAAACTTTTTGTGGTCGCTGTATGGTGTACATTTCTACAGATAAACTTAAAAGTGTTCATATTCTCGCCCTCCCCCCAAAAAAAACCCCACAATGGCACTAAACATTTCAAAGTGCTATGCTGTACACTTCGCTCAAAAGAAATACTTTGAAGTTAGTAACGCGGTCAACTGTTCCTTAATTTTGTTTTATTCACTCACTCTGGCTCTCTCTCTCCCTCTCTCCCTCTCTCTCTCTTTCTCTCTCATGGGGACTTTAACTTGCTGTTTATGGAGGCCGGTCATCTTTCATTGCAGTATTACAGAGTAAGAGGTTGAATGCTGCTAGCTTTATTTTTAATTCTATTTATTTAACGGTGTTTTAATAGCTTGGATATACCGCGACGGTTCTGCTCGTGATACTATTTTGATCTGTATGATGGACATTAGCCTTCATGGTCTTTTCCCCATTCCTATACCACTTTCGCTTTACGCCAAGCTGACGGTGCAAGGGTGCCATCCAGTCTGTGCTCTTTCATTATCTCCACTCAGATGGTATCACATTACTCAGACGTATACAACCTGCTAGGTGTCATGCCTTATACACCATACTACTTTGCTCCACAACAAGTAGATGGCGCTGGGGTACCGTCCGGTCTAGCAATTTGAAACAAGTGTTTATTCATCAATATCAGAGTCGCTTTTAACATCTTGGGCCCCAATGGCGTTTTTCTTTTGAAATATTGCTCATTGTCAAGGGTGCTCACTCGTTTTACTTGTGTTAATCGTTGAGTTCTACTTTGGGTTATATTAAAATCACACATACACTCTACAGAGGATTGGAAACCATCCTGACTGAAACAAAATTCCCACCCTAATTAGGGGAATCAAAATCGAGATGTCTAGATTGGGAGGTTAGCATGTTAACCACCAGACCTCAGAGATAGTCGGGTATTGTTTTCTTAGATATAGATATTAGTTTGTTCTGGAATGTTTTTCTTCTTTGCATAACTATTCAAATGTATTATGGACGTAATTACGAGCAGCGAGGAATTGCAAAAATCATTATAAACAAAATGTTGGTGTTTGATGCTCACACAATGTGTCTACGAATTGACGCACTGATGAATTAATCGGACGAATTGGAAATACATGTTACACATGTATTCTAAGTGTAATAGTTCTAAAGTTACAGCAGTGAAAATTTAAGCAATGAAAGGGCACGATATTGCACTATATACTTGTTAGTCTGTTGCTCCTACTACCCTCGCGGGCTGGCCCGTTTAACTGGCTGAAGAACAACTTGCCGCTGAAGCGTAGGCGAAATGTTTCAGGATAATGCGTAACTGTACACCATTCAAAATGAAAAGTAAGCGCAGTTACAGCATACGTACAATACTTTTAACACATGCATTTAATGGAAGTGTTTGTGTACTGGAGCTTGTAAACTTCAAAATTTACTCTTTGGTTGCATCCTTGGAGAAAGAATTCTGTATATCTTCCTCTGATTTTTAACATCACACGATCAGATGCAAGATTTTACACCATCTATCATCATACATCAAATGCTGATGTTTACTTGGTTCAATCGCTTTCTATGCCCTGTTTGATTATAAAGAACTGATTGAATTATAGGATTATATTTTCGCATACAATTGCGGATCTAGCTCTTAAGTTACACCTTCATTGTGAATGGCACCTAAGGGAGGCGAGGAAAGCGGCATTTTGATCTCTAGCCAAGTAACCGTGTCGAGACACGTGATTATTATTAGTAGCAGACTGGAAAGTGTGTAGAGCTAAGATGTGATACAATATAGTGTCTTTCTATGGGTTAACCATTGATAGTTACCGGAAAAAGGTTCCAATACTTACAGAGGAGGCAGTGTAAAACCAAAGCAAACCAGTTCCTATAAATATCTGAGCTTTGTCTTATTTTGTACGAGGAGCATACACATCTTGCACTCTTTTTGATTTGGCATCAAACGAATGAGAGCATGTTGTGCTAAGATCTGTTCCTTTTAACTTTTCACAGCATCTCTTAACGGCTGCGTTGTTTCTAAGCTGTCCCACTGATATATAATATGCCGCTCATAATTTCCTTCCCCTTTTCCCTGATTGACTAAGCATACCATTGAATGCCATATAAACACTCCCGTAAACATGATAAAGCTATGTGCTTTCGTCATCCGAAAGGCAGATTTAAAACGAAGGATCGTCACTTATTCCACCCAGCAGCCATTGGGAAGAGACTAGTTAAGAGACAGCTAAGAGATACGGGGAAACGTACGTGGAATAGACCTTAGAGGTTTCTTTGCAGCACATTTCATCATGGGGTTAGACGACAGATAACGAGAATATTTTATGTGTGATGGATTGCTCCAGGAGCATAAATACCTTGGTCTTTTGTTATTCTGAACTTAATTCTTTAGATATTTTTTTTTATTTGGAGGATATTTTAACTCCATTGTGAATGCAGTCCCCCATAAATGATGTGGATACACTACGAGAGCGCATGTTCCGGTAACAACTAGGGTTGTTCCAAAAATGCGTGATTCCATGAAAAGCTGCACTGGAATGGATGGTGGCCACATCGAGCACAAAGTATGAAGAACACATCAAAAAGATGATAGTTACCGATGGTAGTATAGTAGATCATAAAATTCACAGACTTTAACTTTACGGCCAATGTTTATACAGAATGTTTTTCTTCTTTTGTTGTAGACTATCGCCTCTGTAAATATTGGAACCTTTAATCAGGATATCCTGCATAATTTGAGCTATTATACTTAGAACACACGTGTGCCACAAACGTTTTATCTCCAGTTTGTCTGTCAGCATAAGATCCTGAGAAAGTGTGCGAATTCGTATTA
This sequence comes from Hymenopus coronatus, assembly GCA_030762935.1. Taxonomy (NCBI): domain Eukaryota; kingdom Metazoa; phylum Arthropoda; class Insecta; order Mantodea; family Hymenopodidae; genus Hymenopus; species Hymenopus coronatus. The sequence continues at coordinate 37,302,197 of CM060897.1, forward strand.
ACAGTCGTTAAGGATGCATATCTCAGTAACGTTTTTCTTGAATAAAAACACTAGGGGGTACTTGAAGCTGTAGACTTAGTTCACTGAAAAATGATCGATTCCAAAAGTAAAAAAGCAGTTCTTTTGAGCTGAGTGTATTTCATATCTTTTCCTAAGTTTAATAATGTTCAGAAAAAATGTTATTTTGTAGCAAACACTGCATTCTGATTTCTATATGATGGGTTGAATACTCGTCATTAGGTATTACAACAGAACTTCTAAATTTGACAGACCAGCTGAGTAAATAAAAATACTATCTTTCAACCATATTTTGAAATAAGAAATTGCTTTTATTTCTTTCGACATTTATAACACAGAATTTTCACAGTCATTAATGTAAAATATACAAATAAAAATAAAGTCACAAAATATATGCTATATATAACATTTATATATTTTCTAACCATTTGCAACTAATCTTAATAAGCAGGGGTGCCTCAGGTATAACACACCTTTCGAAAAATACTACACTAAGTAATTATTGGTGAAATAAACATACTTTATAATAATTAAATAATTAATCTGGGGAAGCCACAGTGCCTTGCCACGTTAGGTATTACATCATTATTGAAATTAGTAATATCATTTTCTTAAGCAAAAAGCTTTACATAACGATACATATGGATTTTTCATTTAAACCAAATAATCAAAGCACATCATCTCTACAGTATTTCACCAAGTAAAGATATGTCTAGGAACAGCGACATTCTTGCATTGTTGGAAATTTACCCATAACTGTAATTGTGTTGACATTTCTAGAGTCATTCTAATGAAACAGATTAAAGAAGTACTTTTGTGAGTTTTGTTGTTATATTGTACCTGTGGGAAAAATAAACAACTCATTGATTATTATTCAGAATCTATATGACAAATGAGTATTAGGAAGACTATGCATACATATAATAACATTTTGCAAATTGTTTTGGGTATGTTGTTTTTTTTATAAATAATCTGTATATAGCGGGCCAATCTGAAGCAAAGAATAGCATTTAAGTTGTGTGTGTATAACAGAAGAGAGAGAGAGAGAGGGAGAGAAAGAGAGAGAGAGAGAGAGAGAGAGAGAGAGAGAGAGAGAGAGAGAGAGAGACGAGACTATTCACAACAAGGCTGAATAGAATGCAACGCAAATTGCTTTCATGGTCTTTCAGAAGTGATCCTAAATATAGGGACGAGAAAATATTCCAATAAACACGGGTCAGGAAATTAATTGGTTAGTAAAACTAGGTACCATTTTGTTGCTGGTTGGAGGCTTCTGAATACTAAATACTAAAGCAAAGTCAGTGAAAGTTTTATTTAATTTAATTTGAAAATCGTGAATACAGAGAACGAGAAGGGCCAGGGGGAAGGTGAGGCGAAACAAGCCCATAGTTATAAGTGGAACCACAAATATTTAATTACGTAGTTACAAGGAAAACGCACAATATACAGTTGGAGGGTACTTAGTGCACCAAATAGGAGAGAAAATGAGTAATCTGAACGTTTACCTTTGTTCATAATTTTCGCAAAAGAAAACAAATAAAGAAAAAACATGCGTTTGATTTGCTACGTATTTAGCAACACCGCCCTTCAGTAATGATACCGGTACGTGGTACCTGTGTGACCGGCAATTCTAATAAAGTGGGGGAAAAGGCGTGCATCCCTAATATAAAAGAGCTCTGCAATTGTCGAAGCATACTATACGCAGTCAGGGTAATGAAAACTCTGCGCAGAACGTTGTGGGCGCAACAATTGCCCATTACGCCGCTCTCTCTTCTCCCGCATGTCCATGTGACATCAGACACGCATGCGCATCGTGAGGTTTTTGTCAGTGGTGGGAGAGAGGGCATCACAAGCTGCAGTGGGTGATCACAAAAACATAGTGTACTGTTTATTGTAACTGTATATAAACAGTGAACTATTAACAGTAGAACTATTCAACATACAAGTTCTCCTCTGATAAGTCCTTTAGAGGTCAGGCTACGGAGACTGTTTAAAATGTTGTCACTTACTTGGGAAAAGTACTTGTTCTCATCCTATATTCAGCCAGCCATGCACGCGCGTATTGTAACGATGATACAGGGGTGATGGCAAACTCTCCCTCCATCCCTACCTTTCCTACCATCTCCGAACACGGCCGGCTAGAGCAGGGAAAAGAGGAAGCAGTTTAAGGCGTGAGCTGAGCGAACTGAAAAATGGTGGTATTTTTAATTACCTTGCCAAGCTCTATGTGAGGTCATTGGACAACACACGTTCGAAGCTTTATTATTTTTGCTTGCATGGGTTCACTGGTGGCAATGACGTCACTGTCATGGCCCACCCCCTTCTTAACACCACGGTGTGCTGGCACGCACGTTGGCTTGCGGCGTAGCCAAGTTGGTCTGAAAAACTGGGTTTAACGTAATATTTCTATCTTAATTTTTGGCTAAATACATTACTTGCGAGTAAAATATGGGTAAAATTTGTTCTGCAATAATCATCTCTTCATTCTGAGCCCTTTATGTGCTAGGCCGTTCTAAAACTGTAGTAGAAGTACACTTTTTCTCGTACATCATGTTGCAGAAAGTAAAATTGCAATAGACTTATTGATACAATTATTTGTTATTTGTATGGTGCATCAAGTACCATCCACCTCTGTGTAGTAAATGCTAATATACCATTTTACAGTTTGAGTTCATCACTTTAGACGTCATGCTTACATATTTCAATACATATAACAGAATAATGGTTATAGTCATTTCAATGATAAATACAACGACCAATCAATATAGACATGACCTTTACGGGGTAGAGAGCTGTGAAATTGAAGCCTTTGCCAGTTTTCCACCATAATGCTCATTAACGTATTTTGTAAGGGAGGGAGAAGTCTATCTGTCCGCTGTGTAATGATTAATTATGAAGTTTTTTTTTTTTTAAAATCATGGAATAAGAACGACTTTTATTCCGAATAAATACGAAGAGAGTCTAATTTTGAAGTCAGAAAATATGTGTTGTAAGTATAAGTGATATTAACAGCTTGTAACAGAAACACATTTAAGCTGTAGCATAAACCTAAATAAGGATACTACGCTTAGTATCTTTATGATTTAAAAATACGACTATTTCTCTCTTTTTGAGGGCTTCGTCTACATTGAGGAGTGATTTAATGACGTATAAAGACGTTTAGTTAATTAGTTCTGGCAACAGTAGCAGATGCCGCTATTCCAATAATATGCTAACACTTAGTGACTGCAAATTAGTTATTTATGCAGCTGCTACTTTAGTAACAGTTACATTATTTTGATCATTCCGATTTGTATGTATTAATTGTTTTGAAAAAAAAAAAATCGAGCAGAGTGCGGAGGTGTTAGTACAAACTCAATCCATATTTAATTTACAGTACATATTTTTATCCTCCCCCGTTGTTTGAAGGAACTATGTCCGCAATCCTTAATTGCTTACGGGCCAGTCATAGATAGGCTTAGCCGCTAGTAGGCCGGTTGTTTGGAGGTAAAGTTCAGCATTGAGTGAGCTTCTGTGCACCTTCATTTTTGTGTTTACACTTGTTGCTTTTGTTATGTTCCGGATAATTAAATACAAATTATTATTTAATATCGGAAAGAACTATAAAAATCTTTTCCTGTATTATTTATGTGGAGGTTCAAAGTATCTACACATCTAATACAATTTCGAAGAATTTTTGAAAAACTTACGGCAAGAAAAAGATACATTTTGTAAAGTGAGCTGTACCACGTGAAATTAAGATTTAGAACAGATCTAGTGCGCTTGCTCTAATCGGAATGCAAATATTGCCACTTCTTCCTTACCCATTCTATATTACCTGCCTAGCTGTGTACATGATGAATAAAAACGATCAGCAGGCAGTCAGCGACGTTTTATTGACAGAAATTATCAGTATGGAAAAGCATATCCAACTATTTGGCAATCCACGTTTACAATGTAATAGATGCTTTATTACAGTTATAATTATGACACATTACCTTTAAAACCAATATTCTAAAACAACAGGGAAACACAGCTTGCAACTTTACCAAATGTTGCCAGCCAATACATACCCCAAATTGAGAGATTTTTCAGGCCGCATTGTTAGAATGCTTTGTTCGCTTAAACATGTGAGTACTATTATTTTCTACATTTAACTATATTAAGAGTGATACACGTTACGGTTTGAATAATGATATACCTTTCTGCGTGTCGCTGTGTCTACAATTAATCATAATATTGATAAATTACTATCGAGAAAAAGGTTTCAGCGTTCTTCAATATGCCCCAAAAAGGTTTGAAAAGCGCATTTAAGTAAGAAAGACTCCAAGGTATATTTTGGCACTCGGTCACTCGGCAACTTTGTTCCGCCACTATTGTAGTCTGCACGATGAGCAACAGTCTCGATAACAATTCCAAGTGGAATGGAGAGATACGACACTTCTCCTACGTTTACCTGCTCCACAGAAGTGGTTTACAGGCTAAAATGCTTGCCTTGCGTGAGGAGAGAAAAAAGTAAGCATGTTTTCTACCGATAGTGCGGCATGTGAGTTGTATGTAGCTGCGCTGTATCTTGCTGCTTCCTGTCTACTTCTGAAGGCGGTGGAAGATAAAACGTATGTATTGTAAAATGTGCTTTGCTGAAGATTTTTAGATTCCTCTGTGAAGAGTTTTAGATTCTTTTATCTGCAATATTTGGTAGCCCTGGATAAAGTGAACATGCTAATAGAGGAAAACTTCTAAGAACCATTTCAAAAGAAAACTTTTGGAAACTGCAACTCCACAGGTACACCATAACGGATATTTATCACAAAAGTACTTTATTCACATTAAATCAGGAAGAACGGAATATATCCACCTTGACAACTACTGCGGTTGACAGTGTAAACAAAAACTATACCAATATGGTGGCAACAACAGTATGTCATGTCTATTACATTGAATTTTGTCGTGGATATCAATCAGAGTGTGGTAGATACTTCCAGGAGGCCATGTGCGACTCACCACCTCTCTACTTCCATTATCTTACGTAATACTTACGTCACTGGTAGATGTTCCCTCCTGTGAACTAGGTGTGGTCTAAACAATCAAAACAAAATCAAAACGTGGTTGGCATACAGAAAAAATAAACCAGCATGACCAAACACAATACTAATAACACTAATACACAAAAAAGAGGAAAGTTAAAAACATTCCATGTCATACATAAAAACATCTATATACTACAATAAAACTGTTAGTGCAAAATCAAGTTGAAACTTAAAAGAGTGATCTTAGCTGCTTTTTCTGGTACATTTGTTGCATTATTTTGCAAATTATAGTAGTCAAGATTGGCCTAGACAAAATATTGAGAGAATGCTGTTTAAATTGTTCTTAAGAAGTCATGCACTTTGGTACCAAGCTGGGAATTATTTGTTCAAATAAAAAAAATGAAAACAAAAAGAAATGGCGTAGAGATAACAAAATTAATGAATGTCCGAACACACATTAGTTAATTTTCTCAGGACCTAATATTAGTTGCTCTGAACCAACACGTGAATACAGGAGAGATTATCGTATTCGCTTACACCGGTCATTTCCAGCTCTTACTTAGCTCATAACCATTACGAGGACCTCGCTAATATACATTAGAGATGGGAAATACTTATTCTAATAACTGTTCCAACCGTTCCAGTTCCAAAAAACATTATAGGTCCAAAATAACTATTCCAAAATAACAGCCCAATATGTCCCCGAGTATTTACGCTTAAACCTAACAGCAGGATACTCTCGACCCATTATTACTTGACTAATTCGGGTTCTTTCGCATGAAATCGTAATTCTTCGTTCCTTAACGAATATTACCAAGCAACAGGACGATGCTCCTCTCCCATTCCTCACTGAGTCATGCACAAGCGAATTTTCAACATGTTAACTCCCATTACACTGAAAAGTAAGGCAAATGCAGCGAACGCGCAAGATCACATTAAATATTTACACATATTTAATGGAAGTATTCACATAGAGTCACGCAACTCAAAAGTGCTACGTAACTCAAGAGTTTGCAAACTCTAAAGTTTATACTTCCGTTGCGAACTTAGAGAAAATATTCTGCATTTTTTTCTCCGTGCATTTCCAACTTCTGAAAACAAACGATTGCGGTTCGAGATTTTGTGCTATAGTGCTATTCCATTTGGCCATGTCTTACGATTTTAAAAGTTGATGATGCAATCCGGTGTTTGCTTAATGCAACACTTTTTATTTTCATTTTCTATTTATAAAGATTGAAGGGTTATTAACTTTCAATATTGCGATTATGTTATTCAACTTTGAAACTTGGAGTACACTCGGAAAATATTTGCATGCAATTTAAAGATCTAGAAACCCATGCCAACTTCTTGCATTAGGTATGTATACGGCTGTATTGTGAATGATCTTCCCTCCTGCTTACCGAGAGGGATGGCTCAGACGGTTTCATCTCTGGCCTGCATTCGGGAGGTCGTGGGTTCGATCCCGGTCTAACTGACCCATAGGTTTTAACGGGTTTTCCCGGGTCCCCAGGTAAATACTGGATAGGATTATTACATCCCGAATTTTTGGTAAACATGTCCTGTTCCTATTATTTCCTAATAATCCGTTTCAGGATTGAAGGACCAGGCGATGGTGTTCGGCTGGTTGCGGCTGAATGGTAGATTGCGCATTGTAAAAGGATAACCCGGCGTCATCGTCGGAAACTATTGGTCGGTCCCGCCTTTCGGTTTCGGAGCTCCCTCTGGGGGCTCATCGGGAGTGTCAGGAGCCTAGGGAGGCGTCGGAAGCGTTCCAACTGTAACTGTTAGGGACTCCAGCCATCTTGCGTCCGGACCTCTCGCCCTTCACGTCTCTCCCCGCATCACTCCCTTCCTGGAGTAACTTAAGTGGCAAAAGGCCCATAAGGGCCTAAGTCCGATGCTCTGCTCCTGGGACCGCCTTCCATGACTGGTACTAATCCTCATTTCTCGCGCTTGTGCTTATTCTGCATTACGTTAGCGCTGCGATTTCATTGTGAATGTAATATAAAGGTTAAACCATCTATAAGTTTGAATTTGGAGCACACATCCATAATCACAGCCGGTCGGTCCGGGTTGCTTTGTCGCTGATTTCCTGATATCAAGGTCGCGGGTTCAAATCCGGCCCAGAACGATGACTATTAAATGTGCTTAAAAGTGACAGCCTCATGACAACAGATTTACTGGCATATAAAAGAACTCCTACGGCACACCGGCGGAGCTGATATGATCCTGGTAATTGGCAGCGCCGATAACAAGCAATTTTAATTTTTTATCACAGCCGAAGCTTTGCAAAACTTTGACGCCTCATAGTGGTCAAACCACAATTTCTCTACATGAATTCCATTCATGGAATGGCCGGTTATGTGTTCAGTATCATGTTTTCCTCGTGTTGCTATATTTATTTTTAATAGTGCTGTATTTGCAAGATCTTAATATAATGGAGGTAATAGTTAATATAACTTCACAAATTAACTTAGTTCAGAATGATTATTTTTTTAGATTAATGTCATATCGGCATAAGAAGAACCGAACGAATGAAATGATGTTCAAATGAGTGCGGGGTCTATGGAGCTGAAAGATACCCAGCATTCGTCTTCTTAGGATAAGATAAAAAGCCCAAAAAACCGAATCTGGATAACTCACCCAAATTTAATTCTAATTTGGGGACCTCTTAAATCTGAGGAAACACGCTTCGTCTACATAATCCTTTTTTTGTAGTTGAACGTCCTTTAACCTGGTTGGTCATATCATATCGGACAATGAATGAAATGTATTAAATATGCTCAAATGATCTCGGGGTCCATGGAGCTTAAATTACTCGATATTGTTATCTCAGAGTAAGGGAAAACCCCGAAACAAAACATTATACAGGTAACTCACTCTAAGCGAGATTCGAACTCGCGACCTGCTGAATGTGAGCCCAGACACTTTACCACCATACTACCCAGGCAGAATTAATCACTTTTATTTATGCTTAACAATGAACCATAAGTTCTGAGTGATAATGGTATTGAAGCGAAAAGCGAAAATGCAATACACAAAAAGATACTCAGCTAAAATCACTTCACACACAAAATCATAAACAAGGGGGAAGTGTTAAATTCTGGTTATTTGGTTCCACTAAATCACAAATTTCTAAAAATACGTTGTTAGTTCACGCATTAATTTGGATATATTTTGAAAAGTTTACATACCTAGTGTAGCTAAATGTTGTTTGATGATCACAAACAAGAATTACTAATTCAAGGATGACTCCATAAGATGATCAGGTGTAGTTCTCTCGGGAGGTCAAGGGTTCAATCCCTGTTGGGCCACCGCCATAATATTACCTGTTTTTGTGATTTTTATATATTCATAAACGAGTACTGGGGTTAATTATATACTGTTACGCATGTTTGTGAGTCTCATTTCATTTAATTTCCTTATCATTCCCTTTAGGCTTACAGGACCAGGCAACAGGGTTAACACAGGGCAAAATTTGCCCTGGGGTGTGTTTTACAATGTTTACAAGCTTTGTTAGTTGTAAACTTCATTTGTTTAAAACCTGATTCACAATGGAAGTTTGTAAAGTTGAACTTATATATTTACAGGTGAATTTTTATAGAGTTTACAAGTGTTTTGTTTCACAGTCGAATTGTAATTCAATACATTTGTAATTCGTGTTTGTAAAATAAGCAATTTATCTACAAATGGCTTAACTAGAATAATCAATATTTTAGAATTTGTGAGCAAAAACGATTAGAAAAATATACATTTAAGTACACAGAAGTATTTATGAAAATACTTAAAATGCTATTTAGTAGCATTTACAGTGATTTCCATAATGAGGAAATGTATGAAAACAAACATAACAGGCTCAGAATTAACAATGTCTTTTATGTTGCTTTGCACTGGATAGGAACTAGCTGTCAATTTCTTGCAGTTACAAACAAGCATGGAGTTTGTAAGGCTTTAGCATGCAGAAGACTGCACAGAGTACTCCACGTTCGCGCTTAGAGGAATCTATGCTGTACAGCGCAATAATGCACATTTTTCAAACGACCAATCAAATCAAAGGTCATCAGCGCAGCCAATATACTAAAATATAAGACTTTGTAATTGTATGTCGTTAATATTTGATATCTTGAATCTTCAATAACGATTAAATACTTTTATGTACCTAGTAGTGTATTTCTAATTAAACACACACATAAAAGTCATCGAATATGACAGCCGTAGGCATATATAACTTAGTTTAGTATTTTTTGTATCTCGTGGTTGGCAACGGTTTGAAACGGTAATATGACAGAGTGCGCATCATCTTTACGTTTGTAAATTGTATATCTTTATTTGTAAAGTTCCTTAAACTTTACAAGTTAATAAAGTTTTATTGTGAAGCCGATTTTACAAGCATTTGTAATATTTCCCTTGTTCGTAAATTGTTAACATGTAAGTTGTAGTATTGTGAAGTAGGCTCCTGTAGTAGATATTACTCTGCTAATAGGCCTTTCTTAGGGGGCATTTCAAAGGAGGTACAATATGGAATCCTAAGAGATCCCGCCTTCGCTGCTTTCCCGATCTCTCCCCCTTTGAGAAATCTGTTCCAACACTTCCTCCTTGAACATGGTTAAAATATTGGGGGGTGCTGTGTGGAGAAATTTATGTTCTTTAAATTTAAATTTTACTGTTGATAAGGTATAATTTTATACTTCAGTTAAATAGGACAAAACTTACAAATACTGTCGCCACGAAAAAGAAAGAAAAGAAGAAGAAAAAGGTGAGTCGTACATTGACGTTACCGATCGAGCTGGATTTTTTAAACATAAAATTGGATCAAAAATAAAAAATGGTCATGTCTCAGCTGTCTCACCTATAGGCCCAAGCTTGACAAGAAGAAATTATTTAAAAATAAGAATGATCTACTAATATCAATTTCTTGCATATGTTGGTGTTTAATAATTATAAAACGAAATAACACATATAAGTGTGCGATTTTTATATTTTCATTAAGCTGTACTCTGAAGGGAGACATACCGGTTGGGTGTCTGGGTAAAAAAATCTGATGTGTTCCATTCAAATGACGTTCTCTACATCTCTGCAACAAATTATTGTTAAAAAGCTTATGCTTCTATTTACTTCATGCTAATTCAGAAAAATTAGCAGAAATAATCTTATTACTTGCTTTCTTGTAAGTAGAAGCGAAATAAGGGAGTACCATAGGTTAAAGTGAAAGCCAAAAGCTGGTTGCTATGTGACTGAAGCTCCTTTGTTTGTATGGACAGGAGTTGACAAATTCCTGTACGAGAAAAGTATATCTTTTTCAGGAATAACTTTAAAACGATCAACTCCACGAAGAAATGCATATAATATAAATTGTGTGTTTTAAGGTGTTCTACATTTTCTGTGCAGTAAGTTTTTGTCCATCTCTTACGGTTTAGTAGTTATGCAAAATTCCGCAAAATCCATCCAGAATAAAGTAATCTTCAGAGGCTATTTCCAGAAGATTCAAGATATACATTTTATTTGTCAGGTAAATATCTTTAATATACGATATTTTAATCAAAATCGTTGGAGCCATTTTGGGAAAATAAAAAATGTCGAAAAAAGTTCCATGTAAAGGATAGTTGGGGGTGGGGGATTTTCTTGAAAATCAGACACAGACACACACACGCACACACACGGACCTTTTTCCAAAAATGCCTCTTTTTTGGATTCAGGGGGACCAAAAACATGCATTTCAGGAGAAATCTTGAAATCTCGGTATCGACAATATCTTCTTTATACACTATGTACATAGTACGTATAGAGAAAGTAAAAACACGAATCAATAGCAGGATCGATTGTCATACCGGCATGTTTTCACAGAAAGTGTTTTACTTGAAAGCACCAATCAGAGGGGGAGGCGGTTGAAAAAAAATTGTGGCCGATTTTGTCTTTACAGCAAGAAATATTCATTTGTAGTACGGTCTTGCGCACAGATGTTTGTAGCCTCAGTGCGGCCAAAGTTTTTTTTTTTTTTTTTTTTTTTTTTTTTTTTTTTTTTTTTTTTTTAAGACAATTACGACGATCTTTTACTTATTTATGTTTCACGCTAAAGTCTAGTGCATGGCTACTTCCTTTTGATGCTGCTTAGACTGTGAACATTTTAAACTCCCACAGTACACAACGTTTTTTTTTTTTTTTTTTTATTAGGTGTCAGAAAAATGACCTTGCATTTAGGACTACATGTTTATATACCTCTGTATTTTTTTTCTTTCTTTTTTTTTCTTTTTTTTTTCTCTTTTTTTTCTTTTTTTTTCTTTTTATTTTATTATTTTTTTTTTCTTTTTTATTTTTTTTTTTATTTTTTTTTAAATATTTAGTGTCTAATAAAGGCAACTCTTTGAGCGAGAGTGATGTTTTTTTTTTTATTTATTCTTTTTTATTTAGTTTGTAATGGCATGGTACCCCCTTTGGGAATTAGGAACTTTATTTATTTCCGGAGAAGCAGGAGCTCTACATCACAACAGGCCAGCATAAAGAGGAATAATGCATGTTATTGCATCCAAGATCATCCCGGATCGATATAGAATCAATCAGGTGCTCATATCCTGTATATCCAGGGTTTAAAGGGGTTGATTCTGTTGTCTCGAATCATCCGCCACCTCTCTGCATACAAAAAACTTCGTAAAGCTGGAACCACACAGTCAGCTGGCGTGTCCAAGGTACTAAGCCAAGCATAGGTACCCATTACTGTCCAAATAAGAGCTCTCCACAATGCAGGACGCGTCCAGGGAAAATTCAGGTGCAAAATATCCGTTGCTGAAGGCTGCCAGGTGTCACCAGTCCAACCCCGACATCGGCTCAAGAGCCATGTCCTTATCAGTCCTTTACCTGAGCATTCCAAGAGTCGATGTGCGAGCGAATCCGGGGCTTGGCACATTGGACAAGCGGGAAGAATTGCCAGATGATGTCTGTGTAATTTATCTGCAGTTGGTAGGATTTCATTGACAATCTCATATGCCACCGAGACCCATTCCGTGTTGATTTCCGGTATAGCAAAGCCACGCCAAATTTGCCTCCAGGGCAATTGTGGATACTTAACTTGTATATGTGGAGTAGTAGGTTCCCTCCGTTGAAAAAAAGTATAGACTTCCTTAGCCGCCCGAAAACGGCCATTAGTCACTTCTGCTGAAGGTAGTGTGCTCAAGTCACGTAGGAGATCACGTAACATTTTAGGAATCTTATGGAGTTCTCTCCGTTCCCAAAACAACTGATAATGCCGTTGTACTAGCACCTCCACACTATCACCCTGTCCATCCAGTGCTTGCAGAATCATTTTTAAGGAAAGTGCTTTACATTGCATCGCCACATCCAACAACCCCCAGCCACCCTGGCCTTTTGGAAGACGTAACTGAGTACGGGAAATGCGATATAATTTTCCTGTCCATATGAAGTATCCTATTATTTGCTCAATTCTTTGGCTGTGCCGTTTTGTTGGAGGCAGCACGTGTGCTAAGTACCATATACGACTCAACGCAAAGGCATTACAAAACCACACACGTTGTATCAAGTTCAGCATCCTCGACTTTTGACCGTATAGTACACCACGTAAAGTATTAATGCGTGACGTCCAATTATAGTCTCGCAGGTCTTCGTCGTCTCCACTGAAGTATATCCCAAGAATTTTTGTGCGTTGCACAGTGGGTATTCCTAACACTGTGGTATCCGGAGGATGCGGTCCAATGGGAAGACTTTCAGATTTCCTCAAATTAAACGTCATCCCCGCACATTGGGCATATTTCTGTAAACATCTTCGTAGATACGTGACATCCTGCTCGTCGGTAACCATCACCGTAAGATCATCGGCATATGCCCTAACGGTTAGTTTCTTCCCATCGACCTCCAGACCCGTTATCGTAGATTGCAGCTGTCGGAGCAAAGGATCGATGTACACAGCAAATAACAACATTGATAGGGGACAACCTTGGCGGACGGATCTGTTGACCGGTATGGCGGCAGTCAGAAACCCATTGCATTGAATCCTTGATAACGCAGTGCCATATAGTGCCCGAAGGAGCTGATACAACTTGTTCGGCACTTGCAATGACTCCAAACGTGCCCAAAGACCCTCATGAACCACATTATCAAATGCTTTCTCAAGGTCCAGGTTTACCAGAGCAGCAGAGCGGGTTTCTTGGCGACAATGAAGAATACAGTCTCGCAAAGCTACCACGGTATGGTGCATAGCCGCACCTCCGCGCACCACAGCCTGCTGCTCACTAAGCAAGGGTACTAGCCATACTTGCAGCCTACGGGCGATTATTTTTGCAAACAGCTTATAGTCACAATTGAGTAAGGTGATGGGCCGATAATCTGCGGGCCGGCTGGGCGTGGCGGTCTTTGGGAGTTGTAGAACCACCCCATCTCCAAATGTAGACGGCAGGTTTTCATCCCTCCAGATTTCTTGAAACACTAGAAGAAGTTCTTTCTTAATAAACCGCCAACAATGTTTATAGAACTCGTACGGCAGCCCATCTGGTCCGGGCGCTGCATGAGGTTTGGCTGTCTGAATCGCAGTGAGCAACTCCGTCTCCTTCAGCATGGGAGTAGGCGACCGTTTTAAGCCTTCCTGCACAACTGGCACATATTTGGACATATACGACTGGATTGAATCCACCATATCCACCGGCCTGGCAAAGCGCTGGGTGTAATAAGAATGCAACACACGAAGAATGCCTGTCGTGGTCGTAACCTCTTGACCATCATCTATCAATTTGGTAAGAAACGCTCTGCGACCTTGCCTACGCTCCTTCGCCAGGAAGAAGAAACTCATTTTTTCACCATAAACCTTTTCTGCTGTATGTATTCTGGCTAAGGTTCCCTGGAGCTCTTGCGTTTTACGGTGCTGGATATGAGCCTTGACTTCCCGGAGCTGACAGTGTACGTCCTCCCCATGTTGTTGGCGCAGGTGTAAATCTTGTAGCACTGCAAGATAAAAATCCAAAGTTTCTCTCCGAGCTAACGCTCTACGGCACGCTGCGGCTTTAAAAAAGGAGCGTATCGCTGGCTTCGCCTTATAGACCCACCATGCTGCCTTATTGGGAGAGCGCTGAAAAGACTTCTGCAATTTGGACCAACATTCTTGGAATTCTATCAGGACCTCGGCATCTGTAAGTAAGGAGCAATTAAGCTTCCAGAACCCTGGACCACTACGACGTATCTCCGCACGACCTACAACGGCATGTAGCAGTGCATTGTGATCACTAAAAGCTGCTGGCACTATCTCTGTGCGATGTATCCGGGATTTCATCTCCGGTAGAACATACATCCGGTCCAGTCGAGAGGCCGACTGGCCCCGTACGAAGGTGTACATCACATCATTACCATGCTTGAATTCCCAGCTATCCACCAATTGAAACTGGTCCACTAACTGCTGCAATGCTATACAACCATTAAAGGCCCCTCTTTGGTCCTTGGCTGCTAGCGTACAGTTAAAATCCCCAACCAATAAGAATGGGGAACTCCGAGGAATATGGGTTAAAAACTCCTGGCGAAAAAAATCCTCGCGTTGTTTCCTCTTGTTGCTTCCCGCCGGGGCATAGATATTCACGAAGGTAACACCATCATACTCCGCGGAGAGGATTCTACCTGAAGGATGATAGGCAAAGCCGTGTAAGGGCAATCCCTGGCGGTATACAATAGCCGTCCCAGTACCACCCGGGCCTAAATTAGTCTCATAGTCATATCCATATAAAAAGTCCATATTATAAACATTCACCTCTTGAAGAAAGCAAACATCAACATCATTACTACTCAAAAAATCCCGAAGCAGCTGTTGCTTAACTGGTTGACGCAACCCATTCACATTAAGTGACGCCCAAATTTGAAGTCCAACTGGCATGCAGGGCAAAGAAAAGTACTTACAATCTCAGGACCAATGGCGTGATACCAAACAGGAATTAGGACACGTGTCAGTTCAATCCGGGGAGTACAACCATTAATTGTCCGCACCTTCATGAGGATCGTCCTTAGTATGCTTGTAGCAACGCCGTAGGTCCTCATCGGCGTCGTTGGCATCTTCAGCCGGCCTCTTGCCGGAATCACTGGCCTTGACTACACGACCGTCAGGAAGATCGTGAAGAAATCGTTGCACACCCGCGCCACCAGCTGGCGAAGACGATAACAAACAGGCACCAATATGGCGGTCTAGCGGTTGGAACTGGAGGCGAGGGTCGCGAGCAGATACAGAAACTCTGGACGGCGCACCCAAGTTGCGGGTCGCGTCTTCAGACGCTTCAGGTACGTCGCTATCATTCGCCCTGCGATCAGTATCCTGTTATACTGTGTCCTGTGCATGCTGGACATCAACAAACTCCGGCGTCTCCGGCATCACCATGCTGTCCCCCTCTATAGGTAACTCCTCTCCCTCATCCAACTGTCGTTGTACAGGCATTACCTCCACTTGGGTCTCCATTGATGCCCCGGGCGTGTGCATAACACCCTGCTGGTCATCCGCCAGTAAGTTAGCCGGAGCACCCACTGCCTCGCTGAAGGTTGCCGGACGATTTCTAGGTTGCAGAGACAACCGAGTAGCTCTAAAGGGACAATCCGCTTTTAAATGCGTCGTCTCACGGCACAAATGACAGGCTTGCTGCTGTCCGGTATAGGCAATAGATATCACATAAGTATCAATAACCAAGGTAGCCGGTATATTGCACTTAATACCCATTTTCACGGTACACACGCCATTGTTAGCCGGAAGCAGATAATGAGAATGCCATTTCTCACGTCGTATATCAAATACCTTACCGTATTTAGACAATTCTTGTGACAAAACTGCGCTGGGCACCTCCGGTGGGAGGTTGAAAACCCGCACATTAACAATTTGCTGGTCACCTGGCGTGATTTTCACTTTGGAGATTTCCCCAGATTCATATGTAAAGTTTTGTTCTTCGGTGTAACGTGATATAAGTTTATCATATAATAACGTGGAAACTAACTTGACATAAATAGCACGTTCACGACTATTGAGCTGAAGCGTGTCCACTTGATCCGGTTTTAAAGCCAGAAAATTTACCAACCATTGATGTATTTCTAGTGCAGACGGTCTAGTTGCTGCGTTTTCAAACTGAATTTTAATAGTATTTACCCGCTTATACACGGCCATTTTAATGCTTTACCACCTTTTCGCAAGAAGAATGAAGGTGCCCAATTAAGTAGAACGCCTGCCCGCTTTCACAACCGGCAGAGACGCCGCAACAAACAAACAACTCACCGCAGTGAAGACTGGTTCCGCTCGCTATACACAAACAACCTCACGGTACGCCGTCCAGCGAGCGACTGAGTTCGTTACCGACGCCTCGCATATTACAAAGCAGTTGACGTTGTGCGGAAGACAGAACTAAAGTCAGCTGTTACAACTTAAAACTTGATTGTTCTCTCGCCGATTAGAGACCTTATGGGAGAAAATGCAGAAACACGGGTGATTTTATTTTTTGCTGTATTTTCGTTATATCTATTACAACTCAGTCTGCAACATCAATATGGCAATGGCCCCCTGTGAGTGTAGCCAACAATTTTTTCATAAAGCGCGCCTATCCGATAGCGGCGCAGGATTAAAAAGCTGATGTCTTCCATTCACACGAGGTTTTCTATCTGTGCTGTAAACAAACTATTTTTTACAAAAGATTATTCTGTTATCTACACCAAGCTATCCAAGACAAACATAACCAGAAATTGCCTTACTACTTGCTTCCTTGTAAGTAGAAAAAAATAAGAGAAAACACTAGGCTAAAGTGATGAATCTTTTAAGCTGGTCTCTATGTGAAATAATTGAAAGTTCGTTCTCTTTACAAGGCCAAAAGTAAAATAAAAGATATATAAAACGAAATATTTTTTGAAGGTTTAACTGCCGCTTTTATTACACATGGCACCGCAGGCGATGGTACTGATGATTATAAGATGGAGCACCGTGGAATGCGATGGCGGGGGAAATCGGAGATCACGGAAAAAAACCCCGCACCTTCCCCGCTTTGCCCACCACATACGGTCGTTTCGGATCGAGCCCAGGACCCCTATGGAGAGGGAAGTGGTCTAACCACTAGACCATGGCGCGGATCGAAACGAAACATGACTTTAGTTTGAGAAAAGATAAGTAGTCTAAAAATGAAACTAATAACAAGGAATATCTCGGAAATGGTTAACTCTACAAAAAAAAATCTGATGTGTTCCATTCACATGACTTTCTCTATATCTCTATAAATTATTATTGTTAATAAGCTTATCTTTTATTTATTTCATGCCAATCGAGAAAAATTAGCAGAAATAGTCTTATTTCTTGCTTTATTGCAAGTAGGAGCGAAATAAGGGAGTACCATAGGTTAAAGTGAAAGCCAAAATATAACATAAATTGTGTGTTTTAACGTGCTCTACATTTTTTGTGAGTTAAGTTTTTGTCCATCTCTTACAGTTTAGTAGTTATGAAACATTCATGTAGAATAAAGTAGTCTTCAGAGGCTATTCCCAGAAAATTCAAAATATACATTTTATTTGTCAGGTAAATAGCTTTAATATACGATATTTTAATTAAAATCGTTAGAGCCATTTTTTAGAAAATCAAAATTTTCGAAAAAAGTTTCATATAAAGGGTAGTTTGGGGTGGGGGATTTTTCTCAAAATCTTCGTGTCGCATCCCTGGAAGATACTAAACTTAAATACCAAGTTTGGTATTTTACCGACTTTTCGTTTTTGAGTTATCGAGGACACACGGACACTCACACACACGAACCTTTTTCTGAAAATACTTTATTTGGATACAAGGGGAGCCTAAAACATATATTTCCGGTGAAATCTCGGTATCGAATTTTTTGGTGGAGTGCAATACATTCTCTATACACTATGTACATAGTGAGTATAGAGAAGGTAAAAATGTGTATAACAGGAGCACTTTAACGAGATCATTTTTAGTGTAGAAAGTTTTGTCTATCACTTACGGTTCATCAGTTATGCAAAACATTGAAGAGATGTTCAGAGGCTACTACCAGAAAATCAAAGATATAGATTTCGTTTGTCCTGAAAATATCTTAAACATACGGTATTTTAATCAAAATCGTTTGAGCAATTTTTAATAAAATCATAATTTTCGAAAAATCTTCCATATGAAGGGTAGTTGAGGGTGTACGATTGATTTGAAAATCTTCGTTTCACCTCCTTGGAAGATATTTATATACCAAGTTTGATATTTAACTGACTTTTGAACGTCCACACACATACACACACACACACACACACACACACACACATAGGCGCGCGCGGACATTTTTCTAAACATTTTTTTTACTCAGGGTGTCTCAAAAATACATTTACGTAAAATCTTGGTATCACATTTTTGGGTGGAACACAATACCTTCTCTACCTACTATGTACATACTAGTCGAGAAAATAAGAATAGAAATCCAAAGTAATAATTTGAAAGTGTACTGGCAAAAGTTTCGAATAACTGGGGGGAAGGGTCAAAGCCCCAGCGCCCCCCCCCACAAGGCGCGCCCATGTTCAAGAAGTCGCTGTAGGACCCCATGAATCTGTGCGCTCTTGTGTGTGCACTCCCTATCGCTTGATATATCAACTCTATAATTAAGTCGGAGAATGTACCCAGAGAGGGCTTGAAGGAAAAAGTCAAAAACTTAATCTAGCCCAAAAGAATTCATTGCATAGACGTAGATAATAGAAAATACCTGACACACAGAGTATAAACGCAATATACCACTGAATATCGTATTTTCGAAAGTTTTGATAATTTACTTGACAATTTATCACATATTTGTATTATGTGCACACGGAACGTTTTTAAATTTACCTACTTCATGTCTTTAATACTTTCAGAACTATTGCTATTTTAAAATTTTATACTTTTTCTATACTTTTATACTTTCTATATCTACAATAAACTAGGTAGATAGAGAAGATATCGTATTCAATAAAAGTTTCGGGAGCGATATTTGATCGAAAATACATGTTTTAAGGACCTATAAATAAAAAAGGTATATAAGTTCGGTATCTGGTACGAAGCGATGCAACACGAAGATTTTCAGGTAAATTTCCCCACCCAAACTACCCTTTACATATGAATATTTTCGAAATTTTCGATTTTTTGAAATATGGCTCTAACAAGTTTGATTAAAATACCATGTATTAAAGGTATTTACATTAGAAATAAAATGTATATATTAAATTTTCTAGGAATAAACTCTAATGCTTTCTTTATTTTGGATGACTTTGCATAAATGGTAAACCGTAGGTGATAAACAAAATCTCACGACACAAAAAATGCGGATCTTGTTAAAACATACAATCTATGTCCAACACACTTGTTTGTTTGTTTATTTTTTGAGTTGACCACTTCTGAGGCATCCCTTGTTATTGGTTTAGATTTTGCTGTAGTTATACTTTTCTCAAGCGGGAAGTAATTTTGAAAATTCTTTTTGACTCCTGGCCATACAAAGAGGATGGACGGTTTGCCTCCGTAGCCTTCTGAAAGTTTCGTAAACGTTTCCGTTGCACTGTGTCCAAGTCTGAAGCAAAACCTGTCCACCGCTGATCAAAATTCGTGTCATTAATTGTCAAAAGAAAGAAAGAAAAAAAAAATACCCACACACACACATACACACAAAATAAAATAAATGTGTAATTTATGGACGCTCTTTAACTACTGTAGTCCTCAGCGTTCCATTGTATACTGGGCGTGAAAGAACACTTAATTTTGCTCAGACGCCTCTCCATCAGGCTTGAGGTTCTTTTACGTGCCGTAAATCTACGACACAGGACCAACGGCTTTACTTCCCTTCCGAAGGAAGCTATGCTAAGGATTTTTACACCCGAAAAAATCCATCGTCCTCCGCCGGGTTTGAACACACACACAAACACACAAGCAGGTTTACTAAGGAAAGCGACAAACAATACATTTGATCTAATGAGGCGAAAAATATACTGCTAGTGTATTTTAGTATGTTCATGTCTTCCCTCCAAATCCCACGTCACGAATGTTTCCACATCGAACACTACGCTAGAAGAAGGTCATTACTTTATTTACTCACCTTGTATATTGAGGATGCAATACGAAAGGGCGTACTTTTGCGTACTTTCTTTGACCAAGAAAGATTTTGACGGAATAATCAGAAACATCCGCATCCAGAAACCTAAGGCAGTTGTATACACGGAAGCTGAGGTTTTCCGCTGATAGTCAATATCCAAGAAAGGAATGTAATACATTTTAGTGTTGATCTTGAATCAACAGATATCACTCAAACGAACGGAGTTTTGCAAGGTGATCCCGACAAATTTTCCTGTGGTCATACACGACGTAATACGAATGTTAACAATACCAGATGTGAACATGTTCCTCTACGCAAATGGCATGGGCAGATTAAGCAACGATAGGTTTACAGGCCTCTGTAGTGTGGGGGTAGAATGTCTGCCTTACATTCAAGAGGTCCCGAGTTCGAATTTCGATTACGGTGAGTAACTCGGATAAGCATTTTCGGAGTTTTCCTTAACCTGAGAAGACAAATGCAATCGAGTAACTTTATATGCTCTGTGGACCCCAAATTCATTTGAGCATCATTGCACCAATTTCACTCATCGTCCGACATGATACCAGGTTAAATGACATTAAACTAAAAAAAAAATTAAAAAAAAAATTGGCTTTCGCTATAATTCAAGTGCTCAAAAAACCAGAGAAGTGGTCACAAAACAACGAAATGCAGACAAATTAGAATAAAATCAAAGTAATCGAAGTTTCGCAAAGGAGGACAATTCTCATCGAAAGTAATCTTCACCAGCGGAAACCAAAATCTGGAAATAGTCAACCCGTTTAAATACCATGGGGTAATTCTACAGTTTCCGAACTTAAATACACGAGGCATTCCAGGACAAAACTGTTGCGACCATAAAGACCATTGTGGAGATCTAAAAGCGTCTCTCTAAAAATCTCGATGTTTAAATTTAAGTTAAAATTCGCTCCAGTGACATCACATGCCTTTGGAATAATATGGTTATACCTAACCATAAAAACCTGAAAATTCCAATTCTTTATGCATCTCAAAGTTCGCTTCAACCCGACTTGCTTACCAACTGGCAGGGACATCTTTCAATGAAGACCTGATGGTCACTCATAATTTGACACCAACCCCAGCATTCACAAGGGCTATAAAGGAGCAAAATCAGAGAACAGCTGAAATACATACAGCCCCAGCCATGATCAACGATGAATGGAAGGTAGTGAGCCTCGAGTAGCGTCAATTCATCACGAGAGGTGCAATACACGGGTTTCATTGCCGCATTTACAATAGACATATCCAATGCCTTTGCGTGTGAAATGCGTGGTCGACATTATTTATTGTACCACCTCTTTGAGTGCATGCTAAGGTTACTACTGCTTTCTCATTATCTAAAATACAATTTTGTACTGAATTGACTTATTCATTTAGCCTGTACATGTGTGCTTATTAAATACATATATTACAATCAGAGCGCTACTTTTGGAACTGGCTTTAAAAATATTCGAACGATTACTCTAGTGCAAACCTAGAGGACTGTTATTATGAAACTGTATAACTGGACATATGACTATTTCTTTTGGAACAGTTTTATTCTCAGAAGCGTTTCAAAATAACGGTTGCATTGTTTTATTTCCTACCTCTAGAGGCCTCGTTTGCTAGAGAGTCCATGCATTTGAAGGAATTAAATTTACTATTATCTATATGTGGATTTACCCAATGCACTTGGAACTAAGTACGAAATAAGTGACCGAAATCGCTAAAGCGTAAACTCATGATGGGAGATTCGTGGTTCCCGTCTCACCAGGAACAGGACGGAGGTATTTTACAAGGTTTCCTCAGTCTCCATAAAATCGTAAATTCCGCAGAAATGCCCTAAACTTAGACCTGCAACATTTCCTTTCCAAATTATAATTTACGGTATCATCACTGTCCACCCTATAAGAATGGGTGTTAAATGGCATTAAATACATTTTAAAACATTGTTTACACGCTGTAATGATCGAAGGGGACCAAACTGATATTTGGAAATTCTGTGTTTTCTAAGCAATTTGCTTGCTATTTTGCTATATATTGGTGACATATTTTACAGCAAAATTCCAGATTTCATACCAATTTCTTGAGTAGTTGACGAGAAAAATATTTTGTGCTAATTTTAATTACAGGGAAATCTCTTTGAGCATTTTAGAATTAAATTTAATTTTTGTTCTTGAGGCATTTCTAATCTTACAAGCTTATAAAAGTATTTGGGAATAAAATACAATTACTGTAGATAACGTATTCAAAGGCATAAAACTTTTTATTTTTCCGCGTTTAAATTATTATCAATGATTTCTAAAGGCGCGCAACGTTTTGAAATTTTTAGCCATGAACTTTAGTTTTAAAGCACCTTGATGACATTTTCGAAGTAAATGGCAAAATGTTCCATCACAAGAAGAGTTATTTTAAGGGTAAAGAGGCGACACTTAGAAATCAAAGTTACAATTTTGTTTTGCTGGTACTTCAATAATGATAGCTAGCTACCAGTTAGCTATTTTTATTGCTGGTACATCAAGGATGATAGTTTGCTACTATTGAAGTTCAATTATTGAATGCCTGTGAGTTTTTAGGCGGAAAAAACGTTTCTTTATTTTTCTCTTAGCTTATTTGCAATCATTATGGTAAATTAGCTATACCATAAATAGCTATAAATTAGCTATACCATAAATAGCTATAAATTAGCTATACAATAATAAGTAAGAAGTACTGTAAATAACAAACTGATAACATTTTGCAATACACGTTCCGGTTTAGGCATAAAGACCCGGAATGGAATATTACAGATTTTACTTGATTTTAATTCCACGAACTTAGTGTCTGCATCATTATATGCACAGAATATAGAAGTGCACAAATTGTGTAATTTTTAAAAGCTTTCAGACGTTGGGTCGTTAATGTATATTATATTTACCGACAACAGGTTGCTGTTATGCTGAAATTAGGTCACTTTAGCAGAATTCATATGCGACTCTCAGCTGCATTACCCACACTGCTAAGTTAGACGTCACTTCGCGGTAAAGATATCTACATCAGTTGATGTATTCCGTGATGTAACTTACTGGTTAACTATCAATAGCTGTTAACTTACTCTAGTTCACATTCGGACTTACTCCAGTTATCCTCGTCATATTCGCAGATACGAATATAGTAAATAGCCTTTATAACCAGGTATTTTCTGGTTGTATTGCCTAACTCCGTTTCTATGGACTTCTTTCTACTTGTTGTGTATAGGGATTTTGTATGTATAAGTGTGCATCAAGATAATTGAAATTTTGATGAAGGTATAAGTTGCAAAAGAAGGTACAACTAATAAAGACAGGCTTTCTTACCTTGACGCTTCCACCACCAGGAACATGTTTCACATTATCCTTGGATCCTATTTTTGGTTTAGCTTTGTCCTTGAAGTCCAGCTTAACGGTCTCGATCTTCTTATCTCCTCCCCCAGGTTTGTGTGTTGCATTATCGAGAGATCCAACTTTTGGTTTGGCGTTCCACTGCAGTTTCACCTGGGTGATCTATGAACAAGAAATGTTTACATTTGATCATTCCGAATCTTAAAAGTGTTCACAAGAAATTCTTACATCCAATTACCTGGAAATTTATATTTTATTTTCCCGACTTCCATGATTCATTTAGATTTTTTATAGTTGTGCACACTATTGTGAATTTAGGTCAGGTCAGTTTTAATTGCCAGATTATATTATATTTTTTATCGATTGGTCAATTTCATATCAATTTCGCCTCAACCTCCTTCTGAACTGACCTTTCATCGCTGAGGTCTCAATATGGTATAAACACAACCCCTACAGCGCAAAACTGCTGACCTTATCTTTCACAATCTTCAGTGACACTTCCCACATTACCGATTTAATAAAATTGAATTATCGTCATCTCGATGGCGGTCGGTTACGCGAGTCCGGAGTCTTTCCTCCGCTGGAGTATCCGAACCGTGTACGGTGCAAAAGCGATCACAGATGGGAGCTCTCAACGAGAAATGAACAAACATTTTTTTAATTCTAGCTAGCATTAACTTATTTTTGGCATATACTGTGGATAGCCATATTGGAGAATACGCTAACGATTTCTCACAAAGCAAACTTGTACCTGCATTACAACCTGAGGTATTTATCCCTCCAAACTGTCCTCTGAAGAAGATTTCCCCTAAATTTGTGGGAAATCCCAAAGTTGGCATCACTGTCATTGGGAAATCCCCGAAACGCAATCTGGTTTAGAATCAAAACTGAGTGGTAATTCACAGTAGTCGTGCTCAATGGACAGTTCAGTTGGTGTTCATGATTTAGTAACGTGTGCATAAGGTGTGCACATTGTTCATATAATTTGAGCACAGTTACTCGTAAATGTGAGTATTTAAGAGATTCTCAAAATCGCAACTCAGGAGAATAAATTATTCGTGTTAGTGATATTTCTGTACATCAAAGTAGTTTTGAAACTGACAGTACGAAAACTCGTGGCTTTTACATTGATGAGTTAGACAATATATAAAAATAACACTTATCAGTTTAGAGCCACAGTCTTGTCAGCAGTCTGCAGCGACTGTCTTAGGGTTTTCACAACCGAGCGGTGGTTTTACCGTGAACATTGACACAGCCAAAGTGGTATTGGGGCATACTGACCCAGTTCCAGGGAGGGCAGGAGCGGATAATAGTGTGCTACAGCAGACTCTCCTAAATGCGGTAAATAAATACTGCATTACCCGTGGGAGCTTCTGACAGTAATGAAGGGTTAGCACACATCCATAAATATCTGTAAGGTCAGTTATTCCACCTGAAGAGTGGCCCTTACCTTGCTGTTGATCTTCAAGAAGCTAGAGAGGCAGACACGCCGTTGAGTTCAGAAACATTCAAGAGTACAACTTCGCACCAGAACTCGCAAAGAACGTAACTGTAGATGCCATGTCAAGAAGACCTTGCCTAGAGGAGTGCGGCCATGCAGTAAAATGGAGGAAAAGGAGGATCCCGCAACTATCTGTTTGATTTCGGAGTAACTTGCAATTGGGTGGGATAGCGCTAGAGCAAGGAAGGAGCAGCTAGCGGACGCCGATTTGGCACTGCTCCTTAAAGAAGTGGAGACAATAAATTAGTAAGACATCGTACGCAGGAGAAGTGTGTTTGAGTCCTACTGGGTCCAGTTGGTCTCACTGAACACTAAGAAAGATGTACTGTTCAGAGTTTGGGAGTCGTCTGACGAAGATCCAGTAAGATCAGGATCACTGGAACCCCTCGGAGTAACATGACAAAAGTTCTGGAGAAAGTGTGTACGGGAAACTTTGGGAGGATATCTTGAACTCAATCGAACAATCTATAAGTTGCGGCAAAAAAGCTGCTGATCAGGATACGTGCAGACGCAGAGGAACGGTGCCGTCAAAATAACGTGTGTGTGTATGTGGGAAAAGTCGCTACCCATGAGCCAGGAGCCGTGGTTGCACGCAGCAGTATAACGTTGAAGCAACCCTTGAACCCATCGCATCGACATAGGACCATTCCCTGTGTCTAACAGAGATAAAAAGTATTTGTTGGTGATCATGGATAATTTCACCAAGTGGCCAGATGTGTTACCCATTCCTTATCAGGTGGCCAAGACGATCACAGACTAACACGTATAAGAACTGTTCTGCTGCTTTGGATCTAGAGAGCGATCAGGGTATTAACTTCAAGTCGAACCTAATGAGGGAAGCTTGGAGTGCATAAGCTGCACACACTACTTCTGCACTTGCAGTCAGATGTTTGCTTAGCGATATATCAAGCCTCTAAAAGAGTCCTAGAAAATCATAGGCAGTCACCAGAGGGACTGGGATGCTGCCGTTTTCCTTGCTGGGTTACTGTTCGCCAATGTACGATAGCACTGGGTTGACACCAACCAGCTTGGTCTTCGGCAGGGAGCTGCGTCAATCGTGCGATCAGATGTTTAGGAGTTTTCCTCGGGTAGAACACCAAGCCATCTACTGTATGGAAAACTTCATGATGCTCCTCATGATATGCATGAGATGGCCCTCAACACATCCAGGTAGCGAGCGAATGAACACCAGTTTCGACGGCAAGCTTACAGCCAAAATTTCCAGCATTTTAATCCAGCTTGTTAGAGGCAATTTTGCGAAAATAGAAATTTGAACAGCATAATGTCGAACAAAGAACAAATTTCGCATTTAAGTTCAGTACTTTCCAAAGAGATGACACGAAGATTTTCAAGAAAGTCACCATACCCCAGCTACTGTTTATTTGGAACATTTTTATATTTTCATTTTCTAAAAATGGCTCAAACACTTTTAATTAAAATGCCATATTACATTAAAATATTTAGATGAAAAAACATATACCTAGATGTTTCTGGAAATACTTTCTGAAATCCTAAATCGGAAGAAAACTTACACAATCTTGCATAACTAGTAAACAATAAGCGTTATCAGTTATGCAAGATTGTGTAAGTTAAGCTTTAGATGAAAATATACTATACAAAAAATGTAGATTTGTTTAAAATACACAATTTGTTTCAAAAAAATTTTGTGACATCAGCCATTACCAAAATATTCCGTTATTAACGATTGGAATTGTCCAATAATTAGCCGTTCTATTAGTTTCTTTTCACGATTGCATGGAAAAAGTGAAGCATTTTTAAGGCAAGATATCTGTTATTAATGTTCGAATTGTTGAAAATTTAGTCGTTGTATTGGTTGTTTCTCGCGAATCCGTGGAAAGGATAATGCATTTTAAGGCAAGCGTATAATTTCCATTATGACACATTGGTCTATCGCTATTCCCTTTGTATCTATAACGATATGTACAACGCAGATATTTCCGAAAATCTTTATCTCGATGAATATGAAGTAGATAGGAAAGTAAATTTTCCTAAGAATAATTTCCGATAAGCAGAGAGGTTAGAAAAATTAATTTGAATGTAACACATCAAACTTCTTTATCTGAACTCTTGAATACATTAAAGGCAGTGTTGCTATTGATATTTTTGTCAGAAATTTTACAATTTATATGTATTTAAATGACTTAGTTCAACGGATTTTCTTTATTTAAATAGAACTTAAGGAATAAATAAAAGTCTTAATGATCTACTTGAATAAGCGCAGCAAGAAATTTTGTGAAAGTTTCTTCTTGAAGTATATACATATTAAAATAGGCTCCTAAATTACTGAGCAAGAATTAATTTAGGTTAGGTAACTTAATATATTATCCACACAATTAAAAGTCTTTTGCTATCGTTGCTAACTCCATTCACACCAAAGTGGCCACATTCTTTCTTCCTACGTAGATTTTTTTCACTCGTTAAGTTTTGTGCTTCTATGTTTACCCAAGATCGATTAGTGAAGTGAAACATTAATTAAGTAATAATAGTAAAGTAGCAGAGAAAATATCAATTTTGCTACCTAGGATTTCTGAAACAATGTTTTCACCTAAATGTTCGTCATAAACATAGTCGAAAGACTCACCTTCTTGTCACCGCCACCAGGAACGTATGCTTCATTTTTGGCTGCAATCTTTGGCTGCGTCTTACTGAAGTCCAATTTGCGGTGCTCGATCTTCACTTTGCCACCGCCTGGTTTGTAACTGGCGTTGTCCAGGGAACCAATCTTAGAACGCACAGTCTTCAGGTTAGGTGATGGTGCTGCCCCCACTTGCACCTTGTTCATCGGCACTTCTGTAAAACATATACAAGATGGATATGAGAAACTGCCAGTTTTCAGTAGCTGTTGCATTTGCAGTGCGATAGCGGTTACATATAACGGTTACCAGTATAGATTAAGTTACTTGTTTTCATACTCATTCTATTTGAGTAGTCTAAAAAGAAGTTTCTCTAGCTATGTCATTACTTTGATTTCTATCGTAGTTTATAATCACAAAATGCATTCACACTTGCTTCTGCAGTACTGCAGTGAGATTTATATATAAACTTTCCTTGCTGCAGATATACAGAGTCCTCGGTATAAAACCTGACCGCTCGCATGGTGTTGCTCAACAGAGCCAATGCCGGCCGACTTCCCCACTCCCCATATTCTACATTCGCGATAGAATTTCCGTCCTTCAGCTGTAACCGTTGCCACATATTTATTAGCCTCATTAATCCTTCATTTGCGAAGATGGGAAGGCAGTTATTACTTTCTTTGCACGTACTATGCTCATAGTGTATAGAGAAGATATTGTATTGCACCCAAAAATTCGATACCGAGGTTTCACCGGAAATATATGTTTTGATACCCCCTGAATCCAAAAAAGGGTATTTTAGAAAAATATCTTTGTGTGAGTATGTGTGTGTGTGTGTATGTGTGGAGCCAGCATAGCTCAAAACGAAACGTCTGTTAAATACCAAACTTGGTGTTCAAGTTCAGTATCTTCCAAGAATGCGACACGAAGATTAAAAAAAAAAAAAAAAAAATCCCTCCCTCCCCCAACTACCTTTCATATGGACTTTTTTTTTCTCGAAAATTGTTATTTTTTTTCAAAAACGGCTCCCACGATATTGATTAAAATACCGTATATTAAAGACATTTACATGATAAATAAAATGTATATCTTGAATTTTCTGGAAATAGCTTCCGAAGACATCTTTATTCTGAATCAATTTTGCGGAATTTTGCATAACTGGCAAACCGTAAGGGATAGACAAAAACTTACTTAATAAAATGTAGAGTGTGTTTAAATACACAATTTATATTTCATACGTTTTTTTTCGTTGAGTTGCCCGTTTTTGAAATATTCCTTGTTATTGATTTCAGTTTTATAATATAATTTTCCCATACGGAAACTTTTCAACTCCTGACCACGCAAAGAAATGGATTTCAATCCTATAGCAACTACATTTTAAAGCATTTGACTATAGATTTAGCCTAGTGAATTCCCTTATTTCCCTTCCACTTTTTCTGCTAATGTTTATCTCAATTAGCATGAAGTGGAGAGAAAGATAAGCTTATTAACAATAGTTTGTTACAGAGATGTAGAGAAAGTCATTTGAATGGAATACATCAGTTTTTTCTAGAACAACGTGTTTTTGAATGTGTTATTTTAATTACGAAGCGGCTAGTAAAGAATTCATGCTGAAGTTCAAAGCACAATTCAGGATGTTGCGGAGAGTACGGTACAGTGCAAAGCAAGAAACAAGCGAAGACGTGTAGCGATAGCAGAAGAAAACTCATACGAAATTGGCAAAAATCTTGACCGTTCGTATTGAAAGTTACTCACACATGTGGAATTTAGGAAAACGTACATTCTGAAATAGGAAACATTACAGTGCCCAAACTGTATAGTGTCATTATTAATCTAATAGAAGGGAAATCAATATAAAAGTGAAGTGCAGAGTACAAATGAGGAAATAAGTGTGATAAGTGAAAGAAGCACAACAGTTATTAAATGCAGAGGTAAAGTAATTAAAAGATTGACTAGGGAATTATGTGTAAAATTGCAAAGAAATAATTTACATTTAAAGCAATATCATGAATAGATAAACACGTAAGGGTGAATTTTTAAGGTATGAATGATTTTTTTAAGTGCTGGATATCAGTACAGATAGTATGCCGTTGACTTACGGCGGCTTTTAGTTAGTAATGTGGAGTTAGATATACTTTTTAATGTATGGCTGGTTTATTGGTTGCCAAAAATAAAATAGGTATAGTTGGCTATGATATAGAGGAAGAGAGAAGAAATAAAAAGATAAAAGAGAAAAAATATATGTATATATAAATATAAATTTATATAAAGAGATAAATATAAATAAATAATACAAAATAGATATGAAATGATAAAAGAAGTTAGTAACAGTAACAACCATACTGATAATAATTATAGTGAAATTAAAAACGTGATTTATATATTCAAAATATATAAAAGTAAAATAAATTCATTATATCATATGTTGTAAGATAAACATATTGGTAAATAAAACATATTAATGGGTGGAAAAGTTAGAAATAGATTATTATTTTATAAGTAATTTAATACAGACTAATTATAGTAATTGTAATAATTATGAAAATATTCAAATAAAATAAAAGAATTATTGTAGGAGTTGGTTTTGTTTAGTTTTATATGTTAAATAGTTGTTTCTGAATTGTAAATTTAGCATTAATTTTAATTTTTTTATTTTAAGATTATCTTTGGTTAGTAGTTGTAGTTTAATATCTGTACAGTAATTGTATACAAGTTTAGACAAAATTGAAAATATATCATGAACACTATGGAATATTAGCACTGGTATAAGAAATTAGGTGCCAGGCATAGTAAGCAGATTTTATTTATTTTCTTATTTAGTGGGCGAGCTAAAGGGTGTCAATCTAAATGTTTTATTGGATACAATGTTTAATTAGCTGCGGAGGGAAGTTTCAGCATTTACCATAAAGTAAGGGTTAATTTCGTAATATTTTATGCACAGGTTTACAGAAATACAGATTTAGATGGGCAGACAAAGTGCTGACACGGTCGACTATAGCATGTTGTACTACCCAGACGCAAAATCCCGTACCAGCGGTCAAGTTTTATACAAGAGACCCTGTAGCAAAGTAAAAATACACCATTATTGCCACAAGAAAATTGATTGAAGTTAAGTATATAACAAATATACTCGTAGGCCGTTATATAAAACAAGTTAATGATATTTTGAAAGACAATGTTGCTATAGAACAGAAACATTAATACGCATTATTGTCTAACATCACAAAATATGCAGATAATCTCAATTAGTTACATACATATATGTAGCAAAGCGGATAGTTAGTAGGCATTTTCTCACCAGATGATATATAAGATGCATGTGCGTGAACTATGGGATCTATAGTAAGAACGAAACCTTTAGCATTGAAATCATTAGATATCAGGATGGAGAGCGTTTTTTGTCTCTGTTCTGCTTCCGAAATTACGTATTCGATTCCGAGATTTCACTGTAAAAACGCATTTCAAGGTTCGCTGAATAAAAAAAGTAGAAAAAGGGCCGTGTTTGTGTGTGGGCACGGGTACGGGTGGGTGTGAGCATATAGCGGAAAAATAAAAGGTTTTTAAATGCAGACGTGGTATTTATATAATTTCACTATTTTTCAAGGACGTGACTAGAAGATTTTCAAGAAAATATCCCAACCAAACTATCATTTGCCAGAAAGATCTCTCGAAAGTCTAGCTTAAAAAAATGATATTAACACTTTTATTTAAGATCCAAATATTAAATAAATTTAGATGAAAAACAAAATGTAATTTTCTGGAAATAGCGTGAAGTCCTCTTCATTCAGAAGGAACTTTGTATTGTCTTGTGTAATTCTTTATAAAATGTTAAGCGAGACAGACAACTTTGTCAATTGCAGCCTCGATGATTTTGAAGACTATAACAAGCGTTCATTCCCCTCATCCTTGTGTGTTGTTTCATCACAAAATACGGCGACAATTTTATCATTTCATTTCATTCTTATCTGCTATGAAAACGTATTAAGTAATAAAGGAAAATTCCCTTAAAAAAACACAATATATTCTAGCTAAATTGTTTTGCTCCGTAAGGCATTTCCGAAATATGCGTTATTAATGGTTCGAATCATCTAATACCGTGTCATTAAATACTTTCGATACTTCTATATTTCTCGCGATTGTATGGAAGCATTATGGCACGTTATGATGTCCAGTTGTCAAACTTTTGGTTATCTTTACTCTCTTCGCATCTATGTATACTGGCATGTTTAATGTAGCTGTATTTGCAAAAGTTTATCTCAATTAAAATGAAATAGGTCGATATATATACTTTAGTAAGAATAGGAAGGTAGAGTCAGACTGAAAAGTTCAATTTCATAGTCGAAAATTGAACCACGGATCTCCCGGTCTCCATTCGTACCAACTGAGGTACCATAGCAACATGCCAAAACGTGTTAAATTCCCCAATTGACTCAATTTTCTCCAGTAAACAACAAAGAAATTTCTAATTATTATTTTGAAAAAACATACCCCAATGGCGACTTACTTTTTACTTTCTCTACACGTACTATGTACCTACACAGTGTATAGAGAAGGTATTGTAATGCACCCAAAAATTCGATACTGAGATTTCGCAGAAAATACATGTTTTGAGACCCTCTGAATCTAAAACATTTTTTTAGAAAAAGGCTGGTGTGTGTATGTGTCTGTGGATAGAATAGCTTAAAAACGAAAAGACCGTTAAATACCAAACTTGGTATTTTGGTATCCAAGATTGGTATCTTCCAAGGATGCGAAATGAATGTTTTCAGGAAAATCTCCTCACCCCAAATTACCCTTTACATGGAACATTTTTTCTAAAATTCTGATTTTCTCAAAAATGGCTCTAACGCATTTGATTAAAATATCTTATGAATAATATATTTTTATGACGAACGAAATGTATATCTTGAATTTTCTGGGAATAGCATCTGAAGACCTCTTCATTCTTGATGCCTTTTATATAACTGCAAACTGTAAGAGATATACAAAAACTTACTACACAAAAAATTTGGATCTCATTAAAACACAACATTTATGTCATACACATGTTTTTTTGTAAATTTAACCGTTTTCGAGATATTCCGGATTATTGGTTTCAATTTTACACTTTTCTCATACGGGGAGACATTTTTTTTCTTGTTTGTCGTTTGTTTACTCCTGGCAAGCAACGAGATTGGAATTTCAATTATTTCACATAATGACCGGCTTTTAAAGGACGAGACTATCGCTTTAGCATATACATTTTCTAACTTCCCTTCTATTTGCAGAGAATCTAGTGATAAAACTAATTCTACTTATGTTTATCTTGATTAGCATGATGTAGATAACAGATTAATGTTTTGAATAAAAGGTTTTGTGTATTGAATTGCTAGAGGGATCATGTGAATGGAACACATTAAATGTTTGCTCCTCTACTTACAAGGGACCAAGGAATAAGGACAATTTCAATTAATGTTTATCTCGGTTACCATGAAGTAGATAGAAGAATAAGCTTTTTAACAATAATTTGTTACAGAGATGTATAGAAAGTCATATGAATGGAACACATCCGATTTTTCGGTATGGCTTTACCCTTTCTACACACGACTTGTGTAGAAAAATAGATAATTAGCATTGATTATCCTAACAGTTGGTTAAACTATGAAGCCGAGACTTAAAGTACTTACGACATTGTAAGTGTAGGTTACTTTTGGTGGAGACGCTCAAGTCACCCACCCTCTGTGACATCCAATGTGGGTATTGTCACATCTGGTGAAGACATCGGTTTTAGCAAATTCACATTTCCCTGTGACGCAGTAAAATCGGCGGTTCAGACCGTGCAAATATAGGAAATGGTTAACGTCACAAAACTTTATTTGTAATAAATGGTGTGCTTTAACGACAGCTACACTTTTGTTGGTAAGTTTTGTGCATCCTTTATGGTTCGCTACTTGCGGGTGAAACGATGAAGCCTAGAAATTTAAATTTAAATTCAGTTTTATTTATGGACATTCTTTAACTGCGGTGGTTCTACCCGTGCCAATTTACACTGGGCGTGAGGCCTCTTTATCAAGCTTGAGGTTCTTTTATGTACCGTAAATCTATGACGCGGACCAGACATTACATCCCTTCCAAAGAAAGCCATGCTCAGGATTTTTTACGCCCAAAAAACCAATTGCCCTCTGCTGGGAACCAAAGGCTAGCATGTCACCCCTAGACCACGGAAGACGACAGGAGGTCCACAGAACTTTAGAATTACCCGACATTCGTCTTCCCAGGATAAGGGAAAACCTCCGAAGAAACTTTATCCGGATAATCCTCCCGAACGGAGATCGGAAACCGGACCTCTTGAATGTGAGACAGACACGCTACCACCATACTACAGGGCTGGAAATAATCAATTTTGTTTGTTAAGCATTTATCATAAACATTTGGAATCTAAACCAGGTTTGAGAGCATCTAAAATAATGAAACATCCTCCAGGTAAAGATTAATTTTAATTGCCGTATTTTCTAGGAAACCCTTCTTTATGATCTTTGGAAGAAGCTGAAAGTGGGAACTTAAGTATTTTTCGAAAAGTACGCTAATCACAGATGCGCGCATATCTTTGTCAAAAATTACCTTTCTTTTTTCTTTTGGAACACCTCAGAAGATATATCCCTTGAAATTAGATACAGAATTTTTGGGTGGAATGCAATACTTCCTCTATCTAATCTGAAGAGGCGCTAGGGAAAGTAACATTTTCATGTGTTACGTTTACATGTCTTTCTCTACACATGCTCAAAAACATTTTCTTAAAAGAGGTATTCTCCGAATTATTTCAGGTTAATCCAGATCAACTTTGTATAAATGATATTATTACATATTTCTTTGTAGATAGAAAGGAAGAAGCCAGTGCACCAAGTTTAAGCGATAGTTAAATCTTTTAAAGCTGGTAGCTATGTGATAGCATTGAAATTTAGTCCTGTTTGCTTGACTAGGGACAGGAAAAACGAATAACGACATCACATCTGAGAAATGTATATTTATTTTAAAATTGAAACCAATAACCTGGAATATCTCGGAAAGTTAACCCCCACAATAAATATATTGGTTATAAATTGCATGTTTAAGGAATATACATTTTTGTGTAGCAATACACAATATTTACCAGCTTACAAAAGTCATTTAGAATGAAGAGAACTTCAGAGGGAATTCCCAGAAAATTCAAAGTATACATTTTATTTGTCATAAAAATGTTTAAACATTAATATTTTAATCAGAATTGCTACAGCTATGTTTGAGATTATCGACATTTTCGGAAATGGGTAGTTGGGGTGGAGCCACTTTCTTGAAAACCTTCGTGTCGCATCCTTGGAAAATGCTGAACTTAAATATCAAGTTTAGTATTTAACCGTGTATCCATTTTTGGGTTATGCTGTTTACAGCATACGGACACACACACTCACGGAACTTTTTCTAAAAAATGTTTTTATTTTGGCTTCAGAGAACTCTAAAAAGTATACTTAGAATAAAGTATTGGCATCGAATTTTTGGATTTAATGCAATACCTTCTATATTTACTATGTTCGAGGTAGAGAAATTAATAGTTGTCACACCTCACCAGAAAATCGCAACTAAGGCCTCTCTGGTTTCCGAAGAATTGTACAATAGTTAAACATTTATAATATCAAGTAAAGGCTGGCAACAATGTCGGACAGGAAGATAGCCTAGAACTGGTGATATCAAGATCAATGTCATGAATAACTGTGGAACCGCTTGATTTCATTTTACTTCCTCTACACGTACTATGTACATAGTGTGCGGAGAAGATATTGTATTGCACCCAATAATTTGATGCCGAGATTTCTCTGGAAATATGTGTTTTGGGACTCGCTGAATCCGAAAAAAGCATTTTTAAAAATATGTGAGTGTGTGTGTGTGTGTTGTCTATGAGCAGCATAGCTCAAAAACGAAGAGTCCGTTAAATAACTAACTGGATATTTAAGTTCAGTATCTTTCAAGGATACAACACGAATATTTTCAAGAAAATTCCCCCACTCCCAACTACATTTACATGGAAAAAAATTAGAAGATTTTGATTTTCTCAAAAACGGCTCTAATATTTTGATTAAAATCTCTTACATTTAAGATATTTACATGAAAAATAAAATGTATAGCTTGAATTTTCTTTGAAGACCTCTTTACTCCGGAGGATTTTTTTGCTTTTTTGAATTTTGCAGAACTAGTAAACCTTAAGAGATAGACAAAAGCTTACAATAGACAATAGACAAAACATGTAGATTTCATAAAACACAATTTATTTTGTGTGTTATTTATTTTTAGCGTGGAGTTGACCGTTTTCGAGATATTCTGTATTACTGATTTCAGTTTTAAAATACTTAAAACTTTTCTCTTGTCAACTCCTGGTCACGCAACGAAATGGATTTCAATTCCAATAGCAACTACATTTTAAAACATTTGATGTTTAGCCTAGTATATTCCCTTATTTTACTTCTACTTAATAAGGAACTAATTAATAAGACCGTTTCAGCTAATATTTAACCCCATTAGCATGAAGTAGATAGAAGAATAAGCTTATTAACAATAATTTGTTACAGAGATGTAGAGAAAGTCATGTGAATGGAACACATCAGATTTTTTAATCAAGCGATAGCAGTAGCAAACCCTCTAAATGGAAGAAATACTTTGTCCTGCAGTGTGCCACCACAGTTGCCTGGATTACTTCCATCAAAATCCACTTTGACGTTATTGCACTACTTTACGTTGCAGTAAAGTTTATCGCTAAGTGGGAGTTTAAACATACAAATACGTACTCTTCTTTTCTGCCTGAGCTGCGGCAGTGGAGGCGGCTGTGTCAGGAGTTCTAGGGGTAGACTTGGCGCTTGTCTTGATTGGTGACTTGAGTGGAGTCTTAGTGGGCGATGTCACCGCTTGCTTCTTGGGGCTGGGAATCTTGGACGGCGACTTTGATGGTGATCCAAGCACGCCGTTCGTCGTGATGGTTTCCTGTTTACAAACCAAACTTTGTATTAGTACGTTCAAATTATAACATTTGCGTTGGGGGCAGTGTCAGCCAACTAGGAGATATGTGGCGTCGGAGAACACGTTTCTCTTACTCCAGATCAACAGAAACTTGTATTTACCGATCAGGGAAAGAGAAATGAAAGCTGTATTAAGAAATTTAAAACATAACACAGCTTCCTTTCCCTGTCTTCCCTTACCCAACAATTTTCAGGAATCGTTCCGCTGCTTTCTATTAAGCCAAACAACATCGACGTCACATATCATGCAGTTGGCTGATCCTATTACAGCGAATATTTAGATATATAATGCCTTTCTACAGCAATTTATCTTTATACCTGAGATAAAGTACCCGCCAAAGCGGTAGAGTTCAGTAGTTCATATTGAGCCAACATAATTAAACTTATGCTGTATTTTTCAGCACCATCTAGTATTGTTTTATTCAAGATAATTGCATGAAAGTTTCTACATAGATATTTCCGTTCGAGGTGTAGCATCTTGAAAGTTATTCTGTCGTATCTTCAGTACTAAATCTAAATCTTAGACTTAAAAAAATTACTACTGAAGGTCTGAGAAACTCAGGACTTTGAAAATCATTTGATACATGCATTTTAATATGAAACATGGACATTTTGATAAATAATATAATATACATTTCGTAACAAAGAGTAACACGAACTCGATGGTGAAATTTTGATACATGGTTGAAGAAGTCAAA
Organism: Hymenopus coronatus; assembly: GCA_030762935.1. Lineage (NCBI taxonomy): Eukaryota > Metazoa > Arthropoda > Insecta > Mantodea > Hymenopodidae > Hymenopus > Hymenopus coronatus. The sequence goes on from CM060897.1 coordinate 37,339,446, forward strand.
TACGATTTTGGCCTTCTGGTCACTTAAATGCACGTGCTCATATGTGTACAAGAGCTCCTGAAAAATTTAAAACTGGATTCCCTCGCGTTCTAAATAACTTACATTTTTGCCACCTTAGAGTATTCCCCGGGATGCAATTTTGGTTTGGTTTCTTTCAAAATTTGTCTAAATGTTCTTTGAAGATGGACCTAGATATCCAGCAGCCTTTTCGTGCTGTGATGTATAATTTTGGATTTAGGATTTTAATGATGAGTTTAGAATATTAATGCACGATTGTGGGGAAGCAAATCAGAACTGAATGGCGATTAAGACGGCTTCGGTTGTGGATCTTTAAAATTTCTGTTGCAAAAGGCCAATCAGTGTTTGATCGGGCATTATTCTTCAACCAGAATTGATCAGCTGATGTTTACTAGTTAACTGGCTTGATTGCCAATCAAGAGCATATTCAGAGATCCAAGTGCTCAAAAACTAACTTATATATGAGTTAACTTTTGTGAATGCATGTTATGTGGTATTATTGTTCAAGTAATATTTATGATAATTTTTTTTACAGATTATTGTTTTCCCCCACCGTATATACCTATGCAAAAATATTGTGATTGCAATAAAATATACGTTCCTACCTTTACGGTATAAATTATTTTAGAGTGAAAGAATATGTATTTTATTGGATAATTTGAAACCGTTCATAAGTGTTTTGTTTTATGTTTTTAGTGCAAAACACATACCAATAAAACAACGTAAATCACAGATTATGCTGGTACGACTTTCCTGTAGCTTTTTTTTTCATTTTTATTTTAATGAGAGATAGTATTTAATAATCGATAATACCTACATAACACTCCACTATATCTTTATGGAGAATAATTTTGGCCATTTGGCGCTAGCAATGAACAACTCTGCCATTCACGGCGCTTTAAATAAAGAAAAGAGTATAGTCTGCTGGCTGTGGTTTCTAAAACTAATTCCAGCAGGTGGCGCTACTAAAAGACACTATTGCTAAATCCATATCAGCAATCAGTTGAGAGCGTTGCTGATCTTTGATTAACGTTTATGCAACCTAACGAAAGATCAGATTAACTGATTGAAAGTTAGTAGGTGATTTTATGTACTTTCCTACAAATGTTGCATGCATTATTAATCTTTTGCCAGGAAAAGTTTTAGTGTTACGAAAATTTAACATTTAATTGTAGAGAACTATATTAGAGTAATAGCAAAATCTAAAAGTTGAACATTTTCAACATTCAACATTTCACATAGGACTGGAATTTTAATTTTTTAAATATTGATTTATTGGAAAATTAGGTATACAGAATAATAAAAATTTAAAGTTTTTTATAATGATGTTCAACAAACTTGCAAGCAGCTATATTCTTTGATATTACAATAAAGCAATAATACCAGTGCGAGTATACCCTTAAAGGAAAAAATAGAATTAATTAACTTTAAAAAGTCACTTTATCACAGATGCAGGTATATTGTCCGATATTACCAACTACATTACATTAAGCTATTAAAAGAGGGAAAAAAAAAAACAAAAAAAAAAACAGATACACCTGTAGATCATTTTAAAGCAAAAGGTTTGAAGTCATACAGAGTCTATTATCTGTAACATTGCATTATAAATTTTTATCTGATATCCTCAGATGATCCATTTTTGTTTTAAAAAGGTTATTTACACGTTATGCACACAAAATTAAAATGAAAAATTACAGTGGTCTTAATAGCAACATAGAAAAACATAAGTGTAGAAACTGTGCTTATGTATTTTGAAAAGCTAGAAAAATAAACTAAATAGTAAATACATAATTGTGGTAAAATCAGTTACACTGGACGGCTCCATAATTTGAATATGATACTTCTGTTTTACCAAAACATTGGTCACTATTTTCTAAAAATATTTAAGGAAAATTTACATAATGTTTAAAAATTAACTTTGTGTTTGTGTGTCCATCATTATGCAAACATCTAGTTTCTTTGTCCATGTTAGATGGCATAGAAATGACATACCTATAAACTTTTCAAACTTTCTGCACACGAAACCAAGGAGCAGTCCTTTAAACTTTCAAAGTTGCATTTTTCGGCTTCAGCTCTTCTTGCGTTTTTGGAAATTCAGAATGTTCCAACTAAAGCAATTTTTGGAGTATTTCTTCAACATCTTAACAGAAGTGTTAAAAATTACAAAGAAACCAATGTTAAAACGATTTCTATGCAGTGTTGATACTATCAGTGTATAACATCTGGGTTATTTTGAAACTCACTTGCATCACGCTACCACGCTCTGTTGAGGGGAGGGTGCGCAGCTAATAGCTGCTGGCTAGTCTCAGACAGACAGCGAAACATGTGACCAGTTTTAAGTCTACTGATTTAGATACAATGCTTTTTATTGACAGGCCTACATTATTAGCCCTGCTCATTCTGCTGGCTTTCGTATTTTTCTAGGATGGTTTAGGAAGATGAAAGAAACCTCTGCAATCTGATGCAAGGGAAATTGTATATTTGGTACAAATGGCAGCAATACAATCTGTAAAGCCAACTTTATCCGTTACACAGGTTGTTGAAAGAACTTACCACCATCTACAAACAGTGTGTAAAGCACTGCGTCTGTAAAGAACTGAAGGAAGAAATTTATTTAAGTATTTATATAAGTATTGTAACATTATTTTGTCAGGTTTTATATGATTTATGCCTTCCATTTTACTGTACTCATAAAATCAAAAGCCAAACTCCCATTTAATAATACAAAAATGATCAAAAATCAGTCAAAATAAAAAGTTATAATATGAGTATCGTTACTGGGATTCACTAAAAAAATTGCATGGAAGTAGTGTGACTTGGGATTAGGCAAGGGTTACTTACAACGGAACAAATAATAGAGTGCTCTCTGATTCCCATGTTTCAATATATTATACTATATCCGTTTGTTCCAAAATTAATAAAAACGTATTGTCTTTTTTTATTGTTTCATTTTTATAGCCCCTTTAACTTCTATGGTCATATCGGGGGCTTTTACTTGTGAAACAACTCGTATTATTGTAGGTTTTAGAACATTAGGTTAATACATTTTGTATTACTAAACACAAGCACATTCATTCTGACATTCATATTTCCAGACTCTATGGGCGATAGGGAATAATTCTCGCTAAAGAAAAATTCCCCGCCCCAGTCGGGAGTCGAACACGGGACCTCTTGGTGAGAAGACAGCCCGCTGACCACTCGAGCATGGAGGTAGTCAAGACAATTTTTTTTTTTAACTTGATTAGCATGAAGTAGATAGAAGGATAAGCTTTGTAATAGTTTGTTACGGTTTAGGTTCATGCACAAAGTCATGCTTGCAATCGAACCCGAGACCCTTCGCACAGCAGTGCTCTAAAAACTGAATTACGGAGCTGTAAACCCATTGTATAATATTAATGAACTTTTCTTCAAGCCAATAATCACATTTATTTCGAAGTGTATGTTTTAAATCTTTTCATCGTATTTGTTTTAATGCTATGTCGTAGCAATTTTGTTCTATATTTTGACTTTGTTTCAGTTCTAAAATATCAATAAATATTGAATGACATTGATTGGAAGAGAGAGGTAATAGTACTGATGCTGTAAATAAAAAGTAGTATGCATAGTTGTATAATTTAGCGGTGAAATATAATTAATAAATCTAAACAAACTTATGACAATTAATAAACAAAATACATAAAACGGATTTAGCTCTATATTATACACGAGTAAAAACTTTGTTTTTTATTTGTACCACAAAATTCCTTTGCTTTCTCATACGATATCACTGAAAGTGTAATTTTTACTGCATTTCTTTCATCTGTGATACTATTTTTTTTATGATTTTTAATTAGTTGCGTTTCCTTAGGTTATTTATACTTATTACTACTTATCTCAGGAAATGACGTGTTATTTATGGACGCTCTTTAACTGCTGTGGTTCTCAGTGTCCCATTCTATATTGGGCGTGAAAGACCGCTTAATTTTGCTTAGAGGCCTCTCTATCAGACTTGAGATTCTTTTACGTGCCGTAAATCTACGACACGGGAGCAACGGCTTCACTTCCTTTCCGAAGGAAGCCACGCTAAGGCTTTTTACACCCGAAAAATCCATCGTTCTCCGCCGGGTTTGAACCCGCGACCTTGGGGCACCGCAGGTGATGGCACTTCTGCTAAGTGGAATGAAGATGGAACACCGATGGAATGTGATGACGGGGAAAACCGCAGAACCCGGAGAAAAACTGCCCAAGCGCCGCTTTGTCCACCACAAATCCCACATGCGGTTGCTTGGGATCAAATTTGGACCGCTTAGGTGAGAGGCGAGTGGTCTAACCACTCGGCCATGGCGCGGCCGTGCAGATGCTAGAATCGAGTTTTAGAGGGGTGAGAAAAGCTAACTGAGCTATATACAGTCACGTGGCTTTTCACGTAGGCGTAGCGGATGCTTCCTGTGAGGTACTCAGTTGAAACCAAAGACAACGGAATGCGACAGTGATACATGCTTCCCCATTACGCTGTTGCGACGTCCATTAACTAACTGGTGTTGGTTTACTAAATTTACTATTATTAGGAAGCTTCCGGAAAATAAATTGCGTGAAACCAATGCAAAACAACCTGTTGATCTCGTTACGTGTACCAAGAAGAACCAAAAGCGAGAAACCTACAGTCAGGAGTTTTATCTTTTGTCTGTAAATGCTGAGCGCTAAACGGACAATACTCGGAATGAATTATTTTGACATTTAAAAAAGGAACCTGCATTTTGAAGGTCCTATGGCGGACTTCACAATAGAGTAATATTTAGACAACTCTTTTTATTGCCCCTCTATATAAGAAACATTCCATTCGTTAAAGAAATGGGATTCCGTTTGGGCTGAGAAATTGAAACGATTAGGACCGTTTTCGAGCGTTTTGAAGCGTTTAGCAGTCGGTTTGTGCACGGCGGTTGAACCACTCATTTTGTCAGTTTTTGGTCTCATCATCGAACGGGATAGTTCAGGCGGTTTTGTCTCTGGTCCGATTTAGAGGTCACGGGTTCTATCTCCATAGGTTATTTTTCGGGGAGTTTTCCGGGCTCCCACGCAAATGCTAGGTAGCCTTCTTTCTTCCCCAAATTTCCTGCTCTTTCGTGTCGTTTCCATTGTCATTTAATTCATGCTTCACCCCATTGGTGTCTTTCAGGGTTGAAAGAGTAGGCAATGGTGCTCGGTGCGGCGTGGCAGGGAAAAAAGTTGTTCAAAGTGTATCTCTGTCTCTCAACTTAGCTGGCTGCCGGGATCAGGACTATCCCTAACGGGAGTGTTGGGCCCTATTCGAGCGGGGTTCCGACCTACCTGTCCGATTGTCACGGGCCTCAATCTGGAAGCTGTAAGGAGCCTGTCATTGCTGTGACACTGCTCCTTGTTTCAGCCGCCCGGTGTATTCTCAATCTTCCTCCTTCCCTCTTGGAATGTCTCCTCCTGGAGCATAGGTATAATGACCTTCTAAGCTCAGTGCCGAGACCCCCTCAGTCTGTATCCTAATCTCAAAATATTCAGTTCTTATGCTCACCGCTCAAGCTTTGATACTCAAAAACCTATTGCGTTTATTAAAAATGCATCACTTAAACCAGTTTTGGGGAAATACAAACGAAAATCGAAGTTTCGAACAAGTGGAGCGTTCTTTGTAAGATAAAAGTGGTATTCGAAGTCGGTAACGGCTGAAAGAACGAATAAGTATCAGCGATTTGCTTATGGAAGGGAAATCACACAAAACTATTATCAGAGTGGTCTGACTATATGCAAGTTGTACTTTCGTGATAACACGTGAAGTTGATTATTAAATTTAGTATATAGCGCTCTTGTCTGGTTTATACTTCTATCCACTGCCACCTATGAAAACTTCTGATGGCAACATTAATAGAAACTTTTTGTGTAATTTTAAAGATGGTGAAAGATACAATAGTTCTCTTGTCAAAATGTGAAGTAAAACATGATTTAGTACTAACTTTTACAATGCAAAATATCAATAAATTCGTATTGCACTAAGCTTTTGTATAATGCAATATTGTATATTACTTACATGTGGAATAATTGTCTCAGGTCCTGGTTGGCTATCCTCTTATCCCTTTACAGCTGCAGGATAGGGATTTTAGGGTTTTAACCCATGTCTGCTAGGGATTTTTCCTCTATAGCTGTGTTTTGTTTTGTTTTTACGTTATTTTATGTGAAAGCGGCTCATTACTGTTAACATGCCAGACACCCTTCTTTTTTTAGACTTTATTAAAACAATCATTAATTTTACAAAGTTTTTAAAGTAAGTTGAAACTTTGGTCGGTGATGCTATTATTTTCCCGATGTTTTGTTGGGTTACAGCTGCAGGAAAACACCTGAATTATTCTGAGATGTCCGAATAATTTAAATTGAGGTTGATTTATGGATGCTCTTTAACCGTTGCAGTTCTTAGCTTTCCATTTTATATTGGACCTGAAAGACCGTTTAATTTTGTTCAGAGATATTTTTATCAGGCTTGAGGTTCTTTTACGTGCCGTAAATCTACGACACGGGACCAACGGCTTTACTTTCCTTCCGAAGGAACCCATGCAAAAGATTTTACGTCTAAAAAATTCCATCACTTTCCGCCGCGTTTGAACCCACGACCTTGGGAACTAGAGGCTAACATGTTACCCCTAGACCACGTAGGAGGACTGTGCATATCTGGGCCGTGTTACCCAGGCACGAATCCATATAATGGTAATATTCCATAGTTCTCTCAGTAGGTAACGTCGCCCGGCAACTATCATCTATTGTAGTTTGCAGAACACATAGAGAAAATAATGTGAATGGAACACATCATCTTATTTGTTATTTATTTATTATCTAATTATTACATGTTTATCTAGTTGTACCTGCTCGTGGCGGGCAATTGTGGGCGAGTTGTCTGTACTCGGGTCCGGTTTTCGTGCGCCATCCTGTACTCCTGTACTATTACACATACTGTGAGGTGTATAAAAGTCAGATATATTTTTATATATGCATTTACAATCTTACTTTATTAACTAATGTAATGACACGAGAAAATTAACCTTGCAGCCACTTCTTTTCGAAAACTGAAAACGACAAGTTCGCAACTTCAGATTAGATGGAACACAAAGAACGACGCTCAACAGGGAAACGGTCTCGCCTAAACATAATACGTATATGAAAAAATGTTGTGGCATAGTGACATAAATAACGGAGAGTGCGTGTTAGGGTGGTGGGAGTCAGTTGTTTTCGTGAAATCATAACAATTATTATGCATTAATGATTGCTAGTAACATGGAATATATTAACGCCTAATGTGTACTAATTGTATTACAAGGAAACACATGTTTACCAGAGGCCTGTTTCACAATGTTTACTAGCTTTGTTAGTTGTGAACTTTGTAATTTGTACTCTGTTTCAAAATGAAAGTTTGTAAAGTTGAACTTTACAAACTACTTAAATATTTACAAATGACATTTTGTAGGATTTACAAGTGATTTATCCCACAATCAAATAATAATTCCACATATTTGTAATTTTTTTTAAGAAAACAGTTATTTAGAATTGGCTTGTAGAGTAATCTACGTTTTAATATTTGTAGCAAATGACGTATATATGTATTGATGTGTACTTAATTGCATACTTTTCTATGCATCATTTGCTACAAATATTAAAACATGGGTTACTCTACAAGCCAATTATACAGGGTTACTACAAAAGAAATAGACAACTTCAACTGCCTGTGAAACAAAAACTATTAAAGATAGCAACCTAATTATTTTGGAGGTATGTTGAGAAACTCTCAAAGTTTTGTTTGTTACTATTGGTAGCGCTGTAGTGTTTTGTTTGTTGTTGTAGAAGCTGAAATGGCGGAAAATCCTGTGGAAAAGGCATATTGCGTGTTGGAATTTGCTAGAACGCAATCAGCAACTGTTGTCCAACGACATTTTAGAACACGTTACCACAAAACGCCACCGACTAGACAGTCAATCTACGACTGGTATAACAAATTCGAGGCAGCGGGATGTTTGTGCAAAGGGAAGAGCTCGGGAAGACCAAGAGTTTCGGAAGAAAACGTTGAACGTGTTCGTTCTGCCTACATAAGAAGCCCACATAAATCGACATCTAGGGCAAGCATGCAATTACAAATTCCACAGCAAACTGTATGGAAAATCTTGCGGAAGCGACTGCACATGATGCCTTACAGCTTACAGATGTTGCAGTTTCTGAGTGAAGAAGATAAGGTCATACGGCGTGACTTTTGCATCGACATGTTGCGACATGATGAAGACGATGCTGGTTTTTGTGAGCGCATCATTTCATTTTTGTGGTAACGTGTTCTAAAATGTCGTTGGACAACAGTTGCTGATTGCGTTCTAGCAAATTCCAACACGCAATATGCCTTTTCCACAGGATTTTCCGCCATTTCAGCTTCTGCAACAACAAACAAAACACTACAGTAGTACCAATAGCAACAAACGAAAGTTTGAGAATTTCTCAACATACCTCCAAAATAATTAGGTCGCTATGTCTAATAGTTTTTGTTTTACAGGCAGTTGAAGTTATCTATTTCTTTTGTAGTAACCCTGTATATATATGTATGAAAACTGCTACAATGCTATTTATTAAAAGTACCAGTGATTCAGATAGTGATGAAGTTCGTGCATGGGTAGGTAAAAGCTATAAACATTATATGCTCAGAATTAATAATGCCCAGGTTTAGGGATTTATGCACCAAAACAAAGGCTTTGAATCAACTGCAATTCGGTGAGTCGCTAAGGTGATGTGTGACTCAGTACCGACAAGCTATAATAAAACTGGGTACGACATTCACTTCTGATGTATCAGTGTTGCTGAATACATATACCGGAGATTCACAGTGTGTTTCTGCCTCGGATGTTTTCCTCACATCGTGAAATATCTGTTAAATATAGTTATTACTGTTGTATTGTACGCCATTATTGAACTCTGAACTTACAGAACGAGTGCTTCGACTGGAAGGAGAGGAAGGCTTATCCAAACACCACCCACTATGAGTGTAACATTGCATATCCTTGCTGCAGAATTTGGAAACGAGTGCTTTATATTTCCAGATGATCCATTATTTTGTAAAGACTGTAAAGTAACGCCAAAAGCAAAAACATCGAGATGTGCAAATTAATTGCGATACTAGGCAACACTTGCAACATCTGAAACTGTGTTCTGAGGACCAAATGTAACAAATGATCATCGATATTTACTTAGACCTGTGCATGATGACGATGTGTGCTAATATAACGTTTTATAAATCTGAAAATAAACATTTTTCGAATTTTATAGAGAAATATAATGGTACAAAATTACTGAGCGAACCATGCGCACGCACTACTTACAATTATAAGAGACAGGTTGTTGACAATAAAATAGGGTTTTAATCGACTAAAATGTGATGCTACTGAAAGGTAAGGTGGAAATAAAAAATGTAATTAATAATTAAATACAATAAGTAATAAATATAATATAATAATATAAAGAATGTATAGTAATAAAATAATAATAAATAGGTTATAATATTAATATAATAAAATATAATTCCACCATGGCTGGAAGGTCTGTGGCAACTGTTATTGGAATATCGTCCATTGTTGAAAACAATAGCCTTTTTTTCTGATATCGAAAATGTTACTATTAAATAGCAGAATGTGGCAATTTTCATTATTGACTCCGCCTCATACATGTTAAAAGCGGAAATAAAAAACTCGAGTCTATTCCCACATGTTAACCGTTATATTTGCTTTGTTCACGGCTTTCACAAAGTGGCAGAAGAAGTTCGAAACTATTATAAAAACACAGACGATTTTATATCCAATACGAAAAAAATATTTCTCAAAAGTCCATCTAGGATATTAAAAGTTAAATAGCTATTTCCTCACATCCCATTGCCTCCGCTACCTGTGGTGACCTGATGGGATATATAGCTACCTAAAAGCAGAGAACTATTATACAAAAATATAATCAGATTGTTGAAGTTATCAATGAATTTCATAGCCAAGATAGTGGTGCAATCAGAACCGTAAAAGCTCTTATTTACAGAGAACTAATTGAAAATATTTCTTGTATCACCGACAATTTCACAAGTGTAGGAAATACTACCACCGTTCCTGAGACTACCAATGTCGAAATATGTCACGCTTTAAGTGCTGTGCAAAACTTGGATCAGGAAATTAATGCAAGTGGAAATTTCCCTATCGGAAAAAGAGTAAAACAAAAATTGTAAAGGTTCTTGAAAATAGTCCCGGATGCTCGCTACTTTGTGAAGAGAAACTACGATAACCCAAAATTACAGAATATCGATCTCAACTATTTAAAATATGCACTGATAGCTTCGTGTGACGTGGAACGATCCTTTTCTCAGTATAAGAACGGTCTGGATGATAACCGAATGAGTTTTACGTTTGACAATTTCAGAATGTACTTAGATATGCACTGTAACAAAATTGACACGCAACACCGTCAATGAAGTAATCCTTTCAAGGATGATTTACTATACGCATTGCACTAATAGATGTTTTCTCTTGTAAACAACTTTTGCGTACTCTGCGAGCATTATGTACAGATCAAAAGTAAACCACTGTGGAATAAAATTGATACTGGTTGATTTTAATGCGCAATCAAATTCAGATGTGCTATTTATTGTTGTGATGCACCGACTGTACCTAGCAGTGTGTTCACATTTCTTTCTACTTACCCCCTTGCACGTGTTGCTAATGCGGTGTCTATAGTCCAATAGCCGTGCACTTCAGGGTTCCGGTGTATAAACTTCGAGGCCTGATATTGACTTTACATCTCTTTATGAATTCAATGAGAGATTTTGAATGACTCGTTTTGCAATGAAATTGTATTGCAAGATATATGACACCACATTCAGCATACAACAGGAAATAGATGAGACCTAAACTCAAAAGAACAGTTACGCGATGCTTTTCACGATTGGGAATTGCTTGTCAATTTCATTCAGTTACAGATAGGGAGTTTCTAAGGCTTCAGTATGCCGAAGTGTGTATAGAGAATCCTGCGTTCGCGCAGTGTACGATGTAATAATGCAACTTCTGCAAACGACAAATCAAATCATAGGTCATCAACATCGCAGCCAATAGGTATATTAAAAAGCGATATTTTGTAATCGAGTGCCATTAATATCTGAGATCTTTGAATGTTCAAATATACTAAATAGCTTTAAATAGTGTATTTCAGATTAAACACGCACATAAAACATATTCAATGTGCTAGAGACATAACTTTGTTCTTTGGTATGCTTTGTAAGGTGTGGTTTGCGACGATTTAAAACGGGAACATGACAGACTACGCATAATATTTACATTTGTAAATCTTATATCTAGATTTGTAAAATTCCTCAAACTTTACAATTTCACAAATTTTTATTGTGAAACAGAGTTAAGAATTTGTAATCTTTGTATGTTGTTTATAAATTGTTAATGCGTAAACTATAAATATTGTAAAACAGGCCCCATATGACACTTCTATTGACGATGGCAAGATCTAGAGTGCAAGATTAAAATGAAAAATCGTTTTTGTTTTTTCGCAATTTCACTTCATGAAATTAGACAAATACGTGTTCTTCCTGCATTAATCATATTTTGTTCATTATTGTGTAAAATAAAAAATATACAGCATGGGTTTATCCAAGATACCATGAGCATTGTAAATGATCATGCTTGATGCCCATTGTCGTACTGTACTTAAAAACCTTTAAATTCTGACTGCAGTCAATCAATATATTGGTTATTAATTATTACAGCTAATTTAATACTCAATAATTTCACCAATTAGACTGCCTTTGTAGTCGAGTGGTCAGCGTTCAGGCTTCTCATCCAGATATTGCGGGTTCGATTCCCGGCAGGAGCAGGGCATTTTTCTTTAATTAGAATTATTCCTTATCCCCCACAGAGTCTGGAACTATGAATGTGAGGGCGGATATGTGTGTGTTTAATAGTATAAAACCGAAAAAAACTAACGTTAAGAAACCTACAGTTCAGCGAGAAAAACACCAGCAGCTATTTCTCAAGTCAAAGCCTCTGATGTGACCTTTGATGTTAAATGGAGCCATACAAATGAAACAATTAAAAAAAAAAATCTCCATCAAGGAATAATTAGTTTTTTGTCACTCTAATATAAGATTATTTAATTCCAAGAAACGGTATCACAGAATTGCTATTTAGAAGTTTAATAGATTACCAAGCGCTGTCCACTCAAGTAGCTTAAATAGGTTGAAAGTTTTGTTTCATTTATAACTCACTTTTAACTGTAATGTTCATAGTGGAGGTCCTTTTGCTTTGGAGCATGTTGCCTAATGGAAATGGTGTTTATTCGTAGTTAGTTTCATTGGTTTTCTAATTCTCATTTTGGGTTTGTACATTAGAACATACACACTGACACTCGCACCATTCACAATCTCATTCATACTTGCAGACCTTGGGAAAGATGGGAATGATCTTGGCTAGAGAAAAGTTTCCACCCCCAGTCGGGAATCGAAACAAGACCCCTCGTACAGCAAGTACTGAATTACGGAGACACCCAAAAGTTATTTTGGCTTGCTGTAAACTCATAGTATATTATTTAACTTTTCTTCAAGGCATTATTGACATTTATTTTGAAAGTGTCTGTTTATTCTTTATATCGAAGTTATGTTTTAATGCTATATCATATCAATGTTGTATTTTTTGGCTTTATTGCAGTTCTAAAATATGAATAAATATTGAATGGCAGAGAGAGATGATAGAGCTAAATGGAGTTTAAATATTTATTTTATTTGCTGCAAGGCACTCTAAAATGTAATTGAGCTTCATGCATTTATGGATACTCTTTAACTGCTGCGGTTCTCAGCGTCCTATTCTATATTGAGCGTGAAAGACTGCTTAATTTTGCTCAGAGACCATTTTATCAGGCTTGAGGCTCTTTTAGATGTAAATCTACGACATGGGATCAACGGCTTTACTTGCCTTCCAAAGGAGGTAATGCTAAGAATTTTTACAGCCGAAAAAAATCTATTGCCCTCCTCCAGGTTTGAACCTTGTACCTTGGGAATCAGAGATACGGAGGACAACTGCGAGCCACCTAGGTGTCATGATATCTTTGCATCCAATGCAATGCTACCTAATAGAGTAGAGTACAGCGATTACAAAATGTAACTACATAGTATGTATATAGGATCTTCGGATTTATTCGGCCTTTGTCGCCAGTCGTTTGTTCGTGCATGGTGTCAATACTAAATAGAGAGTGCATTGCTTCTTGTAGAGGAGTAGCAAACGATGAGTAGAAAGGGTGGTGGATGTAAACAGTTTCGAGGTCACCTTATGCATCGTGCCTTTCCAATATTTACATTTTAAACATTCACTTGCGTCTCGTAAACTCAAAATCACAGTTGATAGGTAACGTATACTTCCAGTTCGGAAATAGCACTCAACCATGCAAATTCTATGATCGGTGGTCACTTTCATCTCGCGTGCAAAGAACGCACAAAATGTCTTGCAGAAAAACAGTTCTAACCGCCCAGTACCTCAACCTGTTTACGAAGTCGGCAATGGATGCAGCCCAGGTTTCAATTCCGCTTTTTAAAATAAAATGTAACTCTGGAGCCTCGTGAGGACTCCGGCGCTGTATTCCCCCCCTCCCCTACATTTCATTTGTTCTCCTATTTGTTTACAGTTTTCTTTTTACTTACAAACTTCTATGCCCAGGGTGGGGCTCGAACCTACGATCCCCTGCGCGACGAAGCACCAAAGCTAGGCACTTCAGCAAGCGCGGCCATGGGGACCAGTCACAAAGACACGCGTTACACGGGATTCGATCCACCTCCCGCCTTCTCAGTTATTCAGCAGAGGTTACTCTAGTCACGGCCCATTTGAGACAAGGGGCTCGGTGAACTAATAATGACATCGGGCATTAAAATTCATTGGCGCTAAAGGCGGAATAAATCTGAAGACCTAGTATAAGTCGATCATGATTTGATGCCGCTGCATCATCATTTCTCTCCACCAACCTTTAGATTTCTTTGAAATCTTCTTCAGTTTTGGACCACCCAAAGACGACTTGGACAAGAGAATAACGCATACGTGCACGAGAATAACCATCCCCAAAAATGTTCAGTTAATTTTTCTTAAATTTTTAATGTAGCTTCTTTCATAACATTGTATTATTTTCTCTACACGTACTATGTACATAGTGTATAGAGAAGGTATTTAATGCACCACAAATTCTACACCGAGATTTCACTGGAAATACATGTTTCGAGACCCCCTGAATAAAAAAGTTTTTAGAAAAATGTCTGGTGTGTTTGTGTGTGTGTGCATAGCTAAAAGATGAAAAGTCCATTAAAAACCAAACTTGGTATTTAGGTTTGGTATCTTCCAAGGATGCGACACGAATATTTTCAAGAAAATTCCTCCACCCCAACTACCCTTTACATGGAATTTTTGTCGAAAATTGTGATTTTCTCAAAAAAGGCTCTTTGATTAAAATATCCTATTTTAAATATATTTACCAGACAAATACAATGTATACCTTGAATTTTCTGGGGATAGCTTCTGAAGACTACTTTACTCTGGATGAATTTTACGGAATTTTGCATAACTGCTAAACAGTAAAAGATGGACAAAAACTTACCACACAAAAATATAGAGCACGTCAAAACACACAATTTATGTAATATACATTTTTTGGTGGAGTTGGTCTTTTTTTAGATATTCCTTGTTATTGGTTTTAGCTTCGAAAAACTTATACTTTTCTCGTACAGGAATTTGTCAACTCCTGTCCATACAAAAAAAAAAAAAAAAAGGAACTTTAGTCTCCTAGCAACCAGCTTTTGACTATCACTTTTATGATACTCCCTTATTTCGCTTATACTTACAAAGAATCAAGTAATAAGACTAGTTCTGCTAATTTTTCTCGATTAACATGCAGTAAATAGAAGCATAAACTTTTTAATAATATTTTTTTGCCAAGATGTTGAGAAAGTCATGAGAATGAAACAGAGCATATCTTTTTCAATTTGAATCACTTCACTATGCCACACTTCTCTTTACTTTCAGTATTTGTGTGAATGCCAAGATGTTACTTTGCAAATGGTTTTATTACTCTAGTTTCACCAATATCAAGAAATTGAATAACACTAAATATTTTAACTGTGAATGTTAATAACAATACTTACATTTCCTTGTGTAGATTCGTCCACGCCACTGTCGTGATCGCCTTCTGAAACAAAACGGAGATGTCTGATTAGGCAGAAGCTTATTGCGAACACATTTTTAAATGGAGGTTATTTTATTGTTTGTAGACCAAATAAATGCAATTAACAAAATAATAACAGTTTAAGATGATACGCCTATGAAATTTGTAAAATCCAAACATGTAAGACATCTTACTGAAATTTATTCTGCATAGTTATTATATACAATAATAATGATATTTCTGCCATATTTCAAAAATCTAGATTCCATGGTTATATAAATAATACATTTTTACTTCCTCTACACGTACTATTTACATAATAGACAAAGTATTGTATTGCACCCAAAAATCCGATACCGAGGTTTCACCGGAAGTTCATGTTTTAGGGTCCTAGGTATCAAAAATAAGTATTTTCAGAAAAAGGTCCGTGTGTCTGTGAACACGATAACTCGTAAACGAAAAGTCCATAAAATATCAAACTTGGTATTTAAGTTTAGTATCTTCCAGGGATACGACACGAAGATGTTTAGAAACATCCCCCCACCCCGATCTACCCTTAACATGGCTAAAAACTTGGAAAATTTTATTTTCTGAAAAATGGCTCTAACGATTTTGATTAAAATCTCTTATTTTTAAGATATTTATGTGACAAATAAAATGTATATCTTGAATTTTCTGGGTATAGCCTCTGAAGACATGTTTATTCTGCATACATTTTGCGGAATTTTGCATAACTGATAAACCGTAAGAGCTAGACAAACACTTACAGCACAAGAAATGCAGAGCTTGTTAAAACACACAATTTATATCATATAAACTTTTTTCGTGGAGTTGATCGTTTTTGAGATATTTCTTGCTATTGGTTTCAGCTTTAAAATACTTATACTTTTCTCATGCGGGAATTTGTCAACTCCTGTCCATATAAGCAAATGTACTTCAATGACAAAACAACCAGTTTTTAAAAGATTTGACTATCGATTTAACCTATGGTACTCCTTTATTTCCCTTCTGCTTACAAGGAAGCAGGTAATGAGACCTTTTCTGCCATTTTTTTTCTCGATTAGCATTAAGTAAATAGAAACTTTATAACAATAATTTATTGCAGAGATGTAGAGAATGGAACACATCAGACTTTTATTGTTTAAATTCATTGTTGGAATAAAAATGAGCCACGTGATGCATTTTTAAAAATATTCACATATAATTCTAGTTTTGCATTAAACGAGTTTACAAATAGCTCTGTAATATTATATTTCTTATGTTAGACCTAATTAGTTTAGAAAAATTATTAATTTTCGTACCCTTCAAACATTTTGGTTTTTCATAATTTATAATTTATTTCTCAAAATTGCAGCATTATTTAAAAAGGCTTTGACTATTTTCTTTAGTAACCTCTCAGAGGTAATATACAAACTTTTGGAACACATTAGTAAAACATTGCATCGTATGGAGCAATTTGAACATGAAAAAGTGTTGGAAACAATTTTGTGAGAGAAAAAGGTATAAAGTATGGAGTTCCAATTAATAATCATATGATCACCTATTTATAGATTCAGTTAATTGGTAGTTAAAGTGCGCCGAGTGGGGAAAACGATATCTTTTCTTTAAGTTTAGAATTCATATAATTTTATTACGAAAAAAATAATTATTTCATATTTCACAATTTTGGTCAAATTTCACGGATGCATCACCTTAAGTAAATTACTTTTTCTGGAAAACATATCTAGAAAACAATGAAAATACGACCTTGTTTTATCATTGACCAATGGCATTCAGTCTGTAGTATTCTTCCCTTTCAGTGAGTGTTCATTAAATGGAAATGTAGAGTTATACTGAAAAATTCAATGTCATAGCCAAGATTTGAGCCATGATCTTCCTGGTCTCCGTCCGGTTGTTCTTACCACTGAGCAACCATGACAATTTACAGACATGACATTAAATTCCTGAATTGACTTGTATATTTCTCGTTAAACCACAAGGAGATCTAAAATTATTTTGAGATGACATATCCCAATAGCGACTTGCAATGCTCGTTAAGTCGCGGTCTTCATACTTTAATAAACTGTTAGACCAATAAAGTTATTTGTTTCTTCAACACAAGCATGCGTAGCACACGGATTGGAAAGGTGGTGAGATTGCATACCCCAATGGCGAGTAAGCCGGGATTACGGGACGTAACTCGAAGTTAAGAAATGCTGCTAAATTGAAGACTAGTTCTTTGACTAAACGTTATAGGAATTACTCTTGATGGGTTATTTTTATTACTTTCTCTACACTTACTATGTACATAGTGCATAGAGTAGGTATTGTATTGCACCCAAAATTTCGATACCGAGATTTTACCGGAAATAGATGTTTTGGGTCCCCCTCAATGAAAATTTTTTTTTTTGGAAAAAGCTCCGCGTGTGTGTCTGTGGACATCATACCTCAAAAACGAAAAGACCGTTAAATACCCAACTTGGCATTTAAGTTTCGTATCTTCCAAGGATGCGACACGAAGATTTTCAAGAAAATCCCACCACCCCAACTACCCTTTACACGGAAAAAAATTTGAACATTTTTATTTTCTCAAAAATGGCTATAACGATTTTGATTAAAATCTCTTATATTTAGGATATTTACATGAAAAATAAAGTGTATAACTTCAATTTTCTGGTAATAGTCTCTGAAGAAATGTTTATTCTGGATGAATTTTCCGTAATTTTACATAACTGGTAAATCGTAAGGAATAGACAAAAACTTGACAGACAAAAAAATGTAGATCTCGTCAAAGCACACAATTTATGTTCTTTACGTTTTTGTTGTGGAGGTAACCGTTTCCGAGATGTTCCTTGTTATTGGTTTCAATTGTAAAGAACTTACACTCTTCTGAGAAGGAAGTGTCGTTTTTTTTTCTACCGCTGACCAAGCAAAGAAGTGATTTGCAATGACAATCGCAAAACGACAGTTTTTAAAACATTTGACTGTCCCTTTTGCATAGCGCATTCCTTTAATTTCCTCCTACTTATAAGGAACTAAGTAATAACAGCATTCTGCTAATGTTTATTTCGATTAGCACGGTATAGAAAGAAGAATAATCTTTTGTAAGAAGTTATTTATAGAGCAGCTAGAGAAAGTCATGTGAGTGTAACACATCAGATTTTTTTTTACTGCTTCATGCTACTGCTTACGCTGATTGGTTTTAATTGCCATGTGAATCACTTAACATAACGGGAAGGATAAGTTTGACACTGACAAACTCTTAAATTACATCGCATTAAGTAAGTCACGTTAAATGAACCCTAAATAGTAAAATGGTTTAGATATACAATGTGTTAGATTTTCACGTTAAGTTACGTTAAGTAAGCCACGCTACGTTAAGTTTATTGTACTTCCGGCATTACAATGTCGTAAGTACTTTAAGTCCCAACGTTTCCAACTCTTGTCTTACACATGGCTTGTTTGGAAGACTATTATCACTATTCAATAATAATAATACTAATAATAAAATTGATAGAACATTATAATTGCATATTTACAATTAAGGTTAATTATCTAGCACTGCTTGAAGGAGTAAAAACTGTGTGCAGGGCACATTTAGCAATGATATTGCAGGTTACATTATATGTAAATAATAATAAAAAAGTACAGTTATATTTATTTTAAGTAAACTATCTAGTACTATTTATAATGCTTATCTAAAATGAGAATAATTAGTACATTGTATATTTAGGAATGAAACCACAATCCAGACTTAAAGGAAAATTAAAGTAATTTCTCTGTAATTATAATAAGATATAATAAAAATAGTTTAATTGTTATTATTTTATTATATTTAAGCTATTTTAGATTCTAGGTCATATCGCATTGTTTAGCTGTAGGTTCTTTGGTCCACAAAAAATATTTGCTCGCGAATGTATAAAGTCATTTAATGGTAGGTAACATCTAGCAAAGATGGATATGCATTTTTTTTTACAGAGTTACAATAGTAAAACAATAACTTAATGACTCAGCGATCATGATGATAGACATAGAGATCAAAATATCCAACTCAGTTTTTGGATTATCACTTCCATATTCTATTTCTCTTGTATTATAACAGTGACTGTTACTATTTTCAACAACCAAATAAGTTTTCATCAGGAATGAAAAGCTTATATAAATCAAATTTTGTTTTAACATCCTTACAGTAGCCAAATGCTGAAGTAAGGGGTCACACTGCATGAATTCTTGCATTTCAAGAGGCTGTTATTCCGTTACTTCCTGAAACAAATAATATGGATTAGTGTAATAACAACAACAATAACAATAATAATAACAATAATAACAATGATAGTGATATTAGTAATAATACTAATAATAGTAATAATATGGCATACTCACCATAACAACGTCGTTCATTCAGTTTTATCTTCAGCTTTTAACACTTTCTGAGAATTTAATCAAAATTCGTTTTTGTAATGTTCACTTTTGCGCAAATCCCCACATATATTTTACATTATTTATTTACTCTTCTCTATAAAGTCAAATGTGACACAGCGAAATTAATAAAATTAGCTCCATATAAGTAATCCGAGGGTTCCCCTTAAAAGTTTTTAAAATCAATAATGAGTTGCAATGCGTCTTTAGATTCAAGTTTTGATAGCAACTTGGTAAAACTTATGTTAGGATAAATCTCAAGCGAGAAATGCGATTTTTAATTACTTTAATGTCATTTTAGGGGAGGGGGGGGATATCTTAAGAGCTTGCATTATGTATTTGGTGATATTTTCCCTTCGAAAATCACTATTTATCAGTGGTTTGCCGATTTTAGAAGAGGAAGCTGAAGAGTGCGGCCCTCTACGGCTATCAACGAAAGTAAATGTGAGCACTTACTTCGAAAAATCCATAAGAACACAGTCTTCAAAGAAAAACTTGACGCCAGAAAGTTCTGCAGTCGATGTATCCCCCATCACTCACAGATGAAAAGGAAAGAAACAATATAACTATGGTATTGTTACCAGAAAATGTTGGAAATTTTTGATAGAGAAAGATCAAAAATATATTTAGTATCATAATCGAAGAAAGCTGGATATACCAGTACGATTCATACCGACAATCATTAATCATGGACTTCCCAAGAGAAGATTTCCCAACAAAAGTGAGGCGAGCGAGAAGTTTTGGCAAGATGACGATCTGTACTTTTTCCTCAGCTAATGACTACATTATGACTGCTCTACTTGTACAGAAAATTGTCACTACTGGATGATATACTACAAAATATTTATCCCAAATCTTCAAATCACTGAGAACGAAGGCACTGTACATTCTTTCAGAACTCAGTTTTTTACAAGCGTCAAATATCAAATGTTTGCCCCGCCATGCTACGTACCTTTTGCTACTCCCCAAACAAAAACGAATTCATGATCAACAGTTTGAATCAAACGAAGCGGCAGTCTCTTATCTAAAAGTATGGTGTTCAGCATGGATAATACTTTACAATATTACTTTAATATAACATACAATAAAAATTGCATGTTTCATCTCATTAAAATTATTGCATACGCCCTCAACCATTTCAAAGTGAGCCTTGTTAATTTATTTTAAGAATTTATGTTAAAATGTATCTCCAAGAAGTAATTGTTTTCTTGATTAAATACAGTTCTATGGAACTCACTAGAGATGTTAGACTCCTAGATATTGACAATACTCGCAGAGAGAGAGAGAGAGAGAAGAGAGAGAGAAAGAGAGAAAGAGATGACGTATCAAGCCCTTAGTCGACTGCTTCAGCAGGGGTTTGTCAGTTATAATGAATGAATGTTCAACAGAGAGCTTTCTGACTAAGATCTCCGACTAATTGCAACATGTAGAAAAGAAACGGAGGAGTAATATTTTACACGCATGCTGAAGTTCTGTTCGCTAGGGGTCAAATGAGGTTTCTAGTGAAATTAAATTAAATAGAGTTTTATTTATGAACGCTCTTCAGCTGCTGTGGTTCTCAGCGTCCCATTCTATATTGGGCGCGAAAGACCGTTTAATTTTACTCAGAGGGCTTTTATCAGACTAGAGGATGTTTTATGCGCCGTAAATCTACGACACGAGACAACGGCTTTACTTCCCTTCCGAAGGAAGTTATGAATGAGGATTTTTACTCCCGAAAAAACCATCGCCCTCCGCCGGGTGTGAATCCGCAACTTGGGAACAAGAGGCTAGCATGTTACACCTAGACCACGGAGGAAGAAGTTTCTAGTGTTTCATACAACACTTAAGGGTACTCGGTTGGGAAAAATCAGCTTTTTATAACGGCCTTGCCAAGTTAAATGCATATACACGATGTTTTAAAGGACAAGCGGAGGTGCATGCATATTGTATACAATTTTACTATTACATTCCTTGCTCCTATTTTATTTATTTTCCCCATTTTAAAATGTGTCTCGTTATGTAATTTTTGTTGAATTTAATTCAGTTTTACAGTGCATATTCTGTGTATATGGATTTAGAAATCTAAAGAGCATTTTATTAATATAAAGCTTATCAAATTAAAAGTATATTTTAGTGTTTCTCTTAGTTTTTCAATTATACATAAATAAACGCATTAGAACTTAATTACATTTTGGAAATGTAATTACGGGGAACATATCACTTATGGCTAGATTCAATGTTTAATACCATTTTCTTAATTTTTAATACAATTATCCGGAATGAGATAGAAAAAAGTCAAGTAAACTTGAGTATCGAGTAGCCTTGAGATATTTGCACCGACATCCATTCATAACAGTAAAATGTAAAGTACCTCCTTCCATAAAAAAGATACAGAAGGGTTCTATTATATGGTGTATTTTATGCAAAACGTATTGAAATGGCATGCCTTTAGCATTAGAAATATTTAGGAATGCGGAGTGGCTGTATAAAACATGACACTCTTAGATTGCTAATAAAAATCGAGAGGGTTTCGGACATAAAGAATGTGAGCTGCATGTTAATTCAGAAATTAGCAAAATGTATGAGTTAAAAAAAGAAGCAAAATTAAGCTCTTGGAGTAGAAAATATAAAAATCTGCAAAACAAACTATAAACTGATAAATGTGGATTAGGTAATTGTAGCTGATTGTGGATATTCCTTTCTAATGAATACGATCTAAATATAGAGAGGAAAAATGCATGTATACATTTACACATTGTATATTTGTTATACATGTATCTTATTTATTTTACATATATATTATCAATTGTGTGGAACAAAATATAGACATGAGGATCTTAAAGTAGAAGAAAAGTAAAACTTTCCAAGAAAAATACATCCGGAGATTTCGAATTACGAGACAATACTACATATTTGTACTGGTTGGGGCTGGCTGAATTCAAGGAACTAATTCCAATAAAACTGAGACAATAGTATTTATCAATCGGAGATAAAAAGCACACAAAAATAATCTCACTACAAGGAACATTGGTCCGGCAATTAACTGTCCAGTTAACGTTCATACATAGTACTACTTTCCTTATCCACAAGCCTCACTGCTGTTCAAACAAAACTATGTGCAACTTTTTGGTGGTGTCTCAAATATGGATTAAAACACTCTTGCTTAAATATACAGATGTCCGCGGATTAACCGTCATTGACATAGTACTAACAGCAGACGGCAGAGATCTTTTCTTACTAGAGAAGGGTTGCATATGTTGTCCGTGCATCGATTCTAAATCTGCACAGTTTATGTATGAATTTTGTAAAGTAGTGGATCGCAAAAGCAATTCCCATCTGGTAAACAACTAAATGTATGTCATAGTTTAAGTTCCATCAGTGATACTAATTGGTACCTTAATCTTAAAGTTTGATATGGTTTGTTATAAATATATAAAATCTTTAAAACCAGCATCTACATCCCTGAACTTTTTTGTACACCATGTGGCGGAGTTTATTGAGTTAAATGAATCCTGACGAAATTTTAAGTCAGTAAATGATAGGTTAAAAGATTGGAGTCTTGCAGATTAAAGCTGTGAAAAACGTATTGAAAATACTGTAAATGCTGCTTATAGAGAATGACGACAAATATGCACACCTAAAACTACTCAAGCAAAAGAAAATGAAATACAAACGAAAATAATGGCAGTGAAGATTTTAGTAAGTTACCTTGCTTTTTGGCGACTTCTTCCTTTGGACGTTTCTTTGTTGGCCTTTTCCTTGGAGTAGATTTAGGTTCTTCTTCATCCGTGGAAGAACCTTTTTTCTGCGGAGGAAGCTTGGATTTGGGTGACTTTTCGTCTTCAGAATCTGTCGTTGATTTCGTTGACGGAAGTTTCTTTGGAGTTGATACCCGGGGTGAAACACTGCCTGGCCGAGAGGCATGTCGGGATTTCTTCACATCTTCTTTTGATGCTTTTCCTTCTTTATCGCCTACATCCAAAGTTTGTATAACTGGCTTTTTCTCGTCAGAGTCTTGTTCAACTTTTTGCACTTCTTCTTCGTGAACCTCGTCCTTTTGCTGTTTTTCTGTTGTTGGAGAGGGTGATTTGGCTTTCTCTACTGTTTCTTCTTCGGGTTTGGTTGTCTCTTTTGCTGATTCCACATCTTTCGCAGGAGACTCCTTTGCGGGAGATAAAACTTGTTCATCTTTATTTTGTTCCGGTACCTCTTTCGTTTCCTTACTCTCAGATTTATCCGCAGATTTCGATTCGAAATTCAAGTTTTCTGAGAGTTTAGATTCAAATATGAGATGCTGTTTAGTTTCTTCACTCACAGCTTTGACTTCAGGAGATTCTGTAATTCGGACAGATGATTTCTCGGACGAGGAATCCTGTGCTTTTTGAACTTCATCAGTGGTCGGTTCTTTGGTTAACGATGCTCGAGACACTGGCCTTTCTACAGCAGCTGCTTCAGGTTCTGGTGTTTGAACCTTACTGCTTCGATCTTCAGGCGTTATCGATTTACTCGGAGAAGGTGACTTCGACTTTTCCGTAGGAGAAGCAGACTTGACTGGTTCGGGTGATTTAGATGGCTCTTCCTTAGGCGACGGTGCGGATTTTTCTGGCGTCTTAGCCCTGTCTAGAGCAGACGTAGGCCTTTCAATTCCTACAGCTGGTTCAGGACTCTCAAACGTTGCTGCAGGTTCTGGAGTCTTTGGCGGGGTTTTCTGTACAGTGGGCTCAGGGCTTTTTGTTTTAACCATTGGTTCAGGACTCTTAGGTTTACCAGCAGAATGTGTAGGTTCTGGACTCCTAGTCTTTTCAGTTGTAGGTGGACTTGGTTCGGGAGTTTTGGCTTTTTCAACTGCAGGTGCAGGCTCTGGACTACTACTTTTTCCAGTTGCAGGGGGACTGGGTTCAGGAGACTTTGTTTTCTCAGTTTCAGGCATAGGCTCGGGACTTCTAGTCTTTTCAGTCGGAGGAGGACTGGGCTCGGGAGTCTTAGCTTTCTCAGTTACAGGCGCAGGCTCGGGACTTCTAGTCTTTTCAGATGTAGGAGGACTAGGCTCGGGTGACTTGGCTTTTTCTCCTGCATGCGCAGGCTCAGGACTCACAGTCTTTGAAGTTGCAGGAGGACTGGGCTCAGGTGATTTGGCCTTCTCCGCAGCAAGCGCAGGCTCCGGACTCCTACTTTTTTCACTTGCAGGAGGGCTAGGCTCGGGTGACTTGACTTTCTCTGCAGACCCAGGCTCTGGACTCTTGGTCTTTTCGCTTGCAGGTGGACTAGGTTCAGGTGTTTTGGCTTTTTCAATTACAGGCTCAGGTTCTGGACTCCTGGTTTGTTCAGATCCGGGAGGACCAGGTTCGGAAGATTTGGGCTTCTCAGCTGCAGGAGGACAAGTTTCGGGAGTTTTGGTTTTCTCAACTACAGGCGCTGGTTCAGGCTCAGGACTCTTGGTCTTTTCAGTTACTGGTGGACTAGGTTCAGGAGACCTGTGGTTCTCAGGAGCTTTGACTTTCTCAACTGCAGGTGCTGGTTCAGGACTCTTAGACTTCTCCACTGCAGCTACAATAGGTTCAGGAGTCTTTGACTTTTCAACTTCAGCGACAGATTGATGGCTCTTAGGCTTCTCGTCCTGAGAAGCACTAGGTTCGGGAGGCTTAGTTTTACCATTTGCAGAGACAATATGTTCTGGAATCTTCGCGCTTTCACTGGAAGGTTCACTAGGTTCAGGACTCTTGGTTTTTTCATCATGAGAGAGAAGTTCGGGACTCTTAGGTTTATCAACTGCACCATTACTCGTTACAGAAGTTTTAGTTTTCTCATCTGAAAGAGAAATAGATTCGGAAGCCTTAGGAGTAGGTTCGGGACTCTTAGGCTTCTCTGAAATAAGCTCAGGTGTTTTAGGTTTCTCGGTTTCAGGTACATTTTCGGGACTAGAAGATTTTATTTCTGTAGACGAAGGCTCAGGAGATAGAGACTTTTCTACAGCGGCGGGCTTGGGACTACTGGACTTATCTATTGTGGTAGTAGATTCAGGAATCTTAGGAGGAGAAGGTTCCAGACTCTTCGATTTATCTAATGCAGGTGCAGGCTCGGGGGATTTTGATTTCTCAGGTGTTGACCCCGGGCTCTTAGATTGTGGGGTTTTAGTTACAGATAAAGGTTCAGGAATCTTTCCTTTATCCGCAATGGAAGGTTCGGGAGCTTTTGGCTTTTCTGTAACAGCCTCTGAGGCCTTTGACTGTTCTACCAAAGGCACAGGCTCAGCCGAGGGTTGTGTTATCTTACTCTGCTCCCCCTTGAATGCAGGTTCAGAAATTTTTGTCTTCTCTGTCGTGGAAGTAGGCTCGGGAGTTTTTGGCTTCTCTGCAGGCTCGGGTGTTTTGGGTTTGGGGGATTCTGAAGTCACTTTTGACTGTGAATCATCCTGTTTCTTAGGTTTGGAACCTGCCGCAGTTGCTGGAGGTTCTGGTGTACTAGATGTAACTGGTTCTGTTTTGATATCACTTGTTTTTGACTGATCTTTCACTGCGACAGTATCTTTAAATAAATTATCACTATCCTTTTCTATCAACCCTGTCTTAATATCAGATTCGATATTTGTCGGTATTTTGTCTTTTTCCTTTGCTGGATCTATTTTAGTTGATTCCTTCGAGCTTATAGGAGTTACTACATCATCTAGACTCGACAGAGAGGGTGATCCTTTGCCGCTTGGTTTTGAATCTTTAGGAAGAATCACTACGTCATTATCGTCATCGGTTTCTTCGTCTTTTCCTGCACCAATAGCTTGACCATTTGGCTGAAGCGAATCCTTTATTTCTCCATTAACTATGGGAGATGCAGATTTCGGTACGGGCGATAACGTCGGCGTTTCTTTAATGGATGACACTTTCTCTGTAGAGATAATACCATTCACTAAAGGAGTTGTTGACGAGATAGGAACTTTTGCATCCACTATACTTTTTTCTACTTGTTTAGAATCAATCTTTTTATCGTCCTTCCCTAACGCTAATTCGTTATCTAACACATGTCCGTTTACGGACAACACTTCTGACTTAACCGTTTCGGGTTTCTTCGCCGGTGTTTCTGCCTTTGGTAGGGGGGGTTCGCTTTTAGGCACCTGCTCAGGAAGCTTTGGTTGAGGAGGAGCTTCTGCTTTTTCTGCTTCGGGAAGCTTTTTCTCCGTAGTTGGCGGGGAAGATTTCTTATCATCGAGTGTAAATACATCCCCTTCAGCACGGGACACAGGTCTCCCAAAGTCTTCACTTTCCAATTGCTTCTTTGCCTCTTGTTGCATTGGTTTACTGGTGTCCGTAGAGACAGCAGGCTTTGGCTGCTGAGCGGGCGAACTGTCAGCTACCTTTGCCGTGTTGTCTATTGAACTGGGACCTGTAAGAACACCCGTTTGAACGGTAGTGCTCGGCTTGACGCCATTAGCACTTGCACTGCCGCTCTTTGTAGCGTCCATCCTAGGCACTTCAGGAGTAGAGTCCATTCTCCGCAGTAAACCCTGTTTGTTCTGTTGTAGCTTGCCTTTAACAAAAGAGAAAACGGCTGATTGATGTCTCTTGATATCACCCCTAACTTGAGGTGCTGAATCACCTAGTGCTGGTGGGCGATTAAAACTTGCTATTGATCTTCGCCTTTGTTCCTCTTCTATTTGGGCAGCAGTTTTGTCACTGCCGATAACACCAGTGCTGAAACTTCTGTTAGGTTTATTTGTTCCCTCTTGTTGAAGACGAGAGTTCTCTCCGCCCATCCCACTACTCACGGTAGAGGGACTGTCGCCATTATTGTTATGATTGACGACGACGCCTGGGGGAGGTACAACGTTCAGTTGAGGGCCTGGGAAGTAAGGCCTAGGAGGCCCTTGTTGGTATAGTGGCCTTAGTGGACCCCCAGGTGGCGGTCCCGGTGGTCTGTAGCCCTGAGGATAGTCAGGACTCCTGATAGGGCCATTGAACGCCCCTGTATACTGCTGAGGCGGTGGTGGTCGTGGGTTATATGACGGCTGCTGTCCCGGTAGTTGAGGTGGACGGACAGCTCCAGGAGCGTAAGGTCTTTGCTGTTGTGGCTGAAAATTGCGAATGGGCTGAACTAGACTAAGCCTGCTGTCGATTCGCCTCAAGACTGCATGTGGTGGTGGTGGACGGTATTGCTGTTGTGCAGGCCTGACGCTAGGTGGTGCCCCGCTCACCACATTGGCACTGCTCGGGGTTCGTCGAAGCTGTCCCACAGGAAACCCTTTCGGCTGTGGAGCACCAACTGCTGATGCAGGGACTATACCCGTGGAATGAGTATATTGTACCTGAGAGGAACGTCCAGACTGTTGATATGCATACTTAAATTATTTCCAATAGTATCCGATCAGGGTTAATCTTATTATTAAGTACTTAAATTTACTAATTTATAAGGGAGGAAATATATTTACTCAATTTTTAAACATCCTAAAATATATTTACTTAAAATACTTGAAGCAATTCATAAATTACTCCACAGTTTTGAGTTTAAGTTCTCAAGAAATCTTTCATTTAAAATATGCACATAAAAGGCAATTATTTATATTAGCTTCCAAAACTAGTCCAGAAATATTTTTATTAAATTAGAATTTATGTTGTTAGGTTCACTAAAGATACGCAATGGAGTATTTAAGGGAGATAAATGACATTGTCTATATGCTACACTGATTAAATACACGAATAATGTAATTTCCTTTTATATAATTAACATTTAATTTACTCTCGCTAACGATTATTTTCACAGATTAAGCAAAGAATTGGGCCGATGTAATCATTGTTTATTTATTGCAGCTTTGCTTCTGGTTTTAAGGAAGTGATGAATGGTTTGTTGCAACTTGGCAATTACCCAAAACCCATAGAGTTCTTTTTACACAAGTTTAATTGATAATGAATAAGAAGTGACAACCAATTTTGTTTTCAGAAATTGGAATTTTAAGGATGGTACCAAAAAGTGGTGCTTCGGCAGCAACCGTAACATATACATTAGCCCCAAACTTTAGTCTCACCCGGACACTGAAACATGAAAGTTGGCCGTGGCAAGTTTTACACAATTGTCACATCATTAAAGGTATGCATCTGTGACATTTACCCAAAAATTATAGAGATTTTTAAAAATTACTTTTGCATAATAAAATGGTATACATTCTTAACTTTAAGGAAAACTATAATTTTTCCTATTTGGCGCACCTTAACTACCAACTAACTAAAGATTTAAATGTACAGGTCATGTTATTAATAGATAGTACCAACTTCAAACCTTCTGTCCTCGCTAACCTTTTCCCACCATCTTTCCGAATTCAAATATTCCACATTATGTACGCTTTTAATAGCTTGTTTACACATTTTTATACTGCCTCTTAAAAGTACATTAAAGATGATGTTCATGGGGTTGAATAAATAGCTCCAAATTTGAGATATAAACTATTACATTTTGAAAAGTCAAGAGTTTTGGAGAGTATGAAAAGTAAACATTTTCTTCAATAATCAGGGCTAGTATGAAACATAATATGATTGATTTATTGGTAATCTCATTTACTATAAAGCTTGATTTTCTATGTGAATGTCTTTAAAAATACACCACGTTATCCGGTTTTCTTAGAACAATTAATCTGGATAGTAAAATTATTATTCAAATAGTCATGCAAACTAGGATTTTGATAAGTAGTACTTGTGCTTAATTGTGCTTAATAAAAACATGCTTACATGCTGTAGATTTTCCATATTTCATAGATGCATCAACTTAAGGAAGAAAACACTATTGTACTTTCAGGGTGTTTGTTTCTTAGGATGGTACAGATTCTATTCTTGTAAATAATTTATCCACTATATCAACTTTCCAACTTGCTGCCCACGTACGGCCAGTATGAAATGACTATTCTGAAGTATACAGAAATGGAAATGGCGTTTTATTTATGGACGCTCTTTAACTGCTGTGGTTCTCAGCGTCCCATTCTGTACTGGGCGTGAAAGACCGCTTAATTTTGTTCAGAGGCCTCTCTATCAGGCTTGAGGTTCTTTTATGTGCCGACGGCTTTACTTCCCCTCCGAAGGAAGCCATGCTAAGGATTTTTACGCCCGAAAAAATCTATCGTCCTCCGCCGGGTTTGAATCCGCGACCAATAAGTCAGCATGGTAACCATTACATCACGGAAGACGACCTGAAGTATATATACATTCATGGTAAGAGTAATTAACAAGGTACGAGAGTGATACAGACAAGTTTTAGAAAATCAAACAAGAATTAGTTTTGGAACATGTAATTGATTTTTTTTTCAAAATTTCTTCTTTTAACATCAATTCATTTTTGCACTTGTTGAAATCAATCCTTAAAGCAAAGGTGCCACTCTTCCT
Organism: Hymenopus coronatus; assembly: GCA_030762935.1. Taxonomy (NCBI): domain Eukaryota; kingdom Metazoa; phylum Arthropoda; class Insecta; order Mantodea; family Hymenopodidae; genus Hymenopus; species Hymenopus coronatus. The sequence continues at coordinate 37,369,400 of CM060897.1, forward strand.
GAGGTACATCAGAAAGTAGATTATCATAATTTTCCACTGCTCGACCTGATGAAGAAAAAGTTATTCCATGCATTTCACACGTGGAAACAAAACTAAATCATACAGTGCTAGGTCTGGGCTGCATGATGGAGGATACATGGTGCTGGCCTTTAGGGTACCCAGATACTGAGTTGAATTTTCTGTAAACAGACATTTGCGTACAATCGGTAGTAACGGTATATCCTTCTGTTAATGGTATGGCAGCAATGCGTCCCTTTTAGGGGGAAAGCTAGCAACTATATACCAACCAAATTTGAAGTGCCGCCTTGGACTTTTTTTTCTCCCCGTCTCCCTTCGTGGTGTAATGGTTACCCATATTCATATACCCAAGGTCGCGGGTTCAAACCCGGCGGAGGACGATGGATTTTTTCAGGCGTAAAAATCCTTAGCATGGCTTCCTTCGGAAGGGAAGTAAAGCTGTGGGTCCCGTGTCGTAGATTTACGGCACGTAAAAGAACCTCAAGCCTGATAAGAGAGGCCTCTGAGCAAAATTAAGCGATCTTCCACGCCCAATATAGAATGGGACGCTGAGAACCAAAGCAGTTAAAGAGCGTCCATAAATAACAGGCCATTTAATTTTGGACTTTTTTCACTTTTTCTGCACCAATAAATGGGCTGTTGATTTTGTTCGGGAGTTAGTTATATGAAATGCATCGACAACAAAGTTTTCTCAGTCTAACTGTTGATGTAAAACGTTTTGAATTTGACTCATAATAATGCCCAATGTCGCCCGAATACATTTCTAAGATGACCTTCGATACTCTTCAAGCACTGCGCGAACAAGGTAATATTTTCATCAGAAATAGAGTTCTTGGGCAATATTTACGAAATTTATCACTAAGGAAAAGCGATCACTTTTTAATTCGCTGTACCAATTATAAATTCTTGCCCTAGATGGGGGTTTCTTCACCAAATGTATTTCTAAGCCGATCTTCACATTGACGATTTAAACTCGTAAAAAATAAAATACAGCCTGGCAATGTAGTCAAATTCATTTTTGGGTGAATATAAAGGCTTTAACTAACAAGCTATTCTAGCAGATTGCACAAACTACACAGCAATAAATTCGCAAATCGTTAAAAAGTACAGAATGGTGCACGAAAAGTCGGCCCTGATTTAACCTGCTCACCCGCCGATTACACACGAATTCTTTCTCGCCATGAACAGATACAACAAATATATAAACACGTAATAAATAGATAATAAGGAAATAACATATAAGCTATTACAAAGGTCTATATTTGCTGAATTGATCTAGTCATTAGGTGGTGAAAATTATTTCTCTGTGCCTCAATACACATTTGCGCGCCTCTGCCGCATCGATTGTCAAGACTTCTTACAGATATTGTCGTTCAAGTCTTCTAACATTTTTGGGTTATTTACGTTCACTTTTTCCTTCAGATTGCCCCACAGATGAAAGTTATAAGGGCAGGATCCAGCGAATGCGGCGGGCAAAATTCTTTGCTGACAGTCCTTCCTTCTCTGAATCTTTCACGAATTCATAAGATTGACTCAGGTGAAGCGTGACAGGTCGTCGCTGCCTCTTGAAAGATAACATACGTGCGATCAAAGAGGTCAACTGTGCGTAAGATTCCTCAAAGTTTTGCATAAGCACACATCTGTGTTTTCTGTTGTTTAAACAATATGGGACCCACAATCCGGCTTGTAGACACAGCACACCACACTCACTGTAAAGAGGTTCCTCATTAATCGTATACGGATTGTTTGTTGACTAGTATCTGGTGTTCCGGCAGTCGCATGTCCTGTCAGATGGAACCAGGCTTCATCACTCATGATGTACAGCTGCGGATCCAACATTCCACGTACAGTAATTTATACTTATCTTTCTCCTCCAGTTCTTGGGCATGTAGGGCTTCATCTCTATATAGTATAAAACACGTTGGCAGGGCCTACGCGAAGCGTTTACTTGTTGCACAATTTGCGTGTTGACTTCTTTGGACTCTGGATCATTTGTGCTCGAATATCTGCGATCACAACAGGTGTACGAATGGACGGGCTAGATTTATTTTTGCAACTGACCCTGTAGTACGCCACGCCACTTTCTCACCAAATCCTGTATACTGTTCTTTGCTGGTATGGAAACGCCAGGAAATATAGCTTTGTAAAAATGTCCCGCGTTTCTTTAAACGAACCGATAGACACGTGCCCTTCCACTATTGAAATTCTTTCTTGAAGAGGATAAATCTCGCTGTGATATTTACTTCACACATCAATGACTTTCGTACTGACAACACAAAAAGTAGTCGCAACAGCTTCACAACAATTTGTGGGCGACAATGAGCAATTCAGTACTCGGAGGCTGTTTTTCTTGCGCCATCTTGAAGTTGTCAGTTGTTTTTAGAAACACAACATTCTAAACTTTTTCAATTTCGTCTTCATATTAACCCGGGAAGTAAAACTACTTGTAACAATAAAGCACGGTATCTTGATTATTCGAGATTGTCATGAAGGTTTACCGGTTACTTTTTCGGACGAGAAGGTTTAATATAGTGGAGCGTCTCACTATAGTACTTAAAAAGCTGAAAATTCATGGTTCAAATTCCAGAGAGACCTTCAAACATACACAATTATTTGAATAATAACTTCTTCTTTTGATTCATTAGCTTGAGTGCAAGAAATTGTGCTTAAGCTAACACCACCAAACTTTTGACATTATGCCAATATAAGACGAGATGCGTCTTAAAATGTCATTGCGAAGCGTGGCTTTCACCTTTACTCAGGTGAAATATTTCTGTGATCCTTTTCTTTGCCGCTCACATAGGTCCTTTTTTTTTCATTATGGACGCTCTTTAACGCCTGTAGTTCTCGGCGTCCCATTCTATATAGAGCGTGAAAGACCGCTTAATTTTGCTCAGTTGCCTGTTTATCAGACTTAAGGTAAAGCTGCGACACGGGACCAACGACTTTAGTTTCCTTTTGAAGGAAGTTATGCTAAGGAATTTTACCACGAAAAAATCCATTGCCTTCCTTAGGGTTGAAACCCACAACCTTGGGCACTAGCACTTACATCCGATCTTTGTTCACAGGCAAATGCATATGTTGCAGATTTGAATTAAAAGCACTAAGAAATTGCTCACCCGGTGCAGGTATGGAACATAGATAACAAGGAGTATCTGCCAACATCAAAGAAATACGCTGCAGAAAAACTAAAACCATCAGCAGGTTTTCATTAATTCGACTATATATATATCCTCTAACGTCGCTTCTCAGGCCATATTAACTCTCTTGTGATTAGCTGCTGCCTAGGTTTCCTAGGTGAATGGCAATATATCGCGTTAGTTTAAGCTTAAATTGTGTGCCATTATGTAAATGCTTCATTTTCATTCTGATGTCTCCTAGGGAAGCGGTACACATTTGTGCTCAGTTAAATATAACTTGTATTAACGTCCCATGAAAAAAAAAGCTTTAATTGCCCATTTTCAAAACATCAAACACCAAATTTTGGTTTTCGATTTATAATCATATTAAATCAATAATTATTTTATAAAAAAATATTGGGGATAAAGGGAAATAATTTTGACTATAACTTCATAATTTTGAAATCAACGAATAATGTAAAAATGCAAACATTTTGATTTCGTTGCCAACTAAAATACATTAGGAAAGGCACGTTATGGGAAGAAGCAATTAGCTCGAAATCATAGTAGCGAAGGAATCTTATTAAGGTAAATTTAGGTTTAAGTTTCATTTCATCGAATTAGTAAATTACCAAACCTAAAGGACGCTTAGAAGGTGTTTGTTACACAGCCGGTAAGTTATTTCTGAGAGCTTAGCAAAGCGAAAGGATACGTAGGATTGAGCAATCAAAGAGAATGAAAAGTATGCCTCAGGCGCAAATATGATGTGTAACATTTACCGCAAACTAATTGAATTATTACACGAAAACAGCGCAAGTACATGTGCTTGAATTCTGGGATCTACAGATAGAATAGAACCTTAATATTTGGAGCCAATATATAACAGTGTAATACGCACTTGATATCTCAGTGTTGTTTCTCTGTTCTGCTCCCGAAGTTGCGCGAAACCTCAAGAAAATTTGCGTGCATAGTACATAAACATTTTAATAGAGAAAAAAAGGAGTGTAGAGGAGAGATAGAGAGGGTGCGAGAGGAACAGAAACATAGACGAACATAAAATGAGAGAGAGAGGGAGAGAGAGAGAGAGAGAGAGAGAGAGAGAGAGAGAGAGAGAGAGAGGCAGAGACAGAAAAACAAAAAAACGCAAGTAGGGTACGTTTTGTGCTAATTTTAAATCATATAGTTTTCTTTTACAGTGTGTTCCAGTAAAGTATATTAGAATGATACTCAACTTTAATCACAGAATTTTCAAAGCATCACGAAGTTTTGCTCTTGCTGAGTTAATTCTGCTATTAGCATGATCGATCTTCTGGAAATAGCATCATTTAAAACTATTTTAATGCACGTTCAACATGCACGCTGTGAAATGTGCGAGAGAATGTTCAAAAACTAATCACGCAGTAAACAATCCTTTGGAAATTAAACGCCTACGTAACGATCACGTGATTTTCTAATTAGTGTTAGCCATAAAACCTTCACTAAACGAATTTTTGTTTTAAATTAGTTCATGTCTAAAGTTACGTCATACTCAACATATTTCTGGTTGCATGGCATCAAAACGAAATGGCTGTTTAAAATCCATACAGCTTACAGATATATCTGGGGTAAATTTACAAAGTAAAAATAATCTGCACTTTATTGCGAGAATTAAGTTTTTGTATTTTAAGACTAAGAAACAAAAAGAAAGTTGTCGCAATTAAATTTTAGGATCGTATCTTACAGGGCATATCAACGAGATGGTGGAGATACGAAAACAAAATAATGCAACTGTTATGCAGCGGATACGGCAATAAAACGCTTGTAAACACAAGTTATTACCTTTCTGAAGAACTAATGCAGATGGCCACGAATGGAGCCGGTCCCCATGGCCGCGCTCGCCAAGGCGTCCTGCTTTCGTAGCGCTGGGGATCGTGGGTTCGAGTCCCGCCTTGGGCATGGGTGCTATATGTTTGTGTGTATGTGTGTGTTGTAAAAGTAAGAAAACAGTAATAATACGGTAAAAACAAGGTAAACAGAAAAAGGTAAATAAAAGTAGGGTATACAAAAGAGTGTATTAAAAAAAAATGGAAGCTTGCGTAAACACAAACAGATAAGCAGTATTGCGTCATCACTCCCGGTGCAAACCCTGTAGAGCGGTTGAGTCTCTTACAGCGGACGGGGTCGAATCGCCGATCCCGGTGGCCGCGCTCGCTTTGGCGCTTCGTGGTGCACAGGATCGTGGGTTCGAGTCCCGCCTTGGGCATGTTTGTAAATGTGTCTATATTTGTGTATGTATATGTAAAAGGAAAACGTTAAGAATAATAAGGTCTACTAAGGAAATATAGGAAACTGGAAAAAAATGGAGAAAAAAAGAAAAAGAAAAATCAAGTCAAAATGCAAACATCGGCGCGCGTAGTCATACGCTCACAAAGTAGACATTTAACATGCATTAGTGATAGAGAAAACAAGTTTAACCTGTTGTGGATCGTTTAGTTTATTCCTATTTACATACGCTGTGTTGATGGTCAGACTGTAGTATATCTCAGACTTCTCTGACCGTGCTATACTACACCAGCGACCTCCTCTAACAACGGCACTCTTTCGTGAGACTTCTAAACTGTTGCCATATGTACTGTACGTGTGGTAGAACTTTGGCGCTCAGCTGCAGTAGATCCAACAATTCAATGTCATCTTGTGAATTATGTCAGCAAATAGTGAAACATTTGCACTGCTATGGGTATTTATTGTAAGAACATTTATTTTTAACCTCTTCCCTTTATAGCTTTAGTACTTAGAAATATGTTTTTATAGATATAAAATATGAAATATGGAGAATTAAAATGGTAAAGATTTTAATTTTTAGGGCATCATCATTGCTTAATGTTGACCAAATTACATCCATATGGATGGCATGTTTTAAAACATCAAAGAATGAACGATGTGTCGTACTGTTTTTTGCGCCGTTCCTTTGTATTGCGTTAACCTAGCATGTTTTTGTTTTCCTCATCCCCTTCACTTTATATTTCAATGTCATCCTTACAGACCTTTTCATTCGCTTATATTTTATCCTATTCACTATTGTTTCTGAACACTGAGTAGCCTTAGGTGTTTCATTTATTTCCTTACTAAAACTCATTTTACTTGAATAAAATAAAGCATTCACTATTGTTTTGCATTTCCTATTAGTTTACAAATACTTCGTCTCTTCCAACCTTCTCCTTCCATAACTATAAACATTTATGTAAAGTACAAAATAATCTACATTAACACTTCAATGTTCCATGCGCTATATACACTTCCTTAGAAATTTCTGTTAACGTTTACCGTTATCTACTTGCTGCCTTGCGACTGTGAGCTGTATGGATAGATGACTATTTTTATAGACAATGATTGCTAAAACTTACAGGATTCCGGCTTGTTTAAAAAACTTTCTCCAACTCTTGTGAACATTTTCTCTTGCTCGGTCCAAGTTGTAAACCCAATAATAAAAAGGTATTTCGTTGCCTCACTTTTCTACTACATAGGTATAGCATTTTTCGAAAATCTTTGATTTAAAAATAATAATGCTCATCTTATTAAAGATAAAGAATTGTATTTGCTCTAGCTAAGAAAAAATCATGGTTGAGTTCTGAGCTTAGTCTACTAGTTGCTGTATGATAAGCATAAAAACAACCAATATCGGACTTTCACTGAATACATCTGAGTATTTACGTCATATTATTAAGCAACTTGGCAACAACGCGAGAGTAGAAAAGGACTAAGCTAATGGCAACATCTATGCTTTAGATAGACACAAGAGTTATCTCATTAACTTCATACTGACTTTTAAGGGAGACAGACTATGGTTCCAAAAGCAAAAGACGATCGTAAATCGTACAATACAACACTTACTAATATAGAAGGCGAGATCTTGGAACAAGTGAAAATTGTAGGATACTCCCTATTTTCAAATATTACACATATTATTATTTTCAACCCTTATTGACAGGTTCGTGAAATGCCGAGAAATATGGTGCCTTTTGAATTATTTGCACTGTGCGGAACAAAATATCAAACGGAAATGGATCAACTAGCGGCTGTATAGTCTGAAAGCAAAGTATATTTCATTACTTTCCTTATAGAAGTTTAATTTTAATTATTTTGATACCTTTGTGTTGTAAGGAGAAGAACAACACGTAAACACAGCTCAACTTTTAAAACTTTGATGCTGAATAGCATTAATATTTAAGTGACAAAGCAACAATTTGCATGCTGAATCGCCAGGAATAGTTCATAAAGAATGTTTGCAATTTAACAGCACGGGAGCAGAAATTCCATAGGGTCATAAATTTTAAGGAGTTTCATTTTTATCGCAGCATACTTTTTAAGGAATAAATAAAAAGGCTTTCGTGACTAAATGTAACTTTTATTTGGTTGGAAGGAATGATCAATGTTGACAAAACCCGAAACACAGCAGTACCAGTCACGGCCGTGTAGAATATAGCACTGTTGGCATTCAACGGTTTATTGGCAAGGGTATATCAAGTACTTAACATATTTTCATCTTTTTAGGCAGAGCTTTCCATGCTGAGAGGTCTCAAGTTCCAGATTATTTCTCATTGCAGTTTAACATGTTTACACAAATTCTGCGCTAGAAGTCAAGTTTAATGGCTTTAAACACCTTTACAGTAAGCAAATCAGGCTAAAGTGAAGAATATGATAATATAATATATATTGCTCTGCGAACCTTGACAATATTTTATTTCACTCGAAACTTTTAAATAAAAAACTGTTGCTGTTAAAGTATTTTCCAACTAAATTTGTACATCAACATTTTATAATCTAACACGCATACAAATATCTGTTTAGGAATTTTGAATAGATTACCATAGAATGTATTCTCCATCTTAAAATTCTCTGTGTGCAATCGAACTACATTCAACAAGTCTTGAAATGCAGGACATTAACACTGAACAAATATTCATTATTCCAATGTGAACATTTATATCTTATAGAAACGTGTGTATACTAAAACGATTTTAAGGATATCCTGAAGTTTATATTTTAATTCTCCCAGGATTTGGCGTAATTTCTCATGTAATTTCCCACGAAACAGGGAAAAAAGAAGCATTTGGAAATTATGGTATAATTTGAGCTGTATCAGCTATTGGGTTCTCAGGTTTTGTAGTTTGAGCCCATCACATATTTATTAAAATATTTAATCCTGTTTTTACCAATCTTAAGGAAAACAATGACAGTTTCAGTGCTTTCAAAATTTCTGCCAAAGAGTACCTTGTAATTAATACTTTTATTCTATAGAGTAGAAGATTATCCGAATGAAACATTACCCTGTTGATAACACTTAAAAAGTTCTGTAAGGCTATTTGCTGCTTTTAAAAGAAACATTAATATTACGTTGCCTGATTCATAATATACAAAGGCCGTCCATAAAGTAAAGAACGATTTGGCACAACTAAACAGGTAATAACGAAGGATATCAACACAAACTTAAAATACTTTTCTATTTCTCAACGTTATCGCCACTTCTGTCGATGCATTTATTGTAACCTAATACCAGTTTTTCAAAACCAATTTTATACCCCTCTACCGTCAAAAGTCTTATCATTTTGTGGTCTTCATCGGTTAGGAACTCCTTTGCACCCCAGAAATAATTTAAGATGTCCAGAGTGAAATGCGGATTTCCTGATTTCTTGTAATAAAACTGTTTCAACTCTTCCATAACGTGTGATGAACTTCCACTTGGAACTTCATCGTACAACTGATTCTTGCTTGATTAAACATTATGTACCATTTCCTCGCTGAAGAAATATTCATTGTGTTCATTGCATTATCACTATTTACTTGCATTGTTTTTATATAAACTCCGATTGGTGGAATATTTTGCGCATTTAAAAATTAATCAGCCCTTTTTTAGTTATCAATGAAATAGATTTTAAAAGCATTTCCTGAAACTCTGAATTTAAAGGAAATTAATGTAATTCTAGTACACTGTAGTAAAATTGTAAATACATGTATGAAAGTTGTAAGTTGCACATCGCATTATGCATGGATTCAGGCATTCAGTTTTATTTACTTTATTTATTTCAATTCGTTCTATGTTCACATGTAACATTGATGTATGTGTGTAGCAATTGGATATATCCTTGACATGTCCTATGTTCATGGGTTTGATTGGCCACAAGTGAACTCGCAGAACTCAATCTAAAGGACAGAGGCGCTGACCTAATTACTACAGTTGCCACGTGGCGCTGATTTCCCACTGTCAAGTTGCAACGATTAAGGTCAGGAAGCAAGAGGAAGGACAGAGGATGAAGCAGTTGTGTTTTATCGATTTCTGGGGGATACACTCATATTTTTATAGAGCTATAGGAACAAAGCAATTACAAGAGGAACTGATTGCCCATTGCTTTTGTTTTGGAAAGAAACAAAGGAAGGCCTCTGTGAACTAGCTTACCCCATCTTGCGTCACGACCTTCACTGCGGCAGCGCTGTTGAAGTCACTTCCAGCGGGGCCATGCAACAATGGTTGTTGCTGTTGTGGTTGTGATGGTTGTCCAATTCTCACCCCTTGTTGTAGCTCCATGTTCTCCTTTCTTTCTTTTTTTTATTTATATCAAAGGTTTTGTTTAAAATTGTTTAAAGTTTAAGGTTTATGGACAAAATGGAACATAAGTTTTTCGCGTTTAGTTAGTTTAGTTATAGTCAGTTTACTGTTTGCATTTTTTTTGTGTTTTACTGCAAAAAGAACCAGAAAAAATTCTGTTATATGAGTATTATTAACTTTATTGCCAGTATTTACAGCCGTGGTGTTGCAACCGGAAGTGCGCAGCTTATATTAAACCGGAAACTGTGCGCAGTCTATCGCAGTGCAGCAATTGTACGACACGAGAGGCCTTATACTATCACACAGGCATGCATACTCACAGACATGAGACAAAATATAATAGTACTTACCTTCTATTGAAGAAGCTCCGACATATTAATGCTTATGGGTGCTCTTAAAATCGTAATGCCAGTAAGGTTAGGGGACTGAGAGGAAATTCAGGCAATTTTATTCCACAAACACCAGCTGAGGCTTGCAGGGAACAATAATTCCCTCATTCGCTCTTTTGTTAAAAAAAGTTAGAATCACACTGCTTTCTTTACCCACTCTTCTGCGAACTATTCTTATAAAAGCTTATTCTATCCACTTCATATTAACTGAAATAAATATTTCCAGATACGGTTTCATTATACATTCAATTGTAGCTACAAGAGGGATATAGGAGGCTGAAGTTATGGTCAAATGTTTAAAAACTGGTTCACTAAATAGTGACCTGCTAATTCTATGCTCTTTGCTTGACATTATGAGACACAATTTTAGACTTAGCACATCTAAAAGTTATAGGATATTTACCGCTCGGGCGAGTTGCCTGTGACGCATATTCGAGAGGTCACGGGTTCGATTCCCGTAGCCGGCCTACCTCATTCGTGGTGTTATCGAGGTTTCTCCGAGTCGCTAGGCGAATGCTTGGTCTATCCGGTCCACCATTTCCTATTGCCATCTCTTTGAAGGGTTAAGGACTAGGTGGCGGTGTTCCGCAATTTGCATCTGATGGTGTCATGCGCACTGTAAGGTTTACCTGGCCTCGGTATTGGTCAATCGGTAAGCACCTTCGGGACATGCGATTCCCACTATGTGACTGCGCTAGGTTCGGAACTCGTGAGCAGGGACCGGGCAGTGTCGGAAGGATCCATTTGTTACCGTTAGACCGTCTATATTTGCGCTCTTCGTGATCCAGATATGGTCACCCTTAGAGTATCCCCCTTTCATCTCTCCCACCCTGGGGACGTAAGAGACAAAGGACCACAGGGCCTACGTCTAATGCTCTGCCTCAATGTCCTGTGAGCCCGTCTGTGCGTAATCTTATACGACTTTTGGAAATTCAAACTGAATATCTCGTGTTACAAAACATTTATGATAATTTTTGCGTTATTACGAAATTTAAATTTTTTGTGATGTAAGTTATTGTCTCTTGTCCTTACGGTTTACCTTATGCACATGCATAACAATTTATATCAGAATGAAGAGACCTTCACTAGAACTGGGGAAAATGGTAATTTTTCAGTAACAGCTTCGGCCTTCACAGGTTCCAAATAATCATTCCAAAATAACAGTTAAGTACGCCTATTTATATTTACATAATAACAAACTACATAACAAGATACTTTTGCTCCGATTGTTATTTATCTGACCGGGTTCTTTCACAACAAAATACATCATGATTCTTCGGTCTAAGATTATCGGACAATATATCCTCTTGTCATCAAGCACAAATGGAAGTATTTAATCACTGCTTGTTTTTCCAAATCCTCCATTTTCGTGAAAACTCTAAAGTTGTTTTGTATAAAATGCTGTCATTCGAAAACTAAACAATCTATTGACCCGTAACTATGAATACAAGCTAGTCTAGAGTTAAATTGTACGATGCTACCATATAACTGGCCTAGTGGCGCAATATCTGTGTGAGGCCCGGGACCTTTCAGCGGACCCTTGTATATACTTTTTACTTATTGTTTACGTCTCGCATTAAAGGAAATATGGCTCACTCTCGTCTTGTATCAGTCCATTATGACAGTTTTATATGTTCTAAAATGGTGTCCTTTTTGAGTATGTATCCCAAGAATTTCACAGCTTAAATAAATATGATTGGCCAAAATATTTTTGATGGGTGTTGCTCTATTGGAAGTAGGGATGCTTTCAAGGTTTCAAATTATGTCAGATACTTATCGTAATGTAAATTACACTCAGGGGGAAAAAGTGTAACCTATTTCCTAGATTGCAATAGTATGCTTTCCTTCCGTAAGGTCTCCCACATTTATCTAAACTTGACTCCACTCAGCCCTTATAACGATCTTCTGAGACTGGCATGAAACAAATGACAGGAAAAACATGAAATTTAAGCTATATCACAGAGCATTTAAACAATCTGTGACTCCGAACAGATCACTCGAAGCGAAATGCTGTGATTGGTGTCCTGGCATGGGTAAATTTCTTACCATTTCAATACAGAGGTCAGTGCACGACCAGCAGAATCTTCCAAAAATATGGATCAATAATTCTATATATTCCACCAGAACTTTCTGGCTCACTTGAGGTTTATAATCCACAATGTGAGGATTTTGGCCTGCCCAGTATCGTTAGTTTTGTTTGCTCACAAACCCTCTGAGGAAGAAGTTCACTCTCTCTGATGTGAGCAGTTGGTTAAACAGCGAACATTTCTGGGCTACTTCTGCCAGAATAGTTGGAGTGTCTGTTATTCCTGTCAATTTCTCTCAGCTCCTGTATCCCATAGGGATGGAACTTTATATCGAACAGCAGTCTGCCCAGCGACCGACCTAGCGTCGTACAGGGACTCCGTTTCACGCTGCACAGACACACAATGCGTTCGTACACTTTTACTGCTAGCTAGAGATTTACCCTTCTCAACAATACCAGTACAAAATCGTGTCTCGCTCTGAAACAGATTGATGCCAGTCCTCATTGTTTCGTTGCAGTGTTCCCTTAGTTTCAGTTACAGAACCCGTAACAATGAAGGCTTCTACAGCTACAATCCTGTCTGCATGGACCACAATCCATGGCAAACTGATTGCGGACATTCTAGCCGTTTAATCTGATTCAACCTCAACAGAAATTCCAAACGAAATTGGTAGACATATTTCGCATCATCCGTGGAATCTTTGGAAACTTAAATCTATTATTATTATTATTATTATTATTATTATTATTAGACACAGATATGACTCTAGTAGTCAAAAGGTGTTATTAAATAAATAGACTATTATCGTCAGTATTATCCACATTAACATATTTATTTTTCATTTAACCATAATCAACTAGGATGAGGTATGAGCAAGTTAATGGCGGAAACTGCGACCAATTACTGATCTATTGAGGCCTACCAACCCCCGGGTAAGGGATGAGAGGAGAGAAAACCACAGGTCAACACACAGGAAACGAAGGAGCTAAGCGCAGAGACACACGGAAGTCCCTAACAGTTTCACTAGATGGCAACCCTAGCGCGCCTCGGAGCTTTACAGGTCCCGGGAGGCCGAAATGAGGCCTCTACTATGACATTTAGCCCCAACCAGCACGACCAGGGGGAAGAGAGTTTCACTCGGAGGAAGCAACCGTGCCATCTAACTGCAGAGCCTCAAGCCACACCTGCCGCCGAACTGAAAGATGAAGAAGGAAAATGAAATTTAGGAATGAAAGAGAAAGGAACCGTGGTAGATAATACATCACCACAGCATTTACTTAAGCGGCCCCAGGAAAACCATAGAAAAACCCAGGGCCAGATTGAGCGGTCAACGGGGAGCAAACCCGGACTCAGGCTCAGATGAATCGCCTGAGCCACCTGGCTCGGCCAACTAGCAAGAACATACACAGGTTATTGGTAGTGTTTCGCCTCGCCTATCTTTTGGGATAATGTAAGTAACTTTCTAACCAGGTGGCTTGAATGGTGCTGTAGGAGAGGTGAGGAGGTGGCGCTTGGAGATAGGGAACTGCACGAAATTTAAATGCCCTCGTTCCAACATGGTCAAACTTTTCTGCTCTCAATTGTACTTCCTAAGTCTAGAGTATTACTTTTGTATTTTAAACGAAGCGTTAGTGCTAAAATAGCACTGTTGTTTTAGAAGTATCTCTCTGTAGTTACTTTTTACTTTCTCTACTTAGTACATATTACATATGTAGAGCATTCTACCAAAAAAATCGATACAGGAATTTCACTGGAAATACACGTTTTAGGGTTCCCTGATTCCAAAAAGCCATGTTTATGTGTCGTGTGTGTATGTGTCTGAGAAAGTTGATAATTGATAATTAAATTCCAAAAATTGATAATTAAATTCAGCATCTTCCAAAATCGCGACAATGTTCTAGAACATCCCCACCTCCAAACTACCCTTTACCTGGAAACATTTTTCGAAAACGTTTATTTCAAACATTTTTGTAACTATTTTGATTAAAATGTGACATATTAAATATATTTACATGACAAATAAAATGTGCATCTTGAGCTTTCTGGAAATAGCCTCTGAAGACCTCTTTATTGTGGGTAACTTTTGCGTATCTGATAAACAGTAAGAGATCCGTTAAAACACACGATTTATGTTGTATAGATTTTTTTTGCGGGGTAAATCATTTTCAAGAGATTCCTGGGTAATTGGTTTCAATTTTAAAATACTATTCTCAAAGTGGCATTTGTCACTCCTGCTTCTTTTTCTTTAGTCCTGGCCAGGTGAAGGGAACGAATTTAGTTCACACAGCGACAACTTTTAAAATATTTTACTCGTTATTCACTTATTTTCCTTCTACTTACAAGGATGCAAGCAATAAGACCATTCCTGCAAATGTTTATCTTGAGTAGAAAGAACAATAAGCGTTTAGAAGAATATTTTGTTACAGAATAGACTGAGAAAGTCATTTAAATGGAACGAATCAAATTTTTTCCTACCTCTACTATATACTGACACTTTTACCTTCTCTACACGTACTATATACATAGTGTGTCTGTGGACAACATAGCTCAAAAACAAAAGACCGTTGAATACCAAACTTGGTATTTAAGTTCGGTATCTTCCAAGGATACAACACGAACATTTTCAAAACTACCCTTTACATGGAACTTTTTTTGAAAATGTTGATTTTTTCAAAAATGGTTCTAACGATTTTAATTAAATTATCGTATATTAAAGATATTTACCTGACAAATAAAATGTATATCTTGAATTTTCTGGGAATAGCTTCTGAAGACTATTTTATTCTGGATGAATTTTACGGAATTTTGCATAACTGCTAAACTTATCACACAAGAATGTAGAGCACTTTAAAACACACAGTTTATGCTATATGCATTTTTTCGTTGAGTTTATCGTTTTTGAGATATTCCTTGTTTAAGAAACTTATACTTTTCTCATAGAGGAATTTGTCAACTCCTGTCCATACAAAAAAAATGAACTTCAGTCACATAGCAACCAGCTTTTGATTATCACTTTAACCTATGGTACTTCTTTATTTCGCTTCTGCTTACAAGGAAGCAAGTAATAAGACTATTTCTGCTAATTTTTTCTCGAATGGCATGAAGTAAATAGAAGCAGAAGCTTTTTAACAATAATTTGTTGTAGAGATGTAGAGAAAGTCATGTGAATGGAAAATATCAGATTTTAGTGAAGAACTACAGCTTTAAATAGTTTATTCTGAGAAACACTGCTCTTAAACATTCAGTTATCTAAAGGCCAAAAGTTCTGGATAAAGAACAAGAACGATAAATATACAGTTTCGATCTTGAGCCCTAATATCCATATTTGATACGAGTAATGTATCGTAATAAGCAGTTTGGTTGACTAAAATAAACCTAAAACCAAGGTAGTCCTCGTGAATCCAAATTTAACGTCAGGAAGAAAATAACAGAAAAGTACTTTACCATTGTAACTGGGCGTGACCGAAGCTCTTTTTCTTGATATTTCTATTTGGGTTGGTGAAAATGAAAAGAATTTGGCACAGACTTTGTGCAAATTGTTCTCCACCACCCGCGCGCACGCTCGGCGCATCATTGAGCAGGCGAACAAATGAGTGGCAAGAAAGTTTGCGGTGAGTATTTCTGTTTCTCCAGTCCGCCCATTGCTCCATTATTACTGATTAAATGAAAGTGGGACGGCACAGACCTGGCACGGAAGTCAAGTGACTTATTTTGACAGAATGAAGTTGGAGAAATGCTACGGCTGACCTAGGGAGCTTGTTTACAATGTGTGCAAACATTGCCACCCATTCCTTCCTCACTCCATTGTGCTTCCTTAGCTGTGTACATGACGAATAACAACAGCCAGTGACGTCACACGAGATTGCTAGATGCAAATTTCTCGTAGAATGGCAAATTTATTATTTTTGTGATGAGAATGTTAAAAAGGTTGAATGTTTATTGTGCTCTAAACAGATGTGTTACTTGAAAAATTATAATATCAGACGATCTTTTAATTCTGCACATGCCAATCAGCATAGAAAAGATAAAATGTTGGGTATTATTATAAAAAATTGAATATACTAAGAGTTATAACGCTCTAGTTTGAATGAAGATACCTTTGAACCAATACTGCGTCTATCTGTGTCTACCATTAAGCCTGATATTGGTAAATTTGTGTCGAGGAAAGGTGTCAGCGTTCTACCATACGCCCGAAAAAGGTTTGTAAAGCCTTAATTGAGGAAGAAATGCTGAAATACTTATTTTGGTGTCCGGCCACTCGCGTTTAAAATTGGTTAGCTCCGCCACTGCTGTACTGTACATGCCGAACAACGCTCGAGTTGGAAAGTGAAGACGTCACACTTCCCCTCCGTTTACCAGCTCCCCAGGGCTGTCCTACGGTGTGGCGGAATACCAACAGTCTCCCGCACTTCTCGTTGTGCTTTAGCTAATGCATCAATATTGTCCATAGTAATTCTTGTTCTTCTTTCGCTATTTACCCTCCTCATCTGGTGGATTTATATCTCCAAAGACTCACAAGCGAGCGGCTGGAGTGAGATTTCTGTTAAGCGGATCAGAGAGAGAGTTGCTAGAATAATGATCAATCCTGATATTAAAGTGAAAAAAGGTAAAATGAATGAAAGGAAAAGTGATTATGATTCAGATGATGGGATGGGGGAGACCAGCGAACCCTCATAAAACCCGGTCAGACGCCTCTTTGTGGTCCCCTAGATAGAACATTACCGCCTTGGTGAGAGGTTAGCGGTTTAACCACTCGGCCGCCACCCTCCATAAATAATTCCGGAATGAAACATTTCAAATGAATGTTTTAATTCCATCAATTATGAACCATAATTATCAATTGACCTAGAGTAGGATTAGATTTAAGATTACTCAAGAACGGCGTCCTCAGACACTGGACGTAGGCACTTAGGACTCTTTGCGGCTTGCTTGGAGGGAAAGATGAGGAGAGAGACCCGAAGGGCGACGAGTTCCGAATGACAGTGAGCGCAATCTATTGGTCGGTAAAGTCAGCCACGGGAATCGAAGCTACGGTTACCATAATGCGAATCGAATACGTCACCTCGCTCGGCAATTTACCTATAATAACTAGACGAAGAATTTTATTTCGCCACAGATTCAATACAGAGTTCACCGAAATATCTGTTGTGAGATCTCCTGAATACAAAAGGGCCATTATGTGTAAACAGCTTAACTCAAAAATGAAACATTGCATGAATACAAATTTTATTAAATACAGTATACTGTAAGGATGTGACATGATCTTTAAGAAAATCCTTCCATCCCAAATAAACTTTACATGAAAGATATTTAGTTATTTTTAGCTCTCTGATAATACTTCTAATGTAATACTCACGATATGAGTATGCCATATAAAATATATATATTGAATTTTTTGCAAAAGTCGATGAAGTCCTTTACATTCTGAATGAAGTTGGTATAAGTTTGTATTCAATTGAAATTAGTTTTTACTTTTTCTAATCCTCACAGTAGTTAGAGAAGGTATTGCAATCCAACAAAAAATTTGATACCCTGATTTCATTGGAAATACACGTTTTAGGATCCCCTGAATCTAAAAAAAAAGTTTTTATAAAAAGCCCCATTTGTATCTGAACAGCACACAACGAAAAGTCGGTTAAATAAAAACAAAACTTGTTATTTAACTCTTCCACAGATGTGACACCAAGATCACCAAAATAATTCCCCCACCTTAAACTACCCTTTACAAGGAAGACGTTTAAACATTTTTGGTGTTCTAAAAGAAGGTTCTAAGAATTTTATTTAAAATGCCATATAGTTAAGATGTTTTCGTCATAAATAACATTTAAATCTTACATTTGAATGACTTTTGCATAACTAGTAAACGTAAGATATTGACAATAACTCACCTCTCAAGAAAATATGGTTTTCGTTCAAACACACAATTTATGTCAAAAATCTTTATGGATTTAACCATGTCCGAGATATTCTTTGTCATTGGTTTTAGTTTTCCAATATTTATATTTTTTCTCAAAGGAGAAGTCGTTATTGCTTTTCTTTCTCCGGGTCAAGCAAAAGAGCAGAATTCCAAAACTACCATGAAGCGACCAGCTTAGGTCTAGTGTATATCGTTATTCGCATTGCATCTACAAGAAAATATATAATAAAAACCTTTCTGCAAATGTTTATATTGATTAACAGAAGAATAAGCTGTTTTAAAAATAATCTATTAAAGAAAGTTACGTGAATGTAACATATTTGTTTTTTACTTTCTCTACGTACTATGTATATAGTGTATAGAGAAGGTATTGCATTCCACCAAAAAATTCGATACCGAGATTTCACCGGAAATATATGTTTTAGTGTCCCCTGTATCCACAAAAAGTATTTTCAGAAAAAGGTCCGTGTGTGTGTCCGTGAGTTAGTGTGTCCGTGTGTCTGTGAACACGATAACTCAAAAACGAAAAGTCGGTAAAATACCAAACTTGGTATTTAAGTTTAGTATCTTCCAGGGATGCGACACGAAGATTTTGAGAAAAATCCCCCCACCTCAAACTACCCTTTACATGGAACTTTTTTAAAAAAATTTGATTTTATAAAAATGGCTCTAACGATTTTGATTAAAATATCGTGTATTACAGATATTTACCTGACAAATAAAACGTATATTTTGAATTTTCTGGGAATAACCTCTGAAGACTAATTTATTCTGGGTCAATTTTACGGAATTTTGCATAACTGCTAAACCGTAAGAGATGGACAAAAACTTATCAGACAACAAATGTAGAGCACTTTAAAACACACAATCTATGTTACATACATTTTTTAGTGGAGTTGATTGTTTTTTATATATTCCTTGTTTTTAGTTTCAGCTATAAAAACTTACTTTTCTCATACAGCACTTTGTGAACTCTTGTCCATACAAACAAAGGAACTTCAGTCACATCAGTTTCGCTTCTACTTACAAGGAAGCAAGTAATAAGATTATTTCTGCTAATTTTTTTCTCGATTAGCAGGAAGTAAATAGAAGCATAAGCTTTTTAACGGTAATTTATTGCAGAGTTGTAGAGAAAGTCATGTGAATGGAACACATCAGATTTTTTACAGTAGCATCTAACGTCCATTCTTATTGTATTCGGTAACCCAGTCAATTAATACTGATGGTACATGAAATGAATATTAGGAATGGTTATTTTAGAGGAAAATGTTCTAGGACTAAGTTTAGCATGCCTTCCCAACATTTGCCAGTTACGAGAACTGAGAAAAAACAAATAAAACAAAACCAAGAGTCAAACAGCTCTGACTTCACGTTCATTAATTGTGCCGTAACGACTTCGGCTACCTCTGTCGGTACCTTTTTGCAGTATTAACCATATTCCTCAAATTAATTATCATTAAAACATTATATTTTCAAATATTTTATATGTGTTCGAAGTCTTGAATGACAATTCGGCGCTTTCTGGCGATGGCATGCAAAAAGGGTTCAAAACCAGCATCTGATTTTTAAATGCTTAACTATAGTTTTAGCCTCCTGTATGCTGCACCTATAATAAAATGTGTAATGAAACAGATTCTGCAAACGTTAGTCTCCATTAACACAAGTACTTAGAACATTCTGATGTGTTACACTCACATGACTTTCTCTAGCTGCTCTACAAGCAATTCTTACAAAAGATTATTTTTCTTTTTGCACCATGCTAATCGAGATAAACATTAGCAGAATGTTCTTATTACTTAGTCCCTTATAAGTAGAAGGGAACTAAAGGAATGCGCTATGTTAAAGTATTAGTCAAATATTTTAAAAGCTGTCGTTATGCGATTCTCATTGCAAATCGCTTCTTTGCTTGGCCAGGAGTAGACAAAAGAAAAATGAAAGGTATAAGTACTTTATAGTCGAAACCAATAACAAGGAATATCTCAGAAACGGTTACCTCCACACAAAAAATGTAAAGGGCATAGTTTGTGTATTTTGATCTACATTTTTTGTAGAGTACGTTTTTGTCTATCTCTTGCGGTTTCTCAGTTAAGCAAGATTCGGAAAAAGTCATCCAGAATAAAGAGGTCTTCAGAGGCTGTTCCCAGAAAATTTAAGATATATACTTTATTTGGGATGTAAATATCTTTAACATACGGTATTTTAATCAAAATCGTTATAGCCAATTTTGAGAAAAACAATATTTTCAAAAAAATATCCATGTAAAGCGTAGTTTGTGGTGGGTGTATTTTCTTGAAAATTTTCATGTTGCAACCTTGAAAGACAGTGAACATAAATACCAAATTTGGTATTTAATGGTCTTTTCATCTTTGAGCTAGCACAGCTCACTACTGTCACACACAGACATACACGAACCTTTTTCTAAAAATGCTTTTTTCGCAGTAGAGGGCCTCAAAAGATATATTTCCGGTGAAATCTCGACATTGAACTTCTGGGTAAATAGAATACCTTCTCGGTGTGTCATGTTCATTCTATGTCCATACGTGCTAGAGAAAGTAATAATTCATTTTATATCTACATTGTATTCTCATACGTATAAAGAACGGCGATGGCAATTGCGTCTCAGTGAGCGTGCCAACTTTTTCGCTAAAATGGCATATATCTTTTGGAGTTGAATGGATTTGGCAACACTGTTGTAAAGGAAAACGCGATACGCCTTAAGGTTTGAGAACCTCTTTTCGTCAAAATTAAACGTGGTTTGAAAGATTCAAGATAAGGGTAAATGTAGAAATACCGTAAATGTACTGTAAGGAAATGAGCGTATGAATAGAATCGAGAAGGAGAAAAGAAAGCAGAAAGAAATGACAAAAGGAAGGAGAGTGAGTGGGTTAATTGGAAAAAGAAGGCATTACGGAATGAAGAAGGAGAAGAAGCCATTAAGTTTCAGTTTGTAACTCAATAATTAGCATATTGCGGACTCAGAGTGTTTCTTAACAAGGCACTAAATTGAATTTGGGTTACGCAGCGGAAGTATTTTTTCCCGACGTCCCCAACAGCGAGAAGGGTTGCAACAAAAGTTTTACTTCACTTTATTTAATACTGCATGCGAAATCTGCATCAAAGATTTCTTTCCTGTGCAATAATACCTTTTATTTTAAAAGGGGAGCTTCTGATATCCCAGTTTTTACTTTTTCTGTATAGTACATAAGTTTGAGAAGATATTGCATTCCACTCAAAATTCGATACCGAGATTTTACTACAAAAACACGTTTTATGGTCCCCTGTATCCAAAAAGGTCTAGCTGTATGTACTACGTATTTAGTGGATAGAGAAGGTGTTGTATTCCAGCCAAAAATTCGACATCAAAATTTCACCGGAATGTATTTTGAGGTCTCCTGAGTCAGAAAAAGTCATTTTTAGAAAAAGGTTCGCGTGTGTCTGTCTATGTGTATGAGGACAACATAGCTCAAAAATGAAAAGTACGTTAAGTACTAAACGTTTAGGTTCAGTATCTTACAAGAATGAGACACAAAGATTTTCAAGAAAATCCTCTCACCCCAACTACTTGAAGAGCTTTGATTTTCTCAAAAATGGCCCTTACGATTTCGATTAAAATACTCTATATTAAAGATATTTACATCAAAAGAGAAACGTATATTTTGAATCTTCTGGTAATAGCATCTGAAGAGCTCTTTATTCTCGTTGTGTTTCGTAGAATTTTGCATAACGGTTAAACCTAAGAGCTAGATAAAAACTTACTACACAAAAAATGTAGATCTCATTAAAACACATAATTTATGTCCTATACCTTTTCTTGCAGAGTTGATCGTTTTCAAGATATTCATTGTTATTGGTTTCAATTTTAAGTTAACTTTTCTCAAACGCAAGCACGCAAACGATCCGAACCTCAATTGTTTCACATAACGACCAGCTTTTAAAAAGATTTGAATGTCGTTTTAGCTTAATGTATTCCCTTATTTCCCTTCTACTTCAAAGGAAGCAATAATACAGATTCTGCTAATGCTTATCTAGATAAGCATGGCGTAGATAAAAGAATGATCTTTTGTAAGAAAAATTTGTTTGTGCAACAGCTAGAGAAAGTTATGTGAATGGAACACATCAGATTTTTAGAGTAAAGACCGTGTTTGTGTATGTGTGTGTACAACATAACTCAAAAACAAAAGTTGGTTGAATACCAAAGTCATAATTGAGTTAAACTTCTGTCAAGGATGTTTCACAACATTTTCAGAAACATCACCCCAACCTCAAACTACATGGGAGCATTTACTGAAATTTTAATCTTCTCAAAAATGCTCTAATGATTATGATTAAAATATCATATAAAAGATATTTACATGGCAAATAAAAAGTTAATCTTGAGTTTTATTATAGAATATCCTCTAAAGACCTGTTCATTCTAGATGGCTTTGGTATAACTGGTAAATCGTAAGAGATAGACAAAAGCTTACTATACATAAATATAGATCTTGTTAAAACACACAATTTATGGCATATACGCTTCCGAGACTTCCAAGATTTTCCTTTTATACTTATAATTTTCACAAACGGGAAATTGTCATTCTTTTATCTTTTTTTCATATAGCAACCAACTTTCAAAAGATTTGATTGTTGCTTTAGCCTAGTGTACATCCTTGTTTCCTTTCTACATGCAAGTAGCTAAGTATTTCTGCAAACGGTTATCTTGATTAGCATAAAGTAGATGGAGAATAAAGTTTTTTGTGAATAGTTTGTTATAGAACAGGCAGAGGTCATGTATGTAGAACACATATTTTTTTCTTACATCAGATATATACGAACACGTAAAGAGCGTTTTAGTGATAACGTACATTTTGATTTTGGGTATTTAATAAGTATTTATGGAACACTAAAAGTGCTATATACATTATTTGTTTTGGGAAAGGTTTAAATTGACAGAATATAATTTTTTACTATAAATAACTATATGAAAATCTTTAGGTTGTTTAACCATTATCGTGTTGGGCATTTTGCAATAGATTATATTTTAATTTTTACATCTTGTAGAAGTGTTGTAGTGTGCCTAACAATTCGAATTTTATATTTCACTGAGGACTTAAACAGACGTTTCCATTGAAATCTCGAGAAAAAAAAGTTGAATAAAACCAAGCTTCATACTGAAGTTCAATATCTTTCAGATGCGATGCGAAGATTTTCAAGAAAATTCACCACATAGTACCACATGGAAGGATTTTGGTTTACTCAGAAATAGCCCCAACGGTTTTGCTTAAAATGACATATTCTTCATATTTTCATGATAAATAAAATGTATATCCTGTATTTTCTGTGAGTGGCCTAGATTCTCTTTATTTCAAATGTATTTTTAATAATTTTGCTCAACTTTGAAACGCACTAGAAAGATTTATTATCTATATAATACTATATAATAATATAAGATATTATTATTTATATAATATAATTGGATTTATCATTCCAGTTTATTCTACTGTAGCGGCAATATTATTTTCGTTTATATACTCAATGTAACTTAATACAACTATCTTAAATACCACCTTTGTCACTACGATGATGTCCTTTTGTTTATATTTTCAATGTAACAAAATATAATCATTACCTTAACCTTAGATTGTTTTGTTAATGTCCCTCATTATGGACGCATATTTTTGCGCAATAAATTCAGGTTAAAAGGATAAAACACGCCACTGAATATTTTGAGCAGACGACGAACATATGGCGGGCTGAGTGTATCTCGGTGTATTAAACGTATCCTGCTAGGGTTTAACTTCGTCCTGGCGGGAATGCGGGATTTGCAGGATGTCGGGTGTAGATAGGTTGGGGAGTGAAAGTAGGTAGCAGGATTGCTCTCAACGGTTACCAGTCATAGTGCAACGGTCATTGTGCACTGCTAGTGTTAGTTTATTTAAAAAAAATCTGCTAAAAATATTCTTAAAAAGCTCATGCCTTTGTTTACTTCATGCTAATCGAGAAAAAATTAGCAAAAATAGTCTTATTACTTGCTTTCTTGTAAGTAGAAGCGAAATAAGGGGGTACCATAGGTTAAAGTGATAGTCAAAAGCTGGTTGCTATGTGACTGAAGTTCCTTTGTATCGACACGAGTTGACAAATTCCTGTATGAGAAAAGTACAAGTTTTTCAAAGCTGAAACCAATAACAAGGAATATCTCACAAACGATCAACTCCACGACTAAAATGTATATAACATAAATTGTGTGTTTTAACGTGCTCTACATTTTTGTGTGGTAAGTTTTTATCCATCTCTTATGGTTTAGCAGTTATGCAAAATTCTGTAAAATTCATCCATAATAAAGTAGCCTTGAGAGGCTATTCCCAGAAAATTCAAGATATAGATTTTATATTTCAGATAAATATCTTTAATATACGATATTTTTATCAAAATCTATAAAGAGCCTTTTTTTTTTTCATAAAATCAAAATTTTCGAAAAAAGTTCCATGTAAAGGGTAGTTAGGGGTGGGGGATTTTCTTGAACATCTTCGTGTCGCATCCTTGGAAGATACCAAACCTAAATACCAAGGTCTGGTTTTTAACGGACTTTTCTTTTTTGAGCTATGTGCCCACAGACATACACACAGACAGACAGACATACACACGGACATTTTTCTAAAAAATGTTTTTTTATATTCAGGGGATCTCAAAACATGTATTTCCGGTGAAAACTCTGTATCGAATTTTTGGGTGCATTACAATACTTCTCTATGCACCATGTACATAGTTCGTGTAGAGAAAGTTAAAAATGTATTATTTTGGTGGGGATTGTTATTGAAATTTTGACGTGCGAGCAGCTCTTGGAAGGATTGTATAGGTGCTTAGCCGTAGCTACTGGTGGTATTCCTCCGTTATTACCAGAGATCCCCGTATGCCATACGGGTAAGCCGGTGTCCCCTGAAGGGGCGTACTTATCCAGGTTCACTCTCAAGTAAGTGATAGTGTTTGTCCATTCAATTCTTCTGAGGTACGTGAATTTGGGGAAGTTTGCGGGAAAACGGCGCTTGGTAAAGAAAATAGCTTGGCTTTATGGGCAGAGTTGTTTATGTGGCTAGTTCACAGTCAAGTCACAGCTCATCTGTTATGCATTCCACTGTAAGAATCAGCAACCACCAGTGCACTCATTATCTTTTGTTTATCCGTGTACCAGTTCTTTCCAACTATATGGTGTTAGCCTCCTTTGCGAGTTGCGTATTACGTGGCTTGGGGTTCCCCATACCTGATCTAAAGACGACATAAAGACAGCAGAATGAAAGTCATCCCTTTTCAAGCCCCTTACAGACCTTTATATGAAACAATGCGTCATCTACAAACCATGAGCAATGTTACGGTAGAATCATTGAATAAGACAACTGAAAGTGGAATAGTTCTAGGGTTGTTTGAAGGCAATGCTGTCACCACTTCGATTACCTGCTCTAAAGGATAACTATCCTTGTTGTTTGATACTGCCAGCACCATCTCTGTGTTAAGCCGAGAACTTTACGAAACCGCCCTCCTAAAGGTAAAAGGGTGACTGAAAATAGTGCGTTCGCTTTTGTTGGCCTACATTTCCCTTGCGCAGCGCACTTCTGTACCAAAACCTCTCTGTGGGAACATTTTTGGAAATTACGTTAAACTTGTAAACACGTGCAAAAAATTCCGGATATCGCGTGAGGCAAAACTTTGAACGCTCTTCACTTGAAGGCGTGTTAAAGAGCATTTATCATCCCGCTGTGATAGTTTACTGTCAAAACAGAGGTCCTACTGTGGCAAGTAATAGCAGCTCCAGATAAAATTTCAATTTCCTTTCTGTGTCCCCAAGGAAGCAATCCAAGCCAACATTTGAATATTTTAATCTCACGACGCTGGTGCGGCTGCCTTTTCTATGACGTTGCGCTTTTGTAGGTCAACTGCAAGCATCGATCCAACAAATAGCCACGCTACTGCAAAAAATAAACAGTAAGAAGAGGGAGGAGAGTAGAGTTTACTGAGAACGCTAAGGTGTGTTGTATTACGTTCTCTAGCACGTATACAGAGAAGGTATTGCATTCCAACCAAAAATTCGATAAAGAGATTTCATCGGAAACGTACGTTTTAGGGCTTCCTGTATCCAAATGCATTTATAGGAAAAAGGTTCCTGTGTCTGTGAACACGATAACTCAAAAACAAAAATTCTTTAAAATACCAAACTTAGCATTTAAGTTTAGTAAATTCCAAGGATCCGACACGAAAAGTTTGAGAACAATCCACCCCACCCCACACCAAACCAAAATTTACATGGAAAAATATTCGAAAACTTTTATTTTCTCAAAAATGTCTCAAACGGTTTGATTAAAATTACCGTATATTAAAGATATTTACATAAAAATAAAATGTAAATCTTGAATTTTCTGAGAACAAGACCTACTTATTCTGGATAAAAACATGTAAATGGCGTGTTATTTATGGACGTACTTTACTGTGGTTCTCAGCGTCCCATTCTATATTGGGCGAGAAAGATCGCTTAATTTTGCTCAGAGGCCTCTCTATCAGACTTCGGGCTCTTTGACATTCCGTAAATCTACGACACGGGACCAACGGCTTTACTTCCCTTCCGAAGGAAGCCATGCTTAGGATTTTACGCCCGAAAAAATCCATCGTCCTCCGCCAGGTTTTATTCTGGATGAATTTTGCATAACTAGTAAACGTAAGAGATACACAAAACTTATCGAAAGATTTCGACAAAACACAAAATTTATGTCATATACGTTTTTGCGTGGAATTCGCCATTTCTGATATATTTCTTGTATTTGTTTCAGATTTAAAATACTTAAACTCTTCTCACACGGAAAGTTGTTAACTCCTATCCATGCATAGAGACGGACTTCAACCACATGACAACCAACTTTTAAAAGATTTGACTATCGTTTTAGCCTAGTGTATTCCCTTATTTACCTCCTACTTACAAGGAAGTAAGTAATTTCTGCTAATGTTTATCTCGATTACTATTAAGTAAATAGAAGAATATGCTTTGTACAATAATTTATGACAGTGATATAGAGAAGGTAATGTGAATGGAACACATCAAATTTGCAGTGGAGATGGCTTCTATAGCTGAAGTTGAGTCACAAAATATAACTACTTTAGAGAATGAGTGTATCATTATATTAAATATTGAAAATTGCAAGAACAATCTTTTTTTTACATAATAATCAGTACTTTATCGACTGTTCTATTTATATTCAGACGCCCTCTGTGGTGTAATGTTTATCATGCTAACTTTATATACCCAAGGTCGCGGGTTCAAACCCGGCGGAGGACGATGTATTTTTTCGGGCGTAAAAATCCTTAGCATGACTTCCTTCGGAAGGGAAGTAAAGCCGTGGGTCCCGTGTTGTCCTAGATTTACGGCACGTAAAAGAACCTCAGGCCTGATTGAAAGGCCTCTGAGCAAAATTAAGTGGTCTTTCAAGCCCAGTTTAGAATGGGACGTTGAGAACCACATAGCGTCCATAAATAAAATGCCATTTCATTTATTGACTGTTCTATTTGATCGCGTGATTTTTAGGAATGCTTGTAAATATATCGGTTTGAAGGTAGAATAAAGATGTCGCTACGTAAATGAGTGTCCGCGCTAAGAGAATAAATATATTGAACTGTTCCGTGACTACAAGCAAGGCCTTCCGGTCGTCAACCCTCGTTTCTGCACCTAGCACGCCACCATCGATTGCTTAAGCAATGAGATTTGGGAAAGCCTATTAAAACATTTACAGTCAACGTAGCTGCGTACTTGTTCTGCAAAACTGCTCTCAAATAAAACCTATCTGTATGCAAGCTTCAGACGTACAGATAGGCTTACCAACTTCTAAACTCTGAATTAGATATAACAGTAAAGCTAGAAAAATCTGATGTGTTCCATCCAAATGACTTTCTCTACATCTCTACAACAAATTATTGTGAAGAAGCTTATATTCTATTTACTTCATGCTAATCGAGAAAAAATTAGCAGAAATCGTCTCATTACTTGTTTCCATTTAAGTAGAAGGGAAATAAGGAAGTACTAGGCTAAAGTGCTAGTCAAAAGCTGGTTGCTATGTGATACAAGTTCTTTTGTATAGGCAGCAATTAACAAATTCTCGTATGAGAAAAGTATAAGTATTTTACAGCTGAAACCAATAACAAGGAATATGTCAAAACCGACCAACTCCACGAAAAAATGTATGTAACAGAAATTGTGAATTTTAATGTGGTCTACATTTTTTGTGTAGTAAGTTTTTGTCTATCTCTTACGGCTTACCAGTTCCGAAAAATTCGGCAAAATTCACCCAGAATAAAGAGGTTTAAGAGGCTATTCTCAGAAAATTCAAGATATACATTTTATTTGCCATATAAATATATTTAATATAAATATTTTAATCAAAATCATTAGAGCTATTTTTGAGTTAATCAAAATTTTAGATTTTTTTTCCATGTAAAGGGTAGTTTGAGGTGGGGGGATTTTTCTCAAAATATTTGTGTCGCTTCCCTGGAAGATACTAAATTTAAATATCAAGTTTGGTATTTTACCGACTTTTCGTTTTTGAGTTATCGTGTTCACAGAAACACACACACACTCTCTCTCTCACACACACATAGACCACTTTCTAAAAATGCTTTTTTCGGACTTAGAGGACCTATATCCGGGAAATCTCGACATTAAATTTTTGGATGAAATACAATACCTTCTCTAGCTTCTATGCACATTGTAAGTCCATACGTACTAGAGAAAATAATATGCGTTGTAAAACTATTTTGTTGCAACATATGTGGAGAAAGCTACGTGAATGTAATGTAACTCATCAGGGTTTTATATTTATTTATTTATTTTCATCTTAACGTCCTTTAAGTGGAAAGATCACATCAAATGGTGAGTGAATGAAAAGGTGTATAATTAAGCTTAAATAGCCATCGAGTTCAAATGTCTTCTTTCGTCTTCTCAGGTTCTGTGGCATTTTAACCAATCCCCTGGATCCGTTTCACGACATTGTTGCAGCATTTTACCCACGTGATTTTACATTCTGATCGTGAGAAATTTAAATGGGAAGATAAGGAGACCGAAAACGAATAGGTGTGCTTATGGTAAAAAGAATGGCGAGCTGATAGGCAATGTGGAAAGACGAGATAAGTGGAAAATGCATAGTAGAAGGAGAAAGAAAATTGATAATGTGTGAGATTCGGAAGAGCAAGGTGGAAATGGACAGATCGCGGCGACTGACGCGACAGAGCAAGAAGATGTAGTTAGAGGTGAAGGGGTCAGAGAGTAAAAGTTAAATAAAGTGCAGCATGATTAAGATGAAATAACGGGAAATATAAGTGAAAACGATGGGAAATATGTGGCAAGAAAAGTGAAGAAGGGGGAAGGGAAAGTTGAGGTATATTTTAAGTAAAAGCTATAGGAAGTGAAAAGTGAGCAGAAAGCAAGGCGGGAGAAATAACAGACATGAAAAAAAAAAAAAAAAAAAAAAAAAAGGAACAAAAATACATAATATGTTAGTAGACGTAAAGCAAAACAGGCACACGAAAATAGCTGCAAATTTGCAATTTTATGCAAAAGTGGAGTGGGCTATCCAGTGGCAGAAGGGAGAGGTGCCAAGTCCAAAGGACAGTCCAAGTTATGAATGGTTTATACTAAATATATTCATTAATTCATTCTACATACTGCAACAGTAATTTAAATGTCAATTTTGGGTTTAAAATGACTGACGGGCAAACCGCATTGGCTCCGGATTCTACCATGTTAGATGATATTTACTTTCTCTACACGTACTATGTACAATCCCGAGTTTTCACCGGAAATATACGTTTTAGGGTCCCCTGAATCCAAAAAAAGTATTTCTAGAGTAAGGTCCCTGTGTGTGTGCGTGTGTGTGTGTGTGTGTGTGTGTGTGTGTGTGTGTGAACACAATAACTCAAAAACGAAAAGGTGGTAAAATACCAAACTTGGTATATATGTTTAGTATCTTCCAAGGATGCCACAGGAAGATTTAGAGGAACCCCCAACCCAAACTACCCTTTACATGGAAACAATTACGAAAATTTTGATTTTCTCAAAAACGGCTCTAAGGATTTTGATTAAAATGTCTTCTATTAAAGATATTTACACGAAAAATAAAATGTATAGCTTGAATTTTCTGGGAAAAGCTTCTAAATATCTCTTTATTCTGAATGAATTTTGCTGGATTTAAGCTAGTAAACCGTGAGCGATAGACAAAAACTTACTACACAAAAAAATGTAGATCTCTTTGAAACATATAATTTATGTCATATACAGTTTTTTGAGAAATTCCTTGTTATTGGTTTCAGCTCTAAAATACTTAAATTTTTTATATACGGGACTTTGCCAAGTCCTAGCAATGCAAAGAAACGGACTTCATCCACATGGCAACAAGCTTTTAAAATACAGGGTTACTACAAAAGAAATAGACAACTTCAACTGCCTGTAAAACAAAAACTATTAGAGATAGCAACCTAATTATTTTAGAGGTATGTTGAAAAACTCTCAAAGTTTTGTTTGTTCTATTGGTAACGCTGTAGTGTTTTGTTTGTTGTTGCAGAAGCTGAAATGGCGGAAAATCCTGTGGAAAAGGCATATTGCGTGTTGGAATTTGCTAGAACGCAATCAGCAACTGTTGTCCAACGACATTTTAGAACACGTTACCACAAAACGCCACCAACTAGACAGTCAAACTACGACTGGTATAGAAAATTCGAGACAACGGGATGTTTGTGCAAAGGGAAGAGCTCGGGAAGACCAAGAGTTTCGGCAGAAAACGTTGAACGTGTTCATTCTGCCTACATAAGAATCCCACAGAAATCGACATCTAGGGCAAGCATGCAATTACAAATTCCACAGCAAACTGTATGGAAAATCTTGCGGAAGCGACTGCACATGATGCCTTACAGATTACAGATGTTGCAGTTTCTGAGTGAAGAAGATAAGGTCATACGGCGTGACTTTTGCATCGACATGATGAAGACGATGCTGGTTTTTGTGAGCGCATCATTTCATTTTTGTGGTAACGTGTTCTAAAATGTCGTTGGACAACAGTTGCTGATTGCGTTCTAGCAAATTCCAACACGCAATATGCCTTTTCCACAGGATTTTCCGCCATTTCAGTTTCTGCAACAATAAACAAAACACTACAGCGTTACCAATAGTAGCAAACAAAACTTTGAGAGTTTCTCAACATACCTCCAAAATAATTAGGTTGCTATCTCTAATAGTTTTTGTTTTACAGGCAGTTGAAGTTGTCTATTTCTTTTGTAGTAACCCTGTATTTGACTATCGTTTTAGCCTAGTGTATTCCAATACTTCCCTTCGACTTACAAAAACGCATTTCTGCTTAAGTTTATCTCGATTAGCATGAAGTAGATAGAAGCACAAGCTTTTAACAATATTGTTACACAGATTTACAGAAAGTCGAGTAAAATGGAACACGCCTGATTCTTATATAAATATCAAAACGATTTTCATTTTCTCGAAAACTGAATATGGGAGGTTTCAATCCACAAATGCCGGAGTATGTTCGAGAAGGTCAGTGGATGATATATTAACGAACTGAGAGCAGTAAATTGGATGGGTTCGTTGCCAAGGCAACACTGACAAGCAGCTTAAGAGAGATCTGCCATTGAATTGTAAATTCCTTTCTCCAGCCGGCGCAAGGCAGCTTTCCCTGCACCTCCCTCTGGTAGTGGCACAAAAATCGATTCTGCACGACAAATCGAGCTATTTACAGACTACCAAACGCCTACATGATTACGTAAACAACAGCCACTCTATTTGAGGTAAACAAACGAATACTTGCTATTTGTAAGTTGGAGGTCGATGTTTCTCTCAGCATTATTCAGTAGTGTATTGCCCAGACCGATGTGATTTAAAGTGCTAGTCCATGTCAGTAGATTTACTGGCATGTAAAGAACTCCTGCGAGTCGAAATTCGGGTAAACAAACAAATAAATAATAAATACAAATAATAAAAACATAATTTAGTAGTATATTGTGGTATGTGTGTTGAAAGTGCATGATTACAAAATTAAGAATAGTTTTAAATGAAATGTTGAAAATGCACGATTGCAGTATCGAAAAATAGTTTGAAAAGGCGTGGCGAAGTCGAGTTTTTTCCCGAGATCCTCTTATGCATTTTACACACATTACATTTTAATCCACACTATTTTTTCACTACTGTGTTATTATTATTTTTTCTACTGCATATAATAAGTAGGTGGTGAAGTGCCTTCCACCCAAAACTTGAATCCGAGGGTTCACAGGAAATTAACGTTTGAGGTTAACTGAAGTAAAGAAATCCTTTTTAGAAAATTGTGTGTGTGTGGGTGTGTGTGTGTGTGTGTGTGTTTGTGTGTTGGTTGCGAATATCATATCTCAAAGATGAAAAGTCAGTTAGGTAAGAACCTAACTTGGTATTAAAGTTCAGCATCTTCCAAGAATAAGCGCAAATCTTTAAAAAAAAATCCCCATCCCAAATACAAAAATGGAAAATTTTGATTTTCTCAGAATTAAGCATTTTTATTATATATATATATATTTAAGACATTTTCGTGACAAATGAAATGTATGTCTCAAATTTTCTGGGAACAGCTTTTGAAGTTGTCTTCATTTTTAATGACTTTTGTATAACTGGTAAACCGCAAGAAATAGACACAACCTTAACGACACAAAAATGTAGATCTCGTTAAAAGATACAGTTTATGTCAAAAACACTTGGTGGATATAACAATTTCCGAGATATTCCTTGTTATTAGTTTCAGTTTTAAAATACTTATACCTCTTATATCAAATGGGTAGTCATTATTCGCTTTTCGTGCTCCTGGTGAAGCATAGAGACGGAATTTCAACACCATCACATAGCGAACAGCTCTTAAAATATTTGACTATCCCTTATATCTACTGTACTCCCCTATGCTCATTGCATCCACAAGGAAATGTGTAACAAAGCAATTTCTACAAATATTTATCCTGAATAAGGTGAAGGTGATAGATAAATAAGCTTTTATAAGAATAATATGGCGAAGGATGGGAAGAGAAGATGATGTGAACGTAACGCCTTCTATTTTTTTATTGCCAATATTCTGTTAGGCATTTCACACACATTTAATCAACACTGTTTTTACACGATCGTGTTTTATTATTTATAATGATTTATTAAAAAAAAAGTTTCCTGTAGACAGGACGAAAGGCATTTATGTTGAACTATTACTAGAATTTATTCTGTGACGCCATAGATAACAAACCACCACCATTACCCCTCCCTTATCCCTTGGCGTATGCATATCAATACACTGTATTACCTGTCGTCAGTGACTCATGTTCCCTGTTGTGTGACTGGTTATAGCTAATGCGAGGTTTAGTGAGATAGTGCAATTTAGTTAGCTTTGAGTTTGTCTGATAGCGCGTTGTTTAAAACTAAAAACATATATATTTTTTGTTTGTTTTGAAGTTGGCAACTTGTTTAAAAGTACGGAAAACTGCGTTTGAAAAATTAATTTTTAAAAAATGCAGAATGAGCAATGAAATGTTTATTCATCTTCAACAACAGTTAGCTAATTTTCAATAATGTATCAAATAATACCGACATGTTTGACCGAGGTCGTGAAAATCGGGAGTCCTTTTACAGGAGATCCGTGGTTGAAATCTATGACTGAGTTTTATACTTTCTCTAGCCGTACTTACACACAATGCATAGTGCCTTGGGAAGGTATTGTGTTCCACCCAAAAATTTGATGTGAAAATTTCACTGGAAATATGTTTGAAGGTCTCTGAGTCCGAAAAAAATATAAAAAAGCCCATGTGTGTATTTGCGTATGTGTGGATGTTTGGAGAGCATCGCTCAAAAACGAAAGGACCGTTAAACACCATACTTGGTATTTATGTTTAGTGTCTTTCAAGGATGCGACACGAAGATTTTCAATAGAACCCTCCCCCACCACAAACTACTCTTTACATATAAACAATTTTGAAAATTTTGTTTTTCTCAAAAATGGCTCTAACGATTTTGTTTAAAATGACGGACTCTAAATATATTTCTATCACAAATAAACTGTGTATTTTGAATTTCCTGCGAATATTCTCTGAATAGCTGTTTATTCTGGACGAGTTTCGCAGAATTTTGCATACCGATTAAACCATAAAAGATACACAAAAACTTACCACACAAAAAATGTAGATCTCGATAAAACACATAACTTACGTCATATATGTTTTTCTTGCAGGTTTATCGTTTCCGATATATTTCTTGTTATTGGTTTCATTTTTAAGTCACCTAACTTTTCTCAAACAGAACCTCAATTGTTTCACACAGCGACCAGCTTTTAAAAGACTTGACTATCGCTTTAGCCTAATGTATTCCCTTATTTTCCTTCTGCTTACAATGAAGCAAGAAATAAGACCAACTTTATTCTGCTTATCTCGATAAGCGCGATGTTTGATGAAAAAATCTATTGTAAGAAAAGTTTGTATATGGAGCAGCTAGAGAAGATTATGTGAATGGAACATGTATGATTTTTTCCAGGGTTTTCTCAGTCCTCAAAATTGAAAAATACCGAAGAGATACTTTTCTTCTTTCTGCAAATTAAAAGTGAGTATTTTTTGTCTGTTGATTTGATTAGTAGAATATTCTAAGGTGTAAACCAATAATATCTGGAGTTATTTTATGTATTCTAATTACAGAAAACTAAATCCCCTTATATCAAAGGCAGTATCACAATTTTTCAACAAGTCTTTCTGAAAAGACAAAGTTTAGCCCTGTAATATTTAAACGTGTGCCTTATTTAAAAATATAGTATGCCTAGTTATTTATTATGGCAGGAAGAGAACAAGAAAACAAAACATGCACGTATGCACGCACCTGCTGGTGACCCAGATCCATGAATATGATATGCGGAGTTAGTAGGTATGATGTCAAAACAAGGTCAAGAAATGACCGAACTGTTACATATATTTCGCAAGAAACCACAAAGTCATTAAACGAAGAATTCTGTGATACCCGAGTTAAAGACATTTACATTACAGGTTATCCTGTTATATAATAATAGTTGTTATTATTATACTATTATTGTTATTATTCACATAAAAGTTAATTTTATATTTACTTAGTTACTCACGCTAAAGGTACTTATGAATAGAAATTATCTTAAGCTAAATGGAGTTGGTTAAATTCGCAATATGGAAAACAAAACACAACTGTTCATATATTGTCAGTTTTTGTTACTAATGAACTTTACATACTTAGTCAAATTACCTTCCTCGTATGTAGGATTTACACGCAAGGCAAGAGTCAGAGGTCTACAGACGAACATGGAATCGGAGTGAAGAACCCGGGACGTAGGATCGGCCCATATTCAAAATTGAGAGAAGTAAGGTTATATGAAATGAAGGCAAAATTAATTATAGGATTAGTCACGGACGGGTCCTCAGAACTCTTAGGCACACCACTGAATATAGACCATTTTGTCTTTTTGCCATTTACGTGACCCCAAGGAAGGATTGAGGGAGAGACCCGAAGGGCGACCAGATCCGGATGACGATGGGCGCAAGCATGGATGGAGCCCTATCACTTACAGTTGGAACGATTCCGACACCGCCCTAGATCCTGATGAGCCCCTGACCCTATCGGCGAGCCCCCAAAGGAAACTCTGAAACCGGAAGACTAATCCCGACTTAGTGTTTCCGTTGACAACGCCAGGAGCAAATCACCATTCAGCCGTAATCCGCCAAACACCATCGCCTGGTCCTTAAACCCTGAAACAGATGATTAGGAAATGGCGGACCGGAAAATTCGGGGGATGTAATGAACCTACCTAGCATTCGTCTGGAGACCGGGCAAAACACCGAAAAAAAGACCATGGGCCAGATAGACCGGTCGCGGGGATCGAATTCATAGCCTTCCGAAAATGAGTCACAGACGAAGCCCCCTGTGCCATCCCACTCGGTATTGATAATAGGAAAGGTAATGATAGAGCAATTGGAGGACTGGATGGCAGAGAAAACCAGAAAATCTGAAGGATCGTCTGTCACAAATCCCTCATGCCCCGCTTGGTATCCAACTCAGGCCGCCTTAGTGAGAGACGAGCGGTGCAACAATTCGACCACGGCATCGCTCTTTAGTGAACCTACGCGGAAAATACAACAAAATCGTATAATCACATAATATGTAACATGTAAAAATATAATAATGAGTATTTCAGAAAAAAAGGTCTAATAGAATAGAAAAATTGTCATTGTACATTTTAATGTGATTTAAAATGTTTGCACTTTCTCATCTATACATAGGCAGTAACTAAAGGAAATATTGTATTCCACACAATAATTCGATATTGACATTCCTAGGAAATACAGGTTTAAGATTATTTATATAAAAGAAGACTATTTAAGGGAATGATCCGTGTTTTGTGCTTGTATCTGTGTGAAGAGTATACCTAAAAAGGAAATATCGAATAAATAACAAACTTGACACCCCTACTCTAAACTATCATATTCATTATATTTGATCCTCTTAAAACGGCTCCAATGATTTCATTAAAATGCCACATGTCTAAGATATTCTTAAAATATGTATCTTTAATTTCTGAGAATAAGCCTTGAAATACTTTTCATTCTGAATGAATTTTGTATACTTTTGTATAACTGATAAATCACTCTAGCTGCCAAACGCTCACTACCTGCTAAAAAACTTACATCTTGTTAAAACACAAAATTTATGTGAAAGTATTTTTATGCA
The DNA here is from genome assembly GCA_030762935.1 of Hymenopus coronatus. Classification (NCBI taxonomy): domain Eukaryota; kingdom Metazoa; phylum Arthropoda; class Insecta; order Mantodea; family Hymenopodidae; genus Hymenopus; species Hymenopus coronatus. The sequence goes on from CM060897.1 coordinate 37,406,201, forward strand.
GTTAGCTATTTACGAGATACACGTTGTTAATGATTTGCGTTTTCCAACACGTCCATATATTTTGAAATAGTAAGTCGATATTTCGTTTGTTTCTCATTGTCATTATCTCGAAGATGCCGGCTTATTGCATATATAATTGTTATTGCAGATCCTACATAATTCCTCTATCTAAAACAAAATGAGTAATAAAAGCATTTCATTTTTCTCCTTTTGTATAAGGTTTAACGCTCGCTCTTACTCATACGCCTCCGCAGGCGGTGACTCTGGTGATACACGAATTATATATACATGAACTATAATTATATAGTCCGTTAGGAATATAAGCGAAGCAGCTGCTTGATACTGACACTTCGTTGATGTAGTATGACTATTCCTTTATGTATCTATTTTTAATACCTTTTATAGTATGTATTGAAACAATTAGAAATATTATTCGACCTGGTACATTAGCATTGTATTGGTAATAGAGGACAGTGTAATGGACAGCATTACGCCAATATTTGCTTCTTTTGGAGACTAATAATTTTAGCTATTAAGAAGAGTTTGTTTTAATGTTTGTTTAAGGTGGAAGTAACAAAAGCAAGGCGTATGCATGTGTTTATTTTCCTTGAAACCCGGGGCGGGCGTGTTGGGAGGTGTAAAATAGAGTTCTTAGAAACATATTTAAACTCCAGGTTTTGATATCTCAGGGTCTTTTGGCTATCACTGCTACCCAAACCTGCGTGCATTTGCATCCCGAAGGGGACTTCTTTATTTTTAATAGAATTACTTCAAGATTTTCGTAATGCTTCGGTACACATATCACACATCCCGGGTTAAGGGGTTAGAAGGTCACGTTCTAAATGATCACATCGAAAGGTAAAAAGCTTATACCATCGGCGCTTTGTAACATAATGTAAATGTAATTTAGTTATTACCTAGAGTTATCTCTCTCGCATGTCTGATTTCAAGTCGGGTATTACCTTTCATAACAGCTGGTCCTATTTTCTGCCTTTTAGGTTAAAGGTAGGCTACGCCCATTCATATGTATCCGTTATCCTAGACGAGTAACGGTAAACACCTTCTCCGTTACAATATCTGTGGTATCTTAACACATGTATTTGGGAAGCAAACTTTCTAGGCCTGGGTTAAGTTTATCTCTCAGGCACTTGCCAGTATGAGAACTCAGGAAAATCTGGAAACCTCAGTTAGAAAGGACGGTCGTTGGATCTTAGACTCCCGTTCACCAGTTTGTGCTAGCCGATTTTGTAGGCAACATTTGTGTCAATATGAAGTAGAGAGATGCTTGTTAAATATATTTATAAAGATACGGTGTCTTTATCTGTATTCTTGGAGCCATTTTTGAGAAATTAAATAATGGCCATCTTGTTTGTAAAGGATAGTTTGTGGTTGGAAATTTACTTTTAATATTTCGTGTCAATTTTTGGATGAACTATTTTATATTATCAAGATTGCCAAGTATGGGGCTCCCAACCGCTGGGGCTCAATATTGCATAGACCTTGTGACTCACCTTGTGACACCTTGTGACTCATGGGAGAGAGAGGTGAGAGGAGAGACTCTAAGCGCGACCAAGTCCGGATATCGACGAGTTCAAAAGTGGACTGAGTTCCTTAGGTTTCCAGATAGAACGAATCTGGATGGATTGCGGAGGCAAGACCTGGCAGGCAGGCCACCGCAGCCACGCCAGGAAGAAACCTATACAGAGAGCAAGCCCTCGGCCAGCCGCAACCTGCCGAACACCAGATGTCCTGCAACCCTGAAGCAGATGGCAAATGTAGTAATGGGTACAGGGAATGAGGACGGGAAAGTCGCTATAGAAGATGAATCACTTTTGCATTCGCTTGTCGATCCAAGGAAACTACGAAAATCTCATGGATCAGAGTTGGTCGCGGGGGATCGAACACGGCGCCTCCCAAATTCGGGTCAGAGACGTTACCGCCTGAACCATCCCACCGGCATATTTACTCTATCAACTCTAGGTAAACGGTAGAAAACTTGTTAATCTTCCTAAGGTTTGGTGCTTTACTTGAAGCATGTTGAACCAGAAAGGCTTGGCACCTTTAGTAATTCAATAGCATTTGCATGTTAGTGGCAAATTATGTTATGGGAAAGGAAGAATCAAACACTCTTGGGCTGATTACCTTAGATATTACCTAAGCTTTCCGCTTTCCCACCCTATTATCTTGTAAGCACTTTGCAAATTAAAGGACGGTGTTCTGTCAGAAATACTCTCATTATCTGTACACGTACACTGCTTCTTCACATCCAAAATTACTACGTCATAAACATGAGCATGGATATATATTTTCTTCAGAGTGGAATTTAAGGTACACTTTAATGAGGCGCTTGTGAAGTTGATCCTGCAAACTGTACAGCCAGTTTCGAAACGACACCGAATAATTTAACAACCTTATAGCTTACACCTGAACCAGTACGTAGTTTGATGTCACAAATTCGAAACTCTTTTAGGTAGTTTTTTTTATGTAACATTGAATGTTGCATAATTCTGAGATTGTACAGCGCACGAAGCGCCTGTGTGTGATGCCCACATATCCACATCTCCGAGGGTGCTCTTGGCAAGCATGTGTCATGAAAACAAACGGGTTTCTACTTTGTGTTCTCAGAAAACCTGTTCTAGCTTTCAGGTAAGGGGGAAAAGGGCAGCTACCTTCTGAAAATACTATTTATGATACGGACAGTTTCGAGGTTGCTCTTGATTACAAAACATACTCATTTTAACCTACTCATGTAATGATCTTGTAATACTGTCCCAGTTATTTTGTAATTACCCCAATAGTAGTCTCTCAACCGCTTACCGTAAATATCTAGAAGAATTTATTGTTAAAACATGTGTTTCATTTGATATTACGAATTAAGGACAGTAAAATAAGTCTCACTGTAAAATAGATTTTTTAAACTGTATCTACAATTCCTTTAAAAGTATACTGAGAGTATTATTTCCTGCTCTCTTTATCAAGTCCTTGCCTCCAACTTCAAGATCACTAACTTAAATTTCCTCTAAAATATAGTATTCGTGACGTATGTATCCCAGCGTGTTTCTCCTTTAATTTACTTTCATTCATTTTCATTATGATGAAATATGTTGGAAGAATAAACAAATAACTAAATGTACCTACAGGTTCTTTAATGGGATTTTGTAAGACATAGAATACCTTAATGTTAGCTAACGCTATGTTTACGAAACACCATGAAAGCTCGCGACGCGGAGCTCCCAAGCTACTTGAGTTATTTCCGGTGGCGGGGCCAGGCTTTGTTCCTTGTCACCGGGGATCGAACCCGAACCTCCCGAATGCGAGTCATATCTCGCTCTGTAAAGTAGCTAATTCCGAAATAAACTAAAGCTGAATGAAACATATAATATGTTTTTGCTCCCTTTGATCTAATTCTTGATATTATCTAAATGAAAGTGCATGCTGGATTTTTGTGATAACGTTACAAGAAAAATAATGTAAATGCTGACTATGTATGTTAAACCTGACCTTTACGTCCTGCAATATACAATGAAAACCACTTCATCCCCCTCATAACTAAAGAGCAGCAAAGGGGGTAAGGCTTGAAGCAAATATCACGGAGATTTGCATGTATCCTCCTGAATGTATGTGAAGGTCACGTGGTGTTGCTATGCCAGTACCTGCGTGTGTCTGTTTGGAGGTAGGAACAAATGAATGATGGGCTATGGCACTACCAGGCTCCAGAAAATGGCTCACGAAACATCACAATTTTCCGGTCATTCAATTTCTGCAGATTTACCCATCTCTCTTCATTTATTAGACACCCAGTTATCTCATTCTCTATGTCATAAATTTGGAACATAACGGTCTAACATTATAGTCTTTATGTCCTATTATGTCTTAGTCATTTTCAAATGTGGTATGTGACTAGCGAGGGCGTATATACTTTTAATTCCTTTAAGTTCGATTTTGCCCTAAATACATTTAAATAGAGTTTATATTAAAGACTAATATCACCACAATATAATAATTTAAAAAGAACAGAAATACAAAACTGACATGTTTTATTCATATGGCTTTCACCATCTGTTCTACAAACAAGCTATTCTTACTGAAGATTATTCTTTTATTTATATCATGCTAAACAATATAACCATAGTACTTGCTTCCTTGTAAGTAAATGGAAAATAAGAGAATACACTAGTCTAAAGCAATAGTCAAATATTTTAAAATAAGTTTAATGCGATGACGTTGAAATTAGGTTCTCTATGCACCTCCAGGAGTAAAACAAAGCAATTATGAAATGAATGGCGACTTCCTGTTGGAGAAAAGTATACGTATTTTCAAATTGAAACCATTAACAAGAATATCTTGGAAATAGTAGCTTTACAAATAACTGTACATGACATAAATTTTGTGTTTTAGCGAGATTTACATTTGCAGTAATGTAAGTTTTTGTCTATGTCTTACGGTTTGCGAGTCATGCAAAAGTCATTCAGAATGAAGAGGATTTCAGAGACTATCCCAATAAGTTCTAAATGCACATTTTAGCTGTCACGTAAATATATTTAATGTACGGAATTTTAATCAAAATCGTTGAGCTGTTATTGAGAAAATCGAAAATTTCAAAAAATGTTCCATGACAACTGTAGCTTCGATGAGGGGATTTTCTTGAAAATCTTCGTGTCGCATCCTCGGAAGATACTAAATTTAAATAGCAAACTTGTTTTTAACGGGCTTTTCATCTTTGAGTTGTGCTGCCCACAGACACACACAGGCAGATATACAGATACCAAGACTTTTTTTATAAAAATGTTGTTTTAGATTCAGTGGACCTCAAAACAAAGTTTACAACGAAATCTCAGAATCTAATTTTGACGGAGTGCAATACCTTCCCTACCTATGTACTATGTACTAAGTAGAGAAAGTAAAACTGATTTTTATAATTCAGGGTACCTCAAAACATGTATTTCCAGTGTAATCTCGGCATCTAATTATTTTCTCTACACGTACTATGTACATAGTGTATAGAGAAGGTATTGTAATGCACCCAAAAATTCGATACCGAGATTTCACCGGAAATTCCCCCTGAATGCAAAAAATGCCCGTGCGTGTCTGTCTGTATATGTATGTGTGTGTGTGTGTGTGTGTGTGTGTGTGTGTCTCTGTGGCAGCATAGTTCAAAAACGAAAAGACCGTTAAATACTAAACTTGGTATTTAAGTTTGGTATCTTCCAAGGATGCGACACGAAGATTTTCAAGAAAATCGCCTCACCCCAAACTACCCTTTACATGGAAACATTTTCGAAAATTTTGTTTTTGTTAAAATGGCTCTAACGGTTTTCATTAAAATACCACATATTAAAGCCATTTCTATAACAAATAAACTGTATATCTTGAATTTTCTGGGAATAGCCTTTGAAGACTACGTTATTCTGAATGAATTTTGCGGAATTTTGCATAACTGCTAAACTGTAAGAGATGGACAGAAACTTACCACACATAAAATGTAGAGCTTGTTAAAACACACAACTTATGCTATATACATTTTTTCGTGGAGTTGAACGTTTTTGAGATATTCCTTGTTTTTAGTTTTAGCTTTGAAAGACTTTTACTTTTCTCATATAGGAATTTATCAACTCCTAACCATACAAACAAAGGAACTTCAGTCACATATCAACCAACTTTTGACTACTCCCTTATTTCGGTTCTTCTTACAAGGAAACAAATAATAAGACTATTTCTGCTATTTTTTTCTCCAATAGCATGAAGTAAATAGAAGCATTAGCTTTTTAACAATAATTTGTTGCAGAGATATAGAGAAAGTCATGTGAATGGATCACATCAGATGTTTTTTGGATGGAATACAATGCCTTCTCTATCTATCAAGCATGTAAATTACTTAGTACTCGGTAGCGAAAGCAGTAAAAGAAGATCTCGGGATAATAATCTGTGTTGTCTCTCTCAGACCGATACGTTTCAAGCCCAGCATTGATTGTATTCCATAGGCAGAAGTGAACCGACTAGAGATGGACTTTACGGTTAAAGGAAGCACGTTAGAAAGCAGAGCAACACAGTTCAGTGTAAGCTATGGTCTAAGGTGAAAGGGTGCAATAGTATGTGTTTCCCTTAAGCCAGACAAGCACATATACTGTTTCATATACTGCATGAACTTTTTAACTTTCTCTACACGTACTATGTACATAGTGTATAGAGAAGATGCACCTAAACGTTCGATACCGAGATTTCATCGAAAATATATGTTTTGAGACCTCCTGAATCCAAAAAAAGAATTTTTATAAAATTGTCCGTGTGTGTGTGTCTGTGGGCAGCATATATCAAAAACAAAAGTTCGTTAAATACCAAACTTGGTATTTAAGGTCAGTATCTTCCAAGGATGCGACACGAAGATTTTCAAGAAAATCCCCCCACTCCAACTATCCTTTGATTTTCTAAAAATGGCTCTAACGATTTATATTAAAATATCGAATATTAAAGATATTTATTTATATGACAAATTAAATGTATATCTAGAATTGAGAATTGTCTCTGAAGACATCTTTATTCTGGATGAATTTTGCATAACTGTTAAACCTTAAGAGATAAACAAAAACTCACTACACAAAAAATATAGAGCTCGTGAAAACACAATTTTTGTTATATACATTTTTTTCGTGGTGTTGACCAATTTTGAGTATTACTTGCTATTGTTATCAATTTTAAAATACTTATACTTTTCTAATACGGGAATTTTTCAACACATGGACACGCAAAGAAACGGATTTCAACCCCATCGCAACCATATTTCAAAACTTGTGTCTGTCGGTTTAGAATTGTGCATTTCCTTATTTCCCTTCTACTTATAAGGACCTAAGTAATACAATCGTCTATGCTAATTTTTATCTCGATTAGCATGAGGTGGCTAGAAGAATACGCTTAATTTGTAACAGTGATGTAGAGAAAGCCATGTGAATGGAGTAATCAGATTTTTTAGCTTAACGTCGTTTAACCTGGTTGGTCATATCGGACGGTGAATAAAATTGGTAAAATGGGTGCTCAAATGATCTCGGGGTCCATGGAGCTTAAAGTTACTCGACATTCGTCTTAACAGGATAAGAAAAAACCCTGAGAAAAATCTTGTCGAGTAATTCACTCTAGCGAGATTCGAACCCGTAACCTGTTGAATGTGAGGCAAAAACGCTACCACCCCAGGTAAGTTACACCATCTTCTTGACCTTTCCACATACATCTGTGGATATCTTTGCGGCAGTTCGGTATAGATGAGAGGTATCTGCCCATGTATGTGGTAACCTATTAGTAAGCAGAATCGGCCGCGCCAGAGTGCCAATTGGAAACTCGTCATGACAGATTCTAAGCCTTTGGCTTTCATTGTTGATAACTTGTTTTGTGTAATTGGGATTTATATCCTACGAAAGTGAGTAATTATAAAAATACATAAATGCGCGTAACCAACAGGGAAGAAATAAAAATGATTACATAGGTAAGATGCAAATAAAACCCATAGCTACAACTGAGGAAAGAACGGTTACAAGAGGGGCAGCTGTACCATTTCCCCTATCTGCAATCCATCCAAAATATAAACGAGAACAAAGAAAACGATATTCTGGGAAATGCTTTGAAACATTTTATAAATCTGCAAGAGTAAGACTGGATTTACACATTTTTACTTTCTCTATACGTACTATGTACATAGTGTATAGAGAAGATATTACACTCCACCCAAAAATTCGATACCGAGATTTCACCGGAAAAATATGTTTTAGGGTCCCTTGTATCCAAAAAAAAAAAAAAAAAGCATTTCAGAAAAAATCCCTGTGTGTATTTGTGTATGTGTGTCTGTGAACACGATAACTCAAAAACGAAAAGCTGGTAAAATACGAAACTTGGTATTTAAGTTTAGTATCTTCCAGGGATGAGACACGAAGATTTTGAGAAAACCCCCCAGCCCTAACTACTCTTTACATGGAACTTTTTTTCAAACATGTTTATGTTCTCAAAAATGACTCTAACGATTTTGATTAAAATATCGTATGTTAAAAATACTTACCTGAAAAATAAAATGTATATTTTGAATTTTCTGGGAATAGCCCTTGAAGACTACTTTATTCTGGATGAATTGTACGGCATTTTGCATAACTGATAAACGGTAAGACATGGAAAAAAACTTACCACACAAAACATTTAGAGCTCTTAAAACACACAACTTATGTTATATGCATTTTTTTCGTTGAGTTTATCGTTTTTTAGATATTCCATGTTTTTGGTTTCAGCTATGAAAAACTTATACTTTTCTCATTCAGGAATTTTTCAACTCCTATCCATACAAATATAGGAATTTCAGTCACATAGTAACCAGCTTTTGGCTATCACTTTAACCTATCATACTACCTTATTTCGCTTCTACTTACTAGGAAGCAAGTAATAAGAGTATATCAGATATTTTTGTTTTCTCGATTAGCATGAAGTAAATGGAAGCATAGGCTTTTTAAAAATAATGTATTGCAGAGATTAATGAAAGTTATGTGAATGGAGCACATGCGATTTTTTAAAGTACTTTTTCCAGGGTAAAAATGGTGTTTATCTATTAGTTATAAGTGCAAAACAGTCAATTAATATTCTTTGCGGATAACATTTTGTATATGCTTGCTGCTATATATTTGTGGTGGAAAATATTAATGATACAAAATACATTATGAATTAAATATCGATTTCTTTCTGTAAAACATAAACGGATTAAAACTTAAATATAAATTATATCTTAACATTGTAGCAAAATAAATTAATTTAAGTAATCATTCCCATGAGTTCGAATTATTGATGACTTTGGGTGCACGCCAAAAGCGCAGCGAGTAACTGATGAGTCACAGGGGTCCACCTGCAACCGTAATACGTACCTCATTGAGGGCAAGCTATGGCCATGTTAGAGTCAAGGTTTGGAAATGAAGAAGCAGGACGCAAGTGTTATGGTTGACCTTTGCCCAAAGGTATTGCCTACCATTCTCCCCCTTTAGCTTTTCTCCGAATTTTGTGGCTGAGTAAGTACGTATACTCTTGCTCAGATGAGTTGAGTTAGAACAGCATGCTACAGGAGGTAAACGTCCAGAAAATATTAAAAATATAATTCTACTTGTATTATTTTACTGTAGCCCAAACTGTGCACAAAAGAAAACTACTATTCATCAAAGCTAGCAACCACCGTTTCACTTAATATCTATCGGTTCGTTTCAAACTGTGGTTTTGGGTTGCATAATAAGTGATTTGTGGCTTGTCCATACCTGCCTTAACATGACTGCTAACACCTAAGCAATCATATACATTTTCACTTATACTTCTTTCACATACTCTGCATTTCGGCAGATTACTCGTGAGCTTTCAGGCGGTTCCATTTTCAGATGTATGAAAAGGTATGCGCTTGAATATACGACAGAAAAGCTGTCAGCTAGTTACAAAGTTCTCTAGGGAATGTAATCCGGTTCGCTTTCAATCACCTCTTAATGCCCGTCACGTTATTACAATGTACGCCTGACATCACAGCTACTTATCACAGCAGCGTCGAGCTAGGTAATGGGGCTTTCACAATTCTAGAAGGAGTGATCCCAAGGGATGGCTATTGATTGATATGGCACGTCTGGCTACAGGAATAATCATCTCACTCAGCAGAATATCCCAACAATCCATCGCTTCAAACTGGTCTTCCATCTGCTGTACCAGTATATCTTCATATGCTGTCGTGTCCTGTCGCCCTACGTGGTTTAGTGGTTAACATGCTAACTTCATATACCCAAGGTCGCGGGTTCAAACCCGGCGGAGGACGGTGGATTTTTTCGGGCTTAAAAATCCTAAGTATGGCTTCCTTCGGAAGGGAAGTAAAGCCGTTGGTCCCGTGTCGTAGATTTACGGCACGTAAAAGAACCTCAAGCCTGATACAGAGGCCTCTGAGCAAAATTAAGCGGTCTTTCACGCCCAGTATAGAATAGGATGCTGAGAATCACAACAGTAAAGAGCGTCCATAAATAAAACTCCATATAGGTATATACAGGTGGCGAAAAGTCACTACATACCAGCGGAGCAGAGGAAAGGATGCTGCTCCTGAAAATGCAACCGCTCGAGGAGACTACCACCGCTACCTCCTTAACACCAACACTCGAAACCTCCAAAATTAAAACCTCAACCTACACTTCATTCCTGTGGTTAAACCCTTACCAGGGTAGGTACACAGCAACAACACCTAGGCTCACCACGAGCCTACCAGACACGCACGCACGCACTACACACCCCAACAATAAATGCGCACTTATTTTGCTTATGCAGATGGTGCTATTTTTTACTTTCTCTAGCACATATGTTCAATGTATATAGTAGGTAGAGAAGGTATTGTATTCCACTTGAAGTTTCGATATCAAGGTTACATTAAAAATATGTTTTGAGACCTCTGAATCAAAAAAACTAGCATTTTCAGAAAAAGATTAATGTGTGTGGACAGCATAACTCAAAAATAAAATGAAACAGTCCATTAAATACCAAATTGGTATATCACAAGGATGTGACACGAAGATTTTCAACAAAATCCCCTCAACCCAAACTACATGGAAACTTTTTAAAATTATGATTTTCTCAAATGTGACTAATGATTTAGATTAAAATACCGAATTTCAAAGATTTAAATGTACGATAAAGTGTATAACTTGAATTTCCTGGGAATAGCCTCCGAAGTCCTCTTAATTTTGAAAGACCATTGCATAATTGGTAAACCGTAAGCGATAGAAAAAACTTACTGCACAAAAATGTAGATCTTTCAAAACGCAAAATGTCCTTTACACTTTTGTTGTGGAGTTAACCGTTTCCGAGATATTTCTTGTTATTTTTTCTATTTTAAAATACATTTTACTCAGACTGAAGGTCATCCGTGTTTCTTTTGTTTTACTCCTGATCATGCAGAAAAGCAAATTTCAATGACAGCCACATAGCAACAGTGTTTAAACATTTGACTATCGCTTTAGCCTACTGTAATCCCTTAGTACCCTTCTACTTATAAGGAACTAGGTAATAAGAACATTTTTCTAATGCTTATCTCGATTATCATGAAGTACAAAGAACAAGAATCTCTTGTAAGACGTTTGTTTTTAGACTAGCTAGAGAAAGTAATGTGAATGGAACACATCAGAATTTTAATAATTTGAACACGATACACGCCTACTAACAAATTATATTACTATGAGCGCAGTTTTTCTTGGACGCTTGATTTACGGAGTAGCGAGGGCTAGGACGAAGAAGAGAACTCGCCCGCTGTCTTTCTGTAGTGTTGTCAGTCAAAGAAAGCTTCTTTCTTTGAGGCCCTCAACCTTTATGATAAATAAATTATCTAATTTACCTCGAACTAGTTGAATTATTAAAGGAAACGTTCCAGGACTAATTACTTTCTCTACACGTACTATGTACATTGTGTATAGAGAAAGTATTGTATTACGCCCAAAAATCGATATAGAGATTTCACCGGAAATAGATTTTTGTCCTTGTGTGTCTATATCTGTGTGTGCGTGTGTGTGTATCTATGGCAGCACAGCTCAAAAACGAAAAGTCTGTTAAATAGCAAACAAGGTATTCAAGTTCAGTATCTTCCAAGGATGCGCCTCGATGATTTTCAAGAAAATCTCCCCACCCCAACTACGCTTTACATGGAAAAATTTTAGAACATTTTGATTTTCTCAAAAATGGCTCTAACGATTTTGATTAAAGAATCGAATATTAAAATATGTACATGAAAAATAAAATTTATATCTTGAATTTTCACGGAATAGCTTCTGAAGACATCTTTTTTCATTCTGGAAGAATTATATAGAATGTTGCATAACTGGTAAAACGTAAGAAATAAACAAAAACTTAATAGAATATGTAGATTTCATGAAAACACACAATTTATGTTGTATACCTTTTTTACGTGGAGTTGATTGATTTTGAGATATTTCTTTTTCTTGGTTTCAGCTTTAAAATACTTATACATTTCTCATACGGGAATTTGTCAACTCCTGTCTATAAAAATAAAGGAACTTCTGTCACATAGCAACCAGCTTTTGACTAATGCTTTAGCCTATGGAACTCCCTTATTTCCCTTCTTCTTAAATGGAAACAAGTAACAAGACGATTTCTGCAATTTTTTTCTCGATTAACATGAAGTAAATAGAAGAATAAGCTTTTTAAGAATAATCTGTAGCAGAGATGTAGAGAAAGTCATGTGAATGTATGACGTTAGAATATTTTTTTACGGTTCCGAACTGGCATTTGTCATTTACGAAGGTTGATAAAACTTGTAAGGAAAAAAAAAACTGTCAGTGATAACGATTCCGGCAGGATTTGAACTTCGTTCACAATTTTGTGCCTTAACGACTTTATTTACTCATGCCCGTTTGTGTGAAACTAAATATTATTTGTGTATTTATGTTAAGCCACTGGCCTGTTTGCACACCTCTCTATTGTGTGAGTTCTTGAATAATAGAAATTAATGGTAATCATAGCATTGTGCGTATACAGTCCTTGCATCATTTTTCGATCTCTTTCTTCCCCTCCTCACCTCTCGTTCCCCACATACTCCATGGAGTCTTTGTTGACGAAACAAAGAGCCTCGTTTTCACATACAAGCACCCACACAATGCCACACATAGCTCTTGATTGTGAGTATGCTCAGGCAGCAAAGGGGGTAACCCTTTATATTATTTTATTTTTCAAGTGAGCGTTGAAAACAAAAGCACAAGGATCCAGATAATTCGGCGAACATTGCAAAGTGATGCTCTGGTGGCGACCTGAGTTTCACTTTTCTAGGTTAAAGGCTTTGCGTGTTTTTCGCACCAATTGCACCCGCAATGGAAACATTTTACTATTCATATAATTAAATTATTTTAAATAATTTATATTGTATTGACCCATGGGTTTTTTCGAGGGTTTCCCCGGTCGACAGAGGAATGCTGGTATTGTATCACTCATCCCCGAATTTCTCGCTGCTCCATATAATTAACTTCTTCTTGTTCCTTCTTTCTTCTCCTGACCTGTTTCGAGGCTAATTCCATATAAGTTGTGTCGGTCTTGGTCGTCTTATGTCTCTTGTTCCCTGAGGTTTATAATACATTGCTAGCCTAGGTAATCCACAAGGTGGCATTCTCATAACAAGTTCTTTCCATTGCTTACATTTTTCGTCAACTATACTTTCAACTCTTATATCCTGGTTTCTAATTCTATCTCTACCAGTCTTCCCCACCAAATACCGCATAAAGCACATTTATGCTGCTTGTAACCGTCGTATTTCTTGACTTAACGTCCAGGTTTCACTCCCATATTTCAAGGCTGGCTTAGATACTACATTATACAGTTTCTATTTTATTTTTCGCTCTCATATTTCTTCCAAAATATTTCTTAATACATTCATTCAGTGTATTATATTTAACTATTTCGTTTCCAAATCTTCATTTATTCGTTCCATACTTATCTGACATCACAAATGCATAATTAAATTTAGATATTATTAACTTAATCATATAATTCATTCTCCACCCATTTTTGGTCTGTTTCATGGTTGAAAGTGTCGCGATGGTGTTTAGGTGCAACGTGACAGGGAAAAAATATACTCTGCGGAATTTTCGCCTTCCTTCGGTCTTCGACTGGTTTCCAGGTCATGGGAACGGAGGTCTTAAAATCCTCTAGGTGGGGAGGAGGTGTGTCGTTGTTCTGTCTGTCCGACTGCCGGAGTGTCAATCTGGAAATGGTATTTATCCTATCATGAAGGTTCCTGCCGCCCGGTGTCTCTCCTCGCCTCATTGTTCCCTCACTATGGTCCGCTTCGAGTCGTAAGTCACTACTTCTATATAGGTATGGTATATATTGTGATTGAAAGAAGTAAAATCGACCAAAAGATTACTGGATAGAAAGTTATAATTTTAAAATGCAGGAGGAACAAACCATATTACAGTTTACATGTTAACATATAAATCAAACACACGCCTCTTTTTTCTTGCTCTACGCGTAGTATATACATACTGTATAGAGAAAGTATTGCATTCCACCCTAAAATTCGATGTCGAGATTTTGCGGAAATATATGTTTTGAGGTCCCCTGTGGCAACAAAATATAGAAAAAGTTCGTGTGTGTCTGAGGACAGCATAGCTCTAAAGCTTAAATACCGGTAAATACAAAACCTGGTATTTAATTTAATATCTTATATGGGTGAGATATAACGATTTTAAAGAAAATCTCTCATCCCAAACCATCCTTTACATGGCATTTTTTTTGACAAAGCTTCTGTAGACCTATTCATTCTGGATAATTTGTTGAATTTTGAGTAGCTGGTAAACCGTAAGAAATAGACAAAAACTTACTGCACAAAAATAGATTTTTGTTGTAGAATTGATCTCTTCCGAAATATTTCTTGTTATTGGTTTCAATTTTAAATTATGAAAATTTTCCCAAACGGGATCAGCTTTCACCTCATCTCTCTTTCGTTTTACTGGCAATGCAAAGCGAACCGAACTTGAATTGTTCACATATCGACCAGCATTTAAAATGTTTCACTATCGTTTTAGTCCTTATTTCCTTTACGTAGCTTTAAAGTTAATGCATAATAAGACAATTTCTCCTAATGTTTATATCGAATACTGTGATATAGAAAAAAGAACAATCTTTTGTAAAAATAGTTTGCTTGCAGAACACACCCAATATTTTTACTTTCACTACCAAGCACTGTGTCCATACACATATTAGGTAGAGAAGGATATTCAGGGGGTCCCAAAACATGTATTTCCAGTGAAATCTCGGTACCGACTTTTTTGGGTGCATTACAATGCCTTCTCTATACACTAAGTACATAGTACGTGTACAGAAAGTAGAAATTTAAAGTTGATAGCTTGTTCACTGAGCTATGCCCTTATTAGTATTTTTATGTGTATAAACAAATATATAAGAGCCTTGAACTAATTTTGGTGAGTACCTATTTTATTTGCAATGGCTGGTGTTGGAGCTATACAACTACACAGAGATAGACTGTCGCTTTGCTCACTTGTCGCAGTATCATGATCTGACAGCGACGGGAAACTCATATGTTACATTTTCAATAGAGGTTCTGTAAACTTCACTCGTTGTATGTCTGTAACATGCTTTTTTAAATCGATCCTATCGTGTAACTTACGAGGGTGCAAAAATATTTTTCTCCATATTTGACACACTGCTGTTGTTATAAGCACTGTTTACGCTTTATATTGGTAAACTATTTATGGAGATCATTCATACCGTATGCCTGTTTTCTACGTTCGTGCCCCGAATTGATCGTACATTATTAAGCAGTAAAATATAGAAGTAAAGAACAAAATTTCCATGTTTTGAGTCTCTATTTGTTTCTGCTGATTTACAGCTTTTGGCCATCGGAATAGATAAAGGTAATGACTGACCAGAGTATTGCAGAAGTGTTTCTATTTCTTCCCACATTGTTTTATACAAGGTGGCCCAACTCAAATTTAAACATATCAGTGAAGAAATAGCCCTCTCAATAAGCGTGACCCGCTCTCCTTCTCAGCTGATAAGCTAGAAGGCTAAAATTCAATTCCCCAAAGACTAAATTGAAATTGAAACAGCTACGTTGTGCTCTCATCTTTTAACACAGGAAGAAATATGTGCATACGTCACCCACAGAGGACGCAGTCTAGGTCTATCAAAGAGCATAATCCAGCAACTCTATGCAATAAACTATTCTTACGAAAGCTTATATTTCTTTCTGCTTCACTATATTGAGTTAAGCAGTTGTAGAAATACTTTTATTGCAACTTTTCTGGTAGAATGAGGTTATACCGAGGCTAAAGCAATAGTTATAAATTAAAGATCTGATAGCTTTATTACGACTTCGATATTCCGTTCTCTTTCCATGGTCAAGAAATATGAAAACAAAAACGGTTTAGTTTGGGAAAAGTGTATGTAATTTGAAATTGAAATCAATAGCAAGGATTATCTCGGAAGTGGTTTACTAAAATAATGTACTTGATATTAAATTAAATAGCTGTGTAGTGAGATTTTTCTCTAGTCATTGAATTACCGGTTATGCAAACGTCATTCAGAATGAACAGGATTTTAGAGGCTATTCAAGACTATTCCCAGGAAATTAAACATATGTACTTTATTTTGCATGAAAATATCAAAAAACATATTTTGATCAAAATCGTTATGGCAATTTCTGAGAAAATAAAAATATTAAAAAAAAAAACGCTCCATGTAATGAGCAGTTTAGGATGAGATGATTTTCTTGGAAATTTTTGTGTCGTATCCTTGGAAGATGCTGAACTTAAATATTTATTAAGTTTGGTATTTAGTCGACTTTTTGTTTTTGAGTTAATCTGTTCAAACACACTGACAATGCATTTTTAAAATTTGTCTTTATTTGGCGTTCTCAAAATATATGTTTCCGTTGAAATCTCGACGTTTAATTTTTCTATACGCAATAGAGATAGTAAAATAGAATAATACTTGAGATTTTAGGCTTCGGCTTCCCCACATACACACATTTTTGCCAATTTACATATTAAGTACTGATTCATAAATTCTCATTTCGTTGAGAGTTATGGCAAAAGTTGACTCCTCCATGAAGAGCGCTCTATCTCGCACTATGATCTATCTCCCCCAGGCCAACAAGCCTCATATCCGCAACCTGTGTTTTTATTTTACTGGCAACGGTCTAATGACATATTCCCCCTGGGAAGTTAGTGATACGCCCCACACAACAGCTTAGTGTAGAAGTTGCATAAAGTGCACGGGGTACTCCCTAGCGAGGTTCCTGTAGTTTTTATTCTTAC
Organism: Hymenopus coronatus; assembly: GCA_030762935.1. NCBI lineage: Eukaryota > Metazoa > Arthropoda > Insecta > Mantodea > Hymenopodidae > Hymenopus > Hymenopus coronatus. The sequence continues at coordinate 37,423,015 of CM060897.1, forward strand.
CGCACTAACTCGACAGCGCTGTGGGAGAAGCTGGTGAAAGTGATTACATTTCATAACGTTAAAAGCAGGACTGGGTGTAGCATACGCCTTCATTATCACGTTATGAAAACCAGGATCTGCCAGCTTGGCAAATTTATGATCTAAACTGCAACACTAGTCGTATTATTGCGTTAGGCATCCATCTGTCCATTTCTCTCCCTTTATATCTGGTATCAAAACACATGTTAAACATAGTGTTACATCTACATGACTTTCTCTATTCACTCTTATAAAGTATTCTTACAAAAGTTCATTCTTCCATCTACTTCTTATTAATATAAACTTTCATTGTTCATTTACATATTTCGTTGTATAAGATATTATAAGATATAAGAAGAATCCAGTGATAAAATATTTTATCTGTTATTGTAATAATCAATTATACTCTAGTGCAAAGTTACTAAGCAACAGAACCTATACTTTGTATTATAAAAACAACACAAATCACCTTATCAAAACATACATTTCAGGTTCAACAATACGTGCAACTGTTTACATAAACTTTCCTTGACTTTTATGGAAGTATATTAATAGTTTTATTTTGGATTCATTTAAAAATGTTCCTGATGAGGCATAAAATCACATGCTTTCCTCATTTTCACTTTAAATTGCAGAATATAACAACATTGATTTTAGATTTTAGAGTATCCTTTTTTCCAAAGCCCACACTACTCTTTCTCATATGCAAGAAGTAAATTTCATTAAATATACTAAATATACAACATACTAAAATATTCTGATAGATAACATATTGCAGAAAACAGGTCACAGGTTACCCGCCTTGTAGAGATATCAAACTCAAGGAAATATTTCCACGTTAATGGTAGTTTGCGATGAGAGAATTGTACATTTTTGTGTTGCATCCAGGATACCGCTGATCTGAAATGCCAAGTTTGATGTTTAACCGACTTTTGGTTTACGAGATATGGTTTCACGCAACCTCCTTCCAAATGTTCTTTTTTAATGCAGGGACCTTAAATCGTGTATTTATGGTGAAATCTCGGTTAGAATTTTAGGTGGAATGTAATAGTACTCCACTTACTCGGATAAGTTGTGGAGAAAATAAACATAATTTTAAGTATCACGAAAACAAAAGAAGGCTCTGTGAGTTAAACTAGTTTTGAATGGGGAAGCCATTTAACAGGATAATAGTTTTAAGTACCTGTGCTGTGAAGTTTCCTATTTTAAAAACGAAGAACTTTTTAATAACCTTAAAAAGTTGAGCTTTATATCTGGACAATTCAGAGAGAGTTCTAAACTAAAGTTATGCAAGGTAAACGCAGGTCCGTATTGTTTGTAGGACTTTGAGTTTTGGATTTAAACTAGAAGGGAAGGGAACATCATAGAAACAGTAGCACTGCGATTTTAGAAGTGTGGCAGCGTACACTCTCTTAGATAAAAGAAAAAAAACCTGTCGTGTTACAGTCAAATCACTTTTTCTAACCCTTCTATTACAGAATATATTTACAAAAGCTTATTGTTTTATCTACTGCATGCACAGCAGCCGAAAATGTCATTACTTAGTTCCTTTTGAGTAGAAGGGAGATGAGGGAATTCATTAGTCTAAAGAGACAGTAAAATCTTTTAAAAGCTGTCACCATGTGATTGAACTAGATTCCCTTTCTATGGCCAAGGATAAAACAGAAGAAACAGAAATGACAAATTCACGTTTGAGAAAGCATTTTCTAGTGTAAGCCAATAACAAAGAATATCTGGAAAATCGTCAGCTCTACAAAAAATAGATGGCTTATCAATTATGTAAAGGTCGTTCAAAATGAAGAGAACTTTAGAGTTTATTCCCAGAGAATTCAAGATATATATTTTTTATTTGTCGTGTAAGTATCGTTAATACACGGTTACTCGCTAGAAAAATTGTTGAGAAAACACAATTTTACAAGCTCTTTCTATATAAAGCGTAGTTTGGAGTGGGGAATTTTCTTAAAAATGTGCAAGTCGCATCCTTGGAAGATGCTGAACTTAAATATCAAGACTGGTATAGCGACTATTCGTTTTTGAGTTATTGTGGTCACACACAGACTATTTTGCAAAAAGAATTTGTCTGGATTCAGAGGACAACAAAACGTGTATTTCCGGTGGAATTTTGGTGTATGATTGTCGGTACCTTCTATACTTACGTACTGTGTTTGTGGGCATGTCTAAAGAATGAACAAAGACCAAATACTAACATTATTTTCGGTTTTTAGCAGGAGAAAAGAATAGATTCCCCTTGTTTGAAAATCTACGATATCGGAACAAGCCTTAAAGCAGGGCCTCTCAAACGCATAAAATCGCACTCGTGTAAACCGAGGTGCAGAGGATCTGTCTGACTCGGCCTCGGACAATTCGCAATAAAGAAGAAAGGGTGAAGGTGAGGAACGGAAAGGCAGGCGCAAAGAAAGAGAGAGACAGTGTTACTGATCAAAATCGAGGAGCTGGAGTTTACATTGTCATTAACTTAGACAAATCGTGCAATACACCTGAGTATGCCTTAAGGGCTTAGCCTGTAAAAGGGATTATTGTTTTCATTGATGATGGTGATGAAAAATTTAATATACAAAAACTTCTAACTCTTTCTTAACTGTATTATGTGGTTGGAACTGTATATTTCTGGTAGCAACCGGTTTACATTCACGAATAATAGCGAAAAATGTTGCTACATGTAAAATATTTATTCTAAAGACATTTTTATTAACAGATGTTTAGAAAGATTATTCCTATAATTTTTTTATGTGGAATAACAAAAATAGATCAAAATAAAAGGGACACAGTTAGATGTTTACTCTCTGTACAACAATAATTGCATTTCACCCAAAAGATAAATTTCGACTTTTCACCGAAAGTGCATTATTGAGATCCCCTGGACCATTTAAAAGCGTTTTAGATAAGCTTTTTGTGTGAATGTGTTTATGTGTATGTTTGTATGTGTATGTGTCCGTGTGTGAACAGGATAGCTCAAAATTAAAAATCCAGGTAATACCAACTTTGGTATTTGAATTCAGCACCTACCAAAGATGCGACTCTTAAGATTTTCAAGGAAATCTTCCACCCATGCTAACCTTTATACGGACAATTTTTGTTTGTTATTTGCGTTAAAACCATTCAAACCAATTTTATTAAAAACCATATATTTAGGATATCTACATGACTATTAAAGTATGTATCATATTTTCTGCGAGTTTTCTGTGAGTGTTCATTCTGCATGTTTATGGATAATTTCCAATAAATGTAAAGTCGTAAGAGATAGACAAAGCATGCTTGACGAAAAATGTAAAACTCGTTAAAACATACATGCTATTAAATATTTTTTCGTGGCAATATCAAATTCCAATATGTTTGCTATTAGTATAAATTTTTCAATACTCACTCACGTTTAAATACTGTGTCACCATTATTTTGTTAACAGTAATGTCACGAAAAGATTACGGAATTACAAAGCCAGCAAACAGCGACGCACTTGTTATTATTATTGTTATATATGTATGTTATATATATATATATATATATATATATATATATATATATATATATATATATATTTAAATTTTGAGTATTGATTCAGTCTGCTGGTTGTACGTGCAGCAAACTGTGTAATGAAGCCTTGCAAACACACTAATGGATCATTTCTCTTTTGGGATGAGGGGTATCATTGGGCCTGTAAACATCATTTCCGGTAAAATATTGATATGGAATGTTTTCATGCAATACAAGGCTTGCTCTACCAACTATAGACATGTAAAAAATAAAATAAAATTATTAGAGGAAAATTATATCTCGTCAATACCAGTTCGTTGTGAATCGTTTACAATTTCGTTTATTAGCTGTGGTTCGCTTGCACTTTTTTTTTTTTTTTTTTTTTTTTAACATTTTGAACAGTACACTTAAAATCACACATGTGCGTTCTTTTGCTTATTGTGTGAATGGAAAAAGAGTATATGATATCATCATTAACATAACTATAACTCCATGGCACGACAGCTCACGGGGAACCTTGGCCTACCGCCCGGCCGCTGCGTCCCCCATCTCGGTCCACTACAGACGTCATGGATGGGGTGCAGTATTGGAGGGTGAGACGTGGTCAGCGCCTCGAGCCCCTCCCGGCCGGTTAATGCGGTCCTCACGACCTGGAGCCGCTACTTCTCCATCAAGTAGCTCCTCAATTGGCCCCCCAGGGACCTCACGAGGCTGAGTGCACCCCGGTCCAGGTCTCCCAGCGGGGGAAAAATCCCCAGGCCGGTACTGGGGATCGAACCCAGGTCTCCCGCTTGGTAGGCAGCTGCGCTACCACCGCGCTAAGGAGACGACCATGATATCATCATTAGGGGTAATAATACTCACAGTTTAAAACAGTGGTAGCCAAAATGTAAGTTTGATATTGTTGTCTAATAGAACTCATTAGAGGCGAGCATTTCCTATGATCAACAGCAAGTAGACAAAAAATACGTTTTTGGGTGAATAATTTTAAGAATAGTATGTAGTAAGTTTTTTCCTACCTTATGGTTTACCAATTATACAAAAGTCATCTAGAACGAATAGCTATTTCCAGAAAATTCGAGATATACATTTTCATTCCTTATGAAAATATCTTACACATATGAGATATTAATCAAAATCATTAGAGCCATTTTTGATAAAATTAAAATTACAAAAAAAAAAAAAAAAAAAAAAATCATGTAAAGGGTGTTTTCTTAAAAATCTTAATTTCATATTCTTGGATGACACACATACACACAAGAACCTTTTTCTAAAAAATGCGTTTTTTCGATTCTTGGATTCTCAAAAAATGTAGTTTCGGTAAAATCTTGGTATCCAATTTTCAGGTGGAATAAATACTTCTTCTACTTGGTATATATAGGGAAAGTAAAAGAAAATACTTGAGTATTAAAAAACTAAAATTTAACACATACCTCGGAAATGGTTGATGCACACAACAGTTGTTTGAAATACGAAAACTGTATATTTGAAAGAGATCTGGTCATTTTATGTAGTAAGTTTTTGTCTATCTGTTGTGATTTCCCAGTGGGTATATAAAATTGACAAAAATCTTTGAATGATGAAGGTTTAATAGGATATTCGCAGGAAATTTCAAGTTATCAATTTGTCATGTAAATTATATGAGTGTATAATATATATATATATATATATATATATATATATATACATATATTTATAAATATGTAATTAGTTTTATAATGAGATTATACACGTGTTACATATAACGGTTTATTCAATTTTAGCATTAAAATAGTAAACATAATTAATAAATTTGTTACATGAAAAACATAATGTATCAGAGATAACAAATGTATGACATAATATGGCTGCTATGTAGGTTTTTGTTTCATTTGTTTCAACACTTATAAAGGAAAATGAAAGTTAATGATAAAATTATTGAAAATACGGAATTTATTCCGCTTGACACTTTGAACTAAGCCAAGAGTACAGAGAGTTTATTAATTCCAGAAAAATCAATGTATTTTTTTTTTTTTTTTTTGTAGCTTAACGTCATTTAACCTGGTTGGTCATATTGGACGATGAATGAAATTGATGAAATGTTGCTCGAATGATCTCGGGGTCAATGGAGGTTAAATATACTAGACATTCGTCTTCTCAGGATAAGGGTAAACCCCACAAAAAACCATATCCGGGTAACTGACGACCTGTTGAATATGAGGCAGACACGCTACCACCACACTAGTCAGGTGGGCTTAATATATATACTTTGGATTTTTATTCAATTTCAAATTTAATTCAATTTTTGTTTGAGTTATACAGTTCACAAACAACAGGATCTTCTTGTAAAAACACATTTTTATTTTATTCTGAGTCATCAAAATGTATTTAAGGTGCGATCTCGAATTTGACATCCTCTACTTATAGGTCGTGGTGGAGAAAGAAAAATTAAATTATATATTCTGTGAGAATTAATAAAATTGTAGCAATGGTTATACACAACATGGTTGCCTAGTCAGATTGATTGGAATCGGGAACGTAACCTACAGCTAACCTCAATTTTCACCACTTGTGCAATCTCCTTTCCATATGATGGCACGAATTAAAGATACAAAAGGATTGAAGTCAACGAAATACTATCTTCCTTTCTTGTTAAGGGAGATTATACCCAGAGAAAATGATGATAATAACCCCTGACTAAGCAAACGTTACAAATGACTTCTCCATTGTTGCATGAAGAAGGGTTGTTAGTGTTGAAAAGACGGCCGATCCCCTTATTAAAGTGTGTGCAGTGTGATGTAATAAGATATCTGTGCGCATGAAAGCGCTGTATGAAAGAAAGTGCGCTGTTAACCCAGACTGTACTCATCGTCTGTTGCCGCAGTCTAGACCAGTCTAACACTGTATTGATCCAGCAATCTGCCCTCCGCAGTGTTCCTCTCTTTCTTTCAGCTGGGTTCGATTCCAGGCTGCAATATTGTCTACAGTAATGAACATACCTTCTGGCCCTTAAATAATCGTCTGTACTAAAATAAAATGCATTTTTGGTGTTTTAAATAAACGTGTCGACGTTTATAATGCCCTTTTTGAAGAGGAAATTTCCATTTTTACTTTCTCTACCACATAACCTTTAATAAATAGAGGAAGTATTTTTCCAGCCTAAAATTCGATATCGTGATTGTATTGGAAGTGCGTATTTTGAGATACACAACAAACACAGAATTTTTATAAAATTGCCACATTCGTATAGCTTGTTCGTATGTATAACAACTGGATAATTATAAACCGAGAAGTCGAATAAAATTACATTTCATATCCGAGTTGGATACTTTAAATATGCCAGATGAATATATTACAGTTCTAACAATTTTAAGTTAGAATATCCTGTTTGCGATATTTTCATGAGAAATAACATGGGTATTTAGAATTTTTGTCAATAACGTGCAAGGTATTCTTGAGTGTTGCCATCGTTTAAAATACACAGTTTGCGTTAAATGTTTTTTTTTTTATCGTAGCGTTAGCCCGTTTTCGAAATGTTACATTTTGAAAGTTTATTCTCAAATGTGAGTGTGTAAATTAACGGACATGACTGAAACATTGCCATCTTTTCTTTTTTTCCTTCTTTCTTTGCACTGCAATGACTTGTAACTACTGATAAACGTTTGAATACTATTTCTACATTACGTTGAAACTGGGCACGCTTTAGTAATCTGAAGTAGACGAACACAACGAACATAAGTTAGTTTTATATACATATACGTTACATACAAGTATTATAATATCAAATAATATAAAAGTGATTCTTCTATTCATGTTAACTTATTTGAGTTGTGTTTTATCTACTTCAAATTGCATAAAGCGTGCCCATTTTGAGAAAGTAGAAATAGTATTCAAATTATATGAACATAGTTCTCATGAAAGAAAATTAGATCCGAGAGAAAAATCTGATCCATTGTAATCTATTAAACGCCACACCATGCCCGAGTGGTTAGGCCTTCGCCTCTCACCAATGCGACATGGATTCGACCCCTGGAGTCACATGTGACATTTTTGATGGACAAAGTGGCGTTTGGGTAGGTAATCTTATGTTCTGCGTTTTCCAGCGCCAATCTTTCCACCGCTTGCTCATTTCATTTAATCCATTTCACTGTCATTTCATATCATCTTTCTCTCTCTTATACCAGGCATTAGACTGATCACTTTCTCTAATCCAGAGTCCGTCTGCTCCTAAACAGACATTCGAATAGTTAGTTCTGGTAGGTGTAAGTCCGCGAAAAGCGCAAATAGGGGAAGAAGAAGAATTACTTTAAGCTCAGAATTTGCTATAGCGACGATTAAGAAGCTATTTTACAGCTGTGAAATGCAAACAAGGTTTCAAATTAAGCTACACACTCGCAGCTTAGACTACGGTCCTGTGAGAAAACTGACCTACTTGTAAGTCCCTAAGCTTACCGGAAATAATGTTAGCACAACATTACAAACTTACTCGACCATTCTTTTTAAATAATTTAGTGCGCTTAATATTCCTTGGAGAGGCAATGTGCTTTTGCTGGATGAATAATTCATAACAGCATGAGAGATTGTTGACAGCCTAACTTCGCTAAAAGAAAACTGGGTTATTATTTCAACAATTTGCATGTTACGTAAATTTATTTCACTTAATGGTGCGGAAAAGAAACCCATATTTCAACCTGCGAAAATAAAGTGTGTCCAAGCGATATGAAATTATAATAAATACTTCTCTTATACAACGTCATACTTCTCCCCACCAAATGGCAAGAATCGTCGAATTTCAACCGAGCAAGTAATAACTGGTAACAAAACCCTGACGTGTTACATTCACAATACTTTATATAGTATATATTTACTTTCTCTAGCACGTATGTACTTAAAATATACACAATAGATTAGAGAAACTATTAAGCCAAAAATTCGATGTCGAGATTTCACCGGAGGTGCCTTAAATTTGAAAAAAAGCATTTTTACAAAAAGGTCCGTGTGCGTGTGTGTGTGTCTGCGGACAGCATAGTTCAATAACGAAACAGCCAATGCATATCAAATTTGGTATTTATGTTCCATGTCTTCCAAGGATGCGACACAAAGATTTAAAAGAAAATCGCTCACCAAAAACTACACTTTACATGGAAAATTTTATTTTTCTCAAAAATGGATGTAACATTATTGCTTAAAATACATATATTTAAGATATTTATGTCACAAATAAAATATATATTTTGAATTTTTTTGGGAATAGCCTCTGAAAACCTCTTTATTCTAGAAGAGTTTTGCAGAATTTTGCATAACTGTTAAACTGTAAGAGATAAACTACAACTCGCTACACAAAAATGTAGATCTCGTTAAAGCAAATAATTTATATCACGTACGATTTTCTTGTAGAGTTGACCATTTTCAATATATTCCTTGTTATTGGTTTCAGTTTTGAACTACGTAACTTTTCTCAAAGAGGACCATCCAAAGTGAGCCAAACCTCAATTGTTTATCTCTATTAACATGGTGTGGATAAAAGAATAATCTTTTATAAGAATAGTTTCTATATGAACAGCTAAGAGAAAATTATGCGGATAAAACACAACAGCTGTTTTCATAGCACTTCTATAAAATATTTTTGCAGAATGCTTTCATTATACATTTCGCTGTAGGCACAGGAGGGATATAGAAGCCTGAAGTGATAGTCAAATCTTTAAAAAGTGGATCATTATGGACTGTCTTTGAAATTGCATGTTCTTTGCATCATATAAAGAAAAACAAAAGAAATGAAGTATTTCAAAATTCACAATGACAAAGGATATCTCGGAAATCATTAACGTTACGGCAATGCTAGAATGCACTGTATATTTTAAAGATAGCTAATACTTTATGTAGTAAGTTTTATCTATCTTTAAGATAATATCAGTTATAAAATTAGCATGTGTTCTATTTACACGAGTTTCTCTGCCTATTCTGTAAATAAAATATTCTTACAAATCTTGCTAGTCGAGATAAATGTTAGCAAAAAGACTTATTACTTGCTTACTTGCAAGTAGAAGGGAAATAAAGGTACACACTAGACTAAAGCGATAGTCGAATCTTTTAATAGCTGATCGCTATGTGATACAAATGAAATTCGGGTCTCTTTGCATGACCAAGAGTAAATCAAACACCATATGAAACGAATGTCGACTTCCTGTTTGAGAAATGTTTGAGTGTTTAAAATTAAAATCAATTAACTCCACAAATGATTAATATAAATTGCGTGTTTTGACGAGATCTGCATTTTTTGTATAGTAAGTTCTTGTCCTTCTCAGTACAAGATCAATTAACAACGTCTCAGTTTCATAAACATTTAGCAATACTCAGCAAAGGTAACTACAAAGAATCTGCCAATCTACTAACTGATTTCTATGATAAAATTCATTTTAGGTGCAGAAAATGGGGATGAACGTTTAAATCAAAATTGCTGGCATTCATCGTCAAGAGATAACAATAAATGAAGTTAACAATAAATCGATAACAATAGATTGTCGAACTATCAGTTAATCAATCCTTGGCTTAACCATGGATTCAAAGGTAACGGAACTTACAGCAATCCAAAACTACTCAGAGTTGGAGACAAGCCAACTATATTATTTCACAAAAATCTGATGTGTTTTATTCTCATGACCTCCTACACATCACTGTAACAAATTATTGTTAAATTGCATATTCTTCTATTCTACTTTATGATAATTGAGATAAACATTAGCAGCAATTGTCTTAAATAGTTCCTCCCTTGTAAATATAAAGAAAATAAGGGAATACACTAGGCTAAAACGATAGTCAAATCTTTTAAAGCTGGTTGCCATGTGGTTGAACTCCGTTTCTATGCAGGGCCAGGAGTTTACAAATTTCCATGTGAGAAAAGTTAAGTATTTTAAAACTGAAAAACATAACAAGGATTACTTCATAAATTGTAAATTCCGCGAAAAAAACGTGTTTGACATAAATTGTGTGTGTTTAACGTGATCTACATTTTTAGTGTAGTAAGTTTTTGTCTGTTTCTTAGGTTTACCAGTTACACAAAATTTAGCAAAATGTATGTAGAATAAAGACGTCTTTAGAGGCTATTCCCAGAAAATTCAAACACACTTCATTTTCCATATAAATATCTTTAATATACAGTATTTTGATCAAAATCGTTACAGCCAGTTTTGAGAAAATCAAAATTTTTGTTCCCATGTAAAGGGTGGGAAGGAAGATTTTTCTCAAAATCTTCGTGTCGCATATCTGGAAGATATTAAACTTAAATACCAAGTTTGGTATTTTACCGACTTTTCGTTTTTGAGTTATTGTGTTCACAGCCACACGGACACACACTAACACATACACGGACGTTTTTCCAAAAATGCTTTTTTTGGATACAGGGAACACTAAAACATGTATTTTTGGTGAAATCTCGGTATCGAATTTTTGGGTGGAATGCAAACCTTCTCTATACACTATGTACCCAGCAGTGTAGAGAGAGTAAAAATTGCCATTGGTTTTGTATTATAAGGGAATTGTATTCAAGTTATTGATTAGACCAATATGTAAGTATGGATGTCTGTATAGGGCTCTGCGTCACATTCTAAAATACAATACAGGCTATTCAAAACAAGTACCTCAAAATGATGACGGGTGCACCTCGATATGTACGAAACAGCGTGTTGCATGAAGACATAAGGGTTTCGGAGATCAGCAAAGTCCTCTGCAAGCGCTATAAAAGCCTACAGAAAACTTTAAACCAGCATCCGAATCACCTAATTGAACAAATCCCGACAAATTACCCATCAATTCTGACAGCAAGAAGATTGAAAAGATGAAGACACACTGACCTGAGCCTCTGAACCTCAGTATTCCAACTACAAAAACTTCAGGATAATCCCTGAATTGATATCTGAATACAAATTTAAGGTGTTGAACGTAACACTATGAATTTGGAAAACTGGAATGTATGCACTATACAAAATAATTTACTAGAAAATGGAAATAAAAATTGTCTATCTCTTTCGGTTTAATAATTATGTATAAGTCACTCAGAGTAAAGAGAATTTCAGAGGATACTCCTGGCAGATATTTAAATTGTCATAAAATATTTTAAACATTATAGTATTTTAATCAAAATCGTTTTATTTTTGAGAAAATGAACATTTTCGAAAAATGTTACATGTAAATGTTAGTTTGGGTTGGGAGATTTTCTTCAAATTCTTCGTGTCTTTCCTTAAAAGTTACGGAAACGTACTACACAAAAATGTAAATCTCTATAAAATACACAATTTATTTTAAATGATGTCTTTCGATTTGTAAATATATCATTCTTTTAAGTCCTGGAAGATCATATCCGACGATGAATAAATGAAAAGGGTGAAATTATGCTCAGAGAAGTCTGGATTCCATAAAAGTTAAAGCTATATGCCATTCGACAACTCAGGATAAGTAACAATCCCAGAAACCTTGTCTGTGTAAGTGATCCTAGCCAAGATTTGAATTCGGGCATTTTCATTTACATCTTGAGTTACTTGAAAACAGTATGGACTTAAAGTCATATATAGAGTCCATTTCTTATCAAATTTGCCCTCACCGTCTATAAGGAAAGGTGTAATACAGCTATTTCTACGGTTTAACCCGATTAAAACGAAACAGAACAATAAACGTTTGTAAGAAAAGGATGTGTAGCCATTAACAAAACACAAATCGTAGAAAAGTCATATGCTAGAGAAAGTAATGTGAGTGCAATACACCAACATTTTTACCACAAAATTACCTCGAGGATTTTAAAATAACTTTCCAACTTATATTGGGCCAATCTGTGAACAAATCTCTGTAGTTGGTGAAAATCTCTATGGGTCCTCTCCTTAGCGCAGCGGTGGCCAAGCAGGAGATCTGGGGAGACCTGAGCGGCGTGGGGATTTTTCCTCCGCTGGGAGACGTGGTCTGAGGTGTACTCAGCCTCGTGAGGTCCCTGGAGGGGGGCCAATTGAGGAGCTATTTAATTGAGAAGTAGTGCTTCCAGATTGAGAAGACCGCATTAACCGGCCGGGAGGGACTCGCACGGCTCATCCTGCAGTACTGCACCACATTAATGACGCCTCTGGGCCGAAATGAGGGATGCAGTGGTCGGTCGCGCCATGGAGTTACTTACCCCTACTATGATGTTTAACCCCTTATAAGATACATTTGAACCGTTTGGCCAAACTGGACAATGCTCTAGATGTTAATGAAAATTGCAGGCTACTTAGGACCTTCAGGAATTACCTCATTATTTTCAACCGCTTATTTACAGATCGCATCCGTGTAACTTCGAGTAAGAAGTAAATGTGTAAATAAGGAGATATGTATATAAATGGTAGATACTTATTTGAAATGCTGGGTCCACAGTGAGCGCTGGCTCATATTTCAATTACGCTTAGCTTCTTTCAGTACGTACTTGTGGCATGGTGAGTTTACAGGTCGACAAGAAGCAACATTCGTCCTTTGAGCGGAGTATACAAAAGAGCGGTACCGGAGGGTTGACATAAACAGATCTGAAACTCCGCCCTCTACACTTGGGACTAACGCTTAAGCAAATGTGTCGCCGGATAGTGGGTTGTTAGGCCCCACTTTTAATTAATGAGGAGAAAACATACTCTACACCAGATGGTTCTGCTGACACTTAAGCATATGACGTCACATAAGCTTAGCAGTGGCGTACTCTCAACTCTGATTCTGACATTCACATCACTTCCATACAAAACAGTTATTTTTTTTCTTTCTCTGCTGTTTATCTGTATCAAGTTAGATTAAGGAAAGATACTGCATTCAAACCAAAAAAATCTGATGTGCTCCATTCACATGACTTTCTCTACATCTCTGTAATAAATTATTGTTAATAAGCTTCTATCTATTTAATGCTTAAAACATTAGCACAAACGGTCTTATTACTTAGTTCATTTATAAGTAGTAGGAAAATAAGAGAATACATTAGGCTAAACCGAAAGTCAAATGTTTTAAAATGTGGTTGCTATGGGCTGGAAATCTATTTCTTTGCATGGCCAAGCGTTGACAACTTCCCGTATGAGAAATGTTTAAGTATTTTAAGTATTTCTTTAATGACAAGGAATATCACGAAAACGGCGAACTTCACGAAAATTGTGACATAAATGTGTGTTTTATCGTAATGTTCATTTTTAAGTAGTAAGTCTTTGTCTATCTCTTGCGGTTTAACAGTTATGCAAAATTCAATAAAAATCTTCCAGAATAAAGGGGGTTTCAGGGGCTAACCGCAGAAAAGTCAAGATTTATACTTTATTTGTCATGAAATATTTTAAATATAAGAGATTTTCACCAAAATGGTTAGAGCTATTTTTGAGAAAATCAAAATTTTCGAAATTTTTTCCATGTAAAGGGTAGTTTGTGTTGGGGGCATTTTCTAGAAAATCTTCGTGTCGCATCCTTGGAAGACATTGAACTTAAAATACCAAGTTTGGCATTTAACGGTCTTTTCGTTTTTGAACTATGCTGCCCACAGACACACACACACACACACACACACACACACATATACATACAGACAGACACACATACGGACATTTTTCTAAAAATGTTTTGTTTTTGTTTTGGATTCGGGTGGTCTCAAAGCATGTATTTCCAGTGAAATCTCTGTATTGAATTTTTGCGTGCAATACAATGCCTTCTCTATGCAATATGTACATAGTACGTATAGAGAAAGTAATTAGATATAGACATTTTTCCGGAAATTTAATAAAGGTTCTTAATCAATTAATTGATAAATGTAGAAATTGTGTTGAAGGCTCACAACCTGAAAATAAATTGAAATAAAATAGCCATAATCCGCCAAAATATAAAATAAAATATAAATAACATTAAATGTTTTAATAGTTAAAATTATTTTTATTTTCAGCATCTTCTAAGGGTGTACATATAAACTTTCACCCCTACATACACTAAATTACACTTCACAATTATATTATTACATATTATTGTATTTTCAACTTGAAATAGGTTATTTAAAGCCAAATGTTATTGGTCAAAACCACATTTCGGATTTTTAGCAATTTTTCACCATAGTGAAATGGTTAAAGCACCACACCCACTCACAATCTTCCATTTAAATCGTCACGTGATACGGTTTAAAGCGCCGCATGGTATTAAAACCAACAGGAAATTGAACTACAAACATTACATTGATTGATTAGGCAAAACAATAATTTTTTGCACTTTTTGATCAATTTTCACTGTTGGGTATCCTTAACTAAAATAAACAGGAAAGAAATTTGGGAACGCAAATGACATAATATGTCAGGAAAGGGGGTAACGATGAAAGCGTTAAATGGGAGAGGAAAGAGAAGCATTAAAGAAATAGGACAATATTCGTTAAAGATAAAATAAAAGTGGATAAGAAAAGATAGGGAGGAGAGAACAGTGGATAAAACATTCGAAATAGCTCAAACAGAAGGGAACTAATATTCGTTAACTGTCCGTAGTGCCTAAGGAATACTCAAATCTTATTGTTCATTAGGATACGTAATATAGTTTAGGTAACAGGATACGATATGGTAAATAATTGAAAACCTAGTTAAAGTACAATAAATTATTATTATTATTATTATTATTATTATTATTATTATTATTATTATTATTATTATTTACATCCACATCTGCACATTTATATAGATTGAGCTTCTTCTTTCTTTCTTTCGTATTTATTTAATCAGGCACTTCGTTTACTCATACTTCTTATTAATTATTTTGTATTGCTAAGTTTTCTTATTAAATGGGTTTATAATATTTATCAAAATTTTAATATATAAATATCATTTAAACTTTATTAATTATAACCTCAATGTTATTAATTAGCACTTAATGTTAAATTAGAATGAAAATTTGTATCTAAATAATTTTCTTGAATCACCGATTATTGATTACTATTTTCCCCAATTATACCACAGTATCTTCTATGTACATAGTGCATAGAGGAGGTGTTGTATTGCACCCAAAAATTCAATACCAAGAATTCATCTGAATTATACGTTTTAGGGTCCCCTGTAACCATAAAAGGCATTTTTAGGAAAATACCCGTGTATGCGTGTGTGTTTGTGTGTCTGTGAACACGATAACTCAAAAACGAAAAGGCGGTAAAATACAAAACTTGGTATATAAGTTTACTATCTTCCAAGGATGCGACACGAAGATTTTGAGAAAAATCCCCCCAACCCAAATTACCCTTTACATTGAAAAAAAATTCGAAAATTTTGGTCTCAAAAATGGCTCTAACGATTTTTATTAACATATAGTATAATAAAGATATTTACAAGACAAATAAAATGCATATCTTGAATTTTGTGGGAATAGCCTCTAAAGAGCTCTTTATTCTGGACGAATTTTGCACAATTCGTAAACCGTAAGAGAATGCCAAAAACTTACTTCTTTCATAAAAATTATAGATCTTGTTAAAACACACAATTTTTATCACATTCGTTTTCTTCGTGGAATTGACCATTTCTGAGATATTTTAAGTTATTTGTTTCAGATTTAAACTACACGGAAAGTTGCAAACTGTTGGCCATGCATAGAAACGGATATAAAGCACATAGCAACCAGCTTTTAAAAGATTTGACTATCACTTTAGCCTAGTGTTATCCCTTATTTTCTTTTTATTTATTAAGAAGCAAATAACTAAGAAAATTTCCGCTAATGTTTATCTCGATTATCATAGAATATGCTTTCTAAGAATAATGTGTTACAGTGACGTAAAGAAAGTCATGTGAATGGAACACATCAGATTTTTACACTTCAGCTATCATTATTATTTCTATTATAATCCTTTTTTCAATTTAAAAAACACAAATAGGTGTGCCTTCAAATTTTTTTACGTTTTACAATATTTAAACTTTACTTTACGTCATCTTATTTCTTCCTGTACCATGTTCCTTCCTTCATACCGACACATTAAACGTAACGGTTATTCACAGTGTAATGTAAATATTAGTGCCCAGTTGAGAAAATGAACTGGAAAGGGACGAGAAATAAGATATTCTAATGGAGTTAACCTTGAGTAGTGATTGAGGTTTATTGATTTTTTAAAGAAGTCAAAGTCAATTGATCAAACGATCTCCATTAACTACTCCTAAATGCGATTATGTATCTACAATATGGAGTTTTATAAGATTTTTTCTCTATCACGTATGTACATATCTACATAGTAGGTAGAGCAGCTGTTGCATTTCGTCCAAAAATTTATACCAACATTTCAATGGAAAAGTATGTTTTGAGGACACCGAATAAAACATTTTAAGAAAAATATCCTCGCGCGCGTGTGTGTCTGTACAGCATAACTCAAATACCAAAAGTCCATTAAATAAAATTTGGTATTTAAATGTAGTGTCTTTCAAGGATGCGACACGAAGATTTTCAGTAAAATCTCCCCAGCCCAAACCACCATTTACATGGAACATTTTCGAAATTTTAGATTTTCTCAAAAATAGCTCTAACGGTTTTAATGAAAAGTGCTCCATATATTAAAAATATTTACATGGAAAACAAAATGTGTTTTCTGATTGACTTATGAAATAAATAAAAAGACACGCAGTTTATGTCATATACATTTTTTTTTGTAGAGTTAACCATTTCAGAGGTATTACCTGTTATTGGTTACGATTTTAAAATACTTAAATGTTTCGGAAACGGAATGTCTTCATCCGTTTCACATCTCTTTTGTTTACTACTGACCATAGTAACAGAACATAATTGAATGACAATTGCATAGCGGCAATTTAAAAGGCTTTCCCATCACTTTAGCCTAATGTTTTCTCTTTTTCCCCTCCTACTTACAACCAGCTAAGTAATTAGATAATTTCTGGTAAAGTTTATCTTGATTAGCATTAGGTAGTTAAAATAATGATGCATTGTAAGAGTAGTTATTTGTAGAACAAAAGAGAAATTCATGTGAATGGAACACATAAGTTTTTTTTTAATTTTTTTGTAATTTGTATAACTATGTCATATGAGAGCTTTGAAATGTGAGAAAAACTTGTTGACTGTAGGTTAAACTTGTTGGTTTTTAAACATTTTCTATTTTTCAAACACACGAACCGTCACGTTCCAGATTATGTGGGGATAAGGAATGATTGTGGGCAGAAAAAAATTCCCCGGCCTACCCGGAAACCGAACCCGGAACCTCCGGCTGAGAAGTTAGCTTTCAGGAATATACTGTAATCATAAAAAATCAGATTTCTTAAAATACCTAGGCAAATTACCATGAACAGTTGTGATATAACTGTTAATCGTCAGATATTTTTAAAAAAGTTGGTCGCGTTTGTGTGTGTGTGTGTGTGAGTGTGTGTGAGATTGTAATTCCACTCTTTGCATGACCATGGGAAGCAATGTGGAACAATGTCTACCCGGAAGCCAAAGGCTCTACCCTCTAATAACTGGAAAAGACGCCATCCGAGCGACACTCCTCTGTATGTGGCTTTCCATTAGGGCAATATCTGAAGTCTAAAAAGCCTCCTTCCCTTGCTTATAGAGGAATGGAAGTGGTCACGCCACTTAAGCACATCAACCCCACATAAAAGACTGCCGAAAACCTCGTTCGGGCGGACAGCGATTTAGCACACCGTCTACTAGCTTTCCAAGTGCTTGCGGACGTTGAAACGTGTCACAATCCCACCAAGGCATCACCGTATAGACGTACCCAATCTCCAATGGGGTTCGGGGCCATTGTCTCGCCGAGTCTAACCCAAACCGATCAACTCAATGCTCTTACATTTAGAAGCTATACAAAGGTAATCCAGAATGAAAAGATTTTCAGAGTTTATTTCCAAAAAATTCAAGATATGCAATTCATTTATCATTAAAATGTCTTAAACATGTGCATTTTAATGACACTTTTTGGAAATGTTACTTGCAAAGGGTAGTTTGGTGTGCGGGTTTTTCTTGAAAAACCTACGTGTTGCATCCTTGGAAGATGCAGAATTTAAATACTAAACATACACATACAAAAATGCTTTTTTATTCAGGAGACCCTAAAACATGTATTTCCAACATAATTGCGTGTGCAAATATCCCTTCGTGCGCTAAACGAGTTGCAGAAGCTAGGAGTCTATTTCAAGTTAAAATCGGTAAGTGAATAACTGGCTGAGCGACCTTTGCTTTACCTCTCTTGCTTATCAGTGGAGACAGCTTGCGGGTCGCGGTCATTGCGAGGGATAAAACGAAGGTCGCCCTTACCAGTTTTCCACTGGAGGGTTTTAACTTGAAATGCCACCGCTGAGTGCTGCAGCTATTTTAGCACTTTAAGAGACACCTGTATACGTCAAATACGGGGTAGTTGCGCCACCTGATATGTGCTTGAGAAAGTAAGAAAGTAATAGTATACGCTACACGTGTTAAAATTGGTTTTACTTAGTTCGTAGGATTTCGAAATAAAAACCTGCTTTTAACCCTTGTATCATAATCTTCTATTATTACTTTCTCTTGCTCAATATGTACAATATACATATATATATATATATATATATATATATATATATATATATATATTGAATAGAGAAGATTTTGTATGCCACCCAAAAATTCGATGTCGTGATTTCACCGGAAATATATATTTTGAGATCTCCTGGGTCCGAAAAAAACCAGTCTTTTTTAGAAAGCGTTTGTGTGTGCGTCTGCGACTAGCAGAGCACAAACATGAAAAGACTGTTAAATACCAAACTTGTATTTAAGTTTAGTATCTTCTATGGATGCACTACGAAGACTCTCAAGAAAATTCCCCACCACAAACTACACTTTAGGTTTTAGATGAACATTTTTTTGAAAGTTTTGTTTTGCTCAAAAATGTCTTAACGATTTTTATTAAAATGCAATATATTAAAGATATTTACATTGCAAATAAAATGAATATTTTGAATTTTCTGGAAATAGTCTGTTGACCTCCTTATTCTAGATAACCTCTTATTCTGATAAATGCAGAATTTTGATAATGGTTAAACCGAAAAAGATAGACAAAAACTTACTACGCAAAAAATGTAGATGTCGTTAAAACACGCATTTTATGTCAGATACATTTTTGATGTAGATTCGACCATTTCTGAGACGTTCCTAGTTATTGGTTTCAGTTTTAAACTTTTCCGAAGATAAGGAAATCGACGTTTCATCTTTCTTGTTTTATGTAGGCAATGTAAAGCGAACCGAACCTCAATTGGACCAACTTTTAAAGGATTTGACTATGGATTTTGTGTAGTGAATTCCCTTATGTCCGTTTTTCTTACAAGGAAGCAAATAATAAGATAATTTCTGCTAATGTTTACCTTGATTAACATGTTGTAGATCAAATAGTAATCTTTTGTAAGGTAAGTTGTTTATGTAACAGTTAGAGAAAGTCATGTCAAAGGAACACATCAGATTTCTTTCATATAAATATTTTTATAAATTATCTTAATAGAAATCTGATGTGTTCCATTCACATGCTTTTCTCTACATCTCTGAAACAAATTATTATGAAAAAGCTTATCATTCTCTCTAGTTTATGATAATCGAGATAAACAATAACAGATTTTGTCTTAATTTCTTGCTTCCTAGAAAGTAGAAAGAAAATAAGGGAATACATTAGGCTAAAGTGATAGTCAAATCTTTTAAAAGTTGCTTGCCATGTGGTTGAAAACCGTTTCAATGAAAGCAAAGAGTTTAAAACTTACCATATGAGAAATGTTTAAGTATTTTAAATCTAAAAAAAAAAAAAATCTATATGACATACATTGTGTTTTTTAACGTGAGCTAAATTTTTGTGTAGTAACTTTTTGGGCTATAGAAATGGAAATGGATTTTTATTTATGGACGCTCATTAACTGCTGTGGTTCTCAGCGTCCCATTCTACATATATTGGGCGTCAAAGAACGCTTAATTTTGCTCAGAGGCCTATCAGGCTTGGAGGCTCTTTAACATGCCGTAAATCTACGACACGGGACCAACGGCTTTACTTCCCTTCCGAAGGATGCCATACTTAGGGTTTTTTACGCCCGATAAAATCTATCGCCCTCCGCCGGGTTTGATCCCGCGACAATGGGTATATGAAGTTAGCATGGTAACCATTACATCGCAGAGGGCCATTTTTTGTCTATGTGTTACGATTTACCAGTTATGCAAAATTCAGCAAAATTCATCCAGAATAAAGAGGTCTTCAGAGGCTATTCCCAGAAAATTTAAGATATGCCTCTTATTTGCAATATAAATATCTTTAATATGCATTACTTTAAACAAAATCGTTTTCGATTTTTTTTATGTAAAGGGTTGTTTGGGATGGGGGACTTTTCTCAAAATCTTATGTCGCATCCCTGAAAGATGCTAAACGTAAATACCAAGTTTGGACTTTTGGTGTTTGAGTTATGTGTTCACAGACACATGGGCACACGACCTTAGGGACACACACGGACCTTTTTTACATTTTATTTTGATTCGGGGGACCCTAAAACGTGTATTTCCACTGAAATCTCGGTATCGAATTTTTGGTTGATGTATATAATACCTTCAGTATACACTGTGTACGTAGTACGTGCAGAGAAAGTAAAAATCGAGTCAGCTTAGAGAAAACAAAAGTGAAGGAAACCTTTTCCATGTGAAGATTAGTTGAAGATGGGGGACTGTTTTGTAGTATGCATATTGTTTTCCGTAGCGACAGTCACTGTGTCAGGTATTCATGAAGGTATCGACCCAACTTTGTGTGACAAAGCTACGCTGTAGACTGCACTTAGTCGCTGGAGCTTTCTTATTCTGGTAAAGAGTTTTAACCTGGAGAACAGGTCCGATTGAGGAACAAACAAGCTTCACGAAGCCGGTAATGAGAACGAGATACGGGAGCTAGACGGAAAAAAACAGTAATTAGTTCCTGGGAGCAGGAAAAGTAATTACATTCTCTCTGGAACGGAGCAGAATAAGTCTGTTAACGGTGTAAACGATACCTACACACTTCCTATATACTCCTGCCTTCTTTCTTATATCGTGTACACACCAAACAAAACCTTTATTGCCTCCTCTAATTCTTAACTTAACCCCGAATGAGACTGCTTCCGTGGTCGAGTAACTGACTTCGCATCCGGGTATCCCGGGTTCGATTCCCGGCTGGGGCGGGGAATTTTTCTTAAGCCAGAATTATTCCCTATCCCCCACAGAGTCTGGAAGTTTGTATCTGAGTGTGAATGTGTGCGTGTTTGAGTAAAAACAAAAATGATCTAAATCAACGTAAAAGAACCTATAGACAACGAGTTGTTTCAAGTGGAAAGCCCCCCGATATGACCTTAGATGTTAAAGGGAGCTATATAAATGAAACAATAAAAAAAAAATCTGATGTGTTATATACACATAGCTCTATATCCATTCTAATGCAAACTAATAAACTTTCTCTACCTACTCAGTAACAAATTTTGTTACAAAATCTTATTATTCTGTCTGTTTCTCTATCTAGACCAACATTAGCAGAGTTGGCCTTTTACTTATTTCCTTTAAATAGAAGGGAACTATTGGAATACGCTAGTCAGATCTTTTAAATGCTGACGATAAAAGGCATGGCCAGGAATAAAAAAAAAATTGAAATGAATGGAGACTGCCCGTTTGAGAAAAGTTAAGTATTTGAATATTGTAACCAATAAACAGGAATATCTCGCAAATCAACTTTACAAAAAAATGTGTATTTTAAGAGATTTACATTTTCTGTGCAATAAGATTTTGTCTACCACTTGTATTATACCAGTTATGCAAGTTTATTCAAAATAAAAAGGGCTATTACCAGAAAATTCAAGATATGTTTTAATATTTGTAAATATTTTTAACTTACAGTGTTTTAATCAAAAGTTTTAGAGCCATAATGAGAAAATATAAATTTTTGAAAAATCTCCCATGTTTGGTGTGCGGGAGGTTTTCTTGAAAATCTTAATGCTGCATCCTTGAAGTTTTGGAACTTAATACGAAGTATGTCCTTTAATCGACTTTCTTTTTTGCGCTATGTTGTCCTCAGACACACACAAAAATGCTTTTCTGGACTCAGGATACCAAAATATGTATTTCCGGTAAAATCTCGACGTCGAAGTTTTGGGAGGAATACAATAAGTACCTTCTCTATCCACTGTGTACATTGTACATTTGGGCCAGAGAAAGTAAAAAAAAAAAACTGACGTGTTACATTCATATGCCTCTCTGTCCATTCTTTAGCAAACTAATATGTTCCTTTCACATGACTTTCTCTATCTATTCGGTAACAAATTATTTTTACTAAAGATTATTTTTCTATCTGCTTCTCTAATCGAGTTAAACATTAGCAGAAGTGGCCTTTAACTTATTTCTTTGTAAGTAGGAGGAAAATAAGGGAATACGATAGGCTAAAACGATTATTCAATCTTTTAAAAGCTGTCGATATACGGTTCTCTGTGCATGGCCAGAAGAAAATAAAAGAGATATGAAACGAAGTATCCGTTTGAGAAAAGTTAAGTATTTCAAAATTGAAATCAACAACTTCCAGGCATATCTCACAAATTAACTCCATGTAACATTATGTAAAAGACATAAACTGTATGTTTTAACAAGATTTACATTTTCTATCACTTATAGTATACCAGTTTTGCAAAAGTCAAGATGTTCAGAGGCTATTCCCAGGAAATTGAAGCTATATATATATATATATATATATATATTTGTAAATAGCTTTAGCTTACGGTATTTTAATCAAAATCTTTAGAGCCATTTATGAACATTTTTGAATTTCCAATGTAAAGGCTAGTTTGGTGTGGTGGGAATTTTATTGAAGATAAAAATGTTTGCTAAAAAGATTTTTTTAAATTTATGGCACCCTAAATGTGCATTTTCGGTGAAATCTCGTTATCGATTTTTTGGTTGGAATGCAATACTTTCTCTATGTACTAAGTACGTGCCGAAGAAAGTGAAAATCAATTTTTGTATATCTTCCTTTTCAATTGAGATAAGCATTTGCTGAAATTTTCTTATTTCATAATTCTTTATAGATACAATAGAAACATCCTGTTCCTTTTAATGAGAAGAAGAATTAACGAATGACGACTTCCCATATGAGACACCAATAACAGTTATATCTTGGAAATGGTAAACTTCATGAAAAATGTATATGATATAAATTGTGTGTTTCAACCAGAATGAAGGGCAAATATCTTTAGTTTACGGTATTTTAATATAAATCGTTAGACCATTACTGAGAAAATCAAAATTTTCGAAATTTTTTCCATATTAAGGATTATTTGGAATTTTGTGTCGTATCCTTGGATACTAAACTTAAATAAAATGTTTTGTATTTTACTGACTTTTCGTTTTTGAGTTCTGACATATCGATACACATACTGATCTTTTCAAAAAATGCAATCCTAAAACGTGTATTTTCTGTGAAATTTCAGAATAGAATTTTTCGTTGCGTTGCAACACTTCTCTGTCTATGTACTGTGAACTAAGTAGAAAAGTAAAAATGACAAGAGTATTGAAAGATTGAAACTAACATCTCAAAAGTAACAAGTACCAAAAAACTTTAGTTGAAATACGTGGTACAGATCTAATTTCTTGTGTAGCAATTTTTGTATCTAACATATTTTACTACTTATGCATAGTTATGTAAAATTGTTTGCGAATGAGGAGGACTTTAAAGGCTATTCTAATTAAATTCACAATACGCATTTTATTAGTCGTTTTACATTTTAATCAAACGTATTAACATTTAGGAGCAAATAGTAGTAGCAAATAGTAGTGGGTTTTGTTTACTGAGAAGCCTAGTGTCGTAGCTTTAGACGACAATGAATTTAAATACCAAGTTTGGTATGTATCCAAATTTTCTTTTTTGAGCTTTATTGCTCGCACGCATGCAGAGATACTCTTGTAAAAATGCATTTTATTAAGGGGCCCAAAACATGTATTTTCAGTCATATTTTCAGATATTACTTTGAATGGAATGCGATATCTTCTCTACCCACTAGGTGTATTCGAGTAAAAAGAAAACAGATGAGTTACAGTAATATAACTGTTTTTGTACACTCTTACACAATCTACCCTTAAAAAAGCAAAGCTTATTTTTCGATATACTCAATGTTAATGGAGCTAAAACATTTAGAGAAATGGTTTCATTGCACATTCGTTGCTCGCGTATGTGTATGTGAATACCATAATTCAAAAGCATAAAGAGGAATAATACAAAAAATCGCTTTTATTTTCTCTACAATGTAGGATACGTAGGTGAAGGATTATATTCCACCAACAAATTTGATGCCGAGATTTCATCGGAAATATCTGTCTTGAATCAGAAAAATAGTAATAGTAATAAAATTAATCTTTAGAAAACAGTCCGTTGTCTGTTTTTATAACGGGCATAAATCGAAAACGGAAATCGGGTAAATAGCAACTTTGGTATTTAAATTCAACATTTTCCAAGGATGTAATACGAAGATTTCCATGAAACCTCTCCACCCCAAACTATCCTTTACAAGGAAAAAATTCCGGAAAAGTTTAGTTTTTCAAAAATAGCTCTGACGATGTTGGTTACACTACCATATGTTAAAGAGGTTTTTATAATAAACATGTATGTTGATCTTTATTGTGAGTGCCTCTGAAGTCCTCATTTTGGATGAGTTTTTTTAACGATAAACTAAGAGATACAAAAAAACTTACTACATAAACCTGTAGATGTGTCCCAAAACACACAATTATATCTTGGTTTCAGTTTTAAAATATTTATAATATTTTCAAAAGGGAACGTTCGTTTTTGTTTCTCCTGATCAAGCATAACAAATGACTTTTAAAACCATCACATGTGGTCGGCAGTTAAAAGATTTCACTATCACTTGGTAGTTTTTTTTCCTAAGTGCTTGTGAGGAAATATGTAATGAAACTGTTTCTATGAATGTTAATATCGATAAATATGTAGTAGACTGAATAATAAGCTTTTATAAGAGTGCAATGTGAATATATCACGTCAGATTTGTTATTAAAGTTTAGGTCATCTTTTCAGTCTTCTGTATCTTTCTTGTAGTTACAAGAACTGTGTAATGAAACTATTTCTGGAAACGCTTATCTCGATTAACATGAAGTAATTATAAAACATTGACATACATTTGTATTTTATCAAGATTACATTTTTTGTCTATTTCTTACGGTTTTCCAGTTATGTAAAACTCTTTCAGATGAAGAGAACTTTAGAGACTATTCCTAGAAAATTCAAATCTGCACTTTATTTGTCATATAAGTATTTTTAATAGATGGCATTTTAAACAAATGGTTATGCCATTTTTGAGAAAATCAAAATTTTCGAATGTTTTCTATTGTAAAGTTCAGTTGGCGTGGCAGTTCTTGAAAATACTGTGTCGCATCTTTGGAAGATGCTGAAATTAAATATCAAGTTTGGTATTCTGACTTTTCGTTTTGGGTTATCGTGTGCAAGACTTAGGGACACATTTCATACATATGCACATATGGGCATTTTTCTAAAAATGCTTTGTTTTGGATTTAGGAACCCTAAAACGTGTATATGCTGTGAATTTTAAGTATCAAATTTATGGGTGGAAATGCAATACCTTCTCTACCTAGTACTATGTGCTAAGTAGAGAAAGCGATAAACGTTTGCAAAAATAGTTTGTAGGAACTGCATACAAATAAATTATTGATTAGAAAAAAGTTATGTTACATACACATACATTTTTTGCTTTCTCTACACGTACTATATACATAGTATATAGAGAAGGTGCAAATTCGATACAGAGATTTCACCGGAAATAAATGTTTTGAGACCCCCTGAAACCAAAAAAAAGCATGTTTAGAAAAAATGTGTAGAATGTGTGTGTGTGTGTGTGTGTGTGTGTGTGTGTGTGTGTGTTAGGGGGAGGGGCAGCATAGCTCAGAAATGAAAAGTCCGTTAAATGCTAAACTTGATATTTCAGTTCAGTATCTTCCAAGGATGCGACACGAAGCTTTTCAAGAAAATCCCTCCACCCCAACTACCATTTACATGGAGAACTTTTCTAAAATTTTGATTTTCTCAAAATGGCTGTAACGATTTTGATTAAAATATAGTACATTAAAATATTTACATGACAAATAAAATGTTTATCTTGAATTTTCTGGGAATAGCTGCTAAAGGCATTTTTTGGGATGCATTTTGAGGAATTTTGCATAACTGCTAAACCATAAGAGGTAGGCAAAAACTTACCACACAAAAAATGTAGAGTTTGTTTATTTACACAATTTATACTATGCAATTTTTGTGGAGTTTACCGTTTTTGAGATATTCCTTGTTATTGGTTTCAATTTTAAAATATTATACTTTTCTTATAAGGGAATTTGTCTACTGCTGGCCATATAAATAAAGGAATTTCAATTACATAGCAACCAGCTTTTAAATCATTTTACTACCGCTTTAGCCTATGGTACTCCCTTATTTCCCTTCTACTTACAAGGAAGCAAGCAATAAGACTATTTCTGCTATTTTTTTCTCGATTATATTGAAGTAAATGGAAGCATAAGCTTTTTAACTATAATTTGTTGCAAAAATGTAGAGAAATTAATGTAAATGGAACACCTCAGATTTTTTATAGAAGGTAAGGCGTTTAAGATAAAAGCACAAACAGCTGTGCAATAGCATGGCGAGAAAACAGCACTGGAAATGAAATAGGTTTTTTGTAGGTAAATCGCATTTTGTTGGTTACAGATAAGGCTGTACAGTGACAGGCGATGTGAACGTGACGTTTCCATGGCAGCAAGGACAGTCCTCAGCATCCCTAAGGGTTTGGCTCCTGGCCGTGCCCTTATCTATACGACAAGAAAGCTATTTCCTATCTCACAAGTTTCTTACAGTCGAAGCAAAAACCTACCAGTGCGGAAACGTGTATCTGCTTTTTAGAACTAGATAAATTGTTATTGCTCTTGAAAGGCGAATCTGAGTTTAAAACATTTCACTCTAAAAAGTTGGTTTACATTTATTTTTTGAGAATCTGGCTATTACAGTCACACGACTTTCTCTATCCAATATGCTTTATTTTCGTAACTATACTACAAATTGCTTACAAATAACACAGGAACACAGAGGGGCTAAAACTACAGTCACTTGTTTAAAAAAATCTGATATACTATATCCACATGACCTTCTCTACCTTTTTCTGCTACCAAATATTCTTACAACCAATTCTTCTATCTACCTCATGTCAAACGAGATAAACATTAGCAGAAATAGTTATATTTCATATTTACTTTTAGTTGCAGGGGGGAATGAATGAATATTATACACTAAAGTGGAAATCAAAGTTTTAAGAGCAGATCTCTATGTGTTAGCTGTAAAATTCCGGTAACCTTATATGATTAGGATGAGATTTTCCATTTGAAAGAAGCATAAGCATCGAAAATTTAGCCAATAACAAGGAATATCTTAGAAATGATTAACTCCACACCGAAAAATATCGGACATAAATTGTCAGCTTCAACGAGATCTACTATTTTGTGTAGTACGATTTTGTCTATCTCTTACGGTTTACCACTTATGCAAAATCAATCCAAAATTAAGAAGACTTCAGAGGTTATTGTCAGAAATGGAATATTTGTACTTGGCTGGCCCCGTAGCTCAGACGGTAGCTCAACTGCATGCTGTGGAAGAGGCTCGGTTTGATTCCCGGCAACAGGAAGGGATTTTTTATTTAACCCAAATTATTTCCTTTCCTCCCCAGAGTCTGGAAGTATAAATGAGTGCGTGTAATCTAATGAATAAAAATCTGACGTGTTCCATTCAAAGGCTTTCTCTATATCTCTGTCACAATTATTGTTAAAAAGCTTATTCATGTATGTACTTCATGCTAATAAAGACAAACATTAGCAGAAGTGGTCTTATTACTTGATTCTTTGCAAGTACAAGGGAAATTAAGGAATACGCTAGGCTAAAACGATAGTCAAACGTTTTAGGATTTTTAATTGTTATTTAGTTTATATACTAAAATATTAAATTGAGTTTAAAGGTTTTAGAAAAATGATGGAATTATTGATCCTATTGATGAAGTAATATTTCATGTGCTTTGAATTTTCTGAAACTTCATATGCACAGTCTGAAACGGCGGCTTTCCCTTAGAGATTAACTTTACAAATATTTGGAATGCATGCCCTTTTGTGTTTTTTATTTGGTACTTCTTCAAGCTTTACGGTCGATTCCATGTGCACTGAGGTGGAACAGCAAAGCAGTTGAGGAGAAATGCCCATTCACTTCAAAATCCTCAAAATTGCCGTAGAACGTTTTCCACCCCTTCTCACGTTGAGATTAGTTTTTGTGATACTACCATTCAAGGTAGGTATTAAGAGAACAGCACTTGCAGTGTTATTTCGCTAAAGTATTAAGGAAAGAGGTCAACTTATGCCTAAAGCCTCAAAATTGGCTACCACTCAATATTTTCCACTCACTCTCCCGTTAGATGTGTTTTTCGTGATACCGCTTTTAAAGTAATGTTCCTCTTGTCCTAAATATGTGTACAAATTTTATTAGAAATAATTCAACAGTGCAGAATCTTATAAAAAGCATACACATGCATAATGGTTTTATATACAGAAACCGAGCAAGGTGGCACTGCGGTAATGTAGGTTACACTCATTTGGGAGCGAACGGGTTCAGGGTCGCCAGGCAATTGCTGGGAAGATTCATTACATCCCTCGAGATTCTTGTCCATCATTTCCGTACTCAGCACTTTCTTGAAATCCATTTTAGGGTTGAAGGACCGCGCGACATTGTTCGGCCGATTGCGGCTTGCCGGTGACTGTGTGCTCTGTGAAGCTTTCTTCCTGGCGTTGAAGTAAGACCACTTGTCAAAATCCGCCTTCGGATTATTCTGAGCGGGTGCCTTTCCCACCGCAGGCTCGGGGCTTGTGGGTACAGCCAGGGCACTTTCAATCTGGAAGCGTTAAGGACTTTGTCCATGCTTGCGCCCGCCGACATCCGGATCTGGCCACCAGTCTATTCCCTAGCCCTTCCTCCCAGGAGTTACGTAAGTTGCTAATCTAAAGTTTTGAATGCGGTCAAAGATAATTTATTATATACCTTCATTCTGTTTAGTTCAGACGTGCTGGAATATATAGTGTAACAAATGTCTTTATTGACTAAAAATTAGTTACCAATAAAGTCTTTAATTCACTGCTGCACACAAATCACTCGGCGCGTAGACAAGTTGACGGCTTTCTCCTCACGTCTCTACTTGCACGCCAGCCGCGCTAATACTCCAATCGAAGTGTGACTCACGGTACTCAGGTCACTACACACACCGTTGGCTTGCAATTCTTCCTTTCTTTTTATAACTAGAAATAACGTCACAGAAGATTCTGAGAAAATGTGGAAACAGAAGCTACTGGACGTTTCTAGCATGTGCAGGCTGATGTTTCATGTTGCAAGGCTTCTGGTTACTGGAGTATTACTTCCGTGTTTATACATTCCAGGCCCACCGCCGCATTAAATAGCGAACTGGGAGCGGCCGCATACGACAATATTGCCATAAGTTCTGTCAGTATTTTCAATGCATATACTACTAAAAATACTATGCAAATACATTAATGTACGCATATTCTGAAAGAACACAAAAATACTACAAAATGAGCATGCTGTCATTCAAAATTATCGTTATATGTGGCAACACAGCGGCTAAGACGTTGATGCCACTTGTCAATAGCTGCACGTATCGTGTCCTGTGTAATTTTCTTAACAGCTGAAGTGATTTTTTTTTTGCATCTCAATATTGCTGTGCCGCTTTTTATATGGTATTGTCTGGAGCTTCTGCCACAGAGAATAATCCAATAGATTGAGGTTCGGACTTCCGCTAGACCAGTCAGCAGCAGCGATGACTGTGGCACATTGGTTTCCAACCACTGTTGTGTGGTTTTTGCTTTATGTGTTTGCTCTCCCCATATGTCGTTAACAAAGCCTGGGATCAAATCCGGCGTAATATCCTTTAATTTTTCAGTTAGCAAATGCCTTGTGTATCTCTTATGCTTTACGAGGTACGTCCAGAAAGCAAGTTCCGTTTGGTAATAAAATTAAATTGTGTACAGATACAGAATAATTATTTATTGTACAAAATTCTACAACTTTAACTACTTTTCCACATAACTGCCAAAATTTTGCAGGCATTTGTCATATCGTGGCACAAGTTTTTGTATACCTTCTTCATAGAAGTTTGCCGCATGTGTCTTCAAAAAGTTGGAAACATTTTCTTTCAGTTCTTCGTCATTGTTGAAGTGTTAACCGCAAAGGAAAGACTTGAGATGTAAGAGCAGATGAAAGTCATTAGGAGCGAGGTCAGGGCTGTACGGAGGAAAATTACGAAATTTCAGTTTTTCGGTAACAATTTCATGAATTCGTGAGCTTTGGGGAAAGTCCATAGCGAGAGCACTAATTGTAAACTTGCAGTTTTCCTGGATCTTGTCATCAATCGCGTGAACCAGTTCTTCTGTAACCAAAGATGGACGCCCACTTCGTTCTTCATCGTGCACTTCACTACGTCCTTCATTGAACTGTTGGACCCATCTTCTCACCATTGAATCACTCATCGCATTTTGTCCGTAAACTCCGCAAATTTGCCGATAAATTTCAATTGGTTTCACTTTCCTAGCATTCAGAAAACGAATCACAAGCAATCTGATTTCACAAGCGGCGGGATTTTCAATCAACACCGACATTGTAAACAAGCACAACAAAGCGTATGTGGCTGACAACGATCTCAAAATGGCGCACGTTTCTTCTCCTTGATACAAAGCGTCTACTGCGCATGTGCGGAACAGCGATCGCAGAATTACAGCGGAGATAAATTGAAACGGAACTTACTTTCTGGACGTACCTCGTATATGCATTAACATGTGAATAATCCTTCAAAATACATGACATTATTCGTGAAGAGATGTTCATTTCACGAGACAATTTTGTTTGTTTACGCAAAGGATTGTGTCAAATTCTTGCACGAAGAGCGTTCACAACTGCTGTTGTGCGTATATATCTGGAATGGCCAGATCTGACGCGCTCAACATTTGCACCCGTTTCTTTAAACCATGCTATTGTCCGAAACACAAATCGTTTATTAACGTCCAGAGGTTTCAGCGACGAAAAAAATGCCTTATCTCGCTTTCCACAACAAAAATGACGCCAATCCAACGATACGATTTTCATATATCCCTACTCCATCTTTTTCTCTTGCCTGCTACAGGCACACACAAGTCGGATCCTCGCGGAATAGTAAAGGTGACCTTGTGGGCGACAATATACAGCGTTGCCACTTTTATTCATTCACAATTTGCATACTACAGCACGTTTATATTTTACTGACCGAACTTATGGCAGTACTGCGCATATGTATGTGTGAGTTAGTGTGGGTGTGTGCACACTCTTTAACTGCAAGTTCCATTCTACATTTAGCGTAAAAATCACGTAATTTTGCTCTGAGATCTTTATCAAACTAGGGGTTCTTTCACATGCCATAAATCTACGACACGAGATCACTGGCTTTGTTCCCTTCCTAAGGAAGCCATGCTAAGGATTTTATGCCTGAAAAGAAATCCATTGCCTTCAGCTGGTTTTTTACCCGCGACCTTGGAGGCTAGCTTGTTACTCTTAAGTCACTGCGAGCGATGGGCTGGAATACTTAAGATTATTTTGTGATTGTCTTTATTTAATATCATTTGTTTTCTGCAGGAATAAATAATGCAAATTCGGAATAGCCGAATTTCAGAGTAATTGGTGAATAGAAAACAGTACAACTCGTAGGTGCAATCACAAGGAAGACGAAAATTAATGTTTATACATTTCAGTATTTTCTAATGTAGTAATAATGTCATTAATTGAGAATAAGAAAGCTTAAAATGTGTTTAACATTCTACTAGCTGAGTTATATTAACCTCAGAGCAAACGAAGCAAAAGGCATAACAACAGTGTTCACCAAATATTGCTCATGAGAGAAAGATATTAAATCATGAACTAAACTGTACTATACAAGAGCAACTTTTGCTTACATCTGACACATCACGAACAGGTTCCACAACCGAAGACTCTAATATGGCGTAATGTTAACAAATGTAGCTCACCAAAAAACTTCTGACAATGCTTATTGAGGTTCTGCCTTTCTACTCTACAATTTCCTGCACATTGTTTTTCCGCATCCAATTATATACCAGGTGGCCCAAACAAGCCAGCCTTTGCAGTTTTATGTTCCCCCGCATACATAATTGCAAAAGGGTTGCCGCATCACTGATGTTCAAAGGCGCAGTACAGGTACGAAGCGAAATGTCACTGAGGTAGTGCTGCTCTCTGCATGTGTTTGCTTCGTGGTTTCGTACCGAAGCCGCCTGCTTGAACTTTGAGTCATATAACAGCTAAAATGTTCACCAACTAGGAATACTCGGATATGGTTAAGAGCTATAGGTACTCAAATGAGGGTAGAAGGCTGCACTATATTAATATAAACTATTCCATAAACCTATATTAAAATATATTAACGTCGTTTTCTGACGCGAGCTCTGCATTCTGCTAGGTTTTGGGTCAATGCTTTTGCTTTCTTCTAATTTTTTTCTTTACTTAATGTTCGCAGAAATCCCATATCTGTGTTCTATATACCAGCCCTGGGGTAGTCAGTCTCTTATTGGTTTGGATTCAATTCGGCACACCGCGCGCCTATGAGCAAAGTTCAGGCCTAGGCGAGTCGCAAATTGGGATGAGCACAGAAATATTTCACCAAAATGGCTGGAAGGCATGCTTTATAACGATGGTTCACCAGTCCTATTGGTTTGACGGCAAAAGTATAATATTGTACGATACACAGTGTGGGGTAGGTTTCATCCCTACACTGTGCACACTAATTTTACTACTAAAAAGATAACTATGGCTGTGAAAGGAAACCTAAGGGTTACCCAAACTGATTTGACTCACCTGGTACACTATGAAGCTTGTAGTTTTACACTTTAAAATAAATACTCTGCATTGGACTTATCACATCAGCAGCTCAGATGAACAAGGCCAAATAACAAAGCTGATAAGACCCTTCTGACCCAGATACTGAAGCTTTTATAATCAAATCCAAGCTTACACCAGCATTGCTTTAGGGGAGCACAGCTAAGTCAGCCGTTTGAAATGTTGAAACTTATACCACATTACCTTCTTATTAATTGAAATCTAATTTATTCAAAATGACCGCATCAGGTACTCTACAATATTCAAACATTGACCTATGAATATAGGTCAGTTTCAGACGAAGGAGGGACAGGAAAGAGGGGAGCAGAACACAATTAAGTAGAATGCTAGCATTAGTTAAGGGGGTGGGGACTCCATAGAGGTAATTTACAACAAAATGAATAAAATGAACCTTAACAAAATAAACCAGGGCACTATCATTTGGCAGGACGCCGCGTACTCGACTGTAGAAGTATACGATTAAGATATGATGGATAATTTCAGACACATCGTTGTGGAAACACTAATAACAACTATCCTTATATTTAATGAAATACTTTCCATTATTTCATAAAAAATCCCATGCAAGGTTTGTGGAAGGAAAAGCGCATAATTACGGTACAATATAAGTATTTGTTATTTAGCTATTAATGTCACATTGTTATTATTGCTATTTCTATTATTATTATTATTATTATTATTATTATTATTATTATTATTATTACCACTACTAGTATTTATTCGTTTATTACAGTAAACCCCGCTTAATCGAAACTCAGCTTAACCTAAAGAGCGGCAGAATAATAATAATAATAATAATAATAATAATAATAATAATAATAACAACAACTAAAGAAAGAAATACGAGATGTTCAAATTTGCGCCGTGAATATTGCTGCGTCATTTTCCCTCAATCTTAAATTTTAATACAGGTTCTTGGTTTTATATGCAGTTAAATCCACACCCCCTATCCCAATCCCCCAAAAAATGTGTATTCTTATAAAAAGTACTAAATGCTTGCACATGTATTCAATGCGAAGGTCCTTTTTTTTTTTTTTACTGTTGGTGTTGGTCAATGTTTAAGATTTCACCGGAAAGAAAATTCAAAGCGTCAGCAGAGAGTGACAGAAGCCGCGGGATTAAAACAGAGAAAAGAAAGGCTGCAAATTGGTATTAAAATATTAATGAAAAATATTGACTTACGGCGCTATAGAAATACTTTTTTAGATTGCGTTATAGAAAAAAAAACTGCCAATCAACACCAATGAATACAGTGCTTATCAAACGGTGACGTAATATAGCTGCTTACTAGCGTTGCGAGAAGAAAGTTTAGAAAGAAATTACGACTGTATGACATATTTTTGACATTATAATAGCAGTGGTCATCATCTTCTTCCTCCTAACAAAACTGGGAGGATTATACCGCCATTCCAGAGATTTTTCCCTGATGGTCTATAGTTCAAGATCGCTCGGGGAATTCTGTTTCTGAGCATACGCTTGACGTGCTGGAACCAATTTTCTTGATATTGATGAATATACTACATGACAGGTTCTATTCCCAGTTGTTGTAGGATATCTTCATTTTTTTGATTTAGTGAAGCCTGCTGTTGGCGTATAAACTTCATTTCACCCGCAATAATTCTGTTTTCATCACACTTTCATAACGCCCAAGCTTCGCTGTCATAGCAGAGAACTTGACAAGGCAATTGCGGATATGCTTTTGAGTTAACGAAGGTCTAGATTGGGTAAAAGGGAAAGTTTAAAATCAAGATAATTAAATCAATTAAATTTTCCTAAAACTGTTTTTACTTTCTGTATACGTACTATTTACATAGTGTATACAGAAGGTATTGAATTGCACCCAAAATTGGATACCAAGATTTCACCAGAAATATATGCTTTGAGAACCCCAGGAATCCAAAAAAGCATTTTTAGAAAAATGTCAGCATGTGTATCTGTCTGTATGTCTATCTGTGTGTCTTGTCTGTCAGTTTGTCTGTCTGTCTATCTGTCTGTCAGTGTGTGTCTGTGGGCAGCATAGCTCAAAAACAAGTCCGTTAAATATCAAATTTGGTATTTAAGTTTAGTATCTGCCAAGGGTGCGACACGAAGATTTTAAAGAAAATCCCCCCACATTAACTACCCGTTACATGGAAAAATTTAGGAAAATTTTGATTGTCTAAAAATGGCTAACGATTTTGATTACAATGTCGTATATTAAAGATATTAACAAGACATGTAAAATGTATATCTTGAATTTTCTGGATATATTCTCTGAAGATATCCTTATTCTAGATGAATTTTGGAGAATTTTGCCAAACTGTTCAACCGTAAGAGATGGACAACAACTTACTGCACAAAAATGTAGAGCTCTTTAAAACACACAATTTATGTTATATACTTTTCTGTGTAGTTGATCATTTTTTGAGATATTCCTTGTTATTGGTTTCAGCTATAGAATACTTATACTTTTCTCATACGGAAATTTGTCAACTCCTTTCCGTACAAACAAAGGAACTTCAATCATATAGCAAGTAGCTTTTGCCTATCACTTTAGCCTATGCTACTCCCTTATTTCCCTTCTACTTACATGGAAGAGGATTTCTGTTAATTTTTTCTCGATTAGCATTAAATAAATAGAAGAATAAGCTTTTTAACAATCATTTATTGTAGAGATGTAGAGAAAGTCATGCGAAGGAACACATGACATTTTTTATACAAATTTTGCTCCGTACCGGTTCTTTGGAATAGACTTTCTTACGTTTGTTTTCGGTGCGAATATTTCAATATGATATTTATTAGCGATTAATATTAAATTAAATATTGATTGTTGTAAATCATCTTCTGAACTAGCTAGCAAGGCTAGATCAATGCAAAATTCAGAACGTTGTAAACTTCAATTTGTAGATATATGGTCATGCCTTGTGTTTCTAAATTCTCATACTATTGCATTTACCAGGTGGCCCATTGATCTATATTTAAGTGTACAGATAATCCTAAATGCGCTATAAGAGTTGCAGATCTCAAAAGGGCTATTTTAAGTTGAAACCAATAACTGGGGAATTGGCTGAGCGACCTCTCTTGATTATTAGCGGAGATGGTAAGCGGGTCGCGCTCAATCAGAGAGGTAAAATGAAGATCACGCTCGCCATTACTCACTGGCCGGTATTAGCTTTAAATAGCCTCTGTTCACTTCAAATACGGGGAAGCTGGTGTAAATATTGAGTAGAGAGGCGAGAGAGGACATCCTTATTTGAGACCAGTAAAAGTTTGTAACCGTTTATAGATTTTCTCTCCCGTTTTAACAGAAATGAAAGCTTCTTAATCTATATTTAAAATATTATCAGCTATTTTCGATGGAGTATTATTATGTAGTGACATTTCTATAACTGTATTGCGATGTACGTGTTCTTTAAATTAATAAATGATATATATGTTTCTGGATTAACTTCTTGGTGTTTCTCTTTCAAAAGCTTCATTATGAAATATCTATCACAGCAAGCTTTTCCTCTCCTAAGTCCATTAAGATCTCCCAAAATTACTTTGTAATAATTTAATTTATTTTTGATCATGTTGGAGAAAATTGTACAATCGATGCTGAACAATTAATTCCTCTATATTTACTGTAGTCAGTTTTAGTTCCTTTCTGATGTGTTTTCACAGATATAGTTAAAACACATACACATACAGACTGAAATGCACTTATTCAAATTCCAGACCCTGGGCACACCATGAAACTTTCTTATTCAAAGAAGCATTTCTGGAATCCACCCGGAAATCCAACTCAGTAACCCTTGCTCAGCAGGCACATGCTCTATGGTTTGGACTTCTGAACTAGTCATATCATTTAATTTATTTGTTTTCAAGCGATGACCTTTGACTAGCATTCTCTGTCGGTTTGGAGTTTCCTTTACAACTCTGCTTAGGCAAACCTTTTGGCATTTGCAATATCCGGGATAAACTAACTTCACCGAAGGACGGTTTGTGTTGGCATCCCAGTAAAGAAAATACGAAATTTCAAAGCCAGCAAACACAACCACTTCTAAACTTTTCACTATCGCAAGTCTATAGAAGAAAATATAGAGATAACGTTTGATGTATTACATTCACATGAGTTTCTCTATCTAAGATTCTTTATTGTTTTAAAGCTACTACAATGTATTCCTAAGAAACCTTATAATAACCGAAATAAAACTTTGTGCAAGTAGCTTCATTAGACTTGTATTGTAAGTGTAAGGTAGGCACAGGAACCAGGATCGAAATTATTATGCTGGCTTTGAAATACCGTTGCATTACGACAAACAACTTAATAGAAGTACTACTTTAATTAACTACAAACTATCACAAATGAAAACTAATAATAATGTATATCTAGTTTATAACTGGTGCCACAGAAAAAATATTTAAAATACAATAAATATTTTAAAAATATCTCCAAATTTTGTGAATTAAGCTTTCGATGGTCAAACCATCATTCGAAATTGTATAGAATTCCTAGCAAATAAAGAGGACTTCACAGCAAATTTAGGATATAGATTTTGTTATATTAATATCATGAATAAATGACGTTATAATAAAAAGTTGAATCTATTTTTAATAGAATAAATATTTTGACAAGTTTTTCGTGTGAGGGATAGTTTGAAATATGCTACATCTTTGTAAGATACTGACATTTCATATTTATCCGGCATTTAATTTTACTTTCTCTACAAAGTAGTGTACTTAGTAAGTAGAGAAGGTGTTGTATTCCATTAAAAAATTCGACGCTCACATTTCATTGGAAGTATATATTTGAAGGCCCCCCAAAAAGAAACATTTTTAGAAAAAATCTCGCGTGCGTGAGTGTGTGTTTTCCGTGTGCGTAACTTTGATAATCCTAACTAAAAATAAACAAACAAACAAAAGTTAAATACGAACATTGATATTTAAATTCAACATCTTTAAAAATCCGACACAAGGATTATTGAAGGGAATCCATCTCAAATTATCCTTTACATGGAAGTTTTTCTAAAGTTTTGATTTACTCAATAAGGGCTAACGTTGTAAGTAAATACCATATGTTTAAGATATTTCCATTACAAACAAAATGCTTGTATTGAGTTTCCTAGGAATAGCATCCTAAGTCCGGTTTTTTCTGGATTACTTTTCGATAACGTTAAACCGTAAGAGATATACAGAATATTACAACATAAAATGTAGTTTTAATTAAATCACGCAATTGTGACCTATACCGCTTTTGTGAAGTTAACACTTTCCCAGATATTCCTCGGAATTGATATAAATTTTCCAATACTTATACTTTTCTCAAACAGAAAGTCGTCTTGCGTTGTTTTTAAAGCCCTAGCCATGCATAGAAGAGGGATTTTCCATGCCATCGCATAACAATCAGATTTTAGAACATTAACTATCATCTTATTTTTCATGCATGTACATTCAAGAAAATAAGAAATAAGACTATTTCTGTTGATGGTTATCTCTAGTAGATTGAATTAAATAGAAATATATGGTTTTATAAGAATAGTTTGTTGCAGAATAGGTTGTGAAAGTCATGTCAATAGAACAGATCAAACTTTTTTCTCTTTTTTGAGGGATTCGGGTAGGCACTAAAATATGTATTTTGCATCAATATCGATATTGAATCTTTGTGTATAACACGTTAATTTGTCTGCCTGATACTGAATGAGGGAGAGGGTTCAAAACGAGTCTAAACCAATGTTGTACATTAAGGGAACAAAGTAATTCACCTGCTATGTATTGCAGTATGGTAATTATTTTAATATTGTCTGCTAACTTTTAGGTAGAAATTATTTACTTATTTGTTTATATAATGCTCGGTCACAAAGTATTACAAACCTTTTCCTTCCCACATTTCAATATTCACCCCCTATCCCATCACACTTTCACAAATGAAACGGATATGATGTTACGTTAAGTAAACACAGTAAACATTCGTTTTATATCCGCATGAAAAGTTTCTCTTTCATTGCGAAACAGGATAGAGTCGAGAGAAAATGTTATATAAAAGCATATTCATCTCTTTTTAAAGTGATGACAGTAATGTTTATATAAAAGAGTTTCAATCAGTTAATGCACACTTTGATTTTTGCAGGAGGCTGAGATATGTCTCTGCTGTTTACAAAATAAATAGTTATATTATGCATTGATGTGTACACACTGAAAGTCATGCACAGAGCTTTGTAACAATAACCATGATCATTTCAGTAGAGCATGACGTAAGCATACAACTCTTTTTTGTTGTTATTACTTAATCTACCATGTGCATAGTAGGTAGAGAAAGTATAGCATTCCACCCAAAAGTTGGATACCGAGATTTCACCGAAAATACTTATTTTCAGGCCTCCTAGCTACAAGTTTTAACAAACTAACTGTGCGTGTGTGTGTCTGTCTTTGTCTCTCTCCCTGTCTCTCGCTCGCTCTCGCTCTGTATGTGACTGTTGAAAGTATAGCACAAAAATTTAAAGCTAGTAAAATACCAAACTTGACATTTAAGTTCAGAAGACTGCAACACAAAGATTTGCAAGGATATTCCTTGACCACAAACTAGCTTTTACATGCAAAATGTTCCAATTTTTTTTTAAATTTCTTCCACGATTTTGATTAAAATACCATATGTTCAAGATATGTTAATGACAAATGAAATATATATATATCTTGAATTATCTGGGAATAGCCTATTTTGACTTATCTGAGAATATCCATCTTCTGAATGACTTTTACATAACTGGTAAGCCATATAAGATAGATAAAATCTTACTACCCAAAAAATATAGGTCTTGTTAAAGCTCCCAATTTAGTCATTTATGTTATTTTGTTGAGTTAAATACAATATATTCCTTGTTGGTTTACATTTTCCAAGGCTTATTTTTCATCAAAGGAAGTATCCTCATTTCTGTTTCATTTTATATACTTTTTATTTTCTTTATTTACTCCTCGTCAAGCAAAGAGAACACATTTAAAAGTCATCGCATAACGTCCAGCTAGTAAAAGATTCGACTATAGCTTTGGCCTAGTGTATTGCATTGTATCTCTTGTACCTACAAGGAAATGAATAAAAAACTATTTCTGCTAATGTTTATCTCAACTAACTTGAAGTAGATAAACGAATAAGCCTATGTGAATGGAAAATGTAAGATTTTTTATTAGCTCTTATGTCTTCAACTGTGTTTCTGCTGTTTTCAGTTTTACTTATACCTACTTACATTTACAGACCTAAATGCGTTCATTCCAAAGGCATGAGTCGAATACGTAATTCTCTGCCGCACGAAGCACCAGCGCTGCGCACGTTAATGAGTACCGTTATTGGGAACGGTTGTTTGCAGTTTTTCCTTGGCCTTTCATTATAAACCAGAATTTACCGACCAGCTTTGTAAACACTTGAATACACCTTCATTTCCCTGTATCCTTCTTATACTCACAACGAATTGTACAATGAAACAATTTCTACATACGGTTATCTGGATTAACATGAAGTAGACAGAAAAATAACATTTTGTAGGAATTGTTTAATAGAAAATGTGTACGAATAGACGCTAGTGGATAGAGAAGGTCATATGAATGCAGCACATGTTTTGGTCCTGCGCAGATGCAGACGAGGTCTGCAGAGATTGTCAAATGCTCAGCTTGAGAAGTCTTGCAGCCCGGATGGAAGGGCAGAAACAGCAGACTTATTTTCAAAGCGACGAGGATGATGGTATGCTTGTTTTAAATACGTGTAAGTGAACTGGAACTAATTTAAGCTAGCTGGATCACACCCAAAATGCTTGTACCACGTGGGCGTGTCCATAGAAGTTAACTTCCTGGGTGTGGCTGAATAAACACGCGCATAGACCAGTAGCGCCCTTGCTTGGGGTGGATGCTCAACACAAAATAAATTGCTTTGTGATTCCCTCATCAGGAAGAAGCCAGCTAATCAAGAACATCAACCCTTCTCAGAAATAGTCCAATCAGTTTCTCAACAAATGTAGCTATACGAGGTAAATCAGCGACCTGCTAAACGATAGAAGCGCCTTAAGTCGCGCATCAACTGCTGTTCACTTGCGTGTTTATAGCCAGACAGAATCTGTACTGAATACAAAAACTGATTGGTTATTCTGGATTAAAGAATTGTAACAAAAAATCTCTTTTTATCCAACAACTGTTTATTTCTTTCACAAATTGGTTGTCGCTCGCCAACTACTGCCCACATTCGTGTTTAAAGATAGATATAGAAATTGTACTGAATGTAAAACCGATTGAAATTATTCTGCATTAAGGTATTGTAACAAAACTCTCTTTTTATCTAACAACTGTTTATTTCTTCCACAAACTGGTTATCATCCGCCAACTGGTGCTCACTTGCGTGTTTATAGACAGACGTAGAATCAGTACTGAATGCAAAACCGGTTGAAGTTATTCTGGATTAATCTAATGTAACAAAAGTTCTCTTTTTATCCAATTACAACTCTTTATTTCTTCCAGAAACTGATATTCATCTTCTGCTTACTTGCATAGAATAAGTACTGAATTCAAAACCGGTTGAAGTTATTCTGGATTAATCTAATGTAATAAAAACTCTCTTTTTATCCAACCACAGCTCTTAATTTCTTTCACAAACTGGTTACAAGCAGAAGCTACTAACAAACGAATGTCTTTCGTAACAATTGTGCCATATTGTTTCTTTTCAAAATTTGCTGCTGCGGCGATACAGCTCGCAACGAAATTGCCGTCGAACTCACTCAAATTGATCTGCTTTCAACTCCCACTGAAAACTGAACCTGGGCAGGACTTCGTTGTCCTTTTTATATCTGTTGGTCAGGTGACTGACTTTCCAGAAGCCGTCACACGTGCAATACACTGCAGGTGTTTACAAACTTACTCAGGCGTAACAATGTGGGCTTCGATGTCAAAGAACCTTCCGAAAAAAACACATGTCCATTTGCACAGTTACAGCTGCGTTTTGTTAAAAGAAATTGCTGCCGGCACACGAACGTTAACAATGGATGTCAACAATCAGCTATGCTTACGAAGTAAGCTGTAAACACATGTTCGGTGATTACGGCCGCAGGGCGTAGTCACTGTAAGTAGGGAAAACATAGGAATTACACTAGAGCTGTACAATTTCCTAGCCGTTAAAATCGTTTATCATCGTATCACGAATGACGCGACTGGAGCTCGCAGCTACATCAATACTGTTGTACGTATTTGTTCAAAGGACTGCCCGCCTTCCCTTCCCCCAAGATAATGCTTACAATGAGAAACAATATAGGTATACATATATGTAACGATTACCTTTCGTTACAAAAGATGTTCAAAATCATGTCCATCTGCATCTATACAACCTTGATTCTGTTTGTTCATATGATTGCACAGTCGTGCAGCCAAAATATTATAAAATTCACGGCAAGAAAAAGAAGAACTAGCTTGGAACAATGTTTCTAAGAGCAGTGAAAAAGCAGTGAAAAAGGAATATGTGAAATATGTGGTGAGAAAGAAAGTATAGAACATTATTTGATAAAACGCAACGAACTAGCAATATGGAGAAACAAGATTTGGAAGAAAAAAAATGGGGAAAAATGGAGGGGAAAGCTGTAGCTATAGGGAAGCAAGAAAAGAAGATGAGAAGTATAGGTGGGTTCTTGCAGAAAACCAGAGAAAAATGGGCCAGAAAAGTAAGGAGTGCAAAAGAAGAATACAGAGTGGAGGAGAGGGATAACAAAGATAAAGAGGGAAGGGTTGACAAGAGCTACTCGGGAGGCTAATGGCCTGGGTGCCATGCAAACCGAGGGAGCAAGAAGGCAATTGAAATTTGTACATAGTTTAGGTTAGAGAAAGAAAATTTTAAAAGCGAAGTAAAAGAAATTGTACAAATAAATATTCAATAAAAGCTATGCTAGATAATGTTTTCTAATTTTTCCAGCACATGGAGATTTGTAGAGGGTAGACAACGAGTGGTACAGCTTGCGCACTGTGACCTACATAGATATATTGTGGGTAACATCCCCCAGGAGGAACCAACAAAGTGAGAGAACAGCAGGGGGCCTCAGCCGGACCATACAAACGCGCGGAAATTCCTAATATTTCTAAGTCTGATGACCGCTCCCAATGCTGGAGAGAGCGATCACGCAACCAGTCGGCCTGGCAGTCTCTAGTCTCCACTGGGTATATTTATTTCCATTGAGCATGCATTAGCGCCATCTGCCCGGACCACAATACACTGTGAACCTAGAAGCACACCTGAGAAATGAGAAGGAAAGGGAATGAAGGGGAAATGATGAAAATTAAATTGTGGCAGATGAGAAACAACTCCAACATTCCTCTGCCAGCCCAGGAGAAACCACGAAAAACCAATGGGTCAGAGTAGGCGGTCGCCGAGGACCCAACGCAGTACACGTAACCGCGGCGCCACTTCGCTCGGTAGAAAAAAACTAAAAAATTACTCTGCCAACGAAAACACGTACTGTGAGACGGAAATTCTGTTGGAGTTTTTAGGAACGGAAATTTCTGTAAAAATTCAATAATCTACATACGACTTCGTTCGAACAAAACTTAACACAATAAACACCTGGTATTACAGAATATACCAACTATACACATTCACAAAGTGTTTCACTGAGCTGTGAACGTCGTGAACGAAGTCGCTCAACCCGATATCATATAATAGTGAGACATCACGGCTGTCAGTTTTGTTATTCAGACAAACAGGGTATTCACGAATTCTCACAATGAATTATTATTATTATTATTATTATTATTATTATTATGTTATTATTAATACGTTTAGACACATTATTTCCAAAATGTTAGTACTTAGAGTAATGATCTGGTATTAGTTTCCATAATGGATTGTTCGCTCACCTGAACGTTCCGTAATTCAGTGGAAGTAATCTTGACGTCACTTCTGTTCATGGAAACTTTGCGTTATCGATATGTCGTCAAAATATATCATTACATGGTATAAAAGTTTAAAATTGGCTTCCTAGAATATAAAGTTGGTCACAAACATATTAAAATGGGACAAACAGTGTTTATACTAGGTTCTGTTTAACGCTTCATGTATGGAAGTATTTAATTTACTATAGCTG
Organism: Hymenopus coronatus; assembly: GCA_030762935.1. Taxonomy (NCBI): domain Eukaryota; kingdom Metazoa; phylum Arthropoda; class Insecta; order Mantodea; family Hymenopodidae; genus Hymenopus; species Hymenopus coronatus. Next base: position 37,467,544 of record CM060897.1, read on the forward strand.
TAATATTCAAGTCTTTGATTCACATAGTAGTCCCATACAACACACACATTATATTAAGTAGATTAATATATTATATACTGATTATATACTATATTGGATTCTAACTGGCGCATCGGGTGCTGAATGGACGACTCTTTAAACCCAGAATAATAATTTCATCACTTGCATAAAAACGTAAACATATTTATCTAACTAAAAATCCTCCTACCAATCTAATTGATAACCAAAATACATTAATTAATATACAAAATGTCATTAAATATTCAAGTACCCGTAATAATCTATATCCACCCCGCATTAAATGCTTTTACAGTGATATAAAAGACATTTTACTTTCTCTATCACGTATATATGTACTATGTAAATGGTAGATGGAGAAGGTATTCTATTCCACCCAAAAAATTGATACGGAGATTTCATCGGAAATGCATGTTTTGAGACCCCTGAATAAAAAAAGCGTTTTTGGAAAAAAGGTCCGTTTGTGTATCTGTGGGTGTGTGTGCGCGTGTTGTGGGGAGTGAGTTTGTGTGTATGTGGATAGCATAACTCAGAAACAAAAAGTCGGTTAAATAGCGAATTTTGTATTTAAATTCACTATCTTCCAAGGATGTGACACAAAGATTTTCAGAAAAATCCCCCACTCCAACTACCTTTATATGGAACTTTTTTCGAAAATACTGCTTTTCTCAAAAATGACTAATGCTTTTTATTAAAATATCATATATTTAGGATATTGCTATTACAAACGAAATGTATATCATGAATTTTCTGGAAATAGCCTCTGAAGACCTCTTCATTCTGGATGACTTTTTTACTAGTAAACCATAAGAGCTAGACAAAAACTTACAATACAAAAAAAATGCATATATCTTTGAAACACACAAGTTATGTCATATACATTTTTGTTAACCCTTTCCTAGATATTCCTTGTTATTGGCGTTTTATATTTCTTTTTTACTTTCTCTAGCCCGTATGCATTTACAATGTGCATAGCAGCTAGAATAAAGTACCCACTGTGTTCCACCAAAAAACTTTATGTAGAGTTTTCAATGGAAATATGTGTTTTGAGGTCCCCTAAGTCCAAAAACACTTTTAGAAAAACGTCCGTGTGTCTATCTGTGGACAGCATCGCTCAAAATCGAAAAGACGTTAAATACCAATTTTGGTATTGGTATATAAGTAGATATTTAAGTTTAGTATCTCTCAAGGTTGCGACACGAAGATCTCCAGGAAAATCCTCCACCCTCTGCTACACTTTACATGGAAAGATTTCGGAAATTTTGATTTTCTCAAAAATGACTTTAACGATTTTGATTAAATACCATATAATAAAGCAATTTGTATCACAAATAAAATGTATATTTGAATTTTCTGAGAATAACCCCTGAAGACCTGTTTGTTCTGGACGAGTTTTGCAGCATTTTGCATAACTGTTGAGCCGTAAGTGATAAGCAAAACTTAATACATAAAAACTGTAGATCTCGTTAAAACACATGATTTATGTCATATGCGTTATTCTTCTAGAGTTGCCGTTTTAAAATATTTCTTGTTATCGTTTCAATTTCAAACTACCCATATTTCCTCAAACGGGACCATCCAAAGCGAATCTAACCTCAATGGTTTCATGTAGCTACCAACTTTTAAAAAATTTGACTATCACTTTATGTTAAAACTGTATTTAGTGACTAGTGTACTCACTATTTCCCTTCTGCTTACAAGCAAACATGTAATAAAACCAATTCTACTAATTTTCATATCGATTGCATGGTGTAGATAAAAAATTAATCTATTATAAGAATAGTATTTGAAACAAGATGTGAATAGAACATATCACATTCTTTAAAAACCAGTCCTCGTTTGACTTTCCAGAAATTTTCAGGTCACCCTGTAAAGCTATTATGCCTTATAGTTTCAAATGATTTTTGAAACAAGCCTATATACAGGAAAGCCTTATGATGGAAATCACTAAAACGTTGTTTTTATATTCCCTGTCATAACACGTTAGCAGTTTAAAATCAAAAGCGAAATGTCGAAAGCCGTTAGGTTGAGAACTGCGTGCTGGAAACTCAACTGGCCCCGACCTTTGGTATCGACTGCGATGTCCTAATTTTATACTTGACTGCGTGACTTAGGCAAAACGAAAATCAATCCGGCACGCGGGTTGCATTACCTTAACGCGATTATCTAGCTCCTGGCACTCTATTGAGAGGTTTGAAATTTCTGCTTGCGTTGTTGCATGTGTATATTTCCGGCTGTGAAATAGCAGCTGTGTTGAAGCAGAGTGCAGTTCGACACGGACCATATGACGTAGAGTTTACCCACGATATGACTCCCAATTAGTGAAAACAGTCCGTGAGAGTTGACAGCTATAACTGAATTAAAATTACTGCAGTGTCCAGAGGATAAATAAATATGTAATTAATATATACAAATAAAATTAAAAATTTTATATGAGAAAAACAGCAACTTACACGTTGTACTTCTTTCAGTAGTTACCCTGCTGTTATGTAGGACATACCTAGCGCTTACCGGGAGCAGGTGCCTGTGAGAAGTAATTCTGGATCGAGATTCTTTTTTACACACCTCAGCGATTAAAGCGTTTAACTCAGGCGGTAATGTCTGTGGCTCTCATTCGGGAGAGGTGAGTTTGATTCCCTGGAACCGCTTATTCTGATCTATGGTTTTTCGTGATTTTCCCTTTTCGATATGCGGGTTACGGAGTGTCTCACCTTAGAGGTATCTCGGAGGCTCGGAGCTTGTGGGTAGGGTCAATTTGTCATTCAATCTGGTAACATCAGGGACCCCGTCCATGTTTGCACCTCTCTCCATTAGGTTCTGGTTGCTCTTCGGATCATTCTCCTTCTTCCTTCCTTCCCTCCCACTTCCCTCCCGAGGTCAAATAGGTTACAAAGTGTGAAAGTGGCATATATACGGTGCTCTGCCCCAGTGACTGGAGGCCCTATCCGCGATAATCCTGATACTTCTCCTAACGCCAAGATTAGGAGGCACAAAGGGCTTCAAGAGCTTACCTGCATGGCTTCTCAGAGGCCACTCAGCTTCCATCATCATCACCTACATGAAATGTTGAATAGCGCCGCTAGAAAATGCACATCAGTGCGTCGGAACAACAGACGGATTTGACGTTCGAGCTGTCTGTTATTGTCTCGGAGTTAGGTAATCGTCCTTTTAAACAGAGCTTAGGAAATAGGTCGTTGTTGTAGCAGTAGATGGCTTCTTCATGATTAGCTTCTAATGCACAATCTCAAGGAATGGATTATTTTAGTCAAGAACTTTAAGAAGAAACCTAAAGAATGAGAACGTTATACCGTCAGAATTAGAACCTAGTACCGCTAATTAATAAAACCAAACTTTGAGTCGCCATCTCACTTGACTGTTTTGTAGCTGCCTTGTTTGACAGTTTTGATGATCTGTTGAAATGATTTCAGGGATTAATTAAAATATATCTGGACATGCTTTAGTAATCTGCTTTTGAAACTATAACGCTATTAAGGTGACGCAACTGTGACATTTGACCAACATTTGTTAAAAATTAAAAACATATTTTTTTTCACAATAAAACGATGGTGGCGCCGTGGCCGAGTGGTTAGAATACTTGCTTCCCACCTAGCCGGCTCGGGTTCGATCCCAAACGCCCAAATGGGGTCCTCCGGTTTCCGTCACCACTCATTCCACCAATTACTCCATCATCACCTTTCCTATCATCCATTTCGCGTGCATTATCCTCTTCCTCACGCTCATGACTGGCTACGGGCTGACCACTCGTTCCACGTTTTCCATTCTATGGTTTCGTGCCGTTGGCTCCCGACAGGCTTCTGACCCCTAGGCACCCCGAGGTATCAGTCCTACATATGGGGAGGGTAAGCCGACTACGAAAAAAAAAAAATAAAAATAAAACGATACGAATTCCAAACTTTAACAACATATATAGCTTCTCCTACCTATTGCACTGTAATTACCATTAATTGAAGCTTTAAATGGGCACGTGTATGCTTATTAACATGCACTTCCAACTTTGAAGCTGTTTTCTCGCAAACTTTTTTCCAACATTATCCATACTCAAAATACTTCACAGCATGCAAGTTTTTTACTGATTCGTTTAAAAAATGTTATACTGCCTCTCAAAACAACATTAAAAAAATGGTGTATATATATTTTCGAAATAATTCTCCAATTTTTAAAAATAAATTATGACATTTTGAAAAATCAGGAATGTTGGAGAGTACAAAAAGTAAAATTTTTTCCTAAAAAATTGCGGTTAATATAGATTTATTATATGACAGATATATTTGTAAACGCATTTACTGTAAAATTTGACATGTTTATTTCAAAATTTAAAAATGGAACACCCAGTTCATCTTTACTTTCTCTAGCCCGTATGTACATACTGGATAGAGAAGGTATTCTATTCCAACAAAAAATTCGATATCGAGATTGAACCGGAAATACACATTTTGAGGACCATGAATTCAAACAAAGAATTTCTAAAAACATGTCCCTATGTATCTATGGGCAGCATAGATAAAAATGAAAACTCGGTTAAATACCAAACTTAGTATCTTCCAAGGATGCGACACGAAGATTTTCAAGAAAATCCCCTACCTCTAACTGCTCTTTACATGGAATATTTTTTCGAAAATTTCGATTTTCTTTAAATGACTCTAAAATTATTATTTGTATTTTTGTAGAGGTGATTGTTTTCGAGATATTCCGAATTGTTGGTTTCAATTTTAAGGCACTTAAACTTTTCTCAAATGGGAGACATCTTTCTTTTCGTCTATCTTCTGTTTACTCCTAGCAAGCAAAGATAACCGAATTTCAAGTGTTACCTTAGCGACCGGATTTTAAAGGACGTGACTGTCGGTTTAATCTAGTTTAATCCCTTATATCCATCCTACTTACAAAGAAGCAATTAATAATATAAAATCTGGTAATGTTTATCTTTATTAGCATGATATACGCAGATAAAAGAATAATCTTTTGTAAGGAAAGTCATGTGAATTTAACGCATTAGATGTTTATTAAAAGGCCAAATTTAGTCAATAAATTATTACTTAAATAACCAAGTATGAGAATGAATTTTGATGCGTCGCAAAAATAGAAGTATTGTTATGTATAATAACTAGTATACATTTCAATAATATAACTTACACCAGATCTCAGAGAATTTGCCGATACATTCACAAGGCTTTCTACATTCGTTCCTCCAAAATCTGATTTATAACAACATATTACGTTCTCCAGCATTTAATTATAGTACAAGCAGTAGTATTTCGATATTGGCATTTACCTGGAGCTATATATTTTGAGGTTGCTTAAATTAAAAAGCTTAATGTGTTCCATTCATATGACTTTATCTACCTATTCTGCAGCAAATTATTCTTACAAAAGCGCATTCTGCTATCTATTTCATTCTACGCAAGATAAACATTAACAGAAATAATACTATTACTTATTTCCTCGTTGGTACAAGATAAATAAAGGAATACACTTGGCCAAAATTCTAGTCAAATCTTTAAAAGCTGTCGCTATGCGATGACATCCAAATGTGGCTTTGCATGGCTGGGAGTAAAATTAATCAAAAGAAAATGACGAACACCTGTTTGACAAAAGCATACACATTTTAAAATGTATACTAGTAACAAGGAATATTTCAGAAGTGAATAACTCCACAAAAAAGTATCTGACATAAATTGCGTCTCTTAATAATATCTACATTTTTGTGCAGTAAGATTTTGCCTATCTCTTAGGTTTACTATTTATGCAAAAATCATCCAGAGAACTTCAGAGGGCATTCCCAGAAAAGTTCAAGATTTACATTTTATTTGCAATGAATTTTAGTCATTATTGATAGAAGCATTTTTGAGAGCATTGAACATTTCGAAAAATGTTCCATTTATAGGGTAGTTTGGGATGGAGGGATTTTCCTGAAAGCCTTTATGTAAAATTCTTGGAAGATGTTGGACTTAAATATCAAATTTGTTATTTGATTGCGTGTACTTTTTTCTAAAGATATATTATGTGTTGTAGTGTTACGACTTTCTCTACTCACCTTTGCTAATGCTATTCTTAGAAACCCCGTATTCTTCTAATTAGTTAATGTTTATTCAATTTAAATTTTCCGGGAATAACCTCTGAATATCTCAACATTGTCGAGCATCTATGTATAAGTGGTAAACGTTAGAAGTTGTCAAAATCTTACTATATAAAAAATTTAGATCTCGTTAAAAGACGCAATTTAAGTCAAATGCAGTTTTTATTGAGTTGACCATTCCAGAGACATTTCTTGTTATTGGTTTCAGTTTTAAAATAACTATGCTTCTATTTACTGGGATGTCGTTATTCGTTTTTACTTCTCCTGGCCATGCAAAGAGAAGAGAATTTAAGCCAACCCCAAGATTTGACTATCAAGAAGCTGTGTACCCCTGCTCCCCTTAAATCTAAAATAAATACGTAATTAGCCTTTTCTGTAAATTTTTACCTCGATTAATATAAAGTAGATATGATAATAAACTTTTTTTAAGAGTGGTTTACTGCAGAAAGGGTAGGGGCTGTCATGCGAATATATCATATCAGATATTTTTAATTGTAACTTTACTCCCCTCACGTAAGTACTGGAGTGTAAAATCTGTGAGGTACATAAATTCTTGGTGTTAAAAATGTAAGCATATATTATGAAAGATTTGGAGTACAGAAAATTCCTGTCTCTCATGCCGCGATAAAAAAAAACATAGCCCGCCTGGGTAGTGTGTGATAGCGTGTCTACCTCACATTCAAAGGGTCGTGAGTTCGAATCTCGCTTAAGGCGAGTTAACCGGATAAGAATTTTTCGGTATTTTCCCTTATCCTGAGAAGACGAATGTCGAATAACTTTAAGCTCCATGGACCCCGAGATAATTTGAGTAGCATTTCACCAATTCCATTCATCGTCCGATATGACCAACCAGGTTAAAGGACGTTAAACTACAAAAAAAAAAAAAACACACATAAGCTTATACGTATATTTTAAAAACCGTATTAGCAATATTTGTAAAGATTAGTATATACTAATTTGGTATAAATATATAATATTTTTGAAACTTATAAATTAGGTTTTAGTACTTTAGCACTAAAGGTTTCTACACCGTTATTACTCACGTGATGTAATGGATAACCAGTAAATTTGATGATATATTTGTAGAGGTAAAGCTTGTTTTCTGGGCTTGCAATGGCACCCTTCGAGCTTTACGAGATTACGATAACATTGATCGCAGACAGAAGCCACAGCGGTGTTTGTGGGAAACCCAAGAGGGAGTGGCTTGGGGTTGGACAAAATCAGCTTCATTACAATATCTAGGGGAGTGGGGCATGCAGAAACACCTATGGAAGAGGTTTCAGCACAAACATTTACAATAATCATCAACAGTCCTGAATGCAAATGAGTGGCTGAACATAAATTATTCAAATCGTATTTGGAACGTATTAAAATAATAATTAATTACAGTGAAGCACTATATTCTTGTCTAAACTCTTACCAAAAAATTATTCGTTTACTTTTGGATTGTCTAATATATGATATAAAGATATATAATTTAGAGCATGCTAACTTCTGCAAAAAAAAAAAAACTTTCAGATCACCAATAGTACAAATCTATGTTGTTTTCATAAGTTTGATAAGTTTATTGTTAATATTTTAACACAATGTAATTCATGTAATTGTTTTTACATGTACTTATTTAGCTATTTATATCTAAAATATGAATATTACTGTTATAAACTACAACCTTAGCATGCTTTTGTAAATTAGGGTTTAAGTTTTGGAGAATAAATAGATAAGTAAATAAATATAAAGGATTGTTTCTGCGTGAACCTATCTCTAGAGACAGTCGACGGATTTAAGTGTTTTCAAATTTCATTAGAGTGATATAGATGAATATTTAGGTATATACTAGTTATATATGCATCTGAAGGTATAAGTTTTGCAAGAACGAGGTACAAACGAGCTCTGTAATCATTTTAGAGCGATAACTATTGTCACATTTTGCTAGTTGCATCGTAGAATAGACACTAAAATTATTAAATTTGTTGCTAGCCAAATAGGAGTAGAGTTTTGTAACTCTAGCATCACTTTTCATCTTAAAAGTGATCAATTATTTAGTTATTCTTTCTTTAGTTACTCATTATTTTCATTCAAATTGAGCCTTTTTAATTAGTTAGAAATTTTCACCAAATGTGTTAAGATACTCTTAAATAAAGGATATTGCTGAAAATTGCCAGCAAAGTATAATTGACGAAGCAGATATTTTTAAAATAATTTGTATTACCTAATGAAAAGAATAAAGAGCAATAAAGTATCTGACTTTGAATTCGTTTTATTTAAAGCAATTAATGGTTTATTTCCAAACTCTGTGTTAAGTTCAAGAGACAGATATGTTTGGCACAGTACATTTAAATTTGGTTCCAAAATTTAAAAATTCCCACTTAGATGTGCGTTCTTTTTTTTTCTCAGTAATTACTAAAGGAACCAACATTAAAATTTTGAAGTTTGTGAAAGATATATCACTAGTATGTAGTGCGTTAATCAAACTTATTCATTATTCACTGTTTCTTCCCTTGAATTTAATAACTCAACATCCATCAGCATAAAAACCATGACGATTAAGTACTGTGTTTTCGGAAATTAGAAAGAAAATATCAAAAGATGTTGATGAAAACAGCAATTTCTGGAACTTTTTGAATAATAAATGGTAACGAATAAAATAATTTATAAAAATTAAACTGCTGAAAACTAATTTCATATTGCTGTCCTATTTTATATTAAAGTAAATATCAAAAGGAACATTAATTTTGAGGTTATGTTCTTGATTATTTTGTTAAGTACGCAGCTGAAATTACTTTTTTTTCGGATAGTATTACTTCAGACATAATTAAATTTTCAATTACACGTTGAGTATGTTTCAAAAGTCTTAACAAAAGTCTTAAAAGAGGGAATTTTTTAAAATCCGATTAAAATCTCGTTTAAGAAAAGAAAGCACGATAGGAAAAATTATTAAAAAACATTCAATTTTAAAGTAAAAATTCGGTGTTGAGATTTAATTTTTCTCTTATTTCTTTAGGGGTTTTTGAAAAGTATTTAAAAGCCATACAAGCAGCAGTTACTTGTAAATTATTTAATAAAATGCCATTCAAACGGCGTGCTTGCACGATCATTTATTTCGAGGTTGCATTTGCCTACTGATATGACAAAAATATGAAAAAAACAACAACAACAACCCAAAGTATGTATGGGCGGTACAACGGAAACCCAACTCGTATGTCGGTGTAAATAACTGACAGTAAACTTTTGAGTTTGCTTTGTTCTGCTCATTAATGCCTTATTCAGATCATATTAACGGTGTTGGTAGAGTTAAACGGACTACGTGATTTGGAAAGGAATGTGATATGATTATAATTTATAATTGACATTGCATCCTCATTATAATAACAAACAGTTCTGCTTTATTTGCAATCAAAGCAGTGTCAAATAACTTCAGTAATTGCTCTGAAAACATGCGCACACATTTTGTGATTCAATGTTTGTAGTCAAACCTCTTCCATTTTATAAAGCCCAGCACACTCACACATACACATTCATACTTTCAAATGTAACAGGACCTTTAAGGTTATTATTGCAGTTCATTAGTATCACTTAGTGTGGTTTGACAGACATTGTTAGCAGTCTCATGAAATTTGATTCTAAATGTTGTTAAATGCTTGTTTATCAGTCTAAGCAACATACAAATAATATGATTATACATTAGCCCAGGCTGGTATCTTGCCATATTCATACTCAGATTACCTTAATTTCTGAGCCATTCTATTTTAATGCTAATAATAATAATCATACTAATAATAACAATAAATGCAATAGGTAATTGAATAAAACATGTGCAATGTAGTCTATTAAATGTAACGTAATTTAACACTTGAAAATATAAAAGGTCAGTCTTAATAATAGAAATGAGCTAGTTAATAATCTCTAGGATGTGAAAGTCATATGATTTCTTCTTCTCATTCTTACTCCATAATTTGTCGATATAAAAGACTTTTAATTTTTCTACCGCTTAACGTACAGTAAAAAAAGGGATTAGTATATTCCAACATAAAATTTAATATTTTTATTTTACTGAATACAGACGTTTTAAGGCTTCCTGAATAATTTGTAGAAAAATGTTCGTTTGTGCTTTGTTTGTTTTCTTGTTTCTGTGTATGCACATCTGTGAGGCCATAACTCAAACCAATTGTCAGGTAAATATCACATTTAGTATTCAAGTATGATATCTTCTAAAGATAGGACCCGAAGATTTTCAAGAAACTGCTCAACAGTTACAAAATAATTTTTCATTATTACTTTCTCTAGCGTATACGTACAACGTACATAGTAGGTAGAGAAGGTATTGTAATCCATCCAGTATTCGATACCGAGATTTCACGGGAAATATATGCTTTGAAACCTCCTGAATTATATATAAAAAAAAAAAAAAAAAAAAAAAAAAACTTTTACAGAAAGGTCAGTGTGTGTGTGCGTGAGTGTTTGTCTCATTATATGTATGTGTATGTCCGTCTGTGGACAACATAACTCAAATACGAAAAGTGCGTTAAATAATAATCTTGGTATTAAGGTTCCAAGACTGCGACACTAAAATTTTCATGAAAATCTCCCAAACCAAGCTAATCTTCTTCATGGAAAACTTTTTGAAATGTTTGTTCTTCTCAAAAATGGGTCTGACGATTTTAATTAAATACCGTGTATTCAAGATATTTACATGACATACCAAATACATATTTTGAATTCCCTGAGAGTAACCTGTGATGTCGTCTTCATTTTGAATGATTTTTGCATAACTGGTAAATCACAAGGCTACACAAAAATATAAATGTTATCAAAATACTCAATTTATGTCTTCTACATTGTTTATAGAGCAAACCGTTCTGAGATGTTCTTTTTATTGGTTCCAATGTTAAAATACTTTACTTTTCTCAAACAGGACCATGCAAACAAGCGAATTACAATGACAATCGCAGATCAACAGCGTTTAAATCTTTGACTATTGCTTTAATATTGTGTATTCCCTTATTTCTCTTCTATTTATAAGGAACTAAATAATAATACAATTTATGCTACTGTTTATCTGGATTAGCATGGAGTAGAAAGAAGAATAAACTTTTGTAAGCAGTTTGTTTGTAGAACAGGTAGAGAAAATCATGTGAATATAACAGAAGCTTTTTTTATTATCTCTAGCCCCGTATGCTCAATGTACATAGGGATAGAGAAGTATTGTATTCTACCTAAAATTTCGATGTTGAGATTTCACCGAAAATACGTGTTTTAGAACCCCTGCATCAAAAAAAAAAAAAAAAAGCATTTTCAGAAACATGTGTAGGTGTGTGTCTGTTTGTGTGTGTGTTTGTCTGTGGACAGCATAGCTGAAAAACGAAAAGACAGTTAAATACAAAAATTGGTATTTACGTTTGTTATCTTCCAAAGATGCGACACGAAGATTTTCAAGAAAATCCCACCACCCCTATTTTTTTACATGGAAAACTTTTCGAAAAAAGTGTTTTTTTTAAATAGCTTTAACGATTTTGATTAAAATAGCACATATTAAAGCCATTTATATCACAAATAAAACGTATATCTTAAATTTTCTGGGAATAGCTTCTAAAGACCTGTTTATTCTAGATGAATTTTGCTTAATTTGGCATAACTAGTAAACTGTAAGAGAGAGACAAAACTTACAATACAAAAAAATCAGATCTCGTTAAAATACACAAGTTATGTCATATACTTTTTTTCGTGGAGCTTACCGTTTTCGAGGTATTTCTTGTTATTAGTTTAAGTTGTGAATTATACTTTTCTCAGAAGGAAGTGTCCGTTTTTCTTTCGTTCTACTCTTAGTCAAGCAAGGAAGCGATTTGCAATGACAATCATTTGACTATCACTTTAACCTAGTGCATTCCCTTAGTTCCATTCTACTTATAAGGAACTAAGTAAAAATGTTTCGACTAATGTTTATTTCGATTAGCGTGGTTTTGAAAGAAGAATTATGTTTCGTAAGAAGTTTGTTAGTAGAGTAGCTAGAGAAAGTCATGTGAGTGTAACACATCAGATTTTTTTATTCACTCATAAACCGCTATTATGATTTTATTGGAATATATATCTTAAAATTTATGTGAATAGCCTATAAAGTCCTCATGATTATTAATGATTTTGTGTAATTTTGTATAACTGCAAGTCATAAAAGTTAGAGAAAATATTGAAAGAAAATGGTAACGCTCACTGAAATATACAATTTATGTCAAATATATTTTGTGAAATGTTAGGTTCTTGTTATATACTTAAATATTTCTAGGTTGAACTGTTATGCGTCATTTGTAAGTATCTTATAGGATTCTTCTTCCACTTACTTAGTTTCATCACAAAAGTTGACTTATACTTTTTTTGACGTCCATTCCTTACACATTCTTTGCTGGAATGTTATTGGAAGTTGCCTGGGCGCATTTCGACAAGTAATCCATTGTCATCGTCTTGCGGACAACTCCAACAGCATCCCAGCGAAGAAAGTGTAAATAATGGTTGTCTAAATAACTATAATATTAAATCTTCGCTTTTAATAGTGCTTCTTTTAATACTCATTAAAAAGTCTGATGTGTACCATTCACATGACTTTCTCCATATCCCTGCAACAAATAATTCTTAAAAAGCTTATACTTCTATTTACTTTATGCTAATCAGAAAAAAATAGCAGAAATAGTCTAATTACTCGCTTCCTTGTCAGTAGAAGCGAAATAAAGGACAACCGTAGGTTAAAGTGATAGTCAAAAGCTGGTTACTATGTCAATGAAGTTCCTTTGTTTATATGGATAGGAGTTGACAAGTTCCTGTATGAGAGAAGTATGTTTTTCATAGCAGAAACCAAAAATAAGGAATGTCTAAAAAACGACGAACTCCACGAAAAAAATGTATATAGCATAAATTGTGTGTTTTAATGTGCTCTACATTTTTTGTGTAGTAAGTTTTTGTCCATCTCTTACGGTTTAGCAGTTATTCAAAATTTAGTAAAATTCATCCAGAATAAACTACTCTTCAGAGGCTATTCCCAGAAAATTCAAGATATACATTTTATTTGTCAGGTAAATATGTTTAATATACGAAATTTTAATCAAAATCGTTACAGCCATTTTTGAGAAAATCAAAATTTTCGAAAAAAGTTCCATGTAAAGAGTAGTTTGGGGTGGGGGGATTTTTCTCAAAATCTTCGTGTCGCATCCCTGGAAGATATTAAACTTAAGTATCAAGTTTGGTATTTTGCCGACTTTTCGTTTTTGAGTTATCATGTTCACAGACACACGGACACACGGACACACACACACACACACGCACACACACACACACACACACGGACTTTTTTGTGAAAATGCTTTTTTTGGATATTGGGGGCCCTAAAACATATATTTCCGGTGAAATCTCGGTATCGAATTTTTGGGTGGAGTGCAATACTTTCTCTATACACTATGTACATAGTGCGTATGGAGAAAGTAAAAAAGTTGACTTTGTTTTTCATGTAACCGAGCCCATATTATTTAATGTTTAGATATTTCTAGGCAGGTGTTTATTGTGAGTAATGTAACGTAAATATAGGAATAACTTATTGCACCAATTCTATCATATATAAGGATTATGTGAAATTTTGGAACTATAAAATATTTTTCCGATAGGAGTTTGTTCTTTAATTTTTGTTGTTTCCAAAATACTAAAACATCTGATGTGTTCCATTCAATGCATGTTTCTACATCTTTGCAACAAATTATTGTTAAAAAGCTTTTGCTTCTATTTACTTCATAATAATCGAGAAAAAATTAACTTCCAAGTATGTAGAAGGGAAATAAAGGGGTACCATAGACTAAAGAGACAGTCAAAAGATGGCTGCTTGTGATTGAAATTCCTTTGCTTGTAAGGACAGAAATTCACGTATTTTAAAGCTGAAACCAATAACAGGAACATCTCAAAACAGTCAGTTCCACGAAAAAATGTATATAACATAAACTGTGTGTTTAACGAGATGTACATTTCCTATTAGGTAAGTTTTTGTCTATCTCTTATGTTTAACCAGTTATCCAAAATTCTGTAAAATTTTCCCAGAATAAAGATGTCTTTAGAGGCTATTTCCAGAAAATTCAAGACATGCATTTATTTGCCAGGTAAATATCTTTAACATGCATCATTTTAATCAAAATCGTTTGAGCCATTTTTAAGAAAATCAAAATTTTCGAAAATTTTTCCATGTAAAGGGTATTTGGGGGTGGGGAGATTATCTTAAAAATCTTCGTGTCGCATCCTTGGATCATACTAAACTTAAATACCATTTTTATACATATTTCCGGTGATATCTCAGTATGGAGTTTTTGGTTGCATTACAATACCTTCTCTATACACTGTGTAGATAGTACGTGTAGAGAAAGTAGAGAGAAAAACATCTAAGACCCTTTATACAAAATATATATAGTTTGTCATGATAATTTTAACATTCATAGTTTATTAAAGCGTACAAAGTTTGATAAAACCATACAGCTGTTTCCAAGTAGACCATTACTTTGGGTGGGGAAACTTGCTTGAAAATATTTTAATAACATTTTTTGAGAAAATACTTTTGGTTAACATTTTGGGAGCACCTCCAAGCATAGAAACACAGAAATAAATAAAATTAATATATAGAATTACTAAATGCTTCAAGCGTCATATGCACAGTTATACTCCAAATTGATATTGAAACAAATTCTTAAAGGTCCTGTTACATATCTTACCTTATTTAGCTCTGCAAAAAGCTGAGACCATAAAATAAAAACAAAAGAGCGGATAACTAGAAGAGAAAAAGTAATATCCAGTGTGTTGATGTGCCAGATTATGAAACCTCGACATGAAAGTAACTATAAACTACTACATTATTTCTTAAAACTATAATTTAACTTAAAGAGAGACTGTTCTATTTACATTATTAGATACATTTAAAAATACGTAGAAAATGTATAATTTTTAGCTCTCAAACACATAAACCTAAGGAGTGATCTTTGTGAAGTGATGCGCATATATGTTCTACTACAACTTATTATTATGCTATTGCATAAAGATAAACTAGTTTAAGGCAGCTTCAGTGCTAGCAATAAAACTTTAACGTTCCATTATATCAGCAAATATGTCTACCATTACAGTTATGTTTTACAGAATATTGACTTCTTTAAGTTTGTATCAACCATCATAAGCTTATATTTAAAGACTGATATTGAAAGAGGGAAATGTTGCCGAGTTAATTAATTATGGTGAAAAATGGAAACGTACTTTCAATAGTGTTACAAATTAATATTTTGGCAAACCTTTATCTGAGCTGAGAGGGCTTTCAATTAAAATAGAAGAAATATAGTTGACTGCACGCAGAATCAGAAAACCATTTTTATAGATTTAAAAGAAAATATTACATCGTAAAATGCATAGTAGGGAGTACTAGCGTTTTTGATAGTGTGAATGCAAGAGATCTCTCCATTTACTTACATTTTAGTGCGTCTTTCTCTTTTTAATGGGCACCTGATTTCTCAAAATGTCACAAACTGCTGAGTCGTAAATATTAAATGCAAAATTATTCTCTCTCTCCTTACATATAATGTTTCGACAACCCATAATAAAACTGCTTTTCTGAGACATTAATAAAGGTTCAAATATAAGAAAAATAATGACCAATATTTCATTCGTCAGCTGTTTGTTTGTTTTGTTGGGGAAAGGAAGGGCTAGGAGTTTAATCTGGTAGGTCATATTGGACGATAAATGAATGAATTAAATCGTGTTCAAATGACCCTGGGGTCCCTAGAATTTAACTTTCCCGGAAGAAGCCTTATCCAGGTAACTCGCCTTCACTGAGATTCGAACTCTTGGATTTGAAGTAGAAACTCTTGCCCCGTCCCATAGATGGGCCCTCGCGGTGTTATTTGACTATTATTGAGAAGCATATATAATTTTGCTTTCTTTATTCTTAGTAAATATTATAAGAGAAAAAAAAAATATAAGAAAGAAAGTGAGAGATAAAGATAAGATTTTGTATTTAAATAGCATATTTTACAACGGAGTGCGATCGCCTAATGTACAATATTCCTTTTGATTTTTTTTATAATTCTTACGTTGGTAACGTTTAAGCATCATAGAGATTTATTAGTGATAGTAGATATCTTCCTATATTATTGTGGTGAATCATCTATTTTAATCAAGTACACAACAAAGTAGAAGAAAACAATGAGAAGAAAAACTGATTTGTTATTGTGATTTCAAATAGTATTTGTCTCCGTTTTAAAAATCAAGGGCACTGTCCCAACTTTTACATACAGAGAAAATAAACGATTTTACCGTTTTCTGGCGTTTTTCTATATTTTAAAAGTTATTACTTTTTAAACCTTTTTCATGTGTAGTGTTTACATAATTATTCCATATTAATTTACTCGAAAATTATTCAGTGCATATCTGAAACTGTGGTAAACATTGTTTTGATGTGATCCAGGAGAAATGAAAGGCAGGAACTATCTCGTAGTATTTTAAATGAACTTCCTTGTTAACGCCTCTGTTTACACTATAATATATTGGTGATTTTTTAAGCTTAACCTCCTTTAATATGATAGGTCATATCGGATGATGAATGAAATCGGTGAAATGACGGCTCAAATTACCTCAAGGTCCATGGAGCTTAAAGTTACTCATTGAACTTTCTCTTTTCAGAGTAAGGGTAACACCTTATCCGGGTAACTCACACTAAGCGAGATTCGAGCTTGCAACCTCTTGAATGTGAGATAGGCAGATTACCCTCACACTATCGAGGTGACATTATTAATATTATGAAATAAAGGTTGCTCTACTATAAATAAACACAGAAGAATGTGTGAAAATTTATGCAATGTTAAAAAATACTAAAACTAACAAAATGAAAAAGGCGGAAGGTAAAATGTAATGTATAAAATACATCAAATTTACGAATTGTTATTCCGGTAGTCAGAGGTGTGGTATTTTTACATAGTTTATATTTATATTACAGCTTAAAGAACACATGGTATATTACTGATAACATAATTCATTTACTTTTAGAATGTTAATATTACGTGCTTATATTGATTATATTCATAAAACTGAATTTATTTAAAGAAGGTGAAATATTAGAATTAGTTTTGACACAATGAATCCCTTCTCTGTATGGAAAGTGTGAGTGATTGAAAAAATATCTTTCCATTGCTCACCTGGACTTTTTTTGTATTATTCAGTTCCTTCATAGAAAATATAAGTGCATTGAATAATTCTGTAGGTGTAAAATTAGACTAAACTCCTTTTCTGAATGTTTAAACATTGTTATTTGATATATATTTAGTTTCTTTTTGCCGATATCTAAGCTTTTTGTGAGCATTTCTGGATTGTCTAACACAAATAATAGTTCAGCTAAGAATAAAATTACAGAAGTATTGAATAGTGGTTCCATAATTCATTAATGAATGGGAGTAAAATAATATAATGTATTTAGGATGCTCTTATTTGTAAAATTAATAAATACACTTATTGAGAAACATCCAGTGCTCATTTTTGGTAAGATAAAATCAACATGATTTTTCCAGTTCATATGATGATCCATAAAAAGGCAAATGTTTTCTTTAATTTTGTGTTTTTCCTTCATTTAATTCTTACGTCTGCTGTGTTACTATTTTTCGTATGAAAATTAATGATATTTATAATAAATGAAACTTTTGACTTATAATGAAAGACAAATATATTTGTGAATTCAAAACTAAGGAATTATTGAGAAGTCTTGTAGAAGCGTTCATAATTCCTGATTTTGACTTTTTCTTGTCCTTCAGATCAAAGTACTTTCTAACATTTGCTAAACACCAGGAACGTAATATTTGAAATGCCAATGTAATTTTAGAAAGTGTATAAAGGCAATGAAATAAAAATATGAAAATATCCATAACCGGACATTACAATATATTATGACAATTTTCTCTGTATTAATTATATTGCTGTAATTGTTTAAACTAGAGAATTTTGGAGTCACTGCGTTTAAAACCAGAATTAAATTTTTTCAAAAAGCACCTCAAATTTAAATAAAAATACCCAAAATCAGAAAAAATATTAGGAAATAAGGCATTCTTTAAACATATGGTACATTGTATGAACAATTTTGGTTTCATTTTATTCTTCAGAATTTATGAATGGATCAAATACTTGTTATCAGTTCACTAGAGAGCATAATTATATATTTTTTGTCTATAGTGATTATTAATAAATATGTTGCGTTTTAAAGATTTTAAACTGAAAATAATGTGTCATTATGTGCTCAGCGCCATTCTCTTGAACCGCCTACAACAAATGTTAATGTATTGATTACACCTTAGCCGACATTCCTGTTTGTTCTCGAAATAGACTGACCATATGTCGGCCGCATACCTTTATAGCAAGGAGGGGTAATGCACAAAATGGGGTGAAAGGTGAGCTATAGCAACATTAAGTTCATGATGCCGATAGAATTGCATATCAATTATTTTGATTACTACTTAAAATGTACAAAAAAAGTGTTTCAAAAATACAATTTTTCTGATAGCGTCTACAGACTTAATGAGTTTAAGAGGAGAAAATTAACACTGATTTTTTATGTTAAAATCATTTTCATTTACACGTTTATTTCCTATTTTATAACAAATTTCTAGCATTTACTGAGGAATAATTCTATCAAAAATGTATACAACTAGATTTTCTGGGTAAAAACTCACGCTATAATTATGTGTGAAGAGAATAATTAAACATTGAAAAGTCGGATAAACAACAACCTTTTCAGGAAAATGCCTCCACTTCAAACTAATACTTTAATGTAAATATTTTCATTATTTTTTATTTTCTCAAAAACCGGTAACGATTTTCATTATGAAATGGTCAATAAGCGGGAATTTAAAGACCCAAATTCCTGCTTCAATAAACAGATTTATAACTCTAGTTATTTTTTCCGTAATGTTGTATGTACAAAAAATTACAATTATAGAATATGTACAAATTTTTATTTAAAATCTGATAATAAAGCAAAAGTAATACTATATTAATTAAATGTGTCTCTAAAAACTAATAATAGACATATTCTTTTAAGTTTAAACAAAATTAAATATTTTGCCCTAATCCAAATTTATATTGCAGGAATTCTTCAAATTTGATCAATATTTTGTATAAATATTTTATAAAATACGTAATATCTCAGAAATCATTTATAATATCAATTTGAAAGATTTAGCAGTGTTTATTTTAATCATAAAACACATATGTGCAAATTTTAAACTAGATAAATTCAGAATTACTGCGATTAAGTTTTGTTCCAAGGAATAGAATTTCAGGAAACCCGTATTTAATTCTTATTATGGCGGATTTAATTGGAAAGTGAAGATTTAATAATATCATGATTTCAATCATGAACATTTTCAAGAAAATATATAGAAAATACTGCGCATGCTCCCCCCCAAATGGCATGTGTTGAGTAAGAAAACGATGATCATTTTACCAATCGTTTTGAAACATCAAAACTCATTGCTTGGTCAAGACATGTTGCTTTAAATTTGAAATAGTAGGCCTACCAACTTTGAAGTGACTTTGTAAGTATACTTTTGCACAAAAGTCATAGTCTATTTCCATGGCTCGACGTATCATATATGCTTTCTAACCTTGAGGGCTCGAGTTTGAATCTCGCTTGATGTGAGCCGCTTCGAACATTCTTTTTCGAATTTACACTTAACCATCTAAGACAACTGTCAGGTAATTCTCAGTTCAATATATTCAGGGATAATTTGAGCTTCATGACACCTGCTCCATTCTATATCTCTACATCCATGAGGTTTTACGAGGGACTTTAATAAACAAGTTGTTGAACATTTTAAAGAGTTATACAAACAATGTCTGAGAGTGCTTTGTATTTGTTTGAAAAATCACATGGATTAAGTGTCATTCTACTTCATGCAAGAAACAACTTACGAATCACTAAACATATATGCAAGTGTTTGAAACACACTTTTTGATATATGTAAAATTACTTGAAATTATGCTAAATGAAGAGTAGGTGAATAAGCTATTAAAATTATGTATATCGCATCCTTCCACTAGAAAACAAAAACATCTGCAGTTTACATTTGCACTTCTGTTTTGGCTATTTAAATGGTCAAGTATGACGCAGTTCTTTGTAAACACCATGATTTTTCGTAATCTTATTTTCTTGAGGTTCAATGCTATTTGTGTAATTTGTGTTAAATTTCATTGACATATTGTTTGGTGGCTGGTGACGGGATATAAAGATCATTTTCGTGATATGAAATATAGATTGGAATTTAGGTTTTTGTTATTTTATAGATAATTGATTTTTATCAAATCCCAAGTTAACTATATTATTTATTACTTTTACAGAAAAAATAAAATAAAAATTTAAAATTTTTATCACTGGGCGTTCTTCGTTGTTGAAAATGTTTACTTAAAAGTTTGTTATTAAACAGCGTGCCCTGGATTCTCAAGTTTCGTAATCAAAAAGGTCAATTTTGAATTTCGTATGTATTTACTTGCAGATGTAGTATAAAACTAGTAACTCATAAGTCACCATTGGGGATACTTTTATCACTAAAAACCCATTATACTTTAGATAAACTTGTATTTTATACAATCAGAATAAAACTACAATGCTTGTTCATAAAACTCAGACATTTTGAGTTACGACGCACTAGAGTCCAGGGTGTGATAGGGCCACGAAATTTTAATTTCTGATATAAGTACAATTAATACATACGTGATAAAACTGTCAGCTGCTTAAAATATGTATAAATTATAGATTACAGTAGCAAGGTAACCTTAAGTTATAAAATTTCTTAGACCTATTGCAATATTTGTTCACAGCATGGCCCATGTTAATGTCATGGTGGCTGCACCATGCAAGGAGTTTTAGACTGCATACGTAAAATAATCTATATTTAGTTGCAGTGTATGGCAATCTATAGTGTCAGACGAGCTGAAAAATAAGTGAAGATTCTGGAATGTACTTTTATTTTAGTACTAACTTGATTATTAATTTAAAATTATTTTCACAAACAAATGACTTCTACATCGTAAAATAATTAGTAGATAGCGTAGATAGTTTTGGCTTAGAAGTAAGAATAAAAAATTATAAACCTAAGTATGTATCACAGAAAATTTGCATATTTTAATCACTTTTAGTAAAATTATCAAAATATTTAACATAGGTTATACATTTCATTCTCTGGCTGCCTTAAAAAGAGGTTTTCTGATTCTGTATTAGAGAAATAATTCACTGGATGTTTATGTTAATGCTGAGAAAGGTATGAATTTAGCACAACTCTGACATTTTTAAAATAATTGAGTTGTAAATTTGTTAAAAATTGGAAAATTCTATATTCCAGGTATTCACGTTCACAAAGGTCACTCACTGAGGCAAGACAATGATGGCACACCAACACACGTTTTGCTCCCCAAGATGTGCCCCCAACTTGGTTCTCACCCTTCACCACGTTGAACCAGCTAGCTGTATGTCGTATGGTGCGCTATGATAGCTTCCACAAGACTGCGGGTTGCCTCCCTGCCCGGCTGACTGGCTCACACCCTAGCAGCCTGCGCACCAACTCAGTCCCATTATTTCGGATGGAACCAACTTACGTAACGCTAAGGGTGAAGAAAAAACAGGTGGCTGGGGACCATACGTACGTACGTTTACAATCCGGACATAAATTTTTGTTAACCTCTGCTCATGTCATGATGCTTGGTACGAACATAAGTCTGACCACGTGCTCAATTCCATTCATACGTCTGCCATTCGCTCTGTAGGTCAGTTATTCTGACATATGTGATATTTCTAATTTAACCAAATGTTTCCAAAATGTTGTCACATTCCTGTCCTTCAATTATGAGTGTGTTTAGATTTAATGCAGACCTCTTTAGTAGTTACTTTCTTTACCACGTACATTAGATAGAGATGATATTGTATTCCATCCAACACTCTAATACCGATATTTCATAGAAAATATATTTTTGGGCACTCCTGAATAAAAAAAACTAATGTGTTCCATTTGCATGACTTTCTCTACCTATCTGTAACAAATTATTGTTAAAAGGTTTATTCTTCTATCTACTTACATATTTATTTTATGTATTTACCCTCCAAAATTCCTCTAATTTAGAAAAGCATGCTTGGACTTTAGTTTATAACATTAGTTACAGCGTTATTTAATTTATAACAAATATTCAGAATTCACATATAAAGTGATAAATAAGTGAATATGTAAACAATAATTACATAATATTTTTTTAAAATATTACTAATAAATTGATTAAACTTATGAAAGCAACCTTTTGTTTTGAATATTTGGATTATTGGTAGTGCGAAAGAGAGCAGAAGCTAACAAGTCCTAATTACATATTTTTGTACCACATATATTAAAACAATCAAAAAATACATTTTTCACAGTTTTACAAGGTTTTAGACAGGAGCATAATGCTTCTGAATTCGAAAGTATGATTTGAATTTTCCATGTCCTGTCATGAACTGAATTGATTGTAAAGAAAGTTCATGGTGTTTAGTGTCTAGCAAGATATCTTATAAACTGTAGATTTTTCAAATGTCATAAAGGCATTACCTTAATTTAGCTTGTAAGCAGATCTATGTCCAGCTACTTGAAATCGCTGCCTTACACCGTCTCTTGTAATTTCTAGAAAACAAGGATAACATTGGAGGATATGATAGGTTTATTGATGTACTAAAGGAAACCTATGAAACTGCTATTTCCTCTACCTGTTATAAAAGTATACTCTAACCAGAAATTCGATATCGAACTTTCCTGAAAATGCGTGTTTAAGGTCCACCGTATCCCGTTCCTCTAACAAAGCATTTTTAGAAAAAAGCGGAATCTGTTTTATGCGCCTGTTTATGAACAAAATAAAAGCCAGAGGGATATTAAATTTCATTTTTGAGTCAGACATTTTTTCGCACATATGCGAAGTTTTAGAAAAGAATATGTCAAATAAATACCCAGCACATAACTATCTTTTACATGGAACGTTTTTCATTATTTTTCATTATCTCAAAAATTGTTCATTTTTTCACTAATTTGCAAATGTAGTAAGAAGTATATCTTGACTTTTCTGCGAGTAACCTTTGAAGGTACTTTTGAATGGTTTCGTTTTTCACAGTCACGATCATATGTAGCTTAGCAAAATTTGTGTATTTAAACTTTTTGGAAGCATCAGTCATTTACGATATGTCACATCCCAAACAAAATAGTCACAACATATAAAAAATTGAAACTTGTGATATACGCATTATTGGGCACTTCTTTCTTTATTTTAATATATGGACGAAAATTATATTATTATTATCTTATTTATTATATCTTACTATTATTCAGAAATCCTATAAATGTTAACTAACTCATTTAAATAATTCTTTAGGCTTTACGAGTAAAACACTATCTGATTCCTAACTATGGTTTGCTGCATTTTTGTCTTCACTGCGCGTAAAGAGATAAACCCAGAAAATAGAACTTCCAGGGATTTTGCTTTGAAATAAACGCAGATTATATACGCAACGTTGTACTTGAAAGCATCTGCTACAAAGTGGAAATCTTTGAGTCGCGGCCATTTTGCATTAATGCTGCAATATTTCTGGTTGGCTTTGCAACGTTCCAGTATTTCAAGATACATACTTTCGTTTCATATCAGACCGTGCAAAGAGTATTAAACATATGAAGAGCTGTTATGCATAAAGCAACTTCCTTTTAAATATTTGACAATGGCACTTACATCTAAAATTCTTTTTGTAGGCACGACAAAATGTTTTTTGAAACCATTTATCCTGATTAACGGGAGAAGAAAAGAAAGCATGTTACGAACGATTAACAGAATAGATATGAAAGTAAATCACAGGGGATAGAGAAAGTTTTCTGATTGTAGTGCATCAGATTTAGTTTCTCTACTAATTATCTATTGTGGATTTCATCGGAAATGTTTGATTTGAGGCTTTCTTAATGCAAAAGTGTATCTTTAGAAAAAAGCGTGTGTATATGTGACTGAACAGCAAACACTAAATTGAAAATTCGGTAAAATACGTAGTTCAATATGTGAGTAAGGCATTTTTAAGGATGCATATGAGGATTTTTCAAGAACATCTTTCAATCTCAAACTACTCTTCACATGTATATAGAGGAATTTAAAATATTTTTGATTCTCTCAAATATTGCCTACTGATTTTTTACAAATAGATATTTTCATTAAAAAAACATTTATATCTTGAATTTTCTGGAATTAACCTGTAAAGACCTCTTCGTTTTGTTTATTTAGTGAGTGGCAATAGACACACAAATATTACTATATAAAGTTGTGTATCTCGTTGAAGCACATACTTTTTATTACAGCTACTTGTGACATTTCAGAGATATGCTTAGTTATTGAAGTGATCAAATGTTTATGCTTTTTTCAAGCGGAGGATTGCTGTCTTTTTTCTCGTGTCATGTAAAACGCAAGGAATTTTAAAGCCATCAAATTGCGACCCATGTTTTAAAACTGTGAATATCGCTTTATCTTCTGTATCCTTCTTATACCTACAATGAAATGTGTAAATGTGTATTGAAATCGATCTATATTAACAAAAATATGTATGTTACATTCATACGAATTTCTCTACCGATTAGAAAGGTAGAGTCAGACTGAGAAATAGATTGCTATCGCTGGGATTTGAACTACGGGTCTCCTGGTTTCCATTCAGTTACTCTGACCATTGAACTACCATGGCAACCTGCCGGTACGGCTCTAAATTCTGCAAGGCTCACTATTTTTCCCAGTAAACTACAAGGAGATCTCAAATTATTTTGAACTGTCATACTTCAATGGAGACTTACAACATTTCCAAAAAAATCCACAACCCCAAACTACTCTTTACATGTAATACTTTTCGAAAATGGCTCTAAAGATTTTGATTAAAATAGCGTATAATAAATATATTTACATAAAAATTAAATGTATATTTTAAGTACTCTAAAGCCCTCTTGATTCTGAATGACTTTTACATAACTGCTAACGCATAAGAGGTAGGAAAAAACTTACTACATAAAAATACAGATGTCGTCAAAAGATACAATTTATGTCATCTACATCCGTGTTTCTTTTTTTTTACTCCTGCCATGCAAAGAAGTGAATTTCAATGACAATCGCATAGCGACAGCTTTTAATATCAATTGACTATCGCTTTAGAATAGTGTAATCCCTTAGTCCCTTTCGACTTATAATGAACTAATAATAGGAACATTCTGCTAAAGCTTTTCTGGATTAGCGTGGTCTAGAAAGAAGAATGAACTTTTGTAAGAAGTATGCTCGCAGAACTTATAAAGAAAACTGCATGATTTATTTTTTATGGTATTTTCATTATTTTTACACTGAACTCTGTAGTTTTATCTACAAAAACTAATGCTAAGACAGCAAAAAAAGGATGTAATTAATCGCATCCACTCGAGTCAATGAATAAGCAATGCATATTAAATAAATGAAACAAAGGTAATTTTGCATGGTGGACAAATATTGCAGTCAAAACAATGTTTTTGTAGAAGGCTGAATGGAAAAATAACACACGTGGCGATGCCACGCGTATGTGTTGGACACAGCTGCAGCTTAAAAATAAAACATCGATGAAAATATTGTTTGGAGAATGGGGTTGAAATAAAAATAGTTTGGAGAATAAATAGTATTGTAAAGTCGATGTACCTGAATATACGTTTTAAATGTCTGTTGACATCACAGTGTTAGCAGAGAGTGAATCCTCTAAAACATATCCTAGGCCATGTAAAATAAACTCCCCCATTCTCTTGTTATACGCTAGAATTGTCACTGTTCCAATATACTTAAGCTAGCTTACTCGATGTTCCAGGGGTGGTTTGTTAATCTGTAATGACGATTTAATTACTTCCATTTACCTCCTCCCATTATGCTTTCTGTCGCCCTCCGTGGTATAATGGTTACCACTCTAGCCACTAATACTTCAGGTCGCGGGTTTAAACCTGGCAGGGAGTAATGGCATTTTTATTTTCTCTTGCCCGTATTAACAATGTACATAGAGAAGGTAGATAGAGAAGGTATTTATTCCATCCAAAATTTGATCCCGAGATTTCACCAGAAATATATGCTTTGAGGTCCTCTGAGTCCTTGTTAGAAAAAGGTCCGCGCGTGCGTTTGTGTGTGTCTGTGGACAGCACAGCTCAAAAACGAAAAGTAATTTAAATACCAAACTTGGTATTTAAATTCAATATCTCCCAAAGATGAGTCACGAAGATTTTCAAGAAAATCCCTCCCCCGATAACTACCTTTTACATGGAACATTTTCGAAAATTTTGATTTTTTCAAAAATGGCTCAATCGATTTTGATTAAAATGATATATTTTAGAGACATTCACATCACAAATAAAATATATATTTTGAATTTTCTACATATGCATCCGCTGATGTTTCATATCCATTTCCATTTCAAGGGAGTTTTCTTCCGTTGTTGGAAATATCAAAGGGATATACAATATTGAGTTATAAGACCAAAGGTGCGTTTAACATCAACATTTTCGAGATCATTGTAAAATAATTATTAAGGAGTACGGGGAAAGGAATTAAAATAAATCATTCCATGTTTAAATAACATTCATGCATTTGGGTTTGGTTGGTACATTCGGAGGGGGTTGCACAGTGAGCTACCTTGGGCTTATTATGCGTCAGACCCCAGGAGGATAGGATGATATAAGATGTATTGTCGATGGGAGGCCAAAATCGGACCAGGGTAAGACTCAAAATAATGGATCCCTAATATAATCCTAGCAGGTCTTCATCTTGATGTGGGAAGCACTAGAAGCCCGCTCCCTAGGTCTGACAGAACTACCCTAGGTCCTCAGACGACACCAACACCACCCAGCTGTGGCGTTGGAGTCTTCTGAGGATCTTTATTTCCAATGTCTTCACGGTCGCTTACAGCCCTGAAAGAGGAAAGTTGGAATGAAATGCAGAAAAGTGACGGGACAGGAAGTTCGGGGTAATGAAGAAACCTCCCCTACATTCTCTAGTGACGCGGGATAATCTCTTCCCCCCAAAAAATCATGCTGTGATAGAGGTTGGCCACGGGCATCGTACCCACGACTTCCCGAGTGCCAATTCCAGACAGAACGTCTGAGACACCTAGCTCGGTATGCATTTGAAGTAAGCCAGTTAATATTTTATACAGATTTTCCAAATATTGTAAATTAAAGCCTATGCTCCAAATAAAACTAAAAGTTTTAAACGCACCTGTAGGAAATACTCCCACTTCACTTACACGATTGAGGAATCAGATAGAAGCCTGTTGAACTGCTGAGAGTACTGCTTCAGTACTTCTTAAAACTTTGGCTGCATCGCTTTGTTTACCCACCTGAAACAAAACAACAACACTATGTAAATCTCTCAAAGCTTCACTTGCACAATATCTAATGTAACACTTCAAAGAGAATTTGTGATTTAGCAAAACCAGATGTTATGCTTGCTTTGAAATCGCATACTGTTTGTATGAGCATTGCGAGAAACAAATGAACCGTGAACAGTGCTTCAGAAATACCAAGTATTGGGAAGTTCAAATCAAGAGCAATCAATATCTCAGAAACAGTTAATTCTTGATATGAATGGTTTTATTTACGAGATCTAAATGTGTCGTACTGTAAACATTTGTCAACCTCTTATGTGCCGGTTATACAGATCTACATATCTCTTACAGAGTGAGGATGACACCGAAAATTCGATATATAAGATATGTCATTAAATATATGTGACATTTTAACTAACTTTTTAGGCTACATTTTGAAAAAGTAAAAAAAAAATATAACAATTTTTCTATTTAAGAAGTAAAATGAGGTGAATTTTTTTGTTGAAAATCATGCTCCATCTTTAGGAAATACTCATCTTAAATATTAAGTTTAATGTCTTTGGAAATGTCAATTTTAAACTTAACCTCTCTGTCACTCCCTCACTCTGACCCTCTCTCTCTTTCTCTCTCTCTCTCTCAAACGAACACGCTCGACTATTTTAAAAATAATTTTTCTTCTGTACCGCCTTTAAGTATTACAACTTTAATTGCAATCACACGCTTTTAGTCTGAGATTCCACTATGAGAATGTACATTTTAGGTAGAGAAAATACAAGGGACATTTAATAAGTAATGCACAGGGTGATACTACTGTGGATTGGATGATGCAACAACAATAAAAATTAGGTCAGATGTAGTTAAGAGTTTGAGAAAGAAGCAAGCTTTTTTGTCTTTTCACTGTGCATTCTAACATAAAATTGGCGAGAGATAGAAATGGACCATGCAGGTACTTCGAATACTGTGTATGTTGAAGACCAGAGGCCGTACATCAAGATCGAAACTTCACGTGGAAAAAACCCAACAGAAATCCACAGTGAGTTTACAGTGGACCGTAGTAAAGTTTCACGTTGGGTTAATCGTTTTCGTGGTGGTCGTATGAGATAGACGAAATACAAGACCAGTAAGGCTAAAAACATCAACAGATAAATGTAGTGTGAAAATTGTGGTAGATGCTCTTGAAAAAGATCGCTGTGTGTATTGTGAGGAACTTAGTGAAGCCACGGAAATTTCCCCCAACATCAGTATTCGTATTCTGACAAATGATTTGAAGAATAGAAACATTTCTGCGAGATGTATCCCACACCGTTTGACTACTGAAGAGAA
Source organism: Hymenopus coronatus (assembly GCA_030762935.1). NCBI lineage: Eukaryota > Metazoa > Arthropoda > Insecta > Mantodea > Hymenopodidae > Hymenopus > Hymenopus coronatus. The sequence goes on from CM060897.1 coordinate 37,496,370, forward strand.
GCAAAAACGCCTGGACATTGCAACTTTGTTCAAACAACGATTCGACCGTGAAGGTTAAGGATTCTTGTGTCGAATTGTCACTATTGATGAAACGTGGATTAGAGACCTTGGATTGGAGTTGAAATTACAATCCAATGAGTGGAGAGCTTCGGATTCTCCACATTCAAAAATGTTTGACGCACTCAATCAAAGCTCAAGCAAATGACGATTTTTGCTCATGATCGCCAAAGAATCATCATGACAGATAGAGTCTCATGTGGAACAAGTTTCACACTAGTGTACATAGCCTAATTTCATGCAAAACTTGTGCAGAAAAATGCCGATCTCAGTTGCTCGAGGATTGGCCACTCATTCTGCATGACAATGCTCGCCAGTATATCGGCAAAGTTCTAGCCCAAAAACTGCGCGGATACAAATAGCACATGAGTCCACCCAACTTCGACTTGTTCCAGATGTTGAAAGAACCTATGCGTGGACGCCGTTATCCTTCTATGGAAAAGCTTTCAATCACCATTACCGGAGCCATGAACAGAAGATGAACAGAAGTGGTGTCTGATTGGAATATTAGAGCTTCCGAGGCGTTGGGATTCAGTCACAGAGGAGCAGGGAGATCATATTGAAGGACAGTAAAGAGATATTGAAAATAAAACCTGCAAGTAAAACAATCAAGTGTGCATTTTTTATAAAACGACCCTCGTATTTTGTTACACCTAAAAATTTGATAGCCACATTTCACTAGAAAGAAGAGTTTGGGGATCCTTGAAAACAGCATTTTAAGAAAAATGTCCGTGTGTGTGTATGTGAAAGAGAGAGAGAGGGAGAGAGAGAGAGTGTGTGTGTGTGTGTGTGTCTGTCTGGCTATGCCTATGAACAGCGCAACTCCAAAAAAAAAAAAATGTTGGTTAAGCCTCAAATATGTAAATGTAGTATCTTTAGGACATTCCTACCACCTAACCCTATACACTAATCATTTTTTCACACATTCGATTTACTCAAAAATGATCATTACGATTTTGGTTAAAATACCTATGTATGTACAATTTACAAACAAAATGTATATCTTAAATTTCCTGGGAAGTGTCTGTGAAATTCTATTTATTCTGTAGAATTTTTATATAGCTGGCAAACTACAGATAATAGTTAAGCAAATTCTTACTACAAAACATGTAGATCTCATTAAATCACAAGGTCAAATGCATTTTTTGTGTAAAACTTACTATTTCCGATTTATTCCTTGTTGTTGGTTTAATTTGCAGAACGCACATTTAACTCAAATGGGAACTGGCTGTTCGCTTTAGTTTTCTTTACCTAGTCATGGAAAGAGATCGGAAATTCAAAGCCATCACACAAAGACTAGTTCTTAAAAGATTTGACTATATATTTTTGGCCAAGTGTATTCCCTTATTCCCATTGTGTCTAAAAGGAAATATGTAATTAAACCAGTGCTGCTAATGTTGAAGCAAAAGTTTTATACGGCATTGAAATATGGGAACTAGATAGTGGATAGAAAATTGTGGATACTATGCACAGAATATAACATAGGGTAGTTTTAGGCCTGGTAAATGCAACAGTAAAGGAATTTGAAATGGGAAGAGTGGGAAGCAAAGGTGTGATTATGGAGAGCCCTCAAATACTGGTACTGAATACCAAATCTAGACAAAGGAAATTGTTAATGCAATGCTGAGAATTTCAAGAAATAAACTTAGGGAGAAATGGTGCAATTAAAGTATGTAAAATCTTACAGAACAATAGTTTGGGGCAATATGTAAATGGTTTTTTGAAAAGAGATAAGAGGAGAGTTGAAGATATAGAAGTACAAAAATTGTTTAGCAACATAGGGGGAAAAGATCATTAGAATGATATATGCCAATACAAATTCATGGGGAAAGGCATGTGTATGTGGATAAATTAAATACGAAACAAAGAAAAATTATTGCTTGGATTCGAACGGATGTGTGGGAACTGAAAGAGACGAGAAGAGTCCTCCAACAAGATCAGTTTCAATATGTGGAGGAAAGGAAAATATGGAGCATATAGAATTTTAATGTGAAGGGACGGAGATTTAGAGGGAAGAGAAATTGTTAAAATTAGGCAGAAAAGTATTAACCTTAACCTAACTCTTTGGTAAAGAGAGAAGAAGATAGATGAGAAGTTGAATAAAGGCAAAACGAAATAGTTGTGGTCAATAAAAATAAATGCAAATGAAACATAACGATTAAACATTACTATCTTGAACAATGTGTTCTTTTTATTTATTTACCTATTGTATTTAATATCATTGTTGTTCTTCTTCTTCTGCTTAATTTTATATTATATCGTTAAGCTTAGTATAATTACTAATTAGCAATATCATTAAAGTAGAATGGTTCAGATCTTAAGGAAAATCTAGATGTGAATATAGCCTGGGCTGATATATATCCATTTATTGTATTGCTGCTTAGTACAAATAAATAAAGAAAAAACAAATGTTCATATCGATTATAATGAAGTACATAGAACAATAAGCTTTAGTGAGAATAACTTGTTGCAGAAGAGGTAGAATAAGTCATTTGAAAGCGATACGTAGATCTTTTAGAATATCTTGTTGAAGAATAGGCAGTGAAAGTTATATGATTGTAACACATAAGGTGTTTAAGAACAGTTTGTAGACGAATTATTAAAATATAAAATACTGGATAGTTTCTTATTCAAAGTTCACTGACCTATGAATAGACTTTCAGGTGTAAAATTAATAAAATGCAGAAGTAATTCATGTTGAAATATTTTCAAGAATCACACAGTGAGTTCTATATGCTCTTATTTTCACGTATTCATATTACGAATATTTAATGAAGCGGATAAAACCGAAAATGTGGAGTCCAGAACGGCAGAGAATTGCAATGCCTTTTGTTCTCGAGAGTAATGGTTTGGTTAGCATTTATAGCCCCCTGCGGAGGGTTAAATAAATTCACATGTGGCCACATTAGAGCCGCACCAGCAAACGGCCAACATACCCGCGATTTCCTACCTTCTGAATAAAACATTATTCTTTCATACAATGTTCATAATTTGTAGGCCTACCGTCTTCCCACATGGGCAGTTATTGCTGCATGTATATTGATTGGTTCTGGCCCGCCAAAATATTATTAAAATTAATATTAATGCGGTTGACTTAAGGGGAGTCGAAATGGGATTTTAATAGTTTTTGCCATTTTGATGCTTTAATTGTATCTGAATATCTGGAATCTCCCACTCATTTTGGTGTAGCTTTCAAAAAGTTACGCTAATTTTAAATAGTTTAAAAATATTATTGAAAATAATCCTGCATAGTGTTTTTTTTTAGTTCATTGGTCAGTCACTTGGTAAAACATCAATATCATTGTAAATATTAATGATAGAGAAGAGATGTTTTTCTTGGATAGGTAGAGTCAGACTAAAAAATTCAATGTTGTAAGTAATTTAGACCCAGGATTCATAAACATTGTAAGTCGCCATTGGGGTTATCATCTCAAAATAATTTGAGATCACCTTATGGTTTACCGGGAAACATACGAGTCAGTTGAGAAATTTAGTGCCATGGTAGCTCAATGGCAGAGCAACCCGCTAGAGATCGGGAGATCCATGGTTCAAATCTCGGCTATGGCATTGAATTGTTCAGTCTGACTCTACCTATCCAACTCTTGTCCTTCATACGCTTGTTTGGAAAAAATAATTTATCCGATGTTTTTCTTATTTTGATAAAAAATGTCTACTTTAGCTATTAGCAGCATTGGCAATCTCCCTCATATTTTATTCATGTGATAGATTCGAAATACTGTGAAGTTGTGTTTGGAAAGTTATGTTAATTTTTTTTTTAGTTTTATGTTTGAAAGCAATTTTCTGAAGAAGTACAATTTTCTATACAAATACCCAATAATATCAGAAACTAATTGACACTAAGGGCTGACATTTCTACCACATATTTGGTTCAAAATAGGTTTTTTTTTAACAAAACAGTTGTAATGTATATGGCTGTTATTTTTTTTTAAACTTAAAAATCATAATTTTTCATTAAAATTGTAAGAGCTTTATTTTAAAAAATCGTACCTTTCCTTCTAATGGACAGAAGTATTATATTTTTCAACAATCAACAGTAAAGATATTGCTGAGTATACATTGACAGTTTTAGCTCATTATCTTAAACAGTTGTTGAGATAATGGGTCAAACTTTAACATTGGCAATATAGGGCATTTCGACTAGTTGCAAAATCCACAGAGAGTAAATATCTTATTGAGATTTATACCAGTTATTATAAACAATAATAGTGATAAAAATTTACTGTAGTATAATAAACTAGTAGACTGCAATGAAGATGCGATACTTGCATGGATACCATCTCACATAGGTACATCCGGCAATGAGGAAGCTGATGAAGCAGCTAAAGAAGTAACAAATCACTCTCCAAGCCTGACCGACCCGCATCACGATTTCCAATATCTTCCCAAGTATGAAACATGCACACAATGGAAGTAATACTGGAGCTCTACATCCAATAGAAAACTAAATACTATAACGTCTAACAATTTCTGTTACTCGATAAAACATCTGATGCGTCTTAACCAGGTTCTTTTCGGCAGGCTACTTATTGGATACACTGCAATTACCTATTCATATCTCCTTGCCAAAGAATCTCAGCCTACATGCAAGCACTGTCATACCATTCTCACAGTTCAGCATATTGTTACGTTGTGTCCTTCCTACGAAGGACCAGAAATCAACACGGAATGGGTCTCGGAGATTGTCAATGAAATCTTACCAACTGCAGATAAATTACATAGACATCATTTGGCAATTCTTACCGCTTGTCCAATCTGCCAAGCCCCGGATTCGCTCGCACATCGACTCTTGGAATCCTCAGGTCAAGGATTGATATAGACATGGCTCTTGAGCCGATGTCGGGCCTGGACTGGTGACACCTGGCAGCCTTCAGCAACGGATATTTTGCACCAGAATTTTCCCTGGACTCGTCCTGGAGAATCTTATTTGGACAGTAATGGGTATCTATGCTTGGCTTAGTACTTTAGACATGCCAGATGAGTGTGTGGTTCCAGCTTTATGCAGTTTTTTGTGTACAGAGAGACGGCGGATGATTCGAGACAACAGAATCGCCTCTTTTAAACCCTGGATATACAAAATATGAGCACCTGATTAATCCGATAACGATCCGGAATGAGCTTCAATGCGAGAGCATGCATTATTCCTCTTTCTGTTGGCCTATTGTAACGTAGACCTCATGGTTCTCTTGAAATAAATAAAATTCCTAGATCTCAAAGGGGGTGACAATCCTATTAAATAATAAAAAAAAATCCGATGTGTTCCATTCACATGACTTTGTCTATATCACTACAACAAATTATCCTATTTACTTCATCTAATGGAGCAAACATTAGCAGAAATAGTCTTATTACTTGCTTCCTTGTTAGTAGAAGCGAAATAAGGGGGTACCATAGGTTAAAGTGATAGTCAAAAGCTTGTTGCTCTACGACTGAAGTTCCTTTGTTTGTATGGACACGAGTTCACAAAGTCCTGTATGAGAAAAGTATGTCTTTATAGCTTAAACCAAAAACAAGGAATATCTCAAAAGCAATCAACTCCACGAAGAAAATGTATATAGCATAAATTGTGTGTTTTAAGGTGCTCTACATTTGTTGCGTGGTAAGTTTTGTCCATCTCTTACGGTTTAGTAGTTATGCAAAATTCCATAAAATTGACCGAGAATAAAGTAGTCTTCAGAGGCTATTCCCAGAAAATTCAAAATATACATTTTATTTGCCATGTAAATATCTTTAATATACAATATTTTAATCAAAATCGTTTGAGCCATTTTTTTGAAAATCAAAATTTTCGAAAAAGGTTCCATGTAAAGGGTAGTTTGGGGTGGGGGATTTTTCTCAAAATCTTCGTGTCGCATCCCTGGAAGATACTAAACCTAAATACCAAATTTGGTATTTTACCGACTTTTCGTTTTTGAGTTATCGTGTTCACAGACACACGGACATAATGACACACACACACACACACACACACACACACACACACGGACCGTTTTCTGAAAATACTTTTTTTGGATACAGGTGACCCTAAAATATATATTTCCGGTGAAATTTCGGTATCGAATTTTTTGGTGGAGTGCAATAACTTCTCTATTCACTATACACATAGCTTGTATAGAGAAAGTAAAAATTGTATTGTGACTTTTTATAATATTAAATATATGGATAAATTGAAAAAAAATCTGATGTGTTCCATTCACATGACTTTCTCTATATCTCTGTAAATTATTATTGTTAATAAACTTATCTTTTATTTATTTCATGCTAATCGAGAAAAATTAGCAGAAATAGTCTTATTTCTTGCTTTATTGTAAGTAGAATCAAAATAAGGGACAACCATAGGTTAAAGTGAAAGCCAAAAGCTGGTTGCTATGTGACTGATGTTCCTTTGTTTGTATGGACAGAAGTTGACAAATTCCTGTATGAGAAAAGTATAACTTTTTCAAAGCTGAAACCAAGAAAAAGGAGTATCTCAAAAACGACCAACTCCACGACAAAAATGTATATAACATAAATTGTGTATTTTAACGTGCTCTACATTTTTTGTGGGTTACGTTTTTGTCCATCTCTTACGGTTTAGTAGTTATGAAAAATTCATACAGAATAAAGTAGTCTTCAGAGGCTATTCCCAGAAAATTCAAAATTTACATTTTATTTGTCAGGTAAATAACTTTAATATACGATATTTTAATGATAATCGTAAGAGCCATTTTTTAGAAAAAAAATTTCTAAAAAAGTTCCATATAAAGAGTAGTTGGGGTGGGTGGATTTTTCTCAATATCTTCGTGTCGCATCCCTGGAAGATACTAAACTTAAATACCAAGTTTGGTATTTTACCGACTTTTCGTTTTTGAGTTATCGTGTTCACAGACACACGGACACACTGACACACGGACACACACACACGGACCTTTTTCTGAAAATACTTTTTTTTGGACACAGGGGACCCTAAAACATATATTTCCGGTGAAATCTCGGTATCGAATTTTTTGGTGGAGTGCAATACATTCTCTATTCACTATGTACATAGTGAGTATAGAGAAAGTAAAAAAGAGGACGAATAAAAGAAAGTGCAACGGCTTCAGTGTTGAGTTCTTGTTGATGTCTCAGTGGCCTTGAATGATCCAACAGTGGCCTACCTTAATATACCCGTACTCAAGTTTGTTAAAGAAATAAAATTGTATGATTGTATATAATCAATTGTATAATATATGTTTGTAAATTGATTGTCATATTGTAATTTTCAAAATTTATTGTAGTCGCGATATGACTTTAATGTTAAAGCGACAACAATAAATTAAAAAAAATAATAATAATGATATTTTTTCCATGTATTAAAATTCTAATAAAAGTAGCCATTTGATGCATTTTTATTTTTTCTACCAAGTATGTACATACAATATACATAGTCAGTAGAGAAGGTATTGTGTTCCACCCAAAAATTTGATGTCGAGATTGCACCGGAAATATATGTTTTGAGGCCCCTGAGTCGGAAAGAAGCTTTTTAGAAAATAGTCCGTGTTTGTGTGTGTCTGTGGACAGCATAGCTCAAAAACGAAAAAAAAAAAAAAAACGTTAAATACAAAACTTGGTATTTATATTTAGTATCTTCCAAAGATGTGACATGAAGATTTTTAAGAAAATTCCCCAACCAAAACTACCTTTTACATGGAAATTTTGTTTTCTCTCAAAAACGGCTCTAACACTTTCCATTAAAGTATGGTGCATTAAAGTTATTTACATCAAAATGAAATTTATTTGATGAATTTTCTGAGACTAACCTCTCTTTATTCTGGATGAGCTTTGCAGAATTTTGCTTAATGGTTAAACCATACGAGACAGGCCAATACTTATTGCACAAAAATGTAGATCTCCTTAAAACAATTTATGTCATATACGTTTTTTTCCTCTAGAGTATACCGTTTTCGAGATATTCTTTGATATTGGTTTCAAAATGTAACTACTTAACGTTTCTCAAACGGGACCATGCAAAGTGACCCTCAATGGTTTCACATAGTGACCAGCTTTTAAAAGATTTGACCATCGCTTTAGCCTAATGCATTCTCTTTATTTCCCTTCTATTCACAAGGAAGCAAGTAATAAGACCAATTCTGTTAACTTTGATCTTGTTTACATGATGTAGATAAAAGAATAATCTTTTATGAGAATAGTTTGTATATGAACATGTACATGAATGAAATACGTACATCAGATTTTTAAAAATATTTACATAAAATCCAGTCTTAGTAAATGAGTTTACAAATAAATCAATAGTATTATATTAGCCATAATTAATGTAAAAAGGTTATCATTTTTCGTATTCTTCAAAATTCTTGATTTTTAAAAATATAATAGGTTATTTATAAAAATTGGATCATTATTTCGAAAAAGTATAACACCATTTTAATATACTTTCAAGAGCCAGTATAAACAAATTTACTGAAGTAAATTACTATACACTTGCATCGTGTGGGACATTTTGAATATTGAACATTGTTGGAAAAAGCTATGTGAGAAAACAAAATTTAAAGTTGGTAGTGTCCATGATTAAACAGGCATCTAACCATTTGCAGTTTCAATTAATTGGAGTTAAAATGCACCAGGTGGGAAAAACTATATATTTTATCAAATTTTAGAATTTGTATATTTTTTATTACCAAAATTATTTTCACATATTTTGGTCAAATTTCACAGATGCATCATCTTAACTGAATTTTGGTTTCACAATTAGGATATAATGCTTAACACCGTCCAAGTCTACTGTAAATTTATTTAAAATTGTTTACACATAGTGATGGTAAAATCGTACATAATTGACTCTTTTTGACAACACTATTTTCTCTTATTTACAACTTTGAATAAATAAATGATTTAAGATGTGTCATAAGATGCTCTAAGGTAAATTATTGCAGTATTTCACTCAAAAAATCGAATGTGTTACCTATACATCACTTTCTATACCTATTCTTAATAAACCATTCTTAAAAATCTGATGTGATCCATTCACATGACTTTCTCTACATATCTAACAAAATATTGTTGAAAAACTTATTCTTCTGTCTACGTCATGCTAATCGAGATAAACATTAGCAGTAATAGCCTTACCACTTGCTTCCTTCTAAGTAGAAGGGGAAATAGAGGAGTACACCAGGCTAAAGAGAGAATCAAATTATTTAAAAGCCAATTGCTATATGATTAAATTTCGTTTCTTTGCCTGACCAGAAGTTGACACATTTCCGTATAAGAAAAGATAAGTGTTTTAAAACTGAAACCAATAACAAGCAATATCTCAGAAATGATTAATTACACGAAAACATTGTTAATCGAATCATTAAAATTGGTAGAGGAATACACTAGGCCTAAACCACAGTAAAATCTTTTAAGACCTGGTCGTTTTAAATTCGTTTACATTACCTTTCAGAGCAAATCTTCGCATTTAGGGTAAGTATTTGTACTGCAAAATTTAAAACAATAACAAGGAATATCTCGGAAATGTTCAATTATACAAAAAATATATTTTACAGACATTGTATGCTTTAACGAGATCTACATTATTTGTGTAGTAAGACGTTGAGTATCTTTTAAGTTTAACTAGTTATGCAAAAGAAATTCAAAATGATGAGGATTTCAGAGGATATTCCCGTAAATTCAAGAAATAAATCTCATTTGTCACGAAAATATCTTAAACATATGGTACCTATTTAAATAAAAATCCATATAGCCATGTTTTGAAAATAAAAATTTTGAAAAATATTTCTTATAAAGGATAATTTGGGGCGAAAATTGTTCTTTAAATTCTTCGTGTGGTATGCTCCGAAGGTGTAGAGCTTAAATATCAAGTTTGGAATTAACCGACTTATCGTTTTTGAATTGTGCTGTTCGCATACTGACACATACGTACAGATTTTCTATAAACGCTTTTCATTGATGGATTCTCAAAGCATAAAATGCATATCTTGAATTTCCTGGTAATATCCTCTTCATTCTGAAGGTTGTTTTTTTGTTGTTTTTTTGTTGTTTTTTTTTTTTGCACAGCTGGCTAATAATAGAGAGCTAAAACTTACTACAAAAATTTAGTTCTCGTCAATGCACACAATTTATGTCCTTTACATTTTCGTTATGAAGCTAACCATTTCCGAGATATTTCATGGCTTCAGTTTTAAAATATTTATACTTTTCTCAAACAGGAAGTCGTCATCCTATTTTCTTTTTTTTTTTTGTTTTATCCTGGCCATGCAAAGACATCCGAATTTCCATATCAATTTAATAGCAACCAGCTACTACCTTTTAAAGGATTTGCCTATTGCTGTGTTACCTTATTTCCCTTCACTTATAAGCGACTAAGTAATAAAATCGTTTCTGTCAATGTTTATTTTGATTAGAATGAAGTCGATAGAAGAATACAATAATTATTTGTTACAGAATATGCAGAGAAAGTCATGTGATTGGAACATTTCTATTCCGACACTTTTTCCCCACGCGTACCATCTGACGCATTGAAACGAATAGGATGAGCGGATGAGGTCAATTAGATCATTATTATTTCACAAATTACAATCTTGAATTTCCCTTCCTTTACTTACCTTTTCAAAGAATATATTAGAAATGTGCTTGAAGACAGATATTGCAGTGTCGTAACAAATTATTAAAAACCTGTTACTACTCTTCTTCTGATATGTAGGTTATCTCTTCCGGGATACTATTTTGTAGTTCTTGTAATGTTTGGGGATTAAATTTATACCCTTTATCTTTCAAATTGCTCTACAAAAAATCTAATGCGTTACACCCACATACCTTTCTCTAGCTACTCTACAAACAAACTTCTTACAACACCCTGCTAATGAAGATAAACATTAGTATAATTTTATTACTTAGTTGCTTATAAGTAGAATGCAACTAAGGAAATACACTAACTAGGCTTAAGTGATAGTCAAATGTTTTAAAAGCTGTCGTTATGCTGTGTATATGACACAATTTATGTATTTTAACAGATCTATATTTTTTGTAAAGTAAGTTTTTGTCTATCTTTTAGGGTTCACTAGTTATACCAAATTAAGCAAAATTCATCCAGAATAAACACGTCTTTAGAAGCTATTCCCAGAAGATTAAAGATATACATTTTATTTGTGATAGATATGGCTTTAATATGTGGTATTTTAATCAAAATCGTTAGTCATTCTTAATAAAAACATTTTCGAAATTTTTTCCATGTAAAAGGTAGTTAGGGGTGGAGGGATCTTCTTGAAAATCTTGATGTCCTATCTTTGGAAGATATCATACTTAAATATCAAGTTTGGAATTCAACCGTATTTTCGTTTTGGAGCTATGCTGTCCACAGACATACACACACACACAGGCAGACAGACAGACACACATACACACATGGACCTGTTTCTGAAAATGCTCTTTTGGGTTCAGGGGGTCCTAAAACACGCATTTTCGGTGATCTCGACATTGAATTTTTGGGTGGAATACAACACTTCTCTATCGCTATGTACATTCTACATACGGGGCTAGAGAAAGTAATAAATATCGCTGACTTAGAGAGACTTTTTTGGCGAACGTTCTAACCGGGCACCTATATCATCACCTTTCCCTTTGTTAAATTGTGATGTTTTAAATTTTTTCCGGTGTAACACTGATCCCGTTCTTTCTGGCCTGTTTTATGAAATGTACCCTTGTTAAGGGCATCAATATCAGAACTGCTCTAAGACACAAAGAGGGAGATTCGTGTTTTGTAAAGTTGCATCAAATGAAAAGTCTTTGTTCTGTTGTATATTGGAACATGACTACATAACACAACTTAAAGCCCCAGGGAACGTTATCTATTGCTTTCTTTTATCATGTACGAGGGGTAGTCATAAAGGTTTAATTATCACCATAAACATAAGTAATTTTTTTTGTTTTGTTTGGTAGGTACATGTCTGAAGTCCTGGTACACATTTAAGTCCCCGCGCCACATCAGCGTAGCACGCCGCTAGAGAAGCCAAAACAAAATGTCCATTGATAAATAGAGTATCGTGTAGTAATTGGTTCCAATATTTAAAGGGGAACAACACTGGAACAATCCATGCTGAGTTGGTGGAAGTGTACTGCAACAATGCACAATCAGGTGGCGCAGACGGTCTCAGTGCGGTCAAACAATCCCGAAAAAGGCGAAGCCCCAACCATCATGGCGCAAGATGATGTGTTTTTTCGGACATCCAAGGCGTAGTACTGACAGATTATGCTCAGAATGAGCAAACCATCATATGAGCATATTACCGAAATATCCTGGCGTGTTTATGGGAGGCTATAAAGACGAAGCGTCGCGGGGGAAGCTGTGCAAGAGGGTTCTCCAGCTTCACGACAACGCCCCAGCTCATTCTGCACAAGACACAGTCACATATGTTGCTTCACAGTTTGCCTCACCCCTCCCCCCGTATTCCCCTGATATAGTACCTAGTGACTTCTTCCTCTTTTCTCGGATTAAGAAACCATTTCGTGGCATTTCCAGAATGACAACGAGGTGATTTATGAGGTAGAACGTTTCTTAAACAGCCAAAATGCTGACCTCTACAACCAAAGCCTCCGTCAAGATTTCCATCGTTGTGAATCATGTGTCGTGTTGAAGGGTGAATGTATAGAGGACTAATGCCATCATCAAATTTCATGCTCGTAGCTTCATTTTTTCGAGGTGATAACTGAAAGGTTATGACTATACCCATATGTAGCGCAACAATGGAATCTGCAGTCTCAGAGGCGAATAGCGCGACCCCGAGGTCCAAGTGCCGATAAGAGCGTGGCCGCCTAATCTGAGGGCATGTATATGATAGAAATAAATACAAATTATGTGAATTTTCCTGAGTAGAGTAGGCTATGCAGGTGTATGTAAGCCAGTTAATACGAAAAACAGTATAATTCCCATCACATTGTAAGCATAAGGATGTGGTACATATTTGTATACATTTAAACGTTCTACTAATTTTAGTTCTTATCCACAGCCTAGAAATTGCGAATTTATTACCCACCGTTTTCAAATATTTACGTGGCATATATCCGTTTGGCAATGAGAGATACAGAGAGGAAGAGAGGGGAAGGGAGGGAGAGAGATAGAGGAGTCTCTGCAATTGACCAATAACGAGAGCAGAGCAGCGGATTGCTACCATACGTTCTACGAAAAACGTCGTAATTAGCAGCGTTGAATAATTTCCACATAAACGCCAAACTTTTGTACCGGATGCAGTGTAACAAAATCAAAGTAAACAAAATTGCTTTCAAAAACAGACTCATAAAAGAAAAAATAAATGTAAAACGATTTGGAACTGTGGGGCAGACGTCATGAAACCTTTACCGAAAGCCATTATTCTGACAGAAACACAAGCATCACAATTCCAGTGAAACAAACCAATAATTGCCCTCTAGCAATAATAAAAAAAATATTGTTGAATAAAATGGTGCAGTCCGAGACCACTTTAGCTTCATTTATTTCCATGTCGGCCTCAAATTACTGATTACAACGTATTTTTAAAAGCAATGGATGCTTTCAGTGGGGAATTCAATATTTTTGGCTAATAGAAAACTTAGGCATTATTTATTTTTTCGCTAACGCTAGAGAATTACCATTCGCATTTGTCATAAATAATACCATGTTTGAATTCAGAATTATTTAAAATGCCTCTCAAAGCAAAAATAATGCTTATTTTAATTTTAATTTGAACTCCAGAATGATTAAATTTTAAAAGTACGAGTATTAACACATTGAAAATGAGAGGTATTGTGCTGGCTTTGATATTCAATTAAGAATTCATAACAAATCTGGTGTGCTACATTCATATGGCTTTCTCTATATTTATGTAACAAATTATTATTAACAAGCTTATTCCTCTATCTACTCCACGTTAATTGAGATAAACATTAGTAAAATGACCTTATTACTCGCTTCCTTGTAAGAAGAAGGGAAATAAAGGGAATAGGCTAAAGCGATAGTCCGTCTTTTAAAAGCTGGTATCCACGTGGTTGAAATTCATTTCTTTGCGTGAGATAGAAGTTTACAAATTCCCGTATGCGAAAAGTTTAAGGAATATATCGGAAATGTGTGAAAAATAAATGTGTATGACATAAATTGTGTGTTTTAACGTGATCACATTTTTGGTGCAGTAAGTTTTTGCCTATCTCTTACGGTTTACCAGTTGCGCAGAATTCATTCAGAATAAAGAGGTCTTTAGATGCTGTTCCCAGAAAATTCAGGACATATATCTTATTTGCCAGATAAATAAATATCTTTAATCTTCGTGTCGCGTTCCCTGGCCGATATTAAACTTAAACATCAAGTTTGGTATTTTACTGACTTTTTATTTTTGAGTTATCTTGCTCACAAACACACCAGGACCTTTTTCTAAAAATGATGTTCCCAGAAAATTCAGGATATACATCTTATTTGCCAGAAAATAAATATCTTTAATCTTCGTGTCGCGTTCCCTGGCAGAAATTAAATTTAAACATCAAGTTTGTATTTTACTGACTTTTTGTTTTTGAGTTACCTTGCGCACAAACACAAATGAACCTTTTTTTTAAAATACTTTTTTTTTGATACAGGGCACCCTTAAACGAATCTTTCAGGCGATAGCTCGGTATCGAATTTTTTGGTTGGAGTGCGATACCTTCTCTATATACTATGTACATAGTACGTTTAGAGTAAAATAAAACGCATTTTTAGAAAGGGGTCCGTGTGCATAGGAATACGATAGATAACTCAAGAACGAAAATTCGGTAAAATGCCAAACTTAGTATTTAAATTTAGTATCTTCCAGGGATGCGACACGAAGATTTTGAGAAAGATCCCCCACCCCAAACTACCCTTTACATGGAAAAAAAATTGAAAATTTTGATTTTCTCAAAAATGACTGTAACGATTTTGATTAAAATACCACATATTAAGGACATTTATATGAGAAATAAAATGTATATCTTTAATTTTCTGGGAATAGCCTCTAAAGACATCTTTATGCTGAATGAATTTTGCGTAACTAGTAAACAGTAAGAGATAGCAAAGGCTTATTACTCAAACAATGTGCATTTCGTTAAAACACACAATTTTATATCATATGCGCTTTTTTTCCGTTGAATTGACCATTTCTGAGATATTCCTTGTTATTTGTTTCAGATTTAAAATACTTAAGCTTTTCTCACAGGAAAAGTTGTAAACTTCTGGCAATGTACAGCAACTGATTTCAACCACATGGTGACCGGCTTTTAAAAGATTTGACCAACGTGGCAGCCTTGGTTATTCCCTTGTTTTCCTTCTTCTTACAAGGAAGCAAGTATTTAAGCCAATTTCTTCTAATGTTTATTATCATAAAGTAGATGGAAGAATATACTTTTTAACAATAATTTGTAGCAGCGTTGTAAAGAAAGTCATGAGAATGGAGCACATCAGATTTTTATATTTAATTTTCTACATCGGAAGTAAATGACGGACGATATTCACTGTATAAAACGATTTTAAACACGTTGAAGCTGAGATATCCAAATATTATCACATAACCGGATTCTTTTATTTGCCGGAAAGCATTTCTAAGATTAGGTGAGTTTGTTTATGCCGTACTTTTGCAAGAATAAATTGAACCCTTTATTTCTATCACACTTTAGTGCAAGCAAACAGGTAGATCTTATCCAGTCCGGAGAGTACTCCTGAAGGGCAAACATCAGCTGATACGTCTGACATCATTTATCACTCCGAAAACAAGACACTGCCAGGAATTACAATGAGGACGCCAGTGACGGCACGTAAAATATAGGTATCCACGTGTCTTTTCAATCTTAGCATTACTTTTGAAGGCAGAAAATATCTGATACCCTGAAATGATAGTGGAGGCATATGAGGTACATAACCTTATTTTTACTTCCTCTACTACGTACAGGAAGTAGGGGAATGTACTCTACCCGAAAATTCGATGCCGAGATTTGGCGTAAATACCGTTATGACATTCCATGAATCCAAAAAGATATTTTAGAAAAACGCCTCTCTGTGTATATGTGTCAGAATAGTATAACTCAAAATTGCAAAGTCAGTTAAATACTAAACTGATAATTAAGCTCAGCAACTTCAAAAGATGACACAGATTTTCAACAAAGTTCCCCCACCCCAAATTAGCCTTTACACGGAAGATTTTTCAAATTTTCTATTTTACCAAAATGCCTCTAAAAATTTTAAATAAAATACCATATATTAAAGATATTTACATAAAAATAAACTGTATATCTTGAGTTTTATGGGAATAGACTGTGAAATTCTCTTCATTCGGAAGCAATTTTTTATAATCTTCTATAACTGGCAAATACTAAGATATAGGCGAAAACGTACTGCTCAAAAAATATAGATGTCTTTAATACATACACTTTAATTTAACCAAGTATTTTTGTGCCGTAAGCCGTTTCCAACATATCCGTTGTTAATGCGAGAATGGTCAATATTTAGTCATTCTTTCAGTCTTTTCGATGTTCAGTTGTTTTTCGAGGTATCATGGAAACAGTATGCATTTTAAGGCCAGTAAATAGCTTCCAGTTTTTAAACATTTGACTATCTCTATTTTCTTTTTATCTAATGTTATTTAATTATTTATGAAACCGTTTATCACAATTATAGTGGAGTAGATAGAAATATAAACTTTCGTAAGAATAGTTGGCATACCCATAATAAACGATAGAGGGGTAGACAAAATCATGTGAATGCAGAATATCAGATTAATCACTGATATATTAAAATAAATTGTGCATTATTTATTTTTAATTACTGCAGCTAGATTGAAATATAACATTTACATTACTTTTGTAATTATGAAACTAGGAAGTTTTAAATGATCTCGACATATCAATGCACCCAGAAATGTCAATGAGTTTCTCTTAAAATATCTTCAGAAATTAAAAATACAAAAGTAACTAAATCCTGAAGGAACCTCACAGAATTATAACCGAACGAGTTGGCTACAGAGTAAGTGTGAGACTCGCATTCGAGAGGTCCCGCATTCGATTCCTGGGGACCACTTTCTCTCTGACCACGGGGTTTTACTTGGTTTTTCTGGACACCAAGGGAAATGCCGGATTCTTCTTTCCCTTGTGCCTCTCATTTCATTTGCTTTTCATCTTAGTATTTTAACCAAAATCGTTAAATTAATTTTCAGGAAATAAAATGTTTCCAAATAAAGGGTATTTTGGGTTTGGGGGATTTTTCTCAAAATCTTCGTGTCGCATTCTTGGAAGATACTAAACTTAATTACCATGTTAGGTATTTTACCGACTTTTCGTTTTACAGTTGTCGGTTTAAGGAAAGGGATCTTTTTCTACTTTTTTTTTTATATAAAGGGACCCTAAAACGTATACTTTCGGTGAAATCACGTATCGAATTTTTGGGTGGAATTTAACTTCTCTACTTATGTACCATGTACTATGTATAGAAAGTAAAAAGATCCGCCTTGTCATGCGCAACGACGCTACACTTGGTATGAGCATTTGTGGTAACAGCTCGACCCACGGCGTTTACAAACACAGAATCTTTGTGTCGCTCGCTAGTGACCTATCTGACGCACGCAACCGACCATAATTCCGCAGTTTTGTTCCAATTCAGGGTGAAAACATTAGTTCAATCGTCCGTCTGGAAGTTATTGTTGCAGTGGCACAGTTGTACCCACTCGCGAGGACATATGGCCACCCAACCTACTGCAGTCTCTATCCGAGCTACCCAGTCAGTACTGTGAAGTACTTGTTCTTTTGCTTCTCATGAATTCACGAGTTAAATTTTATAGAGAAAATCTTGAAAATATTATACATTTTTGATGCTCACCAGCTTTAAATTTTCCTTACTGAAAGAGAGAGGCCAGAAACTCCAAGCTAAGCTTATCCGAGAGGGTTAAAAGCATTTGTGCTTGATGTTGCCAACTTAGTTCTAATTTATTTTACGCTCATATTTATAGCCGATAGCATTAAGATTAATTTGTGTCTTCTTACAAGAAACCGTTATATGATCTGGTAAGTAAAAAGAATATAGTATTCATATCAACAATAATGCAAGAGGGATGGGGAATAGAAACGAAAGATGATTTCAGCACTACGTCCAAGGTTAGGGTTATTGCGCTTATAAACCTGTGGAAGGAATAGATGAGGTAAGAGAGCATAAAAGCCCTCCAGATATGATGGGGTGCATAACATTTTCAGATTAATTTTTCCCCACTCACCACTTCGAGTTCCTCTCCTGTCCTCAGGGACAGGTTTGGGTGGAAGGTTTCACACACCGCTTACCATCATCCGGGGTCTATACATAGTCCAACTCAGCATTCCCCAACCGACCTGAGAAAACCACGAACATTTTAAGATTAAGGTAGGCGGGTCAATACCAATCGAGCCTAGAACCTTTCGGATGCCACTTTCTGAGCTATCCAATCACTCTAATGCAGACAAAACATACGGGAAATTTAGATGGGTTTCTGCAAAATTCTCTTCTGATTTACAAAGTCCTGGAGAATTAAAGTTGGTTAGCATAGCAAATGAATATATGGACTTTAAAAAACTGAATTTGAGAAGTACTATCCTCTAATTTGCACCTTCTTCTATTGTTTGTGTGGCTCCTTGGTTAGGCGCTAGTCTTCTGATTGTCGCGAGTTCAAACCCGGTCCAGCCGATGGTTGTTAACTGTTCCATGTGAGTAAACTAAATGCCATGTAAAAGAACTGCGGGACGAAACTCCGGCATATTAGCGGGGTTGCAAGGATCCTGGATATTGAAGGTGTCGTAAGTATATTAATGATTTCTTCGGGGATGTCAGCCAAGTAAGTGTTGGGTTCATTTCCAATCTTTCACCGACGTACTCTGTCGCCATCGTCAGAAAATATATATAAAAATGCTGCATTCTTAGACAGTACTCCATATCGTAAATCACCCTCTAGGAGTTTCGCGATATCTGCTATGATATTAAGGTTATAAAACAAAGATGTTCTGTTTCGACAGTTCTAAATGTAACTCAAATCTGTACAGCCAGATTAACATAAACAAACCTAAAGATAATAATATATGATCTAAATTCCTTACAACTAGTATGAAGAAACTGAAATAAATGGTAGTAAAATAATGTAACAGACGATTTTATTCAGTAAATTAACGATTAAAGTTATAAGTAGAGTTGTGGCCAAATCAGACTAGTAGAAGTTTTGCAATATAGAGAATAATACAGGGTGTATATAAATGAATATCGGGGTTTTAACTCTTTATAATATTTATTACATTCAACTTACAGTTATGAATGACATGTCAAATGAAAAAGCAACTCAAACAGTTTTACCAAGAAGCTTATAAATGTTCAATGTGACCACCCTTTGTCACACGGCACACATCAAGTCTATAGCCGAATTCTTCCCAAACATTGATAAGTGTGTATTCAGTAATTGTAGCAACAGCTGTTTCAATCCGGTTTCTTAATTCAGGTAGGTCAGCTGGTAGCGGAGGCACGTACACACGATCCTTGATGAAGCCCCAAAGGTAAAAATCGCATGGCGTTAGGTCAGGAGAACGTCGAGGCCATGCATAGCAAGCCCTGTCATTGGGCCCTTGCGGCCTATCCAGTGCTCGGGTACAGTGACGTTCAAGCAATCGCGTACTTCGTTATGCCAGTGAGGTGGCGCACCATCCTGCTGGAAAATGAAGTTCTCTGGCTCATTTTCTTCCAACTGAGGGAAGAGCGATTGCTCTAGTGTATCAAGAAGTGCCAGTTACAGTAGGTTCACCAAAAACGAAAGGCCCATAAACTTTTCGCCGGGATACGGCACAAAAAACATTCACTTTAGGGGAATCTCGTTGCATTTGTACCATCTCGTGAGGATTTTCTGAGCCCCAGATTCGCACATTATGAGTGTTAACATGTCCACTAAGGTGAAAGGTCGATTCATCACTGAAGACAACACGATCCACAAAATCGTCATGAAACAACATGTCGTTTGCGAATTTAGCACGTAATCCGTGGTCTGTCGGCTTTAGAGCCTGTAATAACTGTAAACGGCAAGGACGTAGCTGTAAGCATTTTCTACAACTTTCCAAACAGTCGACACAGGAACTTGTAATTCACGACTAGCCTTCCGGACTGATTTCTTTGGGCTACGAGTGAACGACTCTCTCACTCGCTCAACAGTCTCTTCACTTACTCCTGGTCGTCCCATGCTCTTCCCTTTACAAAGGCAGCCGGTATCTTCAAACTGATTATACCATCTACGAATGTTTTTATCACTAGGAGGATCACAACCGAACTTACTACGGAACGCACGTTGCACAGTAACTACAGATTCGGTGTTTGCAAACTGCAAAACACAAAACGCTTTCTGTTTAATAGTCGCCATCTTTGCTACTACCGCTGTCTAGCGGATTTCTGCAGAAACATTGCACGCACATGCGCATTTGTGCCAACAAACAAAACTGTTTGAGTTGTTTTTTCATTTGATATATCATTTATAACTGTAAGTTGAATGTAATAAATATTATAAATAGTTAAAACCCCGATATTCATTTATGTACACCCTGTATTATAGTGGAAAACATCATTGATACCATCGTCATGAGCTGGGAGAAGAAAAATATGATTTTTAATGTTCATTTTCCTCCTCCAGTTAAAATGAGTCGTCTCCGAAGAGCTTCCACATCATTTCTTTTAGGGTGTCGTGGATAACTTTTAACGTAAGTTTTGCAGTCAGATTTCTTCGCTAATCCAGAGAGAATTCATACTCAATGGTACTGCTACATAAGCGCAGCTAGAGGAACACAGGGCGGAAATGCCTAGCGTTTTGCTGAAGCACGTTTTGTGACCAGCCGCCATCTTGCGTCTACAAACTACCATGTACACCATAGCAACATGTCAAATTAATAATTTTTCCAAATTTTTGAAGTAAAGAACAAAGGACAATAGAAAGGGAGAGATCTGTAGCTGAAGGAATATTTAATACAATCACATTTTTGGGCTTTCAGAAAGTTATTATTGATAAATTGGTATTATTGCAGTTAACATCGCGGCAAGGTATTAACTTAATTTTGTTTAAATTCCTTGGTTTAAAACTACTATTAATGTAACAAAATGCTGTACCATATATTACAGCATTGGTTTAAAATCTTTAGCAGAATATCAATTCTTTTTTTACTAAAGAAGCAATTACTTCCCTATCACTGCAGCTATGTCTTTTCTGTCTCCTAACTCTCTGTTCTAGCAATTTTATTGTTTTCTATGCTTTACACAACTTAGCAGTTTTGTTCTTGAACTTCAATATTACATTTCTCTTTCTTGGGCTTTGCAGTACAACACTATTGTCAGTATCAGTTTGTTGGGTGGCCTTTTCAGTTACTGTTTCACAAGCAATCGGGATACTTCCACTATTTGGTGGTCTACGTCGAGATATAGGACATTTCTGCAGGAAAAAAAATAAGGAATAACTCCTTTTCGTAATCTCCTGATTTGCCCTGTTAGTACAATCGTCGGATGTAAAGTGTTGTGAGCACATACCAGAAGCCGCAGTAGCTTGCCAATTTTGTCTGCGAATTGCCTTCATCCACGCTTCTCTAAGGTTTTTCCGAGTAGAAATCTATAATTCACATACAATACAGAATCGTTTTGTTGATAATGTATAATATATTTCACTAAGTATACCGCCGAAAAATCACTTAAAGAAGTACACTAACCTGCGTATTGAAACATTTCCTTTACCTGTTATACGAGAAACCACAAATACCACACACGTTTTCACCATTATACTGGTTTAAAACCTATAGGAAAAATGTACTGCTTAATTGACATTTAACACCTCAAAATCTTATTTTTTGGGCGCACATTTAGCCCATAAAAGCCGAACTCATTTCAGAAGTGTAGAATCAAAATATGGCGGCTTGACAAAACTGTGCTTCACCAACCACAATGCGTAAGGACTGGGCATTTCCTATCTATTCTCTCTATATCTGTGTAGAGGAATGATTTCAAGTGTCAACCTGAACATAAAATATGCTGTCTGTGATTAAACGACCACTGTCAATACCTACTGCTGCTGGTGGTCCACGCATGCTGACGTGCTATCGATCCAAAGAACCTCTGAGGCCGACATAATGAGAATAAAACCCTTTTGAATGTACTTTCATCTGATGTTTCTGTTAATCTTGAAACGTCTCTTGTGTTTATCAAACAAATCTGGACGTATTTTGAAGCTAGCGCTCAGTATCCACTAAGCTGAACCAAAATAAACACAGAGATAAGCAGCTTTTCGCTTCTGTTTCAACAAATGCCTTCTCTATTCTAATTGTATCTCTTTTACAATCTGTCTCACTCAGCAGCTATTCTGTTCTCCCAGCAGAGAGCTATTCAATGGTGACGATACTAAAGGTGGGGAAAATGGGTATTACTTTGTTTGTCGTTTACCTATAATACGTAGAGCAAATATTGCATTGCGTCCAAAAGTTCAATATTGAGATAAACTGGATATTCAAAGCCATCATCTTCCAAGGATTCTGCACCAAAATTTTCAAAACAATTCCCTCACACTAAGCTGCCATTTGCCTGAAAAAGTTTTTGATTGGTTTCCTTTTATCTAAACTCTACGGTGTTCCATTCACATGACTTTCTCTGCATTTCTGCAATAATGTATTGTTAAAAAGCTAATTCTTCTATTTACTTCAAGCTAATTGAGAAAAATTGGCATAAATGCTCATATTACTTGCTCCCTGTAAGTATAAGGGAAATAAGGGAGTACCATAGGCTAAAGTGATAGTCAAATGTTTAAAAAGATCGTTGCTATGTGATTGAAGTTCCTTTGTTAGTATGGCCAGGAATTGAGAAATTCCTGTATGAGAAAAGTATACATATTTTGAAACTGAAACCACTAACAAGGATTATCTCAAAAGACGGTGAACCCCACAAAAAACGCATAGCATAAATTATGTGCTTCAACGAGCTCTACATTTTTGTTAACTAAGTTTATGTTTATATCTTACGGGCTACCAGTAATGCAGAATTCCCCAAAATTCATCCAGAATAAAGATTTCTTCAGAGGATATTTACAGAAAATTCAATGCGTACATTTTATTTGTTATGAAAATATTTTTAATATACGAAATTTTAATCAAAATTGTTAGAGCCATTTTTGAGAAAGTCAACATTTTCGGAAATTTTTCTATGTAAAGGGTAGTTAACGGTGGGGAGATTTTCTTGAAAAGTTCGTGTCGAATCCTTGGAAGTTACTGAGCTTAAATACCAAGTTTTTCTAAAAATGTTTTTTTTAGTTTCAGGGGGTCTCAAAACATATATTTTCGGTGAAATCTCGGTATCGAATTTTTGAGAGTAATACAATCCCTGCTCTCTACACTATGTATATAGTACGTGTACAGAAAGTAAAACTCTGCTGTGTTACATTCAAATGACTAGCTTTATCTTTCCTGCAAAGAAAATATTCCTTCCAAAAAATATTATTTTATCTACATCATGCTAATAGCAGAAGCTGCCTTTGTTACTTATTTTCTAGTGACTCGAAGGGGAATATGGGAATTCACTATGTTAAAGCGATAGTTAAATCTTCCCAAATCTGTCACTATACAATACAATTTCAATTGAGTTTTCTTTGCATGACCAGGAGTAAATAATATACTTTAAACGAGTGATGGCTTCCTGTCTGAAAAATTATAAGTATTTTAGAACTGAAACCAATTGAAAGAAGTGTTTCCTAAAATACGAAAGAATAAATTGATAAATTGTGTGTTTTACGAGATAAAATTTTTAACAGTAAGATTTTGTCTATCTCTTACGTTTACCAGTTTTACAAAAGTTATTCATAATAAAGAGTCTTCAGAGGCTATTCCCAGAAAATTTAATTCATACATTTCATGTGTCATGAAATATTTTAAAGATATAGTGTTTTAATCAAAAGCCTTCTTTATTCTGAGTAATCTTTACATAACTGGTAAACCGCAAGAAACAAATAAAATCTTCCTACACAAAAAATGGAAATCTTATTAAATGACACAATTAATATGCAACAATTTTTAGTGTAGTTACCGATTTCCAAGGTATTCCTTTTTGGTTTCAATTTTAAATCACTTATACTGCTCTCAAATGGGAAGTCGTTATTCACTTAGTTTCATCATGGTCAAAAAAAGTAAAGCGGAATATCACATTATCACATAGCAACCGGCTCTTAAAAGATGCATTATAATATCGCTTTAGCTTTGTGTATTCCCTTATTTTCCTTGTAACTATAAAAACATGTTAATGCTTAATTCGATTAGCATAAAGTACAGTGAAGAAAAGCTTTTGTAAGAATAGTTCATTACAGAAGACGTCAGATTTTTTATTCTAAGGGTCTCAAAATATGTATTTCCAGTAAAATCTCAACTAACAATTTTCCTTTATCTACTATAAGTAACTGGCAGAGAAAGTAAAATGGGCAATATTATTTGGACAAAATTGGAATTTACGTACACTTAAAAGATAAAACAAAACTTGATAATGCTGTACAGCTTTTGGAGGTATATCATTCTTTAAATAAGTACATTCAAAGAAAGTGATTAAATTTGCTAAACATTTGTCAAGAATTAAATAATAACGAACCGCTACAGGCGTAACATAGGATTAACTCGATTCAGAGCGTAATTAAGTAAGCAAGTCCAGAGGAAACGAGATACAAATTTCGAAAAAAAAGTTAATTACATTCCAAACTATTACATAGTTTCAAAAATACTTTCACAGTGTTCAGCAAGAAAATCTTAATGAAGAGGATAAAGCATTCTGCTAATTTAGAAACCTTCTCTTTCACAAAAGTAAAGCTTTGTGGATATATTTTCATGCTACTACAAAAGTGACACATTCAAGTGGCCATTGTCACATTGACGTACAGATCGAGTTGAAATTTATTTTTAGTAAAATTAGATCAAAGATAAAATAACCAATATCTCAGCTTTCTCTTCCAAAGGCTCAAATTTGATAAAAAAAATCGTTAACTCAAAAATTGATGTGTTACATCCACATGACTTTATTTAATTATTCTACAACCAATTATTCTTAAGAGCGATATTTCTTCCTTACTCCATGTGGATGAAGATAAATATTAACAGAATTCCATATAAGTTATTTTCTTGAAAGTATAAGAAAAATAAAGGAATAAACTAGGCTAAAGCATTATTTAAATCTTTAAAGTGGTTGTTAAGTAATGAGATTGGAATTCTGTTATTTTTGCATTGCTAATAACATAAAAAAGAAGTGAATAACGTCTTTCCATTTGAAAAGGTATAAGTACTGGAAACTTTTAACCAATATCAAGTAACATTCGAAGTTGATTTAAATATAAACAAAAAGACTATGCTGGACATATATTGTGTATTTTAATGAAATATTCATTTTTAGTATCATTTTGTCTAACGGTTATCCAAAAGCTTCCAGAATAAAGAGTGCTTGAGAGGCTATTTCCAGAAAATCCAAGATGTATATTTTATATGTGAATTAAATATATTTAATATGTGGTATTTTAATAAAATTGTTAGAGCCATCTTTGAGAAATTCCAAAATTTCTAAAATATTCCAGGGTGGTTGTTAACGACGCTGTCAATTGCCAGGATCATTTCAATGCAAACAATGTGCCGGAGTTTTCTCCCGCAGGAGTTCTTTTACATGCCAGTAGGAGACATGGGACTGTCGTTTTTAAGCACACTTAAAAACCATTGGTCTGGGCCGGGTTTAATCCCGCTTCCTTGAGATGAGAAAGCCAGCGCCTAACCAACTGAGCTATCCAGAATGAGCAAAGTTTGACAAGAAACAGTTTACTTACGAATCAGAATGATTCACTAGTCATATTTAATTCCTTGGGTACATCGGTATTTAAAATAACAATAAACGAGAGAGCTTACAAATATGAGCAATTTTTATTTCTTAATTTTTTTATTTCTTTCTTGAAGGCATCCATTACGGAGGGGGTAATGTAACATAGCTATGGCCAATAATCTCTTTATTAAAATAACACTTTACATAGTAAGTTATCTGTAGTGCGGTCTTGCGCGCAGTGGATTGTAGCCTTGGTGCGGGTAAAGTCTCCTGGCATAGCACCAGCCAGCTGATCGATGAGCGGAAGATGAAAATGGGGCATTAAATTTTTATTTTAATGTTTGTGTTGTCCTAAGCAATTGTGCAACCCTATAGACCTCAATGTAAGGTGAATGGAAAAACTGTGTCTTAAATTTCCTGCGCACACAATACATCTGCCACATATCCCAATCAATGAATTGGTAGAGAGCGCCCTGTACCTTGGCCGCCTAGATCAGCGAATACATCTGTGAGACACCATGAACACTACATGTACCTATGCTACCTTGTAACTCAGAAGAGTATCTTGTACAAATTCACTCTGCGACTGAAATACTGAGCACACAGCCGCACTTGTGAGTGAGTGTGTGTGTGTGTGTGTGTGTGTGTGTGTGTGTGTGTGTAATGTACTACACGTGTGATCTTGTTATTGTGTATCTTAGCGAAATATGGAACGCTCACTCATCAACACCATGTGTATTTATGGTCATGGATTTCCACTTAAAAATCCTTCACTTTAACGTCCCATGCAACATACAAAGCGTTGTCAATGGTTTTACTTTCTCTAACACTTGTGTACAATGTACATGTAGATAGAGAAGACATAGGATTCCACCTAAAATTCCGCTATAAGGATTTCACCGGAAATATATGTTTTAAGGACATTTTAAGAAAAAATATCCGTTTATGTATGTGTGTATGTATGTATGTATGTATGTATGTATGTATGTATGTATGTATGTATGTACGTATGTATGTATATATGTCTCTGTGTGTGAACAGCATAACTCAAAAACGAATAGTCGGTTAAGTACCAAACTTCTTATTTAAAGTTCAGCATTTTCCAAGGATACAATATGACGTTTTCAAGAAAATCCCTCCACCCTAAACTCCCTTTACATGGAAAATTGTTTAAAAATGTTAATTTACTCAATACTTGCTTTTATTTTTGATTAAAATACCACATATTAAAGCATGTTTATGATAGATGAAATGTATATTTTGAATTTTCTGACAATACCTCTTCATTATGGATGATCTTCGTATCACTGGTAAACCGTAAGAGACGGACAAACATGTACCACACACAATGTAGATCTCGTTAAAACACACCATTTATGTCGTGTTCATTTTTTATATAGTTATCTATTTCCGAAATGTTCTATTATTGGTTTCAATTTTAAACTTTACTTGAACTTTTCTCAAACGAGAAGTCGTCATTCGTTTGATATCTCGTTTGCTTTACCCCTAGCCATGCAAAGAAAACTGATTTTTTTTTTTCGCATAACGACCAGCTTTTAAATTATTTGACTTTCACGCTAGCCTAGTGCATTTCCTTATGTTTCTTCTACTTACAAGATGCAAGTAACAAACCAATTCTGTAATGTTTATGACATTGATAAAAGAATAATCCTTTGTAAGGATGATTTTTTTTTTTTATTTTTTTTTTTTGCAGAACAGGTAGAGAAAGGATGTAATAAAATTTGTAAGAATAGTTTGTTGCAGAATAAGTAGAGCAGGTCATGTAAATGGAACGCATAAGATTTGTTCAGTGCATCTTGTGTGTGTGTGTATTTGTCCATAACTTACTGATCGACGTTCCACAGATAGCATTTTAAACACCAATGAGAATTAATTTCATTTTCCTGCCCCGTTCTTTATGAAATTATTGTTCAAAAGTTGTAATGAATAATTCTCTCCTTTATTCCTTTAGTTGTAATTTCATTCAGACCCTGCTGTTACTAATAACGGATAACAAATCATCTGATATGTACTCAAAGGTTGTGGAACATATCGGAATTACCCCCACTTCAAGCGTACCATAGCGTATATAGTTTTCTTCAAAACATGATGGCCTTCAAACGGACCGCTCCCCTGTTACTGGGCAATAACCATTAGTAAACAAAGGACTACTCTATTTAGGGCGAGAGGCAACGTAGTAAAATCTCTGTTTCATGGACACTTGTTTTTATTATCAAAAGTATATGTTTTATTATAAGTACGTATATTTAGAACGTTGTTTGCCCTGACAGGTTGCATCAGCCATATTTTTACTTTCTCCATACGCACTATGTACATAGTGTATAGAGAAAGTATTGCACTCCACCAAAAAATTCGATACCGAGATTTCACCGCAAATATATGTTTTAGGGTCCCCAATATCCAAAAAAAGCATTTTCACAAAAAGGTCCGTGTGTGTGTGTGTGTGTGTGTGTGTGTGTGTGTCCGTGTGTCCGTGTGTCTGTGAACACGATAACTCAAAAACGAAAAGTAGGTAAAATACCAAACTCGGTACTTAAGTTTAGTATCTTCCAGGGATGCGACACGAAGATTTTGAGAAAAACTACCCACCCCCAACTACCCTTTACATGGAACTTTTTTCGAAAATTTTGATTTTCTCAAAAATGGCTCTAACGATTTTGATTAAAATTTGGGATATTAAACATATTTACCTGACAAATGAAATGTATATCTAGAATTTTCTGGGAATAGCCTCTGAAGAGTAGTTTATTCTGGATGAATTTTACTAAATTTTGAATAACTGCTAAACCGTAAAAGATGGACAAAAACTTACTGCACAAAAAATGTAGAGCACATTAAAACACACAATTTATGTTATATACATTTTTTTCGTGGAGTTCGTCGTTTTTGTGACATTCCTTATTTTTGGTTTCTGCTATGAAAAACGTATACTTTTCTCATACTGGAACTTGTCAACTCCTATCCATATAAACAAAGGAACTTCATTGACATAGCAACCAGCTTTTGACTATCACTTTAACCTACCGTTGTCCGTTATTTCGCTTCTACTTACAAGGATGCGAGTAATAAGACTATTTCTGCTAATTTTTTCTGATTAGCATAAAGTAAATAGAAGTATAAGCTTTTTAAGAATTATTTGTTGCAGGGATATGGAGAAAGTCATGTGAATGTTACACATCAGATTTTTTTATTTTCTCTACACGTACTATGTACATAGTGTATAGAGAAGTTATTGTAATGCACTTAAAAATTCGATACCGAGATTTCACCGGAAATACATGTTTTGGGTCCCCCATTTTTACAAAAAGGTCCGTGTGTGTACTGGGCGTGTGTCTGTGTGTGTGCGTGTGCCTGTGTATCTGTGGACAGCATAGCTCAAAAACCAAAAGACCGTTAAATACCAAACTTGGTATTTAAGTTTGTTATCTTCCAAGGATGCAACATGAAGCTTTTCAAGAAAATCCTCCCACCCCCAGCTACCCTTTACATGGAACTTTTTCCAAAAAGTTTGATTTTCCTAAAAATGGTTCTAACGATTTTGATTAAAATTTCAAATATTACAGATATTTACCTGACAAATAAAATGTATATCTTGAATTTTCTGGGAATAGCATCTGAAGACTATTCTGGATGGATTTTACGGAATTTTGCACAACTGCTAAACGGTAAGAGATGGACAAAAACTTAACACACAAAAAATGTAGAGTACATTAAAACACACAATTTAAGTCACGTATATTTTTTGTGGAGTTGGTCGTTTTTGACATATTTCTCGTTTTTTGTTTCTGCTTTGAAAAACTGATACTTTTCTCATACAAATTTCTGTCCATACAAACAAAGGAACTTCAGTCATACAGTAACCAGCTTATAGTTATCAGCTTAGCCTATAGTACTCCCTTATTTCCCTTCTACTTACAAGGAAGCAACTAATAAGACTATTTATGCTATTTTTTCTCGATTAAAATGAAGTAAATAGAAGCATAAGCTTTTAAACAATAATGGTGTGTTATTTATGGACGCTCTTTAACTGCTTTGGTTCTCAGCGTCCCATTCTATATTGGGCGTGAAAGATCGCTTAATTTTTGCTCAGAGGCCTCTCTTATCAGGCTTGAGGTTCTTTTACGTGCCGTAAATCTACGACACGGGACCCACAGCTTTACTTCCCTTCCGAAGGAAGCCATGCTAAGGAGTTTTACGCCCGAAAAATTCCATCGTCCTCCGCCGGGTTTGAACCCGCGACCTTGGGTATATATGAAGTTAGCATGGTAACTATTACCCCACGGAGGGCGACTTTTAAACAATAATTTGTTGCAGAGATATAGAGAAAGTTATATGAATGGAACACATAAGATTTTTTTTTTTGGTAACCTCTCGTAGTCTGTGTGTCCCAAAGAAGATTGGGGACAATTGTCTCACGGTCATTAAACGTGTCTTTTCTACCATATTATCTAACAACCCATTTTTAAATTGAAGAATGTGTGCTAATATATGAAGAGTTTAGGTAACGAGTGTGGAGGTTGGTGTGACTGTTACACATAAGATATTTTATTCATGTGGTGTACTCTTATATTCATTGACATTTCAGTTATGTGACACAGGTAAGGGCGTATGAAGGGTGAGCGACAGCACCCTTTTCCCGTCTGCCGCGACACTGGGAATTCCACGCGACATTCGTCAATACTTGCGTCAGATTGCGAAACGGTCTGCGGCTTAGAAGAATGCACCGATATGTGCCATATTCATCATAAAAACGTCAAAGTTTGCTGGAATTATAAAACGCTCCAGATTTATTCGCAATCTAGTATTCTATTCATGCAACAGCTGCTATCCGAAATGGTGTAGCGGATTTAAACAAGGTGTGCGCTTTAATTAACGAATATTGGATTTGCTGCAAAAACTGGAACCGAAAATAAAAACTATATTTAACAGACGTGGTCGTCATTTTTATTGTCTCTGTTTCCAAAGCAAAAACTTTTAATTTAGCTGTCACCTCCCTTAAAGAGAAATTAGGTCATTCCGTCTAAAAGTTTGATATAAAGATTTCACCGTAGTGAATTGGTTAAAATTATTACGACAAGTGGAACTGTTAATTTAACTATAGGTATAAAATTAAAGCTTATTGGAAAACAAAATAATAAAATATCTAAATTCATTTTAATTTATATTATCTCCATTATTTTATATAACAATTTTATAGGTCTATTCCCATACATTTTTTCTTCGAAGACTCTGCAGTTCTCAACTGTGTACTAACAGCAAGTAGATGAACAACTGTGTTCCACCCAAAAATGTAACTATATTTCACTAGAAATACACGATATAAGGCCCCTGAACTCCCAAAAGCATTTCCAGAAAATTTTTCGTGTGCATGCTGAGTCTGTGTGTGAACTGTGTGTTCTCATGGAAATTTTTTTATTACTCTTTAATTTCTAAAAAATGGTTCTAAAGAATTTAATTAAAATTATAATTAGCAAAACCTTTTCCATTTAAAGAATCGGAGGGTATTGTGGCACTGCTGTTGTGAGCCGAACTTGGCGCGTGGACGGCGATATCGTTAAGCGCCACCGATCATCCACTAGGGAAGATAAGGAGGCGGTGAAGCACTTTCTTCCCAAAATAAATTCTAGAAACATTATAAAAAGATATGCAGATTCTTTTGGAAGCTTTTCTCTTTCAACAAAAATTCCAGAGACGAGCGAATTTGTGAGTGAGGTAGTGAGATGTTCTTGATGGGATATAAAGCTGTCACCTCAGTGTGTTCTCCGAGTGAGGTGGTGACAGCAATTAACGTATAATGAGATACTGGGAGCGTCTAGAGAAATCTTAAGTTGGAGGCTTCGCGCGTGATTCATTTCATAACTACACGTGAAGAAAATTGAGCTAAATCACATTGATCAATTGACGCTGAAAAATCCACTCATATTATTGTCCAAAATCTTCACCTAGTATGCTTAAACATTATCTGACTCAACTATGGTACTTTACTTTTCCTGCTGGTTATCTATAATTATTAGAGAAAGTAGAAAGTGTTGCGTTTCACCCAAAACTTCCATACAGATACTTCACAGATTTTGAAACTCTCTGAATCTCCCCCAAAAAATCTATCTCGAGATTTCACCGGAAAGATATGTTTCAAGACCCTTTGAATCCAAAGAAAGCATTTTTAGAAACACACACGGTGTGTGTGTGTGTGTGAATCTATGGGCAGCATAGCTCATAAATGAAAAGTCGGTTAAATATCAAACTTGGTATTTCAGTTTAGTATTTTCCACGGATGCGACACGAAGATTTTCAAAAACATACCCCCATCCGCGACTAGTTTTTACGTTTTTGAGATATTTGAAGTTATTGGTTTCAGTTTTAAAGTACATAAACTTTTCTCTCGTTTGTTTACTGCTAGCAAGCAAAGATAATTGAATTTCAAGTGTTTCACTTAGCGACCGGCTTTTAAAAGATCTATCTCTTTAGCCTAGCGTATTGTCTTATGTCCTTTCTGCTTACAAGGAAGCGAGTGTTTAGCATGGCGTATATCAAAATAGTCTTTTATAAGAAAATTTTTCTATGGAACTGCCAGTGAAAGTTCTGTGAGTGGGACACATCAGATTTTTAGAAAAATGTCCATGTGTGTGTATGGACAACAGACCGTTAAATACCAAACTTCCAAGAATGCGACACGAAGATTTTCAAAAAAAAGACCCTCCATCACAAATTACAAGTAAACATTTTTGAAAATGTTTTTCTCAAAAATGACTCTAACGATTTTGATTAAAATATCGTATATTAAAGATATTTATACAGGAATTAAAATGTATATTTTGAATTTTCTAGGAATAGCTTCTGAAGACCTCTTTATTCTGGATCAGTTTTGCAGTATTTTGGAAGACGTTAAACCGTAAGAGGTAAAAAGAACTTATTACATATAATGTAGAGCTTATTAAATCACACAATATAAGCCTATATTGACCGTTTTCAAGATATTCTTTTTTATTGGTTTCAATTTTAAACTACGTAACTGTTGTTTACTTTCTCTAGCCCCTTATGAACAATGTACGTAGGGATAGAGAAGGTATTGTAATGCACCCAAAAATTCGATACCGAGATTTCGCCGGAAATATAAGTTTTGGGATCCCCGAGTCCGAAAAAAGCATTTTTAAAAAAGGTCCATGTGTGTGTGTGTGTCTGTCTGTCTGTCTGTCTGTGTGTATCTATGGACAGCATAGCCCCAAAACGAAAAGACCGTTAAATAACAAACTTGGAATTTAGGGTTAGTATCTTCCAAGGATGCGACACGAAGATTTTCAAAAAAAATCCCCCCATCAGAAACTACTCTTTACATTTAAAAAGGTTAGAAAATTTTGATTTTCTTAAAAATGACTAACAATTTTGATTAAAATCCCGTATATTAAAACTATTCATGTCCGAAATAAAATGTATATCTCGAAATTTTTGGGAATGGTCTCTGAAGACCTCTTTATTCTGAATGAATTTTGCCGAATTTTGCTTAACTACTAAACCGTAAGAGATAGAAAAAACTCACTACACAGAAAATGTACATCACGACCAAACACTCAATTTATGTCCTTTACGTTTTTGTTTCCGAGATATTCCTTGTTACTGGTTTCAATTGTGAAGTACTTAAACTTTTCTCAGACAGGAAGTGTCCATTTTTCTTTTGTTCTACTCCTGGCCAAGCAAAGAAATTATTTGCAATGACAATCGCATAATGATAGCTTTTAAAACATTTGACAATCACTTTAGCATAGCGCATTCCCTTATTCCCTTATACTTATAAGGAACTAAGTAATAAGAACATTCTGCTAATATTTATCTCGATTAGCATTGTGTACAAAGAAGAATAATCTTTTGTAGGAGGTTTAGAAAGTCATGTGAGTGTAACACATCAGATATTTTTCCTACGGGACCATGCATATGAACCCTAATTTGTTCATATAGCGACCAGCTTTTAAATCATCTGACTATCGCTTTAGCCTATTGCATTCCCTTATTTCACTTTTAATTACAAGGATGCAAGCAATAAGATTAATTCTGCTATGTTTATCTCGGTTAGCAAGATGTAGATAAAATAATATTTAGTAAGAATAGTTTTATATGGAACAGCTACAGAAAGTTGTTGTGAATGCAGTACATCCAATTTTTTTATCATAGGCCATTTCGGGGATTTTCGTTATTAATGGTTCAATTTATTCCGTGTTTTTTCATTCTGTTTCTGGCGATTGCACGGAAAGAATTTAGAATTATAAGAACAATATATGACACCCAATACTTAAGCATTTGACTGCCGCTGTTCCCTTTGTACCTATCTGCACAGATTTATTTCATTTAACGCGAAGTAGATGGGAAAATACACTTTCATAAAAATTGCTTACAATACCGGCTAATAAACGATGTAGGTTATAAACAATGATGTGAATATAACAATAAAATCATTCACAAACAGAGAATAAGATTCGCTCGCACGCGCTGAACTTTTTCTAATAAGATTTTTTTTTTACTTTCTCTATTACGTAACGTGTACATTTTATGTAGAGAAGGTATTACATTCCAGGCAAAATTCGATAACGAGATTTTATCAGAAATACATGCTTTGACGACCTCAGAATAAGAAGAAGGCATTTTTAGAAAAATTCATATGAATGTCTGTGTATCAATGAATATCATTACTCTAAACCGAAAAGTAGGTTAAACACCAAACTTGCTATATAAGTTCAATAACTTCAAAGAATACGCACCAACATTTTCGGGAAATCCCTCATCCCCATCTAC
The DNA here is from genome assembly GCA_030762935.1 of Hymenopus coronatus. Taxonomy (NCBI): domain Eukaryota; kingdom Metazoa; phylum Arthropoda; class Insecta; order Mantodea; family Hymenopodidae; genus Hymenopus; species Hymenopus coronatus. The sequence continues at coordinate 37,531,048 of CM060897.1, forward strand.
ATTTTCCAAGTAAAACTTTTCAGAAGCTTAATTTTCTCAAAAATGTCTCTAACGATTTTGATTAAAATACCATATATTAAATATATTTTCATCATAAATAAAAGCATATCTTGAATTTTCTGGGTTTAACCTCTGAACCCTTATTCATTTTGGATGACTATTACACAATTTGTTTGCCGTAAGAGATAGACAACATCTTGCTGCACAGAAAACGTACATCTCGTTAAAACACACAATTTATGTTAATACTTTTTAATGGAGTTATCCATTCTCGAGATATTCCTTGATTTTGGTTTAAATTCCCCTATAAGTGCTTATGCTTTACTGAAATGAAAGTAATCTTTCGTTTTTATTCTTTCTTTTCCACTCTGGTAACACAAGGATTACGGAATTTAAAAACCAACTTATAACGGCCACCTCTTAAAAGATTTGAATAATGCTTTAGTGTAGTTTATTACCTTATTTACCTTAGACCTAAAATAAATATGTAATAACACAATTTCTGCTTATATGTTTATTTTCATTAGCATAGAGCAGATTCGAGAATGAGTAGAAAAGTCTTTTAAAGAATATTTTTGTAGGATAGATAGAGAAATTGATGCGAATATAACACTTCATGTGTGGATCTACCAAAGAGTTTATTATTGAATTTGGGCTCAATTCAGTGAGATAGGTAATCAATTAAAACATTATTTTGTTTGATAACGACGCTACCAATTGCCAGGATCATATCAGCGTAACCGGTGTACTGGAATTTCGTCCCGTAGGAGTTCTTTAACATACCAGTAAATCTACTGACATGTTGGATATATGTCAGTGTGTGTGTATGTGTGTGTCATTCCAGAAGGGGAGGAGAAATTAGTATATTAAATAGAATAATTGGTTGAATATGAATAGTTATATTAATTTTAATAATACTTTCGTTTTTTAATAAAATTAACTTATATCCCCGAATTAAATTCGCTTATTAAAACACTAGATATCCCTAAAAACGATAAACATTTCACATTTTTTACTTAAGTCTACCTCACTAAAATCAATTTATAAAAATTACAATCTATTCCAGTGAATAATTTTTTCCCTAAAAATAAAGAAAATGACATGGGCTTATTGTCCTTCAGACACCAGGAGGACAGAATAACATAAAAGTGTTTAACCGGAGCCGAAACCGACCGCGAGGAAACTACTTTCTTGGTGGGCCCCTAACATAGACCAACCAGTTAATCTCGTGTTATATGTTTGTGTATATGTGTGTGTTGTAAAAGTAAGAAAACAGTAATAATTCGGCAAAACAAGGTAAAAAGAAAAAGGTAAATAAAAGTAGGGTATACAGTGCCGTAGTCCCGATCAGACTCCGGTACTGTATTAAAAAAAACAAAAAAAAAAACAACAAAAACAAAAAAAAAAAAAAAAAAAAAAAAACGCGGGGAGCACTAGGAGCTGGCGCTCTGGGTCTGACTCTTCACCGCACGGCCTACAGACGACTCCAATGTCACCCTGCTGTATTTCCAAAGCCACCACGGGGAGTCGCCGAGACACAACCTTGACAGAGGCCGGGTGGAGTAAAATGTAGATGAAAGAGACATTCCTCTTGGTGACCCGGGAAACCCCCTAAAAAGAGGTCAGTCGTGGGAATAGAACCCAGGACTTCCTTAATGCCAGTCCCAGACGAACCGCCTGAGCCACCTGGCTCGAATAGAAACGTGTATCGAACTGTTATAAAAGTCAAGTGACATCCAATAGCCGCATTTTGCTCCACTTTTATAGCACTAACATATTATGTTGCTGGTGGATGCGTCTACTTGAAGCATAAATACATCGGACGGTCACAGAGAAACACACGCGTGGGAATGAAACGTATAGAGGAATGAGGTTAGCTGGCCCAAGCCCTCTGCGCTTTGCCGCAATCAAACCAGGTCATCCGAGAGCCAATTTAATACGAATCTCCGGCGGTCTTTGCAGCCCTGTTGATTCTAAAACAGAACGGGTTTTTATCCTGGAATAGAATTGCCGCGGGAGCTTTCCCCAGTCTGTTTGTACAGACAGACTTTTAAATGAAGTAAGAAAAACGTAATCAAAGTTTTACCCTTTCAAATTGGTATTTGCCCATACGATTCTGAATCGGAGGTATATCACATTAGAATATCTGTATCGATTATTCCGGAAACCCGGTATCTCCAGTTGGGGTAAAATTAGATTCTCTTCTTTTGCAGAACTTTCTGCAAATATTTCTCATGTAATGTTTTATTTACTGCAACGAAAATTGCTAAACGTATCCGATAAGCATATTTCCTTAAGGCGATGTATTTGTAAAATTTGACCAATTAGTAATTACATCAATAATTGATGCCTTTAATGTATTTAAAACAATTTTGTAAAAAGTTAAGAATTCGTATCAATTATCAAACCTTTATACTGCTAATAAAATTAAAGACTTGAACGTCAGAACACATAAGCGGTAATATAACTTGTTATAATGATCATTTTCTTTCCCTTAATTTGGTTGCTAGCATGTTTACGTATGTACAATGTATATAGTAGATTAGAGAAGGTATTGTAATTCAATAAAAAATCTGATGTGTTCTTTTCACATGACTTTCTCTATATCTGTGTAAACAATTATTGTTAATAAGCTCATTCTTCTCTTTACTTCATGCTAATCGAGAAAAAATTAGCAGAAATAGTCTCATTACTTGCTTCCTTGTAAGTAGAAGCGAAAAATGGGAGTATCATAGGTTAAAGTGAAATCAAAAGCTGGTTACTAGGTGACTGAAGTTTCTTTGTTTGTATGGACACGAGTTGACAATTTCCTGTATGAGAAAAGTACAAGCTTTTTAAACCTGAAACCAAAAACAAGGAATATCTCAAAAACGATCAACTCCGCGAAAAAATATATATTACATAAATTGTGTGTTTTAATCTGCTCTACATTTTTTGTGTGGCAAGTTTTTGTCCATTTCTTACGGTTTAGCAGTTATGCAAAACTTCGTAAAATTCATCCTGAATAAAATAGTCTTCAGAGGCTATTCCCAGAAACTTCAAGATATACATATTATTTGTCAAGTAAATATATTTAATATACGATATTTTAATCCAAATCGTTAGAGCCATTTTTGAGGAAATAAAAATGTTCGAAAAAAGTTCCATGCAAAGGGTAGTTGGGGGTGGGGAGGGGTGTCGCATCCTTGAAAGATACCAAACTTAAATATCAAGTTTGGTATTTAACGGTCTTTTCGTTTTTGAGCTATACTGTCCACAGACACACAGACACACACACACGCACACATACACACGGACCTTTTTCCAAAATATGCTTTTTTTTGGATTCGGGGGGACACAAAACATATATTTCCGGTGAAATCTCGGTATAGAATTTTTGGGTGCATTACAGTACCTTCTCTATACATTATGTACATAGTACGTGTAGCGAAAGTAAAAGTTCATTGCCGAGATTTCAGCGGAAATATACTTCTTGAACTTTTTGAACCTTCTACGGTTTTGAAACAAAAATGATATGGCAATGTGTATTGTGTCTGTTTTTGGAGAGTATAACTTAAAAACGAAAATTCCCCAAGTTTGGTATTTAACTTTAGTATTTCCCAGGAGTGCAACACGAATATTTTCAAGAAAATTCTCCCCGTACCACAAATTACCCTTCACATGGAAAACATTGCTGCAATGATTTTCAAAACATACCGTATATTAAAGATAATTTATATGATTATTAAAATGTATCTCTTGAATTTCCTGGAAAGAATAGCCTCTGAAGTCATCTTCATTCTCAATAACTTTTACATAACTAGTAAGCTATAAAAGATACACAAAAGTTTACTATTCAGAAATGCAGAACTCGTCAAAACACACAATTTGTATTCTTTAAATTTTTGTTGTGAATCTAATTGTTTTCGAGATATTCTTTGTTATTGGTTTCAGTTTTAAAGTACTTATATTTTTCTCAAAAAGGAATTCGTTTGTGTTTCTTTGGTTTTACTTCTGGCCATGCAAGGAAGTGAATTTTAATAACAATCTAATTGCAGCAGCTTTTAAAACATTTGACTATCGCTTTAGCTAAGTGCATTCCCTTGGTTCCCTTCTGCTTATAAGCAACTAAGTAATAACACCATTCTGCTAATGGCATAATGGAAAGAGCCACAGAAGTTTATCTTCCTTGGTAAGAGTGGAGCTTCGGCTTCTTGTAGATTCTCGCTAATACTTAACTCGAATAGCATGGAATAAAGAGAAGACTTTTGTTAAGAAGTTTATAGAACAGGTACAGAAAGTCATGTGAAAGAAAATCGTCTCATATTTTTTTATAAATGAAATAAAAGTTGACGATGGTTAAGGGGGTAAGCCTTGGTTTGCTTTTTGAGTTCACTGCATAATCATGACATGTATTATTATAGAAAATAATCTGATGTGTTCCATTTAAGTGCCTTTCTCTACATCTCTGCAATACATTATTGCTAAAAAGCTTATTCTTCTTTTACTTAAAGCTAATCGAGAAAAAATTAGTAGAAAGGGTCTTATTACTTGCTTCCTTGTAAGTACAAGCGAAATAAAGGCTAAAGCTATAGGCAAATCTTTTAAAATCTGGTTGCTATGTCATTGACGTTTCTTTGTTTGTATCGAAAGCAGTTGGCCAATTGAGAAAGATATAAGTATTTTAAAGCTGAAAGCAATAACAAGAAATATCCCACGCTCAACTTCACGAAAAATATGAATATAACATAAATTGTGTGTTTTAACGAGCTCTATATTTTTTATGAAGTAAGTTTTTGTCTATCTCTTACGGTTTACCAGTTATGCAAAATTCCACAAAATTCATCCAGATTAAACACATCTTCAAAGGCTATTCCAGAAAATTGAAGATAAGCATTTTATTTGTCATGTAAACATCTTGAATATACGATATTTTAATTAAAAGCGTTAGAAGCATTTTTAGAAAATAAAAAAATTCGGAAATTTTTCCACGTAAAGGGTAACTGGGAGTGAGGGATCTTCTTCTTCGTGTCACATCCTTGGAAGATACTGAACTTAAATACTGTGTTTGGTATTTAACGCACTTTTCGTTTTGAGCTATGCTGCCCAAAGACACACACACATACACACACACTTACACACAGAGATATGGAGAGATAGAGACACACACACATGGACATTTTTCTAAAAAGTTTTTTTCCGGATTCAGGGGGTCTCAAAACAGGTATTTCCAGTGAAATCTTGGTATCGAATTTTTGGATGCATTACAATACTTTCTCTATACACTACGTGTAGAGAAAGTAAAAACTGCAAGTTATTTATGGACGCTCTTTTACTGCTATGGCTCTCAGGGTTCCATTATATACTATGCGTGAAGGAAAGCTTAATTTTGCTCAGAGGACTCTTTATCAGGCTTCAGGTTCTTTTATGTGAATCTACGACACGGGATTACCGAGTTTACCTCCCTTCCGAAAAAAACCTTGGTAAGGTTTCTATGCCTAAGAAAATCTATCGGGCCCCGCCGAGTTTGAGCCTGCGACTGTGGGAACCAGAAATTAGACCACGCAGGAAGACAACATTATGGAGGACAACCTTTACAACGCCCCAGCCAATTAGTTAATATTTTCCATTATGTCTCACATAGAATTAACTGTTGTACTCGTAGTATGGAGAGCACGGAAGGAGGTTCTGCCAACATCGGATAATGGAAAACAATATAGGAAAGCAATTTTGTTGGTACATATTTGCTCACTCAAATATTAATTGACATGTGCAAAATGTGGGCCGTTATTTATGGAGATACTGCTATAACTTGATCAGTCTCAAACAAGAATAATCCCTTTCGTAATCTATGGGAAGGGTGAAAGAGAGAGATAGAGAAAGAGACAGAACATTCTAAGACGTTGATTGGCAAAGCGAAATTCATGGCTGTTTACTTTTATTTGCTTTCTTACAATAAACGGCTCTAAGAAGTATAGCACAGCACACTTTTTTACTTTCTCTATACGCACTATGTACATAGTGTATAGATAAAGTATTGCAATCCACCAAAAAATTCGATACCGAGATTTCACCGGAAATATATGTTTTAGGGTCCCCAATATCCAAAAAAAGCATTTTCACAAAAAGGTCCGTGTGTGTGTGTGTGTGTGTGTGTGTGTGTGTGTCCGTGTGTCTGTGAACACGAAAACTCAAAAACGAAAAGTCGGTAAAATACCAAACTTGGTATTTAAGTTTAGTATCTTCCAGGGATGCGACACGAAGATTTTGAGAAAAATCCCCCACCCCAACTACCCTTTACATGGAACTTTTTTCGAACATTTTGATTTTCTCAAAAATGGCTCTAACGATTTTGATTAAAATTTCGTATATTAAACATATTTACCTGACAAATAAAATGTATATCTTGAATTTTCTGGGAACAGCCTCTGAAGAGTCGTTTATTCTGGATGAATTTTACGGAATTTTGAATAACTGCTAAACCGTAAGAGATGGACAAAAACTTACTACACAAAAAATGTAGAGCACGTTAAAACACACAGTTTATGTTATATACATTTTTTTCGTGGAGTTCGTCGTTTTTGAGACATTCCTTATTTTTGGTTTCTGTTATGAAAAACTTATATTTTTCGTATACAGGAATTTGTCAACTCCGATCCACATAAACAAAGGAACTTCATTGACATAGCAACCAGCTTTTGACTATCACTTTAACCAATGGTAGTCCCTTATTTCGCTTCTGCTTACAAGGAAGCAAGTAAGACTATATTTTCTGTTAATTTTTTCTGATTAGCATAAAGTAAATAGAAATATAAGATTTTTAAGAATAATTTGTTGTAGGGATATAGAGAAAGTCATGTGAATGGTACACATAAGATTTTTTCAAACATGATATCCGGCCCCACTCCTCTGCCAAAGCCTGTATGCCTTTAAAGTTTAGGATTACGAGGTGTGCGGCTGGAAATCAACCCTCGCAGTTGCCTACTGTTCCACTTCGTGGTCTCAACATGCTGAGCAGTAACTCACTGGTTGGACGCGTACTAACACGAAACACGAATCTGAACTGCCTGCAGAGTCTACAGGAAGCTACGTTGCCTCTCGCTAATATTAGAAGGTTGCCTTTTGTTTGCTAATTATTATTGCCCAGTGGTAGGAGAAGTGATCCGGTTTGAGGGTATCATGTTTAGGAGAAATCTCTAAGTAGCTTTCCAATTACAGTTGTGCGCGAATTAATTTTGGGGCAAGGAAAGTAAGTTCTTATTCTTTTCCCTGTATCCTGCACATATACCACAGATACATTGTAAGCTCTTGTATTCTGAGGAAAATATTTACAAGTGTCGCATGAAGAAAAATAAGAGCTATAGAATTAAACAGAAGGCAGGTGCATTTAAAGATTTTTTTTTTTTTTTTTTGGGTAGCTTAACGTCCTTTAACCTGATTGGTCATATCGGGCGATGAATGAAAATGGTGAAATGATGCTCAAATGATCTCGGGGTTCATGGAGCTAAAAAGTTACTCGAATTTGTCTTCTCAGGATAAGGGAAAACCCCGATAAAACCTTATCCGGGTAACTCACCCTAAGCGAGATTCCAACTCACAGCCTGTTGAATGTGAGGCAGACACGCTACCATTACACTACCCAGGCTTTTTAACTTATTACTGTTAAATAGTGTGCAGCCTATCCTTGTATTATTAAAGAAACGGTTGTATAATAAGTTGTATTCCCGTACTATACGGCCAGCCTCGAAACAAAGTTGGTATCGAGATAAATGCTGATTCAGATACTATTGTTTATTGTGCAGAGTTGCTTTTGCTGTTTAAGGTGAAGCATCTTTGAAATTTTACCAACAATTAAAAAAAAAAAACTAAAATTTTTTTTTTCATAATAAGATGATATGAATTCTAAAATAAAGGAAATAATTTGTTTTTCGCACTTGGTGCATTTTAAATACCAATTAGACTAAGCTATAGCCGTGTAGGCGCATGTTTCTTGATAGGCACTTCCAAATTTAAACTTTGTTTTCCCGCAAACCTTTTTCTATCATTTTTCCATAGCGCAAAATGCTCAACACCATGAAGAATTTCCCACAAAGGACATTGAAGAACATTTTTCTATTACTTTTCTAAACATGGTCTAATTTTTTAAAATAAATTATTACATTTTGAAAAGTCATAAATTTTGGAGAGTACGAAAAGTAATAATTAAGGCTAAAAAGATGTTGTGTTCCATTCATATGGTTTTCTCTACGTCTCGGTAACAAATTACTGTTAAAAAGCTTATTCTTCTATTTCATGCTAACAAAAATAAACATTAGCAGAAATGGTTATATTACTTGCTTTATTGTTAAGTAGAAGGGAATTAAGGAGATACACTAGGCTAAAGCCATAGTCAAAACTTTTAAAAGCTGGTTACCATGTGGTTGCAATCCATCTCTCTGCATTGTCAGGAGTTGAAAAATTCCCGTGTGTGAAAAGTTTAAGTATTTTAATACTGAAACCAATACCAAGGAATATTTCAAAAATGGTCAACTCCACGAAAAAATGTATATGACATAAATAGTGTGTTTTAGCGAGATCGATAATCTTTGCGTTGTTAGTCTTTTATCTCTTTCTTACAGTTTACCAGTTATGCAAAATTCATGCAGAATAAAGAGGCCTTGAGAGGCTATTCTTTGAAAATTCAATATCTATCTACATTTTATTTATAAATATCTTTAATATACGGTATTTTAATTAAAATCATTAGAACCATTTTTAAGAAAATTTAGATTTCCGAAATCTTTGTGTTGCATCCTTGAAGACACCTACTAAACTTAAATACCAACTTCGATATTTTGCCGTCTTTTAGTTTTTGAGCTGTTGTGCTCACAGACACACGGACACACACGAACCTTTTTCAAAACATGTTTTTTTTTTATATAGGGAACCCTAAAACTTATATTTACGGTGCAATCTCGGTATCAAATTTTTGAGTGAGTACCATGTATTATGTAGAGAAAGTAAACATACAGGCCGATTTTAAACTCATTTGGTACAAAACTGGTTTTTATATAGGAATATATTTTTTAGCTCATTTTTATTAGAACAATGTATTTAGACAATAAAAATGGTTAGTTCAATAATTATGCAAGGTAGACTTTTGATGCATGTTAAAAATATCACTTTTATTGTGTATTATAACTGGTATAAATTTCAAAAAGATATATTACATACTGAGATTTTCCAAAGCTCACGGATGCTCATTCTATCTCGGGTTCCATACAAGCTCAGATAACTTGTATGGCATTTAAATGAGTGAGGATATACTCATGGAGATATCCTGTCAATATGCCGAAATAAAGTAAAATTGAAGCAAACTTGTGGCTTAAGAAGTGGCAAAGGGAAAGTTATGTGCATTGTTTCGCGATGCTTAAAAAGAAACTCCAAAATGCAAATATCAGACTACTGCACTATAGTATTAATTCTATAATACATAGATTAAATAAATTGCTGGTAATATCTTCTACGATTTATCCTGAAAAAGTTAGTGCTACGCAAGTTTTGCAGAACTTATTTTCACAAATGTAGCATCAAACAAGTAGCGACTCCATTTGCTTGTTTACAATAGGATTGTGCTTATTTGAGATACATTAAAGCTTTACCTTTTCGTTTGCGAACATAATTCTATCCACTGGATTGGTTGGTTACGCTGCCGTTCTCTTAGCCCTCAGCAGTCACACTAGGGTCCTTGATACCTCACCTCATTTGTTTTAATTGTTACTCTTTCATTAATGACTCCAAGGCATTATTGGCTCATACAAATTCACTTCGTATCTTGTGTTGCTATTGCGACCACTTTAGAACACATTGTCACCAAGAATTTTGTCCTTATGAAGTTATAAGTAAAGTGCTGCATATTCTGAGGTAAAACTGTACCGTGTGACTGTTTACGTTGTTGTTTTGGTTTATATATCTTATTTCCTTTCATTGAGATAGCCAGTTTAATAACCTGGGGCAGAAAATAGATTGATAAACTAAACTTATAAATATAGATTTTTGCATTCCATCGAAACAATGAACTGTAACTAACACTTCAGAGAAGAATAAAGTACTTCTCTATATCACATGCACTGCAATGCAGAACTTGATTCCTTTATTGGAAGCATATATTGCAATATTTTATAACAGTACAAAAGGAGAAACTGTCGCGGAATCGGCGTCTTGTACCGTCAGTGTCCTCAGCTCCGGCTTTGATGTAGGTTCCACTTCTAATCGCCTGATTACACTTTTCTCAGGGATTTGTGAGTGAGGCTTATATATTAAAAACACTGCATGTTCCCTCACGACATAAATTTATTGGTATTATAGATTTAGACGGGCGGCTAGCTTGTTCCTTACAAATGCAATCCCACCACATAATTATTAATGAGGAGCCTAATCTAACCCTCTGCACATCGCTCCCCCACCACGTGCACACAACTCAATGTGACGTGAACACAATATCACTTTCAGAGTAAGAGAGTAACCACATAAGAGATCTGCGTTGCCCTAAATAGTAAATCTGAGTGACGCCAACTTTCGCGCCATAAAATGTAACAGCATCTCTTATTGGTTCTTAGTTAGCATCACCTCACAAGTTATGGGAATAAATGGTGCCAAGTTCTGACGTCATAGCGTGCACATGACTCGCTTGGAAATACTCAGTAGTTCCTTCTCACTTTAAGTTTTCTTTGTCTGATTTTCCCAACTCCCTGTGCTACTTGGAAGATAAGTCATTATTCCTGTCTCACTACTTTATATGTCTGTTCTTTTCTATCATGCATTCTTTAGCCTAAACCCTGTGCTCTTTAGCAGGTGGTGTTTGGTGAACTTATACCTGGAATTCTGCTAGCCCGCCTCGCCTTTAATGACTTAATTTAACAACTTGCACTTATGCATACTTCTACTCTTGAATGTTTACAATTATTTTACTTTGCTTTCTATAAGCTAATAATATTATGTAAATTTCCATTTTTTTTATAAAATTTGTGAGCATGTGGTATGTGCTCCTACAGAACTTAGAGTTATGATTAGCTGTATTGTTCTTACACAACACAGAAAAGCAAGTCATAAACATAGAGATTCTGTTACAGCATATTTGACCAAAGTGGAATCAATGCCTTTATACTGTATATTTACAATGCATCAATTGAGAAACTAAAACAATATTTTCTGAAAAGACTTGTAATGAGTCTCATCGGGCCATTTCTGCTGGAACTTCTGAAGGTACCCCCTGAGAGAGACTTCTGTTGTTGTTGTTATTATTATTATTATTAATGTTGTTATTATTATCATTATTTTTATCATTATTATTGGCATCATGAGAAACTAAGTGACATAAGAAATACAAATTTTGTTTTTAATTCAGAATTCATTTTTACTTTCTCTACCCGTTCTATGTACTTAGTGTATAAAGAAGGTATTGCACTCCACTCAAAAATTCGATACCGAGATTTCACCGGAAATATATGTTTTAGGTCCATCTGTATCCGAAAAGAGCATCTTTAGAAAAAGGTCCGCCTCTGTGTGGCCGAGCGTAGTGTGTCCGTATGTCTATGAACACGATAATTCAAAAACGAAAAGTCGGTAAAATATCAAACTTGGTATCTAAGTTTAGTATCTTCCAGGGATGCGACTCGAAAATTTTGAGAAAAATCCCCCCACCCCAACTACCCCTTACATGGAACTTTTTTTTAGAAAATTTGGATATTCTCTAAAATGGCTCTAGCGATTTTCATTAAAATAACATTTATTAAAGATATTTACCTGTCAAATAAAATGTATGTCTTGAATTTTCTGGGAATAGCCTTTGAAGACTGCTTTATTCTGAATGAGTTTTACGGAATTTTGAATAACTGCTAAACGGTAAGGGATGGACAGAAACTTACCACACAAAAATGTAGAGCACATTAAAACACAATTTATGTTACATACTTTTTTTCGTGGAGTTGATCGTTTTTTAAATATTCCTTGTTTTTGGTTTCAGCTTTAAAACTCTTATACTTTTCTCTTACAAGAATTTGTCAACTCCTGTCCATACAAACAAAGGAACTCCAGTTACACATCAACCAGCTTTTGACTATCGCTTTAGCCAATGGTACTCCCTTATATCACTTCTACTAACAAGGAAGCAAGTAGTAAGACTATTTCTGCTTATTTTTTCTCGATTAGCATGGAGTAAACAAAAGCATAAGCTTTTTAACAATAATTTGTAGCAGAGATGTAGAGAAAATCATGTGAATGGAACACATCAAATTTTTATACTTTTGTTTTAGTTGATTTGTTTCTGAATGTGTATGTAATATAATTCAATGGATGCTTGAAAACATAATAATAGATACATAAATATTGACAAGTTACGGATATATATCAAAAGTCAAAGGTAGGATCCTTAAAACTCCAGTGTTAACCTTGTGTTTTAAATTAAGTAGAGAGTTAATATAGGTTTTCTTATTGCCCATCGATAGTGACAATAACTTAAACCTTTGTCTCCATGTGGCTGATGAATTTGGTTTGGCTTTTCCTTATGTACTAATCTTTCATAGAAGTGGATTCTGAATCACCCCTTAATGTAATTTGACTATAACATCATCTATAGTTAATCACCTCTTAATTTCACTTGATTATAACATCATCCATTATTTTATTTTAGATCCGTAATTGTTTTCAGGCCAGTCACGTAGAGAACAGAACGTTTGGGTGGAATCAAAGGTTGGTTATTGAAGGTGCAAACCTTCTGGAGGAAAAAGAACACACAATTGCGATCTAGGGGAATGGACAATTTATATGTACGCCAGTGTACATATTGGAAAATGTTGTAGTATTATGTGAAATATGGAATATTATCAAGTTTCTCCCAATATTCCTCTAGGTTTCTAATAATCGCAGTCCTGCTAGACCTCAACATATTTAGCGAAACTTGTACAATAAAGGCTGAGCACATACACAGGATACCCCTGGGATCTAATATGGAGGTCGCCTCCTTTCAGTCCCGTAACCTCAAAACCGCAGAGCACCCTTCCGGCCGACAGTTTAACCTCGGCACGTGCAGGCATGTTTACAGCACTGCGAGAGCAACATTCACTTCATTCCTGCACTTTATGCTTCATTCTGTGCTTTTAAAAGGCCTTTATTGGCGTGGTGTAATGATTACCGTGCTAGCGTCTAATGCCCAAAATTGCGTGTTCATATCCGGCGGAGTTTTTTTTTATATTGTGTAACGCCCATTTTTACCATTTATGGCAACGCAGGCGATGACACAAATGAATACATGGAATGAAGTTGGAGCAGCGGTGGAATGCAATGGCGGAGGAAACCCTCACCTGCGCCGCTTTGACCACCACAAATCTCACATACGGTAGCTTTGGATTGAACCCGGGCCGTCTAAGTGAGAGGCGAGTGGTCTAACCACTCGGAAACGCCCCCCCCCCCCGGATGGTGATGGACTTTTTCGAACGTAAAACTCCTTAACCTGGTTTCCTTCGGAAAGGAAGTACTGTGTTCTCCGAAACATGATAGCCGTCCAACCAAACCGCTCCCCCTGCCACTGGGCAGTAACCATTAACAAAAAAGTGCAACCCTTTACTAGGAACGAGAGGCAATATAGTAACATATCTGTTTCCTGAAGACACGGTAGGCAATTCAGTTTCATGTTTCATATTAGTACTACATGTCCAAACCAATGAGTTACTGCACAATATGGTAAAGGACCAGTAAGTGGAAGACTTGGCAACTGCGAGGGCTCTCTACCAGTCGCATACCTGTAATACCAATAACGTCACACCGTCTTTGGCAGAGAAGTGCGGCAGGGTTATCATGCTCTGAAAAACAGTACAGTATAGTTTCCTCCAAAATAGGATGGCCTTCAAATGGGACCGCTCTCTCCTGCCACTGGGCAATAACAATTAGCAAACAAAAGACAACCCTTTACTAGAGGTGAGAGTAAGTAAAATCTCTGTTTCCTAGAGACTGCTTGCAAGTTGAGATTCACGCCTCAGTTAAGGGACCAGTAAGCGAAAGACTTGGCAACTGCAAGGATGGGTTTCTAATCGCAAACCTCGTAATCCCAAACTTTAAAGAGAGGATTATCATGTTCTGAAAATACTGTAAAGCCGTTTATCCCGTGTAATGTTTATTTGCACGAAAAAGAAGCCAACACCTTTAAAGAAACGGACCCTGGGTCAAATTCACCATGTTTCAATTCGCAAGTGCCATCAGTGGACAACGAGATACTCGACGCCAGATACTCATAGTGGCGAACTTGCAAACTAGAAGTTCCCTGATATAGAAACTGCTGTAATAGTGACCCTCATGCGCTGACATGCCATGATGGAACTTCAAGAAGAATACATTGGCTACAGAAGGTATTCGCATGGTTGTTTCCAACTATTCTGTAAATGAACTATTCCTACAAAAGATTATTCTTCTATCGAGATAAACATTAGCAGACATGGTTTTATCAATTAGTTCCTTATAAGTAGAAGGGAATTACTAAGCTAAAGCGATAGTTAAATTTTTTAAACGCTATAGCTATATGATATTTAAGTTCCGTTCTCTTTTAATGGTCAGGAATAAAACAAAGAAAAGGATTGACCACTTCACGTTTGAGAAAAGTTTAGTATTTTAAAATTGAAACCAATAACATGAAATGTCCCAGAAACAGTTAACTCCGTCAAAAAATCTATTTGACACAAATTATGTGCTTTAAATATACCTAGATTATATATATATATACTAGTTCTGCAAAAGTCATCCAGAATGAAGTGGGTTTTAGACGCTATCTCCAGAAAATTCAAGATACATATTATGTTTCATGTGAATATCTTTAATACGTGTTACTTTAATCAAACTGTCAAAGGAATTTTTGAGAAATTTGAAAATTTCGAAAAATGCTCCATTAAAGTTTTGTTTGTGGCTGTGGATTTTTTTGTGAAAATCTTTTTGTTGTAAGTTACTGAACTTAAATACCAAGTTTGATACTTAACCAGCTTTAAGTTTTTGAGTTATGGGTACGGACATGGACATTTTTTCTAAAAATGCGGTTTTTTGATTCTGGGATTCTAAAAGGCGTATTTCTGGTGAAATCTCGGTATTGAATTCACTACCTTCCATGCCCATGGCAGAGAAAGTAAAAGTGGGTTTTTGTAAAGACTAGTTGCAGAGACACATTCGCCTAATCTTAGAATGCAAGCTCTATACAATAAACTACATACCTTAAATGTTTATATATTTCATATGAATATTGACAGTTTTTCTATATCCTGTGATTATTTATTACCAATAGTAGATTGATAGATTTGGTTTAAATATGCATCAATACTACCAACTTTCTATGTTTTGTGTTTATGTTGTGTTATTTTTTATGTTCTACTATGATTTATTTTGTAATTATTTTTTTATGTTCTTGTCTCTTATTTCGTAATCAAAATTATATTTTATGGGTTTTTTGTGGTTTAACGTCCTCTAACCTAGTTGGCCATATCAGACGATGAATGAAATTGGGGAAATGATGCTCAAATAAGCTCGGGGTCTATGGAGCTTAAAGTTACTCGACATTCGTCTTCTCAGGACAAGGGAAACCCTGAAAAAAAAAAAAAAAAAAAACATATCCGGGTAACTCGCCCTAAGCGAGATTCGAACTCACGACCTTTTGAATGTAAGGCAGACACGCCACTACCACACTACCCAGGCGGGCTTGTAAGTTTTAAGTGAACATTGTAATTGGGGAAACCTGTAATGTTCACATTATAGATAAATAAATTCTGGAATACTAATGCTTTCTGATGGGTTTTCGTTACAAGCTGTGTTATGTAATCGCTTCTGTGTATTAGTATTTTGAAATGTATTGCTTATCTTATTAAAACAGTTAACCATGTTAAATGGTTATCCATTCTCGTATAAGCTATGGATAATAGTGAAATACTCATTGCTGTTGGCATTTTATTGCTCGTCGTTTGTCATCATTTCCCAACCAGATGAAGTCAGGCCATTGATAGTCTGTTACTATGACAATACAGGTAAAATGAGAATCTCTGATCGCACAGCAAAATGTTTGGCAACCATTAAAATGTCTGGACAGTGTTGTGGATGAGCAATTTCGCAGCTATTATTTGCGGTGATGAATGCTATCGACAACTCAGCATGGGGTCGTTTAGTTTCGCAGGGACAGGTCGCAGCGATGAATCGATAAACAAGCCTCGAGGCCGGGCTAGCGCGTTCTAAATCTCATTAATTAGTTCCAGCAGAGTCAGCACTGAACATTAAGGTTATTGTAAGGCTGAGGGAGCCTCGAAACAAAGAAGTACAGGCCACCACAAAACCAAGACATGCTCATTCCTAAGGACGCTCTCCTTCTCAGGCTAAAGTTTGAAAACTTAATTTTGAAATGCAGTAAATACAGCAAATCATATTACATATTTCACTTCTTAAGGCTGTAGGTATATTTTAGTACCTCGTATGGATCTATTTGAATTCTGATAGAAAATAATATGTTTGATGCATATTCTAAGAGAAGGTAGGATAAGGTACCCATATTTCTGGTAGCTGAATGTTTCCCTTGCTTGGGGCTGCATTGTATAGCAACCAGTAGCAAAGGTCATTTTTATGCGTCATTGATACTGGCCCTGGTTACGTGTCACTCTCCAAGCCATTGTCACCCTTCATGGTGTAATAGTTACCATGTTAACGTCATATACCCAAGGTCGCGGGTTCAAACTCGGCGGAGGACGATGGGTTCAAAAATCCTTAGCATGGCTTCCTTCGGAAGTGAAGTAAAGACGTTGGTCCCGTGTCGTAGATACGACACGTAAAAGAACCTCAAGCCTAATAAAAGAGGTATCTAAGCAAAACTATGCAGTTTTTCGCGCCCACTATGGAATGGGACTGAGAACCACAGCAATAAAACTCCATTTCCAAGCCATTGTTGTATCTTGGCATAGCCGTCTGTAGCCATGGCCTACCTGAAAACATCGCACACCGAGTGCTTTGCGTTCCTGAAAACCTCCACAAGTTTTTCGTATTTTAATGAGGACTAGTTTATTATCTTTGACATACTGCAGTTATTGACTTGTTGCAAATTGAAAATTGTCTTTTATCGTTGCTTTGTATGATATTTTCTTAGTAGAGATGGAACATGTTAGTGAAACAACATCTTAAATACAGTAATTTAAAACGCTGTATTTATAAGGCTTTTGGTTTACATGAGGAATTCATGACAATATTTTAAATTTCCTTCTGGTGTTTAATTTTTCTGAAAACTCTTTCTTTGCCCTTGAGTACTTATTATTTAATAGTATGTTACTGGCAGTTGGTACTGTATTTTCAATTTCAGCGAAATTCAAAGGAACATAGACCACTTGTCTTAAACTATGGTCTTAATATTAGTTCAAACTGATTTAATAAAGAACCTAATTTTAAAGCCATCTTCGTCAATAACCGACAGTTAAAAAGCTGTAAGGAGGCTGTAATTTGAATACGAGTATAATTTTGGTAGATATTTATTGAAATATAACAATCGTAGATGTCTAATTGAACCCATCTCCATTTTTAGATCCTAGCAAGTTAGAAGCTATGCATTTTAAGACCTCCTGTAGACGTCCACCATTTATGTGCACTTCTACACTTACATCTAATGCTGGAAGTAATTTTAGGAGCATAAGTTATGTCTAGTTTATACTCTATACAACTCGATTTGATTTTACATACTACCTAATTATTCTTTTTAGGCGGGTATGGAATGGTTTTTTTTTTTTTTTTTGCAAAATTGGAAAAATCCTGTTCACGGATTTCTTCCTCTACCTGTTTCTTTTCATTCCCATTTAGTTTTTTAAGATGATGCTAAATTTATTCTCTTCTGTGTTGTGGATTTTCTTGTTTAGTTTTACTCGGAAAACGTAGATATGAAGGCAAAGTCGTAAACAACTTCGAAATCAACTGGATGATCGAGTTTACGAAAACACGCACTTCCATCCTTGTCTGCGTATTTCTCAACCAAATAACGAAACTTTCCTGAAAAATGTTTCACATATACCACAGATTTGATAAATGGTGACAAATCTGCTCTTAGAATTGAGGGAATTTGTTTACTCGGTAGAATGGTTTTACTAGGTAACCGAAAACGGATATATGCTTCAATTTTCATTATGTTGTAATTTCTTACGCACCCTGGCACTACACACATTTCTGGTGTTTTTATGCAATATTTATATTACTGCAGATACCATAACAATGAAATATTGGTAAAAATCTTATGTGTTCCATTCACATGACTTTCTCTACATCTCTGCAACAAATTATTGTTAGAAGCCTTATACCTCTATTTACTTCATGCTAATGGAGAAAAAATTAGTAGAAATAGTCTTATTACTTGCTTCCTTGTAAGTAGAAGCAAAATAAGGGAGTAACCATAGGTTAAAGTGATAGTCGAAAGTTGGTTACTATGTGACAGAAGTTCCTTTGTTTGTATGGGCAAGAATTGACAAATTCCTATATGAGAAAAGTAAGTTTTTTAAAGGTGAAACCAAAAAACAAGGAATATCTCAAAAACGGCCAACTCCACAAAAAAAATGTGTATGGCATAAATTGTGTGTTTTAATGTGCTCTACATGTTTTGTTAGGTAAGTTTTTGTCCATCTCTTACGGTTTAGCAGTTATACAAAAATCCATTAAATTCATCCAGAATAAAGTAGTCTTTAGAGGCTATTCCCAGAAAGTTCAAGATTTTATTTGTCAGCTAAGTATCTTTAATGTACGATATTGTAATCAAAATCGTTAGAGCCATTTTTAATAAATTCAAACATTTCGAAAAAAGTTCCATGTAAAGGGCAATTTGGGGTGCGGGGACTTTTCTGAAAATCTTCGTGTTGCATCCCTGGCAGATACTAAACTTAAATACCAAGTTTGGTATTTTACCGATTTTTCGTTTTTGAGTTATCATGTCCACAGACACACGGGCACATACACAGGGACCTTTTTTCTGGAAATGCTTTTTTTGGTTACAGGGGACCCTAACACATATATTTCCGGTGAAATTTCGGTATCGAATTTTTGGGTGGAGCGCAATACCTTCTCTATACACTATGTTCATAGTAAGTGTAGAGAAAGTAAAAATACACAAGCGATGAGAGCATCTTACACTGAAACGTTGCTCAGCTGAAAAGACTGTCTGTGACTTGGCCACATTTACCAGGGCCAGGTAGATAGCTATGCTTTTGGTCAAGATAAATATTTTCCACAGAGTTCATTTTAAAGTAATTCCTCTAGCTAAGTAAGGCGTAATTTCATAGTGAAACAGTAGTTTGAAGCATGCTAGTTAATAAAATGTGTTTTCGATCTTTCACATAAGGATTAGCTTGTGCCTAAATAAAAGTAATGGATGGTACCTGATTACGTATTGTGTATGGTTGTTTACTCTGTTATCATGAGCTTTGTGGAGCATGATACTTGTAAATATTTTATATGCGACTTCTGCATCAAAACGCGCAGAGATTGAACAATTTTCTTGGAATCGCTGAAAATTCTGCAAAATAAACAAAGGTCATCATTTGTTTCATACCTTTCTTGTTTTACTCCTGGCTATTCAAACAGAACCGAATTACAATGTCAATCGTATTGCGATAACTTTTAAAACATGTAACAATGATTTTATACTAGTGTAATTCAATAGTTCCCTTCTACTTATAAGGTAGCATGAAGTAGTCAGAAGAATAATATTTTGAAAGAATTGTTTGTTTACAAAATAGGCGGAGAAATTCAAATGAATGGAACACATATCGTATTTTTAGGAAAAAGGTCTCTGTGTGTGTGGGTTCGTGTGCCTTTGGACAAGATAACTCAATGCTGAAAAATTAGTTAAATGCCAAACTTCATATTTAAGTAGTTAAGAGAAGAGAGATTAAGTTTATGAAATATTTGCATTAATAATATTTGCATTTTTCGGGGGAAGAATATTATATTGCATAAATTTAACCCCTTAAAAGAGGATTCTTATCGAATTGTTGGCCATTAGAATAGAGATGTTAACTCTATACTTGGAGTTTCTCTAATGATGCGACACGACGATTTTCAAGAAAATATCTCACCACAAAATACTAATAACGTTTCGAAGTTTTTAGTTTTATCAAAAATGGCTCTACAGATTTTGATTAAAATTTCTTGTATTAAACACATTTATATGGCAAATAAAAATATTTATCTTGAAGGGGGTCAGCAATTGTGGCACCAATGTTAGTAGTAGTAGCAGCAGCAGTGGTAGTAGTAAATGGTAGTGGTAGTAGTAGTAATGGTAGTGGTGGTACCTCAGCCATTGATTGGATTTTTGTACGTCACATCCCGGGTGGAGGAACTCAAATGAGAGCAATTACAGCGGCAGCCGGAACCAGACAACGTGAGGGAGTCACAGTGGAGGGTCTCTAACAGTCCACAAGCAGTTCTTCATCTCAACGCGGGGAGCGCTAGGAACCCGCTCCTTAGGTCTGACCAAACGTCCCCGAGTCTACAGAAGATCCCCAACGCCATCCCACCGCCAAGAGCTGAGTTTCCAATGCGCAGTCCACTTTACGAGAGGGCGCTATCACCGCGGGCCACGCCAACACTTACAACCCTTACAACCGGTTGGATGAAATGGAGTGAAATGGAGGGACGGGAAGTTCGGGGGAAGTATTCTTCTGGTGACCCGGGAAACCAATGTTAGTGACCTCAAACTGGGAGATGAAGCAGATGAATCCAAACTTAATAAACGTCTTAGGAAGCGGAACCACCCCTCTGTCTGCTACATCTTTGATATGCTTTTTAAACACCCATTATAACGTAGTCTTTACCATGTGTTATTAAGTTGTAAAAAAATTCTTATTTTCACAGCTTCTGGTTGATGGCTATAGTTTTAAAGTAGGTTTGAAAACAACTTAGAAATTCCACACGCCGCAGGACAACATAAATCATCAGAAGTCTTATATCCCCCATAAATCATCTCAAATAAGAGATAAAACGGTTTACTGTTCCTTCTGCTCTTATATTTGACCCGCTTTCCTGTAAGCAATAAATATATATTACTTTCTTTAACGACTTTAATCTTTCAACGTGACATCATAGCTGTAGGAATGTTTTATTTGTTTTTAAGGTTGGTTTTATGGACGTATTTTAGAAGTGGATTCCATAGTTTATCGAAACAAAACGTTTTATATTTTATCTACTTCATATAGTAAGCAGGGGAAGCTCTTTGTTCCACTCAAAATTTCGATGTTGAGGTTTAACCGCAAATATATGTTTAAGGCCCCCGAATAAAAAAAAAAAAAAAAAAAAAAAAAACAATTTTAGCAAAATCTCCTTGTGCGTGAGAGTGTGTATATATGTGTGTGTGTATGTGTGTATGCGTGCTAGAAAAAGTGGATGTGTAGCTCGAAAGAAAGGTTGCTTAAACACCAAATATTTAAGTCCATCTTTCAAGGATACAGCACGAAGGTTCTCAAGAAAACCCTACATCCCAAACTACCCCTTTTACACTTTTGATGTTGGTTGTATTTTTAGTTTACCGTCTTTTGATGATGTGAAATATTGCTCAAATGAACCCGAAAAAAACCCATATCCGGATAACTCACTTATCCAACATTCGAACTCGGGAACTTCTGAATGTGAGGCATACACGCTATCCCTACACTATAGAAGCGGGCTGTTTTCACCTTTTTTTAAAGTTATTTGTGCCAAGTTTGGTTGAAGTCGGTGCAAAGATGTAGAAATCTATAACAAAACAAACACATGCATGTATACATACATACATACATACATACATACATACATACATACATACATACATACATACATACATACATACATACATACATACACACACACATACATACATACATACATACATACATACATACATACATACATACATACATACACACGCACTCCAGTCGGACCGCTCGCCGTTACTTGGATCGAAGGCTTCCTGATCGATGGATAGGTAGACGTGGCCCAATTGCTTAGCCACCACTCTCACATCATATGCACCCTAACACTTTCTACATGTGAGGTCATTTAAAAGAGTTGGAGTATTCGTTTCCGGTGCCTAACATGGAATCCCTTCAGAATCGAATTCTGGTAGGTTGTGTAGTCCTTGTATTTGGGTCCTATTTGCACGACCATGAGATATGTATTCAAGCAGGAGGTGGACACTTGAACATCTTCTGTAGAGAAAACTACCTGCGGGAAGAACAATGTTGCTGTAAATATCCTGTTTTGAAGGCTATATAACTCAAAAACCAAGCATTTCCGGACATATTTTGTAATGAATTGTTTTTTACTTTCTCCATACGCACTATGTACATAGTGTATAGAGAAAGTATTGTACTCCACCAAAAATTCGATACCGAGATTTCACCGGAAATATATGTTTTAGGGTCCCCAATATCAAAAAAAAGCATTTTCACAAAAAGGTCCGTGTGTGTGTGTGTGTGTGTGTGTGTGAGAGAGAGAGAGACAGTCCGTGTGTCCGTGTGTCTGTGAAAACGATAACTCAAAAACGAAAAGTCGGTAAAATACCAAACTTGGTATTTAAGTTTAGTATCTTCCAGGGATGCGACACGACGATTTTGAGAAAAATCCCCCCACCCCAACTACCCTTTACATGGAACTTTTTTCGAAAATTTTGATTTTCTCAAAAATGGCTCTAACGATTTTGATTAACATTTCGGATATTAAACATATTTAACTGACAAATGAAATGTATATCTTGAATTTTCTGGGAATAGCCTCTGAAGAGTAGTTTATTCTGGATGAATTTTACTAAATTTTGAATGACTGCTAAACCGTAAGAGATGGACAAAAACTTACTACACAAAAAATGTAGAGCACTTTAAAACACACAATTTATGATATATACATTTTTTTCGTGGAGTTCGTCGTTTTTGTGACATCACTTATTTTTGGTTTCTGCTATGAAAAACGTATACTTTTCTCATACAGGAACTTGTCAACTCCTATCCATATAAACAAAGGAACTTCATTGACATAGCAACCAGGTTTTGACTATCACTTTAACCTACGGTTGTCCCTTATTTCGCTTCTACTTACAAGGAAGCGAGTAATAAGACTATTTCTGCTATTTTTTTTCTGATTAGCATAAAGTAAATAGAAGTATAAGCTTTTTAAGAATTATTTGTTGCAGGGATATGGAGAAAGTCATGTGAATGGTACACATCAGATTTTTTTTCTACACTTGGGAAATACATACCTGAATTTATTCCTTCTTTTTCTGAAACATCCTATATTTATACAGAGAGATTTTTCCATGTAAAGCGTAGTTTGGGGTGTGGGGTTTTCTTGTTTTGTTTATTTATTTATTTGTTTACCGCCCTCTTATGTAGGACTTACAAGCTAGCGCCTGGGGTCAGACGTCTGTTGAGGAGCAAAGGCTTTATACCAGAGAGAAGCCAGAATGGTTGATCAGCTCGACTGATGCCTGGTATGAATGTGAAGTAGTGGATGGTATGAAATGACGGTGAAATGGATGACCGGAAGAATAATTTTGTAGCAATTGGGTAGAATGAATGTCGGAGAAAAGAGGAGAATATCCGTCCAGATTTCGTCCATCACAAATCCCACATGCAGTTCAATGGATCGAACCGAGGCCATCTAGTCTCGAGGCGAGCGATCTAATCATTCGGCCACGGCGGCGCCAATATTTTCTTGATGGTGCACTTAAATATCAAGTTTGGTGTTTATCTGGTTTTTGGTTTTGAGAACCTATTCATTGTCACAAACAATATTATAAAATGTTTTTTCTCGGTTCTTGTACCTCAGAACTCTGTGGGAAGTAGACACAAATACAGTCACAACGCCATCTCATCTAGGGAACTACAGCATACTCTCAATTATCCGGGGTAATGTGAGCAAGAAGAAGCACGAATAATCGAAAAACACGAATAATCGATAAACCTTTAATCTAATGCCTTTAAGGTACAACATACATAACATGTAAATAAGAAATTACGTTTAAAATATTTATTTAACATGTATTTTTTGTTCAAAAGTTTATTATACTTCTGCATAGGTATTGTAGGCCTGTTTATTTCTTAAAATGTCCATGATGTTGGTCTGCTTCTCAGAGGAGTTGATATATTCTGGCACAGCAGCTCTTCGAACTTTTCTTGCAATAGTTCGCGAATCCCTTGACGTTAGCGAACCAGATGAGGCATTTTTTTTTTAATGTTGTGTAGTATTTTTCATCAATTGCCAAATGTTGACTAATTATTCTAAAATACTGTATAAATAAGAGGACATCATAGGTTATTTCTAGAAAGTTCAAGATACGTTTACATTTTATCACAGGTGAATAATGTGATTAATGCGTAGTATTTGAATCAAAATCGTTATATTCATTTATGAGAAAATGTAAAACTTCGAAAAAATGTTCCACGTAAAAGGAGCTCAATTAACCATGAACATTTTCTTATCGTATGTACTGAACTAAAATACCAAATTATTTGTTTATTAAATTTTGTTTTTTACTTATACTGTTTATATACGCGCACCCTTTGCTGAAAATGTTTTGTTTATTCATGAGGACTGCATTTCCGGTGAAACCTTTTCTACTTATGTGCGTGGCAGAGAAAGACAACACTAAACAAAAAAGCTGATGTGTTACACTCACATGATTTTCTCTAGCTACTCCACAAACGTCTTACAAAAGACAATTCTTCTTTCAACACCACGCTAATCGAGATAAACATTAGCAGAATTTTGTTACTTAGTTCGTTATAAGTAGACTGGAACTAAGGGAATGCACTAGGCTAAAGTGATAGTGAAATGTTTTAAAAGCTGTCGTTATGCGATTATCTCCCGTCTCAGAAAAGTGTAAGTACCTCACAACTGAAACTAATAACAAGGAATACCTCTAAAACGGTAACTTCCACGAAAATAATGTATATGACATAACTTGTGGATTTTAACGAGATTTACATTTTTTGTACAGTAAGTTTTTTTTTCTATCTCTTACGGTTTACTAGTTATTCTAAATTAAGCAAAATTCATCCATAATAAACAGGCCTTTAAAAGCTATTCCCAGAACATTCAAGATATATATTTTATTTGTGATAGAAATGGCTTTAATATATGATATTTTAATCAAAATAGAGCCATTCTTAAGAAAAACAAATATTTTTCATGTAAAGGGTAATTAGGGGTGGGGGGATTTTCTTTAACATCTTCGTGTCGTATCCTTGTTAACCGTCTTTTCGTTTTTAAGCTATGCTGTCCACAGACACACACACACACACACACACACACGGACCTGTTTCTGAAAATGCTTTTTTTGGACTCAGGGGGTCCTAAAACATGTATTTCCGGTGAATTCTCTGCATCGAATTTTTGGGTGGAATACAGTACTTCTCTATCCCTATGTACATTGTACATACGGGGACAGAGAAAGTAAAAAGGTTACATTTACATTACTTTCTCCACTCATTCTTCAATTTGTATCCTTAAAAGTCTTATTTTTCTCTCGAGATAAATATTTACAGATATGCTTTTATATATTTCATTGTAAATAGAATGTGAATAAGGAAATGCGCTAGGCTTAAGTGATGGTCAAATCTTTTATAGTTCCCTAAAAAGTGTATTCCCAGCGAACTCTGTGCATCGAATTTTTGGTGGAGTGCAATACCTTTTCTACTATGTATTTGGAAGAGAATATAAAAATATAAATGTGTGCTTTTGGCGAAATTTCAGGAGTTTCCTTTAGGCCTAATAAATCCTTTTCGGATAACAAGGGCAGAAGATGGATGGATGGATGGATGGATGGATGGATGTAAAATGTAGTGCAAACTGAGGGATTTCCTCGTAGACTGTAGAGGATGGGTAAACCTGGATGGGAAATAGTACTTTTCCCCCATGATGAAGCTCGATAGTACTTTCATACTCATCTCTTGGTGACAGGGGAATTCAGCAGTTGAGAGTGGTAGCAATGTTTGAAATAAACTCCCTTGACAGGCAGATGGAATATAGCCTCACTGAGAGATTACTGATTCCGAGAATATTAAAATCGTTTTTACCGCACTCAATCAACATTTCGCAGTGAGGTAGATTGCCTATGGTATCGAACTGTTAACTGTTTTACCTGTTTAAAACAGTCCATTAAAACGTGTATAAAATCTAATGTGTTATTTCACAGATCGTTCTCTGCCTATTCTGAAATATTCATATTCTTATATGTACTTCATGCAAATCGAGATCAAGTTTAACACAAATTGTTTCATTTCATATTTCCTTGTAGGTGCTAGGGGAATAACTGAATACACTAGTTTAAAGCGACAGTCAAATCCTTTAACAGCTGGTTGTTATGTGATTGTATTGAAATTCCGTTGCTTTTGCATGAACAAGATAAAAAGAATTAGAACAGCTTATCATTGGAGAAAAACGAAAGTATTGGAAAATTAAACGTATATTAAGGAATATCTCGGAAATGATTAACTTTACAAAACAAACAAAATAAGTAAATCTTACATAAATTGTGCGCTTTAAGAGGATCTAAAATCTTTATATAGTAGACAAAATTTTGTCTATCCGTTTTGGTTTACCAGTTATACAAACTCATCCAAAATGAGGAGGATGTCAGAGACTATTCCCAGAAAATTCAACACAAACATTTCACTTGTCATGAAAATGTCTTCAAAATATGGTACTTTAATAACATTTGATAACATCAAAATGTTCCGTACAAAGGTTATTTTGGAGGGGGATTTCTTGAAAATTATTGTGTCGCATCTTTGGAAGATGCTAAATTAAATACCAAATGTGTATTTATCCGAATTTTGTTTTTGAGTTATGCTGTTCACACACACACGCGCGCGCGCGCGTGCGCGGGCACAATTTTTTTTCTAAAAATGCTGTATGCGTGTGTGTGCGTTATTCAGGTAGTGTCCAAATCTGTACTCCCGGTGGCATCTCGATGTTGAATCCCCCCCCCCTACTTACAATTTCAGTAGAGAAGGTAAAAAAAAAAAAGGCATTTAAAATAAAGTTGTGTTGTAGATACTTCAATAATTTTCAAATAGTAAAACTTTGTATCCGTAAAGGTTATATAAAATAATACAAAATCAGATTGAAGATGACTTGACAGATTATTCGCAGAAAATTTAAGATGTATTTATAATGCAAATATTTTACACGTACTTTAATGCAAATCGGTTTAGTTACTTTTTGAGAAAATAACCATAGTTGTTTTATGTAAAGGATAGTATAAGATGCGCGATCTTGAATATCTCTGTGTCTTTTCTTAGGACGATGTTAAATATAAATAAATAGCAAGTTTGGTTTTTATCCGACAGTTTTGGATTACACCTACTATTTTCACGAACACACTAAAATGCTTTTTTATTTGGAGGGGGGAGACGGTGATTTCAGTGAATTGAGAACGCGTATTTCCAGTGAAATCTTGACATTGACGTTTTTAGGCGGAATGCAAAGCTTTTCTACCTAAGATATACAGCAAAAAAAGTAAACTATTTAAGATAGGCTATTTAAATTATTGAAATTTGACAGGTATCGTTTTATATTAAGTCATGTTGAATGATGATTATTTTAGGATTTAGCGAAACAGATAATGTAATGTTACCGCAGAGGTCGAAATGTCATTGCGGGTGCCATTAATTTGCAGTCAAGTACATTAGTACTTGAGCAGTAAAGCCGCTGCGGTTATAGGAAACAGAAATAGTTGGTTCAGTTGCGAAACATAATACATTGTTGAAATAGAAACGTGCGAAATAGCAAATAATTACAAAGAAAGCTCGAGAAACCCAAAGATAATATTGTACAAGTGAATAATAAGCGCGAAGCAGTAAACAAATGTAACACGCAAAGTACGAAATAGAAAAAAATAAGTAGCACAAATAAAAAAAATCTGACGTGTTCCATTCATATGACTTTCTCTAGTTGTTTCAAAAACTTTTCTTACAAAATATTATTCTTCTATCTACATAGAGCTAATCAATGTAAAGATTACCAGAAATGGTATCTTATTACTTGCTTCCTTATAAGTATAAGAGAAATAAGAGGATACGCTAGACTAAAGCGATAGTAAAATCTTTTAGAAGCTCGTCACTATGTGGAACGATTGAATTGTGTTTCTTTTGCGTTTGCTATGAGTAAACAAAAGAGAGACGAAATGAAGTATGTCTTCCCGTTTGAGAAGAGTTAAAAGTAGCTTAAAACTGAAACCAATAACTCTGAATAAACTCGAAAACGGTTAATTGTACAAAAAATGCGTTTGACATAAATTGTGTTTTAAAGAGATGTACATTTTTTATAGTAAGCTTTTGTCTATCTCTTACGGTTTACCAGTTATACAAAAGTTATCCAGAATGAAGAGCCCTTCAGAGGCTATTCCCAGAAAATTCAAGATATGCATTTGGTTTGTCATGAAATATCTTAAATATATGGCATTTTAATCAAAATCGTTAGAGCCATTTTTGGGAAAATAAAAATTTTTTAAAAATGTTTCATGTAAAGGATAGTAAAGGAGATTTTCTTAAAAATCTTCGTGTCGCATCTTTGGAAAATATTGAGCCAAGTTTTTGAGCTATGCTGCTCATAGACATGTTGGTAAAAATATTTTTTTTTAATTCAGGGGCCTCAAAACATGTATTTCCGGTGAAATCTCGATATCGGGTTTTTGGGTGGAATACGTTTTCTATCCACTGTGTGCATAGTGTATACGTGCTAGAGAAGGTAATAATCACTGCGAAGCAGTAAAAATATAAATAATCACAGCGAAGCAATAAACAAATATAACACAAATGAATAATAATATATAGACGTAAAACATGAAACAGCAAAGAAATATTGCTACATAGTCTTTCTGCAAGCGTTTCTATGTCCCAATTTTCGTTCAGCATTACGTCAGTATCCAAAATTTCTTGGTCCGCTGACAACTTTCGCGCATTTAAAAGGCACATGATATTCTTTGGATGATTTTTAGCGAGTTTTGTTCTGCTTGGTAGCCTGCCTGACATTTCGTGGTACCCACCAATGCACGTCACCTCTGCGGCAACAATTACCGCAATTGCACAAATTCAAATTATTGTACTTCTTTTTATTTATTACAATCACATTCAAAGGAGATGAAGGTTCCAGCATTTACATGGGTGTCTCTGGCATGAACGGAACGGGCACTAGTGTATTTAATGAAACAAAGCCTGCAAATATATTATCAATTCGTATAATTTACATTAAATATTGAATTGTTTAATGTACACTCAAATGGGCTTGTTAATAAATTTACTATTGAAATGTAAGTTAAAGTTTAAATAATATTTGTAGATAAGTTTTAAAAATGCACACATAAAATGAATTAGATAATAAATTGCTGCTTTTGCATTAACTATTTAGGTATTGTTAACTTGGCAAAAGTGAATTTTTGCACCAATTAATGACGTAGAAATATGATGCTAAATAAACAAATGAAATATTGGAGCGCGTCCTCCCCACCAGAGACGCACAAGAGAATTATATGTAATGCAGGAAAACAATAATGGAAAATATATATTTACATTACATTATTTTAAACATGGAACTACTAAACATCAGTTGTTATTTGAGCTTTCTCTCAACGATGCAGATTTTTGTTGATTAAAAGCCAATTGTTGATGTAACCTACTGCAAGAATGCGTTTGTAAAAATGTAGTACTTTTGGTTTCAAATAAGGACACTGAGTTTCATATCTTCCACAGGATTCCTCATTGTTGTCCACCCAGATAAAGCTGGCTACACCGATGCTGAATCGCCGCAGCTGCCCTGTGTCCATCACTCTCCGAAGTTGGAGCAAATCGTATTCCTGCACCGGGTTTGGCAACCAGGACGCGTAGAATGCGAGCTCGTTGGCATACGTGATCATCGCGTCTTGGAAACTCACCTCGTCAGGATTGTATCTTGCAGCGTAAGTAAACAATGATACCAGAGAAGTCATTGTTAGTGTCTTCACAATGTTGCTTTGAGCGCCTTGAAGAGTGGTAGTAAATACTCTATGATAACTGAAGAACAATTCTTTCCAGGGGTCTGTAAACATTTCAATCCATTTATAAGACATTGGATTATCTCTTTTACGCAGTAATATAAAGTTTTTCCCTTGGAGCGTCTTCTGTAGCATTTTCTTTAACATCATGTAGATCGTGATGGCTGTGTGGCGCAGGCGAAACTGTATCGCCGCAGTTCAATTGTCGCTGTGTTAGTTCTTCTGGCGCATGCGTAGTAGAGCACGAAAACAAGCAATCTACCAAAGTAGTATTCCCGCCACAAGTATTTGAGTAAATCCCATCGAGTTGATATTTAAAAGTTGCCAATTATTTTTATCATTGTTTATTCTAAAAATCAGAAGTGTTACATTCACATGACTTTCTCTACATATCTATAACAAATTATTGTTAAAAAACTTATGCTTCTATTTACTTCATACTAATAGAGAAAAAATTATCAGAAATAATCTTATTACTTGCTTTCTTGAGAGTTGGAGCGAAATAAGGGAGTACCATAGGTTAAAATGACAATGAAAAGCTTTTTGCTATGTGACTGAAGTTCCCTTGTTTGTATGGACAGGGGTTCAAAATTCTTGTATGAGAAAAGTATAAGATTTTTAAAGCTGAAACCAATAACAAGGAATATCTCAAAAACGATCAACTTCACGAAATGTATATAACATAAATTATGTGTTTTATCGTGCTCTACATTTTTTTGTTGTAAGCTTTTATCTATCTCTTACCAGTTACGTAAAATTCAATAAAAGTCATCCAGAAAAAAGAGCTCTTTAGAAGCTATTCCCAGAAAATTGAAGATATACATTTTATTTGTCATATAAATATCTTAAATATGAGAGATTTTAATCAAAATTATTAGAGCCAGTTTTGAGAAAATCAAAATTTTTGACATTTTTTCCTTGTAAATGGTAGTTTGGGGTGCGGAAGATTTTCTTGAAAATCTTCGTGTCGCATCCTTGGAAGATACCAGACTTACATACCAAGTTTAGTATTTGACGGCCTTTTCGTTTTTGAGCTACGCTGCCTTTTTATGTATTCAGGGGGACCCAAAACATGTATTTCCGGTGATATCTCGGTATCGAATTTTTCACGGGAAATACATTTTTGGGACCTCCTGAATCTCTCCTCCCCCAAAATCATTTTTAGAAAAATGTCCATGTATGTGTGTGTGTGTGTGTGTGTGTGTGTGTGTGTGTGTGTGTGTGGGCAGCATAGCTCAGAAACGAAAAGTCCGAATGTATATATGTATGTATGCATGTTTATATGTATGTATGCATGTAAGTATGTATGTATGTATGTATGTTTTTCAGTGATGTTTACAGAAATATTTAAAAATTGTTTCCACACGTGGAAATCTTCTTGCTTAATTTGAAACAAATCCTAGGTAATAATAATAATAATAATAATAATAATAATAATAATAATAATACTTTGTGAGGGAACGTAGTGGTGATAGAATAATTATTTTATACGAGTGTGCGTGCGCGTGTGTATGTGTCCGGATTCCATCCTTCCGGTGTGAGTTCCACACTCCAGTCATCATGAGCTATGGTGCGCCAGGCCCCAGGAGGTTTGGATAGTATGAGTGTTATCGACGGGCGGCCGAAACTCTACCGTGGGGAAACAGCCACCGTGGAGGATCTCTAACACAGTCCAATCAGTTCTTCATCTCGCGGGGGAGAGTTAGAATTCCGTGCTTCAGTCGCCCCACAGACCACTCCAACGCCATACCGCTACCATTGCTGTATTTCCAAGTGCATTCACTAACACTGATGGGTGCTAATATCGCATTCCTCGCCGACACTTAGCCCTTTTTTTTTTTTTTTTTTTTTTTTTAAATACAGTACCGGGGTCTGATCAGGACTCCGGCACTGTATACCCTACTTTTATTTACCTTTTTCTTTTTACTTTGTTTTGCCGTATTATTACTGTTTATTACTGTTTTCTTACTTTTACAACACATACAAAGCGGGACGCCTTGGCGAGCGCGGCCATGGGGACCGGCATATACAAAGAGGCGGTTAAGTGTAATGGAGATGAAGTTCTGGGATTGAACAAACCTCCAGCACTCGTGTAATGATCCGAAAAAGAAGAAGAAAAAAACTTGTGGGTACAAGAGGTCGGGCGTGGGAATCGAACCCATGACCCCCCCGAATGCCAGCTCCAGATGAAACGCCTGATCCACCTGGTTCGGTTTTTTACGAGTAGTATAAATAATATAAAATGAATATATTAAGTGAACGTGAGAAAGTAGTTGATTGCATCACATTAGATTTTCTGTATTCTAAATGGAAATAGCGAGAAAGTGAGGTAGAAGATGTAAAATATTTCCATTACCGGAACGTAACCTTTAGAATGAATAGAAAATACACGAAGCTCGGAGATACGGCGTTGCACAAAGTGCGGGGAAGAACGCCAAGGGTTTTATTCACGCTTTAGAATACGCTAGATTGCACCAAAATGCTGCAGATTTACCTTCAAGCCAAACACACGCTTGTCCCAGATACGTACCTTCTAGCAATATGCAACCCATATTGACTACGAAAATAATTTCCGTTCTGCAGCTAACAGCGTTGTACACGTAATTCGTCCGTCGGGGTTCGAGCGAAAGGTCACAGATCACATTAAATGCTTCCGATAGAAAACGTATCACTTTCAGTGGAATACCTATTTCAGGCTGATGCTACAGATTATACTGCCTACGTGTCCCAGAAGAGGAATTATTGCATTTCAACAAAAACGTCTATTAGCCATATAAATATAACTTTCACATGCATTTCTCTATTTATTCTTATAAAACGGCTCTTGAAATATCTTATTTTTATACCTTTTTTTTTACTTCCTCTACGCGCACTATGTACATAGTGTATATAGAAGGTATTGCATTGCACCCAAAAGTTCAATACCCAGATTTCACCGGAAATAAATTTTTTTAGACCCCCATTTTTAGAAAAGTATACGTGTATGTGTGAGCCTGTGGGCAGCATAGCTCAAAAACGAAAAGTCTGTTAATTACCAAACTTGGTATATAAGTTTAGTATCTTCCAAGGATGCGACACGGAAATTTTGAGGAAAGTCCACCTACCCCAAAAATGTTTTGGGAATTTTGACTTTCTCAAAAATGGCTCTAACGATTTTGATTGAAATACCGCATATTAAATATATTTACATGACAAATAAAAATTATATCTTCAATTTTCTGGGAATAGCCTCTGAACACATGTTTATTCTGGATGAATTTTGCAGAATTTTGTATAACTGGTAAAGCATAACAGATAGACAAAAACTTACCACACAAAAATGTAGAGCTTGATAAAAAACACAATTTATTGTTTTATATATATATATATATATATATATATATATATATATATATATATATATATATATTTTTCGTGAGGCTGGTTGTTTTTGAGATATTCCTTGTTATTAGTTTCAGTTTTAAAATACTTATACTTTTCTCATATGGGAACTTCTGGCCACGCAAAGAAACGGATTTCTATCCCATAGCAACCATATTTTAAAACATTTGATTGTTGATTTAGCCTAGTGTATTCACTTGTTTCCCTTCTACTTACAATGAACTAAGCAATACAACCATTTCTGCTAATGTTTATCTTGATTAGCATGAAGAGATTGAAGAAGACACTTATTAACAATAATTTGTTACAAAGATGTTCATGTGAATGGAACACATACAATTTTTTTTAAAATCTGGTTGCTATGTGAAACGATTGAGTTTCGGTTCGCTTTGCGTGGTCCCGTTTGAGAAAAATTGGGTAGTTTAAAATTAAAACCAATAACAATAAAAGAAGAAATATCTCGAAAAACATATATGACATATATGACAAGAAACCATATATGACATAAATTGTGTGCTTTAACCAATCCACATTTTTTGTGGTAAGTTTTTGTCTATCTCTTACAGTTTAACCCCTATGCAAAATTGTACAAAACTCAATCCAGAATAAAGACGTCTTCAGAGGCTATTCCCATAAATTTTAAATTTTCCTTATTTAGAGATCTAAATTACTTTAATGTACAATATTTTAATCAAAATCGTTAGAGCTATTTTAGAGAAAAACAAAAATTTCAATAAATGTTCCGTGAAGAGTAGTTTGTGGTGGGATATTTTCTTGAAAATCTTGGTGTCGCATCCTTGGAAGATATTAAACACAAAGACCAAGTTTGTCATTCAACGGTATTTTCGTTTTTGTGCTGTGCTGCTCAGAGACACACAGATACGGACCTTTTTCTAAAAATAATATTTTTACTCAGGGAACTTGAAAACATTTCCGGTGAAATCTCGACATCGAATTTTTAGATGGAATACAATACCTTCTCTAGCTACTACGAGCATGTATATTGTATGTATATACGGGCTAGAGAAAGTAAACAAGTCTACTAGCCATACAAATAAAACATTATTATGTGTTAACTTTCACATGAATTTCTATATTCACACTTCTAAAACGATTCTTACAAGACCTTATTCTTCTATCTACCTTTTTGTAGTTTAACGTCCTTTAACCTGGTTGGTCATATGGATCGATATAAGAAATAGGTGAAATAATGCTCAAATGAGTCCGGGGTTCATAGAGCTTAGAGTCATTCGACATCTTTCTTCTCAGGATAAGAGAAACCCCAGCTTAAACCGTATCCTAGTAACTCAACGTAACCGAGATTCAAAGTCGGATCCTCTTGAATATGGGTCAAACACGCTACCACCACACTACAGATGCGAACTATGTGCTTTTCTTGAGTTAATGCATTTGTGGTATGTGTAAATTCCATAGCATGTAAGAAAGATTGTTGAAATTTATATCAGCTATTTATTACACACAATAATACATTTTTGCATGCTTCAAATTCTAGCTTATTTAAATAAAAAATTTACCATTTCATTATTTTAAAAATTCTCCACATTTTACAGTTTTAAATATATTCGCATCAACATTTAAAAATTTACAGTAAGCGAGCTTACAAAAGCATCTGTTACATGTGTTATATTAACCTCTACTTATTCTAGACAAATTATTAAGTTTTGTACTTTTCAAAACTCTTTCTAAAAAATTAATAAACTTATTTCTCAAAGCTAAAGGATTATTTCGAAAAGATGTGGCCATTTTACTGCCATTTTGAGAGGCAATACAGCAGTTTTACAAATTAGTAAAACAGAAAACAAATACATCGTGTGATAGATTTTGAGTATGGAAAATGTTGAAAAAACGATTGCTAGTGAAAGTTAAAAGTTGGGCGCGTCTATTATTAAGCATATGCCTGTCCATTTACAGCTTCAGTTAATTGACAGTTAAAAAATACCAGTGGAAAAATATATTATTTTCTAAAGTTAGAATTAATGTTATTTTGTGTAGATTTTTTTGTTAAATATTCCTAATGTTTATAGATCCATCACCTTAATACAGATAAAGTTTCATTACACATTTATACATTTGTTTAGGAATAAGAAGAATACAGTAAGTGAAAACGATAATCAAATCTTTTCAAGGATGTTATTATGTGATGATTTTGAAATTCCGTTCTTTGCATAACTAGGGAACTAAAAGCTGCAGTTGAGAAAATTATAAAGTAATTAAAAATTCAAACCAATAACAAGGGATATTTTGGAAATGGTTAACGCTATAAAATGTTTTTGATTTGACATAAACTGTGTGCTAAATGAGATGTCCTTTTGTATTTGGTAAGATGTTACCGATCTCTTATGGTTTACAACTATACAAACTTCATTCAGAATGAAGAGGAGAAACTATAAAATTAAATATACACATATTTCTGCCACGAAAGGGTCACGAGTTCGAACCCTGCTACGGGGATAGATGTTTAGTGTAGTATGTTTATGTATATGATATTTAACCAAAATCATTGGAGGCAAAAGAGAAATGAATCTTAGCGACAATTTTCAATTTGGGTTTGAGGATTTATTTGACAGTCTTCGTCTCACTTCTTTGGTAAACCTCAAGTTTGGTATTAATCGGAAGTTTTGTTTTTGAATTAACTTGTTTACAGTCAGACACATGGATCATTTTTTGTTTATTTTTTGCTTATCGAGCCTCAGAGCATGCACTACCGGAGAAATCTCGACATCAAACTCTTGGGTGGAATACACCACTTCCTTTACTTACTGTAGGACAAACCATGAAATGTGTCGCCGCGGTAACGTATGCGAATCGGAAATCCGGTTATGATCCACGGCGACGGCCTATTCCGATTTTGTGGTTTCCCTGGGGTGGGCTAGGCGAATACTAGAATAGTTTATCATCTACCATGATACTCTTTTCATCGTTTCCCATCTTTCATGTGTGCTTCCAGGTTCATAGTATATGGCGGATGGGAAGATGACCTGGATGACTGCTCAATGTAAATAATACTGCCCACGTCACTTGAGGGTTGCCAGTCTGGTAGTTGGGGACTTCCGCGCGTCTCTGGTGGCCTACTGTCTACGGTCTCTGATCTTCTGTGATTCTCACACTTCGGCTCTTCCCCCTGAGGGTTGTTAGTCTCAATTAATTTGCACAGGTTGCAGGGTGAGAGCTGCTTTCATGTCAACTCCTTGCCTGTTATTGTAGGACGGAGCAGGTAGTAAAAAAATCTGATGTGTTTCATTCACATCACTTATCTACATCTCTGCAACAAATTGTTGTTAAAAAGATTACACTTCTATTTAATTCCTACTAATTGACAAAAAATTAGCAGAAATAGTCTTATTACTTGCTTCCTTGTAAGTAGAAGAGAAATAAGGGAGTACCATAGGTTCAAGTGATAGTCAAAATCTGGTTGCTATGTGACTGAAGTTCGTTTATTTGTATGGACAGGAGTTGACAAATTCCTGTATGAGAAAAGTTTTTTGAAGCTGAAAACAAAAACAAGGAATATCTCAAAAACGATCAATTCCACTAAAAATATGTAACAACATAAATTGTGTGTTTTAATATGCTCTATATTTTTTTTGTGGTAAGTTTTTGCCCATTTCTTACGGTTTAGCAGTTATTCAAATTCCGTAAAATTCACTCAGAATAAAGTAGGCTTCAGAGACTATTCCCAGAAAATTCAAGATATACATTTTATTTGTCAGGTAAATATCTTTAATATACGATATTTTAATCAAAATCGTTAGTCGTTTTTTAGAAAATCAAAATTTTCGAAAAAAGTTCCATATAAAGGGTAGTTTGCGGTGGGCGGGATTTTTCTCAAAATCTTTGTGTTGCATCCCTGGATGATACTAAACTTAAACACCAAGTTTGGTATTTTACCGACTTTTCGTTTTTGAGTTATCGTGTTCACAGACACACGGACACACTGACGCACGGACACAGGGACACACACACGGAACTTTTTCTGAAAATACTTTTTTTGGATACAGGGGACCCTAAAACATATATTTCCGGTGAAATCTCGGTATCGACTTTTTGGGTGGAGTGCAATACCTTCTCTATACACTATGTACATAGTACGTGTAGAGAAAGTAAAAACTGAAAACGGTATTAAATGTAATTCATACACACATAGGTAATCATGTTTATTTACAGTTTCGTTATACATATGGTTGCACGTTACAAAGAGTTTACAGGAGTCTAAACTGATAGTCAAATGTTAAAAACCTGTGTCGCTTGAAATGTTTTAAATGTTATACTGTTTATATGAGACAGACGCATACACGTTATTTTTTTTCTAACTTTTGGGGAGGGTGGAGATTTAGAGTCTCAGACATAAATTTCCAGAATGTCTCGACTTCACATTTTTGGGTGCCATTCAATATTTCCTCTAATGACTAAGGATATAGTAGAAAAATCTGATTTATTTCATTCGGATAACTTTCTCTAGCTGACCCACATATAAAGTATTCTTATAAAGAATTATTCTTTTAGTAACCATTAGCAGACTTGGTCTTATTAAATGCTTCTTTGCAAGTAAAAGGAAAATAAAGAGGTATATTAGGCTAAAGCGATAGTGAAATATTTTAAATGTTGGTCGCTATGTGAAACAATTGAGGTTCGATTCCTTTTGCATAGTCCCCTTTGAGAAAAGTTAAGTATACCAATAAGAAGAAATATCTTAAAAAAAAAAAGGTCAACTCTACAAGAAAAACATAAATTATGTCATATATGTTTTAACGAAATCTATATTTTTTGTGTAGTAAGTTTTTTGTCTATTTCTTACGATTTCTTACGAAACCGCGCATTGTTAAGCCTGAATAAATTTTGCGTACACCTGCTGTGTGTTGCACGTGCGTTGGCTTCCGAAAATTTACAGTCATGTGCCCAACAGATATAAAAGGAGCAACCTCATTTACACCCGTCATCCTACAAACGTCACATTTCCGTCATGCAAGAATGGGTACACGTTTAACACATCTTCGGGCTGCCTTCGACCCGCCAACTGCTCGTCGTGCCCTGGGTGCAGTTTTCACTGGGGATGCATCGCGCGCAATTGTGAGTTCGACGGGAATTTCGTAGCGCTATATCGTCGCCACAACGAACGTCGAAAAGAGACTACACGGCAGATTTTGTACACATGATGGTTATTTGTGAACAGGCTGTAATCAGTTTGTAGGAAAATAATCTGATGTGTTCCACTCACATGACTTTCTCTACATTTCTGCAACACATTAGTATTAAAAATGTATTCTTTAGTCTGCTTCTTACTAATCTAGATAAACATTAGCAGAAATTGTCTTATTACTTGCTCCCTTATACGTAGAAGGAAAATAAGGGAGTACACTAGGTTAAAGCGATGGTCATACCATATAAATGCTGGCTGTATGATTGAAATTCATTTCTTTGCATGGCCAAGAGTTGGCAAGTTCCCTTATGAGAAACGTTTTAAGTATTTTAAAACCGAAACCAATAACGAGGAATATCTCGAAAACGATCAAATCAACGAAGAAAATGTATCATAAATGATGTGTTTTCTGTGTTAAGATTTGTCTAGTTGTTACGGTTTGCCATTTATCCAAAAGTCATCCAGAATGAAGAGATCTCCAGAGGCTATTCCCAGAAAATTCAAAATATACATTTTATTTTTCATGTAAATATTTTTAATATGCAGTATTTTAATCGAAGTCCTTATAGCCATTCTTGAGAAAATCAAAATTTTTGAAATTTTTTTCATGTAAATGGTAGTTTGAGTGGGGCCGGGGGTTCTTGAAAATCTTCGTGTTGCATCCTTGGAGGGTACGGAACTTAGACACCAAGTTTGGTATTTAATAGAATATTTTCGTTTTTGAGCTATGCTGTCCCCCCACACACACACAGGTATACATGGACATTTTTCTAAAATTGTTTTTGATTCGGGGGCCTCAAAACATCTACATCTGGTGAAATCTCGGTATTCAATTTTTTGGGTGGATTACAGCACCGTCTCTGTACACTATGTACATAGTATGTGTAGAGAAAGTAAAAAGAGTTTGTGTTACAATACCTCATTGCGCTTTTCTACACAACCATTCGGATTTTCGTTATTATTTACGTGGATGTAAGAGCAATTACAAAGTGTAGAAAAAGAGAGGTATCCATTATAAAAATATTAAATTTACCGTAAAATGACCATCAAAACTTCCTCCAAATATAAGACGACTAAGGCATTTACTTTCCACTATAGTATCAAGCAACTTTTGCTCAAAACGTTTCTTCTACAAAGCTTAGTTTTGGGGATAATGCGCAGTCTCAACTTAGACTTAATAATATCGAATGTGTGTGCATATTTAGTTTCTACAAACTATTACTATAAAATCCTATTTTTCTATCCTTCATTTTAATGGAGATAAATTTTTGTAGAAACAGTTTAGTTGGAAATTTGGGTGCACGTACAAGAGGGATACAGAAAAATAATAGCCAAATGTATAAATACCGTGCCACAATATACTAGCTTTGGAATGCCTTACTATTTGCTTTACATCACGAGAAACAAACGCTGGCTTAACACCTGTAAAACAAAATATCAATAGAAATGAATATCACAGACGTTTTTAAAGTTACAACTTATGTAGCCCTTCCAAAGGCTCCCAAAGCAGTATCCTGCAACATTCATAACACGCTACCAACAATGTGGGAAGCACTGAATACCATCTGCATCACTATTTTCTCCCATGTGGAATTCTAGTCGCTTGTATTTGCATAGCATTTCCAGTATCGTTACGTGCTGAAAACCACCTATCACATAATGGTTCTTTTACCTTGCCTAGGTGGTTTCGACATCACATGGAAACAAATCTTCCCATCCCCAGCGGCTCGGTAGCCGTTCGACACGCACTGCTTTACCTTCCTACATGCCTCTCGACTGTCCTGTATGGCAGTGGATTATTCCAACAGCTTTGCATTAATTTCCTGTGACATCCCATGGCAGTTATCTCACGGAGAATATCTGTTTTGATGTACATACGAGCGCTACCCAACATGAGTTACATCCATCTGGCACCGCGGTCGCCGGAGAACTGATTTCACATTGCTCACTCTCCTGCAGGCCATTCCAGTACAACCTGACGTTTTAACACACAAGCTCCTCTCTTCCCGTGATATACCATTTTGTGTTTTGATAATAGTTTGTCACAAAATAAAATAGTTGGCATGACTTATACTCCAATCCTCGTAGATCTGTTTAAAATGTACAATTTACGTCAAATACATTTTATTGTAGCATTATTTCTAAAAGCTTGTCGCTAATCGTTTTTCAGTTTTCAAACACTTTATACTTTCTGGAAGTTCTACTGACCATTCGTTAGTTTCTCTTAGTATTATGTTAAGAGTATGGCATTCATTTTATCCACCGAAATGATTAAACTTGTAATGAAATATTTCGGTGTATTTGATTTAACATTAAGTAAATAGAAACTAAAGCTTTTAAAGAATATTTCGCGGAAGAGTTATGGAAATAAACAATCGGTAGCGATAGTCACATGTAGGTATAAGCTTGTTTTCCATGTAGATTTAATGAACAAAATCCGAATATTACGTTGTAGGCAACATAGAGTATTAACGTGAGAGGGTTGTGCGAAATAAAGAGATCAGCGCCATGTGTTAGCACGATTGCAATTAATATTTCAATCAAATTAGCTGTAATTTCGTTCGTACATTAAAGTTGCGCATTAATAATTCTGCAGATAATTAGCATGCGTTTAAACTCATTACCTTAATCAGTTACGTCCCACGTTAAACACTGCAAAGTCGCAAATGTTCCTTTATCTCTCAAAGTGATCAAAGTTCTTGAAGGATTTTTTTTTATTCAGAACACATCGTATGATTAACGATTTTGGAGGGGAGTGCAAAGTAGGCACTCACAATCCGTTACCTGACATTGAGTAAGTATTTAATTCAAACCATTTATAATATGATTTAACAACCTTCTGCCACTCTTCCACTAACTACCCTTATAAAAGCTTATTTAATTCAAATGCCAGAGCTATTACAATAATTTTGTTTCGTGGCAGAGAAAATATACATTACAAAAACAATAGAGACCCAGGTTATGACAAAAATAATAAAATGCTCTGTAGCCGTTTTGAAAAACCATCTTTATAAGAAATATATTGTTTAATTACAGAACCTGTGATCAATAAATAAGGTGATAACCTGCGATGCTGGATCCTATTGATTTAACGAATTCAGAGATGAGTCAGTTATCATTCCCGAAATTGTGTGCTTGCTCAGACTTGTCTGCACTGGTCGTGGCAGTTAGGAATAGTGCAGAGGCGCTGTTACGGTCGAAAATTGAGAATGTTTGGATGTAAAAAAAATCTGATGTGTTCCATTCACATGACTTTCTCTACATCTCTGCAACAATTTATTGTTAAAAAGCTTATGCTTCTATTTACTTCATGCTAATTGAGAAAAATTAGTAGAAATATTCTTATTACTTGCTTCCTTGTAAGCAGAAGCGAAATAAGGGAGTAGCATAGGTTAAAGTGATAGTCAAAAGCTGGTTGCCATGTGACTGAAGTTCCTTTGTTTGTATGGACAGGAATTTTTAAATTCCAGTATGAGAATAGTATACGTTTTTTAAAGCTGAAATCAGAAACAAGGAATATCTTAAAACGATCAACCCCACGAAAAAACTGTATATTACATAAATTGTGTATTTTAATGTGCTCTACATTTTTTGTATGGTAAGTTTTTGTCCATATCTTACAGTTTAGCAGTTATGCAAGATTCCGTAAAATTCATCCAAAATAGTCTTCAGAGGCTATTCCCAGAAAATTCAAGATAAACATTTTATTTATCAGGTAAATATCTTTAATTACGACATTTTAATCAAAATTGTTAGAGCCATTTTTTTAGAAAATCAAAATTTTCGAACAAATTTCTATGTAAAGGGTAGTTGGGGGTAGGAGAATTTTCTTGAAAATCTTCGTGTCGCATCCTTGGAAGATACCAAACCTAAATCCAAAGATTTGTATTTAATGATCTTTTCGTTTTTGAACTATGCTGCCTGCACACACACACACACACACACACACACACACACACATACACACAGACACATACGGACATTTTTCTGAAAATGCTTTTTTTGGATTCAGGGGGACCCAAAACGTGTATTTCCGGTGAAATCTAGGTATGGAATTTTTGGGTTCATTACAATACGTTCTCTATACACTATGTTCATAGTACGTATAGAGAAAGTAATAATGCTTCAAACCTGGTATACCTCCAAATGAATGTCACGACATGCTTTTACCAAGTGTACAGAATAGTGCGTTATCAAAAACGTGTGTATAAGAGTGGTATAGAGTTCCGTGACAAGGCCGTGCCGTGGCGTAGTGGTTAGACCACTCCCCTCTCACCAAGATTCGATATCAGGCAACCTCATGTGGGATTTACGGTGAACAAAGTGGCTCAGGGGCGGGTTTTCTCCGGGTTCTCCGGTTTCCCCCGCCATTGCATTCCACTGGTGCTCCATCTCTATTCCATATATCATCAATGTCATTGCCTGCGGTGCAGTATGCAGTAAAAGCAGGCCTTAAACATTATTAAAAACTTCAATGAAGGCTGGGACAGCGAAAGAAAAAACGAGCAAAAATCAGGTAAACCCGTAACGTCGGGCACTGGCCGAAAATATCGATAAAATGCGATTTTCAACTGAGGCTCGAATGTTAGTGAATTTTCTGGATATTTTCTTGATATGCCCGGAAAATTCAAGATATATAGCTATTTGTCATTAAAATATCTTATAGATACGGAAATTTAATCATAACGTTAGAGACATTTTACAGAAAATAAAAACAATAGAAAAAAATCCATATAAAGCGTAGTTATAGATGGGAGGACTTTCTTGAAAATATAAATGTCGCATCCTTGGAAGATACTGAGGTTATATACCAATAGAGTTTTCGTAACATGCTGTTCACTGAGATACATATGGACATTTTTCTAAAAACGGGTTTCTTTTTGAGGGGTTAAGAGGCTTTAAAACATATATGTCCAGTGAAACGTTGGCATCGAATTTTGGATGCAACACTCCTCCAAATTTACTGTATGTAGTAGACAGAGTAAAAGTATTTTACATATGCCAGTTTTTTATACTTATGTATATAAATTAGTGCTCTTTAAAAAAATGTAATAGGCTACATTCAAATAACTTTGTCAACCTATGCTGAAGCAAATTATTCTTACAAAATCTTATTTTTCTATCTAGTTAATTCTTATTTAGATAAACATTAGCATAAATGGTTTTAGTGCGATATTATTTCTTTATACAAGGGGAAAAAGATGTACAATAAGCTAAAGTTATAATCAAATCCTTTAAAATCCGGTTGCTATATGAAAACCCATTCTCTTTGCTTGCCAGGACGACAAAATATGAACAATAAGTTCCATTTGAGAAAGGCATATTATGATTTACCAGTTATGCAAAAGCCATTCAAAATGAAGAGGACTTCAGAGACTGGAAATTCAAGATATACATACTATTTGACATGTTAATA
Source organism: Hymenopus coronatus (assembly GCA_030762935.1). NCBI lineage: Eukaryota > Metazoa > Arthropoda > Insecta > Mantodea > Hymenopodidae > Hymenopus > Hymenopus coronatus. The sequence continues at coordinate 37,575,004 of CM060897.1, forward strand.
TCTTTAATATATGATGTTTTAACCAACATCGGTAAGGCTATTTTTGAGAGTCTAAGTTTTCGAAAAGGGTAGTTTCCAAAGTAAAGGGTATTTTCTTTTTTTAGTTATCTGTCCACAGACACAAGGCAGATGGGCACACTCTTCTCTCCCACACACACACACACACACACATACACAGGGACGTTTTTCTAAAAGGGCTTTTACCCTAAAACATGTATTTCCATTGAAATCTTGGCATCAAATTTTTGGCTGGAATGAAATATCTTCCTGACCGTTGTACTATGTAGGAAGTAGCTAAGTGAACAATAGAAAAACACCCTGTCTGTGTGCGTTCTCTCTCTCTCTCTCTCTCTGTATGGGCGTGTTGGTGTATATGTGAGCAGCATTACTCAATAATAAATGTCGAATAAATGCCCAGCACACTACTTTTTTATCTTTCAGGATGGATACGAAAAAGTTGAATGAAATCCCAGATAACCCTTTACATTGTTTATTGTTCATTATATGTTATTTTCTCTAAATATTTCTAGTAGTTTAACTAGTCATATGTTTTATATTTAACATGACTAATAAAATGCATGACATTTCAGGAAATGACCTGTGAAGACATCCCTTACATTCCGAAGGCATTTCATTTAATATTGTACAACTAATACCAAAATTATTTGAGAGAGAGGGAGAGAGAATTGCCATAAAAATGTAGATCTATTTAAAATACAATATTATTTGAAATACGAGTAACTTATTTTGTAGTATTGGCATTTCTATGATATCTGTTATTGGTTTGAATTTTCAATACTTCTGACAGTTTCTTGAAGTACTATCACTACTCAGTTGTTTCTTACGATAGCATAGATAAAATATAGCATTTTAAGACCAGCATACAGAGACTCGCTTTTAAATGTTTAACATTCGTCTCCTACATACTATTTGTATGTATCTATAGAGAAATTTATAACAAGTATTTCTACAAAGATTTATCTCGATTAACACGGAGCTCATAGAAAATAGTTTTTCCAAGAATAAATTCACACAAAAATTGTAGGTCTCTTTAAAATAAATTACATCTCGTGTAACATCCGGCATATTCGGATGTTTCAGCACTTTTATCCTCTTTGAATGCTTAACCATATTTCCATGGGAATTGAAATCGATTCCGGATTCAATATGCATGGAAATATGAATTCAGAATCGAGGACCCGATCCTCCTAGAACCTCATACATTTATTATACTCAGGTTGCATTTACACTTGTTTATAAAATAATGCTCTGTTACCTAAATGGAATCGATCGAAATATGTTGCACACCTTCATATTCAACTCATATTGAATACGTCAAAGATGCTATCTTCTGCTGTACTTGCAACACGCTGCAAGCTCATTATTTTGTTTTCTTCAACATCTTGCCAGGAACTGGTTGATAAAATCACACAAGAGCTGTTTTATCGTTTCCATAATATCGCAATTTAGTTCTCGCAAAACACTAACTAACCTCAAAATATGCTTATAATGCAGAGATCAAGAAACTAACTTATGTTAAACAGGATCGCAAGCGTATATCCAAGTCAACCAATAAAACAGCTATTGTATATTTCGGAGGATAAATGGGCCTTCAGATCAGACGAAGTAGAAATTTTGGTCAAAGATATATAGTTTCATAGTATATCCGTCTTAAAAGATGTTCCCCAATCTATCAAAGGCTTGTAAATTTAATTTAGAACAGCGGTCATCTGGATAATAATATGCACAGTGATTCGGGTAATGAACTTCTACTTCGATGCTGTAACTTTTAGACGTCTCTCTGAATAAACTATTCAATGATCACATGCGTGAACAATGGAACAATTGAGTCTATGAACAGTGTAGCCTAAAAACGAAAAGACTGTTAAACACCAAACTTGGTATTAGGTTTGGCATCTTCCAAAGATGCGACACGAAGATTTTCAAGTACATCCTCCCACCACAAACTACCCTTTACATGGTAACATTTCCGAAAATATTTTATTTTCTCAAAAATGGCTCTAACGATTTTGATTAAAATCCCCGATAAAGATATTTACATACGAAATAAAATGTAATCTCAACTTTTCTGGGAATGGTCTCTAAAGACCTCTTTATTCTGGCGAATTTTGCCTAACTGCTAATCCATAAGAGATAGGCCAAAAATTACTGTACAAAAATGTAGATCTCATCAAAACACACAATTTATGGCCTTTACGTTTTTGTTGCGGAGGTAACCATTTCCGAGATATTTCTTGTTATTGGTTTCAATTGTAAAGCACTTATACTTTTCTCAGACAGGAAGTGTTCATTTTTCTTTTGTTCTACTCCTGACCAAACAAAGAAGCGATTTGGAATGAAAATCGTATAACGACAGCTTTTAATACACTTGACTATTACTTTAGCATAGCACATTTCTTTAGTTTCCTTCTACTTATATGGAACTAAGTAGTAAGAACGTTCTGCTAATGTTTATCTCGAATAGCATGTTGTAGAAAGAAGAATAATATTTTGTACGAAGTTTGTAGAGCAGCTGGAGAAGGTCATATGAATGTAACACATCAGATTTTTTCTAATATTTGACTATCACTTCAGCCTTTTCTACCGTTTTGTATCTGTAGATACAACGAAATATTTCTGCAAATATGTATTATCTTGAATAAGACGAACTAGATAGATACGTTTTTGGGAGAGTATTTATGAAAGAGCGGATAGCAGTGTAAGTTCAACATAATGTTATCATAACTGGGATTTAAAATATATTTCTCTTATCATTAGATAGGACTAAAGATTTATTAAAACTTTCGTGTGCTCTCCTATTTTAATGACATTGTGAAATAAAAGTTTTATCCAACCTCTCGTCACTGACAAGAGAATTAACTGGCTAGAAAACCTGTTTCTCATTTATAAGTTGAAGCCGTCAGTGTTTGTAAATTAGAAATGCGCTGCAACTGTTAAATAGAATGCAAATGGAATTACGCAGCTCACTTAACAATAATTACTCTTGTCAGTGCGGTCTGCTGGAGGAATCATAGCCAACGTTACAACACAGAGTGCTAGGGGAGCTGGGATCTTACTGAGCGGGATGGTTCAGTCGCTTTCGTCTGTGGCCCGAATTCTGGAGGTCGCGGGTTCGCTTCACAACGCCGGTCTAATTGAACTATGGGCTTTATTGGACATTTTCCGGGTCACCAGGCGAATGCATCCCCCGAATTTCCAGTCCCTCAATGCCCTTTCCAGTGTCATTTCGTTCATCCTTCTTCCCGTGATGGTGCTCGGTGCGGCGTGCTGTTCTAAGAGACTATCTCCGTCCCTCTATTTCGACTGGTTGTTGGGATGAGATCCCTCCTGGCGGGGGCGTTGGGCCCTATATGGGGCGGGAGCTCCGGTCTGCTTGTCCGACTGTTAGGGTGCTGCAAACTGGAATCTTAACCCTCTATTGCATGGTGTTGCCATTTGGCAACAAAGATGATTAATCAAAGGTATTAGTATTTTTAGTCAGTTTTTTTCTAGTTTCGTATTACATTAACCTTCAACAATAAAATTAGGCTATTTATACCTATTTTATATTCAAAATGTTAATATTTTGCAATAAAACTGTAGTGCTTTTTTTTAAAAATAATGAGCAAATTCCATGCAACTTCAGTCAAATGCAATGCATCCAAACGTGCTATCACACTGGTTGTTTTACTTGGGCCCTTCCCTTCCATTACTACACACACACATTTGACTACAGTTGCTAGGACTCGAATTCGGGACGTTTGGCTTTGAAAGGATGGCCAGTCCACTTTATATCGCATTAATGATCACGGCTATTCAAGTCGCTTCAGTTGTAGTACCGTTGAAAGGGATATAAGAACCGGTTTGCGAATTAGAGGAAGAACGGCTTATGTAACAAAGTAGTTCATGCAATAAAGGGTTAAGGGTCCTGTCATTGATGTATCATCGCTCCTGGTTCCGGCCATCTGGTGTATCTCACCTCATCCCTCCTTCCCGTGGGGCTCCTTCATGAGGCGTAGTTACAATAACATCAGATTCGGTGCCGAGTACCCTCCGACCCTATGCTTTCCTCGAATCTTTATAACACCTAAGGATGGGATCTCGATAACGTCTATACCTCGATACTCTCGATACTTGATTGTATCGAGGTAAGTGTAATATTTTGAGATAAACATTACATATTTTCGATATTTTTTTAATTTTTAAGTTTTGTACTATGCTAGGTAAAGAGGGAAAAGAGTCGAGACTTTACGTTTTTAGCTCTCACGCATCCCCAAAGAGCTATTGGACACTGGGTAGGAATAGAAGCTTTCATGTTACATGCAGCGTTAACTGAGTTGTGAATGAAGCTGATTTAGCTGATGCAATAAATTACTTTGACAACCTTCGTATTGGAATGGTCAGCGAACTACCTTCTCAAATTTAGGTCCCGGGTTCGATTACCGGCTGCGCTGGGAAATTTTTCTTAACCAGAATCATTTCCTACTCCCCACAGTGTTTAGAAGTATGCATGGTGGAATGAATATCCGTTTGTTTGAAAAAGAGAAATTGATTAAAATCCATCTTTAAATAATCACTACATTTTTATACTAACTTTCTTTATTTGCAGCTGGCGTATCCTAAACTTTTTCCTTGTCGTGTGAATGGAACATATCAGCTGTTTTTTTTGTTCTTTTTTTTTTTTTTTCTGTAGAGCTTTCCGATACTCTTTGTTTATTGGTTTTAAGATTTCCAATAGTTAAGCTTTTTTCAAAATGTGAAATTGTTATTCGCTTTTTCCATCTTGACCATCCAAAAGAAAAGAATTTCAATTATATTACATAGCTAGCGGCTTTAAAACATATGAATAAGATGGATTCTCGGGCGACCGAGATATGTCCAGTCGCTGAGAATCAAAATAACACGCATGCGGAATGGCTTTTACTCTCTCTCTATTTCATACATAGTTCTTAGGCAGAGAAGGTATTGCATTCCACCCAAACATTCAATACCGAGATTTCACCGTAAATACTCTTTTAGAGTCCACTAAAAAAAAAAAAAAAAAAAAAAAAAAAAAAAAAAAAAAAAAAAAAAGTTGGTTAAATACCAAACTTGTTAAGTACAGCATCTTTGAAGTTTTACCAAATTAACCTTTATATGGAAGCTTCTTCGAAGTTTTCGATTTTCTCAAAAGTGGCTCTAACGGTTTTGATTAAAAAGCCATATACTAAAATGATTTATACCAAATAAAATGAAGAACAAGTCCTGTTCATTCTGGATGACTTTAACATAGCTGTTAAAACAAGGAACAACTAAAGGAATATCTCAAAAACGATCAACTCCACGAAAAAAAATGTATAAGACGCAAATTGTGTGCTGTTTCGTGATCTACATTTTTTGTGTAGTAAGTTTTTGTCTATCTCTTACGTTTTACCAGTTATACAAAATTCCGTAAAATTAATCCAGAATAAACTACTCTTCAAAGGCTATTCCCAGAAAATTCAAGATGTACATTTTATTTGTCAGGTAAATATTTGTAATAACGATATTTTAATCAAAATAGTTTGAGCCTTTTTTGAGGAAATCAAAATTTTCGAAAACTTTTCCATGTAAAGGATAGCTGGAGGTGAGGGAATTTTCTTGAAAATCTTCGAGTCGCACCCTTGGAAGATACCAAACTTAAATACCAAGTTTGGTATTGAACGGTCTTTTCGTTTTTGAGCTATACTGTCCACAGACACTCTCTCTCTCTCTCTTACACACTCACACACACACACACACATATGCGCGCATACACACACGGACCTTTCACCAAAAATGTTGTTTTTTTGGATTCAGGGGGACCCAAAACATGTATTTCCGGTGAAGTCTCGACATTGAATTTTTGGGTGAAATACAATATCTTCTCTATCCACTATGTACACTTTACATGCGGGCTACAGAAAGTAAAAATGATTTTGCTTGTTAACGATATCAATTGACCGGATTTAATGGCGCCACTGGAGTGCCGAAATTTCATCCCGCAGGAATTCTTTTACATGCTAGAAATCTACTGGCATGGGACTGTCGCTTTTGAGCAGACTTAAAATCCATCGGTCTGATTCAGATTTGAGCCTGGGACTTGTATCAGAAGGCTAGCGCCTAATCCAACTGAGCCACCCAAAACGGTCCCGTATGTTGACTGGCCATGCATTCATTTATGAAACTCTTGGTGTCCTTAGAAGATGCTGGATTTAAATACTGAATTTTGTTGACGAAAATGTATTCTCTAAACTATTTTAAAGCTCCTTATATTGCAAGGTTGCCTCATGGAGAAAAAATAACAAATACATACATTATCAATGTAGATTGAACTAATACAGCAGATAACTAAGGCGAGCAGAAACTTCGATGACTAACAAGTGGAGAATCAGGTATTAAGCTATAATATATATCACCCGTTATTTATGAAACCATTTTAAAATTATGTATAAGGTTTTTATCTTTAGCCATCCCCTTTACACCTTATATTTGTAATTTCGTACAACCCCAGGTGTTCCTAATAATGGATAAAATATCCTCCGATATTTACGCAAAAGGATGTGAAACATCGGCGGAAGCTTTGAATTCCTTAAACTTCTGCCGATAGTCTGCCAAGTTCTGGAACTGCATACCAACACGATACGCTTTTACGTATCAAAGGTACGTGACAGAAAGAGACATAGCTGTTCATACATTCCTCAAAGACTGTATAAGGAAATAACGATTTTCTCAAAAAAAGTTTTTACTAAAAATACAGAAGAGAAAAATATGAACCATGAAAGGGAAGCAATTACATTTGGAAAAACAGTAAAACACTAGCCTTTGATCATTGATGATGTGGAGGAGATAAAGAAAGGAAATACATTAGAGCTCTTCCTTTAAGCACTCCCTCTCCTCTCTCCTCGCTATCTCTACTGTCTTCTTCATTAACTACTACCACTTACCTTTTATACATGTTTTATCGTCCCATTGCAGCCACCTTAGGACTCTCCATCGAGTGTTGTTTCTTTTCCTACTTGAGTGCTTTCGTACTTCTAATTTCACAACTTTCTTTTAATTTATTTACCTACTGCTTATTTCTGTATTATCTCACCACAGACTCTGTTTTTACTTTCTCTACACGTACTATGTACACAGTGTATAGAGAAGGTACTACTACCCTTTACATGGAACAAATTTCGAACATTTTTGGTTTTTTCAAAAATAGCTCTAACGATTTTGATTAAAGTACCGTATACTAAAAATACTCATTGGATTTTCTGGGAATAGCCTCTAAAGACCTCTTTATTCTGAATGAATTTTGCGTAACTGGTAAACACAAAAATATAGATAACGTTAAAACATACAATTTATGTCATATACGTTTATTTCGTTGATTGGCCATTACTGAGATATTCCTTGTTATTTGCTTCAAATTTAAAACACTTTAACTTTTTTCATACTCAAGGTTGTAAACTTATGTCCCTGCATAGAAACGGATTTCATCTAAATGACAACCGGTTTTTAAAAGATTTGACGATCGTTTTAGCACAGTGTATTCCGTTATTTCCCTTCTACTTACAAGAAAGCAAGTAATTAAGACAATTTCTGCTAATGTTTATCTCGATTACCATAAAGTAAGTAGAAGAATATGCTTTTAAACTATAATTTGTCACAGTGAATAGAACACATCAGATTTTTTACTTGTTCTACTCCTTAGCTGTATTCAACCGATATTTGGATATCGGAGTTTCTCAGGAAACACACGCTTTAAAGTCCCCTGAGCATACTAATACGACGCGTGCATAGTAGACGTAGAAAGTATTGAATTGCATCCAAAATTTAGTATCGGGATTTCATTGGAAATGCATGTTTTGAGTTCCAGCAATCCAAGTAAAGTAGTTTTAGAAAAATATGTGTATATGAGTGTGTGTGTGTGTGTGTGTGTGTGTTTGGGAGGGGGTGGTCATTGAAGCATAACTCCAAAATAAAATGTTGCAAAGTTAGTATTTAAGTACAGTAGTTTCCAAAAATATGACAATAACATTTTCAAGAAAATCCTTTCACCCAAACTACCCTTTACATGTAACTTTTTTCGAAACTTAATATTTTCTGAAAAAGGGCTACAATGATTTGTTTTCCGTTTATACTCCGTCTTTAAATACATGGTCATATTGGCGGCATTCACATGTGTAATGTGCACTGTTATCGTTGATTTCTATTTAGATCACGCATACACTCATGCACACACACATTCATACTTCCAGACTCTGGGAAGTTAATGGGAATATTGTTGGCTGTGGAAAAATTCCATCACCCAGCCGGCAATTGAACCAAGGACCCCTTGCACATTCTAATGGTTTTGATTACAATACCATACATAAAAGATATACGTCTGAAAAAGTAATGTATATCTTGAATGTTCTGGGAACTTTAAAACTTCACGAGATGGCACCACTACCGCAGTCCTCACCGACACAACCCAGAAAGAGACCGGTTTAATTAAAATGAGATAAAATGAAGGGATAGGAAGTTCGGGAGAAGGAAGAAACCTCCCCAACATTCGCCTAATGTGAATATCCCCGGAAAAACCCATGCCGCTGGAGGTCGATCCCACGACACCTGGTTCGATACATAACAGGTAACTAACATGTAAGAAAAGCAAGGTGCAAATGATTTACCTGGGGCAGGAATATACAAATATATGTTCACTCCTAGAACTAACTGGCAAAGCTAAGATTTGTGGGCGACAAATGTCAGTCACAGGCGCAGCAATTCTCTCACAGCTGAAGTCGTGCTGGATCATTTGTTTAAATTTAAATTGATTCATAGTTTGCTTACACACATAACCACTGCAGATTGTTGGACATGTTTGTCCGCCAGGAGCGTGATTCAGCACACGGCATTTGTTTTTATCGTAATCAATGACTCATTTGCGTGATCCACATGCGTTAGAAGCAGTCACGTTGCCTAGCCGGTAAGCACTGCACAACAGTGCAATTTAATGGCTTTCCGCAATTATACACGTCCTTTCAGAACACCTCCAATAGCAAACTGAAGCACGAAATATTGTTTATGAGCCCCAATGAAGAGGATTTCACATGCTGTTCACAACAAATTCAATATGAACATTTTATTTATTATGAAACTATTCGAATTTTAATCAAAACCGTCAAGCACTTTTTCAGAAAATCGAAAATAATGGCATTTTTGCGTGTAAATAACAGTTTGACGTGGAAAATTTTCTTGCTGCATAGTGCTCTTTTCTCTTGCTTTATAATAATTCATATAGTATTCCGATAATATTGTCATTCTTTGTATATGGATAATTCTTTTTGCTTTGCATTTGTTTCTTCCATCATGAAGGTTGTACTATATTGCCAATTTGTCTATTTTTTCGTTTTCTGTCGGTTTTTTTTTTAAGTAATTTAACTTAGTCTTTTTTATTTTTTGTCTTCCAGATTTAGAAGGAATTAAAACTACAGAAATGAAATTATAAAAGAAGATATGAATGTTCGAAATTCAATTTTAGATTTTACTGAAAGACAAACAAATAGAATGGTATAAAAATTGAAGAATAAAAAATCCACTTTTACAGAAAAACAGTTTACAAACAGATCTGTCATATTATGTTTTTATATTAACCCTAATCGGTATGGTAAAATTATTACTTTTAGTACTCTCCAAATCACCGAGTGGGATAGCTCAGGTGGTTTCGTCTGTGGCCCGCATTTGGGAGGTCCAGGTTCGCTGCTTGTGGCCGGTCTACATGGTTTCGATGTTTTCGTCGAGTCGCCAGGCGAATGCTGGGTAGGTTTCTTTCATCCCACGAATTTCCTGTCCTTCCATGTCCTTTCTATAGTCATTTCATTCATCCTATTAGCTTCTATCAGGGTTGGATGTGTCGGCGATGGTGCTCGGTGCGGCGTGGCAGGGAAAAAGGGTAAATGTCTCCGGCCTTCGATTTCGGCTTTTTTCCGGGATGAAGGCCCTCCTGGTGGTGGCGTTGGGCCTTATATGGGGCGGGAGACCCCAGTCTACACTATCGGGGTACTTCAATCTGGAAAATATAGGGAGTCTGTCATTGATGCGCGTCGCTCCTGGTAACCAGCTCGGTGTATTCTCTCACCACATTCCTCCCTTCTGGGGACGCCCCCTTGTGGAGCGTAGGTGCAATAACCTTAGGTTTGGTACGAGCCCCCTCAGACAGTTCTATCAGTGTCCTGTTGTATTCCAATCTGTTGGTTTTAAAAAAAATTAATAGTTTATTTCTTATAGATGGAGCATTATTTCAAAAAACTATATGCACTTTTCTTTAATGTGCTTTTGAAAGGCAGTATACGAAATTTTAAACAAAATTAGTGAACAACTGCTTCATGTAGAACATTTTTAGGGGGAAAAAAATTTAAAGTTGGGAGTGCCTATTAATAAGTATGCACCATCCCATTTATAGCTTTACTTACTCGTAATTGGTCGGATAAACAATATATTTCCTTAAAGCTTAGAATTCATATTATTTTATCATAAGCAAATAGTTTTTTTTTTTTTTAAATTGCACAATTTTTGGTGAAATTTCACAGATGTCTCGAATTAAGCAACAAATTGAATTGTCTACGTTTAATATGCATTTTCTCCAAAGTGAACAGGGTAGTTAGAATTCATTACTAACATTTATCAATATGACATTGAACACAAATAAAAAATATTAATCTTTTAATAAAATAATTGCATCGTGTATGGAAAGAGTAACTGGTGACGATTTAATAATAATAATAATAATAATAATAATAATAATAATAATAATGATGATGGTGATAATAATAATGAAATGATAATTATAAGCATGGTGATAATAATAATAACAATAATAATTAATAATAATAATAATAATAATAATAATAATAATAATAATAATAATAATAATAATAATAATAATGTGATATGCCATGTGCTTGCGTCGAAAGTGAAAGCCGATTGTTGCTGTGTACCGGCGACTTCCTTTCAATAACTAATCCATTGTTACACCTTTGTTACCAAGCCAGGTGGTTCAGGCGTTTAGTTTGGGACTGGCATTCAGGAGGGATCGGTTCCCTGCGGCCGATCTATCTCATTTTTTTTTTTTTTTGGGGGAGATTTACCGGTTCACTAGGCAAATGCTGGGGAGGTTTTTTCCTTCCCCTGCACTTTCTGTCCCTTCATTTCATCTCTATTTCATTCAAACGATCTCTTTTAGGATTGTAAGTGTCAGTGAGGACTACGATGGTGGCGCCCGCTCGTGGGGGTGACTACTTTCGGTGGCGTGATGGCGTCGTCTGGTCGTCTGTAGAATCAGAGGAGTTTGGTCAGATCTGAGGCTGGGGCTCCTAGCACTCCCCACGTCGAAATGAACTGCTTGAAAACTGTTAGGACCCTTCACGGTGGCTCCCTCTTGCTGTCCGCCCCCTCTGTAATTACTTATCTCATCCTGTCCTCCTGGGGTCTGAGGTACAATAAGCCAATAATAGCTGAAGTGTGGAATCCCTTCCGGCACAGCTACACTATACCTTTGTGAGTGAACACGTGTGCAGTCGGCGAGTACTTTACGTAGAATTTCCGATTGTCGCAGCTGTTGGTGAGTTTGTATCACCTGCGGTGGTTTGCAGGTACAACAAAAATCACTACTTCTGGAAGTTTCTTGCCACGTGATTGACAGATATAAAAAGGCGGCAACTTGGCCAGGCAATTTAATTTCCACGGAAAGTTGGGAATGTGCAATCGAAGCCATAGCCGCAGCAGGCGTTGAAAGTAAACTGAACGGCTGAATTGTTGCGAAAGCATCAATTCAGTTCAATTCAATTTATTAGTCCTGTAAATCATATACATGATATAGGATAAGTCAGTGTTTACAGTTAAGTAGAAACATATTTACAATTTACATAAATAGGTAGTTACCATTGAATATTTCATACAGCGATTAATTTTTTTGCTTTGAAAAAATACAAATTACATAAAAATTAGACCACACAATAATTCACAATTACTAAACTTAATTTTGAGACAGTATTACAAGAATCCTTTATATACAACAGCTGAAGTAAACATCACAATTAAGCATACATATATTTACAACTATCAATGTTTACACAATAGTATTACTGTAATAAATACAATTAATCACAATTTTACACTGTTACATTTTTACTAACAGAATACTCAAAAATACAGACTCTCAGGTCTTATCACTGTATCTCATATATTCTTCCACCGAATAGAATTGATTGAGATTTAGGAATTTGTGAATTTCCTTTTTAAAATTGGTAACAGACTTTATACCTTTTAACGGATCAGGAAGTTGATTGAATAATTTTATGCCACTATATTTTAATGATTTCTGAAAAAATTTAGTTCTATGGGTCTTTAAGTGCAGCTTGTTTTTGTTCCTAGTATTGTGCGCATGTATATCCGAGTTTGCTGTTAATTTACTCAAACCACTTTTAACATGAATTAACATTTCTTTTATGTACAGACTTGGAAAGGTGAGTATATTTAGTTTCTTAAAATGCTCTCTACAGCTTTCTCTAGGGGGAATGCCCAACATCATTCTCAACACTCTCTTTTGCAATTTAAATATTGCATTACTGTAACTAGAATTTCCCCATAGCTTTATTCCATATAACAACAGTGAGTGAAAATAAGCATAATAGCAAGTTTTTAATACCTCACTAGAAACACGAGACTTTAATTGGTAGAGGATAAAGCATACTCTACTTAATTATTTGTCAATGTCTCCACATGTTTGTCCCACCTGAGATATTGGTCAACCCACAGACCCAAAAATTTAGCTTTCGAGTTTAGTTGAATTATTTTTGATCCAAATTTAATGCTCGACAGTCCTAGATTCTTTAAGGTTCTATTATGAAATTGGACAGCTATAGTTTTATCCTCATTGATTATTAGTTTATTTACTTTGAACCAGTTTGAAACTTTGCTTATGGTGCTTGATATGTTTGAATCAAGCTTCATACTGTCCTTCCCACTTATGAATATACTTGTATCATCAGCAAATAAAGTAATTTTTACATCAGATTCATTTTTTATATAATGAGGCAGATCGTTAATGTATATCAAAAATAAAAGGGGCCCCAGAACTGATCCTTGGGGTACTCCAGTTGAAACCTTTCTTTTACTTGAAAATTCCTTTTTGAGTGTTGAATTTGTGTCAAGATAATCGATTTGCACTATTTGTTCTCTTTTTTCTAGGTAAGTATTAAACCAATTATAAGCAATACCTCTTACTCCATAGTTATGGAGTTTATTTAACAAAATTTTGTGATCTAGCATATCAAATGCCTTAGTCAAGTCGAGAAATAAACCCACCCCTGGCTCACCTTTATCCAATGTATCATAAATACTATCAACAAAATTCATAATTGCAGAACTAGTAGTTTTCAATTTCTGGAAACCAAACTGACAAAGATTTATTATATTGAATTTAGTAAAAAATTGAATCATTCTTCTATACATGACTTTTTCAATGATTTTTGAAAAAACTGATAGTAACGTTATTGGTCTGTAATTATTGGTTTCAGATTCATCTCCTTTTTTTAAAAAGAGGTTTTATTATAGCTTTCTTCAAAGCTTTTGGGAATTGACCATTATCCAGCGATTTATTAATTAAAAAGCAAAGGGGTTTTATTACATAAATACTACATTTTTTAATAATTTCGTTTGAGCTCCCATCCCATGTCTCTGTTTTTTTATTTTTTAATTCACTAATGATAGCCAATACTTCATTTTCCGTGGCTGGTTCCAAAAAATTGAATTGTCGTATGTAGGCACATGAATGTTCTCAATTCCTTTAGCACAGTTTGTATTCTGTATTTTCTTTGTAATTTCCACAAAGTAGTTATTAAAAACATTAGCTATTTCTTTGGGATTAATAATTGCATGGTCATTAATTTTTAATTAAATATTTCCTGTAAATAGTTTTTTCTGGTTAGTTTCCTGTTTTATTACATCCCACATTGCCTTATGTTTATTCTTTGAGATGCTAATCTTTTTATCATTATTCATTAATTTAGCAGATTTTATGACAGATCTGTAAATGCTTTTATATCTATTGTAATATATTTTGAAACTTTGTGATACATTACCTTTCTTGACAAGTTCACTCAGCAATCTCAGTTTTTCTTTAGAAGTTGTTATACCTTTAGTTATCCATTTTGATGGCCCAATCATTATTTTTCGCTTAACTATGGGAAATGCCAGTTCATAATAGTACTTAAATATATTTATGAATTTATTACATATTTCGTCTACTGATTCCCCTGAATAAACTTCTTCCCATGTCTCTTTGCTCAATAGATAATGAAAATAGTCATGATTTTCCCTATGCATTTGACGAACCTTTTTAAATAAAGTGCTTGAATTTACAATCTTTTGACTCTGGTTGCATTTCAATGATATGGTCTGGGCAAAGTGGTCTGATAAACAAGTATTAATTACATTAACCTCATAATCTTTTACATCATTGTTTATTATTATTTGATCTAGTGCACTACTTGAAGTTTCGGTAACTCTTGTGGGCACCTCAACTTTTGGTTTCAATCCATACGTATTCAGGAGTGTTATAAATTTTGCCTTATCATTACTGTTGGTTAGAATATCAATGTTCATATCGCCTAAAATCATAACATGTTTACTAGTCTTATACAGTTCAAATAGTACAGAGTCCAGTTTTTCTAAAAAAGTAGTTATGTCACTTGTTGGATTACGATATATACAGATGATAACTAATTTGTTAAGGATTTCTATGACACTAGCCTCAAAATGCTCATCAGCATTCAGACTTTCATGCTTCGTTATCGGTTTTGCAGACAATGTGTTTCTAGCCATAATCAGAGAACCACCATTCTTTTTAGTAGTTCATGTACAATGTTAAAGTTTGGTATTCTCAGTTCTTTAAGCTCACAACTATTTAACCAATGCTCTGTTATACAAATTACATCAATATGCTTCCAGTCACTGTTAAGTAGTACTTCTAGGTTGAGTAATTTATCGTGTAATTGTAAACATATTTTTACTGTAATCAGTTGGAAGAAATAAACATCAGTAAGTATTGCACATTAAAATTAATTTTGTTACATTAAAATAAATTAAGAACTAAAGAAAAGTTTAGATAAATTAAATTAAAACTTTAAAGCAAAATAAAAGAAATTACAATAAAACTGCAATTCAGCAATATATTAATAATTTATTATTAATGAGAAGCCGCCGGGGCACGGCAACCATCAGCAATGATTTCCAAAGCAAGTCGCTCACACATGTGCGGCAATTATAGCCTGCAAGGCGTAGTTGCAACAACAATAATAATAGTAATCATAATAAAATATCTGAGACTAATTTTAAAATATCGGTGAACGTTGATCTTCCGGTTATACATTAAACACTGATTGCTGTATTAAAAGTAAGTGAAGCAACCTAATCTTGTACATTTTTTTAAATTTCACTGATGGGTTTACGTAATAAGAATGAAGAAGACGGCACAAGTTTTGCTTGAGTGTTCGTGTTTGTCTTCAGTCTCGTTTAATACCACCCTCTGCACGGAATGCTAGGTACTTCTCTCACAATATCCGTCTCTTGAAACAGTGAAACGATGAAATCTTGCAAACTTGCTGAAGTTTACATGAAATATCCTAACAGATTCTCACAATAAAATTGCTGGTGTGCATTTCGCCTTTGCGTGGCTCCGTAATTAAGTCTGCCGTTTACTATCGCGACAGAGTATGAAAACTTTACAAGTAGGTGGTACTTCCTGAATAAATAACATGCGCTCGACTTACATCGTAACTTTTAATTAGCGTTCTGTTTTACGAAGATGGTAGCATCGTTTACAACATGTTTTCCTGCTTAACACAATAATAACAATAAACAGCTTTGACATTTTGTAACCTTTACTTTACAAGTGCCGAAAGTAGGACTTTACACATGGATTTACAATTTTGGAATGAAAATCTGCTCCTCTTGAAATCTGTACTAATACTTAGTCATCTGAAAAATTCTAGGAATAACGTACAAAATGGTGTCACAGATTTCTGCAATTATTGTTGTCATTTTAATTTCTCGTTTTCGTATATAGTATATAGGTAGAGAAACATTTGTAATAAATGTCTTTATTGACTCAAAATGTTCTCACAAATTTTGGTGCAAACAATTCCCTCGACACTTTAACACGTCGCTACACGTCACTGCAGGCTAATACTCTAGTTACTCAAGACTCCCAACTCTTTACTCCTAATTTGAAATTCTTCCTCCTTTTATAGCTAGAAAATCACGTCACAGGAATTTCTGGAAGCTTGTGGAAGCCGAAGCTTCAAGAAGAATCCAGATGTGTCGCTTTCTAAAGCCTTCGGTTACCGGCGCCCGCACGTCCTCTGTTGTTATGCATTCCAAGGTCTCCAACTATGCCGACTCATGCCAAGGCGAGTGTGAGAGCGTCAGCACACGGACGGCATTGTCGCAGTATTGTGTACCACCCAAAAATATAATATCGAGATTTATTCTAAACACATGTTTTAATTATATATAGGTATATATATAAATATACCTATATATATATATTCTTAGAAAATTTACGTGTGTATGTATCTGTGAATACGATATCTCAAAAGCGAACATTCGGTTAAATACCACACTTGATATTTAACTTTAGTATCTTCCAAGGATGCGACACGAAGATTTTCAGGAAAATTTCTGACCACAAACTACCATTTATCTGAAAAAAAAAAATCCAAAGTTTATATTCTCAAAATTACTCTAATGATTTAGATTAAAACGCTGTATAGATATTAAATGTATCTACATAACAAATTACGTGTATATCATGAATGTTCTGGGAATATCCATTAAAGACCTCTTAATTCTTAACTTTTGCATAACTGGTAAATCGTAAGAGATAGATAAAAGCCTACTACGCAAAAAATGTACATTTCCTTAAAACACACAATTTATGCCATTTACATTTTTTTCGCGGAGTTGACTATTTCCGTGATTTTCCCTGTTAATTGTTTCAATTTTATAATACTTAAAACTTTTCTGAAATGGGAATTTGTTATTCTAATTTCTTCTTTTTTTAACTCCTGGCCGTACAGAGAGAACTGAATTTCAAAGTCAAATGCATAGCATATTTGACTATCGCTTTAACCTGGTGTATTCCCTTGTTTTTTCTACTTACAAGGGACTAAGAATTAAGGCAATTTTGCTAATGCTTATCTTTATTGGCATAAAGTAGAATGCGGTTTTGTATGAATAGTTTGTATAGAATAGTTAGAGAAAGTCATGTGAATGAAACCCATCCGATTTTTAAACACTTTTCTTATTAGTTTCTGTACTGCTTTACCATAGTAAGTAGCATTAAATTCCGCCCAAAACGTAGACAACGAAGTTCATCGGAAACACACATTAAATCAGTCGGGCTTTCATTTATTTGAAGCTTATGATAAAACGACACGATGGAATCAGCAATTTGGTGCCGGAATGGTTTGAATCTCAAGCCATGAAGAAGAAGAAGAAGATACACATTAAATAACGCAGCTTTAACCATGATTTAATTATGGCAAATTGGAGAGATTATTGGTCCTTGAAACTTGGCATATGTATCTAGTATTTTTCCATAAAAATCATAAAGTATGTTTTGATTAAAATGGCAAATACGACAATAATTATTTGATTTAAATAATGTGTTTTAAAGCTATTTCCTTTTTACCGAAAGTTTTTGTCTGTTTCTTGTGACTTACCAATTATAAATTATAATATACACATAGTGACGAGGGATCAACTCATCACCCATAGATGACACTTGGCTTTATATCAGACTAGAATGATCCTGAAGTAACCAACATGGACGGGCGGACACAACTTGCCACGTGTTTAACACTACAGTGTCAAATAGGTGAATAGGTGTAGCAGCGCTAACTTCTTGACAATAAATCGGGATATTACGTAAATTGGAGATATTAGCAGAAATTTATTAAATATATTTATTACATAATTAATATTGTCGTGCAGTAGCATAATAGTTAAACTTTGGTATTTCCTTCTTAATATCGGGAAACAACGCGTAATCATTTTCCTCTCACCATTTCTTAAGATTTTCTACTTTTAAATTGCTTATAAATGTTCTGGATTTGTAAGATATACAAGGTAAGGGGTCTTAAATATCAGAAGCGACTCTGCATGATAAACAATGGAATCTGAATCAGCATTCATCTCAAGATCAACTTAGTTCCGAGAATGGCCATATATTATACGAACGAATAATTCTTATATAATCATTTCCTTAGTAATACAAATCTAGGCTATGTATTAAATAGCAACAATAATATTACTTATAATAATAATAATAATTAAGAACGTATAGCTCGCTGTCTTCAGTTTAATCAATACCACTCTGCTTGTAAATATTTCTTTCAGAATTCACGAGCCTAGAATATATCTGTGAAATATGTGCAGTATACAGGGATACACCATCTCTGTGTCTCTGTTGCTCTCCCACCATATGTTGAAATTAAGAATATTCTTACAAGAGACATATTATACGAGGGTCGGCTGATAAGTCCCGGACCTCATACAGATATGGCGCCATTAGACCAGTTAGACGGTAGCGTCGTAAAGTTTAACTCTAGACTACCTTGTATCCATAGTTACAGGTCAATAGCTTGTTTAGTTTTCGAATAACAGCATTTTAACAAGATAACTTTAGAGTTTTCACCAAAATGGAGGATTTGGAAAAACGAGCAGTGATTAAATTCTTCCATTTGAAAGGCTTAACGCCTAATGAAATCAAGAAAGAAATAGAGAGTGCATTGAAAGACTCTGCCCCTTCATATTCAATGTTTAAAAGGTGGGTTGCAGAGTTTAAAATGGGACGTACGAGCATTAGTGATGAGCCTCGCTCTGGACGCCCTATAGAAGTGACAACTCAAGAAATCATTGAAAAACTTCATCGTTTAGTACTGGAATAGCGCACAAGGTCTGTGCAAGATGGGTGCCGCGTTTGTTTACACCTGATCAAAAGTTGCAAAGAAAAACTGTTTCTGTTAAGATTGTGGAACTCTACCATAAAAATCCCAGTAAATTTTTTAGACGGCTTATTACCATGGTTGAAACTTGGATACATCACTACACTCCATGAACTAAATCACAGTCAAAACAGTTGATTGCGCCAGGCGAACCAACTCCAAAAAATGCAAAAGTCAATTTTGTCAGTTAATAAGGTTATGGCGGGTATTTTCTGGGATGCACAGGGAATTATTTTTATTGATTACTAGGAAAAGGATAACATTATCACTGGTGACTACTACGCAAGCTTACTGCATCGTTTGAGTGATGAGGCGAAACGAAAAATACCTCATTTGGCACAACAACAAAAAAATCTTGTTTCATCACGACAATGCTCCGGCCCATCGTTCAGTCATTGCAATGGGAAAAATGTGCGAATTAAAGTTCGAGTTGATTGAAAATCTACCCTATTCGCCAGATCTAGCACCCAGTGACTACCACCTGTTCCCAAACCTCACAAAATTTATTGGAGGACGAAGATTTCACAGCAACGAGAAGGTCATTGATGTGGTAAAAAGCTATTTTGAGGACCTTGATAAATCGCATGATAGAGATGGTTTAATTAAATTAGAATACCGATATGACAAGTGTATTAGCCTTTCTGGAGATTGTGTTAAGAAATAAAGCAAAAAAAAGTTTTTAAATGCTGTTTGCATTGAGAGACCCGGGACTTATCAGCCGATCCTAGTATAGGGCAAAATCACGACTTGAGAAATGGCAAATTTAGCCCAGGTTGTAACACTTTTTTTGTTTCTCCTTAGCTGGACTCTTCTATGTTCCGGATTGACCGAGAGGATTTTGAGGGTACAACGGTGTCTAGGAACGCGTTTCTGTCGAGTACCTCGAGGAGGAGACTGGTGGCATTCGAGGGAATGAGTGCAACAGGGCAGAGAAAGGCCTTTGAAGCTGTTCGGCTGTTTGTGGGTATGTAGCATATTTTATTGGAAAATGTTCGTAACTTTAAATAATACTAATACTGATCGGTGTTTCTCTCCGTTTAGGTACAACCTTATCAGATACATTGGGGTATTCACCTAAATCGATATGCTACTTTCTTTTTACTGTTCATCTGAGTGGCCATCGTAAATGTACATTTGCTCTAAGATATCTTTTCTGTGCGAGCTGTGTGCGCTCCGGGATCAAAGTTTGCGTAGCGTTGCTCGCTCATATTAATCTCATGTTTCTGCTCGAGCTATGTCGTAAATACTTTTCAGCTTAAATTCTGTTAGGCGAACTGAATTTTCTGTGTGTGGTGCATATTTCATCATTCATTTTAATTTAAATGGGCACTTATTCTATTGACTCTAAATGAATTTGGATTCTTCACTATTAGAGAACTTCCATTTTCTAGTTGTGTCATTATAATGCTTTTGTTTTAGTTTTAAATTACAACTAAGCAAAAGCTTATCTAGTAATATTTCCTTCATAAATAAGTTCGCAATGTATAGGCGAGTCTTCCACTGAAGGCCCCCAAAGCTTACACTAATTCTTGCGGTCACACATTGGCATTTGGCTTGATTCTTTTCAATCTTCTAACTTCACACTTACTAAGCACATTCAACATCTCTTTATTTCCATGCTGCTGCACTCTGAAATGATGTTTCCTTGCTGTATTTTTTATTTCTTCTGTAACTGTGTCGATCTTGAGATCTCTATGTATGTGATCATTGCGCATATACCAAGGTGCATTAACTATTGTTCTTAAAGCTTTATTTTGAAATGTCTGTATATGTTTTATATTAGTCAATTTAGAACAGCCCCAAAGCTGTATCCCATAAGTGCAGACTGGCTTTAACACCTGATAATGCTTTGTAATAAAGATTCTTGTGAGGGAGGCAAACCCAGTTTATTTCAATTTAAATGGGCACTTATATAGTTTAATTCTTGGTAATAAAGATTCTAATGGAAAGACAAACCTAGTTGAAAGCATTTCAGTTTAAATGAGCATTTACTGGCATTTGTGAACTTGGGTGACTTTTGGATTTTACAGATCATTCATTCTAGTTGTGTCTATTATAATACGCTGTATTTCAGTTTAAATGGGCACTTGCAGGGCATTGCTGACTCTTTATGAATCTTGCAGTCTTAAGTACTACAGAATATTCATTCTCTGGGTTTTCAATTATAGTACTTTAATGCTTTTTTATGAGAAAGGCAAGCCCAATATTTTAAAATGGTACCTGCTACCATTTGTTGTTGGTGAATACATTGTGAATTCTTACATTCCTTTGGTGATTCTGTTTTTTAAGTTAAGTTAATTATAGTAACACATAGGTCATTACCATATGGCCAATAATTGCAGCCCTGTTTGTTAGTGGTTGGTAGCTATGATTGAATTTGGAACTTTTTGCAGTTCTGCAAATTTTCCCTTTTTGTGGGTACTTTAACCATTCCTTAGGGCTAGTAATTTTCAGCACCATCTTTCGGTGGTTACTACTCTTAAACATACTCATACAATGTTAGACTAAATTTTCTAGGGTAAATCAATCATCGTAGCTTATATTAACGCGTTTTATGGTATTTTATATATATAAATTGTGATTAACTTTTCACTGTAACTTAACCTTAGTTGCCTGCATTAGTACACTACATACGCCGTTTTTCCTTCAATTCAAGTTTAAAACTGGAGTTCTAGTAAAAATATCTGGGAATAAACCTATGAAACTATTATATAAAATAATAGAAAAAAATAATAGAAATAAAAAAAATATGTAGATCCTTTATTAATCTGTTTCTTCCCAACTAAAATTTTAAATTCTTCTAAACCAATTTTCATAATCCTGACAAAACCACTTCCAAAAAAGTGGTTAAAATGGCTTTCAGTGTTAAATGATAAGTAATGGACTGACCATCCTTCAAAGCCAAATGTTGCAAGTTCAAATACCAGTGATTGTAGTAAAGGACGGGGAGAGCCCAAGTAAAATAATGGGTGTGATGCTTGGAACCTAGTGGGGTTACATTTGACTGCAGTAATGGGAGCTTTATTCTTTTATTTACTTAAAAAATTACTGCAATTTTAGGGCAAAAATTATATATAAATTTCTGCAGTCTGATTACTTGTCGTTTATGGTTGAAGGTTAGAATAACATTACATTAATCCTAGAGTACAAGCGTATAGTTACGCTTAAATCAAGTGGAACTTCTAGGTACCGACAGGCAACAAAGGGTTAATTCTTTCCCTCGTAATTCCTTAAAATTGCCAAGGCGAAACCACTTTGGAACTGTGTGTTGGAAATGGTTTCACCTCTCAAACCTTTAAGCCCATTTGTCGCAAATACACATTACACGAGGACCAAAGGCTTTATTTTTCTTCTGAACCAAATGGTTTTTACGTCTGGAAACACCATTATTCTCCACCGGGGTTGAACCCGCTACCTGGGGTATTAGAGCCTAGTATAGTAACTACTACACCACGGAGGGGAAACCGGATATAAACATTATGCAAAATGAATTAAGCAGAAAGAAAGCTTCATAAATTATTCCCAAAAAATGAACATGCTCGTATCATTACAATTACAAACACATTTGCTATTTTAATCGTGATTATTACAGACATTTTAATAAAATATCATGTAAAAGGTAGTTGGGAATGAGAATTTTATTGGAAATCTTTGAACAGGGTTTGAAACAAGTATGCATTTATTAATCATTGGTCTTTGTTTTTGAGTAATGTCGTTTAGACATCACACATAACTACACGAATATTTTCCTAAAAATGCTGTGGTTCAAATTAATATCGAAAGGAAATATTTATTAATTGTTTAGATGGAATACAATACTTTCTTTAGATAATATAGCTAGGAGAAGGAGGCAGTAAAATGTTGGTATCACTAATGTATACATAATAATGAAACACTAAATTATTCAGAAAAAAAATCTAATGTTATATTCACATATCTTTCTCTAGCCACTATTATTTATTTTTATATTTTTTCTACAAACCATTCTCACAAAAGGTTATTTTTCTATCAACTTCATGTCAATCAAGATAAACGCCTGCTGAAATAGTAACCAATGCTCCCCATCGATCTTCAGGAGTTACTTCATTCCACCAAGGGATAAATGGATCCATTTCTGAGGTGAAGGCACCCAACAAATGGGGTGCTGTTACCTCCGGTGGTAGGGTAGTGGTGAGGATGGCAGACGATGAGAGGACCTAAAGGTCTTACCATGAACTCAGAACTATACTCCACTTGAGCTAGTGAGAGGTGGGTGTCCATGGAGTGATTTAAAAGTGCAAACATGGACCCTCAGTACGAGAACCGCGAATGAAACCACTGTGTTACCCCGACGCCCTTTGCAGAAATAGCTTAACGACATACAAATATTAAAAAAGTAAGCAAATAAAACATCACTATATGCAGGTCTTTAAATTCCAAATACTTTCCGTCATTTCGGAGAAACAAATGAAATATGACAGGGCTTCAGAGTATTGTAAAATTGAAACCGACAACATCGAATATATCGCAAAATTCCGATGACACAAAAAAAAGTATTTGTAATAAGTGGTTTATGTTTGCGATGTCCTGTTCCGGATCTAGCTGCCTTTCGGGTCTCCCCCTCATACTTTCCTCATCGGGATCACACAAGTCGCAAAGGGTAACCATGTGCAGTGCTGTGTCCCAGTGGTTGGGGGCCCCATACAGGTAATTCTAATCCTTTACTGTTCAGAGATAGATAGCCAGGCCGAACACACACAAACCCGTGGATCTTTTTACTTCTTCTACTATATATAGCAGAGGAAGTATTGTACTCCACCCAAAATTTCACCGGAAATATATGTTTCGAGGTCACTGAATCCTAAAAAAACATTTTCAGAAAAATGTCCATGTGTGTGTGTGCGTGTCTGCGGACAGTATAGCTAAAAACGAATAGATCGTTAAACACCAAACTTGGTATTTAAGTTTGTTATCTTCCAAAGATACGACATGACGCCCTTTACATGGAACATTTTTTGAAAATTTTGATTTTCTCAAAAATCGCTCTCATGATTTTGATTAAAATGCCGTATGTTAAAGATATTTTATGACAAATATTTTGAATTTCCTGGAACCTAGCCTCTGAAGACCTCTTCATTCTGGATGACTTTTTGTATAATTGGCAAACGGTAAGCGATATACAAAAACTTACGACACAAAACATGTAGATCACATTAAAATACACAATTTATGTTCTATACTTTTTTTTTTTTGTAGAGTTAACCGTTTCGAGATATTCTGGATTATTCGTTTCAATTTTAAGGCTACTTTAACTTTTTTCGAAAACGGGAAGACATCTTTCTTCTCTTTTCTCGTTTGTTTACTCCTGACAAGCAAAGAGATAGGAATTTAAATTGTTTCACATAGCGACCAGCTTATAAAGGATCAGACTATCGCTTTAGCCTGTGCATTTTCTTATTTCCTTTCTACCTACAAGGAAGCTAGTAATAAGGCTAATTCTGCTTATCTTGATTAGTATGATGTAGATAACAGATTAATGTTTTGAATAAAGATTTGTTTACCACACATTTACAGGACATCATGTGAATAGAACACATTAGATTTTTTCCTTCTACTTATATCGATTATCATGAAGTAGATTGAAGAATAAGCGTTTTAACAATAATTTGTTACAGAGATGTAGAGAAAGTTATATGACGGAACACATCAGAATTTTAAACTCAACACATCCCTAATGTGTTGCACTCACATGAATGTGTTCCATTCTACATCTTTGGTACAAATTATTCTTAAAAAGCTTATGCTTCAATTTACTTCATTTTAATCGAGAAACAATTAACAGAAATACTCTTATTACTTGCTTCCTTGTAAGTAGAAGCGAAATAAGGGAGTACCATAGGTTAAAGTGATAGGCAAAAACTGGTTGCTATGTAACCTTGTTTGTATGGCAGGAGTTGACAAATTCCTTTATGAGAAAAGTATAAGTTTTTTTAAAGCTGAAGCCAAAAATAGGGAATATATCAAAAATGGTCAACTGCACAAAAAAATTATATAACATAAATTGTGTTTTAGCGTGCTCTACAGTTTTTTGTGTGGGAAGTCTTTGTCCATCTCTTAAGGATTAGCAGTTATAAAAAATCCATAATATTCATCCAGAAAAAAATTCTTCAGAGGCTATTCCCAGAAAACTCAAGATGTACATTTTATTTTTCACGTAAATATCTTTAATATAGGATATTTTAATCAAAATCGTCAGAGCCATTTTTGTGAAAATCAAAATTTTCGAAAAAAGTTTCATGTAAAGGTTAGTTGGGGGGGGGGGAGATTTTTTTTTGAAAAATCTTCGTGTCGCATCCTTGGAAGATACAAAATTAAATAGCAAGTTTGGTATTTAACGGTCTTTTCGTTTTTGAGCTATACTGTCCACAGGCACACACACACACACACATAGACCTTTTTCCAAAAATTCTTTTTTTGGATTCAGGGTGACCCAAAACATATATTTTCGGTGAAATCTCGGTATCGCATTTTTGGGTACATTACAATAGCATCTCTTTACACTATGTACATAGTACGTGTAGAGAAAGTAAAAATCGATTCAACACACCTCTCACAAACCAGGTGATCTTCACATATGTATTTCCGGTGAATCGACACTTCGAATTTTTTGGGTGGAATGCAATACTTTCTCTTGCAAGTATAAGTAGAGCTAGATGAGGGTACATGATGACGCTGTTACAATTGAGATTGTATTTGTTTGATTGGTTCTTCACAATTAGCTCTGTGTGAAGCTGGGCACCTGGCAGCCTGCATGCCATGGACGGGTGTGGTCTAAACGCCATACTTACAGATGATGATGCATCACGTCCAGGTCACATAAAGTAATTACCCTGAAGGGAGGCTCCCAATACCCGTCACCCAATATTTACTAAACTTTCATCACATATAAAAGCCAGCCGTTTTCTCATCCATCATGCACAGCCAATCTCAAAATTAACTCATTGCATGCACTGAAACCTGTCGTCAGAATAAAAGCTCTATGCTAATGGACTGCTCTGCTTTCAAGCTCCCAATAGTGAGCGAATGAAATTCTAGTTAAATATTGAATGGGCGAGTGAATAAGCTGGAGCAGTAAAAACCATTAAGATCATTTTCGCTTTCTGTACTAATTAAATTAAGTAGGAGAAGTGCTATACTTGGGTATTTGCGCGTTTGAGTGTCTGTGAACAACCCAAGTCAAAAACAAACTCGCTTACACACCAAGCTTGACATTCAACTTCACCTTCTTCCAAAGATGCGAAACGAAGGCATTAACGATGTACTCCACCAAAAGTTCCCTTTACAACGAGCATTTTTCAATTCATGATCTTCTCAAAAATGACTAACGATTTTTTACTTTCTCTACACGTATTCTATACAGTGTATACAGAAGGTATTGCATTCCACACAAAAATTCGATTTCGAGATTTCACCAGAAATACACATTTTAAGATCCTGTGTATAAAAAACAGCATTTTCGGAAAAATGCCCGTGTGTTTGTGAATACGATAACTCAAAAACAAAAGGTCTGTAAAATACAAAACTTTGTATTTAAGTTTAATATTCCGGGGATGCGACACAAAGATTTTGAGAAAAATCCCCCACCCCAAACTAACCTTTACTTGGAAAAAAATCGAAAATTTTGATTTATCAAAAATGACTTTAAAGATTTTGATTAACATACCCTATATTAAAGATATTTATATGACAAATTAAATGTATATTTTAAACTTACTGGGAATATCCGCTAAAGACCTCTTTATTCTGAATGAATTGTGCTGAATTTTGCCTAAGTGGAACACTGTAAGAGATAGACAAAACTTACTACACAAAAAATGTAGATCACGTTGAAACACACAGTTTATATCAAATACGTTTTTTCCGTGGAATTGACAATTTCTGAGATAGTCCTTGCTGTTCGTTTGTGATTTGAAACACTTGAACTTTTCTCACACGGAAAGTTGGAAACTCCTGGTCCAGTACTGAAACGGATTTCAACCAATGGTAAACAGCTTTTAAGAGATTTGACATTCGTTTTAGCCTAGTGTATTCCCTTATTTTCCTTCTACTTACAAGAAAGCAAGTAATTAAGAAAACTTCTGCTTATGTTTATCTCGATTATCATAAAGTACATAGAAGAATGTGCTTTATAACAATAATTTGTTACAGCGATGTAGAGAAAGTCATGTGAATGGAACACATCAGATTTTTAAATAAAATAATTTATGTTTAAGATACTTTCATGGGAGAAGAAATCTTGAATTTTACGAGAATATTCTCTGAAGCCGTCTTCATTCTGGATGACTTTAGTATAACTGGACAACAGGTAATATCGTACCCACCAAAAAGGGTACCTAGCGGGAAGATTCAGGTGATTTCGTCTGAGACCCGTATTCGAGATGTCATGGGTTCGATCTCTATGATCGGCTTACCTGACCATGGGTTTTTCGAGTGTTTCCCCGGATTCAGCTGGGTAGCTTCATTATATCCCTATACTTTCCCAGTCATCCCTGTTTCAGAGTTGAAGGACCAGACGACGGTGTTTGGCCACTTTGGCTGGACGATGGCTTGCTCATTGTGGAAGGTTATCCTGGCGTCGTCATCCGGACTGTTCCGTCTGGACCCGTTTTTGGGTTTGGGAGTCCCTCTTGGGGTTCGCCGGGAGGCTTGAGATCCGTGAGCAGGGATTAGTATTATCAGAGGCGTTCCAGCTGTAGCCCATAGGGACCCATGCTTTCCTCCGCCGTGATCCGGATCTGGGGCCCTTCGGGCCTCTCCTCTCATCCCTCCCTCCCTGGAGTCACACAAGAGACAAAGAACCAAGAGGATCTACTCTAGTGGCTAATCTTAATGCTAATGCTTAAAAAGAGTAGATTTCGTTAAAGCACACACTTTATCCACATTCTTCTTTTATATGGCACTTTTCGAGATATTCCAAATCGTATTCTTCTATTCTTATTTTTTTCCAGGGTGTGTAAAGCACACGCAGTTTCAAAACCATTACATAGTGACATAGTTTTAAAAATTAAATTGTCACTTTAGTCTAGTAAATATACCTTATACCTAAAGTAAACGTTAAAGATAAGCACTTCTGCTAACGTTTATCCCGATTAACATATAGTAGATGGAAGAATAAGTTTTGAAAGAAATATTCATTAGAGAATGGGTAGAGAAAGTCTCTACATCGTCTGTGCTGTGAATGCAAATATACTTTTTTTTTTAATTTTTCTACTACATTTAGTAATTAAAAAAGTATCGTGTTCCGCTCAAAACTTTGATGCCGAAATTTCATAAAAGATACCATGTTTTGAGACTCCCTGAATCCAGGGAAGGAATGTTTATAAAAAGGTCCATGTACGCGCCTGTGAATGTGTCTGTATGTGTGAACAACATAACTAAAAAACGAAAAATCGGTAAAATACCAAACTTCATGTTTGTCTTAAAGATGGACACAAGACTTTAAAGAAAATACCCCCACTCCATGCCCCCCCCCTTACATTGAGAATTTTTTTTAAATTTTAATTTTTTAAAAAATTGCTCTAACGATTTTGGTTAAAATACCATATATTTAAGATATTTACATGACACATTTATATCGCCCGCCGGAATACTGTGGTGGTAGTGTGTCTGTTTCACATTCAAAAGGTCGTGAGTTCGGATCTCGCTTAGGGTAAGGTTTCTTTTCGGGGTTTTCCCTTATCCTGAGAAGACGAATGTCGAGTAACTTTAAGCTCCAAGGACCCCGAGATCATTTGAGCGCATCATTTCACCAATGTCACACGTCGTCCGATATGACCAACCAGGTTAACGGGCATTAAGGTACAAAAAAATTATATCTTGGATTTTCTGGAATAACCTGTGAAGTCCTCTTCATTCAGAAGGGTTTTGTATAACTGGCATATGTTAAGCGTTAGACTACAATGTGCAACAGACATGGCATCCGTCAATGAGTTACCTTAATCCTATTCCCCTCAACAAACGAACGCACCTAAAATTTACCTCTATGCGTAGCTTGAGTTAAAATCTTGATTTTTGCCTTCCTTTCTTCCTTGTCTCATGATATAATGGGTAATATCTGGAGATTAGTGAAGGAAAAATACTTTGAGTGTTATATTTCTAGACAACATTAATCTTTCTCCAAGGACCCTCTCTTCCCGACCCAAAAAATCTTAACTTCGTTATTGCTTCTCCTTTTCCTCTTGTGCTGT
Organism: Hymenopus coronatus; assembly: GCA_030762935.1. Taxonomy (NCBI): domain Eukaryota; kingdom Metazoa; phylum Arthropoda; class Insecta; order Mantodea; family Hymenopodidae; genus Hymenopus; species Hymenopus coronatus. The sequence continues at coordinate 37,604,267 of CM060897.1, forward strand.
CTTGGAGCTGTCACTAATTTTAATACTCACAGAATATTCACCGAAATGACTCAAGCAGTAGGGTTTGTGTTTCACAAAATTGCTAGTTTGCAAGTTCAAGTTTGTACCTCCTAATATGACTGGTTGTTGTTTTCTTCTTTATTTGCTTCCCTCACTCTTTCTTTCTTTAATTTTCTCTGAAGTCACTAGATAAATATAGGAATTGATATTCAGTAGAATTACACAAAATTACAAACACAGAAATAAATAAATAAATTAGAGGCTTCGGTGGTCGAGTGGTCAGCGAGCTTACCTCTAATCCGGAGGTCCCGGGTTCGATTCCCGATGAATCTACCTTTCTTTTGTGGTAAGTTTTTGTCTATTTCTTACGGTTTAACATTCATACAAAAGTCATTCAGAATGAAGAGATTTTCAGGGGCTGTTCCCTGATTCAAAATATACGTTTAGTTTGCTATGAAAATATCTTAAACAAATGGTATTTTAGACAAAATCGGTATGAGCCATTTTTAATAAAATCAATATTTGCGAAAACTGTTTTATGTAAATGGTAATTGCGGGGGCATTTTCTTGAAAATCTTCGCATTGCATCCTTGGAAGATACTGAACTTTAAACCAAGTTTATTTTTTTAAAGGACATTTCATTTTTGAGCTATAATGCCCCAGACCATAGACAAACACACACACGTGGATCTTTTTCTGAAAATGCGTTTCTTTATTCGGGGGTTTCAAAATATATATTTCCGGTGAAATCATGGTATCGAATTTTTGGGTGGAATGCCATACCTTCTCTATCTACTATGTACATTGTACATACTTCCTCATAATTGTATCATAGTTTTATAGGCAAATAATTGATTACCAGTTAATTGTGTTACTGGATTGCAGTAATTAATAATAAGTGCTTTACTGTGAGAGAGAATTGCTTTATGATCGGAATTTACTTACTTTATTTTATGTTAATCTGTTTTATTTTGTGTTAATTTTTAGTTATTAGTATATAAGAAATATCCGTAAAATAGTTATGTATGATAAAAATTTAAACGTGGGAAATACATTATAAACTTTTTAATATACGTCCTGGTGTAGGGTACTAGATACCAAGATGTATTATAAATTTTATTTTATTTTTGTTTTGTACATACATGCTAGAGAAAGTAATAACTGTTTGAATTTACATTTCTTGCAGATATTTCAAATCTATTGCTAAAGCCAAAAGAAATCTTAAAATCTTTATTATTTTCCTTCTTTAGTTGTCTTGAAGCAGTCATTAAAATTTAATTCCAACATGCTCCTAAATCACATGATGTACAAGGTAGGTGTTATAAAACCTGTAGAGTTGGAAGCCTGGACCTGGCGTGCTATAACAGAGGATGTCCCGGTGCTGTAATGTGGAGCATAGCGACGCGGTGCGGTGTGGAGAGAAAGTGTGGTATGAGAGAAGGTCAGTAGCCAGATCAATGCGGGTTGCAGGAGATTCAAGGCGAACACCCTTTAATAACGCTTACACCCAGGGTTTTAACTCCACCCCCCGACACTCGTGTCTCTCTGCAGCCTCTCCATTATACCTTGTAATCCCACCCTATAAAAAGGACTTACCGAATGTACCTGTATTTAAATCCTTGCTTTATGCTCACTGCCACTAGCATAAAATCTCTTAAAATATTTTCAACAGTTTTAGATACTGCAAGAGTTCTTCTACTGCTGCTAGCTCTCCGGGGAGAGATAATAATGATGATGATAATAATGATAATAATAATAATAATAATAAAAGTAATTATAATAATAATAGCGCAGAAATTCCAACTGATCAAACAAATTAAATTAATGGAGTTTTTTTTAACTACTGTAGTTCTCAGCATCTCATTCTAATTAGGCGTAAAAGACCACTTAATTTCGCTCAGAGGACTCTTTATCAGGCTTGAGGTTCTTTTACCTGCCGTAAATCACGGGAACAACGACTTTACTTCTCTTCCGAAGGAAGCCATGCCAAGGATTTTTACGCTCGAAAAAAATCCATCGTCCTCCACCGGGTTTGAACCCGCGACCTTGGGTATATAAAGCTAGCATGGTAACCATTACACCACGGAGGGCGACTAATCAAACAAAGGTATTGGTTGGTGAGGGGTGAATTAAGTAAAGTAAAACAATGGCCTCTCCTCTCAAAAAGAATATTTTTGCCCCAAATACGGCAAACTTCCCCGTGCCTTTGTTAGTATGAAAATGTATGAGAATACATTGTTTTCCAGCTTGAAATTTCTATATTTTTTATAGATTTTCCCCAAATTTTACTGTGATCGTATTATTATTATTATTATTTTTATTATTATTATTATTATTATTATTATTATTATTATTATTATGATGCTAGTATGAATACCAAATTACATTCATATTTGATAATTACTTTGAAGATATAAATTATTTCATATTTTTATTACGTTAACATACTGCAAAATCAAAATGTTCGATGCCTCAAAATTTGAGGCGGTAATATTGTAACATTGGTTACTGAATTATGATGTATTTTTAAAACATTAGAAATTTTAATCTCTGATATTAATAATTTTTCATAAAAATAAATACTTTAAACTACTCTTGGTGTTAGGATAATTTTGTCACTTGTAATTTTATAATCGATACTTCTGCACATTATGGGAAATTTGAGTTGTATTTAAACAAAAGTCTGGGCTGGTGGAAGATTTTAAAGGTGTGAAAATGTAGTTTTCAGAAAAACGCTGTTTTATAAAATAGTATGCTAGAAAACGGGCGTATTGTAGGATCTTTAAATGGCTAAAGCCCGAAGTAACAACATATCGATAACCACTTGACAACTAAATGCTGACTATCTATGAATGCCCAAACTTTCCAACAACAATTTGTCTACAAAAAAGCCATTTTCGATTTTTGAGCGATTGTAGTCAAAATTTCACTCTGTCTCCCTTGAAACTTCACGTTGAAGAAAGAGTTTTTCTCCCATTTTAAGGTAAAGTTTGCGTTAGCGTGCTGTACAACGAATCAGTTACCGATCACCGCTAAACTGGTGATGAGCCTAGCGCTGCTCTACGATCACTGCAGCGAGAGAAACTTGAAGCGCGAGATGTGTTAGAGACATCAGAGAGGTCAACGTAAACTACATTTTCGAAATGCAGGCCCTTCTATTAACATAAGTTCCGCCTCCGTTAGATTCCCCACCATAGTTCCTATGTTCTAGGTTGCCAAAATGTTCACTTCATATGAGCATCTGAGACGCTTTTCATTCTCTTGTTAATTCAAAGTATTCTTTTCCGTTACAATGTTTATGTTCTCCAGTACGTGTGGATATACAAGGCACAATTAGCTAGAGAAGGTATTGCATTCCATCCAAAATTTCGATGTCGAGATCGCACCGAATATATGTTTTGATGTCTCCTGAATACCAAAGTTGGTATTTAACAGTATTTTCGTTTATGAGTACTTTCGGTATTTTCACATACACTAATTTTTTATGTTTAGTATTTTCCAAAGATGCGACAAGAAGATTCTCAAGAAAATTCCACCACCGCAAGCCGGCCTTTATACCCATTTTTTTTTAATTTTTCTACTCAAAAATGGCTCTAACGATTTTGATTAAAGTACCGTATATTGAGCATATTTACATTAAAAATAAAACGTTTATCTTAATTTTTCTGACAATAGTCTTTGAGGACCTATGTATTTTGCATGAATTTGTCTGAATTTTGCATAACTGATAAACTGTAAAAGATAGACAAAAACATACAACATAACAATATAGAACTTATATTTTATAAGATTTGACCAACGCTTTAGCCTAATGTATTCCCTTATTTCCCTTCTACTTACAAGAGAAGCATATAATTAGAGCAATTCTGCTAATGTTTATCTTAATTAGCATAATCTAGAAAAAATAATGTTTTCTAAGAATAATTTATAGGTATGTGGAAAGTTAGAGAAAGTCATTTGAATGGAAAACACACCATATTTTTAGATTTTTAGTGGCTTACGTGCACTTTTAAAAAAACTTTGTAACATATTAACTTCCTAGTATTGAGTCTTGGGCTTAATGGCATTGCTGATTCCTGAGATTCTCCGAACTAATTTTAAAACCTTCAATATCATGACTTTCAGTCTACTTTCTTCCTACATAGCTTTTCGTTACTAAAGAGTTTTACCTAGCAAGGATTTTGTTAACTATACGGTACAGACAGTTATTTGGAATAGATTGTGTTTTTAACATATCTACAATTTTTGTAGTGGTTTTAAAATTATACAAAATTCCTTCCGAATGATGTGACTTCATAGGCTACTCTCAGATAACTCAAGATATACATTTTGTTTGTTATAACCAGAGCTAAGAAGTTCCTACCGTTCGCCGTTCCGTATATAGGTTGCGACCGACCATCTCGGCGCATCAAAACAACTCATTGATAAGAACGCACAGGGGAGAGGTAAACAAACCTGTTTCCAGAGAATAGAAATCACTAATGAGACATTCGTAAAAGCACACATTTTTAAATCATTATGTACAACATACAAATTATTACATAATTATATAAGGCTGACTCTGGCTGATTTCCTTCTTTACGTGTGTACATTATGAAAACACCCAAGCAATTATAACACGAATTGTAATATTTATTGAGAGAACGTAAAATAACACCCAAATAACAAAATAAATTTCTTAAATATATTCAGTCTCTTGCCAGGTAAAAACGAAAGCAGGAATTAAACTAACTCTTTACTCATCTGCAGCCGTATTACTGAAAACTATATGTAGTTCTGAAGCCTTTCAAATGGAAACCTCATTCTACGTTCCGATAAACAAGATTTGTGATGCGAAAAAGTTCGTTCCACTTCGCATGATGATAACATTTGTTGGGATCTGAAAGTGAAGCTTATATACGATACATCACATTGAATCCCGGCCGCGCCGTGGCCGAGTAGTTAGACCACTCACCTCTCACCTAGACGGGGTGGGTTCGATCCCAAGCGACATCATGTGAGATTTGTGGTGGACAAAGCGGCGCTGGGACGGGTTTTCTCCGGGTTCTCTGGTTGCCCCCGCCATCTCATTCCACCGGTGCTCCATCTTCATTCATGTATCATCAGTGTCACCGCCTGCGGTGCCATAAGTAGTTAAAGCGGGCGTTAAACACTGCCAAAAAAAAAACAAAAAAAAAACAAAACAAAAAAAAAAACACTGAATCCTACATTCTCTTCATTTACACTTTTCATTTTCATTTTTATTTCAGGTAGGATACTCGTGGATTGTTAGATATCCGTCTTGACAGTTCTCTACATGCCGTAAGATTCAGTTCAGCTCCATACCTCTGGAATATAACAGTGTAATAGTTGTGAGTAACTTTCTGAACAAATTTGCAATCAATAATATGTTTCTTTGAAGCTATTCTGTTACTAGATGTTTGACAGTTTGCTTACTAAAACTACTACCATCGGTTTCTGAATAAGTACAAGCATAAAGTGCACTGCTAGAAAACTTATTGTGTCTATAAAAGAAATTAATTCTGCTCACATTTGAGCAGAACAAAATTCCAACGCCTTCCTTCCTACCGACGTGATCCTGTGTTAAGCAGTGATAGCCGTTTTGCAGTAATGGGATGCACTCTACGCTGACCTTTGCTCGTGCAAGTAGCGCGCCATGCTATTGCCAACCCTGGCCGATCTTACCCTCCATGAGGAAATCGGTACGAACTTCCTAGCTCTGATTATAATCGTTAAAGATTTTTTTCGAAAAAAAAGATCAAAGTTATTCCTTTTGTGCGGGGGACCTCAAAACATGTACTTCTGGTGACATTTCTGTTTGGAATTTTTGGATGGATTATGATACTTTCACCTATATGGTACGTGCTAGAGAATGTAAATCCAGTAAAGAAAAATCTAAAGTAATTTATAATATCCAGTTTGTGTTGATCACACGATAGATTTCCTGTTATTATTGACCGAAACTTTACTTTACATCTGTTCATGCACAGAGTATTCAACCAGTTTACATAACGCGAGATTCTTTTCAAATATTCGCTTCCGTACTTGTGCCCTATATGATCATATCTTTACTACAACATAATGTGTATTGAAGGAATTTCGGAAAACATTAGTATAACATATAAAAATAACATTTTTTTAGGAAAAATTTGCAAAACGTACACAAACGAAAGAGATCTCTATCATTTAGTGACATTTATTTTGTTTGAATGCGTTAACTCCTGTACCTAAGCTTTCTAATGATAGAGAAAATAAGATTTAAAACCTGAATATAATAGTTATCACCGAAAGATAGAATAATTATCCGTTACTGCAAAAGTACTGTATGAAAAATATAATGTGCTGCGTTACATTACTTTTTCCACCTGTTCTGCAAAGAAACAATTATACAAACGATTATTCTTTTATCTACATACCTACTGCTACTCAATATAATGATTGCCGTTCCATTGTGTTCCTTATAAGTGGAAGGAAAATAACAGAATGCACAGGGTTAAAGTGATGTAAAATCTTGTAAATACTGGTCGCTGTGTGAAACAACTGAAATACGGTTCTGTTTACATAACCAAAAGTTAAAACAAGAGAGATATGAAACGAAAGATGACTTCCCGTATGAACAATAGTTTAAGTAGTTTAAAATTGAAACCAGTAACAAGGAACATCTCGGAAAACGGTTAACTCTAAATATATATGACATATGTGTTGTGCTTTAATGAGGTCTATATTTTTTGTGAACTAAGTTTTCATTTACCTCTTACCGTTTGCCAGTTATATCAAAGTCAACCAGAATCTATTCCCAGAAAATCCAAGGTTTGAATTTCATTTTTCATGAAAATATTTTAAATATACACTATTTTAATAAAACTCGTTAGAGCAATTTTTTTGAGAAAATCAAAATCTTCGACAAATTTTCTATGTAAAGGGTAGTTGAGATGGGTAGGTTTTCCTGAAATCTTCGTGTCGTATCCTTGGATGACACTGTACTTAACTACCAAGTGTGGTATATAACTGCCTTTTCGTTTTTGAGTTACGCTGTTCAAAGGCGAACACACACACACACACGCGCGCGCGCAGATGTAAACAAACTGACTCACATATATTCGATACCGGAATTTTTGAGTGGAACACAATACCTTTCTCTGTCTCTCTCGTACTATTTCTTTGTACACATATAGTAAGTAAAAACGGCTAGAGAAAGTAAAAACGTTGGGTACACCACAGTTAAAACGGTAGGCTTTCGATATTGAAATTTATTCTTTCTCCCAGTTAGCTATTCTTTTCGAGAAAATTCTAAATGATTCAAATGTATCAGGGAAGCAGTTTGGAAAGGTCAATAGCCGGGTTTATCTGAATAACAAGGATGTACTAATTGGATCTTTGAATCCAAACGTGCGCGAATCAAAGTTTATAGAAAATTCATAGAGAGCTGGAAACGTAACAAAGCTATAAGCCAGTCTCAATCTGGGGGAAACAATAGCTATGTCGAGACTTGTATAGACACATAAATATTTCAAAAGCAAATTTCACATTAAGCTGCAGGAGCAGATCCATAGCAAGGAGATTAACGGCACTCTGTCTGAACATGGTATTGCGGATCAGAAGCTAGAACCTTCGATGCTCGCTTCAAAGATTCATAAGGGTCCTGGCTTGTGCGTATCTTTGGTACACAGAGAGGTTAGTTACTTTCTCAGGTCTACGCTTGAAACTGCATGTGTGCAGTAGGGAAAGGGGAAGGAATAGCGGAACAACAGTGAATATTATAGTGAACGCAAGTGTAAGGATGCAATATACTGATTTTACATTGAGCTTGTGGCGTTTCTGTATTCTTCTATCTCTTAATATGAAGCATTGTATTTCACCAAAAAATTCGAGTTCGAGAATTCATCAGGTATATCATTAGAGTTCCCTTGAAAGTTAATAATAATAATAATGATAATAATAACATTTTAGTTTTACATTCACATGACTTTCTCTAACTGTTCTATAAACTTCCTACAAAAGATTATTCTTCTCTCTACACCATGCTTATCGGGATAACCATTAGCATAATGTACTTATTACTTAGTTCCCTATAAGTAGAAGGAAACTAAAGGAATGCGTATTGCTAAAGCGATTGTCAAATGTTTTAAAAGTTATCGTTATGAGATTGTCATTGAAATTCACTTCTTTCCTTGGTCAGGAGTAGAAAAAAATCTGATGTGTACCATTCACATGACTTTCTCTACATCTCTGCAACAAATTATTCTTAAAAAGCTTAAACTTCTATTTACTTCATGCTAATCAGTAAAAAAATTAGCAGAAACAGACATATTACTTGCTTCCTTGTAAGTAGAAGAGAAATAAGGGAATACCATAGGTTAAAGTGATAAATCAAAAGCTGGTTGCTATGAACTGAAGTTCCTTTGTTTGTATGGACAGCAGTTGACAAATTCCTGTATGAGAAATGTAAAAGTTTTTCATAGCAGAAACCAAAAATAAGGAATGTCTCAAAAACGAAGAACTTCGCGATAAAAGTGTATATAATATAAATTGTGTGCTTTAACGTGCTCTACATTTTTTGTGTGGTAAATTTTTGTCCATATCTTACGGTTTAGCAGTTATTTGAAATTCAGTAAAATTCATCCAGAATAAACTACTCTTCAGAGGCTATTCCCAGAAAATTCAAAATAAACATTTTATTTGTCAGGTAAATATATTTAATATATGAAATTTTAATCAAAATCGTTAGAGCCATTTTTCAGAAAATCAGAATTTTCGAAAAAAGTTCCATGTAAGGGGTAGTTGGGGGTGGGGAGATTTTCTCAAAATCTTCGTGTCGCATCCGTGGAAGATACTAAACTTAAATATCAAGTTTGGGTATTTTACCTCCTTTACGTTTTTGAGTTATCGTGTTCACAGACACACAAACACACAAACACACACACGGACCTTTTTCCAAAAATGATTTTTTTAGATAAAGGGGACCCTAAAACATATATTTCCTGTGAAATCTCGGTATCGAATTTTTGGGTGGAGTGCAATAACTTCTCTATACACTATGTACATAGTGCGTATAGAGAAAGTAAAAAGAAAAACGAACACTTCCTGTCTGAGAAAATGTGCATTTTTAAATTGAAATCAATAACAAGAAATATCTTGGAAACGGTAAAATCTATAACCGAAATGTATATGACATAAATTGTGTGATTTAACAATATCTACATTTTTTGTGGACCGTTTATGTTCATTTCTTACGGATTACTATGCAAAATTTATAAAAAATTGTCTAGAATGAACAGGTCTTCAGAAGCTATTCGCGGAAAATTCAAGAAATAGGTACATTTTATTTGTGATGTAAATATGTATAATATAAAATATTTTATTCAAACTCGTTAGAGCCACTTTTTAGAAAAAAAAATAACAAACTAAAAATGTTTCCATGCAAAAGGTTGTTTGGGGGGGGGGGTTTCTTAACAATTTCTATCCCTGGAAGATAATTTTAAATACCAAGTTTGGTATTTAACAGTATTTTAGTTTTTGAGCTATGCTGTCCACAGATACGCACGGATTTTTTTTCTAAAAAATGCTTTTTTAACTCAGGCGACCTCAAAACATATATTTCCGGTGAAATCTCGATATCGAATTTTTGAGTGAAATACAATACCTTCTCTAACACCGTGTACATAGTGCATGTAGAGAAATTAAAACTAGACATACAGGAAGTTCTGTTCGCCATTTTCTAAGTGTAAGATGAAAAATTGCAGTGCAGTTGTGTTGTGTTGTGAATTGAATTGAATCGAATCGTGCGTGACTTGTCAGCGCGCAGTGGTACGCGAGTCATGGAACCATTATACAGACTTTATAACGAAGAAGATAAAAGTGACTCTAGCATGATCTTCAAATGTGAACACTAGCTAGGAAAATATTTAAACCTCTGGATCAGATAATCTAAACCTTGAATTCCTAAACTAAAGGGGAAAAAACACAACTCAGCTGTGACAGGCACCCCAGGGAATTCCGTGGTGTCTTCATAGGTATATCTATTTTATAAACCGGCCCCCCTTGCTTCCGCAAGGACGGAAGTGGAGATGCCACTTACGCACGTCAATCCCATAAGGGGTAACTACCGAATACCTCGGTGAGGGAGACAGTTACCAGCTTGTGTCTACTAACTTCTCCAGGTTAGTGCCGGAGGATATTGAGGCGGCTCACAACTCTCCCACCAGGCATCACCGACCAGGCGGGCAGAATCTCCCATGGATTTCGGGACCACTGCAACGCCGAGTTCAACCCAATCCGAACAACTCCCTTTTGGGGGTTCAGATGTTCGGGTCGGCTACTTCTAGTAACGTCAGAAGTAGCATGCTTGCACAGGGGGGGGTCATTAACGAAACAACGATGATAGTGTTAGTGCAACAGTGAAATTAGCCCAAAACTGTGAATAATTCAATTTTTTTTCTCATAAAATCATATGAATTCTAAATTTTAATAGTTTTTCCATTAAGTGCACTATAACAGCTAATTTAACGAAGTTGTTAATCGACAGGCACATGCTTATTAATGGTCATGTCCAACTTGGTTTTCTCACAAACCTTTTTTCAACATTTTTCTAAAATGCTAATCACGATATATTTTTACTTTCTGTACACGTACTATGTACATAGTGTATAGAGAAGGTATTGTATTGCACCCAGAAATTCGATACCGAGATTTTACCGGAAATACATGTTTTGGGTCCCCCTAAATCCCCCCCAAAATGGAAAAAGGTCCGTTGTGTGTCTGTGTATCTGTGGACAGCATAACGAAAAGACCGTTAAATACCAAGGATGCGACACGAAGATTTTCAATAAAATCCCCCACCCCAACTACCCTTTACATGGAACTTTTTTCGAAAATTTTGATTTTCTCAAAATGACTCTAACGATTTTGATTAAAATATCGTATATTAAAGATATTTACCTGGCAAATAATATGTATATCTTGAATTTTCTGGGAATAGCCTCTGAAGACTGCCTTATTCTGGATGAATTTAGCATAACTGCTAAGCCGTAAGAAGTGGACAAAAACTTACCACACAAAAAATGTAGAGCACATTAAAACACACAATTTATGTTATATACTTTTTTTCGAGGAATTGATCGTTTTTGAGATATTCCTTATTTTTGGTTTCAGCTTGGAAAAACTTGTACTTTGTCATACAGGAATTTGTCAACTCGTGTCCATACAAACAAAGGAACTTCAATCACATAGCAGCCAGCTTTTGACTTCACTTTAACCTATGATACTCCCATATTTCCCTTCTACTTAGAAGGAAGTACGTAATAAGACTATTTCTTTTTTAACTTTTTCTCGATTAACATGAAGTAAATAGAAGAATAAGCTTATTAACAATAATTTGTTGCAGAGATGTAGAGAAAGTCATGTAAATGGAACACATCAGATTTTTTTAATATTTTTTTTAAAAATGTGGCTACTCTCAAAATAGCATCAAAGAAAATTACTGAATACCTTCTCGCAATAATGCTCCAATTTTGATAAGTTATCTATTATAAGTTTATTGTTCTTATAAATTCTGACTTTTTGAAATGACAATACAATTTAGAAATTTTTGAAAAACTAGGAAATCCGTTATGCATTCAAAGTAAACATTTAGTGTTATTTCTTTGTAGAACCATTCAGTTTAATGATTACAATAGGACAATTACCAACCCACATCAGTGCGATAGCCAAGTCAAGTAAGAACTGATGAAAATATTATCAACATGGCTTAGGTGTTATTCTAAAACACAGAAAGCAATATTTAATGATATTAGTGTAGACGTGAAATCGCTATGAAATAATAATATGTATAGTATCTCGTGACTTTTACAGCTTACATCACAGCTGTTTTATTTAACCTCCCACGCCTGACACATGCTAGACTCTGGGGCACTTTATCCCTAAAATGAATTCTTGAAGCTGAAGAGGATGATCCTCTCTGCTCCACGATCTCTAGCTCCCTTAGTGCCAGGACATAAGGACACACAGTCCTTGATAAGGGCTTATGCAGCACGATCCTATTGTTTCCCTTCATGTATTTTAAATCCAGTTGTGTCTCGTGTGTTATCCGTGTTACCATGGTAACGGAGGAAACGTCTGAGGCAGGTGTCTCCACGAGCAAGGGTGGAGCAATATTACGTACAACCCCAATACCAGACACAAAACTCCAATTTAACACGAAAAAGTACAAGAAGTGAATATTTCTATGCATACAATCTGATGTGTTCCATTCCCATGGCTTTCTCTACCCATTCTGCAACAAACTGTTCTTACTAAAACATATTCTTCTATTTACTTCATGCTAATAAACATAAACGTTAGCAGAAATGGTTTTATTGTATACTTTCAAGTGGATTAAGGGAATGCAAAGAATTGGACGCTATACGTTGTCTTAAAAATCCATACTCTCCCTATGCAATCGTGTAAAATAACTGAATATCTGTAAAAGCATGACAAAAATATTTAGCAATTCGAACCATTAATAACAATTACATCGCAAATAAGCTATGCCACAACAATTTCATTTGGAATAAATTGAGTATTTTAAAGAGATCTACATACTTTGTGCAGATCTACATGTCTAAAGTAAAATTTGATGTGAACAAATTATACGAACTATACAAGATTCTTTACGAATGAAGTGGATGTTATAGGATATTGCCAGAAATTTCAGTATATAAATATTATTTTTATTTAAATAAGTTTGATATATGATATGCTAATCAAAATCGTTAATGTCATTTTTCAGAAAATCAAAATTTTGAAAGAATATTTCATGTAAAGGGTAGTTTGGAGTGGGGGATTTTCTCGAAAATCTTCGTGTCGCATCCTTGGAAGATGCTGAACTTAAATACCAAGTTTGGTATTTATCCAAAATTTCGTTTTAGAGTGAAGCTGTCCAGAGCCATATATATGGATCTATTTCTAAAAATGTTTCTTTGGCTCAGGGGGACTCAAAACTCATTTCCAGCAAAATCTCGACATCGATTTTTTAATGAAATAAAATGCTACTTTCTAAACATAGTATATCCATGATAATTATAAATGAAAGATATTCAGGCAAACCAACCAATTAGCACCATTGTTCCAATTTATAAACCATTGTAAACTTGCAAGTGTACTGTAAGACACTGTTGCAAGAATCACCACATATATGTATTCTATTGTGAGAATGTAATAACTATTGTTACAAGTTAGGTATAATTACTAATTTATTGTATAAATAGTGTGTTAAACTTTTGTAACACTTCCGCTCTAAGACCTGTGTGGTTAGGTGGCAAATAAAGTTATAAATAACATGAAGAGTGAAAGAATAATTAATTTCATTTTCTAAATGCTTAGATGCCTAATAAATGAAAGAAATTGTGAATTTTAAATCGATCTACATATTTAGAGTAAATTCTTGTCTATCCATTATGGTTCAGTAAAAGTTAATAAAATTAATTCATAATGAAGTTTCACTCACTGAAAAATTAAATGTGTGTATTTTGCTATGTAATTTTCTAACATAGCATTTTAATAAATTTTTTTGAGAGAACCCTCATTAGCAGAAGTTTGTGATGTAACTATGAAGGCTTTTGTACCTACTTATAATAGTAATAATAATAATAATAATAATAATAATAATAATAGTTTTAATAACAAGTTTGAATTCAACATTCTGTTCTTGTGTTTACGCATATACCATTGGCTCAACTGCCCCGTATTTTGCGTGAGCGAATATTCCTTCCTGTGTTAAAATAGTTGCAGAGCTCGAGGGGGTTATTTAAAAAAACGGCCATTGGGGGACTAGCGAGAGATACCTTCGTTTTACCCTTCTCAATGAGCACGACCCACCTCACAATCTCCGCAATAAGCAAAATGGGTAAAACGAAGGTGGCTCAGCCTTTTCACTACTTACCCTTTTTAACCTGAAATATTCCCGTTGAGTTCTGCAACTCTTTTTACGCGCCAAGGAATATCCGCTCATGCCAAATACGGGGCAGTTGGGCTACCTGGTACACACACATACATACATACACACACTCACACACATGCGCGCGTGTACCGATTTATGAGGATACTTCTCTTGAATCAAGATACGCCAAAATGTTTATTTCCAGTGAAACTTTAATATAGAAGTTTCATGTGAAATGCTTACCTTTCTCTTTTTCCTATAGGTAAGTAGTACAGCATGTAAAAGTGTAACCTAATTATAACAAGAAGAAGTAATTTATTCTATCTAATACATATTGAAAAATAACAAGAAATACACGTTTTGAGTTGCCCTGAAAAATATAATGTGTTCCATCCACATAACCTTCTCTTACTGTTCCATATACAAACTATTCTTATAAAAGATTATTATTTTTTCTATATCATGCTAATTAAGATAAATGTTAGCAGAAAAGGTGTTTTACTTGCTTTTTGTAAGAGAAATTAGGGAATACACTGGTCTAAAGCAATATTCAAATTCTTCTAAAAGCTGGTAACTAAGTGCAACAATTGTAGTTCAGTGCGCTTCGTATGACCAGCAGTAAAATGGGAGATGAAACAAAAGGTGACTTGCGTTGAGAAATGTTATTCTCAAAACACTCAAAATATACATTTTATTTGTGTTGTAAATGTCTTTAATATACGGTATTTTAATCAAAATAGAACCATTTTTCAGAAAAATAAAATTTTCAAACAACTTTCCATGTAAAGCATAGTTTGTGGTGGAGGATTTTCTTGAAAATCGTGTCGCATCCTTGGAAATATACTAAACATAAATACCAAGCTTTGTATTTAAAGCTCGTTTCGTTTATGAGCTATGCTGTCCACAGACACTCACATAGACCTTTTTCTAATTTTGTTTTTACTCAGGAGACCTGAAAACATATATTTGCGGTGATATCTTGACATCGGGTTTTTGGGCAGAGAACAATATTTTCTCTAGCTGATATGTACACCCGTATGTACATACGTGCTAGAGAAAGTAAAACTCTTGTTTAGGATAAGGTTCGTTTTCCATGTGTGTGTGTGTTTGTGAATAACATAAAAAACGAAAAGCCCGTTAAACATCAATATTTATATTTAAATTGAGAATTTTTCAAGGAGATTTTCAAGATATTCCTTTACCCTAAACTACCCTTTACATGGAACATTTATCGAAAACTCATATTCACATGACTTTCTCCACATCTCTGCAACGAATTATTCTTAAAAAGCTAATGGTTCTATTTACTTAGTGCTAATCGAGAAAAAATTAGCAGAAGTTGATAAATTCCTGTATGAGAAAAGTGTAAGCTTTTTAAAGCTGAAGCCAAAAAGAAGGGATATCTCAAAAACGATCAACTCTGCGAAAAAAATGATATAACATAAATTGTGTGTTTTAATGTGCTCTACATTTTTGTGTGGTACGTTTTTGTCTATGTGTTACGGTTTAGCAATTATACAAACTTCTGTAAAATTCATCCAGAAGAAAGTAGTCTTCAGAGGCTATTTCCAGAAAATTCAAGATATACATATTATTTGTCAGGTTAATATCTTTAATATACAATATTTTAATCAGAATCGTTATTTGAGAAAATAAAAAATTTCGAAAAAAATTCCATGTATATTGTAGTTGGAGAATTTTCTTGATAATCTTCGTGTCGCATCCTTGGAAACTACCAAAATTAAATACCAAGTTTGGTATTAAACGTTCTTCTCGTTTTTGAGCTCTGCTGTCCACAGACACAGACACAAACACACACACGGACCTTTTTCCAGAAATGTTTTTTTTTAATTATGGGTACCAAGACATATATTTCCGGTGAAATCTCGGTATTGAATTTTTGGGAGCAATACAATACCTTCTCTTTACACTATGTACATAGTATATGCAGTGAAAGTAAAAATGTAGATCTCATTAAAACACACAATTCATGTTACATTTTTGTGGAGCTATCCATTTTCTTATTATTGGTGTACATTTTTCATTACTTATACTTTTTTAGAATGAGATGTCATTCGTTTTTCTTTCTTTCTTCCCTTTTTACAGGAAAACCAAGCTAAAAGAACCGGGCTTGATGGCCATCACATAGTGACTTGCCCCTAAAGATTGACCATCGCTTTAACTTAATTTAATCCCTTATTCCCCTTCTACCTGCAAGAAAATAATGATGAAGGATGCCTGTTAATGTTTATATTGATTAACATGAATTAGATAAAAGAATACGCATTTGTAAAAATAGGTTGAGAAAGTCATACGAATGATACATCTATGATATATTTTTTTAAAATGTCTGCTTGTTATCTTATTAGCTAGTTTCTAGAAACTTTCTTAACTCCGAAATATCCAACTGATATCGTACAGTTTCGTTATGTCAGTTCTTAGAGCCTTATAACTCAGAGAAATGTGGGTCGAATGCTCTCCGCCCACTGAACCCTTTATTGCTCATTTCTGCCGAACTGCACTCTAAAGAAAAGTTATTTATTACTTTCCCAGTGACAGAAATCTTTCCTGAGCGGAATTTATCTGTTTATAACACTTCTTGTAGGTATTGGTTTTGGAAGAAGTTCTATGAAGAAATTTGCTTCATTTCGTGGCTTTTTTTTTCTCTGATTATTATTTTCAAGCTATAATACATGAGTTTATTTAAGAGCTTTGAAAGTATAGTATATATTACATATTAGGGCACCCAGCGTCTCAGAATTAATATAATTTTAATTAAATATTAAGAAATAACCGACATATTCTCTGTCTCTAACACTAGCTTTATACACCTCATTATCTTCAAATTCCTCTTTCCACATTCATTACCACCTCTCTGTTTCACCCTTAGGTTCACTCTCTCTCTCTGTGCATATGCATCATGTTATGTTTTGAAAACATCGCCTTTTCTTTCCCCCCGCCCCCTTCCTCTCTGTTAACCTCCTCGTATGAAGATATACATCCCCAGGATTGACAGGCCAGCGCCTGGGTCACATTTCTCTTAAGGAGTAGAGGAACTGAATCAGAAAGAAGCTAGGTTGTCTGGTATGAAAGGGCAGGATGGATGATGTGCAATGATGGTGAAATGGATGGCAGGAAATCAACTGGTGGAATGAATGGCGTGGGAAACTGGAGAGCCCAGACGCCTCTTCGACTATCAAAAATATCACATGGATTCCCCTGGGATCGAAATGGCGCCATCTAGGTGAGAAGCGAGTGGTCTAACCGCTCTACCACGGTATCGCCTAAATTAGTTTATTAAAATAATAACACAGATAAATGGTATAACAGTGCAAAAGTTTAAAATCTCTTCCTCATATTAGGTAAAAAAAAAAAACTTCAGGTGAGAAAACCACGCAGTTTCGGTTATTGAACTCTCTAGTGTGAATGAACATTTTCTGAGAAGATGCTAAAAATTTGTGGATAGAGAAGAATACATTTCCAATATCTCTTATCATGAGGCAAATGCCTCTGATGACTACCATATTCTAGATGAATTTTACGCCATTTTAGATAACTGGAAAACCGTAAAAAAACAGTTAAAACTTACTTAACAAAAAAATTTAGAGCTCTTTAAAACACACAATTTATCTTATATACATTTTTTTCGTGTAGTGGGTCGTTTTTGAGATATTCCTTGTTACTGGTTTCAGCTTTAAAAGCTTATACTTTTCTCCTACAGGAATTTGTCAACTCCTGTTCATACAAAGGAACTTCAGGCACATAGCTACCAGCTTTCAACTACATTTTTACCGTATGTTACTACTTTATTTCCCTTCTTCTTGCATGGAAGCAAATAATAACACAATTTCTGATATTTTTTTCTTGATTAGCATGAAGTAAAGAGAAGCATGAGTTTTTTTTTAGCAATAATTTGCTGCAGAGATGTAGAGAAAGTCATATGAGTTTTGTATAAATATTTATTCTTTTGAAGACAATTAACAGAAGAGTTAAGCGCTGACTGAAGGTCACTGGGTATTTTGTAGTGTTATTGCTATCGGTTGTGAAGTTGTCACTCGATGTACTTCAGCTATAACTCACAATGTTAGGATTTTAAATTTTGATTCTGTCTGGGTAGATTTTTCACAGGCAGTTGCGTTACAGTACTGACATACTTCGAGTTTGCATTGAGAGGTGTCAGGCCATTTCGTCTTCCACTCTTCAGTTATCTTTCTGTTCACATATCTGATGATGTCACTGCATGGTGTAGCAGTTGTCGGATCGCTAAAGGGAATTCTTACTTTCTCTACACGTACTATGCACATAGTGTATAGAGAAGGTATTGTAATGCACCCAAAAAATTCGATACCGAGATTTTACTGGAAATACATGTTTTGGGGGACCTTCTCCCCTGTGTAAAAAATTATTGTTAATAAGCTTATTCTTCTATTTACTTCATGCTAATCGAGAAAAAAATTAGCAGAAATAGCCTCATTACTTACTTCCTTGTAAATAGAAGCGAAATATGGGAGTATCATAGGTTAAAGTGAAGTTAAAAGTTGATTAATAGGTGACTGAAGTCCCTTTGTTTGTATGGAACAAGTTGACAAATTCCTGTATGAGAAAAGTGCAAGTTTTTTAAACCTGAAACCAAAAACAAGGAATACCTAAAAAACGATCAACTCCTCGAAAAAAATTATATAACATAAATTGTGTGTTTTAATGTGCTCTGCATTTTTGAGGAGTAAGTTTTTGTCCATTTCTTACAGTTGAGCAGTTATGCAAACTTTCGTAAAATTCAACCAGAATAAAGTAGTCTTCAGAGGCTATTCTCAGAAAATTCAAGATATGCATATTATTTGTCAGGTAGATATCTTTAATATACGATATTTTAATCAAAATCATAAGAGCTATTGTTGACAAAATCAAAATTTTCGAAAAAGGTTCCATGTAAAGGGTAGTTGGGGGTGGGGGGACTTTCTTGAAAATCTTAGTGTCGCATCCTTGGAAGATACCAAACTTAAATACCAAGTTTGGTATTTAACGGTCTTTTCATTTTTGAACTATGCTGTCCACAGACACACAGACACACACACACATAGACACATACGCACACACACGGACCTTTTTTGCAAAAATGCTCTTTTTGGATTCAGGGAGACCCAAAATGTGTATTTCCGGCGAAAGTTGACTATTGAATTTTTGGGTGCATTGCAATACCTTCTCTATACACTATGTACATAGTACGTGTAGAGAAAGTAAAAAGCATGTTTGGAAAAAGGTCCGTATGTATGAGTGTGTGCGTGTGTTTGTGTGTGTCTGTCGACAGCATAGCTCAAAAACGAAAAGTCCGTTAAATACCAAACTTGGTATTTAAGTTCAGTATCTTCCAAGAATGCGACACGAAGATTTAAAAAAAAAAATCCCTCACCCCCAACTATCCTATACATGGAAACTTTTTCTAACATTCAAAAACGGTTTTAAGTATTTTGATAAAATATGGTATATTTAAGATATTTACCTGAGAAACAAAATGTATATCTTGAATTTTCTGGGAGTAACCTCTGAAGACTACTTTATTCTGGATTATTTTTACGTAATTTTGCATAACTGTTAAACCGTAAGAGATGGACAAAAACTTACCACAAAACAATGTAGAGAACGTTAAACACACAATTTATGCTACATACATTTTTCCCGTAGAATTGATCGTTTTTTTAGATATTCCTTGTTTTTGATTTCAACTTTTAAAAACTTATACTTTTCTCATACAGGAATTTGTCAACTCCTGTCCATAAAATCAAAGGAACTTCAGTCACATAGCATCCAGCTTTTGTCTATCACCTTAACCTTTAGTAGTCCCTTATTTCGCTTCTACTTGCAAGGAAACAAGTAATAGGACTATTTCTAATAATTTTTTCTCAATTAGCATGAAGTAAGTAGGAGTATAAGCCTTTTAACAATAATTTGTTGCAGAGATGTAGAGAAAATTGATTAGATTTTTGTAGCTTCTTTTGCTGTCTGATCGGCCGGTCTGTTATCCTCAGTTCCAGAATGTGAAGGCAGCCACATTAGGGTTCCTTGATGAAGCAGTTGGACATCCGTTACCAGAATCAGATAGCGCATAGCACAATGTGGGCTTTGATCTGCAATACGTTTTCTGACCTCCTTTGAAACACTACACTTTCTGCTTTCAGAAGCCCCACAAAATATACGTAGTAGAGATTAATGGTCCGGGCTATGATGCCATGACACGAAGATCAAACGTTTCGTGCAGGAAATCGAGAAGGTGTGAGCGGGTTCCATCCTACACGAACTACCGCATTTGTTGCCGTTTAGGTGAATGTAGGCCTCGGCTGTGGACCCGCGAGGTATGGTATATATATCTCTCTCTCCTTAGATAAGTTCATACATTACGGCCATTTTGTATGGAAAATGTAAAGCTCTATATAGACTGGCCGTGTAGCTCATTCGATAGAGCACCTGCCTGCTAAGCGAGGGGTCCCAGGTTCGATTCACAGCTGGGCAGTGGGGAATTTTCTCTAACCAAGCGTATTTCTTATGGCCCCAGAGTTTGGAAGTAGTGTTAATGTGTGTGTGCGTGTTTGTGTGTGATCTTATATATAAAACTAAAGGAAAGATACAAAACCCAATAATAACATTACAGGAGTTAAAACACCTTACCAATAGTCAATATGCTGTCAATACGACCATGCCGTTAAATGTAACAGAAACAATCTGATGTGTTCCATTCAAATGACTTTCTCAACATCTCCGTAACACATTGTTGGCTTATTCTTCTATCTACCTTATGCTAATCGAGATAAACATTAGCAGAAACGATCTTATTACTTAGTTCCTTAAAAGTAGAAGGGTGATAAGGGAATACACTAGGTTAAACCGACAGTCAAATGTTTTAAAATATTGCTATGGGATTGAAATCCGATTCTTTGCGTGGCCAGGAGTACACAAGATACCGTATGAGAAAAGTATAAATATTTTAAAACTTAAGCCAATAACAAGGAGTATCTCGAAAACGGCCAACTCCACGAAAAAGATGTATATGACATAAATTGTGTGTTTTAACGTGATCTGCATTTTCTGTAGTAATTTTGCCTATCTCTTACGGTTTACCAGTTACGCAAAATTCATTCAGAATAATGAGGTCTTCAGAGGCTATTCCCAGAAAATTCAAGATATACATTTTATTTGCTGTATAAATATTTTAATAAAAATCATTAGTCACTTTTGAGACAATGAACAATTTCGAAATTTTTCCAAGTAAAGGGTTGTTGGGGGTGGGGGATTCTCTTGAAAATCTTCGCCTCGCATTTTTTGGAAAATACTGAAATTAAATACCAAGTTTGGTAATTAACGGACATTTCGTTTTTGAGTTATACTGCCCACAGACACACACGGACATTTTTCTTAAATATTTTTTTATTCAAGGGTCCCAAAACATGTATTTCCGGTGAAATATCGGTATGAATTTTGGGTGCAATACAATACCTTTTCTATATACTATGTACAAAAGTACATAGGTAGAAAGAGAGAGAAGGCGAGAGAGAGAGAGAGAGAGAGAGAGAGAGGGGGGGGGGTAGGCCTCGCCTGTGGACCCGTGAGGTACGGTATATATATCTCTCTCTCCTTAGATAAGTTTATGCATTACGGTCATTTTGTAAGGAAAAAGTGTACAGATCCGTAGCTCAGTTGTAAGAGCACCTGTCTGCTATACGAGGGGTCCCGGGTTTGATTCACGGCTGGGCAGTGGGAATTTTTCTCTAACTAAGCTTATTTCCTACCTTCTCAGAACCTGGAAGGAGTGTAAATGTGTGTGTGTGTGTTACCTAATGTATAAACGTAAAAGAAAGATAGAAAATCTAATGATAATATTACAGGATAGGCAACATGTTCCAAAATGAAATGCTGCCGATACGACATGCAGTTAAAGGCGGGTTATAATTGGAACAGAAAAAAATCTTATGTGATACATTCAGATGACTTTCTCTACATCTCTGCAATAAATTATCATTAAAATATTAATCTTCTATTTACTTCATGCTAATTGAGACAAGAAATATCTCAAAAACGGTAAATTCCACAATAAAATGTATATAAGATGAATTGCGTGTTTTAACGAGTTATATAGTTTTTGTTAAGTAAGTTTGGCTATTGCTTTCAGTTTACCAGTTGGACAAAATTCCGTAAAATTCATCCAGAATAAAGATGTCCAGAAAATGCAAGATATACAGTTTATTTGTCGTGTAAATATCTTTAATATACGATATATTAATCAAAATCGTTAGAGCCATTTTTGAGAAGGTCAACATTTTATAATATTTTTCATGTAAATGGTAGTTGGGGCGGGGTGTGGGATTTTCTGAAAAAATTCAATTGGGGGATACTAAACTTAAATACTAACTTTGGTACTTTTCGTTTTTGAGCTATGCTGTCCACAGTCAACACACACCCGAATATTTTTCTAAAAAATGTTGTTTTTTTATAAAGGGGATCCTAAAATGTATATTTTCCGTGAAATCTCAGTATCGAATTTTTGGGTGTATTACAATTCCATCGATATACACTATGTACATAGTATGTATAAGAAACTAAAGTGGTACAGATCTGAATGCAGAATTCTTTGCACTGTCTGCCGAGAGATTTCCAGCCCTTGATGATTTATTGGCACTTGGAGTCAAACGGAAAAACAGTGCTATTTTCACCATTTGTTGAATAGTCAACCGTTCTTTCTCCACCATTTCAGAAAGAAATAAATTCATTTCAATATTTTTTGTTTTTTTAACTTAACGTCCTTTAACCTGGTTGGACACATCGGTCGATGAATGAAATTGGTGAAATGATGTTCAAATGATTTTGCGTTCCATGGAGCTTAAAGTTACTTGACATTCGTCTTCTCAAAATAAGGGAAAACTCGGAAAGAAAAAAAAAAAGAAAAAAAAGAAGAAGAAGAAACCCTTCTCCGGATAACTCACCCTAAGCGAGATTCGAACTCGCGATCTACTGAATGTGAGGCAGACCAGTCACTCCCACACTATCTAGGTGAACTAAATTGAGTTTTGTTTAAGATTTCCCTGGCCTGAGCGAAGCTTTGTTTTAAGCTTTCCTGCTTATCAGCGGAGACGATGAGCAGGTCACGCTCATTGAGAGGGGTAAAAAACGAGGATCGCTGTGGACAGTTTCTCGTTGATGTGTTTTAACCTGGGATAGTCCCGCGAGTTCACCAGTTCTTTTAACGCTTGAAGAGATATCTGCACACGTCAAATACGGGCAGTTTGGCCACCTGTTGTATTGAGCGTAAAAGATACTCAGAAGCGTCTTTATCAAGCTTGAGATCCTCTTACGCACTGTAACTCTACGATACGGAACCACCGACTTTACTTCCCTTTCGAAGAAAGCATGCTAAAAATATCGCCTTTCTCCGGGTTTGATCCGCAACCTTGGAAATCAGAGGTAGTGTAGCCAATACAAAATGGTAAACGGTAAAGGATAGACATCAGAGGGGGATACGCTGCGACCTACACAGATATATTGTGATCAGTACTTCCAGGAGGATGGTATGAGAAGCAACCAAAGGAGGCCGCAAGCAGACAGGACGCACGGAAGTCCCTAAGTTTCCAAGTCCGATGATCCGCCACATGCTCTTAATTGTTTCACGCCCTAAGTTATTAGGCTCTACAACATTAAAATTAGAGAAACTATCAAAGTGACTTCAAGGGAATCGAAAATGCAACACACGCTGATACGCGCTATTTGCTTCAATGAATATCAGGGGCTTTTTTCCTCTGTTGTTAAGAATATCATGGGATTTTCTGTAATTACAATAGAGTACCATTTTCTGAAGTCGGATATCTTAGGTTTTTTCCATTTATGTAAAGACATCTTAACATATAAAACCATTTCCTACAACTTTGGAAGGAAATACTACGATCAGTATGCATAGAAAGCTACTAAATGCTTTTCCTCTTAACGCACACAAAAACTATCTAGTAGATTTTACTTCCACCCTTAGAATATACTATGATTCTTATCATAAAACGCAGGAAAATAGTTTGCTTTATAGGTAATACTAAGATAAATTACAGTCTGCTTTCTCCAGACTTCACTAGTTTGGTAAACTTTCATAATAAAAAAATAAAATGCCGTATTTCTTTATTTTTGGCATAGAAAAACTTTTAAAGAAAGAAAACAGTCTAGAGATTTAATTCCAAGCAGTTATATCGATTCGAGTGGTAAAATGTGGAATAATAAGTGATTATTTTATTGACAACACAGGCTAAAGATGTGGACGAGTACTAACTTCTGAGCAAAAAATGAGGATTTTTTTTAGGCGGTGGCAGATTCTGGTTTACAGAATGGTATCAGGGAAGAAACAGGAGTCCATCAGAGTAGTGTTTCAAGAACAATACCATTTGTAACAAAAACAATTACAAAAAGTTGAACTGTGGATAACATTTCCTTCAGGTATTGATAAAATCAAAACAACTAAAACCAACTGGCAACATAATTACAACAACCCTACTGTGATAGGAATACTGTACTACACGCACGTCAGCAAGTGGAATAGATTTTTTTCGGGCGTAAAAATCCTAAGCATGGCTTCCTTCGGATGGGAAACAAAGCTGGCGCTCCCTGTCCTAGTTTTACGGCATGTAAAGGAACCTGAAACCTGAAAAGTAGTCTCAGAATAAAATTAGGCGTTCTTTCACGCCCAATATAGAATGGGACGATAAAACCCACAATGGTTAAATAACGTCTATAAATAACACTCAATGTCAATTTTACATACACAGGTTATACTGATGCTAGGTCTTCAAGAGCTTGAATTTGCTCTGTTCTACAACTTGTAAAATGAGAATGACTGTGCCGAAAATTAACGAATAGAAGCGAAAGCGGATGATAATAAAATAGGAGAGTAGCTTATTTATTATCGAAAGGTAAAAATATGGCATGGAGGTATAAACTTCTTAGTATTATGGTACTGTTTATGTATACGAAATAAAACGTATGCTATTCTTTCGAGAATTTGCTAAAGGTAATACATTTTATGCATACCAATCATTATGATGCGGTCATATGAAGTTATGTGTTGGCTGGCGCTGACCGGACGATTGGTAAGACATAAACAGAGATAAGTATGCGTCGCAGCATAAACACTAGGAGAATATCGATAGTTAAATAACATTTTCTAGAAGTTCTCTTTTCAGTGCTTTTAGATCATTCTAGCATTTTCTGTGGCTATGTAAAGCACGGATTCATCAGCTAATAAGTGAACTGATTAATGAGCATTTTGATGTGATTTCAAGTGCTGTTCTCTGAGCGAGTGTTTGACGACTGCTGTGATGTACATTGTATACTGCTTTCGCGAGAGATTAGAGACGTCTTGTGCTCGATTTCCCAACAAGTGAAGTGAACCGAAGAGGAAACTTTTCTGGTGTATTTCACTATGCCGCTATTCTGGTGAAGAAAGAGAAGTCAGAGATAAAAATTGTATGGTTCACATTAGTGAAATGACATTGTGAACTAAATGGAGCCGTAGCTAGTGAAAGTTGAACTAGTGAAGTGTTACTGAAAGTTGGAGATATGCACAGACATGTTAATGCCTTTATTTTAACACAATTGATTCTTCTTTATGTTACATGCAATTATTGAAACTTACCTAAGTATTAATACAGCTGTAAAATGGAGCACCTGGTTTAGCTGGCTTAAGCGCATAGTAAACATTACCTGAAACAAAAGAATATCCTCTGTAATTTGCTATACGCATGTTAAATGAGCATGCATTCATATGTTTCTGTAAATGCACTGATTTTGCAGTTGCTACTGTATAAAGATCTATCTGGCTGATCCGAAATTTCAAGGATGAATTTATGATGTCTTTAGCAAAGGTATGGGCGAGACATAAAGTAGCTACCCCTATTAAATCAGTGACGTAATACGTACGATTCCTAGTTTTGAAAACATTATTCCGCTCTGAATTTCGGTGATAAGGTGTCTGCTTCACATTCAAGAGGTCCCCAGTTCGAATTCGGTTAGGGTGAGTGCCCCCGATAATGATTTTCCCTTATCTTGAGGACAGGAATAATGCCGGTCCCCTTGGCCGCGCTCACTAAAGTGCCTCGCTTTGGCGCACGGGATCGTGGATTCGAGTCCCGCCTTGGGCATGGGTTTTCCTGTGTTAGTAAATGTGTATATGTCTATATGTATGTGTATGTATATGTAAAAGGAAAACCTTAAACATTAATAGGTTGACTAAGGAAATGTAAGAAACTGGAAAAAAAATAGGAAAAAGGAATACAGCGCCGTAGTCCTGATAAGCCTCAGGAACGATATTAAAAAAAAAAAAAAAAAATGTCGGGCAACTTTACGCTTTGGCCTCCACCATTTCATCAATTACATTCATTGTTCGATATGACCTCCCAGGTTCGTATTTAACGGCCTTTTTTAGTTTTTGAATTAGCCGTTCCCAAAATACACACGCATAGACATACGTAACGCCCTTTTTCTCAAAATGCCTATTTCCGGTAAAATCTCAGTATCGAATTTTTGTGTGGAATACAATACCCTCTCTGTACACATAGTATGCGTAGAGAGTAAAAAGGTTTGTATGGGAGCGTGAGTGGTTAAATGTCAAACTTGGTACTTAAGTTCATTATCTTCCAAGGATATGAAACGAATGTTTTCAAGAAAATCTCGCACCTCAAACTGCCTTTTACATGGAACATTTTCAAACATTTTTATTTTCTCATAAAAAGGCTACAATGGTTTTGGTTGAAATACCGTGTATTTAAGATATTTTATGATAAACGAAATGTATATTTTAAATTTTCTGGGAATAGCCTCTGAAGACCTCTCCATTCTGGATGCATTTTATATAACTGGTAAACCAAAGAGATAGACAAAAACTTACTACAAAAATGTAGTTCTCGTTAAAACACACACTTTGTCTTCTTTTTTTAGCGTAAACCGTTTACAAGATATTCTTTGTTATTTGTTTCAATTTTAAACTACTTAAGTTTTCCTCAAACAGGAAGTCATGGTTAGTTTCATATTTATTTTGTTTTATTCCTGACCATAAAAAGAGAACCGAATTTCAATTGTTTCACATAGCGACAAGATTTTAAAGGTTTTGACCATCGCTTTAGTCTGGTGCACTCCCTTATTTCCCTTTCACTTACAAGGAAGCAAGTAATAGAGCCAATTCTGGTAATGTTTATCTTGATTAGCATGATGTAGATAAAATAATAACATTCTATAAGAATAGTTTGTTTGTGAAATAGGTAGAGAAAGTCATGCGAGTAGAAAACTTCAGATTTTTCCTGTTTCTTTGCAAGAATTCGTTACTGTGACTACTGAATGTATTACTTGCTTTTACTAGACTTTGATATAATTTCCTCATGCTTGTAACAAGTCATTTATTCGTTTTAAATAATTCTGCGAATAACAAAACGTGGATAGAAAAATCTATTTTAATAAATGCTATTGCATAAAATAGTGAATAATTTTAGAACTTCCTGTAATACCGCTTACCTTAATTTTACCGATGTTTAAGCCTAAATTCGCGACAGGATTAATGAAAGCTGCATAGTGCTGCTATTTACATTGTGGATAAGTAAAGTTTTCCATGCTCACAGTCATCCTTTCTTTATTCAATATTTTGTTTCAGAAATTTGTCCGAAATGGTGCTATAAAAGTATAAAATCACCACAGGTTTCCGCAGCACGCGCTGGCAATTTTTTGCTACTCTGAAAACGTCTGTCGAAGTATCATTTATCACAGTAACGAAGTTATTATTAAAGAAAGAGAGAAAAATCCAACTAACGCTGCAAAGGCAAGACGCGCGTCCTTGTTCCATTTGTGAACGAAATTGAAAATAAATGTAATAACGACTTTCGTCAGTTTTTCAACGTTCATCCAGCTCTTACATAAACAAACAAAATAAAAGCACTGCTCTCCTTTCTCTGATTTTTACCCCTGCTGTTGACCTTTTATTGGCTTATATCTTTTCTTACTTTATCCTTTAGATTTTTCCATTTCTCCGTCTTGATTGAATATTTTCCATTTCGTTGAGTCTTTCTATAACAACAAATGCTATAAGATTATACCTTGTACTTTCGTGCTATACTTATTTTGTTAATATGGGTCAATTTCAAACCTACATTTAAACGGCCCCCTTGGCATTTAGGCAGAACACAATATTAAACTCCAAGTCTTTTTCAAAGTTATGCATTTTCTATTAATCAAAATACTCGACAGTTTCTATTCAAATATTTGAAGTATTCTAAAGTACTTTTTTGTTCATTTACTAAAGCTGTTTGTCACTTTATTTGCAGATAAATATTTTCCATTTTCTGATAGAACTGGAAAAAATTCTAGAGTGATAATTAAAATTAATGAAGCCTTACAGAATAATAATTTGGGACATCTTAAATTCAAAATATAATTTTAGGAATGCAACACGTTTCTCTTAAATAGCGCAACTGGCGGGTTACATGCATCCGCTAGTGTAGAAATAGCGGACCGACTCGTCGTTTTGGCCCTAGATAATGCTAAAGATGTAGAATATATGAATGTCTTAAACTTTGAGCTACAAAAGATGCTCAAAATTATGTCCCAATGCGACAGTACAAGACTGGCACCTATTGAGCACGTTGTCGATCACTCAGGCAGCCGAAATATTGGAAAACGCACACTGGATGAGGATTTGTTACATAAAAATCTGATGTTTTCAGTTCACACAACTTTCTCTGCATCGCTTTAACAAATTATTGTTAAAAAGCACATCCTTCTATCTACTTTATGATAACCGAGATAAACATTAACAGAAAGTTTCTCAATTACTTATTTTCTTGTAAGTAGAAGGACAACAAGGGAATACACTAGGCTAAGACGAATGTCAAATCTCTTAAAAGCTGGTTGCCATATGGTTGAAATCCGCCTCTATGCAGGGCCAGGAGTTTACAACTTACCGCTTGAGAAAAATTTAAATATTTTAAATCTGAAACAAATAACAAGGAATATCTAAGAAATGGTCAATTCCACGAAAAAAACTAAATGACATAAAATGTGTGTTTTAACGTGATCTACATCTTTTGTAATAAGTTTCGGTCTATCTCTTACGATTTACGAGTTACGCAATATTCAGCAAAATTCATTCAGAATAAAGAAGTCTTTAGAGACTATTCCCAGAAAATTTAAGATATACATTTTATTTGCCATATAAATATCTTTAATATAGGTATTGTAATCAATATTGTTACAGCCATTTTTGAGAAAGTCAAAATTTTCGATATTTTTATGTAAAGGGTAGTTTGGGGTGGGGAATTTTTCTCAAAATCTTTGTGTCGCATCCCTGGAGGATACTAAACTACTTAAATACCAAGATTGGTATTTTACCAACTTTTTGCTTTTGAGTTATCGTGTTCACAGACACACGGACACACACACATGGACCTTTTTCCAAATTTTTTTTGTTACAGGGGACAATAAAACGTGTATTTCTGGTAAAACCTCGGTATCAAATTTTTGGGTGCAATACATTACCTTCTCTACATACCTACTACATTAGAGTAAGTAAAACTATTTTAAGCTACCTACATATAATAATTACCTACTTGGGTTTAGACCTGGAAATCGAACCAATTATTTTCTGAACAAAAGCCTGAAATGGGATACAGAGGCTTTCTTTTCTCAATTTTTCTTCGGATAGAATTGTTGGTTGTTTACGCTTTTTTTTTTTTTTTGTCTAACACAGGCTGTGTCAGCGTATATTTATAAACTGTGGATTTGTTAGAAATGGTGACAACAGGGACTTTTCATATAAATGCAAGCTGGCAGTTAACGTATGACTATTTGAGCGAAAGTTAACGCAATAAACATATCGTATGTAGTAACTACACACAACCAGCCAGAGCTCAAGCGTTTCATCTGTGACTGACATTCGATATGTCGTGGATTCGATTCCCGTAATCGACCTCTCTGATCCATGGATTTTGCGGCGGATTTCCCGAATCGCTAGGTCGCTGGGGAGGTTTCCTAATTCCCCCAAAGTTCCTGTCCCTTCGTTTCATCTCCATTTCATTCCATCTGGTGTCTTTCAGGTTTTGTAAATGTCGGCGAAAACTGCGGTGGTGAATGCGCTTTGGAAACACAGTTCTAGGCGGCGGGGTGGCGTTGGAATCGTCCGTGGCACCACGGGTGTTCGGTCAGAGCTGCAGCGCGGGTTCCTAACGCTCCCCGCATCAAGATGAACACTTTCTTGGATTATGTTGGCTCTTTCCTCGTGGTCCAGTTTCGGCCGCCCGTCGATAATACTCTCAGACCATCCTATCCTCCTGGGGTCTGACGAACAATCGGACCATAGGTAGCTGCAGTGTAGAACCCCCACACAGCTTCGCATAGCGTTATTCCATCATGTCAAACAACTTCAGACTGAACTACAAATGTTGTGAGCTAGGCTACCGCACAACAAAGTCAGGCAGTCGCATTATTTAAAATAAATTCGTCATAATTGATTGTAATCTAGCAAAACTAGTTAAAGCTTCGGAACCGTTTGACCATATAACAAATTAATCATTACAATTTTTCGAGTATCTTTAACTAAATTATCCTTAATATTGTCCAGTTTCAATCAATTTGAAAAATCTGAAAACAAAACAAAAAAATTGGTTAGAACTCCTGTATTAGGTAAAATTTCAAGTCGTAGTTTGTGATTCGCAGTAAATACCAAAAATGTGCGGTGTTTCTTCATGTTAACTACGCTGAATGTAATGCAGATTTGAAGCAATTTAGAAATGCGACAAATGTATTCACACGGACACACACATAAAATCTCTATAGCATACTTGCAGTGGTGGACGAGGAGTTGTTAAATGCGTACGGACAGACGGATGAAGCGCAGAAGCATACACACAAAATTAGAAAATAGGAAACGGTAGGTGAAATCGACTTGACGTAAGCTCTGTTGCAATAGGTTTCTTTCTATTATGGTTTACCAGCTATGCAAAAATTATAGAAACTTCAGTCACAATGCCAAGGAATTTACAGGCTATTCCGGATTGCTATTTTCTTTGTAATATCGCACGTATGACCACATATATGTGTCTGTACATATGTATGTGTATATATTGTTTGTTAAATACATTATTAATTGGTAGGTTCATATCAGCCGCCAACTTAGGTTCAAAAGGCCAGCATCTAACCAACTGTGCCACCCACACTGACCCGATTCGGCTATGATGCTTTAATAAAATTATTTAGACTATTTTTGAAGAAAAAAAAAAAACATTTTCCCAGCTAATGACGTCATCTCACGTCAGTTTACCCCACCTTCGTTTTGGGCTTACAGTCATCCATAACAGTGAAGAATATTTTCTTCACTTTGCTGAATAGCGTCATTCAGCAAAGTGAAGAAAATATTCGCAGTCGTATTCCAAGGTAACAAAACCTTAAAGAGGTTTGTTTGCGACTGTGCCACGAGTACAGGTCGCGCACCAGTTCTTGACGAATGACATTTTTAAATGCCACATAAGATGCGAGTCACTCGTCTATACTGTGTATTCTCGAAACGTAATCATAAGGCAACAGAGCTGTTTGATATTATAACATAAAATATTCGCTGACCTGTTTATCAAGGTCAGGCTAACTCACTGTATCTCCGCTAAAGGTCATTCGACTAGAAGGAACGAGTAGCCTGTACATGAATACGCATTAGTTCCTTGAGCAATACGTGAAGAAATCCACCGTCTCCTTTTTTGCATAAAGTAATGCATTTGTGAAATTTGAATAAAGATTGTGAAAAAATAGTTTTTCGTAATAAAATAATATGAAAAAATATATTGTTTGAAGTTGCATTACAACTACCAATTAGCTGAAGATAATATAAATAGACAGGCGCATTGATAAACACGCCCAACTTTAAACATTGTTTCCTCGCAATTTTTTCAGCACTTTTCCATCCTTAGATGCAACTTTTTACCAATTTATTTCAAATATGTTGTACTCGCATTGCCTCTGAAGAGAACTTAAAATAAATGTTTTGGAAGTGATACTTCAATTTTATAAATACATTATTAAATTATGAGAAATAAAGAGAATAAAAGTAATAATTTTTACATGCTTAGAGGTAAACATAAAACAACCTGATGTGATAAATCTATTTGTAAACTCATTTATTGTAAAACTTACTTTTTTTAAACTTATTTAAATAATAACGACAGCTAGAGTTTTTAAACATGGACAAATGTCATTTACGGTGTATAATAACTGGTATAATTTTAAAAGGAAATTTTATATTAAACCTATGGATTTTTCAAATTTCACAGATCCATTAAGTTAAGGCTGAGTACTATGAATATGCTGGATCTAAATAAGAATGTCGTTTACATACATCGTACTCACTCTCAAGCTCTTAGACTTTTATAAAATTATGGTTAATGTGCCATAGGGCATGGGGGATTTCGCTTAACTTCAAAATGAAATCTTGCATTGGATCATTGGGTGGAGCACAATAAGTGGTGGGCGATAGAAAAAGTAAACATCTGATGTATTGCAGTCACAGTCACCATTCATAAAAATGCTTACTCTTTTATTCATTTCACGTTACTTAAAAAACATTTTTCAGTAAATATTTTATTATATATTCCACTGTACCATGTGAATCGTAAAACACATTAGAATTAGGCGAAATTGATATCTTTTAAGAACTGGTTGTTTTTTGATAGTATTGAAATTCCGTTCTCGTCGCTTGACAAGGAAATCAAACACGAATAAAGAATTCCTATTTGAGAAAAGTATAAGTATAGGGAAATTTAAACCAATAACAAGGAACATCTTAGAAATGGTTAACTGCACAAAAATTACGTTTGACATGATCAGTGTATTTTAAAGATAAATGTTTTTCTAGTAAGTTTTTTTCTATTTATTGTGGTTTACC
Organism: Hymenopus coronatus; assembly: GCA_030762935.1. Lineage (NCBI taxonomy): Eukaryota > Metazoa > Arthropoda > Insecta > Mantodea > Hymenopodidae > Hymenopus > Hymenopus coronatus. The sequence goes on from CM060897.1 coordinate 37,637,113, forward strand.
AGTTATGCAAAAGTATTTCAGAATGAAGAAGACTTCGGAGACTATTCACATACATTTTAAGACATACATTTTATTTATTATGGAAATGCCTTATGGTATTTGAATTAAAATTGTTAGAACAATTTCTGAGAAAATCAAACTTTTCGAAACATTTTCAATGTTAAGGGTAGTTTGGAGTGGGAGTTTTTTTTTTTTTTAAATATTCGTGTCGCATGTTTGTAAGATGTTGAACTTAAATATTAGCATTGGTATTTAAACCGATTTTGAGTTATGCTGTTCAAAGACACATATTTGTACACACTCAAAATATGCGCGCGCGCTCGCACACATACACGCAGACCTTTTTCTAAAAGTGTTTCTTGGCGGGAACCTTAAAGCGTGTATTTCTAGTGAAATTCAGGATCGAATTTTTGGGTAAAATGCAATTCCTTCTCTACCTGTTATATACGTGGAGGAGAAAGGCAAAATATATTGTTAATCTGCTGCCATTAGCTCCAGATCGAGAAGACCGCATGGACTTACAGGTTTCACCCTCCAGCACTGCACCCCATTCATGACACCTTCGGGCCGAAATGGGGAATGCAGCGGCCGGGCGGTAGGCCAAGGTATCTTGCGGACTGTCGTGCCATGGAGTCATTCTGAGAAAATCAAATTTTTCGAAAATTTTCGATGTAAAACATAGTTTGGGATGGAGCATTTTCTTAAAAATATTCGTGTCGCATCCTTGGAAGATTTTGAATTTAAATATCAAGTTTGGTATTTAAACTGGATTTGAGTTATGCTGTTCTCACACACAACACGCGCGTGCTCTTACACGTACACTCAGATCTTTTTCTAAAAGATTTTTTTTTTGGGGGGGGGAGAATTCAGGGATCCTAAAGCATGTCATTCTAGTGAAATTCAGTGTCGAATTTTGAGTGGAATCCAATATCTTCCCTACCTGTTGTATACGTGGTGCAGAAAGGAAAAAGCTATTGTTAATCTAGTGTCGTTGGCTCACCGCTACTTATCTTTAAAGGGTAACCTGTGCTGGCTCTAAGGAACAATGGTACGTACATAACAAATTCATCTGGAGTATCTCCTAAAATATTAATGTCCCACAAGGTATTCGAACTTGTGACCTTTTGAGTAACGAACCCTCCCTAAGGCATCCATTGACTCGAGGCGACTGCCAGGAAATGTGAATTTTAATGGTGCACATCACGGCTTGCCTCATACACTATTCATATAAAATCCCGTTTCATAATAAAACTAGGACCGGCGGAATTGAAAAGTGCATTTATTTGCCTCATACAGGAGTCTCGCTATCTCCCGCGCTTTGGAGACGCCGAGGGTACAGCAATAATATTTATTTACCCATCGTGCGTTTCGGCCGTACTGATTGCATCTATTTCTCCAGGTATTCTAAACACGCTTAAATTCACATGATGTCACCGTGTACCGGCTGGCGCAAAAGTTACTGGACAATTGGTTAAAAGAAAATAAAGTACCAGCAAGACGTATACAGTGGGAAATTTTAACCCGTTAAGTTGTTATTACCACTTCAAATATATATTAAATCAGTCGGAAAACAGTTTGAATATAAAAAAAAAATCTGATGTGTTCCATTCACATGATTTTCTCTACATCTCTGCAAAAATATTATTAAAAAGCTTATGCTTCTATTTTCTTCATGCTAATCGAGACGAAAATGGCAGAAATAGTCTTATTACTTGCTTCCTTGTAAGTAGAAGCGAAATAAGGGACCATAGGTTAAAGTGATAGTCAAAAGCTAGTTGCGTTGTGACTGAAGTTCCTTTGTTTGTATGGACAGGAGTTGACAAAGTCCTGTGTGAGAAAAGTGTAAGATTTTTAAAGCTGAAACCAAAACAAGTAATATCTACAAAACGATCAACTCCATGAAAAAATGTATATAACATAAATTGTGTGTTTTAATATGCTCTACGTTTTTTGTGTGGCAAGTTTCTGTCCATCTATTACGGTTTAACGGTTATGCAAAATTCCGTAAAATTCATCCTCAGAGCCAATTCCCGGAAAATTCAAGATATACATTTTATTTGTCAGGTAAATATCTTTATTATACAATACTTTATCAAAATCGTTAGAGCCATTTTTGAGAAGATCAACATTTTCGAAAAAAGGTCCATGTAAATAGTAGTTGGGAGTGGGGGGATTTTTCTCAAAATCTTCGTGTCGCATCCCAGGAAAATACTGAAAATAAATACCAAGTTTGGTATTTTAACGACTTTTCGTTTTTGAGTCATCGTGTTCACTGACACACGGACACGCACATACACGGACCTTTTTCTGAAAATTCTTTTCTTTTTGGATACAGGGGACCTAAAAATGTATTTCCGTTGAAATCGCGGTATCAAATTTTTGGGTGGAGTGCAATATCTTCTCTGTACACTATGTACATAGTACGTGTAGAGAAAGTAATAATTGTAAGTATTGCGTGTATTTATAATGTAACAGAACTTCAAGTTTTGCCCAGTGACCAGTAACTTTTGCCCCAGCCTGTATATTGAAGCAATCTCATATAATATGTTCACCTAATTTTCTGTACCCAATATCATGTGCTTTATCATCTAATGTGAACAATAATTTTTTTCGAACGATATTACTTATTACTTTCTCTAGCCCGTATGCACAATGCACATAGAGGATAGAGAACGTATTTTACTTCAACCAACAATTTCATAACGAGATCTCACCGAAAATAAGTTTATTGAGATCCCCTGAATCCAAAACAATTTTAAAAACATGTCCGCGTGTGTCTGTGGATAGCATAGCTCAAAAACGAAAACTTTTTGGTATTTAAATTCAATATCTTCCAAGAATGCGACACAAAGATTTTCAAGAAAATTCCCCTACCCCAAACTGCACTTTACATGAAAAATATTTTGAAATGTTTATCTGTCACAAAAATAGCTTTAGCGGGTTTTTATTAAAGCTATTTACATCCCGAATAAAATGTAAATCTTAAATTTTCTGCCTATGGCTTCTGCAGACCTGCTCATTCTGGAAGCACTTTTTTGAATTTTGCGTAATAGGTAAACCATAAGAGATACACAAAAACTTAATATATAAAACTTTAGATCTCATTAAAACACACAATTTATGTCATATACATTTTTATTGCAGATTTGACAGTTTTTGAGATAATCCTTGTTATTGGTTTCAATTTTAAACTACGCATCTTCTCAAACGGGGTCACCTTTCGTTTCATCTGCTTTTTTTTTTTTTTTTTTTTTTTTTTTTTTTTTTTTTTTTTTTTGAAGTGCAAAGCAAACCGAATTTCAATTGTTCACATATCGATCGGGTTTTAAAAGATTTGACTAAACCTTTAGTCTAGTATATTCCCTTATTTCTTTTCTACTTATAAGGAACTAAGTAGTAAGACCAATTGTGTTTGTATTTATCTTGTTTAGCATGATGTAGAAAGAAAAATATGATTTTGTAAGAATTGTTTGCAGAAGAGGTAGAAAAAGTCATGTGAATGTAACACATCAGATTTTTAAAAACATTTCCGTTTGTCTGAGGGCAAGATAGCTCAAAATCGAAACGTCGGTTAAATACCAAACTTAGTATTTAAGTTCAGTATTTTCAAGGATCGAAACGAAGATATTGAAGAAAATTCCTCACCACAACTACTTTTTACATGAAACATTCTTCGAAAATTTGATTTTCTCAAAAATGGCTCTAACGTTTTTATTAAAATGTCATATCTTTAAGGTATTTTATGACAAACGAAATATTTATCTTGGGAATAGCCTCTGAAGACCTGTTCATTCTGGACAATTTTATAACTTTTGCATAACTGCTAAACCGTAAGAGACAGACAAAAACTTACTCCATAAAAAGTGTAGATCTCATTAAACACACAATTCATGTCATATACAATTTTTTTTCTGTAGAGTTAACCGTTTTTTGAGATGTTCCAAGTTATTGATTTCAGTTTTAAAGTATTTAAATTTCACTCAAACGGGAGACATATTTTTTTTCGTCTCTATTTTATTTAGTTCTAGCAAGCAAAGAGAAGCGAATTTCAATTGTTTCACTTAGCGAACGGCTTTTTAAAGAACTGACTATTGCTTTAACGTACTGTATTCCCTTATTTACCTTCTGCTTGCAAATAAGCAGGTAATAAAGCAAATTCTAAATACGTTTATCTTGATTAGCATGACATAGTTAAAAAAACAATCTTTTGTAAGGAATTTTGTTTGTGGAACAGCTAGAGTAAGTCATGTGAATAGAACACACCAGAATTTTTCCCCATTTCCTACTCAAGCAATCATGAATGTGAAAATGAAATTCTTGCATGTTTTATATTTTTACCACAAGCGTTATTTAGTATACGTTGATACGTTGGTAAGCGATTGATACAGATCGAGGAAAATGTTTATTTTTTCCTTTTTCCGAAATTTCGTCATGCGCTTACCTATGTGGTTGCATTTTTTGTATTTTTATATAAATTGAATCACATTGAGAAATTAGCTGCGAAGCGGTGCTGGGTAGGATTTCTCCGGTTTTCACCCGCCATTCATTTCACCAATTGATCCATAATTCTCCTTCCCGTAATCCATTGCACCATCATTTCTTATCCTCCGCTTCCTCACTGTTATACCAGGCGTTGGGCTGATTAGTCATCCTGGCCTCTCTGATCCAGAACCTCTGCTCCTCAACAGGCGCATCCTTGGAAGATACTAAACATAAATATTAAGTTTGGTATTTAAGATCTTTTCGTTTGGAGCCATGCTGTCTACAGTCACACACACACACACACACACACACACACACACACACACACACACACAGAGAACATTTTCTAATAATATTTTTGGACCCAAGGGACCTCAAAACATATTTCCTGTGAAATTTTGACATCAAATTTTTGAGTGGAACACAAAGGCTTCTCCAGTTACTATGTATATTGTCTGTACATATGTGCTAGAGAAAGTAAACATGTAGATCTATTTAACAATCTATGTTAAATATGTATTTTTGTTCAGTTAATCATTTCCGAGATATTCCTTGTTATTGGTTTGAACGTTTTAATACTTAGCTTCTTCTTTCTCTGTTTACCGTTCTTGTACGTAAGCCTTACACTCCTCACGACTTAAAAGTTAACGCCTGGGCTCAGACACCTGCTGAGCAAATACTCTGGAGAAGAGAGAAGCCAGGATAGTTGATCAGTTCCATGCCTGGCATGAAAGTGAGGAAGTAGTTGACATGAAATAACGGTGAAATGGATGAAATTAAAGGTGTTTATGGAGCAATCGTTGGAAGGAATGACGGGGAAAATCGGAGAACGCGGAGGAAACCCATCCAGACGCCGCTTTGTCCAACACAAAACCCGTGGGATCGAACCCGGACCTTGGTGAGTGTCGAGCGGTCTATCCACTCTGCCATAGCGCCGCCTACAATACTCCTGCTTTCCTCAAATGGAAAGATTTTCGTTTTCTCTCTCTTTTATGTGCATTTTTTTACTTTCTCTAGCCCATATATACGATATACATAATGGATAGAGTAGGTATTGTTTACCACCCAAAATTCGATACCAAGATTTCATCGAAACATATGTTTTGAGGCCTCTGACTCCGAAAAATGCGTTTTAGAAAAAAGTCCTATGTGTTTATATGTCTGAGTATCTGTGGGCAGCATAGCTCAAAAACGAAAAGTCTGTTAAATACCAAACTTGGTATTTAAGATCAATATCTTCCAAGAATACGACACGGAGATTTTCAAGAAAACCCCGCCCACTCCCAACTACCCCTTTATATGGAACATTTTTAGAAAATGTTTATTTTCTCAAATATGAGTAACGATTTTGATTGAAATGCCGTATATTAAAGTTATTTACATCACAAAAAAATGTATATTTTGAATATTCTTTAGATAGCCTCTGAAGAGCTCTTATTCTGATTGAGTTTAACAGAATTTTGTATAACAGTTAAACCGTATGAGATAGACAAAAACTTACTACACAGAAATGTAGATTTCGTTCAAACACACAATTTATGTCATATACATTTTTATAGTAGATTTGACCGTTTTCGAAATATTCATTGTTATTGGTTTCAATTTTTAACTTAACTTTTCTCAAACGGGACTATGCAAAGCAAACCGAACCTCAAATGTTTCACTTAGGGACCAGCTTCTAAAGGATTTGACTATCGCTTTTGCCTAATGTATTCCCTTATTTCGCTTCTACTTACAAGTAATAAGACCAATTCTGCTAATGTTTGTCTAGATTAGCATGACGTGCATAAAATAATAAACTTCTGTAAGAAAAAATTGTTTTAGGAACATATTTTCTCTCTCTTCCTCTTAAGCGATGACTCTTTGCTAAACACAGAGCAACTCAAAGCGTGCAAAGCAATATAACTCATCTAAGAGGGCAAAATAATATAATAACACTCTTAATGATACCTTATGGTACCGCCTTATTTTTAGCGGATAAACATTTAATGTTACTGTAACCAACGTACAAGTGGTAAATAAGCATTTTCTTTTGTTTGCCTGCAACAAATTTAGCCAATTGCTAATTAATTGACGCATATGTTACAAATTATTTATTACAATATTTGTGCAAAATATGCAGCTTCAGAACGTAGTTTTTAATATTTTCTACTATATTATAATGGTAGTTATGAGGTTAAAAGGGCGATGCGAAAAGCCGAGTTCGTCCATGTCGTTGACCTTTTCAAATTTAACTGTCTTTCTTTTGCTATTCACCCGCCCCCCCCTTATATGGAAAACTTTCACCCTCCAAAACTTAAAAATCAGCGCCTGGGCCAGACACATTTTGAGGAGCATACAGAATAGACAGGATGAGTGATCAAGCCAATGTCTGATGTGAGAGTAAGGAAGAAGATGATATGACGTGAAATGAATGAAAGGAAAGGATATTATGGAACTGGTGATGCAATGAATGGCGGAGGAAACCGGAGAAAGCCCTCCCAGACGCCGCTTTATTCACCACAAATCTCACATGCAATCCTCTAGAATCGAACCTTAGGCGTTGGTGAGGGTCGAGCCAAATCTAATTACTCTTTCCGAACTCTGCCGAACTTGCAAGCTATTGCTAACGTCGTTTATCTGAATTTTTATGGGTGTCATATTTCTAGATTTTATGTTATCTTCAGTGACGTAGCATCGGAGATTCCTCTATATCACATGTCATTTTAAGAGTTTTTCCTCCTGTGAAACCGTCCTTCGTTCATCGATCCGTGGAGAGGAATGCCAGCTTTGGAAGAGAAAACATCCCCTTCCTTAAGGGACATTACAAATTTAATATCCGAGCAGCATTCAGTCGGAGCTCATAAAAATAGTCTAACAGTAGGAAAGCCTGGACTGTAGGAAAGACAATTAAGGTGTGATAACGTCTGTATGAAGCAAAGGATGGAGGTCAGAAGAGAATGTGAAGCCGTCAGAGGATGCGAAAACATAAATTGAAGATTAGAACGCAGTACCAAAATTACATTTTTGAGGTTAATGCCTGGGATCGTAAATGTAATGTAGATAATAAAGGAGCGCTGCATGAACATAATTGAAATCTGACATTATGAAACATTTTCATTTGTCAGTCAAAATCCAATGCAACTCATGCGATAAGTCTGTACACTCGTGAGCATTAAAAGTGGCCAATTCCCTTAGACTTTAATAGTGTTTTTCTGTCCGTAAGATTTTCACCTTCAGATAACCAAAACTTTGATTCCTATCAGCAGGTATCAATTCTTTGTGGCTTTCCTGTAAAACGAACAGGGACATAAGAACTAATCAATGAATTATGTTTGTTATAATCATTGTGAATGGAAGGGTGGGTCGTATTACGTCTCTAAGAAAGGGTTTCGCAGCAATGAAGGCTAGACCCAGACCTGGGGAGCTTGCTCTCGACGGTGTGCAAACAGTGGGAAGTAAGCGAAATTATCAGAATGAAAATATATATGCAAATATTTTGCAGCCCATTAAACTATTAGAACTAATAATATGACAGATTAGTATTCCTATAAAGCAACAGAGAACACGGTTTGTAGTTTGATCAACTTTGCCAGTACATACCCCAAATTGAGAGATTTTGCAGGCCGTTTGGTTCCATATTGGGGCGGTTAATAGGTCCTCGGTGGAGAAGTGAGCTGTGGATTGGTGTTTTAAAACTGTTTTTAACTGTTTGAATTTGCCGCTGTATAAGGAGTTGGTATCTCTTACTGTTGGTGAAACTGTAATTGGCTAGTTGCGCCAGACTTAATTCTTAGAGCGTTAAGTTTATTTATCGGCAGCGGTTTACTTATTGTGTACTACTTTGCCACGTTTTCTGTATTTTTTCTGCCAGCTTCAGTCGGTGAGTACGAAATACTTAACCTCCATACTTGGATGGTAGGATGTGATAATAAATGAATTGAATTTAAAGATTTCTTGATATATGTAAACTTTTATTTGTTAACTTTGGAAACAATGTGATACGTTAAGGCACGCTATTTTAACAACTCCTCTTTTCAAATAACTGGTCACATATATACAGTATAATGTGTACTTACAATCAAGCTCTTCTTGTTAAATAATACAATGCTTTAATGTTTACTTAATCGTCACATAAGAAGTCTCGATTGGCGAGATTAACTCTTTACTTCCTCATCCCTGGCGTCTCTCTCATTGACTGCGTCCCGGAAGCTTATTAAAAATGTTACACATATACACAATAGTTGAAGGTCAATGTTTTATACATTGTGATGTGTCGTCTCCATGAGAACAGCAGATTTCCTTATTTACATTTCGTGAAATACTAATTTATAATACATTTTTATACATCCATAATGATTTAAAATTAATGCATTTATATAATTTGCATGAAAATGTTCTTATACATAGCTAATATTTCATAAACAATATTTTGTTTCACTCTATTCTTATGCTTTGTTACCGGTATAAACAATTTATAGCATCCGGTATCTGTTTACTTTTTATTATTATTCTCCTTCTCCCATATTACTGCTTTTGATTCTATTTTATTATAATTATGTTTTTCTAAGCACCATTTTATAGCTGTATATTATGCATTATAATATGTTGTATACTTTACATAACCTTGGCTAAAATCACTCCATTTCAGGCTAATTTCGTGCGTATCGTGAGGCGATGACGTCACGTTACCATTTTATACATACAATTCTTTGTCTTACATTGCGAAACCTTATATTACATATTTTATAACATTCTTTTAGGGCGGTATTGTTCTATTTTCTCTTGACCTGGTTTACTTAACACTAAATCCTGCGTCAATATATACATGTTGAAAGGTGGACTATAAGAGTGATACACGTTACAATTTAAAAGATGATACTATCAATACTGCGTCGCTCTGTGTCTACAAACAAGCCTGACCTTGGTAAATTGGAGTCGAGAAAAATGTGTCAGTGTTCTGTTGCTCACCCGAGAGAAAAAACATGTTTGTAAAGATTCATTTCAGACAGAAAGACTACAAAACATATTTCGGTGCTCGGCCACTCGCCTTTAATTGTTTAGTTCCGCCACTGTTATACTTTGCATGCCAAACAAAAGCTTTGATAACAGCTCTAGGTAGAACGTGCAGACGCCACACTTCCCCTCCGTTTACCAGCTCCCCAGGGCTGAATAAACCCATTAAACATTATTTGGCATTCTGAAAGAAAGAATGAAGGATTATTTGCATGTGTCGCAGACTAGACAACAAATACGACACGTACGTTTATGAAGGCTTTCATCAGCGACAAGTAGACGAAGATTAAAGTTATGGCCGTTACCGATTGCAAATAACCAAACCGATATTAAGAAAACGGTAGTATTGCATGAGAAAACAACATTTATGTTGTAAAGTTGCCCACATTTTGGGGAGGTAATTTATCCTGCCTAAATATTGCTAGAATTACGCTCGTAAAAATGAAGTGGTCACATTTGTAGAGGATGGGACGAAGTTTGGTCAGTGCCAACACAGGCAGCTCCTTTCTATTATGGACCACATTTATGCACGTGAATAGCGCACTATATAAACTAATAACTACTGGTACACAATAAGAAATTAATGAAACCATGCGCACACTATGCTGAACAAGACGGTATTGCCAAACCAGTCCAGTGTGATTGGCAGGCTGAGGGCAGCCCGAGGTGTGTTAGACGTGTCCCTGTTCTCAGAGAGAACTTAACCACGTTCTGACGGGATTGTGGGTTTTGTAGGATGGCGGGTGTGTATTGGGGTTGTGGAGTGATTGCCAAACCATCCAGTAGGCTTCATATTAAGCACATTTAGCAACAGTGACTAAGGTCAGATTTCCCGAATATCTTAATTGTCACGTGACTAGTCACCTCTCAACTGCTGCTATGGTGAAATAGGCGGTTGTTCGCTACAAAGTATTTCCTTATTTATCATGTATATTTACACCAATATATCCGAAGATAATTGTAAAATTTATACATTTTCATAGCCGCAAGAATTAAATGCAGTACGTAACAAAAATTAATGCATCTAAAATACACGTAAATTTGTAACAGCAAATAACATACAGAAAGATCCTTCGTTTTAAACCCGCGTCTCGAATGACGAAAGTACATACATCTGTCACATCGGAGTGTTTGTATAGCTATTATCGCTTTCAAAGGTCAGGGGAAAGAGGAGGGGAATTGTGCGTGGAATGTATGATTATCATCTGAGCAAGGTTGTAAGAAACAAGGATTAGTATTGCACAAGAGTGTGTTTTGATTGTATCCAACACACCTCAAACAGACTAAAATTATGGTTTTAAGGTTGACACATGTAGCTCAGTAAATAACGTCTGTATTTTACCTCAAAATGCCTATTTTGGTAGCATCTTACACTCTCTACTGTAGTAAATAAGAGAAATATTGCATTTCACCCAAAAGTCTAGATTGAGATTTCATGGATATTCACGTTTTAAGACAGTGTGTCTATGTGACTGCGCATATCTGTGAACAACATAACCCCAAAACATAAATCAGATAAATACAAAATTTGTTATTTATGTTTTCTTCCAAAGATTACATACGCAGATTACCTATAAAATAATAATTACAATAACAATAATAATAATGATAATGATGATAATAATAATAGTAATTATAATAATAATGACAATTTCCTTTTCATGGAGCATTTTTCTAAATTGTTTATTTCATCATAAACGGTTTTAAATTTTTCATTAAAATAATATATATTAACCTATTTAGATACATTGTCGTATGAGTAGGACGCTGGAAGTACTGTTACAAAAACCTGATTTTTCTCTAATGTTGTAGAGGTCGTGAGGCGACACAAGAGAAAAGCATTAAGTTGAGCAGTGGCAACTCTTTACCTGAAGGGATGATGGTGGGAGAAGTTGGTCCAACATGTGTGATAAGCTGGATCGCAACCAAAACTAAACATATCGACATTCCTTCAAGCAAAACATTCCGTTTGAAACTCTATATATTGTTAACGTAATATATGTATAAAATTAGCTTTATAAAACAAAGTGATTTCACTCTAATTATAGATATGTGCCTACAATCATTAATTTCATGTGAACTGGAATAATTTTTTAACTCTGCACGCTGTTATGGTTGTGTTATTCACGCCAAGCTGTCATCTCTATTACCCCACTCAGCCGTTGCAGAGAGGGAGGGAAGGAAAGGAAGACTTGTTCATGTTTCACTTCACGACCTATATAGTGTATTTTGGCTGTATTTATTTCTTGGAGGCGTTGTTTGTTCCAATATCTTGCATCATTGAGAGGAATATATCGAGAACAGATTTTTCTGTAAGAGCCTGCATTAGCGATAATCGCTTTTATATAATAATATATACACAATACATACAATTTAGACTAATATAACATTGCAAAATAACAAATGAGTCAGCTTACCTATCGACTTTAGAGCCTTATAACAAGGTGTAAATAAAATGTGAGGAGATAGAATAAAGGACAATATGTAAAACAATGCTATCTAGAAACAATATGTAGTCCCAATATACTATAAATAGGACGGCCTGTAACCTTGTTCAAAAGTGTGATTTATTTTTAAATGCTAATTTTTATGTTTCTAATGGTTAATTTAATTGAGTTTCTACTGAAAGATGTTTACCATTTTGTATTTTGGGACTTATGGGTTTTAGATGTTTACATAACAAATAAAATGTATCTCTTGAAATGTTTGGGAATATTTTGTGAAACACACTTCATTCAGAAGGAATTTTGTATAATATTATATAATCGGTAGTCGCCTATTGTCATATAGTGGCTACCATGCTAGCCTCTAAAACTCTCGATAATAGGTTCAAACCTGCCGGAGGGTGACGGATTTTTTTGGACGAAAAATATCTTAAAATAGCTTCCTTCCGAAGGGATGTAAAGCCGGTGGTCACGTGTAATGCTTATTTGCACACGTAAAAGGATTCCATACCTTACAAGTAGAAGGTTCCTGCGCAAAATTCCGCCATTTCGCATCGTGATTTCGTCCTACAGTGACATCTGTGGGCGAAGAGCTGAAGTCTGTCACCATGGCGCTTGGCGAGGAACTCACGAACTAGAAAATCAAATCCGATCATGGAAACATTGTAACGATGCCCTATGCTCCACTTAGGAGTTACAGGAAACAACTAACTTACATCAAAGTGTTACGGTTGTTTAGATCTCTAAAACACAGATACCTTTACTACAGGCATTTCCGAGATATCCTTTATACCCTTTATTAATGATTGTCATTCTTTTAAACTTTGAATTCTTTCTCGCGATTTCATAAAAACAATATTGAATTTTAAGGTTAGCATATAATGTCCAATTCTTAAGCATTTGACTATCGCTTAAATCTACTGTATTCCCCTAATCCCCTTATGCCTACAAGAAAATATCGTTTCTGTAAAAGTATATCTCAATTAGCACAAAGGAGATCGAATAATAAGCCTTTGTAAGAACAACCTGCTGAAGAATGGGTAGAAAAAGTTATGTGAATATATTACATCGAATTTTACTTTATATGCAACGTAGTATGTACAAATTCGGTACAGAAGGTAGATATTCATTTCACACAAAAAATATTATGTCGAGATTTCGCCAGATATATCAATTTTGAGGTCCCCTAATTTCCCTTTCCCAAAAATAATTTTTAGAGAAAATAGAAGAAAAAAAAAAAGATCTGCGTGTCCGTATGCTTGTGAACAAGACAACTTAAAACCGAAAATTCTATTAAATACCACTCTTGGAATATAAATTCAGCAACTTCCGAGATTTCGACACGAAGATTTTCAGGAAAATACCCCAGCTCCAACTATCCTTTACATGGAACATTTTCGAAAATGGTGACATTTTTAAAAACGGCTAATTATTTTGATTAAAATGCCATATTTTATTCATATTTTCATGACAAAATATATATATCTTGGATTTTCCGGGAATAGCCCCTGAAGACCTCTTTATTCAGGATGATTTTTGCATAACTGGTAAACCGTAAGAAATAGAGAAAAAATGTAGACCCATTAAAATACACAATTTATGTAATTTACATTTGTATAGAATTAATGTTTTCTGAGATAGTTACTATTAGCTTAAATTTTAAATTACTTAAACTTTTCTCAAACGGAAAGTCGTCATTCGTTTCATATCTCTTTTTCTTTAGTTCTGACCATGCGAAAAGAACCGAATTTCAATTGTATCACGTAGCGACCAGCTTTTAAAAAAAATGACTATCGCTATAGCCAGTGTATTCCCTTATTTCGCTTTTAACTACAAGGAAGCAAGTAATAAGACCATTTCTGCTAATGTTTTTCTCGATTAGAATGAAGTAAGCAGAAGAATACATTTTTGCAAAAATAGCTAGTTGCAGAATAAGTAATGGAAACTTGGGATGTTTACACATAATTAGTTATTATGTAACTTAGTTTACAAGAGAACCCAAAAACAAAAGCTACCTGTAGTGTCAGCTGAGATTGTAATGTGCAACATAGAGGTGTCGTGTGGAGAGATGCATATATTGATTCCACTTACAGTTTCACGTTATCGGTTGTTCCGTTAAAACCTCAGTAACAAGTAGCGCATTGCACAAGAGCGCGTGACGTTAGCATTGTGTGCTGTTGTGGAACTACAGGCACGAATACGTTTTATTGCGCTATCGTTGCTGGTATGCAGAATACGCAATGTTCCTGCAGCACCAGCAACAATTCTGCCAACCATGATTCTCTTTCTGTATTTTTAAACCTTTTCAAACGAACTACGAGGGGGCGATCAATAAGTCCTTAGAAAAAGATGGAAAAACAAATTATTTTCTCTAACCCGCATGTACAATGTACATAGTGGATAGAGAGGGTATTGTACTCCACCCAAAAATTCGATGTCGAAATTTAACCGTAAGTAGATGTTTTGGAATCTCCTGAGTCCGAAAAAAAGCATCTTTAGAAAAGGTCCTGTGTGTGTGTGTGTGTGTGTGTGTGTGTGTGTGTGTGTGTGTGTGTGTCTGTGGACAGTTTATCTCAAAAACGAAAAGACCATTAAATACCAAACTTGGTATTTAGATTTAGTAGCTTCCAAGGATGCGACACGAAGATTTTCAAGAAAACTCCCCCACCACAAACTTCTCTTTACATTGAAACATCTTCGAACATTTTGATTTTCTCAAAAATATCTAACGATCTTGATTAAAATCCCGTATATTAAAGATATTTTCATCCCAAATAAAATGTATATCTTGGATTTTATGGGAATAGCCTCTGAATACCTCTTTATTCTAGATGAGTTTTGCCGAATTTTGCTTAACTGCTAAACCGTAAGAGATAGACAATAACTTACTGCACAAAACATTTAGAGCTCTTTAAATCACATAATTTATGTCCTTTATGTTTTTGTTGTTGAGGTAACCGTCTCCAAGATATTTCTTATTATTGGTTTAAATTATAGAGTACTTATACTTTTCTCAGACAGGTAGTGTGCTATTTTCTTTTGTTCTACTTCTAGCCAAGCAAAGGAGCTATTTAAACGACAATCATATAACGACAGCTTTAAAAAGATTTGACCATCTCTTTAGCATAGCACATTCCTTTAGTTCCCTTCTACTTATAATGGAGAAGGTAATAAGAACATTCTGCTAGCGTTTATTCGATTAGCAAGGTGTGGAAAGAAGATAAATCTTTTCTAAAAGAGTTGTTTATAGAGCAGCTAGAAATTCATGTGAGTGTAACGCATCAGATCTCCTTTTAGCTCGATATAATATTCCCAAGCGTTTCTCCAACTGTGTTAAGTCTTCCAAAAAGTAGGATTTCAGAAGATCGTCAAAATAGGCATCTGCTTGGGAGATGACCACTTAGTTAGAGGTGGATCGTTTTCCGCCTAGCCCATTTTTCAAGTTTGGAAATTAAACAAAGTCACTGAGGGCCAAATCTGGTGAATACGATGGATGTTGTAATAGTTAATTCTATAATTTTCGCCATTGAAACCGCGCAGGTGTGCACCCTTGCATTGTCTTGATGGAAAAATCTGTTTCTTTGCCAGATGAGGGCGTTCTTTTTCTTGATTTCTCCGTTCAACCGCTGCAATAATGATGCATAACACTCTCCATTTCTCGTTATTCCTTTCTGCAGGTAATCAATGCAATTCCGCGTGCATCCCAAAAACCGAGCCCATCAGATTTCACCATCTTTGCCTTCTTCGGAGCCGATTTGCCTTTAAAGACCCACTATTTCAATGTGCTTTTGTCTCTGGAATGTAGTATTGTATCCATGTTTCATCCCCAGTTATGTATCGACGCAAAACTTCGTCAGGATTGCAACGTAAAAGTGCCAAACCAGCTTCCTAATCGATCACACGTTTGCGTGTATTCTCCATTTGTTTTTGAGAGAGCAAACATGACACCCATCTTACCAAGACCTTAATCAGACATAATTTGGTGCAAAATTGAGAACACTATACCTTGAGATATATCTACTATTTCGTGAACTTTGATTCGTCGATCACACAAAACCACATCCTGGATTTTGTCAATCATTTCTACTGGACGTCCGGAATGATGCTAATCATTTCTGGGTGTATTCATTTTTCCAATTGTAAATTGTTGCAAATCCAGGAGCAGATGTGCCATGAATTCATCTAACTTGGCTTTTATCTCTTTCGGTGTTAAGCCTTTAAAATAGAAGTGTTTAAATACCGCAAAAAAATCGTTTTTTTTCCATCTTTCTAAATAAGCACAAGATTATTGATTCAATCGCCTATGACAATGAAACCAGTCTATGGATATAGCTGAAACTTTAACTTCCATCTAGTAAGAGACAATGGTTTCTAAATACAAATGTCTTTCGATTTTTCTTGGATTTTCTAAGGGCTTATTGAACGCCCCTAATAAGATGAATTCCTGTTTTCCCCCTCTCAAATTTAAACAATGCTGTTAATGTGTGTGTGTGTGTGTGTGTGTGTGTAAATATTACGAAGTAGTGTTGCGCACTGCATCCGTTGACTTATTGTACGTCAGATCCCTCCCTGAAGGAGAGGATGAGATGAGTGTAATTTCAAAGGGCAGCCGACATCCGGACAGGGAGACATCCACCGTGGAGGGTCCCTAACATTTCAAAGTACTTCTTTATCTCGACACGGGGAACGCATCCCGCTGCTGAGACTGTATTTCCATCACCTCCTCGAAATGGCGTCGCTGCTGCCGTCCTCATCGACACTAACCCTGAAAGAAACCGGCTGGAATTGAAATGAAAATGAAATGAAGGAGCAGGAAGTTTGGGGGAATGAAGAAACCTCCCCAGCATTCGCCTAGTGACACAGGAAAACCTCCGAAAAACCCATGGGTCAGAGAGACCGGCCGCGGGAAACCGAAACCCACAACAAGCTGCCAAATTATTCACAAACATCCATTGACGTGTAAATATTCACATGCCTTTATCTACTTTTTCGCAACAACCAATTCTTACTGAAACTAATTCCTCTATCTAGTTCATACTAACCGAGATAAGCATTAACAGAAATTCTTTTATTATATAATATTTCCTTGAATGTAAGCGAATAAGCGAATACAACAGGTCAAATCGATAACAATACCTTTTAAAGAGCAGGTCACTATATGATTGAAATTCCCTTTTATTTCCATCGTTAGGATAGAAAATGTAAATTACATCTTCCCATTTGAGAAAAATGGAAAACATTTCGACATAAACTGCGTGTTTTAACGAGATTTACATGTTACTTTCTCCATTTCATACATAGTACATGGATAGAGAAGGTATCGATTTCACCCTAAAAGTCGATACCCAGTTGTCACGGAAAATACAGTTTTGAAGAATCCCTGAATCAAAAAAAAAAAAAAGAAAGATATTTTCAAAAAGATCCGTCAGTGTGTATGTTTATCCAACTTTGTATGTGTGCTTGCGTGCGTGCGTGTGTGTGTGTTTGGATAACATAACACAAAAACGAAAATTCAGTTAAATCAAAATTTGGTATTTAAGTTGAGCATTTTCCAAGAATGCAATACGTAGATTTTAAAGAAAATTGCCCAACAACAAAGCCCCCTTTACATGGAACATTTTTCGAAATTTTCGATTTTCTAAAAAATGGCTTTTATGATTTAGATTAAAATTCCGTATATTAAAATATTTGCATGGTAAATAAAATGTGTATCCTGAATATCTTGAGATAGTTCCTGAAGTCTTGTTGATTCCGAATGACTTTTACATAACTGGTAAACTGTAAGAGATAAACATAACCTACAGCACAAAAATGATGGAGATCTCGTTAAAACACACAATTTATGTCTTGTAATTTTTTTTTTATTTTACTTTAGAGCTAGCAATTTCCGAGATATTTCCTGTTATTGGTCTCAATTTTAAAATAGTAAAACACTTTTCTTAATCGGGAATTTGTGTTTCCTATTTCTTTTGTTTTACTCCAGGTCAAGCAAAGAAATCCATATCTCATTCACATAGCAATTAGTTTTCAAAATATTTCACTATATTTAAATCTAGTGCATTCCCTTATTCTGCATCTAAGACATTCCTAATAATTTTTATCTTGAGTAACATGATGTAGATAAAAGAATAATCTTTTGTAAGAATAGATTGTTGCAGACCAGTTACATAAAGTCATTTGAATAGATTGAATACACAACACTTTTTACTTTCTCTATATGCACTATGTACATAGTGTATAGAGAAGGTATTGCACTCCACCCAAAAGTTCGATACCGAGATTTCACCGGAAATATATGTTTTAGGATCCCCAATATTCAAAAATAGCATTTTCACAAAAAGGTCCGTGTGTGTGTGTGTGTCCGTGTGTCAGTGTGTCCGTGTGTCTGTGAACACGATAACTCAAAAACGAAAAGTCGGTAAAATACCAACCTTGGTATTTAAGTTTAGTACCTTCCAGGGATGCGACACGAAGATTTTGAGAAAAATTTCCCCACCCCCAACTACTTTTTACATGGAACTTTTTTCGAAAATTTTGATTTTCTCAAAAATGACTCTAACGATTTTGATTAAAATTTCATATATTAAACACATTTACCTGACAAATAAAATGGATATCTTGAATTTTCTGGGAATAGCCTCTGAAGAGTAGTTTGTTCTGGATTAATTTTACTGAATTTTTGAATAGCTGCTAAACCGTAAGAGATGGACAAAAACTTACTAAACCAAAAATGTAGAGCACATTAAAACACACAATTTATGTTATATACATTTTTTTCGTGGAGTTCGTCGTTTTTGAGACATTCCTTATTTTTGGTTTCTGCTACGAAAAACGTATACTTTTCTCATACAGGAACTTGTCAACTCCTATCCATATAAACAAAGGAACTTCATTGACATAGCAACCAGCTTTCGACCATCACTTTAATCTATGGTAGTCCCTTATTTCGCTTCTACTTACAAGAAAGCAAGCAATAAGACTATTTGTGCTAATTTTTTCTGATTAGCATAAAGTAAATAGAAGTTTAAGCTTTTTAAGAATAATTTGTTGCAGGGATATAGAGAAAGTCATGTGAATGGTACACATCAGATTTTTTGTAATATCATTTTATTAATATTGTTTTGAAAGTGGCGTCTAGAATGACGAGAACTTCAGAAGTTAATCTCAGAAATTTCAAAATATATTTGCAATGTAAATATATTTAATATATGGCATCTTAATCAAATTTTCTAAAGCCATCTTTGAGAAAATTGAATATTTCGAAAAAGAAGAAGAAAAAAAAGGAAAGAAAAAGGGTTAGTTTGGGATGGTGGATTTTTCTGAAAACTTTGGTGTTGCATCCATGGTAGATCTAAACTTAAGTACTAAGTTTTGTCCTTAACTGATTTTTCAGTTTTGATTTATGCTGTTCTCAAACAGACACACACATTTTTCTAAAACGGTTTTTATATGTATCAAGGATTCTGAAAACATGTATTTCAAGGATTATGAAAACATGCATATGAAATCTCGGTATCAATTTTTGGGTGGATTGCAATACCTTCACTACGTACAATGTGCATTGTGCATAGTAGAGAAACTAGTATAGTTTATTTACTTTATTTCAGTTCAATACACTGATTTTGCAGTTTAATTTCTACAAGTACCAGTCAACTTAGTTGGAACTTTATCACACAGCATTAATTTTCATTGTTGTCTTCACGTAAAAATTAAAGAAAATAATTTTAAACAAATATCTTGTAGGTACATTTACATAAATTTCTCTTCACTATTCTAAAACTTTCTTAAACAGCTGTTCAAAGATATTTACATCACAAATAAAATGTATATCTTGAATTTTATGTAAAGTGATTGCAAGGTTCCCAACACTCGGAAGGAATTTTATAGCCCTAGATTCAAAAAGCCTTCGAAATTGTTTATTTTCTCTTTAATGTATTTTCTCTTTAATGATTGTTGTCTTTGTTTGGCAGCTAGCTTTTGTTGTGTATGCATGTTCGTTTATCGCATTTCATAATGTTGGCAACGGAGCAATGTGACTCATAAACTTTTGTGATTTGTTAAACAAATCTCCCTTAGAGTCATTAATACAACTATTGAAGAAGCTTTTGGTGAATCAGCGATGGAGAAAACTCAGGTGTAGGAATGGCATAAACGTTTCGGTCAAGATTTTCGAACCCTGAAGAAATTACGGTACATGCGACAAGGGCACTAGAACAGGTATCTGAAAATGGCTCCCAGGACTGTTTCCAGTCTCTTTACACGCGGCGGCAGAAGTGTGTCACTGCGGAATGGAACTATTTTGAAGGAAATTTCGTGTAAATTTCCTTATGGTAATTTGCAAATTCCGGGAACTTTCTAAATGCAGTATGTATAATTTTATATAACCAGTAAATTATAAGAAACAGACATAAATTACCACAGAAAAAACGTTCATTTGGTTGATGTATGCAATTTATTTTAAATAACTTTCGGTTAAAGTAATAATTCTGGAGTTTTTTTTGGGGGGGTGGTAAGTTAACGTCCTCTAACCTGGTTGGTCATATTGGAATTGGTGAAATGATGCTTAAATGACCTCGGGATCCATGAAGCTTAAAGTTACTTGATATTCGTCTTCTCAAGATAAGGAAAACACCGAAAAAATCCTTATCCGGGTAACTGATCGTAAGCAAGATCCGAACTCACGACCTTTTGAATGTGAAGCAGACTCGCTACCACCACACTGCACAGGAGGGCCTCTAGTGTTATTGTAGTTATTCATTTGAATTTATCATAATTTTTAATTTGTTAAAGCCATTCATATATTTCTCGTGAAGTCAGAGAAAGAGTATGGAATTTCAAAGCTTTAGACTCTTGCATGTCCCTACAAGAAATATATATATAAAAAAAAACATTTATGCAAATGTTTATATCGATTAACATGAATTAGATAGAACAACAAACGATAGGGAATAGAGAAAGTAATATGATTGTTATTGTTCCAGAAGTTTCAGTGTAAAGCCTCTATTCCTGGCGCGTAGGCTGAACGCTTTGTAAACCTGTATGTGAGCGGTCCAGGCGTATCCAAGAAATCCATAAATAAACCCTACTTGGGTGTGCAACACAACCCATTATAAAGTTTCCCTGCTCCATAAATCAAGTGTAGAACACAACAAAAGTTTCTGCAGACGCACAAGATGAGATACAATGCACGTCTATTATTCCGGTAAAGTATGTGCAAAAAGCAAAAACTTGTGAGAAACATTTGAAAGTATAACTTCCTTATGTTTCTTTTATACGGAAGAGAACTTGTTTTTTCCAAAGCCGAATAATAATTTTAACATAGAAATATCAGAATTCAATGGAACATACGTATCCATTTATGCCGCCTTATTATAATCATTTCGTCGATTACTTTGAAATAACGTTTTTACTAAATAGAATTGGGGAATAGAGTTTAGGATACACAACGGAGAGGACACCCTGGGCATTACAACGTATGGTTACAATGATGGACTGCGGTTACACCGTCTATAAGAAACAAGGATGGACTAAAGGAACCACAGCAGGATACAGGCTGAAATCAGAGAGGTCACAGCGACGCGTAAATGTCCCAATACCCTTCCCACTTCTATAATTGCCTAGAAAAAATGATGAACCACCCATCCAACCAAGCTGCCCTCTAGTATCCCTTTATACAGCGTCCTCACAAGCTTTCCGGTAATAGATGAGCAACCAATCGCCTACCAACCAGGGAAAATCCGAAAAAGTTTAAGATCAGAGTGGGCAATTGACAGGAATCGATTCCCGGACCTCCCGAACGCCAGGGTCACACGTTACGAGAAGCCAAGTGGCTCGGAGGGGTTTAGGATTATGAAGGTTCTAATAGCATAAATGAGGGGGTCAGTGCAACAGTGGTCTAACCTATCTTTTTAAAAAATGGAGAATAACTCAGTTAAACACACCTGGTTTCTTTAAGAATAACGAAAACCTCATTTTAATCGAACCGATTGTTCACTGACACGTTTCCAGATTATTACACAACACATTGAGTACTGTTAGCATAATGTTGAGATATACCTAACAATTTTTATTAGTGTGGTGCAAATCATTTTCTGGGTTAGACCACTGTTGCGCTGACCCCCTCAAATTATGTCTATTTTAATGAACTCTGATTTATAGTGATATATGTGTTGTATTCTGTCTTCCAGTAACATCACATTTAATAAATGTGAATTAGACTTGACACTTGACTTTAACAAATGACAGATTATGATAAAGTACAAACAACTACAGTGCAAATTTTCTGTTGCAAAATATAAATTGGATCTGTTATTTTCTCCTCACCGAACCCTCTTTCTCATTCAGGAAACTGTAGTGTAGAGATGAGGAGGGTGAATTTAGTAATTAGGTTTTCTGGACCTTGGTTTCATCAAGGGTTTAGTCTTAGTTCAACAGCAATTAATCCTAATATCAAAAGTTTAGAATCATAAGTCATCTTAGTGGATTTTATGTAAGTGTGTCTATGAATGGCAAAATTCAAAAACTAAAAGTTGGATAGCTATCAAACTTAGTATTAAAATGCAATATCTTCTAAGATTGCTATACGAAGATCTTCAAGAAAACCAGCAAACTAAAATATTCCTTACAAGAGTCTTTTCTCATTCTTTGATATTCTTAAAAATGCTTGACAAATGCTTTTCAGAAATGTCATATGTTTATGTTATTTTCAACATAAATAAAATGTTAGCCTTTAATTTTCTGCATGTGAAGTCTTCTTCATTCTGAATGTTCAATTTCCTATAGTTGATTGACGAAAACTCTCTACACAAAACAGACCAGTTCTCGTGAAACACAATTTACTTCAAATAATTTTTATGGCATTAACTATTCGTTATTATTGGTTTGAATTTTTTAATACTTGATACTTGTTTAAAGTGCTGACTCGCATGCGTTTGTTTCAATTAAACAGTCAAAGAGTTTTAAGAAAAATAACAACTCTAAGACTATTACTACTGCTACTGTTACTGCTGCTGCTGTGATGATGATGATCATCATTATTATCATCTTTACGGTTTAGGTCAATCGACCTGATCCATCTTCAAACAGAATTAACATTTGCCCCACCATCTTTTCCTTGGTCTTCCTATTGATCTTCTTCCTTGTGGGTTATAATTATACATCGTTTTTATAACTGATGAAGCTTACTTACTTTGTACATGTTTTCTTGATCTATTTTGAAAGTGTTTTACTATCTCGAAAATAGTTTGTAGTTTTTATTTAGCTCTAAGCTTCACTTCTTTTCTTATCCAGCAGCGTATATCCTGCTGAAAATTTTAAAAATCTCATTTCAGCTACTACAAGTCTTCTTTCATCTTCCTTCTTTCCTTCCCTAGCAACCAGCTTTTGCTGACGTATAGCAGAGCTGGTAATGCCATAAAAGTTCAATAAGATATCTTTTCGTAAAGTTCTTCCTAAAGTGTGACGTATGGTTCCACAAAAATAATTAAAAGTATTTGGTTCCTAGAGGTTACATTACAGCCCAGGTGTTTAACTGTTCTGTTATTTTATCATCTATTAAAATGTGGCTTTAATTGGCTGGAAGCCCAAAAAATGCCATTACTTGCTTATTCTCTATTGGTATTTTTATGTTATAATTGTTGGCTACCTCATTTATTTTATTGGTTATTGATTGTAAATAGTTTTCTTACCGGCCTATAATGACCTGGTTATCTTTAAATAAAAGAGTTGTAAAGTTTACATTGTCAATAATAAAATATATAATACCATTAACCAAGTTCTTATTATCATAACCATATAAATATTTAAAAATAAGTATGAGTGACACGGAACATCTCTTTTAAACTTTTTGATTCATTTCATACATTTTTTTCTTTATAATTGGTGTTTTTATTTGGTTTCTATTGTTTTTACTTCTTATAGCACGTATGTACCCATACAATGTACATAGTAGATAGAGAAAGTATTGCATTCCACCCAAAAAATCCATACGGGATGTACGGAAGTATAAGTTTTGAAATAGCTTGAAACCTCCCCCCCCCCGAAAAAAAAAGTATTAGAAAAATATCCGTGTGTATGCGTGTGTTTGGGCAGCATAGCTCAAAAACGAGAAGTCCGTTAAATACCAAACTTGGCATGTAAGATCAGTATCTGCCAAGAATGCGACACGAAGAATTTTAGGAAAATCACCGCATTTCCAATAATATACACACTTTATAATTCTCTGAGACTCTAACTGAAACCGTATTAAAACGCGTTCACTTATAACTGAAACTGAAATTTCGCATATCACGTTTCTTCGTAAATAATCTGTAAGACGGACGAACTGTGGAGAACAACAATGTACTACTACCTAAAGACGAACTGAACTATACAGCAAATAAGGGCGAACTGTGTGAGAACTTACGTCTCTGTAGAATACATATCCTTGTTCTGCCTAAGCATTAAAACTGTGCCCTATTTGGCTTGTTTTCCCCGCTCCCAGTAGCGTCTCTTTTCATGAGCCTATTTCACTTAGCCTGCTAACTCTCAATGACTTTCCAGTAATTTTCACAATCTCACCATTGGCTTAAGATGCCTTTTTTAGCTCAAGGGCTTTCTTTTATACGCTTCAACTCACTCCTTAGCTACTATCTACAAAAACCTAGCGAAAGATTTCCCTTTTATGACCCATGTACAGTTTCAGCTATCTCGTCTGTCTAACTATGCTTATGCTAACATCCTCTAATAATATAATCTAATTTCTATATTACATTATCTTTATTTGCATTATCTTGCTGATTAATTATTTATATCTTCTTGTATTCATTAGTACTGCCTCATACTCTATCAAGTGCTTTGTAGTATATAAAAGAGAGATAGGGTGACAAATTAAATACATGTCATTTTTCAATCATCCGGGTAATAGTAAATGTACAATCTGTGCAAAATTTACAACCACAACAACAATTTATTGAGTCACTAAGAAATGTGTGTGCCGTACTGTTTGGCTAGAGTTTGGCTCAAGATCTGCACAAGCGGGCAGCACAATTTAGATATAAACAATCTTATACAATAAATCTACCACCACTACTACTAAGCTCTTATATAAGTGCATGTAAGCTATTGCTCTTTTATTTTTCAGAAGTCCATTATCCATTTATTTTTAACTCTTCCTAAATATTGCTTCATCTTCTTGCAGTTTTTGGAAATAAATACTGATTATTTATCATGCACTTTCATTCCTCGATATCTCGGTTTACTTACATTCAAATATATATCTTGTGCACATTATTTTTATTTTCGTTTTTCGGTTAATGTCGCTTTAACTACTTGGTCCATATCTGACAGTTCTGTTCCTGATACTCTTGATTTGTATGTGGTGGACACTGGCCTTCATTTTCTTTCCCACATGGCTCACAATACTTTCGCTGCGCGCTAAGCAGATAATGTTAGGGTGCCATTCAATCTGCTGCTTTTTCATCATCTGTACTCAGACGGCATACATCCATCCTTCTAGATCTATTTCCAATACAACTTTGCTCCACAAGTAGATGACGCTGAGGTGTCGTTCCAATCTAGCTGCTTACACCATCTGTGGATAGATGGCAGTGTAATCACAATTACCACGTATTTTTCAGTTTAGGTGTTCTTTTAAACTGATGGTGGGACGTCATGGTATTAAATATTCAATTCGGTATTTACCTTGGCAACTGAGGTAAATTGCCAAAAAGCCAGCCAGCTTGGTCGGCCCACGGGATTGGAAGGCATCTTATTTTCCCTCACTGGAAAAATAAAATCTCAAATCCATCATGAAGACGCTTTGTTTAAAGATTTGACTATCCCTTCATCATGCTGTATCATTATTGCACCTATTGAGACTATTGTTATAATTTGACGTAGTATTTTGCAGTGTGTTAGTAACCTGTTTCTGAAGTTGGGGTTCCCAGACTAAGCACGGGGCAGCACCGTATTCAGTAAGTAGGTGGGCGGCAACTCCGGCAGCTGTGAATGCCCTGCTCCAGCTGGATGATGGTATCGATCCGACGGTCCAGTAGTCAGTGGGGGTGGTGATCCCTTGTCGCCATGGTAACTCGCCTCTACGTCGCCGTTCAGCGTCGCACTGGCTCACGTAGCACCGGGTCGTCCAGAACCGTGGCCCCACTCGCGTTAGCTATCGACAATGCCACTTTTCCAGTATATAATACTTCTGATTGAGCTACGAGTGAATGTCGCTCGACCACGTATGTAAAATGTACATAGTAGATGGAGAAGGTATTGTATTCCACCCAAAACTTTGATACCGAGATTCCACCGGAAAAATATGTCTTCAGACATTGAATAAAAAACACCACATATGCTGATGTGTCACATGTTCTACAAACAAACTGCTTCCAAAAGATTATTCTTCTTCTACCATGCTAATCGAGATAAACATTAGTACGGTCGCGCACCAGAGACATTTTTTTTTAGATTAGATGCGAGTCATTTACTCACCTTTACTGAGTATTTTCGAAACGTAATCATAAGGAAGCAGCGCAATTTTCTATTGTAACACTGTAATAAACTATTTGCTGGCCTGTTTATCAAGAGTAGGCTAGGCTAGGTCACTGTGTCTTTCCTAAAGGTCATTCGTCTAGAAGGAACGAGCAGCCTGTAGTATGTTCCTATTGCTTAGTTTTTTATAAGTAGAAAGGAACTAAAGGAGTGCACTATGCTAAAGTGATAATTAAATGTTTTAAAAGCTGTCAGTATGCGACTGTCATTAAAATTTCTCTCTTTTCTTGGTCAGAAGTAAAACAAAGGAAACTTGGGCAACTTGTTGAAAAAATGTATAAGTATTTTAAAATTAAAATCACTAACCAGGAATATCTCAAGGATGTAAAGGATATAAATGTATTCATATTTTTTGTGTAGTAAGCTTATTTTTATCCTTTGCGATTTACCAGTTACGTAAAATTCGTCCAGAACGAAGAGAAATTCAGAGAAAATTGAAGATATATATTTTTTTCCATATAAATATCTTTAATATGCGGTATTTTAATCAAAATTGTTACAGCTGTTTTGAGAACATTAATATTTTCGATTTTTTACATGTAAAAGTGGTTTGGGGGGCAGGGATTTTCTTGAAAATCTTCGTGTCGCATGTTTGACAGATACTGAACTTAAATATCAAGTTTATTCGGTTTTTAGTTATGCTGTTCATAGACACATACAGTGACCTTTTTTGGATTCAGAGGACCTCAAAGCGAAGTTTTCCGGTGAAATCTCGATATCTAATTTTTGGATGGAATACATTACCTGTTCTATCTACTGTGTAAGTTGAGCATGTGCGCCAGAGAAACTAAAAAAAGAAGGTTTTTAGAAAAAGGTCTTATGAGTGTGTAACTATGTGTGAACAGCATAATTCGTCCGTTATATACTAAACTTTGTATTTAAGTTCAGCATCTTTCAAGGATGCGATACGATTTTAAGGAAAATGCTTCTATCTCAACTACGCTTTACATGTAACATTTTTCGAATTTTTTATTTTCTTATAAATGGCCTTAACGACTTTGATTAAAATAATATATGTTTAAGATATTTTCTAGACGATGTATATAAAATTCTTTGTTAATAGCCTCTGAAGATCTCTTTACTCTGAATGTCTTTTAGATAACTAGTAAACTGTAAGAGATATACAATAACTTACTACACAAAACATGTAAATCTCGTTAAAACATACAATTTGTCATAAATACATTTTTGAGTTAACCATTTCTGATATGTTTATTGTTATTGGTACAATTTTCAAATATTTATTTTGCTAAACACGAGATGCCATTAGCTTCATATCTCGTTTGTTTGGTTCTTCAACAAGCAAGGAGAACCGAATTTCAATTATATCACATAGCGATGATTTTTAAAATATGTTCTTCACTGTCGCTTTAGGCGCTGTGTTTTCCTATATTTACCTTCTATTTACAAGGAACTAAGCATGAGACCATTTCTGCTAAAGTTTATCTGGATTGGCATTATTTAGATGAAAGAATAATCTTTAGTAAGAAGTTTGTAGATTAGGTAGAGAAAGTAATGAATGCATATTTATTCCCTAAAAGTGGAAGTGTTAACGATATGTACAACATAATGTCACAAAGAATAATCCAATGAATAGTAAATAATTATATGAGCAAAACAGTCCAACTGTGAATCTAGTTTATTAAGTTTATAAACAATTAATAAAAATAATATGAAAAATCGTATTTCCATTCGTTAAATATCAGTTTCACCAATAACTTGATCATTAGTATTTAAAACAGAATGAAATCACGAACAACATACACTTACGTATCATTTACAATATGTTATCCAACATTTATTGTATTGAGAATTTTTCTAAATTTCTTCAAGAACAGAGGACAGCTCTGAAAAGCTGCCACAGGCAAGTCATTCCATTCTTTAATGGTTCTATTAGCAAAAGTAGAATTTTCCTACGTCGGTTCTGTACCTTCTACCGTTACTTTTGAACAAATGATGGTTTCGTGCGTAATATGTTGGGTAACGTTCACTCATGCATTTAAATTAGCATAAGCTTTAAATAATGCGCATAATATATACTTCTACAACCTTAACTTTCATCGGCTCCCATAAAATCTCCTCACCTTTTGAAGACCCAAAATATTTACCCCTTTTTTGTGAATATGATAGCCTTTCTCTAAATCGTGTCTAACAAATCGTATTCTAACTACTTAACATTCCATAACCAGTCGCACTAAGAACTTGTAGGCAATTTCCCTGGGCTGTGCATCCCCCCCCCCCCCGCCGGGTTTAAGAATCCTCATTAACAAATGTAACGTTTTCGACGCTTTCTTATATGCAGAGTTTACCTCATCTTATCCAGTGCTACTCAGCAAGTAAATAAACTCCCAAAAATTTGCAGCTATCTACCTGCGGAATTTTTCCCGCCCATGTGATAGTTCGGCAGAATTTTCTCCTTAGATCTACTAAATGCAATGGAGCAAACCAGATTTTATTTTCTATTGCACTTATGTACAAAGCACATAATAGGTACAGAAGGTATTGCATTCCACCCAAAAATTTGATACCGAGTTTTCACTGGAAATACATGTCTGAGATCCCCTGAAGAAAAAAAAATTAGAAAAAGGTCAGCGTGAGTGTCTGGGTGAGTTTGTCTGTGAACAGCATAGTTCAAAAATGTAAAGTTCGTCAAATATCAAACTCTCAGGGATGCGACTCGTAAATTTTCAAAAAATTTACCCACACTTTTAACTACCCTTCTCATGGGAAAATGTTCGAAAATTTTGATTTTCTCAAAAATTCTTAACGATTTTTATTAAAATATCGTAAAATACAGATCCTTATAAGACAAATAAGATATATAACATGTATTTTCTGGGAATTGTCTCTGAAGATCACTTTATTCAGGATGAATTTTGACCTATTGGTAAACTGTAAGAGATAGACAAAAGCTTTTTATTCAGAAATGTACATCACGTTAAAACACATAATCTATGTCATATTCGGTTTTTTAGTAACGCTGATAATTTATAAGATATTCCAGTTATCGGCTTCAGCTTTAAAATACTTGAACTTTTCTCATACGGTTATCTGTCAACCCCTGGCCATTTAAACCAGGGAATTTCTACCATATAGCAACCAGCTTTTAAAAGATCTGGCTATCCGTTTAGCCTATGATCCTTCCTTGTTTCCTTTATATTTACAAGGAAGACCATTTCTGCTAATTTTATCTCAATTAGCATGAAGCACATAGATAAAAGAATGGCCTTTTTAACAATAATTTGTCACAGAGATGTAGAGAAAGTCATGTGTGTGGGACATATAATGTTTTTAGAAAATGCCCAATGTGTGTCTGTGTCTGTGGGCATAACTTAAAAATGAAAAGTCCATTAAATACCAAACTTGGTATTTAATTTAGTATCTCCCAAGGATACAACATGTAGATTTTCAAGAAAATCTGCGACTCCAAACTACCCTTTACATTGAAAGGTTTTTGAAAAATTTTATTTTCTCAAAAATGGCTCTAACGATTTTGATTAAAGTACCGTATATAAAACATACTTACATGACGAATAAAATGTATATCTTGAATATTCTGGAAATGGCCTTTGAAATCCTCTTCCATCTGAGTACATTTTTTATACCTGGTAAAGCGTAAGAGATAGACAAAAGCTTACT
Source organism: Hymenopus coronatus (assembly GCA_030762935.1). Taxonomy (NCBI): domain Eukaryota; kingdom Metazoa; phylum Arthropoda; class Insecta; order Mantodea; family Hymenopodidae; genus Hymenopus; species Hymenopus coronatus. The sequence goes on from CM060897.1 coordinate 37,667,205, forward strand.
ACGCAAAAAAGTGTACTATTCCCAAGATATTCCTTATTATTGGTTTTATTTTTAAAATATATTTATTCAGTTTTAAAATACAATTTTTCTCATACGCGAATATGTCAACTCCTAGTTATGGAAATAGAACGCATTTCAGTTACATAGCAACTGGCTTTTGAAATATTTGATCGTCGCTTAACTTAGTATATGCCCCTATTTCCCCTTCTACTTATAAGAATCAAGTAATAAAGCCATTTCTGCTAATGATTAGCATGAAGTACGTAGAAGAATAAGCGTTTTAAGAATAATTTGTTAGGGAGTAGAAGATAAAGTCTTGTGAACGGAACACATGAGTTTTTTTAACATACACACAACAGCTGAGGATACTATTTTAAGCACCTAAAACATTACTTTTAGTGTCTAAACTCCCGCTTTCTATTCTGTAAAATGAGCTTAAACGTGAATAAAATAGATAGTTTTCTTCCTTTAAAACCATTAGAACTGAACAAGGAAGAAACAGTAGCATTATTATCTTCATATTTTCCAAGAGTATAACAAGATTTTTTTTTTTTTTTTTTGCTTAAACTCCATTAGCCTGGTTTGTCATATCGGACGATGAATGAAATTGGTGAAATTATGCTCAAATGATCTCTGGATCCATGGAGCTTAAAGTTACTCGACAATCTTTATTAAAAGTGGAATTATAATTAAGTTATTTTAGGTTCTGCTTTTTGCAAAATAAAACATTTCAAAAAGATTAGTTTTTAAAAGGATTACGAATAATAAAGTTGAAGATGTAATAGCTTGAATTAAAAACATTTTAATTAAGCTTTCGTCTTCTCAGGATAAGGGAAAACCCGGAAAATAATATTATCAGAGCAATAAAAGTGGTACATCGTAAGCACCTGAGCTGGTATCAGTGAGACCTATAGAGAAAAGAGGATTTAACAAGCGAACTGCCATGAACCACGTGTGGTGAATCTCCATTTTCCCATCGCTGAAAGCTCGAATGAAGCGGGAGGTTTTACTCGGGACGCGTGCTCTCTGGAAATATTCTCTTTCCGAACGTGTTGGATGTGCTGAACGTGAGGGGTTTGCAAAACTATCTCCGGAACTACAAGTGCAGTACCCTGCAAAAACCCTTCATTCCTGTCGGCGGATGACGATGTGATGGTACTTCAAACTCTGTACCTATTACACAGATAAGTTGTAACACGTAGCTGTATATATTCTCACCTCATTCAATTTCAAATGCATCCTATTACGGCTAATAAAACATTGAGTGCTCCATTCACATACTTTCTCAACACCTCTGTCACAAATTATTGTTTAAAGCTTATTCTTCTATTTACTTCATGCAAATCGAGAATAAAATAAGCTGAAATGGTCTTATACCTTTTCCTTGTTAGTAAAAGGGAAATAAAGGAGTACCATAGACTAAAGCTATGGTACTCCCTTATATGATTTAAGTTCCTTTGTTTCTATGGCCAGGAGTTAACAATTTCCGTATGAGAAAAGTACAATTATTTTAAAGCTGAAAGAAGGTTATGGTTTAGCAGTTATGCAAAATTCAGCAAAAAATCATCCATAATGAAGAGCTCTTCAGGGGCTATTCACGGAAAATTCAAGATATACATTTTATTTGTAATTTACTATGCAATATTTTAATAAAAATCGTTACAACCATTTTTAAGAAAATTAAAAGTTTCGAACTTTTTTCCATGTAAAAGATTGTTTGGGGGGATTTTCTGGAAAATCATGTCTTATCCTTGGGAGATACTAAACTTGAATACCAAGTTTGGTACTTAACAGATTTTTCGTTTTTGAGCTATGTCCATGGGCACACACATACAAACACACATGCATACGCACAGACACACACATTCAACTTTTTTCTAATTTTTTTATTCAGGGGGTCTCAAAACATGTATTTCCGGTTAAATCTGGGTATCGAAGTTTTGGATGGAATAACATACCTTTTCTAAACACTATGTACATAGTATGTTCACAGAGAATCAAAATTAAAATGGCTTAAGGGCAGATTAAAAACTCTGACCCGCCTATGTTAAATCTGGTAAATTTATGAATCTTTATCTCATTAAGTATTTATTCATGATGGCTTTTCTCACAATTTTATATCTCATTTTAGCTATTTTATTTATGGTTTATATACATTGAGTTTATCTCTTTTTATTTCTTATTATTAGTTATATTAAAAGTGTACTAATAACTAAACCGTGAAGCGCCTAAGTCACCAATTGTCAACCGCGAATTCTGCTGTCACTGTCATTCATCATGAAACTGGCAGCACGCCTGAAAGATTAGGAAACCGAATGAAGGAGGAAGTGATGAAGAAAGACATCGTGATAGATGGAAACCACGCCAGCATTCGCCTGGCGACTTCAGGGAAAACACGAAAATCCCAGGGGTCAGAGTGCTCAATTAGAGTCGCATACGTTACCGCATACGTTACCCGTATCTCAATGTTAAAATGTTTAAAAATATTTCATGAAACTTTGCTTTATATGGTGATAAATGTATCAAAAGTTCAGTGGGCTTCAGAAATCTCCCACTGTATAGAGCAAACATCTAGTTGATGACATTCACATTACTTTCTCTATGCATTATTCCAGAAACTATTCTTATAAACGTATATTTTTCCGTCTATTTCATGCTATACAAGGAAAACGTTTATAGAGCGCTACATTACGCTTTGGTTGTTGAAACAATAGAATCTCAAGCGGTAGTCAAATATTTAAAAAGTGAGTGCTATATGATGGCTTTGATATTCTATACTCTTTATGTGACGTCACAAGAAACGAAAGAATGGTGACCAAGTTCTTCAGAAATTAGGCAGTATTAGACATATATCTCAGAAACTGTCAATGGTAGCAACAAAATTTATCTGATATAAATTATGAGTCTTAGCAGAATCTACATTTTTATTTTCACTACGTAGTAAGTAGAGAAGGTGTTGTATTGCACCCAAAAATTCGAAACCGAGATTTCACCGGAAATATGTGTTTTGAGTCTCTCTGAATCCAAAAATACATTTTTAGAAAAACGTCAGAGTGTGTGTATCTGTGTTTCTGTGGACAGCATAACTTAAAAATTCCATCGAATACTATACTTTGTATTTAAGTTCAATATCCTTAGAGAATACGACACGAAGATTTTACATGAAAATGTTTTCAAAAATTGTGATTTTCTCAAATAAGGTTCTACGATTATGATTAGAACGCCATATGTGTAAGATATTTGCATGACAAACCAAGTTTATCTGCGTATATCTTGAATTTTCCGGGAATAGCCTCTAAAGGTCTCTTCATTTTGGAGTCTATTTTATAACTCGTAAACAGAATTTTTTGTTTGTTTGTTTTTTGTGCGCTTTACTACAAATGGCACTACAGGCGATAACACTGATGATACATGGAATGCGATGGCGGAGAAAACGGAGAAACCCCGCTCCTGCGCCGCTATGTCTACCACAAATCTCACATGCGGTCGCGTGGGATCGAACCCGGGCCGGAGGTGAGTGGTCTAACCACTCGGCTACGGCGCAGCCCTAAACCGTAAGGGATACACAAAAACTTACTAATACAAAACATGAAATCATATTAAGCCATATAATTTGTATACACATTTGTTTTTCTGTAGTCTTAACCGTTTCCTTGGCTTCAACTTTAAGTTAGACGTTTCTTAAGTGGGAGGTAAACTTTCGTTTCTTATATTTTGTTTTCCTCTCAGGAATGTAAAAGAGAACCGGATTTCAATTATTTCACATAGCAATAAGTTTTAAAATTTTTACTATCCCTTTTGCCTATTGTGTTCTCTTTTTACCTACTACTTACAAGGAAACAAGTAATAAGACAATTTCGATTAATGTTTATCTCGATTAACTGACGTAGATAAAAGAATAGTGTTTTGTACGGAAAGTTTGTTTGTGGAACAGCTAGAGAAAGTCATGTGAATGGAACACCACCCTTCGTCTAACAATTTTTTCAGAAACACATAACATAATGTACTGTCTATTTTCTGCATGGTGCAACTGCGAAGTGAAATGGTCAACGCCCGTCGGTATATACCATTCTTTTTGCTTCCTCGTATTTATATTTCAATATTTGACTTGCAGGCCCAAGTAGTTTGGGGGTTTTAGCTTTATAGAAAGCATTCGAGCTCAGTTCCGATATACATTCGTTATCACGAGGCCTGCCCTTGTACTTAACGTCTCCAATACTCCCGCTCCGCACTCTTGAGGAAGCTAATTACTATGGCTTGTGTGTGCCTCGCCTACTTGGAAGTATTAACCAATTTGAAAACATACTACTCTTAATACTAACATTTATAAGTATGCAAATGAAGCAAATATTGATGTAATGATCATTACAATACCCCAATCACCAGTATAAGCATCTGCACTTAAACCGCATAACAGCATGTTTAGTACATAAAATCGAATGACACTGGTGTCATCGCATATAGAGGAAGTAGTAATAGTATTAGTATTTCCTATAGCTCCTAGGTGGCGCAAAGGGCATCATTACGATGTCTCCACGATCGGATTTGAACTTCTAGTTCGTGAGTTTGCCATTATGCGCCATGGTGATGAGGGGTCAGCTCTTCGCCCACAGATGCCACTGTAAGACGAAATCATCGCTTGCGGACGCATAATGGTGTAAAATGTTGTCCATGAGCATTCTTCTTTCAAGGTATAGGGTTATTTTAGTGCAAATAAACATTACACGGGACCACCGGCTTTACTTCCCTTCCAAAGAAAGCCATGTTAAGGATTTTTGCATCCGAAAAAATTATTCATCCGCCGCCATGATCCACCTGCAATCCTATAAAGGAAGAATTATGCAAAATTACAAACAAACAAAACAAATTAACAATACCCCCTGAAGCTGTTCTCGGTGGCTTAAGGCTAGTCACCATATGAGTTACTCTTTAACCATAATGGCAATTTGTACATGTTTAATAAATATATAACCATGTAAATTTAAGCCTGCAAGCCGAGCCCCACTATATCGGCACCAGACTACGTTCCTTTATTAAAATAATCTGAATCTACATAACGAGGATTCAAATTTGACGTTCAAATCAGAAGGAATGCGTTCAATAGGATGACCCAGAGCTAGATGGGAAAATGTTTTTGCTTCGGAACGGGATTCAATTTATGACACAAATCCAGAATGCTTTTAGAGTAATAATGGGTTGTACATGTGCCCAGGATAAAATATCAAAGCCTGCTAGTGCTCTATGCTTCTGAGATATGTAAATTTCCAAACACCCATGAGAGTTCAAGAAGCGTAACTAAGTAGCACATGAAACGACTGCAAAGCACAAAAAAGAGACATTCTGAAGAGACGAAAGAGATGATGAGATTGCATCAGCGAATAACAAATTTGTATATGCGACACCAAACAAAATGGAAATGGAAGACCATATACTGCTTGTATTGATTTACTCTCTTATTTGGCCTAAGGCCAGGCGCCGAGCGACAAATACAGAGCTACAACCCGCCTAGCTCAATAAATACGATATACATGCTATATGAACTCTGCAAAGAGGAGAATACAGACCCTAGGGCGTTTAATTTATTACATGTCACCAAAATGTTGATTTTAGCTCTCTTATGAAACAACACCACGGGTATTTACCCTGTTGTTTACCTCGCGAGAGGTACAGAGACCGGTTTTGAAGGTTAATAAGAGACAACTTCATCCCACGGGTTGTAAAACTATTGGCTTAATCTCCAGGTGGAGTATCTGTTAGGTCATGCAAAACGCGTTTATATGCGGTTCATGTTTGAGAATGTGGTCACTATCGAAGTTTGTTTCTTAGAGGCAACACAAACTACGTCGTTCAACCTTGTCCCCTGTTTGCTGTCATTCTCGCTACGCGATATCCCAGATACAGCTAAAAGTTCTGTCAGTGAAGTGGATAATCAAGTTCATGGGTACCATGCATATTTTTGTGCCAAAGCACTTTATTGTTCCTAAGTTCGGGAAGTAAATATGTACTCCTAGATTATTATACATGTATAAGCTATACGTTTTAGTATTGACAATGCCAGAGATGCATTTTATATAAACACATGAATAAATGAATGATACTATGTTTATGAAGAATAGACGATATTTATGAACCCTGAAATAATGACCCTGCGAATTAACAAGTCATAACATATAAACATAATCACAAGTCCAAAAATTAATAAAAAAAAAAAAAAGCGTCCTCCTTGTTCACTATCATATCCAAAAGAAATAATAGGATAGAGACGCTACCTCCAAATGGAAACAAAATACGACATATTTATTTATTATTATCATCATTGCCATGAATTATTAAAAACACAGCCATAATTTTTCATACCAACAAATTCGAGATCTTTACCTACTATGCTTTGTAAATAAGGATTTACTCAGCTCTGAATGACAACATCGCTTGAAACGACAGTATTAAGCAAAACCACCCATTCCAGTCAGTACATATTGCTTCAAACACCATTGTCGAAAACATTTTGACCGTACTCGGCATTCAAGATTAAACTCTTCACTCATGCGTTTTGATGTTTGCATAGTTAGTAACGCTTACGTTGATTTACTTGTTTTATCACACACGCCATGTGTAGGACCGGAGTTGAATGGCAGATGCAGACTGAAAAATTAAATGCCAGGATTTGAACCACATATCCCGCGGTCTTTAACCGGTTGCTCTAACCACTGAGCTACCATGGCAATGTGTCAGCCGGCATTAAATTCCTCAACTGACTCGCATGTCTCCCCTTAAATCACATTATTTTGAGATGGCATACCCCAATGGCATCTTATAATGTTGTAAGTGCTATTAAGTCCCAGGCTTCATAGTTTAGCCATTAGATCAATTAGTATTGATTCAATTGACTCTAAATTTTTCAGTCTGACTCTACCTATCAAACTCCTGTGAAAAACAATTAAATTGTCACTAATTGGTTGTCTTTAGTGCGCTCTTGCGCGCAGATGCGTGTAACCTCTGTGCGAGGAAAGCGTATTATTATCAGCTCCTGGAATACTATCAAGTAACTGATCGTTGAGTGGAAGAAGAACTTTAATTCCGCCGTTACAACTTCAAATGTTAATGTGTCTTTCCGTCGTAGAGAAATCCTAGATATGCGTAATTTTCTCGGTTTTCTATTCAATATATTTTCACTACAAAATGCTCAATTTAATCTGTGACATCAATATAAATATGACCCTTTGTGAGACGAGTAGAGTTGGAACAGAACACAGGTTCCACACTATCCCAATGCGTACTGTTTCTCCAAAACATGATAGCCCTCAAACCGAACCGCTCCTCCCTGCCAATGTGCAATAACCATTAAAACAAAAGGCGATATTTTACTAGGGACGAGAGGTAACGTAATAAAATCTCTGTTTCTTGTAGATTCTGTAGGCAATTTAGTTTTTAGTACGTGACCAAAACAGTGAGTTACTGTACAACATATTAAGGGACCAGTAAGTGGAAGATTTGGCAACTGCGAGAGCTAGTTTCCAGCCGCGCACCTCGTAATCCCAAACTTTAAAGTCTTTGGCAGAGGAGTGGGGCAGGCTCATCATGCTCTGAATACAGTACCTTACAAATGATACGTTCTTGAGTTCGTCTTTTGGTACGAAACCCACTACAGGTTTTTCCTGGCCTTGATAATACGTTCGTCTCTTGTATTCGCTGTTTATTTCACCGGAATATTTCGTGTAGTAACTGGCCCAAAGTGTGTAGGTGTGATCTAAAGTCTAAAGCCAACTTGACGTACTTAGTACAAAAAATCAACAGGGGTTGGACACAGTGATATTGTTAGTGAAAGACATGTGAATGGAGTTCCTTTGTCCCTAGTGGTTATTGTCATGCAAGAGTTCTCCTTATCGCCGGAAGCTTTTTAAGCACTTACTCCTTTCCTCTGCAACATTCTTTTCTTTTAAGTAGAGACAGACAGATACTATCTCGTTTGTCACACGGAAACTTCTAGATTCGTTTCCAGCTGTGAGATTTATGCAATCTTAATGCTCTTTCTCTCCATAATGCTAATCGACTGTTACAAGTTTCGCATCTCAGAGGCTCCCCTCTCGGATTGAAGATATTTCCTTTTAAGATGCCTACGTTACTGCAGAGCGCTTATTAACTCATGCCTGTCTGTCCATCTTTAAAGGCTATGCCCAGAAAATTCAAGATATACATTTTATTTGCCATATAAATATCTTTAATATGCGGTACTTTAATCAAAATCGTTAGCCATTTGTGAGAAAATCAAAAATGTTTAAATTTTTTCCATGAAGAGGGTAGTTTGGTGTTGAGAGGATTTTCTCATAAACATCGTGTCGCAAAATATAGGGAAGAAAAAAGATGAAATTCTGTAAGTAAACAGAAGATTCTCAAAATTGCTGCTGACTTACATGGATTTTGCTTTTTTCTTATAAAAATCTGATATGTTCCATTCATATGAATTTCTCCACATTTCTGCAACAAATTATTGTTAAAAAGCTAATACTTCCATTTACTTCATGCTAATCCAGAAAAAATTAGCAGAAACAGTCTCATTACTTGCTTCCTTGTAAGTAGAAGCGAAATAATGGATTACCATAGTTTAAAGTGATAGTCAAAAGCTGGCTGCTATGTGACTGAAGTTCTTTTGTTTGTATGGACACGAGTTGTCAAATTCCTGAAAAAAGCATAAACCATTTAAAGCTAAAACCAAAAACAATGCTTATCTCAAAAATGATTTACTCCATGAAAAAAATGTATATAACATAAATTGTGTGTTTTAATGTGCTCTGCATTTTTGTATGATACGGTATAGCAGTTATGCAAAATTCTGTAAAATTCGTGCAGAATAAAGTAGTCTTCAGAGGCTATTCCCAGGAAATTCAGAATATACATATTCTTTGTCAGGTAAATATCTTTAATATACGATATTTTAATCAAAATCGTTAGAAACATTTTTGAGAAAATAAAAAATTTCGAAAAAAATTTCATATAAAGGGTAGTTGGGGGTGGGTAGATTTTCTTGAAAATCTTCGTGTCGCATCCTTGGAAGATACTAAACTTAAAACCCAAGTTTGGTATTCAACGGTTTTTTTATTTTTGAGCTATGCTATGCTGTCAACATACACACAGACACGCACACACACATGGAACGTTTTGTAAAAATGATTTTTTTTTGGGATTAAGTGGACCGAAAACATGTATTTCCATTGAAATTTCGGTATCGAATTTTTGAGTAGAATGCAATACCTTCTCTATACACTATATACATAGTACGAATAGAGAAAGTAAAAATCTGCTGTGTTCATTTCTCTACATCTCTGTAATAAATTATTGTAAAAAAGCTTATTCTTCAGTCTACTCCATGCTAATCGAGATAAACATTAGCAGAACTTGTCTTATTACTTTCTTTATTGTAAGTAGAAGGGAAATAAGGGAGTACCATAAGCTAAAGCGATAATTAAATCTTTTAAAATTTGGTTGCTATATGCTTGAAATTCCCTTGTTTGTATGACCAGGATTTGACAAGCTCCCGTGTGAGAAAAATATAAGTGTTTTAAAAATAAAACCAATAACAAAGAATAGTTTAGAAACGGCCAGATCTGCCAAAAATATTCTTGGCATTAATTATGTGTTTTAACGAGATATACATTTTTCTAGTACGTTTTTATCGGTCTCTTACGGTTTATCTGTTATACAAAATTCATCCAGAATGAAGAGGTCTTTAGAGGCTATTCCCAGAAAATTCAATACATACATTTTATATGTCACGTAAATATCTTTAATATACAGTATTTTAATCAAAATAGACGTATTTTTGAGAAAATCAAAATGTTCAATTTATTTTCCAATGTAAAGGGTAGATTGAGATGGAAGATATTCCTTGGAAGATATTCCTTGGAAGATACTAAACTTAAATACCAATTTTGGTGTTTTACCGACACAAACACATAAATACACAATAACATACACGGGTCTGTTTTAAAATGCTTTTCTTGGATACAGGGGACTCTAAAACATGTATTTGCGTGCAATTTCGGAATCGAATTTATGAGTGGAATGCAATACTTTCTCTACTTATTTGTACTAGGTGGAGAAAGTAATAAACTTTCGAAATAATATGTTGCTTCATATTATTCTCATTTTTTACAATTATTTAATATTGTAATTATTCGCTAAATGGCTAAAAATAATAAAATTAGAGCTCCAGATGCGCTCAAAAATAATTTGTAGGTCGTGAATTCTGGATCAACTTCATGTTTAGGGTATGTTGTTATACACAATTTGTGAATAAAAATGGTGAAATGCTTATAGACAGTAGGCCAGTCTGACACAGAACCCTGCTTGCGTTAAACGTATGCGAGCTGCACCCGGAGTTTCCGGGAGCAGTGATAAAGTACAGCAGTTAATGTCACGTTTGGCAATTTTCACACAAGATACAAGGGATATGAGACAATGGCCCGGTATCGAGTTCACCATTACACTTGTCACTGCCTAATGTAGCAATAAATCTGCTCTAGGGATGTGAAAGAAATTACTTCATTAGTTGCAACTGTCGTCCCTGAACAGGTAGTAATTGTGTGCCCATAATACGTACATACTTCCCTTGGTGTGTTTACTTCTCATATCCTCTTATTGTAATGAAAGAACTTTTGACGTGTTCTATTCCCATAACTTTATCTAACTGCTCTGCAAACAAACTGTATTCTTTTATGTACATCGTTAAAATTAAGATAAATATTACCAGCAATGTGCTCATTATTTAGTAACTAGAAGGGAAAGGGTATACACTAGGCTAAATCCACAGTCAACTGTTTTAAAAACTGTCGCTATGCGATTGTTATGAAATTCGGTTCGCTTTCCATGTCCAGGAGTCAACTTTTAAAACTGAGACATAATTGTGTATTTTAACGAGATTTACAGTTTTACATTCTCTAGCGCGTATGTAAACTAACAAAGCAGATATAGAAGGTATTGAATTCCAACCAAAATTTCCATGTCGGGATTTCACCAGAAAAATGCTTTGAGGTCCCCTGGATCAAAAATAAGAGAGAGAAAAAAACAGTTTTAGGAAAAGGTTCGCACGCGCGGAGGTGTGCGGTTGGGTGGGTGCTTGTGCACAGCATAATTCAAAAACGAAAAGACCGTTATATACCAAATTTAGTATTTAAGATAAGTGTTTTCAAAGGATGCGATACAGAGATCTTCAAAAAAATCCCCCCCCTTCCCCAACTACCCTTTAGATGCATTTTTTAAATATTTTGTTCTCCTAAAAATGGCTCTAACGATTTTCATTAAAATTCCGTAAATTAAAGATGTTTACATGACAAATAAAATGCATGTCTTGAATATTCTGATATTTGGCTCTGAATGAATATTCTGTATGAATTATGCGTAACTGTTGAACTGTAAGAGATAGTCAGAAACTTAATATACAAAAATGCAGATTTCGTTAAAACATACAATTTATGTCATATACATTTTTGGGGGAGGGGGCGTTAACCATTTCCGTGATATTTCTTGTATCGGTTACAATTTTAAGCTACATAAACGTTTCTCAAACGTAAGCTCACCTTTCGTTTCATCTTTCATTAGTTTTACTGCTGGCCGTGCAAAGCGAACCGAATTTCATTTGTTTCGCTTTGCAACAGTTTTTTTTAAAGATTTGTGTGACTAACGCTAATGTATTACCTCATTTCCCTTCTACTTAGAAGGGACTAATACTACCACTTCTGCTAATGTTTATCTCGATTACCATGATATAGATAAAGTGATAATTAATTCCAAATCTTCTCGGGCTTCTAGCCAGGTAAAAACTTGGCTTGACACCAACGTTTCGAAGAAGTGCATCTTCCTCGTCTTCAGGGTGAGCTGATGGTTTGAGCTTGCGGAGACTAGTATTTATAGAGCTGGCAGTTCAGTTCACCCTGAAGACGAGGAAGATGCACTTCTTCGAAACGTTGGTGTCAAGCCAAGTTTTTACCTGGCTAGAAGCCCGAGAAGATTTTGAATTAATACGTCGCCAGGAAAGCTTCAGTTCTTATTTTAAAGTGATAATTGTTTGTAATAGTAGTTGGTAGAGAGTCAGTTGAATGGAACATGTGACATTTTTTTTTCTATCTGTTTTCCAGTTGTGCAAAATTCATTCAGAATGAAGGGACTTCAGAAAAAATGAAGAGGACTTCCCAAGAAATTCAGGATATACATTTTATTTCCCTTGTAAATATCTTTAATATACGGCATTTTAATCACAATCATTTTAGAAAATCGAAAATATCTAGAAATGATCCATATAAAGAGCATTTTAGGGTAGGAGGATTTTTTCTAAAAATCTTACTGTATTTTTGACGATACTACCTTTAATCCCAAGTTTGGTATTTAACGACTTTTATATTTTGATTTTCGATCCCAGACAACCGCACGAGGGATTTGTGGCTGACAAATCGGCGCAGGGGCGGGTTTTCTCCTGTTCTCGGTTTTCCCCACCATCACATTCCACCGGTGCTCCATGTTCATTCCATGTATCATCAATATCATCGCTGAGGTGCCATATTAGTAAATCCAGGTGTTAAACACTATAAAAAAAACCTGACCTTTTGCTAAACATGCTTTTTCTGTTATTCAGTGGTTGTCAAAATATAACTTTTCCGTGAAATATCGGTATCGAATTCTTGGCTGGAATACGATACCTTCTCTATCTACTATGTACTTGTATATGTGTACGTACTAGAGAAAGTAACTTTCATTAGGTTATGTATTCTGTTGCACAAAATATCATTAAGTTTAGGGAAAATTAAGGGCCCAATTACATCTTCTCAAAAATGCCTACTTAAGATAGATTCTTATTTTCACAGGATGTAGATAGGGATGGGGATAGTGCGGTTACGAAGGGTCGTCCCCGAGCGAGATGGATGAGGAGACACCGGTCGGCCAGAACGAGGAGTGATGGAACAAAAATGGTAGGGTTCAGGGAGTTTGCAGCTTGACGTGCCCGTCAGCCGAGCAAGTAGATAGGGGATCCCGCCGCACCTAGAGGATCCAATCTCCTCTAAGGGGGCGGTACTTAGGTCACTGTTGTGTAGGGTTGTATATATTATGTGTATATATGTCTTTTAAGTGTAATTATCTATGTTAAGAGGGTGCATTTATGAAGGTGTACTCTGTGCTGTAAATTTAAATTGCTATATTTGAATATTTTTGTATCTTTATTTTCGGATTCACTCTTAATTTTTATTGTTGTTTAATATTGCTTTTGACTGTGTATTTCCTTTGTCTTTTTATTTTCGTGTTTACTCTTTTAATTCTTTGTGTTGGTTGTTGTTTTAATATTGCTTGTAATGTGTATTACAAAAGCACGTACGGTCTGTGGACCCGTGCGACTGTTGAAATTCTATGTATGATATTGCTATATTAATAAATACACTTACTCATTCACTCACTCATACTCCGGCAACCAGCTCCACAGAGAGCATCTTTTTCCCTGTCACCTGTCACCGAAGCACCATTGTCGACACTATCAACCCTGAAGCAGATCAAACGGGGTGAAAGATGGATGAAATTATTAATTATTAATTAGAAGGGGTAGAAATTCGGGGGATGAAAGAAATTACCTCTGCATTTCCCAGAAACTCCTAAAATCCCATGTGTCAGAGTTGCCAGGCTCTTGCCAAATGCGCGTTAGCTCACTTGGTGTAGGATGTAAATGGATGCGTTGCAAGTTCACTGATATACTTTTAAACAATAATTCTGTTTATTAAGGAAGGTAGGATTATTTTCTGGATTTTTACTATATTTTGATTACATTTTATGAACAATCTCTTTTACTACTCCATTGTTTACTTATAGTACCCGAGTGAGATAGCGACGTGGTGACGTGGACTCACATTTTGATATTTGAATTTCCCGGTCACTAAGCTAATGCTGAAAAGGTTTCTTTTGTTCCCGAATTTCGTGTTTCTCCATGTCATTCCATTATTTCATTCACTTTCACCGCGTTTCTTTTAGAGTCAGGAGTGTTGGTGATGGTGCTTCGATGCGGGGCGGCAGGGTAAAAGGAATGCTCTCTAAAACACTTATATTCGAACGATTGTCGAGGGGCGTTGGATTACATGCGTGGTGGGGATTTTGGTCTGTCTGTTCGACGTCGGGAAGCAATCTGGTAACTGTAGGGACCTGTCATTACTGTGCCGCGTCTCCTTGTTCCGGCCTCCCGGTTTCTCCTCTTACCTCATTACTTCCTCTCGGGGCGCCCCCTCGTGGTGCTGAGGTACAATAAATAATAACCTCAAGGGTTCTGTACCGATTCCTATCTGTACTACCTATAGTAAGCAGAGAAGTACGAGTATTATATTCCGTGCAAAAATTGATGCCGAGATTACACTAGAAATATACGTTTTGTGGTCTTCTGATATTAAAAGAGCATTTTTAGAAAAATGTCCACGCATGCGTATATATGTGAACAACATATCTAAAAAGCGAAAAGTTATTTATTCAGCATCTTACAAGGATACGAGGCGAAGATTTTATAAAAAAAAAAAATCCATTCACCTTAAGCAACCCTTTACATGTAAAAATTTCAGATATTTTTTATATTCAAAAATGGCTCTAACGCTTCTAATTTCAGTCTAAATGTTCAGGTCACTGGCATCTTGTAGCTTCTGGAAATAATCTGTAAAGTCGTCTTCATGCTGAACGTCGTTTGAATAACTGATGTGTTCCATTCACATGAGTTTCTCTTCATCTCTGCAACAAACTATTGATAAAAAGCTTATTCTTCTTTTTAATTCATTGCTAATCCAGAAGAAATTAACAGAAATAGTCCTATTACTTGCTTGCTCGTAAGTAATAGGGAAATAAGGGAGTACCATAGGCTATAGCGATGGTCAAATCTTTTAAAAGCTGGTTGCTATGTGACTGAAGTTCCTTTGTTTGTATGACCAAAAGTCGACTAATTCTCATATGAGAAAAGTATTAAGTAATGTAAAACTGAAAATAATAACAACGAATGCCTCAAAAACGGCCAACTTCACGAACATAATGTAAATGATGTGTTTTAAAGAGCTCTACCTCTTTTGTAGTACGCGTTTGCCTCTTACGGTTTACGAGTTGTACAAAATGCATCTTGGGTAAAGATATATTCAGAGGCTATTACCAGGAAATTCAATATGTATATTTTGTTTGTCATCACACAAAAGATGTAGATGCTGTTAAAGCACAGAATTTATCTAGAAAACAGTTTTTGTTTGTTTATTGTGCAGTTAACTATCTTCGAGATATTCATTATTAGTGGTTTAAATTTTACAATTCTAATGGACAAGGTTCCCTTAAATTAGAAGTCGTTATTCATCTTTCTTTCTCTTGGTCAAGCAAAGAAGCGAACTACAAAGGATCCCATGGCGACAAAATTTGACTATCCCTTTTGACAAGTGCACTCCGTGTTCCGCTTGAACCTATAAGAAAATATTCAGTAAAACTATTTCTGCTAATGTTTATCTTAATTAGCAATGAATTACAGGAACAAACTTTTGTAAGAATGTTACGCAATAGGTAGAGAATGCCATGTGAATGCAACGCATTCAGATATTTTTGTGTAGCATATGCCCTCTCGTACTTTTATATGTGTAAGTATCCGTTCACCTGATAGCAAAGCAGTTGAACGCTTTACGTTGTAACAGATTCTCTAACTTTATGTTATGTAGTGAATCCATTGAAACAGCAATAGTTCATAACAGATTTAAATGAACGTCACTTAAAACTCATATGCAGTTGTGTGATTTAATCAATGTCAGGTATAAATGGATTTTGGCTGTCATTGCATCACTTTTAAACAACTTCTATGCAGCAGTTTATATCGCTGACCACCATACATATTTAGAGCTGAAATGTAGTTGAGCCAGGCTACAGGACATTAAAAAGCTAGTGACCTAAAACTGCCAATGTGACGCAACAGCCCTTGGGAATGGGCTAGTTATTCTACAAAAGTTAGCCTTTGGGGTTGATTTGTTTCTCACATAAGATCTCTTGCCTTGTGGGCTTCACACATGTTTTTAGTTTCTCCACATAATACATGGTACGTAAGTAGAGAAGGTATTGCACTCCACTCCACCGAAAACTTTGTTTTCCGATACCGAAGATACTTGTGTACCTGTATAAAAAGCATTTTTAGAAAAATATTCGAGTGTATGGTCCTGTGTCTGAGAACAGATAGCTCAAAAACGAAAAGTCGATAAACTTGGTTTAAGTTTAGTATCTTCAAAGGATACATCACGAAAAAATTTCAGATAAATTCCCCTACCCCGAACTACCCTTTACATGAAACAAATTTTGAAAATTTTGATTTTCTCAAAATAGTCTAACGACTTTGATTAAATAACGTATATGAAATATATTCTACAAACAAATAAAATTAATATCTTGAATTTTCTGGGAGAGGTCTGAAGACCTCTTTATTCTGAATGAATTTTGCTCAATTTTGCATAACTGGTAAACCGTAAGAGATAGACAAAAACTTATTACACAAAAAATGTAGATCTCTTTAAAACACACAATTTCTGTCATATACATTTGTTTTCGTAAATATGCCCATTTTGAGATAGTCATTGTTATACAAGTTTTTAAATAATTTAAACTTTTCACATACGGGAATTTGTCAACTCCTGGAAATGCAAAGGAACGGGTTTCACCCACCTGGAAACCAGTTTTTAAAATATTTGACAATGGCTTTAGCCTAGTGTATTTCCTTATATTCCTTATTTTTACAAGGAAGGAAGAAATAAAACCATCTCTGCTGATGTTTATCTTGATTAGCAATAAACAGAAGAATAAGCATTTTAACAGTAATTTTTACAGATATGTAGAGAAAGTCATGTGAATGAAACACATACGATTTTTTTTTTCACTAATGCTTACCTATAGCAAGTAAACGAAGTATTGTATTTGCACCTTTTGCATGGTCAGGAGTGGAAGAAAAAGAATGACTTCCCATTTGAGAAAAGTATAAGTATTGGAAAGGTAAACCAATAATAAAAATTAAAGTTTTGAATCTTTCTCGGTGTTGATTATTACAATAGTAAAAATATCTCTAAAATAGTTAAATTCACAAATAAAGAAAAAAAAAAAAAAGATTTGACATGAATTGTGTGCCTTTCCAAGAATTATACATTCTGTATTTTTTAATTTATTGGTTTACTTTTTCCAATACTTATATTTTTGTCTATCTCTTTTGGTTTACCAGACATACAAGCATATGATTTTCTTTTGCCACTATCGTATATTACTTTCTCTACCATTAATGTATAATTCATAGTAGGTAGAAAAGGCATATTTCACCCGAAAATTCAATTAGAGATATCACCGGAAAATACATGTTTTGAGGACCCTCTGAACAAAACAAAAGGCTTTTTTTGAAAAAGGTCCTAGTGTGTCTGTATTTGTATTCATAATTTCTCTACACAAAATATCGAAAGAAGTTAATAACAAAGCACGCAGCTAGGTCACATGCTGTGAGGCATTCACTAGCGACTGGCGACATCTAGAGATACGAACCCGAGTCACCAGGTAATCAATACTCCTCTTCACATTGTTCTGTAGCAACTAGCCCCTCCCGTTCCTATGTAATGTAACCTGCCGTTAAGCTTCATGGATTTTCCAACACCTGAGAGCGTCTCCTCTTCAAGATTTCCTATAAAAAGTGTTACTTGCACATCAGTGGCGGCTAGTTGACCGGGCACGGCTCAAATCCCTTTATTCTGTAACTGCTACAATTGTGTATATGCCCTGTTTATTACAAACTAGTCTAGATAGCAGATTTGCTCTCTGTTTTAGAAAAAAACATTTCTTTTTACTTTCTCTACACGTACTATGTACACCATGTTAAAGGAAGGTATTGTATTGTACCCACAAATTTGATACCGAGATTTCAACAGAAATATACGTTTCAGGGTTCCCTAAATCAAAAAAAAACAAAAAAAAAAACGTTTTTTAGAACAAAGTGGTCAGTGAACACGATAACTCAAAAACCAAAAGTCGGTAAAATACCAAACTTGGTATTTAAGTTTAGTATCTTCCAGGGAAATCATAATTTTTCTCAAAATCCCCTCACCCCAAACTATCCTTTACATGAAAAAGTTTCGTCATTTTGATTTTCTCAAAAATGGCTCTAACGATTTTGATTAAAATATCATATACTAAAGGTATTTATATAGCAAATTAAATGTATATGTTGAATGTTCTGGGAATGACCTCCAAATATCTCTTTATTCTGAATGGATTTTGCGTAACTGGTAAACTGTTACAGATAGACAAAAACTTACTACACAAAATCACGTTAAAACACACAATTTACGTCATATACGTTTCTTTCGTGGAATTGACCATTTCTGAGATATTCCTTGTTATTGGTTTCAGCTTTAAAATATTTAAGCTTTTCTTATACGGAAAGTTGTAAACACCTTGCCCTGCATAGAAACGGTTTTCAACCACATGGTAACCAATTTTTAAAAAATTTGACTATGACTTTAGTACAGTACATTCCCCTCATTTCCCTTCTACTTAAAAGGAAGCAAGTAATTAAGACAATATCTGTTAATGTTTATCTCGATTATCATAAAGTAGATAGAGGATAAGCTTTTTAACAATAAATTGTATCAGAGATGTAGAGAAAATCATGTGAACGAAGCACATCAGATTTTAATTTATTCCGTGTATTACTTTCTCTATCACGTACTGTATACAGTAGGTAGACAAAGTATTGTATTCCACCCAAAAATTCGATGAGAAGATTTCATAAAACATATACTGAAGAAACACCTTTTTAGAAAAATATATTGTATGTGTTTGTGTACGTGTGTATGAGCACCATAACTCAAAAACGAAAATATAATGAAATACTAATATTTCCAGTTTGGTATTTACTAAACGTGTTCAAAGAATTCTCCCTACTCGAAACTCCCTTTACAGAGAAGTGCTTTAGAAAACTGTCGTTTTCTCAAAAAATGGTACTAATAATTTTGATTAAAATACTAACTATTTGCTTGAGATATTTTCATCATGAATGAAATGTATATCATAATTTTTTTGAGAATAACCTAAAGTCCATAGAACTTAAAGTTACCCGACATTCATCTTTTCAGGATAAGGGACAACTTGGAGGATGGGAGGGGGGATTTGAACGGAACTTTTGGAGGTATCTTTTGCTCTCATGGTGCAATATCCAGATCACATTTTATTTGTGTTACATTACCAACATGTTTGTCACATATAAGTTAGTCACTTGCCTCTCACCTAGACGTGCTGGGTTCGATCCCAAGCGACCACATTGGTGGATTTGTGGTGGATAAAGCGGCGCAGAGGCGGGTTTTCTCCGGGTTCTCCGGTTTCCTTCACCATCGCATTCCACCGGTGTTCCATCTGCATTCATGTATCACCAGTATCATCGCCTGCGGTGCCACAAGTAGTTAAAGCGGGCGTTAAACACTACCCAAAAATGAAACGAAATGACATTTTATTTATGGACGCTCTTTAACTGCTGTGGTTCTCAGTGTCCCATTCTATACTGAGCGTGAAAGACCGCTGAATTATGCTCAGAGGCCTCTCTATCAGGCTTGAGGTTCTTTTACGTTCCGTAAATCTAGGATTTTTAAGCCCGAAAAAATCCATCGACCTCCGCCGGGCTTGAACCCGCGACCTTGGGTATATGAGATAGCATGGTAACCGCTACACCACGGAGGGCAACAAACACTACCAAAAAAAAAAAAAAAAAAAAAAAAAAAAAAAAAAAAAAAAAAAACCCATACACAACATACATTATTTGGTTATATCGGAGAATGAATGAAATCGGTGAAATGATGCTCAAATGATCTCGGGGTCCATGGAGCTTAAAGTTACTCGATATGAGGAAAACCCCCAAAGAAAACCTTATCTGGTTAACTTATCTAAGTGAGATTCGAACTCACGACCTCTTGATGTGAGACAAACAAGCTACCCCCTCCACCCCCCCCACCCCCGAACGCTACCGAGGCGTTGCCGCAAAATATTGTATATTAAACGTGAAAACGCTGCCACAATGAGCATTTTATATCGAACAATTAAATCCTTAATTACAAAATGAATAAAGAGTGAGCTAATTGGAGTATACATGGTTATTTTTTACCGGCAAGTACAATTAAAAGAAATACATTTTCAAACGTTAAAACACAATCTGTAAAAATCTGATGTGCTCCGTTCACATGTCTATCTCTTAACTGTTTCAAAAACGAACTATCCTTACAAAAGATTATTCTTTTATCTGCATTATGCTCATTGGGATAAACATTAGCAGAATTGGTGTTGTCATTTATTGAAAGTAGAAGGGAAATAAGGAGATACACTAAGCTTAAGTGATAGTCAAATATTTTAAAAGCTGTCATTATGTGAAACAGTTGTAATAAGGTTCTCATTTGCTTGTCAGGAGTAAAACAAGCATAAATGAAATTAATGATTTGGCGTTTGAGAAAATGTTATGTAGTTTAAAACTTAAACCAATAACGAAAAATATCTCGGAAATGGTTTAATCTAAGAACAAAAATGTATGTGAATTGAATTGTGTGTTTTAATGAAATCTACATTTTTTATTTACTAGTTCTATGTCCAAGTTTTTGTCTATCTCTTATGGTTTACAAAAGTAATCCAGAATGGAGAGGTCTTATATAACTATTCCCAGAAAATGAGGATATGCATTTCGTTTGTCATAAGAATATCTTAAACATTTAAAAAATTGTTAGAGCCAATTTTGAGAAATAAAATTTTTCGAAAAAATTCCATGTACAGGGCATTTGGGAGTGAGAGATTTTTCTGAAAATCCTCGTATTGCATCCTTGGAAGATACTGAACTTAAATAGCGAGTTTGATATTTAAGCGACTTTTGGTTTTTGAATTATACTATTCAAAGAGACACACAAACATGCACACACATATTTTTTCTAAAAATGCTGTTTTTTGATTCAGATGGCCCTAAAATATGTTTTTCCAGTGAAATCCGGTTTAGAATTTTTGGATGGAACACAATATATTCTTTATCTACTATGTACATTGTACATACGGGCTAGAGAAAGTAAAAATATAAACTTTAGGGTTTTTTGCTTGACTTCTCTTAATGTGTTTAAATTTAGTAACTATCGAAAATCAGGGATTCTTTAACACCAGGCTTAGATGACATTTAGTGAATATGTTTTTCAGGCTCGCTGCTTAAAGTAGAATGTGTTTGATACAGGAGTCAATGTGACGTGAATTTCTAGCAACTTGGTGCGCAGATGTTGCCATTGGATTTTCTCAGAAAGCAATGCAGTTGAGACTGTCAACGATAAACAATAAAAATGCATAGAAAGGATGGTCTGTCCATCCTCGTACTACAATAAAATTCCCTTACTCAGACGCGTTTGTCAGCGGTTCCACTTTGGTTATTTGATTCGCCCCAATTCGCAAATGGAACCTTTCTGGGACGTCCAAAAGCTCTTAACTGCATTGCTTTTGAAACAGATGCCGTTAGGTCACTAAAACCGTCAATTCAAACAATGTGTTGAAATAGATGAATATGGCAAAAACTGACGAGGAAGCATTCTAGGGCCATCATAATACAAGATTAGCCGGTCCCCATGGCCGCGCTCGCCAAGGCGTCCCGCTTTGGTGCTTCGTAGCGCTGGAGATCGTGGGTTCGAGTCCCGCCTTGGGCATGGTTGTTATATGTTTGTGTATATGTGTGTGTTGTGAAAGTAAGAAAACAGTAATAATACGGCAAAACAAGGTAAAAATAAAAAGGTAAATAAAAGTAGGGTATACAGTGCTGGAGTCTCGATCAGACTCCGGTATTGTATTTAAAAAAAAAAAAAAAGACAGCGCTGAAATCTTCTAAGTTTACATTCTCTAGCACGTATGTAGTGTACGTAGAGGATAGAGAGGATATTGAATTGTACCAAAAAATTCGATACCGAAATTTCCCAGAAATACACGTTTTGAGACACCCTGAATAAAAAACTGTTTAAAAATGTCTGTGTACAGCATAGCTCTGGTATTTAATTTTGGTATCCTCCAAGGATACAATACGAAGATTTTCAGAAAAATCTCTCACCCCAAACTGCCCTTTACATGGAACAATTTTAGACATTTTCGATTTTCTATAAATGGCTCTTAGCGATTTTGATTAAAATGCTGTACATTTAAGGTGGCAAATAGAATGTATATCCTGAATTTCTTAGGATTAGCTCATTAGCTCCTCTTCATTCCGAATGACTTTTCATAACTGGTAAACCTAAGAGAATGACTCGAACTTATTGGATAAAACATCTATGTTCCATTCACTTGGCTTTCTCTACATCTCTGTAACACATTATTGTTAAAAGCATTATCTGAAAATTTAGTTGGTTTCTGATTCTCAAGATTTTGATATTTCTTTTGCTTTTCTCTACCACGTAAACTTTATATAGTAGGTATTAAAAGTATTGCATTCCTCCCAAAATTCCGATATCGATGTTTTACCTAAAATAATAATTTTAAGAACCCCTAAATAAAAAAACTATTATAGGAAAAGGTCCATAAGTGTGTGTGTGTCTGTAAATAGCATAACTAGAAACGAAAAGCTGATTAAGTACTAAACTTTGTGTTTAAGTTCAGTATCTTCCAAGGATGCGACACGAAGATTTTCAGGAAAATTCCCCACCTCAAACTTCGTTTTACATCCAAGATTTTTCGAAATGTTCAATTTTCTCAAAAATGGCTACAAAGATTATGATTAAAATGTCATATGTTAAAGATATTTTCATGACAAATAAAAGGTATAATTTGAATTTTCTGGAAATAGTTTCTGAAGCCATCTTCATTCTGGATGACTTGTGTAGCTGGTAAACCGTAAGAGACAAAATCTTACTACACATAGGATATCTCGCATATATTGTTAAAACACACAATTTATGTCAAATACTTATGTTAGTTAACCATTTCAGAGATGTTCTTTGTTTTGGTGGAACTTTTTCAACACTTCTCATGCTGGAAGTTATCATTAATTTTTATTTTGTTTCACTCCTGAACATGCAAAGAGAACTGAGTTTCAGTGTCATCACTTAGCAACCAGCTTTTAGAAGATTTGACAATTCATTTAGCTGGTGAACTCTATTTCCCTTCAACCTGTAAGAAACTAAGTATTAAGACCATTTCTGGTAAAGTTTATCTCGATTAGCATGAAATAAATGATGAATAGATAACCTTTTTCTTCTGCGTATTGCAGAATAGGTAGGGAAAAGTCATGTCAAGGAACACATCAGATATTTTAACTTAGTACTCGATAATTAAAAATATTTATTTCTATAAATTTTATTCAGATTAGTTCATATTTTGTCACATATTTGTTCAAAGTAATTACAATAGGAATTTAATTTTCGTAGTCTTTTATACATAAATTTTCAAGTAAATAAGTTTTAATAAATAAAAACTGAAAAGTATTTGAAATTCCTTATATGATGAACTTGTTAAAACTTCATACTTCTAAATACTTCATATTATATGTTGAATATAGTTGTTTATCCGTTATTGCCACATAAAATATCGTTTATCTCGTCATTCCTTGCAACTTAAATACCGGTTTGATTACCTACTACTCCACAACCGTTTCGGTAATAAATCTATAAATATATTTTTTTCTAGACTGATAATGGTACCACAAAGTTTTAAGATACATTCACGTAAGCTCTTTTAGATTTAGGTAAGAGTGTGTAAATAAACTTC
This sequence comes from Hymenopus coronatus, assembly GCA_030762935.1. NCBI lineage: Eukaryota > Metazoa > Arthropoda > Insecta > Mantodea > Hymenopodidae > Hymenopus > Hymenopus coronatus. The sequence goes on from CM060897.1 coordinate 37,690,956, forward strand.
GTTCGCATGTTCGCTGTTAGGTCTTAGGAGTGTGTAAATAAATGTTTTTCGTGTAATCCAGAAGCTAATCTAGCAGGTTTCACTCCCTATACTACGTTGGCATTTACGTGATAGCGGAAAAGTGGCGTGCTTGCATTTCTTATCTGCATATTTTCGTAATTTTTGGCTTTAAGAAAGTGACTTTAGGCACACTGAAATGCTAAAGATGATTTTATGAAGTATTAGAGGTAAAGGTGTTTTCTTTTTTCTAAAGATATTACTAACATCTTAAAAAAGTGTGTATAAAAATTTAAGTTCAGTATATTATTGCACTTTTGAGATGATAATTAATTTATCTACATCAATTTTACTAGCTGTATCCAGAAATGTCCTACCGCATTAAACTAGAGATTTAATTTATTGCGTTCGTTTATCCTTTGAAACAAATTGTCTGCAGGCCTTTTCATACATTGGATAGTTTTTCTCTAAAATAAACTATGATAAAGAATTCCAACCACACAATACTCATGTTCTCAAGTAAAATTTGTGGGGTATTTTCAGACCCCCAACTAAACATTTGTCGAAGAAAATAGGCTTCGAAAATCGGAAAATATATTAAAAAGAAAAAATCTGATGTGTTCCATTTACATAACTTTCTCTAACTGTTCCATAAGCAAGCTATTCTTAACAAAACATTATTTTTTTCGTCTTCGTCATTCTAATCGAGATAAACATTAGCCGACTTGGTCTTATTATTTGCTTCCTTGTAAGTAGAAGGAAAACAATGGAGTACATTAGGCTAAAGCGGTAGTAATATCTTTTAAAAGCTGGTCGCTATATGAATCAATTACAGTTCGGTCCACTTTGCATGGCGCCGTTTGAGAAGTGTTAGGTAGATTAAAATTGAAACCAATAACAAGGAATATCTCAAAAACCTCAATTCTACAAGAAAAACGTGTATGACAAAAATTAAACATTCTAACGAGATATATATACCCTATCTAGCAAGTTTTTGTCTATCTGTTACAGTTATGCAGAATACTGCAAAACTCTTTCAGAATAAAGGTGTCTTCAGAGGCTATTTCCAGAAAATTCAAAATATGCATTTTATTTGTTATGTAAATATCTTTAATATACGAAATTTTAATCAAAATCGTTAGAGCCATTTTTGAGAAAAACAAAATTTTCAAACAATGCTCCATGTAAAGGGTAGTTGGGGGAGGGGAGTTCTTTTGAAAATCTTCGTGTTGCATCCTTGGAAGACACTAAAATAAATGCTAAATTTGTTATTAAAAGGTCATTACTATGCTATCCATAGACAGCCACAGACGGACCTTTTTATAAATATGCTTTTTTCTGACTCATTAAATCTCGACATCAAATTTTTGTGTGGAATACAATAATCATTCGCTAGCTACTATATACGTTCTGTATATATACGTGCTACAAAAAAGTAAAGTAAAAAAAGAAAGAAAAAAAGCTGAACTTGTGTAAATGACTCATCATTTACCTGGAAATTTAAATGGCACAACACATTAAAATGGCTTCTAAGCATGTGTTATATCTTGATTTTATTGAAAGATGGCCATCTGTTTCCTTTTACTTAAGGAGCCCGCTTAAGAACCGATGTATTGCCCCCCTTACACACTGTCTTAAATTAACAATATTTCGCAGATATGTAATTTAAAGTTGAGTCCGCTTTTGTACCAAAAATCAAGTATTTTACTAAATTAGACAAAAAAACAACAACATTACTCTGTCTCTTTAACAAGGCGAGTACGGCGGATTATTTCATGTCTTCAGGATAACATCGAAACTTCGCAGTGGATAACGAGATTTGTTTCAGTTTTGAAATGTCTTATTATTTGTTCCGGGGATAGATTTGGAGTGTTGTCTACCTTTGTTTACACCTAGTCAGCAATTTAAGTTCTTTTGTAATTATACCATCATCCCTTCCCTCCTCCTCCTCTTCCCTCTAAAACATTCTAATAAGCATTGAAACTTTCCTCCCCCATTTTCTCCTCTAAAACTCTTTAAAAACACTGTTCCTGATCGCATTAATGCAAAGCTTTCCCTTCCAAATTTATCACAACAATCCATATATTTGTCCCTCCCCTTGTTTACAACCACTACATAACAAAACAGTTTCAAGTGCGAGAAGCACAGATGTTTATTTATTTTCATTTTAATTTATCGAAATCTTTTATCGTTAACTTTTGATATGGTTTGTAATTAATAAAACCGTGTATAATCTGTACATTATGTGCTCTAATACACGGTTTCGTTTGATGATAGGTATCACGTTCGTGGCAGTAATTTGGCACTTGGACTTAGTTGGAATTGGAACGCAGCTGTCTCTACATGGCAGGTAAGCTGCCATTGGTTACAAAGAGTCGTCATTGGACAAACACTATTCTCTGCAGGACTTCTGAAATGCAAGCCGAGTCCAACCACCTGGAGATGAAATGCAGCTGTCTAATAACAGGTAACTACTACCTATTATTTCATTTGGGCAGACACTAAATGAGGTCAGGACAGTAACGGCTTCTGAAGCGGACCTGACTCGGCATGTCTTTGTTCCTATACTTTATCGAGGTTTTTTGAAAAACTACACACAAATTGGGAAACGTGGACTCAGTTTGACTTCCTCTACTTCCTGCACAGTACATAAGGAGGAGAAGGTATTGTTCTTAACCAACATTTGAATACCGAGACCACTCTTTAGTGTCCTCATGTATCGAAAAAAAAAAAATAGAAAAAGATCCCTGTGTGTGAGTGCACGCGATAACTCAAAAACCAAAAGTTGGCGAAATACCAAACTTGGTGTTTATGTTTAGTATCTTCTAAGGATGTGGCACGAAGATTTTCAAGAAAATCCCTCCATCCTAACTTACCCTTTTCAGAGAATTGATTTGCTCAAAATTGGCTCTAACGATTTTGATTACAACACAGTATATTAAAGATATTTACTTAAAAGGTGAAATGCATATCTTCAATTTTCTGAAAATAGTCTCTGGATGACTTTTGCATTATTGGTAAAAGGAAGAGATTGTAGTTAAAGAAAGCAATTTAGATACATCATATACATTTTTGTAGAGTTGACCGTTTCCGAGATATTCTTTGTTATTGGTTTCGTAACTTTTCGGAGGTCACCATTTGTTTAATCTCTCTTTTGTTTTATGTATTGCTGGCCATGCAAAGCGGACCCAAATTAAATTTTTCAGGTGACGACCAGCTTTAAAATTATTTGATTATCTCGTTAGCCTAGTGGTGAACTCTCTTATTTCCCTTCTACTTGCAAGGAAACAAGAAAGGAAGACAATTTCTGCTTACGTTTTTCTCGATTAGATGTAGATGAAAAATAAGCATTTCGAAGAGCAGTCTGTATGCAGAACAGGTAGAGAAGGCTATGTGAATGTAGAATTTTCATTATTTGCTATGCTAGTGATCAAAAAGTATTTTCAGTCGTAAAATAATTCCACTTCAGCTACAAGTTGCATTAATAATATTAGAGGCTCCTATTCCAAACAGTTACTGTGTAGTGTAATGGTTGTGCTCGCAATTTGTCAGGTGAGAATGAGTATATACAGTCTTAAATGGATTAAATGCATTTTTCCTTTCTTTATTACTTACCTACCTATAGTAAGTAGAGGAAACATTGTACTCCAACCAAATAATTTATATCAAGATTTCACTGGAAATATACATTTGGAGACCTCCTGAAATAAATACATTTTAAAAAAAAAATCTACGCGCGCACGCTCTTGTGTGTGTGCGCGCGCGTGCGTGAGTGCGTGCTGGTATAACTAAAACATAAGGTCGGTTGTATAAGAAACCTAGTACTTATGTTCAGTATCTTCCGAAGATGTGATACGAAGATTTTCTAAACTAGCCTTTAGATACACCCTATAATCTACCTTTATAGATTATAAGAATGGAAGAATAGTTATTAAATATAAATATTTAAATGAAATTTACAAATATAAATTAAAAATGTTGCCATCAAATGTAAATACACCATTGGGATATTTCATATACTATCAAAATAATTTTATCACTCAACGTAACGGTAAAATGCCACTCATGTAGGTTGAATTGCAAAATGCAAATTGCACACTGATGTATGTAATGAAGAGTCGATATTCTATTTTCTGTACCACGTGCATGGTAGAGAAGGTAGAGCATTCCACCAAAAATTCAATACCGAGATATAACCGGAAATACCTGTTTTGAATAAAATAATGTTTATAAAAAAATCCACGTGTGTGTGTGTGTGTGTGTGTGTGTGTGTGTGTGAGAACAAAAAATTCAAAAATGAAAAGTCGGTTAAAAACCAAACTTGATACTTCTGTTTTGCGTACCCCAAGGCTACATTACGAAAATTTTCAAGAAAGACCCTATAACAAACTACCCATTATATCGAACAATTTCTGAAAGGTTTGTTTTTTATTAAAAATGGCTCTCACGATTTTGATTAAAATGTGAAATATTACTTAGGATATTTCCAGACAAATGAATATGTATATTGAATTTTCTCTGAAGCAGTCCCTGATATCTTCTTCACTGAAGCTGACTTTTGCAAGAGTAAGAGAAGTACAATATCTTACTACAGGAAAAATGTATATCTCTCTAAAACATACACTTTGTCAAATATTTTTTTGTAGAGTGAACATTTCTGAATTATTCCTTGTTATTGGTCGTTATTTTCCCTAATATCTGTATCCTCAAATGAGGAGCTCTTTTCAAAACTGAACATGTCCACATGTTAAGATTCAATAAAGTTGAATTATACATACATAAAACTGTACATTCACACTTAAAGAAGTTTGACATGCTAATCTTGAAGACATTTTTACAATAAAACTAAAACCGTAATCCAATTTCTTTAACTGCTGCTGGTTTTATGACCGCGCTCGCTAAAGCGCCTCACTTTGGTGCTCCGTAGCGTAAGGGATCGCGGGCTCGAATCCAGCCTCGGATATGGCTGTTTCTGTGTTCATAAATGTATATATGTATATGCATTTGTGAATAAATAGAAAACGGTAACCAAATAGGAAAACAACAAAAACGTATGGAAAATAGAAATTAAAAGAAACTGACAGTGTATTGTGTGTGATAGACATATGAAAACTTACTTTATTGACCATTAATGGCGTGTGGACATGTTCAGTCTTGAAATAAAGCGTCGCCCTCCGTGGTGTAATGGTTACCATGCTAACTTCATATAACCAAGGTCGCGGGTTCAAACCCGGCGGAGGACGATGGATTTTTTCGGGCGTAAAACCCTTATTTTTAAGAGGCTCATTCTAAGGATCCTTGATTTCATTCATGGTAAAGTCCAATTGTTAAAATTAATAAGAACAAGATTCTTGTAATTATTCATATGTTTATGTTTGAGCTAGTTAAAATAGTAGTTATAGGGATAATCCTGTAAATAGTGGATATCAATGGACAAAACCGGCTATAATTGCAAAAACAGCTCCTATGGAAAGTACATAATGGAAATGGGCAACTACATAATAAGTATCATGGAGAATAAATTCGATGGCTGAATTCTTAGCATGGCTTCCTTCGGAAGGGAAGTAAAGCTGTGGGTCCCGTGTCGTAGATTTACGGCACGTAAAAGAACCTCAAGCCTGATAAGAGAGGCCTCTGAGCAAAATTAAGCGATCTTTCACGCCCAATTTAGAATGGGACGCTGAGAACCAAAGCAGTTAAAGAGCGTCCATAAATAACACGTCATTTCCATTTTTTGAAATAAAGCTCCTCAAACGGAAGTAGTTTATCACTTTGTTCATCCTGATATGCAAAGACATTTCAATACTATTGCATATGGACTACCTCTTTTTAATTATATACAGCTCCGAGACTTATCAGGACTCCGCTGTATTCCTTTTTTACTTTGTATCCTGTTTCCTACATTTCTTTTGTTGACCTATTTATCTACTGTTTTGTCGTTACATATACACATGTACAAGCACACATGCCCAAGGCGGTACTCGAACCCACGATCCCCTGCGCCAAGAAGCACCAAAGCTAGGCACTTACTTATACGAGCGCGGCCACGGGAACCGGAATGATTAGTGTATTGATTTATTTCCCGTTTACATATGATAAACATGTAGTTAGACAACTTCTGTTAATTTTTTTCTCAGTGTGAAGTAAATAGAAGAATAAAGCTTTATAAAAATAGTGTGTTGCAGAACAGACAGAGTGTCATTTGAATGAAACACATGTTTAAATACCGAGCAAACAGTTGAAGATGTTAACTAATAGTATATTGCGTACGAACTGTAAGTTATACTTATCGGGAATACGAAACCCGCAGGGCCGAGTTGGTGGTTAGGCAATTACTTTTTGAAATACTTCAAAAAATATAAAAAAACAATAATAAAAAAATTGCTTTTCAGTATTTTATTGCACATTAAAAAAAACTGAATTCTCAACGTGAACAAATGAAAGCGTATGTCTAAATTATATGAATAAAGCTTCTTATACACTCTTTTGTTAATGAATTTTGCATTTGATTCTTTACTTGAAGTAGCACATGTCTTGAGTGTTGCTTCATTTCCTAATCGCACTGTAAGTATTAACGACCTCCCAAACTCTTACTGGAAGTACTTACAGTGCTTGTTGGCATGACAATAAATGAATTGTAAATTTAGCTTACATTATCAATTAATTGTTCAGCATGAATTAACTTACGTATCAAGAATTCCAAAAACAATATAAACAAATTGATTTAATTGTTTTTTCACACAAGCCGTGTGTAGGAAAGGATTTGGATAGGTAGAGTCAGACTGAAAAATTCAATGCCATAGCCAGGATCTCCCGGTTTCTAGGCGGTTGCTCTACCACTGAGCTACCATAGCAAAATGCCGGCATAGCATTGAATTCCTCCACTGACTCATATGTTTCCCCATAAACCACAAGGCGATCTAAAAGTATTATGAGATGACAAACCCCAATAGCAACTTACAATGTTGAAAGTACTATAAATATCAGGTTGCTATCAATGCTATGCCCACATGCTGACAAGGTAGCTCAGTGGTAAAGCAAACGGCTAGAGTCCGGGAGATCCGTGTTCCAAATCCCGGCTGTGGCATTGAATTTTTCAGTTTGATTCTACCTATCCAATATAAACAAATAGTAATGAAATGAATATAGAATTTTGAAATCAATAGAAACGTAGGACTTTTACTTTCTCTACACGTTCTATGTTCATAGTATATAGAGAAGGTATTGTAATGCACCCAAAAATTCGTTACCATGATTTCACCGGAAATACATGTTTTGGGTCCCTCTGAATCCAAAGAAAGCATTTTTGGAAAAAGGTCCGTGTGTGTATGTGTCTGTGTGTGTCTGTGGACAGCATAGCGCAAAAACGACAAGATCGTTGAATGTCAAACGTAGTATTTAAGTTTTGTATCTTCCAAAGATGCGACACGAAGATTTTCCAGAAAATCCCCTTACCCCAAACTACCCTTTACATGGAACATTTTTTGAAAGTTTTGATTTTCTCAAAAATGGCTCTAACGATTTTGATTAAAATATCGTATATTAAAGATATTTATCTGACAAATAAAATGTATATCTTGAACTTTCTGGGATACTTCTGAAGACTTTATTCTGCATGAATTTACGTAATTTTGAGATGGACTAAAACTTACCACACAAAAAATGTAGAACATGTTGAAGACACAATTTGTGTCATGTGCATTTTTTTCGTGTATTTGATCATTTTTGAGATATTCCTTATTATTGGTTTCAACTTTAAAAACTTATACTTTTCTCATACAGGAATTTGTCAACTCCTGTCCATACAAACAAAGGAACTTCAGTCACATAGCAACCAGCTTTTGACTATCACTTTAACCTATGACACTCCCTTATTTCGCTCCTGCCTACAAGTAATAGGACTATTTCTGCTAATTTTTTCTCGATTAGAGTGAAGTAAATAGAAGCATAAGCTTTTTAACAATCATTTGCTGCAGAGATGTAGAGAAAATCATGTGAATGCAACACATCAGATTTTTATCTCTGCATTGAATGCATAGAAGAATAAACGTGTCAGGTGGCTCAGGCGTTTCGTCTGGGACTGGCAATCGGGAGGTCATGGGATCGGTTCAAACCAATGGGTTTTCTCGGAGGTTTTCTGGAATCACAAGGGCGAGGATTCTTCATTCCACAGAACTTCCTGTCCTTCCATTTCATCCTAACCGGTCTCTTTTAGGGGTGTAAGTGTCGACGAGGACTGCGGTAGAGGCTCCTTTTCTGAAGGAGACTGCGCTCTGAAAATACAGCTCTCGGCGGCGGTATGAAGTTAGTTGTTGTCTGTTCGAGACTGAGTCACGGGCTCCTGACGCTCCCCGCGTCGGGATGTAGAACTGCTTGTAACTGTTAGGAATTCTTCAAGTCGGCTCTCTCCCAGTCCGGATGTCGGCCGCCCTCTGAAATTACACTCATCTCATCGTTTCTCCAGCTGCAGCCCACAGCTGCAGTGTGGAATAGCCCTCCGTAACGTACAGACACACACATAGAAGAATAAGGTTTTAAAAGAATAATTTGTTGTAGAGTAGAGAAAATCACGTGAATTGAACACATCGGATTATTAAATAAGGAGCAAACAAGTAAATATATTAAATAAATAAACAAATATGAATGAAATGAATATAGAGGTTTGAAATCAATAGAAATGTAGGATTGTTTTTCTAAAACGTGTACTAAAACCCCGAAAGCAATACGTAGAATGTTGGGAAGGCACCTGTAATGTGTGCATTTGCGGTCGTGTTGGTATTGGATGAAAGCTGAAGGCTGTGTGGTATCCCCCAAGTGTGCGTTTACCTGTTTCAAATAACCCCTCTCTTTACACGCCACTGGCCACCCATGGCAACAGCAAAGGGATTTTCTCTCTCTTCTACCCAAACAAATAGCTTCGTTTCCTAAAAGCTCTCTAGGGAATAGAGTTCCTGGCCACATAGATAGGGCAAATGTATGCTCTCCCAATCCTACCTCAAAAGAAACACGAATCGAATAACCAGAACACAATTTACCAGTCGGATGGCTCAGTAGATATAATGGAAAAAGGTCACGAGTACAAATCCCGTGTATCTGCCAGACAGGTCTGTAGAGCTTGCACATATTTAGGCGCATTTTACGTTCTCTACACGTACTGTGTACATAGTGCATAGAGAAGCTATTAAATTGCGCCCAAAAATTCATGCTTTGAGATTTCCTGAATACAAAAAATGTATTTTTAGAAAAATGTCCGTGTGTGTGTGTCTGTCTGTGGGCAGCATAGCTCAAAAACGGTAATACTAAACTTGGTATTTAGTTTGATATTTTCCAAGGATGCGACACGAAGAGTTTCAAAGAAATCCACCCATCCTCAACTATCCTTTACATAGAAAAAATTCGAAAATGTTGATTTTCTCAAAAATGGCTCTAACAATTTTGATTAAAATATCGTATATTATAGATATTTACCTGACAAATAAAATGTATATCTTGAATTTTCTGGGAATAACCTCTGAATACCGCTTTATTCTGGAAGAAATTTACCGAATTTTACATAACTGCTAAACAGTAAGAGATGAACAAAAATTTACCACAAAAAATGTAGAGCACGTTTAAACACACAATTTATGTTATATTCATTTTTTCGTGGAGTTAATCGTTTTTTTAAAATATTCCCTGTTTTTGGTTTCAGCTTTAAAAAACGTATTCTTTTCTCATACAGGAATTTGTCAACTCTTGTCCATGCAAACAAAGAGACATCAGTTACTTTGCAACCAGCTTTTGACTTTCACTTTAAACTATGGTACTCCCTTATTTCGCTTCTACTTAAAAGGAAACAAGTAATAAGGTTATTAATGCTAATTTTTTCTCTATTAGCATGAAGTAAATATAATCATAAGCTTTTTAACAATAATTTGTTGCAGAGAAAGTCATGTGAATGGAACACATCAGACTTTTAAAAAAAGGCACGTGTGTGTGTGTGTGTGTGTGTGTGTGTGTGTGTGTGTGGACAGCATAGCTAAAAAACTAAAAAAACGTTAAATACTAAACTTGGTATTTAGTTTGGTATCTTCCAAGGATGCAACAGGAAGCTTTTCAAAGTAATCCCCCACCCTCAGCTACCCTTTACATGGAAAAAATTCGAAAATTATTATTTTCTGAAAAATGGCTCTAACGATTTTGATTTTAAATCTCATATATTTAAAACATTTACATGACAAACAAAATGTGTATGTTCAATTTTCTGGGAATACCTTCTAAAGACCTGATTATTCTTGAATGTTGCATAACTAGTAAGCCGTAAGAGATAGACAAAAACGTATACACAAAAAACGTAAATCTCGTTAAAACACACAATGTATCTCATATACATTTTGCTCCTGGAGTTCACCTCGAGATATTCGAGATATTCCTTATTATTGGTTTGAATTTTAAAATACTTATACTTTTCTCATGCGGGAACTTGTCAACACCTGGTCATGCTAAGAAACGGACTTCAATTCCATAGCAACCACATTTTCAAACTTTTGACTGTCGGTTTAGCCTGGTATATTCCATTATTTCCCTTCTACTTTTAAGGAACTAAGCAATAAGACAATTTCTGCTCACTTTTTATCTTAATTAGCCTGAAGTATATAGAAGAATAAGCTTATTAATAATAATTTGTTACAGGGCTTTAGAGAAACTCTTGTGAATGGAACATATAGCTTTTTTTTTTTTTTTTTTTTTTTCATTTTCCTAACATTTACTTTGTTTTTCTGTTTGATTACCGTTTGCTTTTTGCTTCTAATACACACATACATATACACATTTACAAACACACAAACACACATGCTCAAGGCGGGACTCGAACCCACGATCCCCTGAGCCACGAAGCACCAACGCCGGGCACTTTAGCGAGTGCGGGCATGGGGACTGGCTGGTTGGTTATATCGGACGACACATGAAACTGCTGAAATGATTCAAATGGTCTCGAGGTCCATGGAGCTTAAAGATTCGATATTCGTCTTCCCAGGATAAGGGAAAACCCCGAAAAAACTTATCCGGGTAACTCACCCTAAGCGAGATTCGAACTCAAGACCTTTTGAATGTGAGGCAGGCAGGCTATTCCACACTACCCAGGCGGGCTCATGCAAATATCGTGACCCCTAGACAACATTTCACATAGAATGGGAGATTATTTCTGCTTCAGAGTGGCAAAAAGGCTTGAATACTCGGCCTATTACTGGAGGACGGTAAACGACACGTTCAAAAAGTCAGGCCTCTAGTGTCCACAGGCCTTGGAGCAAGCACTCACGTTATCTATCCGGCACCGCCTCACACCACGAAACCTATAAGTGTGCCTGAAACAAAGGAAATTGTACAGATGGGAAACCACCTTGCATTTCCCTACCAACCAGGGCAAACTACGTAAATGCCAAGGCCAGAGTCCTTTCAAATTCTTAAAGCAATAGTCCGTTGTGTTTTGGAAATGGCTTTGGTTTTTTTTTTCTTTTTTTTTTCTGATAGTCCAGCCAGCAGATAACTGTACTGGATAGACTATATGATAAATGCGAATAAGTGACAGTTATTAGGTGTGGATGATGTACAGTGAAATTATGTTTTATACTCTTTTTGTGGGATACTTTTGCTTCAGGAATAATAACCACATTTGGAGATGTGTAGTACTCCCGAGAATCTTCAATTAAGGTAAGAAATTTGATTTCTTCTCACATGTAACCAAATCACACCCTTGACCGTTCTTATTAATATGTAAATAACTCGCGAATTTATCGCATTCGCGTTATAAAAATGTGTATAATCACTTCTTTTGACATTACAAACATGTTGGAAGAAAGAAAAAAAAAAAAACAGATTTATCTGCCCCATGAGAATGTTGCTTGTAAGTGCAGAATGTGGAAAAAATTCTAAAAATTGCGACTTAACATTATATTTTGGTCAATCACTTACAGTACCTGCTTATACGTGACGTAACTGTACTGTTATGTCACCCATTTTAACTTCACAGACTCGTCATTTTATTGGGCTGTGCGCGAACTCCCCTATCGCCATTACCTTTTAACCCCTGCTTCAAACATCAAGAAAATAATAGGAAACATCTCATGTGTGCCACTCACATGACTTTCATTACGTATTCTGCAACTAACCATTTTGTCTACTTCATGCAATCGAGATAAACATTAACATAAATTGTTTTATTAGGTACAAAAGGAATAAGTGAATACACTAGACCAAAGTGAGAGTCAAATATTTTAAGCGCTGGTCTCTTCCTTTGCATGCCCTGGAGGAAAATAAATGAACACCGAATGACGACCTTTCATTTGAAAATAGTATGAATAAGTATTGAAAAAAATCTGATGTGTTACACTCACATGACTTTCTCTAGCTGTTCTACAAAACTCCTACAAAATATTCTTCTTCTTTGTACACAATGCTAATCAAGATAAATGTTAGCAGAATGTTATTACTTAGTTCCTTATAAGTAGAAGGGAATAAGGGAATGCACTATGCTAAAGTGATCGTCATATGTTTTAAAAGCTATCGTTATGCGATTTTCACTGCAAATCACTTCTTTGCTTGGCCAGGAGTAGAACAAAAGAAAAACAGACACTTCCTGTGTAAGAAAAGTTTAAGTACTTCACAATTGAAACCAATAACAAGGAATATCTCGAAAACGGTTACCTACACAACAAAAACTTCAAGGACAAAAATTGTGTGTTTTGTCATGAGGTACATTTTTTGTGTAGTACATTTTTTCTCTCTTACGGTTTAGCAGTTAAGCAAAATTCAGCAACATTCATCCAGAATAAAGAGGCCTTCAGAGGCTATTCCCAAAAAATTGGAGATATACATTTTATTTCGGACATAAATAGCTTTAATATACGGGCTTTTAATCAAAATCGTTAGAGCCATTTTTGAGAAAATCAAAATGTTCGAATAAAGTTCCATTTAAAGGGTGGTTGGGGTGGGGGGATTTTCTTGAAAATCTTCGTGTCGCATCCAGAAGCTACTGAATATAAATACCAAGTTTGGTTTTTAACGGACTTTTCGTTTTTGAGCTATGCTGCCCACACACACACACACACACACACACACACACACACACACACACACACACACACACACACATTTTTCTAAAAATGCATTTTTTGTATTTAGGGGGTTCTAAAACACGTATTTCCGGTGAAATCTTGGTATCGAATTTTTGGGTACATTACAACACCGGTATCTATATAGTTCGTATAGAGAAAGTAAAAAACATGGTGTAACTTCTGCTGTTTTGCTTTAAAGGAAACATGCGATAAACGCTTTGAGTAAATAAATGTATAACGATTCATACAAAGGGAAAATTAAAACACAAAGCTAGTGAAAATAAACGTTTCAGCGGTTGGCCACCCTGCAGTACTGAAATTACAGTTTCCATTTTCGCCGTTAGGTGGTAGAAGAACAGATGCTGGTATTGAGCGGCATCCAGCGGCAGATTTTGAAACTATTTGCAGCGACTTGCTTCCGATTTTCTCCCCGGCGACGCTCATATTGACCTGGTAGTACGCATGCGCCAGAGAGTAGCGGATCGTTTGGATAGCAAAAGCGTCGATACTGCACAGAGCCGCAAACGTTCATGAGAAGCGTGAGATGATACTTCATTAGCATACGTGTTTACTGCTCTCATCATATGCAAACAACCTCTCTATGCACTTACGTCAAATGTGCTCGAGCTCTATGTACATGCCAGTTACGTACACACGAGATTTTATCGATTAGACAACCTCATCAAAAATTTAAGCGACAAAGCACTATGGATAAACGATTTCAGGCACAGCGATCATTTTACCGGCTTTCACTAGCCACTCTTTTACAAATTGTACTTACAAAAATCTGATGTGTTCCATTCACATGATTTTCTCTACATCGGTGCAACAAATTATTGTTAAAAAACTTATGATTCTATTTACTTCATTTTAATCGAGAACAAAATAGCAGAAATAGTCTTATTATTTGCCTCCTTGTAAGCAGAAGGGAAATAAGGGAGTACCATAGGCTAAACTAATAATCAAAAGCTGATTGCTATTTGACTGAAGTTCCTTTGTTTGAGTGGACAGGAGTTAACAAATTCCTGTATGAGAAAAGTATGTTTTTCAAAGCTGAAACCAAAAAAACAAGGAATATGTAAAAAACAATCAACTCCACGAAAAAAATGTATATAACATAAATTGTGTGTTTTAATGTGCTCTACACTTTTTGTACGGTCGTCTCCTTAGCGCGGTGGTAGCGCAGCTGCCTTCCAAGCGGGAGACCTGGGTTCGATCCCCAGTACCGGCGTTGGGATTTTTCCCCCGCTGGGAGACCTGGACCGGGGTGCACTCAGCCTCATGAGGTCCCTGGGGGGCCAATTGAGGAGCTACTTGATGAAGAAGTAGCGCCTCCAGGTCGTGAGGACCGCATTAACCGGCCGGGAGGGGCACGAGGCGCTGACCACGTCTCACCCTCCAATACTGCACCCCATCCATGACGTCTGTAGTGGACCGAGATGGGGGACGCAGCGGCCGGGCGGTAGGCCAGGCCCCCCGTGAGCTGTCGTGCCATGGAGTTATTACACTTTTTGTCCGTTAAGTTTTTGCCCATCTCTTACGGTTTATCAGTTATGCAAAATTCCGTGAAATTCATCCAGAATAAAGTAGTCTTCAGAGGCTATTCAAGATCTACATTTTATTTGTCAGTAAAATATCTTTAATATACGATATTTTAATCAAAATTGTTAGAGCCATTTTTAAAAAAAATCCAAATTTTCGGTAAAAGTTTCATGTAAAGGATAGTTAGGGGTGGGGGGATTTTCTTGAAAATCTTCGTGTCGCATCCTGGGAAGATACCAAACTTAAATACCAAGTTTGGTATTTAACGGTCTTTTCGTTTTTGAGCTATGCTGTCCACAGCCACAGACACACACACACACACACACACACACACACACACACACACATACACAGACACGGACCTTTTTGTATAAATGTTTTTTTTTGGATTCAGGGGGAACCAAAACATGTATTTCCGGTGAAATCTCGGTATCGAATTTGCAGGTGCATTACAATACCTTCTCTATACACTATGTACATAGTACGTGTAGAGAAAGTAAAACTTGGATGTGTTACACTCACATGACTTTCTCTAACTGGTCTACAAGCACACTTCTTCCTTCTACACCACACTAATGAGATAAACATTAGCAGAATGAGGTTATTACTTAGTTCCTTATAACTAAAAGGGAACTAAAAGAATGCGCTATGCTAAAGTGATAGTCAAATGTTTTAAAACCTGTGTTATGCGACTGTCATTGCAAATCGCTTGGCCAGGAGTAGAACAAAAGAAAAATGGACGCTTCCTGTTTTAAGTACTTTACAAATAATTGAAACCATTAACAAGGAATATCTCGGAAACGGTTACCTCCATAACAAAAACGTAAAGGATATAAATATGTGTTTTGAACGAGATCTACATTTTTGGTGCAGTAAGTTTTTGTCTATCTCTTATGGTTTAGCAGTTAAGCAAAATTCAGCAAAATTCATCCAGATAAAGAGGTCTTCAGGGGCTATTCCAAGAAAATTTAAGAATACATTTTATTTCATTAATACGTAATTTTTAATCAAAATCGTTAGAGCCTTTTTTGAGAAATTAAACATTTTTCGAAAACTTTTCAATGTAAAGGGTAGTTTGTGGTGGAGAGAATTTCTTGAAAATCTTTTTGTCGTATCCTTGAAAGATACCAAACCTAAATACTAAGTTTGGTATTTAACGGTCTGTTCGTTTTTGAGCTATGCTGTCCACAGACAGATCTTTTACTAAACTTTTTTTTTTCGGACTCAGGGGACCCCAAAACATATATTTCCAGTGAAATCTCGGTATCAAACTTTTGTGAAATATAATACATTCTGTATCCACTATGTACATTGTACCTACATGCGGGCTAAAGAAAGTAAATTTATTACTCTCTCTAATTCATGTTAATTCATTTGCAATTTGCTGAAAATGTTTTATACCAGCGTAATTTCATATCTCAAACTTGTTTTTACGGAATCCACTTGCAAATAAACGCAGCAAGCGCAAAATAATGTTCCAACTTTACGCTCGCAAGAATCGTAATCGGCTTACCCTCCCAATATTCCTAGGACTGACATCCCCCTTGGACTTAAAAGCCAATGCCTATGGGTCAGAAGCCTGACGGGGAGCCAACGGCACAAAACCACAGAATGAGAATCTGTTACGAGGCGTCGACCCATAGCCAGGCATGAACATAAGGAAGTGGATGATAGGAAATGTAAGCGAAATTGATGATAGTGTAGCTTGGTGGAGCAATTGGTTGAATGAGTGGCGGGGGAAACCGGAGGAACCGGAGAAAACCCATCCAGACTCGCTTCGTCCACCACAAGTCCCACATGGGGGCGCTTGGGATCGAACCCGGGCCGCTTAGATGGGTGGCGAGCGGTTCTAATACCTCAACACTGTGCCGCCGCTCGCCAAAATAATTCACAATATTAATGCATATACATCACTGATCAACAGACGAACAATTAAAATGAGTGGTGCAAATATAATGTTATGTTCAATAAACTTTTCGGGATTTACCAGGTAATAAATTTGATTCTGCATTTTTCTCAGCTCTAAGAATATCATAATTCTCAAAATTCATCACAGCACAACAATAATATTGGTTTGTCATGGCCCGTACGTCATCGCGCCCAGCCTAACGAAATAAATATCAAACTATAAACCTTGGTGAATAACTCAATCGTAACCTCAAATTTATTTCATCGTACGTTGCTTTTCTTTTAATGCCAGAAAATTCTCGTAGAAAAGTAGTGTATGATACGCGAGTGTAAAGCTTCTTTTTGACTCTTGCGCAGTTGTGAAACTCGACTGTGTGTCGTTTCACAATATTCTCGCTCGAATCAAAAAGCATAACTTTACACTCGTACATCATAAATAACTGTTATTAATACATTTCGTTGCAAGTACAACAAGATAGGTAGTCAGGTCTTAAAAAATCGGGTCACTATATGCTGACTTTCAAAGACAAAGCTCTTTCCATACATCACCAGAAACAAAAAATAGTGACTTAATATTTTTTAAAAAAAATCCTATAAGACACTCACAGAACTTTCGTTACTCACTCATGTAAAATGCTTTCACAAAAGCTTATTCTTCTTTCTAATTCATGTTAATTGCGAAAAATATCTGCAGAAGCTGTCATAATGCACATTTCCTTAGGTACTAAGGAATTAAAGGAATACTGTAGCTTTTAAGGGATAGTCCAAGTTCTTTATGAGCGGGCTGCTTTGTAGCGGCTTTGAAATTTTGTTCTCTTTACGTGACCAAGGTTTAAAGTTAGAATCACGCACTATACGGGCCTTCGGGACATTGGAGCAGAGTATCGAACATAGCCCCTTGTAGATCTCTTTCTTTTACTGACCCTAGGGAGGAAGGATGAGAGACGTGAAGTGCGACCAGATCCGGATGTAAACGGGCGCAAGCATGGCGGCGTCCCTAACGGTTACAGTTGAGGGCTTTTGACGCCGCTCGGTCCCTACTCACGAGCTTCGAACCTCCGGCGGTCCCCAGAGAAAGCAGGTCCCGATTGAGCAGTACCAACGATGATGCCAAGCATAGAGTGTAAGTCACCATCCAACCACAACGCGCCGAAAACCATCGCCTAGTAATTTCTTTTAACCCTGTAAGAAGTGACCAGGAAATGCTGGGAATAGGAAATGGCCGACTAGAAAATTTGGGAAAAATAACGAACTTACTCAACATTCGCCTGGCGACTCGGGGAAACCCAAAAAACACCCATGTTTCAGATAGTTCCGTCACGTGGTTGGACTCTCGAGCTCCGAATTCGGGCCACAGATGCAACCGCCTGAACCATCTCGCTCGGTTTGCATCACCAAGAAAAGAAGAAGAAAAAATCTGATGTGTACCATTCACATGACTTTCTCTCTATACCTGCAACAAATTATTCTTAAAAAGCTTATACTTCTATTTACTTTATGCTAATCAGAAAAAAATGAGCAGAAATAGTCTTATTACTTGCTTCCTTGTAAGTAAGAGCGAAATAAGGGACTACCATACGTTAAAATGATAGTCAAAAGCTGGTTGCTATGTCAATGAAGTTCCTTTGTTTATATGGATAGGAGTAGACAAGTTCCTGTATGAGAAAAGTATAAGTTTTTCATAGCAGAACCCAAAAATAAGCAATGTCTCAAAAACGACGAACTCACGAAAAAAAGTATATAACATGAATTGTGTGTTTTAACGTGCTCTACATTTTCTGTGTAGTAAGTATTTGTCCATCTCTTACGATTTAGCAGTTATTCAAATTTCAGTAAAATTCATCAAGAATAAACTACTCTTCAGAGGTGATTCCCAGAAATTTCAAAATATACATTATATTTGCCAGGTAAATATCTTTAATCTACAAAATATTAATCAAAATCGTTAGAGCCATTTTTGAGAAAATGTTCCATGTAAAGGGTAGTTGGGGGTGGGGGGATTTTTCTCAAATCTTCGTATCGCATCCCTGGAAGATACTAAACTTAAATACCAAGTTTGGTATTTTACCGACTTTTCGTTTTTGAGTTATCGTGTTCACACACAGACACACGGACACACTCACACGGACACACTCACACGGACCTTTTTGTGAAAATGCTTTTTTTGGATATTGGGGACCCTAAAACATATATTTCCGGTGAAATCTCGGTATCGAATTTTTGGGTGGAGTGCAATACCTTCTCTATACACCAAGTACATAGTGCGTATAGAGAAAGTAATAAAATAAATCTATATAACAGCCTCCCATACGATAAAAGCATAATATAAGGTACATAACAATAACAAGGAGCCCGCCTCAGTAATGTATTCCATTCAAGAGGTCGCAAGTTGAAATCTCGCTTAAGATGAGTCACAAGACAAGTTTTTTTTCGGGTTTTTCCCCTTATCCCGAGAAGATGGACGTCGAGTAACTTTAAGCTCCATTGACCCCGAGCTCGTTTGAGCACCATTTCCCGATTTCATTCATCATCCGATGTGACTAGTCAGGTTAAAGAAAGGAAACAAAACGAAATCAACAACAAAAACAAAACAGGAATATGTTAAAAATGGCTAAC
The DNA here is from genome assembly GCA_030762935.1 of Hymenopus coronatus. NCBI lineage: Eukaryota > Metazoa > Arthropoda > Insecta > Mantodea > Hymenopodidae > Hymenopus > Hymenopus coronatus. The sequence goes on from CM060897.1 coordinate 37,710,110, forward strand.
GCACACTCACAGATATACATTGCCTTTACTGTGCTTTAATGAAATCTACATTTTTGCTTAATAACGTTTGATCTATCTCTTACGATTTACCAGTTAGGCACCATTCAGAATGAAAAGAATTTCAGAGACTATTCTCTAAAAATTCAAGAACTTCTTCTTCTACTCCACCTTTCCCTAGTCGTATGGAGAATTTAGGCTCCTTTCAGACGATCAACTCTCTGCAACGAAAGGCAACGACAACACAGCACACAACTGTCTACAACTTAGAACAGAAATTATTATCCCAATGCTAAGTGAAATATGTAAAATCACAGAATGGTTTAGTATGCTATGAGACAGAGTACGAATATAAAAACAAAAAAATCTGATGTGTTCCATTCACATGTCTTTCTCTATATCTCTGTAACAAATTATTGTTAATAATCTTATTCTTTTATTTATTTCGTGCTAATCGAGAAAAATTAGCAGAAATAGTCTTATTTCTTGCTTTATTGTAAGTAGAAGCGAAATAAGGGAGTACCATAGGTTAAAGTAAAAGCCAAAAGCTGGTTGCTAGGTGACTGAAGTTCCTTTGTTTGTATGGGCACGAGTTGGCAAATTCCCGTATGAGAAAAGTGTAAGTTTTTCAAAGCTGAAACCAAAAACAAGGAATATCTGAAAAACGATCAACTCCACGAAAAAAATGTACACAACATGTGCGTTAAGTTTTTGTCCATCTCTTACGGTTTAGTAGTTATGCAAAATTCATCCAGAATAAAGTAATCCTCAGAGGCTATTCCAGAAAATTCAAGATATACATTTTATTTGTCAGGTAAATCTCTTTAGTATACGATATTATAATCAAAATCTTTAGAGCCATTTTTTAGAAAATCAAAATTTTTGAAAAAAGTTCCATGTAAAGGGTAGTTGGGAGTGGGGGGATTTTTTTTTAAAATCTTCGTGTCGCATCCTTGGAAGATACCAAACCAAAATACCAAGTTTGGTATACAACGGACTTTTCGTTTTTGAGTTATGCTGCACACACACAGACACACACGGACGTTTTTCTAAACATGTTTTTTTTATTCAGGAGGTCTCAAAACATGTATTTCCGGTGAAATCTCGGTATCGAATTTTTGGGTGCATTACAATACCTTCTCTATACATTATGTACATAGCCCGTATAGAGAAAGTAAAAAAATTATGGGAAATAATCTGTTAATGAAAGTTTTGTCAATCTCTCCCTATGGAATACATACATATTTGCATACTAAAATAACGAAGAAAAATGTATTATTGAAAAAAAACTCATAAATAAACAGCAATTAACTTGGGTTTGGAAGGTAGAGCGACTGAAAATGCAATGTTATAGGCAGGATTTAAACCCGGAATTTGGGTTTACTTTAATACGTTATATTATTTTACTCACATTTTACGAAATAATAAATACTTGAATATAGATGAGACCTTATCAATACTTCTTTGTTATAAATATTAATAATAACAATAATAGTAATAATTAAAAATCTTACGAATTTCTATGTGCGCCTTTCTCCTAGCAACTTTCTAGAGTACGCTTCAAGATCAGAGCACACTTTTTACCAAGCTTCTTGTTGTTTGGTGTTTAAACTTTATTAAAATATTCCGCTACTCGGCAATCCCATATTGGTACTTTCAATTAATAAAGTAAATCGTTCGATATGCAAGCGCTGTTGTTGTGGCTTTGTGAACGTCTCTATTCATCGTTTGCTTGTCGTTGCAGTCAGTTGCATGGTTTCGGTTGGGCTCGGTGACGCAAAAGTTGCAATCAGGAAGTTATTCGTCTGAGCAACAGTGGTTCTACAGTTTCAGGCAGTCTGTGTCATTGCGCGCGGTTGCAGAGTGTTGATCGTCTGAAAGGAGCCTCTCGGACTAAAAGCTTACGCTTGTGTTTATACGCCTGTTGAGGAGCAGACGGACTATGGATTAGGTAGAGGATCCAAGGATGGGAGATCAGCCTGGTATGAACGAGAAGAAGCAGATGATATGAAATGTAGGCAAAATAGGCGATAGGAAGTTGATGATGGAGGAATTGGTGGAGTGAACGGTGAGGGAAACCGGAAGACCCAGAGAAAACCCGCCCTGCCGCTGTTTCGTACACAACAAATTCCTGGGGACTAAAACCGGCCACCTAGGTAGAAGGCGAGCGGTCTAACCACTCTGACACGGCGCCACCCGTATACATTTCACAAGGTGTTTGAATCAAAATTGAGCATTTGGACAAAATAAAAAGGTTCGAAAAAACTTGTACGTAAAGGGCAGTGGGGTTTCTTGAAAATCTTCGTTTGCTATCCTTGGAAAATGCTGAATCATTTATACGATGGTCGGCTGATAAGTCCCGGACCTCACACGATATGGACGGTAGCATCATATAATTTAACTCTGGACTAGCTTGTATCCATAGTTACAGGTCAACAGCTTGTTTAGTTTTCGAATGACAGCATTTTTATCAAGACAACTTAAGAGTTTTCACGAAGATGGAGCATCTGGAAAAACGAGCAGGGATTAAATACTTCCATTTGAAAGGCTTAGTATCTAAAGAAATCATGAAGGAAATAGACAGTACATTGAAAGATTTCATATTCAATGACTAAAAGGTGGGTTACAGAGTTTAAAATGGGACGTACGAGCACTAGTGATGAGCCTCGCTCTGGACGCCCAGTAAAGTGACAACTCCAGAGATCATTGAAAAAATTCATCGTTTAGTACTGGAAGACCGCAAATTAAAGTTGTTTGAGATATTAGAGGCTGTAAACATATAACAAGAATGTGCAGGTAATATTTTAAGTAATGTTTTGAGCTTTCACAAGGTCTGTGCAAGATGGGTGCCGCGTTTGTTGACACCTGATCAAAAGTTGCAAAGAAAAACTGTCTCTGTTCGGAATGTGGAGCTGCACCGTAAAAATCCTAGTGAATTTTTGAGACGACTTATTATCATGGATGAAACTTGGATTCATCGTTACACCCCAGAAAGTAAATCACAGTTAAAACACTGGATTGCGCCAGGTGAACCAAAAAAGCCAAAGTCAATTTTGCCAGGTAACAAGGTTATGGCGAGTGTTTTCTGGGATGCATATTTTATTGATTACTTGGAAAAGGATAAAATTATCATTGGTGACTACTACGCAAGCTTACTGCAATATTTGAATGATGAGGTGAAAAGAAAAAACCTCATTTGGGGAAAAAAAGAAAAAAAAATTGTTTCATCACGACAATGCTTCGCCCTTCGTTGAGTCATTGCAAAGGCGGAAATGTGCGAATTAAAGCTGGAATTACTTGAACATCCACCCTATTCGCCAGATCTAGCACCCAGAGACTATCACCTGTTCCCAAAACCCTAAAAATTTCTTGGAGTACGAAGATTTCACAGCAACGAGGAGGTCATTGTTGCGGTAAACAGCTATTGTCAGGACCTTGATAAATTGCACTATAGAGACGGTTTAATTAAATTATAACACCGATATAACAAATGTATTAGTCTTTTTGGAGATTATGTTGAGAAATAAAGCAATAAAAAAAATTTAAATGCTGTTTTCATTGAGAGGCCCGGGACTTATCAGCCGGTATGACGTTTGGTTTTAAACCGACTTTTTGTTTTTTGAGTATACTGTTCACAAGCACATAACGTGCGCGCGGATCTTTTTCCGACATTTGTTTAGAGCTCATTGGCCTCAAAATGCATATTTCCTGTGAAATCTCGACATCGAAGCTTATTCATAGTAGACAAAGAAAACATAAAACTTGAATTCTGTAAAAATTGATCACGATAAAATATACAATTGTGTCATTGTTTTGCATCACATGACATGACGTGAGAACAATGTGATGCCATCTTTATGAAGATGTGTCCATCAGCGTCCCTTCGGTTTACATAGGCAAGTTACACAAACTGAGGCTTGCTGCAGAATTAGCTACCAGCTGACTGAGAAGCGACCTTCAGAGAAATTGCCATAGGTCGTAACGTAAAATTTCCTACTTACTCATTCTGGCACACACTCAGATATGATGAGTGGGGAGGGGATACACTCGTATATATAGCTCGCAACTTTCCTCTTCTGTGAATGTGTTCAGTGCCGATAGCGTTACTTTGATACACATAAAACAGAAGACAGTTTCTGCATTCAGAAATTAACATAAATATCAGCATTAGTGTTCATATTTCATTAATATAACATTTTAAATAGTCTAAAAATACAGCATAAAATAATTTGTAAACGGCAAATGCTACGAAAAAATACTCCACAAAAATTGTATATTTTAATCAACTTTACGTTTTTACTACATCTTTGCTTTCTCTGCCAAGTACTGTGTATGTATGTATATATTAAGCAGGGAAGATATTGTATTCCATCAAAAATACGATATCGATATTTCACGGGATATATATGTTTTGAGGATCCCTGAAAAAATTATTTTTAGAAAAACGCCCATGTGTGTTTAAGGACAGCTTAAACCGAAAATTCTGTTAAATTACCCAACATGTTATTAAAGTTCAGTATATTCCAAGAAAACACCATTAAGATTTTCAGAAAAATTCCCCCATCCAAAACTACCATTTACATGGAAGTTTTTTCGAAATTTGTGATTTTTATCAAAAATAGCTTTAACAATTTTGATTAAAATGCCGTGCATTAATGATATTTACATGACAAATAAAGTGCATATATTAATATGTTGGGAATAACCTATGAAGTCCTCTTCATTCTGGATGACTTTTGCGTAAGTGATAAATCATAAGAGACACACAAAAACTTACTACACAAAAATGTTGGTCTTGTTGAAACCCACAATTTACATTTTTTCGTAGAGCTCACCATTTCCAAGGTACTCCTTTATTGGTTTTAAAGTTCGCAATACTTTTCTCATATGGGAAATGGTTACTCGCCTGTTTTCATCCTGGTCATACAAAGAAAAGGTAATTTCAATTGCATCTTATATCAACCACTTCCAAGAAATATGACTATCGCATTAGCCTAATGGGGTTTCTTATTTCCCATTCTTCTTATAAGAATTACGTAATTATATTATTTCTGGTAATATTTATCTTGATTAGCATGACGTTGATAGAAGATAAGCATTTTAAGAATGATTTGCTACAGAATAGATAGACAAAATCATTTGAATGTAACACAAGATATATTTTATTACGACTTCCTTGTATGCAAATTATTCAAATTTCAGTCTGGTAAAGGGAAGTTTAGAGAATATTCACAGAAAAGTCAGGATATACATATTGTATCTTATTTCTCACTTTTTTATTACACACCGAATGATAAAGCTTCGCGATAATGTGTGTGATTTGCTTTCAGGAAGTCCCGGGTTCAAACCCCCGGGAGCCGACTAACCTGGTGCAAAGATTTCTCGCGGTTTTCCTTTGTTGCTAGGCGCGTATTGGGTTGGGTAATTTCATCCGCGAATTTTTCTATTATATTTTTCTTCCATTCTTGGTCAGAGATATTTGAAGAAAGGTCAAAGGTACAAAAACGGTTTGCTCTTGCATAGGTCGATTAAATTTGTCCCCCTTCCACTGTCTCAAAAGACTCTAACTACAGAATTCATGTTATTTCCTTCAGAATTCATTTCCTTTTTCATCTCCATCATAACAGGCATTGGCCTGGTCACCCATCCTGGGTTCTGCATGTGGGATTTGAGGTGGATAAAGAGGCACAGGGGCGGGTTTTCTCCGGTTTCTCCCGCCATCGCGTTCGATCGGTGATCCATCTTCATTCATGTATCATCAGTGTCACGCCTGCGGTGCCATAGTAGTGAAAGCGGGCGTTAGACACTAAAAAAAACAAAAACATCCTAGGTAGTCTATGATCAACAACTTTCTTGCTCTTCTACAGGTTACTGACGCAAGGCATTGGCTTGTAAGTGTAATTTATAAATCCTACAAAGATGAGAGTAACCCATTGAAAAAGTAATGCATCATATATGTAGTATTTTATTCAAAATCGTTAGAAAACCATTTTGGATAAAATAGAATATAAGTCACATACTTAAAATGTGCTGAAATTTATTTTCGTTTGGCGATTTATGCTGTTCACAGACACACAGACAGGCAGCCAGACAGACATCTGAAATAAGCGTGCAGGGACCCGACAACTCAGATATGCGTGAACAAGTCCGTAGGCTTTTTCCGTTAGGCCAGTACCTATTTTATACACTGAACCTCCAAGCAAACACGGACGGCAGTGGATACGCTACTTACACATGTCAACCCCGAGGGGAAAGCTACCGAAAAACAGGTAAGGCCGACCTTTACCACTTAGGTCTACTAACTTTCCAAGTTTGTGCCGGAGGGCATTAAGGTGTCTCACAATCCCACCTAGTTGTCACCGCCCAGACGTACCCAATCTCCCATGGGTATTGGGCCACTGCCACGTCGAGTCCAACCCAATCCGAGCAGCTTTCTTTAGGGAGGGGTTCAGATGTTCAGCCCAACTACTTCTAGTAGCATTAGAAGTACCACCGGTGCTCGGGGTCCGGAGACACACACACACACACACACACACAATCGGTGCAGTGCAATGTTTCCTCTTAATACTACAGTAAGTCGAAAAGTAAAAGGTGCCACATCTACCTAAACACTTATCCCGCAGAAATGTTGTAAATATTAAAAACGTGAGTAATAAAATTATCAACTTTGTCATAAAGTAAATAATTATAGATATGTCATTGTTTTTACTTTCTCTACACGTACTATGCACATAGTGTAGAGAGAAGGTATTGCATTGTACCCAAAATTCGATACCGAGATTTCACCGGAAATACATGTTTTGAGACCACCTGAATCCAAAAAAAAAAACATTTTTAGAAAAATGTCCATGTATGTGTCTGTGTGTCTATGGGCACCATAGCTCAAAAATAAAAAGACCGATAAATATCAAACTTGGTATTTAAATTCAGTACCTTCCAAGGATGCGACACGAAGATTTTCAAGAAAATCCCTTCACCCCCAACTACCCTTCACATGAAAAACTTTTCGAAAATTTTTATTTGATAAAAAATGGCTCTAACGATTTTGATTAAAATATCCTATATTAAAGATATATACTTGATAAATAATATGTACATCTTGAATTTTCTGGGAATAGCCTCTGAAAACTACTTTATTCTGGATGAATTTTACGGAATTTTGTGTAATTGGTAAACCGTAAGAGATAGACAAAAATTTATCACACTTTAAATGTAGAGCTCATTAAAACACACCGTTTATGTTATATACATTTTTTTCGTGGAGTTGATCGTTTTTTTAGATATTCCTTGTTTTTTGTTTCAGCCTTAAAAATACTTCTATTCTTCTCATGCACGAATTTGTCAACTCGTGTCCACAGAAACAAAGGAACTTCAGTCACATTGCAACCAGCTTTTGACTATCACTTTAACCTATGGGACTCCCTTATTTCACTTCTACTTACAAGGAAACAAGTTATAAGACTGTTTCTGCTAATTTTTTCTTACTTAGCATGAAATAAATAGAAGCATAAACTTTTTAACAATAATCTGTTGCAGAGATATAGAGAAAGTCATGTGAATGGAACACATCAGATTTTTTTATTTTATGCGCATTCCTAAGGGTCGCCCTTCTTGGTTTATCGATAACATGCTAGGCTCTGGTTTCCAAGGTCGGGGCTTGAAACCCGTTATAGGATAATGTATTTTTTTCGGTCGTAAAGATCGGTAGCGTGGCTTCCTTCGGAAGGGAAGTATAACTGTTTGCGCTGTGTCCTAGATTCACGGCACGTAAAAGAACCTCAGGCCTGAAAAGGAGGGCTCGCTGGAAAATTAAGCGGTCGTTTACTCTCATTGAATGGGATGCTGAAAACCGCAGCCTATAAGGAGCATCCTAAGTAAAACGTAATTTCATTTTTTATTCTAAGGTATGCTATAGTCTATCAAGTTTCATAGCATTTTGCCATTATTGCATGAAAAGGTAATGCACGCACTCAAATAAATATAAACTTCTTCTTGTTCAACAGATTACGCTCCTCTGTGTGGGAATGCATACAGTCCCAAGGACTTACTTATCGAGAAGCAATTAAACTCTGGATCGTAGGATATTCAGAATGGACCATCAGTCCCAATGCCTGGCATGCGGTGAACAACAAGAAGAAAATGAAGGACAATTTGCGGATCAAATTATTCATCCCAGCATTCGCCTAGCGACCAAGGAAAGTACAAAACACCTTCGGTCAGATTGGTAGCCACGGCGGTTTGAACCCAGGATCTCCCGAATGTGACCACATACGTCACCACCTGACCCATCCACTCGGCATACGCACACACATACGCACATTATATGTGTAGATATATAAAATGTAGGCGATACCTACCTCTAAACTGAAGTTGATGAAACTTCAAACTGAAGACTATATACTGGGTGATCAGCATAGAGAAGAACAGATTCCGCGACTCTTAGCCTGCCGGCGATGCTGTTTGCTATGCGCGCTGAGCATGTCCCCAGTAAATATACCGCAGTTTATCACGTAAGCTATGCTAACTAAGGAACAAAAAGTAAGACCTCGCATATATCAAGGCAAATGTTGGAAGTTCCGTCCTTTGTTGTTCAAGCATTTCTAGTATTTGTTTAGGAATTGGCCATTACACGTTATAGTTCCCCCTGAGAAATGGCAGAGATTGCTTGACGGATGGTATTTTTAAGTTCCTGGCAAGTGCATGGATTTCTTTTGTAAATTTCACCTTTAATCGCCCCCAGAGATAAAAATCGAGTGTTAAATCGGAGGAACGTTGAGGCCACTCAAAGATTCTATCCGACTTATGAATAGTAAATATATACTTTTTGAGCAACTGAATACTGGTACCCAAATAGATCCATTCACTTAATACGCACGTATTAAGTGCCACGTTTGCAAGAGTTCAACTCACATGTAAGCCCCGCGATTCACCAACGACCGGCTAAATGAAACCTGTTCTTCTCTATGCCGATCACTCAGTATAAATAAAGGAAATATTTATTACATTTTACCCCAAAAAATCAAGAGATTTTTCCAATCGAAATATCACCGGAAATGCATGTTTTGAACCTCAATATATAAAAAGGTCACTAATGTAGGTATGTAAGTGAGAGAGAGAGAGAGAGAGAGAGAGAGAACAATTAACTCTAAAAAAGGGAAATAGATTAAATCCAAATTTGGCATTTAAGTTCGGTATCTTCCAAGAACATTTTGAAGCTCATAATCCCACCCAAAATCACCTATAGATGAACTTACTAGTTCCCCAAAATAAGTCAAGCGATTTTAGCTAAAATACTATTGATAACCGATATTTTCTTCACAAGTAAAGCATTGATGTAATATTTTCTGTGAATAGTCTGAATAACTTTTACAAGTTGAGAAATCCTAACAGAAAAAATCTTACCATATAAAAATGTTCGTTAAAGCATACAATTTATGTTAAACACATTCCTTGAGGCGTTCACCATTTTCAGATATGCTTCGTTATTGGCGATCCGCTTTTTTAACATCTGACAGTCTTTTTAGTTTACTTATTCTTCATGTACCTACAACGAAATATGTAAATGTGCAGTTATAGTTTATCTTTATTAAAAAGAAGAATAAGCTAATGCAATAATAGTTTAGAATGAGTATAAAAAGCATTGTGAAACTAAATGGGAAGATATGCACATGTTTTGGGCTTGTACAACATCCCTAGGTTGACGATAACAATTTATTTGGAACCCCACGTCCATATTTCATTGGCCATTGTTTTTGTAAGCAGGGAACAGCCATAATGCACACCCGGTATATCCACAATCTCACCACGTTTTACCCTCCAACACTTCATGCTACCCCTGGGAAGTTTTCCCCTCCTAACTGGGGTTGGATTTATCCAGCCACACGATTCTGTGGTTAAAATCGAAACCCTCGTGAAATCTCTTATGATGTACGTCTGGAATTACTGAGCACGTGTAAGAGGTAAAAACCTTACAAGTGGATAACTTCAGGGTGGATTTGTGTCTCAAATCCACACAGCAGAGGTCCCTAAAACAGGGAACGACATGGCATTTTGGTAATATTTAAAACGCAAAATCCTCCATTTCTATTATTAATGGGGATTCTAAAGACTCTAAAGTACCTGACTAGAGTAAAGAGAGGAAATATTCTACCCTCAAATTTCGATATCATTTATTTACGAAAATATAAGCTTGAGGTTCACTGAATAAAACAGAATATCCAGAATGAAGAAACGACCAAAAGCCTATATAAGACGTTCAGAGTGCTTCTAAGAAACATTCGAAGATTCCCAAGAAAATATTCTCACACTTAAATATCCGTTACATCGAATATTTTAACAAGACTAAATTCATTTCTAAACCTATTCATGCTCCTATTCAACTGTTTCATTCATTTCAAGAAAATTATTGTAATAAATTTTAACATTGGATAGGTAGAGCCAGACTGAAACATTCAATGCCATAGCCGGGTTTTGAAACACGGATCTCCCGATTTCTAGCCGGTTGGCTCTGCCACTGAGCTACCATGGCAACATGCTTGCATATCATTGAATTTCTCAACTGAATCGCATGTTTACGTATTTTGAGATGACATTCCCAATGGCGACTTTACTGCTATGACGGCATGTTGCCATGGTAGCTTAGTGGCAGAGCAACTGGCTAAAGATTGGGAGATCAGTGGTTCAAATGCCGGCTATGGCATTTAATTTTTCAGTCTGACTCCATCTATTCAGCTCCTGTCCTACACACGGCTTGTGAGAAAAAACAATTAATCCAAATTTTAATGTTTATTATTATTATTATTATTATTATTATTATTATTAAATTTGGGTTCGCTTTAGCACAATTCGTCTTGCTTTCTTAAAAATTACCCAAATATTTAATTAAATGTCATACTTGAACGACATCTGCATGATTACTATTATATAATATGCGAATTGAAGTCCTCTTCATTCTGATCGAATTTGTATTCTTGTATGACCAATAAAATTTCATAAAATAGACAATAGCTACACAAAAATGTAAGTCTCATTAAAACGATTTATATCTAATATATTTATGTATGCTTTCCAAGTTATTCGTTAATATTGGTTTGAATTTTGAAGTAATTTTCCAATTTTCAACGTCGCCATTCGTTTGTCTCTCGTAGTTATAGAAATAGTATACGGTTTAAAAGCCAGTGTATACCGCATTTTTAAACAATTTGACTATCAGTTCAGCCCTCCTGTACTACAATGAAATGTGTAAACGTTTATCTTAATTAACCTGAATTACACAGAAAAATAAGCATTTGCAAGAATTGTATGTAGAAGCTCTATTAAAACAAACGATGCACTAGAGAGCGTTGTGAAATTAAAACCTCAGTACACGGTGCAACTCTATTTAGTACACGGGTAGAGAATGTATTGCATTGCACTAAAAAATTCGAGTCCGAGATTTCACTGGAAAACACGTTTTAGGTTCCCTAAAAAAATATATGATGTGTTCTATTCACAAGACTTTCTCTATATCTCTGTAAAAAATTACTGTTAAAAAGATTATGCTTCTATTTACTACATACTAATCGAGAAAAAAAAATTAGCAGAAACAGTCTTATTACGAAACGAAATAGGGGAGTACCATAGCTGAAAGTAATAGTTAAAAGATGGTTTCTGAAATTCCTTTGTTTGTGTGGACAGGAGTTGACGCATTCCTTATGAGAAAAGTATAACATTTTCAAAGCTGAAACCAAAAACAAGAAATATCTAAAAAAAAAAAAAAACGGTAAACTCCACGAAAAAAATGTATATAACATAACTTGTGTGTTAACGTGCTCTACATTTTTTGTGTGACAAGTTTTTGTCCATCTCTTACGGTTTAGCAGTTATGCAAACTTCTGTAAAATTCATCCAGAATAAAGTAGTCTTCAGAGGCTATTCCCAGAAAATTCAAGATATAAATTTTATTTTTCAGGTAAATATCTTTAATATTCGATATTTTAATCAAAATCGTTAGAGCCATTTTTAAGAAACTCAAAATTTTCGAAGAAAGTTCCATTTAAAGTGTAGTTGGTAGTGGGGGGATTTTTCCCAGAATCTTCGTGTCGCATCCCTATAAGATACTAAACTTAAATACCAAGTTTGGTATTTTATCGACTTTTCGTTTTTGAGTTATCGTGTTCACGGACACACCGACCTTTTACCGAAAATGATTTTTTTTAGATAAAGGGGACCCTAAAGCATGTATTTCCGGTGAAATATCGGTATCGAATTTTTGGGTGGAGTGCAATACCTTCTCTATACACTATGTACATAGTACGTAAAGAGAAAGTAAAAAGAGCATTTTCAGATAAAGGTTCGTGTGCGTGTGTCTGAGAATAACGTAACTCAAAAACGAGAAGTCGGTTCAGAACTAACTTTGATAGTTAAGTTCGGCGTCTTCCAAGAATACGACATGATTTGCAAGAACATCATTCGCACCCAAGCTACATGGAAGAATTTTAATTTTTTTTTATTTTCTCAAACATGGCCCTAGCGTTTTTATTATGATACTGCATATTAAAGATTTGTGCATAATAAATCAAATGTATATTTTGAAATTTCTAGCTTCATCCTGAGTGACTTTCGCATAAACCATAAGAGATAGACATAAACTTACTACACATAAAATGTATGTAGATCTCTTTAAAACACACCCATTATGTCTTGCACATTTTAGGGCTAACCATTTCTGAGCTATTCTTTACTATTAGTTTAACTTTTAAAATACTTCACCTTTGCTCAAACGTGAAGTCATTCTTTTCATATCTTCTATTTAATCCTGGTCAAATTGCATTTCCAAACCATCACATAGCAGTTGGCTATCGCGTTAGCTTAGTGTATTCCCTTATTCCTGCTGTAATAAAACTATTTCTACTAACTTGATAAGAATGAAGTAGATAGAAGAATAAGCTATGCAAGAAGCAGATTTTTCAGATTTGAATGAATGAATAGTTGTTGTTAAGCTATAATCTGTGCTTTGTCTAGGAGCAGGTAGTAGGTAAACGTTCACAGCGTTGGTACCGAAAATAAACATGATGTATGTACGTAGCTATATAAAAACTTGCATCTCTCAGGGTCGGCCTGTCTCACGTACTTGCTTGGTTGTGTAATATATACAGTACACACATGACCTGCCCTCTGCCACAGCATTGTTCTTCTTTCATCTCTCCGCTGTGCTAGAAATTCACATGTGCCGTCATGTGTGCCTTTAGTTTTATACCAAATGCATTCTGTTTCTTTAATGTGAGCCCAAACCATATGTTTCCATTCCCAAGTATGAAGAACCCATTGGGCGAGAGAGGATTATATTTCAGAATAGTTTGAGAAAAAATGTCACATAATATGTTTACAATTCTCTGCTAACCCTCCTGGGTAGTGTGGTGGTAGCGTGTCTGCCTCACATTCAAAAGGTCGTGGGTTCGAATCTCGCTTAGGGTGAGTTGCTCGGATCCCTTATCCTGAGAAGACGAATGTCGACTAATTTTAAGCTCCATGGACCCCGAGATCATTAGAGCAACATTTCACCAATTTCATTCATCGTCCAATGTGACCAACCAGGTTAAAGGACTTTAAGCATTAAAAAAATCTGATGTGTACCATTCACATGACTTTCTCCATATCCCTGCAACAAATTATTCTATAGCAGAAATAGTCTAATTACTCGCTTCTTGTAAGTAGAAGCGAAATAAGGGACAACTGTAGGTTAAAGTGATAGTCAAAAGCTGGTTGCTATGTCAATGAAGTTCCTTTGTCTATATGGATAGGAGTTGACAAGTCCCTGTATGAGAAAAGTATACGTTTTTCATAGCAGAAACCAAAAATAAGGAATGTCACAAAAACGACGAACTCCACGAAAAAAAATGTATATAACATAAATTGTGTGTTTTAATGTGCTCTACATTTTTTGTGTAGTAAGTTTTTGTCCATCTCTTACGGTTTAGCAGTTATTACAAATTCAGTAAAATTCATCCAGAGTAAACTACTCTTCAGAGGCTATTCCCAGAAAATTCAAGATATACATTTTATTTGTCAGGTAAATATGTTTAATATACGAAATTTTAATCAAAATTGTTAGAGCCATTTTTGAGAAAATCAAAATTTTCGAAATAAGTTCCACATAAAGGGTAGTTGGGGGTGGGGGAACTTTTCTCAAAATCTTCGTGTCGCATCCCTGGAAGATACTAAACTTAAATACCAAGTTTGGTATTCTACCGACTTATCGTTTTCGAGTTGTGTTCAAAGACACACGGACACACACACATGGACCTTTTTGTGAAAATGCTTTTTTTTGGATATTGGGGATCCTAAAACATATATTTCCGGTGAAATCTCGGTATCGAATTTTTTGGTGGCGTGCAATACCTTCTCTATACACTATGTACATAGTGCGTATGGAGAAAGTAAAAAACATCACATAATATATTTACAATTCTCTGCTAACCCTCCTGGGTAGTGTGGTGGTAGCGTGTCTGCCTCACATTCAAAAGGTCGTGGGTTCGAATCTCGCTTAGGGTGAGTTGCTCGGATCCCTTATCCTGAGAAGACGAATGACGAGTAACTTTGAGCTCTATGGACCCCGAGATCATTAGAGCATCATTTCACCAATTTCATTCATCATCCAATGTGACCAACGAGATTAAAGAACGTTAAGCTAGGAAAAAAAAACAAAAAAAAACTACTCTGCAGCTTCCCTATGGTGAATATAGGAGGAACTGTATTCATATCAAAATTTGACCTGAAATTTATGTTTTGAGCTCCATGCACATATTCAAAACTGCTACATAGCTTAAATACACAATATTTTATACAAAATCCTTACATGAAATTATAAAAACAAACATAAAGGGAAACTTAGCATGTAAAATGTAGTATGGGGTAGGAGGTTCTTGTTGAAAATCTGTATATATCTACAGCCATTTTCCAAAAAGGTAATTTTTATTCAGGGAACTTCAAAACACACATTTCTGATGATATCTCGACATTGGATGGAATCGCAACACAATACATATAGTATGTTTCTACGTTCCTGTCTTTTGAAGCTAATGTAATGTTAAGTTTCCCAAAACGTGTCCAAGTTTTTCAGCAGCAGTAGCTTGAGAAGGTATTGTATTTCATCCAAAAATTGGTACCGAGATTTCACCGAAAATGATATTTTGAGGAAACCTGAATCCAAAAAGGGAACATTTTAAGAAAAACATCTATGCGCGCGTGTGTGTCTGTCGGTCCTGTCTTTGGGCAGCATAACTCAAAAACGAAAAATCGGTTAAATACCAAATTTGGTATTTAAATTTAGTATCTTCCAAGAATGCGGCATGACGATTCTTAGGGAAATTACCCTTCTCCAAACTACCCTTTACATGGAAGATTTTTCGATTTTCTAAAAGAAATGACTCTAATGGTTTTCATTAAATTACCTATGTTGAAGATATTTACATCATAAATAACCGTATAAGAGATAGAAAAACCTTATCTACTTTACGAAAAATGTAAATCTTGTTAAAACACAAATTATGTTATATACATTGATATGACATAATAACTAATTCCAAGATATTCCTTGCAATTTTAAAATACTTATGCTCTTCTCAAATGGGAAGTCGATATTCGTTCCACATCTATTTTGTTTTACTTCTAGCCATGGAAAGGGAATAGAATTTCGACATCATCGAATAGCGTTAGCATTTAAAGCTTTTGACAAAGCTTTAGCCTAATAATTCGCTTGTTTCCGTTGTAATTATAAGGAACTAAGTGGCAAGACAGTTTCTGCTTAGGTTATTCGATTAGCATGAAGTGGATAGAAGAATAATCTTCTTTAAGAGTAATTTGTTTGTAGAACAGGTAGAAGAAGTCATGTGAATGGAACACATTAGATTTTGATATACGTTTTACTCTTTAGTTAGAAGCAAATTGGTAATTTATTTAATGTTGTTGGATTATTTTTAATTTATATCAAACACATGTATTGTGTGGCTAACTATTTTCAAGCTATTCGTTTTTACTGGTTTAAATTTTTCATCACTTATGCTTTTTCATATGGGAGGGCGTTATTCTTTCTTTTTCTACAAAGGGAACAGATTTAAAAATAAATTACCTAATGAACTATAGTCTAATATATATTCTTATTTTCCCTCTACCTATATGAAAGTAAGTAATATGGCAATTTCTCTGAATGTTTATTTCAATTAGCATGACATGGATAGAAGAATAAGTATTTTAAAGAATAGTTTGTTGCAGAATAACTAGAAAAAGTATGTGAATTGAACACATCAGACTCGTAAAGTTTATATTGGAATTTATGAAACTCTCACATTACTATATACCTTAGTTTTAGATTTTTTTTACTGTCTAGGGCACAAACGTTTTCCAAATAAGCAGGAAACCTGTGATGTGTCAAATGAAACGCCGGAACTAAGGGACTGCAGAAGCCCCTTTAGAAATACACATTTGATGCACGATTGTTTTCCGACATCAGCGAGCGATACAATAGTTCCGCTTGAATACAGCGTTTCTATATGTGGGACGGATTCCCATATTTTATCATACAATACAAACAAAAGAAAGTAATATGATATGGGAGAAGCATCCAAATTTCACACTTGACTGCCTGTTCTCTATATCTGCTCTATAGCTCGCTTAACGACTCTTTTATCTTCTCAACCACGCCCCCCTTCCTTTTAACACTTGGCTGACTGAGCAACTCCCAGTCCTCGTTTACACCGTCTTTTGTTTATCGAGCGATATTGACATACTAGCGCCGTTTCTTGCCTTTACACTTTTAACTTGTACTTAGTATTGAATATAATCAATAAACACTCATTGTTTAACAAGTTTTAAGTGCATTAAAGAATGAAAACTAGCGGAAGGAAACAGTAGAGTATACTAGACCAAACTTGGCACAGATAACCTCTAACACAGTGCAAAATGAGCTGTGTAGCTTAAAATTGCATCCTTTATAGGGAACTTTTTTCGAAAATTATGATTTTCTCAAAAATGGCTCTAATAATTGGAATAAAATATCGTATATTAAAGATATGCAACTCACAAATAAAATGCATATCTTGAATTTTCTGGGAATAGCCTCTAAAGACTACTTTATTCTGGATGAATTTTACGGAATTTTGCATAACTGCAAGGTACTTTGTTATAAATGATTCTTGGTAAATACACAACTTTAAATAACTTTTTACAGACCATTTCAACATATGAATTCCAAGTTAATTGTGTCTAAAGCCATTCCTAAAAGCTTTACGCTAGTTGTGCTAGCGTTACATCTTCATTGTGAAGGGCGGTTTACTCATATATAGAGCATTTTGTTATTGCTCCGATAGAAGATGTTACGTTACCTTTGTCGATACTGGTTTAATTCAAATATTTGAATTTCGACGGAGTAAACCTGAAATTGCGTGACAGTCCATCAAACAATTCAACTGTCTGTGGAATGGTGATATCGGCAGTGCCCGTACCCGTACTGCATATCGATTATAAAAAGAAATAAAACGTGTTTTTTCTTCTCAAGACTTTAAATAGGATTTCACAGGAGTTATAACTCAACCTACAAATGTTAGCATTCTCAAAATATACTCAAAGATATAAGCTACAATCAGGCATCGAAAATGATTAATTATTTTCCTTTAATAATACACACTGTTACATTCTTTAATAGCATTAATTTCTATAAAATGTAGCACTTTAACGATAATGGCTTTACTGTCTCCACCAGAGTATATTATTGCCATTTTTACAGGGCCTCAAAACTTGTGCTTCCGGTAACTTTCGGCATAGAAGTTTTGACTGGAATGCAACATATATCTGCTCTACCTACTATGTGCGTGATAGAGAAAGTAAAATAAATTTGTAGACAGATAGGTTTAGGATATGGTGGTACCTTATGTGTACGTACGCCCCACGAGGGGCGCCCCCGTTAGGGAGGGTTGGGGTGGAAGAATCATGTGGATGGCAGGAACCAGGAGGTGCGGCATAGCAATGACAGGGTCCCTACGGTTTCCAGATTGAAGCAGCCCACAATCGGCCCAGAGGACCCAACGCCCCCGCCAGCGGCAACCAGCCGAAGTTAAGGGGATGGGGAATCACAATGAGCATCTCTTTCCTTACCACGCCGCATCGAGCACCATCGCCGACACTTCCAATCTTGAAAGAAACCAACAGGACGAAGGTTGAATGAAATGACTTGGGGGGGTCTGGAAATACAGGGAATGGAAGAAACATTCCACGGAGAACCCCCCAAAAAGCCCATGGGTCAAGGTGCCGGCCACGGGGTTCGGAACCACGACCTGCCGAATGCGGATCACAGACTAAGCTTCTTGGGCCATTCCGGTCAGTTAGATTTATTTAAATCACATAATTTATATAAAACATTTTTTGGAATTGATTACTTCCAAGATATTCGTTCCAAAGTTTTGAACTTTCCAGCATTAAAACCGACAATCATTATTGAGACACCATTCATTAATTGTTTCGCGTGGTCATGCAAAAAGTATTAATTTCAAATTCAGCATATAGCGACCTCGTTTTAACATCTGAGTATCGCTTCTGGCTCTGAATAAAACAATTTCTGCGAACGTTTATCTCGATTAAAATGAAATAGACACAAAAAAATGATGTTTTTCTCTAAATTATTCCCAATTATTGTTAAGAAGCGTATTCTTGTATTTACTTCATGCTAATCGAACGCTTACATTATCAGAATGCTTTCGTGTAAGCAGAAGAGAAATAAAGAAGTAGGCTAAAACGATAGTCAAATCTTTTAAAAGCTGGTTGTCATATAGATGAAACCCGTTTCTTTGCAGTGCCAGGAGTTGAAAAAATTCCCGTATGTGAAAAACTTTAACTATTTTAAAACTGAAACCAATACCAAGGAATATCTCAAAAAATGATCAATTCCATGAAAAAAAGTATATGATATAAATCATGTGTTTCAACGAGATGTACGTATTTTGTGTAGTAAGCTTTTGTCTATCCCTTACGTTTACTACTTATGCAAAATCCAGCAAATTTATCCCGATTTAAGAGGCCTTCAGAGGCTATTCCCAGGAAATTCTAGATATACATTATATTATAAAAATTTTCGAAACATTTTCCATGTAAAGGGTAGTTTTGGATTTTCCTCAAAATCTTCGTCTCCCATCCTTGGAAGATAGTAAACTTATATAACAAGTTTGGTATTTTACCGATTTTTCGTTTTTGAGTTATCGTGTTCACTGACTCACGGACCTTTTCCTGGATCCTGGAGACTCTAAAACGTCAATTTCCGGTGAAATCTCGGTATCGAATTTTGGATGGAATACAATACCTTCTCTATACACTATGTATGAACATGGTACATGTAGAGAAAGTAATAAGCTTCTCTCGGAACAGTTTGGTGAGTAGAGCAACTCGTATACATATCGTATTTTTTCCTCTTTGCTATTGCATATAGTCGCTCTTGTTTTTAGACTTCGTTATTCGTGCAATGAACTCTGTTACTAATGAGACGGCATTTTTGTAGATGAGCTTGAAAAGATACGCCAGCTTTTCTTGCGAAATTTAATGAGGTCACCACATATAGTTTCAGAAGCAAAGGTGATAAAGAAACGAGAAACACACTGGGCATGAATTAACATCATTTATATTTTACATGACCGTTCACAGTAGTTAAGATAAAAAGAGAAAATCGAATTGATAATAATTAAGGCATTAAAAAGATGTCCTCGTATCCAATGAAAGAAAACTGTATTTATTTTCTTTGTATAAATTTCGCTGTGGAAATTGAAATTTTTAGGGACATTTTAAAGATGACATTGAAAATTTTTAGAGCACCATGTTTTTAAAAACAAATGAAATTTGTTGATATTTGGCAGCTGTTTTCTAATGTTTTGCTGTATAGTTTATTCAATTTCCTATGCAAGTTTGGGGGTTAACCTGGTTGGTTGTCAGATGCTCTAAATGAAATCGGTGAAATGATACACAAAGGATCTCGGGGTCCTTGGAGCTTAAATTTACTCAATATTCGTCTTCTCAGGATAAGGGAAATCCCTAAACTAATCCGGATAACTCGTCTTAAGCGAGATTCGAACACGCGACTTCTTGAATGTGAGGTAGACACGCTATCCCCACACTACCGAGGTAGTCACTGTAACAGTTTGTTAATTATCACCATTTAGGACTTTTTGTTCATCCAAAAATGAATTTTACTAGAGAGTATTTTCGGGCGTTGAATTTTTAGGATTTCAAATTGCATTAATGCCTAAATAAGGTGAAATTTGCGTTATAAATGCATTTAGTGAAGATTAAGGCTATACATCTATAAATGGTTTACGGGGAATTAAAAAAGGATCGTTTTTTCAAAGTGGTGAACGCCCAAGAACTGCTGTTACTGATGAACACATTGTCGCTATTCGAGCAATGCTTGAAGAAGATCGAAGGACATATTTTAAGTTTATTTCGGCGACATTGAGCAATCTTATGAGTCCAATACAAAACAATTTATATCAACAGCTAGACGTGAGGAGATTTAGTTGTCGATAGATTACACATAAACTGAAAAACCCGAACAAACAACGCAATGATTGGTGCAGAAAAACTGGGAAAAAATCCAAGGCGACACTTCAAATTTTATTTACAATATCGTTACTGAATTTTGGATTTATTTTATGGTCCAGAAAAGAAAAGGCAACTGGCTCAATCGGTTTTTTCGAATAGAAGTTAAGCCTACTAAAGTTTGACAATTTACAATACTGGTAAAAAGATGGTTGCTAGTTTTGTTTTCTGAACCGGGGCCATATTGCTACGATAGCAATAGAAGATTAACGTACCGATATTTCCGATTGGTACACAAAATCTATTTCCTTTTTACTTTCTCTACACGTACTATGTACACAGTGTATAGAGAAGGTATTGTATCGCACATAAAAATCCGATACCGGGATTTCACCGGAAATACATATTTTGCGTCACCCTGAATCCCAAAAAAAAAAAAAAAAAAACATTTTTGGAAAAAGGCCCGTGTGTGTGTGTCTGTGTACAGCATAGATAAAAAACGAAAAGATCGTTCAATACCAAACTTGGTATTTAAGTTTAGTATCTTCCAAGGATGCGACACGAAGATTTTCAAGAAAATCCCCCCACCCCCAACTACCCTTTACATGGAACTTTTTTCGAAAATTTTGATTTTCTCAAAAATGGCTCTAATTATTTTGATTAAAATATCGTGTATTAAAGATATTTACCTGATAAATAATATGTATATCTTGGATTTTCTGGGAATAGCCTCTGAAGACTACTTTATTCTGGATGAATTTTAGGAAATTTAGCATAACTGCTAAACCATAAGAAATGGACAAAAATGTAGAGCACATTAAAACACACAATTTATGTTATATAATTTTCTTCCGAGGAGTTGATCGTTTTTTTTTTAGATATTCCTTGTTTTTTGTTTCAACTTTGAAAAACTTGTTCTTTCTCATACAGGAATTTGTCAACTCGTGTCCATACAAACAAAGGAACTTCAGTCACCTAGTAACCGGCTTTTGACTTCACTTTAACCTATGATACTCCCATATTTCGCTTCTACTTACAAGGAAGCAAGTAATAAGATTATTTCTGCTAATTTGTTCTTGATTAGCATGAAGTAAATAGAAGAATAAGCTTTTTAACAATAATTTGTTACACAGAAGTAGAGAAAGTCATGTAAATGCAACACATCAGATTTTTTATTATAAAATAAGAATGTAAATATTGTTTATGTTTACCTTTATGTTTAATTTCTTGCTGAAAGAAATCGTAGACCTTTTGAGTTTGCTGAAGGGGAATCTGAATTGGTTTCGAGATTTAATGTTGAGTATCGAAGGACAACATTTTGGAAAGGTCTGTAAAAAAAAAAGGCCCAAAAAATGTAATTTCACATCGTCGCATACACCAAAACTTACAACGGAATATCTAGATACCCTAAACGTCATACATTATAAAATCATAGTTTCTGAAATGCCTTGGAAACTGTGGCATCATCACTTGACGGTCGAGTCATTAATGTATTGATGTTAAAGGGGATTGTTTTAGAAAACAATCAAATCATTAATAAATCCTTATTTGATTTTATAATGTTGTTCAATGTTAGATTATAATCCATAATTATAGAAATAAAGTTGGATTTCTTATTCTATTAAGGAATATCAGAATATCTCAAATTTACACCACAGCCTTATAGAAAATTCTGAACTTCGCACCCTCACCCCTTGGTGCCCACTAGAGCGCTGCCTCTTATGTTGTCTGGAGGGCCGCTACATCCCATGAAAATAAAAATAATCAGCACTTAACTTTATTGGTCCATTTAAAATGTATGACCTTTATTACATACATTTGGCTCACTCTATACATCGTACCGGATTTATGTTGAATGACAGGACTGGCCTCTGCCGAATCTGATTCGTGGCAGTTCTACATTTTCATATAACATTTTCTACCTAACATTTTCATGTAACATTTTACAGTTATACAAAATTGTACAAGCCACCTGGGTAGTGTGCTGATAGCGTGTCTGCCTCACATTCAACAGGTCGTGAGTTCGAATCTCGTTTAGGGCGAATTACCCGGATAAGGTTTCTATTTCGGGGTTGTCCCTTATCCTGAGAAGACGGATGTCGAGTAACTTTAAGCTCCAATAAGATTTTCCTACTTTGGTGGAACATTCAATGTGTACATTTTATTGGACATGCAAATGTCTTCTGCATAATCAAATACCATATTCCTAACTGCATAAATCAAAACTACAGGCATGTAATTAAAGAAGGAAAGAAAACAAAGTCAAGCGAAGCAGAATAAGAAAACTGAGATACTGAATATGTAATCCATGTGTTAGATACATCACCAAGAAGTTTACCTAATGTATATACATACCCATACTGATTCAAGAAGATGGAAATGCTGGACATACCTGCAAAGAAACAAAGCAAAAATGATTACCAGGCTGAGGATTTGTAGACACAAAAGCCAAGTTAACAGGCAAAAAAGTATTGGAAAAAGGCAAAACTAAGCAAGAAAATATTCAAAATAGAATAGAGACACTTAAATTCAGAAACATAAGATATTTTCTACACTGAACTTTCACCTAAGTATTATTTTGGAAGGAATTAATGGTTTAAAAATGTGATGTGTGCCATTCACATGACTTTCTCTACTTCTCTTCAACAAATAATAGTTAAAAAGCTTATGCTTCTATTTACTTCATGCTAATCGAGAAAAAATTAGCAGAAATAGTTGTATTACTTGCTTCCTTGTAAGTAGAAGCGAAATAAGGGAGTACCATAGCTTAAAGTGATAGTCAAAGGCTGGTTGCTAGGTGACTGAAGTTCCTTTGTTTGTATGGACAGGAGTTGATAAATTCCTGTATGAGAAAAGTAAGTTTTTCAAAGCTGAAACCAACAACAAGGGATATCTCAAAAACGATCAACTCCACGAAAAAAAATGTATACAACATAAATTATGTGTTTTTCATGTGCTCTACACTTTTTGTCTGGTAAGTTTTTGTCCATTTCTTACGGTTTAGCAGTTATGAAAATTCCGTAAAATTCACCCAGAATAAAGTAGTCTTCAGAGGCTATTCCCCAAACATTCAAGATATACATTTTATTTGTCAAGTAAATATCTGTAATATACGATATCTTAATCAAAATCGTTAGTCATTTTTTAGAAAATCAAAATTGTCGAAAAATGTTCCATGTAAAGGGTAGTTTGGGTTGGGGGGTTTTCTCAAAATCTTCGTGTTGCATCCCTGGAAGATACTAAACTTAAATACCAAGTTTGGTATTTTACCGACTTTTCGTTTTTGAGTTATCGTGTTCACAGACACACGGACAAACTGACCCGCTGACACACGGACTCACCCACACTCGCTGACCTTTTTCTGAAAATACTTTTTTTGGATACAGAAGACCCTAAAAATTATATTTCCGTTGAAATCTCGGTATCGAATGTTTTGGTGGAGTGTAATACCCTCTCTATACACTATGTACATAGTACGTGTAGAGAAGGTAAAAATGAATTCTGCTTATTTGGAAAAGCTATTAGCATACGTAAGTTCATATCTTGTCAATGAAAAAGTGTATAATAGTAAAGTGCACACTCATTGCTTTGACTTGTTACATGGATATATTCTGTTCTAGTCTTCTTCACTCAATTGCAGTAAACAAAAACATATTTCTATAAATACTTTCTCTAGCGCATATGTACAATGTACATAGAGGATAGAGAAGGTATGTTCTATTTCATCCAAAAATTCGATACCGTGATTTCATCGAAAATACAGGTTTGGAGATCTTCAAAACAAAAAAAAATTATAAAAATATACGTTTGTGTGTGTGTGTGTGTGTGTGTGTGTGCAAGCACCTGTGGTCACCATAGCTTAAAAATGAAGAATATCAAAGCTACCAAACTTGGTTTTTAAGTATATTTCAAGGATGTGACACAAAATTGTTCAAGTAAATCCCCCATCTCCAACTACGTTTTACAGAAGCATTTTTTGAAAATTTTGATTTTGTCAAAAATAGCTACAACGATGTTTATTAGAAGAGAGATAAAACGAAAGGTGAACGAACATGTTTGAGAAGATACATAGTTTAACATTGAAACCAAGGGATATCTCGGAAACGGTCAATTCTACAACAAAAATGCTTATGGGATAAATTGTAGATCAACGAGACCTACATTTTTATGCCGTAAGCTTTCTTTTTTCTTTATTTTTTTATTTCTTACAGTTTATCAATTATGTAAAATTCACCCAGAGTGAACAGGTCTTCAGAAGATATTCGCAGGAAATTCAAGATATGCATTTTAATTGTGGTGTAAAAATCTTTAATATACGGTATTTTAATCGAAATCATTAGTCATTTTTGAGAAAACTAAAGAATATACTAAATTTAAATATCAAGTTTTGTGTTTAACGGTCTATTAGTTTATGGGCCATGCTGTCCACAGACCACACACACACGGACTTTTTTCTAAAGTGCTTTTTTGGACTCAGAGGACCCCAAAACATATATTTCCGGTGAAATCTCATATCGATTTTGGGGTGGAATACAATCCCTTCTCTATACACTATGTACATAGTACCCACGAGTAGAGAAAGTAAAAATCTGATGTGTTCAATTCACATGACCTTCTCTATCTGTTCTACAAACAAACTTCTTACAAAAAAGTATTCTTCTTTCTAATTCATGCTAATGCAGATAAACATTAGAAGAATGGTCGTATTACATAGTTCCCTATAAGTCGATAGGCTAAGGCGATAGTCAGATGTTTTAAACGCTGTATCCTATGCAATTGTGATTAAAATTAGCTTCTTTGCATAGCCAGGAGTAAAACAAAAGAAACACGGATGATTTCCTGTTTGAGAAAGGTATAAGTATTTTAAAATTGAAACCAATAACATGGAATATATCGAAAACGGTTAGCTCCATAACAAAAATATAAATTGGGTGTTTTTAACGAGATCTACATTTTTGTGTAGTACGTTTTTTTCTATCTCTTAAGGTTTATCAGTTAAGCAAAAGTTATCCAGGAACGAAGAAGTCTTTAGAGGCTATTCCCAGGAAACTGAAGATATACATTTTATTTTCATGTAAATATCATTAAAATACAGACTTTTTATCAAAATCGTAGAGCCATTTTTGAGAAAATAAAAATTTTCGAAATTTTTTCCATCTTAAAGATTTTTGGAGATGAGGTAATTTTCTTGAAAATCTTCGTGTCGCAACCTTGGGTGATACTAATCTTAAATTCCAAGTTTAACGGACTTCCTTTTTTACTTTCTCTAGTTGTATGTGCATATCTACATACAATGTACATAGTAGCTAGAAAAGGTATTTTGATGTCGAGATTTCACCGGAAAATATGTTTTGAGGTCCCCTGAGTCCGAAAAAATCATATTCAGTAAAAGGTCCGTGTGTGTCTGTGGACAGCCTTGCTCAAAAACGAAAAAAGACTGTGAAATACCAAACTTGTATTTATGTTTAGTACCTTCCTGGGATGTGACACGAAGATTTTCAAGAAAATCTCCGTACCACAAACTACCCTTTACATGAAAATATTTTTGAAAATTTTGATCTTCTCAAAAATGGCTGTAACGATTTTAATTAAAATACCGTATATTAAAGACATTTACACGAGAATAAAAATGTAATCTTGAATTTTCTGGAAGTGGCCTCTGAAGACCTCTTTGTTCTGAATGAATTTTGCTGGATTTTGTATAACTTGTAAACCGTAAGCAATGGACAAAAACTTACATAAAAATGCAAATCTCGTTTAAACACACATTCTGTATCCTACACACCATTTTTGGTATATTTCTTGTTATTAGTTTCAGTTTTAAAATACTTAAAACTTTTCAACTCCTGCCAATGCAAAGAAACGGACTTCATCTACATTTCAACCACTCTTAAAATACTTTACTGTGTTTTAGCCAAGTCTATTTAATTATTTCCCTTCTGCTTACAAGAAAGTATTTCTGCTAATGTTTATCTCGACCAGCATGAAGTAGACGGAAGAATAAGCTTTTTAATAATAATTCGATACATAGATATAGAGAAAATCAAGTGAATGGAACACATCAGATTTTGTTTTGCTTAATACAGCTGATATATGGTTATTTGTTAAATAATAATTATACATTTGTTGTGGACTTTCCGTCTCCCCTCTGTTTGCAATTAAAATTCAAATTATTAAACAATAGAGTACCACTCAATGTTAAAATAGGCTTTACTGCTAGCCCACTTTATTCTGTGATTTCGAATAACGTCCTCTCCATGCGTATGTAGTGGTTAAGACTCAGTTCTGTACCCCGCATAACCACCGAAGTATCTCTGTGTCACAGTGATTATGCGTCTGCGGTGAACCACAATGCTTCTTGGTCTGTTGTAGGTTAAAACAGCTACCTAACAGATAGTCTTCAGATTTCCAATTCGTTACTATGACTATTATCATTATGTACTATTATACCGTAATATTGATTTAGTATTCAGAATTATAAACATATTTACCTTACTACTAAAACAATCAATAATAAATACAATATGTCAGGGAGTCGAAGTATCAATCAAAGCTAAATATTGGTATACAAAATAAGTTACCTCGAACGTGGTGACAGTGTTAGCAAGTCGAGAAAGCTTGTAAATAAAACAAAAGAAACGGAAGCACGTACATGTTACTACAGTATAAGTTTTACCATCTCTTATATTGTCAGGTGGGTTAACTATTCGAAGAAGGTAGACAGCGATCCGGGAACAATGGACGTGAAAACACCGGAAATTTTGTTCAGATGTCTTTATAAGACTTGAGATTCCTTTACGTGCCATACATCTATGGCATGGAATTTATTTGTCATCCGAAGGAACTATACTAAGGTTTTTTCGCCCGAAAAAAGCCATCACTCTTCGCTGGGTTTGAACACTCGACCGCGGGAACTACAGATTAACATGTACCGCTGGACTACACCGAGCCAAGCGGCTCAAGCGTTTCGTCTGGGACTGGCATTCGGGTGGTCCGTCTTTTTGGAGTGCTGTGTATCTGCCATGGTTCCTTTACCTTTCCCTTTCATTTCTCTTCTTCATCTTTCAGATCGCGCAGGTGTGACTTGAGGCTCTGTAGGCAGAGTGAGAATCTCTTCTCCTGGTTGCGCTGGTTGAGGCTAGGTGCCTTAGTAGAGGCATCCTTTCGTCCTCCCAGTATCTGTATAGTCTCAGTGGCGCGACAGGGATGCCATTTAGTGACTGTTAGGGGTTTCCATGCATCTTTGCACTTAGCTCCGTCGATTCCTGTGCTGGCTTGTGGTTTTCCGTCTTCTCTTCCCATCCCCCGGGAGAGATGGTTGGCCGCAATAGATCCTTATCAGGTCGCAGCTCCCGAGGTGTCGAACGCTGTTAACTTGCTCTACCCTCTACCCCTCTCTAACGTGAGCAAGTCAAAGGTAACTCTAGCGAGGTACTGACATCAGAACTGCTGGAGAATATTGGCGAGAGACATATATTGTCTTATATACACTACAGTGTTCGGTAGCTAATGTGCTATTGTTAAGCAAACATAAACAGAATGTCAGCTTCAAAACGCAGGAAGTATCATTTTCATGACAATTTAAGATGCTTCACAGGAACTGCAAATAGAATTACTTGTTCTACACAATTGTACGAATTTAAAACATTCAAAGTAAAGAGGTTGGATGTACTTTAAATCATTGCCTAAGAATTCGTTTTCCAAATTGCGATTATTTGCATCACATGTAATGGAATGTTTGGCAGCAAATATGTTTGCGCACAAAGCTTTTCTGAAATTAATTATATTAAAAACCAGCTCGCAGTAGACTGGGCGACAGTCATTTGTTTAATCTGTTAAGGCTCTGTACATCGTCCTTAGTAGCATATATTGATAGGCTCATCCAAAGTAAAATACAAAAGGAAAAAAAAGTGATGTGTTCCATTCTCTGACTTTCTCTACCCATCTGTAACAAACTTTTCTTACAAAAGCGTATTCTTCTATTTACTTCATTCTAATCAAGAAGTACATTAGCAAATATGATCTTATTGCGTAGTTCCTTATAAATAGAAGCGAAATAAGGTAATCACTAGGCTACAGCGATAGTCAAACCTTTTAAAAGTTGGTTGTCATGTGATTGAAATTCGGTTCTCTTTGCATGGCCGAGAGTAAATCAAAAGAATCAGGAATACAAATACTCGTTGAGCAAAAAAGTAAGTGCTTTTAAATTGAAACCAACAAGGAATATCTCGAAAATGATTAACTCTGTAAAAAAAATGTATACGACATAAATTATGTTTTAATGAGGTTTACATGTTATTTTTTTTTATTAAGGTTTGTCTATCTCTTGCAGTAATGCAGAATGAAGAGGTCTTTAGAGGCTATTATCAAAAAATTCAATATATCCATTTTATTTTTCATGTAAATATTTTTAATACACCTACAGTATTTTAAACAAAATCTTTAGAGGCGCGTGAATGTAGGTTCTTCAACGTTGGGTTTTTAATTTTATTTTATTTTCTTCAAACATACGCACATTCACTCTCACATACATACTTACGGACTCTATGGGGGATAGGAATGATCCCTATTAAAGAAAAATTCCACATGAACCCGGGACCTCCGGGTGAGAAGTCAGTTTGTTAACCACTCGACCACGAATATTGTAATAGTCTAATTCATAAATCAAAGTACAAAATATTCATTAGGTTTCGAGAGCGCATTGGATTATCTTTTATTCATATACATATAACCAGTGAGGAAGTTCTGAAAAATTCAAAGTTGAAAACTCGAGTCTTGTATTTCTGTTCTAACGATCGATACACCCCCACCTTGCCGTCAGCAGTTTTTGAAAGCACGTGTGCATGCCCCGATGCATCAGCTGTCAATACAAGTGCTCTGCTTTACCATTGTCTCCTATTCTCCTCTACTGATGTTCGTCTGTCATCAGGGGCTTAAGGTGGTTTGGGTATTTAAAGGTAACAGGAATTGTGAAGCCCAGCTCTCTTGGAGATGTCATCCTCACATTCAAGATTCCGAATAGTATCAGGCAAAACGCGCTCTGTTTCGGTTCATGTTTGTCGAGTGTCGCTGCTACCTAAGTATGTTTCTTAGAGAGAGGAAAGCTACGTTCGTTAGACTTTGCCACCTGTTTACTAAATGAATTCTCTTCTTTACAAAACAACTGGATAAGGTATTATACGTTTAATGCGGCTTTAGGAGAAATGGATAATCAATCTCACGGGCTGCCTCGTATACTTTGGGTGCCTAATGATCATTATACGAAAAATAAGTACAAATTATTAGCTTGTCCCCAAAAAATATGACTTTCATACTTTCTATGACAAAGATGTATGTTATTCAAACAAACGCATAAAGTAACGAAGTTACGTTTATGAAACTTATAAACAGCGAAATAAATGCGGTGCAGACTATCAAGTCAGTATAACCATTAATATATCAACATCTCAAAATTAATAAATAAAAAATGTGACGTGTTCCATTTCCACGATTTTCTCTACAAACTATTCTTACAAAATAGTATTCCTTTATCCTCATATCGAGATAAAGATTTGAAGAATGTTTATATTACTTCCATTTAAGTAGGAGGGAAAGAAGGTAATTCACTAGGCTAAAGCAAAAGTCATTTTTTTTAAAAGCAAGTCGCTACGTGTAACAATTGAAATTCGGTTCGCTTTGCGCGGTTAGGAGTAATACAAAAGATAGATGAAACAAAAGTTTGAGAAGAGTTTAAGTAGCTTAAAACTAAAGACAATAACAAAGAATGTCTCGGAAACCGTTAACTCTACAAAAAATGTATATGACATTAATTGCATATTTTAACGTTATCTACATTTTTGTGTGTCAGTTTTGGTCTCCCCCTTACGATTTGCAAGTTATGCAAAATTAATTAAGATTGAAGAGATCTTCCATAGGCTATTCCAACAAAATACAAGATATTCCTTTTATTTGTCATGTAAATATCTTTAATATACATCATTTTAATCAACATTGTTAGAGCCATTTCTAAGAAAAACAAACATTTCAAAAGATTTTCCGTATAAAGAATAGTTTGGGTTGGGAGATTTTTTGAAAATTTTCGTGACACACTCTTAGCAGATAATAGCCTTAAATACCAAATTTAGCATTTAACGGTGTTTTCGTTGTTGAACTATGCTGTCCACACACACACACACACATACATACATACATACATACATACACACTGAACTTTCTCTAAAAAGGCTTTTTCTTTTTAATCAGGGGTCCTCAAAACACATATTTACGGTGAAATCTCGACATCAAATTTTTGAGTCGAATGCAATACCCATACACTATGTACATAGAAAGTGTAGGGAAAATAAAAATCATTCTCCTTGCTCAGTATCATATCCAAAGGAAAATAACTAGTGTAGAGCCGCTACCCCCAAAGAAGAAGTTATTTTAAATTAATTATCAATCATCATAATGCTATGAATTAATAAAAACGTCGTTGACTTGTTCTGGGCTATACCTACCCATCATTCTTATATTAAATAGATTCCCGACCTTTAATACATTCTGTAAACAAGGAGTTTTTCAGCTCTGAATGAAGTACATTGCTTGTAACGTCAATAAATCAATCAAGGCCAGCCATTCCAGTTAGCAAATATCGCTTCAGACATGCCCCTTCGAACGGATTAGACATGCTCTGGATTTTGGATTACACACTCTGATATCTTTAGATGGTTGCATATGGTGGAACGTTCATGTTGCACTGTGTTGGTTTGCCGTCTCAAGCTCGAATATAACACACACTAGACCCAAGTCGAATTTCAGGGTGAGTTTCGGATACGGCTTTAAATGGAGGTTTCCCTTATCCTGAGGCTATGTGTCGTTAAACTTAAAAAATCTGATGTGTTCCATTCACATGACTTTCTCTCCATCTCTGCAACAAATTATTCTTAAAAAGCTTATGCTTTTCTTAACCTCATGCTAATTCAGAAAAATTAGCAGAAATAGCCTTATTACTTGCTTCCTTGTAAATAGAAGCGAAATGAGAGAGTACCATAGGTTAAAGTGATAGTCAAAAGCTGGTTGCTATGTGACTGAAGTTCCTTTGTTTATATGGACAGGAGTTGACAAATCCCTGTATGAGAAAAGTAAGTTTTTCAAAGCTGAAAACAAAAACAAGGGATATCTCAAAAACGATCAACTGCACGACAAAAATGTATATGACATAAATTCTGTGTTTTAATGTGCTCAACATTTTTTGTGTGGTAAGTTTTTGTCCATCTCTTACGGTTTAGCAGTTATGCAAAATTCTGTAAAATTCATCCAGAATAAAGTAGTCTTCAGAGGCTGTTCCTAGAAAATTCAGGATATACATATTATTTGTCAGGTAAATATCTTTAATATACGATATTTTAATCAAACTCGTTAGAGCTATTTTTGAGGAAATCAAATTTTCGAAAAAAGTTCCATGTAAAGGGTAGATGGGGTAGGGGTATTTTCTTGAAAATCTTCGTGTCGCATCCTCGGAAGATACCAAACTTAAATACCAAGTTTGGTATATAACGGCATTTTCGTTTTTGAGCTGTGCTTTCCACAGGCACACACACGCACACACAGGGATCTTTTTTTTCAAAAAAGCTTTTTTTGGATTCAGATGGACCCAAAACATGTATTTCCAGTGAAATTTCGGTATCGAATTTTTGGGATACAAAACCTTCTCTATACATTATGTACATAGTACGTGTAGAGATAGTAAAAAGGGCTAATTTCTTGTTCTTCTAAGCTGCTGCTAGTAGACTCGTAAAAGTGACATTTGAAAGCTATGATAGAAATTAAGATAACCCCTTCTTTAATACGTAGAGGAAGCATCCTGTCTAACAACCAATAATTCTATACCGTTATTTTACTAAAGTACATATTGTGAGGACCCTGAGTAAAAATGTCCATGAAACTCCGTTTGTTGTCTATGTGATCAGCATAACCGATAAATACCAAACCTGATATTTAAATACAGTATCTTCCAATGATGCGAGATTAAGATTAAAAAACAAACAAAAAAATCTGATGTGTTCCATTCACATGACTTTCTCTATAACTCTGCAATAAATTATTGTTAAAAAGCTTATTTTTCTATTTACTTCCTGCTAATTGAGAAAAAATTAGCAGAAATAGTCTTATTACTTGCTTCCTTGTAAGTAGAAGTGAAATAAGGTTAAAGTGATGGTCAAAAGCTGGTTGCTATGTGACTGAAGTTCCTTTGTTTGTATGGACACGAGTTCACAAAGTCATGTATGAGAAAAATATGTTTTTTTTTTATAGCTGAAACCATAAAACTAGCAATATCTCAAAAACGATCAACTTCACGAAAAATATGTATGTAACATAAATTGTCTGTTTTAAAGTGTTCTGCATTTGTTGTGTGGTAAGTTTCTGTCCATCGCCTACGGTTTAGCAGTTATGCAAAATTCCGTAAAATTCACCCAGAATAAAGTAGTCTTCAGAGGCTATTCCCAGAAAATTCAAAATATACATTTTATTTTTCAGGTAAATATCTTTAATATACGACATTTTAATCAAAATCCTTAGAGCCATTTATTTATAAAATCAAAATTGTCGAAAAAAGTTCCATGTAAAGGGTAGTTTGGGATGGGGAGATTTTTCTCAAAATCTTCGTGTCGCATCCCTGGAAGATACTAAACTTAAATACCAAGTTTGGTATTTTACCGACTGTTCGTTTTTTAGTTATCGTGTTCACAGGCACAAGGACACACGGACACACACACACACACACACACACACACACACACACACACGCACGGACCTTTTTCTTAAAATACTTTTTTTGGTTACAGGGGACCCTAAAACATATATTCCCGGTGAAATCTTGGTATCGAATTTTTTGGTGGAGCGTAATACCTTCTCTATACACTATGTACATAGTGCGTATAGAGAAAGTAAAAAGCTTATGTATTCCATTCAAGTAACTTTCTCTATCTGTTCTGCAAACAAAATATTTTTACAAAAGATTATTATTTTATCTACATCATAGTAATCAAGACACACGTTACCAGAAATGGTTGTATTAAGTAGTTCCTTATTAGTATAAAGGAAATACACTAAAGCGATAGTCAAATCTTTTAAAACCTGTCGCTATGCGAGTGTCATTGAAATTCGTTTATCTCTCCATGACCAGGAGTAAAACGAAATATATATGAAACGGATGAGGACTTCCCGTTTGAGAAAAGTACTTTAAAATTGAAAGAAATAACAGGTAATATCTCTCTGAAATGGTTAACCCTTCATAAACTTCTATATGGCATAAATTGTTTGTTGTAACGAGATCTAATTTTTTGTGTGGTAAGTTTTGGCATACGGTTTACCAGTTATGCGAAAATAATTAAGAATGTAGAGGGCTCCAGGAAATTCGAAATGTACATTTTATTTGTCATGTAATTATTTGTGATATATGGTGCTTTAATCAAAATCGTTATAGGCATTTTTAAGAAACAAAAATGTTCGAAAAATATTCCATGTAAAGGAATAGTTTAGGTGTGAGGATTTTCCTGAAAATCTTCGTGTCACATGCTTGGAAGATTCTGAGTTTAAGTACCACTTTTTGCATTCATTCGATTTTTCTTTGTGGGTTATTCTGCCTGCCTCCCATACACGCGCACCTTTTTTCCAAAAACGCCTTTTTGAAATACAAAAATGTTGGGTGGAATACAATCGTACATTGTACATGCGTCTCAGAAAAGGTAAGAATCTGATGTGTTCCATTCACATAACTTTCTCTACATATCTGCAACAAAGTATTGTTAAAAAGCTTATGCTTCAATTTACTTCATTCTACTCGAGAAAAAAATTAGCAGAAATAGTCTTATTAATTGCTTCCTTGTAAGTAGAAGCGAAATAAGGGCGTTCTTTAGGTTAAAGTGATGCTCAAAAGCTGGTTGCTAGGTGACTGAAGTTCCTTTGTTTGTATGGACACGTATTGACAAATTCCTGTAGGAGGAAAGTACAAGTTTTTCAAAGCTAAAACCAAAAACAAGGAATATCTGAAAATTGATCAACTACACGAAAAAAAGGTATATAACATAAGCCGTGTGTCTTAATGTGCTCTACTTTTTTTGTGTGGTAGGTTTTTGTCCATCTCTTACGGTTTAGCAGTTATGTAAAATTTCGTAAAATTCATCTAGAATAAAGTAGTCTTCAGAGGCTATTCCCAGACATTTCAAAATATACATATCATTTGTCAGGTAAATATCTTTAATACACGATATTTTAATGAAAATCTTTAGCTATTTTACATTAAGAAAATCAAAATTTTCTAAAAACGTGCCATGTAAAGGGTAGTTTGGGGTGGGGGGATGTTTCTCAAAATCTTCGTGTCGCATTCCTGGAAGATACTAAACTTAAATGCCAAGTTTAGTATTTTACCAACTTTTCGTTTTTGAGTTATCGTGTTCACAGACATACGGACACACACATAGACCTTTTTGTGAAAATGCTTTTTTTTTAATACAGGGAACCCTAAAACATATATTTCCGGTGAAATCTCGGTATCGAATTTTTGGGTGAAGTGCAATACCTTCTCTATACACTATGTGCATAGTAGGTGTAGCGAAAATAAAAAAACGGAATGTGAGGTAAAACCCGGATCTCTGGTATGAGAACCTGACAGCAATTTTCTAGGTATTTACTGAGAATTTCTCAAGATTTGTTTGATGCATGCAGAGGCAAGCAGTATTTCCGCGGTAGCGAACTCGTTTCAAAGGACGCCATGATATTTTTTGCGTCCGTGAGAGGCTGAATGACACATTAATTGCTTCACTCCCTAGTCCCAGCTGCAATTCAGAATCGTCCCCTGTTCCGGTATGTTCCACCAGATGTCCACATTTCGTTAACATTCGCTATATCTGGAATTCCCAAGATGGCAACTTTATTTATACTTAACGCAGAAACCTCATTTCCATGACAGTCGCCCTGGTGACCTGACCTGGGCGTGTACATCTTGCGCATTAGTTACCTCTGTTATCGAGTTTCATCTCTCACCTCTGTAAACTGTGGATTATCATATTTAATATTAAATACCACCTTGGAACCTGAAATAATACGTTATTTGTATAAAGGTCTACACAACTTTTGATATATAACCTGAAATGTAGTATCAGGAGTGCTCCAAAAGATTTCAATACCTCTACAGACCTCTTATTACTTTCTCTATTTGTGTCATATGGCGGTGCCGTGGCAGAGTGGTTAGACCACTCGCCTCCCACCTAGGCGGCCCGGGTTCGTTGTGGTGGACGAAACGGCGTCTGGGTGGGGTTTCTCCGAGTCCTCCGGTTTTCCCCGCCACTCATTCTGATTGCTCCATCATTACGGTTCCTCACCGCGCCGTGGTTGAGTGGTTATACTATTCGCCTCTCACCTAGACGGCCCGGGTTCGATCCCAACCTTTGGTGGACAAAGCGGCGCAGGGGCGGGTTTTCTCCGGGTTCTCCGGTTTCCTCCGCCATCGCATTCCACCGGTGCTCCATCATCATTCATGTATCATCAGTGTCATCGTCTGCGGAGCCACAAGTAGTTAAAGCGGGCGATTAACACTACCAAAAAAAAAAAAAAAATCACGGTCCTTGTCTTTCATTTCATATCATCCACTTCCTCACGCTCATGCCTCGCTATGAGAATACTACTCGTTCCAGGTTTTTCATTCTGTAGTTAAGTGTCGTTGGCTCCCCTACAGGCTTCTGCATTCACTTGTATGTCCTAGGGAGGTGACATTCCTACTTAAGGGAAGGGTAGGTCAACTACGTAACGTTGTACGGTTTTCGAACTTGAGACAGAAAACCACACTTGAGCCTTGCTGCATAAGCAACTATAAAAATCTGATGTGTTCCATTCCCATGACTTTCTCCACATCTCTGTAACAAATTATTGTTAAAAACTTATTTTTCTATCTCCTTTATGATAACCCAGATAAACATTAGCATAAATGGTCTTATTACTTGCTTCCTTGTAAGTAGAAGGGAAATAAAGGAGCACACTAGGCTAACGCGATAGTCAAATCTTTTAAAAGCTAATTATCATTCCGTTCCTTTGCATGGACAGGAGTTTACAAATTCCCGTATGAGAAAAACTGAAAACCAATAACAAAACGTATCTCGGAAATGGCCAACTCCATGACAAAAGTGTATATGACATACATTGTGTGTTTTAATGAGATATACATTTTTTGTGCATTAATGTTTTGTTTATCTCTTTCGGTTTACAGTTACGCATCCATCCATAATAAAGAGGTCTTAGAGGCTATTCCCAGAAAATTCAAGATATAATTTTTTGCTGTATAAATATATTTAATAAACAAAATCGCCAAGTCATTTTTGAGAAAATCAAAATTTTCAACTTTTTTTTCCAAGCAAGGTAGTTTGGGGTGGGGTTTGTTTTAATCGCTGTATCTTCCAAAGATGTGACACGAAGATTTTCAAGAAAATTGCACTCCAAACTACCCTTAAGAAAAGCCGTTATTTTTATTTTCTCAAAAGCACTTGTATTAATTTTTGATCAAAGTGCGTTAAGTGAATTGCATATAAAATGTATACTTTTAATTTTCTAAAATAAAAAAAAAAAAATAGAAAAACATCCGTGTGTGTGTGTGTGTCTCTGTATGTACTAGCTGACTTCTCACCCGGAGGTTGCGGGTTTGATTCCCGGCTGGGGCGGGACCATTTTAAGATATTCCTTGTTATTGGTTTCAGCTTTAAAATAATAACATTTATGAAATTCTGGCAATGCAAAGAAACGGATTTTATCCACTTAGCAACCAGTTAATAAAGGATATGATTATCGTTTAACCTAGAATATTCCATAATTCCCCTTCTACTTACAAAAAGGCATCTCTGCTAATGTTTATCTCGATTAGCATTAAGTAAAAAGAAGAATAACCTATTTAACAACATTTATTACAAAGATGTAGAGAAAGTCATGTAAAGGGAACACATCAGATTTTTACATTTTCTTTTAGCAAGGAGGGGTTCTAACCCGCAACCTCCTTCGTCTCTGAGTACGCGTCTGTTGAACGGCTACTCTAAGAAAATTAAAGATAATATTATTTATTATTTAAATATGTTATATTTGTGGTATTTCATTATTTTTTAACAAATTAAACATTTTTAAAAGTGAAACTTTAAAGGCTAAGTTTGGGTTAGAGGATTTTCTTGAACCTAAATACTAAGTTTTTTATTTATTTGACTTTTTGTGAGTTTTATGCTGTATATATAAATAATAACTCCATGGTACGTCAGCTCATGGGGAACCTTGACTTACCGCCCGGTCGCTGTGTCCCCCATCTCGGTCCACTACAGACGTCATGAATGGGGTGCAGTATTGGAGGGTGAGACGTAGTCAGCGCCTCGAGCCCCCTGGCCGGTTAATGCGGTCCTCATGACTTGGTAGCTCCTCAGTTGTCCCCTCAGGGACCTTACGAGGCTGAGTGCACCTCGGGCCAGGTCTCCCAGCGGGGGAAAAATCCCCACGCCGGTACTGGGGATCGAACCCAGGTCTCCCGCTTGGTAAGCAGCTGCGCTACCACTGCATAGATATTCTTCTAACAATATTTTTCTCTGAATTCAGTGGGCTCAAATTATATACTTCTTATGATTTTTGGGTGGAATTCAGCAATACTTTGCCTACTATAAGAGCGGGGAATTTAAAAGGCATCCTGAAAAGCTCGCCACGAAAAGAAATAAAGCTGATGGTTCAGTGAGCGGACAGCAAGAAACCACTGCCTGTTTGACTTGAGCCTCTCCGCATGCTGGTGGCAGCAAGTAAATTGCCATAGAGAAGTCAGGCCGATAGTTACACGGTAGAATGAGAACGGTTAGCTCCACACCCAGGAGACAAAAGACGAGCATGATGTAACACTGTGTTCCTTGCGCCGCTGAGATCAACACCACAAATACTGCACTCATGATGGCATTATCAGATGCTGCTGGACCACTCTGACGTCATGGGTCACATGCTGGCGGTGCTACTACGGAAAGTCTTGCACCATGTAAACTCGAAATGATTTTAGGCAATCAGACGCGAACCTCAATCAAAGTACAGCTTTTTCTTTCCTGTTAGAACATTTGAAATAAGTTTCACACGATCATTGGATCGCTTAGAACCACGATTAATGTATTTACACTGTTACATTCACATTGTTTTCTCTACACCTCTTTTACAAACTATTCCTATAAAAGCTAATCTACTTTTGCTTAATGAAGTTAAATGTATGTAGCAATTTTACTTTCTCTACTCCACCCAAAAATTCGATCCCGAGATTTCACCAGAAATATATGCTTTAGGTCCCTTGTATCCAAAAAAAGCATTTTCAGAAAAAGGTCCGTGTGTGTGTCCGTGTGTCTGTGAACACAATAATTCAAAAACGAAAAGTCGGTAAAATACCAAAGTTGGTATTTAAGTTTAGTATCCTCCAGGAATGCGACACGAAGATTTTGAGAAAAATCCCCCCACACCAAACTACTCTTCTTTACATGAAACTTTTTTCGATAGTTTTGATTTTCTCAAAAATGACTCTTATGATTTTGATTAAAATATCGTATATTTACCTGTCAAACAAAATGTATATCTTGAATTTTCTGGGAATAGCCTCTGAAGACTACTTTATTCTGGATGAATTTTACGGAATTTTGCATAATTGCTAAACCGTAAGAGATAGACAAAAATGTAGAGCACGTTAAATCAAACAATTTATGTTATATACATCTTTTTCTTGGAGTTCGTCGTTCTTTAGATATTCCTTGTTTTTGGTTTTAGCTTTGAAAAACTTGTACTTTTCTCATACAGGAAAACTTGTTAACTCATGTCCATACAAAGTAACTTCAGTCACATAGCAACCAGCTTTTAACTATCACTTTAACCTATGGTACTCCCTTATTTCGCTTCTACTTACAAGGAATCAAGTGATGAGACTATTTCTGCTATTTTTTTTCTAGATTAGTTGAAGTAAATAGATGCAATAATTTGTTGCAGAGATGTAGAGAAAGTCATGTGAATGAAATGCATCAGATTTTTCAATATATCTATATTTCATTGTAGATACAAAGGATCCACGGGAGCTGAAGAGATGTCGAAAGTTTAAAAAGCGGGCCACTATATGATGCCTTAAAGTTGCATACTTTTTACATAACCACGAGAAAAAAAAAACGGATGGCAGTACTTGAAAAATATATAGGTAGTAATTGAAAATTCAAACCAAAGTAAGGAATATCTCGGATTTGACTAATATCATAACAAATTAGAAATGATTTGTATTCAAAAGATATCTATTTTTTTCGATCATAATTTTATCTATGTGCTACCATAAAACAGGTACACAAAACTATATAAAAAGCATCAAATATGTAGAGGATCTCACAGGCTATGAGTAATGCAATTTTCTCTGCCCTCTTTTCTCCAAACTATCCTCTCTTTACTTCAATAATCGAAGTAATAGTCAAATTTTAAAAGGCGGAAATATAGACGCTCTTTAACTACTGTGGTTTTCAGCTTCCTATTCTATATTGGGCGTGAAAGACAGATTAATTTTCCAGAGACCTCTTCATCATGCTTGAGGTTCTTTTATGTGCCGTAAATCTACAACATGGGACCAATGGTTTTACTTCCCTTCCGAAGGAATCCATGCTAAGAATTTTTACGCCCGAAAAAATCAGTCGTCCTCCGCCGGGTTTGAAGCTGCGACCTTGGGTATATGAAATTTAAAAGGTGGGCCGATGTGTCATTCTTTCACCACGACTACGGGAAACAAACGAATGACGACCTAGCACTTCAAAAAAGTTTCCAAGAGTTTGGAAATTCAAACCACCAACTACAAAAATGTCAGAAATGACTAATGCCAATAAACCGTTATTGAAATACGTTGTGTTTTACATATATCTACATTTTTGAGTCATAATTTTGATCTCTCCTACAATTTTTAATTGTACAAGATTATACAAAATTCATTCAGAATAAAAAGGACTTCATAGTCTAATCGCAAAATATTCAAGGCTTGCATTCTATTTGTCATGCATATACATATCTTAAATATGTGGTATCTTAATCAAATTTGTTAAGGTTATTTTTGAGAAAATAAAAAATAATGAAATATTATATAAAATTTACTATACATTTTCGCTGAAATCTCATATCGAACATTTGGGTGGAACACAGTACTTCCCCTACTTACTCTAGGTAGTAGAGTAAGTAATAGAGTATCAACACTGATGTGGTATAGATTATCGAAGGTTAGTTAAAGAAGTGAAAATATTTTATAAAGTAATACGGCCATTTGAGACAAATGAAAAAAAAATAAACATTAACATTAGCAAAGAAAATATAGAAAGTGTTCATAAGAATATAATACCTTGATTTATAATAAGATGAAATTGTAAAATAAGCGGAGGAATAAAGAAAAGTTAAACTAAAATACTATTTAATGATATATATGCTATTCCCATAGTTCGCTTCTACTTACAAGGAAGCAAGTAATAAGACTATTTCTGCTATTTTTTCTCGATTAGCATGAAGTAAATACTCGTAGAAGCATAAGCTTTTTAACAATAAAGTGTTACGGAGATGTAGAGAAAATCATGTGAATGGAACACCTCAGATTATTTTATTATTTCATTTATATAGCCCCCTTTAACATCTAAGGGCATATCGGGGGCTTTGCACCTGAAACAACTCGCCTATAGGCTCTTTAAATTGGGTTTAAATCGTATTTTCCTCCAACACACATACATTCACTCTCACATACATACTTCCTGACTCTATAGTTATAGGGAATAATTCTGGCTAAAGAAAAATTCCCCCCCCCAGCCAGGAATCGAACCCGGGACCACTCGACGACGGAGGTAGTCAGGTAGCCTTTAACCGCATGGTCCTATCGCCTGTGGAACGTATGAACTATTGACAATGGTGTTGACTCGTGACTGTTATCGTTGGGTTTCTTTTCTCTTTAATTTTATTCATTGGATCACACACATTTATAGTTCCAGACTCTAAGGAGGATAGACTGGACTAGAGAAAAATATCCACCTCAACAGCTGGGAATCAAACCGGGACCCCTTGAACAGATCGCAGGAGTTCTAACGACCGAGCTGCGGGGCCAGCTTTTGTCTGTTTTGTTTTTTATAATTCCATTTATACCCTTCTTTAACTGAATGGTCTTCTGGAACATATTGATATCGGCAACTGTTTCCCCTGGGTTTCTATAGCTTTAATTTTTATCATTATATTACGCACTAATTCATACTTCCAGACTTTGGGTACGATAGGCATTAATCTGCGCTAGAGAAAAATCTCCGCCCCAGCCGGAAATCGAAACCGAGACCCTTTGCACAGCAAGCAGGAGCTCTATTTATTATTATTATTATTATTATTATTATTATTTTCTTCATGAATGAGCCCATGAGGAACTACGCAAAGTACTTAGAAACGTCTCTTTGTTTTCCTTTGAACCCATATTTCTTTCATTCTTTGGCTATGGCTTCTTTTCTCTCGTCTGTCCACATTGCTTCAGTTGTTTTTTTCGGTCTGTCCTCGTGGTCAACTTGTCAGTTATTATTATTATTATTATTATTATTATTATTATTATTATTATTATTATTATTATTATTTTATTGTTCATTTATTGTAAGGCTGCCTCATGGACGAAGCTTAATGGATTAAAAAATTAACAAGGACATATGAGCATTGGTCTGTTTTATCATTTCCCTGGCATATATTAATTTGTTTGCGATCGTCATTTGATTTTCACATAGATACTCAAGGTTAACTTCATAAAAACATCACGACACCACAACACAGAAAGAGAAGAATAGTAATTGAAGCAGCTCGATCAAATAATTTTTAGTAATTAATTATTATTTTATTGTATTTATTTATTTATTTTAATCTGTGTATACTTTCTTTTAATTGTGAAATAGTCAATTAAGTCCCATTGAGTTTTGGTTTTCTTTAGATAAATTTATTGCGTTGATTTATCGATGAAAACAAAAGATCTATTGAGATTACTGTTGATTAAAGGATAATAACATTGATGGATGAAAGAAAATTAAGTTAATATGCTGAATTAAAAAAAATATTAATGTACATATTAGTTAAAGAGATTATCTCAGGGTGTCGTTAAATAAGAAAAGGAGGAAGAAGAAGGTATGTCTAATGAAGCAAATGGCCTTGAAAATGCTCGTGTCACATTCTTGGTGGATAATAGTTTCTCTGCTGATTATATACAAATGGTGGAGAACAGAAGTGAAATTAGTCGAGGAAATGAAGCAATGCAAACACGATCTCTGTGAAGCACCATGTGTGAGAAGACCTATATAGAGAAGGAGACATTCACATATCCTTGTCTAGACCTGCTCTATTGTTCGCCGTTTAATTTCTTGTGGTTCCGCTTCAGAAAACATCATCATCATTGTTACCTGGGCGTGCCGATGTCTGTGACCAAAGATTTAAAGTAGGCAATCTAATTTTACTGCACGTCAATTCCCTGTCCCATAAATTGTGTTAAATTAAGAAACAAAAGAAACGGAGTAGGAAATGTACATAACTCCGACCGGAAATAATAAAAAGTCATGACACAGGAAACACTTAAGGTTCTATAGTAATATTTGTTGTCTTACTCGAGTTGCTGCCGGTGGCTTGATAAACGTGTAACTGTCATTTAATTAATCTCAATTTTCATCTCCCAATAATCTTCATGAAATTATTGCACAAATGATCTGACAGATTTTTACTTTATCTACCACGGACATTTTAGGAACAAGTATTTACAAAAAATCGATACTGAAAGTTCATCGGTACATACGTGTTATGATTTCGTTAAAACACAAAATTTGTGTCTATACATTTCTTTTGTAGAGCTAACAATTTTCGAGATATTCCTTGTTATTGGTTTCAGTTTTAAGCTATTTAAACTTGTCTTAAACGGGAAGTCATCTTTCGCTTCATCTCTCTTTTGTTTTATTCCTTTCCGTGAAAAGGAAACCGAATTCATAATTTTACATAGCACCAGGCTTTTTTTAAAAAAAAAAAAAATGACTGGCGCTTTCTCCTCTTCTCTACTACTTGGGCGGAACTAATACAATGATTTCTGCTAATGTTTATCTCGATTTCCCCCGATTTAGGCAATGGAATAATTTATTATAACAATAGTTTTAAGAGAAAGTCATGTGAAGCATTAGATTTGTTTAACACGTTACACTAGCTGCGGAAAAACAATGTACAGAACATTGTAGAGTAGAAAAGCAGATCCAAATTAAGGATTTTGAGGTTAGGAACTAGAAGCGTTTTACTCTTTCTATACGTACTATGTACATAAACAGTATCAATAATTTCATTTATTGCAGTTGTTATATTTATTCTTATTCTATGAGAAAGTATAATTTCTAACCGACCTGTTTTATATCCATCACAAATAAATATATCTATTGAATAAGTATATAATCTTCCTCCAGCCGAACATACTTATAATGAATTAACTTTAGTGTATAGAGTATAGATAAGATATTGTATTGCATCCAAAAATTCGATACCGAGATTTCAACGGAAATACATGTTTTGGGCCCCCCTGTATCCAAAAAAATAGAAAAAAGTTCGTGTTAATGTGTGGGTCTGTTGGCAGCATAGCTCAGAAACGAAAAGT
Organism: Hymenopus coronatus; assembly: GCA_030762935.1. Lineage (NCBI taxonomy): Eukaryota > Metazoa > Arthropoda > Insecta > Mantodea > Hymenopodidae > Hymenopus > Hymenopus coronatus. The sequence goes on from CM060897.1 coordinate 37,754,322, forward strand.
CGTTAAGCACCAAACGTGGTATTTAAGTTCAGTGTCTTCCAAGAATGCGACACGAAGATTTTCATGAAAATCTCCCCACCGCGACTAACTTTTACATGGAGAAATCTTCGAAGATTTTGATTTTCTCAAAAATGTATTTAACGATTTTGATTAAAATATCGTATATTAATGATATTTACATGAGAAACAAAAAGTATATATTGAGTTTTTGGGAAATAGCTTCTTAAGGCATCTTCATTATAGGAGATTTTTGGGAACTTTACATAACTGGTAAACCGTAAGATATAAACAAAAGCTTACCGAGAGCTTGTTAAAACACACAATTTACGCTATAAAAATTTTATCGTGAATTTGGCCGATTTTGAGACATTTCTTGTTAATGGTTTCAGTTTTAAAATGCTCATATTTTTCTCATAAGGGACTTTGTCAACTCCTGGCCATACAAACACATGACAGCTACCTTTTAAAAGTTTTGACTGTCACTTTAGCCTAGTGTATTCCCTTCTAATTACAAGGAAGCAAGCAAAAACACCATTTCTGCTAATTTTTCTCGATTAGCATGAAAGAAATGGAAGAATACGCAGAGATATAAAGAAAGTCATTTGAATGGAACACATTAGATTTTTTTTTATTTCGCGAGCATTAAATCGTGGATTGTGAAACCTGTTTGTGGTGTGTTAGATATAAACAAAGTTTACTCTTGTACAGTACTAGTCACGCACTAAGTGCGTCTTGTGTGAAGTCTACTGGATAGTACGGCGGTACTTCTTGTTCAGTGCAATTACGCTAGTTTCTTATTGTGTACTAGTGCCTGTTGCATTTCATCTTGTTATTTCATATAATCAGATTACAATTATGTTCATGCAGCGCGCTATACGTATTGCATCTGCGATATAGGCTCCTAACCTCAAAATGTGTACTGCTTTTCTACTCTACAATTTTCTTCATATTGTTCTTTCGCACTCGATATATAAGTATACTACTTGGCCTTTCAGGATATATAGTGCCTTCATTCTGTGCCAAAGCCGCAGATCACGCGAATGTAGGATTTTCCGTTCCGAAGCTTATTCAGGAGTGTTAGTAACATACATGTAATGAATATAAAGCTTGAAAGTGCTGTTCATCTACAGGAAGACATACTTAACGTCTCGGATGAAATTAATATTTACAAGCATAAGTTCATCACGCATAATGTTCATAAATTCTATGTTTCATATTCTGAAACGGTAGGGTTTTAGTTTTAAAAGTTTAGTAGCGGAATGGGTAGAGGTTTGTAAAACACTCACTTGCTGTGCAATACGGCTGAGAGACTTCTTAGGTGAGCGATTGAATGCAGCACTAATTCCATCTAGCTTTTCCTTCGTTAGATAATGTTTTCGCTTCTTTGTTTTAGCGTTTAGCGATCTGTGTCTCTACCCGGAACAGAATAACCAAGAAATTGCTTCTGACATTTTCTATACACCTTTCAACATGTTTCAGTTTTCACGTATTTATCTACATAAAAATACGCCTTTTTAAGCATGAATTTGTTGGCAAGAAAATTGCAGTGGACTAATAAGAGAATAGAATTCTCAAGAAAAATCACACACAACACACGCATTGTCGAAACACTTCCCAACACGAAGACAAAGCAACACTGACACAGCTCACAGATGATACCCTTGACACGTCCTGCACCGCTTCTGCGCACTGGCATAATACCGAGGTCACTGCCGTCTCGGCCGATAAGTATTTAAGACGGTTGTGGCATTAAACGAAGGCACGCAATACCTTTCTTTAGTTGTCTTTCTTTCTGATATTTTCAAATTATTTCGTACAAACCTATAATCTGGACAATGTATGTTTTAGGCTTCAGCGAAAATAATAAGCTATTATCGACTTTCAAGTCCTTTTTTTAAATTTCAAGTTCGTATTTACACAGTGAGGTCGTCTCCTTAGCGCGGTGGTAGCGTTGCTGCTTACCAAGCGGGAGAACTCGGTTCGATCCCCAGTACTGGCGTGGGGATTTTTCCCCCGCTGAGAGACCTGGCCCGGGGTGCACTCAGCCTCGTAAGGTCCCTGGGGAGCCAATTGAGGAGCTACTTGATGGAGAAGTAGCTGCTCCAGGTCATGAGGACCGCATTAACCAGCCGGGGGGACTCGAGGCGCTGACCACGCCTCACCCTCCAATACTGCACCCCACGTCTGTAGTGGACCGAGATGGGGGACGCAGCGGCCGGGCGGTAGGCCAAGGTTCCCCGTGAGCTGTCGTGCCATGGAGTTATTTACACAGTGAATTCGTATTACGTGGCGTAAGAAAGAGACGAGTTCTACATTGGTTCATGTGTTTATCTCTTAATTTTCACAATTAGATGTAAAAAATAATCAGAATGAAGAGGATTTCGTAATGCTTTTGCAGAGAGATTCAAAATATATGTTTAATTTGTCACCTTAATATCTTAAATATATCATGCTTTAATAAAAATGGTTATATCCAATTTGGGAAATTGAAAAATGTAACATTTTCCTTTAAAGGAAAAATAGAAGGATTTTGGTGGACTTCTTCGTTTTTGGACATAACTGAACAAAATGACTAAGTTTGCTACTTGGTTTTCAGTTATAGTTTACCAAAAATGCTACTTTGGTTTCAGCACACTTTAAAGTTTCACCTCCGACAAAATCTCCATGTAGAATTTTTTGGTGCCAACAATATTTCCTCATGTTATTTTTTTTTTTTTTTTTTTACACAAGCCGTGTATAGGACACAAGTTGGATAGGTAGAGTCAAACTGAAAATTCAATTCCATAGCCGGGATTTGAATCACGCATCTCCCGGTCTCTAGCCGATTGCTGTAGTCACTGAGTTACCATAGCAACATGCCGACAGGGCTTTAAATCCCCAACTGACTCGTACGTTTCCCGGTCAACCACAAGGTGATCTCAAATTGTTTTGAGATGACACACCGCAATGGCGACGTAAAATGTTGTAAATATTTTAAACCCCAGGCTTCATAGTTTAACCAACTATTAGGCTAATTAGTGTTCTATCTATGGCATTGCATGTTTCAGTCTGACTCTAGCTATCCAATATTTCCTCTACTTACTATGAGAGAAATGAAGAGAGCAATAAGAAGAGTGGCCATGTAGTGTTTCCAAAATACTTACCAGAAACACCTTTTTACTTTCTCTAAATGTACTATGAACAGTGTGTAGAGAAGGTATTGCACTCCACCAAAAATTCGATATCGAGATTTCACCGGAAATATATGTTTTAGGGTCCCCTGTATCCAAAAAAAGTATTTTCAGAAAAATGTGTGTGTCCGTGTGTCAATGTGTCCGTGTGTCCGTGTGTCTGTGAACACGATAACTCAAAAACGAAAAGTCGGTAAAATGTCAAACTTGGTATTTAAGTTTAGTATCTTCCAGGGATGCGACACGAAGATTTTGAGAAAAAGCCCCCCAACCCAAACTACCCTTTACATGGAACTTTTTCGAAAATTTTGATTTTCTCAAAAATGGCTCTAACAATTTTGATAAAATTTCGTATATTAAAGATATTTACCTGACAAATAAAATGTACATTTTGAATTTTCTGGGAATATCCTCTGAAGACTACTTTATTCTGGGTCAATTTTACGGAATATTGCATAACTGTTAAACCGTAAGGGACGGACAAAAACTTACCACACAACAAATGCAGAGCACTTTAAAACACACAATTTATGCTATTGACATTTTTTTCGTGGAGTTGATTGTTTTTTAGATATACATTGTTTTTGGTTTCAGCTTTCAAAAACATACTTTTCACATACAGGAATTTAACAATCCCTATCCGTACAAACAACCAGCTTTTGACTTCACTTTAACCTATGGTACTCCCTTATTTCGCTTCTACTTACAAGGAAGCAAGTAATAACTATTTCTACTAATTGTTTCTCGATAGTAAGTAGAAGCATTGGATTTTTAACAATAATTTGTTGCAGAGATATAGAGAAAGTCATGTGAATGGAACACATCAGATTTTTTAAAACACAAAGACATTCGCGAAGTAGCGCCATCTGAACGTATTAGTTACCGATTTATTTTCTCTCCAATGTCTCCCTCTCTGCAATTTTGCGTTTTCTCTAAAGTCCCTGGATTCCCAAATCGATTTCCCGTTTCCGATTTAATTCCAAAGTCAACTTCTGATCGGTCCGGATTTTTTCTTCCCCTTTTGTACGTTTCTTTAATCACATCTTTTTCTTTATTCAATGTGCGACCTACGGAATCCTTGACGGAGGAGCTGTCTCTCTTTCCAATAACCATGCTATCATGCGGAGTCGATTAGATACAGAAATGAATTTTAGGCAACAATGGTTACCATACGTGTGAAAATATTTAACAGTACTCTGCCAAGCGTTTCGTCTGGGATTGGCATTTGGGAGGCCAAGAGTTCAATTCCCGTGGCCATTCTCTCTAACCCATGGGCATTTTCAGTTTTTTTTCCGGGTCACCGGAGAATACTTGAGAGGTCGCTTCATTCCCCCGAATTTCTTTTCCCTTAATTTCATATCCATTCATGCAAATCGGCCTCTTTTAGGATTGTAAGTGTCGACGTGACTGTGGTGGTGGATGCGTTTTGGAAATACAACTCTCGGTGGCAGGGTGGTGCTGGAGTCGTCTGTAGGACTGTGTGATAAGTTCAATGAGACGCAGGGCCGCAGCGCTCCCCCCGCTGAGATGAATTGCTTGCACTAGGTTAGGGACCCACCACGGTGACTCTTTCCCTTAGGTCGGTTTAGGCTGCCCGTTGGTCTTTAATTGCTGTGGTTCTCATTGTCTCACCCTATATTGGGCGAGAAAGACTGCTTAATTTTTCTCAGAGATCTCTTTATGAGACTTGGTTTTTTTTACGTGTCTTAAATCTACAACCCGGACCAATGGTTTTGCTTCCCTTCCGAGGGCAGGGTGATTTTCTTAAACATCTTGGTGTCGCATCCTTGGAAGATACCAAACTCAAATACCAAGTTTCATATTTAACGGTATTTTAGTTTTAGAACTATGCTGTCCACACACACACGCATATGTATTTTTTTTCTAAAAATGTCTTTTTTGGACTAAGTTGACCTCAAAATATATATTTCCGTTGAAATCTCAGTATCAAATTTTTGGACGCGATACAGTTCCTTCTCTACACACTATGTACATGATGTAGAGAAAGTAAAAATAAGTATGTAACATACAGTGTTTATCCAACACCCATATCTATTTCCCCTGAATGTTACTAAATCTTCTATATCAGCCATGTTTTGTTTTTTTTAATTATTCAATGTTAATTGAAACAAGTAACCAAGCAAAGCAATTGTTTCAGGCCGTGGAATTGTGATGCCATATTTATTCAATTATTTCCAATGTTTATTTAAACACATTAAGTGGTAGCTCCTTTATAGCATTTATTTTAATTACGTGCTTACGTGCAAAACCGTTGTATGATACATATGTGCAAAGTCTCGTGTGATAGTGGGATGCGAAAAGCCTCGTTTCATCAAATACACTCTCTTAAGAAAACGACGACTTTACACATTTGTATCATAACTATTTTAGACAGCTCGAACTGAAAGTAGAATTATTAAAAGAAGAAACACGAGTAAAAAGTGGTACTTTATCGCTCTAGTGTCACCACCTTTGGTTTCATGACAGGTAACTCGGAATTGCTTTTTACTTTCTCTATACGTACTATGTACATAGTGTATAGAGAAGATATTGTATTGCACCCAAAAATTCGATACCGAGATTTCACCGGAAATATATGTTTTGAGACCCCATGAATCAAAAAAGAAAGCATTTTTAGAAAAATGTATGTGTGTCTGTCTGTCTACCTGTCTGTCTGCCTGTGTGTGTATGTGTGTGTCTCTGGGCAGCGTAGCTCAAAAACGGAAAGAGCGTTAAAAACCAAACTTGGTATTTAAGTTTGGTATCTTCCAAGGATGCGGCACGAAGATTTTCAAGAAAATCCCTCCATCCCAAACTACTATGGAAAAAAAAAGTCGAACATTTTGATTTTCTAAAAAAAGGCTCTAACGATTTTGACTAAATTCTCTTATATTTAAGATATTTACTTGCTAAATAAAATGTATATATTGAATTTTCTGGGAATACCTCTGAAGGCTACTTTATTCTGGATGAATTTTACGGAATTTTGCATAACTGCTAAAGCGTAAGACATGGACAAAAACTTACCACACAAAACATGTAGAATCATTAAAACACACAATTTATGTTATGTACATTTTTTTCGTGGAGTTGATCGTTTTTAAAATGTTCCTTGTTTTTGGTTTCAGCTTTGAAAAACTTATGCTTTTCTCATACAGGAATTTGTCAACTACTGTGCATACAAACAACCTGCTTTTGACTATCACTTTAACTTATGATACTCCCTTATTTCTCTTCTGCTTACAAGAAAGCAAGTAATAAGACTATTTCTGCTAATTTTTTCTCGATTAGCATAAAATAAATAGAAGCATAAGCTTTTTAACAATAATTTGTTGCAGAGATTTAGAGAAAGTCATATGAATGGAACACATCAGATTTTTGTATTTGCAATTGTTTCTTGAATGTACAATAATTATGCAATTTTGCATCATAATTATCTGTCTTGGTGGTCACAATATCTGTTAAGAATATATTGATCTGTTAATTCGCCGCAGTAGAATCCAATACTTAATAATTTGTCTAAAAATATTACGATTATCTAAAAATTAGTATACGGCACATGCATTAAAATGCTTTTATGTTGTTCGTGGGCCTATGGCCTCGTTTTGCAAGCATCCTACTCACAATAAAGACACCATTTTTAACACTTAGATCATAAATAACCATTCTATGGCATTCTTAACCAGTAGTAGAGGTACTTCTTCGCTAGCTTGTTTTATAACTCTATATATTTTAGTAACTTATGAAATGAATCTAGAGGTTGCAGATAGCCGCATAATATTGGCAATGGTACAAGACAGATGTGCCCACTTCTGTAATTCGGTTTGAATCTCGGTTAGGGTGAGTTATTCAGATTATGGTCTTCTCGTGGCCGACCTCCTAACTCATAGTGTTTTCGGGGGATTCCCCGAGTTGCCAGGCAAATGCTCGGTAGGCTTCTTTCGTTCCCTTTGTCTCCATTACGTTTTTCCATTGTCATTTCTCAAGAGGTCGCGACTTCAAATATCGCTTAGGTTGAGTTACTCGGATACGGATATTTTAGGAATTTTCCCTTATCATGAGAAGACAAATGTCGAGTAACTTTAAACTCTCGAGATCATTTTAGCATCATTTCACCGATTTCATTCATATTCTGGCATGACAGGCTAAAGGACGTTAATCTACCAACAAGAAACAAATCATTTCATTCATCCCGTTCGTGTCTTTCAGTGTTAGAATTGTCGGCGAAGACGCTCGGTTTGGAGTGGTAGGGAAAAAGGATGTTGAAAGTGACATTATCCGTCCTTGGACTTCGGCTGTGCCGGGGGCGTTAGATCCTATGGAGGGGGGAGCCCCGGTCTGCTGGCTGTTGGGTGCTTCAATCTCATTGCTGTGCTGTATCTCCTGGTGCTGGCCTCCCGATGTATCCTCTCAGCTCATCTCTCCCTCCAGGAGGTGCCACTCGTGGGGCGTAGGTACAATAATGTCAGGTTCGGTGTCTAGTCCCCTCCGACCGTATCCTATCCTATTGCTAGGATTGGATAAAATCCGTAACTTTTCTGAATAAAATATTTTATTTCTACTTTAATACTTCGAACAGAGTGAGAAAGAATGGAGACAGATTGCCTAACATTTCAATGCAATCGGATAAGTGTTTTGCCTATAACTGTAGTCTCCTAAGAACTTAGATATTTATTTTTCAGGTGAACACTGAAGTTAATGAAGTGTGGCCACACGGAACTCTTTTAATGAAGCGCTATCAGAGAAAGAGAGCGAGAGAGAGAAAGCAATAATAGGATTGTGGTTAAGTGCCCTAAAGGCGGACGTCCTCTCGACGTATAATTATCATACAAACGGCGCATCCACACCCTAACTCTTCCTGCAGACACGCTCCGTCTCAGAGCCGGCCACTCCGCCCACGCTCTACTACCAGATGAAGCTCTCTTTGGGAAATATTGTTGGAATAATTCAAACAAATCTAGTACCGGATTCATCGTTCTGCAAACAGGGGAATAAATCCTTTATAAAATTGCGACACAAACTAACATGAAATAAATCAAACGAATTTGAATAAAACTTGATAAAATCAAAGAATGTAAATAAAATGTTTTGATATTCACATATACAGAGAGGCGTTCCGTTTACGTACTAGTGAACATTAATTCGGTATTCTTCTTAGTTCACAATACTATAATAAAGAATGCATGGAAAGATAGAACATTTCGAGAATTTGTGCCCAAAATAATTATATCGTGACGCTACGATAACAAGCCTAATATATGTCATATGGTACTATCATGATATATGGCATTCTTACAGCATATATATATATATATATATATATATATATATATATATATAATCAGTATGTTCGCTTCACACTTAGGGAAAGTACGGTATACTCCCAGATTTTTATACGTCTCTTATATTTTTTATTTATTTTAATATGAGAGGAAAATGGAACAAACATCTACCAGTCCCTACGACGAGGGAAGTTAAACGAACTATTGCGTACACTGCTGTGCCAATAGATTCATTATAAAACAATTAAAAGTCTATGATAAGGACACCGAGTGGGAAAGGTAAGGCGGTTTCGTCTGTGGCTCGCATTCGGAAGGTCGCAGGTTCCATTTCATGGCCGGCTTGCTTTACCAATAGGTTTTTTCGAGGGTTTCTCCGGGTCGCTAGGCGAATGCTGGAGTACGATCAATTCATCCCCCGAACTTTCCAATTCACAATTTCCTTCTGCCACCATTTTCTATACATCTCTTTCAAGGTTGGGGGATCAGGCAATGGTGTGTTTTTTTTTTTTAAACAGTACAGGAACCTGATCAGGACTCCGGCGCTGTATCCCCATTTACATTTTCCCCCCGCAGGTTTTACTGTTTCATTACTGGTTTTACTGTTCCTTTACAAACATATACACATTGCACAAACATATAACACCCATGCCCAAGGCGGGACTCGAACCCACGATCCCCTGCCCTCGAAGCACCAAAGCGAGACGCTTTTAGCGAGCGCGGCCATGGGGACCGGCATGTTTGGTGGGTTGAGACTGGATGGTGATTTGCGCGTCTTGGCCTCGTCGTCGAGAATACTCGGTCGGGACTCCTCTTCCGGTTTCAGGGCTCCCGCTGGGGGCTTGTCGAGAGGGCCAGGGGATCGTCAGCAGGGCCTAGGGCGGTGTCGGAAGCGTTCCAACTGTAAGTGAAAGTTACAGTTCCATGCTTGCGATAAGGGCGATTCTGTTATACTAAGTAAAAGTTGTGTTTGGGAGAGAGCAGAACATGTAAATAAGACGCAGGCTGCATTCTGGAAAACTTTCTTGGAGTTTCACTTCCAGTTCTGGGGTTTTGAGGGAAGTGGGATGCTATGAAGACGCAGTATAAATAAGAACAGTGTAGTACCAGCTGAGACTGATGCAGAGAGATAATTCCACACTACGCTCCAACATTAAATTGAGTTTTATTTATAGAGGCTATTTAACTACTGCGGTTCTCAGTGTCTCCTTCTATATAGGACGTGAAGTACGCTCAATTTTGCTCAGAGGCCTCTTTATCAGGCTTGCGGTTCTTTTACGTGTCGTAAATCTACGACACGCGACCAACGGCTGTGCTTCCCTTCCCAAGGAAGTAATAATAATATGAATTTTTACGCTCGAAAAAAAAATATCGCCCTCCACCAGGTTTGAATCGGCAACCTTTGGAAACTGAGGCCAGCATATATCCCTAGACCATTTGTTATATACACCAGCAAAAAAACCTGTCTCCTAAGTTCCGGACAGCCGAATTGGAAAGAGGTTTGAGGAGAACACGCATGGAATCAGTATAGTAAAGAGGCGAAAAAATGACCAAAAACGTATGTCAAGAAAAGATTGTACTTCAGCCGACAGAATATTGAATCGGGGTATAAACTTTAACCGTCCCTAGCTACTAAATGAAACAGAATTGGGGTAAAGAGGGACACATATTTAACTTAGGAAGTAGGAAAGATCAGGAATGGCTGAGAAGCTGGACGGTACAGAAAGTGACTGACCATTCTGGCAGAAGAATCTGCGCATATCGCGGTTTGGATGAAGCCGGGGTACACATTTTGGCGGAATGTGCACAATGTGGGAATCTACGTACAATTAATCTCAGTCCTACTGGAAAGATTTTGGCATGTTGGGATCTACTGGCGGAACAAAAGTACTTTAAAATATGTGCAATCTTTTGACTGAAGTACGCGAAGCCAGTTCATATTTGTTCAATTAGTCATAGACTTTTCTTTCTTTTTCTTTACTTCTCTATTTTGCTTCTTTTGGTCAACTTTGTGTGTAATAACTTTAAAACTTTTACACCAATAAAGATACCGTATAAGTTAACAATTTCCGAGATATTCCTTGTTATTGATTTAAATGTTAAGCTTCTTAATATTTTACTCAAATGGGAAATTCTTTTCTTTTTCTTGGTCATGCAAAGAGAGCGGATTTCCACGTAATCACATAGCGACCAGCTCTTGAAAGATTTGACTATCGCTTTAGCCTACATACATGCCTTATCCCCTTGTACCCGCAGGGCAAATTTCAACAAGACAATTTATGCAAATGATTTTGATGATTAATATGAACTTGATAGAAGATAAGCCTTTGTATGAATGGTTTTAAACAAGTGAGAAGAGAAATTCATGTGAATGGAACAGATACAATGTTTAGAAACAATTTCATTTGGTGTGCGTACATATGTGTGTGGGTGTGGAAGCAGGGGGTTGTTTCTTTCTTATAGCATAACTCAAAAACAAACGTTCGGATAAATACAAATCTTTACATTCAAGTCGGTGTCTAAAACAAACAATAATAATAAACCATCCGATAGTACCCTTACAAGGAACATTTATCCTTCATTTTTATTTTTTTTTCTTTCAAAATGGCTGCAGCAATTTTTAATACATTATCTCATGTTTAAGACATCTGTGTGGCATATAAAATGTATCTCTTGAATTTTCTGTACATAGCCAGTGAAATTCTTTTCAGCTTGAGTAAACATTATACACTTTTGTATAAATTGTAAACCATAAGGAATAGACCAAACTTACTACACGAAAAATGCACTTCCATTAAAATATGCTTCTCATATCAAATACATGGTTATTCTTGATTTTAATTTTATAATACACTATTGTAATATTAAGTCACCGTTTTTCTGTTTGTCGTAATGCCAAACAAATAGATACAGCTTCAAAGCCAGCACATACCGACCCTCTATTTACTTTCTCAACGAGTACTATGTACGTAGTGTATAGAGAAGGTATTGAACTACACCCAAAAGTTCGATACCGAGATTTCACCGGAAATACATGTTTTGAGACCCCTGAATAAAAAAAACATGTTTAGAAAAATGTCCGTGTGTGTCTGTGTATGTGTGTGTATCTGTGTGTGTGACTGTCTGCTTGTCTGTCTGTTTGTGGGCAGCATAGCACAAAAACGAAAAGACCGCTAAATACCAAACTTGGTATTAGGTTTAGTATCTTCCAAGGATGCGACACGAAGATTTTCAAGAAAATCACCCCCCCACACCAAACTACCCTTTACATGGAACTTTTTTTGAAAATTTTGATTTTCTCCAAAATGGCTCTAAAGATTTTTATTAAAATACCTTATGTTTAAGAAATTTGTATGACAAACCAAATGTATATCTAGAATTTTGTGGGAATAGCCTCTGAAGACCTCTTCATTCTGGATTACTTTACTTTAACTGGCAAACCGTAAGAGATATACATCAACGTACTACACATAAAATGCAGATTTCATTAAATTACACAATTTATGTTATATACATTTTTTGTAGAGTTAATCGTTTTCGAGATATTTCGGATTATTAGTTTCAATACCTTTCTCAAACGGGAACACATCTTTCTTCTCGTTTCTCGTTTGTTTACACCGGCAAGTAAAGAGCTAGGAATTTCAATTGTTTCACATAGCAACCACATTTTAAAGGACTGGACTATCGCTTTAGCATGTGCATTTTCTTATTTCCCTTCTACTTACAAGGAACTAGTAATAAGACTAATTCTGGTTAAATTTATCTTAATTATCATGATGTACATAACAGATTATTCTTTTTAATAAAAGGTGTGTTTATCGAACAGCTAGAGAACATCATGTGAGTGGAACATATTAGATTGTTTCCCTTCTACTTACAAGGGACCAAGTAAAAAGGACAATTTCTGCTAATGTTTATCTCGATTAGCATGAGGTTGATAGAATAATTAGATTGTTAACAATAATGTGGTACAGAGGTGTTTATACTTTAATATTTTCATACAAGGAAGAATAATTTCAGATGTCTGCTGTGCGAGGGACACAAGGTTTGATTCTCAAAGTCACGGATTTAAACCCGGCCCAAATCGATGATTTTTAAGTGTACCTAAATGTGCATCGCATGTCAGTAGATTTACTGGTATGCAAAAGACCTCCTAAGGAACGAAATTACGGCACACCGGTGGCGCTGATATGTACCTGGAAATTCTCAGCGCCGTTATCAAACTATTAATAATTTATCTTCAATTCCAGGTTGGGTATAGACATTTTTCTCTTGCCAAGATTATTCTCAGTCCTTCCCAAAGTCAGAAAGTATGAATGTGTGTGTGTGTGTGTGATTTAATGTAAAACAATCTGCTGTGTTCCATTCACATGACTTTCTCTACATCTTTGAAACAAATGATTGTTAAAAAGCACATTCTTTTGTCTACTTTATGATAATCGAGATAAACATTAGCAGAAATTGTCTTAATTACTTGCTTCTTTGTAAGTAAGAGAATACACTAGGCAAAAGTGTTATCAAATCTTTTAAAAGCTGGTTGCCATGTGGTTAAATTCCGTTTCTATGCATAGTCAGAAGTTTACAACTTTTCGTGTGAAAAAAGTATTTTTGAATCCGAAACAAATAACAAGGAATATCTCAGAAACAGCCAATTCCACGAAAAAAAAATTATATTGCATAGTTCAACGTAATCTGCACTTTTGTGTGGTAAGTTTTTGTCTATCTCTTACCAGTTACACAAAATTCAGCAAAATTCATTCAAAATAAAGAGGTCTTTAAAGGCTATTCCCAGAATATTCAATATATATATTGAATATTTTTAATTGGAATGTAAATTTCTTAAATATACAGTATTTAATCAAAATCGATCCATTTTTGAGAAAATCAAAATTTTCGAAATTTATTCCATGTAAAGGGTAGTTTGGGGTGGAGGGATTTTTCTCAATATCTTCGTGTAGCATCCCCGAGAGATACTAAACTTAAATAACAAGTTTGGTATTTTAGCGACTTTTCGCTTTTGAGTTATCGTGTTCACAGACACACGGACACACAACCACGGACCTTTTTCTAAAAATGTTTTTATTGATACAGGAGATCCTAAAAAGTGTATTTCCGCTGAAATATGGAATTTCTGGGTGTAGTGCAATACATTATCTATAGACTATGAACACAGTATGTGCTTCAAACTAAAAAGAAAACAAATATAAAAAACAAAGTAACAAAATCCACTGATAACTGTACACGAGTTAACATCATTGTCACCATTGCAGTTAAAGGCGAAGTATAAATGGAACAATTTAAAAAAAGAAAGGAATAAAAGGTCAGCGCAAGTAGAATGATAAGCACCGGGATAAAAAAAAAATCTGATGTGTATCACTCACATGACTTTCTCCATATCCCTGCAACAAATAATTCTTAAAAAGCTTATACTTCTATTTACTTTATTCTAATCAAAAAAAGTAGCAGAAATAGTCATATTTCTCGCTTCCTTGTAAGTAGAAGCGAAATAAGGGACAACCGTAGGTTAAAGTGATAGTCAAAAGCTGGCTGCTATGTCAATGAAGTTCCTTTGTTTGTATGGATAGGAGTTGACAAGTTCCTGTATGAGAAAATTATACGTTTTTCCTAGCAGAAACCAAAAATAAGGAATGTCACAAAAACGACGAACTCCGCGAAAAAAATGTATATAACATAAATTGTGTGCTTTAAAGTGCTGTACATTTTTTGTGAAGTAAGTTTTTGTCCATCTCTTACGGTTTAGCAGTCATTCAAAGTTTAGTAAAATTCATCCAGAATAAACCACTCTTCAGAGGCTCTTCCCAGAAAATTCAAGATATACATTTCATTTGTCAGGTAAATATGTTTAATATCCGAAATTTTAATCAAAATCGTTAGAGCCATTTTTGAGAAAATCAAAATTTTCAAAAAAAGTTCCATGTAAAGGGTAGTTGGGGGTGGGGGGATTTTTCTCAAAAGCTTCGTGTCGCATCCCTGGAAGATACTAAACTTAGATACCAAGTTTGGTATTTTACCGACTTTTCGTTTTTGAGTTATCGTGTTCACAGACACACGGACACACACACACACACACACACACACACACACACACACACACACACACGGACCTTTTTGTGAAAATGCTTTTTTTGGATATTGGGGACCCTAAAACATATATTTCCGGTGAAACCTCGGTATCGAATTTTTGGCGGAGTGCAATACTTTCTCTGTACACTATGTATATATTGCGTATGGAGAAAGTAAAAATGAAAGGAATAAAAGGTCAGCGCAAGTAGAAAACCCCTTCCTTGGGAATGCATAAGCACCGGGATAAAAAAAAAAATGGGTGGAATATTTTACTCATTTCGCCGACAAGGAATTTAATTCATGAATGTCAGTGCCCCGAATAAGTGATTGCGTCATCCTCATTGAAGTCAACTGGATTTATCCTGGTTTAATGTTCACATACCTTTCTTGTGAGACATTGAAATGCAAATGTGTGACGTATACATCCTATGCACTCCGCCTCTCTTATTTATGGTTATTTCTTTCTTCTTCTAAGAATATCTTAATCTAAACCTTAGGAACTTAAAACTGGAACAATAAAACACCATACTCAATTAAAATGAAGCCCAAATACAACATAAACATCCTATACGTTCCATTCACATGAATTTCTCTATATCTCTACAATAAATTATTGTCAAAAAGCTTATTCTTCTACTAACTTAATCGATAAAATTAATATAAAGGGCCTTATTACTTGCTTTCTTGTAAGTAGAACGGGAATAAGGAAGTACCATAGGCTAAATCGATAGTCAAACATTTTAAAAGCTGGTTGCTATGTGATTGAAGTACCTTTGTTTGTATGGACAGGAGTTGACAAATTCCTGTATGAGAAAGGTATAAGTATTTTAGAGCTGAAGCTAATAGCAAGGAATAACGGTCAACTCCGCGAAAAAATGTACATACCATAAACTGTGTGTTTTAACGAGCTCTACATTTTTTGTTAAGCAAAGTTTTGCGAATCTCTTACGATTTACCAGTTATGCAAAATTCTACAAAATTCATCCAGAATAAACTTGCCTTCAGAAGATATTTAAATAAAATTCAAGATATCCATTTTATTTGCCATGTAAATCTCTTACATATAAGAGATTTTAAAGGTAAAGGGTAGTTGAGGGGGGGATTTTCTTGAAAATCTTCGTGTCGCATCCTTGGAAGATACCGAACTTTAATACCAAGTTCGGTACTTAACAGTCTTTTCGTTTTTGAACTATGCTGCCCAAAGGCACACACACACATAGGGATATTTTTGTAAATATGTTTTTTTTTTTTATTCAGGGGGTCTGAAAACATGTTTTTAAGGTGAAATCTCGGTATCGAATTTTTGGGTGCAATACAATACCTTCTCTATACCTGTGTACATAGTATGTGTAGAGAAAGTAAAAGTTACAGTCAATGCAACATAGAAGCTTGCAAACCACAAAGCTTTTACAATAAACGCAAAGAATGCATTAAAACTCTGATGAGGTGGATTCACACGATTTTCTCTTTCCACTGTTTATTTTTCTTTCAAGTTATTTCAGATTAAAGTTTGCGACCAATTTCTTTACACTTTTCACTGAAACACAAGAGGGATGCAAGAGACTGAAGCAACAGTAAAAACTTTAACATAGGTCAATGTTGCTATTTTAAAAATGTGTTCCATTCACATGACTTTCTCTACATCTGTGCAACAAAGCTTCTGCTTCTATTTACCTCATACTAATCAGGAAAAAAATTAAGAGAAATAGACTTATTAATTGCTTCTTTGTAAGTAGAAAATAGGTTAAAGTGATACTCAAAAGCTGGTTGCTATGTGATTGAAGTTCCTTGGTTTGTAAGGACAGGAGTTGACAAATTTCCGTATGAGAAAGGTATAAGTATTTTAAAGCTGAAACCAATAACAAGAAATATCTCAAAAACGATCAACTCCACTAGAAAAGTGTATGTAACATAAATTGTGTGCTTTAACGAGCTACACTTTCTGTTAAGTTAGCTTTTGTCTATCTCTTAAGGTTTATCAGTTATGCAAAATTCCGTAAAATTCATCCAGAATAAAGATGTCTTCGGAGGCTATTCCCAGAAAATTCAAAATATACATTTTATTTGTCAGTTAAATATCTTTAATATACGACATCTTAATCAAAAAAAGTATCATGTATTGAGGTATTTTCTTGAAAATCTTCGCGTCACACCCTTGGAAGATACCAAACTTAAAAACCAAGTTTGGTATTTAGCGGTCTTTTCGTTTTTGAGCTATGCTGTCCACATACACACACACGACTTTTTTCTAAAATTGCTTTCTTTGGATTCAGGTGGATCCAAAATATCTATTTCCAGTGAAATCTTGGTATCGAATTTTTGGATGCAATACAATACTTCTCTATGTACTATGTACATATTACGTATAAAGAAAGTAAACTTTTCATACTCTTTGTTTAGCATTCTGAGAAGTAAACGAATGATGCTAAACCTTTAAAAATTAAGAAATGGAAAATTCAAACCAACGCCAATGAATAGTTCAAAATTATAATGCTGCAAAAATTTTTGCTTGACGTGATATGTGTGTTTTAATGAAATTTCTATTTTTCGTTTGGGAAGTTCTTTTTTATTTATTTTGATTATCAGCCTACAAAATTATATAAGATATTCAAGAAGTCCCGAGCTCGAATCTCGGTTAGGGTGTGTTCTCCGGATGTAGTGTTTTTCGGGCTTTGTATCTTGAGAAGACGAATATCACGGCATGTTGCCATGATAGCTCAGTGGCAGAGCAACCGGCTAGAGTCGGGAGATCCGTGTTTTAAATCCCGTCTATGGCATTGAATGTTTTAGTCTGACTCTACCTATCCAATTCTGGTAATGCTTATTTTGGTTAGCACAGCGTAAATAAAAGAATAATCTTTTGTAAGGAAAGTTTGTGGTTCATCTAGAGAAAGGTATGTGAATGGAACACATTGGAATTTTTTAATTATGCTGATCTATTTCTCTCGCTCGCGGATGTAAAAGTAATAAATGTGCTGAAATGTGTTGTACTATATGTATAGATTCTTCTTAAATTCATCATAATCTTCCTGCCAGGTTTAGGCCTAGTGGCCAGTTACGGTCTCTTCCCATCTCTTCATCGGACGGCCCAACAATCTTCTTCCTTGTGGTCTGTAATTTAATATTTGATGTGAAGTTCTTGATGTAGGAATTTCGAGTATATGAGACCTCCAATTTCGATGATAATTTTGGTTCTTAAATTAAAATTGGTTGCTTATATTTCGTAAAAGTAAAAGCTCGCGACCCTTTTTTGGGGCGTGGCGGATATTTATCAACCTCTCTTTATTTCCTAGCACACAAATTAGGAAGATATCCCAGAGCTTCGACTATTTCCGAATGTTTGCGACATACCTTTAACTTAAAGCGGTATTCATGTAACTTTTGCAAATAGGGCTATGTGTACTATCATGTTGCATCAGTTTGCCCGCATGTAAGGCAAAACTTCTGACATCTGTGCCTATATCTTTCTCCTTTCTGTATCCTCTCTCTCTCATATAAAACACTTGGAAGACCTTTATAGGAACGGGTGTTTTATAAAGGTCATATTTTATTTTAAAACTAAAAGGGCAATGTTTGTCCCCAGATGCGATCTATTGACTACGCTGACGACCTGCGCTGTTATAAGGGTTAGAGGAGAAGGGTGGATTATGTGCACAGCCTGTGCCTTAGTACTTCTGAGTGACATCTTAACATTCCAAGACTTCAGGCTTCATCTCAGATTATAAAATATTATTACATCAACATACATATTCAACAGATATTTTAAACTTATACTAAAAGATACTTTCTTTGTATTAAATAGAAAGTGATTTTTAATTGTTTTCTCACAGAAACTGTGTGTAGGACAGGAGTTGGATAGATGGAGTCAGACTGCAAAATGCAATGCCATAGCCAAAATTTGAACCACGGATCTCTCGGTCTCTAGCCGGTTGCTCTACCACTGAGCTACTGGTTGATGAGGGGTGAATTAAGTAAAATTAAACAAAGTCCTTCCTCCCAAAAATTTTTTTTTGCCCAAAAATTCAAACTTTTAAAAATAAATCAAAACATTGGTTTCATTAACAATACGTTTAGTATATTTTTATACCCATAGATTCCATTTTTATTCCTGGATTAGTTTTGTGTAATTGGTAAAGCATAAGAGATAGACAAAATCTTACTACACAAACAATGTAATTCTCGTTAAGACACACAGTTTGTCATATACATTTTTACTGTAGAATGACCGTTTCCGAAATATTCATTTCTATTGTTTTAATTTTAAATGAGTATCTTCTCAAATGGCGTCACCTGTCTTTTCATCCCTCTTTTGTTTTACTGGCAGCTTTTAAAATATTTGACTATTGAATTACCCTAGTGTATCCCCTTATTTCCCTTCTACTTATAAAAAGCAAGCTATAGAACAGTTTTTAAACTAAATTTAACTTCATTGAGTTTTATTTCTGGACGTTCTTTAACTACTCAGCGTCCCATTCTATATTGGTCGTAAAAGACCGCTAAATGTTTCTCAGAGGTCCTTTTATCAGGATTGAGATTCTTTTACTTGCCGTAAATCTACATGGGACCTATGACTTTACTTTCCTTCCCATGGCCGCGCTCGCTAAAAGCTTTGGTGCTTCGTGGTAGAGGGTAGAGCATGTTAACAGCGGGGAATACCTCGGCAACTACGACCAGGTACAGATCTATTGAAGCACAGACCAGCACACAGGAAACGATGGAGCTAAGCGCAGAGACGCACGGAAGTTCCTAACAGTTCACTAGATGACAGTCCTGGCGCGCCACGGAGGCTATACAAGCGCCAGAAGGCCGAAAGGAGGCCTCTACAACGGCACCTAGCCTCAACGAGCGCAACCAACGGGAAGAGAGCTTCAATCGGAGCAAGCAACCGTGCCATCTACCTGCAACGCCTCAAGTCACACCGTGGTGCAGGGGATCGTGTGTTCGAGTACCGCCTTGGGCATGGGTGTTTGTGTTTGTGAATGTGTATAAGTACGTGTACTTGCAAGTAAAAAAGAAAAGGTAAACTAATAGAAAAACAAAGGAAATGTAGGAAAAATGCAATAAAACGGGAAAAAGAGGAAACAGAAAAAGGAATACAGCGTTGCAGTCACAACAAGGCAATGCTAAGGATGTATACGCAAAAAAAAAAAAAAAAGAAGCAACAACAATAACAACGACAAAAACATCGCCTACCGCCCGATTTGAACCCGCGACCTTGGGAACCAGAGGGTAATTTCTGGTAATGTTTATCTCAAATAGCATGATGTAGATAAAATAATTATCACTTGTAAGAATAGTTTGTTTGCAGAACAGGTAGACAAAATTATGTGAATGGAACCGACAGATTTGTTTAGTAAATGCTGTTCGCAGACACACACAGATTGTTTCCAACAATATGAGGCACACTTTAGAATGTATTTATTGCTACCGCAGTGAGAGTATCATTCTTCCCGTACTTTGGTGTAAGTCAAGCCACAAATAGCTTCACTTAACCGCAAGATGCTGGAAGCCAAACAATGGTAATCAGGAGGATTTTGGGCGAGGCGCATGTCCGATACCATCGGTTGTCTATACGGCCAAGCAAGAGCAGGGGGGTGCGGGTCAGGATCAATACCTGCGTGAGCATAGTGCGTGTGTGTGTTATGTTGGCAACAGCCACAAGAGTCTCAAATAGTAGGTATACTACCCTTCAACACCGTAACTTATCACCTAAACGTATTGTTGTTTCACATTCTTATGTATCCTCTCATATACCTATAATAGAGGAAGCACTGCATTCCATTCAAAATTCGATTCACCCAACACGTTTTAAGGCCCAAAATACAAATAAATATTTTTAGAAAAATCTATATTGTGCTTATGTGTGTGTACAGTGGCTATCCCAGAAGTATGCAATCTGACATATAGATAGCGGTTGTTGTTTCAAACAACAATGGTAAAAAGTACCGACCTTAGAAAGCTTAAGTTTGAAGTTTGACAATTTTACATTGTTTAGTATTTATTTGGTAGCCATCATTAATGAACGCTCTCAGCGAATTTGTAAATATGGATAAAATTGGTCATGGTTATGTTATACAATACTTTCATTTGAAAGGTCTTAGCCCAACTAATATTCAAGCTGAGCTAGATTCTACTTTCGGGGAGTCTGCTCCTTCGTTTATAGCAGTGAAATATTGGGTAGCAGAGTTTAAGCGCGGCCGTAAAAGCTGCCAAGACGAACATCGCCGTGGTCGACCAAATGAGATTACCTGTCCAGAAATTGTAAAGAAAATCCACAAAATGGCATTGGATGACCGTCGGCTGAAAGTGCACGAGCTAACAGATATTGCAGGCATTTCAAAAAGTTCTGTACATCGCATACTGACTGAAAATTTAGGAATGAGAAAGTTGTGTTCAAGGTGGGTGCCGCATTTGCTCACAATAGAACAAAAACAGCGTCGTGAAGATGTTTCAGTCGAGTGCTTGGCAATGTTTTGCTGTAATAAATCTGAGTTTTTCACCGATTCATAACAATGGATGAAACCTGGGCCCATCGCTTCACACCTGAGACGAAGTAGCAATCAAAACAGTGGATTGGAAGGGGAGAATCGGCTACAAAGAAAGCGAAGACAAGGCAAGGTCATGGTGTCAGTTTTCTGGCACGCCGAATAATTTTCATTGACTATCTCAAAAAAGGAAAAGCAATAAATGGCGAATATTATGGAACTTGTTACAGCGTTTGAGTAATGAAATCGAGCAAAAACGGCCGCATTTAGCGAAAAAGATTTTTTTTTTCATCAAGACATTGCACCAGTTCTCACGTCTATTATCGTCATGGCCAAAATCAATGAGTTAAAGTTCGAATTGCTTCTTCATGCACCCTATTCGCCAGATTTAGATCCCTCTGATTATTTTCTTGTTTCCTAACTTGAAGAAATGGCTTGGGGTAGATTTGCCAACAATGAAGAGGTGGAGTCTACAATTGATGGTTATTTTGCAGACCTCGATAGTTCTCACTACAAACATGATATTGAAACTTTTGAACATCGCTGGAAAAGGTGCATCGAGCTGATAGGAGGCCATGTAGAGAAATAAAGATTTTTTCCACAAAATGTTTGTGCTTTTTTGTTAGGTTGTCGGGTACTTCTGGGGGGGGGGGCGAGAGAGAGAGAGTGAGATAGGTCAGTATAACAAAATCCAAAACATAAGATAAATATAAAACTACTTTATATATAAGTTTCGAAAAATCCACCCAAAGGTTCTCAAGATTTTTTTATTTTTTTATTATTTATTTTCTTGTGTAATGGTCCTTTACAAAACTCCTTAGCCTGGCTTCCTTGTGAAAGGGAAGTTAAATCATTGGTCCTGTGTGTAATGTTTATTTGCGCGTAAAAGAATCTTGAAACAAGAAGGTTCCTGGGCAAAATTGTCCGGTATTTCGCGTCCGCAAATCGGATTTCGTCCTACAGTATCATTTGTGGCCAATGAGCCCATCTTTCGTCACCATGACACGTAATGGTGAGCTCACGATCTAGAAACTCAAATCCGATCATGCAAACATCATGCAACGATGCCTTTACTCCACTTAGAAGATACAGGAATTCTAACTCTAACGTCCTTTAAACTATAGGTCATATCAGACGATGAAAATGTAAGTGGGTGAGATGATGCATCCATGGAATTAGTTATGCGTCGTTTGTCTACTAAGGATAGAGGAAACCCTCAGAAGCAACCTTATCCGGTTAACTCACTTTAACCGAGATTCGAACTCGGGACTCTTTAATGTGAAACAGACAAGCTACCCCCACACCATGAGTGGCTATATCCTCATTATGCCTACAACGAAATAGAAGTTTATCTGATTAATAAGTAGGTAGGTTGGTTTGGATGGTTAATAAATATTCCGATGCAATGTCACACTGCAGCCACCATGGCTTTACTGTGCGTATGACCCCAGGAGGATGGATGACATGAGAGTTTTTCGATGGTCGGTTGAAATCGACCGTGATGAAAGAGCCACCGTGGTGGGTCCCTACCATTGTCCAAACAGTTCTTCATCTTGACGCATGAAGCGCTAGGAGCCCGCTCCCTGCGTCTGACTGAACACCCCAAATTCCACAGACCACGGAGGGACAGACACAACCCTGAAAGAATCCGGTTGGAATGAAATGGAGATGAAATGAAGGGACAAGGAGTTTGAGGAATGAAGAAACCTCGCCAGAATTCGTATTGACCGGGAAAACCCCGAAAACCACCATGGATTAGAGAGGTTATCCGCGAGAATCGAATCCATGATCTCCGGAATACATTCCCAGACGAAACTCCTGAGCCATCTGGATCGGTAAGCAATAGATAAAATAATAAGCTTTTGTAAAAACAGTTTGCCACACACCTACCGTTAATGGAGTACTGTAAACATCAAGAGTCGAGCTTATCCTCATATTCATGAAGCACTCAGCGTTACATAAAGGACAAATCTGAAGTGCTCCTTTCGCATTATTTTTTTAGTAGTTCCACAAACATACTTTCCGTACTTCATGCTAATCGAGTTAATCATTAGTCTTATTACTTGTAAGTATAAGGAAAATAGGTGAGTACACTAGGTTAAAGCGATAGTCAAATCTTTAAAAGCTATCGCTATGTGAAATAATTGAAGAACATTTTAAGTAGTTTAAAACTGAAACCAATAACAAGAAACATCTCGGAAACGGTTTAGGCTACAAAAAATGTATATAACATACAGTGTGTGTTTTAATGAGATTGCGCTTTTGTGTAATAAGTTTTTGTCTATATCTTACCGTTTATCAGTTATACAAAGATCATCAACAATGAAGAATTATTCAGAGCTTACTCCAGAAAATTTAAGATGAAAATTTTTTTTTTCATGAAAATATCTTAAACATACGGTATTTTAATCAAAATCGTTTGAGCCATCTTTGAGAAAATGAAAACATTCCTAAAAGAGGGCAATCGGCTGGGAGGATTTTCTTGAAAAATCTTTGTGTCACATGCTTGAAAATGGCTGATTTAAAATATTAAGTTTGGTACTTAACGGTTTCCCACCCCCCCCATTTTTAAGTTGTGCTGTTCAAAGGCACGCGGACCTATACACACTTGCAAGTCCTTTTTCTAAAAACGCCTTTGTTTAATTCAAGGGACTCTAAACGTATATTGCATCTCGGTATCGCATTTTAAGTGGAATGCACTACCAATATATTTACTATGTATGTATAAAATGTGTCGCCTTCCGTGTTGTAATGGTTACCATGTTAACTTCATATACCCAAGGTCGCGGGTTCAAACCCCGCGTAGTGCGATGGATTTTTTTAGGCGTAAAAATCCTTAACATGGCTTCCTTCGCAAGGGATGTAAAGCCGTTGGTCCCGGTCGTAGATTTAGGTACGTAAAAGAACTTCAAGCTTGATAAAAGAGGCCTCTGAGCAAAATTAAGCGGTCTTTCATGCCTAGGATAGAATGGGACGCTGAGAACCACAGGAGTTAAAGAGCGTCCTTAAATAAAACTCCATTTATACTTTTGTATAACATATGATAGAGAAAGTAAAAAGCTCGATTTTAATCTAATTGTAGAATTCCGTTTGAGTTTAAAGATGCTTAGATATGTAAGGGGTTCTCAGAGCTTAAAGTTATCCGAAATTCGTCCTTTCAAAAAAAACTCGGAAAAAAATTATACACGTAACTCAGTGTACCCAAATTTGCACTCGGGACCTCTTGAATGTGAGAGAGAAAAACTACCCTCGCACCACGGGAGACTGCATCCTCATTATGGCTATGCAAAGTTTATTTCTATTAACAAAGTATAGGGTTGCACAAGAAAAACCAGCCCCGTGTACAGATTGCTCGCCTGACAATTACGCACAAATTATGACCCGCCGACAGCAGATACAACAAAAATCTGATATGTTCCATTCACACAACTTTCTCTGCAAACTATTCTTATAAAAGATTATTCTGTTATCTGCGTCATGCTAATCGAGATAAAAATTAGCAGGATTAGTCTAATTACTTGCTTCGTTGTAATTAGAAGGGAAATAAAGAAGTACATTATGCGAAAGAATAGCTAAATCTACCGCCAACGCTACAGGAAAAACGTACATGACATAAATTATGTGTTTTATCGAGGTCTAAATTTTTGTGCAGTAAGTTTTGTTTATCTCTTACGGCTGAACCGCTATACAAAATTCTGCAAAATCATCCAGAATAAAGAGCTCTTCAAAGGTTATTTCCATAAAATTCAAAATATACATTTTATTTATCATCCAAATGGTTTAATATGTGGTATTTTAATCAAACTTGTTAGAGCCATTTTTGAGAAAAACAAAATTTTCAACAAAAAATTTCCAGGTAGGTAAATGGTAGGTTGTGGTGGGGGGATTTTCTTAAAAATCTTTGTGCTGCATCCTTGGAAGATACTAAATATAACACCTAGTTTGGTATTTAGGGTATTTTCGTTTTTGAGCTATGCTGTCCACAAACACTCTCTCTCTCTCTCTCACATATGCATATAGGGACCTTTTATTTTTTTCTAAAAATGCCTTTTAGGATTTAGAAAACCTCAAAACGTATATTTCCGGTGAAATATCGATATTGAATTTTTGGGTGGAATACAATACCTTCTCTAGCTACTATGTACAATGTATGCACCTACGTGCTAGAAAAAGTAACATAGATAAACATGTAATAATTACATATTAAAGAAATAACAAATAAGCTAATGCAAAAAAATATTTTTACTGAATAGATCTTGTCTTTTATAATTCGTAGATTGTTGATTCGTGGCAGATAGAAGAATAAGCTTTTGTAAGAAATGTTTGCCGACACGCCTACCATTAATGGAATGCAGTTACAGGTCGCGCGCCAGTTCTTGACGAATGACATTTTTAAATTACAGGTTAGATGCGAGTCACTTACTCATCTTTACTGGAGCATTGGTACACAGAAGCAGGAACGGCTGTCAGATGTGTACGTTATTCTCATGTTGCTGCGCTGCAAAGCAAATATCACACTTCCAGTGATGCCATTCACATGTATTTACTCTCAACCTCGGTTACTGCTTACACTACACTTCACACCTAATTTTCTTGTATTTCTTCTATTCCCGAGATTTCTCCCGCATTTCCTTCTTCTGACTTGCTATCATTTTCACTAATTATACATCTCTCGTTAAAACACTGGCAAAGGAATAAATCCGTAACCCATAACACTTTGCAGTCAACCGTACGCTGAGTGTTATCGAAATGTATCAAAAAGAAGCAGAGCTGTTTGTTATTGTAACGAACTATTTGCTGACGTGTTTATCAAGGGTAAGTTAGCTCACTGTATTTTCGCTAAAGGCCATTCTCTAGAAGGAACGAGCAGCCTGTAACACCAAGAGCCCAGCTTATCCTCGTTTTCATTAACCACTTAATGTTACATAAAGGAAAACGTTACCACCTGTTACTGACAAGCGTGCCTCTGATAAAGGCAAGTTAATCAATATAACTAGGATGCTGTAATGGTATTGTTATCTTACTGAGATGTGGGTGATTGACAATGACTACGTACAAGACTGACTATAATATTGATACGATGTGGGACTTCTGGAGTCCCAAGCTATGGATATAAATTCTGAACCACGTGCGACCTAGAGGAAGGGAGAATCGCTTCTCCTCAGCAATATGCTGGATTTTGGTATTCACATTTAATGAACGCTGCTTGGAAGCAATATGGGGACTTTGTGAGCGTGGGCGGAATAAACGTATAACTCCCATATTTAAATCCAACAACTGTATACCAATTAAGTTACCCTCAGATTAATATTTTGAAAAAGAAAATTCTGATGTATTCCATTCAGATGACTTTCTCTCATCTCTGCAATAAATATTGTGAAAAAGCTTATCCTTCTATTTACTTCATGCTAATCAAGACAAAGTTAGCAGAAAGGGCCTTATTACTTGCCTCCTTATAAGTAGGCGAGAAATAAGGAAGTACCATAGGCTAAAGCGATGGGCAAATATTTTAAAACCTGGTTGCTATGTGATTGAAGTTCCTTGTTTGTATGGACTGGAGTTGACAAATTCCCCTATGAGAAAAGTATGCGTATTTTAAAGCTGAAACCAATAAAGGAATGTCTCAAAAACTGTTAATTCCACGAAAAAAATTTTAAAACATAAATTGTGTGTTTTAGCGGGCTCTACATTTTTTGTGCAGTAAGTTTTGTCTATCTCTTACGGTTTACCAGTTACGCAAAATTCCTCAAAATTCATCCTTCAGAGGCTATTCCCAAAAAATTCAAGATGTACATTTTATTTGTTCTGTAAACATCTTTAATAAACGATATTTTAATAAAAATCGTTAGAGCCATTTTTGAGAAAATCACATTTTAGAAAATGTTTCCATGTAAAGGATAGTTTGGGGCGGGGAGATTTTCATGAATATATATATATTTCTTCTCTATTTTTTGAGAGGCAGAGTTAGACTGGTGGTAGAACAACTGGAAACTTAAGATCTGCGGTTCAAATCTCGGCTATGGCAGTGAATTTTTCAGTCTGACTCTACCTCTCCAATTTACGGAGAGTGGACGGTATTTAAATCGCATCGGATTGTATCACATTAAGTAAGATCTCGTGCCGCTAGAGGGTCAATATTTAAACTTGCTTTATCGCGATAATATTGATGATATCACTTGCACGGGAAATCACGGATAAAAAGAAACAACCAGAATATGTGATGTCGTGGTTATCTACCTGTTGCTTAATGTTATCACATTATCATTAATGTTCTTTTAAGTTTAATAAATCATAGTCAGAGTTGAAATCCCTCAACTTCTTGCAGAAGTAAGGCTTTCAAATGAATGCCTATAGCATATCTATAAGCTAGTTAGTTATCTATATTGGAATCAGAATATTAAAGTTATTATAAAAGTACTTAATGCATGCGTTTGATCGCACATTCGTATTTAAGATAGAAGTTAAAGGTGACAAAAAGAAGCAAAAGAAAAGAGCAAATAAGATAAGACAAAATAGACAAAGGGATCTGATGTGTAACATTCACATGAATTGCTCTGTCTGTTCTGCAATAAAATACTTTTACAAAAGATAGGTTTATATATTTCAAGATAAACTACTTGCAGAAATGCTCTCATTTCGTATTTCCCAGGAACAGGTCGCTGTCATTACTTTCTATTCTGTTAACACAACCGCTCTGTTGGGTAGAGATCGTCGTGATTGTTTTTTCTTCCATAAACTCTCACCGCTCCTTCTCAGTAGAAAGCACGATGGCAGGCTCACCAGTCTATTCTATGACGCCATTCTTGCTCTATTGGCGCGCGGGAAATCACGGATAAAAATGAACACCTAGTATTTCAGATAATACTAAAGTGGAGTACCTCGTCTCTTCCCCTCGTTCCCCAGAGACCTAAAGCTAGTAGACAGACAATAAACGATGTACTTCAAATCAGATTATGTGATAGTCAAACTGCTCCTCGCATGCTAAGCCACTCAACTCTGGGATTCAGCAGAATCGATTTTGTGGAGTTGAACGTCACTGTTCTCATCCTGCTGTCTTAAAAGTTCTCAACCTGCTGTTAGTTCTGTTGGTCAGAAGCGTTCGTTAACTTTTGCTGTTGCTGTTTTCTCCAAGGAATTCTTTTTAAACTATTTCTCTTTTAACGTCCAAGGAATCGACAAAACTTCTTCAATTGGCATTCCTTTTGCTTTGCAATGTTAAATCATTTCCTTTCTTAACCAGTAACTTCACGTTTCTACAGTTGGACGTGATGTTGCCCTGGACCGTCTGCATGGATCAACCAATCCACAACATAAAAGATTTTTATATCATATATATATGCATCCCTTTGTATTGTAATGAGGATTCTAAATACCCTTAATTATAGTGTTCTACAAAACAGACGGGAAGCTTTAATTAATTTTTAACTTTCTCTACCACGTATAGTAAATATAGGAAGTATTTCATTACACCCGAAAAAAATCTGATTTCACTGTATATGCATATTTTGAGGACCCCTGAAAATTGCGTTTTAGAAAACGGCTCATGTGTGTGTGTCTCTCTCTGTCTGGAAGTCTGTCAGCACAACGCTCAAAAGTCGGATAAGTACCAAATTTGATATCTAAGTTCAGCATTTTCCAAGGATGCGACAGGAATATTTTCAAGAACAACTCCCACCGCAAACTACCCTTTACGTGGAACATATTCCAACATTTGTATTTTCCCAAAACTGCTTCTAACGATTTCATATGTTTAATATATTTTCAAGGTAAATGAAATATATATCTTGAATTTTTGTGCGAATAGCGTATATTTAATTTGGTTGACTTTTGAATAAGAAAAGTTAAGACAGAGAGAGTGAGAGAGGGAGATAGTTACTATTACATATAAATATAGACCTCGTCAAAACACATAAACACATAATCAAATATATGTTTGATATTTTTGATGTGGAATTCACCATTTCCGAGTTATCGCTATCTATAGGGTAAAACTTTCGAATACTTACATATACTTTCATATTTTTTTTATCCTGGTCAAGCAAATATGACGGAATTTCAACACAATCACACAGTGACAATTTCTGTCTTAACAATATATATATCAGGATTAGGAGCTAATTTTGAATGTGGTTTGAAGAAAAGTATTGATTTTAAAGGAGTAGACTAACGCATTAGCTTATTGTGTTTCCTTATTCCATCTGTATAAGGAAATAATATCATCATAAAACCATTTCTGTTAATGTTTATCTCGATAAGTGTGAAGTAGATAGAAGAATAAGTTTTTAGGAATAGTTATTTGAAGAATGGGTAGATAAATCACATGATTTCTAAATCAATACCTTATTACCACGAATAAACACTTGAATGCTATTTCGTATATTGAAAACCTCTTGATTAATTTAAAATTATTTTCTTTTCTCATTTCTTTCTCTTTTTACCCTCCTCGCATGGAGGACTTACATCCCCCAGCACTTACAAACCAACGCTTGGGGTCAGACGCCTATTGAGGAGCAGACGCTGTGAATCAGACAGAAGCCAGAATAGGTGATCTGCCCGATTCCTGGTAAGAAAGTGAGGAAATCCACCACAAATCCCACGTGTGGTCGAACCCGGGCCACTTAGGTGAAAGACGAAGTCCTAACCACTCGGCCATGGCGCCTCCAATTTAAAATGTTTACTAAGTAAAAATGCCTCTAGCGTAGTGAGAATAGAACAATTAATTTAAATAGATGGTAAGGTATAATGTGATTATAGATATAAGAATCTTCATTGGTAGATAAAGTTGTGTATGTATGTGTGTGTGTGTGTGTGTGTGTCACCAATTTATAAACATTTGACTGCCACTCTAGTGTCCTAAACGCTTCTACATAGCCACATCAAAAGATGTAGATCAGGCGTCACCAGTTCGCTTGATTTTATCGCGCAGCAACCCGTGCATGCAGTGGGTAAACACGTGTCAGTAAGAATTATCTCTTTTCCTTGTACAGTGTGTCGTGTGTCACTTTATAATGTTGGGAACAGAAAGCATTCCAACACTTAGGCCATAGACTCCTACGTTTATGCCTGCCTAAGAGGAATCATCCTCATTTATATAAGGTTGCGGAATAAGTTTTTAGTTTGACGCACTCAGAAAATTCAATTTGCAACGTCATTATGCAATCCATGCAAGTAAATGGGACTGTTGCACTTTGTCAGATTATAGTCCGTGACGTGATAGCGATTTTAACTCAAGTTTTGTTTGCTTATTTCAAAAGTATCACGGTATTGTGTAAATATTTCATACATGTAATAGTGATAACAAATACATAATGTTTTCAAAATCAGATAAGCGTTCTGATAGAAGCGGAATAGTTATTTACGGTAATCAATATATCAAGTTCCCTCGCGATTCAGTCGTAAACATTTCAGCAGGCAAGAAATACATCCTTATAATTTAGAGGTTGCATAAATATCTGCTTTATGATTGTATAGGGTTTTGAAGGGCTAACAGAAGGAACATTAACTTTTCTGATTGTGCAGCGTGTTCCATTTCATAGCAAACACTCATTGCGTCAGAGTTCCCATATTATTTCTTTTCAACCACTTACCTAGGGTACTAGAGGAAATAGTTTATTCAAAAAGAATACTACACCAGTATGCAGATTTCACCGGAAATATAAGTGAGGGCACACGTATGTACATACAGGCATAAATAATTATAAATGACCACCGAGATCTCCGGATCTTACCACTATGGATTTCTTTCTTATCTCCCTTGTACACGATCTAAGTAATTTTTCAATTCAGAATTTACAAGAAAAATTATAAAATATTGAAACATATTGGCATTATTGGAGAAGACTTGACCAGACTTCGTAAGGCTTGACAATGTCATAAATATGCATTTACACTTGTCTTTTTACGAAACAAAATCTTTTCAGAACACATTCAGAGCATATTATCTTGTGCAAAGAAATTTACTATTATTATTACGGTACAATTAATTTGCAATGAAATATTGTTCCACGGCATTTTCACGTATTATAAGTCGTGAAATCAGTTTTTGGTTAAAAAATAAAATGAAAATAACATGAATTAAGAACCTAACTACACTACACCACCTACAAATTGCCATATAAAATAACCCAAACATATATAAGGGTCCATTTGCTGTTTTACCACTCTGGCAATTTAAATTTCCAAACATGACGTTTAAATGGACTTATTTTCTCGTAATATTGTTTTACCACTATCTTGCCACTTTATGTTGTTTTCTTTTATTCAATTTTTTGTCAGTTTATTCTGAATTTCAGTACACTAGTATGAAGATTGATTAATATTCACAAAGATCCCTTTAATTGTATAGTTTTGAATGTATAGCTTTATTAATTTAATATATGAATGATTTTAGAAAATTAAAGTATTATCTACATATTTTTTTCAGGGAAGTTTTGATGTTACACAAAGTTTAATATTTTATTATAAGAACCTTCATTTAAGGAATAATGTGCAAAATCTCAATGTTTAAATTTTGCATTTTCATCATGTAGAGAACTTCATATGACACTTAATTTACATAGTTTTAAAATAATTCCCTTGGAATGTTAGGTACAATTAATATACATTTTCTGCTGAAATATTTGTGATAAACAAATCTATGATACATTTTTCAATAACATTAAGTGAAATCTATACAAATTAGTTATTTCAGTACCAAGTTAACTCAATTTTTACTTTCTCCATACGCACTATGTACATAGTGTATAGAGAAAGTATTGCACTCCACCCAAAAATTCGATACCGAGATTTCACCGGAAATATATGTTTTAGGGTCCCCAATATCCAAAAAAAGCATTTTCACAAAAAGGTCCGTCTGTGTGTGTGTGTGTGTGTGTGTGTGTGTGTGTGTGTGTGTGTGTGTGTGTGTGTCCGTGTGCCTGTGAACACGATAACTCAAAAACGAAAAGTCGGTAAAATACCAAACTTGGTATTTAAGTTTAATATCTTCCAGGGATGCGACACGAAGATTTTGAGAAAAATCCCCCCACCCCCAACTACCCTTTACATGGAACTTTTTTCGAAAATTTTGGTTTTCTCAAAAATGGCTCTAACGATTTTGATTAAAATTTCGGATATTAAACATATTTACCTGACAAATGAAATGTATATCTTGAATTTTCTGGGAATAGCCTCTGAAGAGTAGTTTATTCTTTATGAATTTTACTACATTTTGAATAACTGCTAAACCGTAAGAGATGGACAAAACTTACTATACAAAACATGTAGAGCACATTAAAACACACAATTTATGTTACATACATTTTTTCGTGGAATTCGTCGTTTTTGTGACATTCCTTATTTTTGGTTTCTGCTATGAAAAACGTATACTTTTCTCATACTGGAACTTGTCAACTCCTATCCATATAAACAAATGAACTTCATTGACATAGCAACCAGCTTTTGACTATCACTTTAACCTACGGTTGTCCCTTATTTCGCTTCTACTTACAAGGAAGCGAGTAATTAGACTATTTCTGCTAATTTTTTCTGATTAGCATAAAGTAAATAGAAGTATAAGCTTTTTAAGAATTATTTGTTGCAGGGATATAGAGAAAGTCATGTGAATTTTACACATCAGATTTTTTTTGTAATAAAATACGTTATTTTCAGGGGTTGAAACGCAGCAGTACGGAGCGATGCTCGGTTGTTAATTCAGAAGTCCTGGTACTGCGTGCACCCCCTCCCCAAAACATGATGGCAGCTCCACCCCATGCTGCAGGGGTGCGCCGGGCTCAAACGTAATGGTGCAATATCCAGTCTAGATTAGAGTCGTGATGACATCGCTTTGTTCGCCTTCATGGTCCTTGGAATCTCTCTTCTTTCGAGATCACATCGCTTTAGCTTCTAGACTTTCCAAAATACCATTTTCCAAAATTAAAATTGAATGACATTCACGGTAGGTATATGCGTTAGATTCCCAAGGAGTTTCTCTATCCAATAGCGTTTATTACTTTCTTGACCGCGCATGCAGATTGTACATAATGAATAGAGAACATATTGTTTTTCACCAAAAAGTTTGATTCCCAGATCACCAAAATACAGGTTTTGAGACCCTCTGAATCCAAAATATGTATAAAGGTTCATGTGTGTGTGTGTGTGTGTGTCTGAAAACAACGTACCTCAAAGTCAGTTTAACACCAAACTTGATATTTAAGTTCATCATTTTCTAAGGATGTGACACGAGGATTTTCAAGAAAATCTCCTCATCACAAACTAACCTTTACGTTCAAAACTTTTCGAAAATTTTGATTTTCTCAAAATCATTAACGTTTTGATTAAACGCACATATTTTCAATATATGTTTACTGTAAATGAAATATATATCTATATATCTTGATTTTCTGGCAATAGCCTCTGAAGACCTCTACATTCTATTTGCCTTGTGTATAACTTGTAAACCGTAAGAGATGTACAAAATCTTACTACACAGAAGTTATTTCGTTAAGGTACATAATTTATGTTATATACATTTTTTGCAGAGTTAACCGTTTCAGAGATATTCCTTGTTGTTTGCTTCAATTTTAAAATACCTATACTTTTCTTAAACCAGGGTTATCATTCGTTTCATCTCTCTTTTGTTTTATTCCTGATAATGAAAAATGAGTGAATTTCAGTTCTAGCAAATATCGGCCAGTTTTTTAAAAATATTTGACTATCGCATTAGCCTAGTGTGTTCCCATATGTCCTCTGCTTACTAGGAAGCAAATAATAATACCTTTTCTGTTAACGTTTATCTCAATTTGTCTGATGTATTAAAGGATAATCTTTCGTTTGGAGAACAGGCAGAGAAAGTCATGTGAATGGAATGCGCTATATTGTTATATCTCTAAAACTATTCTCTCATAGTACAATTTTCTGTTTCCTTTGTGTTAATCGAGATATACATCCAGAGAAAAAGTTTCATCACGCATTTCGTTTTAGGCATAAGGGTAGGAGACTAAAATTATAGTCAAACCTTTGAAAAGCGGGTCGCTATATCCTGGCTCAAAAATGTTATAACCTTGTATTAGGTATATCGTAAAAAGCGACTTAATTTCAAATGTATGAAATATTGGAAAAAGGAAATCATTGCAACGAATATCTTAGGAATGGCTAATGCCACAACATGGTTTAATAATATAAGAACTGAAGCTTTCCTGGCGACGTATTAATTCAAAATCTTCTCGGGCTTCTAGCCAGGTAAAAACTTGGCTTGACACCAACGTTTCGAAGAAGTGCATCTTCCTGATCAGTTCACCCTGAAGACGAGGAAGATGCACTTCTTCGAAACGTTGGTGTCAAGCCAAGTTTTTACCTGGCTAGAAGCCCGAGAAGATTTTGAATTAATGGTTTAATAATATTTATATTCTCTACAGAGGCCTTTGTTTATCTCTTATGGCTCATCAGTTAAAAAAAAAAAACTTTTCCGTATTCCAGGTTATTCAAACAAAACAAAAAAATCAATATGTGCTATATATACCAGTCGTATTTCTTAAAATGTATTTTTTATCAAACCATCAAGAAGCCATTTTTGAAAATCAAATATAAGAAAATGCAGATAAGTAGTGGGAAGATTTTCTTGAAAGTCTGCGTATCGTATATTTGGTAGGACTGATCTTAAACTTTAACTTAAATTTTGACTGTCCTATTAAAGGAGAGGTCCTTTGTAATAAAACCAATAAACAAAAAACTCGACTCTATTGCTGCACTATTGGACCACATAGACTTTGGAGAATGTATTTTATGTTGTTGACGGAGAGAAGAGCAAGTGCGCTCTTTCACAAACACAGGACGAGTTTTGTTCCTTTATTTTGTTGAAGAAAGGAAATGTGTATATTAGATAAATTCATAACATAATATTTCCCTGATATTAGAATTGCAATCTGTAAGTAGCACAGCATGTTGAATTAAAAGTAAATATAGAGAAAACTAAATAGATGGTCCTATTAGCTTCAGAAAAAAGAGGATACTAAAGGACCTAGAAATAGAATAGAAAGTGTTCGAAGAAGTATTCTACTTTAAATGTATGATAATTGACAATGAAGCTAAAATAAGCAGAATTACTACAGAGAGAATTAAAATAGGAAAAAAGCATACTTCACAAATTTAAGGCAATGAAAAGCAAGTTAATAACGAGAACAACAAAGATGCACATGTACAAGTGTCCCGCTTAAAACACCAATAAAATAAACGGTTATAGCTGGGAATTTATAAGCCAAAGAGAAATAAATTTAGTCAGATTTGGTAGCGCAGATATTGCAGCTGTATGACAATGTAACAGCGTAACAATGTAACGGTTCCCATGGAGTTTGATATTGAGAAATAAAAAATATCAAACTGCTAATATTGTGAAATTAAGTCATGTGGATTGTACAAGCAGAATGTCTCGAGAATTCTTTGGTTAGGAGAATGTTCAACGTCGATTCGTCGAGAATACAATCTTGAAAGGCATGATCCCATTCCTGACTATAAGAGAACAATGGTCTGGGAGGCACAGTTGAAGCAAACAGGAAGCTTGTTGTCAAGCAGTGGTAAGCATGCTAAAAAAATACTTTCTGGAGAGAACATTCAACTCATACGAACTTACCAGAAGACCCAAAATATCAATCCGAAAAACAAGTTTACATCTCCAGATTCCTGGCACTGAGTGGTCAGCAAAATGACGCTCCTCCTCACTTTGCATTGCGGTAGCAAGTTTCTGAATGACAAATTTCCCAAACCGGATATGCAGAGAGAAAAGTCACATGGCCGCCAAGTTCACCAGATCTATCGTTATTGGACCTTTTTCTATAGGAATTCGTCAAGAATCAATTTTACAGACCTCGATGATTTCAATTTCAGAATTCACCTTGCTATTTAAAATGTGACGATCGCTAAGCAGAATAGACTGGACATTTTCTATGCTGCAAATGATTGTCAAGTTGAAACATATTAAAATGACAACTCTTTGGCTAAAAGAGAATGCTGACAGTTTCTATTCCATAGCCTTTCATATTGAGTTATAACCATTTATTTTATTTGTGTTTTAAGCGAAGCACCCTGTATAAAATGCCAGTAGTTGCATAATATGAAGCTTAAACTTAGACAAAGACCATGGAAGATCAAGAAATGGTGAGGAAATTGAAAGGAAAATAACACGGGAAATATCCGTAGTATTCGTAGTCGCCTTACCCTCCCTGCATTTAAGAATGGCAACCCCCCTCCCCAGGACTTACAAGCGGATGCCTAAAGGTAAGAAGCCTGTCGGGGAGCCAACGGCACGAAACCACAGAATGGAGAACGAGTAGTCGGCTCGTAGTCAGGCATGAGCGTGAGGAAATGGATGATACGAAATGCAAGCGAAATGAATGATAGGAAAGGTAATGATGTAGCAAATGGTGGCATGAGTGGCGGAGGAAACCTATAAAGGAATGGAAAATATTATTAAAGCGAAAAGTCTACAATGGCTTGGTCATATATAGCACAAAGAAGAGAGCAGTCTGCTTAAAAGAATGATGGATGCAAGGATATATTCAGAAAGGAGAAACTGAAACTGAGTTTTATTTATGGGCTCTCTTTAACTGCTGGGGTTTATAACGTCCCATTTTATATTGGGCGTGAAATACGGCTTAATTTTAGTCAGAGGTCTCTTTATCAGGTTTGAGGTTCTTTAACGTGCCGTAAATCTACGATGCGAGACCAACACCTTTACTTCCCTTCCGAGAGAAGCAATACTAAAGATTTTTATTCTCGAAAAAAACCCATCGCCCTCCACTGGGTTCGAATCCAAGACCTTGGGAACCAGAAGTAAGCATGTTACTCCCAGACCACAGAGAACGACTCAGCAAGGAGAAGAGGAAAGTTCAAAATAAGGTGGTTTGCAGGACCTAAAATCTTACATGTTCCATTCATATGACTTTCTCTACAACTCTGTAACAAATTATAGTTAACAAGCTTATTCCTCTATCCACGTCTTGCTAATGAAGATAAATATTCAATATTCTCTTATTATTTGCTTCCTTATAAGTAGAAGACAAATGAGGGAATACCCTAGGCTAAAACGATAGTCAAATCTTTAAAAACCTGGTTGCTATGGAATTTAAATCCGTTTCTTTGCATGACCAGGAGTTGATAAGTTCCGTATGAGAAAAGTAAAAAGCATTTTAAAACAAATTAATAACAAGGAATATCTAGGAAACAACCAACCCCACCAAAACAGCATACGATATAAATCGTGTGTTTTAATGAGATCTACATATTTTGCGCAGTAAGTTTATGTATAGCTCTTACGGTTTACCAGTTATGCAAAATTCATAAAAAATTCATTCAGAATAAAGAGTTCCTCAGAGGCTAGTCCCAAAAAATTCAAGATATATATTTTATTTATCATGTAAATATCTTAAATGTAAGTGATTTTAATCAAAATCGTTAGAGCAATTTTTGAGAAAACCAAACATTTTCTATTTTTTTTTTTCATGTAAAGGGTAGTTGGGGTGGGGGGATTTTGTTGAAAATCTTCATGTCGCAACCTTGGAGGATATTGAACTTAAATATCAAGGTTGATATTTAATGGAATTTTCGTTTTTGAGCTATGCTGCCCCCCCACACACACACACAAACATGCGGACCATCTTACTTTCTCTACACGCACTATGTGCATAGTGTATAGAGAAGGTATTGCACTCCACCAAAAAATTCGATACCAAGATTTCACCGGAAATATATGTTTTATGGTCCCTTGTATCCAAAAAAAGTATTTTCAGAAAAAGGTCAATGTGTGCGTGAACACGATAGCTCAAAAATGAAAAGTCGGTAAAATACCAAACTTGGTATTTAAGTTTAGTATCTTCTAGGGAAGCGACACGAAGACTTTTAGAAAAATCCCCCCACCCCAAACTACCCTTTATATGGAGCTTTTTTTCGAAAATTTTGATTTTATAAAAAATGGCTCTAACGATTTTTATTAAAATATTATATATTAAAGATATTTACCTGAAAAATAAAATGTATATCTTGAATTTTCTGGGAATAGTCTCTGAAGACTACTTTATTCTGGATGAATTTTACAGAAGTTTGCATAACTGCTAAACCGTAAGAGATGGGCAATGTAGAGCACCTTAAAACACACAAATTATTTTATATCCATTTTTTTCATGGAGTTGATCGTTTTTGAGATACTCCTTGTTTTTGGTTAACTGCTATAAAAAACTTATACTTTTCTCATACAGGAATTTAACAATTCCTGTCCATATAAAAAAAGGAACTTCAGTCACATAGCAACCAACTTTTGACCATCACTTTAACCAATAGTACTCCCTTATTTCGCATCTACTAACAAGGAAGCAAGTAATAGGACATTTATGCTGATTTTTATTCGATTAGTGTGAAGTAAATAGAACCATAAGTTCTTTAATAATAATTTATTGCAGAGATATAGAGAAAGTCATGTGAATGGAACACATCAGATTTTTCTAAACATTTATTTTTATTCAGGGGGCTCCAAAAATGTATTTCCGGCGAAATCTCGGTATCGAATTTTTAGGTGCAATATCTTATATTCTCTGTACACTATGTACATAGCAGTGTAGAAAACGTTTAAATTATGAATATGGCAACATGGAATGATGAAGCAAGAGATAGGATAGAACGGAGACTGGTTGTGAAGTAGACCAAGACTCGTGTAGGACTGTAGCACCGATGATGATGATGATGATTTGTAAGTTTTATAGCAGATATCAATACTGGTATTTGCGTTCGTATAAAAGTCCCTGATATAGCGTCTAATGCCCTGTTCCATATTCTAAGATGTATTGTAATGAATGTCCGTCCTTCTTTAGTCCCGTATCACGTGGCAGCTTTTGTTGACAGCTTTACAATGCTTTGAGGACAGCGTTTCTGGTCGTTAATATTTAATAGTTGCTTGCGAAAAGGCATCTCTGGGATATTCTTAGCTTTCTACTCCTTGTTATTCAGTGAACGTCAGTTGCTATGCATGGACTTCCAAAGCCTGTTTTTCATTGCCTCCTTTTATCTTCTCAGAAGTATTGAATTTTTCATCAACAACAGATTAAAAAGCCCTTCTCTGTAATGTGGAGGTGATGTGTCTGCCTCGCATTCAAAGGTCCCTAGTTGTAGTCTTAGGGTGAGTTACTGGATAAGGTGTCTTTTCAGGGTTTTCTCTGAGAAGACGAACCTTAAGCTCCATGGATCCCGGGCTCTTTTGAGCATCAATCCACCCGAACTATGTACATAGTTGATAGAGAAGGTAGGTATCGGGAGCTTTGGCTTGTGAAACTGTGGATTCAGAACATTAGGTTAATAAACTTTATATTACGCTCATTTACTCTCACATTCATACTTCCAGACTCTATTGGGGATAGGGAATAATTCTGGTAAAAGAAAAATTCCCCGCCCCAGCTGGGAATAGGACCCGGGATCTCCGAGTGAGATGTCAGCTCGCTGACCACTCGACCACGGAGGCAGTCTAAGGTAAGTATTGTATTGCACCCAAAAATTCAATATCGAGATTTCACCGGAAATACATGTTTTGGGTCCTCCTGAATCCAAAAAAAAGAGTATTTTTAGAAAAAAATATCCGTGTGTTTGTGTGTGTGTGTGAGGGGGGGGGTAGCAAAGCTCAAAAACGAAAAGTCCGTTAAACACCAAACTTGGTATTTAAATTTAACATCTTTCAAGGATGTGACACCAAGATTTTCAAGAAAATCCCCCCTACCCCTAACTACCCTTTACATAGAAACGTTTTTCGAAAATTATAATTTTCACAAAAATTGCTCTAACGATTTTGATTAAAATACCTATCGTATTAAAGATATTTATATGACAAAATATATATCTTGAATTTTCTGGGAATAGCCTCTAATGACCTCGTTATTCCGAATGCATTTTGCTAAATGTTGTATAACTGGTAAATCCTAAGAGATAGACAAAAGCATACCACATAAAAATGCAGAGCTCCTTAAAATACACAATTTATGTTACATACATTTTTTCGTTGAGTTTTAGGTATTCCTTGTTATTGTGTTCAGTTTTAAAATATTTATACTTTTCTCACATGGGAACTTATCAACACCTGGCCACGCAACGAAACGGATTTCAATCCCATAGCAACCACATTTTAAAACGTTTAGCTATCGGACTAGCCTGGTGTATTCCCTTATTTCTCTTCTACGTATAAGGAACTAAGCAATAAAACCGTTTCGATTAGCATGAGTAGATAGAAGAAAAAACATATTAACAGCAATTTGTTACAGAGATATAGAGAAAGTCATGTGAATGGACCACATCAGACTTTAATTAACGTTCCATATGACCTATTAATTTAAAGGACGTTAAATTAAAAAAATAATTCCTATCTGCTTAAAATGCCTTTCTGATTTGTACGCCATAAATTCACATACTTAAACCATGGGGTCATGTCTTATTCTGCTTATGTAATACTGTCTGGGTATAAACAAGCGCTGGTGGCTTTTAAACTTTGAATTACAAATTAATTTGCCTATGTATACACGCATTTTTAGTTTCTCTGCTGCGTATAGTAATTAGGCGAAGATTTGTATTCAAAAAATATAAAAATTCAATATTCATATTTCAACAAAAATACATGTGTTTAGACTCTCTGAATGAAAAAAACACTTTAGAAAAAGACCCTGTGTGCATGTGTGTGAGTTTGTGAACAGCATAATTGAAAAATAAAAAAATTAATTTCGTATTTTACAAAGATGCGTCACAAAAAGGTTTTGAACAAAATCTCCTGGACCAAATTACCCTTTGTATAGATTATTTCACAAAATGAATTAGTATACCCAACAAGCTCTAACATTTACAAAAACATGTATTAAAGATATTTACATGACAAATAAACTGTACATCTTTAATTTTCTGGGAATAGCGTGACGTCGTCCCGACGAAATTTTCTTTTGTAACTGGTAAATTTTAAGCCATAGACGAAAACGTGCTACACAGATAACATAGGACTCTTTAAAACATCCAGCTGT
The DNA here is from genome assembly GCA_030762935.1 of Hymenopus coronatus. Taxonomy (NCBI): domain Eukaryota; kingdom Metazoa; phylum Arthropoda; class Insecta; order Mantodea; family Hymenopodidae; genus Hymenopus; species Hymenopus coronatus. The sequence goes on from CM060897.1 coordinate 37,795,352, forward strand.
TCCAAGTAACCTTTTCTGTGGTACAAGCCATTTCCGAGGTATTCGTTTGTAATGTATCGAATTAATGCACACTTAGTCATTCTTTTTAGGTCCTGTCGATTCTCTGTTGTTTCCCGCGATTGCATGGAAAGAGTATGGAATGTTTAAGTCCAGCGTACAGCGGCTAGATGTTAAACATATGACTATTCCTATTCCCTTTGCATCTATAACGAGGCATAAAATGTAGCTATTTCTGCAAAGAAGTATATAGAAACACAAGTTTCAGTTAGAATAGCTTGTAAAGGCTCTAATAAAGGACCAAGCATAGAAAAATCATGTGAATGTAATACAAGAAATGTTTACTTCCTCCACAACGCACTATGTACATAGTAAGTAAAAGGGATTGTATTTAACCCAAAAAATCGATGTCGAGAGACCCAAATAAAAGCATTTTTAGAAAAAAATCTTTATGAGTAGGTATATGTGTGTCTGTGGACATCATAACTAAAAACGAAACGTCGGTTAAATACTAAACATGGTATTTAAGTTCAGTATCTTTGAAGGGTGAAACACGAAGATTTTCAGGAAAATACTTCCCCACCCCGACTATGCCATCAATGAGTACTTTTCGAAATCTTTGATTTTCTCCAAAATACTCTAATAGCTTTAATTAAAGTGTCAAGATTTATATACTGTCATTATAAACGAAATTTACGTCCTCAATTTTCTGGTTATATCCTCTGAAGTCTTATTCATTCTGGATTACTTTTGCAAAACTGGTAAACCGTAAGAGATTGACAAAAGCTTAATATACAAAAGATATAGATCTCGTGAAAATACACAATTTACGCGCTACACATTTTTGTTGTGGAACTAACCGTTTCCGAAATATTTATTGTTTTTCATGTCGACTTTAAACCATTTATCAAACAGAAGTCATTCGTATTTTATTTGTCTTACTCCTGGCCAAGCAAAGAGAACGGAACTTCAATGACATTCGCAGAGCGATAGCTTTTAAAATATTTGACTATCGCTTTAGCATAATGTTTCTACTTATAACGAATTTAGTAATAAGACCATTCTGCTAATGTTAATATCAATTAGCATGAAGCAGATAGAAGAATAGTCTTTAGAAATAAGTTTGTTATCAGATTAGGTACTGAAAGACATGTCAATGGAACACAGCTGTTTTCTTTTACTTTCTCTACACATACTATGTACATAGTGCATAGGGAAAGCATTATATTCCACCCAAAAATTCGATACCAAGATTTCGCCGGGAATACATGTTTTAGAGAAAGGTCCGTGTGTGTGTGTGCGTGTGTCTGTGGACAACATAGCTCAAAAACGAAAAGACCGTTAAATACCAAACTTGGTATTTAGGTATAGTATCTTCCAAGGATGCGACACGAGGATTTTCGAGAAAATTCCCCCAGCACAAACTACCCTCTACATGGAAACATTTTCGAGCATTTAAATGTTCTTAAAAATGGCTCTAACGGTCTTGATTATAATCACATGTATTAAAGTTATTTGTACCCCGAATAAAATGTATATCTTAAATTTCCTGGGAATAGCTTCTGTAGACCTTTCTGGATGAATTTTGCCGAATTTTGTATAACTGCTAAACCGTAAGGCATGGACAAAAACTTACCAGACATAAAATGTAGGACACGCTTAATCACACAATTTATGTTATATACATTTTTTCGTGAAGTTAATTGTGTTTTAAATATTCCCTGTTTTTGGTTTCAGCTTTAAAAACATACTTTTCTCATACAGGATTTTTCAACTCCTGTCCATACAAACAAAGGAACTTCAGTCACATAGCAAACAGCTTTTGACTGTCACTTTAACCTATGTTACTCCCTTATTTCGCTTCTACTTACAAGGAAGCAAGTAATAAGACTATTTCTGCTCATTTTTTTTCGATTACCATGAAGTAAATAGAAGCATAAGCATTTTAACAAAAATTTGTTGCACAGATGTAGAGAAAGTCATGTGGATTGAACACATCAGATTTTTTTTTTCATTCTGGTGCTTTCTTTCCAACTTTATTCTACACACGGAGTTTATGAAAGAACAATTAACCCAAACTAGATTAACTACCTTGTGAATTCTGCAGTATCCAGTGTAGCTATTTTGGTCTCACCAGTAGTACCATTACCAATAATTAGGAAAGCGCTATTCCAAAGAATACAGTTCTATTAAGTGAACTAAAGAAACTCGGAACTTAAATGAATGCGTGGTTTCTTTAAATAAAGTACCAACGAAGAAAACTCTCAGAGTGTTTTCTCTGCACGCGAATCGTTAGGTGATAATCTCTCACTTAACGCTTTCTTAGAACTGTAATAAAAGCCTCAAACTTTGTTCATTGAAGTTCAACTAAAATAGAAGCGGTCTCAAAGCATTTGTTCAGTACTACCCTTTCATTATATAGGTTTTTACACCTCACTTTCTAAGTTTCTCTGTTGATCGTGATAAACTTCCACATAATAATGTTCCATAGCAGTAATATCAAACAGTAGAAATTAGAGCTATCATAATATCATATGAGAAATATATTTGTTTATCTTGGGTACTAGGCCATGCTGGCACACAAGGGAATGAAAGAGCTGATGAATTACAAACAATGCTGATATCTCGAGGTAATTTAAATTTTAACAACAATTTATGTCCCATATCTTACAATAGTAACAACCTCACATTAGAACGAACATTTGATGTCCAGCTCTAAGAGATATCTTTTTTTCAACAGTTTAATGTCGTCTAAACTGTAAAAATCTGATGCGTACCATTCACATGACTTTCTCTATATCCCTGCAATAAATTATTCTTAAAAAGCTTATACTTCGAATTACTTTATGCTAATCAGAAAAAAGTAGCATAAATAGTCTTATTACTTGCTACCTTTTAAGTAGAAGCAAAATAAGGGACTACCACAGGTTAAAGTGATAGTCAAAAGCTGGTTACTATGTCAATTAAGGTCCTTTGTTTATATGGATAGGAGTTGACAAGTTCCTGTATGAGAAAAGTATACGTTTTTCATAGCAGAAACCAAAAATAAGGAATGTCTCAAAAACGACGAACTCCACGAAAAAATTTATATAACATAAATTGTGTGTTTAACGTGCTCTACGTTTTTTGTGTAGTAAGTTTTTGTCCATCTCTTACGCTTTAGCAGTTATTCAAAATTCAGTAAATTTCATCAAGAATGAACTACTCTTCAGAGGCTATTTCCAGAAAATTCAAGATATACATCTTATATGTCGGGTAAATAGCTTTAATATACGACATTTTAATCAAAATCGTTAGAGCCATTTTTGAGAAAATCAAAATTGTCGAAAAAAGTTCCATGTAAAGGGTAGTTGGGTGTGGGGGGATTTTTCTCAAAATCTTCGTGTCGCATCCCTGGAAGATACTAAACTTAAATACCAAGTTTAGTATTTTACCGACTTTTCGTTTTTGAGTTATCGTGTTCACAGACACACGGACACACACACGGACCTTTTTCTGAAAATACTTTTTTTGGATACAGGGGACCCTAAAACATATATTTCCGGTGAAATCTCGGTATCGAATTTTTTGGTGGAGTGCAATACCTTCTCTATACAGTATGTACATAGTGCGTATAGAGAAAGTAAAAATCTGATGTGTTCCATTCACATGACTTTCTCTATCTGTCTGTAACAAATTATTGTTAATAAGCTTATCTTTTATTTATTTCATGTTAATCGAGGAAAATTAGCAGAAATAGTCTTATTCCTTGCTTTATTGTAAATACAAGCGAAATAAGGGGGTACCATAGGTTAAAGTGAAAGCCCAAAGCTGGTTGCTATGTGACTGATGTTTCTTTGTTTGTGTGGACAGGAGTTGACAAATTCCTGTATGAGAAAACCATACTGTTTTCAAAGCAGAAACAAAGAAAAAGGAATATCTCAAAAACGATCAACTCCACGAAAAAAATGTATACAACCTAAATTGTGTATTTTAACGTGCTCTACATTTTTTGTGTGTTAAGTATTTATCCATCTCTTACGGTTTAGTAGTTATGCAAAATTCATCCAGAATAAAGTAGTCTTCAGAGGCTATTCCCAGAAAATTCAAAATATACATTTTATTTGTCAGGTAAATATGTTTAATATATATTTTAATTAAAATCGTTAGTCATTTTTCAGAAAATCAAAATTTTCGAAAAATGTTCCATATAAACGGTAGTTTGGGGTGGGGGATTTTTCTCAAAATCTTCGTGTCGCATCCCTCGAAGACACTAAACTTAAATACCAAGTTTGGTATTTTACCGACTTTTCGTTTTTGAGTTATCGTGTTCAAAGACACACGGACACACACACACACGGACGTTTTTGTGAAAATGCTTTTTTTTAGATAAAGGGGACCCTAAAGTATCTATTTCCGGTGAAATCTCGGTATCGAATTTTTTGGTGTAGTGCAATACTTTCTCTATTCACTATGTACATAGTACATATAGAGAAAGTAAAAATGTCACACCATGCTTAATTTTACTCAATTTTTGTCAATGCTAAATATGGCTTTCAATTTGAAAGTTATAAGAAACAAAGACAGAACGGATATCAATGTATATGCACTGAACAGCAATCTGTTGAACATCTTCTATTTCATTTCCCAGCCCTCGAGTATAAAAGAAGAATCTTCGATACACATTTTAATTATTGTAACATTAGATTTGACAAACCACTTTATAAAATATATAGAAAAATCTGATACGTTCCATTCACATGACTTTCTCTATATCTCTGTAAATTATTATTGTTAATAGGATTATCTTTTATTTATTTCATGCTAATCGAGAAACATTAGCAGAAATAGTCTTATTTCTTGCTTTATTTTAAGTAGAAATGCGAAATAAGGGAGTACCATAGGTTAAAGTGAAAGCCAAAAGTTGGTTGCTATGTGACTGATGTTCCTTTGTTTGTATGGGCAGGAGTTGACAAATTCCTGTATGAGAAAAGTATAAGTTTTCAAAGCTCAAACAAAGAAAAAGGAATATCTCAAAAACGATCAACTCCACGATAAAAATGTATTTAACATAAATTGTGTGTTTTAACGTGCTTGTGTGTGTGAAGTTTTTGTCCATCTCTTACGGTTTAGTAGTTATGAAAAATTCATCCAGAATAAAGTAGTCTTCAGAGGCTATTCCCGGAAAATTCAAGATATACATTTTATTTGTCAAGTAAATAACTTTAATATACGATATTTTAATCAAAATCGTTAGAGCCATTTTTTAGAGAATCAAAATTTTCGAAAAAAGTTTCATTTAAAGGGTAGTTTGGGGTGGGGGGATTTTTCTCAAAATCTTCGTGTCGCATCTCTGGAAGATACTAAACTTAAATACAAAGTTTGGTACTTTACCAACTTTTCGTTTTTGAGTTATCGTGTTCACAGCCACACGGACACACACACACACACATACACATACGGACCTTTTCCTGAAAATACTTTATTTGGATACAGGGGACCGTAAAACATATATTTCCGGTGAAATCTCGGTATCGAATTTTTGGTGGAGTGCAATATATTCTCTATTACACTACGTACATAGTGAGTATAGAGAAAGTAAAACATGCTGTTTTAGGGAATTCCAAAAGTTTTTGTTTCATTTATAAAACGTTATAGTATTCTTGTTATAATATGCATTATTTATCTTGTTTTCTTTCACTAGTATGACCTAGCTATGGCTAATGCACTTAATATTATTGTAAATTCATTTTATAATAACTATAACCCTAATATACCTTCGGGTGAAACAGGGTTTTATATATTTGTACATTCAAAAAATAAATAACAGTACATGTAGATTATAGCAGAAATTCTAATTTGCTAATGGGTGACAACAATGAAACGCCCAGAGTTTGTAGCTTAAAGTTTTAATAATAATAATAATAATAATAAAAAATGTAAATCTTATATTGTCTGGAATTAGTCTATAAAGACCTCTTTATTCCTAATTTTGAAAAACGGTTAAACCATAACAAAGAAACAAAACATACTATTGGTATACGCACATAATTTATATAAAAGAACCCTTTTTTACAAGATATTCATTCCTATTGGTTTAAATATTACATTTGTATCTTGCATTTTTAAGTAAAAATCCATACATTTATCTCGCTTAAGAGGAAACACCAAAATAAGTATTCGTAAGAAACGTTTTAGCAGATGTATACTAAAATTCTCAAATGTTGTATTCAAATGATTTTCTCTACCTATTATTCATTATTACTTATACAAACTGTTCCTTTAAAAGTTTATTCTTCCATTACTACGCTTTAAATGAAGTAGAACTATACAGAAATAGTGACATTACACATGTTTATAGATACAAAGGGAATAAGGTTATTCAATATTTAAGAAATGTCCCTACCTCGTATTTTTTCATGACATCGTGAGAAACAACTGAAATGTCGAACAATTTGAAAAGAATGATTAGTATGAAACAATTCAAACCTCAGTCGATAGAGCTCCTGCCTGCTATTTTAGGGGGTCCGGGTTCGATTCCCGGCTGGAGGGTGAGGAATTTTTCTCCTGCCCTATCCTCCACAGACTCTGGAAGTATGCATGTGAATGTGTGCGAAATCTGACGAAGAAAAGTAAATACAAACTCAACGACAGTAGTACGCAAGATAACACCACTGCCAACGCAATACGCTTTACAGGAAAATGCCTCCGTTAAGACCATGCAGCTAAATGCAGGGAATAAATGTAACAATAAGAAAATAATAAAAATAATTCAAGATATTAATAGCCATTATCTCAGACCTGTCTTAGGACACAAAAAGGTGTTTGAAATAAACTGTGCGTTATAAATATATCTACATTTTTGTGTAGTACATTTTCGTCTTTAGTTTACCGGTAAATAAGATTTCACAAAATTTCTTACGAAGAAGATAATTTCAAAGGCTATTAAAACAAAACTCAATATATATATATATATATATTTGTCATGTATATATCTTTAATATATGTTTCTTTGACAAGAGTGTGCCATTTCTGAGAAAATGGAAAATTTAGAAACATTCTTTCATATAGAGTACCCAGTTTCTATAGGGGATTTTCCTTAAAATCTCTGTGATGTATCTTCGAAAGATACTGAACTAGAATCTCAAATTTTGAATTTAATCGACCTTTTGTTTTTGAGTTGTGCTTTTCACACACACATATATACACACACACACATACATCCACGCGCGCGCAGATCTTTTTCTAAAAAGCATTTTACTTTCTCTTAGTACAGAGTAAATAGGTAGAGAAGGTATTGTATTCCACCCAAGACTTTGATACCGGGATTACACTGGAAATCCTGTATCCTAAAAACATTTTTTTTAGGAAAAGTTCAGCGCGCGTGTGTTTGTATGTGCAATCTGTACCCTCAGAAGATCTCTTCATTCTGGATGATTTTTGCATAGTTGCTAAAACGTAAGATACTTACTACATATAAAATATAGAGCTCGTTAAAAAAATAATTTATGTTACCTCTTTTTCTTTTTCTTTTTCTTTTTTTTGGTGCGGTTAACCCTTTTAGAGATATTCTTGTTATTGGGTTCAATTTTAAAATACTTAAAAATTGTCTCAATCTCCTTTTCCTTTTGTTTTACTCCTGTCCATGAAAGAAAACTGAATAGTTTGGTATAGAATACATTATGTGAATCTAACATATCAGTTCTTTTTTAATTCAGGAGGTCTGAAAATTGGTTTTCCGGTGAAATCTCGATATCGAATTTTTGGTTGGAATGCAATACCTTCTCTACTTATTATAGCCAGGCAGTATAAATAAATAAAGGATAGTAGTCAGGGAATGTCAATTCAGTGTAGTGCATCAGATTTTTGGGTCTAATACAACACTTCTACATTTAATAGATTTTTGGTAGGTAAAGCAAAAATTAAGTATTCTATGATTATTCTGTACTCTGTTTTAAGACTTTATTTGGAATTTAATTGTAAGGTTTCAGTTTTTGGTTATCTGTGTTCTACTTCTAATTGTTAGCTCTAAAAAGGTAGAAGGATTGGCGTGCAGACAGAAGAAATCACGAGGGTCCAATTTGCGAAGTTTCTGTGGAAAACTCGATTACGAAGTTCACCCAGTTTCGCCAACAAATGAAGTTACTAATATAGGGCGGATAATAATAGACCTTTGTAAGTTGAATGTTTTGCGATATCCCGTGTTACTTCGTGCAAGGCAGCCACTAATCGCTGCTACATTTCCTATACTACGTAACAACTGACAATCTAAGCCCTATACAATTAATATTCCATGCATCTTCGTTACATTCCGTGACACGATATTAGTTTTTATTACTTTCTCTACTCGTACTATGTACATAGTGTATAGAGACGGTATTGCACTCCACCCAAAAATTCGATACCGAGATTTCTCCGGAAACAAATGCTTTAGGGTCCGCTGTATCCAAAAGGTCCGTGTGTGTCCATGTGTGTGTGAACACGATAACTCAAAAACGAAAATTCCGTAAAATACCAAACTTGGTATTTAAGTTTAGTATCTTCCAGGGATGCGACACGAAGATTTTGAGAAAAATCCTTCCACCCCAAACTACCCTTTACATGGAACTTTTTTTGAAAAGTTTGATCTTCTTAAAAATGGCTCTAACGATTTCGATTAAAATATCGTATATTAAAGATATTTACCAGACAAATAAAATGTATATTTTGAATTTTCTGGGAATAGCCTCTGAAGACTACTTTATTCTGGGTAAATTTTACGGAATTTTGCATAACTGCTAAACCGTAAGAGATGGACAAAAACTTCCCACAAAAAAAGTAGAGCACTTTAAAACACACAATTTATGTTATACACATTTTTTTGTGGAGTTGATTGTTTTTGAGATATTCCTTGTTTCTGGTTTCAGCTATGAAAAACTTATACTTTTCTCTTACAAGAATCTGTCAACTCCTGTCCATACAAGCAAAGGAACTTCAGTCACATAGCAACCAGCTTTTGACTATAATTTAACCTATGGTACACCCTTATTTCCCTTCACTTACAAGAAAGCAAGTAATAATACTGTTTGTTATTTTTTCTCAATTAGCATGAAGTAAATAGAAGCATAAGCTTTTTAACAAGAATTTGTTGCTGAGGTGAAGACAAAGTCATATGAATGGATCACATCAGATTTTTATTTTGTAGAGCCACCCGGCACTGTTATAATGCCAAAGGCAGTATCATAACCTTCTAAACCTTAAGGTGATGCATCTGTGAAATTTTACCAGACATTTTGAAAAATTAAAATATTATTTTGTTTCATAATAAAATAATATTAATATTAAAATTTAAGAAAATACATGGTTTTTCCCACTTGGACCACTTTAACCACCAATAAACTGAAGCTATAAATGAGTAGACGCATGCTTATTAATATACACTCTCAACTTTATACCTTATTTTCTCACAAACTTTTTTCCAACACTTTTCAATAACCAAAATTTTCCAAGCGATGCAATTTTTCATTAACGTATTTCAAAAATTGTATACTGTTCTTAAAAGCACATTAAAGAAATTCGTTAAACTACTTTTTCGAAACAATGCTCCAGTTTAGGAAAATAAATAAATACATTTTAAAAAAGCTGATGTGTACCATTCACATGACTTTCTCCATATCTCTGCAACAAATAATTCTTAAAAAGTTATACTTCTATTTACTTTATGCTAATCAGAAAAAATAGCACAAATAGTCTAATTACTTGCTTCCTTGTAAGTAGAAGCGAAATAAGGGACAACTGTAGGTTAAAGTGATAGTCAAAAGCTGGTTGCTATGTCAATGAAGTTCCTTTGTCTATATGGATAGGAGTTAAAAAGTTCACGTATGAGAAAAGTATACGTTTTTCATAGCAGAACCCAAAAATAAGGAATGTCACAAAAACGACGAACTCCACGAAAAAAATGCATATAACATAAATTGTGTGTTTTAATGTGCTCTGCATTTTTTGTGAAGTAAGTTTTTGTCCATCTCTTACGGTTTAGCAGTTATTCAAAATTTAGTAAAATTCATCCAGAATAAACTACTCTTCAGAGGCCATTCCCAGAATATTCAAGATATACATTTTATTTGTCAGGTAAATATCTTTAATATACGAAATTGTAATCAAAATCGTTAGAGCCATTTTTGAGAAAATCAAAATTTTCGAAAAAAGTTCCATGTAAAGGGTAGTTGGGGGTGGGGGGATTTTTCTCAAAATCTTCGTGTCGCATCCCTGGAAGATACTAAACTTAAATACCAAGTTTGGTATTTTACCGACTTTTCGTTTTTGAGTTATCGTGTTCACAGACACACGGACACACACACACACACACACACACACACACACACACACACACACGGACCTTTTTGTGAAAATGCTTTTTTTTGATATTGGGGACCCTAAAACATATATTTCCGGTGAAATCTCGGTATCGAATTTTTTAGTGGAGTGCAATACTTTCTCTATACACTATGTACATAGTGCGTATGGAGAAAGTAAAAATCAACGGTTTCGGGGAGTACGTAATTTTTCTACACTAATTAAGGCTAATATACAAAATATAGCATGAAAGATTAATTTGTAAACCGCTTTTATGTAAAAGCGGACTTTTGTATGTGAGCATTTTCAAAAATGCATCGCGTGCCTCATTTTATTAAAACAATGCATCTAGAGAATAAAAATTAATTATTTAAATAACCAAGCCGCTATGGAAAATGGAAAAATATTAAATATTAAAAAATGTAAATGGAGTTTGTATTTGTGGACGCTCCTTAACTTCTGCGGTTCTCAGTGTCTCATTCTATACTGGACGTGAAAGACCGGTTACTTTTCTCAGAGGCCTCTTTATCAGACTTCAGGTTCTTTTAGGTGCCGTAAATCTACCGAAGGAAGACATGCTAAGAATTTTTACGCCCGAAAAAGTCCATCGTCCTCCGCCGGGTTTGAACATGCAACCTTGGGTATACGAGGACAACATGATAACGACTACACCAAGGAGGGTGTATAATAACTGGCAAAAATTTCAATAAGATATTTTGCATAGTATGGGACTCCCCAAATTCCATAGATGCCTCTCTTTAAACAGTAGAATGTTTTAATTGCTACGAAGGCTTAATTTCATTTCTAAAAAACAATTACACTACTACTTTCCGTAGGTAAAAAATATATTTCCTTGGTAGAAAAAGAAAAGTACAGAAAAAATGCGTTCATAAAAAATCGGATGTGTTCCATTCACATGACTTCCTCTACCTGTTCTGCAAAAAAGTATTTTTCTTATAACAGCTTAGTCTTCTATTATGTAGTATGCTAATCAAGATAAAGATTAGTAAAAATGGTATTACTACTTGCTTCCTTGTAAGTAGAATGAAAATAAGAGAGTAAAATTTGATTAATGTGAAAGTCAAATGCTTTAAAAGCTGCTGCTATGCATTTGACACAGCTCTCTTTCCATAGGCACGAGTAAAACAAAATAGAAATTTCTTTGCAATCTAGCAACATATATTTATTTTGTAGAAAAATAAAGAACAACAAATGCATTCATAAAAAAATCCGATGCGTTCCATTCACATGACCTTCTCTACTTGTTCTGCAAAGAAACTCTTCTTACAACAGCTTATTCTTCTATCTTGAAGTGTGCTACTCAAGATAAACATTAGCAAAATCGCTATTATTATGTGCTTCTTGTAAGTAGGAGGAAAATAAGAGAGTACAATTTGATTCAAGTGAAAGTCAAATATTTTAAAAGCTGACACTATGCATTTGATACAGTTCTGTTTCCATAGGTAGGAGTAAAACAAAACAGGTATGAAATGGATGAGGTCTTCCTGTTTATAAAAAGTTTAAGTATTTTGAAATTGAAACCAATAATAAGGACTACATCGAAAACGGTTAGCTCTACAAAACATGAATATGACAAAGATTGTGTGTATTAATGATATTTACATTTTGGTGTAATAAATGTTTGTCTATCTCTTATGTTTATTAGTTATATGTACAAATGTCACTCTGAATGAAGAGAACTACAGAAGCTATTCTCAGTGCATTAATATGTGTATTTTATTTGTAATGTAGATATCTTTTAATATACAGTATTGTAATCGAAGAGAATCAACTATTTCGAAAAATGTTCCATGTGAAGTTTAATTTGGAATAAGGGATTTTCTTGAAAATCTTCTTGTGCATCCTTGGAAGATACTAAACTTATATATTAGCATATATAAGTATTTAACGGACCTTTAGTTTTGAGCTATGCTGTCCACACATACAAACACACACACATACACACGTACACACAGCCACACAAATACCAATTACGGGTCTTATACTATAAATGTTTTTTTGATTCAGGAGTCCTTAAAATATGTCAAATTTTGGATGGAATATAATATCTTTTTTACCTAAAATATATTGTGCTGGTAGAGATATTAAAGATATTACGAAAATAAGCACATTAATTAAGGATATTCCATACTGAAATTTTGAAAAACTAAAACTATAAAATATTCTTGCACAGTTTATAATTTTAGCTGCTATTTGCTATGCAGGTAAACTTTCAATTCACATTTATGCATTTCGCTAAATCATGCAGTAGAGAAACAGATAGTCAAATATTTTAAGAGTGTGTAGCAATGTGATTCCTGTCATACTTTCATGGTCACGAGAGAAAATGAATGGCTTCCTATTTGAGAAAAGTATAAGTATTTGAAAATTCTAACCAGCAACATACAGTATCCTGAAAATGGTTAACTTTACCAGAGAGAGAGAGACAGACAGAGAGAGAGAGAGATTGGAAAACTATTTTTACTTTGTCTATACGTAGATACGTACAATTACATACATAGTAGTACAGAAATATTGATACATGTTTTGAGGTCCCCATGAAACAAACCCATTTTTATAAAATGCTCAGTGTGTGTTAATCGTGTTAACTTGGTGTTTAAATCTATTATCTTCCATGAATGCGACACGAAAATTACGTTTTGCACGTAAAAATTATCAACATTTTATGTTATTTAAAAATATAGCTCTACCGATTTTTATTAAATTTAAATATTAAAGATAATCACTAACAAATAAAATGTACATCTTGAATTTTCTGCGCACAGCCTCTAAAGAGCTCTTCATTATGGGTGGATTTTGCATAACTGGTAAACAGTAAGAGATAGACAAAAACTTGCTACATAAGGAATTTAGATCTCGTTAAACCTACAATTTATATCATTACATGTTTTGTATAGTTAAACGTTTCCCAGACATTCCTTTTTGTTTGTTTAAATTTTAAGCTTCTTAAACAATTCTCAAACGGTAAGTCATCCTCCATTTCATCTCTCATTTGTTAGCTCCTGGGCATGCAAAGAGAACCGAACTACAATTGTTCACATATCGGGCAGTTTTTAAAAGAGTTTACTATCGCTGTACCCCAGTGCATTCCTTGATTTCCCTTCTGCTGAGAAGTAAGCAAGTAACAAGCCCATTTCTGCTAATGTTTATCATAATTTGCATGGTGTAGATAAAAGAATTATCTTTCGTCGGAATAGTTTGTTTACACCTCAGATAGAGTAATGTATAGGAATGTAACATATAAGACTTTTTAAAGTGGAATCGAATGCTCTCTTCAGTGTGTTGTCAGTACCACGTAACACACTGCACAGTAAGCATGGACAGACATGTGAAGAGCTAAACTAATTGAAACAACAGCTGGAGAAGTTGGCAGTATGCAAATCATATCGCGTGATGGACCTGACCTGCACGCCACTGCTTCACGGCCATTGCTCCTGCATCTCCAATTGATTAACTGAAATTAGTTTCGTATTTATGGGCAACTTCAACAAGTCTTGTAAATAGTTCTTTTTAAAATATTACCACGCAGATGTTTAGATAAGTTAATGTATACGTCTTTTGGTTGTATTTAATGTTAGTATTTTGTGGCATTCTCTAAAAACACAATAAATCAAACCATAGTTCTGGTTCTTTGTACATTGGTACTGAAGGATTAATACTTACTGATTTATTCCTTTAATGTAAAGGTCACGCTATTTTTACTTACCTTAGTAACTAGAGGAGATACGGTAATCCGCCCAAAAGTTCGATACACAGATTTCATATAAAATGCACATTTTAAGATCTCGCGAATCTAAAAATAAAAGTACACTCAAAACTAAAATTTCTGTGCATGGTGTATATTCTATAAATTTCAAAATATGATAAAAATATTTTAAGAAAATTCTTTCCCTTTTAAAATACGTTTTATATATAACGAAATGTTCATTACTTTTTAATCATCTCAAAAAAGTACAATAAGTGTTATTATATCATATATTCTAGATATTTCATGCTTGATAAAATGGCTACCTTGAATGTATACAATATTCTGAAGAAGTGTCGTAACATTTTGTCTTACTGCCAAACCACAAGAGGTAGACAAATACTTAAATTAGGTAATATAGAGATCACGTAAATTAATAGGTGACTAAAGTCAAGCAAAGGTTTTATATTCTTAGCCGTTGTATAAATGTTGTAATTTTTACAAGTAAGTCGTTTGAAGGTATGCTTGGACAATTTTATTCTTTCGCTTGTTTACATCCAACTCAATCGTCTGTTACTACGACTTATGATATTTCCGCACTTCTTGCTTATTTTAAATACTTTATGACTAAAAATATATCTTGAATTATGCAACATAGTTACAAGAATAACTTTTTGTATGAAAACTTAATTATAATAGCTTTGTGAGCTTGACATTGATAAAAAGTCGTGTGGATGTATGGTATAATTGTTATCCTTCATAGCCTTTTCAGAGGGATTCCATGAAAACATTAAGTTTGCTTTCATCCCCTTTTCAGGCCTATGGAATGACTCCGTTAGGAATAGTTGACTGTGCAAAAAAAAAAAAAAAAAACAACACACACACACACACACACAGAACTCACCTTGGTAATGCCTAGAACTTTCCAATGATCTAGAGCTATAAAAATATGATACAGTAGAACAGCAATAGTCACGAATACACTTAGGCAAGGAAATTAACGCTTATAAAAACTTATTTGTTGTATGAAGGTTATATAATACAACATTTTCTGTAATTATTTGCGGTATTTTAATTACATCCTGTTTTTAAACATTAAAAATTAATTACAATAAAATTCAATAAATCAAAATAAATTCTCTTGTACCTTTAAATTAATAACTATCTTAGACCCATTTAAATGCAATACAACAAAGAGAGCAATAACAACGCGACGTAACTCTAGAAAGTGAGTAAAGTTATGGCAATATCCTTTAATTTATAATTTCAGTGAAAGAAAAGAGTTATATAACATAAATCAGAATAACTAGGCATTTAATTAAGAAAGTAAAGATAACAAAATATAGTATAGTTCTCAATTGTATCAGGTTAACGATCTTAAATATTTTAAGTTATTTAATCAAAGTGTTTGGGGTCATATTTTATGTCAACTTAAATAAGATTCGAAAAAAATGGTCTACTTAAAGAGTAATTTGGGGTGGGGAGAATTTCTTGAAAATGTTCGTGTCATCTTCGGAAGATGCTGAACCTAAATATTAAGTTTGCTATTTATCCGACTTTTCGTGGTTGAGTATTCTGTTCATGTACCCATGCGAATGCACGCGCGCACAGCCTCTTTTCAGTAGGGCTCAAACAATTATTTTCCTGTGAAATATCGATATCGAATTTTTGGCAAAACTCCTACTAGGGATATGGTAGAGAAAATAGAAGTGTCAGAAATTGATATATGTTAAAATATTATAAATAGCGGATAAAACGGCCATGAAATAGTTTTATTTTAAGTCAAGGAACACATTTTATAGAGGATAGACCTTCATTTATATGAAAGCCATATAAAAGCAAGGAGATTGATGGTGTTCGTGTGAGGTGGGCACAGACTGAAACAAATCCAGGCAGACAGCCAGGTCCCCAATTGAGGGCAATAATAACAAGGATGTGAGCAGAGAGCGAGCGAGAGAGACAGAGCAGCTGACACTGGCTAATTACCCTACATGCCCTTCTGTACATGACAGTGAGCGGCTCGCAAAAATATTGCACTTGTAAAAGGACGTCAACCCAAATTATTCTTGTAATTTTC
Organism: Hymenopus coronatus; assembly: GCA_030762935.1. Lineage (NCBI taxonomy): Eukaryota > Metazoa > Arthropoda > Insecta > Mantodea > Hymenopodidae > Hymenopus > Hymenopus coronatus. The sequence goes on from CM060897.1 coordinate 37,811,446, forward strand.
TACTTTGGAATAAATAGCCATTGTTAACGTCTAAAATATACCGAGTGGGATGATCAGGCTTGCACTTGGGGAGTTCCTGGGTTAGATTCCCCGTTATACCGGTCACCATATTGTTTTTTCGCAGTTTCCCAGGCCGGTAAGGCTCATATAAGGGAACAGCAGCTTTCTGTTCTAATAATATCTTTAAAATGTATACCACAACATGCGTCTACAATATTAACATATATTAGCACAAAATAAAGATGTGACGTGTTCCATTCACATGACTTTCTCTACCTATTCTGCAAACAAATTCTGAATGAAAATTCTTCTTCTATCTCTTTATGCTAATCGACATGGTTTGTGCGGTTTCTCGTCAGCTTGCGTATACGTAAAGCTGTATGTCCGGTGTCTGTGCTGACTTCCGACGTAAACAAACCCAAACCACGTGAAGCATACATTCTGAAAAGGAGAAATGCAACTTTCCATTACAATCTAGCTTTAATAGACGACAGCAAAGAGGCAAATGCATAGCGTGTGTGTTCCCTGTTGCATTTCTTTTGGATGCACTGTCCTTAGTCGTTTACTATCTGCCCATCTATGCTTGCTGTCAAGTCAACGTCTATTTCGTATGGCGCTGTAGACATAAGTATTAGCAAAATGGTATTATTTCTTAGTTCCTTATAAATAGAAGGGAAATAGGGAATATATTAGGATAAAGCAACAATCTAATCTTTTGAAAGCTGTTGCTATGCAATTATCATTGGAAAACTGTTAGCTTTGCGTGGCCAGGAATAAAAAAAAAAAGAAACACGGATGACTTATGACTTGTCTTTGAGAAAAGTTTAAGTATTTAAAATTGAATCCAATAACAAGGACTGTCCAAAACGGTTAGTTCCACACCAAAAATGTTTAGGGACATAAACTGTGTGTTTGACCAAGATCTATATTTTATGTGTAGTACGTTTTTGTCTATCTCTTACGGTTTAACACCTATGTATAAATCATCCAAAATGAAGACGATTTCAGAGATTATTCCCAGAAAATTCAAGATATACATTTTATTTTGGCATGTAAATATCTTTAATATATGGAATTTCAATCAAAATGGTTAACCATTTCTGAGAATATCGAAACTTTCGAAAAACCTTCTTGTAAAGGATAGTTTGGGGTGGGGGAATTTTCTACAAATCTTTGAATAGCATCCTTGGAAGATATTAAACGTAAATACCAATTTTGGTAGTTATTTAACCGACTTTTTGAGTTAATGCCGTTCAGATACACACACACAGGCACTTTTCTAAAAAGACCTTTTGTGGACGAGAGGGGACCACAAAATGTATATTTCTGGTGAAATCTCGTCATCGAATTTTGGGTAGAATACAATATTTTACTTACTATATAAGTACTTACATAGTACATGCAGAGAAAGTAAAACTGTAAAGCCAGTTTATGTAATAAGAGATTGAGTGCACTAAGTTTCAGCTTGATAACACTTGTGAACCTGTAGAAATATATTCGGAGTTTAATTTCTATAATTTTAACTGCTAGGTGCATTTGTAAATTAATAGGTGACATTTTAATAAAGCTTAAGAGATACTAAATAAATTGTAAAATAAATTTCATAGCACATATTATTCGGAAGTATTCTATTTGTAAATCAAATATAAAGCTAAAATATAAATGTACAACATACAAAAATGCAGCACACTATGCTTCTTAAGAAAACAGACACAATTGGTCTATTTTAAACATAAAATTACATTTCAATTGTTGAAAGTAAGTAATAAACTCACTAGGTGAGCATAGTTTCCGACAGCAGAGAAAACACACGAATTTGCATTAAATGATCTCCCTAATCGTAACTATATAGGTATATCCTCTCTCATTTATTCTCATATAATTTCCTTTCATTCTAATAATATCAAGTCGGTGTAAGGTAATGTGAGGTGTATGTAGTTTGAGAGGATAACTGTCCAGGGTGACCAACTTTAAAAATTGGAAAACATCACACCAACACTTCAAAAGTATAAATTTGAACTTAAATTATCGTACATTAAAAATGTTTCATTGCTCTTGGTACTCCGACATACAGGGTTTATGACGGTGTTGTGCCGATATTTCCTGTTCATTATTGAAAATCACAGACTTTCTGATAAGTGTACAACGGGAATTATTTTATTAGCCACTCTATAGTGATGCATTTATACAGCGATAACTGGCTCACTGCCTTAAAAGGGGAAACACTATAACATCTAATAATGAGAACTTACTTAAAGGTACTGCCAACATCGAAACAACATAAGGTGATGATTGATTAAAAACGAATACTAATAGACATTCGCCCTCCGTGGTGGTGTAGTGATTACCAAGCTTGCTTCTGATACCCAAAGTTGCGGGTTTAGACTGGAAGGAGAGAGATGGATTATTTGGATGTAAAAATCTTTAGCATGGCATCCGTTGGAAGGGAAGTATTTGCGCATGAAAGACCCTCATAACTTGAAACAAAAGTTCCTGAGCTAAATCTGCAATGTTTCACGTCCGTAAGCCATGATTTCGTCCTATATGCCATCTATGGGTGAAGAGTTGAACTAGAAATTCCTTAGAATTTGAACCGAATTGAATACACATAGCATATGGCACAATGGAATTTGCCATAACACTAGATCTGTTTTATAGTAAGTGTAGGTATTAACTGCTTTTAAAGTATTGTCTATTTTTACAGTATCCTAACTCCCACAGGCGTTTAAACTATCATAGGTCCCCATAATTATGTGGAGGTTGGCATTCCTGGTTCAGTCTGAAGTATTCTGAGGCTGGCGGGGGATGTAAAAGACAAACGTTGATATTCAGTAAGAAATATTAGGAACCGATTTGACCGCCCTTTTTCTCTCTTGCACCTTTCCTTCTTACCGTAGGTTAGCAGACGCATTAGGTCTAGCCTTAGCTGCTGCAGTTCTGAAATATCCTCATTTTCTAGACCATAAATAACAATTTTAGATGGTTTTGCTTAGTTCAGGCTAGAGCAAAGAAAAATCAATAAAGTATATAAATAAAAATAAACAAAATTTAAACATTCCCTCCATTGTACCCTTAAACATTTAATAATTTTGGAATATGACTTGAAATATTTTGAAACTGATGCAAAAAGTTATTTGGAACTAACTATTTATATCTAGTAGCGAAATGACTTCAGTTGTTTCCAATGTCTTTATTCGTCACGTTGACGCTCAACTATGTTCGACTTTTCTCAGCTCTCGGTTGTGTCTTCACTCAACTGTTTTATAAAGATTCTTCCATAATGGACCTCCTCAGCTCTAGTGATCTCACTTATAACCCCCCTCAATAAAGGCGGAATGTTCACAAAAAAGGCGGCTGCTCTCAAAGCTGCTGCCAAGAAATTTTCCAGAGCTGTGGGAAGGCGCACACAAAGCGTTTATTTGTTGGGCCATTATTGCACGTGCTCATTTGATCTAAAGTGGAAGACACCTACAGTAAACCATTTTTTTTTTTTGTGTGTGTGCTCTATCTTTTAAGGTTTATCAACTGTACAAAAGTAATCCAGAATGAAGTCTTCAGAGGGTATTCCCTGAAAAGTCAAGATTTGGATTTTATTTGTCGTTAATATACGGTATTTCAATCACAATCGTTAGAAAATTTCGAAAATGTATAGGTATGTATATATAGGGTAGCTTGTATTGGGGAATTTTCCTGAAAATATTCGTAACGCAGCCTTGGAAGATACGTAACTTAACTTCCAAGTTTGTTATTTAACAGACTTTTCGCTTTTGAGTTATGCTCCCCCACACGGATCTTTTTCTAAAAATACTTTTCTTGTATTCAGAAGATCTACTTAAGGTGAAATCTATCAAGCGAGGAGGCACTGCGGTAACATGTGCGATTCACATTCGAATGGTCCCGAGTTCTACCGCCGGCGATCGCCTCTAACTGGCCCTTGGGTATTTTCGTTGTTTTCTCTTCCTCGGTAAACGAATTATGTGGCGGTTTCTGATGCTCCACAATTTCTTTTACATACTTTTTCTTCCATTACGATTAATTTCCATCTTTTATTTGTTCTTATAAGCTTTGTGGCGTATGGTGCGGTTACATGCCTAAAGGTAACGGTGTCCCCCCTTATTCTCTCTTAGCAGCTCCAAAAGTGAGGTGGGTCTTTGAGTCTAAAATATTAGAGACATCCGCGCGCCTCTGTGGCCTGTCTGCTTGCGGTTTGTAGCCTCCTGTAGTTCCTTCACCTCATCCCTTCCTCCTGGAGAATGGTAACTATATGAATCTGTGTAAGTCACAGTACGCGAGGTGTACCTCTTGTTGTTTAACCTTATCTATAAGGTGGAATTTGAATTTATACTTTTGTCTTAAGGTAAATACATTTTTGAAACTTGTAGAATTCAAAATATGCAAGATATATTGTTGAAAGTTATACAAGTTATTATATACAATAATAGTGCTGCCATAGTTGTTGCCATGTATAAAACTTCTGGCCTGTACAGTTATTTAAATAATAATGATTTGGTATTGTCTAAACCAATTGTTCTAATAAAATGAGTCACCTGATGCAGTTTCATTCTCAATAAAATTCAAATTTTACGGAAAATTATTTTACAAATATATTTGTTATATAATATCTTTTGTACTAGCTCTAATTATTATAGAGAGATTGTTGCTTTTTTGCTTTCCAAACGTATACATTTTCAAAATGTATTAATTTATTTCTCAAAATTGGAACAATATTGTAGAAATAATATGCTAATTTTCTTTAGTGTACTTTTAAGAGGCAGTTTAAAAATGTTCAAACAAATTAGTAAAAATAAATGGCATCGTATGAAGCGCTTTGATTATGATTAAGTGTTGGAAAAAATGTATGAGAAAACAAAATTAAAGTTGGGCCTGTCTATTAATATAAAAACGCCTGCCCATATATAAAAAAGTGAGTCAAGTAGAAAAGACATATTTCCTTAAAGCTTAAACTTTATAATATTTATTATTAAAAAAAAATCTTATGTGTTCCAAACAGATGACTTTCTCTACATATATCTATGTAACAAATTATTCTTAAAAATCTTATGCTAATTTTACTAAGCATTAACAAAAATGGTCTTATTACTTGCTTTCTTGTACGAAGAAGGGAAATAAAGGGAATACACTAGGTTAAACGATAGTCCGATCTTTTAAAAGCAGGATGATATGTGATTGCAATCCATTCTCTTTACATGGAAGGGAGTTAAGAAATTCCTGTATGAGATAGTATTTCAAAATTGAAGCTAATAGCAAGAAATATATCGGAAATAGCTAACTACAAAGAAATTATATATGAAAAATTGTGTATTTTAACGAGCTCTACATTTTTGGTGCAGTAAAATTTTGTCTATGTCTTACGGTTTACCAGTTGTGCAAAAGTATTCAGAATGAAAAGGTCTACAGAGGCTGTTCCCAGAAAATTAGAGATTTACATTTTGTCAAATAATTATCTTTAATATCGGATCTTAATCGGCTTGCCCTCCCCGTAATGGTAGGACTGACACACCCCTTTGGACTTACAAGCCAGTGCCTAGGGGTCAGAAACCTGTCGGCGAGCCTATGACACGAAACCACAGAATGGAGAACCTGTTACGAGGGGTCGGCTCATAGCCAGGCTTGAACATGAGGAAATGAATGACATGAAATGTAAGCGAAATTAATGATTGGAAAGGTGATAGAGCAATGAGTGTCGGGGGAAACCGGAGGACCCGGAGAAACCCGCCCAGACGCCGCTTCATCCACTACGAATCCCACATCGAACCCGGGCCGCCTAGATGGGAGGCGAGCGGTCTAACCACTCACCCACGGCGCCGCCATATCTTTAATATACGGTATTTTAATCAAAATAGTTCGAGCTATTTTTCAGAGAGTCAAACTTTTCGATTTTTTCCCCATGTATAGGGTAGCTTGATGTTGGGGATTTTTTAAAAATCTTCTTTTCACATCCTTGGAAGATGCTAAACTTAAATATTAAGTTTGGTATTTAACCGACTTTTCGTTTAAATAGCGCTTTCAATGACACACGTACCTTTATCTTAAAATGTGTTTTTTTTTTTCAACTCACGGGATCCTAAAACTTGTATTTCTAGTGATACATTGGTATTGAATTTTTCGGTGGAACCTATTTACTGTATACTATCTAACGAAAGTAAAAACCAATTGTTCAATTTTTAACACTTTCTGATTGAATTTCACATATCTATAGTACCATACTTCCTATATCTGCTCTAGGTAGCCAATAAAGAAAGTAAACATTGCAAAAGTGTGAAGTATGTATAAACTTTCCCCAAAAGTTAAACGTATAATCGCTTTTTCATGCTTGCAGACACTTTTAGAAGATGGGGCATTCCGTATAAAGTAATCATAACTGCGCTGTATTAATAGCGATGAGGAATTTCAGAACTTCTGAGATAAAGATTTAACATTTAGAAAGTTACCGCAGGGTTTAAAGGTGCAGCATAACGACGCGATAAAGGTACGTAATTGGAAATTACATTTACATAATTGTGGAGTTTATCTGACTGTCATTTTCTTTTTATTTGAACTAATTCGAGTCGCAGAGCAGTTGGATTGCTGCTAGACATGCGATAGTATAGACATGTCAGGACCCAATATTAAAATAACGCTCGGATATTTAAGTCAGAGTAAAATTTTATCATGAGGTAAAGCTATTATTATTATTACTATTAGTAGTAGTATTTTCTAAAATCAAATTGCTTTAATTTCTAGTTTTCTAGGCCCGAATGTGGAACCGAATGTGTACTCTTCGTACTTAGCAGGGAAGCAGAGGAACCATCGCATTCCTACCAAAAATTCGATACCAAGATATCATCGCAAATATTTTGACGTAAAAGGTTAGGATGAACCCACATGACTCCTGGCTCTTTTAGATTCTACCGTGACCTCAGGGAGGGAGGGATTAGGGGAGAGTTCCGTTTTCTGATGGAAGCAAGCCTGGATGGAGCCGCTAGATTTTCCAGACCAGCCCTGCCAGGGTGGTCCGGCAGTCACCTCAGTGAAGAAACCTACATAAAGCGCACATTCACCGCCAAGTCGCATCTTGCCGAACACCGTCGTATGGTCCTATAATTTCAAAAGAGAGGTCAAGGCAGTAATGGAGGCAAGAATGTCGTGGTAGAAAATGAACCTACCCAACTTTGGCCTGATGGCCCGAAGAACCCACGAAAAACTCATGGATCAGAGTGGGAGATTACCTAAGATCGAACCCGAGACTTCCCGAATATGAGCCGCACGTGTTACCGCGGCGGACTTCCATTAGTCCTGATTTGACACACCGTACATTTAAAAAACAAAAAATTTTTATATGTGTGAAGGAGAGAGAGAGAGAGAGAGAGAGAGAGAGAGAGCAATATAGTTGAAGACCAAATATCAGATAAATATTAAACGTGTTATTTAATTTCAGTCTATTCCAAAACACCTTGTTCAATAAAATCCTAGTAACCTAAACTGCATGGTTGAAAGTGCATTCTTTTTTTTTTTTTTTTATCCTCTATTTTGATTAAAATACCTTACGATACACTGACATGAGAGATAAAATATATCTTGAATATTCTATGAATGGCCTTAAATTCCCAAATATTTGATTGAAACTTATTTTTAGCAGCTTTCCAAATATTCGAGTTCGCACATTAATGTCTGTCTCAAGTATGAGTTTTTCATCTAACGTACATGCTTGAAACCTTGCGAATCCCTTTTGTTACTTTCTCTAGCACGCATTAATTTTGCAAATAGATGTAAGCAGAGTGGGGGTGGGAAAGAGGCGGAGACTGAAAGCGTTAGCCATGTGGTATGTAAACATACAGGAGAACCGTGATAACACCACAAACACAGACACGCATATTATTTATTAGTAGACATCGTTTTGTGTGCACTAAAATGTGCAACATTTATGCTGTCAGAAGCTTTATAATATACACTTGATTATTTTCTCGATGTAGGTATGTACAATGTACATAGCAGCTAGAGAAGGTTGTATTCCACCTAAAAATTCGATCCTAAGATTTCACCGGAAACGCATGTTTTGAAATTCCCTGAATCCAAATGTCCAAGAATAAAGTATTTTTAGAAAACTATCCGTGAATGTGTTTGCACAAAAATGAAAAGTCCGTAAAATACTAAAATTGGTATTTAAGTTCAAGAACTTCCAACAAAATCCGCCCAACCGCAATTACCATTTACATATTTAATTTTTTGAAAAACTTTATGTTCTCAAAAATCTAACGATTTTGATTGAAATATCATAGATATGTTTAAAATGGTTTAATGACAAACGAATATATATCTCTTGAGTTTTCTAGCAATAGCCTCTGAAGATCTCTTCATTCTGGATGACGTTTGCATGACTGGTAAATCTTAAGAGATAGATAAAAACTTACTACACGAAACATATAGATCTCGTTACAACACACAGTTTATGTCATATAAATTTTTGTAGAGTTAACCGTTTCCACGATATTCCTTGTTGTTGGTTTCAATTTTAAACTGCTTAAATTTTTATCAAACGGGAAGTCATCTTTCGTTTCATACCTCGTTTGTTTTACTGCTAGCCGCGCTAAGATAACCAAATTGTATTTGTTTCACATAGCGATAATTTTTAAAAGATTTGATTATTGCTTTAGCCTAATGTATACCCTTATTTCCCTTCTACTTACAAGGAAGCAAGTAATAAGACCATTTCTGTTAATATTCATCTCGATATGGTATAGATAAATGAATAATCTTTTGTAAGATATTGCTGGGTCTTTCTTTACGAGGTGTTGAGATAGACCCGAATTCGCCTAACTGAATACGTTCTAATTCAGATTTAATTCTACAGACCGAACTAAGCGATACAATGTTGGCTGCAGACTTGAATTTAATAGAGGTCCCCTCTGCAGCCTCTCTCATCGTAAATTGATACACATTAGCAATTACTTCTCGATTTAGCTGTGCAAGACTTTTTCTTGTAATCCACTGGTGGTATTGTTTAGTCTAATTTTATCTCTGCTATGCGTCAACAGCAGCGATACTCACATTATCATGGTGCTGGACAGACTGATGCTCGTTACGTGCTTGCCGGCTGCCACTGCGCCTCATGTTTACAGTGCTCGTGTCTATTTGCCAGCACAATATACTTTACATAGCGGATAGGGAAGATATTGCATTCCATTCAAACCGAGATTACACTGGAAACACATATTCGGGGACCTCATGTCCATATGTGTCCTTTTTTGTAGTGTTTAACGTCCGCTTTAACTACTGATGATACATGAATGAAGATGGAGCACCGGTGGAATGCGATGACGGTGGAAACCGGAGAACCCGGAGAAAACCCTCCCAGCGCCGCTTTGTCCACCACAAATCTCACACGCGGTCGCTTGGGATCGAATCCGGGTCGTCTAGGTGAGAGGTGAGCGGTCTAACCACTTGGCTACGGCGTGGCCTGTCATATGTGTCTGAATAGCATAACTTAAAAACGAAAAGTCAGTTAAATACCGAATTTGACATTTAAGTTCAGTAGCTACACAAAGATTTTCAAGAAAATCGACCACCCTTTACATGGAACATTTTTCAAAATTTTTGATTTTCTCAAAAATGGCTCCAATGATTTTTATTAAAGGGCCATTGTTTAAGATATTTTAATGACAAACGAAATGTATGTCTTGAATTTTCTGAGAATGGCTTCTTAAGATCACTTCATTTTGAATGACTTCTGTATAACTGGTAAACCGTAAAAGATAGACAAAAACAAACCGCACGATCTTATTAAAACACACAATTTAAGTCACATAATTTTTGTATAGTTAACCGTTTTTATATATTCCGAGTTATACTTTGTTTTAAGTTCAAACTGGAAGTATATTTCTTATCGTCTCTCTTTTGTTTACTCCTAGCAAGCTAAGAGAACTGAATTTCAGTTGTTTCACATAGTGAACTATTTTTTTAAAAGATTTCACTATGTGTATTCCCCTATTTACTTTCTTCAGAGAAGCAAGCAATAAAACAATTCTGCTAATATTTATCATGATGTAGATAAAAGTATCTTTTTTAAGAATTTTTGCAGGACAGCTAGAGAAAGTCATTTGAATAAAACATATAATATTTTTCCTTTCCATTGCAAGAGCTAATGTTTACAGATATTTTTAGTGGATGCTTCCTCTACTGCTATATAAAATAGAAAAGAGGAGCATTTTAAAAACTTCAAAAGTTATAAGAGTTATTGAATCTTTCGTGGCATCAGAAAAATATATCTTCGAAACTGTGGTTTTGAAATATGTGCCAAAGAAGCTCTGCTCTTTAGAGTAGCATCTTCCATCTCTTTCCAGGATTTATGTTCTTAGCATCAAGAACAGAACAGGGAAAAGTTTTATGAGATAAATCCTCCTTAAGGGACATTGGAGGGCAAAGGAACTCTCAATTGATTAAGGAACAAAGTAATGGTGGAGGGAGAGACAAGGAGGATAATTTGGCAATGAATTTTATCCATCTGAAATTATTTCTTGTGTCTATTTATCCCCATTAACATAAATGTTTCTAAAAAATTAATCTTCATAAATTTCTTAAGGAAAAGTGTGATGTGCTACATCACATGACCTTCTCTACAATTCTGTAACAACTATGCTCACAAAACTTTTATTATTTTATCTACTTCATACTAATTGGGATAAACATAAGCAGAATGGTTTTATTTCATATATCTTTGTAGATTTAAGGGAATAACGGAATACATTAGACTAAAGCGATACTCAATTCTTTTAATAGCTGCACACTATTGGATGGCCTTGTAATTCCGTTATATTTGCATGCCAAAAATGTAAAAAAAAAACGAATGACGACTTCTCAATTGACGAAATTAAACTATTTCGAAATTTAAACCAAAAAACAAGGAATATTGGGGAAATGGTTAATTGCACAAAGTATGTATATTTGGCATAAATTGTGTTTTAACGATCTGTACCTTTTTGTGTAGTTAGAAGTTTACCTCTTACAGTATGCCAGCTTCGGAGGCTATTTTCAAAAAATTCAAAATATACACTTCATTTCTCATATAAATATGTTTAATATTGGTTTTTAATTCAATCATAAGCACTTTTTGAGGAAATGGAACATTTCGAAAAGTTTTCAATGTAAAGAGTGCGAGAAATTTTCCTGGAAAGCTCGTGTAGCACCCTTGGAAAATACTTTTCTTAAATGCCAAGATTGATGCTAACCGATTTTTCACTTTTGAGCTATGCTGTTCATAGACACACACAACCAAAGGGCAGTGACCTAATGGTAAGCACCAGGGAACAAGTCTATGGGATTTTCCAATAGACTGGTACCGCTTTACTTACGCAAAGACGGAAGTGGATACGCCACTTGTGCGCGTCAACTCCATAGGGGATGATTACCGAAGACCTCGGTGGGTGCGACAGTTATCAGCTTATGCCTACTATCTCTCCAGGTTGGTGGTCGGAGGATATTAAGACGTCTCACAATCCCGCTCAGCATCACCGCCCAAACGCAACCAATCTACCGTGAGTTTCGGGAACCACTGCCCCGCCGAGTGCAACCCAATCCGAACAGTTCATTTTTCAGAAAGGAGTAACGTCAAAAGTACCAGGGCCACTTGGGGTTCGCAGCGCTCACACCGGAGCAGCTGAAGAGACCGTAACCCTCCCCCCATGGGAGAAAGACACACCAAAGAACATTTTGTAAAATGCTGATATTCCACGCACATGAGTTTCTTTGCCTGTTCTATAAACAAACTATCTCACCGACTGAGGTAAACACGAACTTGGTTTTTAAATTATCTCGGTGCAATACTTCCGGTGTAGACCGCGTCTTAAGGTTAATATTTGCCAACGTTTCGCCCCTCTAATGATGAAGCTTCCTCAGAGCTGACTAGGCGCGGTCTACATCGGAAGTTTTGGACCAAGATAATCTTAACTTTGGTTTCTAAATATGTAATACAGTATTTACGATACCGCTTGAGCCTTTACTCGGTATTTTCAAAATTTGGAAGGCTTTCAAACAGATGTAAAAGATAATACAACATCCAATATTTGGTTTGCACTTGAGTGAATACTAAATTTATTTTTTGTTTATTAATTAGAATACCACAGAATAATACGGAATTGAAGGTTTTGCGGATAAAAGAATAAAATGCCCTCTAAATCATTGTACAACTATTTCATTGATGACATGAGGAGTGGGTAAATAAAATTAATTAAATCGCCATTTTAGTTTAAAAAGTCGCTCTAAAGCGTCTGATAAAGCATGAAGTAATTACACAAACAGAGAAAATGACGTCTAGCGCAACATCATAAACTGCTAAATGATATTTGTGGCTATATGTTATGTCCAAATGTTTTAAATCGCTGGCCTGGGAATGGGGAAGCTCATATTTACCAGTATCTCTCCCTCGTTAGTAGTGTATTGATGCTAATGATTTGTGCATTTGGTCCCGTATTGAATAATTACAGAACTAAAGAGAAAGTACAAACGATTAATGTTTGATTATCTATAAATCACTCTTCATTTCGATAACAATTTCACTGCTGAAGGATACTTGTAGCCTATATAACATTTCCGGGGTTTGGCAGCGTATCATGTTGGGTTGAATGCCAGCAAAATTTTCCTCCGTTATTACGATTATTGCAGTGCTGTATGAGATTAAGAATATAAAGCGTAAAGCGAAGTATACCTATAAAATGTTCTAAGTCAGTGTACAATAGTTTCATGCCTTCCCTCTGTAGTGTGAGGGTAGCGTGTCTGCCTTTTATTCAATGTGTCCCGAGTTCGAATTCCGGTTAGGGTGAGTTACCCGGATAAGATTTTCTCTGAGTTTTCCCTTATACTGAGAAAATAAATGTCGAGCAATTTTAAGCGCCATAAACGCCGAAATCATTTGACATCATTTCACTGATTTCATTCATCGTCCGATATGACCTACCAGGTTAAAGGATGTTAAACTTAAAAACAAACAAAACATGTTTTCCATTGATATGAACTACTTTCAAAAGATTATTCCTCTCTCTACTTCATTCTAATCGAGATAAACATTAGCGTCATGGTCTTACTAAGTAGTTCATTATAAGCAAAAGGGAAATAAGAGAATGCACCCGGCTAGAGCGATAGTCAATTGTTTTCAAAGCAGTCACGTACGATTGTTATAAGTAATACCATAAGTAATTCCATGAGTGTTTTCGTCTCGATAATTCACGACCGGAGCGAAGTGACACCACGGTACTAACTAGTAATACTAGAATATATGGCAAATGTGATCCAAGTCAATGTATCGCTCAGCTGATTATTGGATCTCTTGGGCAGATTTTTATTATAAAATGTTTGGCTCCAACGTGATTTGAACACGCAACCTTCTGGTTTTGAGACAGTCGCGCTATCTCTGCACCACGTAGTCGGGATTCTGGTGACAAATTCCTTTCCCTTACCCCAGCTATGATATCCGGTTTACAAGTTTCACGGACCTTTGATATCAACGCTTTGTGCTTGCTAGGCAACTTCTCCTAAACGAATCATAGACTTCTGCAGAAGTACTAGGTGGAATGGAATTCTAGGCTCAGTGCTAGACAAGTGACGTCATACTGTCTTCATAGCATACATATTGTTCAGAACATGATGGTCCTGCCGCACTCTTCTTTAAAGGTTGCGGTTAGGGGGTTTGCGGTTGGAAACTAATCCTCGCTGTTGCCAAGTCTTCCACTTACTGGTCCATTGACTGAGGCGAGATTCTCGGCTAGTAAGCAGTGACTCCATGAAACAGATTTTACTAGTTGCCTCTCGCCCCTAGCACAGCTTCGTCTTTTGTTTGCTAAAGGTTATTGCCCAATGGAAGGGGGAGCGGTCCCATTTGAGGGCCATCATGTTTTGGCAAATAAACTATACTTTGGAAAACACCCAGTAGAATAATAAGCTTTTGAAAGAATAGAGATAAGTAAGTAAAAAGACATGTGAATGTAACACATAGGTTTTGTTAAGAATTTCACGGAAAGCTATTACCGAAAACATGAGGTAGTGATGAACATATAACTCATCTTTTCAGAGAAATATAAAATGATGTGAGTGATTGATTGAGAGGAAGGTTAATTGGAGCTCCACAAGTGTTAAGAATGTTCTCCGAGGTCAACATTCCGAACGTTTACATTCCTGCCGTCAATCAGCCGAGGTGAAGCATTATGCAGGGGGTGTATCGATTTTATTAAAAGTCTCTGAAGCTGAACACCTGTGTTCTGATGAGATTCCAGTGGTGGTGCATGTATTGTGGGGCGATAATCAATACAAAAGTGTGTGAAAGGCAGTACCAGGCTGCCATTTCTCGAAAAAAAAAAAAAAAAAAGTTAATTCTTGTTCCTGAAATACGGGAGAGGCGCTGCGCATTTATCATCCCCCAAGTCTTTGTTACGGCCAGGGTAAAGGGAGGGAACGTCATGATGCTAATGATGATGACTCTGCGCTAAGATTGTTCTGTTTTTTCTGTTAAAAGCTTTCAATTGTTACTGAGGATGAAGAAAATATTATAACATTCTGCCGCATTCGTCGCTGGGGTGTCTATTTTGAGTTAATTATGTCGAGCAAGAAAGTATTGACGGCCTCCGTGGTCGGTGGCCAATGTGCTGACTTTTCACCCGAAACGCCAGGGTTCGATTCCAGGCTGGGGCGTGGAATTTTTCTTTAACCAGACCCCATAGGGTCTGGAAATATGCATATGTGAGTGAGGTGTGTTTAGTGATATAAAAATGATAAACCTTTGTTCTAGGCCACCTACAGAAATATGAGTTGCTTCACAAGTCAGAGGCCCCGATATGACCAAACAAGTCAAACGGAGCTATACAAATGAAACAATAAAAATAAATAAAGTATTAGCATTACAAATACAAAATCATCACTATTTAAAGATATTTGGTAGTTAAATTTCCAGTTACTACAAATTTAACCAGTTAGTTGACATTCTTATCAAATGTTTGAAACACATAAGTATAAGAGATTCAATGTAATTTAATTAACCTTCCAAGAAAATATTTTTCCAAAAAAAAAAAAGAAGAAAACGAGTCAAACGTACTTCTTTACAATCAAATATTTTCCTCTTCATATCAAAATCCTAGGCTTCCAGGAGAAGTGAGCCCTTCAATCTTTTTCCCGGTTGTCCCAGGGAATTTTTCCTGTAGCAATATGTCTTGTAAAATTTTTGGTATTCTATCCTCGTTAATTCGTGATACATGGTCATGCCATTTCAGGTTTCTCCTTGTAATCCAGTCGCCTATTGGTAGAATATCACATATTCCTGATACTATAGTCATACTAGTTTCCTTAACATAGTCATATTACTTAAGTTTACAGTATTTATTTACTTTTGACGAATCCGATCTTGTTTCCGAGACATATGAAAATAGATGGTACTTCAGATTTATAGATCCTAACGTTTATATTTGTTATCAGATACACATATATATTTTTTTTTCTTCTAAGTATATTTTTGAGAATATCAGAATTAAAGTATTTTCAAGTAAAGCCTAGCTTGAGGGTAAGCTCTCCTGCTCTGGTTTCTTTCCTTACGTTCTTTACTAGCAGGTAGAGAAGTTACTTATTGAATTCTACCCAAAAATGTATGTCGAGATTTCCCCTGAATCCAAAAAAAGAGCATTTTTAGAAAACTTTCCTTTTGTGTATGTGAGGGTGGGGGTATTTGATGTGTCTGTGGACAACATAAACGAAAAGTCCATAAGTATCTAACATGGTATATAAGTTCAGCAACTTTCAAGAATGCGACAAGAACATTTTTAAGAAAGTTTCGAAACCCCAAACTACCCTTTACATAGACACATTTTTAAAAAGTTTTATTTTCTCAAATATGCCTCAATCAATTTTGATTACAATGCCACATGGCTGTTAGATATTTTCATAACAAATAAAAATATATAACTTGAACTTTTAGAGAATAGCTTCTGAAGCTTCAGTATCTTTCAGGGAGCGACACGAAGATTTTCAAGAAAGTCTCGCCACCTCAAACTACCCTTTACAGGGAAATTGTTTCGTAAATATTGATTTTCTCAAAAATGGCTCTAACGATTTTGATTAAAATATGTTCATCACAAATAAAATCTTTAACTGAATTTTCTGTGAATTGCTTATGAAGCCCTCTTCTTTTTGGAATTTTGCATAACTAATAAACTGTAAGAGATAGACAAAAAGTATACATATATATATATAGTTAAACACAATTATTGTTATATGCATTTTTGGAGGTGATCATTTCTGATAATATTCCTTGACATTGACCTCAATTTTGCAATATTTTAATTTTTCTCAAATGGGAAGCCGTTATACTTTTTCTTTCTCCTAGTGAAATCAAGAGAACGAATAACATTTCAAGAGGATTACAAAGCAACCGGCTTTTAAAGGATTGTATTATCATCTAAACCTAATTGTAAAACTACAAGCTTATACGGTATAAAATATATTTGCCAATGTTTTTCTGGATTAATGTGAAATTTAAAGAATAATAAGCTTTTTAAACCATAAATTATTTATTGAAGAATAGGAAAAAAGGCATGTTAATATAAGACACATATACAACAAGTATATTAAAAAAAATTCCGAGGCTGCGCTTTCCGGTTTCCTCACTACTCATTCCAACCTACTTCATAATCACGTTTCCTGTCTACATTTAACTGCCATTTCATATCATATTCTTCTCAATCACCCATCCTAGCTGGCCGAGTGGTTAGACCTCTTGCATTTCACCTAGACGGCCCGGGTTCAATCGCAAGCGACCTCATGTGGGATTTGTGGTGGACGAGTTTTCTCAGGGTTCTCAAGCCCCCCCCCCCCGCCTCCATCGCTTTCCACCGGTGCTTCATCTTCATTCCAGTAACATTAGTGTCATCGCCTGCTGTATCAGATAGTAAAAGTGAGCGTTAAACACTATCAAAAAACAAAAACAAAAAAACAACCCAGCTGCTCTTTCTGATCCAGAGTCCCTCTGCCCCTCAACAGTCATCTGACACTGTGGGGTGAAGGTCCTACATACCAGGAGCATAAACAGCGAAAGAAGTATTGCATCCATCCAACACACACAAACGCACGCGCGTGGAAATTTTTCCAGGACAGGAATTTGTTGGAATAGCTGTGACCTCAACTCCAGGAACAATAAAGCATTCCTTATGTGGACAGAACACAATGCGCATGCGTGAGAACAGTAGCATTTAGCGGCACACATTAATTACATGAGATTCAGGAGTATTTAAATGAGATAACACAAACGCAAAACCAGAACAACTGCAACTACAGCAGTGGTGAATATTGTTTGAGCATGAGACCTCCATTTTCGTTTCCTCTTAAGAAAACAAACTCTGATTATTTTGTCTCCCCCTTTTCATTTTATTGTTGTTGTAACATATAATTTGTGAGCTAGCCTTCTCCTGCCCTGAAGCAAACTGGAAAGCGACAAACAAGAAATTGTGACTATATATTTTGTCCGCCTTGTTATATTGCATACATTGTATGCTTTTCTGGAAATTCCACATAATGGAAATATGCAAAACGTGGTAAAATGTTTTATTTATCTTAATAAGACTTAATATGTGTGTTTCCATTAGCAGTTTATTAACTGTTTATTATAGTTTATTTTGATGTTTTCATTTAACATCTATTGTCATATCGGGGCTTTGCATTAGAAACATCTCGTTGTCTGTAGGTTGGGTACGTTGGGTTTAAATCGTTTTATTTTCCTCAAACGCGCATTCACTCTCACATACATACTTCCAGACTCTGTGGGGAATAATTCTAGTTAAAGAAAAATTCCCCGCCCAAGCCAAGAATCGAACCCGGGACTTCCGGTGAGAAGCCAGCTCGCTGGACACTCTAGCACGGTGGCACTCTAAAGTTTATTCCATTGTCATTTAAACTATGGTATTTTGCACTGGAGTAGCAGCGGGGAAGCCAAACAATTATTTTTGCTCCAGAAGAAGGCTCTTAGAATAATAAAAAAGTGTGATTCTTGCCAACATTGTGGACCTATTTTTAAAGAATTTGGAATTTTAACTGTGGCATATCTGTATGTATTAGCATGCTTGAATTTTGTATCTGCAAAAGACAGACGAGTTAGTTTTTTCCGACATGTCCATTATACAAGGAGTAAAAATAATATGGTAGCACCTAAATTTTTACTGCAGACATCTCTAGATCCTCATCTTTTTCTCAGATTGAAATTGTATGATAATCTACCTTAAATATAAGAGAAGTTTAAATGTAAATTCTTTTAAAATTAGTGTTAAAATAGAATTAAGCGACTTAATTGTTATAACATATAATAATATTCAAATATAGATGTATTTTAATGACTTACTCTCGTAACCTATTGCATTTCATGTATACCAAATAGTGAAAACATTACCACTATCTCTATCATTTCTACTGCTTTTAAAAACTGTACAGAGTGAACAAATCTTGTGTTCCAATCACAGGACTTGATATATCTGTTTTGCTATTCTTACAGAATATTATTATTTTATCTACATTATGTTATTCAAAATAAACATTAGCATAAATGGACTTATTACTTACTTTCCTATAAGTGGAAGGGAAATAAAAAATGCATTAGGCTAACGTGATATTCGGCCTTACCGTGTGAGAAAAGTATAAGTATTTTAATATAGCCAATAAGCAGGAATATCTAGGAAATGGTTAAATCCACAAAAATGTATATGACAAACTCTGTGTTTTAACGAGATATGCAGTTTTATGCAATAGGTTTTTGTCTGTTTCTTAGATTTACCAGTTATGCAAAAGTCATTCTGAGTGTAGAGGACTTCAGGGGCTATTTCCAAGAAATTTAGGATATTTTTTTTATTTGCATTGTGAACATCTTTAATACGCAGAATTTTAATCATAATCGTTAGAGGCGTTTTTTAGAAAATACAAAATGTCGAAAATGTTTCATGTAAAGAGTAGTTTGGGGGGCGGGGTTCACTGAATATCTTCGTGTCGCATACTTGGAAGACACTAAACTTAAACACCGAATTTGGCATGTAACTAACTTTTCGTTTTTGAGATATGCTGTCCATCCACACACACACACACACACACACACACACACACACACACACAGAGAACTTTTTCTCTTTTGGATTCAGAGGTATCGAAATTTAGGATGGTATACAATAACTTCTCTCTCTACTAGGTACATTTTACATGCCTGCTAGAGAAAGTAAACATTCTGATGAGTTACATTTGCATGAGTTCCTCTAACCATTCTTCAACAAACCTTTATACAAACACTAGGTGCTGCAGCGTAACCGGCTGGTTAGACTATTCGCATATTGGTTCGATTCCAAACGACGTATTTGGGATTTATGGTGGACAAAGCGGCGCAGGGGCGAGTTTTCTGCAGATTCACCTGTTTTCCCCGCCATCGAATTGCATTTAGCATCATCTCATCGCCTGCAGTGCCTATGTAGTAAAACTGGACGTTAAACATTATAAAAACCACAAACGCTAGTTCTTCTGCCTATTTACACTGTACATGCGGGATAGAGAAAGTAAAACTTCAATGCCATAGCCGTCATTTGAACCACGGATCTCCCGATCTCTAGTCGGTTGTTCTAACCACCGAGCTACCATGGCAACATGCTGATATAAAATTAAATTCCTCAATTGACTCGCCTGTTTCGCGGTAAACCACAAGGTGATCTCAAATTGCGACTTACACTGTCCTAAGTACTTTAGATCACCTTGCGAAACATGCGAATTCTGTTTATTCGGAAGCAATTTAAAAGCAATTTAGCTATCTTTAAAACACACAATTTATTTTATGCAACCATTTTTTTACCATAAGCTATTTCCCAGATATCTATTACTGATGATTCGAATTGTTCAATACTTGCCCCATTCCTTCAAAGTCCTTTCGATATCTGTTGTTTCTCGCGATTACATTGAGAGAGTTGAGAATTTTAAGGCCAATATAAATAGCTTTCAGTTGTTAAACATCGGTTGTATTTTAATTATTTTCTCTACACGTACTATGTAAACAGTGTATAGAGAAGGTATTACATTCAACATAAAAATTTAATACCGAGATATCACAAAATATACGTTTTAGGGTCCCCTGTATTAAAAAAAAAGCATTTTCACAAGAAGAAAAAAAAAACCGTGTGTGTGAGTGTGTCTGTCTGTCTGTCTGTGAACACGACAATAAGATACCGAACTTGGTATTTAAGTTCAGCATCTTCCAGGGATGCGACACGAAGATTCTTAGAAAAATCCCCCCCACACCAAACTAACCTTTACATGGAACATTTTTCGAAAATTTTATTTTCTCAAAAATGGCTCTAGCGATTTTGATTAAAATATTGTATAGTAAAGATATTTACCTGACAAATAAAACGTATATGTTGAATTTCCTGGGAATAGCCTGTGAAGACTACTTTATTCTGGATAAATTTTACGGAAATGTGCATAACTGCTAAACCGTAAGAGATGGACAAAAACTTACCACGCAAAAAAGTAGAGCACATTAAAACACACAATTTATATTATGTATATGTTAAATTCATTTATTTCCTGGAGTTGATCTTTTTGAGATATTCCTTGTTTTTTTTTTTTTTTACAATTTTCTCATACAGAATTTGTTAACTCCTGTCTATACAAACAAATGAATTTCAGTCACATAGCAACCAGCTTTTGACTATCACTTTAACCTATGGTACTCCCTTATTTCGTTTCTACTTTCAAGGAAGCAAGTAATAAGACTATTTCTGCTATTTTTTTTTCTCGATTAGCATAATAGAAGCATAATCTTTTTAACAATAATTTGTTGCAGAGATATAGAAAGTCAGTGAATGGACAACATCAGATTTTATTCTAATACGAAATGTATACAGTTTATGTAAGGTTTATCTGTATACAAATAAAATAGATAAAATATCACCTTTGATAAAAATAGTCTTTACACACACACCAATAAAGGACGAGTAGGGAAAGTCTTGTGAATGTAGCGCAGTAGACTTTTTCTTTGTTTTTTTCAGTAGCTAGTTACCTACTCATTTAGGAGTTAAGGAACAGGGAAAGAACTATCATTTAGTTTTAGCAAAAGAGTTTCTGTCCAAACAGCTCGAAAGTACTTAAAGGCATGTGAGGCCAAAGTGTCACCATATGTTTGTGTTGATGGGGACGCTTTCAGTCATTTTATACCCAGTGTAGTTAAGAAAGATTCATTGCTGCAGGAAGTTGTAAAAATCTAGTAACTCTTCTTTCTAGATGTGCTGAAGTTCCTTAATGAAAGGAGTTTCTACCTTCTCTATAACGTACACATATACTAGGTAGAGAAAGTGTTGCATTTCGTCCAAAAAATATTCAAAAATATCACTATATACTCGTTTTGAAGTTCTTAACATGTAGAAGCATTTTAGATAAAGACTTCTATGTGTGTGTGTGTGTTCACGCGCGCGTGCCCGTGAGCCCATGTGTGTGTCCGTGTGTGTATGTGTAAGTGTGTCTGTGAACAGTAAAAGTCAAAAGTGAAAAATCAGCTAAATACCACAGTCTATATTAAGTTCATCATCTTCCAAGGCGGCATGGAAATAAAGAAACTATCCTTAGCATGGAATATTTTTCGAGAATCTTGATTTTCTCAAAAATATATCTAAGGATTTTGATGAATAAATCATTTGTTTAAGACATGTTCATGACAAAGGAAATGTATATTCTGAACTTTCTGGTAATAGCTTCTGAATGGCTTTTGCATAACTGGTAAACGATAGATAAAATCTTACTATTTAGCAAAGTAAATCACAATAAAGTACACAATTTATGTCAAATACTGCGTTGTGTAATTTAACATTTCTGAATATTCCTTGTTATTGGTTTAAATGTTCCAATACTTATACTTTATAGGAATCCGTTTTTTCCCCCTTTTCTTTCTTCCTCTTTCCTGGTGGCACAAAAGGAACGGAATTTCAAAGATGGAAGTTCTTTGTAAATATTTGACTATCGCTTCAACCTAGTGTATTTCCTTCTTCCCTTTGTATATATAAAGAAGCATGTAGTAAAATCATTTATACAGAAGTTCTATCTCGGCTAATATGAAGTAGGTAGAAAAGTAAGTTTTTATTGTTTTTTTTTTTTTTTTTTTTTTTTTTTTTTTTTTTTTTTTTTTAAGAATTAACGCCCATTAACCGGAGAGGCCATATACGGCGAATTAAATTTGTTAATAGGTTAATGTAGAGTTTTTGACTGAACTTGCGGCTCTATTTCGGGGAATTTCTTGCGCTGTTACTAACAGTTTTTCCTTCATTATTCCTCCGTGTGCCGCCTAAACAATTAACATGAGGTCTTTGTACATAGGTTTATATATTGTAAGATCATGTGTTCCAATGTAATAGTGCATTCATACAGTTATAATACCAAAATGTTGGCGCACTTTAGCACACAAAAGCCTCAGGTATGATTTCTATATGCAGTATGCCCTTGTAGAGAAGTGAGGCAGCAATTTATAGATAGATTCCCTGCTGATCGTGTGCCTCGCAGAGAAACGTTTCGTAACTTTGTGAGTAAATTTAGAAAAAGGGGCTTTTCTTGATTAGGAACCAAAGCTAAATCGCATGTTTCCAAAGAGGAAAATCTCGGAGTTATCACAGAAAAATTAGAAAAAAATTCCAAAGAAAACGATTGTATGTAGGAATCAGAAATTTTGCCAACCTCGGCTTGGACTGTTATCGAAATTTTAAAATTAAAATCTGTATGTAAATCCAATCCAGTATCAAAACCACACGATGATTGAGTTGAGATAATTTCTGTGTGTTGAAGTTCGTTCTATTGGCCCGTTTTATTTTTATTTCTTTATTATGTATAATATTTAGGGGAATTATTGTATTATACCCCAAATTTCGGAACCAACATTTTATCGGAAAAGCATGTTTAGAGGACCCCTGAATCCCAAAATAGCATGTTCTAAAAAGTGTCCAAAAGTGTGTGTAACCGTATAGCTCAAAAACGAAAAGTCGATTTATAACCAAATTTGGTATTTAAGCTCAATCTCTTTAAAGGATCCCAAACTAAGATTATTCATTAAAATTCCATCAGCCCAAGCTACTCTTTACAAAGAAGATTTTCGGAATTGTGGATAACCTCAAAAATGTCTCTAATGATTTGTATTAAATTATCATATATTAAAGATATATCACAAATAAATGTTAAGTATATCTTAAATTTCTTGAGAATAGTCTCTGTAGCCCTCTTCATTTTCGATGGCTTCTGTATAACTGGTAAACAGTAGGATATAGACAAAATTATAAAAATGTACACCTCGTTTAAACACACAATTTGGGTCAAATACATTTTTTTAGGAGTTTGGCATTTAAGAGTATTCCTAGCTTTTGTTTAAATTTCTCAATAGTTTTGTCAAATGAAAAGTCGCCATTTTTTCATTCTGGTTATGCAAGGAGAACAAAATTTTGATTCCATCACAAAGCGACTGGGTTTTAAAAGATTTGGCTATCGCCTTAGTCTAGTGTACTCCTTTATTTCCAACATATCTAAAGTAAAAATCAAGATAAACATTTTCAGAAATTTTTATTGCATAAGCATAAAGTACATATAGAGAACATATTTTTTTGTAAAAATAGTGTTCTGAAGAATAGGTATACAAAGTTATGTGATTTGCCATTATAGCTGGATTTTAAACTGATATTTATTATTTACAGGATTATCCCTTAATCCTAATCGATTAAAAACTCAATTCTTAACAATATTTGTAGGAGTTAACTTAGCATTTTTTCCTCAACACTACTTAGGTTTAGCTGGTACGCCTTGAAGCACCAGATACATTTTTACTGAAGAAGAATGGTTTTATTAACATATCTATAAGAATTATCACCCCGGTATTTGTGTATTGAAATTTAAAATCAACAAGAAACCGATCTTTTAAGTGGCTCGCTTGGACACCAAATCATAATTATTCATTGCCAACATTAGATAAGGAATAACTCTATAAGAAATCAAAAGAATCAGGAAATTTCCCGTGAATACCTGCCGTGTACTTCTTCCTACACACGTGCTCTCATATACGTGCTCGTCTTTTGTCTAACAAGCCGCAGGATTTCCTCAATTAAGTGAATATCGTTGAGCGTTCATGAAAATTGCTTGCCTCCGCGGGAAATGGTATTCTCAATATTCCTTCAGAATTCATAAGCTAATGGATTCTGCAATTAGCTACTCACGCTCCGCCTTGTGCATTTCGTGCTCTTAATTCTGCACATACCGCCAGGTTCAAGAGAAGGGGACAGAAGCTGTGAGGAGAAAAGAAAGAATGAATGAAAAAATAGCTCATGTGTTACATTCACACGATTTTCTCTACCTATTCTGCAACTAACTGTTCTTTTAAAAGATTATTCTTCTATCTACTTCATGCAAATCAAGATAAACATTTGTAGAAATGGTTTTATTACATATCTCCTTAGTGGTAGACCCGGAAATAAGAGATTACACCAGACTAAAGTGACAGTCAAATGTTTTAAGATAAGGTGTCTATGTGATGGCTTTGAAATATCATTCTCCTTGCATAACCAGAAGGAAAAATTAATTATAATTCCCTAAACCACAAAAAATTAGAAAACCCTTGGCGTATTTTGCGCGCATGATTGTGCCTGTTAATAGCAAAACTCAGAAGTATAAAAAGTCAGATAAATACCAAAATTACTATTTAATTCAGTATCTTTCAAGCATGCGACAGTAAAATTCCTCATGAAAAACTACCTTTAGCATAGAACATTTTCAAAGCTTTTGATTAGCATGAAGCAAAAGGAAGAATAAACTTATTAATAATAATAATTGGTCAAAGAGATATAGAGAAAGTCATGTGAATGGATCACATCAGATTTTTTTTTTTTTTGGTTAGAATTCAATACCTTCTCTTTGTACTATGTACATAGTACTTTACCATCCCGGTCGGTTCTGCAACACTATTATTACGTATGCTTCATGGCAGTGTTTGAAAGCCGTATATACGCGAATTTGAACTATAAGTGAAAGCAAGCCGGTCCGCTAAAAGTGCCGCATTTAGCCGACGAGGGACATGGCCAATAAAAAGTATCCGGTACATGTGTTAGCGATGTGGGTGTCGCAGAGTTAACTATCTCCAAGTGTCAGGAACCCGCAGCATCTGTCGCCTTACTTAGGCTTATCTGTCATCAGCTTAACACCGAAATACACCAATATCTACTCTCATTTACATACGTGCTCTACGTGCTCTCTTCCTTAGACAATTGTTTCAAGTATTAAACATTACTTTAACGTAATACCTCTGTGAACAAATATTTTGAAAAATTAGAAATATACTTTTTGTATAATAATACAATATATATTCTAAACATCAAGAAAACATGCACCGTTTTTGCTTTCTCTAGCAGTATGTATAAAAATGTACATTGTAGTCTACCCAAAACTTCGATGTTTTGAGGTCCCTTGAGTCTGAAAAAATATTTTTTAGAAAAAGATCCGTGTATGTATGTGGACAGCATAGCTAAAAAGCAAAAGACCGTTAAAAACCAAACTTGTTATTTATGTTTAGTATCTTCCAAGAATACACACGAAGATTTTCAGGGAAATCTCCGCACCACAAGCTGCCGTTTACATGAAACAAATTATCCAAATATACTTTTTGAACTTTCTGAAAATTGCCATTGAAGAGCTCTTCATTCTGAATGAATTTTGCAGTATTAATAAACCGTAAGAGATAGTCAAAAACTTACTACACAAAAAACGTAAATCTCGTTAAAACACATAATTTTTATATAGGGTTTTCTTGTAGTGTCGACCGTTTTCGAGATATTTGTTGTTATTGGTTTCAATTTTAAACTACCTAACTTTACTCAAGGGACCATGCAAAGCAGCCAAACCTCAAATGTTTCACAAAGCGACCAGTTTTTAAAAGTTTTGGCTATCGTTTTGGCCTAGTGTATTCCCTTATTTCCATTGTACTTACAAGGAAGCAAGTAATAAGACCATTTCAGCTAATGTTTATCTCGATTAGCATGACGAAGATAAAAGATTGATCATTTATAAGAATAGTTTATGTATGAAACAGCTAGAAAACGTTATGTGAATGGAACTAATCAGATTTTTTTCTATTACGAGTATGGTAATATGTTGATAATCAGACACTAAATTGAACAATGATTCCTAAGGTGTCTATAAATAAATACAGCATATAGATTTTTAAACAGTTGACGATTGCTTCAGTCTCCTTTTATTTCCTTGCAGCTTTAATGAACTGCACCGTATAATGAAAGAGAACTTTATCTCAATTAAAATGAAGTAGATAGAAAAATAGGGTGATTGAAGAATGCTTCGGAAATAAATACATATTAGTGTATAGAGAAAACTATGTTTATGTAATACGTACGATTATTGATTTAATTGTTTTTAACACAAGTCGTGTGTAGCACAGGAGATGGATAAATAGAGTCAGACTGAATGGTATGGTTGCCATGGTAGCTCAGTGGTAGAGTAACTGGCTAGAGACGGGAGATCCGTTGTTCAAATCCCTGCTATGGCATTGAATTTTTCAGTCTGACTCTACCTATCCAACTCCTGTCCTACACACGGCTTATGTTAAATCAATACTAATTGACCGCAATAGTTGGCTGTATTATGAATTCTGGGATTCACAGTACTTATAACATTTTAAGTCGCCATTGGGGCATGTCATCTCAAAATAATTTGAGATACCTTGTGGTTTACCGGGAAACATGCGAGTCAGTTGGGAAATTTAATGGCATGATAGTTCAATGTCAGAGCACGGCCGCGCCGTGGCCGAGTGGTTAGATCACTCGCCTCTCACCTAGACGGCCTGGGTACGATCCCAAGCAACCGCATGTGAGATTTGTGGTGGACAAAGCGGCGCTGGAGCGGGTTTTCTCCGGATACTCCGGTTTCCCCCGCCATCTCATTCCGCCGGTGCTCCATCATCATTCCTGTATCATCAGGGTCACCGCCTGCGTTGAGAGATCTGTGGTTTAAATCCCGGCAATGGCATTGAATTTTTCAGTTTGACTCTACATATCCAATGTATGATGATGATGATTATTATTATTTCTATTATTATTATTTAAGAATTGTGTTTTAAAGCAAAACATACTTGATTTTAAACACTTTTCATTATACGGCTTATACCTGCCTCCCTCCCCCAGTTAGACCCATAAATCAGAAAGTTTAGATACTGATATTTCTTTGTCAGTTTTGCAGGAAGACAAAACTGTTCCAATGAAGACTCAAAAGTCCATGTTGCACACAAGAGATGAATGAAGTGCATGACCTTTGTGTGGCTTTGTGCCAGAAGGCAGGCAAAATGTCAGTACCATCGACCACCCAGTTACCTTGCCATCCTCATAAGCACTTAGCCTTGGGTGTGCTTCACATAAGCTCACGCATTTAGCCACTCATCCAACACAGGGTGTCATTTTCAAAAGACTCATCATAAAACTCTACCTGTGCATTTCAACTCTGTATCCTCAAGAGCTCTCCCATAGATTATTATTATTGAATCTCCATTTAGTTAACCCTATTTTACAAAAGTATATAATATAACATCATATAACAACTTAATATACAATATTTTTTTTTTGGTAGTGTTTAACGCCCGCTTTAACTACTTATGGCACCGCAGGCGGTGACACTGGTGATACATGAATGATGATGGAGCACCAGTGGAATGCGATGGCGGGGGAAACCCGCCCCAGCGCCGCTTTGTCCACCACAAAATCTCACATGCGGTCGCTTGGGATCGAACCCCGGCCGTCTAGGTTAGAGGCAAGTGGTCTAACCACTCGGCCACGGCGCGGCCATTAATATACAATAGCATACAATAACATAATTTACAGTAAAATAGCACATTAAATCTGATGTGTTCTATTCACATGACTTTCTCTAGCTGCTCTACAAACAAACTTCTTGCAAACGATTATTCTTTTTTCTACACTATGCTAATCGAGATACATTAGCAGAATGTTCTTATTACTTAGTTCCTTATAAGTAGAAGGGAACTAAAGGAATGCGCTATGCTAAAGTGATAGTCAAATGTTGTAAAAGCCATTGTTATGCCATTGTCATTGAAAATTGCTTCTTTGCTTGGCCAGGAGCAGAACAATAGAAAAACGGACACTTTCTGTCTGACAAAAGTATGAGTACGACTGCCTCCGTGGTCGAATGGTCAGCGAGCTGACTTTTCACCTGGAGGTCCCGGGTTCAATTCCCGGCTGTGGCGGGGAATTTTTCTTTAACCGGAATTATTCCCTATCCCCCATAGAGTCTGGAAGTGTGAATGTGCGTATGTTTAGTAATATAAAGTTTAACCTAATGTTCTGAACCTACAGTTTCACAAGTGAAAGCCCCCGATATGACCATTGATGTTAAAGGGGTCTATATAAATGAAGCAATTAAAAAAGTATGAGTACTTTACAAGTGAAACTAATAACAAGGAATATCTCGAAAATGGCCAAATCCATGAAAAAAATGGATATGACATAAATTGTGTACTTTAACGAGATCTACATTTTTTGTGTTGTAAATATTTGTCTATCTCTTTCGCTTTACTAGTTATGCAAAATTCAGCAAAATTCATCCAGAATAAACAGGTCTTCAGAAGCTATTCACAGAATATTCTAGATATATATTTTATTTGGCTTTAATATGATGTCTTTTAATCAAAATCGTTAGAGCCATTTTTGAGAAAAACAAAATTTTCGAAACTTTTTCAATGTTAAGGGTAGTTTGGGGTGGGAGATTTTTCTTAAAATCTTCATGTCGCATCCTTGGAGGATACTAAATTAAAGACAAAGTTTGGTATTTAACGGTATTTTCGTTTCTGAGCTATGCTGTCCACAGATAGACAAACATACACATGGAACTTTTTCTGGAAATGCTTTTTGGATTCAGGTGGTCGTAAAACATGTATTTCTGGCGAAATCGCGGTGTCAACTTTGGGTGGAATGCAATACTTGCTCTATACACTATGTACATAGTACGTGTAGAGAAAGTAAAAATCTGATGTGTTCTATTCACATGACTTTCTCTAGTTGTTCCTCAAACCAACCTTTTATTCAAAAGATTAATCTTTTATCTACATCATACTAATCAAGTTAAACATTAGCAGAATGAGTCTTATTGCTAACTTCCTTGTAAGTAGAAGGGAAATAAGAAATAAAGCAATAGTCAAGTCCTTTAAAAGCCGGTCACTATGCGAAACAATTGAAATTCAATTCTCTTTTCTTGCCTGGAGTAAGCAAACGAGAAACGAGAAGAAAGATGTCTTCCCGTTCGAGAAAAGTTTAAATGCCTTAAAATTGATACCAATAATCTGAAATATCTCGAAAACGGTTAACTCTACAAGAAATTGCATTTTACATTAATCGTGTGTTTTAATGAGATCTACATTTTTTGCTCAGCAAGTTTTTGTCTATCTCTTACGGCTTGCGAGTTATTCAAAAGTCACCCAGAATGAAGAGGTCTTCAGAGGCTATTCCCAGAAAATTAAAGATATACATTTCATTTGTCATAAAAATATCTTAAGCATAAAGTATTTTAATCAAAATCATTAGACCTATTTTTGAGAAACTCAAAATTTTCGAAAAATGTTCCATGTAAAGGGTAGTTGGGGGTGGGGGGATTTTCTCGAAAATCTTCGTGTCACATCCTTGGAAGATACTCAACTTAAATGCCAATTTTGATATCTTTTAGCTATGCTACCCACACAGACACACACACACACAGACACACACGAACTTGTTTGTAAAAAAATCTTTTTGGAATCAGGGCCTCAAAACATGTATTTTCGGTGAATTATCGGAATCGAATTGCAATACCTTCTCTATACTACTCTATGCACATAGTATGTATAGAGAAAGTAAAAAGATAATTATCATATTTGATTCAACAATATTCATACTGTAAAGAGAACCTAGGATAAAGTTTTAAGTTGAGAAAATATAACATTAAAAGACTTTTCAAACTCTTTTAATTAACGATTAAATTTTAAAATATGTTGTAGTGGTTTATAATCCTTATTACAATTGTTTAAATGTGCAATTAAATAAAATATACTTCAGTGAAAAACAGCAAATCTGTGAAACACAGATGAAACACACTCTCGATAGACACAGGGAAAATAGTTATAACATTTATTTTAAATCGCTCAAAATAATTTCAGAATTTACCATTTCCAGAAAGAACATGTGTGAAAATATGTTTGGTTATAAACCTTCTACATTCAAGTATATCTTGAACAGTATTAAAGAACAGCCGTCTAGTCAATGCGTCAGTATTGCTGGTAATCCACTCTTCATTCCATTTTTCCACCATTTGAATGTTACATAATCTTTCACTATGGCATATGGGATACTTGCTATATTTGTATTCTGTAGCTTCTTTACGAGAGCAGCCTCCTTTGCAAGTTGATCAGCTCCTTCAACCCATAGATGGCGACACGTTGAATTATTGCAAAAGCGTTTTCTTTCCAGATACAGTCTATCAAACAAGAAACGTCTAAACCCCGTTTCTTAGATCTAGAGAGTGGAAGTTTAAGATATAAAAAGGACTATTTTAGGTGCTTGTAATAAACACCTAAACTGTTGTATTTAACTCCATAAAATTAAAGATCTGATGTGTTCCATTCACATAACTTTCTCTTGCTGTTCTACAAACTTCTTATAAAAGATTATTCATGTTACTACATCATGCTAGTCTTATAAGCATTAGCAGAATGTTCCTATTACCTAGTTCCTTATATGTAGAAGAGAACTAAAGGAATGCACTATGCTAAAACGAAAGTCAAATGTTTTAAAAGCTGTCGATATGCGATTATCATTGAACACCAAATCTTTGCTTGGCCAGGAGTAAAATAAAGAAACACGGATGACTTCCTGTCTGAAAAAAGTATAATTATTTTCACATTGAAACCAATAACAAGGGATATTTCGCAAACGATTAACTCTCCAATAAATGTATATGACACATATATATTTTGTGTCTTAAGATATTTATATTTTGTGTAGTAAATTTCTGACTGTCTCTTACAATTTACAAGTTATACAAGATTCATCCAGAATGAAGAGGTCTTTAGAGGCTATTCATTGAAACGTCAAGATATACGTTTCGTTTGTCATGACAATATCCTTAAACATTTTAATCAAAATCGTTACTGAGTTTTGAGAAAATCAAAAGTTTTGAAAAATTGTTCCATGTAAAAAGTAGTTGGGGTGGAGGATTTTCTTGATAATCTTCGTGTCGCATCCTTGGAAGATACTGAACTTAAATACCAGGGTTGGTATTTAACGGACTTCGTTTTTGAGCTATGCTGCTTCCGTACACACACACACACACACACACACACGCACACACAGATATCTTTCGAACATTGCTTTTTTTAGATTCAGGAGGGCTCAAAACGTGTATAATATAATATATATTATTTCTCACATAAATACCTTAAATATGAGAGATTTAATAAAAATCGTTAGAGCCATTTTTGAGATATTCAAATTTTCTGAACTTTGTGAAGGGTAATTGAGGATGGGGGAATTTTATTTTTTTAAATCATGTCCCATCCTTGCGAGATACTGAACTTAAATATCAAATTGGCATTTAACGACTTTTCGTTTTTAAGCTAGCTACCCACAGCCACCCATACATGGACCCTTTTCTAAAATGCTTCTTTGTATTTAGGCGGTCCCAAAACGTATATTTACAGTGA
Organism: Hymenopus coronatus; assembly: GCA_030762935.1. Lineage (NCBI taxonomy): Eukaryota > Metazoa > Arthropoda > Insecta > Mantodea > Hymenopodidae > Hymenopus > Hymenopus coronatus. The sequence goes on from CM060897.1 coordinate 37,843,202, forward strand.
AATCTCGGTATCGTATTTTTGGATGCAATACATAGTACTGTAGAGAAAGTAATTAATTATATACACAGCATGTATATTGGTAGTGAAAGTTGTGGTTTTGCCTCGTTATCAGTTTGCTACTCAGTTAAGGAATGTTTGCTGCGTCCCGAAGCGAGACATCTCGTGAATGTGAGGGAATCTCTCGATAGTAAACATCCAGCACGTTTAAAGGAAGCTAGCTCTAGGGACGGATGAGTTACAATGGAAGAAGCGTCGGCCGATCTCTGGCAGTCGCAACAAAGAGCGACAGGAGTCACGTGACAGCCCGTATCGATTCCAGCATCGCGTTTTCCCGCAAAGCGAGGAGAAGGGCGGACCCGCACTTTCACTTCCGTCAACATACCCGCGCGGGGCAACAGACTTCGCTCCAGCCTCGTAAAGAATTCATATTTTACTTGTTTGTATAATATGTTTGCTTTCTCTACTACTTAGCTAGTAGGTAAGCGGAAATATTTTATTCCACTAAAAATTCCGACTTCAGATTTCACCGAAATTACATGTTTTAATGTCCCCTGAATCCAAAATATGTTCGCGCTTATATCTGAATAACAACCAAGAAACAAAGATCAATAAATACCAAACTTTGTATTAAGAAGTGTATTCAAAAGATACGAGAAATATTTTTAAAAGCTATATCCCTACCACAAATTACTCATTGCATGGAAAATGTTTCGGTTTTTTTTTTAAACGCTAACAATTTTGATTCAAAAACGATCACAAATCAAAACTAAATCTTGATTTTTCAGAGAAAAGTATGTGAAGCATTCATCATTCTGAAGGACTTAGTAGGAAAAAAATTTGATGTGTTCCATTCACATGATTTTCTCCACATCTCTGTAACAAATTATTGTTAATAAGATTATTCTTCTACCTATTTCATGCTATGCTCTTTTTTATTTCATGCTAATCAAGATAAATCCTAGCAGAAAGTGTCTTATTACTTAGTTACTTATAAATAAGGGAATACACTAGGCTAATGCGACAGTCAAGTGTTTTAAAATGTGGTTGCTATAGAATCTGTTATTTTGCGTGGCCAGGTGTTGACAAGTTCCTGTAAAGAAAAGTTTTAAATGTTTTAAAACTGAAATTAATAACTAAGAATATCTCGAAAAGGTCAACTCCACGAAAAAATGTATATCGCATAAACTGTGTGTTTTAGTGCATGTACATTTTTTGTGTAGTAAGGTTTTGTCTATCTCTTACAGTTTACTAGGTACAGAAAATTCAGAAAAATTCATCCAGATTAAAGAAGTCATTCTGAGGCTATTCTTGGAATATTCAAGTTATACATTATATCTGTCATATAAATATCTTAAATATAAGAGGTTTTAATAAAAATCGTTTTAGCCACTTTTGAAAAAACAACAATTTTCGATATGTAAAGGGTAGCTTGGGGTGGGGGGTATCGCAACATACTGAACTTAAATAACAAGTTTGGTACTTCACAGAGTTTTCGTTTTTGAGCTCTGCTGCCCACAGACACAAAACATCACACACACAAACATACGCGAACATTTTTCTAAAAATGATTTTTCTGGATTCAGGGGGTCCGAAAACATATTTCTGGTGAAATTTTGGTATCAAATTTTTGGGTGCAATACAATACCTCCTCTATACACTATGTACATTGTACATATAGAGAAAGTAATAAGCGTAAAAAACCTGATGTTTCATTTGCATGTCTATCTGCACCTATTCTGTGGCAAACTATGCTCACAAAAGTTTATTCTTCTATCTAATTCAGCAATACGAGATAAACATTAGAATAAATGGTAAATGGTCTTATAACTTAGCTGCTTATAAGTAGAAGCAAATTAGGAAATACTCTCAGCCTAAGCCGGAGTCAAAGCTTTTAAAAGCTGGTTGCTATATAATTGAAATTCGGGTCTCTTTGCATGAAGTAAATCAAACAAACAAAAAACTACAAATTTCCGTTAAGTATCTTTAAATTAAAACCAACAACAAAGAATATCTCGAAAATGCTTGACTAAAATATATATATATATATATATATATATATATATATATATATATATATATGATTTAAATTATGAAGCTTTAACCAGATCTACAGTTTTTGTTGTAAATGTTTACCAATTATGCAAAAGTCATTTATAGTAAACAGGCCTTTGGAGGCTATTCTCAGAAAATTCAAGATTAGCTAGAAATAAACGCTTTAGGGTTCTCTATATCCAAAAAAGAAAAAAAATATTTTAGAAAATGTGATGTATACCATTCACATAACTTTCTCTATATCCATGCAACAAATTATTCTTAAAAAGCTTATACTTCTATTAACTTCATGCTAATCAGTAAAACATTAGCAGAAATAGCCATATTACTGCTTCCTTGTAAGTGGAGGTGAAATAGGTTAAAGTGATAATCAAAAGCTGGTTGCTATGTCACTGAAGTTCCTTTGTTTGTATGGACAGCAGTTGACAAATTCCTGTATGAAAAATGTATAAGTTTTTCATAGCAGAAACCAAAAATAATAAGGAATGTCACAAAAACGACGAACTCGACGAAAAAAATGTATATAACATAAATTGTGTGTTTTAACGTGCTCTACATTTTTTGTGTAGTAAGTTTTTGTCCATCTCTTACGGTTTAGCAGTCATTCAAAATATAATAAAATTCATCCAGAATAAACTACTCTTCAGAGGCTATTCCCAGAAAATTCTAAATATACATTTCATTTTTCAGATAAATATCTTTAATATACGGAATTTTAATCAAAATCGTTAGAGCCTTTTTTGAGAAAATCAAAATTTTCGAAAAAAGTTCCATGTAAAGGGTAGTTTGGGATGAGGGGATTTTTCTCAAAATTTTCGTGTCGCATCCCTGGAAGATACTAAACTGAAATACCAAGTTTGGTATTTTACCGACTTTTCGTTTTTGAGTTATCGTGTTCACAGACACACGGACCTTTTTCTGAAAATACCTTTTTCTGGATACAGGGGACCCTAAAACATATATTTCCGGTGAAATCTCGGTATCGAATTCTTTGGTGGAGTGCAATACATTCTCTATACACTATGTACATGCCTATAGAAAAAGTAAAAAAGGCCCGTATAGAGAAAGTAAAAAAGGCCCGTATTTGTGTCCCCATGGGCGTGGCTGTGAAGATCATAAATCATGAACAAAAATTCGGTTAAATACCAAACTTGAAATAAAGTTCAGCACCTTCCAAAAATACGACACGAAGATTATCAAGAAAATGCTCCCACCCCAAACCACATTTTTTGATTTTATTAAAATATTGTATATTTAAGATCTTTACATGAAAAATAAAATGTATATCTTGAAATTTTCTGGGAATAGCCTCTAATGTCCAGTTCATTTTGAGTGAATTTTGTAACTGAAAATTGTAAGAGATACGCTAAAAATTGCTATGCTAAACATAAAAATGTATTGTTCACAGTTAATGCTTTCTTTCTTCTTTTTTTTTTTTTTTTTTTTTTTTTCCTATTTATATGCCACTTATGTCATGTCGGTGGCTTTAATTTTCTGAACAATTTCTCATGCAATAGTGTTTTCTCGCTATCTGTTCGATTAACCATATCGCTTTTATTTCTTTCTTTAAATTTTCACACACATTCACACTTGTTTTCACACCATTCTTAAGGAAGATAGCGAATAATTCTCGCAAAGAAACATTTTCACCCTCCAACTGGAAATCACACCCGGAAACTCTGGATCTGGAGGTTAACAATACCACAGGCCACGAGACCACAAAAGCACTCGACCATTCTTTTTTTTTTTGGGGGGGGGGAGAAGCATGAACCATTTCAAGATATTCATTGTCACTATTCTTTTGTTTCTCGCTGTCTTGGAAAGAGTATGAAATTTCAAAGAGACCATACAGCTACCCACTGTTTACTTTCTCTTTTAGGTATATAGCACATAGATACAGAGCCAAAAATTAAATACCAGGATTTCACTACAAATACACGTTTTAGGCCTCTCTATACCCAAAAAGCGTTTTAGGAAAGAGGTTCGCGCGGATGTGTGTGTGTGTGTGTGTGTGTGTGTGTGTGTGAACAACATTATAACGAAAACTTGGTTAAATACCGAATTTGATAATCACGTTTAGCATCTTTCAAGGATGCCACACGAAGATTTTCAAGAAAATTTCACCTAACACTTTTATATTATCAAAACTGGCTCTGTCGATTTTGATTAAAATACCTGATAACAAAATAAAATATATATCTTGAATTTTCTGGAAAAGACCTCTTCATTCTGCATAACTGGTGAACAGTTAGTGACAAACAAAACCATACTACACAAAAAGTCTGATGTGCTCCATTCACATGACTTTCTCTATCTGTTTTATAAACATGCTATTGTTACAAAATATTCTTCTTTTTTCTACATCGTGCTAATGAAGTTAAACATTGACAGTCTTATTATATAGTTCCTTATACGCAGAAAGAAAATAATGAAATACACCACTAAAGCGACAGTCAATGTTTTTTAAAAGCTGTCGAAAAGTGATTGTCATTGAATGTGGTTCTTTTTTTATGGCCAGGAATATAACAAAAGAGAAATGTAAAGGATAAGGATTTCCCATTTGAGAAAACTGTAGTATTTGAAAATTGTAACCAATAACAGGGAATATCTCTGAAATGGCTAATACTATAAAAACTGTATATGATATAAGCTGTTTGTATTGTGCAGGTCTACACTTTTGGTGCAGTAAGCTTTTGTGTATTTCTTACGCTTTACCAGTAATACAAGTCTTTCAAAATGAAGAGGACTACTTTTATTTGCCATCTAAACATCTTTAATATACCAATTTTTATGAAAATTGTTAGCCATTTTTAGAAAACCGAACATTTTGAGAAATGTCCCACAAAAGGATAGTTTGGGGTAGGGATATTTTTCTGAAAACCCTCTTGTCGTATACTTGGAAGAAACTAAACTTCACAGAAACACTCGTACTGACCTTTTTTTTTAAAAAAATTATTTTTTTTGATTCAGTGGTCCTCAAAACATATATTTCCAGTGAAATCACGGTATCGAATTTTTGGATGCAGTACAGTATGTTCTCTACTTAGTGTGTACATTTCACATGCTATAGAAATAACAAACGATAGCTAGTAGCTAGTCGCGTAAATTTAAAACCTATTACTTTCTCTACACGTACTATGTACATAATGTACAGAGAAGGTATTGCACTCCACCCAAAAATTCGATACCGAGATTTCACCGAAAATATATGTTTTAGAGTCCCATGTATCCAAAAAAAGCATTTTCACAAAAAGGTCCGCGCGCGTGTGTGTGTGTGTGTGTGTGTATGTGTGTGTGTTACCTTGTGTCAGTGTGTCTGTGAACACTAACTCTAAAACGAAAAGTCTGTAAAATACCAAACTTGGTGTTTAAGTTTAGCATCTTCCAGGGATGCAACACGACAATTTTGAGAAAAATCCTCCCAAACAAACTACCCTTTACATGGAACTTTTTTCAAAATTTTGATTTTCTTAAATGGCTCGAACGATTTTGATTAATATGTCGTACATTAAAGATATTTATCTGACAAATAATATGTATATTTTGAATTTTCTGGGAATAGCCTCTGAAGACCACTTTATTCTGGATGAATTTTACGAAATTTTGCATAACTGCTAAATCGTAAGAGATGGACAGAAACCTACCACACAAAAAATGTAGAGCACATTCAAACACACAATTTATGTTATATATATTTTTTTCGTGGAGTTGATCGTTTTTTAGATATTCCTTGTTTTTGGTTTCAGCTTTGAAAAACTTGTACCTTTCTCATACAGGAATTTGTCAACTCGTGTCCATACAAACAAAGGAACTTCAGTCACCTAGCAACCAGCTTTTGAGTATCACTTTAACCTATGGTACTCCCTTATTTCGCTTCTACTTACAAGGAACCAAGTAATAAGACTATTTCTGCTAATTTTTTCTCGATTAGCATGAAGTAAATTGAAGCATAAGCTTTTTTTTACAATAGTTTATTGCAGAGATGTAAAGAAAGTCATGTGAATAGAACACATCAGATTTTTTTTTTTTTACTGTACTCCATTTTAGCACGTACCACATTTTGATTAAGGCGTATGAGTACACGCTGCGTGCAGCGCGCAACAAAATTGTGAAATAATTTATAAGCCTGGAGCGTATACACAGAATGACAGGACTGTGTCGTGAATAAATAAAAACTTTGCTACTGGTTACAGCTTTCCTGGAAAAAAGGAAGGAGCAGTCGCACCACCGTACCCATAAAAATGTTTACGGGTCTGTAACACAAGGTTTAACACGGCGATGATTTCGGTATCCTCCGCTGCTCTCTAAACAGAACGAAACATCCCTATAAAACAAGATACCCCAATTCTGGATATTTTATGATCATTTAAAGAGCATTCTACATTCAAAGTTAATGTGCAGTAAACAAAGTTGTGTGTATGTGTCAAAAAAACTGATGTGTTTCATTCGCAGGACTTTCTCTGCCTGTTCCACAAACAAGCTTTCCTTGCAAAAGAATATTCTTTCGTCTATGTAATAGTAATCGAGACAAACATGAATAGAAATCGTCTTGTTACTTTCTTCCTGTAAGTAGAAAGAAAAGAGGGAAATACACTAGGTTAAAGCGATAGTCAAACCTATCGCTATGTGAAACAACTGAAAATCGGTGCCTTTTGCATTTCCGGGAGTAAAACAAAAGAGATGAAACAAAAGTTGACTTCCTGCTTGAGAAAAGTTTAAGTACGTAATTTAAAATTAAAACAAATAAGAAGGAGTATCTTATAAATGTTTTATTATATGACAAATAAAGCAAATATTTTCCATGTAAAGGTTAATAGGGGTAGGAGGATATTTTGAAAGTCTTCGTGTTGCATCCTTGGGAGATACTGAACTTAAAATACAAAGTTTGGTTTCTAACGGCCTTTTCGTTCTTGAGTTATGCTGTCCACTCACACACACACATACACACTAAACACTACCCTTTTTTTGAGTTCAGGGGGTCTCAAAACATATATTTCCGATGAAATCTCGGTATCAAATTTTTGGGTGGAATATAGTACCTTCTATATTTACTTTGTATGTTGTACATAACCGCTGAGGAACTAAGATGTAGGTCTCGTTAAAGCACATAATTTATGACACACATATATACATGAAATATTTCTTGTTATTTATTAATTTGATTTTTATTCATTGTGGGAGGTAATTAATATTATTTCTTTCTTTCTTCCTGTCACTCTCTCTCTCTAGCTCTCTCTCTCCTCTTTCTTGGTCATGCAAAAAGAAGGTAATTTCAAAGCAGTACTTAGCGACACCTCTTAAAAGCTTTGAATATTGCTTAAAAGCTGCTGTATCCCACGAACCCTGCTGAGCATAAAAAGAAATACACATTAAGACAGTATCTGCAAATTTGTAACTCGGTTAGTATGAATTGGATAAGAAGAATAATAACCATTTGTAAAAAAGTGTATGTGAGAATGGGTGAGGAGAGAATGAAAACATATAATCATGTGAGTGTTGGACATCAGCGATTAAACTTACGTTGCTCATCGGGAGATAGACAGATGCTCACAGCCACATACAAAAATATCTTTTTACTTTCTCTATCACGTATGTCCTATGTGCAGTATCTTCCAAGGATGTGACACGAAGATTTTCAAAAATTTACACCCCTAACTACCTTTTACACGGAACATTTTTCAAAAATGTTGATTTTCTCAAAATTGGGCATAACGAGTTTGATTAAAATACCATATGTTTAAGATATTTCCATGACAAACGAAATGTATATCTTGAACTTTCTGGGAATAGCCTCTGAAGACCTATTCATTCTGGATTATATATGTATTACTTTTGTATAACTAGTAAACCGTAAGAGATAGACAGAAAATTCCTGCAGAGAAAAATGTAGATCTCATTATATTACACAACTTGTTTGTAGACTTAGATATTCCTAGTTATTAGTTTAGTTTTAAGCTATTTGTTTTCTCAAATGGGAAGTCATCTTTTGTCTCTCTTTTTTTACTCCTAGCAAGAAAACTGAACCAAATTTCAATTGTTTCACATAGCGACCGGCTTTTAAAATATCTATCGATTTAGCAACGCATCTTCTTATTTCTCTTCTACTTACAAAGAAGCAATCAATTCTGGTAAAGTTTATTTCGATTAGCATGTTGTAGATAAAAGAATAGTCTTTTGTAAGAAAAGTTTATTTGTGGAACAGTTATGTGAATCGTACATATCGAAATTTTAGTTTCTCTACACGTATTATGTACACAGTGTAAGGAGTAGGTACTGCATTCCATAAAAAATTCAGTACCGAAATGTCACCGTAAATACACGTTATAGGGTCACTTGTATCAAAAAAATTTAGAAAAGGTCCGCGCGTGTGTGTCTCCATATGTGAACAGGTTAACTCAAAAACGAAAAGTCGGTTAGATACCAAATTTGGTATTTAAGTTTAATATCTTCCAGGAATGCGACACGAAGATTTTAAGAAAAAGCCCCCACCCCAAACTACCCTTTAGGTGCATGGAAGAAGTTGCAGAAATTTTTATTTTCTCAAAAATGGCTACACGATTTTAATTAAAAGAGCCTATATTGAAAATATTTATATGACAAATAATATATAATATATATTGAATTTTCTATGAATAGTCTCTAAAGACTTTTTTATCCTAAATGAATTTTACTGAATTTTGGTAAACACATAGACAAAAACTTACTACACAAAAATGTAGAGCACGTTAAAACACACAATTTATGGCATATACGATGTTTTCGTAGAATTGACCATTTCTGAAATATTCCTTATTTGTTTCAGAATTAAAATAATTTTCTCACATGGAAAGCCATAAACGTTTGGCCCTGCATGGAAATGGATTTAAACCACATGGCAACCAGCTTTTAAAGTTTTGACTATCGTTTTAGTATCCCCTTATTTTACTTCTGCTTACAAAGAAGCAAGTAATTAAGATAATTTCTGCTAATGTTTATCTCGATTATCATAAAGTAGAAGAATATGCAGTTTAACAATACATTTTTATAGCGATTTAGAGAAAGTCATGTGAATAGAACACATAAGATTTTTTAAACAAACTTTGTAGATTCATGAACCTCAAAATGTATATTTCCGATAGAATCTCCATATTTACTTTTTGTGACAGACGAATTCAATACATGCTCTGCTTACTATATTCGTATATGTGGTGCAAAATACTTTCCCATGTTCTTTTAAAATGACTGGGTTGATATTTTAGTAAAAAGAACAAAAGTACACATGATAAATAGTTTAAAAAGAAAACTTGAAGTGTGCGTGTAATGTGCAATTTCACAGAATCCTTTTGACTTCCTGACTTTATTCAAAGCTCCTAGAGCAATAAAAGGGGAAATTGCCCACAGTCTGGTAAACATCCAAAATACAAAAATAATCCTAGATATACATCTGCCCTCAAAGAACCGAATCGAATGAATTATACCTGGAGTTAAAACCGTAAAAAGCTGGAAAACCCGAAATTCCGCTTTCTAGGACAATTTAAACAACTTCTTTGAATTTTATTAAGTCAGTTTTCAAAACAGCACAGGCTGCCTTCGTCGTCGAATGGTAGCGTTCAGGCTATCAGACTACAACCACAACGCTCAAAGAACTTTATTATTATTATTATTATTATTATTATTATTATTATTTTAATTTTATTCGTGAAACCAGCTATTGTATTATTGTCTATTTCTCTCTTTCTCCCTTTCTCTCCTTCTCCTTGTATTCCCTCTACTTCTATCCCAACTTCACTGTGCAATTTTCCTTCTGTTTCTCTTTTCCTCTGAATAATCAATTCACTTATTAATTGTGTCCAATAATAAATTCGAACCTTTATGTGCATGAAAACAAAAAAAGAAAATCCTGGTCTGATACATTTACATGACTTTTTCTACCAACTATAAATTCCATACACACACACATATATTTGTACTGTATAAAAAGAATATATTTACTTTCTCTACACGTACTATGTACATAGTATATAGACGAGGTATTGTATTGCACCAAAAAATTAGATACCGACATTTCACCGGAAATACATGTTTTGAGACCCCCTGAATAAAAACCGGTTTTTAAAAAGGTCAGTGTATGTGCTTGTGTGTGCACGCGCGCACGCGCGCGCGTGTAGCTTTATAACGAAAAGTCCGTTAAATACCAAACTTCGTATTTTCAGTTTATTATCTTCCAAGGATGCGACACGAAGATTTTCATGAAAATCTCCCACCTTAAATTACGCTTTACATGAAAATAATTCAAAAATTTTGTATTTCTCAAAAATGGCTCTAACGATTTTGACTAAAACAGCGCATATTAAAGGTATTTACAAGAAAACTAAAATGTATTTCTTGAATTTTCTGGGGATAGCCTCTGAGGATCTCTGTATTCTGGATGAATTTCGGAATTTGCGTATCTATTAAACCGTAAGAGATAAATAAAAGCTTACTACACAAAAAGTAGATCTCGTTAAAACACAATTTGTCATGTACATGTTTTGTTCTTTTTAGAGGTGATCGTTTCTGAGATATTCCTTGTTATTAGTTTTATCTTTAAAATACTTAAACTTTTCTCACGCGGTACTTTGTCAACTCCTGTCCATACAAACTAAGGAATTTCGATCACTCAGTAATCAGCTTTTAAAAGCGTTGACTATCGGTTTAACCTAGTGTATTTCCTTATTTGCTTTCTACTTATAATGAAGCAAGTAATAAGGCCATTACTGCTAATGTTTATCTCGATTGGCATGAATAGATAGAAGAATAAGCTTTTTAACAATAATCTGTAATAGATATGTAAAGTCATGAGAATGGAACACACATTTTTTCTATGGTATGACGTAAGTGTGTCACCTGAGGGTTGTTAGCGAACGTCTCTTGTTACCGGTTTGGCGTTCATGAAGGTCATCACATTTCCTTTGCTGAGGAATTAGTTTACTTTCTTGGTGTTACCTTCTAGAATGGAGGAATTATGTAGGCAAGTTTGACGTGCAATTGCAAACGTTAGTAGTGTAATCATATTGCTTTACTTGTTCTCATTGCAATATATTTCCTATAGGATTTATTTACAGTAAGGTCACTTTAGCTTATGGAAATAGCATTCAGATGTTTAATCGCGTAACAACCTCTAGCAATGGAAAGAAATTTAACAGGAAGAAAAAACAGGTATGGCAAACTTTCAAACATGTCAGTGTGATTACAATTTTGGAAAGGTATCAACTTGAAAAATGGAATATTTCACAAACGATTATAGCTACGAGAAAATATAGTTGACTCAGCTTGTACATTTCAATGAGATCTGGATTTTTCCTGTAGTAGGTTCTTGTTTATCTTTTAAGGTATCCGTGTTATATATGTAAAATTACGTAATATTTATTCAAATAAGATGTAATTCACAGGGTCTTCAGAATTTTCAAGACTTTATTTGTTGTTCAAATATGTATGTCAACCACAAGATATTTTAAGGGGAAAAGGTAGTCTGAATATACGGAAATTACACTTTATGCGAGTTAAATTACCACTGCTCTTAAAGATCTTAATGGTTTTTCTCCTGAAATTTTTATGAATTATTCTATAAATCACGAAAAGTATTTCAAATGGTTGTTTGCATTGTTAACTTATGTGGTTGAGTCTGTAAAAAGTATTTCATTCAGCAGAAAAAACTACTCTTTAAAACATGTGAACTTCTGTACGCTTTTCTGTGATATGACTTGCAATTTAGAATCACACATTTGCATGCTCGTTTTTAGTATAATAAACTGTCTTCTGGACCTCAATTATTTAGTTGTGTATATCATTTCACTAGAAACAGAAAAAATAATTATTTGCAAGATCAGAAAATTAATAACAATAAAAATGGTTATAAAAGTATGATTGTGGTTCAGAAAGTTCAACTATGTGTTGTATATATGTACTGAAAATTTCAGCTCTCTATCGCTTATACTTTCTGAGAAAAAGATACATAATTATCCACAAATGTCATTTTGAGAAAACTGATGATTCAAATGTTCTAAAAAAGGATCGTTGCGTGACAGCTTTAAAGGAATGCTGCTTCAATGCCTTAAAATCCACTTAATTCCAGAAGGTATATATTTTCTGAAACTGATAATAATAGAGATTTTATTATTGCCTAAAACAACACACTTGATTTTTTACCATTTCAAAATAGCTTGCTCTCTTAATCTAAATTATTAGTATTTTTTATAAAATCAGAAATAAATAATTAATACGAATATAAAGATATTTTAGGTGAGTATGCTTTTTAAAAAGCATCGTTTCAAAACTTAGAAGAAGCTGATATATTCTGCAAAGTTTAGTATTTTACTGACATTTAATTTTTTATTTATGTCATTCCCACATATATACACCACATAGGGGATTCCATTACAAGATAAGTAACAATTATTTTTGAAAAATTAAAGATTATTAGAAAAAATATGATGATTCCATTCACATTACCTGCTCTATCAATTCTGCACCAACACTATTGTTAAAAATCTGATGTTCCATTCACAGACTTTCTCTATATCTCTGCAACAAATTATTGTTAGAAAGCTTATGCTTTTATTTACTTCATGCTAATTGTGAACAGATTAACAAATAGTCTTATTACTAGCTTCCTTGAAAGTAGAAGCGAAATAAGGGAGTACCATAGGTTATAGTAATAGCAAAAGCTGGTTGCTATGTGACTGAAGTTCTTTCGTTTGTGTGGACAGGAATTGACAAATTCCTGTATGAGAAAAGTATGTGTTTTAAAGCTGTAACAAAAAACAAGGAGTATCTAAAAAACTATCAAATCCACTAAAAAAATGTGTAAAACGTAAATTGTGTATTTTAACGTGCTCTTCATTTTTGTGTAGTAAGTTTTTATCTATCTCTTACGGTTTAACAGTTATGCAAAATTCCGTAAATTTCATCCAGAATAAAGCAAGCTTCAGAGGCTATTCCCAGAAAATTCCAGATATACATTTTATTTATCAGGTAAATATCTTTAATATAGTATCTTTTAATCAAAATCGTTAGTCATTTTTGATAAAATCAAAATTTTCGAAAAAAGTTCCATGTAAAGGGTAGTTTGGGGTGGGGGGATTTTTTCTCAAAATATTTGTGTCGCATCCCTGGAAGATGCTAAACTTGAATACAAAGTTTGGTATTTTACCGACTTTTCGTTTTTGAGTTATCGTGTTCCCAGACACACACACCCGGACCTTTTTCTGAAGTGCTTTATTTGGATACAGAGGACCCTAAAATGTATATTTCCGGTGAAATCTCAATATCAAATTATTGGGTGGAATGCAACACCTTCTCTATACAAATGTACTTAGTACGTATAGAGAAAGTAAAAAATGTTATTCCTCTATCTACTTCAATACTAATTTAGATAACAATTAGCGGAATTGTCTTAATATTTTGAGGGGAAATAAGGGTAGCATAGATTAAGTTAAAGCGATAGTCAAATCTTTAAAAAGCCGGTCACTATGTGAGTTAAATTCAGTTTTTTTTTTTTTTTTTTTTTGCATGGCTGCAGTAAAACAAGAGATATGAAACAAATGACTTCCCATTTAAAAAAGTACAAGAATTTAAAAAATGGATATATCTAAAATACATAAACTCCAAAGAAAGAAATCTATGACATAAACTGCGTGCTTTAACCATATTTATATTTTTATGTAATAAGCTTTGTCTATATCGTAGGGCTTATCAGTATGCAAAAGGCAACACGCATTAAAAGGACTTTAAAGGCCGTCAAATACGAAATTTGGTATTTAACGGATTTGTCGTTTTCGAGCTATGCCGTTCACACACACACACATACACACACGGAACTTTTTCTAAAAAAACCTTGTATGTTCCTTTCACATGGTTTTCTCTACCTATTCTATAACAATCTGCTATTACAAAAGTTCATTCCTCTATCTACTTTATGTTAATTAGCAGAATTGTCTTATTACTAACGTAGACGGGAAATAAGAAAATACATTAAGTTAAAGCGATAATCAGGTCTTTTAAAAGCTAGTAGCTAGTTTTCTTTGCATGGTCAGAAGCTAAACAAAAGACAGATAAATCACAATTATCCATTTGAGAAAAGCTTATATATTTTAAAACTGAAACCAATAACAAGAAATATACTTAACTCCACAAAAACGTGTACCTTTATGAATAAATTGCATGTTTTAATGCGATCTACATATTTGTGCAGATAGGTTTTGTCTATTTCTTACGGTTTACCAGTTATCCAGAAGCCGCCCAAAATGAATAGGTCTTCAGTGGCTGTTTCCAGAAAATTCAAGATATACATAGTATTTATCATATAAATGTCTTTAATATAGTTAGTCACTTTTTAGGAAATCAAAATTTTAGAAAATTATCTATGTAAAGAGTAGTTTCATATGTGGGAATTTAAAATCTTCGTTTCGCATCCTTGGAAGATGCTGAACTTAATTTTTAAATTTGATATTTAACTGCTTTTTTTCGCTTTTGAGTTACGTTATTCATACATAGACACATATATTTTTCTTAAGCGCGTATTTTCAATGAAATCCGGGTAGTGAAATGTTTATGGAATGCAATACCTTCTCTACCTATGTAAGTAAAGTAAATAAAAATTGCGTTTTCTGAGTTCAGAGGGTCTCATATATTTCCGGTGAAATCTCGGTATCGAATTTTTGGGTGGAATACAATATCTTCTCTATCTACTATGTATCGTAAATAGGTGATAGAAAAAGTAGAAATTATACATACAGAGATAGTAAAAATAAATAAAAATCGAGTCAGATTTCTTCAAGATAAATTATAAATTTCTACAGCTAAAATGTTTTTCATAATATTGAATGTTTACACTTACTTTAAGGGAAATCGAAATGGAATTTTCATATTTTTTTTTTCCATTTTCATGTTTTAATTGCACATCGATATTTCGAATCTCTCGCTCATTTTGGTATCATTTTCATAGATGTACGCTAATTGTAAATAAATTAAAAATATTGTTGAAATTAATCCTGCGCAGTAATTTTTTGGAACATGTTGTTATACTCACTTGATAAAACCTCAATAACTCTGTAAATATTAGTGTTAGAAAAGAGATTTTATTTTTATTTTTCGGAAAGTTTTACTTTAGCTATTTGCAGCATTGGCATCCCACTTATATTTACTTCATGTGAAAGTTTCGAAGTACTGTCTTGGAAAGTTAGGTTACATTTCTTAATGTTATGTTTGAAAGCAAATTCTCAAGTAGTACAATTTCCTATATAAATGCCCCATTTTCTCAGAAAATAATTGACACGAAGGGTTGAAATTTTTACCACACGTTTGCACCTAAATAATCTTTATTTTAACGGAAATGTTTTATGTATTTTTTTAAATCTAAAAATCATTATTTTTCAATAAAACGATTTATTTAAAAAAGAGCAAACTTTTCCTTGTAACGAACAGAAGTATTTTATTTTTCATCAATCAACTATTAAGGTTTTGCGGAATATATCTTGAAAAAAATTAGTCATTAGCTTAAATAGTTGTTGAGATAATGGGTTAAACTGTAACATTGGCAAGATAGGGCCTAAATGACATTTCTTTATTAACGTGTTTTAGATTTCGCAAAAACGAAAAGTTGGACAAGGCGGTTGTTGATCTAAGTCAAGATGCGACAACTTTTTCTTCTAATTCTGTCCACAGCAGTGGCGTAGCATGCTGTGACGACTCCAAAATAAAACTGCCTCTATCCTTGCCAAGATTCTCCCATCCCACACTTATAAGTGCACTCTTTAGAGTGGTAACTTAGCATAGACAACAATCTGCCGGAAACCGCTTTTGTCAGCTGGATTTATGTGTGCCAATTGGTTTGTGTGACAGCGATTCTTCTCTTATTTATCCAAAGCATTTAAACTTACAAGAGATGTAAAAACTGCTCTCACTAAAAAACATTATTTTCTCTAGCACTTGTGTAAAATGTACATATGGAAAAATTTGATACCGAGGTTTCACTGGAAATACATATTTTTAGGAATTATTAAGAGTATTTTTAAAAAAAAAATATATATATATATGTCTGTGTGTGTATGTGTGTGTGTGAATGTGGATGGTATGACTAAAAACAAAAAAGGCCATTAGATACTAACCTTCGTATTTAAGTTCTATATCTTTTAAGGATCCGATACGATGATTTTCGGGAAAACCTCCCAACCCAAACTACAATTTACATAGAACATTTTTCGAAATGTTCAACTTTCTCTAAAATGGCTCTAATGAGTTCGATTAAAATTCCGTCTATTAGCGATGTATATATGACAAACAAAATGATTATCCCCTATTTCTTGGGAATAGCCCTAAAGTACTCTTCATTCTGAGTGACGTTTGCAGACGTATTATTATTATTATTATTATTGTTATTATTATTATTGTTATTATTATTATTAATGTTATTATTTTGTTATTGTTAAACGCCCGCTCTTACTATTATGGCACCGCAGGCGATGACATATGATATATGGAATGAAGATGGAGCACCGAAGGAATGCGATGGCAGAGTAAACCGGAGAACCCGGAGAAAACTCTCCCCTGTGTCGCTTTGTCCACCAAAAATCGCACACGCGGACGCCTGTGGTCGAATTCACGCCTCCTTGGTGGGTGGCAAGTGGTCTAACCAATAAAAATGTAGAGCTAGTTAAAAAAAGCACAATTTATATCATGTACAGTTTTTGCAGAGCTTACCATTTCCGAGTTATTCCCTGTTATTGGTTTCAATTTGAAATACTTACACTTTTGTCAAAGGCAAGTTCTAACCGCTTCATATGTCTTTTGTTTTGGTCCTGTCCATGAAAACAAGCTCTAATTTCAATGGCAATCGCACAGGGACCGTATTTTAAAATATTTGATTGGTGTGCTCCCTAATTTTCCTTCTAGTAATTACGTACTAAGTAATATTTCTGCTAATGTTTATCCCGATTAGCATAATCTTTTCTAAAAATAGTTTATTCTCAGATAGAGAAAGTCATGTGAATAGAACACATCAGAATTTTTTCTGTCTACTTCATTGCTAATCGAGAGATAAAATTTGCATAAGTGGTTTCATTACACCTTCCATGCTAGGTACACCAGGGATGCAGGGGGTTGAAATTATAGACAAATCTTTAAAAATCGGAGCGCTTATATGTTAAATGAAATTACACACTCTTTCCGTCACAAAACAGCTGAATGGTAACAGCCTAAAAAAGTCTGCGCTACATTCACATAAATTTCTCTACCCATTCTTCAATAAATCTCCCTAAAACTGCTCATTCCTCTATCTACCTAATCGAACTAAGCATGTGTAGATATCTGTTTATTGCACATTTCCTTGTAGATAAAATGTGAATAGGGAGATGTATTAGGCTTAAGCGATACTTAAATCTTTAGACAGCAGTTCGCTTATGTCGCTCTCTTTGCGAAGAAAAAAAACGAATAACGACTTCCCATTTCATAGCAGTTCTGCAAAATTGAAACCTATAACAAGGAATATGCCGGAAATGGTTAACTCCACCAAAAAGTCATTCTACATACATTGTGTGTTTTAAAGAGATCTACATTTTTGTGCAGTAAGGTTTTTTGTCTATCTCTTACGATTTACCGGTTATGCAAGTCATCCAGAATGAAGAGGGTTTCAAAGGCTATTCCCAAAAAACATACATTATATTTTTCATGCAAATGTCTTAAACATGTGGCATTTTAATCAAAATCTTTAGAACCATTTTTGAGAAAATCAAAAATTTCAAAAAATGTAGCTTCTAAAGGGTTTAGCTGGGGGGGGGGGATTTTCTTGAAAATCTTTGTGTTGCATTCTTGAAGGATGTTGAACCTTACTTATTTTTCTCTATATCTCTGTAACAACTTATTGTTTGAATGTTATTCTTCTATCTGCTCCATGCTAAACGAAATGAACATTAGCAAAAATGTATTAGTTAGTTGCTTGTAAATAGAAGGGAAATGAAAGAACACACTAGGCTAAAGCGATAGACAAATGTTTTAAAAGTTTTGCATTGCCAGGAGTTGACAAATGTAAGGGAAAAGTATTTTAATATTGAAACCAACAATAAGGAATATGGTCAACTCCACGAAAAAATGTATATGACATAACGTATGCCAATGAGTTCTAACTTTTTGTGTAATACGATTTTATCTATCTATTGCGGTTTACAAGTTATCCAAAAGTCATTCTAAATGAAGAGGCCTCCACAGGCTATTCCCAGAAAATTCAAGATATAATTTTTATTTTTCATGAAAATATCTTTACTACACGGTATTTTAATCTAAACTGTTAATACTATTTTTGAGAATATCACAAATTTTGAAGCTTTTCCCATGTAAAGGATAGTTTAGGATTTTTCTCATAATCGTATCCTTAAAAGTTACTAAACTTAAATACCAAGAGTGGTATATTACCGACCTTTGTTTTTGAGTTATCGCATACACACAGACGCTTTTGTAAAAAAACTTTTTTCATACAGGGGACCCTAAAATCTCTACTTCCGGTGAAAACTCGGAATCAAAGTTTTGGGTGCAGTGCAATACCTTCTCTATCTGCGTACTATGTACTAAACACAGAAGTACAGCAACATTAAAACTAAGACATTGTTTAATGTCCGATAATTGTTACATATAAATTGTTTGCATTAACAAGATATACATTTTTGGATTAACAACTATTTTTCTATCTATTATGAGTTACTGGTTTATACAAAGCTGCACAGAGTGAGGAGAATCTTGTACAATTCACAAAATATTGAGGATATAAATATTACTTCTAATGCCCATACATTAAACAAGTGGAGATTTAAACTGACATGGGTAGCTGGTGTCATTAAGGCACTACATATTTAATTTCATTGCCACAACTTGCGGTGCCACATACAGGATGTTTAATAAGTCACTATACAAACTTCATGCGCGTAATGTAGAGTTAAAAATACAAATAAAACATTGTATAATACTACATCTGAAGTTGCTTTGTTTTGGAGTTATTATGCATAATGTGCTAGTACAGTGATTTATAAAACACCCCGTATATTAAGAGTGAGTGTTAAACACAATAAAAATAGTAATTTAAGGCAATTCATTAGAGCTATTTTTGAGAAAATAAAAGGTAACGAAAAGTTAACAATGAAAAGAATGTTTTGGTTTGGCGGTATTTTCTTGAAGAAATTTCTAATTGTTTTATATTTTTTTTTATTATATTCTTCATTCAATTAATCATCAAAACTTGAAATAATATACTTTATTATCGCGTCCTTGAAATTGCTGTACTTTAATACTAAATGTGATATTTATTCATATTTCGTTTTAAAATATGCTGTTTACAGTTTAGCAAACCTAGATACACACATTCGTGCCCTCTCAGCGTCAGCATGCATGCATTTTTAATTCAGGGGACCCAAAACGTGTATTTAGGGTGAAATTGATGTATCTAATTTTTGGATGGAAAGCAATATTTCGTCTGTCTACACCAGTGGCCCTAGTGCCCCGTATTTGACGTGTGCAGATATTCCTTGGTGCGTTAAAATAGTTGCAGAATTCAACGGGGCTATTTCAAGGTAATACCCGCCGCATGAGGGGAACTGGCCTGAGTGATCTTCGTTTTACCTGTCTTGCTTATTAGCGAAGACGATGAGCGGGTCGCGCTCATTGAGAGGGATGAAATCTCGGCATCGAATTTTTTGGGTGGAATACAACTCCTCTATCTACTTTGTTCATTGAACATACATGCTAGAGTATGCAAGAGAATGTGAAGAGGACTTGTCTGTTCCCTGCTAATAACCCAATAATAATAATTAGTAATAATAAAGTAATTAAATTGTCCTATAATTAGCCAAAATAATATAACTGACTATACCTAATATAACAGTATATAAGCATACAGTAATATAATTATTTTTTAATCAGTGCGTCATTTAGTGCATAAATAGTCGAGACCACCTTTATGGTTGAGTGGTCAGCGAGCTGACTTCTCACTCAGAGGTCCTGGGTTCGATTCCCGGCTGGGGCGGTGAATTTTTCTTTAACCAGAATAAGTCCTTATGAATGGAAGTATGAATGCGAGAATATATGTGCGTGTGTTTAGTAATATAACTTTGATTAACCCAACGTTCTAAACCTACAATAATACAAGTTGTTTCACAAGTCAAAGCCCCGGATATGATGTTGAAGTTTAAGGGGGCTGTACAAGTGAAAAAATTAAAAATTAAATATGCTCGGAATGTAAAGAACACTTGGGAATGATAGATAGATACGATACAAGCATCTTCCCAATATGGCACGTATTTGCGAGCAAATTAGCGGTTATGAATATAACCTATCAACCGGAATATCACCAGATTTAGGAGTATTAAACCACAATCGTGAAAAAATATCTAAATTGCACTTCAGTAACCTCTTATATTCTGTGTATCCCTCCGTGGTGTTATGGTTACAATGGTAACTTCATATATCCAAGATCGCGGGTTCAAACCCGGCGGAGGACGATGGAGCGTGGCTTCCTTCGGAATGGAAGTAAAGCCGTTGGTCCCGTGTCGTAGATTTACGACACGTAAAAGAACCTCAAGCCTGATAGAGAGGCCTCTGAGCAAAATTAAGCCGTATTTCAGGGCCCAATTTAAAATGGGACGCCGAGAACCACAGTAGTTAAAGAGCGTCCATAAATAACGCACGATTTACATTTACTTTTCTTATATTCTGTGCCTCCTATAGGCGGGTAGTATCCTAATCTTAGTTAGACAGCCGTATCTCCTGGGGTTATTTCGTGCAAAAGAATCCACAGCAGTCGAGAGATATGTGTTATAACATGAAGGTATTAGCAGCTTATTCCTGTCTCGCATAAGAGGCTTATGACCTCATAGAGGTTTTTGTACACGCAATGAAAGTGAAAAGTGTCTTTAAGGCGCAGTTTAGACTACCTGCCCATTATCGTCTCTGTCCGACTTCGCTTGTTTCCGTGTTGGTTATGCAATTTGCATTAATGAGCTCCATAGAACACGGTATTTCTCATGCCCCGAGCAACATGTTAGTAAGACCTTCCCAGAAACAAAAACCTGCCGGTAGTCTCACGTTTACGCTAATTAATACAATGTTTACGTAAAATGTATCTTGTTCTTGGCTAAGGCCAAGCTGCTTCTTCCTAAACCTAAACCGGAGCGAAAATAAGATTTTAAACTTGGTTATATAGAATCCAGGAAAAATAAAGTAACTCTGATGTACTGCGTTCTCATGGCCTTCTCTACCAATTAATAAAATGCATATGTTTATTTCTCTACTGCGTATAGCAAATAAAGGATTTATTGTATTCAACTAAAAAATACGTCGAAGAGATTTTACCGGAAATGTATGATTTGAGGTCTCCTGAATAAAAATAATTTACAGGATTGTGTCCGTGAATAGCATAACTTAAAACAAAAAGTACAGTAAGTGCCACATTTTATATTTAAGTTCAACACCTACCAAGCATGCAGCACGAAGAGTTTCCCCATCTCAAACTAATCATTAAAATGAACATTTTTCAAATTTGTTTATTTTTCACAAATTGCTACAACGATTATGATTAAAATACCATTCGTTTAAGATATTTTCATGGCAAATGAATTGTGTGTTTTGAATTTTATGGAATTCTTGTCATCCTTAATGATTTTATGCAATGATAAACCGAACGAGATAGGTACATTACTACAAAAAATGTAGATTTCTTGAAGAGCATAATATATGCCAAATATTTTAAATGAACTATACACGATGTATTTGCTTGTTATTCGTTTAAACTTTTCAATGATTAAAGTTTTCTCTAATCGGAAGTCGTCATTCTACTCCTAGTCATGCAAAGAGAACGAATATTAATTCCATCACACAGCAACCAGGTCTTAAAATATTGACTATTGCTTTATCCTGGTATCTTCTATTATTTCCCTTCTACATACATGAAATACCTAATAAGACTACTTCGGCTAATGTTTATCTCGATTAGCATGAAGCAGATAGAACAGTTAGATTTTGTAAGAATAATTTGTTGCAGAATAGATGAGAAAATTATTGAATGTATTAAATCATTTTTTTCTAATTCAAAATTACTGCAAGCTGAGGCGTCAGCTGTATCTTTAAAAAGCGGGTCGATAAATCTTGACATTGAAAGTCCACTCTGCAAGACCACGAAAAACAAATGAATGGAGACTTAATGCTTGGAAAAAAACTATTAAAAATTTAAGCCAATAACAATACGTGGTAAAAGGCTAGCACCAAACCAATGATTTGCGTTTTAAAATTGTGTTTTAAAAATGTCTAACTAATTTTTTCACTTATCTTATGATTTAGCAATGAAAGAAATTATTTAATAGTTATTTATTTAAAGAGAAATTCATAGGCTATTCGTAGATAATTCTAAACACACATTTTGTCAAGTAAATATCTTATTTGTATGGCATTTTAATCAAAATCTTGAGACCATTTTGAGAAAATAAAAAATAAGGCAAATATTTCCATGGAAAAATTAGCTTCCAGAAGGAAAGTTTCCTGAAAGTTTTCGTATCCCATTCTTAAAACACGCTGTATAGTTTTATTCATATATAAACAAACATCTTAGAGCCATTTTGAGAAACTATGTTAAACACACAAAGAAAATATAACTATGTAAAGAGTTGCTTGCGGCAGGGTAAGTTTCTTGAAGGCGTTTGAATCGAATTCTTGAAATACACTCTCTAATCTTATTCATATATAACTGAAAATGCTACAGCCATTTTGAGAAAATAAAACATAAAGTATTTCCGTGTAAAAATTAGCTTGCACTAGGGAGAGTTTCTTGAAAGTTTCCATATCGAATTGTTGAAATATGCTCTATAATCTTATTCATATATAACTAAAAAAGTATCGCATAAAGATCATAGCCTTGCTCTAGCCTTGATTTATTTATATGAATATTTTCCAACTTAAATTCAAAGTTTGTGGCGTTTTTCATGTGTGCGCGCAGCCGCTTTCTAAATGTTTACTTTATTTACTACGCACATGGTAAGTAGAGAAGATTTTACGTTCCAACCAGAAATTAAATTCTGATTTCACCGAAATACATATTAACTTGGTATTTATGTTTAGTATCTTTCAGAGATGCGACGCAAGATATTCAAGAAAATACCTCAACTCAAATTACCCTTCAATGGAACAGTTTTCGATATTTTTTAATTTTACCAATTTTTATTAAATACCATATATTAAAGATATTTAGATGTTAAATAAACTGCGTATTTTGAATTTCCTGGGAATATTGTGTGAAGTCCGCTTCATAGGAAGAAATTTTTTATAATATTGTATAACTATAAAACGTTAATTAATAAACAAAAACGACTTCAGAACTGTAGGTGAGTTTCTTCTTGTCCATCTCTTCAAGTATGACCTGTTGCGATCTCACGCCTCAAAATCTCAACCCAGTGCTTATTTAGGTGACAAAGTCTTTTGAGATTCTATTTGTGCGCATGCGATGTAGATGGTCTTTTATGTGGTCAGTTTAGAGGTTACAATTGCAAATCCTTCATTACGTCTTCATTATGCTTAATTTGACATATCCCACTGTGTATCTCATAAATTTCATTCCATTAGTTGTAATTCTGCTTTCATTTTTTTACCTTAATGCTCATGCTTCATTTCCGTAATAAAGTACAGTTCTCGCCAAGGTCTTGTATATACGAATTCTAGTGTGTCTTTGTGCCAAGGAAGTTTTTATTGTTTTATTTATCATTACCATTGTTTTCGCATTAAAATGTGTAGCTCACATACAAAGTATAATTTATTTCAAATATATGTTTTTAATTCCAATTATATTCTGCCATACCGAACCAGGCGTTTCGTCTGGAATTGGCATTCGGGAGGATCGTGGGATCGGTTCCTCGCGGCCGATCTCTCTGACCCCGTTTTTTTCTGTGGTTACTAGGCGAACGCTGGGGAGGACACTTCATTCCTCCGAATTTTCTGTCCCTCCACTTCATCTCCATTTCATCCGTATGGTCTTTCTTTCAGAGTTATAAGTGTCGGCGAGGACTGTGGTGGTGGCGCCCTCGTGGAGATAATTGTGCTTTGGAAATCCAGCCCTCGGCGGCAAGGGGTCGTCGGTATACTCAGGGGAGTTTCTTCAGACCTGAGGCTTGGGCTTCCAGCGCTCAAGGCGCCGAAATGAAGAACTGCTTATGGTCTGTTAGGAACTCTCCACGATGACTCCCTGCCGCAGTCTGGTTCCGGCTGCCCTCTGTAATTTCTCTCATCTCATTCTCTCCTCTCGTAGTCTGACGTACAAAGAGACTAATCATTGGCTCCTTAACTGCACGGTCATATCGGGGCGGCATTCATATTTGAAATACATGTACTCTTGTCGTTGGTTTCTATTTTTCTTCATAGATCACACACACACACACACACACACACATACTTCCAGACCCCGGGGAGGATAAGCAATATTCTGACCTAGAGAAAAAGCCCTACCCAAATCGGGGATCGAACCTGGGACCCCTCGTATAGCAGGCAGGTGATCGACCGGCTGAGTTATGGGACCAGCCCGATTCAATTTGTATTGTTCCATTTATACTCCCGCCTTTAATTACACGATCCTATCGGCGGTATTTCCCTGTGGGGCAATACTGTTAACTCCTGTAATGTTTGTGTCGTTTATATTATATTTTCTTCTAATTTTAATCATCAGATATCACACTCTCATTTATACTTTCAGACCCTGGGGAGGATAATGAATAATCTGGCCTAGAGAAAAATCCCAGCCCCCCCCCCCCCCGCCGGAAATCAAACCCGGAACTCCTCTTATAGAAGGCAAGTGCTTGACTGACTGAGCTACTGGGCCAGCCCCGTTCAAATTGTTCAATACTTTTGTCACTCTATAAGTCCTGTCGATTTTCATTTGTTTTCTGCAGGCATGCATATTTAAGGATACTATATAAACCTAATTCATAAAAATCAGATTATCGCTATTCTTTTTCTGTATATAACGAATTTATAGTGTAGCTATTTCTGCAAAGGTTTGTGTCGATTAAAATTGTTTAACTGGACAAAATTCCCGTAAAATGTGTTTGTATAGTCACTAATAAACAATATAGTGTAGCGAAAAACGTATGAATATAACACATCAGATATTTTTATATTATTCAGGAATATCAAGACTTGTATTTTCAGTTAAATCTCTCTACTGATTTTTTTTTTGGGGGGAGGCGTAGTACAATACTTTCCATACTTAATACACGTAAATTTAGAGAGAATAAAAACTATTCAAACTCGTGTAGTTAGTAGTATATAGTATCACCTAAGTGGACCAACGTTACGTTTCCATGGTGACGAGGGATCAGCTCAGATGTAGAACAAAATTACGACTTGTGGATTCAAAATGGCGGAAAATGCTGTCCAGGAACCTTCTTCTTTCAAGATATATGGACTTCCTTTAAGTCCAAATAAAAATTACTTTGGACCACCGGTTTTACTTCCCTTTCGAAGGGAACCATACTAAGAATTTTTGCGTCCGAAAAAATCCATTAACCTCCGCCACGTTTGAACCTCAATCTTGGGTACCCTACTGGCATGGTGGACCACCATACCATGTGGGGCAACCAAACGTATATACATTGTTTTAAAATATTTTGAATTTTTTATATTAAAAGGGTCATTCTTTTCGAAATCACACGCTTTTCGAACTTAATTCAATATTAAAGAGTTGATCTTTTTAGAAAATATCCTTTCCTCTGAAATCTGTTTTCTGAGAATATATTTGACTTTAAGAAGGCAAAATTCCTTATCCTTTGCAAACTTTTCTATCTTATGAGAAACAGGTCGGATATAACAACATGTGCAAGTCTGGACACGATCCAACAATTTCCATCGTCAGTATTCTGTGTGTATCCATAGCAAGTGTTGCTGCGCCATATGCTAGGCTGAATCTCAAGCGAGAGCATTTCGGTAACATTATTTTCTATGACTTTAAAGTCGGTTTAGGGGAGAGAGATTACCTTAAAAGACTGCATGGTACATTTGGAGATCTTGGCCCTTCGAAATCCATTTTTTATCGATAGTATGTGTTGTTTAGAATAGAAAGGGATTCCCACGAAGATGAAGACCGAGCAGGAGGCCAATTACAGCCACAAGTAATGAAAATGTGTTGAAAGCAGAGCACATGGTGCAGGACGATCATCGCTGCACATATGGTTATGTTCAAGAAACCCTAAATAGTGGATCGGTAGCAGTGAAAATAACCCTGAAAGAAAACCTTAATGTAGAAAACTCTGCAGTCACTGGATTCCCACACCTCACAAATGAACAGAAATATTCACGCGTGCAATGGAGCCAAGAAATTATCGAAAAATTCAATGGAGGAAGATCCAAAAACAGATTCAACATTGTAACAGGTGACGAAGACTGGATTTACCAGGATGATCCAGAAACTAAACTACAGTCATCGGTCTGGATCTTCCTAGAAGAAGATCCCCTGACAAAAGTGAAGCGAACGAGAAGTGTTGGCAAGAAAATTGTGTTTCTTTTTCTCAGCAATGGCCACACAGTGGCAATTCCGCTTGATATACAAAAGACTGCTACCACCAGATGGTACACTACAAAACTTCTGCAACAAGTATTCAATGATCTGAGAAAAAGTGTCCTAAGACAGGTCTGCGTGGAAATTTGTTACACCCATGACAATGCATCAGTCACAAAACATAAGAAAAAATACAGCTTCTGCAGGAGTCGGAAATTTCTACAGTCCTGATTTTGGTCCCATGCGACATTTTTCTATTTCCAAAAGTGGAAGGAACAAATTTTAAGTAAACGATTTGAGTCATCTGAAGTCACAATAGATGCACTCTCTCCAAAGAAGCATTTGAAAAATGGTTTGGAAGGATGAGGAAGTATGCAAAGATAAAATCTAAATTTTTCATATTTTATTACGTCCATTCTCAAAAACTTTGAAGTGGCCGTACTAGCAATGATACTTTACTACGTTTCAACATTCTATCTTGCATGGTAATTTTAATAATAACGTTTTAAATTACAAATGAATTATGCTAATAAAAATGCTCCACACGATTCAGTTTTTAAAATTTCAGCCAAAAATGTAGGTACTACGGTATTTGAGTTACGAATAATTCTATCATATCGGATTCTTTATATTAGTTCTTAATTATGGTAGAAAAGTATTGCTTTTTTACTGTCCAACTCTCTTGATTTGTCAAAATATAATAATTTATTTCTCAAAATTGGAACATTATTTCGAAAAACTATATGGTAATTATCTTTATATACTTTTGAAATGTAGTATAATTATTTTAAAACAAATTACTTAAACATTGCATCGCGATAAGCATGCTGAATATGAACAAATGTTTCTCGCAAGCGCCTATTAATAAGCATGCGCAGGCCCATTTATAGCTTCGGTTAATTGGTGGTTAAAGTGCAACGAATACGAAAAGCGGTATTTTTTTATTAAATTTATAAATCCATATTAGATTATTATAACAAAAATAAGTTGTAATTATTCATAATTGTTGGTTAAATTTCACATTAAACATTGAAAAGACAAAGAAGCATCGTTGAATCAATTCCCTCGAATGATATGAATTCTCCAGGGGTTATAACAGTGGAAACCAAATGGAAAGTTTGTTTTCCCAGGGGTGTATTGTTTTTACTTCCGTTTCCGGTACGGTTGGATAGCTCTGGGGTTTCCGGATAGCCCGTATAACCCCTAGGATGCAGGAAATTAATGTTCAGATTACCGCGTAAACGCAACACAAGGCCCTTCTAAACGTAGAGATCTGTATCGATGCCAACATCGATATATGCTCTCGAGATATAAAATATTACACACACCTGAAAGAGACAAGCGAGAATAAAAAACGATGTAAAAATCTTATGCGTTGCATTTAAAAAAACTTCTTTACCTACTTATTTACAGACTATTCTTACAAAAGCTTATTATCCTGTCCAACTCTTGTTACAAAAGCTTATTATTCTATCCAACTCTTGCTATTTAGACAAACTTTCAATTTATATTTACACATTTTGTTGTGGGTATAAGGTATGCACACAATAGGTAAAGCGATAGCAGAGTTTTAAAGAGCGCGTCGCTATGTAATGGCTTTGAAATTCCATACTCTTTGTATGAACCCGAGTGAAAAAAAGAAAGAAAGGAAGAAAAGGCGTATAATGCCTTCACAATTGAGTAAAGTATAATTATTTGAAATTCAGATCAATAACAAGGAATATATCGGAAATAGTTTAACTCCGAATCAAAATGTATATGCAATTAATTGCGTCTTTAACGAGATTTAAGTCTTTCGAGTGGTAAGATTTTGCCTATATCTTACAGTTTACCAACTATTCAGATCATTCGGAATAACGAGAGCTTCATTGGCTATTTCCAATATATATTTTGATTTGTCATGGAAATATCTTTAACATATCATAATTTTTTAATCTAAATCGTAGGGACCATTTTTTTTAGAAAATAAAAATGTTCGGAAAAAATCCCAAAAGGAGTGGAGGAATTTTCTTGAATATCTTACCGTATCCTTAAAAGATGTTAAGCTTAAAAACTACATCTAGTATTTAACCGACTTTTCGTGTTTCAGTTAATCTGTTTGCGGACACAAACACAACGAACAATATTTTGCTAAAAATGTTAATCTTGCATTCAGGGATTTTCAAAACGTGTATTTCTGCTGAAATCTTGGTATTGATTTTTAATCGAATGTAATATTCCCTCTATTTATTATAGCTAAGCAGTAAACAAAGTAAAATGGATTTTTTGAGTGTTAACATTTATATTTAAACTTTCATTGTTCATTTTATGTGTAGGTATCATTTAATTATTTGGTTGCTTGGAAGTATATTTAATCATACAATTTGTATTGAAAGTATCCTAAAAGAAACAAAAATATTATATATAATTAAAATACTAAAAACTCTTTTAAGTTTAAAAACAATAAACATTTATTTCAAATTCATGCTGTAAGGAATTCTCGGAGTTAAACGTCTATAAAGCTTTGGTATTATTAACATTTTACACTGTTTTATCTTGATCCCTTAATCTCTCCGCAAATGTCAATGCTCACCACTATCTTCTCTATGCAGTTACGGTAACTACGTATATTTTTGTTACGATATTTCCCGTTACAAACTTTGTTTTACTTTCTCTAGTACGCCTGTACAATGTACATATAGTAAATGAAATGGAAATAGTTTTACTTATGGATGCTCTTTAACTGCTGCGATTCTCAGCGCCCCATTCTATGTTGGGCACGAAGTACCGCTTAATTTTGCTCAGAGGCTTCTTTATCAGACTTTAGTTTCTTTTACGTGCCGTAAATCTGCGACATGGGACCAACAGCTTTACTTCCCCTTCCGAAGTCATGCTAAGAACTTTTACGCCCGAAAAAATCCATCGGCCTCCGCCGGGTTTGAACCCGCGACTTGGGTATATGAAGTTAGCATAATAACCATTACACCACGGAGGACGACACGAACATAGTAACCATCTAAAAACTCGATATTGAGATTTTACCGGAAAACATATTTTGAAGATCCCTGAATCCAAGAAAGGCATTTTAAGAAAACATATGTGTATTTGTGAACAGCACAACTAAAACCGCAAAGTCCGTTAAATACCAAATTCGGTATTTTTAGTATCATCCAAGGATGCCACAAGAAGATTTTTAGAAAAATCCCCATTGCAAACTAACCTTTACATGAAAGAATTTAAAATGCTCGATTTTCTAAATATATATATAACCATATATAACCATTTTATTTTCCTGGGAATAGCCTCTGAAGTCCTCTTCATTCTGAATGATTTTTGCATAACTGGTAAACTGTAAGACATAGACAAGGACTTACTACACAAAATATGTAGATCCCGTTAAAACAATAATTTATATTATATAGATTTTTGTAGATCTATTAGTTTCAGAGATATTCCTGTTATTTTTTTCAATTTTAAAATACTCAAACTTTCCTAAAATACGAAGCTCTCGTCCGTTTCATATCTGTTTTATTTTACTCTTGGTAATGGAAAGAGAACCGAATTACATTGATAGTCGCATAACAACAGCGTTTAAAAGATTTGACTGTCTCTTTAGCCTTGTGTATTCTCTTATAAGGAACTAAGTTATAAGACAATTTCTGGTAATGTTTATCTTGATTAGCATTATGTAGATAAAAGAATAATCTTTTGTAAGAACAGTTAGTTTGCAGTACAGATAGAGAAAATCATGTGAATGGAAACATCAGATTTGTTAACATTTATGAAACTCTAATAAAGGTACACGTGACATACCTGTTGAAATAATTGCATGCTGCGTAGTTTAGAGGTTTCTGAGAAAATTTACTGTCGATATTATCAGTTGATATTGAGGCAAGTAGACATTGCGATTCCTTTAATAAAACCATCACAGGATACATATCTGACCGTGTGTTAGGTCCTTAAAGTACGGGTGAATCTCATTACTTGCTTCTTCACGCTCAAGGAATCCTTTTCATGCTTTTCAATGCCACCATACTGGGCTAGAATCTCGAAATATTAATTACAGCCATATTTGCCTGTTAATGAGGTATCTAATAAAGGTTTTAAACCAGATTTACTAACCTGACGTGTTGAAGAGTTTGTGTTTGGTAGTTTGGTGTCTTTCACATGACTCTCTCTATTCACTCTTCACAAACTAAGTTTACAAAAGAATTTTCTTCCGTCTGCCTTATGTTAATCAAGATAAATGTTTGTAGAAAAGGTTTTAATGTACATTTCGTTGTAGGTAGAAAAGGAACACAGGAGCAGGCTTTGAAATCCCTACTCTTTGCACGAGATCACAAAAAAATAAATTCAAACCAATAAAAAGAATATCTTGGAAATGTTAAATGTCTCGAAAAATATTGCTAACATAAACTGTGTGTTTTAATGATATTTGCATTTTTGCAACTAGCTCTTTTGTACCTTATAAGTTGCACGTTATAGCTTAAAAAAACTAATAAAAATTCAGAAAGAACAGGATTGCAAAAACTATTTGCAGAAAATTCAAGCTATACATTTTTATTTGTCGTGAAATAATAAAAAAATAATACAACTTGTTTCCACGTAAAGCGCAACTTAGGGTGGAGAATTTCTTTAAAAATGTTCGTGGTTTGACCTCAAAGTGTGGTATTGATGTTCATTTCGTTTTTGGGATCTGCTGATCACAGATACTCATACACATTGGTTGTACTCTTTTTATACAAATTATTCTTTGTGTTGTTTCAGAAGGCACCAATACGCGTGTTGATACAGAGGCTGTGTAAATAACAAAGTAAGTTGCTTGGCATAACCTTATTTATTTGTCACAACATTAGTCATTTGTAGCTTTACAATTGCGTAAATTACGCTTTTTCCCGAAGGTGCTGTTATGATTTTGTACAGTAAGCTATAAAGTGTGTTTTATCCAATGAAAATGAACATTTGTTTTAAATCGATTTGTTACTATCGAAACAAGTATCTAACTTGTTAGTGGAGTTTTGAATAAATTTCAGAATATTTCAGAGAGATAAAACGTACACTTTCTCTCAATATTCCTTTATAAAAACCTAAAAGTACGCATAGAGAAATATATTGGGCACATTTAATTCGTCCTCCGTCTGTCTCATTTAAAAAATTCAATTTCCAAAACCCTTCATCAAATATGAAAGTAATTAGAAAAATACAATAGACCTTGTTTTGTTATCTTTAAATTTAAAAGGCTTTATTTTGGCTAACTCATCAAAAAGCTGTATGGAAATTATAACCCTGCAAAAATAAAGAAATAAATAAAAATTAAAAAAAAAATGTGTTCCATTCATATACCTTTATCTATTCTGCAAACAAAGTATTCTTAAAACAGATTACTCTTCTTCCACATCATGCTAATCGAGATAAACATTAGCAGAAATGGTCGTATTGCTTATAAATAGAAGGGAAATAAAGGAGTACACTAATCCAAAGTCTTGTTAAAGCCTATAGTAGACAAATCTATAGGAATAAGGAAAAATTAAAATTTGGTTCTATTTGCGCGGCCAGGACTAAAACAAAAGGGATATGAAACGAAAGATAACTTCCCGTTTGAGAAAGAAATTATTATTTAAAATTGGAACCAATAACAAGGAAATACCTGAAAGGTTAACTCTACAAAAAACGTATAAGACATAAAGTGTGTGTTTTAAGGAAATCTGTATTTTTTTTTTTTTTGTTGCAGTAAATCATCCAGAATGAAGAGGTCTTCATAGGCTATTTTTAGGAAATCCATGAGCTATATATATATCGTTGGTCATTAAAATAGCTTAAATGTGTGATATAATAAAATCGTTAGTCATTTTGAGAAAATTAAAATGTTCGACAAATACCTTGAAGGATGCTAAACTTAAATAGCAAGTTCGGCATTTAACCGACTTTTCCTCCTTTTTGAGGCATGTTGTCCACAGACACGGACACATACATGGACCTTTTTCTAAAAATGCCTTTTTTGGGTTCAAAGACCTCAAACATGTATTTCCAGTGATATCTCGACGTCGAATTTTTGACTGGAATACATTACTTTTTCTATACTATGTACGTGTAGAGAAAGTAATATATCCGACTAATCTCACGAAGAAACCGCTTTCAATAGTCGCAATGATTTTTACACTACGTCTTTGGCTTGGTGTTTAGCATATTAACTTGGAAATCCAGGGGTCACGGATTCGATTCTCGGTTGTAGGGTGTGTGAACTTTAACTTGGACAAGATTATTTCGTATACTCCATTCACAGCGTGAATAAGTGTGTGTGTGTGTGTGTGTGTGTGTGAGAGAGAGAGAGAGAGAGAGAGAGAGAGAGAGAGAGAGAGAGAGAGAGAGAGAAAGTTCAAAGAAAACCCAACGATAAATAGTCGAGTAAACTTTATTACCATTAGCGATTGTTCCAAAATCGCCGTTATGATCTTAGATGTTGAAGTAGGATATAAAAGAAGCAAAAATTATAAAATAAAAAAAAAACAGACGTGTTACATTCATATGACTTTTCACCTCCCATTCCTCAGTAAACAATTATTTTAAAAATTATTATTTTATCTATGTGCTTCACGTTAATCAAGATAAACATTTGCAGAAATACATTTATTACACATTTCCTTGTAGATACAACGGGAATAAGAGGAAAGCAATAGGCCTAAGCGATAGTTGAAATTTTAAGAGCGGGTCGCTTCTGATGGTTTTGAAATTCCGATCTCCTTGCTTGTCTAGAAAAAATAAAATCGAATGACTTTTCCCATTAAAAATGAAATAAATAACAAAAAAAAGTGTGCTTTCATGAGGCCTAATTTTGAGTAGTGAATTTTTTTCTATCTCTGACGGTTTATCAGTATGCAAAAGTCATTCATAATGGAAGAGGGTTTCAAAGACTATTCCCATAAAATTCAAGATATTCATTTCATTGGTCATGAAAATATCTTAAACATGTGGTATTTTCTTCAAAATCATTAGATATTTTTGAGAAAATCGAACATTTTGAAAAATGTTCAATATGAAGGGTAACTGAGTTGGGAGATTTCCTTTAAAATCTTGGTGTCGCATCCTTGGAAGATGCAGAAATTAAATATCAAGTATAATCTTTTATGTTATTCATAGGAAACTGACAGACCGACACTCACACTCACACACACACACACACTCGCACACATGGCCTTTTTTATTTTCGGTGAAATCTCGGTATCATTTTTAGTGGAATACAATACTTCCCCTACTTACTAAGCGTAGTAAATAAATAAAAAAATTCTTAAGTGTTACATTCACATGACTTTCTATGTCGAGTATAGTAATGATTTGTATAAAGTCTGTGCAAACTATTTTAACAAGATATTATTCCATCTGCTTCAAGATAAATGTAATAAACATTTCCATAAATAGTTACATTTCATATTTTGTTATAGCTGCAATGGGATAGTGATAGTCAACTGTTTAAATGTTTTTCAGTATATACTTGCCTCGAAGTTCAAGTCGTGCTCTGTGGTCTAGGAGTAACACGCTAGTCTCTGGTTCCAAGTTCGCGGGTTCACACGCGGTGGAGGGCGGTGGATTATTTTCGGGTGTAAAAATCCTCAGAATGGTTTCCTTCAAAAGGGAAGTAAAGCTGTTGTCCCGAAATTTACGGCAGTAAAAAGTCCTCAAAACCAATAAAGAGGCCTCTGAGCGCAATTGCTATTTCTCGATTTAATTTAATTTTCGAAGATGCAAACTTTATCTGCAACATCACAAGAAACAACTGAATAACGAAAGTACTTTAAAGTGGCAAAGATATTGAAACTTCAAACTCAAACCAACATAAAAGTATCTTGGAAATGACTGAAGTCACAAAGTTATTTGAAATAAGTTGTATACATTTTGTGTGCAGTTAATTTTCTCTATCTCTTATGGTTCACTTATTATATAAAATTCTCAAAAGTACTCCCTAATAAAGAAGAATTCATAGGCTTATTTCTAGAATAAACAAAATATACATTTTTGTTGTCATGCAAATGTTATATATATAAAAAAACTGGCAGATTCAATTTAAGAAATTAAATATGAATGGGAGATTGGGCGTTTACGGCGAGGAATCGGTGGATATTTTACTTACATCCCTCGACAGGGATGAGAGGGGCATTCAGCTTCCCCCCAATGTGTCGGTACTTACACCCTAGTAACCCACCTAAGGCCGAGGATCGGAGAACTTTAGATAGAGAGCATCCTTACGCCTTGCCTTGTAACGCTGCACCGAAACACCATCGCCGACATTTCCAACCCAGAAACCGGTCATACGGAATGAAGGATAAATGAAATGCTTAATAAAACGATATACAAGGGCAGGGAATTCGGTGGATGAGAGAAAACATTCCAGCATTCATCTGATGACTCGGAAAAACTCCCGTAATAACATATGGGTTAGAGTGGGCGGTCCCGAGAATCGAACCCGGCCCTTAATGTGAATCGCACGCCTTACCGTGCCGCTTCCTCCCCCAGTGAGAAAATAATTAACGAAAAATGTCCCTACAAAGAGCAGTTATGGGATATTTTCATAAACATTTTCGTGTCGAATCCTTGTATGATACTGAACTCGAATTTCCAGTTAAATATTTGACCTACTTTTTGTTTCTGAGGCACACATGGATAGTTCTCTAAAATTACTTTGTTTGGATTCAGGGGAACTCAAAACATGCATTCACGATGAAATCTCGGAAGCAATTTTTGGGTGCAATGTGTTTTAAATTTTTAAGCTGTGCGCTTTTTAAAAGAGGTGCAAACAGAAGTCTTCCATCTTCACTCTATGTGGAACGATATTTTCTTCAATATTTACACATTACCTACAATTTTCTTTGCATAACTCTTCTTCACCTTTAATTATGTCGCCGACAATATCATTTCATTGAATTTATAACAGCTTGGGATTAAGCGTCCTTTTGTTTTCGGCAGCAGTAACATTTTTCTTACAGACCTTCACTTTCTTTTGTTCTGAAATGAAACACATATTCAGCGAAAAGGGCTGCAAGTTAACGCGCGCAAAATGCACCACGTTCTCTATAAATTACTTCTGATTTTTAAATTATTCTAAACATTTTTCTTTAAAATTTTTTAGAGTAATTGATGCAGATTTTCGAAAAAAAATGTCGTTTTAATTCTCATACAAACATTCTCAAGCAGTGTAGAATTAGGATGCAAATATGGTTTTGCACTTAGGCCAAAATTATATTTAAATTGATACGCGCAAGTGTATACAAATTCTGCGTGAGATTTTAAAATGTTATTGACTCCTAATCTTGTTGTATTATACCTTGATACACTTAACTGGTTTTAAGATGCAATTTTTGTTAATTTATTTACACATTTTTAGTATACGGACTTTGAAGATGAATGCAGACCTCCAAATAGTATTTTCTAGATGTCAGGTATAGTTTTATACTTAGGTTTTTAATGTTTAATATAGATTGCATTTTAGCGACTTATGTATTACATGCTTTATTGATTTTACAAAATGTAATATTTGATGGTATATTCGAGAAGTAATACGAAAGCTTTAATATTTAAATTTAAATGGTTATTTCAAATATGAATTGACTTTCAGTTTTTTAATTTATTTTCTTGGAAATTTTAGATATTTAATTTGTATTATAGTTAAATTGAACAAATCTGTGAGAAAATGTCAACGAAATTACAGAAATTTGTAGAAATTAACTTTCGATATCAGTTACTCTTAAAACTCTAGGGATCTCAGTTTTCTAATTTAATTTTGTCATTGATGACTGAACGAAGTTCAACAAATGTGGCGAATAGTTTTGGCCTGTCATATTCATAATATGTATTAACACTTGAGAATATATTAATTTAATTTTTGTTACCTGTGGTTGCTGGTCCTGGCGAAGGCGAAGACTCATTCTTGTCACGATTGTTGTCACCTTCAGATGCTGGATGCACGTCAGTCATTGTTTACACAAAATGAACACACGCCTAGAAAACCTCCTAGGTCACCCACAGACACAGCCGCACTCCTAGACAGATTAAATCACAGCTCACTTGCACTAAACACTTATTTTATGAATTCACGACCACTGCACACGATATTAACCCGATACGTGTGATTTTCTGTAAACAAGAATCGAAACAAAAAAGCAGCGGGGAGCGCAGTAATGTTTACGTCAAGTCGGGAGATTCTGCTCTGTATTCGTACTGTTTCACTCCCGCCTAAAACTGCTGCCGGGTGGCTATTGTGGGGCAACCTGGTTACGTCCCGTGTACGAAAAAAACAATCTCGGCCGCAGTTTCAACTCCCGCCGCGCATGCACTCTAGCGCTTTCAACTTCAGACTATCATTTCCAGATCCGCCAACAAAACCTCTTTCCCACTAAATCCTAAATCGTGTCCTTAAAAGATATTAAGATAATTGCATTGTATACTCGGAATAGACTGATGTAGAGCATAAGGTTCAATTATTATCTCTATATGCATGCGTACTATTTTAATGACATTTTGTAACCTAGAATCAAGCGCCTGCGATATTGAATTATAAAAAACACATTAAAACACTATTCACCAACATTTATTATATTTCGCCTTGGTCAAAAGCAGAGAGCGGGTGGAATTCCTACCCTTTACAATCAAATGACTTTTTCTTTTTGTATAACTTCTAAATACTTTTCTATCTACTTCATGTAAATCGAGAATAAACTTTAAGAAAAAAATTAATTACACATTTTATTAATGATACAAGATAAATAGAGGATACCGAATCGATAATCAGATCGGCTACCTCTGGCTGGCTTAAAAATGTAATTGCCTTTCCACAATATCGCAAGAAACAACTTAAAAAGACAACACGTTAAAATCTATCATACTATACGGCCTTTACTTTCTATTGTTTATTAATAATTATACTAGCTATTCCATCAACCTAATTTAATTGAGAAAAACTTTTGCAGAAATAGCAATATTGCACCTTACGTTATATAGGTGGATACAAAGGGAAAAGCATTAGTAAAATGTTTAACTACTGAATGCTTTTTAATGGGCTTTAAATGCCCTACATACTCTTTTCATGAATATGAAACTGAACTCGACAGAACTTGAGAGGAATTACAAAATACTGAACAATTGAAACAATTATACGGCATATCTTGTAAATAACTTATGCCTAAAAAAGGTTATTTGAAATAAATTGTGTGTTTTAAAAAGGTATGCGTACATTTTTATGTTTTCATCTATCGCTTCCTTTTAACAGTTACACAAGACTATACAAAATTCATTTCCAATAATGAAGAGAACTTCATAGGCTATTCCCAGAAAATTTAAGATATTTGTGATGTAAATATCTTTAATATGTGGATTATAATTAAAATCGTTAGTTACTTTGATAAAATCAAAACTTTTGAAGAACATCCCATGTAAAGGCTAGTTTTGTGTGGGAAATTTTCTTGAAAATTTTCTGAACTTCTCCTTAGATGACACTTAAAAAAAGAAAGAAAAGAAAAAAAAAAACTTAAATCTTAGTCTGCTTATCCTCTTCGTATGAGGGCTTACACCTTCCAGGACTTTCACACGGGTGCCTAGAATCTGAAGTCTGTCGAGGAGTCAATGCTATTTAATCGCAGAATGAAGAACCTGGAACGAGGGATCCCCTGCAACCAAGCATGAGAGCGAGGGAAGTAGATAATGTGAAACAAGGGTGAGGTGAGTAATAGGAAAAGTGATGGTGGAACAATTGATGAAATGAATGGCTGAGGGAACCGGAGAAAACCTTCCCAGACGCCACTTTGTCCACCATAAACCCAGCATGCGGTTCCCTGGGTGAGAGGCGAGCGGTCTAACTGCTCGACCACTGCAACACTTCTCCTTGAAAATAGTTGACCTACTACCAAATTTGCTATTTATCTAACGTTTTGTTTTTGAGATTGTTTTGTCATACACAGACACAAACACACGCGAATATACGAGATTTCAAAAATGATTTGTTCCGGTGGCCTTAAAACATGCATTTCCGGTGAAATCTTGGCATCAAATTTAGGTGGAATACCACACTACCTGCTTACTATACATAGTGTGTGTGTATATATATATGTGTGTGTGTATATGTGTGTGTATATATGTGTGTGTATATATATATATATGTGTGTGTGTGTATATATGTGTGTGTATATATGTGGGTGTGTGTGTATATATGTATATATATATATATATATAATACTGAGAGACAGAGAGTAACAAGGACATTAAAATGCTTTCGGGCTAGAGCTATTTTTCTGCAGTGCAGATAGGAAACTATAGTAACAAAACTGTTCTTTATTACTCAACACTCTATTTCTTCCAACTGATTACAATAAAAAATGAAAAAATAATGACGAGTTTCACTCACATGACTTTCTATACATCTTTGCAACAGTTATTGTTAAAAAGTTTATACTTATATTTACTTCATGCTAATCGAGAAAAAATTAGCAGAAATAGTATTATTACTTGCTTCCTTGTAGTAGAAGCGAAATAAGGGAGTACCATATGTTAAAGTACAGTCAAAAGCTAGTTGCTATGTGACTGAAGTTCCTTTGTTTGTATGGCCAGGAGTTGACAAATTCCTGTATGAGAAAAGGATAAGTATTTTAAAACTAAAACAGTAACAAGGGATATCTCAAAAAACTGTCAACTCCACGAATAAAAAATTATATAACATAAATGGTGTATTTTAACGAGCTCTGCATTTATTGTTAAGTAAAGTTTTGTCTATCTCTCACGGCACCAGTTGTACAAAATTCCGCAAAATTTATCCAGAATAAAGATGTCTGCGGAGGCTATTCCCAGAAAGTTCAAGCCTTACACACATTTTATTTGCCATGTAAGTATCTTTAATATACAACATTTTAATCAAAATCGTTACAGCCATTTTTGAGGAAATCAAAATTTTGACATTTTCCATGTAAAGGGTAGTCGGACTGGAGGGATTTTCTTGAGATTTTCGTGTCGCATCCTTGGAAGATATTAAATTAAAATACCAAGTTTAGTAGTTAACGGACTTTTCGTTTTTGAGCTATGCTGCCCACTCACACACACATACACACACACACACACACACACTGACAGACAGGCAGACTAACAGACACGGACATTTTTTAAAAATGCTTTTTTTTTTGGATTCAGGGGGTCTCAAAACTTATATTTCCGATGAAATCTCGGTATCGAATTTTTGGGTGCAATACAATACCTTCTCTATACACTATGCACATAGTACTGTAGAGAAATTAATAATTGTCTCTACATGATACAGTCCCATGCCAGTATATTTAATGGCATGTTAAAGAACTCCAGCGGAACGAGATTCCGGCACACTGGCATTGCTGATATAATCCTGTCAATTTACAGCATCGTTAATAAATAAGATATTCCATTCGATATTTTCACAATAATTCTGCTTACAGTTTTCTTTCAAAGCTCGCTGCGGCAGACGCTACGAACTTCCCGTCGAAATGTGATTCAACTGCTGCACGCTATGCATTCCCAGTTGAAACTCGTTCTCTCTTTTTTATACTTATGGATGACGTGGCAAGAAACTTTCAGAGGTAATGCTTATTGTTGCTGCAAACCACCACGGATATTACAAATTCGCACAAATTCGCACGGAGCTTCAATATAAAGTGTTCGCTGAAAGCACGCATGTCCGCTCACGCAGGTATGCCACTGCACGGTAACAATCAGCTTATTTTTTGCTGATGATGTAAGCATTATCATTAATGAACATAAAATCAACCACCTGTTAGATTTATCCAACGATACATTTAGCACCTAAATAAATACTTTTTATTTTCTCTAGCCACGTATGCACATACAATGTACCTACATAGTAACTAGAGGAATTCGATGTCAAGATTTCATAGGAAATATGTTTTGAGATCTCCTTGAGTCCAAACGAAGCATTTTTAGACCAAAAAAAGTGTGCGTGTGAGTGTCTGTCTGTGTATCTGTGAGTGAGTCCGTGGACAGCATAGCTTAAAAACAAAAGGACCGTTAAATACCAAACTTAGTATTTATGTTTAGTATCTTCCAAGAATGCAACACGAAGATAGTCAAGCAAATCCCCCACAGTACAAACTGCCTTTACATGGGAAATGTTTTAAATTGTTTTTCTCAAAAAAAAAAAAAAAAATGACTCCATCGATTTGATTAAAATAGCGTATATTAAAAATATTTACATCACAAATAAAATGTATATTTTAAATTTCCTGGTAATAGGCTCTGAAGAATTCTTTATTCTGGATAAGTATTGCAGAATTTTGCATAACGGTTAAACCGTAAGAGATAGACCAATACCTATACACTAAAAATGTTGATCTCGTTAAAACTCATACAGTGTGTTATTTGCGTTTTTCTTGTACAGTTGACCGTTTTCGAGATTTTCATTGTTATTGGTTTTAATTTTAAGTCAGATAACTCTCAAACGGGTCCATGAAAAGCGAACCGAAGCTGAAACGTTTCACAAAGCGACCAGTTCTTTTACTATCGCTTTAGCCTAGTGTATCCCCCGTATTTCCGTTCTACTTACAAGGAAGCAAGTAATAAGACCATTTCTGCTAACATGTATCTCGATTAGTATGATGTACATTAAAGAGTGATCATTTATAAGAATCATTTGTATATGGAACAGATAGAGAAAGTAATATAAATGTAATAACATATCAGCTTTTTTACTGACAAATTTCAAATTAACTTTGAAATAAAAATACTAAATATGTTATTTTCGCTCATATATAAAAACCTGTTGTGAGATATTCACACAACGCTCTCCACCAATGACATTGATCCTTGCTAAGTTACTCAGGATATATTGTACCTTCTAGTAAGAAGGATACAATGGCGTTCAAAAGTGTTTTCGTCGTGAGAAGCTTTTGCAATGGAAAATAGGGAATAAGCAAGGTTCGCAAACTTTGAAACATACCCACCAATAGCGCTAAGCCTGTCTTAACCCGAAACATCTAAATTGTTTTCAAAAATTTTGATTTTATAAAAATGGCTCCAACGATTTTTATTAAAATGCCATATGTTTAAGATATTTTCATGACAAACGAAGTGTGTATCTTGAATTTTCTGGGAATAGTCTCTGAAGATCTCTTCATTCTGGATGTCATGGTAAACCGTAAGAGATATACAAATACAAAAATAATAGATATCTTTAAAGCACACAATTTATGCCATATTTATTGTAACGTTAACAATGTCCAAGATATTCCTTGTAATTGGTTTCAGTTTTAAACTACTTAAGCTTTTCTAAAACGGGAAATCATCTTTCGTATCATAGCTCTTCTGTTTTTTCCTAGTCACGCAAAGAGAACGAATTTCAATTGATTGACATAGCGATAGCTTTTAGAAGATTTTGATTACCGCATTAGCACAGTGAATTTCCTTAATCCCCTTTTACTTACAAGGAAAGAAATAATAAGACAATTTCTGCTAATGTTCATCTCGATTAGCATGATGTAGATAAATGAATAATCTTTTGTAAAAATAATTTATTTACAGAACAGGTAGAGGAAGTCGGGTGAATGAAAAACATCAGACTTTTTAAATGTTCTTGTGTATATGCGTGTCAATGAATAGCAAAATTAAAAAAATCCGATGTGTTCCACTCACATAACTTCCTCTATATCTTTGTAACAAATTTTTGTTAATAGGCTTATTCTATTGTCTACTTCATGCTAATCGAGATAAATATTAGCAGAAGTGGTCTTACACTTACTTCCTTGTAAGTAGAAGGGAAATAAGGGAATACACTAGGCTAAACCGACAGTCAAATGTTTTAAAATGTTGGTATGGGGATGAAATCCGTTTCTTTGCGTAGCCAGAAGTTGACAAGTTCCCGTATGAAAAAAGTTTAAGTATTTTAAAACTGAAACCAATAACAAGGAACATATCTTAAGCGTCCAACTCCGCGATAAAACATATATATGACATAAACTATGTGATTTAAGTAGATCTACATTTTTTGTGCGGTAAGTTTTTGTCTTTCTCTTATGATTTACCAGTTATGCAAAATTCAGAAAAATTCATCCAGAATAAAGAGATCTTCAGAGGCTATTCCCAGAAAATTCAAAACATACATTTTATTTGTAATGTAAATATCTTAAATATAAGAGACTTCAGTCTGAAGAGCCATTTTTGAGAAAATCATAAATTTCGTAATTTTTTCCATGTAAAGAGTTGCTGGGGTGGGGGACCTTCTTGAAAATCTTCGTGTCGTATCCTTGGAAGATACTGAACCTAAATATCAACTTTGGTATTTAACGGATCTTTCGTTCTTGAGTTATGCTGCACACAGACACTTACACACGCGCGCACACATGCGGCATTTTTCTAAACATGCTGTTTTGGATTCAGGGTCTCCCAAAACATGTATTTCCGGTTAAATCTGGTTATCGAAATTTTTGGTGCAATACACCAGCTTTTCTGTACACTATGGACATAGTATGTGTACAGAAAGTAATGAAAACTCCGTC
Source organism: Hymenopus coronatus (assembly GCA_030762935.1). Taxonomy (NCBI): domain Eukaryota; kingdom Metazoa; phylum Arthropoda; class Insecta; order Mantodea; family Hymenopodidae; genus Hymenopus; species Hymenopus coronatus. The sequence continues at coordinate 37,886,273 of CM060897.1, forward strand.
AAGTACCAAACTTGACATTTAAGTTTAAGTTTTCACCAGTAGCTGGTGAAGCTCCACTTCACTCATTTTAGTTGTATTAAATATGAATATAGATGTTTAATTTGTTGTATGCTCAAGAACCCAAACCACCAGCCGGGAACCTAATATCTGTGAGGGAAGAAGCTATATAGGCGCCGGGAGGCCGGAAATGGTCTCAACCAGCGCAACCAGGAGGAATATAGTTACACTCAGAACAAACAACCGTGCTATCTGCCTGCAAAGCCTCAAGCCACAACTGCGCCAACCTGAAAGATGAAGAAGGGAAACGAAATGAAGGAATGAAAGGGAAAGGAACTGTAGTATATATACACAGCCCAGCATTCACCTAACCTGCTCCAGGAAAACCACGGAAAACCCCGGTTCAGAGTGCGCGATCAACGGGGATCGAAGCCGGACCTCCAGAAACGCCTGAGCCACTTGGCTCGGTCAAAGAAAGTGGGAGCTACTTGTCTTCTTGCCTTGAAGAGGAACAAAAAGAATGAAGTGGACGGCCAAAGCTCTATGGGTTTGCAGCTATCTTTTGTCAATGGATAGCTTTATACCCGGTTGCCATGACAACGAAACAAAACTTAAGGTTCCATGTGCTACCAAAAAGTCCTGCTTTGGGACTACGTTGCAGCTAACAGTACAGAATTTAGCGGACAACAGACAGCGCTTGCAAAAGCTAACCCATAGGTTTATTGACCTCATTAAAGAAAAATAACATAGGCAAGTCACTCTGGCATCCCCAAGAAGCCAACAGTTACACGAGCAGTATAAACATGGTGTTAGCGCTAAGTCGTTCTGTAGTTGAATACTCTAGTTGCCCACTGTGTTTATTTAGTTTGGTAAAGTTGGCGCTTTTGTAACTTTTTATTTTCATCGAATGTTTTGTTCAATTAATGTTAGCATAAAGATGAATCCACAAAGTCATGTAGTATGTAGTATACAAGGTGTTAGCAGTAAAAGTATGCAGACTTCAACGCAACTTGCTGATGTTATGTTGAAACTTAAGGTTCTGTACCATTTTCCTCTATAATCAATGGTTGCATAAATAAAAAATAAAATTGGTCAAATGTCTGATTCGTATTTTTACTATTTGTCGTTTAGCCACAAAATCATAACAACGAATTAGTTTCCATCGTGTCTATTGGAACAAACTCATGGACATACGCTTGACAACCGCGCAACATTGGCGTGGGTGTAGAGCGGAAGTTCAGAAATGTTGACAGCAAAACTGCCTCAACACCTTGCACAACAGCTGGTTCTGTCAGTGCTTCAGATGCGTTAAATGCATTCATAACTGTGTCAGTCTTTATAAATTAATAGTGTGCAGATATTCTTCTTGCTTACGGCAAAGCTCAATCTTTTTAGATAATTATTTCTGGAGATATTTGTAGAGTAAAGTGTATCATGACGAGGTTGCTATCATTGATGATCTCCGTACGGGGGTTTGAAGCAGTCCTAGAGATTGGACAGAACGCAGAAGCTCTAACGAGAGTAAGGCAAAATTGGCTAATAAGATGCGATGGCTGCAAAGATTCTAATGGAGCACACTTTGAACATCTTACTGTATTTTGTTGATGCTGCAGTTATTGGCCGTTAATAAATTTCCTGTTTAGCAAAGATGTGGCTTTGTTTTAATCATTCTACGACCTACCTAAATGAGGTATTTCCGAGATGCCACTTGAATTAGTTTTATTTTTTACTATCGGATTAAATATTATGCATAGCCTCTTAACAGTTTTTATTTCAGGTCTCGTGAATACGATTGGATAGCTTGAAAGAAAACCATCTCACCCCTCGTTAGTGGCAGTAGCTGGTGATAAGCATATAGGCACGTGACGAATCGGATTTCAAGCACAAACAAAAACAAAACACTGGCCTCGCCGGAAACCAAAACCAAATATTAGGCTCATAAGTTCTACATTATCTATTGCCAGATAATGTATTCAATAATGTTCAATTATCGCAGCTACCTTTCAAGTAGTTGTTATTGGACTTTATTACGAGTATTTGTCATATTTGGATCTCCCAGCACGCGAAACTGTGCATTGATACCCCTAACCCTTAAACACTCCATTTTTGCGGTGGATCGAATGTAATAAAAGGAATGTGCTATTAACGAGAAGGCCAACCCCTTTTCTTAATTTGTCGGCATAAAAAGTGAAACAAAAAGGTGCAAAATGTTACAAAAAGCACCTTGAATGTTCGTGGTACAGTGAATATGATTGGCTGTGCGGCAGTAATTAAATGGAAAACTGTTTTGTTGGCCCTGCCTTTTCCAAACCACATAACTGCGAAATATGCCGATAGAAAGGGCAGAAGTGTTTATTTAATATGTAAGAAATTAGTATATTTTATGCTGCTTTTTGCTTTTTTTTTTTACTTTCTCTACGCGTGCTATGCACTAGATTGTAATGCACCCTAAAATTCGATACCGAAATTTCCCCGAAATACATGTTTAGGGACCCCTAAATCCAAAAGAAAAAAGAAAGCATTCTTAGAAAAATATCTCTGTGTATGCAAGTGTGGTCTATGGGCAGCATAACTCAAAAACGAAAAATCCGTTAAATACTAGTTCTTCCAATGAAGTGACAACAAGATTTTCAAGAAAATCCTTCCCACCTTTACATGGGAAAATGTTTGAACATTTTTATTTTCTCAAAAATGGCTCTAACGATTTTCATTAAAATATCTTATAATTAATACATTTAAACGATAAATAAAATGTATATTTTGAATTTTCTGGGAATAGCCTCTGAAGACCTTTTTATTCTGGATGAAATTTTGTGAACTTTGCATAGTTGGTAAACCGTAAGAGATACATAAAATTTACTGCACAAAAATGTAGATCTCCCTAAAACACATAATTTGTGTCCTATACATTTTTTTCGTGGAATTTACCGTTTTAGAGATATTCCGTGTTACTGGTTACTGGTTTTAAAACACTTCAACTTTTCTCATACGGAACTTGTCAACTCCTGGCCACGCAAAGAAACGGATTTCTATCCCATAGCAATCACATTTTAAAACATTTGACTGTCGGTTGGAGCATTTCTGCTTATGTTTATCTCGATTAGCTTGAAGTAGATAGAACAAGCTTATTAACAATAATTTGTTACAGAGATGTAGAGAAAGTCATGTGATAGGTTTTTTGTGATAGGAGCTTCATTTATAGTTTAGGCCACGAGCTGCCTGCTCCCTTTATATGGAATGTTTGTCCAGATTGCTTATTTTCTCAAACGTTGCACAGACAAGATTAATTAAAATACCACGTGTTTAAGTACGAGTATTTTCTTGACAAATTAAGTGGCTAGCTTGAATTGTCTGTAACTCTTCATTCGGTATTATTTTTGGTAACTAACAAGAGATAGACAGAATCTTAGATTAGATTAGATAACGCTATCTAAACGCTTCCCACGTCAACTGAAAGACATTGTGTGACCCCAATGACACTATCCTAGCATCGAACTCCTAACCCTGTGCCCTTGACGAACTCCAAAAATGTGGCTCCAATGCCAGGATCGAATCCTAAACTTCCCATACTTCAAAAAAGATGTATATTCTCCTTTTTTAGAAAGGACAAACAAACAAAATATGTGAAGCTGATTCCTGAGCTTTATTCAGTCGACAAGTGAGGATATCCATGATATATCCATGTCAAGTAATTAATGCATTCACTGTTTTAAGCCTTCATCTATCCAGTCTAGATAAGCCGCTGTTAGGGGTCTTAACTAGTCTCCTAGCTAGTTTATGTACTGAGTAAGTTTGCCACCTTACTAGGTGGTTCTCTTTTATCCATGCTGTGTCTTAACAGCATTAATACATACTTACTCTCACAACAAAGACAAAATCTTACTACACCAAACATGTAATTCTCGTTAACACATGCGCACATATGTCAAATACATTTTTGTTTGTGTGTCTGTGTGTGGAATTAACTATTTTGTGAATTTTCTTGTCTTTGGTTTGAATTTTAAACTACTTTCTCTTTTCTCCAATGGGAAGTCGTCGTCGTCCTCATTACTACTAGGTATTATTATTATTATTATTATTATTATTATTATTATTATTATTATTATTATTAGCTGTCCTCCTGGTTATGCAAAGAGAACGAAATTGAAAAGCTACCGCATTATTAGCGACCAGTTCTTTAAAAATGATGCTATTGCTGAAGCCTACATTAATCCCCAGTCCATTTCTATCTGCAAGGAAATATGAGTAATAAAAGCATTTCTACAGCTCGATTAATGTGTAGTATATAAAATAATGTTTTTACTTTCTCTACACGTACTATGTATATAGTGTATAGAGAAGGCATTGCATTCCACCCAAAAATTCGATACCAAGATTCACCGGAAATACATGTTTTGGGTCCCCGTGAATCCAAAAAAAGCATTTTTACAAAAAGGTCCGAATGTATGTGTGTGTGTGTGTGCGTGCGTGCGTGCCTGTGGACAACACAGCTCAAAAACGAAAAGACCGCTGAATACTGAACTTGGTTTTAAAGTACATGCCAAATAAATGAATTGAATTTTCTGGGAATAGTCTCTGAAGTTCTGAATGAATTTTACGGAATTTTGCATAACTGCTAAACCGTAAGAGATTGACAAAAACTTACCACACAGAAAATGTAGCGCAAGTTATAATACACAATTTATGTTTTTTGTGGGTTTTTTTCGTGGAGTTGGTCGTTTTTGAGATATTCCTTGTTTTTAAGCATACTTTGTTGAGAATTGGCTAGGGGAAATTTAATAAATGGAATGGGTGAAGTGATGCTAATAAAGCCGCGGTCCATGGAGCTTAAGTTACCGAGAATTCTCGTCTCAGGATGAGCGAAAATCCCGGGAAAACCTTATCGAGTAATTCACTCTTATCATTATTCTAATTCGGAAACTCTTGCATATAGGACAGGCCTACGATATCACACCACATTGACCATTAAAAGGACTGCCAATATTTGCGCTGTAAGAACAATCCCTGGTAATCAGAAAACATCTGTAGACATTCTCTGAGTGGTTTTGAAAGCCTTGGGCGTTTTGGAATCCTGTCCATTTGGCCAACTGTTGTGAAATTCCAGATATCATTAAATATTTGACAGTCGAAGAACTGTAAAAAAAAAAAAAAAAAAAAGTATCGCTGTGCGCAAAGAGTTCAATGGCGTCTCTGAAACTATAGCATAAGAAGGCTTGATGTGATCATCACCGAAGTCGGCACAATAACAGACTCGTTAATACGAATGCACCAGTCATGGCCTGATAAAGTAAAATTACATTTGCCTAATACATCTATGTTCTGCACAGAGAAATAAAATGCTAGTTAAATCATGGAGCTGTTCAATGTTAGCCAGGTTTAAGACTGCTATGCAATGCTGATTTTCACCGCACCTGTCTATCTCATTAGCCATAGAGGCCAACCTAGTGACGTCAAAATTTCACCGGAGAAAACGAATTAAAATTTATGCATCCAGCACTACACAGTGATTGGTTTGATTATCGGCTCAAGAGGAACAGTGCCTTCCTTTATCGTTAAATTTTGCCGTGATTTTAAATTAGACAGCCATTTTATTCATTATAAATATCCATTACAATACTGAAAGGCTCAACATTAAGTCATCTATACAATTATTGATAACGAGCATTATTTTATATTTGTTCCTACATAATCTTGTTCTTTCTTATTTTATTTGTTTATTTTCTTTTTTGTAATGTTTACTAGTTAATGTTTTCTTAATTGTATTGGTAAGCTTGTCTTTTACAATTAGCTACATTAGGAAAGTTGTTAGATAATTATACTAAATAAAAATTTCAAGGTTTTTACATATGAATTTGCAAAAGATAACTGTGTGATTATAAACATAAACGTGACTCGACCAATTAAACAGCCATTTTGTTTCAAACCTCCCGCAATCGCAACAAATGAAAGAGAACACATAATTAATATGGGTAACCCTTATCACTTCACTTTTTGTGTTCAATTGGTGTACATTAGAGCATTCTTAAAATATATTCGTTCATATCATGCTTACGTCATATGAGTGGAATATACAGCAAAGCTCTTTTTAAAAGAAATGGAAATAGCGCGTTATTTATGGACGCTCTTTAACCACTGTGGTTCTCAGCGTCCCATTCTAAATTGAGCTTAAAATACCTTTTAATTTTGCTCAGAGGCCTCGCTATCAGGCTTGAGGTTCTTTTACGTGCCGTAAATCTAAGATACGGGACCAGCGGCTTTTCTTCCCTTCTGAAGTCAGCCATGCTAAGGATTTTTACTTCCGAAAAAATCCATCGTCCTCCGCCGGGTTTGAAACCGCGATCTTAGGTAAAAGATCTTTTTATTTAGATGGACGGGTGTATAATGCTGCGAAAACGGAACAAATCTGATTATATGACGTGCTAAAATAAGTGCAAAACTAAAATAATATAATTTTAATTCTTCTGTGTACATAGAGCAAAGTGTGTGACATTTATACTCATTTCATCTCGTAGATAATTAATTAAACTTTTAAGAACACGTGATTTTTAACATAATGCCATACCCATAAATAAAAACGTAATAATAATTCATACATGTTTGCTCATGTTATGTAAACACAAAACAGTTAATTGATTAAGATGAGTGTTAGTTCAGTCAATTTACTTCAAATAAAAAGTGTCTCAATTTACGATTTCTTACTAATATTACTTTAATTTCATCAACATAGATAATTAAAGGTTCTACAGCTTTGTGTTGTATACCTTTATTTTTAGCTGCGTATGTTACTGCGGAGCATCTATTAACATCATTCCATCCGACCGCACGCACAAAATTAATCTGTCATTTTATTAAAATGTTTTAATTTTGGTTGAAAGTGATACAAAATTAAGAATTGTTTACGAATATTTTAAATTTTGGGCGAACCGCTGGACGTATGCAACTCAAATTTAAAAAAAGTGTCTGGACAAAATTTAAAGTTATTAAAAAAGATGGGGGGGGGATCGATTAGATCAAAAGCTTTCGAATCGCGATTTCAACGGCACATTTTCGAAACGAGGCTTTAAGAGAAGATAGCAGCCAAAAGGTCCCAACAAGATGTCACACACTGTTAGAACCTCCATTTGAGCTGTTTGTCATCTCTTTGAGAAGAAAGCCATGTAGAAAAATAGAGACATTACATGGCCTCCAAGATCCCCAGTTTTGTCTGTTACTACTTTCTCTAGGAGCATTTCAGGTTTACTCAAATCGTCTAAAACCCTTGTAGATCTAAAGACAACGTTCACGTAGAAGTTAATGTATTTCGTAGTCGGCTTACCCTCCCCGTATTTAGAACTAACACCCCCATCGGGCTTACAAGCGCATGCCTAGGGATCAGAAGTCTGTCGGGGAACCAACGGCACGTAACCAACCACAGAATGGAGAACCTGGAACGACTGGTTGGTCCGTAAGCTGGCATGAGCGTGAAGAAGTGAATGATATGAAATGCAAGCGAAATCGATTATAGGAAAGGTGATTATGGAGGAATTGGAGGAATGAGTGGCAGGGGAACCCGGAGGACCTGGAGAAAACCCGCCCAGACGCCCACTTCGTCCACCACAAATCCCACATATGGGCGCTTGGGATAAAACTCGAGTTCGCTGTCAAGTTCGTGTATTACAAACTAAAACGTTACATTTGATGATATGCATCTTACCTCAAATTGTCGGAGAAATGGAGACATTAGTGGAATATAAATTTCAAGAAATGAACTATTTTCCTCTGATAAATAAAATGATACATTATTGGCTTATTCTCAGATATTTGTTAATTTACACAATTAATAATACATGTAACCAAAATTAACTATATAATTGTAAAAACTTGGTTTCACTGAATCATCCTGCACTTATGGCTTTTAGCATTTCATTACAAAGTATTTTGAGGGTGTATGAGGTTTGACAAAAAGAGTTTAAGGCTCAAAGCAAAAAATTACTTTCCTTCAAGTCATCTAAACTTTAATAGAAATCATCCCCAAATATAAAAAATTGGAATTCATTTTTGCACTTCCAGCCATTTAAATGCACAAACACAATATTTAAATGGATATATTTAATGAAGCCCGTAATTCTAAAATGTTATTTCCTGTAATCTGTTTTACTTTAAAATGTTCCTCTTGGTGTAACTTTTGTTTAATTGCTTTGAAATGCTCAGTTTATATTTTCTGAAAGTGAAAGTACAGAACTAAAGAGTCTTTATTGACTCTTGTATTGTATTCCATCCCAAAATTTGATGTCAAGATGTCATTGGAAATATGTTTAGTCTCCTAAGTCCCTGGTGTGTGTGTGTGTGTGTGTGTGTGTGTGTGTGTGTGTGTGTGTGTGTGTGAACAAAATAACTCAAATTCAAAAAATTGGTTAAGTACCAAAGTTCATATTTAAGTTCAGCAGCTTCCAAGGATTGACACAAAGCCTTTCAAGAAAATCTCCCCATCCTAAACTAATCCTTTACATGGAAAAATTTAAAAAAAAAAAGTATTTTTTCAAAATAGCTCTAATGATTTTGATTAAAATGCTGTATATTAAAGACATTTACATAAATAAATTATATAGTTTAAATTTTCTGGGAAGAGCTCTTCATTCTGGTTGAATTTTGCCACTGGTAAATCTTAAAAGATATACAAAAACTTACTGCACAAAAAAATGTAGATCTCACTAAAACACACAATTTATGTATTTATATATTTTGTAGAGTTAATCATTTTAAAGATATTCCTTGTTATTGAATTCAACTTTAAACTAATAAACTTTTCTCAAACAAGCACTGATATTTTGTTTCATTTCTGTTTTGTTTTACTCCTGGTCATGCAAAGAGAACCAAACTTCAGTTGTTCACATAGCAGCCAGCTTTTAAAAGACTTGACTATAGCTTTAGTCTAGTGTATTTCCTTTTTTACATGTAAGCAAGTAATAAGACAATTTCATCTAAAGTTTGTCTCGATAAGCATGAAGAGTCTTTTGAAAGAATAGTTTGTTTGCAGAACAGTAGAGAAAGTCATGTAATTTTCAGTAAAGGTTTCAACCAATGTATTACGCTAATAATAATAATAATAATAATAATAATTAATAATAATAAATAATAATTTTTTCATTACAATTTGACCATGACTGATACACTTAAAATAGCATATATTAAAAACTGTATATTTGATAAAAATGCAAAAAAAATGACATATCGGCCTTAGTTAAAACTGTATATTTAAGAAACATAAAAATGTAACATAATGTAAGCCATTAAATGACTATACATTAACGATTTTATGATTATTAATAAATTATTTAAAAATTGAAGAGTGCAAAATGTATAACAACATGTTGCCCCTAGTGTATTTATCCAAACTTTGAATATGTTTTCGTTTTTGTTCAAGATTCTGTGTCTCGAGGACCTTTAACATCTAATTATTTTGCTATATGCAGAAAATGTTTAATTTCTTATTTGTAAAAAAAATATATATACTCACCTTAGCAAGTGAAATAGAGAATATATCTTCAATCCCAGAAGGAGCAATATAAGATACAGAAAAACAATAGGATATACTTAAGGATTTAAGGAATACAGGACCATAAAACATTAAACAAAGTTAAGAAATAATATCTTTCTTATGGCACAGAATTGACAAAATGCATTTTTGACAGATGCGTATATTTTACGATGATTTTTTGTTCTTCTGTGTTTTTACCTTTAGTTTTCAAAATTAGTCAAAATTTTGGTTGTAATATGATGTTATAAAAACAATTGATGCATTTTTAGTTCCTGCATACAAGATCTTTTTTTGGTAATACATACAAAATCATCTTGCTGGGCTGGAAGACTGCATTTTCCAGATGATCACCTTTATTACATTTTTTCTTTACACCTGACTTCTGTCCAAACTTGCAACAAACCAGATGGAGCTACGCACAAGTTTATCCAATCACTAGCTAGCACCAACCAGCTACATTACTGTTTGTTCATTGTTCCATCAACATCGAGGTGGTGGTTATGATACATGAAAATGATGATAATGAACATGATGGAAATGAAGATGAGTCAATGATGACCACTCCATCTTGAAGAAGAATGTTTCTTATTTACTGAGCGGGTGCTTCAGTTGGTGGACCAGCAACAACCTTCTTCAGGAAAGCTAAACAAAAGAAATAACAATAATGTTACAAACAGAACAAACAAACTTAGATCATAAATAACTGCTATTTAGAAATAAACTGGCAGCTTATTAAAATTCACATGTACATGCTAAGTTCCTTTTTTAAAAAGGGTGGCAGATGAAGAAGGTTTTCAGACATGTGGTATTAATTTAAGGCTCTTATAAAACATTACACATGTTTAAGGAGGAAGCAACATGCATAACCTAACTCATATTGACTACTAAATGAAGTTTATCTGATAATTAGACATTTTAACTATGTACTATTTGAAATAAGCCATCCAGGATGTCATTTATGAGTCTTGGAAAATGAAGAAAAATAACCATGCACCAAATGTTAGAGAATGTATCAAGAAAAAACAAATAGCTAACTAATGTATGTGCCAATTCCACACAGTTTGGGTAGACCGAGAAGATTGTTTTCAGCAGTTTCAAGAGGTTTTCATTTCCAGAACATTCCACTTTGGATACAGAAACTATACAAGAAGCTGGCTACTACCTGCTGGGATAGTGAAGGGATTCAGTTTTAAGTTCATTTAGTCAAGAGGTTACAAAGTACAGTAAAAGTGGACAGCGCTGAGTGCAAGTTCATTATGAGTTGTGATTCAATGGTTCATTTGTAATTGTGATTTGATGGATCAGTTGTATACTGTTTGAATGTATGACTACAGTATTATGTTTGTGCTATGCTGGGCAACTAAGTGAAAGTGTATTCAGTGGCAATTGGTAGCTCTCATTTATTATAATATACATGTTGAATTTTCTTAAAATTCAAAACTGTGAAGCCGTCTTTAATCTGAATGAAGTTGTATTAGGTATAATTGCAAATATATGATTTCATTAAATTAGGTTAATTACCTCAGAACTAGTTTCAGGGAATCACTTCATCATCAGCTAATTGCAACTGGTTTTCTCTCCTCTGATGCTTATATTTGTCTCTCTGGCAACAATTTTACGAATTTGGTAATCAGATTTTTGTTCGTTGGGATCTCGAAGTTCATTCATCTTGGAAAAAATTTCCAAAGAAACATTTCTCCCAAATATTTAAATTGACTGGTTTTTGCGCCTTCCTAACAATTGAAGTAGTGCTGACAATTTTGTGTCCTTGTATCCAAAAATATACTGCAACTGCTGATTTTTCTTCTTCCCTGGATTTGATGTTTTTAAGAACATGTTTAAATACAAGCATCACAGAGTGACTAAGAGACAAATGTAACATCAGAGTAGAGCCAACCAGTTGCAATCAGCTGATAATGAGGAAGTGATTCCTTGAAACTAGTTCTGAGGTAACTAACCTAATTTAATGAAATTGTATATTTGAAAGCGCTTCTAAACTATAATGGTTAATCTTTTCATTATATCTTCCAATTAAAAATGATGAGTTTTGTATTATTTTGCATAACTAGTATACCATTAGATAGAGACAAAATGTTGCTACACAACATATATAGTTTACCTTAAAAAACAATTTATATCAAACAAACTTTTTGTGACATTAACCATTTTTGAGACATTAATGTTCTTGGTTTCAGTTATAAAATACTTCATGCTTTTTTTAAACTACTAAGTTGCCTCATGTTTGTTTCCAGAGGTCATACAATAATGGGATTTTAAAGCCAGCATATAGGTATCCACTTCGGCAAATATTTATTGCAATTAACACGAATAAACTTGTATAAGCAGCAGTGTAGCCAGAAAAATATTAAGGGGGTGTTATGTACTGGATTCATGTTTAAACAATCTGTATGCAATCAAATAATAAATGTGAATTAACCCTGGGCTGAAATATTTTATATTCATAGATTATGATGCAAAAATTGCAGTCAAAGCTAGATTTTACTATTACTTTAGAAATACTCTTTAACAGTGGGGGTTCTAACCCCCAAATCCCCCTTGCTATGCCTCTACTTATACAAATAATTTGTAGAAGAGAGATAAAACTAAAAGATTTTGGATAAAAACTGTATGTAAATTTAACATATCTTCTCTTTTTTCCTTTCTTTCTATTGCAACAGCTTGTTACAGTGAATAAACTTTTGAATGTTGTTTCCATGCATTATAAACTCATATTTGGGGTGTACATAAAGAATAAATTTCACTGCACATGTACAAGAAAACGCAAAAAGCAGGTGCTCTAAGAGCTGGTTCTGAGCAGTAAAGACAAATGAAAGTCAGGTGGGACCAGATTGAATTGCATTTTATATTATCGTAAACTTTTAAATATAAAACATGCAAAAGCTATTTGTATATTAATTTATACATTTATTTATCAATTACAGCAGTACAGCACAACATCAATATTAACACATCTCCATATTTACAGTTTTGTAAACAAACTGGTGGATTGTAGATACAGCAGGTAATTTAGACTGTATTATCTCAATCTCTTTCATCATGGTTTGTATTACGAATGTAAAACAACATACATTTTGAGATATTATGGGGCATTTATAATGAGAACATTTTTCTCTCTGCTTCGCCATTGGTAGATGAGAGTTCTGACCTAAATTGTTCTACAAAATTCTACAAAAGACTGCATTTGCTAGAGCTGCACTGTTGATGTTTTCAGAAAAAATCTTACCAGTAGTTTAGGACATGGTTGAAAAGAAACCAAAAATAGGAAGAATAGATAAGTTATGTCGCACCACCTTACTAATGTCTTAGTGGCCAGTAAGTGTACCACCCTGTCCCCTCAATCCCTGTAATGACATTACCTTGCACCCCATCTGTTCTCTCTAATTACAACCATTGTAACTAAGCTCTTCTAGCTTAATTTGAAATCAGTCCTATTTAAAACATACCATGATCAGTTTACGTGGATAGAATGTATTTTTTTAAATGAATAAATGGATACACGTGGATTTGTCATTGATAGAGAAAGTGATGTGAATGCATCATATTAAATTTTTCTATCCTAGAATAAGCAATGCAGTAAACAATTAAATAAGTTTTCATTTATTTCTCCTCATATGAGGTTGATATCTGTACACATTTCAGGAGGTATATAGAAATTATAGAAATAATTAATTAACACTAATTATGTGTAAGCTGTAGCAGTTATATTACTTTCTTTTTATAAAAATAAGATATATTTGTCATGGTTTATTTCTCTTCAGATTCCCCTGGATACACAGTTATAATATGACTATCATTTCATTAAGTTACATTTTCTAGCTTGTCTAATGAAAATATAAAGCTTCTAAGTATCTAAAGGAAAACAGCTGCTTCATTATACCTTTCACTCCTTTAGAAGTTTCTTACAATGAATACTATTGATAAAACTACCAAGACAACAAGGCATTTTTTATAAATGAGTAGTTTAAACTGCACCATAGTCTAAGTTGAAAATTCAATGCAAGTAAAGAAATGTTATTCTATAGAAGACTATTGAATCAAATTTATAGTTTCTAGCAACAAAGGTTAGTGAAGCGAGATAGGTGTAAATATAACTCAATAATGTTCTATTAAGTGATCATTTTACTTTGCCGAAGTTCAAATTTCTAGTTTTATATCATATAAAGAAATGGTACTTTCCATTATTCTTCTTTTAACTATGTAGAAACTATGTTATTTGGATTAACTATTGGAATATTTGTTGAAGATATAGGCTGTTCATTACACACAAAATAAAAAACTAAATGTTGCAATTAATTTTTGTTATGCTTCATGTAGATTTTCTAAAAAAGACAAGTGTTTCACAGATATTACAGCCCTCTTCTTAGGATTTGCAAATCAATGTTTGTAATTTTGCAACAGCCTTCACACACGATTAGTGAAGGCATTACAGAACAATTGAAAACTATCAATTGGGAATGTAGCTTAAATGTGAACATTATTTGGGCCATTCTCTTAATGCACTAAAGCAAAGACTCGTACATCTCATGTTCTTTTGTTTCTTGTTACTTCCTACTTTTTTATTCTTCTGTATAAATAAATAGAACACCCTTTGATGCAGAAGGCTGTAATTTCTCTGAAATTAGTCTTTTTAATGCAACTGACATGGTTCATGCTGAAACTTGTGTTTAGAAACTCTGAGAACTATGTTACTCTTAATTAAAAGCTATAAAGTAAATTTATTTTTGGCATCCATCTAAGAAACATAAAACACTCAACTGTGAACATTGTATAACACAAATATCATTCTGTTATTTACATTTGTGTGCTATTGTAAAGCATTATTCTGTCGTAATATAAAATTTTATTCCTATAAATAACTACTGAACTATAAAGTTTTATTCTCCATTCTGTTTTTACTGTAGAAATAAATACATTTTGACATAGTTTAGAACAAAGACACATATTCTAAGTAAAAACATAATCAGTGATTCTAGACACACTGCGACTTTAATCAGTTTATTTGTTTCAGCTTTGTTTTAATTGTCATTTGTTCCAACTAATAAATGTAAGTCATTGTTCAGTGTCCTAAATATTGTATTACATGAAAAAATTAGATATTTTCTAAACTGGAACCATTAAGTAAATCTACAATAAAATATTCATATATAATATTTTCCTTTGAACTAAAAAAAATACTATATAGCTTTGAGTTGTATAAACTGTTGTTCGCTGGTATATAATTTAAATATTAGGTCAGCGTGACCCTTTAGTACAGTCAGTAGACCACCTGTGTGTTGTATAAAGAAGACCACATGCAATTTCCAGCTGAATTCAAATTTTTCCTTTAGTAAAGATGGTTATGTAGTATGCCTATTTGCGTTATTACCTAATAATTTTAGGTCTGTTGTTGAGACATACCTGAATACATGTGCTAAATAAAATGAATGTGTTATGTTAACAAGAACTCCACAAAAAAATAAATAAAAATAATGCATTGTATTAATCATTAAATGCTTCATATTAACTACTGTTATAATGCTTTCTTTAACATGTGTATTTCATAGTCTTTTGAACTTCATAAGTAGTTTATAAATGTTTTATTTTTCTGTAAAATGCTATGAAGAATGAACAAAAATTTGATTTTCAAAGGAATAATGAGTGTTTTTGTAAAAACTATATCTAGAAAATACAAGATCATTAAAAAAAAAGTATTAAAAACGTGTGATCATAACTAAAAATTAAAAAGTCATATAAATTCAAAATTTAATCCTTGAATCAGACACTGTTTCAACAAAATTCCTCCACCCTTGTTCTTTATATGGAAAATGTGTGCATTATTTTTCATCTTTTTTAAAAAGGGGCTCTATATTTTTATTAAAATACAATATATGTATGACTAACAAAATATGTATCTTAAATATTTCCTAAAAGTTCTATAAGCGCCATTGATTCAGAATAAATTTTGCACAATTCTTTGTAACAGGTGAACCATAAAAGAAAGACAAAAGCTTACTGCAGGGAAAATGCAGACATCATTGAAATAAATAGTTTACACAAAATAGATTTTTCTGTAGCATAAGGCATTTTTTAAAATTATGTATTATTACATCCTAAATTTTTTCTGGTTTGAAATGTTATATGAGATTCATAACGCATCTTAAGTTATTCTTATTTTTCTCTTGTGATTTCATTAGTAATAAAAGCTCATGATATGCGAAACGGTTGTGTTGTTTTTTCGTCTCTTTTTTTCTTTATGTCTATATTGAGCATGCAACCAATTTCACATTTGTTTAATTTGATATTACTTCAATTGTGAGTAATCTAATATGAATAAAAGTGTCTTTTTATGAGCAAGTATGACACATGGAATTTTTATAAAGTATACTCAATCAAAAATTTTACAAAATTGTAAATACTGAACAAATGATTGTGCTGTAAATTTTAAGAGCACATGACAGAGATATAGCTCAAGAAAGTTAAAGATGTTTTCGGAATGTGTTTGTGAGAAGAAATCTATTATATTTAGTTATCCATTTTTAGTGTTCTGCTGAGTGTATATATATTACTAGTATTTTAGTAGTTAACATAAAAAAAACCTCAGTTGCATTCTAAGAGAGCATTTTACATATTCTGGTTATATTTCTATTTATAATCCTAATATTTTCTCCAAGCAAACTATTTGCAATAAAGAAGCACTATATCTATGCAGAGTAATAAGCATTAGTAATTCTTGTATATTAGATGCAACAGCCACCACACCTGTTTATTGGTAATATATAAATTAGCATTGTTTACTATATACAGAGCTGCAACTAGAAGCTGTGAACATAAAAGCAACTAGATTAACTATAATAATATTTGCACACTCAGTGATCAACAGGTAATTCTAGAAATCTACACTCTGCCACTGATCCTGACATCACCAGGGATTCTCAATGGCATGAGACATCTAAATATATTTACAAGCAGAGAAATTCAATGAGTAATCAATGGAAGTTTCTGGGGTTCTAGTTTCAAGGCTACTAGATGCTGAAGTTATAATTTCTACAAATCTCAAAACATTTGAATTAACATTTTATCACAGATTTGTCTATCCTAACTGTAAAAAAAATTATATTAATGTGTGTGTTTTCCAGGAAAATAACTCTTAAAAATGCAAATTCAGTCATGTATAAAAAGTTACATATGAATAAAATTATAACAAGTTTAAAATTTTAAATTTTGGATATTATTTCTCAAATATAGTTCTTTATAGCGAAATGTTGAAAGCTGTGTAACATTTAAATCTTCTCTGGAAATGTTCTAAGCATAGATTTTTATTAAATTATTACAACCTAAATCCAACATTATAATTAATGCCAATACTGTAATCTGATCCTGATTTTTCTGAAGAAACTTTTTTATAAGTGGTTTCTTTTAAATGCCAAAAATTTAGTATCAAGCTTGTTTTATGTATATGTAAGGTGAAATTATTCCTAGCATATGGCATTATCTTCTTTCTCATGGTACTTATTCTGTGGGGTAATACATAGAATATGTAATCTGATATTTCATTTTTTCCCGTCTTTCACGTATGTTGTGACAAGTATTTTCAAAGCTTTACGCCAAAACATAGACAAACAAAAATGCCAATAACTTTAAGTATCAGGGGAATTTAATTAATTCATTTATTCATATTTCTTACTGTAACATTTAACTTAGTATATATGCTTAATGCCAAAAACAACAAATTGAACCAATAAATGGATTCTAAAAGAAATGAAGAAATTTCAGATTAGTAAATTCAGACTTTGCATTTAACTTTTATGCTGATAACTATAATGATGTATTAAACATACCCAGTAGTGGTACATAAATTTTGAATTTGGAGTACTGCAGCAGACTTTGTTATTTCAAAATGTTACTTGGGGAGGGGGAAAAAAAGCAGCAAAAGAAGAAGATTCAAAAGAAACAACAAAGAATGTTTTTATTCACATCCACTTTAAATTAACCATTAAACTTCCTTTTACATATGTGTTATATTAACTGACTGAAGTCTGAGTAGGGCTAAATTTGGGTAGTGAATTACATTTTAGTTTCATTTGATATTTCCCAATATTGGAAAGACTATAAAAACAAACATGTCATTTTGAAAATTTTTACCTGAGAAGAAGATGCTTCTGGTAACAGAACATAGTCTTAGCTATGTAATGCCATAAAAAACTTAAAGCCAAGTTCATGATTACAGAACAAAATATTATTTTTTTCATTCAAAGTATAAATGCTACGCTCTTACAGCGGAATAGTCCCTACGTATATAATCTTAAATAAGATAAACCAGATTTTTTCAAAACATTAAATATATGGGCTTAGAAATGTAGTTTCTCTGCAATGAGGCAAAATTATAGTCTACTTTGTGTAATTTTTAATTTGATCAGTGAGTGTAGAAGTCATTAATGAAGTATGGAACACATCAATATTTTTTTATTATTATACTTCCCTGTGGAAATTCAATTGTAACATTAAGAAGAAGACTGTTCTATAAAACTGCATATTATTGTGTGGAAAATATGAACCTTAATGCTTATGTCTGGGGAGCAGAAAAAAGAATAAACATTTTGATGGCATTGAAAATTATAAATTCAAATATGGAGGGAAAAAATTTTAAATTTTATTCAGGATGTTGGAATAGCAAAATAAAATAACTATTTTTTAAAATTTATGGCATATTTATATTCACTTCCTAATATACAAATGCTATTATACACTGTTTTTTTAATAATATTCTTGTTAAAATGTGTTAATAAGGATATATGCAAAAAAAGTGTTTCCTTGTCTTAGCACTTCTTAGTTATATCAATAAGATAGAAATGCATTATTTTATTTTATTTTTCATATGTCATTACAGCCTTCTGTTTGAAAATTTTGAAAATGAAGTTGTGCTAATTTGGTTAATAAATTGTTAATTGTTTTTATTTATTCAGGGGACAAAAATTCATAAAAGAATAATATTTGTGAAAAGAATAATAATCAGATTTTGGAAATTCAATAAGAAGAATGAATAAGTCAATAAGAAAGATGAATAATTCAATAAGAAGGATGATATTTACAACCCCTACTTTATCTCCCATACCTAACAACCTCAGAGCACTTGTATGCTATTTATAAGCAAAGGGAAAATCACGAATCAAGCTTGTCAATCTGACAATATAAAACACAACTGAGGCACCTTAAGAATGCTGAAAATTATGCATTGTTCTGCAGTCCTTAAAAAGGAAGTTCAAAAGCATAGCAATGCTACCACATGATAATATTAATTCTGTAAAACAGATTTAATAAGTTGCTGGCAATATCTTACTTGATTTATCTGTTAGCACTTCAATTAGTGCTGTAAAATTTTTCTGCACACATGCCATATTGTGTATGTTTACAACAACATTGTTCTTATCTGAGATAAACTATATGTATGATTTTATTCAATAAAATTTCTTCCTAGCTGGATGATAGCTTTCTTCTCAGTTTCAAAATGTAAACTTAATTCATTATTTCAAGAATATTATCAGAATACTGTAGAAAAATGCTTCAGAAAATATCTCTCAAAATGCAATACATATTATTAGTCCTTAAGGTGCAGTAAATGACTTTGGTTCAGAAAAACTGCCTTCATATTGCAGTCATTTCAAATGAGGAATGAAAAACTATTATAACTCCATGGCACGACAGCTCACGGGGAACCTTGGCCTACCGCCCGGCCGCTGCGTCCCCCATCTCGGTCCACTACAGACGTCATGGATAGGGTGCAGTATTGGAGAGTGAGACGTGGTCAGCACCTCGAGTCCCTCCCGGCCGGTTAATGCGGTCCTCATGACCTGGAGCCGCTACTTCTCCATCAAGTAGCTCCTCAATTAGCCCCCCAGGGACCTTACGAGGCTGAGTGCACCCCGGGCCAGGTCTCCCAGTGGGGGAAAAATCCCCACGCCAGTACTGGGGATCGAATCCAGGTCTCCCGCTTGGTAAGCAGCTGCGCTACCACCGCGCTAAGGAGACGACCTGAAAAACTATTACTGATGTTTAATAGTCCATCTCTTCAAAGTCTTAGAACAATGAATGAAAGTAAACCCAAGTCTGGGTTTGCTTTACCATAACAACGCATCTGCAACATAACATTAAAAACAGTGGAGCTTCTGCAAGAATCTGGAGTGAAATTGCTCAGCTATCTGCCATACAAGTTAGAACTTGCTCTGCATGACCTTCTCACAATTAAGGAAAAGTTGAAGGACTTTCATTTAATAAGTGCCAAAGAGACTGTTGGATGTTGTGAAGAGGAATTTGTCAACTTCCCTAAAAAGGCATAGTGAGGCTGCTTTTACCATTAATTGCTGAGGATGCATCCTTAGGCCAAGTAGGAGATTATTTTGAAAATAAATAGTCATTGATGGTCAGGAAGAGCAGTTCGCTAACTAGTTTATGCAAAATGAAATGGTTACTTCATATGTGCAAATATGAAAGTACAAGGAATGCTAATTTTGTAGGCTACTGGATGGTCATGTTGAATAAATTAGTTATTTCATTTAGCAAGAGGTAATGTTGTATCAGTTTCAGCAATTAATATTGGTGGAACATGTCATAAATGACATAGTCATGGCCTCATAAAGCAATGCTGGCATAAACATGGTTTTTAGCTATAAAGAACTCCAACAAATAGGTCCACACAGATCCTAACATCTGAACCGGAGATGCAGCCAGGTATACTCTTGATCAATGTTGAGTAAAGGGGCAAAGTATTTTTTAACAGTGTAACTTCGCAGAGGAGAAAGTACCAGGTGAGTTTCGTGGAATTAGGCTAATCCATTGCTTCTCCCCAAAGCTATGAACTACAACTCCTCTGCAAAACGGTAGCAAAAGTACTGTGTCTCCTTGCACATCCTTGAGGTACTTATTGAGAGCTCCCTGATCATTCCCAGGATGATCCCCTGACTATCCTATCCACAAGAACCTCATATCTCCCTTTATGCATATGTTGTGAGAGCTCTCCCTTGAACCACCTACCCCCTAAGAATGTGAAGTGGCAGGAGTAACACCTCCTCCAATCTGAGTATGTTAAGATATAATGAATCAAATATTAATCATATTGAACTAAAATATTATGCTTTCAGAATTGAAAATTATACATTTCAGTAATATTATTAATTAAATAAAATAATAAATTTAATATCTTTCTGCTCTCCAATCCAAATGTAAATAATTGTGTTGTGACACAATGATGTAAATTTTTATTTATGTATTTATTTTTGTTCTTTTACTTAATTATTTCCACATCCACAAAAGCAGTTTTATAGATCATTATATACATTAAAAAACCTTTGTACATATTAAAAACACATAAATATTCAGCAGCACAAAAATTTAAATATAGGTTACTGACAGATATACATTCAGTAGCTCCAGCTGACACAATTACTTACAGTCGATGGTCTGCTGCTTGCTGTCATTTGGCTTAAGACATCACCTTTTTCAGAAATGCTGCAAAACATCCACAGTCACACAATATTACAAAAACTACAGGGTAGGTGGCTACAGAAGTTAACCCTTTGTTCCTGAAGAGTTAAGTGATAAGGAATCATTCAGATAACAATACAAGGGCAAAGATGTTACTGATAAACCAAAATTTGGATACTGATATTTGGTGCAAGGATGGAAAAACGATACACCTTACTACAGGGAAACAACTTAAACACAAATAATGTGGCATTGGATGCAATATGTATTTCAGGTTATAAATCAAAGGGTGTGCAATTAAAGGGTGTACCAAACATTAGGTTTAAGGCTTAAAATAGTAATAAATTTATAAGTTCAAAAGAAGAATTCCAAAATTAAAATTTCAATATAATTCCATGATAAAATATCTAGATTTGATTCTTTTAAGAACATTTAATTAAATAAAAGAAAACTGAAATGTCCAATACCAGTATTTTAATTTAAATAATTAAAATTATAATAATCTAATATCTGTTAAAGTTATAATATACTGTATATTTTATAACCATTACCTAGATTAACATTAACGTGAGCATTCTGTTATGTTACTAACAGAGCCAAGAGCAATTAAATTATGTTTAAATATCCAAATTTATTTAGGGAAAGTTGATTACTTAAACAGCATGTTATTACGTTTCTAATAGTAACATTTTTAGACATATGTGATAGGATTGAATTCAAAAATATAACATTGCTTATAAATTCAAATGAATTATTAAAAATGTGGTAACTTATTTAATTTTTGTGTGCTATCCTAAGTACCTATGTACTTGTTTGAAAGCATTTATGTGAAATAGTTCTGAAATGCATAAGGTGAAAACAAATGGCTTAATACCTTACTTCCAATTACTTATAAAAATCAGTTATATAAAATATTCATTTTATTAAAATATTATTGACTTCTTAGTAAGAATACTGAATAATATTTTTTTTTTTTAAAAAAGAACTGAAATGTATACAAAAATAAAAATACAAAACAGAGAAATAGATGGTGATCAAATGGTTTGTAACACAGGGGTCAAGCTGTTAAGGGAGATAGAAACCATTTAGGTGGATTACTTACGAGCATATGGGATGAAACCATCCTCATCCTCTGGGTCACAGCATTCCTTGATGATGTCGTCAACTTCCTTGTCTGTCATTCTCTCACCTATAAGATAAATAATAATACATAGTTAAGTAGGTTATGGGTCTTTATACAAAAATAATTACAATAGTAAACACCATTTTAAAATACTAAGTTTAATTTGCGCTTACATTTTTGAAACTACAGGAATCCATGTACTTCTATAAATGTTTTGTGAGTGAACTATCTAGTTCTAAAATAAGTTTTGATTTTAAACTTAAAATACCTAATTGACATATTTCTTTTTGTTTTCCCCATTACTTACTTAAAGTAAGAAAGTAATACCTATTCCAGACAAATTTGATATAAAATTGTCATTGTAAATTAGATTTTGAGTTCCTCTGATTCAAAAATATATATATTTCTTAAAATGTCTGTCTGACTGTTTGTGTGTTAGCAGTTTCAAAAACGAAGCATCATAAAAAAACAGACAGTAGGTGTTAAGTACAGCATCTTCTAAAGCTCCACCCCAAACTGTGCTTCACTTGAAAGTACTTCATTATTTTTTATTTGTTCAGAAATTTCTGTAAAGGATTTTATTTAAATGACCAAATGTTTAATATATCTGCATAACAAATAAAATTCAAGTATGTATTTTCAGGAAATAGCTCGTGTCTGAAATATATTTTCTATCGCATTAACAATATATACTAGTCATTTGTTGTTATTGCTTGGATTTTCTATATGCTATATAATTTTTTAAAATACTAAATAGTCTTTCAGTTGTTTATTGAGAAGTCATTCAAGTGTAGAATTTCAAAGCCAGCACATATTAGCCAAAATGTTTGAATAGTTCTTCAGTCTGAATGGCAGATCCAAAATTTCTGTAAGGATGGGAATCACTGGGCCCTCTCAAGAATTTTTTATTTTTAATTTAGACCTTAAGGTGGAAAAAATTTGGAACACATGCTAAAAGGAGAAAAATAAATTAAGGCATGCATATTTGCTATTAATAATATTGTAATTTGAACTGGTATATGAATATTATTACAGTCATCAGATTGCACTGAGATATTTGTGAATTAAGCAATATACAGTAAGAACTCGAAGAACTTTTACTTACATTACGAAAAGCTACTTGATTTATGTAAAATTTATGCCTATGTAATAAATAATAAGTAAAAAGCACCCACTTATTATAAATTTTTACTTTCTCTACTTCATACTTAGTACATAAGGCATTACATTTCACCCACAAATTTTAATACTGAGATCTCACTGGGGATTTCAATGTTTTAGGATCCTGTGTACGAAAAACAGAGGAATTTTTAGAAAAAGGTCTATGTGTGTGTTTTTGTGTGTGCATGTGTGTATGTGTGTGCATATGTGTATGTGTGTGCATGTTTTTGTATGTGTGTGTGTGTCTGTGAAGAGAATAACTCAAAAATTCAGTTAAATATCAAATTTGATAACTAAGTTTAGTATCTTCCAAGGATGTGACACCAAGATTTTCTGCTATTTATGTGAAAACATTTTTGAAAATCTTGACCTTCTCAGAAATGGCTCTAATGATTTTTATTAAAATAGCCTATATTAAAGATATTTAAATCACAAATAAAATACATAGCTTGAATTTTTTGCTAATAGCTTCTGAAGTCCTCTTCATTCTGAATGACTTTTGCATAACTGGTAAACCGTAAGAGATGGAGCAAAACTTACTACATAAAAATGTGAACATTGTTAAAACATATAATTTTTGTGTTACACATTTGTTTTTGTAGAGCTAACAATTTCTGAAACATTCCTTGTTATTTAAAATACTTATTCTTTTCTCAAACAGGAAGTTATCATCTGCTGTTCTTTTGTTTTACTCCTGGACATGCAAAGGGAATCAAATTTCAAAGTCTATCGCATAGTGACTTTAAATGATTTTACTGTCGGTTTAGCCTAGTGCATTTCCTTATTTCTGTTCTACTTATAAGGAACTAAGTAATAAGAGCATTTCTGTTAATGTTTTGAGTAGCCTGAAGTAGGTAGAGGAATCTAGAGGAATATTTATTTGCAGAACTGGTGGAGATGGTCATGCAATAGAACATCAGATTTTTACTTAAATAATAAAGCACATCTTTCTGTGTTTTTGCCCACCAATTCTATTTATAGGATGATGACAATGGCAGTATATAATCTCTTGTATAAACTTTATACAGAAGTCGAAGATGCTTCATTGTTTAATTCCGTTTGTGGAGCAAAATCTTCATTTAGTCTCTTCTTAGTTATGACATGTTGAATTTTGTAAGCACAAACACAAATGTAATCATGCAGTGACAGAATGACATAACCACCAGAATCATGTTTTAATTGTTACCCTCATTACTGTGCAAACATCACACTCCCCACCCATCCTCTTGACTCAGCAGACCCAATAAACAGCAAATATAAATACATGTTTCAGGTTTGGGAAGCGCACACAATATAGGTACATATTTATTTTACGAGTACTAATACTATGTCCAGGTTTTAAACCTTATTTGAGATTTACTATGTTGCAAACTTTTTTTTTTTTTTTTTATTTCTATTAATGTATGTTTGGTGAGGACAGGGTGCATGCCCTCTGTGTCCCCCTCTAGATATGCCCTTGCTCAGCCTCCTCTATCATGCTTATAGCTACAATAAAATGTGTATTGGAACTATTTCTGCAAATGTTTACCTTGATAGACATGAAGTAGTTAGAATAATAAACCTTTGTAAGAATAGCTGCTAGGAGAGTGGGTAAAGAATGCAATGTTTGTGGTAGCTGGTTTTCTGATGGAGGCCTTTTAGATGAGAAATATTAGAATGCTTGAGGAAATAAAGTAGGTGCCCAATGTGGACCAAAACCAGTAGTTTAGGCTAAACTCTTATCTTCAGTTAAGACACTCTTATTGCCCCAAAATTACTACTGTCCAATTACTAGTTGCACCATATACAGGTTATTTTGAAACAACACTGAACGAATATCACAGTCTTTTAGCTTATATTTGAACTAGTCTGAAGTTAATGTCACAGCTTCAAAACTGTTTTAGGTAAGTTTTTATATAACATTTAAAATTACAACATTTTGAGGTTAAGCAACATATTGGGTAATGTCATATTCACACCTCAGAGGTATTCTTGGCAAGCACATGTGATGAAAACAAACAGGTTTCCCTTTATTCATTATCAGCAAACCTGTCCTAGCTTTCAGGTAAAGGGGTAAAGGGCAGCTATCTATTCAGAAAACTACTTATGACTATGACAATTTTGAGTTTTCTCATACTTATTTTGCTTCAATCATGAATACCTTGTACTAATCATTTTTGATTTTCCTAATAGTAATTTCTCAGTAACTTACTATGGATATCAACAAGAATTTGCTAGTAATGCACAAATGTTTCATTTAGTATTATGAGTTAAGACCATAAAATAAATGCATTGTCTCACTGCAAAAAGGATGTAGTTTTGTTTAACTTTATCTACAATCCTGTGGCATACTCTGATAATATTCTTACCTCTGTTGTCTTTATCAGTTCCTTGCCTCCATCCTCAACATCACTCATGTTAAATTGCCTCTAAAAGATAATATTAGTGGCAAATATAGTCTAGCTTGTTTTCCCAGACATTTCCTATCATTCATTGTCTGTTATGATGAAACTGCATGTTGTAAGCATAAATAAATAACTAAAGCTTTAGCAGGTTCTATAACACAAGGAATCCCTTAATATTGGCTAACCATAGTGTAGCATGTCAGTATGTTTATGAAAATACTGCTTAAGCACACGACTTGTACTTCCCATCTTATCTGCATTATCTCTGATAGCATTAGTCAGACATACATCTTTGGAGCTGAATAACTGTCTAATCTACGCTGACAATGAGGTGTTTTGTGGTGTACCTTCATTGGCATTTAAAACTATATTTTCATATCGCAAAAATCTGAGCGACAATGTCTACAACTTGGCTTCATTCATTTTGAAACATCCTGGTTCTGACTAAAAACTCTACTTTGAAATATTAGAGCAATTTGGATTTCAGGAAAAGGTACTTCAATAAAAATAAATAAGCATATTATTCCTATTATTCAGAATTATCCAAAAACGAGATATTTCTGAATAGTGCAATATAAACAAAGCTGTCTCATTTGAAAAAAAAACGAATAAAATAAAATGGTGGTGGTGGAAATAACCCAACAGATTGTCTAGGTAAATATTCAGAAAAGAAGAAAATGAGGAAAATTCAGAACAAGGTAGAAGCTAAAGATTAAAAACATAATCATTAAATATAATATTTTACCTAATATACAGTTTGCTACAAATTTATAAAAATTATGAGCTAAATCTCTTTATTAACAGGAGTAGTCATAAGAGGTTATTAGATAGCTTCAGGGACTGGAAGGACAGCCATTTCAATAGCCTATGACATCGGAGCACTTGTTTGACGCAAAAGCCCAATAACAGAACCACTACTAAGCTACTACACTTTCCTCCTCATTCTCACACTTCTTGATGGTTTTTGAGAAAACACTTTGTGACATCATAGAACCATGAGTTGGCCGAGCCTGTCCTAGATGTTCATGAAGGTACTTACCCAGGGACAGGAGTGTGTGGGTGAGCTCAGCCAGCAGCATCTTGCCGTCTTCCTGCTTGTCGTACAGCTTCATACACTCGAGGAAGTCCTCGTAGCAGCCCACATCCTTGTCCTTCTTGAGCTGGCCGAAGATGGGGAGGAACTCCTCAATCTTCATTTTCTTCTCATCTGCAAACAGAATAGACATTTACATCAGAGCGAGTGCATTTTTGTCAGCATAAAGCGAATATAGACAGCCATTTCTGGGGTGGAATACGTGCACATTTAAATAAGGAATAAAGTGATGTACAAACTTTAAAGGGAGTATAAAATGAGATATTGCATTACATTGGTTTTTTCTCACTGCTCTCATCTAAAAGATGTCCTACAACACGATTAATATGTAAGTTGTGTTTGTGCGTGCTTGCGCGCGCGCGCATTCGCTCACATTTATTTAAAATATATTTTCCTACAATATTTTTGTGTCCAAAACCTCCATTGCAAACTTTGCAACCATGAAGTAAAGATTTGACAGTCGTGAACAGTTGTTCTAGCAACAGCATTGAAAATGTAATCCTTCAAAAGCATCAATACAGAATTTTTCATCTCATACTTGATAAATAAACTTTCTAAAGTATGTATTCTTATGCCATATATTTTTTATATACACGGTCATTTTTGCCGATTTGAAATGTGGTGACTGAATCATGAATTAGGTTATTCGATCAATAAGGTATAACATTGTTAACTAAAAACTTCGACTGCAAAAATTACAAAATAGCCAACAAAACGAATGCTTTTATTCCTTTTATTTTATATCACTTTAAATATGTGGTCATATCCAAACGAATATGTTAGGAGATATCTCGTGGTTCAGTGTGTGACAGTGACCCTTCAAGGACTCATCCCTGTACGGTGTATTGCTTCGTCACATATTCACCGAGACCTTAGTATACGTGATGGGAAAATAGTGTTAAGGATGTTAATAATAAATAATTAAAGGGCGGTAATACCAGCAGATCAAACAAATAGATGTATTTGGGTAGGTTCATTAGGATCTACCCAATGAAACATATTGCCATGTCTACCTGATTTTATCATTTGTGGATAAATGGTAGCGCAATCGTTCATCATATATTTTCATTTTTACTATTGCTTTAGACATAAGGTGGAACGTTGGGTCGCGATATTAACTATCCAATTTGGTATTTACCTGACGACTGAAGCAAATCACGAGTAAACCGCGTCCGATTGCTCGGCCCATGATATTTGAGGCCAGGGTTATACGAATATGAGAGTTGTATTTTCCCAATAAAGTAAATAAGTACTTTCAACTTACTCTTCTTCTTAGTGCCGCCCAACTTCTCAATCTGGGCCTGTGTGGGGTTCAGGTTGAGACCTCGCAGCATGTCGCCCAGAAAGATGGCATCGACAGTGCCGCTGCCATCGAAGTCGTAGATAGAGAAGGCGAAGTTCGCTCCTGTAAAACATAATTCCTTATATTATATAAACATCATAGTATGTAATAACAAAAATATACATGCAGTACCTAATAATTGAAGGGTGGTTGTGTACTTAAATCTGGTGATCATGGCATTCGTAATTGTAGTTACTTATTTCAATATAGTTTTTTTAGCAAATGCATTATTTCAGTTAACTTGGTCACTACATAACTACATAACAACATTAATTTAGGGAAGATTAAAGCTTATTTCAACAATTTTAATCTTATAACCTCATGACCTAACCTCTTAGAAACTATTAAACTATATTCATTTGAAATGTTATCAAGACGTAGATGCATGCCTTCTCATAGGGGATGCAGCATGAGAGAGATTGCTAAAGTGAAAATTTGACATTTTCCCACCTTATGGGATGTCACTAGAATCTGGTAATATTTCGGTTGTTAGGTTCAATTCATAACCGGCAACTCCCCGCAAATACGTGACTGTTATATATATATATATATACTTTTTTTTTAATTGCTTCATTTGTATAGCCCCCTTTAACATCAATGGTCATATCGGGGGCTTTCACTTGTGAAACTGTAGGTTCAGGACATTAGGTTAAACTTTATATTACTAAACACACGCACATTCACTCTCACATTCATACTTCCAGACTCTATGGGGGATAGGGAATAATTCCGGTTAAAGAAAAATTCCCCGCCCCAGCCGGGAATCGAACCCGGAACCTCCGGGTGACTGTTATATATTGTATTGGGAAGGTTAGTTATGTAGTGTCAGTTGCGTTGTTCATCTGGTTTATTATTAGTAGGCGTTCAAGCTTTGTTTTCCAACCATTTTGTTACCAATGGATGCATTGATTATAATTTTAATTATGTTGTGTGTTTTATATTGTAGTACCACTATATACGAGTATTATATTAGTTATACTAACTGATTATACCAGCGTTTAACTACTTAATCATTAATATTATTATATTAGGTTATACCTTTGCAATTAACAATGTATATTTTTTTCAAATTTAGCTGTAGAATTGCCTATTTGTTTGGGGTTTTAGGTTTAGAGAATATATGCAAATAAGAAAACCAATGCATTTAATAGTTTGGTTTAGGTAAGTGCGCCAAAATTACATTATAGCATAACCTTAAGTTACGCTTCATACCTACGTACTCTACATGCAAATGGTGCTTCAATATTTTTTGTTTGTATTTATTTACATATTGGACGAGGAATATATTGCGGCTCATATAAATTAGATACATTAATTTTAAAAACATGTTATATAAAATGTCCATAACACAATTGAACGCTTAATTTAAGATTTAAGACCCATTCAGGTTATTGTTACAGGTAATTAATAATGATGTGCTATATATATATATATATATATATATATATATATATATATATATAATATTATAATTGCACTGATTCTGGTTACAGCTTTCTTCTCTGCCATAATCGTTGATTACCTATAACAATAACCTGAATAGGTCTTAAATCTTAAAGTATGCGTGTGGCTCATAATAGAAGAAAAAGGCCGAAATAGTGCCCTTATATAAATAAGTTGTCTGGTTATTTCATCTTGGTTGTATATCTTAGTGCCCCGCGTTAGAACGTTGGCAGCTCTGACTTGCAGCATAAGCTACCTTTGTTTTTTTGTAACCTCTCGTAGCTGCGATTCTTTTAATTGACCTACTGTTATACAATAAGTTTGCTTATTAAGAAGGATAAGGTTATTTTTGTCTCCTAGAAACAGACGACCAACTGAAAATTGTGTCTAAATAACACTGGAAAAATGTTTCATTCAGTTATAATATTATAACGAATTGCAAAAGGATTTCATAGGGCTTTTGTTCTTTTGTTACTCTAAGTAAGTCCTCATTTTAAATCGAATTGATTGCTTCTGAAACGTTTTTACTTTCTCCACTACTTATATAGAAGTAAGCATGTGTATTGTATTCCATTCAAAAATGTATTCAAATTACACAGAAAATACACATTTTGAGGTATTCTGAATCGAAAAACGCATCTTTATAAAGTCATTCATCTGTGTGAGAACAGTATAACTGAAAAACGAAATGTCGGATAAATACCAAAACTGATATTTTAGTTATGTATTTTTCAAAGAAATTAATAGGGAAATATAAAATTGGAGCCTACAAGTCAGTATTAATAAAACTAAATCACAATATTACGTGGAACAAATCAAGATTTAATACAGGTAAAGGGATGAGAACTATTGCACATACTGAAGAGTAAAAGTATTTAGGAGTAAAAGACGCACAAGATGGTAAAAAGCCAAGGAAATTAATTCAAGAATAAATGCTAGAAGATACGGTTAGAACATTAAGTGATATTTTATGGATTAACAGATTATAAAGGAAACAAAAAATCAAAACTGTTATTCGAAGCATTATGACACATCGAATCAAAAGTATGGACAGTTAACTTATAAAAATATTGATGACAACAGAAATGAATTTTTATAAACGGTCAGCAGGGATATCCAGATGGGAAAGAATTAGAAATAAAGTATTTGGTAGGAAAATAGATATTAAAAGTTCAACTGCTGATTTTGTGAAAGACAAGCAACTTATTATAGACAAATGATAGGTATGTCAGGAAAGCTTACCAGGGCTAGCCATAGATAGAGAGCTGTCAAGAAGGAAGGAGAAAAAGAGCCCACCGACCACATAGGTACAAGGAATTAAGACATCAATGAGAAACGGAAATATTAAAAAAGATTGATGGACTGATACGTCGTCAAACCAGAATAATAATACAAATAGTTTCAAAGCGAGGGTTTTCAAAAAGAAAAAAAAAATTCCCACAAACTACCCTTAACATGGACAAAAATGTGTTCCAAAAATAGCTCTAATGATTTTGATTAAATATGGATCATATGCTTTAATAAAATATTTATCTTGAATTATCTGTGAATAGTCTGTGAAGTCCTCTTTTTTAAGAATGAGTCCTGCCAATATAGTTGTTTTTCTTTTGAGCCTAACGTCCTTTAACTTGGTTGGTCATATCGGACGATAAATGAAATGGGTGAAATGATGCTCAAATTATTTCGGATTCCAAGGAGCTTAAAGTTACTCGATAATCGTCTTCTCAGGATAAGGGAAAACCCCGAAAAAACTTATATAGAATCCGGGTAACTCGCCCTAAGCCAGATTCGAACTCACGACCTGTTGAATTTGATGTAGACATGCTATTCAGGCGGGCTATTTTATTTTTTTTATAGCTTTTAAACAAATAATAGTAGAAAATGTAGATATTAAAGCAGTAGCTTAGCCAGAAGAATATTATAGGTGAGGGAGTTATATACGGGAATCCATTACTAATCACTTTGTGTAAATTCAAGTGATAAATGTGAAATAATCCTGTGTGAAATGTTTTAAATTGATGTTATATATAGATGGAGGTGTAGCAATAGAAATTAAAATTAGTATTGTGTTATTATCTTTTAAAGTTTTAGATACCACCCCAAAAATTTGTGAAATAAATTTTTGTGGTATATAAATATTCGATATTATTGTTATACATTTTCAAATGTATTAAATTGTTTATCGTGATCATGCAAAGAGAGATCGAACAGAGCGACCCGCCTTTTAAACACGTGACTACAGCCTCAGTCTACTAGATGGATCCCTCTTGTGTCTATAACGAAATGTATTATAAATAATTTCTGAAAGCGGTTATCTCGATTTACATAAAGTAGATAAAACAGAATTTTTCAAAAATAATTTTCAGAAAGCGGTTAGAGAAAATCATTTGAATATAAAATAATTTCTTTTCGATCAGTGATTTCCAAACTCGATAAAACAAATAACAAGGTGAGATATTTGGCTTGAGAAAAACAAAGTGCTCTCTAAAAATTCGCAGAGTTGAGTTGCAAAAGTCGTAACATAAAAATAGCTCTGGAGTAAAGATTTGTGAGAGTTCCCGATTGAAATTGTGCCCCTGATACCTCGGCTATGTTTAGCGAATAGAAGTGACGTCATACATCATGCCTGCCGCCTCCATATATGCCCTGACACTAAAATTAGAGCTCCAAGCACTAGCACGAACAGAAGAAACTGAAGAAGCGCTCTTGCTGCTAAATTATATACAATATACTGCTGTTTTTGCAACGCATCTTCATCCTCAGTGAGCGGAACAGGTTTTCTATTAAATGTGCACGGCTCTTCAAATTATAAGCAAATTACTATTTTCCTCCCTTTTTACACAGCTTTTTGTGGACTATAGAAGACTAGCAGTTAATATTGATAAAGTTAATTTTGATAGAGGCAAGGAGTTCTTATGAGAAAGAAAAACGAAATAAAAACAGTGCATGGAAAAATAAAAACACAGTTTAAAATACAGCTTTCCTGTTAATTAGCTACAATTACTTTAGGCCAAATGTTTTTGTTTCTCCTTTAAAATAACATTTCGGTTTTTAACCAATAATTTCAAAGTCAATAAACAGTAAGGAGAGAAAAACAGCACAGTGCTTTTATTTTCGTATTAATATGAGAGTCATTAATAAACTTTCATTGATTCGTGTACAAAATCGTATCGTGCAGAACATTTTAAAACTGAAGAAAAAGCAAGGAATATGGTAATGATTAAGTATGAAATCTTTGTGAAATGTGTGAACAAAAACTTAGTTTATTATATTTCATGATTCCGCGAAACAAAAAAAGTGTTCCTTTTACACTTGAATTTGCTGATACCATCTCCCCCACCACCATTTTCACAGCTACAGAATCTAATTGGTAAAATTCTGTTCACTTTATTTCTTCCTTTGCGTTTATACTCTTTATATCTGTTTTTCTCTGCTCTCTGTGGGTGGCTTTTTTCACATATGTATTTTTTAATTTACTGTTCCGTTGTCCCCGCTTTTGCTTCGCTTAGTTCTTTCTATAGCTTTTATCTTCCGCTTCAAAACATACGTTTTCGTAAAATAGACAAGCAAGAGTGTCCACCTCATTGAATACATTTTTAAAATACAACGAGTAATATAGATATGTTGTACATTTTATAGTGTATCGTTATTTTGTGTACTATGTAAATAAAATAAATTTAGGAAAGTATACTGTATTTCAATCTGTGATCTACTTGCTGGATTTCTTGGAAAATAAACTGAAACATATTGTCATGTTTAATCTTAAGGAAGCCCCATTTATTTTTCTTTGCATGTATCATGATAATCGTCTTAAAATAGGTTGTGAATTTTGAAAATCTAATCATACTTACACCCATCAAACAAAAACGGTTTCTTTAGCCACAACTTTGCGAAAAATAATTGATTAAAGATAGAGTAATGTTTTAATTCCTGAACTATAGCAAATAAATGAAAATTAATACGACAAATAATTTTTTCTAAAAAGAATTCTCTGCAGGAATTATATTTTGGAGAGTTAAAAGCGCTTTCCCCATATTTACCAAAATTCCTACAAATAACCAAAATAATAAAAATATCCATTCACTATAGATTTTACTCATTTTCCTTGATCACATATCTTTATAACATTAGAAGATTGCCGGAATTCTTAACTTGCACACTTTTAAACGAAACTCTTTAAAATTATTGTTTCTATTACGAGATAGAAATAATAGTGTAAATAGGTTTAGTTTTAAGCTTCATTTCATTTCGATTGTACCTATCATTTATTTAATTAAATGTTTTATATTTATTCATAAAATGCTCTTTCCAAAAGAAAATGCTTTTCATGCACATGCCCTCAAAATTGGTCTCTATTTTGTCGTGCAGTGAAAGGAGAATATCTACGTTTTTTATTTTTTTAATTGGCGTGTTACTTATTTTTATATAAAAACTCAACGTAATATATACTACAGAATAACCTATGTTTCGCAACAACATGATCAACATTATAACGCCAGAAGTATTTTGTATATGAATTAAAATACAATTGTCAGAAACACTAAAAGCACAATCAAACAATGCTCACTAGCCAATAGAAGCATTCTGCAGTAAATTCTACAAAGGCTTTGGTTTAAAGAATTCCGAATTTTTATATGAATTTTACTTACTCATATGAAACTATTCTTTGACAGAATGATAGCTGCAGTATTATAAAAGTCATCTTTAAATTTCTTTTCATACAAACAGTCTGCTGTGATATATTTACACGGTTTTGTTTACCAACAAGAAATTCACATAGTATATGCGCTAAAAAAAAGTATTTTCTATTCTATTTGCCTAGAAACGATTTCAATTTAAGAAATAAATACATATTTGCAACTTGTGAAAATAGCATTAAAATGTTTACACGTGGTAGCAAAACTTGTAATAGTAAAGAAAAAGAAGAAAAAAGAACCGCAAATTTTCAAGCATGTATGTTAGATAAATTGCAACATGGAATATTTCGCAAATGGCTACTGCTATAGGAAAAACAGTTTGATATATATATTACATGTTATTGTCGTAAATTTGCATCTATTTCATATGGTTTAATAGGTATATACATTATAAAAATGCAGTCAGGTAAACAGAACTTCACATTCTATTGTCAATAAATTTAACACATTCATTGTATTTTTTCGTGGAAATACTTTAAACACGTGATATTTTTATCAAAATCGCTACAGCGAATTTATCAAATAAAATAAAAATATTTTCTCAGTAGCTTGTTTTGTGGTGATTTTTTTAAAGCCTTCGTGTCGCATTCTTGGAAGACTATGAATGAAATGAGAAGTTAGTGAATCTTGGTTTGGAATATAATGCTTCCTCTGCTTACTATACTATAGAGTTAGCAAAACTGGAGAGAAAATATAATAGCTAGATAAAACGTGATGTTAACTAGAATAAACTTGACATTGTTTGGAAAGGAAATGAAAAGAAGTTTTATTTACGGTCGCTCTTTAACTACTGTGGATCTCAGCGTCCCATTCTATTTTGGGCGTCCCATTCTATTTTGCCTCAGAGGTCTCTTTATTAGGTTTGAGGTATTTTCAAGTGCCGTAAATCTACGTCATGGAACCAAGGATTTACTTCCCTTCCGAAGGAAGCCATGTTAGGGATTTTTACCACAAAAATCCATCGTTCTCAGCCGGGTTGGAACCCGCGACCTTGGGAATATGAGCCTAGTATGGTAACCAATGGGCACATGCATTAGTATTCCTGCTCAGAATTTATATTTGCTTCACCAGGATTTTGTTAGGAAGCAAGCAAACCATATGCCGAAAAACAGGGAATTTTAAACGTTATTATTGCTACAGATAGATTTCGCTATTTATTACCATAATCGTAATGGCGACTGCTCGCGTCGTGTGGTAAGGCGATCTTACTATTATCAGACGGAATGGGAACCAATGTGGCCATGATATACCCTACACGGTACAGTAAAGTTCATTATTTCAGCCTATTTTCTTCTTATTAAAATGCATGAATGAAATGGGAATGACATAGAATTAATTATCCCAGGAAATCCATTGTAACCCTCCATGTTGTTCTGAAGTTCTCGAAAAACGATAAAATATACTTTACAATATCGCTGTTTTATTACACAGTATCAGGTTTTAAGTTGTGTGAGATAACTCAGGATTCGAACCCAAGGCAAAAGCCCACCATCACCTTCCAGAATTCAGTTGGCCACTACAAAAACTCCTTCCTACTTTAAAACAACTCCCTTCGTTACAGAATCGAGAAAATTTTAAAGTTATAAGGTGCACTTCCATGGCACTTTATAATCACTTCATGCTCCTCGTCACAGAGTATCACATCACAGGTAATAATCCACACATCAGCACACTATTATCGTCTGTAGGTACTCACTCTCAATATCCCTAGCGCTGAGATCCTGAAAAAGAAACAAACATTTGCATTAATCACACATGTTAGTGATTCATATATTCTGATAAAAGGTGTAGTTTTATGTGAATAAATGATGTATTATTAAACGTTTTTAAATTGAAAATAAACTTGTTTGTTTAATCAAAAGTTTGATTAGTAAGTATATATGTGACAGCCACTCTGATATGCATATGTTTTTAAATGAGCAGTGTTTGGTTTGAGATCATAACATAAATGCACAGAATTTAGAAATTAAGCCCATTACTATAACAAATTCATGCCAGGTTTTAACATGTACATCATTTATGGTATAGATTGCAGGAAAATTGTGGTTTTAAATATTCGAAATTCTACTCGTCATATATTGCAACCATCTATTCAGTCTGTAATTGCTACCATAGTGGTTCAGCATGAGCAAGGAAAGTGGTAGTCAGTTACAGCACAGAGCAAGAAAAAGCTATACGCGGTGTGAGATAGTTTGTTCTTGCTGTTACTAGCGAACTGGCGTGTCATAAATGTTCGAATATCGTGAACAAATTGCAAACATAATATACAGCACAGAAGGGTAATGCAAGGAGTAAAGACAGGACTGGGATATATACTACGATGATTGCATTACAACAGTTCATCAAGTACTTTCAGCGATGCTGTTACCGCATTTTGCGCTCAATAAGTACGTCCATTATACCAATTTGAAAAAAAAAAATCAATCGAAATCAATCGCAACTTTATATGATCCTTGAATTATTTTGACAGTACAACATTTGGAAAACACTTACGCCCATGTCTGTGTGTTGTGGTGTGGACTTCGGAACGAGACTTCTTCGGGGAAGCTGCGAACAGCACCAAGTCTGGACCAGAAGTGGGGCTGGGATGGGCGCCAATTGTTAGTTTTTATCCGGGGCAGATGTCGCTGCTGAAGGTGTAACTTTGGGTGGGGTGGCACCACGTTTCCCAGCTTTTTCGCTTCCCCCTTCCTACAACTAGACCCCAGGAACACCCTGAATCCTCTCCCCTTATCGACGGCCATGTCCTAGTAACTTTCTTCTTCTAGATGAAACAAATTTCCACCGGAATCAGATAAAATAGCAATGTTAATGTCCAAAATTGCAAGTCTTGTTATTTTTATCAGTTTTGGATGAATGGAGATGGTTCTATGAACCATTAGAATATCTGTATTCGGTAATGTGTAACAAGACAGTTGAACGTGCTCCAAGAATATATCGCCAGCAATCACGAGAGTAGGGCATCTCAGCTATTGTTAGACAGATATAGGTCACTCACTCTCCCAGTACACTGTTCTAACGTTTCTCCTAACTGAAGTAAACTCAAGTTAACCTTGTCCATTGGAAATTTATTGCTCCGTGCGCAACCTATATATGCACCTACTTTGTTATAAAGATGATAAATGATTTACTCTACAATAATTATGACCATCTTATTTGCTGATGATACATCCCTCCTTGTGCATTCTTCTCTAGCAGCTGCTAGAAAATGGTTTGAAGGAAATTGCCTTACGTTGATTATACTTACAACAAAACAATATCTAATGATAGTCTTAATCCTGATAAATCACCAGGGATTACATTGAGTTCTAATCTCACATAAAACAACAATATATAAATTTAATGTTTCCAAAAGTCCTATTATTACAGAAAAAGACTATTCCAGTTATGGCTGGTCGTCCACCATATGATGCTTATATCGTCCTTTATTTATAAAACTAAGAGCATTAACTGTTATTAATCAATACATATTCAATTATTTAATGATAATAGAAACTAACTAGAATCGAACAGGTTTCAACTTGATAATCATAATTATGGAACTACGAAAAAGCGATTTTATAAATGCCCAAAGTGAAACTGAACAAAACTAAAATTTGTTCTTTTTCCCTCATGATTTCCACTTGGTTACATTAACTAGATTTAAGGTTGTTTTAAACCTTTGAGATATCAATAACACCTTTTGCAAGTTAGAGGAATTCTTTCATTGTAATAATATAATTAGATTTTAATTTATGTTTGACTATTTTTGGATAGTGTTTAACGCAGGCGATAACACTGGTGATACATGGAAGATGGAGCACCGGAGAGCCCAGAAAAAACCCGCCCCTGCGCCACTTTGTCCCCCACAAATCTCACATGCGGTAGCTTGGGATCGAACCCGGACCGTCTAGGTGAGAGGCGAGTGGTCTAATCACTCTTCCATGGCGGCATATGTTTTACTATTACCTGTAGTATACTTCTACACACTAGTTTTAGAAAAAATAATGTAATTGTATATTATATTTATGCGTGTATAATTTCCCTGCGTGCTTACGATGCATTTATGTCTTGGATTACGAAGTCTTAACGAATATACTTATATATTTCTTCTGTTATGCTACGACGTTTATATTTTGACTGAGGTAGCAATATATTGTGGAGTTTGTTTCCAAAAGACAGCAAATCTAAAAATTCCGAAGATGGCCTGTGTATTAACACACATTTCGTACTTAAAAGGTTGCAGAATCACAGCTAAAATGTTTCTTACAAAAATAACCTAGCCCCTAGTATATAGGTTGTCAAAGTCAATATTTTGCAAATATACCAAATCCTCTTTAAACTTTATAGCAAGAAATACAAAATTTGTAATAATTAGGAAGAAACTCAACGCAATCCTATTCTATAAAAATAGTTGAGGAATATAATATTAAGTAAGACCAATTTCTGCTCTTTGTCGTGCTAAAAGTAGTACATTTTGAATTTATAATAGCTAAATATGTCATCTTAAGTAATTCACAATAAATATCACAAAACTATTTTTTATTATTATTATTTATTATTATTATTATTGGGTGAAGTAAGATATGTAGTATTTTATGAAAAAAAAGTACCAAATTCAAAATTCATTTTTGATAACTATACAATAATATTATAGAATATCTTAAAGTTTACCACAAATATTATTTGGAAACAGCTACTACTGCAGTTTTATTGAGGTTATTATTTTTCAGCTGTGTTACAATGCACCCAGTTGGATTTCGGAAATAAGCTCCGCATAAATGTTTCTACTTGATAGCTGTTGCAAGTACTTTTCCACAAGGGTCTCAATTTTTACTTTCTCCAACACGCATGTACATACAACGTACGTAATAGCTAGAAAAGTATTACATTCCACCCAAAAATTCGATGTCGAGTTTTCACCGGAAATATGTTTTGACATCCCCTGAGTCCAATTTTTTTTTTAGAAAAAAGTCCGTGTGTCTATCTGTGTCTGTGGACAGCATTGCTCAAAAAAGAAAAGAGCGTTAAAAACCAAACTTGGTATGTACCTATGTTTAGAATCTACAAGGATGCGACACGAAGGGTTTTAAAACAATCTCCCACCACAAACTACCCTTAACATGGAAAAATGTTTGAAAATGTTATTTTGCTCAAAGTAGCTCTAACGATTTTGATTAAAATCCTCTATATTAAATATATTTACATCACAAATAAACTGATATTTTGAATTTTTTGGGAATAACCTCTGAAGACCTCTTTATACTGAATGAGTTTTTCAGAATTATGCATAACTGATAAATCGTTATAAATAGACAAAAGGTTAATTCTTAAAAAAAAAAAATGTAGATTTCCTTAGAACACACTGTTTATGTCATACACAGAGTTACTTCTTGCAGAGTTGACCGATTTCAAGATATTCCTTGTTATTGGTTTCAGTTTTAAACTATCTAACTATTCTCAAACGGCACCATGCAAAACGAACCGAACCGCAATTGTTCTACATAGCAACCAGCTTTTAAAGATTTAATTATCGCATTAGTATAATGCATTCCCTTATTTTCCTTCTACGTACAATGAAGCAAGTAACAAGACCATTTCTGTTAATTTTATCTCGATTAGCGTGGTTTAGATAAAAGAATAAAGTTTTGTAAGAATAGTTTGAATTTGGAACAGCTAGAAACAGTTATGTAAATGGAACACCAGTTTTTCTCTATAAGGACACACTCGTTCCTACGACGATTGTAGCAAATATTACTAACTTGGTACTTCTCGCCTTTACCTAACACGATCTTCTTAGCGCCTCTTCTTCTCTCCAATATTGCTGTTTTGGTTATTATTATTATTATTATTATTACTATTATTACCTTTATTATATCATTTATATAGCCCTTTTTAACTTCTATGGTCATATTGGGGGCTTGGCTTGAGAAATAACTGGTGGTGATTTACTTGCTGAACTGTAGGATTTCTTAATTTTTTTGTTCAGTTTTATATTATTAAACACTCACACACACATACACACATTCATACTTTCAGACTCCTTGGAGGGCAGGGAATCATTCTAATTAAACAAATGTTCCCGCCCCAACCGAGAATTGAACCTGGAACTTCTGAAAGCCAGACCATTGACAACCTCAGAGGCAGTCTAATGTTGTCGATTATTCCTAACCACTAATTTGCTTTGTGTTTCTCTTGTTCTCTTAGCGTTTAGTACTTTCTCACAGATTTTTTCTGATTACTTTCTCAGCAATACCATCTATTCTTTTAGCTCATGAACATTCTCGTTTCTATCTTACTGAAAACCGTATGACCTTTTAAACAAATGACATAACTAATACATATAAAACTTAATTTTTTTACGATAATTGCTATCTTTTTTCATGACATGATTTTATATAAAGGTTTTTAATATTTTTATTCTTTTTTCGTCTTATTATTTAATTTATTTTCACGTTGTTTCTGCACTAAATTCAATATTATACACCAGATTTGCTACAAATTTGGTGTGCGCCAAAAGAGTAGGGAGTTGCTCATGACTCACAGGGTTTGTGTGCAATATGCAACACAATGCGATATTTAGGGAAAACTGTCATCTCGGCTGAACTTGGAATGAACTGGCACGAAGAGCAAGCATTTTGCTATGACCTTCACCCAGTGACGTATTAGCTATCACACTCTCTCTCCCCAGCCAGCTCCAAGATATGTGGTTGAGTACGCAAAAGTACTCTAACTCAAGCGAGTCCAGTTTGAACACTGTGTTGTCACAGTAATAAAGAATTTTAGTTTGTTTAATCATTTTTGTTCCACTTTTGAATCCTTTTCACTATAAAAAATTAAAAGATGCTGAACTGAAATGTAAACACACATATAGGTACATAAATAAAGCTGTAACATAAAGTTTAATTAAATTCAATGATTCTAATGATTGTCATTGAAATGCTATTTTGTGTAAAAAAGTTACCTATATCCATTTCTGGGAAAATAAAGAGCAACTAAGTTCACTCATATTGAGTGTGCCATTTACATATAGACTCGCTCATGATTGCTTTTTTCTGGAGAGGGGTTCAAGGGATCTCTAAGCAAGCTTTGTTTGCAGAGAAACTCGATGTTGAGTTTTATATGGAATACTATAGTTAAGGGCAGAGAAAGAGAAAATGTGATGTATAAACAATATTTCCTACTGAAGTGAATGAAATATTCACTTTGATAAAATGTTTGATTGAACTTCAACAATCTTCTTCCTACAAGTTAAAGAAGCAATGAAAAATAGCGCACCTCTGTGGTGTGGGGATAGAATGTTTGTCTCACATCCTAGGGATTCCGAGTTCGAATCTCGGATACGGTGAGTTACTCGGAAGGTTTTTTTTTCCCGAGGGTTTTCCTTATCTTGAAAAGATGAATTTTAGGTAACTTTATGCTCTGTGGATGGATGAATTGAGCATCATTTCACCATTTTCATTCAACCATCGTCCAATATGATCCAAGACTAAAATGTCATGAAAAATTACGCAAAAAATCGACTTTTTCATTTTAATTCCATAAAATAATTGAAGCATTCCAGAATACACAAAAGGTATAATTGAGCACCGGGTGCCATTTTTAAATGCATTAGAGATGAAACTGTACTGGACTCTTCACTTCAACGAGATCTCATTCGCACCCGGCAAAATTAAAAACGAAATTATGCAAAAGAAAAGCAGCAATGCAAGAAGAAAAGGACAGAAAAGGTGCAGCAGAAACCTATGGGTCCAATATGCCAACCTAATGGATTTTAATGTGAGCCATGCATTCAAATCTTTCCTTGTTTTCTCGCTATTGATATTTTCAGCAATTTTCTTCCTGTAAAATGCTCCTTACGAAGCAGCTTTGTGTTAAATAACATTTGCTGTACATGTTCACAGAGAGTTTTACTGTCAGATGTATTTAAGCATTTTCAATTCAAACACAAAAATTATATTTTTTGACAAAAAAGCATATTTACAGCTTTAAAACTTTTTGGAGCCTAAACCAAAGAAGACACAGAGAAACCTAGTACAATTTCAAAAATTAGATGTATTGTAAACCTAGGATTGAAGCATTACACCAACACTTTAATTTTTTTGTCGCAAGGGACTTTTTAGTGATATGACAAAAGCGTAAATACATTTGACTATAAATTCCAAACCACTAGTTAAAACTGGATGAAAATTGCATTGTAATTTATTTACATTATACTACATATACGGTATAAATTTCAAAAAGCTAATATAATTAGTTTGGAATTTCAAACGTTCAGTTATGCATGTCCTTAAAGGATGCTAAACCTCCTTCACCCAAATGAAAATATACAGTAATAAAGGTTATCTTTGATGTTGAAATAGTACTCATTATATATCTTCTTAGAAACTTATCAAACCAGTTAAAACAGCACGGTAACGCGTCCAGTAGATTAACGGAATGATTCACAAAATGAATAATTGTGCTTGGCAGATGTGGAGGTGCCAAGAGCGGCCTACCTACTCAATGTACAAAAACCTGGCTTGGACAGTATAGAACTTTTGGGCAATCCAAAGACATCTCTTTCTTTAAAAACAGAACTCGATGTGTTACTGACGTTTTCCAACCCACTATAATTAATGCTCACTTCTGCTCTATAAAGTATTCACAAAGAAACTGTTTTTCTGTTCCTTTAAATCCTGTTAATTATTACAAATGTTTATAAAATGTTTACGCCAGTCTTAGTAGTATTTGGGTTGCATGTGATGTCTACTTCAAATTCAAGAGGACGCAAGTTCGAATCTTATCCTGAAAAGACGAATGTCTCCATGGACTCCGAGGCCATTTGAGCATTATTTCAGCAATTTCATTTATCGTCCGCTATGATCAACCAGGCTAGAGGACATTACGTTAAAAAAAAATTTTATTTAATGTTTCTAGTACGCACTTGAATATAGATACTGGGACGGGAGACATAGAAGACAGTCAAATGTTTATAAAGTAGAGTGCTATACTGGTTTGTTATTGCATACTCTTTGTTTGGACTGATGCGTTTTTATAGCGTTTAACGCCCGCTTTTACTACCGTGGCAACGCAGGCGATGACACTGATAATAAATAGAAATGAAGATGGAGCGCTGATGAGGGGGAAACCGGAGAACCCGGAGAAAACCCACCTCTGCGCCGCTTTGTCCACCATAAATCTCACATGTGGTTACTTAGGATCGCACCCGGGCCGTTAAGCACTGCGCGGCCTTGGACTGATGCGGACAGACATCCAGATCTCTGCGCTTACAGGTGCTAAACAACTTATAGTAGGCACCAAAGTTCAAAATAGACACTGTCAATAATAATAATAATAATAATAATAATAATAATTAATAGGCATTAAAGCATTAATGGCGACCATTACCACTCAAAAAGACACTATGACAACAGCATATAAATATCAAATAGTCATATAGCAATATTACATTTACTTAATTGCACTATTTTTTTTAAGAAAATATAAACTGTGAAT
This sequence comes from Hymenopus coronatus, assembly GCA_030762935.1. NCBI lineage: Eukaryota > Metazoa > Arthropoda > Insecta > Mantodea > Hymenopodidae > Hymenopus > Hymenopus coronatus. Next base: position 37,929,985 of record CM060897.1, read on the forward strand.
TTTTTGTTTTTATTTTACCTTTTCTACTCAGTGTTCTTTACATATATAGTAGATAGAGAAGGTATTGCATTCCAACAAAAATCGATACCGAGATTTCACCGGAAATGCATGTTTTGAGGACCCTTAATCCTAAAACGTTTGTTTAGAAAAAGGTACTTGTGTGAATATCTCTGTGTGTGAATTCTAGTGTTTGTGTTTGTAATCAGTATAATTCATAAACAAAAAGACTTTTAAATACCTAAATAGTTCAATGTCTTCTAAGGATGCGACCCGAAGATTTTCAATCTTTTACATGGGACATTTTTCGAAAATTTTGATTTTATCAAAAATGCTTCTAACGATTCTGTTTAAAATGAATGTGAATCTTGAATTTTTCTGGGAATAGCCTCTAAAGACTTCTTCATTCTGAATGACTTTTGTATAACTAGTAAACTGCAAAGGAAAAACAAAAACTTACTATATATAATGTAGATCTTGTTAATATATACAATGTATATCAAATATATAAATATGTTTTTATAGAGTTAATCATTTTGAAGATATCGCTTGTTATTGGTTTAAATTTTAAAATACTTAATTGTGTTTTAAACAGAGCATTTTTATTATCGTTTCAAATATGTTTTGTTTTACTTCCGTTCATGCAAAGAGAGCCGAATTTCAATTGTTTTGCATAGTGAAATTTTAAAAGATTTGACTATAATTTTAGCCTAGTGTATTTCCTTATTTCCTTTCTACTTACAAGAAATCAAACAATAAGACAACAATTTTGGTAAAGTTTTTCTCAATTGGGCATGGTGTTGATGAAAAAATAATATTTTTTAAAAAATACTTTGGTTGCAGAATTGGTAGAGAAAGGTATGTGAATGGAATACATTTCATCTACATGTATTTTTATGGCAAATCTAGTATCAGTTTACGTGTATTTTCTCTCTTGAATACATCTTACACTCCCACTCTTCTTTCTTGTTTTTACGTTTGTTATACATTATTGTTAAGAAGGCTATTGTTGCGTTGTTGCAATTCTATTTTTATACCTTTAACTATTACAAACTCACGAGGATTACAATATTGTCCAATTAATCAATTTATATTCTGAGCCATAGTTATAATTGTAATTTTATTGAATGAAATAGGTATAGTCTGTTTTAGGTAAGTACCTGCTGTGTTTTCGCCCGCTTGGCAAGTAGAAAGCAATAATTAATGAATAAAGCGTTGCCCAATTCCCCACTCGTAAAACAATAGTTTTTTCGTAGCTGACAATTTCCGTGCGCTTAATTGTGTTAAATAACTGCTACTTTATTATTTTACGAACGTAAGTGCAACGTAAGGTAAAGAATTCCGGTATTATACGTTTCCAAAGGTATTTGTAAAAAATAGCTAATTGGTTAGGAACGCATTGTAATCGCAATAAATAATTAATAAATGATTTATTAATTGCAATAAATATTATTTAATAAATTATGTAAATAATAACTGATGATAAAAAATAACGAAATTACAATAGGTAAAAGTTTTGATAATATTCTGATGTATTACATCCACACAACGCCTCTACCCTCCACCAATTATCAATGGATATACAAAAATATTCTAAAGATAAGTAAATGAAATGAATGAAAGGATACTCAAATGAGTCTGAGATTCATTTATCTTGGACCTACGTGGCATCTGTCATCTCTGGGTAAGGAAAAACTCCAAACCACCAAACAATAGAGGCGGGCACTAAACCTCTGCAGAAGTAGCTGAATTACACATTTCGTTTTAATTACAAAGGGAATAGCGACGGTCAGTTATTTAACAACTGGATGCTATTTATAAGTACTGGCCTTAAATCCCATTCTCTTCCATGCAATCGCGAGACACAAGTAAACATCGAAAAATTTCGAAACAATAACCAAGTATTGAAGAAAAAATAATAAAAATATAAATATAAATAAAAATGTATTTATCTGTGCTTTAAATATATCTAAATTTTATACAGTGTTCTCGTGTATCGCTTAGCATCCACTAGTTATGCAGGATGATACAAAACTACTTCCAAATAAACGAGTCCATAGTTATTCCCAGAAAATTCAAGATATACATTGTATTTGTTGTGTAATATCTGTGATGTATAGGATTTTAATCAAAACGTTGAGCCGTTTTAGGGAAAATCGAAAATTTAAAAAACAACAGGAAAATGTTCCATATAAAGGGTAGTTTGTCATGGGGGATTCTTAAACATCTTCGTGATAATGAACTAAAATACCAAGTTTGGTGTTTAAACGACAGAATTTTTAGTTACCTGTTTATAGACACACACATACACACACAGTGCATCCTTTTCTAAAAATGTTGTTTTATTCAGGAGTCTTCAAAACATTTATTTTCGGTGAAATCTCGGTATCGAATTTTTGGGTAGAAAGCAAACCTTTTCTACATACTATGTATGTGGTAGAGAAAGTAAAATTATATAATAAGCCCTTAAACCACAAAAAGGCACACACAATGAAAGCAGACAATTACGATCTGATCATTGTAAAATATTTCCTGTAAGCACGAAACATTTAAATATATCTACGAATCCTTAGATTCAAAGCAAAATAACAAATTTCAAACTCTAGACATGGCCTTCCAAGAGAAAATATTTCATAAAAGCTAATCAGGCCTTAGAACTAAGTAGGTTTTCACGACCGGTGTAATTCTAATCAGGCCTTGTTTTCTAGGGGTGTTGAAACATCCCGCCATACTACAGAATAAGTGAAGAAGTTGCCGTCACATTCAGGCGTAACTTCTTCACAACTCATCGGTCATGATCTACATTCCATCTGGCAATATATCTTGTGTTTCAATTTGAAAACTAATACTCTTTGTAGAAGCTAACTGTAAAGTAAGTATGATATTCGATATTGAGATTTCACTTAAAATACACATTTTGAGCTGCACTCAAGAATATATAAAAAAATATCAGCATGCTCGTCTGTGTGTCTGCGAGCAGAATAATTTTAAAAATCACACAATCACACAACTTTCCCCACTATTCCACAAACAAGATATTCTATAAAAGATTATAATATGAATGCTAATCGAGATAAATATTAATAGAATTTGTCTAATTACTTGTAAGCAGAAGGAAAATAAGGATTGCGCTAGGCTACAGTGATAGTCAATTTTTTTAAAAGCTGATCGCTATGGTGTGCAAATGAAATTTAGTTCTCTTTGCATTTCTAGGAATAAAACAAAAGAGAGATGAAATGAATAAAAAAGCTTTGTTTGAGAAAAGTATAATCATTTTAAAATTGAAATAAAAATTAAAAATATCTCAGAAATGTAAACTTCAAAAAATGTATATGGCGTAAATTGTGTTTTAACGAGATCTACATTTTTTGTGCAGTAAGTTTTTGTCTATCTCTTATGGTTTACCAGTTATGCAAAAGTCATTCAGAATGAAAAGGACTTCGGAGGCTATACCAAAGAATAGAATGTACAGTTTATTTGTCGTGTAAATATATTTAATACTAGCTGCCCGCCCCGGCTTCGCACGGGCGGTGTACCTAATGAAAAAACTGAGACAAAATCTTCCGTTTACAGTACGACTATGCAGTGAAATAAAAGTACAATTAAATAATTTGACAATACTTTATTGTATTATACTTTGTATACGACCCAGAGTAAAGTATGTCAAAGCAGGGATATATGCTTCTCATAAAATCACTGAATTTGCACTTTTTTCAACCGTTTCTTCGCCTATCGCTGCTTTCCTATTTCAGCATCCTTAAAGGTGAAACACTAATTCAACATAAACTTGCGATCTTGGACCTGTTTAAAAATGTTTACAAGCTTTGTAATTTTTTAAAAAAAAACTGTTATACATACATTGAGTGTCAAGTTGAAATTTACATACAAACTGAAATGTTTACAAGTGAAATTTTATACAGTTTACAAGGTTTAGTTTCTCAATCAAATAATAATTCCACACATTTGTAACTTGTGTTTGTAAAGTAAGCCGTTTATTTACAAATGCATAAAGGTTTGTAGAGTATCCTATACATTTTAATAATTGTGAGTCAGAATTGCATAGAAAAGTTTATAATTAAGTATACACCGCAATATATTGAAAACTGCATAAAATACTAATATAATAGCAGGTGCAGTGATTCAGGTAATGATGAAGTTCTTGAAGATTAAACATTAATAATGACGTAACATCCTTTTATGAATACAATGAGAGGTTTCGAATGACTCCTTTAGCAATGGAATTGTTATCGCAAGATACAAAACATCACATTCAGCATGCAACAGGTAAAAGCGGAGAAACAACAGAAGTGCACATGCATGCATCACGAGTTTTCGCTTTCACGAATTTAGGCAATGCTGATATAACAATACGCATTCTGCAAACGTACAATCAAATCGCTGGTCACCAGCGCTGCCAATAAAAATGCAAGACTTTGTAATTGGGTGTTACTACTTTATATCTTTGAAGCTTCAAATTCGATTAAATACCTTTATATAGTATAGTATATTTCAGATTAAATACACTCATAAAATGTATCTAATGCGCTAGACGTATGGAGACATAGCTTAGCTTTTTAATATGTTTAATCTAAATAAAATACAAGGTTGTTTCTGGAAACGTATTCTGAGGTTGGGGAGGGGTATTTCTGTGTTCTTCGTGAGGTAGGTTGCTGGGTAAAGGCTGTATATGCTAAATTAAGTGTAGTTAGATACTGGCTGCGAATAATTAAAGGTGACCAAACAACTCTAAGAGCAATATATTTTCGGCACCAGATGAATATCGTAGAGCATACAAAATGGTGGGCGGCGGGGCTACAACGGGGATTATCAAAGATTGGCTTAAGCGATATTTGGCAAAAGGGTAACGAAAATAGATGAATGAAAGTAAAACGACGACTATGCGATATAAACAGGCAGGAAATAGAATCTGAATGAAGAAAAAAATCGTAATTGGAGTTACAAAATGAAATAAAAATTGAGTGGGGGTAAAGAAACGTATATTTTAGAATTGGATATGAAATAAAGGTCGGGAATAGCGTGGCTCAGGTTAGAAGAGTGGAAAACTCGTTGATGAAGATGATAGGAAGATTTGCCCATTATGCAGAGATCAGGAAGACTGGACGCATATTTTGGCAGATTGCGTGCAGATGAAGGATGTTAGGAAAAAATTACTGCCGGAAGTATTTTTAGCTTCAAACAGACGAAGGACAGAATTCTGGGTTTTGATTCTAAACAGCCAAAACTGGCCAAGCCTGGGCACATACTTCATGAAAGTACGTGCACTAAGAGATAAAACATTTGTGTAAATATTGTATAGACTTATTTGGTGTTTGGGTAATCTATATGTGTGAATGATTGGATGTAGTTGTGAGTGCAAGTGTGTGTGTGTGTTTATGTCTAAGTGTGTATTTCCAATGTAAAGATATATAAAATAGATATGTGGGTAAATTATAAACCCAAGTATTTTTAGACAGCATGTTCGGTCACCCTACCCATGAGACTGTGTGATGCAAATATTGTATTATTGTCAACTAAATAAATACTACTACTATATTTTTGTAGCACATGGTGCGAGGCACTTTGAAACGGGAATAGGATAGAATGCGCGTTTTTACTTCTGTAAATTGAATATCTGGATTTGTAAGGTTCCTCAAACTTTACAAATTAAAAAACGTTCACTGTGAAACATAATTTACAAGCATTTGTAATCCTTCCATTGTTATTTTTAAATTGTTAATACTTAAATTGTTAATTTACGTATTAACAGGCCTCTGAACGTCAGTTTCTGTTGCGAGTGTCGTAATAGTTAACAGAAGTAGGGTCACCACACACATTTTTATAAAGAAGTTAAACAATTACTTTTAATGATTGGATTAAGTTCAATTAAATCTATTAATGGCTCAAATTCCCCCGTCAAGCGCTATGTAAATATATAGTTAATCCTTTCCAGCCCAATTTATTTTCGATTGAAATTACTTTTTGAAAATAACGCCATAAGATGTATATTTGGATGCAGTTGGTTTTCTTGATCTCTTATTGAAAGTTCGGTGGTCTAAATTTCTAAAACGAATCTGATGTGTTCCATTCACATGACTTTCTCTACATCTCTGTAACAAATTATTGTTAATAAGCTTATTCTTCTATCTATTTCAAAATGTTCGAATTGTTTTCCATTAAAGGAAGTTGGAGGTGGGGAATTTTCTTGAATATCTTCGTGTCGCATCCTTGAGAGTTACTAAACTTAAATATCAGTGTGGTATATTGTTAATATGGTATTGATAGACTTTTCGTTTTTGAGCTATGCTGACCAAAGACACACATACGGACCTTTTTCTAAAAATGCTTTTTTTGGATTCAGGGGTCCTAAAACATATATTTCCGGTGAAATCTTGGTATCGAATTTTTGCGTGCAATACAATACCTTCTCTATACACTATGCACATAATATGTATAGAGAAAGTAAAAACCGAACATCACTGATCAGGAATGCAGTGTCATAGGTTAACCTAGGATGGAATCCTCGCCACAATGCTATGATAAAGGAAAGGACAGGTAAAATGAACGCTGATTGGTGTATATATATGTATATATGGCATATAAGTGTTGACTGGACCTCGGTAGCATTGTATGCAATAAAGTTCTGTATTTGTTAGATAACAGGTATCTTTGAAGGGAATTTATTTTCGATTTTGCTTGTTCGAAGCCGTAATACTATCAATAAATTTAAAGAAAATACCTAAATATATACAATGAAGGTAGAGAATTATTGAACGTTAAGCCATCTTGAACAACAAATATAGATGAGTCAAATAGCACTAGTAAGAGTTAAAGAGCATAATGAAGCCTTTACTAGATCTCTACTCAACTCAGTGGTGGGCATGAAGAAACAAACACCCTTAACATATACTGCTAAACTGCGAGTGACCAAGTTTAAAGATCCTATTTTGGGAAAATGTCTTGACGCTAAGAAACACAAAAGAACTCGAATTTTTATAATAGGAATTGAAACAGAACAAAAGACCATGAAAGGTCGAGCTGTGAGGGTCTTTAAACACTCAAACGTCACAAATACTAATCCAATCTAATCTAGATTGAACAGGAAAATTGTATTTAAAATATATAATTTGTATATTGCCCAGAAACTGTTGACTTCGGATGCTTTATGATATACTACATTTCAATGTTTGCCACATTATGTTGTTAAAAGGCAAAAAGCTAGACATTTTGACGTTATAATAAACAGCCGGCTGGACGGTCACAAAATCTAAAAAAGCATGACATGTCTGGTGAAATCCAGACATCGCTCACCCTATTTTGCAAGAATAATTTGTAGATGAAACAAAGAACTCACGATGATGGTTTGAGCTACATGTAAATGTAAAGTATTTTCTAGCTAGGGTCCATTTTCCCATGCAGAATTTGAATAAATCCAAGTATATAAAAGTTTATGCGCTCTACGACTTCTACTACAGCACTATTTGGTGTCATGTAGAAACGAATGGAAAAAAGTAAATTGCAGTGAAGTTATGCTCCAATGAATGAAAGGTATTGGTTTGTTCATAGTATGGAACAAGAGAGGCCTATTGTGTTGCAGATACCAAGGTCACTTACACCGACAAGGGAAGTTCTCCGCATTCCTTGCCCGCGATTCAGTGAGAGACGTCTTTTATGTGGGACGAGTCTGTCTAGGAATAGATCGGTCCCTACACCTCCTCACCCGGGCGCCTAGCGGCCTTTTCGGGAGTCGTCGTCTCATACATTCAACAGCCTCGTCAAGTGTACAGCGTCGTTCAAAACAGTTTTACTCTTCTTCTAAGGTTCAAAGTCTTCCTCTTCTCTTTAAATGATTAATTTTACAGCAGGACAAACCTAACTCAAGGGTGTCCAACTGTGATACTTCTAAACTCACAATTTAATTTTAGCAAAACACAGCTTAATTATAATATGTAGACAACTTACATATATATTTTGCTTGATGTATTCTTTACTTTGCCTTCCATCCAAAATGTCCAATTTCAACGGAAATACACGTTTTGAAACTCCTTGAATCCAAAATAGCATTGTTAACAAACAAACAAACAAAAGCTCGCATGTGTATGTCCGTGTTTATGTGTGTTAACAGTATAACTAAAAAGCTAAAACTCTGATATATACCAAACCTTATATTTATGTTCTAAATATACGACACGAAGATATTAAAAAAAAAAAAAAAAAAACCAAACCATCACCGCAAACTACTCTTTGCATGGAACATTTCTCGAATTCTTAATTTCTTAAAATGGCTCTAACGATTTGGATTAAAATAACATAGATATGTTTAAATAACTTAAATTTAAATACTTATTAGAGGCGGCCCGCTCCCCCCCCCCCCCCCCCCCCGCGCCATTAACTGCATGATCCTATCGGCGAAATTTTGCTGTAAAATGTATCATTGGGCTTTTAATTGTCTTCACTAGATCACACCAATATTTCTTTCTTTCTCTCTCATTCAAACTTCCATACTCGGGAATAATCTGGGCCGCAGAAAAATTCCACTTCCCAGCCGAAAATTAAACCCGAGACTCACAGCATGCCGACTGAGCTACAGTGGTTGATGTGCGACAGCAAATGAAAGAAAACAGACATGAAATTCGCTCGGCCAATCAGCAGTCTTACAGTGTTCCGTTTCATTATTTCCATCTCCACCCCCCCCCCCCCCCCGCCGATGTGTTTAAATCGTTATTATAAAATTCTAAATAACAATCCATTTTTCCATGTACAAGGTCATTTTGGATGGGAATTCTTTTTAATTTCTTTAGTGTCCCATATACGATAAATAATCAACTAAATACCAAGTTATCTGATACTAATATTATTATTTGATATTATTTGGTGTTTATATAGTTTTGTGTCCTATGGTATTCGCGCATACACGGAACTTTTTTCTAAAACGAATTTTTACGTTCTCTACTACATATAGATAATAAATGGGGGAAGTGTTATATTCCACCAAAAAATATATGTCGAGATATCACCGTAAATATACATTTTGAGGTTCCTATAAACCAAAAAAAAAAAAAAAAAAAAAAAAAAAAACATTTTATAAAAACTTCGTGTGCGTGAGTGAACAGCAGAACTCAAAAATGAAAAGTCTGTTATATCCAGACTTGTTATTTAAATCCAGCATCTTCTAAGGATGCAACAAGAAGATTTTACAGAAAATTCTTCCATCCTCCATTACTATTTACATTTTTTGAAAAATTTTACTAATTCAGAAAATTATCTAACGATTTTTATTAAAATACCAAATGTTTAAGGTATTTTCGAGACTAATAAACTGTCTTGATTTTTCTGGGAATACTCTCTGAAGTCCTCTTCATTCTGAATGACGTTTGCATAACTGGCAAACCGTAATAGATAGACAAAATCTTACTATTTAAACAAAGTATATCTCGTTAAAGCACAACATTTATATATATGTGTGTGTGTGTGTGTGTGTGTGTGTGTGTGTTTTGTGCAATCACTTTCGAGATGTTCCTTGTATTGGTTTCAATTTTAAAATTCTTATTATACTTTCTTCAAATAGGATGTTGTTATTAGTTTTTTCTTTCTCCTGGTTAAATTTCAACGCTATCACATAACACCAGCTCATAAAATATTTTATTATGACTTAAGCCTATAATATTTCTTTATTCCTGTATTCTCAAAGAAATGCTAAGTAATAAAAACTTTTATGCATGTGTTTATCTGAATTAAGGTGAAGTAGACAAAAGGATATTTTTTTTAAATAATAGTTTGTTAAAGAATGCGTTAAGAGGGTGTGATGTGAATGTCACACATTATTTGTTTTGTTCAATCAAGCAAAGGGAACGAAATTTCAAAGTTATCACATACCGACCAGCTCTTAAAGTATTTCATTATCGCTTTAGCCTAGTGTATCTCTTATTCCCATTATATCTACAAGGAAATATATAATAAAGCTATGTCTGCAAATGTTTATCTCAGTTAGATGAAGTAGTAGCAGAGTAAGCTTTTGTAGGAAGTGTTTGTTGTATAATAAGTAGAGAAATTCATGTGAATGTAATTGCATCAATTTAAAACAAAATAACAGACCTCAAATTCTGGCGAATTCTCGACATGGAAGTTTTGGGTGGAATGCAATAGCTCCTCCAGGACTAGTTACGTAGTAGTGGAAGTAAGTCTCTCTGAATTCAGGGACCTTAAAACCTATACTTCCGGTTAAATATCCATATTGAATGTTTGCTAAAATACAATACTTCTCCACCTACTACAAGTATGTGGAGAGAAAGTAAATTTAATAAAAATATGTTGGTACTCATATCTAATGTATTTGTTAATTAAGTTTCGTTGTTCACATGTTTCTGATTCATTGTTTTTTTTTTTAAATATATCTACATTTTCAATAGCACGTGAAATTATTATTAAAATTAAACATAATATAATTTTAGACCATCTATTTAAAAAATCTCAGTCAACAAGCAACAAAATTCAGTAACGCACAAGAATTAGCAATATGTGATAATAATAATAATAATAAGTATTTATGTCAAGTAAGTGATTCAGTGCATATGAGTAATGTTTGGGGAATGTTACATAACATTCGTAATTGAATTTAAATACCAGTTTATTTATTTCATCTTGAGTACTTGGTTTAAATGTTTGTCTCGGTGTAAAAATAAGCCGTTATTAATATGGATTAGCGACCTAACTTTCGTAACTGATTGCTTCGCAGCATCTTTAAAATATAAACTCCCCATTTATGTAATATAGAACGAAGCGCACATGGAACGTAATTTTGTATAAACCAAGATCTGTGTGCTAAATTATAAAAACTAGTTTAATTTGACCCCCTCATGTTGATATAGGCTTTGTTTATTATCAATGCACTCATTGCAAAGGAACTTTAATTCAATAAATGGCTTACATTATTTTAAACTAAACTGATATACTGTATTGTATTATATTCAACTACTGTTAAGACTCTGTGACGGAGCCTGCAGAACAAATTAAGCTCTCAGCCATAAGGCAAGTCCCCAAATATTTATGAAATCAAAAATACCGAAGTTACATCGCTCATAATGCAAGTTCTCGACTTATTATATGAAAGTTACCCAAGGAAGCGTTTGCAACGATTGCCACTATGAGTGTTCCTTCTGCCGGGTTGCCAAAGGCAAATGCAAAACACTCCAGGTATTAATTAACCATACATTTTGCAATTTAGTTAATATAAGTAGTTTTAGATCAGTTTAAATACCTATTAAAGAGAACGCATTTAACGCGGCAATATTTACTCTAGTTGAATACTAAATCAAATATTTAACCAATGTTTTATTGCATATACCCACATATAAAGCAACAAGAGAAACTCTGGTAGCCGACGTCGTTAAGTCACGAACTCATGAGGGAGGACTGCGGTTCAAATCCCGGGACCGCCATCCCTAACTAGATTATTTGTTCGAGTTTTCTTCAGTCCTCATAACTGACAAATCCCTACCCTAAACGTAGTCCAGGGACGTTTTCTTCCCAGATGTCCTCTCCCAAATATTTAATTTCATTTATCATCAATTTCCATTTCCTGTGGTATTGTATGTAGTAACAACGTTAAGCTCCACGAGAGAGAGAGAGAGAGAGAGAGAGAGAGAGAGAGAGAGAGAACGCCCATATACGAGTTTCGCAAATCCCTGTGACCGCGCTCGCTAAAGTGTCTGGCTTTGGCGCTTCGTGGCGCACAGGATCGTGGGTTCGAGTCCCGCCTTGGGCATGGGTGTTTCTGTGTTTGTAAATGTGTATATGTCTGTGTATGTATATGTAAAAAGGAAAACATTAAGAATTATATGGTCAACTAAGGAAATGTATGAAACTGGATAAAACAGAGAAAAAAAAAAAAAGTAGATGTTCCTACCCTCCTACTAACTGATCTGTATTTTAAACGAAATATACCCACTACGTTGTACCAAATAATATGAACACTGAAATAATGATTAAATCGTTATCGAAGAACAAGAACAAACCATCAACAGACATCGAAGACATGGTTCGATATGCGTGCCAAATGATCGCGCGTATTAAGCTTATAATTCAGTGAATCGAGGTAGGTTAGGTTAGGTTAGTTTAATAAAGACAATAAGAATTATTTTTATCATGTACCTACCACGAAACTAAACTACACGAACGTCCCGAGAGTTCTTCAGCTTATAAATAAATATCCGTAGGTCACTAAGCTGAAAACGTATTACTAATTGTATTATTTGAAATCTGCGCCAGTTTTGAAGCACGTTATTCCCGCGTTTTTCTTTTTTCTGTTGATTAATTCTGTGCTTGTATCAAGTATTAACTGTGAATATTTTCTGTTATTAAAACCATTTTAAAATATGAGCGATTAAATTGATTTAAAGACTTCAAAAGGTCCATCTCTAATCGTAAAACAACTTTTTGTAATCCCTTGTTATATGGCAAACAACACAAAAAAAATCAGGTAAAAAAGTTATATATTGCAAATGATTTATAATTCCGAAATCTGCCATGATATGTTTTAATTAAAGCGTTATAAGCAGTCAATTTAGAAAATAGTAGGACAAAATGTTACCATTTACGTCAATCTGTGTGGGTAAGGTTAGTGTGCAATATTGGATACCAACTTAACAGCTGAAACCCGCTAAATAAGTGTTTATTTTTACTATTGAAATACAGTTAGGTAGAATTTTTAGAAAAATGCGTATGCATGCGTAAAAATCCTTAGTATAGCTTCCTTCTGAAGGGAAGTAAAGCCATTGGTTATATACGTTTCGTAGATATACGGCACGTAAAAACACCTTAAGCCTGATAAAGAGGCCTCTAAATAAAATTACGCCCAATATAGAATGGGACGCTGAAAACCACAGTAGTTAAAGAGCGTACTTTAAATTCAGCACCTTTCAAAGATGTGATAGGAAGATTTTCAACAAGACTGCTAGCTACAGTTTATATGAAAGATTTGTCAAAATGTTTGATTTTCTCAAAAATGGTTCTTAAGAATTTCGATTAAAACATATATTAAAGATATTTGGATAATAAATAAAATTTATATCTTGAAAAATTGAGGAATAGCCCTGGATGCCCTCCTCATTCTGGTTGACTTTTGCAGAACTAGTAAAATGTAAGAGATAGACAAAATAATATTACACAAAAAATATCAATCTCGTTAAAGTACACAAGCTGAGACAAATTACACTTTTTTGTAGAGTTAACAATTTCTGAGATATTCCTTATTTTTAATTGGAAAATATTACGCTATTTTTAAATGGGACATCATTATTCATTTTCCTTTCTCCTGTACAAGCAAAGTTAAACCACGCAATTTATGTCAAATAATTTTTTTTTCTGAGTTAACCTCAACGATATATTTAGTGCTAGTGGTTTGAATTTTCAAATCCTTTTTTTTTTTTTAAATGGCAAATTATTATTATCCTTTTGCTGTGGCCATGCAAAGCATCACATAGTGACACACTGTATAAAAATATTATTATTGTCTTACCTACTGTATCATATAACAAAATATGTAAATGCGAATTGAATCCTTATCTGGATTAACATCAAGTAGCCAGAGTAATAAGCTTTTATATGGGTAGAACAGTCACTTGGTAAAGCTATGTGATTACTATATTTTTCAAATTAAAACCTACTCAGTAAAAATTGTCTCCCCTCTGTTTCATAAATGTTAATATCTTTTCATAAAGCTGTATCAGTTTCTTTGAAATTACTTTAATGTAATACACAAATCAATGCTTTACAGGTATCAGAAATACATTACATCTATGGCTATGTGGATGAAATGGCAGATAAATCAATATTGTCCAGACTCCGTTCTAGACCTTCGTTTGACAACAGTTCGGTGGAGATTACCATTATAGAACCACAAGTACGATGCTTGCAGAGTATTTCATCCAACAGCTACTCCAAGCATCATCACTGTCATCATCAAAAGGTATTTTCTTCATGCAAATTTTAGAGCTGTTTTACTTTTTCTGTTCATACAACACCAGCTGATACCTGCCATTGCACATTAAACTAATGTTTATTTGTTAACACCACTTCTATTACCAGGTTCATATCAGTGCTGGCAATGTGCCAAAATTTGTCCCAGAGGAGTTCTTTTAATGCCTCATACATTCACTGACATGGGACCATTGCTTTTAACAACAAGTCGGGTTTGTCACCGACCTTGAGATGAGCAGGCCAGCACCTAACCAACTTTCTGTGAACATCCTAACTCATTAAAAATAAAAGAACAAACTGTTAAATTCTAAACTTGATAAGTTCAGCATCTTTCAAAAACAAAAAATGAGAATTTTAAAAAAAAATCCTCCAATTCAAAGCAGTCTTTACTGGAAAACTTTTGAAAATGTTGATTTTAATGATTTTGATTAGGATACTGTATATTTAAGACATTTGGTATGACAGACCAAATCTTACTATACAAAATATTAAATTGCATACTATTTATACCACTTTTTTATTTTTTATTTATTTTTTTTTTTATGCATAGAGTTAGAAATTCCTAAGTCTTTCACTTTAGCAACCAGCTGGTAAAAGATTTTTTTTAACATTTAGCGTAATCTATTCCTTTATTCCCCTTGAACCTATTAATAAATCATTTCTGCTAATATTTATCTTGATAGATAGAATAATAGGCTTTTATAAGAATAATAGGAGGAAAAGTCTTGTGAAGACAATATATCTAATTTTTAATTTTAGGAATTATATTTCTTTATATAATTATTTAGCATGCCCTGCTAATGAAAATAATTTCACCATAAGTAGCAATAAGTAGTAGGATTCCTTATGACTCTTCTAGGAATTAAAGACCTTGATGAAGACACTTCAGTGTGTTCTGTTTCTTGGCAACACTTGATCTTGTTCCATCCCTTGCCATCTCTTCCGCTCAAACCATGTTACACCAAGCCTTCCTGGATCTGCCTCTTCTTCCACTCAACCGTTGGGGTTCCATTTTAGAACTGTTTTTGTAATTTTTTTGCTTTCTCTTCTTAACACACGACCAATACAGTACCACTTTCTAAACTTAATTCCTTTGCTGGTTTCTTTGTCTCCTACTTTCTCCTATATATCTAATTTGATATTTTCTGAGGTCACTAGACCCCCAGTATATTTCTTAGGTATTTATTTATGCAGGTTTGCAATTTATTTTCAATTACTTTCATGTCTTTCTATGTTTCACAGCTGTAAAGTAAGATAGATTTTACATTTGTATTAAATAATCTAGATTTAAATTTTAAAGCAATTTGTTTAAATTACCAAAAGTTTTATGAAGGCAGATCTTGCTTTCCTAATTCTTACCTCTACATCTTCTACTGAATCACCTTCCTTGGAGAATATACTACCAAATTATGAACTTTCTTGAACTTGTTCAATTCTCGCTCCTTCTAGCATGAAGGTTGATGATTTTTTCCAGGCATGAAAATCCTTAGCGTGGCTTTCTTCAGAAGGGAGGTAAAGCTGTTGGTCCCATGTTGTACATTTACAGCATGTAAAAGAACCTGAATTCTAATAAAGAGGTCTCTGAGTAAAATTAAGCAGACTTACATGCCCAGTATAGAATGGGACACTAAGAACCACATCCAAAAATAAAACTTGTTTTCTAGCATGAACACAGAATCTATATAATTTTTGGGGGTGTTATTAATTTATTTTTTATCCATATGTGATGCCAATATACTTAAATCTTAAAATATTCCATTTATGTCTGAAATATCTATGGGCCAAGAAGCAAACATATTCCAAGCTTTCCAGTTACTCCTTTAGTCCCAAATTTATTCCACATCATCATCTACTACCTGCTTCCCTCATTAAATCCTCCATAGCCAAAAATAAACAGCAATGCAGAATGTAAACAGTCTTGTTTAACCTCTCTTTGAGTATTAAAATTTAGAGAGAGTTTACCATACCATAAATACAAGTTGATGTAAAATATAAAATAAAGTTTGATAAATGCTGGCCATCTTAAAGAGCTGCAGTCCAGATAAAGTGAAGAACTCCAAAGAAATAAGAAGCAGGTTTTTCTCCCTGAAAGTTCAAGTAAATTCAGGTACCATCACAACAGCAATACTGAGTGGTTGAAGCACTCTGTGAAACATTCTTTTCGGGAAAACTTCAATTGCTAAAACATCATATCATACCCTCTTAAAAGTTATACATGTGTGATTCAATAAATACCCATTTTAGGAATGAAAATGATGTTTTTTCAAACACTAATTATTTAAATATGAGCTGAAGCTTTTCTGGCGACGTACATACTCTAGATGTTCCAAAAAATAGGAAACGTCAAGATCAGTAAAATACACTTCTGTTTTGACAATGATCTCATTTGATCTAAATTTTGTTCTTGCAAGCCACTTCATCATATTGGGAACAAAAGAAATTGCAGGGAGCCAGGCCAAGTGAATATGGGGGGTATGACAGCAATTCAAAAATCTTAATCATGCAATTTGGTGGTGACAACTCCAAATAAAGTGTTGGTGTATTGTTGTAGTGAAACAGTACTTTCTTCTTTACCCCCAAATGGGGCCAAGTTTCGTCCAACTTCTATGAAATAAATCTTGTCTTTGATTTACTAGGATTTTGCAGGCATAAATTAGGTGCTCTCCAATTTTCGGTTGTTGCATGAGTTCATAAGACCATCTATAATTTGGAATCTGTGAAGGTAGGATTTTGTTTTAAATAGCCAGTAACAAATGCTGTAAATACCAGAATTACAATAATTTTCATTTTTAAGTTTTAATCTTTGTTCTATTTGTGGGAAGAATCATCAATTCTGAACATGATTTTTGGATTTTCATTAGACTTTGCCGTTTAGTAAAGCTTTTCTTTCTTTCTTTCTTCACCATTTATTGCTGAGATTTTTTGTTGTAAATGTCTAGTTCCTTATTCTCAGCTGCTTCTTTTGTATGTTTGCCTACCAGCTCATTCCCTTCAATTCCTAACAAGCCTTGACCCATTTGCAAGACACTGAGGAATTTTCTGATCTCTGTTCATGAGGTTTGTCCAATAGTGAATGTGTGTGTGTGTGTGTGCGTGCGTGCATGCGCGAGTGTGTGTGTGTGTGTGTTTTTTTTGTTTTTTTTTTGAGATAGAGAGAAAATGTCAACCAATGTTGATAATTTCTTCAGAATTGAAAAACAAAGTATTTCTGATGGACATGGGGCTATAAAATGCCACCTAATTTCATTTTATAAATGAATAAAAGATTAAAACAAATTTACAGTCATTATGCTGAGAGTGGGAGAGAGAGAGAGAGAGAGAGAGAGAGAGAGAGAGAGAGAGTGAGAGTGAGAGTGAGAGAGTAAGAGTGAGAGTCATAATTTCAACCAATGTTGATAATTTCTTCAGTATAGAAAAACCAAAGTCTTTCTGATGGACATGGGGCTATTAAATGCCACCTAATTTCATTTTATAAATTACTAAAAGGTTAAAACAGATTTACAAAGTCATTGTGCTTGAATAAAAACACATTGGAGTTTTGGAGCAATGCAAAATAAACAAGCCAAACTAACTTCTTAGGCTTAATTTTAGACAAAAACTTAAAATGGAATAAACAAATTAAAAAGATCTCAAAGAAGTAAACAGTGGGTTATATATATTAAAACAAGTGGCACAATCATTGGCATGAATAGTGTAATACAAGTATACTATGCGTTTGATTTGTACACTCACACTCATTTTATGGGGATTAGCAAAGATGAGTAAGTAAGTATGTATATTAAATAACTCAGAAGTTTGAGACAAGTGAAGTTTTAATCAATATGATGTTGAAAATGAGTCGGAATAGTAACACTCACCTCACTTATATGTAATTGTTCAAAACATATGTTTCAAGGGCAATTGCCCTCTTCTTCAGTTGAAGTCCGACTGATGGCTGCTATTTGTGCTCTGTGGTCTATTACGGTGGAGCCATCTGGTGTTCTCAGTAGAAGTTCAAAATCATGTGGCGGTATTTCAAAATTCATCAGTTGGTCTTTTTGTTGTGTAATGAGAATATTCTCCCAAACTGTAAGTTCTGCCGGGTTGTTTGCAGGTTTTAGCAATTTTATGTCATTTTGTATTTCATGATGTGATGTCCAAAAATGGTATGCTACTGCCGATTTATCTGTTTGTTTCTGTTTGATATGTCTGAAATGTTCCTTTAGCCTTGTTTCCAGTCTTCTTTTTGTTTGGCCAATGTAACATGATTTGCAGTCCTTGCAATCAATTCTGTAGATGCCTGATCTCTGGTTTGTAGGTATGGGGTCTTTAATGTCTGTTTTCAATGCATTTTTTATGTTGAATTGGTTACTTGAAGCTAAACTTATATTGTATTTCTTGAAAATTTTTTTGAATTTCCTATCTGCTGTTGGGTGATAGGTGAATTTTTTATATATAACTTTCGGTTTTTGTATGGACAAAGTGGTGATTTGTTTTAAGGTTAATTTCTCCTTATGTTTTTTAATTTTTTGGTCAATGATGTCTGGGTTAAAACCATTGGCTGAGGCTATATGTCTTAGTTGGAGGTATTCTGTGTTGTACTCTTCTGGGTCAAGTGGGATGCTGAGGAGTCTGTGTACTGAACTGTTGAAGACTGCCTGTTTATGAGGTTCTGGGTTGAAACTATTCTGTTTTATGTAATTGTCTGTATGTGTGGTCTTCCTGTAGATGCCATAAGTGATCTTTTGTTCTTTCCGTGTTAGTTTTAGGTCCAGGTATGGTAGCATTTGGTCTTTTTCTGTTTCCATTGTGAATTGTATGTACCTGTCCTGTAGGTTTAGTAATTTTAGAGAGTCTTCTGCTAATTTTTTGGGGACCACAGCAAAAACATCATCAACATATCTAAACCATTTTTTGAATATATTCGGAAAACTGGAGGTTATATGTACTTCAAGTCGTCCCATGTACAGATTTGCTAAAAAGGGCGAAAGTGGGTTACCCATTGCTAAGCCTGATGATTGTCTGTAAAATCTACCATTGAATTGGAAATAATTCTGGTTGATGCAAAGTTCTGTTAAAGTATGGAAGTCTTCTATAAACCAGAAAGAAATAGAAGACTTCCATACTTTAACAGAACTTTGCATCAACCAGAATTATTTCCAATTCAATGGTAGATTTTACAGACAATCATCAGGCTTAGCAATGGGTAACCCACTTTCGCCCTTTTTAGCAAATCTGTACATGGGACGACTTGAAGTACATATAACCTCCAGTTTTCCGAATATATTCAAAAAATGGTTTAGATATGTTGATGATGTTTTTGCTGTGGTCCCCAAAAAATTAGCAGAAGACTCTCTAAAATTACTAAACCTACAGGACAGGTACATACAATTCACAAAGGAAACAGAAAAAGACCAAATGCTACCATACCTGGACCTAAAACTAACACGGAAAGAACAAAAGATCACTTATGGCATCTACAGGAAGACCACACATACAGACAATTACATAAAACAGAATAGTTTCAACCCAGAACCTCATAAACAGGCAGTCTTCAACAGTTCAGTACACAGACTCCTCAGCATCCCACTTGACCCAGAAGAGTACAACACAGAATACCTCCAACTAAGACATATAGCCTCAGCCAATGGTTTTAACCCAGACATCATTGACCAAAAAATTAAAAAACATAAGGAGAAATTAACCTTAAAACAAATCACCACTTTGTCCATACAAAAACCGAAAGTTATATATAAAAAATTCACCTATCACCCAACAGCAGATAGGAAATTCAAAAAAATTTTCAAGAAATACAATATAAGTTTAGCTTCAAGTAACCAATTCAACATAAAAAATGCATTGAAAACAGACATTAAAGACCCCATACCTACAAACCAGAGATCAGGCATCTACAGAATTGATTGCAAGGACTGCAAATCATGTTACATTGGCCAAACAAAAAGAAGACTGGAAACAAGGCTAAAGGAACATTTCAGACATATCAAACAGAAACAAACAGATAAATCGGCAGTAGCATACCATTTTTGGACATCACATCATGAAATACAAAATGACATAAAATTGCTAAAACCTGCAAACAACCCGGCAGAACTTACAGTTTGGGAGAATATTCTCATTACACAACAAAAAGACCAACTGATGAATTTTGAAATACCGCCACATGATTTTGAACTTCTACTGAGAACACCAGATGGCTCCACCGTAATAGACCACAGAGCACAAATAGCAGCCATCAGTCGGACTTCAACTGAAGAAGAGGGCAATTGCCCTTGAAACATATGTTTTGAACAATTACATATAAGTGAAGTAAGTATATGCTGAAAAGATGTTGATTGCACAAAATATAATGAAGAAATATTTGTAGAAATGCATTTAAAACCCTTACCTTATTAACTTTCCCTTGTTTGTACTTATATGAATATCTTATACATATAATGACTCATAAAGAAGATAAAAATGTGAAGATATAGATCACAATACTAGAATTAAACAACATTTTTTAGAAGTAGATTAAAAGATTCCCTTATAAACACATCTATTAAGAGTAATGCAGAGGATCTATATAACCAATTAACTTGTGTAGTTAAAGCAATAAATGAAGAGGAGAAAATGGTAAAATAAATTAAAACCTATGTTGTCAAAAAAGCCTTCTATTCAGTAGGAGAGTATAAAACAGGAGTTACTGCATATGATTAATTCCTCTCCTGTAAATAAAAGTTTGTAAATGTTTGTAAAATATATATATATATATATATAGATATAGAACAGAGAAGGCATTGACTGTTAGTTAAGAATGTCATATGCAGTAGAACATATTTGAAGTTCTGCACAGAATACATATGTAAAACAAGACTAGTGTTGCAGATATTTTGTTTCAAGCTATGCAGGTAGTCACAATTTAGCAGTTAAGATACAGCAAATTAAAAGAGATTTGAATCTGTTTATAACGCTAGGACACACATGCAATACAACACAATATTTTAATAACCCTTATGTAAGAAATGTTTTCCTTCCTACTTATGGCACAATCAACTTCATTAGAAGGACATGCTAAATAATGGTACAGAGACAAAATGTCTAACATTAGATTTCAATGACCAACTCAGGGCGCAAAATCTATAAATTCACCAGCTTCAACTCTATTTTATTACTATATGGGTTTCTGTATTATGTGAAAAAGTGTATATTTTATGTTATTAAATAAATGCAAGACTAAAAGAAAGGTACAAAGGTTTAAAACTTTACCTACTGTAACTATCTAACAAGTTATTTGACCATTCCAACCAATAATTGTTCCACAACCAAAGTGTACTATAGGCTGTGCAGCATTTCCAACTTTGGAAGACACTTTGACAAAAGTTAAGATAGCCAGATGTTCCACTAAAATTTCACATCTTTTTGCGTGAATATCCGGGGACTTTTCATCTGTTAATAGCAATAACAGATGCTGTACAAAATTATAATTATGGGAGGTAAAGACAAGAATTCACTATAAAAATATTATACATCATTATACAGGCATTGCATAAATAAAGGGGCAAGATAATATTTATTTATCATTCAAGTTCAAAAAGCTACTGAGTAGCTTTGATAGTTTTTGAGTCGCCAGACAGTTCATAAAGTTAGTATACATTGGAACCAAAAGGAGTAGATCATAGAAACACCATATTATTGGTGGTGGTGGTGGTGGCAGTGGCAGTGGTAGTGGTATATTGGTAATACTGTCATAATTAACTGTATATAACCCTTGCCTCTTTCACAGAAAACAGAACAGAAGAAATGGGAAGTACGGGAGGATCTTCAAAAGAAGATGAAGGAAGTGAAACAGAAGATAACTGAGTTGGAAGCTCAAGGATACCAAGAATCTGTTTGCCGCAGCAGTAGTATCTCAAAAAAGCAGCATGATTATTTAAAAAGAAGTAGCGTTACCGGCTATCCATCAGGGACATTAAAAGTTCTTTCTAGAAGTATCTCTGAAGGTAGGAGTAGAATAAGTGTTTACACATAGAGTGACCAACTTTAGAAAAAGGGAAAATAAGAAAATTTGGATCACAGAAAATTTAAGTGAAATGTTTGGGACATAAATCGTACATTAATTGAATGGGTGGTTAATATTTAAAACATATAGCATATATAGCATATATTTATTAAATTAAATTATAGCACACTGAAACCTTTAATATAATTTGATATATTCATGCATATATACATTTGTTGTGTGACAATAATGAATACCATTACAATTAGATTCTTGATTCATTAGATTAAACTTATTTTTGTGTAACAACAGATGCTGCAGCAGCTTTGATTTTCTTCTATTACTGTGCAAACTGCAAGAATTATTTAAAATCATAATAAAAATTGACCAGTAGTTTTGATTAAATTAATTTTAGGGTCACTTCGATCTCTGATATTTATTCATTTATTGTTCATCATTGAGAAAACTCCCTCTGTGCAAACATTTGAGCCTGGAAGTATATATAAAAAAATGTTTGCTACTGTTTAAATATCTATGGATTTTTGGCTACATCAAAAGTATGGTATTAGGGGTCACTCTGAAAGTTTTAGGGTCACCATAACATTTTTAAACTTTAAACCTAATCATTGTATCTTTTCAAAGTGTTTTCAATTGCATTTTATACAATGTCTCATCCTTTCAAATCATTTTTCAAATGCTTAGCACCACTCTTCTTTGGAAAGAGTGCATTTACATTCTTTGTAAGCAACTAAAGCAGTTTCAGATAATCATTGACCTAGGATTTTTTTATATTATTTTGAGGAATATAAAAATGTCATATGGGGCAATCTAGACTGTAGGGAGGATGGGACAAGTATTTTACACCTGATTCCTGCCAAAATTGAGTTATTTCTTGTGCATTGTAAGCAGAGGTATTGCCATGGTGCAACAAAATTCCACACAGACCAGTCTTAGAACATTTTGATCTTAAGTTTACTGAAGACTTGCAGCAAACATTTTGTGTTGTACCATCTGGCAGTGACAGTCTTTTTCCCTCAAGTGGAATTGTCACAATATGGCCACTAGCTGAGAAGAAATAACAGATAATTTTCTTGTCAACCCCTTTTGCTCGCCTCACTTTTGTTTGGGGATCCTCTCTTGGGAAAACCGACTGATTACAGTCACTTGGTTTCCAGATTGGTATATCTAACTTTCATTTTAATTTATTTATTTGTTTTTATTTTCCTCCACCAATTTTTCTATCATTTCCTGGTACCCTTCTCATTTGTGAGATGGTGGGGTATCCAATGACTGCAGACCTTACTAATATGAAGATTTTCTTCTAGAATTGTCCTCACTGCTACCAATTCAATTTTCAAGGCTTCTTGAATCTGATAATGTATGCAATGATCATCTTCCTACAACATGCGCTCTACTTTCACCACATTTTCTTTTGTTATTATTGAAGCTAGTCGTCCTGATTAATCTTCATCTTTGAGGGAATCTCTTCTCTTCTAAACTCCAAAATACATCGATAAATGGTGGATTGTAAAGAGCAAAGATCTCCAAATGAATGATGCAGTCCTTCAAGGCATTGTCTCTTCCCTAAACTGACTTTAAAGTCTTAGAAAATCACAGTATGGAAATGCTCTCTTGCTGGAGATCCATCCAATGTTGCCATCTGGTGATACACAGTAGTATTAATACCATCCCACTTTCTTGTAGTTTTCATTAAAATGCAATCAAGATAGAACATGCTCTGACCAATACTAAGTTGGCATTGACATATGTTATCTCAAAATAATATAGAATAGCTTTTGATTTACCAAGAAAATGTAAAAATGTGAGACAGAAAAGGAATTTGATTTCCTTCTGCAAGTTATCATGAGAGTTTAGGTGACTGGGGCAACCTGTCTTGTTCAAACCCTGATTATTCATTGAGGTTTTCAGTCTGATTCTAATCTTCTATTTCTTTCTAGACTGAGGTAAATCTAGGACCTGAAACATCTATTCCTCAAAAAGGTGTGTTTTGAGCATCACATTTTTCTATTGTATTGATTGTAGCAGTAGTCTTAAGTGCAGCAGAAATTAAACACATAAATCAAAGTTTCCCTTCAAGAGAAGCTTCATCAATTTTAGATTTTTAAAATTAAATGTTTAAATTGACTTTCACTTAAATTTGTGTAGAAATTAAAATTCTAAAAATAAAGCTTGAATCTCAGCTAGGATGACATTTTGCATAATCTCAAAAGCTCTGACTTTGGACTCATATGAGTTCAGTTCATTCAGGTCGGTTCATTCATTTTATTTTCATCTAATTATCTGATGCGACCTAGCTGCTTAAAGGAAATTTAGCTATAAGAGTTAAAGGGTATTAAGACTAGAAAAATGCTCAAGTTTTTAATAACAGCTATAAAAAAAATATCCACTCACCTTGCAGATTTCTTTGGAAATACAAAAAAGCTTTCTTCACATACTGAAATTATACATTTTGACATCCAGCAGAGGCAGTCAATTAAATTCAATTAAAGTTGAGGGGAACATTATTCTCCACCTTAGAATAAACTTCTAACTTTGTATAATGGTACATTAACAAAATGACCGAACTCTTTACTTTCTCTCCTATCTGCATATGTAGAAAAGCATTGCATTTGACTCAAAATGTTGTTACCAAATTTCAATGAAAATGCATGTTCTGAGATCCCCTGAATAAAAAATAAGCATTTTTAGAAAAAGGTTTGTGTGTGAGCATATGAATAACATCTCAAAACAAAAAGTAGTTTAAATACTATACATGGTATTTACTTCAATATCTTCCAGTGATGCAACATGAAGCTTTTCAAGAAAGTCTTCCACACTCCATACTACCCTTTATATGGAACAATTTTCAAAATTATTAATTTGTTCAAAAATTTCTCTAATGATTTAATTAATTTTAGTAAACATGTTTATGGCATTTTCACAACAAAAGATATAAGTGGAATTTTCTAAGAATAGCCTCTGAAGTCCTCTTCATTTGGGGTGTTTTATATATACCTGTAACTGTAGGATATAGACTAAATCTCACTACACATAAAATAGATTTTCTTTCTTGATGGTTACAATTTTAAAATATTTAACTATTCTGCAATGGAAGGTTGTTTTTAATTTTTTCTCTCCTGTTTAGGCAAAGAGAATATAATTTCAGGGCCATTACATAGCAACCTGCTCTTAAAAGATTTGTTTATTGCTTAAGCCTATGCTGTTCCCTATTCCCATTGTATCTACAAGGAAATGTGTAATAAAGCATTTCTACAAATGTTTATCTCAGTAATTTGGTTTTATTGTGTTTAATGCCTGCTTTTACTACTTTGGCACCACAGGTGATGACACTGGTGATACATGTAAAGAAGATGGAGCACCAGTGGAATGCAATTGGGGGAAACTGTATAAACCAGAGAAAACCCGCCCCTGCACCACTTTGTCCACCACAAATCTCACATGCTGTCGCTTGGGATCGAACCCGGACTGTCTAGATGAGACGCAAATGGTCTATCCACTTGGCCATGGCATGGTCTTATCTCAGTTAAAAATGAAGTAGAGAGAAGCGTAAGGGTTTTTTTAAGAATAGTTTTATTGATGAATGAGTAGAAAAAGTCGTGATTATAACACATTAGGATTTTTTTTACATTAATTAACAAAGTAATACATTTGTCATTTGTCTTTGGTGAGGTTCACTTCAAGTTCAGCCATCCACTGGGCACTGGGAATGTGTAAAACATCTAATTGTACTAGATGACAGTAGCTGCACAAGAGCTAGCAGTTTCTCCTCCTATCAATATATTCCTCCATGGAAGCTATGTGAAAATAAATGTTACTATGTAGAGAAATTCATATGAATGCAACAAGCTCTATGTGTATATATCATTTCAATTTGCAGTCAGCAAATGAATCTAAAGATGTTACACAATGTTCAATATATTTTATAAGATTATTATTATAATTGGAGACATATTCACAGGAAATTGTATTAATGTCATGAAGTGTTTCATAATGAGACAATATTTGTTGAGCTTAAGTTTTTCTTTACCTCCAGGAGCACTGCTACAAAGGAGGAAGAAGAGACTTGACTGCCAGAAGCTGTACCCTTCGCGAAAATCCATCGTTTGTCAAGCATGTAATCTTCGTCTCTCACAACAAGAGGAGCTTTTGAGATTTGTTTCTGCTCAACATCAACAAGTCTTGCATATGATGCATGAAATTAAAGCAGAATTACAAGTGATCAAAAATGACAAAATGCAAGAGCACAACTACAAGAGGAAAGCTGAGTCACTCACTATATTACAAACTAATGGAACAGAAGTTGAACCACTTCCAACCACAGAGCATACATGCCACCAACAACAAGATCCTGGTCATGTAGAGGGTATAAAACAAATATGCAACAACGAGCAGGAAGGTGCAAGCAAGGTATGTTTTGTTTTACCTGTAAACCTCATTCTTTCCTCTTTTCAGATCTATAGCACTTACTTGCCGAAGGTTGAAGTATTAAAGGCAGATCCAGAAGAGCGGGAGCAGCATTTTTCACCTGAAAAATAATAATATAATCTGATGTGTTCCATTCAAATAGCTTTCTCTACCTGCTCTTCAAACAAACTATTCTTAAAAAATCTTATGTGTTCCATTCACATGACTTTCTATATATCTCTGCAACAAATTATTATTAAAAAGCTTATGCTTCTATTTACTTCAAGCTAATTGAGAAAAAATTAACAGAAATAGTCTTATTACTTGCTTCCTTGTAAGTAGAAGCGAAATAAGGGAGTACCACAAGTTAAAGAGATAGTCAAAAGCTGGTTGCTATGTGGCTGAAGTTCCTTTGTTTGCATGGACAGGAGTTGACAAATTCCTGTATGAGAAAACCTAAGTTTTTTAAAGGTAAATTCAAAAATAAGGAATAACTCAAAAACGATCAACTCCATGCAAAAAAATGTGTATAACATAAGTTGTGTGTTTTAACGTGCTCTACTGTTTTTGTGGGGTAAGTTTTTGTCCATCTCTTACGGTTTAGCAGTTATGCAAAATTCCGAATCCATCCAGAATAAAGTAGTCTTCAGGGGCTATTCCCAGAAAATTCAATATATATATTTTATTTGTCAGGTAAATATCTTTAATATGTGATATTTTAATCAAAATCATTACTGCCATTTTTGAAAATATCAAAATTTTCGAAAAAAAATTCCAAGTAAAGGGTAGTTTGGGGAAGGGGGATTTTCTTGAAAATCTTTGTGTCACATCCCTGTACGATGCTAAACTTAAATACCAAGTTTGGTATTTTGCTGACTTTTCGTTTTTGAGTTATCATGTTCACAGACATTCAGACACATGGACACGCACACACGCACGCATGCACATGCGTGCACACCTTTTTCTGAAAAAGCTTTTTTTGGATACAGGGGACCCTAAAACATATATTTCCAGTGAAATCTCGGTATAAAATTTTTAGATGGAGTGCAATACCTTCTCTATACACTATATACATAGTACGTGTAGACAAAGTAAAAAGATTATTCTTCTATCCACTTCATGCTAATCAAGATAAGCATTAACAGAAATGGTCTTATTACTTTGCTCATTGTAAGTAGAAGGGAAATAAAGGAATACACTACACTAAAGTAATGGTCAAATCTTTCAAGAGCTGTAGCTAAGCAATGATTGATGTTGAAATTTTCTTCTCTTTTCATGTCAGAAGTAAAACAAAGAGAGATGAAATGAGTGTACGCCCATAGAAATGCACATGTCAAATAATAAAACTGCAGCAAAATTCTGAAACAATAAAGAACTACCAATTAATGTGACATGTGTAAATTCAGTCTTTTAAAATATAGTAAACCCTGTAATTGCGCTCTTCAAGGGACTGAGGCTTACATATGTAATAATTGGAATAGCCTTACACAAGGGATATGATTTTTTAGATATAAAAAGCTATTTTGTCCAAATTTATTAGGAAATACAAGACAAGAAATGTTATTTAAAAATATTCAGGAGGAGCATAGTGCAAACTGAAGAACAAGATATCATTTCTTATGAAAAAATATTGTTTGTTGAGTGCTGTGTATTTGTACTGCTAATTTATTATGCTTTGAAATTTTGTACTATTGTATAATAACACACTACTATGCACAGAATTCAAAGAAAACTAAAACGACAAAACACGTAAACTGTAAGCCTTTTGAAAGCATGAATTGCTTTCATGAAAAAATAAGTACTCTTTATTACCTCAAACTGATTAGAAAGCCTTTATTCCCATGCTTTCACAGCAGTTCTGCAGTACAATTTTCTCTCGTCACTTTCATGTAACACAATTCTTGTAACACAATTCTTGCAATGCAATAGAATGCAGCAGGTTGTGAACTCAAGAGTCAAAACTGACTTGCAGCTCTTCCTTTTATAGTTGTTGATAATATTAACAGAAATTCCCTGAAAAAGTGAACATTCTTGCACATGTCCGTTGCACTCAGTATCACATTCCAAGGCTTTGAGGTAGTGTTAATTTCTTGAACCCTGTAACAATAGGAGTGGAACTATGAAAAGAAGTCAACCATGCAATTACTACACAGTTGAAAGCAAGCCACTTATTCATATGTGCTAATTATGGGCCAGCAAGGCACAATCATACGCCAGATGGTGCTGACCATAGGGGTTTCCAAATAAAGTGCTCAACTGCTGAGTACAGTTAAATTATTTTTTATTAATTTTTAAAACATTACAAATTTTGCAAATTATATACAATATTTTTGTCATTTTTGACCCAAAATAAATCTCTAATAGCAGGATGTTGAAGCCTTAAAAGGAATAAAAACAAACAGTATTATGTATATGGAACATCCAGAGACTTTGTAAATAGAATATAATGAATAGAATAGCATTACAATTGGGATTGTAATCCCAGGGTTTTTTTTTTCTGCATATGCTGCTAAGAAATTATGCATTGGAGTATGTTTGCAGTTATGTCATTTTGCAAAAATCAACATCCTGAATATATTCAGGAATATGATGAAATAAATATTGAAGTAAATAATGAGTAGATAATTACAATGTTAAAATGTAAAAAATTGGGCCTTTTCTTTGTTTCTGTAGTTATTTAATAACAAAGTGTCCACAGTTTTCACATCTGTATTCAGTGTAATAAGACAAGACTAGTGTTTATAAAGATTTCCTACCCAGGCTGTCATTTGAAACATTTGGAAATGGTACACAGGATGTAATTGTTGAGAAAAATAGTTTCCTCGGTGGTTAATTGAAAATATTGGCTTTCCAATGCTCTCCATTTTGTCTGATTGACCTTGAACACTTTTATTTCACCAAACAATGATCAACCCCCATTTCTGAGGTGGAGGCTCCCAGTGGGTCCTTTGCTGCTGATGGTAGGGTGATGTAGAGGAGTATAAGAGGTCTTACAGTTTTTACTGAGGACCACATTGGCCTATGGGGATACTCCATATGAGCTAATCAGAGGTGGAGGCTGACTTAAAATCATCATCCCGGAGCCGGGAATTGAACCATGGACCTTCAGAACAAGAGCTGCAAAAAAAATCACTGCCCTTTAATCCAAAATATTGATTGACTAATTTCTGATGTTATACTGCATACAGTTTATATTTTTATATAATTATTTCATGTATTGATTTTGAACTGATTAGAATATTGTAACAAAACTGCTCTTTATTACTGCTACAAACAATTCTTTATTTCTTCCAACTGATTAGAATAAAAAATTGGTTTACAAATAAAGATCTTTATTCAATGCTTTTGCAACAATTCTGTCATACAGTTTTCTGCAGCTAACAACTGCATGTTCCGACCTTCTTGTCAAAACTGACTGTCTGGGTCAAGTTGCTACCTTTTATACCTGGCAATCACTTGCCAAGGAACTTCTAAAAGTAGTTGCACGTGCAAAAGTTGTCACAATTCACACAGGTGTGACTATCAGAGCTTTGATGTAAAGTGCTTGTTGAATACACATGTATTTACTCATGCAGGTGTAACAATGCATTTAGCTAATAAAAGGAAGTCAACTGGTAAACTAAACGGCTATGACTTTTGGAGCAAGCTGTTCATTCATACATGAGTGGCGATCATGGTCAGCAAGGCTTAGTCACAATATTCAGAAGGAAAATAGTAACCTATGCTTTGCTATGGCAATGAGACATGGACATTTTGGACAAGAGAGTAAAGCAGACGGTCGTCTCCTTAGCGCGGTGGTAGCGCAGCTGCCTACCAAGCGGGAGACCTGGGTTCGATCCCCAGTACCGGCGTGGGGATTTCTCCCCCGCTGGGAGACCTGGACCGGGGTGCACTCAGCCTCGTAAGGTCCCTGGGGGGCCAATTGAGGAGCTACTTGATGGAGAAGTAGCGGCTCCAGGTCGTGAGGACCGCATTAACCGGCCGGGAGGGGTTCGAGGCGCTGACCACGTCTCACCCTCCAATACTGCACCCCATCCATGACGTCTGTAGTGGACCGAGATGGGGGACGCAGCGGCCGGGCGGTAGGCCAAGGTTCCCCGTGAGCTGTCGTGCCATGGAGTTATTTGAGTAAAGCAGACTAACTGCTAGTGAAATGAAGTCTGTGAGATGCACAACGATATACACCAAGTGAGAATAGGAATGAAAATGTGTTGAAGGAACTTCACTTGTTTTGTTTGTTTGGTTCCATTATCGAGCAAGACTCAGGGACACGACATACAGAAAACTAACTTTATCAATTCATTTCACATAACTATTCTGACCACCACCACTAAATATTCAACTGCTATGAATGCATGAAATTTTGCTAATTTTACACATACTATGTACACAATGTACAGAGAAGGTATTGTATTGCACCCAAAAATTTGACACCGAGATTTCACCAGAAATACATGTTTTGGGTCCCCCTGAATCCAAAATAAAAGCATTTTTTATAAAAAAAAAAAAAAGGTCTCCACATGGGTGTGTGGGAGGGGGTGTGTGTGTAGGGGGGCATGCGTGCACGTCTCAAAAAGGAAAATACCATTAAATACCAAGCTTGGTATCTTGGTATCTTCCAAGGATGCGACAAGATTTTCAAGAAAATCCCCCCACCCCAAACTCCCTTTAAATGGAATATTTTTCGAAAAATTTGATTTGCTCAAAACTGGCTCTAATGATTTTTAATAAAATACCTATGTTTAAGATATTTTTACGAAAAATGGAATTATAACTTGAATTTTCTGGGAGTAGCCTCTAAAGACCTCTTCATTCTAGATGACTTTTATATAACTGGCAAATTGTAAAAGATATACAAAAACTTATTCCACAAAAAAATGTAAATATCATTAAAACATACAATTTACGTCAAACACGTTTTTTGTGCATGTGTGTGTGTAGAGTTAACTGTTTTTGAGATATTCCAGTTTATTGTTTTGATTTTCTTAAAAATGGCTCTAACGATTTTGATTAAAACGTCATATATTAAAGATATTTATACTTCAAGTAAAATGTATATCTTGAATTTTCTGGGAATAGCCTCTGAATACTACTTTATTCTGGATGAATTTTACGGAATTTTGCATAACTGCTAAACCATAAGAGATGGACAAAAACTTACCACACAGAAAATGCAGAGCATAGTAAAACACACAATTTATGTTATATAATTTTTTTCATGAGGTTGATCGTTTTTAAGACATTCCTTGTTTTTAGTTTCAGCTTTGAAAAACTTGCTTTTATTACAAGCACTATATTATACAATTATTCATCAATATTCAAGAAAACAGTAAACAGTGCTTTTAATACAAGATCAAAACTAGTAGGATGAAAATGAAGCATGCAATCCTACTGGCCAAAACACCAGACAAGTATAAACGTAATTTAAGAAGTTCCAACTAACAATACGTGCAATACATTAAAACCAATACAATGACACATTACATTTTCCTTATGGCAGAGGTTCATCCATAAACTTGTTTATCGAGTAATAGGCTTTACTGCATAGACAATTTTTAAGAGTAGATTTGTACCTTTTTTATTTTACCAAAATATACTAAGTTTAAGTAATTAGGTAGGGCATTAAATATTCTGACACATTCATAGCATACTCCTTTTTGGTAACAAGTTAAGCTTGCACTTAGTTTGTGTAAATAGATTCTTTGTCTTGCATTTATATTATGTAGATTTACATTTTTTGCAAAGTATTCTTGATATTTGATGAGGAAACACATGAGCATGTAAATGTATTCACAAGGAAGAGTCAGAATGTTCAGCCTTTGAAACAGACCCTTACATGGAGCTGTATAGTTGATGCTAATGGCTTCTTTTGTATTATAAAAATTTGTTTACTTTCAACTGAATTGCCCCAGAATATGAGACAATATTTCATTACTAAATAAAAATAGGCATAGTAAACGTGCTTTAATGTATGGATTAGACAAAGTGAATTCAATGATCTATCTAATGAATATATCATTGATCGTAGCTTACGTATAATGTTCTCTACATGAGCTTTCCATTTTAGATGCATATCAATCTGCAGACCTAAGAATTTAGTTTGTGAAGTTTGGCTGAGAGTAACTTTATTAATGCTTATCTGCAGAGCAAGGTTTTTTGAATTGTAAGTTGTAAATTTCAAGATCTTAGTTTATCAATGTTTAAAACAAGTTTATTGGCCTTAAACCAATTGTATATAGTGCAGAATACATTATTCAGTTTTGGTGCAAAACTTGATATTTATCAACTTAGAGTAGTTAACATGTATACAAGATTATTTGCAATAAACAATATACATAATAGGTAGAGGAGATATTGCATTCCACTTAAAAGTTTGATACAGACATTTCACTGTAAATACAAGTTTTGAAAACCCCTGCTTCCAAAAATAAACATTTTTAGAAAAAATGGTCTATGCATGTTTCTGTGCCAGAGAGAGAGAGAGTGAGAGAGAGTGAGAGAGAGAGAGAGAGAATCTTCCAAGGATGCAACATGATTTTGTCAAACGTTGCACTGACAATTTTGATTAAAATCTCATGCATTAAAGATATTTACTTAACAAATAAAATGTATATCTTAAATTTTCTGGGAAACGGGTGTTTGGGGGGGGGATTTTTCTCCAAAACTTTGTGTTACATCCTGGAAGATATTAAACTTAAATACCAATTTTGGTATTTTACCAACTTTTCGTTTCTGAGTTATCGTGTTCACAGACATGCAGACCTGCAGACACGCATGCACGCATGCATGCACGCGGATCTTATTTTGAAAATGCTTTTTTTGGATACAGGTGACCCTAAAACATATATTTCCGGTGAAATCTCGGTATCAAATTTTTGGGTGGAGTGCAGTACCTTCTCTATACACTATATACATAGTACATGTAGAGAAAGTAAAATGTGAATTACTGGGCTCAAAGTACAGAAGCATTTATTATCACCTGGTGTTACATTTTCATGGTATAGGAAACACATAATGCAGATCCACAAGTATTATGCAGAACATTAACTTGTGTTTTCTGTGGATGTGTGTAATCTTGTTCAATAGTTCAACAGGGAAACATCGGAGCCATGTAACTGGCATCTTTTTATTGATTCTTCCAAAGAAAGTGTTATTTCATAATTGTAACACGTTATCTTCAGTACGACATGCACATTCTACAAACCTAAGAGTAATTAAGTAATGAGTGACAAACAGTGATGACTTGAAGGTCATGGGTCTATTACTAGGACAAGGAAGATACACAAAATTCCCTTGTTTTATTTGTAAATGGGATAGCAAGGCAAGAAACAAACTTTGGGAAACTGACCAATGGCCTGAGAGGTAGCAACTAGGACTTGGGTCAAAAAATGTTACTAATATGCCTTTTGTTGAACATCAAAAAAGTTACTCCCTCCATTGCACATAAAACTTGGCATGATGAAACACCTTGTCAATCACTTGACAAAAGTTGCCCTTGCTTCCTGTACTTATATAGAAACTAAAATCAGAGAGGGAGTAATTGAGGGACCACAGATAAGGAAACTGATGAAAGATGTTAACTTTTCCAGCTCTATAATAGAAATTGAAAAAGATGCATGGAATGGATTCTAAGAAATTTCTGGGCAATATAAAATGCCCTCAATACAAAGAAATTGCCAAAAATATGCTGGAAAATGTGCTCGGCTGTACAATGCAGTTAAAGCTTCATTTCCACAAGTCACATCTTGACTACTTCCTGTCCAATTTAGGAGCTGTCAGTGAAGAACAGGGTGAAAGGTTTCACTAGGACTTGAAAGGTATTGAACAACATTATCAGGGATATTATGACATACATAATACTGCTGGAGTCTTTCACACAGTGAACCTACCAGATAACACTTGAGAAAAGCATGTATACTGAAGTTCCACGATGGTATAAGAAAAAAGAGTACATAAGATAACTAACATACATTCTCAAATTCAGGTAAGCTTTCTTGTTATTCTTATTTATTTTCTTTAAAGTTATATGTGAGTGTGTAATGTTTTTGCACATTTTACAGTTATATTTTCAATCAACATTATCATTTTGCAAAAACAAGATGAGCTACAGAATAACAGAATGCATTTTTTTAATTCTATGCACTGAAATTAGTAAATCTCTTATAGTGTTCATTGTACTGCAGCAAAAAAGTTTCCATTTGAAACCTAGTGCTATCATTTTAGCTTAGTGTATTTCCCTTGAATCTATAAGAAAATATGTAATAAAACATATGTGCTAATGATTATCTTAAATAATGTGAAGTAGATAAAGAATATGAGTAGTTTGTTGTGGAATAGATAGTCATGTGAATGAACACATCAGATTCTTTTCATACTATTACACTTTTTTGAAGCATTCCATTGTGTAAGATTTTATTTTTTCAAACATAACTACATCATCTCACAGAATGCACTCAAAAGTTTCTGATTCTTTGTTACTTCATAAGAGATTATTATTACTATGCCTTTTAAATTTAATCCTGCATGATCTCAATGAATATTTGAATATTTTTTTCCCTAAGCTGTGTGTAACTAAGTACTTACTGCTTAATTTTAAATCGTTTCTAGATAAAGAGAGATATCACATGAAGTTCTTTTATTTTTATCAAAAAATATGACTGCATATCCCAAAACATGAGCACACTGTTCTCTCACTCACAGTTTTTCAAAGGATTATTTTGTAAGAAAAATATTATTATATCATTACATGAATCCTATAGTAAATAGGAAAATTAATATATGCTATACTAATATTATAAAGAGAAAACTTTCATATATATGCCTGTGTGTACGTAGGGTAATCTGAAGAACCCATTCACTCATCTTGTGATAGTTCTTTAACCATTGTCAAGCATTATTCTTTCATTCTGATGCACATGGGTTATGTTCCAATTTCTACTCATAAACTCGTAAAGTATTAAAAAGGCTTTACAAAGCTTTCATTGAAAATACTAAAGAAAAATAGTTACTCTACTCCACATAGAATGCATGTAGAAACAAAAGCCAATTAATGTAGTGGCTGTATTCTGTAGACAGTGCATGCAAAAATGAAAGCCATATACATTTTATTCCAAACAATTTAGGTGGCAGTGATGTAACATTTAAGTAAGCAGAGGACAGAGAATAAAAATTAATAATTGATCCTGTTTGTAGCATTATGAGTTGTGTGTTATATTTATTTCTTTGATTGCCATCTATCAAATATTACAATTTGGTGGTGTAATTAAGGATGTCGAAACCTCTGAATAACTACTATTGCATTAAGTGCTCTTACATAACCTTCATTGTATACATTTCTGGATACCAAGTCCTAATTATTCTCACATAAGAAGTTTAGCCATATTTCCATTGTACTTAACATGTTGGTTAACAGGTCTTTATGACTAGTTGTATAAAGAGAGAAAATTATTAGCATTAACTAGTGAACAGGTGTTCTATAGTAATAGATTATTTTTCTTGATGCTTGTAGACTAAGTGCCTTTTCCCAGGCCTTCATGCTCGATAGTCCACATACCTAAAACAGACTTCTATTTTTGTTTAATTATTCTACTCATACTATGTATAAAGTGTATAGAGAAGATATTGTATTTCCCCAAAAATTTGATACAGACACACCAGAAATATATATTTTAACACCCCCTGAGTAAAAAAGCAGTTTTAGAAAAACATCAGTGTGCATGTCTGCATATGTATAGCTCAAAAACAAAAAGACTGTTAAATACCAAATTTGGTATTTATGTTTAGTACCTTTCAAGGATGCAACATGAAGATTTTCAAGAAAATCTCCACCCCATTCTACTCTTTACAGGGAAACATTTTTGAAAATTTTGTTCTTCTAAAAAATGTCAAACAATTTTGATTAAAATACTGTATGTTAAAGATATTTATATCTCAAATAAAATATATATCTTCAATTTTCTGGGAATAGCCTTTGAAGACCTCCATATTTTGGATGAATTTTGTATAACTGGTAAACCATAAAGATATAGATAAAAAGTTATGCCACTTTCTTTTTGTAGAGATAACTGTTTCTGAGAAATCCTTATTTATATGTTTCAATTTTAAATTATTTAACTTTTCTCAAACAGGAAGATAGCTTTCGTTTCAGCTCTCTTTTGTTTTTACTCCTGACCTTTGTAAACAGAACCAAATTTCAATTGTTTCAATAGCAACATCTTTCAAAAGATTTGACTTTCGCTTTAGCCTAGTATATTCCCTTAAAAAAAATGGCATGTTATTTATGGACACTCTTTAACTGTTGTGGTTCTCAGTGTCCCATTCTAAATTAGGCATGGAAGACCACTTAATTTTGCTCAGAGGCCTCTCCATCAGGCTTGAAGTTCTTTTACGTGCCGTAAATCTACGACACAGGACCAACAGCTTTACTTCGTTCCAAAGGAAGCCATACTAAGGATTTTTACACCTAAAAATCCATCATCCGCTGCTGGGTTTGAACCTGCAACCTTGGGTATATGATGTTAGCATGGTAACCATTACACCACGGAGGGCAACTATATTCCCTTATTCTCCTTATTTATAAACAACTAACTTGTGAGACTATTTCTTCTAATGTTTATCTTGATTAACTAGAAGTAGATAAAAGAATAGGTTTTTGTAAGAATAATTTGTTACACAATAGGTGGAGAAAGTCATATGAATGTAAGAAAATGTAAAAGATGTCTAATCTTTTTTTAAAAAAAAATTATTTTTTATTTATTTCTGCTAAGCTATATACAAGTGTGTATGACTGGTATTTGGCCTTACTCCTTACCCGTTATACTCATGTTTACAATAATGCCTTAAATTTAGTTTATCTCATTTTTGTTTCTTCTTTAACTCTTTACTGTTTTTCCCTTTGTTAAAATATTGTCCCAGTTTCTTACAGTCTTTATGGAACATTTCAGTTATAGCCATATTTCTCTATAACCTAAAGCATTTCTTATTGATGTATTCTTTTCTCCAAATTTCAGTTCCCTCGCATTTCCTCTATTTACTTACAAGGAAGGACTGGTTAATCATCAATGAAAATTTGATATTAGTTTTAATATTTTAATGCAGTCAAATATGTGGATGAAGGAGAAACTGTTAATGATACAATAAAACTACTCAATTTACAAGAACCAACACTAAAATTTACATTGTAGCTATAACAACAAGGCGCACTGACATTTTTAAATCTGAAAATTATAAATAAAGATGGAGAACTTAAATTTGGTAAACATAGAAAATAAATTCAAATGGACAATTAAGTCAAAACAGAAAGTTTCAACTCAAAAGTACATCAACATGCAATATTGAACAGCTTAGGACAAAGAATAACAAAAATACCTCTGGAAGAAACTGAATACTCAATAGAGCTCAACCATATTATAAAAATGCTGAAGGCAATGGTTTTATCAGGGTATACAAAAAGTTCAAGAAAATTAATTAGCATAATAAAATTACAAAAGAATAACCCTCAAACAAGAAATTCAAAAGATTTACTCACCACTGGGCAACTGAAAAATATCAGAAAATACTTAAGAGATCATAATATAATTCTGACACATTACAAATTCAGTATGAAGAATCTGATTCCAACCTAAGAAACAGAAGAAATTCCAATGGCCAAAACATCAGGCATCTATGGGATTAATTACAATGTATGTAACAATGTATATATGGCAGAGCAAAAAGGGACATAGGTACCCTTCTTAAAGAACATGTTAGAAATATTAAAAATGGGCAAACCAAAAAATCTGCTGACTCCCTTTTAGACCAAATGAAATTGAACACAACATTTATCTTTTGAAAAATGTATAATGACCGGGGGAACTCAACGCTTGGGAGAAGATATATGAGGGTTGAGTGAAAAGTAATGCCTCCTCCACCTACGTAACTCTTCAACAGATTGCAGCATTGGTATGCAGCAGGTACTGGTTTGTTCCATAGTCTCTTCTCTACAGCTCCGTTGGAGGGAAGCCTTAGCATTGAACGGTTGTGTTGTTACCGTGTAAAGTATGAAACCCTGTGCAGATGGTTGGTCAGTACGATTTAAGCAATGTGCAGTCATTGAATTCTTGACAGCAGAAGGTGTCACCCCAAAGGAGATTCATCAGAGAATGAAAGCAGTTTATGGTGATTGTGTTGATGTGAGTACTGTGTGTCATTGGGCAAGTAAGTTTAAAGATGTTGAGGCGAGAACATCTGACTTGCTTGACAAACGAAGAGTTGGACATCCTGTGATAGCAACCACTGAGTTTCACAAGCAAAATGTTGACAGATTGATTCAGAATGATCGTTGTATCACTCAGAGAGAAATTGCAAGCACAACCGGCATTTCACAAGAGTGTGTGGGTCACATTATTGCTTTGCTTGGCTATCAGAAGATCATGATGGGTACTGGATGCTGACTCCTGAAATGAAAGCGCACAGGCTTGAAATTTGCCAGGAACTCCTCTTGCCTTTCTCCATTGACAGGAGATGAAATGTAGGTACACCATTATGACCCAGAGACAAACGTCAGTCTATGTAATATTGACACAAAGACTTGCCCCAGAAAAAGAAATTCAAGACCTAGCCCTCAGCTGGAAAATCATGGCCACAGTGTTCTGGGAAACAGATGGTGTTATCCATGTTGATTTCCTTGATCATGGAACAGATAAATTCAGAGCGTTATATCACTACGCTGCGAACTCTGAAACAGCTAACAAGGGTCCAAAAGAAAAAGGGAAATGTTTTCCTGCAGCATGACAATGCCAAACCTCACACTTCACATGCCACCACAGCAGAACTTCACAGACTGAATCTCACCACCATAAAGCATCCTCCATACAGTCCAGATTTAGCACCATCTGACTTCCATCTGTTCCCGATAATGAAAGACGATCTGCGGGGACATCATTATGCTTCTGATGAAGATATTGAGAGAACTATGAGATTGTGGTTGCGGAAACAGGGTGTCGACTTCTTCCTGAGGCTTCAGAAAACTTGTTCATCGTTGCAGAAATGTATCCAATTGGCTGGTGATTATGTGGAAAAGTGAACATTGGTAATTAAAGATCACAATCTAAGGATTATTTCTGCATTTGATTTATTAAAATATTCCTATCTAAACCCAATTAACAAAGGTGGAGGCATTACTTTTATTCAACCCTTGTACATAGAGAAACAAAAAATTTACTTCATGAATTTTGACCATCCATTTCAAGAGAATCCGCTAATGAAGTTCATCAATCCAACACCAAAAGGAATGCAGTTAAACATCAAGGAACCTCAGGTTGAACCCAACAGTTGAAAGTAGTGGGATTGCATGCAACTCGCATGCCAAACTAGTTCTATATAAGTAAAAGTTTTGTGATGCACATGGATATTTGATTCAATTAAAATATTAAAACTAATAATGCTAGCTTCAAAGTACACCACTTCCAGTTAATAAAGTTAGGAAATTTGATATTTTATCCAGCTAGTATACATTTAGAGAAAACATTTTGTTGCTGGAAAATTTATGCATAGAAATTCACAGGCATTTTAGACCTATCTCTCTTAAGATTTAGCTCATTGGAGAAAAGCAGAGATTCCAAACTTTCGGAGTAATAAACAAAGAATCACCCTTCATAGATAACGTTTGACCAAAGAATAAAATATCCCTGAGATTTTTACCAAATGGCTGCTCCGTGAAGCAAAGTAAATGGCAACATTTTCAAAATTGCTAATTGTAAGTTTTACTCACTCCCCTGTTTGTGAGAAATCCTTTAAAGGGTCAGTCATCCTGAGTATAAATTAAATGCTGAAAGATTAAAACATGTAGAAATATAGACTTTGTCTTGTTTTCTATCACATATAGTCATCTTCTTCCATAAAAATTAAGTGAAGATCTTCTTCTATTACAGGATTCCAGTGCACATGGAGTACGAAGCAATGAAATAGTGAAAACAGAAAATTCTGTTACAGCTTTATATCCAGAGGAGCAGCATGAGAATAAATTACCCACAGTTAGAGAAAACCAAATGCAAAAGAATTCTAAAAGAAAAGAAAATGTGGAATGTATCCATAGAGTTATAGAAAGTTCTCAGAAAAATCTCCTGAAACAAAATGGAAATTCATCTAATCAATACAACACAGATAATGATGCTAATTTAATGTACTCTGCAAAACATACAACCAAAGTTTCATCTTATGAGGCCAATATTAAATGCAATGTTCCTCAACCAACTATCTCAAAAGACACAAGAATTCTGGTGGGTCAAAGAAAATTACACACAAAATCATTCCTTCCTGAGATGGCAAATAAGTTCAAAGACTTCCCTCAGAAGGAAACACTAGCTCCATTAAACAGGTTGAATCCCATAAAACAAGCTGATAAAAGCACTAATCCCCAACAAAAAACTGTAACAAATGTGTGTGGCTCTTCCAAAAGTTACGGACATAAGGATGACTTACTGCCAAAAAACAACCCAAACCGTCAGATCAAATCCTTAAGATTGCTAAGGGCATGTCACCCGAGGCAAATACAACATCAAGATAAAGATGATATTAATAATGCAGCAGGTACTAAAGAAGACTGGAAGATTAGTGATAACAACAGGAATATCCCCACAATTTCTCATAGTTCAAAAGTTAACAATATGGAAGATGATTCTCACGATTTCCCTGGAGGATTAATTAATGAATCTGACTCATCTCCAACTTCCCAGATATGTTTTGAACCCTCTTCTGATATAAATGTTATTAATCAAGTGAACTTAAGTGAGAAAAAGGAAGCTATCAGATATCAAGACAGTTCCACCTCTACCGAGCTTGAAATTGCAGAGCTCACTTCTAAAAATCAGGGTCGGAAACATAAATTAGGCAAAATACTCAGAACAAAGAAAGATGCAATCTTTGTAAGTTCAGGCACAAGTCCTTCATCTAAACCACCAAGATTGAATAGAGCATCCCCATCATCATTGACATTTGTGATCGAGAGATCAAAATCAAAGACTGCTGGAATAAATCAAGAGGATAGAAATATTCTAAGGTTTCCTGAAAATGACACATCATGCCAATATAATACCACAGATGCAACAACAGCACCAAAGCAAGCTGTTTGTACATCCCACTATGTCCATTCCACATCTTACACTACACCCTCATTGTCGTTTGGAGGGAAGTGCAACATACACACAGTACCAGACTCAACAGTGGTCCGTGATATGGAAGCTGTCAGCACTGAAAGAAATCTGGGTAGAGTTTTAACTAAGAAGTCCATATCTTACAATAGAACCTTGTCTGCACAGAACCACAATTCTTCAGATAAGATATCATCTCCCAAAGGTTTCTGCTGTATGGAACAGCAAAAGGACAATTGCACACTTGCGGTAAGAAAATAATACTTTATACACGCCCAGAGAGAAACTTTAGCTATCTCAATACAGCATTTCTTTTACCACAGTGACAATATATAAAAGAAAATCTTTAAAACAATGTTTGATACATTTTTAAAAAAAATACTTTTTAAATATGTTTTAAACAAAACTCCTCTTGCTGTTACTCTTTTGGCCATTCAAATATTCAAATGCAAAGTTTAAATGGATATGTGCAGGTTATTGCATATTGCCTGAAGTTTTGAAACCTGTCTCAAAATATTTTTTTCTTATATTTTAACTTTCTGTAATACTTACCTACCTATAGTAAGAAAAGGAGATATGGCATTCAAGCCAAACATTTTATGTGCAGATATCAATGGAAATGCATATTTAGAGGTCCCCTAAATCCAGCTAGTAAAATCTAGAAAAAGGTCCATATGTGTGTGTCTGTGAACAGCATAACTCAAAAATGAAAAGTCAGCTATTTACTAAACTTGGTATTTAAGTTCAGTAGCATACATTATGCAACAAGATGATGTTCAAGAAAATTCCTCCCTCCATCCCAAACTACATGGAAAATTTTTACTCTCTAAAAATGGCTCTAATATTTTTACAAAAATACCATATGTTTATGATATTTTCATGGTAAATGAAATGCATATTATGAATTTTCTGGAAGTAACATCTGAAGTCACTTTATTCTGAATGATGTTTGCACAACTAGTAAGCTCTTATTTCAGCTCTTATTTAAACTGGTAAATCTTAAAAGATATAAAAAATCTTGCTACATAAAAAATGTAGATATCATTTAAGCATACAATTTATGTCAATGTATTTTAAGATATTCCATGTTATTGGTTAAAATTTTCCG
The DNA here is from genome assembly GCA_030762935.1 of Hymenopus coronatus. Lineage (NCBI taxonomy): Eukaryota > Metazoa > Arthropoda > Insecta > Mantodea > Hymenopodidae > Hymenopus > Hymenopus coronatus. The sequence goes on from CM060897.1 coordinate 37,972,595, forward strand.
ATACTTGTACTTTTTTTTTTAAATGGGAAGACACTTTTGCTTTTATCTGCTAACCATGCAAAGAGAATGGAATTTCAACACCATCATAAAGTAACCAGCTCTTAAAAAATTCACTACTGCTTAATCCAACTGTATTCCCTAAATCCCATTGTATCTACAAAGAAATGCACGATAAAATTATTTATACAAATATTTATCTGGGTTAACATGAAGTAGATAGAAGAATTAACTTTTGTAAGAACAACTTTTTGAAGAAGGGCTAGAGAAAGTCTGTAAAGATAACATTTAAGGGATGTGTTTAATTTTCACTTTATAATTGTTTATGACAGAAGTTTTGCCCAGTTTCTTTTGTATTTTCAGTATACTTTCTCTGAAGATCAATGAAGATAAAATAAGTTTGCACAAAAATTAGTTGCCATGACTTAGAAGTAGGCCTTCTATTATGCTTCATTAAGGAATTTTAAGCATTTGGAAGTTTCAATGATTTTTACTTTCGCTGCCAAATAATTATAATGTACCTAGTAGTTAGAGATAATTTTTTATTCCATCCAAAATTCAGTGATGAGATATCGCCAGAAATGTTTTCAGAGCCCCTGAATAAAAAAAGCATTTTTTGAAAAAGTTCCATGTGCATGTGTGTGAAAACAGCGTAACTCAAAAATGAAAAGTTGGTCAAATACCAAACTTGGTCTTAACTGTTCTTCCACACTTGCCGTGTGTAGAACAGGAGTTAGATAATGGAAAATCTGCCCATCCCAAATTATTCTTTATATGATTTTTCAAAATTCCTTGAAAACATCTCCCAATAATTTTGATTTAAAAGAATAGCCTCTGAAGCATTCCGAAGGACTATTGTGTAGCTGTTAAACCTTATGAGATACACAAAATCTTGCTACAACAAAAATGAAGATTTTATTAAAACACACAGTTTATGTGAAATACATGTTTTATTTTTATTTCTGAGGTACTCCTAAGTTTTGGCTTACATTTTCCAATGCTTATACCTTTCTCAAATGAGAATTTGTCATTCTTTTATTGTTATTTTTTGTTTCCTTTCATCCTGGTCATGCAATTAGAATGGAATTTCAAGGTCTTTGCATAGCAATGAGCTCTTAAAAGATTTGACTATCTCTTTAGCCTTATATATTCCCTTATTTCCCTTGAACCTATAAGAAAATATATATTAAAACCAGATATATTCATTTCTATGTTCATTAGCATGAATTAGATAGAAGAATAAGTTTTAGAAAAAACCGTTTATTGCAGAATAGGTAGAGAAAGTCATGTGAATGTAATGTATCACATCTTATTGTTCACATTTCATGTTTTCATTCATCTGTATCAGGCTCATAAGCAATGGCATCCTCTGTGATCTAACATGGTCTTATTGTGATGAATTGGTTAGAGTTAACTCATGGATCACAGAGGAGTGGACAATAGCCTTCAAGGCAACTGTACCTCTGCTTCTAAATATGCTGGGCAGATGAATTTGGGATACTGTCCAGTCTAATTGATTTCATATTCTGTAGATAGATGGCAGGGCATTCACTATTGCCATTTATTTTAATTTTTAATATTGTTTTAAGCTTAAAATAAAGCTTTGGGTGATAGTGTTAAATATTTAATTTGGTATACATTTCAGTAACTGACGGAAACCACTAAAAATCTCAATAGATTGGTCAACCCATGGGATTTGAATCCAAAACTTAAAGAATGCAAACCACAGACTTTACCATTGAGCTAAACCACTATACATATATATTATAAAGAATCATATTAAAGAAGTTATACAGAATCTTTAAACGTTTAAAATTTCCAAATTGTCATTACGTGGGAAATTTTACATGAGACTTGATTTAAAATGTGTGAAAAGTATATTTCTTATGTGTTAGGTATTTTGGAAAGATTATTTGTACAGCAAGTATGTCCAACAAATCTGTGATAACATTAGTTGAGATTGATAGAAATTAGCAATTTTAGTACCCAGTACCAATAAGACTTAAGGGGGGTGGCCTACAAGCCTGCCTATATTATACAAAATAATGTCCTTATTTGCAAAACAAATTGAATTTTACATAGATTCTCTCTGTGCAGTTTGTGGGGGTTTTTGAATGAATTTTAAGTTTGAGGTGGACATAACAATCAAAACCAATAGAATTGGGTTGCATCTCTACAGGAGGTGCCCCCAAGGAATCAGACACCAATTTCGGAACATTTTAAAAATGTTCATCACACTTTGGTATTTTGGGATGGCAAAAATCTCATTGTTGGTGAAGAGGCCCGACGCCAAATTGATGCTCTTATGTCTACTTGTTTACACCAGGATAAGAAGGTACCTTGTGCTAATGAGCGCCATTTGTTTTTCACTCTAAAGTATATAGCAATAATCTCTACGATAAGTTTGTGTCATGATATCACTTCACCTGTCTCTTCATAGCTAGCCCCAATAATAGTCACTGCTGTACAGGGTATCTAGGATAAATAAAGGTCAACAGAAACAGGTGGCCTTTATTCCATGGAAACAAGGTTCCACTTTAACCTTATGTTAGGTGCGTCATTTGGCAGAACAACATTGGCTATATTTTCTAAGTTATGTGTTTATATTACTTTTTCTACCTGTACAATTCACATAGTAGGTAAAGAAGATATTGTATTCCACCCAAAATTTGATATTGAAATTTCACCAGGAATAGGTCTTGAGGCCTCTGAATCCCCCAAAAAAACAATTTTAGAGAAAGGTCTACATGTGTGGACAGTATAGCTCAAAAATGAAAAGACCTTTAAACTCCAAAATTGGTATTTAAAGTTTAAAAACTTCCAAGGTTATGATACAAAGATTTTCAATAAAACCCCCCTATCCCAAACTACCCTTTACATGGAAAAAATGTTGAAGATTTTGTTTTTCTCAAAAATGGCTTTAATGATTTTGATTAAAATACTGTATATTAAATATGTTCACATCATAAATAAAATGTATATGTTGAATTTTCTGGGAATAGCCTCAGAAGACATTTTCATTCTGAATGAATTTTGCTAAATGTTACATAACTGGTATACCGTAAAATATAGACAAAAACTTACTACACAGAAAATGTAGAACTTGTTAAAACAGATAATTCAGTAATAGACTCTTTTGTAGAGTTGATACTTTCCCAGATATTCCTTGTTATTGGTTTCAATTTTAAACTATGTAGCTTTTCACACAGGGGAAGTCACCTTTAATTTCACGTCTTTTGTTTTACTTTAATATTCACATAACAGCCAGTTTTTAAAATATTTGACTATTGCTTTAGTCTAGTGTGTTCCCTCAATTTGCCTCTGCTTAGAAGGAGCAAATAATAAGACAAAAACTGCAAATGCTTGTCTCAATTAGCATGATGTAGATAAGATAAATGATTAATCTTTTGAAAGAATAGTTTGTTTGCAGAACAGGTAGAGAAAGTCATGTAAATGTAACAAATCAGATTTGTTTTCTTTTTTCTTCCTTTCTGCTATTCTTTATCTCTTATTTAGGTTAAATATGCATGGTTTTCATTAGCATTATTTTATTACATAAAATTATCAGCTTAAATTTAATATGAATATACTAGGGGCGTTTAATAAGTCCTTAGAAAATCCAAAAAATTACACTTGTAGAATCGGATACAATTTGTATTTATTGACCGGCGTCTCTTAGTAAATAACAGTGAAAGTTTCAGCTCTATCCATACCATGGTTTCGTTGCCATAGACGATTCAATCAACAATCTTATGCTTATTTAGAAATATAGAAAAAATCGAGTTTCGTGATGACGAGAAGGCTCAACACCGAAAGAGATAAAAGCCGAGTTGGATGAAGCTCATGGCACATATGCTCTTGCGTTTGCATTTATAATTGGTTAAATGAGTTTAATCGTGCCCTATATCCCACAAATGATGAACATCGTTCCGGACGTCCAGTAGAAGTGATTTCCTCCGAAATTATTGACAAAATCCAGAATATGGTTATGAGTGATCCACGTATCAAAGTTCGCGAAATAGTAGAGGCCACAGGCATAACACATGGTACAGTGTTCTCAATTTTGCACGAAACATTAAGTCTGACAAAGGTCTCGGCAAGATAGGTTTCGCGTTTCTTCTCAATGAAGAATAAATGTGATCGTGTGATCGATTTGGAAGTTGGCACTTTTCCGTTGCAATCCTGACAGTTTCTGCGCCGATACATAACTGTGGGGTATACATAACATGGATACACTACACTCCAGACACAAAAGTACAATCGAAACAGTAGGTGTTAAAGGTGAACCGGCTCCGAAAAAGGCAAAGTTGGTGAAATCTGCATACAAGGTGATGTCCTCGGTTTTTTGGTATGCATGCGGAATCATCTACATTGATTAGTTGCAGAAAGGAAGAACGATAAATGGAGAGTATTATGCATCGTTATTGCACCGGTTGAACGGAGAAGTCAAGAAAATACGCCCTCATCTCGCAAAGAAAAAGATTTTCCATCAAGACAATGCGGTGCACACATGCTCAGTTTCGTGGCGAAGATTGTAGAATTAAGGTTCGAATTACTACAACATCCACACATTAGATTTGGATCCCAGAGGCTTCCTTTTTATTTCCAAACTTGAAAAAGTGGCTCGGCGGGAAACGATTCACGTCTAACGAAGAGATCATCTACCAAACAGATACCTATTTTGAGGACCTTCCGAAATCCTACTTGGAAAGCTTAAAACAGAGAAACGTTGAGAAAAATGCATCGAGCAAAAAGGAGATTATGTTGAAAAATAAAAACAAAACAAAACAAAATTAAAAAAATCTACCAAATATTATTTATTTTTCTATTCACTTATTAGACGCCCCTCCCAGCAATAAATAACTAAATAAAAAAGAAAGAAAATACAATGACATTTTCAAATATACAATTTGTACCTATAGTTTGAAATATTGTTACTCAGAATCATCATCTACCTCTTCCGTGTTTTCTCCAAGTAAGTTGCCCTCCGTGGCTATCATGCTAGCATCATATACCCAAGGTCGCAGGTTCAAACCCAACGGAGGACGATGAATTTTTTTCGGGTATTAAAATCCTTAGTATTACTTCCTTCGAAGGGAGTAAGTGGAAGGGAAATAAGAGAATGCATTAGGCTAAAGCGATAGTCAAATTTCTTAAAAGCTGGCCATTATGTGAAACAATTGAGATTCGGTTCTCTTTGCATGGTGTCGTTTGAGAAAAGTGAGGTAATTTAAAAAGTGAAACCAATAACAAGAATATCTCGAAAACGAAAACTGTCAATTCTACAAGAAAAACGTATATGACATAATAATGTGTTTTAACGAGATCTACATATTTTGTGTAGTAAGTTTTTGTCTATATCTTACAGTTTTACCATAATGCAAAATTCTGCAAAACTCATTCAAAATAAAGAGGTCTTCAGAGGCTATTTCCAGAAAATTCAAAATATACATTTTATTTGTGATGTAATATGAGGTATTTTAATCAAAATCGTTGCAGCCATTTTTGAGAAAAACAAATGTTCAACATTTTTTCCATATAAAGGGTAATTTTTGGTGGGGGTATTTTATTGAAAAATCTTCGTGTCACATCCCTGGAAGATATTAAACATAAATACCAAGTTTGGTATTTAACGGTCGTTTTGTTGTTGTTTTTTTCGAACTATGCTATTCACAGACACACATACTCGAGTGCGCACGGACCTTTTTCTAAAAATTATTTTTTCGGACTCGAGATCTCAAAACATATATTTAAGTGAAATCTCCACATCTAATTTTTTGGTGGAATACAATACTTTCTCTGGGCCACTGTGTACATTGTATATGCGGGCTAAAGAAAATAAAATTTGAGAAAAGTTTTTTCATCATAAAATAACACGAGTCCTACACTTCACACACTTTCTTTAGCACATATGTACAATATGCATAGTGAGGAGAAAAGACGTTGTATTGGATGCTGAGATTTTACCGAAAATATGCGTTTTGAGTACCGCTGAATAAAACAGTATTTTTTAGAAAAAGGTCCGCGCGTGTGTGTGTGTCTGTCTATGGACAGCATAAATCAAAACGAAAAGTGATTAGATACTAAACTTGGTATTTAGGTTTAGTATCTTCCAAGGATGCGACATGAAGATTTTCAGGAAAACTCCCCATCCCAAACTACCCTTTACATGGAACATTTTTGAAATGTTCGATGTTCTCAAAGGAAATTCTAGCGTTTTTAATTAAAATGCCGTATATTAAGTATATTTAGATGACAGTTAAAATGTATATCCTGGATTGCTTAGGAATAATCCCTGAAAACCTCTTTTGTAAGAATAATTTGTTTGAAAAACAGATAAAGTAATATGAATGAAACACATTTTCTTCTTTTATTTACGTCCTGCTAATCAAGATAAACATTACTTAGTTGTAGTATTACTTAGGGAATACACTAGGCTAAAGTGGTAGTCAAATCTTTTAAAATCTGTAGCGATTGTCATTGAAATTCGATTCCCTTTCCATGGTCAGGAAATATGAAATTCGATATTTTAAACATAGAACAAACAATTGTAAATGATACTCTGAACATCATATTTTTGAATTCCTCATAAGCCAATCCAAACCTCTTTGGATGTACTTCATCCCTTTAAACAGAAACTTAGCACTTGGATTCTGCCAATTTCGTTAAGCCAGGAAAAATTGTTTGCGCTTATTAAATATGTAATATAGCTTGCAAATTTTCTTCTCATATGCTTGATCCTCTTTTTGACTTATTAAGTTTCGTAATTGAATACATTTGCTCACATTTGAGCCAAACATTGCAGCAAATTGACAGCCTGTGCAGATAGAATGCGCTGACATATGCCGTATTGCGGTGCTAGGGAATGAAACGGAGGAAGGCAATGGGTACTGCTCTGAGCCGAGCCTACAGCCGAGTCAGGGCGCCCCGGTTCGATGAGTGTAGTTGACAAGCTATGAGATAAACTACTCCAACATTCGCGTTAAAGTGGCGCCACAGCGCTCGGCAAATGTTTACCTTACTCTTAAAGCATTCCTGCTCCATCATCTGGAGTTGCAACAGTATCGCCATCATCTTCTCTATTTCTGTTCTCCTTTCTTACTTTCTCTAGCTTTCTTGTAGAAAACGTATGTTTCCAATAGGTGCATTTTGCATTTGTTGGGTATTTTTGTAAGTTTACGAGTTGAAACAATATTTTTCCAGATTTAAACACTTTCCTAATGATAACGCACACAAAATATATTGTTTTCTAATCTCTGTTCTGCATTTCTACTGCTAGAAAATGGAAATTCAGCAGTAATTCACTAAACCGAAATACCAACTTTGATACTATTTCAATTTGCTTCTACAAGCATATCACACTACCATTTGCATCACAGTATTTACATTTTTAAAATGCATTTAGAGCCTCTGAGAATACTTTGATATCTAAAATAACAAAGTCCGTCTTATCTTACAGATTCTCCTGCAACTTAATTGTTGTGGCAAGAGTATAAAATAGTTTTTTTTTTTTCCTAGAACAGTTTTCTAGAAGAACTAATTATAGAATTACTGTTTCTTATCCAGCGCTCGCCATAGAGGTTGCAGTATCTAATCTAAAACTTGCACTACTACTACTACTACTACTACTACTACTACTACTACTACTACCAACTAGCTTCTGTATTTTTACTGTTTTCAGATTAAGCTGTATTTATAATGGTTACACACACTTTTCCATTTATTCCCAGACCCTCCATAACTTCCGTACAAGATTTAGGCATTTTTGTTTTTCGCTGAAACAGTAAACATATGCAAGCTTTCGGCACCAACGAATGAATATCACAAAAATTCTAGTCTATGGTTTACATAAAGTAACTAGGTAATCCTAGGCAAGCAAGTCCTAAAACTAAAAAATTGAAGCCTAAATAAGTATTATCAGGCATCTGAGAATGTAAAAGGGGCGTGACCGAGCGTGCATGCTGTCATAAAAGCTTTATATAAAATCGTTAAATACCTAGGCGTATGGCTCAAAAGCATGTATATCCTCATAAATCACACGTCAACTATTACATCAAGCAACAAAAATACCAAAAAACTGATATTTTCTATTTTTATCCACTTCAAGAAATGTATTTTCTACCTTTAATGTAACAGCTTATCTTTGCTTTTGATATTTTATATTGTTTCATAATTCAGTAGTTGGTACTATAGTTGGAAATGTAAAAGAAGGTGGGTCGGAGAAAGACTGCACAGTGAGAGTGTGTGTGTGTGTCCATTGTCTCTTTCATTTTTGTTCGATATGCGCTGGCAAATTGCGTGAATCGGAGCAGCGCCACTGCGCAACCTACAGTCACTCGAGTTAATGGTAATGCACAGTCGTGATGCGGTGATTTGTTTAACCGAACGCAGAAGTAATTTTATTACGTATATTTTATTATAATAACAGTAATATTTACACCCATTAAAATAGCCCTGAATAGCACCGCTCTAGGTTATATCTGAACTTAAATATGCAAGCTAACGAATGTAGTATGTTACTAATGAAAAAGTAATGTTTTCTTAAGATCGAAACCAAGAAAATGCGCTACAAACTGCCCTCGCGGTCTACATAATATGGATCGTGTTAAAATCTGGAGTCAGTATATCTACAGTCTTACTAACGCACTTGTTTCTATATGCAGGACAACCTAAGGAAGATGTTGGACGTTCAAGACAATGTAAATTCAGAAGTAGGAACTGCTGCTGCAGAAAAGGGTCCAATTTGGGAGCACAGCGCTCCTGGAAGTGAAATACCTCGGAATGTTCCGGGGAATTATATGCAGCAGAGTTACATGAATCCAAACTTCAACTTCATTCCCACTTCTGAGGCCTGTATAACACCTCGGTATGTGAATTATGAATCTCAAGGGAGAAATTAAAAATAAAAATGATATTTTACGTCGCTTTCTCTATAGCTTTTTATGGAGAGTTTTTGTTTAACTTGTTAATCGTGATAGAATTTGTTAAGATAAATTTCTAAGGCAAATGGAAGGAAACGCTGTAGAACCTCGTATCATCTAAATTGCCTGAAATATCTAGCAATGCACGGCCGACTATTTAAGTAACCAATGACGGTTTAATTAATTTAACCTTATGAATGTTATTGCCACGTCGACTCAGGTTCAACACACCCAAGAAAAACTCATTTGTCGCAATATTTTCGCTTTAAATATTTCTAAAATATAGAAAACATGTAGTTTGAAATATATATAGGAGCCAAGTTAGGAACTATTACTCTTTCCTTTAAAAATTAAATGTTTAAAACGTTAACATTATATTATTTGCTTTCGTGTGTAATCACAATTGGCTTGAACCAATAAGCAGAAGAAAAGGAACCGGCACCGTGGCATACACTTAGTTTAAATATGAAACTTTAGGGCGCCCTTAAACACCAGCCATCAACTATCACCAAGTTTTACTAAAATGACTAACTAAACTTATAAAGTCATTGAAAGAACAAGAAGAAGAAACAGTAGTCTAAATGGAAGCATAGTTTTTCTAAGTTACTTTTATAATTCGCACGCATTTTCCTCAGAATAATTCATTTACCTGTTTCTAAGTCTAAATTCTTGGGAAACCCACGTTGCACCATGCGCGTTCCCTCTGATTTTGTACTAGTTCTGACAAAGTTGACGGCGTATTTTGAAATTTTGTTACTCGGAAAGTTACACAAGTTAACAGACTACCCACTCAAACCTGTAGTATTCATTGCGATTTCGGTGTAGTTATTCACGGTACCTAATGCACCATCTCTCTGGCTCACCAACATTTTTATTAACGAATCTGCAGTTCCAATCCATAGCTCCCTTAAATCATCAAAACTCATCATAACATATCCATCGTGTCGTGAATCTATTACAAAATGGTTGCTCTTGAGACAAACTGAGGTTAGCCAACCTAATAGTATTGAACAACTCCGGGAGATCAAGATGGCTATGGAACATAGGTTGAATGTAAAATTTAATATTAATTTTGAATCTTCGCTTTAAATAATAGGAAATGTTTTAAAGCTATACCACAGGCATATTAGACAAAGGGTCTTAAGTTATCCATTAATGAAAAAATGGTTAAAATCGGATGAGTAATTTGCGAGATGCTTTCGAACAAATTTGCTCTTTGTACCTACCATTTCGTATTGAAGACGGCTATAGATCATTTTAATGTAACATATTTTGCAACTGATTAGTATAATCCATATTTAACTTCTGGAATGAACAGCACACTTATAAGGCGTATCATATCTTTGGTAGAGTTATAAGTAAAAACAATTAATTCATACTTAAAATACTTTCGCAATCAAAGCCTATGCTCATTATTGCAGGTATGTGGATCTAGGTCCTCAAGATAAGCCGGGTTCAAATCCTAGCACCAGGTTTGAACCAGTAGGGAGTGAAGATGACATGCAAGAAATTGAGCTATCACTTTCATTTGATGACCTGGAATATCTTTTGTTACACAAGATCAGGAAGCAAGAACTGAAACATGACGCATCCCAAGTTGAAGCTCTAAGACGGACTTTAAACGCAGTGAGACAGTGCTTCAAAGCCCAGCAAGAGTTTTTACAGGACAGCTCTGAAGTTCTGGACTCACCCAAACAAACCCTGTCGTGTATCAAAACTGTTATTCTCAGTCCCCGAAATTTTGCCAGTGGTCAACACATTCGTATATTTACAGGCTAGACGAATAAATTATTTCAGTCAATTTAACGTTCTTTCAGTTTCACGTTTGCTTAACAAAATCTAAATATAAATGTGCGTTAAATTACATTTCCAAAAATATGTGTCTTGCGTACTGGTATTTAGTGGATAATTTAGAAACGATCCTAAATATCCCTACTGGCATCTACAATTCTTAATACCTATCAACTTCAAACAAATTACATCCATAAATATTTGACTAGCATGTATATATGGCCTAAGTGAGCTGGAATGGAAAGTAAAAGAAGAGGAAGGAAAGGGTGGAGCGCGATGGAGTGTTTGGGAAGTTGTGTAACTTTATTATGTCATTGTTGTGGTTTCACTTTTGTTGCTCTGCTTTCGCAAATGTTCATTGTCGTGATGGCAATCAGATTTTATGAATCTACGGAGTTCTTCATGGCACCCAACCTCGGAGAGATTGAGCGTACTCGTCAAATAAGGTGGTCACTAGCCCTGTCTCTTCAGAGTTTTTAGCGAAGTTGGCTGTGGTGTGACTGGTTTGACGTAGTGAGTTTCTGTTAGTTAATGTTTGGAGTTTTTCTTTCAATGATTTCAAGACGGCTGGCTATATGAAGGGCGTTCGCGTGGAGCCCTTTGATGTAATTTAGGATACCCAGGTGGGTTGCAGGCAGAGTGATGACGTGAGGTCATGTATTTCATTGGAGGAAGTAGATTGTGGTTGAAGTGCATTCTGATAGCTGCGGTGCATATGGTGGCGTGGTTCGTCTGACTAGGATGGCAGGGTTTCTGCTTGGAGTAGTCAGGGCATTAGATCTAGCCTATGCCATTGCAGCTGGCAGCTGTGAGATCTGGAAACCCGCAGTAAGGACACTGACTGCTCCGTGCAAACAAAAGCTCCACAGCTTCCAAAGATTCGACACGAAAATGTTCAAGAAAATCGCTCTGCCCAAACTACCCTTTACACGGAAAAGTTTTGTTATCTTTTATTGATTTTTTTCTAATAATTTTTATTAAAACTGCATATATGTGTATATATGTATATCAATTTTACGGTATTTGCATAACTTACAAATTATACCGCTAATTTTCTATGAATAGCTTTTAAGTCCTCTTCATTCTAATTGAATTTATTATGACTTTGTGTAACTGGTAAACCGTAAGAGCTCGTTCACAAAAATACTTTGTATACAATACATTTTTTGTACATTAACCATTTCCAAGGTATTCGTTATTATTGGTTTGCATTTTCAAATACTTTATACGCGTTTGGAATGCTAAGTCATTATTTTAATTTCCATGATATAATGCAAAAACATGGAATTTTAAAGCCAGCATACAGCGACTTAGTTTTTAAATATTTCACTATCGCTTTACCTGTTGTAACCCTCTTGTACCTGCAGCGAATGTGAATGAAACTATTTGTGTAAACGTTTAACTTAATAATTATGAAGCAAACATAAGAATAAGCTTCCGCATGAGTCTAAAAAACAATAGATATGGCGTGTGCATACAATATTTTTTCGCCCATGGATTCAGTAGCTACCAAAAAATGACAGTTGTGTATTGTTTTCGTATTGCACATGTCGCGGAAGGCACTGGCAACTGTAAAGAGCAAAATAAATCCTAAGACTCATATTGATGCAGGTCTAAAAATAATTTTTGAACCATATATTGTAGCGAGTCAACTGAAAAATTTAATTCCTGTTGGAACAGTAATAACTATAGTAGCTCCTGTGAAGTCATATAATTCCGTCCGGTCAACGCGGATTGTGGTCTCTCCCATGACTCCGTCCTGGTTCAATCAACCTTCGGGTTCATCACCCCGCTCGTCATTGTACATTTAACCAAGTCTATATTGCTTAGTTTGATACTATTTATAGGCAAATGTGCATCGTGAATAATGTAACATGGATAAAAGAACTATGTTTGCTATGAATGACACGTATATAAGACTTTTTGAGAAGACATGATACACCTTATAGAGAATGGTGTGAGTGTGACATAAATGTTGTTTACCTGTATACTTCCAGATGTTTTTGCGCTGTAATCTGAAGTCCAATAATAGTACAGCATGACCACCAGAATATTATAGTTTGTCCGCCTCACAAACGTGAATACCTCACATTCTACAGGTCTTGAGTTCAAATCTCCGTTAGGGTGAGTTACCTGGATAAGGGGATTTCCGAGGATTTTTTATCCTGAAAAGACGAATGTCGAGTAACTTAGAGTTTCTAGTCTCTGGTAGTCCTAGTACCTACCAGTTATAAAGGACGTTAAACTAATCAACTCTGATGTTCCATTCAAATTATTTTCTCCACCTATTCTAAAGGCAATCTATTCTTACAAAAGAGTATTCTTTTACCTAATGATGCTAACCCAGATAAACATTAGCTTGCTTCCTTGCAAGGAGAAAGGAACTAAATGTTGAACTAGTTGAAATTAAGTAAGAAGTAAATACATTAGGCTAAAGCGATAGTCAAATATTTTAAAAGCTGGCTGTTATGTGAAACAATTGAAATGCGATTCTCTTTACGTGTCAAGAAGTAAAACAAAAACAAATCAGATGCGTTTCGTTCACATGATTTTCTCTAGCTGCTTCACAAACTAACTTTCTTTACAAAAGATTATTATTTTATCTACGTCATGCTAATCGAGATAAGCATTAGCAGAAATTGTTATATTACTTGCTTCCTTATTAGTAGAAGGGAAATAATAAATACAGTAGACTAAAGTGATAATCAAATCTTTTAATTACAATCGCTATGTGAAACAATTGAAATTCAGGTCTCTCTTGCATGGAGTAAAGCAAAAGAGGTGAAACAAAAGTTGAATCTTCCCACTTGAGAGAAGTTTTCAGTGGTTTAAAAATTCAAACCATTAACAAGGAATATCTCGGAAACGGTTAGCCCTACAGAAAGAAAATGTATATTACATACATTGTGTGTTTTGATGAGATCTAAATGTTTTGAGTAATAAGTTTTTGTCTATCTCTGACGTTTACGAGTTATACAAAAGTCATCCAGAATGAAGGGGTCTTCAGAAGCTATTCCCAGAAAATTCAAGATATATATATTTCGATTTTTATGAAAATAGCTTAAACAAATGACACTTTAATCAAAGTCGATAGAACCATTTTTGAGAAAATCATATTTTTCTAAAACTTTTCCATGTAAAGGGTAATTGAGGGTAGGAGATTTTTTTGAAAACCTTCCTGTCGCATCCTTGGAAGATACTGAACTTAAATAACCAAGTTTAGTATTTAACCTATTTTTCATTTTTGAGTTATACTGCCCACAGATACACATACACAGACATAGGCACAGACACAGACACACATTCAGACATGTTTCTAAAAAGCTTTTCTTTTTTTATTTAGGGGGTCTCGGTATCGAATCTTTGAATGGAATACAAAACCTTCTCTATCTGCTATGCACATTTTACATATGTGCTCGAGAAGCTAAAAGAGTTGAAACGACTAAGATATTCCCGTTTGAGAAAAGTTTAAATATTTTAAAATTGAAACCAATAACAAGGAATATCTTGGAAATGGTTAACTTTACAAAGAAAAAAATCTGATGTATTACACTCACATGATTTCTCTAACTGGTCTACAAACAAACTTCTTACAAAAGATTATTCTTCTTTCTACACATTGCTATTCGAGATAAACGTTAGCAGAATGTTCTTATTATTTAGTTCCTTATAAATAGAAGGTAACTAAAGGAATGTGCTATGCTAACGTGATAGTCAAATGTTTTAAAAGCTTTCTTTATGCGATTGTGGTTGCAAATCGCTTCTTTGCTTAGCCAGGAGTAGAATAAGAAAAACGAACACATCTGTCTGAGAAAAGTGTAATTACTTTACAATTGCAACTAATAACAAGGAATATCTCAAAAACCGTAAACTCCAAGAAAAAAATGTATATGACATAAATTGTGTTTGTTAACGAGCAGTACAGCTTTTGTGTAGTAAGTTTTTTTCTATCTCTTACGGTTTACTAGTTATGCAAAACTCAACAAAATGCATCTAAAATAAACATGTCTGCAGAAGTTTTTCCCAGAAAATACATTTTCTGTGATGGAAAAGCCTTTAATATGTGGCATTTTAATCAAAATTTTTAGAGTCATTTTCCAAATGTTCTCTATGTGAAGGGTAGATACCAAACTTAAGTACCAAGTTTGGCATTTAACGGCATTTTCCTTTTTGAGCTATGCTGTCCACAGACACACAAACGGATCTTTTTCTGAAAATGCCTTTTTTTTTTTTTTTTTTGTATTCAGGGGGTCCTAAAGCATGTATCGAATTTTTGGGTGGAATACAATACCTTCTCTATCCACTATGTACATTGCACATACGGGGCTAGAGAAAGTAAAAAAGTATACGACATAAATTGTCTTGCAACGCGATCTATGTTTTGTGTAGTAAGTTTTTGTGTATCTCCCACGGTTTACCAGTTATTCAAAAGTGATGCAGGATGAAGAGCTCTTCAGAGGCTATTCCCAGAAAATTCAGGGTATAAATTTCATGTATCATGAAAATATATTAAACATGTATTTTAATTAAAATCTTAGTAGGCATTTTTGAGAAAAACAAACATTTTCGAAAACTCGTCCATGGAAAGGATTGTGTGGGGGATTTTCTTGAAAACATTTGTGTCGCATCCTTGGAGGATAATGAACTTAAATCCCAAGTTTTGTATTTAAGCGACCTTTCGCTTTTGAGCTGCGCTGCCCAAAGTCACACATACACACAGACACACATATGGACATGTTTCTAAAAAAAATTTTTTATTCAGGGGGTATCAAAACCTGTATTTCCGGTGAAATATCGGCATAGAATTTTTGAAATTACTTTTCTATCTACTGTGCACATTTTACATATGTGCTAAAGAAGGTAAAGGAGTTGAAACGGATAAGGACTTCCTTTTGAGAAAAGTTTTAACCAATAACGAGGAATGCCTCGGAAATGGTTAACTCTAGAAAGAAAAAAAGGTGTATGACATAAATTATGTCTTGTAACGAGATCTACATTTTGTGTAATAAATGCTTGTATATCTCCTACGGTTTATCAGTTATACAAAAGTCAACCAGAATGAAGAGATCTTCGCAAGCTATTCCCAGAAAATTAAAGATATATACTTCAGGTATCATGAAACTATATTAAACATATCGTATTTTAATTAAATTCTTAACAGGCATTTTTGAGAAAATTAACATTTTCGAAACATTTTCCGTGGAAAGGATTGTTTGGAATGGGGTATTTTTTTGAAAACCTTCATGTTGCATCCTTGGAAAATGCTGAACTTAAATATAAAGTCGCGGGTTCAAACTAGGCGGAAGACGATGGATTTTTTCGGGCGTAAAAATCCTTAGCATGACTTCTTTCGGAAGGGAAGTAAAGCCGTTGGTTCCCTGTCATAGATTTACGGCACGTAAAAGAAACTTCAAGCCTGATAAAAGAGGCCTCTGAGCAAAATTAAGCGGTCGCCCAGTATAGAATGGGACGCTGAGAATCACAACAGTTATAGAGCGTCCATAAATAAAACGCCATTTCATTTTTACTGTCTATACATACTATGCACATAATGTATAGAGAAGGTATTGTATTCCACCCAAAACTTCGATACAGAGATTTCACCGGAGATACATGTTTTGGGTCCCCCTGATTCCAAACAAAACAAAAAAAAAACAAAAAAACAAAAAACATGTTTACAAAACGGTGTGTGTGTGTGTGTGTGTGTGTGTGTGTGTATGTGTGCGTCTGTCTGTCTGTGTGGACAGCATAGCTCAAAAACGAAAAGACCGTTGAATACCAAATTTGGTATTTAAGTTAGGTACCTTCCAAGGATGCGACACGAGGATTTTTAAGAAAATCCCCCATCCTCAACTACCCTTTACATGGAACTTTTTTCGAACATTTTGATTTTCTCAAAAATGGCTCTAACGATTTTGATTAAAATCTCTTTTATATAAGACATTTATACTGTCAACTCCTGTCCATTCAAACAAAGGAACTTCAGTCACATAGCAACCAGCTTTTGACTATCACTTTAACCTATGGTACTTCCTTATTTCGCTTCTACTTACAAGGAAACAAGACTATTTCTGCTAATTTTTTCTCGATTCACATGAAGTAAATAGAAGCATATGCTTTTTAACAATAATTTATTGCAGAGATATAGAGAAAGTCATGTGAATGGAACAGATCAGACTTTTTAAATATCAAGCTTTATATTTAATCGACTTTTCGTTTTTGAGTTATGCTGTTCAGTCTCGCACATACACACCCTGACCTCTTTTTAAAAAATGCCTTTTCTGGACTCAACGAACGTGAAATATATATATTTCCGGTGAAATCTTGACATCAAATTTTGGATGGAATATATTACCTTCTGTGCTGACTATGCACATAGTACTTGTAGAGAAAGTAAACAATTAAAAAACCCAGAAAAAATGGGATTATGAGAATATGTAGCGTGTCTTCTGTGCGTAGCAAACTGTAGAAGCTCTCAGACTGACGTGAATATGAGAAACCACGGCCTCAACACCATGTCAAGGATCAACTGGATCCAATTCACGCCATAAATCTCCATTCCAAGCAATCTGGAAGTGTTTTGTTGCGCAATGCTATATCGATTTTTCAACATTTATCATCCACAGAGGAGTGCATAATGTGTTTGATAGACTTGCCGCCTTTCCAAAGTTGCGTTGCAGCTGTGCGAAAACTTCGTGCACTCTTGTTTCCAAACACGTGATTCAGATACATTCTTAAAGACCATCATATTGATTAAGGCACGTGTTATGTAATCCTCTTGAAATTTAAACGGCATACAAGGACTTTTGGTCGTATTGATGGTCAAGAGGAATACAGGATGAGTATTCAATGCCCCGTCTACGAAAATGAAGTTGTGATAGAGCAACCAATAACAATGAAATGCATCATAAAGTTAAAGTTAGTTATAACAATAGAAACCAAATGGGGCAATGCTTACTTTAATCCATAGGGCGTGTTAATTGGATCTAAATAAGGAAAAGTCTAAGATCTGGTGTGTGGGAGATTGACATTTTACTTTCTCTAGCACGTATGTACATTGGTTGTTCCACTTAAAAAGTCGATGTCGAGATTTCACCAGAAGTACATGTTTTGAGGTCCCCTGAACATTTTTAGAAAAAGGTGCGTATATGTGTATATAATATACAGAATATTTGGTATATATACAAACTTTGTATTTAAGTTCAATACCTTCCAAGGATGTAACACGAAGGCGTTAAAGAAAATAAACCACCCCGTACTACCCAGTACCCTTTATAAGGTCGTGGGATCAAACCCGGCAGAGGACGATGGATTTTTTCGGAGTAAAAATCCTTAGCATGACTTCCTTCCGAAGGGAATTAAATCCGTTGGTCCTGTGCCTGATAGAGAGGCCTCTAAGCAAAATTAAGCGGTATGGGACGCTAATAACCACAGCAGTTAAAGAGTGTCCATAAATAAAACTCAATTTCCATTTCACTACCCTTTAAATAGAAAAATTATTGAAAATTCATTTTTTCTAAAAAAAATGGCTCTTAATGATTTTGATTAAAATGCCGTACATTAAATATTTTATATCACAAATAAAATATATATTTTCAATTTTCTAGGAATAGCTTCTGAGGACCTGTTCATTCTGGATGAATTTTGCTTACATTCTCGTAACTGATAAGTCGTAAGAAATTGACAAAATATTACTACACAAAAAACGTAGATTTTGTTAAAACACTCAGTTTATGTCATATACATTTTGTAGTAGAGTTGACTGTTTTCGCGATATTCCGTTTTAATTTTATGCTGTTCAAACTTCTCAAATGGTAGACCATTTTTCTTTCGTCATCGTCTTCTGTTTACCTACTACTGGTAAGCAGAGAGGCCGACATTTCAGTTGTTTCACATAGCGATCGGTTTTTAAAGCAATTTACTGTTGATTTAGCCTAGTGTGTTCTCTTATTTCCCTTCTGCTTACAACGAAGCAAATAATAAGACCAATTCTGCTAATGTTTATCTCGTTTAGAATGATGTAGATAAACGAATAATTTTTTGTAAGAAAAGTTTGTTTGCGAAACAGCTAGAGAAAGTAATGAGAATGGAACACATCAGATTTTTGATATAGTCTTTCGAAAACTCTTTGCTGGGTATTTATGTGCAACTTAGTAGTGACAAGATGTCAATTTCTGCTCTCTTGCAACACCAAGAGCATGTTTAGTATTTCGCTGTGCTGTAAGCCATGGCTGATTTGTCATCAAGTAAAGTTCCCTGTGCAGAATCGCAGTTAAAATCGATGTTATGATTGGTGTTCCACATCTTTCCTCAGAATATATCCATTAAAAATCTGATTTGTTCCATTCACATGACTTTCTCTACATCTCTGTAACTAATTATTGTTAAAAAGCTTATGCTTCTATTTGCTTCATGCTAATCGAGAAAAAATTAGCAGAAACAGTCTTATTACTTGCTTCCTTGTAAGTAGAAGCGAAATAAGGGAGTACCATAGGTTAAAGTGATAGTCAAACGCTGGTTGCTATGTCACTGAAGTTCCTTTGTTTGTTTGGACAGCAGTTGACAATTTCCTGTATGAGAAAAGTATGTTTTTCAAAGCAGAAACCAAAAACAGGGAATGTCTAAAAAACGATGAACTCCAAGAAAAAATGTATATAGCATAAATTGGGTATTTTAATGTGCTCTACATTTTTCATGCAGTAAGTTTTTTTTTCCCCCCATCTCTTACGGTTTAGGCGTTATTCAAAATTCCGTAAAATTCATCCAGAATAAAGTACTCTTCAGAGGCTATTCCCAGATATACATTTTATTTGTCAGATAAATAGCTTTAAAATAAGATATTTTAATCAAAATCGGTAGAGCCATTTTTTTAGAAAATCAAAATTTTCGAAAAAAGTTTCATGTAAAGGTAGTTGGGGTGGGGGGATTTTTCTCAAAATCTTGGTGTCACATTCCTGGAAGATGCTAAACTTAAATACCAAGTTTGGTATTTTACCGATTTTTTGTATTTTAGTTATCGTGTTCACATACCACGGACACACGGAGCTTTTTTCTGCAAATGTTTTTTTGGATACAGGGGACCCTAAAACATATATTTCCGGTGAACTCATGGTATCTAAATTTTGGGTGGAGTACAATACCTTCTCTATACACTATGTAAATAATATGTGTAGAGAAAGTAAAAACTGTTGAAATTTGTGATAGTATCAGTCAAGGTTTCTTCTCCAACAATATTGTTGTCCTCCGTGGTCTAGGGGCAACGTGCTAGCCTTTGGATACTATGTCGTGGATTCAAACCCGGTGGAGGACTGGATTTTTTTCGGGCGTAAAAAACATGGCATTTTTTGGAAGTGAAGTAAAGCCAGTGGTCCCTGTCGTAGATTTACGGCATGTAAAAGAATTGCAAGCCTGATAAAACAGGCCTTTGAGCAAAATGAAACTTTCTTTCGCACACAATATAGAATGAAACGTCGAGATTCACAGCAGTTAAAGACCGTCCATAAATAAAACAATTCTGTATTACATCCACATGACTTTTTATACCCATTTTCCAACAACCTATACTTTAAAAAAATAATCTTCTAACTACTTCCGTTACTTCAGATAATAATTTGCATATATACTTTTATCACATATTTCCTTGTAGATAAAAATAAGTAAGGAAATATATTAGACTAATGCTATAACGATTTTTTAAAACCTGGCCGTTAGGTGATGCTTTTTATTCTTTGCTTAACCAGGAGCAAGAAAAACGAACAACGAGATCTATTTGAGGATAAATAATTGTAAAATTTATACCAAAAACATGGAATATTTCTGAAATGTTAACACCACAAAAAATGTAGAGAAGGCACAGATTTTATGTCATATCTTTTGTTTAGAGTCAATCATTTCCAAGATATTCCTTGTTATTGGTTTCGATTTTAAAAACGTGAATTCGTCAGTCCTGTTTATTTTATTTTACACCTGGCCAAGCAAAGAGAACCGAATTACATCATAACCAGCGTTTAAATGTGCTGACTATTGGCTTAGCCTAGTGTATATCATGTGTTGAGATTATTTACTTAAAAGTTGATGTGTTACATTCACATAACTTTCTCTAGTTGTACCATATACAACCATCTTAATTAAATAATCTTTTATCTATGTCATGCAAATCGAGACAAAGCTTAACATAATTGGTCTTATTACTTGCTTCCTTGGAAATAAGGTAGTAAATTAAGCTAAAGCGATAGTCAATTGAAGTTCGATTCGCTTTGCATGATCCCGTTTGAGGAAAGTTAGGTAGTATAAAACTGAAACCAATAACAAGGAATATCTCGAAAACGGTCAACTCTACAAGAAAAACGTGTAGGACATAAATTATGTGTTTTAGCGAGATATGCGTATCCTGTGTATTGAGTTTTTGTCTAACTCTTACGGTTTAACCGTTAGGCAAAATTCCGCAAAGCTCATCCAGAATAAAGAGGTCTTCTGAGGCTATTCCCAGAAAATTAAAAACATACATTTTATTTGTAATGCAAATATCTTTAATATACGGTAAATTAATAAAATCGTTAGAGCCATTTTTGAGAAAAACAAAATTTTCAAAAAATTGTCCATATAAAGCATAGTTCGTGGTGGGGGATTTTCTTGAAAACCTTCGTGTCGCATTGTTGGAAGATAATAAACATAAATACCAAATTAAACATTTAACCTTCTTTTCGTTTTTGAGCAATGCTCTACACACACGGATCCGTTTCTAAAAATGTTTTTTTCGGGCTCAGTAGATCTCAAAACATATATTTCCAGTTAAATCTCGAAATGGAATTTTTGGGTGTTGTAAGTACTTTAAACCCAGGATTAATAGTATAGCCATAATAGTTGGCTATACTATTAATTCTGTTGGTATTGGGGCTGTCATCTCAAAAGAATTTGAGATCATCTTGTGGTTTACCGGGAAGCATACAGTCAGTTGAAAAATGCAATGCTATGACGGCATGTTGCCATGATAGCTCAAAGGCAGAGCAACCGGCTAGAGATCGGGAGATCCGTGATTCAAATCCCGGCTATGGCATTGAATTTTTCAGTCTGACTCTACCTATCCAAGTGTATATCCGGCTAAACCTCCGTATCGAACTGTTGGGTTAAATGCAACCCCTTTAGTAGTTATTGTGCACGTGGTAGAGAAAGTAATATGCAGATTTGAATAAAGCAGAAATATAATTTACAATTAACAAGAGGTGGAGAAAAGAATAAATAAGAATAGGCATACGAAATGGTGGGTTTACAGTGTAATAACTAAGACTCTGATTTTTAGGTTTTAACTTTTTTCCTCGCTATTTCAAGATATATACTCCTTTTACGTTTCCGGAAGCAGAATGTATGAATTTCATTACACTCAAAAAACCTAAATGAGGGATTCACACATAAAATAACCTAAATAGCCTTTTTTCCTGTTTCAAATAAATATTATTTTCCCATTGAAATTCGTCAATGACATGGTTGAAACAAAAGTTTTGTGCAACACCAAGCTCAAAAATCGCTCGTGCACTAGTCTTGTCGTTTTACTTGTACATATTATAAAACGGCTTTGTTTTATACCAGAAGCTATTCACCAGTTGGAAAGTACAACCCTGCCACACAATGGTGCTCTGAGTAACATTACCGATATTTCTAGAAAAGAAATACCTGGACCAATAACAGTAACACATTCATATTCTCATAGCTGCAGAATGTTCTGGAACACAATCGTGGTTTTGAAGACAAAAATCATCAATTTGGTTTTACAGTGAGAAAAAAATTACCCCTAGAACCTGCAGCATTAGCATACCAGGGGTCCAACTGCCCCGATTTGTCGTGTACTGATATCCCTTTGTACGTTAAAAGAGTTGCAGAACTCAATGGGGATATTTCAAGTTAAAACCTTGACTGGAGGACTGCCTGAGCGACCTTATTTTCAGTCCTCTTTCTTACCAGGGGGGACGGTGAGCGATTCGCGCTCATTGAGAGAGGGTAAAACTAAGGTCACCCTCGCTATTTCTCCACCTACAAGTTTTAGCATGGAATAGCCCCGTTGAGTACTGCAACTCTTTTAACGCTCGAAGGGATATTTGCACACGTCAGATACGGGGCAGTTGGGCCTTCTGGTATGCCGTACGCTCCAATGATGTCATTTTTTATTAAAAGAACGTTTTCTTCATACAAGAATTGTTACGTGGTGGTAGGAAATCGTTTACGCCAGAAAATTTGGGTGCATATGTAGTTATCTATTGCAATAAAAATACTAATGTGTTCCATTTCATGATTTTCTCTCTCGCTCTCTCTCTCTCTCTGAAGATTCTGCAAACAAGCTATTCTTTACAAAAGATTATTATTTTGTCTCCATCATGCTAATTGAAGTAAACCTTAATAGAATTGGTCTTATTACTTGTTTCCTTTTTAAGTAGAAGAGAAATAAGGGAATGCATTAGCCTAAGTTGATACCTAGTCAAATATTCGGTTCTCTTCCATAGCCAGTAGTAAATCAAAAGAGAAATGAAACTGATGTAAACTTCCTATTTGAGAAACATTCAAGTATTTTAAAATTGGGACCAATAACAGGGAATATCTCGGAAATCGTTAACTCAGCAAAAAAATTGTGTGCTTTAACGAGATCTACGATACATCTTTTGTAGTAACTTTTTGTCTATCTCTTACAGTTATGCAAAAGTCATTCAGAATGAAGAGGGCATCAGAGGCTACTACCAAAAGGTTTAAAATAAACATTTTATTTGTTATGTAATTATCTCCAGTATACAGTGTTTTAATCAAACACGTTAGTCATTTTTCAGAAAGACAATTTTTTTTTTTAACTTTTGCCATGTAAAGGGTAGTTTGGAGCAAGGGAGTTTCTTGAGGACTTTCATGTCGCATCTTTGGGAATTTTTGAACTTAAATATTAAGTTTGGTATTCAACCGACTTTTCGTTTTTAAGTTGCCGTGTTCAACACACACAAACACACACACACACACACACACACATATTTTCTGTTTTGTTTTTTTTTCGACTCAGATTAATTTTCGGTGAAATGTTTACCTGAAAGTTTTGTGTGGAATATATGCAGATAAGTATAAAAAAAAAAAACGGTGAAATAATCCGGTTTTTTTAAAGGGTAAACTTTTGAGTTAAAAATTCATAAATAAATATTATAAAGCTAAGGAAAGCGGAAAATTATTGCTGCCTGTACTGATGCACGAAAAAATGTCTAAAAAGAATTTATTTTAACCACACCAGAAACCTAAAATGAAGGTTTGTGCCACCTAGAAATCCGGGCCCTAGTAATAATCTAATCTTACTTTCATTGGCAAAGATACACGAAATTCTTGAAAACTCCATATTAATAGCCTTAACATCTTGAAACTAAGAGTTTTTGCTTATCGTTTTGCTTTTATTTTCCGTTGCAAGAGAAACCATGTGCGCACTGAAACTTCGCATGCTTGAAATGTCATCCTTCTTTAGTGACGCGCCCACCCACAGAGCTGCATTTCTTCTTCCACTTTTAATCTGACCTCAGCATGTTGCAAAACTACAGGGATTAAAATACTACTCCCCGCCTGGGTAGTGTGGTGGTAGCGTGTCTGCCTCATATTCAACAGGTCGTGAGTTCGAATATCGATTAGGGTGAGTTACCCGGGTAAGGTTTCCTCCGGGGTTTTCTTTTATCCTGAGAAGACAAATGTCGAGCAACTTTAAGCTCCATGGATCACGAGATCATTTGAGCATCATTTCATCAATTTCAGTCATTGTCCGATATGACCAACCAGGTTAAAGGGCGTTAAACTACAAAATATATTTATACGAGCTACGTCCATAAAGTAAGTTCCGTTTGGTAATAAAATTAAATTGTGTACAGCAACAGAATAATTATTTATTTCACAAAATTCTACAACTCTTAAACTACTTTTCCACATAACTGCCGAAATTTTGCAGGCATTTGTCATAGCGTGGCACAAGTTATTGTATACCTTCTTCATAGAAGTTTGTCGCCTGTGTCTTCAAAAAGTTGGAAACATTTTCTTTCAGCTCTTCGTCATTGTTGAAGTGTTGACCGCCTAGGAAAGACTTGAGATGTAAGAACAGATGAAAGTCGCTAGGAGCGAGGTCAGGGCTGTACCTACGGAGGATGGTCAAACACGTCCCAGCCAAATCCCTGTCGGAGGTTTTTCGTCACATTTGCAGTGTGTGGTCGTGCGTTGTCGTGAAGAAAAACAACACCTTTTGACAGCAATCCTCGGCGCTTATTCTGTATTGTGCGGCGCAATTTCCTAAGTGTCTCGCAATAAACATCTGCTTTGATTGTTTGACCACGCGGTAAGAAACCAATGAGTAAGATGCCTTTCCAGTCCCAGAAAACTGTGCACATCATTTTTCGAGGTGTCAAGATTTGTTTCGGCTTAACCTTTGTTGGGGAGAAGTGTGCCTCCATTCCATTGATTGCCGCTTACTTTCAGGGGTGTCGTAAGAGAACCAAATCTCATCTCCTGTGACTATCTGTGTCAGAAATTCTTCGCCGTCTTCATAATAACGGGTTAAAAACTGAAGTGCACTACCCATCCGTTTTGTTTTGTGTTGCTCAGTAAGAATCTTTGGTACCCAACGTGAGAAAAGTTTACGAAATTTCAGTTTTTCGGTAGCAATTTCATGAATTAGTGATCGTGAGCTTCGGGGAAATTCCATAGCGAGAGCACTAATTGTAAACTTGCTGTTTTCCTGGATCTTGTCATCAATCGCGTGAACCAGTTCTTCTGTAACCAAAGATGGACGCCCACTTCGTTCTTCATCGTGCACTTCACTACGTCCTTCATTGAACTGTCAGACCCATCTTCTCACCATTGAATCACTCATCGCATTTTGTCCGTAAACTTCGCAAATTTGCCGATAAATTTCAATTGGTTTCACTTTCCTAGCATTCAGAAAACGAATCACAGATCTGATTTCATAAGCGGCAGGATTTTCAATCAACACCGACATTGTAAACAAGCTCAACAAAGCGTATGTGGTTGACAGCGATCTCAAAATGGCGCACGTTTCTTCTCCTTGATACAGAGCGTCTACCGCGCATGTGCGGAACTGCGATCGCAGCGCTGCAGCGGAGATAAATTGAAACGGAACTTACTTTCTGGACGTACTTCATATATATACTGTAAGTGTGAAAATGTTAGTTAATTCACTATTAAGTTTTTGGAAACATTGCTGTTTAATGTCCTAGCTAGCTGTATACATCAGTACGAAATTTCGTTAGAAAAATTTGATGTCTACCATTCACATGTCTTTCTCTATTCACTACTTTTACAAGAGCGTATTCTATTTCTTGCCCATCAGTTAAAACTTCATTAAATATGTTTACTTCCTCTAGCACGTATGTACAATGTACATAATAGGTAGAGAAGGTATTATATTCCACCCAAAAATTAGATACCCAGATTGGTATCATAACGAGATCTACATTTTTGTGTAAGATGTTTTCCTATCTCTTACGGTTTATCAATTATGCAAAAAGTAACTCAGAATAAAGGACTTTAGAGGCTATTTACAGAAAATTAAAAATATTACATATGATTTGTCACGAAAATATCTTTAAAATTAGGTATTTTAGTCAAAATCGATAGAGCCATTTTTGTAAAATCAAATTTTTTAAAATTGTCCATGTAAAGAGTGTGGTAGGACATTTTTTTAAAAATTTCGTATTGATTCATTGGAAGATGCTGAATTTGAATACCAGCGCGCGCGCTCTCACGGTCAGTTTTCAAAGAATGCCGTTTTTACTTTGTCTACATGTATTATGTACATAGTGTATAGAGAAGGTATTGTATTGCACCCAAAAATTCAATACCGAGATTTCACCGGAAATGCATGTTTTGGGACCACCTGTATCCAAAAAAGGAATTTTTAAAAAAATGTCCCTGTGTGTGTGTGCGTGGAGGGGCAGCATAGTTTGAAAACGTGGTATTTAAGTTTGGTATCTTCCAAGGATGCGAAATGAAGATTTTAAAGAAAATCCCCCACCTCCAACTACAATTTAACTGGAGCATTTTTCGAAAATTTTGATTTTCTTAAAAATGGTCATAGCAAGTTTGATTAAAATCTCTTATTTTTTCAGATATTTATGTAACAAATAAAATGTATATCTTTAATTTTCTGGGAATAGCCTCTGAAGACTTGTTTGTTCTGGATGAATTTTGCAGAAATTTGCATAACTGGTAAAAAGAGATGTACAAAAACTTACCGCACAAAAATTGTGTGTTTTAACGAGTTCTACAATTAATGCTTATTTACTTTTTTTTCCTGCGTTTGACCAGTTTTGAGATATTCTTTATTATTAGTTTCAGTTTTAAAATACGTATACTTTTCTCATATGGAAATTTGTCAACTCCTGTCCATACAGACAAAGATACTTCAATCACATAGCAACCAGCTTTTAAAAGATTTGACTATCGATTTAGCCTATGGTACTCCCTTATTTCCCTTATACTTACAAGGAAGCAAGTAATAACACCCTTTCTGCCAAGTTTTGTTCGATTAACATTAAGTACATAGAAGAATAAGTTTTTTAAGAATAATGTGTTGCAGAGATGTAGAGAAAGTCATGTGAATGGAACACATCAGATTTTTTTGCGCAAAGAACTTCAAAATATGTATTTCCAATGAAATCTCGATGAGAATTTTAGGTGGAATGCGATACCTCCCCTATTTTCTATGCACAATGTAAAAAGGAAAAGAAAAATTATAGTTTTATATTATTGCTATAATTTATAAAATGTTCTGTTAAATTGGAGTGGATAAAGATAGTCGTGTAATTATAATTTATTTTGTTTATTTTTATTGAAGCAGACGCAAATAGTGGTTTTATTTCGTATAGTTTTCTCAAATCAAATGAAATTGAACTGTAAAGTATTCATTAAAAAGTTGTATGATATTGAAGTCACTTTTGTTGAAGATTTCTGTACATTAGACTATTTTTAACAGGTTCAAACATACAAGTGCCGGCATTTCTGTTTCTGTCACTAGTATAATTTATGTTGGCTTGCAGAAGATGACGTAGACAGATCGCAAGACCATATAAATCATGGCTATGGGGTACATTTCAAGGACGAATTAACTATGAGTCCAAAGGAGAACAGCGATTTATCTTGCACTTGTGCAAAACGTGAACAACGCCCATTTGTTTGCCTGCAGTGATTGAACATTTTGATTTCATCTTCTGTTTCATTTATGGAAAATCTTTACAAATTGGCAGTTTACCATTAAATTTTTACTTTCTTTGCTTAGTGCAGAGTACATAGAGAAGGGATTGCACTCGACCCAAAAATTCGATACCGGGATTTCACCGGAAGTACAGGTTTTACAGTCTTTTATATATTTATATAATCTGATGTGTTCCGTTCAAATGACTTTTTCTGTAGCTTTATAACAAATTATTGTTAGAAAGCTTATTCTGGTATCTACCTCATACTAATCAAGATAAAATTAGCAGAAATGGCCTTATTACTTGCTTCCGTGTAAGTAAAAACGAAATAAAGGAGTACCATAGTCTAAAGCGATAGTTAAATATTTTAAAAGTTGGTTGCTATGTGACTGAAAGTCCTTTGTTTGTATAGCCTGGAATTAAAGACCCGTATGAGAAAAGTATAAGTATTTAAAGCTGAAACCAATAACAAGGAATATCTCAGAAATGACCAGCTCTACAGAAAAAGAAAACATAATCGACAAATTATGTAGTTTTACGATATATTCAATTTTAGCGTGATACATTTTTTTCTATCTGTTATGCAAAATTCATAAAAATCCATCCAGTGTCTATTTCCAGAAAATTCAAGGTAAACATTTTATTTGTCATGTATA
The DNA here is from genome assembly GCA_030762935.1 of Hymenopus coronatus. NCBI lineage: Eukaryota > Metazoa > Arthropoda > Insecta > Mantodea > Hymenopodidae > Hymenopus > Hymenopus coronatus. Next base: position 38,001,167 of record CM060897.1, read on the forward strand.
TATATTTAATACACGGTATTTTAATCATTAATTTAATTCATCCAGAGGCTATTTCTAGAAAATTCAAGATATACATTTTATTTGTCATGTAAATATATTTAATATAGTGGCTTTAACCAAAGTATCTATAAAGGATGCGACACAAAGATTTTCAGGAAAATCCAGTGACCCCAACTACCTTTCACGTGGAAATTTTTCGAAAATTTTGATTTTCTCAAAAATGTCTCTAACAATTTTGATTAAAATATCATATGTTTAAGATGTTTTATGACAAGATAAATGCATATGCTGACTTTTTTGGAAATGGCCTCTGGAGACCCCTTCATTCTAGATGGCTTTTGTGTAACCTTTGTAACTGGTAAACCGTAAGAGATACACAAAAATTTACCATACAAAATATGCAGATCTCGTTAAATACACAATTTATGTCCTATACATTTGTTGTAGAGTTAACGTCTTCAAGGTTTTCCGTGATACTATTTCCAATTTTGAGCTACTTAAACTTTTCTCATTCGGAAAGCTATCTTTCTTTTCGTCCCTCTTTTGTTTTCTCCTGCCAAGCAAAGAGAACCGTATTTCAATTGTTTCACATAGCGACCGGTTTTTAAAAGATTTGAATGTCACTTTAGCCAAGTGTATTACCTTATGTCCCTTCTACTTATAAAAAGTAAGCAATAAGATCAATTCCACTAATACTTATCTCGATTAGCCTCACGTAGATAAAAGAATAATCTTTTGTAAGAAAACTATGTTTACGGAACAGCTAGAGAAAGCCATTTGTAATAACAGATTTGTTCTTTCTCTAGGCGCACTATAGATGTATTCCATCCAAAAACTCAATACCGAGATTTCACTGGAAATACACTATTTGGGGCCCACGTATCCAAATAAAGCGTTTTTAGAAAATGTCCGTATGTGTGCATGTGTGTCTGTGAACACGATAACTCAAAAACGAAAAATCGGTAAAATATCATACTTGCTTTTATTTAGTATCTTCCAACGATGCGACACAAAAATTTTAAGGAAATCCCCCCACTCCAAACTACCCTTTACTTGGAACAAATTTCGAGTATTTCGATTGTTTCAAAAACGGTTTTGATTAAAATACCGTATATTAAAGACATTTGCATGACAAATAAAATGTATTTCTTGAATTTTCTAGGAATAGTCTCTGAAGAATTCTTCATTCTGGATGAACTTTGTAGAATTTTGCAAGAGATAGACAAAACTAACTACACAAAAAATATAGATCTTGTTAAAACACACAATTTGTCTTATAAATTTATTTGCTTTTCTTTTTGTAGAGTTGACCATTTCCGAAGTATTTCTTGTATTGATTTCAACTTTAAAATACTTAAACTTTTTCCCACAGGAATTTGTCAGCTCCTGACAGTGCAAGTAAACTACTTTAATAACATAGCAGCCACATTTTAAAAGATTTGACTTTTGCTTTAGCTTTTGACATTTACGAGGGCCGTTTTTTTCAACCTCCAATAGTTTATAAATAAAAGATAATCTCATAGAAAACCATTATTTTTATTACTTAAAGACTTGTACACTTATGGTTACTTTTCAACATAATCACCGAAAATATTGGGACATTTATCGTACCTGTGCACAAGCTTTGCAAAATGAGGCCGCCAATGATTTCAAATGAGCATTGACGTAGTTTTGAAGATGTTCGATGGTTTGAAAGTACTGCCCTCCTAGCCACGTCTTCAGTTCAGTGAAAAGGTGAAAGTCGCTGGGTGACAGGTCAGAACTGTACAGCCGATGATCGAAAATGGCCCATTGAAATTGTTCAAGGGTTGTGCCAGCAGTGTGTGGACGAGCGTTATCATGGATCAACACAATTCCTGAAGTCAGCATTCTTCTTCTTTTGTTTTGAAAGGCTCTCTGCAAACTTCGTAAAGTACGAAGATCTTCAAAAAAACGTCAATGGTCATTTGAAATCATTGGCGGCAACATCTTTTAAGCGGGTATTGCAAAGCTTGTGCACAGGTACGATAAATGACTAGATCCTTTCGGTGATTATGTTGAAAAGTAACCATAAGTGTACAAAACTTTTAGTAATAAAATAATCGTTTTCTATGCACTTTTCTTTTAATTATAACTTATCGGAGGTTGAAAAAAAAAAAAGGCCCTTGAACATATATTCATGCTCGATCTATATTAATGTGACAATTGCCCCTTGTGAGTGACGCATATTTATTTTTTCATGGTGACAGTATTTGTAATAGTTTTTCTTTGTCCCGTTTAAGTGAAGTATAATATATATTTATTAAGAGTGAAAATTAAATGTAAATTAAAAACATAAATTTTCCCCCACACTTGACTTGAAAATCACAGAAAGGACCCTCATCCAATATTCTTAGCTGAGCACGCCCATATGACAAAATATGATAAACTAATGAGCATTTCATATTACCGTACCATAAAGTGATTAATTATGCAAAAAATAATATATTCATAACAATTTGATATATATATAGAGAAAGTATTGTATTCCAGCTGAAATTCAAATAGACGTTTTGGGGTCCCCTGTATCCAAAAAAAAAAAAGCATTTTCAGAAAAAAGGTCCGTGTGTATCCGTGTATCTGTAAACACGATAACTCAAAAACGAAAAGTCGGTAAAATACTACACTTGGTATATAAGTTTAGTATCTTCCAAGGATGCAACACGAAATGTTGAAGAAAATCCGCCCCACTACATGGAAAGAGTTTCCAAAATTTTGATTTTCTCAAAAAATGGCTCAAACGATTTTGATCAAAATACCGTATACAAAAGATATTTACAAGACAAATAAAATGTATATGTTGAATTTTCTAGGAATAGCCCTTGAAGACCTCTTTATTCTGGATTCATTTTGCCGGATTTTGCATAACTAGTGAACCGTAAGAGATAGACAAAAACTTACTACACAAAAAAGTAGATCTCGTTGAAACAATCAATTTGTCATATACATTATTTTCGTAGAGTTGACCATTTTTGAGTAATTCCTTGTTGGTTTCAGTTTTAAAATTTTTAAACGTTTCACATACGAGAATTTGTCAACTGCTAGCAATGCAAAGAAACGGAATTCATCCACATGGCAACCAGCTTTTAAAAGATTTGGCTATTGTTTTAGCCTAATGTATCCCATTATTTCCCTTCTACTTAAAAGAAAATCATTTCTGCTAATGTTTATCTCGTTTAGCATGAAGTAAATAGAAGAACAAGCCTTTTAACAATTATTTGTTTCAGAGATGTAGAGAAAGTCATGTGAATGGAACACGTCAGATTTTTTCAGATTCCAGTGAAATTTCAATAACAATTTTTGTTGGAATGCAACTCTTTCTTTGTACCATGTGCGTGCTAGAGAAGGTAAAAATGGGCCTAAAATGGAACTCTGTGGAACACCTACCTATATTGACCATCTTATAGCAAGACATGCTCCCATTTATTTTCATATACTGTTGTCTTTAAAAGATAAGATATAGTTAATGGGATGGGACCGTAACGTCTCAATGTTTTGTAGTTTGAAAACCATTTCCTTTGAGCCGAATAGTGGCACATATTCCCGTGTTGCAGGCGGAAGGGAGAACATTCCAAAGAGGTCGGCAAGACTGTTTGTGTGTGAAGGATGTTACTGGTAAACTAATTGCAATATGAAGCAGAGTGTTGACAGTCCCACAGACATGCGGGCAGGGCGGCCGACGGAAATAGAGCTACAGAAAAACTTCCCTCGATCTTCAGGCTAGCATGACTGGCTACTGGCAAAACTCTTTACACTTTCCTTTTTGTGCGTAAAAAATTAATTTACAGTAGCACTAACAATGTAACCACATTTAAATGAGTAATTATTACAGGATCAGATGTCTTTATATCTGTCGTCAACTGTTACAAGCAAAAAACAGAGCTACTTCACTCTCACTGAGTATTCCTTCGTTCAAATATGAGCTATTAAGATCTAAGTATTACAATATATATTCACTCTTAAGGCGATGCATGCACGGAAGGCGACAAAATGATATTAATTCTGAATTTCCAGTTGGCCCTCCGCGGTGTAATGGTTACCATGCTAACTTCATATACCCAAGGTCGCGGTTCAAACCCGGCGGAGGACGATGGATTTTTTTTTCGGGCGTAAAAATCCTTAGTGTGGCTTCCTTCGGAAAGAAAGTAAAGCCGTTGGTCCCGTGTCGTAGATTTATGGCATGTAAAAGAACTTCAAGACTGATAAAGAGACCTCTGAGCAAAATTAAGCGGTCTTTCACGCTCAGTATAGAATGGGACGCTGAGAACAAAGCAGTTAAAGAGTGTCCATAAATAAAACTCCCATTTCCATTTCTAAATTTTCAGAAAATATATCGTTTTTCCTACTTGTTGCACTTTAATTGTCGATTAACGAAGCTATAATTGGGTAGACGCGTGCTTTTTAATGGGTGCTACCAGCTTTAACCCTTATTTTTTTTGCAAATCCTTTTACAGCTTTTTAATGCTCCATATGATACAACATTTCTTTAATTAGTTTCAAAACTTTTATAATGCCTCTAAAAATACTTTTAAAAATTTTGTTTAGAAATATTGCTCCAATTATGACAAATAAATTATTAACTTTTCAAAAATCAACGCTTTTGGAGAATACGAAAGTTAATAATTTGTCTACAGTAAATAAGGCTAATATAAAAGATCTGATGTGCTTCATTCACATGACTTTCTCTACATTTTTGTAATAAATTATTGTTAATAAGCTTATTCTTGTATTTATTTAATATAAAATATTAGCAGAAACAGTCTTATTACTTAGTTCCTTTATAAGTAAAAGGGAAATAAAGGAATGCACTAGGCTAAACCGACAGTCAAATGTTTTAAAATGTGGTTACCATGGGATTTAAATCCGTTTCTTTGCGTGGCCAAGCGTTAATAAGTTCCCGTATGAGAAAAGTATAAGAATTTTAAAACTGAAATTATTAACAAAGAATATCTCGAAAACGGCCAACTCCTCGAAAAAAATGTATGAGACATAAATTGTGTGTTTTATCATGATCTGTAGTTTTTGTGTAGTAGGTTTTTGTCTAGCTCTTAGGGTTTACCAGTTATGCAAAATTCAATAAAAATGATCCAGAATAAAGAGGCCTTTAGAGTCTATTCTCAGAGAACTCAAGATGTATATTTTATTTGGCATGTAAATATCTTAAATATAAGACATTTTAATCAAAATCGTTAGAGCTATTGTTTATAAAATCAAAATTTTCGAATTTTTTTTCATGTAAAGGGTAGTTTGGGGAGGAGGAATATTTTTTGAAAATCTGTGTGTCGCATCCTTGAGATAATAAACTTAATACTAAGTTTGGTATTTATTTCTCTTTTCGTTTTTGAGCTATGCTGTCCACAGACAGACATACACCCGCACACACGGACGTTTTTCTAAAAATACTTTTTCTGGAATCAGGGGGAGCCAAAACATGTATTTTAGGTGAAATCTCGGTATCAAATTTTTGGGTATAATACAATACCTTCTCTATACACTATGTATATAGTACGTGTAGAGAATGTAGAAATATGTGATAGATCTATTTTCAAACCCATTTATTGTAAAACTGCATTTTTATGCGAATATTTTTTAAAAGTGCATCAAGTGACCTATTTTTATTTTCCCCCACCCTCAGCTACCCTTTACATACAAAAAAATCGAACATTTTGATTTTGTCAAAAATGACTGTGACAATTTTGATTAAATTCGCTTATATTTAAGATATTTACATGGCAAATAAAATGTATATCTTGAATTTTATGGGAATACCCGCTGAAGATCCCTTTATTCTGGATGATATTTTTTGTTAATTTTGTATAACTGGTAAACAATAAGAGATAGATAAATACTTACTGCACAAAAAATATAGATCACCTTAAAACACAATTTATATCATACACATTTTTTTTTATGGAGTAAGCGTTATCGAAATATTCCTTGTTATTGGTTTCAGTTTTAAAATACTTAAACTTTTCTCATTCGGGAACTTGTCAGCTCCTGTCCACGCAAAGAAACGGATTTCAACCCCATAGCAACCACATTTTAAAACATTTGACTGCCGGTTTAGCCTAGCGTATTCCCTTGTTACCCTTCTACTTGTAAGGAACTAAGTAATAATACCGTTTCGGCTAATGTTTATTTGGATTAGCATGTAGAAGATAGAAGAGTAAGATTATTAACAATAATTTGCTATAGAAATGTAGAGAGTCATGTGATTGGAACACATCAGGGTTTTATTAGAGCAATGAATTTAGACAGTAAAATGTTTATTTAAATAAATATGCATGCGATAATTTTGATACATAGCAAAATTATCGCTATTATTGTGTATAGTAACTGATATAAATTTCAATAAAATATCTCACATACTCTGGTTTTCCAAATGTCAGAGATACATTACCTTAAATACTAATCATTTTATTTTAGATCGTCATTTTTAATTTGAAAACAGACCTGTTACTGAAAATTCTTGTGTTTACAACTGCACGATTTCCTCTGCAAAATTATTCGTTAAAATCTTATGCTAATTTTAGCATCACTTTTACGGAGTGAGGTAGAAACCCGGTAACGTTTGCAACTCCCATTCCTGAGGACGTGTGTTCGATTTCCGTAGCCACCGCTATCTTGAACCATGTCCCCCCCCCCCGGAAGTTTTCCCGGTTCGCCAGGCGAATGCTAATAAGTAGGAATAGCATAGCATCTTGGGGACCGATAGTGGGACACATGTGGATACCAGTTGCATATTTACAGAGTAGAGACTGACTGACCTGCATTGGCGACTGCACGCGCTGCATGTAAACAACCTGTAGTAACGCGTTGTTTGCTTAGCAGTATAATATGTTATATATTACAATACAGTATTAATGCTTTTGATGATAGTGCTGCTTTTCAATCAAATTGTAAAATATCTTGCTTCAAATGGATTGAATGACCATTTACAATACATACAGAAGAACTTTGCAGAAATATCTACGACAATAACACATATTTGGAAACATCGAACATTGAAATCCTTCGAGCCCTGTAAGATGTCGAAGAACTTGTGCAAGCAATTAATCAGAGACCCGTGACACCTGTTATAGACGCGTGAAAAATAAAGTGTTTTGAAAAAATGTCGGATTTTCGATAATGCGTGAAATACGAAGTGTGCTACGAGCTGTTACTATGGAAATAATTGCTGATGGAGCTTCTTACCCAGTAGTCGATGATGTGTCCTATTTCCGGTTTGCTCCTTTCTCATATTGTGATGTGAAGCGAAGTTTTTCACAATATAAAGTCTGTTTACGTGCCAACCGGAGACGATTCACATTTGAGATGTTACGAATGCATGTTGTTCTGTATTGTATCTATTTATCTTGAGAGAAAATTAAATGAATAAAGATGCTGATGACTTGTTGCACAACAACTGAATATATATCAATGGTATTTATGTTGACCACCTAACCAACCTCAATTGGCTTCCACTGCTAGTGAAAATATCACAGTCTACCACTGCCGCATTTTCCTTCTATTAGTACCACTACGTATACACTACACTGTCCACCATCACAACTGTATACCATGCTGCGCTAACTGCGATTCTGTCCCGCTATCGGTCCCCAAGATGCTATCCCTTCTGACAAGGTTCATTTCATCTCCCGAGTCTCTTACCAATCATTTCCTGTCCCCATCACTTCCTTGTCTCCGTTTCAGGGTTGAAGGGACGGTGTTCGGCTGGTTGCGGCTAAGGCCACTTGCCCTAGGATTATGCCTAGCGCCGCCGCGGGACCGCTCTATCGGGACCCGGCTTAGGGTGCATTCGGACGAGGGCTCCTTTGGGGAACCCCCATAGGCTTGGGGCTCGTAGGTTGGGCCCGGGAGGCGTCGAGGCGTTCAATCTGGAACCGTTAGTTGTCCGGGTCCTTCCTTTCATACCTTCCTGGTGTCACGTAAGTTCTAAAGGGCACCAAAGGGCCTATATGCGGTGGCCTGCTCCAGGTTGTCCTCCGTGGTCGGGTAACATGCTAGCCTCTGATTCTCGAGGTCATGGATTCAAACATGATGGAGGGCGATTGATATTTTCGAGCGTAAAAATGCTTAGCATAGCTTCAATCGGAAAGGAAGAAAAGCCGGTGCTCCCGTGTGTAGATTTACGGCACGTAAAAGAATCCCAAAGCGCAATAGATAGGCCTCTGAAAAACATTTAAGTTCTCTTTCTCACCCAATACAATAAAGCGCGTCCATAAATATAACTTAATGTATTTATTTTTTCTGCTCTGTGAATAAGAACCGTGTCTGTGAGTTAATCTTCATCCCAACATCACTTTGTCTACCAATGACAAATTCATATATTCATTATACTCGTAATTATATACTATTTACGATATATTTTCACCAAATACTGATTTGAAATCAAGCTAGAAATGCTTATTTGCAATTGCTGAAACAGCCTGCAAATATTTATTTGCAATAACAAACTCTCGCAATGGAAATGAAGAATGAAAAACAGAATAGTCGCAAAATTTCTAGCATGTCCATTACATAATAGTAAAAACAATACACGTAAGTGAAAACTTGAAACATATATATTTCAAAAAGGCTAACACTACAATAAAAACTGGACACAAATGTTGTAATAAGCGTTAAATTGTTTCTATATTTTATGGGGTCCTAGTTAGTTAGAGAAATAAAACGGAATTCAGAGGTTATTCAGAGAAAGTTTAAAAGCTGCATGCCATATGGTATTTTAAACGCAATCATAAAAGGTATTTTTGAGAAGAAAAAAAGAAACATTTCACTATGTACAAATAGCTTGAGGTAGAGGAATTTTCTTCTTGGTATTTTGCTAAACTCAAATTCCAATTTTGGTGCTCATTTGACTTTTCGATTTTGAATTGTGTTGTTCACAGATACAGACATACATGATTATATCAAAACATTGTTTCTGGTGATGGAATGCAGTACAATACCTTCCCTATACATGGCAGTGAAAGTAAAAGCGACTGCTGTTTAAGGTAAGCTCTAAGAATTGAGTGTTAATTTAATTGTTGTTTTTTTCACATAGGCGTGTGTAGGACAGGAGTTGGATAGGTAGAGTCAGACTGAAAAATGTAATGCCATAGCCGTGATTTTAACCACGGATCTCCCAACCTCAAGCCAATTACTCTAACCACTGAACTACCATGGTAACATTTGAGATCACCTTGTGGTTTACTGGGAAGTGTGCGAGTCAGTTGAGAAATTTAATACCGTGCCGGCATTTGCCAACCGCCTTGAGACCGGGAGATTTGTGGTTCAAATCCCGGCTATGGCATTGATTTTTTCAGTCTGACTCTGCCTATCCAACTAAGAAACTAGTTTCAGTGAATGTGTACAGCAAAACGTTAATTTTACGCACTTATATTGAAACCAAGCAGTTCGTTATCTATAGGTTTTAGGGTCATTTCCTTCTTCCTCGCATTACAAACAATGTTATAAGTAAACATGTTCTGTTGCTGATAGCTTCTTATCATCACAGCAAGGTTAAAACAAGAGCCATGAATGGCAAGTCTCATTAATTCTTTTTTCGTCTCATTGGCCACGTGATTCTTACTGGCCTTGAAATTTTAGCAAAGCTTTTAATACAGCGAATACTGATTAGCAGGGTCGGCTGATCTATATCATTGTACTAGTTGAGAAAACAAGATATACATATATTAAAACAAACACTTTTTTATTCATACGAGGGTAGTTTATTAAGTGTGATAAAAAAAACAAAATTACGTTTCTTAAACAATTCAGCTTACTTCTCGACAGCCTCCTTTGAGGGATATATACTTATCCAGCAACCCTCCAGATTTTTCATCCCGTCGAAAAAATGGATTCTGTCAAACACTGCAGAACACTCGTTAACTGCAACATTCACTTCCTTCTTTGATGAGAATTTCTGCCCACTAAACCAAAGTTTTATGTTAGGGAACAGGAAGAAGTCACTTGGGGCTAAGTCTGGTTAATAGGGTGGATGAGGAACCAATCCAGAGCCCAATTCCTGCTCTTTCGCCTTTGTTATCGCTGATGTGTGGGACGGTGCATTATCTCGGTGAAAGAGCAGTTTTTGCATGCCAACCTTGCTCTTTTTTCAATCAACGCTAGTTTTAAGATCCAAAAATGCTGCCTTTTTCCAAATAATCTATGAGGGTTATTCCTTGAGAATCCCCAAAACAGTGGCATCAAAATGGAAATGGAGTTTTATTTATGGACGCTCCTTAACTGCGTCCCATTTTATACTGAGCGTGAAGGACCGCTTAATTTTGCTCAGAGACCTCTTTATCAGGTGGAATCAATGGCTTTTCTTCCCTGCGAAAGAAGCCGTGCTAAGGATTTTTACGCCCGAAGAAATCCAGTGGCATCAGCCTATGAGCTAACAAAATGGTGTTTGCCTACTTTGGTGTACTTTCACCAGCATTTGCCTATTTTATTGACTGCCATTTTGACTCTGGTGTGTAATGATGGATCCAGGTTTCATCAACAATAACAAATCGGCGCAAAAGGTCTTGTGAATTGCTATTAAACCGCCAGATATAGTGTTGAAATGTTGTTACGGATGCGCTTTTGGTCGACTTTGAGCAACCGCGGCACCCGCCTCGCACACAGTTTCTTCACAGCCAATTCTCCGTGCAGGAAATTATGCACTCGCCCAGTTGAGATGCCACAGTCTTAGCAATTTCGCGAATTTTTATTTGGCGGTCTCGCATTACCATATCATGGATTTTGTCAATGATTTCCTGTGCGGTGATTTCAATTGGACGGCTAGAATACGCTTCGTCTTCGTGTTTGTGCGATCACATTTATATTCATTAATTCAAAAGTAAATGCTCGTCAATAATGGTGGAGAGTCTGCGAGAGCTTCATCCAATTTTATTTTGATGATCAGCGGCTGTCTAACTCTTCAAATTAAAATGTTTAAAAGCAGCGTGAAACTCGGTTTAATCCGTTTTCAATTCAGACGACTGTCAACAATGAACATTGTTGAAATTTTATACTTTTATACAATATTTGAATAATCAAGATTTACAATAATGAAGACGACCAAAAAATTCTTCCTTCCTTTATGGAAATTTACCAGACTTATCAAACCACCCTCGTATACGTAATGTACAGCTAAAAACAGCAATATTTCCCAATGATAATTAAAATAACTCTAACTGCTGCAATAAAGGAAATTATAAAGCCCACCTGGGCAGTGTGGTAAGAGCGTGTCTGCCTCATATTCAACAGGTTGAGAGTTCGAATCTCGCTTAGAGGAGTTATCCGGATAAGGTTTTTTTTCGGGGTTTTCCCTTATCTTGAGAAGACGAATGGCGAGTAACTTTGAGCTTCATGGACCCCGAGATAATTTGAGCATCATTTCACCAATTTCATTCATCGTCCGATATGATCAACCAGGTTAAAGGACGTTAAGCTACAAAAAAAAAAAAAAAATAGATTCAATATATATATTCATGATTCACTATTTCACGAAGTGTATGTGTCAGGGTAATCTGAATATTCTGCTAACCCTGAGAAGTGTTAGGCGAAGAAGTTTAAATTAACAACTACAAATATTCAAGGAAATGCATGGCGGTAGCGACTCAGTGTTGCAAAGCAACAATTATTACTACTGCATTCATTCGTTCCTGGGTAGCAGTTGCATTTCTCAGACATGCGCAGATGAATTCAGGGTCTCCTCTGCTGGTATCGAATGGCAAGACAGGTTCCATGTAATTTAGTGTAATTTTCCATTTAAAATTACTGCAGATTCTATTTTGTTTAACATTTTTACGAGTGCGCTTGTAGTTTTTAATCATATTTCAAAGAAGACGGAGAAATGATTTCTGCCAAGATTCTCTGAAAGGTTTCCGAAAAAGCACTCAGATAATATTTGATTTGATTTAATTACTACAGTCATAGGGACCAATATGACACAGACAAATTGTACCAGAGGACAAATTAAGCTAATCATTTACAGTGAAACGTAAACAACCCTCTTGTGTTATAAAAGAGTTATTGAATAACCAGTGCTATATCCCAGCTTTAAAACTATGAATTCTATAAGATGGGGTTCTTCTGGTAACGTGTTAAACCAATGATTAACTAAACAATTATACCAACGCTGGAATACGGTTTACTAACCTTAGGAGCAATTTAATCCTCGCCATTTCTGCAAGTCTTCATAAAAGCACAGTAAAGAAGTGTAAAAAATCTAAATATAATAATAAACCGTATGAATGGGTAAAATTGCTATTGGCAACTTTCATAGACTGACATTGTTGTGGCTGCCAGAGAGAGAGAGACAGAGACAGAGAGAATGGTGGAAAGCTGCGTAATTTGCTTCGAGTCGAACTGCTCTCTCCTTTATGATGGCGTCTATTTCACAGCCATTGTTGATGGTGGCCTAGCTAGACCCGCTGGGTGCTCTATCTCGCCTGTCGCTTAGAAGGCTATAATCTGTAGTTTTTAAATAAGCGGCATTATTTAATGATGAAGCAGCATGATGTTACAATTACCACTGATTTCAAAAACTTGTATTCATTTTGCAGTTTTTCAATTTATGTACTCTCTCTGTTTCCTAGGGCGATGTCACAAACACAAGATGATTCGAAGTACTATGTGACCACAATATTCACTTTAATAAAACACAAGGCCGTAGAACTAAATGCTGATCAATGCTTTGATACAACAGGCTAACGTTTTGCTGAAGCACATTTTGTGTCTAGCCGCCATCTTATAATACTACATACTACCATTTACACCATACGCAACAGCTGTCAAATTGTTTTCCCAAGTTTTTTTAAGTAAAAAACAAAGGAAAATGGAAGAGGAGAGATCTCTAGTTCAATCAATATTTAATACAAATTCATTTTTGGGCCTGTCAGAAGTTATTGATAAATTGGTATTATTGCAGTAAACATCGCGGCAAGGTTATAACTTAATTGTGTTCTAATTTCTTGGTCTAAAACTGAAGGAGGGCAAAACACAGATTTTGTTTGTCTCTCATGCCTATAGCCATCAATTCCACTACATGAACTTATAAATAAGTGCACACTAAAAAAGGGTAACAAGTATAAGAGGTTATCCCAAAGAATAAATGCCTTTCATTGTGTACTGCATGTATTGCATTCAGAGTTCGCAGTACAAGCCCCCTGTTCTCACGGTTCTAGTATAATAAGCACATAAGCCTCTAAATGGGCAAATTATCAAGAGGTTTCTTATAAACCGGAATAGGTTGCCAATTTTGTCTTTCCAAGTTGGAAATCTAAAATCTAACAAACAATACAGGATCGTTCTGTTGACAATGTATAACATATTTCACTAAGTATACCACTGAAAAATCAAGTACACTAACCTGTGTATTAAAATATTTCACTAAGTATACCACCGAAAAATCACTTTAAAACCTATTATTGAAAAATATTTTCCCTTCCTTGTTTATGCTTCTGCTGTTCGCGAAACTATAGCCAAACACCACACATGTACTGATCATTATCATGGTTTTTACACTCTAAATTTACTGCCTAATTCAACATTTAACACCACATAATCTTTGGGGGGGGGGTGTACATTTAACCTACACAAGGTGTACTCATCTCAAAAGTGTAGTGTCTAGAAATGGCGGCTTGGCAAAATGTGCTTCACCAACCACAGTGCATAGGAATAGGGCATTTACTATTTATTCTCTCTATTTATGTTTGACACAAGCAATATTATCCGGATACGATTCACGGAAAAAGAAAAAGCAAATACAGCTAAACTAGTTAAAGCAAAGCATCTTGCAGTATTATATGGGGTGAGTAAAAAGTATGGAACAATGCTTGTAACTTTGTTGCTATGGTTTTGTGAAGTGTTATTTTTTAGAAAATCAGTAAGATATCAACATTTTTTATATTACTATGATTTTGAGTAGGACACAACATTTTTAATGACAATTTTGTCCAAAGGTACAGGTAGATAGATGCTTTTTTGAACTGTAATTTAAATGTATAAGGAGGTATTACATCACATGAGTTTAAACCAAGAAAACACATTCATAACAAAATTAGTAGTGCTGTGTTGTAACACATGATTAATTCACTTCAAAAGTTCCTCAAAATGGCCTACATTTACTGCCAAAAATGCCAAAGTCTGTCTTTGAAATTAGTTAATGTTTCCAGCAACACTGTTCGCCTAATCAGCTGCATCTCTTGCCCAATTCTTCGCTTTAACTGTTCAAGATCTCTTGGGCGGTCCTTGTAAACCCCCCACTTCAAAGTGGGTTTTCTTTCACTGATAGTAAAACATGAAGAGTTTTATCACCATCTGTAACTCGTTTTGGCCTTCCAGACTTTGCCTTATTTTTAACACTTCCAGTTTCATTGAATTTTTTTCAAAATGTGAGCTTACCGTAGATTGAGTAATCCTTCGTTCTGGATGCATTTCATTAAGCAAGACACAAACCTCTTCTTGGGTTCTCCTCCTATCATATCCGATCATCATTAGCATTTCAATTCGTTTTCTTTCTGTAAGTTGTGCCATGACTAACTTACTTTCAGAAAGATTTTGCAATGAAATAAGCATTGTTGTCATTAGCTTAGCTTTTGTCTGTATTTGTTCAATCCAAAGCCACATATTGAAGTATTGTTTAATTCAAAACCTACCCAATTTGAAGTAATATAAAAAAAAAGTTGATGTATTCCATTCACATGACTTTCTCTACATCTCTGCAACAAATTATTGTCAAAAAGATTATGCTTCTATTTACTTCTTGCTAATCGAGAAAGAAGAAGCAGAAATAAGTCTTATTACATGCTTCCTTGTGAGTAGAACCGAAATAAGGGAGTACCATAGGTTAAAGTGACAGTCAAAAGCTGGTTGCTATGTGACTGAAGTTCCTTTGTTTGTATGGACAGGAGTTGACAGATACCCGTATGAGAAAAGTATAAGTTTTTCAAGGCTGAAACCAAAATAAGGAATATCTCAAAAACGACCAACTACATGAAAAAAATGTATATAACATAAATTGTGTGTTTTAATGTGCTTTACATTTTTTGTGTGGTAAGTTCTTGTCTATCTCTTACGGTTTATCAGTTATTCAAAATTCCTCAAGAATAAAGTAGTCTTCAGAGGGTATTCCCAGAAAATTAAAGATATACATTTTATTTGTCTTTAATATACGATATTTTAATCAAAGTCGTTTAGAAGTATTTTTAAAAAAATCAAAATGTTCTAAAAATGTTCCATGTAAAGTGTAGTTGGGGGTGGGGGTATTTTCTTTAAAATCTTCGTGTCGCATCCTTGGAAGACATACCAAGTTTGGTATTCAACGGTCTTTTCATTTTTGAGCTATGCTGTCCCAGACACACATACACACACACGGACCTGTTTCTAAAAATGCTTTTTTTTGGATTCAGAGGGAACCAAAACATGTATTTCCGGTGAAATCTCGATATCGAATTTTTTGGGTGCATTACAATACCTTCTGTATACACTATGTACATAGTATGTGTAGAGAACATAATATCACTTCATAGAGCGGGATTACAGACATTGTTTTATACTTTTTACTCGCCCTGTATAGCTGTCAACGTGAGCAACATTTCCCACAATTTATTTCTACCCCATTTCTTTTCGCCAAAGACAAATACATTTTTTCAACTCTATCATAATTGTAATAATCTGGTTTATGTTTGAAACTCCGGACAGTATAAGAAAGCCAGAACTGCCTGGTCAAATCCCGGACGGATAGTAAGCCTAATTATAAGGCAATGTATTCCGTAATGGTTGTTCACAATCCAGCATTATAGCTTAATAGCTGCTCTGGTTTATATTCTATAATTAGAAGCAATTTAAGACTGCATGTTTACCTGACACTGCAGTTCTATATTAAAGACAAGAAGAATGTATGAGAAAGTCAAAGGCCTGTTGCAGACAAAAAGTTCTCTGGCCTTGCTCGCCAATAGGAGGGGTCATGTCTTCTTGTTACTCCATGCTTATTTTTACACACAAGGCGCCCTCTTGTTATCTAACTTCGCGGTCACCAACAACTCTTCTAGCAGGCATGCGTTCTTTGCACAAATCCAATTTATAAAGTTAACACTAAGCATTTTTACTTTCTCTACACGTACTATATAGAGAAGGTATTGTTTATCACCCAAATATTCGATACCCGAGATTTCACTGGAAATACATTTTTTTGGGCCCCTCTGAATCCAAAAAAAAAAAAAAGTATTTTTAGAAAAATTGTACGTGTGTGCATCTGTGTGTGTGTGTGTGTGTCTGTCTATCTGTCTGTGGTCAGCATAACTCAAAAACGAAAAGTCTGTTAAATACAAGGGTGTGACACGAAGAATATCCCCCTACCTCAACTACCCTTTACATGGAAAAATTGTCGAAATTTTTGATTTTCTCAAAAATGGCTCTAAGGGTTTTCATTAAAATGTCGTATATTAAAGATATTTATTTACATGACAAATAAAATGTATATCTTGAATTTTCTGGGAATAGCCTCTGAAGACATCTTTATTGTGGATGAATTTTGCTGAATTTGGCATAACTGGTAAACCGTGAATGGTAGATAAAAAGTTACTTAATAGAAAGTTTAGAGGTCGTTAAAACACACAATCTATGTTATACTTATTATTTTCGTGAGTTGATCGTTCTTTAGACTTGTCCCATTATTATTGGTTTCAGCTTTAAAATACTTATAAACTTTTCTCGTACGGGAATTGTCAACTCCTGTCCATACAAAGGAACTGCAGTCACATAGCAACCAGCTTTTGACTATCACTTTAACCTATGGTAGTCCCTTATTTCCCTTCTACTTACAAGGAAGCAAGTAATAAGATCATTTCTGCTGTTGAAATAAAAAGAAGAATGAGCTTTTTGACAATAATTTGTTGCAGATATGAAGAGAAAGTCATGTGAATAGATCACATCAGAGTGTTGCTTTCTCTAGCACGTATGTACAAAGTACATAGTAGGTAGAGAATGCATTGTATTGCCCCCAAAAATATTATACCGAGATTTCATCGGAAATGCATTTTGAGGACCCCAGAATTAAAAGAGCATTTTTAGAAAATGGTTCGTCGTGTGTTCGACGCATAACTCAAAAATCTAATGTGTTCCATCCCCATGATTTTCTCTTCTTGTTCTCCAAACAAATTATTCTTGCAAAAGAGTATTCTTCTATCCACTTCAGTATAATCAGGATAAATGTTACCAGGAATGGTTTTATGAGGTACTGCTTCCTGATAATCAGAAGGGAAATAAGGGAATGCACTAGAGAATGTGCACAAAAATGTTTCATGAAAAGGATAGTTTATGGTGAGGGGATTTTTTTGAAATTCTTAGAGTCGCAAGTTTTGTATTAATGGATTTTTCTTTTTTGAGTTATGCTGTCCATATACACACCCACAAACGCACGCACGCACGCAGACGTATACAAATGCTCTTTAACTGCTGTGGTTCTCAGTGTACCATTCTATATTGAGCATGAAAGACTGCTTAATTTTGCTAAGAGACCTCTCTATCAGGCTTGAGCTTCTTTTACGTGCCGTAAATCTACGACACGGGGCCCACGACTTTACTTCCCTTCCGAAGGAAGCCATGCTAAGGATTTTTACGCCCGAAAAAATCCATCGTCCTCCGCCGGTTTTTCTTTTTTGCAGAGGTCCTCTAAACATGTACTTCCTATGAAATCTTGATATCAAATTTTTTAGTGGAATACAATACAATAATATAATACCATATCTGCCTTCTAAGTAGTAGATTGCACATACGCGTTAGAAAAAGTAAAAACCAACAGTCAGTAAAATACTTTAACAAAAAGTCTCTTTTTCTCCAACAACTATTTATTTCTTCCACAATCTGAATCTGCTCACTGTCTTTCTTTAATTCTTTTGTAACAATTCTGCCCACTGTCTTTCTTTAATTCTTTTGTAACAATTCTGCCGTATAGTTAGTTTCCTTTGCTCGCTATTAATTTCCCATCGAAACTCAGTCAACTGCTGCTCAGTATGAATTCTCAACTGAATTCGAACTCTAGGCACGCTTCGTTCCCATTTTTATCCCTGTTGTTCACATGGTAGGAAGTTTCCAGAAGCCGTCGCTCGTACAAAACACCGCAGGTGTCAGAAACTCACTCAGTTGTAAAATACCGGACTTCAACGTCGCTCGCTATCGGGATGTATTGGCGCGCTATCTCATGCATGTTGTGAAGTTGGTATATGAGATTATACATGTAGTCGACTGCTCACTGCTCTGGTCCAGAAGAACTCCCAAATATCAGGTCACGTGGTAGCCGCATCTCCCTGCCAAATACAAAATTGGCTGGTGGAACCCGGTGGTGTTGGTGCGTTGAAGAGCGGTAGGCCAACAAGAAAACTGGCCCCCTCACATCCCAATCTTTCTGGTCAAATATGTTGATGTACTGCTCAAACATATACTTCAAGGCGACCAACAGACACACATTGCCCCTGTTTAACACAGGGAATGGCACAGCTGCATCAATGGCTATGAGTTCCAAAGGTGCTCAGGCTGCAGGTCTGTGGGCTTCGACTTGCCTCACACATATAACACCACACAGCACCACCTCTCAGCGTCTGCTCGTAGCCTCAGCCAATAGTACAGATGTGTTGGCGATGACGGCCCCAGCATGCCCCTCCATAGTGTTGCGCTGCTAGTCTGCTTTGATATGGACAGTTTCTCACTAGTTGTCTCGTTGGCTGCATCCCCAGCACACACCACTCGGAGGTTCTCATCGTTTCTCTGAGTTTTCTCCTTATCCTTGTCATAGTGGATACTCCTCGACTACAGGAGCCTCTGTCTTGACCGCCTACATCCTTAGTGCTGTCATTAACGCCTCGTGGATATATTGTAGTCGTCGATCATAAGGCGCTGTCGTATCTTGGAGTCACGCACCCCAAGGTGCATCGAAAAAGGAGTAGACGGCTGCCTGGTACACGTAATTAGGTGGTGATTATTCAGAGCCTTGGTCGCCAGCTCTTAATCGCCAGGGTGAACTCCTGCAGTGTCTCCTCTTACTGTTGCAGCCTCAACTTAAGCTGTCTACGATAGGCTGTAGCCAGGCGATGGTTCCCGAAGTAGTTCTCGAGGGTCTCCTAGTATCCCCGGATTTCGCCGTCATCGGAATCACATTCAATACTTCTGCCGCCCGTTCCTAGAGGCTTACTATCAGTTGTGTGGTTTTCTCTTCTACTGGCCATGGGTGGCGATAGCTACAAATTGTTGGCAAAAGTCTTCAAAAGCGGATGTTCTGTCTTTCATGTCTTTTAGCCTTCCGTCGAACATATTTTGCATGATTACATTCAGTTCTTTGACGCTGTCGCCGGCTCTTCTTTCCAGGGCAATGAGTCGTTCCCCGACTTCATCCAGGTTTTGTCATGATCTTTTACTCTTCTACCAAGTTCTTCCATTTTTCCCCAAGCTCTTCCATTCCATCTAAACTCAGTCAACTGCTGCTCAGTATGCATTCCCAGTTGAAACCGATCTCTAGGCACGCTTCATCCTCCTTTTTATACATATTGGTCATGTGACCGGAAATTTCCAGAAGCCACTGCTCGTATAACACTGCAGGTGTTACAAGCTCACTCAGGTGTAACGATGCCGGGCTTCGACGTCAAAGAAGCTTTCGACAGCATACGTGTCGACTAACGCAGGTGTAACAATGGATGTCAACAATAGCTATGGCTTACAAAGCAATCCGTTCACACACGTTTGGCCCCAGAATATAGTCATAATACCAACAAGAATACGCCTTTATAAAATACTTTCAAGACCAGTATTGTTACGGAAGTGAAGCATTGACTCTTAAGAACAGGGAATGAAAGCAAAACAACTAATGAAATGCGCTTTAAGAGAAGAATAGCGGGATATTAAAAATGAAACTATAAAAGAAATGAATATATAATGGCACAGATTGGTTTGGAACCTGTTCTTCAGTTTATTTACACATACCCGAACAACTGGATGTGCTCATTTACAATGGATGAACTCTTATTAGAATTCCTAAAGCTATACGTCAATACGAACCGCACAGGAAGAGTTCTTGATGCTGCCCAAGAAGCGTTAAAAAGAAACGTCTCCCTTTATGGGATCCTAACGGTCTATAGGGTCCAACTCTTGATTGGATGTTAATTTTAAAGTTCAACATCTTCCAAGGATGCCATACGAAGATTTTCAAGAAAATCGTTTCACTCCAAACTACTCTTTAGATGAATCATTTTTCAAACTTTTCGATTTTCTCAAAAACAGCTCCAATGATTTTGATTAAAACACCGTGTATGAAAGATACTTTCATGATAAATAAAATATATATCTTGAATTCTCTGGGAATAGCCTCTGAAATTCTCCTCATTGTAAATGATTTTTGCATAACTGATAAACCGTAAGGGATGGAGAAAAAGCTACTATACAAAACATGTAGATCTCATTAAAACACACAATTTATGTCATACACTTTTTTTTTACTTTCTCTGCATATACTATGTACATAGTGTACAGAAAAGGTATTGTATTCCACCCAAAAATTCGATGTCGAGATTTCACCGGAAATACATCTTTTGAGAGCTCCAGAGTCTAAAAATTGCATTTTTACTTTCTCTACACGTACTATGTATGTAGTGTATAGAGAAGATATTGTAATGCACCAAAATATTCGATACCGAAATTTCACCGGAAATACATGTTTTGGGACCCCCTGAATAAAAAAAAGCATTTTAGAAAGAGGTATGTGTGTGTGGACAGCATAGCTCAAAAGCGAATAAACGTTAAATATTAAACATCGCATTTAAGTTTGATTCCTTCCAAGGATACGCTACGAATATTTTCAAAACAATCCCCTCAAATACCCTTTACATGAAACAGTTTTCGAAAATTTTTATTTTCTTAAAAATGGCTCTAACGATTTTGATTAAAAACTTTATATATAAGATAAATATATACATATAAGATAAATACATATATATTAATCACAAACGAAATGTATATCTTGAATTTTCTGAGAATAGTCTCTGAAAACCTCTTCATTCTGGATGTCTTTTACGCAACTGGCAAACCGTAAGAGATATACAAAAACGTACTGCACAAAACGGGTGCTTTCGCCTGCAAAATCTTATTTCCCTGCTTCTTATAAGGAAGCTAGTAATAAGACCAATTCTGCTTATGTTTATCTTGATTAGCATGATCTAGATAATAGAAAAGTTTTGAATAAAAGGCTTGTGTATTGAACAGCTAAAGGACATCATATGAATGGAACTTATTAGATTTTTGCCCATCTATTTACACGGAACCAAGTAATAAGGACAATTTCTGCTAATGTTTATCTCGATTATCATGAAGTAGATAGAAGAAAAGCTTTTTAACTATAATTTGTTATGGAGTTGTAGAGAAGATCATGTGAATGGAGCACATCAGATTTTTTATTGTACAGTTTTCGATTTCCGAAATATTCCTTGTCTTTGGTTTAAAATTTAAAATACTTTAAATAGAAATTCTCTCGAACGAGAGTTTGTGATTCCTGTTTCTTTTGTTTTACTCCATGCAAAGATAGCCAAAATTCAACGCATAGCGACAGCTTTTAAAAGATTCAACTATGAATTTAGTCTAATATATTTTCTTATTTCCCTTGTAAGTATGAGTATTAAAACAATTTCAGCAAATGTTTATCTCGATTAGCGTGAAGTAGAACAAGCTTTTGTAAGTCTAGTTTATTACAGAACAGTTAGAGAAAGTCATGTGAATGTAACACATCAGATATATATTGTAATCTCAAAAAATTTAATCACTCTTTAAACATAATTCTCGTATCTTACTCTCTGTAAACGCACCTATATTCTTAAATATGTAAACAATATAACGCTTTGTTATATACAGGAGAAGAAAAAATCAGCTGTTTATAAAAGGAGGAATAAACAAGCGGTGCTATGGAAGTGAGATCAATATTGTTAATGTAATAGGTATAGAGAAGTAATGTGCGGAATATTGTAGAGTAGAAAGGCAGCAGCAAAGAAATAAATTTGAGGTTAGGAACTAGAAACTTGTTTTACTGCGCTACATGCGTCAACGTTAAATCCGTCATGCTGGAGTCGGCGATTGTGAAACCTGTTTGCGGCATTTTTACGATTATTACTTTTTCTACACTAACTATGTACATAGTGTATAGAGGAAGTATTTTATTCCACCCAAAATTTCGATACCGAGATTTTTATCGGGAGTACATGTTTAGAGAACATGCGTTTAACAAGCTGCCTTTTGGCATACCAGCAAATGTTAGGTTCGGTCTGCACGCCAGATTGCAGATTCTAATTGAGTTTTATATTAAGGCTCTTTCTGAGCCTTTCCTATTGGTTACGGAGACAATATGGCCACGAGACAGGTTTCGAGATTTCGTCGAGGTTAGGTTACGCTAGGTTAGGTAAACGAACTTATCGAAATGAGAGGTAAAAATGGACTTTCTGAAAATCGGTTCTTCTTTCTAATGTCAAATGTACAGTCTTCCGTTCGTTCTGTCTGCTTGTGCAAGGGCAGCCATGATGGTCAATCGACCAATGGCTGAGTCAAATCTATACCTGAACTAGAATCTGTAATGTCGCGGTCTGCACTGCTCAGTAAGTAGAGGAATGTTGGAAAAGAAAACTGTCCTCCCTCACGTCAGAATAGGATCTCGTGCGTGTGGTTTAAGTTAGCAGGCGTAGGAAGAGGTAGATAGATAACTCTACAGGTCACAAGTAAAGAAAAGCACTCGTGTACAATACTAATCACAGCCACTAGATATGTTTGATGTGAAATCTGGCTGGTATGGTAATACCGTCAGTACAGTACGCGTTAGTTTCTCGTTGTGCACTAGCTATTTAGGAGCCAGTACGTACACACTCCTCGTGTGGCCGAGCCAGGAGGCTCAGCGTTTCGCCTGGGACACATTTGGTAGTTCCTGGGTTCTATTCCCATGTTTTTTTTTTTTTTTTTTTTTTGGAGGTTTCTTCATTTCATCTCCATTTCATCTAACCAGGGTCTTTCAGGGTCGTACGTGTCGACGAGGGCTTCGGTGGTGGCACCCTTCCGTGGTGGTGAGTGCGCTTTCGAAATGCAGCTATCGGCGGCGGGATGGCGTTGGAGTCATCTGTAGGACGCAGAGGCTTCGGTTAGACCTGGGGCGCGGGCTCCTAAAGCTCTCCGCGTTGAGATAAAGAATTGCTTGGACCCTCCACGGTGTTGTAGTGTGGAACCCCCTCCGGAATTACACACATTCTCTCTCTCTTTCTCTTCTCATGTGAGTTATATTTCATTTTGACTGGTAAATGAAGATTTTTCGAAAAGTCAGATTTCAGTTATAATACGCAGTGCTCCTGTTATTGTTAGAGCTATTTTAATTTTCATTCCTGGAATATAAAATTTAAATATTTCTAATTTTATAAATAATCAGTTGTCCTTGTTTTATACAAGTAGCTAAGAGGGTCTAAAAATAAGAATATGGGGAGATTTTGAAATGTATGGGTCCCTATCGCTTTCATCCATAGTTAAAGTATACCAGAATTTTATTCCAAATAGATTACATCTAGTTTTAAGTGCTTCAAAACATGAATCTTTTTGCCAGATCCTATAGTACAGTCATACAGCATGTGTTAAACAGTGATAAGGGGATGGAAATTTGATAGGAATAGTTTTTGAGAATGCTACGGTACTTACAGGATATTATATGTTATATGTTTAATTATTTATTGGGGAGGTTTACAACATAAAAGTACAAAAACTAGACACATCGATGAATATGCTAGCAGGGTTTCGGAAGTTTTTTTTTAATTGTATCATTTTGGCAAGATTCCAAAATCCAAGTTTACCAAGTTTTATCAAAATTATATAAACTACTTCTTGATATTTGATATTGATTCATAGATTAGTTTGAATTAAGTAGGCATTTCAATTAGTCGTTCAAAGCGATTTTGCTAAATTGAAAAGCGCAGCATCGTTCAGTGATTCGCTTTTTACTTTTGGATGGAAAAACTTTCTAGGAGATAGAAGCGAAATTGGATGCGGTTTATGGAAACATTTCGATATCTCTGACAGCAGTTAGATATTGGTTGGACGTTTTAGATGAGGAAACCCCAGGACGTCCGGCAGATGTAGTTACTGAGGGAATTATTGAAAAAGTCCATGATATAATTCTCGCTGATTGTCGAACAAAGGTTCGCTTGGTGGCAGAGATCATACATATGTCGACGGGAATTTTGCACAATAAATTGGAAAATGAAAAAATTGTCGGCCTGACTGGTGCCGCGATTACTCACCGTCGACAACAAGCGGATGTGGCTTCCAACTTCGAAGCTGTGTTTAGAGGTATTTAAGATAAATACGAAGGACTTGTGTGTGTTTGTGTGTATGTATGTGTATCTGTGGGCAGCATAACTCAAAAACTAAAATTTGTTAAATACCAAACTTGGTATTTAAGTTTAGCATCCCCCATGGATGCAACACAAAGATTTTCAAGAAATTCCCCCACTCCAAACTACCGTTTAAATTGAAAAATTGTCTAAAATTTTGCTTTTCTTAAAAATAGTTTTAAAGATTTTGATGAAAACTCAGATTATTAAAGATATTTACCTGACAAATAAAATGTACATCTTGAATGTTCTGGGAATAGACTCTAAAGAGCTCATCACTCTGGAAGACTTTTGCATAACTTATAAACCGTAATATTAGACAAAAACTTTAAATGTCGTTAAAACATATTTGTGGGGCTAACGATTTCCGAGACATTCCTTGTAATTTGTTTTAGTTATAAATACGTATACTTTTCTCAAACGGAACTCATTTGTTTCATGTCTCTTTTTTACTCCAGGCCATGAAAGAAAACCAAATTTTAATTTCATCACATAACGACAGCTTTAGTCTAGTGAATTTCCATTCTCCCTTCTTCTTGCAAGGAAGCAAGTAATAAGACCATTACTGCTAATGCTTATGTCGATTAGCATGATGTAGTTAGAAGAATCTTTTGTAAGAATAGTTCGTTCGTAGAACAGGTAGAGAAAGTCGTATGAATTGAACACATAAGATATATTTGTTGTTGTTTTGTTTGTTACTTAAATTCTTTTGTTAATAAAATTTAATTTACTGGATAAAATCTCCTTTTGTAATGATGAATTTGTTAGTGTCAAATATTATTTTATAAAATAGGCGGTAGTCCTTAAGTATTCTGCAATTTCTTGTTTTCTAGAACTTATTCGAAGGTCATGAAAATAAACGTTACCGTTCATTTATTCAATATTTTTTACAAGCAGGCAACAGTTCCATTTTCGGTAAATATGTTACTTGTAAACCAAACTCATCTGCTACAGTATAAACAATTGAGTGCACTAAAGCAGATCTTTGTCCGCATGTTTGTTTTCTTGACACATGTATACACTTGCATGCACTAAGTAACCAAACACTAAAAGATTTTCAGACGTAAATTATTACTTTCAAAATGGTTCACACGCGAAAAGTTTCTTACTATACAGTTTTACAGTTTCAGTTCATAAATTAGAACACTTTTAAATTTGTACTAAAACACAGTTGAGTAAACTCCCTTTACGTCCTCATTAAACAGGTTCGCTCGTCATTTTGCGCTCCTGACGTGTTACATTTACGTGTCTTTCTAATCACAAAATCTTTATTGATTTCTCTACACGTTCTATGTACTAGTGTATAGAGAAGGCATTGCATTCCATCCAAAAATTTTATACCGAAATTTCACCGGAAATAGACGTTTTAAAGCCCTCTGCAGCCAAGCATTTTTAGAAAAAGGTGTCTGAACACGATAACTAAAAACTAAAACGTCGGCAAAATACTAAACTTGGTATATAAGTTTAGCATCTTCCAAGGAGTGACACGAAGATTTTCAAGAAAGTCCCCCCCAGCCCCAACTACTCTTTATATAGAAACATTTTTGAAATTTTGATTTTTTTCAAAAAAAGCTCTAACAATTTTGATTGAAGTACCGTATATGTACGATATTTACACGACAAATAAAATGTATATCTTGAATTTTCTGGGAATAGCCACTGAAGATCTCTTTATTCTGAATGACTTTTTCTGCATTTTGCATAACCGTAAGACGTAGCAAAACTAACTACACACAATATGTAGATCTCGTTGAAACACACAATTTATATTTTTTTCATAGAGTTGACCATTTTTGTGATGTTCCATTTTTGTTTATTGGTTTCAGTTTTAAAACACTTAAACTTTTCACATACAGGAATTTGTCAACTCCTGGCAATGCAAAGAAACTGATTTCATCCACATGGAAACCAGGTTTTAAAAGATTTGACTATCATTTTAGCCTAGTGCATTCCATGGTTTCCCTTCTACTTACAAGAAAGCAGTTCTGCTAATCTTTATCTCGATTTGCATGAAGTAAATAGAAGAATAAGTTTTTTAACTATAATTCGTTACAGAGACGTAGAGAAAGTCATGTGAATGGAACACATCAGATTTTTTTTTTATATTTGCTGTAACCAAATTCTTAATTACTCTGTATACTACTTACCTATAGTAAGTAGAAGAAGTATTGCATTCCACCCAAAAATTTAATATCTATATCTCGCTGGAAATACACGTTTTGAATTACCTTGAATAACAAAGCATTTTTGTAAAAAATATTATATGTTCCATTCATATGATTTTCTCTACATCTGTATAACAAAACATTGTTAAAATTTTATTCTTCTATCAACTCCATGCTAATCGAGATAAACATTGCAGAAATTCTTTATTAATTGCTTTGTTATTAGTAGCAAGGAAATAAACGAATACACTAGGCTAATGCGATAGTCAAATCTTTTAAAGGCTGCTCTCCATGTGGTTGAAATCCATTTCTTTGCATGGCAAGGAGTTAACAATTTCTCGTACAAGAAAAGTTTAAGTTATTTAAAACTGAAACCAATAACAAGGGATATCTCGGAAATGGTCTACTCCACGAAAAAATGCATATGTCATAAATTGCGTGTTTTAATGAGATCTACATTTTTAGTGTTTTAAGTTTTTGTTTATCTCTTGCGGTTTACCAATTAAGCAAAAATTCAGAAAAATTGATCCAGAATAAAGACATTATTCCCAGAAAATTCAAGATATATATTTTATTTGCCATGTAAACATCTTTAATGTAGGAACTTTATCGTAACAGCCATTTTTGAAAAACTCAGTTTTTCGAACTTTTCCTCAGGTAAATGGTAGTTTCGGCTTGAGGGATTTTCCTCAAAAGCTTGTGTCGCATTCTTGGAAAAAACTAAACTTAAATATCAAGTTATAGATAATTTACCGATCTTTCGTTTTTGAGTTATGGTGTTCACGGACACACGGACACACTGACACGCGGACGTTTTACTAAAAATACTGCTTTTTTTTTTGGACAGAGAGCACCTTGAAACGCATATTTCCGGTGAAATCTTGACATCGAATTTTGGGTGGAATAAAATACCTTCTCTACCTACTATATACTTAGCATAGTAGCCGTAGAGAAAGAAAAAAGAGCCGTATATGTGTGCATGTCTGTGAACGGCATAACTGAGAAACGAAAAGCTAATTAAATATCAAACTTGGAATTTAACTTCAGCATCTTCCAGGGATATGGCACGAGGAATTTTACAAAATCCTTTCACGCCAAAAAATAATTATTTTCTAAAAATACCTTTAATAGTTTCTATTATAATACCTCTCTTAGATTTTGTTAAGATGTACAATTTGTATAAAATGCTTGTATTTATTATTTTTTGTGAAGTTAGCCATTCCCGAGATATCTCTTGTTATTAGTTTAAATTTTCAAATACTTATGTTATTCTCAAATGGGAAGTCGGTGTTACTTTTTTTTTTCTCCTCTCTCTCTAGGATATGCAAAGAGAAGAGAATTTCAAAGCCATCGCAGAACATCCGCTCTTAAAAGATTTGACTGTCGCTTAAAGTCCGCAGTATTTTCCTGTTCTTCTTGTACTACAAGAAAATGTACATTTAGATAGTTTCTGTATATATTTATATTGATCAGCATGAGGCAGATTGAATAGGCCTTTGGTGGAATAGTTTTACAGGAGTGAATATATAATGTCATGTGCAACACATCAGACTGTTTTTATCTGCTTCAAGTTAATCGAGACGTATCTTGCAGAAATCGTTTCGTTACTCATTTCGTTCTAGTAACAAGGTGAATACATAAACCTGGAGCGATAGTCTAGTATTTAAAAAGCGGAGTGCTAAATACTCTCGTTTATATCATTGTATGGTCTTTGAATAAAATCACGAAAAGCAATTGTAATCTGGAAAATCGTTAATGCCACAAAAATACATCAGACATAAACTGTGTGTTTAAATGAGATCTATGTTTGTTTTTGTTGGTATTTCTGTATCTCTTATAGTGAAACAACTATAGACTTATACACAATTCATACCAAATGAAAGCTCTTAATGTGCAATTGGGATTTAAATAAAAATAATTAGTTATTTTTAAGATAAATATAAAAATTATAGATTGGGTGGAGGTAGTTTCTGTAAAATATTTGTTTCGTATCTTTGGAAGATGTTGAACTTAAAATACTAAGTATGGTATTTCTTTTCAAGTTATGCTTGAAAGATACATGAACTATGTTCTCACGGTAGGGGTCCTCAGTCGCTGGGGCAGAGGTCCGCACATAACCCCTAGAGACTCTTTATGACTTACATGGTCCTAGGGTGGGAGGGATGAGGGGAGAAATCCGAAGACCGACTAGATCCGGATGACGACGGCCAAGATTGGACAGGATCCCTAACGTTTCATATCGAACGCCTAGACACCTCCCGGGCGCAGCCCACAAGCCCAGAGCATCCGAGGGTCTTTCGAAAGGGCCCTGGCCCGAAGTCTCGCCATGCGCCAGGAAGAAACCTCCTCAAGCCACCACCCATCCGAGACCCGCCGAACTGGTCGCCTGTTCCTCCGAAACAGATGACAAGGAAGTGATAGGAACAGGAATTGAGGGACAGGGAAATTTGGGGATATAATAACGTTATTAACATTCCTTTGTAGACCCGGGGAAACCCTCGAAAGAACCCGTGATTGTGATTGGAAGCCAGTCACGAAAATTGAACCCACGACATCCCGATGCGACTCGCCAACGATACCACGGTGCCACTGCGCTCAGCCAGTGTGTGCAGACCATGTTTTGCAATTTACTGTTTTAGATTTAAGACGGCTCAAAGCGCATTACGACGAATATATAACCCGAAGGTCTGTCAATGGCCGTAACGGAATTGTGGAAGAGACCACAACGTAGCCTAATCGTTCAGGCGAAGAATGATACCGCAGTGGTGTAACCATTTCCTTCCGCGGGATAATGAGGATTAAAGCACATGCAGTCAACCTCCCACAGGGAGAAAATTCTCCACACTGGTACGGAGAATTGAACCTGGGACCCCACAGCAGAGGCAGCTATCACTGTGCTAATGGATGGACTAAAAATATCGATGTCACATTCAACACTTCCTCTAACTACTGCTTTTTGTGTATGTTTAACGCCCGCTTTTACTACTTGTAGCAACGCAGGCGATGACACTGATGATATGTGGAATGAAGATGGACCACCGGTGGAATGCGATGGAAGAACACGGAGAAAACCTGCCTCTGTGCGCTTTGTCCACCACAAATCCCACATGCGGTCGCTTGGGATCGAACTAAGGCCACCTAGATGAGAGGCAAGTGGTCTAACCACCCGGCCACGGCGCGACCCCCTAAATACTGTAAATAGGTGGTCAGAAGTAGAAATGTTTGCGACGAAAAGATGAACTTTTCTGTTAAAGTCTGTTATGTGTTGCTCTACCATATTGAGATTAAGGACCTGGTGAGACAAGAAATCCTCACAGTTGCAAGCCAAGCTCTGCTGAAAGAAAAAGCACATCCGCCTATCGCTAAAGGTTACACTGTTATTTAAAACAACGCATTTATCATAAGGAGGTTATGTGCTGCGGTCATCAGTCACAAACTGTGGACTTCAGGCAGGCGATGCATCTGCTCCATCTGTTTATTTTTCTTCTTTACTTGCACTCTCTCTCCGATAACACTTTCTCTTCTTTGTGCCTGGAAAGCTCTAGAAGTCATCCAGAAAGTATTCGTCAGCACTATAAAAAAAATCTGATGTGTTCCATTCACATGACTATCTCTACTTATTCTGCAACAAACTATTCTTACAAAAGTTTATGCTTCTATATACTTACGTAAATAGGGATAAACATTAACAGAAACTGGATAAGTAAAGTCAGATTGAAAAATTCAATGCCATAAACGGGATTTGAAACACTGATCTCCCGATCACTAGCCGGTTGCTCTACCACTGAGCTACCATAGCAACATGCCAGTATAGCATTGAATTTCTCAATTGATTCGCAGCAAACCGGGAAGTACTTTAAGCCCGGGACTTAAAGTACTTACGACATTGTAAGTCGCTTTTAGGGTTGTCATCCTACAATAATTTGAGATCACCTTGTGGTTTACCGGGAAACATGCGAGTCAATTGAGAAATTTAATGCTATGCCGGTATGTTGCCATGGTAGCACAGTGGTAGCGTAACCGGATAGAGACTAGGAGATACGTGATGGCATTATGTTATTAAATTTTCAGTCTGACTGTATTTATTTAACTCCTGTCCTACACACGGCTTGTCTGAAAAAATATTTAAATAAACATTAACAGTAATTGTTTAATTCCTTATTCTTATGGGTTTAAGGGCGGTAAGAGAATACACTAGGCTAAACTGATAATCAAATATTTTAAAAGCTGTCCTATGCGATGGCATTAAAATTTGATTATTCTTGCGTGGGCAGGAGTAGCACAAAAGAAAAACGAATGACAGCTTCCCGTGAAAAAGATGCAACTATTTTAAAATTTAAACCAGTACACGGAATATTTCGATAATTATTTCCACAAAAATAATGTATCTAACATAAATTGTGTGTTTTAACGAGATCTACATTGTTTTGTGTCGTAAGATTTTACCTAGATGATTCTTACGCTTTACCTCCAGAATGAAGAAGTCCTTTAAGGCCCAGAAAATTAAAGATATACATGTTATTTGCCATGTAAGTATATTTAATATATGGCATTTTAATCGAAATCGTTATTGTCATTCTTAAGAAAATCGAAAATTTCGAAAAATGTTCCATGTAGCAGGTTTTTGAGTTCGGTGCTCATAGACGACCTTTTTAAAACAAAATCATTTTGAATTCAGGGTCCCCTGTGTCCAAAAAGAGCATTATTAGAAAAAGCTCCATACGCCCTCCTTAATATTTTTAAGTTGATCAACGTGTGCAAAAACTTTATTTCATCATTTTTTAAAATACTCGTTATACCTTAATACTACTCTGTGGTTTCAAACAAGATATTAATATTTATTCACAATATATATTCTTGAGTATGCCTCTGATTTTTCTGTTACAGTTCCTTGGAGATTTATGGGCATATGTTTGTGCTACAATATTAGTTTCGTTTTTGAAACGGAACCGATTAGATTTTCTTAATATTTTTTATAATTTAAGGTTCACAATGATTATGATTTTCTATTTTTCAATCACTTTAGTTTTAATTTCAATATTCTCTTATGAAAATATTCAACGATTTTTAATTTTAGTTCCATATCTGTTTTAGATCCCGAGTTCTTGCATTTCAAAGCTGATATTTTTATTATTTTATCCCAAATCCTCCACACGATGACATTTTAAATACCTATGTCATTTACCTTATTATGGATCACAGTACTATTATATAACTGTAGTTTAAAATAAAATAGTTTTTAAATTGTTATCATTGTAAGGTTATAATTTGTGTGTGTGTGTCCGTATATAATTAAAGACAACAAGTCGATTAAACACTTGATATTTAAATTGGGCATCTGCCACGGATGTGACCATATTTGCAGTATTTGGAGGAAGAATATTAAATGCAATTTAAAAAAATTGCTCCATTAATATTAATTTCCTGGACGATCAATTGTTCTTAAAATTTATTGGACACTAATAATGCTGAAGTTATGAATTTTGAGATTTTACAGATTTTCCACTCATACATAATTCCTCAAAATAAATTATATTCTTACAGTATCCGGCTTTTTGAATTCGATAATCGAACAACCTTGCCGATAATTGCATTTGCATGACTCTTATATATATTTTTCGAGAAAATCCTCCACCTCTTTATGAATGACTTTAACATAAACTAGTTAACTGTATGGGTTGGACAAAGTTTTACTGCACAAGAAATGAAGATCTCGTTAAAGTAGACAATTTATGTAAAACACATTTTGTTGTTATTATTTTCGTAAAGTAAAAACATTTCCGTGTATCTCTTGCTATAGTATATTTTTAGAAGTTATACTTGTTTCAAACGGGATTAGTTTTTATCCTAGTCTTGCAAACAGAACAGAAATTCAAAACCATCAGAAGTGACCAGCTCTTAAAAATCAGATGTGTTCCATTCACATGACATTCTCTACATTGCTGTAACAAATTATTGTTAAAAAGTATATTTTTCTATTTTAGATAATCGAGATAAACATTACTTGCTTCCCTGTAAGTAGAAGGAAAATAAGGGAATACCTTAGACTAAAATGATAATTAAATATTCTAAAAGCAGGTTGACATGTTGAAATCCGTTTCTATGCAGGGCCCCTGGAGTTTATAACTTTCCGTGTGAGAAAAGTTTATTTTCAATCTGAAACAAATAATAAGAAATATCTTAGAAATGGTCAGCTCCACGAAAGAAAATTGTATGACATAAATTGTGTGTTTTAATGTGATCTATATTTTTGTGTAGTAAGTTTTTTGTCTATCTCTCACGGTTTACCAGTTACACAAAATTCAGCAAAATTCATTCAGAATAAAGAATTCATTCAGATTGCTACAGGCAAGATATACATTTTATTTTCCATGTATGTATCTTTAATATACGGTATTTTAATCAAAATCGTTAGAGCTATTTTTGAGAAAACCAAAATTTTCGAAAATGTTTTCCATATTAAGGGTAGTTTGGAGTGGGGGGATTTTTTCAAAACTTTCGTATCGCATGTATCAAGTTTAGTAGTTTACCGACTTTTCGTTTTTCGGTTATCGTATTCACAGACACATGGACACACGGACCTTTTTCTAAAAATTCCTTTTTTTTGGATACAGGGGACCTTAAAATGTGTATTTCCGGTGAAATTTTGATATGAAAATTTTGGGTGGAAGGAAATACCTTCTCTATACACTATGTACGTAGTACGTGTAGAAAAAGTAAAATTTACTATCGCTTAAGCCTGCTGTATTCTTTTACTCCCATTGTATCTATAAAGAAATATGTTATAAAACATTTTCTACCAATATGTACCTCTGTTAACATCAAGTAGATGGAAGAGTAGGCTTTCGTAAGAACGGTTTGTTCAAGAGAGGGTAGAAAAGAAAAGCAAGCCCAGCACATCAGATTATTTTTTGGTGAAATTTGTTATTAAATTTCGATTTAGCATCCCCTTAATAAGGCCTAAAACTACACTTAAATATGTAGATAGCAAAACATTGACCAAACACATTTGCAGGTTTAATTGGAATTCTAATGTTAGAGCCTTGCAGGTCTGCATTAATTATTCGCCAGAGCATCTCTAGAGTTCAATGAAAGGTTAATTCTACTTTGTTCATGTGATTGTTACAATTGCAGTGCTGGGGTATGATCTCATTGTGCTCCATACGGCCTCCTGGTGGTCAACTTAGTTAAGAAAACTAACGACTCGTAGCACAGACGTTTTTCTAACACTGATGCAATATATGTGTAGACAAGGACGCATTTCTCAGGGTCAGTGCAGTTCAACACTTGGCGGAGATTCTTTTTTATCAAACCTAAAACAAACATGTCAAAGATTGGGCTACTAAATTTCACCGGAAGTGTTCAAATTCACAAAACATCTGAACTCTTCAAGCGTCACGTGGCTGTAAACCGATCACTACAGTCTTAAACTATAACAATTATACCCATTATAACTTCACGTAAGCCCATATTTCAAATGTGTTGTTGCAGGACATGATTCTAATCATCAAAGTAAAGACCATTAGACTTGATAATCCTTAGCCACCTTTCAGCGAGGTTTGCTATCCCCAGTTTTTGGTTTTAGATGAGAAGAATTCATTGATGCCCATTTCAACAGCTTTTGTTTTATAAATTTATTCCACGTAGAAAATGGCCCATGGAACTAAATAGATGATAATCTGATTGCGCGAAATCAGGGCTATATGCTGGATGTGGTAGATGACCGATTTCTTCTAATTCCTGAATTTTGTCTTTTGTTCTTTGAGCTGTATGAGATCTCGCATTGTTCTGCTGCAAGAGAACTTTGAGCTAATGATGGGTTTGATGAACTCGTTCCTTTTGTTGAGAATAGAAGTCTGTATTGACTGCACACGAATCGCCTTCAAAATTCCACCAGATAATATAATTATTTTGGGGCCGAGTTGATTCATTTTTAACAACGTTTGCTGGCGGGTATCGTGCCACTATTTCACATTTCATAACATGTGAAAATTCTTCTGAAAAATCTATCATCCCAAGCATTACCTACAGGCTAGTGATAGAAATTCACTCTACGTTGAGCTTGATCAGGCGTCAATCCACAAATTTACAGCTTCTGAATGATTTTAAATGTCTTAATATGGTGCTGTCTAGTATCTTTTGAAGCACCAGGTTGTTCTGACAACCTCCAAGTGCTTGTCTGTGGATTTACTTCCAAAGCTCTGCATGTATTCTCAATATCCTAGAACCTGGATGTTCCAGAACGTTTGTAAATCTTTAATGTTTTCGTCCCATTATTGATACGCTGAAACCATCGTTATGTTACTCGCTCACAGACACCTTCACCTTCGAATAATTGTTTGAGCCGCGGCAGCAGCTTTAAAATATTGTCTCCAGTAGTGCTTCAGAAGGACTCTAACCTCAAAATTTGTGCCTCCGTTTTAAAACCTTATATTACCAACTGATGGCTTCCAACATGATAACAATACGAAGCAATAAACATAGCAGCATATAAAAAACTATATATAGCATTGTCAATAATAAAAACATATTTACGTACGATATAAACACAATTATGAGACAACCTAATAATATTCATATTATAACCAATTAATATTCATATTATAACCAATTAATATTCATATAAAATTGAACGTGTTCCATTCACGTGACCCTCTCTACAGCTATGTAACAAATAATTGTTAAAACCTTATTCTTCTATCTAAATTATTCTAATCAATATAAACATTAGCAGAAATTGCCTTATTACTGGCCTCCTTGTAAGTAGAATGGAAACAAGGGAATTCACTAGGCAAAAACGACAGTCAAATATTTTAAGAGCTGGTTGCCATGTGCCTGAAATCCGTTTCTTTGCATGGTCAGGAGCTTACAAATTCTTGTATGAGAAAAGTATAAGTATTTTAAAACTGAAACCAATAACAAGGAATATCTCGGAAACGTTCAACTCCATGAAAAAATGCACATAGCATAAATTGTGTGTTTTAACGAGATCTACATTTGTGTGTAGTAAGTTTTTGTCTATTTCTTATGGTTTACCAGCTATGCAAAATTCAGCAAAATTTACCCAGAATAAAGAGGTTTTCAGAGGATGTTCCCAAAAGT
This sequence comes from Hymenopus coronatus, assembly GCA_030762935.1. Taxonomy (NCBI): domain Eukaryota; kingdom Metazoa; phylum Arthropoda; class Insecta; order Mantodea; family Hymenopodidae; genus Hymenopus; species Hymenopus coronatus. The sequence goes on from CM060897.1 coordinate 38,036,820, forward strand.
TTCAAGATATACATTTTATTTCTCATGTAAATATTTTAATAAACGGTATTTTAATCAAAATTGTTACAGCAATTTGTAAGAAAATCAAAATTTTCGAAATTGTTTCCATGAAAAGGGTAGTATAGGGTGGGGGGATTTTCATTGGAAGATACTTAACTTAAATGCCAAGTATGGTATTTTACCACTTTTCGTTTTTGAATAATCGTGTTCACAGACACACGGACACACACAAACATTTTTCTAAATATGATTTTTTTGGGATACACAGGACCCTAAAACATGTATTTTCGGTGAAATCTCGTATAGAATTTTTGGGTGGAGTGCAATACCTTCTCTCTACATACGTACTCTGCACTATGTAGAGAAAGTAAAAAAGCGATTCTTGTATTTACATTACTTTATTCACGATGAAAGTTTTTCTATAAACAATTCCAAATTAAGTAATTTGGACTTGGTTATATGTACAATAACGAAAATAAAACGCAACTGCATACAGTCAATGTTTGTTACAAATGAATCAATTTGGGAAAAAAAATAAGAATCACATATATCTCTACTCCCAATCGCTAGTGGGTTTACAAACTGTCCTTAGGGAATCTTATTTTCCCATCCATTTTATTTTAATCGAAATAAGTTTTGCAGAAATAGCTGTGGTACATATATAGATAAAAAGGTAATAGTAATAATCAAATGTTTAAGAATTGGATGTTATTTGCTGGACTTAAAATTTGGTGTTCCATCATACAATCACGAGAAACAATTGAATATCAATAGAACTAAAACAATGACACTAATACTGATCTCGGTCCACTATTAAAGGATATCTCGGAAATGGTTTATGCCACAAAAATTGAATGATAGAAATTGTGTTCTAAAGGGGTCTTCGTTTCTTGAATAGTACGTTTTCAGGTATCATCTAACGCTTCTCAGCTATACAAGATAATAACTACGACATGACTTCCGAATAAACAGGACTTTACAGGCCAATCCCAGAAAAGTCAGGATATATTATTTCCTAAGAACAAGCATCTATATCATCTGCGCGTACTGACATGTACTACGAATCTAGAGCATACGTGAAAGGGAAATCGTGCAGCTTTATCTGCCGACCCCGGGAAACCACGAAAAATTAATGGGTCAAAGTGGGCAGTTGCTGGGGATTGAACTCTAGAACTTCCGAATGTAAGTCACACACGTTACCACGGTGTCACCTCACTGGGCTTCTGTTATGAGAAAAACCTGAAAAGAAGAAGATAAAGTAAGTCGCTTTACATGCTTGGAACAGTTAATTAACGTTTTTTTTAAGAAACAGAAGAATTATCTCAAATGCCGACATATATTTAAAGAATTAGCATAATACTAATTATTCAACGTGTTCTCCATTTCTTTGTAAACAATTCCTCACTTTCCTGTTCAAGTTATGGAATATAGTTTCAAGCATTGAGGGTGTAACATTCCTGAAGTATGACGTTCAGCAGTTGGTTTAGGTTTTTAGGGCATCTAGCAACTAGTGGGTCCTTCAGATAAACCCGTAGAAAAATGTCAGGTGGTGTCAAATCTGGGGATACCGGAGTCCATTAAGGGTGCTGATAATTTCATAGATTATATCTTTACATTAAGTTTAATTTTCATATCTTGCAAAATATCATCTGTCAGTGTCCCTCGCCGTCTCACACATTTTTCCGTCATACGGATCCTGTAACCTATAAACGAGTGATACCTTTAACAGTTGCAAACAAAAAAAATATAATACAATAAGAACAAACGTGAAGACTGCTTATAACATAATTGTTACACAGTGAAATATTAGTTCTTTACCACGTAGGTACAATGTACATAGTAAGCAGATAAGTTTTTGTAGAGTAACTTACTTTAACCTGGTGATCATATCGAACGTTGAATGAATGAAATGGGTGAAATTATGCTGAAATGAGCCCGGGGTCCATATAGCTCAACACATCCGACAGTCATTCTCCCAGAATTAGGAGAAAACCCAATAAAAAAATTCCTGGTAACTGACTCTAACCAAATTTCGAACATGGAAACTTTTGATTGCCAGGAGGGATATAGTATACCAATATTCAACTGGAAATGTATGCTTTGAGCACTACTGAATACAAAAATATCAAATTTAAAACAATTTGTACGTGTCTCTGTATGTGCTGTCAGTGAACAGCATTATTCAAAAACGAAAAGTTGGTTAAATACCAAACTTGGTATTTCAGTTCAGTATCTTCCAAGAATGCGACACGAAGTTTACCAGGAATATCCCCTCAATCTAAACTACCTTTTACATGAAATTTTTTTCAAAATTTATAATTTTCTCAGAAATAGTTCTAACATGAAACTTTTTCAATTTTTTTTTCTCAGAAATAGTCTTATTTTGATTAAAATGGCAAATATTAAAGATATTTATATGACAAATGAAATATATATCTTGAAACTTTTGCAAACAGCCTCTAAATCTCTCATTATGGATGACTTTTGCATGGCTAAAAACCCGTGAGAGATAGTTAAAAAGCTACTTCACAAAACAATTTAGATCTCACAACATAAAATACACAGTATGTCAAATAAATGTTTCTTTCATCCTTGTTTATTTTATTTTTGGTGTAGTAATCTTTCCGAGGCCTCCTTTGTTATTGGTTTAATTTTAAAATGCTTATACTTTCCTAAAATGGAATGTCGTTATTAGTTTTTCTTGCTCATGATCAACTAAAGGGAACGGTTTCAAAGTCATCACATAGTGATCAACGTTTATAAGATTTGACTTCCAGTTACGAAAAGAATATGCAATAAAATCATTTATGCATCTGGATTAACATGAAGTACTCAGAAGAATACGCTTGTTTATGAATAGCTTACTGAAGAATGGGTAGAGAGATTTAATTTTTACTTTCTCTACACGTACTATGTACATAATGTATAGAGAAGGTATTGTATTGTACCCAAAAAATCGATACCGAGATTTAACCGGAAATACATGTTTTAAGACCCCCAGAATCCAAAAAAAAACTTTTTAGAAAAATGTCCGTGTGTGTGTCTGTCTGTCTCTGATTGTCTGTGTTTGTGTGTGTGTGTGTGTGTCTGTGAGCAGCATAGCTCAAAAAACAAAAGTCTGGTAAAAAATAACTTGGTATTTAGGTTTGGTATCTTCCAAGGATGCGACACGAAGATTTTCAAGAAAGTCCCCCACCCCTAACTACCCTTTACTTGGAACTTTTTTCAAAAATTTTGATTTTCTCAAAATGGCTCTAACGATTTTGATTAAAATATCGTATATTGAAGATATTTACCTAACAAATAAAATGTATATCTTGAATTTTCTGGGAATAGCCTCTGAAGTATTCTTTATTCTGGATGAATTTTACGGAATTTTGCATAACTGCTAAACCGTAAGAGATGGATAAAAACTTCCCACACTAAAAATATAGACCACGTTAAAACACACAATTTATGTTATATACATTTTTTTCGTGGAGTTGATCGTTTTTGAGATATTCCGTTTTTTGGTTTCAGCTTTAAAAAACGTATACTTTTCTCATATAGGAATTTGTCAACTCCTGTCCATACAAATAAAACAACTTCAGTCACATAGCAACCAGCTTTTGACTATCGTTTTAACCCATGGTTATTGCACTTACAAGGAAGCAAACAATAAGGCTATTTCTGCTAATTCTTTCTTGATTAGCTTGAAGTAAATAGAACACATCAGATTTTTACTTTCTCTATACGCACTATGTACATAGTGTATAGAGAAGGTATTGCACTCCACCCAAAAATTCCATACCGGATTTTACCGGAAATATATGTTTTAGGGTCCCCTATATCCAAAAAAAGCACTTTCACAAAAAGGCCCGTGTGTGTGTGTGTGTGTGTGTGTGTGTGTGTGTGTGTGTGTGTGTCCGTGTGTCTGTGAACACATAACTAAAAAACGAAAAGTCAGTAAAATACCAAACTTGGTATTTAAGTTTAGTATCTTCCAGGGATGCGACACGAAAATTTTGAGAAAAATCCCCCACCCCAAACTACCTTTTACATGGAACTTTTTTCGAAAATTTCGATTTTCTCAAAAATGGCTCTAACGATTTTGATTAAAAGTTCGTATATCAAAGATATTTACACGACAAATAAAATGTATATATTGAATTTTCTGGGAATAGGTTCGAAACATCCTGATCAGGTGCTGAACAAAAGTCTACTACGATGCAGAAAATCGTATTGGGCAGGTTAAATCCAACTCCTGTTAGTACCAGTTATCTTCATGGAGGTTGAGATCGGTTGTTTGATCGTTAAAGAATGGCTCGATAGGGCTTTGTTACTCCGTGGAAACTAGGCACCTTCTTCGACACAAACCTATTCCGCTTTTGCAATCTCGGAGGAGGTAAAAACTCGTATTAAAACAGTGATATAGTTTACAGCAAAAGTGAACACTCAGTAAATATACAAATACGCATACATATATCAGGATGAAGTTGATGGAATAATAAGCTTACTTTCATAACTTAAATTGAGTGTTTTAACGGTATCTAAATGTTTTCAATAAAATTTTGACTCTCACGGCTTACAGTTATGCCAAAGTAATTCAGGATGAAGAGGGCTTCAGAAGATATTCCCAAAAATCTAATGTGTTTCATTCACATGACTTTCTCTACATCTCTGTAACAAATTATTGTTACTAAGCTTATTCCTCTATCCACTTCATGCTAATCGAGATAAATCCTAGTAGAAACGGTCTTATTACTTAGTTCCTTATAAGTAGAGCGGAAATAAGGGAATACACTAGGTTAAACCGACAGTCGCATGTTTTAAAATGTAGTTGCTATGGAATTGAAATACTTTTCTTTACATGGCCAGGAGTTGACTAGTTCCAAGTTCGAAGTATTTTAAAACTGAATCCAATAATAAGGAATATCTCGAAAACGGTCAACTCCGGAAAAAAATGTATATGGCATAAGTTGTGTTTTAAGGAGCTCTACATTTTTGTGTAGTAAGTTTGTCCATCTCTTACGGTTTAAAAAAATCATCCAGAATAAAGTGGTCTTCAGATCCTATTCTCAGAAAATTCAAGATATACATTTTATTTGCCATGTAAATATATTAAATATAAGAGATTTAATCAAAATCGTTATAGCCATTTTTGAGAAAATCAAATTTTTCGAAATTATTTCCATGTAAAGGGTAGTTGGGATGAGGGGATTTTGTTGAAATCCTTCGTGTCGCATCCTTGTGAAATGCTGAACTTAAATATCAAGTTTGGTACTTAACGGACTTTTCGTTTTTGAGCTATACTGCCCACAGGCACACACATAGATACACACGGACCATTTTCTAAAAATGTTTTTATTTGGATTCATTTCCCAAAACACGTATTTCCGGTGAAATCTTGGTATCGGATTTTTGGGTGCATTACAATATCTTCTCTATACACTATGTACTTAATAGTGTACAGAAAATAAAAATTCAAGAAACGAATTTTATTTGACATTTAAATTATTTGAATATATGGTAAAATCATTAAAACCATTTTTGAAAAAATCTAAAATTTCGAAAAATGTATATATATACATATATATAGGGTAGTTTGAGGGGGGGTATTTTCTTGAAAATCTTCCTGTCGCACGATAACAAACTTAAACACTAAATTTGGGATTTACCGGACTTTTAATTTTCGAGTTAAGCTGTCCACAGACATACACATACACACAACGCGCGCGGACCTTTTTCCAAAAATGCTCTTTTGGATTCAAAAGATGTATTTCCGGTGAAATCTCGGAATCTAACTTTTGAGTGGAATACAACACCTTCTTTATCCACTATGTAGCTCTTATCATATCTGTTATATACCTCATAGAAATGGTGTTGAACGCTTCTGTATAAGCGATGAAGTCACCAAAGCCGCGAAATGAATGACAGAAGGTTAAGTTGGTATCGGAAGTTCACTTAGGACGTTGTTTGTTAAAATGTGTGTATGGGCGTGATGGATCCGATCTTGTGCAGTTGTTGGATGATTTAATTGCGTCTACCATCTTCGTCTCGCTTGCTCTCTGTCTGCATATGTTTTTATTCCTCGTGCCACTTGGCTGAGACAGTGCACCCTTGCCACTCGTCCATCCGTGTGCTTGGAGAAGAGATGTGCTGACCACCAGTTCGCACTAGAGCAGATACTTAACTCTACAGCCACCAGGACCACCACCACCGCCGCCGCTAACAGGTACTTTACTACTTTTCAACTTAGATGATTCACTTTCCTATATTACACATTTTATGCTTCGATAGAAAAATATTTTAATTTAACCAGACTCTTTGAAAGCATAAAAAATGCTTTCATTCACAATACTTACTCTAAACATTCATTTGAAGCAGTTCTTAAAACATCTTATTTTTTTCATTTCAATTTTCTCGAAATAAACTACTTTATAAATGGTTTCGTTTCATTTATTGTTGTACATTCATACATACAAGATAAATATAGAAGGCCGAGGAGATATCAAATCTTTAAAAAGTCTTCAAAACACTTTTTCTAATCATTCGTCTGAAAACAACTCTTATTTTTTCCAATTCAATTGCCTCGAGAAAAGCGTGATTTCCTTGAATTTATTGCTGTACATCCATGTATAAAAGAATAATAGAGAAGATATCAAATTTTTAAAAAGTGAATCCCTATATTTTGGTATTGAAATTCTGTTTTAATTATATCGCGATAAACAAATGAGTTCTGACATATACTTACAAATCCGGTGTGTTCCAATCACATGAATTTCTGTACTTATCCTGCAAACAAACTATTCTTACCAAATATTTGTTATTGTATATTTTATCTAAATCATGTTAATCGAGATAAACATCAGCAGAAATGGTTTTATTGTTTGCTTCCTTGTAAGTAGATGGGAAATAAGGGAACACACTAGGTTAAAGCAATAGTCTAATCTTTTCAAAGTTAGCGCTACATGAAACAATAGCATGGCCAGGAGTAAAACAAAATAGATATGAAACGAGAGACGACTTTCCGTTTTGAAAAAGTTTAAGTAGTTTAAACATAAAAACCAATAATAAGGAACATCTCGGAAACGGTTAATTCCTCCCCCCCCAAAAAGTGGGTGTTTTAATTAGGCTTTAAATTTTTGTTGTAATATACTTTGGTCTATCAAAGTTTATACAAAAGGCATCCAGAATGAAGAGGTCTTCAGAGACTATTCATACCAGAAAATTCAAAATATATATTGAATTTTCTGGTATGAATATATATCGGTTATTATGAAAATACCTCGACATACGTAATTTTAATCAAACTCGTTAGAGTCATCTTTGAAAAACCAACATTTTCGAAACATTTTCCATATAAGGGGTAGTTCGGATGTGGGGAGTTTCGCACCCTTGCTAGATACTGAACTTAAATACCAAGTTTGGTATTAACGGATTTTTCATTTTTGAGTTATGCTAGTTGTGTGACACACATACACATCTTTTTTCTAAAAATGTCTTTTTATTATTCGGGGAGTTTCAAAACATATAACTCCGGTGATATTTCGGTATCGAATTTTTGGGTGGAATACAATACCTTCTCTATCTACTGTGCACATTGTACATACTGCAATGCTTAGCTTAAATTTATCTGTAAATGATAATGTATGTATAAATGTGAAGTTTAATAAATATTAAAAATCTGGTATATCGGCCCTGGTTTAAGTAATTAGGTACTAGGGTTATTATACGGATTTTTATTTGTTTGTACATACGTGCTAAAGAAATTAAAAATAAATTTAAAAAGTTAAACTAACATCCAGCAAATATCTCGGAAATCGTTAATGCCACACAAAAACTTTGATATACATTAACTGTTTGAACTAGATATCTATTTTTAGTAGTAAGCTGTTGTTTCTCTCTTATGGTTCTCCAGTTCTACAAAAGTATATATAATTTATTTAAAATGAAGATTTCTCACGCTGTTTGGGGGAAATTCGAGATATAAACTTTATTATAGGCATATTACTGTTTTAATCCAACTCGTTTGAATCATTTTGAGAAAATATAAAAGCCAAAGTGTTGATATTTATTGACGGTAAAATTGATAAGTAAAGGGTAATTTGGAGGGGGTGTGTTTTCTTGATATCTCTCTACCGGATCTTTGAAAGATGCTTAACTTAAATACTAAGTTTGGTATCTATATGATACAGTATTCATACTCATACACACAGTGACGTTTTTTTCTGAAATTTATATTTTATTCAGGAGTTCTCGAAATAAGTATTTCCGGTGAAATCTCGAGATATATTATTCATGAAATTAATACTTCCTTTGCTTACTAAAGGTAGTGGTAGAGAAAGTAACAGAAAACGTGTTTTTTTTTTTTATTTCTTGTTATGCATATTTGATATCTATATGATACAGTATTCATATGCATACACACACAGCGATCTTTTTTTTTTTTTTTTTTTTTTTTAAATTTCTATTTTATTCAGGAGTCCTCGATATATGTATTTCCGGTGAAATCTCGAGATATATTATTCATGAAATTAATACTTCCTTTGCTTACAAAGGTAGTGGTAGACAAAGTAACAGAAGACGTGTTTTTCTATTTCTTGGTATGCATTGCAAATATTCTCTGAAATGTTTCAATACACTTTTTGCTGTAGCTACATAGAACCAGACAGAACATGTACGACAGTTAAGTGTTTAAAACGATCAATATGCATGTTGGATTTGATATTTTGTATACTCTTTTCATAGCCTGAATAGAAACAAAAGAATTATCACAACATTTCAAATGTGTGCAGCTATGAAATAGTGGAAAATCAGATTAGCAACAGCAACTATATCGTAAACCGCTAAAGCTACAGAAAAGGTGATTTCACATCAATGGTATCTTTTAAAATTCTGTAAATTTTTAATGAAATGTGTTTTTCCGGTTATGTGTAAAAATTAAATAATAAAAAAAAAATTTGTTGGGTGTTTGAGGCGCACATTTAGTTTTGTGTACCATATGCTTAGACAAAACTATTTAGATATCTTAAAAGGGTTGCACTGTGTGTAATAAACAACTTGAACATGCATTTATATTTTTATATTTTATTATTGTTTTACTATTAATTGATGTACTTAAATATGTCTCCACAAGAGTAGACATCTCAGGGTTAGTTCTGTCATATTGCATAATTTGTCTACCCATACAATGTATATAGCAAATAGAGAAGATATAACATGCCCATAAAAATTCTGTACTGAGATGTTTACAGAAATACATGTTTTGGGAACCCTTGGTTTTTTTTAAAAAAAAGTCCGTGTATGTCTATCTGTCAGCTCGACTGTCTGCATCTGTGAACAACAAAACTCAATATCGAAAAGACCGTTTAAAAACCAAACTAAATATTTCAATTCAATATCTTTTAAGAAAGCGATTCGAGGAATTTTAGAAAAACCCCTACCCCAAAATACCATTTACATGGAAAAATTTTCGGAATTTTAAATTTCCTCCAAAATGACTAACGGTTTTGATTACACTACTAAGAAAAAAATTTACACACAAACAAAATGTATATCTTGACATTTTGGGGAATGGCCTCTGACTTTGGCATAACTGGTAAACTGTAAGAGATAGACAAAAACTTGCTGCACAAAAAATGTAGACATTGGATAGGTAGAATCAGACTTAAAAATGCAATGCCATAGCCGGGATTTAAACCACCGATCTCCCGACCTCTAGCCGGTTGCTCTGCCACTGAGCTACCATGGCAACATACCGACATAGCATTTAATTTCTCAACTGACTCGGTAAACCACAAGGTGATCTCAAATTATGTTGAGATGACAACTCCAATGGCGACTTACAATGCTGTAAGTACTTTAGGTCCCAGGATTCATAGTATAGCCAACTATTATGGTCAATTGGTATTGATTTAATTGTTTTTTCACACAAGCCGTGTGTAGGACAGGAGTTGGATATTAAACCAATGCAGATATCGTTAAAACACACACTTATATCAAATATATATTCTTAAATATTCCGAGATATTTCTTGCTTTTGGTTTAAATGTCTCAATACCCTTACCTTTCTCAAATGAGAAGCCGTTATTCGTTTTTCTTTCTTTTCTTCTTTTATATCCTGACCATACCAAACTTGATGTATTCTAAGTTCTGCAGCTTCCAAGGATGCGACACGAAGATTTTCAAAAAGTATCACCTCACCCTAAACTACCCTATAAAGAAACATTTTTCCAAAATGTTGGGTATCTCAAAAATGGTTTCAAAGTTTTAATTAAAATACCATATGTATTTCCATGACATATCAAAGTCATTAAACAACTATTAAACCCTTAAAAGATTTTACTATAGCTTTAACCTAGTGTATTCCCTTATTTCGCTTGTACCTACAAGGAAATAAGTTTTAAAGCATCTTCGCTAATATTTGTCTCGATTAGCATGAAGTAATTAGAAGAATAATCTTTTATAAGACTAGTTTATTGCAGATTGTGCAGAGAAAGTCATGTGAGAGATATATATATATGCATATTTCATAGGAAATAATCTACATGTTTTGACTTCTATTGTACCCCCCTCCCATAAAAAAACGCCATTTTAAGTAAAAGTCTGCATGCGGGTTTCTGTGGCAATGAGCAGGAAATATAACACAAAAACGAAACGTAGCGTAAATTCTAAAGCTGGCATATGGATATAGCATCTTCAAAGAATACAACATGAAGATTCATAGAAAATCCTGCTTACACGAAACTAATCTTTAAATTAAATAATAATATATTACTCGAATTATTATTGTTAAAAATCTGATGCGTTACGATAACATAACAATCTCTACATCTCTGTAACAAATTATTGTTAAAGAGCTTATTCTTCTATCTACATAATGCTAATAGAGATAAACAATAGCAGAAATTGTTCTTATTATTTGGTCCCTTGTAAGTAGAAGTAAAAAAACTAATGTGTTTCATTCACATGATGTCCTCTAAATTTAGTCAAACAAACCTTTTATTCAAAAGATTAATCTGTTATCTACATCATGCTAATCAAGATAAACATGAGCAGAATTAGTCTCAATTACTAGCTCCTTGTAAGTAGAAGGGAAACAAGAAAATGTACAGCTAAAACAATAGTCTGTTCTTTAAAAGCCGGTCGCTCTGTGAAACGATTGAAATTCCAATCTCTTTGCTTTCCAAGAGTAAACAAACGAGAAACGAGAAGAAAGATATTTTCCCGTTTGAGAGAAGTATAAGTGGCTAAAATTGAAACCAATAATCCGGAATATCTCGAAAGGGGTTAACTGTACAAGAAAATGCGTACAACATTAATTGTGCATTTTAATGAGATCTACATTTTTGTGCCGTCTCTTACGGATTGCCAGCTGTATAAAAGTCATCCAGAGTAAAGAAGTCTTCAGAGATTGGTCCCATAAAATTCAAGGTATGCATTTCGTTTGTCATAAAAATGTCTTAAACATAAGGTATTTTAAACAAAATCGTTGGAGAGTCAAAATTTTAAAAAATGTTCCACATAAAGGGTAGTTAGAGGTGGGTGGATTTTCTTGAAAATCTTCGGTCGCATCCTTGTAAGATACTCAACTTAAATACCAGGTTTGGTATTTAACCAATTTTTGTATTTGAGCTATGCTGCCCTCAGACACATATATCTATTTCTCAAAAAGCTTTTTTTTTTTATTCACGAGGTCCCAAAACATGTATTTCCGGTGAAATCTCGACATCAAATGTTTGGGTGCATTGCAATTACCTTCTCTATACACTATGTACATAGTACATGTAGAGAAAGTAAAATATATTGACTGACTTGAAAGTAGCCTATGAAGTCCTTTTCATTCTGAATGAATTTCAAATAACAGTGAAAAAGGCTTACTCGTTGAAAGAAACTTTTATTTATTACAAAAGTTTCTCCTTTTTTTTTTTTTTGTAGCAACAACGCAGCTGAAACGTTTTCTCAGATTGAACTGTCATGCGGCAACTATAAAAGAATCTTATAAGATGCTTATTTTTTGCCGTATGGGTTCATTAGTAACAAAAACCCGACTAATGATAATGCGAACGTTGTATTTTGTTTCACTATTAGGCAAGTAGCCAAGTCAATATTGCTTAATCTGAGATTATTTCTGGTTAAAATGTATCCCTTTACAGCAAAGAGTATAGGAATTTTTTTTTAATTCTCTACCACGTATATTAAGTAGGAGAAGTGTTGTATCAAAAATTCACCGGTCAGTTTGTGTTCCCTGAATCCAAAAAAAGTTTTTATGAGCAGGAACGTGTGTGTGTCTGTCTGTCTGTATGTCTGTCTGTCTGTGAGCAACGTAACTCAAAAACGAAAAGTCAGTTAAATATCAAACTTAAAATTTATTTTAATTTTTGCGCCTTCCAAGGATGCGACACGAATATTTCAAAAACATAACCTTACCCCAAACTAATCTCTACAAGAACTTGTTCAACAATTTTGAGTTTCTCAAAAATGGTTCTAAATTTTTTTTATTAAAATATCCATGTAAAACTATTTTCAGGACAAATGAAACGTATATTTGAATTTTCTGGTAATAGGCTCTAAATACCTGTTCATTTTGTATAACTGGTAAACCGTAAGAATTAGGCAAAAACTCACTAAATTAAAAATGAAAAGGACATCAGAGGCTATTCCCGAATATTTATGATACCATATATACTTATTTATTTGTCATAAAAATGTCTAAAAGAGATGGTTTAGACCCTTGTATCGAAGAGGGTAAACATAGTGGCATTATTTAGCGCTGTGGTTGGTGTGTGAGCGTTGGGTTAAGATCTTGAGGAAGCTGGAGTTTCTTTATTTTTAAGTTGTCTCTTTTTTTACTTTCTCTATACGTACTATGTACACAGTGTATAGAGAAGGTATTGCATTGTAACCAAAAATTCGATACCGAGATTTCATCGGAAATACATGTTTTGAAGCCACCTGAATAAAAAAAGCATTTTTAGGAAAATGTCCGCGTGTGTGTCTGTGTGTATGTGTGTGTGTGTCTGTGTGTATGTGTGTGTGTGTGTGTGTGTGTGTGTGTGTGTGTGGTGTGTGGGTCTGTGGGTCTGTGGGCAGCATAGCTCAAATACGAAAAGACCGTTAAATACCAAACTTGGCATTTAAGTTCAGTATCTTACAAGGATGCGACACGGAGATCCCCCCACCCCCAACTACACTTCACATGGAAAAATTTTCGAAATGTTGATTTTCTAAAAAATGGTTCTAACTACCGTTCACATGGAAACATTTTCGAAGATGTTGATTTTCTAAAAAATGGATCTAACGGTTTTGATTAAAATATCATATATTAAAGATATATACCTGACAAATAATATGTATATCTTGACTTTTCTGGAAATAGCCTCTGAAGACTATTTTGGACGAGTTTTACGAAATGTTGTGTAACTGGTATACCGTAAAAGATAGACAAAATGTTACCACACAAAAAATGTAGAGCACATTAAAACACACAATTTATGTTGTATATACTTTTTCGTGGAGTTGATCGTTTTTTAGATATTCCTTGTTTTTTGTTTCAGCCTTAAAAACTTATACTTTTCTCATGCAGGAATTTGTCAACTCCTGTCCATACAAACAAAGGAACTTCAGTCACATAGCAACCATCTTTTGCTATCACTTTAACCTATGTTACGCCATTATTTCGCTTCTACTTACAGGGAAGCAAGCAATAAGACTATTTCTGTTAATTTTTTCTCACTTAGCATGAGGTAAATAGAAGCATAAACTTTTTAACAAAAATTTGTTGCAGAGATATAGAGAAAGGTATGTGAATGGAACACATCGGATTTTTTTAGTTCTATAATGAGCCATTCATATTTTGCTGCTTTACTCAATATGATTTATTCTTCCTGACAAATAAAATAAATGTACGATTAGCATATAAGTAGAAGAGAGAATGCTTCAGTAACAATTGTATTAAACAATTGAAGGGGCACACTTCTCCGTACCTCTCGAAGGAGTTTCTAAAATACAGTGTATCACACTTTAACGGGTTGTGGACGTACACATTACAATTGTAGGCAAACTTCACAATTTACGAAACAATATCGTCACTGTGTCCTCTGCACTTTAAATGAAATACAAAATGAACAATCATGTCCATAGTAAAACAAGCGCCTACATAAAACTGGTTAAGATCTATGTACTAGAAAGGAAAGTACGATCTACCTTTTCATCTCTTTATAAAAGGCAAATAAAAAGAGACTTTGAGAAATAATATAATATCCGAAGTACAAAGTACAACAGATTACCAGAGGATCTGCAACATCTCTGCAGAGATTGCACCTGCGAAGCACAACGCCGTTGGACCACAGCAGCTCAGAGAAAAAGCTAAGTACCGCTGTTCGAATCCTAGCAATAGCAGAATTTTCTTTATTCCACTGCTGAAATCATAGTTAATTTCTAAGTTTAAAATACATATTACGTAATATTTTCAGCGAATTGTAATTGTTTAATTAAATTAATCTACATAGGTTCCTGACAAACAATTACTGCTTTGAATATTGAATGCTACGTAGATTTTATTCAGTCTTTTTAAAGTGATTTGAAAGTGGGTATATCATCTTGACTTCAAAAATATAAACTAAGCATATTAGTGCTGATTAAAGTGTATCTCTTTGAGAAAAACAAGAAAGTTAAAAACTAAACAATGGAAACTTAAGAGAGCATGCTATCTTACTGGGATTCGATGACCAGCGCCTTACCGACTCACCCAGCAGCATGTTATAGTGGACCGCTCTAGCTAACTGCATATATGAAATCAACCGAATGTTAATGAGTGGCGTGCACTACCTCAAAGATCAGACAATTTTGTCAAAATTGCAAGTCCAATATTTTAAATATCGTATTGATTGTACACCAACACCGCTTTCCTTCGACTACTGGCATACAAATAAGGCATTCCTAATGGAAATAGGACACATACGTCCTCAGTAAAATCCTGCCCTTATTTTGGGCAACACTGAAGAAACAAATGACAAACCAAAACTGCCTCTGTGGTCTAATGGACGGCGTTATGACTTTTCGACCCAAAAATCCGGCTCCAATTTCCAACTGGAGCGGAGGAATAAAATTAACTTTGAAAATTACCATCTTTGAGTCACAACCAACAATTAATTCTAAAAGCAAAGCTACCAATAAGCCGGAAGTTAAAGCAGCTAATCGACGAAAAATAAGCGCTTAGAATGTGGTTCGCTACATGCTGACCTTAAAATTCCATAT
Source organism: Hymenopus coronatus (assembly GCA_030762935.1). Lineage (NCBI taxonomy): Eukaryota > Metazoa > Arthropoda > Insecta > Mantodea > Hymenopodidae > Hymenopus > Hymenopus coronatus. Next base: position 38,052,060 of record CM060897.1, read on the forward strand.
TCTTTACATGGCGCATGGAAAAAAATCACCTTAGTACTTAGTATTTATGTACTAGTTTATTGCAAAATCCAAACTAGTATAACGAAGTTAGATAAACTTAGTACTTAAGTGCTAGCTTATTGAAAAAGCCAAACCAAGATAAAGAAGTTAAATAAACTTAGTATTCAAGTGCTAGTTTATTGAAAAATCCAAACCAATATAACGAAAGTTTAACGAAATCTAAATTTGTTTCATAAGTTACCTCTCTCTCTCTCTCGCTCTCTCTCGGCCACTCTTGCAGTCTATCAGTTATACAAAGTTGTGCAAAATTCCTCCAAATACACGTTTCATGCAAATATATGATATTTCATTCAAATTTTTTAGCCACGCTGGAGTATATAAAACGTACTGAAAATCCTTCTTTGCAAACGGTTTTTTGGAGTGGGGCTTCTGTTGGAAATGTTCGTCCGGTAAACAATGTCTGTCTATAAAATGTATTCATCCGAATTTTCCTATTTAAGTTGTGCTATTAACATGTAAATCCCTGCGTTTCTAAATCTCGATGTGGAATTTTTGGTGAAATGCGAAACATCCGTTATATACGGGAAAGAGGGAAAAAAGAAGTATAGCTGAAAAAGTAAAAAAAGCATATCCATCTAAGAATATCAATGGATAAACTCTGTACTCAGTGCCAGTTGGTGCATTGACCTCCCAGCCTTGAGTTGTTGGGCAAAAGGTTATGTTCTTATCGTAATGTCATGCATTTATCTTTCATTTCAGAATTATTTTTCGCAGACTTATATAGTTTGTAGCAAAAAGCTTTCCCTTACATAATTTATGATGTAGCATATTTTCCATTATTTTAACTTTTATCTTGGTATTACAATGTACAATTAAGTTAGAGTAAATATTAACCTATAGTTGTACTTAAGTTGGCAGCGATATTAGAATAAACATTGTTTCTTTCTTTTCATCTTTTGGTTAAATTTTACTTACGGTTAATGCTTTCATAAACATTTCCGAGCTGTTGGTAGACATTCTTTTCAAATCTTTACAATCGATTTTCAATTTGGTAGGAGGCAGTTTCTATTTCTTTTATCACATGAGGATTATACTATTTTAAAATTATGGATGTTAAAACAAGGAACAGGAAAGATTGCCTCAGCGGTCCAGTGGTCACCGATCTAGCTTCATTCCCAGAGGCCCTTGGTTTGATACCCGGCTGCGACGTGGAAGTTTCCTTTAGCTAGAATTATACTCCCCTACAGAGTCTGGAAGTATGCATGTGAGAGTGAATGTGTGTGTTTTAATAACTATAATGCTGAAAAGCTAATGTTAACAAACCCTACAGTTTAACGAGAAAATACCAGCAGTTGTTTCTAAAGCAACACCTCCGATATGACCATAGAAGTTAAAACAATTAAACAAACTTGGATGTGTATCATTCACTTGGCTTTCTGTAACTGTTCCACAAACAAATGTCTTTACAAAAGACTGTTTTTATAAACATCATGATGATTGATATAAACAGAAACTGTCTTATTTACTTGCTTCCTTGTAAGTAGAAAGTAAATAAAGGAATATACTAGACTAATACGATAGTCAACCTTTTTAAAGCTATCGCTATCTAAAACAATACAGATTTAGTCTTATTTTGAACTACTGGGAGTAAAACAAAAGGAGAAGAAACAAAAACTGACTTCCTGATAAACAAAAGTATAAGTACTTCAAAATTGAAACCAATAACAATGAATACTTTTGGAAACTGTTAACTCCACACAAAAAATATAAATGAGATAAATTGTGTGTTTTAATGCGATCTGCATTTTTTTGTGTATTAAGTTTTTGTCTATCTCTTATAGTTTATCAGTTATACAAAATTCTTCCACATTTCGTTTGTCATGAAAATATCATAAACATTTTAATCAAAATCGTTGGAGCAGTTTTTAGAAAAACAACATTTTCAAAAAACTAATGCATGTAAAGGGTAGTTGGGAGTGAGAGGATTTTCTTGAAAATCTTCGTGTCGCATCTTTGGAAGATACTGAATTGAAATACCAAGTTTGGTATTTAACCGATTTTTTGAGCTATGATGCCCACAGACACACAGACACATCCATGTACATGTACATGTTTCTAAAAAGCTTTCTTTGCTTCAGGGGTCTCAAAACATTATTTACGATGAAATCTCAGTACGGAATTTTTGGGTGAAATACAATACTTCTCTATCCACTATGTACATTGTAATACATGCTAGAGAAAGTAAAAATGTAATGTGTTCCATTCACATGACTTACTCTACACAGTTGTAACAAATTATTGTTAAAAGCTTATTATTCTATCTACTCCATACTAATCGAGATAAGCATTAGCAGAAATTATTTCATTACTTTATTTCTTGTATGTGGAAGGTAAATAAGGGCATACACTAGACTAATTCGATAGTCAAATCTTTTAAAAGTTGGTTGCGATGTGATTGAAATCCGTTTCTTTGCATTGCCAGGAGTTGACAAATTCCGGCATGAAAAAATCTGATGTATTCCATTCACATAACTTTCTCTAGCTGTTCTGTATACAAACTGTTCTCACAAAAGATTATTCTTTCATCTACATTTTGTTATTCGAGATAACATTAGCAGAACTCGTCTCGTTACTTGTTTTCTTGTAAGTAGAAGGGAAATAAGAGAATGCATTAGGCTAAAGCGATAGTCAAAACTTTTAAAAGTGGTCGCTAGGCGAAATTATTGAGGTTCAGTTCGCTTGGCATGGTCCCGTTTGAGAAAAGTTAGGCAGTTCAAAACTGAAACAAATAAAGGAATATCTAGAAAATAGTCAACTCTAAGGAAAACGTATATGACGTAAACTATGTGCTTTAACGAGATCTATATTTTCCGTGCAGTATATGTCTATCTCTTAGAATTTGACCGTTATGCAAAATTCTGAAATCTCATCCAGAATAAATAGGTCTCAGAGCTATTCCTAGAAAATTAAAAATATTCATTTTATTTGTGATGTAAATATTTTAATATACGGTATTTTAATCAAATTCATTAGACCCGTTTTGGGGGAAAATGTCGATTTCTCTCCATGTAAAGGATAGTATGTGATGGGGTGGAAATCTTCGTGTCACATCTTTGGAAGTTACTAGACATAAATATCAACTTTGGTATTTAACAGTTTTTTTTTTCTTTTTTGATTTATGCTGTCCACAGACACACACGCGGACTTTTTTTTTTCTAAAAATTACTTTTTTAGACTCATGGGACCTCTAAACATATATTTTCGGTGAAATCTCAACACCAAATTTTGGGTGGAATACACCACCTTCACTAGATATATACATTGTATGCACACACTGCTAAAGAAAGTAAAAATTGGATGTGTTCCATTCACTTAGCTTTCTAATAGTAGGTGTATAAGGTATTGTATTCCGCCCAAAATGTCTATACTGGAAATATATTTTCTAGGGTCCCCTCTATCCAAAAATTATTTTTGCTTTCTCTAAATGATACATGGTACGTAGGTAGAGAAGCTATTGCACTCCGCCCAAAAGTACGATACCGAGATTTCACCGGAAATACACGTTTTTTGATCTCCTTTATCCAGAAAAATATTTTTTGGAAAAGGTCCGTGTGTGTGTGCGTGTGCGTTCGCGCGTGCGTGTGTGTGTGCGCGTGCGCGTGTGCGTGGGCGTGTAAACACGATAACGCAAATGTCGGTAAAATACCAAACTCGGTATTTAATTTTAGCATCTTACAGGGATGTGACACGAAGATTTCGAGGAAATTCCCCCATTCCAAACTATCTTTACATGGATAAAAATTTGAAAATATTGATTTTCTCAAAAATGGCTCTAACGACTTTGATTAAAATTCCGCGAAATAAAGATATTTACATATTTTATATATTTTGAATATTCTGGAATACACTCTGTATACCTCTTCAATCTGGGTGACTTTTGCATATCTTGAAAACCGTAAGAGATAGACAAAAGCTTTCTGCACACAAAAATGTATATTTCGTTATTAATATCATAAAAACATACGGGAAATTGTGAACTACTGGTCATGCAAAGAATTAAATTTCATGCTTTAGCCTAATATTCTCCTTTATTTCCCTTCTACTTATATCAAAATAATTAGTACGTCCATTTTTGCTATCTTCTGTTTATTTTGTATAGCACGAAGTAGAGATTGATTAGCTTTTGTAATAATAATCTGTTGCAGAATAGTTATAAAAAGGCATTGAATGGAACACAACATATTTTTACATCGTAAACAAGTATAAATTGTAGGTATAAATGTGGATATATGTGTATCTTTTTGGATTCAGGGTATCCCAAAACATGTATTTCCGGTGAAATCTCAGTATCGAATTTTTTGTTGCAATGGAATACATTCTCTGTGCGCTCTGTGCATGATTCGTGTAGAGAAAGTAGAAAAGTTTGGCGAAATGCAGAGTCGTAACTCAAAGTAAAAACATAAACACACTCAAGGCTATTCTGTAATTTTCTGGTTAAGATTGTTACTATAGCTCTTTAAGTTCAAGAAGTACTAGAACCATTTTCAGCCAGTAGTAGTCCTAGCAACGAGGTCTCGGCTTAGTATCGTTAACCATAATTTTCTACCTCTCAAAAAATATTTTACGATGTTGCAGAATATCAAATAGCGCCTACTATTGGTTAGTGGCTCTAACAAGTTGTTAAAATTTTAACTAGATGTTACAGAATAGGTGTGTGTTAGCAAGCAATATGTTAGTCTGCTACTCTGTCCATGAAATCATGTTCATAACATTTAACCCTTTGTTGCCTGTCGGTACCTATAAGTCCCGCATGTTTTAAACGTAACTATACAAATAGGGTTGTACTCTGGGATTAATTTCATGTTATACTAACCTTCAGCCATAAACGACAAATAATCAAGACTGTTTTAAATTGTAAAAATATATACAAGATTTGCCTTAAAATTGCAGTGATTTGTTTAAAATAAATAAAAGAGTAAACCCACATAACTACAGTCAAGTGTAGCCCTATTAGTTTCCAAGCATCACACCGATTATTTTACTTGGGCTCTCCCCGTCCTTTACCACAGTTACTGGGATTTGAACTTGCAAAATTTGGCTTTGAATGCATGGCCAGTCCATTACCTCTCAGCTAACACTCATGGTCATTTATCTCTTTTTTGGCAGTGCCTTTGGCAGGATTATGAAAACTGATTTAGACGAATTTAAACTTTTAATTGGGAAGAAAAATATTAATAAAGGATATATATATATATTCATTTCTATTATTTTATATAATAATGTTATAGGTTTATTCCCATATATTTTTACTAGGAAAAGTGATAAAATTGTAGAAGTTGAAATTGTTATAATTCCTTGTTATTTTTATACCAGAGTAGACACTGCCTAAAAATGTTTCATTGTCTGAAAAGCTATATTTATGTGTGCACAGGGTGAAGGCGGGAGGAGCGAGGTCCGGGGCAGAATGTCTCGGACAGGTACAGGGTTCATCTTGCTGGTGTTGTTGCTGCTGGGCTTGGCTGCCAGCGTAGGACACGCCAGAACTCCGAACAAGAAGAGGCAACAGCACCTTCAAGGCAACAGGAAGAACGTCCTAAACGAGCAGCCTGACGCCAACCTGGACAATGAAGAATATGACTACGAATATGGAGAGGAGTATTCAGAGTATGACTACGACAATGGTAAGCCAGCTTTCATGTAGTGGTAGACCTTTGTGTTTCAGCTGTTCACTGCTTCTTTGCTCTAGGGAATCTTTATGAGTAAAGAAATAATGGGGCAAATAAAGGAAGGAAGTTTTCACACTTAGGTTTTTCGGATGTTGACCTGGAGGCCACTGTTCAGCAGATGTCTGTAAATTGGCTTTCCTTATTTCATTTTCAGTTTCTCTACTATCTGTCTATACTATGTAGGTTGGGGGAGTATTATATTCCAACCAAAAATTCAATAACGAGTTTTCACTGGAAATGTGTCTCTTCAGGCCCTAGAATAAAGAATGTGTGAACAGCATAATTAAATATGTTGAAGATAAATAAAATTAATATCTTGCAATTTCTGCACAAAGCCTCTGAAATCCTTTTCTTTCGTGGTAATTCATTAAGGTAGACAGAAATTTACCCTATAAAATGTAGATCTCGCCGTTTATTTGAATCAGTGCATTCTAGCAGTAACCATTTAGGCATAAGTCGAACTCCGTGGGTAGTCATTACCATGCTAGTCTCAAAACCGAAAATTGCAGGTTTAAATCTTGCGGAGGGTGATAGATTTTTTCGAACGCAAAAATCCTTAGCATGGGTTCTTTCGGAAGGGAAGTAAAACCGCTGGTCCCGTGTAATGTTTATTAGCATGTAAAAGAACCTCATATCTTGAAAGAATAAGGTTTCTGTTCAAAACTCCGCGATTTCGCGCCCGCAAGTCGTGATTTCGTCCTACAGCGTCATCTGTGGGTAACGAGGCGCACCCTCGTCCCCATGGCGCATAGTGGCGGACTCGCGAACTAGAAATTCAAATCCGATCACGGAAACATCGTGACGATGTCCTATGCTCTACTTAGGAGCTACAGGAAATTAACTAATTTAGCCATAACAAATAAAGAGAAGCGAGAAGGCATTGCATGGTTGAGAACAGGAATATGACGGTTAAAATTTCTAAAGATGAGTATCGCATAAAATCATTGTCCTATATGCGGTGGAAATGAAGGTATGGAACACACAAAATTTAAATGCAAAGCAACAGAAAAGATCTCCTCAATAAGAAATGGTTTATGTTAGAGAGAAATATGGCTATAACTGAAATGTTTCACACAAATTTTAAGAAGCTGGAGCAAAGAAAAAAAAAAACAAATGGACATGGGCAGTACACAGAGTTAACAAATTGCAATTATTGTAAAATACCTGTATGACTGATAAATAACCATAAAAGAACCATTTACGACATATTCATTGCTTTTATTTTTAATTTTGCATTACTTTACGATTTATGAGTTGGGAACTCTATTCGCTTGTTTCTCACAATGTCATGAAAAGGGAATGGAATTTTAAATCCAGTACGATCAATTTAAACAATTTAGGGCACCAATCTCTTGTATTCCTCTTGTGCCTACGACCAAATAATGAACTATTTATGTATGTTTTATGTTGATAAATATTATATACATAATATATGTGTGTATATATATTCTGAGCTTTTTAAATGCTTGATCAAATTTGGTATTTCGGTATATAATTGTCATAAGAATATTACAACCAAACGCATCACGACAGGGAAATTAAACATATATAGCCTTGTGGTCCAGTTACCACTCTAGCTTCGAAAGGAGGCTAGGAGTACCGCAAGAGCAGACTGCTCCAACTCTGCTAGTCAGAGTACTCGTGCATACGCAGCAACAGTCCAGCCCGGCTGGAGGGGGAGCATGTTGGTCAAGGCGTCATTGCGCAAAGGTGATAGTAAAAGTGTTTGCACTTCCTCCCACTTCATTCAACCCCTATGACAACTTTTCCTCAATGCTCAGCTGTATTGAAAACACCCGCGAGTTGTGAGTATTCTGCTGCTCCCTGGCGCGCACCCAAGCTGCTACAGCTTGAAATAGAACTATGTTTCTTTTACTAGAATTATTTACTCTGGAGATGTGCATGTAAATGTACGTGTTTTAATGTTTAAGAGAAGTCTTATTGTTACACTCACATGAATTTCTCTATCCATACCGTTTATATTTATAGATCTTTAATAAAAATTCTCAGAAAAAAAATTATTATTCTATATACTTTATATTAATCGATATAAATATTTGCAGAAACAGTTTCATTACACATTTCATTGTGGACCCAAGAGGGATAAGAAGGCTGAGGTGAAAGTTGATTATTATAAAAGTAGATCGCTAAATATATGTTGATTTTGAAATTCCATACTCCTTGCATGACCATGAGAAACACCGTATGAAAATAACACTTCAAAAATGACAGGATATTGAAACATTCAAACCAATAGTAAAGTATATCTTGGAAGTGGTTGATACCAGAAAAAAGTATATGAATTAAATTGTTTGTTTTAAGGAGATCTGCATTTTATGTCGTAAGTTTTTGTTTGGCAGTTGCGGTTTACCCGCTCTAAAAATGTATAAAATGTTCACTCAGAATGAAGAAGTCTTCGAAGGCTTCACAGAAAATTTATGGCGCATATTTTATGTTTTATACCAATGTTTTCAAAATCTATATGCTGTATATTAAATTAAAATATTAACAGAAAATCTTGAGAAAATATAAACGATTTTTTTCCATTCAAAGTGTAGCTTGGAGTAGTAGGAGTTTGCTGAAAAATTTTTTGGCGCAGATTGATATTTATGAGATTTTTCGTTTTGTTTCGGCTTCAGATCTTAAACAAGTATTCCTAGTGAATTTCTGATATTGAATTTGCGGGTGGAATATTGCCTATTTATTACAGGCAAGTGCCAGAGAAATTAAAATATTACGAACTAGATACATTTTAAAATTCGCCAATTAGTCATCAAGAGGGAAGAGGAAACATATGGGACCTAAAGGTTACTTCCAGGTAAAAACAAATTGGATGTGTTACACTCATATGTCTTTCTCTAACTGTACTACAAACACACTTCTTACAAAGATTATTCTTCTCTCTACAACATGCTAATCGAGATAAGCATTAGCAGAATGTACTTATTACTTAGTTCCTTATAAGTAGAAAGGAACTAAAGGAATGCGCTATGTTAAAGCGATACTAAAACGCTTTAAAATCTATCGTTATGCGATTGTCGTTGAAACTGGCTTCTTTGCTTAGCCAGGAGCAGAACAAAAGAAAATCGGACACTGTCCTGTCTATGTAAGTATTTTAAAATTGAAACCAATAATAAGGAATATTTTGGAAACGGTGATTATACAACAAAAATGCATATGATTTGCATATAAATTGTGTGTTTTATCGAGATCTACATTTTTATGTGGTAAGTTTTTGTCCATCTGTTACGGTTTAACCCTTATGCAACTTCTGCAAAAATCAACCAGATTAAGTGTTCTTCAGAGGCTATTTCCAGAAAGTTAAAAATATACATTTTATTTGTGTTGTGAATAACTTTAGTATGGCGTATTTTAACAAAAATCGCTAGAGCCGTTTTTGAGAAAAACAAAATGTTCAAAAATGTTTCCATATAAAGGCTAGCTGGGGTGGGAGTATTTTTTTGAAAATCTTCCTGTTGCATCCTTGGAAGATACATTACTTGAATACCAATTTGTATTTTTAATGTTTTTTTTTTTTATTACGGGGGTCTCAAAAGATATATATCCGGTGAAATCTCGGTATTGAATTTTTGGGTGGAATACAATACCTTCTCTATACACTATGTACATAGTACGTGTAGAGAAATTAACAAGCAGAAATTGTGTTATTACTTGCTTCCTTGTAAAGACAATAAGGGAGCACCATAGGAAAAAGCGATAATCAAATATTTTAAAAACCGGTTGCTATGTGATTGAAGTTCCTTTGTTTCTGTGGCCAGGAGTTGACAAGTTCCCGTATGAGAAATGCATTTTAAAACTGAAATGAATAACAAGGAATACCTCAAAAACGACCAACTCCACGAAAAAAAAGTGTATATGACATATATTGTGTATTTGAGCGAGCTCTACGTTGTTGTTGTTTTTTTTTTGTTTTGTTTTTTGTTGTTTTTAAGTAAGTTTTGTCTATTTCTAACGGTTTACAGTTATGTAAAATTCCACAAAATTCATCTCAAATAAAGATGTCTTCAGAGGCTATTCCCAAAATATGCTAAACATATATTATATTTGAGATGTAATTATCTTTAATATACGATTTTTAATCAAACTCGTTAGAGCATTTTTGAGAAAATCAAAAATTTCCATTTTTTTCTTGCAAAGGGTAGTTGGGCGAATTTTTCTCAAACGTTTCGTGTCGCATCCTTGGAAGATACTAAACTTATATACCAAGTTTGGTTGGTATTTTACCGACTTTTCGTGTTCACAGACACATGGACCTTTTTCTAAATGTGTTATACAGGGGGCCTTAAAACGTCTATTTCCGGTGAAATCTCGGTATCAAATTTTTGGTGGAATGCAATACCTTCACTATACACTATGTAAATAGTACGTGTAGAGAAAGTAACAAGTGAACAGTTATTGTTTCTAATCAGAGCTGCCGATTTGATCTGAAATGAAACAAAAAAGGGTCTATTTTCGTTTGCACAGTTTTTCATACTTTAGTGAGTAAACGGAAAAAATGGATTTTAGACTATTGTTGTGTTGCATATCTCAAGAAGTATAAGGGATTGGTGGACCATATAAATAAGTGCTGAAACCTTTAAAGATGGGCATTTCTAGAGCGCATCGTTTTCTGATTTCAGCCTTGAAGCCGACCACGTCATCAACTACTACTACAACTACCACCACTACAACAACCCCAAGGCCCAGACCACCCGCTCCTGGTAAGTTTTGCTTTTAGTTATTTTCAGAATCATTCTATTAGAGTATTAATATGCTTACACTTGTCATAAAGCTCCGGAACAAGCATGTGAATCCAGTAGGTACCTCTGCATTTTCAAAAAAAAGATATATATATATATATATATATATATATATATGTTACATTCACATTTTTTCTCTAGCCACTATCGTTATTTATACAGATGGGAGGTGAATAGGTGCAAATAAATTGAGTATATCTATCAAGAGTATTCCATTTTATCTTCTTACAAGTAAAATTCTCATAAATGAAGCACAAATTTCAGAGCGTAATGTGCTATAAACGGTCTTGCGTTATGATTCTCTTGCTTTTACATATATCACGCAATGGCCAGCTTCTGTGTTTAGTACAATTCGCACAGCGCCGACCTGCATTCACGTGACTCACATTGAGGAAACGAGAGACCGATTCAGTAGCAAACTTTCCTTTACATAATGGAGGCTTTACATATGCTGAATTAGCAGAGATTCATTTCATTTACGCCACAACTGGGAAATGTGCCAATGTTGCGAGGAACTGTAACATCGGCAATTTTTAAATCCATCAAAGTACATATACCAAAGGATCTTATTCTCTTAGTTTCCGATTTGAAGTTTTTTTTTTTTAAGTGTTGGGGTTTAATTTTAATTTATCGCTGTCTAAGAACAATTAGGGTGATTTTATAGTTTAACTTAACGAAGTACGAATGCTTATAGGCTGGTTTGAGTTATGCAATTTGAATAGAACATAATAATGTCATTGTTTTCAGTATTTTTCAGTTAAGCTCTGAGTATACGTTGTAAATCCTAACCAGATATTGTTGTATGAAAACAAAGCGTATAGTTGAAGTTTCAGTGCTATCGATACTCTTCCCTTACATCAAACCAGCTATAGTTGGGTAACCGTGGCAACCTATAGGAGGGTCAACCGCAGGACCTGAGAACGTCTGAGATGGGAATAATAGCCAACCTAAAAATATAGTGACATTTTCCTCATGAACATGACTTTAGAAAAAGGCGAAAAAAACTGCAAATACTGGATCTTCAAACCGTCCTCAAACGCTAGGACAATTATTACGCTAATTCACCTCCCAGTCTCTATGTATATGTATATATATGACAGCGTTGAAATTTCATACCTTTTGTATGGCACGTGAGAAACAACGAAATGGTGACCTCACTTTTAAACAATCTGATGTGTTTCATTCACATGACTTTTTCTACCTGTACTGCAAACAAATTATTCTAACAAAAGATTATTTTTCTATCTATGCTAATCGAAATAAACATTAGCAGAAATTGTCTTATTATTTGCTTCCTTATAAGTAGAAGGGAAATAAGGGAATATAGTAGGCTAAAGCGATAGTCAAATCTTTTAAAAGCTAGCTGGTCGCTATGTGATGAAATTGAAATTCGCTTCTCTTTGCATGGCTAGGAGTACAATAAAAGAGGTATAAAACGAATGTCAACTTCTTGTTGAGAAAAGCTTCTTGTTAAGTAATTAACAGTGAAACCAATAATAACACGTAAGTTTTTGCCCATTTCTTACGGTGTAAAAAAACCACACACACACACACACACACACACACACACACATACGCATTCATACTCAGTAATCGTGGAAATCCCCCTCATTTGAAAACTCTTTCGACACTGGAAATCTCTCTACTTCCTAATGGGCATAGGATTTAAAAATGTCCACAAATTTTAAAGATGGGTAAGGGGGCGCTTACGAGATTTTCACAGTTACTCGTATGTCACAATTTCAATTCCGTTTAGTTGAATAATAATATCAGAAGATAGATTTTGATACTTTTAATTACTTCCAGCTCGCAGGGGTAAAATATTCTAAAATTTAGTTATAGAAAGGGGGAGCTGTATATCGTGTTCATATCCCCACTTTTTCCTCTAGTTTTTTTTGAAATTTGTTAGAAAGTAGAACTTCTGGTATGATTTTGACAAAATTCGGTACAATAAAGTTTTAGAATCTGGCAATGATGATAGGAGGCCCTATAGCTTTCAAAATTTTCCGCTACGCTTATTTTCAATTCCTAACACTGTACAGATAAATCTTCGTACATTTATACGGTCGTATCCAACGTAAATTATAACTCAATTTCATTAGTTGAAAATGCCGTTTTTTGTTTCCTGTAAGTTTGCCATATTTAGCTCAGACACTCGATATATCTGGCGAAATGGAATGAATCGGAAGTGAGTCTTTTGAATACATATATCAAATGGGCTTTAACGCCGGCTGAAAGCAAATTTAAGTAACCATTCAAACAGTTGAGAGCTTGAAGGGTTTTCTATGTTGAAGAGGTAATCAGTGACTTTGCCGTAGTTTAGAGAAAAATCACTAAAGGAGACTAATTACGCTTTTAAATTTGGCAACTGTTTAGGATAGTCTGCCACGGTAGAATTCTTGTTCAACAGCTGCTGGCGTAGACGAGCCGTTATTTTTTGTTTTTGTTTTTTTTTTTAATATTGTATAGTATACATAATAATATATAAGAAATAGTTACAATCAATATGGTAATTGTAACTTGTATTAGTTCAGAATAACTAAGGTGGGTGTGTCGCCTTTAATTTTTTTTTTTTTTTTTTTTGTTAAATATATAGCTGACTCTGTCACAGTTCGGAACCTAAAGTCTCTATTAATGCCGAAGATCCAACGACAGAGTGATCCGTTTTTCCAATTCCCACCAATTAGAGCACAAGAACTTGCTGAAAATTATAGGGTACCTTACAACTTAAAAAAATCTGTTGTGTTCCATTCACATGACTTTCTCTACATATCTGCAACAAATTATTGTTAAAAAGCTTATGCTATTTACTTAATGCTAATCGAAAAACATTAGCAGAAATAGTCTTACTACTTGCTTCCTTGTAAGTAGAAGCGAAATAAGGGAGTACCATAGGTTAAAGTGATAGTCAAAAGCTGGTTGCTATGTGACTGAAGTTCCTTTGTATGGACAGGAGTTGACAAATTCCTGTATGAGAAAAGTATAATTTTTAAAGCCGAAACCAAAAATAAAGAATATTACAAAAACAATCAAAATTTTCCAAAATTTTCCAAATGTTTTCCATATAAAGGGTAGTTTGGGGTGGGGAATTTTCCTCAAAATCTTCATGTCGCATCCTTGGAAGATACTAAACTTATATACTAAGTTTGGTTTTTAACCGACTTTTCGTTTTTGAGTCATCGTGTTCACAGACTTATGCACACACACGCGGACCTTTTTCTAAAAATATTATTTTTAGATACAAGAGAACCTAAAAGGTTTATTTTCAGTGAAATCTCGGTATCGAATTTTTGGGTGGAAGGCAATACTTTCTCTATACGCTATGTACATAATACGTGTAGAGAAAGTAAAAAAACTAATTCACTGAGACCGTTTCTAGCAGAATTTGAGGGCATTTTTAATACTTAGAATATCGAGTTGGTAGTAATGAGCTGACTTGTTAACTAATAGTTGCTCTTCAAACTTTAAATTAATGAACTGTTGATTAAATTTTCAGGAAATTGAAAGTACTCCTACTATTCTATGATTAAATCCCTGTTACTAAGGTGATTGCACTAAATATTTTAGTACCAGACTTTATAGACTATCGGCACCTATAGTACAGTTTCATGTACCTGATATTTGGTACAGCTTCCGGTTGTAGGCAACTTCGAGATTGACTGTGATATTTGGTTGAGTTAGTCCTTAATAATGCTGTCTTCGTTACATTATCTCGTTTCGTTTCGTAGATGACTTACTCTCCGTATATTTAGTACTGATTGGGGGTCAGAAACCACAGAATGGAGAACCTGTTACGAGGGGTCGGTCCATACATAGGCATGAAAGTAAGGAAGAGGATGATATGAAATGCAAGCGAAACGGATGATTGGAAAGGTGATGATGGAGCAGTTGGTATAATGAGTGGCGGGGGAAAATGGGGAGAAAACACGCCCAGACGCCACTTCGTCCACCATAAAGCCCACATACCCTTGGGATCGAAACCGCCTAGATGAAGGCGAGCGGTCTAACCACTCGGTCACGGTGCGGCCTTACATTATCACAAATAAATAAATTCGTTTCTTAATTAATGAATTTAGTAAAATCTGTGAAATATGGAATCTTGTTGAAATGTATGCCAGCAATACTAGTAACATTTTTGTCATGTATTAAAATTAAAGCTTGCACATTTGTATTTATATTCTTCTTTTACTATTCAAAGTTATTAGTCTAATAAAAATGAGAATTTTTAAAAATGTTTACATAATAAATTAAATTTTCCGAATTAAATGAGTTTACAAATAGATTTGTCATATTACATTACTTTCTCTACACGTACTATGTACATAGTGTATAGAGAAGGTATTGTATTGCACCTAAAAATTCGAAACCGAGATTTCACCGGAAAATTTCCGTGTGTGTGAGTGTGTGTGTGTGTGTGTGTGTGTGTGTGTGTGTCAGTGGGCAGCATAGCTCAAAACCGAAAAGACCGTTAAATACCAAACTTGATATTTAAGTTCAGTATTTTCCAGGGATGCGACATGAAGATTTTACTCTTTACATTGAGAAAATTCCAAAATTTTAATTTTCTCAAAAATGGCTCCAGTGATTTTAATTAAAATGTCTTATGTTAACATCACAAATAAAACGTACATCTTGAATTTTTTGGGAATGGCCTCTGAAGACCTCTTTATTCTAGATGAGCTTTATTGAATTTTGCATAACTGGTAAACCATAAGAGATAGACAAAAACTTACTGCACAAAAAATATAGATCTCGATAAAACATACAATTTATGTCATGTATATCTTTTTCGTAGAGGTGGCTGTTTTCGAGATATTCCTTGTTTTTGATTTCAGTTTTAAAATACTTAACATACGAAACTTGTCAACGTTTTGCCACGCAAAGAAACGGATTTCAATCCCATAGCAACCACAATTTAAAACATCTGACTGTCGGTTTAGCCTAATGTATTCCATTATTTCCCTTTCACTTATTGGGAACTAAATAATAAGACCATCTCTTCTAACGTTTTAGCATAAAATAGAAGAATAAGCTTATTAACAATAATTTGTTACAGAGATGTTAGGAAATTCATGTGAATAGAGCATATATTTTTTTATAATAATTTTAATTATTGAAGAAAAACTCTTACACTTCCTACTTCCTAAAGCTCTTGATTTTTCAAAATTTGATAGGCTATTTCTAAACATTACTTTAAACTACATTTGAGAAGAAGTATTAGAAAAACATTGCATCGTGTGAAGCATTTTGAATTTGCAAAAATGTTGGAAAAAAGTTTGCAAGAAAATAATCTTTAAAGTTGGGAGAGCCTTTTAATATGTATGCGTCTCCCATTAGTTAATTTTAGTAAATGTGTGCAAAGTAGGAAAACGATGTATTTTCTTAAAGTTATGAATTCATTTTATTTTATTCTGACAAAAAATAGTTTTTTTGTTTGTCACAAGTTTACTTTCTTTACACGTACTATATACATAGTGTATAAAGAAGTTGTAGTATTGCACCCAAAAATTGGATACCAGATTTCACCGGAAATGCATGTTTTGGGTCCCTCTGAATAAAGAAAGCTTTTTAGAAAAATGTGTGTGTGTATGGGTGGGGCAAATATAGCTAAAAAACGAAAAGTCCATTAAATAACAAACTTGATATTTAAGTTCAGTATCTTCCAAAGATGCGACACGAAGATTTTAAAGAAAATCTTCTCATCCCTAACTACCCTTTACATGGAAAAAAATTCGAAATGGTTGATTTTCTCGAAAAGACTGTAACATTTTTTTATTAAAATCTCTTATATCTAAGGTATTTTTATGACAAATATATCTTGAATTTTCTGGAAATAGCCTCTAAAGACCTCTTCTAGATGACTTTTTCTGAATTTTGCATAGCTCGTAAACGTAAGAGATAGACACAAAATATGTAAATCTCAAAACACATAAATTATGTAATATACATTTTTGTTGTGAAGTTGATCGCTTTCGAGATAATCCTTGTCAATGGTTTCAGTTTCGAAATGCTTAAATGTTCTATTCGGGAACTATCCATTCCCGGCCACGCAAAACAATCATATTTGATTGTTGGTTTAGCCTATTGTATTCTCTTCCTCTTATAAATAACTAAGTAATAAGCCCATTTCTGTTAATGTTTATATCGATTAGCGTGAAGTAGATAGAAGAATACACTTATTAACAGTAATTTATTACTGAGAAGTAGTGAAAGTCATGTGAATGGAGTACATCAGATTTTTGGTCAAATTTTACAGAAATACAGAAACTCTAAGCCTGACTTCTCACCCGGACGTCCCGGGTTTGATTCCCGGCTGGTTTCTAATGCAAAGCCCGTGATATGACCTTAGATGTTAAAGGGGGCTATATAAATGAAACAAATAAATAAAAAAGTAATAAATAAAAAAAAACTCTAAGCCTCACAGTTTGTCCTGGGAAATGTCAGAGCAAATGCTAGTAAAACATCAATAAGAAAAGTCAAAACAAAAAGATAATGATACAAAGTAGAGGAGAGACATAGAAGACCGGGAGCTTGGACACGTGCTATTTAGCAATATAAATTAAGATTCTGTGATGACGCCGCTTGAAACACAAAAAAGGGGTGTGAAATGTAACATTATTTTAGTAACTTAAGTAGAGACAGGACAAGTGTGTCCTCAAGGCCAACTTTGCTTGCAACTTGACACGATTTGCAAGGATCCGCGTGTTGCACGACTCATTAAAATCCTATGCGCAAGTGCACTCTCTCTAACCAACGTTACGCTACAAAAACAATTCCTATTAAAACTTCTCATTATGCGTTGTAAATTATACAATTCACAAAATGACTATATTTACATTCACAAAATTTTCTCTAGCCATTGTCGCTTTATATATCTGCCATAAACTAGTCTTACAACAGCTATTTTTCTATCTACTTCATTTTAATCAAGATAAACGTTTTAAAGAAATAGTTTCATTAAATGGTTCGTTGTAGGCTTAAAGTAGATGCAGGAGACTGAAATGATACTTACATTTTTATAAAAACTATAAGATATCCTTGTTGAAATTTCATACTCTTTGCACATCATGAGAAGCAAATGAATAATAATACTTCAAAAATTACTTAAAAATTCAAACCATCCACAAAAATTATGATGCGTTACACTCACATGACTCTCTCTCTAGCTGTTCTACAAACTTGTTACACAAGATTATTCTTCTTTCTACACCATGCTAATCGAGATACCTAATTATTAGAAGATAGAAAAATGTTTTATTGTTTAACCTTGTCATTAGAAGGGAACTAAGGGAATACACTAAGCTAAACTGAGAGTCAGATGTTTTAAAAGCTGTCATGCGAATGGCATTGCAAATCGCTTCTTGGCTTGGCCAAGAGAAGAACAAAAGAAAGACGGACATTTCCTGTCTGACAAAAGTATAAATTATTTACAATTGAAACCAATAACAAGAAATATCTCGGAATAGGTAACCTCCACTACAAAAATGTAAAGGACGTAAATTGTGTGTTTTGAGATCTATATTTACTGTGCAGTAAATTTTTCTCTATCTCTTATGGTTTAGCAGTTAAGTAAATCCATCCAGAATGAAGATGTGTACTATTCCTAGAAAATTCCAGATGTAAATTTTATTTGGAATGTAAATATCTATAATATACGGTATTTTAATCAAAATCGTTAGAGCCATTTTTGAGAAAATCAAAATTTTCGAATATTTTTCCATGTAAAGGGTAGTTTGTGATGGGGCAATTTTCTTTAAAATCTTCGGGTTGCATCCTTGGAAGATACTAAACCTAAATACCAAGTTTGGTATTTAACGATCTTTTCGTTTTTGATCTATGCTGTCCACAGACACACATACTCACACAGAGACCTTTTTCTAAAAATGCTTTTTTCGGACCCCAAAACGTATAGGTATTTCCGGTGAAATCTCGACATAAATTTTTGGGTGGAATACAATACTTTCTCTATCCATTAAGTACATTGTGCATACAAGGTTAGAGAAAGTAAAAATGTTTTTACCGTAAAAATGTTATTTGAAATAGATTGCATGTTTTAAACAGAACTGGACTTTTGTGTTTTAGGTTTTGACTGCCTTTTATCATTTATCAGTTATGAAGAAATAAAACTGATTTAGATTAAAATGAATATCGCAGGCTTTTCTCAGTAAATGTGAAGTATATATTTCATTCGTTATGCAAGTATTTAAACATTCTATGGCGTTTTGATCAAGATTGTTAGTCATGTTTTAGAAAATAAAAAATAAGGAAAATTTCTCCATGCAATGAGTAATTCACATGACGGAGCTGGAGTTTCGTTGAAATGTTTCGTGTCATGCATATCCTACGAAAATACTGAACTAAATTACTAGGTTTGATATTGTTCCGGGATTTTGTTTTGGGCTGTGCTGTGTACTAGCGGCGTTCAGCGGGGAAATCAAGGCGCAGCAACATGAGCCTTGCTGCATATGCAACCAACAAAACGTATAAGTAGGATGGAACATCTAGGTAAAATTCATTCGGTAGTACATGTTTCAGACACTGGCTGGGATGGATGACATTGCTTAATTTATGTAATTCATTCAAAACTAGCCACTGGCTTTCTGATCCTGAGGTCGTGGGTCAAACCCAGCCCAGACCAATATTTTAAGAGTGCTTAAAAGCGACAGCCCCATATCAGTGGGTTGACTGACATACAAAAGAACTGCGGGACGAAATTCTGGCACTCTGGAGCTCTTGACAATTAAGCCAGTGAATTTTCTATTTATTTAAAATAATTCAGAGTATGCCTTTATTTATATAATATAGCGAAGATTGGAAAAGTGTTCTATAAAAGAATGATGGTGTAGTTGCACCCAGACCAGTAAATGTCGTTGTTTTTATTAATTTACTACAGTTAAAATAATCAATAAGTACTTTGCAATTCTTTCTCTTTGGAGATAGAGTTTCTAATGCCTTTGGGTATAATACAGAGAAAGAAGGATACTTTTTTGTTAATTTTGAGATCTTTATATGTCATAACGATTTATTAATTTACACGTTAATTTCAGGGTTCATGAACAGCAATTATTTTTCATAAAACTAGTTAGATTTATTTATGCATGTGTTTATATAAAATATATTTAGCATGGTCAGTAAGAAATAGTTAGCTTACACACACATATATAAGAATAAACTAATAATGTGTATTTATTTCCCGTACATAGGAACAATAAAGTGGGCTAGGCACAAAAAATATTTGCGGTGGCCCATGAGTTTGATTATCCATTCTCCGACAGTCGTACAGAACTTCTACCTGTATCTGAAATATCGTGTATAGGAGTGAGAGAGATAGTAAACGGGGGGCGAAATCAAACAAACGCAGCTAACACTGAGAAAACTTATTTCAAACAAATTATACACTTCAACAAGCTCTCAATTTTTGCAATTGTAAGACTTTATCTATCTCTTTCGATCTGCCTTTTGTTTTCCCCCTTTCATTTATTTGTCTACAAGCACTATACAGGCATAGACAATGTCTGGTAAAAGCAGTACATTAGCATTGTCACAATAAATTACAAACTAAGGTCACAAAAATTATCATTATAATATTCATGTATATTCGATTAACCATGTATATACTCTACACTTAAAATTCTTCATATTTAAACATTTAACACTATCAGGAAAGGTATTATACAACTTAATACCTAAGTATACATATAACTATTCTGAAATTTTGTTAATCTATAATAAGGAACGTTTACATTGGGCCTGAATCTAGTACTATAACTATGAATATCTATCCTCAAAACGTGAGGCATGTTTAAATACTAAATTATCTAAAATATAAAGATTGTAAATGGTTAAAACGCCTAGTTCAATAAAGAGGAGTCTACATGTGGTCGAGAAAGTAATAAAGACATAGACATTCACGTTCTGTCACTAGGCATAGGAATTTCTAAGCAATAAAGCCTGGATGAAGGGAAACAAAGCTACTGGACTTAATGTAATGACGTCGCAGTTACATTCCGCGTACTGTCAACGCTTGCACACACCAAACCGGTTTACCGGCCGTCAATGACTCATTTTCGGTATTGTTTAGATAACTTAAAGCCAACTGCTTAGAAACCTCTTTGTCTATCTCCCACATTATGAATAGTTGTATAACGTATACGTTTAAATTGATTGTTGATTTTTTATCTAATTTCAGCGCCGACACCGAGGCCCTCGAGGCCGGTTCGCCCACCATCGCCTGAGCCATATGTTCCTCCCCCTGCACCAACAACACCGCAACCTACAACAACCACAACAACAACAACAACCACAACACCAGCTCCACCTGCTTCAACTCCGCCGCCAGCCCAAGTTCTAGAATCTGCATCTCGAGTCAATCCGGACCCCAGAGGTAAGTATCTCTCCTAAACATCTTAGAAGTATGTAAGCATTGTTTAACGTCCCGGGCCAAACGAGACGCAGGTTCCCTCCAGTTTACTGAGGAGCTGCGATAGCGAAACATTATATTTCAAGCCAGCTTGCAACATTTAACAACTATATTCAGGAGTTTGTAAGATATTTTATTAAATAGTCCCCAAGTCGTACAGTTTTAGCAGTATTTCCATATAAATGATCTCTCTTACATTCGAATCGATTTCAAACAAATTTAATCTAGGAATATATCCTCCTTTTTATTTAATGACACCCTAAAATTTTAAGGGTCAGATACATCTAAGGGCTGTAAAGTTGGTGGTTACCTAATGCTTGTAAACTCATTTTTGGTGCATCTACCCTAAATGAACTTCTAAATACCGTAAACTTTAAACGGAGTTGTTCTGCCGATCAAAAACTTTACAAGAGTTACATCGGAATAAAATGGCGGAGCTGCTGAAAGAGATCATTTTCAAGACGAGCTATTGCACATGGATTATTTAATCAGCACAATGAAGAGCGAACGTGACCTCTTGTACATGAAAGAAGTGACGCATTCAATGGCAGAATGATGGGAAATTCCATGAAAGGCACAGGTCATCTAAATTAATAGTGCTGTCACTAGCCAACAATTGAATGAGAGGTTAGGGTACCCTACTCAAAGAAATCACCCAATCAATATAAAGTGGCTGTCCCAGAAATATCCTATCTGACATATAAATAGCAGTTGTTCTTTCAAACAACAACAGTGGTAAAAAGTACCAACCTTAGAAAGCTTAAGTTTGAAGTTTAACGAATTTATATTGTTTAGCATTTGTTTGGTAGCCATCATTAGTAAATGCTCTCAATTGTAAAGATAATAAAACTGGTCATCGTTATGTTATACAACATTTTCATTTGAAAAGTCTTAGTCCAACTAATATTAAAGCTAATCTAGATTCTACTTTCGGAGCGTCTGCTCCTTCGTTTACAACAGTGAAATATTGGGTGGCGGAGTTTAAGCGCAGCCGTAGGAGCTGCCAAGACGAACATCGCAGTGGTCGACCAAATGAGGTTACCAGTCCAGAGATTGTAAAGATAATTCACAAAATGTATTGCATGACCGTTGACTGAAAGTGCGAGAGCTAGCAGACATTGAAGGCATTTCAAAAAGTTCTGTACATCGCATACTGACTGAAAATTTGTATATGAGAAGGTTATGTGCCGCGTTTGCTCACAATAGAACAAAAACAACGTCGTGAGGATGTTTCAGTCGAGTGTTTGGCAATGTTTTGCTGCAATAAAGCTGAATGTTTGTGTCGATTCATAACAGTAGATGAAACTTGGGTCCATCACTTCACATCTGAGACGAAGGAACAATCAAAACAGTGGGCTGGAAGGGGATAATCGGCTCCAAAGAAGGCGAAGACAGTTCCATCTGCAGGCAAGGTCATTGTGTCAGTTTTCTGGGACGCACGCGGGATAATTTTCATTGATTATCTCAAAAAAGGAAAAGTGGTCAATATGAATATTATGCGAACTTGTTACAGCGTTTGGGTGATGAAATCGAGCAAAAACGGCCGCATTTCGCGAAAAAGAAAGTTTTGTTTCATTAAGATAATGCACCAGTTCACAGTCCACTGTCGCCATTGCCAAAATCAATGAGTTAAAGTGAATTGCATCCTCGTGCATTCTATTCGCCAGATTTAGCCCCCTCTGATTATTTTCTGTTTCCAAACTTGAAGAAATGCTTTGATGGTAAACGATTTGCCAACAATGAAGAGGTGGAGTCTGCAGTTGATGGCTATTTTGTACACCTGATAGTTCTCACTATAAACAACAGGGTATCGAAGCTATTGAACATTGCTGGGAAAACTGTATCGAGCTGAAAGGAGTCTGTACAGAGAAATAAAGATGTTTTTCCCCAAAATTTTTGTGCTTTATTTGTTAGGTCAGGTACTTCTGGAACAGCCCTCGTATGCAATGAATCGAGTACTTGCAACATTATGATAACTTTCTTTAAACGTTTCTTCAACTCAGTCTTGCTTACTCAGTTACGGTATCTAAATAATGAACTACATACATAAGTTGGATAGGTAGATTCAGACTGAAAAATGTAATGCCATTACCGGGATTTGTACTACGGATCTCCCGATCTCTAGCCGGTTGCTCTGCCACTGAGCTACCATGGCAACATGCCGGCATAGCATTGAATTTCTCAACTGACTCACGTATTTTCCGGTAAACAACAAGGTGTTCTCAAATTATTTTGAGATGACAACCCCAATGGTGACTTACAATGTTGTAAGTACTTAAGTCCCAGGATTCATAGTACAGCCAACTATTATGTTCAATTGGTATTGGATTATACTATGAATCCTTGGACTTAGTACAACATTTGGCAATATGGTTGTTCAATCTGGGTTCTGCTTCAGCCAGCCAAATCAAAGAATCAAACCATTCAGAACAGTGCCTTAAGTGTATGGCAGGATTGCCATGGTAAGTGCACAATAAGGTTCTGCACGGCGACTTAAGACTTGCAGAGGTAACGACTTTCCGCCACATGAATTACACACGACTTCAGAGAACTTTAAAAAAAGCATCATAACCCTCTGATTCATGAAATACCAGACTGTTTACCGCCTGATCCACCGCTAAAAAATACTAAAACGTAAACACCACATGGACTTGCACATTTAACTACAAACATCCTCAGGCTTATCATTGAATAAGAACCTGAACACGGTTCTTGCTTTGTATTTTTTGAATTCAAGATATATGAACAACTACAATGTTGGTTGGTTGGTATCTAATGTTGAGCAGTTGGCAGTGAAGCCATTCTCTCTCTTGCTTTCCAGTATTTTGAATATATGTTGACTAAAGGTTAGGCAGCGGAGTAGGTGGTTTCCATCCATATCTTCTTTAAGTGTACAGAAAGGTCACAGAGGAGATCTCATTATACCAATCCTCAATAAATGTTTATTGAGACACAGTCATGGCTTGTTAGGAGTCTAAAAGTTGCTACAGAGGATTTTCTTGGTAGTGTAGTGATTCTAGATGTGTTATTACATAAATTTTCCAATGGTTTTCCTTTTGTTTGCAATACATTGACTTCTTTAATTTTTTTTCACTATATATTGATATAATGACTCTTTTGATAGAGTGATAACTTATTGGATCAGATGAGTTTGATGCAATTTCACTACATTTCTTGGCTAGAAAGTCAACTGTTTAATTACTCTGTATTCCGCAATGTGCTGGTATGCATTGAAGTATTAATCTTTTATGTGCTAGTATCCATTGAAGTATTAATCTTTTATTTAAATTGATTAGTTGTTTTATGATTTTGCGGCATTCTGCAACATTTAGGTTATTAAGTGTTACATCAGATGTTATGGGTATTATAGCTGCTTTAGAGTCAGATAATAATACAACTTTTTCAAATTTATTTATATGAATTAGTAGGTTTTGTAAGCTCTGAAGTATTGCCGAAATCTCTCCATCAAAATTTGTGGTATTTAAACTTAATCTTTTGTAGAAAGAGAGGAGAGAACATGTTGCATCTGCGCCAGTACCACTGTTATTTGATCAGCTGGAACCGCCAGTATAAACATGTAGCCCTTCATTGCAGGCTATCTTAAATTTATTATTTTTAATGCCATTAGTTTCAGAACACACGAAGAGGTTTCAGATTTTGTAAATTCTTCAGCTTAAGTGTAGATAGTGCAATATCAAATAGTTCTAACGGGTTAGTATTTGTTTTGTATGTTTTCTTTTAAGTAAGGAAGTTTTAATCTATGTTTGATTTCTTTGTCTTTAGTAAGGAAACTTTGTTGAGATTTTAGGTTTACTTGTGGTTTCTTTTTTCCCAGTCATTATAAGGTCGTCTGATTAATGTTTCATATTGTATGATGGCTGCTTGTTCAATGTCAAATTCAATTCTTGGATTATTTTTTTAAAATTTGTAGAGCAACTACAGGAGTGTTTTAACAGCTAGGCGAATAATTTGGTTTTGTACAATATTAAGTTTTTCTATATTTTCAGTTATTAATATATCCTCACAATATTTAAATGTTGGTTTAATATACATCTTGTAAAAAGTGTTTCAAGTTTGTGTAGTGCTTCCCCATATCTTGCCTGCCAGTTTTTTTTAATAGAGGTAATTTTTTCGTTTTTTTTTTTTTGTACATATTATCAATGTGGTTTTTTTTCATGTTAATTTTGCATAAAAACAATACCTATATATTTGGCTTCACGTGTTTCTGTGAGAGTTTTTCCTTTTAGTTGAAGGGAAATATTTATTGGTTTCTTCCTTAGTTAAATAGTTGATAATTTGTTTTCTGTTTATTAATTTTCATTAAATTATTAGATGTCCAGTTCTGTAATGTTGTCAAGGACTGTTGCGCTATATTTATTAACTGTTGATTCTGATTTATCGGTTTAGAACTCCATAAGACTACATCATCTGCAAACATTAAGACTTTTGATTATATGCTTTGTAATCGATATGGAAGATCATTGATATAAATATTAAAGAGTGTAGTACTAAGGATACTGCCTTGAGATACGCCATGGTATGCCTGTTGATATTTTGATAATTTATCATTATATTTGGTAGCATTAAAGCGTTGCGTAATGAATTCACCAATGTAACATTTTTCCTTGGATTAATAGAATTTTAAGTTTATCAAGTAGTGTACATCTCCAAATACAATCAAATGCTCCTTGAAAGTCAATAAATATTGCTAGAGTGTCTTCTTTTTTATTTTAATGTCTTGACTAAGATAAAAAATGTATACATTTGTTGAACGTTATTTTCTAAATCCTGCTTGTTTAGTTGAAATTAAATTATTTTTTTCTAGAAACTAATTTAAACGATTGGAAACAATATTTTTCTATGATTTTTGCTAATACGCCGGTAAGTGCTATTGGACGATAGTTTGAAATTTTTTCCGCTTGTACAACTACAATACATTCAGTTATACAATAAAGTTATCTTATGAGAAGAAAAGATTCATCACTATTAACGATATTCCAAACCAAATTTGAAGAGTCGCCTTGAAATTTTCTCAGTTTTTTTCCCTCACAAATCAATGTGTTGGTTTTTATTGGGAGTCAGTTTATATGAAATCCATCGACAACGTTTTCTCACGTCGAACTGTTGATGTAAAATATTTTGACTATACCAATGCACAATTTTGTCCTAATCAATTCATAAGAGGTATGTCTTCTATCTGCCAGTAACAGCAGTTCTTAGACGTTCTTCACGAAATTCATCACTAGGAAAAAAATTGATATCTTTTGAATTCGCTTTACCAATTATTAATTGTTGCTTTAGGTGGGACTTCTTCCAAAATGCATTTCTAAGCCGATATTCTCAGTATTTAGGCGAGGGTTTAAAATCGTAAAAAAAAAACATAGCCCGCAAACGTTCTTCAGTCAAATCCAGTTTTGGGTGAACACAAAAATTCTTAAATGATGATAATTAACAAAGTATTATAAAAAATCGAACAAGTTATACAAATTTGGCTCGCAAAACATAGAAAGTATCTGTCAGTATTTATTTTTAGAAATATGGCATTCTGAAAATGCTGATATGATGTTAGCCCTTGTATGAGCTTGTGCATGTTGCTTGAGGCTAAGCTTGCAGAGTAGTGTTGTAGTGGCTTGTGGCTGTGTGTGATTGCAGAGCCTGGTGGGTGCACGTTCGAAGGCTTGCAGCACAAGAATGGCGAGACCTGGAGACCAGACGCATGCACCATGTGCCGTTGTGAACAGGGTCGCGTCGACTGCAATCACATGGAGTCCTGCACCTCTTCAGGTCCTCATCTACATCATCCGTAGTCTTAGAGTTCTCGCCAGGCATGCTGCATACTTTAGTTATAAGTGACGTAGCTTCAGCATCTCTTACAATTATGAAAATGGTGACATTCACCTTTTTTTTAAGATTTTTCCTCGGTGCACTAGAAACATGATACATATCATTTAACGCTCTTTTATTACTCTTAACATCCCATCGGACAGGTATTTTATTGTAATGTATTGGTATCTGGATTGGTTACGTCCATATTTAGAGTTATCTTCTTCAAATATAAATATTTTATTTTTTTTATTTTTTTTTTTTTCCATTTTGCATCACAGCTAAACATTCAACAACTTCAACAAATAAGCATGATTTGTTGTGCATGCTCTTAAAGTAATACTTAACATTACTTTGTGCCAAAAATAGTTGAATGAAAAGCACTTGAAAGAATGTAATTACCATAAATTTTAAAAAAAATATATGCTGATGTACATTCATAACACTTTCAGCAAATTCAGCCCATTATTCAGCAAAGTATTCTTTTAAAAAGGTTATTTTTAGCATCTGTCTCACTATAAACATCTGAAGAAATACTTTTACAGATATTTCCAAGGAATTGGGGCAGTAATGTAGGCTTAAACGATAGTAAGTGCTTAAACAGCCGAACGCTATGTGCTGGCTCTGAAATTCCGTTCTCTTTCCTTGACCAGCATAAAGAAAACGAATAATGGTTTTACATTTAAAAAAAATTATAAGCATGGAAAACTGAAATTAATAACACCAAATATTTCAGAAATGGTAAACTCTACCAAAAGGCGTGTTTGGCATAAATTGTGTGTTTTGACGAGGTCTGCATTTTTGTGTAGTAAGACTCGCTCTTACAATTTACCAGTTATATGAAAGTCATTCAGACTGCCTCCGTGTTCGAGTGGTGAGTGGTGACTTCTCACCCGGAGGTGCCGGGTTCCATTCCCGGCTGGGGCGGGGAATTGTTATTTAACCAGAATTATTCCCTCTCCCCCACAAAGTCTGGTATGTGAGAGTGAATGTGTTTGTGGAAAATAAAACTAGTTAAACCCAACATAGAGAACCTACCGTCAACGAGTTGTTTCTAATGCAAAGCCCCCGATATGACCTTAGATGTTAAAGGGGACTATGTAAATGAAACAATAAAAAATTGACTGCCTCGAGTGGTCAGCGAGCTGACTTCTCACCCGGAGGTGTCGGGTTCGATTCCCGGCTGGGGCGGGGAAGTTTTCTTTAACCAGAATTATTCCCTATCCCCTATAGAGTCTGGAAGTATGAATATGAGAGTGAATGTAAGTGTGTTTAGTAATGCGAAAAAAAAAATAAGTCATTTATAATGAAGAGGGCCTCAGAGGTTATTCCCAAAAAATTCAAGATATGCATTTCATTTGTCACGAAAATATCTTAAGCATGATATTTAAACAAAACCAATAAGACTATTTTGATGTACCTTTTTATAAAAATGTTTTTTTATTTGTTTATTTTTGGATTCAGAGGGTCTCACGCTTTTTTTTCTTTCTTGGTAAAATCTCGATATCGAGACATAGTACTTGGTAGAGAACATAAAATTAGTTAACAGAACTGTTGGTCAACTTGGAGAACTAGCACCTCTGAACTTTTGGTTCATTTACTTGTATGGTACATAATGATTAGGCCAAAGTCAATTGGGATAAAAATAGCGAAGGCTCAGTATAAAAATAAACAGCAGAAATGAGCTAATTTCCATTAACGTTACTTAGTGCAGATTAAAGACATTCACAGCTGGCGCTGGATTGAGTTACTCATTACAACCACCGCCAAAGAGATGCCATCGTTTCCTTCCCGCCTCAGAAAAAGTCATTTCATTAAATCTGCGCGGGAAGAAACCACACATTCGGCAATTAATCAAGACGTGTCGCATTTAAACCGTTGCTGCATGTGGGAAAATCCCCCTTTTTACTCCAACATTGTCAATATTGTAAACTTGTACTTAAAACTATATCTATATCACATGACCTTTACTGCCCAATATTGCACAATCTAATGAAAACCTGTTCTATCTACTACATGTTGATTGGGATAAACGTTTCAGTAATGGTTTTATTTCGTGGTAAGCAGTGTAACCATAACACCATTTTCAAAAGCAGGGCATCTGAAGGAAAAACAGAACATATTTTTAAAAAGTCTGATGTGTTCCTTTCACATGACTTTTGGCTGCTCCACAAACAATTATTTAAAATCTTTTACAAAAGATTATTCTTTTATCTACATCATGCTAATCGAGATAAAAATTAGCAGAAATTGTCTTAGTTCCTTGCAAGTAGAAGGGAAATAAGGGAATGCACAAGCTAAAGCGGTAGTCAAGTCTTTAAAAAACACCCGGTGCTATGTGAAATAATTGATTTCTGTTCTCTTTGCTTGCTAGGAGTAAACAAAAGAGAGGCCAAAAGAAAGATCAACTTTCCGCTTAAGATAAGTTTAAGTAGCTTAAAACTGAAACCAATAACCGGAACTGTTTTGAAAACTGTTATCTCTACAAAAAAACGTATATGACTCAAATTGTGTTTTTTTTTTTTTTTTTTTTTTTTTTTTTGTGTAGTAAGTTTTTGTCTATCTCTTACGGTTTACACAAAAGCAATCAATAAAGAGGTCTTCAGAGGCCAATCCCAGAAAATTCAATTTCGTATGTCATAAAATATCTTAAACGTATGGTATTTAAATGAAAATTGTTAGTCATTTTTGAGAAAGTCAAAATTTTCGAAAAATATTTCATTTATACGGTAGCCTGGAGCAGAATTTTTCTCAAAATATTCGTGTCGCATCTTTGGAAAATACTAACTTAATTGTCAATTTTTGTATTTTTTTCTACTTTTCGTTTCTGAGTTAGGTATAGTATTCAAAGAGACAGGCACATACACACGGACCTTTTTCTAAAAATCTGATCTGTTCCATTGACATGACTTTCTCTACATCTCGGTAACAAATTGTTGTTATAAAACTTATTCTTCTATCTACTTCTTGCTAATCGAGATAAACATTAGCAGAAATGGTCTTATTATTTGCCTCCTTATAAGTAGAAGGGAAACATGAAGGGTAGCCAAATCATTTAAAAGCTGGTTGCTATATGGATAAAATTCGTTTCTTTGCATTGCTAGGAGCTGATAAATTCCCTTATATTAAACATTTAAGTATTTTAAAACTGAAACCAATAACAAGGAATGGTCAACTCCACGAAAACAGTATGATGTAAACTGTGTGTTTTAACAGAATCTACATTTCTTTAGTAAGCTTTTTGTCTATCTCTTACAAAAGTCATCCTGATTGAAGAGATCTTCAGAGGCTATTCTCAAAAAGTTCCAAGATATACATGCATTTTATTTATCTCGTAAATATCTCTAATATATGGTATTTTAATCAAAATAATTAGAACCATTTTTGAGAAAAACAAAATTTTCGAAAAATTGTTATGTAAAGGGTAGTTTGGGTTGGGGGATTTTTCTCAAAACCTTTGTGTCGCATCCTTGGAAGATATTAAACTAAAATACCAAGTTTGGTATTTTACCGGCATTTCGTTTTTGAGTTATCGTGTTCGCAGATACACACATACACACGGACCTTTTTTCTAAAAATGTTTTTGTTTGGATACAGGAGATTCTAAAGTGTGTATGTGAAAACTCAGTAAAGAATTCCTCTACCTATACCATATAATATATAGAGAAAGTAAGAAAGAAAGCTTAACAACATTTAAAGTCATTTTATTCTGAGAACAATGAAATCAATTTTGGCGTAAAGTAAAATGTCGCCACATTAGATGTAGATGAACTTTTTATTCTTTGGTCAGTCTTTTGAGACAGTGGAAAAGGCAAAGGTGGGAAATTTGTTGCTCGTGCCCAGGTCGGTACGTGTGTCGGCCCTTTTTATAGCCGCCAGTGCAGCCATGTAACGCCCTTATCTCCCCTTTCTACAGTCACAAAAACCTGAAAAGCAGAAATGTGTTAGGGTGACAATTCAAACTTGAAGTCATAGATAATAAAACAGTCTCACATCATGTTTTTGCTACCGTTTCTGCATGACCCGAAATTAAATATGTCAAACATGGATATATACACGAGTGTTTTTAAAAACTCACTGAATTTGCACTTTTGTTTTTAACTTTTGTTTTGCATACACTTTCTTCGCCATATTTAAAAATTGAACTGTGATGGAAGTTGAATTATAATTATATTTTCTGATAACTTAGTAGAACAATGTTGTTGTATTTAACCAGTAGTAGGGTCAACATGTGTTTCTTACGAATCGAAAAATTCCCCTTAAACACGCATTTTCATAATGCCAAAGAAACTATACTGTTGATTTCGAATGGTATTCTTACATACTTCTTGGAGATTTGGTACCTTATATTGTTGAAAGACAGAAAGCCGCACATTTTGGCTTTATCGTAAAAATCCGGCCGGAGTGTTACAAAATACTAAAAAAATTCTGATGTGTTCCTTTCACATAACTTTCTCTACATCTCTGCAATAAATTATTTTTAAAAAGCTTAGGCTTCCATTTACTTCGAGAAAAAAAAATTAGCAGCAATAGTCTTAATACTTGCTTCCTTGTAAATAGAAGCGAAATAAGGGAGTACCATAGGTTAAAGTGATAGTCAAAAGCTGGTTGTTATGTGACTGAAGTTCCTTTGTTTGCATGGACAGGAGTTGACAAATTCCTATATCAGAAAAGTTTTTAATATACAATATTTTAATCAAAATCGTTAGAGCCATTTTAGAGAAATTAAAATTTTCAAAAAAAGTTACATGTAAAGGGTAGTTGGGGGTGGGGGAATTTTTCTCAAAATCTGCGTATCACATCCCTGGAAGATATTAAACTTAAATACCAAGTTTGGTATTTTACCAACTTTTCGTTTTTGAGTTGTCGTGTTCACAGACACACGGACACACGCGGACCTTTTTCTGAAAATGCTTTTTTTGGATACAGGGGACCCTAAAACATATATTTCCGGTGAAATCTCAGTATCGAATTTTTGGGTGGAGTGCAATACCTTCTCTATACACTATGTACATAGTACGTATAGAGAAAGTAAAAAACGGGACATGTTCGGCGAAATCTAAATGTTGGTCGCACTAGTTGTAGGTACAAATGAGGTATACAGGAGGCTAAAGCGATAGAAGATATCTTAAAAAGCAGGACGCTATAGGTTGGCTCTGAAATGTCACACACAGTCTTTATATAATATGAGAAACAAAGGAAGAAAAATTAAGAAAGTATGTGAAAAAAATTCTTGTGATACGTTCACATGACTTTCTCTACCCAGTTTTCAGCAACTTATCCTTGCAATAGCGTATTATTCTAGCTACTTCATGTAAATCAAGATAAACACTAAGCGAATCCATTTTATTAAATGTTTTCTTGTGAACAGGGAAATTCACCTAGGCTTAAGCGATAGTCAAATCTGTCAATAGCAGGACACTAAGTGTTGACTTTGAAATTCCGTTCTCTTTTCTTGACCAGGAGAAAGAAAAAGCGAGTAATGACTTGCCTTTTGAGAATAGCACTAAGTATTTTTAAATTAAAACCATTAATAAGAAATATCTCGGAGATTATTAATTGCATGAAAATGTATTTCATATTACTTGTGTGCTTTAACGAGATCTAATTTTTGTTGTATAGTAAGATTTTGTCTATTTCTTAGGATTTTCCAGTTATGAGAAAATCATCCAAAATAAAGGGGACTTCAGAAACTATTCCTAGAAAATTCAAAATATACGTTTTATGTATCATGAAAATATCATAAACATATGATATTTGAATCAAAATCGTTAGAGCCATTTTGGGAAAATCAAAATTATCGATTTTTTCCGTATAAAGAGTAGTTTGTCTCGGGGAGGAATTTCGAAAAATCTTCGTATTGCATCCTTTGAATATGTTGAACCTAAATATCACATTTTACATTTACACAAATTTTCGTTTTTGAGTTGTGCTGTTCACAGACACGCGCACACACACACACGGGGGATCTTTTTTTCTAAAAATGCTTTTCTTATTTAGGAGATCCCAAAAGTTGTATTTATAGTGAAACCTCGGATCCAAATTTTGGGTGGAAACCAATATCTTCTCTGCCTACTGTTTATGTGGTAGAGAAAGAAAAGCATTCAAGGAAAAATTTAAATAAGATGCCCCTTCTCCAAACTATCCTTTATATGGAAAAAGTTGGAAGTTTATTATTTCTAAAAAATGGCTTAAATGAGCTTAATTAAAACATATTTACAGTATGCGCTTGTAAAACTACTAAAATGTATATCTTGAAATTGAATAGTTTGTGAGGCTCTGTTCACCAGGTAAACATACATATAGTAAACCTTTTTTAGTAAACCCATAAAAGACAACAAAAGTCTACAACAAGCAATTACAAATGACATAACATCCAAATTATCTAGAACTGCCTAATAAATAATATATAGTTGGTAAAACACAACAAGGTTACCTTTGGGTGGGTGCCTGGACATAAGGGAATCTTAGGCAATGAAAAATCCGATATTCTAGCAAGGAAAGAATGTGCTCACTGGTTGACTGGACTAAAACCAATTTCTGCATTCCCTTAACTACTGCTTGAAGAACCATTGCTGACAAGCAAACATTCAGGGCGTGCATACTGTTGGTTTCGTTGGCGTAGGCGACTGAATCAACAATCTTGTGCTTTTTTAGAAATATGGAAAAAAACGAGTTTATCGGTATCGAATTTTTAGGCGGAATGCAATGCCTTCCTACCTATGTACGATGTATGAAGTAGGAAGAGTAAAAGGATTGTGTAAAATTAATGTGTAGAATAAGGAATAGAAAAACACGTGAATGTAAAACATCGAATCTTTCTGTTGTTATATTGACTTTGCTTTTTACTTTCTCTTCACGTACTATGTACATAGTGTATAGAGAAGGTATTGTATTGAACCCAAAAATTCGATACCAGATTTCACCATAAATATGTTTTGAGACCCCCTGAATAAAAAAACATTTTTAGAAAAATATCCGCGTGTTTGTCTGTCTGTCTGTGTGTGTCTGTGAGCAGCATGGTTCAAAAATGAAAAGACCGTCAAAACCAAACTTGGTATTTAAGTTTGGTATTTTTCAAGGATACGACACGAAGATTTTCAAGAAAATCCCCCCACCCCAAACATCCTTTACATGGAAAAAAATTCAAAAATGTTGATTTTGTTAAAAATGGCTCTAACGATTTTAAAATCTCGTATATTTACAATGATGAATTGTACAACTGCTAAACCGTAAGAGATGGACAAAACTTACCACACAGAAAATGTAGAGCACATTAAAACACACAATTTATGTTATATAATTTTTTTTCGTGGAGTTGATCGTTTTTGAGTTATTCATTGTTTTTGATTTCACCTTTCAAAAATGTATGTTTTCTCATACAGGAATTTGTCAACTCCTATCCATACAAACAAACGAACTTCAGTCACATAGCAACCAGCTTTTGACTATCGCCTTAACCTATGGTACTCCCTTATTTTGCTTCAACTTACAAGGAAGCAAGTAATAAGACTATTTTTAACAATAATTTGTTGCGAAAGTCATGTGAATGGAACACATGAGATTTGAATGCTGTATCCGGCTCATTGCAACCCAGTGCAGTGATAATGTCACATGTGATGACCTCGCACTCTGATTATAACCACAGCTGTAGCACATCTGTTATGTACATCAAGAACACTGCACTGACAAAACCTAACTTTCCTCTTTCTGCATCAGCAGACAACCTTGTATTCGCCATGTTTCATACCGGAAATGAATAGTATAGTTAATATCTTGACAATATTCATAAAAGTCTTCCGTGTTCTCTTCCTATCCTGTTCTTTAAAAATTTAACTTCCAACTACTTCATGCTAATCGAGATAAACTAGAGAGTTTTGCACCTTGAGCAGAACTCTGATTTCTGGCGTCATTAATTTAATTACCAATTAGAAAGCAGTACATTTAACCGCTTGAATAAAGGCGCGCTTAACCGAATGACCAGCTGTGGTTATAACGTAAGTGCGCTATTCTTACTTTCTCTACACGTAGTATGTACATATTGTATAGAGAAGGTAGTCTATTGCACCCAAAAAATCGATACCGAGATTTCACCGAAAATACATGTTTTGGGCCCCTTGTATCCAAAAAAAGCATTTACAGAACAAGGTTCATGTGTGTGTGTGTGTGTGTGTGTGTGTGTGTGTGAACATCATAACTCAAAAACGAAAGTCCGTCAAATACCAAAGTAAGTACTTAAGTTTAGTATCTCCCAAGGATGTGACACGAAGATTTAAAAAAATAAAAAAAGAATAAAATCCCCCCGTCCGCCAACTATACTTTAAATGGAAAATTTTTCGAAAATTTTGCTTTTCTCAAAAATGGCTCTAACGATTTTGATTAAAATATCGTATATTAAAGGTATTTATATGACAAATAAAATGCATATCTTGAATTTTCTGGGAATAGCCTCTGAAGACATCTTTATTCTGAATGAATTTTGCGGAATTTTGCATAACTAGTAAATCATAAGAGATAGACAAAAACTTATTATACAAAAAATGTAGAGCTTGTTAAAACAAACAATTTATGTTACATATATATTTTTTTTTCCTGGAGTTGATCATTTTTAAGATAGTCTTTGTTATTGATTTCAGTTTTAAAACACTTAATATTTTTCTCATACGGTAACACCTGACCCCCGCAAACAATCGGATTTCTATACCATAGCAACCACATATTAAAGCGATTGGCTGTCGGTTTAGCCTTTGTATCCCCTTATTTCCCTTCTACCTGTAAGGAACTAAGTAATAAAACCATTTCTGTTAATGTTTATCTCGATTAGCATGAAGTAGATAGAAGAATAAGCTTACTAGCAATAATTTGTCACAGAGAGGTAGAGAAAGTCATGTGAAAGGAGCACATCATATTTTATTTTATATTAATGATGTTTTTCATTATCAGACTGCTATTTACAATTGTGATTATACAGGATAATTAAAACATATCTTTACAATATTTGCGGACGGATTCCTTATATCGAAACAAGAAGATAGTTCTATATAAACATATGTCTAAAACCCTTCATTTTTGCGCTATCAATTTATTAATGAAGGTTACTTTCAATGACTTTCCGGGCCCAATTTATCTATGCACTTATTTGTAGAAGATTATGACCTATTTTACCCTACGGAGTTGGCCTTGTGTTACCATGGCTGCTTGTTTGCATTTGCCATTTGTCAGTTGTGTAATATCTACATTCCCCCAGCACGCCTTATAGATGCTCTATACAGGAACTTCATTCAGAGCACTCTCCCAGACATACTAGAAGATGTACCCTTGCAAATAAGAAGAAACAAGTCGTTTATGCATGATGGGACTCCAACACTCTCACTGTTCGAGATGCACTGACTGGTATCCACCATGACAGCTGGATAGGTAGAAGAAGACCGGACTCGTGGCCTGCACGTTCCCTCAGCCTCATTCCTTTGGAGTTTTATTTTTAGGGTCACTTTATGCTGCAGAGAATGCCGGCAGAAGGAACTCTTAATCTACATGTCATGGAGGCCTGCGAAACCATACGACACCGA
Organism: Hymenopus coronatus; assembly: GCA_030762935.1. Taxonomy (NCBI): domain Eukaryota; kingdom Metazoa; phylum Arthropoda; class Insecta; order Mantodea; family Hymenopodidae; genus Hymenopus; species Hymenopus coronatus. The sequence goes on from CM060897.1 coordinate 38,088,358, forward strand.
AAGGGAGTATTTGACAGTGCATGCTTCGACGAGTGTAGGCGTGTCTAGATGCAAGAGGAGCACATTTCGAATATTTGCTGAGAGCTGTGTTTGTATTGAACGCCTCCTAACAGGCCGACAACGTCAAAAATAGAATAATGTACCACTTTATGATGAATAACATTTTCCTCGATAAGTCGAAAACGAAGGGTTTTGGGACATCTGATTATATGGACATTTTTTCTTGTCTTGATTTAAGTCCCCATTATTGTAAAAGTATTTTTGAATCAGCCTGTATATGCGTTCTTCGGGAAGTGTTAGCAAGAATCCCTGCGATTATGACAGTGATATTGTCAATAACGATTTCGAGGGAACACAAAAGTTTCTGGCTTCGTACAGTAAACAACCATTTTCAGCATATTACAATTTCTTCTAAACAATTAAAACTATTCAGTAACACAATGGTAATAAACATTCCAAAATGTACGCAGAATAAGGAGTAGCTTTAAATATACACAACAGCTGACAGGAGACAATGAAAGCTAAGAAAAACGAATAACTTCGGATATGTCCAACGGAAATAGCGGTTTTCCTAAGTCACGTTAACTTTAAATATGTCATTCCTTCGGACAAGATAGTGTTTAAATTATGGGTGTGAAAATTCTCTACTAGCAGAAATGTTCCTATTACTTAATTCCTTGTAATTATATGGGAAATGCACTATGCGAAAGAGATAGACAAATCTTTTAAAAGCTGGTTGCTATGCGATGCAATTGAAATTTCATTCTCTTTGTACGAACCGGATGAGAAAAGGGACCAACAACTTCCCATTTGAGAAAAGTCTTAAGTGTTGGAAATTTTAAAACCAATAATAAGGAATATCTCAGAAATGATTAATTCCACAAAAAATGTATGTGACATAAATTGCGCGTTTTAACGAGATCTACATTGTTTCTGTTTACCAGTTATGCAAAATTCATCCACATTGGATAGAGCTATTCCGATAGAATCAAGATATATATTTTATTTGTCATATAAATATTTTAATATGTCATTTTAAACAAAATTGTTAGATCCAATTTTGAGAAACATTCTTGTATTACGTCTACGGATGCGTTGTGTATAGACTTCCCTCACGCTTGGGTTTATGCTACATCTTAATTGTGAATGAGGCCTAATCTGCATATTCCTTAACTTCTTTGGCATAGTTTTCCAAGTTTTAGAAATGTTGTGTAGCCTATAAACATATTTGGCTTTGAAACAATAATTGTGGAAATATTAAGTAACTTTTACTTTCTCTAGCCCCATATGCACAATGTACATAGGGATAGAGAAGGTATTTAATGCACTCAAAAATTCGATACCGAGATTGCACCGGAAATATATGTTTTGGGGTCCCCTGAGTCCGAAAAAAAGCATTTTTACTTTCTCTACACGTACTATATACATAGTGTATAGAGAAGGTATTGCATTGCACCCAAAAATTCGATACCGAGATTTTACTGGAAATACATGTTAAGGGTCCCCCTGAATCCAAAGAAAACATTTTTGGAAAAAGGTCCGTGTGTGTGCGTGTGTCTATGGACAGCATAGCTCAAAAACGAAAAGACCGTTAAATACCAAACTTGGTATTTAAGTTTGGTATCTTCCAAGGATGCGACACGAATATTTTCAAGAAAATCCCCCACCCCAACCACCCTTTACATGGAACTTTTTTCGAAACTTTTGATTTTCTCAAAAAATGGCTCTAACGATTTTGATTAAAATATCGTATATTAAAGATATTGCCTGACAAATAATATGTATATCTTGAATTTTCTGGGAATAGCCTCTCAAGACTACTTTATTCTGGATGAATTTTGCATAACTGCTAAACCGTAAGAAGTGGATAAAAACGTACCACACAAAAAATGTAGAACACATTAAAACTTAATTTATGTTATATACTTTTTTTCGAGGAGTTGATCGTTTTTGGGATATTCCTTGTTTTTGGTTTCAGCTTTGAAAAACTTGTACTTTCTCATTTTTTTTTGGTAGTGTTTAACGCCCGCTTTAACTACTAATGGCACCGCAGGCGGTGTACTTTCTCATACAGGAATTTGTCAACTCGTGTCCATACAAACAAAGGAACTTTAGTCACATAGCAACCAGCTTTTGACTTCACTTTAACCTATGATACTCCCATATTTCGCTTCTACTTACAGGGAGGTAAGTAATACGACTATTTCTGCTAACTTTTTCTCGATTAACATGAAGTAAATAGAAGAATAAGCTTACTAACAATAATTTGTTACACAGAAGTAGAGAAAGTCATGTGAATGGAACACATCAGATTTTTAAAAAAAGGTCCGTGTGTGTCTGTTTGTCTGAGTGCCTGTGGACAGCATAGCCCCAAAACAAAAAGACCGTTAAATACCAAACTTGGTATTTAAGTTTAGTATCTTCCAAGGATGCGATACGAAGATTTTCAAAAAAAAATCCCCCACCACAAACTACCCTTTACATGGAAAACAATTCGAAAATTGTTATTTTTTTTTTCATTAAAATTCCGTATGTTAAAGCTATTTATGTCCGAAATAAAATGTATATCTCGAATTTTTTGGGAATAGCCTCTGAAGACCTCTTTATTCTGGATGGATTTTGCTTAGCTGCTAAACCGTAAGATATAGAAAAAAATGTACTCCACAAAAAATGTACCTCATGACAAAACACACAATTTTTTTCCTTTACGTTTTTGTTGTGGAGGAACCGTTTTCGAGATATTCCTTGTTATTGGTTTCAATTGTGAAGTACTTACTTTTCTCATACAGGAAGTGTCTGTTTTTCTTTTGTTCTATTCCTGGCCAAGCAAAGAAGTGATTTGCAATGACAATCGCATAACGATAGCGTTTAAAACATTTGACAATCATTTTAGCATGGTGCATTCCCTAATTCCCTTCTACTTATAAGGAACTAAGTAATAACATTCTGCTAACATTTATCTTGATTAACATTGTGTACAAAGAAGAATCTTTTGTAGGAGTTTTGTAGAGCAGCTAGAGAGAGCCATTAAGTGTAACACATCAGATTTTTAGATAGATAATCACAGTAAACTTTTGTATCTTCTCTCGGGTACTGTAGTTATTAACAACACAAATGCAACACAATTTTCACATTATATCATATACTATCAAATAGAGGCAATACTAGTGAACAGGAAGATTCACCACCCGTAGGACAGCAATTTAAACGTTTAGGAAAGTATGCATAGTAACCATCCAACCAAATAATCTTCTCATTTGTAAATATTGGCTGTGATATTCCTAATGTTACACTAGGCACAATTTTCTCTCTTCGTATAGTCATTAATCATATACTGGTATTTAATTCGATCATTACATACAGAAGAAATACAATCTTAATGCTTACGATATCTTAGGACAGTGGCCATGGTCAAATACCACAGCCTGCGTTATATAGTTTCCTCCCCCCCCCCAGTTAGGACTCACGTCCCCTAGGACTTAGAAGCGGGTGCTTAGGGAACAGAAGCCTGTCGGGGAGCCAACGGCACGAAACCACAGAGAACCTGGAACGAGTGGTCGACCCATAAATGGATGATGTGAAATGCAAGCAAAATAGATTATAGGAAAGGTGATGACCGAGCAATTGGTGGAAAGAGTGGCGTGGGAAATCGAAGGACCTGGAGAAAACCCGCCCAGAAGACGCTTCGTCAATTAGAGGGTTGATAACATTAAATATTTGAGGATTTTATATAACTTTTGTTTTAATAATTGCTCAAATAAGCCTGCTCATGCACCAAAGATAAAATATAATGTTCCGATATCTCTTGGTTTGGAGTCATTAGCGGGCGTATGGGATCCCGTTATAATATAGTACGAATAAAAATGTAAATAAAGTGTAGAATTTGTAAGCCATTTTCAAGGTTTTAATCATTTAAAAAGTAGCATGGTGTAGATAGAAGAATAAGCTTTTCAATGATTTGTAAAATGTTTATAATTCCAACTGTTACTAGATGACTCGTTTGTTAGTTAACTCCACATAGTTTCACCATTTCAACCTAATCTTTAATAGTAAACTTTAATACAAAGTAAAAAGAACTGTCTAAGTTTAAATTTGACATTGCGCCCCATCACAGTCTGCCTATTCTAATAATCTTATTGCTCGCTCTCTCTCTCCCTCTCCCCTCCCTCCCTCTTTCTCTCTCTCTCTCTTTCTCTGTGTGTGTGTCTCTATCTCTATTGCAACAAAATTAAAAATATGATGTGTTCCACACACATGACTTTCTCTACCTGTTCTGCAGACAAACTATGATTACATAAGACTTTTCTTCAATCTAGCTCATATACTAATCAAGATAAGTATTAGCACAAATGGTCTTATTAGTTCCATGTAAGTAGAAGGGAAATAAGAGAGTTCACTAGACTAAAGCGGTAGTCAAATCGTTTAAAAGGTGGTCACTATGGGATGAAATTGAAATTCGGTTCTCTTGTCTAACTATGAACAAATAATAATAATAATAATAATAATAATAATAATAATAATAATAATAAAAGAGATATGAAACTTTAAAATCGAAACCACTTACAAGGAATAACTCGGAAATGATTAACGCCAAAAAAGTGTATGATATAAATTGTGTGTTTTAAGGAAATCTGCATTTATTGTGTAGTAATTTTTGTCTATCTCTTATGGTTTATCAGTTGTGCAAGTCATTTATAATGAAGTCTTCTAGGCTATTCTCAGAAAATGCAAGATGTACATTTTATTTGTCAAGTAAATAATGTAGGGTATTTTAATCAAAATTGTTAGAAGTCATTTTTGAGAAAATAAAAATATTTCCATGTAAACGGTTGTTTGGGTGGGGGGATTTTATTTAAAACCTTCGTGTCGCACCCTTGGAAGAGGCTGCACCTAATTATGAAGTTTGATATTTAAAAGACTTTTCGTTTATGAGTTATGTTATTCACACATACACATGAGCTTTTTCTAAAAATTCCTTGTATTGGATACAGGGGACCCTAAACGCGAATTTTCAGTGAAATCTCAGTATCGAATTTTCGGGTGGAATGTATTTTTGTTTTACTCGGGGTATCTCAAAACATACATTCCAGGTGAAGTATCGATATAGAAATGTTGGGTGGAATACAATACCTTCTTGCCCACTATGGCAAGTCAGTTTTATTTGTGGACGGTCTTTAAATGCGATGGCTCTCGAGTTTCATTCTAGTAGGTATGTTGTGCATGAAAGACCGGACATTTTACTCAGAGGCCTCTATCAGCCCTTAGATTATTTTACGAGCCGTAGATCTATGATACGGGACCACCGGCTTCCAAAGGAAGTCATGCTAACAATGTTTATGCCCGAAAAAAATCCATCGCCTTCCGTCGGATTTGAACCCGCGACCTTGGGAACCAGAGACTAGCATGTTACACCGAGACCACCGAGGACAACAAAGAGAATAAGCTTCCCATTTATCGCGAACGGAGTTACGGGTTCAGTTATTTTCAGATAAAACAATATGTTAAACCGCAACCAGAGATGCTATTAATAGTCAGTTGGAAAATGCGAAATTAATTACAGCTAAACTGTATTACAGCAGGAATGGAGTAACCACTGGATTAGGTACCACATTAACTGCTGGTTAGCTAATAGCGAGGTAGCATTCTGCACTAAAACCATTTTCACATACAAGCCAGACACAGCAAAGCTCTTATCCTGACATTTCTCGTTTTTTACAAGGTTCTCGTTGAACTTTTGCTCATAGTTGTGCCATTGACATTATATTAATGACCTTCCAACACCAGAGCATCTGTTGGCGCCCGTTTACTGTGAGCCGAAGAGCGGATCAAGTTCCGCTTCCAGAGGAATTTGGTTCACTGACTGACTGACACGAGAAATGTTCCGTGAAGTTCCAAGAAAGGGAACACATCTCCACGTGCCTGCGTATCACCATGGCCAAACAAAGAGATTGCAAACAACCAAGGTCTTGACCCAGAAGTCAAAACAGAGGCAGTGAAGCCATGAATAATATTCACCGGTCCTCATTATTACCTTTGAGTCAGTCAGGTTTTCTTTTGCCACTGGACAGTCCTTTGCACATTATAAATGTATCTTCCTGGCGGCGCCGTGGTTGATTGGTTAAACCACTCGCCTCCCATCTAGGCGGCCCGGGTTTGATCCCAAGCGCCCGCATGAGGGACTCGTGATGGAATAAGCGGCGCCTGGGCTCCCCGACAGGCTTCTGATCCCTAGAGGGGTGTCAGTCCTACAAATACGGGGAGGGTAAGCCGATTACGAAACGAAACATGTATCTTCTTTTTGTCTCTCATTTTATTTTCCTGTTTATATGCCTAAATTTCTTCTTGATTTAAACCCATTCTTCCCCTCTCACTTTTCCTATCTCTGCTCATTTATCCATTTCCATTACCTTTCCTTCCCTTATTCCCCATAATGGCCTCAAAGAAAGAAACTTTCTTAGTTGATGACACTCTGGCGAGATATATTCTTCCTCCGGTTCTCGCTTCCCCGTAAAACTAGCTCCCAAGAAAACATGTGTATATTGCATCTATATATGTAAAATTATCAGTGAGTTATCTTGAAAGGTGGTTTGGTTTCCAATGCTCCCCATATGGTCTCAGACCTTCGGGGTCATCTTATCCCACAAGCGATGACGGACCCACTTCTGAGGCGGAGGCGCCCAGCGGGCGTAGTCCATTGCCTCTGTTGTTAGAGTGATGATGAGGATGGTGGTGGAATGAGAGGACATATAGTTTTACAGTGGACTCCGAATCACATTGAGTCTTGAGGATACTCCCCATAAGCTAGTCAGAGGTGAGGACTTGGATAGGATAGGCTTAAAATCGCCATCCCAGAACCGGAAGTGGATCCACGAAGTTTCTTTAAGAAACTTAAATATATTTATATATTTTTTTCTACAAATCAAGCATTTTATTAAATTATTTTCTGCAGGTTTTTTTTTTTTTTTTTTTGTTTTCGTTTAAAGAATTTTTGGAGGATCCCGGGTTCGAATCATCGGGCCGGTCACTCTGACTATAGTTTTCTCCGCTTGGCACGTCGAATATTCGGTGATTTCTCTTCTATTTCCAGTTTCCTTGCCTTCATTTCCATCCAGTGAGACGTGACCGCGGTGACAGTTGCGACTCGCATTCGGGAGGTCCTGACCCAGTGGATTTCCCCGGGTCACCAGGCGAATGCTGGGAAGCATCGTTCTATCCGCCGAATTTTCCTGTCCATTATTTCCTTGTCATCTGTTTCAGGGTTGAAAGACTAGGCGACGGTGTTTGGCGGGCGGTGGCTTGCGCTCTGTAAAGGAAGGGTTTATTCCTAGCGTCGTCAGTACCGCTCGATTGGGAACCACTCTCGGGCTTTCTGGGTCCCCACGGAGAATCACCCACCGAAGGCTTGTGAATGGGACTGGGCGGCGTCGGAGGCGTTCCATCTGTAACCTTTAGGGATCCCGTCCACGCTTGCACCCATTGTTATCCGGACCCTTCAGGTCTCCCCCCTCATCCCTCCCTTCCGCCAGTGCCTATTCGTGTATAATCATTTCCTATAATGTCGCTTCCCCTTTCACGCTTTAGGTTAGAGGCTGTGCGGTATCGGACAGATGGCGCAGATGCTTACTCATTGCTGAATGTTAGCCTTCGGTGGGTTGGCTTCTCCCCGGTTCTGTCAGAGGGAAACCTTCTCCAGTTAGTTCATTGTGACTGGTCATCAAGCTTAGATTATCTGCATATCTGTAGTCCCCTGTGGTTCCTTAATAGCATTCATTCCTCTTGGGGTGATAAGCATTAAAAATATGCTTTGGGTTGATGTGCATTCCTTATTCATATTATATCATATCAATATCTCATGGGCAACACTGATGTCCAGCTACAAGAGATGACATCCCACCACAAGACTATAACTGTTGGTAAGAGTAGGGTTTTCAGTGGTGAAAGACTTATTAAAATTGGTATTTTGGTTTTAGACATATACAAGGATTGGAAATGTAATACTGGCAACTATTTACAACTGATACTGTGCTTCAAAGTAGTCACCAGTATTGTGTTCAACCTGCTGTCAGCAATGTGGATGTCAAAAAATTCCTTTAGTAGTGTGTATTGTGTTTATAGTTCAAATGGAGTTGTTTACTGCCTGATGAATCTCTGGAATAGTTCTAAACTGAATGTTACGAAGTGGTTCCTTCATTTTCAGAATCAAGTTAAATTCACCAAGGGGAAATCTTGGGAGTAAGGTGGATGATCAGCAATTCTCAGCTCCACCAACTGAACAAATTAGCCCAGCTTGTGCTGTAAGCAACCGAGCATTGTGTGTAAAAAAAAATGGATGCAAAAAATGTCATCAAATATTGAAAGTTCAAGTATATCATGTATATGGCGTTTCTCGTGTACAACTGTGATGGTGTTATCCTAATGCATTACATTCCTCCATAGTAGACCATCAATGTGCAGTACTATCATTTGCTTTTGGAACACAACCTGCAACCAACTTTGAGAAAGAAGCAGTGACACTGGACTTAAACCCTTATGACTGTCTTGATTCTGCAGATAAAAGAATCATTTCAACTGTCAATATGACAGACAGTGCTAAATATATCCTATATTGTTGGAAATGGGTTATTCACATTGCTGGTGACTACTTTGAATGACAAAAATAGACACATAAATAAATAAATCTGTCAGTGCTATCAACCTGATACCTTGTTTCTTATATCAGAATAAATTATCCACAGGTTAAAATTTATTTACATGTTTTATATTATTTACATATTTTTTGCAGAAATATTCTATCACTAAACTAAATTAAAACTAATCTAACACATTTTGAAAAAATTAACTAAAATTGTTAAAACTAATCAAATTTAACATCTCACTGGAAACCAGTGATATCCCATTTCATTTATTATAGACTTCTAAAAGCCACAAGTAATTTTTTTTTATCTACAATTAAACATACTTTGAAGGAGAGTGAAACTTGGTAACAAATACCTCTTTTGTATCAGTTGTAAATAAACACCTGCCTCTCTTAAAGTTCCAACCCTCATACATACTCACCCATATACCATATTATTATATTATAATATTGTTGTTGCAGGGTCAGGCTGTGAAGGAGTCGTTTGTCAAGAACTGGAATGCGAGAAATATATTCCTCTTGGACAGTGCTGTCCCGTTTGTGTGGGTAAGTATTACATAATGAATAACATATGAAAATGTTTCATTTCAATGAAATGGAGGTTTTAAAACTACTGTACTTACCTTCTTATTTTAAAAAAAAATGGGGATTTAAGGAAATAATGGTTGAGAACAGTCACCACTAGCCTATTTCAATCTTATGGTATATTTGCTAAAATATTGGCAGCTCTTCAGGTTGAACTTGATGAACTTACAAAGCACCTACCACTGGCTGAGCCATACACTAATCATAGAAGATAAGTAAGATAGTTTCTCAGGAGTTTCAAGTGATTTACTGTGTAGTGTGGACAACTAATTTTGTAATAGCACTTATCCACTAATCTGCTTTAATAATGACTACTTATACAGTGCCTTATTTTTCACTCTTGGCTGGCCGGAGGCCTGCAGGAGGTAGCTGCTGCCATTGAATATTCACAGACCTTGAACTCAATTGCATAGCACACAGACAATTCAAGTACATAGATTAACATATTATCACAGAAGGTGTTGGAAATAATTCCTTTGCTGCCCACATCTCTCACACCTTTTAAGAAAATTTCCATTAACATGCATTAATTCTTCTTCTGAAATTGCAGTAATTAATCTTCTGATATAGCCCTTCAGCTCTTCCAACATATGTGCCTTGTTCCCATACACTTTATTTTTTAAGCTCCCCTATAAATAAAAGTTGTATACTGTAAGGTCTGGGGAGCGCATTGGCCATAATCCTGTACTGATGACCCTATCTTCAAAAATTTCCTCAATTGCTGCAGCAGAATCTTGTTGAAAATATGCCTGTGTACACTCAATATCAGACAAATATTCCTGGAATGGTTTGACTATTATATCCCTGTACCTCTGTCCCTTAACCGCATCCTCAAAGAATATAGGCCCTATAATTTGGTATGCATTCACAGCACACAAACACCAATTTTCTGGTCATGCAATGGCATTTCGCATACAATATCAGGTTTCTCTGCACTCCAATACCTGTTGTTTAGTGTAGACACATGACCATTTAAATAAAACCATGTGAAAAAAATTAACTTATCCACTTGGGTCCGTAGAGCCATTATTAAATTTACCCAACACCCAATTGCAGAAATTTACTGTACTCATAGAATCACGTGGTTGCAGTTCCTGAACTATGGTTATCTTATGAGGTTTTAATTTCAAACTTTCTGAGCCGAGAATTATGAAACTCCCATTTCTTGTGTTAACCTAATTGGAGATTTTCTTGGGCTGTGTTCTAACGTTTGTCCTATCTCATTGAGCTTTTCATCTGTAAGCAGAGAAAAGTGGGAGCCAGAACCGTTTAGAAGCACTGTGTGCATGTGGCTACTTCCTACCGGCCAGCCATTAGTCAAAAATAAGGAATTGTATATCATCATACCACCATAATAATGTAGTGATGAGACAAAAATAACACAACTATTTTGAAACAGTTTCATCAACACAACAACTATTTGAAACAGTTTCACCACTAAAACTGTTTCATAAAACACTTCTGGAAATTGCGTTATTCTTTCATGTATCGCTTCCCCGCAACAGACCCATGCAACATTAACAGCAACGCCTAAACAGTTGTTTCACTTATTGCAACAGTTACTATGCTGTAGTTGTTGTGTTCCATAATGTAAATATTTTGTCATTACTTCCAAAGTGTGCCGAGGTGCGCCTTTGTACCTAGTAGCGCGTGGTCTGAAATTATCGCGAAATTCATATGTACTAAACAAACTCATTCCCTCTCATTAGCGTGCAACAATACTTTACATCCGTAATTTGATAATTTCCCCTTTAGTGCACCTATTAAGTGGTTGCATTTGGCGCATTGTGATTATGGATGGATTGTGTTTATCTCAATAGTATTTGGTGCAGACACAACATGTCTGCAACATACATAGACCCCGAGATCATTTCATCAATTTCATTCAACCAACCTGGTTGAATAAAAATATAAATAAATAAATAAAATGTCTGCAACAGTTTTGCAGCTGATAAATGCTGCAAAATGGTTTAGGGAATTTCTGTTACAGGAAACTGTTATTTCGAAACTGTTTCATGGTTGCAACAGAAACAGATTAAACTGTTTCGCAAAAAGAATAATTTTTCTCACCACTATAGTAATGAATCAATATGCATACATGCAGAGAATATGTGCACATTGATTTGAGACAAAAGCTCAAAATATGCAAGCAAAGCTTTCACATATACAAGCAATATTGTTCCCTCTCTCTTAATTTCAGATATTCTTTAGTAAGTATACCATACTATTTTATTTAATAAATAACAAATTAATATTGTTACTTTAGTTCTTTTGTTTTTAGACCAACTTTACTGTATCAACAGAATAACAGTACTTGGTTTACACTGAATCACAGAGTATCACAATGTGTATTGAATTGTGCTACTGTTGTTTATAAATCAACAGAAGTATCATGAATATAAATAAGGTAAATAGCCATTATCAAATAGTCATGGGTAAAAAAAATTGTATTCAAATGGTGTGAATAGCATAAATGCCACTCTTATGTAATTACAAAACTTGGCTTTGCATTTTTCTCATTTGAGCAGCAATGATGTTGTATAAGTAAACATTAATGCTGCTCTTATTATATATGGCACCACAGGCAGACACAGATTATATGTGAAATGAAATTAAGTGAAATCAAATGATAACTAGAAAATAAAAGTTAGGAAGGAAGTGTTCCAGATATTCCACGTTATTGTCAAATATGAGAACTGAGGAAAATATGGAGGGGGGAAAAGGGGGCAAATGGGTGTCTATTTGTCATTTTTGTCAAAAAAGAAAAAAATTGGGGGAAACATCAAATCTCCTAATCTTGTTTAACATATTTCCAAAATTTTAGCCTAACAAACTTAATTTTCTCCCATTTCATCCATTTTGCTGCTCCAATCAAAAGCCAACTCCTCTATAATTTTTATACAATAAGGCTGAAAATTGCACTAGATATTCAACACACTATGACTAATAAAACTAGTACAATAGTAACTAATACCATTGGATTTTTTTATATATTGCATAGTTCATGAATTAAAAAGTGAAGTATATGACATGAGAGCACAAAACACAAAAATTTTGTGATCATTAGGTACACTAAATATATTTTTATTTTGCACAGGAAGCAGACATCAAACATCCAATTCTTTGTTTTATAAATCACAATTTCTAGAACATTTTGGCCTTATTGTATTGTATTAAAATTGCAGAAGAAGATAGATTTTGAAAACACACATTTTTAATCACAAAACATTAAAGCTATAGGTTTGAAACTTAAAGGGGTTTTATACATAGGTCATGTAGCATATGTGAACAAAAATTTAAGTTTCTAGGTTTAAAACTCGAACAGACTGCAAAATTCAATGCTATAGCCAGTAATTTAGATTTGTAACCCATTTGCCCCCTTAATGAAAACAATAATTGCTTTCCAACATTGGTTTTACTTAGGATTCTATCCTATGACCATAATATTTAATAGTGATTCACTTCAACTGCTGTATTATCTCTGTTGCAGAGGAAGAGGAACCTGAGCATGACATTTTACCGGTAAGCATTACCATTAATAGGCATAATTTTGATATGTTACACTCGATTTTTCTTTGAGTATATGCTGGAAGAAAGCATTTTACCTAAGCCTGTGTTTCCATTGAAGTAAATCTAGTGAATTGTGACTAAAATTATGTACACAGATGAAGACTGGGGGATCCAGGACCATAAATCACAAAATTACTGAATTCTTTTCAACACAAGGTGGACTTCTTACAAATTTACTAAATCTGCTCTTCTGGAATTAAAATTTAAAAGTGAAGATATTAAGAAAATATTTTTATACATATTGGGAGACTTTTTCTATATTATTCACAATTATTTATATAATCTGAAATAGTTTTTATAATCTGCATTAAGCTTTATGTTGATTTATTTTGCTTTTGCATTCTTTCTTTGTTTTGTTTTTAGTAGGTAGCAAAATTTTTGTTGTCATTATGATTGCATTCTGGATCCATGCGGTCAGCTGTAAATGTTGGGCAGATGTTCCATATTTTAGGAAATAAATAAAGAAATGAGGTTTAAGACTGCTAAATCATAATTATATAGGATTACATTTACTACAAACATTTAAAAAATGTTTGCAATATTAAGAAAATAATTTGGACCAAAAAAGCACAAGGTGCAAGCATAATATAAATAAAAGAATCTTAAATCTTGTTTTTCTCCCATAAATTTCCCAACGAATTGCCTTAAGAGTACATTTAGGTGAAAATTGAGTGAAATCCTTCAAAAAGACCATTTTATTATAGATGTATTATTAAGAATGCCACACTCTGTGGTGTAGTGGTTACCATGCTAGCCTCCAATACCAGAGAGTGGTGGATTTTTTTTGCATGTAAACATCCTTAACAAGGCTTCCTTCAGAAGGAAATTAAAGCTGTTGGTTCCATTTAATGCTTACACTTTTGCATGTACAAAAACCCCATACCTTGAAAGAAAAGATCCATGGCTAAAAAGCATTGTTTTCATGCCTGCAAGTTGTGATTTTGTCCTATAATTCATGGATGATTAGCTAATCCCTCATCACCAGGTTCACATAGTGTTAAACTTGTGAATTATAAATTCTCTGATCAAAAAACCATTGCAAAAGTGCCCCAATATATGTCAACATGATGTGATGGATCTTGTATATCATTAAAAATGAATCAGCTAGTTTCAAAGTGCATATTTAGTGTCTATTACTGGTAATTGGGAATAATTGTATACAAGTTTTTAAATGTCCTTCCCCACAAGGTGGAATAGTTCTTTAGAACTTCAAAGGTATTTCCTGGCTTTTTATGTTTTCTACATTTTTATGCATTCAAGATGTTCAAAACAATGCCAGTTTTCTTCAATTTTCTTGAAATGTTGTAAAGAAACATAGCTAAAAACTATAAGTAAAAAATGTTGGGAGTGATATTTCTTTATTGGTATTGGAACAATATTAATTATAATATCTAATTAATGCACTAAAATTAGTTTACAATATTGTTTTTCATAAGAACATAATTTTTCACAAAAACTTGAATATTAAAAAATATCCATGTTCAACATTTTCACTGATTTTTTTTTTTCTTTCATTTGTATAACCCCCTTTAACTTTAATGGTCATATCGGGGGCTTTGACTTGTGAAACTGTAGGTTCAGAACATTAAGTTAATAAACTTTATATTACTAAACACATGCACATTTACTCTCATACTTCCAGACTTTATGGGGGATAGGGAATAGTTCTGGTTAAAGAAAAATTCCCTATCCCAGCTGGGAATCGAACCCAGGACCTCCGGGTGACAAGTCAGCTCACTGACCAATAAACCACAGAGGCAATCACTTAAATATTTGTTAAGAGTAAAATATGTAAAAGAGCGTATATATATATATTACTAAAATTTGTTTACCCATAGTTAAATAATTTAACAATTAAAGATTTCAAAACTTATGGAAATATTGTAATGAAAATGTGTATACATTTTAATAATTTGGTATGTTACTTACACTGTAGATTTTATTCATAAATGCAGAATTTAGATATGTCATCTATGGGTACCCTTAAAGCTTCCAGTGAAGTAAAATTTCTTTATTACAAATATTTCAGAAGTAAGCAGCTTAGTTTAAAATGCAATTGTTTTATGAGGACTTTCTTAGATTAGGTAACAAAAGAAAACAGATTTACAAAACAGCAGTTATAATTTACAGTTCTAGAAATTGAACATTCTAAGTGAACTTAATATTAATTTATTGTTATTTTGGCTTATTTATAGGACTAATTTATAAAAAAAAAAAATACACTTTTCCTGGAGTCCCCTTAAAATAAGGACATTTTAAACTAATTGGAACATTTTAATGAACACAACTGTACTTAGGTCTTGCAGCAAGAAGTGTGTGCTAAAAATAACTCATTTTGTAGGCGAGACCTGGAATTACTACAGGATCAGGCCCCGTAGAGACCACCCATACTGATACAATTGGCATCCCTGGACCTAGGGTAAGTACCATCAACTTCTGAGCAAAAATTCTCAACCTGTCTTCATTGAAAATATGTAACTTTCATCGAGAAATAAAAATGGCAGTAAGACTAGATGCTGAATTTTGTTCAAAATTTAAAAATCTTTTTAAAAATAATCTTAGGTAAAATCCTCAAATATTGTAGAATTACAGTTCAGTTGCAGTTTTCCCTTCCTTTTCTTATAAATGTCCAATCCAGAATTTAAATGGCTGTGTGTAGGTATGTGCAAATCGTCTATGAAATTTTCAAACTTGATTTTCTTTTCTTACATTTTGCCATTCTAAAATGTTCCCAAGCTGCAATTTTGTTCAGCTTTTTTCATATGTTTAGTATATATTCTTTGAAGGTGGATAATAAGCTCTAGAGATCCTTTTATATCAAATATAAATTTTAATTCAGGATTTTAATAATTTAATATACTACTGACTTTAGAAGTTAGAAGAGTTACAACTTTACATAAAACTTAATCTATGGTTGGAAAGAACTACCATGTGTTCTATAGGTTGTGTATGTACATTTTTCACTTTCACTGCATTGACTTGATTTTTTTTCCATTAGCAATGAATTAATGACCTGTTCAAAACAATATTATCAACTGTGTTATGCTGTGCCAGTTATTGCCTTCAATTTGCACTGTAAAGACTAGAGTTTTTTTGTTATTGTTGATGCTGTGTATCTCAAAAGTGAAAGTTTATTCAAGACATCTGAGTTTTGTGAATTACATTAGATTATTATTATTATTATTATTATTATTACTATTACTATTTATTATTATTATTATTATTAATCCATGCCCTCTTTGCTATAGGGCTATCATGCTAGTCTTTAGTAACCAAGACTTACTTCCAGATGTAAAAACCCTTAACATGGCTTTTTTCGGAAGAAAAATAAAGCTGTTGGTTCTGTGTAATGTTTATTTGTATATAACAGAAGTGCATATCTTGAAGGAGAAAGTCACTGGTTAAATTTTCACCATTTTCATGTCTACAAATCATGTTTTAGTCATGGTATGTAAGGGCAATGTACTAATTACTCATCACTATGTGCACTTAGAGCTTTAGAAAGTTGTTCTAAAGTATTAGAGACTTCACCAATCTAAGCAACATCATGAGTTGTCTCAAATATGCCAACATGGCATGATGGAACAAACATTCTTATTAGTTCACTGAAATAGCCACTGAAAAATTCATATTTAAATAAGTTTATGTATGATATATAAGCAAGAACTGAATCATATATAGGTGTGTAGACAATTTCAGGAGAAATTTTCTGGTATTCTAGTTCAAGGTAGAGAAACTATTTTATGTTTGGTTAATAATGAACATGGGATTGATAAACACTAAACATAAGAAGTGTAAAAGAATGTTATATCAGAGGAAAAAAATTATTAAATTTGGGTGGCATCCTAACACTCTCCAAAGAAGTGTCTAAGAACTATTGCACAGCAGTAGGTGTTTTCAAAACTCCTATTCATAGAACTGCTAAACTACAGAATGATTGTTGTTCATGAATCACAAGTGTAGACATCTTTCAACATAACCTATAATAAAGTTAGAACTCATTTATGTTACTACCATTTGTAAGTACAGCAGGAATTCCCCCAGTGTAATAGACATTGCATGGTCAGGTGCATGCATGATCCATGACCTAGGAATATAAAGAACACATTGTATATTCGATAAGTAATATGTAATATTTAAATCTGTAGCTTTTATAAAATTTTGTTTTCTTGGAATATTAAGTACATAGGGCCATGAAAATTAATGCCGTTGTTTAAATTGAACAAATCTTTAATAAACATTTCAACTAAGTTGCTTGAATATCTAGAAATTAGTAATATGAGTGGCCTTAAAACTATAATATTTTGTCAAATAACTGAATAAAATTAACTATACCAAAAGAAATTATTTAGCTCGATAAGTTTGCTTAAAGCCTTCCACCTTCAATAATTGAGAGACATTCTTAAATTTACTTTGTTATTTAAAGGGAGAATCAGGATCCCCAGGACCCCCAGGAAGACCGGGAGATGCAGGTTACCCTGGATCACCAGGAACACCAGGAATTCCTGGAAATCCAGGACCTCCAGGACCATCGCCAGATGTAAGTAGTTAGGTATATAATAGTTTCATTATTACAGTTATTCTTATAGTTAAGAATCAGAATCAGAATTTATTGACCATTAAATCTTACACATCTTCGGCTTCATCACAGACACTATTTACAGTATTTGTCTTATTTCTATAGTCTATTTACAACATTTGTTATATAGTACATTTACAATGTTTGCTATTATAATACAACTAAAATTTAACAAAACTATACAATTATCAATTACCTATCTCAGATACAATTAGTCATCCTTACAGCCGTCAAAATATTCATCTAATTGTAAAAAGATTTTAGCTCTAGCCATTTGGTAATTATACATTTAAACCATTTACTACTAATTGTTGTTAGTTCTTGTGGGAGCATATTATAAAATTTAATAGCACATATGTATTATAATTATGTTGATTTATTGCTAATCTTGTAGTAGGAATGTCTATACATTTTCACCCCTTGTATTATGGAGAAAGTAACAGCAAAACTAAGTAAAAAGAACAGAACTTTTTAATAATAACAAAAATGATTAGAGATATCATTCTTTAAGCCTCTAAAGAATCTTGAAAGACAAACTTACTGATGTAAAATATTGTATATCTACTCTAAAGTTAAAGGTATTTATATTTTCTATAATAAATAAAAGAGCAAATAAAATTAATAAACTGGGGACTGTTAATATGCCAAGTTCTACAAAATAACTTTTGCATGAAGATGTTCTATCAAGACCTTTAATACATATATATAATTGCCTTTATTCACCATATAAATACTTGTTCAACTCCTTTTGAGTTTCCCCACAGAAGAATCCCATATTGTATGTGAGTGTGAAAGAAAGCATAATATGCCATTAATATAATTTTTGTACCAACATTAAACTTCAATTGTTTTAGTACATACAACTTGGTGCAGAGTGTGTTCATTCCAGTTAAGTTTTCCA
Source organism: Hymenopus coronatus (assembly GCA_030762935.1). NCBI lineage: Eukaryota > Metazoa > Arthropoda > Insecta > Mantodea > Hymenopodidae > Hymenopus > Hymenopus coronatus. Next base: position 38,106,628 of record CM060897.1, read on the forward strand.
TCAATATGTATTCCTAACAACTTTACAGATTTATTCTCTGGATCCAACTTGGATGTATTTCTTAAATTAAAATAAATTTGTTCATTTTTTTTTCTTTCTTTCTTTTTTTTTTCTCCATTTGTTACTAGTTTGTTAACATTAACCATGTAGCAAAATTTTTAAGCATTATTTTATTTTGTTATTAAAGTCAGAATCAGAATTTAAAAATGTGTATCATCAGTATATATAACCAACTCAGAAGGTAGGTAACACAGTAAATGATTAATATTAATAATAAATAAAAAAAAGTCCCAACACTGAACCTTGACATTCCCTTCTTTATTTTTAAAACTTCAGGTTTGTGTTCACTATTTATTGCTGCCACTTGCCTATTAGTTAAATAAGATTGTATAAGTGCTAGTTCCTGATCTCTTATTCCATAGTAATGAAGCTTTCCTATCAATATACTATGTGATATACTATCAAGTGCTTTGCTCACATCTATTAATGTAACATAAGCAAGTTTTTTTTTTATTTTCAAAGCTATTCCATATATGGGACTGAAATTGATGTAATGTTAATTTTGTTTCAGCTGAGCTCTTGGTATTCTCAACTATCTCTAACAGGTAATGGTGGTGAAAAAGGACCATCAATAGGTGCAGCAGGAATTGCACCTGACCCATTTTCATATCTTCAGGCTCAAGTGGGGCCAGTTGGACCTCGTGGTCCCCCAGGTAATGTGTATAACAAGATAAGTTTCTTGTTTGCTTGTTTTGTTCCAAAATGAATATAAACAAGAGGCCTCTACTGCATTCATTTTTGCTAAGAAGTGTTCTTCTTCAACCAGCTATCAACTTATCTAGTAATAATCCTTTCACAAATTATTCACTGTTATAGGCGAGTCTTCCACTGAGAAACCCAAATCTTTATACTCTAGTGTTTGTGATTGCTTGTTAAATTAATAATTTAGTTCTCTTCAATGGACTTCACACTTCTTTAATGCCTTCAACATTTCTGTGTTCTCATGATGTAGAACTATTTTCTGATGTTTCTTTGCATTTTTTTTTTATTTCTTCTCTGACTACATAAATCTTGAGATCTTTTTGTATACAGTCATTGCACACAAACCATGGTGCATTAACTATTCTTCTTACAGCTTTATTTTCGAGCATTTGTATATGCTCCAAATTGATCTGTTTGGTGCAGCCCCAGAGTTGTATCCCATAAGTAGGCCTGCCATCCATTAAGGATTTGACCTGACAGTCATGGTTTTCTTATACTGTTCAGGGTAACGTCCAGGCTGAAAAATGTCAGGGTTTTGAATATAAAACAAATTATTGCAATTATGATAAATGTGAAACATTTCTTTTGGCAAAAAGAAATAGGATAGAAATAAATTGTAGTAAATACTGCTAACTTTGATAGCTGTAAACAACGTAATTACGTTATTTAGACATGTGATGCTGTTCCATTTTCGTATTCTGCGCATCTGTAATGGAATAGTATTGCTTGTGTGAAAATATGATCAGAATCTGGCAGATTGGTGAAATAGAGTAGTTTCAGGGTCTTGCATATTATAGTCATATGCTACTTTGATCTTGTGCTTGTAACATCGTCATGGGAAAAAGGAAATGTACATTTAATGAAAAACTCCAAAACAAATATAAGTTTTTGAAAACATTTATTGATAGTAGTGATCATGAGCAGTGCTCACAAAGTTAGGGAAGAGGTTGAAAATCACCTAAAACAGATAAACATAAGAAAGCCATATATATTGCTTTATAATTAAATATTGCAGCTTACTACAAAACTACAGAATAGAGTGTTCTAAAATGTCCTTCTTCTTGTATTGCTCAACCATAGATATATGCAACCATAGATATGTTGTTATTTGTTTCCATTTATGTTTAGGAGAGTTTTAATTTTACATTTTTATGAAATATCAACTCACCCAGTATTAGAAAAGGTTTTCTTGGTCATGTAAAAATGAACAGAACATCAAAATGAACAATAGGTATAAAGGGTGTAATAATTATGTCTGGAAAACCAAATATGGTAACCAGTTGAAAATTAACATCCTGCAGCAAATATCCTGGGTAACCTGGGTTTGTAGCAAAGAAAAGCTCATTTGTCCTGCCTTTGGCCTCAAAAAAAATTGTTAAGCCTACCCACAAGTACAAACTGGTTCAACACTTGCTTATTCATCAGTAACTTGTTATGTGCAACAAGTTCTAAATTCCTTCCAATGAGCCAATCAAGTTTCCCATGTTTTTCTAATGTCTAATTCTTTTCTTTTTATTTCAACATGTTTTTCTGCAATTTAGCTTCAGGTCTAATGTCATATCTAAATTTTTACTATTTGTGCTAATGGAGTTGTTTGATTTTTTATTCTTATACAGACTGTCTTTATTTTCTTATTCTTAAATTTATATTCATTTAATTTAACCCACCATTTCTTTGTCTCCACTTAGACTTTATTTACAGATTTTCAAAGTCTGTTTGTAGATTCTCCATTGTATCTCTTAATTACCATTATTCCAGTGTCATCAACAAAGTAGCCATAATCATGTCATCTTTTACAATATCCCTAGTAAATAAAAGGTACAAAATTGGACCTAGCACACTACTTTGAGATACACCAGAAACTGTAACACCAGAAATTATAACATTTTAAAACAAATCTGGTATGTTACATTGACAAAGCCTTTACCATACACTATAATATATTTTTATCTCTCTTCTATTAACTATTCTTACCAAAGCTTATTTTACCATCCGCTGTATGTTAAAACACACAAATGTTTGTAGGATTGGCTTTATTATCCAAGCTACTCCTTACGTGGAAAAAAATCATTGTTTTCTTGCTTTCTCAAAAATAGATCTAACAATTCTTGTTAAAATATCATATATTGTTCTTATTGACATGAGAAATAAAATTTATGTTTCGAATTTTATATGAATAGCTTGGAAGTCCTCGTCAGCTGGAATTGAAATAAAATGGCATTTTATTTATGGACGCTCTTTAACTGCTGCGGTTCTCAGCATCCCATTCTATACAGGGCATGAAAGACTGCTTAATTTTGCTCAGAGACCTCTCTATCAGGCTTGTGGTTCTTTTACATGCCATAAATCTTTGACTCAGGACCAACGACTTTACTTTACTTCAAAGGAAGCCATGCTAAGGATTTTAACTCCCAAAAAAATCCATTGTCCTCCGCTAGGTTTGAACCCGCAACCTTGGGTATATGAAGTTAACTCAGCTGGAATTAAATTTGTATAATTAGAAAAAAAAATTTAAATAGAGAGAAAATTTTCTAAACAAAATCTGTAAATCTCATAGAACACTGGTTTATGTTAAATAAATTTTCACTGTTAACAATTTCTGAGATATTCTTGCTACTGATTTGAATTTTCAATATATCATCATCCACATTTTTGAAGTACTAAGTCATTATTCATTTGTTTCTAGTAATATCATAGAAAGAGTATGCAATCTCAAAGCTAGCATATAACAATTTACATTTTAAAACTTAACTATATTTAGTCTCCTCTATTCCCCTTGTACCTACACTAAAATGCATAATAAAACTATTTCTGCAAACATTGTCTCTATTAATAAGAAATAAAAAGAAAAATAAGTTTTGTAAGTATAATTTGTAGAAAAATCACATTGGTGTAATATATCAGAGCTTTTAAAATGTGAAGTAGTACTTAAAATATGTCATAGTTTATATCAGCAGTGATATTTCACAGGTCCCCCTGGTGCAGCTGGTCCTCAAGGGTTCCAAGGAGTACGAGGAGAACCTGGAGAATCAGGTCCCCCTGGGCAACCAGGATCTCCTGGACCACGAGGATTGCCAGGACCACCAGGAAAGGATGTGAGTTTATTGCTTTATTTTTCTTCATCCTACCCTCGAGGACAAAAACATTGTTTTAAAATTGTTTAAATGTGCCTCTTGAGGACACAATTTCCTTGATATTACCCACCCATCTGCACCAGATTGCCATAATTACTCGGCAGTTATTTAGTAAGCAATCTGCCTTTAGTGAACTCATTAAGCTTTTAATTTGCAATCACTTGCTTATGAATAATGCCAGTCATAAAGTAATTGAGGCAACATTATTATTCTATAGATTCATGCTTGAGTAGCAGTGGCATGAGAAAGGCATGCACAGAATAATTTTGGGCTTGCCTGCGGGTATTGAGAGATAAAAGATTAGCAGATCTCTGAGCCAATTAGTTTCTGACGCAATTCCATGTAGCGGCATGAGCAGAAGAGGTACCAATATTACATTTACAAAATGAGTTGTTGCAATACAATATTTTGCATTATAAAAGTTAGCACAAAATGACATTTTATTTCATATTTTAACAAGAATGCTCCTGTCCTGTTAACTATAGTTAGAGTTAAACCGCAAAATCATTTGCAAAATGGACTTCATACTGGGTCACTGATTCATTGCATCCCATGCTCAGAGAGGGAGGCCATTTCCTTTAAAACTATGCATTTTCAGAGCTCCTGTCCTACTACACACCTGAGCCAGTCTGTTCTGGGTGCAAACAGTATAATAAAAGTCCAGGGTTAATTATTTTATATGCTTTTCCTCCATGTGGGTTTAATTTATTAAGCCTCATCTCTTCCTGCATGAAGGATGAAATTAGATGCAGACTCTTTGCTACACCAATGAAGCACTCTTGTTTGATCTTCTGGGGATTATAATTCCAGGCAACACTGCTTGAGGCATCACCAAATCACCTCCATAACATGCAATGAGATTACAGCTTTATCATAAGTAATATAACGGGAGCTCCAACTTTAATCAATAAATTTGCAAGAAAAATCAGAGAAAAGTTGTAACTCGAGTTGTATTTAATAAAACTATTTCATGAATAAAATAACAATGATTAGCCTATAATGCTACGAAGAATAATATTCCTAAATTCCCATTTGTCTTGACATATATTTGCACCAAAATAACTGCAAATTGATGTCCATATCATAAATCATGGCCTCGTTGCTTATAGAATTCACTGAACGGGTTCCACACACTCTCTCTGTTGCTTTTAGTATTCAGCGACTTTGAGTTTTCAATTAATATGTCTATTTCAGTGATAGACCTTTCCCAAAACGATTTGGAACTTATGCCATTATGTATGGGAATATCACTGCACACTAATACTATTATTATGAGATGAACAATAGTTCAGAGAGAAAACAAATGCACATGGGTGTGATAAATTTAGAAAATTAAATGATAAAAAAAATTATTCCACTTCCTACGATTACATATCATGAACAAAATAATCATAGTAGAATTTACTCTTATACATAGTTTGCACATAGTAGAGGTGGGGAAAATTGTAATTTCTCAGGAACAGTTCCAACTACTATAGTTCTAAAAACATTAGGCTGCAAGTAACCATTCCATAATAACAGTCACCTATGTCTGTGAAGTCATTAATCAAGATTAAAACATAAGCAAAAGCTTTAACATTCAAACTTGTGCTTCTTCTTATGCGTGCAATAAGACTGCAACTTTATCCTAGTAAAGTTTACTCTTGTACCCAGTTTGCACATATTAGAGATGGTAAAATTATAATTTCTTAGGAACAGTTCCAACCATTACAGTTCTAAAAATACTAGATTCAAAGAAACCATTCCAAAATAACTCACCTATGTCCATGAGTATTTATGCATAACTTCAGTGCCCAGATACTTTTGTTCCATTTTTACTTGCTTGACTTGTATTCTGTCACATTAGATCGAGATTTTTCATTCCATAACAAATTATTGCCAAGTGGCAAGATGATACTTCCCCTCTTTTCTCTTTCTTTCCCATCCTACATTCTGCCATTCATACCCACAAGTTTAATAAAGCACTAATTATGAATTAAAGCATTTTAATTTGCATAGGAACTGTTTTCTATTTAAAAAGCCTTAGTTAAACCTTAGGAGCCCCATAACAAAAATATCTTTATCAATAAGTCTGTTTACATCTAACAAATTACCTACATAATTATTGCACGCTTAACTCACGTTAAAGAACTTTAGTCAAACAGTTTCCAATGCAAATGACTATATGTTCCAAAATGGCATCTTGAGTAATTGCCTTTTGCATGTGCATCACAGGAGCTCAATAGAATAATTAAATCTGATAGACTGAAAGATGTTTAATGGCATTATCATCTATTGGAACTTAGAAGTAGGTATGCTTCCAAAACTTCAAATCATAGGCACACTTGTTAAGTTGTATTTTAATGCTTTACTTAAAATGTTACTGTTGGAACTGTTTATAAAAGTACTTCTACAATTGCACTAGTTAAAACTATCACTTGGAATGGTATTAAAAGACATATGATTAATTTTTGGAAGGATTCACTCTTGAAGCCGTTCCAAAAAATAATGGTTATTTTTTGCTACCCCTAATTCTCTAGAAAAAGTTGTCAAAATGTTGAAGTATTAAAATTTCCTTAAAATACTATGCATACTAACATTTCTTATTAAGAGGTTTTTAAAACATTTAATCATAAGCAAAGGATCTGAATTTTCTATTTTTGAAATCTCTACTTGTTAGAACCCTTCCTTTGGGCAAAGCATCAAGACATCATAAAGACTATTTTCTAGGTGAAATACTAAATTTCAAAGTATTTGGTTGGTACCTTCCACATGAAGCATTCAAACAAACAAAAATTGTAATTATGGCTTCATTTAGCCATTTTCATATGTTAATATCCATTACACCTTTTGAGGTCATGTGAACCTAAAAAAGAAAGTGTAAGCTGTGAGAGAAAATTTAATTCTAGAAGTCTCTCTAATAAGAGGAAATTTTTGTCCTCGAGTTTATAGCAAAATTGACAATGTTCTTAAAATTGTTTCCCAAGGATTTTGAACATACCTTGTCAAAAGCATAACATAATTTCAGGGTGAGACAGGAGAAGATGGTGAAGCAGGCCAACCAGGATCACAAGGACCTCCAGGGCCACGGGGTTTACCAGGGATGCCAGGTTTGCCCGGTATCAAAGGACATCGAGGCTTCCCTGGACTGGATGGGGCTAAGGGTGAGCAAGGACCTTCTGGAGAGAAAGGAATGCAAGGCAGTCCAGGACACATTGGACCTGTGGGGCCCATGGTAAGTCAAAACTGAAAAATAGGAACTCAATGAAGTTACATGCTGTAAGCCAGTTTCATCCCAAGTTTAATATAGTTGTAATATGAATGTTATAATATATTTGTATGTTCATATATAGGGACCAGCAGGCCCTAGAGGAGAAAGAGGCAGAGAAGGACCCCCTGGACCTCCAGGTCTCCGTGGAATTGACGGCATTGCAGGACCACCAGGACCACCCGTAAGTTATTGAGGGTTTTACACATATATTACAATGAAGTAAATAAGAAAAATGCCATCAATAACTGATTGTTGAAGTATATTGGATGGTTTTGTTAATCTGAAATATTAGTAAACTTACTGAGCAATTTTAGCACTTTCCAAGCCTCATTGGCAAATGTCATAACAAATGCTATTTTTATTAGTTCAACTGAATTGACAGAGTGATAATTGGAAGCAAGTAAGGAAGTACTGATTATTTTGCAGCACTGGAGGAAGCCTGGAGTCCGTAAAAGATAAAGAAATAAATCTCAGAGAAACGGTTTCAGCAAAGGAGCCTGCAAAACTAAATGTAGAAGCAGAAAAACTAAATGTCATGCATTCAAAATTCTATGCAATTGAAATCATGTTATGGAATTTGTGTTCTGAAAATAAGTATCAATGGCTTATGTGGGGCATATATAAAAATAAAAAAAATAAATTAAAAAAAAAAAAAGTATAAAAATGTTGTGTTTAATACAAAAGAAAACTTGTAAGTAGTATATTTTGAGACAAATGTGCATATTTTTTGTATTTATCGACACTGAACAATTTCAACTGGCCATTCACATCATTGTCTGGATAGTGTGGTAATTTATTTCTAATATATTTGTCTTTATTTTTCCTTCGTATTAAACCTAAAGTGAACAATCTATGCATAAATTGCTACAGTTATTAATGATTCTTTTGTCAGTACTATGAAAGAAAACAGAAGAAAAATGCAGAGGTTTTTTTGATATTCTATTTCTCCTAAATTATGTTTTCTATTGCCTAAAACTCGAAGTATACAATAACACAGTAAGCTTTTGGTCTGTCATGTAAATTGTTAACCATTAACGTTATTGGTTGGAAATAAACAGCAGTAGTGGGAATATTAGTAAACTTACTGAACATAATGGATTAATTGTTTTTTTCACACAAGCCGTGTGTAGGACAGGAGTTGAAGAGGTGAGTCAGATTGAAATATTCAATGCCATAGCCAGGATCTCCCAGTCTCTATCCGGTTGCTCTTCCACTGAGCTACCATGGCAACATGCTGGCATAGCATTGAATTTCTCATCTGACTCGCATGTTTCCCGGTAAACAACAAGGTGTTCTCAAATTATTTTGAGATGACAATCCCAATGGTGACTTACAATGTTGTAAGTACTTTAAGTCCCAGGATTCATAGTACTTGCAACAGTGTAAGTTGCCATTGGGTTGTCATCTCAAAATAATTTCAGAACACCTTTTGGTTTACTGGGAAACATGCAAGTCAGTTGAGAAATTCAATGCTATGCCGGCATGTTGCCTTGGTAGCTCAGTGGAAGAGCAACCGGCTAGAGACTGGGAGATCTGTAGTTCAAATCCCGGCTATGGCATTGAATTTTTCAGTCTGACTCCACCTATCCAGCTCCTGTCCTACACATGGCTTGTGTGAAAAAACAATTAAACTAACACCAAAATATCAATTGTCCTACTTTTTCTTTGTTCTTTATTGAAATAAAAAAACACAGCGGAGTTGGCACATTCCTAAACTTTATTTAATAGTATTATTAAACAGTATTCAAACATTTTGAATGTCAGAATAATAAATAAGTCAAAGTTAAAATCAATACATTTGATGATCATGCAATGCTCGATACCACAGTTTTTTCATAAATTGTACAATTGTATTGAATCCTGTTTTTAATATGCAATATTCTTCATCAACTTCTTTTTCTTCTCCTCCTCCACTAAAAAGAGGGTGGGATGAAAAGGTGAAAATGGGGGGAAAGGGTGAGAGAGGGGAAGGAGAAGATACTCCAGAAGAATCACAGCACTTGGTGCATTAACATGAGCACAGTATTGGATTGTCCAAGTTTGAAATCTTTCACATTCGCTGTAAAGGAAACCTCAAAATCACTCTAAAATAATCATACCTTATTGATACTCCATCATTTACATTATTAATTTTGAAACAAATATGTTAATATTCTAAATTTTCCTATGTTACATAAAGGGAGCAATTGGGAAACCAGGACCTCCAGGATTCCCAGGAAGTCCAGGAAACAAAGGTGACCAGGGTGCTCAAGGACCTAAAGGAAGTCAAGGTCTTCAGGGACCCAGAGGTAAGTACATAACCACTGTGTTGAGTCCTGTAGAGGTCTTTCAAGAAAACCAAATATCCTGAAAAATAGTTTGGATAAGAAAACATATACTAAACATCAGCTCTTGTATAATTCTACAGGAGAGGCAGGTCGTCCAGGTCAACCTGGTGAGTCAGGACCACAGGGACCAGCAGGAAAAGATGGTGTGCCAGGAGACAAGGGTAGTCCAGGAGCTATTGGTTTAGCAGGTCCTCCAGGATTTCCAGGAGCAAGGGGACCTCCAGGTCTCTCAGGCAGCCCTGGAGTTCCAGGTGTTAAAGGTGCTCCGGTAAGTATGATATACAAAATCTGAGGCTCCCATTCAGGAAGCTCCACGTTTAACCCCTAGCTTTTTTGAAAATGTTCCAGGTTGGTAGGAATTATTATATACTTCCATGAAATTTCCTGTTCCTCATTTTCTATTACATATTTTCCTTTAATTTTGTGAATAGGGACGTAGGTGTGATGTACATTGTGTATAGCATATGCAGTAGATGTGCTTTAATGAAAGAACCATTTCATTTCTAGAATGGAATCTTCTGGTCAAGTCTGTCCATGAGAATATGGGAAGGGGCATTAAAGGAGTGGCCTGGAACATTCAATCTAAAAACATTAGGGGTTCCCTGTGCTGCTCCTTTTGCTATTAGATCTGGCAGACACAAGAGTTGCATTGTCTATCTTGCAGGGCATACCTGGTGAGCGTGGATTCAAAGGTGAAGCAGGTATGAAGGGAGAAACTGGTGTACCCGGTCCTCGAGGTTTACCAGGAGCTCTTGGTGCTGAGGGTAAGAGAGGCAAGAGAGGACTGCGAGGTGCAACAGGTGCTGCTGGACCTCCTGGAGAGCGAGGTGCACCAGGTGGTAGAGGACTTCCTGGTCCAGATGGTGCACCAGGCCCTAAAGGTAATTAATGTAGTATTTTTGAACAAGTTTTACCTAGGAGCAGATTTACATAACATTCGTAGTTACAAGATAAACACATTCATAAATCTCCCTTTATTATAGCTGTTTATGAGTTAATGTGGTTGCTTTGCTGTTTCAGTCAACTTAAGTGTCTGTATTACACAAGAGTCTACAATTCTTTACTCTACCTCTCTGGTAAAAATTGCAAACTAAAGGAAATCATTACCTCAGATAATCTATTTTACATTACAGTATTCACATATAACTTTTTTCTATCCATGATAAATTTTTGACTAGAAAATGTAATTTCAAACTAAGCAACATGAACTTGGTTACATGCAGAATATAGAAAATAAAGCACAACAGTTTACAAAATAGTAAACCACTTTTTATTACTATGAACTCATGCAGGAAAAAGAATAAGCCATAAGTTACTCTATAGATGCTGCATGATAATTCAAACTTAAAGATGATAAAACTTGAGCACTACATTTATGGTTTAGTATGGTTTTGTTTATCTCTTATAGTGTACTATTTATACAAAAGTATACAAAATGCATTAATACTAAAAAGAATCCTTTGGATCCAAATGATTAGAACTATCACAATATATTCATACAAAATTGAGGAAGTAGATTTTAGACTTTATGCATTGTTGACATAGAAAAGAAATATCAAAGAGTCAAAAATTTCCATGTAAACATATTGCAAATCACATTACTTGTTCCTATAACTTGAAAGTAAATATAAACAGAAGAATGTGGAAGAAATTACTTCATTGGCTGTTGGCTTTTAGCACTTTGTTATTTTACCAAACATAGTTCCACATTTTATTAAATATTCTGCTTTCCTTGCATTCTGTAAAACTCTCAGGATGTTCTTATAACACAATATATAATATTGTTGCAATATTACACTGTATTTTACTGAACAAGCTGAAAAATTCAATGCCAGCCAGGATTTGAAATGGAAATGGAGTTTTATTTATGGACACTCTTAAACTGCTGTGGTTCTCAGCATCCCATTCTATATTGGGCGTGAAAGACTGCTTCATTTTGCTCATAGGCCTCTTTATCAGGCTTGAGGTTCTTTTACATGTGTAAATCTATGACACGGGACCAACGGCTTTACTTCCCTTCCAAAGGAAGCCATGCTAAGGATTTTTACACCCGAAAAAATCCATTGTCCTCCACCAAGTTTGAACCCCGCTACCTTGGGTATATATAGCTAGCATGGTAACCATTCCAGCATGGAAGGTGACAACCAGGATTTGAACATAGTTCTCCCAATTAAAATTTAGTTGAGTCGATTTTGTAACACTACATCACTTACTTTTTAATTTCGGAAAACATGTTTCAGAAGCCATGTGCTTCCATTGTCAATTCCTTTGGTCGACTACCGGTATTGCTTGCTGTGGTGGTTGTCTTTGTCCCTGGTGGTGGTTTGATGAACTTCTGTATGAGTAGATCGCCTGGCGGTATTTCAAAATTGAAAACCCGGTTCTTGTTTTTCCATATATATATATGTTTTCCCAAACTTTTAATTCTGTCTTCCTTGTGATGTTTTTGAGGATTTTTGGGCTTCTATTTATAGTGTGTTTCTCTTTCCAAAAATGCCAAGCTACTGGAAAGAGAAACACACTATAAATAGAAGCCCAAAAATCCTCAAAAACATCACAAGGAAGACAGAATTAAAAGTTTGGGAAAACATATATATATGGAAAAACAAGAACCGGGTTTTCAATTTTGAAATACCGCCAGGCGATCTACTCATACAGAAGTTCATCAAACCACCACCAGGGACAAAGACAACCACCACAGCAAGCAATACCGGTAGTCGACCAAAGGAATTGACAATGGAAGCACATGGCTTCTGAAACATGTTTTCCGAAATTAAAAAGTAAGTGATGTAGTGTTACAAAATCGACTCAACTAAATTTTAATTGTTAAAACACATCACTGTCTCAAAGTCCACCATATATCAGGATAGTTCTCCCACTCTCCATGTGGCTGCTCTAACCATTGAGCTACTGTGACAACATGCCAGTATGACATTTAATCCTTCAAGTGACTTGTGTTGTTTACCCAATCAACCAACCAGTATATCTCATAGCTTCAGAGAACACCTTAATGGCAACTTACAATAAAACACATACCTTTGGTAGGGCATTAATACAACATTACCAAATCAGCCCTTCTGGGTAGTGTGGTGGTAGAGAGCCTGCCTCACATTCAACAGGTCGCAAGCTCAAATATCACTTAGGGTGAGTTATACGAATCTTTTTTTCAGGGTTTTCCCTTATCTTGATATAAGGTGATATCTTGGTAAGTCATTTTGAGCTCCTTTAACCCCAAGATCATTTGAGCATCATTTCATCAATTTCATTCATCATCTGATATGACCAACCAGGTTAAAGCACATTAAGCTATATTAAAAACAAAAAACAAAAATAAAAACCAAAAAACATTATCAGTATAGTAAACTATTGAAGTCTTAATTCATTCCAATGAATAAAAAATGTCTAAAAAGAATAAGAGAAAAGCAGAAAAATAATTGATATGAGCTACAGAAAAATAAGCAATTAAAACCTTTATATCAATGTAAACATATTAATCTAACTAATATTATTTATTGAGAAACGTCATCACATGATCAGCTGCTTGCCTTCCCATCATCATAATGTGCATCAAGGAAGCAAGTTCAAGATCAGGTGAAATTCTAAAACCCAATTTATATTAAGTATAGTATTTCTTACAATATGCTATACGAGCACAAATCGAATTGGCTTTCAACTGCTGCCAAGCACTAGGCTAGGTTCTTTGTTTTTTCTTTTTTATTTACTTGGCAAATTGTTTATATTCTTTTCAGGATTTAATGAGAATTATCAATAATAAAGTAAATATTTCCAATGTAATGTAATACATACAGTTAATAATAGTAAAATAATAACAATAATATTAATATTAACAATAATATTGCCATTGTAAGTACTCATTAACAGAACTTTAAACTTAAAACAACAATGAAAACTAACCACCTCCATCTACTTTTTAAATGGATAACTTCTGAATTTGTGTCCATTATACAGTATAAGAATTTCTATCTTCAGTAATAAAAATCACTAGACTGACTATATTGGACACATGCAAGGAATTCTTTGGTTGGCCTCAAGACTCATCGGCTATGCTTTGCATGGCAAGAGAGAAGAATTGAGGAATTTGTTTTAGTGACTTCCCCCTTCGCATCTTGTCCCATAAATATGACCATTGCACCACATCTGCCAATCATGCTACTCTCACCTGAGAAAACAGGTTAAATTACATTGCAAATAGAATCAAGTTTTATCACAAGGAGCCCATTTTATGTCATAACAATAGGCTAGAATGCAAACAGCCTACAGATTAAGAATAAATTCTTCATTATATAGAAATTTAACATAAATTCTTTCTTCACAAATTTATTGGGCTTCGCAGCTAGCCTAGTTAGTTCATAGAATAAGCCCCTGGCTTTAAGCTACAACAATAATGCAATGGCTAATTGTTGAACAACAACAATAAGTGAATTCTTTATCTGAATATTATTGTTGTTTCCCGAGTTCACATGGAGAGCTCATAAAACTAAACCAAGAGCATGCAGGAGAGAGATCTGAGTGCTGAATGCTGAGGAATAAATTAGTTTCAGTTTACAGGGAACAAAGAATAGCAGATTAAAAAAGCTTGTGTTACCTTCCCATTCATTTCATTTTATATACTCATTGCTGGCAACGGTACTTTGTTGAGCATATGATATTATAATTTATAAACAATACAATGGTTATATCTGACATTGCTTCTATAAAAAAAAAAAAAAAAAAGGTTGTAGAAAGTAAAATGTTTTAATAGATCAGTAGCTAATATGCAGTTTTGTACAGTGCTGCCAATCCTACTATATTTTTGCTAGATCTAGTGAAAGCACATATTAGTTAGTGATCTATTAAAATATTTTACTGTCCATAATTTTTTTTTTTCACTTTGAATTTTTCCCAAAATGTATATTGCCTGATAAAGCTTAATAACATCTACTTGTATACATACTCATAGAGGTATATTTTTTTATATGGAAACACAGCACAACAATAGCGGTAGATTTTGTGACCGACAAAAAATGTCAAAAATGCACTTAATCCAAAACCATAATAGTGAAGAGTATGCTCACTCATTCAGGTTAATTTTCACAAACATGTTGGATATACTTCCAGGTCAGACAGGTGATCGGGGGCCTACAGGACCTCAAGGTGTAAAAGGTGGTCAAGGTGACCCAGGAAGACCAGGACCTCCAGGATTACAGGTTTGTATGCAAACAGTTAGGTCTATTACTTGCAATGCAAGAGAAACAACAGTGGTGAAAATAATCTTTATTAATTTCAGGGACTAAGAGGAACTCAGGGACGTACAGGCCCACCAGGAAAACCAGGCAATCCAGGAGAGAGAGGAATACAAGGAGCAGATGGTAAACCAGGAGAACAGGGTCCTCAGGGGTTACAAGGACTTCCTGGACCTTTAGGACCACCTGGAGATAAGGGTTTTACCGTGAGCAGCACTTTCTAATTCAAGCATAATATCCACATTAATGTAAGAGTATACTGTGTGTCTAATTAAGCAAACATGTGCTCAAAAACTAAAAAACATATCTCAGCACAAAGTTTTTCTATTTCAAAAGTAACTCAGAAGCAGTAATAATTTTTAAACTACAAAAAATGCAGAAGAATTATGGCAGGTATACCATGAACACAAAGCTGCAAGGAATACTTCCACATGCTCAATAGTTTTACTCTACCATGCTTATATATAAAGGAATTATTAGTCCATGTTAAGAATAATGAAGCTAATTAAATCACCAATGCAGAAGTTCATTCATACAATACACGTGACAAGAACAAGTTGCATATAACTTCTCATAAAAGAAAACTAACATCTTTCAATTACAACAGCTTAAAATTATATAATCAATTACCTGAAAACTTAAAGAACATCAGTTTGTCAAATAAACTTAAAGCAGAAATATTCAAATTTTTAAAACAAAATCAGTTTTATTCTGCGAATGGATATTTATAATATAGTGTGAGCAAAACATAAATTAATATTTGTTTTCCTATTTTTCATGTGACCACAAGCAAAAGCTAAAGAAAGACAATGATTTCGAAGCTACTTAACCATAATGATGACAGTTGACCCTAGGCAATTTTGACATACCCCACAAAAATTGTATTACTTAGAATAAATATATCAAGATTATGTACATATTATACTTTTTTTTTTACATTCCTTGACAATACTTATATCTCTTGTAAGATTGGAGGTAAAAAATAAATAAAAGCATTTTTTTTTTTTTTTTTAATAGCCCTCTTTAACATCTAAGGTCATATCGGGGGCTTTCCACTTGCAACAACTCGTTGTCTGTAGGTTCTTTTTTTATGTTGGTTTAAATCATTTTGTTTAACTCAAACACGCACACATTCACACTCACATACAAACTTCCAGACTCTGTGGGGGATAGGGAATAATTCTGGCTAGAGAAAAATTCTCTGCTCCAGCCGGGAATTGAGCCTGGGACCCACGGGTGAGAAGTCAGCTTGCTGACCACTCGTCCAAGGAGGCAGTCAAAAACAAAATCAAAAATTAATTTCAGGGAATTTGTGATTCATTCAGAAAAATGTGAATGAGGTAGAGAATTTAGTGCTAGTATGTTGCCATGGTAGCTCTGTTGGTTAGAGCAGTGCTATGATAAATTAAATACCAGTGGTTCAAATCCCAGTTATGGCATTGAATTTTTTAGTCTAATTCTACTTTTCCAACTTAAGCCTATGCACAGCTTGTGTGGGAGAGCAGTTTAACCATATTTCATACTAGTTAGTTGGTTGGTTGCCAATGCTCAGCATATTGGAGTTCCTCCATTGCCTTCTTGCAATGTGAGATCTGTAGATGTTAAATTTTGACACTTCATAAGATGAGCCAATTCACTGTAGAATCCTCTTCTCTACAAAGTATACAATTTTAAGGATGTTTAATTCAATTAGATGGGCAGCCAAGCATTCATGTCCTATAAGTAATCGAAATAAAGCAATAGCTTTTGATCGTGAACATTCTGAAATTACTGTTGCATTGTTCAACAAGGTTTTCTTTCATACTTGAGTGAGATGCTGTGTAAGTATACCAGATGTGGATTTTTAAGAACTTCCCCTATCCCTAGTAGCCATTTGGATGGAAAAATGGTTAGATTTGATTTTCTCAAAAACAGTCCAATAATTTTGAATAGAATTCCATGTATTCCGAGTCCATATTATTCAATATTATATATTTCTTGTCAAAATTTATCATACTTAATGTTATGTGAGTAGAAGAATAATTTTACATGGATACAGTAAGTATTATATACATATTTGAAGTTATAATGGGTAGAGAAAGTGGTATGAGTGTGATGTATCAGATTTTTGTTTTATTATGCCTTTAAGCTAGACATAATGCATAAACATCAAGTCATTATTGTTATCATTATATTCAATGACTCAACACTAACTGCTAATTATAAATGTTACTTTCAGGGAGAGCCTGGAAAGGATGGAGAGCCAGGACCTCCAGGTTCAACAGGTCCACGAGGTGATGCAGGAAAGGATGGTGCTCCTGGTATACAGGGATCTCCTGGACCACCAGGTTCTGATGGAGAACGAGGAGCACCAGGTCCAGGAGGACCAAGAGGATTCCAGGTGAGTTGTGGAGCCCTAAACAGTACTACAATGGTATAGTAGTGATTCAGACATTAACACATTATGTACATGTTGTTGGTATGTAGGGACTGCCAGGAGCTCCAGGCAATCCAGGCACGCCAGGCAAGGATGGAGAACCAGGAGTAGCAGGACCACCAGGCATTCCAGGTCCTGCAGGAGGTAGAGGTGAACGAGGTTTTCCTGGAGAACGAGGTCCTGTAGGATCACCAGGAGGACCAGGACCTCGTGGAGAGACTGGATCCCAAGGACCTGATGGACTTCCTGTAAGTTGTCTATGAATCCTTATACCAAGAATTAAAACAACTGAATATAATGTAAATTTCTCAGTTTGTTTGAAAGTGAATATAATCTCTAGCATCCCAAAATCAATATAGAACAGTTGTATTTATATTTTTATGCTTGAAGAGTTGCTATGGGTCAAAATATAACAAATTTGCAACAACAAAAATTGTGTTGGAGGGGCTTTTGGGGGGTCCAGACAGTTATAAATATTATTCTATGTGTTAATGTATGTAACTAATGACCACAACAACACAGATGCTCAAAAGAACAAGTTTTAATTTTATTTTGAGGGAGAGTTGTCAGGGATTTTTGGGGTAGTATCGTATATTGCACCTTCCATTCTAAACTCAAAATGCCTGATTTACCAAATACAATCATTTTAGATTCATCATGCTTGTATAAAATGCAAATATAATTCAGGATCTTGGGATTTGGATGACAAAATATCCCAAAGAATGGCTAATGAGTTACATAGAATACTATTATGTGTAACAAACTGTTCATAACATTTCTGAAGTTATTAAGTATGTTAATAAACAAAGGTTATTGTAAGGACACTAAAACAAGTTATCTTTTCATGTAGTTCAGGAATATTTATAGGAGGCCATGTGCCTTGAAACTGATTCTTTCAGTATGCCTCATATGTAGGCATCAGGAGCCACAAGATCCAGTAGGATTCAGGAATAGAGTTCCACAAGAAACTAGGAAGGAATGCTTGACTGTAGTTTTTAAATACTTAAAGGGCTTTTTTGTTGTTAATAGTAAAATTCAAAGAATTGAACTAATCATTTTTTATGTTAAATTCTTTCTTTTCAGGGACCACCAGGAGAAAAGGGAGATAAAGGGCATTCTGGACCATCAGGATTGGTGGTAAGTTACTACCCATTTTATAAATATTTTCAAAGTTGTATCTTACTAATCTTACTGGAATCTTATTGTTGTAAAGTTTCCTTGATCAGTGATAAAATTCATACAACACATATTACATGATTCATCAATCAACATGGCAGAGTTCTATGATATTAATATAATTTTTTTTTATATTTAGAACAACATTTATAATACTGTAATTATATAGGCGCTAGCTGTTTTACTCAATGTTACATGGATGCTTTTAAACTTTGAAACATATTGCAGTTAATTTTCTTTATGAAATTTTTGTATAATGATCGAGAAAATTTCTCTGCTGAAACATCTGCCTTTCTCCTTATAATTTTAATCTCATACAACTCTCCAATATATTCCTAATAATGGAAGCAAACTTTCTTGATATTCACAGAAATGCTTATGAAACATCAGCAGATGTTTCTAATTTCCTTAACCTCCACCAACGGTTCCAAATTATGAAAATGTTGTGAAGCATGAAACAATAATCAGAGTGGTAGAGAAATTTATAATGTAATCACAGTATATTACGTTTTAAATGTCTGCAGTTAGTTTTCACATGATGATGACAATGATGATGAGGACGATGACGTCGACGATGATGATAGGTTAATAGAGAAACCCCTACCACAAATATACAGTAATGTATGAATCTCCACTCCCATTTTGAAAATGAAGTATACAGGGTCTTTCATAAGTGACTTCAAACTTTAAACCATATTGGGAAAATGTCCTTCATTATCTTGTTCAACATACACCATTCTTTCTGGGATTCCATGCACAGCATTTTGTAGAGGATGTCTTAGAATATTAGCAATTTCTTGCAAGATAGCATCTTTCAGTTGCTGTCAGGTTGTTGGATGTGTCAGGAAAACTCGTTCTTTAACGTAACCCCATAACCAATAGTCGGTCAGATTGAAATCTGGAGATTGCAGTACATACTTTGTTGGAAGTGTCTGCTGATGACACCATCACCGAAGATCCTGGTGATTAATTTTTTTGCAGGGGTGTAGATATGAAGCACCTCAGCAACAGTGGCACCATTGATTGATTACCTTTTACCTTCCAGATTTCTTCTTATCATTAGAACCAATTTCCTTAAATATCCTGATTAAGCCCCCATAATGACAAATGGAACATGGCCTGCTCTTAAATTATTAAGAGCTCTGAAATTTTCTTGAGAAAACTCATCTTGCTTTCATAATAGCATTGAATCAGCTGTATTCTATCATTTGGTGATAGAGCCATGGATTGCAACTTAAAACTTCTGATAGCAGTGTGAATAAAATTATTAATGCTTTATTCAACAAAATGCACCGATAGTAATGGTGAACTGAAGAAACACAAAATAAACCAAATTCCTGTCTATGTGTATGTCTCTGTGTGAACAGGATAACTCAAAACTGAAAAGTTGTTAAAATACCAAGCTTGATATTTAAGTTTAGTATCTTCCATTGATGCGACACAAAAATGTTGAGGAAAATTACCTCACCCCAAAGTACCCTTTACATGGAAAAAATTTCAAAAATATTCATTTTTTTTAAAAATGGCTTAAACAATTTTCATTAAAATGCCATATATTAGATGTTTACATTAAAATAAAATGTATATCTTGAATTTTCTGGGAATAGCCTCTGAAGACCTCTTCATTCTGGACGAATTTTGCTGAGCTTTGCATAACTGGTAAACAGTAAGAGATAGACAAAAACTTACTACACAGAAATGTAGATCTAGTTAAAACACTCAATTTATATCATATATATACAGGGTTACTACAAAAGAAATAGACAACTTCAACTCCCTGTAAAACAAAAACTATTAGAGATAGCAACCTAATTATTTTGGAGGTATGTTGAGAAACTCTCAAAGTTTCGTTTGTTACTATTGGTAATGCTGTAGTGTTTTGTTTGTTGTTGCAGAAGCTGAAATGGCGGAAAATCCTGTGGAAAAGGCATATTACGTGTTGGAATTTGCTAGAACACAATCAGCAACTGTTGTCCAACGACATTTTAGAGCACGTTACCACAAAATGCCACCGACTAGACAGTCAATCTACGACTGGTATAGAAAATTCGAGACAACGGGATGTTTGTGCAAAGGGAAGAGCTCGGGAAGACCAAGAGTGTCGGAAGAAAACGTTGAACGTGTTCGTTCTGCCTACATAAGAAGCCCACAGAAATCGACATCTAGGGCAAGCATGCAATTACAAATTCCACAGCAAACTGTATGGAAAATCTTGCGGAAGCGACTGCACATGATGCCTTACAGATTACAGATGTTGCAGTTTCTTGAGTGAAGCAGTTTCTTGAGTGAAGAAGATAAGGTCATACGGCGTGACTTTTGCATCGATGCTGGTTTTTGTGAGCGCATCATTTCATTTTTGTGGTAACGTGTTCTAAAATGTCATTGGACAACAGCTGCTGATTGCGTTCTAGCAAATTCTAACACGCAATATGCCTTTTCCACAGGATTTTCCGCCATTTCAGCTTCTGCAACAACAAACAAAACACTACAGCGTTACCAATAGTAACAAACAAAACTTTGAGTTTCTCAACATACCTCCAAAATAATTAGGTTGCTATCTCTAATAGTTTTTGTTTTACAGGCAGTTGAAGTTGTCTATTTCTTTTGTAGTAACCCTGTATTTTTTTCATAGAGTTGACCATTTCCAAAATATTCTCTATTATTGGTTTCAGTTTTAAAATATTTGAAACTTTTCTCATACAGGAATTTGTTAACTCCTGGCCATGCAAAGAAATGGATTTCGACTACATGGCAACCTGCTTTTAAAAGATGTGACTATCGCTTTAACCTAATGTATTCCCTTATTTCCCTTCTACTTTCAAGGAACCAAGTAATAGGATCATTTCTGCTAAAGTTTATCTCGATTAGTATGAAGTAGATAGAAGAATAAGCTTTTGAACAATAATTTGTTACAGAGGGGTAGAGAAACATTTTTCGTTATCTCATGAAAGGAGTATGGAATTTCAAAGCCAGCATATAGCTACCTGCTTTTTAAAGATTTCACTTTTTCAGCCTCCCATATCCCTCTTGTACTTATAATGAAATTTGTAATGAAGCTATTCTGCAAATATAAATCTCAATTTTCATGAAGAATGTAAAAAACTATTTTGTAAAAATAGTTTGTAGAAGAAATATAAACATAAATTATAGAGACTAGAGAAAGTCATGTGTATGTAACACTTCAGATATTTTCACTTTCTCTACACACACTTTATACATAATAGGTGAAGAAGGAATTGTATTCCACCCAAAATTTGATGGCAAGATATCACTGAAATATGTGTTTTGAGGTCCCTGGAAAATTTTTTTAGAAAAGGTCTGTGTGGGATGGGGGAGCAGGTGTGGGTGTGTGCATGGGTATGTATGTATTTTTTCATGAAATATCCTTCCAACCCAAACTACCCTTTATATAGAAGATTGTTTAAACGTTTTTATTTTCTCGAAAAAGGCTATAACAATTTTGATTAACATGCAGCATATTAAAGATATTTACATGACAAATACATTGTATATCTTGAATTTCTTGAGAATAGCACATGAAGTACTCTTCATTCTGAATGACTTTTGCATAACTGGTATACCATATAGAGACAGACAAAACTAATTACACAAAATGTGTAAATCTTATTAAAACATACAATTTACAACGCATAAGTTTTTTTCAAGAACTAACCATTCCCAAGATAGTGCTTATTATTGGTTTTAAAATTCCCAATACTTACACTTTTCTCAAATGGGAAGTCATTAATCATTTTTTTTTCCGTCCTAGTTTTTAGCCTAGTTTATTCCATTATTTCCCTTTTACTTATATGGAACTGATAATAAGACCATTTCTGCTAATGTTTATCTTAATTAGTGCAAAGTAGGTAAAAGAATAAGCTTCTCTAAGAATAGTTTGTTACAGAATAGGTAGATAAACTCATGTGAATGAGGCCATTACATTTCCAGACATTGTTTGTGGAATCATGATGAATTATTTTCTACTTTATGGCATTATTGAGGAAAAGAACAAGCCATTTTAACAAGTATGTTCTTTTATGATTCCAAAATGTTTATATTCTCATATATAAGGTTTGTAAATCATTTTTACTCTTTTAGTAATTTAGGAAGTGAAATTAGAAGCCATTATAGACTATGTCCATTAGAAAGAACAGTGATTTTCAAAAGCAAAATAATTATCAAAATTAACTGAATGGTTTTCAAGTTTATAGCTTACAAGCAAGCCCCCACACATACACACACATGTTCTCTCTTTATAATATTAGTACTATAGATTTGACACTTAGCTTTTACTGATCTTTTAACTGAACTTTTCTCAAGGGGCTTCCTGGTCAAAGAGGTCAGCCAGGTCCACCCGGAGAAAAGGGAGAAAGGGGTGCTCTTGGACCAGTAGGACCAGAGGGACCTCCAGGTATGTACCATTCTTTCCTGTATTGTTTCTTAAAGCCAGGGATCCCTAAAATTTCTGTTTACTATAGTTTTAATCCAAAATTTCTTAAAATTTGACCTAATGATGCAAAATATATAAATAATATTTTACCAATTTTTAACTATCACATTTTATTACTTATAAATTACTTAATGTACTGTTATATAAAAACTGCTACTTTGGCAAAATATTTTGAAAAATTCAAGTAAATAAATATGAACTTGTTTTACTTCTTTACAGCAATTAAAACTGAATATATGCTTTTTTAATTTTTATTGCCCATTTTTAGGAGAAAAGTCAAAGGATTCACATTACAATGTCAATAGATGATTCTGAAAGATTCACAAGCAATAGGTAAAAAAGCATATGTCACTTTATTCACTACACTTCCAAAAGATGTGGAGCAAATATAGAAACTTTATTTTGGATTGTATATCATAAAACTTCTATTTGTACCTTTTAACAGCAATAGGACAAAAATTGAGACATTTCTTAAAAGTTGAGATGTTTGTTGATGCAAAAATCAGAACACAATATTTAATTTATTAATTTTTTCAGTTCTCTTCCTCTACTATTTAGAAATTAAATTAAAATCATTATTTTTGTAAATGTAAAAAGAAGCTAGTAACAGTGAAGAATAACACAAATATTAATATAAAAATAAACAACATCAAAAAAGAGACCAAAAGGATATGTTGATAATGCAATGAAATCGTTGCAAAACTAGTCCAGGCAAGGATTCCAAAAGATAAGTGAAGATTTGTTGCAACTATTATTTTTATATTAATAAAATCATTATATTAATTGATTGTTTTTTCCAGATAAGTCATATGTAGGACAGGAGTTGGGTAGGTAGTGCCAGACTGAAAAATTCAATGTCATAATTGGGATTTAAACCATGAGATCCATCCAGCTGTTCTAACCACTGAGCTACTATTGCATCATACTGAGATGATATTAATTCAATTCACTTGCACTTTTTTGGTAAACCATAAGGAAATTTCCGACTATTTTGAGATGACATATAAATGGTAACTTTCTATTTCATAGATTCTTTAAGTCCCAGGATTTATAGTTTAACCAACTATTAGGTCAGTTAGTGTTAATTTATGTTTTTCCTTACAAAATATGTGTACGAAAGTAATTGGATAGGTTGCCATGGTAACTCAGCAGTTAGAGCAACCAGATGAAGACCAAAAGATTCAAATCCCAACTATGGCATTGAATTTTTCAGTCTATCTCTATATATTCAAAAATCATTGTTTAACAAGCAATGAATTTATGCATAGCTTGAGTAAAAGAATAATTATTGCTAATTAATCTACACTTTTTTCTGATATTCACAAAACACGGCTCAGTGTAACAGAATACTGTATGCAAGGAGTTTTATAGGACGACAAGGTGAGAGGGGTCCACAAGGTCAAGTTGGAGCACAAGGACCTCCTGGCGAGCCAGCAGAGAGAGGAGATCCTGGTCCACCAGGTCCTCCTGGAGAGTCTGGTGCTCCTGGAGGTCCTGGAGAACGAGGCCCAACTGGCCCTCAAGGTTTACAAGGATTCCCTGGTCCTCAGGTAGGTTGAAGTTAACAAGTTATAAAATATAGTGAAAGACAACATCCTAGGGGTCAGAAGTTGAAAGTAAGGAATGATTTTATAATAACAATGAATTTAGATCCCATTATTCATTTTTATATATTTACATCATGTAGGAGTACAATAATTAAAATTAACAACAAAGTTGATAATCCTCCAGTGTAATCATTCATCTTTTTTATTTTCTGTGTAACTTACCTATGGTAGGTAGTGGAAGTTACCTTGCCAAAAAATGTGACATCCAAATTTCACAAGAAATATATGTTTTGAGGCCCCCTAAATCCAAATTATACATGTGAGAGAAAGAGAGAGAGAAATAGATACTAAAAACAAGAAACCAGATAAATAATAAATAATCATCTTAGTATTTAAGTTCAACATAGGATGTGACACAAAGATTCACAAAAAGCTCCTCCCCACCACTTTCCATTAAAACTTTATTAAGTTTAATTTTCTCAAGAATAGCCCAACAATTCTGAGTATTCAACCAAGACCCTAGATTTAGGGGAGGGAGGTAAGTTTTCTTTAATTAGGCTTATTCCCTACCCTCCATACAGTCTGGAAGTGTGGATGTGAGAATGAATAGTGCGTGAAAAATCTAAGGTCAACTAACCTAAAGTTCAAAGAGTAAAAACCAATCCCAATATGACCATAGCAGTTAAAGGGAGCTATACAAATAAACAGAAAAAAGTGTTTGACTAAAATGCCATATGTTTAATGTATCTTCATGATTTTCTTTGAAAAGCCTGTAAAGTCTCCTTCATTTTGTACCAATTTTTTATGATTTTTAAACCCAAGAAATTGACAAACGTTTACCACAAGAAAAATGTAGTTTGTTAAAATATACAGTTTATGTCAAATCTTTTTATGGTCATAACCATTTTCAAAATATTTTCATCTGTTAGTTTGAATTTTATCATTCATCTTTTGAAATGCTATATCACCATTCTTATGTTTCTTGTGACATCGTAGAAAATTGTGGAATTTCAAAGTCAGTATATAGCAGCCTGTTTTTTATACATTTGATTTTACTTCAGTCTCCTGTATTCTCTTTGTATGTAGAACAAAATGGTATGTAACACATCAAATGTTTGTGGGAATTTTCATAGAATGAGAAAATGGACTATATGTGTACCATGGTTCCATGCTTACCAGCAACTTTTATTGATCACATTTTGACAATTTATGAGATGCTGTTAATATTCCATTCTCTTGCTTTACCTGCTGTTTCTAAGAGTAAAAGGCCTCCACTTTCTAAAAGCAACATAAAATTGTAGGAAATGAAGCCTTTTAGAAAAATATAAATCATCACTTGTTGAAATTACCAACAAATAAATCAATATAAATGTGGCAATACAGGTTAAGAGTTCAGTCTTTACCATATAGTTTATAAAACAAGGAATTAGTTTATTTTCAAACTATAGGACAAATTTTCATAGCACTTGAAATTTAATAGAATTATGTACATTTTAAAATGTTTTAATTATTATAGATGATTAACTGATTAACAAAATAAATGCTAAAGCTCTTGGAAACTCTTGCATGAATTGTCTTGCTTTGTATAAAATGAATGCAATTTCAGCAGCATTCCCCTTATTGTTTTCAAATGCTTTTTGGATAAAACAACTTGAAACTTATTGATGCTACATCGAAATGTGATTAATTTGCTCTTTTCTCTCTCTCTCAGGGATTGGTAGGTCTACCTGGAACAAAGGGTGAACGTGGATTCACAGGAATGAAGGGTGAACAAGGCAATCCTGGTCCAGCTGGTAAGTGCATTCATTGAATAATTATTCAAACAAAATAAAAGCCTTAGAATGTCTTCTCTAGTTATTTAGTTATGAAAATCTGAGAGTATTCTGTTAGAAGAGGAAGATTATCATATATTTTTAAGGAAATCAGGTATAACAGACCCTACTATTCATGATTAAACTGCAATTCTTTGTGTTGCATACGTATGATATGAATTATTATATAACTGATTTAGGGTAGTTTCACTTTCATTTTTACATAAATATATATTTAGAATGAATATAGATTTGTTTTCTAGGTTAAAATGATTTGGAAAATCAAAGAACTGTTACCAATAAATGGGTTAGGGGATATATGGAACCCATGAATCAAATCAATGAAGGGAGTTTGGAAAATAATAAGACAAAGACTATAATGTTATATACTTAAATAAGAGACTAAAGTCACTTAGTTTTGACAAAGATCAGAAATCTGAGCTACAGAGAAAGCTATATCTTGATGAGATGAGGTTGACCAACCTTAAGGTTGAATGGAACCAGGACAGAATTATGGGTGAGACCACAACACTTCTGCAGGAGGTTTACCAGTGCCTTCTGCAAGTTGGAAGTGAAGGTGCGCAATGCCCAGACCTGGGAAGCAGAAGGCAAAAATCTGATGTGTACCATTCACATGACTTTCTCTACATCTCTGCAACAAATTACTCTTAAAAAGCTTATACATCTATTTACTTCATGTTAATCAGACTAAAATAGCAGAAATAGTCTTATTACTTGGTCCCTTGATGCTATGTTTGCTTTGTTCCTTGATGGTTGCTATGGCACTGAAGTTCCTTTGCATGGAAGCAGTTGACAAATTCATATATGAGAAAAGTATGTCTTCATAGCAGAAATCAAATACAAGGAATGAATCAAAAACGATGACTCCACGAAAATAATGTATATAACATAAATTGTGTGTTTAAACGTGTTCTACATTTTTTGTGCAGTAAGTTTTTGTCCATCTCTTACGGTTTAGCAGTTATTCAAAATTTACTAAAATTCATCCAGAATAAACCACTCTTCAGAGGCTATTCCCAGAAAATTCAAGATATACATTTTATTTGTCAGGTAAATATCTTTAATATACGAAATTTTAATCAAAATCGTTAGAGCCATTTTTGAGAAAGTCAAATTTTCAAAAAAAGTTCCATGTAAAGGGTAGTTGGGGGTGGGGGGATTTTTCTCAAAATCTTCGTGTCGCATCCCTGGAAGATACTAAACTTAAATACCAAGTTTGGTATTTTACCTGCTTTTCGTTTTTGAGCTATCGTGTTCACAGACACACGGACACACACACATACACGGACCTTTTTCCGAAAATGCTTTTTTACACACACACATACACGGACCTTTTTCCCGAAAATGCTTTTTTTAGATAAAGGGAACCCTAAAACATATATTTCCGGCGAAATCTTGGTATCGAATTTTTTGGTGGAGTGCAATACATCCTCTATACACTATATACATAGTGCCTATAGAGAAAGTAAAAATCTAGGTTGTGAAACACCTGAGTCCCCTGTGCTAAAGGAAGATTACTACCACTGTACTACAAGAATGGCCAATTATATCTTAAGGTTTGTGATAAGAATGAAAGAGAAGGGATTGCCTGGTTTCGTTCGGGAATATACAACCAGAGGAATGAATGGAAGAATGTGTTGAAGGAAATATACCCAATATGTAATGGCACAGAAGATGAGATTTACTTATTATTAGAATATTCAAGAACAGACCATTCTAGAAAACAACTGATTCAGCAGCATCAACAGGGGGGGGGGGATTTTTGGGGTTGGAACCTCCCCCTTGCTAAAAGTAAAATGTAAAAGGTAATTGCAAAATTCAATATTAATTCCAATTTGTGCACTTAATCTATGAATATAAAGCCTTTTTTTTTGGGGGGGGGGGTAATATTTCAATGCAGAATTAATACTTATTTATGATTTGATTTTACATTAATTGTTTAAAAAAATGGATACCTATATAGCCTCCCCCCACCCCACTGTTTCCAAACTGATTTGTGGTTAAATAGAAATAAAGAGTTGACACTGAGAAACATTTTTAAAGACCAATCAGGACTAAGAAGTGTTGGAAAATGTTAATGGAATGTAAGAAATAAATAAACAATAACAATAATGTAAGACTTGAAGCTTTCATGGCGAATGTTATTCATTATGGCTTCAAGGGTGATCAGCCGTGTCAGGTGTATAAAATCCATGCTTTCGACCATTGCACACTCATGCAGTCCCTGATGAAGACCATGGAGTGTGCAATGGTCGAAAGCTTGGATTTTATACACCTGACACAGCTGATCACCCATGAAGCCATAATGAATAACAATAATAATAATAATAATAATAATAATAATAATAATAATAATATTTATTAACTCATAGACTTATACAAGTTTCAAGCATCATCAGTCATAATCAATATATAATATTTACAATTCATCTAATCTATACAAGCACTCTTGTCTATTACAGTAGAGGGCTATTAAAGGCATTTTCTTTTTTTACTTCTCAGGAAATCCTGGAGAATCAGGACCTCCAGGTCTTGTAGGGTTGACTGGAGCTAAGGGAGCAAGAGGAGAACCTGGAGCTAGAGGAGAAGCTGGATTAATGGGACCTCCAGGTAGATCAGGAGAGCCAGGACTTGCGGTATGTAAATAAATGAAGTATGCAAACTAGTAACAGTAAAGCAGCATAAATGTTAATATTTTATGACAAAACTTCACTTATCTTTTTCATATAAATTCAAAACTAATAGGATATGTTTCATAATCCTTTGATTGCATCTTCAGCTTCTGCTTTCTTGTTGACTAATTTATGTCATTATGGTTCCTGCCACTAGGTGATGGATTGTATCGCTATGGTATTGACATGTACTGGAAGTAAAACAACTTTGTTGACTTCTCCATCTACCCTATTATGCCATCTAATAAAACATTAGCGGATTGCCTCGAATTCATCTGTTATAATCTTCTCTATCTTTGGCCATACTACAAAGTTGTTGAAATGTCTTCTCCCCTTCTTCTAGCAATCAACACCTGAAATCCTTCCATGTTATGCTAGGTCTTCCTAGAAGTTCTATGGAGGCAAACTGGCACAGCTTTCTATGTTTCTCTGCTCTAACAACATGCCCATCAGTACCATTTACTCCTATTTACTG
The DNA here is from genome assembly GCA_030762935.1 of Hymenopus coronatus. Taxonomy (NCBI): domain Eukaryota; kingdom Metazoa; phylum Arthropoda; class Insecta; order Mantodea; family Hymenopodidae; genus Hymenopus; species Hymenopus coronatus. Next base: position 38,135,912 of record CM060897.1, read on the forward strand.
GCATCTATTGTAGTTCCTGTCTTATCCTATTGCACCTGGCTCAGTCCCTTTTCATTTTCTCCACATCAGACATGTCATTTGTAGTGTGTTTACCTTAAATCATTCTTTGTGACAGTCCAACTCTCATGGCCATATAATAGAATTGGCTCTAAAACTGCATTGTAAACATGGGTCTTGAGCTTATTAACTCATTTTTTTCACCTATACACTACTGCTTAGGGCATAATATACATTTACTATTTTTTTTTTACTAGTATTAATAAATCACTTGGTGATATTTCAAAATTCATTACACAATATCTATTCTTCAAAATATTTTCTCCCTTAAATCTACCCATCAAGTCTTACTAAATATGCTCTTTACATTAAATTTCTTTATACAGAAAGGAAGGTGACCTATGATTCCTTTTACACTACGAAAGAGCATGAGTGTTGTTTCTTATTAAATTTTCTCTATAAAGCTTTCCATACTTGAGATAATTACTATTTTATTTATATAACATTGAAACACAGCAAATTCAACAGGTTCACTTTATATTCAACAGATTAACTTTTAATTCTTCATCTTCTGCTGCTATGACAACGAACAAATAAACACTTGCAGTGTACAAATAATCAGAAAACTTGAATATAGAACTGAAGAATTATTTATATATTATGCAAATTATTAATAGGCAAACTTACCTATAAAAGCTTGAAGAGCCTATGTTACATGATCGTGCTTCTTTTGTTTGTGAATTATAAAAATCTGTGAATAATTAAAGCAAGACAAGAACAGAAAATCAATGAGATATTCTTTTGATGTTCTGAAAACAGTCCAATGGGATATGTCGATCGTGCACTATACAATGGTTATTGCTTCTAGGATATTCTTTCACCTACTCTCGCAACATTTCATTAGCCAACTCCTTCAACATGAGGAGATATGCTTCACGTATCTAGAATTCTTTGACAGATGAAAACAAATGTCCTATGATGAGGTGCTTATTTATTTGGAAATCCTTCTCAACAAACTCATGGCACAGCTGTCACATTATAATGTGCTTCACTGTAAATGAGTAACATTAGTAAAGTGAGCCATTTTGTCATTGATAATCTGCTGTTTCAAAAACAAAAGCCAAAGCACAATAAATAAACAACTGAAGTGCATTTATTTTTATCTTACAGTGTTATCATATTATGTAGTCTTGATGACTAATGATGTAGATTCATCTGTGACAAATTTCGAAAGCTAATAATAATAATAATAATAATATAAAAGTGTGACTTGTATTTAAACATCCTGATAATATTTATCTTTCAATCTTCTCTAAGAAATATTTGAAAAAATATATAAGTTTGATAAAATCTACATTTAAGATAGTTAATATTAAGCAGTTTTCATTTTTTTCTCAAAAACTACTTTAACAACAGCTAAACTACACTAAGATCTTTTTTGTCCTATCCATTGCGGTCATCTTGGCCAAAGATGATAATAGGTCACCTTCCATCTGTATACTGTAATTCTTTATACTTTTAAAACTATGATATATAGGCCTTAGAACGATCATACCCAGATCAATTGGTGCTTCAACAATTACATTCCATCTAAATTTAATGTCTTTGAAACAGTTTCTAAACCAAATGTGTTTAATTTTAGGGACAACCGGGAACCACAGGACCTCCAGGACCACAAGGAGTTCCTGGAATAAAGGGATCAGCTGGAGACACAGGGAGAGCAGGCAATCCAGGACCTCCAGGACAACCTGGTGCACCAGGACCTGAAGGACCTAAGGTAGAGTAATGTGATTTATTAAAATTCTTTACAGAAATACTTACTCTTGTTTGCAAGACTGTAATCACAACAAGTACTTATGTAATGTCAACAGGGTGACTCAGGCTCTCAGGGACAACATGGAGCTCCAGGACAGATTGGTCCACAGGGACCTCCAGGAGACAGAGGACTTCCAGGATTACCAGGCCCAACAGGACCTGCTGGCCTAAGGGGTCAGAGAGGTGCACAAGTAAGTTTATTTGTCTATTTACTGATAACCATATCTGTTTTTATAAGGGTCCTGTCTGTAGTAATCTGAGTGCAAAGCTTGTATATTTTTATCATAAGTAATATGACAAGAGCTCCAACTTTTATCAATAAAATCACAAGCAACTTGTTGCAAGCAAATTTATCTAGAGAAAAGTTGTAGCTTGAATTGTATTTAATAAGACTATTTTGTGGATAAAATAACAATGATTAGCTTATATGAACACAAAGAATAATATTCCTAAAATCTCATTTGTCTTGACGTATATTTGCACCAAAATCACTGCAACTTGATGTCCATATCATAAATTTCAGATCTCTTTGTATTGCTACATTATATTATTTTGGCATAAAATAGACATCTTTGTATTGCTACATTCTATTATTTTGGCTTAGTAAAGCATGATTACAATTAATATGTCTATTGGAACTTCCACCATTATGTAGGGGAATATCACTGCACACCGATACTCAGAGAGAAAACAAATGCACGTGGATGTCATAAATTTATTAAAACAATTTCACGTGGATGTGATAAAAAAAAAAAAACAATTAAAATGCAGAGATAATGGGTTTCAATTGGTTGGAATTTTGCGTACCGATGTACTGGATTGGCCACTTTTTATAATCACGTGTCATGAACAAAATAGTTAACATAAATTTAACTATGGAATACTATAAACATTATTAATGTTTATTCAGTTTAACAGAATTCAATTAGAAATGTTGTGCTCTGGTATTAATAAAATAATGAATTTCATTCAGCTTTTGAAAAAACTAAACACACTGCACATAAAACTACTGCAGACCAAAGATAATATTTCTTGATAATATACATTGAAAAAAATCATATTAATCATACCTTATTTTCCTATCCGAGCATTCTATATTTTGCAATAAGAGGATTACTTCATTTAACAACCAAGCATCCTAAAAATAGTATGTTACATTTACTTTCATTCAGTATGGGTTATGGAATATGTTCTGGAAAAATTCAATAGATGCTAAACAAGTACTTAATTAAACAAAAGGAAAAAGAATAATGGCAAAAATTATCAACCCGGTATTCAAAATGTTTATCTTGCGAGTATATTTTAGCAAACTTTTATTTTTACAGTAGACAACCAAAAAAATATTATATTTAATATTCTATATAACTATATATTATTTACTATAAAAATTTCAAGTATCCACAACAAAGAAATCAGACACAGACTAATTGATAGTTTGCAAGCATTCATAAAGGAGTTTACTACAATGGTATAATATTATTTAATCCACTTCAATAATCTATAAAGGAGCTTCACACTAATAAGTTCAAATTAGAAAAATAACTTTTCACGCACACCAGCTATATAGGCGAGGAGTTCAATCAAACAATTATAGTAATAACTTTTTTCCATTACATAAATATACTATATATATTACTAATGTAAATTTTTTAAGTTGGCATTTTTACATATTATAAATGTAAATAATTTAATTTACCAAAATCTAAAAAGGATATAACCAATCCTATCAAATTTGAAACAGCAGCCTGAATACAACCATTAAGAAAAGCAGAACACCTATGAGTCCATGGTTCCCTATGATGCATAGAAATAGAGCCTTGCTTCTATACACATAATAGGATTGTCAGGATAGTGACCAAGTAACTTCTTACTTTTTGCAAGTAATATTTAAATTTTGGCAGAGCTCTACTAAATGTTATAACTTTGACAGTCATTAAATATTCCATCTATATTTGATAAGCCATTTATATGCCTAACATTCTAATACATTTTATTTGTAATTAATTTTTACATTGTTCCAGTTGCTTCTATTGATCTTATTATTTTTATTTCATTTCATTTTTAATTATTTATATTAAACTATGTATAAGTGAATATGACTGGTGTTCAGCCCTGCCTCTTTAGCAGTCATACTCATGTTTCACAATAATTCCTTAATTCTAGTTTGTTACCTCCCAAGTATTTTGTTCTTTAACTCTATTTACAGTCCATATGTATTTGTTTTTCACTTTATTTAAGTATTGACCTATCTTCTTTTAATCTTTATGGAACATTTCATGTATAGCCATATTTCTCTCTAACCTAAACTGTCTCTTATTGATGTACTCTTTTCTCCAAATTTCAGGTTTTTGCATTTAAATATTAAATATTCCGTATCTTCATTTTCAACCCATGTAGTACATTGATTTTGTGGGATATTCTTCCTTAGGTCTTTTAGCCTTCATACCCTTCTTCTTACCCATGCAATGCTTTCTTGCACATCTGTGTTGTGTCTATATGCTTCATATTATTTAAATTACCATAATACTATTTCATACTGTCCATTCACATTTGTACTTAGTATGCTTTATCATTATAGGCAAATGATTGACTAGGAAGTTATATAAAAATTACCATTTCTGGCAAATTCTGCACTAGAGTTACAACTTGTAAATATGAAGGTAGATCTACATATATAATGTAATTTCTGGTATGTGGCAGTAGATTATATATAACCATGCATTCTGACGTAATTGCATTGGTATTAATACACATGAAATATCTATGGAAATAACAAAAAAGAATGTCAATCTTGTATATGTAGACACGATTTTGTTCTAACTATGGTTGCCAAACAAACAGTTGGAAAACATTTTCACTCTTAAAAAGGAGCGTTGTACATTTTAGATAGATGAGTGTTATAAACCTTGATATTTCTAAATATATTTATACATTCAAATAATACGTGGTAACTGAAGTTGCATGCATTGTTAAAATATAAGAAAAACAAAAAGTGCAAGTTAGTAAGAGCTAATAGATGACTTTTGTACAATACATCAATTGATGCAAAGGAGTTATCATTTCAATCAAGCATGTAATATTATATAAATTATGTTTGGAAAGAAGAGTATTTTAATATTTGTAATGTGTTAGTACACTTCTAAGTTAATTGTGCTTAAGTATGGAAAGCACTAAAAGCAATTATTGTTCAAATTTCCTTTGGTTCGTTTTGTTTGCATTTATATCTTTTAAAGTAAAAAATTAAAAGATCTCAGCAGAAACTTAGCGAAACTTTTCTTTTAGTAGCTAAATCTCCTTGCATCACACAATCCCTAGATTAATTCATGCTCAAATAAGAGTCATAAAATTCACACAATTATTTAAATATGAGCCAGACAATGTGTAATATGACTCCAAGCTACTGAAAGACAAGCATTTGTGTAGCGATTGTTGGGGTGAACCAATAATCAAGCCAGGTAAGCCAACCTAACGTGGCTTAATGGCAGATAACACCATTGCCAACTCAAGCAATCCCTGCAGGTATCATTTACATCCTATAATTTGACCAACTCCTCTGGAGTTGATTACACTTCTTATAGGTTCAACCAATTGAAATGGCATATAATGTTACATTACGTTAAACAAAATTTTTTTAGTGTTTTCTGAGTGAAGTTAAATTCTGCAGTCAATCTATGCCACATCTGGAGAGATCATTTTATTAAAGAAGAAAGATAAATGTTCAGTTTATAACTGATAAACTATAAGGGAATGACAAAAACTTGCTCTTAATAAAACACATAATTTATTTCCAATAATTTGCTTTTGGCATCAGTCATATCTGAATTATTTGTTGTTATTGCTTTGAATTTTCTAACACTTCATTTTTTTTTAAGTGCTCACCATTCAGTTTTTGTTATAATATCAAGTAAGAGTATGGAATTGCAAAGCCAACATATGGCAACCTCCTTTTGAAATATTTAATAACCACCTTATTCTGGTGCATCTTTTTTGTACTCCAACAAAATGTGTAATGAAACTATTTCTGGAAACATTAATCTTGATTAACAATAATTAGATAGAAAAATAAGTCTCTGCAGGAATAGTTTGTAGAAGCTAAATAAAAAAAATTGTTAGGGGCTAGAGAAAAGCATTTGAATGAAACATCCAGATGTTTCACTATTCAAAATGCTCTGCATACCATTATAATTTACATGCTTGAAATGTTTACAAGAGTTTCAGATAAAATGGATTTACAAATTGGTATGTTGCTTTTAAAAAAATATAAAGTAATTTATTTGTAATAAAATATTTTCCACAACTCAAGTTGATAAAACTTGAAAAAATGTATATAACTTTTATGCTTTTAGGCTCAAAATAAAAGTTACATGCAATATACCATTGGATACAAAAGGCACATTTGTTTTTATGTTCAACATATGCAGCGATTCAGGTTAATTAAAAAAAAAATTATTAGGGATTTTTAGGTTTTCACAAATGCCCTGTCCATAAATTAGATATGCCAGTATGAAATGGAGTAAATCTAAAATTCTCATCACCTGTAGTGCATCTTTACTGGCTGTGTAAAGGGAAAATCCTTACTCTTTAGTTTTATAGCTTAAAGAACTGAAAATTTTGCATGTAGGAATTATAATATGTTGAATAAGTCAGTCTTTTAGCAATATACCCAAAAAGTTTTTAGTACTCAATCCATTTGGATTGTCCACTTTCCTTTGTTACTTATAACTCATTATTTTTACAACTGTGAACACATTAAAATATTTCCAGTTGCATTCATTTCAACAAAAAATTAAGCCAGGGTGATACCTCTTGTTTTAGGGTGAGACAGGCCCACCAGGGAAGTCAGGGAGTGAAGGGCCCCCAGGACCACAAGGTATTTCAGGACCTCCAGGACCATCAGGACCAATTGGAGAACAGGGACCAGAGGGAGGACCAGGTAAAGCAGGAGCACCTGGTATTGCAGGAAGACCAGGAGATAAGGGACCTGTAGGACCTTCAGGACCTCCAGGAACTCCAGGAGCACCAGGTCTTCCAGTGAGTCTTTTCTATTCATAAACCCAAAGTCATCAAATTTATTCTGACTTTGTCATCATTAACCAATTAAATGAATTACAGTGCACATAGAATTATTCTCTCCTGTTACAAAAATGTTCCAAAAAGTTGTCCTGGAAATGCTATTGACTAACAACTGAGACCAAAGATTTTTATATGGTTATCTCCTCCAAGTTAGTACTCTAAGCAATACACGTGGCAAAAAAAAAAAAAATTGTTTCTTAACGACATCATTTGCCATGCCCAAATCAGCATTATCAGTGTACCAGAGTTTTGTCCAGCAGTTCTTTTACATGCAATAAATTTACTGATATAGGGCTGCTGCTTTTAGGCATACTTAAAAACCAATTGATCTGGGCCAGATTTGAACCTGCAACCTTGAAATTAGAAGACCAGCCCTAACCAGTACTTGAGGTGGTGGTTAGTTCATTGTTAAGATTAACTTACTGGTATCTGTTAACTGAAGATTGCAATACAAATATTTGGTCATCACTCCAGTTAGCTTCTAAGTCCAGACCTTAATTGGAGAATGTAATACAGGTCCAAAGTACAATTACTGCACATAGAAAGTTTCATATAAATTTGGAAAACGTGTATTTGTTTTAAACAGTATATGTTTTGTTTTAGGGCCCACCTGGTCCAAATGGATCTCCAGGATCAGCAGGAGAACGAGGTCTTCGAGGAGAAACTGGACCACAGGGTGTAGAAGGGCCACAGGTAAAATAAATACTGCATTCACTTCTCAGCCATTTCAGGATTATAATTGAAAAAGGTGATATCAAACCAATAAAAGTTTCAAATGCGTGAACTTTCTAGTATATAAGAATAAGTTAATCTCACATTTTGGATCCAAGGTTAATTTTCTCACAGAATAGTTGTGTTGCATCTTGAAAACTGAAATTTGGTTAAGACAGAATCAAGCAAGTTCCTTTAATTTTAGGGAGCTAGAGGAAAGCCAGGACCTCCAGGGCCAGAGGGAGGTAAGGGTGATAGAGGAGAAGAAGGACCAAAGGGTGCAAAAGGACACCGGGGTCTCATCGGTCTACAAGGTTTACCTGGACCTCAAGTGAGTTTGTGGCTTGTCAAAAAGAGATTTTAGGTCAAGTTTCATATGGCACTTAAAAAAACATGAACCATTTTTCTCTTTTAGGGACCTCCAGGAGACAAAGGTATGACTGGACCTCCAGGACTGTCAGGAAAAGATGGTGAACCTGGAACTAAAGGTACATAAACTTCTTTTGTTTTGGGAAAAATATCTGTTCTTTTAATTCAGTTTTCGGTAACATAAAAGGTTGCAATAAACATAACACAATAAATAATTTAACTCAACTGTTTAGCTTGCACAGCATTTCACAACATTTTTACTTTCTTTCTCTACATAGTAAGTAGGGAAAGTATTGCAATCTATCCAAACATTCTATACTGGGATTTCATCAAAACTACAACATGTTTCAAGACCCATTGAATCAAAAAAAAAAAAAAAAAAAGTATGTGTGTGTGCATGCACGAGTTCATGCATGCGTGAGTGATCAAACTAACTCAGAAATGATAATCTGGATAAATATCATTATCCAAACTAGTATTTATGTTAAGTATCTTCCAAATATGTTACACAATGATAAAAAAAAAAGATCCTCTCAGCCCAACTACCCTTTACTTGGAACATCTTCAAAATGTTTGTTTTTCTTAAAAAATGGCTTCAGTGATATTAATTAAAATACCATATATTAAAGATATTTACATGAAAAATAAAATGTGTATCTTTAATTTTCTGAGAATAACCTGTAATGTCCTCTGCATTTGGAAGGAATTTTGTATAATCTTGTGTAAGAAGTATACATTAGGTGACAGAAAAAAACATACTGCACAAAAAAAAAGGCTCTTTAAATCACATAATTTATTCCTAATAGCCTTTTTTTGTGACAGAAGCTATTTCCAAGATATGTGTTATTAATTGTTCAAATTGTTCAATACTGAGTCCTTCTTTTAAAGTCCTCTCGATTTTCAGTTGTTTCTCACAATTACATGGAAAGAGTATATAATTTTAAGGCCAGCATATAGTATCCAGTTCTTAAACATTTGATTTTCTATTCTCATGTAAATGTAGTGAAATGTACAATGCAATTATTTCTGCAAAGATTTACCTCAATTAACACAAAGTAGATAGTATAATAAGCATTTGTAAGAATAATTTAAACAGCCACTAATAAACAATAGAGGGTGAGAAAGTAACATGAATGTAACATCAGATTTTTAATCCTAGTCCACTGTTGTTAGGTATGCCTGGAAGAGATGGAAACCCAGGACTTCAAGGTATCCCTGGACCACCAGGTCCTCGTGGACCTCCAGGAGAAGAGGGAAGACATGGTCAGCCAGGTAATCCCGGTCCACCAGGTCCTCCAGGACCTCCAGGAGAAGCACTGGGGTACGATGCTGCAGCCTTAGCAGCTTTGCTTGGTCAAGGACAGAGTAAGGTATGTCTAGGTAGCTATTAAATGCTGGAGAAAGTATGTACTATTGAAAAGGTAGAGTCAGACTGAAAAATGTAATGTCTTAGCTGGAATTTGAACCACAGTTGCAACTGGATGGAAACCAGATCTATTGTTCAAATCCAAGCTATGGCATTAAATGTTTCAGTCTGACTCTACCTTTCCAACTCCTGTCCTACACAAGGAAGAAACAATCATTTCCACGGTATATACTATGGTGGTCATTTTCGTCATCACTTCATGGTTTAGGGATATCTCCTGCCATCATGTTTCCCCCTATTGTTTCATAGATCTTCTTGTATTTTTATATCCTGATGGCTTGTATCTGTGTGTTTGAAATGGAGACCACTGCCAACAAGGTATGGTGTCCATACCAAGTAGATGTTTGATGTTTTAAATTACATGAAAATGAGTTTATTTATGAATAGGCTTATCAACTTCTGAACTCTGCATTCCGGGAGAAAATTAGATATAACAGTAAAGCTAAAAAAATTGATAAAAAACTAGTCATATGGACTTTTCCAGGCATCATTAAACACGCAATAGTGTTTCTTTTTCATTTCACCTCTGATGAACTAGCTATTACAAAAATGAACTTACGACTATGACCACTGTCAAAGTCCTTGATTCAAAGACCTCAAACTCTAATAATTACTGATTTTGTGATTTCTATTTGTAAATATAGCACATATAGACTTGATATTGACACAACACAATTGGTTTCCATTCTCCCTCCTGACTTCATCACTGCTGGCACACAAATCAAAACACTACTCTTTCCTTCTATGCAGTGCCAACCCTTGCATATAACAGATGAAATACTCGTATTTTATAAAAGTATAGTATATAAATAATAATAATAATAATAATAATAATAATAAAGGAATTAGGAGATATCACATAATTCCAAGAGATTTAATTTCAATTCTGAAATCCGGAGATTCCATTCAATTCCAGGAGACTCCCAGCCATTCTGGGAGAGTTGGCAACCCTATTTATAAAAGATCTTTAACTGCTGCTGATCTTAGCATCCCACTCTATATTGGGCATGAAAAGCTGCTTAATTTGGCTCAGAAGCCTCTTTATTAGCTTGAGGTTCTTCTATGTGCTATAAAGCTATAACATGGGACCAACAGATTTACTTCCCTTGTGAAGGAGGGCATGCTAAGGATTTTTATACCCCCAAAAAAAATCCATCACCCTCCATTCAGATTTGAACCCACAACCTTGGGAACCAGAGGTTAACATATTACCTTAGACCATGGGGGATGACTAGTGGTTACCATGCTAGCTTCTAAAACCCAAAGTTGCGGGTTCAAATCCATAGAGATAGATAAAATCTTACTATACAAAAAAATATAGATCTCATTAAAGAATACGCTTTATGTGTGCCCAATAAACATTTTTGTAGCATTAACCATATGAGAGATGCTCTTTGTTATTGGTTTGAATTTTCAAATACTTTTTCACGAATTTATTTTTCTTGAGGTCATGCAAACATCATGGAATTTCAAAGCCATCACACTGTTTAAAAATCTGACAATCCCGTTAGCCTACTGTATGCTGTTTATAGGTACCTATAGTAAATGTGTAATGAAAATTTATCTCTATTAACAAGTAGATAGAAGAATAAGCTTTTATAAGAATAGATTGTAGAAGAGTGCATAGAGAAAGTAATTAGAATCTAATACTTTTCACATTTTTTTTTTTTACATTTGCTACTTTGTATTCATATTAAATTTTGTTGCCATTCTCAGTGATGACTCCACAAGCCCTCATGTAAGTGCACAGTTGGCAGTATTAAGAGTATAGATGTGTGCTGACAGTCCCTAGAGATCAGAGGAAGAAGGGAATAAGAGGCATGGAAACAAACATTTGTGCAAATGGAGCAATGAGGGAGTTGAAAGACAGAGGAAAATGACAGTGTAGTAGGAGAAATAAGCAGAAAATGGGTAGAAATCATGGAAGTGAGAAAGATCAGAAGGGTGGAAAGAAAAGATGGGAAGAGACACAAGAAGAGTGGTTCCAAAATTACTTGGAAAGAAACTAGTAATGGTTATAACTATGAAATATGTAATGCTTTTAAATTTGGGATGAAAATAGAAGAGGAACTTAATAGTGAAATGTATAAGTATGCAATTGGTGAGAAATGTATTAACTAAAGTGAAAAAGTTGAAATGAATGGACATGACTTATGAGCAAGGAGAACAACTAATAGCTATTTATATTATAAGTGGCTTAAATAGATTATCATTTATGAGTGGGATGTTTAATACATGAGCGCGTAAGTGCAAGTATTCTAATTTCTCATGAGCAAATAATAGTTAATAAGCCACATGCAATATATGTTTTATCCTATCCTAATATTAATTCAAATATTCCTATATTTATCAATATTATTAGTCGTCATTATGAGGAATTGAATTTTAGTTGTGATGTAGGTACCGCTTTTTGTTTGTTGCTGCGTAACCCTGCCAGAATAAACAGTTTCAATTCTGGTTGTTTAAACTGCACCAAATAAATCAATAAATGAATTAAAATAGATATTTCTGAAGAAGTTTTAGATTATGCTAAAAAAGCTGTACTTAATTTGTTACACGGCAAGTTGATGGACTTGTATAACAAAGAATTTTTATTATTTAAAGAATGGGGAGCTGTCAAAGGAGTTAAAGTAATTTACAATGAAATAAAGATTTATTTTTGTTGTTTCCTAGGATACATGAAATGTATGCATGAGGCCCACATGATAGGATAAAAATATTAATAGAAAAAAAAAAAAAAAAAAAAAAAAAGAGGCATAGACAAGGAAAGGTGGTGGCATACATTAAAACTTCAAATTCAGGTTGGCAGTAGAATGGCAGAAGAAACAGATATGCAGATGAAGAAGTAGGAAACAACTGAAATGATGACCAAGACAAAAATTCAGGAAGGCATAATGAACTGTAGGGCAATCGAGCTGAGCGAGCATACACAGCAAAATATGACATTGCTGAGGAAGGAATCAACAGCACATGATGAAGGGAAAACAAGAGAGGCAAAAAAAGAGGAAATGACACAATCCAATGAACTGGAGACAGGGGAAGGAGAAGCCAAGGAGATAGAAGAGGAGAAGAGTGCAGAAGGGAAAATGTCAGCATGTGTAGGAGAGAAGAACCAGGTCAGTGGACAAGAAAAGCGGGAATGCCAAAGGAAAGATGATACTAGGTGTACAGAGGGAACTAGAGGAAGAAATAGCAAAGGGAACAGAGCATGGGGTAGAACATGAAACATTTAAATGGAAATATAAAGTGGGCACACGAAAATATCTGCAAATTTGTAAGTGTATGTAAAGTGTAGAGGGCTGTCCAATAGCAGAAGGGCGGGATCCCAAGTCCAGAGGGCAACCCAAGATATGTATGGTTTGTACTAAAAAATTAATTCATCTATCTGAAGCAAGAAATGACCACAAGAATGTCCAGAAAATATGTAAAAGTGAAGCTAGTAACAATGAAGTAACACATATTAATATAACAATTAATAATTGTAACAATTCTCCACTTATCTTTTTGAAATCCAAGGACTATTTTTGTAATAAAAGGATCTATTGCATCATTAGGTCGCTCTTTTTGCTCTTGTTGTTTATTTACATGGAGAATCGTTACAATTATTGTAAAATTGCAAATAGTTGATTTTTGCAACATTGCATGTATTAATCATTCTTAATATTGCCATCAGGGCCCAGATCCTCTCAGTGGGGATGAGCCAGCAAGAATATTTGGTGCAGAGATCAGTGATGCAGAGCGACGGCAGCTAGTACTGAAGGCATATGAACAACTGAAGTCAAGCTTTGAGAGGTTCCGCAAACCTGATGGTCAGAAGAACTTCCCTGCCAAAACTTGCAGAGACCTTGCAGTGGCACATCCTGATCTTCCTTCTGGTAAGTATTCTCACTTGATGAAATTCTCCAAAGGATTGGGAGAGGTGAAGATTAAGAGAATAAATCCCCTTCCCCAGAAATAAAATAAAATGCTCTTTATTTATTTTGGTCCCTCTCCTTTATAGTTATCAGAGTTACAACAAAATAAATTATGAATAACTTTGGTATGTATATACCAGTGTTAGTGAATCAATGGAAGCATTATGTCTGGCTGACAGATGCAATGAGACAAACAGTGAAGTATACTAATAATAGTATAAGGTACTTTACAGTGCTAAGTTTGAGAGTTGGTCAGACATAGTAATCTTCAAAGGTAACCTTAGCACTTCTAGAAAGTGAAATAAAAAGAGTATTTCTGCTCTAGCAAGGAATTATTTTTAATTTGTCGACAAGGGATATATAACAACCTTGAAGAACAGTTTTAGATTAAATTTAGTGTGCAATATTTTAAAAAATAATTATGGCCCTTTGAGCTTAAATTATTAAACATTTATATTATCTTGGTACTTGCTCTAGGTGAATACTGGATGGATCCTAATGAGGGTGATGTCAGAGATGCAATCCTGGTGCACTGCGACATGGAAAAGAAGGCCACTTGTCTGTATCCACAGCCTGCTCGTACTCCTGAGATTACATACATTGGTGAGGAGCAGGAAGTCTGGGTCACAGAAGTTGAGGGAGGCATGAAGGTCAGTAGTAACACAAATTAAATATTTCCATGGACACATAGGAACACAGATAGTCTGGCAAATTAAACAATAATTGAATATCTTCCTCTTTACAAATTGAAAATAGTAAGGATGCCATCCTTTAAACCAGAAAGAGATCTCAATAAGTGCATTAGTCTTGAATAGTTTGTAGAAAAATCATTTTGAAAAATAGAGCCATTTGGCAACCACACAATGGATAAGAAAATCACTCCTGAGAGGTAGTTTGTGCAGTGCATAACAGATGGATATGAGTCATTCCATGTCAAATCTCTCGCCCTCTCCATAAAACTAAAACTGGAATGTGCAAACTTGTCTTGCAATTTGAAAGTGTATAAAAGTTGCTGCATGAAAATATGAAACCTTCCAAAATGAACAAAGTACAACTGAATTATGTGTATCTAGTGCTATTTCAATTCAAGAACATGACAAACAGGAAACGATAGTTCCTCCTCACCCTACAGGAATGCAGTATGGACACAATAGACACAGGAAAACTTAATAATAGTTTAGTGGCAATTGAAAATAACAATAAAGAAAATAAAATGGCCCAAAAATATTACCCTCGAGAGAAGTTGCAGAAAATATCACACTCAATGAATGAATTATTTCATATTGGAGACTCTGCTTCAAATGAAAATTCAAATAATTCTGAAACCACAGTGAAACTGATTGATTCTTTCCAGAACTCTAAAAATGCAAATATTAATGAGTTTTGACAGCTGGGCTTATAATAAAGTACAACATGTTGATGTCTCAACTCATATGATGTGAATATCTAAACAATTGGGCAAAGAAAAGAGAATTTTAGCAATAGCAGACCCTGAGTTCAGATAATACCTCAACTTATATACATTACAAAAGGCCTCAGAATTTTAAAATTCTGTTGGTGTGAGAAGGTTATGCCTGGTATAAAAGAATGTAGTTTCTGTTAAAATGGAAAAGTATTCAGAAGCTGAAAACATTGATACTTGGCAATCTTAAAGAAATTTACCAAAATTTAAACATGTGTATCCAGATGTCAAAATAGGATTTTGAAAATTTTCTATATTAGGGCCAAAGGAATATGTTTCTTAGAACCAAAATTAAATTGAGTTTAATTTATGGAAGCTCTTTAACTGCTGTGGTTCTCAGCATCCCATTCTATATTGGATATAAAATTTTGATCAGAGGCATCTTTATCATCTTGAGGTTCTTTTACATAAATCTATGGCATGGGATTACAGACTTTACTTCTCTTTCAAGGAAGCCAAGCTAAGGATTTATAAACTCAAAAAAATCCATCGCCCTCCACCAGGTTTGAACACATGACCTCAGAAACCAGAGGCTAGCATCTTACCCCTAGACCACAAGGACGATCCCTGGAACCATTAACACCCATTCAGTTTGTGTTTGTACTCATCACAAAAATGTTAAATTAATGATATCTATATCTCATCTCACTGCAATTTCAAATCCCAGTCATCAATTTGAGAGCGAGAATAGGGTGATGGACATTTATAACTATTTGACAATCTATTATTAATTTAAAAATCAGTGTAACGGAATTAATTATTGCTTTTGCTTAAATCTATGATGGAAATTTCAAAACATGGAATGTTAACTTTGTGTCAGTGGCTCATAAGCAATGCAAGACATGTAATCATTTGACACAACTCTTGATATTGTACATGACACCAGCATTGCAATATACAAGTACCTCTAAACAACTCAATTCGCTCAATTATTCAATTTCTCTAATATTTTGGAATTGTAGCCTAATTTTTGTTTCATGTTATTTTTTAAAATGTTAGCATTAATTATGTTTGTAACCTTAATGGCTTTGTGAAAATAGTATATATAGTAAACAGGTTTTTGACATAAACATGAAGTATGTATTCCAATATTCAATTAAGCTAAGATCATATTTTTATGGGAAATAACACCTGAAATATTTGTTCTTATGTAGAACAATGCATGCAAAATATCAGAAAATTAAATGATTTAAATTTACCAAAATAATAATAACAACACAAGCAAAAAAATTCATTTTAAACAATAAATAGCTACTTTTATAAAAATAAAATAAAACGGAATCTTTTAAAAAAATGATCTCATTCTGACAATATGTAACATTGATTATAGTTTCATGGGAAATTTACCAAAGTTGACAAAGTTTAAGCTTAGGGCTCTCTTTAGCCTATGACCTTCCTCATAGTGAAGATGTCTAAAAGCTTGGAGTTTGGCAACCAGAATACTTATTGATTTTCCATGAAACCATAATCAACACCGAGAAAGCTTCAATGCTTTAAGAATGCATTAAATTTCTTGGTTTTAGCTGAACTACAAGGCAGATAGCAACCAAATAGGCTTCCTCCAACTGCTGTCCAAGGACGCCATACAGAATATTACATATCACTGCCGCAACTCAGTGGCATACTTTGATGCGGTCAAGAGGACTTATAGGAAGGGTCTCAAGTTGATGGCTTGGAATGATGCAGAAATCACACCTCGTGGTAACCAGAGGTTCCGATATGATGTGGGCGAGGATGAGTGTAGGGTAAGTCTTATTAAAATAATCCCTGAATTTATTTTTGCTGATCAATACTGCACTGTCAACATTGAAGTCATTTATTGAATGTTCTTGCTGTACCATTTTAGTCACAAAATATGTCTTATGAGAGCAGGTAAATAAGTACCTGCATGTCTTTTTTTTTTCAAATTATTTATTTCTCACCATAGTTACCTTTTAGAGATACACACTTTTTCCAGCATTCCTGGCATTTTTAACCCCTTCAAAAATAAGAATTTCAAATTCTGCAAAATATGCTTTTGTTTTGACAATGTGTTCCTGTGTGCTTTCTCTTCATGTTTGGAAACAAAGAATCACAAGGAGCCAGGTTGGGTGAGTATGGAGGATGCAGAGCAATTCATAATGCAAAGTATGTAAATGAAATTGTTTCTTTCACATTAGCCCTTTATAGGATAGAAGTTACAGAGATAGAGTCAAACTGAAAAATTCAATGCCAGAGCTGGGATTTGAGCCAATCTCATGGTTTTGACTCTACCTTTCCAACTTCTGTCTCACACACAGCGAGTGTAAAAAGAAATAATTCATATTAAATGATCTAATAGTTGATTAGCTATAAAGCCCCAGACTTAAGTACTTATGGAATTTGAGATCTCCTTATAGTTTAACGGGAAAAACTTGAGTCAGTTGGACAGTTTAGTGCTGATTCAAATCCTAGTTATGGTATTGAATGTTTCAGTTTGACTACCTCTCCAGCAATGTATGTAGTTTCGTGTCAATAACTCAGATGAATGAACTGGTGCATTGTCATGGTGGAGTGGCACTCTTTTCTTTGCTGAGGGGGCCATGTCTCCTTCTTAATGAATTGGACCAATAACTCACTGTAGTATTATCCAGTAATCATTTTTCCTTTTTTAAGAAATCAATGAGTATGACATCCTTCATATCCCAAAAAATCATCATCATCTTCTAGCTGTTAGGGTTGTCTTTGCCATCCTTGGAGCAGATTCCATGGAAGCAACCCATTGTTTTGATGGTTGCTTAGTTTCTTCTTCTTCTTCTCCTCCTCCATTTCATGGCATTGGCAATTAGTTGCCTGTTCTGCCTTCAAGGTCCTCCATAATAAATTCAGTCTCATGGAATTTATGGAGTGGTAAAGCCCATCAGTATAATAAAGAACTGATGTTTTTTAAATTTAAATAAGATAAATAAACACTAGATTTTTACAAGGAAGATTACTAAAGAGTAGCTGAAAGCAGAATAAAGAATACAATAAGAGTTTTTTTTTCACTCCATAACTTCCATGTTACTTACTAACATGTGCTATGAGTACTAACTTTGTTTTAAGCATGTTGAAAGTGGTGTCCAATTGTACGAAGGCATTCCTAGCACCTTGAGATGAAATATCCATTCACATACATAAGTTCTTCTTATGTGATGTTCATTTCTGTTTTATAATGTCTATAAGTTTGTCATGGTATGACGAGGATTGTCCCTATAAATTTTATTTTGGCTTTTGGTGTACAAGATGGCTTAAAGACTTCTTCGAAGAGCATTCAAATAATACATCAATTTTATCAATAGTTTCCTCCATTATAACATGTTGATTTTTATTCTTAGGTTTAGCATTTAGCAATTCTGTTGTCATAATCTTAATAATCAGACATCTAGTTATTTTTCCCTGTAGGTCTGAAATGCATTCCATACCAAAAACTATAAAAATTATTTTGAATGTTTCAGTTCAAGAAAGCTGAATGGGCAAAGACAGTGATAAGCTATACAACAGATAAGGCAATGAGATTGCCTATCCTGGATGTTGCTGTGAGAGATGTCGGACAGGAAGACCAGAGCTTCTGGCTAGAGATAGGACCTGTATGCTACTCATAGCCAATTATCCGAATTTAACAGATTGGTAATCACACATCCTCTGCTGAACCAGCGAATCCCAAAGAGGTGCAAAATCAATCTCTCTTATCTCCATAAAAGTTTATTATTGAACACACTCATCTAAATAAATGGATCCCTAATAAAACGATATCAATCTGTTAGCTTCACTGATGCTCGCCTTTATGGTTCAAGCCAAAAATAGACACAACAATCACAGCTGTAAGAAGTGAAGATGGCCTATCCTGAAAAAGACATTTCTAATACATTACCAAATAATTTTACTGAGAAATAATAGCTAAGTTAGCAGATAAGAAGTGAAAAAAAGCTAGGTTAAAGAATGACTGTGTTAATGTGTGCTTGTTAGAAAATGTACTGTGTGTATATTTAATTAAGTAATAGTTGTAATTTCTAAGATATTAATTTAATAATACTTTAAGAAAATTAATCCAGCGGACTGAAAAATCTTAACGCATAGTTGAAAGGTAATTTTGACCTTAAAATGTAAATTTATAACACAAATAAGAATGTAAGTGATACTTGAAAGCCAAAACTGCCATATTAATCTGAATGTGCCTCGCAGAGATGCACATTCTGTGGATTAAAACCTTCCTTCCAGAAATATAGAAGCTTCTAATGCCAAAAGATTACTATTTCATCTGTAATTAACAAAATATTGATATTAATCCTTACACTGCCAAGTTACCATACAAAGAAATCAAATCACTTAAAAACAACACTGCCAGAGTAATTCCAATTTTTACTAGAATCAAAATGGTGCTGATAAAATGATATAGGTAATCAAGTTTATAGAAATATATTTGCTTGTAGTCTTAGATATTAAGTTTTGTACTATACTTTTATCTGTGAAATATCAATAAATTTTTACCTTTAACTAAACAATACATTCACATTTATTTATCATGACTGTAATCTACAGGTGTCCTAGAATTCAACTACATAAATTGGAAGGATTGTAGAGGGGTCCTAGATAAACATTTTGAGATAGGGAACCTACTGTCCCTTTTGCCAAATGTAAAAGTTATGGTAATTTGTCACACACTGGTGGCTGCAATTCATAAGAATATGGACATAGGCATCCTATTTTCATTCAGAATGCCTCATTTGCATACAAGCATCTGAAGAAATGCAGTATTGGTGAACAATTGATACAATATTTAAAACTATTGGACTTGCAATTTTGGCAAAAGTGCCTGTTCTCTGAAAGTCTGCATGTTACTGATAACTGTTCAGATCAGAGAGGTCGTGAGGCGAGACAAAACCAAAACCTTAAGTTGCACAGTGCAACTCTTTTCCTGAAAGGCTGATGGTGGCAGAAGTTGTGCCAACATATATGCACAGAACTCATAATATTTCTGTCCACGAAGGAGTGAAGTATGTTAGCACACTCTTTAGTGTTTATGCAAATAGCAGATTATTTTTAACTTGGAAGAAGACACTGATACCAACGATATCAATAGCAATTCTGGCTGGTTATGAGGAAGAAAATGATGAGCAGAATTGAGGAGCTGTAGAATCATGTGGTGAGTACCATAATATTGACTATGTTCATGGTTGCCAACTCATTATGTGATAAGCTGGATCACAACCAAAAATAAACATATCAATATTCCTTCAAACAAAACTCCATCTCACCCTCTATAAGTTTTTATAGACATATTATATTTGTATAAACATTAGCTTTATAACAAATAAGTGATTTTGCTATAACTATGGAAATGTGTCAATTATTACTTATTACTGCAATAATTGTTTAACACTGCACACTGTTGTGGTTGTGCTATTTGTGCCGAGCTGGCATCTCTGTTACCCCCTTAGCTGTTGCAGAGAGGGAAGAAAAGCAAGCTCCCCTATGGGCAAGATTTGTTAATTCTCATCTCATAACCTATATGCAGTTAGCTAGAGTGGTCTGCTATAACATACTGGTGGGTGATATAGTATAGCACAGGTCATCGAAATACACGATAGATTGCACTGCTCTCTGAAGTTTCCATTGTTTTGTTTTTCCTTTCCCTGCACATACTATGTACATACTGTATAGAGAAGGTACTGAAATGCACCCAAAAATTTGATACCAACATTTCACCGGAAATACGTTTTGAGACTCTCTGACTCCAGAAAAAAAAACCATGTTAATAAAAATGTCTGTGTGTGTGCGTGCTTGATAAATACCAAACTTGGTATTTAAGTTCAGTGACTTCCAAAGATGCAACATGAAGATTTTCAAGAAAATCACCACACCCCCAACTACCCTTTACATGGACGAAAATGTTGATTTTCTCATAAATAGCCCTAACAATTTTGATTAAAGTATTGTATATTCAAGATATTTAATGATAAATGAAATGTATGTCTTGCATTTTCTGGAATAGCTTCTGAAGACATCTTTATTCTGGATGAATTTTGCATAACTGGTAAACCATAAGAGATAGCCAAATACTTACTTAACAAAAACTGTAAAACTCGTTAAAACACACAATTTATGTTGAATATATTTTTTTCATGGGGCTATATTTTACTATTGCTTTAGCCTATGGTACTCCCCTTATTTCCCTTCAACTTACAAGGAAGCAAGTAATAAGACCATTTCTGATAATTTTTTCTTGATTAGTATGAAGTAAATAGAAGATTAAGCTTTTTAACAATAATTTACTGCAGAGTGTAGAGCAAGTCATGTGAATGGAACACATTAGATTTTTTTAGTGAATATGATAAACCTTCCAGGACATATTACTTTCAAAAGACTGAATTCAATCTATGTAGTGTTCAATATTAAATGCAATAATTGTTTGTCAAGGAACCTGTGTAGTGTATACAATTAGGTTTGTTGAAAAAATTCTGTAATGTGTGCTTTGAAACATAGAAACTAAACTATTATTTTCTGAGCTGCTATGTTTCCAAGGATCCATAGCACGAAACACTGTGGTTACCGAGAATTGGGTCCTATTCACTACTTTTCTTTCTAATACCCAAGTTTTCTTCTTTCCCCTTATTTCTCAATTCCCTCAGTCATTTATTTCTATCTAAACCTAAATATCTTCCTCTTTATAATAAACTTCACTTAAATTTAATGCTCAACATCTTTTTACCTATAATTTCATTTAATGAACTGAACCATTTCTTTTTTCGTTATTTTTCCTCTCATATCTTTGTTCCTTCACATTCTGAAATTAAATGCCAATAATTATTAAAATTCCTATTACATAATCAGTACTTTCCTTGCACTTTTAGCATCACCACCAATATAAATCTCTATCTCTCCCCCTCCCTCACCCTCTGTCTCCCTCTCCTCTCTCTCTTTCTCTCCCTCCCCCCTTCTGCTCTCCAGATCTCTCTCTCTCACTACAAAAAAATGCTAAGCAATAAACAAAATGACCTACAGAAATAATGTAGATCTTAAACACCCAATACATTTCAGATAACTTTTTTGCAGCATTAATCATTTCCAAGGTATCAGTTAATAATGGTTTGAGTTGTTCAATACTTTGGTATTATTTAAAAATCCTATCAATTTTCAGTTGTTTCTTGCAAATCCAGTGCAATACAGCAGGATACCAGTAATAGTTAGATTTTATAATAATTATTTTTTTGGTTTAGCCTATAGTCTATATTTTATTTTATAACAGCATTTTCTTTCTTTTATGTTATTTAAGTAGTAATTTGTAGTTAAATCTATACTTTGAAAATGCAGAATATTGTAAAAAATAAATGCCAGCAAATAAGAACATTTGAATACAAGATATCCCAGTTTTGTAGACAAGGAACTGGGATACAACAGAGAGATTCCATTTTATTATTTATTTCTTGAAATTTCATAGAAAGATTTATGGAATTTTAAAGCCAGAATATAGCTTCCAGTTCTTAAATATTTGAATATTGCATTTCTCTTTGTATCTATAACAAAAAAATCTGATGTGTTCCATTCACAAGACTTTCTCTACATCTCTGCAACAAATCATTGTTAAAAAGCTTATGCTTCTATTTACTTCATGCTAATTCAGAAAAATTACCAGAAATATTCTTATTACTTGGTTCCTTGTAAGCAGAAGGGAAATAAGGGAGTACCATAGGTTAAAATAATAGTCAAACGCTCGTCCTTTGTTTGTATGCACAGGAGTTGATAAATTCCTGTATGAGAAAATTAGCTGAAACGACAAACGAGGAATATCTTAAAAACAATCAACTCCACGAAAAAAAAAATGTATAACATAAATTGTGTTTTTTAATGTGCTCTACATTTTCTGTGCAGCAAGTTTTTGTCCATCTCTTATGGTTTAGCAGTTATGCAAAATTCATTCAGAATAAAGTAGTCTTCAGAGGCTATTCCCAGAAAATTAAAGATATACAATTTATTTGTCAGGTAAATATCTTTAATATACGATATTTTAATCAAAATCATTATAGCCATTTTTGAGAAAATCAAAATTTTCTAAAAAAGTTCCATGTAAAAGGTAGTTGGGGTGGGGGGATTTTCTTCAAAATCTTCATGTTGCATCCTTGGAAGATACCAAACTTAAATACCAAGGACCTTTTTCCAAAAATGCTTTTTTGGCAAGCAAACATAATATAGTTTGCCAATGACTTTTCTTCAGCCTGTGTGAAAATCTTTAAATGCTCATTTGATGGGCTAAAATTAACATTATCAATACCCAAATTTAAAGTCTTTTTTACATAGCATTTCAGGGTTGCCCTTGGAATACCCATGTTTTTTTGTTTTAGTTTTCTCATATAGATGCTGAGCTACTGCATTTTGCAACAATTCTTTCGGATAATCCCAATGATTTGTAGTTTGAATTCTTATTCTTGGCATATTGATTCCTGAAAGAAAAGCAGCAGTAGTACTAGTACTAGTAATAATAAAAAAAAATAACATATAATAGTAATGATTGCAGTATGCCAAAGTTAGATTCAAGTATTTAGGACTGTAACTAGTTATGTGTGTGGTTAACTGATCAGTGGTCCAGTTAACCACACATTATGTGGCTCACCTAACCCCAAGTACAATAAGGAAGCATTTTATGTTGCAACATAACCTAAAATTACAGAATGCACAAACCTAATGTATATAATTAAAGCTTAAAGCCTACTGTTTCACACAATTTATTAGGATAAATTGCTAAGAATTTCTAGCAAACTATAAAGACAAAAGTAACTAGTGAAAAAAGTTAGTTATATCTTCCACAATTCAAGAATAATAAATAACCACATATTTACGTGATTCAAGCAACCAAAACACAGCTGAGAATCTTTAGGACTACCAACTCACTATATCATTGTGGTTGGAGCCTTCAATTTCCCTCTTGTTTCTTTTTTATAAGGAATGGTTCATTTAACCTCCATGACCAGTTAACCTCACTTTACCCTACCCTTCCTTTACAGTTTTTTCTGTAGCTTTCTGTAGTGAAATGTTCACTGCAAACTACACTATGATCCAAAAGCTTCCAATGCCCACCAGATTCTCCTAAATTTAAATATTAAACATCTTTATTACATTCTCGAAGCGATTACAATCGTATGTCGTAATGTAGAATTAAAACAAAATTAAAACATGTGCACCAACTTGTATAACAGTTTTGATTTATACACAGGTATAAAAAGTAGGTATAAAATATCTAATTTTGCTGGAAATAGCTTTTAACCATTTTCCTCTCAAATCACCATCACAAGGAAATTCATGATATTATATGTTTTTCACCTTTCCTTTTTCATTTTTACATGACGGTACACAAGAGCAAACCATTGTGACATGTATGCATTACATACATCCTAGGTATTAAGTAGAGTTGCTAAAAATACTGTAGAGTACTAATCATTTAAAAGCACCACGATTTTGTGTGGAATTGAAATCCCACCAAAATACTCGCACAACAACAGTCGGGCATTGGCATATATTAAACGAGGGCAACCAATTGCAACTTTTGCCATATTTGAGAAAATGCCAACAGATGGCAGTTGAGATTGTTAAACAGCTGTGTTTGTTATGATTCTGTAATCATAACAAACAGCACGTGCGTTTTAGGTTATTGCAGATGCTACATTGTCATCTTAGCAATTCTATCGCTAGTTCTAACCCAGTATGGAAAAGTGCATCGTGATTAAAAACCATCATCCCCCCCCCCCCGCTAGGGAGAAATTTAACCCTCTGGTGAAGCAAAATTTAGTATGGCTGAATTAAAATATTCTGTTCAACAAAGAGTGTTTATTTATGATTCGTATTTGCGTACAGATTCGGCTCGGACTGTAAGGATATTGTTCCAAAAGAGATTTCCAGACATTAAAATTCCAGGTCGAAGTACAATTCATAGGCTGGTGAAGAAAATTCGTGAAACTGGAAGTGTTCAAGACAAGATTAAGAAGCGCAGACAGCAACGCAATGTGCTCACAGAAGAAACTCTAGATAATATTGAATATTTTCTAGAAAACTCACCCCAAACGTCTCTTAGGCGTCTTTCGCAAAAGATGGGAATTTCGTATGGCTCTGCTCGAACAGCTACAAAATTACTGAAGTCAAAACAAAACTACATTTGTTCAAACTAGGTGATTCTATAACAAAATATTGAATAGGTGAGTAGCGGCAGAACGTGACACTAACTTCATTTGGAGTATCTGCTTTACTTGTCGCATGGAGATTGGAGTTTTAGATGGGTCAATCCTTCGACCACGTCTTGCGGCTTAGGGTCCTCAACATTGGGCTGTGCTTAAATGTGCCTCATAAAGCGCCACAAGCAAGCAGTTTACCCTTCGGTTTTGTTTTGTGTATATACAGTATTATTTGTTCCACGTGATAAGTATATTGGCACATTAGCACTCCCTGTGCTAATATGCCAATTGACTAATAGCTTGGAACTGAAAAACCTAACCTGTTTTAATCGATGGAGTGTTCTTATTATGGTTCAACTTTGCATACTTAGAGGAAGAAAAAAAAAGATTTTCATTTAATTTTCCTGATTGCTAAGCGAGGGGGAAACTTTCCATAAGGGTCTATTATATCATGTACAGAGGATTCCCAACTTTCCCCCTAACTTGTCATCCCTTTCGACATGCTTTTTCCTATCCATTACCATTTATGCCGCCTAGTGAATTTGAGCTGGCAACATATGACTAACAGCGGTATGGGGGCACTGTCAACATACTGGGCCCTAAACTGAAAGTATAGACCAATGTTGAAGGCCTTAAGCCGCAAAGCATAGCCAAGGTATGTTTTTTAGAAGGAGAGGTGGCCATAAATGCAGAGGGATGAAACGGCATAGCTGAGGAATTTACACAACTAAAACCCCAACCATCTAGGGCATAGCCAAGGGACCTCACTAATCTAATCCATCCTTTAGGTGGCAATGGGTAATAAGATATATTTATATTGCTTCATAGTAATTTTCTGTTTAAAAGAAAAGTCCTATTTGGCCAGGAAAGTGGGTCGCTTGCAGCCAATTCCTGACTCAAATAATAGGTAATTTTCTAAACATTTAAATGTGGGATAAGTATGATAAACAGTAAATGAGCTGCAGTACAATTACTGTTAATAGTCATGGAAACTTACAGTGTTCAGTATTGGCAGAGTATGCTCATTAGAACCTCAAGAATGAAAATAAACAGATATAAAGTTCAGAAATAAAATGGAGTTTTTTATTTATGGACACTCTTTAACTGCTTTGGTTCTCATTCTCCCATTCTATACTGGGCGTGAAAGACTGCTTAATTTTGCTCAGTTGCCTCTCTATCAGACTTGAGGTTCTTTTACATGTCATAAATCTACAACAGGGACCCACAGCTTTACTTTCCTTCCGAAGAAAGCCATGCTAAGGATTTTTACGCCCGAAAAAATCCATTGTCCTCGCCAGATTTGAACTCGCGACCTTGGATATATGAAGTTAGTATGGTAACCATTACACCACGGAGGACGACTATAAAGTTCAGAGGGTGTATACAAAAGCAAAAGTATGACCTGCATGGTATATCATAGATTCACTGTCAACAACAAATGTAGAGAAACGGATCATAAACTCCATTATAATGAAGTTAGTAGTTGTAACGTGCAGATTCTGCTGAAAATGTTGCAATATAAAGAAGTACTCAAACTTGAACCACAGTGTATTGTTATCACTCACCTAATGTTATGATAAAAAAGGCTAATATCTGTAATAAATTTTGCATTAGAGAGCAGTGTAGATTCATTTCATAAGCAAGATGGAGAAAATTATGGAAAAAGAAGACTGTCCCCTGGAGTTTATGCAGTTTGGATGAGTGAGTTATTAATCAAAATGGTTCATTTTGTTTTGAACATCTCAGGTTGACTTGCCTTGCAGAATGCACCCATGCTGCTTGCGTACATTGGGAACATATCTTTTTATAAATACCTTTATAAATTCAGAAAATGTCACCATTGACCTGACTGCCAGACCAAAATGGTGAGTTGGTATTCCATTTTGATTTTCTCCTCCTGATATCTGTGATAAGTAGAGGAAGCTGTTATTCCATCCAATATTAAGGTTTCACAGGAGATCCATTGAAACATAAAAGTAATTTATGAACACAAAGTCAGATAAATACTAAATGTAATATTTCAACCAGACACTGTGAGATCCCAGGTGAAGATTTTAAGAAACACATCCACCACAATCTGCAACACAACAAATGGAAAAAATGTTCATTCACTTTGATTCTCCAAAATTGACTGTAATAATATGGATTTAAATTGTTTATATGGTAATTAATTGTTCTTCCACATAGCCTAAGTTTGGAGAGGTAGAATGAGACTGAGAAATTTAATGATAAACTGGAATTGTAACCACAGTCCTTTGGCCTTTCATTATGTTACTTTGACCAGCTGAGTTATCACGGTAGCCTGCAATTTTTTTTTTTCTATTTAATTTTACATTGCTTTAACGACTAGGTCATATCGCAACAGAACTGTTTGGTAAGGTACGTACCTCTTTGAGGATATTTGGTGAAGTAGGGCCAAGGGATAGAATGGGGGAATTCCATCCAATACCTAGGCATCACTCTTGATGATAAGGGCCTAACTTTTCATGAATACGTAGAGGGAGTGACGAGCAGAGAGAGGGAGATGGTGGCTGCACTGTACCCTGTTCTGGCCTCCTAAATGCTGGCTCACTTAAAGCTATGTATTTTCAAGGCACTCATAGTCCCTCTGATGCTGTATGCCTGCAAAGTATAGGGCATGCCAGCAGACACCTGGCTTATCTTGTTTAAGTGGATGCAGAATAGCGGACTCTGGTCCATCTATTCTGTAAATCAATGTTTCCCAGTGAGGCTACTACATGAAGCTTCAGCCCTCCCATTAGTGGAGGATGTAATTAGATGCCAGGCTCAAAAATTCTAATCAAGATTGGGCCAACATGAGAATCCACTTGTCAGATCACTGGGGACTATTTACCAACATTACACCGATACAAGCAGTACCAAGTTCCCCCACATGACTTGTGGGCACCCTGGTAACAATGTCAACAGCAAACTAGCTGAACTAAGTACCCCACTACTTGGGAGTGGTCAACTAAAATCAACAAAAACAAATTCAAAAATACAAAACACCAGTGGAGCAGAGGAAAAGGATGCTTGCTCCCAACATACACCCATTAAGGAGCCTATCAATAATGCTACCTCTGCCACCAAAATCACCAAACCTCAACCATCCATCATTCTCATGGTTAAGCCCTTACCAGGATAGTTACACAACAACAACAACAACAACAACACCTAGGCTCAGCATGAGACTACCAGATCACGCACACAAGCACAATTTTGCCAGCATATTTATTTTGAGAAAACAGACCATAATGGCAGCTTATAATCTCATGGGCTTCAAACTTGGAAAAGCTCTTCATAGGCTTTAGGGAGAAAGTACAGTATAGCTATATATTTTTTGTATTCGTAATTCAAGTATCTTAAGCATATGGTATTTTAATCAAAATCATTAGAGCCTTTTTCGAGTAAATGAGAAACAACAAGTAAAGGGTAATTTGGGTTGGGGGTGAGTTTTTATGCACACGCACATTTTAGTAAAAAAAAAAAAAATTACAGGGAATCTCAATGTATATTTGGTGAAATTTTAATGTCAAAATTTGGGGACTTTCTGTACCACTACTGCTGGTAAATGGTACATACAGATATAAAAACATAGAGATATTGTTTGTTAACAATGCTGTCAATTGCCATGATCATAATATAGATATAGATTTTGATGGTAAGTGTTAACATATTATTTGCCATTTCTGTAAACTCAAAGCATCAAGAGGAAGAAGGCAGGAGAACAAGAAACAATTAAAAGTTGGGATACCTGCTCTATCTTTATAGCCTGAAATAAGAATGCTAACTTATTAGGACTTTGCCCTTAAATTGCTTGTTTGAATAACTTCCTAAAACAATCGCATGTGTTCAATTCACATAACTTTCTTTACATCTCTTTAACAAATTATTGTTAAAAAGCTATAGCTTCTATCTACTTCATTTTAATTGAGATAAATATTTGCAGAAATGCTTTCTTGTAAGCAGAAAGGAAACAAGGGAGTATACTAGGCTAAAACAGCACTAAAAATTGGTTTCCATGAGGATGAAATCTGTTTCTATGCATTGCCTGGAGTTGAATTTTCCTTTATGTGGAAAGTCTTTAAAAGTATTTTTAAACTGAAACCAATAACAAGCAATATCTCAAAAATGGTCAGTTTTACAAAAAAAATGTATATGACATAAATTGTGTGTTTTAACGAGATCTACATTTTTTGTATGATAAATTTTTATCTATCCCTTATGGTTTACTAGTTATGTAAAATCCAACAAAATGTATCTAGAATTAAGAGGTCTTCGGAGGCTATTCCCAGAAAATTCAACATATATGTTTTATTTTCTTTAATATACAGTATTTTAATCAAAATTGATAGAGCCATTTTTGAGAAAATCAAAATTTTCAAACATTTTTCCATGTAAAGGGTATTGTCTTGCATTCTTGGAAGATACTAAACTTATACACCAAGTTTGGTATTTTATCGACTTTTCCTTTTTGAGTTATTGTGTTACACACACACACACACAGGGACTTTTTTCTAAAAATGCTCTTTTTGGATACAGGGGACCCTAAAATCCTATTTCCGGTGAAATCTCAGTATCAAATTTTTGGATGGAATGCAATACCTTCTCTATACACTATATACATAGTATGTGTAGAGAAAGTAAAAATCCATTTGTTCCATTCACATGACTTTCTCTACTTCTCTGTAACAAACTATTGTTAAAAATCTTATTCTTTTATCTAGCTCATTATAATTGAGATAAACATTAGCAGAAATTGTCCTTATTACTTGCTTCCTTATAAGAAGAAGGGAAAAGCTTAATGTGTTCCATTCACATGATGTCCTCTAGCTGTTCGGTAGATAAACATAAGCAGAATTATTCTTTATACTAGCTTCCTTCTAAGTAGAAGGGAAGTAAGAAATATACAGGCTAAAGGGATAGTCTTGTCCTATAAAAGCCAATCACTATGTGAAAGATTTGAAATTCCCATCCCTTTGCTTGCAGGAATAATCAAACAAGAAACTAGAAGAAAGATATCTTCCCTTTTGAGAAAAGTTAAAGTGGCTAAAATTGAAATCATTAATCCGGAATATCTCGAAAACAGTTAACTCCACAAAAAATGTATATGACATAAATTGTGTGTTTGAATGACATCTTGTTTTTTTTTGTGTGTGTGTAGTAAGTTTTTGTATATCTCTTACGGTTTGCCAGCTATGCTTAAATACCAAGTTTGGTATATAACCGACTTTTCGTTTTTGAGCTATGCTGTCCACACACCCCACACACAGATCTTTTTCTAAAAATGCTTTTTTTTTGGATTCAGGGGGACCCAAAACATGTATTTTGGGTGAAATCTCGGTATCAAATTTTTGGGTGCATTACAATACCTTCTCAACACATTATGTACATAGTACATGTAGAGAAAGTAAAATATCAATGTTTTACAGACATTTCTCCTATGCCAACAATTCTGTATTGTATTCCTAAAATTTTTCAGAATCTATTCTGGTGCTTCAGCTGGCAATAATATCATTAATTAAAATTTGTTTGCATATAAATTTAATTGCTCCTTACGCTTAGGTTGCAATTTTGCTAAATAATTTTGCTACCAGTTAAGTCTTCATCTGCTTCACACAACACACACATATTGATATTTTTCAGTGTTTAACTTTCTGTGTATACATAATTTTTGGAGTCGTAATTATTTATTTGGAAGAATGAGCAGCTCTTCATCAGTTTATAAGCTTATTATATTAGTAAAACTTAGATAATGTTTGTTAAATGATTTTGTGCTTCTATGTTTTAAAGTGAACTATATAAATGGAATTGCATTCTTTCATAAAACTTAGATGCACATTCATCAAACTTAAATCATTTTGTATATAGTAACATATTTAACAACTTTTATAGTTTAGTTTAAAGTGTATAGGAATATGTTTACTATTTTTTAGGAGATTCACAGTGTTAAACCTTTTTACCATAAACATGACAAAGCTTTAAACTCTATTGCAATGTAACTTAAGATTTCAGACTGAATGTACCACAGTAATTGTTATACAGTGCTATGATATGTGTGCCAGAACTAATCTTTGATCAATTCTTAAACCCCCTTCACCAAGCTGCAAATAATGCATAGCATGCCAATTTAAAATTTCTATTGTAGTGCTACTAAACTGTAGTAACCAGCAAAATAGTGTATAGCTTATGAAGTAGTGTTCTTTGCCTTGAGTTGTTTATTGTTGTACATGCAAGAATTTCAGTGTGACAG
The DNA here is from genome assembly GCA_030762935.1 of Hymenopus coronatus. Lineage (NCBI taxonomy): Eukaryota > Metazoa > Arthropoda > Insecta > Mantodea > Hymenopodidae > Hymenopus > Hymenopus coronatus. Next base: position 38,167,092 of record CM060897.1, read on the forward strand.
AAACAAGCAGAATCTTCAAGGATTCTTGCAAAATTCAATTCTAAGTTATTTTATACATCATTTTTGTAAACTTACTGCATTGAACATTTTATAAATTTTAAATGTCATGTAAAATTATTACATTTTTATTTGTAGCAGAAAATTTTACAGGTTTCAATTTAGGAAGTTGGTAGATATGTAATTTGCTCTAATCAACATAAATGTAAATAAAAATAATACTTATAACTCAGAAATAGTACATGAATTTAAACCAGTAATCCAGTAAAATGCAGTTTCCTGCTTTTAACCTTGATCCAGTTGATGAAAACTCACCTAAAATTTTGTTCATTGCTCTCAGCATAGTGTTAGTGAATTTTCATCAACTGGACTATGACAAAAATGCATGAAAACTACATTTTACTGAAAATATCAGCAGTGAAAGCCTAAGTATGTATAGGTATATAACTCAGTGATTTTTATATTGCTTTTTATTCTCATGCTGCAATAGCAATTTTTGGTGTATGAGTTAAAAACTGCGAATTTTAATATTTCAAAAATGCATTGCTCAGCTTAGCACTTTAATTCTAGGTGAAATATGGCCATGATTCAAATCCACCTACAAATGCATTGACTGGGAAACTGTGTGGTTCAAACATTACATCTCTCATTTGTTCCTCATTGGATCATGTGTATGTACACTTTACAACAGACAATAGTCTGGGATTCTACAGCTAACAATTGGAATGGGTTGTGAATGGTAAGACATGATTGCATAGTTAAAGTTTCCTAAAACGTACATTCAAATAAAAAAATTGTTTATTAATCACTTTTTTTATTTTTGTCTGATTTTATATTGTGATAAAAATAAGAGTCTTGCTTTTAAATTTGTATTCTGTGAAATGTTTTTATATAGCAGAAAGATTGAAAAGTTGAAAATTGTAATGTTAACATTAATGTTAAATGTGTGCTAGGTATTTACGTTTTAATTCACCCAAATATGAGTATTAAATTAAATTTAGTGATTAGCTAAGTGTTGTATAAAATTTATCTGTAGCCACTGAGCATTGATGCTTATGGATGAACCATAAACCGAGTTTGAAATATACCAAGTTCTTATAAGGCTCATGTACTTGTTATATATAATAAATACATTTTGATGCTCAGTGCATCCAAAGTTTATAAAACTAGTAAATGTAAAAAGAAGCTAGTAACAGTGAAGAATAACACAAATATTAATATAAAAATAATAGTTGCAACAAATCTTCACTTATCTTTTGGAATCCTTGCCTGGACTAGTTTCGCAACGATTTCATTGCATTATCAACATATTCTTTTGGTCTTTTTTTTTTATGTTGTTTATTTACACTGTTATGGTTACTGCTACTAGGTGGATTGTGTACTAATGCATTGCTAACTACTGGAATAAAAACAAATTTGGTAAGAGTGTCAATTGGAGGTATATCAAAATTCATTGCATGATTTCTATACTTTAATATAAATATTTTCTCCCAAACCATTAAATCTATGGGCCCATTTAAGTGTTTTAATAATTTAACATATGGATTTATTTCATGATTAAATTTCCAAAAATGTTCTGCTACAGCTGATTTATCAATTTGTTTGTATTTAATATTCCTAAAGTGTTCTTTTACTCTGGTTTCCAAATGACGTTTAGTCTTACCAATATAAATAAGGTCACAATTTAAACAGTTTAATTGATAAATGCCAGATTTTCTATTTTTTGAAATTTCATCCTTTTTAGAAAAGCCTAACAAATTTTTTATACTGTATTTATTTTGAGGAACCAATATTATGCCATGCTCTTTGAAAATATTTGTGAATTTTTTATTTGCCCAAGGGTGATAAGTAAATTTTTTAAAAATGTAATTATCCTTTATTTTCTTAAGCGTAGAAATATCTTTAATAGCTTTTTGATATTTAAACTTCTCAATTTTTTTATTTATAAAATCAGTATTAAAACCATTAATTAAAGCAGTGTTAATAATGTGTTTATATTCTTTATAGAATTCATCTTTATTAAGGGGTAAATTAATTAACCTATAAATTAAACTATTAAAAACAGCAAATTTATGTGAAAAAGGGTTAAAGCCATTATTTTTTATATAATTATCAGTGTGGGTTTGCTTTCTGTATATTCCAAAATTCAATTTATTGTCTTTTTTTATTATTTTTAAATCCAGGAAAGGGAGATAGCCATCACTTTCAGTTTCTAATGTGAATTTTATAGCCTTATCTTGTAAATTTAAAAGTTTTAAAGCATCATTTACATGTTTATCAGGAACAATAGCAAATATATCATCTACATATCTATACCAAGTTTTAAAAATTAGAGGGAATGCTTTAGTGACCTGTATTTCAAAATAGCTCATGAAAAGATCAGCAAGAAAAGGTGAAAGTGGACTACCCATTGCTAAACCAGAAGTTTGTTGATAGAATTTGTCATTAAAGCTGAAAAAATTTTGATCCAAACAAAGATTAGTAAGGATAACAAAATCATTTATTAAATTTTCATTCAGTTCTATAGAACTTAACCATTTTTTTAAAAATGTCAAAAGTTTTTCTCTAGGAATGCTTGGAAACAAAGCAGTTACATCAAAAGAAACAAGTTTATCATTAGTAGATATTGCTGATCCTTTCAACTAGCTCAAAAGAATTTTTAATACTTAAACTCTCAAATTTTTCAAAATTAGTGAATTTTTTATTTAACCATTTAGCTAGGCTGTAAGTAGGTGAATTTATGCAATTTACAATAGGTCTCATTTTATTTCCAGGTTTATGAATTTTGGGAAGAGCATGTATTCTGGGTAAAATTGGATTACTGATTTTTATAATTTGCTTTTCTTTATTTGTAATACTTTTAATTTCATTAAGGGTCTTATTATAAATTGAAATGCAGGATTTTAAAGGGTTAATATCAATGCTTTTGTAATCTTCACCTTGAAGTAAGAGTTCCATTCTGTTAATGTAATCAATTTTATTTAAAATTACAATGCTGTTACCTTTATCAGCTTTAGTATAGATTACATATTTTTCTTTTAATGATTTAATAATTTGTTTATTGTGATTTACTTTAGGGTGATTTTTATTCAAATTCTGTAATATTTTACTACATTTTTCTTCAACCAATAATTTATTATTTTCATTTAAATCCTGACTACTAGCAATTTCTATATCTGCTACATAATCATCTATATTTTTTGAAAAATCTACACAGGTTTTTAAACCTTTATTCAAAAAATTAATTTCCTTCTCATTGAAATTACAATTTGAAAGGTTAATTACATTATCTTTAGGGTTATTCCCTTTAGTTGGTTTCAATTTATTTTGTTTTAAGCATAATTTATTTAACTTATTTTTCAGTTTATTTGTTTTATTTTTCATGCTAAAGTTAAAATTTTCAAACAATTTATATTCCAAATTTAGCCAAATTGAATTACCTAAAACATTTATAAGTTTAAGATGCAAATTATATAATTTCAATTCAATGTTATTCAAGTTTTTAAAATGCAAACTTCTTTCAACTTCAATTACTTTCTTCTCTGTTGCTTTTTGATGAATACTATTATTCTCAAATTTAACAGTTTTTCTAACAAAAATAGGAGTTACTTTACGTTTTAAACACAGGTTTAAGAAACGTATATCTGCAAGAATATGTCTTCATTTTTCTTGTAATTTGATGGATGTGATGGAATATAATAATTATAGGTTTAATCTGAATTTTAATAATACTAAACATGAAATTAAGCTATATTTGAAATTACAAGAAAAAAGAAGACATATTTATACAGGATATGCTACCTGTTTGAGAGCAGATGGTCAATTTTCCACCAGTAAGGATTTTAGTCCACCTCTGCTGGCGTAATTTTCCCGGCAACAGATGCTGTCTTGCACAGTAGAGAGGCCACGAGTGTTTTCAAATAGAATTTAACTACCCATTAGTGTATAGAGAAGGTATTGTATTCCATCAAAAATTTGATACCAAGATTTCACCGGAAATGTATGTTTTAAGGTCACCTGAATCCAAAAAAATGTGTTTTAAAATAAGGTCTGAGTGGGTCTGTGAAGAGCATTGCTCAAAAACTAAAAGACCATTAAATACCAAACTTGGTACTTTATAAGATTTTCAAGAAAATCCTCCAATTCTAAACTATCCTTTGACATGAAAATTTTTTGAAAATGTTGATTTTCTCAAAAATGGCTCTAATTATGAGTAAAATACTGTATATTAAAGTTATTTACATCACAAATAAAATATATATCCTGCACTTACTGGGAATAGCTTCTGAAGACCTGTTCATTCTGGATGAAATATCTGTAATATAACTGTATAATAACTGTAAGAGGTAGACAAAACCTTACTATACAAAAAATGTAGATCTTGTTAAAACACACAATAAATGTCATCTATATTTTTGTTGCAAAGTTGACCAACTGTTTCTGAGATATTCCTTGTTATTGGTTTCAATTTTAAACAATGCCTGATCTCAAACAGGGCCACCTCCATTTCATCTCTCTTTTGTTCTTATGGAAATGCAAAAAAAACCGAAGTTCAATTGTTCACACATTGACCAGCTTTTAAAAGATTTGAATTTAATTTTAGCCTGGCGTATTCCCTTATTTCCTTTCTGCATACAAGGAACTAAGTATTAAGACCATTTAATATTATATCGTTTAGCCTGATGAAGGTAGACGAAATTTTGTAACAATAGTTTTTTTGCAGAACAGATAGAGAAAGTCATGTGAATGCAACACATAAGATTTTTTTATCTGAAAAACTTGTATACAATACACGAAAGGTAACAATATTAAGAGATGGGTGGACACTTCAAAAGAAAATCCTACAAATAACAAGCAAGACCACCTCTGTAATGTGGAGGTATCCTGTCTGTTTCAAGAGGTCCTGAGTTGGTCAGGGTGAGCAGCCCAGATAAGATTTTCCCAGAGTTTTCTCTTATCTTTAGAAGATAAAGGTTAGGTAACTTTAGGCTCTATGTTCCCTGGCTATTTTATTCATTCATCGGCTGATATTACACACCAGGTTTAAGGACACAAAATTCAAAAAAAAAAAAAAAAAAATATAAGAAAATCTACATGCTCCATGGGCAATATGCAACCACAAATTGCATCATGAATTTGGAATTCTACCCATACAGCACTTCCTCCAAAAATTTGTCTGCAGTACTCATATTTACAAGTAGTTTCAGGATCTTTTAAAATATATTGGCATTTAAACATCTTCCAATATGCCTCACAAAATACCACTAAGTGCCTCCTGTGGTTCAGAAGATACAGATGACTCCCAATAGTGATCTTGTCTAGTTTCAACTATCATGCAAATATTTATCTTTTACATATCAAGGAATAAAATATCATAATTCTTTAATTAATTTCTCTTATTATCATTTTAGGAGCCCTTATTGCCATCCTCAGCAAATTGCTATGTTACCAGTTCGTTAACATAAAATATCAAACCACTATAATGATGATCAGCAATAAGTAATAACATAGTATTAATGAAATGATGATAGAATAGTACAGAATAGTGGTAGTTGACTTTATACCAACACAGGTATTAATTAAACACAAAAAACAGTAAAGGCCCTTTAGTTCCCATTTGTTTTTACTTTCTCTAGCCCCATATGTACAATGTGCATAGGGATAGAGAAGGTATTGTAATGCACCCAATAATTCAATACCGAGATTTCACCAGAAATGTATGTTTTGGGGTCCCCTGAGTCTGAAAAAAGCATTTTTAAAAAAAAGGTCCATGTGTATGTGTCTGTCTGTGTGTGTGTGTATGTGGACAGCATAGCCCCAAAACAAAAAGACTGTTAAACACCAAACTTGGTATTTAGGTTTAGTATCTTCCAAGGATGCGACACAAATATTTTCAAACAAAAAAAAACACCACAAACTACCCTTTACATGGAAAAAATTTCGAAAATGTTTATTTTCTTAAAAATGGCTCTAACGATTTTAAAATCTGTATATTAAAGCTATTTATGTCCGAAATAAAATGTATATCTCAAATTTTTTGGGAATAGCCTCTGAAGACCTCTTTATTTTGGATGAATTTTCCCAAATTTTGCTTAACTGCTAAGCCATAAGAGATAGAAAAAGAGTCACTGCACAAAAAATGAACATCACAATAAAACACACAATTTTTGTCCTTTACATTTTTGTTGTGGAGGTAACCGTTTCCGAGATATTCTTTGTTATTGGTTTCAATTGTGAAGTACTTACTTTTCTCAGACAGGAAGTGTCCGTTTTGCTTTTGTTCTACTCCTGGCCAAGCAAAGAAGTGATTTGCAATGACAATCGCATAACGATAGCTTTTAAAACATTTGAATATCACTTTAGCATAGGGCATTCCCTTCTACTTATAAGGAACTAAGTAATAAGAACATTCTGCTAATATTTATCTTGATTAGCATTGTGTATAAAGAAGAACAATCTTTTGTAGGATGTTTGGAGAGCAGCTAGAGAAAGTCATGTGAGTGTAACACATCAGATTTTTAAAGCTTTGAATGCACTAAACCAGAAAGAACAAGAAAATCTATTTTATGATACTGGGCAGTCTGGTATTAAAGACCGCATGAAGCTAGCCAGTACGAGACTTTTAAATTGCCTCAAAACTGTACAAAAATTGACAGAAATTAACAGATCAAAATTTATTTTGTTTCTCCTGGAGTGGGATAAGACTGCCTCTTTTGGGCTTATGTATCTTTGATCATCATTAGTCTTTCAACTTTTGTCATTGTTAATTGTATAATGCATAATGAAAGGGTTAAGTGAAAATGCAAATGTTCCTTTTTTTCCCGAATATGCCACAAGTATAAATGTTATAATATAATAGATGCAGTTAGCCTTAGAAACTTTTATTTAGTAGTCATGATACCTAATCTAATGCACAGATATTTCAACTTCATAGCATATAACAAAACTATGAATATGTCTTTATTCTATACTCAGATAACTTTAATAGTTTGTCAGAAACGGCCTCATGCATGAATGTACAAGGCACATAATAGGTAGAGAAAGTATTGTATTACACCTAAAATTCAATACCAAGATTTCACTGGAAATATATGTTTTGAAATACATTTAAAAAAAACAGCATTTTTAGAAAAAGATCTGTCTGTTTATGTGTGTCTGTGGATACAAAACTCAAAAATGAAAAGTTGATTGTATACAAACTTTGTATTTAACCCTTAATGTGCTGCTTTGTAGTAATGTTTTAGAATAGTTTAATATTTTTATTGGCAATTTTAATTACACTGATGTTAACAACAAATACCACAATTTTCAGCCATTATATGTTCAGAAAAATATTAATTTATTTCAATAACATTGTAAAAAACAAAATCCATCATCCATGCATGCCATCGCACAAATTATTTTATGTGGGCCCTCCCCATCCTTTACCACAGGCACATTTGACTGCAGTTGTCGGATTTGAACTTACAACGCTTTGAATGGATGGGAAGTCCATTACGTAAAACACTAATGACCAGGTTATTTAAACCACTTCCGCACCAGGTAAAAACATTTTTAAAATCATTTGCCAAGATGTATTCCACCCAAAAATTCAATATCAAGCTTTCTCTAGACATATACTTTTTTGAGATTCTCTAAACCAAAAAAGCACTTTTAGAAAATTCTGTGTGTGAGAGAAAGAGATAGAGAATACTGCAATTAAACAATGAATAATTGTACACTTTTTTGTGACACAAATTCCCCCCAACCCAAGCTACACCTTGCAGAATCCATATCTTGTAGGGATATCCATTAAGCCCTTGAATGTAACATAAAAACACGTTTATATAAAACTTTTTCTAACAGTTTTATAGTTTTAATTAGAATTGAGTGTTTCATTGTGAAAATTCCAATCATTCTAATCAAGAATGATGGAAAAGCCTATTTAGGATTTGAAGCTTTTGGTGTAACTGCGGACATTATAGAACACACATAAGTAGAAACTTAATGCTGTGTGTGTGTGCATGTGCGCATGTGTTAGTGTGCGGAAAAGACAGAAAAAGAAAAATCTAATGTGTTCCATTCACATGACTTTTTCTACATGTCTGTAACAAATTATGCTTAAAAAGCTTGTTCTTTTATCTACTTCATACTCATCAAGATAACATTAGCAGAAATGTTCTATATTACTTGCTTCCTTGAGAAAACGGAAATAAGGGAATGCACTAGGCTAAAGCTACAGTCAAATCTTTTAAAAAGTGGTTGCTATGTGACTGGAATTGGGTGCCAGGAATTGATGAACTCACATATGGGAAATGTTTAGTATTTTAAAATTGAAACCAATAACAAGGAACACCTCAGAAATTGTTAACCTCACAAAACTTGTATATTACATAAATTGTGTTTTAATAAGATCTACATTTTTTTTTCTCCATTTCTTATGATTTACCAGTTATGCAAAAGTCATTCAGAATGAAGAGAACTTTACAGGGTATTCCTAGAAATATTCAAGATATGCGTTTTATTTGTCATATAAGTTTCTTTAATACACAGTATTTTAATCAAAATCATTGGAGCCATTTTTGAGAAAATCAACATTTTCGAAATTTTTCCCATGTAAAGAGTAGCTTCAGGTGGGGAGATTTTCTTGAACATCTTTGTGTCACTTCTTGGAAGATGCTGAACTTAATTTCAAGTTTGGTATTTAACTGATTCTTCGGTTTTGAGCTAACACACACACACACACACAGATAACTTTTTTCTAAAACCGTTTAGAAATGAGACCCTAAAAGATGCATTTTCAGTGAAATCTTATCAAATTTTTTGGGTGCAATACCTTCTGTTCTAAGTAGAGAAAGTAAAAATGAAAACTGGGAAATGAACTACAGCATTTCAAATTATTTTATCTGTAATCAGTGGAACCACTACTGAAGAAGTGATCTTTTTCTGCTTTCTTATTCATTCTTTCTTTCGCTTTCATTTTCTCTACCATCTATAGGTTTGTCCAGTAAACATTGTACTAGAAATTATAAAAATAAATGTAATGAAAGTATGTTAATATTCTTCAAAATATGACACTCCTGTATTATTACAGTACTGCCAGATTTTTTTTTTTTTTTTTTTTTTGTCTTCTTACACCCCTTGGAAGTTGGCAACCTGAATGCCATTCATGTACTCCATTGAGTGACAGAACACATTGAACTTTACCCTTGCACCATCCACATCTTGTTAAATGGCATGATCTACCATGGTCCAGCTATGTGATTTACTTTATTGTTGTATTGTGTCAATACTGAGTCTGAATTTTTATGCAATGTCAAATTGAGAAATATGTAATATCAAATACTATTGAGATATGAAATAAATATGTCATTATAAATCTATGAGAAATCAATCAAAATTACATTGGATATCCAGGCTTCAAATGGAAATTTAATCCAGAGTCAAGAACCACTAGACACTAGCAAGTGTGTCCAGGTGTCGTCAATCCAAGGTAAGATAAAAACAGTCCTTTCTAGTGCAGACATTCAGGTTCCTGTAGTCCACGCAGAAGCGTAGCTTACCACTTTTCTTCTCCAAAACTACAGGAGAGCTCCAAGGGCTGTCAGAATCTTCCATTATTCTTCTGATTCTCATATCCTCCAGAATGTGCTGTATCTCTGCGTGTTTTGCCAGAGGAACACGTCTTGATGATAGCCAGATAGGTCAGGCTTCTCCATTGACGATGATGTGGTGTACTAGGTCAGTGTAATCGTAATCACCATTCTCTTCATTTATGAACCAGTCAGGTGGTTGACGCCCTCTTCAGCAATCTTTCAGCTGATGCCCCAGATTTTGCGACAGTGCTGGCCAGTCGGTACATTGCTACTGTCTCGCACTTCCCTAACTCCGTCCTGCCTGGATGTCTGATCGGTTTCCGTTGGGTTCAGCAGCCTCATGCCCACTTTAGGCGTCGCCCTCCGTGGTGTAATGGTTACCATGCTAACTTCATATACCCAAGGTCGCGGGTTCAAACCCGGCGGAGGACGATGGATTTTTTCGGGCATAAAAATCCTTAGCATGGCTTCCTTCGGAAGGGAAGTAAAGCTGTGGGTCCCGTGTCGTAGATTTACGGCACGTAAAAGAGCCTCAAGCCTGATAAGAGAGGCCTCTGCGCAAAATTAAGCGATCTTTCACGCCCAGCATAGAATGGGACGCTGAGAACGAAAAGCAGTTAAAGAGCGTCCATAAATAACAGGCCATTTCCATTTCCCACTTTAGGCAAGGCAACAATGCCCGGGCAATACATAATCCATTCAATTGTGTTTTCCGGTGCAATGCGATCCCTTCACCGTTGGCCCTCAGGTGCACCTTCACCACCACCCAACTACATTCCCACTCAGGATCACCCTACGGGTCCTCGGATATTCGTGGGGGCTCCGGAGCAACACCTCGTCTCGGGGGAATCGCATGATCCTCCGGCCAGGTCTACTGTCGCCTTGTGGCTTCTGAGGGCATCCAGTCGCAGTATCACATCCTCAGCTACCCTCACGATGAACATGCACAGGCTCACAGTGCACGGTCCCAGTGTCAACTCCAGCAGAGCCTCCATAGGCAATAAGTCGCCCAACTGAATGTTCGTGTCGGCAAGCCCTTCGCCACGTAGGTCGGACTAAAGACAGGGCTACACCTGTGTCTACTAATATCGGGCACAACTTTCCTTCTATTCAACCATCTGCGATGAGGCTGTTGTCCACACTTCTGCTCCGCTATGCCCCTCCATTATTTCCTATCTGTTGATCAAATTTGTCGTGAACAGTCCTCCTCTAGGTGTCCTGGTTGGCCACACCATTTGAAGGGCTTTGACTATCTCTCTGTCATAGGGAATACTCCTGGTCTTCGAAATGGGCGCAGCTGTTATCTTGGCTGCCTACATCCTCAGTGTTGCTGTTAACGTCTCGTGGATTACCTTATAGTCGTCGAGCATCAGGTGCTGTCTTACGTCGGCGTCACGCATCCCGTTGACGGAGTAAACTGCTTCTTGAGATACATAACTAGGCGGAAGGTTCACCGAAGCTTTGTTTACAAGTTGTTCTATTGCCAGAGCGAAATTCCTGCATATTGTCCTCCGGCTGTTGCAGCCTCGACTTGAACTGACTGTGGTAGGCCGTGGCCAGGCGAATCTCGAGGGCCTTCCATATCTCTCCGGACCCGCCGACGTCGGAATTGCATTTAGTACTGCCGCCCACTCCTGAAGGCTTGCTATTAGTTGTGTGGCTTCCTCATCTGCTAACCACCAGTTGTGGGTGGCGACGAGCGACAAACTATCGGCGGAAGACTTCGAAGGTTATCGTCCCGTCGTACTTGGGTGGGTTGACGCGTGCAGATGTTTTGCCGCCTGGGTTCTGGGCCTTCAAGTTCTTAAACCTTCCGTCGAGCATCTTTTGTACCTTAGCGTTCAATTTCTTGACTCTGCTCAGCTCTTCCTTCCAGGGCACTATTGCGTTCTCTGACACCTTCCAAGGCGTTGGTCGTAGCCTTTCAAAGTTCTACCAAGCTCTTCCACTTTCCTGCCATGTCCTTCACGCTGGCCAGTTGTTCGTCAAGTTTGTTCGAAGTTCCGTCTTCATAATGGTCATTAAGGCCTTTTCTCCATTCTCGATTACAGTTTTTCCATTTTCTCCATTCCTGATTCCACTTTTTCTTCCATCTGCTCCAACTGGATTGCATTTATTCATGGCGGATTCCACGGCCTGTATTTCCGCCAGTAAAGTTTTCAAAAATCTCTTTATTACTCCAAACTGATTACAAAAAATGTCTTTATTCCGATTCTCTAGCAACAATTCTGCAGTAAATTCTTGTCTCGTCGCTTCGACGAATCGCAGTTCTTGTTTCGTCGCTGTGACGCAACTACTGCACGCTATGAACTCACAATCGCAACTAACTCGCCTGGCTTGCAGTTCTTCCTCTTATAACTGTGGATAACGTCAACAGAACTTTCCAGAAAAAACTAACATTTTAGCACTGTCATTTCGCCCAGGTGTCGCATTCCAAGATTTGACTGTCCCTTCAACCTCCTCTGTAATTCTGGTACCATTGGTCTGGGTGCTTAGTTGGTTAGGCGCTGTCCTGATGTCAAGGTCGCGGGTTGAAACCCATCCCAGACTGATGGTTTCTAAGTGTGCTTAAAAGTGACAGCCCCATATCAGTAGATTTTCTGGTGATAAAATATATCATTGGGGGTAATTGAGAGCGTCGTTAACAAATATTGTTATTTTCTCTACTTGGTACATAGGTAGAGATGGTATTGCAGTCAACCCAAAAATTCCATGCCGAGATTTCACCGGAAATACACGTTTTACACGTTTTATAAAGTCACGCCGCCTTTGGCAGAGGGTTATCATCTTCTGAAAAATACTTTACCTGAAAACCTCCATATGTTTTTCGTATTTTAAAGAGAACTAATGCATTACCTTTGACACTCTTGTCGTAACAAAGAGGATATTTTATTTGAAGGCTGCTTTTGTATTGTGTTTTTGTTGGGGAGATGGGATAGATTAATGAAATAAAAGCTTAAATACAGTACCTAATTAAATACATACGGCTGTATTTAATAGGGATTTTTGTTTGCATGAGGAATTCCTGACAATTTCCTTCAATTCAGTTTGAAACCCCCTTTTTTGCCCTTCAACAATTCTTAATAGTATGTTCCTGATAGAGGATTTTCAATTATAGTAATTCAAATGGACACAAACAAACCTCTTTGTTTTCATTTTAATTTGTCATCAAATCACCGTCTTAATATTAGTCAAACTGATTGCACAAAGAACCTATTTCTTTAAGCTGTTTCCTTCATTTACCAACAATTTCAAACTTGTAAAGAGGTTGTAATTTGGGATACAAGAGCTGTTTTGTTTTTGATTTGGTGACACAATCGCAAAGGTGTTATTAGGGATGAAAGTTGCTTCTGTTCAACGTTTTAGCACGTTAGAAGATTTGCAATTTAAGACCTCATTTGGTAGACGCCTACCATTTATGTGCACTTCTACACTAAGATCCCTGTTTACTCTAATGCTGGAAGTTATTTTAGGAGCATTAGTTATGTCCAGTTATACTCTATACAACTCGATTCGTTTTAATACTTCCCAGTAATTCTTTTATGGGATACATTGTCTGCAAAATTAGGAAAATCCTGTTCACGCTTTCTTCCTCTGCCTATTTATTTTCATCCTCCTTTAGCTTTTTAGCATGCTGTCAAACTTCTTTTCTTCTATGTTGTGGACTTTTACTTTCTCTAGCCCAAACTTGGTATTTAGGTTTGGTATCTTCCAAGGATAAGAAACGAAGATTTTCAAGAAAATCCCCCCACTACAAACTACCATTTACATGGAACAATTTTCGAAAATTTTGATTTTTTAAAAAGTGGCTCTAACGATTTTGATTAAAATCCTGTATATTAAAGATATTTACATCCCAAATAAAATGTAAATCTTGAATTTTCTGGAAATAGCCTCTTAAGACCTCTTTATTCTGGATGAATTTTGCCGAATTGTGCTTAACTGCTAAATCGTAAGACATAGAAAAAAAAAATTACTGCACAACAAATGTAGATCTCGTCAAAACACACAACTTTTGTCGTTTACTTTTTTTTCAGGAGGTAACCGCTTCCGAGATATTCCTTGTTATTGTTTTCAATTGTAAAGCATTTTTTTCTCACACAGGACGAGTCTGTTTTTCTTTTGTTTTACTCCTGGCCAAGCAAAGAAGCGATTTGTAATGACATCGCATAAAACATTCCTTTAGTTCCCTTCTACTTATAAGGACCTAAGTAATAAAAACATTCTGCCAATGTTTATCTCGATTAGCATGGTGTAGAAAGAAGAATAATCTTTTTTAAGAAGTTTGTTTGTAGAGCAGCTAGAGAAAGTCATGCGAGTGCAACACATCAGAGTTTTTCGTTTCATTCGCAAACTAAGATATACAGGCAATTTCGGAAACTACTTCGGCAACAACTGGATGATCACGTCTACGAAAAGAGGCATTTCCATCCTTGCTGCATATGTCTCAACAAAACTCATTAACTTTCCTGAAAATGTTTCACACATATCACAGATCTCCTATATGGTGACGAGTCTGCCCTTGGATCAAAGTGAATCCATTTATTCAGTAGATCGTACTCACATAGCTTCATGTAACAGACAGTGGCGAAATGGCAGAATTATTCAGTGGTGAACTGTATAGCTTGCAAAATAACAAACTTCTATAAGTTGAATAATATCTGAATATTTAATTTGTATCATGTTGTTTCCATTAGGAATCATGAATTTGCGGACGAGCAGCGATGTGCGGTAATGTTCGCACATACATCTGGCAACCCTGTGGTAATCTGAAACCCACTTCTAGGTCAGATTGGCAGGTTCTAACGGTAGGTATACAAATACGTAGTCATTTGCGTTGAATGACTTGGTCTATTTCACATTGACGCGCGTTTTCATTATGAATCAGGAATAGCTAACCTTGGCCATCACCTGCTGCCTCTACTGCACACTAAAATAAGTGACGTCATGCTGGCGCTCCAACTGTCCAGCTTCTATCAGTCGATCCCAAAGTTTCGTCATAGGAGGAGGTAAAAGCTTAAGGATTACCAAAAAAGTTTGATAGGTAAGCTATATTACTATTCTCTCTGCTTTTTATTATGATGTGTGAAAAAGCTTAGTCCATTAAAAGCAATGCACTTCGTGTTTATATGGGTAAAGTGAAATAATCGCGTCGCGGAAAAAAAATACGAAACCGTGAATTGATTCAATCGGTATATTGTAGATGATTCGTAGTGTCTTTTCTCTCTTTTGCCTTAAAGGGAAAAGAACTTGTTACCGACGGGTGTATTAGATGTTTTAATTTTAATTTGTTAAACCCACTTCCGGTTCTGGACTGAATAAAGTTACACAAGTTTACCGTCCAAGGAAAACCTTTTTACTAGAAATCTTCCTCATGTTATCAGTTTGCTTTTCAACTAAACTGTGTTCTAATTAAAATTAAACCAGCTCTGATTTTAAAACTAGAATTAAAACAAAAAAAGCCCGAGGACTCTAGACCAAATAGACAAAACAACGATGTGAAAGCAACCGGGAATCAGGATAAAACGCAATCTAAATGGATGTGCACAGGCTATACAAACAGCGTGCGAAATTTTAACTATTTTCTCTTAGTCTTATTGCCTTACATTATTGTCAATTTAAAAATCCCCCCCCCCATTATTCAATTCTTGTTTCATTTTTCCCAAACTTTTAATATACGCTTTTTGTAAGTTGATTTAAGGAGCCTTTCCTTGACATTAAGTGTTTTTGATTTACTATCTTAATAGTATAGGTACATGATTGCATTGTAGAAAAATTAAATATTACATGCCTTTTACTTTCTCTAGGGCATATATACAACCTACATAGATAGAGAAGATATTGTATTCCACCTAAAAATTCGATATCGAGATTTTATTGGAAATATGTGTTTTGAGACACCCTGAATTCAAAAATAAATATTTTTAGAAAAAGGTCTCTGTGTGTATTTGTGACAGCATAACTCAAAAACGAAAAGTATGTTAAATAAAAAAACTTGGTATTTAGATTTAATATCTCCCAATGATGCGACACGAATATTTTCAAGCAATTCAACCACCCCAGCTATCCCTTACACAGAAAATATTTTTGTCGCCCTCCGTGGTATATTGGTTACCATGCTGACTTCATATACCCAAGGTCGCGGGTTAAAACCCGGCAGAGGACGATGGCATGGCTTCCTTCGAAAGGGTAGTAAAGCTGTTGGTAAAAGAACCTCAAGCCTGATAGAGAGGCCTCTGAGCAAAATTAAGCGGTCTTTCACGCCCAATTTAGAATGGGACGCTGAGAACCACAGTAGTTAAAAAGCGTCCATAAATAACACGCCATTTCCATTTATAGAAAAATTTTCGAAATTGTTAATTCTCTCAAAAATAGCTCTTGACGATTTTTATTAAAATACCGTGTGCTAGAAATATTTACGCGACAAATAAAATGTATATGTTCAGTTTCCTGGGACTAGCTTCTAAAGCCCTCTTCATTCTGAATGACTTTTGCATAACTGTAAACCGAAAGTGATAGACAAAAAATGTAGATCTCGCCAAAACATACACTTTATGTCCTTTACATTTGTCCTTCTTTCTTTTAGAGCTAATTTTTTCCGAGATATTCATTGTTTGTGATTTCGATGTTAAAATGTTATAGGTACTTTTCTCAAGCAAGAAGTCGTCCGGGTTTCTTTTGTTTTTCTCCGGGCCATGCAAAGAAGCAAATTACAATGACAATCGCATAGCGACAGCTGTTAAAACATTTGACTGTTCCCGTCTATTTATAAGGAACTAAA
The DNA here is from genome assembly GCA_030762935.1 of Hymenopus coronatus. Lineage (NCBI taxonomy): Eukaryota > Metazoa > Arthropoda > Insecta > Mantodea > Hymenopodidae > Hymenopus > Hymenopus coronatus. Next base: position 38,183,445 of record CM060897.1, read on the forward strand.
TAATTAGACCATTCTGCTAAAGCTTATCTCGATTAGCATGGAGTAGAAAGAAGAATATCTTTTGTAAGAAGTTTGTAGAACAGGTAGAGAAAGGCATGTGGAACATATCAGATTTTTATTTCAGGAAAATGTTTATTGTTATACAACATTCTTTGTTGCTAAGAATTGTACTCGAGGAATATTATGCAAAATGGGAAAGTTAAATGTTATTCGTGACTGAATATTCGAAAATTTTCGAGGGAAAAAACAACAGGTTTTTTAAACTTGTTGAAAAAAAATCGTCTACATTAAGTAATGTGACTACGCCTTGCTGGGCCGTAATCGCCGTACGCGTGTTAGGTTTCTTTAGAACGTTTAAAGTTTATTGTTGCACTGCGTGGTCGACTTCCTTTGCGTCGCCGCATTTATTGTCGCAGGGGCCATAAATTTAACGTGTGAAGGGCGACCGCAGAACCTCAAAGCCTAGAAATGCCACACATGGGTGTCTGGACACGTGCTAGAAGTTTCTCTACTTCTGGATTTCATTTCCGCCTGCATCTTCCCCATTCCAGACTTCTCCATTCCGTCCGGATTTCATTTCAGTCTTAATGTTCCTTCATACTGGATTCCATTTTCGTGTCTACTGCTGATTTCGGCCAGAAGAGTTTTCATCTTCTCCTCCTCCTTGGTGAATTCCCGCTTCTGACACCAGTATAATAACAGTTTCTTTGTTTTATTAGAAATGCTTGTCTTTATTGCAGCTCTATATACGATTTTCTCTCGTCGTTTCAATGCTCTCACACAGTTGGCTGTTTTCTCTAATACACGCTCAGAACTCCCAGTCGAAACTGACTTATCGGGGCTCGTTCTCTCACTTTTATAGCTGTCGATGACGTGGCCAGAAATTTCCAGAAATAGAGAACATTCTAGCATGTATCCACATACACACACACACACACACACACACACATACACACACAATCACATTCCGAGGCTTTGAGGTCTGCGGCCGCTCTTCACGTGTAAAAATTACGGCTGCTGTGATGAGTGCGACTATGTAAAGGAAACCGACCACGCACATGCAACAATAAAACTATAAGTGTTTCTAGCACACGTGCGGTGATCACGAGCCAGCAAGACAGAGTCACAGTATAGAATTAAGGTCCAATTCTGACCATTAATTTAAAAACTGGAATTTTACATGATCTTGTTTACTTAATTTTTTTGCCACTTTAAAATGCTATCCATGATGCAATTTGAATTTTTCTCCGACATTCTACAGTCTTCGAAAGTATATGAAGAAATCTATAGATGCAGTTCCTCATATCAGGATTTAGGATTTTAATAATTTAGTAGGAATGAGTTTATTAAATAAGGTTTTCATACTTTATTATTACTATTGTATTTTTGAAAAGTCTGATAGAGCATATTAGGTGATGCATCTGTGAAATTTGACTAAGAATTGGAAAAAATTAAAAAATGATTTTGCTTCATAATTAATAAGACAGATCTGTTGGCAGCATCTATGCAGGGGTGGCATTTGATGGGAATATGTAGATGCTCACAGTTGTGAGTATTTATGGCATAGTGACACCAAAAGTTGTTCAGCAGATCCTTTTCAGAAACTTATGGAGACATAGTGATTAGGTTTAGGCTAGGCTTAGATAACGTAGTGTACATAGCTAGTCAGCGTAAATTAGAGACAGTGTACATAGTTATACTGTTAGTGTAATTTATAGTATTGTAATATAGAGACAGGAACATGTTACACAGTTAGTGCAGTATCTGGAGAAAAAAAGACTGCTGGCAGTATTACGCTAAGTGATTCAAAATGAATAATTTGGCTGCACTGTATCTTCAGTATGAGTACATGAGTAGCAAGTAAATAAATAATAAAGAAGTATAAACCATAAATTATGATAAGAAATATTCTCTGGCATAAAATCATAATTAAAAGTGATTTCAAATACATATTAGATAAAAAGAATCTAAAGCTGTATTTGGAAAAAAATATTCCACATGTTAAAAAGAAGAGCTGATTGTTATTTTATAAATCTCTACTAAACCTAATTTCATTTTGATATAAATTTCTCATTTAGGTGCCTTTTTGATGCTTGTTGCCAACAATCACTAAAGTTGGTTGGTTGGCTTGTAATGTTAAATGCTTGATAATGAAATCATTCGTTTTCTTGCACTCCAGTATATAGCTAGAAGGTTGTAATCTTCTGTAAAAGTCGGACAGCATAGAAGATGATCACTATCAATTTCTTCATTTAGAAGTCTCTGCTATGCCAAATCTGTTTAAGTATTTTTGTAAACAGTCATGTCCTGTTAGTAGTCTGAAAGGTTGCTACTGCAGATTTTCTTGGTAAAGTAGAAATATTGTAATCTTGTACATTTTTCCATTGTTTTCCAGATGTTTTGTTTGTGTATTGTTCATTGAATTTGTTTTTGTACTTATTTGATATTATTCTTTTAATAGAGCAACATGGCATTAAACTAAGTGTTGATTTGGTGATAATTTTACTTCCCTTGTTGGCCAAAAAGTCAGCCATTTCATTGCCTATTATTCCACAATGGACAGGAATCCATTGGATTACCACTCTACCAAATGATGGAGGCACTGTTGCTGGAGTAACATGCCCACTCATCTCATTTTATCGAAAATTAGATATGTGTTCAACAAATTTTGATGGCAAAATAATGGCAATTTTTTAAGTCTACAAAATCTCTTTTATCATATAAAATATTTTAAAAAACTGTAATCCTATGTGATTCAAAAGTAACCGTTATTGCTATAACACAAGATACAACACCCAAAAGCATTAATATTTTAGAATGTCATAAAATAATACAAGAATCCCGAATGTCTGACAGGTCAGATGATCTGTTGCCCATCTCAGGTTATTTTTATTGTTTCAGGAATCAGCAGTGAAAAATGGTAGTTGATAGTATTGGTAAAACAGAATATGAAGGAGTAAAGGATGGAGATAATGATGCAACCACCACATTTGATAATGAAAACCTTATTTCTGGAATCATCACTAGTGACAAGACTCCTAGTACAGATGTAGCACACCCCAGCAGCTTTAATAGGGAAGATGGGGAGGACACTGCAGACAGAAAGTGTGAGAATGGAGATGTCCGCTATGATATAGCAAATTCTGCTGCAGACAGTAACATTGGTCAGAAGTACAGAAAAATACCAGTAGAAGAGCAAAACCCATCCAGGAAGCATGAACACGAACACCAAAGACAATGCACTAATTGCACTGAATGCTGTTCCCTGACTGCTTGTGTGGTGGAAATGTTTAATTGCTGTTGTTTTATAGTAGTTGAATATCTGACTTAACTATGCAGGTACTCAAGCAAGCTAACCAAGTTTTTCAGGCGCCATCACCATCATTATCAGAATTTAATTGGGTAGGTCATAACAGATGGGAATGAATGAAATGGGTGAAATGACGCTTGAGTAGATGATCTCAAGCTGTGTGTGTATATGTGTGTGTAAGAGAGAGAGAGAGAGAGAATGAGTGAATGTTAATTATGTACTTTTTTGTTTAATTTATTTAACCCCCTTTAAGGTCTTTGCATCCTACTACAGTCTGTTAAATATAGTTTTCTCCAAAACATGATGGCCTTCAAAAGGAACCGCTCCTCCCTGCAGTGTGCAATAACCATTAGCAAACAATAGACGACCCTGTACTAGGGGTGAGAGGAAACGTAGTAAAATCTTTGCTTCCTTTAAATTTTGCTTGCTGGACGAGATTCGCGCCTCAGTTACATAAAGTGGCAAACTGGCAGAATTATTCAGTGGTGAACTGTATAAGTTGAATATTATCTGAATATTTAATTTGTATCATGTTGTTTCCATTAATAACCGTGAATTTGGGGACGAGCAGCGATGTGTGATAATGTTCGCACATACATCTGGCAACCTGCGGTAATCTGAAACCCACTTCTTGCGGGTCAGATTGGCAGGTTCTAAGGGTATACAAAGACTAGTGTAGGCATTTGCGTTCAATAATGAGTTGACTTCAGTCTATTTCACAATGTCGCGCGTTTCTAATATGAACCAACCTTGGCCATCACCTGCACATTAAAATAAATGACGTCATCCTGGCGCTCCAACTGTCCAGCTTCTATCATTCGGTCCCCAAGTTTCCTCATAGGAGGAGGTAAAAGCTTAAGGATTGCCAACAAAGTTTGATAGGTAAGCTATATTACTATTCTCTCTGCTTTTGATTATGATGTGTAAACGCTTAGTCCATTAAAAGCATTGCACTTCGGGTTTATATGGATAAAGTGAAATAATCGCGTCGCGGAAAAGGAATAGGAAACCGTGAATTGGTTCAGTCGGTATATTGTAGGTAGATGAATCGTAGTGTCTTTTCTCTCTTTTGTTTTAAAGGGAAAACACAACTTGTTACGAATGGTGTATTAGATGTTTTAACTTTAATTTGTTAAGCCCACTTCCGGCTCTGGCTTGGATAAAATTATGCAATTTTACTGCCCAAGGAAAACATTTTTACTAGAAATCTTGCTAGTGGTTATTAGTTTGCTTTTCAACTAAACTGTTGATCTATTAAAATTAAATCAACTCTGATTTTAAAACGAGTTTTAAAACAAACAAAAAATACCCCGAGTGCTCTAGACCAAATAGACAAAACAACGATGTGAAAACAACCCGGAATCAGGATAAAAAAAAAACCGGAATCAGGATAAAACTGCGGTTTTTCTTTTCTGGCCATTTAAATGTCCAAACGCAATCCGTAAATGAACTGCGCAGACTGTACAAACAGCGCGCGAAATTTTAAAACTATTTTCTCGTAGTCTCGTTGCCTTACATTACTGTCAGTTTAAAAATTCCCCCCATTATTTAATTATTTCATTTTTCTCAGACTTTCAATATACGTTTTGTAAGTTGATTTAAAGAGCCTTTCCTTGACATTAAGTGTTTATAATTTACGATTTTAATATTATAGGCACATGATTGAATTTTAGAAAAATTAAAAGTGTTACACGCCTTTTACTTTCTCTAGGGCATATATACAACATACATAGGTAGAGAAGATATATATTCCACTTAAAAATTCGATATCGAGATTTATTGGAAATATGTGTTAGACTTCCTGAATCCAAAGATAAATATTTTTAGAAAAAGGTCTATGTGTGTATTTGTGACAGCATAACTCAAAAACTAAAAGTACGTTAAATACCAAACTTGGTATTTAGATTTAATATCTCCCAAGGATGCGGCACGAAGATCTTCAAGAAAATTCAACCATCTCCAACTATCCTTTACATGGAAAAATTTCGTAAATTGTTATTTTCTCAAAAATAGCTCTTAACGATTTTTATTAAAATCGAGATATTTACGTAATAAATAAAATGTATATGTTCAGTTTCCTGGGACTAGCATCTGAAGTCTTCTTCATTCTGAATGACTTTTGCATAACTGTAAACCGAAAGAGGTAGACAAAAACTTACTACACAAAAAATGTAGACCTCGCCAAAACATAGTCTTTATGTCCTTTACATGTTTTCCTTCTTTCTTGTAGAGCTAATTGTTTCCGAGATGTTCATTGTTTGTGATTTCAATGTTAAAATGTTTACTTTTCTCAAGCAAGAAGTTGTCCGGGTTTCTTTTGTTTTTCTCCAGGCCATGCAAAGAAGCAAATTACAATGACAATCGCATAGTGACAGTTGTTAAAACATTTGACTGTTCCCTTCTACTTATAAGGAACTAAATAATTAGACCATTCTGCTAAAACTTATCTCGATTAGCATGGAGTGGAAAGAAGAATATCTTTAGTAAGAAGTTTGTAGAACAGGTAGAGAAATGCATGTGAATGGAACACATCAGATTTTTAGTTCAAGAAAATGTTTATTGTTATACAACATTCTATGTTGCTGAGAACTGTACTCGAGGAATATTATGCAAAATGGGAAAGTTAAATGTTATTCGTGACTGAATATTCGAAAATTTTCGAGGAAAAAGTCAACAGGTTTTTTAAACTTGTTGAAAAAAATGTTCTACATTAAGTAATGGGACTACGCCTTGCTGAGCCGTAATCGTCGTACGTGTGTTAGGTTTCTTTAGAACGTTTAAAGTTTATTGTTGCACTGCGTGGTCGACTTCCTTTGCGTCGCCGCACTTATTGTCGCAGGGGCCATAAATTTAACATGTGAAGAACGACCGGAACCTCAAAGCCTTGAAATGCTACACATGCTAGAAGTTTCTCTACTTCTGGATTTCATTTCCGCCTTCACCTTCTCCATTCCAGATTTCATTTTCTCTCCCATCTTCTCCATTCCGTTTGGATTTCATTTCAGTCTTAATGTTCCTTCATACTGGATTCTATTTTCGTGTCTACTGCTGATTTCGGCCAGAAGAGTTTTCATCTTCTCCTCCTCCTTGGTGAATTCCCGCTTCTGACACCAGTGTAATAAAAGTTTCTTTTTTTTATTAGAAATGCTTGTCTTTATTGCAGCTCTGTATACCATTTTTCTCTGGTCATTTAGATGCTCTTACACAGTTGGCTGTTCTCTCTAATACACGCTCAGAACTCACAGTCGAAACTGACTTATTGGTGCTCGTCCTCTATCTTTTATAGCTATCGATGACATGGCCAGAAATTTCCAGAAGTAGAGAACATTCTAGCATGTATCCACACACACACACATGATATTCCGAGGCTTTGAGGTCTGTGGCTCTTCACGTGTAAAAATTATGGCTCCTGTGATGAGTGCGGCTATGTAAAGGAAACCGACCAAGCACATGCAACAATAAAACTATAAGTGTTGCCAGCACACGTGTGGTGATCACAAGCTAGCAAGACATAGTCACAGTATAGAATTAAGGCCCAATTCTGACCATTAACTGGAGTTTTACATGATCTTGTTTTCTTAATTTTTTTGCCACTTTAAAATGCTACCCATGATGCAATTGTTGAATTTTTCTCTGACATTCTACAATCTTCAAAAGTTTTTGAAGAACTCTATAGATCCAGTTCCTCATATCAGGATTCTGGATTTGAATAATTTAGTAGAATTGAATTTATTAAATAAGGTTTTCATACTTTATTATTACTATTGTGTTTTTGAAAAGTCTAATGATAATATTATCTTACAACAGACTTTTTGGGAACCTATAGATAATGTTTTAAGGTAATGCATCTCTAAAATTTGATTAAAAATTGGGAAAATTAATAAATTATTTTGCTTCATAATAAAATGATATTAATAAGATAGATCTGTTGGCAGTGTCTATGCAGGGGCAGCATTTGATGGTAATATTTAGATACTTGCAGTTGTGAATATTTGTGGCATAGTGACACCAAAATTCATTCAGCAGATCCTTTCCAGGAACTTGTGAGGGACATAGTGATTAGGTTTAGGCTAGGCTTGGTTAACATAGTGTACATAGCTAGCTAGTCAGCATAATTTAGAGGCTATGTGTATATTATACTGTTAGAGTAATTTATAGTGATTGTAATGTAGAAACAGGTACATGTTACACAGTTAGTGTAATATCTTGACAAAAAAAGACTGCTGGCAGTATTACGCCAAGTGATTCAAGATGGATAATTCAGCTGCACTGCATCTTCAGTATGAGTACATGAGCAGAAAGTAAATAAATAATTAGAGATCTATAAACCATAAGTTATGTTAAGAAATGTTCTCTAGCATTAAAATCTTAATTAAAAGTGATTTTAAATACATATTAGATAAAAATAATCTAAAGCTGTACTTGGAAAAAATATTTCGCTTGCATCACATGTTCAAGAGAAGAGCTTATTGTTATTTGCCATAAATCTCTACTAAACCTAATTTCATTTTGATATAAATTTCTCATTTAGGAGCTTTGTTTACACTTGTTACCAACAATCACTAATGTCTGACAGGTACCTTCATGATCTGTTGCTTGTATAGAATAGAATAAAGTTATCACAAACATTTACAAAGTGAGCAAGAGGTGACACGTCAAGCGAAATACAATGAGAAATATATACAGTTGAAGTTACAATATTTAGGGCAATAAGCCCTTATAAAATTGAATTAATACAATTTTTTAACTTTTATAAACTCTCCTCCATAAATTCTCTTACCAAATAGTATGACTTTTTACAAATATGTTTTTGATGGTTTTGGCAAATGATTTTATATCTTTTATTTGTCTTATTTTAGTGGGTAATTTATTATACATTTTTATTCCTGCATAGAGTGGGCTTTTTTCAAATAATGCTAGTCTATGTTCTAGTGGTTTTAAATTGCATTTAGTTCTAGTTTGATAGCCATGTTGATTTTGAGTATTATATAGAGTATAAAAATTTACATGTATATATTTGCAGAGTTCCAGTATATATTGAGATGGGAAGGTTAACATCTCTAGATTTTTAAACAGTGGTCTACAAGATTTTTTTGGTCCTGTATGTGTTATTGTACGGATTATTTTCTTCTGAGTTTTGAAGATTGATTCCCAACCTGTTGCCTGACCCCAGAGAATTATTCCATATGTCATAACCGAATGAAAGTAGCTAAAATATACTATTTTCCTAGTCTCTAAGTTTGTAATTTGGGAAAGGCAGAACATATTAAAACAGGCACTGTTTAATCTTTTAGTCATGTATTGTATATATTCTTACCGTTTTAAATGATTATTTACATATATTCCAAGTATTTTTGCTGAGGTAGTAGAACTTATGTTGGTAACAGGTAACATATTATTGTCTACTTTTGTTTGTGTTTTGAAGTGCATAACAGAAGTTTTGGTGTGTTCAGTTTTAGTCCATTGTTATTAAACCATTTTTTTAGTGCAGTCATTGTTTCGACCGTGTTTTGCATCAGCTCTAAGTTAGTTACTGCATTTATTCGAACTGTTGTATCATCTGCATACATTATTGTTTTCCCACTGATATTTTCCGGGAGATCATTTGTATATAATATGTACAGTAATGGCCCTAAAACACTTCCCTGTGGTACCCCATTTTTAATCGTGCTCCAGTTTGAGTGTGCCTCACCGTTACTACTTTTTAGAATTACTTTCAGTTTGCGATTATTAAGATAAGACTGGAACCATTTTAATGCCATGTTATTTATACCATAAAATTCTAACTTTTTTATCAGTATTTCATGGTTTACACAATCAAAAGCCTTTGAATTGTCACATATGATCAATGAAGCAGATTTTTTTTCATCCAGTCTCTTGAGATATGTTGTTCATGAGATTTACTAGTGCTGATATTGTTGAATGATTTTCCCTAAATCCATGTTGTGAATCCGTTAGTTTGCTATAGTGATTTAAATATGTAATTAACTGTGAGTGAACAATTTCTTCAAAGATTATTGCAAAAGTGGGAAGTATCGAGATGGGCCTAAAATTTTTAAATTCATTACTTCCCCCTTTGTGAATGGGTTTAACAAGTGCATATTTCATTCTATCTGGAAAAATGCCAGTAGTCATTGATTGATTGATTATTTGACTAAGTGGCTCACTAATTTCATGCCTGATTTCTTTTATTAAGAATGAAGACAGCTCATCCCAACCCTTGGCTTTTTTTGGTTTAGACTTTGTTATTATTTTATTAATTTTATCAGGAGAGACCATTGTAAAGTAGAATGTGGGTGTGAGCATGAGGCAATTGTATTTATATAGGGCTGCTATTGCATCATCAAGTGATGGAGGAACCTCCTGGGTCTCTCTACCAATGTTTATAAAGTAATCATTTAGTGCGTTGGCATTTTTCTTGGCTTCTGGATAATATAATTTCAGCGAGGAAGGCCCAGTATAGTTGGTTTCACTCAATCCTAATTCCCCTTTAATTACGGACCAAGTAGCTCTATTTTTAGTATCCGCTTTTTTTATGAAACTCTCAATTGCCATTTGCTTTGCTTTATTTATTACTGTTTTAAAGATTTTGTTGTACGTTTTGTAATATTGTATTAAATTTGGACAAGTGGTTGTTTTATATTTACTGTGTAGCCATCTTTTTCGTGCACTAGAAATCCTGATGCCTGTAGTACACCAGTTGAGTGAATATTTTTTAATGAGTTGAGTACATGTGACTTTTGGAAAACAGGAGTTGTAACAGTCTATTAACTCCCTAAGGAAATTGTTATAATTGGTATCTGTGTGAAGATCCAGATCAAGCATCCATGTTAGGTTACTTAGTTTTACTTTAAAATTGCTAATGTTCTCCGTGTTGTAGATACGTTTAGTAATCACGTGTTTACGTTTTACTTTTGATCTCTGGTTTTTTGGGAGGCTTACCAAGACTGCTTTATGGTCGGAAAGACCCGTTTCAAAAGGGAAACACTCTTCGTTTCCATATAATATATTTGTTAGTATATGGTCAATACAAGTGTCAGAAGAGCTAGTGCTCCATGTAGAGAAATTATTTCTAATTTCAAAGCCATGGCGGTGTATAGTGTCGAGATAAGTTTCTGACGCCCCACTAATTTTACTATCAGGCAACATTACTTTTGATTTTAAGTCCAATTTATAATTTATATTTAGAAGATTAATATTACTATCTAATGCAATTACGATTTTTTTCTTTTTTTCATTTTGTAGTTTACACATCAATCTTTTCAATTTATTCAAAAATGGTTTTAATGAGTAATGATAAGGTACCCTATAGGCAGAGATCACAACTGTGTTTTGGCTGCTGAATTCTATTGCAGATAGTTCCAAATTTCCCTCTTTCCCCAGCATTTTTATATCTTGTCTAACCTTTACTTGCTCTAACAGTTCTTCACATACTAATATACATGTACCACCACAGGCTGCATTCGTTCTGACATAACTATCAGCTAGTGCGAAACCTTTCAATTTATTAAGAAGGTGTGTCTCATTTTCCCCCAACCAGTGCTCATTTAGGCAAATTATTCCTAGTCTGATATCTTTGATTTCATTTATGAATAGATTAAAATCATCTATTTTAGAACGAATTCCTTGTGTATTAAGATGTAGAAGACAGCAAGCTAGATTACTTTGTGATCTCTTCAGTTTTACAATTGTTTTTTTATTTACAGGGGGTTTTACCTTAGGTACTACACCATCTGATTCTGCATTTAGTTTCCCTGATTTTTAATTACTATGTTTATCACGTTTTCAAGAACCTGTTTCAACCTCCAAGATCCCCTACGATTTAAATGGAGACCATCCTTACCCAGGCATGAATTATTCATGTATTTATCAACATCTACATACAAAGCATTTAGAGAGCAACATGCCCATCTTATGCTTTCGTTAACAGACCTTAAAAAGTTTGCGTGAATGTCCCGTCTTTTCACCACACTGTTTACTGCTACATATGCCTTAAGAAACACTTTCTTTGTGGATTTTATTAGCTCATATACCTCACCTAGAATTTCATCCGCACTATTCGCCTTCCTTAAGTTGTTTGTAACGACATGTAGTATGACTACTTCCGGATTTTCGGGATACTGATTCTTCGTGCACTGGTTTTCAATTTTTTTCGATAACTGTTCAACATTTATACCTCTGTACACTTTGGTAATAGCACGTTTCACTTTCACATGCGCAATCACTGAGTCATCGAGCACCAACACTTTCTTCTCTTCTTCATGGCTTGAAACAGCTGGGGTTTGTGGGTGAAGACTTCTGTTTCCCATCTCAGGTTATTTTTATTGTTTCAGGAATCAGCAGTGAAAAATGGTAGTTGATAGTATTGGCAAAACAGAATATGAAGGAGTCAAGGATGGAGATAATGATGCAACCACCACATTTGATAATGAAAACCTTATTTCTGAAATCATCACTAGTGACAAGACTCCTAGTACAGATGTAGCACACCCCAGCAGCTTTAATAGGGAAGATGGGGAGGACACTGCAGACAGAAAGTGTGAGAATGGAGATGTCCGCTATGATATAGCAAATTCTGCTGCAGGTGATATAAACAAAAGAGCCTCAGACAGTAACTTTGGTCAGAAGTACAGAAAAATGCCAGTAATAGAGCAAAACCAGTCCAGGAAGTGTGAACACAAACACCAAAAACGACGTACTAGTTGTTCCCTGACTACTTGTGTGATGAACATGTTTAATTGTTGTTGTTGTATAGTAGTTGAGTGGGTTAACTTTGCAGGTACTTAAGCAAGCTAAGCAAGCTTTTCAGGCGCCATCAGCATCATTATCAGAATTTAATTGGGTAGGTCATGACAGATGGGAATGAATGAAATGGGTGAAATGACACTCAAATGAGCAGGTGGTCTCAAGCTCTGTGTGTGTGTGTATGTATATATGAGTGAGAGAGAGAGAATTTTAATTATGTACTTTTTTTGTTTCATTTATATAACCCCCTTTATGGGGACAAGGTAGTCTGAACATACAGAAATTACACCTTAAGATAGTTGAATTACCACTGCTCTTAAAGTATTCAATTGTTTTTCCAAAAGTTGTATGAATTGTTCTATAAATTATGACAATTCTGTCAAGTGGTTGTTTGCATTAATAACTTATGTGGTTGAGTCTATGAAAAGCATTTTGTTCAGCATAAAAGTAATAACATTTAGTCTTAAAACATGTGAATTCATGTACCTTTTTCTCTGATACTGTTTGCAATACATAATCACACTTTTGCATGCTTCTTCTTAGTATAATCAGCTATCTTCTGAACCTTAATTATTTACCTATGATACAATTTCAGAGAAATTAAAAAAGAAATATATTTGCAAATTCAAAAAAGAAAAATATGGAACATTTGCAATGTTGTTGATTTCTTAATTTGATCAACATATACTATAACATCATAATTGAGGTTCAGAAAGTTCAACTATGTGTTGTATATATGTGCTAAAAATTTCAGCTTTCCAGCTGTCATACTTTCTGAGAAAAAGGTACAAAGTATCAAAAAATGCTGTTATGAGAAAACTGAATATAAAGATACAAATTTTCTAAAAAGGGGCATTGCATAACAGCTTTAAATAAATGTAGACTAGCATTTAAATTATTATTAAATTGATTAAAATCCTCTTAACCCCTCAAAAGTATTCATTTTCTGAAACTAGAAATAATAGAGACTTTATTAATGTCTAAAACAAAAAGAATGTTATTTTTTATCATTCCAGAGTACCTTGTCCCCTTAACATCTATTACCATATCATAACGTCTATTGTTATATATTGCTTTAGAAACAACTGAAATGAGACTTGGAAGGCATTAAGAGGAATAATTCTTATTGGGCTATTATAACTTTATCATTAATAACAAATAAACTTATAGACCAACTTGTGATAGATGGGATTTAGCTTTATTTTGTTAACTCATGTTTATTTGTTTAAATAGAAATATTGATAAAATTCCTTATCATCCTTAGTTTTGGTGTTTTTCGTGCTGAGGCCTTCTTAAGATTGGATTTTTCAACATTATACCATTAAATATACATACTCACATTCACTCCCGCATTCATACTTCCAGAATCTGTAAGGAATAAGGATTGATTAGTGTTAAAGAAAAATTTCCTGTCATAGCCAGAAATCAAACACAGGACCTCTGGGTGAGAAACCAGAATGTGACCACTCCATTGCAGAAGTAGACACCAAATTTTTATTCAAGTTCAGAATCTTGCAAAATTATCCATCCATCCCAAACTTTCCTTTACATGTAAACCTGGTTAGTCATATTGGATGATTAATGAAATTGGTGAAATGATACTCAAATGATTTTGGAATCCGTGGAGCTAAAAGTTACTCAACATTCACCTTTTCAGGATAAGGGGAAAACCAGAGAAAAAAATCTGATGTGTTCCATTCACATGACTTTCTCTATATTTCTGCGACAAATTATTGTTAAAAAACTTATGCTTCTATTTACTTCATGCTAATCAAGAAAAAAATAGAAGAAATGGTCTTATTACTTGCTTCCTTGTAAATAGAAGCGAAATAAGGGAGTACCATAGGTTAAAGTGATAGTCAACAGCTGGTTGCTATGTGACTGAAGTTCCTTTGTTTGTATGGACATGAGTTAAATTCCTGTATGAGAAAAATACAAATTTTTTAAAGCTGAAACCAAAAACAAGGAATATCTAAAAAATGAACAACTCCATGAAAAAAATGTATATAACATAAATTGTGTGTTTTAATGTGCTCTACATTTTTTGTGTGGTAAGTTTTTGTGTATCTCATACAGTTTAGAGTTATACAAAATTCCAAAAATTCATCCAGAATAAAGTAGCCTTCAGAGGCTATTCCCAGAAAATTCAAGATATACATATTATTTGTCAGGTGAATATCTTTAATATACAATATTTAAATTAAAATTGTTAGAGCCAGTTTTGAGAAAATCAAAATTTTCCAAAAAAGTTCCATGTAAAGGGTAGTTGTGAGTGGGGGTATTTTCTTGAAAGTCTTCCATCACATAGCAACTATCTTTTAAAAGATTTGTTTATTGCTTTACCTTATTGTTTTCCTTTATTTCTATTTACAAGCAAGTAATACTATAATAAAACTATTTCTGCTAATATTTACCTTGATATGAGGTAGATAGAAGAATAAGCTTTTGTAAAAATAGTTTGCTGTAACATAGATAGAGAATGTTAAGCGAGTGTACCACAGCAGATTGTTTAGTCTACAATAAACCCCCATAATATTAGTGGCAAAGATAATGTACAAAAATACTTCAAAAGCAGGTCATGAGCTCGAATCTTGCTTAGGGTGAGTTACCTGGATAAGGTTTTTTCGGGGTTTTCCACTATCCTGAGAAGACGAATGTCGAGTAATTGTAAGCTCCAAGGATCCCAACGTCAATTGAGCATCATTTCACCAATTTCATTCATCGTCCATATGACCAAATAGGTTAAAGGGCGTTAAGGTACAAAAAAACAAAAAACAAAAAAATCCAGAAAGTATGTGTTTTAAAAAAAATCTGATATTTTGCATTCATTGTAGGAATGTGAAGAATAGAGCTAGACTTTAATGATCTTGAGAAAAAATAAGTAATAAATACCACTTAATAAAAGTATAAGTGCCTATTTGAAAACCAATTAATAACAAAAAATATCTTAGAAATAGTTAATGCCAAAATAAAAAGAGAAAAAAAAAAAGGATTATTTATCATATATTGTGTATATTATACTTTATATAAATTTACATTTTATATGTGCTGATTTTCTCTGTCTCATGTGTTACCATTACACAAAAGTCATTGAGAATGAAATAGGCTTCACAAACTATTTTCAGAAAATTCAATGTATACAGTTTATGATGTAAATATCTTAAACATAATTTTTGAGGGAAGGCCTGTTTAAAGTATCAGACATGAATGAATGAAATGGTTGAAATTGTATTTAAATGAGCTGCAGGCCCAAAGAGCTTAAGCTTACCCAAGATTCTTCTTCTCAGGATAAGAAAAAAACTCCAGGTAATCAAAATTTCTCCTCAGGATCTCTTAATGTGAAGAAGACATATATCCCCACATCACAGAGACAGATGATGTGGTATTTTAATCGAAACTGTTAGAGCCATTTTCAATAAAATAAAAAATAACAAAAATTGTTCCATGCAAAGTGTAGTTTGGAATGAGGGGGTTTTCTTGACGATCTTTATATCACATTCTGGAAGACACTAAATTTAGATATCTTCCTCTATTTACTATAGCTAACTGATAAAGTACAAAGCTTTTATATGAGTTGTTCTTTAGTGAAAACAAAACAGTAGGTAAAGCAAGTAATCAAGTTTGGATAGACTTCTCCTCAGAGTGTTAAATAGGAATACTCCATAAGAAATATACAATGGAACCAAAGAAAATATGTTATGGAGAACCTTTTTAACTAAAGGGCAGAGGACAATGATTGTCAATCAATCTGCAGTACCAGGCACAGTGTATAGACATTTTGTAAAAGCAGGCTTATATTTTATGTGTTGTCAAGTGATAATTTTTAATTGGTTATCGTTAAATGTTCAGAATAAACTTTTATTTATTACAAGTAGATGGAGATTCATTTTTTCTAGTATTAATGCTATGTATATTGCCATTTCTAGTAAAGAATGCTTTAATTTTAACTCAGGAAGTGAAAGCGAAATGATAGTTCCACAAGGATGTATTTTCAGACTGCTTTCTCTCTTAGCAATTTTTAATTTTGTTTACTTCTTGTTTTTTGTACTGTTGAAAAATAAGTGTATTGTTAATATTGCAATAATAAATACATATTTGATATTTAAAAGCTGCAGAAGCTTTTCTCTATTCATTTGCATTTATTTTCATAGATGTTTCTAGTCTGGCCCTTTAGTACACTTGATGGTGTTCCTGTCAGCTGTAAAGCTTCCTGAGTTTGATTCCCAGCTGGACTCAAGAAAGTGTTCTTTAAGGGAAAATTAAATGTTGATAACTGCCAAAAACTCATTTATTTTAGATTGTTAGTGCAGAGTAATAGCTTTTAAATACAAACTCATTGGAGATCTACCATTAATATACCACATTTATCATTTTTTGCATATTCTTTGTCTCTCCCCTTTTCTGGTACAATTCTAACAATCCTTCTTGATACTCTGACACAGTTCTGTGCCAAGCTATCAAGTTGGCTGGCACCAACAGGCCAGCTGATATGAGATAAACAGATCAACAGTGTAAACACAGGAAGTGCCATCAACAGATAACCAAAATTTTCTGGAAGCTTCTCTTACTCTGCTTCTAGAACATTCTAGAACTCTGTGGAAATTTCCACTGGCTATATAAGCCAGTGGTTTCATTAGTCAGTGAGCAAGTAAGAGTTTCTGGTGTGACAAAATGTTGGCTATTTAGTGCATTCTCCTAGTGAGTTTATGACAACAGCATGACATGCAGTGAGTGCTGCTGCCACAAGAGATTGGAGACCTTTTGTGTGTGATTCCTCAGCAAGTGAAGTGGACCGAAGGCAGCTGCATTTTATGATGCTGCTACATCGGGAATAAAAGTGAAGTGACAAACAGTTCTTAGTGAGGTCACAGTAAAAACTACTGCACAAAAACATAATATGTCATTTCTTTGTCTGTTCATCAGTGCTCGTCTTGTACTCACAACATATTTTCTTGGAGTATATAAGCTCACATTTATCTCCATTATGCAGTCAAATGTAAATCGATTGAGTAACAGTCTCTGATTGTCTTCACATTTATCCCTATATTGCCTATGAAGTATTGATCTCATTATAGGTTCCAAGGAGAACAATATCTTTCCTGCAAGAAGGTTTCGACAGAAAATTGGTAAACTCTGTTAAAAGTGCCGTCTCTGATACCCTTGGAGAATCAGTCTTGTCCTTTCTTGCTCTAATAGTTTTTGAGTAGTCCTCGGTAATCTAGGGGTAAGATACTACTAGCCACTGGTTTCCAAAGTCACAGGTTCAAATCTAGCAGAGGCCAACAAACTTTTTTCAGGCATAAGTATCCTTAGCATGGTTTCCTACATAAGGGAAGGAAAATCTATGATCCCATGTCATAGATTTACACACAAAAAAATCTCAAGTGTGATAAAGAGGTATTTGAACAGAAGTGTTCTTTCACGCCCAATGCAAAATGGCTTGCTGAGAACCACAGCAGTTAAAGAGTGTCAAAGAATAAAATTCAATTTCACAATAAGATATAAGTTGTTTTGTAGCCAATCTATTTTGCTCCTTTTCACAGTTTCATTGAAGATAAATTGGTTTCACTCCGCCTTGAATCACTTTTGATGGTCTTTCACTGTCTACTGTCTGCAAGACAAAAGAAGCCTCATATACTTTTCATTGGTCACAGTCCATATTCTTCCAAAATATTTCAAATATTATTTTTCGATCTTCTTCATAAATCTGTGAACATTAGGAAACATATAAAACAGATTTTGGTCCTATCTTCCTGGTCTCTCTCTGAGCATCTTCAGCCTCAGAGTATCTTTTTCAGTTTCTTTCTAAGATGGCATTCACAGACAGCTTTCCCCCTTCTTCATGGAGGATCTTATCCTTGTCTCCTTTCCACTCAATTGTTATTGTTGTACTTCTTTCTGTCCTTATTTACACAATTTCCAAAGTGTCTAAATCTACGCTTTTTTTTTTTTTTTTTTTTATTACTACACATATCTTAGCAGTACCTATACCC
This sequence comes from Hymenopus coronatus, assembly GCA_030762935.1. NCBI lineage: Eukaryota > Metazoa > Arthropoda > Insecta > Mantodea > Hymenopodidae > Hymenopus > Hymenopus coronatus. The sequence goes on from CM060897.1 coordinate 38,201,493, forward strand.
CATTTCTTCATCTGTTGTATTTCTACAAAACTTTACCATTTAGGACGATTTACCATGAAATGTATCGTATCTGTCATATTCAATTATATTTTATCATTAGATTGTTATACTATGATTATCAACTGATTCTCAACATCCATGATCTGCATTGTATTTTGTGAATTAGCAGTATCACTTGTAGGTATCTGTATTGGGTTCAGAGGAAAGAATAGAGAAATAATTGTGTTCCTTGATAGCCATAAATCAAGGGCAATATTAATCATCACAGAAGTTCTCTGCTTTAATTGTTCCAATTAATCTTAAATGGTGGTTCATTTGAGGAAAGCAACCATTAGATGTAATGCACAGCATACTTGTTGTCTTAGGAAAACATACCGTAATGTTTGAGTAAAAAGAACCAAAATGTATTTAGTTAAATGAAAGAAGCATATTCCTTGGCAAATAGTATTAACAGAAGTCAGTAGCATATCATCAGTTTGACGTGTACTATACCAGGTGGACCAACAGCACCGTATTTCACATGTGTAGATATCCCTTTGTGCGTTAAAAGAGTTTCAGAACTCAACGGCACAAATTCAAGGAAACTTCGTTCTACTCCCCTTGCTTATCAGCAGAGACGGTGAGGGAATCGCGCTCAGTGAGAGGCAATACCCAGGCATCCACTAGTGTGTATTGTGTGTGATAATATATAAGAACAGTGAAAACAGATCGAAAATGGTGTTACAATTGTTTGCATTTCAGTTAAAGATACCTCATTTTCGAGCGAAAAAAGCCGACTTTTCGACCGACAAAATATAAAAATGTTTACTTACCTATCAGTATCCGCCCATAGTAACTTTTGTAATCGGATTTACGCTGTCCTTATTTTACATTACCGATTTGCTCTGAGGGGATAAATAAAACAAAGATAGGTAATGAGAATTACGAGAACACGCAGTGTTTCGTTGTATTATAATCATGCACTATACTCATTGCAGATTATTATTAAAGCTCTATAACGTAATTTTAAGTAAACACGAGAGTACCCGGAATTTCACTGTATTACCATTACGCACTGTACACATGACAGATTATTAGTGCTCAAGGTACTCCTTCAACCAATTTGGTTTTTTTTTTGTTTTTTTTTTTTAGCTTTTTTGTTTTGTTTGTTTTGTTTTTATATCAAAAACTGCTAAGCATTTAGTCGAGTTTTTAAAACTGAAACTGTCAAATGGCAAACGCACTGCTATCCCAATGTTTTCGTTTATTTCCCAATATTGCAAAAAGAGTATGAAACCTTAAAAATATTTGGTGCTTAGAGGAGCATGTATGCAAACTATAAAAACAATCTGATTTTTTCTATAATTTTTATTTCATAGATTATATCTACATTCGAGAACACATTCCCGGGATATTCTGTTTATTTGCAATTTCTAAGTTCATTATATAAAAAATATGTGTTCCATTCACATGACTTTCTCTACAAACTATGTTAGAAAAGATTACCCCTTTATCTACGAGGTGGTAATTGAAATGAACATTAGCAAAAATGATTGTATTAGTTCCTTCTAAGTAGAAGGGAAGTAAAGATGGCGTGTTCTTTTTTATGGACGCTCTTTAACTGCTGTGGTTCTCAGTGTCCCATTCTAGATTGGGCGTGAAAGATCGCTTAATTTTGCTCTGAGGCCTCTACATCAGACTAGAGGTTCTTTTACGTGCCGTAAATCTACAAGACCAACGGCTTTACTTCCCTTCCGAAGGAAGGAAGCCATGCTAAGGATTTTTACACCCGAAAAAATCCATCGTCCTCTGCCGGGCTTGAATCCGCGACTTTGGACATATGCAGGGAAGTAAAGCGCACACCAGGATAAAGCGATAGTCAAATCTTTTAAAAAGATGGTCCCAATGTAAAGCGAAATTCGGTTTGCTTTGCACAGCCAGGAGTAAAATAAAAAGAGAAACGAAACTAAAGATGACTTCACGTTTGATAAAAACTTAAAGTAGTTTGAATTTGAAACCAATAATAGGGAATATCTCGGAGGATGTTAACTCTACAAAAAAAAAAAAAAAAAAAAAAAAAAAAAAAAAAAAAAAAACACAGATTATGTGCTTTAAGGAGTCTACATTTTTGTGCAGCAAGTTTTGCCTATCTCTTACGGTGTACCAGTTATGCAAAATTCATCCAATGAAGAAGTCTGCATAGATTATTCCCAAAAAATTTAAGATATACATTGTTTTTGTCATGTAAATATCCTTAATATACGATACTTTAATCAAAATTGTTAGAGTCACTTTTGAGAAAAACAAAATTTTAGAAAAATTATTTATGCAGAGAGAAGTTTGGGGTGGAGGATTTTCTTGAAAATCTGTGTGTCACATCCTTGAAAGATACTAAACTTAACTTTGTTTTCGAGCTATGCTGTACACACACACACACACACACACACACACACACACACACACACACACACACACATACGGTCATTTCTCTAAAAATATTTTTTTTTAATGTATTCAGCAGACCTCAAAACCTAGATTTCCGGTGAAACTTCGACATCGAATTTTTGGGTAGAATACAATACTTTCTCTACCTACTACCTATATGCATAATACGGACAGAGAAAGTAATATATAATTTTGTGGTGCACCAATTGCATTCATGTTTGTGTGTTTATATTGCTCTACTGTTAAAATCATTCCAATAAATTGCAAACCATTTTAACCATTACAAAAGGTTTATTGACGAGAACCCAAAAAGCATTAAATGAAATAACAACAAAAAGAGAGTATAGTTATTTTTTTCGAAAATTTACAAAACAGGTCTGACACTGGGTGCTTCTACTTTCCCTGTATGTATCCAGGCATGCAGTTCCGACGATTATTCTACATGGGTCCTTCCCATCCTAAACACAGACGAGAAAGAACACCCAGCGGGTCTAGCCACACCTCACCAACTACATACTTCCGGGCGTGAAACCATAAAACACAAGCTGTCTAAACGGCAGAGAACAGTTTGACTCGAAGCAAATGACTTGTAGTTTTAAACCATGATGCTATAATATTGGGAGAAAGAGCGAGAATTGAGAATTGTCAATGGTAATTAATTAATTAATTAATTATAATTATAATAGAAAATTAAAAATGATGCCGAAAAAATCAGTTACTATTGTAATAATTGTAATACATAACAAAAAAAAATCTGATGTGTTCCATTCACATGACAATCTCTACTTCTCTGCAACAAATTCTTATTAAAAAGCTTATTGTGATATTTACGTAATGCTAATCGAAAAAAATAGCAGAAATAGTCTTATTACTTGCTTCCTTGTAAGTAGAAGCGAAATAAGGGAGTACCATAGGTTAAAGTGACAGTCGAAAGCTGGTTGCTATGTGACTGAAGTTCCTTTGTTTGTATGGACAGGAGTTGACAAAGTGCTGTATGAGAAAAATATAATTTTTATAGCTGAAACCAAAAACAAGGAATATCTAAAAACTGACCAACTCCATGAAAAAAATGCATATAATATAAATTGTGTTTTAAAGTGTTCTACATTGTTTGTGCGGTAAGCTTTTTTCCATCTCTTATGGTTTACCAGTTATGCAACATTCCGTAAAATTCATCCAGAATAAAGTAGTCTTCAGAGGCTATTCCCAGAAAATTCAAGATATACAGTTTATTTGTCAGGTAAATATCTTTAATATACGATATTTTAATCAAAATCGTTAGAGCCATTTTTTAGAAAATCAAAATTTTCGAGAAAAAAATTCCATGTAAAGGGCAGTTTGGAGTGGGGGGCTTTTTCTCAAAATTTTCGTGTGGCATCCCCGAAAGATAAATACCAAGTTTGGTATTTTACCGACTTTTCATTTTTGAGCTATCGTGTTCACAGACATATGGACACACATACACACACGGACCTTTTTCTGAAAATATTTTTTTTTTGGATACAGGGGACCCTAAAACATATATTTCCGGTGAAATATCGGTATCGAATTTTTTGGTGGAGTGCAATACATTCTCTATACACTATGTATCTACATAGTGCGTATAGAGAAAGTAATACAATGAAAAGATCAATGCTACAATTTATTTTATAAAATAAAGCCAATGGACAAAATAAAAATGATTGAATCTGCTAGTCAAAGCAGGATCAACATAGCTAAGACCATTGAATGTTCTTCAAATGCAAGTCAGAAAGAAAAAAAATCTGATGTGTTCCACTCACACGACTTTCTCTGGCTATTCTGTAAACATACTTTTCTTACAAAATATTATTCTTTTATATACATCATGCTAATCGAGATAAACATTAGCAGCATTGGTCTTAATATTTGCTTCTTTGTAAGTATAAGGAAAAACACTATGCTAAAGAGATATTCAAATTTTTAAAAGCCGGTCGCTATGTGAAACAACTGAAATATGTTCTCTTTGCTTACCAGAAGTAAAAATTAAGAAAATAAAAATAAAAAATAAAATAACCTTAAATAAAAATAAATAAAGTAAACAAGGATATGACATAAATTGTGTTTTAGCGAGATCTACATTTTTGTGTAGTAAGTTTATGTGTTTCTCTTACGGTTTACCAGTTATAAAAGTTATACGTAGGTAAGTCATCCAGAATGAAGAGATCTTTAGAGGCTATTCCCAGAAAATTTAGGATATACATTTCGTTGGTCATAAAAATGTCTGAAACATATGATATTTTAATAAAATTTGTTAGTCATCTTTGAAAAAATCAAAATGTTCTAAAAATGTTCCATGTAAAAGGTAGTTGGGGGGGGGAAGATTTTTCTGAAAATATTCGTATTGCATTCTTGGAAGAAAGTGAACTTAAATACCAAGTATGGTATTTAACCCCGGCTTTTCGTTTTGGAGTTATGCAGTCCACATACACACATGGACCTTTTTCTAAAAATATTTTTTTTTATTCAGATGACCTCTAAAACATGTATTTCCGCCAAATTTCAGTATTGAAGCTTTGGGTGGAATACAACGCCTTCTCTATCTACTATGCACATCGTACATGTGTGCTAAAAAGTGAAACAGGTCAGGAGCTGGAGAAGAAAGCTGGAGGATATGAGTAGAGTTAGTATGAAAGTTTTAAATTTTCAGGTTAGCTTGATGCATTTTGAGGTGTAGGAACTATTTGTTTAAACTGCATTTTTATCCAGTTTATATTTTTATAACAAAGGGTATAAATATTAAAAGCATATGCTATTTGTGGCAAAAAGCCAACCACTGGATCTGTGCTTTATCATTAACATATATATTAATATCTTTATCTTTCTAAATGTAAATTTTTCAGATATTTGTCTGAAAAACTATATCTAAGCAATGAGTAATGATTTTTAAAGAAAACTCATACATGTCGGCATATTGTCCAAGTTAATTTCAGTAATTTAACCAGCAACATGTGTATACAGAACATGGCAATGGCATGTCATTTGTTTCCTCGGCACCCCTAATCGCGGTCAATCCCGATGATAGACTCAAGCTATTTATTCAAGTATAAGCGACAAATACCTGAATATGTACAGTACCAATCACTGCCTATTGAACATTTCCGTCTTTTAACCGATTGACCAAGCATGCGCCGTCTATAGTGAGAAATAGATTCCTTCTGAACCCAAATCATGCTGTTACGCTCTCCCTGGCTAAAACAGTGGTGAACGTACAGTAGCAGGTTAAGTTTGAGTCACACGCCACTGTAGGTAGCATATATAGAAAGTTAATACTTTTATTCGTTAGTTCTAACCCTCATACGCAATGTGATTATATTTTGTAATCGTCTTTGCATTACTCTAATCTGAAATTATAATTCTCAGTTGTAGCTGATGCTGCGCTGTTTACTCTATGTTCTTATAATTTCCCAACACGCATGTGGTTCTCTGTTGAGATGCCTTACATGGACTTAAGCGTATTTACGAGAACTGAAACCCAACACGGCCGTGCTGTTGTGCGCTGTAGCATGATATTTCTAACTGTTCACTAAGACAATGAGTTTGGCGCTGCTGTTTGCTTTGAGTGCAGCAACAGATTTCAATTCACTAACCAATGAAGTAAATTTCTACTATTATTATGAATGACTAACTGTGGCCATTACGTGCTCTATGACATGCCTACACCGCACACGCAGAGTGAGTGACGTCATCGTTACAATTCGCGACAGTACCTTCCATTCTGTCATTCAGCATCCGATTTGTCGCCAGGGAAGCTACGGAAAAAGAGGAAAAATTATCTACTGAAGGAAAAGTTTGAAAGGTAAGCCATGCTATTCTCTCTGACTTGTCTGTGTTCTTCGATAATGCTAATATCGTTATGGAATGCGGCTCGTGATTGGTAAATGCCAAAGATAAATCACTGCGACACTGAAAAGATGAAGTAACCCTATAGGTGCAGCCAGTAATGCAGTTCAGTTGCAGCTCCCATTTTAAAGGGAAAACAATGTGTGTTATACCATGTAGAAAATAATTTTCTGAATAATTATCCGCTTCCAATATTCTGTTTCTAAGGGAAAGCAAAATTTTTAGATCAGACTGTACATTGATTTTTAGATATATATATATATATATTTGTATATACACACGTTTTACTTTCTAAAATAACGAGATTTTACCGCAAGTACATATTTTGACACCTCCTAAATAAAAAGAAATGATGTGTTCCATTCACACAACTTTCTCAACTTCGCTGTAACAAATTATTGTTAAAAAGCATATCTTTCTATCTAGTTTATGATAATCAAGATAAACATAAGCAGAAATTATCCTAATTACTTGCTTCCTTGTAAGTAAAAGAAAATACACTAGACTAAAACGAATGTCAAATCTCTTAAAAGCTGGTTGCCATGTGGTTGAAATCTGTTTCTATGCAGAGCCAGGAGTTTACAACCGTGTGAGAAAAATTTTAAGTGTTTTAAATCTGAAACAATTAACAGGGAATATCCCAGAAATGGTCAATTCCGCGAGAGAGAGAGAAAAAAAAAAAAAAACGTATATGACATAAAGTGTGTGTTTTAACGTGATCTACGGTGTACCAGTTACGCAAAATTTAGCAAAATTCATTCAGAATAAATAGATATTTAGAGCCTATTCCCAGAAAATTCAAGATATACACTTTATTTGCTATATAAATGTCTTTAATATAAAATCGTTAGAACTATTTTTGAGAAAATCAAAATGTTCGAACATTTTTCCATGTAAAGGGTAATTTGAGGTGGGGAGATTTTTCTCAAAATCTTCCGTGTTACATCCCTGGAAGACACTAAATTTAAATACTAAGTTTATATTTTACCGACTTTTAGTTTTTGAGTTATCGTGTTCACAGACACACGAACACGCACATATACTGACTTTTTTTTTTCTTTCCAAAAATGCTTTTTATACAGGGGACCCTAAAACGTGTATTTCCGGTGAAATCTCGGTATCAAATATTTGGGTGGAATGCAATACGTTCTCTATGCACTATGTACATAGTACGTGTAGAGAAAGAAAAAATTAGAAAGTTCTATGGACAGCATAACTCAAAAACGAAAAATCCGTTAAATATCAAACTTGGTATTTAAGTACAGTATATTTCGCCAAGATTTTCAGGAAGACCCCGACTCCCAACTACTCTTTACATGGAACTTTATTCGAAAATGTTGATTTTCTCAAAAACGGCTCTAACGAGTTTGATTAATATACCATGTGTTTAAGATATTTTCATGACAAATGAAATGTATATCTTGAATTTTCTTGGCAGAGCCTCAGAAGACCTCTGCATTCTGATTACTTTTGTATAACCAGTAAACTAAAACAGATAGACAAAAAACTTACAACACAAAATATGTAGATATTGTTAAAACACACAGTTAACGTCATATACATTTTTTTCTAGAGTTAACAGTTTTCAAGATAATCCTTGTTATCGGTTTCAATTTTAATATACTTATATTTTTCTCTAAAAGAAAGTTATATATGTTTTTATTGCTTTACTCCTGGACAAACAAAGAAGGAGATTTTAATGACAATCACATAGCGACAGCATTTAAAACATTTGACTATCACATTAGCCTAATGTTTTCCTTTAGTTCCCTTCTATTTATAGGGAATTAAGTAATAAGAACAGTGTGCCAATGTTTATCTCTTTACCAACCATTTGTACAAGCCTTCAATTAAAAAAACTAGTGATTATACTTCCTTCGCACAGTCAAAATACTGCGGCCCTTCAAATAGTTTTCAGCGAGTAGGTTAGATTGTTCGTCTATTACATGTCAGTCTGTAAGTTTATTTGTTATTAAATAGAAAGAGTAATAAACTTTTGTAGGGAGTTTGTTTGCAAGATAGAGAAAGTCAGTGAATGGAACACATCAAAATTTTACTTTCTCTACACATACTATGTACATAGTGTATAGAGAAGGTATTGCATTCCACCCAAAACTTCAATACCGAGATTTCACCGGAAATAGACTTTTAGGATCCCCAGTATCCAAAAAAAGTTTTTTTTCAGAAAAAGATCCGTGTGTGTATCTGTGGTCACGATAACTCAAAAACGAAAAGTTGGTATTTAAGTTTAGTATTCTCCAGGGATGCAACACGAAGATTTTGAGAAAAATCCCCTCCACCCCAAACTACTCTTTACATGGACAAAAATTCGAAAAGTTTTATTTTCTCAAAAATGAGTAACGGTGTTTATTAAAATGCCGTATATTAAAGATATTTATATGTAAAAAAAAAAAAAAAAAAGTATATCTTGAATTTTCTGGGGATAGCCTCTAAAGACCTCTTATTCTGAATGAATTTTGCTGAATTTTGCGTAACTGGAAAACCGTAAGAGATATATAAAAACTTACTGTACAAAAAAATATAGATCTCGTTAAAATTCACAAGTTATGTCTTATGCGTTTTTCTCGTTGAATTGACCATTTCTGAGATATTCCTTGTTATTTGTATCAGATCTAAAATCCTTAAACTTTTTTCACAAGGAAAGTTGTAATCTTCCGGCCCTACATAGAAATGGATTTCAATCACATGACAACCGGCTTTAAAATATTTGACTTTCGTTTTAACTTAGTGTATTTTTTCTTTTTTACTTAGAAGGGAGCAAGTAATAAGATTATTTCTGCTAATTTTTTCTCAATTAGCATGAAGTAAATATAAGCATAAGCTTTTTAACAATAATTTATTGCAGAGATTTAGGGAAAGTCATGTGAATGGAATATATCAGATTTTTATATATTGGTGATAACATGTGTTAGCCAACTAAGGCAAGTGTTTATTTCACTTTGATGATTCGTAAAACTATTAACAGATATTAGGTATAGTAGTTTATTGTCAACCATGCTAACGGTTCGTGTGACTGAATGAATATTGGAAACCTTTTAGCCTAAATTAGGATAAAAACAAAACAATTATTTGGATTAGAAGGTTATCGAATTACAAATTTGCATCGAAGACAAGATAGGATGCTCAGTTTTAAAACTACAAAACTAGTTACTTTCTCTACACACACACTATGTATCTACATAGTGTACCGAGAAGATGTATTTCACCCAAAAACTAGATATTAAGATTTCACCAGAAATACATATTTTGAGATTTCCTGAATTCCATTAAAAGCATTTTTAGAAAAAAAGGCTAGCGTGTGTGTGTGTGTGTGTGTGTGTGTGTGTGTGTGTGTGTGTGTGTGTGTGTGTGTGTACATAGCTAAAAAACGAAAAGTTTGTGAAATACCAAAATTGGTATTTAAGTTTAGTATCTTCCAAGGATGCGACGCGAATATTTTCAGGAAACTCCTTTCATCCTACACTACTCTTCATATGGAACATTTTTTTTTTGAAATGTTATTTTTTTCAAAAATGGCTCTAACGATTTTGAATAAAATACCGTATATTCAAGAGGTTTACATGACAAATTAAGCACATTTTGAGTTTTCTAGGGTTAGCCTCTGAAGACCTCTTCATTCTGGATGAATTTTGCATAACAAATGCTGCAAAAGAGAGAGAGAGAGAGAGAGAGAGAGAGAGATAAAGAGAGAAACAGACAAAAACTTACTGCATAAAAAATGCAAATGTCGTTAAAACACACAGTTTATGTCATATACATTTTTTTTTTCGAGAGTTGACCATTTCCGAGATATTGCTTGTTATTGGTTTCACTTTAAATACTTAAACTATTCTCATATGGGGATTTGTCAACTCCGGGCCATGCATAGAAACAACTTCAATCACAAAAAAAAAAAAAAAAAAAAAAAAAAAAAAAAAAAAAAAAAAACTTTTGGAAGATTTGACTATCGTTTAAAACTGGTATATTTCCTTATGTCCCTTCAACTTTCAAGGGAGCAAGTAATAAAATCATATTTGCTAATGCTTATCTCGATTAACATGAAGTAGATAGAAGAATAAGCTTTTTAACAATAATTTATTACAGAGATGTAAAGAAAATCATGTGAAGGGACCACATCAGATTTGTTTTGTTAGAGTAATTACTAAAAGGCCTTAAGTACAAGTATCTAAACATAATATGCTTTTCTTAGCATTATTATTATTATTATTATTATTATTATTATTATTACGAGGGCTGATCAACAAAGACTGAGACTGATTTTTTCACAGATGTTTATTACTCTAATTCATTGTTTACATGATATTTTTCAAAGTAGTCCCCTCCTACTTCAATGCACTTTTTATAGCGTCTGCCAGTCCTTGAACACGTGCTGCAGACCATTCTTTGTCAGGTCCTTGAGAATCGCCTCACTTTTCTTGAGCACTGCTTCAGATTTCTCAAATCGAATACCCTTACGCTTTGCCTTTAGTGATGGGAATAAAAAAGTCATAGGGTGCAAGATCGGGGCTATGAGGTGGATGTGGTACACAGGTAGTGTTGAATCGAGCCAGAAACTGCATGACTTAATTTGCGACGTGAGGCCGTGCATTGTCATGATGAAGTCGCCACCCAGTCTAAGAAAGCTCTGGTCGTTTCTTTGCAATGTGCTTTCTCAGTGTAGCCAATACTGACGTGTAGTATGCTGCTGTAATAGTAGTGTGAGGGGCAACTGCATGCTGGTAAATCATTCCATTACAGTCAAAAAATGTGATCACCATCACTTTCCCTGCAGATGGAACAACTTTTGCCTTTTTCGGTGTTGGAGAACCTGGTGATTTCCACACTGTGCTGGCTTGTTTTCCTTCAGGATCATAATGATGCAGCCATGACTTATCACCGGTAATAATCGATTTAAAAAATGCATCCCCTCCATCAGCAAAGAGACGCAGCACCTCACGGCTTGTCTCCATTCGCACAGCCTTTTGTTCGGGAGTCAACAGACGTGGCACCCAACGAGCACAAACTCGGGTCATATGGAGATGGTCGTGGATAATTGTAAACACACTGCCATATGAAATTCTCAACACTTCACTGAGGTTATGTAATGTTATACGCCGATCCTCTCGGACAATCATAGCAACTGTGTTGATGTTGACTTCAGTCACAGCAGAAGCCGAAACACCAGACCCACCTTGCTTAACACTGACAAGTCGGCCTTCTTTAATGTCCTTGAACCACCTAAACACTGTTGCACGAGGTAGTGCATCTTCACTGTACGCCTGCTTCAGCTTTTTAAAGTTTCGGTCGCTGTATGGTTTAAACAAAAACAGAATTTTATTGTACTGCTCCTCTCGCGTCACCTCCACTGTCTGGTATGCGAAATGCACGTAGGGTCTACCATAGATTACGGGTCTACAAGATAGAGCATTATTACCAACTTACCGATACGAGAGTGCTGCGGCCTACTGACATTATGCGCTCTTTTCAAATATTTATGTTACAGATACGAAACTATCACGGAAGTTAGAGGAAAAAATCAGTCTGTCTTTGTTGATCGTATTATTAATTATTATCATCATCATTTTCCATTTCTTCATTTCAAAAACTGCTCTAATTATTTTAATCACATTATCATATGTGGGAGACACTAGCATGGCAAATGAAATGCAGATGTTGAAATTTCAGTGAAAAATATCTACTTAAGTTTTCATTCTTTGTGAATTTTTATCTGGAAAATCTAAGAGCTAAGACACAAGATAACTTCAGGAAAAATTATGAATTTGTTAAAAAAATGGTCCCTAACCATTAATTAGTCCCTTCTTGAAGAAGTCCTTAATCCGTCTCTGGTTGTAACGCAGTTATGATGATGCATCTGAGAAATTTGTAAAATCCACGGTGTGTGTAATATCGTATTGAAATTTAAAGCAATTATTATACATAATAATAGTGCTATTTTTGCCATTCATGAAAATGTCATATTGTATGATTATTTAAATAATGTTTACTGTGTAAATTTGTTGTTCTAATAAAAATGAGCTATGTGGTGTATTATAAAAATATTTACATAACATTTAAATGTTTACAGTGAACGAGTTTACAATTATATCTGTCATATTATATTTTTATATCAGCCCCAATTGGTGTAGAAAAATTATTACTTTTCGCACTCTCCAAAAAATCTTGATTTTTCAAAGTTTAAAAATTATATCTCCAACTTGGAATCTTATTTTAAAATAAAGTATGTGACAATAACATTTTCTTTGATGCGCTTTTGAGAGAAAGTATAACAATTTTGAAACAAAGTAGTTGACAATTGAATTTTGTGGAGCATTTTGAGTATGGAAGTGTTGGGAAAAATTTGCGAGAAAATAATTTTTAAAATTGGAAATGCTTATTACAAAGCATGCACCTACTATTTATAGCTTCAGTTAAGTGGTACGCCACGTGGGGAAAGCGATGTATTTCTTTAACGTTTTGAATTCATTTCATGTTATTATTAAAGCTTTTATTTCCTTCCTTTTTTCACAATTTTTGTTAAATTTCACAGATGCATCAATTTAATGTTATATTTTCCATGTTTTAGGTATAACGGTGTAAAATGGGAGATGATTGTGGTGGTGACGGAGGATGTGGCGTTGGTGGGGGCGGATACAGTGACACAAATGATGCTTTTGGAAATGGAAACAGCGGCTATGAAACTGGAAGTAGTGGTTTCGGGGATGGAGGATGGAAAAGCGGCGGAAGTTGGGATCACCACAACCCAAGTTTTGGAGGCAACATTGATAAGATTCCTAGTACGAATCCAGAACGCAATAACAGCTGCTACAAGGACGATGGCATCTCTACGGACGGAGAGCAAGCGAATCTCGGAAATAATCGCCGCGAGAGCTCAGATTCCGCTGTGGATGACGTCATGCACACAGCCTCAGAAAATAACAATGACCAGGACGAGAGAGACAGAACGTTGGCCACGGACAGATCCGCGGAGGAGGAAAACTTGTCCAGGAGGGAAGAGGATGAACAACAAAGACCTTACCCTGACCTTAATGAACACGGCATGAGCAGCGATCTGCTGGAGTGTCTGTTTTGCTGCGTCATAGCGTGATTTTGTCTACTCTGCAAGAAGGTAAGTCTTCTGGCGCCCGGCCTCTGTATTCTATATGTGCATTAGTTTTCTTGGATCAAATTTGAGTTATAACCAGAACTATTTATTTGAGGGTTTGGGGCCGCAGACTCCAAACAATTTGAATCCAAGAGAAGAAAAAAAATCAATGATTATCTTCTTTTAAAGATGAAGCCAGAAAAGTGGATCACATTACGACATATGCACAACTCTCTCCCTCTACCCCTGTTCATTTTCTGATCTAATCAACAAAATATTTTGAAAATAGCTTGATTTCTTATTTACATGTTATTAATAATGATAAACATAAATTAAAAATGATATATGCTTCCATGTAGTGTGCCGTTTGGGGTGAGGGATTTTCCTGAAAATCTTCATAATCATCCTTAAATACCAAGTTTGGTATTTAACCAACTTTGCGTTTTTTATTATGCTGTCCACAGATACACACATACGGACCTTTTAATAATAATTTATTCAGAGGACCCCACAATATATATTTTCGGGGAAATCTCGGTACTGAATTTTGGATGGAATAAAATGATTTCTCTATCTAATATACATAGTACAGTATAGAGAGAAAGAAAAATTCCTCGATCGGTGAGAGCTGCAGAGGATTTTTCAACGCAATCGAAGACATGAAAGTCATCAGTTTACTATTACAAAGAGAAAGTATACAGGAAAAATAGCTATTGAACCTACTGCATTAATATACATACCGAAAGCTCCAATGAGTCATTTTCCATCGAAAGAATGTTTTCTTCTTACAAGTTTTCTTGTTACGCGATGTTAAGAAAACATTTTCGTCAGAGAATTTGGTTGCGTATATAGTTATCTAATGCAATTCAAAAAAAAAAAAAAAAACACAAAACAAACAGTAAAATCAATTCTCGTGTATTTTGTGGATATATTTGACAATGTACAACTTTGTGAAAAAAGTTCATAAATAAATCTCACAAAACTAAGAACAATTGAAAATTATTAGTCTGTACTGTCCTACGAAGTGAAACAGTTAAAAAAAAGTAATTTTAAGCACACACAAAAAACCTAAAATGAAGGTTTATTTTAGCTAAAAATCCGCGCCCTGCTCATAAGAAGCAGAATCATGTAAAATATGTTTTTGTTAACGACGCTATCGATTGCAAGGACCATATGAGTGCCGCTGGTGTGCCGGAATTTCTTCCCGTAGTAATTCTTTAGACATGGGGCTATTGCTTTTAAGCACACTTAAAATCCATCGGCCTGGGCCGGGTTTGAACCGGCGACCTTCGGGTCAGTGCTTAACAAATGAGACACCTATAATATACGTACGAAAATAATAAACATATAATTTCAAAAGTGTAGAGTATTTAAACTTTCAAACCAACAACGGAAAATATATGTTGAGTACACTCATTAATGGAATTGTTAATTTCTAAAAATCTCAACCAGCTTAGCTAAAGGTTGAACAAATTGTACAACAAAATTAATTTTCACAATTCTATATTATCTATATAATTTTACGAGGAAATTATTTTCAATAAGGAACATTGAATTGCGAGTGAAGTGCACCATGTGATGAATGCTTTAAACTTTTAAATGTGGCATAGTATTCCTACCAACAACAACAAAATAGTTATTAAGACTACTCTTTAATGACATTACTAATTTTTACAATTTTGAACCAATAAGATCAAAGTTAAACTTAATTGTACAACAAAATTAATTTTCATGGTCCCGTAAATCTAAATTTACGGAAAATAATTTTCAAAAAAATGAATATCGAGTCTCATGTAAAATACACCACGTGAAGAATAGTTTAAACTTTTAAATATTGTATATCACTTCTCGAATATTCGCTTATTCCTTTCCAATCAAAGCTTACATTTTCTACAACATTAAATATTTTTCTGGATAAAAGTAATCAAGTACGCAACCCTTAATTTTCTAAAAATCAATAATATACCTAGTAGAAGGGATGTCGTAACATTAACTTAAACCTGTTACAGATTTAATTATATCAAACATATTTTGTATCTTTTAGTTTTTCTATGATCATTTTCTGGGGATATTTATTAGTTATTCGAGAGCAAAAAAATGCACATGCAGGCAACATTGTAGCGGCAAACGACTGGTAACTAGAAGGGATGGCATTCTCCCTTCCAAAGCCAGAAGTAGGCCAGGTTTCTTTTTCGCTTGTCGTGTTTGTTTGGATTAAAGGTCAGGTGGAAAATAAAAAGGCTAGACCTCCACCTCCCAATTCCAGTACACTGCTTTGTTTACGTCCATGACATCGACCTATCTTCACTTAACAATGTTGCCCATGTCTCCAATAACATTACGTCTACAAAACGGTTTTCGTAAAATGATTAATTATTTCAAAACCCTTATATTTCAAAACCCTTACTTCGCATGGTTACTACCAAAACAATGTCAGAAATAGATTAATCTACTAGTAACACACGTTCATACATTCTCGTGGATAAACTATCCAATTTGGATAAACAAACCATATTTTTTTTAAAGCGATTGATCACAGAACAAAATAGTATTTACTTTTTTGTTTGTAATACCTCTGTGATGTATATATTAGAAAATTCCCTTCCATCTGTATAAAATGATTGAAACCATCCCTATTCACGATCAAGAAAAGGTTCCTTAAAGCTCGCACCTTAGGAATGTATACTAAAAATGTTAAAGAAGTTGAACAATAATTGTATCATGGAGGACATTAAAACCGATAACTGTAAACAGAAAAGAAAAAAAAAAAAAAACAATGAGCTAGTTCCATATCTCAGTAGGTAGAGTACCTGCCTAATGTGAGATAGGTCTCGGGATCGATTCCTAGCTGGAGTGGGAAGTTTCTCTAGTCAAGATTATTCCTTATACTCTCCATTGTCTGAAAGAATTGTAGCAGATGTCTCTTCTTTTTTTTCTCCAAATGTTGACGATTTGTCTTACTTTCTCCATAAGTACTGTGTATTAGAGTCGTTCTAGTCAGTTTTCAATCTCGCACGTTACTCATTGCCTCTAAACCGCCTCTCGCAGCCAGTAGATGCTACTGAACGCGTAGATGGCAGAAGAGAGCTTGATCAACGAGCGTAAGAGAGTCTCGATTATTTGCATGACTCATGTCTCGTGAATAGCAAGACTAGGGTGTAATGCGCGAAAACTCGCATAATCAGTCCTGTAAGTTATATTATTTTATATGTTTATGATTTAAGGTTTAAATAACTTACCAGGATAAAGATTATATTTAAATAACCCATGCTAGGGTTACAAACGAAATGTGGTATCACAGAATCTGAAGATATGCATACGTGATCTCCACTTTTATTACAAATAAGTGTGTGTGTGTGTGTGTATTTTTTTTATTGCTCCTAAGACGTTTATGCTGCAAGAAGTTATTCTATTTTCGGCTGCAATCTGAACATGTTTATACATATCAATACTGGAAATACATCTTTTGAGCTCCCCTGAATAAAAAAGGATTTTTAGTAAAAGGTGCACATGAGTGCTTTTCTGTCCGCGTGAGCGTGTATGTATCTGTGAATAGCATAGCTCAAAAACGAAAAGTCAGTTAAATACCAAACCTATGGTTCAGAATTTTTCAAGGATACAACATGAAGATTTTCAAAAAAAACAACCCCACCCTATACTACACCTTACACTGAACGATTTTGTAAAATTTTGATTTTCTTTAAAATGGCTCTAACAATTTTGGTTAAAATACTATGTTTAAGACATTTTCATGAAAATTAAATGTATGCCTATCTTGAATTTTCTGGGAATAGCCTATAAAATTGTCTTCATTCTGGAGGGTTTTGTATAACTGGTAAACCGTAAGAGATAGACAAAAACTCACCACACAAGAAATGTAGATCCCGTTAAAACACACATGTTATACACTTTTTTTTTTTTTTTGTAGAGTTAATCATTTCCGAGATACTGATTGTTACTGTTTCAAATTTAAAATCTTAAACTTTTCTCAAACGAGAGTCGTCATTCGTTTAATATCTCTTGTTTTACTCCTGCCATGCAAAGAGAATCGAATTTCAACTGCCATCAGTAGTGACCAGCCTTTAAAGGATTTTACTATCACTAGCTATTCCCTTATTTCCTATCGTATGGCTTCTTCGGAAGGGAAGTAAAGCCGTTGGTCCCGGATCGTAGATTTACTGCACGCAAAAGAATCTCAAGCCTGATAGAGAGGTTTCTGAGCAAAATTAAGCGGTCTTTTACGCCCACTATAGTTTGGGACGCTGAAAACTGCATCAGTTAAACAGCGTCCATAATAAAATCAATTATAATCTAATAAACTATTCTTACAAAAACGTATTCTTCTATATTCATGCTAATCAAGATAAACAATGACAGAAATTATTTTCTTGTATATTTTCTTAAAATTTCAAGAATAATAAGGAAGTATACTAAGCTAAAGCGAGACTCAAGTCTTTTAAGATAGCTGGTCGCTATGTGATTTACTTGAGATCTACTATTTTTAAATAAAATTTAGTCTATCTCTTATACAATATGAAGAAGGCTTCAGTCTATTCGCAAAAAATTAAAGATATATATTTCAGTAGTCATGTAAATAGCTTTAATATACCTATGCTATTCTAATCCAAATCGTTGGAGTTAATCGAAAATGTCAAATTTGTCATGTAATGGATTATGTGGAGCGGGAGATTTTTTTGAAAATCTTCGTTTCGCATCCTAGGAATATGCTGAGCCTAAATGCCGAATTTTGTGCTTAATCGAATTTTCATTTCTGAGTTTTGCTGTTTACAGATACACACAGTTTTTTTCCCCCTAAAAATTCTTTTTTGGATTCAGGATTCTTCAAAAACTGTATTTCCAGTGCAAACTTGGTTTCGAATTTTTCAGTGGAATGTAATATCTGCTTTACCTACTTTGCATAGGTACTGTATGTAGTAAACAAAGTAAAAATAAATTCAACCGCAATAAACAAGACTGTGAAAACCAATTTTAAATTCCATACGCTATTTGTAAACATACGTGCACATTTAAGTCGGCCTAAGTGGCACAGTTGGTTGGGCGCTGACCTTCTGTAACCAAGGTCAAGCCGGGCCCAGACCGATGGATTTTAAGTATGACTAAAAGCGACAGCCCCATGACAATAAGTTAATTGGCATGTAAAACAACTCCTGCAGGACAAAATTCCGGCCACCGGCGGTGCCGATATGATCATGGCAATTGACAGCGTCGTTATAGAACAAAATATGTATTCTGTTTCATCAAATTAAAAGTCGTGTGGACATTTGAAAGAAAGATGAAATGGCAATTCGATCCGATTTTGCAGTGTTTAAGAATTTTTTTTTTGCTAATTTTTAAAACTTTGTTTTTAATGTTGTCGAAAACTCAATGTCAAATACTCTTAAACGAAGGTTTACGTGTAGTTAAACAGTCTGCCCTATGCCAGTTGATTTACTAGCATGTACGAAGAACTGCGGAATGAAATGTTGGCACCCTGGCGGTGTTGATGTGATCCCATTGACAGTGTCGTTAACAAACATATATTTATTTTCTAAGATTTTCTCAATCGGGAAGCCCACATCCGTTTTTCATATCTTTTTTGTTTTACTCCCAGTCTTGGAAAGAGAGCCGGGTAGAACAACTTTTAAAATATTTTACTATCGCTTTAACCTAATGTATACCTTCATTTCCCTCTACTTATAAGGAGCTACGTAATGAGGTAATTTTGGTGATGTTTATCTTGATTAACATTAAGTAGATAAAAGAATATTCTTTTGTAAGAATTGTTTGCAAATCAGAAAGAGAAAGCAATGTTTTTTTTGGTTTGTTTTTTTAATACTTCTATTATGTTTCCATTTTACAGAATTCTGTAAAATTCGAAGATAATGAAGAGGGATACACAGACTGTTCTCAGAGCATCTAAAATTTGTACTTAATTCGTGTCAGCATCTCAAATATGCTATTTTAATCAAAACCGTTAGAATTATCTTAATATAAAAAGTCAATGTGTGTGTGTGTGCATGTGTGTGTTTACTTCTACATATTTGCAGCGATTTCGATCAAATTTGGTATAGATAACTTTTAACACAAGGCGAACACAGTTATCTAGCTTAGAATTCGAAATACCACTCCATTTCATAGATTAATTATTTAATTTTATGCTATGACTACCAAAGCTGACAAGACAATCTTACATCTCTCTTTACGATAGTGGCAATATCACGAATAATAATTTGTATATTAATTTTTGCCTTTATTTTGTTTTGTCTGTTTTTGGTTTTCTTAGTACTTCTATGTGTTTATATTGACGATATTTAAAATGATATTATTTCTTCCCAAATGAGATTTTCTCTATAAACAGTCACGAGGAGCCGGAATATGACAACCTGGAAGTCATTCAATTACATTCATGAGAAATGATAATTACAAACTACAATACTTGTGGTTGTTGAAGTGATTTTGCATGCATATTAAGTAACAGAATACATTAGTTACAGCTGCTAATATAACACATTTAAGAAGTGGAAACGATCTTATTGTTCATTGCGGAGTGTCTATGTAGAAGCCATGATGTTATAATACATAGGTATGTTTTGTAATGCATTAACTTTCAAGTTTTTCACGTGAAAGTAATAGATTTTAATGCATTTATTTTAAATGAACGATGCACGGAAATGATAATTGCTAACACCTATAGTGCATTTAAAAAGTGAAAATACGTTATTATCCGCTACGGAGCGTCCAGAACCACCGTGTTATAAGTTTTTTTTATATTCATATACTGAAATGTGTTCATTTACTGTGTGTATCGAAATGTCGAAATAGTTTTTCACGTTTACCCACTGCTCTTTACTGCCTGCCAATCTGAATAAAATCACAGAAACATCTTATGCGTAAAAAAAAACCCTCAAGAATATTTAATTATATCTATATAAGAATTATAATAATATATAATTATTTCCCGAATCTAAACTCATAATATTACGTAAGCAAAACAAAGTACATCAAGACATTCGCATCACAGATTCGGGGAAATCAATACCCAGGGCATGCGCGCTAGCTCTACTTCCAACCAAAATATTTATTTTTACGAGAATAATTGTATTTGCATACCTTTATCAGTAGATATGTATTGTCAGGTGCTGCATCAATGACGGTTTTAATTTCATCCGTGGAAAATATTTTCGCCTTTTTCCCACTGTACCCTCCGATTTCTGTTTTAACAGGGAGTTCAACTTCTTATATTGGGATATATGAATTCCATGTTTCACATTTAGAGTAGTTTTCAATGCTGATTAATTTGTCCACAAGGTTGTGGATTTCATTTTTTTTGACATTTCTTCAAAGTAAACTATGAGGACATTTTCCGAGAATGAAGTTACATTTTTTGTTATTTTCCATGCCATGAATTTATCACATAACTTTTCGTAGACTTTTTTTTATTTCCGTGGAAATAAATCAACTATAAGCGTAAATCGAATGTTATTTGTTATTGATGCTTGCATACAATACGCATAGCGGTCGGCGGAGTTCATCTTTCATATGTTGGAATATCTAAATATTAAATATTTATTTTATTTCTACATGCGTAGAAAAAGTTATATATGCAACTCTCGTATAATAGTCATCATTAGAATACTCATGAGGTTTTTCGACGCAAGCGAAGTGAACGTCGAAACTTACCCCTCACTTGTATCCCAATGACTACCATTATAGGATCATTGCATAAATAACTCTCGTGGTGCATTAATTTTAAAGATGCAAGGAACAGAAAGTTTTGAACGTGAGGAATTGCAATTAATTACTTTTATGCGTATGTTTACTTTCTCTAGCATGTATGTACATAGTAGCTAGAGGAGCTGTATTCCATCCAAAAATTCGGTGTCGAGATTTTAACGCAAATATATGCTTTGAGTTTCCCTGAGTCCGAAAAAAGCATTTTTAGAAAAAGGTTCGTGTGTTTCTGTTGACAACATAGCTCAAAAACGAAAACACCCTTAAAAACCAAACTTAGTATATATGTTATTTAGTATCTTCTAAGGATGCGACACGAAGATTTAAAAAAAAAAAAATCTCCCTCCATCACAAACTTCCCTTTACATGGAAATAAATTAGAAAATGTTGTTTTTCTCAAAAATGGCTCAAACGATTTTGAATTTTCTGGAAATAGTCTCTGAAGACCTCTTTATTCTGGATGAGTTTTGCAGAATTTTGCATAACGGTTAAACCGTAGGACATAGGTGAAAAATGTAGATTTCCCTAAAACATATAATTTATATCGTATACTTTTTCTAGTATGATTGAGCATTTTTAGATATTTCTCGTTATAGGTTTCAGTTTTAAACTACCTAACTTTTCTCAAACGGGACCATACAAAGCGAACCGAACTTCAATTGTTTCACACAGCGAACAGCTTTAAAAAGATTTGACTATCGTTTTAGCATAATGTATTCTCTTATTTACCTTCTACTTGCAATGAACCAAGTAATGAGACAAATTCTGCTAATGTTTATCCGATTAGCATATGCAGGTAAAAGAACAATTAATCTTTTTTAAGAATAGTTTGTGTATGGAACAGTTAGAGAAAATGATATGAATGGAACACATCAGAGTTTTACTTTATGTACTACGTACATAGTAGATAGACACGATATTCCTATTCACCACAAATTCGATACTAATATTCCACTGAAAATACACCTTTTGGGATCCCTTGAATAAAAAGGCATTTTTAGAAATATATCTGTGTGCACGTGTTTGTGACTGTATGTCTGTGAACAGCATGACTCAAAAATGAAAAGTCAGTCAAATATCAATTTTGCATCTTCCAAGGATGCAACACCAACATTTTCAGAACCCCCCCCCATACTACCCTTTACATGGAATATTCTTCGAAAATTTTGACTTTTCAAAAATGACTGCAACGATTTTTATTAAAATGAAGATGTTTAAAATATTTTATAATAAATAAAATGTATATTTTGAATTTTCTGGGAATAGCCTCTGAAGTCTTCTTTATTCTGGATGACTTTTACATGACGGTAAGATATGGACAAAATCATACTACACAAAATATGTAAATACCGTTAAACTATACAATTTTATAAGCTGACTGTTTATTTGTTTTGTTTCTTTGTTTTTCGTGAGTTGTCCATTTTTGAGATATTCCTTGTTGTTGGTTTAAATTTTACCAATTTTTCCATTAATGTATTTTTCTCAATTAGGAAGTCATCCTTCGTTTTGCTTTCTTTCTATTGTTTTAACCATGCAAATAGAACGGAATTTCAAGGTCATCACATACTGACCAGCTAATAAAAGATTTGACTATCTCTTTAGACTACTGTATTCTCTAATTTCCCTTTTCCCTACAAAGAAATAAGTAATAAGACTAATGCTGCCAATGTTTATCTCGATTAGTATGAAGCTGTTAGAAGAATAAGCTTTTGTAAGAATAATTTATAGCAGAATGGGTAGAAAAATCCTTGTGCATGTCATAACAAATTTTTCGTTTTTGTATAGCTAATAAACTTTAAGAAATAGACAAAAACTTACTACACAAAACATTAAGATATCGTTAAAGTACACAATTTATGTCATATACATTTTTTGTAGAGTTCACCGCTTTGGAGATATTCCGAGTTTTTGGTTTCAGTTTTAATCTTCTTAACCATTTCTCAAATCAGAAATCGACATTTCTTTTAATCTCTCTTTTGTTTACTTCTAGTAAGGAAAGAGAACCGAATTTCAATTGTCTGACATAGCGACCGGGATTTAAAAGATTAGACTATCGCTTTAGCCTAGTATATTCCCTTATTTCTCTTCTACTTACAAAGAAGCAAGTAATAAGACCAATTATGATAAAATTTATCTTAATTAGCAATATATAGATAAAATAACAAGGGTTGTTTGTGAAATAGCGGAATAGCTAGAGAAAGTGAATAAAGAGCTCAAATTTTATTTGACTAGGTCGTGAGTGAAAGTACAAAAATAAAATAATAAATATATCCATAAAATAGGATAAAAACAGAAGAATTACAAATATGAATGTCCTCTTATGCGTTTTCATTTTCTGCTAATCTAATAGTCAATAAATGTGAAATTTCTGCAAATCCATTTGCTTGCAATTGCCAAAATGAAATTTAGTAATAAAGGAGTACTTACGTTTAAATTGTTTAATACATTATGGAATACATACTCATTCAACTTAATAGTAATGTATTGTAATATATGTAATGGATACCCACTAATTGAGTGAAGAATAATTAAAAACACATTTATCAAATTGAACGAGGGAACTACCATTTCAATTTACGGGATAACAATATGTCGACACTTAAAATTACAGATCGAGTATAAAATTTAAATGATAAAACTAGCTGAACACACAGCAGTGATTGGTTCAAATTAAAGTTTTTCTCTCTAGTTTGATTACTAGAGAAATAGCCAGTAAATCATCTTTAGGCTTAACTTAACACACTGTCTACAAAATTTACCAAGATGAAGGAGGTCGTTAAGCCCCTTTCAACCCCTTCCTGAAGTAGCTTTAGGCCGCAGGAGTCGGCAGTTTTTGTAAATTAATGTTACGATTTAAAAAAAAAAAAAATCTGATTTGTTCCATTCATATAATTTTCTTTAGTAGTTTCAAACACAATCTATTTCACAAAAGATTATTCTTTTATCTACATCAAGCTAATCCAGATACACATTTGCAGAATTTGTTTTATTACTTGCTTCATTGTAAGTAGAAGGGAAAACAAGTGAATACATTATGCTAAAACGATAGTCAAATCTTTTAAAAGCTGGTGAAACAACTGAGTTACGCTTCACTTTGCATGGTCGCGTTTAGTAAACTATAGGTAATTTAAAACTGAAACCTATAACAATCAATATCTCAAAACTGGTCAACTCTCCAAGAAAAACGTATATGACATAAATTATGTGTTTTAACGAGATATAAAGTTGTGTGTATTAAAGTTTTGTTTGTCTTTTACGGTTAAACCGTCTTGCAGAATTCTGCAAAACACACAGAATAAAGAGGTCTTTACAGGCTATTCCCTGAAAATTCATAATAAACATTTTATTTGTTATATCTTTAATATATGGTAATCAAAATCGTTAGAGCCATTTTTGAGAAAAACAAAATTTTCAAAACATGTTCTATGTAAAGGTTAGTTTGCGGTGGGAGATTTTTTTTTTAATCTTTGTGTCACATCTATGGAAGATACTACACATAAACACCAAGTTTGGTTTTTAGCGGTCTTTTTGTTTTTGAGTATGGTGTCCACAGATACACATACACAAAGACAAACACGGACTTTTATCTAAAAACGCCTTTCTGGGACTAGGGGAACCTCAAAACATACATTTCCTGTGAAATCTCTACATCGAATCTTTGGGTGAAACAAAAACCTTCTCTGGCTACTACGTATATTTTATGTATATACGTGCTAGAGAAAGTTAAAATGTTTTTTCGGACTTAGGACCTCAAAAGGCATATTTCCGGTGAAAACTCAACATCGAATTTTTGGGTGAAATTTTTCTCTGGCTACTATATACATTGTATGTACATACGTGCTAGAGAAAATAAAAATAACTATGTTGATAAACTATCATAGATTATAACAACATAAAAAGCCTGAAGATAGAAAACTGATACAAAGAATTTGAAAGCTGAAAACTGTAAAATTTGCTCGAAATATGTAGGTATTATAACAAGAATGTGAGGTAGCTATGTGACGTGCCAGTCACACGCATGCGCAAGGATCAAGGTTACGGCAGCGGCTTTCGTGGAATAATGTTAGGTATTTCCAAGCAATGTTTCTTGTTCTGAGGCCACTTTATGCGAGAAAGCTGATTCGTCCAAGCCATCCGTCAGTCGCTGCCGCTTGTGGATCAAGTAGTGCAGAAGTCATACAACAATAAACTAGACAGGTTCCCAGGAAGTTAAGGTTAGTACATCCTAAACGAAGCTGAATGTAAAACTTTACACGAGCAGAACGAGTTTAAGTTTCTTTCCTATGCATATAAAGATGGGAGGTGAATAAGAGCAAATAATTTTATATTCAGTAGAGAACAATGCGTATTAATATTACAGTATCTCATTTTGCACGCTTACTAACAGCATTACCACAAATGAAGCAGAAATTTTAGGGTCAAATATGTTTAGAAGGCTCTGAGGTATATCTCTGTTGTATTTACATACATCACACCACTTATAGTCGAGCAGGGCAAAGGGCAGAGGAGCTTCAAGCAAGTAAGCTGTTAGGTAAATATGTGAACGTTTGAGATAGGGAATAATAACCATTCTAAATTAACATTGTGAAATTTTGCACATAGATATATGACTTTAGAAAATAGCGAAAACAACTGCAAATGCTGGATCATCACATTGTCATCAAATGCTGATACAAATATTTGCACTTATTCACCTCCCACCCTATGTATATTTCAGTCAAATATTGTAATTAGCAAATCTTCCATCGTAATTTAACTACCTACATGTATATGCATTCTACCGTCGTGCATATAAACATGACCATTTCTTCTTATAATTGTAATTTTCTGTTTCTGCTAAAGGTAATCAAATTGCACTTTAAGATCTACTGAATGTTACAGTTCAATTCACAGCTATTTCCTAAACAACTGCATTTATTTTGTTAACTATTTGAACTGTTATTTTTGCAATATGAAACAGCCACATTTTTACTCAGGTATAGGTATGTTTGCGTTCTCTTCTTTTTAACAATAAATGCAGACAAAATGCATTTCTATACTCACTCCTGCCATTCGCTGCTAGTTATCTATAGTTTTAACCGAGAGATGTTCCTGCACAGCTTGTTTTCGTGCGCTAAAATCTGTGTTGCTTTTTTCACGTGACTTCTGCTAGATTTTCTGCAAAAGCCAATGAACGACACGTATGTAATGTGGTATTCCTAGATTTTCAAAATTATTGTGTACACTTCGGTAAATTCCTGCATAAATATGCAGGAAATAAAAATGTCTTGTAATACGTGATTCTTAAGAGGAAATACGATATCCTACAAACACCATGTAAGAGGCGGGGAAAATAGTTATTACTTTTTCTACTACTAGATACTACAGAAAGTATTGCATTCTACCCAAAAAGTTGATAAGTAGGTATCGAGATTTCACGAGAGATGCAAAATTTGAGGCTCTTTAAATAATTATTAAGAAAATAATTTTTAAAACGGCCCTACATATATGTCTTCTTGTTTGCGAACAGCTAACTCTTCAAAAGAGAAGTAGACTAAATACCAAACTTGGTATTTAAGTTCAGCGTCTTCACGGATACGACAGAAGAAGATTTTCAGAAAATCCTGCGTCCCAACTACCCTTTACATAGAAACATATTCGTAGCTCCCCCCCCCCTAAAGTGGTTCAAATTATTTTGATTAATATACCATGCATTTTAAGATATTTGCATGAGAAATAAAATGTATAGATATCTTGAAATATTTGCCATCAGCCTGTGAAGTATTCTTCAATCTGAATTGCGTTTGTATAACTGATAAACATAAGTGATAAAGTGTAGTGGTCTAGGGGTAATATGCTAGCCTCTGATTCACAAGATCACACGTTCAAACCCAGTGGGGGGCGGTGAGGATTTTTTTTTTGGCGTAAAACTTACTTTGAATATCTTCGGAAGTAAACATAAATGGAGAAAGGTCGCAGACGTAAATTTACGGCACGTAAAAGAACTCAAAGAAATCTCTGAACAAATTAGCGGTCTTTAACGCGCAATAAAGAATGGGACGCTGAGAACCATCGCAGTTAATAGCGTTTGAATAAAACCCGATTTAATTTTATAACAGATCCTATCTAATATCTTAATACGCAAAAGATGTAGATTTCATTAAAGTATACAATTTATATCAACATTTTCCTGGCGTCAGTTAGGGATAGGTATTCTTTGTGATTGGTTTGAGTTTTTAAATGCTTATATTTTTTTTTAAAGTGATAAATCGCGATTAGTTTTTTTTTTTTTTTTTTTTTTTTTTTTTTTTTTTTTTTTTAGTTTAACGTCCTTTAACCTGGTTTGGTCATATCGGACGATGAATGCAATTGATGATATGATGCTCAAATGATCTCGGGGTCCATGGAGCTTAAAGTTACTCGACATTCATCTTCTCAGGATAAGGGAAAACCCCGAAAAAAACCTTACCCGGGTAACTCACCCTAAGCGAGATTCGAGCTCACGACCTTTTGAACGTGAGGCAGACATGCTACCACCACGCTACCCAGTCGGGCCGATTAGCTTTTTCTAGTGGTCAAGCAAAGAGCCACAGAATTTCAACGGCATCATAGCGATTAAGTGTGTAGTTTTGTAATAAAGGTTTATTCGGATTAATAAGTAGATCGAAGAATAAGTTTTTATAAGAATATATTATAAAAGAGTGAATAGAGAATATCATGTGAATTCAACAAAATTCCCTCTTAAATTCAACAATTTGTTATCTGATTACTATATCAGGCAATACTAACTTTATTAATAGAACTCGAAGTTGATAACCATCCTGGATGCGCTGCGTATTAGGATGGTAGTTGTACAACTCACAAAAGCTCTGAAGTGCACTAAGGGAATCACTCAAAGTAGGGAATCACTCAAAGTAGGGAATCACTCAAAGGGAGTCACCCAAATTTCGATAGTGAACATGCAGAATGGCTCAATATATGGCATACAGCTCTACGCTATAATTGGATGCGCTATTATTAAAACCGAATGTATATGGTTCGGTTCCATAAACAACAGCACATCCAACACTTACTAACACCGTAAGTTCACATCTTTATTTCTCTATATGGTCTCATTTCAGCTCGATACACTTTTCCCAACGATGTTCAATCGCTTCGATGCCTTGTTTATAGTGAGAACTATCGAGGTTTGCAAAATATCCATCAACTGTAGACTTCACCAAGCCATTTCTTCAAGTTTGGAAACAGAAAATAATCAGAGGGGATTAAATCTGACGAATAGGGTGCATGAGGAAGCGATTCGAACTTTAACTCATTGATTTTAGCATTGATTTGTGAACTGGTGCATTGTCTTTATGAAACAAAACTTTCTTTTTCGCTAAATGCGACCGTTTTTGCTCAATTTCATCACTCAAACGCTGTAAGAAGTCCGCATAATATTTGCCGTTGATTACTTTTCCTTCTTTTAGATAATCAACTAAAATTATCCCGCGTGTGACCCAGAAAACATACGCCATGACCTTGCCTACAGATGGAACTGTCTTCGCCTTCTTTGGAGCAGATTCTCCCCTTCCAATTCACTGTTTTGATTGTTCCTTCGTCTCAGGTATGAAGTGGTGGACCCAGGTTTCATCCATTGTTATGAATCGACGCAAAAACTCAGCTTTATTGCAGCGAAACATCCTCACGACGCAGTTTTAGTTCTATTGTGAGCAAACGCGGATTCCACCTTGCACACAACTTTCTCATATCTAAATTTCAGTCAGTATGGATTTACAGACTTTTTTTAAATGCCTGCAATGTCTGCTAGCTCGCGCACTTTTAGTCGACGGTTATCCAATACCATTTTGTGGATTTTGTTTACAATTTCTGGACTGGTAACCTCATTTGTCGACCACTGCGATGATCGTCTTGGTAGGCCGTACGGCCACGCTTAAACTCTGCCACCCAATATTTCACTGTTGTAAACGAAGGAGCAAACTCCCCCAAAGTAGAATCTAGCTCAGCTTTAATATTAGTTGGACTATGACCTTTCCAATGAAAGTATTGTAGGCATCACATAACGAAGACCAGTTTTATCCATGTTTACACATTCGCTGAGAGCATTCACTAATGATGGCTGCTAAACAATATAAAATTGTCAAACTTAAGCTTTCTAAGGTTGGTACTTTTTACCATTGTTGTTGTTTGAAACAACAACCGCTATCTATCAGGTCGGGTACTTCTGGGACATCTTCGTAAATACAAATTCGGTAACTGTAATTTGATAATACTTTTGAAAAGCATGTACAGATTCTAGACACAGGCATCGTAGAATTCCGGTATGCCGTCCTCCCGAAATTTACGTGGGATATCGCATGCTAGGAATTTCAATATCGTGCTTCCTAACAAGCTCTCGGAAACGAAAACATGCAGGTCTTGGACTAAGTGATGTGTTTCCATAGCGTTCGTTAAAATATATGGATCTTCAACGGGTCGGGCTCCAATTCAGGTTAATAAAATTACAATTATAACTATGGTTCAGAATATAAATTGATTAATTGGATAATATTGTAATCCTCGTGAATTTGTAATAGTTAAGGGTATGACAGTTCGGTGTGGTAAAAAAGAGTACACACCTAAGCCCGCAGCCATCATTTGCTAATAGCAAATCACGCCAATATTGCATGGGGGGTTCTGCGTAAACGTTCGCAACGAGGTTGGATGGAATAGCGCCAACAGCCAATGGGAGTGTATAATCTTCTCAGCATAAATGGTCGTGCTGAAGAATAAACGATGCATCCGTAATAATCTTTTCATTTATTTATTTATTTATTTTGATCGATCAGCAGCGCAATGCTTTACAGATTAGAGATAACACAAATGACAATGACAATAACATTTAGAGGAGGCTTACAGGCCACCCCATATCTACAGTATGTTATAAACGAACATCAGATATAAGACACAGCACACAAGAGGTAAAAGAGCATATCAATCACTAGAGTTAGAATCAGAGGGATCACTCAGAAGTGGGTCTTGCGGTAGTCTTCTCTTAAAAAGGGTTGGCTGGCGCGTACGAACGCCTATGGTATAGTGCACTGCTCCAGGAACATCCTTCAATGTGGTAAAGAAACGACGGACGATCCTCTGAATAAAGTCGTGAAGAGGTAAGAGTCCCAGATCGTGATGGAGCTGCTGCTTACGAATAAACCAAGGGGCGTTGGTAGCGATGCGCATAAAGCGCTGCTGAATGACTTGGAGACGCCGTAGATGACTTGTGTGAGCGGCTCCCAACACCTGGCAAGCATAGGTGAGAAGCGGACGAACGAGAGACTTGTAGAGTAATACGGAGGATTCCAATCCAAGAGTGGTATGACAATGAAACAATGGAGAGAGTTTGGAAAGCCGTCCGGAGGCCAGGGAAATGAGGCGATCTATGTGAGCGCGCCAAGTCAGTCGAGTGTCCATAAGCACCCCAAGATACTTAACAGGAACAGGAGCAGGTAGCCAAGACACATCGTTACTACAAAGGCGCAACGGAGGAATAGCAGGATATCGGCGTAGAGTGAAAATCTTAGCCTCAGTCTTCTGAGGGTTCAAGGAGATGAGCCAAGTGTTGAACCAGTGAGTGAGGCGATCCAAGGAGTGTTGTAGCACTTGATGGGCGCGTTGAGGATTAGAATGACAATAGTAGAGAAAGGTGTCATCAGCATAGAGAGGTAAAGAAGTCGGGGCCAAATCTGGAATATCAGAAATGTATATACTGAATAGTGTGGGGGCCAAGAGAGAGCCTTGTGGGACACTTGCAGTAATAGTGCGTGGAGAGGAAAGGAAGCCACCAATAGGCACTGAAAAACTGCGGTCAGATAGGAAACTCTCTATTAAGAACAATAAATAATGCGGAATACCGCTGCGGTTTAACTTGAGAAGCAAGCCAGCATGCCAAACTTTATCGAACGCCTGCGTCACATCTAGAAAGACTGCCGTGGTATGTTGATGGGCTTCAAAGCCATGGACAATTGACTAGGTTAAACGCAAAAGCTGATGTGCAGTGGAATGTTTGCAGCGAAACCCAAATTGGAATGGCGGAAGAACATGGTTATGAGTAAGGTAAGAGAGTAGACGGCGATGGATCACTTTTTCAAAGAGCTTGGAGAGGGAAGGCAACAGACTAATTGGATGATAGCTTTCAGGTAGGTGCTTAGGTTTATTGGGCTTATGGAATACCGCGATATGAGCAAACTTCCAGGAGCGAGGAAAATAGCCGAGGCGTAGACAGGCATTTAGGAAGGACGACAAATAGGCAAGAGCATTCTTGGTGAGTTTCTTGAGAACAATGTTGGGAATCAAGTCGTGTCCAAGAGATTTCTTAAGTGGGAAGGCGCGAATCAGAGAAGGCAATTCCCGCGGGCTAGTAAAGGAAATCCTTTGATGAATTGTAGGGCGAGTGCGGTGAGTAGCTAATTCCTGTTCTACTGCAGCAACATCTGCGGCTGGCAGAGGGAGAGTGAACACCCGCTCAAAATGATCGGCCAGAATATCACACTTGGTAGCAATATCTGTGACAAGTCTTCCGCCTGCAGAGAGCGCCGGCACAACAGTCGGCTCGTGGAGAACACGTTTGGTGGCTGCCCAAAGTGAATGGTCGTGAGGAGAGAACGACGCTAGCTCATAGGACTGAAGCCGATGTCGCTCCAACTCCAGCTTCACCCGTTGAATGAGACCGTTAAGCTTTCTACGGAGCCAGGGTTGTCTGTCTCGTTGCCACTGTCGAAGAACTTGATGTTTTTCTCGGAGAAGATTTAAAATGAAGAGGGGTAAGGAAGGGGGAGAAGAAGGTCGCACACTGGGAGAAGTGGAAAGGCGGACACAACGGCATATGCTGTCAGTAAAGTGCTGTAGCGCAAGGTCAACATCATGGGTTGTGGTGAGTTGATAAGAGTTGCAGAGTGTCGCTTCCAGATGAGACTGAAATGTATCCCAATGTACATATCCATTTATGAGTCTGGGAATCGGTGGGAGCAAGGCAGGTGGAAGTTGAAAGGTGACAATCACCGGGCAGTGATCAGAGTCAAGTTCTCCCAAGGAGGAAACGAAGGTAGGAATGTGAAGATTGCGATGCACACCGATGTCCAGAATATCAGGAGCACTTAAGGGGTTTGAAGGGTAATAAGTACGATTCTCAGGTGCCAATATCGATGGGCCATAGGTGTGTAGAGCCGTAACCAGAAGCCGACCATTCGAATTGGTGGATCGGCACCCCCAGGAGGAATGCTTATAGTTAAGGTCGCCCAAAAGAAGAGTACTGTTCTCCAAAGGAAATAGGAGTGAGAGATAAGTACTATTCAGCCGGCGATTGGGTGGTTTGTAGGCGCTGAGAATGAGGACGTCACTGTCATTTGCACTGTGAAGTTTAATACCCACCACCTCCAGACTGGGCACGTGTGAAAGAAAGATCTCGCTGTGGCGCAGAGAACGTCTAATGAAAAGAGCAACACCACCAGATGCTTTTTTCTGCCTCGCGGTCCTGCCGATAAATGAGATAGCCAGGAATAGTGAAGGTCTCATTGGGAAGAAAATAGTCTCCGTAACACAAGCAATATCAACATTGTGCCGAGTGAGAAAGGCAATAAAGGAGGAGCGTTTGGCACGTAGACCGTTAGAGTTCCAGTTTAGTGGGGTGAGCTGACATAGAGACAATAGATCACAGTTGGCCAACAGAAAACATAGGAGAAAGGAGGGAACGAAGAAGCTGCATCAGTTGCAGCAGAACCGGAGGAAACAATGT
This sequence comes from Hymenopus coronatus, assembly GCA_030762935.1. Classification (NCBI taxonomy): domain Eukaryota; kingdom Metazoa; phylum Arthropoda; class Insecta; order Mantodea; family Hymenopodidae; genus Hymenopus; species Hymenopus coronatus. The sequence continues at coordinate 38,234,360 of CM060897.1, forward strand.
GCGGAGAAATGTACTAAGCTGTGCAAGCAGATCTTTAAGAAAAGCCCAAAACGGAGCTGTGGAGGTAGGAGCCTCCGTTAAAGCAGCGGAAGGACGTTCTTGGAAGGCAGCAGAACGACCACTCAATACATGAGAATAAGCCCGAGAGGGTCTTGTAGATACATGAGGGGAAGGGCTCTGATCACAATGTGGTTGCTGTTGTTGGTGTTGTTGAAGAGAAGGCGAGGGTGGCAGCTCGGAACTGCGGCGTGTAGTTGCTGCCTGCTACTGGTAGCGCCGAGACTGACGTTCCTTCAGCTCCAAGTAATGAGGAGAGCCGCGATAGTTTGCTGGGTGGTTCTGCTGACAGTGAACACACTGAGCCGGTGTAGTAGATGGTTTTGTGCACTTAGAGAAGTGATGGCTGCCGATGCAGCGAACGCAGCGGGGTCCTAGATGACAATAGTTCTTGGTGTGACCATAGTTTTGGCAATTAGTACCGTAGATAACTATACTAGTACACTGGGGAAGTTCTGTATTCTGACGTCGATGTTCAACTTTCACCACACTGTACAACAGTCGGGAAAGATTTAAGATATTTCTACCGGCGTCATTATTCACGAGGTCTATAGCACAGATGGGAATGGGTTCCTTGTTTTTGCAAAGCAAACGAGTAACTTTACGAACAGGAAATCTCAACACACAGAGTTCGTCGTAAAGCTCTTGATCACTGAGTGAGCATGGTATGTTGCGTATGACAACGGAGAACAGTTTGTCCGACGGGTTGCGAAAATTATAATACTCCTGGTTAATGGAGGTGAAATAAACTTTAAGAATAGCCCCTCGAAGCTCAGTATGAAATTCAGATAGCACACATTTCTTAATATCTTGAAAAAATGATTGATAATTGTGAACATTGCGCACACAAATAGGAGGAATTTTCTCTTTTTGAGAGAAGGATGGATCTCGGATGTAGCGAGATGCAGGAGGTTGTTGGGAAGATGGGACAGTGCAGCGGCAGCGTTTGTTCTGATATGAGCTTTCGAGTGAGAGAGCTGCGAACGTTGGTCGCGACCTAAACAGTTCGATGGGGCAAAGTCAGTTATCGTATCATCATCTTGCTGGACAGTGTTGTCAACTGAATTAACCGGCCGACTTAATTGTAGCTGAGATGGCCGTAGTATAGATGTACTTACATCATTATCTGCAGGTAACCCAGAAGTAGAAAATAAAGTATGTTGTAATGCAGAAGTCGACGGTTGATGTAGGCAGTGTTGACTGGATGGTGAAATATGTGTTGTAGAAGTGGAATTATCCTGACACGTGGTATCGTTATATACCACATTTATAGCAGAATGTAAGATCTTGCCGGTATTGTCCGGTAAGAGCCATGATAATAGTTCAAAGCAAAAATTAAACACACTAGAAGAGCGAACACAGCGAACTGCACAACACAAAGAAGCGCTAGTACAGAAAAACAAAGCAAAGCGGCCAGACACGACCGTCTCGCTCGGCGTTCACTAGTCGACCCCGTAATAATCTAACTTGGAACGCATCAGTGCGCGATAGTCATAGCAAACTACCCGATCCGTTCCCCAAGATTTGCCACTTAGTAGTATCTGTAAAATATTCAGAAAATGGCCACATCGCGCTATCCACCGAGTTATATGTGGTGACCAACAAAGTTTTTGATCAAATATCAACACAAGGAGTCTCGCTCATCTGCGAACGGGAGTAAATCTGGACCAAATCGGAGCGAAGGTGGGATCGCCAGAAGTTAACGCAGAGACTTCTCGGTTGAGAAATGAAAGCCGCTTTTAGAGCTCCAATCTGAGAGATTGCACTACATCAAACAGCTTTCCAGAACCGGCATTCGCTGGGAAGTACAAAAGCGGCAAAATCGTTTATGAATAAGCCAGACGATATATTTGAGGGAACACATTTCAATGCAGAATTAATTGCTATAGTAAACAGCATGACGCTTAATACCAATCCCAGAGACACTCTGCTCTCCTGAACAAAAATATTCCAGGAAACAGAGCCGAACCTTAGTCGGAAATCGCGGTCCTTCATAACCTCCTTTGACATAGGCCTGCATGAAGTCAAAAGATACCTCACCTGTTTGACAGTTCTTCTTGAATCCGTTCATGATCTGCGTCGATATCGATACAAGGTGGTCAATTGCTAATGATTGAAAATTGCACTGGGTGTTGGTCAGCATGTTGTGAGTTTCCTGCCCCCATACCAACCATCCACTGATCATGCATTCTATCATCTTGCAAACGTAACTGGTGAGGGAAGATGATGGTCCTTTCCAGCTTTCAAACTGGGCATGATGGTGGCATCCCTCCTCTTGATCTATAATATCATTCCACATTAAAAAATTTCAATCTCAAGATTTCTCTAATACACATTTTCTTCTCAGAAATAATAATATATGTTTAGGTAGTTGAATGACTTATAAATGCATACCTTGAATTTTCTGTCAATAGCCTGTAAAGTACTCTTCTTTCAGAATTAATTTTGTATAATGCTATGAGGCTGGAAAACCTTGAGAGGAAGGCAAACACTGCACAAAAAATATGCCCATTAGAGTATACAATTTGTGCCAAACATTTGCATTAGTTGTTTTTTAAATGCTTGTTTTTACATCATCAAGTTTTCCCAAGTTGAACTGTCATGAAACTGTAATAAAGCATCAGGGAAATACATGATTTTTCTTTTTTCCTGCATGGATTTTTTTGGTAACTAAAGCTGACTTACAAATACAAAGTTACTAATATTTATTTTAATACGCAGGCATAGAAATTTCTAAGCATTAAAGCCAGGACAAAAGGAAACAAAATTTAATTCTTACTAGACTTTATGGAAGGGCATCACAGGTGCCAAAACCATCCCCATCTCTTATACACTCTGTTAGTGTTTTCAGACAGCACTAACCAGACCATGTCTAGGTGCTCTCGTGGCCCTGTCTGCTTTTGTTTACAATCTTTGTATTTATACATGATTTTAGTGTAGATATTTTAAAGCTAACTGCTTAAGAACTCCTATGCTTGGTAATACATAACTAAATAAAAGATTCACCTTTTATATTAATCTATAGCATAAGTGATTATGTAAATTTGTATTAGGTAGAGAAATGTATGATATAGATCAGATTTCTTTTGCTGCCTTTCCTAAACTTTGGTCATCATTATTATTGTCTTTATTTATTTATTTATTTTTTCTTTGTTCCTTTTTAAGCTGAGGATGTCTGACATTGAAGATTGTGATTGTTTTGGAGGATCTTGTGGCAGTACATGCTTGGATGTTGCTTCTGAAGCATTAGATATGGAAGAAAACTCCAAAAATAAAAAGGAGAAGGAGAAAGAGAAAGATCCTGAAAATGGGTGTTGCACAATCATATGACACTGAGTGATTTGTGATTGTGAAAGTTTTCTTATTGCTTTGGAGAACAGAATTACAGAACCAAAATTGCTACTCACAGCTTATTAGAAGTCTTGGGTCATTTGTAATGCTGGGAATTTTAGCTAACAATATATCAGTTGTGACTGAGAATAATCAAATAAAACTGAAACTAGAACTGCAAATACTTACTCAGTATATGTTTCAGTGATGGCTGAAGCATGAATACATTAGCTGTACCATAATTTACCCAGAGAAAAATTATCAGTGTACTTGGTTTCTATAATATAAGCTCTACCTTTCTAGATAAATGCCTATAGTTTATTTATAATTTGCTTTTACCCACTTCCTTACCGTGCTTCTATGAAACTTGCAGAAGTGCAAGGATTGAATGTTTAACCTCTTGGTTTGCTACTAATCCTACCTTTAAAAACATTATTGAAAATGACTTTGCTGTTAAATTTTAAATGATTAATCTTTTACAATGTAAAATACAATGCACCAACTCTTATGTTGACACCTTTACTTGCATATGCTGCCACTGGAACATTGCCAGGTATAGAGTTGAGCAAGTACACCTGAAATGTATTTTAGTTGATAAATGCAATGGCAAAAATATTTTGAATACAAAGTGAGTCAAAAACCTCCAAACCAGCTGCACAATGTTTTTCCACTGGGCGTGTGGATATATGATTCTGCACTGCTGCAATAAATGAGGTCATGCTTCTGCTGCAGTATTGCTCTGCTCTGGAAATGCAGTATTAAGTTGACAGTGATATGGTGTAGTTCGGTGATTTATTATTTTGTCCTGTACTTAATCATAAAGTGTATTATGACTCAGCATACATTTTCTACTGCACAGAGTTTTTTTATTTATGATTTATTTGTGTTAACTCAGTCAGCTCACTAAAAGAAAGTTTAATTTGTAGAAAGATATCTAGGTGTAAAAGTTCTAGGCTGTACAACAATAAATTGCAGACCACAGGAAGTATTCCGGCTAAGAAATCTAAAAGCCAGCATGTGGTTCTTACCAAAGAAACATTGTCCATCGTTTGGAGGATTCCCCCCAAAAAATAGCTTAGGCATCTTTTGCAACAGGAAAGCATTACTTAGGCTCCGTGTGAGGAGGTACTACATTGCTGAAGTTAAAATCATATAAAATAACTGTGGCACATGCTCTTCAACCGGGTGACCTTGTAATCTGGTGCACATTTTATGAATGGAATCTCAATAGTGTATGCAATGGCAAAATGGCTCCATTTAATATTCTTCACGGACAAGGTGTTGTTCCACTTTCATGAAAATGTGTGTATATAAAATAATCCTTATTGAAGCTCTTAGAACCCTAATGTTGTTCATGAAGTACCCCTTCATGATAAAAAAATTGGTGTATGGTGTGCCATTAGTGGAGAAAGAGTTTTAGGGCCAATTTTTTATGAGTCAACAGTTGATGCCCATACTTACCTGAATACAATTTTGCCACCCTTTTTAGAGAATTAACAAACAGGTAGTATGATTGTACCTTTTTTCAACAAGACTATGTAACAACTCATATGGTCAATCTTTCAATGAAAATAATTGAAAGTGTGTTTCAGTACAGAATTATTAGTAGAGAATTGTAGCCCCCTCAATCCACCGACCTAACCCCCTGCGATTTCTGTCTCTGGGGTAAATTAAAATAAAGTGTAAAAGATAAACCCACAAACCCTGGAAGAACTAAAACAAAATATCCACCAGGAAATTGCCAGCATTTCTCTCTATGAACTACAAGTGATGAATATTTTCCCAAGGAAGTGCTAAAAATATGTGGACAATGATGGTGGCCAGTTTCAACATCTTCTTTTATAAACATGGTAAGTAAAGCCTTTAAAAGTAGTTTTAAAAATGTTGTATGGTTTCATTCGCACCTTTCTATGATAGCAATGAGCACCAAGGATGCGGACAGAAAAAACACCATGCAGCCGATTTATACTTTTTTGACTCACTTGTTTTTAAGTATTTTTAAAATGTAAAATGGTATTTTATAAAACAACTGAAAATACGATCAGCTACTACATACATCATAATATTAAATTATACTTGATACTAATAAACATAATATTTAAGCAACAATAGTGCATGTTAGGAAATTGTCTTCTTGTAAATATACAGGATGGAAGGTAACCTGTTATCATCCTTGAGCAGGATAAAAATGGAAATGGCGTGTTATTTATGGACGCTCTTTAACTGCTGTGGTTCTTAGCATCCCATTCTATACTGGGTGTGAAAGACCACTTAAGTTTGCTCAGAGGCCTCTCTTATCAGGCTTGAGGTTCTTTTACGTGCCGTAAATCTACGACACGGGACCAACAGCTTTACTACCCTTCCAAAGGAAGCCATGCTAAGGATTTTTACACCCGAAAAAATTCATCGTCCTGCGTCGAGTTTGAACCTGTGACCTTGGGTATATGAAGCTAGCATGGTAACCATTACATCACGGAGGGCGACTTTGAGCAGGATGACTCTTTGTAATTGAATAAAATAAAAAATCTTAGTGTAGTTTTGCTGCTTTTAAAGTAGTTTTTGAGAAAAAAAAAAAGAAGCAAAAATTGTTTAATATTAATTCTATTTTAAATGAACAATTTACAAAACAAGTATTATTTTAAAAATTTCTTAGAGAAGATTGGAAGATAAGTATTTTCTGTATGTTAAATAGATTTTGAATAAAAACAATTCACAGTGTTAATATCATTATAAGCTTTTGAAATTCGTCTCATGCGAATCTACATTGTTAAACACAAAGATTGCACAACATGACAACTCTGTAAGATAGAAATGCACTTCAGCTGTTTGATTATTGCACTTATGTTTTTTAAACAGCAGATAATGAGTACAAAATGGCTGACTTTACTTATGCTGAGTTTCTAGAAGTGCTTGCACATTTACATCTATGGTGAAACACATCATAATATGGCAGCTATGGCAAGAATTTGCCAAGAAAGATTTCCAAATAGATGAGCACCACATCATAGGATATTTTTTTCAGTTGAAGAGTTCTAGAGGAATCAAAAGGACAGAGAGTGCTTAATACTAATTTATTATGCTTTCATACATTCTCGCTATGGGGCTATATTATGGGGTAATGCACAGAAAGAAACAATGCAAAGAATATTTATACTGCAGCAGCACACCATTAGAATAATAATGTAAACTTAAAAAGGTGAAAGTATTATATATTAATATTTCCTGTCCTGTAACAATCAAATTAAAAACATGAAAATACACACACATAACATATCAAAACAAAATTATTAAGTAACAAAGCTGTAGAAAATAAAATTATAGATTTATACAATCATTTGCCCACTCAAATAAAATGGAAAACAGAAGAAAACTTAACCTTAAAGCAATTAAAAAGTATTTTATTAGAAAATGCACTTTACTCAATTGAAGAGTATTAAATGTTAATAAAAAGATTATAAAATGTATATTGTATATCTGTACCCTCTGATTTTTTTAGTTCTTTATGTAAATATTCACATACCCATGTTATTATCTAGTATACTTTTTTATCGATTTGACAAACCTTGTAAAATATCTTACAACTGGAGATAATAAAGAAATGAAATGAAATATCTCATGTTGAAGGAGTAACCAAAGAAATTTTGCACAACAAGAAATATTTCACTTGATGGAGGAAGATCCTGAAGCAGTAACCGTGGTATAGCTCATACTTTCAGTGTATCCCATTGGATTGTTTTGAGAATATTAAAAGAAGTTCTAATTGATTTTCTGTTCTTATTTTGCTTTAATTACATATTCAAAGAGTTTTATAATTCAAAAAGAAAAGCAGCACATTCATGTAGTAACTCATTTTTCAATCTTTTATTTGCCTTTATACTTGTAACTGTTCATATTAATAATTTGTGCAATATTATAAATATTTCGTCAGTTCCACAAACCATATATTTAGATTACATGTTTAGCTTTTGGTTTATTTGCATACTAGAAATATCTATTTGTTCATTGCATGAGCAGCACAAGCTGAAGAATTAAAAGTTAGCCTTTTGAATGTAAAGTGAATCTGTTGAATTTGCTATGCAGCAGTATTGTGCAAAATGAAGAAGTAATTATCTCAAGAATGGAAAGCTTTATGGAAAAAATCTGATGTGTTCCATTCACATGACTTTCTTTACTTCTTCTGCAAACAAACTATTCTTACAAAAGATTATTCATAATATTTTAATCACATCGGCTGATCGAGATAAACGCTGCAGAATTTATCTTATTATTTGCTTCCTTGTACATAGAGGGGAAATAAGGGAATATGTACTATGTTAAAGCAATAGTCAAATATTTAAAACCTGGTTGCTTTGCATGGCCAGCTGTGAAACAAAAAAATGAAACGAAAGGCAACTTCCCGTTTATGAAAAATTATGTAGTTTAAAACTGAACGGCAATGGTCAACTCTACACAAAAAAATATATATATGACAGTATCTACATTTATATGTAATATCCTTATAGTTTAGCAGTCATGCAAAATTTATGCAGAATGAAGAAGTCTTCAGAGGCTATTCCCAGAATATTCAAGATATCATGTAAGCACACATGCAGGAACGCACACACACAATGACTTCTCTAATTTTTTTTTATTCAAGATCCTCAAAACGTGTATTTCTGATGAAATCTCAGTATCAAATTTTTGGGTAGTATACAATACCTTCTCTACATGCTATGTACATAGTATGTATTGAGAAAGTAAAAATGCAGCTATGATAGTTTTATTTACTTCAGAAGTGAGCAAAAAGTGATTATGGACAGTTTGCAAATAATTCTTTAATGGGTGATTAAGCAGATTTGTAATACTAGAACACTGTCTATTAGGTGGAACCAGTTTGATATTGAAATCATTGAAAATTATTTTCAATTTATTAAATGCCTTCAGATGAAATGTTAACTTACAATCTCTTTTCTTTGAGTCATGCAGCTTTTAATTTGCAGTTAACTTTAATAATATTTTGTCTCTTATGTTCATTTATTGCTTTTGTTATAAATTTCTGGTTAAAGCTGTTCAAATTTCGTACATGCTTTAAATGATCTATCTTCTTAGTGTAGCAACTATTATCTGACAACACAAGTTCCATTATATGGTTCTTCTTTTCACAAGGATGGACATCTGCCATTAATAAATGTATAAACCCTCGTAGGTACTTATCTAAACAAGGTGAGGTTGCTTAAGTTTATATTAATCTATGAAATATGGCATATTAATGTTCTTTACGGTTCAGATTTTTGTGTTATTATTATCCACATATGTTGATTTTCTATATATGCCAAATCCTAAACTATCTTTATTTTGCATAATCTTTAAATCCAAGAATGGCAACTATCTACCTTTTACTATTTCAGCAGTGAACTGTATTGATTGATCCTGTAAATTTTAATGCACCCTGGGCTCATTTCTCTGGAACCATTACAAACCTCCACATACTGAAAGCACACCTTGAAGAAGTATGGAAATGCTTGTCACCCGTGTTTCTAAATTGCTTATGTACAGGTCAGCCAGTAAAGGGCAGCTCCTTTTTTACCTTAGTTTGTTCTCTGGTAAAATTAGATAATTGTTACTTATTAGGGTTTCCCCCTAGACTTTCGTTTTAGTGAAGATCATTAAAGGCCAGTTTTGTGTGATAAAAATTATGAACAATTTTCCATGCAAATAGAATAGTTTGTAATGGGTGGGGGGAAATGTTTTCAGAAAATCTTCGTGTCACTTTTTTAAAAGAAAGTGAACTTAAAATTCTAAGTTTCATGGTTATTCAAAATTTCATTTTTGAGTAATGCTTTTTCTAAATATTTTTAGAGGAAAGGTTTAGTGTATTTCTGATATGATATGTCAAATTTTGGTTGGAGACAGAATTTTCTTTCCTTAAATAAGTATGTCATAGAGAAAGCAATTAGGTTTTATATGCATTTTTAGAGTCCAGCAAGAAATGGCAGTAGGTGATTACTATATTTTCTTTTTCTTTTTTTTTTATATTTTGTTTGAATGTATTAAGTAATGCAGTTTTAATTCTTTCAGCTGAGAATGTCTGACAGTGGAGATTGTGGTGGCGGAGGTGACAGTGGTGGAAATTTTACTAGTGATCACTGCAGCCGTCGTCATGCGAGTTATAATGGAACAGATGGAGGTGGAGATGGGGGAGGAGATTATGGAGGATTTGGTGACTGGGGTGGTGATAATGATGGAGGGTCCAGAGGGGGAACAAGATATAAGAAAAAGAAGAAGAAAAATCCTCAGAATGAATGCTGTATAATTATATGACACTCTTGGTGATGTGTGAGCATGCAAGTTTTGAGGTGTTACTTTGTGAGAATCCATTGCTTCTCAAGACTACATCATGCTTATTGCTTTAGAGGATAAAAAGAGTGCCAGTGCAAATAAACATTAAAACTGCTATCTAAATATGAGAGATATTTTTTTCAGAGGTATAATACTGGAAAGTTTAAATAACAAATAATTAGAAATAAATCTAAGTAACTAAATAATAGACAAAAGGCCATCCTTCATGGTCAAGCTCTACTGTATCTTAAATTCTAAGGGTCACAAATTCAAGTGTTCTTGGGCTAAGTCACCTGGGTAAGTTTCCTTGTTTCCCTTATCCTGAGAAGAGGAATGTCGCTAACTCCAGGGCAAATGCACCCCAACTCATTAGAGTATAATTTCATCCTTTAATATAACATATACCTACCCAGTCAAAAGCAATTAAATGAGAAACACAAAAAAAAAAGAAAAAAAAATGTGTTCCCTTCACATGACTTCCTCTACCTATTCTTAGCAAAGCTTATTCTTCTATTTCTTGTTCGTCAAGATAAACATTAACAGAAGTGGTTCCTATTACTTATTTTCTCGTAGGCACTAGAAAAGTATGGGAATGACCTAGGCTTAAGCAATAGTTAAATCTTTAAAGTGCCGGTTGCTATGATGGTGTTGCAATTTGTTTCTTTTTGCAAGGCCAGAATAAAAAATTAAAAAAGAAAAGGAAAAGAAAAATGAATGATAATTTTCCATTTGAGAAAAGAAGTATTGGTAAATTTAAACCAATAACAACGAATGTCTCAAAAATAGTTAACTCCACAAAAAATGTATTCAACATAAACTGTGAGTTTTAACAAGATCTACTGTAATCTTTTGTCTCTTATGGTTTACCAGTTATGCAAAAGTCATCCAGATTGAATAGGATTTCAGAGACTGTTTTCAGGAAATTCATGATATACATTTTATTTGTCATGAAATGTCTTAAACCTATGGCATTATTAATTTAAATTTTAGAGCCATTTTTGAGAAAATCAAACTTTTTGAAACTTTTTCAAAGTAAAGGTTAGTTCGGGTGGGGGGGGGGAGATTTTCTTAAAATCTTCATGTCACAACCTTGAAAGATGCCAAAATTAAATATCAACTTTAGTATTTAACCAGATTTTGTTTTTTTCTGTTTAGGGGACCTCAAAACATTATTTCCAGTGAAATCTCAGCATTAAAGTTTTGGGTGGAATGCAATTGTACATGGTAGAGAGAGTAAGAAGGCTTATGTGAGTTTACTTCTCAACAATTCAAAAAACTTTGTACTGCACTGCAGTCAATTGGAAATTCTTCCTGTATCAAATAAGAACAATTCATAACAGAGTTTATAATATAAAATAAAAGGGTGAAAATAACTTTTGGCAACTATATAGAATATGTACGTCAATTACTTCCATAGCTTAGTGATTTAAATAGTTTGATATTTAGCTGTTGAGGGATTACTCATCAGATTAACATGTGGCAGTATTTTTTGATTCCATGGCTGGTTATTTCATAGATCTCAGGTAGTTGCTCATTTTCCTATGCCATATAGTGAATGAGTACAGTAATATAAAATAACATAAAAACTTCCCACCCATAAGTAATAAACAGACCTTGTACATATTTACTTTCTCAGGCACATATGTACATAGTAGATAGAGAAAGTATTGTATTCCACACAAAAATTTGATACAAAGATTCAAACAGAAATACATGTTTTAGGGTCTTCTGAATCCAAAGAAGCAATTTTATGAAAAGATCCATGTGTGTCTTTGGACAACATAACTCAAAAACAAAACGTTGGTTAAATGTCAAACTTAGTATTTAAGTTCAGTATCTTCCATGGATCCAAGATGATTTTCAGGAACCCCACCCCAACTACATTTTTCAATAATTTTGATTTTCTCAAAAATGGCTCTAATGATTTTGATTAAAATACCATACACTTAATATATTTTTATGACAAACAAACTGCATATTTGAATTTTCTGGGAATAGCCTCTGAAGACCTCTTCATAATACACTTTTGTATAACTGGTAAACCCTAAGAGAAAGATAAAAAGTTAGTACACAAAGGATGTAGATCTCGTTAAAACACACAATTTATGTTGTAGAATTTAATCTTTACTGAGATATTCCATGTTTTAGCTACTATAATTTTTCTCAAATAGGAAGATATCGTTCTTTTCACCTCTCTTTTTACTCCTGGCAAGCAAAGAGAGCAGAATTTTAATTGTTTCACATAGCGCCTGGCTTTTAAAAGATTTGACTGTCCCCTCAGCCTAGTGCATTTCCTTATACTTATAAAGAAATAAGTATTAAGACCAATTCTGCTAATGTTTATCTTGATTAGCATGATGTATATAAAAGAATAATCTTTTGAAACAAATGTGTGGAATGGCTAGAGAAAGTTATGTGAATGGAAAGTGAAAGATTTCTTGTTGTGCACATTTCTGACGTTTTGCACAAAAAGGAATCTTTCTTTTCTACTTACAAGGAAGCCAGTAATAAGACTATTTCTGCTAATTTTTCCTTAATTAGAATGAAATAAATAGAAGCATAAGTTTTTTTAACAATAATTTGTTGCAGGGATATAGAGAAAGTCATGTGAATGGAACACATCAGATTTTTTGGAAAAAGGTCCAGTGTGTGTGTGCGTCTGTGAACAGCATAGCTCAAAAACGAAAAGACCGTAGAATACCAAACTTGGTATTTAAGTTTGATATCTTCCAAGGAGACGACACGAAGATTGTCAAGAAAATACCCCCACCCCCAACTACCCTTTATGTTGAACTTTATTCGAAAATCAACATTTTCAAAAAAATGGCTCTTACGACTGACTAAAATATTGTATATTAAAGATATTTACCTGACAAATAAAATGTATAATTTGAATTTTCTGAGAATAGTCTCTGAAGACTACTTTATTCTGGATTAGTTTTACAGAATTTTGTGTAACTGCTAAACTGTAAGAGATGGACAAAAGCATGCCACACAAAAAATGTAGAGCACGTTAAAACACACAATTTATGATACATACATTTCTTTCGTGAAGTTGATCGTTTTTGAGATATTCCTTATTTTTAGTTTTAGCTTTGAAAAATTTCTTTTCTCATACACGAATTTGTCAACTCCTGTCCATACAAACAAAGGAAATTCAGTCACATAGCAACCAGCTTTTGACTATCACTTTAACCTATGGTACTCCCTTATTTTGCTTCTACTTACTTACAAGCAAGCAAGTAAGTAATAAGACTATTTCTGCTAATTTTTTTCTCAATTAGAATGAAGTAAATAGAAGCACAAGCTTTTTAACAATTTGTTGCAGACATGTAGTGAAAGTAATGTGAATGGAACACATTAGATTTTTTAGGTGTATTATTGAAAATAAAGGAAGTATGCATGTGGATTTCTTGAATTTTACGTAGGCTTTACACAACATGGAACTTCACTGAATGATGTGAGTATTTAAGTGTTAAGTTATGAACATTCTTTTAAGATTTCTTAATTTAGACTTTAGTATAGTAACATTCATTATGATTTATGGGGATAATACAAGGAGGCACATCTCCATCAGTAAACAAAGAAAAAGGAGACCACTTTTGGAAATTCTTGGTGCTTTGTCTCTTTAGCTAGCTTACAGAAAGTTCTCCAAGCAGAAATGAAAAATGTAACAAGCTTCTGTGCATATAAAGTAGCTATTTACTGTTTGTCCAACAGCTCAGAGCCTTGGCAGGAATTCAGGGAGTCAGCAGTTCAGTAAACAATCTTAAGTATACCCTGATACTTCTATTTATGCTTAAGGCAGTGGTATCAACTTTGGAATATATTTAGTCACTAGAATGGTACATGGAAGTCACTTAAAAGATCATCATAATGCTATACAAGTTTCATGGACATTTGTGCTTATGAAAAAGATGCATTCACTTTAAACAAGTGATCTGGACCAATTTTTGATGGAGAAGTAAGAATACAAATTACTACTGTTACCTCCCACACCCTAAACTATTCTTTACATGGAAATATTTTGAAAAGATTTATTTTCTCAAAGAGGGCTTTTGTTTAAAAAGTGTCTGAAATCTTCTTCATTCTGGAAGACTTTTGCACGATTGGTAAACTTTGAAAGATCTAATCATACTACACAGCAGATGAAAAATCTGTTAAGCATACAATTATATTAAACACTTTGGACAGGGGGGGGGTGGAGTTAACCATTTCCAAGATATTCCAAAATATCCCTTGTTGTGAATTGAATTTTCAATTTAAACTTCCTTAAATATTTTTTTCCTCCTGCTAATGAAATAGAAGGGGATTTCAAAACAATCACACAGCAACCGGCTCTTATTAAACGATTTGACTCTTTATTTAGCCTACTTATTGCATTTTTTCCCTTGCATCTAGAAGGAAATATGTAATAAGACTACTTTTGTTAAGATGGTATGGAATGGGTTTTCAGTAAAAAAAAATTAAATTTTTGGATTTTCGTCTTATATGAGAGTATAAAGCTTTTTCTTCATTATGTTGATTGAATTACTTTGATATCCATCCTAGAATTAGCTTAATATTAAAATATGGATGGCTGCACACAATTCTGTCTGCTTTGCTCAAATTGTCACTGCTACCTGTCAAGTTGTCATTCAATTCTTCCATTTCATGCTTTTCACGTCTGCCACTGTTACTGAGGAGGATCACAAAAGTCTAGGGGTAACATGTTAGCCTCTGGTTTCTAAGATCGTAGGTTCAAACCTGGAGAGGGTGATGGTTTTTATGGAATGTAAAAAATGTTTGTTAAAGCCATTGATCCCAAGTCGTAGATTTGTTGCATGTAAAAGAACCACAAAAATGATAAAGAGGTCTCTGAGAAAAATTAAGCTTTATTTCATGCTAGTATAGAATGAGATGTTGAGAACTGCAGCAGTTAAAGAGTGTACATAATTAACCTCAAGTAAATTTAGATGAAGAGGCTCAAGAGTGCAAAAAATAAGCGTTATGAACTCTTAAATGAAGCAAAACAGTTCAAACAAGCAAAAGTATGATAGAACTGAAAAATGAAGAGGATTCTGATGAACCAAGGCCTCTACTGATGTTTTAACTTTAGAGCTCATTTCCCGCTAGTTAAGGAACATTTTTTCATTTGTTAATACTTTGATCTGAAATTCTTGGATCTTTCTGTTAGTGATTATATACACTTAAATAAGTATTTTAAAAATGCTTAACATTTAGCAAAATTTTTAACAAAAATGTGCTCTAAAATGTGGGGACAATTGTTACAAGAAAAAAAATCTGGTCTGAAAAGTTTCCGGCCTCAACATGAAGATGGCTTCCCTCGTAAATAAAAGCTAGTGAATTTTGTTGTTCATCTGTTGACAGTTACTCATCCAAGTTTCAGCCATTTTGGACTCTGTTGTTATGTAACAGTCGTTTGAATGAGGTGATGTGATTGGTTTTATGAAAATGGACAAAATCGAGTGTCAAGCTGTCATTAAATATCTGTTTTTGAAAGGCAATACGCCTACACAAATCAATGATGAGTTGGATTCTGTGTATGGGGACTCTGCACCATCATTTACCTCAGTGAAATTTTGGGCAGCTGAATTTAAACGTGGCCATAAGAGATTGGAAGGCGATGAATGTTCAGGACGTCCAAAAACTGCAACTACCGACGAAACCATCGCCAAAGTTCACCAAAAGGTGCTAGACGACCACCAAATTAAAGTGAGAGAAATAGCACATAGCAAGGCGTGTTTGTCACATATTAAATCAACATTTAGACATGAGAAAGCTGTCCGCACGTTGGGTGCCACGTCTGCTCAGATTTTATCAAAAACTTATTGGAATGAATATTTCCAATGCTGTGTTGGCGCAGTTTAGGCGCAATAAATCTGAGTTTTGGCGCCGAATGATTACTGTAGATGAAACTTGGATACACCATTATATGTCCGAAACAAAAATACAGTTCAAACAGTGGACTGCAAAGGGGGAATCGGCTCCAAAAAAGCAAAAACTTGTTTTTTCGGCTGGGAAAGTGATAGTGACTGTTTTTTGGGATAGTCATGGATTTATTTTAATCGATTATCTTCAAAAAGGAAAAACCATTACAGGAGCATACTATGCATCATTACTTGCCAAGCTGAAAGCAGAACTTGCAGAAAAAGAAAATCCAGCTTCACCAAGACAATGCACCGTCTCACACCTCAGCGCTTGCAATGGTGAAAATCCACGAATTACGGTTTGAACTGCTTGACCATCCACCTTACTCACTGGATCTAGCCCCAAGCGACTTCTTTTTGTTCCCTCATCTGAAAATTGTGCTCTGAGGACAGAGATTTTCATCAAATGAAGAGGCAATCACCTTCATGAACAATTACTTTGCAGAGAAAAATGCTGAGTACTGTTTGGATGTGTTGCAGAGATGGAAGCATACCTGGGGGAAGTGTGTAGTTACATGGAGACTGTTGAAAAATACAAAATCTGAAAAAATGTCTTGTATCTTTATTAGGTCGGAAACTTTTCATATCACCCTCGCATTTCAGCTATTATAAGGATATTACTCCTACAAGCTGTAAATATTTTAGCTTTCTATTTTTAACTACTAAAAAAATTTTCCTTAGATATGATACATTTTAACATTGTCAAGATAGTTATTTCCCCTTAATGTTTATCTCAATTAGTATCAAGCAGACAGAAGAATAAGCTTTTGTAAGAATATTATGATAGAATAGTACAGAAAGTCATATGAATGTAGTACATCCAATGTTTTATTTGGGACATTGCAGAGACTCAGTTTTAATACACTATTATAAAAATATTATAATAGAACCTGAGAAAGCATCCAAGTATGAGAACTTACAGAGTGCATAAACTCAGAGTACGTTTGTAGCATAAGCTGCAGCCTCAGCATTAGAAAAATAGTGGAAATGTTTATAAACACGCTCAAGACTGCTTTCCCTGTCCTCTTCAGTCCCCTGAGATCATGAGCTGCTGGACAGACAATTGTTAAAAATATGTTCTTTTGCCAATATCAAATAGAACCACAATCGATCCTTACCTTTAATAAGTTTATTCTTGTTGGTTGCAGCAATATTTTTGTTTCATTCAAATATCTAAAAACCTGCCAAATAATATACATTTTAACCACTCCCGTAAACTTACTGGCTGGAATTTAAACCAATATTTTCTGAGGTATGGCAGTCAGAAATGCTTTAAATGCCTGATGAACAGGTTAAATCTTTACCTTCATTAGAATCTCCATGTGTAATTCTACCCATTGTTGATCTGTAAACTCATTTAAAGAGATACACGTTTATGACAGTTCGGCAGTACTACTTTCAAAACTTCATTTATATGTTTTTCAGGAGCTGTAAGAAGAAACAATATAAGTGAAAGTGCACATTAGCTATGGAAAAAGGGATGAGCATAGAAGAAATAAAATTATACAAACCTTGTATCAGAGAATATGATTTAATGCACTCACTGTATAAGAAATTAAAAAAATTCTGATCCTGTGTGATGGCTATTTATGAAGCCATGTTTAGTTCTAAATAAACTATTAACATCAGAACAATGTCTCACTGAGTGCCAGCTGCTATATGCTATATATGGAAAATAAAAGTGAAATGTGTATAACCATGACAATGGCACACATTATATGTATATTGTGTGTGATAAAATAGATATGAAAGGCAATAATAGCATAAAACAAAGTGCATAGATCAAACACAAATAATATTTCAAACAAAACATCTCTCATTGCATCAGAAAATTATAAGAATCGTGATAAGAAGAAGACATTTTCTAAACACACTGTCTTGAACCTTGGACTTGTACATTTGTGGAGGCAGTTTGCTTTTTGTTAATAACACTATGTCACACTAATTTATGAGGGAATAGTTTTGGGAGCTGTGCTTTCATTTTCAATCTTCAGATCACAAAAACTGTACCATACTTACAGTCCTAAGAGATATGAAGCATTTGACTGCATGAAGTGAGCAACTAAATCTGGACCATGCTGTTATTATTATGCTGCTGTTAAGACTGCATGAAATTGAACATTCACTAAACATGAACTAAACAGAAATCTGCCATTAAAAATTTCTTTGCTTTTATTGGCTGAAGTAATATGCTTATTGGCATGACATGAAAAAGTATTGAGTATTTGTTGCGAGAACAAACAATGCAATACAGTATCTTGACTTCTGAGAATCAAAGGCAAACCATCACAAGTAATCAGTTTCCAGGTAGAAAGTAATAAGTCTGTTTCAAAGTTTTTATTTGCAAGACTTTTAGCTAAGATAGAGATGATTGTTTCTCCGGTATGGAATTACCATGAATTCTCTGCAAGATTTCAATAAAATGAATAGTCTGCAACAATGGTACAAGAAACTGATACAATTAAATATAAAATGTGCTGGCAAACAAAACTTAATTTGAAATCTATACTTCATACTTTTATCAAATACTTTTTTGTACTCATACAATCGCACATATAACTAAATGCTTTACAATTCAGTACCACAGTCCTCTTGTCAGAAACAATGCTTTCTTGACATTTTTCCGGAATCTCAAAATCTACAGTATGCAGAGCCACCAAAATTGTATCGCACCATTCAAATCCACTATTGGAGCCAATTTCTTCCCATGTTTTGGTGATTTTTCCATCATTTTATGTATATGTTGCTGGATAACCTACAAAAGTGTATTTCAGGTATACCCTCATCATAAATGATGGGAATTCATACACATTCATACCAAGTGTTCTCAACTTCTCAGTTCCATGGAATTATTTAGCTCACAATCAGTGAAAATGAACGAGATTACCTATTGTGAAACTTGCAAATCATAAACCAAATAAGCCAAGCTTTTGTGGTGTTCAGTCGTTTATTAAAACTTTCGGCTTATGCTTGAACTTTGAAATTGGCCTGAAACATAGTAACAGTGCTTCACTCTTCTAAGAGCTTTATATTTGATCATATACGTGCAAAACATAAGCAAAAAAAGTATAAATGAAATAAAATTGTATGCCAACTATGAAATTCTGTCAGGACCTCAACCAAAAAGGTGTAAATGTAAAAAATATAAACATTTTACAGTACTTCCTCAGCTTGCTTTGCTGCAGAGCCCTTGCCCTCTCTTAGTTTTCTGATTCTATAAGTATCTCCTCCCCTTTGTCTCCTTTTATCTTTTGACCCTTACTTTCCTGATCCAGTTTTCTTTAGTCTTGATTAAAATTTCCCTGCCCCTTAATTTTGCTTTCTATTTGTCCCATTTAGCTTACCATACATTTTTGCTCCATTGAGCTAATTTCTTGGATTCTACTAAATGGCGTACTACTCTCTCTTCAACCACACACAAACTGCATACTCCTGTTTCACTTGCTCTTAATTTAAGAAACACAGTTCCTGTTCTCATCCCTTCCCTCTCCTGTCAGTTGCAGTTGTCACAAAAACTGCCTTCCTCATTTCTTCCTCTTAAATTCAGGTGTCTTACATTCCTAAATTTACCAGTACTTTCTCTACCTCATTCCATCAACTGTTTTTATCTGTCAAATTTCTTTGCTGATCCACGCATATTCATAAAATATTTCCCTCCTCTTTTGCCAGAGCTTTAAACCAAAAATGTAGGATTCTTTCCAAGATTAACCATTTTCTCTTTGTCTCTTCTATTTCTAATAGTGCTACTTCCCTTGGCACTGCTCTTATTAGTCCTAATAATGATTATAACTAGAAAATGAACATAGATTCAAGATGGCGCTAGTCATAAAATGTTCATTCCCTTCTCTTGATCTTCACAGAGCAAACAGTAAAATACTGTGGAGTTATGCCAATCAGCCATCCAATTGCACATATAAAAGTCTGATTTATATATATATTATGACTAAAATTACTACACTAACTACCAGAAAATCCTCCATAACAGTTTTTAGATTACTCATAGGCCATTAGTGCCTTAACAAACAGCTATATTGAATTGACATAGCAAAATCTCCTCTAAGTCCTTTCTTAACTTAAAGAGAAGATATGGTGAGAAACCACTAACTCCACTGCCCAGCTTTCGAACTTCACATCAAAATACTGGAGTACAAGAGAGAGAATGACTTTTCTGCAAAAACAAAACATTAGATATCACCAACCATATTAATGCAATTGTTGACCCTCCAACTTTATAGTTAATAGGTATATTGACCACTAACCCAATAAAGGCTTATTATAAATGTTAGCAGATACATAGGAGCATACACAAGATAGTCAAATGCTTTGCATATACCTGCCTAATATTGCATACTTTTTTTATAGGTTCATAAGAATTGCACTTAAAAATGTGCTGCTTAAAATATTGGAAAATTCAAATGATAGCAAATATCTCAGGAATACTCTGAAAAAAAAAAATAATAGTCACAAAATATACACTTTAATGAGCTACATATTTTAAGTAAGTTTTTGATTCTCTCTCATGATTTCTGAGTTATACAAAATTAATGTGCATTTCATAAGAATGAAGACAACTACATATTTTGTTTACAGAAAGCTAATGTGTAATTCATTCCATATTTTACATTCAAATATTTAAAACACATATTTTATTCAAAATTGTTAAGAACCATAATACAAAAACTTTTTAATGTATATGCTTGTTTAGAGATGCTTCATCTAGCAACCTTAAACATTATCCACCTGAAGTATAAAATTTAGTGTTTAGCTGAATTTACATTTCTCTCTTTCAAATGCACGTGCACCCATTAAGAGTTTATTTGGGAATCTCAAAATGCATATTTCTGCAAAATATTAAAATTAAATTTTTGTATGGAATGCAGAGAAAATCACTTCAGCCTTAAGGAGCTTTGCTGTATAAACCCCTATATTTAATTTAAAATGCATTTCATTTGTTTGAATCCCTTGAAATTGCTAGTATGATTTATACATCAAATCATTCAAGATATGTAAAAACACAAATATAGTATGATGCTTTATCTTTTGGATCTTGTAATAAAGTTTTGTGAGATTACAAAAAGTTGTGCACTGAATTGGAATAAGATACGGATGAAGAGGACCTGGTACCAAACCTTATATTTGTTATATCTATACTCCAAGCGGAGGCAGCCCCTCAGAAGGAGGGGTGAGGTGAAAGGATATGCTGGGCAGTTGGAACTAGGAGCATCAGCACAACAATGACAGGGTTCCTATGGTTTTCATATAGAAGCACCCAACAGCCAGGCCAGAGATCCAGCTGCACAGGGTCCAATGCCCCCACCAGAGTGGTCCTCACTCTGGCAACCAGCTGAAGCCGGAGTCACAATCAGTAACCGTTTTTTCTAACATGCTGCCCGAGCACCATCGCCGACTCTTCCAACTCTGACAGAAACCAACAAGATGAAGCATGAATAAAATGGCAATGGAAATGACATGGAGGGACGTGAAATTTGGGGGATGGAAGAAACCTACCAAGTATTTGCCTGGCGACTTGGGGCAATCCCCAAAAGACCCTTGGGTGGTAGGCCAGCCATGGGGATTGAACCCACAGCCTCCCAAATGTGGGTCACAGACAAAATTGCCTGAGCCATCCCGCTTAGTACACTCGATTAGTAACACTTTCACAGAGTTGGAAAGTGCTACCACTCTTTCATCCCACTTCAGACTTTATAGAACCACATTTGTTATACTCTTCTCAAACTCTATTATTTTTCCCCACTTAGATTTATTACAATATTATAAACATAGCATCACTGTTTATAATATACAGCAATAGTTGAGTATGTCTGACAGTTCACAGTTGTACATCACAATGAGTAACACTTGACATCTGTCATGAATTGTAAAGTAAAATAACACTCCTGTCTAGAAATATGTTTATGGTTTCCACAGTCTGAGTAATCCATCCTCACTGTAGGAACACAACAAGTTCTGATGTGGATGGTGAGCTACACCAATAACATCTTTTTCATGGACCTGAAAGTTTCAAATGGTGAATTATCAAAATTGACCTATAGTTGACCTCTGAATTTAGGTTACTATTTTTATATCAACAAATAAATCTAAAACTAGTCAAATATCTTCACATCTTACATAAAATTTACATGTATGGAAGAGTTTCTGTGGTGCCTAAAAAGCCTATTTTGACCATTGCACTTATTTTAAATGTTTACAGCCTAAACATTCCTATTTTACCATTTGTGTTGTTTACATTTTTTTCATGCCACAAATAAAGATAAAGAGTTGATACCATGGGTTTGATTTTATTTAAATACCATATTTATCCAAATACAAGATGTTTTTTTCCAAAATATTAATGTTCAGAACTGAGGGTTGTCAAGCATTCATGATATGTTTTCCGAATACCATGCGAGAGAAAAGTTTCAAACTTTGTAGGTATGGCAGTGGCAAATCCTGGGGGAATGCATTAATGCCAGGTGGCAATGTATGCGGTACATTTTGTGTGTTTCTTTTTGCACCAAAAAATTAGCTGTTAATGAGCCAATGAGCATTCTCATAGGAAAAAAGATTACTAATCTGAGAGTAAAATAAAGAACTTCCTTTCACATCGGTAGTTGCATGTTAAGTTGTATTGGAGTCAAAGGTTAAGCAGAAAGAGAGAGATTAGCTGGATGTGTCCCCTCCTCCCGCTGCACATATGCAGGTACATTTGCGTTTTCTCTTCTACCTTTCTGTGTTGCCCACATATTGTGGATTTACGAGCAAATTCAAATTAGGTAAAACGTTTACAATATATTATATTAAGAATGTTATTTTAATAGAAAATAGCATCCATAATCATCATTACAGCTACACTACCATCACTGCCGGAGTCATGTTCTACCATCACACACATTCTATGCATCTCCATACTCCTCTTTCCGTCTCTTTTCTGTTCAAAACATGAATTTATATACAAATTCAAATTAGATAAAGTGTGTTATGATATATAACGTAAGTATGTTGTCTTTAAAAAATAGCACCCATATCATCATTACAGCTATGCTGCCATTACTGTTGTCGTCACATTATACCATCGCATACATTCTGTACATCTCCGTACTCCCCTCTTCGTTTCCCTGCTGCTCAAAACATGAATGCACAAATTTGAATTAAATAAAAAGTGTTATGATGTATTATATTAAGTATGTTGTCTTAATTGAAAATCACATCTACAGTCGCATTGTAGATAAGTCGTCACCACCGAGCACATACATACCAGTAGATTTTCATTCTTCCTTATCCATCTCTTCCTCGCTCAAAATGTGAATTTCTGCACAAATTCAAATAAAGTAAAATTTATGATCTGTTATATTACGTATGTTGTCTAAATATAAAATCATATCCATCATTTCTGTTACAGCCTCACTGCCTCTGCTACTGCCACCACTACTGCTGTCACGTTCTACCATCACACATAGACTATATTTCTCTACTCCCTTCTCCATCTCGCATTCAAAATGTGAATTTCCGTAGAAATTTTAATTCAGTGGGAAAAAAAAGGAGCAGACTTAATTGGTTCATGTGCCTTAGTTTTGTTCAAAATATATAGCAAAACTTTAAATTTCATTTAAAAATTAAGTTATGTCTTCTTTTTATGTAGATATGCTAAATTCTAAAATTAAGTTCTGAAAAATGGAGGTCATCTTGCATATGAGGTTATCTTTTATTCGGATAAATATGGTACTTTTTAATAGTCTGGTTTTAGGAATGGGACATTCTGGGAAAAGGGCTGTTTTTAATGCTTTAGAAGGTAGATTCATTCATTTTGTAGAAAGCGAAACAAAATATTTGCATCAAGTATGCCATTCTTTGGTATTGGTTGGTGATTGCAATATGGCATAAATCCCCTTCAAATGGCCCACTTACCACTGTTTCATGACTCACATACTTTGTTCACTTAAATAACCGTTGATATACACACATTTGTAAGATTATCACCTCCTTTGCTTTTAAAATGTATATGAAACAGTTCTTTTACACTGCTGTTCTTAACAATATATTGTGTTTTGAAAAAATACTTTGGGGATTGGTAGTTTGGTTTACTTTATTTATATCAGTAGTGTATGGTGATTTCAACTGAGTTCTATTCACTTAGTTTTGAGGGTTCTCTTCAACTTTATAAGCTCATAATATCTATTACCAAACTAACTTTGTATTATAAAGATATAATAAATGCTTCTAGATATAAAATAATTTGTGAGTTTATTGTTTTATTACTGTCCAATTTTTAATGCTTAGTATTTAATTTTATTTTTAAAATATTAGAAACTAGTAATACATTTTGGATACACAAATGTAATGTTAAGTTCATGGAAACTGTATCTCTAGCTACCTAAAGTTTATGCCTTTATTCCTATTGTTATATTATTGAGAAGCTATTTTAGGTGTCTAAAGCTTGGCTTTTAAAGATCTGAAAATCCAAGATCTACTAATAAGGTATATTAATAGCACAAATAGCAACATCTATGTTTATGAGCATTAAGCTTGTTTAATATATATACATATTTTATTGTAACCAGCAGTGACACCAATAAGAGTGGGGAACATGTTGTGGGGGACCAAGAGGGCCTCTACAATGATATATCAGGGCAGAAATCAAGCAGTGACCTGACCAATTATTTTGGGAGGACAGGCGTTTCACAAACCAACTCAAGTCCTCATGACTCCCAGGGAACAACTCAGTTGTATTTTACAAGGGTTAGTCTATAAGTAATGCCTCCTATTTTTTTTCTCCTGAAGTAAGTTAAGTAAACAATTTGAATTTGGCGCAATTCCTTAAACCTTCTTCTCCACTCTACTGTAATAGTAACTTCATACGTCAACCAGTGGCAGTACTGCTTGCAAAATGGCTGACATCGATGTTCTTATTAGACAGCATTCTGTCATCGAATTCTTGAATGCGGAAGGTGAAATGCCCATTCACATTCATGAAACACTCACAAAGGTGTATGATGATGTAACAGTGGATGTCAGCATGATTAGAAGATGGGTCGTTGTAATGAGGCTGAAGGGCCAACTTTTGGCCGGTGGACAGCAGAGCAGCAGCCTCGTGACTGCAATGACTCCACACAACATTGAGCAGAGTAGATGAGACCATTTGAGCTGACCCCCGGATAACAATGGATGAATTGTCTCACACTATGTCCCTCAGTAAAGGCAAATGTAGTGACGATTATTCAAAGACTGGGATACTCAAAATTGTGTTAATTGTGGGTATCTGAATATTAACCAAGCAGAGACAGTATCAAAAATAAAATTTCTTCCCCAGACCTATGCCAATGTGAAGTATATTGATACTTACATTGAGCGTTCGCTCCAGTTTTCCTGAGGCTGTAGAGAAACAATAGAGCACCAGATCCTCACCCACACAGTAGATCCATTCACCACGTGGTGATAATGTACAGCACACAAAGTCTCCACCTTCTCGTTTACCACTGGAGAATGATCTTACAATCTGAAACAGGATTTTAAGGATTTGAATGTCTATATACATAATAAAGTTTAACCAAACTTTTTCTGGTCATTTTCAGTGTTAGGTGAATAATAGTAGTGTGTAATATGTGCTATACTGAAGCAAAAACTCACTTTTTCCAAAAATGAAAGGAGGAGGAGGGGAAAAAAATTCAGTTTCCTTTGAAATTGTTTAATGTTTTACCATATACTCTGAACATAAAATATATAATGCACACACTTTAATGTTAATATCTTAATAACAGTAAGAATTTTTAATTTGAAATAAATCATTTTTATTTTCTCTACACATACTATGTACATAGTGTTTGGAAAAGGTATTGTATTGCACCGAAAAATTTGATACCAAGATTTCACCAGAAATATATGTCTTGAGACCCCTTGATTCCAAAGAAAGCATTTTTAGGAAAAATTGTATCTTCCAAGGATGCGATATGAAATTTTTCAAGAAAATGCCCCCACCCTCAAATACCCTTTACATGGAACATTTTTCGAACATTTTGATTTTCTCAAAAACAGTTCTAATGATTTTGATTAAAATACCTTATTTATAAGATATTTTTATGACAAACAAAATATATATCTTGAATTTTCTGGGCATAGCCTTTGAAGACCTCTTCTTCTGGATGACTTTTGTATAATTGCCAAACCATGAGAGATATACAAAAGCTTACTGCACAAAAAATGTAATCTCATTAAAACATACAATTTATGCCATATACATTATTTTGTAGAGTTAACTGTTTTTGAAATATTCGGGATTATTGGTTCCAATTTTAAGGCACTTAAATTTTCTTAATGGAAAGACATCTTTCTTCCCATTTTTCGCTTGTTTACCCCTGGCAAGCAAAGAGATTAGAATTTCAATTGTTTCACATAGCAACCGACTTTTAAAGGACAAGACTATTGCTTTAGCCTTGCATTCCCTAATTTCCCTTCTACTTCAAGGAAGCTAGTAATAAGAGCACTTTAGGAATGTTATATACAAACAAATTGATAAATCAGCTGTGGCAGAACATTTTTAGAAATTTAATCATGAAATAAATCTAGATGTTAAATTATTAAAACACTTAAATGAACCCATAGATTTATGGTTTGGGAGAAGATATTTATATTAAAGAATAAAAATTATGCATTGAATATTGATATACTATAAATGGATTCTCTCACCAAATTTGCTTTGATTCCAGTAGTTAGCAATACCTTAGTACCCAATCCAACTAGTAGCAGTAACCATAACAATGTAAATAAACAAGATCAAAAAGAAAATGAGTTGACAATGGAATAGGCCATTTTATTGCGAAACTAGTCCTTGGATTTCAAAAAGTGGAGAATTGTTAAATTATTAATTGCTATATTAATATCAGTGACTTATACTTGGTCCAGAATAACTGAGAATGAAACTCATAAAAGAAAACATAAAGTAAAAGACTGAGATTTGATCTACAATAAGAAGAATATCAATCTATAGCTTCTGGGACAACTGTTTTCCCATGTTAATGTAATCATTCAAATTATTCTGTTCTGAAACATTTTCATTACAATACTTGCTAATAAAAGTCATATTTTTAGTCGGTGGAGTACCTGCTTGCTGTATAAGGGGTGCCAAGTTTGATTCCCGGCTGAGGAGTGAGATTTATTCTCTGGCAAGGTGTGTGGATGTGTATATGTGTGAGGAAAAGAGATAACATGCAAAAGCCCAAAGAAATAAATTCCAATGGGAACTGTCAATGATTTAAACACTACTGTTGAAGGCAATATGTTCCAAAGGTAAAAGGCTGCCAAGATAACTACTGCAGCTAAAGGCATGGAACAAAGCAAAACAAGACCCTACTCCCAAAAAATTATAATTCCTTTAAACATTATTTCCCCAATTATCTGTTCTGAAATTTCAGTCTCAACAAAATCCTATCCATGAACAGTTCTTTTCTGCATAATTGAGAGAGAGAGAGAGAGAGAGAGAGAGAGAGAGAGAGGAGAGAAGAGAGAGAGAGAGGTTGCCCTCCGTGGTATAGTGGTTACCATGCTAACTTCATGTACCCAAGGTCGCAGGTTCAAACCCGACGGAGGACGCCGGATTTTTGCAGATGTTCCCTTCAGAAGGGAAGTAAGGCCGTTGGTCTCCTGTCATAGATTTATGGCACATAAAAGAATCTCAAGTCTGATAGAGAGGCCTCTGAGCAAAATTAAAAATGGTCTTTCACGTCCGATTTAGAATGGGACACTGAGAATCACAGTAGTTAAAGAGGGTCCATAAATAACACAACATTTACATTTTAGAGAGAGAGAGAAATAAGGTTTTAGGGCACCAGCCTATGTAATTATTAATGCCCTAGAAAATAAGTGAGGAAAAAAAGCATAAAATAAAACTTCAGGCTAAAGGTCAGTGTAAAAGACACACACTAAAACGAATATTAAAATGTACGAGATAGTTCTCCGTAAAATAAAATACGAAAAACCCCAAGGTGGGTTAAAAGAATAAATAAAACTATATAGTGCCAAAGATGTAGAACACAATTAAAACTATATACGACCAATCATGTAGCACTTCAAATGAAAGATAAAACATTAAAACATATTCTACAACAACCAGGTTGTCCACCAAGATGGCACGCATATCATGCGGCAAACACGACAGACGCACTGGAACTAAAAACTGGCATTCAGATAAAATATGTCTCACCGTCAAGGTCACAACAACAAACTGTAGTACTCCATGTAGTAAATGACAATGGCTAAAATAACAGTGTCCAATATGCAGGTGACATAAAATGAACTCTTCTTGGTGGGAGGCACGACAAGAGGTTTTCCAGGATTCGGGGAGTGGTTTAATTACCCGCAATTTGTTACCAGTAGTTCTGGACCATTCAGCCACTCATGAGAAAGAATGTTCCCTTGTAACACAACCTTAAGATCATCTGCGGGAATGACAGAAGAAAATAACCTGGAAGATGAAATGGTTCTCCTGGCAGCAGAATCAACTGTCTCGTTCCCCACTACTCCCGTGTGACCAGGCACCCACAGAAACATCACCCTGAGACCTGCTGCTGAAAGGGAGTGAAGGCAATCTTGGATCCTCTGTATAATAGGATGGTAAGTATACAGCATACAAACCCTTTGGACAGCACTTAGAGAATCAGAACATATTGCAGAGAGCAGTATTTCATGTAGCTGTACATAAAAAAAGAGCCTGGAGAATACTAAATAACTCAGCTGTAAAAATCGAAGTTGTGAAACCTGCATAATTGAAACGGGAGATCATATTTTGTACGTGATTGCCCAAACCTTTTAAGCTGTTTTTTACTGGCCAACTTGAAATTTTGTTTTACTGGGTACAAAATTATAAAATCATGCTTAGAGAGGAAAATTAATTTATTTTTACTTTTTTAACAATATAAAAATAAATAAGGGTACTGAATATATCTTATTTTTGTATACTATTGCTATGAAAACTGAAGGAAAATGCAGGAAGAAATGTCTGTAGCATTAGACATTTACTGTTGAGCAAGTTTCAGCAGTTCATGTACAGTGTAATCCTTTATGATGAATACTGTGTTTGATCTTTGTAGATGACATGCTTTTCTCCCTTTCTTTCCTTATTTGAAGTAGTGTTTAATTTCTAGTTTGCTGTGTTTATCTGTGTGTTACACCACAGGTGGTAAACACTGATATATGAAACAATAATTGGAAAGGAAATACTCCAGGCCTAAGCTTAGGTTAGGTGCTTCCTCACATTTGCCAGTAATGACAGGAAAATCTGGAGAGAAAAAAACTTGCATTCAGGGAATGGTGCTGTCTGAATTTGAACTGCAGACCTCTCACTAATAAGTCCATGCTCTAACAAACTCAGCCATATGTATCAATAAATGTCAATGACAACAAAAGTACTGGATAAAATTGGATATCTAATCAGTTTTGTTTTGACACTATGAAACATACAGGATATAGGTAAAATACAAGCTGTTCAAATTTAATTCCTTAGCCAAAATAAGCCTCACTTGTAAAATATCAAATATTTAAGGAAACAGGTTGTTATATGTTATACATTCAATTCCACCAATGAACTTTATTTCTTCAAATTTCCAGTACTAGACTCAAAATCTGAATTTCATTTGAGTTAAAGAAAATTAGGAATTAAAGAGTTAAAGCATTAAATGTTGTAGTTAATCATATACTCACTTGTCCTTGCATGTTCATGATGACCACTGTATTTGAACGATTACAGACTACAAAGTGCTCAGGATTCTTGGGAAGAAGGTGGATGCTGTTAACTGTAATATCTCCTGCACCACCCAGGGACTTGAATGTATTTGTACATTCTGTTGATTTGATGCTCCAAACCTTCACAGTGCCATCTGAAGAAGCACTATAATAAACCATGTAAACCATGTTAGGGATTTTATATCATTATTCTTTTTAAAGGAGTTATCGTTACCTACAAACATAAGAGCACCAGTTACAGGAATAAGAATGAATGTATTAACAATACTGACAGGATTTATTTTCCAAACATTAGACATAATTATGATCATCAGTCATTCTGTTTTCATAATGTAAGCTCTAATTTTCCAGATAACTGCATACAATTTTTTATTTAATTTAAGACATACAGCTTTTATGCACTTCCTCATTCTGCTTTTATGAAACTTGCAGAAACTGCAGGGCTTGAGTATTAAATCCCCTTGGTTTATGCCACACCCATCTTAGGAAAGTCTCTACAGGCAATATAACTGGAAACAACTTTGTTGTTCAACTTGAAATATGGTAAAGCAGGAGCATGAGGCAATATTTAAATCCTATCCATAAAATCAGCGTCATTTTGTGAATTTCATGTCATTTTTGTAATATATAATGTTCAAATGTTTTTCTTCTGTTGCATTCCAAAGTTGAAATTGCTGGGTGCAAATGTTTATTATTCTTTGTGCTTTCGTCGCATATAAGTGTTTTGATTTTCTCTATGGGATTTTGTTTTTCAACAATTAAGTATCATAGTTACGTGTTGAGTTTCTTGGTTGTGAAGCCAGTTATAAAAAAAGAAGCTTTTTCACAAGCATGGAAAAGGCCACTTGGAGATTACACGTACTGCATCAAGCGATTGCAGTTTCATATAAGAATTGTACAAAATAATTGTGAATAAACTACAATTCTACAAAGAAAATCCTAGTGATTTATTATTTAAGAATAGTCTGGATGTGTGAAGCCCAACAAGTCCATTAAAATGCTCTGAGAAGATTCAATTGCTACTCCAAACTAAGCATAAGTGCGAGTAAATTTTTATTTCAAATTTTGCATGAACACGAAAAGGATCTCATGCTTCAAGCACACTCGTGAAAATGTAAAATAAAACATGAACTTCAAAAGGCAAATATCAATGAAAGACTGATTTGCATTTCAAGAACTCTTTTAATGTAATGTGGTACTTCTACTTGCATGTACTGTTACATGGAACTGTGCAAGTACTAACTGGCAAGGATAGATGCTATTCTGTTACCACTCACACCTGCAGGAAGACTAATTCTCCTGTGCATGTCTAAGATATGCCATTATAAAGGCACATATTCACAATAATTCTGTTGTAAGGAGCCATAACTTTATAAGTGCATTTTTGCAATTTTTGACATTTCATTGATAAGTGTTACTTTATTAGAAATCTTGATCTGTCAAAAATGTTGACAAGGGCATGATTTGAAATAGAGCTACAAAGGTTTCTGGACATATCTTGATAACTGAAAAGCAACTAATGGCAAGTGCTAAGTACATATATGGTTAGGACTGACCTTAACCCTAGTTAGTTGGCCAGGCCATAACTAACATCCCTTATTGGGAATATCGTTGTAGTCCTGTTCATGTCATATACAAACTAAAAAACTATTTAAAAAACTGCATATCTATCTTGTTTTATTTCACCATCCTTGCAGCTGCTCCTGAAGAGCATCATGGCTAGTTGAAAAGTCAAATAGGACTTAAAATATTAACGTTGTTGACACAACCCAATCAAGGTCAACAGTCTACCATTATGTTCTACCCACAATAAAACACCAAACTAAATTACTTTTCACTGATTCTACTTCTCCAACAGATCTTCAAGGTAACCTCAAGAAATCTGAATCACTTTTCTCAAAGTGGACACTATTTCAAATACTTATTACATTTCTGATTAATACTAATAAGCATATATAAAAAGCCTTTATATTTAAACCCTATTTTATTTTTTATGCTTATTTGGTTTTCATAATTATTGGGCATGGTAAATTTAAATTACTAAAAAGTGCTTTGAGGGAAAAACTAATTTATTAGAAACCAATCAATGTAGTTTTCTTACAATCAGTAGCTGATGCAACTCTAAAATTAAAATCATAATAGGTAGGTATGTTGATTTCTTTAAGAGGGGGAGTGAAAATGCTTTTGGGATTACCATGGATGGTTGGCAGTGGAGGTATATGTTACTAACCTGAGAATGCTGTGTCCATCTGGGGTGAAAACAACTTCATTTACAAATGAACTATGCCCACGGAATTCCTTCAATGTTTTTCCCGATTTCAATCCATGTATT
Organism: Hymenopus coronatus; assembly: GCA_030762935.1. Classification (NCBI taxonomy): domain Eukaryota; kingdom Metazoa; phylum Arthropoda; class Insecta; order Mantodea; family Hymenopodidae; genus Hymenopus; species Hymenopus coronatus. The sequence goes on from CM060897.1 coordinate 38,266,058, forward strand.
CTGTAATTTAAAATCACAAAAATGTGACAAGAGTAACACTGAAAGGAACTAATGCTTAAATTTTACTATTTATTACACTTTGCTTTTTTCTCAAACAAGTTATATTTGGATAATGAACTATGCATTTACAATCCTTTTTGCTGCTAACTACCTGTTGAAAGATCATCAGTGTCACAACTACTTGAAATGGTATTAAAGTCATTACAGCAGTAAATACAAGAATAAAAATTGTTAAATCCAAGACTTAACAGTTACAAAAGTAGAAATTTCTAGCATTAATGACAATCTTTCCTTATGCTCTGATATTCATTTTCATTGCCAATGTGTATTGGATCTTCATTAAACAAAATGAAACAATAATCACCTGATGGTCATATCAAAAGAAGCACTAAGGACTTGGCCATTATCTCTTGAAAACTGCAGACACGTAACACCTTTGGCATGAGCCTTCTCAAAACGTCGCAAGCACTGGCCAGTCTGAATACGCCATACTTTAACTTTTCCATCCTGTGAGCCTGATGCCAACATTTCGGAGTCACGACTAAATGACATGCATAAAACAGCTTCCTCCATCATCATGAAATTGTCCTGAATGCAAAAACAGTGCTTTAAGTCAAGATTAAAATTTACATATTAAGTACCATGAAACCTAAACAAAAAGTATTCCAATGTTTAGAATAACATTAAATTTAAAATAACAAAAAGTTTTCCATAAAAAGGAAAGTTTTGGCTCGTTATTTTCTTGAAAAATCTTTGTAACCCATCTTTGAAAAGTACTAAACTTAAATATCAATCTGATTGATTATGACAGTAGTAGAAATGTACACTGAAGTACTAACAGAATACTTACACTAGTCGGCTGTGAATATCCCTTTGTAGGGCAGATGAATTTTGTGATGAGATAATTTGCTTGTGGATATAACAATTTATAATATTTTCGGTTTTTAATACTAATAGATTTTCCCAAAATGTTAACTAAATTCAATTCTGGACAGTGGAGTTAAGAGTGTTACCATTTTTTTCTTCTCAGACAAATACTAAGTCGGGTATTTATCAGACATTCTGTTTTTAAGTGATGCTCGCGCTCTCTCTCTCTCTCTCTCTCTCTCTCTCTCTCTCTCTCTCTCTCTCTCTCTCTCTCTCTCTCTCTCTTTCATAAAATCAGACATTTTTCTAAACTTTTTTTTTAGTTCAGGGAGCCTCAAAACGTCTGTTTTAGGGTAGAATGCAATACTTAATAAAAAATTTAAATTATTTGTTTGCTAAAATTGCTGTCAATTGCCAGGATCACATCAGCGCTGCCAATGGGTTGGAATTTCATCCCGCAGGTATTCTTCTGCATGCCTGTAAATCTACTGACACGGGGTTTTCACTCCTAAGCACACTTAAAACTAATTGGTTTGGGCAAGGTTTGAACCTGCAACCTTCGGATTAGAAGGCCAGCACCTAATCAATTAAGCCACCTTGACCAACATGCAATATTTTCTCTATCTATTATATATGGTAGAGAAAGTATAACTGTTAGGAAAAAATATCCAACAGCATTAACTAATTAGCAAGTTATTTTTTCTTTGTAATGATTTCTTGAGTATTTTTAATAATGTTTAATGCCAGCTCTTAATTATGACATCACCGACAGCAATATTGGTGATACATGAAATGAAATTATATCTGGAAAGAAAATGTCCCCAGGCCTAAGTCTAGGGAACCTCCCCAGCATGCCAGTAACAAGAAAAATCCTCAGTCAGGGATGATGGTCAACAGACATCTGAACCAGTGAGTTAATGAGTTTGTGCCTTAATGGCCTTGGCTATCCATGTCAATATTCATACCTTTATTTTCTGACATAAAGATGGTAAGTTCATATCTATGGTTCCTGTTCAAATTTGGTGATTAATGTTAGTTTACACCAAGTGAGATGGCTCGAGTGGTAACTTCTGGGCCCACATTCAGGAAGTGCTGGACTCAAATCCCATGTGCTGACTGGATGGGTTTTTTTCGTAGTTTCGCTTAGTCACTAAGGTAAATATCGAATTTGATATTTAATTCTACAATCCAAAGTTGCACCTTCAATCCAAAACAATACTAAAACTGAAAATAGATAGTAATTGTGATTATGCTGCCATTTATCCACAGATAGTAAAAGCAGACCCAATGCCATCTGCTTGTCACAGTGCAAAGTAGTATGGTATGGAAGGATGAGACCTCGGAGCTGGCTGCATATTGTCTGGGTATAGATGGTGCCACCTGAGTACAGATGGTGAAAAAGTAGCTAAATTTCAGGCACTGTGATATCTTCTGATTGGTGCCAATCAAAATGGGATATGGTACAGGGATAAAGCATAAAGGCCACTGCGTACCAATAATTGAATATCTAACAGATCCATTACAATATGACCAAGCAGTCAAGTAGTAAAAATAATATAAAATAAATAGAATATTTTTTAAAAAAAAGTAATTTACACATTATTACTACATAAACAACAGAATATTTAAAACAAAAAATGGACAAAAGGGATAAAGCCTCCGAGGCTAGAAGAAAATATCGAAAAAGTAACAAAGAATGTAATAGTTCAAAACTTGCAAATATGCATAGAAGCTTGTGACAGTGATGTGATTAAATAAAAAATAAAAGAATTTGAGTCAGTTTTTGTAGCACAAACATCACTTATTTTCACTTACTGGGGACCGGTTTCGGGTAATAGTTGTTCCCACCCTTAATTTCGACTCAATTTTTTTTTTTTTTTTTTTTTTAATGTAATAGTTCTTTCATTTGCAAGCAATGAAGACGATTTATAAACAAGTTTATTTATTTTATTATTAGAACCAGCTGAAAAATTCAATGCCACAGCTGGGGCGGCTTGAACATGGCTCTCCTGCTCTCTGCATTAACGATAGTAAGTCACCATTACAGCATTATCTCTGAAGTGAGACACACCAGTTGGTTCAACCAGGTAAAATCCTGAATCACTTGGAGGATTGAATTTCATACTGGCATGCTGTTACAGTAACTCAATGGTTAGAGCAACCTCATGGAGAGGGGGAGAGGTGTGTTCAAATTCCAGCAGTAGCACTGAATTTTTCAGCTGGTTCTAATAATAAAACAAAAAACAAAAAAAACTTTAATAATAACATTACTAATATAATAAAAGTTTGTTTATATTTAAAATACCATTTGCTCACAGTTAAGCAAATAATTAACCTTGCTAGATAACAATAGGTACTTGAAACATGTTCTGCCAGTAATTTGGTAACTGGAGAATATTTTGAATCATTTTTCATAAGGGCTATTTGTTACCTGGTAAAGATAGCACCTATATTGTGTAGCTATAGTCAGTAGTTTACCTGAGCTTGATATTTGAGATCCTTTCTTATCTTGCCAGTTGTGAAGTTCCATACCTCAATGAACCCATCCACGCTACCTGTGATAAGATACTGTCCATCTGGTGAGAACCTGGCACATTCTACATGTGACTTCTGTCCAAATTTGATTTGCTTTGATAGCTGTGTTGGGTACTTTTCTTCTTCCTGATCCCTAATGGCAGCCTTACCACGGAACAAATCAATAGTAGTTCCTAAAACAAAATAAAGCTTACTGAATTTTCCATGGTTTGGTAGCTTTACTTTTTAATGAATTATATACACATTAAAAAGAATTTTAAAAATTCTGATATTTTACATTTTCAATATTTGTCTACTATTCTGCAAACTATTCTTAAAAAGCTTCTCCATCTATCTGCATCATGTACCTCAAGATAAAAATTTGAAGAAATGCATTTATTTCAAATTTTGTTGTTAGTAGAAGAATACAGTGGACCTTAAGTGAGTCAAAGAAGGTTCCTATGGTATGACTTTGATATTCTGTCTGTTTGTATGACATAAGAAAAAATGAATAGTGACTCGAAAGTAACAAAATGTATAAGCACATATTTGAAAATTCAAATCAATAGTAAACAATATTTCAGAAATAATGACTAACACAAAAAATTAATTATTTGGTACAAATCATATTCTTTAACCAGACCTATATCTTTTTATCAGAAAGTTTGCCTATTTCTTAATCAATTATACATGTAATTTAGAATACAGAGGACTTCATAGGCTGTACCCAGAAAATTCAGAATATACATTTGTCATGCAAATATCTTAAAACATATTGTATTTTAATAAAACTCATTAAGTGTCATTTAAAAAAATTAAAAACAAAATTTTTTCCATGTAAAGGATAGTTAGCCATGGAGGGAATTTCTTGAAAATCTTTGTTCCACATCCTTTAAATATCGAGTTTGGGTTTTATAATACTTAGATAAGCTAGTAAATGTGATGTGAAATTTAGATTTAAGAGAAAGTTTGAGTCGGAAAAGTAAAAAATGTATGAATTACTATTTTGACTCAAACTACTTATTTACGTGTGTAATGGACACACCTTTTTGTTCAATTTTTGGGGAGGAAACCTAGGTGCATCCTTTATGTGAGGAAAAAATAAACATTTTTTAGGTTAGCATATCGCTCACATATCTTGATCTGATCATTTTTGGGCTCTATATCATTACTACTGTCTTTTTCCATCTCAGATTCTTATTCTTCTCCATTCTCTTCCCATAAGTATCATCTTGAGAGCCATCCAAAGCATTATCACTATCATTTCCAGTTTATCAGTTTCTATAATTCACTTGCATACCATTTCTATCACAGACTGTCATATATTCCTGTTGGTGTCAAGTCAGTACTCCCATGTAACAACCAGTCCGTTTAAAGCTTCCTTGTGTTATCTTTAAATGGTTTGCTTACACTTATGTCAAGATGGCTGGAGTGCTGACATCAGACCACCAGGAACAAGAGCAGCATCACTTCTAGCATCTACTATGCCAATGTTTCCATACTGCCTGCGCCCAATCTTTTATCACATCACTATCAATCCATCCCTTTTCATGGTCTCCGATGTCAATGCCATTATCTCATAGCCTGAAATACATAACACACTTTTTGCTCCTTTCTTGTTGATTGTTGTGTTAAACGGCATATCAAAGAAGATTGATGTCTGGATCATGTTTCATTTTTTGTGATGAGTAATTGTTCCTCTTCCTCTTCTTAATTACAAATGTATGGAATTTCAAAATTTTGCAGCATTTTTTGGCAAACTGATGTGTGTCTCTTAAGCAAAAGTCCCTTGCATCTCCTTATTACTTATACTCATACTTTGTGCTATTTCCTTCACTTTAAATTGCAGTATTTCATGAGAAATTGCAATTCCTTTATTTTGCATTCCACTAATGTATTTCAAAAGTTCACTTTCAACTGCAAGACATTCATTGCCCTATGGACCACAAAATGATTTACTGGACTTTTTTGGTGTCTTCATTAGGGCTTCTTTTTGTTTGCACCTCTTGCATACAATACACTTGGAAAACATGAATTCATGGCTGGCGAATTTATTGCCATTCTATTTGATTACTTCTATCTTAAATCCAGCAGTACAACTGCAATATTTCTTCCTGGTATTCATTTCTAATACTTTGAATAGGTAGTAGCAGGAAGTCATTTACCTAATGAAAACTGTGCATTGCCACAGTTACTGCAATGTTCATTTTTGTAACTACCAACCATTATCGCTGGCTCCATTCATTGTTCAAAAGTAGGTTAAGCAATGCTACAAACATTACGATAATGTATGGCTAGAGAAAATTAAATGTGGCCATTATGTGGGGATATTTTTTCTTCAATTTTAGGAATTTAAATTGGAGTGAGCATAAATATGGTATTTCTTAAATCAAGTGTCACTCTGTCTCTTACACATGCATAATTTTTTTTATGTAGAACACAATATTTCCTCTACTTATTATGAGCAAATAATAGAGAAGCTGAAAATATAGATTACTGCCTGTAAATTGGCATGCCTATTAGGGCGCTGGAAGAGCCTCCCAATTCTTAGTTATGTTTTAGCCACCTATAATTTCAAATTACTACTTTGGATTCATATTTTGAATTCTGCAGCTATAACTGAGAGGCATGCTATATGACAAAACTGTTGGCCACGACACAAGGAATCATTGTCAATTGATGTTGCAGATTGAACAAAATTTGTTATAGTGAAAATACATTGAAAACAAAAACACCTGTATTTCGGCTATCTTTACCTGATGGAAAATAATAATAAAGTTTTAAGTTGTAATGGCTGACTTTAGGTATGTCTTCTGCTGAACGATCAGTTGCCTTGCAGTACGCAAGGTGCCTGCACTGAGGCTACAAACATCTGTGCGCAATATAACATTAAAGATAGCAATCAAGATTTTATGTTGCGAAGACAAAAAATCAGCCACAAATATGTTTATTTTTTTCTGCCGTAATGGGTGCTTCCAAGAAAAGTAATAAAAAATATAAAAATGCCTGATTTATGTCAGTTATTTTGTTTAATAGCAATCAAACTTCAATATACAAGTAAAAAACTAATTTTTGGATCACTGAATTTGTAAAGAATTTTTGCTTTTCGAACTAGGGCCTATGGGAGAGAAAGTCGAGACAGGGTATTTTTACTTCCAATCTAAATTAAAAAAAAAAAATATATATATAAAATATCAGCTCTATTAGTAATATCAATGCAACAATGGCCCCTTGTAAGACATTCCTTTTTTTTCTTTTCTTTCTTTTTCATGATGACAGTATTTTTAATATGATAAATAAAACATGTGAAAACATCAACTGAACTTGATATTTGGGAGAAGATTTTTTTCAAAAAGTACAAATCAACATTGATGAACATTGAAATTCCCACTCTAGACAACCCACTCCATAAACTTCATTCAATGTCCAGTGCAAGCCTCAAGGCTCCAGAGGCACCACAGTAAATGAATCCAGCAGAGAATGCAGACAATGTCTGCTAAACATACTTACTTACTACAGGGTAAGTAAAAACCAGTGAAGTTCAAGTGTTAATTTTGACTCAATGTTACTTTCAAAAGTATTTTTTTTTTTTTTTCCATAATTAAGTATAATATAAATTTATCAACAGTAAAAATTAATACTTGACTTTTGAAAATCAAAGGACCCCCCTCCCAAATGTTTGACTGGGCATAGCCATGTGGAGTATTAGAAAGCATGCCACTCAAATTACTCTCCCATGCTCATAATTCATAATTTTCTTATTACTGTAAAAGTCATGTAGAACTTCTGTAACAAAAGTCAGACCCACCATCAGTTTCACAATGGGGGAACTACTACTGTGATGTGAAAATTATATGGGGAGCCCTGACAGTGAGGTTTGACATCCCTTCTAGTAAACTGATATGCTTCAAATTCTGCAGGTACTGTAGTAAATAACTTTTTAGCATAAACATTAAAAGATAATATTTTGATTAGACTGAATCTGCAATAGTTACCTGGTGGTAAGAGACCCTGATGCTGTTGCCATTTAAGAGATTGTCCCAAAAGAGCAAGGAGACGAGATGACGGTACCACTGATACTTCCCCACTGAGTGCCTGAGCTATAGCAGCACGACGTTTCTCCTTTGTACTGCCATCTGGATATGCCTCTCTTGGATCAAAGTATGACCTTGCTAGCAAGTTCTCTGTAAACAAATAATGCTAGTGTCATAAAAGGAAATGTAGCCCTTAAAAAATATAATTATTTTGAAAGAAGTATGAAACAAAGAATGCCGTCTCCTTAGCGCGGTGGTAGCGTTGCTGCTTACCAAGCGGGAGACCTGGGTTCGATCCCCAGTACCGGCGTGGGGATTTTTCCCCCGCTGGGAGACCTGGCCCGGGGTGCACTCAGCCTCGTAAGGTCCCTGGGGGGCCAGGTCATGAGGACCACATTAACCGGCCGGGGGGGGGGAGACTCGAGGTGCTGACCAAGTCTCACCCTCCAATACTGCACCCCATCCATGACGTCTGTAGTGGACCGAGATGGGGGACGCAGCGGCCGGGCGGTAGGCCAAAGTTCCCCGTGAGCTGTCATGCCATGGAGTTAATGAAACAAAGAAGCTTATATGCAGAAGTAATGGAGAAAAACTGTATATTAACATAAAAACTCAGAGATGAGCACACTTAGATGCTTTTCCAAAATACCATGTTCAATTCCTAAGTCTATCATGTTCTCAGTTTTGAAGATTACAATGATGCCTTTGGAATCCACAAGTCCCTTTAGGGGACAGCCCTCCCATATTATTTACACCCTCAGTTCTGTCTCATGTCGCCCTCCATTGTGTAGTGGTTACCTCTTGTACCTAAGGTCACTGGTTTCACACCCAGCAGAGGTCAAATTTTTTGGGGCATAAAAATATTTAGCATGGCTTTCTTCAAAAGGGAAGTAAAGCCACAGGGACGTGTCATGGATTTATGGCACATAAAAGAACTTAAGCCTGATAAAGGGGCAAAATTAAACTGTTTCTTGACAAATACAGAATGGGATGCTAAGAACCACGGCAGTTAAAGAGTGTCCTTAAATAAAACTCCATTTAATTTAATTTAGTTCTGTCTCAGTAATTTAGCAGCCCAAACTGAAAAGCCAGTTATTTTTATGAAGCCAGGAAAGAACACACAAATGTCATTTTTTTATCATTAGTGATACTTCAATTGCCAGGATCATATCAGCACAACCAGCATGCCAGAATTTTATCCCACAGGAGTTACATGCCAGTAGATCTATGAATGTCGTGAATGCATATATGACATTTAAAAAAGAGTATTGCACACTTATCCAGAGGTTACCAGCTGGCAATAAGGCGCTGAGGAAATAAGTATGTTTCATTCACATGTCTTTCTTTAGCTGCTATAGTTTGTTTTCATACCTCTGGTACAAAATATTCTTGAACAGGTGTATTTTTCTAATTTAATATTATATGATTGCAGAAATGATTTCATTAAAATTGTTATTGTAGGTACAAAGGGGATAGAGGAAGCTGAAGCAATAGTCAAATCTCTAAAAAGTATGTGCTATTTATTGGTTTTGAAATTCCATACATTTTACATGATGGTAAGAAATGAAAGAATGATGGCTTAGCACTTAAATTCATATGATATGATAAAATATTGCAAAACACATATCCCTTGGCTAGTACTTTGGTCTATCTCTTATGGTTTAGTTACACAAAATCACAAACTTCTGCAAATTTTAGTCCCTAAGAAGAGGAATTCACAGGCTATTAGCATTTGAGATGCATATCAATGGTTCTCTAAATATCCTAAACATTTAGTATTTTAATCAAAACTTTTCGAGCAATTCTTAAAGACAGAAAAAAAAAATCTGCTGTGTTACAATCATATGACTTTCTCTACATCTCTATAACAAATTATTGTTAAAAAGCTTATACTTCTATTTACTTCATGCCAATCGAAAAAAAATTAGCAGAAATAGTCTTATTACTTAATTCCTTGTAAGCAGAAGTGAAATAAGGGAGTACATAGGTTAAAGCGATAGTCAAAAGCTGGTTGCTATGTGACTGAAGTTCCTTTGTTTGTATGGAGAGCTTCTGACAGATTCCTGTATGAGAAAAGTATGTTTTTCAAAGCTGAAACCAAAAAACTAAGGATATCTAAAAAAAAATGATCAACTCCACGAAAAAATGTATATGACATTAATTGTGTGTTTTAACGTGCTTTACATTTTTTGTGTGATAAGTTTTTGTCCATCTCTTACGGTTTAGCAGTTATGTAAAATTCCATAAAATTGAGCCAGAATAAAGTAGTCTTCAGAAAATTCAAGATATACATATTATTTGTCAGGTAAATATCTTTAATATACAACATTTTAATCAAAATTGTTAGAACCATTTTTAAGAAAAGCAAAATTTTCTAAAAAAGTTCCAGTAAAGGGTAGTTGGGAGTGGGGGAATTTCTTGAAAATCTTAGTGTCGCATCCTTGAACGATACCAAACTTAAATACCAAGTTCACACCCACCCACACACAGACTTTTTTCTGAAAATGCTTTTTTTTAATTCAGGGGGACCCAAAACATGTATTTCCAGTGAAATCTCGATATCGAATTTTTGGGTGGAACAGCATAAATTTACAAATAAGTTATGAAAAGTATGTATCTTTATTGCCTTCTAACTTTAGCTTATATTTTATATTTTAACTATTTTATATTCCCATTGATGGTGGCATCAGACAGTATGCCATAGCATATTTGATTGTTCATTCATTTATTAGAGTGTATGCCATAATCTTGACAGCTATAGTAATTTGAATTATTTACAAGATTTTCTAAGTTTTGCTATCTATTGCCTTCCTGAACCAACAAAATGTAAACAGAAATACAAAAACATGTTTGCGTGAAGCGATGTCATCTAGTGGCTATTTAAGTTAATAAAATACAAGCTGCAATTGCTTAGTTAAAAGCACAATAAGTATCCACATGAACCTGGTGTGCAGCCATCTGTAGCAAGTATATGTGTAGTTTGCCTGGGAAGGATTAAACAATATAAGCAATAAAGTAATTATTGCAATATGTTTGATCTTATTCATATAGAACAGTCTTAATAAATCCCATTTAAACTTATGAGTTTGAACATATAGCTAAATTCACTTGTGAACCTTCAATAAAGTTGTAACCCCTCGTAGGATTGCCTATGATTATTTCATAAACCCACCCATGTTTTCTCTATCTTCTTCCTCACGCTTAATTTAATTTCTTTAAATTCATAATAAACTTAACATATTGTCGAATGGGTCATTAGATTTAAAATAAAAAATTACTACATACAATTATTTAAATACTAAATAACTCATCCAGCCTTTACCTGCATTTCTGTATTAAAATTCTTTAGTTCAATATTATTCTATTTGTTGAGGCTGGTTCACAAGGGACCCAAGAACAGTAACCAGCATAAAACCCAGAAGAGAAAGCCATTCCAAGACACTAGATTTTGGTTCACAATAACCAGGTAACGAGAATAAAGAGGAATAAATACATTCTATTCCTCTTCTTTTCTTGGTAAATTTTGCCCATTGTGGTTTCACTTATTACTTTCTCTATATGCACTATGTACATAGTGTATAGAGAAGGTATTGCACTCCACCAAAAAATTTGATACTGAGATTTCAACAGAAATACATGTTTTAGGGTCCCCTTTAACTAAAAAAAGCATTTTCGGAAAAGGGTCCGTGTGTGTGTGTGTGTGTCCGTGAACACGATAACTCAAAAACGAAAAATCGATAAAATACCAAACTTTGTATTTAAGTTTAGTATCTTCCAGGCATACGACAAGAAGATTTTGAGAAAAATCCCCACACCCCCAACTACCCTTTACATGGAACTATTTTCGAAAATTTTGATTTTCTAAAAAATGGCTCTATTTCTATTAAAATATTGTATATTTTCTGGGAATAGCCTCTGAAGAGTGCTTTATTCTGGATGAATTTTACAGAATTTTGAATAACTGCTAAACTATAAGAGATGGACAAAAGCTTACCAGACAAAAAAATGTAGAGCACGTTAAAACTCACAATTTATGTTATATACATTTTTTTCCTGGAGTTCATCGTTTTTGAGACATCGCTTTTTTTGGTTTCTGCATTGAAAAACTTATACTTTTCTCATACTGGGATTTGTCAAATCCTGTCCATACAAACAAAGGAACTTTATTGACATAACAAACAGCTTTTGACTATCACTTTAACCTATGGCAGTCCCTTATTTCGCTTCTACTTACAAGAAAGCAAGTAATAAGAGTATGTCTGCTAATTTTTTCTGATTGCATGAAGTAAATAGAAGTATAAGCTTTTTAAGAATAATTTGTTGCAAGGATATAGAGAAAGTCATGTGAATGGTACACATCAGATTTTTTTTAATTAACCAATGATATTTTTATGTCTCCAATTCAGCCAACATAATGTGAGTTAACCAATGTTATAATTAAAAAAAATCTGATGTGTTACACCCACATGACTTTCTCTAGCTGCTCTACAAACAAACTTCTTACAAAAGATTATTCTTCTTTCTACATAACGCTAATTGAGATATAACTTTAACAGAATATTATTTACATAGCTCCTTATAAGTAGACGGGAACTAAGGGAATGCACTAGGTTGAAGTGATAGTCAAAAGTTTTAAAAGCTGTTGTTATGCGATTGTCATGGCAAATTGATTCTTTGCTTGGCCAGGAATAAAACAAAAGAAAAATGTATACCTGTCTGAGAAAAGAGTAAGTACTTTACATTGGAAACCAATAACAAGGAATATCTCAGAAATGGTTACCTCCATAACAAAAACGCAAAAGAAACAAATTGTGTGTGTTGACGAGATCTACACTTTTTGTGCAGTAAGTTTTTATATCTCTTATGGCTTAGCAGTTAAGCAAAATTTGGCAAAATTCATACAGAATGTAGACGTCTTCTTTTCTTCCGAGAAAATTTAAGATATACATTTTATTTGGGATGTAAATATCTTTTAATAAACAGGATTTTAATCAAAATTGTTAGAGCCATTTTTGAGGAAATGAAAATTATCAAAAATGTAGGGGGATTTTCTTGAAAATCTTCATGGCGCATCCTTGAGAGATACTAAACTTAATACCAAATTTGGTATTTAATGGTCTTTTCGTTTTGAGCTATGCTGTACACACACACAACCACGCCCATACACATGCGCACACACACCGCACACAAAGACAGACACACAGACCATTTTCTAAAAATGCTTTTTTCGTACTCAGGGGACCCGAAAACATATATTTCCAGTGAAATCTCGACATCAAATTTTTGGGTGGAATACAATATCTTCTCTATCCCTATGTATATTGTATATGCAGGCTAGAGAAACTCTAGTGGCTGTTTTGTGTCACGGCCATTTAGAATAATCTCTACATCAAAGAATAACAGTATGCAATACACATCTAATGTGCCATGCCTGGTAACAATAACGAGAAACTTAAAACTTGGCGAAGCTTTCTTCCAGCTCCCAGGAAGGTTTCCCTCCAAATTGTGAACGCTTCCGCTGAAATACTGTATTTCAACATTCCCACTCTGGTTACCGTTATTGTGAACCAGCCTTGCAGTAGTTATTCAAAGTGATGTTTCAGCTTGCTGACAGGGAATCTGTCTATAAATTTCCTACACATTTATTAGCATGGATGAATTTTGATGTATCGTACATAAATATTCATTGTTAAAGAACACATTTTCCAGCCATTCAAAGCACATGCAGCACATGTACTTCAAAAGTAAATCAAAAGTAGTACAAGAAAACATTTTTTCTAACACTTCAAACTCCACAAAGTAATGGCTGTAATTTGTAGCCCATGCAAACACACCTTTTATACTAACACTGTAACTTATACTAATTATTCACCAGAAACACATGGACCTGGGCAGCACTGAAGGAAAATTATAGCAACTAGAATACTGTGTTTACATTGTGTGCTCATCCATGATCTAGGGATAACATGCTATCCTCTTGTTCCCAAGTTTGTAGTTTCAAACCTGATGGAAGGCAATAGCTTTTTTCGGACGTAAAATCCTTAGCATGGTAAAACCGGTGGTCCCAAATAATAGATTTACAGCATGTAATGAAACCTCAAGCCTAATAAAGAGGCTCTAACAAAATTAAGTGTTCTTTCATGTCCAGTAGGTATAGAATGTGATGCTGAGAACCATAACAGAGCGTGTCCATAAATTAAACTCAATTTAATTGAATTACCTTACACTCTACCAGCTTTCTTATGCTCACTTTCTTGGTTCAATCAAACGTGATTGGACACTCCCTATTACTCCATAATAAGTTACTATCAGGTGCTCTGCATTTAGGTATATTTTGCTAAATTCCCTAATATTAAAATATTTATACTGTTGTTTGCATATACCACAGGTGGGGCAAAGAGAAAGTATCTGAGGGTGAATGATTCTGCTTTTAAATATCCTTACCCAAGTGAATATATCTCTCTGGTTCTTGCTGCTTCATCATAATCATGGGGTCTGTTTGACGAAGCAGAGATCGAGCTGCACCAAGTTCTCTCAGTTCTATCAATTCCAGTACTACCTAAAATTAAAACACAGGTATTAAAAACAAAGTAAAGAAAAGCACCTGCCACTTTTGTTATTTTTAATTTTGAAAATAGAAAACTGTACATACCTGTTCATAAAGATCTATGAGTTTCTTGTCTGGCAGTTTCAGTGATTGTATTGCTTTCAGAACTGTGTCCCAATGGCCATTATTGATATCGGACACAAATCCTTCTACACTGTCCACTGTGTTGAGTGAGACTCCAGTTTCCTCCTATTTTAAAACAACACACTTAAAACATTATTACAAAAATATAGAATATAATGAATGTGTGTGTTATCTGTTCATTGTATTAAATTTTACAGAGCTTTCATATAAAAGCTATCCCACATGTGCAGTGTTTTCATACTTGATGGCTAGATTGTCACGGTTGCCTGAGAGCATATTTCAATTTTGCTATTATTATGTACAACATTTTAATCATTAAAAATGCTATAAATGTTGTCTCTTCTTTGGATAAAATTACATGGGGAAAATTCAGATCAACACGTTCTAAGTTTATAGAAGGTAATGCTTCTTATTTCATTTGTGATATTTTCCATTAGGAGTTCATTTTATACACTCTGACGTTCAGGAAACCACAGGTAGAATCACACATTGTTAAGTCTAGTAAGTTGGGCAAATGCCAATTATCTTCAAACTTTTCTTTAATTCTATTCATAAACTTTACTGCTGTATAAGCAGTTACAGAAACGTGTTAAAACTACCCATGATAGGATGATGGATAGGATTTCTCTTCTTCTGTAAGCTGCTGAAAAAATATGGTCAAAATATTTCTTCCACATCTATTGTCATCTCATAATAAATCATAAGATAATTTGCTTTACACAACTTACACAGAGGAGATTGAGGAGCTCTGCTTGAAGCAGCTGAGAATCAACATGCTGCATGTGAGGAATAGTTTTTACACAAAAGCTCTTTATTTACACAATTACTACTTTTGAGGAAACACGTTTATAATAAAAAACCAAAAGGTGATCTAATTTCAATGACTTTATCGGACAAAACAGTAGAAATGTAAGTCACTTATTACACTATAACACCTTTAATAATGTGAAAATCATCATTTTATCAATTAATTCAAGAAAGATGCTAGAAAGTGAAATCAAATTAAAAAAACTCAATACCAAGCTGGGATTTCAATGGACCCACCGGAAGCAATGACACTGATGATACATAAAACGAAGATGGAGCACCAGTGGAATGTGATGGCGGGGAAAATCGGAGGACATGGAGAAAACCTGCCTCACATGCAGTCGCTTAGGAGTATTGGGTTAGGGGAGATACAGAGAAGAGAAAACAATATGAATAATTTCATGAAATTAGCAAGAAAGAAATTTGAGGAAACAGAAATACAACAAATATTTAGTGAGGTAACTAACTAGCGATCTTTAGTCTTCCATATATTGATGCAAGGTTCATGGATAAGGTAAAAATATATAGTCATGGCAAACAAAGATGAGCGAGAAAACATTGTATGGGTCAGAACAGGAGTATGGAAGCTAAAAGGTCTTAGAATGGGTATACCTCAAAATCATTACCATATATGCAATGGAAATTAAGATCTGGAACACATAATATTTAAATGCAAACGAATTGAAATTTGGAGAAAAGAATACATCAATAAGAAATGTTTAGGTTAGAGAGAAAGATAAAAGTTTACTTTTGACTACAAAACGGATTTCACACTTTTTTTCTACAAAAACCCTTAATTTGCATTGCTTTTTCAAAAACTCTTAGAAATAGTGTTCAGAATCTCCATTTTACCCTTTATTTCAACTTTGTTAATTTAGGCTAATTTGCACTAAACCTAACCAAATCTTGACAAAAACTCAAAACCAGAGGACTCTGTCGTATGCTGCAGCTTGCTACGGCTAATGGCCTCCGCTCACCTCATACTCATTTTTACAAAAACACATGGTTCATTCACAGTTAGCTTACCTTAATATTTTGACCGATAGATCAGCTGCTTTAAAAGCCCACAGATGCATTCCTAAGTTTATATTTACACTTGAACATATACTCTGCCAAGTATCCATTTATATATCCAAGTTTAATAAATAGCTAACAATTTGCTCTGAGGAAAGCTAAATATACCAAAAATAATTCAACACACATTCACTTTCAGATGTACACCAAATCATGACCATTACTGATTTCTTTTCCATTTACAGCTGTAAACCAATAATGGAAAAAAAAAAATGTTTGTTGAAGGGAAAGGCTGTTGTTTTATTTTATTCAATCCGCCCTTCACAAACCAATCCAATCTGTACCTTGCAAACCAATCTCTGCTCACTCACAATATTGAATGATCTATCATGTGATCAAATCCTCAAATATCATTGGCCACAACAGCAGCTCATACATTTGGCAGAACAATTACTCAATAAGATCAAAGCTTTCAAATCACTAAGAGCTGTAAGACATGAAAATGTGCGAAATCCTAGAAATTAGTTAACACTTAAAAATGAATTACTCAAGAATTAACCACTTCTGAAACATAATCCAAATAGAACTATGGCTCAAAATTAAGCATAAGGACAATTTGTGCTTACAGTAAGTAATTCATAAATCTGTTACACTGTTAAAATGAGCTTTTTCTGAGAGAAATATGGTTATAACTGAAGTGTTCCATAGAGATTGTAAGAAGGTAGGACAATATTTTAACAAAGTGAAAAACCAGTGAACATGTGCAGTAAACCAAGTTAAAGAACAAATTGCAAATGAGACAAATAAAAAGAATTATATGGAATTATTATAAAACGAGTATGACTGATAAAGAGCCAGGGCTGAACGCGTCATATCCACTTGTATATAGCTTAGCATAAATAAATTTAAAAAATCTGATGGTCCCATTCACATGACTTCTACATGTCTGTAACAAACTATTGTTAAAATGCTTATTCTTCTATCTACTCCATTCTATTCGAGATAAACATTAGCAGAAATGGTCTTATAACTTGCTTTTCTGTAAGTAGAAGGGCTTTAAGGGAATACACTAGACTAAAGCGATAGTCAAATCTTTTAAAAGAGGGTTGCTGTGTGATTGCAATCCATTTCTTTGTAATGCCAGGAGTTGACAATTTCCCGTTTGAGGAAAGTTTCTAAGTATTTTAAAACTGAAACCAATTACAACAAATATCTAAAAAATGGTCAACTCAACGAAAAAAACATATATTACATAAATTGTGTGTTTTAACAAGATTTACATTTTTGTGTAATAAGTTTTTGTCTATTTCTTATGGTTTATCAGCTATGCAAAATTCATCCAGAATGAAGAGCTCTTCAGAGACTACTCTCATAAAATTGAAAACATTTCATTTTATCTGTCACGTAAATATCTTTAATATATAGTACTTTAATCAAAACCATTAGCCTTTTTTTGAGAAAAGAAAAATTTTCGAAAATTTTTCCACATAAAGGGCAGTTTGGTGGGGGGAGGGGGGGGGGATTTTCCTCAAAATCTTTGTGTCGTACCCTTGGAAGATGCTCAACTTAAATATTGGGTAGTTATTTACAAGTTGGGCCGCTAACTCTCTCTGCTGCGACTTATGCCAGTTTTGCACTCTAACGGGACCGGTGTGGTTAGCGAGGGATTATGGGTGGGGAGATGGTTTAAAAAACTAATGTTGTATCCATTGCGCTGTTAGGAGTTGTTGGAAATATCGTTATGAGGTACTACCACGATATAAAAATAGAAACATAAATGTATATACACACACTAACCTAAACGGATTGGAACCTAACCTCGCGCTAAATTTGAACTCCACAGGCTTTGAAATTGTCATCATAAATACAAAGTCAATCAATCGCACTTAGTTTCATTCGGTTTTAGAGTGGCCGAAGTTCTGTATAATAAAATTCACTGAAGAGCTGTATCTGCGTGAAACATACTTGTCATACATCAGCACAGCGTCTAGCGACATATGCCGGTGTTGCATACCACAACACTGTTCGCCTGCCGCCGACAATGAAACTCAGGTTTTAGGCACTTTAGTGTGTAGTATTATTATATATTTACATTTCAAAAGTACTACAAGACTTCTTTATTTATATTCTACTCCTTCTAGGCACCATACTTCATAAATATTCACAAAAAAGGATCGCTATGCGCACATAATAAATTAGCGTTAACTTAATTACGGAGCTTTTCCGATGAAAAAAATTGGTGAAAACGTAACAAGTATAAACCAAACTTACAGTCAAACCACAATTTGTTTAATTTCTAGAGGGGCCCAAGTTCTCTACAATTACCAAATATTGTACCCTTGGAAGATACTTAACTTAAATATCAAGTTAGTCTTTTTACTACTTTTCGGTTTTGAGTTATAGTGTTCTACACTAATCATTCAATTTAATTCTTTATTAGTTGTCAATGCACTTTTACAAGCTTCTGACACTGTCAAAGGAGTACAATATATAAGCATAGGATATACAGTACATAAAATTAAACATATAAATATATACACACGCAACAGAGATATTTCCAGATTATTAACTTTATACAAACATTTATCAATTAAGAAGTACTTTAGCTTGTTTTGAAATTGTTTAAGTACCATTTAGTAACTTAATTGCTGCTGGCAGTCTATTAAATAAAATTTGACGCATCACAAAAACATCTTTATCATACAGAGTAATTCTCTAAAATGACAATATTGATAAAGTATCGTTATTAACAGTGTCACCGATGTAAACTAGAAATAGAAGATTTAAAATACCAAAGCCCCAATTTTACATTTCCCCTCTGTGAACCTATGCAACTACGCAGTATAAATACGACTTCAAATTAGTACTTGCTATTTCTTTAAATTTTTTGCCTGTATTTTTATTGCTTTAACAGACTAACAATATAGAACTATATGTGCCTTAAAATTCGATCTATGAGTAATATCACAAACCAACACAGAAAAAGCTCACAATAATTGTAAGGCACATAAAGAAAAAATCCTTCACTCACCTGGAGTGTTTGTAGAGTACGAAGCAAATTTGATTCCTTCAAATACTGTTGTATAAGTCGTATCACACTGAAAAGAAGCAGAATCTCCTAAATAGATTGCCATAACTCAAACTTTTCAAGGGTGGCATTTTGGAACAGTAAATTATACAAAAAAATTTTGGAATGTGTCAGTAGTCTAAATTCAAACATAAATGCATTTTTATAATGAATGAAGTAATAGGAATACTTGATATTCAAAACTGGATCCAAGACATGACTTTAATATTACCTTTCTTATTTACCTATTGCGCTGGCTTTACCTATTTTTTATTTATTGTTTGTTGATACAGTATAATCGCACAGTGACACCATGTCTTTTATAAGATATACATAGCATTTCCAAGATGCATAATGTAATTAAGGTACCAAGAATTGGACTGTCATGCATTACCTTAATGTATTTTCTTGTACAAGTTTATACAGTTAAACAAAACTATGTCACACCTAATTTTAAATATATTTCAAGTCATGTATTGCACAGAGAGATATTTAATGCAAAGAAATAGGATTTAAAATATTCATCCACACAATAAAAATGTACTAAAAACTTCAAAATGATTCTTAACAGTATTACAGTTTACACATGACAGTGAATTGTCAAGTTTTGCTTCCATATAGCTAGGCACCTTTTCTTAAAAATGTAATCTGATTCTAGGGAGGTTTAGCGACTGGTTCCCTCTCGTATTGTGTGTCCATCTGAAAAGGTTTCCATTGGCAATTTGTGTCTCAATAAATATAAATTTACAGAATTCATTGTATCTTAGATCAAGATCCCAAAGACTATTCTACAATATAGAGCACACCTTTAATACTCTTAGCATTTTAATATTATACTCTCAAGTTATTTCAAATTCAATAATATCGCTTTAATCTTAACATTTTATGTTTGCATCGTTGAATGTAAGCTACAAGTCAAATGGGCCAAATTATTAACTTACTCCGCTGATTCAATTTCAATAGACATGTCTAGTTTTTTGCAGATACTTCTACAAAATTAAGTTTCGATGGACAGCAACGTTATTTGAGAATTCTGAATGTAATGAAAGTTAGAAACTAAAACACATTCACTTGGAAATAAGATTCGACCGTCAATTGTTTATTATTATAACGACATTGCAAATACCAACATATCAACATTAAACATTATTCCTAAAGCGTCAAAGATAAAGGACACAGAGGTTATTAAAGAGGGTTTTGGAAACAAAATTGAGTTTATATTGGTCAGAACTTGAACTAAAATTGAAATTTTATTTTTCTATTTTCGTAAATGTGATAATCAATATTTGCCAGTTAAATGAATGGGAGGAGTGATTATGTAGGTAAGAACGTTGCACTACATTTCTGTAGCTGTTCTGTATAAATTGCTGGGCTCCATTACTTGTGCAAAGTTTTTGTTCGTTTTATTCGTAGCAATAATTAATAACAAATAGATAAATGAAAGTTGCATTTTTTTATTTATCTTGATATAGATGGTTTCATTCTGTAACCAACTTTTGCTTCAATGGGTACAAAACCTAAAAGTCCCTAGATTTTTTTATAACCTTCCGCACTAAGGGGAATTTTGTTACATTTCGCACGTTATATTTTGCTGCATGTATTTTAATAGCTGAGACTTCTAATAAATATAAAAGTACCTTACAGTTGCCAAATATTTTGTCAAGATAAGTTATTTTGGTTAACAGTAAAATTAAACGGCTACTGCGATTAATAAAAATGAATAAATAAAAACTAATTCTAACTTTCTATTCAAGGATTTTATCAGCTATCTTTTTTCGAAGTTCCAATGCACATGTAATTTTAAATTCTGCGTGCGCCTATAATCACTGACTGAAGATCAGCTGATGCATAGATTAATTTTTGCTTTTGACTTTTACATATCATCCTCACTCGGCATTTCTCGTCAACGTCGTGTCAGTGTTGGATCTACCTTGGAATCGACAAGGTAAGTACACGAAATTTCATATTGAAAGTAAACTTACGTGGCTCTTAACTTGTTTAATGTGTGAGAATTTTGACCAATCGTGTTATAGTTTGAGAGAGTCTACTAATTTTGCGCAGAATGTTAACCATGCAATTGTGAATAAATGCGTATTTCAGAAATTTGACCAATCGTGGTGTAGTTTGAGAGTCTACTAATTTTGCGCAGAATGTTAACCATGCAATTGTGAATAAATGCGTATATTGACCGAGGTTTATTTTTAAACTAAGGACGAAAGATCAAAACTTAATAATTTAATAAAGCAGAATTAAAAAAAAAAAAAAAACTCAGGTCTTCATTTTTTTCTGATCCTGATTCAGAGTGCAGCTTATCTTTTTTAGTATGCCACACTTTAATTATATGCTTTATTGAGCACAAAAGAAAACCATGGGCCTGCCGCTTGCAAAAACGAAACAGTTAAATGACTTTTATACAGTCGATTTTAATATGTCTAAACAACTAATAGTCTTTTATTTTATTTTTCAAGTTTTTTGCCTCAAAATAATATATTGAACATTAGTTTTATTTATGGACGTCTTTAACTGCTGTGGTTCTTAGCATCCTATTCAATATTGGGCGTGAAAGACCGCTTAATTTTGCTCAAAAGTCTCTTTATCAGACTTGAGGTTCATTTACATGTAAAGTTACAACACGGGACAAACGGCTTTACTCCCCTTCCAAAACCTGAAAATAATATAAAACCAAATTTAGTTAATGTAAAGTACGTCTCATTTTGGTTGAATAGCTTTGGTTGCGGCGAAAGTTCTGAAAATAAGATAAAAGAAAAATTTTATTTTATTTTATATTGCTTTAACTTCTTGGTCTTATCGCGACGGATCTGTTTGGTAATATTCCTGGTTTTTTTTGGGGGGGGGTAGTGTTTAACGCCCGCTTTAACTACTAATGGCACCGCAGGCGGTGACACTGATGATACATGAATGATGATGGAGTACCGGTGGAATGCGATGGCGGGGGAAACCGGAGTACCCGGAGAAAACCCGCCCCAGCGCCGTTTTGTCCACCACAAATCTCACATGCGGTCACTTGGGATCGAACCCCGGCCGTCTAGGTGAGAGTCGAGTGGTCTGGTAATTGAGAAACAACTGAAAATCAAAAGCGTTTTTAAAATATGACAAAATGTTAAACAATTTGAAAAATTAATAACGGATATCTCAGAAACGGTTAATGCCACAAAAAATGTATTTGAAATAAATTGTGTGATGTAAAGATGAATACATTTCTGTGGGGTAAGTTTTGTCTATCGCTAAACGTTTACCAGTTGTACAAGTTTATACAAAATCCCTTCCGAATAATGAGGTCTTCACAGAATATGCTGAGAAAGTTCAAGATATACGTTTTATTTTTATGTAAATACCTTCATATAATACGATATTATAATCGAAATTGAAAATATTTTAGGAATATCTCCTCATGTAAATATTTTAATACGAGTATTTAAAAATGATAGTGACCATTTTTGAGAAATTAAAAAAAGTCTAAATAGTACCAAGTAAAGGGTAGTTTGGGGTGGGGCAATTTCTTGATTTTTTTTATGTCGTATCTTTGGAAGATGCCGAACTTAAATATCAAGTTTGGTGTTGATCGGATTTTTCGGTTTTGTTTGTTTGTTATTTTTTTATTTATATAGCCCCCTTTAACATCTAAGGTCATATCGGGGCTTCCAATTAGAAACAGCTCGTTGGATTTTAAATCATTTTATTTCCTCAAACACGCACAGACTCTGTGGGGGAAAGGGAATCATTCTGGTTAAAGAAAACTTCCCGCCCCAGCCGGGAATCGAACCCGGGACCTCCGGATGAGACGTCAGCTCGCTGACCACTCGACCACGGAGGCAGTCAATTTCGTTTTTGAGTTGTGTTTATAGACACAAACACACACACACACACACTAAAGGGTGATTTTTCTAAAATGGCTTTTTGTTGGGCTCAGATGTCTCAAAACATTATTTTCGAAATCTCGATATCTAATTTTTGGGTGGAATGCTATACCTACTACGTAGCAGGAAGTTAAACGCTTTCATAAGAATAGTTTATAGAAACTACATACAAATAAATGAATAGGGTAGAGAAATTGTGAGTGTTATTTTCATTGTGTTTTCTTTTTTGTAAGGATCTCAAAACGTACCCATGTTACTGGTGAAATCTGAATATCGAGTTAGTGTTTTCCCTACCTTACATAAACAACAAGAAACGTATTTAAAAAGTTACAACGATCCAGCTTTGCCTTCGCCTCTCAATTGCGAATATTACATCTGCGTTTAATTCTTTCAGAACTTTTGTTGGTCGTTGAGGCCCATTTAAGTAATGCATTGCTTGACATCTGCAAACTGATTTTCAGAAACTTGGAAACTTTCAAATCATGTGATTGTTACCCAATACGATGGACCGTTGTTGGGCAATGAACGCATTATTGTCAAGTTCAACTTTTGAATGTGATGAGATTACTAACATTGATGAAGTTGTACGCAAATTAAAAGGATGCCAACCAGCGTTAATGATTCTGAAACTGTGGTCATGTGGGAACAGATCTGGACGGATTTGTTGACACATTACATGAGATTGTATGCGCGATGTTCTTTTTCTATACAGCTCGTTTTCCGCAAGGATAACGCAGACTGGCTTTGGTTACAAGGACGTCAGCATACCTGAAGGGCAAACTGGGTACTCCACTTGCTTAACTTTTTTATATTTTCCAGTCTCTTATAAAGTATAATGATTGTCGAATAGTAGCAACTTTGAGATGGGCACAGGGAAAAGAATAGGGGCGATGTAAATGGAAAATAAGATTGTGCTGTTTTTGTTGTTGTTGTTTTTTGTTTTTTTTAAAGAAAATAGCACATTTCAAATTTGAGTCAGACACTGTTTAAACATGGAGGTAAAGATTTTCAAACAAATCCCCCACCATAAGCTATCCGTTACACGGAAAATGTTTCACTATTTTTTTTAATGGAGTTTTATTTATGGACGCTCTTTAACTACTGTGGTTCTCAGCGTCCCATTTTATGTTGGGCTTGATAGACTGCTTAATTTTGCTCAGAGGCCTCTTTATCAGGCTTGAGGTTGTTTTACATGCCGTAAATTTACGACACGGGACTCGCAGCTTTACTTCCCTTCCGAAAAAACCCATCGTCTTCTGCCGGGTTTGAACCCGCGACCTCCGATATATGAGGTATTGATTTTAATGAACACATCGCAAACAAGAATGCCCTTGTCTCAGCTTTGTCCCGTAGGGCTCGAAGTTGTCGGCAAAAAATTACAAGTTTTTAAGGTAAATGCTGACTTCAGGTATGTCTTCCGCTCAATGATCAGGTGTCTGATACTATGCGAGACACTGATAATGAACTTTGCCCGCACCGAGGTTACAAGTATTCGTACACAAGACCGCACTAAAGATAACTTACCAAGATTTCACTTAACAAGACAATGTTGGCCGAATATGGTATCATTTTTACTTTTTCTACCACATATGTAAAATGCACTTAGTAAGTAGAAAAGATATTGTATTCCATCCAAATATTCGAGATTTAACCGGAAATATATATTTTAAGGTCCTCTGATTAAAAAAAAGCATTTTCAGAAAAAGCTTCGCGCGCGCGCGTGTGCAGCATAATGCAAAAAAAACTAAAAGTCGGTTAAATACCACACTTGCGATTTAAGTCTTCCAAGGATGTGACAGGAAGGTTTTCAGGAAAATCCCCACATCCCAAACTACCCTTTATATGGAACATTTTTCGAAATATTATATTTTCTTAAAAAGTACTCTAACGGTTTTTACTAAAATGCCATATTAAAGATATTTACACGGGGAATAAAATGTATATCTTGAAGTTTTACTCTGAAGCACTCTTCATTCTGGAGGACTTGTGCAGCACCAGTAAACCGTAGAAGAAACACAAAATCATACTACACAAAAAACTGTAGATCTCGTTAAGGCACACAGTTTATGTCGGATACTTTTTTTAGTTTACTATTTCCGAGATATTCCTTGTTATTGGTTTCAATTTTCAAATATAAGCCGGCGAAGGCGAGTGCACTCCTGTACCGGGGAGCGCCACTTGTACATGTAATGGCTTCTACGCCCGCCTGTACAGTCGAATTGTGAAAGCGCCAGCGATAGTTCATGATGGCATTTCCCTTGCGTGTTAAAATCGTGTATATATTCTTATCATAAGTAATCAAATATATTCTCAAATGCATTACAATACAATAAATGTGTAAAACTCTTTCACTCCCCCGTGCACTTGGTATTATTCCGTGATGCATCACTACCATGCCTCACCGCCATGCCGTTTCTTCTACCGATTCAGCATTCTGTCGAATCCTGGATTGGTTATCCTTTCCATTTCTTCTTTCATTAGTGTATCTCTATTTCAATATGTTTCTTGAATCTATTTACCTTCTGAATCGAGTTTTTCCAGTCATTTGCTGTTATTGACCAAATAACTTTCTAAGAATTTATGTTCTTTGAGCCAGTACGTCAGAGCGTACTCTCAGTGAACTCCGTTTATCTTTATACTTCTTAAATTTCACAATTTTCTTAGGCGTTTCTTTACATCCAAAGAAATGAATCTCCTTCTTGCAAAAGTTTATTAATTTTCACAGCGTAGGGATTTCTTTTTTAACCTCGTAATACTCCCGATTATTGTCTTCTAATGACACGCTCGTCCATATCGTCCAAAACGACTTTGTTTGCAAGAAGTTTACCAATCTTGTGAGGTGAAATAAGTTTGCTCGTCCCGCTTTCTATCATCTTATTCTAACCGGTAGAAGCGACAACAAATTCAGTGGCATTCGTAATAGACATTTTCTGACTTTTCTTTGCAGCTTGCTAGTGAAGTAAACCAAACTATGCGTAAAATCATACTGCGTCATCGCGTTAGTTCGTCTGCTCTCCGCTCCCACTGCAGGACTGACTGCACTGGCCTTCGCCGACTAATACACTTATTTTTCTCAAACGGGAGGTCGTCACTCGTTTCATTTCTCTTTTGTTTTACCCCTGACCATGCAGAGAGATCCCAATTTCAGTGCCATCGTATAACGACAGCTTTTAAAAGATTTGACTATTGCTTTAGCCTGGTGTATTTCCTTGTTTACCTTGCAATTACAAGGAAGTAAGTAATAAGACAATTTCTGCTAATGTGAAATAGAGTGAAGAATAATCTTTTGTAAGAAACAGTTGTTTGCAAAACAGGAAGTATTTTAAGTAATGTGAGTAATACAGCAGATCCCCCCCCCCCGCCCCAGGGATGACTGCCGCCAAGAGAAAAAATAAAAAAACAAACAAAAGAAAACATGAGATAAAATGTTGTAGGTTCTCTGGTTTAATCATTGGTAACACCGAGTTGTATCCAGTACCCTGTTAATCAGTCCAATCTTAAAGAAACACTTATAAGCAAATCACACTATCTGGATCAAAATATTCGCGTTTATACCTACTTATATTTTAGCAAACATAGAAGTAATTATTAAGATTTCTGGTTTACCAGAGATCAATAGCTGATCTTATTATGATGAACTTCACGTGAAACTTTTTTTGTACATTTTATTGTTTTATCTGTATGACCCCTTTAACTTCTATGGTAATATCGGTGGCCATGACTTGAAAAACAACTGCTGGTGTTTTTCTCGCTGAACTATAGGGTTTTTTTTTTTGTTTCATTTATATAGCTTCGTTTAACATCTAAGGTCATATCGGGGGCTTTGCATTAAAAACAACTCGTCTGTAGGTTCTTTACGTTGGGTTTAAATCGTTTTATTTTCCTCAAACACACACACATTCACTCTCACATACATACTTCCAGAATCTGTGGGGGATAGCGCATAATTCTGGTTAAAGAAAAATTCGCCGCCCCAGCCGGGAATCGAACCCTGTAGGGTTTGTTAACGTTGGTTATACAGTTTTATACTACTAAACATATGTACATTCATTCACTCTCCCATCCACTTCCAGACTCTGTGAGGGCTAGGGAATGATTCTAGTTTAAAGAAATATTCCCTGCTCCAGCCGAAAATCGAAGCCGGGTCTCTGGGTGAGAAGCCATGTGAAAGAAGAAGAAAAAGAATCTATCAGTTAACACAAGAGAATTGCTAAAACCAGTTAAGGAGGAGTAGAGTTATATCTTTTTACCACCGCTTAAATGCAAGTGTCTGCATTTAAGCATACATTAAAATGAACGACTTTTTTCGTTAATTATATATATCATTATTGGAATTGCCGATTTTTTTTTAAATAAGTGATTGAAAGTAATCGATTAGTAGAATTGATCCCTAATTTTCGGCTCCTGTGACAACGGCAGATACAGATAACATTGTACAACACAGCCAAAGATATAATATGTTTTAAAGTAGATATCTTATGCTATCACCGACTTTAGTTATTGAATAGATGTAAGATTCATTCGCCGGTTTTTATCAGATATCAAACTTGACAACAGACAGAATCAAGCGTCTATCAGAATGCGATGTTCAGTCAGTATCATTAGGTATCTTTGCTATCTGTTTATTTCTCGCATTATCACAGAGAGCACCCACAGCAGGCCAGATTACGTTGATATTGTCACGGACTATTGGTTTTACTTTATCTGCCACTTAGTTATTATAAATAGAAATATGTTCCATCCAAATATTTGGTATCAGATCTTACTAGAAAAACACGTTAAATACCGAAGTTGGTATTTAAGTTCAGCATCTTCCAAGGACTTAATAAAGACTTTCAAGAACATCTCGCTTCAAACTCCCTTTACGTGGAACAATTTCGTTAGTTTTTGTATTCTTAAAAATGGTTCCAAATATTTTGATTAAAATAACATGCGTTTTATATATCGGCATGAAAAATAAAATGTATAGGCGAATTTTCTAGGATACGCTTGTGAAGTCCGCTTCGCTCTGAATAAATGTTGTAAACCGTAAGAAATAAAGAGAGTTTATTATACAAAACGTGTACATCTGATTAAAACGCGTAAATTATGTCGCATAAAACTGTATATGTGTGTGTGAACAGCATAACTCAAAAACAAAAAGTTGGTTAAGTAGGTACCAAACTTGCGATTAAAGTTTACTATCTTCCAGGAATGCGACACGAAGATTTTCAGGACAATCCCCACACCACGTTTATATGGAACATTTTGCAAAACTGTTGATTTTCCCAAAATGGCTGTGACGATTTTAATTAATATATATAATAAGATATTTACATGACAAAATATATAACTTGAATATTCTGGATTAGCCTTTGAAACCCTCTTCATTCTGGACAGTGTTGCCAACCTTCGACAATCAGAAAACCGCGCAAGGATGTGCAAATGAACCGTATGAATGAAAAACCGTACGATGCTAATTTTTAATAAAAGCCTTCAAAAGGTGCATTATATAAGTAAGAAATGAAGGAAATGTCAATTTAAAAAGGATAAAATATCAATGTCAAACGTGTCAATAAACTTAACATAGATGCACTCATCATAATGTATTCTATAAAAGTGAACGATGCTTTATCTTTATCCAGTGACTGTACAAAGCCGATTTCCTAGTCTCACTTTAATATTAAATTAATTTGGTAAACACACCCTCGAAATCAGCATTCGAGTACGGCGACGTGGCTGAGAAAGTAAACTGCAAAAAAAAAAAAAAAAAAAAAAAAAAAGGAGCCTTCCGCATTGTCTTAAAATGGCAATAATCGTGACCAAAACTCATCAACTTCATTTGAATTAATCATATCTTCAATTTAGTGTATGTTCAGCATTCTCGTCGACTGCCTATCCCCGCCCCTCCAATTATCAGCGCATCATTGTGACTCACGGAGTCAGGATGGATAACTTATGGCAGAGGTATCACTGAATTCGCTCTACATGCCCCAACGCTCTTTTCGGCGTGAGGAAAGCAAGCAAGGGCAATAATTGGTTACCAGAGTTGTATACTTTAATCCATTTTTTTGATAACTAAAGATTTGAAGCGTTCTCGGTGTTGGTTATTAATTACAGATGACTGCACGGGATAACAACCCCTGCGCCGCCTTGTCCACCACAAATCTCGCATGCGGTCGCTTGGGATCAAACCCGTCTAAGTGACAGGAGAGGGCGCGACCCTTTTATCCCATACATTTACTTGTAAAAACTGTCTGCATCGGTAGTAAATCTTTTAGATGCTGTGGGGATAACCATGGAGTAAGAGTCGCACAATATCGTAGGACCATATTTACTCGTACGGTTCAATGTTTCAACCGTACACCGTTCAGATGAGGTTGAAAACCGCAAATGTACGGTTTAAACCGTAGGTTGGCTCACGTATTCTGGAGGATTTTTGCATAACCGGTAAACCGTAAGAAATGAGACAAAATCTTACTGCAAAAATTTTGTAGATTTCGTTAAAACACACAATTTATATCGTACACATATTTTATGAAGTTTCTGATATATTCTTGTTATTGGTTTCAATTGTAAAATATTTATACTTTACTCAAACGACAATTCGTCATTCGTTTCATATCTCTTTTGTTTTACTCCTGGCCACGTGAAGGGAACCGAACTCGATTAGTACGAACTGGACAGAAGAATAATAGTTTGTTTTCAGAACAGGTACAGAAAGGCATGTGAATGAAGCAACCCGTGGTGTTGCAAAGAATGGAAGTTGAAAATCAGATATAGCGACCTAATTTTTAAAGATTTGGCTATCGTTTCAGCCTCTTGAATTCCTTTTGTACCAACAATAAAATGTGTAAAAGAGACATTTTTGCAAACATTAATTTACATTAACAATATGTAGATAGTGAATGAAACTTCAGATTATTTTGATCTCATTGTATATATCGGAAGAAAGGAGTGATTTTTTTTTGCCGAAAGTTGTAGATATTGAAGGAATTTGACATTGCTAGTTGCACGCGCTTCGATAGATACATATACATTCCGGTTGTTTACTGGAGCGACCATAGTTGGCAAGTAGCTTGTGCGCGTGCAAATTGTGGTTTGTGGTGGGGGTTAAGAGTTAATAAAACTATAGTAATATGCGCACAGCACTTCAGTCAGCCGACTTAACAGGATCCCGAGAAAGCTCTACCGGCTCTATCTGTAAGTACTAGACACCACACACTTCACTTTAGAGAACTCGATTAATTAAAAAGAATATATAATATTCAACACTCAAGCGACTACCTTTACTCATCAATTCATAAATTTCCTTATAGTTTGCATTATTTAAATAAAACGTGACTTTTTTCTTGTAGGTATCAAATGATTAATCCTGGATAGACATACTTTGAATTTTGGCCATTCAGAGCTGTCCTATCGTGCAGTTTTATCGTTTTAATCCCTTCGACGTGCAATTGTTTCTATTTTAGTGTCGTAAAAGTTGTTATTCCGGAAATCGTTTGAATTTCTATATTTACCCTTTCGACTGTTGGCAAACATTAAAGTGTTGGGTTGGACTTTCATATTCGTATATCAATTTTTATAATTTGTACTTTCTCAACCACATATGTACAGTGTACATTGTAGGTAGATAAGGTATTGTATTCCACTCAAAAATTCTATACCGAGATCTCGCCAAAAAGCATTTATAGAGAAATATGTGTGTGTATTTGCTTGTTTGAACAGCCTAATAGCTCAAAGACGAAAAGCCGTTAAATACCAAACTTGATATTTAAGCTCAGCATTTTCCAAGGATGCAACTGAATATCAACAGAATCTCCCCAACCCAAAGTACTCTTTACATAAAATATTTTTCGAAAATTTTGGTTTTCTGAAAATGAATTTTGATTAAAATATCATATATTTAAGATATTTTCATGACAAATGAAATGTATATCTTGATTTTTTGGGGGTATAGCCTCTGAAGAACTCTTAGTTTTGGATGATTTTATATAACTGGTAAACTGTAAGAGATAGACGAAAATGTACCACTCACAACATGTAGATCTCGTTAAAACACACAACTTGTGTCGGTACATCTTTGCTGTGGAGTTTATCATTTCCGAGGTATTCCTTTTTATCGGTTTCAATTTTAAAGCAATTAAAACTTGTCTCAAACGGGAAGTCGTTATGCGTTTCATGTCTCTTTTGTTTTTCTCCTGGGCATGCAAAGTGAACCGAATTTCAATTTCATCACATAGCGACTCTTTTTAAACGATTTCAATATCGGTTTAGCCTATTGTATTACATTATTTCCGTTCCTCTTACAAAGAAGAAAGAAATATAATTTCTGCTAATGTTATCTCAATTAGCATGATGTGATATTATTTGAATAGATAATAGATTGTTTGTGGAACAGGTGGAGAAAGTCAGGTAAATGGAACACATCAGGTTTTTAATTTTTTCCCTCCATTTGTATGCAGCCTTTAACATTTAGGTCAAATTGACGGCTGATCTTTTGAAGCAATTGCTGATGGCAATGGTGCTCAATCGTGTTCTGTTGATGTTTATCTTTGGTGAATTGTCTTAATGCGCACATATTTGCATCCCCATTTATATCTCCATATTGGAGAGGATGGAGAATAATCTTGCATAGAGAAAAATTCCCCCTCCACAGCCGGGAATCGAACCCTGGACCCCTAACACAGCAGGCCGGTGCTCTATCGACTGAGCTAAGGGGCTGATTTCTATCATTCTGTTAGTTACAAGTAATAGCACAAGAGGATTTTAGATTGCGATAAATTTACTAACTAAATTTACTAACTAGTAAATAATACTGTGTTTTTTTATTAGCTTAACCTCCTTTAACCTGGTGGTGATATCGGAAGTGGAATGAAATTAGTGAAATGATGCTCAAATGATCTCGTGGTCCATGAAGCTTAAAGTTACTCAACATTCGTCTTCTCAGGATAAAGGAAAACCCCAATTTAAAAAAAAAAAAAAAAAAAAATCGGGTAACTCACTCTAAGCGAGATTCAAACCTGCGACCTGTTGAATGTGAGGTAGACAGTGCCCCACACTACCCAGGCAGGCAATTGAGGCTATTTAACGAATAAAATAAGCATTTAAATATGAGTCTCCTATACTGCCTTACAACTTGATCTGGCCCATTAGCTCAGCCGGTAGAGCACATGCCTGTACATACCTGAGATCCTGGGTTCGATTCCTGGCTGGAGTTTAGGGATTTTTCTCTAGCCCAGATTATCCCATCTTTTCCAAAGTCTGGAAGTATGAGTGTGAGTTTGAATGTGTGAGCTAGATTAAAATAAAGATAAATGGAAACCACATGTTAAAGGTGGGGTATAAATGGAACAATAGAAAAACCTTGATGATGGTGATGATAATAATAATATTTTTATTATGAGCACTTAATTGTTTGAAGCCATCTTGCCACAGACAGATTTCGATTAATTTAAGATTGGAATAGAAAACAAATGCAAGTCGGGCCTCGCCGCTCAATTTTATGTTCTTTAATATAGTTAACTTCGGTACCACTTATATAGTCGGTATATTAGGCTTTGCATTCCACCGAAAAATTCTACCTCGAGATATCAATGAAAATACATGTTTTGAGGACCCATAACTCTGAAAAAACATTAATAGAAAAAGGCTCATGTATTCTCTATCTCTCTCTGCGTATATATGTGTTTGAGCCCAGTATAACTCAAACACGAAAATACGTATTCTTTCAAAGATGCGACACGAATTTTTTAAGAAAATCCCCCACTTTCAACTATCCTTTACATGGAACATTTTTCGAGATTTTTGTTTTTCTCAAAAATGTCTCTAACAATTTTGTTTAAAATATCTACACATACTACAGATATTTATATGGCAAATAAGTTTATATCTTGCATTTTCTAGAAATAGCCCGTGAAGTCCTTTCGATTCGGAAGGAATACCATTGTATTAATTCCTTATTAATTATCCATCATTAGTGGTTTGATTTGCTCAATACTATGTCATTCTTTTAAGTCCTTTCGATATTCAGTTATACAGCGTCCAGATCTCATACATTTGACTATCGTTATTCCCTGTGTATCTGTAACGGAATGCGTAATGTAGCTATTTTTGCAAATGTTTTCCTCTATTAGAATGAAGTAGATTTAAAGATACATCTTGGTAAGAATAGTTTGTATACCGATTAACAAACAAGAGAGGGCATAGAAAGGCATATGAATGTAACAAATCAGACTTTTGCTTTATATTAATGACGGACAGAAATAGTGAGAAAAATAATTGTAAAATTTACTCTGCTGATGATACAAGTGTTTTATTCTGGGAAAGAAACTCAAACTACCCAGCGAGATATGGTGCAGCAACGTCTGTGTTCCGCATTCGGAGGTCCTGGATTCCGATCTGGCTGTTTTTTTTTTTTTTTTGTTTTTTTTTATGTGGTTTAGCTCTGTCGTCAAGGTAAACATACCGGATTGGATATTTAATACCACGATCCAAAGTTCTACCTTCAATCTAAAACAATAGTAAAAACTGAAAATAGACGGTAATTGCGATTACATTGTTATCTCCCCATAGAGAAAGCAGCTATATCAAACGGCACCCTTACGCCATCTTGTCGCGGAGCAAAGTGATATGGTGTAAAGGTGTATACATCGAAGGCTGGCTGTTCCTTGTGAGTACAGATGGTGAAAAGCAGTTACACTGATTGAAATCCTAAAACCATCTGCTTGGCGTGAAGCGAAAGTGTTATGATACAGGGATGAGACCCTGAAGGCTGTGTCCATCATATACCGATAAACGTCGCGATATGACCAAGTACTTAAAGCGATATAAAAAAAAAAAAGCTGATGTATTCCACTCACATGACTTTCTGTACATCTTTGTAACAAATTATTATTAAAAAGCTTAACCCTCTATCTACTTTAAGATAATCGAGATAAACAGCAGATATTGTCTTCATTACTTGCTTCCTTGTAAGTAGAAGGTAAATAAGGGAATACACTAGGCTAAAACGATAGTCAAATCTTTTAAAAGCTGGTTGCCATGAGTTTGAAAACCGTATCTATATAGGGCAAGGAGTTTACAACTTTCCGGGTGAGAAAAATTTAAGTATTTTAAAGGCGAAACAAATAAAAAGGAATATCTCAGAAATGGTCAATTCCACGAAAAAAAAAGAAAAAAAAGGATATGAAATTCATTGTGTGTTTTAAAGTTCTCCACATTTTTTGTGTTGTAAGTTTCTGTCTAACTCTTACGGTTTACCAATTATGCAAAATTCAATAAAATTCATTCAGATAAAGAGGTCTTTAAAGGCTATTCCCAGAAAATTGAGATATACATTTTATTTGTTATGTAAGTATCTTTAATATACGGTATTTTTATCAAAATCGTTAGAGCCATTTTTGAGAAAAGTCAACATTTTCGAAATTGTTGCCATGTAAAGGGTCGTTTGGGGTGGGGGGATTTTTCTCAAAATCTTCGTTGTTGCATCTCTGGAAGATACTAAACAAAAATATCAAGTTTGGTATTTTACCGACTTTTCGCTTTTGAGTTATCATGTTCTCAGATACACGGACATACGGACACACACAAACCTTTTTCCAAAAATGTTCTTTTTGAATACACAGGACTCTAAAACGTGCATTTCGGTGAAATCTCGGTGTCGAATTTTTGGGTGGAGTGCAGTACCTTCTCTATACACTAAGTACATAATACGTGTAAA
Organism: Hymenopus coronatus; assembly: GCA_030762935.1. NCBI lineage: Eukaryota > Metazoa > Arthropoda > Insecta > Mantodea > Hymenopodidae > Hymenopus > Hymenopus coronatus. Next base: position 38,300,631 of record CM060897.1, read on the forward strand.
GAAAGTAATAAATAAATAGAAAAAAAGACGATCTTAAAGATAATATTGGACATGTAATGGATTAAGTTGTATTTGGTTTAATGACAATAGACTTATCATCATAAATTAAAGCAACAAAATTGCTGTTGTCTACACTTCCATTCATTAATATTTCAAGTTCCAGTCGAGGTAGTTATCGGATATACTTAAGAATACAACCACACGATTTCCTCTAATTTTTACTTTCACTGCATGTACTATGTGCATAGTAGGTAGAGAAAGTATCGTGTTCCACCAAAAAATTCGATTTCGCGATTTCACCGGAAATACATGTTTTTAGGTCTCCGGATTAAAATTATTTAAAACGTTATAAAAAAGTGTGTTTATGTGTGAGAACAGCATAACTAAAAAACGAAAGGTCCATAAAAACCAAACTTGGTTTTTGAGTTCAATAGGTATCTTTCAAGGATGCGACATAAGGTTTCCAAGAAAATCCCACCCCCACCCCCAAACTTCGCTTTACATAGAATATTTTACTAAAACGTTTATTTTCTCAAAATCGGTCTAACAGTTTTGATTAAAATTCCATATGTTAAAGATGTTTACATGGCAAATAAAACTAATATCTTGAATTATAGCTAAAATCTTACTACATAAAAACGTGAAACTCGTTAAAACAAACAATTTATGTTCTATACATTTGGGGGAGGGGTAACCATTTCCAAGATACAGCTTATAATTAATTTCAATTTTAAAATACTTAATACTTTTCTCAAACGGGAACACGCCATTCGCTTCATAGGTATCTCTTTTGTTTTACTCTTGGTCATACAAATAGAACCGAGTTTCAATTGCATCGCATAGCGACAGCTTTTAAAAGAATTTGTCTACCGATTTTGCCTTGTGTATTCCCCTATTTCCTTTCTAGTTATAAGGAACTAACTAATAAGGCAATGTTAATGTTTATCTCGATTAGCATGAAGCAGAAGAATAATCTTTTCAATAATAATTTGTTTGCATAGCAGGTAGAGAAAGTCATGTGAATGGAATACGTCAAATAATTTATATAGCGTCTACAAACTACTTATGAAGCTTATTTTTCTATCTGCTACACGTTACTCGAGATAAGACGTTGCAGAAATAGTTTCATTGCACATTTCATTAAAGATACACGGGGGAGGATGGGTTTTTTCGTTGTAAAAATCCTTAGCATAGCTTCCTTCGGAAGGGAAGTAAAGCATTTGGTCCCGTGTCGTAGATTTACGGCACGTAAAAGAACCTCAAGCCTGATGAGAGGCCTCTGAGCAAAATTAAGCGGTCTTTGACGCCCAATTTTCGTGGGCAGGGGGTCGTGGGTTCGAGTCCCACCTTGGGCATGGATGTTATATGTTTGTGCAATGTGTATTTGTTTGTAAAAGAAACAGTAAAACCAGTAATCAGTAAAACCCACGGGAGGAAATGTAAATAGGGATACAGTACCGGAGTCCTGATCAGACTCCGTTATTGTTTTAAAAAAAAATTTAGAATGGGACACTGAAAACCACAGTAGTTAAAGAGCGTCCATAAATAACTCGCCATTTACATTTACGGGAGATAGAACAGAAGAAACCAAATAGTCACGTTTAAAAAACGGGCTATCTACATGCTGACCTAGAATTTCCAGGCATTGCAAGAACCACTGAATGGCGACAGCGCCTCAAAAATCTAATGTATTACACATTTTAATGTGCTTTTATTCGAAAATACACAATACAAACATGTGGGAAAAGTAGCAACCAAATCTAGCGGATTTTCCAGCAGTATTTTGCGGCACGCTCGTTGAAAACCACTAAGGCAAATATGATGTTCAAATGCAAACAATTTATTCTAATTGATCGAATAAACGATTTTTAAAAGTAATTACTAGTTAATTTAAAAGAATTCCTTTGTCGAGTGCTTATCGAAATCTGCGGACTATTCGAGAATATTGGGGTGGGGGGAGGATGGGGGACACTCATAAATATGCCAAAAAATGTATAGCTTGCAAAGAAATAGTTTTCAACACCAAGGCGTCGTTAAACACTAATTTATTTCCTAAACCATGAATATTGAATTTTAAAATGAAAATTTAATTAATCCTATTATTGCAATTATATTTTTGTGTGTCAGGTCTTAAATATCATTAAAAATTCTGATTTGTTCCATTCACATGAATTGCTGTATCTATTGTATGTAAATTATTCTTATTGAAACTTATTTTTCCACTTACTTTATGCTAAATATACAGTAGCAGAAATGGATGTATTACTAAGTTCCTTCTAAACAAAAGGGAAATAAAGGAATACATTAGGTTAAAACGATAGTCAAATATTTTATAAGCTTGTCCCTATGTGATGCAATTAAGTTGTCATTTTCTTTACATAGTCAAGAGAAATAAACGTGAATAACGACTTCCCATTTGAGAGAACTCGACTAGAATTGGAAATTTTAAGCCTAAAATACAAGGAATATCTAAAAAATGGTTATTCTACAAAGAAAAAAGTGTATATGTTATAAATTGTGTTTTAATGAGATCTACATACCTACTTATTTTGCATAGTAATTTTTGAGTATCTGTTATGATGTACCAGTTATGCAAAAATGATTCAGAATGAAGAAGACTTCAGAGGATATTCCAAAGTAATACCAGATATACATTTTATTTGTTATGTAAATATCTTTATCATACGATATTTTAGTCAAAATCTTTAAAGTAATTTTTGAGAAAATCGAAAATGTCGAACAATGTTAAGTGTAAAGGAATTTGGGAAGGACCTTTCTAAAAATATTCGTGTCGCATCGTTGAAAGACACTAAACTGAAATACCAAGTTCGGTATTTAACCAACTTTTTATTTTTAAGTTAGCTGTTCACACACAGAACACGCATACACACGCGCGGATCTTTTTCTGAATGATTTTTAGTATCTCTACACGTAATATATACATAGAATATAGAGAAGGTATTGTAGTGCACCCAAAAATTCGATACCGAGATTTCACCGAAAATACATGTTTTGGGTCCTCCTGAATCCAAAAAAGCATTTTTGAAAAAAGGTCCATATGTGCGCGTGTGTGTATGTGTCTGTGGACAGCATAGCTCAAAAACGGAAAAGACCATTAAATACTAAACTTGGTATTTAAGTAGTCCCCCCACTCCAAACTACCCTTTACATGGAAAAAATTTAGAAAACTTTTATTTTCTCAAAAATGGCTCTAACGATTTTGAATAAAATCTCTTATATTTAAGATATTTACGTTACAAATAAAATGTATATCTTGAATTTTCTGGGAATAGCCTCTAAAGGGCGCTTTATTCTGGATGCTTTTTATTGAATTTTGCATAATTGCTAAAGATAGACAAAAACTTACTACACAAAAATGTAGACCACGATAAAACACACAATTTACTTCATATATCTACATTTTTTTTCGTGGAGTTGATCGTTTTTGAGTTATTCCTTGTTATTGGTTTCAGCTTTAAAAAACATAATTTTCTCATACAGGAATTTGTCTACTCGTGTCCATACAAACAAAGGAATTTCAGTTACATAGCAACCAGCTTTTTTGACTATCACTTTAAAATATGGCACTTCCTCATTTCGCTTCTACTTTCAAGGATGCAAGTAATAAGACTATTTCTGCTAATTTTTCTCAATTAGTATAAGCTTTTTAACAATAATTTGTTGCAGAATGGAACACATCAGATTTTTTTTTTTTTTTTTTTTTTTTTTTTTTTTTTTTATTTAGGGATTTTCAAAGCATATTTCGGGTGAAATCTCCGTATCGAAGTTTTGGTTGGAATACTATCTACTGGTAGAGAACGTAATAGCATGGTGTAATATAATTTGGGTAAAGGGCCCAGTCTAAAATTTCATTACATAAGTAGTCCTTTGAAACTGACGGATACTAAAATCCCTGACCTATGTATCTGATACATTTTTGATTACGCCATGTAGCTTTTAATTATTAAGAAAGAATACGTTTTTTATTGTGAATCTCTGAAATTACACTGTCTACAACCCCCCCCCCCCCATATGTTAGCTGCTTTGGTCCGTTCAAAAGACCTTGATCTGAAAGCCATTTCTTACACACGCGTATACTGTATTTCGCATGATGAATATCAGAAATTTGTAATAATAACCTCGACCTTTCGTATAAAATGCGCAGTTTTTATCTCAATTTCGTGTCAATGTTTTACATGGCAGGGACCTTATCAACTTCAATGGGGTTCCCGATCTTTTGACCGTCGCTTTATCACTGCGTGCTAAAACGCATCTACACGTGCCTTGTCTACGCCCCTGAATGTATCATCACGATAAGAATTTAGAGCATTGTGGTGAACGCTCTGGTACTTTGCATTGAGCAAATGAGTGCTGTCTTTATCCAGTTGTTTCTCGCAATGTGATGCAAAGATTTTGGAGTTTTAAGGCCAGTATATAGTGACCCTGTTTAACACTGAGTTTCTCTGTCTTTTTTATTGTATTATTTTGTATAATTATACGCAAGCACATTGACTCTCACATCCATACTTCCCGACTCTGTGGATAGGGAATAATTTCAGTTAAAGAAAAATCCCCGCCCCAGCCGGGAGTCAAACCCGGCCGGGACCTCCGGACCACTCGACCACATGGCAGCCTCTGTCACTCTGTACGTGCAACGAAATGTGTACTGAAGCTTGATTAACACAAGCAGATAAGAATCTAATGCGTTCTATTCACATGACTTTATCTATTCTGTAACAAACGACTATTTTTTTACAAAAGATTATTCTTCTACATATTTCATTCTAATCGAGATAAACATAAACAGAAATGGGCTTATTACTTAGTTCCTTATAAATAGAAGGGAAATGAGGGGATACACTAGGCTAAAGCGATAGTTAAATCTGTTATAAGCTGATTTCTATGTGAAAGTAGCATCTCTTTGCATGCTAGCAGTAAAACAAAAGAAAAAGGAATGTCGAATGCGATAAACTGATATCCATAAAAAAATTTATGTGTTTCATTCACATACTTTCTCTACTGTTCTGTAAATAAACTTCTTACAAAAGATAGTTCTTCTTTCTACTCCATGCTAATCATAGTATTAACAGAAATTTTCTTACTTCTTAGTCCTTATAAGAAGAAGGTAGCTAAGGAATTATATTATGCTAAAGTGATGTCGCTATGCGATTGTCATTGAAATTCGTTTCTTTGCATAGCCAGGAGTAAACCAAAAGAAACACGGACGACTCTCTGTTTAAGAAAAAAGTATTTTAAAACTGAAACCAATAAAATGGAATATCTCGGAAACGGTTAGCTCCCCAACAAAAATTTAAAGGATATAAATCATGTGTTTTGACAAGATCTACAGTTTTTGGTAGTAAGTTTTTGTCTATCTCTTAGGTTTACCAATTAAGCAAACATCACTCAAAAGAGGCTATTCCAGAAAATTCAGGATATACATGCTATTTGTTATGTAAATATCTTTAATAACAGTAGTTTAACCAAAATCGTTATAGCCATTTTTGAGAAAAATCAAACATTTCGAAAAATTTACCATGTAAAGGGTAGTTTCGGGTGAGGGGATTTTCTTGGATATCTTCGTGTAGCATCCTTGGGAGATACTAAACTTAAATACCAATTTTGGTATTTAACGGATTTTTCGTTTTTGAGTAATGTTGTCCACACACGCGCACACACACGCATGTTGATTTTTTTCTAAAATTACTGGTTTTGTTTGTTTGTTGTTTATTACTCAATGAATCTCAAAACAATATTTCTGGTGAAATCTCAGTATCGAAGTTTTGTATGGAATGCAACAAGGTCTTTATATAAGGCTAGAGAAAGTAACAAATAACTTAGTCGTTACTGGTAGCCCTTGCTATAATCGTTAACGGACTGAAATTGTAGCAGTTATAACTGTTTCCAAAACTGTCACATCCCTACTTTACAGTGCCGCACAAAAGCCTTTCTTACAGTTCCGAAACATTGGTGGCAATACTTCCTGTCAAGGACAAGACGATCGCATTCCATGCCCAAACCACTACCCTATTGTAGGGTTGAGAATGACGGTCATTATCCAGGCGTGTGTTTGCCAGTGTAGGTACAAGCGTGTTTTCATTTACGGTAAGTTGAATATGTTTTGACCTAACAGGGAAACAGCCTAAAAGTGAAGGATATTTTCAAAACGTCTGATGCGCTACATTCACATGACTTTCTTTATTCTGCAACAAACTATCATTTATAAAAACTTATTATTCTATCTACTTCATGCTAGTCGAGATAAACATTAGCATGGATTTATTGCATACTTTCTTTTAGGTACATGGAAAATAAGGGATTACCTACACTAGGCTGTAACGATAGTCAAACCTTTTAAGAGGTGATCGCTATGTGATGACCTTGAAATTCCGTTCTACTTGCATGACCAGGATAAAAAAAGAAAGCAAAGATAACAATAAAAACGAATAACGACTTCTCATTTGAGAAAAGTGTTGGTAAATTTAAACCAGAAAAAAAAAGAATACATCGGAAATTGTTAACTAAAAAAAGTGTATTTGGCATAAATGATGTATTTTAACACTTTTGTGTGATATTACTCAGGCTGTCTCTTATGATTTACCTGTTATGCAAAAGGTATCTAGAATGAAGAAGGGTTCAGAGGGTATTCCCGGAAAGTTCATGATAGTATACATTTATTTGTAATAAAATATCTTGAACATATTATTTTAATAAAAATCGTTAAAGCCATTTCGGAGAAAATTGAAAATAAAATTCGTTTGAGTCATTTCTCTCTCTCTCTCTCTCTCTCTCTCTCTCTCTCTCTGTCTCTCTATCTCACACACACTTTTTCTAAAAAGCCTTTTTTGGATTCAGGTGTCCTTAAAACTCTGAAATCCCGAACTGTATTTGCTATATAAAACCTACAAAACAAGACATAGTAGGTAAGCGATATATAACCTAAAAACACTAATCACTATAGCCGTGATTCTATGGATGTCAACACACTAAATCTAAATTAAATATAATACTGTGTATAAGGAACCTAGGGCGGAGGTATTAGGCGTCTCCGTGAATTACAGAAAAGATCATAAAAACAGTGTTGGTTTGGCAAATAAAAATCAACGTTTATTTTTGTTTTATTTTCTTAAACTGACGATATCTATTCGAAAAGAGTCAATTAGTAAACCTATCATAGTGGTGGGCTATAATTAAAAGAACAGAGAGATCAAATCAAATTTGCTTTATTATATGTGCCATTACATATCTCCTAAACAAGAATTAAGCTCTCAAATCACTATTCAAAATGTTTGGAATTTTGCCATTAGCTTGCAAATATATTCTAGTCGTATTGTTATTTGTAATAAATATCCCGGAAACGTTTACAAAAAATACGGATATAAGTACACAGACTAGACACAGACAAGACATAGGTAGACTAACAAATAATTTGTAAACATTCCAATTATGGGTTTATTGCAATGTTTTATTTCACTTCTATCTGCTATAAAGCAATTGCTTATGAACAGAAACATGTTTAGCTCAGAATTAAAGAGATACCTCATTACCATACCTTCTATTCAGAGGAGGATTTCATTCAATCAATCAAAAAGTACTTAATATATGACACGAATATTCTAGAACCCATACTGTACGTATTGTTTTTTGGAAACAGACATGTAATTGTAAATTAAACGAAGTTAACATCTCTGAAAGATTCAACACCTAGTTAATCTTTGTAAATAAACGTATTAAAATTATCAAGAGTAATAAAAAATGTAATTTCTGACTAGATCTACATTCTAAAGTTGTACCTTTGTGTCTAATTTTAAATCAGGATCCACAGATTGCAATGTAATGTTAACCAATGAGGATCAATAACTTACAGTAAAACTGAGTAATCAATCTGCTTAAATACTTATTAGGTATTTATTTAATAAATAATTTAATAAGTTTCTCGAGATATAAATTAAACATTGGACTTAGAGGATAATCGCTCGCAACTCACTTAATAATGCTTGAAAACTTAGAAATGAAAATGTTTAGTACGGACTGCATCTTGCGCATTGGTAAGGCATGTTTCAAAAGGAATCTTAGGTAATAAATCCTTAGAGTAATCTCCGTTCATGTTTTTTATGCTAATTGCCAGTGTATTCCGCATTGGTTTTCCACTTCATAACTTTTCCTTGATTTATTTCTTTTTCGTAGCGTGGTCCAAATTCTTCAGATTCATTTTGTCGTTTTCCTGCGCATGTGGTCGTTTTGATCGTAAGGGACATACGATTGGTGGGCACCCCGAAGGGGTGATAGATGTGTATTTTTTAATACCCATTCTTGCTAGAATTTAATCAGTTCCTGACGATAACGAAATACATATTTTTAATAAGGAAAAATGATATAGAGAGCCATGATTGGTATATATCTGATAAACGTGTTTGGTCGTCTTATAGGTAACAATGTTTTTTGATTGACTGAAAGGCCTCTGATGTAGGTATATTAACAACAACAACAATAATAATAGTAATAATAATAATATCTAATAATAATGGTTAATTTGCATTATATGTTCCATGCATGGTACATCGTGTAATGGAATATTGTTTCCAATACTGAATTTATATCTGCTCCATCTGGATCAAACTAACAGGCAACGTATCTAATCATCTTTCCATTAATTATTTACAACTTTGTTAAAATAATTACCATGTTTATCTTTAAGTGTAAACAAGAGCTTAAAAATACATCTGACACCGGGACATGCTTGTCGTTATATTTTATGTGTTTTAGGAAATTAAAAAAATCCTGACATTTCCTAGAATGCCACTATGACAAGTTACTCTTGTAAGTGTATTTTAGCGATAACGAACTAGTTGCGACAAACAGCGACATAAATGTCAAGTTTAAGAAGTTTTAAAAAAAGTTGCTCGATATTTGTGTGAGTCATAAAACTGGCTCTTAAAAGGTTATTAAATTTAGCATAAATAATTTTGACACTCTACATCACTTTATTTCAGAAGAATCCTGCTTTTCATCCCACTCCCTCTCGGTCTTCTATGGTAATGGTAATTCATTCCGTCAATAACTTATTTGATGTAATACATTACTTTTGCCGTTATCTACTGCTTATCTGTAGTAAGAAGAGGCATCATTGCATTCCGTCCAATCATTCCATATCGAGATTTCACGGGAAATGCACATTAAAATTTCCTGAATAAAAGTAAAAATGTCTACATTTTTAGGAAAACTTTGCGTGCTCTTTAGTCTGAATCTGTCTGCATAACACCAAAACTAAAAGATATAACGCCAAATTTGGTATTATATTTCAACATTTTTACGGGTGCAACACAAATTTTTTTAAGAAAACCTCACTCACCCGAAAAAAAAAGTTAATTTTCATTTTCTCGAGAATGTCTATAACATTTTGATTAGAACAAATCTCTAATTCTAAAGACGAAGATGATGAACACCTTGAAACGTCAGTAACAAACCATGTGTTTACTTGGCTAGCAGTGGCGGCTCATGGCCGAAATTTAGGGGGGTGGTGGAGCAAAAACGATTACACTTACTTTGTAAGTATTGACAATAATACATTATTACAACTGTATCAGTTTTATTAGAAATCTTTTTTTTTTCCCCACATCGTACGCCTGTAGCTCACGGAAGTAATGGTTCTCAGTGTTGTAATATAGACCTCAGAAATTAGTACTGAAAGCCTAATACAATTTTCCCTAAAAGATGCTAGATTAATATACATGCAACATATAAAAATATGGTATTATAGCATCATTCACTAACATCCAAAAGGGATGTTAGCAAAATAAATGGAAATGGCGTATTATTTATGGACGCTCTTTAATTACTGTGGTTCTCAGCGTTCCATACTAAATTGGGCGTGAAAGACCGCTTAATTTTGCTCAGAAGCCTCTCTATCAGGCTTGAGATTCTTTTACGTGCCGTAAATCTACGACACGGGACCAACGGCTTTATTTCCCTTCCGAAGGAAGTTATGCTTAGGATTTTTACATGCAAAAAAAGCCATCGTCCTCCACCAGGTTTGAACCCGCGACCTTGGGTATATGAAGTCAGCATCGTAACCATTACACCACGGAGGGCGACTTTAGCCAAATAAGCTGCTACCTCTTTAGTGTAATGTTTTTATTTTTTTTTTCAACAATCACATGTGCATTGCTGTATGTACACACATGAATATTTCGCAATTGCTCACTTTTTCATACATTGCACTTTTGGCCTATTTATATACAAAATGAATTCTTCTATTCTTGAATTTAATACATTTTTTCATCACTCTTTCATCAAAATCCTGCATTTCACTGATGATGTCCTTATTTACTAACAACATCACTTATGCTTTGAGTCTATTGTTTGATTTGGATTTATTAAAAAACATTTTTACCCTCTTCAGAATGGAAAAGTAATGTTTAAACTATTCCTATGGTGAACTGAATCTTCATGTTTATAAATTTTTTCTGTTAAATGTTTTATATCATTCACTCCTTTAGCTGTCCACAAACAATTGCCACATTTAGGAGCAAACAGTACACATGGGTAGCAGGAAAAGAACTTGCAAAATTTGGAACCACAGATCCAGTCGTATTTCTTGTACATGTTTTTAGAATTAAGCTGCCTCTTAAAACGTGGTTTTCATTTCTTTTGATTTCCATTTTTTGTTTGTTAGTTTGTTTGTTAAGATTGGGTATTGGTCTACCCAAAGATTTCAATTTTTTCTTTTTCAAGAGTTAGCCTTGAAAACTGGATTTCCATAAGTGAATGCTTAGAGTTATCCATCTTTATTTGGTCAATACACTTAATAAGGCCACCTGCAACACTTTAAGTAACAATAACTCCACAAAGAACATTACAATAAGTAACTTGGGTGTTTATACACTACCAAACTACTCAGGGAACTGCATTAGGCACAGACAGAAACACACTGGCTAAGCACATACACAATGTGGAGACTCCTTCCTCCATTCCATCTCCGCCTTCTCTTTTACATACCAATTGTTAAGTGGAACAGTCCTGGTGCTAAACGCTTCACCCTGAGCTAAATGGTGCAGCCATAAAAACATCATTTTTACCATGATTTTATGTTTTCTATATTTGAAAAATAAACTGGTTGCAAGGTCACCTTTATAAGGAACTCTGCTGGCTAGAAGCCCAAGAAAATTTGGAAAATATACCATATGTAATTTTAGTTACCTGACAAATACAATTCATAACATAAATTTTCTGAGAATAACCTGTGGAGTTCTTCTCATTATGGATAGAGGCATAACCAGGGGGTGGTTGGGAGTTGGAACCCTCTTGCTAAAATAATTTAAGAAGTAATAGTAAAAACTAATTTTAATTTCAATGCACTAAATCTATGAATATGGAATTTATTTTTAAATATACTTTAACTAAAATAAATATTTATCATTTTAATTTATACAAGTGTTAAAAGGGATCCTTATACGTAACACCCTCCTTAATATTTTCCCACCTTCCCTACTGATTCTGAGAGACTTTTCTATCAACTGTGAACTGTAAGAGGTAACAAACCCTTATTACACAAAAAATATAAATATAGTTAAAGCACACAATTTATGCCAGATAACTTACTTTTTGTTTATTGGTTTCTTTATTGCATTTACCATTTCCAAGATAGGTAATTTTGTTATTGGTTTGAATTTTCAAATAAATAATTCTTATTCTTCTTCTTCTTTTTTGTTATGGTTTCCATTCCCATGCAAAGAACATGGCCTTTCTAAGATATAACATATACATCAATGCTTTTTAAAAACTTGACTTACTTTAGTCTGGTTATGCCTACAACATAATGTGTAAATTTGTTACAGACTTTTATTTCAATTAACAAGAAATAAATAGCAAAATAAGCTTTTGAAAGAATATTATAGAATAGTGAGTAGAGAAATCCATGCAAATGCAGCACATATGATTTTTCTAGTTTCAAATAATCCAGGTGACTACAATGTTCTAGTAATACTGTACAGCCAGTTCTGCTGACCAATCAGGACTATAATGGAAGAAAATATTACATACCCTGACCATCTGAATTCCCATCTAAACTACACAAAAGAACTCATTGCATACTGTTGGTTTCATATACGAGAGTGAGGGAGAGATGGGGAGGATGTTGATGGTCTTAAGCTTTTGTACTTGAATATAATATTGAATAATAGATCAATGACACATTAATGATCCAGACAAATATTTTATGGCAAAACTTAATACTCATGGTGCACATTTGAAATAAAAATATTATGAGGAATTGGGCAAAGCTGATTTTAAAGAAAATAATGGTGCAAAATGTTTTGTATCATTGCATTGCTAATGAGTCATTAGTCCTTATCTAGGAATGTGGTCACAAAAGAACAGCACTAAGTTGAACAAAGTTCATATTTTTAGAAGTTTATTCCACTTGTATTTAATGGATAACTTAGTAAATTTACTATAAATCAAATAAAAATATGATAATTAAATTACAATTGTTTGTGTATTGGCTATTTACCTACCACTTATTACATCATCATTCTCAATTAATTTCTCAACATAATATTTTAGTCAAGAGCAGCAATATGTCTCTGCCTTCTACGAAAGACTAAAGAGGAATGATGAAAATATTCATATCTATTGAATTTTCTGTTTAGTTGCTGTGACATTAAGAAATCAAATTGGTAATTTGTTTATTCTCTTAGGAGGTGAGACAAAACATGTTTTTCATAGTATGCAACTCATAAATTAATGAAGGCTCTGATAATTCCTTTAATTTCTAATAAGGATAATTTAAATCTAATGTAGTTCTCATAATGAGGCTAACATAATAGCAATTCATATACACTCAATAACAATAACATAAGGAACATTATAATAATTATTAGTTACCATTCATGTTTAAGTTTAACTCATTGACAAGTTTCTAAGTTGCACATTCACATAATCTGTTAAAAAGGGCAATTGTAAAAGCATTTTAAATTTAGTTGAAATTGGTACAAAATTAAAGGTAATTTATATCTTCTTAAAAATGTTCTGGAATATTTCTCAAAATGTCTGTATTAATAAATAACACCAGTGTTAAGATTAATGAAATACAAATTTTTAAAACAGTGCAGCTTCATCACTAAACATTATGAGCTTTAAAATAGACATAAAATGATTGGAGATATTAGCAAATTAAAACTAATTGAGTAAAGAAAAGATATTACAAATTCAAATTTCTTCCAAAGACATTTAATACATTTAAAAACATTTTTGATGAATTCAATAATAAACTAATTCTATATAATAAAAATAGTAATGAGAAATTTAATTAATCACCTACTTAAGAATATTAGTTCAATTAAAGAATTAACAGAAATTTATAGAGTCAATTGTGAAGATTGCCATAAAATATATATATTGGTAAAACAAAAGATGTTTTGAAATGAGAATGAAAGTGTGTATGAGATGCATAAAGTATAAAACAGATCCTTAAATTGGCGATAGTTTGTAATTTCTGGTTAGATAATCATAATCTCTAAAGACATATTTTAAAACTGGTAAAGAATTATTGGAAATTAAAGTATGGGAAAACACAAACATTATTAAAAATGAAAAACGAGTTATGAATTTGACATACCTACAATTGATGATGTTATACGACTAGCCAATAGCAACCAACAACAGCAACAAGAGGACAAGGAGGCAGTCACCTGAGGGGAGTAGTTGAATATCAGTTGATGATGAGGAAGCGGTGTTCCTTGAAATATGTCATATTTTAAAAAAATTTAAATGAAACTGACATACTTTTAAAGCTCACCAGTTTTAATAGTTTTAGTAACTCCGTTGTTACTGCATTATTGTGTCACAATATGAATACAGCCAAAATTTAATTTGTAATTTTGTGTTTTTGTTTTGGATTTAGATACATTATATCTTGTTTAATATGATTCTCAACTATTATAATAAACAATTATATTTTGCAGGTGAAGCATGTTATCCAAAATCATTGTAATAGCAACTGTTGTGTTGGCTGTTGCAAATGGCCATGCACTGTATAACTATGGGAAAATGTACATAGTGGGCAAACCTTCAGAACTGGATACCAATGCACTCACAGATATGAATTCATTTTATGACGTGATTGGAAAACCTCAACCTAATCCACCACCTAAAGAAGATATTGCTACAATGGCAAGGTTTATAGTTCATAACACAGGTAATGTTTTCTGCTTTGTTGCAGCTATGAAAATATTTGTATCTATGGAATAAAATTATTACAAACATTCTCAGGTAATTCACAATAATGGCTGCTAATGTAAAATATAGCTATCCTGGATGCCAAAAAAAGGAATTTGTAAAATGTTTGTATGTAAGAGCAAGGATTTTCATGCAACAATGGACAAGCCAATTACTATTGAACTTGATATACAACATATATTAGTGCCCACTTAGAAAATCGTCAAAAAAATTGTCAGTCATACTTTAACACCACCAGACCAATAACCATTCATTTCTCTTTATCATTCTGTTTATTCAACATTTCAAATTAAACTACATAGTTATAATTGCTGTCTTAATAACTACAAATGAATGTAAATGAATCATTTCAAACAAAATGTTTAATAAGCACAATAGACAAGCATTTATAATGAAGTAATTGTGATACAAGTGCTGTAAATGTATCATTGGAGAGTGAGAAAGAGTTTGAAAATGATGATGTGGTGTATATGCTGCCTTTTCCAGGTGTTTTTATAACTAGATTTGTGCTTACTAATAATGTATATTTGTTTTTCAGACTGGACTATCATTGCTTTCAAATCGCAGCAACCACAGACAAAGAACTTTCCAATAGGAACAGTACTCTCATTCAGTGATGGACCTGTAGCAATGTCGAAAGGAACTCCCTATATGTTTGTCTCAGATCTAGAAGATGTAGCTCGGGATGTTAAAGTGAGTAATGCACCATTCACAATGAGATGTAAGCACAGACACAGCATAAGCACAAGGCTTTGCTCCATGTTATTATTCACGTAAACATTCACATAGACCAGTCACTGTTATTAACTTGCCCTGTGACTAATGATGCAGAGCAGGTTCGCTTTTAAACAAGGACAATGTGTGGCACAGACACTGTTTACTCAGCATGACTGAAGATGGGGAGAATACAGTGGTGGGACCCATCTGTCTAAGCAACACATTCTCTATTACAGATCATGTGTTATGAATCTAAAACTATTGGTAATAGCTACAGGATGTTCAACGTTATTAATTTGATATAAAATAAATAGAAATACATTTTATTGCATTCTTACTACTTATCACATAATGAAATTGCACATACATAACATTGAAAACTGTTTGCAGAATAACATTCCCTATTATAACTTGGAGACAAACCTGATATTGGTATTTAAACAAATCATTCCTTTGTCCTTGTGAAAATGGGCTACCACTTTTACAATGGATACACAGATGTAACCAGAGCATAAATTTACTGTGAGCCTGTACTACTTTGTGGAGATATTCCTGCAATAGTTTTTCAACATTAGGCACCATGCTCTGATTCACACACAAATGAAGAATAATTTTAAGTTATAATTTAATAGATGCTTTTGTGATATTATTTACAAGTCTTCATCAGTGAAAACAACTGCTCACATAAATATGTATATGTGAACATGCTAAAATACCGAAGCAAAAAGCGTGATCGAGGGAAATTGTACAAGACACTCAGATGCTTTCTATCCTGGAATTTGTCTTTGAGTTCAATGTCATTCTGCAAACTTCTGGTTGCAATGTGGTAGAAATAGTATCAACTGTAACAGAAAAAGCTGCAGCAAATAATTGAATAATCATTTCATTAAATCTGGAGTCGAATTCTTCAATCTCTTCTTGTATTAATATGCACTTCTACACATTAACCGCCACTGAACAAATGACAACTGCACCTGGGTTATTGCCACTACAGTACACTGACTTCCTATGTTGCCTGCACAGTCAATGCCTGCCCTAACATCATTTTTTTCTTTGATCGCGGCTGATATAGACTCACACAACATGCTATAAAATGTAACACAAGAGTAGGCAAACTACAAACTTTATCTTTGCATGCATATGTAGAGATGCTCTGTCTCTATGCTCTGTCTGCTATGTTCAACACCAGATAATTGCAGTGCAAGATTTTACAGCATCTACCATATATATATATATATATATATATATATACACACACGAGGGCTGTTCAATAAAGAATGATCACAATTTTTTTTGACAATGGACCTTTACTCATCCTAATAATTTTGATGGCCCTTCTCAAAATAGTCTCCCATGAATGTGATGCACTTGTCCCAGCGTTACTGCCAGTCCTCAAAGACATGCTGGAAACCATTTGTTAGAGTTCCATCAAAATCGCCTCTGCAGCCTTCACCACTGCTTCTGATGATGGATAATGCCTCCCACGAAGGCGTTTTTTCAAGTTAGGGAATAGAAAAAAGTCACATGGGGCTAAATCCGGACTATAGGGAGGGTGAGGGATGCACTTCACGTTGATTTTTGCAAGATATTCAGTAACAACATTGGCAATATGCGGCCACGCATTATCGTGGTGTAGCATCCAGCCTGCTTCACGGAAATGTGGTCTTTTGCGCCTGATATGGACTTGCAATCTTTTCAGGACATCCCTGCAGTATTGTCCAGCTACTGATGTGTGTGCAGGTACAACATGCTGATAAACCATTCCATGAATATCAAAGAATGAGATGACCATAACTTTCCCAGCAGAAGCAACCACTTTCGCTTTTTTAGGGGTTGGTGATGAAGGAGACTCTAACTGGAGCACCGGGTCTACCTTCCTTTGAAATTGATTGTGTCCCCTCTTTAAACATTTTAAACCACCTTCGAGCTGTGCTGTAGGGAAGAACAGACTCTCTATAGGCCTCCTGTAACATTGTATAGGCCTCAACTGAAGATTTGTTGGGACGAAAGCAGAATTTCAAAGCCGCATATTGGTCCTCGCATGTTACCTTCATTGTAGCGGTAGGCGATACTGAACAAGTCTGAACTTGCCTGGTTCTCACAGACGGGATCCAGGAGTATCAACAATGAAACTACTACGGCGTGTTTCTTTCACATTGAGCTAACAGAATATCATAAGATTGAATTTTATTGCGAAAAGTTATGACCATAATAAAAATATGATCATTCTTTATTGAACAGCCCTCGTATATACACTGCTCTTGTATTTGGCCTTGCTGCTTCTCTCACTTCCCACAAGAGATTATGGTAGCCTACTTGTTGAATCCTCCTATGGTTTAATGGATATAACCACTATCTCTATATTTCTTGGCTCTCACAAATCGTAAGGTGCAAAAAGATAATGCACATTGCATTAAATGTGCAGCTTTATCTCTTTCTGCAGTCTCCATACTTGCACTATTTTTAATACTTTGGTCAAACAATTATTGTGATGTCATTGCCATGAGTGTCAGTTGTATGTATGTAATTTTTATAATACATTTATTCATTTATAGAAGATTTGAATGAATTTTCTTGACAATATTTTTAGTTATGTTATTTATTTGAAACTTGCATTATACTTGGAAGATGACCGTATGTATATAACTTACAGATTTAGAAACCCATGCTAATTTCTTGTGTTATGCTTACAACTACATTGGAAATAATTTCCCCATGTACCTGCACTTATGCTGTGTTACGCTGTGCTTACATCTCATTATGAATGTAGCTTAAGACTTAGTGCAATCACAAAACTTTGAGGTAAACAATGAGGCATTCTAAGATTATTGCACCTGCTCTCTTTAAAAAGTTTAAAAATACAGTCACCACCCTCACCAACACAGCTGCTCTGCAGCACCACCACTATCACCAGGGACAGTATTTATCATTTTTTGGGAAACAATTCTATGATTAGCTAGAAGAATTTACCACTTCTTGCCTTCAGCATTAGTTTTAGGTGCGGAACATCTATTTTGTTTATAAAACAATTGGGAATATACACAGCTGAAATATTATATATTCAGATTTTAAGAGAATCTGCAACATTTCAGATTTGGTTGAAATTGGCTTAGCTAAAGAGCCTTAAAAAGTCTGTCATGATTTATCAGTAACAGCTAAAATGTCCAAAATAATTAAGCTGCAGCCATTGTTTTCCAAACCTAGGTTGAAATTAAAAGATACTATAATACATAATTTAATGAAACTTGAAATGAGGAAATATTACCCTTTTACTTAGCTTTATGGCCCATGATATGATCAAGTATAACAGCAAGACAGATTTTTTTACAAGCATTTTTCTCAGTACCTTATAAACAAAGACAAGATTTTATGTTGAAAATTATTTTAAAATGTTGCATAATAATTTTAATTAATGGTATTTGTGTATAATATTCTACATACATTCGCATTAATTTTTCGCAGAATTAATGACTAATGATGTGACAGAAATGAAAACTGACAGATAACTAAAGTAACATTGGATAGGTAGAGTCAGACTGAAAAAGTCAATGCCATAGCCAGGATTTGAACCACGGATCTCCTGATCTCTAGCTGGTTGCTCTGTTACTAAGCTACCATGGCAACATGCCGGCAAAGATTTGAATTTCTCCACTGTCTCGCATGTTTCCCAGTAAACCACAAGGTGATCTCAAATTATTTTGAGATGACAACCCCAATGGCTCAACTGACTAGAGATCTAGAGATCTGAGTTCAAATCCCAGCTATGGCATTGAATTTTTCAGTCTGACTCTACCTATCTAACTCCTGTCCTACACATGGCTTGTGTGAAAAAACAATTATTTTAATGCCAATTGACCATAATTGGCTATACTTTGAATTCTGGGTCTAAAGTACTTACAAAAATAAATGGAAATGGCGTGTTATTTATGGACGCTCTTTAACTGAAAGTACTTACAACATTGTAAGTTGTCATTGGGGTTGTCATCTCAAATAAATTGAGATCACCTTGTGGTTTACCAGGAAACATGCGAGTCAGTTGAGAAATTCAATGCTATGCCAGCAAGTTGCCATGGTAGCTCAGTGGCAGAGCAACTGGCTAGAGATTGGGAGATCCATGGTTCAAATCCGACTATGGCATTGATTTTTTTTTTTTTTTTTTGGTAGTGTTTAACGCCCGCTTTAACTACTAATGGCACCGCAGGCGGTGACACTGATGATACATGAATGATGATGGAGCACCGGTGGAATGCGATGGCGGGGGAAACCGGAGTACCCGGAGAAAACCCGCCCCAGCGCCGTTTTGTCCACCACAAATCTCACATGCGGTCGCTTGGGATCGAACCCCGGCCGTCTAGGTGAGAGTCGAGTGGTCTAACCACTCGGCCACGGCGCGGCCCATATGGCATTGAATTTTTCAGTCTGACTATACCTATCCAACTCCTGTCCTACACACGGCTTGTGAAAAAACAATTATTCCTAAAGTAACATTAACGTTAAAATCCCCTTACTTCCAAACTCAAAACATTTTATTTCAAATCAATATCATGAATAAAATCAAATATCACATTCAGACATCACGAAACTGCAACATACAACAGTTTTTTGCTTTGATAATAGTTATTCTGTCTGTTATAAGTAAGTTAAACATAGAGAAAAATACCTCGCTGTCAGCATTTGTTATTTCTAGCCAAAGCTATTGAAGGGACTTTTCACAGAAAATGTGGTAAGACTCATGTTTTGCTTTCAATGCCAAGAGTGCTGTTACTGCATCTAATTTGTCATCATAACCATCATGACTAGTTGTTCACCAATGAAACAAAGCTCTTTGTAACAAAGAAGCAAATCAGAATTAATACAACTAGTTTTAAATGCATTTAGTTGGTTAAATGCTGCCATTCTATAGACACTTGTACTTAGTAACTAGCCTCAAAGGTTAAAAAAAAAGGATAGTAAGCTTTTATTTTTATTATATCATTAGTTTCTTTTGCCATAATAGAGTCCAATTTATAGTCATAAAACAACATACTTTTAAATTGTCTTCTCTTATCTCTAATATTTGGATCCATGTATTCTATAATTGCACTTATGCTGCTTACAAAATTTCCACTCTCTAATATTTCACATTTGATGCTCAGTGAGTTAATTCAAGGTAAAACAAAGTGAGCTACAGGCTTTTCATTAGATTAGATTCTAATATTAAAACTGTTACAAATCTGCAATTTCCAGAAACAAGACTTTTTCTTGCTTGGTAAGATAACTTTAGTTACCTGCTAATTTCTTTTTTGAAATTCTGAACATTCTTCAGCTTCATGATGTGAAGATGTAAAGTTAAAGTTTTATTTTTGTAGCTTGAAATAAATGTAGATCTTTCTATGCAAAATAAAAAAATAAATATTTCTCATTTATCCATAACAAAAATATATTCTCAAAAATATGAATAACTCTCAAAAATTTGCAAAAGAAATAAGACTTTACAGTACTTCAAAATTATGCCAAAAGAATACAAAGTGTTTTATAATTCAACAACTTTCATATTTATTGTTAAAAACAAAAACTCTTGCCTCATTATAGTGTAGTGGTTTGTGTATGGACATATAATGTGGAAGATATTGTTTATGATATTTATAATCATCTGCAATTTGAGTGTATGACATAATTGTGCCATATATTTTTGAAATTTATTGCATAATTTAGACTTTTTAAAAGCTCTCAGATCTAACCGTATACACCAGAAAGTACCATATTTTCCTGGCCACCCTTTAAATGTTTTCACAAATTAAAACAATATAAAAGTTCCCATTAAAATTAAATAAAACTTTGGAGAATCTCATAGATTTACAAAACATCCTATCACATTATGTATTGTAAAATCTCACTCATATAGAGAGAGAGACTTGCAAAATGCAAATTATATACTGATACATGTAATGAAATGACATTATATTGGTTATGTTGATACTGACAAGAGTAGTTGAGGTCATTAAGACCTGGATTTATGAAGGTAGGTTTAGGTTCAAATCCTGGCAACATCCTTGTGCCTGACTGGGTTTTTTCCCCTCAGATTTTCCTTAATTCAAAATGCTGATAAATACCAGGTAGGTATCCTAAACTTAAGCCTAGAATGTTTCCTTCCCAATTATTATTCTATTTCATGTACCATTCGTTTCCATTGCCAATATTTTCATATCTAGTAAGAATGGATGTTAAATGCTACAAGAGTGTTATTTTTATAAAATGTAAACATGAGAAAACAAGTAAAAGTATAATTAAAGAATGTTAGCAAACACTAAGCGAATGTTTATAAATGTAAACTGAAATCAAATCAAATTCTAGAATGGTTTATGTGGAGAGTTAGATAAATCTCCACAATTTATGGACTGTTTCCTAAAATGTTCTATAGACACCAGAATAACAAGTGCAAAATGTTATTGCATTTGAAATATATTGCATTTTACATGGGCATTAATTAGAACGTTCTCTTTATTCGCAGCTTTACTGAGTGTTATCGAGTGTTTTTGAATTATTTCTATACCACTGAGTGGGATGGCTCAGGTGGTTTCATCTGTAGCCCACATTTGACTGGCCTACCTGACCCATGGGTATTTTGGGGGGTTTCACTGGGTTGCCAGGTAAATGGGTAGGTTTCTTTTATCCCCTAATTTTCCTGTTCCTCCATGCCATTTCATTCTTCCTTCATCCCACTGGCATTCAGGGTGACAGCGATGGTGCTTAGTGTGGCTTGGTAGGGAAAAAGGATGCCCAAAGAGAGTCCCCTAATTTAGGCTGGTTGCCGGGATGAAGACCACTCCTGGCAGGGGCAATGGACCCTATGTAAGGCAGGGTGCAGATCTGCCTATCCGATTGCCAGGGTGCTTCAATCTGGAAACTGTAGGACCCTATCATTGATGTACCTTCACTTCTTGTTCTGGCTACCCAGTGTATGTCCTCATCTCATCCCCCCACCCCCTCTGGGCCATAAGTACAGTAACCTGAGGTTCAGGACCAAGTCCCCTTCAACTGTATCCTAAGTGAGAGATTTTTGTCTGAAGGCTAGTGCACCAATATGGTCTAACATCACAGAGATAAACAATATTCAGGTTTATTAATAATATATGCCATTATAATCATATAGTTATTCAATAATATCCAGATAAATTGTCATGGTTCTTCTAAAAATTGTAGATCTAATATGTTATACTAGTGATAACAATTGTGAGCCAGTTTAAACACTATTCGTACAGCTTTAACTCTGAGCAGAAAGAGAAACTTGTGCATGCAACCTCTGAAGGTCATGGAACATATGCGTGTTTCACTGCTCCAACTGAAGCTAACTTCAGAGAGAAGTTAACACTAATAGTGAGAGTAACATAGTACATCAGTCTAAGTACACATACTTGAGAAATGCTGTGGTTAGTAGCTATAGCAGCTTTTAGGAAATCAGATAGAAATTGTGCTTGATGACCGCTTTAAAGTGAAATATCTCTGCACTATCAAAAAGTTGAGCAAGGTTATCTAAGTTTCCTGGAAAACAAGAATTGATCTTTGAAGGACATGATAAAGCAGCAAATTCTATTAATCAGGGCAATTATGTGGAACTGTTGAAGTACACTGCAGAATATGTTTCTGTTTTAGTACAGCACTTAGAAGCCTCTACTGTGTTTTAAGGAATTTATAATCAAATTCAAAATGATAATACAACTGTTTTATCAACTATAAAATATGAAATTGTGAATTCTTTTTGAGCAACATCATAGAATTGCTTGTCAAGATTGGTAAATACATGTGTGCAAAATGTAATGTGTTTAGTGGTAAGCTAGGACACCCTCAGGAAACTGCAACAGATATTTAACACCAGTAGAAGATTTCAAATTTATTTTTCTCTTATATATACTCAACAAAATACTCATTTTTACTGATGTGTTTTACAACATCCTTCAAAAACAGGCAATTGATATCTTATAATGTTATAATTTTAATTACTGGAAGTGGTACACTGTGAAGCTAGCAATTAGTTTTAATATTGGAGTTGAGTGCTTCATATGTGCTACTTGCGGTAGACAAGGTATGCAACAAGCATGCACAACTAGTTCTGCACAAGTAAGTTTTTATGAAGCACATGTGTGTATACTCGACTCCAATATTAAAGCTAACTGATATTTTTTTGAAAATCCAAGAAACTTGCTGCACTGTACTCACATTACAGGATTATTGAGAACAGATTTTTCAAGAAACCGTGTCTCAAGTAAACAAATTTTTGAAGAAGAAATCTATTGAATATAAACCTCTCCATTTTGAAGTATTTGATCACATTGATAACTGCTGAAACATAAGATTTTCTAAATTGAGATTTTTAAATTTAATTCAACATCTAAACTATGTACCATTTACCCAAAGACCATGTTTCAAAACATTCTTTGATGCCATTTAATTATGAAAAGAGCTGACTGCAGTGTACAGCACAAGAGAACTTGAACTACTGAACACTAATTCAATGCTAAACAAAGTTTTATACAGTTTCAAATGTTAGTGTCACGAGTACATTTTCAGTAGAAAAGTCATCATTTTCAGCACTGAGAACAATAAAAATTTACTCTTAGTATTCTAATTGAGAAGAGGGGTACTTGCTCATTTTAGAATAATTTCAACTGAAGCTTGCCTAAGAGAACTCAGAAAAAGAAGTAGTTGAAAAGAAACAGAAATTTGCTTCCCAGGAGAGAAGGATGAAATTTCAATTCCCTTGATCTTACAGAGGTGACCTACCAAAGTATCAAAAGTGAATTTAAGTCCAGAAACTAGTCATTTTCTATTAAATTTTACTTAAAGTAACTTTATTAAATATAATATTTCAATAACTATTCTTTCATTTTAAACCATTACTAGTTGCAATTTTTGTCTTTAATATTTATTCAAGTAACTCTGAACCGGTTAATTCATCTTGACTGAGATTCGAGCTCAAGACATCTTGAATGTCTTTATTCCTTTAACATGTACTAATATTGATTGTAATTTCTGTCAAGCCAACCTTTATTTACTATTGTCTTCTTAAAACTATAATATTCATTGTTTTGGTTATATGAATGGTCACCGCATGCCCTGGGATTCAGTCTCAAACCAAAACATAATAGGATCCATTGAAGAATAATATATGCTTTTAATTCTTTGGACAGTAAAAAAATTAAGTACGTTTAACCGGACAGTACAGCATTTATTCACCACAGTATAAGCTTTGATAAAAGTAATCACTTAACTTATATACTCACTGTATGTTTCAGGTTGATCCACACTGTGCATTAACCATGACATTGGCACAGACTGAGTATTGCAACCAGCACGAGCTAGATCCCCAGTTTCCTACATGTCCACAGGTGACTCTGAACGGTAAAATAGAGAAGGTAAATATTACTTGTACTATTGTTGTAAAGGACTGTTCCTAAAATTTCACAACTGCCTACTGGATCATATCCCAATGTACTTACATTAGTTGTCAATTCCATTTATTTTTCTCTGGTTTTTATGTCACAGTGACAAGTACAACAGAAGATGTCATAAAGCTGTTTATATATAGTTAAATGAAGGTATATATTTACAAATGAGTTCTGAACAAATAATTTATTACTTACAACTCAAAGCAACATATTTTATAGATTATATATTAGTTATTTTGTTGGGGATAAATGTCATTTTGAGGAATAGCACAGTTAATTGAATGGTTGAATCATTCTGGAAAAATTCAATGTGTTCATTCACATGGCTTTTCCAGCCATCATGTATTACTTTCTCTACATAGGACTTTGTACATTGGTAGAGAAGGTATTGCACTCTGCCCAAAAAAATTGATATTGAGATTTCACCAGAAATACATGTTTTAGAGCCCACTGATCCAGAAAAAACATTTTTAGAAAAAAGGTCCATTTATGTGTGTGTCTGTGTGTAAGTGAACATGATAACTCAAAAATGAAAAGTTGTGAAATACCAAACTTGGTATAATTTAAGTTTAATATCTTCCAGGGAAAGATTTTGAGAAAAATCCTCCTACCCCACTCTTTATGTGGAAAAATTTTGAAAATTTTGATTTTCTAAAAATGGCTCTAACAATTCTGATTAAAATACTATATATTAAAGATATTTAGATGGCAAATAAAAATGTACATCTTGCATTTTCTGGAAATAGCCTTAGAAGAATTTTTGGATGGATTTTGCTGAATTTTGTATATCTGGTAAACCATAAGAGTTAGACAAAAACTTGCTCGACAAAAAAAGTAGATCTCAATAAAACATACAATTTATGTTATATAATTTTTTTCTGGAGTTGTCCTTTTACGAGATGTATCTTATTATTGGTTTCAATTTTAAAATATTTTTCTCATACAAGAATTTGTTAACTCTTGGCCATGCAAAGAAACAGATTTCACCCACATGGCTACCAGTTTTGACCACTGTAGCCTAGTGTATTCCCTTACTTCCCTTCTACTTACAAGGAAGCAAGTAATACAATCATTTCTGCTAATGTTTATTTCCATTAGCATGAGGTAGAAAGAAGAATAAGCTTTTTAACAATAATTTGTTACACGGATGTAGAGAAAGTCATGTGAATAGCACACATCAGATCATTTTTGTTTAGCTTCTACAAACTATTCTTGCAAAAGGTTACCTATTTTGTGCAATATGTCATTATTTATCTCTTTATATGGTTTACCAGAAATACAGAATTATAAAGAATTCATTGTGAATGAAGATCACTTGACAGACTATTTGCAGGACATTCATTTTATAAATGTAAAATACGAAGATAGTAATACAAAGCAATACAAACAGGCCAACTTGGCTTAACTTGCTGTTGATGATGATGATGATGATGATGGTGATAATTTGTAATAAAACTTCACTTATCTTAAAGATTAAAAGATGAGTGAAGTTTAATTACAAATTATTGATTGTTATATTGGTGTTGATGTCCACATTATTAATCATGTGTAAAATATGTTAAATATATATTTTAATCAGAACTGCTACAGCCATTTTTACTGAAATAAAAAGGTAAGGAAATATTTTTCTGTAAAGGATAGTTTGGGGTGGGAGGATTATGCAAAAGATCTTTCTCATATCCTTGGAAGATGCTGAACTTCAATACAAAGCTTGGCATTTAATCCAATTTTTCATTTTAAAGGTATACTGGTCACACATACATGCATGCACACAAACAGTTACCCCAAATCCAAACTATCCATTACATGGAAAATATTTTGTTATTTTTTGTTTTCTAAAAAATTTTAGCTGTTCTAATGATTTTCATTCTGATACGTTTAAGATATTTATATGACTATAAAATGTGCACCTTAAACTATCTGTGTATAACATGTGAAGTACTCTTTTTACTGAGTGAATTTTGTATAACTGGTAAATAATGCTTTAGACAAAAAAAATTACTTCACAAAAAAAGTAGCACTCATTCAGATATACAAATAAAATCAGTGGATTTTTCTATAGCTAGAGATACTTTAGAAATATTCATTGTTTCATGTTTTAATTTTTCCAATTTAAAACAGAGGCATAGCTGGTGGGGTGGTCGGAATGCCCCTACCTAAAATTATATATAATGTAATAACGAAATTTAACATTAAATCCAGTGCTGTACCTTAATCTATAAATATAATATATATTTGAATTTTTAAAAATATTTTAACTCAGAATTCATTGTCATCACATGATGGGTGCCATGCTTGTTGTCGTGCCATGTGCTTTTTTGTTTATATGTATATATTTAGATTATCCACCTAACTTTGTTTTCTAGTCTATGATTAATTATGGTATGCGAAGGCACTTTCCATATGTTAACTTGGGAGAGTAAGTTGAGTGACTTACTGACAACATATAGAACTGAGATGGAGTTCACCATGTTCGATGCTAGGACCTGAATGTATGACATACCTTTTTCTGTAGATGAAAATTTTTTCTCAGCCTCAGCTTCATTAACTCAGGTTTCACTGTCTCAGCAGAGCATGTGAAGTTCTTGGGGTGACTACAGGAAATATTCTGGTACGGATGCTTATTTTAAATCAATAATTGCAGCAGGATCCCATTTTACTCAACCATTTATTTGAAGAAATATGTAATACTTTTGGTGGTCACCACGACATAACCCTTAAACATTTTTATGTACACTTTGGTAGATTTGTGTAAACACTTAAAATATTGACAATTTACACTTGAATAAGACTTTTACAGTTACCAGTTATAAACATTATGCTCGCATCGCACTTTGATACTTGTTGTGTGAAATTACACAATACTTAGTAGTTTGACACAAAATCTTTCCACAAAGTATCATGGATTCATCGTTTGACAGACAGGACAAACTGTATTTTCTTTTATTTATACAGTAAAAGAGGTAAGATGGCTGCCTTTAGCTTTCTGAATTTTTCTGCCAAAACAGACTGGTAGCATCACTATGTCACATGGTTTCATTGGTTCAGGTCAGGTGACCCCTGAATACAATGACAAATACCCTGCTTGTGAAATTTTAGGGAATTTTACTCTGCAAGCACTTGTTACCCTAATGCATGCATAAACTATAAAAGAAAATCAAGAATTCTCAAGGCTTTTGAGGACAATGCAAGGCATATTTTGTAGATTCAACTACACAGTACCTTGTAGCTTTGATTTGGAAATGTTAGCAAAGTTATAGCTAAAACTTTTAAACTAAATACAAGAAAATAGGATAAATTACACATACAGACATATAATTATAATAAAAGAACCATTAGTAATTGTTGATAAACCCTTTAATATGAACTAATAACTATTCAGGAGCTGTGACATAGAGAAATACCATCTCAATTCACATTTATTATTTGTTTTTATACAAATTATAAACATGGATCCCAATATACACTCCCATTTAATAATTTTTTGGCTCTGCTACTGGTTTGAATTACCCTGCAGCATCTATAAAACATCTGAGAATCTTATTTTTCCCCAATGGGTTCGTGTATCTAACTAAAATTGACTATGCAAATAATTGTGGTTTGTTTTCCAATTGTGCATGCAGCCAAACTTATTGCTTGATTGAGATTATTTATAAACATGTATTGTAATGCAATGTGAATAAAATAATCATTTTTGTAAGAATAGTATAATGTATATGATTATAATGTACTTGCAATTAGTAGATAAAATAATTTGAGTGACAACTAGATCTTTTCTTTAATACTTGAATGTTGGCAAAAGTGTAACACACTTTCTATGGGTTTGCTTCTTAAAATATTAGAAGTATTATCTTCTATTTTAGGTTGAGGCTGGTTCTGAAGAAGAAAAGTTTGCAACAAATGCACTGTTCAGCAGACACCCATCAATGAAATTCTGGCCAAAAGGTAAATATTTCCTTTGTTTTGTAATGTTTACAGTTTTATTAAGGTATATGTAAAGTAACACATCATTTTGCTGTATGAATGTGTACATGCATTTCAACAGTGATGCTAGTGGCTGCAGGGTTCAAATTAATGGGGGGGGGGGGGAGATTTCTCGCATTTTCAATTTCCCCGGCTTATTAAAGAAAAATTCCCTACCAGGGAAGCATTTTTTTTTTTTCTTTTTATTATAAGCACTATTACTGCTCTCATTGAAAATACAGGAAGTCGCAGAACACTTTTGATGCACGCTGTAAATGGTACAAGTGTAAACTGAGACAAACTATTGTATCACTAGTACCCAATAAGCTAAGCAATAAATAATTCTCAGTTTGATAAGCTGAGTTACCATTTGAGGGCATATCTCCAGCATTTATGCCAGCAATGATGATTGTATCTTGCAGTATTCAGTTTGTTTTGTGGTCAACATGGAGAGATTAGGACAAGAAAGTGTAAAGTTACAGAAAGTAATGACAGTGATGTATTCCAGTTCAAATCTCAGGCTTCAACTTTAAGTAAATTAATATTCAGCTAAAAATTGCAGCATTGGAAGTGACATGTGTCAGTGAAAATAGTAAGAGTATTACACTAATTGGGAGATGCATAAACAAAATCAGATTTGAAAGATGGAAAACAAATCTATTCTTAACTTAGGCCCCCATGTCAGAAGTCTGATTTGATCACTGAGTGGTAGTTGACCATCAGCTCTCGAATGCTGTTACGCTTGTTAAAGTCTTTAAGATACATCACTCTAAAGAATGGAATAGTAAAAGTGAATATCTATTAGTAGGGATGGCTCATTCGTAATAGATATAAAACTACATCACTCGCAGTTTGACAGTATTTAAGTACAGTTATTTAATTTGTAATACTTAGGGTAGTTCTAAAGGATGTATCAGAATTATTCCTAATTTTCTGCATTGATAGAATGAGTGAAATTAAACATTTTTTCTTCATAAAGTCTGGAAATGCTCTGCTTTAAAGGTTTAATGGTACGAAGGCAAACATGAAAAAATCTATTTTTTGAAAAACATGCTTTTCTGTTTATAATATACATCTAATCTTTCCAAGCCAAGAATGGGTCCTAACATAAACAATGCATATAGTATTTTCATTTTTTATATAGCTTAACATCCTTTAACCTGGTTGATCATATTAGACGGTGAATGAAATCGTGAAATGATGCTCAAATGAACTCAGGGTCCATGGAGCTTAAAGGTTCTCCACATTCACTTTCTCAGGATAAGGGAAAACCTTATCTGGATAACTCATGCTAAGCGAGATTCAAACTTGCAATTTGTTGAATGTGAGGCAGACACACTACCCCCACACATGTAATATTGCTGTGTGCTTGACATCTTGTGAATGCACTGCTCAGCTATGTACTTTTGCAAGCTTAAGAAACTGTCATTGTTACTTCCCAATGTTATGATAACTACATGTTGGTTAATACATTGATTAATCTTTCTTTGAATGCCATTAAAAAGTAAGATGTGTGTGGCAAATTAAAGTCTACAAATCTACCACATCTGTTCTCTAAACTTGATGAAATGTGGCAAAAGTGTCAGTAGACATCTTGACTTGTGCATGTTTTAAGGAGCTTATGTGCATGTGGGATTCCTACAATGTAATTACCTTCTGGGCCAAATGCATATGAATCATGCACACTAGAAGCCATGTACGAAGCTTCTCCTGTGCTGTTTCCTTACGATTACTTTTACGTTAATGTCATTAGATGGCAGCTTATTGTGGTAGAAGTAGGTAACGTGTAAGAGCATGGAAGTTTCTCCTACATTTTCAGATCATGAATACTCTCAACTGCAATTTAATTTACACATTTCTTTTTTCTTTGTCTTAAAACATTGCATTTAAATAAGTACACAACAGCAAATATATATATATTAAAAAAATACCTTTATGTCATGACAATTTATCTATTATCATCATCATCATCATCATCATCATTGTTGTTGTTGGTATTGGCTGCACTAGTATCAATTTATGCATAATCTTAACTATTATACTGTAGTGGCTATGTCACATTTTATGCAATTCATATATACTTGTTAAACAAACTAAATGTACTGATACAAAATATCTGTTATTAGAAAAATGTATTAATTGCAGTCCTCAGGTACTAATGCAACATACTTGGGATGGTATGGCTTGAATTGCTTACTAGTTTTATAATCAGCCTGTCTACAACTTGGTCAGAAGCTCAAATGCAACAATTGCTTCCAAAGTTAACTTAATGAATCCTTAACAGCAAGGTTAACAAGTTTAATACAGTCAAAACTATCAGCTTTTCACCACTTTTAAGGGCTATGCTACTTCAAAATTTAATTATGTTGCTTTTACCTGCAATGATCGTGACATAAACAATACAGTTAGCATAAGTGGTGATTATTTAAGTTATGTGTAAATGAAATGATTATTAAAACACTATATTTATTCACCATCTTTATTATAATTCAGTGCAGTAACAATCTGTTTTCAATGGCTTGAAAGATATCCCAGACTCATTATTAATGTGTATAAATTGTTACCTGTTACCAGGTGGTTAGGTGGTGGCTTTCTGATCCCAAGATCACATGTTCAATTATACTAATTTTATTTTATGCAATAAATCATTCAACATGATTGATTGATGAAAATTATAAAATTTTGCAAATAGAAATTTAATTAAGTTCACATTCAACCAACTATTGTATTTAATAAACTAGTTTCTTCTAATAATTTTAAAGATGGAGGATCTAGACCATTGGTTTTGAAGTGTGCTTAAAAGTGACAGCCCCATTTTAGTAGGGATGTAAAACAACTGCAGAACAAAATTCAGTCACAAAATCAACTGGGTTTAATGTTAATACCATTTGGATATGAAATGGATACTTTTCTTACTCACTTAAATGCATTCATAAATACATGTAACTGGCACCCATCAAATAGACAACAGCTTGAGTTCTAGTTTCTGCATAATTTTCAAACCTATGTAGAACTTCATCTTCAAAGTATAATGTTCACACAGTTGGATTAGCTCTGAATCTACTTTGATTGCCTGGAACTGGCCATGATCTCAAAGTCATTGGTCCATCTGGAAATGCTGCATGGCAAGGAATATGATGATAAGCATGTTGCTACTCATATATACAAAACATTGCAATCTGTGGATCATATTTGGAGATTCGACTCAGAATTCTGACTCTAAGATGTAAGTAATGTCAGAAATTACATTTATAGTTGATAGTTATATATTCTTGATAGTTATTAAAACATTTATTACAAAGATAAACTCTGATATTGAATTTTTTGGAGGTGTCAGTTTTGTATTATCTGTAATTACTAGTCTGTATGCAACAACTAATTCATATAGTATGCTTTTATAGAATATTCATTAAAGATTTTAAGTTTTCTCAATGCTGTTACTAA
Source organism: Hymenopus coronatus (assembly GCA_030762935.1). NCBI lineage: Eukaryota > Metazoa > Arthropoda > Insecta > Mantodea > Hymenopodidae > Hymenopus > Hymenopus coronatus. Next base: position 38,332,418 of record CM060897.1, read on the forward strand.
TGATGGCTTAATGGGATAACAACTGAGTTAAATTGGAGTTGTAAAACTCCAAGCTTTCGACCATTTTAATTAATAGGATTTATTGAACACAATGTGTACATGGTTACAGATATAATGTTTGTCAAAAATGTTCCTCTTTTGCATAAAACGTTAGTGATTTTGTCCTTGCTGGGCATGTGAGCAGATGATACTGCCGACAGCTGTGCACACAGTGTGCAGATACACTTCTCTGAAGCCGGATGATATCCTCTTTGCACACAGTCTTTATGATGAAATCAATGGGCCAATATCCTTGTGAAAACATACCACAGCTTGAAGTTTGCCTTCTTCCTTTCTTCTGGGGTTAGGAAGAATTCTGGATCTACGTCTGCTGCTTTGACTTCCCTGCCTCTGACGTGGGCCTCATATGCTGGTGTGATTGGCAGGCCATTGTTCAACATTAACTCTTTTACAAACAAGTCCGGTTCCATCATTAGATATACTGTCCTCGTTTGCATTGTTCTTGATAAATGTGGTGCTTTCTTTAGGTAGGATGCTTTCACTGCTTCCAGTCTCCTGAAGTTTGCAGTAGTAGATGGATCCATATCTTATTCAGCACATAGCTTGCAATTGGCACGATCTTGATGTAGAAGAGATGAGCTGTGCTCAGGGAGAGTTTCTGAAGCTTCTTTATATCGAACATAGTCTTGGTTACTGTTGAGCATCTTTGTTCTAATGCGTTTAGTAAATGCTCTACCTGTTACTTGCAGCATTAATCCTAGATTTTTATAAAAATTTACAATTTTCAATTTTTTGCCAGCACAGATAAAGATATCGGATAGATCTTAACATCCTCGACAAAGACCACAGAGTTAAGATGTTCGAAACCTTAGATTTTTATGACTCCTATTCAGCTAGGTGAAATCATGTTCATTATATTTATAACAGATATTATTACCAGTGTTTTTTATTGAATGATATCCTTTATATAGAAAGCATGAATAATTAAGGTATCTTTTTAATTCTGACTTAAACTTATTTTTATTCATATGCAATTGCTTTATAGAACATGGAAGTAATTAAATAAAACTATACCATTGTAGTATATCCCTTCTTGGAATGGTGAATTATTTATGGTCTGTGTATGGTCTCTTTTTTATGAATATACCTTTTTTATAAACTTTACAGGCTTCAATTAGAAATAACAATATAATTAGAATATTTTCGCAGGCTACTTCTAAAATTCCAAACACTTTGAAAAATGGCTTGCAAGGAGTTGATCTTCTTGTTCCTGCCATTGTTCTTGAACCTTTATTGTATAATAAACATTTTTTTTGGCATCTACTGAATTTTCCCAGAATATTATCCCATAGGTTATCAATGGATGAAAATAAGTAATAGGTGTTTTTAGAATGTTTTTAGGTATAAGCTGTATAAATGATGCGACTGCAAAACATGCAGAGCTCAGTTTTGGTAAGATATAATCAATATGGTACTTCCAATTCATATTGTGATCGATAATAAGACCCAGGAGTTTTATATTACTAGCTCCTGCAAAATTATAACCTTCATATTCTATATTTAAGTCTGAGATGTTTATACTTTGTCCAAAAATTAATGTGGTTAGTTTTTCCAAAATGTATATGAATTTTGTTGCTTTCAAATCACCTATTTAATGTGCTTAAGATTTTATTACATAAATCTGGGTGCTGATTGGTTTTGTGTTGCTTAATTAACAATAATTACATAATCTGCAAAAAAGAATTGGACAACAGTTGTATGTTGCATGGTTGTTTACTACTGCTGGCAGATCGTTCATTTACAGTAAAAATAATAATAGACCCAGAATAAAACCTTGTGGGACACTAAGCTTCATAGATTTACTTTGCCAAATAGCATTCTCATGAACTGCTCCAGATTCCTTGTAGATATCTGCAAATTCAATGTTTGTATACCCATGGAAATACATTGGAATTAAATAAAACACATCTAACAAGCTATTTTATCACATACAACAATAAATTAACTTTAGTTATTTATTATTTCCATGGTAGCTAGAATAGTTGTAGCAAGGTAAGCATAATGTAAGTGAAGATCTCTGTCTCTTATATTGAAATAAAAGCATTCCTAGAGACTAGTTTATTAAGCAAAAATGATCATTTTCATGTCCCCTGTCTTATCAGAAAATTAGGAATATTTTTACTTACTTGACAAGGGGTGAGAGAGAGGAAGAGGGAGAGGGAGAGGAAGAGGGAGAGAGAGAGAAGAAGAAACTGTGTGGAACATACCTCAGCTCCCACATGGAAAAAAATTGTATGATATCTAAATTATATTGTCCAAAAAGAGACAGGGGCTCTAATGCATCACAACATTAAAAACCTGAAATATGTGTTGTTTTTTTTTTTTTTTTTTTTTTTTTTTTTTTTAAATAGGTAATATATAAAAAGAAGTTTATAAACATAATATTTCAAATTTAGTTTCATTTATTTTAAAATCTCAGGAAAGTCATTTTTCTAAACATTACATGACACGAGTTGCACAGAGGACAAAAGGGTAAGAGTGAAAGATGGGAAGAGAGGAAGAAATAGTGAGAAAATAGGAGAGACAGAAAAACATCTCTGCATTTAATGTAATGAAATGAATGGAGCTATAAGTTCTGCTAGTAGAACATTTTAAAATTTCAAATATTGTCACTTAAAGCTAGCCTTAGAAGTGGGTTGCAAACCTGGAACATTGACATTGACCATTAATATTTTATGCAACAGAAATTCTGAGTAAGTTAATTGTACTTGTAATGAAAAATGCATTGGTCATTTGATAGAATCCTTAACACACGAAAATTGGGACATAGTATATAATGCCAAAACTGTAGATGAAAAATGGAACCAGTTTTATAATGTATTTAGCACTCACTTTAATGCATGCTGTCCTATGAAAACCAAAAAGGTATATAAGAATAGTTATGGCCATGTTAAACTTACCACAGAAATAATAAAACTAAAAAATGAAATGAAACATTTGTATGAATTGCATAAATCTAGTGGTAGTGTTACTTATAAATCAAAGTACAATATCATAAAAAAGAAATATCTCAAAAGCTTGGAAGATTTAAAAGTTAATGACTATAAAGAAAAGTTAAGTAAATCAGGGAATATTAGTAAAACTGCATGGGGCTTTGTAAATGTCGCTAGATCGGAAACAAAAGCACACAAAAATTTAGAACTCAGTATTGATGATGAAACTGTAAAAGAACCAAACCTTGTATGTAATTTAATAAACAATTATTTCCTTAGTGTAGGAGAGAATTCTGCTGGCAGGAATACACAGCAGTCCTTTAAAAACACTGTAAAGTCATCATTTTTTATTTATCCAGTATCTACAACAGAGATTCTAAATACAATAACTAAACTACCAAAAAAAGCCACAAGTGGATGGGATGAAATCAGTGTGATTCTCTTAAAACATTGTAAATATATTCTGGCCAGTCCCCTCGAACATCTAATAAACTTCTCTATTTTATGTGGTAAATTTCCAGAGTGTCTGAAACAGAGCCTAGTACGCCCACTACATAAAAAAGGAAATGAGAATGACATAAATAACTACAGACCAATTAGCCTAACATCAGAAATAGCCAAGCTCTTTGAAAGGCTTTTATTAGGCCGGTTATTAGATTTCTTAAATAAAAACAATATTATTGTAAATTTTCAGCATGGATTTAGGAAAGGTCGATCAACAGCTACTGCAATTAGTGAATTTATACATTTAGTCATTGAAAACCTTGAAAAAAATGATAAAGTAGGGTCCTTATTCTTTGATCTTTCAAAAGCCTTCGATTGCGTTGATCATGCGATACTATTACAAGATATGGAGTAAGAGGCTTGGCGAGAGATTTGATCAGATCATATTTGGTTGACAGAAGACAATCAACACTATTGTACGATAAACAGGGCAAATCAGTAAGAAAAGTGCAATCAAAATTTAAACGTGTTATGTATGGCGTACCACAAGGATCAGTGTTGGGACCACTATTATTTATTTTATATGTAAATGACATACCAATCTCAAAAAATACAAATATAATAGCTTATGCAGATGATACTACTGCTGTATGTCAAGGGGCAAATGTAGATATATTAAAGGAGAGCTTACTGCAATCCATTGACTCAGTTATTAACTACTTTAAACAAAATCAACTTGCATGCAACATGACAAAAACAACCTTAATTCATTTCTCACAGAGTACGAACTTCTCTTTACCGGTAAATGATAGCAATATTCATGATGTAAGCGAACATAAATTTCTAGGAATAATTCTTGATAGAAAATTAACATGGGCTGGACATATAAATCATATTTGTGACAAAATTAGTAAATCTGTGTATCTGCTACGTCATTTTAAAAATATCCTAGATGAGAAGGGGCTCAAAATGATTTATTATGGAGCTATATACCCATATTTATTGTATGCGATAGAAATTTGGGGTTGTGCTGCTGCTACCCATATGGAAAGGTTATTTAGATTACAAAAACGGGCAGTCAGATTGATTTTTAATATGAGCTCTCGTGAATCATGTAGGGGAATATTTAAAGATAAGCAGATATTAACGTTGTATTCTTTGTATGTCTTTAAAGTTGTAACCTATGCAGTTCAGAAACAAAACCTAAAAAATAGTAATATCCATAGTCATTACACCCGACACAATGATGATTATTTTCGGCAGGGGTTTAACAAAAATATCTCAAAAAAGGATCCAATGTCATGGGTTTATTGCTTCATGCAAAACTACCTGCATATTTAAAATGTTCTAAAGGGAAACAATTTGAGAGTGCTCTGAAGAAGTATTTGATAACAAAGACATTGTATAGTATCAATGAACTATAATAATGTCCCTCTGTGTATATACAACTGATATGTAGTTTTAGTAAAATTTGTAACTATGCAGGTTGTCCATCTTTGTAATATTTGTTAATTAACATATTTTAAGTGTAGACTACTCTGGACGAATGTAAAAATTGTAAATACATAATTGTAAATATGAATTTGTGACAATGTCAGAAACTGTATTGCAGTCTATTGACAATAAAGGTATTATTATTATTTCCAGAATTCTTGTAATGTTACCAATGTATACAGGGCCACTGTGTTACTGTATTACCTCATAAAACGCTTTTATCTGTCAGTAAAGAATATTCTTCTTTTCCAGGTCATCACTTCTACATAATTAAGTTGGTCATAAACAGCATTACAATATTGGATGATTTTGGTGGTCCTAAAGTTGTTGATGTGGATAAGTATTACAAAGTCAAACTTTAAGCCTCAGACTGAGAGTCATTCAAAGGAGAGATCTAAAGGACTGTTGAAATGTAATTTATAAGAAGGAGAATACAAATCAAGATACCAGAAAAAAATATTGTGTAGCACAGTATTGTACAATGTATCCCCAAAGTTTGTTATGAATATTTTGAGAACTTTTGTAATGCACTACTTACAGTTAGCCTCTTGTGTCTCATTAATAAAAGCAATAAAATAATGTTGTTACAGTTTTATATAATAAACCAGTTCCTATTGAGATATGTCACATGCATTCTTTACATGAAAACCCAAAGTTATCAAGGAAGTCAGTAAATGAACTTACAGTGTCCACATATGCCTAAGCACTTTATAAAATAAAGTTGAAGTTGACTAGATACTCAAGGTTTTGCTTAATATATAATTTAGGTTCTGCACATGTATGCTTTTGTAGTATTCCAACTTTTGCATTATTTGTGTTTCGAGTTAATATCAAATGAAGGCTGTGTGGGCAATTTGGCATTACCTGTTCTTCTTTTTGTTTGGTTGAACCCATATTGAAGTTAGCTAGTGAGTTTAATTGCCTACTAGTGACTTACTTGCTCTCCAGCTGTGTGAATTGAAATAATATGCAACTGTTTCTAGGACATATAATTCAACTCTTAGTCATTTGGTTGTTTCACCTTTAGCTGTTGCCTCTCTATATTGTTTTAATACTTTTGTTATAGGACACAATCAAAGAACTAGATCTCTATTCTGTTTTTGTCTTTGTTATTTGGGAGCAAATTTTAAGGGGAATGTTCTGGAAGTTTTACACATTCTTGTCTATTCTAACTCATGCTAATTTAATTCATAGCTGTGTAAGCAGTTGTTAGGTAAGTAACAGGATTTTTAAGGTGTTTTATGTGATTCTGATTATGTTCAATTCAATATATAGCATTTGAACATTATAACACCTAACATTTAATGAATTATATATCTTTTCCAATGTTTCACCTCTAACTCTGGCATTTAATGCAAACATCCTCCTACAGGTATTAATGCAGATTTCTTTCATTTCTCAAATTTTCTTCCTGCATTTATGTTAATTCTTAAGAGCATTCACACACACTTTATACTCATTACTTCCTTTCTTTCATTTTTACTTGATTTTCCTCCTCTCTAATACTACATGTCTTTTTTCTCTTTTACTTTTAATCTCCATTCTGAACATTACTTCTCTACTACTATTTGTAAAACAACTTTTAAATCATTTAAATTAAAGAAACCCACTACCCAATCATCAGCAAAAAGCAGACCTGGAATCTGAAATTATTTATCACAGATAAGAAACTATTATTGTTGCTTATATTTTGTAATATGTCAATAAATAAATTAAATAAGATTGCACTTAACTTTCATCTTTGTCTTAGCCCTTTTTCTTGGTATAATTCTCTAGTTATTATCCCTTCATCATATTTTATGAAAGAGGTATGTTCTTTGTACCAACCTTTTAAGATGACCACTCAACGCTGTTTTAGAAGTTAATATTTTTTCCAGCCTAACTAGCACGCATATGAACATGAAACTTCAGAAATGTAAGACTTCAAAATGCATTTGTTTGCTAAAGAAAGTCCTTGCATTCTAATAGAATGAAAAGAAAATTCTTATCTTTAATATACAAAAAGACCAAATGGAATTATAATTTTTATGTTCCAGCAGTTTTTAGCATTCCTCATTTTATTAGTTTTATAATTCTTTTTAAAAGTGCACCAATTTTTTTATTTAATTGTTATTATTTTTTGTGTGTTTAATTACGTTTCTTACTGGATACAGTACAGGTGATGATACATGAAATGATAAATGGGAAAGGAAATTTGAAGAAAAAAATGCTTTCCAGCTCTTCGTTTGGATGGCTCCCTGATATTTGCCAGTTACGAAGGAAAATCTAGAAAAAAATCTGTCAGGGAGGATAGTCCTGGCAAGTTTAGAATTGTATTTCTCCCATTCATGAATCTGTGTCTTAACAGCTTTGGCCATTTCTGTTGATAACAACATATAATTTAAACTGAGGGAAAAATACATTTTTAAAGTTGTAAAAAGGTGGTGTTATTATGGAAGTCCAGTATAAATGCTGATAATTTCTGATTTTGACATTTTTTTTCTCCTGTTTAATCAAAAATCACTTTCATTGTAACTTCAAGTATTACATCAAAACATTTGCTATATTAAGTATAAACAAAATAATTTTAAAAACAGATGAAAAGGTTGAATATCTTTCAAAGCAGGTATTTTAAAACTAATCAGAAAAAATTCTGTTGTGTTACATTCATTTACCACCAATTCCCCAACAAACTATTCTTAAAAAGGCTATTCTAACTACTTTACAATAATCCAAATAAACATAATTCCTTATATATGTAAAGGGATAAGAAAATACACTAGGCTTAATAATATGTCAAATCTTTTAAGAGCTAGTTGCTATGTGAAGGATTTAAAATTCTGTTCTCTTTGCTTGATCAGTGCAAGAAAAATGAATAACAACATTCCATTTGAGGAACATATAAAAATTTTAAAATTGTTACCAGTCACAATGAATAACATGGTAATAGTTAACTCCATAAAAATGTACTGGACCTAAATTGTGTGTTTTAATGAGATTGCATTTTTTATATAGTAAGTTTTAATTTATCTCTTATGGCTTACCTGTTCAGAATGAAGAGAACTTCCGAGGCTATTCCCAGAAAATTTAGATACACTGTATTTGTTCATAAAAATGTCTTAAACATATAATATTTTAATCACAATCTTTAGAGCCATTTTTGAAAAAATCAAAATTTTGAACATTTTTTCAAGTAAAGAGAGGATTTTCTTGAAAACATTTGCATCATATCTTTGGAAGTTGCTGAAACTTAAATATCAATTTAGTAGTTAACAGACTTTTCATTTTTAAGTTATGTTAATAGAAACACACACTGGAATCTTTTTTCTAAAAATGTTTTTTTGTTTTGGGGATCCCAAAACATGTACTTCCAGTGAAATCTTGGTATCACATTTTTGGGTGAAATACCTTTTCTACTTACTATGTACATAGTAGGAAAGGTAAAAAACTAATCTGTAGATTAATCTACCTTCCTGAGTTTTTCAAAATGTAAATATGTACTTTCTAGATTCAGTTATGTAGCTGCACATCAATTTATCAAGTGATTTATCAAATAAACTACACCTTTCCCTTGATTCACTTATGGAAGTCGGTATGAAAAGGAAATAAATATTAATACAAAATAAAATTTGTGACAGGCATTAATGGGATTAGGTCCATAGGGGGAAAATGTCATTCAGTTGAACAGCCAGTGGTAAAAACCATTAAGTAGTATGTCAAATAAATATGTGTATTAGGCTCAAAAATGTGTATACTTTTTGAAAATTTACAAAGTCTATAGTTATATTTACAGAGCATTTTCATGTATTGTATATTACAATAATAAAATAGTTGATAAAATAGTTAAAAATTACATTTTAATCCAAATGTTGCTAAGTCTGAGGATATAAAGGGAAGACTTCTTGTCAGTGGTTGCTACAGAATCACACACCAAAGAGCTCAGCACCTGTAAACAAACAAACAAACAAACAAACAAAAAAAAATTACTTTTAAAACCTGTGACTCTCAATTTATTATTTTACATTACAGTTGTTCTCCCTGTTTGTAATACTGGTCTTGTATAAATGAGTTGAGAAATTAAGGGTCTTCAAGTTTAGGAAACTATTTGTCATCTTCTTTGACAATGGGTTTAAGTAATACATTGAAATGATGCAAACAAAAGTCTCATAACCATTACAACTTCATACAATCCCATATCTAGTACACTATTCTTTTCAAAGGAAATTACTTGGGAACTTTCATACAATGAAGCTATTAAGATTCTCAGATTTAAAATTCAGTTAAAAACACTTCTTACTTCACTTATCCAGTATTAACCACAGAATTCCAAATACTCTGCAAATATGAACATTGTTTTGCCTGCAGTGAACAGAAATAGTACAAAATACTACTAAGTTACAGCTATCAAATAAAAAAAGCAAGGCTGCAAGTTAAACTGTGCAAATTGCAACAAGACATACATTGATGATCCATCAATTAATTTAAAAAAAAAAAAACTTAAATTGATTTATATGCCAACCAAGAGGCATGCTGAAATATGTAAAACACTTGAAGGTGCACATCACATATATATGAGTCGCAGAGAAGTAAGATGCACAGGTGGTGGTCTGCTATCATTGCAAAGTGAGTCAGAGAGCACTGATTGTAAAAGCAGTGAACCTGGTACAGTGAGTTGTGTGTGGATAATTCCAAGACAAGATTCTGCTTATAAAAATGAACCTTCCTAATGTAGTAAATGCATTAATTAATCACTTTAAACAAAAGAACTCCAGCTCTCCATTTAACGAAACAAGATGAGACAATGTTTTAGTATTAACTAGATATATTAAAATCTGATACAGAAAAAATATATAAGATTTTAGATACAAATTCAGCATCATATTCATAGGTCAGAACCTGAAATACTGATAATGCCTGAAGAATATGATTCTTCCATCAGAAGAATTTACTTCACTGTTATCAAAAGAGGAATTAACATCAGAAGGTCATCAGAGCCTGGAAAAACAGAGTAAAATGATCATTGGAAGAAAACATCTGATGTGCTCCATTCACAAGACTTTCTCCACCTCTCTAAAAATCTTGTTAATAAGCTTATTCTTCTATCCACTTCATGCTAATCGAGATAAACATTAGCAAAAACGATTCTATTGCTTAGTTCCTTATAAGAAGAAAGGCTAAACCGACAGTCAAATGCTTTAAAATATGGTTGATCTGGTATAAAAATCTGATTCTTTGAGTGGTCAGGTGTTAACAAGTTCTTGTATGAGAAAAGTATTAAGTGTTTTAAAATTGAAATCAATAACAAGGAATAGCTTAAAAACGGTCAACTTCAGGAAAAAAATGCATATAACATAAAGTGTGTTTTAACGAGCTCTAGATTTTTTGTGTAGTAAATTTTTGTCTATCTCTTATGGTTTACCAGTTATGCAAAATTCTGCAAAATTTATTTAGAATAAAGATGTCCTCAGCGGCTATTCCCAGAAAATTCAGGATATACATTTTATTTGTTATGTAAATATTTTTAATACACAATATTTTAATCAAAATTGTTAGCCATTTTTGGGAAAATGAAAATGTTCAAACATTTTTCCTTGTAAAGGGTAGTTGTGGATGGGGGGATTTTCTTGAAAATCTTTGTGCCTCATCCTTGGAAGATGCTGAACTTAAGTACCAAGTTTGGTATTTAACAGATTTTTTTGTTTTTCAGCTATGCTGAAACATGGACACACATGGACCGTTTTCTAGAAATGCTTTTTTTTGAATACAGGTGGTCCGAAAACATGTATTTTTAGTGAAATCTTGGTATCAAATTTTTGGGTGCAATATAATACCTTCTCTATACACTATGTACATAGTATGCGTAGAGAAAGTAAAAAGAAAATTATAAACAAAGAAGTATAATGAAATAGAAGCTAAAGCAACATTTTTTCATTTATATTTTAACTCTATGAAAAACAGATATTCTTGATGTAGCATGAGATACAATTGTACTGCTTTAAGGAAGATATTGCAAAGGCTAATTCTTTCGGTAAGTCATCTTTTAATTTAAAAGTCACAAATAAATATAAACAGTTGTACAAGTCAATGTTTACAAAATTCATACAAACTCTGCAAACAGCTTGATATTGCACAACATAAAGTTACAAAATGTGCCTGTGAAGAAGCGAAACCACTTGATTTACTTTTGTCAGACTTTGCAACATGGGTATATAATTCAAGCAACATTTTCAAATAGGATCACAAAAAAAAAAAAAAAAATGTACAGTTGTCACAAGTAAAGAAGAAGAAGAATATACTAATAACTGCATTCCTGGAGAAAAAAGAGAAAGTTTCTTGTAGAGTAGTGTGGTATTGACAGTGTATATAATGCATTAATAAAGAAACACAGTCTGGGAGAATATTTAATTGCAGTGGTAAGAAGCATAGAGACACATTCATTCACAATTATTGTGTCAATTATATCAAACTGTAGGAATCAATACTACCAAGTCAAGCTGTTCATCAAGTATGCTAAGGCTTTATTTGTGGTTGAAGTTCAAAAAAATAGTTGAAGTAGACGTTTTTGCCTCACATTAGTAAAACTGTAATCCTGGGTGCCACACAACGATAATGATTTAATACATGAAGTAGTTTCATTAAATGATTATGAGTCTGAAATGTTAAAAGTGTAAACAATTGCAGCAAAAACAACTTCTGAATTACAACCATTACACAGGTATTTTTTCTGAAAATTAAAAACAATGGACCTACATTTAATAACATTGATGTAGCATTTAATAACATTGATGTGATCTTACCACAGAGTAACAATGTTCTTAAATGTATGACATTAATCTACAAAGAAGGATGTTTACAGTGCTTCTATTTGTCACATAGACATGGTGGAAATTAGCAGATCTGATTAGCACAAATGAAACTTAAGAAAACAACACAGACTATTGTTTTAGAAAAAGGAATTGGACTTCAGCTTATAGGGAGAACAAAATTGCATACAGGAAAGTGTTTTAAAAATCTGGAAATGGAATTTGGTTAAATGGAAATATATCATAAGCAAGAAGAAGGATTAAAAATATGGAAAAATAATATTAATGATGGTATGGTAAAACTTGAAAATAAGCAAATGTGTTTCATATAATTACAAAATTGTTGCATCAATACTTCATATATATTTACTATTGGAAAGGAATTGTAACAAAACTAAAATGTAATTCTTAAAAGGTTTTCATTAAGATTATTGAAGGCTAAAGTGATGTTAAAATAGTGAATACCTGAAACAAGAAGCAATAAACCCATATTAGAATATATCATGCATCAATAAGCAGAATAAATTCCAGATACATATGTAGTTGAAGAAAACAAAAAAAATTAAAAAAATGAGACAATTAAGATATTAAAGATAAAAGTATTAACAAAATTGATACATACAATTAGAAGAAGAAGAAGAAGAAGAAGAAGAAGAAGAATGCAATATATTGAATCATTAAATATTATTGTTAATAAACAAAAGAATGCTATCTGAATGTTACAAGGATCTTGAAGGAGTCCAAACGCATTTGAAATAAGAAGAATTATGGTGAACTACTTATGGAGGACAATAATTGTGATCAACTTTCTTTACTCAAATATGGCTGATGCAGAAACTTTTGTGTTTTGAACATTTTTTCCCTTAATTTCCATTATCATTCTCAGGAGATTGAATATGTTGAAAGGAATTAAACAGGACTGCCACATTATTTATTAGTAAGTAAGCAATTAACTTTGTCTTGGGCATTTAGAAAATTAAATAATATCTTTAAAGGGCAAAATATCACTTTAGTTCCCATAAACAGGTTTTCTGTAATAAAATTGTGTAATTCAGAAACAAAAAATGAAGATTCCAACAGAAAATGAATCTGGAGTATATCAAATCAACTTCGTACAGACTGTGGAAAGTTCTACATAGCTCAAACCAAAAGAGGTTTATAAACCAGATCCAAAGAACATTTTAAAAATCTTATATTCAAATGCAAGGACAAATCGGCAGTAGCATATCACTTTTGGGAAGAAATCATAACCTAACCCAAATCCAAAACTACTAAACTGCCTGACAGGCTATAATGAATTCAAACATGGAAAAATATCTTAATATGTGGAAACATAGAGACTAGCTCATAAATTTTGAAATCCCGCCATCTGACAACCTAGTGAAAAAGTTAATCATTCCACTGCTAGAGAGGAGACTACAGGCAACTGCAACCAGCAGTGGCAGTTGAACTCCTGAGATTGATAACAGAAGCAACAGCTCCCAAAACTAGTGCCATAATTAAAATCTGTAAATGGAATGGTGTTAAAAATTGACCCCACAAATACCCTCGTACTCCAGAAGATATGTCAAGCTTCAAGTTCTTATAAGGAATGCTGCTGCTGCTGCTTCTTCATCTGAACAGCTCTTTGGATATGGGAATCAATGCAGACTGACAATATAGGCAACAGACAGTGAAACATGTATTAGTTAGGTAAATGAAGTGTTACTTAAGTTTTAAATTTGAGAGAAATCTTCTATTCAGGTTATGTTATTCAGATTATATTTTTGGATAGAAATAATCCAAAATTTAATATGGACTTGATTATATGAATGATATGGAAAAGAAAATTCAAATGTTTGCATATCAGTAGAGGCAGGCAAAATATGTAATTTCATATTCTAAACCATGCCTGCTATCACAATGTTGGTTCTTAAAAACAAATTTTCCCTTGAATGCCTGTTAAAATAAATTGGAAACTATCCATCTAAAGAAAACTGATTTATACCAAATCAACTGCTCAGATTGTCATCAAATATACATAGACAAAACAAAAAGACATGCTACAGTGCGTGAATATTTTTCTAATTTACAGACACCAATGGAGGGAGTCCCTCCATCTAACATCATTAATTATGATGAAACTAATTTCAATGTAGCATTCTTTCGACCACTCAAGCGTGCTTGGAGGAGTGTTCTTAACGAGTGGAAACAACATAACAGAGGTGTAGTTCCAAAATCAGAACATCCTCGTCTTCTTAAAAAGGCATTTGATGAAATTGGAGATAATAAGAAACAGAATATCATATCCGGTTTTGCAAAGACAGGAATTGTTCCCTTCTACCCAGAAAAAGTTCTCTCTCAAGTTGTAGATGTAAATGATGATAATGGTACACAGGAAATGGAAAAGTCATGGACAGAAGCATTTGTGGATCACTTAAAGAAGTCTCATACTGGAGAAGCAGCTAAGAGAACAGAAGCAGTTCGTAAGACTCATTTGAATGTGGCACCAGGTAAGGGAGTGGTTGTGGAAGATCTTGAGAGTCAACAAAATGTCCACATTACAGGTGAAAGAACCAGTGCAGAGAGCCAGCAGAGAGATGATGATGATGACGATGAAGCATCAAAAGCAGTTGAGGAAAGTGAGGATGAAACTGAAGAAATTTCAAGAGGAGGGTTTGTTGTGGTAAAATTCCCAACAAAGAAGAGGGTTAGATACTTTATTGGAAAGATTGAGGAAGAAGTTGTTAAAGATTTGTTTGAGGTTAAATTTTTAAGCAAAAAGAAAGTGATAACTTGAACACGCACTTCATTTTTCCAGAGACTGAAGACATTGCAGAAGTAGACAGAAGTGAAATAATTCGAAAAACCCAATGCGAAACTCAAAGAAGAGGAAGTTGCATGTTCAGAAACACAGATGATACGATTAATAAAATTGAGTAATGGACAGTTTCAATGGTAAGAACCTGTTTATTGATAAACTGAGCTTTGTTTTTCTTCTTTGTAATCATATTCTGTAATTGACCATTGGATTTACAAACATGTGCTGAAACATTTGGAGTCCTACAAAATAAATATGAATATAAATGCACAATTTATATACCATTGTTCATTGCTTCTGTGCAATTTATGAAATTATTTTTTAAAAATCACAGTTGTGATCGCATTTACCCATATTAAAGTTATAAAACGACATTGAATGAAAATAAATGAGTGATCGGAGCCACCCGCATTATGCGGGTGACACCGAACGGTAAACAAATAAATATACCACTGTTGAAGTCAGTCAATGACAATATTTATGTATCATTATTATCAAATATGAAGGTACATGTGTTCTGTGTTTCACCTCTTTTAACAAAGTATTTCATTTCAAAATATTAAATTATATGCAAATTTTGATCGGATTCACCCGCTTTTACGGTACTTCATTTGATATTGTATTATTACATGTGGATAAAACTAACATGCCTATTTTTTATACTAATGGAGTGAATTTGCTCCAGACCCTTTAAACATAAGATGTTGTGGCTTTGAAATATATAGGAATTTCATAATATTTGGGATTTTTTATTTAGGTATTTGTATGTTGACTAAGTAACTTCACATTTTGGAAAATGTTTCTCCACATTTTGTCAATTATCAATCAGTCAAGCAGGAGGAAAACAATCACAAAAGATACTTTGTACAAAGGTTGTTCATTAAAGAATGACCATAATTGTTTTGATACCACACCTTTTCTCATCTTTATAATTTTGATGGTCCTTTTCAAAATAGTCTGCAATGCACTTATTCCAGCATTTCTGCCAGTCTGCAAAGACTTGCTAGGAACAATGTTTTGAAAGTTCCTTCAAAATCATCTCTGCAGCCTTCACTATTGCCTCTGTTTAAGGATGCACTTCACATTGATTTTTGCAAGACATTCAGCAACATCATTTGCAATATACAGCCATGCATTATTGTGGTGCAACATCTAGCTTTTATCTCAGATATGTAATCTTTTGTGCCTGATATGGATTTGCAAAGTTTTCAGGAAATCCCTGTAATGTTGTTCAGTTATTGATACGTATGCAGATACAACATACTGATAAACCATTCAAAGAATATCAAAACAATGAAATGATCATAACAGAAGTAACCACTTTTGATATTTTTGGGGGTTGCTGATGAAGGAGATTTCTAAACTCAGCTTTTCTGTTTGCTCTCAGAATCGAAATGATGTAGCTAGATTTCATCTGCAGTGATGAAAGAAATTATGGATCTTCTTTCTAGCATCAAGTTCAACTGCATGCAGATGTGCATGCAAATCTCCTTTTGTTTTAATATTGGAGTCAGATTTCCAGGAAAGATTTTATTGCCAAACATCACGATTAGCCATATTTGCAGATGTTTTCATTAGTGCATTGGAAATCAGAATCACAAAAGGTTTCCCTTGGATGTTCAAAACCTGGCATCAGTATGTTGTGATATCTTTGCCATAGTGCCAAAATGAGAATGCCCTAAAACTTTTGATCATCCAAGAAAAAAGAATAAAATTCACAGTAGAAATAGAAAAAGATAACCAGCTACCATTTTTAGATCTGAAAATAGTCAAATATGAAAATAGAATAAACTTCGGTATTTACAGGAAACCTACTCAGATAGACAATTATATAAAAGCCAATAGTTATAATCCAAGAGCACATAAACAAGCAATCTTCAATAGCCTAGCACATAGCCTGGTTAATATGCCACTTCTAACAAATGAATACAAAGCAAAATACTACAAAATAGTCGAAATTGCAAATAAAAATGGTTTCACAGATCCCTCGTAGATAAAAAAATAAAAACTAGCCAAAAAGAAGAAATCCCTAAAAGAAACAACCACTCTCTCAACAATAGAACAAAAGATGAACTTCAAGAAATCCACATACTACCCATGGGCATTTGACAAGTTTCAAAAATTTTTCAAAAAATACAACATTCAGCTAGCACCAGTAAACTGCCACAGCATAAAAAATGAATTAGGCAAATATTAAGGACTTCATCCCAGCAAAGAAAAAAATCAGGGATATACAAATAGGAATGCAAGGACTGTAATCAGATTTATTTTGGAAAAACAAAAAGAAATCTAGAAACAAGATCCTAAGAACACTTCAGAAATATAAATAAAAAACAACTGGAAAAATCAGTTGCCATCTACTTTTAAACAAAACACCACAATATAAATTCAGAACCACATGGGAACACATCTTCATTGTAAAAAATAGAAACAGGGTTTTCAATTTCGACGGTCCATAGAAGGATGTGTTTAGCAAGTTCATTGAACCACCACCATAGGAGACAGCACTTACAACATTGCCAGCTTCACCGCAAGGGATTAGTCGATGTCCGGTTGAAAATGAAGAAAACTAGTCCTTCGAAATATGTTCTGACAAAAATCCCAAGTTTGTTTAGTGTAATTAATCGACTCGTCAAATAAATGAATATAACAACACTGTTTACAAACTTCCACAAAAAGAAAAGTGATTATCTCTGCTTGTCCACCTTTCACAGGCAGGAACCAGGGGTATCAACAAAGAAACTAGTATGACATGCTTGTTACAAATAAAGCTAACAGAATTTTACAAGATTAAATTCTAGCATGAAAAATGATGGCGGTAAAAACACTATAACCATTTACTGAACACCCTTGCAGATACTGCAGACAGTTCAACCTGGGAAAACTTAAAAGATTGTAATATTGGAATTTTTAAAATGTTTAATACCACTGGATTTGATATAGTTCTCTTCCTTTCAAAAAAAACAAATTATATTAAAGCAAGTAGGCTTAAGGAATCAATCAATGATGAAATTACAACCTCTATGGTGTCAAAAGGTCTCCAATTAGCACAACAAAAGTTAAATTACCATGTGGTTTTCCCATGAAGTGTGCAACCCATCCAGTACCACCATTGTGTACACTGACATGATAACGGACAGATATGGAGCTCCATGCACCCTCGTGATGTGCTGGTGTGTCCTGAAAAAGAAAAAGGAGAATTATTGTTATACACTAATAGATTTCCTGTGTATGATACAATTTCACAAGAGTTTATAAAAAACATTATTTTTCCATCCACCATAATTTAATTATGAGCAATTATTCCCGACAAATGATTTTAAGTTATGCAACATGTGCTTGGTTACATGCTACATGTGAAGATAAAGCACATGTATTTATATCATAAGCAAATGTTTGTTACTAATTAACAAATGCAGAAAAAAATCAAATGCATCACATTCACATGACTTTCTCTACCTAAAAAGCTTTGCCTAATCTATATTGCACTCAGATTTTGAATACCTAAACATTTTTGGAAAATGATTTGTAAAAACTCTTCATATTTAAAAAAAGAAAATGACAAAAATTACAAAAATAGCCTAAGCCTGATTTTAAATTAATGTATTAAAATTACAGCACAGCAAATTATAAAATACATTGCAGATGAGGATTTCACATGACTTAAAGGCAAGGACAACAGCAACTTGAGTGTTTGCACTCATTAAAGTAAAAAAGGGAGCTTTGACCTCTCTCATACCTAGTTGGGACATGGATTCATAACTGCAATTACCATATTTATCTGAATACAAAATGACATTGAACGTAAGATGACCCCCATTTTTCATAACTTAATTTTGGAATTTAGCATATCATCTACATATGACATTTTAAAAGACATAGGTATATAAAAAGAAGAATTTTTAAATGAAATTTAAAGGTTTGCCATATATTTTGAACAAACTAATGGATACTTAAGCTGATTAAGTCCCTTATTTATTTTTTATACTTAATTTGAGTGGTTGCTGGAGAGGGGAGTATGGAAATGTATGGTATGGGTGTGATGGTACATGATAATGGCTGCGGTGGTGGCGGCAGCAATACTGTAACGACGATGATGGATATGATTTTGTAATTAGACAACATACGAGGGCCGTTCAGAAAGTAGCCTCCGGTTGATTGCAAGAAATTCACCAAGTTAAATAAAAATATTTTAATATATACATCTTACAACTACATCTTTGCACTATTTTTCTACATAGTTTCCATAACGATTGAGGCACTTATCGTATCTGTTCACAAGCTTTGAAATTCCTTCTGCATAAAAATCACCCGCTTGTGCCTGGAGCCAGATCTTTGAGCTCTTCGTCATCATCAAACCGCTGGGACCCGAGCCATTTCTTCATATGCATGAAGAGGTGATAATCGCTTGGGGCCAGATCTGGGCTGTAAGGTGGATGGTTGACAACGTCCCACTTGAAGGACTCAAGAAGGGCTGTTGTTCTACGAGCAGAGTGAGGACGGGCGTTATCGTGCAAAAAAACGATACCGGAAGTCAGCATACCACGGCGTTTGTTCTGTATAGCCCGTCGTAATTGTTTTAGTGTTTCACAGTACACGTCTTGATTAATGGTCGTCCCACGTTCCATGAATTCAACCAACAACACCCCTTTTGCATCCCAAAACACCGTTGCCATCAATTTTCGGGCAGAAAAATCTTGCCGGGCTTTTATTGGTTTGATAGGCGAATTTGAATGTGCCCACATCTTTGATTGTTCTTTTGCCTCAGGGTTCACGTACTTAATCCAGGTTTTGTCCCCGGTCACGATTCTGTTTAACAATGGTTCACCTTCGGCCTCATAACGTGACAGAAAGTCTAATGCAAAGGCCATTCTTGAGTTTTGTGGTGGTCGGTAAGAATTTTGGGCACCCATCGTGCACAGAACTTACAGTAACCCAATCTTGCTGTCACTATCTCGTACAAGAGAGTCTTAGAAATCTGTGGAAAATCAGTAGACAACTCCGACATTGTGAAACGTCGGTTTTCACGAACTTTTGCATCAACTGTCTGAACGAGTTCGTCCGTGACCAAAGATGGTCTACCACTCCTCTCTTCATCATGAACGTTTTCTCGTCCACTTTTAAATAAACGTACCCATTCACGGACCACTCCTTCACTCATAACTCTTGGTCCGTACACGGCACAAAGCTCACGATGAATAGCTGCTGCAGAATATCCTTTGGCTGTAAAAAACCTTATAACAGCACGCACTTCACATTTGGCGGGGTTTTCTATTGCAGTACACATTTCAAATGGCCACAAACACTAAACTAGCGCAGGTACGACTTTCACTCGACCACGGCTTGATGCCGACTGATCTGCTGAGTGTGTGAATGCACAGATGGCATCGCTACTCCCCCCACTACCTGCACTGTGACCGATCGGAGGTTACTTTCTGAACGGCCCTCGTATTTAATATAAAAAAAAAAATTGGATGCAACATGTCGACAGGATGGTGGATCACAGATTACCTAAAATGGCCAGGGACTACAACCCACGAGGGAGAAGAGATAGAGGACATCCACAAAGGTGATGGTGGGAGCAATATCACCTATTCTGAGTTTCCGAGTACAGGATTTTCTAAATCCTAAATCTCTCAATGTTCATGATGATGATGATAATGATTTAATATAGCACATCATAAAAGTTTTTACCTAATTTTAATTTGCGCAGAAATTCACATTACGAGCAGGAGGGACAGAGAAGGGAGAATGAAATATACGATATATGCGATGATAGAAAGTGACCACATCGGTGGTGGCAGTGCAACTGTAATGACGATGGATATGATTTTGTATTTAGACCACATACTCAATATAACACTTGTAAATGCTTTAATCTAATTTGAATTTACGTTGAAATTCACATTAAGAGACGGAAAAGGGAGAACAAAATGTACAGTATATGCAATGATAAAACGTGACAGCATCGGTGATGACAATTATTTATGGATTCTATTTTCTGTTAGGACAGCATACTTATACGATATATCGTAAAACATTCTATCTAGTTCGAATTTGCATGTAAATTCACATTACAGTATATGTGCAGCTCGAGGAGGGGAAATGCACAGCTACCTCTTTTTCTACTTGATGGTTGACTTCCAATACAACATTACAACCGATGTGAAAGGAAGTCCAGTAATTTTATTTTAGTCCCGAAAAGTAATCTTTTTCAATGAGAATGCTCATGATCTCCTTAACAGCTAATTTTCAGTGCAAAATGAAACGCTCAAAATCTGCCGCATTGTTGCAATCTTGGCAGTAATCTATACAATTTCCCTCAGGCTTCACCACTGCTGTACCTGGAAACCTGAAACTTACTTTATCCCAACATGTTATTTGGAAAACATATATCATGAATGCAAGACATTAATATTTTGGAAAAAAACATTGTCTTGTATTCAGATCAGCTCCCTTGAAAATAACCATCCCTCCACCGGGAAACAACCTTCTCCAGACTAACCATTAAATAAGAATGTAATATTTTCCTCAAGTATATGAGTAAAAGATGTACAAAGTTACTTTTATTTCTGCATTAAATAATGACATTTCTGATGCTTGGAAAGTTAACTGCATGTAAAATGTCTCTTTGTGTATACAATGCACATGGAAGAAAATAAAAATGCAAAGGGCAAGGGAGGAGGAAGAAGAAAAGAAGAAGAAGAAGAAAAAAAAACGTGAAAAGACCAAAGGATGACCTACCTAATAAATATGCATTTTCATTATTTAAGCCCCATTATAAGGATTCATGTACCTATTAGGGGCACCTATGATGCAGCAATTAAAAGATGACATCATGTCATCAGAATCTGGTTCCTGCATATTAAAATATTTCTCTAAAAAGCTATTCTTCTATTCATATTATGTTATAATACATATCTGATAATGATTGGTTGCATGCTTTATGTGAAAAACAAAACATAAATGTTTTTAACACTAAGACAAAATATTGATGAGCCAAATTTAGGCTATTTACTGCCATTTACTTAGATTAAAGCCTTGTACATGTTAAAGCCCAAAATGAAAAGAAGAAGAAAAAAAAGGAAGGAAAAAAAACCCTTTATATTTTTATTTATCTATTTTATTTTTTTGCAATTTATGTGTTTATTTCATTAAAACATTAAACTGTTTACTGTTATAAATTAATTTTCAAACATATTCTGTTGTTTAGGTTTTTGAATAATAATTCCTTTAAATGTGAATTACAGAAAAAAAGATTTTTTTCACATAATTTAGACTTAGATTTATTTCCATTCAGATAGTTTAAGCCCAAAATGGAGGGGAAAAAATTCATTTTAATTTTTTTCATTTGGTTCATTAAAATATTCAAATATTTACTATTATAAATTCATTTACAAAAATATTAATGTGTATTTAGGTTTTAGAATAATAATTACTTAAAAGTGTATTACTCAGAACAAGATTTTCCAACATAAATGACCCATTTTTTTTTTTCCTTCTGGAATTAAGTGTGTCAAAACATAAAATTTTTACTCCATGGTACAAACAATTCCATGGTCCTGTAGGATTCCCTTAGATATAGTTGCTCAAGTAACTTATTTTTTAAAAGATAACATTTCAGAAATGTTACTGAAATCAAAATCAATACCAACAAAAATATTTTTTTCCAACCAGTATTTTAACATAAAACAAATCAGGTACTCAAAAGGAATAAATAAACATCATATGAAGATATCACAGATCTATGTCAGATCTTTAACATAAATAATCTAACATTAGTGAGATGAGGCTTGATAACTACAATTAAAGGGTGTTTGACATATTCAGCAATCTGTCAACTAATATTCTACTTCCAACATGTACTAAAACACATCTATTAATGTGTGTTACAACTGTTTTTGTTTATAGTAAACTACATGGAATGAAATCTGAAGCGTTACATCTACATTCTCTATCCACTATCATAATTTTTTTTTTTTTTCAGTTTCTACAAACAATTCTTATAAAAGCTTATCTTTCATGTATATGGCAGTTTAAGCCTTTAAAGATTCTTGAAAATCTTTATATCACATCTTTGGAACATGCTGAACTATGCATTTCTGGCATTATCTTCATGTCAATTTTTTTAAATGGAATGTAATACTTTCCATACCTACTAGATGTATTTGTTACAATGGTCAACAACAGACCTTTCAAATTCAAGACATTTTAGCAATTTTTTTTAGTCGTCCTCCGTGGTGTAATGGTTACCATGCTAACTTCATATACCCAAGGTCGCGGTTCAAGTCTGATAGAGAGGTCTTTGAGCAAAATTAAGTGGTCTTTCACGCCCAATATAGAATGGGATGCTGAGAACCAAAGAAGTTAAAGAGCGTCCATAAATAAAATGCCATTTCATTTTTAAGCAATTTTATGAACAAGTGCAATACTTTAATTATGAAATTATCAAAACCCCCAATGTCATCTGCATTACTTAACATTCAAAATAAGACAAAGATAATTAGCAAGGAATATAAAAAAACTTACCCCTCCACAGTAGCGAGTTACAAATGACTCTTTCTGAATTATGTTGTTTGCATCCAAATCCATATCATATATCTCAACATAATCTGTATCACAAGTGGAACTTGATCCAATGTCAAACACTGTAACATAAAAAATCTTGAATTAGATAAATAAAGCTATAACTTGAAATACTTTCAGGAGAATGTTTCTCACCTATCAAAGTAAGTTTTTAATGGTTCAGCGCAGAATAAGTACAAATAACCAATGCATATAAATTTATAAGTCAGTAAAATATTTAGTTATCGTTTTTGATTAGAATAATATGCAGAACAAGTTTCAAAATTCTTCAGCTGTTAGTACTTTCCTTACAAGATACTAATGTACAGATGACAGCTTGCTACATTATTTCTATTGGATAAAACAAATTTGTTATTAAATCAATTGCCAATATTTTATAATTTACTACATATCTCTGATCTTTTAATAAATATAAATTATTAATTCTAAGGCATACATAATTGCTTTAATAAGGTGTATTTCCAGATTAAATGACAAAATTGTTTTGCACCGCTGATTTATAAGTTTTCTTGTATTTACTGTTTCTAAAATTTTCCAAGTTAATTTACATTTTCTACTGTAAATTAAATCAAACTCTAAACAAATTTAATTGGTAATAGGCATTTGTTTTCTGCAATTTTTTTTTATTTTTTTTTTTATAAATTCCTAGGAAATTCTTTATGTTGGATTTATTTTGAGGGACTATTTTATGCAAGTTCTTGAAAAATGTTTGCAAATTTATTATTTGGCCAAGATCATAGCTTAACTACATTATTAAAAAAGAGCAAGTTTATGTACAAAAGAGTTCATGATGAATTTGATACAGAAAATAAACAGTATCAACAGTCAAATAACTGTTTTTATATTTGATTTTTAAATATAATTAAGAAATTAAAATACAAGGGTCAGCTGATAAAAAAATTTTGTTTTGCTTTATTTCTTTACATAATCTCCAGAAAGGCTAATACATTTCTCATATCAGTGTTCTAATTTAATTCAACCATCTCTATAGCGTGATTTATCAAGGTCCTCAAAATAACTGTTTACCACATCAATGACCTCCTCGTTGCTGTGAAATCTTCGTCCTCCAAGAAATTTTTTGAAGTTTGGGAACAGGTGATAGTCATTGGGTGCTAGATCTGGTGAATAGGGTGGATGCTCAAGCAATTCAAAATTTAATTTGCACATTTTCTCCATTGCAATGACTGAACTATGGACCGGAGCATTGTGATGAAACAATTTTTTTTTCTTTCTTTCTTTTTTTTTTGTTGCCAAATGAGGTCTTTTTCTTTTGACCTCATCACTCAAATGTTGCAGTAAGCTTGCGTAGTAGTCACCAGTGATACCTTTACCCTTTTCCAAGTAATCAATAAAAATAATTCCCTCTGCATCCCAGAAAACACGTGTTAGCTGACAAAATTGGCATTGCCTATTTTGGAGTTGGTTCACCCGGCACAATTCACTGTTTTGACTGTGATTTACTTTCTGGAGTGTAGTGATATATCCAAATTTCATCCATGGTAATTAGCTTACCGCCTGCGGTGTCATAAGTAGTTAAAGCGGCCGTTAAACACTACCAAAAAAAAAAAAAATGGTAATTAGCCATCTTAAAAATTCACTGGGATTTTTACGTTAGAGCTCCACATTCTTAACAGAAACAGTTTTTCTTTGCATCTTTTGATCAGACGCTGCACCCATCTTACACAGACCGAGTGAAAGCCCAAAACATTACATAAAATATTACCTGCACATTCTTTTGATATGTCTACAGCCTCTGCTATCTCAAACAACTTTAATCTGCAGTCTTCCAAGACTAAACAATGAATTTTTTCAATGATCTCTGGGGTTGTAACTTCTACAGGGCATCCAGAGCGAGGCTCATCACTAGTGCTTGTACGTCCCATTTTAAACTCTACAATGCACCTTTTAATCATTGAATATGAAGGGGCAGAGTCTTTCAATGTACTGCCCATTTCCTCCTTGGTTTCTTTAGGCGTAAAGCCTTTCAAATGGAAGTATTTAATCACTGCTTGTTTTTCCAAATCCTCTATTTTCATGAAAACTCTAAAGTTGTCTTGTTTAAAATGCTGTCATTCGAAAACTAAACAAACTATTGACCTACACCTATGAATACAAGCTAGACTAGAGTTATACAATATAATGCTACCATCTAACTGGTCTAGTGGCGCCATATCTGTGTGAGGCCCGGAACTTATCAGCCAACTCTTGTACTAGAAACCTGTTAAAGATATAAAAATGAAAGAAATTTTAGTATAACAACTACATTTGACATCCTTGGGCATGTAATAAATCCACAAATTTTTAAAGAACTATCTCTCTCCCCTTCTTCTTCTTCTTCTCATATGGAGGATTTACAAACCACTGTCTGGGGTCAGATATCTGTCAGAATATCCAGGGATGGATGATCAGTCCAATGCCTGATATGAACATGAAGTAAATGATGGAACAATTGGAAGAATGAATTGCAGGGAATCTGGAGGACCAGAGAAAAGAAAGCTCCCACAAGTGTCCACTAGAATGAACTTGAACTACCTAGATGGGAAGCAAGGAGTCTAACCACTGTGCTACAGCACTGCTCCACTTTAAAGAATACAGCATAATAATATAATATTTCCTAAAAAAAAAAAAAAAAAAAAAACCACACACACACACACACTGAGCAATTTTTTTTTTATGAAAAAATTTGATAAAATAAAGTATCTGGCATTTGTGTTTTTTAGATATACTAAAAATGGCTAAATTAATCAAGGTAGATCATCTTTTGTTATTTAATCATGAAATAAACCCTGAAGCTCAGACCTACAGAACTAACAATTTAAAAGAAGATATTTATTGTAAGAGAAGTTTGTTTAATGGATTTGAAATACTACCAATAATCCTATCAACAAAATTTGTTTTACTTCCAGTATAGGGCAATAACAGTGGTGAATAATGCATCTAGTGGCATAGGTCTTAACATCTTTACTTCAATAGCTTATACACAAAGTGGAAGTAAATGAAAATGTAATTAATTGATTGTAAAACATGTCTTCAACTTTAAGTAACATTAATGGAAGTGGCATGTGTTAGTGAAAATAGCAAGAGTAAGTGCATTACATTAATCAGGGGATTAAACAAAACCAGATTTGAAAATGGAAAACAAATCTGTTTCCCCCCATGCCAGAAAGTAAAATTCGAACACTGCCCATTGTCATATGGCTCTGATTGCCCTTCAGGTCTCTACACTCATCCCTCATTCCCTGAGGACCCCGCCAATGTGTAACCTTAATCCTTTGTACCATTGCATTATATTGTAAACCATTTTAACTATTACATTCTTATGGTTACAAAATTATCCGACATAGAAAGATTTTTTTACTTAGTAATAGTTACAGAAGTAATTAATAATTTCTCTCAGCAGTAATAGTATGTTTTGCAACTGCATGATATCATTCAGAGAATACTGTAATGGCTACAAAAATAATGAGGGCGGGAAGTAAATTTTACTCTCCATTATTGTAACTGCAAATCTGAATACATGGGAACAAGTTATCCACACATCGTTATAAAATATTTTACTGTAATGCTGGTTCACAAGAGAGTATGATGTCACTGAGTTGTGTATACTAAAGGGCCATTCACACAGAAACATTAACATTAATATAAGGACATAAATGAATAACATGAACACAAGAAGTTTTATCTTGTCATGCATAAAGCCAACAAACCATTAGCATCAAACAAAATAACTGAAGTGTGAAGGCAATTAAAAATGGAGGCATAAATGATCAACAAAAACTTAGCAATGCATTTTATGTCGCTACAAATTGCATTGAGTTTGTATTATACTATAAACATCACATTTTTTCCATACATAAAAAAAAAAAGAATAGTTATAACCTATAAAGTTTCACACAATGCCAAAAGATTTCAAAGTAATAATAACAAGTAAAATCTACTTTCTATTTGAGTTCATTCACAATTTCTTTCAAAATATTTTGATTTAAAAAATTATAAAATTCAAAATTCAATTAAAAAGGAACTTAACACAGTAAAATAAAAAATTAAGATTAAATTAAACCATAACATCAGTGGAGATATAAAACTTTTAAAAACCACAAGAAATCTTAACGAGTTGGAATTTTGGCAGAAGATTCTCATTAAGAAAAATGAAGGACGAGCTATGAACTTTGAGATTCCGAATGACATAAAATTTTATTCAAAATGGTTCCAATCTAAGCTGTCAGGTGATACACCACCAACCAGCCTATTATTGGATACTTGAGCCAAGTTGATAATGCAGGCAAAAGCCCATGAAAACATGTTTCTGCATTTGTTGTATGATGAGTGAAAACTTTTGAGTGCTAAGTTGTCTCCATCTCAACAAAATTTAATCTTAACAAATGTAACATTTATGCCTTTTTGTCATAAATACAAATATGATTTTCAAATAAAATGATTATTTTCTTATTAAATGACTCTCTCTAGTTCTCCTGTTTCCATGCAGTGTGATAGTGTTTTATTCTCTCTCAAATCCCATGAACACCAACATGAAAGCTTGAAGATTGCAAGGTTTGGTGTCAGCATAATGGTGGTAATATTCAGGTTTAAGTCAATGAAAATCATTGTGAATGGCCTCATTTATTAACCTGGCCATAAGCTTTTATGTTTGTGTTGCATTTGCATTAATGTTTCTATTTGAATAGGCTCTCACAGCACACGGGTAGGTTAAATCCCACGTTAAAGTTGAAATCTCACATGACACATACTGCATGCATATGTGCTATCCAACTAAAGCTCTATTATGTGAAAAGCTCCACTGCAGAGATTTTATTATTATTACTATCATTATTATCATTATTATTGGTGGCAACAAGGTTATTATTTACAGGGGTTAAAAGGCACAAGATTTTCATACATCATGTGTAATTATTGTGTAAGTACTCATTTTATTTCTCAAAATAATATATATACAGTTAAACCATAAGGTTTCCAAAAAAAAAATAAAAAAAAAAATAGGATCAGTCAAACTGAGCTAGTTACTATTGAGATCAGTGTTATTCCTCATTTGATATTTCTTCTCCCTGAGAAAAATAATTTAATTTAAGAACTCTTACCAACAATGGTGTCACTTAAAACGCTATCATTTCATGTAAATTTAACAAACTTATCAAACAACCCTCATACTGTATAATCATGGAATCCTTGGGTAGAGCTCAAACATTATACCTATAGTGCTGAGATTAAAAAGTGTTATCCGAGAAAAAAGTTATGCATATGTGAGAAACATTTCTTTCTTTGTTCTTTCTTAAAACTATCATATTTACATTTTCATATCCTTTTCTTTATAATTGAGTTACCAACAATAACTAAAATAATTAGCATTGAAAAGTATTAGCTTTGATGCATGCATTGCACATCTAAATGCATCCAAATAATGTTGGCCTATTTTATAGTGGACATATACATACATCTATTTGGTGCAGGAAATGAAATACAATTCTGAAAATGTACATCACCTGGAAACATAATAGCTGGTATGCTTCCCAAAGGAACAGTGATGTCCCAACGACAAACACTGTTATTCCGGTAGTTGTTTGGATAAAATGGGCTGGTGAATACTCCTCCATAATTAAACAACTTTCCTCCACAGCCTTGTCCTAAACATTTAATATTAAGTTTTCTATAAGAACAAAACAATCTGAATGCTTACATATTTATTTTTTGTTGTATTACATTCTATCCAAAAATTTGATAAATTGGTTTCAACAGAAATACATATTTTGAGGTTCCCTGAATTAAAAAAAAAAGTCCATATGTGATCATGCACGCACCGTGTATATGCGAAGAGAATAAGAAAGAAAACTGTATAACTTAAAAGCAAAATATTGTATATATTCATAACTTTATATTTAAATTCACAATGTGTCTAAAAGATTTTTAAGAAAATCCTATCCACCCAAAGTACCTTTTATATGGAAAATATTTGGTTACTGCTGATTTTCTCAGAAAAGAATGAATGATTTGAATTAAAATACCATATTTTTAAGGTATTTGCATGACAAATTAAGTGTATATTTTGACTTTTCTGTGAACAACTTAAATCATATTCTGAAATGTTTTTATAGCTCTGAATAGCTAACCTAAGAGAGGGAGACAGAGAGAGAGAGGGGGGGGGGAGGGAGAACACTGCATAGAAGACAGATCTTGTAAAATGAGTATGATACACAAACATGCATTATCTCTTTCTATTACTTTTTAAAGAACTCAAAACATGTATTTCCAGCCAAACCTTGTCTGCTCTACCATTTACAGTTAGGTGGTAGAGAAAGAAGCATAACAGGTGTTACAGCAAGGGAATGTAAAACTAAGACCATTTACCTGCTATCACTAAATGATATTCATCTAAGACAGTGGCTCTCAAACACATAAAATCTCATGTGTGTAACTGAAGGGCAGAAGTGCTTTGCACCATGCATTGGTCCAACTCGGCTTGGCTATTTGCAGTGAATAAGAAACAGCAGTGAAGATGAGGAAGGAGGAACCGGTGGAGTAAGCACAAAGTGAAAGGAAATAATTTTGTGTGTGTATGCATGTGTGTTTGGGGGGGGGGGGGGGCAGGAACTGCACTGTGGTTAAGCAAGCAAAGTCATCTTTTGCATCTTGCGGCCAGCAATGCATCCTGAGAGACCCTAATCTAAGAAGCTACAGGTAAGTGTAGGAACATGACCTTAATGTTAAAAAATCTTAAGTAAACAAATGTCTCCACTCAACAAAGAAATCCTAATCAGGAAATCGCTTCTCTGCTAGTTTCTGTGGTTTCTCTTCAGATAATGGGTACCCATGTTTACTTGCCAATATTTAAGGAATCTGATAAATAATATATCAAACATAATCCTGAATGAATAAGGAATATATAAAGCACAAGATGAAATCATGTTGTCCATCCACCCTTCCTTCTTTGAGACTTCTCTTATATATGGCAAAGTATCGCCATTAGGAACACAATGTATTCAGAGCAAAAAAAATCAGTAAAGCATGTCACCAACTTATGAAAAGTCACTTAGTATTCCAAAGACATGAAAATCGAACAATAAAAATGCAAATATGGGAAAATTGAGGGAAATAAGAGTAATGCTTCAGTAATTCAGTAGAAAATAATATTTGTGATTATTTGGATGGATTTAAGCCTGAGAAATTGCTTGGCTACGCCATAGTTCATTGGGATTTACTCTTCACTGATCCCTCAGCTTTGGCTATGCCTGCTCCACTCCTCTCCTAAAATCACCCCTCAGCTAACTTTGCAGCTTAGGACCCTCAATCCCTTGGCTAAGCTTTGCAGCTTAGGACTCTCAACCCCTCAGCTCCGATATGCATGTGATGTGTATCAGAAACAGAAATGATAAAAGTGAAAAGTTTATGTTATAAACAATTAAACATGCAATATATAAAAGTGAATGAGTGTTATTAGTGTACTCCCCATATTCTGAGAAGAAAATACCTGCACAGATGTATATAGTGATTGTGACTGGGATCCCTATTTTGGGAATTTATCAGCTTCTGTTTGATACACTGTAAAAAGAAATTCTGTTAAAATCAGTTCTACCAAGTAGGAGCCTTTCCTTACATTAAGAATGTGCTTCTAATTAGGATTACATACCTTGGTCTGTGGTAGTGTAAGTTAAATCCATGTGATTATAGTGATTATATCCTCTGAGATGGAGCCAAAGGCTGTTCCCAGATGAAAATATTGAGTTTGGTAGGGAGTAGCCACACAATCGTTCCAGCAACCTTGAAGTGCTGTTGGGACCATCTCTAATCTGTAAGCAACCCATCCAGATGTTAAGGCAAAATATCTACAATTGATTCACTTAAAATTTTTTACCTCATACACAGAACATAACATGGATAAGAAGCATTATTATCATACTACATTTACAACAGAGAGCCTGCACTTGTAAACAGGAGACTTGTCAAATTACAGCTAAAAATATTACAG
This sequence comes from Hymenopus coronatus, assembly GCA_030762935.1. Taxonomy (NCBI): domain Eukaryota; kingdom Metazoa; phylum Arthropoda; class Insecta; order Mantodea; family Hymenopodidae; genus Hymenopus; species Hymenopus coronatus. The sequence goes on from CM060897.1 coordinate 38,363,495, forward strand.
AATTAGGCTTAAAAAATGTGCTTAAATACTAATATAAAAATCTGATGTATTGCATTCACAACATTTTCTCTTTGCTCTATTGTTTATTAGGGGTAAACAAGCTATTCTTAAGAAAATTTGTCTGTTACTTCATTTTATTTAGGATAAAGCTTTGCCGAATTAACTATATCACACATTTTTTTATAGATGCAAAGGGAATAGTGAAAGTCAAATGTATAATAAGTGGATAATATATACTGGTCTTAAATGACCATACTGTTTCCATGTAATCACAAAAAACAAGTGATTATTCGAAAGATCTTAAAAAGAATGACAAGGTATTGAAACATTCAAGTCATTAATAACAGATATCTTGGAAATAGCTTATGGTACAAAAAATATTTGAGATAAATTATGTGCTTTAAAGAGATCTACATTTTTGTTAATGAAATCAAGGAACTTTATTGAACTATCAATTTTCCTTACATTAAATAAGAACCTTATTCATTAAGTAATATTGTAGAAGTGAAGCACCATTGAATTAAATTTATGAGTTGAGGTGGAGACAACTACAGGTGAAGATAAAAGCAATGGCTTTTAAAACATGTCCTATTTAAAAAAATAGTAAGTGAAGGAGTGTCTACCCCTTGACTCATAAATTTAATTAAAGCTTATTTATTGTTAATCAGTTTTGGGTGTAGATTTCCATAAACTAGCTCTGCTTGGCATAAAATCTTCTATGTTTTGAGTTTAAACCAATCATAACATTTGAGTTGTACTCAAAAAGCATGTCACTTAGCGCTTACCAGTCATATAATATTATACAAAATTCTTTCTGAATAAAAAGGCTTCACAGGCTATTTCCAGAAAATTCAAATATATATTTTGTATGCCTTTAATATAAGGTATTTTAATCAAAATCATTAAAGCCATTTTTTAGAAAATAAAAAAAATTCCATGTAAAGGATAGTTTGAAGTGGGGAGAAATTTTTGAAAATCTTTGTGTTGCATCCTTGTAAGATATTAAAATTAAATGCCAAGTTTAGGTTTTAACCAAATTTTTGTTTATAAATTATGCACAATGTAAGCATATACAACTTTTTTCTAAAAGTACTTTTGTCATATCTAGATAGATATTAATGTTAAAATTAAAGACACAACTGTAGGGGCATAAAACTATTTCAGAGTATAACTTCCATATATTCCTTTATCTAGGAATATGGTGAGTCAAAACAGTCTAGGCTGAATGCCTAGTCATTCACATGTATACCTTAACACAAATAAATAATTAAATACATTTATCTACCTCTAGAGCATTGGCAGAACACTGGTCAGTTGGTGTCACAGAGAAGTCCATAAAGTATAAAGAGATTGTGTGGTTTTGTGGTGCTTGAATAATCATTATACAGTCTTCTGTCTCATATGACATTAAAAAGATCCTGCCCTGAATTCCAGTGTAATTCCTTGTGCAACCTGTTGCAACAAAATAAATAAAATGTCAAATACTTGTAATGCGATGTGTTGAGCTTCTTTATATGTATTTTTATATCCTTTTACAAACTCTTTTTACAAAAACTTGATTTTCAATTTCAAGTTAATCGTGATAAATGTTTACAGAAATAGTTTCATTGCACATTACATTTTTAGGTACAAGAGGAATATAGGAAGTTGAAGTGATAATCAAATGTTTAAAATGTGGACTGTTATTTTCTGGCTTTGAAATTCCCTACTTTTTGTGTGACATCATGAAAAACAAATAAATGGTTACATCACCTCAAAAAATGTATGATAACTTATTGGAAAATCCAAACCAATAACCACGGATATCTTGGAAATAGTTAATATTATAAAAAAGTTATTTAATATATCTACATTTTTTTGTTTAATGAAATCCACCCCAGTCACATTATGACAAATAATAACAAAAAAACTTTCCTTTATAAGACAAGGTAGACAAGGCCATTTAGAAACCAGAGTAAAAGAACACTTTAGGAATATTAAATACACACAAATTGATAAATCAGCTGTGGCAGAACATTTTTGGAAATTTAATCATGAAATAAATCCAGTTGTTAAATTATTAAAACATTTAAATGGACCTATTGATTTAATGGTTTGGGAGAAAATATTTATATTAAAATATAAAAATCATGCAACGAATTTTGATATATCACCAATTGACTCTCTCACCAATTTTTTTTTGATTCCAGTAGTTAGCAATACCTTAGTACACAATCCACCTAGTAGCAGTAACCATAACAATTTAAATAAACAACAAGAGCAAAAAGAAATTGAGACCAAAAAGAAACAAAGCTGAGGATGAAATAGACCAATTTATTGCAAAACTAGTCCTTGGATTCCAAAAGATAAGTGAAGATTTATTAATTATTATATTAAAGGATGATAAGTTTACCATGTGATATCTAATGATGAAATACCAATTTAAGCACAGAAAAATGAAAACACAGGGGATTTCTAGAGTTAATCCAGGATAAATTTAACTCAAAATTAAAACAAAAAATGTTATGCTGCTTAAGCCATTATTAGAATATACAAATATAAATAACAAGATAGATTTAATCAAGGTTTGAAGAGATTGGAACCTTCTTCACATGAATTGCCACTCTTAGTGCCACAAGGTAGAGTGGCTGCCAGCCTTAAAGTGCCAGAATTAAGTATATCAGCATTGAAGCACCACTCAGTTGAGTGCCAGATCCGAGCTTGTTGGTTACAAAAACCTTCACGGTAAAACTATTTTTGTGACAACCTATATAGATGGAATTCACAACTTTGGAAAGGTTGAACTTCTGTCTTTTGTATATATAGTTTATAACTGTCTGGCTGGGTTTAACAATAGTAAACTGCCCCTTAGTTTATCAGTGCACATTGTGATCTTTGTAAAATGGCAAGCCTCCTGATATTTTTACACGATGATGAAAGGGTGTGTGATAAACGATTGTATCCCAGGTATGCAGCCACTCATAAGTGTGTGTAAATAATTATATACTAATCTTCTGATCCAGTTGTGCACTATTGTTTTATTAAAATGCTGAGTATGCAGTTAAACCCGTGTTCCTGACTTTGCAACAAATTGATATATTGATGAGTGCCCAACTAAATGTAAAGTTTACTCTTTGCAGCTGCATTGTTTCGGGGACTAAATTTTAAAATAATCATATAATTTTTAAATTCTAAGTTTCTTTGTTTAGAAAAGCATCACTCTTGATTGATAATGCCACAATATCTGTATTTTTAATGGTGGATTTTTTAACTTACGTTCTGGAAAAAGTGTTTCCTACAAAAACATGTTTTCGAGAAATATATTAACCTTGTCTAAAATTAAAATATACATATTAGTACTAAAAATGGGTATCATATTACCTAAGTATTACGCTTCAAAAGGTTTCACTATTGTAATACAACTATTAAAGTCAGTCAGGGTGGCTCAGTTGATTAGGTTTTGAACTTCTGAACCCAAGATCACAGGTTCAAACCCAGCCCAGACTAATGGTTTTAGGTTTGCTTAAAAGTGACATGCCCTGTATAGATTTAGTGGCATGTAAAAGAAATCCTACTGGTCAAAAATCTGGCATACTGGCAGCAGTACTGCTGGTAATAGACAGCATCACTAACAAACAAGAGTTGGATTAACTATTAAAATAAGTATTTTTATTTGATCCTTCATAACAGCTATTTCTCGCTTAAGGTAGATATGGCAGGACGGGCCTTCTCCAGCTGGTTAAAAGAGGTTAAAACAAGTGGTTCTTGAAACTTATTTTCTATCCTCTTTACAGATGGTTCTGACATCATAATGATGTCATCATAATAATGACGAGCATATTCCTTTTAACCTGGATGGTTATATTAGACGACAGCTGAAATTGGTGAAATTATGCTCAAATGATCTCAGGGTCCATGGAGCTAAAGTTACTCAACATTTGTATTCTCAGGATAAGGGAAAACCCCCGAAAAAACCTTAGCCAGCTAACTCACACTAAGGAGATTTGAACTTGTAACCTTTTGAATGTGAGGCAATCATGCTACCCTCTCATGATTGGTAGAACAATTGCTTTATTAAGTTTCTTACATTAGTATTTATATATTCAATTTGAGCATATACATTTCATACGTTTGGGAGAAGGTTTATAGCTTTGAAACAACAAGCTCCTTAATTTAGTTAATATCATTGTAATCATATTGTATCACCAACAATGTATGAGAATTAATTTGCAACAAAAAACTTTCACATCTAGAGCATTTTTTTTGGTAAGTTTAACACCTGCTTTTACTGCTATGGCACCACAAGCATTGACATTGATGGTACATGAAGATGGAGCCCCAGTGCAATGTGATGGCGAAGTTCATTGAGAGAGAAATATTCTCTCAAAGTGCGGCTTTAGATTTTCTTATCTAATATGAATTTAAAATCACTCTTTACTATGATTTTATGCCAGAGAACTATAACATAACTTAAGGTTTATAATTATTTATTTATTTATTTATTTACTCTGCTTATGTAGCCACACTGAAAAATGTAGTGCTACCAAATTACCCATCTTGCATCACTTACTGTAAGGCTGGCAACAGTTCTTTTTCATCAATAAATTACACTAACTGTATAATTATGTACACTGTCCCTAAATAATGACACTAATTCACTTGTTAACTAAACCTAGCCTAAAAACTTAATCACTACACCACCATTATTATTATTATTACTACTACTATTATTGTTATTATTGTTAATTATTATTTATTATGAATTATTATTATTACTATTATTATTATTACAATAATGGTTATTATGATGATGAACAATTGTCATCCACATCTTATTTGCTTAAACATTCATTAGTCCAAGAATCTAACTCTCTTCTATGACGTGACCGTGATGGAATTTGTTGACCTAATTTACATTCGTCAATTTGAATAATGTGACACAGACTACTAATTTTTCCTCTTGCAATTTATTTGGTATATTTGGAGACAATGTGACTTCACAGCAATAACTGAACCAGTCAGATACTGTCTAAGAACTCACATACTGGTCTCCAACCTAACACTCCATTACCTCATATGACTGCTTGTAAACAAAGTAGTGGACGAGGAAAAGAATTTGCTCAGGCAAAGCTTTGCCTGCTTGAACCTTTGCATAGTGATTGTATGACTTTTTCATGTCCATTTCTAAAAATAATAATAAATATAATTAATTATTAGATAATTATTCAAACCGATAGTCATAAGGATAGGACTTTATTTTAACAATCACTGAAGTCATCAGTCAGGATATGTGTGGTCTCATCTCTTTATGGCATACAGGACAGCGTTACATTCAGAACATATCATTCTTGTTCTCAGCAGATACTCATCAAATAATAGTTGAAGACAAGTCTCAGAATCATTGAGGTATACCAAAAGATCTGTCTTATTAATCAGATGAGCCATTTCTACTCTCATGTTCTGTAAGGACATTGCTAAGAACATACAACCTTCGCTTCTCACACTATAATAAATTCTGTTTGAATGCATCTGCATGTTTATTAAGTAATAAAACCTGAGAGATAGCATGGTCAGTGCTTTTCAAAAATGACTGGCTGTTGATGTTCAGATGTCTGAGGATTATTTGCAGAGATTGGCTAAAAGTATTGCAAATTATGCACATGTTGGGTGCTATATGAGAATCTATAGGCCTCGTAGACATTGGTCATTTCTGTCTGCTTATGCATGTCTATTGACTTAAAACAATTGCTCACCTCCTTGTATCACATGTTTGAAAGTAGTCTTTTGCCCTCCGTGGTGTAATGGTTACCATGCTGACTTCATATACCCAAGGTTGCAGGTTCAAACCCAGCGGAGGACAATGGATTTTTTCGGGCGTAAAAATCCTTAGCATGGCTTCCTTCGGAAGGAAAGTAAAACCGTTGGTCCCGTGCCATAGATATACAGCATGTAAAAGAACCTCAAACCTGATAGAGAGGCCTCTGAGCAAAATTATGCGGCCTTTCATGTCCGGTATAGAATGGGACGCTGAGAACCACAGCAGTTAAAGAGCGTCCATAAATAAAACGCCATTTACATTTTTGAAAGTATCCTCAAAATTTTCTTCTCCTTGGTAATGTTGTACTCACTTGCATAGTGATGCTGGAAACAAAATTTTCTGAATGCAGAACTTTGCCACAAACTGAACACTTATTCCCACTTTCTACAAATAAGAAAGATAGAAGTGATGGATGCCTTGTGTGTAGGATTGCTTTTTGTTTCTGATTTTATTAATGCAGAACTTTGTTACAAACTGAACAATTATTCCCACTTTCTGTAAATAAGAAAGATTGGAGTTGATGCCTTGTGTGTAGGATTGCTTTTTGTTTCCGATATTATACACTGATACATGACACATTGTACAAGGAAGAGAGAAATTTCTGCTATCACATGTTTACCTACTGCATAGATGGAGCAAGCCTGCTTGCTGCAGCACAAAATCAAGCAAATTGGTGACACTGGTCTAGTATAAACTATTCTATTATTATCAATTAAATTGTTTAAATGTGACCTTGTTTATGTTGGTAAGACTAAACGTCATTTAGAAACCAGAGTAAAAGAACACTTTAGGAATATTAAATACAAACAAAATGATAAATCAGCTGTGGCAGAACATTTTTTTAAATTTAATCATGAAATAAATTCAGATGTTAAACTATTAAAACACTTAAATAGACCCATAGATTTAATGGTTTGGGAGAAGATATTTATATTAAAGTATAAAAATCATGCAATGAATTTTGATATACCCCAATGGACTCTCATCAAATTTGTTTTGATTCCAGTAGTTAGCAATCCTTAGTGCACAATTCACCAGTAACAGTAACCATAACATTGTAAATAAACAAGATCATAAAGAAAGTGAGATGAAAAGAAACTGACGATGGAATAGACCAATTTATTGTTAAACTAGTCCTTGGATTCCAAAAGATAAGTGAAGAATTGTTACAATTATTAATTATTATATTAATATTTGAGTTATTAGCTTCTTTTTACATTTATAAACTATTCTTGCTAAAGCTTTTTCTATATTCTTCAACTTAATTGTGACGAATGTTTGCATACATAGTTTCGCTACATGCTTCATTAAAGGTATAAAGGGGAAAAAGATAATTAAAGTTTTAAAGTGTGTTACTATATACTGACTTTGTAATCTCATGTTCTTTCTGCAGAGTTGAGAGAAACAACAATAGATATCTTGGAAATGGCCAATGCCAAAAGTTTATTTGAAATAAACCGTGTTTTTTTTTTTAGAGAGATCTACATTTTTATATAGCATGTTTTTATGTATCTGTTATGGTTTTTCAGTTTCACAAAATAATACAAAATTCCTTCTTAATAAAGAGAATTTCAGAAACTATTTCCAAAAAATGAAAGAATTACATTTTATTTATCATATAATTATTATCCTAGGCTATGAGCCCACTACTCGTTCCAGGTTCTTCATTCTGTGGTTACATGCTGTTGGCTCCCTGACAGCTTTTGAGCCCTAGGCACCCACTTATAAGTCCTAGGGGGTGTCAGTCCTAATAATATTGTTTTTCTACTTCTTGTGAGTCATGACAAATATTTTTCAAAATTTTGTTTAATGTTTAAAAACTAGCACACTACATGCAGGTTGGACTTGATGATTGAATACTCCTATTATAGTCTGATAGGAAACAAAAGAACAGACATAAAATTTCAAAAGTGTGTAGCTTGCAATAGGTCAGCCACCCCAACTACTTGCTACAGTGAATGTGCTTGAACATTGTTTAGACGTCAATCTGTTCCACTTTCATAGCAAATCTTCCATCTATTTTGTGGTTGGCCTAACTCTAGTTTTCCTGTAGGTTTATAATTTAATGCCAGTTTTGGAAGTATCTGATTATTCATTCTCTATACATGTGAAGTCGCTATTCATGTAGTACTGTATTTCTTCATTTGTACAATTTACACCATGCTCAGTTCTACAATGTTATTATTAATTTGATCTTATCTTGTACATCCTTTAGTTTTTCTCAAAAATTGAATTTCACAGCTTCGTATTCTACTTTCAATCTTCTTTGTAGTCACCCAAGTTTCACATCCATACAGTAAAACTGGCACCATCATTGTTTCATAGAACTTAATTCTTGTATCTCTTCTTGTTTTATTTCTCAGGGTTCTATGAATTGTTCCCTACATTGATTGAAATTTTGCTAATTTTAAATTTATATATCTTTCCTTTTGTGGGCTTATTTCATATCCTAAATATTTAAGAGTACGTTTCAAGAACTTTTCAAGAATATAAAATAAATAATCTGATGTCTTTATTGACTCAGAATGCAGTTACAAATAAAAGTCTTGTTTTCATTGCTACAAATGATTCACTTGATGTTAGATGGTTTGCGGTTGCATGCCATCCATGGCTTGCACACCACTGTGCACCAACAGATCAATCAGCTCAGTACAATTCACATCACTGCAATTCTTTCTCCTTTTTATAGTGAGAAAATGATGTCACATACTTTCTGGAAACTTGTCGAAGGTACTAGAAACCAAATCTTGTAGAAACATCTCAAATATCCAGAAAAATCATATGTTGTTTATGCATCCCACTGCAATGTCTCACATTTCAACAACACTGCCATATGCCAGAGAGAACATGAGAGCAATCACATACCGCACAGCATTATGACAGCAGCAACAACAACAACAACAACAACAATAATAATAATAATAATAATAATAATAATAATAATAATAATAATAATCCCATGCTGCTATAGTCGTTACGAGCCAGGGCTATCAATCCGAAATCTGGCTTCAAACCTACTTGCACACAGAAAAGGTGGACGATCATCTAAACAATATGATTATACATCTTCAGGCCTGAATATCATGGCTGGGATCACTGGTACCACACGTCCTCACTTTCCTCACAATCCTGAGCCTGCATGAGTCCTATACCTGGGACTTAAACTTTGTACCTATTTTTCTATACATTTAATTTTAATCCTGATAAACTTTTGCAATAATTGCTGCATTACACATTAATTTATAGATATCAAGGAAATAGCGATAGAAAAATGTTTAAGAAATGGATTGTATATGTTGGATTTAAAATGTCCTACTTCTTCCATGCCATAGAGAGAAACAACTAAAACTCAAAAGGAATTGAAAAAAGTAACAAACATTACATTTCTTTATATTCCGTAAATCATATCCTTTGTCTCTGACATGTCAATATGTTTACATAATTATTAATGTTTACAATATTATCTACGTAGTTAAAAGTTAAATATTTAAGTACTATTTAGAAGCTCATTGACGGCATAAAATGAGTTTTCATTTAAATAACGTTTCAGCTTTGACTTAAATGCTCTATCATTACAGGTTTTCATGCTATGAGGTAAAATATTAAATATTTTTATACATTGAAATGTACTCCTTTCTGAACATGTGTGAGTTTAGTTGAAGGTAAATGTAGCTCAAGTCTGCAAGTCGTACTAATGTTGTGGATGTCAGAATTGGCAATATTAATTGTTAAAACACATCACTGTCTCAAAGTCCACCATATATCAGGAGAATTTTTATTACTTATATAAAAGGTCATTAATGAGTTTATATATTCTCCAGTGTGTTAAGATCTCTAGGTTCTTAACATTACTTCTACATGATGTTTTTGTATGTGAGTCTGATATGATTCTGAGAGCCTTTTCTGCACTCTAAAGATTTTCTGTGAATCCGTACAATTCCCCCAAAAGATTATACCATAATTAGGGACACTCAAATTTCGCGACTCGCGAAACTCGCGAAAATTTTTAAAATGCTTAAAATTAGGGAATAAATGTATACGAAGACATATTTGATTAATTTAAATACTTTTTGACACACCATCTACTCGCGAAATTTTGAAATTCCCGCTCTATATACGAATTTTTAGGTTCACTCGCGAAATTTATCGCATATAGCAAAAAGATCGCACATTCTTGTTATCAAATTTCGGTTAACGTTTTTTGCTTCCAGCTTAAGCTTTGTTAAGTGCCGTGGGAGTCTGTTAGCACGGTATTGGCTATCTTGTCAGCGTTCGATCGATAACAACAGCAGTCTGCAGTATCGGCGGACCAGCGAAGCCGTTGAACCAGCGAGATAGGAGCGCTCATATCCGGTATGCGCTGCGCACGCATTCTGTTACTACCCTAAGTAACTTCTTCTAAGCGTATCCCACTAGTTCCTGTTCACCCATGCGTTCAGTTCGTTTTAACTAGCAGTAGCGTAGTTCTGAAATATCGTACAGCATGCCACCGAAAGTGAGCTTAGATGAGCAGGTAAAGCAATTCTCGCAGGACGGAATGAAGAGGTCGGGAGAAATAATGCTTTGCAGCTTTTGCAATAAAAGAATTCCATATGAAACTTCGGATGCTGTAAAAAAACATATTGCTAGCCAGAAACACGTGGATGCAATGAAAACGCGTAAGCGACAAAGAACAATGTTCGAGGCGGCTGAATGTTCAAAAGGAGCAAAGGTATGTAATTTCCACATTTTCTGCATTTATCTACTTCAATTCTGTGACAATTTTTATTTTGTTACTTAGAGTTTGAAACTTGTGTGTAAAGAGGTAAAGGTGTATTACCTATTTAAAATTAAATGCCAGTTTACTTCCTTTTAAAGCACATGTTTTTAGAAATCAGAACATTATTTGCCTAATAGTAAAATATCGTGTGTAGTTGCACTCTTCGCTTAATCGCATATACTTATTTTGCTCAGTTATATGTTTTACATGATTTTATATCATATTTCAAATTTATTTTGGTTTATAACTTGACATCGGGTGTATAACACAACGCTGCTTTAGGTTCGCGGTGATTTAGCCGGTTGTATGACGCACGTTGAGGGACATGCGAGCACGCTCTCACAGATATGAAGTGTAGCATATAAAATACGCGGGTAGGACATAATTTTTAGTTCTGTTAGGCCTGTTGCCGTTGAAAGTTAAAGCCTCCGATATCACCAAAGAAGTTAAAGGGGGCTATAAAAATGAAAAATAAGGCAACAAAAGACATGTTATAAAAAGGAACATAAACTGCAACATTTTAATCTCAAAGAATCAATCTTAGAGATTCGCTTTCAAGATTTAACACATTTAAAAAGACATTTTGCAAAAGTTCTGGTCTATGCTTATATGTTTTCTTTTCTACTTTTACCAGGCTGCCAAACTGGATTTTGTCACTTCTACGGTTGAAATGATGATTTCAACCAATATTCCATTGGAGAAGGCAGATCACCCAGCCTTCAAGGAATGGGTGAAGAAGAACGTTATTGGTGGTGGAGACCTTCCAGGAAGCAATGTTCTCCGTAGAGAATATTTACCTCTCTTGGCAAACTCCAGGAAGGAAAAAGTTGTTGCAGCCCTACAGAACAAGAAGGTTGCTGTTATGGCTGACGAAACAACAGACAAGATGGGCAGGGCAATTTTCGTTGTTCTGCTGTCTACAGTGGAGCCCTCCAGATCGCAGGAGCAATATGTGGCTGCTGTCACTTCACTGGAGGTAGTGAATGGACGGTCCTGTGCTCGAACAATTACCGAGGCACTACGGAACACAGGGGTAAACTTTGACCAAGTAGTGGCATTAGTAAGTGACTCAGCCAGTTATATGACCTCCTGTTATGCTGGGTTATCACTTCTCCTGCCAGATGAGTCCCTACATATTCAGTGCTGGGCACACAAAATAAATCTGATTGGTGTGGTGATGAAGGACTACTTGTCATCGCTAAATAAACTAGTCATTTCAGTCAAGCAGACTTTTCTGCATGCCCGGAAAAAAAGACATGCATTTCGGCAATTCATGCAGGAGAAAGGATCTGCAGCAGGAATGTTTCCAATTCCAGTGGCCACAAGATGGAATTCCTGGGTGGAAGCAGTTGAGTGGATGGCAGATAACTGGACCGTTCTTTTTGATTTTTTTCGCTCCGTTGGTGGCAGAGAGTCATTTACTGCAGCATCTTCACACCTGCAGAATATTACTGATTCTGAGCTACAGATGCTTTATGTGCAAGCTCTGTTTGTGAAATCTTTAGCTTCAGTGATGAAGCAATTGTTGCTCAGCCTGGAAACAAATTCCAAACCGATGGCTGCAGAAGTGTATCCCAAACTTCAGAATTTGAAGAAGCGCTTACAAATAATTGCTGCCGGAACTTTCAGTGACAGAGTTCAGGAGGAGCTTGATGCCCTGAAAGGAAATCTCAGGGGAAGTTCGATGCAGGACATAAAAATTGCAGCAGGCCATATGCACACCAAGCTGGACAATCTTATGTTGGGGGACCCTGCCCGTGCATTTTTGGAGCCTGTGGCTGCACTCTTCTACAGGCAGAATGTGCTGTCACAGCCTGCTGCAGGAGACGAGCTGAAAACCCTTTTCCACAAAGTACCATCAATGAAGGGTATTCCCATCGATGAAGGACTGCATGCTTACAGGGATCTTCAGGATATTCTGAAGAGCAATGTAAATATATCAGTAGAAGATGCTCTTCATGCAATGCGTGATGATCATCAACTTTTTGTTGATGGTGCCTTAAGGGCGCTGTGGGTTCCTGTCTCAAACGTGAACTGTGAAAGGCTTTTTTCCAACTTTTCGTGTGTGTTGACGGACCTCAGAACAAATCTCACAATCACAAACTTGGAGATGCTATCAGCTTATAATTATGAAGAAACGTGCGCCATTTTGAGATTGCTGTCAGCCACATATGCTTTGTTGTGCTTGTTTATAATGTCGGTGTTGATTGAAACTCCTGCCGCTTGTGAAATCAGATCTGTGATTCGTTTTCTGAATGCTAGGAAAGTGAAACCAATTGAAATTTATCAGCAAATTTGTGAAGTTCACGGGCAAAATGCAATGAGTGATTCAATGGTGAGAAGATGGATCCGACAGTTCAATGAAGGATGTAGTGAAGTGCATGATGAAGAGTCCATCTTTGGTTACAGAAGAACTGGTTCACGCGACTGATGACAAGATCCAGGAAAACCGCAAGTTTACAATTAGTGCTCTCGCTATGGAATTTCCTCAAAGCTCACGATCACTAATTCATGAAATTGTTACCAAAAAACTAAAATTTTGTACGTAAACTTTGCTAACGTTGGGTACCAAAGATTCTTACTGAGCAACACAAAACAAAACGGATGGGTAGTGCGCTTCCGTTTTTAACCCGTTATGATGAAGACGGCGAAGAATTTCTGACACAGATAGTCACAGGAGATGAGACTTGGGTTTTTTACGACACCCTTGAAAGTAAGCAGCAATCAATGGAATGGAGGCACACTTCATCCCCAGCAAAGGTTAAGCTGAAACAAATCTTGACACCTCGAAAAATGATGTGCACAGTGTTCTGGGACTGGAAAGGCATCTTACTCATTGATTTCTTACCGCGTGGTCAAACAATCAAAGCAGATGATTATTGCGAGACACTTAGAAAATTGCGCCGTGCAATACAGAATAAGCGCCGAGGATTGCTGTTAAAAGGTGTTGTTTTTCTTCACGACAACGCACGACCACACACTGCAAATGTGATGAAAAACCTCCTACACGGATTTGGCTGGGACGTATTTGACCATCCTCCGTACATCCCTGACCTCGCTCCTAGCGACTTTCATCTGTTCTTACATCTCAAGTCTTTCCTTGGCGGTCAACACTTCAACAATGACGAAGAGCTGAAAGAAAATGTTTCCAACTTTTTGAAGACACAGAAGGCAAACTTCTATGAAGAAGGTATATAAAAACTTGTGCCACGCTATGACAAATGCCTGCAAAATTTCGGCAGTTATGTGGAAAAGTAGTTTAAGAGTTGTAGAATTTTGTGCAATAAATAATTATTCTGTATCTGTACACAATTTAATTTTATTACCAAACGGAACTTACTTTCTGGATGCACCTCATACTTATTATTTATTTTGATATAGAGGTTTTATTGTGCAGTATTGATTGTGGTGAACTTCACAACATTATATTCTAGACATTCTCTGGCTTCAAGCCAGGTATAGTGAAGCCCGAGAACGTCCAGAATATGTTCGTCACCAGGAAAGCTTCAGATCCTATTTCATAACATTAGTTTTATCTGTATTTAGTTTTAACCCATTTGCATTGAACCATGCTTGCATTATTGTTATTATGTGACTCACATTTTGTTTGAGTTTCTCTAATTCTTTATGGCAAATTAGTAATTGGTATCCTCAGCAAAAAGAAGAACCTGAAGTATTAATCAATTCAAATAACTAACAATGGATATATTGGAAATAACTTATGGAACAAGAAATGTTTTCTGTAATAAGAAAGAGATTCAGCTTTTCTTTTATGTAGTATGTTTTTGTCTACTGCTCAATGTTTAACAGTTATACCAGATTATATAACATTCCCTCTGAATGAAGAGGAGTTCACAAACTATTCTCAAAAAATTTAAGATATACATTTTATTTGTGAACCAAAATTGTTAGCACCAGTTTTGAGAAAATAAAATGCATAAAAAAATATTTTATGTGGGAAAAAACCAACAAAAAACAAACAAAACAAATTGTTTGTTAACACTGTTAATTCCCAGGATGTGCCACTAGTGTGCTGGAATTTATCCAGGAGGAGTTATTTTACATGTCAGCAAATCTATTGACATGGGGCTATTGCTTTTAAGCACATTTAAAAAAACATCTGTCTGGACCAGATTTGAACGACCCTGACATCAGAAGACAGTGCCTAACCAGCTGAGCTATCCAGATAATTTTATAATATGTAAAGGGTAGTTGGAGATGAGGGGTGTTTCTTGAAAAATCTTTGTATCACATCTTTGTAACATACTGAACTTAAATACCAAGTTTGGTATTTATCTGACTTTTTGGTTTTGATTTATGTTTCACGCACACGCATGCACCCCCCCCCACACACACACACACACACACACATACATGTGCACATGCATACATGCAGATCTTTTTCTAAAAATACTTCTTGTTTGGATTCAGGGATCCTCAACTGACATATTTTTGGTGGAATCTTGGTATCAAATTTTTTGGTAAAATATAATACTTCCCCTACTTACTATGCATAGTAGAAAAAGTAAAAATGCCAGAAATATTAGCAGTTATACAAAATTTTTTAGGAAGGACATAAAATTAGAAATAGGTCAAATTAATAAAATGCGTTAACAGACCGACAGCTTAAAGAGAATTTAATGAACTTCAGCACTTCAATTGAAGAAAGTGTAATAATAAAATACGTACATATATCTGCTGTTTGAGAAAGAATGGTAAATATGACCAGGTGATAATGAAAGAAAGGTCATTTGAAACATGTTTTGGATAAAAAACTCAGATAGTAAAGTAGCTAATGTAAGCAACTTAACTATGTTTCACATATTCTGTACTTTTTATATAGCTTAACGTCCTTTAATCTGGTTGGTCATATCAGAGGATGAATGAAATCAATGAAATGTTGTTCAAATGATCTCAGGATCCATGGAGCTTAACGTTAGTCAACATTTGTCATCTCTAGATAAGCTTAAGTCCCAAAAAAACCTTATCCAGGTAATTCACCCTAAATAAGATTCAAACTTGCGACTTCTTGAATGTGAGGCAAACATGCTACCTCCACACTACTGAGGCAAGCATTCAGTATTTTATTTTAGCAGTCTTTTAGAATATTTGTTTTGCTTTGATCATTCCTACACTGAGATAATATTTACCTAAAATTGCATATCCAAGTTTAAAGCCCTTGTTACCTCCCAGAGTTGGATTACTATTGAATGTTATTTTAACACTGGAAGACTGTGAATAGTAGTCAACAGGATGTCCAACACCACAGAATGTTGAGGAGGCAATCGGATATCTGCTTCCCTGAAAAATAAATGTTTAGTTGTATCTGTAATTGATTATTTCTATTATCACTATGTGAGGAGTTCAAAATTAGTTCCTCTCATCACTTACATATTTAATATTAATTTCATACTTAGTGAGTAAGAAAAAACATAAATTTTCATACATATTTCAGGGGATCTGTTTGAACATTTTCCAGCCCAAGTATTCTAAACCATTCTTACCCCTTCTGGGGCCAAATTCTTGTACATGGTATTCTCAGTAGCTCGTGGGTATATGTATTTAGGATGCTCACAAAATTTTAGTCTCTTTCATATTGGGGTTGCTATTTTGTCCCTTGGTCCATCATATAATTTTTAACTCTGTGGTTATTTATGCATGGTGACCTTACCCTAGTTCATATTATTTCTATTTATTTTCCTATACCATTTCTCTCTTGGTTTTGCAATAATTCCCCTAACACTTTTATATCCCCTTACTTCTTTAACTTCATTATCTTAATTTTTAGAACTTCTTTGCTAAATTTCTCCCATTTTTTAGGTATAAACTTCTCACTCCACAACCTCATTTCTTCACATTCTAATACATAATGTAAGCCATTATCTAGCTCTCCACATAAAGTGCATCCATCCAAATTCTCTTCCTTTCTATCTCCTCCTAATCTAGTCCAGTCCAACCCTCCCTTACTACCTTATTACTCATACTTCTTTCTGTCCCAATCCTCTTTTAATTTACTATATGGTACTAATCTTTTCTTACCACTAAGGCTTTGAAATAATTCTTGGTTCTCTATGTCCTCCATCCTATTCCTTACCCCTTTACAAAAACTCTAACTTGCCTATCCCTCTCTTCCCATTCCAATTTACTGTAGAATTGTCCTCTAATGGGAACAACAGAAACGAATAGCTTCAGAAACATGTTTTCCATATAAATAATAGTAAATGATGTAACTAAAAATGAGAACATCAAAGAATTCACACATTTATTTATTAATTAAAGTGATAAGCGCATACTGGCATTAGGACTGACATTAACCCTAGCAATTCACACAACAAAAGAGGAAAACACTACTAAAACCTAATGCTGTACTCATAGCACTCAATATTTTGTCTAGAAACAGGTCATATCTGTTTGCAGAACATTTTCACTGAATAAATTTGCTCAACTCCTACATTGTGTTTTATGCAAAGATATTAGTACCATCATGAAAAAGAACATTTATCAATCTGTAAAATTCTCCAGCATATACTTAGAATAAAATAATTCAAAATAAGCAAACACTACTAATTATATTAAATCAAGAGCTTCAGTCTGTGGCTCGCATTCAGGAGGTCATGGATTCAATTCCAGTGGTCAACCTACCTGACCAATTTTTTTTTCTCGGGGATTTCCCCAGATTATCAGGCAAATGCTGGATAGGTTTCTTCCATCCCCCAAAATTTTCTGTCATTCCTTGTCATTGCATTTATCCTTCTTCCCATGGTAAGAAGTTGTAAGTGTTAGTGATGGTGCTCAGTGCAGCATGAAAAAAAGGGAAAAAGGATGTTCACTGTGACTCTCTCTATCCCCTGACTTCAGCTGGTTACCCAATGAGAACCACTCTGCATGCAGCGTCCCTGGTACAGACTGTCAGGGTCCTTTGATCTGGAAACTGTAGGAATCGTGCCGTTGCTCCTAGTTCTGGCAGCCCAGTGTATCATCCCACCTAATCCCTCCTCTTGGTGGTGCCCCATCATGTGGCTTAGGTACAATAATTTGCATTAATTCGGTGAAAGTCCCCTCTGTCCATACCCTAATATTAATCCTACTTCACTGTGCTGGACAAAATGCATACTATGTATGCTAATTTAAACTTTAATTGCATCACTAGTGACCATTAGTAACTAGCAGCAAATGGGCATCAACATTCAGTAGACATAAAAAAAAAGTTAATTTAAATAAATAAATTAATAAAAAACTCTGATGTGTTTCATTCTAATGACTTTCTCTATCTGTTCTGCAAATAGACTATTCTTACAAAAGATGATTCTTTTATTTATATCATGCTAATATAGATAAACATTACCAGAAATAGTCTTATTACTTGGTTCTTTATAAGTAGAAAGGAAATAAGAGAATGCATCAGGCTAAAGTGACAGTAAAATCTTTTAAAAGCTGCTGCTATGTGATTATCATTGATTTTATATTCTATTACTATGGCCAGGAGTAAAACATAACAGAGATGAAATGGATGAAGGCCTCCTGTTTGAGAAAAGTTTAAGTATTGTAACAAATATTCTTATTGACTCAACAATAAGTTACAAATAAAATCTTTAGATCACTGCTGTAACATTGCACAGTTGATAGTTTATGAATTCATGTGTCCATGGCTGTGCCCAACTGTGTGATAACACTCCAGTCACTCATGATTCAGTGCAATTCACAATACCTTGCACTGCACTCCTTCCTACTTTTATAAGAGGAAAATGGCATCATAAACCTTCTGGAAACTTGCCGAAGGTACTAAAAGCCAAAGCTTGGAGAACAGTTAAGGATGGTGTTCCTGAAGGTTCCTGTTACTTCCTTTTCCATGTTGTTTACATGTTTCAGCTATGATGACTCACATTTCAACTCCCTTTGCATACAAGAGCACACATGAGAGAGGTCGCACAGATGGACAACTTTTTTTTTTTTCATTTATTTTTTATTTTTTTTTTTTATTAAGTTTAACGTCCTTTAACCTGGTTTGGTCATATCGGACGATGAATGCAATTGATGATATGATGCTCAAATGATCTCGGGGTCCATGGAGCTTAAAGTTACTCAACATTCGTTGTGATGGACAACATTGTCAAGTATTTTAAAATTGAAACCAATAACAGGAAATATCTCTGAAATGGTTTGTTCTACAAAAATCTGAATATATCATAAATTATGTGTTTTAACAAGATCTACATTTTTTGTGTGTAACTTTTTGTCTATTTTCAGAATGAAGAGAACTTAAGGGACTAATTCCAAGAAATTCAGAATATACATTTTATTTGCCATGTACATATCTTTAATATACAGCATTTTAATTAAAATTATTACACCATTGTTTAGAAAATAAAATTTCGAAAAATGTTCTATGGAAAGGATAGTTTGGGGTGGGGGGATTTTCCTGAAAATCTTTGTGTCATATCATTGGAAGATGCTGAATTTGGGATTAAAGTGAATTATTTTTTTGCTTATGCTCTCCAAACACAAACACACACACTCTCTGACCTTCTAAAATTCTTTTTGGTGGGGGGATTATGGGGTCCTAAAAGATGTATTTCTGGTAAAATGTCGGTATCAAATTTTGATTGGAATGCAATACCCTCTCTACCTACTATGTACATTATAATACATGATAGAGAAAGTACAAATTTAAGATGTGAATTTTTTTTTTTTTTTGGGTGACTGTTCTTATTTATAGTTTATGATATGAATTGTAAAATATGTGAACTAGAAATATGTATATGGTCTGGGAAGTGGTTTCTTTTGCCCTAATGCATCCTTATTGTAGTACCAGGAAGAATTTCAGCAGGTGTGACAAAAAAGCAGTACTACCAGATCTTCAAGGACTCTTAGAAAATGGAATCTCCATTTATTTTATTTGTAATTTTTCTACATTTAGTGCACTGGACACATTCTGAATTTCATGTCATCACAAAATTATTACATTTGCTGGATGAAGGAAAGTTTTACAAGTTTAATTTCAGGAAGTTGGCAACTATAAAGTAGCTTAAAATTATTAATTTTAAGAAAAGGCTAAAAAGACACCTGGAAGATCCTTAATTGATTTCCAAAACATTGTTCTCTGATCTTTCATTTATTGGCTAATCGTTTGTATTAGAAAAATGAGATTAATCCATTATTAAGGTGGAGAGTTTGATCAGATTTGAAAATCTCAATTGTTGATTATCTCAACATGGATCCATGACTTGTTGATGGCCTACCATAGAACTACTAATGTGTTATTCCTCCAGTTACAACTAACAAAAAATATTTCACCAACACTTTTTTGAGTTGTGGCAAATATAATAATTAATGCTTTAACCAAAATTCAGTTTTAGTACAGGGAGAATCTCCATGTATTTAACCTGTCTTGCTCTGAGTAATTATATTTGAAGTTATAAATAAATCCTTATATACTTACAAAGTAGAAATTTGCATATCTACTTGGAGCTCCTCCATTGTATATTAAATGCTGCCCTTCTCCCTCTGATATCATATTCAGCTCCTGAAATTACAAATCAAAATGAAATATATTCAGATATTTGCAATGCACAGAAAACTTTTTGTTCTAAAAATGACTGTTGAACAAAACTAGAGACGAAAACAGACAAAACAAAAATGCATGTTCAAGCATTTTTGTTTTGTCTGTTTTCGTCTCTAGTTTTGAGTAGAGTTAATTATGAACATGCAATAGTATTGAATTGAATTTATTTTTCATTGATGCAGATTATTCACTAAATCACAAACAGCATAATAAATGGCATGCTGCTCAAAACACCATGCAAAGGATTATTATGATTTAAAATATATTAACCAAAGAAAAATAAATGTGTGCAGGTTTGATACTGCAGGGCTTCAATTATGTGTAGGGGTCCTATAAATTAGAACCAAAAATATGAGGTATGTACCCGAAGAGTGAATAATTAAAAAATTATGATAAACATCAGATATGTTTTATTCAAATGACTTTCTCTACCTATTGTGCAACAAAATCTTCTTACAATAGAGAGTACCCCAGGCTAAAGCAATAGTCAATTCTTTTAAGAGCCGATCGCTTTATGATGATATTGAAATGTGGTTCTCTTTGCTTGCCCGGAAAAAGAAAAGTTCGATGATGTCTTCCCATCTGGAAACAGTAATTCCGCTAAAAATAATACATTCTCTCTCTCTCTCCCTCTCTCTTTCTCTCCCTCTCTCTTTCTCTCCCTCTCTCTTTCTCTCTCTCCCTCTCCTCTTAATTTTTATTCAGGGGTCATCAAAACATATATTTCTGATAAAACCTCAGTATTGAATGTTTGCAATACCTCCTTACCTAGTATGTACATTGTACATGGTAAAGAAAAAAAATCTGATGTGTTCCATTCGCAAGACTTTCTCTACATATCTGTAACAAGTTATTGTTAAAAAGCTTATGCTCCTATTTACTACATGTTAATCGAGAAAAAAAAGCAGAACTAGTCTTATTACTTGCTTCCTTGCAAAAAGAAGCGAAATAAGGGAGTACCATGGGTTAAAGGGATAGTCAAAAGCTGGTTGCTATGTGACTGAAGTTCCTTTGTTTGTATGGACAGAAGTTAACAAAGTCCTGTGTGAGAAAAGTATACTTTTTGAAAGCTGAAACCAAAAACAAGGAGCATCTTAAAAACGATCAACTCCATAAAAAAAATGCATATAGCATAAATTTTGTGTTTTAAAGTACTCTACATTATTTGTGTAGTAAGTTTTTGTCCATCTCTTAGCAGTTATTCAAAATTCAGTAAAATTCATCCAGAATAAACTACTCTTCAGAGCTATTCCCAGAAAATTCAATATATAGATTTTATTTGTTAGGTAAATATCTTTAATATACAAAATTTTAATCAAAATTGTTACTGCCATTTTTGAGAAAATCAAAATTTTTGAAAAAAGTTCCATGTAAAGGGTAGTTGGGGGTGGGGGGATTTTTCTCAAAATCTTCCTGTCTCATCCCTGTAAGATACTAAACTTAAATACCAGGTTTGGTATTTTACTGACTTTTCGTTTTTGAGTTATCGTGTTCACAGATACACAGACACACACACACACACACACACACACACACACACACACACACACACAGACCTTTTTCCGAAAATGCTTTTTTTAGATAAAGGGGACCCTAAAACATATATTTCTGGTGAAATCTCAGTATCAAATTTTTGGGTGGAGTGCAATACTTTCTCTATACACTATGTACATAGTGCATATAGAGAAAGTAATAAAAAAGCATGATAGGCCTATAGAACTGTACCTTTAACTAAGAGATGAACTTATTGATGCATTGATGTCTGTCAAGGTTATTTCCTCCACTGATGCAGAGATGGGTTATATTTCACAGAATATAGAATATTTGTAGAAGTATCTTACAATTTTGTTTGTTTCAGTATGTTATTTCTACCACCATAACTTTCAGAAAAATACACCTTTATATGTGATACAACTCATCTTGTTGTCCCCTTCTTTGCAAATGAGAAATCAAATTCGCATTTTAAAATCTTTGAAAATACATGCTTTCCTTTAGGAGAAGCCATCACTATGGCAAATTAAGCAAACACCATAAGGCACACCATAAGTTACCGGTAACTGAGATGGAACAATGACAACTAAACCACACACACGTTTCGTACACTGCAGATTGATGCAACAAAACAGAATACAAACCAGAGTCACAGAACTTTTAAATATGAGGGTTAGAGCATAATTCATAGAAACTATTTTTATTGGAGCACAAAATGGTATGTGTTGCGGGTAAGAGAGATAGTCCTAATGTGTGTTATCAATGTAAGATGTTGCTGGAATGGCATGTAAGAGTTCAGTGAGCAATGTGAAATCAGTTGTCCAGTGACTGCCATGCCAGATGGATGTAACTCATGGACAGTGCTCATACACCAAAACAGCCATTCTTCATGAGAGAACTGCCAGAGAACATCACAGGGAGATGGTGGAAGCTGTTGGGAATGATACTCTCCATATCAGACAATTGCAAAACAGGTAGGTAAAGCAGAGTGTGTTGGACAGCTACTGTAATGCTGGGGATGGGAAGAACTAGAGCACCCACCATCCTGATCTATCTCCACGGGAATGTCAAGATCTTAGGCAGGGTAAAAGAATCATTACATGATAGGTGGTTTGCAACACCTGATGATATTGGAAATACTGTGCAGCTACAGCTGATCAGATTTCCACAGAAAGGAAAATAGTGATGCAGATGGTATTCAGTGCTTCCCACATCATTGGCAGTATGTTGAGAATGTTGCAGGGACTACTTCGGGGAACTTTAGATTGGGTATGTGAGCTGTGCAGTGTCATGAATGTGAAATATGAAACCAATAATGTCATGTTAACTACCTTAATAAATATTAAGTGAAGCACAATTTTGAGTTATTTTCACTGTCCATACTGTTTACATCTGTATATATTTCACATGTTTTACAAGCACTGGTATTCTCAATGCCATGGCTTATGTCCAACCCAAACATACAACAATGAATGATTCATCACTGTTATATATTGTAGTAAGTTCTATTTTTTCAAAAAGCAGGACAGATTCTGATTCCTCCAGGTAGTTAGGCAGATCACAGGACAAAGATCCTAAATGTGGTAATATCTCCCCAAAATTGCGATGTCTGGGATCACTACTTTTGTATAACAATGATTATCATCGATACTGAGGAATAAATAACAACATAATGATAAGATGAAAACATATTCTAACTTGTTTTAGAAGAAGTCCAAGAAAAATTACTTTGAACCTTTCCTAATGGAAATTCATTAAAGATAAATTGCATAATAAGAGGCTGACTGTGATGAGCTGAAGTGGAGAATCCTCCTTGCAATAAATGAAATGCTAAGAAATATTTGGGAGTTTAACAAGAGACTTGACATTGCTCATGTTCAAATCTGTTTGTTGCAGCATTGAAGGGAAATTGCTGCTGTAACTGAAATGCTGTATACTTTGCACGCTACCATCTTCCTCCCAGCTGCTTTCTTGGTTTAAGATGAACTCAGACTCTTTGTATAGTTAATAATAACTGAAAATAACCAACCAATCATAATAGATCTCCTCCTACTTTTAAAAAAAACTTTAATAAACACATAATTTTACCTGTTTCATGGCTCCTATTTCAGTCACATATTCTAATTAATCAAAACTCCATTACACACTAAACTCCTTTGTGCTGGTATATTAGAATTCTTATTAGATAAAATAGTAAGTTTCTGTCTATCTCTTAAAATGTACAAAAAAAAAAAAAAAACCAAACAAACAAACAAACAAACAAACAAATTATACTGAATAAAGAACACTCCACAGACTATTTCCATAAAATTCAATTTATTCATTTTATTTGGCATGTAAATGTCTTAGATAGAAAGTATTTTTAGAGCAATTTTTGAGAACATTAAAACTTAACAAACATTTTGCATTTAAAGGGTAGGTGAAATTTAAAATTTTCTCGGAAATCCATAAAAATGAAGTTTTGAAGTAAAATTAGTTAAAATGAACTGAATCTATAGAATTAGTGAATTGAGATACAATATTTATCATAAAGAATAAAGACTGTAATGAATTTTGAAATACTACAGTGAACAATGCACCACTTTGTGACAGTAACCTTAACAACATTATACAGCGGCCCCAATGGAAATCTTTACATTTTAAATGCAAGGAAAATCTTTACATAGACAATGTGCTCTTCTCCTACCACTATACAAAAATGGTGGGCAGAGCTACAAATCACATGATTCTCTAGTGCACAACAGCAACTGCTTAAATTAGCAGTTTAGGTCTCAGTCTGCCTCTGGTATTTGCTGTGTGTTGTTTTCATCTGATTTTTAATCTGAGTTCTGTTTTTGAAGATGTGTATTTCTGCATCTAATACACAAAATGGGATGCAACAAGCTCACTTCTGAGGAAAAGATTCATGCTTTAACTCTGTAATTCATGTAACTGCTGATCTAAAGGTTCAAGACAAGCTATTTGCGACCTAAAAAAAGCAGCACCTTTGCCATGTGGCACCACACCAAATTGAAAAACAGGCTCAGGTGATAAAAGAAAGACATCACCAAGAACTGATGACCTTCTAAAACGTGAAGTGATGGCTAGTCCATGGGTTACAGTAGCCGAGTTAAAGAAGAATCATCCAGACCTGCTCAATAATTTTGCAATCCAGACCATTCAGCATCGGCTTCAAAAAGACCACGGTTTACCAATTCGGTGTGCTGCTAAGAAGCCTCTTCTAACTGAAGCTATGATGAAGAAAAGAGTGAATTTCTGCAAAATATATCAGCACTGGGTATCAGAGGACTGGCACAAAGCAATGTTTTCTGATGAAATCACTTTCAAATTGGACAGAGGAAAGTCCAAAAAGGGAGAAGACCAAAAAAGGTGTCATGGTATGATCAAAAGTTTACTGTCAAAACTGTTCAACATCCAGAAAGTGTGATGGTATGGAGTGTTTTTAGTAGTAATTATGGTAGAGGTGGCTTGAACTTTCTCCCTAAGAACATAACAATGAAGGGAAGTAATTATTTAGAAGTGTTGCAACAGCACTTGGTCACATTTTGGCCAATTCATCAGTGTCAGTACTTTATGCAAGATGGTGCTCCTACTTATAGAACAAACATGGTTCAGAACTTCCTAAAAGACAATAATATACCTGCACTTGACTGGCCTGATAACTCTCCTGACCTAAATCCAACAGAAAATGCTTGGGATCAAATGAAAGATAAAATAGAAGAGCTGCAACCATAAAATATTAAGGAGCTGCAGGAAGATATGGATGGAAATGGACAAAAACTATTTTGAAAATCTAGTAGAATCCTAGGAGACTCATGAAAGTGATACAAGGGAAATACAGTTGAACCTGATTTATGCGTATATCAAGGGAACGAGGGAAGATTACTTATAACTGAGATTTTGATAATGCATCACATATATTAAAAAAAAAGGCAATACAGTGGGCCTACATGTGCAAAATTTTACAAAGATACGTACAAAGAAAACATTATTTTGAACTTGGTCCTGCTTTAAAGAAATCAGTTAATTTAGCTTGTTTCACTTTTCTTGCACTAAGAGCATAAACCTCATTTTGCAAACATATTAATGAATTTAGAGCTTTTTCACTGCCACTTTTAGCACTGATGTAACACCTATACACATTTATTGCACTTAATACTTCACTCACCTTAGGTATTTCAAGATTTGAGTTGTCATCTACATTACTGTCAATGTCGCTTGAAGTTGGTCCACTTTCTTGATCATCATGTTTTAGGCACACATCAGCAATAATCTCCTGAAGTTCCCCAAACACAGCTAGGCTGTCATCAAAATGCACAAAGGTATTGAAATTTGCACCCTCCAGTAGAGCTAGCTCATTTATAGGCTCATCACTACCAGCATCATCACCATCATCAGAGACACCAGATTTAATGAAGCAGTGTTTGATTGTGGAGGATGACACCTGCTTCCAGGCAGCCAAAATAAATTCCATGGCTTGAAATAAGTTAATGGTGAGATTTTCATTTTCTGCATCAGTCAGTGTTATTAAATGTTGAACCAGCATATTTCTATAATGCACTTTGAAATTTGCAATGATGCCTAAATCAAGTGGCTGTAGATGACTGGTACAGTTAGGAGGGAAAAATTCCTCTCCAATATTTACTAAAATTATTTGGGGTGTATTAGCTGTACCTCAATCCATAAAAAGAAGGATTTTCTTCTGTTTCTTTTTCATTTTAACGTCCAGTTTCTTTAACCACTGTTCTATTAAAATCATAATGATCCAAGACTTCCTATTGGTTTCATATTCCATAGGCTTTGTTTTCACACCCTTAAAACACCTCAGATTCTTGGATATTTCCTACCACAAGTGGGGGAAGTTTGTCTGATCCGTTTGCATTGGTGGCAAGAAGAACTGTTACACAAATTTTACTTTTCTTTGCTCCATGGCATGAGTCACCCTTTTCAGCTAATGTCTTGCTGGGAAGGAGGTTGTAGAATAGGCCGGTCTCATCACAGTTGTAGATGTTTTGAGGCTGATAATCCCTTATGATTCCTGGTAGAACCTCTTTCTTCCAGTGTTGAACCGGATGTCATCCACAGCATTTGACTCACTGCAAATTGTTTTCCATGTGATTCCATGACAATCTTTAAATCCTTGCAACATCCTGATGAAGCCTTGAAATCAGCCATGATGTTCATTATTTTAGCTAAATCTATTGCTTTTGCTTTCAGCATGTTACCACTGATTGGTAGAGCTGCAGCCCATTTCTGCTGGAACCATGTGAAAAGTGCCATTTCCAAATCAGCATATCTCCCTTCCTACTGATGGCTGCGTTTTGTTGATTTGGCACCAAATTTTACAAATACATCTACTGATGACTGTGCATAGTGTGGAGTAAGCAATTCCTAAGTCTGAAGCAATTTCGGTTTTGGTTTTATGTGGATTAAGCTCCACCTCTCATATGAATTTCACTTTCTGATCTAGAGTATAACATTTCCTTTTTCTGTTCTCCATGGCTGATTAAAAGCAACTGAGAACTGAAAGACAAACCTCTGTTTAACAATAAAAACCAGATACCAAACATTTTTATCTTTACTTCTCGTTTGTTGCTGCATTGTTGCACTCTACCAGCAAATGTATTATATATTGCCTTTTGTTTCCGAGGCCAAAAGCTGCCTGATCAGCTTGCATCTTTGTCACAGAGATAAGGAAAATATCCTCGAGTTTCTTTTAAGAGAGTGTATGCCATATGCTCATTATATTATGTACAACTCAGTTGTATTTCACTGAAATTTAATACGTATAACAGTGAATTATGTATAAATGCACAATATATAAATAAGGTTCTTTTAACAGGTTTCTAAATTGCATTTTGCCAGGACCTACGAAAATTTACATATAAATGCAAATTACTTACAACTGGGTTATCTATAAAACAGGTTCAACTGTATGACCAAGTACAAATTGTATGAAAAAGTTAAAAATGGAACCATGTAAAGTCAGTGTTTATTGTTTTTATTACCATGTAATGATTTCCATTGAGGCGACTGTATCAATAAGTGATAACGAGATAGAAGTAGCTGAGAATTAAAAATTCCAAAACATGTTCTGAATGTTGTCACTTCCATCATATATATATCTAAACAAAAATATAAATGAAAGGTTTTCACAGGTAAGAAGTCTGAAGAGGTGCTCATTAAAGTAGATAATATAGGTTATCCATAAATAAAAGCAAATATGATTTTCAACAAAAGCTTGTTTATTTAGAATCAAAAGCCTGCATTTCTTTATGCATTTGATAACAAGAAAAACGACATAAAGAATGGCCTTCATTGCATTGCAATATACTAAACATCTTAAAAATGAATATAATGCAAAGTTGACACTTGAAATACATTGAAACATACATCTGTTTCACATTTTTAAATTCAACTGTATTGTTGAGTCTCAAACACAAACTTCATATTGCAGTTAATCATAACGTAATGGACATACTACAATCTAACAAAAAATGTTCTTAATGTTAGTTTACTCCTATCAATTGTGCTGGAAATAACACAGAGTTTCCAGCCACAAAAAGGGAAGATAAATAAAAATGTACCCCTTTTGCAGTATCACAGTGACTTAATTAGGTCTTTTATGAAAAATATTTAATTTTCATCATTTAATCATAGTGGAAGAATCTCAAAATGAATCATAATAAACAGAATAGCATTAGTGAAAAAACTCTTAACAGACCTATTGTGATGCAATAAATGCCATTCTTACTCATTATTTTCCACCTTATGAATTGCATCAGGAAACAAAACTGAATGAACATCTAAAACCCAGACATATAAATCTGCCATGTAGGTAACATGTATATGCAAATATTGACAATTCCATATTATGTATTCATAATTAAATAAATGCAATACATGAAATGAAAACATACTGAAATTTGATTTGTTCCCACTGAAATTTTACAACATGAGCACCAATCATATCAAAGTCAACCAACCTCTTCAAAAACTACTAGGAAAATGATGCATCAGTTGGAAAATGCCAATGCCAAGGTGAACAAGCTTAAACAAGTTCCAGGTAACATTATCTTTCAATGAGGTATTAGTATTACAGATTTCAAGTCAGAATAAATATCTAATAATACAGATTTTCCATTTAAAACAATTTGATGTGTTCCTTTCACATGACTTTCTCTACATCTTTCAAATTATTGTTAAAAAGCTTATTCTTCTATCTACATCATACAAATCAATTAGCAGAATTGGTCTCATTACTTGCTTCCCTGTAAGTAGAAGGGAAATAAGGGAATACACTAGACTAAAGCAAGTCAAATCTTTTAAAAGCTGATTGCTAAGGGATTGAACTTCGGTTCTTTTTGCTTGCACTCTCTTTGCATAACCAGGAGTTGACAAATTCCATATGAGAAAAGCTTTAAGTATTTTAAAATTGAAACCAATAACAAGAAATGTCAACTTCACAAAAAAAATAATACTGACATAAACTGTTTATTTTAACAAGATCTACATTTTTTGTGTAGAAAGTTTTTGTCCATCTCCTTTGGTTTACCACTCATGCAAAAATCATCCAGAATAAGGGGGTCTTCAGTGACTATTTGCAAAAACATTCAAGATATACATTTTATTTGCCATGTAAATATCTTTAATCAAAATACTTAAGAGCAATTTTTGAGGAAATCAAAATAGTTGACATTTTCTATGTACAGTAGTTTGAGGTGTGGGGATTTTCCTCAAAAATCTTTGTGTCACATCTTTGGAAGACACACATACACACACACTCACTTAATTTTCTAAAAATGATTTTTTTTTTAATACAGGGAACCATAAACTGTGTATTTCTGGTGAAATCTCAGTATTGAATTTTTGGGTGAAGTGCAATACCTACTCAACCAATGTACCATGTTCTATCTAGAGAAAAAAAAATGTTTATGTTGAAAATAACATTTGCTCCTAGTTTTTAATAGAGCCAGTCAAGTCAGCTTTCAGTCTCCCTCATTTCTCGTTGCAACTTAGCACGCCTCTCGCAGCCAGTAGTTGCAGCTGAACACATAGCTGGCATGAAAGAAGTTGACCAGCAAGCATACAGGAGTCTTGATTCTCGCAAGACTCCTAAGTCTCGCTAATAGCATGACTGTGGTGTAACGTGCAGAACTCACATAATCAGTCTTGCAAGTTACATTGTTTCTTCTGTTTAAATGAGTTAAGATTTAAATAGCCTACCAGGATAAAGATGATATTTTAATAACCCACACTAGGGAAAGGATTAACAACAAAATGTGGTATCACAGAATCTGCAGATATATGTATATGGTCTCCACTTTTATCAAAATAAGTGTGTATATATTTTATTACTCCTAAGACATTTATGTTGCAAGAAGTTATTCTATTTTTGGTTGTAATCTGCACATGTTTATACAAAGTATAGGTATGTCATTAACGATTAATATCACTGATTCAAACCATTTACTGTGAATACATTTGCGATATATGTTCGTTAAAAGATGAGTCATCTTGTGTTATTATTAGGGCCTGGATTTTTAGCTTTTTATAAATGCAGTTTTAGCCTTTTATAAATCTTTAGTTTTTAAACAATTTTCTTAGCTTTCTAAAAATGTTTCTAGCCTTGTTTTCTGTCAGGGTTCTTAACAATTTTCCTAACTATTTAAGGAAGTTGACAATGAATACCTTTTATAAAACAATATAGATAAAAACATGAAAACTATTTTACTTCATGGAAAGCATTCTATTAATATGTACTGTAATTTAAGGCAATTTTATTACACAGTATACTCATGATCGAACACTTTAACTAAAAGTTTAGCATGTATTTTTAATATATAACATTCATATAAAACAAACTTCACATTTAAATAGTTTTGCTGTACATAACTAGCCACATTTGCAAATTTTCTGTTGTTTTTTAATATGTTCCTATAGGCAGAAAAAGATCTTTCAACATTGCAAGATGTCGCTGACGTATATTTCATACATGCAATTTCTATACCAAGATAAAAATTGTGATAAATTCTTTAACTTTTGTTAAACAAAAATTGTAATTCAAATGATTTGAAGAAAAAATTGATATATTTTCTACTAAGGTTAAAAAAAAAAAAAAAAAAAAGAATAAAATAAAACTTAAGTTTAGCGAATTTTAAATCTTAATGTCCCATTTAGCTATTTTTTTTTTTTAGATTGAATAAGATTCACACCTTAGCATCCAAACGGCTTGAAACATAACAGTACTTTGAAACTTTCTAACTTACTTATACAGGAAAAAATAGGTTAAAACCTAAAAATCTGGGTCCTAGTTATTACATAACCAGTTTAT
This sequence comes from Hymenopus coronatus, assembly GCA_030762935.1. NCBI lineage: Eukaryota > Metazoa > Arthropoda > Insecta > Mantodea > Hymenopodidae > Hymenopus > Hymenopus coronatus. The sequence continues at coordinate 38,394,438 of CM060897.1, forward strand.
GCTACGGATCATACATGAACCTACTTTGTCTGTAGTTCGAGAATACTCGAGTCGCCTCGCTTGTGAGCACTAGTTCTCAATATCGAGATTCTCGTTGCCACACTCTTGAGAAGTGGCAAGGCTTACAAGTAACAAACGAGAGTGCCACAGGTTTTCACCGCCTCTAGCCCCTACTCTTAACTTTATTCCTGTGAAAGTCCTTTTTCAATTCATATTTTTGTTTTAAAGATATTTATGGTGGAATTTTTAGGTGTTATTATCTTACATTTCAACTTGTGAATATAGATATTCCCGATCTGCTCAGTTATGTGTTAACTAAAATGCATCTTCTTATAATATATTGAAACAAAATAGAAAATGACCATCCATGAATTACAAAACTGTAAACAACAATAAATGTTACGCACCTGTTGGTACATATCCTCAATTGTGAGTTTATCCTCAACACATCGTTCACTGGGTTCAAGATCAAAATCTACAAAATGGATTGAGATATGATGCCACAAGACTGATGTACTGATCTGCCATTGACAGCGAATACTTGGAGGGTATGCACTTGGGTAGCCCGGAGAAGTGAAATACTGGGTCTGATTTCCTGCTGTCAATAGTTGTGTTCCACATGGAGCTGTAATAAGAGAGAACTATAAATTTCATTATTACTCATGGCCCTTTCTCAGGCAGAACACTGAGGGGCAGTAACTTCTAGGATCCCAAAGAAGGAGAATACAATGATAATTTTCTATTAAAAATTACATACATTCTTGTGACTTTCTCTAATTTTGAAAAATCATGAATATTTGTTACAATGTAATTGTATTTGTATAAAAAGTGATTTTATCAATGTTGTATTATTCATGACATTTTTTGCTTAGAAAGTGTTTAGTTACAGCAACCAGAAACAGAATTCAAATGTTTATTTATGATAAACTCTTGCAAACTTTTTAATCAATTAAATGTCTCAGTTGTAAAAGGTAAAAACTAGCAATATGGAATATTTTTAAATGAAGTAGTACTATGAAATACATTTACATTCAGATGACTTTCTCTACTCACTCTTCTACAAACTATTCTTACAAAAGCTTATTCTTTTAACTACTTCTTATTAATACAGATGAGCCTTGATTACTCATTTACTAATTTCATTGCAGGTGTAAGAAGAATGTGATAAGCTAAAGCCAGAGTCAAATGTTTTTCAAAACTGTTACTATGTACTGGCTTTGAAATTCTGTTGCATGAACATAAAAAAAAAGAAAGAAAGAAAGAAAGACAAAAAAAAAATAGAGATTTGCAATTGAGAAAATTATAAAATATTGAAAAATCAAACCAATGACAAAGAATATTTTAGAAATAGTTAACACTACAAAAATGTTATTTGACTACATTTTTTTCAGTAATATTAAGTCTACTTCTTATGGTTTATGAACTATACAAATATGGTTCAAACTAAAAAGGACTTCAGAGGCTATTCCCAAAAAACTCAAGATATATATTTTGTTTGTCATGAAATTAATTATATTACATATGTATTTTATTTTATTACAAATGGCTATTACAATATTGATTAAAACACTTTGAAAAAGTCCCCATAAAGATTAGTTAAGAGTAGGAGGATTTTCTTGAAAATCTTCATATCACAACCCTGTAAGACAAACTTAATATCAACAATAAATAATTAGGAATATTCATATACAGTGGAGCACCATTACTGGAATTATTTAATAATGAGTTGAAATTATAAACACTTTAAATTTCTCCACTTACATGTTGGTCTTTATTTAAGACTAGTTTCAGGGAGTCCTGCCTATCCTCAGTTATGAGACGACAAATTAACTGAGGATAGGAAGGAAGCTCCCTGAAACCAGTCTTAAATAAAGACCAACATGTAAGTGGAGAAATTTAAACTCTTTATAATTTTGACTTATTATTAAACAATTCCTTAAATATCAAGTTTTGTATTTAACAAACTTTTCATTTTTGAGTTAAGCTGCATGTACACACAAATGCAGATCTTTTTAGAAATGTTTATTTTTATTCAGGGTGCTGCAAAATGCATATATATACTGAGATGTTAGTGCCAAATTTTTGGCTGGAATGCAATACTTCCTCTACTTATTATGTAAACTAACAAATAAAGTAAAATCATGCATTTTAATGAGCTCTATATTTTTCTTAGACCAAGATTTTGTCTATCCCTTATGGTTTCTTAGTTATGAGAAATTATATCAAGTTCAGTCTAATAAAGAGAACTTCAAGCCATTTATGGGAAATTCAACATTTTATTTCTCATATCAATGTGACGCCTATATTTTAATCAATTAAAAATCATTGAAACTGTTTTGAAAAAATAAAAATAATAAAAGTTTTTCCATTTAGCATAGTAGAAATTTTTAGAAATCCTAATCTCAGACCCTTGGAAAGTAGTAGACTTAAATACCAAGTGTTCAAGAATGTATGCAAACACACATGAGCACATACATACACCACGCACAACATGGATTTTTTTTCTAAAACTGTCTTTTTTTTTTGGCTCAGTGGACCTCAAGACATGTAACTCTAGTAAATTCTTGATACAGAAGTTTTGAGTTGAACATAATATATCCTCTCCATACCATAAGGAAGTGCAAAAAGAGTAAACATTAGTCTCTTATTTTAACTATTATGTGTCCTTAGTCACATTCTTGAACTTTAATGTTATTGAAATGATTTTAAGGCACTCTGCTGGTTACTTTTGAGATCTTCAGAAATTCTCTTCCTGGCTTGTGACTCTTAATATTGTTGGTGTCATTGTTAAAAATAACATACCATATAGATGTATTTCACAAGATTTAAACTGCATATCATGAGAAACATCAACACTTATGAACTAGCAAATTTATGAATTATAGAGCAGAGTGTGATTAAGTCATTCCTCCATCAAATGTCTGTTATAATTAGAGTTCAGAAGTTGAAAAACTGTCACATTTTTTCTGAGAAAATGCTGGAAGTAATGCAAATTTGTTTACCTCAAGATGGACAAAAATGTCTTAAATTTTAACTTGCATTTTACTCTCATCTTTTAGGAAATTCTCATTCTTTTGTTGCATTTTTTCTCTTTCACCATCAGAATAGACTTTTTCATCATTTGAGACAAAGTAATCTTGTAATTGCTTATCATGAGGTGACGTAATAGCTCATCTGATGTTACCTCAAGCATTATTCTGAATTTGGTTCTATTATACTACTCTGTTAATTTTGATGTAGAGAAAATAGGGTTTGACTTTTTTGACAGGTAAAATGCTGCAGCAATAGTAATTTGATTCCAACTTAAAAAGTTTGGCATGTATTAGTACTTTGCCTTTTTCTACTATGACAAATCCAATATAATGCAGCTATAAAACACAGATGGATATTCATGAAAATATACAAAGTGTTGAGAAGTGCGTTTTGGAGATTGTGCAAGAAAAGTTGGTTAAGATATTATCAGCAAGAAAATTAAAAATTAGAATTTGTTGCTGTGTAAAATCGATAAAACTCTGCAAGGAGAAAATTCTGACTTTGATGGACATGTGAAAGACTTTTCACAAGAAGACATTGTCTATTTCAGCTATACACACATGACATCAGTTGGAGCAGAACTATATAGAAATGTTTCTTCAGGACAAGGGCATATCTTCAAATTTGAGACTCTCTGAACGTTTGTAGTTCTTTACTGCAATGCTGAGTAAGGTATCTCTACAACCTTCAAAAAGTAATATTTCCTACATTTTTAAATAGGTAATATTTTTAAAATTTAAGATCTTATATGTGTCATTTTTAATATCTTTTGGGTCAGCAGCTTCCAGTTGGGTCAGCAGCCCTAGTTGTCAGGTAAACTAAAATGTCTGTGACTGTCTCTGTGGAGGGTGGTTAGGATGCTACCCTCCAAATCTAGAAATCCCAGGTTCAATTCCTGGCTGAAGGATGGGTATTTTTCTTATTCAAGGTTATTTCCTACCTTTCATAAGAGAGAAAGTGTGAACATTTAAACAAAACATAACCCAAAGATTAGTACAAAAAGTAAATGAATTAACACCATTGTCATGATACATTTTTTCAACACCAAAGCTGCACGCATGCATATGCGCGCACACACACACACACACTCACATGCATGCATGCACACACACACACACACAGACACACACACTCAGAGTACTGCCATAAGTTCTTACACACGATAGAAAGATGGAGTGTACAAAAATTGTATCATTGTATTGGGGTTATTTCATTGTGGAAAACGAGCTGAGGAAAATTGTTTGATGATGACCTCTTGATATCAATGAACAATTTGTGTTTTAGACAATAGCACAATTTAAAGAAATGGGTGCAACTGTTGATTGCATCAGACCTGGCTGTCCTAGTGTGTATGCACAAAAGAAATTGTGAATGCTGTTTGTGCAAGGATTCAATGCAATTCTTTGCATAAACAAACGCACAATAATTTTGTCTCGTGATATGAGCATCTTTTCATGAACAATATCAATTTTTTTTAAGGATGATTTGCATGTCATAGTACATAAAAGATACACAAAGTATTTGCTAACTGAAAAATTAAAAGAGATACGTCGGGTTCGATCCTACGCTTTGGTAATGATACATGGGGCAGTAAAAATATAAAGCAAATACCTTGCAGCAGTGGTTAGCAACCATGTCCCATGGTTGATCGCTGCTGCTGACTGGCCTAGCAGAAGTTTGGTCCTGAATCCATTGCATTATTCTCTGAGGCACATGCGCGGGGCAATAGCAGGTCAAAAGAGGCACTACAATATTGACATGCTAAAAAAATTCAATCCACTGGACATGATCATGCAGCTTTAGATGAGTGGCCTCAACATCTTCACTGCTGTGTTGCCACACATGGCAATCATTTTAATGAGAGTATGTTCATTTTGTAACATTTTTGGTGTTCTTTCAGAAAATATATATATATATATATATATATATATATATATATATATATATATATATATATATATTAATGTATTTGCATAGTTTTATTTACTAGTATATGTATTGAAAGTACTGACAGAACTTATGGCAGTATTGTATATATAAAAAGAAAAAGAATTGCATTTTAGTAAAGAGTTACACATTAATTAATTTATTTGCCACAAAGGAAATTTTTATTAAAAAGGGAGTTTTTACTGCAGAAATTCATTAAAAACATCAGCATATATATGGAGATGTGTGTATGGTTGCCAGCAGAAAGGAAGATTGTTAAAGTTTTAAAAGATGGTAAACACTGTAACAGTTATCCACAGACTGTCTGTGACAAATACAATAAAGATAGAATGAATGAGATAATTAATGAAGATCAAATTGTAACTACGAATAAATTGCAGCAAAACTTTGAACTGGGCAATGAAATAACGGGAGGACATCACAAAAGCAATGCATCATTATCTACCCAATATTGGAATGGAGTTATATCATAATGTATCCAACAGTGGAGACTATGTGGAAAAATAAATAAGAGTCTAGAAAAGTAACTGATTCTTCTATTCATGTTACATTAGTCACATGTTACTTATGTAAAATATGGGATAACAGCATAACTGAATTTAACAGATCATAAATCTAGAACAAAATGAATCTATAGCAAGAGTCTTGTAAAAGAAACAAATAGCTACGATAAGGAATTATTTACCAACTTTAAAACTTACATTGTACTCCTGTCACTGTAGCCTGGAAGGTGCTAAGTGTGGCAGTATCTTCTGAGATAAATGTAACCCACATCTGATTGGATGAAGACATTAACTCTGGAAGGAAACTACTGTTGCAGTAACGTCCAATAAGTTCTGCAAATTGATTTGGACCATCCCTCACCTGTTTATAAAAGAAGAAAGATAGAAAAAAAACTCTGATGTACGAATTGCACAAAGCTTTTCCTTAGTCATGATAGATTTGTGCACATCCATTGTATACTATTACATCATATAAAATTAATCTTCTATCCACATTATGTTATTCAAAATATAGTTTTGCCTAGGGATAATTTCAAACTGAACAAGAGGTGCATAGTTACATAATGTATGGAAACAATAATAAAATGTTTAGCCATAATAATGAAATGAACACTTGCAATGGATAAAAAAAGAGAATATTAAACTTTCAAGCATATCTTTTAGATGATATAAGCATAAATCTGTAAAGTGATATATTTTAAAATATGACGTGTTCCATCCACATGACTTTCTCTACATGTCACAAATTATTGTTAAAAAGCCTATTCTTCTATCAAATTCATGCTAATCAAGATAAAAATTAGCAGAATTGGGCTTATTACTTGCTTCCTTGTAAGTAGAACAGAAATAAGGGAGCACACAAGGCTAAAGTGATAGTCAAATTTTTTAAAAGTTGATTGCTATGTGATTGAGATTTGTTTCTTTGCATGGCCAGGAGTTGACAAATTCCTGTATGTGAAAAGTTAGTATTTTAAAACTGAAACAAGTAACAAGAAATATCTTGGAAATGGTCAACTTCAGAAAAAAATGTATATGGCATTAGTTGTGTTTTAACGAGATCCACATTTTTTGTGTGGTAAGTTTTTGTCTATTTCTTACGGTTTACCAGTTATGCAAAAGTCATCCAGAATGAAGAGGTCTTCAGAGGCTATTCCCCAAAAATTCAAGATATATATTTTATAGGTCAAGTATTTATCTTTAATATACAGTATTTTAATCATAATCATTAGAGCCATTTTTGAGAGTATCAAAATTTTCAAAATTTTTTCCTGTAAAGGGTACTTTGGGTCTGGAGGATGTTCCTAAAATTTTTGTGTTGCATCCTTGGGACTCTTGGTTTTGAGTTATCATGTTCACAGACACAGGACACACACAGATCTGTTTTTAAAAATGCTTTATTAGGAGTACAGGGGCCCTAAAATGTATATTTCTGGTGAAATCTCAATATCAAATTTTTGGGCGGAGTGCAATACCTTCTCTACCTGTGTACTATGTACTAAGTAGAGGAAGTAAAAAACAAATAATATTATGAAAAAGTTGACATGAATTCAGTATTTTAATTAGCTCTACAGTTATCTAATAGTAATTTTTTGTCAATGTTGTATGATTTTCCAATTAACAAAATTATGCAAATTAAATTACAATGAAATGGGTTTTGCATTTTATTTGCAGAATAATGAATATGTACATTTTAGTTGTAAAGCTTAATATTTGTTAAACAATCTGTAATGATTTTAATAAAAGTTTAATAAAAATTATTAAAGCATAAGGATAATTAAAATATTCCCTTATAGTACAGGTAATTGAGAATTTTCATGCTGCATTTTTGAAATACGCTGTACTCAACATGAAGAGAACACATTAAAATATTTATATTTCATTCCTGTATGTATAAAAAGATATATAAATAATCTGTTGGAAACAAAATATACAGATACAGTTTCAAAAAAAAAAAGTTTTTCTCAAACAATCTGCCTACTGTGAAAGAATATGTATGGAGAAGATTAATATCATTGTATATCTACAAAACAAAAAGGAAAAATGCTAGCCACATATTTTTAGCCAGAAGGATAATATGCAGTGAAAGTCCAAGTTTACGGCTTCTTCCAAAAAAAGGGGCTAAAGTAGGGATTGTGGAAGAACAAAATCAACCAGTCAATAGGCAACAGACTATATAATATTTATCACAGAAAATATTCTGCCTATGTTTAGTTAAATTATTCATTTTGAGTCTTAAAATGTCCACTGGTAATTTTTACTTTCTCTACACATACTATGTACATAGTGTATAGAGAAGGTATTGTAATGCACCCAAAAATTTGATATCGAGATTTCACCAGAAATGCATGTTTTGGATCCCCCTGAATCCAAAAAACGCATTTTTGGAAAAAGGTGTGAGAGTGTGTGAGAGTGAGAGTGTGAGTGTGTGTGGGTGGGTGGGTGGGGGTAGGTGTGTGTGTGTGTGTGTGTGTGTGTGTGTGTGTGTGTGTGTGCGTGCGTGCGCATGCGTGTACAGCATAGCTCAAAAACGAAAAGACTGTCAAATACCAAACTTTGTATTTAAGTTTGGTATCTTCCAAGAATGTGAATGAAGATTTTCAAGAAAATTCCTCCACCCCCAACTACCCTTTACATGGAACTTTTTTCGTAAATTTTGAATTTCTCAAAAATGACTCTAATGATTTTGATTAAAATATTGTATATTAATGATATTTACCTGACAAATAATATGTATATTTTGAATTTTGCATAACTGCTAAACTGTAAGAGATGGGCAAAAACTTAACACACAAACAATGTAGTGCACATTAAAACACACAATTTATGTTATATACATTTTTTTTCGTGGAGTTGATCATTTTCGACATACTCCTTATTTTTGATTTCAGCTATGAAAAACTTTTACTTTTCTCATACAGGAATTTGTCAACTCCTGTCCATACAAACAAAGGAAGTTCAATCACATAGCAACTAGCGTTGATTATTAGTTTAGCCTATAGTACTCCCTTATTTCCCTTCTGTTTACAAGGAAGCAAGTAGTAAGACTATTTCTGCTCATTTTTTCTCGATTAGCATGAAGTAAATAGAAGCATAAGCTTTTTTTAACAATAATTTGTTGCAGAGAGGTAGAGAATATCATGTGAATGGAGCACATCAGATTTTTTGATATTTGAGTCAGTGTAAGCTCTCAACTTTACTTATGTTTTAATTACTAGGATTAGTTTTAAAGCTCCACATATGCACACTCAGAAGGTTGAAGTTTTCATAGACCTCCAAACATGTGTTCAGGTGAAATGAGGTCAAATCTTGATATCGCATATTTAGAATAAATAAATACTTCCTCTACCTACAATATGTAAGGGCTGTATGCTTAGTATCAATTATTATTTATTTAAAATCGAAAAGCAGAATTTTGGTTATAGTTTTTATTATATATATAAATATTATTGTTATTTGCCAACCTAACCTATGTCAGTATTTTAGCTTATACTATCCCTCATATACATATTTGTGTCAAAGAAGCAAACAGAAACATTAATTAAAAAAAAAAAAGGTACCACATGTCTTTTCTAAGTTGGAGCGCACCATTTTGAATTTCTATTGTGATTATCCAGATAAGGTTTCTTCCATGGTTTTCCCCTATCCTCATTGATACATTTCAGCACACCTCCACTCATTTCATTCACACCACTTACTGTCTCTTCACATCTGAGTTGTCAGAAGTGGATAAGAAAAATCTGTATATTTCATTTACATTCCTTTTTAACCTACTCAACAACAAACTATTCACATGAATGCTTATTCTTCTATGTTTTGTTTCATAATTGGCTTACCCTCTCCGTAATTGTAGGACTAACAACCCCCCTAGGACTTACAGGCCAATGCTTAGAGGACAGAAGTCTGTTGGGGAGCCTATGGCATGAAACCGCAGAATGAAGAATCTGTTTCGAGGGGTCGACCCGTAGCCAGGCATGAACATGAGAAAGTGGATGACATGAAATGTAAGCGAAATTGATGATGGGAAAAGCAATGATGGAGCAATTGGTGAAATGAGTGGTGGGGGAAACCGGAGGACCCAGAGAAAACCTGCCCAGATGCCGCTTCATCCACCGCAAATCCCACATGTGGGCACTTAGAATCGAACCTAGGTTGTCTAGATGGGAAGCAAGCAGTCTAACCACTCACCCATGGCACCACCATATTCTTCCATGCTAATGCTGTTAAACATTAACAGAAATAGTTTTATTTCATGTTTCCTTGTAGGTACAAGGGAAATAAGGGTAGGTGCAAAGAAATATCAGGCGAAAGCAATAGTCAAACCAATTAAGAGTGAGAAGCTATGTGATGACTTTGAAATGCCATTCTCTTTGCATGATAGGATGAAACAAATTAATAACGATTTCAAATTGAGAAAAGTTTAAGTATTAGACAAATTAAACCAATAATAAAGAATATCTCATAATTATCTTCATGAAAAATATATCTGACATAAACTGTCTTCTTTAACAAGATCAACATACTTTGTGTCATCAGATTTTGTTTATCTCTTAAGGTATATCAGTTAAGTAAAGTTTATGCACAATGAAGAAGATTTTAGAGGCTATTTCTAGAAAATTCAAGCTATACATTTCATTTATTATTATTGCTGCAATATCTTTAATCAAACATGTCTCAGCTATTTTTGAAAGAATCAACAATGTTCCATGTAAGCTTGGGGAGGGGAGATTTTCTTGAAAATCTTTGTCACATCCTTGGAAGATATACTGAACATAAACACCAAGTTATGGCAAATAAACAAAAAATCTGATGTGTTCCATTCATATGACTTTCTATACATCTCTGCAACAAATTATTATTAAAATGCTTAGGCTTCTATTTACTTCATGCTAATCAAGAAAACATTAGCAGAACTAGTCTTATTACTTGCTTCCTGTAAATAGAAGCGAAATAAGGGAGTACCATAGGTTAACATGATAGTCAATAGCTGGTTGCTATGTGACTGAAGTTCCTTTGTTTGTATGGACAGCAGTTGACAAAATTCCTGTAAGAGAAAAGTTTGTTTTTTAAAGGTGAAATCAAAAACAAGGAATAACTCAAAAACGATCAACTTCACACAAAAAAAAAATGTACATAACATAAATTGTGTGTTTTAACGTGCTCTACATTTTGTGTGTGACAAGTTTTTGTCCATGTTATGCAAAATTTCGTAAAATTCATCCAGAGGCTATTCCCAGAAAATTCAAGATATACATTTTATTTGTCAGGTAAATACCTTAAATGTACAAAATTTTAATCAAAATCATTAGAGCCATTTTTGAGAAAATCAAAATCTTCAAAAAAAGTCCCATGTAAAGGGTAGTTCATGTTCGAGACACACGCGCAATGCGCACCCCCCCCCCACATATCATGTTCGACACACACATTTTTGAGAAAATCAAAATCTTCAAAAAAAGTCCCAGTAAAGGGTAATTCATGTTCAAGAGACAGAGACAGACACAGACACAGACACTCACACACACACACACACAGATCTTTTTCTGAAAATGCTTTTTTTGGATACATATATTTCCGGTGAAATCACAGTATCGAATATTTGGGTGGAGTGCACTACCTTCTCTATACACTATGTACATGGTACGTATAGAGAAAGTAAAAATGAAAATGAGTTTTTGGATACCTTTAACTGCTGTGGTTTTCAGCATCCCATTTTCTATTATATTCTTGTGAAACACTACTTTAACTTGCTCAGAGGTCTCTTTATCAGGCTTGAGGCTCTTTAAGGTGCTATAAAACTACAAGACGGAACCACTGGCTTTACTTTCCTTTTGAAGCCATGTTAAGGATATTTACGCCCTAAAAATCTATTGCTCCCCGCCAATTGAACCCATAACTTTCGAATCCAGAGGCTAGCATGTTATCTCTAGATCTTGGAAGAAGCCAGCCAGCCAGCCAGTCAGTCAGTAGTCAGTCAGACATCATAGACCTTATTCTAAAAATGCATTTTTTGGATTCTAGGAATCTCAAAACATGTATTTACAGTGAAATTTCTATCAATTTTTTTGATGTAATATTACTTACCCCGCTTACTATACATAGCAGAGAAAGTAAAAATCTGATGCATTACATTCTCACAATTCTACCTCACTATGGTTAGGTTTTATAGTGCCTACAAACTATTCTTTCAAAAGTTTTTTCTGCTATCAATTTCAGTTAATTCCGAAAATCATCGCATGAGTGGTTTGATTACATTTTTGTTATGGGTACAATGGGAATAATGATTGCCTTATGTGTACTCTGTCCACAACATTGCAAGAAGCAACTGATTAGCAACAGCGCTTTTTAAAAAATCTGATGTGCTTTATTCACAAGACTTTCTCTAGCTATTCTGCAAACAAGCTATTCTTGTAAAAGATTATTCATTTATCTGCACAATGCTGATCAAGATAAACATTATCAGGAAAGATCTTATTACTTAGTTCCTTATAAGTAAAAAGTAAATAACAGAGGACACTAGGCTAAGCTAAAGCAACAGAAAGATCTTTTACAAACTATTGCTATGTGATTGTCACAGCCAGGAGGAAAATAAAAGAGATACAAAGTAGACAAGAACTTTCTGTTTGGGAAAAGTTAAGTTTTAAGTATTTTAAAACAAGGGGGGGGGAGAGAGAGAGAGAGAGAGAGAGAGAGAGAGAGAGAGAGAGAGAGAGAGAGAGAGAGAGAGAGAGAGAGAGAGAGAGAGAGAGAGAGAGAGAGAGAGAGAGAGAGAGAGAGAGAGAGAAGCTGTTTACAACAAACTCTGTGTTTTAACCAGGACTATGTGTTTTTGTGTAGTAAGTATTTATCTCTCTCATACAGTTTACCAGATATGAAAAATCATTCAGAATGAAGAGGACTTCAGGGGTTATTTGGGAATGTACATTCAGGATGTACATTTTATTTGCCGTGTAGACATCTTTAATATACAGCATTTTAATCAAAATTGTTAAAGCCATTTAAAGGATCTTAACATTTTGAAAAATCTTTGATGCAAAGGGTAGTTTGGGGGGGGGGGGGAGAAGGGGGATTTTCCTGAAAATTTTCATGCCATTCATGGAAACATCTATTTCCAGGAAATCTCGGTATAAAATTTTTGGGTGAATACAATACCTTCTCTACCTATTATGTATACTGAGAAATACAATACTATGTACTGTGTTAGAGAAAGTAAAACTGACAAAGGTATTGAAACATTCAACACAATAATAAATACTTTGAAATAGTACCAATAAAAAAAAATATTTGAAATGTATGTGTTTTAAAGAGATTTACATTTATGTTGAACAAAATAGAATCAGTTTTAAGAAAATAATTTTCCATATAAAGGGTAGTTCATGGAGAGTTTTTAATTTTTTTTTAGCTTAATGTCCTTTAACCTGGTTGATCATATTAGACCATGAATGACACTGCTGAAATTATGCTAAAATGATCTCAGGTCCATGGAGCTTTAAGTTACTCGACATTCCTCTTCTTATGATAAGGGAAAACCCCCAGAAACCTTATCCCAGTAATTCACCCTAAGCAAGGTACGAACTCGGCACCTGTTGAATGTGAGGCACACCACACTACCCAGGTGGGCTGAGGAGATTTTCTTGGAAACCTTTGTCACCTGTTTGGAAGAACTTGGTATTTATTAGACTTTTTATTTTGGTGCACGCACACCCACCCACCCACACACACACACACATACATGGAAGCATGTGCAAACCTATCCCTAAATTTTTTTTTATTTTTTTTTAATTTGGAGGGCCTAAAATATTTATATCTTTGTGAAATCTCTGAATGAAATTTTTATATGGAATACAATATTTCTCTATTTATGTTGAATATATAGAATAGAATGTAAGAAGAAAAGACAAACCAAACCTCAAGATAAGCACAGGAACAAGAGGCCGCATTTGAAGTATTTGAGGTAGTGATGCATGGTTGTATGTTTAATGATCGAACTTGTAGTTTTACACTTTGACTGCTTGGTGCAGTTAAGATCCAGCTGCAGATGATGTGGGAATCTTGTGATGAAACAGGTTGAATAGTCTGTGGTGATGATGTCACATTTATATGACCACCACAAGCTGTAACAGACAGTTATTTTTAAATTAATGATACTGTGTTTCGCTGTCTATTCTATAAAGATTTGTAGTAAGTCTTTCTAGTACCTGAAAGTGTGTATTTTACAGCAGAACACTTGTTACTATTGGTTTATCTGTCTGCCAGTCCTATCTATACAAGTAAAACAACCTGCTAAGTACAGAGTTGAAATTTTATTTATAGGAATTTAAACAAGAATTAAAATGGTTATAACATTTTATTAAAACTGGTACAAAATTAAGTTTAGTTAGATGGAGAGGTCCCTAAAAGTGTTCAGTTTTTGGGTGAACCGCTACAGTTAAGATGATTAAATTTTATGTGCAAGAGTTTAAATTTGTAGAAGCATTTCAAATTTGGTCGAAATTGGAACAAAATTAAGAGCAGTTCAGACAAAGAGTCTAAAAATGTTGCACTCTATCAACTACAGAGGTGAACACTTTCAAATTGAGCTCCTAGCTGAAGTTTTGCAAACAAGGGAGAGAGACTTTGAAAATTTGCCAGCTAAAAGAAATACTAAAATGAAGTATGTACATAACTCACTGCAAATTAGCAGAAGGAAAGAAATAAGTTCTTTTATTTAACTTTTATTAACATTAGAAGTGGAGTACAAGGTAAGGCAATCCAGTAATCAAAACAACACGAAAACATTTACATACTCATTCCTCAGCGTAATGGTTTGTTCATGTGATGTCACACACAAGGCTAGTTTGATTCCTCACCAGGATTATATATTTTATTCTATTTTATTACACCTTCAATGGTTTGAACATACATTTTACTAAATAGTAGAAAGTAACAAAAATGTGAATGCACTAGGAATATAATGCTACAATCTTGTTATATCCAACACGGTTATTCACTTCAACTGTTTGGTTTGCTTTATTAAGAGATGGAACAAAATAAATTGTAGTCTCCTATAAATTTGTAATTTTTTTACAGAATATCAAGCTTAACTCATCCAAAGGCCTCTGTTAGGCTTTAGAAAATTCTGACAATGTGCATTTTTATTCAATGCAGTTAATACTTCATGTTTATGTTTGAATGTAGTATATTTTGTTAAGAATTTTCTAAAGCCAAGCATTTGCAAAGCTCTTGTTCAAACTTACCTCTATGAAACATTATAGTTCCTCTGAATCCATCAAAATTTTGTGAAGTATCTGTGAGAAAGCGAACTGTCATCATGTTGTTGCGAGAATGAATGAATGGCGGATTAGAACTGAGATTTCCACAAAAAGTTCCCAGTAAGGCACTCACATCTGTGGTATTTCCATCATATGCCTTTAGTGCATCAAATCGACAACGTGCTGCATATTCTAAATAAAATGTAGAAAATCTGCATTTGAAAGAAAATAAGATTAAAAATTTCATGAGTGATAAACAAAATCTCCAAGAGACTGCAAAATTTCAAGAGACACTTGCTATACTAATAATATACCAAAATGTGGTATTTAAAACTAGGCTTTGGATTTTAAGGTAAATATCTATTTAGTTCCTTTAAGCAAACATAATTGCTGAGGTTTAAGAATCATAAGAAATAAAACATGAATGCATTTTATACTGCTTAAAATGATAGTTCACATATATTTTAATGCTTTTCTACCTAGAATCACCTAAAAGAATGAATTATATGTCCTAAATCAATGATTACTGTCTATTTCAATATTAGAGTTTTAAAGCCCACCTGGGTAGTGTGGGGGTATGGTGTCTGCCTCACATTCAACAGATCGCAAGTTTGAATCTCACTTAGGGTGAGTTACCTGGCTAAGTTTTTTTGGGGGTTTTTCCCTTATCCTGAGGAGACGCTTGTCAAATAACTTTAAGCTCCATGGACCCTGAGATCACTTCAGCTTCATTTGTTAATTTAATTGTTTTTTCACACAAACCGTGCGTAGGACAGGAGATGGATAAGTAGAATTAGACTGAAAAATTCAATGGTCTCTATCCGGTTGCCCCACCATGAGCTACCATGGCAACATGCCAGCATAGCACTAAATTTCTCAACTGACTCACATCTCAGTTACTTATCCAAAAAAATCTGATGTGTACCATTCACATGACTTTCTCTATATCCCTGCAACAAATTATTCTTCAAAAGCTTATACTTCTATTTACTTTATGCTAATCAGAAAAAATGAGCAGAAATAGTCTTATTAGTTGCTTCCTTGAAAGTAGAAGCGAAATAA
This sequence comes from Hymenopus coronatus, assembly GCA_030762935.1. Classification (NCBI taxonomy): domain Eukaryota; kingdom Metazoa; phylum Arthropoda; class Insecta; order Mantodea; family Hymenopodidae; genus Hymenopus; species Hymenopus coronatus. Next base: position 38,410,228 of record CM060897.1, read on the forward strand.
GGGACTACCATAGGTTAAAATGATAGTCAAAAGCTGGTTGCTATGTCAATGAAGTTCCTTTGTTTATATGGATAGGAGTTGACAAGTTCCTGTATGAGAAAAGTATAAGTTTTGCATAGCAGAAACCAAAAATAAGGAATGTCTCAAAAACGATGAACTCACGAAAAAAATGTATATAGCATAAATTGTGTGCTTTAACATACTCTATATTTTTTTGTGTAATAAGTTTTTGTCCATTTCTTACGGTTTAGCAGTTATTCAAAATTCAGTAAAATTCATCCAGAATAAATCACTCTTCAGAGGCTATTCCCAGAAAATTCAAGATATACCTTTATTTGTCAGGTAAAAATATCTTTAATATACAAAATTTTAATCAAACTCGTTAGAGCCATTTTTAAGAAAATCAAAATTTTCAAAAAAAGTTCCATATAAAGGGTAGTTTGGGGTGGGGGGATTTTTCTCAAAATCTTCATGTCGCATCCCTGGAAGATACTAAACTTAAATACCAAGTTTGGTATTTTACCGACTTTTTGTTTTTGAGTTATTATCATGTTCACAGACACACGGACACACAGACACACACAGAGACCTTTTTGTGAAAATGCTTTTTTTGGATATTGGGGACCCTAAAACATATATTTCCGGTGAAATCTGAGTATCGAATTTTTGGGTGGAGTGCAATACCTTCTCTATACACTATGTACATAGTGCGTATAGAGAAAGTAAAAATTAGAGTTTGGCTGAAACAAGTAATTTTTTACTTAAAATGAAATTTTACTTCCTCTACCAGCTATCTTTAGTTGGTACAGAGGCATAACAAGGAGGAGGTTGGGATGAAACCTAGCCCTTGCTAAAAATCTGATGTGTTCCATTCATAGGACTTTCTCTACAAGCAACTGTCACAAACGATTATTGTTTTATCTACTTCATGTTAATTGAGATAAATATTGGCAGAAAGGATTGTATTACTTCCTTCTAAGAGGAAGGGAAATAAGATTATACACTAGGATAAAGCAATGCTCAACTCTTTAAAAATCTGATGTGTTACACTCACATGACTTTCTCTAGCTGCTCTGCAAAAATCCTACAAAAGATTCTTCTTCTTTGTACAGAATGCTAATCAAGATAAATGTTAGCAGAATGTTATTATTTAGTTCCTTTTAAGTAGAAGGGAATAAGGGAATGCACTATGCTAAAGTGATTGTCAAATGTTTTAAAAGATATCGTTATGCGATTGTCATTGCAAATCCCTTCTTTGCTTGGCCAGGAGTAGAACAAAAGATAAACAGACACTTCCTGTGTGAGAAAAGTTCTTCACAATTGAAACCAATAACAAGGAATATTTCGAAAACGGTTACCTCCACAACAAAAATGTAAAGGACAAAAATTGTGTATTTTGTCATGAGGTACATTTTTTGTGCAGTACGTTTTTTTCTATCTCTTACGGTTTAGCAGTTAAGCAAAATTCATCCAGAATAAAGAGGTCTTCAGAAGCTATTCCCAAAAAGTTCAAGATATACATTTTATTTCAGACATAAATAGCTTTAATATACAGGATTTTAGGGCCATTTATAAGAAAATCAAAATTTTCGAAATTTTTTCCATGTAAAAGGTGGGGGGATTTTTTTTTAAAATCTTCGTGTTGCATCCTTGGAAGATACTAAACCTAAATACCAAGTTTGGTATTTAACAGTCTTTTTGTTTTGGGGCTATGCTGTCCACATACACACACACACACACACACACACACATACAGACCTTTTGTTAAAAATGCTTTTTTCGGACTCAGCGGACCCCAAAACATATATTTCTGGTGAAATCTTGGTATCAAATTTTTGGGTGCATTACAATACCTTCTCTATCCCTATGTACATTGTACTTATGGGGCTAGAAAAAGTAAAAAGCTGGTCGCTATGTGAAACAGTTAAAATTCTGTACTCCTTGCAAGGCCAGGAGTAAAACAAAAGAAAGAGGAAATCCCATTTGAGATAAGTTTAAGCAGTTTAAAATTGAAACCATTACAAGGAATGTTTTGGAAACGTCAAAATAATGTATATGACAAATTGTATGTTTTATTGAGATCTATATTTTTTGTGTAGTAAGTTTTTGTCTATCTCTTACGATTTACCAGTTATATGTCTCCTTAGGATTAAATAGTTTTATTTCCTATGAAAATATCTTAAGCATATGATATTTTAAAAAAATTGTTAGAGTCATTTTTGACAAAATCAAAATTCTCGTGAAAGATACTAAACTTAAGTACTAAGTTAGCAATTTTATTTAACAATTTTTTTTTTTTTTTTTGAGTTATGCTGCACACCCACTTAAGTACCAAGTTAACAATTTTATTTAAGAGTTTTTTTTTTTTTTTTTGAGTCATGCTGCACACCACACACACACGCAAGCATATACACACACACACACACACCTTTTTCTAAAAATTTTTTTATTGGATTTAGTGTGTTCAAAACATGTATTTCCAGTGAAATCTCAGTATCAAATTTTGGGAGGAATACAATACCTTGTATACATTGTATATGCATGCTAGAGAAACTAAGAATGTGTTAAGTGATAACAAAATCTAATTTAATTCCAGTTGTTGCACCTTAATCCATGAATATAAAATCAAATTTTAAAAATATTTGAACTCAGGATTAATTTATATTTACTTTTTGATTCTATACAAATTGTTTAAAAATGGATCCCTTATACATAACCCTTAATATTTTGTTCTGGCTGTGCTACTGAACTGATTTGTAGGAAGTGGTTAAATAGAAATAAAGAGTTGCCAGTGACAAATATTTTTAAGGATCAATTCCCAGGCAAAAATATATTTTAAACTTGAATAGAAAAATCAACTTTACAGCATAAAACATAACATATATATGATAATATGTACAGTTGTCATGAATGAATCAAATATTTTTAAATTTGTATTATACACAAAATGTTCTATTATAGAAACTATTCCAAGATAACAGTTATGTTGCTGTTTTTCTTCCTTTAGGGATTAAAATGATAAACACTTATATGGATAACCTCTTATTTCTAACCTTTACAAATTCTGAATTTTTTTTTACAGAAGCAGAATCCATAGACGATGTATTAGCAAAATATAAAATATGAGGTAACAAATATACAACGTACCTAAGCAGAATGTTGTATCCAACTGGTGCAACAATGACCCATGTACAATTGGCTTCTTCAAAATATTGACCCATATGTGAAGGTGACTCCAAAATACCCTCTTCTCGAATTTCACCTCCACAAGCTGCAGAAAGATGAATATATATATGTATATAACTGACTAACCTTTAACGCTGGTTGTAAATTACAGTTTAGCTAGGCCCTCTCACTTCTGTATGTCTATTTGTCAATATATTAAAACAGATGCCTCTTTCTACATATATTACAATAGCTAATATAGAGAAATGTTGAACATTTCTGAAGGTTAATGCCCTAGTTAGATATGGATCAAAGTTAAAGTTCTAAAATTAACATATCACACTACATACATTGAAAATTGTTAAGAATATATAATATATATTTCATCACACACAATTTCCAATGCATTCAAATTCATAATAATTATAATTTTGAAAACGTCAACTATGGGCTTAAATTTCCAAAACTCTGCTAATATACATAAGCGCTCTCACTCACACTCACTCTCTCTCTCTCTCTCTCTCTCTCTCTCTCTCTCTCTCTCTCTCTCTCTCTCTCTCTCTCTCTCTCTCTCTCTCTCTCTCTCTCTCTCTTTCTCTCTCTCTCTCTCTCACTATGCTGGTCTTGTTCTATCAGCTACTAAGATACAAAACTTTCACTAACAATAAGTTCATATCTTCACTACCTTATATATAAAAAAAAATAAGAAGTTATGGTATTGTGACATCATACTTTCCCATCCAGGTCCAAGTAACAAGACAGCTGGATGGAAACAGTGCACTGCTATCACCTCTAGTAAGCTGGCAGAATAGTTTTCTCAATTGCCACGCAGCGACAATTTATTTCTATGTGCTCACTGCTGCAGAGTAATTTGGTTCTCTGTGTGGGATGGCACATAATAATAATAATAATAATAATAATAATAATAATAATAATAATAATTTAAATTTATTAATAATAATAATAATAATAATAATAATTTATTTTCACCTATAGACAGTGTATACATGTTTCAGGCTTCGTCATAAAAAGTGTGTAGAACAAACATTCATTACAATGTCATATAACAAAGTACTATTTACAGTTTTGCATATCATTAAAAACAAGCATACAATTTCAACAAAAGACACTTTAAAGTACTATTTACAATTTGTCATTTCATTTATACAGTAACATATTCTGATATATATATATATATATATTCAAATTTAAAATTCATCAATTCTGTATAGACTTTTACTTAATAGATATTTTTTTAATAATGTTTTAAATGAGTTACCCTGTTCAGTTTTTATGTATTGTGGAAGTTTATTGAAGAGTATGGCCCCTCTGATATATGGATCTTTGTTTGTTGCAGATTTTGTTGTACACACCCTATGGTAATTATTTATTCCCCTTGTATTATATGTATAATAGTCTTTGTTTTGATTATTTCTAATCTCATTTCTTCTAACTAACAAAATGATCTTATAGACATATAGAGATACAACTGTTAGAATTTTTGAAGTTTTTAACACCTCTTTTACAGAGTGACGCTGTCTCAGACCAAACATGCATCTTAGACATTTTTTTTGAATCACTAATACCCTATTTAGATTGGTTATGGATGTTGCACCCCAAATTTCAATCCCATATTCTATGAGTGAGTGGATCATTCCATAATAAACTGGTTTTAACATGTCAGTATCTAGTTGATTTACTATTTTCCGTAGTAAGTATAGCCGGGAGTTTAATTTCTTGCAAAGGTCATCTATGTGTTCATTGAAATTTAAGTTTTTGTCTACTGTAATTCCCAAAAATTTTATGTTGTTTACTTGTTCAATTTGTGTATTGTTGTATTCTATCTTACACACTTGTTCCTGATCCCTAAGTTGGAAAAGAATGCAGGAGAACATGCCCAGAAACGAAGAGCCTAGCAGGGATACTTGTCACAAAAGTTACTCGAGGAGTCAGCAAGAAACCTTCATCTGGAGCATATTTTTATATTGTTTAACTAGTATTGGGTTACTGTGTCATCAGGGCAATATTTCGGCTTTTCAAATTCTACTTCAACCTTTTATTGATTGACTTGGCTAAATTATTAATCTTCTGCCAGGACTTAGTGTGTAATTTCTGTTTTCTTTTCAGTAACTGGTACTATCCAGAAGTAGATGGATATTGCTGTATATTTGAATGTTCTTTTGTTTTCTAATTACCTGAAACCACTGTGATATTTTATATGAACTATAAATTTTCTTTCTGTTTGTTAGTTTCGCTTTGATAAAGATTTACATGCAAGTGTATTTGCTTTACTGTTTGACTGTGTTATATAAATGTTATTATTGTTACAATAAATGAGTGCTGAGTTTGGCTGAGGTTTTTCTTCCATGTTTGCAAGTACAAGTTCACAATATTCACCTTCAATCCTCTTTGTGTTCGATCCTATATGACACAAGTGCCCGAAAAAATCCATCGTCCTCCGCCAGGTTTGAATCCGCGACCTTGGGTATATGATGTTAGCATGGTAACCATTACACCGCGGAGGGCGACATACTATATACTCCAAAGAGCTCAAGTATTACAAAGAATGAGAATGCCTATCAATGATCATTGATAGCAAAATTAAAGTAAATTATGCACATTCATTTTTTTGTAACAAATTATATTTTTTTTTACCTGCTTCCAATTCAGCCAACACAGTACAACACTATCAAAATGTGCTTAAGTAAACATTTTAATTGCATATTCATGACTATTTACAATTCCTCTACATGCAAAAGTCACTCCTTTGTTATTTTTTATTCTCAGTTAATTTTTACCAGTTTTGCTATTCTTTGCATTTTTTTTATTGCTTCTTTTGAAACAGTTACTAATTTTTAGTTCATATAAGTAAGCCTGGTACCTGTAAATCAGGTAGGAGGAGGAAAGAAAGAATACACAGAAAAGTAGAAAATGCTCAACTTCAATTTGGCAACATTGCTGTGACAACTGGCAAGGTTCTTTAGCCCAACCCTAAATTCCAAATCAGGTAACTTGGTATTGTATGCAGTTAATCCTCACCACTAACCCACATTTCAAGAAATATTGTACTGTTATAACAAATGCTAACTGTTTGCACATACATTCAATGTACAGGCCCACTCTTATTTTTACTTTCTCTATACGTACAATGTACATAGTGTATAAAGAAGGTATTGCACTCCACCCAAAAATTTGATACCAAGATTTCACCAGAAATATATGTTTTAGGGTTCCCTTTATCTAAAAAAAAAACATTTTCAGAAAAAGGTCTGCGCATGCACGGGTGTGTGTGTGTGAACACAATAACTCAAAAACGAAAAGTCAGTAAAATACCAAACTTGGTATTTAAATTTAGTATCTTCCAGGGATGCAACACAAAGATTTTGAGAAAAATCCCCCCACCCCCAACTACCCTTTACATGGAACTTTTTTGGAAGATTTTTATTTTCTCAAAAATGGCTCTTAACGATTTTGATTAAAATCTCATATATTAAAGATATTTACCTGACAAATAAAATGTATACCTTGAATTTTCTGGGAATAGCCTCTGAAGCGTACTTTATTCTGGATGAATTTTACGGAATTTTGAATAACTGCTAAACCGTAAGAGATGGGCACTTACTTCACGAAAAATGTAGAGCACGTTAAAACACAATTTATGTTATATACATTTTTTTCGTGGAGTTCATCGTTTTTTGAGACATTCCTTGCTTTTGCTTTCTGCTTTGAAAAACTTATACTTTTCTCATCACACAGGAATTTGTCAACTACTGTCCATACAAACAAATGAACTTCAGTGACATAGCAACTAGCTTTTGAATATCACTTTAAACTACGGTACTCTCTTATTTCGCTTCTACTTACAAGGAAGCAAGTAATAAGAATATTTCTGCTAATTTTTTCTGATTAGCATGAAGTGAATAGAAGTATAAGATTTAAAGAATAATTTGTTGCAGAGCTGTAGAGAAAGTCATGTGAATGGTACACATAAGATTTTTACTGTTGGTTTTGGCCAACATAATTTATTTGTGTTTTACATATTAGGAAAAAGAAAGCATGTTGTAATAAGCATTGCAGGTAAGAGAGACTACAAATTCATATTCAAATCTTAACAGGAAGTATTAAAGTAAAATGCAAAAAGTTACCTTAAGTTTTATGGAATGCCAAGATATAGAAGGTATATCAAATGGTACCAAGATATAACTGCTTGCAACTGTTACAAAAGAAAGTTCAGAAAAAAATACTGAGTTTATGAAATAGTTTTTTTTTTTTTTTTTTAATTTTATTTATACATATTGGCCTTCAGGCATAACCTAATTGGCCATCAGGGGAGAGAATGATTCACACAAACAACATCCATGCTCATAGCAGCATTTGAATCTGCAGCCCTTTTGGAGCAGTGTCCATGCCAATGACCATGGCCAGCAAATAATCTTTGTAAATACTGAAATATACTGCATACAGTAGTAGTTTTCTTTTTATTAAACATCATTTCAAATATGTTATTTTCTTCCCATCTTTACTTAAAATTGATACCATTGATTACTCGAAAAAATCTCTGTCTGTTTCAGTTGATTAAGCATTACTTTACTATACAATGTTTATTGAAACTGAGGGAATCAGGTTGTACATTTTCTGGAATTTATTTCAGTCCCTGCCCCCCTCACAAATTTCTGACTTTACAGAGCTCTAGTGGAGTTTTATATCATGACCACTTTGAATAATTCCCACAGTGAAGAGTCTGATAAGTGCAATATAGATCTAATATACCATCCCCAGGAACAGGAACAGAAAAATCTGATGTGTTCCATTCACATGACTTTCACTACATCTCTGCAACAAATTATTGCCAAAAGGCTTATGCTTCTATTCACTGCAAGATAATCAAGAAAAAATTAGCAGAAATAGTCTTATTACTTGCCTTCCATGCAAGTAGAAGGGAAATAAGGGAGTAGCATAAGCTAAATTATTATTCAAAGCTGATTGCTATGTGACTGAAGTTCCTTTGTTTGTATGGACAGGAGTTGACAAATTCCTATATGAGAAAAGTATGTTTTTAAACAGAAAACCAATAACAAGGAATATCTTTGAAATGATCAACTCCACGAAAAAAAATGTATATGACATAAATTGTGTGTTTTATCGTGATCTACATTTTTTGTGTAGTAAGTTTTTGTCTATCTCTTATGGTTTACCAGTTATGCAAAATTCAATAAAATTTACCCAGAATAAAGAGGTCTTCAGAGGCTGTTCCCTGAAAATTCAAGATATACATTTTATTTGGCATATACATATCTTAAATATAAGAGATTTTAATCAAAATCGTTAGTGCCAGTTTTGATAACATAATTTTTTAAATTTTTTCCATTTAAAGGGTAGTTGTGGGTGAGGGGATTTTCTTTAAAATCTTTGTGTCGCATCCTTGGAAGATAGCAACCTTAGATATCAAGTTTGGTACTTAACAGTCTTTTCATTTTTGAGCTATGCTGCCCCAGACATACACACACACACACACACACACAAACATGGACATTTTTCTTAAAATGCTTTTTTTGGTTTCAGGGAGTCAAAAAACATATATTTCCGGTGAAATCTCAGTATCAAATTTTTGGGTGCATTACAATACCTTCTCTATACACTATGTACATAGTATGTGTAGAGAAAGTAAAAATAAAATACGACCATGAGTTGTTTCCCCATAACTGAGGTCCAGGAAAGCTTTCTATTAATTGTGAACCTCAGCTAATTTAACTATGTTGAATTTGTCTGATTTCTATTTTCAATTGTTGGGCCAAAGCCTGAATATCAGTCCCAAGTAATGAATCCACACATCATTATGTAATTTTGGAACATTTCTTTATTTGTTATTATTAGGCTTTAGACATGACTTTAGGTTAAGTTAAGTTCTAGTATACCATTATGCTGTTTACAAGCAAGTGTAGAGGAGATAGGCAGAAGTCCCATGTGCTATTTAGTTTGTGCTACAGGAATATGTGGGCAAGAAGTAAGTATAAAGTTCTGTAGTAAACATAAGCTTTTTTTACAAAGTATAAATAACATGGACAAAATATTAAATCTGCACTGTGGCAGATGAAACAGTCAGTTTCATGTGTGATTTATATGTGCGAATAACTATCACAATGGATTACAATAAATTTTCTGAATGTATCAAAAGCAAAATGTTTTCTATTGGACTTTGTACCTTCAGAACAGTCTGTACATGTACTGACTATTCTTAGGGAGAATGACTTGGGGAGGGGGAGACCCTGGTGAAACCATGTGTGTATGTAACTGTTTTCCTCTTGCAGTGTAACCAAATCACAACCATGTTTAAAGTTTAGTCATTATGTCTGTTAAATGGGGCAAGGTGATATGGTCCAGGATCTATTGTATGATTTATATGGATATTGTTTACTTTCAATAAACATTGCCAATGTTACCTATCACTATGTAACTGTGAGAAACACTCAAAATTTCAAAGATAGAAAATTGTAAATTTGTACATTTCATAAAGGAATGACAGTTAAAGGTTCAAATAGCTTGATGCAAACTATTTGAGAAAAGTTTAGATAGTTAAAAACTGAAACCAATATAAAAACACCCACACCCACACACACATGCAAGTACACTCACAAATGTTTTTTCTAAAAATGGTATTGGTCTAAAAAAAAAAAAAAATATATATATTTTTAGTGAAAGCTCGGTATTGAATGTTTGGGTGGAATACAATACTTTCTCTATCTACTATGTACATTGTGTATATGTGATAAAGAAAGTAAAAATATACAGCTAAGAGAAATACTTTTCTTAATTACTTACAATCCAAGCTGAATGACAGTATAAATCCTTTATCGTGAACAGATGAATCTGTTGAAAACTGAAGTAGAGCATAATTCCTGACCACCATTGGTGGAGGTACATCTCTTCCACAGAATTTGCCCAGTTCTTTTAACGCTGGTGTCCAAGGATGTTGATGATATAATATCAAGGAGTCATATTTACATCCAATACCTGTGAAGTTAAGTAACACAAGAGATATTTAGAAGAAGAAATATGTTGCATAACAAATTACAAAAGACTTTTTTGTAAATAAAAGAAATAGTATATTAGTATGCTGACTTTAAAAAGCAGCAAAATTCATTTAAATTAAAAAAAAAACTACATTAATTTTCACACAAAAAATAAAAGCACTACATACCAAAGTATACAACATGAAGGCAAGTTAATTAAATCCTGTATAGAGTGACATAACATTTCTTGATTTCATTACTAGTTATAAAATGAATTCCAAAGGTAATATGGTTATACCCTAGATAATATATCCTAGGTTATATCCTGATCTTTTACAAAGAGATCATTAATTCACTTTACAACTATGAGCATTCTGAAAATACAACCTCGAAGTATGAATTTGAATATGCTTTACAGCAAAAATGGATAAAATTGCTACAAAAACTTATAGTTGATGAATTGTGAGCTCTCTCAGATGTTTTGTCAAAGTGCCTAAAAAATACATTTTCAAGTATATGACTCACTCACATTTCTTGGGAGGAGTGTAAACTTCCTGCAAGGAATGTTTAGGAAACCGATAATGCAATGAAAACATTTCTTTGTCACAAATTATGTTTTTAATGAGATGTAGATTTTTCCTGTAGTAATCCATCGCTTATGATTTCCTTATCACATCAACTGTAATCCTTCTCTCTATATAGCATGTACCTTTTTCTAAAGAGCACTCATTTTTACTCATGGTACCTCAAAGCATGCATTTCCAGTGAATTATCAAAACCAAGTCCAGACTACACTACCTTCCTACCTACTATACATAGGGAGTACAGAAAGCTGAAATTCTTATATTTACAGCAAAGAGCCCAGACAAAGGGTAGACTTACAAAGGCCAATTATTAATCTTCCCACTCCCACACACATACAAATGAGTGCTCTCTCTTTGTATCATCACAAATGGAAGTACATACCTCCTTCCAGTGAAAAGTCTTCAAATTGAATAGAAATTCTACGTCCTGGAGCTGAGATGGTGTAATTGCAATTGAGACGACCTGCATAATGCTCAGGATAACCTGGAGAGATTATCTGTCCATTTGACACAGTCTCATATACTCCTCCACACATCCTATTAAATGTTGCCTGCACATCAAAAAGACAACACCAATGAAAACAAACATATATAACTGGGACAAGGACTAGAAAGGGCATTTACAGCAGATTTAGATCATTATTATAAGAAATTATAGCCAAATAGGGAAGTAAACTTATCATCAAATCAACACCTAGTTTAATTTCTTTTTGCACTATTAAAGGAATAACATCAAATAAGTACACAAAGAAAATCAATAAAGAATATACAAACAAAACATCTGGAAAACAATGGAAAAATTTACAAGATTACAATATTTCTATATTACCAAAAAAATCTGCAGTAGCAACCTTCAGAATATTAACCGGACATGACTGTTACAAAAATACTTTTACAGATTTGTATAGCAAATGAAGAAATGGATTGTGATCATCTTCTTCATTGTCCAAACTTTACAGAAGATTACAACCTTCCAGCTATATATTGGAGTGCAAGAAAATGAATGATTTATTATCAAGTGTTAAACATTAGATACCAACCAATCATTGGAAATTTTCACTTGCTCTAGCCTGTATGTACAATGTACATAACAGATAGAAAAGGTATTGTATTCCAACAAAAAATTTGATACCAAGATTTCACCAGAAATATGATTTGAGGTCCCCTGAGTCTGAAAAAAAGCATTTTTAGAAAAAGGTGAAGTAGAGCATAACACTGTGTGTGCAGTGCATGTGCATGGTGTGTGTGTGCACACAAGTGTGTGGACAATATAACTCAAAAACTAAAAGTCAATTAAATACCAAAACTTGATATTTAAGTTCAGTATCTTCCAAGGATGTGACATGAAGATTTTTAAGAAAACCCCCAATCCCCAACTACTCTTTACATGGAACATTTTTCAAAAATTGTCTCCAATGATTTTGATTAAAATACTGTATATTAAAGATATTTGCGTCAAAAATAAAATGTATATTTTAAATTGAAACATTAATGAGAATGCACAGTAAATGGCGTGCTATTTATGGACGCTCTTTAACTACTGTGGATCTCAGCGTAGAATGCACAGTGAAGTAACTGATCAATTAAGAGTAAAAACAACAGTATTACACTCAAACTTCACTATCAAATAAATAACTTACTTAGGACATGTTTCGGTGGTTATTACCACCAGAAAAGCTCTTTATTCTGGTTGAGTTTTGCAGAATTTTACATAACAGTCATAAGCCTGCCTGGGTAATGTGGTGGTAGCATGTCTGCTTCACATTCAAAAGGTCGTGAGTTTGAATCTCACTTAGGGTGAGAGACCCGGATAAGGCCTTTTTTCAGGGTTTTTCCCTTATCCTGAGAAGACGAATATCGAGTATCTTTAAGCTCCATGGACCCCGAGATCATTTGAGCATAATTTCACCAATTTCAATCATCGTTCGATATGACCAACCAGGTTAAAGGACATTAAGCTACCAAAAAATCAATCATATACACTTTTCTTGTAGAGTTGACCATTTTCAAGATATTCATTTTTATTGGTTTTAATTTTAAACCAATTGACTTTTCTCAAATGGTACCATGCAATGGAAACTGATCCTCAATTGTTTCATATACCATATTTTAAAAGATTTGACTATCACTTTAGCCTATAGTATTCCCTTATTTACCCTCTACTTACAAGGAAGCAAGTGATAAACTATTAAGACCAATTCTGCTAACGTTTATTTAGATTAGCATGACGTATATAAGAGAGTAATCTTTTATAAGAAAAATTTGTTTGTAAGTTTTGTAAGAGTAAGTTTTGTAAATGGAACACATGAGATTTTTTTTCCAGAATTGTTATATTCTCATGGTTTTCTCCTCTCATTCTACAACAAACTATTCTTCAATGTTCTTCATATTGAGATAAACATTTGCAGAAATATTTGTATTACATATTTCCTTGTAGATACAATGGGAATAGGGGAATACACTAGTTTTATGCAATAGTTAAACCTTTTAAGAGCTGATCGCTATGTGATTGTTTTAAAATTCCATTTTCCTTGCTTCGTCAAGAGAAAGAAACTCAAATAACAATTTCCCATTTGAGAAAAGCATAAGTATTTTAAAAGTGAAACCAATAACAAGGAATATCTTGGAAATGGTTAATAACTCCCACAGTATCTGGATAAATATTTCCTGAGAAGATCCACAGTTTTTGTCCATTAGGGTTTGCCATTGTGCAAAAGGTATCCAGAATGAACAGAGGTTATTCCCAGAAAATTCAAGATATACATTTCATTTGTTATTGAAATATCTTAAAAGATAAAGTATTTTGATCAATTGAGACATTCATGAGAAAACCAAAATGTTAAAAACATATTTCAGTCAAAGGGTAGTAGGGGTGGTAGGATTTTCTTCAAAATCTTTGTGTTGCATTCTTGGAAGATGCAGAACTTGAATACTAAATTTGGTATTTACCTTATTTTTCATTCCTGAGTTATGCTACACATAGACACATGCACATGAACCTTTTTCTGGATTCAGGGATTTCAAAATATATATTTCTGGTGAAATCTCAATATCAAATTTTTGGGTAGAATACAACATTTTCCCTACTTATTATACATAGTAGAGAAAGTAAAATTAACCTTTTTATATTCAATTTTTGTTCATATGTGATAACATAGTAGCAAACGAAATACAATAAAGGATGGTTCACAATAATCTTAGAACTGAAACAGAAATGAGAAAAACAACAACCATAACACTTTGGGTTCACACCATACTGGAAAATTTAGTCACATATGAGAAATAATACTGAAATAGTTAGGAAAAAGGGATATTTTTCATGTTTTCTCTTTTTACTCCCATGTACCAGCATCTGCTTTCTTGTTACCTATATATCACCTTTTGTCTATAATTTTTACCGTATTTTTGACAAAAAATTACTTTACCTGTTCCTCGTTTTAATATTTGTAATTTAAAAATATGTATCATCCCTAACCTCAAAGTACTAAACAACAGCAACTGTCCAAAAATTGGCAATAGATTATAAACATTTGAAAAATATGTCCACCAACAGCTTGGAAATTTGAATGAAAACATTAACCAAAAGTAAATCTTAACCAAAAGATGATAAGCACAAAACAATGTTTACTGCAACATTATTATGATCATAAACATAACTACTGGTTAATATTTACTCTTACTTATCTGTACATTGTAAAACCAGGCCACAGAAGAACAAAGAAATCAGGAGCTCCACAGTAATGCAAAAGGCCAGGATGCCAAGCATGTTGAGGGGTGCAGTAGATACACATCAGACAAATTTGTACATAGAATACTGTAAAACTAAGTATATGTAATAAAAAATGTGATGTGTTCCACTCAAATGACTTTCACTAATAAACATAACAAGACCGAGTTAGAATGTTTTCCACTTGTATATTGGATTAATCATATGATATACCTGTAAGCCACAGTTGTGACTCAAGTTTGACTTGCATAAACACAAACTGACAAATGCAAGCACGTGCTGTATTATCTCACATCTGAAGCTCTGATTCATTTCACAATTTTTATTCACCAAAGTAGGAGATAAATGTAATAGCTGAGAGTAGGTCGCCAAGCCAGGCTGCTGTAGAAACATTACTTGAGTACCTCTATTCCTGCTCCCATTGTTTTACATGCTTTCAATTATACATATAAGTCTATGGAATACTGCATTCATTCACCTTGTAACATAAACTTTCTTTTATTTCTCCAACAAACAACTTTTATTTCTACGACAGATTACAAATGAAAATCTGTTCATAAATAACTGTCTTTCTTTGATGCTTCTGCAACAATTCTGTAGTATAGTTTACTTTTGTCACTGGCTACATTGGTATCTAGGTATTACTGTATGCTCTGAATTCCCCATTGAAAACTCATTAATTGTTGCACGCTATGTTTCCTAGTTGAAACTGAACTTTCTGCAGGTTTCATTCCCCTTTTTATGCCTGTTGATCTTGTACCAGAAAACTTACTGAACCAGTCGATCATGCAAACTACCACAGGTGTTACAAGCTCACTTAGGTGTAACAATGTGCGATTTTGACATCAATTAACTTTCTGACAGCACATATGTCCATTCACACAAGTGCAATAATCACAGCTTCAATGTCAAAAGAACTTGCAGCCAACATGTGTTCACTAATGCAGATGTAAACTCCTTTCATTCCATATATAGGTAAAGTTAAGCATAGCTGCATTTTTTGCAATGATAAACAACATTTAAATCTTGAACAGCAGAAGTCACAGTTTATGAACATGCAAATACTTATCTGCTGCAAATAAATTGGAAGTTACCATTTAGAATATGGTACTATGAATGTTTATAAATATTCCTTAGTACCTTTACTACATTAATTAAAACATAATTTAATTACACTGCAACAGAAATCTCTATGAACATACTCAAGGTTCATATATCCAAAAAAACCTTTCATCCTCTACCCAGTATGAATGCACAACTATGGGAGCTAGATATAATATTCTAAAAACCAAATATATACCCACCTTAAAACCATTATCAGTAATTCCTTCATTGCTTCTGAAAACCACTTTCATTTGGTTGCCTGTTGAATTGAAAGCCTCTGGAAAATTAGCTCCACAACGCTTTCCAAGAGATTCCCAGTTACCATTCTTGTAGTCAAAAGCCTGAAAGCATAACATATTCTGTAATACAGAATTACCTAACAATTAAAAATAAAGCTCGTTACCAACAATCAGACAACTTATTTATGAACTTTTGGAACACGCCAATATGTCACATTCAGCAGCTTGTTTGCCAGTCATTTGGTATAACACTCATCAAAGTGCTGAGAGAAACCTTTTAATAAAACTATGATAAAGCTTTTGATCAGTGCTTGGCATGCACATTTACTTTTAATTCAATTCGATATATTTTTATTCTTCAAGTATGTTGAAAGGATATGTCAGTATAACCTATTAACATAGTAATATTTATACAGAAGTGTCCATAGCTTTCCATATTTAAATTCCTCTATACTATAAAATACATTCTGAGTTAAGTATTTTTTATGGTTTTCATTATTTCTTTTGTTTGGTTTATGTTTTGGTGGTTGTTTATTTCATTTGATGGTTGTTTTACAGGCTATCATATTAATTCCACTGTTTCATGTTCTCATGTGATTGGATGCTGTTTATGCTTCCATTATATCAGTGTGAATAACATAGGTTCTGTGTTAAGTTTTGAACCAATAAGTCCATAGAGAAACTGCAAATTTGAAGTAATCATCTATAGTCCTCTTAAAAATTAGCAAACAATTTTTTACATAATATTCTCCATCATCAATCTAGTCTTGCAGCATAAAATGCAAATCCATTTTCTGAGACTATTATGCAAATTTTGGTAAACTTTTGAAACTTGGATTGATGGAATATTAATAAGAATTTTGACACAAAGACTGTAAAATATTTTTTGACCTGTTAATATATCTTCTTTGTAAACATGCATACTCCTTTAGTGTTCCTGTCAAATTTTAGTCTTGATAAATTTCTTTGAATGACATTTTGAAAAGAAAATTAATATTACAGACTTTTGAATTTTTAATGTGGATCAATGCATGTAAAATACTTGTATCAATCACACAACTTTTTGTAATACTTATTTATATAATTATTTTAATGTTTTTCTACAAATTATTAATTAAAAAGGCTTACTTTTCTAATTCATATTAATCATAATAAATGTTTCCTGAAATAGTTTCCAATAATATTTTTGCTATACAGAAGCATAAAGAATGCTAGTGTAATGGTCACATGTTTTAAAAATCTGATGTGCACCATTCACATGACTTTCTCCATATCCCTACAACAAATAATTCTTAAAAAGCTTATACTTCTATTTACTTTATGCTAATCAGAAAAAAATAGTAGAAATAGTCTAATTATTCGCTTCCTTGTAAGTAGAAGCAAAATAAGGGAAACCGTAGGTTAAAGTGATAGTCAAAAGCTGGTTGCTATGTTAATGAAGTTCCTTTGTCTATATGGATAGGAGTTGACAAGTTAAAATATGAGAAAGGTATACGTTTTTCATAGCAGAAACCAAAAATAAGGAATGTCACAAAAACGACGAACTCCACGAAAAAAATGTATATAACATAAATTGTGTGTTTTAATGTGTTCTACATTTTTTGTGTAGTAAGTTTTTGTCCATCTCTTACGGTTTAGCAGTTATTCAAAATTTAGTAAAATTCATCCAGAATAAACTACTCTTCAGAGGCTATTCCCAGAAAATTCAAGATATACATTTTATTTGTCAGGTAAATATCTTTAATATACAAAATTTTAATCAAAATCATTAGAGCCATTTTTGAGAAAATAAAAATTTTCGAAAAAAGTTCCATGTAAAGGTTAGTGGGGGGTGGGGGGATTTTTCTCAAAATCTTTGTGTCGCATCCCTGGAAGATACTTAACTTAAACACCAAGTTTGGTATTTTACCTACTTTTCGTTTTTGAGTTATCATGTTCACAGACACACGGACACACACACACACACACACAGACCTTTTTGTGAAAATGCTTTTTTTGGATATTGGGGACCCTAAAACATATATTTCCGGTGAAATCTCGGTATCAAATTTTTTGGTGGAGTGCAATACTTTCTCTATACACTATGTACATAGTGCATATGGAGAAAGTGAAAAAGGCCTGATATACATATATTTAATATTCAAATATTGATTTATCTATTTGATATTTTGAAAACACTTTGCACGGCCTGATAACAAACAAAAGAATAGATACAATATTTCAAAGGTTATACTCTGAAATA
Source organism: Hymenopus coronatus (assembly GCA_030762935.1). Lineage (NCBI taxonomy): Eukaryota > Metazoa > Arthropoda > Insecta > Mantodea > Hymenopodidae > Hymenopus > Hymenopus coronatus. Next base: position 38,428,299 of record CM060897.1, read on the forward strand.
CTGAAAAATTCTAACCAGCAAAAGTGATGGTTAGAACTACAAAAATATAATTAACACAAACTGTATATTCTTATTTTTATCTTTATCTGAAGTAAGTTTCGATTTCTTATGGTTTCCATAGTTATATAAAATTCAATCAGTATGAAGCAATCTTTGCAAGGTACTCATACAAGATTAAAAGTAAATGTTTTATTCCTCATTTTAGTACATGAAACATATGATATTTTAATCAAAATCGTTATAGTTATTTTTTAGAATATAGAAAATAATGAAACATTTTCCTTAGATATATGTGTTTATTAGTAAGACTATTTGTTTTTGAGTTATACTATTCTAGCCGTCAGTCTCTCTACCATTTAAAAAACATATGTATTCTCTTTTTATTATATTAGTATTGATTAACCTTTCAGAAACTAAAATTTTCTTACCTCAACATAGTCTTTGGAACAATCATTTTGCAGCCTGAAACGTTCCAAAAACTGAAGATTTATAAAATATCCATTGCTTATACGTATCTCCCATACACATTCAGCATTGTTAGGATATTGTTGTGGATAGTTAGGAGATTGTAATATTGCACCTTGGCGATGCAAGATTCCGCCACATCCTATAACAAACACATAATTTTTCTTCTAATACTGAAAATGACAGGATACCTCAAATGATCTTTCAATTTCATTGCGGTATTATTATTATTATTAATATCATCATTATCACCATCACCATCATTTATTTATCATTTATTATCATCATTTATTTATTATCATCATCATCATCATCATTTATCATCATCATTTATTATCATCTTCATTTATTATCATCTTCATTTACTATCATCATCATTTATTATCATCTTCATTTATTATCATTTCTTATCATCATCACCATTATCATCATTATCGTCACCATCATCATTATTATTAATATTTGTTGTTATTATTATTATTATTATTATTATTATCAGATCAATAAAACCTATAGTAATCAAAAGAAAAACTGATTAAGTTTGTGATATATTATAACAGGAAAAGCAGAAAGCTGATTAGGACACCATACAACAATTTAGTAAAATGATGGGTAAGGGGGAACAGGATGTGATTTGTCCCAAACTTGAAAAAATTTTTGGTAAGATTGATTGGGTAACTCATATGTAAGAAGAACCATAGTGCACATAAGCCAGAGAAACAAAGCAGCACTAAACAACAAATTATGCAGGAAAATCCCATGGTAATAAAAACAGCATCATATAAAAGTCTCTATGTACATCCACAAAGCACATTACTTACCTTCAGTGGCAGATGACAAACTGATGTTGAAACCTCTACCCTGACTTTCTGTTCCAGAATGAAATTCAATCCATAACTTATTGGACTGACTGCGGAATGATCCTGGTATACTTTCACAATATCTTCCCACTAAAGGTGAGGTGGGCACACCTCCATTGTGAATCTTGATGTAACTCTGGCTACAAGGTTTTATATCAAGTGATAAAAATGTCACCTGCAAAATACAAACTTGGAATTAACATACTATGTATTCTATTGCATAACTTGTGATCACTGTCATACCTTATTAATTAAAATAAGCCAAACAATTATTGTTTGAACTACTGCTGAAAGATCTTGCACAGGTCATGAGATCCATGTACAGATCTCATTTTTACATTACAACTTCAGTAAGAAAAATTTGATGTGTACCATTCACATGACTTTCTCTACATCTCTGCAACAAATTATTCTTAAAAAGCTTATGCTTCTATTTACTTCATGTTAATCAGAAAAAAAAATAGCAGAAATAGTCTTATTACTTGCTTCCTTGTAAGTAGAAGCAAAATAAGAGAGTACCATAGGTTGAAGTGTAGTCAAAAGCTTGTTGCTATGTCACTGAAGTTCCTTTGTTTGTATGGACAGCAGTTGACAAATTCCTGTATGAGAAAAGTATATGTTTTTCAAAGCAGAAACCCAAACAAGGAATTTCTCAAAAATGATGAACTCCACGAAAAAAATGTATATAACATAAATTGTGTGCTTTAACGTGCTCTACATTTTTTGTGTAGTAAGTGAATATCCTTTTAATTTGATATTCTCAAAAATAGCACTAATGATTTTGATTAAAATTTTGTATAATAAAGATATTTACTTGACAAATAAAATGTATATCTTGAATTTTCTGGGAAAAGCCTTGAAGAGTACTTCATTCTGGATGAATTTTACGGAATTTTTAATAATTGCCAAACCGTAAGAGGTAGACACTCCTTTCAGTGTTTCATGTCTGTTCAAAATTGAAAATCCTTTCTCTACATTCAATACATATAACATTAACACAATCTTGGAGATATCCAGTAAAAGGAAATCACTGAAAAATGTCAACCATTTCTTTATAGATCATCAAATTTTGACTATACAGTGATCTTCATAGTAAGGATTTTTAAGGCAATGCTTAGAATTCAAGAGAGGAACTTAGGGAGAAATGGGTAGACTTACAGTATGCAATTAAACTTAGAGAAAAGGTATGATTTGGAGAAAGAGGGAAAAACAATGTAAATGGTTTTGGAAAGGAGCTAGGGGGAGATTTGAAGATATAGAAATACAAAAATAACGGGAAAAAGGTCATTAGAATCACATGTACCAATAACAAACTAATGGAAAAGGAAAGTATATAGGGATAAATTAAATAATAATCAAAGAGTGAGTATTGCCTAAGTAACTAATGGGTGTATGAAGACTGAAAAGAATAAGAACACGACTTCAACAGAATCAGTGTGCAATGTGTGAAGGAAAACAATATAGAGCTTATAGTATTTGAATATGAAGGGACAGAGCTTTGGAGAAAAGAGTATATAAATGGGAATAGTTAAAAGTTAGACAGAAGGATAGCCTTAATTAAAATCTTTAATAAAGATAGTAAGAAAATAGTAAGCACTAAAGTCAAGAAGAAATGGTTGAGGTACTTAAAAAGAGATGTAAATGAAACATAACTGTTGAAAACTTGACTTGAACATTGTGCACTTTTAATTTTTTACTAACCTATTGTATTTGTTATTGTCTTCTTCTTCTTCTTCTTATTATTATTATTATTACATTAAAATAAAATATTTCAGATATATAGGAAAATCTGGGTATAGAAATCTAAGGATAGCCATATTCTTTGTGTTGATGGTTAGTACAAGTAAATAAATAAATATATATACATATATAAATGAAAGTAATAGTGGTAGACAGCATCCTTATAGCAATCCGGGTTCGATCCCAAGGTACTGCATGTGAGACTTGTGGTGGACAAAGCCGCGCAGGAGCAGGTTTTCTCCAGGTTCTCCCCACCATTGCATTCCGCAGTGCTCCATCTTCATTTCATTAATCACCAGTGTCATTGCCTGTGGTGCCAAAAAGTACTTAAAGTGGGCATTAAATACTACCCAAAAAAAAAAAAAAAAGGCAATTTTCTGTGATGAAAATAAATAAACATGGATTTCACCAAAGATCACCCCTGGGCCTTCCTTTGAAATTTTAACACAGTACAAGTACACATTCAATTTGTGTAAATATACATATATATATATATATATATATATTAACAGTGAGATATATATAGTTCTTAGTATAAAGTTCTTTATACACATATAATTTAAAGAGCTTTATACTACCATAGGACTGCTATAAGAATGCTGCTTATCACTATTAATTTTATTTATATATAAATAAAGAATGCTGCTTATCACTATTAATATATATATATAAATAAAATTAATAGTGATAAGCAGCATTCTTATAGCAGTCCTATGGTAGTATAAAGCTCTATAGATTATATGTGTATAAAGAACTTTATACTAAGAAATATATATATATATATATATATATATATATATATATATATATACACAAATTGAATGTGTACTTGTACTGTGTTAAAATTTCAAAGGAAGGCCCGGGGTGATCTTTGGTGAAATCCATGTTTATTTTCATCACAGAAAATTGCCGTTATATATTTGCCCTAAGCAACAATACAAAGAATATGGGCAATACCACTTCTGGCCTTCAAATGCAAGGTGCAATGCAAACATCAGTAAATGGTAAAACAAGACTATTCTCATTCCAGAAAATATTGACAACACATACATGTTAACCAAGTGATTGCTACAATGGCATGATCATTCTCCAAAACAGGTCCAAAGAGTAATACAATTTTTCCACTTTTTTACATCACCATAAAATATTGAGAATGGAGACCTGGTGTAGTTTGTTATTCACTTAATCTTTTTTTAGTACTGCTGTTTTCTTTCTTAGACATAATTGAACATAAGCCTTTTACTAACAGTATGATATTTGGATTGAGGGTGCCTGAAAACATATACTTTCAGTGAAATCTTAACAAAATTCAGAGAAATAATACTTTGTTTACTTACCTTAAGATACCAGCAATAAAAATACCACTTTAGTTAATTGTATCATGAAAGCACAAAACTGAAGATGAAATAAATTTAAAGGTATATGAAAAAGCACCTTAATAAAATGCTCCTTCAATGGATATATGCAATAAATTATTTACAGATCTCTACATACATTTATAACAGATCCTTCTGGGTAATCAACAGCCCAGGCACAGTCCATATTTGGTTTATAACTTCCATTCAGATTCACTGGACTTGTTATTATGTTGTTTGGTCCAGAAAGTATTCCTCCACACTCTGACACCCTGTAGTTCATAGAAAAATTTGTAATGGCTCTGTATGGCCTTTGTGATGCCTGCAGACAAATAATAATTATTATTATTACTATTATATTAACATATACATTTGCACAGCAACTTATCATCGCTTACCAACATTAAAATACCCTAACATTTTGTTTACTTAACATAAAGTTAAAACTCTTGCATTTCAGAGAACTGTTACCTAACACCCCTTTAACATCTGAAACAACTCAAAACAACAGACTTTGAGAAGTGATACCAATTATATGACTTCTGATGCACTTTTGTCTACATATTGCAGTGCTCTCTTTCAGCAATTGCCATGTGATTTTCCTGATTGAGGTTAGAACTTAAGTCTCCATGTGGCTAAATGAAATTAAAATTTACTTTTAATCATGTATGCTTTTTAACTGCTGTGGTTTTCAGCATCCCATTCTATATTGGGAGTGAAGACCACTTAATTTTGTTCAGAGGCCTCTTTATCAGTCTTGAGGTTCTTTTACATGCCATAAATCTATAAGACGGGACCAACAGCTTTACCTCCCTTCCAATGAAAGTCATGCTAAGGATTTTTATGTCTGAAAAAAAAAAAAGAAAAAAAAAAGGAAAAAAAAAAAAAAACCTGATGCCTTTGTCAGATTTGAACCCATGACCTTCTATGTGGCCAAAGTTAGAGCTGCAATGCCAACTGAAAAATCTAGATGCAGAGGAACTAATGTTTCACAATTCAAAAAGGTGTTAATTATAGAACTGGCCACTAAGTAAAGAGGATGTGCAAAAATGCTGATGACATTAAAGGAGATTAGATTAGAAAGCATTCTGTAGGTTTGTTTAGGCCAGGAAGCCACTGAACATAGAACTTGTCAAGACATATACATGTATGCGTATGTTTATATACAATGGAAAAATAAAAATGTATAAAGCTTGGGTTACAAAAACAGCAGAATAGACATATAATTACACCATTTGTATTTGAGGCCTCTACTATACTTAATGTGCTCTATTAAAAGCACATGAACTTCCTTTTTTTTTTTCAATCACATAAAAACAAAGAGTATCAAAAATGTATAAATAAATATAATTGCATTATATGTAACACTGTAACACTAATGTAATGTCAGATGATAGCCTTCTAATTATTGACATAATAGTTACTACTAGTAATTATATAAAACTAAAATATGATTATTGTATTATGTACTCTTCATAAATGTCAACAAATTACAATACATATTTACAAATATGTTATAGAATTTCCAATGCAAAAATTTACAATTATGCACTAGAGTGTAAAATATCAAAGCATCAGGCTTTACAGACCTTGTGTCATTGCGAAATACTAAAAATTCATTTGACACATTCGTGCAAGTCAAAGTATACATCAGTTTAACTTGAATATTACACACACACACTAATATACTCAAAATGCAATACATTATAATACTTATATTTTTATTGTTGTTTAATATTGCTTTTGACTATGTATTTCCTTTGTCTTTTTATTTTCGTGTTTACTCTTTTAATTCTTTGTTGTGGTTGTTGTTTTAATATTGCTTGTAATGTGTATTACAAAAGCACGTACGGTCTGTGGACCCGTGCGACTGTTGAAATTCTATGTATGATATTGCTATATTAATAAATACACTTATTCATTCATTCATTCATTCATAATACTTATAAATACAATGATTGTTGACAGTATTGTCAGACAGATTTGTCACTTAAATATTCATCTACAGAGTAAAATGATTTATTGCAAAGGTACTCCTTAAGAGAGGCCTTAAAAGCCCTGAAATTTCCAACATTTTCTTTGAGATTACTGGGGAGAGCATTAAATATCTTGATTGTTTCATAATATACACCTTTCTGAAAGCAACGAAGATTGGCATTGGGACAATGAATATATCCCTTTTGTCTAGTATTAATGTTATGAGTTTCCATGTTTGTTATAAAACTATGTTGATTAACTGCATAGAATTTTAAAATGGATAGTATATAAACACAAGGTAAGGTTAGTATGCCCAATTTTTTAAATAGTTCTTTGCATGACTGTCTGCTATAAGCATTACAGATTATTCGTATAGCTTTCTTCTGCATCCGGAATATGCATTTTCTATCCACTGAATTACCCCAGAATATTATTCCATACTTGATGATGGAGTTAAAGTAGGCAAAATACACCAATTTAAGTGTATTGATTGAGTGAAATTTAACCAGTGCTCGGAGAGCATAACATGCTGAGCTAAGTTTAGCTGAGATGTAGCTAATATGCAACTTCCAGTCCAAATGCTTATCTACCTGAAGGCCAAGAAATTTGACTTCATTTAGCTGTTCTAACAATGTATCATTAATTCCTATTTCTATGTGTGTTTGTGGTGAGCGAGTAGTTATAAATTTAATTGTGTTTGTTTTTTCAAGGTTTACTGAGAGTTTGTTTGCTTTGAACCAATTTGACATACAATTTAGAACATAGTTTAATTTTACTACACAGTCATTGAAATCTTTACATGTTACTAGAACAATAGTGTCATCTGCAAATAAATAATACTTGCAATACTGTTAATGTATAATGGGAGGTCATTTATGTAAACCAAGAACAAGAGAGGCCCTAAGATTGATCCCTGGGGAACACCATTCTGAGGCACTATTTTGATACCCAATGGAGTTATTAATTTCAACCCTTTGTTTTCTCTTCTCTAGGTAATCTAGAACTAATCTAATATGTTTTTCTTTATTCCATAGAAATGTAGTTTTGCTATAGAATCTCATAATTCACACAATCAAAAGCTTTCGCTAGGTCACAAAAGATTCCACTGACATGTTCCTTTCCATTTAATACTGTTAACACTTTATGCATGAGCTTTAGGTTGCATTATCTGTCGCTACTCCTTTTCTAAAGCCAAACTGTTCTTTGGCAAGTAAGTTGTTCTTTTCTAAGTAACAATAAAGCCTATTGAACATTACTTTCTCAAACACTTTTGAGAAAACAGACAAGAGAGATATAGGTCTAAAATTTGAGATATTATATTGTTTACCTTTTTTAAAAAGTGTTTGACAATAGAGTACTTCATTCAGAACATGCTTTTAGGATTTTACTTGATATTTCATCATATCCAGAGGAATTTTTGGTCTTGAGCAAATTTATTCTATTTTTTATTTCAAACGGTGTAGTCATTTTTACTTTAAATTCAGGGACTCTGTTTATGAAAGAAGTTTTCAAAAAACATAATGCTGATTCTGTACATCCATAATTTATATTTAATTTGTCTGTTACATTCAAACAGAAATTGTTAAAAATATCTGCGACCTTTTGAGGATCATCAATTTTTTGTTTACCGGAATTCAGTGCAATTGAGGAGCTTTCTTGAGATCCTTTAACTTTTTCTCTTTTTATTATATTCCAGATAATTTTTATTTTAAAAGGGATGTTGCCAAACAGAAAATCCACAGCATTTAATTGCAATGCACCATTTCTCACAAGGCCGGTAAGCAAGTGCAGCAATTTAATACTGACATAAAAAGCAGCATCAAGATCACCATGCTTAAAGAGCATTTAGAATGGTTTAAAGCTGGTGGTGGATACTACACTGAAACTAAAATGGTCGAAAATGTGATACTACAATGAAATTAAATGGAGAAAAATGCATTATTACAGATTAAGGGTCAAGCTGACCCCAACAAAAATAGTGTTTGCTTCTTGAATAAATTGTTTAGAATATTTATTGCCATATAAGTTTACATTGTGAGCCTAAGCTTGTAAACTAGTGACTCATCAAAAATGTTCTTGAGCAACTTAAATTCATGCTAATAATATAACATGTATATTAGCTTAGTGACTCCAACATTGTGCCATCCATAAATTCTTGTATAGAGTAATATGTTTTATTTGCTAATATTTCTTTAACATTATAATTACTAGTAGTAACTATTATGTCGATAATTAGAAAACTATCATCTGACATTACATCAGTGTTACATATAATGGAATTATATTTATTTATACATTTTAACCACTAATTTTTGATACTCTTTGTTTTTATGCGCAAAAAAAAAGGGGGGGGAGTACATACGCTTATATAGAGCACATTAAGTATAGTGCAGTGGCGTACAGGCCTCAAAAGCAAACGGTGTGATTATATATCTATTCTGTTGTTTTTGTAACCCATACTTTTAACACTAGAGCTTTATACATTGTTTTTTGTTTCATAGTATATAAACATATGTGTACATGTATATGCCTTGACAAGTTCTATGTTCAGTGGCTTCCTGGCCTAAATGAACATACAGAATGCTTTCTAATCTAATCTGTGAATAAATTTAAAGTTTTTATATCTTTGATTTTTTGTGGCAGTTTATTGTATACTTTTATACCCATAGAGTAGGTTTTTTTTTTATAGAGTGTTAGTCTATGCACAGGGAATTTTATGTTAGATTCTTTCCAGGTATTGTAGTGATGTCATTTTGTTTTTCCATGAAATTGCATCATTTTTATAAACATAGGTGAGCAACTCCAAGAGATATATTGAGGGCATTGTTAATATTTTTAATTTTTTAAATAGTGGTTTACAAGAATCTTTGAAGTTTTCATGTGACATTATATGCATTATTTTTTTTCTATATTCTGAATAGTTTCCCACCCAGGTGCATTTCCCCATAATATTATGCCATAAGTCAGGATCAAGTGAAAGTAACTATAATAGGCTGTTTTTTGTTGGTTTTTTTGTTTGTTTCTATAGTCATTATATGTGTCAGACATAGCATATTAAAACAGGCTGAATTTAATTTCTTAGTTATATATTCCATATGGACATTCCATTTTAAATACTCATCTATGTATATTCCTAATATATTGCTGCAGCCTTTTATTGTTTCTTTTAATGAATTATCTTGTCCTAAATTTGCATTTACAGTAGTATTAAACTTTATTCAAGTTCATTCCATTGCATGAGAACTATTCATCTATGTTATTTAATGTTTTATTTATACCAGTTTGTAATTTACAATGATTTGTATTTTGTAAGATACTGAGATATCGTCTGCATTCAATATTGGAATCCTATGTATACTGTGAGTAAGTCATTAGTATAGAGTATATACAGCAGAGGATCTTAACACTGAACATTGTGGAACACCATTTGCATTAGTTCTCCATTGAGATTTGTATGCTTGCGAGCTGCATTTTGTGATTACACTTTGTCTATGATTTGATAAATATTTTCTGAACCACTGAAGGTTTTGATCTTTTATATTATAATGCTCAAGCTTTTTTGCAATTTTATGGCTTTTGAATGCTTTTGAAATGTCACAGAATACTGCAGTCGTATTTTTCTGTAGATTTAAATCTAGTGCTATTTCATTTACTGTTGTGGTTACTGCAGTAATTGTAGATAGCTGTTTTCTAAAGCCATTTTGAAAGTTACTTTGGAAACCTGAGTAAAGCCACAAATGGTAGCTTTGGAAATTCCTATGTTATCCTCCACCACTAAATAAAAAGGGCCAGTAGCATAAAATCTCAGAGTAATTAACACTTGTAGGAAGAACCATGTTTCTGGCAGTAGTATTCTAACCTCCTTTACTTCCGATAAAATATGCTTATCACTGCTTTGGACAGTCTGTATTGCTTTAAATATTCTCTTTTAAAGGTTTGCAAACTTATTTTACAACTAATAGCTCTTCTTTGGTTAGAACTGCATTAAAATCTCCAACCAATTAACTCCATTTTAAAAACTGGTTTGCAGCAGCCATTTTTCAAATTCTAACCTTTAATAAACCCCATAACACACAGATGTGAAAGTTAACTTAACACAATAGATAACATTGATGAAACAGAATTTAAGTTAACTTTAATGCTATCACTTCATGATCATGTTAAAATTTAACATCTAGTTATCCTGGCAATTTATTAATCTACACTGGAAGGAAATGTTTTATTCTTAAATACTAAAGTTATAAAACTTGAATAACTTACTGTGACTATTGTATTTGCAAAAGGACTACTGATGAGTTGAGGGCTAGTAACATTACCACAATATGTAGCCAGTAGTTTGTATGGTACTGAAATACAACAAGAAAATTAGATTTACTTTCTCCTCTTGAGTAATAAAAAATATATATATATATATGAATGCATTAAATACTCAATAAAAATCATAGCAATCAAATGAAAACATGCACATACACATACATGACACAAGAACGAAACAAAATTATTTCATAAACAGACTGAGAGGAACATTAAGTAACAAAAGTAAAACCAAAGATTTGCACAATCATTTGCCTAAACAAATAAAACAGATAACTGAAGAAAACTGTAAACTTAAAACAATTAAAAGGATCTCTAAGAAAATGTATTTTACTCTATAGAGGAGTATAAAATGTTAAATTAAATAAGTTATGCTGTATGACAGTACACCCTGTATTCTTTTGTAAAGTGTATATACTCATGTTACTATTTATACTATATGTTTAGTTTTGTAATCAATCTGATGATCCTTGTAAATTATGTATTACAAATGGAGATAATAAAGAAATAGAAATGTATACAAGAACCAATCTTATCTGGCTCTGATTAATCTGGATTTCCAGTTTATTCAGACTGATTTCTTCTTACCTTTCCACCATGACTATATTGCCTCTTATTTGATAAATATTTATGAATGTATTCAATAGTAATATTGACTCACTGGTAGCATAGAGATCACTATCGGTCGCACACTTAAAGCTAAAATAAGTATTACTGCCATGGTTCAATATCATAGGGACTGCCCCCATGGTCGAGTGGTCAGCGAGCTGACTTCTCACCTGGAGGTCCCAGGTTCGATTCCCGGCTGGGGCAGGGAATTTTTCTTTAGCCAGAATTATTCCCTATCCCTCACAGAGTCTGGAAGTATGTATGTGAGAGTGAATGTCTGTGTGCTTTAAGAAAACAAAATGAATTAAAACTACTGACGAGTTGTTTCAAGTGCAAAGCCCTCGATATGACCTTAGATGTTAAAGGGGGCTATATAAATGAAAAAAAAAAAAAAAAAAAAAAAAAAAAAAAAAAAAAAAAAAAAAAAAAAAAAAAAAAAAAAAATCACAGAGCACAAATACTAAAGTGCATGAAATTATATTTTATTCTTTTTCATGACTATCCAAATTAACAGAGATTAATCAAAAGCTTGAACTCAATTTCCCATAAAGTTGTTCATTTATATAATAAATTACCTGAGGGTTCAAAGTCCCATAGAGCAAAGCATTTAAGAAGAAGGTTAAAAACATACTCAGTTTTATTCCGTTGATGAATTCATGAATACATCAATTTCATTATTTTATATGCTAAAAAAAATCTTATGTGTTCCATTCACATGACTTTCTCTACATCTCTGCAAAACATTATTGTTAAAAAGCTTATGCTTCTATTTACTTCATGCTAATCGAGAAAGTGACAGTCAAAAGCTGGTTGCTATTTGACTGAAGTTCCTATGTTTATATGGACACCAGTTGGCAAATTCCTATATGAGAAAAGTATAAGTTTTTAAAGCTGAAACGAAAAACATGGAATATCTAAAAAAACAATCAACTCCACGAAAAAAATGTATATAATATAAACTGTGTGTTTTAATGTGCTCTACATTTTTTTATCTGGTAAGTTTTTGTGTATCTCATACAGTTTAGCAGTTATGCAAAATTCCGTAAAATTCATCCAGAATAAAGCAGTATTCAGAGGCTATTACCAGAAAATTCAAGATATGCATATTATTTGTCAGGTAAATATCTTTAATATATGATATTTTAATCAAAATCATTAGAGCCATTTTTGAGAAAATCAAAATTTTCGAAAAAAGTTCCATGGAAAGGGTAGTTGGGGGTGGGGGGATTTTCTTGAAATCTATGTGTCGCATCCTTGGAAGAAAACCAAATTTAAATACGAGTTTAGTATTCAAGGGTCTTTTTGTTTTTGAGCTATGTTACATGCACGCACGCGCACGCACACACACCCACGCACGCACGCACCCCCCCACACACACACACACACACGCACCCACGCACCCCCCCCCACCCCCCACACACACACACGCACCCCCCCACACACACACACACACACGCACCCCCCCACCCACACACTCACGCACGCACGCACGCACGCGCGCGCGCACACACACACGCACCCCCCCCCACCCCCCACACACACACGCACCCACGCACCCCCCACCCCCCACACACACACACGCACCCCCCCCACCCACACACACACACGCACACACACACGCACCCACACACACACGCACACACACACACACGCACACACACACACGCACACACACACGCACCCACACACACGCACCCACACACACGCACCCACACACACGCACATGCACACACACACACACGCACACACACACGCACACACACACGCACACACACACGCACACACACACACGCACACACACGCACACACACACGCACACACACACGCACCCACACACACGCACCCACACACACGCACCCACACACACGCACCCACACACACGTACCCACACACACGCACCCACGCACCCACGCACGCGCGCACGCACGCGCACACACACACACACACATATGGACCTTTTTGTAAAAATCCTTTTTTTGGATTCAGGGGGACCCAAAACATATATTTCCAGTGAAATCTCGGTATCAAATTTTTGGTTGAATGCAATACCTTCTCTATACACTATGTACATAGAATGTGTAGAGAAAGTAATACTACCAGCTGAATGTGAGGAGGAGAGGGGAACCAAAAAAGATGAGGAGAGCAATGGACAATAAGGGAAAGGTTTGATACCAAAATCAAGTGAAAATGAGGACAATTCATTGCATAAGCTTTGGTAGCTGGTGTCCATTGTATCTACGTCTTTCAGGATCTTGCTGAAACTGTCATACAGACATTTTGCCTCACTATGTGGGGCTTCCTCAGGGCTTCTCACTTCATGACCGTGCCAGATGAACTGTGTTGACCAAGCAGCAAAGCACTTATTTTACCCTGGTGAGGGTGGGCGAGAGCTAAGCCCTCCATGTCTATTGATTGATGATGTGCCAATCCCCATGTTCCCAATTAAGAGTCTACCAGATGGTGTTCAGATGTCTGCCACTGTCTCGGTTTGGGGTATTCTGTTGTTTATAAATTTGATGCTTTCCCTTACCATCCTATGTGTAAAAAATGGTCAGAGTATGCCAATAGCTGTTCTTGGTCAAAGTCTATGTGGTTTTCCTTAGATATGGCATGTTCTACAAGTGTTGATTTTTCTGGCTAGTTAATTATTAAACTTCTAATATATTCTTGTCACCTGTCTTGCTGTCACCTATTTGCCAGTTTGTCCCACATATGATGCTTCTCATGTTGAGACCGTTGAGAGGAAATTATCAAGTTTATTGGAAGGTCCTTCACTACTCCAAGCTTGTTTCTGTGGAGAGCTGAGCACTCTTCATGCCAGCAAGAAAGAACTACTCTGTGGACAACAAGCTTTAAGTGTTCCAATGTTATACAAGAAATTTTAGTACTGGGCTCTGAGGGTCATCCTGGATATGTTGAACTATAGGATGGTAGTTGTACAGCTCACTAAGGCTCTGAAATGCACTAAGATAGTCATAAGGTAGTCACCCAAATATTGATGGCAAACCTGCAGAATGGCTCAATATTTATAAGTGGATGTGCTACTATGAAAACCAAATGTATATTATTTGGTTCCATATACAAAGGCACATTCAACATCATCAGTGCATTTACTTCCACCAGGGCATATATAAATTCAGTCATTGTAATTTGAAGAAAATTCTAAAAAACCTCTACAGATATCAGATACAGGCATCATAAACTTCCAGTATGCCGTAATCCCAAGAGTTATGTGGGATGTCACATGTAACCAAGGTGGATGCATCCTCTGCCCCTTAGGCAACATGCTAGGCATTTTGATATTGTGCTTCCAAAGAAGCTCTTGGAAACAAATACCTGCAGGCCTTGGATTAACTGAGATGTTTCTATTACAGTATTCCACCTTGGTGTGGAAAAATGGAGTGAATGATGGATATAAAAACATGCACCTAAACCCACAGCCATAGTTTACTAACAGGACATCACATCTTTATTGCAGAGGGGGTTCTGCCAATTCGACGTAAAGGTCAGCAAATGGACTGGTTGAAAAAGCTCCAACAGCCACAGTGATGCCCCAATTGTGGACAGTGTCTAATCTTCTCAGCAAAGGTAGTCTTGCTGAAGAATAAACGATGCATCCATAATCTAACTTGGATTTGATCAGTGCGCGACAAAGTTGCAGCAAGACTGTCCGATCTGCTTCCCATGATTTGCCACTTAGTGTCGTAACATATTCAGAGAATGGTCACATCATGCCTTCAGCTGTGCCATGTGTAGTGACCAACACAGTTTTCTATCGAATATCAACCCAAGGAATCTTGTCTCATCTGTGAATGGTAGTACTAGTGGACCAAATTGCAAAGAAGGTGGTAATTGCCTCCTGAGACACCAGAAATTAACACCAGTTTTCAACATCAGTTGAAAAGCTATTGCTGTTTTTAGAGCACCAATTTGAAAGATTGTCTAAATACTGCTGCAGATGGCATTTCAAAAATGGTGTACACTCAGACGTATAATAAACAACAAAGTTGTCTATGAATAAGAGTACGATACTCCAGGGGGAACACATTTTGAGATAGAATTAATTGCTATAGCAAACAATATTGGTACCAATCCCCATGACACTCCATTCTCTTGAACAAAAATATTTGAAAAAACCAAACTGTCTCTTGCCTGGAAAATGCAGTCCCTCATAAGCTCCTGAATGAATAACGGTAGGCATCAACATATGTTTCAATTGTATTGTAATACCCTTGCTCGCCACTATGTATCATAAGTCTTTTCAAGGTAAAAAATATCCCAACAGTTTGACAGTTCTTCATGATCTGCATTGAAATCGAGACAAGGTAGTCAGCCACTGAACAAGATCATTGAAAACTGCACTGGGTGTTGGTCAGTTGAGTGTGATTTCCAACCACCATTCCAACCGTTCATTGATCATGCGTTCCATCACTTTGCAAACATAATTGGTGAGTATAATAGTATGGTAGTTGAAAGGAAGAAGACAGTCCTTTCCAGTTTTCAAATAGGTATAATGGTGACCTCACACCACTTTCCTGGAAAAGTGACATCAACCAAACACAATTTTACACTTTGAGCAGGAAAGCTTTATCTTCAAGAGAGAGATGTTACAACATTTGGACATGGATTCCATCAGGACCTGGTACAATTTTGCAAAGATGCAAGTACATGGCCTAACTTTGTCGTAGTGAAGAGGAGATTGCAATCTTAAAGATTTCCAGAACGAAAGTTGAAACCTTGAGATTCCAGCTAAGCCTTAACAAGAAGAAACTCAGGCGAATAATTATCTGAGCTAGACACCTCAACAAAAGCACTGCCAAAAGTGTTAGCTAAGTCAAATATATCTACAACAGCTACTTCAGCTGTTTTAAGATTGACAATTGGATATGAGTACATCCTTAATTACCTGTCTAAATTTGACACGCATCTTCTTATACTGTATCAGGTTATCCAGTGTTGGGAAACACTGAGGGCACGACTGTGAGCACGAAGAGCATTCTGGTATTAATCATCCAATAAGGTACTGCAAATCGACAACAGGGTTGGACAGTCGACTGTGGAATATACTGCTCAACAGCATCAAGAATTGTTTTTGTGAGATGTTAGACTAAAACATTCACAGAGTCATGCTCACTGTAATTAAAAACAGCCAACCGGAAGTAATGGTTCCAATTGGCTTGATCTAAGCGCCATCTAGGTTTACGTGTGGAACATGTATCTTGTGTTAATGGACTAAGCGTTCACTAGAATGCACATCAGAGTTATTCCACTGTAGGGAAAATGCTAGGTTATAATTGTCCAAGAAATTGGCAAAACTTACCTCTTGTGCAAGCCCAAGGTGAGCCCCAAAGAAGATAGTGGGCATTCACATCACTTACCAACAGAAAAGGTTTTGGTAGCTGGGAAACTAAATCTTCAAAAACAGTGAGCAAGAGGTCATGAGACAGAGGCAGATGTGTGTGTGTGTATATATATATATTTTATAAATGGTAAATCTGATGGATGACTTACAGCGACTAATTGGATGTCAGACTGTAAGAATTTATATTATAAATGGTGAATCTGGTGGATGAAAGCTTAATCCTTATAATGGCTGATTGGATGTCAGACTGTAAGAATACTGATTCCGCAAATATATTATCTCTGATAAGCATCATAGTGCCCCTATGTGCAGTGCACCCTCTTTCAGTGATGGATCACACCTTACATGGGTATACCATTTGACTTTAAAGCTGCCTTGTGGACGAAACTTAGTCTCTTGTAAACATATGACCAAAGGATCATTCTGGTTAAGCAACAGTTCAAGCTCTGGTCGATATGTTCCTATTCCGGGTATATTCCATTGTAGGATAGCCATGTATTTATTATAGGGTAAGTTTCTAATTTTCAAGGCTGCAGTGGTTTATTCAGTAGATTCTTTTTTGATGTCGGACTAACACCTTCTACATGAGGATGTTCCTGTCTCTTTATCACTGTCCATCTAGCAGTGAGTGCAGTGTCCTGCTCCTCTCCTCCAGTGAGGAGTTTCTTAAACCAACTGGAAATAGAGATCAGCAAAGATAAACATCCTTCCCAGAATAATCCTTAGAAGAGATCTGCACTGAGATTTAATTTGACTTTGGTTTCCCTACATTATTTTGGTAGCAGGCTTTATGTTTTCTTTGAGGACATCAGTTCTCCCAAAGCTAGACTTAAACTTTATATCACCTTGCCAATCTTATTGGTCGATGTTGATTGCTTTGCTTTGGTGGCGATGTAGCCGTAGCGCTTTTTACAGTTCCAGATGTAGCAAATGTTGATACCAACTTGGATGTCAAAGTCAAAAGTTTAGGAAGTGGTCTGAGAGAACCTTTCCTGCAATAGTGGCCCCATTTATATCACAGATCTGATTTGTGATTTCCCGACTTGGTACCAATTTAGCTGCAACTGAGTTATAGATATCAGACTTCATTGCAGAGAGTTGGCAGATTCGCAAGAGTTTCCGAGCATACACAAAGGACACCTTCTCTTTAACCCAGATCTGCTGGATTGCCTTTTCTTGTGCAAAATGGGGCAATAACGGGAATGTTCACTGTTGCAGTGAACGCATGTTAGAGCTGACATACGTTGTATGTTGTGTAAGATATCACCACAGTTGACACGGGTAGATCTGCCATTTCAATTCACTTGTGTGACAAAGCGCTGACATTTATAACATCTGAGCGGGTTCGATATATGTGATCTAAACTCAATGGATTCATACCCTGTCATGATCCTTTGTGGAAGATCTACCCAATCAAAGGTAAGAAACAGGGTATGGGAGGCAAAAATTCTCCATTTACCTTTCTTTGAACATGATACAAAGATGTGATGCCTTGATCAACAAATTTTCTTGAATTTCCTCACTGGTCAAATCATCCAATATGTGGGTGTTTACCATACCCTGTGAGTAGTTCAAAGTATTGTGCCTGTCAACCTTTACTGGATAAGTGGCTAACAAATTGGCGTTAAGTATTTTCACAGCCTAGGATGCTGATTATGCTTCTACCAGAAGCATGCCACTACAAGCTCTAATGCAAGATTTTACAGGACCAGGAATATTATCAATTCTTTTGAATCATAAAAGGACTGACATTTGAGAACTTTCTCCGTCGTCTGTTCTATTAACAATCAAGTAGAAAGCACCACAACACTCAACTACTTCTTTTCCTACCTCAGTACCATATTTAATGAATTCTCCACTCGCTGAAGCTCAATGACAGATCACCCCAATGGGATGATAGAGCCACACAGGGGATATCAGGCTCATCGTCCCACCTACTGGAGTTCAGTGTAATGCCTAGTCCTGGCCGATTAACTAGGGGTGGATTAGTCCTTAGCCTACCGTTTAGCTGAAGCAGAAACCAAAGCAGTGTATGAAGCTGCGCACCTTCCCTGGTTACTGAAAAGATAGAAGCCTCAGATTCAGATATGCAACCAGGGTATTCCTTTCCATTGACATGGGTCTACACAAGTCCAATATGTGAGTGGGTATTTATGCTGACTCCCTCACCATTCGGAGGAACCCACACCAAGGGAATTAGGGTTGGCCTGAACCCTGAGTGTGCCAAACCCACACCTACTCTCTGGGGGTTTATTTCTTTGAGTTAACCTCTCATATATCTCTCAGATATATGCTCTAAAAATATTTTGATGCTGCACCTACCCATTTTTTTCCTTGAAATTGTAACTTTGCAAAATTCTTATAATAGTTATAATGATATGAACTTCAATCTAAGCTTTCTTCACTATATCGAGTTACTCCTGCAATTTGCTTTCTATTTATTATCTTAAGCAGAACACATGTTACTGTTCACAGATTGTGTCCATCAAGAAACTATTCATGAGAAACTTATAAAAAAGGAAATAGTTCCAAACTATAAAACAATTACTATCATTTAACAATTTTACTACCATTAGACAGAAAAATACCTCTTGAGATACTTCTTCATAATTACAGCACCGTTAAATGTTGCAAAAACTGCATATTAAAACCATTTCAACCTATAAGTATAAGTGAAAATTATAGACAGCTCATAAAATTGTCCCTATTTTTATTTTCAAGCTGTTGCTTATAGAGTACATCCATATAATGTAAGCCAGATTGTTTTTAATAATTTAATTAATAAATACATTTACTTTAAACCAAAATACCTACATGCCAGTATACTGAGTGATGATAAGAACATGTAACATGGATGTGAAGTTTGGTTGCCAAATGTGCCTTTTTCCAAAACAAATGTAATTGTCCCATTGCTGCCTTCCAATATGGTGTCTCGAGTCCATTTGCAGGTATAAACTGTGAGGTTGAGAGATTCTGAAGGGGACTGTATAACACCTGATGAGCCCTCCAAGTCACCTCCACATACTATAAAATTAAAAAAAATCAGAGGCGTTATATTCACATGGCCTTCTTTCATTCACTTTTATATAGTTTATGCAAATTTTTCTTACAAATGTTCAGTTTTCTATCTACTTCATGTTAATCAAAATATGACAATGGTTTCATTATACCTACATTTTGTTCTAGGTACTGAGGAATAGGAGGCTGAAGATTTAAATGTTTAATTCTTATATACTAATTTTGAAATTCGATACTTTGCAAAATATTATTAGAAAACTGAATAGCTGCCAATGTATAAGGTATTAATACAGCAAATAAGGTAGGGGGGGCAGAGGGGAAGAGATAGAAAAAACTGACAAAGTAACACAATTTGGTATGTCTACATATGGAATAAGCTTAGAAAAAACCTGGGTTTAGGTATTCTCAATTACAGTCTGTCTTTTGCTACCAACCTGCAGGTTCATCAGAAGAATACTGAGCTTTGAACCCACGATAACCCAAGCCTAGAGGAGTTGAAAAACCAATTCTCATCTTATTGCTTGAAGATCGAATCACACCTGGTATTTGTGTGGGTGCATAGTAGCCCATAAATGAATTATGCATTTCACCATCATACAACTGAAAACAGAAAGTAAAATATTTGGTATCTTACATACAAATTACTTCCTCTACCCACTTTATTATGTCAGAAGCACTTCATATTGATCTAAATACACCTTTGGAGACACAGCTTCATCATACATTCTGTTGCAGGTATAAGGGAAATAGAGGAAACCAAATCGATAGTTGAATGTTTAAAAACAGGCTTTCTATACTGGCCTTGAAATTCCACTCTTTCCATGACATCACGAGAAACAATTCTATAGGGACAGGAATATATTAAAGAACTGAAACCAAAAATAACAGATATCTTGGACGCCACAAAAAAGTTATTTAAAATAAATTATGTATTTTAAAGTGTTGTATATCTTTGTGTTACATACTCTTGTCTGTCTCTTAGATTTGCCAGTTAAACAACATTATAAAAGAATTATCTCCAAATAAAAAGGACATCACAGGATACTCCCAGGAAATTAAAGATGAACATTATATTTGCAATGTGACTATTTTAAAGATATGATATTTTAATCAAAGCCAAAACAACCACTATAAATATCAAACATTTCAAAAAATGTTCCATGTAAAGGATAGTTTGGTATAGGGGAATTTTCTTGAAAATCTTTGTGTTATATCTTTTGGAAGATAACTGAACTTAAATATCAAGTTTGGTTATCTGTTCGGCATTTTGTTTTTAGTTATGCTGTTCAAACATACATACTTTTTTCTGCAAATATGACCAAAGGCATTGGCTTGTAAGTCATACAAGAGGAGGGTAATCCATTGAAGAAGAAGAATATGATTTTTTTTAAGCATTTAATGCCCGCTTTTACTACTATGGCACTGTAGGCGAGATACTGATGATACATGGAACGAAGATGGAGCACTGGTGGAATGTGATGGCAGGGGAAACTAGAGAACTTGGAGAAAACCCATCCCTGCGCTGCATTGTCCACCACAAATCCCACATGCAGTCGCTTGGGATCGAACCCGAGCCGCCTTAGTGAGAGGCGAGTGGACTAACACCCGGTCACTGCACGGCTGCTGATGATGATAATGTTGTGTGTTTATGTTGAAAACTGGAATGTATTATATTTCTAAATTTATTTTTTTTATTTAACTTGCTCAATTATGAGCTTTCTCATTGACAAAGCTTAACAAAATAAAGAAAAGAATAAGTATATAACAAATATAAAACATTGTGATAACCTAAGCTTTCTTTGATTCCAAAATCATTTGTAAATATTTTTCAATAGAAGTGAGAGGATTTAGAGTTTTAGGTCAGGCTGTGCACCTGGTTGCAGCAGATTATTAACACTTTTTTCCTTTCTCCATAAACTTTAAATTTTCAGCATTTTTATTTTTTAATTCAAGGAGGAGGAGAAGAATGCCTAGAATTAAGTTACAGGCTTCATTTGTACTTCATTTATAAGTTTACTAAATAGGCAATTAATGAAAGCACAAAGTCTACAGTCTCGCTAGCCATTCTCTGGCTCTGACACTTCTTAAAAGGGAAACGTGATGTTGCCAGTACTTTAGTGGGAATTTCAAGCAGAGGAACACATGTGCATTTAAAACATTGTACATATTATTTGTGGATTGAATCGCTACTTCTTAAAACATATGTGGACAATATGAGTATGTATATTATGCATAATTACAGAATATGGAGACAATTGGTATGCCATATACAGAGAAAACACCAAAAGCAACTGAGGCCTCACAAAATGGAGCAGGCAACACAGTACTAGATTTGAAGCCGCGCTTAATAGCGAGAATGCTGATTGGTGCTAGCAGACAGTTTTAACATCCCGGGCAATGGTCACTCCCAATATTGCCAATGTAACAGTTACTGTGTGCAACAGATGTAAAAGTAGTATCCAAACAGAATGCTGTATTATTGACAACCTTGCTTGACAATAGAACCAGAAAACTGGTTTTCAATATTTTAAAGGTAATATATGCCAATCTCATTATCATTTTGATAGTCTGTTTCAATTATACTCATTACGTATGTCGGCAATTTTAACCACCTCCTCCATCACCCTTTCACCACAAAACATCAGGGCTAGAGAATGGCTGGTGAGGCTGTAAATGGAAATTTTATTATTGAAAATAGTTACTTTAACATTAATCCTTCCTCCCTTTTATCTGTGGACACCTCCCACAATTTGTTTTGCCTATTTATCTTATTTTTTTTTTTTTTCTTTACGTTAGTTTCTTCTTCCACTTTACTTTTTTCGTTATGTTACTCTCTAATGACTCCATTTGGCCTCATTTCTTTAACCTCCCTTAACCTCATATTCTCCCGTTTTTCTTTCGGACCTCCCTCCTCACTTCTTCTTACTCAATCGTGAACTCAATCTGGTCACCCTCAGTGATATATCCTTTTCTTTTTCCCTTTCATGCTCTATTCTTCCTTCCCTTCTTCTTCTATCATGTTCCTCCATTGCCTCACCTGTCACCTACTCTACTGCTATTATCCCATGTTCTTTTTGTCATATAATTTTTTATACTTCTTTCATACTGTTCACGCATCATCTTATACTTGTTAATAGTTATTGGTGAAATTAATGCAATTTAATCATCAAAAATGAACTATAATTCTAGCTCCTCTGTTGAACTGTCCATTTGCTTCCTCACTATGACACTTAACTCCATTTCCACTTATCGTTCTTTTCCCATCATAATTCACTGAGTAGTCCTTCTTTCTCCTTTTTTCTTGTCTTCCCCTCTACCCAGTTTCTCCTTGCTCTGGCTCTGCTGTGCTATGTTTACCAATACAATAATAAAATTGCCTAGAATATTTGGCAATAACTATGTTAATATTACCTGGATACTAAGTACTTACGAATGTAAGTCGCCATTAAGATGTTCTCTGGAGAGACATATACCTCTTTGTTGACAGGGTAAAAACACACACAAATCAGTTGGAAGATTGAATGTCATACCAGCATGTTGTCACAGTAGCTCAATGGTCAGAGTAACTGCACAGAGAGCAGTAGAACCATGTTCAAATTCTGGCTGTGGCTTTGAATTTTTCAACTGATTCTAATAGTAAAGTGTATTGTAAATATAGGAATATTACCAAAACAATAATCTTCTTCTAATGTTCTGCATCTCCTCATGATTTCTTCTCATTTCTCCAGTTCCTTATTTCCTCACTCTCTTTTCTTGTACTTTCTCCATTCCTGACTTAATCTCTTAGCTAGTTCCTCACCTCTAAAGATGACTCTAATCTACCATTTCTCTTGTTGCATCTCCTAACTTCTTCTTCTTCTCTTTCATGGGAACATCACTGTCATGCATTCATATATCTTCATTGTTTGCTGATTGTCAAATATTAATGAGATCTACCTTGCACACATGCATGCATGCACATGCATGCACATACTATCTATCTCTCTTCTTTCTGACCTATCTTTTAAATTTGTTTTTAGGTTCAAGATGCTTGAAAATATGTATTTTTGAAGAAATGTCTATTCAAAATTTCAGGTTGGAATACAATAGTTCCTCTGCTGCTATAGGTGAATAGCAGAGAAAATAAGTCAACTCATAATAGCTTCTAAAGTTTCAAAAAACAATTTTAAGAAAAAAAAACATCTGATTTTTTATATTCACAAAACTTTCTCTTAACACCTCTTTTTCCACCCACATCTTTTTAATAAATATAAATACAGAAATATTTTGTAACCCATTTTATTGTGAGTGCAAGGGAGGATAAAGTTAGTTGAAGCAACAGTCAGATATAGGACATAGCATGATGCCTTTGAAATTCCAGTCCTAGCATGATTACGAGAAAAATAGGAATAGTGACTTGGAAAAGAAAGGCAGTGAGACTGAATAATTCAATAGCTGAGATTTGAATCATGGGTCATCTGGTTTCCATCT
Organism: Hymenopus coronatus; assembly: GCA_030762935.1. Lineage (NCBI taxonomy): Eukaryota > Metazoa > Arthropoda > Insecta > Mantodea > Hymenopodidae > Hymenopus > Hymenopus coronatus. Next base: position 38,452,469 of record CM060897.1, read on the forward strand.
GGTTGCTCTAAACAACTGAACTATTTTGGCAATAAGTTCTAAGAATGGACAAAAAAAATTTTAAAAAAAAATCTTTAACCCAACATACCCTTATGAAAATGTTTGCTATTTTTGATTTTCTCCTAACTAGCCGTTAAGATTTGTATCGACATACCATTTGCTTAAAATACTTACATGACTAATAAAATGTATATCTTAGATTTTCTCTGAATATCCTGTTAAATTCCCTTCATTTAAACAAGTTTTGTACAATTTTGTATACCTCGTAAACAATAAGAGAACTTAACTTTTGAAGCATATTTAAAACAAACAATTTATTCCAAATAAATTTATTTGTGGCATCAGCCATTTCAGAGATATTCATTGAATTTTTAACACGTTGTCATGTTTTGAAGTGCCAGCACCATTCAATTGCTTCTTGTCATAGAAAGAATATGGAATTTCAAAGCTAGCATATAGCAATTGCTTTTTAAAACTTTCATATTATTTGTATTTCCTTGACACCCTTGTACAACCAGAGGATTGTTTTATGAAATCACTGCTACTAATCCTTATAGTGATTTGTTTAAGTATATAGTAGACGATAAAATAATAGTAAAACAAGCTTTTCTATTAAGTGTTTGTGAAAGAAAATTAAAAAAAAATCTGATGTGTACCATTCACATGACTTTCTCTATAGCTCTGCAACAAATTATTCTTAAAAAGCTTATACTTCTATTTACTTCATGCTAATCAGAAAAAATTAGTAGAAATAGTCTTATTACTTGCTTCCTTGTAAGTAGAAGCCAAATAAGGGAGTATCATAGGTTAAAGTGGCAGTCAAACGCTGGTTGCAATGTCACTGAAGTTCCTTTGTTTGTATGGACAGCAGTTGACAAATTCCTGTATGAAATAAGTATAAGTTTTTCATAGCAGAAACCAAAAACAAGGAACTCTCAAAAATGATGAACTCCACGAAAAAAATGTATATAACATAAACTGTGTTTTAACGTGCTCTACATTTTTTGTGTAGTAAGTTTTTGTCCATCTCTTACGGTTTAGTAGTTATTTAAAATTCCGTAAAACTCATCCAGAATAAACTACTCTTCAGACGCTATTCCCAGAAAATTCAAGATATACATTTTATTTGTCAGGTAAATGTCTTTGATATATGATATTTTAATCAAAATCGTTAGAGCCATTTTTGAGAAAATCGAAATTTTCGAAAAAAGTTCCATGTAAAGGGTACTTGGGGGTGTCGCATCCCTGGAAGATACTAAACTTAAATACCAAGTTTGGTATGTTACCGACTTTTCGTTTTTGAGTTATCGTGTTCACAGACACACGGACCTTTTTGTGAAAATGCCTTTTTTGGACATAGGGGACCCCAAAACATATATTTCCAGTGAAATCTCGGTATCAATTTTTTGGGTGGAGTGCAATACCTTCTCTATACACTATGAACATAGTGCATATAGAGAAAGTAATAAATAGCAGGGGCTGGAGAAAATTACATAAATGTAATATATCAGATTTACTTGCTAAGATTACAATGGCAATATCTGTTCTGACTTATTATTGAACTTAAATTGTATAAGTAAACTATTGTTACTTACTGCCATACGAGAACGCATTCCAGATTCTACCTCTGGGACATCAAAATCTAAGATCTCAAGTTTAATTCTTCTGCCTTTAGGAACAGTGATACTCCATAAACAATATCGTCTTTTTTCTACTCCTGATGGGTAGCCTGGGCTCTGGAATACTCCAGTTGGATTTTGAAGTAAGCCTCCACATTCTATAAAAGAAAAATGCACAATCCTGATTTCAAGTGATGATTATGATAATAAATAACCAGTAATGAAGAATGACTCAGAACTGAACAAAGAGTCTATAGGGTTGTCCAAACCTTCCCTAAATAAACTCTTGAGGAGTGCTTATGATGTCTTGGAACCCAAAGGGTTTGTGGATAATTTGAATAAAGCTTGCTGTTCATTCACATACCCCTAGAGAAAGTAGTCATAGACAGAGAAATGTGGGGATCTTTGAGGTCATACAGTTCTTGCTGTAATCATTTTAACTGCTCTCTTGAAACACCTTAAAGGCAATATTCACAGAGAATTAATGCTACAAGGGACACTAGATAAGTCTTGAGATAGCAAATAATGAATGTTCATAGAAATATTAACTAATTATTTTATTTAATAAACCAATTTCCCCTAATAAATTTAAAGAAGGAGTTAGATGAAATAATTATTGATTAATATGTAGGAAATTAATATTAATGGGTCAATCTTTTGGATTGATAAAATAATGAAACAATTTATTCACGAAAGTCTTTCAAATTTTATTTATCCCAGTTTCTCAAACTACTCTCCCTGGTGCTGTATGCAGTATTGCATCCTCTGGAACCACTTTTGGAAGAACCCATACTGCCAGAAAATCGGTGACTTTAAGGCAGGTTCTTCTTCACTGTATGGAACAGGAAGAAAACACATAGTGCCAGATTGGGACTATAGGGTGGATAAGCAAATAGTTTTGCCTCAGTTCCTTGCAGAAACTCCATTGTTACATTAGCGATGTGAGCTAATGCATTGCCATAATGCAACAAAATGCCCCTTAGTCCTGTCTTTGGATGCTTTTCTGGATTTTTTTAAAGACTTTCAGAAGGCAAACTCCTGTGTATCATATTGCATTAACAGTTTTCTGGTTTTTGAGCACAACTACTCTATAAGTGACCACTTATATAGAAGAAAGAAGCAACCATTTTCATTCTGGCATTCCTTGCTCTCTTGACCTTGATGGGTGGTTGGTCATCTATCTGGGAACATCAAATGGAGGACTGATGTTTTGTTTCTGGCTCAAATTATATATCCATGTTTCATCATGTAACAACATAAGAAATACGAGGGCTGATCAACAAAGACTGAGACTGATTTTTTCCTGTAGCTTCCATGATAGTTTCATATCTGTAACATAAATATTTGAAAAGAGCAGGTTTTTATGCATAATGTCAGTAGGTCTCATATTGGTAGGTTGGTAGTAATGCTCTATTTTGTAGACTCTATGCGCATTTCGCATACCAGACAATGGAGGTGATGCGAGAGGAGCAGTAAAGCACAATCAAATTCTGTCTTCGTTTAAACCATACAGAGACCAAAACTTATGAAAAGCTGAAGCAAGCGTACAGTGAAGATGCACTACCTCATGCAAAAGTGTTTAGGTGATTCAAGGACTTCAAAGAAGGCCGATTTGTCAGTGTTAAGCAAGGTGGGCCTGGTGTTTTTGCTTCTGCTGTGACTGAAGTCAACATCAACACAGCTGCTGTGATTGTCCAAGAGGATCGGCGTATAACATTACGTAACCTCAATGAAGTGTTGAGAATTTCATATGGCAGGGTGTTTACAATTATGCACGACCATCTCCATATGACCCGAGTTTGTGCTCATTGGTTGCCACGTCTGTTGTTGACTCCCGAACAAAAGATTGTGCAAATGGAGACAAGCCATGAGGTGCTGTGTCTCTTTGCTGATAGAGGGGATGCATTTTTTAAATTGATTATCACTGGTGATGAGTCATGACTGCATCATTATGATCCTGAAGGAAAAGAAGCCAGCACAGTGTGGAAATCACCAGGTTCTCCAACACCAAAAAAGGCAAAAGTTGTTCCATCTGCAGGGAAAGTGATGGTGATCACATATTTCGACCGTAATGGAATGATTTACCAGCATGCAGTTCCCCCTCACACAACTGTTACAGCAGCATACTACACATCAGTATTGGCTACACTGAGGAAGCACATTGCAAAGAAATGACCAGAGCTTTCTCAGATTGGGTGGCGACTTCATCATGACAATTAACAGCCTCACATCGCAAATCAAGTCATGCAGTTTCTGGCTCAATTCAACATTACCTGTGTACCACATCCACCTTATAGCCCCGATCTTGCACCTTGTGATTTTTTTTTATTCTCATCACTAAAGGCAAAGCTTAGGGATATTCGATTTGAGAACTCTGAAGCAGTGCTCAAGAAAAGTGAGGCGATTCTCAAGACCCTGACAAAGAATGGTCTGCAGCACGTGTTCAAGGACTGGCAGAGATGCTATAAAAAATGAAGTAGGAGAGTACTACTTTGAAAAACATTATGTAAACATCTGTGAAAAAAAATCAGTCTCAGTCTTTGTTGATCAGCCCTCGTATGTTTACAACATTTCTTGGCACCATTTCACCCTATAGAGCTTCTGTACTTCAGATACATTATGGCGCACCATCTGGAAGATTCTTTTTTTTTAACATGAAGGTGTTTATGAAGGATGTTTGAAACATTTCGCAAACTAATTGCTAATGTCAGCTCAATGTCCTTATAGGTTAGTCCTGCATTTTCCATAATCATTGTTTCCACAATGGTGATATTTTTATCAGTCACTACTGTTATTGGTCTACCACTTTTTTCTTCACCTTTAAGAGATTTTCTGTACCTTCATGAATTCTCCAAACCAGCAGAACACAGTGGCATATGATGAAGAATAGTCCCCAAATGTCCCCCCTCAAATGCTCAAGTGGCAGCTAACGAGAAGTGTTGGCAAGAAGATGATCTGTTCCTTCTTCTCACAAGTGGCCACATTGTAAAGTTTTTGCAAGAGGGACAAGAGACTTTTACTGACAGGTAGGTACACCACAAAATGTCTGTCACAAGTTTTCAATGAACTGTGAAAAAAGCAGCCTAAGACTGGTCTGCTTGGAATTTTGTAACACCATGACAATGCCTCTGTCCATACTGCACAAGAAACAACCCAGTTCCTGCAGGAGTTATATATTTGTCCCATCCTTCCTGCAGTCCAGAATTGGCCCCATGCAACTTTCTTCTATTCCCCAAAATGAAAGAAAAATGTTGAGGTGAACATTTGAGCCAGCTTTAGATGAATCCATTTAAATTCTCTACAAAAAAAGAATGGCATACAGCATTTGAAAAATGGTTTGAAAGGAGAGACTGTATATAGAGTGCAATGGAGAATATTTTGAAAAGATGCAATAATCAGATCTAAATTTTTAATATTTCATTGTGTCCATTCTCAAAACTTTTGGAGTGACCCTCACAGTAAACATTAATTATATTGACAATTGTTCTTCCATACATGCTCTGTGTTAGAAAGATGTGTATAATTTGGAAAGCTAGAATTATTTCTAGCGGCAGGATTTGAATCACTCTTCGGTCACCATGTCACTGCTCTAACAAATGAGCTAACATGGCAATATGCCAATATGATATTAAATTTGCCTACTAAATCACATTTTGCCAGTATTCCTCAAAGCATTCTTAAATTCAGTGAATCAGTTGGAAAATTGTACTGACATGTTGCATAGCACTGCAATGGAGATTCTGAGAGAGCAATTTTGTACACTGATATGGTACAACTTCAAATGTAGTTTACATGGGGATCTTCTCCTGGGAAGACCTACACCAATAACTGCCATTTAGTTTCTGGATCAGCCAGAAATCCAGCTTTCGTCATTTTTTACAATGTTAAACATGATTTTGGATTTTCCTCCATTGAATTTTTCAATAATTTCCTGGCACTGTTGCATACCTGCTTGTTTCTGCTCATTTGTGAAGTGGTGGGGGATCCAGTGACTGCAGAGCTTCCTAATACTAAGTTTTTCTCTCAGTGTTATTTGCACCACTGGCGATTCCAATATTTAGGAGTTCTTAGATCTGACCATGTGTACAACAATGAATTTTCTGTAACAGGTGCTGTAATTTTACCACATTTTCATCCATTATTGCTGTAGCTAGTCATCCTGCTCCATCTTCAACTTCAAGGGAATCCCTTCCTCTTCTAAACTCTGCATACCATCAATAAATGGCAGATTGCAAAGGGCAAAGATCCCAAAATACCCGATGCAGTCTTTCAAGACATTCTCTCTCCCCTAAACTGACTTTAATATCATAGAAAACTCATAGCATGAAAATACTCTTGCTTGAGACCCATCCTAGTAAATTAGTAAATGGCATAACAACACCTGCTATACATACACACCCAGATGACGATTGTTGGAGCGCACTCAGATATGTATATATTGTTATATGAAGTTAGAAATAGTTAGATAGCTGCTTTGGCTTACCCTAGCTCATTGTTATCAATTCTCAAAACTTTTGGAATGAACCTTGTACAGGATGATTTCACTGAATCACTCTATATAATTCATTTTTGTCCTCAAGTAGGCATTGTCTTAAACATTATCTACATGGAATCTCTATTGTGACTATACATAGCTTAAGTTATGTAGTTGCAGTTAGTATTTTTATAGCTGTCTATACCAATAATTTGCACAATAACAAAATGTTGTTATAATCAAATTTAAGTACCCTTAATAATGGTAGAAAATTTTACCTTTAGGACTTGCACTGAATGTAAGCTGAAAACCAGTGTATGTTCTTCGTACACTGGAGGGTGCAGACTGGAATGTTACTATCACTTCATTTGAGAAACTTTCCAATCTTCCTGGTTTAGTATCACCACAGAAATGTCCCAGCAGATACCCTGAAACAATGTTCATTATTTACTGTATATTATGACAGAATGATAGTAAGTGCATGTTAACTGATTCTATAAACTCTTTAAAAATCCAAGGACCTATTCAAGAACTTATCAGAGGAATATTGTTTATTATTTTATAGATGATTATGATTTATTAAGTGACTCTGTTCATGTTACAGCATTAAATGTGAAAGCTCTTCATAAACTCTCTTTCTCTTCTCTCTCCCCCCTCTCTCACTTATTTCCTTTCCCCTCTTCCTACCTCTTGTCTCCAACTCTCTCCCACCATCATTCTCATCTCCTCTTTTTCTTCCAATTCGAACCATTAATAATGGACACCTCAGAAATAAGCTTAACGTATAAAAAGGTTATTTACAATAACCTGTGTATTTCAAAGAGATCTGCTTTTATGAAAATATGTTTTTGTCTATGATTTAATATTTCCTAGTTATATAAGATTATTCAAAATTCCTTCTGAATGAAAAGAACTTCACAGGCTATTCCTAGGAAATTCAAGATATTCATTTCATTTGTCATGTAAATATCTTTAATATATAGTATCTTAATCAAAATCATTAAGAGCGATTTTTGAGAAAATGAAAAATTTAGAAACATTTTCCATATAAAGGGTAGTTTTAAGTGGGTACTAAACTTATAAATTAAGTTTGATATAACCGATTTTTCATGTTTGAGCTAGCTATTCTCTCTCTCTCTCTCTCTCTCTCTCTCTCTCTCTCTCTCTCTCTCTCTCTCTCTCTCTCTCTCTCTCTCTCTCTCTCTCTCTCTCTCTCTCTCTCTTTCTCTCTCTCTCTCTCTCTCTCTCTCACACATGCATGCATCCATGTATACACACAGACATTTTTCTAAAAATGCTTTTTGAATTCAGGAAATCTCAACATGGAAATCATAATATCAAATTTTTTAATGGAAAGCAATACTTTATTTTTACTATACTAGTAGTAACAGAAAAAAAATCCTCATCAGATGCAAAGTAATAAAATGGAGATATTCATAACAATAATACATGCCAGAAAGATAATTTTCACATTCAAAGTTATACAACAGGATTTCTAAAGTTCAGTACAAAAAGGAATAAAATTATGGAATAGACTACCAAGAAATATAAAACAAATCATCAGTCCTGTGTTGTTTTTTTTTTAAAAATGTAAAATAGTTTCTAATGCAACACACTTTTTAATCAATAAATAAATAAATATCATAAGTTGTAAACTGTTTAGTTAATTAGTTTCAATATGAATATTAATTATATTTTGAAATTATCTAAGTCAATGTCTTAGATTGAAAGGAGTAGTTTGTAAATAGACAGAAGACTGTAACACCTTATAATTATGTTTGTTTATTAATTATTAATTGTGTTAGAACCTGTTGTCTGAGCATAAAACTATTTATACCTTGTGTTTTTGATAACTGTGGTTTCTCATTGTTTAAAATAAATGCAGTCGATATTCCTGACTTGAAGTCAAATGATGAATAAATATGGTGTGGCATGTTTAGTTTTATCATATCAAAGTAATTTGTTCCCTCATTTTTGTCAATTAACTCATTTAATAAAAAACTTGGTGTGTAACAGTTGCACAACTTTCTTCAGATTTATTTTCATAGCTTAGGTCTGCATGCTATGCATAACAATGTTGTGCTTTTATTTTTATTTTTCTGCTATTTATAAATATTCACAAGAACTAGTTTTAAGTAGATAATATGATGGGAATGCATTTTAGTCCACTGAGACAGCCTACAGAACAAGATAGATAAGTATTTATTCATCCTGTAAAATCATACATATTTATGAGAGTAGTTCAATAAGTACCCATATTGGGAATGAAGATGCCATGTTTTTCAAATATAAATTGCTTATTTCTCAATATACATTTTCTTAACATTTCTGGCATTATTTTACCCCTGCAAAAAAAGGAAATGCCAAGCTCTGCAAAATATGCTTTCGTCTCAATGATGACCTCATGTGATCTACATTTTGTGCCTGCAAACCATTTCTTCATTTTTGGGAACAAGAAGAATTTGCAGGGAGCCAGAATGGGCAAATATGGGGTTGCAGCAACAATGCATACAGTTTGGTGACAACTCCAGATGAATATGCTGGTGCATTATTGTAGTGAAACAGCACTTTCTTCTTTCCTAAATGGGGCCATGTCTCCTTCAAATTCTTTTTGAATTGAGCCTATAACTCATTATAGTATTGCCCAGTAATCATGTCCTTTTTCTAAAAAGTCAATGCGCACAACACCCTTCTCATTCCAGTTTTTACCTTCTTTGGAGCAGATTTGCCAAAAGCAACCATTATTTTGATTCTTGTTTGGTTTTCGGGGTATAATAATGAATCCAGATCTTATCGACAGTGACAACTCAATGCTAAAAATCCTTGGGTTTTGCTTAAATACCTCTAGACACAGCTTTGAATTTGAAAGCTGCTCCCGCTTGTATACTGAGCAACTTGGATTGACAACTTTTTCATTTCCAACTTATCATGCTAAATATAAATTGCTGTTCCCATCAATACACTTGTGGCCACTGCCAATTTGCAAACTTTTATCCAACAATCATGGACTTTTTCAATGATTTCCTTAGTAAACATACCTCTGGCAATCCTGACTGCTTCTTGTCAAAAACGGATGCTTGACAACATTTAAAGACATTGAACCAGGCACTCATTTTTTTTTATTATTATTATGTGTGTTATTACAATATATTATCTTGGCTCTTTCAAATTTCATAATGTATTATAAAAATATGTAATGAAAAATCTGTTGAACTATAAAAAATAAAGGTCTGTTAATTTTTACTTTATACTTTATTCCTCAAAATCTAAAATTGCCCTCCACCAACACTCCTATCCCATTATTCCTCTATTATAGAGATAGTCTCCTAATCACTCCGAACATACTAATAATATACCTACATTATAAATATAATTATATGGCATTTGTGATAAAAGATTCATAATGCACAATTATTTTAGTAGGAAATCACACTTTTCTTTTAAATATAAAATACAAGTTTGTGCTTTTACTACTAGTACCTAGCTCAACAAACATATTAGAATGACAATAGGGACAAATATGCACTCATCTGCCCCCCCCCCCACCAAATTATGACCATGTTATAAATCACCACATGCTTTAGACCATGTGAACAGACTAGGTATATTTTGTTCTTAAGCACCCTGTAATATTTGTAGATAACAGTGTCTAAAGTGAAAGATTTACAGCACTAAGGCTACCTGCAAACAATTTAATACTTAGTAGCACTGAAACAATGTATGTTTGTTGCTTCAACAGTATAAAAATGCAGAAATGACTTTGTAAAGTACTAATTTCAAATGACTTTTGAGATACCAGGTAACTACAGTGTGCCCATAACCTGGTAACAAAGTCAAGTGTTAGGTAATGGCTAAAGCTATTTCATTGTTGTACCGAACGAGATGGTTAAGACTCGCGTTATGAAGGTCCCGAGTTCGATTCCCGTCGACCGTCCATTCTGACCTTAGGTTTTTCGTGGGTTTTCCCGATCGGTAGGTGAATGCTGTGACGGTTTCCTAATGTACCACGATTCCCTTTCATTGTTTTGTTTTTTGTTTTTTTTTCAGGGGTGCTCCTAGGTGTCATGGTATATGGTAAAGCCGGACAGATAGTGCGGATGCTTGCTCAAAGGAAAGAGTATTCCCATGGACACTAGAGAACTACTTGGTTTTTGACAGGTCCAGTAGTGGGGCTGGTCTTTGAGCCTGAAAAACTAATGGACGTTCTTGTGGCTTGTAACCACATGTGGTTCCTTTACTTCCACAATTGATATCCCTAAGTCGCAGTGAACGAGATGTCCCGCTCTTTTGCTACGTTGAGTATTTTGCTTGCAGTTACGGGAATCTGGTTAGGCTCGCCTGTAGCGTCCATAGTTCGCGTTCGGGAGATCGCCAACTCAAATCTGCCCAATAAATCTTGGGTTTTTCCTCCCTCAGTAAATATCGAATTGGATAAACAATATCTTGATCCAGCTTCAACTCCTAGTTTTTAGAAGTGCAACTTAGTATTAAACAATGGAAACATGAGTAGATCGCAGTTCCACCAATAGAAAAAAAAAAACAACAACACTGCGCAGTTATGGCAATCTGTCTGGCGCTAACTGAATTATGTGTTTCTAAGAATCTACAGATAAATGTCACGCTAAGCACCTCTCCAAGAATACTGGTTAGGTATTATCTTAATACGTATATAAAATAATGTAACATGTTTTAATGAACATGCAGTAATTCTACAGTTTTTATCATCCTATTCCCCTATATACTAGTATGGTTGTGTCTTTCGATGGTCCGTTACAGGATGTGCAAAACTTACATACGTGCCTATATAAAATTTAGCAATTATAAAAGATCTCATAACAAAATGTTTTAAGGATGGAAACCAGCAGTCAGATACTGATGTAGTTCATAATGCCCTTACTTAGTTCATCCTCCTCATATGTAGGACTTACACATCTAGGGTCAGAAACCTGTTGACGAACAGACGAACATTGAATCAGAGAGTGAGAGCCTAAAACGGGGGATCAGCCTGAAGCCAAGGTTCTATGTGAGTGAGGAAGATGATATAAAATGAAGTTGAAATGGATTAAATGGAAAAATGGCGGGGGACGCCAGAAAACCCGGAGGAAACCTGCCTAGACGCCGCTTTGTCCGCAGAAATCCGATATGCGGTCCACTGGGATCGAACCGGGTCCACCTTGGTAAGAGCGATCTACCAATTGGCCGCTTCAGTATGTAGTGACGGACTGTTCAAATCACTGATAGTGCTATACCTGTTCGTATTATTAAACGTTTGTTTCCACTGTTTTTGCAGTAATACTCTTCAACAGTAGACTCGACAACCACTGCGTGTTTCTACGAGACGTATTACCTGCCTGCTTGGAGAATGTGCCACTTGCGATTTGGCTGCACATCCATATTGTTCTAACATTTGGCGCAAGGTAGCTTGGGTGTGCAGAACAGTAACATCTGTGATTTTTTTCCTTTGAGGTGCCATGAAGAAAACAGCTATCGATACGCAGTTGAAACGAACACATTCTAGTAGCAAAACGGCTGCAGCAGAAATCATTACTGTTTTCTTCATGACACCTCAGAGGAAAAAAATCGCACTTGCTGCGCCCATTTCTTACTTGTCACAATGTCAACGGTGCTGTGTATGAACGTTAATCTCTACATTCAATTATTATTATTATTATTATTTATTTGATTTTAAACAATATACTATTTTGAATTTGACGCCTGTAGCACTTCTGTGACCCTCAAATTCCTAAACGTATGCTTCATTTTGAACATATATTTCTTTTTTTTTATTGTTCCATTTGTATTACCCCCTTTAATATTTGTGACTATATCGGGGCTTTAACTTGTGAAGCAACTCCCTGATTGTAGGTTCTTTAACGTTGGATTTTAAAGTTATTTCTGTTTTCAAACAACGCATTCGGTTTCACACGCATACTTCCAGACTCTGTGGAGGATAGACAATGCTTCTGATTAAAAATAAATTCCCGCCCCAGTCGGGAATCGAATCCGGGGCCTCCAGGTGAGAAGTTAGCTCGTTGACCACTCAACTCATAAATTCTATGTACGTAATTTTCCCATGTTCTCTATTGGTAGCCGATGTCTGACCATACAATTCAGAATAGACTCACCGGTTAGTCATTGGATTGCTGGACTGTGAGAATTCAACCAGTTCTATCTCTGGCCAAGGAGCATGCCAGGATGCAGAATGGACGTGTGATGATTATGATGATGTGGTCAGCCAATCGTTTGTATAGGGAGTATTTCATAATCCTATCGCTTTCGTGCACATGTATACTCGCTGCAGAGTATGTTCCTCTCCACTTTGCAAACTTCCAGAAACCAAATAAACAGAAAGAAAATTCCTATTACTTTCTCTACACCTACTATGTACATAGCGTACAGAGAAGGTTTTGTATTGTACCAAGAAATTCGATACCGAGATTTCACCGGAAATATATGTTTTGGGTCCGCCTAAAAAAAAAAAAATAAAATAAAAAAAAAACATTTTTGGAAAAAGGTGTGTGTGTGTGCGTGCGCGCGCGTGTGTGTGGGAGGGCAGCATAGCTCAAAAACGAAAATTCCGTTAAATACCAAACTTGGTATTAAGTTCAGTAGCTTCCAAGGATGCAACATGAAGGTTTTCAAGAAACCCCCCACCCCTAACTACCCTTTAGGGTAAGCGGGGCCAAAGGTGCGCAAGGGGCAAAGATCCGAATCTAATGCTTTCCTATTTCTGAAGTGTAGTGTGGCGGCCCTGCTCCTTCAGTTGAGAGCTGTTATGGCGGGAAGTGTCCGTGGTGTTGTATTGTTGATTTGCGGTTTAAAGCTTTAGAGATATGAGGTAAGTTAGTTTTTTGGAACTTTTGATCTAAATATTTATAGTGTAATTGATAGTGTTCTGTCTACTATAACAAACACTAAAATAATTACCAATACTTCGTATGTAAGTACATAATCTAACTCACTCTTTAGCTTAGTTGTTATTTTTTCAAGTTGCATACATGGCAGCTGATACAAGAAGTTCAAAAATCGGCGCCACGGGGCAAAGATCCTACACATTTGCTGGGGCAAAAGTCCGCATGCGTACCTTTGCCCCAAACGTTTGTTTTTACTTTCTTCGGTTTTAATACTTAACGCGTAGGTTTATTTATCATATTTGATGCACCCTAATTTATAGTTCACTATTTCACGTCAACTGATTCAGTATTAGTTAGACTAGTTAAACTTCATTTTACAGAAACTACGAGAAAAAAATGTCCTCCACGCCGTTGTCTTCTAAAACGTTAGAGGAGGCTAGAAAGCTAATAGAAAATGGATCTTCCATTAGAAATGCAACTGCAGGACTTGGATGTACTGAATCCACATTACGTAAAAGACTTAAAGCAGGCTATGGAGTGGCATCATTGGGGCGTTTCAAGAGAGTATTTTCTGAGACAGGAGAAACTGAATTTGCGGAGCACTGTATCAATCTGGATTCTATGTTCTATGGCCTTACGTTTAAACACTTCTGACATTTGGTATACCGGTTTGCCGAAAGTAATGGCGTCATCCATCCATTTAATAATGAAAACCAATTGACAGGGGAAGTTTGAGGCAACCGGAGAAAATCAGTATCGGAAGGATAATGGGATTCAACAAAGCACAAATGGAGCTTTATTTCAGAAACTGGAAACTTTGCCGATCTAAATACAATTTTCCGCCCCATCGAGTCTATAATGAAGACGAAACAAGAATACAAACTGTACCGGGAAAATTACCGAAAAGTGTGGCAAGAAAAGGTAAAAAATGTGTAAGTAAGGCAGTTGCAGCCGACCGAGGCGAAACCGTTTCTGTGGCTTGCTGCATGAGTACCACAGGAACATTACCTATCGCCAATGTACACCTTCAAAAGGAAAAGAATGAAGAATTTATGCCTAACACGATCACAATGATAATTGTGATGATTCTGATATAGTAAAACATTATACAAATTAATAATGACACTAACTGATAAATACTGTAACTCTCCTTTAGTCTGTTATAATTATAATAATTTCTTTTTGTGTCGGAATTTTGCCCCGTAACTATAGGATCTTTACCCCAGGCCTGGGGCAAAGATTCATTTTTTTTCATTTCTAATATTTTGTTAAATATAATTTTAACACATCATGCAACCAATCTTGAACTTATTGTATCGTGTAAAGTATGCTCCTAGGTGTATTGTGTAAAAATTTCATTGTGATGTAACCAGAATAGCAGAAGGGAAAAATAAAAAAGCGTTAAGTGCGCACCTTTGCCCCCGTCTACCCTATATGGAAGAAATTTCGAAAATTTTGTTTTTCTCAAAACTGGCTCTAACGATTCTGAATAAAATCTTTTATATCTAAGATATTTACATGACAAATAAAATGTATATCTTGAATTTTCTGGAAATAGCCTCTGAAGACCTCTTTATTCTGGATGATTTTTATTGAATTTTGCACAACTGGTAAACCGTAAGAGACAAACACTTATTACACAAAACATGTAGATCTCGATAAAACACACAATTTATGTCGTACACATTTTTTTCGTGAACTTGGCCGTTTTTGAGATATTCTTTGATATTGATTTCAATCCCATAGCAACCACATTTTAAAACATTTGACTATCGGTTTAGCCTAGTGTATTACTTTATTTCCCTTTTACTTACAAGAAACTAAATAATAATAATACCGTTCCTGTTAAAGTTTTAGCACGAAATAGATAGAAGAATAAGCTTATAACAATAGTTTGTTATAGAGATGTAGAGAAAACCATGTGCATGGAACGCACAAGATTTTTTTTTAAATTGCAGACAGAATAGACACTCTTACAGTAATGTTAATTAAAAAAAAAAAAAACAACTGATGTGTTTCACTCACGACTTTCTCTACCTGTCCTGCAAACAAACTATTCTTGCGAAAGGTTCTTTTATCTACGTCATGCTAACAGAGATAACCATATATATAATTGATCTTATTTCTTGCTTCCTTTTAAGCAGAAGGGAAATGCGGTAATACACTACGCTAAAGTGATAGTCAAATATTTTAAACACTGGCCACTTTGTGAACAATTGAAGTTCGGTTCTCTTTGGATGGCCAGGAGTAACACAAAAGAGAGCCGAAACTAAAAATGACTTCCCGTTTCAGAAAAGTTTTAGTTTAAAATTGAAAACAATAACAAGGAATATCTCTGAAATGGTTAATTCTACAAAAACGTATATAACATAAATTGTGTGTTTTAACGAGATCTACAAGTTTTGTGTGGTAGGCAAGTTTTTGACTGTCTCTTAGGGTTTATGTAAAATTCATGCAGAATGAAGAGGTCTTCAGAGTGTATTCCTAGAGGGTGTTTGTCATGTAAATATTTTAATATGCGGCATTTTAATTTAAAACATTAGTCATTTTTGAGAAAAACATTTTCAAAAAATGTCCAGGTAAAAGGTACTGCCAACGCATATATTTGGCATTGAAGTCTGCGGCTAGATGACGGGATGTAGAGCGAGTACGGCTAGGTAATCATTTAGTGTGAATTTTCTTTGGGGTAGGTGGTAGAGATTTCCGTTCCGCCTTGGTCCACACAAATAGCCGCGGCCTCAAGAGTTTGAAGCGGTAGGAACTGGGTAGATCTGTGTACATGAACAACTCTTAGAAGGAAACAGTATTTAAGATTGGTGAGGTAACCATCGTATGATCAACGTTTCTACAGGAGATTGGCTGAATTAAAACAAATACCCTTCATAATGTGTTAGCATTAAATAGAAGAATAAGCTTATTAACAATAATTTGTTACAGAGATGTAGAGAAAGTAATGTGAATGGGGCACTTCAGATTTTTTGCTCATTTTCTGTTTATATATATATATATATATATATGTATATATATTTCATTTTCAAACTTTTTTATATTTAAATTAAAATAAAACTACAAAATCATCCGTTTTTAAAAAATTAAACATAAACAAACTAGAATTCAGTGTAAATAGCTCGTAACCAGCTATATCTAATCAAAAACATTTCTAGCACTACATTCCCTATTTGGCCGCTGGCAATTATTCTGCCAATATCCAGTGCATTCTCTTATAACTAAATTAAACTTACAAGTGTATTTTACTATATACGTGAACTAATGTAACAATTGTTTTAAATATATCTAACAATTATTTTCTCTCTGCTTTTTTTAAAAATAATTATATGGTATTTTATTACTAATATTTATTTAAACTATTCCAAAACAGTTTTTTTTTTCACTCGCCTTTATTTATATATGTTCTTACTGTTTCTCATTTATTTTAGTTATTCACTTCACTCACATATGATTCCATTTGTATTACTCCTTTCACTCCCTGTAAAATGTCACTCACTTAACATAGTTTTACTCATTTAAAATCAAAATCAATTTGCTGCTTTAAACTTTCTACTATAGGTACTAAAGCTGAAAAAACTCAAAACGTTAGTATAGGGTATTTTTGATACAATTCTATGTATTTACGCTACAGCTTTTTCGTTGCAACATTCCTTTAGATTTTTATCAACATACACACGTTGATATTGCTCGTATTTCCATATATAGTTCTCGCAACAAAAGCAGTTTGCTAATCGTAAATAAATATAAGCCATTCATAATGTTTCATGTGACAAGCGAACGCCCAATTTCAACTGATAACGAAAACACGATATGTAAACGATGAATTTAATTTACAAAAGCTAAAATTTGTTCATAAATACTGTTTGTTACACAATCTGTGGACGTATCTTACACTGACTTATTGCACTATGGCATTTTCACCAGGCTATTAGAGTTAGACGGCCTTTTTTACTACTTACTGCACCACAGGCAGTGGACTCTGGTGATATATGCACTGAAATGATATTTGGAAAGGAAGTTGGGAAGGAAACGCGCAGGCTTAAATTAGGGTGCCTCCCCGGTATCGCGGATCTCCCGTTCACTAGTCGGTGCATTAACGATCTTCGACTGTCTGTGTCCATGTACTAGAGCATCCCCAACTTATCTTTGAAAATCTTTTTTGCGACGTGGACAATATTCAGCCCATGCTCCAAATCATAAGTGCATTGCGAGTATCTTACTGTAGGAACTCTGGGCTTCTTTGCATTCTCTGAAGAAAGCAGCCAAGGTAACAAAGATAGTAATGCCGTCATGAAGTGTCATCCAAAGTAATTGAAGATCGTGATAAAACACTCATATCCAGAGCATTACATCGAGCAATCTAATCAGTGACACTTATAAATTTCACTTTATCTTATTCTCCGATGCACTTAAGTGATTACATAGTCATAATTTAAATACACATAATATTTAATACTATGTACATAAAAATTATAACAGTTACGTAAGTGGTGAGTTAAAACGTCATTTCTTCGAGAGCAATTCACATAGAAGAATTGAATTGCGCTTCGTTATGAAAATCTCGAAGCGATCTTAATCAGTCACGACTTCAAGGCTACATATAAAGGCATCATCATAACGCACTGTCCAAGTATACAAACAACACAGTCTAATAAATAAGTGTTTAAAATTTCAGAAATCCAATTTAGGGTAAGTGTATTGGGTAAGGGAAAATTGGTTTACGAACTGCTTTAGAATGGAATGGGGGTGGATTGGTTATGGAAACGCAACTCGCCAAAAGATTTTGGTAGATGGTTGTAACTAGAGGACGTACGAAAAATTCGCCTTCCGATGTTACACAACAAATTGCAATACTGGGATCTATGATTGCTGTCTTTTCTGGCAAATCTGCCAGTTTATTTCCAAGAAAATAAGGGAGAAAAGTATCTTGCCGCTTTGTTGAAAATTGAAAGAGGTTGGTATGAAATAGGGTTATGATATAACGAAGAAACAAAGAAAGAAAAAAAAATAAAGATCCGGGTTAGAATGATTTAGATTACGAATATGGAAAATTAAAGAGAATAAGAAAATCTGGAGCACGATTTATATTCATTGTGCAGTTGTAATGAAAATTCGACATCCTATTTTAACCAGGAGAAGTCAGCTAATTAAAGAAAAATGGGTAAGGTTAACTTCTCGTGCAGCAGAAAACAATCGCAAATATGAAATTTAAGAGAATATTGGTATTGAGTTTAAAATAATGTGTATGGATAATAAACACATTTTGAATACTAGTAATTGGCTCAGATTATTTATGGACTTATTTAAATTGCATAATAATCAGGAGTTGTATTACTTGATGTCCTTACTATTGTAAAGGTGTTTGTTATTAGGGCAGATTTACATTGCCTGGGATACAGCCAGGGTTGAAATCAAGCGATGAAAATTAATAATTTTGCAATTACTTAGTACTTGAATAAATATACTACATACATGTCATGCTTAATAATAAACTAAAATAAACCTTAATAAGCCAATAATATGATTCCTTATTATGCCCTTCAAACTAAGAAAAGCGCTCTTCGACGTCAATATGTTATGGGCTGTCAGTTATATCTCAAATTCATTTTTCTCCAAGCAGAGATAGAGCACATAAATAAGTTTTTGTATGATTTGAGATTAAAATGCAAGACATCTCCTGAAGATCCTGTGCTGCCGCAACAGCACAACCATAGGCGTTGCTCCACGTCATGTTAACGATGTCGAGAGTGACGTGGCTAGAAATTATCTAAAGTTAGAAGTCCCTTCCCCTCTCTTGTACTCCGTTTTCTCAAGCTATGAAATAAGAAATATTTTCACTTGCAGGATTAAATCATACGTCTAACCTTAGTGATATGTAGCCTATTTTCTTTCGTATCTGTAGATACGCTTAGATATGAGTATCATCAGATCTTTCTATTACAGCCTCCAACAGACTACTCAATAGATTTTTTTTTTTGGTTCGTGACGTACATGATTCACATTATCGTTTTAAATAGGATTGAAATATGTTAAAATGCCACATTTCTAAAGACAGATGAAATTTGTTTATATCTAT
Source organism: Hymenopus coronatus (assembly GCA_030762935.1). Taxonomy (NCBI): domain Eukaryota; kingdom Metazoa; phylum Arthropoda; class Insecta; order Mantodea; family Hymenopodidae; genus Hymenopus; species Hymenopus coronatus. The sequence continues at coordinate 38,471,501 of CM060897.1, forward strand.
CAGCTACTTTCTAATGTTTTACGAATTGTTTGCTGTATAGTTTGCTCGATTTGCTGTAATAGTTTGCTAATTAAATCATCGTTTAAAATTGTTGTGAACACCTATAAATATATTTCAAGAGGGAACATTTCCGGGCAATTATATTTTACAATTTTAAATCGTTAACGGCTAAACAATGTGAAAATCTAATCAGTGAGCTGACTTCTCACCCGGAGGTCCCGGGTTAAATTCCCGGCTGGGGCGGGGAATTTTTCTTTAATCAGAATTATTCCCTATCCCCCATAGAGCCTGGAAGTATGTATGTGAGAGTGAATGTGTGTGTATGTGTGCGTGCGCGCGCGCGCGTGTGTGTGTGTGTGAGGAAAATAAAACGATTTAAACCCAATGTAAAGAACCTACAGACAACGAGTTGTTTTAATGCAAAGTCCCCGATATGACCTTAGGTGTTAAAAGGGCTATATAAATGAAACGATTATAAAAAAGCTGATGTGTTCCATTCACATGACTTTCTCTACATCTGTACAATACATTAATGTTAAAAAGCTTATTCTTCTAATTACTTAGAGCTAATCAAGAAAAATTTAGCAGAAAGGGCCTTATTACTTGCTTCCTTGTAAGGGAATACCAAAGGCTAAATCGATAGTCACCTCTTTTAAAAGCTGGTTTCTATGTGATTGAAGTTCCTTTGTTTGTATGGACAGGAGTTGACAAATTCCCATATGAGAAAAGTATGAACATTTTAAAGCTGAAACTAATAATAAAAAATGCCAACCTCACGAAAAAAATGTATATAATATAAATTCTGAGTTTTAACGAGCTCTACATTTTTATATGGCAAGTTTTTGTCTATCTCATACGATTTACCAATTATGGAACATTCCGCCAAATTCTTCAAGAATAAACATGTCTTCAGAGACTATTCCCAGAAAAATAAAGATATACATTTTATTTATCATGATATTTTAAATATAAGAGATTTTAATCAAAATCGTTAGTCATTTTTGAGAAAATAAAAAAGTTCCAAAAATTTTCCATGTAAAGGGTAGTTGAGGATGGGAGAATTTTCTTGAAAATCTTTGTGTGCATCCTTGGAAGATACCAAACTTAAATACCAAGTTTGGTTTTTAACGGTCTTTTCGTTTTTGAGCTATGCTGCCCACAGACACACACACGGACATTTTACTAAACATGCTTTTTTTTTCTTTTTTTATTCAGGGGGTCTCAAAACATATATTTCCGGTGAAATCTCAGTATCGAATTCTTGAGAGCAATACAATACCTTCTCTATACACTATGTACCTAGCACGTGTAGAGAAAGTAAAAAAAAAAAAAAAAAAAAGTGAAAATCGGCTTGGAAACATTTGGTGAAGAAGCCAATTTATATTTGCTATGAGTCGTCCTCCGTGGTTTAGCCTCCACTTTCCAAGGTCGCGGGTTCAAACCCGACGGAGGGAGATGGGGGGAAGGCGTAAAAATCTTTCACGTGGCTTCCTTCGGAAGGAAACTAAAGCTGTTGGTCCCGTGTCGTAGATTTAGGCACGTAAAAGAACCTCAAGCCTGTTAAAGAGGCCACTGAGCAAAATTAAGCGGCCTTTCACGCCCGACATAGAATGGGACGCTAAGAACCACAGCAGTTAAAGAGTAGGTACCCATAAATAAAACTCAACTAATTTGGTACAACGAATTCAAAATATATAAGTTTTTCTTAGTGGTGTATATCGTGAAGGACGCCAAGAGCCGCTGTTACTGATGAAAAGATTGCCGCTGTTCTAGCAAAGCTTGAAGAAGATCGATGGACATCTTTTGAATTTATTAGGTCGACAGTGATATGTCACATCCGAAATATTTTACATCATTAGATGTGAAAAACGTTGTCAGTGGAGTACAGGCCTCAAAAACAAATGGTGTGATTATATGTCTATTCTGCTGTCAATGATAACCTAGAAGTTGAGCGCCCTTAAGCCCCCCCCCTATTCTACCGTTTTTGAAACCAGTACTTTTAGCGCTAGAGCTTTATACATTGTTTTCTTTCTTCTTTTTTTTCGTAGTATATAAACATATGTATACATGTATATCCCTTGACAAGTTCTATTTTCAGTGGCTTCCTGGCCTAAACAAACTTACAGAATGCTTTCTAATCTAATCTACTCCACATAAGATTGTTAAGCTCACGATTAAAAAAAAAAAAAAAAAAAAAAATACAATGCATTGATTGGTGCAGAAAAACTAGGAGAAAATAACAAGGCGGTTGGTTTGGAATATCGTTACTGGTGATGAATCTTGAATTTAGTGTTATATCCTAAAAATAGTAAGTCAATTAGCTCAATTGATCTTACAAAACCTAAGCCTACGAAATCTCACGAATTCGCAATAAAGAAGATAGCAAGAAGACGGCTGCTCTTTTTAATTTCTCTACACATACTATGTACATAGCGTATATAGAAGGTATTGTATTGCACCCAAAAATTCAATATCGATATTTCACCGAAAATATGTTTTGAGACCCCCTGAATCTAGAAAAAACATTTTTAGAAAATTGTCCACGCGCGCGCGTGTGTGTATGTATGTATGCATAGCTCAAAAATGAAGTCCGTTGAATACCAAACTTGATATTTAAGTTCGGTATCTTCCAAGGGTGCGACACGAAGATTGTGAAGAAACCCTCCCACCCCCAACTTTTGTTACTGATTTCAGTTTTAAAATACTTAAGCTTGTCTCACACGGGAACTTGTCAACTTGGCCACGCAAAGAAACGGATTTCAATTCCATAATAACCACATTTTAATACATTTGACTGTCAGTTTAGTCTAATGTATTCCCTTCATCTCTTCTACTTATAAAGGAACTAAAGGCAATGCCTCCAGCATGCAGCTCTAATCTTGTGATTTATTTTTGTTTCCAAAAATTAATGATAAAATGAGTGAATCACTTTTCCGCCATCACAGAAGCAGTGGAACATTATACAAACCTGGTTTATGAAGCGTCTCATGAAGAATGGCATCATTGCTTTAAGGACTGGTTTCATCGAATTAAAAAACAAAAAAGTATTGATGGTAATATTTTGAAAAGTCATAACATTACGTAATTTTTAAAAACTAATCCTTATTTGATTTTCTAAAATAATTCAATTCGCTTTAGTAACAGTGGAAATCTCCCGAAAATGCCTGTTTTGTAGCTGCCTGCTTTAATTTTTTGGATTGCAAGAAACTAGTGCTACCAATAACACAGGAAACAGTGTGTTTTTATTAATAGACGCCAGCGACAGCGAAGCTTTGAAGAAGAAGAACAAACATATATATACTTACTTTCTCTACATGTACTACATACATAGTGTATAGAGAAAGTATAGAATTGCACCCAAAAATTCGATACCGAGATTTCACCAGAAATATGTTTTGAGACCCCCTGAATTAAAAAAACATTTTTAAAAATATGTCCGTATGTGTGTGCCTGTGGGCAGCATAGGTCAAAAACGAACATTCTATTAATTACCAGGTTTGGTATTTAAGTTAAGTTCGAAAATTTTGATTTTCTCAAAAATGTCTCTAACGATTTTGATTAAAATATCGTATAGGTATTATAAACATTTACCTGGCGAAACAAATGTATACCTTATCTTGAATTTTCTGGGAATACCCTCTTTATTCTGGATGAATTTTGCATAACTAGTAAACCATAAGAGACAGCAACTTACTACACAAACATGTAGATCTTGTTAAAACACGTAGTTTTATGTTATATACATTTGTATGTAGAGTTGATTGTTTCTGAGATATTTCTTGTTATTGGTTTGAGCTTTAAAATCTTTTCTCATACGGGATATGTGAACCCCTGGCCATACCTACAAACAAAGGAATTTCAATCACATAGCAACCCGTTTTTTTTTTTTAAGGATTTGATTATCGTTTTAGCCTAATTTATTCCCTTATTTCCCCTATATTTACAAGAAAGCAAATAATAAGACAATTTCTGTTAGTGTTTATATCGATTGGCATGACATTTGTTACAGAGATGTAGAGAAAATCATATGAATGGAGCACATCAGATTTTTTTTTAAATCAAAGTGCGCTCGAATGAGCATACAGCTCTGGAATATTGGATCTAAGTATACTAAAGTTTATTTTCGCCTCCCGCTTATGTGTCTCGTAATTCCATAAATTTGTTTATAATATTATTTCCTTCATATTAAGGGTATAAATGAATATATGTATATTATAAGGTTCGGTGGTAAGTGCATGGTACTAGGTGTTCATATTTTATTAACAAACCATATCCAGAAATCTTAGTTTACATGTTATCTGAAATATGGAAGAGGTAAATTGTATAGATCATAAAAGATAGGACAAAAATAAAAAAAGCAAACTGAAGTACTAAAAGTAAATAACTTTTTAATCGACAGCTGAAGGTGATCAAAATGGCTACTGCCAACTTCGATACATTTTGTATATCGCTGGTGATGTCGACTCTTGGACAGAGTTTAAACTAGGGTGCAAGGCGTGTCTGCGGACGTTTACAGGTGTTTGTTAGGGCACAAGCCGCCTGTTTTATTTAAATGCCTCTTCAATCTAGGAAACATGATTGGGCTGGGTGACGCTTGTTGGGGCACCGTTGTTGACAGAGCCGGTAAATGTATCATATTTCTTCGGGAGATGAGAAGCTACTCAGTGTAGTCTACTTTTGCGGTCAAGGCCACCATTGTTCATTCCCATTTGAAAATAGTCATACAAATGAACTAAACATAATATTACTGTAAACGCTACCATTAGCTGCAATTATGTTGAACTCTGTGAGTTACGTAACAGCTGGTGCACTACCACTGGTAAACAATTCTTAATTAAGAATGCGAAATCTACTGCGTGTCATGGAGTTTATTGTTTCTGTGCTTGCCCCTTCCCGTTTAGGGGGATCGAGCACGTAAACAATAGTTTCTGGATATATTTTATAAATAAAATATGATCTCATGGACACGTCTATCTACCACTGGACCTTGCAATATAGTATATCTATATACCCTGTAGTAAATATTTACTTGTTACAAATTGAGGGGGTCAGCGCAACAGTGGTCTAACCCAGAAAAATATTTGCATCACACTAATAAAAATTAATAGGTATGTCTCAACATTATGTTAACAGTACTCAATGTGTTGTGTAATAATCTGGAAAAGTGTCAGTGAACAATCGGTTCGATTAAAATTAGGTTTTTGTTATTCTCAAAGAAATCAGGTGTGCTTAACTGAGTTAAGCTCCATTTTTTAAAAAAGATGGGTTAGACCACTGTTGCACTGACCTCAATTGAAATCATAACGGAAATAGCAACTATACTTCAATGGTTATTTTGGATATGTTTACCAACTTAAAGTAAAACGTAGCATAGGAAATTACAGGTTAAAACAGATCATTACTTCAAAACAGATACAAATCACAGAAAATTTTGTTTCTACTGTGAAGCCTTGTAAGTGTTTTAAAACATTGTGCAGAGAAAACATTTACGTAAGAAAAAGGCTCATTTATTACTATAATTTGATTCTCAAAGCTTCCTAATACAAAAAAAAAAAAAAAAATTATCACATGAAGTAGTGGGTTGGGACACGATGGTCAGTGGGGTTTTTAATTTATTTTTTTAATTCTATTATTATTTTTATTATTATTACTATTATATTTTTAATCTTTGTATGGAACCGGTGCCCACTTAGAATAGTGATTCATTTTAGTTACTATAGGTAGAGGCCTGTAGATCACGAAGCCAACGTTCAAACTGAGCGAAGCTTGGTGCTGACCCCATCATCTTACTGGGTAATCGTTCATCTGCCTTGCGTCAGTTAGCGTGAGCTAGATTCATAGGAAAAGGTTCAAAAGAACTGTAGAATCACAGATTTAACATTTTATACTGCGTCAAATAGTTAACTTGCTAGATATGTATATCTGGATCTATGCAGGGAATAAATACGGAAAACACGAAGGATAATGTGATAATCAAGATTGCTTTCGAGATCAATAAAGACGTTAGATTATCCTTATTGCACTAGTATTATATTATACGCTGTTAGGAAATACTTTAAGCGTCATCACAACCTTTAAGAAGAAACTGCTGAGTCAGGTATTGAAATTCAGTTTTGTTCATAGACGCTCTTTAACAGCTGCGATTGGATGACCACGACTCCCCAACATGAATAATAATTAATAAGTATTAATTATAGTATTCATTTATTTTTAACACCATTCAGTGCTGCTATTCAGTCTGGCGCTGTTTCTTTGTGTCTATTTTAACTCTCATGGATTCGAAAAAACGCAAAAACACAACCACTGTCTTCGTGATTCTTAAAAAGGAGTTTAAGATTAGGATTATACGCGGACGGGGCCCCCAGGACACTGGGGCAGAGCAGTGGACGTAGGCCCTTGTGGCCCCTTGCCTTTTACGTGCTCCCAGGGAGAGACACGCGAAGGTCAACCAGATGCGGATAACAATGGGCGTAAGCATGGACAGGGTTCTTCATAATAAATACTTTACGTTCATGAAGGCTGTGATGCAATAAAGACGCAAGAATACAGCAGGATTTACGATGAACTTAAGTAGTGTGAATTTGCTTAATGCGACATAACGTGAAAGTCTAACACATATTACATGGAGCTATACTGAATCCGCTCTAAAAACACAGTTTTGTATTACTCTGCGTGAATGTGCACAGCATATGCATCAATAATGCGATAACTGCTCAGTTCCAGTAAACTGGATGGTTTTCCAAATTGCAGTGAAAATGCAGCGTATTGCAATGAAAGCTTTAAGCGTATCGGGCGAGTAAGACAGCTTAATTTTGTTGAGAGGTCTCTATCAGGCTTGAGGATCTTATATGTACTGTAAATCTATTTCACGGGACAATCGCTTTACTTCCCTTCCGAAGTAAGTCATGTACGAAATGCACTACGAGGTGCTGCTACGGAAATAATTGCTGATGGAGTATCTCACCCAATAGTCGATTATGTGTCCTATTACCCTCATGCTCCAATCACATCTTGTGGTGTGGAGCGAAGTTTTTCACATTATAAAGCCTGTTTACGTGCCAATCGGAGACGATTCACATTTGAGACGTTACGAATACATGTTGTACATTGTAATCTTGAGAGAAAATGAAACGGATACTGATGACTTGTTGCACAACAGCAATTGAATGTATGAAAATATTAAAATTGTTAGTTCCCGTAATCAGTGGTATTTATGTTTACCACTCACCCAACCTCAATCGACCTCCACTGCTAATGAAGATATCACAGTCTACCATGCAATCATTACTCCATTTTCCTTTGATTAGTACCACTACGTACACACTGCATTATCAACACGTCACAACTGTATTCGATTCTACGCCAACTTCGATTCTGTCTCGCTATCGGTCACCAAGATGCTATCCCTAATTATCACCAAATAGTGAAATATTGCTGCCTCGGTAATGTGGCGGTAGTGTGTCTGCCTCACATTCAATAGGTCGCGAGTTCGAATTTCACTTAAGATCTACTTACCCTGGGTTTTCCCTTACCCTGAGAAGATGAATGCCGAGTAACTATAAGCTCCATAGACTCCGAAATCATTTGAACATAATTTTATCGATTCCATACATCGTTCGATATAACCAACCAGGTTAAAGGAACGTTAAACTAATAAGGAACAAAGTGAAATATGTACAAGACTATTTAAGGTAATTTGTACGAAATCTATTTGTCACTCATTTTTACTTTCTCTACACGTACTATGTACATAGTGTATAGAGAAGGTATTGCACTCCACCCAAAAATTCGATACCGAGATTTCACCGGAAATATACGTTTTAGGGTCTCCTGTATAAAAAAAAAAGGATTTTCAGAAAAAGGTCCGTGTGTGTGTGTGTGTTTGTGTCCGTGTGTCTGTGAACACGATAACTCAAAAACGAAAATTCGGTAAAATACCAAACTTGGTATTTAAGTTTAGTATCTTCCAGGGATGCGACACGAAGATTTTGAGAAAAATCCCCCACCCCAAACCACCCTTTACATGGAACTTTTTTCGATTTTCTCAAAAATGGCTCAAACGATTTTGATTAAAATATCGTATATTAAAGACATTTACCTGACAAATAAAATTTATATCTTGAATTTTCTGGGAATAGATTCTGAAGAGTAGTTTATTTTGAATGGATTTTACGGAATTTTTGAATAATTGCTAAACCTTAAGAGATAGACAAAAACTTACTACACAAAAAATGTAGAGCACGTTAAAACACACAATTTATGCTAAATACATTTTTTTCGCGGAGTTCATCGCTTTTGAGACATTCCTTGTTTTTGGTTTCTGCTATGAAAAACTTACACTTTTCTCATACAGGAATTTGCCAACTGCTGTCCATACAAACAAAGGAACTTCAGTGGCATAGCAACCAGCTTTTTACTATCCCTTTAACCTATGGTACTCCGTTATTTCGCTTCTACTTGCAAGGAAGCAAGTAATATGACTATTTCTGCTAATTTTTTCTGATTAGCATGAAGTAAATAGAAGTATAAGCTTTTTAAGAATAATTTGTTGCAGAGATGTAGAGAAAGTCATGTGAATGGTACACATCAGATTTTTTCTCCATTAGAACGAAGTTAATAGAAGCATAAGCTGCTTAACAATAATTTGTTGCAGAGATGTACAGAAAATCATGTAAATGGAACATATCAGATTTTTATTTATAGCTTTATACTTCAAAATACGTTTTTATAGGCATTACATTATATCAAATATGGAGATATAAAATAATTAAGAGTTTAATTTTGAGGGACTGACATTGTTTACTCTTGACAAAATTACTTCAGATTGTAGAATTTTTTAAAACAGCAAAGAATGAATGATGTGCCGCACTGTGTTTTGCGCTATCCCATTGTATTGCTTTAGCCTGACGTGTGTCTATTTACCTCACCCTTTTTGCTTTCTGTTTAATGGCAACCTTACAGTCCTTTCATCTACAGTTTCTGAACATCTGGTAGCTTTAGCGGCTTCAATATTTCCTCATTAACACACATTTTATTTGAATAGTCTAAAGCATTCATTATTTTGCTTTTCTTCTTAGTTTACAGACATTTCGTCTCTTTCAGGCTTCTATAACTCCATAACTATAAATATTTATGAAAATACAAAGCAAATAACTTACATTACAAATCACATCCTTAAAATCTTATGCTATCCTTTAGCAAAAGCATATTATCTGCCTTCTGCTTCGCGCCTTTAGTTGAATAGATGGAGGATTATAATTTGTCATAATATATAATGCAAGAAGTTACAGGAGTCCGGCTTGTGTTAAAATCCTTTCAAACCTTTGTCAGCATGTTCTTGTAAACACAGTAACAAAGCAGTTTCACTGCCTCATATTAAAAAACACCCGAGGTCGAATTTCGGTTAGGATGAGTTATCCGGAGTTATTAAGGGTTTTACGGGGTTTTCCCTTATCATGAGAAGACGACTGACGAGTAATTTTATTTAATTCATCGTCCAATGTGACCTACCAGGTAAGACGTTAAAATAAATAAACTAAACGTTTTCTATTGCATATACATAACATTTTCCGAAATTCTTCGATAGAGAGTTCAAACTAAACAGATATTGTAGTTTACTCTAGCTAAGAAAAACAACATTGTTGCGTTCTAACCTTTAGTTTATTAGTTACTGCGTGATAAATATAGAAACAGCAAGTATCTTTTTTTTTTTTTTTTTTTTAACTGAAAAACACATTTGGGCCCACGGAAATTTAAAAGAATTTAAAGATGACGTAATCTGCCAAAGACAAATTTTCTGCATATCATGCGTTCAAAGCTAAAAATTATAACAAACGAATATTTACTTGGCGACAGCGCAACAGTAGAAAAGAAAGAAGCCAACGGCAATACGTATGCGTTAGATGGAGACAGAGATATTCCATTTAACCCAATTCGGTATTTCCAGTTGAGACAAGATGTCATCCATGCTACCACATGTAACTACTGCGGTTCTAGGTTGTCATTGATAATGCGCGCGAACTGACAACGGGGTTTAAGAATGCATGTATGTTTATCGATGCAAGTGTGCAAGAACTGTGTCGACAAATGTAGTGCATTCTTCTTGCTCGCCTCCCTCTCGTGATCAAACACTACGTAGTATACATAATACCTGGAGGCAATTTACACATATTCTTGGGTTGGAATACGGAGTGAATACACAAAAAGTAAAAGCTCTAAAGACTAAAGACCTCTATTGTTTTTTTGCTTTTTTTACGCAACTAATAAGAAATGGTCATTTCATTATTCGTATCCAGACGCGTAGCTCGACAATAGTTTTGGGTGTTGGAGCCCCTTTGTAAAAAGTAATAGCAAAATCCAATTTTAATTTTAATTAGTGCATCTGTGAATATAAAATCGATTTTTTAAAATATTTCGACTTAGGATTAATTCACATTTATCATTTAAATGTATAGATTGTATAAAATGGATTCATGTACACAATGTTTGTATCAAAATATCAACCTCATCTACGGCTCAGTCGTAAGAATCTCAATAGTAAGTAAACGCATCACTTATCGTTGCGTGAATAACTAATGTAGCAGCTTATCGAATAATTTTGTTATCATACATCTTGATTTTCTCTAACAGCCAGATAGCTGTCTGTACTCTAGGCATTTTACCCCAGAAGTCATAAAACATTACAAAATGAAACGTTGTTGTCGTGGATGGCGATGGAGGTGGTATGTGTACATTTTACTTCCCCTCTCTAGCTGCCCGACCGCGTGTTTATACAAATACCCTGAATCGCATCCGTATCTCATTCCTGCGAGTGGTTTCGACTGAAGCGGGCAGACTTGGAACATTGGACCCGAAACAAGCACTTGCGTTATCATGGTTAAACGGTAAGCTAGTCAAATACTAGGCTTAGTTTTTTTTTGTATCATATTCGTTAATAGAATTAGTTAGAACTTCTGGAGCTTCTCTGCTTGTCAAGTGAGTGACACAATATAAAACGCATTAGCTTTAAAGAACTAAAAGATTGATCTCTGTTGCATGCGAATGTGAGCATTACTACAAAATTCTAAATGCCGGAAAGTACTAATATAACGTCGGAACTTTCTATGCAGCACAAGTAAGAGTTCAACAGAAGAAAGCCATTTACAAAAATGTAAACGGGGTTTCATTAACATTGTCTCTTTAAATCAACGAGAACTAAAATTACGATTTGACAATATTGTCGCTGTTGATGCCTTTTTTTGTTATATTCACTTTCCTTATTCTTTCGGTCTTCATTTTTACTTTCTCTACATAGTACATAGGTAGAGAAGGCATTACATTCCATCCAAAAATTCCATACCAAGATTTCACTGGAAATACGCGTTTTAGGATCCCCTGAATAAACAAATAAAAAGGGCATTTTAGAGAAAGGTTCGTGTGTCTTGACATTTAAGTTCAGCATCTTCCAAGGATGCAACACAAAATTTTCAAGAAATTCCCGCCACCCCAAACTACCCAAAATTCAGATATTCTTAAAAATGATTAAAGATTTTGATTAAAAATACTTTATAACAAATATATATCTCGAATTTTCTGTTAATAAACTCTGAAGTTCTCATTCTGAACAATGACCATTCTGAATGTCTCATGCATCCCTGGTAAGCTGTAAGAGATAGATTAAGTTACTACATAAAACTGTGGAGCTCGTTAAAACACACAGTTTGCCAAGAACAATTTTTTTTTTGAGTTGACCATTTCTGAGATATTCTTTATTTATTTCAAACATTTTGCATACAGGAATGACATGCCTCGAGAGTGAATTTTAATCACATTAACAAGCTAACCTTTAAAATATTTTACTATTGCTTTTGCCTTGTGTCTTCCCTAATTTCCCTTTACTTATAAGAAACTAAATAACACAATTTCTGCTTCTGTTTACCTCATTATCATGAATAGAAAGTAATATAAGCTTTTAAGAATAATTTTTTACAGATATGTAGAGAAAGTCTAAACATGTCCTATTTTCAACGTAGTGTTAAATTGTAGTGTGGGACAAGAGAATAGCATACACCCTCCCTTTAAGTTGACCTCAACAACTGGTTATTAAACACAAATTAATTTAGAATGCATCAGTTTTTTTTCTACCACATACATTGTAGGTAGAGAAGGTATGTATCCTACCCAAAAATTTCATACCGATATTTCAACAGAAATGCATGTGAGGACCCATTCATGAAAATTACCTTTTTAGAAAAAAGTCCATGTGAACAGCCTAACACTAAAACAAAAAGTATACTAGATACAAACTTGATATTTTTTCTTACCATCTTCCATGGTTGCAATACAAAATTACCCCATCTTTTGCCTGGACTATTTTTCGAAAATTTTAATTTTCTTAAAAATGGCTAACGATTTTGAAGATTTAAAATATTTTCAAGACGCATTTAATGAGTATCTGGATTTTCTGGGAATAGTCTCTGTAGTTCTCTTCATTTTGTATGACTTTGGCATAACAGGTAAACTGTAAGGGGTGGACACAATTTTACTATACAAAAAATGTAGATATTATTAAAGCACACAATTTATCCAATACACTTTTTGTATTGGGTTAACCATTTCAAAAATAATTCCTTATTAATTTAACTGGCCTTGCAAAGAGAAATGAATATCTATATCACATAATAACCGGCTCTTTCACTTTAGCCTGTATGTACCTACAAGAAAATCAGTAATACAACCATTTTTGCTTATGTTTATCTTGATTAGCATGAAGTAGATAAAAGAATAAGCATTGTAAGTTTGAAAAAGTAGAAAAAGTCATATGATTATAACATCAGATTTTTTTTACTGAATGTTTTGTTTGGTTAGAATAATGTTCCAAATATGCTAATGTTTTCTGCCCTTAAGGGTAAAGGATTTAATATAACAAAAACATACTATGTTTAATGTATCCAACTTGTGCAACTTTATGAAATTTGGACACAGAAATTAAATATTTAATTAGTCCTAAACATTAATGCCATTCTCCCCTGTATTCCTAAATATATTTATTAAGTGCTTGAAAGATGATCAACTTGAATTAAGCTAAGGTAGAACTACAATGATAAAACAATCCACATAGAGATATTGCATGCACTAAATCATAATTCATATTTATTTGCACAATGATGCTTGTTATAGCAGAAATAAAAACGCTTATTATACCAATATCTTGGAATTCTTGCAGTGGCAGGTATTTGCCAGTATTACATTTTGTTCAAATGTATGTGTATGTAATGTTTACTAAATACAGATTCCCAGCAGCTGTTGTCTAGAAAAAATGAAACTATATTTTACTTTTTTACAACTTGCCTATAGTAAATAGGAAAATATTGCATTCCATGCAAGAATAAAATTTACCATAAATGTAAGTTTTGAGAACCCTTGAATAAAAGGAGTATTTTTAGAAAAAATGTCCATAAACACCCCCAAATAAGTTTCTTTTGTTTCATTTATACACCACTTTTAACTGCTGGAGAAGATAAGGATAAATTTTGGCTAGAGAAAGGAACCCCAGAAATCAAAGCCAGGAACCCCTCTCACAGTAAAGCCCTCTAAATTTCTTATATATTGGTTTGAGTTTTCAAATGCTTATTTTTTAAAGTGGTAGTCACTATTTAATTTTTTCTTGTGGTTATGAACAAAACAGAATTTCAAAGCCATTGCATAGCAATCCACATTTTAAAACTTCACTTTGGCCTATTGTAAGTATTCTTTAATACCTACGAAGAAATGTGTAGTAAAAGTTTATCTTTATTAAAAAGGAATACAGAAGAACAGGAGTTTTAGTAAATAGTTTGTAGAAGAGTGCTGAAGTCATATAAATGCAATGTGTCAGATTTTTAACTTAAATGTTCTCTATATCATTTTATTTATTTTAATTGCACAGAAGAATTATTAATTATGCTTTCAAAAACATAAACCTATTGAATTTATCTGTCATACTAAGGGCATAATCATTAATATAATACCCTTGTACATGATACAGTGTGATCCATATAAACCTGAACCATTTTAATGATCTCAGTGACTTAGGGAGAATCAACAATCATAGCAACAATTGATCAATGCCATCTGTTGACTATATTGATGATTTTTGATGGAAATTAAGAGCATTTTCATGGCATTGTGCCATATGAATACCTTGATTACTGGCTCAATCGACACAGCAATTTATTTGGAAAGTTCACTAGACTTCTTCCTACATTTGTAGCAGTCGCTGCACTCAATGGTGATCTACGTTTTCCACTCTTATTAACGAGTATACCCGCTGTCTCCAGCTTTCTTGCTAGAGATACAATTGTTGCCTTTGTCGGAATATCCTGTACATTAAATTCTCTTCGAAATTCCCATTGTGTTGTTACCAAGAAATTTGTCTTCCAATATGTTTTCACAATGAAAACACTCTCTTTAAGTGAGTAGTGCATGTTGCTGTTACGACTTCAAACTAAAGACTGCCTACAATGCCGTGAAAATACTTGTAATTTCCAGCAAAATCATCAATATAGTTAATGGATGGCATTGATCGATTGTTACCATGATTGTTGTTGATTCCTCACGAGGCTCTGAAATCATTAAAACAAATTTCACATTTCTAGGAGCTTTCAGAGAGAAATTATGACCTATTAAAATGGTTCAGGTTTATATGGATCACATGTATTATGTTACCATAAATCCATTAGTTTTTAATAGAAAAACTATCATCACCAGTGAAATGTACTACTAAGGATAGTTTGAGAAGCGAATCTGAGAGTTCTTGCCTTTTTGAAGGTGACCCAAAAAAACTAGGTGGGAACTAATACAATTTTTAGCAAACTTGAAGTATGTTGATAAAATGTTAATGGATGTAATGTAGGTGAAGCTCCCACAAGCAATCCAGATTTGAAAGCGTTGAAAACATTTAACATGTTCAGATTTGAAATTTGCAAGATTGCCAAGAATTTTTACTTTTTTCTTGGGGTCATTGGAGTTTTAGCCTCGCAGGTCCCTTGGCTACGCCCTGTTGTCACTTAGCTTGATAGTTGGCAATAACTATATTACTATTACCCAGATACTAAGTACTTATGAAGGTTGATCTCTGAAGGGAGACAGGTTGGTTGGACCAGATAAAAAATACATAACCAGTTGGATTGAATGTCATAACAGCATGTTGTCTCAGTAGCTCAATGGTTAGAGCAACTGCACAGAGAATAGAAGAACAGTGTTCCAATCCTGGCTGTAGCATTGAATTTTTCAGCTGATTCTAATGAGAAAAATTTTTACAAATTACAATATTTCACTAGTAATATGTAGTTCTATACAAATGTCTAGCAAATACTAAATGAGAGAACTTTAATAAAAAAAAAATGAGCAAATTTTATCACTTTTTTGTTTTTTCTTTCTTTGCTTCTTGGAGGCTTCCATCACTGGGGAAAAAAATTAAACTGTCTATAGTTGCTATTCTCTTCACTATATTAAGTCTTGGTTGTAAGTTATATTTAGTGTGGTTTACTGTAGCCTTAGTGGAGGCAAAGTTTATTTATCTGCACCTGGCCTTGTACCAGGCAGCTGATCGTAAAGTGGAAGATGCAGATCTATAAGTAGCCTTTACAGCCAGAAACTTTAAAATGTTTTTCCGATTAATAGTGTCCCTACAGAAATGAAAGCACTTGAGTACTTTTGTTTACAATACATTTTCACTAGAACAAATTGTTGCAGCTCAATTTGTGCATCAATGTGACAATGACCTCTTGTGAGCTTGCATGGCTGCAATGAATTTACCTAAATTTTACTAACAAAAGCTGATTTTTCATGCTTTATTTTAGAAATTACACATCTCCTATAACTAAGCTTAAGGTATCAAAACTATTTTGCAATGTTAATCACGAATTTCCTTGCATTTCCTTTTTACCTACAACAAAATGTATAATCGAAACTATTTCTGCAAATTTTTATCTCAAAACATAAAGCTGATAGAAAGATATTTTCTAACAATGAAATGGTTTGTAGAAGGTATACAAAAATAAAAAAATAGTAGCTAGAGAAATTCATGTGACTGTAGCACATCCAATTTTTATGTAAGTTCATCTGTTTGTGCAATTTGAATTATACATGAGATAGCATAGATACTTTAAAAAGCATTCTTCACAGTTGATAAAGGAACAATACTAGGTATGTATATCATACTGGTGGTTAAATATATGTCTGTTTTTCCTGTTATTCTTAGTCAGGACTTTCCTGGCCACATGCAGAATCATAGGCTCATTAGAGGCTATCTTACAAAGATATTGTTGTTACTGAATTTTATTTAAATTGTTTTTCTATGATTTCATATTTCTTTTGTTGCTGAAACAAAAGAATTTAGTTGAGACTTAAAACTTATTTATCGTGGCAAGCCTGTTCGGTGTAGCTCAAATGGTTATGAGTATCAAACATATTTTTTAATTTGCTGTTATCTGAAAGATTGGATATTTTCATGACACTCCACAACGGTACATTCTGCATGAGATACCACCATCATTCTAGATATGCTGAAAGCTGTGTATGACAATATGGTACCTATTTTTAATTAAATCACAGTCTGTGGTTTTACTGCAACTTTCAGATAAATGTACAAACAATAAATAGTGATAAAGTGTGTATTTAACCCAGAGGCTCTCAATCTTATTGCTTTTTGTTTTGATGCCTGTAGAAACTTTTTGAACATCCTTGCTATGTAATTATACATTCCATTATTGTGCCTTTAATAAATACATAAATAATATATAATTTATATGCATGAGCGTTAGAGGCTTAAACATTTAAGGACTCTTGGTTCTGAAAATGTGGTACCATGATCAAGTGGTTAGATTGCTCACCTCTCACCTAGAAGGCCCAGGTCCAATTCCAAGAGATTACACATGGAATTTATGGTGGGTGGGATTTTCTCTGGGTTCCTCTGTCATTTATTTATCACCTTTATCACGTTTTCTAACCTCATTTTATCTCAATTGAGTTCTTAATTTTACGATTCAATGTTGGCTCTTTGACAGGCTTCTCACTCTAGGTACACAGATGTAAGTCCTAGGGAAAGTACTCCATATGGGGAAGGTAAGCCAAATAAGTGAAGTAGGTAAGGTTTTGAAAGCTCATGTTACTATGGGATGTCGGCTCTCATGCCACAAGTTTTACTTCCAATTAGTCAAAAAGCAACACTGCAAAAGCATATTTTGAAGCTTATACAGGATTTTCATTCCAGATTAAGTGTTAGAATTTTAAAGTAGAACAGCAGTTTAATGAAAGTTTAGCAATTTCTTTTCTATTCTGATCACCTCATTTTTACAACCTGGATAATGTGTTTCTTAAATAATTACTTTTACTTGCAGATCACATGTTGTGCTTGCCTTTGTGCTTTTGGCAATTCTGGTGATAGATGGAACACTAGGGGAATACCACAGATCAAATAAGAAGAAACATGAGAAGAAAAGCTATAAACCACACAAAAATGAAAAGCACTCCAGGTAAGAAAATCATCCTAAATACCATTAATGTTAACTTCAATTAAATAATTTAAGTATTCCACATTAAGAAAAAAAAGGAGATAAAACGGCGAAGTTGATTTTGTTTCATAAATAGTATGTTTTTTGAGAAAACTACTGCTATTCGATAGATCCTAAATTTGGCACAAGTGGCAAACATAATTAATTGCATATAAACTCTAAATGTTTCACATCTATAAGAGCCCATTGGAAACTTTACTTCTATGGCAAGTTCTTCAGACAACATTATTGGAAATGGCTTTAATTTTAAATAAGATTAAAGAATTGGGAGAACACATGTCAAAATGTGAAATAAAACATGGTTTTGCACCATCTATATAATGCAAAGTATCAATGAATGCTTTAATTCCTACTATACCAACGCTTTTTGTATAAAATGTCGCTGGCACCTCTAATTGTATGGAACTGTGTCGGGTATTATTTGGCCTGGATGTGCACTATCCTTGTGCCCCTGAACATCTACAGTAGAAGCCTTGAATTCTTCTGCTTATGCCTGAGACAAGCTGGTGCTATCCAGGCTCAAATCCATTAACTTCTCAGTAGTTAGTCATTTGTGTCATTGCATTCCTCATTGGGAAATATTGTTATATTCTTGCTGTGCATATATGAAATGTATTTGGTAAATATACATTTCTATCTTGCTAAATTAAGTGGTGGTATTGCATGAGAGCACGATCCTTGTAGCTGCCCCAACCTGTTTCATTAATGTAGAGTATTTATCAACATTACTGATAAAGAAAGGCAGTACGTAATATTCAATTTTGCAATTTACATAAATCTGGAGAATTAAGTGACATTAGTCTTGCAATGCTCAAGGAAGTGTTTGAGGATTGCAGAGTGAATAAGCATCACACATTCAAAATAAAAGTATAGGACTCTTATTTGCTCTTTCAGTTATTGAATTTCAGGACATTCTTTGATATCCAGGATGCTCCTTTTGTATTCTGTATAGCTCATGGTTTTAAGAGCTATTTCTAGTCTCTTTAGAAGATAGAAATTAGATTTTAATTAAAGGAAAAATTCCCCTGCTGCAGCTGGGTCCTGAACCTGGGATCTCTGGCTTAACCATCAAAATGCTGACCATGGCGGCAGTTTCTAGTATATACTGTAACATTATATACACAAAAATAACAATACTGACTTAATATTCTTATTTCAGAAAAACCAGGGAAGTTCAAAAGGACATGGAACAATCTGAGCAGGAGATGTTGCACCAGGAAGAATCACATTCAGAATCCCAAAATGTAGATGAAGGAAAAACAAGGCAGCAATATAGAAGTAAGACCAACAAGGGAGAGAAGGAAATGAACAAACAGAAAGAAGAGTTAAAGAAAGTTAAAGATGGGAAAAAGTATAAAAGATCAACTGAAATGAATGGTGAGATGATAAAGAATAAAGTTGGTAAAAAGAGTGAAAAACGTCCAAAGGCTGAACCTGTGCCAGAGGAGGAAGAAATCATTGAAGAAAAGCGCACCAAGCAGAAGCCCACTAAAGCAACACAAAAAAAGAAATTTGTCATTGTTGAAGAAGTACCAGAAGAAAATGAAGTAAAACCAACCAAGGGGAAAAGATCTGCGGAAGAGAAGAGAACAGTAAGATATCTAGTTGAAGAAGAGGTGCAGGAGGAAGAACAGGAGGAGGAACAGATTGAGGAATATGAAACAACAAAATGTGTTCGAGAATGTGGTGGAGAACAAAGCAGCATGAGAAGAAAGGTGAAAGGTTCAGTAAGAAAGTCTTGCAATGTTGTTGAAGACGAACCACAGGCATCAAGAGAAGTGAGTAAAAGACAATCTTCTGCAATTGTGGAACAAGACACATCTGATAATGCACAGAACGCTGAGGAGGAAGACGAAGAGAATGCTACAGAAAATGAAAAGTGTTACTATAAATAATAAATAATAGTTCAATGGAAAAACCATTGGCTGCTAAACTGAGGAATAAAGTTTTAGTTTGTTAGAACTATTGCTGCCAGAAACTGACCATTGGTGGTAATTATAGCTCCAAGTGCATTAAATAAAGATCAAGATACACAACTATTAAAGAACTTCTATTATTAAGGCATAGAAAAACAAATGAAATGAAAATTTGTTTTTTAATTTTTGCTTCTAAAAATAAATTATTTGCCTTCCTACTTTTCAAATTCAAATATTTTTTTTTTTGTAAAATACAGCCCAGTAAAAGGTAGAATTTAAAGCTGGTTCATAATAAACCTGAAAACTGAAACTGTGAAATGGAGCAATGGAAACAAAAAGAGATTACTTCTGATGATAAAAAGTATTTAAAATGTAACATTAATATGTCATGAGAATTGAATTGCATATTGAAAGCAAAGCAAAAATTTGATTTGCTCATTAGGGTATTTGTTTTTCAATGACCAAAAATACTTTTTCACCTGCTTCCCATTCACCCAGCATAATGTAGGTTACCCAACATCAAAAAAATACTATTTTAGATTTCTCTAGTAAAAGTATATCAAGCCCACATTTATTTACTAAAATTAAAGTTGTTTGTTTATGTTATTCTTCAGCACTCAAAGAATCTGAGTAAAATGGGATGCATATTTTCTGGAATTCTTTCTAGTTGCTTTTCCAGTTTGAGACTAGAGAGAGTTAGAGGCTGTTTTAGGCCATGGTCACTAATTTCTTCAATGAAGAGTCAAATACAAATCTAATATGCTGTTCCAGGAATGGGAAGAAAAAAAGTTAAAACTTAACCAAGTCTTCTTTCCCATTCTCAGGATATAGTAAAGCATCCTGTTATGGATGCTAGCATTGTAATATATGTATTTCAACTTACTCATTCTATTTCTTTATTATGAAATCAGTGTTTATTTCAGTCGCTGTGTTTTTGCATTTCAAATTTTCACACAATTTTAAACATTTTATTTTAAGGTTTACTGCTGATATGAAATTGTTTCAGCTTATTTTGAAAGTGTAATGAAAAAGGTGACTTGCTTTCTACATCTTTCACAACCACATTGAGCATTTAATCTATATTACAAATTTTATAATAGAGGTTCTATAATATTTTTCCCAGAAATGAACATAATTCTGTAGCATATGTAAGTTTCTAAATTTTGTAATGTATTTACATTTCTTCTTTCTTCCCAAAATAACAATGTATATAGTGCATTAAAGTAAGCAACTTTTTCATTGAGAACACATTTAAGATAGGCCCAAAACTGATACAATGCATAAGTAATTGTTTACAGCAGATGCCAAATTTTTGGAATGTTGGACTTAAACTTTAGAAGAAATAAATTTTTGTTCTCTCTCATCTTAAGAATAGAAATCCATTGCTTTATTAAAAATCAGAGTCTAATTTTAAACCAATTCTTTCAGTAGATTATTACCTTATGAGTAATTCTAAAACATTTACATGGAAAACACAAATTTTATATATCTATGTTTAGTGAAAATTCTCACATATGTATGTAGGAGAGTGATATGGAAATAGCTGTTGTTAATAAATTGACTCACTTATTTTTCATTTGGAAAATGTTAGTCATTTCTGATAAAATAGTTGCTGGAGCTCTTGTATCAGCAAATAAGGGGGAAACAAAAAATAAATTAAAATTGACAGGAATGACCCATGACTTATGAAATGGCAGTGCTGCACAGATATTAATATTTCACAACTCAACATTTCGAGTCACATTTGTAAACAATTCCATTTCATAAGTTGTATTTTGGGAAACAAAGGAGAGCTCTCTTCCTTGCAACATTTACACAGTCGCCAATCTTTACCAAAAATTCAATATTTAAACCTGTCTCTAAAGTTTGGAGCATACTTATCAAGTAAGTGGCTACTTTATAATTTTAATTTAGGAAAATCTAGAAAAATATGTTCTGGTGTTCATGCTTGTGCAACATGCTACCATAGCAAACGCACAGTATCACAAGTGACTGGCTGATGGTCATGTGGAAATTTCAGAACACTGTATACAGTCTATTATTTTATGGTCTACATAAAAGGGATTCTATTTGCAGTGACACATTCAGTAAACAGCAACATAACAGGAAAACATAGGCTGAATTAATCTGCAATACTTTTATTTTTGTATTTCTATAGCCTCTTTCAACTTGAGAAATAACATGATATTTATTACTTGTTGAACTGTAGGCTTTTATGTTAGTTTTAACCCCTAGTTTCTGGTATAGCATACTTTACACATGATATTTTGTCAAGCCTTTAACCTTTTTAATGTGTTTGGTTTTTATTTTGCTAATTGTACTAAAATTCAACACAATACAAGTTTTAAAAGCTGTTTTGTATGGTGAAAGTCTGATGGACTCTATTCACAAGATTTTTCCTAAAAGTGCTGTACAAAAGATTATTCTGTTATCTACATCATGGCAATCAAGATGAGCATTAGTTGAAATGGTTGTAAGAGTTCTCTATGTGGAAGGAAAGTATGGAAATATACTAGGCTTCTTTTAAAAAGCTGGTAACATGTGAAACAAAATTAATTCTACAAAAAAGAAAATGTAAATGGCATAAACGGTGTACTTTAACAGAACTAATTTTTTTTATGTAATAATTTTGTCGCCTTATCAATTGTTTGCCAGTTATGCTAAAATCATCCTGAATGGAGAGGTCTTCAGGGCTATTCCAGGAAATTCAAAATGTACATTTTATTTGACATGTAAATATCTTTAGTATATAGTATTTTAATAAATAGCATTAAAGTGCCATTTTTTAGAAAAGCAACATTTTCCATATAAAGGGTAGTTTGGAGTGGGAGGATTTTCTACAAAATCTTAAATACCAAATTTGGTATTTAAGTGTCTTTTTGTTTTTTAGCTATGCTGTCTATATGTGGGCATACGTGCATGCATGCTTTTCTAGAAATGCATTTCTTTGATTCGGGGGACCTCAAAGCACATATTTCCGATGAAATCTCAAATTCAAATTTTTGGGTAGAATATAGAAATTCTCTACCTATTATATGTATAGTATACAAAGAAAAAGTAAAAATAGTTGCACGTAAAATCCATGTAACTCCAATATCCAAACATGCCATCACACCAATTATTTAACTTCAGTCCTCCCCATTCTTTAGCACATGTAAATTTGACTGCAGTCACTTGGATTTGAACTTGTGATGTTGGGCTTTGAATGGATGGGCAGTTTATTACCTCTCACCTTGACACTCGTGACCATTCAAAACATATCTGGTGGTGCTTGTGAAAAGGACAGGAAGACCAGTTGAGAAATTAGAGGAAGAGCAGCATATGCACCAAAATAGTTTTGGCATTAAGGGGGTTAATTGTTTTCACTAAAAACACATTCCCACTCCTTCCAGCCTCTGCAAAGGGTAGGGAATGATCTTGGTTAAAGAAAATGTTCTACACTCAAGCTGACTCAAATGGCACTTTTGGATCAAGAGGACAGAATGTTAACCACTCCACTACAGAGGCTCTTGGTACACTATATATTTAAATCTGAACAAATATTTGTTATTTAATATTAATGAAAAAGAATATATTTAATCTAAGATGAACATGTGGGTCAAGGTTGACAAGACTCTTTTTTTTTTTTGATCTGCAGATAAATTCAGTATAAGATATTTCAAACACTTTCTACCTCATTCCCCTATTATGCTCTATGTGCTTGAAGCCAATTGTACAGTCTTTGGAGAGAATCAAATACTATTCATTTTAATACTATGGATTTGAAAAGGAGGATGTAACAATATAATCTCAGCCATGTAAGGAAATATGGAATCTATCAAACAAAACTGTAAGAGTTCTAAAACTTATTATACAAATTCTGCTTTTGTTGTTTTGAAATCTCTCTCTCTACTTGGGGAGGAGAAGAGAAATTTACATTTACATGCATAAATTCAAATTGTAATTACTCCAGCTTCACTTTAAACACCAAAACTTTTTGAAACATGTTTGAAGACTGCTGCTATGCTTCAGATGGCAAGAGCACATGGAGAAAGAATGTGCTGCAGTAAGTCTAGGCCAATGATGGAGGCAGTCTATGTTCCAGTAAGCTTTGTAATAGAAAATGAAGCCAGAATAATTAAAATGTGAATTGTTGCAAGTAAACTGCTTTTATCTATCAAACAGGAAGTTCCACACCTCTTATGAATGGGTTGTTTCTGAAATTATTTTAAAACTTACAACAATGTGATGACAATGCAATGCTAAAACTCTTTATTGCATAATCATTTTGTATAGAAACAATATGTACCTTAGCAAATATAAAATTTGATGTGCTACATTCACATGGCTTTTTCTATCCATTGTTCAACAAACCATTCTTAAAGCATATTCTTCTAACTACTCCGCATTAATCCAGGGAAACAGTTGTATAAATGTTTTTATTACACATTTTCTTGTAGATAACTAGTCACTGTATGTGGCTCTGAAACTCTTGTTTCCTTTGCTTGACCAGGAGAAAGAAAAATGAGTAACGACATCCCATTTCAGGAAAGTATTTTAAAATTGAAACTAATAATAAGGAATATCCTGGAAATGGTTAACTCCACAAAAATATATATTGTACATAAATTGTGTGTTTTAATGATATCTGCAATTTTTGTACAGTCTATCCCTTATGGTTTACCAGTTATGAACAGGACTTCAAGAGTCTATTCTATTGCCCTCTGTGGTTAATGGTTACCATGCTAACTTCATATACCCAAGGTAACGGGTTCAAACCTGGCAGAGGACGATGGATTTTTTTGGGCATAAAAATCCTCAACATGGCTTCCTTCGGAAGGAAAGTAAAGCCGTGGGTCCCGTGTCGTAGATTTATGGCACGTAAAAGAACCTCAAATCTGATAGAGAGGCCTCTGAGCAAAATTAAGCGGCCTTTCATGCTCAGTACAGAATGGGACGCTGAGAACCACAGCAGTTAAAGAGCGTCCATAAATAAAGTGCCATTCCCAAAAATTCAAGATATACATTTTATTTGTCATGAGAATGTCTTTTTGAGAAAATAAAATTGTTCCCAATAAAGAATAATCTGGGGTGGGGGGGGGGCTTCTTGAAAATGTTCGGGTCTCAGCCTTAGAGGATGGTGCGCTTAAATATCAAGTTTGGAATTTAATAAAATTTTTGTTTTGGAGTTATGCTGTTTATAGACAAACACAAATACCTTTTTCTAAAACTGGGTTCCTTAAATTCAGGGGTATCAAAACTTTTATTTCCAGTTAAATCTCAATATAAATTTTTTGGGTGACACACAATACTTACCCCAATAAAATTACTGTAATTAGCAGAAAAAGTAACAAGACATAACATTTATTGTATTTAGGTTGCAATTATTTACAAAATTATGTCCTGTTGCTTAAGCTGTATTACTTATCCTAATGTACATAGATACGAGTACTGCTTAGACATTACATCTGCATAGCTACCCAGTTGTTAGTGAGTATAACCCTTTGGTTTGTGCTACCTATTCCATCCCAATTGATGATTGGAGTGTGGCAAAAACCTCTACCAAAGAGCAAGAAAGGTCAGTGGAGGATTCTTCATCATCACTGACTTACATACCTTGTCCTATTTATTATTAAATGTTTCAAGTTAATCTTCCTTATCACTTCTGAATTTTCCAACAAACTAATTGCATCTTATAAAGCATCTGTCTTCCAATAAAACAGATAAGCTTCATGCACCTGCTAGCAATTTGTCTTCTAATTTTGTCACTTGCTTTTTAACTCCATTTCAAACAGTTATTCTACATTGGTTTCTTAGAAATATATTTTTTTCAAATATAATTTTGTTAAGTGAGTGGATATCAATTCTAGAGCATTTAAGTTACATTGATATCTATGTCAGTAGTGAGATAGATGGTTGGTTTTTAAGGAGATCATCAGCGTCCGTATGAAAAAAGTCATGAAAAGCCGGTGAAAACTATTTTGAAAAATGATATTAAAAAAGGGGATGAACATAACTAAATCCTCAGTTGAAAGGTTACCTTTGATCAAATTTAAAAAAACTTATCTACCACTTGGTTATCATCCACCAGGATCTCTGTAAGACTGACTGGCAGTTAAAGAGATTCCCAAATGTGCTAAAGGAACACACAAAGCACCATATGATCGACAAATCTCTACACAGCGGACAATTAGGAGCAAGTTCCCTCTTGAGAAGATAATGTGTAAAATTGCAGTGACCAATACACAATCTAGCTAATATCACTTCTTCATGTCGAGACCGTCGAGAGGAAGTTACCCAGTTTATTGGAAGGTCCATCACTAAGCTAAAGCTTGTTTCCATGGAGAGCTAAACACTCTTCATGCCAGCACAAAAGTACTGCACTCTACACAACAAGCCTGAAGTCTTTCGATGTTACACAAACATTTTTAGTACTGGGCTCTGTGATTGCCTTCTTTGTTGCCAAATCTGTCAGCTCATCCCCTGACCAAGAATCCATGGAAGTATGTAAAGCATGCAGGCATCCTGGATGTACTGCACAATTAGATGGTAGTTATACGGTTCACCTGGCTCTGAAGTGCATTAAGGGAATCACTCATAATAAGGCAGTCACCAAAATGTTGACGGCAAAATTACAGAATGGCTCAGTATATTGCACACAGCTCTGCACTATAAATGGATGTGCTAATATGAAAACTAAATGTGTACTGTTGGGTTCCATAAACAAAGGCACATCCAACATCATTGGTATGTATATACTTCCATTAGTGTATATCCAAATTTGGTCATTGTAATTTTTAAAAAAAATTCTAAAAAACATGTATGGATACTAGATACTGGCATCATAGACTTCTGGTATGCCATCATCTCGAGATGTACGCGGGAAATTGCATATCCAAGATGGGTGCATTCTCTCTGCCTTAGGGAACATGCTAAGCATTGTGTCAGTAGTGTATGATGCATATGGTCTTATCTATTTAATACATTTTGAGAGTGTCGTTTTTTCAACTTTTGCAAACTCATATTATTATTACCAATTATAAATTCATAAATTAAAGCATTCATTACAAAAATGCTTCTTGCTGTAATCATTTAGTTACTTTACTGATTTTGTTATTGTGTAATCTTTTATACCCATTAATTAATTGCATTTTTAAGTTGTCATTTTAGAAAGCAGAAATACATTTTAGATGCATAAAATCAAAGCTTAGCTGTTTTGGCGACAAAAACTGTTCTTTAGTGTTTGCCCTGATAATTTTAGAGCCTATTTCGGTATTGTTCTTAAGGATCCCCACTTCAGAATGAAGCTAAATTGGACATGATGCAATACTTACGTGTTTCATTTTCTGGAAATGTATCATAGATTGAGACACGGCCATAGCCAGTGCAGTCCGCAGAAGCTGGAGTGTTCAGATGATCAAACTGAAGTTCAAGGAAGTGATATGTGGATCCTATCAGTCTCCAGGTACAGTTGACGTTGTTGGGATAATAGCCAGGATAACTTGGTGACGTGATAATACCAGATCCTCTAAATGTGCCTCCACAAGTTGCTACAACATAAAAAAAAATATGTGACTTGAAAGGTAGTAAAAGAAACCAGAAGCATTTTACATAAAATATTTTCTGGCTAAGTTGATCAATGAACAACTTTACAACTGACTCTACAACAATTACAACTGGCTGTTGTATAAGAGTATAAGAACAAGTGAAAACCCTAACTTTCAACATATTGTGGATTTATTGAGGATTTATTGATTAGTTTTTCTTTGGATGCTAATAAAAGTAACATATGTGGTAACTGAAAAGCTAAAGTGCTTAAATCTACCATACTCCTTCTTTAAACTTGATGAGATGTGGCAACATGATAGCTTGAGCAAATTTTACAGATCTTCTGCACATGCATGACTGGTATGATACTTGAAGTGCACTAGGGTATGAAGATTTTCTAGCACTCCCATACTATCACTGCAATCTGTGCAGAAGTTATTGTAACAGAAACAGCTAGGTAATGTGCACAAGCATGGAAATTTCTCTCAGTTTCTCCATACTTTCATACTTAAAATCACAGTATCTTACTTTGTTCTTACCCTTGTACAGCAAACATCTATAAAAAAAAAAAATCTATCTTTCATCAGACAAGTTATGCATCATCATCATTGTCCATAAAAAGTGGTATGAAGCAGGCAGGCTTGGAAGAGTTAGATTGGGAAGCAAGAGAAGAATGGAGAAAGAAGATAAAAGAGTATACATACTTCAAATATAAGAAGACTTAATTTTATGTTGTAACCCAGTTGGGGAAAAAACAATTTGACAATGATGATGATGATGATAATAAGTATACATTTGTTCATAATCACATCTATTAAGCAGTAGCTGTTATTTTTCACATTTTCAGGGCTATCTAAAATTTTTTAAAAAGCCCAAAATCAAATTCTTAAATGTGTACATATTTTATGCTCATGAGATGCTACTGCAATTAAGGTTATGATACCACTAACATTTCAATACAAATCAATAGTTACTCATGTTCTACCCCAAAGTATAAAACTTACTTCACTGCATTGTTCACCAACAATGTTGTGAAGATCAATTTCTTGTGGCACATATTTCAAAGCTATTTTATTTTGGGTACAAGATAAGCGCTGTCCCATAGATTTGTTGATTTCTATTTTTCAAGTAGCTGTAGCAATAGGTATATACTCAATCATATACCTGTGTGTGTGTGTGTTTTTTTTTAAGCATTTAACACCCATTCTTACAGGTGATAAATAAAATAAAATGATATTGGGAAAGACATTTTGGGAAGGAAATCCTCCAGGCCTAACTTTTAAGTTATCTTCCCAGCATTTGCCAGTTAGAGGTTTGAGGAGAACCTGAGGAAAAACCCAGTCAGGGAGGACAATCCTGGTATGATGTGATCTGCTGACCTCCCATTCAGTACCTTAATGAGCTCAACTAACCAAAATAAGAGAGGGGGGAAGGGGAGGGGGAGAGGGAGAATGCAGGTAAACATTTGAAGAAATGGTTTCATTCAACTTATCACTGCAGGGTAGAGATGGCTCAAAAAATTA